>OW971928.1:32535111-42535111 GCA_943193695.1 Acrobasis suavella
GGCGCGCTGACGGCGTCCACGCCAATTCAACAAATGAACTATCTAGAAGGAACTGATGAACTTTCTAATAGGAGGTTCATAATCACCCTGTATAACAAAAATAGCATAAGAGTACAATCAATCTTCGTGATCTAATAAAATAATAGTTGAACATCAGTCAACTGCTATAGGTTAAGCAATCGTTATCGTAAACCCCCCATACACTCTTTTATCGTCAATAGAATTAGGACACATAAACTGTTGTTACGAGCTCTCTGAGAACTTGAGATGAAGATGTAAGTTGGTTGTTATTCTGCATTCGGTTACCGACACAGCGAATTGTTTTTTTTTCTTTTTCTAACGAAGAATTACGCTGTTTGCTGAAAGGATTTTACAGCTCAACAGGCGCGGCGAAATTTAAAAGGGGGCACCAACATTTCCCAAAATGGCAATATGTCCACACAGGAAAAGAGACAGAGCAAAAGGTGTCCCACAGGGTGAGAACAAACCTCGGCTTTGGGCGTCACTGAGATTGCGAGTAACGCAAGGAACTTTCGATTTATACTGTAGCTATAAATTAAAAGAACAATGCTACTCTTGTTACGGGGATACCTGAATTTTCCGGGGTCCAGTGCTGCCCCCATTTTAAATAAATCATTTGATAGCAAACATTTGATAAGGACAAAATTTTAAATGATGTCTCCGTTTCATAAACAATTTCCATTTAATTAACAATTTCCAACAATAATGTGTTCGGCTGTTCGGTGTTAAAAGAAAGATATAGAGGCTTTCACTACGGTACTTTAACAAAGTATATATAGCACATTTCTTTTAGAACGTACATAGTTCTCAAAGTAATCTATGGCCACCACCAGAGTCGTAAACTGTCGCTGGCACACTGGTTCGTCTATAGAAGCCCTAACCACCACCTACCACCACCCCACAGGTATCCACCTACAAACTGTATATTTACTTACTCTCTTTTATCTCGAAAAAGAGCGCGTATTTCTTCAAAGGAAGTGTGGAGGTATTTAAATGAACTATGGGCACCACCCGGGTGGATAATAGTTATTTTTCTATTCCTGTACTGTTATCTGTCTTTTAAATGGTGCCGTACAATAATACTAGTGGTTCTGTAGAACAGCAAACCTCGCGAGCCCATACAACTATTTAACTTTTGTACTAGTCTGTGGGTTTGACCAATATGGGAGTGAAGTTTATTACTGTGTAATCTACTCGTATAGCCCTTTCATTTGGTACCGCACATGGTATGTTTATAATATATAAAAAAACATTTTTTTTCTCTGTACTGCCGACGTTACGTTACTAGTACCTTACCACCATTTTCGTACTTGTCATCCTTTATATTTGTATTTACGATTATATTTGTATTTGCATCATACTGAATGCACTAATACAAAATATACAGAAAATCATTCTCCAGACACCTTTTGGGCGAATTGCTGACTATAAACACGTTCAAGTTTATCGTATAAAAAAGTTGTTCTGACAAAAAAGTTGCGTCTTAAAAAGAATAACAAAAAAATAATGTTTTTTTTAAATAACTGAGATATGAAATTTTTTAAGTTATAAAGACACATGTTTCCGCCACTTTTTAAAATCTTGAAATACAAGCTCGACAAAAAAAAATATAATATTTATTACCGAACCTGCTCACAATATTTCATTAGAAGCGGTTAACAAATGCGACCTGTAAGCGAGAACAGACAGACAGACGGAAAAAAGAATTTTCGGCCTAAGAATAAAGATTTATAGATAATATAATTTTAGAAAAGTCTATACTCTTTTCCTAATATCACTCTGTCCTGTATCGTTATTTCGCCAAAACGATACTCAAAGCCATTTTTTTTATCTATGCACCATAATGCCTATATAGATGTACTTAGGTTAAGGTTTTACTCGATCAACACTAACTTAACTAAAAGCACAACTACCAACTTAAGAAACTGCTAAATTCATACAGTTCGTCTTAAAAATAAAACTTTCCGAAATAAATTCTTCACTGTCAAAATAGTAAAACATTTTTTTAATATAGTCACTATAAGAAGTAAACGTAAAACGGTTTACTATAGGTACCTAGTAGTATACAATTATTTTCTTACAATGTCATCATCATCATCCGAGCATATTTCCCGGTTGCATCCTCAGCAGTAACGCTTCAGAGCCCGGGGTCCGCAACCTAACCAAGGAGATTTGACGAGGTTACTGGTTTTTTACACAGGGCGACTGCCGTCTGACCTCCACAACCCAAAGGGTAAACCAGGAACCAATCCTTGGATAGTTTGATGATCAAACGCTATAGATATAGGTGGCGTTCGGGACCCACAGTTTTACGTGCCTTCCGAAACACGGAATCATCTTTCTTTTCGTATAATCAGGTGATTCAGGCCTGCAATATCCTATCCAGACCGGAAACAACTTTTCACAAAGTATGCTTCCCAGTGGGAATCGAACCCATGACCTCCGGGTCACAAGGCGAACGCCTTGACCACTGGACCACGGAGGCAGTCGACATGTATTTTCTTACAATGTATGTGGATGATTTCCTTATGGAAAAAATGTTACAAAAGCCAATTTGTATTTTTAAGTACAATACCTCGCACCTGTCCAATGCGGGGCAGACAGAGCCCAGGCATATTGCCTAAAGGCCACGCTGAATGTAGCTGTTTAATGAGTAAGGAAGGGATCGAGTTTGCTTTGCATAATTAAATTTAGTACAACATTATAACACTCTTTTAGATGATATTATAGGTATGACACTGGTTGTTTTAATGTTAGCATTAAGCTAACTGTTTCAGAAACTTTTATAGAGGATTTATAGCTGTTATGGAGTTATGGAGGGTGTTCAAAGGTTATTTGTGGTTGGATTATGTAATAATGATAATTTCTTTCTAAGTAAACTATGACTTATGCCAAAGTTTGATATCACCTATTCCTAGCAATGATCTCGCAAACCGCTCAAACGATTTCGATGAGTATAGGGTTTCGAGGATCAAAAATCGATCCAGGTTTAATTTTTTTTATTAGTGTTTTTATTAAGTGAAGCTTGGTCTCCTACGAATTAATTATGCAGGTACCTATGTATAAGGATCGAGAAAGAAAGTGAAGATATGTTTCTTTTTTACTTTTGAGAGATATTTAAAATTCACAAGTTTAATTATAACTATTTGTAACGTTCAAAACATTGCAGCTTTAAATAGTGAGAAAATAAACGGAGAGTAACTACGTGAAGAAGACGACATGGGCAGACGACTTGAAAGCATTAGAACCGGATTGGAAAGTTAAGACCGGAGACAGAGAGTTATGGAAGGAAAGAGAGGAGGCCTTTGCCCAGCCTGATACATAAACGACGAAACAAAAAAATACTTCATGAAATAACAGCGTCACTTAATTCAAGACCAACTTCCAACATTCATAATAGCTTGTTTTCCCGAAACTAGCCGAATAAATGCGCCTTGGCTGCAAATGGACGTAATAGCGCGTGATTTTGAGGTTGCGAGGCCGAGATAATGAAAATGAATGAGTCACTACGCTATAAGAAGTTGCATAGTCAAGAGTATTCTAAAGACCGCATGGTCAAACAAAGGAAAGGTTAATACTTACGCAAAAAAAATGTACACAACTTGCTATAAAATCATTATTGCCACTGTATTTTATTGCCTTAATTTTATTTCAGCAGAAGTTAATTCTTTTACCGCCATCTTTATTTCAATATTGAAATCATAAAAATAAAGATAGCAGACAAAATGAATTCGGTACGGACTATTAAATAGCTTTTCATCTGATCTACTCAAAAAACGATGTTTTCATCCCAAAACATTTGGAGCTAATTACTGGTTATTTTGGTGGTTACTGGTTATTCTCTCGGGACTAAAACGTGAAAAAGAAGATCTCTAGGGATTAAACCAATTTAAAAACAGAACGCGAGTTTAATCTATGTAGAATCAAAAATAATGTCGGCAGTCCAGCAAAAGAAAAGAAAAATTTTGTCCTAAAATAAAAAATAATTCCCACAGACTTCGTGATTTTTTAAATTTTGAATACATATCGTCTTCAACATGGATGAATATAGATTAAATTTTTTATGTTCTTTGCCTAGGAAAAAAAATATGTATAATTAAAAAGCGCAATGTTCCCTTTGATTCAAGTAATTACAGAAGTTTTAGGTTATTTGTATTGAAATGTAATTATTTATTGAAATGTAAATACTTTTTGTGAGTTTAAGCCAATAGTGAATAGTTATCAAGTTTACGTATAAAAGCAAAAAGATATGAAGGACCACGCAAACAAAGTTATGAGTGAACATTTTATCTTAAGTTGGTGGTCTTCGAAAAATATTTCTTAGTATTTATTGTATGAAAACGACACCAAACAAAGGTTAGTATTAAATTGTCGGTTGAAGTCTGTTAGGTATTGTAGGTGTTCTACTGTTCTTTATTATCTGTTTTGTATGTGCTAGTTTTTCTTATAGATGGAGATAAAAAGTAGATTGTGCTACTCGGGCACGGTAATATTTTTATCTCGGGCGATATACATGAATCCCTCGCTACACTCAAGATTCCACCGTAGAATCACTCGCTCCGCTCGTGATTCAACTGTGGAATCTTTCGTTTTGCTCTGGATTCAAAGTAGCGCCCTCGCCTTCAAAATATTACCTTAGCCCCTTGTAGCACAATTTATTATTTCCTTCCTTTTCTAGCCAGATTTATACGCAATGGAGGCCAACAAGCGAAATGGTGTGTAATTGTGAGTTTGCGACTTGCGAGCTGAGATAAGCCAAATGCGCAATGGTGGCAAACATGCGTTACGTGATGGTGTATAATTGTCAGTTTACGAGTCGGAGATAATCAACGAGTCACTCTAAACTAACGAAGTTAGTGACATCGACATGGCGGACAAACAGTAGCTGGAACATAGACCTAAAATTGCAGCCACCATGATTGCAAAAACGAGTTTGCGAGGACGAGATTTAATAAAAACGCGCGAGTCACTACGCTAACTAAGTATTTAATAAAAACGCGCGAGTCACTACGCTAACGAAGTTCAAAACTCAGACATCAAAATGGTAGTCGCGACATAAACGTAAAATTGCAGCCACTTGCAAATTGCTTGTTTTGCCAATTAATGCATCAAGTCGAGATAATGGGAACGAGCGAGTCACTAACTCACTACGCGAACGAAGTTAAAGAGGACATAACACAACGACGACTTACAGTTTGTCAGTCTGTAGTCTTGACAGAATTAGCTTGACTTAAGTTAATTTACAAATAACGCTACATTTCCACTTTGCACGATTAAAGAAATTTATTCGCAAAAAATAATATGTACAAAATATCAATGTTACACACCATACCCAATAATGCAGTTTCGCAAAGATCACTGCTCTCATTTCAGTAATTCTGTGATCATTAATAATTTTACTAGTGTGTGAAATAGAGAAGACAATGGCAACCCACGTCATTAACTGCCAAAAATCATCTTTTCATATGATAACATCGACACGAGCTAGACTCTTATATTTATAGGAAGATCCCTGATGCATTTTTAATGATCTACCAGTCAACCTATTTAAAATCTATAAATTTTCTTCGTGACTTCCAACGACATCAAGAACGCGGTTCACAAAAGAATTAGACAAAGAAAGCTACCTTCCGCCGGTCGTTGCCCCCATCTCCCAAAAGAAATTGCCAATTAAGGCTACACTGCGATAGCATTTGGGTCCGTAATCGTATCTTCATTCGCCATACTCAAATAGGGACTTATATTAGCTTTATACCTATCCTTTTGACTCCCGACCTTGTAAAGATCGACGCGTATATCTTTAACAACAATGTGTCATTTTCATAATTTTTTGGTAGTACTAACTGGATAGGTCTAGTCTTTTAAGTTGAATTTCAACTATTTACCAAAAACTATATTTCATCATCCATCATAATATCATATCAGCCACAGGAAGTCCACTGCTGGACTTAGGCCCCAATGGATTTTCGAAACGACCGATCGGAAATGACCTGATCTTTTTTCTTTGAAAGTCAAACAAAATAAAATAAACATATTTTATCAAGACCAAAGCATGGCATAAAACTAGTAGCATCGTCATATTTATAATCAGATAGCCCTTTATCTGATTGAGTACATATAAGTGAATAATAGTACATTAAAGCAGAAATCATACTAACTTATACAAAACCAACTCAATCTAAAAAAGACAAAGCAATCAACTCGGCGACCGTAGCAAAAACATTGACTAGAACCAATTTCTCTCCGATAAATTTACCTAACGGCCACCGGGCAATCTGACAAAAACGATGATAATCTGTATTTCGTTTGAGAAGGGTGGCCGGGGCTTGATAGCGAACGGAATGAGGTTCGCAGACATTTGAATTACAAAATATTTTTTGTGATTATTAATTTTGTGTATTTTGTGATATGTAAGGTATCGACAGAACGTTAATAAGAAAATGTATCATTTCTCTTATCAAAACAGTTAAATTTAAACGATTGGGCTACAGTTTTACAGCCACTGCCAGCTGATGGCTGATGAGCTGATGTCAGCTCTCCTTGCCGGAATTATTATTCTAGACCGGAAGCCAAAAGGCGAAAGTGTATCATTTTTAACTATGGTTTGTAGAATTTTTGAGTACGACAGGGTCTAGGGTGTCGCCCACGGACCCCCGCAGACCAAGATGCTATGACAACCAGCCATCTGAGTGTTGGCCAGAGATGTGACCATATATTTTACGACTTAGGAAAGGAGGCGTTCAGGAACTTTAATCTACCATTTGCTTCACGAAATATGATTACCTATATAATCAGATATTTTAATCAATGATGCTTTCAATTCAATAACACAAATTCAACGATAACAACTAAACAAATATTGGAAAGACCACGACAAAAAGAAAACTTTACACTAGCCGTAATAACTATACCAAGCCGTATAACACTTGCTTTACGAAAAATTGATTACCTATATAATGACATATTTTCATAAATGATCCTTTCAATTTCATAACAGAAATTTAACGATAACAACAAAACAAATATTGGAAAGACCACCACAAAAAGAAAACCTAGCCGTATAACACCTAAGTTACCTAGTGCTCAAAACATTTTACATTTCCTTCGCAATGCTACCGCCGGATATTTGCATATAAATATATGCAGTAGCAGCAATTGTCGTATTTCACTCGCCCGAACACATAGTTCCCAAGGAGTTAGTAAAGTAAGATCTAGTTCAAGTGGAGATTCTACAGTTACCTCATGTGAAATTAAATCCGAAAGGCATTCTCGTAACACTTAACTTACCTAAAGTGCTAGTAACTGCTGTCTGAAAGACATAGTTTACAAGTCCTGGAGTAGGTACATAATTACAAGTCCTGGAGTAGGTACATAAGTAAAGTTAGTAATCTATTTCATTATAATGAATATTCAAAATTTATCAGATCAGAATTAAATTTTAAAAGGCATTCTTCTAACATCTAAAATTTAAGTACCTAAGTTGTAGCAGGCCTTTGTCACTCACTCCCCATTTATTTAGGTATCGAAGATATACCTACATTTTTACTATGCGCGCGACGACCACTCTGGAGGGGAAAATTCAGTTGCATGAATCGTTTGTCGAGAGTAATAAGAATGAAATTGGCTTGCGATTGATATCTAAACGAAGAGATGAGGAGTTCTGACGCGAGCTAAATTAAACCATAGTACTAACCACATCAATTAGATATTTCTTTGAATTTCTTTTCTGAGTAAGACTTCTGTACTAGTTCTCACGGTACTAGTACTTATTCTGTGGTTGTAGCGACTGCTGTCGCAGTTTATAGTTTCCAAGTTCTGGAACCACTTTACCCAACTAGTAAGACTACACAATCTGTATTTTTATTTGTTTCGGCTCCTGGTCGGTTTGTCCCGGCCATCTTCGATGTATGGTAGTATTCAAGGTATATCAGATGCCTTAAGGTTGGCTTCTTTACACAACAAGCAAACAAAACATTCAGTTTTTTATAAACGATAAGAATTTACAAAAGCAATTTGAATAAAAGCGGGCAAACACAATTCCGACTCGCCGCTTTGAAATTCAATACGATTATCGCTCTCCATGCAAATATCCAGCACTCGATTAAAGCCGAAATTAACTAGAATTGCTGTTGACGAGCTCGGTGGCACTGTTATTCCATTATAGGCATTTCTAAAGGTTTTGAAGGATTTAGCAGAGAATATAGTTAGGTTTATAGTTACAGTCACACACTAGAACAGAATTTTGGTAGAAATCACAACATTGACACTTTAACTGTGATATATATATATATATAAACACACACTAACACGTCTTTATGCCTAATGGGGTAGACACGGCATATTGGTTGCTCTAACCAGACAGAGAGTAGGGCTGCAAGACCTTTAGCGTGAAATTATTATTCTTCAATGGTTATTAGTAATTTAGGCAGTGCTTATTCCATAAATCATCACGACTAACGAAAACAAACTAAACTCAAGGGACAGGAGATTTGGGTGTAATTTCAATCCCATTAGTGTCAGGTCCCATGATTTGATAAGACATCTTGTTTGCGCAAACACTGCGAGAAAATTATTCATTAAAATATTGTGATGCAAATCTGTCCTTTGAATGTTAAACACAAGAATATTTTGGTAAATTCCTCTAAATTTTGTTTATTTTCCGTGTGGCCAAGCCTCTTTTCAAGTAAAAAATCTTTATATTTCTTAATGGGAAAAGTTGATCTTAATGATGGACTGGATCACCCATTAAAACATGCACAAATAAATAAAAAACGCCTTGTACAATACTAAAATATCAACATAATTTAACCATAAACTACAAATCCTAGAACTCGCGACCTAAGTAAACACTTTGCTTCGCCCCATTTTTCGGGCTCAATTCGTCCGTCATGAATATTAAATATAAGCAAACTCAGCAAAGTAGATTCGGGTCAGGCCGTGATTAAAAATATTATAACTTCGCCTGAAAGTTCCATGTATAAATTAGCGGAATTATTGGAATGGTTTTTGGATCTTTACATACGTCATACTATCACGTCTTCATCCCTAATGGGGTAGACAGAGCATTTAAAGTCTTGCGGCTCTAAGCAGACAGAGTCTAGGGCCGCAAGACTCAAAGGCCGCTTTTAGCGTTATGTGGCGTTATGGTGGGCGAGAAGGAGGGAAAGGGAACATTATAACACAACAAATAGTGATGCGTTGCTAGACACAGGCACAGGTACACAGGTTTTCAAATAAGCAACGCCATGCTAAACTTTGCCAAAAGAACAAAGAAAAATAACGACATCCCTTATAAATTATGTTCAGATAAAAAGAATTGTGCAATCTGTATAGAAATTCAGATAAAGCATTAAACCTAAGATGGCGACAATAAAATGAAAATTATACCTATCCACTCAACTTCGTAGATACTCCTAAGGCTGTTATCGATTCTGTTACAAAGTTTGAAAAGCATACAACATTGTTTGACGGTATGGTACTTTCAAAGTTAATACTTCAGCTATTCGATGCAAATGTACGCTAATATGGAATGGAGTTACTGAGAACAAAAGACAAAAGATGTGATAAATTACTGTCATTAAGAGAGATGTCATCAAGGGTGTTTCTTCATACAGCCATGAGTGATAAATTTGTTTCCTTTTTTTTTATATAACTTGATTTATCAAAGGAATGGGCAGTTTTGAGGAAACGTGTTAATAGGCTAGCAACCCGTAATTATGATTCTTTTTTCCACTTGACCGCTCTCCCTCTCTCTCACCTCAGCGTAATCTGTTGTATTCAAGAAAAGAAAAAAATATCTCAGTTGCATCATCAGTTGTAATGCTGTGAAGCCTGGGGTCCGCTTTCCGAAGTCCGGGGTCCTGGGTTTCAAAGTCTTTTACTTCTCCATTTCGTACAGTCTTGAATATCCTTGACGGCGTCAAGCCAGCATTTTTTGTGTCTCGGTAAGGGATAAATAGACGATTATATTTTTTTTAATACATTTCGTTGAATATAATAATTGTAAACATTTCCCCCCTATGACGCAAAAGCTAACGACGTCCCTATTCTTGAACATGCTCTGTAATTTGGAATGATAAATGAAATGGCAAATTATGCGCTTAGGTTCGACGTAATATTCTTGGGCAAACAGTTAATACGAGCACTGTTTCATATTATGTTTGTTGACATGTACATTGTTAGTTTGACATTAATATAGTCTATATTCTCATTTTCTTATATTTGTAAAGGAAAATCTAAATCTAAATATATATAACTCAAAGGTGACTGACTGACTGACATAGTGATCTATCAACGCACAGCCGAAACCACTGGACGGATCGGGCTGAAATTTGGCATGCAGGTA
Organism: Acrobasis suavella; assembly: GCA_943193695.1. Taxonomy (NCBI): domain Eukaryota; kingdom Metazoa; phylum Arthropoda; class Insecta; order Lepidoptera; family Pyralidae; genus Acrobasis; species Acrobasis suavella. The sequence goes on from OW971928.1 coordinate 32,545,478, forward strand.
GATGTTATGACGTAAGCATCCGCTAAGAAAGGATTTTGATCAATTCTACCCCCAAGGGGATAAAATAGGGGATGAAAGTTTGTATGAAAGTTTGTCAATTTTAAACCGATTGGGCTGAGACTTTGCATGCATAAAGCTACTATGACGTGGGCATCCCCTAAGAAAGGATTTTGATAAATTACACCCCTACGCGAGCGAAGCTGCGGGCAATAGCTAGTTTAATATAACATTCGTTTATACTGGTCAAAATAAAGAAACGTTCTAGAAAAAAGGAAAGATATACCTATAAACTTATTACGTATACAAAATCAAGCTTTCTTGTTTTACTTAAGCACAGTTTCCTCACGGTATACACAGAATGATTATAGCCTAAATATAAATAAACAAGTATTTCAGATAACATTTATTTCGAAACGAGACAAAAGGTAACAAGTTTATTTGAAAAATCAAATTAAACCACCCCCCGGCCGAAAATGTTAAAGAGCGCCATCTAGTGATGAATAGCGAAACTACTAACTGGTTCCGCTATTATAGCGCCATTTATATTTTTTTGGGGAAAGCCCTGACTTTCAAGCTGTAATAACCTCCAATAACTTTATAGCGGCTGAACCGATTTTTTCCAAACATAGCTAAGAACCACAGAACTTGCTTTCACGTAAAAAACGCGTCGAAATCCGTCCATCCGTTCAAGCGCTAAGATGCCACAGACAGGCAGAAAGAAATAAGCGTCAAACTTATAGCAACCCCTTTTTTTTTTTCTCGGGGGTTAAAAATATTCCTAAAAACATCGAAAGAAATGAAGAAATCGCCTTTGTACTAGTATGCTTTTGTATATTTAATTGTGGCCTTTTATGTAAGTACTTGATAAAGATTTTACAAACTTACAAAACTTATGAAATCGTTACGTCTGCATTTTATGAAACGACTAAACAGCACAACAGCTTTACTTTAAAAAATGGAAGGAAAAGTGGAAGCCAGGAGAGGAAAAGGAAGACGTTAGTGAATGCAGTAAAAGAGCAGAAAGGCAGAGTTCGTGTGGTTATAGGTAACAAGAACGTAAATCTTAAAAATTATGAGGTCTTAATTGGTATCTCTGGTTAAAAGTCTTCTCTTTAATTTTCCAACTACTGGTTTACTCGTATTTAGTACGTCATGCATACTTAAATATAAATTTCCGAAGAGTCAAACCCAGCATAGCAACCAACAGACGAGTAAGCTTCCCATCGCGACGCGATATTTATCATAATTCATCATGATATTCTGAAAACAGAAAATCCAATATACGTGGAAATATTGCGATGAGCGGGCTTAATAGCGTTAATCTGAGGGCCCATTAATGATGATAAAGCTTCTTTCACACCATTTGCAAACAAATTGTGAATAGCACATAACAAAAGGGATAGCTTAGCGATTTTAACCTAAGTTACGGCACAGAATAAGTACTAGTACTCACGTACAGAAGTCTTACTAAGAAAATAAATTAAAAAATATCTACTTAATGTGATTAGCGCTATTGTTTAATTAAGCTCGCATCAGAACTCCTCACCTCTTCGTTAAGATACCTAGACATCCAATGCAAGCCAATTTCATTCTCATTACTCTGGACAAACGATTCATGTAACTGAATTTTCCCCTCCGCATTGATCGCCGGCGCATAGTAATAATGTTATATTTTCAATACCTAAACGGGGAGTGACACAGGCCCGGTTACGGCTTTAAATAAAAGAGGGGTTACTTGGGATGTTCCGATATAATGAAGGAGGCTTGCTTTCTCAAGGAGTGTTGACGTCAGGCAAGCGACCAGTCGTAAGACCATAGCCTTTTGATGGTTCCCGCGTTTAAGGGTTCCAAAGTCCAGACTTGAAAACCTTCTCCATTTGGCATGGCCTTTAATACTCTTGAGAATTTAGAAATGCATTTATTTCTGGTGGTGAAAAAATCGGAAAGCGCGCCCCTGACAAAGCCGCAGTTAAGCGCTACGTCATCGATGATCAGGAAGGCTACCACCAATACTTATAAAACCATTCAGAAACAAGGCAGTTGAGGTGCAGTTTTTAAGCAGGTCAAAAGCAGGACAACTTTAAATCCTACCATTACGTTCATAATGCTGAACGTTTTTTGAATGGTTATTCCTGAATGGTGAACTGTTTGTTGTCTCTGGCTTGTTTTGGTGATGAGACTGCGAAGACGTTCAAATCCTTGACAAAAAACTATTATTTTTACCGGTTTTTTATTTAAGTTAAACAAAATTATTTCTATCATTTTTATTTAAGTATCTAAAAGTTTGTGTTATGTACTTTGTTTTCATTTCATTATGTACATAAATTTAATTTGATATTGACCATTAAAGATGGCAAAAATTTTAAAGAGTGCGAAAAAAAATGTGAATGAAAATTTTGAACGGATGTCTGCGTCTGGTTTTCGAAATTATAGATAAATCGTAAATTCGTGAAAACATAAATGTTTTATGTTTTTAATGCTGGAAGCCGAGCAACCACCTGACAAAATATATCCATCAATTCATATTATCGTGCTTTTCCGAATTGCCGTGAAAAACAGTTATTATACGATAGTAACGACTAGTGTTTGGAAGTTAATTTTATTGTAGGCTTCATCGTACAAAAGCAGTGTCTTGTCTTATATATATGATTATATTTTATCAATAACCATGTCGTAAATAACATTTTAACTACATACCTATTCAAAGTTTATATTTAGATTATTATGTGTTAAAACTTGCAGCTTCTTCACCAAGTGCTATTATAAATAAAATAAATATATACAGACAAAGTAAGTTCGAGACTAACTCAACGAGATAAAGGCTAGGTTTTAGTAAGTACGCAGTGATTGTAGTGCACAAAGGATTTTATTACAAAGTACAGGTAGGTATTTGATATTCGTAGATTGCGACATGAATCTAAACTATTATTTTCTTTCAGGTATTCTGGTGAAAAAGCGAACCAGCCTAGCAACAGATCTAGCCTTGTAAAATGCTTGGAATTCAACATTCTGCCATTTCACTGGTTCAATCACAGGTTCCAAAGCAGGCTGTAATCCTCTGGCTCTCTCAGTCTTGTTTGTATTTAATAATAGGCTCCAGTGAATCCTGTCTTGTATTTTTTAATTGATGTCATCATGGTACTTCTTAGAGAGTAACCAAAGAATCCTGTAAGACAAAATGTATAAATGTATGTAGTTGTAATTTTAATAAATAACTTATACTTAAGAATGTGTTGTTATTAATTTGTTATCGTGTGTGAATAAATATTTTACAAGGATTAGCTTTGTTATTACTTACAAAAAATATGTTACGAAAGTTGGAATAACTTACTATTTTTATATATGTTGTACTAAAATAATGAAGTAATATATCTTACTTTGTTTTTGAAATCCAAATTTCCAATAAAAGGTATTCATCATCATCATCCGAGCGTATTCCCGGTTGCATCCTCAGCAGTAACGCTTCAGAGCCCGGGGTCCGCTACCTAACCAAGGAGATTTGACGAGGTTACTGGTTTTTACACAGACTGCCGTCTGCCGTCTGCCGTCTGACCTCCACAACCCAAAGGGCAAACCAGGAACCAATCCTTGGATAGTTTGATGATCAAACGCTAGGTGGCGTTCGGGACCCACAGTTTTACGTGCCTTCCGAAACACGAAATCATCTTTCTTTTCGGATAATCAGGTGATTCAAGCCTGCAATATCCTATCCAGACTGGAAACAACTTTTCACAAAGTATGCTTCCCAGTGGGAATCGAACCCATGACCTCCGGGTCTCAAGGCGAACGCCTTGACCACTGGACTACGGAGGCAGTCAAAGGTTTCCAATAAAAGGTATTAAGTAGGATTAATTAAGGTCCCATGGTAGCGTTACTTCAATTATCTACTGTTTTGTTAAAATCTAAAGTAAAGAAAAAACATATTTACATTCACAAGAAAACCAACTAAAATCCCCCATAAAAGTTACTGGAAAGTAACTTTTTAAGGATCGCTTTATTTGACACTTGAGACGCGCAATAATCGTTTTCGTGCTGTCAAATAGACGTGATGGTAGGAATAGTTCATACAAAAAAGGTAAATGGTTTTGTGACGTCAACCAAAACAATCCTGTTTAAGGGCTGCTATAAACGTGTCATGGTAGCATTAAACAATGCAGTTCAGTTTAAGTGCTGCTATAAGAGATAACGGTAGGATTCATGAGCTGATTTGATTAAAGATCACCTCCAGCTCAAACAAGAAAAGAAGTATACGATAATCCGTTTGAGTGAGTATATCAGATGTGCATGCTGTGTTCGTGTTCGCTCCAAGTAGACTGGCAACTTATATGCTCTTATTTGTATAAGTACATACTTGTGTTGTTTAGCTAGTTAGCGAACCAAATAAATAAATCAAAAAAATTGCAGCGACGCTCTCATCAGTGTGGCTATATCCTAAATTGAAACCAATCAGGGAGCGGGTTTGGTTGGGGGAGACGTAATATTTTCACATGATTACATCCTTCGACTGACCTTGGGCTTTGGAGGTAATAAAAGTGAATTTAGCGAAGATTAAATGACTATAATTAAGTTTCGTCTAGTGAGATAAGGTTATGAATATTAAGTGTTTAAAATATGACATTTTTATAGCAAGGCTTCGCTTCATTTATTTTAATTCTGTTTAAATCTGGAGTCACACTGGCTTAATTATTATGCTGGTTAGGATATACATTGCCTATATGTGGAAACAGCTAAGCCTTATTTGCATTAATGTTATGAATAGTATTCTCGTATTAACATTTTATTAAGCTTCTCAGAGTGAAAATGTATTTACTTTTAAATCAATTTGCTGAAGGTGTGACCTCGAGCGTCAAACAATTTCAAGTGGTCAACCGGTTTAAATGCCGGTTAAGTTGAAGGGACAGAACTACAAATCCATCATTAGACCTGTTCTTTTAAATGGAAGTGAAGCGTGGCCTTTGCTTGAGCGGCACAAGCAAGAATTGCGTGTCACGGAGATGCAAATGCTACGTTGGATATGCGGAGTGTCACGGAGGGATAATGTGAGAAACACGCGCATCCACGGCAGCCTTCACGTCCGTGACATAGCAGACAAACTGCAAGAAAGTCGCCTCTACGGTGGTACGGTCACGTCCTACGGAAGCCGGCAAGTTACGTGGGAAACAAATGTATAGCCGTCCCGCATCCGCCGGGTCCCGGCAGGCGGGGTAGACCTAAGAAGTGCGGGCTTGACGTCGTCAAGGATGATATGCTTGCTAATCGTCTTACAACCAAGAATGCGCAAAACCGTGCATAGTGGAGAAGAAAAGTCGGAAAGCGGACCCCGGGCTTCTCAGCCTTGCAGCCGAGGACGCAACTGGGAAAACGATAAGGTGAGAGAGAACCGGTTTAGGCACTGACTGTGCGTCTGTGAGGCACGAGTTCAATCCTCACTATAGGCGCAACATGTACGGTCATTTTCAACTACCACCACTTGCTTACGGTGAAGAAAAACATCGCGAAGACCTGCATTCTAGTTCACTTCTGACTGTTGTCAATAGATGAAAGTCATTAAGTTGTGTCAGATGCCTTTAGGCAGCTTTAAATTCTGACGCCAGTGATACACTCGATAAAAGAAAGACGTCTTTTCCCTTGGACACCGAGTAATTTTTTTTTTAAATCAATACCATACATTTATGCTTCCCTGTACTTGCAATTAGTAACGATCAGCACGTAGAATCCTCCAGATATACAATATAATTTCGCCCCACACCTGTTGTTTGGTGAAATGCTATTGCGAACAATTCACAAGCCACAAGGGATATCTTCCTTACGTACGTTTTAATTATCTTAACGCTTGTCCTACTCGCATGTTCGCCATTTTGTATTCCGTTAAAAGGACTTGTATTCCTTAAAATTATTGCTATGTGATGCTAATAAAGCGGAGTAATGTGTCGTTTTAAGGAAAGCAAATGCTATGATGATGTATATTATGCTGGGATAATACTATTTTTTTTTAAATTAACCTCTACTGTCCCACTGCTGGGCAAAGGTCTCCCCCATCTCCTTCCAAGTATCTCGATCGTGTGCCACTTTCAACCATTCCCTTTCAGACTGTTCCGGGGCCTACTTCTTTTCCTTCGGCCATCTTTGGCCTACTATATTTAAATATTATTGTGAAGTGACATAGATATATTTTATTATAACAAAGCCCTTCAGACAAGTAATTTTTTTGTAACCTATGTTGCCCAGTATTTAATGAAGAAAACTTCTCTCCAGTTTCAAACAAAACCAGTGCTTCGGAAAACACACCGTTGTTTACAAATGCTATGTCTAGATATTGGACTTTACATTAAACTAGATTTAGACTGGACTGAACCGACTTAATAAAACTCAAGGGTAGAGTCTAATTTTATACATATTGTCTGGTCGTAATGGTCAATTTGAAATTTCTCAAATAATAGAGGGTTTATATTTCAAGTTTGCCGTTTGGTGACGGTAGAGTAGAATACAGTTTGCCAACACCCAACCTGTCCTCTCCCACGGTTGTCGTAAGAAGCAATTAAGGAAAGTACGTGCAGCACCGTCCTAAGTGCAACGACTTTTTACCATCAACTGCGATCACAAACCCGCCTGCCCAGCGTGATGAATATGGGTAAATTCTCCCTTTATTAGGTTTAGTCCAGCAGTGGACTGTGTAACAGTCTAAGGCTGATTAAGAAAATAAATATATTTTACACAATAAAGCACAGTATTCAACGAAATATACTATATGGATTATTTATGTAAGTAAATAAGGCTTCCACGCCATTTCACCCTACTCATGTAATTTATTTGACTGGAGGAGTCTTATGATAAGATTATTCACCATCGACGAGAAATTGGAGTGTGTTCATATTTACTAAGAGGATTTACATGAGAGTGCGAGGAATATCGATTTTGTTTCAACTAACGTAAGATAAATTAAATAGTTGTCCGCAACGAACTGTGACTTGTCGAAACCTTGACAACCTCATGTATATGGCAATTCCTAAGTTTGTCAGCGACCACGACAGCAATAAGTTCGTCGAAATATCTAGCTCAAAATGATATCAATCGTGGAAAGTCCCGTAACATCATAATATTCATAGTGAGTATTGTGACCTCCAAGCTATGAAGTCGTAAAGTGTTTCCTGAGCTTTAGAAAATAACGAGCGAAGCGGGCCGCTATAAGCGCTGCTTCCAGTTGACAGTTCTAATCTAGGCAAACTCGTAGTGATTGGTTTCAAGCATGCCACTTGTACCGATCCTCTTCTAAGAAATCCTTACCCTCATAGTTAAACATTCTCAGCTGTATAAAAAGCTCCTTTCATTCTCTTGTTCAATAAATCAAGAATACCGTCCATCGCACTCAATATTGTAAAACCAGTTGTTGTGAAGTCTGACCTAATAAAAGGTAGTGGCGCGTATCAGCGGGTAACAATGGTTAGCAGTTTTATAGTTTTATACTTGTTGGTACCATAGGAACTGGAGCAAGTAGGTCACCCACAATAGTTCCATGATTAATTAACTGAATCGTATTATTGTAATTTTATAGCCTTGCTGGCGTCCGCTCTAATTAATGCAATTTCTTATTACTTTCTATATATGTTTCTTTACTTGAAGTTATTTATGTTTACAATATTATGAGAGATTTAATCTTGCAAGTTAAATTTGAGCCACTTGCCGATTTTCTATTGAGATGAAATTTTGTTAAGATCACATATTGTGACAAGAAGCTGATCTGATGATGTAGCCTGAAGGTATAAGAACCATGTAATAAAATGACGAAATCCATTCGAGTTTGAGCTTATAACATTTGCCTTGATTAGTTCTTAGGCACAACACTACCTTTTTTTTTCAATAATTTTATTTACGGACCGTCACTACTTTAAAAAAAAAAAAAACAGTTCAACTAGGTTCCTACATTCCCAATAATAAACTACAAAGTTGAGAAATCGCTCAATCAGCGAGCTTCCGTCCCTACCCTATATTCATTTCGCTCTCAATTGCCCTTTGAGACGTCTCTTCATGTCCCCCATCTTGGATTTTCGTACAAAAGGGTCGGAATTTAGTTATTACGTATTATAGAAAGTTACGTCACAAGAATTATTGCTATAAGTACGAGCTTTAATAAGATTTTGGCTTAATTTTGGAACTGATTCAGGTCTCGCAAAAGTATTTGTTTACAGACTTGAAAAAAGTGCAGATTGATTTCACAAGAAAACAAATACAAAAGATTGAAAAGCCAGGAAATCGGATATTAAATCAAAATTCAACGCATGAAATTTTATTTAGATAGATTCAATATTAGGCAATGAAATAAATAAAAAGAAATATTGTAAAGGCATATCCACTAAACTCCACCGACAAGAGCAAGCCTTTAAATGACAAGAAGAAGATTGAATACTCGTATTGGTATAATTTTATTTTTCATGTAGCGACCTCCTAGATCTTCTTAGCGAGTCGGAATGGCGTTTTTATATAATTGTAGACCAGTGTGTAGCCACAATTACTTCCCTGTTATTAGCATAGTTTAAGTCGTCTATTGTAGGAGTTGGACAGTTGGGGCATGAGAGTTGGTGGAGCTTGGTTTAAATGCACCACAGTTACAACGGTCGTTATTTGGGACACCACACTTAACCCGGTGTTCAAGGCACCACCCAAAACCAGCCCGGACCTTATTTAATGACCTCCTTGATTATGGAATCAGATGAATGGAAGGTATTGCCTACAAATTTTACATGTAATATGTGCTAATTAAACCACATTTCTCCAAAGCTCTAAGATTTACCCCAGGCTTACAATATTATGTAAATATTATCAACGCTGTAATATTGTTACCAAGAGTGTAATAACTGAGCCATAAATAATACAGAGCCTTATCACGCTGGCCACTATTGTTAGAGACCCTTTGTGTCCCTTGGTGGCCTCAAGGCAAGGGTTATTAATGTTATTATACAAGAACAGCAACTTTTATAAGACGAAACAAGTCTTTTTTCAAGGACGACGGTTAGTAAGTATAGTATTAGTTATTCTACTTGAATATTATCCTTAGCCGCAATACCAAAAATGCTCTGTCTGCCTCTTAGGGATAAAGACGTGATAGTGTATGTATTAAGCTAAGTCACCTACATTATTTTACCCAGACTATATTTTCCTCGTCACTTCGTAAAAGTATAGTAACGTATGTAAATCTAGGTTGGTAGGAATAGTAACAAAGTTAAAATGGTAGTACTTAAATTTGTAACAAAGTAACATAAGAATCCTGAAATATTGTTTCATGAAAACACAACAATAAAAAGGCTACCAAAGGATACATCAAAAAGTTTTCAAAAGCTACTTTTAAAGAAACACATAAACTAAGCATTGATACTAAAAGAAATTCATCTACGAAGAAAATCTTCTCAGATTGGAGGCAACAAAAAATAATCATCAACTTTTACAGAAAACCTACACTTCCTTACTTTTAAGGAACAAAACTTAAAACCTTTTGTAACTAACCCGATTAAGGAGAAGAGGTAAAAATAAGCGACTGCCGAAAGGGGCGGAGGTAACAAAAATAAACTGAATAGAGAAAATGTTTCACGATTCTTTTTCGCATCGTGATAGACTTGAGAGATTCAATACAATGCTGCAGATAATGTTGATATTTAAGCTACTTTGAAAAGCATTTGTTGACAAAGTGACATAAAAGAGGTACTTAATTTTGTTTTTTTTTTTTATTTTAAACAAGCTTCTTCTATAACAATGATCTAAAAAGGTTAAAGTGCTCCTCAAGACGAATCATACGAACCCAAACTCGATGGAGTTGCGTCTAGTTGTATTACAGAGTTCCTATGGCCACCTTCCGGCTCCATCATCAGATGAGTTTCATGTCATCCTAATACTGCATTGTCACGCGATATAAGTATGCGTGCAAAATTTCAGCTTAATTAAAAACCGGGAATTGAATCAAATTTAACTTGCAAGATTAATTACAGACATATAGGCAGACAAAGAGACAACGGGACAGATGAAACTAAATACTCAGATCTCAGGAACTAGCGGCCACTAAAGCTTTCTTTATCACCAGTCCCCACCAATGGTTATATTATTTGAAACAGTACGGGTGTAGCTACTTAAATAAAATTTGGCTCATTAGGTAGACAATTAAAAAATATAGTAGAGTAAGGTTAATTTTGCGTGTCGTCACGATTAGATATGATGTTCATCAGTGACGTAAATCGCCATCACACCGTAACTTCGATGCTCTGTATCTTTTTGATGTTTTACTACTTTACTAAACTAATTGAATAATTATATATATATATTTTACCTAGTCCTCATCCCTATTTGTGTTAGCGCGAAGAGGGCTGATAGGGGGCAGAAAGGTGCTCCAATGCCGGTTACGTACCGGCAAGCGCAGCGTAGAACTAGGAGGTCAGACAATCTGAGCAAGGTTGCTGGAAAACGCTGGATGCAAGCCACTTCCGATGGGTCCTTTTGGAAATTCTTGGGGATGCCTATGTCCAATAGTGAACTTCCTGTAGCTGATATGACGATGAATGTTTTAATAAAAATGGATTTGGTCGGCCCGGGCAGACGTAAAACTTAAATATATGTATGTGTTACAAATGAAATCCTTGGAAACACCTATTTTCAGCAGTGGACTTCATGTGTCTGATATGATGATGTTTTACAACTCTGTGTAACTGCAATAAACTTTAAAAGCATATTCTCAACAGCAACTGTTAGCGTCCACTAGAGAGTCATTGTGTAGAACTTTCTCGACGCTATCATTTTCCAGCTTGCATCATTTTACCGTCTCATCAGAATAAATGCTTTATTATAAGATAACAATAGCGCAGTTTTGCTGCGAAAATATACTGTAATGGCGAAGTGATTCGGAACAATTTTCTTCATCGTTATTAAGTTTGCAATTTGCAAGCAATGGTGATTAATCAAATAAAAATGTTTAATTGTCCCAGAGGTATAGACCGGGCCTCTTTAATAAGTCTTCGCCTGAATTCGCTTGTGGGGTACATGGACGCGGGGAATGGCAACTTAGGGGGACGGAGGTGCGGGCGGTGAGCATGAATAGCGTGATACACGCCCGCACCACCCTCTATCCCCTTAGTCGTCTCTAAATGCGGAAGGTTCAAAAGCGGCACGAAAGACGTACGTAGCTATGAGTCTGCGTTTCAATGTCAAGTAACATTGAGTGTTTCGAAATAATGATAAAGTTTGTTTTGGTGTTTAGGTACGACTATCCTAACTCTATGGTTTGATGTGACATTGAAATAGGATGACACTCTCGGACGTCTATCGTGTTATTTAAAGAGTAACGGTCCGGTAAGGCAAAAGGAAAAAAATGGTAAACTGACTTGACGGGATATACGAAAAGAATTAAAAATATATTTCAAAACTACGTTTACTGGCAATATCGCATTATTTTCACTTATGTACTTAAACCGTCTTTCTCGACCTTAGAAAACGAGGTTACGGCACTTTTGTAAAATGCATTAAAACATGGGCGCCGCAGCATTGAGGGTCTAGAGTGCCCTCGGGAGCTGTATAGAGGGTGATTTTTAATGCATGAATGGGACCAATGTTATGTTAAGAGTACATCCTTTTCAGTTAAAGCTACGTTATTTCGTTTTCGGAGTGTCTTGAATGCTGTTAAATTATTTTTACGAACCTTACCACGTATTTTTCCTTTACTTTAAGCTAAGTTGAAACAAAAAAGATATAAATCTTAGAGAAAGTAGAACAAAAAAAATCCGACATTAATACAAGGATAATAGATAAAGAAACAAAGAAAGGATGAGAGCATGATTGAACAAAACAAATATATTTTCTTTATTGCACCAACTAAGTATGTCCAAAATCAAATGTAGATTTAAAATAAAGTAGGTTAAAAGGCAGACTTATCATTAAAGCGATTTCTTTCAGCCAACCTTGGGCTCAAAACACAACAAATGAGATGATAAAAACTTAAGTTGAACACATAAATATAATAAGTAGTCTTTCTTTTTCAAATCAAATCTTTCCTTATACCACGTAGATAAGTTTCAGTCATCGATACGATAAAGAAGAAGACTCAATTAGTAAAATGAACTTACGACTGGAATAGTAAAGAAGAAAAAGTTCTGCATTCTCCAATTAGCGACTAGAAATAACACGTACAACATCGCAAAAACAGAATCAACTAGTATCGAAGACTAAGATTTTAAAGATAATACGGAAAGCCAAAAATTCACAAAAGAGTTGGAAAATAGTTGAATCACAGTAAGCAAACGATCTAAGCGCACGGTATTGAAAGATTACAACAAAGAGTAAGTGCAAATGCACGTTGAATCCCTCATAACAGAAATGAAATACAGTAAAGATTTTAAGCTCTACTTCGACACATTAAAAACCTTACAATCATCGATACATTAGACTCAATATATAACTTCGTTTCTAAAGTCAGGATATGGACGAGAATATATTGAATTCCAGACGTCTGTTATATTACGGTTACATTGCAGAGCTCAAGAAAGGAATCGAATCGTTAGTTGCAAATAAATGATCTGACGTCAACAACTCACTATTATGAAATCGAAAGAAAAACTTGACAATATAATTATCAAGTGATACAAAGATAAATAAATTATTTTTGACATTGACTTTTGACTTTGAAAGTATCGCAAAAGCTCACTTTGCTAGTTCTGTCTATTTCCGTAGTAAAAATTTTTTTAAGTCTATGGTATAAACACTCCTCCATTTGTCCCTCTCATCTGTCAGTTGTTTTATTTCACTATACGACTCGAAGTTCACCCTCTCCTTTATCTGTTTCATGTTGCTATGCCTCGATCTTTCTGCTTCTCTTTTACCTTCTATGTTTCCTTTAATATATCTTCTCGTAATTTAAGCGCTTGTTCTTGGCGATAGAGTAAAGTGGAGCTGTCTCCATCCTCTATTTTTTCTGACAACGTTTTCAGTATATCATTAAAAGAAAATTAGGAGGAAAAAGAGGACTTCTTTATGAAATCGTCGTGTCGTATCAGATGACCTAATATAATTTCTCGTCTGTTCTCTGTTATATCTATAATACACATATTCTCATCTACTGTTTAGGGTAGAGGAGAGGATTTCCTGGTATCAGGAATAAACTATTCGAGAGAATTGTAAAGAAATCTCTTCCCAAGTAATAAATACCGCCTGAACGTGTTTTTTAAAGAACTATGTATTTAATTCTTTGTGGTACAAAAAAATACAATCAAAGGCGGACTTTCCTCACAGTGATCTATTTCAGTTAACCCGAAATCAAGATTAGATAATTGCAAAAGTTGAACGGATATTTACAAGTTAAAACATTCTACTCTTCTTGTACCGGATAAAGTGCTGACTCCATCCAATATGAAAACTAGGGATGTTACGAATATTCGCTTATGCAAATGGTTCGCATAATTTTAAACATTTGCATTCGCATCAATCAATGCGAATGTTATGCGAATGCGAATGTTTGCATGATGCCCATCGGCCTCGCGGACGCGCTACCGGGCCGCATCTCTGTGTTTTTATGATTCGCGCATAACGTGATTATTTCGACCAATGCGAAGCGTTTATTTCACTTGATTGCTTTTTGATTATTTGTTTTTTTAGTTTCAGTCTGCTGTATTTGCTTATTTAGATAAACAAAGAGAAAAGAAGAGATCCATTATAGGGATAAATCCGCCTTTGTATTGTTTTCTTTAGTATTTTGGTTGTGTCCTTTTTGTACAATTAGGAATTTACAATAGAAGTTTTGAATACAATAAACTATTTGTTATATTACAACAAATAGTTTATTGTTTTTCTAACTATTTTATTCAGTTCCGTTTTTCATTGACATCGGGAAAAGAAAAGTGAAAGAATAATAAAAAATATTAATTCATATGCAGGATTTTTTTAAATTCTTGATGTAGACATTCGCATTTGCATTCGCATTGGCCTTCGCATATTCGCAGCCTAAACGTTCGTATTCGCATTCGCAAATGTAAAAAAATTTACATTCGTAACATCCCTGTTAAAACACGGATTTTTAAAGAAACAGCGCTAATTTTAGAAACACTACACAACACAGCTTCCATTACCGAAATCCTCGAGGGTGCGCAGCCTCGTTCTATTTTAGAGAACCTCTCCCTAAGCACTTAACCCGGCATTAACGTCAAGGTCGTGGCTGAAGTGTACTCAAATGTAGACACTTTTACAAGACATACTTAAAAGAAGGTTTGAGAAGATTTTGTTTTGTTGTATTTTGTGTACCTATGTAATTAGAATTAATTATCCAAAGCTTGAGTCAAATTTTTCGAGATGCTTAAATGCATCTGCCCGACATTTATCCGACATTTACAATGACTTTACACACCTACCAAATTAACGAGTAGCTCGAGATATTTAAAGAAACTTGTGGTCATCAATCCAAGTACGGACTCGTTTGGTTTGATTGACATACTTGAAGTAATCCGTAATCTCACCGGGCCTTCGAGTTCCTCCAAATAGAAGAGGCAGTAAGTAACTAAGCTATATTTGCATAAAATCGAATTACGTGACTGTAAACTCGAAGGTGCCATACATTAGAAACAAGATCGCACTTGGAATGCCATCAAGCAAGTTACTTCTGATAAACGGATATCAGCAAAACTCGACCCAATTATTATATACAAATATACGTATTTTCACTCTCAAACGAATGAATAATTAAAATGATCGTTCTATTTTAAAACAATACTTCGTTCAAACTCCCGTAGGCGGAACCAATCAATGAGAATATTGAATACACATTGACCTACATCCTCTGACCTGGATGCGCGACCCTAACCCGACCTTTGCTAAGCCAGCCTTTATTTAGGCCACTTCTAGATAAGCGTGATTAAAGCCTTGAACTTTTTAATGACTTTATACAGAATGTTTAGTCGGTATAAACGAGTAAAGGGTTGCCCTTTTTTCGTTATGCCGAATGATCGTTATGCGGATGTTATTCTAGGAAAAAACGCAAGAACCTTAAAATAAATTATATTCACGTACAACTTTCTATCAGCATTCCAAAAAAATATGAACTTACTGTTCTAGTAAAACCTACCACCGATAGTTTACTACATTCTTATCTTAAGACAGACGCATATGCGAACTAGCAATAACCAATTTGTATACTTACCAAACTTCCGTGTTTCACATATACTCGTAGGGTAAACTCAAAAACTCAAATTATGACAAAGCCCTTCAGGCGACGATTCTTCTCAGCAGTGGTCGTTGCGAAGCGCTGGTATCGATAGCTTTTCTTTAAAAATAAATTATATTTTAATATACTTTACACGTAACGTAAATTATACTTATTGACGTGTAAAAGTGCCAGTAAATGTCTAATTACTGAATAAACATTTGAATCAAAATTTTGCTAAGCGTGGCTTTTGAATCTTACAGCCTTCGCCTGAAAACTAGATAATAACTTGTAAATGGAACAATGTACCTAAAGATAATAAGTATAACAGAGTCAAAGTTAAGTAATTAGGTACCCTTTTTAGATGCGACTGAGTCTTATGATCTTAACAAAATCTAGAATAATTGTATTCAATATTAAGGAGAAGTGTACCTACCGCATTAGAGTCCTCGTCTACGGGATATAGGAGCGCAGGGGGGATTTATGTCGGAGAGTTTAAGGTAAATTGACTTTTTATTATTTTACACGTGCAACGAGAAAGTTTTTTACTACAGAGTGCAACGGTTTGATTTTAAATGGCAATATTCCTTAGCAACAAGTTATAAAACCGGTCGCCTTAGCGACAGTGAAGTAGTCTTATTCGAGCGGCCGTACTGTGCACAACTCGTTTGTGTAGTTTGTTGTGGCTTGGCCATGACTCCTTTAATTGTGATTATTGTAATAGATGTGGATTCGTAAACCGATTAATTACAATGGCAGTCTATTTCAGCTAGACGGTAAGCCCTGTGTTCAATCTGTGTGGGCCAAAGCGAATGTGAGTGGAAGAAAGAAGTGGGAAGAGTGGGTCAGGGTCGTCCTCAACGAACGTACCGGGATCAGATTGCAGACGTTCTTTAAAAATGAGAGATCAGAAGTACCTGTAACCGGCGGGCATACATGAAGAGAATGATGAGGGTAGATGAAGAAAAAGAGGTCTATCACGATCGTAGAAAGTCCATAGTCTCTGCATACCCCTGTGGGTAACAGACGTGATAATATGAATGTATGTTTGGGCCAGAGGATTTAACACACTCGCGCTGAACCATGAATTCCAATTCATGGTTCAGCGCGAGGCGGGGCGCTGGCTTATCGTCACATTTTTATAAGGCCCACGTAAGGTCTCATGCTGCGACATCGGTAAGGTGACATGACTGTAAGTACCTAAGTTTTGTGACTTATTCACGTCACCCGGGATGTCAGAAGCCGATCCCGCTCTGCCCCCTTTTACTCGGCCGTCCGCGACATGTATGTGATGTAACGGAACGCCACTGAACCGCCTGAGCTGATGCGTTCCGTCGCTCTAGCAAACGACGGTTCTGAGCGTCAGAAAAAGATAGCAGCATACGAAAGTTCCGTTCCAACCATTAGATACCACTGAAAGGCGTAAATCTATCTGAACCTAAATCTAAAATAGCTATAGGTATTGTAGATTCGGGAGATGACGATATAGATGTTCTTTTTAACTAGCCAAAGAATACTACGTAGTATAAGTATAGGAAAGAATCCCGCACTAGGTCAAGGCTTGTATATATGTTAAAAAGTAGAACGAAATAAATATTAAAAGTATTATCAGTGTCAAAGTTAAGTAATATGATACGACCTTAGTAATATTAATGCAATTCCGATAACACATTTAACTAAAATAAAAACATCTGACCGGAATCCGGATACGGCCGGTGCGGTTAACAATACTGTAGGTTTTCCCGGATGTGAGACACCGGGTAAACAGCTAAATGCAATTATGGCGTCCATTAAGGTAGCGGCGACGAAATATTGATTGGAAATATAGAGCTACAGATAAATTGGTTACATTCTTAGGTTACATTTCTGTAGCGGAATGGTATTCAGAAACTTCTTTTAAAATTTCAAAAGCACTAGGTTTACAGCCCAACGCTTAGACCACTAGGCCAATCATGTTATCGTGAATTATTTTTCGTCCGCACTCGTGACGTGACATTGTCATTTATCGCCCTACGCGACATTATTCTATTTAGTTTGTCCGCTTTAAGCTTTTCAGCGTTAAGTCAGCCAAACAGATTATGAATAACTAATCCAGAAATATTGAACGCGTATTTATGGTTTATCAAATAAGTTAACATAAAATAAAATTAAATATCTTTGTTTCGATCTTTGTCCATAGAAGAATAATAAGTAACAAAGATTTAGAGCATCTACGTTTCGGCTTGTGACGTCACTGTACTGAAAAAATGCAAAATTTAAATGTGCTGTAGTTGTCATTTGTTAGTCTACCTCATATCGGCCAAATATATTTTTCGACTCTTTTAAGATGCGATCGATCCTTCTTTAGTTATACAGAATAGATCGAATCGAATTATTTGGTATCAAAGCTATTTGTTGCCTTAATCAGTAGTACAGCTTCTGTCAAATACCTAGTTACTAGGTAAAATAGATAAAGATGCCAACGGATAGCTCTAGATAAAAGAGGCCGAGACAAATGTCTAAGGAACTCGGTGGCCCGCATTAATAAACTAGCGATTTTGTAAGTTACATCATGATCCGCATCCGGAATAATCTCGATGCCAGGTGGCAAAAAAATCTTAACCTTCTCCGTGCTTCGGAAGGTAAGTTAGGTTTAAAGAACTTTATTCTCATAAGAAATTTCACTTAAAATGAGATATCTACACTACTTACAAAAATAATTACTTACTTAAGCTTTCATTTTTGATATGAGTCATCAAGCTAGGTCAAATGCCGTTATTTTTAATACTTTTTCCTTGCAAAGTAAAAACTTACTTTTAAAAAATGCCTTTTGCTAAGAGCATTTGCTTTTAGTGAACCATAGAGATAAACAAAGACAAAAATAATTGTGCAGCGCAAAACAGCTAAATACCTACAGTAAAAATACTCCATATGTACAAATACATACCTACATATTATACAATATCCATCAAAATATATAAATAGTTGCACAATACTAATAATGTCCTTTAGGCAGTTCTAAACATCTGACACCAATGTTGGCCACTTCCACACACGACCAACAAACAAGACAAATGTCTTGCACATTAGTAACATCTTTCACCCGGTTATCCAGTGACTGAGCCTACCTCGACCCAGTTCAGTTGGCCGCCCGCCAGGCCCGGATATAACTATTGTAAATTTCTTAATGGAAAATGTTATTCCAATGCCACCTTCACAGTTAAATAAATCTTTATTTAAAGGGCCTTGTTTTTACCTTCTATCATCAAGCTAAAAGTGGCCTTTGGGATTTGCGGCTCTGGGTTCTGTTTGCGCAGGGCCGCAAGGCACATAGGGCTCTGTCTGCCCCATTCGAGATAAAGGAGTGATAATGTCTAAGTATATTTTTATAAAGAACTAGCTGTAACCCGCGACTTCGTCCGCGTAGAAGTTTACCGGTCTCACTCCCGCTCCGCTCAAACACGTCATGTTTCTCGCTTCAAAAATGTCGATAATTCATACAAACTTGGAACCCCTATTTCACCCTTATAGGGATGTTATTTTTAAAATCTAATTAATGCATTATTATTTTCTACTAACAACTAAAATAAATAAAATAAATCGTGTCTCTCACTTTAAAAATTACGAAGTTTCATTCAAACTGGCATCCCTTATTTCACCCCCTTAGGGGTGGAATTTCCAAAAATCCTTTTTTTAGCGGACGTCTCCTAGTCACAATCTAACTACCTGCCAAATTTCATCTTCATTGGCTAAGTAATTTTCGAGATTTCGTGATGAGTGAGTGAGTGAGTGAGTAAGTGATTTTCGCTTTTATATAATAGGTTGGGAAAAAGGTCTTTTCGCATTTTATATGAAAATTCAAAACATTTATTAATATAGTTTATTTACATTTAACTAAAGTATGTAGGTACCATTTTGTTCGATAACTTTTTGCCATCTTATAGGTAGGGACATGATCCCATTGCTATATAAATTTTGGGGCTTCTGATCAAAAAACTGCGTCAAGTAGTTTTGGCAGTCCTTTCGTCATGTTAACCTGACACTGCCTAAAGAATTCTGAAGAGACCGAAACAGGTGGAAATCTGAAGGTGCCAGGTCAGGACTATACGTTAACACCTCGAAGCCAAACTCTCTTAATTTTTGCTGAGTGGTTAAAGATGTGTGAGGTCTATCGTTATCATGATGAAAAACCACAACCCTTCTGTTGATTAATTCCGGCCGCTTTCTCTCAACTTCTTGCTTTAATCTTATCCGTTGTTCGCAGTAGAGTTCTGAATTGATGATCCTGCCTGGTGGTAACAGCTCATAATGAATAATGCCCTTCCAATCCCACCACACACACAGCTTCACCTTGTTGCGAGTTAACCCGGGTTTCGCCACAGTCGGTGAAGCCTGACCGGCCTTTGAACATGACCTTTTTCGCACGTTTTTGTCGTACGTGATCCACTTTTTATCACCAGTTATCAATTTCTTCAAAAATGGGTCGGTCTCATTACGTCATAATAAAGAATCACAAATGAGTACACGGTTCATTAGGTTTCTTTCAGAGAGCTCGTGAGGTACCCAAATATCGAGCTTTTTTGTGTACCCATTTTTTTTTTTCAAATGCGCCAGAACTGTTTTGTGGTCAATTCCCAGTTCTTCAGCTACGTCGTAACTACTGATATACCGATCTTGCTCCACTTTTTCAAAAATAGCATCCATTTTATCCGTAACAGGGCGACCAGAGCGACGTGCATCAATGACATCAAAATTTCCGGATTGAAAACGCTTAAACCAAATTTGTGCTACTCTCACAGACACTGCACAAGGTCCATAAACATCGCAAATTATTTTCGCGGCTTGCGTTGCATTTTTACCTTTTTGGTAGTAAAATTTTAAAATGTATTTAATTTCTTCATTAGATTCACTCATCTTGACGGTAAGAAAAACAAATGAAAATCACGCATTTTCCTAATATGAATTTGGAATTATCTTCTTTAAAATTTAAACTTGTAAATGATACCAAAACCAGCCAGGAACAAATAGTATAATTAAAGTGGTTTTATTACAAGTTCATACATACTATATGCGAAAAGACTTTTTCCCCAACTTAATATATATAAGATCAATAAAGATAACATAATCACACGTAATATAATCGCTATCGTCTTTTACCCGGTTACCTGGTTACCTCGACCCAGTTCCCTTGGCCGCCCGCCAGAACCGGATATAACCATAATTCACTTCTTAATGGAAAATGATATTCCAATGCCACATGAACAGTTGAATAATCTTTTTTAAATCTCTCAGTTCTTTTTTTAGTTTCTTTTTTTTACAAGAAAACTATATTTACAGTTTATTTATCTTCAAGTACAAATTTGATTTATCCATATTAAATAACAATATCAAACCTCTCCAACTGAAAGCCAAATCTCTGAAACGAGGGCGTGAAGCAATCAAAACTTTGAGCGCCGATAACTAGGAAAATTTGAGGGCTACCAGCGTTAACTTTTTTCATTTGACCTTAGAGAAATAATCAGTCACCGAGATCTTATAGGACTAAAATTGGTTCATAATAATTTACAATTTGTGCGAGAATAGACTATGCCCGGGTCTGGCTGGTTTGGCCAAGTATGGTTTTAGTAGCACAGAGCAGCAGAGCAGAGCTCTTGCAGTAGAGACTAAAAAGACCTGATGATGTGACGATGAAGATAATGATGATGCGAGAATAGAAACAGCCAGTATATTCTACGTTTTACTAGTTTACTACGTTCTAGTACACCTCTGTGCTAAAAACGTTAAGCCATTGGTCCCAGTTGTAGTCATAAGTTTGCTATGTTCAAGCAATGTCTGGTACCCTTTAACTTGGAAAAATCTGACATCATTTATGGCCACTAATTAAAAAAAAAAATTCTAGGTTTCTTCTCCGAGACTAGCAAAACATGAAACGAAGTTACCAACCTGAAATATTACTTTCATCTCAAAAATAAAGAATGGTGCTTGGGCTTATAAAGTAATAAACAAAAAAAAACATAGTTGATCTCTACATAATAGCTCAATGTTAATCTCCAAAGTTTAGTTAATTTAGTTCCAAATTTCCAGCTAGAGTCCACTTTAAGTTGTTTATTAACTTGAGAGGCTAACTCAGTCTCAAACTAGTAGAAAGTAAGTAGCAGCTACCTATGTAACAAAAATTAGTACTGGAAGATACATTTGAAAGAAGAACTACAAAAAATATTAAAAATTAAATGACAAAAATATCACAACAAGATATATTAATTAAATAATATTTCTTGTGATATTTTTGTCGCCAACAAATCAAAATACATTAAAACTATAAGGCGATATTGCCAGCCCTGAACATCTCTTCCATCTCATAATTATAGAATGGTTCTTCTTCAGTCACTGATATTATGACTTTATTATAAAAGTTATATAACCATTATAAAACTGATGAGATCTCAGAAATCCGTCAAGAATTGGTTCCTGCTAACTTAAAGGAAGAATCGACTCATCTTCATTTTGAGTTTCTTGTGTGAGCCGTGTGGAGACGGCAGATTAGAATACAATTTATCACCACCCCTTTACTCTTCGCCGGGTGTCGTAACAGGCGACTAACAAGGCGAGAACGGGCAGCACCGTCCTCTGTGGAACGAATTTATGCTATCTATCACGAACCAGTCTGCCCAGCGTGGTGTGAATGGACAAATCCTCCCTTGATTAGAAGAAGTCTTTTGTCTCAAAATTATTTTGCTAATTAAATTTACCACATTTGGATTTACTAAAAGAGGATGATAAAAAAATTGCAAAGAAATAGAGTGGTTAGAGGAGTTTATGTTAAGAGATTAAATTATAAACACTAAAAAGAAAAAAATAGATATCAAAACAGTACGTTTAAACTGGCTGTGTGTGAAAACTAGTGTATGAATACCTACACTTTTCCTTTCTACGATAAATACTTAACGGAACTACGAGTAATAATAATGCGGATGGGATCATTATGTAATTCAATAGGAATAAGCAATATTGGGCAATATAAGAGCACTCGGCAATATCGGCCACTTAGACCGGTCACGTAGGACGGCGATCAAAGGTAAAGGCGTAGTCACAATGTTAGACTTTTACACTAAACAATGTTATAGTTTGATCCAAACGACATGCAATGAAAAATAAACCCTCACCAATTCACTATAATAGGGGTGATGAAAGGGTTAGCAAAGTATTGTTTTAATTAGTCTTTTCGATTATCTCAAAATATTGGACTCATATTTACATTTTTCTCGTACTACAATTCATCGAACCAAGTAAGTGAGGAGCTCGGTGGCCTTGGCTCGGTGGGTGTGTCGACGACGACGAACGTTCTACGACCAATTTGCAGAGGTTCTGAAGAAAGGTGATGTAAGGAATATCAATAACATAACTCGACAGCATGCATGAAACGAGTAAAGAGTGTTGACGAAGCAAAAGAGGTTTATAAGAACCGTAGCAAGTGGAGATCCATAGTCTCTGCCTACCCCCATAGGAAAAAGGCTTTTCAGTTTATCAAAAACGTAAAATTTCTCGAATCTTTCTAGAGTAGAGGCTTGTGACGTTTTTTGTTCCTGATTTCTAAACTCCTTTGAAGCAATTAAAAGGCCTTACACCAACATCTGTTTGAATCTTGATTGATAGTATTGTATACACACGCACGCGTGGGTTCAGATCCCATCCATATCAATGAAACCTCTTAATTACACGGACACGGACGTAGCCGTCATTACAGACCAAGACAGAGAGAGACATGACTACAATGTGCGAGAGAGGTGTTACAAAAAATGTGTCTGTTTGGATTGGTCTATTCAGTTGGTCCGTATGAAATACCAATAGTTTAGTCAACTGAACTGGACACCAGAGCTAGTGGGAACAAAGGATATAGTTTAAAACTAAAACCCGACTACGGGAAGATTCTTGCTGAAAAGTACGTTTATCCAATAAATGCAAGCACAGCAGGTAGAAACCGCTAGTAATGTGTATATTTTTGAAATATGCTGCTTGAGCCCTTTCATTTGATACACTATAATGGTATGATTTATTTCACGTCGAAGAATGAGACGATTTATTTTATTTTTAGTTACTTTTTGGCCTATAGAGGGCGCCACGGTGAATTTACTGTGAAATCACATAGCCTATAACTAGCGAACAGCCAACACGCTTCGATACCTCATTTGTCAAGGTATCATGGATATCTTTGAATACAAGGGCCATACCGAAAAGATCGGGAATAGAAAAAAGTACAAAGGTAATATAATAATGTTTACTTTTATTGTTTTTCGAAGTATTCTCCGTGAAAGTCAATGCACTTTTGAATTCGATCAAACCAATTATTGAAACAGTAATTCCAGTCTGAAGTGGATACAGTCAAACAGCTGATTTGTAAGCTTCGACCGCCTCTTCTGGGCCGTGAAACCGTTGACCACGTAGCATATCTTTAATTCTTGGGAATGTAAAATAATCATTGGGGCTCAGGTCAGGGCTATACGGAGGATGGTCCATCAACTCCACGTTTTCCAGATTTAAAAACGTGAGCTCACATTATCTCGTGGTGAAGGATTATACGACGATTCGGATTAATTTTACTTTTTTTCTCTTATGACTTCCGGCAAACAAACTGTTTTGTACCAATCAGCAGTAACCGTCCTTCGTTCTTGTAAAGGAATCGTAGCCACATGACCAGTTTTCGATACAAACGAAGCGACCATTTTTTTCGACACGCTGCGTGAGCGAATAACTTTTGTTGGCTTGACCTCACCCTCGAAGACCCAAACTGCCGATTGATGTTTTCTTTCCGGCTCATATGAATAAATCCACGATTCATCCCCAGAGACGATATTGTGAACTGCATTTGAGCTCCCTCTATTGAACCGTTGCAGAGCAGACCTCGGTCAAACGGTGGGGCACCCAGCGTGAAATAAACTTCTTGACACCCAGTTCATGATGTAAAATGGTCTGAATGGCTGTCATACCAATGCTGAGAGAAACCCGAATCTGCTCGTATGTCACATGTCTATCTTCTTTTATTAATTGGCGTACAGCATCGATGTTATCTTGTGTTACCGCTGTTTTTGGCCGACCAGTAAAAGGGACTGTGGTAAGAGAGGAACGTCCACGACGAAACTCAGAATACCAACGATATACATATAGTCGTTTTACTAGGTGCTTCAAGTTTATAAATAGAAACAAGTTCGGCGAGACATTGTTCTTGAGATAAACTTCGACAAAAGTTATGAAAATTATTGCACGAAAATGTTCCCACGTAAGCTCCATTTTTTCTCACCAACTTGTCAAATTCAAATGGTCAATACTCTTTTCTTTTTTACTTTATTTAAAATTCAAAAATGGAATTGTGTTCGAAATAATACTACATTTCAAACACCAAAAAGGTTTTACTCTAATTTATTCCTAAGTATTCTACTCCCGATCTTTTCGGTGGTCTATTTCTCGTATACGAGGGCTAAGCCAGAACAGATTACTTTAATATCAAATTTCTTTTTTAAATCATATCGTTATTTAGCTATCGTTTTACGACCAGCCACCGCCCGACGTCAGTCCCCCTTGAGAATGCAGTTGTAGCAAGCGACATTTGTGCTTAGTCTTTTAGTCGTCTCTTACGACATCCACAGAAAGAGATGAAGTGGTCCTATTTTAGGTCGGAAGCCACACGGTTATTTCCTATAGAAGTAAACCTAAACATAGGTAACTCTATTGGGAAAATCACTAGACACTTTCACAATCGCAGTCATCTCTTCAAAATAAGACTTGTTGAGAGCCCCAAATGTCGGACTTGTGAGGAACCAGAGGAAACACATCTTTAGGGTTCCATACAAAAATTGCAAAAAACGGAACCCTTATCGTGCGTCTGTCTGTCCCGCCGTCTGTCACAGCCAATTTGCTCCGAATCTACTGAATCTAAATCAGGTGAAATTGAGTAGAATAGTGTAATCCTATGACCCAAACATAGGTAGGCAAAGAAAATAAAAAAAATTAAAAGTAAGGGTCTTGGTTTTCCCGTTGTCCCCGTAATTTTGTCCCTACTGTGGGGCAGCAGCACGTACCGTTATCCACTTTTTTTACACGGTAGTAATATAGCGCAGCTGGTCTAAGAATAAACTGAAAGATATTTTGTACATAATAGATTTTAATTTAAAATGTTTATGTTATGACTGTTATGAGCTTCGAAAAAACAAAATTATCTGAGCTTTTGTCCCACGGCTGCATCGCCGCTCGGCACCGCCGTCGCATCCTTTTCAAGGTCATTTGTATACACATAGACAAATAAGAAAATAAAAAAAAAGAACGGGTTGCACTCCGGGAGTGCCGGCAGAAGTAAAAACTTGAATATTAACGTTGTGCATTTTTGATATTTTGGAATGGTTAGGGAATAATTTTGCACGGAATAAAAGTACTATCATTTATGTGGTAGAATACAATATTTATTTATTGCGCTATCATACATAAACGTGACAATTTATTTTACATAATTAAACACTTTATATACACAAATTTTACGAATACACAGGAGTGTGACCACTACAATGACGGTCGAGCCATCAGCTGTCACTGTCACCATCCATAAGTTTTGCAATTCTTACTGTGGTATATATCAAATGAAATGGCTCGTTATGAGGATCTCAAATCTATTTTTGTTATTATTGTAAACTAAATAGATCTACTCAATATAATTAATATGTTCACTTACGGAAAATAGTTACTTAAACACTACTAGATAGCGCTAGTAGTAGTTAACTCGCGTCTTACTGTGAGGATTTAAAATGTTATATTTTGTTTTAATAAAAAAACTTTGGCATTGTGCCAAACCCTCTCCACGAGATTTCAACTCGCACTTGGCCGGTTTTTTGTGTAGCTACCACCCAATAGCTGGTAAGCGTATGAAACTCTTTAGATCAGCATATCCTAAGTTAGAGGACTACAGGCACTACGCACCAGGTCATATTTTGATGCTTATGCTCTTCAGAAATCCCGATGCGGGTGAATAAGACAAGGGTGTAAAGTACAATATAACCTTAAGGTTCGACGTGCTTCTAATATGTAAACCCCAAAGCAAGATGAGATAAACCTAACCATCCTAGTTATGCAACATGTCATCCACGTTCACCACTAAAAGCGTATTTAGCCATTTATCAAACAGCTTAGAACGCAAGCTGCAGCGAGTACGAACTCGCATTTATCAAAATTAATTTCGTCACAGCTACAAGAAATTAAAGTTATAACTACGTACTATATAGTAACTAATAGGATTTTGTATGACGTTTTCTCCGACGAGTTTTAGAGAAACGTGAGTGGAAAAAGTGAGTGTCGCTCTCGACTAGGACTAAGTTGTCATCACCTAAAATAAATCAGACATCCGCTTCTTCAAAAAGCCTCACAACAAGCCGGTCTCAGTAATATTTGGTATGGAGAGGGCTAAAAAAAGAAGTCATAGTACCCATAACCTGCAATAAAGTTATAAGCCTTTCGACTCGAGAAAAAAGAAGACTGAAAGCTATGCGACATAAGCTGGTTAAATTAACTCATCATCACTAATAATTGCCACAGCCTTTGCCTTAGAATTTTTCAGATCTATGGCCATCACTATATATAGCAGTCACACAGATAGCTAAAAAAATCTGAGTACAGTGTTGGCCACTTATAGACGCAAACGACATATTTTCAGTTAAAAAGCTACATTTATCACGAAGTTGCTGCACGGAGGCGCATTAATCAGACTTAGTGACGTCACAGCTAAGAAGGCGGCAGAATTAAAGTTAGAACGGTGTAATTGCATTCTGCACAACAGGTTTGAGCGAGGTTATTGGACAAGCACGAGAATTGGCTTAACATAAATCTTACATATCATATCATGCACATATGTATAACATATAATAAAAGAGTAAAAATAACGTATCTGTACATTTAATAAATTTATATAAAAAAAATTGTATGCGCTGGAAGAAAAACTAAAAAAGCACAATAAAAGTTTTTTTAACGCTAAAGTAAAAATAAAACTACTGAAACGAAACAATGATTTAAACGATAGATTAAACTCAGCTTGGGGCAACAAATAAGTTCACTAAAATCTGATGTCAAGGAAAAAGTTATCGTCATTTCTGAATTTCACGCGAACGAAGACGGCATCTTGATAAGTAAATAAAATAATTAAAATCATTCGTTGATGTTGGCGACTAAAACTCGTAATGAGCAGAATATAGAAATGTATGAAATAAAAACAATTTCAAGTAAAATTTGCCCCTCACATTATTCTGCTTACTAAGGATCAAAAGACAGCGAGTCGACGAGAAAAAATTCATCTTCTTATACAAGAAGTTTTATATATTTTTTCTCGTTTAGACCACGTATTTCTCGAGGAACCATATCTTTATCCACCTTATCGCCAACCATCACGCTGAAAGTGGACATTGAGTCTTGCAGCCTTGGGTTTTTCAACTAAGAACCGCAAGACCCAAAATTTATAAAGCCGTGATAGTATGTATGTCCGCTTTTCGGGGAAGGTTATCAATTAATATCGTGTCATGAAGTATATAACTATTACAAAAAAATTCTCACTGAAAAAATGACCTCTCCTGTAAAAACAACACTATGTAAATAAGAACACACATTTTTTCAAACAGCACAAACAAACCTCTCCATTTAAAAATAAACATAATCCACTCAAAGCATCGACGTAACATTTTTTAATAATTACCTCCCTTAATTGGTACGTACGTCGCGCCATCTCTTTGCCGAGAATTTTTTGACAGACGCGCGTAATCAACAAGATTACTATACACTTACAGGAAAAATTGTGTCTCTATTTAACCCTGTAAAAGTCGCACCCTCGTTTGAAAAAAAATGTTTGAGTTCGACAGCTGAGCGACCGACCGACGGGGCTGTGATTTTTCAGTTGTATGAAATTTTCACAATAAAACCTATAGTAGATTTTTTTATAAACTTAGAATGTGCTATTTCACCTGTAAATTACCTCTTATGAAAAATAATTTCTTATAGTTAGATTTTCCATCACATCACCCATAAATAATATAGAATCTTGATTTAAGTATAATCTCTCCTAAATAAGAAGAGGAATATATTTTTTGTATTCCCAAATTTTTACCATTCGTATTAACCTGTAAGTAAAATCTTTTCTATAGAAAAGCAATTTTTTTTTCTATGACTGAAAACTCTTATTAAAAACTGGAGATGTTTTTATTTACATGATAGTGACGTCTTCTTAATTGATAGTGTACATTATTAATCTCTACAGTAGGTTTTTTTTTTTGTACGAGCGAGGCCGTTTAGTATTTCATAATAGTCCTGGAGGAATGAGACAAAAGTTAAACAAGGCTGTCTAAAAACATCACAATAAAGATTAGAATAAGAAATCGAGAGTATAGGAATTTGTCGATATTTTTTTGTTTAATGACTGCGCTATGTAATCTGTTATAGAGTTCTTAGTCGTAAATAATCTTGACTTGTTTTTCGTGTGTATGTGGCCTACACTGATATCAGATATTTAAGCTGCATCAAGCGACATCTGACATAGCTTGATGACTGCCTTACAATGACAGCCAGTGGAAACCAACGGCTTAGCGTGCCTCCAAAGAACGAAATACCCTGAAATAACCTTTGAAAATATGATTCGTAGCCAGTATAGTTGTAAAATATTTAATACCATATTTGCAATTGAATTTATTTGCGAAGTGCTCACCCGACGAAACAAAAGTTTATATTTTCTTCTCTTTTTGCGACTCATGATTTCGACATTTATCCACGTTATGGCGTTTATGGGGCTCGATCTATCAGATTAGGGAGTTACGAATATTCGCATTCGCATTTACTTATGCGAATGGTTTCGTTTTAAACATTCGCATCGACATTCGCATTCGCATCAATCGATGCGAATGTTTTGCGAATGTGAATGTGTGCAGGTCATGACATACCCTTCGACCCCGCGGACGCACCACCTTGCCTCATCTCTGCGTTTCGCTGATTCGCGCATAACGTGATTATTTCGACCAATGGAAGACTGCAACTAAAACAAAAAAACTCACGTGAAATAAACACTTTTTCACGTGAGTTTTTTTTGTTAATTATTGGTGTTGTTTTAGTTGCAATCTGCTGAAATTGCTTATTTAGATAAACAAATAGTTTATTATAGTTTAAACTATTTTGGGAAAACTAGACAGTTTTTCAGTATGGCACCGGGATAGAAAAGTGAAATATGGCGATTTTTTACGCCTAAATAATAAAAAATATATATTATAAATTAATATGCATGGTTTTCGAAATAGGTACTTTATGTCTAAATTCGCATTCGCATATTTGCACATTCGCACAATGTTTATTCGTATTCGCATTCGCAAATGTAGAAAACTTTTACATTCGTAACATCCCTGTTTCAGACTGTGATTTGGGGGAAACATCCGTGAAATGTGATGTAGTAGAAATTTGATTAATCTTTTGTTTCAAATCACAGCGGGATTTCATATGTCTTGTGGTTTCCAAGATAAAATAATTACATACTATCACGTCTTTATCACTAATGGGAGAAATAGAGAATTTTAAGTCTTGCGGCTCTAAGCAGACAGAGCCCAGGGCCGCAAGATTCCAAGGCCACTTTGAACATGATGGAAAAAGGAATCAAAATAGTGATTGGTTTCTAGCCATATCTCCTATTAACATGATTCGCATTCTCGCCCATTTCCTAGATCGGCTTCTACGATCTGCGCGGGGAGAAGCCGCTGGTACATTCTAAGATTTTTCTTTTCTCTAAAACCAGCGTGGAAGATGTAATCCAGGCATTTTAGGGTTCAAACTCGGAATGAATGTTTTGGACACAGCAGAAAGTACAATGACTACGAAATGTTAACAAAGATGTGACACTATAAGTATTTCTTATAGTGATAGACACACTATAAGTATTTCTTTGTGAATTCATATATTCATTGTACAAAACAAGATTAAGTTTAGAAACGAGTTGCCGAAATCTGACATCTCGTTTCTAAAATAAAAGCTAGATTAAGTTTTATGGGTAAGTATTGTCATTTTCAGCTCAATAAAATAAATCTGCCACATCCATTACTGAATTCAATACACGCTGAATACGAAATACCAAAAATATTCGTAAAAATCCAGAGCACTGCACTTTCATATCAGATGACGCAGGGAAAAGCTTTGATAAATGTAAACGAACGTGTCATCCATCAGTTGGTGGTAAAAAAGGACGAATGTAATCGTTTTATCGCCGCATATATTTTGTTACGGTGGCTACACACGACACAATTTAGCCCACAATCTGCAGTAACAATCTTCAAAACAGATTAAGACGAAGTGGTAGCTAAAGTGACGCCCTCATTTGAAATAAATTGTTTAAAACTAAATATGGTGATAATTAAAAATTTGATTTGTATCACTGTCTAGAAAGACCTTTAAACTATTTTATGAATAACCTTTTAAAGTAATATTGGTAGTCTTTCTAGACAGTGATACAAATCAAATTTTCAATTATCACCATATTTAGTTTTAAACAATTTATTTCAAATGAGGGCGCCACTTTAGCTACCACTTCGTCTTAACTAATTTCTGTTATTTTTATGACTGGTAGACAATGCTTTTGCATTAAGTCTACTGTACCATTGTGGTCAATAAAGATTAAAATGTATTAATAAATTACAATCTGGTGTTGTACTGCAAATTATAATATGTGTAGACATTAAAATCTGCAGTACAGCACCCGATTGTTACTGCAGATTATATGAAAAATTGTGTCATGTCAACCTTTAGTATTTTTATTTACGCGGCGCACATAAGAAATTCTAAGCGCACGGCGCCGCGGCGTAATGAGTTATTGCTCTTAGTAAGTTTTGTATTATGTGTAAAATAGTAAAACACCACTTACCTTTTGATGATCTCGATTATCAGCGCGTTGAATTAGCGCTTATCGTTTTCTCTCTCAGTCTTTGGCTCAATTTCTGTCCTCCCATACAGTCAAAGCTTGCTTGGTACACCTGATGGTGGTGGCGCAAAAGGTACCAGAGAGCTTGCTGCATGGTCTGATTGTCTTTACGGTAATTTTCAACCAACATCTGCTTCCGATAAAGGCAAACATCGTGAGAAAACCAGCACACTAGTGTCTTTTTAATTTACTAGTGTAAAATGGAAAAGACAATGGCAAACAAGTCCAGTATCCTTAGTAAAAAAAAGATAATGTGCGTTTTTTTTCTGTAAAAAAAAGCGACAGGAGCCTGGCTCTTAAATGTAGAAGTAGTAATTAATTCT
This sequence comes from Acrobasis suavella, assembly GCA_943193695.1. NCBI lineage: Eukaryota > Metazoa > Arthropoda > Insecta > Lepidoptera > Pyralidae > Acrobasis > Acrobasis suavella. Next base: position 32,576,910 of record OW971928.1, read on the forward strand.
GTATCATAAACTGTCTCTGCTCCAAATGGGCTGATGGTTTAAAAAGTTTCAAGAGTACATTTTTTAGCGTATAAGGGTTTCATACTAGCGCACCGAGTCGAAGGGTCAATTTGAAACTTAACATAGTAAATTCACTTTTATCTCCACAAAGTAGTGCACATATTTCAACTGAGATCAAAAAAAGACGCGCGTATTTATAGGAATTCGCTCGTTCGCGCGGACCATGAACTTATGAATTGACCCTAAGACTACACTCTACAGCTTTTACTTACATTCTCCTCGACGGTCTTCTTGATCTTGGCGCTGGCCTCGCTGACCTTAGCCCCGGCCTTGTTCACCGCAGAGTACAGGAAGTTGCCCAGAGACTTGGCGCCGGCCACAGCTTTTGTAGTCACTGTAAGAAGGACGTAACATCAGTGCACAGAATCAAGAATCGTTAGCACCAAATATAAGTGGGATGTAGGACTTAGTATTTACTGTAAGAGTGACAATGATTATGTCAAAATAAAAAAGGCGGATTTTTGGCGCCAAATTCTAATGTTTGGCACGCTCTGCAGCCTGAACGGCTCGATGGATTTAAGCTTGAGAGGTGTCATTAGATTCGTCTTAATTCTGAGAGTGACACTGGGTATATAAAAAGGATGTCGGGTTTTTTTTAATTTTTTAAATACAGACATGTTGGTCAATAAAAATTTAATAAATAAATAAAAATAGGGGGTGCGAAAGTTCAGAGTCAGTTCAGACAGAGAAGAGCGCAACAGAGAGAATTTTTATATGACACTCGAAAATAAACTCTAGACTATTAGCATAAACTGTAAAACGCGAGAATTGCTCGAGCATTTTTCCTCTCTGCCTTAACTGACCCTTAACAGCGGGAAAATGTGAGGGTTGTTAAAAACAACCATTCGAGCAAGGCCGTGGGTTTCAGCTAGTCTTATATACATACATACCCTATCACTTTATCCCTAATGGGGCAGACAGGTCATTTTATTTCTTGCTGCTCTAAGCAGACAGAGCTCGAGGCTACAAGACCTTAAGGCCACTTTTAGCCTGATAGTAGGCGAAAAGGTGGAAGAAGGAATCAAATTAGTGATGATGACTACGCTCTTGCCTCTGACCCATTGGCTTAGCTAGCATAGGTGGCACCCGGTGCGTATACAATACCCGGTGTGACACCAACAGTACCAAGGATTTTAAGAGGGGCCAAAAGTAAATCGGTATTACTAGCGACGGGGAGGACAGTGTGTTAAGGAATCTGCTACGCCACTGCTCTGAACATAAGGGTTTCGACATCCATAATCTTCTATCTCGACCTGGTCACTAGCCAGGCAAGATTAGCCAGAAGTAAGAAAGAATGTTAAACTAAAATGAACTTAAAGTAAGATTAAAAAAAATAAAACAAAACATACTAACACTCTTGCATGTCAGGTACCTCGATAGCATCAACTGAGAAATACTTTTTATTGCCATCTGAAAATGTGATAAACAAAACCAAAATAAAAAATCGAGCATCTACAAAATTAAAAAAGGACATAAAAAATACTTTAAATGAAACATAGCACGGTGTGAATGTAGTCGGAAAACCTTAGAAAGGTTCGTTATAAAGGCACAGAATTATTGTAAGTATTGCATACTGAACGGAATCTCTTAAGTTGACATTCAATATGCGTCCCCGATCCCAGTCCTTGCACCTCTCTGCACCGTTCGCACCGTGTGAAGGAGTTGAGCGGACGGCTGCAGGTGCCTGCAGCCGCCTCTACAAAGCGAGAACGGGGGAGAGGTGCGAGGACGGATACGGAGACGCATATTGCGCTGGACCTTAGGAGATTCCGTTCTGTATGCAACATTTATATTAAATCTGTGATAAAGGAAAATTATGGGGGAGGCCGCAACGTCCAACAGTGACCTTTATAGTGATAAGTATAATGGTGTAAATGTGGCAAAGGCAAATAAATTAAAAGGAAATGAAGTTAAAGTTTATAAAAATTAGGTGCTGTCCGCATTATCACGTCACGTAAAATGTGATCATGATTATGGCTCCTGTAATGGCCTTTAGTCTAGCAGTGGACTGAAATAAGTTGATAAAGAGAGAAGAAAAAGAAAAAGACCAAAATGGAAAATCTGACATTCTATGCCGACCTCAAACAACGGTTAAAAAGATTGCATGAAAATTAACGGAATCGTGAATCCTTTGTGTGGGATGAAAAACAGAAACAATACTCTCGCTGAAATAGATTCATTTCCGGATCCTTTCATTGTCTCCTACCAGTATGCACTGATTTGTGCGGAGATATCATTTAAAATTTAGTTTTGAGTAAGCCCTAGATAACCCTTCTATTTTATGAACTACTTACTGTATGAAGTTTTAAGTGAGAACGTGACGCTTTTAGACGCATAATTGCGTAAAACTTCTGGGCATAAGCCTCCCTTTGTCGAGTTATCTACCGCTTACAAGGACAAAATTTGAAATGATTTCTTCGTTTCCTTTCAAATGGCACTGACACTGGCCAACGAAAAATTCATGTATTCCCTTAAAGGCGGTGTGACTAGTAACGCAAGTATTTGATTCCTTTCTCCATCTCGCCCACCATCACGCTTAAAGTGCCCTTTGGCAGACAGAGCTCAAGGCCGCAAGACCCAGAATATTCAGTCTGCCCCATTAGAAATAAAGACGTGATAGTATATACGAGGGTGCGTTTTTAAGTTCGCGGAATGAGAGGGTTGGAGGGGGGTGATTAGGCTCATTAGGACCGTAACGCGTTCAGTGACTTATAATTAGTATAAATACGAGGTTTCATTGTTATCAGACAATTAGTCTTCGAGCTATCGTCAACCAAGCAACATAATCGGGAGTGAAAAGTGAAATATGGAAAAAATCGAATATCGTGCCGCTATAAAGTTCCTTACCAAGCAAGGAAAATCAGTTGCGACCATAATGGATGAGATGTCATCGGTTTACGGTGACTCTTGTCCAGGAAAAACCATGGTATACAAGTGGCACAGTTTGTTTAAACAAGGAAGGGAATCCCTTGAAGACGACCCGAGGCCGGGCAGGAGCATCGAGGTGACCACGCCAGAACTTATTCAAAAAGTCGAAAAAATTGTACTCGAAGATGCTCGACTAAAGAAGAAACAACTCGCAGAAATGGTTGGAGTATCCGATACAACCATTTTTAAAATCCTGCACGATCATCTTGGCATGACTAAGGTCAGCGCAAGATGGGTACCGAGAATGCTCACGCCGCCGCAAAAACAACGTGCATTTTTGGACCTCTGCAGTGACGACAAGGATGGTGTATTGAGTCGAATTGTTACTGGAGACAAAACTTGGGTTCATCATTATGAACCTGAGTCGAAACAAGACTCCATGCAGTGGCATAAAAAGTGCACAGCACCCCCCAAGAAGTTTAAAGTGTCACAGTCAGCTGGAAAACTCATGGCAACGGTCTTTTGGGACTCAGAAGGAATATTGTTGATCGATTATAAAGATAAAGGTGTTTCTATAACCGGAGAATACTACGCTTCAATATTAGAGCGACTAAAAGAAGCCATTAAAGAGAAAAGACGGGGAAAATTGACGAAGGGTGTGCTGCTTTTGCACGACAATGCGCCCGTCCACAAGAGTCGCGTTGCGTTGGCTGCCCTGCATAAGGTGGGCTTCGATATTTTAAACCACCCACCCTACAGCCCAGACCTAGCCCCGAGTGATTATTACCACATCCCAAAAATGAAAAAAGAGCTTGGGGGTAAAAAATTTACCATCGATGATGAAGTTAAGGAGGCAGTTTCAGCGTATTTTGAAGACAAAGATAAAACATTTTTTTATGAGGGTATAAATAAATTAATTGAAAGGTCTGAAAAATGTATCCGTCTTGCAGGTGAATATATTGAAAAGGAAAAATAATTTGGTTTTTTTATTTTCACCCCTCCATTCCGTGAACATAAAAACGCTCCCTCGTATCTAAGATAAGAAATAAAAGTCCAACTCCGTTCAATTGCTTTAGTTCCTTTTGTATCAGCTCAGAAACCAATACCGACATGCTATGCAAAACACTATTGGATTCTTGGAACACTTTTGGAACTGGTTTACACGCTATCTATCTTCCCAGAATACAATCAAAAGTTTGGCCGTTGAACATTTTAAGGTCTTTGTACATTGTACCATAGGAGTTAGGTCAGCGTCGGGCAGCACACTTTCATTGTTATACCATTTTCACCTTTATTTCTATTGGCTCAATGCACGGTATAGCTTGAACAAAATAAAAACCTCGCGAATGCTCACGACTGCCAGCGGCGCGCGGCGCTAGGCGGCCGAGCTTTTTTTAACCCATTCTATGCATTTCATAGATAGGAATAATAATGACAGTTAATTAAACTGCTCGTCACAGCCGTTCTGGTGTGAGTTAAGCCTAAAAGGATGGCAGAGAGAAGGGAGGAATGGAGGCATTTCAACTTTACTCCATCAACAAGAGCAAGCTCTTAAATTAGTTGTTCAAAACAAAAACCAACTTCACCCCCAAACTACACGACCGATTTTGATATAATTTGTATGGGACCACTAGACAAGTATACCCTTTCATACAAAAAAAATCCATATCGGTCCAGGCGTCTTTGAATAATCGGAGAACATATATAAAAAAAAAAGATCGCGGCGAATTGATGACCTCCTCCTTTTTGGAAGTCGGTTTAAAAGAAGAACATTGTACAGATACTAATGGGACTTAGCACAAACCTCGTTTCAAAAGAGCTACATCGTTCTTAGTATCATGCGTGGATGGTAAGTCCCATTATGATGTGACCAAAGCGCGAAACTTTATCATCATTCCGTGTCACTAACTTCGCATTCATAGAAAAGCCGTGTCCCTTGACACCCGCCCTTTTTGGCGTGAAACTAAAGTTTGCTCCAACACCTTTTGGGCGGATCGTGTTGGCAAATAGAAAACTTGGTTATACAATATGAAGAAATAGTCAGAGTAGATATTTTCGCTCTGATATATTGCATACGAATGGATTGAAACCTGACTTCTCTAAAGCAAAACTGCATAGAATACTAGGAGAGAAGGAGGGATAGAAATACAGAAATATGAACATGTGATTGCTTTTTTAACCGACTTCAAAAAAGGATTAGATTATCAGTTGGAATGTATACAACGTGGAAGGGACATACCCGTAATAAATCGAACCACGGGCTATACTAGATTACTAGACTATTTTTTTTTAAAGTCCATCATGGCCTTGGTACGGCATTTCCATACAAAAGTGTCCAGCCGCCTGGGCAATTTGTATGTAAATGTCGTTTTTTTTTTTGTTTTTTGAAGTGAAAACTTCTTTAGCGGCGTTGTACACTTTTTTGTAATGGGTTAAAAATTTTAAACTCGCGTCAGGGCGTCAGGACACGTAACCTTGATCGAAAATTCGTAAGACCCATGGAGAATAGACAGCCGGCGCGGCGTAGGAGAGGAAGTATCCCCCTCTCTTTCTCGAGGCGCGGCCAAAATGTATGCCTGCATCTGCTGATTTGTTTAGGCGGCACAGGGCGCTTGCGCGAATGTTCGTGTGTATTTATGTTACAGCGTGCCACGCGCATCCATGGATGGTGACAGTGACAGCTGATGGCTCGACCGTCTGTGTAGTGGCCACACTGCTGTGTATTCGCAAAATTCGTGTATATAAAGTGTTTAATTAATGTAATATAAATTGTCATGTTTGTATACGATAGCGCAATAAATAAACATTGTATTCTACCACATAAATGATAGTACTTTTATACTGATAATTGAAGCAATTCGTGCAAAATTATTCCCTAACCATTCCAAAATATCAAAAAAGCACAACGTTAATATTCACGTTTTCACTTCTGCCGGCACTCCTGGAGTGCAACCCGTTAAAAAAACCAGTTTGAAAAAGACACATCTTCAAGCTGCTCGTCTATAATTACTATATAATTAATTATTTATACTATACACACTATCATGACAATCTCTCTAATGAAGCAGACAGAGTTCAGGGCCACTTTTAGCGTAATGGTGGGTGACAAGATGGAAAAAGGAATCAAAAGAATAATGCCGGAAATTTAACACTTAAAGAAATATATAATTGAACAAATGAATATCTTACCGTTGCCGACTCCTCCGGGTTGCTCCTCAGTCGGGGTGCCCCCGGTGGATCCGGGTCTGCTGTCCGCCCCGCCGGTCGCACTAGTCACAATAAAGTATTAGTACGTCATAATACACATGCATTTCTATGGTTAACTGTAAAGGGTCATGTATGCTGAAATTATTTCAAGGGTAAATTCAGTCCAAGATACTGAACAACTTTCCCCAATGGAATATACATTATGTCAAAATATGAAAAATATTTTTTACCTCCCGTACACCGACCAGATGATCCGAGTATATAAAGTAAGTTATATCATCGCTCCTTATTCTCTCTTGCAAACGTAAAGCAAAAATCTGAGCATTAATTTCTTTGTATTTGTTTATTAAAATATTATATACAGACTTACTCATTGTCAGTTTAAATTAAACTATGATAAGTATAGCATAATATATGCCGGCCGTAAGCTGTAATGTAACCCCTAGACACTATTATATACGTAAGCGGACGATTTTATCAGAGAATATATTGAGAAATGGATTTTCCGAGACTACATAATTAGTAGATAATAGGTATGTAATTCCTTTGTTATATCAGCAAGGGTACCTATAAGTACCCTTGCTAAATATACTTACTCCTACTTATACTTTGTTGGAACTATTTTATGACAAATACAGTGCAAAATACGAATTTATTTTGGTTTTCCATAGAAACTTAGCTTTGCTGATATTGTATGTTATAATATAATTTACACGGGGAAAAGTTGTTAAATCATGGACTAAATCTGTCCTTAAAATCTGCATCTTACACGGACTTATTTATAAATAGGTTTAAACATTGTTTAAATCATATCCACCCTAAACTGATGTTGCAAGCAATAGTATAATATACCAAAAATCTATCGATACTATCCTTGAAAAACAGTAACAATATCGATAGAATTATCGATAGTATCGATAGTAAAGGTACTATTTGTATTAAAAAATTAAAAACTATCGATGTGACGAATATCGATATTATAAAACAATGGATATCGATAGTTTTTCATACAAAAGGTAGTTATAGTATCGATACTATCTATAGTATCAATCAAAAACTATCGATACTATCGATACTATCTAAATTCAATAGTATCGATACTATTGATAGCTTTACCTTTCATCAATAGTATTGCAAACTATTGACACAATCGATACTATCAATAGTCCTATCCATATTGGGACTGTTTTTCGAGGTCAACTATCCATGGTCAAACTATAGATAGTTATGCAACGCTACCCTAAACCCTAAACAAGTTGACATATAGTAAAATGACAGCATATCACCAGTCAATGTCAAAATGACTTGCTCGGTGGATCGTTTAAACTTATTATAAAGTTAGCCCGTGTTTTATATCAAGGTAAAGGTCAAGAACTAAGTTACGAAGGCCTGAAATGATCGCGCCATCGGATGTTTTTAATCTGTGTTATGGGCGGTCCCATGTTAAATTTAGTTACGATATTTTTCGCCATATGGCGAGTCCCACTAATTTATTTCTTAACCTTACCAACGTGTAGCGAAAAGGAGGTATAAACCTGAATAGGTGCTAAATCAATATGAACCACTTTTACTACGGGACCATCCCTGAAATTGCAAAAAATCTCCAGTAGTCAAAATTTTTGGAGCTGCAGATTTTTTTGCGATTTTAGGGATGTTCCCACAGTAAAAGTTATTCACGATAAAGGTGCACGCTCACTTATCCGAGCCGAACGCGTCGAATTGATCTAAGTTTTTAAGGCCTCGCACCGAAAGAAACGACCATGCCGAACGAATCGACCGCGCCGAAAGAATCGTTTCCATTTCCTTTACCCTTGTCGCACTGTAATTACATGTGAATCGCGATGAATCTTGACGAGATATTTATTATCAGTGCATTTTGTAACATTAAAAATAAATCGAAGTAGTTACTTGATCGCATAACTCTCGTTGCTTTTACGCAGACTCTTGTCTTGCACTTGACTGATTCGATCGCATCACCCGCGCCGAATTTGATGACGTAATCCGAATTCGTCTAGGAATTCTGTGTTTCTTCTAGATTCGGACGATTCGACCCGGTCAGGTGTGTGAGGTTTCAAAGTTTTTGTTCAAAGGATTTCATATAAAGAATTCTAAATTTCGTTTTGTTCGGCTCTTTCGGCTCGGATAAGTGTGCGTTCACCGTAATAAGTACAATGCGACACAAATAAGTTGTAATACCAAACTGGCGGAACCAAAATGGCGATTATCAGCGCAGGTACCAATAATGCGCCGACGACCGCTATTTTGGTTCAATTTACGTGTTGGGAATTTGTACAAAAATGCTTTGAAGTCCACCGTTTTTGTTCAACTTATTTGTGTGGCATTGTAAGTGGTTGTATACATGTATATGTAAGTATAAAATTATACCACTTTTTACGTAGTAAATAAGTTTTTTTTTATATTATGTAAATAGAAATGTACCTACATTCTAAAGAAAGGCGTATGGAAATCTAACCCTCAACATAAAACTTGCTACATGACGTAATGCACTGCACCTCGTGTGCGTTGAAAATCGATAAACTGAGCTAACTATAAAGTCTTAATTATTATTGATTTAAATTGCATTACAATGCACGGAACAATATCTAAATTAAAAAATGTGGAGAAAATCTCACTCGTGGAGAAAATTTTTGTACCATTTTCATCACATATTCAATTGGGTAGTTTCCTGGGTCAAAATTAAATTATTTGGTACTGTTAAGAAAATAAACCTCACAAAATAATGTCACTTGTCATGATCATATCCATTTTCAATGTGATTTTGGGTTTATTGTTGCAGAAAACTGATATTTAAGAACGCTAATTGACTCCAAGAAACTATGAAGTCATTACTATACATATTATACAAATCCCATAGACAATGTTTGTTTTGACGTTTAGAAAAAGTATTTAATTTGAGATTTTGGAAAGTAGCGAATTTACTTATAAAGGCTTATCGAAATAAATTATACGTTTCAAGCAAACTCGTCGAAGATAAAACCTTTTATCAATTATTTCTTAAATAAGCCGTCTAGGTCAGCTAAAGTTAAACTAAAGCCTGTGTCCGACTGCTAGGGGTGCTAGGCCTCCCTCCCCTAACAAATCAAAGTATTACTTCTTATTCTACTTTGTATTTGTTACATGTATAAATTTATGAAAAAACGAATTAATAATAAAATAAATATATAAAAAAATCGCGCCATCGTGTTTTCGTTTTTTTATTCTATAATTGGTGGGACTAGCCCGAGGCGGTGGAAAACTAGATTTAAAGTACCGATGGGTTGCTAACACACTCGCCTATTGACCTGTGTCCGATTCTCGCCTTTTCCCTTGATCGACTTACTACCTACGATATGCGCGTGTAAAGAAGCACACTATTTTTTTTCTTTCTCTAGACAGACATGGTATATCTAAGTATGAAATATTTTCGTTTCTCCACAGTCCCCAGGAACACTGTTCCTGTTGCAAAACGTCAACATGACAATTAGCCCTTTAGATATTTGTTTGTTCGGCGTTTTTTGTGTTTGCCAAACGAAATAATAAATTACGGCGTAGCGATTTTTTTTTTCTTGCGAAATTTGCTCTTGGTTTACTACACAATTACATGGCGAGTGAAATTAAAGCTTATTGTATGTCCCTTTATATATATAAGGCGTTGTATCTATTAATATATCACAAAATAGGAAAAAATCTTGTTATAAGTAATTACACACGTGTGCAAAAATAGCTAGGGGAGGCCGGGGTTAAATCGGTCTACTGTCGTCGCTAGTATTTGAATTGGTTAATCACGTGACACACAAAAAGGGGGCACGCAATACTCGGTTCTGGTTCCATATATATAAAAATAACCGGCCAATTGTGAGTCGGACTCGCGCGTACCAGTATCCATAACAAAACTCGCGTTTTTTGTGAGAGCCCTGCTAAAATATTTATTTTATTCTGTTTTTAGTACTTGTTGTTATACGAGTAGCGTTCGATGTTCCTGTCATCATGATTTATTATTTCCTTAAGTATGACATGTGATTTATCAGTCTGCCTGTACAATATGTCCAGGATAGACCTAACGATAATTTAAGGACATGGACCAAAAAACTTGTGCTGCTGCATATCAAATTACATACCTACCGCATCAAAATGTATTAAGCAGCGTTAAAGGTTACAAGCAGAAGCTCATTTCGACTCCCTAGGGATCGGTAAAAATCCTTGCTTAGTGCGTACTTATGTAATACAAGGTACATTTGTGCAAAATTTCATGCTTTTGATTCTAGACCCGGCTGTTTCAGCTGTGCGTTGATCGATCAGTCAGGCAGTCAGCCAGACAGTTTCTTCTTTTATATATAAATATATGTATATAGGTTTGTCCAATCATCGCGGACGTATTCCAAAATATGTTTTACCGTCTATTATATATTAATATCATATAATTCATTCCATTCAACATCAGTAGAGAATATAATGTCCCTAAATGACATAGTTATTGATATCGAGGACGACGAATGTGCCTGAACCGTATCTTAATTAAGTTCAACAACTAAATTACATAATTTATAAATTCTTGATAAATACGACAGCTAGACGAACTTCTGACAATAAAAATGAACTAACAGAAAAGGAGAACGAAAAAGTACGTTATCTTAACAAACGAATTTTACCGAATCTATTTTATGATTTTTTACAAATATCACAAATGATTAAAAACGTTTAAATAGTGATTGTGATAGTGAAAGCTGTATTCGAAAGCTGTCGTACGTATAAAAATTTTAACAAGGTGTAACAGGATGCAAAATACACAACAATGAAAAATAAAAAATGGGGTTGAGCAGAATAAATGAGTTTACATACTCGTGTGCTTGAAGATTATGAAAAAAACAGTATAGAGAAACATGGCATACATTTCAAAGGAACTTACAGTGTATATTTAAGCTATCATACAGATTTTTTTTTAAATATGTTATTCGTAAAAGCGAAAACGTAAACTAACGTAAAAACGAGGCAAGTAGACTACTTATACGGTTTCAAGTTTTCGATGTGAGTGCAAGTGGCGTTCCATATACAGAACCATTTTACCGCTAATCCCTCTCAACTCTCTTTTACAAAAGCCTTATCAAAAAACATATAAAACTGTTTAGATTTTTTTACCTTAGTAATGTTGCTTAAATGTTGTTGCAAACATTTTTAACGAAAGAAATAAGGAAGTTATCAAAGTTTCGACATAATACGTATTTAAAAATATAAATAAATATATAGGGGCAAATCACACACTGAGCTAGACCCAAAGTAAGCTTAAGCTTGTGTTATGGGATACTAATCCAACGATACTATATTTTGTGATAAATACATATATAGATAAACACACAAGATTCAGGACTTGCCCTGTCTGGGGATCGAACCCAGAACCTCCAGATTGGCGGCATAGCGTGTTGACCATTAGGCCACGGAGATCGTCACTTTAAAATTCGTCGTGGCCTAAAAATTTACGCGTTACTTATAAATTGTCATTTAAGCAAAAATTGCCGAAATAAAACTATGATTCAAAAGTTTAAATGTATGCATGTTTAATTTTGTGTAGAAAACTTTAAGTTAATATCTCCACTAGTATCAAACTTCGTTAATGTATAACTGCGGCGTATCATGCAACAAAAAATTGAAAGATTTTTGTACTAAAGAATAAAGACGTAATAAGAAGTACTACTAGAAAACGAGAAATAAAATGTTATTGTTGTAAAAAATTACATGATTGATTATCAAAAATTATTTCTTTAATAAATTTACAATTTATGATATGAATATACATAGGTACCAATTTACTAGAAAAGCTTTTTTTACCCGACTACGGCAAAGCCAAGAGGAAGGGCAATGCTTTTATCAGTCCATATATGTATGTATCTGTTCCACCGTAGCATCCGAATCGCTTGTCCAGTTTTCACAAATGATATCTCAATTGATTAGTCATTAGTGTCTGGATGACATAAACTACAATTTGTATGCAAAAAATGTATTTTCACATACAAAATAGTAAAATTTTTTTGTTTCTTTTTAAAGTAGAGTATTAAATGAAAGGTTTTAATAAGCACATTTCAAGAATATATACATTATTAGCCGTATATAAAAATATTGTATTGGATTAGTTAAAAGGTTTTACATGTATAATATATTTAAATAAAATGATAAAAATATATAAAATGCGTGTCAAGCGATAAGCAATTGCGACAGCATTCAAAAAATGTTAAAAAGCATTGACAAATTGTATTTTAGTGCATTAAGTGATATAAAATAAGTAGTAACATAAAATTTTATTTTTATTATATCCTTGTTTTACTATGTTAATAACAATCATCAATTTTGTACAAGCAAATCTGTGTAACTGTTAACATCCTATGTTTTTTCAATCAGATATTCTTATAAATAATATTAATTACATTAATCAACATGATCGTGATCAACAATCAACTCTACAGAAATTCTATCCAATAAAATATTTTTTAGTCAAAGTCATAGAATTTAATTATTTAACATAGCAAATAAAGGCACACTTTAATATATTTATTGGTTTCTTAAATGAATTAATTATGTTAAAGATATTTCTATGCTATCACAAATGATGGGATTAAAATCAGCATATAGATTGAAAGAAAGAAGCCAAAAATATCTTAAAACCTGACATTATATAAAGATGATTCTTCAAAAATAAAGTATCAAAAACATTTATTGAAGCAAACTCATTTGATCTGCCACCCCGCGTACCTAATATACCTAGAGTTATCATCATCGTCTTTGCCTTCAGGCTTGGGCTCAGTGACTTCGGGCTCTGGCGGGGGCTGCTCTGCAGGCTCTGTCGGGGCCGCTTCGTTTTTCCTCAGGCCAGGGATAGGGATTCCAGAGCCAAGCCAACCTGTCATCTGTGACTTTACATTGGTAATTAAGTCCAGTTTACTGCCCCCTTTCGTTGGACTGTAACAACAAAAAAAAATTACCTACTGCTTTTTTTGGAAACACATTTAATATTATTTTAATAGTATATCAAATGAAAACAACTTAACTAAATTTGTAGTTTTCATTTTTCATGAATAAAAGCAAAAATTTCCTGATAGGATTTTCTTTTCTGACCATCACAATTGAAATAAGAATAAATTATATGTTAAATGAAAGTAGTGAGTAATTTTTATGAGTATTTTGCAAAACATTTCTTTGAGTAAATCTTAATAATAATCAAATCTTTCTTATGAGATTCTGATTAGATATTTAAAGTGAAGTTGTGATTAAATTCTTTCCAGTATTAAGTTTAATTTCATATCATTACATCATTTTCAAGTCTACAACGGAAAATGCAAATAATGCCATTTAAAGCACATTGAAAAGTCTCAATTATTGATTTATTACAAAGAGAAGTAAAGTACTTTTTTGACCTACATAGCAAGATCAATACTCAATAATAGTCTAAAACAAAATTCTTCTAAATATTATCTTTAAGTTTAACAAACTTAATTCTTGCACATTTTAAAGAGGTTACATCACTACAATACTCAAATTGGTACAAGTACTTTAAAATTTTTGAAGGTAGGGTTAATTTTCCCCCAATTTTCCCCTAAAAATAAAGATGTAAACAAAGGAAATCCACACCTCTGTTTTTCACCCTCTGCCGTCGCCGCTTCTGCCGTCGCGTCCTTGGTTGGAGTGGGCACCTCCTCATCCTGAGGCTCGCCCTTCGCAGCCCCCATCCACGAACTGACCTGATTCGTAAGCCCTGAAAACATTATCACTGACACTAGCTACTAACTATACAACAGAATCAATCAGGTCAGCGATTTCACAACGCTGCGACAGTTTTGCACATGACACACGGCGCGGACAAACTGCAATGTGGCTGCGGAAACCGTGATCAGCTGAAAAACTAATGGAAAACCACGATCGACCAGGAAAATGAAGAATTTACTGCGCATGGAAGAAAACTAGACCTGCGCTCATGCGTTATTTGCTTCGCGTACGTTCGGAATCACAATGTTGTATGAAAATAAAATAGAAATTATGCATATATAAACATTATTTCTTTGTACTAGAGTTCAATTTGGCGCATAACAATTTGACAACTTTTATGTTGACTTTTGCAGAGCAGTAATGTCAAAAATGTGAAAACAGCATAGTCAAAGACAAAGATGTACAAGATCATAGAATTTTAACCAATGGAAAAAAAGAGCAAGAAAAAATTTTATATACCTCCTATATCTTTGTATGGAAATCCGTCAGTCTCTTACGAAGTAAAAAATATTGTAGGTCTCTTGGGTATCCTACCCTGCGAGCGCAGCAATTTAGGTTCTATTTTTTATATAATTTGTTGTTATTTATAGCACTTATACCGATGGTATACGACTGGTACAAACGTGACTGTGATTTGAACGTGGGGTCTCTCCACTCGATTCACAGCCCAACACTTAGTCCACTAGGAAAATAACACTGGACAACAAGATTTTGTCACAAGCATACTTGCAGCGATTTCTAAAAGAATTCACTACACAAAACATGAATCTAGGTATAAAAAATGTGTAGGAAGTCAAAAATTTCAAATATAACACTCCAAAAATTCAAATTTCTTATTTTGTCGGTAATTTTAAAATTATACCATAAATTCAGTTAGGTGTTTTCCGATTTTCAAATACCATTTTAACACTGTACAAATCTTACATTTAATAATATTTTTTACAACATTGCTAAATTATTAAAAAAATAGACTTGTTACAGATTTTTTGAGGGTCGGTACAACGCCATACAATGCGCGCAGTATATAATGTATGGGAAATATTATGGTAACTTAAATCTTTTTATATCTCTATACATAAAAAAGGTATAAAGGTAAAACAGATTTTGTTTTGATTTTGAAGGCTGATCACATCATTTTAAGTTACAAAATTGAATAGCCTGCACTATAAGTTATTTACTATAAATAATTAAAAAAATGGAGCCGTCACGGGACGCCTGGTAGATGTGAAACATCGACGTTATTTCGTAAAAGTAGTATGCAGAAAAGAACAGATTGTGGTAGGAACTAAAAATGTCAATGAGTACTGTAATAAACAGAGTATACATTATAGGTATCCGAGCTCAGTGGAGCGAAAGAGATGGCTTAACGCCGGATCGAGTGAGAGAGAAACGCACAGTCGATTGCGCGTGGCGACGCGTCGCCACGCCAGAAATCGGTCTCACGTGCGCCTATAGATGTTTCACATCAAAATATCAGAATTTGGGAAAAACGGATTTTTGATATAACATTATTCCCAGTTCTGACCTCCTAGAAAAAAAAAACTAATTATGTCAATACACACTATATAAAAATCTGTAAGATAATTAGTCTTGTTCCAGTGGGGAAAAAAATATGTACGTAGAATTTTGTCGACCAGTGCTTTTCTGACGTGCTTTATTTATGTGAATTCTTTTTCGTTCGAATTAGCGATGTCGACATTGTCGTTCATCGCCCTACGCGACAATATTTAGCGCGAAATCTAGCGTTTTTTAAAAGCGCTAGAATGTAATCATCAGTAATCAATCTTGAATGTAATCTTGAAATCTAGCGCTTTTTGTATCGTTTTAGCGATCTATTTGATTTTTGATCTGGCAGCACTGGTCGTTATGTTAACGAGTCTGACAGAATGATTGAGACATTTGACATCCCTAGGAAAAAAACATGACGTTTTTCGATTAGATTCGTGGATTTTTTGTTTGCAGTGAAATTTTCTAACAATCTAGTTGTTATTTGTAACAAATGTAGTGTTTTGTGGTCCAGGTGACAAATTCATTACATTTAAACCCAAAAATCTTTCCAGGAAAACCAGGATGACGGAGACGCGACGGATACAACTTCACCTTGGAAAATGTATAGAGGATTTGGATAAATTACACAATGTACCTGATCTCAAAGCTAGAAGAGCTACGATGTAAGTGAATCTGTTTTTATATATATATATATAAAATAAATAAATTTCGAAGAGATTTTGATGTTTGTTGTATTTGTAGGTTATGTAAAACAGCTCAAAAGCTGTTCGAAAAGGCAGAGGAGGCCCGTGAGAAGGGTGATGAAGAGTACTCCTATGTGTTCTATATGAAGTACCTGCGAGTGATCGCGTTTTTAAGCAAGGACAAGGAGTATTTGAAGGACAAGGCCTATTTCACCAATATGCTAGGTGTTAAGAACCCTAACAAGGCTTTGGATGCTGCAGAAAGACTCAAAACCAGTTTGATTGACAGGTAAGTTGTTGTATTTTTATTTAACCAACTGCAAAATAGGAGGAGGTTATTAGTTTGACTCATATTTTTTTTATGTTGTATCTACCCCACTTGTGAACAGATTGGATGTTCTTTTTTAATTTTTTCAGTCCGTCCGTCTGTCTTTCTGTCACCAGGCTGTATCTCATGAACAGTGATAGCTAGATAGTTGAAATTTTTACAGATAATGTATTTCTATTGCTGCTATAACAAAAAATACTCTAAACAAAATAAAATAAATATTTAAGGGGGCTTCCCATACAAGAAATGAGATTTTGTTGATATTTTTTTCTCTTTAAATACGGCAACAGGTAGACCCTTGAAGTATTCACAGAATATTTAGTTGTATATTCACTATAAAAATAAACAATTAAATGTGATTTTTAATAGATAATGGTACAGAATCACTGAATATGTACTTGTACTCACATACAGAAGTCTTACTCTAAAAAGAAAATCAAAGAAATATTTACTCAATATTGTTAAATATATGGTTTAATTTAGCTCGCATCAGAAATCAACACCTCCTCGTTTAGATACCTAGAATTTCAGTTGCAAGCCAATTTCATCCTTATTACTCAAAAAAAACAGGGTTGACTGTTATAAGTTACTACTATCGCCATCTAGCGCACCGCGCCCGTGTCGCCGGCAAAGCGATGCACAGCCAACGCAGCGACGCAAAACACAGCGCGCTGCGCTGCTGCGCCGTTTCATCAGGGTTACGTTACGAATGATAAAATTTCTACATGTTATTTTTCTTACCATATTATCCCAGTAACAGAAATAAAATAATTGATCGTCAATCTCAAACATAAGAAATTCCTTTAGTTTTCGTCGGTAAAAGTATTCACCTAGTTAATGATTATGTGATATTTTTCATCCTATAAAACTATTAAACATACCTACATAGGTAATATATGAGATTTTATATCATCATGTATCCTTTTATCGTAATATTAAACTTAGTATCTTAGTATACCTATCATATAATATTTCATAATATACTAAATAGGTATGTAGACATACATAATAATTTTACAATAATCACTTTTAAGTAGACCTTAACTATTAACATCATTAGAATGCTTAAAAAAATTAAATTTGGATCGCAGTCCTTAAGCAAATAAACAATGCACAGTTTTTTTTTGTATTTAATCTTTTTCTTTCCATGACGATGAAGTTGATGAACACAGGTAAACAAATCGCGCGTGCGTCACTGCTGACTGCTTGAGCGAGTCGTACTTGTTGAATTTCTCCCTTCTAAGTGGTTGAATTTCCCTCTTCCATGGGTCATAATCAGTAGGTATATTATCGATACCTACACGCGGAGTGAAACAGGCTTGACTGAACCCTTGGTGGGAGAGTTCGACTCACACTTGATTTAGGATTATAACTCTGTAGGTGTAGGTATGTAGATTAGGTGAGTTCATACATTAATAAAGTTCACTGTATGACTTTCCAGCCCTCATAGTGAGATGATTGTATAAAAAAAATGTGTAAATATATGTCTTTAATGTTATTTGTTCAATGATAAGGTTAAGGCTAAACAAACTTTCAATAAATTCATTTTACTTTTGTAACCCCAATGCTAAAAGAGGGGTGTTATAAGTTTGACTTCAATCTCTGTCTGTCTGTGGCATCGTGGCTCGCGAACAGATAGATCAAATTCAATGCAGTTTTTTCCACATGAATGGAAGTTTCCTTGCAGTGATTTTTAGCTATGTATGATTAAAATAAGTTCAGCCTGCATCAAGTTGCAATTTATTTTTATTCAATTCGTCATTGTTCTGAGTTTTATCTTTCATTTTGTTATGTTATTTAATACTTAATTTCACACCAAAAAATAACAATAATCAAAAAATACACACAGAAAAGACATTTAAATGTACAAAAGGCAGTCTTATCGCTAAAAGCGATATCTTGCAGACAACCAATAGATGGATTTATTATCATATAACCTAAAAATCAATACTCTATTGAAGCAATACTGACTGAGCTTTACAATGAAGACAGTCTTTAAATTCACAAGGTTAACATGTTTTATGGTAATAACATTGTATAAGACAAAGCCCTTCTGGTGCATAGGTGACCAACACTGTGTCAGTTTCTTTCGTCGTTTCTTCAAAGCAATTGTCTTTGCCGAAAACTTGTATGGGAAGCTTTTCTTGAAAAAATTGAAATAGTTCAAAAACTTGCCTCTATTTATACTCACATTATTACATGTAAAACTGCCTGCAAAGGCACTGTAAAACTATTTGATGCAAAGGGCCTTTACATGTAAGCAAAAGAAATTAATACAATGAACTAACACTTAATAAAACCTAGTAAAATGCCAAAATTGTTAAATTAATTCCTTAACTTTTGAATGTAAATTTACAGGTATGACAAAGAGCAAAAAGCTAAACGTCTCAATGACATCAAAGAGACAGAGTTGTTTAAACAGAAGATCGAAGAGAACAGGAAGAAGGCCATGGAAGTAGTCCCGGTTAATGAACCACCACCTGTGGCGATGCCAGGTATTATTTTTTTTCTATAATTTTTCTGAGGCTTCTATTCACTTGGTGTGAATGTGCCAACCTCATCAGAGATACCAGGTGCTATTTCTATTATAATTTGCTGCACACTTCTTCCTTTCCTTATCCCACTAGGAGGAGTCAGCACAGTATGTAAGATGCTTTCATTTTACACGATCCTAAGTCATCTCAACCATTACATCCTTACTAGTCATATCCGGATTCACACACTCCATCCACCTTTTTTTATTTCACTCTTTTTCTGTTCCCATTAACCTTTCTGTTTAGAACTATTCACACTATGTTGTTTTCTTCTATCTTCATATGTCTAACTACAGTATCACGTCTTTATCCCTGAACTAACTATCATAAAAATCAACGTCTAGGCCCGTATATTTTCCGTACGTGCCAGGTGGCGTGAGGTGACCAGATTCGTATGTGAACCCAGTTAGGTTAAAGGGACAACCCTACAAATCGACCATTAGACCTGTCCTTTGGCAATGAAGCCTTTGCTTCATCGCAAACCGGCACGTTATTTGGGAAACAAATGTATAGCCATGCATCTCTGCTAGACAACAGCAGACATAGTAGACTGGCTTGGTATAGACCTGACCTTTGGCAATGTAGTCTTTGCTTCATCGCAAACCGGCAAGTTATGTGGGAAACAAATGTATAGTCATGCACTTCTGCTATACAACAGCAGACATAGTAGACTAGCTTGGTATTACAACCAAGGACGCTCAAGACCATGCAAAGTGGAGAATAAAAAGTCGGGAAGCAGACTTCAGTCTTCACAGCATTACAGCTGAGGAACGACATTCCATAAGCCTGTTGATTTCGGCCAGGAACCACAGACTTGTGGTTAAAATTAGCACTACAAACCCCAGAGCGTGCAGAGTAACAAACCCCTACTACCAGCTATTGAAGCAAGTAAATATTAATTCAGTCAGATTACAAATGCATGTAGATTTCGGCCAGGAAGCACACGGGCTTTTGTAGTTGAAACCAAGAAGCGCTTCAGCCAAGCCGAGCCCTACAAGTAATTGGAAAAAGTAAATGTGAGATGTCTGTCCCTTTCGGCCATGAAGCGTTCTGGGTTTTGTTGTTGGATCTTATAAGTACTTTAAACCCAAGTGAGCTAAAGTCATTTTTTTTTAATTTATCCACTAATTTCTGCTAAGTTCATGTAATAGAGTTATACTGGTAACAGCTAAAAGAAAAAACATATCGTAGTATTATAAAGAAGTTAAATCATGTTGTTATCTCATCTAACACAAAAATAGTTACATAGTAATACACGTCTTTAACAAGCCTTTATTAAAAATATTATAGTAAAAATATAATATAATGTTTAAAAATAAATAAAGAAATATAAAGCAATGAAAATAGCATTATCTCTTTGAATAAATTATGCAACGTATTTTGCGTGCTATGTGCATAAGACCGAACGTGGACCAATAAGCTCCAAGTTTTGAAGATGGTAACTATGAAAGCTACTAGTCTTCAAGGAATTGCATGAGCTACTCGGGGATTTGTAGTTGCATTAACCCTATTTTTCTACTCCAACAACCTGTAGGGCTCGGCCCTGCCGAAACGCTCTGGGATTTGAAATGTGTGTTTCAACTACAAAAGCCTGTGTGCTTTCTGGCTGAAATCAACATTTTATTTTTATTTTACGGACAAATCACACAGATGCATTTGTAATCTCACTTTATTGATAATACTTGCTCCAATTACCTGTATCCCTACAGGTAAATGGAGTAAACTGAGAATGCAACTTGAAATACTTGAATAATCAACTTTAATAACTTTACCACAGAATAAGTAGTATAGTACTAACGTATACTAAGTACTACTACTTTAGTATTATTTTTAGGGATCTTTTGGAAAATTATAGAACTATTGTCTTGAATATCAACTCTTTCAGGTCCTGACGAAGTCACCATCAAGAGTGAACAACTGTACTCCGTTTTGAAAAGCGGCAAGCTGAAGGTGATGATACTGGACGCGCGGCCGGGCAGCGCTTATGTGGAGTCCCACATCAACTACCCGGCCTGCATAAGTGTCCCGGAGGAATGCATAACACCTGGGTAAGTATTATCTTTCAATCTCATCTATTCGAAAAACGAAATTTTCTTCCCAAAACATTTGGAGCTAAAGTTACTGCTGATTCTCTCGGGGCTGAAAAGTGAGAAAGGAAATATAACGGTATTCTCTCTAGCAAATGACGGGAAAGGGAAAGCGAAAGCGAATGCGCTTGCAATTGCGAAGGCGAAAGCGAAGGCGGCGAAGGCGAATGCGAATGCGAAAGCGAAGGCGAAAGCGAAGAGGAAAGGGAAGGAATTGATATATTTTATAAATATTCAAACATTTTACATAATACCTAATTCATATAACAAAATTAATAACGAAAAACTGCGAAGTTGTGCCCCTAGTAAATTTTTTTTGAAAAACGTACCTTAAGGAAGTATTTTTCAAGGATATTTGTCCTATACTTTTGTCAAGAAAACTAAATTTACGCCCTATGTCTATGAGTTGCGGAGATACAGCTATTCAAAGATAGGATTTTTTTAAAAAAGTAGAAAATTGTTGGTAAGGTTTTTTGTCAAAACATTTGCTGGCTAAACTAATGGTCCTAGAGAAAAGTCATGAGAAAAAAAAAATTTAGTTAGCTTCAATTTAATTCCAAAGTGGAGCACCTAGGCCTCATAGCTTCCTCAAAAATAAAAACTGGCCAAGTGCGAGTTAAACTCGCGTGGAAGAGTTCCGTACAATGCCAAAAATTTTAAATTAATATAAAATATTACATTTAAAATCATCATAGTAAGACGCGATTTAACTACTAATAGCGACATCTAGTGGTGTTTTAGTGAACTATTTCTGTAAGTATGCGCATTTTATTGAGTTTACCACTTTACTTTCAATTGATAGAATTCTTGATAATTTTCCTGTAACCTGCAAGCAATGACTAACTAAAATTTATACTTTTTTCAAAATTTTAGGCTCAATAGTTTCGGAGATCAGTGGGAGGGGGAATGGTCGATTTTCGTCTTCTTTCATGAATACGAGTAAAATCAAAACTATTTATTTTATAATAATAACAAAATATATTTGAGATCCTCATAACAAGCCCTTTTATTTGATTTATGACAGTAAGGTTTGCAAAACTTCTTTTTAAAATTTTCTAATTTGTCTCTCGAAAATGACCCTTATTTAAAAAAAAATATTTTTTTACTTTGCCCATCTGTGTTTGGATCATAGAATTACACCATCCTACGAAATTTCATCTGATTCGGTCCTGTAGATTCGGAGCAAATTGGCTGTGCCAGACGGGTGGACAGACCGACGCACGACTGATTTTATAAGGGTTCCGTTTTTTAATTTTTTGTAAAAATAGCAAAATATCGGCTTTTGGGTAAATGATTAAAACATTTTACTGAATAATGTTGGTATGTATTTCTTAGCAAAAAAAAAAGTTCAACAATGTGAATTTAACATTTTCGATGTATAATATATGACTTCAAATTAAATTACACATAACAAATAAACATAAGGAAATGTCATTATACTCATAAAACACTAAGCATAATACATGTTTAGACTTTCGCCCTTTTGAACGGGCCGGATTTCACCCGGTCTGGATCAGTGAGGGGGAAAGAGGGAGAAGAGACAATGTTTTCTGGAGGTGGAGGCAGGTCGTCATATGGTGTTAGATTGTTCATATCTTCGTCCTCGTCGTCCAGGACGATAGGAGTAACGTTATTGCAATTTCGTCCTTCGCAAAAAGAACATACAATAGAGCCCTGCTTTTTTGCATTTGCATGACCTTAAGCACCCTTTTTTGCATTAGCAAGCCACCTTCTAAGCAGGTTCTGAGGAGCGGGCTCTACGCGCATGAGACCTCGATTGCTGGAGGCCCATCTGGGGATGGGTTTTTGTCAACCCCTAACCATTTTGTACCCGATGGTAGGTCCTCCATTAATGACATTTTGCAGCCTCTTTGGATAAATAATGATTATATGGTCACCAATATGGTTAGGTATTGGTTCAAAGTTCTCAAGAGACGTCGCGTAACGTGCGACTAGCAACTAACCTCGTTTTCATAAAATTATTTGATATACAACAAATTTTTTTGCATGTATTTAATGGATTTCTTAGCTTTATAAATCTCAACAAAATTCGTTATACATAGGTCCACATTTTACAACAGACTTACGTCAACTAATGCAGTTATAGTACAAGATGTTTGTGCTAAGTCCTTTAGTTGCCTCTTATGACATGCACAGGAAAAGTTGGAGTGGTCCTATTGTAGGCCAGAAGTCACACGGCCATTCACCACCACTTCATAGTATAAGTTTTTAAACGATGTACAAAAAAGGAGGAGGTTATCAATTCGTCGCGATTTATTTTTATGTATGTTCACCGATTATTCGAAAATACCTGAATCGGCTAGAAAAAAAAAAATAGTTTGATAGCGTATTCTTGTCAGGTCGTCGCAATGAAATTATATCAAAATCGGTTGTGTAGTTTGGGGGTGAAGTCGGTTTTTAGTATTGTAAAATTATGAGTATTTGATTCTCTTACAGTCAATCAGCCAACGTCCTGGAGCAGAATCTCCCAGCAGCGTCCAAGCCAGTGTGGGCCGAGCGAGCGAGCATGGAGTTGATTGTCCTCTTGGATTGGAGCAGCAATGAGGTTATCCCAGGAAACACTCTGTATCTACTGAAGACTATTCTGCTGAAGGTAGCTTTTTACCTTTATTAGTGTTCTTCCATGCTGGTCGGGAAGAAAAACTTGGAATGTACCAGATGCTTCTCTTCTCGTGCAGGTCGTAAAATTCGATCAAGGAAATGCGTATCATGTAAATGGGTGATGCTACCCATCCAGGGACGGCTTGTGTTTTATTTTGTTATTAATTAGTGGGGCCCAGAGCTAATTCTACTTAGGGGCCTAATAACTCTACTAAATGCCATTGCGTTTTTATGTGCCTCTATTTTTTATCATATCACAAATCACTGATCTTTTCTAAGGTTTCGTACCCAAATGGTAAAAAGGGGACCCTATTACTAAGACTCCGCTGTCCGTCCGTCATCTGTCTGTCTGTCAGTCTGTCACCAGGCTGTATCTCGTGAACCGTGACATCTAGGTAGTTGAAATTTTCACAGATGATGTATTTCTATTAATGCTATTACAATAAATACTAAAAACAGAATAAATTAAATATGTAAATGGGGTTCCTATGTAACAATTGATTTGATATAGATTATGATGCGGAAACCTTCGTGCGCGAGTCAGCCTCTTACTTGGCCGGTCATTATTTAATCTATATATAAAAGCGTAAGTCACTCACTCATCACGAAATCTCGAAAACTACGTGGTCAATGAAGATGAAATTTGCCAGGAAGGTAGAGTGTGACTAGGAGACGTCCGCTAAGAAAGGATTTTTGGAAATTTCATCCCTAAGGGGGTGAAATAGGGGTTGCCAGTTTGTATGAAACTTCGTGATTTTTAATAAAGTGAGACACATGAAATTTTTAATTTGTTTTAGTAGTTAATAGAAACTAATAATGCATTTATTCGATTTTAACATATACAGGTGAAATAGGGATTGCAAGTTTGTATGAATCTTCGTTAATTTTGATGCGAGACATGTGACATTTTTAAATTAGTGGTTAGTAAAAAATAATAATCCATTAACTGGATTTAAAAAAATTGCATGCCCTGGGGTGCATTAGGGGTTGCAAATTTATATTATCAAAAAATTTATTGAGAAAGAGACAAATAAATGAGATAAGTAGATGCGTCGCTTTCTTTTGCTATAGCAAATTACGGTAATAAGAACGGGAACGGAACAAAGTTCATCGGGTTCGCTAGGCCTTTAAATCCGTACTCTATTATAAAGATTGTTATATTGAATAAGTATTCATTTGTTTTAAATTTTTAACGTAATAATTCATGTTATAACAAAATTAATAACGTGAAAACCCAATAAAAATCCTATTAGAAACATTTTCGGCTTCTACGTGCACGAAGTCGCGGGTTAAAGCTAGTTTTTGATATTTTTACTTTAAAATATTGTGTTCTGTTTGCTTACATTGGAGACTAGGGGGCCTTTTATATTCACGGGGCCCTGAGCTGCAGCCTTTAAAGCCTTTAGGTAGATTCGGACTTGTACTCATAATTCCTTTATTCTTTCCATTTTCGCACCCACCATATAAAAATGGCTACCGGACTCAAATTTTTAATGGTTTTATTCCAGTGGGACGTGAAAGTCCACTACGCTCGTCAGCCGCTGGCGTTACGTGGCGGGTATGAAGACTGGTTATTGAAGTACCCCGCCTTCACCACCAACCCGCAGGTGCTGCCGCCGCGGCAGGATGACTTTATGGATGACATGCTGGGTACTAGCGGGTTTACTTAACAGCGTTACTCCAAAAGCGACACGACATACGTAGTAGCTACGTGTCCGCATTGCAGAGTCAAGCAACATTGTTTGCTACAAAATGATGATATATAGTCTAATTTGGTTTGACATTGGAATAGGAAGACACTTCAGACAGCGGTCGTGTCAGTTTATAGAGTAACGGTCCATATTTTTACTGAAACATCCCTTATTATATCTATACTATAATAAAAGAGTAAAAAATGTGTCTGTACATTGAAAATTTTTCAAAAAAAAATATTTGTGGCGATGGAGATATAGTAATAGAGTAAGAAAATAAAAAAAAATGTCTGTCTGTTTGTCTGTTTGTATACGCTAATCTCCGGAAATACTGGACGGATTCGAATGAAACTTTTTTTGTTATATAGCTGTGAAGCCTGGGCAACACATAGGCTATAATTGATTTTGGAAAATGGAACACATGATGCAGAACTATAATGGTCCAGCTAAACTATAAAAAATATTAAAATGCCGCCTTAGCAAAAGTTGTTAAGTCTGATGAGAACTTTTTGTTGAGTTATAATACAACTGGCCAAGCGCGAGTCGGACGCGCGCGAAGGGTTCCGTACCATAATCTATGAAAAATCACGTTTGTAGTATGGGAGCCCCCCATAAATACTTATTTTATTCGATTTTAAGGGTTCCTTACCCAAATGGGTAGAAACGGGACCCTATTCCTTAAACCGTCCGACTGTTAGTCTGTCTGTCTGTCTGTCACCAGGCTGTATCTCATGAACCATTATAGCTAGACAGTTGAAATTTTTATAGATGATGTTTTTTGTTGCCGCTGAACAAAAACATACTAAATGTATACTATAATAAAAGAGTAAAAAAAATGTGTCTGAACATTGAAATTTTTTCAAAAAAAAAAGTTGTTTCGTCCGAAGAAGAACTTATAAGTTCAGAATTTGCGGACCTTCAGAGCATAACACACCAGAAAAATTTTTGGCTATGTGAACGCGCCATATTGACACCAAAAAATTAAATATCAATTATTATAGAACTTATGACGCAAATTATTGTTAATTTCTTGGATAGAGTTGTTGACGACACCACCAATTATCCAGTTGAGTTTCTTAATTCACTTGCAGCAAATGGACTTTCGGCTCACAAAATAAGTCTTAATGTCGGAGGGCCAATAATGCGAATGCGCAATTTGACTCCGCCGAAACTGTGTAACGGAACCCAACTTAGTGTCTCAGCACTGTATGCCGAAGTTCAGCGGCTGAATTTCAGCCAATGCATGCCTGCAATGTTATTTGCATTACTGCAGCAACACATAATGCCGAACTTCCGATGCTTTTGCCTGAATCGGACCCGTACCCGTACCCGTACCCGTACACGTACCCGTACCCGTACCTGTATCCGTACCCGTACTCCCTCTTCCGCTCCCGCCGCCGCTCCCGCCGCTGCCGCCGCTACCGCCGCCGCCGCCGCTCCCACCGCCGCCGCCGCCACCGCTCCCGCCGCCGCCGCCGCCGCCGCCACTGCCGCCGCTGCTCCCGCTCTCGCCGCCGCCGCTACCGCCGCTGCCACCGCCGCCGCCACTGCCGCCGCCGCTTCCGCCGCCACCGCCGCTGCCGCCGCCGCTGCCGTTTCTGCTCCCGCTCCCGCTTCCGCTCCCGTTCCCTCTTCCACGTACCCGTTCCCGTACCCGTTCCGCTCTCGCTCCCACTCCTGCTCCCGCTCCCACTCCCGCTCCCGCCGCCGCTGCCGCCGCCGACGCCGCCGCTGCTGCTGCCGCCGCTCCCGCCGCCGCCGCTGCCGCCGCTCCCGCCGCCGCTGCTGCTGCCGCCGCTCCCACCGCCGCCGCTGCCGCCGCTCCCGCCGCCGCCTTCACCGCCGCCGCCTTCACCGCCGCTGCCGCCGCCGCCGCCACTGCCGCCGCCACTGCCTCCGCCGCCGCCGCCTCCGCCGCCGCCGACGCCTCCGCCGCCGCTGCCACTTCCGCTCCCGCTCCCGCTCCCGCTTCCGCTTCCGTTCCCTTTTCCACTTCCGTTCCCTCTTCCGCTCCCGTGTCCGTTCGCCGCAGACGCGCCAGAGACGGAAGATTAAATTCTCATATCGTCACATCACTACAGTCCGGCGTTTCCACCGAACTTCAGCGGCTGAACTTCAGCTTATTTAGTGTGTCATCCCCACCGAACTTTAGACACTGAACTTTAGCCGCTAAACTTCGGCATAGTCTGCTGAGACACTTAAAGTTTACTGTGAGTGGTGCCAGTGAAACTGTATTTATTCCGCGTATAACAATTTTCCTTTTGAAAATACACAGTTTTACAAATACACAGTGTTTACTTGCTTTCCTATGAAAATAAGTCACAGTTTTAGAGGCTTAAAGCTGCTGATGTCGATCTAAGGACTGCTTTTTCGCATGGCCAACTTAGTGTGGCTTTCTCCAGGGTTAGTAACACTTCAGCTCTTTTCATATTGGCTTCTGAAGGAAAGAATTAAAATAATATTGACTTTTAACTCCTAACACTGTTACAAGTACTTTCTTATCTCTCTCTATCTTTCTCTCTCATTAGTTGTTATTTATATTAATACGCCGGAGTCATAAAGTCCACGCGAACGAAGTCGCGGGCATCAGCTAATCTTTAATAAAGTTATGTCCGGTGCCCCTTGCACAGGACTCATATATAACTTTACTCCAGATTCCGAAAGAGTTACAACCAAAAAGAGATTAAACTGAATCGTTTGTTCCAGGAGACATAGAGTACCCGTCGTGGGATCCGTCTCCTCCCGCAGCGACCCGTGCTCCCCCGCGCGCCCCCAGTGCCAAACCAGGGGAGCCTGTCGTGGACCGCGGTAGCAAGGTATTTATTCTTGTAATCTGAATATTTTTTAAAGCTTGAACATGAGCCAAATCAAGAGTTTACCGAGACTATGGGTTCGCGAGTTAACAGCTTAGGGCGAACTAATAATATTGATATAGAACCAGGGGCGTAGCTACCGCCGTATATGCCGTATCAATTATACGGGGCCCCCGGGCCACGGGGGCCCCCGACGTGCGTAAGCAAAAATTTATAAAAACTTCCTATTGTTTTATTATTACAGAAACTACAAAAGTAAAAAAAAAATTTTTTTCTTGCGTGAAACGTGCATTCAAAAGTTGCCAACACTCTAAATCGGTTATCGCGGGATTTCCTCGTTTAAGTCATTTACTTCAACGGGGGAATCCCACAAAATTTTGGAAAAGTTACAGATAGATAATTATGATGAATAAATATTTATTTTAATTTTATGCATACATTTTTTTTCTTTTGTGAGAAATCTTTACCTACCCTTCCTAAGGGCCCCCAATTTTTTTTTATACGGGGCCCCGCCAATGCACGCTACGCCACTGTATAGAACGTCACGCAGAATTATGACTTTTCGTACATGTCATGCTTTTTCTTATGCCTCATATATATACTGTCACATTTGACTGGCAGTGAAGTAACAGCTCCTGATCGGTTTCCGTGTTCAAAACATTGTTTTACTCTCTGCAGGCGGCAGCTGTCCAGATGTACGAGGAACGAGCTCGGATGCAGTCCATCCTGGAGCAGCAGGAGCGGCTGGCTGATACCTCGCTGACGCTGGAGATGCAGAGGATTGCAGCCGAGCAGGTCAGTAAATAGGTGTAGCAACCTCTACGCCGCAGTATAAATACAAGAACTACTGTGACAATAATGTTTGAAATTGCATATTTACTCATAATGAATATTATTTTTTGTCACAATAGGGTATATGTATGAGAAAAATATTTGTTATCTAACCAGTTTTTCCACAAATATTGAAAAGTAAAATACTAACAGGGAACGAGATATAACAATTTTACGAAAATATGTCTATCTCACTCGCAAAAACGCTATTTTCTATGACAATGTGGACTTTGACGTCACCAGTCCATATTGGACTTCTCCTTCTAATTGAAACTTTAAAGTACCACATGTTCGTCGCTGATTAAGATATTTTATAAATTCTTTCATATTTGTTTACTGTGGTAAATAATGATTGTATTAAATAAAACAAAATACGTGCATATTCCCTATAGTTTTGATATATTTATATTTTTCATAAATAGTTATAATCATAACATAATTTATTAATAATAGTAATTACTCATAAAGAAGTCATAAAATGGGCCACATAATCATCGGTGGGGGTGGCTCAAAAATAAAATTATTAAGCCGACCCCACCGCACCATAACCTATAACTACATATCGTTAATGGTCTACATGACTCTGCAATAACACTGTTCGCTGTGGGTGCCCAAGGGCCTCCCTCGCTGCACCATAACCTTTTACTACATGAATAAATAGTTTCAGTATATATTCAAAGACATTTTATACAAATTTATTGGGATAATGTATTTTTTTTAATACAGGATTGGGAGAAAACTCGCACGCAGCGTGAGACAGAAGACAGGGACGAGGTGCGAGCGATGTACAAGCTGAGAGAGCAGGAGATCATATCCCAGCTGATGCAGCTGGAGAACAAGCAGTACGATATGGTGAGCTCATCAATTTTTACCTGAGTACGAAGCCAAAAGGAGGTTTATGTGTTCCGCCGCTATATATTAATGTTTGTTGATCTGTTCCCTTGTATCTTCCATGATATCCATGTTATATTGATAGTACTGTGTTTAAATGATTTTCTTTCCTTGCAGTAAATAGTAGCGTTTAAATAAACAATTAAATTGTTTTTATCAGGAACAAGAAAACTTGAGTCTCCGTGAGCAGTTAGAGGAGTACCAACGTCGCGAGCGAGAAGAGGCTGCTCGGCTGGCGAACTCTATCGTTGAGACTGATGATGAAGGTATGACATTTTTGAAATCCGCTTTACTTCAAAAATTTCAACAGGCATGACGAATGGAAAAATATTATTAGAACATCAATTAGATTATTAAAGAATATTGTAAATAGTATTTTTTTTGTCTGAGATACAAATCATGACAAAGATACAGCGCATTGTAATTTCGCATGACATCACGGCTACGTACCATTTTTACATAGAGGTGACGTCGCAAGCCCCCATTCAGGAACTTTGATGCTTCGTATATTTGTGAATTTTTACTTTTTTGGCAAAGTGAACAGTCCATTATATTTGGATAATCTAAAAGACTGACTAACTTCGTATCTTTGAAATTTATTACTTTTTTGCCAAATTAACAATATGAGTCCATTATTTTTGGATAATCTAAAAGACAGACTAATAACTATTATACTTTTGTTACCCTGGCGTCACCCCTATTCATAATATTGTATGGGATAATTTTTATTGTCATATTTCTTTATTTTTTCTTTCGAGCAGAAGGTCAACGCCAGCAGTTCCTGTCGGAGCAGGCAGCGGCGGAGCGCGAGCTGCTCGTCAAGAAGGCGCGTATCGCGGCCGTCACACAGCAACGCTCACAACTCGACCGCACCCGGGAGCTTCTCGAGACTGAGCGGAAGCGGAAGCTGCAGCAGGCCCGCGAGAACAAGCCGCAAGAGGTATGAGAAAAATGCAAAATAATTTTAAGAAATTGTGTTGACCCCATAACCTGAAGCTTATGGGCCCAGACATACATGTACTTTTTTTTTAATGGACAAATTACACTCATTGACCGAGTCCCAAAGTTCGAAACTTGAGTTATGGGATACTAACGCAACGATATCATATTTTATAACAAATACTTATATAGGTAGCTAGAAAGCGCTGGATGCAGACCGCTCTTGATCGGCCATTTTGGAAATCCTTGGGAGAGGCCTATGTCCAGCAGTGGACGTTATGCGGCTGAAATGATGATGATATAGATAAACATCCAAGACCCAGGTCAATTTGAAAAAGGTCAACTTGCCTGACTTGGGATCGAACCCGGAACCTCTGGGTGGCGGACTAGCATAGTCGTCAAATTAAGTATTGGGCTCATAACGTACAGATTATGTACATCGCCGCTATGAATCATAAAAATAGAGTTCATTTATTTATTCGTTTTTCAATTTGGATATTATTAAAGATGTGAGTGTTCTGTCAGGATGATGACAGCGATACCTATATGTCTTCCCCCGGCGACAGCCCCGGCGCGACCGGCCTCAACCGATCACACTCTTCTCCCAACATTCCCAAGGTAATATATTATATTACAATTTTTACTACTTTGCTAAATGAAAAAATATGGTTCATTTATTTTTTGACAAGCTAATTGACGGACTAAATAAAACAATACACTTTTTACCCAGTCCACATGCGGCTGCTGATGATGCTGTTTTAATCTACCTACATTGCCCTTTTTCGGGCTCTTCACATATGACATCACGCAATATTTCAACTTTTTAACACTTTCCCCTTGTCACGCTTTTTTCGATCCCTTTAATACGTACTGTCTCGTTTTTCGTGACTCCTCACCCTATCTCTGTGACATAATCTTTAGATGGCCTCTTCATTCTGATTTTACAGAACAGGCAATGTTTAAAAAAACTAACGAAAGAAACTATTAAAAAATAATGT
This sequence comes from Acrobasis suavella, assembly GCA_943193695.1. NCBI lineage: Eukaryota > Metazoa > Arthropoda > Insecta > Lepidoptera > Pyralidae > Acrobasis > Acrobasis suavella. The sequence continues at coordinate 32,608,723 of OW971928.1, forward strand.
ACTAAAGTACAATTCCTATTAATAGATACCATCAGAGGACGAGATCTCAGTGCCTCAAGTGGACCGGAGCACGAAGCCTAGTAAGGTGGCGCCCTCCACCGAGCACTACCAGAGGGACTTCCAGCCTGTTTGGGGAGACGTGGTGAGTAACTAATTCACTAATTCAACGGCATCAGATATTTTTTTGTATCGTGACTTTTAAGATCGTCTAAACAAAAACTGAACGCTACACCAATGCATTTTTATGCTCACAGTCACAATAGGTGTAATTACATCCGCAATCTTAACAAAACTGTCAATGTACACATTATTCTTGCTTGTCGATATCCTGAACGGATCTCTATGTGTAAGAAAGTCAATCTCGCGAATTGGCATTAGGTAATAAACGACATTCCATTGACCAACTACCAAATGACCTACTAATAAAATGTCTGAAATTTTAATTTCATATTATGAAAATGTTTTCAAAGTAAAGAGCCAGACTGATTTATATAATGTCTATGGAATAAGTATAGATTGTATCTATCTGTTATACAGCTAGTGCATCAATAACACAAACGAGAGACAAGTGAAAGGTTTTCTTCGCACATAAGCGAAAAAGGGCCAGTTTTATCTAATTGTGCAAAGAAAAGCTTCTCGTTCTCACTTTAAACTGTAAACAGTAGTTCATTCAATAGTTTGAAGGGTTATCTAGAACCGCATAAGACCAAAATTTTAAATGATATCTGACTGTTTCCTTTCAAATAATTTATTTCAAATGGGGGCAGCACTCGACTTCGAACAATTCATGTATCCCCTTCATTATAAAGCGTCACAAAAAGTATTCATTTATTTAACCATTCATCATCATCATCATCATCTCAGCCGCATAACGGCTACTTACTCGCGAACATTGAAATAATCATAATTAGTGGCGGGGTGATCACTTTTAGATTCGACAATCTATAATAGGTCAACAACTAAGTAAGTGGACCTAGGCGCCACCGGTTGTTTTAGTTCCGGTTTTTTCCTCAGTATGCCGATATCCACTAACTTATTTGTCAGCCTCTACAACTAAGATTGCATAAGTTATGATTCTGTTGTGACATCAATTCTGTACACAATTCCGTTGACTGACTACACTGAAATGACTTGACTGTGACTTGTGAGCTGAACATCGTTCAGGTGGATTGTCAATGTGTATATTCATGCCATCATACAGCGCGGAAATATAAAACAAAAAGTTTTCTTAGCATACAAACTTACATACAAATAAACAACATTTAGCTGTTTTTTTTTTTTTTGGTAATTACTTTTTTGTCTCAAAATTTGCTGCTTTTCTCAAACTCAAATCAGATACTTTTTCTAAACGTCAAAACAAACATTTTTTAAGGGATTTGTATGGAATATGGATCAATGACGTCAAACTTTCTTGGAAAATGGATATGATCATGACAAGTGACATTATATTATAACGTTTTATTTTCTTAACGTACCAAATAATTTATTTTTGACCCAGAAAAGTATTTAATTCTAAATTTTAGATTAATGTTATTAAAAATGATATACGAACAAGCAAGAGATTATATTGTATCACGTTTACCTGAATGAGTCAGTCAGTAATCCTCTAAGCCCTTGTTCAGTTAAGCATTAGATCTCTGATGCGTCGTGAACTCGTGACGCACTAAACCTGCGTCATGGACCGGACGGTGCAGCGATCGCGATGTTGACGCAAACAGCTTGAAACATTATTGATGATTCATCTCGCCCCGTGGCTGTGGAAATAGGAGACTAGCCCCCTATTCATAAAAAACCGGCCAAGTGCGAGTCGGTCTCGCGCACAAAGGTTTCCGTACCATTATCTATTAAAAATCACGTTTTGTGTATGGGAGCCCCATTCAAATATTTATTTATTTCTGTTTTTAGTTATAGCGGCAACAGAAATACATCACCTGTGAAAATTTCAACTGTCTAGCTATCACGGTTCATGAGATTCAGCCTGGTGACAGACAGACAAACAGCGGAGTCTTAGTAAGAGTAAAAGGTGCCCATTTTTACCCTTTGGGTACGGAACCCTAAAAACAAACGATGTCTAAACCTCTTTTAGATAAATTATGTTTTGTCTCGTTCATTCTATGTCAAATAATGAAAAGAGGGAAAGGGACAATACATGTTTTAACTACAATAGGTTTGTCAAACCGTTAGTTAATTTTTATGAATAAGAAGGTAAAACATTAAGTAGAATTATCTTGTGTTATAACTGTTTTCCCAAAGAGTTGATATCAGGCAGGCGGCCAGGTTGTGAAATAATAAAAACAATTCTTATACGAAAAAAACATATTCGTAATCTTTTATAAGCTTTGTTATTGGATACATTTGACGGAGCAAAATAACCTGAAAACTGATGGTTCAAACACAACAGTTGGTTGAACCTGACATCACTGTGCTGCCACCTGGTGTCACATATTTTTGAAAACCTCATTTAGGTATGATAATCAAATCTTCAATTTCAATATTATTATTTTGAAATTGAAATTGAATCAAATCTTATCTCCACAATATACTGTGAAAATGAGTTTCTTATAGCGTTACTTTTCATTAGTGGTCCTTATGAAGGGCTGGTATCGGTAGCTTTTCTTTAAAAATAAATAAAATAATTATATACTTTACACGTAACGTAAATTATACTTATTGACGAGTAAAAGTCCCTGTAAAAGTCTAACTACTGAATAAACATTTGAATCTCCACTATAATAGCATTAATATATTATTAACTTGTTCATCTCAAATTGAGCTTTTTTTGAAATTCTCGCTTTAGTCTTGAGACGAGATTATGACACTTACATTTTGACGCCATTCCTCGGCCTTCAAGAAAAGCTTATTTGGCTGTAAACCTATTTAAGAATCGTAAGGGTATTCATAAGTTTCGGTAGTTTGAAGCAACAAAAATTATAAAAATTTAATAAAGTGCATTTCAACTCTAATAAAGAAGAACGAAAGTTTTTGTCTTCCGGAATCTCTTGCATCTGTCTTCTAAAGAAAGATGAAGTAAGTCGAAACGCATTACTTATAAATAGGATGATGAGGCTTATACGTATAGGGAGTGCGCATTACTGGCGCTTTCATAAGTGAAGCAATACCGGGCGTGGTCTGCACTTAGATGGGTTACCACAAGTGGCATACAAATTTGTCGAGCTCCTACGTGCTTCGGAAGGGACGTATAAGCTGTTGGTCCCGGCTGTCATCATTGTATGGCAGTCGTCAAGCTATGTCAGATGTCTTTAGGCAACCTAAAATATTAAGTTAGTATCCCCTAATACAAGTTTTAACTCACTCTGCGGCTAGCTCAATCAGTGTGAACTGTCCCTATACAAAGTGGAAGAGACCATAATAAATAAAAGTTTAAATTTAAAAATTCTTAGTAAATAAAATGTTGAATATTTAAATAGATATGAATTAAATATTATCACAAATTCAGGAAAATAAAACTTATATTAAGAATAAATAAAACATAAAATATTATTAAGTAAGTGTAATCAATACTAAAAATTAAACAAATGAGCTCAAATTAAAATTAAATATAAATTCATGTCGAAATATTTATATTTTTGTGAATAATTGAATACCTATCTATATCTATTTATTTTCTAAGCATGATTATTATTGTTGAATGTACCTATTAAACTCAACTACTGGACCCCTTTTCGGGTATAGGCCTCCTCCAGAGCATTCCTTCCTTTCATCCTTCGCTTTGGTCGGCCAGTTCTTTCCTGCAACTCCTTCTATTTCGTCTTTCCATCTTCCTTTTGGTCTCCCAGCACGTCTGGAACCATGAGGACCTTTCCGAAATGTCACGGTTCAGGTCTACCTATCATCGGAGTAACGAGCCAGATGACCTGCCCATTTCCATTTCAAGCGTCGAGAGAAAGACAGAGCATCTATTACTTTTGTATTTTTCCTGATTGTTTCGTGTCTAACTCTTTAAGTTTAATGTTTAGTGAACTTCTTTCTGTTGCTCTTTGGCAAGATGTCAGTTTTGTTCTAGCTACTGAGTCGAATAGCCATGTTTGACTTCCGTTCCGAAGTAAGAGATGGTAGTATACATACATGAATCCATAACTTTCTTTTTTAATTCGTATTTCATGTTGGACTCCATCACTTCTTTACATGCCCAGTACTTTCTCCAGGTGATTGATATACGTCTCTCAATTTCGTCGATGTTGTTGGTACGACGGAAAGAGACTTGTTTTCTTAAGTAAATATAGTTTTCAACATACTCTACTATCTTTTTGTTTATAAAGATTAATTTTTTGTGATGATTTGTCATTCATTTAGTTATTTTAGTCAAATGGCTTCGTTAAGTTCGGCTAACATAGTTTGAAGTTCATTGGGGTCTTCCGAGAATATTACAATATCATCCGCGAAATGGAGATGATTTAGACGCTGTCCTTCTATGAGAATTCCTTTCTTAAACCAGTGCAAGTCTTTCCTAATTTCTTCGAGCACTGATATAAACAGTTTCGGTGACATAGGGCCACCTTGTCTGACTCCTCTTTCGATATTTATTTTCGGTCTTGGTCTTTTCAATTTGATTCTACTAGTGCAATTTTATAAATATCTTTTAAGTTGTATTTAATGTTAACATTTTGATTTTGTAGCGCTTCCCAAATACTATTATGTGATATAGTATCAAAAACTTTTTTGTAGTCTACAAAACCCAAATATAAAGGCTTTCGGAATTCGGAGTATTTCTTAATTATTTGATTGACTACTTGTTAGTGATCTATAATGCTGAATGATTTTCGAAACCCTGGTTGCTCTTTTGTTTGGCATTGTTCAATATTTTTGTATATTAGATCATTTTAGTATAATGGAATTAAAATAACAGTCAAAAAACTAAAAAAAATTCGACGTTCCCATACAAATCGCCCGGGCGCCTGCACACTTTCGTATGGAAAGGCCGAATTTTTTTGCTTTTTGGCTGTTATTTTAATTTCATTATAATATTCGCGACTTCGTCCGCGTAGAAGTCAGAAATGGTTTAATTGTGATTTATATGTAGTTTTTTACGTTGTTCAATTTGTATACGAATTATTATGTCAAATGTTTGAATGTTTATTACATATAACAATCTTTATTATAGTGTAGGGATTTAAATACCTAGCAGGCCTTTGTTCGGCCTGTTCTCCTTCCCCAAGTACCAATGTGTGAAATTTGGAATCTCTAGGCCCAGCGGTTTGGGCTGTGCGTTGATCGATCAGTCACTATCTATCTATGTCAGCCTGTCAGTTTCTTATTTTATATATATAGATAGATGATCTAGTATAGACCGTGGTTCGATTTATTACGGGTATGTCCCTTCCACGTTGTATATGAATATTTATTTAGTTTTATGTTTAATATTTTAATGCTTGTTCTGTACATGATTTTACATTGTTTTCATTTGTCTGCTAATAAGCGGTAATCGGGGCACGTTTGTTGATGGCAGTCGTATGGCCTCCGAGCCTTGAGGCACGCGGCCCCCCCGTTACGTCACTAGCGGCAGTGTTCTACATATAGTGCAGTATTTCGACATATATCAGTGTATCAGATTTTTTTCTTAGAGTTACCCATTATTATATGTATCTCCTTTGGGAAACACGGATCTTTTCACCCCGGTTCTTTGAGAGGCTTTCGTGGTGATTCAATTTCAACACGTATAGATCCTTTGTAGAAGTTGATGTGATACTTCCGCTAAAACCAGTTCTTGGATATAACAATGAAGGGTTATTATGAATGTATATTAAAAATCATATAAAAATCTAGGTTCTTAGCCTTCCGACACGCGGCCCCCGTTACATTACTTTATTTACATCAGGAGGCAGGTTGTTTCGACATATATATATATATATATATATATATATATATATATATATATATATATATATGTGTATGTGTGTGTAACAGTTACCTATTTAATTTAATATCTGAAAATAAAAGTTGTCATTTTGCAGTTTTTAGAAAACAGATTTTGACATACAAATAAAACATTAGGTTTTTATAAGGTGAACGAGGCCTATGTCCAGCCGTGGACGTTATGCAGCTAAAATCTTGACGATGACATCTGGTCTAATAATGAAGCCGGTTGACCATTTTGTACAAAAATGTAATACACGCACATTTAATTTTTTACTGTGCATTTACTTTTGCATTATTTTGTATTATTCATCCTACCCCCCTCTCCCCCTCCGTACAATCATGGGCCTGTCGGCAATACAAGAAACACTAATCGTCTAAAGTACCTACACTGCCGTAAGCCGGCGAGCACGTGGTGGCTGCCCAAATCGACACACGTGGACACGCGTGTGTCAGCTGGATGACCGATTACAGGGCACGCTTTTACGTGTGCCAAGTATATTAGACTAGCTTTTACCCGCGAATTCGTCTGCGCAAATTTTGTAATAACTTTGCTTCTTTTGTATGGTAAAATAGAATTCCCCATACAAAGTTCCACCCCCTTTTCAATAAATTAATTAAAAGTATCCTATGTCTATCCATACCAAATTTCATCTAAATCTGTTCAGTAGTTAAAGCGTGAAAAGGAAACAGACAGAGTTACTTCCACATTTATACATAATATTAAAGTATGGAGTATGGATTAGGGGCCGTCAAGTCCACGTATTACGCCACGTAGAATTTTGACTTTTCAGCCCCGTCCCCTGTCACACAAATATATAGGTACATTATAGGTATCAATTATTATTCAATGTGGTATTTGTTATCCCTGTGTGCGTCATACAATGCCACTGACAAAGGTCTGGCTCTTAAATGTAACAAATAGAAGTAACTTAATATATAAAATAAAAGTATCATATATACAACTACACAGTCTTTACCTTAATATTCGAGGAAAAAAGAAAAAAATATTTTTACACGAGTATTTGATTTTTTATAACCTATATTTTATATCTGCAAGCCGCATACTTGACCACTGCAATACCCAAATCTCACAATATACACTGCATTATGTTAGTCCAAGGCGGCATTATAAGCGCGATAAAATTAAATATAGTCCGGCACGCCACCTTTAATTTATTGTTTCCTTGTGGAATGAAACACGTGAAATTCCGAAAGGTTATAAGGTGACCGAGTGTAAGTCGATATCCCAGCACGCACATTAACCAACTAATTAGTATTTGATAAGGTATAGGTAACAAAACAACAGTGGCCAAGCGGTTTAGGCGGTGGCTGGCGACTTGAAAGCACGAGCGATGATGAGCGATCCTCACTAGGAGCTACTTGTACCTCTGAGTTTGTAATCATGAACGGTCATTTTCAGCTACCACCACTTGCTTCTGATGAAGAAAAAGAAAAACCTGAACACTAGCGACTTTTAAATTTACTAGTGTGTGAAATGAAGAAAGCAATGGCAAACACTCCATTATCTCTGCCAAAAATCGTCATTGTGCGAGTGTCTTCTCCAAGAAGTAGTGGTAGTAAAAAATGTCCGTACATGTGTACAAACTCAGAGGTAAAGTCGCACCTAGTGTGAATCGAACTCGTGCCTCACAGACGGACAGCCAGTGCCTTAACCAGTGAGCCACCACCGCTTTATTATAATTTAGGGTTAAATTAGGGTGTTTACAAAATTGCAACCTTTTTGCTTTTAAGCCGCGCATTAACGATGGAACTTTCCCATATAGAAAAACTACATTGATTGTTAAATATGTAATATACCTAGATCCCATATCAGTAGACCTTTGGTTACTTTCCATTGTTTAAACTTGTGTTACTTGTGTGGTTCTCGTTTACGATAGTACACAGTAACCGTGCATTGTAGACATTTACAGCGCAATCAATCATAGCTCATTGTACGCGCGGTGGTAACCATGTGATGTACCGTGCAATCCACTAGTTTCCAACAATTGACAACATTTCATTTTCTAAAAGGTATGAAAATTCGAAAATCATTTCGAGATTTGGAGATTCTGAACACGTAAAATATTTTTTCAGATTTTTTTGAGTTATATTTTTAGAGATAAATGAAAAAAACTCAAAAGTACAAGGATATAGGCATTTAACAGGTTACGCCTTTGCTTGAACATCTAAAAAAGAAAAAAATATGTCAAGCTGTCAGCTGTCAATTGACGCGTGCGTCAATCTGACAACTGACATCACGAGTGAGAGAGAGAGAGAGATAATAGTAGTGTTGTCTATAGAAGTATCAGTTCGATAGGAAGACCATCTAATATCGATAGTTCTTTCAGTAAAGTAGAATTAGGATTGGAAAAAATACACATGCATTAAAATGTTTACATAGTTTGGTGACGAAATGCTAATATTTCCTTTATATGATTGATATTTCAGGTTAAATAATATTGACATCCAGGTATTAAAAACTATAAAAAAAATGAAGTAAGGAAAAATGCTACCCTAAAATGGGGCGACTTTCAAAACACAAGGTGACATTTATGATAGCTTTTTTTTTGGTTTTTTAATTAAATCTTCCAAATTTCTGAACGCATATTTTTTATTTATATTTTTGAAATAGCAATCCTAGTACGTCCGCCATCTTTTCACAAAGCGTGTACGCCGGAGCCTTTGTTTTTATTTTCAGTCAAATTCACCTCAATTAACTTTAAAACGCTGTAACTTAAAAAGTAAAAAGTGAAACATTTTTTTCTTTGTGTTCTTAATTCCTGTAAGGGGCGACTATGAGAATCCGTTAAAAAACGTAGGTTACCCAAAAACCCCATTTCAAGTAGGTATACAGATGTAGGGCAATTTTTTTTTTGTCGAATATTACAAGCGTAATTTTTTATACCATTTGTTTTCCACATACCAAGTCGTCAATATAATATTTATATGCCAAAAATAGCTGAGATAGAAGCGTTTGAATTTTTAAATTAATCAAATTAACCCTATTTTACGATACGTAAGTTTTTGTATCGATATCGATATCTTACTGCTACAAAACACAACTCTATAGACGTCAGTAAAAGTTTTATTTTTTAATTATAATGTATGGCAAAGATGTAAACTCGTTACATCCTAACTCTTGTACTTACGCTCTTTTAGAATGGAGAGATTTTAAAAAATTTAATTTTAGGAGATATAATGAAAAGAAATGAAAAAGAAAAAATACGTATGTCCTTTTTTTGAAGTTCTTTAAGGAAACAATATAAAATATGAATATAAAATTTTTAAAATGTTGTCAATTCAAATCAGTTACTTTGTACGAAACGTCAAAACAAAAAGTTTATATAGGATTTGTATGAAACACCGGGTGTGACGTCATAATTTATTGAAGTCAAATGGCGCTCTTAATTATCAGTTTTTTTTTTTATTACTAATGACTAGTCAAAATATTTTGTGGCACTTTATTCTTATACTTCTCAATAAAAAATAATTTATTATTATCTCAGTCCACATCCCTATTGGTAAAACTTGAAATCAAAAATTGTACCAGTAGACCGATAAGCTTTATTTTTCTATACAAACCCAAACGTAGGACCTCTGTGGTTATCATGCCAGGCTGCCGCATTGGAGGTCCGGGGTTTAATCCCCGGTCAGATCAAGATAGAAAATTATCTTTTTCAGATCGACCTGGGTCTTGGATGTTTATCTATATATGTATTTGTTTTAAAATATAGTATCATTGAGATAGTATCCCATAAGACAAGTATCAAACTTTTTTTGGGGCTTTTCACCCCCAGAGCAGACAGGTTTCCGTCCCGGCCTATCTACCACAGACCATCTACATACATACTTTAAATTAAGCAATACAGAAGCACAACTTCTTTTGTTGTGTGGGAACCTCTCGTAAATATTTACTTTATTCTGTTTCTAAAAATCTGTGAAAATTTCAACACCATGGTTCATAGATAGATATCAAGGTTCATGAGATACAGCCTGGTGACAGACAGACGGACGAACAGAGGGACGGAGCGGAGTGTTAGTAATAGGGTCCCGTTTTTACCCTTTGGGTACGAAACCCTAAAAAGGTACTTTGTTCTTGTTCTAATGAATAGCAAAACAATATACTTAATATTATTATAAATGTTCTTTGTTATTGTCAAATGTACCCCCAACAAATACAAATAAGGGTACCGAAATTGTTTCTAATTAAATGATGATGTGTTTATCCATCCATAATTGCTTTAATTAATATCAAAACAATGCCATTCCGCGACCGTCGACCGTCGTGGTCACCCCACCACGCCCATCCACCCCTAGTTCTACCCCCCGTTTACTACCACCCACACGCCACGTGAAAACTTAGTTCTGCCACAACTATGATCCCGATGACACGCGCGCCTCCTGTATATTTCTTTCAAAATAAAAAAATGTTCTATATTATAAAGTGTGCAACTTAAAAGTGAACTTACTGAGAACATATTAAAAACAACCTGTATAATCAAGAAAGCAACTTAAATGAAATATTATAAGAAAAAAATTAAAAGGTGTATATGTAAAAAAAATTGTAAGGTTAAAATTCAAATGTTGAAAAGTATAGCCAGTGTTATATCCACAATTTTTGTTTTGTATCTTATTACTTTATTAGTACTTGTATTTCCATTGTCCCAATACAAACGTCGGATGTCGTAAAAAACGATCACCAAAAACTAAGAAAGTAAGAAAACTTGACTAAAAGTGACTTTTAAGAAAATATTAAACACAGAAGTTGACCAAAAAACATTGCCTAAAAAGTGATTGTAACGCAAAAAAGCAGCCGTTGCTGTTGAAAAAACATATCGATAAATGTGCCTTAAAATACTTGAATTGAATACCTTAAAACGAAACAACACCACTTATAAATATTTAACTCTCAATCCAGGAAAAGTGTGCGGGAAAAGTTCACATAAAATATAAAAGACGGCTCGTAAAGCATTAAAATTCTCCGTTACGAGCAGAGATGCATACCTCTGGACGCAGCTAATATGGTGCTCAAGGTCAAGGTCAGATTGAAGTACTCACAAAACCATATCGTTTGGCTGTTTAGAAGAGTGAGTATAACACCCTATTGAAGTCTTAATTTTTTTTATTAGATTTTATTTTCTGATTGATATTATATAGAAGGTCAAGGTCAAACTCATGCTATTCGTTTTCTAAAAATGTATAGCGACTTAATAGTTTTTACGCATTATTTGAGAACGCGATAAAAATATTTCAAATATGCATACAGAGTACAGATTTTGTTTTAATTAACACACATGTAACACGAATTTAAATTTTAATATTATCCTGAGCAGTAAAAAAACAAATTCAGAATCTATTTTCAGACTGAAATTGATAATTACCTTTACTTCAGTATTACTTTCATCTCATAAATATTCTTGAAACACAGATATTTTTTTTTCCGGTTATTGAGTATTGACGTCCTCAGGAAGTTGTTATTTTTATTTCTCCAGGCACGAATCCCAAGGTCAAGGTTAGAGTTTAACTATTTATTAATTTTTATTTCAGTCCATGACTAAAATATATTTTCTTAAATTTTACTTTTTTATCAGTTATTTATTGTTTTTAATAGTATTCCAAAATTATTAAGTACTGATTTCTGTCTGTCTGTCAAATCTTGCAAATAGACCCGCCTCATGGTGTGCGATTGACTTGTAACATAAAACCTTGTTTAAAAAAAAACTTATTTCTTTCTTTTTCGACTAACTTACTCATAAACTTTGAAACTTACTTGACTTAATACTATTTTAACTTTATTATAGTAAAGTGAACAGAACAATCAATATCACTATATGCATAAAATGTAGTTATAGTTACATACGGATCTCAAAATTATACGTAATTGTATGAATATACAATATTTTCTGCCTTTCCTTAAACAACAATCCTTGGCCTTCCTAGAAATAGGAAGTTAAAAGGTATTGAAGACAGGAAACAGTGTCAACTTCCTGTAAGCAGTTCTTGTCGGTCTAATGCGGAAACCCCTTTCGAAGAAACTCCTAAGAGGTAAAAGAAAGACTTAAAGTACAAACATTGTTATAAAGCCTCGTCCAGACTTATGTTACAAGTAGTTAAAATTAACATAATTAATCAAAAGCTAAAAGTTAATCCACATAGGTTAATTTTCTCAGTCAATATAATGATCTTCCTCTTAGCGCGTTCCTGGTAGCATCCTAAGTTCTGCTGCTTCGGAACTTGAGATGCTCTTTTCCGCTTTTCCTTCTGCATGGTCCCTTTTTAGAAAGTGATAAACAAAACCACACAACAAAATAAACACATGCTGACTTTTATGATAAAGAGGATTCTTTACCAAAAAATCTAGACGCGACCTACGTAACGTCTGCGCTAGAAGGTTACTAAAGGTCGTTTCGTCTACACCTAATCTGATAAATTTTTCTTTGAGCAATTCACAGAAAATGTATAGAGCTAGAAGCTGTTTGATGGAACAGCACAAACAAAGCCTAGAATGCTTTTTATAAAAAATAAAAAGTAATATTTTTAAAAATGGTTAAAAAAAATCTCACTGTATCTATTTCAATGACGGATCAGATTCTGACATAAAACAACTTTTCAAAATGCAGTTTATATTGTTATACCTTATACGTGATTTTACGTGACTGAACTAAATTGTGACATATTTTTAACGTTTATACTTTGAAATCGGCAAAGATCAGCACAGACAAAACTTTACACAAAGCCTAGAATGCTTTTAATAAAAATTAAAAAGTAATATTTTTAAAAATGGTCAAAAAATTCTCACTGTATCTATTTCAATGACTGATCAGATTCTGATATAAAACAACTTTTCAAAATGCAGTATATATTGTTATACCTTATACGTGAGTTTACGTGACTGAACTAAATTGTGACATATTTTTAACGTTTATACTTTGAAATCGACAAAGATCAGCACAGAAAAAACCTTACATGTTACTACGGACTTTCCTATTAGGTTTACTTTTCCTTGACTATTAAAGGTAAGTTATCGTTAAACTAAATAATTTATTTAAGTTAGGTTCCTGGAAAAAATAAGCCTAGTAAGTACCTCCGTAAACATATTTGTGATTTATTGTGTGGTGATGTTGACCAAAAGTTCAATATTACGGTTGCAGAAAAAATAATTTTATTCCATTATAATGTATTGTAAAGCAGTGATATTTCATGCACAGCGTTAAAAAATTTGCGTTTTTACTTAAAAAAAGGAGGAGGTTATCAATTCAAGTATTTTTTTTTATGTACCTATGTTCCTCGATTCGAAGACGCCTGGACCAATTTGAAAATTTATTTTCGTCTGAAAGGGCATACTTGACAGGTGGTCCCATAGAAATTTTATTAAAATCGTTTGGGTAGCCATGTGCTGAAGGCGGTTTTTACTTTCAAAAAATATCGAGTAAATTTTATAGACTCATCGATAAACATTTGCCACAAATGTACATATTACATTCTGCTGTTTCAAATTCTTCTACAATCGTAATATTTCAACTTTTGATTAATAAAACCAAACAAACTGACCACTACGTTTACTTTCCATGACGTTCCTATAGCTCTTTACATGATATTTTTTTCCCTTACACTTTCTTTCTTTCTTGACACTTCATGTTTGCAATGTACAGGAGCGCGGGCTCACGGGTCTGAAAAACTTGGGCAACACCTGCTATATGAACTCCATTATCCAGTGCCTGAACAACACCAACATACTGGTCACTTATTTCTGCACCGGACAGTACTTGGAACACGTCAATAGGTGAGGCTTTCTCTTAAGAAATGAAGTGTTTAATTTATAAGTTTTACCTAATTGTAGCTAACTGTCAATAACTGAAGCTCGTTGGCCCGGATGGAGTACGTATTGCTAGAAAAGCAACCTTGGGCGTGGTCCTTATTTGTATGGCTATCCAAATTGAAGTGGTATGTATAAAATTTTGTCATGCTCTTGCGGGCTTCAGAAGGCACTTAAAGCTGTTGGTCCTGGCTGGCATCAATGTGTTCAAGCTACACGTTGCACGACTGCACGTTGAGAGCTTTTGACTGTGAGACACCTAAGAATCCCAAATGTACTGATTTTCATGTCTACAGAATCCCATTTTAGTCTTTGCCCAGCATTGGGACAGTATAGGCTAAACAAGAAATTTATTAACAATTTTTTTAAGCAAGCTTCAATCTACAAAGGTTAAAGTCCTCCTAAAGACGAATTAACCGAGCCTAAACTAGGTGAAGTTATGTTGTTTTATCACAGAGCAACTAAATAAAAGATTGTTAAAACGAATACAATCGAACCGTTACATTGTTGTCAGGTCACACAGCACCCGCGGTGCGATAGCGGAGGAAATGGCGGCGGTGGTCCGCGCGCTCTGGTCAGGGCAGTATAGGTTCATTGCCATCAAGGATCTCCGGGTACGTTAAATATATCAACTTCCTTATCTCAGCGCGTTCAGATTGCATTCTTAGGTGCGCATTCTTAGCTTCTCCAAAGATGATAAAGCATGTTAATCGTTACCCGAGGCGTGACCGCACGAAGTCGTGAAAAGAAAGTTTTCCTTTTTGTTTCCTTCACCAGATGTAAATTGCGGTAGTCAAAAATAACGTAGATATGTACAAACTCTGAGGTCTAAGTCGCGCTTGATCGAACTCTTGCCTCACAGACGCACTACCAGTGCCTCTACCGCTTGGCCACCACTGCTTTTTTGCGAATGCAGTCGTTACGCGAGATTTGTGTGCTTAGACCTTAAGGGTTGGATGTCAATTATCAGCACGAAACAGCAATTCCGTCGCTCAGAACCGTTATTTGCCAGAGCGAGAGTGAGCGACGTAACTCTATAGCAACGGCCGTGCTCTCTCTCGCTCTGGAAAATGACGGTTCTGAGCGACAGAAATGATAGCAGCTTAAAAAGACAAGTGAGATCCAACCCTAAGTCGCCTTTTAAGACAAACCACCACAGGTAGAGATGGAGTTGCTTTATTCTAGTTTTCATGTCCAAAACTACCTAAAATTGTCCTTTTCATATAAGAGCCGAGGTGTCAGACCGACCACTTACTTATTTTCTCTATAATCATTTTTGAGGAATTAAGTAGTGTAAGTATGTACTTCTAGTTCAGATTCAGATTTTTTATTTGCACATGTTAAAAAGATGTCACAAAAATATAAATAAAGTACAAGTGACCTCCTGCAAGGGCACAGCAAACATGGGGGCAACTAGATGCCATTACTTAAATAAATTAACTAATTTGTCAATCTAGTGTAGTTTACGCATACTCACTAGTTTGAAACAGCTAGGGCTGATTTACTACATACTCCGATTTATTGATTGATGAATAGTGAGAAATTAGTAAATACTCTCCTCTCGAAGAAGCTCGTCCTCTGTGCTCTCGATCTCGACCTACATATGTAAAATTTCACATGTCGTATATTTCTTTGACCGAAACCACTATTTTTTAATTCACAGAACGAAGTAGGCAAACACCAGCGGACGTTCCGAGGCTGCGAGCAGCAAGACTCACACGAGTTCCTCACCATCCTGATGGATTGGCTACACCTCGACCTTCAGTTCACCATCAACGTGCCTCCACACAAGGTGAATAGCTCGCCTATGCTTTTACTTAAGGTGTATACTTCCCAAGTCCCCTGTTACTAAACTGATATACTGATACTTCTTCTTTTCGTGTCGATTGGCTCAAATTATACTTCCCCTAAATTCATATATTCGAACCACCAAACTAAGCCCCTGCCAGAGACCCCATGTGGTGCCATTTTTCATCATTTTTCATACGTTTAAGTGACTCCGCGTTTAAAAAATGGCACTTCTAAGCACCAGATGGTCAAACGCCAAAATGACACACCACTCCATCAATAAGTTTTCATTGGTCGAAATTAGGACCTTTATCAAGATCTTTTTTTTTTCTTTATTAGCCGATAAAGTTTAGCCATAAGTGACCGTTTTTCGCAAAAATGCTTCACATTCTCACTTTAAACTATAAACAGTAGCTCATAAAATAATTAATCTACAATTCTACACCCATACTAAAAATCCTCTATAAAAGTTTCTGACACAGCTTATTGCCAACAATAAAACACCCAGTGTCATAATAACTATTATATCACCCAAACAAGTATCATAATGTTGTACTAAATTTCATTATTGTATTGTATATTATAACATTGTCATGTACGCTCTTTTTTACGTTATTTGAATTCACGTCGTATCACGCCATTTTTGTTCGATATTTACTAATATCGAACAAAATAACTTTGCACTCCAATAATTTTACGATCCAAAATTTAAATAATTATTACAATAAATAATTTCATTAACAGTTACTTTGTATTAAATACTCCTATCATAAACAGTTACTTTGTATTAGATACTCAGGAATAAACTTACCAGGAATTTATATAGAGTTGTTACAACACTGTACAACACCCTATGGATTTAGAACCTTTTATAGAGGATTCATATCATAGGTGTAGATAAAGTGTTTGAATACTCCTTATAATACTACAGTTGCATAAATAACTAATTATCTACACCCATGCTATAAATCCTCTCTAAAAGTTTCTGAAACAGTTAGCTTATTGCCCACATTAAAACACCCAGTGCCATAATAACCATTATATCACCCAAACGAGTGTTATAATGTTGTACTAAATTTCACTATGCAACGCAAATGAGTGTTATAATGTTCGGTCTATTGCTGGGCGACAGTTCTCGGCGCTGGGTGTGGCTTTAGGCCCATTAGCCTGGGCTCTGGCTACCCCGCAATGGACAGAGACATGATATTATAAAATTACTCGTGTAATGATTTTTTCAAAGAGAGTATCATCCATATATACTGATAAAAAAATTGTAAAACTTCGATTTGACCGGTCATTGTTGCTGAAACGATGGTTTCGGAGGGTATGTGACGGAAAAAAATTACGATCAGAAATTTAAACAATTATAACAATAAATAATTTTATCATTACCTATACCTAGTTTGTTTGAATTAAATACTCAGCAATACTTACCATGCATTTACATAGAGTTTTTACAACGCGGTAAAACACCCCATGGTTTCAGAACCTTTTTTAGAGGATTCATATCATGGGTGTAGATAAAGTTTTGTATGCAACTGTCATAATTAGGTAATAAAACACTCATGTGATGATAAACCCACATTCGTGTTTTAATACCCTTTTTATACAACAGCTGCATAAAACTATTAAACTATTAAAGCCGAAGGAGAGAATTTTGAATCATATCTCCGTTTCGTTTCAAGTAATCATGTAGTGCACTCATTATACGAACTAAAAAGACTGGGGTCTTAATATTCGTTTTAGTATTTAGAGGGTGCCGCAATCTTGAATTATTAATTGCTTACTTAGTTGTAGTTTTTGAACGTCGTCGGTGTTACTTCTGGAACAATTTAATGCATATATTAGACTCTTTCCTGCGTGTAGGAACGCTGGCGTGTTTACAGTTTATTTTATAAATTTAGAAAATACAAGATGGACATACCAAGCGTATTGTAAAATGTGACCAGAAACGATATAGTATTTTTGTGTGACTTTAAAAGGGTTGTATTTGTACCTACTACACGAACCATCGGTAAAGCAGTACGTTTCCATCTTACCTAGGTAAGATAACTTACAAATTAACTCAGCTTACAATTTGAAAAATTCCATATCAAATAAAAATCTGAAGATTGTGTACCCAATAACATCTGACCAAACTTCAAATCCAAAGTAACGGGTATTTGCAGTAAATAACTAAAAGTGTCACCAACAATAAAGAAGCATGACTGAGATTTTATTCTTAATCTATTAGAATAACGGAGAAAACACAAGCACGTAAATCCAAGCCGATACAAGGAATTAGATAACTTATTACGCGGGAAATTACTGAGGCTCGTAATGCCTTTTATACAGAAAAATTTTAAGTTATGGAAGATATACATAATAACACGACAGCTTCAACGACAACACAAACACATACCGTCTTATTATAAACCCCAGACTAACTTTGTTACTAGGTTTAAACCATCATACGACCAAATCAAGTTCACATCTAGTCTATATCACACTATCTCACCTGTCAATGTCAACTTCATTTTGGGCGGATAATGGTTTAAACTAATAACAAAGTTAGTCTGGGTTTTATAATAAGACGGATAAAAGACATGTTAGGCCATAAATAAGGCCGTTCCTGTTACTACTTTGGTAGATGATTCTGGGCAACTGCAACTAGATCTAGAAAATAAGAAAAAGACCTGGAGTGAATACATCTCCAAAATGTTTGCAGATTCTTCTAGTAACGTATTTTCTACGAATGAAGACAATATAGGTCCTCCAATTCTCAGCACAGAAGTTCTACAAGCACTCGCTGTCCAAAGTCAGAAAAAGGTGTAAGCAGTTAAAGTAATGGTCTAAGTTAAACTTTTTAGTTACGTTTACACTATCAATGGTCCTGGAGAACGGTCCAAATGAGATGTTGCGGAAAATTGTTGCAAACCGTCAAAAGCGTAAGGTTGAATATTTGGGCCACTTTCTGCGACATGACCGATATCAGCAGTTGCTTTAACTTATTATGATGGGCAAAGTCGAAGGCAAAAGACGCGATGAAAGAAAGACGCAAAAAATCGTGGCTGACGAACATAAGAGAATAGAGCGGTATTACCAAAGTTAAGAAATTGTTTCGCTTAGCAATGAATAGAGAAAAGTTTGGGAAGCTGACGCTAACATCCAGTAATGGAGAAGCTCTACATCAAGAAGAAGAATATTCAGGTTAAATTACAAATTTTTTGACAAAATGAAAAGAAAATTGTGCCGTGTTTACGGGTTATTCTTACTTACGGTGTGGCAAGTACCAATTAAGGCGCACGCGGGAAATATTTCGCTTAAGGTGAAGGTCGCCGGCCTGCGGCAGCCGCGCGTCGATAAAGATAAGGCGGTACGTAGTTAAGACGCCCCGGTATGGACGGCAGACGGCTTTATTGCTATGGAATGCCTTTTTTGTTATTTTCATGATGGTCTGGGAGATAAGAAAAACTTCAAACCAGCTGCTTTTCCAGTAAATTGGCGAAAATGCAAATAATAATGCGGCGATGCGGCTAACAACCCATCACTATTAGGATTCTTTTTTTACCTTTTCGCCCTCCATCACGCTAAGAATGTCGTTGAGTCTAGCAGCCCTAGGCTTTATCTGCCTAAAGTCTGTTCGCAAAGAGTAGAAATAAATTCAGGGCTTCTTAAATCATTACAAATTGCAAATTTATTACCATTACAAATTTTAAACAATTATTAACAGATACAACAAAAAAACAACACGCAAACACCCAAACGACTCATTTAAAGCGCATTCCAGAACGGAATGGCTATATATAGCCGCCGTGTCCGCTCACCCGTTCGGGCTGCGGTTGACAACAATTACGTGCCTGCGACGGCGGCCATTCAGTTTGCGATAGCTAACCTACAGTCACAATACGTAGAAATTAAACTCAATTTTTTTTTCATCAAACCCCCCCTTCTATGGATAGGTCTTGAAAAATGATACTGAGGTTTCTTTCTAATACCATTTTTTTTCCTAAATAGTTTGCGCGAGAGTCACTTCCAAAGTGGTAAAATGTGTCCCCCCCCCCCCCCCCTGTTACTTCTAAATTAAGAGAATGATAAAACTAAAATAAATATATGAAGTACATTACCATGCAAACTTCCACCGAAAATTGATTTGAACGAGATCTAGTTAGTAGTTTTTTTTTAAATATGTTTATTAAAACATCGAACAAAGTTACAACGAACTATATATTGACTTTTTGACTAAAAACTTTTTAATTAAAATGTTTTCCACTTGTTTTATCTTTCATCCAGAAATTGAAAGTTTAAAAATGTTTTCTTTCATGTTAATGGCAAAGAGCCAACGCTTAAGATAGATGTAGGTGATAGATGTATCACCTACATCTATCTTAAGCGTTGGCTCTTTGCCATTCCCTTAAGACTCCCTTAATCCCTTAAGACTCGTTAACTTGTGTAGAAAGTGGGCCAAGTAATATTCTTTGGACGACATATTTCACTTAAATTATGAAAATAACAACTCCTTTTTAATATACAGGATGATTTTGAACCTCCTAGGAATGGAAATTGAATATTCAAGGAAACAGTTTTAACTTTTATCTTTTTGAATATACTTACGAACTTTAGTCGGAAAAGGCCGACTAGTTTCAAACGGTTTAGTCGATGATTATCAGGGCGAGTGTTAGAAGCGGCGACCCGATGGTTTCGCTGCACTGAAACACTCAAAACACGGTCGCCTCGCGTGTTGCTGCCCGCGCCTCTCTGTTGAAACTATAATAACATAAAATTTTGTAAAAGCAATAAATGATATGTATGGCTGACGTTTAGTTTAGACCATGCAAGTCTATTGCTTCAATAAAATGGTATGCAACTAGCAAGAAACTTGCACCGTGTAAGTAGGCCTTTATACACATTAATTCAATGAAGAAAACGCAAAGGAAAGGAGTTTCTGCACCTTGTCATTGGGTCTTTATGCACACGAATTCAATGATAAGAGCACAAAGAAAAGGAGTTTCAGGAAAAATTTTATTGCGGACGGTTTGCTTTTATGACCCCTTTCAATTACGGTCGTTTTGTTAGGAAATTTTGCTTTTTGAAAGCAGTACTTTTTCAATCGGGGACTTTTTGCTCCCATGCCATTTCACGCCATGGACATTTTACTGTGAGAACCACCTTATTCGGTATTGGTCCATTTCTTCAATAAAATGGTGCGTAACTTGCAAGAAACTTGCACCGTGTACATGGGTCTTTATGCACATGCATTCAATGATGAAAACAGAAAGGAAAGGAGCTTCTGGAAAAATAACACCTATCTAGATCGATTTTTCATCCCTGAAACCTCGTACATACTGTATTTCATCAAAATCGTTGGAGCGGTTTCCGAAATCTTCATCATTTAACGTCGAACAAAATGTACTGAAACTATGGGTAAATTCAGTCCATGATACTGAACAACTTTCCCCAAGAAACATACCTACATCGAAATATGAAAATATTTATTTTTTGCTTTTCATATGAACTCTATTCACCTGATCGATCAACTTGTATGGGAGGCCATGAAGTATTTTGTAGTTTTATATATATTTATTGGAGAAAGTTACTTAGTATCTTGTGCTGAACACACCAATAAAATAGTTTCACTATATTCTGGGAGACCCTGTATTATTATATGTCTATATAAAAATTGCTCGTTTAAAGTAACAAGATATTATCTATTTGTCAACAGGATAGCTTACCAGCATCCGAGAAAGCTTGGCACGAGTACACAAAGTCGAAGGAGAGCCTCATCCTGCAGTTATTCTACGGACAAATCAAGTCCACGGTGCGGTGTACGGTGTGCGGCAAGACTAGTGTCACATACGAGTCATTTTCCAACTTGTCTCTGGAGTTACCGACAAATGCTAACCGGTGTTCACTCAGCGTAAGTACCTTTATGTTATTTACACACATTCGCGTACATACAATCCTTAGATAAACTCCACGGCGCGGTGTTAGGTGTGCGAGAAAACTAGTGTCACTTACGAGTCCTTCTCCAATTTGTCTCTGGAGTTACCGGAAAATGCTAACCGATGTTCACTCAGCGTAAGTACCTTCATGGTATCTAGTGCTTAAGCATGTTCCTTACACACACAGTAAACAATCCTGCAGATCGAATCCACGTTGCGGAGTTAGGGGTGCGGGAAGACTAGTGTCACGTACGAGTCCATCTCAAATTGCCTCTGGAGGTACCGGCAAACGCCAACCGGTGTTCACTCAGCTTAAGTACTTTCATGGTATCTAGTGCTTACGCATGTTACCTATACGCACACGCACACACATCCATTAACATAATCGCTAGGCAAGATACTAAACAATGTACTAAACGAATGGGGCAGACAGCATTTTGGTTTTGTGGCTCTAAACAGAAAGACCCCAGGACTACAAGACCCAAAGCATTTAGGCTAAAAGAGAGAGGCATTTCACGTCTAAGGTCTGTACAAGGTGAAAAAATAATTAAAAATAGTGTTGGGTATAGCAAGCCGCATCGCCTATTAACATGATTCGCATTTTCGGCCATTCCTTAGATCTGCGCAGGCAGACAAGCAGTTAGTATATTCTAATTTTTTTAACTCCCAGACCTGCATGAACGTTATCGGTGTAGAAATTAACAGAAATTTCATTTGTTACAGGACTGCCTTAAACTGTACCTGAACGGCGAAACTATCCCCGGCTGGAACTGCCCCAACTGCAAAGAGAAGCGAGACGCCGTCAAAAAGCTCGACATATCCCGCCTCCCCCCCGTCCTCGTCATCCACTTCAAGCGCTTCTACGTCGACCCTAAAGAGTACATGTGCAACAACTACCGGAAGAAACAAACATACATTGATTTCCCCCTCGAAGACTTGGACATGAGGCAGTTTTCGTTGCATTGTCCAAGCAACCATGTATACAATTTGTACGCGGTGTCCAACCACTACGGGTCTATGGAGGGCGGGCATTACACGGCCTACTGCAAGAATACAGCGTGCTTTAAGAACACGGCGTATTGTAAAAACAACGTGTACGGAAAGTGAGTAGCATTGCAATACAGTTTTAAAGTACAATAAAATTCAAAAGTTCCCTTTTGGTAACACTGCCGGGACTGTTTTGTGACTTCGAACATAATATACGTATTTTATAAGAAGATGTACACTTACATATTTCTCCTAAATAAAATGTGAATTTATTTTCAATTTTACAAAGATTCATCAGATACAAGCTTCGTCAAAAAAATTACAAATAAGTATCCGTAACATGCTTCGTCAAAAGTTCTACTTACCTAATTACAAATAAATATCTGCAACATGCTTCGTCAAAATTATCAATCTAATAAATCGCCCCTAATCGTCCCTGGCTCAAAGGTTCCCATAATACTAGCAGCATTTCCACGTTGTATAGCGATAGAAATCCTCTAAACAAGAAACTATACGGAGCGATTATCTGTTGTCTTTTCAAAAATGTGTCGGCCCAAATCCCTAATAAATGTTCGAATCTCAGTTCCCCCAGCACCCGTGGTCTCAAAAGCTACTGGCACAAAAATGTAGGTTGATTCAAGGGGAGCATATTTGGCAAGTTTTTGTTTCGCAGCATTCTCAGCAGCTGCTCTTTCATTCCTGACAGTGTCCTTAAGGTGGGAGGCGGCGAACGTACTGACACAGGTTGCGTCCCACAATAGACCCTTTGCCAAGGAATTAAGGTCAGGCCATCAGGCCTTTTGCCATCTGTACGACTTAACCCGGGTGGTTCTAGTACACATGGGATATTGGCTCTTACCATAGCCCTACGAATGACATCATTTAGCGCGTGATGTCTAGGGAAGCTGCCAGCACACCTGATGCAACTCAAACCGTGAAGACCTTTGGCATCTACAAGCGCGCCACAGGTACATTGATGCTGCTCACATATGTTACACCCAATTCTGAGAGCTGCCGCTATACGTAAAGAGTTGTCGTCCATGAAAGTGCCTAATTGCGGCGACGGCAAAGCATGAAGCCAGGCACCCGATTCTGGAGTTAATACCGATTTTAATCTTGCCAAATCTACACCAGAACTGTTGTTTACAAGATCTTTTCTAGGCTAGAATGTCATCCCACTGTCTTTGAATCCGTGGCAGGTCAAGAAGATTATGACGAGTGTTTCGGACTTGCCATTCATCAAGGGCTCTATCTACAAAGAGCAAGGAAAAGTCATCACCGTGTGAGGGCAAAATACGAGTGACGAGCTCAACTACCCCATGCGATGAGGCCAAGAAAGCTAAAAGACCAGTATCTTGTACTCGCCGGATACCTAGACCCCATGCCTGACTGGCAGCGATGCTTGTCGCCACTGACTCTCATTCTAGCTAACATTCAAAATACTCTCGAGTATCTCCTTTATAGAAGTATCAATAGTAGATACTTCGTTAGGAAAAAGCCAAACTGGGGCAGTCCTAAGTGCATATGTCAACCTTGGCATTGACAAACAGCTTTTAAAGAGAGTCAAAGCAACATGAGCCGGCAGTTCTCTCAAAGTAGACTCAGACTTCTTCAATAAGTCGTTTTTAAGAAGAATGGCGGATGGTACCGCTTCTGGAAATATGGGAGCACCCAATAAATTTAAATTTAAATCTGCCTTACTTACTACCCTAATACCCGGAAGCAATGAAAGAAGGTTGCCAAAATGCGAAGGATTGTTACACGAAAAGAGCTCACATTTGTTTGTGTTAACCTCGAGGCCTAGCTCTTTAAACTTAGATATAATTATGTGAAGATCGTTTTCTACTTCTGCAGGACTTCCCCCAATAGTACCATCACGAGATACCAAATATTCAATGGCGATTTAAGTGAAGAGACAACTTTTTGTATTGCCAAGCTAAAGAGCAATGGGCCCAATGGGTCTCCCTGTTGCACTCCCACTTGCGAATATATAGGAGTAGTACCGAAGAATAGCTGACTGGGTGATACATAGCACTGGTGCAAAAATGGATACAAACTGGGAACATTTTGACGTATCTCGGACAGAAATACGTCCCTTACTACACAATTGAAATCGTTTTTTAAATCAAGCTTTAGAATGTCTCCATTGTGACCCATAATGGACATAGCAAATGTTCTAGTCGCATGTATACCTGCTTCGCAACCTAACTGCGTTCCAAAGCCCAATTGGTGAGGTTGTAATAACTTAGACGCATCTGTTTTCACGGCACGACAATCAAGCTTGGCCACTAGCTGACGTATAGCACTTCCTACTGCAATTGGTCTCACGCCCCCATCTTCTTTTTTAGCGAACATAAAGAAGGAACGTTAAAAAAAAAGGGAAAACTTTTACATTAAGTTGACCCTTTAGCAAGAAATTGCACAACTTAGTTAGAGTTTCCAGTAGGCGCACTCCACTATCTCCTGCCGATGGAGATGTGAGTTCCTTAAGATGAATAGGTCGAATTCCATCTAATCCAGCCGCAGAACTACTGTGAAAAGAGCCTATTGCTTCTAGCACCTCATTGCTTGTAACTACTAGTGCTGGACACGCATTATTTGGCTCAGGTGGCAATAACAAAGGACGTGACGGTGAAGGGTGTTTATTTTTTAGTGCGTTTAAACTATCCGTATCGTTCGGAGCCAAGCCAAGGTCTGATGTTAATATCCTAACAGCACCCTCAAATCTCCATCATATCTATATAAATAAATATATACGGACATATCACACAGATTTAGCTAGCCCCAGGGTAAGTTCGAGAGTTGTGTTATGGGATACTAAATATATATATTTAAACATTCAAGACCCAGTTCAACCTGAAAAAGATCATTTTTATATTGACCTGACCGGGGATCGAACACGGGTCCTCCGATGTGACAGCGTGGCATGATGACCACTAGGCCACAGAGGTCATCTCCTATGGCGGAATCTAATAAAAACAATGTCCAAATAGTTGATTGAATATTTTTTGCAGATGGTACAAATTCGACGACCACGTGGTAACAGAGATATCGTCGAGCGAGGTGAAGTCCAGCGCCGCCTACATCCTGTTCTACACGTCTTGCGGCTCGCCGCGCAGCGCGTGATCCTACGGGCAAGTGTACCCTGGTGCCCAGTGTCTTTAACTTTAACGTGACGGTTCCCACTAGCGGTTTAAGGGTCTAGAGGTTTTTCAACAAGGACCTGAAACATTGCCATTCCAGTGGATATAATAAACGTGAGAAACCCAACGGTGTTTCTCAGAGACTACAGCGTGAAGTTCTTCGAAAAGGACGGGCCGGCAAAGTTATTGTGAATTTAAAGGTTAGAAAATTTTAGTGCAATAGATAACGGTTTTGTCCAGAGACATGTTTATGTAAAAATGTTTTCTGTTCTACACGTCGCGCGAATCGCGTGACCTGACGAGCGAGTTCACGCCGGTGGCTAGTGACATTAAAATTAAAGTCACAGTTCTCAATAGCTGTTTTAGAGACAGTTTCTTTTAAAGGAACGGGAAACATTTTCTCAGAGTTGGAATAAACGTGAGAATCCTAACGGTGTTTCCCAGAAACTACAACGTGAAG
Organism: Acrobasis suavella; assembly: GCA_943193695.1. Taxonomy (NCBI): domain Eukaryota; kingdom Metazoa; phylum Arthropoda; class Insecta; order Lepidoptera; family Pyralidae; genus Acrobasis; species Acrobasis suavella. The sequence continues at coordinate 32,634,715 of OW971928.1, forward strand.
TAATAAAATGAATATTCAAAGATTGGCAAATTAGATATTTAGTCATTCGTTTTATAGTTCATGCCAATATGTTCAAATATCGTGCATATATTAACATAAAAGATGGTATTTTCTAAACCAACTCAAAATAAGAGTATAAATTTATAGATCTAATGACTTATATGGATATTAAATAGTTATAAAATCGTGTACTTCCATAGTATCTCATTATTATAAAGCGAGACATAGAGGGGCTTCAGGAGATTCTGTTTTAAGATAATTTTGATGTGCCTACTTGAGCCTTTTATTATAATATATATATAACAATTTAGAAAAAGATATTTAGATAAAACAACATGTTTATGGATGACTGTGGATGTATTTTTTTTTATTTATCAAGTTTTAATAAACGCCGTTGTTGTTACAAGTTGTTAACAAGTCAATTTCACATAGCTCTACTACAGTTCAGACCGAGAGGAACGCAGCGAAGACGATTTCTTATGTCACTCTAAAATCATTTGTAAACTATTGGCAATAAGTGCAAGTCGCGAGCGAGCTCGGGTGTGCTCGGATGGCCTCGAGACCGTGCGAGTAATTGTAATGTTCAAACGTTTATACACTTTATACCAATAGTTTAAAGTTTATTTAGTATAAAGGTCTCTGTTACTCATACATATTTTGTTGTGCCATCTCACTCGCGCAATTCTATAAAATTGGTGACGGTAGAATCGAAAACGCAATTATACATAAGTGATGAAGGTAAGATACCTTCATCACTTATGTATAATTGCGTTGCTAAAACACAGCGCACTGTCACTATCAATATCAAACAACCATTTTCCATGTTGTTCCTTGCTTTTCTTTAGGCATCTCGCAAAATCTGACACCAGTGTTAACATATTCGATAAAAGAGAAACTAAAGATGGTATAATTCATTGTTGAATTGTTGTGCATGGCGTAGGCGCGAAACAAAGGCCACGTCTTGGTAAAAATAGATGCCACTTTTGAAGCGAGCCGACGGCATAACCACCAATTGAAACGTGAACCGTGGCCTAAACGCTAAACGTGGCCTTTAGGTTTACGGCCGCGAGCTGTGTCTGCCCGATGAAGACGTGATGGTGTATCTGTATAATTTATTCAAAAACTGGATTACTTACGCTGGCCAGTCATAAAAATTAATTGTAAAAACTTATTAAAATAATTGTTGTGATTATATTACTCTAAAGAAAGTTTTCAAAATTTTGGGACATCAGATAGCAGCACAGTGAAGTCAGATCCAATAAGCTGCTTATTGAATACATTTGACGGAGCAAAAGACCAGTCAACTGATGGTCCAATGACTACAGTTAATTGGACCTGACACTGCTTCCATCTGGTGTCCCATGTTTTTGAAAACCCTTATTAAATTACCTTGAATAATTTGATAGAACATTAGATTTAGAAATGTTTTTTTAATGTTATCCACTTGCCAAGTATTTTTTATTTACCTAGTTTAGGAAACGCTGCTTTGTTACATAAATATATCTCGAATGCACTATCAAAAGAACAGTGACCCACAAAATATCAAGCTTAAAAATGGCCCCATCCAAAGTACAATCAAGTAGGCGGTACTTAAAAACTACATCTCGGTTCCGCCAATACTGTTATTTTATGCCATTTGCTGGACCAATCAGTGGCTGCTGCTGTATGACGCAGCGCCAACTGTTGGTCAATGTCATAGCGGACATTGACCAACAGTTGACGCTGCGTTATCATCTTGACTTATATAATATAAAGAGAAAATATTTGATTGTTGGTTTTTGTATTGTTTTATAAAAAATTATATAGTGGGGCCATTTTGCGCATAGATAATGTTTGAAGTTACTCTCCATGGAATTGTAGCTTGCTGCAAGAGAATAATTTTTAGTTCAGTTATAAAATCATTTTCACACATACAATGATGAAAATAGCGTACTTTGTAGCATAAAGTACGCTATTTTCATCATTGTATTTTCAGTGCATATTCAAAGTATTTTTAAACTAATCCCATAAATCTCTATAAAGACTTGTACATTGTATAGGGTTTAACAAAATAGTTTAAAGGTTACTTAAATCAGTCCATGATACTCAACACCTTTCGGCAAGGAACCCTATACAGTTGTTGACCGGTTAGCTGTTCTTAGTTTGTAAAAAAAATATACTACAAGTTCAAATTGGGGCTAGCTAAATCAGTGATTTTTCGATCAAACTCAAAAAGTTTGAGTACGAGTATTGGGTAATTTATTTTCGCATAAATAACTGCTTTACTTGACTGCCCTTCCATAGGGCTTTTACGTAAACGAAACGTTAATTATAGAGATTTATGCTAATGCCCTAGAAAATTCAAGGGTATATTTCAATGGTCGATTTATATTCATGGCTTAACCCACTTGCAAAGCCTAAGAGCTCTTCAGACGAGCGACAGTATGACTGCGATCCTGTGGTGCCTTTTTTCAAAGGCGGAGTCACTAAATTAACAGATTTGTATATGGAAAAGCCAAAACCAGGTTAACGCGGAGTAACCGTGACTCCGCGTTTCGAAAATGGCACTTCTGGTCGGCGACCTTTGTTGTGCGTAATGTTTTTTTTTTTTTAAATTATTTTACGGCTCTGTAAACCGAGACGGTCACTGCTGTCGCGAAATGTCTCTCTGAACCCTAAGGCTTCCCGCACACTAGACGACCACACCTCGGGCAGCCGATTCGTTTATGAAAATGATTTGATCTATGACCAGATTGGCCAGTGGTCGCTGCGGCCACTAACCGGTGTCGTGACCGTCTAGTGCGGAATGTGCCTGCTGTGTTCTGATATACTTCATGGAATGTTTACTATCGGCCACCAGTGTGTTTTTATTTCATTATGTATGTTCCAATTTGAATTGACTCATAAAGTGGTGGCATCTGTACACGACAAAAAAGTAAATGAAAAATACGGCTTTTTCTGAACCAAAGATTTTGTTCAGCAGGATTGACCTTTGTGGTCCTAAGATGGGTTTTCTTCGAAGAAGAGCCAGCTGGATTTTCATGCAGGTGGGGGGGAGGGGGTATTTAGCCATAAGCAAGTCCGAGGTTAATAACTGCGATAGTTTTGGTACTAAGCCAAGTTTGGTATCATTTCCACAAATATCGAATATCTGAATTTCAATTCCGGATATTTGGGCAAATATATAGTAAAAAAATTGTGATATAAATTTAAAATATGTGTACTTTTCACTAATCTGTAACTTTAACCCTTTCACCGCGAACGTCGGATTTACCCGACAAACATTGTCGTGCCCATTCCTCGAGCGTCGGATATTTCCGACAAAAAAAACCGCTCGTATTGCACATAACTTAACTATCCACATCCCTTTTTGGTTGTAGGTATTTATTTTAGATTTCATACACCTCGCGCTGGGGGCACGGCAACTGATATAAAGTCTCGCGGTGAAAGGGTTAAACCTTTCACTGCGAGACTTTATATCAGTCGTAAATATCCGACGCTCGCGAAATGGGCACGAAAATGTTTGTCGGATAAATCTGACGTCCGCGGTGAAAGGGTAAGTTTCTGAAAAATGGTGTGTTATATACACATTAAAGAATTTATTCCTGTTAGAAATAAATCTTGAAGTTAATTTTTCAGTAAGTTAAGCAATTGTTAATCAACAAAATTTTCTCGAACTTTTGTCTTGATTGAAAAGTGAAAAAATAACTGGCTTAAATATTACATTATACTTCGCGTAGCTCTTCTCTAATTAATATTTAACAAGTTCACGTAATAAAAGTTTTAAAAAATTAAAACTTTGTTCACAATCGTTTTTTGTTAAATTGAGTAAAAATTCAAAATCGATCACATTTAGTTAGCTTTAAAAAAAATTTTATGACGTGATATTGATAACTTTTGTATAGAAGAAAGGTTCCACGAAGTAAAATATTTTTATTTAATATATTTTTTTGAAATTTGATTGCCTTACTTTTGGAAATATTTATTTTAATATTCATTTCAACGGGAATAAATTCTTCAAAGTGTTAAGAATACGATATATATTTATAAAAAATAATCAATAATTTGATATCTATATATATACAGATCTTTTTTTATTTTATGGTTTTTTTTTTTGATCAGCCAGAAAGGAATTTATTATTATTAAATATTGAATATTAGTTTTGACATAAAATTCTGCATGAAGCCAGCCTAAAGGTAAATTATTACCAAACCTGCGGAAATGTTTGTTTATCATTTCACTGTGTACTTTTAATAATTGTTTTAGTAATTAAAATTGTTTTATTATTGAAGTCTTTTTGCTCATGTTTTAAAAAAACGTAGTATGGCACACGCGTGTATTGTTCATCACAAGTCTTGGCTCCATAGGTACAGTCAGGCTTCAAAAATGGAGTCATAATTTCTCATACGAGTTGTATGAAAAATTTTGACTCCATTTTTGAAGCTTGACTGTTCATGCGCGGGCTTCTCCCTCTTGTGTGTCAACCCGCCTCTACTGTGATGAACATCTTACCCCACTTGTATCATAAACTAGTATGTTAATATTTCTTTGCTTATCATTACATAGTTTATCATCTGAATCGTACAAATGTGAATCCAAATATGAATATAGCATTCTTAAGTCATAAGAATATGATACCAAACTTGACATAGTAGCTTAACCAATGCATCTATGAAGATTGAACTGGTGGTCAAGAACATCAAGAAACTTACATCAAAAATCTTGGTGGCTCTACTTCTTAACTCAATCCTTGGGCTCTAAGGACCAATCCTGCCAAAGGAAATCTTTGGAAAACGTCGTATAATATGTCGTACAGAGGCCACTATTAATGTAACCTCCTTTAAAAAAATATAATTTTTTTCTGATTGATCATTGCAGGGCTCTTCCTGTGCCCCTTATTTTTTGTGTGTATAAAATTAACATTTAAGTATCTTAATATAATTCGCGTGTACAAATGCTTATATAATTCTAGCGTAAAATGTAATTTCTTATTTTATGGGGATTGCGATTAATGGAAGACTGAATTGAAATTTGATGTTTCATTTTGTATGGTCTTGTGTGTGAATTGGTCATAGACAGATAAATTTGTTTTATCCATTGAATATAATTTATTTGTTTCTGTGCTTATATTCTTATCCTTCCACAAGTTTCTTTTTTTATTAAGAAGAAAATAGATGTTTTTCTCATTTCAAAAAATTTGTTATGTAAAAATTAATTTTGATTCTATTTCAATCAGGAAACTCTTTAGGAGGCCTATGTCCAGCTGTGGACTTTCTGTGGCTGATATGATTGTAATTTAAACACGCAGCCTTATCTCAGCAATCTCTTATATTTTAAATACTTGTCTTAATATATTTTTCTTTTGTTCATATTTTTTTATGATGTCGACATTTATCCATGACCCGATTCACACACGGCGTAACTGTGATGAATAGTATGTGTAAAATTCGTAATTATTATTATTCAATTACTTGTTTCAATTTATCAGACTATCGAAAAACAGTGCCTGAGATTGATAGTGCGGCTAAGTTTACACGAAAAGTGTTTAACTAGAAGTTTTCATTTTGTCCTAACTAAATGTCTATATGCTCCGCCTAATTTTTAATGCTTTTTTTCTCAATATTTTTACTATGGCGCTTGATAAAGCTTGACAACTGAGTTAGCGGACTTTGCAATATTGCGGAAAACTGGTAGTAAAATTACTGCGGCAGAGATTAAAAAATATTTGATGGTGCCATTATTTCTGCCGCCCCGGTAAAGCGCCTTTGATAAAGCTTATATCGCGCGATGGACTGGTGCTATCCCGTTCGTTATTAATACGTGGGGCGAGACAGAGATAGATGATAGCGCGTTCGAGAAACGCTGTAGTCGGTGTGCTAGATGGGTCCTCAAACTTATTTGTCAACCATTAATCGCCTCGAAACAAACTATATTCATTCCCTAAGGTAAAAGGCCCTGCCAAATACAGATACCTACTTGCATCGTAGTGTGAACCTAGCCTATGGCTGAATTACCTAGGGACGAAGCAAGTAATTATGTATTAGCAAAAATTATTCGATTTCAATGAAGTGAAACTCCCATTCGATTAAAAAACCGGAATATTGGAATTAAATAGTGATTCCAATTTGTCAGTGCGATGCGATGCAGTGACGATTGGCACCACTAAATTCGTACAGAAAAATCCCTAAGTCATTAATTCAAATAGTAACATACACTCAGCGCGCCCACAAAGGCGGCATCGGATCTTTCAATCAAAGACGGCGGCCTTCGTTGTTTCGCGCCGACTGTATGCACACCATTTCAGCGAACGAACTACATCATATTATACAGTACACACATGTATAATATTGTAGTCACAATAGCAGTCTGTTCTTGCTTCTTTAGATTCAGTCCAAACACAGCTGTCTTATTCTCTGACTGTTGTATGAACTCTGTATATAGCATCATAAATGGATTATTGTATATCTAAATGTAAGACGAACTTTATTAAATTCTTTGTTAATATACATTTATTGTTTTATTTCAATTCGATAAAAAACTAGGACTTGAAACGTTCTAATGAATTATTGTTTTATTATTCTTAACACTGGAATTATTATTAAAAACAAAGGTTAGTTTATTTTCAAATCATTTATTTTCTTCTAAAAACATGTACAATGTACATTCTTCAAAACATTTATCACCTTTTATATTTTTACTTAACCAACATTATCCCACTGTAAAGGTCTCCCTTTATACCTTAATTCTATCTAGGGAACATATTTCATAGTTGCCTCTTTTCTTTTTCCTATACAATTACAGATAAATTATTTTAAAAAATGTTTTTGTATACAAGCCGTGAAAGTTAGATACATTCGGTCAAGACTAGGAAAGATGGCTAAAGCCTCTATTAGCAGTCTTCTTTGCGTGTCGATAGTTGTTTTTCGTTTGTTTTCCATTAGTAACACCCTCTTGAGTACCACTGTTACGGTCAACAAAGATAATGTTCCTATGCTCAGCGGGAACTCCTGGTCTTTTCGTGAAATAGATTGTATAATTAGGGCTATCAATGGTGACACAACTGGAATTTTTTCAGTATTATTTTCAGAATTTTAGGCTTTTAAAAAGAATCATACAGCCAGCAGGTAACTTTTTTTCCAATGCGAGTGATCAAGTTGAAATCTAGTTATATAATTAGGGCTATGCTACATTCTATCAATTCAATTGAATTGGTTCTGAATTATTTTCAGAATTACACGCTTTTGAAAAGAATCACAGCCAGTGGGTAACTTTTTCCAATACAAGTGATCAAGTTGAAATATAATACAATACATGTCAAATTATGAAAAGATTAACGACTCTGAGAAGGCTGTATTCCCGTCAAGTTACACTATGTCTTATGTGGTACTGGACGTAAATACGGCGCAACGTTAAATAGCTGTTAGGACACAGTGGTACTCATTGGGAAAAATGTTAGTTGCTATGAGTAACACTGGAACTCATCAGGAAGATTTTTCCTCTTGCATAACAGTGAGGGTGTTATTAATCGGGAATAAACTTTTTTATTGCAGCTACTTTATATTTCATCAAATAAGACAGTGCTTTACTGAAATCTCCACTATTACAACACAGGAGGGACTTGGCCCTTTTTACTAAATAGTAAGCTAGAAGAGGAGACACAAAGTTGTCAAAGCTGTTTAGATACTTGTTACTTGTCTTCGAGGACATGTTTCTGCAAATTTGCCGCATCGAAATACCTATCTGTCAGATTGTTGTCCTTTGTTGTTGACTGTAAAAGTCGTGTTCACTCTTCCCTGAGCGCTCCATTCATGAGCATGTTCATGTCTATGGCCACATCATCATCTAATTCCTCAAATTCTTCCTCTTCTTCATTCTCCTCCATGTGTGTGTAGTCTGTACTTGCATTCCCTAAAAAGAAAAAAATTATAAATATTTAGACTGGTAACCTGGTACCTATACTAAAAGGTGATGAAGACTGATAAAAAATTGGAACATGTGACTTCCTACCTAGAATATGACCACCACTCCATTTTTTCCTGTGGATGTCATAAGAGGCAACTAAAGGACCAAGCACAAACATCTTGTGCTACAACTGGACTCCTAAAAAAGGTGATGTCAGGCAGCAGTTGATTGAGTAATTGCTGTATTAATACATTCCCACAGAAGGTTGACAGTCAAAAAACTATATCAAAATCTTTTAACTGTTGTAGCTATGTCTTCTCGATTTTCACATGGTCTTTGAAATCCGTGGGTAACATTGACATGCATATTATATTTGGAGAAGAAACAACAGGAAAGAGCGCTTTCTGCTACTCATAGTAACACAGCTAAGATTGCAAACAGGAATGCGCTAAAATAATCACTACTCACTAAACATAGGGTTTGTGACAGTCAAATTCAGTGCCTCCTCATTACAGAAAGTCTCAACTTCCAGCAAGTTTGGCTCAAACTCGATAATTTGTGAGCTGGTGATCTTCCCTTTGGTCTGCATCAGGTTTACTGTTGATGTGGTCGGAATTGGTTCCTTGCTGGTTGTACTGGGTGCTGTTTCTCCTAATGCTGTGGACATTCTGCTCTCTCCTTCACATGAATCCTTATCTGTAACTCTTAACTTGGCTTTCATGCTTTCTAGTTGAAGTCTCTCTATCTGAAAAACATTGGGAATTAGGTTATTTGAAAGTAGAATGAAGGTTTGTAAGTCTTGGTAGTTTCGAGTACTTATTCAAGCAAAAAGCAAAGGAAAGAATTATTAATCTGTATATCTTATTAAACAGGGCTTAGCACAAACCTTTTAGCTACACCTAAAATGTTTTTTTTTTAATGTACTTACAAATTACACTGATTAAGCTAGCCCCAAAGTAAGTCCGAGACTTGTGTTATGGGATACTTACTCAACAATAATATATTTTATAACAAATACATATATAGATAAACACCCAAGACCCAGAACAATTTGAAAAAGGCCATTTTCCAATGTGCAGTGACTGGCGATCAAACCCGGAACCTCTGGGTGGCTGACTAGCATGGTGATCACTACGCCCGGAGGTCGTCTAACATATTGAATCGAAGTTATATCCTTCGTAGTCGCAGACAGAAACCAATAATACCAAAAATTGACACAAATAAACAACAAGCTTATTTTTAAGGGGGGGAGAATGTAATAGGAATGGTGGCCTTTTCAAGACTCAAATGGAGATTCATCAAATCAAGTCGAGCCAGGAGAACCAAGTAGACTCCTAATTAAATGTCATCATTCCAGAAGAGACCGCCAGCCTCCTGCTTATCTAAAGAATTATGATTGTTCTTTTAAGGGGGGAGACTGTAATGTATTGTCTCTGATTTGATATTGTCGACTCACTACGCCTGAAGCTCTTAGTAAATCATTTGTCACCGACTGTTTATTCTTATATCAAAGAGTGTACTAAGTATGATAATGCTATAGATGTATGAAATTCAATTTATATCAAGCCTCTGAATGGAATTTACGCACGTCATACTCTGACTATGAGAAAACAAAATGCCGGTGAAAATATTTCGGAATACATTCAAGCTTTAAAACTTTTGTCACAAAACTGTAATTTTAAAAGTACATAATGTACGTAATGCATTTATATCAGGAATACAATCGCAACATATATGTGAGAAGTTTCTGGAACATTTAACTCTCAGTCTAGATGAAGCACTTAATGTAGCTATTTCGCTTGAGGCAGCTGTGAACAACAAATACAAAGGCCTATATTTCACCATTGTCTATAAACACCCTTAATTGTCTTAACCCGTCAGCTTCCAGATGTTCGGATCTGACCAAGAGAACAATAGATAACAATGGGTTTGCGAAATCGCAGTTTTTGATGGGTTAATGCAAACCAAAAAACACAGAAACAAACAAAAGCATAGTTGCTACTGATACTAATTCCCATACCAATTACAGCAATAAAAGACGCTGTTTCTTTTGTGGTGGCAGTGTCCACCAAAGGATTAAATGCCCAGCTAGCCAGGCTACCTGCCAATTATGCTCCAAGAAGGGACACTTTGCTAACGTGTGCAGAAGTAAATGTAAATTGCATTGAAGCAGAACCTGCAGAAAATCTTCAAATAACAGCAGCATCTCCATTGAGTCTTGAAAAGGCCACCATTCCTATTACAATAAAGCAAATACCTAATAAGTATAACCTTGCTAATTCATAACGTTTCTGTACCTAAAACAAATATTTTCCTTACTTTATTTTACCTTCCGAACTATGAAGGATGTAACTCATGTAACTGATGGGTGATTAATGGAGGTACATTTTAAGAAAACTGATAATTGTAGTAAAATGACATGAAAAGATGAGTATAACCTGTAAGCAATTCCTCTGTGTTTTGATCTTTTTCAGGGCTTCAAGTATCCATTTCTCTTCAGCGATAAGCAGTCCCTCAGCGGCAACGCGATAGCTTAATCTTTGAGCATGAGCAGACGTACACATTTTGTAATTTTAGGTAATACAATCTAACCGGGAAATAAAAACGTATATTATTATACCATGATAAAAACAATGTTCCAGATCCAGACAACAATTTGACAAATTGACATCAGTCAAAACCATGAATGACCCTTAAAGTACTATATTATAATAAACTGAAATAGAGAGTCTTCTCGTGCAAAGTTTCCTGCCAACAATTTAAGCTGCAAATGTGGTGTCATCTATTGTTGTTATTGTATATAGAATATGAGCAGTTCCTAAAAATTTTATACCTAACTGAAGGTGTCCTTCACATTCAAAAATAATTTAAGACAAATAATCAGGTGCAATTATTTACCAAAGTGTTTCTATTAACTTATTGCGTAGTTCAATCAAAACAATTAAGGATAATATGCATCATTAGAATGCCACAAAATAATTAAATAATTCTTTTCTTGAAATTGTTTAATTTCAATGTATGGGTTTTTCGATGTCCGATGGTTATTCAATATGAAAACTCATTTTTTTATCTACTGTATATTTTTTTATTTATTACTTCTCTAAACAGTTGTGTTTTAATTAGTAATGTGTTAAATAATTGCCCCTTAACTAGCCATTCTTTCTCAATTATTTATATATAAGAAACAATTTTTAAAGTTGTCCTAGAATAACAGTTTTGTTTCCGTGTTATTTTCCAATGATAAAAAATATATTTTGACGGAAGTGAATTTTAAAGAAGGCTATATTTTAATTTTAATACATAGCCAAAATAAATAAAAATTGCTCGTTAAACATCAGTGTAAAATCAAAGCAAGCGTTGGTTTAGCATTTGGTACAAATTTGTGCTCAAATTGTTACTCGTTTTGACTGGTTAGTATTATATTTCATGTAATGTAAATTTTTGTAATTGTCTTCTTACGCTACGCTATTTTCCTCAATAATTTTGTGAGCTATACATGGTTATATTTTGTTACTTACAGCTTACTGTAAAAACATGTAAATACTCTGCGATAAATAGGTGACCAACATATAACTAATATTTTCTCTTGACAAGGTCTGCGAGTTCGGGTTTTTCATGCTCACTAAAATGTCCAATCCGGTGGTGGCGTCGCTGGTCGGGTCGTTGGATTCCCTCTAATATGGTTGAGTTTAACGATGGCTGATCCGTGCGTCAACTCGTGAACGGGTGCTGCCGGGAGGGACTGGTCAGCTCGGCTTCGCTTTTTTGACTAGTTAATATTTTTATTTTTTACTACGCAATTTATGTTTGTTTACTTGTTCGCAAGCATTACTTGATATAATGTGTCAACATTGTATTATATTATAAGTATTTATTAATTAAAAAACAATAATTATAATATGACAAAGCCCTTCTGGCGAGTAGGCGACCAATACTGTGAAAATGAGTTTCTTTTGGCGTTTCTTCTCAGCAGTGGTCGTTACGAAGCGCTGGTATCGGTAGCTTTTTTTTTAAAATAAATTAAATTTTATTATACTTTACACGTAACATAAATTATACTTATTGACGTGTAAAAGTGCCTGTAAAGGTCTAATTACTGAATAAACATTTGAATCTTTGAATATACGCTAAACAGAGAAATTTTTAAAGCCTTGGGTATCGCTAATCCTCTCAATTTTGTGACTTCAGTTTGTTACTTTTGGTACGGTAAAGTATCAGTTGATCTGATTGGTAACAAAATTAAGTTGTTAGGAAACGTTAACATTAAATTTGTTAATCATATGAAATTTATCGCCATCATCGTCAACTTATTTAGGCTCCATATTAAATTATCGTAAATTTTATAAGCACCAAAGTGCTGATAATGACCATTTATATATTTTTTATCCTTTAGAGTTCAAAATGAAACCATCTAAAAACCAGAGTATACTGAGAATCAAGAAATAAAAGACATATTTTTTCTACTAGCCGCGACTAGTGCTATTCTCTTATAATAAAATCTACTTTTGTATGGTAAAATAGGAGTTCTCATATAACGCTTCACTCACCTTTTCATTCCTTTAATGAATTATTTTTGAGATAATAACTATTCTATGATCTCCTCAGCCCCGGGTCTCAAATTATATTCATTTCAAATTTCATCTAAATCGGTTCTGTGGTGGAAGCGTGAAGAGATAACAGACAGAGTTACAATCACATTTATAATATTGTTTGGAAGAATAGATTGGATTGTAGAAGCAATTTTTAGATTCAGATAGATAAACAAAATGTACAAAACTAAAGTACCAGTATAAAAGATTCCTTACTTTTTCATTGGTTAAAATCGAACTCAATTTTGTTACTGTCTCCAAATATTTATAGGCTTTTTCTTGTCTAAAATTGTTATATTTATAGATTACATTAATAACACATTACATATATTACAGAAAATTATCAGTTTTGACAATTACCATGATACTTTTAGCCTAGTATATAAAATTTTAAGGTGAATCGTATTATATCTGGGAGAGATCGCTTTAAGCGATAAGACCGCCCATTGTACTCTTTTAATTTAAAATTATTTCTTTGTGTTGCATTTTTCCTTTGGTGTACAATAAAGAGTTATCTATCTATCTATCTATCGTAAATAAGGCTTAATTTTTTCCTAAGTAACAATATTGATCTTCAACTTATTGAATTTTGAAATTAATACTTTTTAATCAAGTTTGTTTTGGTTTATACATAACTTCATTGTCCTTAAATTGCAATAATATTAGTATTTGACGTAAAATTACTATTTTTATAATTAATTTTGATTAAATAAATAGTAACAAAATTGAACACAAATAGTAACCATGTCCAGAAAAAACTGCTTTTATACTTAGGCTGTAGCTTCTTTTGGAAGATTAAATGTGTTTGACCTCTTTCTACACGAGAAAATTACATAACATGGCATTTTTAACGGAGCACTTTTAGACGTCTTTTCGATGCCTTAACGATTCACATAATGATCATAATCGATTACGCAACTAGTTTTTATGAACGTATTAGATTTTTGTTCTTATACTTTGGCAGAGAAGAACGCGCAGGTAAGGCTTATCCTGTATTAAATGATCTAAGCCCAGTCATCTACCTAAATGAACAATTAGTTGTATTATACAACTTGTATATGGTAACAATATCGTGATGAGGCCAACTCGGGAAAAGAATATCTGTGGTCAGACAGTGATCCATATTTTGAAATCACTTGTCACATCGCGAATGGTTTACGCATGCGTTTCCAAACGGGCGCACTTTTGAAATGATAGTTTGCGAACAGTGTTGCCAACAATAATTTTGAGATTTCGCCGACTTTATTACAAAATTCCGTTAAAAATCCGTTAAATCTCGTATTTTTCTCGTCAGTAAAATTCGTCAAAATACCCTAATGTAAAATGGTACAAAGGTTAAATAAAAAATCAAATACAAATATTCATTTATGTTTAATAAAGTGCAACAGTCTTTAAAATGAATCTAATTCTATGTTATCTAAATCATCGTCACTATTTGGGGTCTCAATAATTTCTGGTGCAGTATAAGTTGACGGCTGGCTATAACTTTGAGTCGTTCCAATTTGATTCAATACTTTATCTGGTCATTCATATGTGTAACAAGTTTTTTCATTGCGCTTTAGCCCTGCTCGTATATAAGAATGGCATTAACCGTATCTGTCTTCATTTGATTTCGTAGCTTTGTTTTTACGCCATTCATTACACTGAACACTCGTTCAACCTCTGCATTCGAATATGGCAAAGTTAAAATATGAAATGCAAAATCACTGAGTTCTTTATACGGGTTAGTGCCAGCGGCATCTTTGTACTCTTTAACTTCTGACCAAAACTCTACAGTATTGTCAACTTTGTTCCACTTCGTGAAGTTTATTGCACTCCACTGGGATTCTATGAGTGTGATTATATTGCTTGAATAATGGAAATGAGCCAATAAGGAGCTTATGAAATTTCGTGTGGATTTTGAAAAACATTTTGTAAAAAATAATTGAAATTAAAATCTTTTGCTACTAAATTCCGCCAACAAACCCGTTAGCCGTCAAAATAGTATTTCTTCCGTTTCTTTATAACATAATCCGCTAGATATGACGGGAAATCTGTTAAGTTGGCAACGCTGTTTGCGAAGGATTTGCAACGAGTGGTCTCGACCACTCGTAATTTTGACATTTGTGGCGCAGATATGTCAAAGAAACCTTTCATAGAGAATCCGTTTCGTTTAGTGCTGCTTTTTTATAAGTGGTGAAATTCTTAGAAAACCATAGACATATTTTCGATATTTTCTGCGTAAAACAATATTGTTTTTCGCTGAATTCACGGTTTGACGGTTTCAAAAATACGGCCTAATGGTTTTTTACGCGAGCGGTGAGTTGGAAAACTAGACATTTTGTGTTTCGGTGAGTCCTGAAATGAAAAATCGCACTCCAGCAGGCCGACCGTCATCTCTTATAGCAGCACTTAAACTGCAGGCCTACCGTTATCTCTTATAGCAACACTTAAACTGAACTGTATTGTTTAATGCAACCATGATACCTTTATAGCAGGCCTTAAACAGGATTGTTTTGGTTGACGTCACAAAACCATTCACCTTTTTTTGTATGGACTATTCCTACCATCACGTCTATTTGACAGCACGAAAACGATTATTGCGCGTCTCAAGTGTCAAATAAAGCGATCCTTAAAAAGTTATTTTCCAGTAACTTATATGGAGGACTTTAGTTGGTTTTCTTGTGAATGTGAATATGTTTTTTCTTTACTTTAGATTTTTACAAAACATTTAGTAGATAATTGAAGTAGGTAACGCTACCATGGGACCTTAATTAATCCTACTTAATACCTTTTATTGGAAATTTGGATTTCAAAAACAAAGTAAGATATATTACTACATTATTTTAGTACAACTTATGTGAAAAATAGTAAGTTATTCCAACTTACGTAACATATTTTTTTGTAAGTAATAACAATGCTAATCCTTGTAAAATATTTATTCACACACGATAACAAACAACAAAACATTCTTAAGTATAAGTTATTTATTAAAATTACAACTACATACATTTATACATTTTGTCTTACAGGATCCTTTTGTTACTCTCTGAGAAGTACCATGATGACATCAATTAAAAAATACAAGACAGGATTCACTGGAGCCTATTATTAAATACAAACAAGACTGAGACAGCCAGAGGATTACAGCCTCCTTTGGAACCTGTGATTGAACCAGTGAAATGGCAGAATGTTGAATTCCAAGCATTTTACAAGGCTAGATCTGTTGCTAGGCTGGTTTGCTTTTTCACCAGAATACCTGAAAGAAATTAATAGTTTAGATACATGTCGCAATCTACGAATATCAAATACCTACCCATACTTTGTAATAAAATACTTTGTGCACTACAATCACTGCGTACTTACTAAAACCTAGCCTTTATCTCGTTGAGTTAGTCTCGAACTTACTTTATCTGTATTTATTTATGTTATTTATAATAGCACTTAGTGAAGAAGCTGCAAGTTTTAACACATAATAATCTAAGTATAAACTTTGAATAGGTATGTAGTTAAAATGTTACTTACGACATGGTTATTGATAAAATAAAATCATATATTTATGACAAGACACTGTGCTTTTGTACGATGAAGCCCACAATCAAATTAACTTCCAAACACTAGTCGTTACCATCGTATAATAACTGTTTATCACGGCAATTCGGAAAAGCACGATAATATGAAGTGATGGATATATTTTTGTCAGGTGGTTGCTCGGCTTCCAGCATGAAAAAAATTTATAAAACATTTATGTTGTCACGAATTTACTATATATAATTTCGAAAACCAGACGCAGACATCCGTTCAAAACTTTCATTCACAATTTTTTTCGCACTCATTAAAATTTTAGCCATCTTTAATGGTCAATATCAAATTAAATTTATGTACGTAATCAAATGAAAACAAAGTAAATAACACTAACTTTTAGATATTTAAATAAAATATGATAGAAATAATTTTGTTTAACATAAATAAAAAAACCGGTAAAAATAATAATTTTTTGTCAAGGATTTGAACGTCTTCGCAGTCTCATCACCAAAACAAGCCAGAGACAACAAACAGTTCACCATTCAGGAATAACCATTCAAAAAACGTTCAGCATCATGAACGTCATGGTACGATTTAAAGTTGTCCTGCTTTTGACCTGCTTAAAAACTGCCTTGTTTCTGAATGGTTTTATAAATGTTGGTGGTAGCCTTCCTGAAGTGCCATTTTTCAAACGCGGAGTCACCTAAGCGAATGGTTTTTCTATACAAAAAAAATACGTTTAGAAACTCCGCATTTGAATAATCGCACCACTGAAGTGCGATTTCTGAAACGCGAAGTCACCTAAACGTATGGTTTTGTATGGGAAAACCATTCGTTTAGGTGACTCCGCGTTTCAGAAATCGCACTTCAGTATAGTGACAGTGACAGGCCTGTGGTGCGATTTATCAAACGCGGAGTTACTAAATGTACGGTTTTTTGTATGGAAAAACATTCATTTAGGTGACTCCGCGTTTGAAAAATGGCACTTCAGACAGCTGTCCGTGATCGTGCCACATCGTGCGTGACAGTTTGTGTTTATTTTATCTAATTTGTGTGTTTATTTTAGTTTATTCGTCTACGGTACATATGTATTTTTATTTCAAGGACGCTCAATACCTATTTATTTTTGTAACATATCTAAATCAGTTTTATTAGTGGTACGACGTAATTGTGAGTTATTTTATCACGTCTGTTCTAAAAATTTTAATATAAGCAAAATGTCTATGCAAATGCAACCATATACCGGTCATCAAGTCGCCTTTGATGCCAATTGGATCGAGCAAATAATTCTGCAGCTAGGTTGGTCTGCTTTTTTTTGATTATCATGAAATTACATCGATACAAACTCTATTGAAGTAAATATCCTATCGGACAGGCAGGCGGGCAGTGGAACTGAGAAGTGTTATTATATTATATAGTATTAAGTTGTGTATACAACCCTCTTGAATAAATATATATAACGAAGATTACAGAGACGGCTCCAACGATTTTGATCAAACTCGGTATTATGGGAGTGAGGAGGCTAAAAAAAATATTTTCATACAAAGTAACTAGAGAGAGTAAGAGGAAAACCATTTCACTATATTAAGTTAGGTTTAGCCAGGCCTGTGTCACTCGCCATTTAGGTATCAAAATATACTACATTATTACTATGCTTGCGGCAACCACTCTGGAGTGGGAAATTCAGATTCAGATAAATCATTTGTCCAGACAGTCCAGAGTAATAAAAATGAAATTGGCTTGCAATGGATTTCTAGATATCTAAACAAAAAGCAATGGATTTCTAGGTATCTAAACCATATCACTAACCAGAATCCACATTGAGTAGATATTTCTTTACTTCAGGTGCCAGTCAAACTCGCACTTGACCAGTTATTTGTAACATAGCAACTCTATTCCTTCTTTATTTTAATTCGACATGTTACTTTTTACTTCCGATCTATGTGATTATTATCTCTTCATTTGTTATCCACAGGTGATATCTTTGAAATCCGCATAGTATGGAATAGCGACACTGCAGTCATCGCCGGGGCCTTCGCCCTGGCCGGTGGTTTGTTTGGGGGCTACGCCGGCGGCCGGCTGGGAGCCGCACTAGGGGCCGGGATAGCGGGGGCGGCTGGTCTTGGAGTGGCGAGTAAGTTATTGATATGCTTATATTTCTTATTCTCGTGTCTAAAGCTCTATGTCATCATCATCATCAGCGGCAGCCTTCCATACCCCACTGTTGGGTATAAATAAAAATAAAAAATAAAATAAAATAGCCCTTTATTCTACTACCAGTTACAAGTTCTGTCAACTATTTTTCCAAAAAAAACAATAACTTAGGTTGAAGCATGCGATGCAACATTGTCTTGATCGGAATGTCAAATTTATACGTATGCATGTCAATATATTAGTATATAATTTAATTATTAATTAATTGTCAATTTAATTATAAGATTTATTTTAGTAATTTTAATTAACATCTTTAATATTCATCTTTCTTTTTTATTTTTGCGTCTTTTATTCCTCGTAGGTAGTAGTCGCCTCTTTGTCGTAGGCCTCCCCCAAAGCTTTCCAACATGTTCGCTCTCTAGTTTTATGCACCCAGTCGTGTCCTGCTATTTTTCTAAACATATCTCGCCATCTCGTTTTAGGCCTTCCTCTGCTTCTTTTGTTGTTTCTTGGGATCTATTCTGTCATCTTCTTAGTCAGTCTTGAGTTGTTCATTCTGTATATATGTCCTGCCCATTTCCATTTGAGTTGTCTTGTTTTGTACCTAACGTCTGTCACTCGCGTTCTAGCTCTAATTTTCTTGTTGTTCATTCTGTCCGATATTTTTATACTGAGCATGCTCCTCTCCATGCGCCTCTGACATAAAGCGAGTCTATCTTCATCCTCTTTTCGTAACGACCAGGTCTGGCAACCGTATGTGATGCATGGAAGGATCGCTACATCAAACAATTTTTTCTTAATGTTGATATCCACATCCTTGTTTTTCATTATTTCTTTTAGACTCCAGTACTTTTTCCATGCTAGAGCGATTCGTTTGAGCACCTCGTTCTCAGTACTTTTCTCAAAAGATACCAGCTGTCCCAAGTAAATATAGCTTTGTATGTACTTTATGAACTCTCCATCAACGACAATCTCCTGAAAAAGGCTGTTAGTTAATATCTTCGTCTTTGATGCATTTAAAAACCTTACGAAACCAGTTTCGACCCGTGACTTTTGTTATGTCATCGACCCATCCGAAGTTGATGTTCGAAGCTTCACTAGATACAGATTTTCTGTCACCGAAACAGTCGCCCAACACCGTGACGGTGACATGAAACACGACATGACAGTCTCCCTAAGAATTCTGTTCTGATTCCAGCCGTGGTGTCGCTTCGTGAGATCTGGGGCAGTGTGAAAGAGAAGCTCAAAGAACTGCTTTTCATTGTGTACAACTTCTTGCGGCGGCTGGATGCCGTGGACTACGTCAAGGCCTTCAATATCCTCATGGCGTGCAGAGAGAGTCGGAGAGAACTGGTATTCACGATTATGGACTTTATTGCTTCTGCATTAAGTAAGGAAGTACTTTCGAGCATCACTGCAGCTTAGTTTTTTAATATTTGGTGTTTGATAATTTGATCTCTCTATAACTCAAAGCTCCTGTAGCATGGCACTGGCAACAGCGTTTATGGAACACTTTCATCTGTCACTATCTTGCTCTATGTAAGAATAACGAGCGGGATGGCACTAGTCCGTCGCACGATATGTACTTTATCTGGTTTTATCTCCAGTGCCATGCTAGAAGGGCTACCAGGCACTAAGCTCTTAAATAAGAAGATTTAAAATATTTTTTTATAAATAACGCAGACTAATCACTGGTTTTATTGAATGTTTTCAATTAAACAATGGTCTCCTGGGGAAGAAAATGTTTCAAAAAGTTTTAAAATTTGATCGCGCATCGTGGAAGCAGAAAGCAGAGGCCTTTGCCCAATATGCGGACACTTCTTACATATCTAGACATAAAAAAATCTCGATGTTTTTCAAAATGTCTGAACAGTAGTTAGTTAAAGATTTATGGCACAAAATTACATGTAACATAAATAATTTGTCAAGTTTCAACACCAAGCTACACACACATAACCGATTTTGATAAAATTTCTCTAAAACAACCAAACAAGTACGCCCTTGCAAAAAAAAAAGATTTTATTTTAATTGTATAATCGTCTTCGAATAATAGGGGAACATTCGTAAAAAATGTATATATACCTTTTTTAAAGTCGGTCAAAAATATATAAAACACAAACCGTCTTGTTATCCTTTACTGTAATTGAGCAATTCTTGTATAATATTGATAGGCATATTATAATGAGGATAATGAGGATCTCAGAAACACAATTTTGATGAAAATCTGTATTTACGGAGTGACGAGGCAAATAAATTGATTTTAATAAAAAAGGTCGCCCAGCTAGTAAGACATAAAGGACAAAGATAAGATATAAACGTGGCTACTACTACGTTAAACCGCCCAAATCAAAGCGCCATTGTCGGATGAGATGGTACTTTTTAGGAGTCCACTTGTTGGGGGTTTTAATGGTTTTAGCCAAGTACTAACAAGTAACTTGTTTAGGGTGTGTAGTGTAATGGTTTTAACCATGTAACAAGTAACAAATTAAAGTCAGTGTCTTTTCTCCGACTTCAAAAAGGAAGATATTTTTGTGTATGTTTCCCAATTGCTTGAAGATGCCTGAAGTGCGATTTCTGAAACGCGGAGTCACCTAAACGTATGTTTTTTGTATGGGAAAACCATTCGTTTTGGTGACCCCGCGTTTCAGAAATCGCACTTCTGGACTAATTTGGAAAATTTTATTTTGCTTGATAGAGCATTCTTGTCGGGCAGTCCTAAGGAAATTTTATTTAAATCAGTTGTGTAATTTGGAGCAGAAGTCGGTTTTTAGTTTTGAAAAATTATATACACCCCTCCTTAAAAGACGGATAAAGCATGTTCTGTGTAAATCAAAGTAAAGAATTGTGATAGCAAATGTAGTAATAGTTAGCGATATAACGTGGTTGTATTCGTGACCGTCCATTTAAATTATTACGAAGTTATATGTAATATGTTACTGTTAAATTTAGTAGTATAATTGCCTCCAGCCCCCGTAACACTTAACAAAAAAAAACTAAGAAAAATCTTCCTATAAAAAATTTGCATAGGGAGATCTCGTCAACGAAACACGAAGAACGAAAAAGCTTCTTCCTTACAAGTTTCGTATGGGAAAATTTTTCTTTTTTCATTGTTTTTAGGAAGCTGATTTAATCAGTTGTCAGCCTTAGGGGTTGTATGGGAGGGCAATTTATTTTTATCGATTTTGACTTAATTATTTTTAAAGGAAGTAGCTTCCCACGAAAGTAGCTGATGGTTAAAAAGTATTAAAATTTTTGTTTTTAATTTATCTTCTGACTATGTTTTCTTGGTGAAAAGAAGAATAAAGGTCTTAATTATTATGAAGCTATAGTGGGTAGTAATTATAGATCTGGATTTTTTTTATTGGTTGTAATGGAGATTTGTGATGAAGGGATTAGAGTGATTCGAAGTCTGGTCTGTTCGGTTAGTACTCACGGTACAGATACAGACGTGAGCGGTAAGGCTCAATATTGCGATTCGGAGCTAATTTTTCATCATTTCTTTTTTGTGAATTAGTGATATTAAATAGTGCTTAATTTTAGTAGTTTTGTGTTTGTAGGGTTTAATCAATAAATACATATCAAGGAGTATTTCATATTGTTTTATCATTGTTCAAGTTAAAACCCTAATTCAATGTATCCTCGTCTATTCTATACATATAATAAAATCGTAACCGATCGCTGTCTGTACATGGAAGATAAATGAGAAAAATATTGTTGGTTTATTAATTAAGTTACTGGTGACAGACAGAAGGACAGAAGGATAGTTAAGTCTTAGTATTAGGACCCCGTTTTTACCCTTTAAGTACGGAACCCTAAAAATTGACAATTTCGGTAAATTTGGAGCATTTTTACAAAATTTTTTTTTTGTTCACCGATAGATGTCGCTATTCAATAATACTAAATTTAAATTTACAAATTTAAAATTTAAGTGCTTCTCTGGGCCTCTGCAGACAGAGCCAAGGGCGGCAAGACCTAACGACGCCCTATCGCCATTCTTAGCGTGATTGTGGGCGGGATAATGAAAAAAAAAATCAAAATTGGTAGTGACAGGATAGGTTCCTAGCTGCTGATCACATTTCCGCCCATTCACTTGATCGGCTTTTACGATCTGCGTGGAAAGAGAAAGATATTAATTTTTTCTGTTCTCCTAAACCATCATGGAGACAAAAGCGCGGTGAGTGCCGCGCTGCCTGGTACTCCTTGACTACGAGACAGATTAGGTTAGGTTAGGGTCCCAGCCTGGGCGGAAGACCGCGCTGAACTGTGCACGGTAGTGGGGGACGGACAACCTTCCGCTGTCGACTGTGTCCGTCACATGAACGTCGTGGAGAGCAGTGCAGGCCTTTGCGGAGAGCGTCATGCTCTGCAAAGAGGTGGCGGAGAGAGACCAGGAGGCAACAACCGACCTGGCCATCCATCCCCGGCGCACAGGGCGCAGGAGGCGGGCTTTTGACCTGCAACTGATGCCTCCATAACGTGGGCCAATCGGGCGATGGATACTGGATTTCGCTCAACAAATACGGTCCTCCGAGTTGAAAGCGCGTTTGTGCCAACACGCGCCTTTACCCTAACGGGTACAATTTTTCTTGATTCGTTTCCTCACGTTAAAAAAGGTAAGGTTAGGTTCCACCCAATTTCCCGTGGGTGAACGAAACGGTAGGTCTTTTCCACATGAAAAAAAAGTTACGTAACGTAGGTTTGGTTAGGTTAGGTTAGGTTCTTTTAGGGGCTTTTTGAGCAACCATGACAACATCATTTAGGAGTTAGGACTGTTATGTGGCCTCTTTCCATGAGCATCTGCGTTTCATAGTGATACGCGTAATACACTGACGACATCACAGTTGCCGGCCAGGCTCAGTGGGCACTCTTCGCCGACGACACGGCGCTTTTTGCAGTTAGTTTGAATTCAAAGTACGCCTCCAGAGAGTCCTAGGCGCCCTGCTTGACAGGCTTTCAAATGGAGGTTCTTTAGTGAACGTCAACAAGAAGCAGACATTGCTTTTTGAAAACATCCGCTTCCTGCTACCCTTAAAGCTCTGTGCCGAGGTACTCGGACGTCAAATATCTGGGAGTACCTGAATTTCGGCAAATGCCTCAGCTTGAAAGCCCACATCGATAGGGTGGTGGCGATAGCAAAAGTGACCCGGTGGAAGCTCTACCCAGTACTTTTCTCTCGTTTCCCGCTATGGACGCGGCTCGGGATGAAGTCGCACTTAAGAAAACCTATGTTTTAGGGGCCGATGTAGCTCCGCGTTACTTGAGGAATGCCGTCATACATTGGGACTTAAAATAGGAATGCTTATTTCTCTACTTTTATCTCCCGCCTAGCGAAGGACATGTATGGTATGACAAGACTTAAAAGACAACTAAAATAGAGCTGGGGGGGCACCTGCCGAATGACGGAGGGTAAATGAAGTACTAAAAAAGTCACTGCCTATAGTATAAGCATTCAGTTTTTGAGCAGTACCGGATCTAGAACTTTTTTGGAGGGGGGTAAGTGCAGTTCCTTTTATTAACTTAAACTAAATCGCTGTCTGTGCATGGAAGATAAATAAGAAAAAATATTGTTGAGGGTTTTTATCAACGCAATAGAACACAAAACAATGATTTTTAGGATTTTTGTCTGTGCGTTTGTGTACGCTAACTCAGAAACGGCTGAAACGATTCGGTTGCGGTTTTCACTAGTGTATTTTGATGCGCTTCACTTAACATATAGTGTTTGTTTCATTTACATCCGTTCACAAATAAAAATTGTATCAATTTAAAGAATTACGGCCTACATTTTTGTTCGAAAAGTTGATTTTAAAGTTACTTATTATAGTATAGTTTAACTTTTGTTAATCTATACTATAATAAGAGAGTAAAAAAAATGTGTCTGTACATTGAAAATTTTTCCAAAAAAAGTATTTGTGGCGAAGGAGACATATTAATAGAGTGAGAAAATAAAAACAAATGTCTGTCTGTTTGTCTGTTTGTACACGCTAATCTCCGGATATACTGGACGGATTCGAATGAAACTTTTTTTGTTATATAGCTGTGAAACCTGGGCAACATATAGACTATAACTGATTTTGGAAAATGGAACATATGATGCAGAACTATAATGGTCCAGCTAAACTATAAGAAATATTAAAATGCCGCCTTCGTAAAAGTTGTTAAGTCTGATGAGAACTTTTTGTTGAGATAAAACTGGACAAGCGCAAGTCGGACGCCCGCGAAGGGTTCCGTACCATAATCTATAAAAAATCACGTTTGTAGTATTTACTTTATTTTATATTTAGTATGTTTTTGTTCAGCGGCAACAAAAAAACATCATCAATAAAAATTTCAACTGTCTAACTATAATGGTTCATGAGATACAGCCTGGCGACAGACTGACAGACAGACAAACAGACGGAAGGTCTTAGTAATAGGGACCCGTTTTTACCTTTTGTGTACGGAACCCTAAAAATCGAAGATTTGGAACACCTGATGCAGAACCAAATTAAATTTATTTGCATAAATATTTGTTTACCAAAATTGATTATCATCTGATGTGGAAATCTAAGATATCAGGTTAAAGTTGTTCAGCATAATATAATAACATAAGCTGGGAGTAACTCCATGTGGTGAAGGCGGTATCAGTTTGGGCCTGATTTTTGATATCGACTTGCTTCAACTGGCTAAATCTCTCATTTGCTGTCTAATCGTTTGGAATGAATGCACAATGGCCAACAAAAAGGCAGTGGAAGCTGTAGATAGAACGTTGCGTGACATTCGTCGAGATGACAGGCCAATAGACAATGTCAAATGTTGTCGGAAGATTTCGTCAAACCCTTCCAGTTTTATGTCGGGGCAGATGAGATTAACTCCTCATTAAAACAGTCTTATGTGTAGCTTCAAATACAAAAGTTCAGATTGACAATTAATATGAGAGCCCAGCTTGGCGGTATTAGTTCACATGCCCAAGAGTTTTCAAGAATATTATTAAAAGTTGGGGAAGGTCTCTTTCTTGAAGAGAATGGTCAGGTGAGTCATCCCGTAATACTTGGCGAAGTTGTTTCGTCCGAAGAAGAACTTATAAGTTCAGTATTTGCGGACCTTCAGAGCATAACACGCCAGGAAAGTTCTTGGTTATGTGAACGCGTCATATTGACACCAAAAAATGAACAATACACATCAATTAATGAAGAACTTATGACGCAAATTATTGGTAATGAAGTGGTTTATACTTTCTTGGATAGTGTTCTTCTTCTTGGTAGTGTTAGTGATCAGGATGACGCCACCAATTATCCAGTTGAGTTTCTTAATTCTCTTGCAGAAAATGGACTCTCGGCTCACAAGGGCCAATAATGCAGATGCGAAATTCGACTCCGCCGAAACTGTGTAACGGAACCCGACTTAGTGTCTCAGCACAGTATGCTTCGGCATACTGTGCTGAGACACTAAGTCGGGTACAGCGGCTGAATTTCAGCCAAAGCATGCCTGCTATGTTTTTTGCATTACTAGGAACACATAATGCCGAACTTTCGATGCGTTTGCCTGAATCAGAACTTTGGACCCGTACCCGTAACCGCTCCCGCTCCCACTCCCGCTCCCACCCCCGCTTCCACTCCCGTTCCCTCTCCCGTTCCCGTTCACCGCAAACGCGCCAAAGGCGCAGAGTATATTCTCATATCGGCACATCACTACTGTCCGGCGTTTCCACCGAACTTCAGCTTATTTAGTGTGTCATCCCCACCAAACTTTTGACACTTAACTTTAGCCACTACTGACTTCGGCATAGTCTGCTGAGACACTTAAAGTCAAATATAACTGAAGCTGAGATTCTCACTCTATGTGTTGCCAGTGAAACTCTATTTATTCCGATTATACCACTCATCCCTAACAGTTTCCTTTTGAAAATACACAGTTCCATGTGTTTACTTGCTTTGATATGACAATAAGTCACAGTTTCAGACGCTTAAAGCCGCTGATGTCGATCTAAGGACTGGTTTTTCGCATGGCCAACTTTATGTGGCTTTCTCCAGGGTTAATAACGCTTCAGGTCTACATATTGGCTCCCGAAGGAAAGACTCCCAACATAATTTATAAAGAATTAAAATAATATTGACTTTTAACTTCTAACACTGCTACAAGTACTTTCTTATCTTTCTCTCTCGCTCTCTCTCTCATTAGTTTGTATTTATATTAATACACCGGAGTCATAAAGTCCACGCGAACGAAGTCGCGGGCATCAGCTAGTCGTTATATAAAATGATGATTGATTGACTCGCGCACAAAGGGTTCCGTGCCATTATCTATAAAAATCATGTTTGTTGTATGGGAATACCTAACCTCGTACCTAAATACTGTTTTAGTTTGTGATGTTATGTATAGTGGCAATAGAAATACATCAATTGTGAAAATTTAACTGTCTAGCTATCACAGTTTATGAGATACAGCCTGGTGACAGACAGACGGACAGTAATAGAAATAATCATCTGTGAAAATTTATCTGTCTAGCTATCACAGTTTATGAGATACAGCCTGGTGACAGACAGACGGACAGTAAAGTCTTAGTAATAGGGTCCGTTTTTACCCTTTGGGTACAAAATCCTAAATATTTACAAATTCGTGGTTTCGGAGCGTTCTTAAAAATAAGCGGCCACCATGCCAGGTCTGTGAAGCGGGAGTAGCACATGGGTCTGGCAAAAGCGGTAAAAGCGTTGACACCATAAGTTTTACAGCGGCTAGGTATTGCCGCTGTAAACCACCATCACCATCTGTGAAAATTTCAACTGTCTAGCTATCACGGTTCATGAGATACAGCCTGGTGACAGACATGTCTCAGTAATAGGGTCCCGTTTTTACCCTTTGGGTACGGAATCCTAGATATTTACAGTTTCTATGGGGTCGGAGTGTTCTTAAAAATTAGTTGTTTTTTTGGCCACCGATAGATGATAGCGCTGTTCAAAAATTTTAAATTTAAATGCGGTTCTGGGCATATTAACATTTTATAATGAGCATCAGTTCTAACTACTAAAAGTCACCGTCTAATAATAGGTGCACTATGAACCCTATCTGGTATCGCAACCAAACAGTGGAACGGAATGCGAGTTTTAGAGCCTCTGCAGACAGAGCCTAGGGTCGCAAGACGCCGCCCAACAGCCATTCTCATAAACTAAAGTCCACGCTGACGAAGTCGCGGGCAACAGCTAGTTTTCAATAAATTAAGTATTTTACCGAAAAGCTGTAACTTAATTAAATTGAATTTACATTTTTTTAGGTAATCTCAATTTTTTTATAATAATTATATGATAATTTATAAACGAGGGCAACACATTTGTAATTGATATAGATAATAAAACCTCTGTTGGGAAATAAACTCGTTTATTCAGTGCCGTCACAAATGAGGAACACTATCACATCTAATGGAGGCTTGTCTTGCCTATCACATGGTTAGGGTTGGGCTACATCTGGAAGCACAGAGTCCGTCATTCGTTCGAGGGAGAGAGAGCGACGCAACGCATCAGTGGTGCGATTTTTCAAACACGGAGTCACTAAACGAACGGTTTTTTTGTATGGAAAAAGCATTCGTTTAGGTGACTCCGCGTTTGAAAAATCGAACTTCAGTTTCGGTGATTCCGCGGCGTTCCTTAGGATATATATAAGAATAGCAGCATAGAAAAATGCTGTTCCACGCTGAAAGATGTAACCCAACCCTTAGAGGACCACCGCCAAAGTCATCGATTTAGATAGCTCATTAAATGGATAGCTTTTTAAATCTTATATTTAGAGGTTCCCGTGAGATTGTCAATAATTCGACAACGCGAGCAACGCCTCATCAGCTAGTTAGTACTTAATATGCCGATTGTAAAAGTACCGCCAACATACTTGAGACTTGAATCAGCCCGACAATATTAACAACTATTGCCATAAGACCAATGGTACTCCTTTTTTCATACAAACCTGTTTGTGCCAACAATTAGTATGGAAAAGTAGATGTTTTTAAGATACCAAATTTGATTACATAAAAAAGTTGTACATTGACGGGCAGACCCATCCCATCAAGTAGACATATGCCGACGATACAAATGCGCCTGGTAGAAAAACTTTAATTTCGTTATAGGTTATCCTATCTTGTAAGTATCTTGTAGGTACTATATATCAACAAACTATTTTGCAATGATCACTACAGGTCAGTGGTCCTGTAATTTTGACTAATAAAATATAAATAAAATCTATTTCTATTCATTAATTACAACAAGTCATTTCAGTCGAACATAGTGCAAAAACCCATATACCTAGAATATAGGCAGTTTCTATTATATTAATGTAGAACTCAGTTTTAAATTATTTAAATAATATGTATGAATAATAATAAATACGCCAGTAGTACTAACCACAATAGTTTTAATCACATGGCAATACTAGATATATTCCATACAACAATAAGTTATATAAAAGTCCATAACACCACCAAAATATCTGCAAATAAATGGATCTTATCTAATTGAATACACTATGT
Organism: Acrobasis suavella; assembly: GCA_943193695.1. Taxonomy (NCBI): domain Eukaryota; kingdom Metazoa; phylum Arthropoda; class Insecta; order Lepidoptera; family Pyralidae; genus Acrobasis; species Acrobasis suavella. The sequence goes on from OW971928.1 coordinate 32,663,333, forward strand.
AAGAAAACAACCATACAATAGGTCAACAACTAAGTTAGTGGACCTGAAAAGATGGCGTCACAGACAGCTATTTTTGAACGAAGTTCTCCAAGTCTACTTGAACAATTCGGCTTTTGTATGTATTTACGTTTGTTCTACGATAACTAGTGTTGTTTTAATCGGAGCTTCGTGAAATTTGGCAGGCGTGTGGAAGTAGCCAATATTTTTTTTAAGTTGTAGCCAAATCGGTCAAGGCTTTGCCGAAATATGGGGTTCGCGAGTTCACAGTTCGGGGCGAACTATTTACTAGTTTAATCTGTTGTAGAAGCGATAAGGTGGTATGCACGACTGCCTCGTTGAAAAGATCTTCTCGACAGGTATAGCGAGTCCGCTGGAAAGCCCGGCGAAATGGTGTACTTTTCTTTTTTTTATTGACATACATAGTATGTCTTGGACGGCATTTCCTACTTCACCAGACAACCTCCGACAATACACCTGTCCTGACAGGTGTATTGTCGGAGGTTGCCACAGACATCAAAGGGAAGCAGACCAAACATTACGTACTTAGAACGCGTGCCAATTTTTCACTCATAGCTTATTTTTTAATTGCCTGAATAATATATTTCTAAACAGTTATTGCGGATGTTTGTATACTAAGTAGTCTTTCACCTTCGTAAAAATAGTACTTTACTATTTTTGTTCCGAATATTACCAATTGTGTTAAAGAAAAACAACAAAACTTATGTAGCTTATGTGTAAATTCAGGCCACGCTGCTTTTTTGTATATTATAAAATAATGTTTAGCCTGCTTCCCTTTACAAACTTTACATGTCCTTGGAGGTTGCATAATATGCATCCATTCACAAATTCTACTATCGAGATGCAGGATATGTCAGCGCCATCTTGTGAACTAATTAGGTAGTACCTACATCTTGTAGTTCTTAAATGGTCACCACCCTGTGTTATATTATAAGGTAGTATGTTAAATAAAAGTTTTTCAAAATGCGGGGCGGTCCATTAACTTTTTCGTTAACCTTCACGTACACACTGTCAATCAGACCTGACCCCCTGGCGCTTGCGCGCTAGGCGCCTAGGGGGTCAGCTATTTGCTTAGTGTGTGTACAAGACACGTAGGGGTTTGCACTATGTTATGCCGGCTTAGCAACTAGATAAAGGAATGTCATAAGTGCATAAGTTAGGTGCGGGACGTATAATACTTTGTGAGGTCGCTAGGTACTCTGTAAAGTAGGGAAGTACTAATATTTGATTGCTTATTATCCATATATATATGCAAAACAATAGATTATCCCGAAATTTTTGATCTATTTTAGTTAATCATACTAAGTAACCCTAAAATAAATAACAACATGCAATAAATAAAGCTTGTCAATAAATAAAATTTGTACTACAATGTCATGAAGTTAAAACTGAGATTTCTAGTGATGCAATAAGGATTCAATAAATGTCCACCCTCTTATTACGTAAGCAGAATTTTTGTCATGTTTAGTGCTTACGTCATACATGAACATCTCCTTAACAAAACGTTGACTAATATTTAAAAAAATTCAAATATGCATTTATAATCTCTTTTGTTGTAAAGACATTAATGTTGTAAAGACATTAATATTTAATGTCACACAGTGAACTGTATTATTTCTATAACATGATTAATTTGAAAATATTTTCAACTTTTTAACAAAGTATTAGGAACAAAAAATAAATAACCAAATAGGTAAAAAACTAAGAGAAAATAATTGCTGAGAAACCTATGTTGTATCCCCCTTAATAAAAAAATACACTTGTTTTTTCTTGTTAATGCAATGTCAAGTATTGAAAAGTGATAGGGACAAAACATGTTTTAACTTTTTAGGTTTAGCAAAGGTTTCTAATTTTTTTTAATAAGGGGGTATATGTTTACATGTTTTGAATGTATTATTACAACTTAATATAAATACAACGCAATACCTATTGGTATATTATGCTTAACAATAAAAATACAAACATTTTTATTACCAAAATAATTCATAAGTAACTGGGATGCTAGAAACTTCCATTTTCAAACTCTACGTATTTTATAACACTATGTGTTCATTTTAAGCTCTGTAAGGTAAGTAATTTTTACTTAAGTATCTGATATTAAGTTCATATTTCACTTAGGTAAAATCATCACGTTTATATGATTTATACAAAATAAATATTAAAACTAAAAAAAGCCGAGTTAAAAATTACAACTAGCTAAAACGAACAAGCAAGCGAAGCGAACAATTTTCTCCAAGTCACTTGTATATATTGTTGGACTATCGTCGCTTGTCTGTAGTTTTGTTTGTATGTATTCCTCAGAAGTGGAGTCCTAATTTCTCATACTAATTATATGAGAAATCGAAACTCCATTTTTGAGACTTACCGTATATATATCGACTTTAACTCGAGTAGCTTTGGTCGCAGTCAGGGTTGGTAGATTAAATTTTCCATGTTCTAGTTTGTTCCTCCAAATGATACGTTTCACAATTTTCTCCCCCAATTTTTAAAACATTTACTGAAATCAAAGTAACGTTAAAACAGTTAAGTATAAGTACCTACTTCTATTTTATTTATAAATTCGAAACGTTTGCAAAATTTGTACTGGGGTTCAACTTTAGTTCACTCACTGTAAAATAGTTTGTGAAAAAGACAATAAAAATACTTGGGCACACTAAAATTGATGTGCAACGCATCAACCTTAATATAAAATACAATTTAAGCTTTATTATAGTGCTTTGCTTGCGATGATAATACGCCTAAAAATTACAAATTAAAAAATAGATTTTTGTCTATTTCCTCCTAATTTCCTCCTAAACGTTTTTACTAGTTTCGCGAAAAAACCTCCAATCTACCAACCCCTATCGCAACTTCATACAATTTGGTAAAATAAGACCTACATAATTTTAAAATCCAACTTGGGCCAAATTGGCCGAGAGTTTGTCGACATAATATGGGATTATAACTGGGTTGTAAGGTCACGAATTCACAGTTCGGAGCGAACTACTGGTTCATAAATTGGTGATTAAACTAAACTAAACTTATAGGAACATCCCCTCTCACTTATATAAATTAAGAATATCTATAGAAAAAAATTCACCACGAGTTTTTTTTCTAAGCATCATAAACTATTTTAATTAATAATTGCGACCAGGCCTTTCGACTTTCAATGACGGTTTCCAAAAATATGGTACACCGGATAGCAGCCCAGCCAGTGACGTCAGGTCCAATCGACTGTTGTCATTGGACCATAAGTTGTCAGGGTTCTTTTGCTTCGTCATATGTATCCAGCAGTTTATTGGACCTGAATCGACTGTGCTGCCATCTGGTGTTCCATATTTTTGAAAACAGTGTTCATGTAATATGAATGTCCCATCAAGCACATAAATCCCAGACACAATTGAATTCAAAAGAGAAGATGTATAATGAGTAGATTTTGATAAATGTTTCTAATTTTGTAAACATTTGCGTAAAAAAGCTACGAACAGTAAATTTTAGAAGAAATAATAAGTTTCAAAAATAATATTTTTATAAAAAGCATGTTCTTAAAAAAATATAGTTACTTTTGTTATGAGGCCAATCCTGTAAACGCAATATTTGACATAGTACCCGAATAAATGTTCTTACATCACGCCTACAAATGTGACATAAGTGAAGTCACTCCTGTCCGGTCTTTCTAAGGCGCTTCGAAACGCCGTCCAAGGGCGGACGTGATTTTGTAACCTTTATATCTTAAAGAATTTGGGTTAGCAAGGTAGTTTTTTCTTGGACATGACTATCTTTAGTATTTTTTTGCATAGGACAACGAAAAATAATTATGCATCTCCCGTATTGTTCTTTCGGCCGGATCCGACCGATTGCTTGAAGGATAAGTGAATTATCACACTAATAAATTAGTTGGTAAGAAAATGTAGGTCGTAAATGTCGTAATGAAGAATTATGCACAGGTAACGACATTCCATAAGCACAGGCTTATGGAATGTCGTTACCTGTCTTTAAATCAACAATGATTTCGGCCAGGAAGCCCACACAGGCTTTTGTAGTTAAAACACTCACTCCAAACCCCAGGCCCTACAGGTTGTTGAAGTAGGAAAATTGCGTTAGTTTAATTATGAATTCCCGAGTAGCTAATCCACTTCAAACAGGACTAGCTTTTATAGGTAGGTACCTACTTTAATACTCGGAGTTCATCCGTCCGCGTTCAGTCTAATGTAAACACCAAGTGATAAGAGATAATGCTATTTTCATTACTATATTCTTTACTTTATATATTATTAAATATTGAAATAATGGCTTGTTTCGACTTATAATAATAATGACTTGTTTATGTTTGATATTTAATAATAACATGACTTTTTATTTATTTATACAAAAACAAAAACAATTTTTCGTGTGTGTAAGTCGCCAACACTGATGACAGGTTTTTCAAGGTGCCTAAAGGCATCTGACAGTTTGTCGACTGCTATACAATGGTGACAACCGGGACCAACAGCTTCACGTGCGTTCCGAAGCACGAAGTAGCTTGAAAATTATTACAACCACCGAGCCACCGAGCTCTTAGTTCGTTTTTGTGTTAGATGTACTACTATATAAAAACTATTTTTGTGTTAGATTAGAGAACAACATGATTTAACTTCTTTATAATCTAGTACTACGAAATGTTTTTTACTTTTATCTGTAACCAGTATTACTCGATTAATCGAACTTTGCAGAAATTATAACTAGTATTAAACAAAAATTGCTCACTGGGGTTAAAATTATGTACGAGATCCAACAAAAAAACCCAGAACGCTTTCTGGCCGAAATGGACTGGCAGTTGAAATCTTACATTTACTTTTTTCCAATTACCTGTAGGGCTCGGCCCGGCCGAAACGCTCTGGGGTTTCGACATGGTTTCAACAAAAAAGTCTGTGTGCTTTCTGGCCGAAATCAACATGCAATTGTAATCTCAATTGATATTTACTTACGTCAATAGCTGGTAGGGTAGGGAACGCTCTGGGGTTTTTAGTGCGCATTTGTGCCAGCCAAAAAAAGCCTGTGTGCTTTCTGGCCGAAATCAAAAGGCTTATGGAATGTCGCGCACAGGTAATATGTGATAAGGAAATTGGTCACTCGGTAATTCCAAGTCACGGGAGTACAATAATTGGAAGTGCACTCATAGTACAAACATAAGGGGCATGAGTACGAATTTCACTCGTGGCAAATTTTTTTCTTCGCATTTTATTAATTTAGATACTTCCCCGGGCATTGTAAAGCTATTAAAACAAATAATTGGAAATAATTTAAGTAAAATAAACAAGTGTACCCCGCCGCCGGCCCCTCACTGTTGGTCGTCCATGGCCGCCTTCAGCTCCATGGCCAGCTTGTACCCCAGCTCGGGCCGCCGGTCGCGGCCCTCCACCATCGCTAACACCTGCAACATACTCGTACGTACATATATTATATCACGTACATGATTTAAGAACTTTTTTTTATAAATAAATATATACGGACAAATCATTCAGATTAAGCTAGCCCCAAAGTAAGTTCGACACTTGTGTTATGGGATACTAACTCAACGAAACTATGTATTTTACAACAAATATATTTATATATAAACATCCAAGACCCAGGTAAATTTGTAAAACATGATTTTCCATCTTGACCTGACCGGGGATCGAAGGATCTCCAAATAACAGCCTGGCTTGATGACCATTAGGCCACAGTAGTCGTCACATAGTTTGGATCGGAGTTTGTAAAGCCGTGAATAACAAAACCCATATAAACAACAACGCTTTGCAAGATGGTGGAACAAAGATGAATATATGTATGTATACTATCACGTCTTTATCCCTAATGGGGCGGTAGACAGAGTATTTTTGGGTATTGCGGTTCTAAGGAACAAAAACCAGGACCGCAAGACCCAAAGGACACTTGATGGTGGGCGAAGAAAAAGGAATCAAAATAGAGATAGGTTGCTCTCCGCATCGCCTACTGATTGCTCATTCTCTCGATCGAAAGAGAAGCTGCTGGTTCATTCTAAGTTTGTCTTTTCTCCCAAACCAACATGGAAGAGATTTCTCTTGACTTCTAGTATGTCTTCCTCAGAGCGAATGTGGCTCAAGACGCGCGCACGAAGTCGTCCTGACACACATAAACAAGAGAACAAACGTTACCTCATCGGAAGTGACGATAACGCCGTTGTTGTTGACGATGGTGGCCTTGGTCCTCTCGATGTCGGCCAGGTCCACGCCGCGGCTGGCGTCGTCAATCAGGATCGCGCGGTAGCCGATGGCCAGCGCGTCTGCTATCGTCGCACCTATGATACCCAAATGTCTTGCTAAATTGCAAAGGAATAGAGGTAACAACGGGGTCAGAAAAGTATTATTCTAAATAGTCCGTCATTTAGGTTATAATAAAATAATGGACCCATATTTTTTAGTTTATTAAAAAAGTAAAAAATCATGAACATACGGAAAATCTTAAGGTTCTAGAGTGGGGGCTTGCGATGTCAAAGTTATGTAAAAATCGTGTTACGACATGCGAAATTTAAATGCGCTGTATCTATGTCATTTTCTGCTTCTCAGAGTACATTTAAAATACGTGTGCAATAATTTCTAATAATCTAACCGATGGGCCAAAAATATTTTTCAAGTCGTCATGCCTATTATGGTTAAAAAGTAATCACGTCACCAGAAAATTACAACAACAGAAAAATATTTCCCAACACGGCAGTCGTCACACAGTAGGCACATTTCAATTTCCTGGTATGCCATTTGGCTTGAAAAATCATTTGTCTTTTGCCACTGAACCGAAATACAGGCAATAAGTCTAGTTAAGGATCAATAAATGTTGAATGGAGACCACGAACGAGTTGTTTAATAAATTTAGTTTTATTCCTAGACATATTAGCCAGATTACATGTTGTAGTAATACTGTTACTACAACAAGCACGTACTGCTTCTTCTTATCGAGTATTGTTGTCAGATTTTTCGAGCTGCTTCTAACGTAAATCAATAACTGTAATCTAGTGACAACAGTATTTTTACACACTAGTAAAACGAGTATTCCAGTTTTACTAACGATGTTTTCCTAAAACCAAAGTAAATAGTGGTCAATGCAAATTACCGTACATGAGTCAGATTATTCTGCAAAGTTAGAGGTAAAAAGTGGGCCGGGTGGCGTTCGAACCTGAGACCTATCGTATACAGGTTGCGCTCGTAATAACACCTTCTTTGTAAGAGTACTCAGTACTCACCCACACAGACGTCGTAGGCCAGCCCGCAGATGAAGATGTCGGTGGCGCCCCTGCTCCGCAGCTGCGAGATGAGGCTGGTGTCCGTCAGCTTCTTGTTGTCCCAGAATACCGAGTATGAGTCCACCTCGGGGTTCGTGCCTTTGTACACTTTCACTGCTCCCTCCACTATCTGGAAGGTTTCTTTTGTTAGACTACTAGGTATTCTCATTCAAAATGCTTCAAGACTAAAGTTACCAGTGAATTCAGAGTTGGGCAAAATTTAATCAAACTACTAATTACTAACTACAATTACATTTGTAATTAGTAATTGCAACTACATAATTAGTTGAACTATAAACTACAAAAAGTAGTTGTAATCACAATTACATAACTTCTTTTTGGAACTAAATATTTTATAAACATTTGCTTATAATTTTCATTTCTTGCTTACAACTTTTCACACTTCTGAAAGAGAACGCCTAACACTCGTCCGCGGTAAAATAACTTCTTATTGTAATTTGTACTTATAATTACTTAATTAAAATAATTAAACAACAACTACAATTGTTTCAATTGTTGTAGTTAAATTAAAAGTATTTTCAAGTACTTGTAGTTAACTACATGTAATTGTAATTTGTAATCAAACTACACAATGGTAGTTAACTACGCCCAACTCTGCCAGTGATGACTTATGGCTCTGAAATGTAGTCCAATAAGTTTTAAAGGGAGCTATGCTCGGTGTTTCTCTAAGTGATCGAAATGAGGAAATTCGTAGGAGAATAAAAGTCACTGACATAGTCCAGCGGATTAGCTCGTTGAAGTAGCATGACACATAGCGCGACGAAACGTTCGCCGATGGGGTAAAAAGGTTCTCGAATGTTGACCACGCACTGGGTAGCGATGCGTAAGACACCCACCCACAAGATAGTCAGACGACCTGACTAAGGCCACTGAAAAGCGCCGGATGCAAACTCGGGGTATAAGTCGCACTTAGTGAATAGTGAGGATCGAACTCGTGTACTCGAACAGAAGCGAAGCCAATGTCTAAACCAAGCGGTTACCATAAAAATTTACAACCCATATAGCACCGTCCTTACCTTGAGATCCTTGTGCAGCTCGGCGCCCCACGTGTCCTGCACGCAGTGGCGCGGCCACAGCCGCTGCTTCATGGGCGGGGGGCCCGCGAACACCACGGTGTCGTACGCCTGCGCTTTGTCAGCTGGGATCTACAAACAAATATATTATGGTCCATCATTTTGTTCCCTAGTCATTAATTTGCAAAATGTTAAGGCCTTCGCACATTATGCTACTCTGTCAACTACTTAGACTTCCAAGGGTGAAAGTCAGAAAATGGCAGACTTACTAACAAGGCACTGTTCTCTCAATAAACATTTCATTATACGACGAACGTTTCATATTCGGTTACCTACATCACCTACTAACCGACAGTTCGCTATGTAGAGGCTGCATGGAAACTGTAATGCTGTGAAGCCTGGGTTTCGCATTTTGGCATTTTCTTCTACTTGACATTTAGTGAAATGACATTACCTTTCTCATCTGGCACCGACCACTTGATTTGGGCGGATAATGGTTTAATTTCGTGTTATATGTATACCTAAATACGTACAATGTTTTTGAAGTTCCCACCAACTTTGAATAAATATATCTAACAATTTGCCATCCATTCTCAAGTATTCTCACCATAGAATTAATCTAAACGTCACTGGTACGCAACACTAAAGCGTCGACGCTTCCGTGGACGATGTCGTTTTAAACTGAAGCAATCGCGTTACGCGTCGAGTCGAGCGCACGCGATGTTCGATCCTCACTCAAGAGAGACACTCGCTTTATTATTGTGACCAAAAACACAAGTCTGATAGAAATTGAAAGATTTTTTCTAAAAAATAATAACGCGACAACTTCTATGGTTTAAATTTTTTGAAATCGAAGTTTGATGTAACATATAAGGTTTTTATTATAATTAAATACGCGTCGACGATTTTATGTTAAATTGTAGTGATAAGACGCGTTACCCGTCGATTGCACGCGATTTTCGATCCTTACTCGGGACAAACACTAGCGTTTGATTCTTGTAACCACAAGAAAGAACAAAAAATTGCCTAGGCTCTGGAAGGAAACCATACAGTGCGCACATATGACAGTTACGTTACTCCATTAAATGACACGACAGCCGTTCGGTAGTGTCGTTCTATTTCAATGTCAAACCAAATTAACATTAAATAATAATATATATTTTTTGCCAACACAAAAACATAACTAAACAACCAATTACTAAATACTAGCTTTGGGTAATCGTTCCTCGAACTAGGAGATTCGAGATGATGATATGGTCTCATTTGACTTGACATTGACTACACAATTCGAACGGCGTCGTGTTGATTTTATGGAGAAACCTGGCAGGAGAGTCCTCTGTGTACTGACTTTTAACCATACCCAGCGTAATTTTATGGGCAAATCCTGCCTTTGTTAAATGACTGATAAAGAGACGAAAATTAAGATTTCCGTGTTCCAGTTGTCATTCCGTATTAAAAGGAGGTATTGGTGTTCCTATTCGAGTCGTTGTTTCGCGTGGCATGGACATCACCAGGCTAGCGCTGTGACGCTCGGCGTCTATTTTGGACCGATACCGGCACGACACGAATCTCCACTTACGTTTATCTGTTATCGATATAAACACAAATTGAAATGGCATACAGCTTGTTAATTTTTATATACTTAGGAATACCGTGCGCTTTTTGGGTCAAGTTCAGTCTGGCTGTCTGTATAAAACATATTAGGTTGGGGAAAATGTCTTTTTCGTACCACTTGCTCAAAAAAGGCACATTCTATGGCACAAAAAGCGAACATAACAATAGTCATTATTAATCTGTTAAAAACAGGGAAAGAAAAATGTTCTGAATTTCATTCAGGCTCTAGACCAAGAATGAAAACAGGGAAAGAAAATTGTACTGAATTTCATTCATCCTCTACAGGGAGAATGTGGTTTAAGTTTGGAATACTTACCGAAATTTATACTGAATTGAATTTATTTCTATATTGTTAAGCGTAAAAAAATAACGATTTTGAATCGACAACATGTATCCGCAAAGTCCATAAAACCACTTAAACATAAAATAAAACTAAATCAAGTCATGTCATTGTTTGTTTACACCAACTGTTTAGTTTTCCAAAAAGAAAAAGCAAAAGGTCATTTGCGTCTCACACATACAGCCAAGTTTTCTGCGTACCTACATTTATTTACAACGTAAAACATTTTGTATCTTTTATGTAAATTTTATGTGACTGGATAAAAATTAATTAAAATAAAATATATCTTTTAATAAATGCTTGTCTCTTGATATCATTGTCTTTATTTTTTCGCAAATGGTACGAAAATTAGAGTATTTTCCTCGGTGATAAAGCTGTCTTTGTCTTGGGTGAACTTAAATCCGTCGCTACACTCAGGACTCGTCCTAAATCCCTCGCTTCGCTCGTGATTTAAGTATTTAACACCCTCGCTCCGCCCGGGAGTAAACCTCGAGTCCTTCGTTGCGCTCACGATTTAAGTCGTCACCCGCGACAGAAGACACTGCTTTATCCCCTTGGTTAATAATCTACTATTCGCATATAGTATGTATGAACTTGTAATAAAACCACTTTGACTATACTATTTGTACCTGGCTAGGAAAATGCGTGATTTTTATTTGTTTTTCTTACCGTCAAGATGAGGGAATCTAATGAAAAAATTTACATTTAAAATTTTATTTATTTATTTAACCTTTATTGTACAAAATATCCGCCTATTGTAAAGCACAATAGGCGGACTTAATGCTAAAAGCATTATCTAACAGCCAACCTTTGGGTGGTAAGACAAACTTAGGTGGGTGTAAAATAATAGGATAGACAAAAAGGAAAGTAATTGGTTAAAATAAAATTAAGATAATGAGATAGGTAAAAGGGAAAGTGATTGGGTATAATTAAATAAATTAGATAAATATTTACAATTACTACATAACATAAAACTACTGTAGGTGTAGATTTGTACACCACTCACTAAAATAAATACATATGTTTTGTATATATACAAATATATATTATATGTAATATACTACTTATATATGCAATTATATATGATATATAATATACTACTAAAAAATACATAGATACCACTTAAAACTAAAAATGCAGCAATTTCACACTTAATTGGACTCAGCAAGCAAATGCTTAAACAGCGAAGTTTTAAAACTAGCACGACTAGTGGCTGTCTTCACAGTGTCAGGAAGTGCGTTCCAGAGTCTTACTGCCGTTACGGTGAAAGATTTAGAGAAAAAACCAGTACGGTGGAGAGGAAGTTCCAGTGTTAAATTATTTGAAGAACGTAGGATTCTCTCATGAGTAGAACTTAAAAGTTTGAAACTTGTTTTAAGATATTCTGGAGAAAGAGGGTCATTAAGTACATTATAAAGTTGACATAGTAAATGTAGATTACTGCGTTACTACCAAAAAGGTAAAAATGCAACGCAAGCCGCGAAAATAATTTGCGGTGTTTATGGACCTAGTGCAGTGTCTGTGAGAGTAGCACAAATTTGGTTTAAGCGTTTTCAATCCGGAAATTTTAATGTCAAAGATGCACGTCGCTCTGGTCGCCCTGTTACGGATAAAATGGATGCTATTTTTAAAAAAGTGGAGCAAGATCGGCATATCAGTACTTACGACGTAGCTGAAGAACTGGGAATTGACCACAAAACAGTTTTGGCGCATTTGAAAAAAAATGGGTACACAAAAAAGTTTGATATTTGGGTACCTCACGAGCTCTCTGAAAGAAACCTAATGAACCGTGTACTCATTTGTGATTCTTTATTACGACGTAATGAGACCGAACCATTTTTGAAGAAATTGATAACTGGTGATGAAAAGTCGATCACGTACGACAAGAACGTGCGAAAAAGGTTATGGTCAAAGGCCGGTCAGGCTTCACAGACTGTGGCGAAACCCGGGTTAACTCGCAACAAGGTGATGCTGTGTTTGTGGTGGGATTGGAAGGGCATTATTCATTATGAGCTGTTACCACCAGGCAGGACCATCGATTCAGAACTCTACTGCGAACAACTGATAAGATTAAAACAAGAAGTTGAGAGAAAGCGGCCGGAATTAATCAACAGAAGGGGTGTGGTTTTTCATTATGATAACGCTAGACCTCACACATCTTTAACCACTCAGCAAAAATTAAGAGAGTTTGGCTGGGAGGTGTTAATGCATCCGCCGTATAGTCCTGACCTGGCACCTTCAGATTTCCACCTGTTTCGGTCTCTTCAGAATACTTTAGGCAGTGTCAGGTTAACATCACGAGAGGACTGCCAAAACTACTTGACGCAGTTTTTTGATCAGAAGCCCCAAAATTTCTCTAGCAATATATCATGTCCCTACCTATAAGATGGCAAAAAGTTATCGAACAAAATGGTACCTTTAGTTAAATGTAAACAAACTATATTAAAAAATGTTTTGATTTTTCATATAAAATGCGAAAAGACTTTTTCCCCAACCTATTATATCGAAATATGAAAAATTATATATGATATGACAAATTAATATATTTGACCAGATCTGTTTCCCAGAAATTAGCATTATAATTAATGTTTAAGTTGAGCTTTTTCTTTTATTTTACTGACCGGACATGAAGGGTGCAGCTCGCGCATGTGCACGTTGTCTATAAACGATACGTGGTCGGGAGGGTGCCAGTCCAGAGAGTAGAACACGCAGTCGAACTGTACTTGGTCCAGTAGTCGGTTGATCGGTTCCACCACCTGAGAAAAAAAAACTAATAAATAGGCAAGAAGTTTACTGTTCAACTATAACAACTTATAATGTGCTAATCTAGATATACGGCAGAGCGTCCAGCCAAGTAAAAAAAAGGAACTGGCGACGCAGCAGCCGTGTGTAATAAATATTAACACGAACAATTTAGAGCTTCTTTTGAAGTTTTGACCCCTTCACAACTCGTTCTTTTCATAGATGTCAAAAAACCGGCATTTTTAGACTGACTTAGTAACTTATAGATAGAAAATTTCTAACTCACTGCTAGATGACCTAGAAACTTGATATGTGGCCTCAAGGTAGACAATTAGACGTTTATAAATGAATTTCTTAGATCTTTTTTCAATCAATCGTTTTTATTAGGTAATCCTTTCGAAATAATAAGAGCAAAAATAATTTAGTTAAACATAATTTTATAAGTAGATAACTCTTGAATAAATTGATTTACAAACAGTTATTATATTCCCCTAAGTTCTGCAGAGAAACCTGAAATTGATTTATAAGAATCACAATATTTGACTTGACTAGCTGAGGATACAACTGGGAATACGCTGAGACGAGAGAGGTTTATTACAGTTATTTCATTTTACTTCAATGCAGTGTCTGTATGACATAGCTACATATATCTACCTTATGACGCAGACCTTCCTGCGACCTTCATTACTCAATAATACTCCACAAAGCAGCAATAAACTAGAGTAGTTTGACTGCCAATCGCTCTTTTCGAGTCTTTTGTAAGGCTGTTTATAGGCTTTGTTGTTTATGCGTAGGTCACAATACATATTGTCATGTTTGTATTTCGTGATTAAATTAATTTGGTAAATGGATTTTAGTTAGTCGTATTAGGCTTTTAGAAACTCTTTCAGTGGGCATGATGCCTGTAAATTTGTAATTGATCCATCAAATGGATTATTAAAGATATTCGTAACCTTTTCTCTAATAAAAATTACGAAGATACAGGCTACAGCGCATTTCAAGTTCGCGCTACGTTAGGCCTTGGTTAAATTTTCACTGAGAGATGACGTCATAAACCACTCCGGAACATCGACAATATTTAATTAATTGTTAATTAATTTTGGATAACTGTCATCATCACACATCTTTTATTTGCAAAATGTTTTAGGTGTGAATTGATGACACCAGTGAACGTTTTTAATCTGTGTTATGGGCGGTGCCATGTTATAGTTCCATTTTTTTCCGCAACATGGCAAGTCCCAATAATTTGTTTACCTTTATAACTTAGTGTATGAGGTTATTTTTGTATCCAAATTTATATCGTTATTCATTCGCTTTACAACAAACGACTCTCGATAGACAGTAGCGGATATCAGAAGCCATTGTGCAAGTCGTAAACTTCGGTAGTTATGGCTGGTTACACAAATACAATCGATGTTTTGATCACTCACTATTATATTCGTTGCTGTGGTACCAATATAAAATATAAAGAACATATATACATACATATTATGCAGAACATCAGCGCTAGGCTGCTGCCTAGCGCTGATAAATAATAATTAGATGATGCCAAAAGCCAAAAAGAATCTGCAGCATCGTGCTGAGCAGATTCTTTTTGGCTTTTGGGAAGCATTGCGGCACGCAACGCACATCTAGCATAACTATTATTGATAGTTTTTTTTCTTCTTTTGGACTTAAAAAGTTACACGTAAGTGTAAATTAAAAATATTGTGTCGTATGTGTATACCAATAAACTTATTAACCCGCGACAAAAAAGGAGGCGTGTTATAAGTTTGACGCTAATATGTCTGTCTGTGAGTCTATCTGTGTCATCGTAGCTCTCGATCGGATAGACCAATTTTGATGCGGTTTTTTTACGTGAAAGCATGCCTTGCGATGAAAATCGGTTTAGCAGTTTAAGTTATAGGGGGTTAACGCTTCAAAGTCGGGGGTTTTTTAATTTGCCGGCAAATAAACTTGTTTTAGATATAAGTTACCTGTTTCTATTTAAGTGTGATATTTATTATGATTATTATGTTTATCATATTGACCGCAAATTTAGTTAAATCCTTTTGTGCATTTCCTAGTTTTTAATTATTTCCTGTATTTCTTTTTCATACAATTAAGGGTAATTTTTAACAAAAAGAATTTGCTCTGGTCGTTTAAACATTACGCGCGATTCACCGGAAATCTACCTACTGCGATTTACAGCTTAGGCCTTGTAGACATCAATTTAGACATTTTGTATCGTAGATGACTTAAAAGTTAAGACACTCTGATCATAAAGCGTCTATACTCAGTAGCTTTTTTGGTTTATATAAAAATCTTCCCAGAAATTAACAACTTCGGTGTTCATAATTAAAAAATAGTAAAACAATTTCATTTGTTCATATATGACTCATGGCTTCAGTACTATTATATATTCTGTGCTCAGGATAGTTCAGTTATTAAGAGACCTAATAGATAAATCCCCATTGGCAGTTGGCAGATGGCAGTTGGAGATTATCGTGTCGACGAAACTAACTGAAAATATTTCCTAATTATCATTATTTTAGCAGCACTAACTACTTTTCTGGGCATGAAGCTGCCACGGAGGATTTTTAAAATCAATGTTTAGAAGACTCTTGGACCTGGACTCACACTCACAATTAGTAATGGGTAAACGCCCGGATTTAAATCCACCGCTGGATTAAAATCCATTTCTGCCCAATAAAATGCCGGGCATTTTTAATAAAGGTCGGGCGGAAATTAAATTCATTTTGGTTCTCACATTCGTGTGCGTAATTGGTAACAAAAGCTACGGCAAGTTTCAATACGAACATAATTTAAGTGTTTGTACAGGAAACCTTATGTGGAGATTATAAAATGATGAAAACAGGAATAATAGTTAGGTTAAAATATTTGTCTGTAGGGATCTCTCTTTGTTTCCGAAGGTGGACATGCCCCTGTCGGGGCAAAGGGCAGACACAGCACGTCGCCATTTGATCTGTCAACCACTGCACTCTTAATTTCGCTCCAGGATAATCCAATGCTTAGCTTCCGAGATGACGGTATGGCATCCAGTTTGTTTGGGGTGGCCACGGTTACGCCTTCCCTGTGGGTTGCAATCAAAGAACCCTCAGGGATGACCGATTCAGCTCCACTTGAGTTTACGGATTTGTACGTCAATTGGATCTTCCTCGCATAGATTCCACAAGTCCTCGTTCGAGATAACTGTGTCCGGTCAAAAAATACCCATTATGTAGCGCAGGCATCGGTTAACAAAGATCTGCAGTTGATGAGTCAGGTCTTTCAGCACCTTCTAAGTCTCACACCCATATAGCAGCACCGATTTCACGTTGGTATTTTAGTTTCACTCTTAAGGAGAGGTGTTTGGACAGCTACACGGGGCGAAGGCTTGTAAAGGCTCCTTCTGCTTTGTTTATCCGCGATGCGACTTCTATATCGGTACCTCCGGTAGTTAAGTACGATTATTTTGCTCTGTGAATAACCATGAATGTATTCCATTCCAAAAGCAAGTAAGTGGTAGCAGCGGCACCGAAGTTTTATCCACGCAGCTGCACCGAGCGACTGTTTGTCTGCGCTCGAGGGGCACGGGAGGGGGTGACATTACAAGATCACACTACGGTTCTTTCCCTTACTTTGCTTGCACTCGAGTACGCCGTTTCTCTGAGTGAGTAAAAGTCGGACCACTGAAAGTCTTTTATCTAAAGTGCAACCTCTCGTATATAGCTCGGCATGATAACACCTTCTAAGAGAGAGAATGAGATATCCATTAACGAAATACTCAGTATTCAATTAAAGTACAAATCAAATATCAAATCAAATATCTTTATTGTGGAACACAGGTTTACAAAGTTCTTATAAGTATTAAGGAATCACTGTGACCTATCCTTATGGATATACAATAATACAATGGTTATATTTACATTGATCAAAAAATTAAATAATTATAAAATTCACGTTAAATTAGAATTATATTATAACATGCAATAAATTATATGATCAAAATATCGTTGAAATAATCTTTAACATTATAATAACATTTTTCAATCAGGAGCAATTTCAATTTCTTTTTAAAAGTCAACATGTCTAATTTTTTTAAATTATCTGGCAATTTATTGTAAATAGTAGGAGCCATACCTATTACATTTTTATTCATCATGGCAGTTTTATGTCCGCCCATTATCAACTTTTGTCTGTATTGATTTCTAACATTATTTGATCTCATTCTTGATTCCGTGAATTTAGGAAATAAGTGTGGATTTGCTTTTACAAATAGACACAACTCCATGATGTATATACTGGGTAAAGTCAATAGATTTAGAGATTTAAAAAAAGGTACACAGCTGTCTCTAGAATTTAAACCACACATTGACCTAAGACATCTTTTTTGGGCTTTAAAGACTTTGTCATTTTCCTGTGAGTTACCCCAAAATATTACACCATAGCTCAAATGAGGTGAAACCAAGCCATGGTAAGCTACCAAAGCAACTTCTAGTTTAACTTTTTTAGTTAATCTAAATAAAGCATAAGCCGATTTGCTTAGTTTTGTACAAACTTCCTCTACATGATAAGTCCATGTTAAATTGCTGTCAAGTGTAAGGCCAAGGAATTTTGCTGTCTGGACTTCTTCAATTGTCTGATTATTATAAGTTATTTGAAGTTTAGGAGGAAGTTTTTTCTTAAAAAAATGCATAATTTTAGTTTTCTTTAGATTAATTTTCAGATTATTTTTATCTAACCATTCTATAATGTCACCCAATGTATTATTTATGTCAAATTCATATCCACTTGGGTCGTCACATGTAATTATGGCTGTACTATCATCGGCAAACAGCACCATTTTTTTTCTAACATTTTGAGGCAGATCATTAATATAAATTAAAAATAGCAAAGGTCCTAATACACTTCCCTGAGGAACACCAAAATTATTTATTCTATATTCTGACTTGTAACTTACCTCTTGTCTTTTTTTTGCACACAGGCTAAAAATTTCAACATACTGGCTTCTGTTATTCAAATATGATTCTATTAAATTAAGCACATTTCCTCTTATTCCATATGCATTAAGTTTATTTATTAATTTTTTCCGATAAACATAATCAAATGCTTGCGTCATGTCAGTATACATTACACAGACAGGTTTCCTCTTATCTACATTTCTCATCACTATATTAAGTACATCATAAATTGCCATATTGATAGTTTTATTTCTTCTAAATCCCATTTGTTCGTCACATAAAAGTTTATATTTCGTCAAGTATTTATAAATAGAGTCAAATAAGTAATTTTCGAAAATTTTTGTAAATACTGATCCTAGAGCTACTTGTCTATAATTCGAAATAATTCGTTTGTCTCCTTTTTTATGAAGAGGCTTAACGATTGTAGGTTTCAATCTCTCAGGATAGATACCAGCAGATATACACATATTTATTAGGTGACATAAATGTGGAGCAATATCTTCACATACAAACTTTACAACTCTTGTAGAAATGTCGTCATACCCAGTACTATTAGTATTTTTTAATGACATAGTAATCGTAATAACTTCTTCAATCATAATTGGCAACAAAAACATTGATTGTGACTGAATAGTAAGATCTACTGTATCATCTAAATGATTTGAAGAATTTGTTATTGTATCAATAAAAGTAGAGTTCAATGCATCAGCTATTAATTTGGGATCTGATATTATTTTTCCTTCATATTCAATTTCTAAAATATGGTTTTTAGGTTTATATTTGTCATTTATTATTCGCCACGTAGCTTTTGTTTTATTTGGTGCGTTGTTAATGTAATATGAATTTTGAGCCTTTTGTGTCAAGTTTATTATTTTCTTCAATTTCTTAGAATAATTAGTCAAAATATTTTTTGTTTGTCTTGATGGTGACTTTCTATGTTGCCATAGTAACAGTCTTTTTTTCCTACAACTAACTTTGATTCCCTTTGAGATCCATTTAACTTTTTTAGTATTTTTATATGTTTTAAATTTGAAAGGAAAACAGAGATTATAAATCATTAGAAAATTGTCAAAAAATAATCAAAGGCAATGTTTGGGTCCTCTGTATTATAAATACCAGTAAAGGAAAATTGTTTAATATGTTTTTTAAATATGTTTAAATTTTCATCACATAAATCGCTTTTTTTAACACTCCAACAATTTAACTTATTTATTTTGTTGACTGGTATCTGCATTGTTTGAGCCGAATGGTCTGATAATGCAAAATCTATCACTTGACTTTTACATTTGAGCTTTAGATTATGTGCAATATTATCTAGACAGGTTCCAGAACTTGGTCTAGTTACTTGTCTTATTTGTAATTTGAGATTGTAACTCATAAGAAAATGTTCAAAATCTTGAGACAACTTATTTTTTTCCAGTATATCAACGTTAAAATCACCACACATTATATTTTTTTATTAGAATTGTTACATAATGACTTTAGTATTGTATCTAATTTGTAATAAAATGTATCAAAATCTTTAGAAGTTGATGGTCTATATACACATAAAATTATTAATTGGTATTGAGTTAGCTCTACTGCGCAGCACTCCACAATACCCGGAACAGAATGGTTTGATATATACTGCAACTCATTATACTGCATATAGTTTTTTAGTAGTATACACGTTCCACCACGTTTTTTGTCTTTTCTCGAGAAAATTGCTGCAGTAAAATAATTGGGGATGATTAATCCTTCTTCTTCACCAGATTTTATAAAATGTTCTGATACACAGATAACATCAACCTCAAGATTTTCGTCAGCTAATTCTTCCAAATGTACAGATAACAAATCCAATTTATTTATCAATCCCGCAATGTTCTGATGTAAAACAGTGATTTTTTTATTATTGCTGTTTACTTCGAAAAAAATCTGAGCATGTATTTATTTTGAGCTCATCATTTGTGTTTTCAGTGCTGTCATTCTCGTAGCTTACTATGTCTAAAAGTAACTGTTTCAAGTCTTCAAATATTTGTTTAGTACCTCTATTGTTAATTAATCCATTTCGAATATAAAACATGTCATAGTCATATGAAAGATTTAAATTCGAGTCTAATAAATATGCATAATTGTGTGTATGAATGTCCAGATATAATAAATTGTTAAAACATTCCAGCCTCCAGTTGAATATGGCTGAATTATTATTACAAATGAAAGTCGGCAAACATATTATAATATTGGTATGATTTATCAATTGCAATGTTTCTCTTAAGTGTAGTACTATGTCAAAGTAATTATTAGTTTTTCTAAAATCTTCTTCTCCAATAAAAATGATACAAAAGTCTTTAAGAGTGTAGTCCTTTAATTTCATATCTAGATTTTTAACCAAATTATTTATTCCACAGTTTGGCTTTAAGTAATGACAAATTTGACAATTTGCGAGAGTACTTTCAGCTATGGATAGCATCTTGTTATTTCTATTGCTACTAATCATACATATTTTAGTTGCCTTTTCTTCTATTTGTTTATGTGATTTCTGATTCCGCATTTCTTCTTTTTCATTATTGTTACTTTCTTTTTGTATTGTATTTTTTTCATTTTTCGAAAGAATCATTTGCTCTGTCTGTTTAGTGTGAGAAGGTGAAGATTTATTTTTCTTAGGCGTGGATCGTTTTTTACTTAATTTTAAAACAGTAATGGTATTTTTTAAAATGTCAATTTCCGCTCTTAATTCTGTTACTTTGTTGTTTGTCAAAGCTAATTCCCCTTTTAATTTAGATATTTCTTTTTTTAAATCCTGTACCTGATCTTCATTTTCACTATCAGATGGTATAGTACTGTCATCAATGTTCTGTTGTTCATATATGGACAGATCTAGATATACAGGACTTTTAGCAGCTGCTCCGCGCTTTATTGTGACGCCATCAAAAGAATCACGAATCGGAGTGTTCGTATTATCAGATTTAGGCTGCTTACTTTTGCAAACCACACATCTCCAGGCATCCTTATGCTCTTTAGTCATTGTATTGCGAAATCTTTGCTCAGAGACATTAGCACATACTAGATCGTAGAACTGATTACACCCACCACATTTTAAAAACATTTTGTCCGGAATCGTATTTTTACACCCATCACAAATAGATTTGTTCATTTTTTTTTTTATGATCTTGGTACGGGTAGCGACAGAAATTGCGATACAGTCGCTATGTCGTATCGTAGTACGGGAGGTCTGCGGCCCGATGATTCACGTATTCACAGTCTGGCTGTATAAGTCTAATTCTTTTACATAAAAATATTTTGTCTACTATTCCAGATTCAGATGTCAATGTCAAACTTCCTTTCCAAAACGTCAATGTGAAATGTCACTCTTTATTTATTTACAATCTTTGTGTACCGGCTGTTTTATGGTGTAAAAAATGTTTAGGCTTTTAATTGGCCAATTTACGATCCAAAACAAAGACTCAAATTCAAAAAATTATCAGTTAACAGAAAAGCAGTTTCTCTTTTATAGATTTTTCATCAATTTGTGTAGTGTAATTGGCAAAGTGTTATGACATACCTTACTGCAGGTTATGGAGGTTAGTTCTTATAACTTTTAGCACTGTAAACTGTTTAGATCCTTATTTTTACATAATTAACATCTGGAGCACCTACTTTGCGTCTTATCTATTTGACATTTACACACACACCACAATGCGACACAAATAAGTTGAACAACAATGGCAGACTTTAAAGCATTTTTGTACAAAATCCCGGCACTTAAATTGAACCCAAATGGCGGTCGCCGGTGCATTATTTGTAGGCGCCGACAACCGTCATTTTGGTTCAATTTACGTGCCGGGATTTTGTACAAAAATGCTTTGAAGTTCGCCATTTTTGTTCAACTTTACGTGTGTCGCATTGTATCTCAGAGTAGGTATGTACTTTATGATACTGACACGGCCTATTCTGTAGCGGACAGACTGTAACTGTAGGTAAGTTGATGGTTGGTCATTCACAGAATCGAACAATTGTACTTAACTAAAGCTATTAGTGCACTTCATACAAAAAAGATCAAACTATCACCTACGAGCCACGACCCCGTGTGTGTAAAAACAAAACCTTTCCTTTTTTTTCGCTTTTTTATTGTCCGATTGGGTTTTTGTAAACAAAAAACTTATTTACAGAAAATTTTCATTTATGCCCGCCGAAATGGGCAAAAATCCATTTTCACCCGATTTAAATCATTTCTGCCCGATTTAAATCGTTAGGGCAGAAAAGGCAAATATCCATCGCCCATCTCTACTCACAATACAATAAAATTACCTTACCTTGATTGCGTGAAAAAGTAAATCACGGACATAATTAAAAATTTAACTAAATTAACGGTCAATATGATAAACATACATACACAATAATAAATAAACTAATAAATAAATAAATATATAGGAACAAATAACACTGATTGAGCTAGCCCCAAAGTAAGTTCGAGACTTGTGTAATGGGATACTAACTCAACGATACTATATTTTATAACATCCAAGACAATTTGAAAAATGCCATTTTATAACTTCCCCTGACCGGGGATCGAACCCGGGGTGGCGGACTAACATGGTGACCACTACGCCACAGAGGTAGTCAGGGTTATGTCAAACTTACACAAACATCACACTTAAATAGGAACTAGTAACTTATACAAAGGCAAATTAAAAACCCCCGACTTTTAAGCGTTTACTACCATCTACATCTACCATCAAATATAGCTAAGAACCGTTGCAACAAAGTCAGCTTACAAACAAAAAAAAACCGCATCAAAGTCGGCCTATTCGTTTAGGCGCTACGATGCCAGAGACAGTCGGACGTAAAACTTATTACACCCCTCTCTTCGCACGTTTTAAAAAAAATGCCGTGTCTCTTTTAAATATGAGTTTATAACTTTGACTCTAAACTCAATCTGTTGACCTTTGAAAATGTCTTCATTCGCCAAAATCTAGATTAACAAATTCAGCCGCCATCCGAAATAGGTCCAATGACAAAGTACCCAGAGTACCCCAATCTATTAACCCATTCCCCCCTGTTACAGCGCTACCTTGCCCCCGCGCGTTCCGTGCCAACCACGGCTCAGTCTAATTGCTGCAGGTGTGAAGCTTTCGAATTAAGACCCTGGGCTATTTCCATTTTTGTCAGGTGGTTTAATTCGATGTTCGTGCTGTCGTCGTTTTGACGGGCGCTTTGTTAGATGGGTTACATGGAACGCTTGAATGTATTTGTTAATTTCGCGAAAGTTTAACAGTTGAGCGATTGCAGACTTTCGCTTAAGTGGCTTTTGCTATCCATGAGTGCACAACTTTTCGCTGTTGTATTATATCTGCCATGTTGGTTTGCGAGAAAAGAAAAAACTTCGTCTGCGTCTTTTCCCGCGCCGGTCGTAAAAAGCGATAGTGGAAATGGTCGAAAATTCGAATCGTGTTATTGGGCATTGCGGCTAGCAACCCGACACTATTATGATTTATTTTTACCATCTCTTCGCTCATCATCACGCTAAAAGTGGCCTTTCAAAGCCTTGTCCGCATAACACAGCAATACTGAAAATACTCTGTCTGTCTATTTAGGGACAAAGACGTGATGGTGTTTGTATGCATGTAATATCTACTGTTTAGAAGAGTTTTGAATTTGCTGCTTTTTATTGGTTAATTTTTTTTATTTGCCTATGAATATAAACTCTTCCCTGTTTCTTCTTTATGCCCCGTAAACCCTTATAAAATATGCAGAGAATACTAACTGGAGAAGGCGTGTGGCTTCCGGCCTAAAATAGTACCAATCCATCTGTTCCTGTCGTAAGAGGCGACTAAACGACGAAGCACAAACATCACGTGCTAAACGATTTTGCTACAACTTTACGACCAGCCGCCGTCCGACATCAACCGTCCTTGGAAATACAGTTGTAACAAGAGATGTTTTTGCTTACTCCTTTAGTATCTTCTTCATTTAGTATTCTACATCCACAGGAGGAGATGGAGTGGTCTTATTCTAAGCCGGAAGCCACACGACCTTTCTTACCAATGCGACAGCCGCAACCATCAGTGATGTAACCAAGCATAGCTGTGATGGATAGACCAAACTTTTTAGCACGCGAGACCATTTCAATTTAACTTCGCGAGTTAAGCAATCGATATCTTGGAAGAGGCCCAAATAGCTAAATCCAACTTTGCTATCACTGCAAGCATGCAATCTTTTAATATTTCTATGTCACAGTTAAGTTTTGTATATTTTAATTTGGGACTTTGAACTAATATTTCAATTTTGTTTGTGCTACTATCGTTATAATAAGTCGTCAAGTATGTCAGTTTGTTTGCACTTGCAGCTAGACAGCGACACTATACTTACTCGTACTAGCTCTATGTTGTGTAAATGATTTGATTTTCAAAAGTACCTAAATGGCCACCTAAATGCATATGAAGTAGTCTAATGACTGCCATCTGCTGACAAGTCATTATTACACACTAGTGAACTTGTGTCACAGAATTAATAAACGTATACATACTAGTGTGCTGGTATTCTCACCATGTTTAGCTTCATCGGAAGCAAGTGTAATAGTGGTCAAAGACAACGACCATACATTTTTGAGACACATAGTAGTATTATAATGTACTCTATGTGACTGAAGGTACCTATATCTAATATATAAAATTCTCGTGTCACAGTTTTCGTTGCCATACTCCTCCGAAACGGCTTGACCGATTTTGATGAAATTTTTTGTGCTTATCCGGTATCTATGAGAATCGGCCAACATCTATTTTTCATTCCCCTAAATGTTAGGGGTAGTCCACCCCTAAATTTTTTTATTTTATTTTTTAGACAAAATTTTTAATTTCTATTTTTTTATGATACAACATACAAAAATACATACAATCCTCAATTTTGGAAAAACAACGTTTGCCGGGTCAGCTAGTCTAATATATAAAATTCTCGTGTCACAGTTTTCGTTGCCATACTCCTCCGAAACGGCTTGACCGATTTTGATGAAATTTTTTGTGCTTATCCGGTATCTATGAGAATCGGCCAACATCTATTTTTCATTCCCCTAAATGTTAGGGGTAGTCCACCCCTAAATTTTTTTATGGCAAAACAACGTTTGCCGGGTCAGCTAGTATATATATATATATATATATATATATGTCGCGCACCTAGCAAATTTGTACAACTAATTGAATACCCGTCGGGACGGCTGGGGTTAAATCTCCGGACCTTCCATTTATATGCGGCGCTCTTTAACCTCTAAACCACTTCCGCTTCATACCTATTATACTAGTACAACAAAGGATCACTAAACATTTGCCCTACATACGAAGATCCATTAAACATTCTCTATACATATTAAAGTACGTCTGAAATCAAAAGAGTACCGATGTTTCCGCAAATAAGCATTGAGAGTCGCGTTAATAGCGGTCGTAAATCATCGTTTTACCGCCGATAACCGCGAACAATCGCCTACCTGAATCTATTGTGGCGCAGTCGGTAGTACAACAAATTTAAGAGGTTTTGTTAGAAATACGCAAATATGTATGGCTATACTGCTATTCAGTCAATCAAGCCATGAAAGATAATTTTTTTAATTGAGTGTATAAATAGCACATGTGTAATTTTTTTGGATATTGTATCAAATAAAACTGACACAAGTGCTAAATAATGCTTAATAAAATAAAATAAATATACATAATTTAGGCTAAGACGACTTCTGCGGCCTAGTGGTCATAACGCCACGCTGTCATACTGGAGGTTCGCGGTTCGATCCCCAATCAGGTCATGATGGAAAATTATCTTTTTCAGATTGACTTGGGTCTTAGATTTCTATCTATGTATGTATTTGTTATAAAATATAGTATCGTTGAGTAAGTATCCCATAGCACAAGTTTCGAACTTACTTTGAGGCGCACTCTATCTGTGTGATTTGTCCGTATATATGTAAAAAAAAATATCCACAAACAAACAACAAAAGGGACAAAGCACTCTCGTGCCTGCCGCGGTAAATTCATAGATTCACTTATGCGCACACCACTAAGTACGTGGCCACTGGCCAAGTGTGCGTCTCTTTCTATACAATTACACCGACAAGAGCTTGGCTCATAAATGTAGTAGTAGATTATAGCGGTCCTGTATCAAGCCCTCAAGGAAACAATACCCGCACGGCGCCACTAGTCTCCTCAAATACTTGATCAATGGGCGAAATCGCCGTTGTTTGGTCGATAGCACGCGTGTACGTACGTATCAACAATATACATATGTTCTTCGTTATAAGCAGCCGAATTACGTCGCATTACGTCCTTCCGGCGGTATCGGTTAGGAATGACTTGATTTAGGAATATAGCGTTTTCTATTCCTTTACTGAAGTTTTATGTTTAAAAAAATCCTACTTCCAAACATGTTTAAGGCGAAATGGAGAAGCAAAAGCAACTGAGAATACGCTGAGATGGGAGAATAAGAACATTTACAACTTACAAGCTTGCAGCTAAAGCCAAACTAAAACTATAGCCAAATCGTTTAACTGTCGGTTCTGTCTGTCCGGCTATTTTTTCTCGGCATCTTGTGACCAAATCATATTTGAAGAAGAAAAACGGGAAAGCATACCCCGAGTTTCGAAGCAGCACAGCTAAGGATTCAACCGGAAACGCGCTAAGAAAAACAAAGGATAACTAAAACCAGAAATGCATACGTACAAACAGCTCACAAAACACAGTACTTTATTCATTCACGATGGAGGGAACATGATATGGCCAATATGGCCGTGGCTATCAGATATGGTTTTATCTGGCACGTCAGCCACCACACCAATCGTAAAACTACCACCAAACACTTATTTTTATCAAGTCGGAATGGCCTTTTTACAAGATTGTGGACCAAGCTGAACTTACTCCCCTGTCATTAAGCTTTAAGGACTTTATTACATTTCAATTTAATGAAGAAGATTTTGACGAAGCATGTTGCGGATATTTTTCTGTTTAGTTATTTATTTTATTGAATTAATAAAGGGAAATATAATAGTAAATAAAAAATGAAGAAGTCAAGTTGATGTACGAGTACAATACACAAATGTCAAAAAATATATACATATTACCTAAAAATATTTAAGCCAAATTTCTTTTTTTCTATCCTTACCAATGTTTAGCTTGCATAATTCTTGTAACTGTTAACACGCAAGTTGCCGGCTCCAATATCGGCAATATAGAACTCATGATAGGTTGCAATGCCGCCTTAATAATAGTGAATAGATATAATGGGTACGGATAATGGCAGCACAAAACTAATAAAAGTATATGTCCGACAAAATGAGGCATAAGCATAATGCCTCTCTTTCAACGAGTGTGTTAATAGCTGACATTGGTGTCCAATTTTCGGGCTTCTTGTGTATCCTGCTTGTAGTTATTTGTGTATCCTTGTTGTAGTTCAATGGCTGTCAGCTAGTGACAGTTACAGAGTTACAGACTAGTGAACTAGGTTTTGTCACGAAGTTATCCTTCACTGGACGGGACGGATGGTAGTTGAAAATGACCGTATACCTACAAGTAGGTACAATAGGTACAAGTCGCGCCCAATGAGGATCGAAGTCTTGCATCACAGACACACTGCCAAAACCTCTAGTCACCACCGCTCTAGTTACATATTAAATATGGGAAATAAAATTAAAAATACGATAGCATTTTATAAAATTTTAATTTCAAAGCGTATGTGTAAATAAAAATAAAAGATCTTTGATTTTGTGCCGACTCGGTAAAATCATGAAAAAAGAAATGGTATCGTTTAAAATGTGATTAAATAATTATTTATTTTGAACGAAGATCAGACTAAATAATTGAGACCAATATCTATTTTACAAGCTTTTATTTTACTTGCAATATACAACGTGAAACGGACATACCGCGATAAATCGAACCACGGGATATACTAGATCACTAAAGTATAATGAAATTAAAATAACAACCAAAAAACCAACAAAAAAATCGAAATTCCCATACTAATTGCCCGGGGCCGCAGCACAGTGTTGTATGGAAATGCCGAAATTGTTTTTTGTGTTTGGCTGTTATTTTAATTTAATTATACTAAAATGATCTAGTAAGTCGAATGACAATACAATATTATGGAGTCAATAAGCTGTTTTGATAAACGAGACGGGTGATATTCGACGGAACTCAGTAATAAAACTATATAACCTTATAGAGTAAGACTCGTTTAATTTGTCTTTACGAGGACTTTATGGCAGGCGTTACCTAGAGTCTGATCACGGGGATGAAAGGCGATCGATCGCAACTCCATCGAGTTTGGGCTTATTTCATTCACCGTAACAATAATTACTTTGGCCATACAAAAAAAATTAAAAAATAAAGTTCAAGACAATATTATACTAATAACTGTAATCAAATTCAAATGTAGGCAAGCATATGCAATTCAAAACACTATTATACCTAACAAATGAACAATCAAATTCTGAGAATAGCCACTTCTTTCATATCAGTAACGCGACTGTACCTACACGGGACTGTACCTATGTTAAAGACACGTGGTTGCCCATTATGCACGTAAACATCTTAACATTTTTGAATACCTACGTAATTTGCTAGCAACTCGACAGTCGCGTGAAATTAACAACCTATTCATAAGATAATTTTCTTTCCGAAATTGACGGGTTAATGGGCTTTTCGGACTGCGTGCGATTCAAACCGTGGTTCGAATTGCCCAAGAACTATTTTGTAATGGGTCGATTCGGACCACGGTGGGAAACAAAACAAATCTCTTGTAGTTAGTTTGTACTCAAGCTGTGATTGTACCACGTTTAAATTGTATATTTATTCTAATATATATGATAATCGTGTATAATAATTTTTTATTTTTTATAAAAAATGTTATATAAAGTCTAGTAGATAGATATTCTTGAACGATTCTAAAAGTTATTATACCTTATCGAAAATACTGCATATTACTGCTTTAATGTATAACTGTGTATGTCTTCATGAGGAAAGCTTTAAGCAAGTTTCTAGGAGGTAAATGTAGTCCTGATATCGATAAGAACGCCCACATCAGATAAAGATCATTAAATTTGAAATTTAATTTTACACTAAAAGCGTGAAATTTCTGTAACTGTTACTATGCTAAAATGACAGAACTTAATTTACAAAATATTAACATTTATCTAATGTAGCCCTGGGGTACAATGGGTACATTAAAATCTCTGTGTGTTTACCCATTTGTCTACTTTGCTCTTATAGGATAGGATGTGAGTCTTGGTAATTCTTAGATTCTTATGAAAGCTATAAATAAATCCTTTAGTTAAATTTTCATAGTCAAATAAACAAATATTGAAAAGAGAGCTAGATACTCGTAAGAACAAACAGGACAACAAGTTTAATTGCAAGGCAAATAAAAAAAATAAGCGGCCAAGTGCGAGTCGGACTCGCGCACGAAGGGTTCCGTACCATTATCTATAAAAAAATATGTCTGTTGTATGGAACTTAAACAGTTATTTTATATTAATTTAATTATTTGTTATTAAATACCACTAAATATTTCGTGAATATTTCAAGAATTATGTTAATATCGAAAAATAAACGGCAGAAAAAAATCGTTTATTGTATATGGGAGCCCTCTTTTAATATTTATTTTATTCTGTTTTTAGTATTTTTTGTAATAACGGCAACAAAAATACATCATTGTGAAAATTTCAACTGTCTAGCTATCACGGTTCATGAGATACAGTCTGGTTACAGACAAACGGATGGACAAACTGACAGCGGAGTCTTACTAATAGGTACTTACTTACTTTGGGTACGGAAACCTCAAAAAATTACTTTCAAGCGTTGACCTCCAATAACTTGAACGGCTGAATCGTTTTTCATTTAAAGACCTATTTCTTAATCTTCAAATTTAATCTGTTCATTTGATACAGCACTCAGGCATATCTGCATACTTTGGGTTGCATATCTTTTAAATAGCTCAACCGATTTCCATAAAACATATAAGAACCATCTCAAGCAAGTCAGCTTTCAAACAAAAACAACACCACATCAAAATCGGCCTATTCGTTTAGGCGCTACGATGCACAGATAGACACACAAACATAATGACACCCCTCTTTTTCGTCAGGGATTAAAAATAAGGTTACTAAAGTATGTAGCTCACCTCGCTTCCGTCCTGCTGCGCGTTGCACTTACTGATGTTCAGGGTGCCGGAGATGAAGTCGTTCTGCACGTCCACGATCAGGAACGCGCTCACTGGACGTACTATCTGCGAAAAGAGGTTACACTTAGGTCTTTGTAGGTCTTCGCAAAACTCTACTGTGTAAGGCCTGTGTCACTCCCCGTTTAGATATCGAAAATATACCTACATTATTACCATGCGCGCGGCGACCACTGCGCTATGAGAAATTCAGTGATATGAATCGTTTGTCCAGAGTAATTAATAAGATTAAAATTGGCTTGCAATGGATTTTTAGGTATCTAAACGAAAAGATGTTGAGTTTTGTCGCAAGCTAAATTAAACCATATCGCTAACCACATTGAGTAGATATTTCTTGGAATTTGCGAAGTAAGACTTCTGTATGTGAATACTAGTACTTATTGTGTCTGTGCTGCCGGCTTTTTTCTAACCTATGATTTTTCCATGCTAGCCAGCTGCTTTCGTAAAAGCCGATCGAGGGAATGGGCGAGATCTGAATCATTTTATAGGCAATGAGGCTAGTAATTCAATACTATTTTGTCGTCTTAACGGAAATAAGGGAAAGGGAAGACCAAAGAACACGTGGATGGTAGGGATGTTATGAATATCCGCATTAGCATATGCAAATGGTTCGCATCGTTTTAAACATTCGCATCAACATTTGCATTCGCATCAATTAATGCGAATGCGAATGTGTGCAGGTAATGACATGCCAATGATCGGCCTCGATGACGCGCCACCGCGCCCAATCTCTGCGTTTCGATGATTCGCGCATAAGTAACGCAATTATTTCGACCAAGAAGCGTTTATTTCACATGAGTTTTTTATGACTACTTAGTTTGTTTTAGTTTAGTTGCAGTCTGCTGTAATTGCTTATTTAGATAAACAATTAGTTTCTTAAATTTTACACTATTTCTAAATAATAAGACCGTTTTCCACTATTGCACCGAAAAAGAAAAGTGAAATATGGCGATTTTTTACGCCTAAATACTAAAAATTATTAATTCATATGTACGATTTTTGTAAAACTTGATGTCTACATTCGCATTCGCACATTCGCAGTCTAAACATTCGTATTCGCATTCGCAAAAAAATTTGACATTCGTAAATCCCTGGATGGAATGCATAAAGCATTATATGAGGGTAGTGTTAGTATGACGGGGAACAGAGGAATGTGGAAGGAGAAGACATACTGCGCCAACCCCAAATAATGGGATAAGGTGAAGCAGATGATAATGATGATGCGACTCTATTGTCTCAATATTGACGGGCGAAATGCCACTTACTACTTTGATCCAGTGGTTCCAGCAGAAGGTAAACTCCTCCTTGTCCACGAAGCCGTCGCCATCTTTGTCGAACACCTGGAAGATGTGGCGGGCCCTGTCCTCGGGCAGTGGGTATATGTGGCCCTTGTCGTTCCGGAACAGCGCCTTGCAGATCAGACGGAATTCCTCGAAGTTCAGCTTCCCATCGCTGGTGGTGCAGAAGAATAAAAATGTTAAGTATTTTTTTTTTTATTATTATTTATTCTTTACAGAATCAACAGCACTTTACATATATTATCATTTTATCTTATAAACTATTACTTACTGCCAATTACAGATTCACATTTTGTAATTAAAATATTCAAAAACTATGTTTAGAGAAAACAGAATGGATATTATAAACTACAACATTTTTTAAAAAAGTAAACGATGCACGGCAAGAAAGTTTTAAAAGGAAGCAATGTAGCAAAAATAACTTATTATGGATCTACACTTTACGGATAGAATAATAACAACATGTACAGAATTTTAAAAAGTTAAAACAAAATTACAGAATTATGTTAGAACGCATCAAGGGTGTGTTTATAAGTGTGTGTGTGTGTGTGTGAGGGCGTATGTATGTATGTATGAAAGTGTGTGCGAATTAAACTATGTATTAGATAAGATATCTTTGACTTTTTTTAAGGCTGGTTTATTTACGTGAAATATGTCTACTGATGAGAACTTTTTGTTGTATTTATCAAGAATGTGCGGAATCGCTGAATTTTGTGCATAGTTACGATAGTTGAATGGGACATTAAATAAATTTGTATGTCTGGTGCGCTTTACAGGAGTTTTAAGTTGCAAGAAAAGGGTGACTAGTTCCTGGGAATCAATTTTGTGATTACATACGTCGTGTAAAAACAACATCTGGAGTAGTTCACGTCGATCTGATAGTGGCAACAAGTTGTAATAGTTGCAAGATTGCACATAGCTTCGATCAGGTTGCTGCTTTGAATTTTTATTTAATTTTGATTTATTTTAGATTTTGTCTCTGTCCAGCTTATCTTTTCTATTCGCCTCTAACACCACATTTCAAAGGCTTCCAGACGTTCCCAGTCCATTTTGTTCAATTATGAGAACAGAACGTTAAAGGTGAACGCACACTTATCCGAGCCGAAAGCGTCGAACGAACCGAACGAAACGAATTTTAGAAGTCTTTATATGAAATCTTATGAAACCTCGCACACCTGACCGCGTCGAATCGTCCGAATCTGGAAGAAGCACAGAATACCTAGACGAATTCGAATGACGTCATCAAATTTGGCGCAGGTGATGCGATCGAATCGCCTCCATTTCGACAATGACAAGTGTGTGCGTAAGAGCGACGAGAGTTATGAGGAGTTATGCGATCGATTAACTACTTCGATTTATTTTAAATGTTACAAATAATAATCTCGTAAATATTCATCACAATTCACATGCAATTACAGTGTGACAGGTGTAAAGGAAATGGAAACGATTATTTCGGCACGGTCGTTTCTTTCGGTGCGGATAGATATGCGAGGCCATAAAAACTTCGATCGATGCCACGCGTTCGGCTCGGATAAATGTGCGTTCACCTTTATGCATACAATAAAGATAAGACAAGAAAATATGTTCGATTGGGTACTCTACGGCTCGACAACTAGATAAACAAGTTTATTTGATAAAAATTTAAAAACCCTCCAGCTGCCAAGAACGCCATCTAGTGATAAGAAGCGGAACTACTTTAAACGGCTGACCCGATTTTCATCCGCTAAGAACCACCGCAAGGGAACTTGCTTTGATGTAAATAAAAACCGCATTGAAATCGGCCCATCCGTTCGAGCTACGATGCCACAGACAGACAGATGTCAGCATCGAACTTATAACACCCTTCTTTTTAGTCGGGGAATAAAAACGTTATGGAAGGAAAAGGGAAAACAAACAGAAAAATAGGAAGAATAAACCGTTTATGGATAAAGGATAAGGCAAAAGTCGTGGCGCATAGGGTAGTGACGCATTTAGCCGAAAATAGGGAGACATGGAAAATACTTCACCGACAAGAACTTAGTTCTTCAATTAAATGATGATGATATGCGAATTATAATAGAAGGGAAAAGAGGAAGAAGAAAGCCCAGGCACAGCTATATGAAGCTAGTCAATTTAAAAAAGCAAGTAATAGTATAAAATATCGATAGTGTATCGATACTATCGTGACCTCGAAAAACAGTAACAATATCGATAGGACTATCGATAGTATTATAATATATATATATATACACAAATATATATATATATATATATATATATATATATATATATATATATATATATATATATATATATATATATATATAAATATATAGGGACGAATAACACTGATTGAGCTAGCCCCAAAGTAAGTTCGAGACTTGTGTTATGGGATACTAACTCAACTATAAATAAATATATAGATAAACATTCAAGACCCAGGACAACTTGAAAAAGACCATTTTTCAACTTGCCCTGACCGGTTCAACATTAATCATCAGTAAAATTATCAAAACCGTCCAGGTTTTGCTAATTTTACTATTATAATCCTGTAAGTGTCGGAACAGACAGGGCGCAAGTTGCGTCGCGTAATAGCGCAAGTTGCGCCACGAAACTCGCGCTCCGTGTGGCGGTTCGACGCTCTACCCGCGCAAGATGCGCTAGGTGTATGATGTCGCACACAGATATTTGGTTAATGTAGCTGGCCAAAAGACAATATTGTCTTGGTGGATTGTCTTGTCAATGGTGTTGCCCGAATCAAGACAACACTGTCTAATGGATTCCTCAGTCTTTCCCAAAGTGGGCGATAACGCCCCCTTGTGGGCGCTGGAGGCTTTAAGGGGGGCGGTAACGGGCCCAGAATAAAGTTGGGGGGCGCTGATGTGATTTAAGCAATGAGTGATTTATAACTTCAGCTATTTCATATTTTAAATTTCACTGAAATTAAAATCCTCTTACTACACAACATCCATTTATTAGTTCATTATATCCTTTTTTATTGTACAAATATAAACTAAAAATGTAATTAATATTTATTATTTTAATGCATTCACAACGCTATTTATATCGTTAAAGGAATCAAACACAATCAAAACAATTTCGTGTTTTAAAATTTCGCAGGTGAGGTCCCCACTTCCGATACTCTTTATTATTGTAAAATTGTATTATTATTGCTATTTTTTTATTTAAAATTAACAATGTTGATTATTGTTATTTTTTATAAAAGATACTCTAATGTACTGGTGTATGTATTATTATTGCTCTCTCTTGTAAAAAAGTCTAGTTTAGAATATAGGTTGAATTAAACTACAGGCAAGACAAATATGTGATTCAGGTTTTTATGGTGAAAAAAATGGGGGGCGCTAAAAAATAACAGATTTTTTAAAGTTGGCGTTTGACAAAATAAGTTTGGGAACCTCTGCAATAAGCCAATAAACTATCTTAGTGGATTGTCCTCTAAATGGCTTCGTCTGAATAATGACAATCACTGTCTAAATGGATTATTCTGTCAATGGCTTCGTCTGAACAAAGACAATGAAATTTCTTAGTGGATGGTCCTGTAATGGGGTCGAATGAATGAAGATAATCATTGTCTGAGTTAATTGTCCTGTTAATGGCTTAGTCTGAATGAAGACAATGAATTGTCTTAGTGAATTGTCCTGCCAATGGCTTCGTCTGAATGAAGACAATCCACTGTCATCATTTTCCTGAGGAAAATCCACTGCAATGGAATTATCTTCATTAATACGAAACCATTTAAGTAACGCAGTTCATTGGTTAGGTAGGTGTATATTTATATTTTTCGGTCTGTCGTGTCATACTGAAATCCGACTTTCAAAATGTCGCTGTACGGAACTTCGAAAGTTTCTGTATGATACTCCGAAATTGCTATAAAGAAACTTTAAAAGTTCTGTACATCGATAATTTGAAAGTTGGAATTCAGTGTGACGGTCTATTTTTCGGTTAAAAGTTCTGAGGTTTTCTTATTTTCTCTGTCAAAACTAATTATCATTTTTATGTCGATTATGATTATCATTATCTCTGTCAGTCAACGACAGTAAATAATACACTTCCAAATGTTTTGGGATGAAAAAAAATTGTTTTCAAGTAAATGAGATGAAAAATAACTTAGTTTTTATTAGGCACGATATTGAAATTAAATAATGCTAGTTTACAGCCTTTAACGTTTTTAAAAGTTCGACTTTTAACAATTGTTAAATTCAGTAACGTTGAACCAAACATACCTACAAGTAGTTTCAATATTTTGCCTAACTATTGACAAATTACTGTCTTTCTAAACGAAGTTCGTTTTTTCAAATAGATTGCAGACTGTCGGGTTTTAAAGGTGGCGCCGATCGACAGATTGATTGGACGAACTGTACCTATATGCCAGCGGAAAAACCATACAGTGGTTTAATTTAATTGAAACATCGCAGTATTGTAAATACTTTTTATTGAAAAATTATTACATTAATCACCTATTGTTTTTTATTTTTATTTTGGAAAAGCATCTTTATAGTAACTATTAAACAAACAAATTACTGTAATATGAGTATCTTTTTAATTTTCTGTGTCAAATTTAACTGTGTCAAATTTAACCTAGCATGGTTTCCTTTTATCTGTTCTATAAATTTTAAAATCATTGTGTAGCATTTATGCGCACACAAGGATTTAGATATCGGAATTGTTCGGCAATTAATTGCCCGAATATATAATCACTTTTGTCGTCTGCATGAAGAGTTGTACATTCAGAACATGGTTTTTCTTTCTCTTGAAATATTTTGTCATCTTTTGTATTAATTTGTTAGTATTTAGAGGGATGTTTTGGAGGACTACCGCTGCGCTGCCGTTGTACTCCCAATACCGAAGGCGATGGTGGATCATCGTCACATTGTATAAACATAATTAGTGAACGACTGCGAAAATCTGAAAACAATTATTCTACGCTGAAATATGTATGTTTTTGTTCGACGTAATCTCTAACCATCGTATTAATAAATAATCTGTACTCCTTAATTAACTTATATGTGTAGTAAGTACTACACTTTCGATTTAAGAAGTATTGTTTTTTTAGTCAAAAATAAGGGAAACCAAACCACACCAGATAGCTGCACAGTGAATTCAGGTCCAAATAAGCTGTTGCTGTTGGTCAAAATGCCTGAATCACTGTTAGGCAATGTATGAAATGGTATGTTTTGTCATACATTTCATGCTTAGAATTAGTCACGGCAGGTACGAGAAGATACAATATATACATATATAAGAAACTAAATGCATGACTGACTGACTGGCTGACATATAAATTTAAAGTCCTACAATAACCATTTTTGACTACTACGCGGATGAAGTCACGGGTTAAAGCTTATACTATATAATATCGTCATGCATACTCGCACATTATAAATATATATATTCACTCACACCCTCACACACAAACACACACACACACACACCATACATAGTCGTACATTTTTTTAACAAAATATGCTATCTCTGGCTGATATTAAAACACTGTATGGTTTTCCGCTGGCATATAGGTACAGTTCGTCCGATCAATCTGTAGACAGTAATTTGTCGATCGGAGTAGTTAGGCAGAATATTGAAACTACTTGTAGGTATGTTTGATTCAACGTTACTAAATTTAACAATTGTTAAAAGTCAAACTTTTAAAAACGTTAAAGGCTGAAAACTAGCATTATTTAATTTCAATATCGTGCCTAATAAAAACTAAGTTATTTTTCATCTCATTTACTTGAAAAACATTTTTTTTCATCCCAAAACATTTCTCTCAGATCTCTGGCTGATAACTCTTTTTTTAACAAAATGTTATTAGTATTAGGCACTTACCCATATTATTTTCAAACGTCACATCTCAAGCCACAGTTAAGCAAAATAACAGTCGTTTATTTAACCTTTATTCATTAATTAATGGTCACATTATTATGTGGTCTTCTCAAGTTCTATCTAAGAGAAATACTATTGCTTCTTAGCCGAATATCGATATTATAATACTATGGATAGTAATTTTGCTATAGATAGTTTTTCATGCAAATAGTAGTTACAGTATCGATAGTATTAATTAAAAACTATCGATACTATCGATAGTTTTACCTTTCATCAATAGTATTGCAAACTATTGACAATTGATACTATCGATAGTATCGATACTATCGATAGCATCGATACTATCGATAGCATCGATACTATCGATAGTCCAATCGATATTGTGACTGTTTTTCAAGGTCAACTATCGATAGTTATGCAACGCTAATTTAAAAGGTGATGGCAGTGAATTATCAAAATGTCAAGAGGTTGGCAAAAAACAGAAAAAAAATTAAGAACCCCCATCGAGCTCTGTCTACCTCATCATCAGGGATAAAGACGTGATAATGTATCTGAATTTATGTAAAAAAATTGTTACGTATTTTTTAATACGAAACATATTTTTCACATACATTTTTGTCTTCACTATGTCAGCAATCATCATCACAGAGAAAATAAAAATATGACATACAGAAATACGAATGTCTAAGGGCGGAATAATAAAATGTTACAATGCGCCGGCCTTGACCTCGGCAGAATGATAAAAATAAATACGCTGCATTGTTGCAGGGCGTAGGGTGTGGACACACTGGCGCGATTGGGTTTTCGAGGATACCACTGGCTGTTTTTTTTACCCCCGACGCAAAAAGAGGGTGTAAGTTTGGCGTGTCTTTCTGTGGCATCGCATCTCCTAAACGAATGGACCGATTACGATGCGCTTTTTTTTTGTTTGAAAGCTGACGTGATCGAGATGGTTCAATGGTTTCATTTTATTACAAGTACAACAACTACAAGAAATAAGGCACATCGGCTTTATTTATCAGTTAACCTACTAATGATGCCGATATATCATTTAAAACACATTCAAAATAATATGATAAAGATAATAATTAATAATTCTTTATTTTGCCAAAACATTTTTAGCAAAAACATTTTTACAGAATGTTATTATTATCATATTATAGCGTAGGTAACAGAAGTGGGTACTACACGATACGAGTGCTTAATACCTAAAGGCGGCCAGTCCATACCCTATCCGGGAGTCCATCCCCGAACTAGATATAGTCTGTATCTCGAGTAATTAAGATATAATGTTCATTGTACATACATATTACGTCCTGTATTATTTCTGACAGATCGTAAAAGCCGATCGAGAGAATGCTATGCGATCGAGTCTGTATTATGGTATATTATCTATCAAAAGGCGATGTGGCTAACAACCCGTCACTCTCCACAACACGCTTTTCATCACGCTAAAGCAGTCTTTCCCAAAGTGGGCGATAACGCCCCCTTGTGGGCGCTGGAGGCTTTAAGGGGGGCGGTAACGGGCCCAGAATAAAGTTGGGGGGCGCTGATGTGATTTAAGCAATGAGTGATTTATAACTTCAGCTATTTCATATTTTAAAATTCACTGAAAATTAAAATCCTCTTACTACACAACATCCATTTATTAGTTCATATTTATATCCTTTTTTATTGTACAAATATAAACTAAAAATGTAATTAATATTTATTATTTAAATGCGTTCACAACGCTATTTATATCGTTAAAGGAATCAAACACTAAAAAAATTTCGTGTTTTAAAATTTCGCAGGTGAGGTCCCCACTTCCGATACTCTTTATTATTGTAAAATTGTATTATTATTGCTATTTTTTTATTTAAAATTAACAATGTTGATTATTGTTATTTTTTATAAAAGATACTCTAATGTACTGGTGTATGTATTATTATTGCTCTCTCTTGTAAAAAAGTCTAGTTTAGAATATAGGTTGAATTAAACTACAGGCAAGACAAATATGTGATTCAGGTTTTTATGGTGAAAAATTTTTATGGTGAAAATACAAAATAACAGATTTTTTAAAGTGGGCGTTTGACAAAATAAGTTTGGGAACCTCTGCGCTAAAGGAAGCCTTCGGGTTTAACGGTACTAGACTCTGTATACCCGTCTCTGTTTAAGACGAAGTGGTAACTAAAGTGGCGCCCTCAATTGAAATAAATTGTTTAAAACTAAATACGGTGATAATTAAAAATTTGATCTGTATAAATGTCTAGAAAGACCTTTAAACTATTTTATGAATAACATTTGAAAGTAATATTGGCAGTCCGTCTAGTTTAAAAACTGTTTTTCGCCAAAAGTAGCCACTTTTGGCGAAAAACAGTTTTAAAACCAGAGGGACTATTGGTAATAATTTCAAAGGTTATTCATAAAATAGTTTAAATGTCTTTTTAGACATGTATACAAATCAAATTTTTAATTATCACCGTATTTAGTTTTAAACAATTTATTTCAAATGAGGTCGCCACTTTAGCTACCACTTCGTCTTGATGAATTTTGTACTTTTCTGTTGATTGTAAATTGTAGTTCTTTTTTGATAACTAGATGGCGCTTTCTGTATTAGATACTAGAATATGGAGATTCTCAATTCTAATCTCCATATCTACACTACCCCCAGTGAATCACATATTTATTTATTAACATACTTTTTTGTTCCAAAGTAAAAACATAATACTTTTAACAAATGGCGAACTTAATGCTAAGAGCCTTTTCTCCCAGGCAACCCATAGGAATAATCAGAGAAAATTGTGCGCCGCCAAAAGCAAAATCGAAGTATTTTACCGAGCATACGGAAGTGTTTCATTTTATAATTATATAAGTGTGAGTGAAGAGTACCTACATGTACATAGACAGTATCTGTACTTAAAAGTAGCGTCCGTTAGAATCGTACCTTAACCACATCTAGCATGCCGATACCAAAGTTATAATTTGAGAACCGTACCGCAGAGCCGACCGAATTATCAAATATTTGATTCATTTGATTGTTTGGGACCGCAAAACGCAAAGGTCACCGTTTAGCACTTTGGTGGGCGTAAAGGTGGAAAAAAGAATCAAAGTAGTGATGTTGTTATGCTAGCCTCATCGTGCAAAGATACGATTCAGATTCTCACCCGTTCCAAACGGCTTTTACGAATTGTGAGGATAGAAACACAGCTGGTTTATTCATGTTTTTTCTTTGCTCACAAACCAGCATAGAAAAATTGGACCATTGACAATGCTTTTATAGATTTTTATTGTATTTTGACAACAATGTTTCTGTATCTTTCACCACAGTCAGTGCCGGTTATAGCACTACCAGCGCCCTCGGCGCGATTTCTACGGCATCCCCTAACAGCAATTCAGACCCATAAGAAAATAAATAACCGGTTAAGTGCGTGTGCGTGTCAGGCAGGTTGTACCACATTCTGATTAGGCAAAAATGATTTCAGACTTACGAGTTCATTACACAACATACAACCATCTCTATATTATTTAGAGTTAATTTGAATTGGAGATCACCACAGAATTCAATAAAACGCCTATGGCGACTCTTTATTTATTTTATTTTACTTTAATAGGTACACAAAACAGACATTTTCGAACAAATTTGCATTAAAACTAACATCATCTTAGTAGATACTTCTACAAATTATGATCTCGTAAAATTTTCCATAGATTTTGTGTACGCACATGATGATCTACTTATGTGAGCCTTGTGGGCCAGTGCAATTAACAGTGAAAAAGCAGTACTTACTCATTTTTTAAGCTCTTAATTTAACATAACATTTAGAACAATGTGGTATTAATATTTATATCCGGCGCCCTAGGCGGTCGCCCCTCCGGGGCTTACCCAAACGCCCCTACTGATCATAGTTACGAGTGTTTTCTGTTGTATAGGTGTGCTGTTTCGAAATCAGGAATATGTCATACCTAAAGATGCCAAAGACAGTGTGAAATATAAAATAAAAATCTGGAACCATTAAATGATTTGACGTCAGTCCTCTATGGGAGTGCATTTGTGCAAAAAATTATACATATGGCCGCCAATCTCATTACTCTTGGAAAATGAAGTCCCAATGTCAATTCTCCTCGGAAATGCATTTGTAGCGCAAGATGTTTGTGATATAAAACTATTAAATTTTACAGAAAAATCGGCAGCATTATACTAAATAAAAAAAAAATATATAAAAAATATACTATTACAGATTGTATATGATAATGGCAGCAAAAAAATTTGACATGGTAGTAAATATCACATAAATAGGATTTTTCCTAAGTGGTATTATTATTATTTCCTTGTTTAGTTATTAACCCTTTCATGGTGAACATTGGATATATCAACATTGGATATATTGTCGTGCCTACTCAGCAGGTGTCCCAATAAAGAATTGCTCATATTGCACATAACTTAAGTATCCACATCCCTTTTTAGTTATAGGTATTGATTATAGATTTACGGAGCCTCACGCTGGTACAACTGATATAAAG
Source organism: Acrobasis suavella (assembly GCA_943193695.1). Taxonomy (NCBI): domain Eukaryota; kingdom Metazoa; phylum Arthropoda; class Insecta; order Lepidoptera; family Pyralidae; genus Acrobasis; species Acrobasis suavella. Next base: position 32,705,092 of record OW971928.1, read on the forward strand.
TCTTGCGGTGAAAGGGTTAACTTCTATTGACCACCTGATGTTCTTACAAAAAAGTGCCCCTAGCACCAGATGCATATTTTCCTACTAAGACCATAGTACAACCACCATACAACTGCAGCTCTAGGGGCATTGGCCGGTTGTTAATACAACTAGCGGTATGATGGAATACTAAGCCAACTAAGTATACTATATTAGGAATAATTTAGCATAAGCCACGATCTCTGATCTTTTACTAGCTACGAGTAAACTACAACTTGCATTTTAAAGGTGTGTTTCAATAATTTGAATAGCTATTGTTAAAAATGTAAAGGGGGTTTCTTTAAGTTAACTGAGTTTATGGTAGAACCCAATTATGACATAATTGGGCCTTACGTTTTTTGAGTGGATGTATATATGTTTGTATAAATTATGTATATTTGGTATGGAACTATAAGTACATATTTAAAAAAAATTGTAGATATTTTGAAATTCTTAATGCAGTTAGGCTTTGTTTGTCTTAATTATTTGTTAAAATCTAATTGTGCATAGGATTTGTAGCTCATTGAACTTTTGATATACTTATTTAAACATGTTAATTATTGTAATATGTATAATAAATAGAAATCAAAATATTGTGATGGGCTAGTGACACTACCAACTGTTAATGTAATGTCAAAACGCTACTTTGTGGAAGATTATTAAAATCTATGCAATTTGAAAGCTTCAACAAAGTGGTCATAACGTGGTCCACTTACATTCCTTTTTTTTTTCTGCATGTTGCACTTTATGAATTTTAATGAAACTTGGCATGCTATTAGACAAAGTATAGACAATTATTATATATATTTTTCAAAGTGGCATTTTAATTCGATCTTATAAAAATCAATAAAAAAATATTTTTTTTTTTTTTACATTTTTATTTAGGCTTGGCTTATTATAAATTTTTATATAGAATAAACTGTAAAGTGTATCATGAATATAGGAATTTGTTTTATTTTTCTAGCTTTAAAATCAACAGAGACATTTAACTTGGAAAAAAGTCATCTCCGGACACTTTTTTTTTAAATAGCTCCTCAATGAACTAGATATAGAGCTAATATCTACTCGATGAACTACTATTAGCAGTCTCTACAATATAACACAGGTTATGATATAAGTTCCTATTGGGGGCAGTCTGCCTATGGAAGGACGGCTTATCCCTTTCATCAAAATAATTGTGAGTGATTTTCGAGATCCTCATTATATACAAGAATTGCTCATTTAAAGTAATAGGTATTTGCTGAATGAATTATTTAAAATACTGGTTATGGTTTACAAACTATTCTATTATAGCATATTAAGTTCTTACAGTTTGCATTCTGTTTGCAGGATGTGTAAGTTTCCAACTTTCTCTCTTAAATAAATGTAGCTGTATTTTTTTTTTTATTATTTTACTTACTCTCTTATGTGATAATGACGTTGTAACTTATCTTTCTTGAATTTTTTTGAACTATCAGGTCTTGTGCACTATTTCTAGGTTTTTATCAAAATAATAAATTAAAATTTGGAGAAACAAACATAGTATAACCCTCCAAAAACTTGAACTTTGAGAGTTTATAAAGTACTCATAAATTGTAAAGGTAAAAAATTTTTGGATAGAAACCTTGCAGTTGTAACGAAAATTTCAAATAAAAATCATTTATTTCACACGCTTGAAAAGGTTACTGAAAAACACGTATCACCTGGAACAAGTTTTATGAAATTTCTGCGCAAAATGAAAAGTGAATATTCGTTCATGGATAGTTAATAATAATAATAATTTAATTCAATAGCATGTAAACCGAGTCGTAGAGAGTACTGTGACATCAATGAATCATAAAACAAACATAACTTTTCTAAGTGATGTTTTCTGTGATTCATCATACAAAATTTCAGGACTTTATTTACCTGAAAGTACATTAAACTACTTCGTAATTTGACGGACTATTTCTTAAACGATGAAAACATGAAGTGCGAAAGGGAACACTGATGAAAACATACCCATCTTTGTCAAAGGTCTCATAGCAGGCGTCCATATCGAACAAGCAGGATTCCTCGACTAAGTCACCGTTAGCAACCTCCGACATTGTAGTCCGGGGCGAAATGGCCAGGCGCCCGTCGCGACGACCGTTTATAAACCAATCCAACTTCATGGTGCTTGGATACCACTTACATAACCTACACAAACTTTTGCCGCGTCTACTTGCACTTTAGCTCTTTAAGCAGCATAAATTTACATGAAATAAAACGGCTAATTCATGTTCGAACACGGTTATGACAATGAAAAAACTTTTTTTGTCATATTTCCATTGAAAATCATTACGAAATCATTACGAAAACTAATATCGGCTAAATAATAGCAAAAACATGCAATATGCAATACTTAAATGACATTACTAGTGTTGCTGCTCGATGCTCGCTCGATAGTTAACTATCGATTGCCTATCAATAGACTATCAGCTTTTTTTAATAAAACCGATATTAACGATAGTATTGTTGTGCTGGTTATCAATATCTATCTTAGATCATTTAATACAGGATGAGTTACGCAGACAAATCTTCTTACAAAACTTTCTACCGCTTTTGGTGATAGATATTTCTTTGATTTTTCAGAAATTACGTTTAAATAGAAACAACGTTAATAAAATAAAATAAAAACTTTCTAATAAAAGGTTTGCCATCTTTTGGAAAATTAAATGTGTTTGACCTTTCTTTACACGAGAAAATTGCATAACATGGCATTTTTAACGGAGCACTTTTAAACGTCTTTTCGATGCCTTACCGATTCACATAATGATCATAATCGATTACGCAACTAGTTTTTATGAACGTGTTAGATTTTTGTTCTTATACTTTCGCAAAGGGGAACGCACAGGTAAGGCTTATCCTGTATTAAATGATCTAAGATATCTATATATGAAATGGTGTTAGTGGCGTGGCATTTGTACGCCATATCATAAGGCGTTTTGGGAACCAAAGATTTCCTTTGGCAGGATTGATCCGGGCCCAAGGATTGAATAAAGAAGTAGAACCACCATAAAAGCATTGGTTAAGCTACTATGTCAAGTTTGGTATCATATTTGCATTCAAATTTGCAAGATACAGATTGTTATCTATGTAAAATAAACAAAATATACAAAAAATATTTGCTTGATTAAAGAAAAAATATTCTATAAAATAAACAAATTGAAATATTTGGAAGCCGTGACAGAAAGGATGCTTGCTTGCATGCTGTATGTTTGCTTGCCAGGTCCATGCTTGCTTGCATGCTGCATGTTTGCTTGCGTGCTGCATGCTTGCTTACATGCTGCATGCTTGCTCGCGGGCTGCATGCTTGCTTGCGTGCTGCATGCTTGCTTGCATGCTGCATGTTTGCTTGCATGCTGCATGCTTGCTTGCTTGCTGCAAGCTTACATGCCGCATGCTTGCATGCATGCTGCATGCTTGCTTGCATGCGTTATTTTATTGGGGCTATGCATCATTCGGACATATGATTATTATAGAAAAAAATGTTATGAGATCTTAAATTATGGGTAAAAATTTTATGAGACAAAATAGAGAACCTAGTAGAATCATTATATTGCAGAATTTCACAGTCATATCGATATGTATGGTCATCAATTTATAAAATATATTAAGCCCATAATGCTGCTATAATTATGATTTATGATTGAAAAACTGTGAAATTCTGGGTCTTGTTTCAGTTGTTTTTTGATAAAAGTACTTTTAGCATTTTTATACTTATGCGACCCAAAATCATGTCAAAAATTTAATGAAAATTATGATAATTGAAACATTATGCCAAACTATGGTTATAAAAACAAATTTGACTAATTCATTAGTCGGCAAAAAATTTAGGAAAATCAACAATATTCTTTTTTCAAAATTATTTAAATTTAAATTTACGCTGCGCACGGTCCCAGTAAATCTCTTTGTAATTATTTAGTGGTCAACTCGTCCCGTGTCTTATACGACGTGGTCCCAATTGCCTATTAACGAATATGAAAAGGGGCAAATAGTCCCTGTCTGGGACGAGTTTCATATGGGACGACTTGTCTTCTGACTCCTCGATCTACATGCGCTGCCTATTGAATTAAATTTTTATCTCAGGTCTCAATCTGCTCACTTAATAAATAATATAATCACATTGACATAACTAAGCGCCACCAGGCGATAATAGACACGTCTCTCGTTATAAAGGCTTCGAATAACGGTACAGTGAGTTTAATAGCAACATTTTACCTGCAAATAAAATGTATATTCAATATATTTACCTTATTTGAAGCCTATCCCAACTATAATATCCCAACTAATATTATTATAATATTATAAATCCGAAAGTGAGTTTGTATATTTGTTTGTTTGTTTGTTACTTCTTCACGCTTTATCTACTGAAGCAATCTTCTTGAAATTTCGCATACACATAGTTAAGACTACTGAGAAGGACATAGGGTACCTTTCGTCCTGGAAAAAAACTAATGTTCTCGTGGGATTTGCGATAAACGATTCGGCAAGAACTAAGTATTGAAAAAAATTAATAGGTGGTGCTGAGTGTCTTTTGGCAAGCGATTTCCTTTTTTAAAAGATGTTTTTTTTGTTAGTATTTATTTGGTTGCTCTGAATGGAAGAACAGTTAAATGTAAAGGAGCTTTGAGAGCTGTTAAAACGCCTCTTCAAAAGCAGACAAACTTAGGTGATTAAGCTTAACGGCAAGCTGCGTTGAGACCAACCGCTTCTTATTATATAAATCAATCCTTAAATTGATAATAAAGCTCATACTATAGTTCTTCTTGGTTTAATGGACAAAAATACCAATCCACACACTCTGTGTAAGACATTTAATGACCCACAACCACTTTAACGAGAGATAACAATATTTTACTTTTTTTTAATTCAATATTGTGGCCATACAAAAGTAATTTTAGAGTGTGTACCGCAAGACCGAGTCGTCATCATGCGTAACCTACCCTTCTTCCCGCATTTAATAAGTACTCTATCTATTTAAAACACATTAAATGAATAATTCCAAATATACCGTTGGATACGGTAAAATACGGTATTTTTTATATTATACCAACATGATCAAATGGTATAATATCGGGCATACATCTCTATGTATCGCAGCTACTTAATTAAAGTAAAAACCTATCAAGCTGGACGATACGAGTGTCCGAGTACCTATGTCAGTAGTAATGAGGCAGCATGGCGAATTCTTTGTTTTCCCTTACACAAAAGACATCCTACTGTCACTCATCTAGCTTATCAGTTATCACCAGAGATCGGAATTGGGTGTGTGAAAATACCTAAAGTTTGTAGCGGGACATAATATGGAGCTGTTACAACCACTTAAGTTAAACCGGTTTTGGATTTTACCGGTTTAGTTTCGATTTTTTTTGTTTTACATGTTTTTTAACTTTGAAACACTGAACTACAAACATTTACAAGCTGCTAATACAGTTCTAAATTAATTTTTGTTTTGTACTTTTTCGGTTAAAATTCGGTTGTTTAGTCCTTATTGTTCTTTGTCGATCAAACACAGAATTTTACATATCTGCAAAATGCTAATGCGGTTCTAATTTTTTTTATCTGTATCTTAAGTTTCCAATGTACTAAATAGACTAGATAGCAGTGAGGCCTTAAGTATTACAAACGCTAAAAATGTTATGCGAAATGAAAACATATTATCTGAAATAAAGTTCAATCAAGATAATTTTTCGATTATAGAAAATGCTTATGCTTACTAAGTTACAAAAAATGAATCTGACTCTTTCTGAAACTTTAGAAATATTGGACAATGTTAGGTGTGCTCTAAAATGGAGTTCTAACGAAATTGTACAAAATAATTTAGAAAATGTCTTACAACGAAATCCCGATTATGATGTTATTAGAACGACGTGTGAAAATATTGAAAAGGGAATTGAAACAGATCATGAATCATTATACAAATTTGCACCTCTCACTTCCTTAGACGTTGAACGAGCCTTTTCCACTTACAAAGGGATATTAAATGTACAAAGAAACCGGTTAAAAGAAGAGAACATAGAAAAACTGATGGTAATATATTTCAATTCCCTTAACAATCCAGGCGAAGGTCTCAACGCTCCCGAGTCGGAAATTGATTCTGAAAACGTTGATCCTTCTGAAAATATTGAGCTATCATTGGAAAGCTAGTAAATATATTAAGTAATGTGAATAGTTAATAAATATATTTAAATAAAAAAATATTGTAAATAGTTAATAAATAAATAGTGTAAATATGTAGTTAATATAGTATGTAAATAGCCAGTTAATTAGATTTAAAAATTGCTCTAAAAAAATTGTGTATTGTATTTATCGTTAGTCGTATATTTGTAACAGTTTTACTTAGATTTGTTCAAGTAAGAACAAAGAAGTGATTGAAATAAATATTTTCTAATAAATTTTCTGCTTATATTTCATAGTAAAGCTCTGAATACAGATCGATGCACGAAGGACGAACACTGTCACAGAATATCTAATAGTAACAAGTCGGAATTGAACTCCGTTGAGGTCAGGTAAGCAGGGCAAGTAAAAACGGAGCGACGCCATTAAAGTGAACACCGCGCTTACATGCGCAAAAATGTTCGTTTTCCTTGCATCAATCTGTAGCAAAGCTTTTTAACTTAAGATACAGATCAAAAAATGACATTATAACCGCATTAGCATTTTGCAGATATATAAAATTCTGTGTTTGACCGACAAAGAACAATTAGGACTAATAGACCGAATTTTAACCGGAAAAGTACAAAACAAATATTAATTTAGAACTGTATTAGCAGCTTGTAAATGTTTATAGTTCGGTGTTTCAAAGGTAAGGAACATGTAAAATAAAATAAAAAAACCGAAACTAAACCGGTAAAATCCAATACTGGTTTACTTAAGTGGTTGTAACAGCTCCATATTTGTCGCGCTGCAAACTTTAGGTATTTTCACACACCCAATTCTGATCTCTGGTTATCACTTAGAAAACTGACAGCGTGTTTTCTTCAATAAGATAAAAAGCATATGAGACTCTACTTCTGTTAGAGAACGATAACCACTGGGATGAAACGGGATTCCTTCTTTAAGCATCATTTGTGTTTTTATAATTTATTTGGCATACCAGTTTTGGCATAAAATATTTTGGCATAATAGTTCCTAGGCATATATTTTTTTTGTCATACTTACATTTTGGAATAATTAACTTTTGGCCTAATTTGTTTAGGCATGATGTAAATTCGCATAATCTCCGTAGGCATACAGTAGGAAACAAAATTATGTTATATTGAAGTGTTTATTTTCAATTCTCATGCAATAAATTTATGACCACAACATTTATGACCACCGGAACATTTGTGAAGGGTTCTACCTTCAAAGTTGTTCCGGGTGGTCATAACTTTATTGCATGAGAATTAAAAATAAACAAGGGAAATTAGGAAAGATATTCTTTTCTTATGACCAACCGGAACAACTGTGAGGGCAGAAGGGAAGTTAGGTCGAAGTTATTTTTTTATGACCCGGAACTGTGAGGGCCAGAAGGGAAGTTAGGTTTAAGTATTAATTATGACTACCCAGAACATTTGTGAGGGCGGAAGGGAAGTTAGGTTCAATTAATTTTTATGACCACCCGGAACAACTGTGAGGGAAGAATGGAAGTTAGGTTCAAGTATTTATTTCATGACCACCCGGAACAACTGTGAGGGCAGAAGGGATGTTAGGTTCAAGTTATTATTTTTTGGAATAAAGTAAATTCGCATTATCTCCGTAGCCATACAGTAGGAAACAGAATTAGGTTATATTGAAGTTTTTATTTTCAATTCTCATGCAATAAATTTATGACCACTCAGAACAACTGTGAAGGCAGAAGGGAAGTAAGGTTCAAGTAATTTTTTTTATGACCACCTGGAACAACTGTGAGAGCAGAAGGGAAGTTAGGTTCAAGTTATTTTTTTTTATAACCAGCCAGAACAACTGTGAGAGCAGAAGGGAAGTTAGGTTCAAGTTATTTTTTTTATAACCAGCCAAAACAACTGTGAGAGCAGAAGGGAAGTTAGGTTCAAGTCAATAGTCAATAATCATTTATTTATCTTTGGATATTTATATCACTTGATAATTGTCATTTCTTTTTTCTTTCGATTTCTTAATAGTCAAGTTATTTTTTTTATAACTTCCCGGAACAACTGTGAGGGCAGAAGGGAAGTAAGGTTCAAGTAATTTTTTTATGACCACCCGGAACAACTGTTAGGGCAGAAGAGAAGTTAGCTATAAGTTTTTTTTATGACCAGCCAGAACAACTGTGAGGGTGGAAGGGAAGTTAGGTTCAAATGATATGCCTTGATAAATGATGGTTTAATATCATTATCAATACATATAATAAAACAGTAGGAACCGCGTGTCTGTACATTTGATAAAATTAACAAAAAATGGGTGTGGGCGATAAAAAAAGAGTAACAGAACACACAAAAGAATTTTTTGATTTTTTTGTCTTTCTGTCTATCTGTCTGTCTGTATGTACCCGCTAATCTTTAAAACTACTGAACAGATTTTTACGCACTTTTCACTTAAAGATTAAGCCCATCCCTGAGCAACATATAGGCTTTGTTTTATCGAAATCTGTTGTCAGATAAAAAAGTCATCATTTAAAGTTTAAAGATAAGTTTTCTATGGGCGACTTTATAGTTACATTAAATAACAACAGATGGCGCAGATAATTTGACACTTGGCTATGAAAATACGGACTGTCTGATCTTGCTTTGTAGATTGGTTAGTTAATATTTCGGATAATATTGTTCTGTACGTAAGACCTTTTGATTCTTTTGTGATTTGGTTTAGTTTTGTGATTAGTTACTATTGTTGGATTGTTGAATTTGTTGATTTTACACTGATATTTGGCTATGAAAATACGGACTTTTGATCTTGCTTTGATGCTTTTTGGGTTGGTTAGTTAATATTTCGGATAATATTGTTGATTTATAATTTGACACTTGGCTACGAAAATACGGACTTTCTGATTTTGCTTTGTGGATTGGTAAGATATTTCGGATATCTTCAAAAGCTTCTTGGCTTTATAGATATTATATATTAATTTATAGATAGAACTAAGTTTGACATTTGGCTATAGCAATACGGATTTTGTGATCTTGCTTTGTCGATTGGTTAGGTATTTCGGATATTATCTTTAAAACATAGACTTATTGAATTAAATATATATACATATATATATATATATATATATATATATATATATATATATATATATATATATATATATATATATATATGTATATATATATATATATATATAATTGTATTTTGTGCTTTGCTTTCAAAAATGCTACTAATAAAGTCAAATCTGTCTCAGAATATTAAATGCGTATAATGTTCAAACTATGGCGTTGCCGGCGGTGACGCGCCGATTCGCTTAACTTCGGCGCGACTCCGCGCGTCGCCGCCAGCAACGCCAGAGTTTGAGCATTATACTATTGACATAAAGTTCATTATGCTATGTACGATTTCGTCGATTCGCTTCGATTCCGCCGCAGTGTGAATTGAGCCTAATTCTCATCATATCGTATAGCGGTTTGCGTGAACCGCTCTTAACCAGTCTTAAGTTCTCTACAAACCCTTAACCTTAGTCAGTGTGTAGCTTGGCCAATTCGTAAGAATGACGTAGACACTAGGAATAAAACAGAAAGTAATTAATTAATCAATACATATAATAAAACAGTAGGAACCGCGTGTCTGTACATTTGATAAAATTAACGAAAAATGGGTGTGGGCGATAAAAAAAGAGTAACAGAACACAAAAAAATTTTTTTGATTTTATTGTCTCTCTGACTGTCTGTATGTACTCGCTAAACTTTAAAACTACTGAACAGATTTTAACGCGGTTTTCACTAAAAGATTAAGCTCATTCCAGAGCAATATAGGCTTTGTTTCATCGATATTTGATGTCACATAAAAAAGTTTCGTCATTTAAAGTTTAAAGATAATTTTCTATGGGCGATTTTATAGTAGTTACATAAAATAGCAACAGATGGTACCTCAAGAAATTATAAATGCGCTATAGTTGTTTTTGTGAAAATGAATAAATACGAGCTGATTGTTTTGCACTGTACGAGATTTGGTTAGTAGTTTTTGAATTGTATAATTTGTTGTTTTTATACTGATATTTGGCTATACTTGGCTATAAAAATACGCACTACTGAAGTTCTGATCTTGTTTTGATGCTGTGTGTGTTGGTTAGTTAATATTTCAGATAATATTGTAGATTTTTTTATAATTGACACTTGGCTATGAAAATACGGACTTCAAATCTTGCTTTGTGGATTGGTTAGGTAATATTTCGGATAATATTGTTGATTTATAATTTGACACTTGGCTATGAAAATACGGACTTCTGATCTTGCTTTTTGCATTGGTTAGTTAATTGGTTAGTTAATATTTTGGATAATATTGTTGATTTATAATTTGACACTTGGCTATGAAAATACGGATTTCTGAATTTGCTTTGTGGATTGGTTAGTTAATATTTCGGATAATATTGTTGATTTATAATTTGACACTTGGCTATGAAAATACGGACTTTCTGATCTTGCTTTGTGGATTATTGAGTTAATATTTTGGATAATATTGTTGATTTATAATTTGACACTTGGCTATGAAAATACGGACTTCTGATCTTGCTTTGTGGATTGGTTAGTTAATATTTCGGATAATATTGTTGATTTATATTTTGACACTTGGCTATGAAAATACGGACCTCTGATCTTGCTTTGTGGATTGGTTAGTTAATATTTCGGATAATATTGTTGATTTGTAATTTGACACTTGGCTATGAAAATACAGACTTTCTGATCTTGCTTTGTGGATTGGTTGGTTAAATTTCGGATACTATTGTTGATTTATAATTTGACACCTTGGCTATGAAAATACGGACTTTCTGATCTTGCTTTGTGGATTGGTTAGATATTTCGGATATCTTCAAAAGCTTCTTGGTTTTATAGATTTATTGAACTAAGTTTGACATTTGGTTATAGCAATACGGATTTTGTGACCTTGCTTTGTGGATTGATTAGGTATTTCGGATATTATCTTAAAAATTCTCGGCTACATAGATTTATTGAATTAAGTATATATATTATTGTATTTTGTGCTTTGCTTTTAAAAAATGCTTCGAAGAAAGTCAAATCTGACTCAGAATACTAGACAAGCGAAAAGACAGCGGCTGAGTAGATCCCAAGAATCCAATGACAAAAGACAGGCACGACTAAGTGTTAATCGAGAACGAAATTCATTGACTCGCGCCTCGGAGAGTTCCACTCAAGGCAGTCTCGACTAAGTGCTAATCGTGAACGTCATTCGCTATCTCGCGCCTCGGAGACCTTTACAGATAGGGAGTTACGTTTGACTGCTGACTTCGTCTGCGTATCTATATATTTATACAGAGTTACGTTTGACTGCTGACTTCGTCTGCGTTTCTATATATTTATACAGAAAGGTTATCATTATTATTGTAAGGGTTCCTTATAATCCATTCATAAGTTTTTGTATGAATGAGTAACTGATATCCATACATCTATAGATCCTTATAAACTTTCACATTAGCAATATTAAAAGTATACCGCATTACATTAAAAATATCGAACTGTAAATATACCGTCTTATTATAAAACCCAGACTAACTTTGTTACTAGTTTTAAACCATTATCCGCCCAAAATGAATTGGACATTGACTGGTGAGAAAGTGTGATATTACTAGATGTCAACTTGATTTGGTCGGATAATGGTTTAAACCTAGTAACAAAGTTAGTCCGGGTTTTATAATAAGACGGATACAGAATAAACTGACAACATTTTTAAATTTTTCATGTCATCAACAAGGGTGGGTAACAACTGAATTTCACACAATCGAATTCGCGGGCACCAAAAACAGATAATAAAGTATGTATTCGTAAGCAAGATGTATAAGGAGTTACATAACACTAAAAAGATTTTTAAGATTTTTGTAAGTATGTCAGTGTCTGTATGCCCACTGTACACCCGAATGTCCGAAACTGCTGAACGGATTTTCACGCGGACGAAGTCGCGGGCACAGCTAGTTCACAATAAAATTGTTGCCTATACTTAGGCCCTTTAATGAAAAAACGGCCAAACTACACAAGTCCAATGCAGTTTGGGAGAACAAAAAATGTCATATACAACAGTGTCCTATAATAAATCTCTGTTCTGTGTCTATAATAATTATAAAATAATTTTGAGTTTATTTCAGAAAAACACAACATTTTTTCAACAGTCATAATTATACGCGAGCGAAGCCGCGGGTAAAAGCTAGTAGTTTATAGTTCTACCCAAAAGACGATCCAATGACGAACAAACTGGGTTACAAAACCCAACTGCCTAGGTGGCGCTTGTGTCGCGTAGCAGGTAGCGTGCTCAGTGGGGAGCTGAAGTGGCGACTGGCATCAAAGAGAATTCAAATACTATGTACTGGCATGGCGTGGACCTAGACCGGAAGTCATGGCTAGTACAAGAACCGGAAGCAGTTGCCCATCTTAAAGCACTTCGAGGTAATTGCAGGTAATTGTATGCTAAATATACATTTTATTCGCAGGTAAAATGTTGCCATTATAGATTTAAAATAATTTTTGATATATTAGTATATGTACGTGTTTGTATAAAGTTTTTATTATTTTTGATTTAAATCATTACTTTGGTAAACACAAAATAAACGCATTGATTATAATATTTCTTTTAACTACGAATTTATTTATCATATTCATTACGAAAAACATTTATATAAACAACCGGAGATTAATAGTTTTATTTTCCGGTGTTTATACGTCGAGTGTTTCACCGGAGCATCACTGGTTTTTCTCCGGTTGACGCCGCTCCGGAGCTAACCTCGCGGACCACAGCACGCACAGCCACAGATTAAACATTTCTCCATGCGCGCGGGGGAAATATTTTCATGTTTAGTTTTTCCGAAAAATATCAAATTACTACCTTCGAAAGATTAATTTATTACAGTTTAATTTGGTTCATAAATTTTGTCTCTCTGAATTTGTTGCTAAATTTCCTTGTATTCGCGGTATTTTTTACATTGTTTTAAGTTTGAAATCATCGTTTTTTTTTCTGCTGACAAAGTCAGTTGACGGCATCATCATGATCGAAGAGGTGCACGGCTTGCAAGCAACGAGTATGTCGCTGAACGATCGTTTTACGATGCTGGCGTCTGCGACGCCGGACCGAATCTTCCGGCAGCGGCAGCCGCAGCCCCAGCGGAGGCGCTCTAACAACGGCTCGGTCTACAACCAAACCCTGAATGCTAGGAACAGGCAACTGATTGAACAGATTGCCCGCAGTTTAGAATGGCAGAGGAAGAGGGTACGATATTCTCATTGGTCCATACTTCTTTTTGATCGCCTTATATGTAATCAGAATGTTAGTATTTGCTTCAGACAGGTGCACTTGATGATTTATTAGTCCTCATTTTATATTGTATAACTGGGCTGAAATTTTTTCAATATCCGCTATTGTTTTAGTCACTTTTTTGTGTGCAGCCACGGATACAGTCCAGGTGCAATGAATTTTAAAATATTCTACATTCGCGAATGCAAACGAATGTTTAGGCTGCGAAGCTGCGAATGTGGGAATGCGAATGTAGACACCAAGTATTACAATAACATACATATATTTTTATTATTTAGACAAAGAATCGCCAAATTTCACTTTTCTTTCCCGGTGCCGCAATAAAAAACTGTCTTATCCCAAAATAGTTTAAAATACAATAAACTTTTTGTTTATTTAAATAAGAATTACAGAAGTTTGCAACTTACACAAAGCAAACCAAGTAATCTCAAAAAACTCATGTGTTTGAATATAGTTGTTAAGCAGCAGCTTGTAAGCTGGTAGTTAACTAAAGCAGCGGCTAGAAAGAATGACCAGCCGCTTGATACTGGGAGATACTCGAATTGAGCATTGAAGAAAAAAAGAATTTTTGTTACATTTTTTATTTTTAAAATTTTAGTTTTACTGTACACTAGCACTTATGTTCTGCAATTTTTGTATGTTATTTTAATAAATACCGAAGACACTGTTTATACCTACTAATTTAATATGTTTATACCTACTTATGTTAATGCCTTTTTCCAAAAACATCTTTCACAAATAATTTATTAAAATAGTGCTATTCCACTGCTGTGTTACATTTTGTATGAGAATTTTATGTTTTTGACACTGAATACAGATGCAAATGTCATTGTTTATGTCTATTTATGTTTGATAGATCCTATATTAAAAAAACTAAATTATGTGAAATCAATGAAATGTAAGAAGCCATTTCCAGCTGTTAGTTATAGCTAGAAATGGGAATAAGACAAATAAGCCATTTCTAGCCGCTAGACTAGAAATGTTAGTGAGCAGCTTCACATCTATATGTGCGAATCATCGAAACGCAGTTTCATGAGAGCGGCGCGAGGCTACGTCCGCGAAGCCGACGGGCTTGTCATGACCTGCACACATTTGCATTTGCTTAATAATTGCATTGATTGATGCTAATGCGAATGTTGATGTGAATGTTTTAAATTATGCAAATCATTTGCATATGAGAATATAAATATTCATAACATCCCTAATACAGTCTATCTAAGACACTACATCAGGCGGCAGCCTTTATTTCTGCATTTTTTTATTTTTCAGCAAGAATTACGGCAAAGAATAGGCCAAGCTTCAGGTCACTTCAAACGGTTTGGCAGCGAGAACAGCCTACCGGGCTTGCGGCGCACCAATAGTTATGGGAGCCTCCACCAGAACTATGAAAACAACGTGAAAAACAGGCTCTCATGGCGCCAGTCTAATGGCAATCTCAGGTATTGCAATCAGATTTGGAATTTTAGATATTATCTTCACTGTGCTCTGAAGTGGCGCAGCTAAGGATGCAATCTGAAACATTATTTATTTATTTATGTTTATTTATTAGCCTATATACTGATTACAAAATATAACATTATACACTTCTGTTTTATCCTAATCATCGACATCAGCACATCCTGTAGACTCGTAGGCCTCCACCAACAGATTCCATCTTTTCCCTGTTAGTCTGGTTGTTTCTTGAAATCTTCTGTCCATCATTTCAAGGTCCTGCCCCTTTTTCTGTTTCCTTTGCGAGGGGTGCATTGGGATATAATTTTGGTTGGCAGGAAAGGGTTAGAAAGTGGACACTTTCTAACCCTTTCCTGCCACATGTCCTGTCCCTGTCCAGCTCCAATTCAGTGTTGTTTTTTTTTTATTTAGTAATTTTGATCAGTCTTGTTACCTTGCCTATGGTTTTGGCTCGCTGTCTGTCCCTCCGGACGAATCCGAGCATACTTTCCATGTTTCTTTTACATTTTATCAATTTGTGTACGTCTTTAAGATTGAGAGTTAAGTCTGGCAACTATATGTTAGGATTGGAAGTATAGAGATATTAAATATTTTCCACTTGGAGGGCATAGGATAGTGCTATATATACATAATAGTAGGGACCAGAATCGGTTTCAGGCATTGGTCATTCTTTAGTATATTTTTTGTTCTGTCTGGTCTCTAAATGATAAAAGCTGACCCAAGTACGTATATGACTGTACATATTCAATTTTATCATTATTTACCACTATGGGTATCTCTTCTCTGTTTGACATTATATTCGTTTTGGATTTATTTGTCAGTCCTATTTCTTTACTTTTTGATGTGACATCTTGAATCATGCTTTGCAGAGTGTGGGGGTATTCAGCAAGAAGTACTAGATCATCAGCAAATCTAAGGTTGTTTAGTCTTCTGCCATTCACTTTTATTCCTATATTGTCCTACGGCAGATATCTAAAAATCTCTTCTAATACTGCAGAGAACATTTTTGGTGAGAGTGGATCTCTTGACGTACTCCTTTCTGGATTGGAAATGCTTCACCGACTGTCTTCAACTTCACCTGGGCTTTGCAGTTTAAGAAAATCTTTTTTATGATGTTAATATATTTGCTTTCAACTTCTTGGTTTGTTAGTGCTGTCCAGATGTTATTGTGATTGAGGGAGGCAAATGCTTTGTAACCTATGTATAGCCTGATCTAAAGCCTGCCTGTTCTTTTGGCTGTTCTTTATCAAATTTTTTGGATATTCTGATCAGTAATATCTTGGAGAATATTTTGTATACATCGGACATCATCAGGCTTATGGGGTGATAGTTGTTCATATTATCTTTGTCTCCTTTTTTGTAAATGAGTATGATGGTACTGATTGTCCATTGTATTGGAATAGTTACTTGTTCTAATATTATGTTGAATAACTATGTTAGTATTTTAGCATTTTCAAGAAGGTTATTTTTCAGTTGTTTATTTGTTATGCTGTCTGCTCCTGGTGCTTTCTCATTTTTTTGGGATTTTATTGCAAGGACGACTTGACATCCTAGGATAGGTGGTATGACTTCTTCACAATTTTTTGTGGGTCCACTTTTATGCTATCCTGGTCTCCTGATAGGCATGAATACAGTTCTCTGTACAACTCTGTTGCTGTATCCAGTATTTGCTTTCGCTGTGTAACCTTTTTTCTAGCCTTGTTTGTGACTCTAGGAATCCATTCTTTGCTCTCCTTTAACTCTTTCATTGCTTTTCTTATACCACCAGTCTTCAAGACCTGTTGTTTTATATATTTAATTCGACTTTTTGATTTGTCTTTTTTATACTTCGACTAATTTCCTTGCTTAGTTTAGTAATAAGTTTCGTATTCTCTTTGTCTTTCTTGTTGTTGAATAGTTCTTTCCTTTCTGCTGTCAGGTTCTTAGTTCTTTTGCTCAAGGTTTCCTTCTTCTCTGTTTGCAGTGGTGACAGTTTAGAGATGTTTTCTATTTCTTTGCTATACAAGTCTTGGAATTGTTGGTTTTCAGCTACCTAGTATTTTTTGCTCATTTTAGGTATGCAAGTATTTATGATTAAATTAAGCTCTTGTTTTTTTATCTTCGCGAAGCTGTAAGATTGCTCTCACCATTCTATGGTTTGTAAAATTTATTTCTGACAGATGTATCTTGGAATGGTTTCCTCTTGTTGGTGGCTATATAGTCGATTTCGTTAGGGTGTAATCCATCCGGATGTAACCATGTCATGGTTTTTTCTTGAACTAACTGTTTAAATAAGATAAATTGAATTCATGTGCTAAGGTGATAATGGCTTTTACATTTTCGCTCCTATCTCCATAGCCATAATTTCCTATTATTGATTCATCATCTTCTTGTTGAGTTTAAATTCTGCCGTTGAAGTCACCCAAGACGTTTTTGTCGCTGCCATGTAAGGCTTCTGCAAGATCATTATAGAATTTCTTTTTTGAGATTTATATCTCTGTTTTCCGTTGGTGCATAGACTTGAATAATGGTCCAGTTTTCTTTGAAACCATGTAATTTTATGTTTAGCTAAGCTATTCTTTCTGATATTCCTAAAAATTCCACAATGTACTTTTTTAAATGTCTTTTAATCAATAATCCAGCTCCATATTGCCCTTTGGTTTCGCCTTTGTAATATAGGATATAGTTATTGTTATCTTCAATTTTTTCACCTAGTCTCCTCATTTCGCTAATTCCCAAGATATCCCATTTAATATTTTTAAGTGCCTCTTCTAACTCAACTAGTCTCTCATCTGTTCGAAGTGTAAGGACGTTTGGTGTAGCAATATACAACTTTCCGGTGTTTTGATTTTTTGGTTTCTGTAGATTTTTTGTTGTAGGGGAGTCTATCGTTGGTCTATCAGCCCTCGGTGACCAACCGGCTTAGGACTTGGTTAATTTGTTGTAGTTGGTTTTGTTTGCTCTATGAAATTTTCTCTGTTCCGGTTGCTGATGCCTTCTAGTTGCTAATATTTGTTCCAGTAGCAAGCTGAGTTAGACATGTTTCTTGATTTTGAAAAAAATGGTTTTGTGTATCTTGCTTGGTGCTTTATGCTGGTTGTCCCAGCATAAAGCACCCTACCCCTAAATACCACCCTCCAAGCCCCGCGAATCCTCATTGAGTTAGTAATGATTAATTTGAGGTTAGGTTATCGCTAAACAGTCATATTTAGCCAAATGCACTTACCGCTGTTTCTTTATCGGAGGATGAGGACACTGGATGACCCAGAGTTTTTGGTGGCTCTACTGGAATACTGAGGGCTCCCACCTTGAAAGAGTTAAAGTAAGTTTATAATAAAAACTATTACTCTATAGTTAACCTGATCAGGATAGACAGAGAAATGGTCCCAGAACACAGAACCAATTTTATTCTCATGAAATTTATGGGCAAATCCGAACTGGCCAACCTCGACTTCAAGTAGTCTTGTTTGCCCTATACTCGAGAGTTTTTTATAGCCGGAGGCGCAGAGGAAGAGCCTGCACTTCCTGCAGCGCCGGAGATGTTACGTTTCGAAATAGCCGTAGAGAAAATTTGGCAAGAAATAATACAATACTTAGGCTTGCTAGTTTTTAGTTACATACATCATTACTGATCATTACTGAAAGAGTCATATTTATGCTTAAAGCATAGCAATGAGTAATCACTCATTGCTATGCTCTAAGCCTAAATATGACTCTTTAGCGGTAACCTAATCTCTAAACTTTAATCATTAATATCTCAGTAATTTAATATCTCAGTATAAGGTTCCGTTGGGGTAGTATAGAGGGGTAGCCTCCCCCCCCCCCCGTCTCCCTTTTAACCCTTAAAACAACGGTCAATAATGGAAACTTAACAATTTTTCTTTGATTGCCGAGCAAATTTTATGTATCGCGAATTAGCTAATATACAGGGGTCTATTAGCAAGCCCATGATACTGAACTACTTTCTATAAAACAGTTATTAAAAATCGATAAAACATTTTCGTCCTCCCATTCAAAATCCGTTTGTCCGAGCGCTGATTTGTATGGGAAGTTAAATACTTGTTTCATTTTTCGTTACCTTTTTTTTTTATGTAGTTCAGTATCATGGACTTTTGGCTCCAAAAATTTGGCTGGTGTTTAAAAAGTCACCCTGTATTTATCCTTTTCTGTGAACTATATGTAAGTAAATACGCATTTTATGAGATTCAGGGGATCCAGTTATATGGTATATACAGTAGCCGTCCTTACTTACTTACTTTTTACTTTCCTTGAGGACGTTTTTCTCCTTTGGTCCATATTGGCTGGATCGTTTTGCGTGAGGAGCTAACATCGGCCCCAGTACTCGAACCAGCTCAGCTCTTGTAGGAAGCTCAGAATGCCTGCTGACGCCCTACCTGTAGCCATCTTATTTACTCGTGTTCTCATATATCTAGATTCATCTGCCAGAATATTAATATTACATTGACCAATCTTGGGCAAACAAAGGTATACAAGACATCCTATCGATTCTATAAGAACACAGATAACTATAATCTTAATGGCCTGAGAGACATTTCAGTTGACAGTTCGTTTTTTGAATTGTCTTCTTAAAACTGTTGTATAGTGAGAAATCTAATGATATGAATTTTATACAAATCAGTGCTGATAGTAGCATTGTAGATGTAGGCGGCCGGACAATGTAAATCGCTATAGCTCGTTCTCACGGTAACAGTTTTGGAATTGGGTAGATACTTTTTACACAAGTGCATGTAAGAGGCTTTTTACATTTGGTTGGCTGTCTCGCTCGCACAATCAAATATTTTTAAAGATTATTAAAAAATGTGACTCATTTGAAGAAAAGTGTTTCATAAACTTTTTAATATATTATATGTTAGATATTGTAGACATGTTTGTATATTGTGTAGATATTGACTACATCGAAAATTAAGTCATCAAAATTTTAATTTTTTTATGACTTTATTCTTGATACACACAAACATAAACAATAAAAAACATGTCTACAATATCGAACATATAATATATTAAAAAGTTTATGAAACACTTTTCTTTAAATGAGTCACATTTTTTAATAATCTTTAAAAATGGTTGATTTTGCGAGCGAGACAGCCAACCAAATGTGAAAAGCCTCGTAAGTGCAAAGTAGTGATATGAATGTGTGATTGTGCAACGTTGCGACACGGTGGTTGCAGTCGCTCGGCGTCGTTCGGCAACGTGGGCCAGGCGGCGTGGCGCGGCCGCGCGCTGCGGGGCTTCCGGCGGCGCGGCGGCGGGCAGCGCGCGCTGCGGGGGCGGTTCTGGTAACTGCTCACATTTTATTTCATAAATAAATAAAATATAATTAATGTATAAGGACAAATCACACAGATTGAGCTAGCCCCAAAGTAATCTTAAACTTATGTTATGATGGGATACTAACCCAACGATATTATATTTTATGTTAAATACATATATAGATAAATACCCAAGACCCAGGACAATATGAAAAAGGCCATTTTCGAACTTGTTCTGGCTGGGGATCGCACCCAGAACCTTCAGATTGGCGGACTAGCGTGTTGACCATTACGCCACAGAGGTCGTCGTCGGATCAATCTGTACCGTCTCACAGTTGGGCAAATGACTCTCTAATCTCCATCTACATATGTGGATACTGGTTAACTTTTAGTTTACATGCCTTGACCCCCGACTTTTGACATAGCGTGTTGTGGGAAGGCGCACATTCCGCCGTACCTTCAGCTTTGTCTGATATTTTGATAGAAGTCGAAGGATAGGCCTATGTTTAGCCGAGGATGAATCTTTGGCCACATTTGAGTTCCAGCATCCGTAGCATGGCACCGTTGATAAATCCAGATAAAGTTTGCGACGGACTAGTGCCATCGCGCTCGTTATTATTTCGTAGAGCGAGATAGTGGTAGATGCTAGCGCTCGATAACCGCAGTCGCGTGTGCCATGCTACGAGGGCTGACCTCTACTTTATCTTATTACATTATTATGCATAAATGTGTGCAGGGGCGTTCGAGGTGGCCGTGCCAATCCTGGGCGAGTGATGCGTGCAGCAGGGCGCGGGCGTCGGCGCGGGGGGCGGGGACCGCAAGGCTACCGTCGGGGGAATAGCACGGGGCGGGGCAGGGGCAGGGGGAAGGGTGAGTCTTTTACTAGTCAAAATCTTGATACTATTTTCCATATTATCAATTCACAATATGTCAGATCAACCATCCCAAAACAATTTGTTGAAACTAAAAATTTTGATAGAACTAGTCAATAAGTTTTAAATTAACTTGCAGGCATCCTCCGCAGCCAGACACCCAAACCCGTGCCCACCAAGGAGGAGCTGGACGAGCAGCTCGACCAATACATGGCCAGTTCCAAATCGGCTCTTGACAAAGAGTTGGAGGAGTACATGAAGAGTGCTATGGAGATGGATCAGTTGTAAAGTTAAGTGATAATGACGTGTTGTTTATTAATGTACACTCGCATCAATAAGTGGCATAAAAATTTCTCAAGCTGTCACCATTGTATGCAGTATCAGACTGGTCATAGAGCCAAGGTAGCATTTGCCAGCCAGGCCCCAGTCGGTGCAGGCCCCTACTGTACCTAATATCAAATTGCAATATGTCAGATAACTTGCAGCAGCTTGAAAAAAATTTAACAAGCTATGTTTATGTTAGTGTATTACCAGCTGCCGTACCTCAGACCCTGGAGGCTTTTCGGGTGTGTCAACATTCTGAAAATTAACAGCCAATGTTCGAAGAAGTGTGGAAAAAAGGCTGCAACTGTTGAATTATATAGGGATAATTAATTATGACACATACATATTTTTAAATTTATCATAATATTAAAAATTTACAAAGAGCTTTTGAGTTAAGCAGTAGGGACTTGTGACATCTTTTGTTAGTCAGGAAAAAGAAAAAAATACATGAACAATATGTTATAATAATGTAACAAATGTATCAATAATATTATTTTAGTCATTATTCTTATTTGATTGTGGGTGACAATTGGTTGCTTGCTAGAAATCAACTGATACTGGTGTTGGTCACAAACATATTTGAGCTAGAGCAGTTGAGCAATAAATAAAAGAGTCATGTGCACATTAACAAGCAACACGTACCAGACATTATAATAAAAAATACACTTCTGTATTAGTTTTAAAGTTTTCGTTCAAATGTACCCTTTTGTTTTCTAGTTTTAGGTGGGACTTGACATTGTTGTATGCCACTTAACACCAATATCATGTGAATTGCAACGTATGTAATCATTAGGGCCAATTATATTCATTTTAGTGCAGTGCTGAAGTGTCCATTTTGAACTTAACATAGCAAATTCACTTTTATCTTCACTGAAATGCTATGTGCATTTCAATGAAGATAAAAGTGAATTTGTTAATTTTTGTTAATTTTCAAATGACGCTTCAATGCGATTCGACTCAGCGCTAGTATGAATTGACAATTAGGGGGCTTAATCCTCTAGGCCCAGCATCTGGGCCTAGAGGGTTAAGGGGCTCAAGGCCCCTCCTCCTGAGGCATCTTTGCCTAGGGCTAACTAATACGGATGTTGACTGGGTCAGAAAAATTGTAATCTATTTAGTCCGTCAGTAAGATTATCCAAAAGTAATGGATTGAGAACAGTATTTTTAGGGTTCCGTACAAAAAATGAAGAAACGGAACCCTAATAGGATCACTCGTGAGTCTGTCTGTCCGTCCGTTTGTCACAGCCCATTTCCTCCGAATCTGCTGCACCAAATCAGGCGATATTTGGTAGGATGGTGTAATCCTAAGACCCAAACACAGATGTGCAAAGTAAATAAATATGTTTTTTTTTTTAATAAGGGTAATTTTAGAGGGACAAATAAGGATATAAAAAAAAAGTTTTGCAAACCTTACTGTGTCATAAATATCAAATGACAAGGCTCGTTATTAGGATCTCGAATATATTTTTGTTATTATTGTAAAATAAATAGTTTTGATTTTATTCATGGAAGAAGACGAAAATTGCTCATTTGATCTCCAAAATTAGCCAAAAATTTTGTAAAAACAATACGACATATAGTTCATTGCTTGTAGATCACAGGAAAAACAATATATGAATTCTATCTATTAAAATAAAGTGGTAAACACAATATAATACGTTACACACTTACGGACACGGACATAAAATAGTTTACAAAACACCACTAGACAGCGCTATTATTAGTTAACTCGCGTCTTACTTCGACGATATTTTATATTAATTTAAAAACTTTGGCGTTGTACGGAACCTTCTCCACGCGGCCGGTTTTATTAATAATCTAACTGACGGGCTAAACATGTTTTATTCTTCTGTATTTAAGAGGAAACACTAAAGTCAAGAGAATTGAAAAATAGGTAGGTATTTGTAAAATCTGTTGCTGTCGCGCTGTGCGCCGACAGAGTTCGGACGGGTTAGGTTAACCTAGCCGTAATAATCTGTTTTTAATACTTTCTGTTATTGGAAATGGGTAAACATATATTTTGGTTAACCGAAATAGCCTGTTAACCTTTAATTGCGGGTAACTTTAACCGAATCGACATACAGGTTTCTTCATGAAGCTACCCGTTTTTCATTCCTCGTCACTCGGTCACGATACCTTTCCCTCCAAAAGCGCTTGCATGACTCAACCAAACGGCTGTGCATCACCGAAAACCTAATTAACCTATTCAGATAACGGTTACTGTTACCGGGTAACTGTTATGAATGGGTTTTCCGAACACTGGTGCCCGAACCTTCCGTCGCGATGTGCGATCTGCAGCTTGGACCGAACATACCTATGAAAAGTACATAAAATCAACATTTCGTAGTCCCTTGATTTCTCCTCCACTGTTATACAATCTCGTCAAATTGATTTGCTAGATGTTGGAACATAGTGAAAAACCTTACCAATTTTTCAGGTTTATCGAGGTTCGTATCTCTTTTAATAAAAAATATACCGAAAACATGCTTATATATACAAAATCTTTTTTTTGAAAAATCATTGCTCTACTAGCACTACCCGGTGAAGAAAGACTTAAGAGCCTGGCTCTTGTCAGTGTCATTGTATGTAACATACGCACTTGTAAAACACGATGGTGATTTTCGGCAATGAAGTGGTTTGCCATTGCCGTCTCCATTTCACACACTAGTAAACTTTTATATTCACTAGTGTGTTGATTTCCTCACGATATTTTCCTTCACCAGAAGCAAGGTAGTTGAAAATGACCGTACATGAGTACCAACTCAAAGGTACATGTCGCGTCTAGTGAGTAAGAACTCTTGCTTTACGAATGCACAGCTAGTGCCTGAACCACCACCGCTTCAATTTTTTCAGTCATCATGCCTTTTAAACCCTGGATTACTGCAAGTAAAAAACTAATCAAGTTCCAAATACTTTCTCTGACGGCCATTTTGTACACTAAAGGTCTCATATCACTAAAATATGCTATGGGGTATCATGTATCATCCAAAGTGTTTACAATCCTATGTAGTCCTCTTCACGGACAAGAAAAAAAAAAGGTAGAAGTGCAAAATGGGTGAGGCGCGCGTGTCTTAATTAATCACAACATCACAAATGCACTCAATCCCGACAATATACTTTGACGCAAAATAAGACCTTACTTAAGGTTTATAATGTTGCTTTTGAATATATCGTCATCTATGGTAAAAGTACCAAAATGTTATCATAAAGTAATGTTACGGATTGCAAAAAAATCTTAAGTTCTTTTTGAACCGTAGCATAATAAATCATATTAATGAGGCTTAAAGGCCATTATTAATATAAAGAATAAAGAAAAAAAGACCAATTAAACGAACTGTTGGTATGTAATGTATGTTGTGCAAATGTGATTAGTGATTTATTTGTGCGAGTTTGGCAACAACGGGTTCTATACTAATTTTGTCAAATAGCACTTCCACTAGTTTTTTCTGTTCCATGGTTCTTTGGCAAAAATACAAGCATTTTCATGAGCGTAGCGGGCGTAAAAGATATATTCAAGCCGAGAGGACGTAAAACCTTTTTGACCACACATATTCATAATAAAATACAAGGCCTATTTTTAATTCAGTACAAATATCATAAAAGGTGATTCAGCCCATCATACTTTTCCTACATGTGAGTGTATATGAAAATAAAAATAGTTTCTCATACAAATTGACGCAGTCACGTGATCTAGTTAAATATTAGGGAAAAGTTGGTCGAAGTGATAGAATCACCTCTTAAAATATTTGTTGTACTGAATTAAAAATAATAGTGTATACTAAGGAGAAAAGAACTATTCTTTATATTTCTTCCCTAATTTGTTAGTGCTTATAAATTAAGTTATGTAATGCTAAAATAAAATAACTATGTTTGCAGTCGGTTTTAGTAATTGTTTTTTTTTTTAACATAAAATCCTATTCTAATCTTAACCTTAACTCTGTCTACACCGTAAGTGCTAAAGACGTCATAGTATGAACGTACATAAATTTGTATTCAGAAAAGCCTGGAGAAACTGTTTTTTTAAAGCGTAAATTTGTAAACCTATCTTGACGCTAAATTTTACCCGACTACGGCAAAGCTAAAGGAAGGGTAATGATAATTGAATAGAGTAATTGAAGATTAGGTACCCAATCGAAGAATTAAATGTTAAATTTTTGTTAAAATATATGTTGTTATTACCCATAAAATTGTAAAAGACCGACTGTTGCAGTGTTTACACACGGCGCCGCTGCGCCGCTACGCTTTGGGATTGTGTGCTCATTTCTATGGTGGTGTTGTATGGACCTTGACGCATGGCAGCGTTGTGTGTAAACGCACTTAGTACCTACATATTTTTGTAAAACCACTGATAAGAAATTAGTTTAGTTTTGATGAATTGTAAATAATAGAAGTAAGTGAAAAGTTGATTTTGAAATAAAAGCACTTGAGAATATGTTGATTAGGTATTAATTTTTTTTTAATCGCTTCCATGCTGGTGTAGGACAAAATAAAAACTGATTATGCACGTCACCTTCTTTATTTGCTTTATGTAGCTATGCCTCGGTCGAAACTGAAAGGGTATACCAACATTCGATTGGTCCGTGAAAGGCAGGTCAACAGGATTTTTCAAGTGTTTGACCAACAGAATTGATCATAACAATTTGTAGGTCAAACACTCACTGACGTAAGGGTTATGTTGGCGAAACTTTGGTAGGTGAAAAGTCTTGTGGAGAAAAAGTTGATGGTTTAAAGGTCACGTTGACCAACGACCATACTGCACCGACACGAGAATAGCTATGTGAGTACCTATTCTGTGGCATAGCTCTTAAATATATCAATGGTCCACCCAAGCATGCCAAAGGCCTTCCGAAGTGAAGAAGAAATAGTCGAAACAAACGATTTGTGGTTTAACGACCGGTCGCCGGCCTGACGACCACCCCGCCTTCTTTCTGAATACGTTTGTGCGAAAACTGGCCGCCGCTTGATGTCCTTGGGAATGCAGTTTTGTACGAGATGTTTAAGCTCAGTCTTTAAGTCGCCTCTGAGGACACACAGGAAGAGATGATTCTAGGCTGGAAACTATACGACATCTTGAAAGCACCCTTATGTAAAAGAAAAAATATATAGATAACTCATCCGCTTATCCTTATGAGCAGAAATCACGTTTTTTGTACGTTTGTATTCAGCCCCACTTAAATTTTTATTTCATTCTGTTTCTAGTTTTGTTGTTATAGCGGCAACAGAAATACATCATCTGTGAAAATTTCAACTGTCTAGCTATCACGGTTAATGAGATCCAGCCTGGTGATAGACAGACAGATAGGGTAGTCTTAGTAGTAGGGTCCCGTTTTTACCCTTTTGGTACGGAACCCTAAAAAGCTCAATTCTGGGTTTATTTGCCAGGCAAATTAAAAAGACACTTTCAAGCTTTAATTTCACGTCCTATAACTTTTGAACCGCTAAACCGACTTCCATCCAACATAACCAAGAACCACTCATACAAGTCAGCTTTCAAACAAAAAAAATCATACCAAAATCGACTTTTCTGTTCTAAGAAGTGCGCCGAAAATATCATCGCAACGGTACTCTTGGGGTTATTTCAGTCCCCTCCACATTGTCGATTGTCGAGTGGCCTTGACAGACACCTCCGCGGGCACGCAATTTATTTTCAAATAATATAGAGTACACCAAGCGGTAGAGAGGCATGAGGCAACATATTGATTTTTTAGCAAACTCACCGCTCAATCTGTCCTAGAATTTAAAAATAATTATCATTTATAAATCTTATTAAACCATTGACAAAGTATTTTTAAGTAACTTAAACGATGCATGTTTGATATTTTTTGATTGGAATATTCAATAAAAATAATTTATTACCTGGACCACTAATACTGCGATTGAGCGGTAATGACTACTAGTACTCACTTGCTGGACTAACACAAATAACTTACGTATACCATATAGAATATACATAAGTAATTTCGAAGTTCTGATGCGAGCGTTATAGAACTTCTAGATCTATAGATACTGCATTATATTAGGGCTTATTAAATATCAAATCAAATCAATACATATTTGGTTAATTATAGAATTTTGGGGGGACACTGGGGACAGCGCATTCGCAGTCCCCACTTCCAAAAATTATGCATTAAACACTTAAGGGGTTATCGCAGGGGTCAACCCGTCCGTAGTGCAATGGACAGGTCTCGCCCTAGAGGAACCGCCTACTCCACAATTAACACGCCTAATGAATGATGATTCCGCGAGAGTCACCTAAAGCAAAAAAACAACCATAGCCAGTTTTAGATTTGCAGTGTATTCAAGTGGCGCCATCTAGTTGCGTTTAAGGAAACGTGCGGCAATATTTCTAACTTCCATCCGGAAAAAAAACCCCTTTGTTAGCAAAAATCCAAGAGCTCTACTTCGATACGCAGCATGGTATGTTTGGTAGGTAGTAATAGGTGATTGTTGACTCCTCTGTTGCTCCTTAAAGCTAGGACCACAAATAATATTTTCAATCGGTCGTTATAAAATAATTTGAAGGGCATGTTAAATATTTACTCCTCACTCATTAAGCAGAATTTTAATTACTTATCTATTTAAACTGAGTCAGTCACTATAGCCGTAAACGGTCAGGGATAATATAATAATAACCTTTGTAACTTAACGGTTAAACATATAAGTAACGATTAAACATTTCACTTGAAACGAGGGCGCCAATCGACCGTACTTTTTTTAATTTCTCACACAATTTTTGTACATACTTACCCCTAGATTTTTTACTGCGTATGTACCATACCTACAAATTAAATTGTCGGTAAGTAGGTATTCAACTAAATGGCGTGCCTCGCCTCTAAACACTAATTGGTCTATAGTGTTCAAAGCTTAAAAGGACATGGGTTCCGTTAACGCAGCGGGGGTGACGACCATGGCGACGACAGAAGGACGTGACAGATAGCCAGCGGTTTAGGGATCTTTCGTCAGTTTCTCAGATCCAGTATACGTTATCAGGTCTTTATCCCTGATGGGACGGACAGAGCAGCAGTGTTGCCGCTCTGAGCAGACACAGTCACATTTTAGTGTGATGGTGGGCGAGACGGTGCGGTGGAAGCAGAGATCAAAATAGTAATGGGCTATGGCTATCCGCATTTTCACTCATTCCCTCCCTAACGATCTGCGCGGGAAGAGAAGAAACTATGGTACATTCAAAGTATTTTTCTATTCTCGCAAACCAGCACTGAAGAATATGTAGATAATATTTAATAACCATTAAAGTCACATTGTTGGGCAAAAGCCTCCCCTTTTTAATCGTAATATTTTTGACTTTCCATACGTCCCGGTCCCTTGGTTGATGTCACTCTCCACTCATTATACTGGGTCAAGTCATTCGCCGCCATCTTTTTTCTGGTGTCCTTTCTCTAATGTAATTGATAAATTAAAATATAAACATTAGGTATACCTAATGTATGTATGCCTATACCTTTATTATTTTGTAAAAGTGCCTGCAAAGGCACGGCAGGTTGGTACATAATTTTATATAATAAACATTTGATAAACCATGACAAGTGAGTATCAGTATAACACCAAACTGTTGCTATGGGTTAAGAGCGGCCTTCCCGTCTTACGTTTTATACAAGCGCTCGTACGTGATTAGGGTGTTATAATTATTTTTTCTTGAAAACTTTTGAACTCACAGGTATCTTAGACGCTATTTCTAGGTTTCTATCGAAATAAAAAATTAAAATTAAAAAAAACAAAGTCAGTATAAGCCTTCAAAAATCTGCTTCTTTGCACAAATTTTAGTTGAACTTTGACCGTTCATAAAGTACTCATTAATTGTAAAAGTAAAGAAAATATTTCGATACAGACCTCGCAAATGTAATGAAAATTTTGAATACAAAACATTTACTTCACATACTTGTAAGGCTTACTGATAAACACGTATCTCTTGGAACAAGTTTTATGAAATTTCCGTACCCTATGAATAGTTAATATTCGTTAAATGGATAGTTGATAATAATACTAATTTCATTTAATAGAATGCAAACCATTCCCTTAGACGCTATCTCTCTCTTTTTGGTTTGCCTCTTTTTCTAGCATTGCCCTGGATGAAACACCAACCTTTTCAAACTATGCTCGCGTTGAAAACAGAGCGGCCGGGAAGGGCCGCCTTAAAAACTCGGACATACGGAACTCGACAAAAAAGTGAACTCGCGTCCTCCCACGTCGCTGATCATCACCGCAAAGCGTGCTATAATGAAATAACTGATTTACTGACAAGGCCGGCCGCAAAGGAATTTATTGAAACAAGCGGGGCTACACGCAACCTTGAATGATTTTACTTACATACTTATCTCCTTTTTATTCACGGGTATTTTTACCCCCGCGGTCCTATGGGAGGCTTGCATGGGACTACAGATCCATAACTTAGAGGCCGTATAGAGAATTGATATTTTATGTGGCGTTCCCGCCACAACCCATTCTTGGACCAATAAAAAGTGTATCCTTGCATAGATTTTGGACAGCAGTAAGATCTAGAAACAACGGCGGCCAGAATCCATTCAGACGGCCCACCTACTCTGCCAGGCACCAGTATTTGTTCATCCACGTACAAAGGTGACACTATAAGACAAAGCTAAGTATATAATTTAAGAGTCCCCTTACCCTGGACAGAATCAGACTTTCCCATACAAATGTAGCCTACATTTTATATTGAAACGACATGGCGGATATGGGCAAAATTATGTAATTTTTAAGAAATTGCAATTATCTAGGGTTATAATTGGTTTCCGACGGTAAAAGTATGAACTTAAAAGAGAATATAGTGTATTATGTCATATTTGACCATCAGTCATGGAATGTCATGGAAATCTTTTACACCCTTATATTTTCTTTCAAGTTCATAATTTTACCGTGTGTAGTAAACCAATTATAAACCTAGATAATAGCAATTTTTATAAAATGACAATTTTTTTACCGAAATCTGACATGTCGTTTCAAAATAAAACGTAGACTACGTTTTAATGGAACAGCTTAGCAAGGTAAGGGGATTCTTAAGCTATTTTATATATTCATGGCAAAAAAGTAGAGTATACTCTACTTTTTTGCCATGAATATATGCCATAGTATCACGGAACTCTAATATTGATAGTACCACAAACCATAGTTGTTCGTGTGTCTGTACGCGCATCACGTAAATACTGCAGCCGAGGAATTCAGGACTTTCACTGAGGCCCCGAGCCAGTGCTTCTGAAACTGTCGAACCACTCGTATTTCTCACGGATTCAGTTGAGTAGGTAGGTGCTTACATAGTTGTCTCGTATCGGTAGCTAAATGACCGATGTTATTTATAAGTGACTTGCCGATGCACGTGGAAGTCAGGAGAAGAAAAGGAACACCAAGATGGTCGTTTATAAAATAAATTAATAAATAAAAAAAAATACATTTGTTTCAGGTAACTTTGACCCATATACAAATAAAACAATTCAAAATAATAATGTATTAAATATGAATAAAATAAAAAAAGTAAAAAGTTAAAAAAAAAATGATGAATAAAGTTTAAAAGGCAAAAGTCGTGCGGTATAGACAGGTCAAGCATTTATTCGAAAATAGGCGATAAGATACTCTACCGCGCTCGCTCGCGACTTTGTCCGCGTGAAATTTAACGCTTCTACTTAGTATTTTTTCATAGGTGATAGAAGAGTCGAATGCCGATTCGAATATCTACGCATGTTTAGCAGTTCTTACATTACGTGAGTTAAGGTTTAGTAACAGATTTCTATTCACAAAATCTTAACTCTTACATTATTATATTTAGTTACAGGCACTAAAATGATTTATTTTGGTGCCTGTAACTATGATAATTATTTTAGTGTCTGTTTTATTCATTTATATTTTTACATAACGTTAGAACTGTTAAACATGCGAATGCTTTGGTTGATTTAAACTAATCTGTGTGTAATTTAAATAAATAAACATTATACAATAAATCCATAAATAATCTATTGTTTCCTCAACATTTATCTTCAATCAATACTTTTGAGACGAAGTCTGTATGTCTGTATGTCCACTCCGTCAATTAGAAACCGACCCGATCAGATACGGATATGAGTGGTCACATCTGATCAACATCAACACCCCGTTAGCGGTCTTAGTTTACAGTAACCAAACAGGTTAGCGAGGCCGGGAGCTTACCGTATCTATAGAGTACCGATATGTATTATTTTTTATTTTAAACCGACTTCAAAAAGGAAGAGGTTATCAATTTGATTGTATATATGTTTTTGTTTGTGTATGTTTCTCAATTACACGAAGACGCCTGGACCAATAAAAAAAAGGTATTTTTGTTTGAAAGCCAATTAATTAATTGCCAGGTGGTCCCCTAGAAAATTTATCAAAAATGGTTGTGTAGTTTAATGATCGAATGAAGTCGGTTTTTAGTTTTTTTTTATTGGTCCAGGCGTCTTCGTCGTGTCATTATAACAGATTTTGATAAATAGGAGTACTTACCGGTTAGTTACCATGGCAACTAAAACCACTTGATAATTAGTGAACAGACTGCCTCAAAATTTCTCCTGCGTTAGGTAACACCACCACACGCCACTTGGCATGTCAATTAGTTGCCGATATGTCTGGAAAGTCCATTCATTCATTTGCTTCCAAAAATTGCCTTATTTAATACTTTCAGTGCCATAGATATATTTAACTATGTAAACTCATTTTGAGAAAGATTGTAAAAAGTTTTATTTTATGACTCCTCTGTGCTGCTCTGAAAGAAAAAAAAAAAAAAGTATAATATAGCAGCTGCTTCTCTTCCCGAGCAAATCGTAAAGGCCGATCGAGTGCGGAGGGAATGGGCTAAAATGCGAATCATTTTATAAGGCAGTGTTACAAGCAACTTATCACTTTTTTGATTCCTTTTTCAGCCACCTCTCTCTGTCTCTCATCTCAGCGTTTTCCCAGTTGAGAAGCCCGGGGTCCGCTTTCCGACTTTTTCATCCATTTTGCACGGTCTTGAGCATCTTTGGTTGTAAGACGATTAGCACGCATATCATCCTTGACGACGTCAAGCCAGCACTACTTGGGTCTACCTCGCCTGCCGGGCCCTGGCGGAGGCGGCATGGCTATACATTTGTTTCCCACGTAACTTGCCGGCTTCCGTAGGACGTGACCGTACCAGCGCAGGCGAATATCCTTTTTTCGCAACCGTTATGCTAAAAGTGTTCTTGAGTCTTGTGGCACAGGGCTCTGTCTGCTTAGAGCCACAAGACCCAAAATGTCTTCCTGCACCATTAGGGTCATAGATGTGTTTATAGTTACAGTCGACCATTACCTTTCACGCACCTTTATGTAGTAGCTCGTTCTTAAATTGGAATAAAGTGTAGCGTGTCGTCGTGCGATGACTGTACCCGTGTAGTTTGCATTTCATTTGCACATGTAACAGGTTTTCACTTGGTACACAAATTACATGTAGTCCGACAAAGTGTTTTAGAGTGTTGGTGCTAATACGGGCCCCACTGGTGGGACTACGGAACAATCCCACGCTGGGTCAATATAGCAACTGCTTTTTTGAAACGAGTCATAAATTTGTCGATATTACTTACGTTAAACCAGTGGCGTAACTATATGGTGGCAGGGCTGGAAAAATGCCACGAGGGCCCCGGCCCATGAGGCCACGAGCTCAGATATAACCTAACATTTTTAACAAAATTTTGTACCTATACTTGAAAATTATAATTTTTTTAAGTACTTAAAATCAATCAAAGTGGGGCATAACTAAAGACCATATACAAATTCAAACTAATCATTAAAATCCCAATACATTTAAAACAAAAAGATGTTGATTTTCAGAACGCATCCATTGGTTGCTTTATTATTTGTCGCGGTACATTGGTAACGCGGGCGATGAGGGAATTCCCCGACCGTTTCTAGGTCGGGAAATTCACTCATTTTGTGACAACCAAATAGGCAGGAGCCGGTGACACTGAAAGTCCTGTCATCGCGGATTTTAAAAATGATATATGTAAATCGATAGTTAACAATATACTAATAAAATCATCTTGGTACGCATTAACTTAGTTCGCCGAAAATATGTTAAATAAATTTATTATTATAAAAAAGCAAAAATGTATCTTATTGTTATCGCGGATGGCTATTCTGTCTATTGAAAATTCTATGGCCTGATCTTTAAATTTTGATGATGTTATAAATACTTTTGCGTTTATTTTATTTTTTTATTTGATTAATAAAAAAGTCTTATTAAAAGCAAATTGTTATTTCATTATAAATATTTTTATAAACCTATGCTTTTGAAAATAAAACTTATTAGATATTCAACTAAAATGCACATAAAATTATTAATAGTTTTGGGTAACCAACTTTACATCAGTGGTTTATTAAAATTAAATCCTAACGTGACTATTTCTACAAGGACGCAGGAGGGCGCCATCCAAAAAATTTGCCATGGGCCTCAGATGGTATAGTTACGCCACTGCGTTAAATTCTAACTTCATAGACCTCTCACTCTGTCTAGGTATTGATGAAAAGTGTTCTGTCTGTAACCTCACCAATAAATTAAATAAGTTTGACAACAAAAAAAAAATTGATTAAACTTTTGTTTAACAAAAAAATATTGCTTGCCAATTTATTCTTCTCTCTGACTAACAAAAGATGACGAAAATATAGTGCATTTAAATTTCTTATAACGTCACGGCTGCGTACCTACCATTTTAACAGGGCCGCTCTAGAACATGGGAGGGCAGCTGCCCCCCTCCCTGGATTTTTTATTATTATTTTCTATTATTATTTTTTACGATTCTGAATACTAGTCCTTTAGAGCCCATCTTCATTTTTTTACTTCTTTATTCCTAATCTTAACCCTAACTATACAATCCAAAGTTGGTGTACGTCCTTTGATTGCTTCAAGGGAGCTTCTAGCGACAAAGAGTCCACTAGTTTTCATAGCCAATTGAGTGGCGGGCGGCGTATAAAGACGCCCACCATAGTCCGCAAATAAATATCAGTACAGCCGCATTATAACTGTCCACTTTAAACATTTCTCATATTGTAAATGAGCATGAGCATTTATAACACCCAACTAAACCAATTTCATATTATAAAGTCCACTCGAATCAAATTGCAAAACAATTTCCAAGCAGTCCAACTGAACTCCCTGACTTCCCGCCAAAAACTCACAATTTTTCGGTATTTTTACCGATATGGACTCTATCCTACCGAAATGCAACGATTTTTCTATGATTTCAAAGAATACATGAAAATTTTCCCGATTTTTTAGGGTTCCGTACCTCGAAAGGAAAAAAACGGAACCCTTTCAAGATCACTTTGTTGTCCGTCCGTCCGTATCTCTGTGTGTCAAGACCTTTTTCTTAGAAACACGTATAGGTATCAAGCTGGAATTTATACCAAATACTCAAGTCTATTGTCCCTTGGAGCTGTGAAAAAATCAAACTTCTAAGCCAACGCAATCAAAAGATACAGCCGTTTATGCCGCAAATTTTCGGACACTCGCAAGGGATTCAAAACCTACAGGGTACTTCCCGTGAAATAGAAATTTGGTACGAAGCAACGTCTTATAGCACAGATAAAGGAAAATTTTCAAAACCCGTAAATTTTTAGTTACATCATATCGTCGCTTGCCTCTCTTAACTGACGTAACTGACATTGAGCAAAATGTTCAGGGCAAGCTTTATTCGGTTTATGGTTACCTAAAATCGGAGGCAGCTCAACGTTTATCAGCGTGAGCAAAATAAAAATCTGCCTATATATTGATCTTATAGAGTACTTCGTGTGGGTATAAATTTTATTCAAATATTATTATTATTATTTAAATAATAAATTTTCAAAGCAGATACGTTTCTTTGAGAGAACTTTGTTTTCGATTTGGACGGTATTTGTTGTAACTTACGTCGGGCAATTGTACTATAAATCTTGTAATAAAATTCTGAGTATAGAAATAATCAGTTGTAATCAAATTACAAGTTACAAATTACAAACACGTAACCATTAGGTATACTGATAGTTTTAAAAAACAACAAATTGTAACAAAAATTTCAAACCTTTGTGTAATTTTTATAACAAGTGTTTGTAACTTAAGCTCAAACAACAGTTTTGTTTGAAAACGTCAATGTTTAAAATTCAATCATAATCAACATCTGTTTAATAAACTAACAGTTTCATAATACAATATCTTTGAGATCACATCTTAGTTATGCACTGAACCTTATTTCTAATTAAGTTATTCAGTCTTAAACATAACTTTTGAAATCACAATTTTTGTACCTATACTTACGTATCCTAGTATGTCAATTACTCATAGTAAATAATCTAAAAATAAAACGAGATGTTTAAAAAAAATACAGTCAAAACTGCGAAATAGAACTGAAAACAAATTCTAAAAATACTAATTATCACATTATCACTTTATTTTTTATCACATTATTAAATAGGAACTCTTAAAAATGCAAACGTTCACATAATCAAAGAAAGTGGACATCCTCTCCAATCATGAAAAAGTAACCTTGCTAGATGATCTTCTGCAACAATAATACAATAATCAATTTAATGTGGAAGCGATTTGTAGAATTCTGCATGTTCTGGCAGCCTTATCACTGGCGCATCACCAGCTGTTAACGAAATCAAGTCGTCATATTTTTCTTTCGCAATTTTCCGGGGAGCGTCATTAAGAAGACTTAATTCATCATTTAAGATAGAAGACCGGTGCCGTTTTAAACTTAAGGAACGGTTTGACGTTTGGCGATGGTCAGTTTTAAAGTACAGCGTTGTTGGGTCAATTTTACGCACATGAAATGCGGTAATTTTCGTCCAATTTATTGGCAGCCCCTCATCATCACTTCGAAATGAGAGAAGACGTAAATCTGTGGATAACTTTTTGAAGTTAAGGAAATCTGTATGACTCAGGACCACAACATCGTAAGGCTGACTCCTTCTTGCTAGTTTGTAAATAGGAACCAGCTGTGACGGCACAAATACATCTCCAGCCTTCTTTAAGGCATAGCCAATTGCGCTATGGGCAGAGTCTCCCTCGTTTTGACCATGATTGGGCGCGGAAAATTGCAATGTGATCTCTTCGAGATTTGTTGCATTGTTGATGGTGTATAATAACGCAGAAGCTACAATAGAGTTCCGATTTTGTCCGCTGGCTCCATCAGCAAACAAATAGATGTGTTTTAGACCACGAACATCACTGTCTTTCAGATAAATATTTAAAGCCGTTGATATTTCTGAGGATCCTCTTTTGCTTTGTGCACTTACGTCGCGAATAGATCTTACAAGTACTGCAAACAAAGTCTTACCAAACGTCGTAAGTGACATAAGTCTTTTAGTGAGCTCTAAAATTCAAGAAAGTGTAGATACACCTGCCCCAACCTTTGTGATATCTCAGACTGGTAAAAACACACAGATACGTCGATTAGACAGATCGATTCGTCTTGCAAAATTGATTAAGATGGTGTAGATAACTCAGTTTCGAAAAAAATGTCAGATACGTCGGTTAGAGAGGCAAGCGACGATATTAGGTCTTTACCTATGAAATTGCCGTTTAGTATGAAAAAATTTAAACGAACTTTTTTCATGTATTTTTTATTTGTATTAATCGAAGTATTCACCCATGCAATCAACGCATCTTTGCCAACGCAGTGGCAGTTTATTGATGCCCTTCTTAAAGAAATCATCTGGACGGGAGGTAACAAATTCTTCAAAGGCATTTTGTACTGCCTCTCGGGTATTGAATTTTTTTCCCGCCAACAATTTATCCAAATTCTGGAAAAAGTAGCAGTCTGTAGACGCAAGGTCTGGTGAGTAGGGCGGATGACGGAGAGCTTCCAACCCCAGTTCTTGCAACTTGGTGACCGTCTGCTGTGCAGTATGAGGTCGCGCGTTGTCGTGCAGGAGCAGCGAAGAGGAGCGATTGACCAATGCTGGTTGGAGATGTGCCAGCTTCTCCATCATTGTATTCAGTTCTTCACAGTACACATCTGCAGTAATGCTCACCCCGTTTGGTAAGAAGCTGTGATGAATCAAACCGGCGCTAGACCACCAAACAATGACCATCACTTTTCTAGGGGTAAGTTTTCGTTTAGGGCATTGTTTAGGTGCTAAACCAAGATCTAAACAACTTGCTGAGCGCTTGCGGTTATCAAACAGAATCCATCTTGCATCGCAGGTAACAATGCGGTTCAAAATTTCTTCATTTGTGTGTCTGTTGAGCAGTGCAAGGCACGTCTCGACGCGTACTTCGCGCTGGCGATCATTGAGTTCGTGGGGCACCCATTTGTCAAGCTTTTTTACCTTGCCAATATGACGCAAATGGACCAATATTGTTTTGACGCTAACGTCGAAAGCTGCTGCTAATTCAGCCGTAGATTGTGTATCATCAGCTTCCACAATCGCCTTTAATTCGTCATTGTCGACCAGTCTTCGGACGACCGCGAGGTTCATTTTTCAGGTCAAAATGTCCTGAAAGGAAGCGAGCAAACCAATAACAGGTGGTGCGTTGGTTTTTAGTGTTAGCTCCGTAAACGTCGTTGATGTTGCGTGCCGCTTGTGCCGCGTTGCTGCCACGACGGTACTCATATTCCATAATTACTGGAATTTTTTAACGTATCCATGATGACGAAAAAGATTGAAATGCGATGAAAATGTAACACTAATCAATAAAGAAATGACTACTTTTGGAAAAAGAATTCCATGTTTTTAAAATAAAAATTAATTTGAAATTAGAATTCTTAGCCAAACAAAATTTATTTTGATTTGAAACGGCCAGTACTGCAGAACGGCAATTTCATAGGTAAAGACCTATTATAATAAAAATAATTTTAACCTTAATTTAATACTACCCCTCATGAACGCGTAGAGGTATTAAATTGAAATTCATATCAAATACTCAGGTTGCACGGAACCCTCAGTGCGCGAGTCCGACTGTCACTTGGCTGGTTTTTTACCGATTTTACACTTCTTACCTACCGAAATACCGAAATGCAACGATTTTTTTGACCATATTTCCGTTTTTTTACCGATTTCACACTTTAAGTTGGCATCCCTGTTTATTTATATTTTACGTTACGGGGATCAAAAGTAACTAGTAAGTATAGATGAGTTATAGTTAGTTATTATTACAGAATATTTCATATATTTTAGGAAGTTTGTCCTACAACTCGATGTAATAAGGGGTTTTCCGCTTGGGAATTCACTTGTTCGAGGAACTGAGTTAGTTTATTTTATATATTGAGTAGACTATTAGTTAATTTTTTGATAAATAAACAAATTTGACGGAATATTGTATTTTCTTTGTCATATACCGATTTTGGGTACAAATGTACCGATTTTAGTGGGCAGTTATACCGATTTCGCACTTTGGCGGCTAGCGGTTGTGGCGGTTGCTAAATGCGCGGTCAAAAGTCAAAATCTGACTAGCCCCCTCCTGGGCCAGAAGCTGGGTACGCCCATGGGCACCAAATTTATGTTTGTTTGATGTGACGCTCCACATCAAAATGAGAGACAAAAGAAGAAAAGCGGGGCGCGTGCCTACATGAGCAGGAAAGTTCCAGAAGCCTTTGAGGAGGTAATGGCCGTCTGTCATTAGTCATAATTACTTTGTTAGCAAACTCTTGTTGAGAGGAGCGTTGATGTAAAGCAAACACTTCTTGTATATTCTAAATCTTTGAAAGCAAAGCTGTTTCTTGACAGCTTAGATTTTTATCAACACAAATCTGCACGAGGAAATCAATTTTTTTTGTCGAATTTTTTTTTACAATGCTTCTTTATTTGTCATAAATAGATAAGCGTACTATCCTGTAATGAACGATCGATATCTGATAAAATTCTGGGAAAAAGTTGACTTAGAATAGTTCGCCTCGAACTCTGAACTCGCGAGCCCCGTATGTCGGCAACCCTTTGACAGATTTTGCTTATGTTCGAACTTAAAAACTCTATTGGCTAGATAGATAATAAGATAAACACTTTATTTGTCGCACTGAGGCACACACATACATGTTTACACAAATCAACACAAAAGCATTGAAAATCTGTTGTATTAGAAATACAAAAAGGCAATAACTCAGCGTTAAAATTGCTCAAACACTGATTTTCAGTCATCACCGTCGAGTGAGAGAACATGAGCATGTCGGAAGAGCGATAAATAAAGTTTAATTACACCTAGTATTAAACTGCTTTGGATATATTATTTACTACAAAGTCAAAAATAAAGTGCCGATGAGTTGGAATGAAAAAGTGTGAAAAAGAATATGAAGGAAGAAATAAGGAAGTGAGAGAGAAAGTGATGATTACAATTATAACCTACGATTTATAGTAGTCCGTCATCTAAGCGACCAACTTCTGTTTTTTCAAGAATAAATCTTTAATTTTTCTTTTAAAATTTAGCTTTGACGTGAGTATCCTTATAGGGCTACTTCTACACGAATACAAAATTTCATGAAGCTTCTCGTCGAACAAGCATACATACAAACGCCAGATCCTTCAAGTAGACTAGTTTTTAAATAATAACAAAAATATATTTGAGATCCTCATAACGAGCCCTTTTATTTGATAGTAAGGTTTTTTATTTCCTAATTTGTCCCCCTAAAATGACCCTTATTTAAAAAAATAATTTATTTACATTGCACATCTGTGTTAGGGCCATACAATTATATCATCCTACCCAAATTTCACCTTATTTGATCCAGTAGATTCGGAGCTAATTGGCTGTGACAGTCGGACGGACAGACAGACGCATAAGTGATCCTGTAGGGGTTCCTTTTTTAATTTTTTGTATGGAATCTTAAAAGATTGCCTTTGGCTTTGAGATTGGAAGGCAAGATCTAAAATCGACTTTCCTAATACACTGTCTAAAGCAACGCAGGGTCAAAATCATGCACCCGTGCCAAGTCACAGAGAAAATCTATTGTAGACATAAATTCGATAAACTCATTGACAGCTTTTGCAAGCTGAATGAGCTGAAACAATGTGGATGAAGCTCATTGACGGAAAGCAGTCGTAAATATAAGAGTCATAAACGATCGCAGACGACCACCACCGGCGGCTCATCCGGCAAAGAGTGCCAAAGTACAGAAGTAGGTAATCTTTGAAGTTAAGAGGTATAGAAAGTGAAATAAAAATATTTCTCATATTTCCATGTATTTTGGGGATATTTATTCTGTATAATGGACTGAATTCTCCCTTATAAGTAGCCACTAACTATTTACATACAAATGCCCTGTACTTATATGTAGTGTTTTAAATCATTCATAACTGGAACTGTAAAGAACATAAAGAATATATTATTGCGAAAATAATTAAAACCGTTCAGTAAATTAATGCTTTATTATTGGTAAAACATCCCGCAAAGTATCCTATCCAATTGCAATTTTTTGTTCCATTTTGTTTCAAAAATGTAAGTACGTTTTTCAAGCTCAATCGTTTTCCAAATTATGTTACTAGCTGATGTCCCGCGAATATTTTTATACCTCAACAAAAAATACTCATCAGGCTGAAAAACTTTTACTAAGGCGTCATTTTTATATGTCTTATAGTTTAGCTGGACCGTTATGGTTCTGCATCAGGTGTTCCATTATCCAAAATCAATTCTAACCTATATATTGCTTAGGCTTAACAACTATATAACAAAAAATCCGGAGATTTCCGGAGTTTCCTTGTACAATGAGACAAACAGGCAAACAAACAGACAGTAATTTTTTTTTATTCGTATCTATCCGTCTTATTATAAAAACAGGACTAACTTTGTTACTAGGTTTAAACCATTATCCGCCCAAATCAAGTTGACATCTAGTAATAACATACTATCTCACATGTCAATGTCAATTTGATTTTGGGCGGACAATGGTTTAAACCTAGTAACAAAGTTAGTTCTGTTTTTATACGATATTAGTCTACATCACCACAATTTTTTAGGAAAAATATATTTTTATTCAATGTACGGACCTATTTTTTTTTCTATTTTCTTATACAACGTAGAAGAGACATACCGATATACCATAGTCAAAAAAATTGCCATTTTTATACAAAAGTTTGCAGCCGCTCGGACAATTTGTATGGGAATGTCGAATTTTTGAAGTGAAAACTTCTTTAGTGGCGTTGTACACTTTTTTGTAATGGGTAAAAAATGTTAAACTCGCGTCAGGGAGTCAGAACACGTGACCCTGATCGAAAATTCGTAAGACGGATGGAGAGTAGACCGCCGGCGCGGCGTATGAGAGGAAGTATCCCCCTCTCTTTCTACGGTGCGGCGAAAATGTATGCCTGCGCCTGCTGTTTCGTTTAGGCGGCGCAGGGCGCTTGCGCGAATGTTCGTGTGTGTTTATGTTACAGGGTGCCACGCGCATCCATGGATGGTGACAGTGACAGCTGATGGCTCGACCGTCTGTGTAGTGGCCACACTGCTGTGTATTCGTAAAATTCGTGTATATAAAGTGTTTATTAATGTAATATAAATTGTCATGTTTGTGTCCGATAGTGCAATAAATAAATATTGTATTCTACCACATAAATTATAGAACTTTCATACTGATAAAATTAAAGCAATTCGTGCAAAACTAGTCCCAAAATCCCAACCATTCCAAAATATAAAAAATGCACAACTGCAACGTTATTAATCAAGTTTTCACTTCTGCCGGCACTCCCGGACTGCAACCCGTCGTTTATTTTTTGCTTTTTGACTGTTATTTTAATTTCATTATACTGTAGTGATCTAGTATAGCCCATAGTTCGATTTACTACGGGTATGTCCCTTCCACGTTGTATATGTATAGATTTAAAACTCGATCGGTATTGTTGAAACCGGGATTGATACAATATCGTTTCAACCAAACCAAAGAATAGAAAAATGCAGGGAGCATAAAACTCCAAAACAGATCATGATAGATAAAT
Organism: Acrobasis suavella; assembly: GCA_943193695.1. Lineage (NCBI taxonomy): Eukaryota > Metazoa > Arthropoda > Insecta > Lepidoptera > Pyralidae > Acrobasis > Acrobasis suavella. Next base: position 32,747,312 of record OW971928.1, read on the forward strand.
ATATAGAATATTAATGGAGTAATGTAGTAACTTTTTATATTTGAGCTAGTAACAGCTTGGGTCTCCATATAACACAATAGTTACTGCTAATTTTAATATTTTTTCTACATTTAGCCGAATTACATGCCTTCTAGAATCACCCGTATAGGCAACCTTAAACTTTCTACGCCGATACTCTTTGCTCGGCGCACGCACTGGACCCCTTTCTTTCTTTCACCAGTCCACAGAGACGCGAGCCCGGCTGCGCACGCGCCATGCCCGACCAGAGTCTGTGACCAGTTCACCAGTGTACCAGTGCAACCATGACATTGAAGCTAGGATTCTTTTTCATCCTTCTAATCAAGGGAATCTCGTCCCAGGATGAATCTTTCGCCAGTTCGTTTCTCTCCGGTAAGTCACTTTCACCATTTTGAAATAGGTCGTGTTTTTAGGTCGCAAGGCTGTTGAATATCGATGGGGTGTCCCGTTAGGTTTTGCCGTTGTTTTAAGTTAGTTTTTCCGATATAATTGAAGCGGTGATGTGGAGCCTTGGTGTTGGAATGTGTGAATAAACATTTCTGACATGTTTTTCTTGATAGAGCCTCTACGTGCGGCGTATGCGTGAACTGGCACGATTACTTTTAGCTGGGTTTTGCTCTAAATCAAGCATAATGAAAAAATCATAGAAATCCTATAGAATGTAAGATATTTGTAAATGCTGTTTAAACATTGATATTTTTTTCAATTTCATCCGAACTCGAATAAGCATGGAAATTATTAAAGACTAGGCACTAAAGTCTATTTGCTTTATTAGATACCTAAAGTTTTTGCTATATTTTATTTCTATATACATATTATAAGTCGAACTTTTTTGGTTGTGTTCCTTACATAGACTTTATTTATTGGTAGATACAGGAGATTTTGATTTCATAAGTTTCCTAACATGATCTAATACAACGAAAGCTTATTGGTACACTTTCAATTTAAATATTCTATCTGCTTAAAGCCGCTAGATCCAAAATGCTTTGTTACTAGTTTATGGGACTTACCCTCGAAATCATCATCATCATCCGAGCGTGGTTTTCTCGGTTGCATCCTCAGCGGTAACGCTTCAGAGCCCGATGTTACTGGTTACTCAGAACGACAGACTACACTGGTTGCCATCAGACCTCCAACCTTAAGAGTAAACCAGAACCAATTATTGGATAAGTTTGAGAGCAAACGCTAGATGGACGAACGGACTCACAGTTATGTGTCTTTCAAACACGGAATCATCTTTTTTTTCGAATAATCAAGTCTTAAATATCCTAACCAAATTCTTAAATCATATCCCAAAATGCTCTGTCTGCCCCATTGCAGATAAAGCCGTGATAGTACGAACTAATTTTATAATAGCAGCATGCTCCACCTTCCAATTTCATCCATCCTACAGAGGAGCTACCGCTAGGTCATAAACTGCCATGGGCCACACGGTGTTTAAATCGCCTCCAAACTAAGGTAGGTCAATGCCTACTATCTGGCGCGTAGGCGCTACATTGACGAAGCAGAAGCACAGTGCCAGTGTTGTCACGACTAGATGCAGATATGCAGCACCTCCTGTCATGCCTTTTGTGCACATTAGCTGTACAATGCCTGACCTCTGCCTCGGAGGAACGCGTAGAAGTAGCAACGTATTGAAAGAACAATATTTGAAATTTTGAGCCAACGACACGACATGGAGAAGAAGACTTTATAACTTGGTTGACCATTTACCATTGCGTACAAGTTGACATCTAGTTCAAGCTTTGATTATAATATGGAATGAATTTATTGATCAATAAATAAATAAGAAATCGCTTCAATGCTGGGCTGAGAGAAAAGAAAAAACTCAAAATCGTAAAAGCCGATCGAGAGAATGAGTATTACCATTTCGATTTCTTTTTTCATCTTCGTGCCAATCATTGCGCTAAATCCCTGGGCTCTGCCAGTGCCTGCTTAGTCCCGCAGGATCAATGCCCCATTATATTAAGACATGGTAGAGTATGTTGTACGAGTATGTTTGTATAAATAAGAAAGTGAACAATGAAAATAAGATGCAAATACCTGCCTGTTAATTAATACATACATTAGTAATTAAAATGAACACGATTCACGAAACAATTGAAAACATTCCTAAGTATACAGTTACTCGTCTTCGTAAGTCGGAGTAATGCTAAGTATGTTTGTATGTTTCGTTTATGGGCGTTTTGTTTGTGCTAGTGATCTAGAATGTAAATGTAACACTCGTAAAGTATAAGGACGGACTCGTTTCGTCTTGTCGTCGTTTCTTCCATGCTGGTCTGAAAGAAAAGAAAAACTTAAAATGAACCAGCTGCTTCTCATTCTGCGGAGATTGTAAAAACCGATCGAGACAAAAATGCGAATTATGTTAATAGGCGAGTCGGCTAGCAAAACATCACGATTCTTTTCCTATTCTTTTCCTCACCATCACGCTTAAAGGCCTATGGGTCTTGCGGTCCTAGGCTCTGTCTGCTTAGACCTGCAAGACTTAAAATGCTCCGTTTACCAACGGTCATTTTCAACTACCACCCCTTCCATCCGGTGAAGGAAAACATTGTGAGGACCTACAAATTATTGTTCACGAATGTATGATAATGACCTTTTGTCACTTGATGACAGTCACTGACATACGTCAGAAGCTTTAGGCAAAATTTGACACTAACATACTCGATAAGAAGATTGCCTAACATTAATCTGAGCCTGACGACAACACTAAAATGAGTGAAGAATCCCAAGGGAAGGGATTTATCTATGAAACTAGTACCTACAAAATATCTGATGAACCTTACCACGGAGGCAATCTAAGATGGTGTAACTTGCCAATTTTATTGTGACGGTTTTCCGCACTCAGGTTTCTACAATAGGTAATATTACAGATTTACGCTCTTTTATAATTCAAATACAAAGTGCACACTTTAAATATATGTGGGATGTTACGAATGTCAAATTATTTACATTCGCGAACGCGAATGCGAATGTTTAGGCTGTGAATGTGCGAATGCGAATGCGAATGTAGACATCAAGTATTACAAGAAACATAGATAAGAATTAATAATTTTTATTATTTGGGCTAAAAAATCGCCATATTTCACTTATCTTTCCCGGTGCAACAACGAAAAACTGTCTAATTATCCCAAAATAGTTTAAAATACAATAAAATCACAAAAAACTTTTCCTATTGGTCAAAATAATGACGTTAAGGCTAATCTCGTAAGCCAGTAGTTACCAAAACAAGCGGCTAGAAATGATATCCGACATGAGCATCGAAGAAAAAGTATTTTATTAATTTTTTTTTATATTCAAACTGTTATATTAGTATGTTCTGCTATTTTTTGTTTTTTTAATAAACTTCGAATACACCGCTTATACATTAATTCAATACGTTTATACCTACTTTTGTCAATGCCTATTTCCAAGATATCTCTCACAAACAAATAATTAAAATAGTACTATTTCCTTCTATGTCACATTTTGTATGAGAATTTTAAGTTTTTACCACTTAAAATGTCATTGTTTTTAAGTTTAATGTATCTTATTGTAAATAAATCAGAAATAAACAACTAAAACAAAAAATTAAATCAAGTTAAATCAATGAAATGTAAGCAGCCGTTTCTAGCTTATTTATCGCTAGAAATGATTTGATAATAAGCCAAATAACCCCCTTTTTGCCGCTAGGCTTGAAATTCTACTCTACTCGAAAAACATCGACATTTTCATACAAAAGTGTTCGGCTGGCCTGGCAATTAATATGAAAATGTCGAATTTTTCTTCGAGTTTCAAGCATTGGTCCCATCGGAAAAGTTGTTCATATTGACGGTCTGAGTAGCTCCTACAAGGATCGGACAGGGTTTATGTTATATATTGTACATGCGCGAAGCATCGAAACGCAGAGTTGCGGCGCGGTGGCACGTCCGCGAGGCCAATGGGCATGTCATGACCTGCACACATTCGCATTCGCTTAACATTTGCATTGATTGATGCGAATGCGAATGTTTAAAACGATGCGAACCATAAGCATATGCGAATGCGAATATTCGTAACATCCCTAAGTTGTACCGTTACTTCTAAAAGTCTTATTCTTGAGCAGCATAACATATAGGGAAGGTGGTACAAAACGATCCCCTAAGGTAAAACGATCCCCGGCTGTTATATCGACTTAAAAGCGCCATCTAGTATATTTTAACTAAATTTCGTGCTTCTGCCGTCGAGCAGTACAATCTGTTTCAGTGTCATCGCGTCATTAGCAATATTAACCATTTTATATCAAAATATCGAAAATTGCTGTGCTACATCTAAAATAAGCCATTATTTGACATTATATATCTTTTGTCTACGGAAATATTATGTGATAGTTTTGTTTGTCCCAGTTTCTGTCACCAATCAGCCTTGAAATTAACTGTTATTCATTACAGTACTTGAAAAACATAGTTTATGTTTTGATGTTGTTCGTCAATATGGCATTTGGGTCAAAACGATCCCCTTATAGGCTGGGCAAAATGATCCCAGGATCATTTTACACTCTGCCTTTTTTTTTAAAGTTTTCAGTTACCTTAATAGATATATTTATAGCTTTTTAGGGCTCTGTAGTAAAGAAGCCCTTATAGTTTCGCCTAGTCTGTCCGTCCGTCTGTTTGTCCGTGGTTTTACTCAGAGACTATTAGTATTAGAAGCTGTGATTTGGCATGGGTATGCTATGTTTATTTATTACGCCGACAAAGTAGTAAACTAAAAATATGAAAAAAATCTTTTTTTGGTATTACATAAAAGTGGGATTTTTAAGGTACACAATCCTATAATATTAATATTATTTATACTTTCCTATATAACGTTATTGAGTTATCATATCTTTATTTTGTTGCTAACAATATTTAGTAGTGATTTGTCTTTTTACTTATAGAAATCATGCCGCAAAATTATATTCGAAGAACCACACGCCAGAATTGATGTTAGTAGTTAGAGAGTATGTTGATGTTATGATTTTATTCAGGAGCATTAATATTATAAAACTATTAGTGTTATAGAGATTTAAGAGAGCTTAAGAAGTTTGATTATATTAACACAGAGTTGTTTAAATTTGTTTCTAAGACTGAATTTAGAATAAAAAATTATATTGAATGTTTAATATTTTGCTTGAATTTTGAATATTGGGGTTAAATGATCCCCGGGATCATTTTGTACACAGGGGTGTACAAAATGATCCTTAAGTAGACCTTCACGAAAAACTTAATTATATTGTTTATAATGGTCAATGTGATTACACGCTTACAGCATTTGTAGTTTAATTGTATAGCTAACTCTTACATAGTTTAAGTTAAAGAAAATACTTCATAATCTCGTTTTACAGCTGTTTTCCCTTAGGGGGATCATTTTGTACCACCTTCCCATATGTTAAGTTAGGGCGTGTAGAGTTAGGAGCTTGGCAAACCATGAGATCTGATAACTTTTTTACAGTGCAAGCAATAGGTATGTAGCTACTCGTCTTGACATCACTTTACATGGAAATGTTTTTGTGGGATAACATATACTGTAGATACAAGTGTATGAGTATTTCAAATAAATATTTTCCATGATAAATCAATAATTGGTGCTCGGACTAAGGACTGGTCAGCTCGGCTCCGTTTTTTAAGCTACTCAGTATACGATACTTATTTTTGCTAATTGTAATTAAATTAGGCACTCGTCCACAAGTATTATATTTTTTTTTATATATTTTACCTATTGTCTTCAATGACTTAAGAGTCCCCTTACCCTGGACAGAATCACACTTTCCCATACAAATGTAGTCTACATTTTATATTGAAACGACATGTCGGATATGGGCAAAATTATGTAATTTTAAAGAAATTGCAATTATCTAGGATTATAATTGGTTTCCGGCGGTAAAATTATGAACTTAAAAGAGATTATAGTGCAATATATCACATTTGACCATCAGTATGAAAAACTTCTACACCCTTATATTTTCTTTCAAGTTCATAATTTTACTGTAGTAAACCAATTATAACCCTAATAGCAATTTCTATAAAATTACAAATTTTTACTGAAATCTGACATGTCGTTTCAAAATAAAACGTAGACTACGTTTGAATGGAACAGCCTAAGGTAAGGGAATTCTTAAGCATATTATATTTGTAACTGACAAGCACTATTGGCATGTAGGCGACCAATAAAGTGTAGGGGAAGGCCCATAGGCCCACATAGTGGACAGATTTGCAAGAGACGGACGGCCTTTTTTTATGAATTAGGTTAATGATTATATCTAGTGTAAGTATAGTCGTTTGAGACGGACTCAAGTTAAACCTCCATCAAACTTCTCGTTATCTAAACCAGCTCTAGACCACTTTAGTAAAATAGTTAATACTAAAATAAATTCTATGCAATGGGATCCATTTGACTCGGCGGAAGCGGATTGGAACAAATTGAAAGACTCCATCCTAGATTGCTCCAAGGAGTGCGGGGATTTATTTAAATCTGTACGAAAGAAGGAAGAGTGGATTAGTAGCCAATCATGGGGTCTTATAGAAAAGAGGAAGAAACTTAAAACTGATGGTATAAAGTCCGTTATTCAAAGAAAACAATATAACCAGCTTCATGCTGAGGTACAAAAATCTACCCGTAGGGACAAAGACATGCACATCAATAGTATCTGCCAAGAACTGGAAGAACATGCTGATAAGGCTCACACAAGAGACCTATTTCAGGCAGTAAAACGGTTGACTGGTACATTTAGACCTAAATCTTGGACATTGGAAGATGCTAGAGGTAACACTTTGATAGTCATAGACGATCTTCTGGAAAGATGGAGAGACTACTGCGCTAATCTGTATCGAGAAGCAAACAGCCCTCTAGTGGATAGGAGATGGGATGAACACATCACAGAGCCTAATATATTGCTGTCAGAAGTAGAGGATGCTATAAAAAAGCTAAAACATAGGGCAGTCGGCCCGGACGGTATATCAGCGGAAATGCTTCAGCATCTCGGACCTAATGGCGTAAAGATCATCCATCAAATATGCAACAAAATATGGAAGACTGGTCAATGGCCTGAGGACTGGACACATTCTGCTGTGGTTTCGCTACATAAAGAAGGGTCTACCAAAAAATGTGAGAACTATAGAACCTTATCTATTATGTCCCATGCAAGTAAGATACTTTTGCGAGTCATAAATGCTCGATTATCCGCGTTTCTAGATACCCAAATACCCAAGGAACAATCTGGCTTTGTAGCTGGGAAAGGAACTCGCGAACCAATTATAAACATCCGCATTATCATAGAGAAATGTCGAGAATTTAATATACCCTTGGTGCTCTGTTTTATTGACTACGCGACGGCGTTTGACTGCGTTAATTGGCAAACTATGCTCGATGTGCTCATTCAAATGGGTGTCCCTCCGCATTTGGCCTTCTTGATTCAGAATCTATACCTTGACAGTAATAGTTTTGTAAAACTGGAAGATAAACGGTCAAATACGTTTCACCCTGAAAGAGGTGTACGTCAGGGATGTATTCTATCTCCCAAATTATTTAACATCTACGGCGAATACATAATGAGGAAAGCACTCGATGGCTGGGATAGCGGAATAAGTGTTGGTGGCGAAAGACTTACCAACCTCAGATATGCAGACGATACCACTATACTCGCGTCCAATGAAGAAGAAATGGCTAATCTGCTGAAGCGAATAGAAGTGGAAAGTGCTAAGCTCGGTCTTAAGATAAACCATTCTAAGACAAAAGTAATGGTCGTAGATAGAGCTCAACTTCTTCCTCAAACATCAGCGTTGTGTGGATACGAAAGAGTCAACGAATTCATCTACCTTGGCTCCCTCATTACAAATGAGGGTAGCTGCTCAAATGAAATTTACCGCAGATCTGGTATGGCTAGAAGTGCAATGACAAACCTTGAAAAGATATGGAAGAACAGAGGTATTCGTTGTAAAACTAAAGGCGCATTGGTTTTCTCTATTTTCCTCTTTGGTGCTGAAACTTGGACCATTAGCATGCTCGACAGAAAGAGAATTGATGCTTTTGAGATGTGGTGCTGGCGAAGATTGCTGCGAATACCATGGACTGCCATGAGGACTAATGACTCCATACTCAAGGAACTCCATATCACGAAGCGTCTCTCGGTTTATTGCCAGGAGAGGGCTCTCCGATTTTTCGGGCATATTATGCGCTCCCCGATGCACTATCTGGAGAAGCAAATAATAGTGGGCCAAATAGAGGGTAAACGCGCCAGAGGAAAACCGCCGGCTAGATGGGCCGATTGTATAAAGAAAGTGGTTGGAGGTTCCATGCATAAAGCGGTCCATAGTACTGACGACCGAACAGCCTGGAAACAAATATGTGGTCACGATCCTCAGCATTGAGGGACCGATGAAGAAGAAGAAGAAGTATAGTCGCGAGAAAGGCGCTAACTATGAGGTAAGTGGCACTTTTTTTATGACAACTGCATTCATGTATTCTGGATTATTGTCTTCTTTATTTATTTATGTTTTCTTTTATATTCTTGGGTTATTAATCCTTAATTAACCGTGTGTTCACTTTGCCCTATGAGGCTACCAGCTTTATCCGGTGGGTTGGGCAAAGTGAATAGCGGTACTAATTTTAATAAACTTAAAAAAAATAAGTAAGTTACTAAGATTAAGTGATTTTTGTTAATCACATTTGAAAGTTTAATAATTACTCTTGCAAACTCAGTAATTGTTTTTTATCTTGTTGTATCGGCTCCCTTTCCATAGCCTGCTAAAAGTTAAGGCCTTCCCCTATATGAATTTCTGTCGGCGTTTTTTCTCAACAGTATGGCTGTTGCGAAATGCTAGTATCGTTAGCTTTTGTTTAAAATAATTTAAATATAAATAAACTGTACACGTGATGTATTAAGTTATTGACGTGGAAATGTGCCTGCAAAGGCCTATAATTACAGAATAAAATTATGATTCTTGATTGATTCTTAATTTTTATAGACTCGTTTTCTCCGTGTATTTCATCAAGCAAAGCTCGGTTGTCCAGTTACTTACATATATAACATTACACCTAATCGATTAGATAAGAAGAATAAAATGGAAATCTCATTTAACCAGTCAATGTACTAATTTGAATATTTTCTAATTTGATTACTTAATGGTTACGTGAACTGAAACATCTGTGTGACTGGTTTTTGACCACACGCACGGGATTTAATTCGTGTCAACCTTCATTATCATTTCTTTTACGCTTGTCTGGGAGAAGAGAAAAAATTAAGAATGTGCCAGTTGCTTTTATTACCGCGCAGATCGTATAAGTCGATCGAGGGAATGGGCGAAAATGGGAATTAAGTATGTAAAGAGGGAAAACAACACTAGTCCATATAATAAGAGAAACCATGTTTCCACTCCTAAATGTTATTTCATCTCAATTTTCTTTGTAAGTTATTTACACAACAAAATCAGCCTCGTATGATGGATTTTCCTATTTTAAAATTTGCAATAATAAAAGAGATGCACATTTTGAAAAAAAGAAAACCCGCGGAAAGTATGTAAACCTATTATTTCGGACAAAAATTGTTTATATTCTTATTGTATCCACAATATACTTAAGACAAAATAATTGAGAACGGAGTGGAAAAAAAACTTTTCTCTATCAGCTTTTTTTGTATGGTCGGAGCGCGTGCTATACTTCCCTCTAAAAGGTTTAAAGGGTTACACCATTTCTATTTCGAATCCTTTTTCACCTTATCGCCCACCATCACACTAAAAGTGACCTTTTGATTTTGCGGCCCTGTCTCTATGTGCTTAAAGCCGCAAGACCCAAAATACCTGGCTGCCCCATATATATACCTAGTAAATTTGTAAATATTGAATACGAAGTAGATATTGCTAAGTAAGCCATTAGCTAATTTTAAAGAGAACAACTTAGATCTTGCAGTAGGCTAGTCTTTAAGGTATTTATTCTATGGGCCTTTAATATATTATCTTCAGCAATAAATGATTTGATTGATTATGGAGAGATGCATTCAAACATAGCTACACTACAAACTAACGTTGCCAGTGAAATAAAAAATAAATGTAGCATACTGATAAGTAAAGCAAAAATCACTATATGATATGACGGTGTGCGTGTATGGGTGCGCACGCGCATGGGGGGCCGCTAACGGTGACGGCCCCGTTAATGCGATGCCCCGAGCTTTTTGTTTCGAGGCACAAGTAAGTACTTGCATCACTGATCTGTCGAAGACAGGAAGATGTAGATTTTTTTGGCAGATCATTTGTAGTATACCTCTACCAGGAGAATAATATATGATCTGACGTCAACAACTAAGTAAGAACCTTAGCATTATGAAATTATCAGAATACATACATTGGCAGTGGGCAAGCTATATCAAGCGATGCCTTTAGACAGCTTGGAAAGTCTGACACCAGTGTTTGCCATTTACATACAAGAAAAACAACAAACAGCCTTACTGGCCAAGTGATCTTATTCTTCCTACGGTTTTAGAAGTAGGATCAAAAATTTCTAAAAAGTGAGATTACTTTAATGCAATTATAAGTGGAATAAACCACAGTAGGTTATTACTGTGTTCCAGTTAGCTAGTCCAAACTGTCCTAGACGCTGTTTTTATTTGTTTTTAAGATTGAGACTCTATTTTATTTTTTTAATACATAAGTACTTATTTATTTGTTTTCTATGACTTTTTGTTATATTTTGAAAACGTAGATATAAAATGATTGTTTGAATTAATTTTACTCGACTGTTTATCGCTTGTTTCCAGAATATTTTATATGACTCTTCAAAGATACGAATTATCATAGTCAAAATGATTTACATATTTATCTTTATAAATTTTCATAACTTGATTATTTTCAATTTTGCTTCCTATTTCATGAAAGCAACTGCAGCATTTTCTTTCAAGGCATTAAATTACAATTAAACTGATATTAAAATTAAACATTCTTAATTCGTTATTATTTTTATTGAGTAGTATAGTTACGTGCAGTATCAAATATATTAAACAGTATTAAGTATATATTTAATATATTAAAAAAAACACCATAAGGACCAACATTTTACTGTTATATTACCAACCACACAGTACCACATCATAACATAACGGATTTTAAAATTGGCCGAATCAGAACCATTAGAGTACGTAAACTGGATCCGAACTCATCAATGACCACATTCTGCCAGGTGGTGGTGACACAGGTGACCCTAGACGAATGCCAAATGCAAATACGTCGGGTCGACGAACCTTACTGTTATTTTTTAAATATTTTTGTGGATTATGTAAAATCATGGTTAAGTTATTAACCGAGCGTTAATAATTCTTTGCGTAAATGCTTACATATTTTTTGGTTCTGTTTTTTTTCAACTTCGTACAGTTTTGGTATCCTTAAGTGCCTAAAGGTATAGAGTTAGATTTTTTTATTGTATGAAAAGACCACCATATCCGAGTGCAACAAGTAATAAAAGTTGTCACCCTCACAAGAGCAAAAGAGATAGCGATCAAACTGACCAGTTTTGGTAAAAGACGTGTCAGGCCTTGTTGGCCCGGCCGGATCACACGAATATTGGATTTTTCAAATTTTAAACTGTGTTAATTTATATAAGTAAACTTACTCTGGGAAGATGGAAGGATGGTATCGTGCTGCAACGCCTGCAACTGATTGTTCATGTATTAAGTTAGGTACACTTAACCCTTTTGAGATCACACAAAAACATTTTTTATTTTGTTTTTCTATCTTGTAACTTTAGGTCTATGCCTTTAAAAGTATCTGACGTTGATGTCATGTTAACATGTAACATCCTATTTGTCATATAATGACAAACAGGATCAATGACTGGATGCTGTACCCAGTGTACACTAAATACACGATCATGATAGACAGTTGCACACAGGCGCATAGAGTCTGTTATCACAGTTTATTCAACTCCTAAGTTTATTTCGCCAGTTGCATAAGGGGGGGGGGGGGGGGGTGTCAAAAGAGGAAGGTAGGGGCCAGGAGAAAGTCCTTTAGTCTGGCCGCCCAGCTTAGTCGATAACACATGTTACGTAACGTATTGATTTAGAGGGCACGTTAACTGGTTGGCGGGTGAAAGCATTGCATGCGATGGATGACTAAATGTTCACAGAAAGATGATGTCTGTTGAGGTTGTGTTGAGTCATTGAGGTTTAATTGTGGTTTTCCTATAACCTAACCCTTGCAACCCAAAAGATAGACTAGAACCAATCCTTGGGTAGGTTTAAGCAAACCCTATAGGGCGTTCGGGACTTACAGTTTATACGTGCCTTCCGAAACACGGAATTATCATTCTTTTCAGATAATCGGGTTATTCAAGCCTGCAATATCCTAACGAGACTGGAAAAAGCGTTTCACAAAATATGCTTCCCAGTGGGATTCGAACCTACGACCTTCCAAATCACAAGACGAACAACTTGACCAAATTTCCTACATTCCTTCTCAACAAAGAAGTGGTGATGGCCAAGCGGATTATGAAACAGGCATTGCGTCTTTGCGGCATAAGTTCGATCATCACTAGGCGCGCGCGACTTTACCTTTGAGTTTAGACTCATGTAAGGCCATTTTCAGTTACCACCTCCTTCAGATGAAGGAAAACATCATGAAGAAACCTACTTAAATTGCGAATTGTGACTGATAAGTTTACCAGTGTGTGAAATGTAGAAGGCAATGTTAAACTATTGCGTTTCTTCCCATACAATGACAAGAGCCTGGCTCTTAACTGAAAGCATCAAATTGCGTTGTCAATTGTATCCACAAAAAATCCGGAACTTAGACAGAGTTTGTTTTAGCTTGTAATTCTATGTCCGGCTGTCCGGCTCTATTACTCAGTCGATTCTCGTGAAAAATTGAGATCAGGTTCGATAATCAACAAATTTATCGTCGACTAAGTTTTTGAAAATTATTAAAAACGCGGAGCCAAGCGGGTTGAAAAACTCGCGAGTTCTACAGCTTACAGAGGAACTAGTAATATTTGTTTATTTACGGTCAGCCGTTTTCATGACGACATCAGATCTACTTGGGAATGTAGTTAGGACGACAAGCACGAGGTCTATTATTTTGACCACCAAAGGACGACAGCCACAATGAAAGTCGCCCGCCGATGTCATCTTCTTTTTGTGTCGATTGATTCAAATTTCAATATAGGTATTTTATACCGATGTCAACATTACATAAATATAGAGAATGATTCATTAATTTTCTTCGAATATGTTAAGGAACATTTCATTCACTTATTTAAGCCGCATAACGTCTACTTACTGTTGGAAATAGATCTGACTCAAGGATTTTCAAAATGACCGATCGACAGGGGACTGCATCAAGCGCTTTCCGGGTACCTACATAAACTATAGAAATTATTTGCAAACTTATTTTATGAATTTTGTCAGCTTTAGTCATCAGGTCTTTTTTTAGTCTCCACACTGTAGGAGCACGCCTTTTTCTGTTCTAGCAGAGCCCAGCACAGTCAGAGGTTTTGGCCTTCACTTTCCACGCTAGCCAGACGGGTTGGAGATCACTGATGTCTGCATTGTATTCTACTTACCTATTAATTAATGCTTTCTTCTGACATAGCATTTATTAATACTCAGGTAAGATGCTTCATTCACTTACGCTGTATTCAGAAATAATGAGCTTTAAACTTCCTAATTTAATCTCAATTTACACAGGCAGGTACTTCCCAGTTGCATCCTCAGCTTTATGTGAAGCCTGGAGTCCGCTTGTACATGACCACACTAGCACGGTTTTAAGCATCCTTGATTGTAAGACCATTGACGTCCTTGACGACGTCAAGCCAAAATTACTACAATTTTTTTACTCAAAGTGGGATTAGAATACTTACTAAAAAAAAGTAGAGTAACATAACTACAAAATATGAGGGCAAATACTGACCTAGACACCGATTTGTACAAACTTCCTCAAAGGAACTGTACCGTAAGTGGGCGCCGCGAATCATCCGCATTGAAAGGCGCCAACTACGCATAGTAACGAGTGAAATGAAATATCAGCACGCGTGCGAGTCCGGCGTATAACAAGTATAACTAGCCTCCTTCCATGCTGGTCTGGGAGAAAAGAAAAAACTTAGAACATACCAGCTGCTTTTCTTCCCGCGCAGATCGTAACAGCCGATCGAGGGAATGGACGAGATGTGAATCATGTTCATAGGCTGCTAGCAACCCATCACTATTTTGTTTTCTTTTTCCATCTTAATGCCCACTAAGCGTGGCCTTTGGGCCTTAAGGTCCTAGGCTCTGGCCACATCGTCGGGGATAAAGACGGATAATGTATCTCTAGACATACTTGTCTTTAGGTCTTGCGGCCCTGCGCTATGCCTGCTTCGAGCCACAAAACCCAAAATACTCTATCTGCCCCAATATACAATGGTAGGATACAATGATAGTCCAAAATGTTATTAAAAATATGAAAAAAAGACATCTTTACGAAAATTAAGGAGAAGTTTAGTTCATAACACCTTCAATATGTATATATCTGTGGAAGTTTGATATTTGTATAGTATAATGAAAAGTGCCAACTCTGGTACAACACCGTCACATGCGCAGAGTACTATAGAATGTATGTTCTGTAGTAAAAAAAGTCAAAAATAATTTATTTAACTTTGGATATTTGCGTATCACTTGATAATTGTAATTTTTTTCCTTCGATTTCTTAATAGTTAGTTGTTGACGTCAGATCATTTACTTACAACTAAGTTTACTGCCGCCTTTTAAGCGCAAGTACAGAAGAAGCGGTAACAAACTGTACTGCAGCATTTTCTCCAAAAACGTCAACCTTCCAATTATACTGATATTAAAGTAAGATATGTGGACTGAGAATACATTGTTATGTCATAATTATTAATTAAGAATGATATCAAAATTGAAATTAATGTCATATACTTGAAAGGATACAGTGATAGTGCAAAATATAAGTAAACCTACGGAAAACATACTTCTTTTTGAGTAAATTCTACAAAAAAACAATGTTCAAGTTTTCACAATGGCTACAATTCTTACAATAAATATCCAAAGAAAAATTTCAACAAAAGAGAATCGAAACATATACCTGTGCTTTTCTTGCCAATTTAATTTTTACTTTGTTAAATTTTATTCTTACTTGCCATTATTTAGGCAAAAAAGTGACAAACTCTTTACTATCGCAATTTTGTACACTTACTTTCTACAATAAATCGGTGGTACGGGGTAACTAACCATTGTCAGGTGAACTGATGCGAAAGTTTATTAGGTATAGAAATATTCTATTGTTTAATGTTCCTATATCTATTTATTAAAATAGCTTACGATAGTGTGCAATTCCACCTGAACAGATCGCAGTATGTAGTGACATGCAAATATCAATCAGAACATTACTTATTATTTAGTAGTATAATCAAACTGAAGGGTTCTATTTTGGTATGTTATTATACTTATAATTCCATGCCTAAATTATGATCTATGGAATAGCAGTAATAAGTTTTGTAATTGGTCTCGGGTACACACTAACATTAATACCTAAATCGAGTTAAGTTGAATAAATTTGGTTTAAGGTAAAATATTTCTAGAGGCCGATATTATATCGATCCGCAACCTATTATCACTCTTGGTGAGCAGCCAAAAAATCTACTCTTTATATGTATGAGTGAATCTTAATAGTGACATCGCCTGTTTGGACTTTTGCTATTTTTAACCGAATTTAAAAAAGGAGTAGGTTATCAATTCGACCCATATGTTTTTATTTTATTAAATATGTATGTTACGCGATATCTTCGCCACTTGTGAACCGATTGTGATGATGTTTTATTTGAAAGCCAATCATGCAATATCCCAGTTAATATAGGAACACCACCCATATTAATAATGGGTGAAGATATGAATTGAAGAACTTTAGAGATATGGAAGAAACTCACGAAAATGAAGACGGTTGTTTCATTTTGATAAAAATTTAATTACTTATTAACATTTAATTACACACGCTTTTGCACACCTTCCAGCAATAAATTGATAATGAGTCAAAGAAGCCTACTTTCAATGTATAGGTACTATTACTTTGGAGTTTGGAGTTTTCATACAAGTACGTAAACGTCGCATTTGACGTCTATCTGGCATTTTAAGCATTTTATACCGTTTACACTAAAGTCAGTATAAAATTCAATATACCCACCAAATGGGTAGAGTAGAGGTATATACCGGGTATATAATTAACCCAATGTATCGGGTAATTTTACTCAAATAGATCATTTATTTATCCACCGCCCATCTCTAGTCCGCAGCATTAGTATCGCAGTGCGGCACCCAGCGACACTGCATCATAGTTGTAATAGCATTCATAGCGAGTTTCGCGGCCGTTGACCCCGGGAAAGCCGCTGACCACCGCCAACGTTATGCGAGATGTCTTCATCGATACTTCGTTCTTTTAATATAGGTACTGCTAGAAAATTAAAGGAAAAATATTTAATTTTTGTTTTATCTCGAGTTTTAGATCTATTATAGTTTTCGGAATTTCTTCAATGCTAGTTTAGGAGAAAAGAAAAAAACTAAGATTGTACGATCTGTTTCTGTTCGCGCGCAGATCGTAAAAGCCCTTCGAGGGCTTTGATTCCTTTTTTTACCTTTTGTAGAATTTTAAAGTGGTATTTGAGTTGGGAAGACTAAAGGCTCTGTTGCGGAAATCTTACGAAATAAAAGTCAGATTAAGATTGTATGCATAAGTCTAGGTTGGTCTAAGGTTACTCTTAAGGTTAGCCCAACCGGTGAATAGAGCGAGACCTCACAGCCACAAGGATGGCCGCCGTCCTCACGCACGACTTTCGTTTTCGGGCGGCGCGGGCGGCGGCCGATTTCTCCGCCCGCATTAGGTCATCGGGTAACGGTCGCGAGGCGGGGCTCCACGTTTAGGCGGTAGCGGAGAGTTAGTAAATTAGGGTATGGTAAATCTCTTTTAATAAATACTCATTTTTCAAAACTAAAATGTTAGTCTAAAGCTTGAAATTTAAGGAAAAAATACATTAGCGAAAAAAAGGATGTTTTTTACGCTAAGTAAGTATCTACTCTACGCTGCGCGAGGACTGTAAAATCAAGCATTCATTCGGACTGTGTTGATCCAATCCAAGTGATATTTGACAAGACGTACAGGACTAGTATAAAACTAACTTCTTTGGAAAGAAGTTGATTTACTAATCCTATAGAAATATTGAAGCGGTGATAGTCAAGTGATTAAGGCACTAACTGTGGGTCTGTGAGGATCTGAACCAGTTCGATCCTCAGTAGACTTGACTTGTACCGTTTTTTGTACTAATGTATGGTCATTCTCGACAACCACCGCCGGCTTTTGGTAAAGGAAACCTGCACACGTGTGACTAAGTTTACTAGTGTGCCAACTAGAGAAGGCAATGACTATTACTATCTTTGCCAAAAACAAGGACATTTTGTGTGTATTTAATATACTATATTTACATAACTATAAGAACCCCGACAAGAGCTTGGCTCTTGAGTATAACAGAAGTATAGAAATATTTATACATTCATCAAAACGTTGATTGAAAAATACCACCCATATGTTTCTCATATTCTTCACAAAGTGGGTCAGTAGTTGATCCTCTAACGGTAACCCAGTCGGGTCGGAATGTCTTAGGTAACACTGCCGAATCGTGAAGTCATATCTGCCGAGGTGACGCCGAGTAATATAACGTGATCTGGTAAGGTCGGTTTAGGCTGTTATGATGGGACGCTCGTTTTGAAGTATGGTTTTAATTTTTTCTTTCTAAAATTATCAATGAATTTCTGTAATAGGCAGGCAGGCCAGGCGTAAAACTATAGATTGGCTGTTTTTGGCTAGTACGTTCGAAGTTTTTGCTTTTCTCCCAGACCATCATGAAGGAAATTCATGACATTTGCTAAGTGAGTAAATGAGGCATAACGTATTACTTAATTTTTTAACAAAACAAAAAGCAACCGACATCATTTTCTTTCAGGAGTTTCTTCCATATCTCCAAAGTTCTTCATAATAATATATCTTCAACAAATTAATATCAGACCAATATGATACTAAAGGCCCATAAAAAAAATATCATCAAAATCGGTTTACAAGTGGAGAAGATATAACAAACATACAAAAAAGCATAAGTGCCGAGTTGTGAATCTCCTCTTTTTTTGAAGTCGGTTAAAATGAAACAAAGGAGTTGCGAAATTGCTAAGATATGGGATTCTGAGTTCTGAGGGATTGCAGTTCATTTCTCGACAGGTATAAAATAAAACAAAAATCTGGATCTGTAGTATATAAGACATCAAGCAGTGAGTCACAGACATTATGTAAAAATTGTGTTCCTATATAATTATATTTATGCTAGTCTGTAAGGTATCTATTCTTAAATAAATTATTATTATAATAATAATTCATTTCATTTTCATTAAACGCGTCTTGAAAAAAAAAATCAACGCGACCTTTCTTCAATGCGCGTCTAATTTGCGGAATCACATAGTGAAGTTGCATGGCCTATAAACAAAATTCGCTTTTTTTCCATTTCCTCGATCGGCTTTTTCAATCTGCGCGGGAAAAGCAGCAGCTGGTACATTCTAACTTTTTTTTAGACCAGCATGGAACCAATACAGTGTCAGAAAATATTATTTTATTTAGTCGGTCATTTAGATAATTAATCTAAAAATAATGGACATTTAATTTACAATTCTTCCACTTAGTTAAAAATCACAAAGATACAAAGTGTTTAAGTTGAGGGGAGCTTAAGTGACGTCACATTTAAGTAAAAATTGTACGAAGCGTGAACTTAAAATGAATTTGGGTTTTCCGCTTTTTTTAAGGAGAAGTAAAAATACTTGTACATTTTTTTCTTAAATCAGGCTTTGACAGTTTCAGTCATCATATTGTCTATTACAATACTGAAAACGAAAAAATTGTTTGTCTCTTTGTTGTCAATCCTAAACGAAGCTCGGTACAGCAGTGTAGATAACTTACTATGCAACTGATAGCCTACATTTGCTACCATAAAAAAGTAATAATTTCTAAAATGCAAATCTCTTGCACTTACTTAGAACGTTATCAGAGCACATCATATCGTTAACTAAGTATTATAATATATTTAATTATGTTAAGCAGATTATAATTTAATTGTAAATAGGCGACGCAACCAGCAAACCATCATTATTTTTTATTTCTCCGCCTCTTCGCCCACCATAACGCTAGAAGTGGCCTTTGGTCTAGCAATCCCTGTGCTGTGTCTGCTTGCAGCCGCAAGCCCCAAAATGCTCTTTCTGCTCCATTAGGGATAAAAATGAGATTGTGTATGGTTTACACTAAAGTACATATTTTAAGATAAAAATATTGGTATACTAGCTTTTACCCGCGGCTTCGCTCGCGTACAATTATGACTGTTGAAAAATTGTTGTGTTTTTCTGAAATAAACTCAAAATTATTTCATAATTAGTAGCTAGACGACATCCCCACTCCGTATCGGTAGCATGGGAAGGTTCTACTATTTCGAAATCGACGATTTTACCGCCCTTCTTATTTCGCCGCCCGGGTTAAGTGCAGTTCCTTTTAGTACTTAAACTAAATCGCTGTCTGTACATGGAAACCAATAAAACTACTATTCTTCTCATAACATTTGTACTGTCTTTTAAATTCTGAAGAGTCCCGTTCAAGGCCTGAATTACGATTGAAAACCGTAATTTGGTTCAAAAATTACTTGAACCTAACTTCCTTTTTGCCATCACAGTTGTTCCGGTTCGTTATAAAAAAAAAAAAACTTGAACCTAACTTGCCTTCTGCTCTCACGGTTGTTCTGGCTGGTTATAAAAAAAAATAACTTGAACCTAACTTCCCTTCTGCTCTCACAGTTGTTCCAAGTGGTCATAAAAAAAAATATTTGAACCTTACTTCCCTTCTGCCTTCACAGTTGTTCTGAGTGGTCATAAATTTATTGCATGAAGATTAAAAATAAAAACTTCAATATTACCTAATTCTGTTTCCTACTGTATGCCTACGGAGATAATGCGAATTTACATTATGCCAAAACATAAAAACTTGAACCTAACATCCCTTCTGCCCTCACAGTTGTTCCGGGTGGTCAAGAAAAAATTACTTGAACCTAACTTCCATTCTTCCCTCACAGTTGTTCCGGGTGGTCATAAAAATTCATTAAACCTAACTTCCCTTCTGTCCCCACAAATGTTCTGGGCAGTCAAAATAAATACTTAAACCTAACTTCCCTTCTGGCCCTCACAGTTGTTCCGGGTCATAAAAAATAACTTGGACCTAATTTCCCTTCTGCCCTCAGAGTTGTTCCGGTTGGTCATAAGGAAAAAAATATCTTACTTAATTTCCCTTGTTTATTTTTAATACTCATGCAATAAATATATGACCACCCGGAACAACTGTGAAGGTAGATACCTTCATAGTTGTTCCGGTGGTAATATATGTTGTGATCATAAATTTATTGCATGAGAATTGAAAATAAACACTTCAGTATAACTTAATTTTGTTTCCTACTTTATGCCTACGGAGATTATGCGAATTTACATCATGCCAATACAAATTAGATCAAAAGTTAATTATTCCAAAATGTAAGTATGCCAAACAAAATAATGCCTAGGAACTATTATGCTGAAATATTTTATGCCAAAACTGGTATGCCAAATAAATTATGAAAACATAAAGAAGGAATCCCGTTTCATCCCAGTGGTTATCGTTCTCTAATAGAAGTAGAGTCTCATATGCTTTTTGGAACGAAGTTCCTTACGGCAGGCTTGGAGGAGATAGGGATTTTGCTGCGCGACCGAACTGAAAAAAATGTGATAGTAAAACCGTAAGGATGACCTCGTTAAATGAGACGTGCGCAGGCGCGACAGTCGTATACACATTGTTTCGATTCTACATTAGCCGAAGGAACTTCGTTCCTACCTGGTGTCCCACGACACCACATTCTTTTTTATCTTATTGAAGAGAACACGCTGTCAGTTTTCTAAGTGATAAGCTAGATGAGTGACAGTATGATGTCTTTTGTGTAAGGGAAAACAAAGAATCCGCCATGCTGCCTCATTACTACTGACATAGGTACTCGGACACTCGTATCGTCCAGCTTGATAGGTTTTTACTTTAATTAAGTAGCTGCGATACATAGAGACGTATGCCCGGTATTATACCATTTGATCATGTTGGTATAATACAAAAAATACCGTATATTACCGTATCCAACGGTATATTTGGAATTATTCATTTAATGTGTTTTAAATAGATACAGTACTTATTAAATGCGGGAAGAAGGGTAGGTTACGTATAATGACGACTCGGTCTCGCGGTACGCAGTCTAAAATTACTTTTGTATGGCTACAATCTTGAATTAAAAGAAATTTTTATATAGTTATCTCTTGTTAAGGTGGTTGTAAGTCATTAAATATCTTACACAGGGTGTTTGGATTGGTATTTTTGTCTATTAAACCAAGAAGAACTATATTATTAGTTTTATTATCAATATAAGGATTGATTAATAATAAGAAGCGGTTGGTCTCAACGCAGCTTGCCGTTGAGCTTAATCACCTAAGCCTGTCTGCTTTTGAAGAGGCGTTTTAACAGCTCTCAAAGCTCCATTACATTTAACTTGTTCTTCCGTTCAGACCAACCAAATAAATACTTACAAAAAAAACGCCTTTAAAAAAAAGGTAATCGCATAGCAAAAGACACTCAGCGCCATCTATTATTTTTTTGCAATACTTAGTTCTTGCCGAATCGTTTATCGCAATTCCTACGGGAACAGTAGTTTTTTCCAGGATGAAAGGTACCCTATGTCCTTTTCAGTAGTCCTCACTATGTGTATGCAAAATTTCAAGAAGATAGCTTCAGTAGATAAAGCGTGAAGAAGTAACAAACAAACAAACAAACAAATATACAAACTCACTTTCGGATTTATAATATTAGTTTGGATAAGTACTTATTAAACTCACTGTACCGTTATTCGAAGCCTATATAATGAGAGGGGCTACTGCTTCCGGTTATAGTACTAGTCATGATTTCCGGTCTAGGTCAACGCCAGTCACCACTTCCGCTCCCCACCTAGCGCGCTCCCCGCTACGCGGCACTAGCGCCACCAAGGCAGTTGGGTTTTGTAACCCAGTTTGTTCGTCATTGGCGTTTTTGATTCCGTTCGAGACGGTTACCTAATATGCAACGCATAATTCAAACCGCCTCGCCGTTACTAGTCAAAAACTTCAGGAGGAAAAGTGGTGAAATCGATGGAAAATACCCGTTGTGAATAAAATTTTAAGGTTATTTGAGGTAACAAATTAAATGGTTAAACCGTAAGTACTTTCAACCATAATCTTTTCCCCAGTGAGTCCAGTTATTTTTTTCTGTATTTTAATTGTGTTTACAGTTCATAGATAGTAATTAATTATTGCTATCTTTGGAATCTTGGAGAAGACCGCTTCGCAGGACGGTTTGAGTACTTTAATGTATCGTACGGCTGCCCTATCTAATGCGATTTATTTAACAAGGATCGCACTTCCGTTCTACAGAACTATCCGAGTACTTTTATATGCGTAACAAAACCTAGCACGGCTGCTTTCATAACAAGCCTGTCTCTTCCGCAGATTAAACAATGTATATTCACTTATGAATCTCGATTCTGCCCCACAGATCAATCAAAGTACACTAATTTCTGATCAGGCGTATTACGCCGCTGCGCGGTACAAACTCCTTGAAACAGAATTAAAAGGTTCGTCACGAATCGCAAAAGCTATCTCGTCCTGAAATATCGACGACACTGTCGGATGAATGTCGTTATTATTATTATTATGTTGGTACGCTTTTCAGCCACGGGTCCATGGGGACCCGGTCCCGGCGTTCATGGGGCCAAAGCCAACAGGAAAAGGCCTTTTAGTACCTTTTTATCTAAAAAGTGAGATGGCTGCATCTATGGAGGTCTATCCCTCAATAAACCATTGAGATGCACTAACGGACAATCCTCCACAGCTGACGAACTATTGCCAGGGAGGGATTTACTTGGTTTGAGCTTTATGGATGAGATGTTAATGGACCGGATAGCTGGGTTATGGAGTGAGATACGGACATCTACCTAAAAATCTCTCACAACAATTTTAGCCTGGTAGATGGTGACTTGCTGTTCGTTGGCTACACTGCCTGTGGACACCCTAACTAGCCACGAAAATGCGGCCAGGGCGCAACACAATGTGAGCAGCTGAGGGTGTCGAGAGGTGCGGCTCCGGTTTCACCATCACGGGGCTTACCCCTGAGAGCGAGTTTCCCCGTTATTACACCATTACGTGCAATACACTTCCACCCTGGAGCGTATGTTCTGCTCTTGCGACTCCACTCTGGCCAGCCAGTTAAGGCAAGACAAAGGCGGGGGGTGTGTAACTTTGTGTATGTGTGTGTGTTAGCGCATGTGTGTATGGTCCCCCTGGAGGTAGGGTACGTGGTGTCGCCACTCACCATCAGCTCGCCACAAGCTGCCCTGCGTTGACTGACTGCACTGGGAATCCAGTTTAGACGTGTAAATACGTCTCGAAATCTACTTCAAATAACTCAGTCTAGCATCATTTAGTGAAATGTATGCAGTTTAGTTCACACCGCTCGTTGCGCTGTGAAATTAAATAAAAGTGCCTTCCAGTGGCACCTTATCTTAGTTTCAAATGGCACATCAGCTATTTGTCCTCATTGTTGTCGTTAGGTGATAGTCACCTTAAATAACAGGAACTGACATAGCTTTGAGCAGGATAAAATCCTGACACCAATGTTAGAATAATAACATTAGAGTAAGAATAAAAACAAGTGAACCTTGGATTCACATAAATAATTTTACGTCAACTGGGCCATTTTAACGTTCAGGAGGACAATACCTCAAACCACTAAGCAAGTTCGTTTCGTCGGGGGGCGTCATAGTCAGTAGTAGTGATACCTACTCACATACATTGATCATCTACAAGTCCTTACTGGATTTTAAAAAATCCCTGGTCAATCCAGCATGGCAGTTAGGTGCTACGCATCTAAATACCACAATATAACACTACAATGTTATAGTACTGCGCGGGCACCCCGTACTAGATCCTACCCGGCCAAAGAGCTAGACGTACCTCGGAACCTTGCGCTTATTAGCATGTTCTATGTCAGCGCGTTAGTAATTCGGCATGCCTTTGTTGTAAGCATTGAATTATAACATATTCCTTATCTCTGGTCGTAAACTACCAGGTGTGCTATTAGAGAAATCGTCTGTCACATTAAGAATGGCCTGCACGAGCGTTTTCAAACAGGCACGTTTTTGGATTAGTCATATTCATACGCGAAGGATTTGCACAAATTTCGGATTACGAGTGGTCTTGACCACTCGTAATCCGAAATTACGGAAAAGGAATCAAATTACGGTAACGGAAATGGAATTAAATTAAAATTAGGGTTTTTTGTTGCAGCACATTCAATCGATCGGCTTTTACAATCTGCGTGGGAAGAGCAGGAGCTGGCACATTCTAAGTTTTTTCTTTTCTCGCATAAAATTATTAACTGGTACCAATCACGGGTTAAAATGATTGGTAGATTCGAGTAAATGTAAAAACTTCCATAGTTAATAACAATCCCATCTTTTCCAGGTCTCCTGGAGACCCTGGACACGCAGGTGGACGCGAAGAACTGCCCCGGCACGTGTCGGCACTCGTTCGCCGCCATGACGATGTGCTCGCAGGTGCTCGAGCAAGTGGAGTGCCCCAAGCCGAGCATGAAGTGCTGCGTCGACGATGTTGGTAAGCTACTCTTAGTATTCTGAATTACCGGATGCAATTTTAGCTTCGCCGCTTCGGTGTTTTAGGTTACAACAATGCGACACAAAGCGGTCGTCGGCGCATTATTTGTACCTGCGCCGATAACCGCCATTTTGGTTCAACCTACTTGCCGGGAATTTGAACAAAAATGCTTTGAAGTCCGCCATTTTTCTTCAACTCATTTGTGTCGCATTGTAGTAAACTTAGAGGGTTGATTTTGCACCCTCCTATTGTAATATTAGAATCAGAATCTATACTAGAAATAAAATCCTTACTTAGTTTTTTTTTATAAAAAAGTTACTCTCTTTAATCCGTTTTTTCTTTACTTAGTTTTTTTTTTTATAAAAAAATTACTATCTTTAATCCGTACGGACATTGTCCGCTCATCGGTTGGCGTCACCTGGGAGCGGTCGGTGACAGTCTTTTACGATCTTCATAGAACGAAAAGCGGCTGTTACTTTCTAGGTAAGTTCATTTTTCTCCCAGTCCAGCACGGATCTATTTCACTTATATATGTCAATCAAATTTTAATAGGTACCAAGTCGGTTATCTAAATGAGCGATAAGCTACAATTAGGCATGAATCTATAACTGTTTTACATTTTTATTTTTGTGCCTTCTGTTTCCAGGCAACAGCACGTACACGGAGCGGCCCACGACCTCCCGCTACACCACCTTTGACTCGGAGGAGGACGAGAGCACGACAGACACGCCCAACGACAAATACAAAGACAGTGGTAATTATTAGGTACACATTAAATATTAGGAAATTCGGCTGTAGATTCGATCAAGTATTTTATTAGTAGCGTAACCATATACCTGCAAAACCTGTAGCTTCGATCGAGGGTAGCCTGGGTAACCTACAAATCAACTTACTTTAACTGTTCGTAGGACACACAAAGAGAATTATATTTCAAATCTGTGTGTTCCTACACGCTGATTATAATTTATTTCCATTCTTTTTGAGTCCATTTTGAGCGTTTTCGTGCTTGATAGGTCAACTTAAAACATGGAATGGTCCCAACCGGGTACACCCTAGTAATAATAACAACAAAAGACTAAACATTTGACCTATCCATTACCGAATTACTTTTACGCAGTAAAACTGTTACGCAAAAAAAGTTCTATGTTTATGGACTTAATTACTTATCTGATTACATTGCGTATAATAATTCACATCACTTGTTCTTTCCTTATTTCATACCGTGCTATTCCGTGCTCCATAGGCAGAGGCCACAGTATTGATCACATACTTACTTAAATCACATATGACAAGCCTAGAACTAAAACTATCCCCATTCCTCCATCGTCATAGGTAGCAAATGGGAATAACTGGTGACTCATATATCGATAAATTTCACTTTACTCCTATAGCTGTTCCTACCTAACTACATACTTCTCTTCAAAATGACAGGTAACATAGCGTGCCCAGGAGTATGCGTCGAGACGCATCTCCTCCTGTACTGCCAAGCGTACCTGACATCCCCAAACCTGTGCGTCCAGGGCAGGCAATGCTGCGTCACGACAGACCGATATGGTGGGAAGCCTCCGCCTGATCTGGTGGTGCCGAGCGAGCACAAGAAACAACCTACCAAGAGGCCCAGCACGTCTGTTAGTATTTAGTTTTTTTCTCAAGTCAAAATAAAATGCACACTATTGTGAACTAACAGAAATTGCAGTTTACATAATATGGCAGCATCCTTATAGTAGTACGTGATGCGAACTAGGATATATATTTAATTAATAAGCAAATAATTTATTTTGTTAATTTAGCACATCATGCACTAACTGGACGTGTACATTCAACATAACACTGTACAATGTTTTTGTATTAATACTCTTCCTAATTCAAATAAATTATCCACTATCCCGTCGCCTCTCCTGGCCTGTAGACGGTGATGGATCGAACCAGATCCAATGGGTTTCATTAGTACCTTCGTGGTCGCTATACATAAAATGCATTATTGTGAAATAAAACCAATCTATTACATGCTGCTCTGGAAGAAAAAACCTAGAATGTACCAGCTGCTTCTCTTTCACGGCAGACCGTAGAGGCTGATGAGGGAACGGGTGAAAATGCGAAACATGGTAATAGGCGAGCCGGCAGCAACCCATTACTATTTGATTCCTGTTTCCACCTTTCCCATCATTACGCTGAAAGTGGCCTTTGAATCTTGCATACATACTTTCGCCTTTATAATATTAATAGGGTAGCTGAAAAATTGTAACCTATAACTTTTGAAAATTTTTCAACATTTCCAGCTAACAACCACCGCTCCTCCGAAGTCAGGTCCCGGCAAGGAGTGCAGTGGAGACTGCATGAACCCGCTCTTCGCGCTGCTTTGCGACCACGTGGACGACGACGCGACTTGCCCAGACGGGGACACCTGCTGTCTGCGAGAGCCGCCTAAAGAAACGTCAATCAAAGAGAAGCCGAAGATACCTAAGACTACCACTACTCCAAGACCAACCGCCCCGGTAAGTTATTAAAATATTTAGTGATAGTGGATCACATAAATCAGATCGGGCCGACAAGGGAGCGAATGAGAGAGACTTGCTATTGCCACAGCGTTGGCGACCACAGCTAATACAGGATCGCAGTGAATGGATAGCACAAATCCATTTTGTGTCGAAGCGCCACTATTGTAAGTCATAATATTATTAAAGCTAACGTGAGATAACATAACTAGATATTTTAAAGCGATTTTACTCACGTGTGTAGTCGGAAAAGGTCAACTAGTTTCGATCGGTTTAGGCGATCATCATCAGAGCGAGTGTTAGGAGGGACGGCATCCCGACGGTTTCGCTGTCCTCAACGCACTGAGCGCAGTCTCGCGTGTCGCCGTCCGCGCTGCTCTATTGGAAACGATGACTGGTGGTTTGTCCATAGCCATTTTTCGACCCCGATCAAAGGTAAGAAGCTTGTATGCTCACCCAAAGATAGTGACCGCTAAGTGCGCCTGGTGTATACAAGATTCCGTGTGAGGTAGAAAAAGTTATATAGGATGCGTTCTGTGCGTTGAGGACTGCGAAACCGTCGGGTCGCCGTCTCTCCTAACACTCGCCCTGATGTTGATCGTCTAAACCGTTCGAAACTAGTCGGCCTTTTACGACTACACTACGTGAGTAACACTGAGTTAAAATATTTAGATTTAAGTCATGTTTAAACTTGGAATAGTTCACGTTGAAACCATTTTAACTTTGGTCTGCAACGTGGACAACTACTTACTGCCCCGGCAAGACCCATCACTAAACGTGACTTTTGGGTGTTACGACCCGCTGGAGATTCTGGGTTCTTCAATCCCCAGCAAGGGCTAGTTAGAAAATGGCGTGTTTCGAATGGTCCTGGGTCTAGCTTAGATCTTTTGTTTAGCTATATATTGTATTCTTATAAAATACAAAATATAAGTATAGCTAAGCGGGGATATGGGATAGGCATTTGCATAGGGGTGGAACAAATAAAAGGTTAAGTACTTAAATAAATAAAAAACATAGTTATACATATACATTTTAGAAATATGTGTCTTCGCTCAATCTAATCCACAATTATTTCCATCTCTATGCCAATCAAGTAAAAGACCAGAACGTATTAGAACACAATAAATACATAAATAAATGAATATCAATCATAATGCAGCACTCTTGGGGAATAGTCTAATTTGCATGGCACCTATAATCTACAATAAATTTATAATAATACAGAACATGGAGGCACTTTTGTAATGTTAAAACCTATGTATATTTTTACCTGTGTTCGTCAATAAAGACAAATTTGTATTTGACATATAAGTTCAAACTTAGTTTGGGAGCTCTCGGTAAATAGGTTTTTATTGAAGTAATGCAGAGATGCATTACTTTTAACGTGCCTGCCTACGGACCAGGGATGTTACGAATGTCAATTTTTTTTACTTCGCGAATGCGAATGCAAATACAAATGTTGGCTGCGGATGCGAATGTAGACATTAAGCAGTACAAAAAACATACATGTAAATTAATAATCAATAATTTTTATTATAAGGCGTTAAAAGTAGCCATATTTTAAAATAGTTTAAAATGCATTAAGCTATTTGTTTAACTAATACTCGTTTTTTACGGAATTACGTTCGGATCTAAGAGGGGGAAATCTTCGAATATTTGCACCCCCACACACAGCACAATCCACATTGGGGCGGCGTGGCGGCGTCAACAGTTAGTTTAAAGGAGGCAAAGTAAATGATCCAGTTCGCAACAACGCGATAATCCCCCCCCCCCCTCCCGTCGCTTAAATACAGAAATATACGGAATTCATACGGATATTTAAGCATAGAATAGTCATACGGATTTTTTAAATGAATATACAAATTGCACACTTTTTCCATATGGCAACACTGGATGCGAATGTGAATGTCGATGCGAATGTTTAAAAGATGCGAACCATATGCATATGCGAATGTGAATATTCTTAACATCCCTACTACGGATGTCCTGTTATGAGAGAGCTATGCTCTTGTCGGTGGAGTTGAATTTTCTTGCATTTGTAAGACTATTAAGTATAATTCAATGTCCAGCCACCACTCCCGTGTTGCCCCGGGTACTGCGTGCTGAACATCATGGCGGCCTTCTGTGAACGTCCCTCGGTGCTGGTCTCCAACACACAGTGCATAATATTTTGGTAATTTTAACCTTTCTCTGCAACCACGTGGACAATGACGCGACGTGCCCGCTCAAAGAAAAGCCGAAAATATCTAAGACTGCTACCACTCCAAGATTTACTGCCCCGGCAAGACCAATGCACTAAACGTGACATTTGGATTTTACGACCCATCGGAGATTCTGGGTCCTTCGATCCCCAGCAAGGGCTAGTTGGAAAATGGCGTGTTTCGAATGGTCCTAGGTTTAGCGCAGATTCTTTTAAAAATCTATAGGTATAATATTGTATTATTATAAAATACAAAATTAGTATAGTTAAGTGGGGATATGGGATAAGCATTTGCATAGAAAAGGAATAAATAAGGTAAAGTACTTAAATAAATGAAATCATCCTTGAAAAAAAACATCCTTGATGTTTTTTTATGTATTAGAAATATGTGTATTCGCTATATATAATCCACAATTATTTACATCTCTATGCCAATCAAGTAAAAGACCAGAACACAATTCAGACATCAATTAGTCAATATCAATTATAATGCATGCACTCTTGGGAAATAGAGTTATTTGCATGGCGCCTATGATCTACAGTAAATTACATGATTTAAGGAATTAAATTTAAAGATATTTCATAATATATTTTGTTGTACCTCTGTAAATGTAAATGGTCACATTAAATATACTAAATTATAAATTTATAATAACATTAATTATTGTATGTTCTATTAGGACAAAACAAGGAGGCACTTTTGTAATGATACCTATGTATATTTTTACCTGTGTTCGACAATAAAGACAATTTGTATTTGTATTTGATATATGTCGCAGTCAGATAAATACAGCCGTAATGTAGTTAATTGTCTAGGGATATAACTATGTACCGTAACATAGTTATACAAAGGCTGTTCGTTACTATCATACTAGGAATATAAATATAATACGGTCGAAGTCTAGTAATATGTTCATCTGATTAAACTAATCTGGTTTTTAAGTTATAAGTTTACCACAAAATAAAAAAGAAACGATTGTTTTTTTATTTTTTTTGCTAAATAACTAGTATTGACAAGATGGGGAAACATGACATCTAGAATTACATAACACTAAATGCTTGTTACAGGCGCATCTTTTAGGGTTGGCTTTAGTACAGTGCCGCCTAAGTTATTTTTTTTATGACCACCCGGAACAACTGTGATGGCAGATGAAGAGTTAGGTTCAAGTTATTTTTTATGACCACCCGGAACAACTGCGCTGGCAGAAAGGAAATTAGGTTTATTTTTTTTTATCACGACCCGGAACAATTGTGGGGGCAGAAGCGAAGTTTGGATTTAGTTATTTTTTTATGACCACCCGGCCAAAACTGTAAGACTAGAAAGGAAGTTAGGTTTAAGTAATTTTTTTTAATGACCTCCAGGTACAAATGTGGAGGCAAAAGTTATGTGATTGTTATCATAATCTATAAATTATTAGGATAGAATTAAAAAAAAAACTTCTAAAGCCCCTCGCCGCTGCCGCAACATTTTACTTTCACAATTATATTATTAAACTGAATCAATTAATATAATCATATCACTAAGCTAGAGCGGTATTATTTAAATTATATTCCTAGTAAGATAGTAATGAATCGCTTTCTCATTACTATGTTACGCAACATAACTCTCTAGGGATATATTTATATTCCGACTTTATATATCTTACCGCGACATTTACAAGTTCTAACTTAGTTTGGGAGCTCTGGGGAATTAGATTTGTCTTTATCTATTTATTTATTTAATTCCCTGCATCTCTTCTAACGTGCCTGTCTACGGATCAGGGATGTTACAAATGTCAAATTTTCTACATTCACGAATTCGAATACGAATGTTTAGGTTGCGAATGTTCGAATGCGAATGTAGATATCAAGTTTTACAAAAAACATCCATATGAATTAATTATTCAATCATTTTTATTATATGGCGTAAAATATCACTTTGGGGAGGCGTGGCGACGCCGACAGTTAGTTAAATCCTCTTCCCCCCCCCCGCCTCCCCGCTTAAATTAAGATTTATACGGATTTTGAAATGAATATACAGATTTCACACCTCCTTCATATGGCAACACTGGATGCGAATGTCGATGTGAATGTTTAAAACGATGCGAACCATATGCATATGCGAATGCGAATGCGAATATTCTTAACATCTCTACTACAGATGTCATCTAATAAAAATACCATACCTCAAGCTATCTATATATAATAGTTATGTAAGAGCTATGCTCTTGTCGGTGGAGTTGAATTTTCTTGCTTTGTAAGACTATTAAGTATAATTCAATGTCCAGCCACCACTTCCGCGTTGCCCCGGGTACTGCGTGCTGAACATCATGGCAGCCTTCTGTGAACGTCCCTCGGTGCTGGTCTCCAACACACAGTGCAAGCTCAGTGGCACCATCTGCTGCGACAACACCAGGTAAGCCGATTTTCATGACGAGTCAAAAAATATTAACTACCATCATTTTCTTATTTTTCTAGCTTACGTTGTCCCACTGCTGAACAAAGGTCTCCCCCATCTCTTTCCACTTATCCCTGTCAAATGCAACCTGTGACCAGTAACAATTACCTATAACTATCTTATTACAACAAGTACACTAACGTTAGGATTTAACCATTTGCATTTATTTATTTAATGTAAAAAGATCTATTTACTTTTCCTAAAAACCACTTGTTTGCCACTCAATTATTTTTTGGCCGTGTGGTTTCCGGCCGGCAATACACTATTTTTAGGCATAACTGTAGACTGGAACTTAAAATGGGATAAACATATACCGTCTTATTATAAAACACAGACTAACTTTGTTACTTGGTTTAAACCATTATCCGACCAAATCAAGTTGACATCTAGTAATATCACACTATCTCACCTGTCAATGTCAACTTCATTTTGGGCGGATAATGGTTTAAACCGGGTAACAAAGTTAGTCTGGGTTTTATAATAAGACGGATTGAGGCCACTGCCAAGAAACTTAGTTCGGCAGCATATGCTGTGAGGAGGGTCAGACGGTGTACTAACGTTGAAACTGCTAGGCTAGTATACTTTAGTTATTTTCACAGCATAATGTCACATGGCTTGCTCTTATGGGGTAAAGCGGCTAACATACATGCTATCTCTGTGCTACAAAAGAGAGTAGTTCGGTCGATCTACGGACTAAAATCACGCGATTCCTTAAGAGAGTTATTTAAATCTATAAATATTCTTACTGTGACATCTCAATTTATTTACGACAATCTTCTATTTGTTAAATCTAGGTTAAATAATTTCAAGAAAAATGTGAGTCTTCACAGTTATAATACGCGCAACAAAAATTAGCTATATACGCCTAAATTTCGACTTGCTAAAACTAGAAAGTCACTCTTAGGTCTAGGTATAACATTATTTAATAAACTTTCCGAAGCGATCGTTAACCTACCAATGGCAAAATTTAAAATACATGTCAAAAAAGTTTTATTGAATAATGCGTACTATACTATCAATGATTATTTAAGAGATAAAAACGCGTGGATTCTTCCTAAACATTTTCCATTACACTCCACACATGAAACATAAAATAGCTGCATTTTCTGTTACCATAATAAGCTTACTGTAAAAACATGTAAATGCTCTGCGATCAATAGGTGACCAACATAATATATAACTAATATTTTCTCTTGACAAGGTCTGCGAGTTCGGGTTTTTCATGCTCACTAAAATGTCCAATCCGGTGGTGGCGTCGTTGTTCGGGTCGTTGGATTTCCTCTAATATGGTTAAGTTTAACGATGGCTGATCCGAGCGTCAACTCGTAAACGGGTGCTGCTGGGAGGGACTGGTCAGCTCGGCTTCGCTTTTTTGACTACTTAATATTTTTTATTACGCAATTTATGTTTGTTTACTTGTTCGCAAGCATTACACGTTATAATGTGTATTATAAGTATTTATTAATTAAAAGACAATAATAATAATATGACAAAGCCCTTCTGGCGAGTAGGCAAGCAATACTGTGAAAATGAGTTTCTTTTGGCGTTTCTTCTCAGCAGTGGTCGTTACGAAGCGCTGGTATCGGTAGCTTTTCTTTAAAAATAAATTAAATTTTAATATACTTTACACGTAACATAAATTATACTTATTGACGTGTGAAAGTGCCTGTAAAGGTCTAATTACTGAATAAGCATTTGAATCTTTGAATAGAACTCTTCATCTCTTCCTGTCGAAAAGGCGACTAAAGGTACACAGACATATCGTGCTGCAATTGAATTCGATATTTGACTCAATTTTTTTTTCTTATTCATATCAAAAAGTAACATGTCACGAAACCGAAAACATTAGTAATATTTTTACTCCGCTCAAAAATAAGCAAGTTATAAGCCTTTCAAATCCGATGGAAGAGGAAACTGTCAAATAACAGAAAAAGGATGCACATACACCCGCGTGACTTCACTGTCATTAGGTGTCACGCTTACGAAAGAGATAGCGAGATGTCCCCCATTTAATAACCAATTTACTTTCTGTTTTCGGACGGTTTCTTGTTAGTGTTATTTGTTATTCGCATAAAATATTGTCCAAAAACAAACTAAGTCAAATAGCCTATTCCCAAGGATATGATTTCGGGCGACGGCCGGTCGTAAAACTAAAACCAAATCGCTTAAACTGTTCCGGCTATTTCTTCTCGACATAGTAAGTGACTATTGACATACATTTTATATTTGGAGAAGAAAAAGCGGGAAAGCACACCCCGGGCTCCGAAGCAGCACAGCCGAGGATGCAAGTGGGAAGGATAACAAATCATATGAATCATACGAATCATAAGCCTGAAATTTATTTGCCTTGAAAGGTTTTTGATGTTCTTATGTTAGGTAATGAAATGAAATGAAATGAAATGATTTATTTCGCTTAAGCGTGGTTACACTTAGCTGTTTCCAGCATGCAAAATTTTTATTAATACCTAAATATGTTATTTTATACATTATTTCATATTCAAGTCAATGTGAAACATAAATAAATAAATTGCATTATATAAAATTAAGATAAGATAATTAATTAGATTTTATTAAACATGTCATTTTAATCTTAAATTATTCTAAAAAATCATTTATACTATAAAATGCTTTCTCAGTCAACCATGTGTAAAGTTTATTTTTAAACAAATTAATAGGGAGGCATTTAATGGGTTCAGGTACACGGTTATATATTTTGACACTCATAAAACCGCAATTTCTGGAGCAAAGTGTTGTTTTACTGTTCGGTAACAAAAGCCGGTTTGGCCTTCTGGAGCTGTAATTTGTAAAATCTCCTTGCCGTTTATATAAATTAAAATTAGTTTTTACAAAAATACACGATTCATAAATACGGGTGGCCAAAAAGTCGTGGATCAAACGAAACAGGGAGATAAAGGAGGTAATTTCCAACAAAAAATCTTTCCCCAGCATGGCCATAACTTCATTGCACGAAAAGATATGAATTATTTTAGTTTTTTCAATGAAACTACCGAGTTTTTTTACAATTTAATCAGTAAAAAATTAAATTGATTAAAAACAATAAAACAAAAGGTGTTGTATTATGAGTCGATAATGTATCAATACTACAAAAATTGTATTGCAGCTCTTGGTATCAAACTTAACGAGCAATGATTTTTTTTCCGTAAATTTTAAA
This sequence comes from Acrobasis suavella, assembly GCA_943193695.1. Classification (NCBI taxonomy): domain Eukaryota; kingdom Metazoa; phylum Arthropoda; class Insecta; order Lepidoptera; family Pyralidae; genus Acrobasis; species Acrobasis suavella. Next base: position 32,782,385 of record OW971928.1, read on the forward strand.
GCGTTACAAAAAATTACTTCTCACTTTAAGAGCACTTATTTGCAATGAAGTTATGGCCATGCTGGGGAAAGATTTTTTGTTGGAAATTACCTCCTTTATCTCCCTGTTTCGTTTGATCCACGACTTTTTGGCCACCTTGTATAAATACATGGAAGAGTTAATAATCTCATTTCTACAAATAATTTTTTACAACTGGTGCGAGGAGGAACATTGCACATAGCTCTTATGTATTTTTTTTGCGTTTTGAAAAGTCTTTCTAGCTCAACACAATTTCCCCACAACAGGATGCCATATCTCAAGTTTGACGCCACATAACCGTGATAGGCTTGGAGAGCAAGTTTTTGGTCACTGATTTTTGTCAGGCGCCATAAGGCATAAGCAAACCGATCTAATTTAGTACATATTTTATCAATGTGTTGTTTCCACGTACAACATTTATCTACAGTTATGCCTAAGAACACGGCATCGTCAACTTCCTTTATGGTTTCATTATTAAGAGTTAATGTCAATGGATGTCCCTTACCGCCTTGATTATGAAACTGCAAATATTTTGTTTTTGTTGTATTGACCTTAAGGTTATTTGCTTCAAGCCATTGTACAATGTTTTTTATGGCATCGTTGACATCATCATTATAAGAGATCGCGTCAGAGCAAGGTACCACCAAAGCTATGTCATCAGCAAAGAGAGAACATTCATGTCTTGTAACTTTTGGCAGGTCATTTATATACAAGAGAAACAATAGAGGACCTAAAATACTGGCCTGAGGGACTCCAGATTTATTAATTTGTTTCATAGATCTATATAATATGTTTTCATTTACTTTATCATAATTTAAGATTTCAACATATTGACTGCGTCCTGTAAGATATGTAGTTAACCAATCTAGTGCTTTACCTCTAATACCGCACGCTTCGCATTTATTTAATAGAATTACGTGAAGTACCATGTCAAACGCTTGCTTCATATCAAATAATATAACAGTTGTTGGTATTTTGTCATTTACATTTCCTATAATTTTTGTTATGAGATTAAAAGCATTAAAAGCTAACGTTGTCGATTTTCCCTTTTGAAAGCCATGTTGTTGGGGGCATATAATTTTGTTTTTATCTATAAAGTCTGAAATACGATTATGCATAGATTTTTCAAATAATTTAGAGAATATGGGAATAAGAGCTATTTGTCTATAATTTTTTATACAGTCCTTATCGCCTTTTTTAAAGATAGGTTTGACCACGGATGTTTTTAAACGTTCAGGGAATACACCTTGAGTAAATGTTATCATTTACTATATTTATTTATTTAATAAACTTATGTTTATGATATGGGCCAGTACAGGTGCTATAATAGGAGCACATTTTTTTTATGATACTGGTAGTTATATTATCATAGCCCGTAGAAGAAGTATTATTTAACATTTGAATAATCTTAAGTACTTCTCGACTATCGGTTGGTGTCAGGAATATGCTATGAGGATTATCACGTGTTTGGTAGCTCTGCTTATATACATTACTAGCTGACCCGGCGAACTTTGTTCCGCCTTAATGGCAATAAATAAGCAGAACGGGATAAAAAGTATCCTATGTCCGTCTCCTGGCTCTAAGCTACCTCCCTACCAATTTTCAGCCAAATCTGTTCTGCCGTTCTTGAGTTATAAGTGGTGTAACTAACACGACTTTCTTTTATATATATAGATTATTAGTAGTATTGCTATCACAAATTGTTGTAAAATAATTATTAAATATATTGGCGATATCTATAGGATTGGTAATAGTTTTCCCATTGTAATTTATATTATCTATTAAGAATTTATTATTAATATTATTCGTTTTTTATTAAGTTCCACGACGCCTTACACAAGTTTTTAGAGTTTTTTATTAGTTTCATATTAGTTATCTTTTTTGAAGTAATAACACACTTTTTAAATATTTTATTATATTTATGGTATTTTGTTTTAGTTTCATTGTTTTTATTGACGTAATATTGGTATCTTAGTTTTCTTTTAAATATGGAAGATATTTTTATACCTTTTGTGATCCATTTAGATCGTTTGGTCTCATTAGATATTTTTATGCGGAGTAGAGGGAAACATTGTTCAAATGCATTGTAAATATATCATGAAAGGCATTGAATGCAATATCAGTATCCTCCATCGAGTAGATTTCAGACCAGGATAAACTATTGAGATATTTGCAGAACTTAACTACATTTTCATCACTGAAATCTCTTTTTCTTTTAAAATAATACTTTGGAATAGATTTTTTATTCGAGTTTATTACGGGGAGCGTAAGCAATTGCCCAGTGTTATGGTCTGACAGGCACAAATTTAAGACTTCGCAAGTAGCTTCGGCAGAATTACTTAATATTTGGTCTATACAAGTCTTTAGTCGCGTTGGTTCACGTACATGGAAGATTAAATTATAATTGTCGGCGATTCTTCTAAGTTCCATTAATGACTGACTTGGTACTAAGTAATCAATATTAATATCTCCAGCAATCACAATTTTTTTTTACCTTTTTTACGCAGTTGAGTCAAAAGTAGCTCTAATTTATTTAGAAAAATATTTACGTCACTATCTGGTGTTCTATATACACAAACAACAATGCATTGTAAAGTTGTGATCTCTATACCACATGCTTCGAACATCTTATTCATGCAGTATTTATTAATGTTATCTAGTTTTTTAAAGCTGAGACCGTTTCTGCAAAAAATGCAAACACCACCCCTCCTTTTATCAGCTCTAGAGTGCCAATTTGCCAATGTAATTTTTTTTCACTACCTGATTTTACAAATGTTTCCGATAGACAGAGGACGTCAATACTTTTATTTTTACTCGAAAGATCTTGCAAAACTATTTCTAGACTATCTTTTTTACTTCGAAAGTTAGCTATATTTTGGTGCATTAATAAATGTAATCTTCGTTGGAATTAGGTACGAAAAAGCTGTTTATTTTGTGGTGAGATACCGCATGACTGTTGTTGGTTTATAGCGTTATTTAATAGTAAATTATTATTTGTATATAATGGCACACTGTGCATTTGCCCCACCGAGCAATTTATAAAATGTAAGAGATTGCCTATATTTTCCAAAATGTTGTACATACCTGTATCACGTAATCTACCCGAAAAATATGAAAACATATCGAAACCAAGTTCTCTGTTAGAATCGAAAAAGTAAGCATATTTATTTTTTTGTATATTAGTTTCCAATAAAGTGATAAATGTCTCTACCCGGCTATAATACACTTATGTTTTGTCGCACTTTGATAAGATGGCAAGATTTATAATTTTTAAATCGCACACTGTGGCTCAAGTATGACATAATTTTATGTTTGTTATTTGACTTAATACAAGTAGTTTACTCTTTGGAGTGCTCTTTATTTCCCTAGGAGTCTCAAAATTATATTCAGCGCAAGGAGAAGCTGATGTTTGTTGCTGAAGCAACGCAGGCATGGAGTTTCTGATAGTAGGTGTTTCATTTTTTGAGGTTTCTCCTTTGTTATTACATGACTCTGGCATGGAACCAAGTGACTTGCTCGTTTTGTTATTTTTCACATTATTTCCAGAAAGCTGCTTTTTTAGGAAAGAATTTTCTGTCTCAAGACTCTTTACCTTATTTTTTGTATGTTTCACTCAATTTCGTCTTGCTCTTCTATACGACTAGAGTTAAGGCAATTTTCATTATTGTTATCCATGTTGAATGAAGTATATTCCTCATCTTCATCAGATATAGTGTCGGATAGCATTTCGAAGGAATTTTGTAGTACTAGGTTTATCTTATGTTTAGATCTGAATATTATATTATCCGATTCTGGTTGTGGAGAGGATGTGGAAGTAGCACCCGCTAGACAAACCATACAACGCCAGGATTTTTTGTGTTCGGTTGTCATTGTGGAATAGTTACGCTTTTCTGCTCTGGCACATTCTAGGTCAAAATGGTTTTTGCAAATCATACATGTTAAGAAACGTTTCCTTTGTATCTTTTGTTTACATTTTTCACAATTTAGGACATCTTCAACACTGTCTTTAATTAAGTTTGGTACTAGTGGCGCCATCTCTAATTATTTTTTGAAAGATTTTGACGAAATGAATAAACGAGCACCACAAGCTCAATATGCTTTTCTTACTGGCAGCACTTGCGTTTTAATTCATGAATGCTTCTAAAAATTGTTCGTTCTTCGTGGGATTCGAACTCAGTTTTTGAGAATGGCTAATTACAAATTCTACAGCAAAAACCAATGGACCAAATTGACTCACATAACATTAACGAAAATTGCTACCTCTATGTGACAGTTTTATTTTTATTTGTTGGATATGTTCTTGGTAGGCAGGTTATGGGTCCAAAGGTCAGGCTTTGTGTCACTTTATCTATCACTTTGAATTTGAATGTTCAACTGATTATGTTGTAGCAAATGATATGATTTCACACAAAATGCTTTGAAAGTCTTATGTTTTTGCACTGAATTATTTTATTTTATGATAAATGAAATAACATGGGTCCTGTACAACACCACTGTTTAAAGTTTAGAGTCACTTTAAGTCAAGATCTGTCCGTCAAGAGTTTAATTACAAAAACTTCAATAATCGTTTGTAATTGTCTTAGATAACACATACTGTTTCACATTGACTATAACTATTACTATTTTACGTATAAAAATCATTTATTAAAAGCGTTTTCTATTTTTAACATAAAATCGACTAAGAACTTCGTCTATTCTGGTGCGCCACCTAGCGATAGAGCTTAAAACTTTATTCTCATAACGTTATTCCAGAGTGCCGCGCACGACCCCCCGGCCCACTACGACCACGACAACGACCACGACGAGCGCCCCCGCACCGGCGGACCCACGGCCCGATTGTCCCGGCTCCTGCATTGTGTCTTTGTTGTCCTTCACATGTTTCCGTAAGTCTACGTCAGCTGATGTCCTCATCGACTAAATAAAATTGAACGACATAATTTGGCAGAGCTCAGGTTATCTGGTGAGAAGTGCGTATCGAATAGCAGCAGTGTATTTTTTAAGAGAGAGCATTCAAGCTGCAATACTCTAAATAATGAATTAAAAATAGTGAAAAAATACCACGTGAGCAAGGCTTGAACGCGCGACCTTCGTCTTGATAAGTAGTTACTTAACTTACATGTAGGCTTTAAGGAAAATTTAAAAATCTGCTCACATTCCAGACTGTTCTAACCTGACATCTAACTAAAAGCAAAATAACAAAGGGACTTACTCTAATTCATCACGCAAGACATATCGTGACTCTTTCATGCTGTTTGATGTGGATGAGGAAGAGATAAACAGACTCATTCTCGGACTTCGTAGAGACTGTGCCGTGGGCTGGGACAATATTTCGGCTGTTATATTACAGGATTCTCGTGAGATATTTGTACCCTTACTCACACACATATGTCAATTGTCAATTACAACAGGCATCTTCCCTAATGCGTTTAAAAAAGCGATTGTCCATCCTATTTACAAGAGCGGAGATGGTGATATGGTTAATAATTACCGCCCGATTTCTGTTCTTACAGCTATGTCCAAGATTCTTGAAAGAGTCGTAAACTCCAGGCTCACCAAATACCTAAAAGACAAAAACATCATCTCCGAAAACCAGTTTGGTTTCCGAGAGGGCAAATCAACAGAAGACGCCGTTAGTGCCGTTGTGGATGATATAGTTGGATTTCTGGATGAGAGGATAGTGCTTAGGAATATTTCTTGACCTTTCAAAGGCGTTTGACACCGTCTCGATTGCAATACTAATAAATAAACTAGAGTCTACCGGAGTGAGGGGCTTGGGCTTGCGGCTGCTTCAGGATTATCTCACAAATCGTACACAAGTCACTAAAATTGATGATTATATGAGTGAAGAGGCAAACATCACCTTTGGCGTACCGCAGGGAAGTATTCTTGGCCCAACCCTCTTCATCATACATCCCACTACTAACTGCACCTGTTTCACAGTTACTAGAGTTACCCATGTCAAATACCTTGGCATATACCTAGATCAGGCACTGAACTGGCAAGAACATATAAAAATTCTTACAACCCGGACTAGAAAACTTATATATATTTTCAAAAACCTCAGACATGTTGCAGACTCTCCTACCATCAAAATGACGTACTTAGCATTGTGCCAGTCTATTTTGACATACTGTCTTACTGTGTGGGGAGGTGCCGTAAAAACTACACTCCTACCGTTAGAAAGAGCACAACGAGCCGTACTCAAAGTCATGACAGGAAAACCTTTCCGCTATCCAACACTCCAATTATATACCGAAACATCAGCCCTGACTGTCAGACAGCTGTTTCTATTACAAATTGCACTGAAAAAGCATCTTTCTATAAGCTATAACCCTAACCTACGGAAAGGAAAACGACTAAAACACAATGTCTATGCACTACTCTGGGTATATCTGGTAGAACGACGGTAGCCAAGCGCAGCTTTAGTGTGTTGAGCTGCAGCCTGTACAACAAACTAAATGAAAAGCTTAATATATACCCATGCACAAAATATAAATGTAAGCTTATTATACGGAATTATTTAAATAAGCTCAGTTACGAGGACACAGAAGCCTTCCTGAAGTCCCAATATACATAAACAATAGTTAAAGTCAATGACCTTGTTAAAGTATAAAAATAATAATAATACATACTTACTTACGTGAAAAAAAACATAGACAATTTTATAAAAAAGTACATACATTTACATTAACTTAATTATATTTTCTTCCATAATGGAAGTACGGTCAGGTGATAACTTTGTGTAATATAGTAAACGTTGCACTTTCCATACTGCTTGTACACACACACTCCTCTCATTCATAAATAACACACACATACACCAATTCCACACCACAAACACACATATTCACTCACGTCATGTATAATTTACCCTAATTAATGATAAAAGCACCTAATTAGTTTAAGTTTTTTTTTGTTTTGTTTTTTATAACCCTACTAATAAAAGAATGCTTCTGCCCAAAAACAGAAACTTCTAGTTGGGCAAGAAGTTATACAAGCTATGTCTGTATAATAGCCGTTTAGCACAAACATTAGTACATATACTTAATTACTATAATTCACTGTCAGATTTCCTACGGGTGACCAATCCACCGAAATACAGATTAACGTCTAGTTCGACGGATGGTTTCCCGTGGGACTGGTTAGTGAAAATTACTTAAGAAACGATGCTATCAGAAGTATTAGAAGTGTAACTACCTATTTATGTTTTGTGTTTTTGGCAAATAAAGACTTATTATTAACTATAGTTTTGTATTTTCAACAGGCAACGCGGAAATGACGGACGTGTTCAAGTGCAAGAAGACAGGCACTCAGTGCTGCGCTCCCAAGTCCAAGATCCAGGAGGTGCTGGGCGTTAAGGACAGGAATGACACGTACCCGCTCGCCACCAGCGCGGCCACACACTACACACACTACACCACAGCCATGGCACATACTCACACTACGCCCATAGGTGCTTCCTTTTTTCATTTCAGAGCAGGCTCTTGTAGGTGTCATGTACGGAAATAGAAGCACAAAATGAAGATTTTTGGCAGAGGGTGGAGTGGTTGGCCTTTTCAATTTCACACACTAGAAAACTTATTAGTAATTACGAGTAGTGTGCTGGTTTTTACAGGATGTTTTCTGATTGTGGCATTAGTCTACAGCGCGATATAAACTTTATCTGAGTTTATTAACGGTGCCATGCTATGTAATTCTAACAACGGAAGAGGAAAATTTTATGTTTGTAAATTTGTTCCAGCTCCATACGAGCCTAGCTACCCTGGCTCCACGCTCAAAGTCCCAGAGAAATATAACAAATACGTGTGCGGAGTCAAAGGTAAGTATTTTATTTATCATTGCCTCCAATTCTATATTTCATAAAATTCTTACTTGCGCCTTAATAAAATACCACTCTTTCATCATTTTAGCGCGTTCCCGCTTCCCGGTTGCAACCTTAGTGGTGCTGCTTTGGAGGATGGGGTGCGCTTACCCATTTTTTCTTCTACAAATATAATATGCATGTCAAGGGTCACCCATTGATACCGAACACCATGCGAAATCGAGAAGAAATAGCCAGAACAGTCGCCTGAACCTGAAGTCAACCCTTTTTGGAAATGCAGTTGCAGCTTGAGATATTTGTGCTTAGTCTTTTAGTCGCCTCTTACGACATTCACAGTAAGATATGGACTAGTCCAATTCTAGGCCGGAAGCGGCATGGCGCAAATTAAAATACCACTTTAAAAAGTTTCCTTAAATATATTTTTTCATGTTCAGGCACCACCTCGCGGACTGCCCGCGTGATGGGTGGCGAAGACGGCGAGCGCGGGGAGTGGTGCTGGCAGGTGGCACTCATCAACTCTCTCAACCAATACCTGTGCGGCGCTGCGTTGATTGGTACCCAGTGGGTGCTGACAGCCGCTCACTGCGTTACGAAGTAAGTCCTAATCATATCGAGCAGGATAGAAAAAGCCAGTCGACTTAATAGAATAAGAATCAGTAGCGTATACATACCGCTCACGAATCACATCACTTACTCATTTTGAAGTTCTGGAGAGAGTGAGCAAAAAACTAGAGCTCGTCAGATATCTTGGTCACGTGTCTCCCACAATATCATCTACTCCAGATAATAATAATGGCTAAATTTACTGGAAAGTGCAAGGGGGTGGGGGGGGCAAAACTTGGATGTGGAACATCAATCAAGCATCAAACACAACAATGGACTGTGGAGTGGATCAAAACGGTAGAACAACTGTTCAAGCTTGCCGTAGACAAATCTAAATTTAAAGAGCTACCTATTCAATGAAGCGGTTACCCAAAGAAAAAAGAAAGCTCTGACAAGGGCCTGTCGTCCTAACCTCGTTACTTGCTTCTTAGCACCTGGTGCTGAAAAGTTTGTGGAAAATGTATAATATTAAAACAACTCCGTAATAAATACTCTCTTTTCCAAGCATCGTCCGTTCGGGAGACGCCATATACGTGCGAGTGGGCGACCACGACCTGACCCGCAAATACGGCAGCCCGGGGGCGCAGACCCTCCGCGTAGCCACCACGTACATCCATCACAACCACAACAGCCAGACCTTGGACAATGACATAGCGTTGCTGAAGCTGCATGGCAAGGCGGAGCTGATGGAAGGTGAGTTTAGGACAACTTGCGTTGTAAAAACCTATGTAAGTAATCATTTTAGCTGCAGAACGTCAACTGCTGGACATAGGCCTCTTCCAAGGATACCTAAAATAAATAATCTTTGTCGGCCTGCATCCTGCGTTTTCCTGCGTCTTTGCTCAGGTCATCTGACCACGTTGTAGGCTTTGCTTGCTGGTACGTGGACAACATTCAATAACCCGTTTTTGCCCCATCGGCAATCGGTTCGTCGCAATATGTGTCCCATAGCGTGGCGACCCAATGGCCGATGGCCCATTGCCACTTCAACGAGTTAATCCGCTAGGTTAAGTAATATTATAATTGTTTGCTTTCTTATTTTTGGATTATGACTATTTGATTTATATTTTGCAGGAGTGTGTCTGGTGTGCCTGCCGGCGCGGGGGGTGAGCCACGCGGCCGGCAAAAGGTGCACCGTCACCGGCTACGGATACATGGGGGAAGGTAATGTAGTGATCTTCTTAGGAATAGAACGACGTCATCAAAAGACGTCTTACTTTATGGAGTGAAGTTCCAGTCTTGAAAATTGTTACCTTTGTTATTAAGTAATATTTTTGGAGCAAAAGCATAACAAAAAATACGTTTTTTTCTGTGCACCGCTTTTAGTAGTCTAGTTTTTACGTTTCTAGCTATCCAGAATCATCAATCAAATATGTAATAATTTAAAAATCAAGAAACAATTATGTATTTATTCAGTTCAAGAACAAACAGTCACATAATTATTAGGCCTTTGCAGGCACTATTTCACTTCAATAAGTTTTAATTCTATATTGACTCTATGAACGTGTTTTCTCACGAGGATATCATCGCGGCGATTTTGTTTATAGACTTGACAACTCGTCGCGATTCTCGCGCCCGTGGAGGCAACGCCTTACTGATGCTCTTGACAGAATGCCAACCGATACTAAAACCTGTTTTCCAGCGGGCCCCATACCGCTGCGAGTCCGCGAGGCCGAGCTACCCATCGTGAGCGACGCGGAGTGCATTCGGAAGGTGAACGCGGTTACAGAGAAGATCTTCATCCTGCCAGCCAGCTCCTTCTGCGCGGGAGGGGAAGAAGGGAACGACGCTTGTCAGGTCAGTCAATAGGTATAACTATTAGACACCTTGCGCACTAGCGGCCACGACCACGACCAGTGGCCGCAACGACCAGAGTAACTCTTCTTCTTATTGAGTGTGTTATTTTATTACTATCTCTCCTTAGACCAAGCAAGAACCAAAATGCTCTGTCTGCCCCATAAGTTATGAAGACGTGATAGTATATAGTATTTATTACTTACGATGATGAAAAGCAGCTTACGCCCTGCCTAAATTTCATAATTAAAAGCTTGTATAAATTATGCAAAATAAAGATTTAAAAAAAAATCACGCTTTTTATTAGTATCACTTGTATGTTTGTAACGCACACCCACATGAAAACGTCAGATTATTTGTATATAAATACAGTACTTGTGTCAAGGGCCGGTTATAATAAAAGTTTAATAATTTTGACCCATTATCGTGACCAGTTTCAGAAAAATTAATTATAAGTAGTTTGTAACGACCAAAAATGCGAGTTTTAACTTTGTGCAACGTTATCTTGGGACCTATTAAGATACCACGATTTTTTACTTTTTAAATCGATTGATCACAAAAGCGTGTTTTTTTTTGTTTTTCAAATTTTGGTTTAACTTTCCAGGGTGACGGTGGAGGCCCCTTAGTGTGCCAAGACGACGGCTTCTACGAGCTTGTGGGGTTGGTGTCGTGGGGCTTCGGCTGCGGCCGGCGGGACGTGCCCGGCGTCTATGTCAAGGTGTCTTCCTTCATCGGCTGGATCAATCAGATCATCTCCGTCAACAACCTATAGCGACCACCCTAGCTTACGTGTTAAGGTTGTGTATTTACCCGACTACGGCGAAGCCAAAAGAATGGTTATGGGTTTCGCCGCTATGTATGTATGTTCATTTTTTTCGTATTTTATATGATATAAATGATACCTCATAAATGAGGTATCGTTTGAGGCGTCTTGGCTGCGCGCTGCTTAATGGCTATGTGACGTCACAATAAATTTAATATGGTGCCCTCTATAGACAAAGTAAGGTACTAAAAAATAAAATAATTTATACCATGTTTGGTATCAAATGAATAGGCTCAATTAGCACATTAAAAACTATTTACAGTACTAGCTGTTTCTTCCTGCTGTGCGTGTTGTATTTACTGGATAAACGTACTTTTTAGCAAGAATCTTCCCACAGTGTCAGCAGAATGGAATTATTGATTAATGTATAACAGGACTTAGCATTAACCTTTTTTGTTGGGTCTAACGTTTCGAATGTTTAAAAATCAAGAATGAAATATTTTAACAGGGAGTTTAATGGCGAATTAAGATTTTCTTTGTTGGTCTGGTAGAAAAACATAGATGTACCAGCTGCTTTTCTTCCCGCGCAGAAAGTAAAAGTTGATCAGGGGAATGGGCGAAAATATGATACATGCAGTTCCTTTTCCCACCTTCTCGCCCATCATCACGCTGAAGTGGCCTTTGGGACTTGCGGCTCTGGGTTCTATCTGCCCATAGTAGGGCTCTATTCATATTACTCGTGTTGACATTCCAGAAATTTGAAAAATAACAATACTCCGATGCATTTATAATGCAAGGAATTATTTTTTTAAGACAAAAAAAAATATTGAGTGGTAAAAATATAATCTTAATATTATCGCGATAAGAACTGTAAATATTAATACTTACCGCTTTTAGTGTAGTGTAATTATTTATAATATAATTCGAAAAATGGCATTTAAATATTATACTTTTGCACCCACCACAGTATAAATTTCATTGGATGATCCAACTATTTCTTAAAATTAAAGGTTAAAAAATAAGTTAATGAGCCTTGCGGAAGAAATCAGGACTAAAAACATGAGACCACCCTACATAGATTAAATAACAACCGGTGGCGCCATCATTTCCTGCCCACTAACTTACGTAGTTGTTGACTTTTAATTACTTAAATAAAATATTTTCTACTGCATTTATTTAATTTAATTACTTTTATAAGTTTTTAAAAGTTTATATGCATTTATATTTATTTTAGATATAGACAGTTAGATATAGTGTAAAAACCAAACAATAATTTATTTATTACACAGTTCAATCACATATATTTTATTATTAAAATTATATCAAAGACAATATTCTAAAGTGATTTAATATTGATCGACATGCTACATATATAACGCCTATCAAAATATACTTAAACTATTTTAAGGGTAAATTCTCGGGGAAAGTTGTTACGAAAACTTAAACAATGGCCTGAATTCAATCATAGTTTCAGTGTATTTTGTTAGACTCTTTATATGCTCTGTTCAGGATGGTCAGCTCGCCCGAGCCGAATGCGAGGGTGAGGGTGATAAATTTCTGAGGTTTATTTCCGCCCGTGGCATCTATCCTGGCCAATAGTGGCGGTACGACGTAAAAGTATATTTGTAGCACGCGAGAAACTATGGCATGAATTTCCTGCGAGCCATAGAATATATTTATTGAATAGTATTCTAAACTCTCTTGTGGAGAGGTGTACATATAAAATTGTCGGATTCATACTTACTTTTATATTTATTTATTTATTAAAATCTTCATTGACCACAATGGTACAAAAGGTGAAATTTATGCTAATGCATTCTCGACCGGTCAACCAGTTTAACTACTCTTTAAAAAGTTAAAGTATTTCACTTTAAAGTGATTTTTATGCGTTTGTCTTTTATGATTTATTTTTCCACTTGCTCGCCCGCCATCACGCTTAAAGTGTTCTTTGGTTCTTGCGGCCCTGGGCGCCTGTCTACTTAGCGCCGCAAGATCCAAAATGCTCTGTCTGCCCAATTAGAGATAAAGATGTGATAGTGTAGTATGAATGTTTTATTTAAAGCAAGTTTCATGTTTGAAAAAATTTAAATAAATATAAATTATTATGTAGTAAGTTTGTGGACATATTTTTAAAATATACTTGGTAAAAACGAAGTATGAATTAAGCCCAAGTGTTCTGTAAATGTAAGTATGTCTGTTCGTTAATAAATACTATAAAAATCAGACTTCAAATTTTATTTCCCGAAAAATAATAATTATTACATACGTTATTATTACATTTTTAAATCATTTGAGAAAAAAAGAGTTGATTTTTCATGAATACTTATCACTATATGTATTTTTTTTGCTAGGGGTATTTTGAAATTAAATTACTAAGCGAGGTAAATAAACATATTTATTTACTAACCCAATACGTCTAAATGAACAGAATCATACCAGCTATTTCGAAAACATTTCGCACACAATAATAAACATATTCAATAATTTCAAAATACTCGAGTCTAAGTTTATAAAATATTATTATCAAATACAGTTTGTATATATATTTATAAAGCTTAGTGAAAACTGGGTGTTGTTTTGCAGAAAACACAAATTGCAGAATAAAGCGATGATGATTTTAACTACTTCTTCTAATTCTTTATATGAGTCAGTCATAAATGTTTTTCGAGTGATTACAGTAGGTTATAGACATCACGATGTACCCATATTATTATAAAATTTTTACACCAATACTCGCGGATTCTGTTGTAGATGTTTAATCATGATTATGTGTTAGAAATATGTTTAACATATTTTCACTTCATTTATTACTCAATATTGTCTAACATAGTTATATTTTACTGATACTTTCACTCGACAAACATAATTTGGCCTACTAATATTAGGAATGACATCACTTCCTTGGTTAAGCATTGATATTTTAATATTTACTATATTTTTCCTAAATTTTTTTTGCAGGTATTTAAAAAAAATAAGTTGTTAAAACTCTCACAAATCTCTTTCTATCAAAACAAACTTATTTTAATGTTCATAATTGTGTGAATTCGAGAATATTGGTATAAATATAACTTTATAATTAGTTTTAGACTTAACTAATCAGAAACATTATATTCGCACTCATACAAATTTATTAATATTAATAATAAACATTATATTCGTACTCATGTTAATCTATTAATATATTTACTATCCATTCATTTATTTATTTTACTTTGACGACCTCGGTTCGATCCCTGGTCAGGTCAAGATGGTAAATGATCTTTTTCAGATTGATCTTTGTCTTGGATGTTTATCTATACATGTATTAGTTATAAAATATAGCATCGTCGAACTAGTATCCCATAAAAAAGTCTAGAACTTACTTTGGGGCTATCTCAATCTGTGCGATTTGTCCGAATTTATTAATGTATTGAGCTTAAAATTCTACAACCTGAAATCGATTAACGCTATGGCTTTAGAACTCACCATTCACTTTCAGTTAGGCTTGCTCCACACTTATTTGGGCCGGCATTCATCGGCATAGCCGGGCGGTAAAGTCGAATGTATCTATACGCCATTTGTTTAGGTATTTACAAATTATTTATTTTATAAATTGTTAATTACATAATTTATTTGTAATTTGCAAAGGTAGGTATTTATAAAGTGTATATTTCAATAAAAAGACATGTCAAGATTGTTTACATTCTTTTAAATACCTAAACAAACGCACTATAGATGTTCGGGATCACAACCGGCTCGCCTGCCGCACATAATCAATCGGTTTAGCAACTCCCGAATTAGGACGGTTGCCATGGCAATAAAGATTTCTTTTATGTATTAAAAACCGAATTGAAGTCGAAAAACTGCCGTGATTTCTTCGGGTCGGCTTTGTTGTTCGACAAATACTGCCGAATCTACAGTGCTAGCCCGTTTAACTGTGTAGTAAGCCTTATGGAACGTAATATAGCGTAATATCAACAGTAGCCGTAGCCGTAAAGTCGCTTTCAAGTTAATCTGTCAGAGGTCAACCTGGACCGAGAACTATTCGGACTTGTACCAGCTGCTTCTCTCCCTGCGCAGACAATAAGGGGCCAATACAAGTGAAAAGACTTCTGCGAAAGAGGAATAATGTCGATAGGTGGAGCGGCTTGCAACTAGGGATTTGCATTCGCATTCGCATCAATCAATGCGAATGTTATGCGAATGCGAATGTGTGTGTGCAGCGGTGCCATTTTGCGGAATCATTAAACAAACGGTTTTTTGTGTGGAAAAATAATTCGCAAACTAAACATTCGTTTGCGAATAAGATAATTTGGCATTCGTAATATCCCTGCTTGCAACCCAACATCCAAGTACTGTCATAGTAAGGCGAAATTAGCGTGTTATATATAGCGTTACAACGAAATAGAAAATAAGTTGAAAAAGCCAAGTGCATTTGCCATTTCTGCAGTAGTCAACAGATCTGGTTACATTTGGCATGTCCCCATCGTTGTGACGTAATAAGTGAATGACCCCTAGTCCTCGGTTTGCTTGTAAAATCAATGAATGGAGTGTAGGCTTAACTACTGTAAAGCTAAACTACTGTAACCGTTGTCAGTTGACGGCGTTCCGTTCCACGAGCGGTTTCTTATGCGACGACGGCGCGGGCAGCTTCGACGGTTTCCTTTGTATAACGGAACGGTTCACGTTCTCTTTGCCGTTTTGCTCGTGTTGCTGGAACGATGAAGCAATAATTTTAAGGTATTGTACGCCTTGAACTTGGATAGTACAATGCTGCGCATTTAAAGAACGCAGATTTTTCTTTAAAAATCGTTAAAAGTCTGCCCTCGTTAAATTGGCCGATTACTCACTATATGCTTAATAGTACTAAAGTACAGAAGAATAGGAAATGGGATAGGAAATTTGCTTAATTAAACCCAGTTACAGCGTATTAGAATCCCATTTAGATTGTACGCCGCGCATATAACTTTTGACATTAGCCTACCGTGTGCCGAACGAGCCAAAATGTAACTAACGGCAAGGCGTCTGCGAGACATAAGTTTCAAATTACTGATAAATGGATACGGACCATCAGTATCCATTTATCTCTAGCGTAAATTTTTTCAGTAATTTGAAACTTATGTCTATGAATAAGCCGCGTTTGGAGCTTAGCTTTATACTCTATGCATGTTATATTACTCATTTAAGAAGACAGATTTTTTATAAATTGTGCGTTAAATTTTATATATACTAGACATAGTCGTTGTATGTAAGTCAGTGTTGACTTACGCTCCTGTAGATATCGGTCTCGCTGACCTACTTGACAACGTGATTGCATGCCGCGGGGCTGGTGTTCCAGGGAAGCAGCCATGATAAGAGCGGGAGGAGGAAACCAGATGAGCACTTACCCTCTAGTAGATATCGGTTTCGCTGACCTACTTGACAATGTGATGGCATGCTGCGGGGCTGGTGTCCCAGAGAACCAGCCATGATAAGAGAGCGGGAGGAGGAAACAAGATGAGCACTTACCCTCCGGTAGATGTCGGTCTCGCTGACCGACTTGACGATGAGTGTGTCTGCGTGTCTGTCTGACGGCGGCGAGGGCGCTGCGAACACCACGGCAGAGTCCTCCGACGCAGAGAACTCCGTGTCCGAAGCCAGGGTGTTGTCCTCAGATTCTATCTGCACGCAATCCTGACGACGACATAATTAGGCTTATTTCGTATTGTTAAAATGAAAAAAAAAAAAAAACGCGTATATTTTAAAGACACATTACACAGTGCAAGTTTCTTGCTTGCAAGAAGCAATTCAGTTAAAGCAATAGATGACTTGCATGGTCTGAACAGAACGATAACGATTACTACTTTTTTTTTGCTAAATTGACGAAATTATGACCAAATGACTAGCTCGTGGCGGGCGCGGTTGCTGTGACGTCACCCGGCCGGCCGAACCTAGTTCACACTTTGACAGCGGGGCACAGCGCGACTTTCAGCGAGCGGGTGAGGTCCTCGTGACGTCATGCTGCGTGGCATAACATTCCGCCCAGACATAATATTGGCTCTATATAAATGTGTTATAAAATCGCAACGTAGGACCGATTTCGATGATTTTAAAATTAAATTAATAAGAAACTTATTAGAACACTGTAATGTTGGCATTGAGTTGATTTGAGGACCTGGAAGTGATCATCATTAAATTGTATGCAACGAATAAAACTTGCACTGTGTTAGTAGATTGTTAAAGTGTTGTAAGTGATGATCAATTACAACATATATTTAGGCGCACGAGCGATCGAAGCAAGCGAGGGTGCTTATAGTTAGAGGGTGTAATTGTTCACTTACAATCTATTTTCACCATGAATGCAAGGAAATAATCACTATAAAATAAACACTGAACTGTTATACTAGTTTGTTTATTTAAGAAATCATCATCATCATCTGAGCGTATTCCCGGTCGAATCCTCAGCAGTAACGCTTCAGAGCCTCAGTTCCGCTGGGTGATTTGAAGAGGTTACTGGTTTTTATACAGAGCGACTGCCGCCTGACCTCCGAAACCCAAAGGGTAGACCAGAACCAATCCTTGGATAGTTTTGGGCACAAACACTAGATGGCGTTCGGCACCCATAGTTTATACGTGCCCTCTGAAACACGGAATCATGTTTCTTTTCGGATTCAGCATTCTAGACTGGAAACTACTTTTCACAAAGAATGCTTCCCAGCGGGATTCAAACCCACGACCTCCGGATCACAAGGCGAACGCCTTGACCGCTGGACCACAGAGGCAGTCATGTTTCTTTAACAAGTATGTAGATACTTGTTAATTGTAAGTAGTTACAATTCAATGAAAATTCCTTTGAAACCAGAGGTAAGTCTATGACTGCATTTACCTCTATTTTTTACCGATTCAGGCGTCAAATCCAAATCTTCACTTGAACTCGTGATATTTTTTTAACACTAAATTCATGCATAATATAGGAGCCCTGGTGGTCGCCTTCGATTTCCAAATTTACTCACCTCCCTAATGATGCAAATGCGAACTTACAACCCGGATGTTGTGTTTATCTTTTCAGAGCTGGATTGATGAAAATGGGTTAAAAAAAATCAGTCATCACGCTTATAGTCCTAAAGCAAAATCGTAAATTGAAAGAAGCAGTAGTAAAACAACTCACATCGTCATTGGAGTTGTGCCGCTGTGCCCGGTACCGCGCTAAAATCCTCTCGTGCGGAGATGTGGCGGCCAGCGCGCGCGGATAGCGGTACTCCGAGCGAAGGGGGGTGGAACCTGCAACAGAACAAACAATAGTACATTGTGAACAAAGGGATAAAGGTAATATTTTGAAGGCAAGGGCGCTACTTTGAATCCAGAGCGAAACGAAGGATTCCACAGTTGAATCAAGAGCAGAAAGAAAATTATAGAAATTCTTTACTGCACTGTTTTAGTTTTTGTAACTAGGACGTCATTCATCTTCATCATCATATCAGCCACAGGAAGTCCACTGCTGGACATAGGCCTTCCCAAGGATTTCCGGAAGCGGCCTACATCCAGCACTTTCCTGCAACCTTCCTCAGATCATCTGAACATCTAGCACAAAGGTTCCCAAACTTATTTTGTTAAACGCCCACTTTAAAAAATCAGTTATTTTGTAGCGCTCCCCATTTTTTTCACCATAAAAACCTGAATCACATATTTGTCTTGCCTGTAGTTTAATTCAACCTATATTCTAAACGAGAGAGCAATAATAATACATACACCAGTACATTAGAGTATCTTTAATAAAAAATAACAATAATCAACATTGTTAATTTTAAATAAAAAAATAGCAATAATAATACAATTTTACAATAATAAAGAGTATTGGAAGTGGGGACCTCACCTGCGAAACTTTAAAACACGAAATTTTTTCAGTGTTTGATTCCTTTAACGATTTAAATAGCGTTGTGAACGCATTAAAATAATAAATATTAATTAAATTTTTAGTTTATATTTGTACAGTAAAAAAGGATATAAATATGAATTAATAAATGGATGTTGTGTAGTAAGAGGATTTTTAATTTCAGTGAAATTTAAAATATGAAATAGCTGAAGTTATAAATCACTCATTGCTTAAATCACATCAGCGCCCCCCGACTTTATTCTGGGCCCGTTACCGCCCCCCTTAAAGCCTCCAGCGCCCACAAGGGGGCGTTATCGCCCACTTTGGGAAAGACTGATTCTAGCAGGTGGGTGTCCTACGCTGCGCTTGACAGTACGTGGTCGCCATTCGAGAACCTTTCTGCCCCATCGTCCATCGGTTCTTCGCGCTATGTGCCCCGCCCACTGCCACTTCAATGAGCTTATGCGCGTGGCTACGTCAGTAACCTTCGTTCTCCTACGAATCTCCTCTTTCTGATTAGATCGCGTAGAGAAACACCGAGCATAGTCCTCTCCATAGCCCGTTGAGCAAAGATCGCTCAACGGGCCGAGCCTTCTTATGAGACTTGTTGGAAAGTAGCAAATAGGCTATAATACAAGTGAATCAGAAAAAGACAAAACAAATTTTGTGTAAACCTTATTTACACATAATTGAACATATTTCCATTAAGAAAAGTTTTCATTTTTAAATTCCCTCGCAAATTTTACAAAACGCAACGTTATAGGCAGAACGGAATGTGACGACACCGAACACTGTCAAACGTCTTTTTAAGGTGTCTGTGCTGTCTACCAGAAATTAAAAAGACTATCTGTCACTTTCAACAAGTCGTTTGTATGATTCTTGGAGGGTATTTCCATTGTTTTGCTAAATTATATGTGTTCTTTGATCATTATTTGCTAAAAGCCTACTACCACCTGGTAAAGAAAGACTCGTTGGAATGACTGATGAGCTGTTTTATCAAAGCAATAATATTTTGCACTCACGTGTCAGTGTAATGTTGTGCCAGTCTTCAAACGCGGAGTCATACAAAAACCATTCGTTTAGGTGTTCGAAAATGATATTATTTTTACGATTTTGATACTTTCAACACAGGTGAGGTCATTTGTGAGCCTTTTTCTAATAATTTTCAGTTAACGTTTTTACATATTTCAGGTTCTGTCAGTATTTCATCCTCTGGTTTTATTAGCAACTTTTGTCCTACAACCGACTCCTGATTTTCTATGGATGCGGATTTGTATACTATCGAAATAACGGAGAAGATGGTTTATGATAGGTTGCGCAGTCTGGACTGATCACATACCAGCCATTTTCTTGTTAGAGGCGCGAAAGAGCTTGCTAAGCCTTCGACAATTCTCTTTCAAAGATCTATCACCGAGGGCACGGTTGCAGACACTTGAAAAAGCGCCTTTACAACCCACGAACAAGAAGCAAAGGATAACGTGGAGAATTATATAGTATAGTCCATTTGTTTAGGTATTTAAAAGAATGTAAACAATCTTGGCATGTCTTTTTATTTAAATATACACTTTATAAATGAATATTTTTGCAAATTACAAAAAAAAAATGTAATTCATAAAATAAATAATTTGTAATTTGCAAAGGCATTGATTTATAAAGTGTATACTTCAATAAAAAGACATGTCAAGATAGTTTACATTCTTTTAAATACCTAACCAAATGGACTATAAATTGTGTATCATAGTGAATATTTTTGAATGAATAATATATGATCAAATTTACTCCTCATTCAAAAATTCATTTTCGCCAAATCAACACAGATTCTTAGCTGTCAGATCAACTATTTCCAATGTGATATTGTTTGAAAACAATCTTATTCACAATATGAATAATGGCGTTCAGATAAGAATGTTACTAATATTCGCATTCGCATATGCGAATGGTTCGCATCGTTTTCAACATTCGCAAAAGCAGGTCATGACATACCCATCGCCCTCGCGGAAGCGCCATCGCGCCACATCTCTGCGTTTCGCTGATTCGCGCATAACGTGATTATTTTGACCAATAGGAAGCATTTATATCACGTGAGCTTTTGTGATTAGTTAGTTTGTTTTGTTTTAGATACAGTCTGCTGTTATTGATTATTAGGGTAAACAAATAGTCTATTGTATTATAAACTATTTTGAGATAATTAGACAGTTTTAACAATGGCATCGGGAAAAAAAAGTGAAATAAGGCGATTATTTACGCTTTAATAATAAAAATGATTGATTATTAATAAATAATATGTAATACTTGATTTCTACACTCGCATTCGCATATTCACAGCCTAAACTTTCGTATTCGCATTCGTATTCGCGAATGTAGAAAATTTAACATTCGGCACATCCCTGGTTTAGACAGACGTGATTTATATGGACTATAGCAAGGCCTTTGATAATAAAATCCTTTTAAAAAGCTTTCTTTTACGGAGATTCGTGGTGATTTACTTAGATGGTTTGCTTCATATTTGCAAAACAGATCGCAGGTTTATACGTGCCTGCAAAAATGACCATTAAAAATTATGTGTAGTATCATTGTAATAATATGTCTTCGGCCGGTCGCTCGGTGGCTTATCTATAACTATTTGTATGTACTATATCTTAGCTGGAAGCTCGGATTGTTTGTTTGATTAACTTACCACTAGGATTGTAGACCTTGTACTCCCTCGCCAGATATCTCTCCTCCAAGTCTGCGTGCGTGTCTAAGTCCTCCTTCAGTCCAACCTCCAGCCGCGACATGTGCTGCTTGCTGGTGGCCACGGCACTGGCTTGCTGTTCAAGCTGCTCGCGAGCCGCGGCGGCTAGTTCGCTGGCGGAAGAAGCTAGGGCAGACAGGTTTTGTATCACCGTGTTGTTGTTTTCCTGTAAAAGGCAACAAAGCGACTTTAATTTATGGACTTTTCCATCAGTTTCACTCCACCAAAACACACTTTCTGACGCAAAGCTGATTTATTGAAATATATGTGTGCTTGGAATACTTGACTTCCCTCGATTTCTCGAGGATTCCATCAGCAAATCTTCACCTGGAAAATACTTGGTCCCATTTTCACCAGGTGACGATTTGATGGCTGTCAAATAACATAAGGTTTTTCTTATTCTGTTA
Source organism: Acrobasis suavella (assembly GCA_943193695.1). Lineage (NCBI taxonomy): Eukaryota > Metazoa > Arthropoda > Insecta > Lepidoptera > Pyralidae > Acrobasis > Acrobasis suavella. The sequence continues at coordinate 32,804,357 of OW971928.1, forward strand.
AAAAACGGATAAGTCATTGAGAAACAGAACATACATTAAAAAAACATGATTGTTGATTTCTTAATCGGCCTGTAACAGTTCACTGCTGTTCTAAAAGCCTTCTCTAATAAAGGGATGATTTGTCCATAATAATCACGCCGGGGAGACTGGTTGGTCATCGCAATATCTCCACACGGCAATATACTATTTCTCAAACATGATCAGAAATGTAGGCATTATTGTCTATATTATTGTAGTAAAAAGAAGACACGAAGTTTGTAATTCTTGGCTCATGCATTTCTTTACTGGCCTAGGCCAGGAAAGTAGTATGAAAATTCATTCCTGGCCGCTGCTCAAAACAAAGACGACAAGAAGTGTATTCAGAACGTCAAGACAGTGACATTGGCGTTTCAGATGACATTTCTGTTTTTACATTTGGCAAAGTCATTAAGCGTTTAATTTCATCACTTGTCATACAGCCAATTGCTACTAATTATAAAAACTGCTCTCTTTGAGCATTAATATGAATTTGCCCATTCGTTGCGAGAGAAAAAAACAATAATCTACAGTATTACATTTTTTGAATTATGAGGGGGCTGCATTATTATGTTTCCTTTGCACTAAAAAACGCAAGAAATCAGTCTCTTTTCTTTCAAAGCACGTAGTGATTGATTGTATACCTACTCTTCGCAGTATACATTAATTGCTGTCGGCAAATATTTGTATATTTCTTGTTATTTCTATAATAATTTCCTCACATTTATTGAGAAAAGCACTATACATGTCAAGGCCTCGCTAACGCTCGCACTCGAAAACTTCTCATCCGGCAATGCCAACTTCCCGCTCACTGCAGTAATGTACTATTATTTGTAGTCATTTATTATTTTTTCATGTAGACAAGTGATATGGACGTAAAACGCAGCGCTCACCAATGTTTCTTCCCGTGGAGTGAAGCTGTCACTGAGTGGTACCCAGGAATTAAAAACGGAGTGTAGGGCGACCGGCAAGGGATCGGTGATATCGATCGGGTTGCTGGAAAGTACTGAATCGCTAAGGCTAGAGGGCCGAAAAAAAGGAGGCTTATGCCAGTTCACGACAGCCTTCATGTCCGTGACATAGCAGACAAACAGCAAGAGAGGCGCCTACACTGGTACGGTCACATCTTGCGGAAATCGGCAGGTTACGTGGGAAACAAATGTATATCCATGCCGCCCCGCCGGACACGGCAAACGTGGTAGACCCGAGAAGCGCTGTCTTAACGTCGGCAAGGATGATATGCGTGCTAATCGTCTTACAACAGCTGAAGATGCAACTGGGAATACGCTGAGAGAGAGAGAGAGAAGAAAAGAGAGAGAGAGAGAGAGAGACAAAAAAGACGAAAGGCCTCCTTTTGTCTTTTAACGTCCAGCAGTGAGTTGAGAGCCGAATGATGATTAATTTTATTAGTTAACTTACCTCGACGTTATGCAAGACAGTGTGCAGGGCGCGTGTCGCAGTGTCTGTAACGTCACCGAGCACGCGCTCCACGTCTGCTGCCAGTTGTACAGAGGACACCTTTTCGGCCAGCACAGACCGAGTATCCACCTGAAATTAGATTTTTTTATACATTTTAATACTTCATGTCATTTTTTTTACACCTTGTCTGTAAGCACAGTAGTAGGGCGTTTGGAAACGTTTGAGCCAACGATAGAGGACGTTCGGGACCCACAGTTTATACGTGCCTTCCAAAACACGGAATCATCTTTATTTTCGGATAATCAGGTGATTTAAGCCTGCAATATTCCAGACTGGAAACAACCTTTCACAAAGTATGCTTTGCATACTTTGTGAACTTTGAACCCATGACCTCCAGATCACAAGGCGAACGCTTTGACGACTGGACCAAAATGGCAATCAATTTCAAATATTTGAGCTAGACAATGTATACTATCATAAATTTTTGTTTTTTAATCTTTAAAAGAAACTAGCTGTGCCCGTGGGCTCCTATCCCCAGGCAATTTGGGATAAAGACTACCCCATGTCCTGCCCCGGTTCTCAAACTATATCCATACCAAATTTCATCTGAATCAGTTCAGTGTTTGAAGCGTGAAAAAGTAACCGACACACAGAGTTACTCTCAAATTTAAAATATTAGTATGGATATGAAAAGGTTTATAAAATACGTAATTGTTTGTATGTATTTAGTATTGACCTCGATCTTCTTCTGCGCCTGCCCGAGCGCGTCCATCAGTTGCCCGCTGAGATGTTCTACCACTTCCACCACATTCTTGCTCAACACCTTCATGTCTAGGCTGATTGAGTTCGTGCCTGGAAAAAAATTGCAGAAAAGGTCAGTCCATGGAAATAGAAAAGTTAGTCTGTGAAAATAACGGAAAAGTTAGTCGACGGGTGAAAGGCTGAATGACAGCAGTATAGGACACAAAGTGTCAGACTTCCAGTGATGAGATGGGTTGAGACTTTAGGCAACCAGTTTATTTGCCACGCAAATAAAAAATCCATTGACTTTCAAGCATCCACCCCCCCATAATGTTTGTACCGCTGAACCTATTCTATCAAATATAGCTAAGAACCACCAGAGGGAAACTTGCTTTCACATAAAACAACCGCATCGAAATCGGTCCATCCATTCGAGGGCAACGATGCCACAGACAGACATTATTTATAACAACATTGTGTCGGGGTAACAAAATAAGTAACCCCCGACACAATTGTAGCTAAGAACCAGCTAGATCAAGTACTTTCTTGGATGAGTACAAGTGGCATAAAAATTTCTCGAGTTCGAAAGGCGGTTGGTTAGGCTATCATTATTGTAAATAGCTGTAAAAATCTGACACGAGTGTTGGCCACTTACACACAAGAAAAACCAACAAACCTTCTTCAAACTCCTTGTTGTATTTGTCCATGCATGTCAGTAGCTCGTCCCGTCCATTGTCACACTCCTCTAAGTCAGCCTCTGCGCTGGCGATGTCCTCCTGGTCTGCCGCCAGTTGCTCCTTCTGTCTCGAAATGAGCTTCTCTATAATCTCTTCTTGCAACTTCCTCTCCTCTTCGATCTCTTGCATCTTCTTTGATAGTCTATTTTCTAATACCTGGTAGAGAAAAATTAAATTTAAGTGACTGTAGGATATACTTTGTTAGATATCTTCAGGCAGCTTGTCTAATATGACAAGTGAAATGGCGATTTTATAATTATATTGGCGATGGTATTAATTCATATGTATGTTTTTTATAATACTTGATTTCTACATTCGCATTCGCAAATTCGCAGCCTAAACATCCGTATTCGCATTCGCATTCGCGATTGTAGAAAATTTGATCTTTGTAATAGCATTCCCTGGTTTACAGAACATATATTAAAATATTGTACGGACGTACGGAACCCTTCATGTACGAGTTCGACTCGCACTTGACCGGTTTTATTTATTCGCAATTTACAAGGTAGGTAGAATATGGACCTCCACTTGCTACGATCCTGACAGACCTCTCTCGCCTAATTTGCACTCATCACTCTCGTCTGTGGCTTCCTCTGCTGGGAAATAGGCGTGATTATATGTACGAGTACGTTAATTAAATCGGTACGTTCTACGTTTTTTTTTCAATCTTTTTGAATAATTGAGAAGCTTGGTGGACCGGCAGGTGTGCGATTACTAGTGCTATCGCAAGTTAAGCGACATCGAGCGTGGCCCGCACTTGGATGGGTGACCACAAGTGGCATGAAAATTTCTCGAGCTTCTCCGTGCTTCGGAAGGTACGTAAGAGTCGATGGTCCCGGTTGTCATCATTGTATGGCAGTGGTCAAGCTATGACATGCCTTTAGACAGCTTGAAAAATTTATTATTTATTTAACTTGAAACGCTCAAAGCGCGTCGCGGGCGACGAGCTTTGAGCGTCTTGAATCGTTACATAATCAAGCGCAGTTTTTTTTTTATGGCTTTCCGGTCGTTCTTACCACCCTTGCGGGCGATTAGCGATTCTGTAAAACCAGCCTAAAATCCAGTGTTGGCCACTTACACAAACAAAAAACAATTTTTTGAATTAAGTAAAAAAGGTTTCTACCTGTTTCTCGCTAGCGACGTGCTTGGCCAATCGTTCCTCTAGAAGTCTCCTCTCTTCTTCCATCCATTCACTGAGTCGCCTCTCTGTGTCCTGTTTCTCCTCTTCGATGTCAGAAAGCTGTTTTCTCCATCTATTTTCGATTAATGCTTTCTGTTCTTCTATTTCCTGTATCGTTAAATAAATATTAAACTGATTTAAACTAGTAGGTAGTTCGGCTGGAACTGTGAACTCGTCGATTCTTTGTCTCGGTAACCTGATTCGACTCACATCTAAAATTCTATCAGCTAAATCAATATGAAAAATTGTGTGAATATATGGATGTGGCTTCGACACCAAAACGGTTGGACGGATCGAAATAATTTACAAATAATTTTTAATGTAGATAGCTCATTCAATTAATTAACACAGGATTCATTTTATCCTAGGAAAATGTGCGGTTGACTTGGTCACAGAATAAGTACTAATACTCACGTACAGAAGTCCTACTCCGAAAAGAAATTAAAAAAAAAATATCTAATTAATGTGGTTAGTGCTATGGTTCAATTTAGCTAGCATCAGAATTGCTCACTTCTTCGTTTAGATACCTAGACATCCATTGCTAGACAGCCAATTTCATTCTTATTACTCTGGACAAACGATTCATGAAACTGAACGTTCCCCTCCGAAATGGTCGCCTTGCGCATAGTAATAATGTATTACAAGTAGTAGTAGTAGTACAATACTTGCGATAGCTAAACGGGGAGTGACACAGGCCTGACTTGGTCCCAATTCAAATATATCTTTATTATCATAGGATATTTATAATATCTCTTAATAATCGTCACTTTGTTTAGTTGCACAATAATTGCTGACGTCAAAAAGTTACTTAGAGCTAAGTTTACTGCCGCTTCCAAAGCAGAAGAAGCGGTAACAAACTGCCCTGCAGCATTTTCTCCAAGAACATCAACTCACAATGAAATGAATATTAACAGTTCATATGTGGACAGAGTATAAATTGTTTGTTGCCACAATTTAAATTAGTATTAGTAGTGGTACCTTGATGCAAGCGTTGATGTCGTCGGTCCTCCTGAGCGCGAGCCGCCGCCTCGCGTCGCGCCGCCGCCGCGCCGCGTCCCCCCGCTCGCCCTCGCCGCGCCGCGCGCGCGTCTCGAAAGTCGCGTGCGCGCGCTGCAGCGACCACACGCGCTCCACCGCGCCAGCGTACTGGAAATAGACAAAGGTGCTCTCATCTAAACCTTCTTCAATAATTTTTCATAACTAAAAACCAATTTCAACCCCCAAACTACACAACTGACTTTTTTTTTTTTTTATGGGACCTCCTTTCAAACAAAATATAATTTTCCAAATCGGTTCAGGCGTCATCGAATAATCGGTGAACATACATAAAAAAAAGATCACGACGAATTTGGTAGATGACTGAATCAAAAATTAACTATTCGGTTCAGTTCATAAAATAAAACGTCACAAAATAGTGTTACTTTTTATTGATCATATCTATTTTCAACAAGACTTTAGATTTATTAATGCAGAAAAACTGATATTAAGAGTGCCATTTGACTTGAAAACAGCATGACGTCTCGCTTTCGTATTCATACAAAATGTTTGTTTTGACGTTTAAAAAAAAGTGTCTGATTTGACTTGTTGTCATCTAGTGGATTGATAACCTCCTCCATTACAGCCAGGTATCGAGATACCTGACTAGGCTCTCTACCAATATCTTGAAACCCAAAATAGTATTAACATGAGAATGAGTGCGACCAGCGCTGACTACAATGAACAGCTATGGCTGGCAGTCGCTGGCACGAGGTGCGAGGCTTGATAAGAGAAATACTGCACAAATCAGTACACGTTCCCGGTCGCCTCCGCGGCCGCAGCCCGCTGCACACCGTCGGACATGGCCGCTAACAAGCTGTTCACGGCTGACTATATATCAGCGCTGAGGACAATGAACAGCTGTGGCTGGTAGTCGCTGACACCAGGTGTACGCTTGATAAGAAGTGTGAGCACTCACCCACTGCTGCAGAAATCTGTCGACGTCCCCGGCCGCGTCCACGGCCGCAGCGCGCTGCACACAGTCGGCCACGGCCGAAAGCAAGTTGCTTACAGTTGACTGTATTTCGGCGCTGTGTGCGGCCAGCGCCGACGACAGCGAGCCAAGGTGGCTAGCAGTCGCTGATGCCAGGTGCGAGTGTGCGGCTGAACTCACGGTTTGTGCCTTAAAATATTAAAAAAGAAAATTAAAACCTCTTATTTCGTAAGAAACAGGTCATATTGCGCATATCCCATATAAATTTAATATGGAACTGCCGCTAAGACAGGTTTAAAAACGTCGATGGAGCCATGATTTCAGGTCCACTAACTTAGCTGATAACCTGAACACATTATTTAATTTTGTACGCCTGTGGGCAAGAAACAAAGTGCTATATCTATATTTGTTAGCTTTTGTTACCTTTTTTCACAAACAGAGAAGTTTTTCATATGATTTCATTCACACTCTCAGTCATCGATACATTCTTTTAAACAAAGTTGTCTATTTGACAAAGTAAAAACCAGACAAAACATTTTTCACTAAAATAGGTTTAGCAAATGATTGATTGGTCATGAACAGTCAAACGAAATTACGATATAGTTTTCTCCCTTACTTCAGTCATGGCTTCAATAATTTTCTGCACTAATTCCTCCAGTTTTATTTTGTTCTCCTCTTCAATATCCACTGTTTTAGTGGTGTAGTTATCTGAAACAATATTAAACGATTAAGGGGATACATGAATTTATCGTAGTGTTGCCCCTATTGAAATAAATTATTTGAGAGGAAACAGAGATATTATTTAAAACTAGCTGTTGCCCGCGACTTCGTCAGCGTGGACTTAAGTTTATGAGAATGGCTGTTGGGCGGCGTCTTGCAACCCTAGGCTCTGTCTGTAGAGGCTCTAAAACTCGCTTTCCGTTCCATTGTTTGGTTGCGATACCAGTCAGGGCCTTTTATTAGACGGTGACTTTTAGTAGTTAGAACTGATGCTCATTATGAAATATTAATTTGCCCAGAACCGCATTTAAATTTAAAAATTTTGAACAGCGCTATTATCTATCGGTGGCCAAAAATAAACTAATTTTTAAGAACACTCCGAAACCATAGAAATTGTAAATATTTACGATTTCGTAACCAAAGGGTAAAAACGGGACCCTATTACTAAGACCTGTCTGTCACCAGGCTGTATCTAATGAACCGTGATAGCTAGATAGTTGAAATTTTCACAGATGGTGATGGTGGTTTACAGCGGCAATACCTAGCCGCTGTAAAACTTACGGTGTCAACGCTTTTACCGCTTTTGCCAGGCCCATGTGCTACTTCCGCTTCACAGACCTGGCATGGTGGCCGCTCAATTTTTAAGAACGTTCCGAAACCACGAATTTGTAAATATTTAGGATTTCGTACCCAAAGGGTAAAAACGGACCCTATTACTTACACTCTACTGTCTGTCACCAGGCTGTATTTCATAAACTGTGATAGCTACACAGTTAAATTTTCACAGATGATGTATTTCTATTGCCGCTTTACATAACATCACATACTAAAACAGAATAAAACAGTATTTAAGTAGGTAGGTATTCCCATACAACAAACATGATTTTTATAGATAATGACACGGAACCCTTTGTGCGCGAGTCAATCAATCATCTAATCTAAATATATATAACTTAAAGGTGACTGACTGACTGACATATTGATCTATCAACGCACAGCCCAAACCACTGGACGGATCGGGCTGAAATTTGGCTACAGGTAGATGTTATGACATAGGCATCTGCTAAGAAAGGATTTTGATCAATTCTACCCCCAAGGGGATAAAATAGGGGATGAAAGTTTGTATGAAACTTTGTCAATTTTAAACCGATCAGGCTGAGACTTTGCATGCATAAAGCTACTATGACGTAAGCATCCCCTAGGAAAGGATTTTGATAAATTACATCCCTACGCGAGCGAAGTCGCGGGCAAAAGCTAGTCATTTTATATAACGATTAACAAAAGTTTTAGCCAATCGATTGCATTGGTAACTTTAAATACATTTTTCGAACAAAAATGTAGGCCGTGATTCTTTAAATTGATACAACTTTTTTACTTATGAACGGATTTAAACAAAACAAACACTATATGTTAAGTGAAGCGTATTAAAATACATTAGTGAAAACCGAATCGGTTCAGCCGTTTCCGAGATTAGCGTGCACAAACGCACAAACAAACAGACAAAAATCCTAAAAATCATTGTTTTGTGTTCTATTGCATTAATAAAAGCCCTCAACAATATTTTTTCTCATTTATCTTCCATGTACAGACAGCGATTTAGTTAAAGTACTAAAAGGAACTGCACTTATCCCGGGCGGCGAAATCAGAAGGGCGGTAAAATCGTCGATTTCGAAGTAGTCGAACCCTCCCATGCTACCGATACGGAATGGGGGTGTCATCTAGTTATTAGGGGCCTGCAAAATGAAACCTTATGGTCAGGACGGACCGAGACACGACGTGCTGTTTAGAAAGCAAGGTACTGGTAACCAAGTAGGTAGCAAAACCAACAGGGGCGGCATATTAACATATTTTGCCTGTATCAAATTCTAGATCCTGTACTGCTCAAAACTGAATGCTTATTAAAGTAGAGAAATAAGCATTCCTACTTTAAGTCCAAATTGCAGATAAAAGTAGAGAAATAAGCATTCCTACTTTTTAAGTCCCAATGCATGATGGCGTTCCTCAAGTAACGCGAAGCCACATCGGCCCCTAAAATATAGGTTTTCTTAAGTGCGACTTCGTCCCGAGCCGCGTTCATAGCGGGAAGCGAGAGAAAAGTACTGGGTAAAGCTTCCACCGGGTCACTTTTGCTATCGCCACCACCTTATCGATGTGGGCTTTCAAGCTGAGGCATCTGCCGAACTTTAGGTACTCCGAGATATTTGACGTGCGAGTACCTCGGCACATCTTCCCCAAAGAGCTTTAAGGGTGGCAGGAAGCGGACATTTTCAAAAAGCAATGTCGGCTACTTGTTGACGTTCAGTAAGGAACCTCCATTTGAAAGCCTGTCAAGTAGGGCGCCTAGGACTGTCTGGAGGCGTACTTTGAGTTCAAACTAACTGCAAAAAGCGCCGTGTCGTCAGCGAAGAGTGCCAACTGAGCCTGGCCGGCAACTGGGATGTCGTCAGTGTATTACGCGTATCACTATGAAAAGCAGATGCTCATGGAAAGAGGCCACATAACAGTCCTAAATGATGTTGGCATGGTTGCTCAAAAAGCCCTTAACCTAACCAAACCTTACGTACCTTTTTTTTATGTTGAAAAGACCTACCGTTTCGTCCACCCACGGAAAGTTGGGTGGAACCTAACCTTACCTTTTTTAACGTGAGGAAACGAATCAAGAAAAATTTTACCCGTTAGGGTAAAGGCGCGTGTTGGCACAAACGCGCTTTCAACTCGGAGAACCGTATTTGTTGAGCAAAATCCAGTTTCCATCGCCCGATTGGCGCAAGTTATGGAGGCATCAGTTGCAGGTCAAAAGCCCGCCTCCTGCACCTCTTTGCAGAGCATTACGCTCTCCGCAAAGGCCTGCACTGCTCTCCACTACGTTCATGTAACGGACCACAGTCGACAGCGGAAGGTTGTCCGTCCCCCACGGTACAGTTCAGCGCGGTCTTCTGCCCAGGCTGGGCAGTCCGTCAGGGTGGGACCTTAACCTAACCTAATCGGTCTCGTAGTCAAGGAGTACCAGGCAGCGCGGCACTCACCGCGCTTTTGTCTCCATGATGGAGAACAGAAAAAATGAATATCTAACTCTTTCCACGCAGATCGTAAAAGCCGATCAAGTGAATGGGTGGAAATGTGATCAGCAGCTATCCTGTCACTACCAATTTTGATTCCTTTTTTCATTATCCTGCCCACAATCACGCTAAGAATGGCGGTAGGTCTTGCCGCCCTGGGCTCTGTCTGCAGAGGCCCAGAGAAGCACTTAAATTTTAAAGGACAATCAATGGGCAAAAATGTATGGGGCTTGGTCTATAAAAAAATTTAAGCGGCAGTCTCCGGAATTACTAGCACTTGGTTAAGGGCATTTTTGTCAACATATATAAAAAATTACTTTTTGGATATTCCGTTAGATTTTGAGTTTTTAATATTTTTTATTGTTAACAATTTAAGTAAAGTAATACATTCTTTAATCATCGTTTATATTAATACCACATTAATAATACTTTAATATTACTATAATGCATAAACTATATTGTCATTACACTACATTTATGTATTTTTATCCGGCTTGAAGGACCAGAAAGTGCTTATAAGTGTATATATTTATGGTGCAATGAAGTGTTAGGTATATTGTAATTAAGTACTTACTTATTTTTTTGAATTCGTATGCCACCTTTAGTCGTATTCCTCATGACTGAGGGTTGTGATCATTATGTGGAATGAAACACATACAACGAGTATCTGACAAACGACGACTGGCAATGTTAATGGTTGGGTTTTCTATCGCATTTTCCATTTCATACACTAGCTGACTGACATCAAGTAGAGTGCAGGTTTCCTCAAGCTGTTTTCCTTCACCGGAAGCAAGTGGTGGTCGAAGAAAAATACCACAAATGAGTCTGATTGGTATACAAACTCATGTAGCAGGGGCAGGATTCGAACCTGGGACCTTGACAGTCACACGCGGGCTACTATCGCATTCGTTTGAATTAATAGTGGTTTATAATATTATTATAAAGGTGATAAATGAAACGTGTAAATGTTTTAATAACATTTACTTACTTAACAATATTACAATTAATATTCATCAGTAATAATTGCATCTAAAAATGCAGCAGGTAAACGAATTGTTTCTTGATGTCGTGCCCACCCAAGATACCATATAATCGACATTACGTGGGCACAACATCCTAAAGTAAGTTTGCCCGTAGGGCATGAGCAATAATAATGCTTTATTGCATCTCTGCCCGAACCATTGGTTACATATATGACATATGTATAATATAATCGTGATCTTGTATGTCTTGATTGAATTTTTCCTCTCAACAACATTGCGTTATCCATATTAATTCCATACTCTGCCATCCTGTCCGGATTTGGCTCTTCGCATACCTCTATATGATAAAGTCCTTGTCGGACGTGCTCGCTATAGTAGCTATATGCGAGTTTTATTGCATATGTGCCCACTGCAAATAAAATTAAATCATCTTCATCCATTCTAGGGAATGTTGAAAGTTCTTGTGGGCCAACAACTAAGTTCCTGAATGCGGCTCTTTGTCTGTTGACGTTATTATTAGTAACATAGTCGGCTAGAAGATTTGGCATATGTACCCGTTCATTTATTATTTCTACAAATCTTTGCGCGTACATATTGTCTTCAATCACTCTATGAAAACGATTTATCAGAGCAGCAGCAATTCTAAAGTCGTCAAACATATGCGCCATCGCTCTATTAAAATACTCCTGGCGAAAAAGTTTAAAGTCCCGTTTGAAACGCCCATTGACGACCTCTACGACCCATCGACGTAATGTAACGAGCCGTGACTTATTAGCATCAATTGTAGATAGCTGATCTTCTCCTCGGCTTTTAGTTGGAGGAATAGCAGCTTGATAGCCGCAAGACTCAAAATCTGGCACTGCATCTCGGAAGCCTCTGTCTAATACAAAGACATCGCCAGCTCTGTACACCCAATGCAGGAAGCTATCTTCGTTATTTAGCAGTGCACTCATTATTGTGGAATCGGAAGTGGTAGCGGCATACGGACCTAATACTTCCAGTATGTGTCCATCACACGTAACAATCATGAAAGGCTTTAATAATAAGATCGAAAGGCGTAAGATTGAATGATAACTGTAAGTAGAAGTACACAACACAACGGAAACAAAGCGATGCGTCGAATGACAAACAAAAGCAAAATACACCCCGCGACTGGTACATAGGGCGCACTATAAGTTTCCGGAACTGGCCACTTACATAAACAATATTTAAAAATTTATTGCAACATTTGAAAATAGAACTCTTTGGCTGTAGAATGCAGTTTGTTTCATCTGACTGTCTTTTGTTTTTACTTTGTGGCGCCATTTAAAAAATTGTGTGTCTGCATCAACATGGATTTAACTCGGGAAAATTTTCGTAGTATGATTTTCTACGATTTTAAGTGTAATTTGACAGCTCAACAGAGCATCGCTCGGCTTGAAACAGCTTTTGGCAATGAAGCATGCAAGACAACTGTTTATAGCTGGTTTGCAGAATTCAAGCGTGGTCGTATCAATCTCAGTGACGAATCTCGCGATGGTCGGCCGTCCACCGCTGTGACCAACAAAAACATCGATGCTGTGCGCCGTATGATTGAAACAGACAGGCATGTGACCTACCATGAAATTCGCGCATCCTTAGAAATAGACATGAGTCAAATACAATTAATCCTACACAAACATTTGGGTGTGAGAAAGCTGTGCTCGCGGTGGATCCCACACAACTTGACCGAGGCTCAAAAAACGGACCGCGTCACCTGGTGCAGTGCCACGCTTACTAGATTCAACGAAGGTGCGTCAAATTTGGTGTGGGACATAGTAACAGGTGACGAAACATGGATTTATTGCTAAGATCCCAAAACAAAGCAGCAATCGAGCGTATGGGTCTTTCAAGATGAGCCGAAACCAACCAAAGTGGCGCGCGTGATAAGTGCATCTAAGCGGATGATTGCTTCTTTTTTTAATAAAACTGGACACGTGGCTACTGTTGCTTTAGAGAATCGTCGTACAGTGAATAGTGACTGGTACACGACCATTTGTTTGCCGGAAGTTATTGACGAACTCCGTAAAAATAACCGTAAACGCCGTATCATCCTGCACCACGACAATGCTAGTTCTCACACGGCCAGACAGACAAACGACTTTTTGAAGGCGAAAAATGTAGAACTCATGAGTCATCCTGCATACAGTCCCGACCTGGCACCTTGTGACTTTTTTCTGTTCCCAAAAATTAAGAACCAATTACGCGGTCAACGATTTTCATCACCAGAAGAGGCTGTCGAGGAGTATGAAAAACACGTTTCAGAGGTCACCACAGAGGAGTGGCACAAAAGTTTTCAAAACTGGTTTCATCGAATGAAAAAGTGCATAGACGCCAAGGGAGATTATTTTGAAAAACAATAAATTAATTTTGTACCTTTAATAGTATTTTTTCATATTCATTCCGGAAACTTATAGTGCGCCCCACGTATACGACCCCCTCCCCACTTCCCCGCACCAAAAAGCACCTGCAACCCCGCACGGCTCTTTGTATAATATACGCTATTATAACTACCAATATTTATTACCATTCTAGCTGAAAAATATTATAATAATAATATCTAAATTGTTTTAATTGTTCTTTTTATTCATAGTTTATCTAAGAATACTAAAAAAAAATTGTTTTAAACCATATTTACAAAAAAAATTGAAAACCAATATAAATTGGTCTTTAGTATGGTAGCAATACATAGCAACTAGAGGTCAGCTTATATTGAACAAGTCGCCCATAAAACTATGTACGGTTTATCTTTAATTCTAACCATGACTCGACTTTGCTGCCATAATAAAAATTGCTTCTTATATCAAGTACTATAATATGGCATAGGAACTTGAGACTGCCGCGCAATTTTTTTTTCAGAATCGTAGACCAAAAACGCCCATTCTCCTTTGTAAATTTAAATTTTTGAATTTTTGAACAGCGACATCTATCGGTGACCAAAAAACAATTTTGTAAGAATGCTCCAAATTTACCGAAATTATCAATTTTTAGGGTTCCGTACCCAAAGGGTAAAAACGGGGTCCTAATACTAAGACTTAACTATCCTTCTGTCCTTCTGTCTGTCACCAGGCTGTATCTCATGAAGCGTAATAGATAGACAGTCAAAATTTTCACTGATGATGTATTTTTGTTGCTGCTATGACACCAAATACCAAAAACTAAATAAAATTAATATTTAAGAGGGGCTCCTATACAACAAAAGTGATTTTTTATACATAATGGTACGGAACTCTTCGTACGCCAGTCCGTTTATTAACTTTATATGAACTTTCAATCATCATTTTATAACACAAGTTTTAGCCAATGTAACGGAACAGTTATTTAATAGCAATTTTTGAAACAAAAATTGATGACCTGATTCTTTTAATTAATATAACTTTTTTATTTATCAACGGATTTAGATGAAACAAACACTAAATGTTAATTGTGGCTTATCAAAATACATTAGTGAAAACCGCAATCGAATCGGAGCAGCCGTTTCTGAGATTAGCGCCCACAAACGCACAGACAAACAGACAAAAATTCTAAAAATCATAGTTTTGTGTTCTGTTGCGTTGATGAAAGCACCCAACAAAATTTTTCTCATTTATCTTCCATGTACAGACAGCGATTGGTTACGATTTTATTATATGTATAGATTTTGTCTTGACCAAACCCTTTAGATAACCCTTCAAACTATTTTATGAACTACTGTTTATAGTTTAAAGACAAAACGTGAACCTTTTCTACGCACAATGGAAAAGGTTCACGTTTTGTCTCGTCTCTCGTGAGATAATCGCATTCTATTTTCGCATGACGTCACGGCTTCGTTCGATTTTTAAAAAACAAGACCCCACTTCGGAATTTAGACGCTGTGCATATTTTTAACTTTTTACTATAAACTCTCTAATAAAGAGACGAAATAAATCGAATAATATTTTTCTGACCATGTCATTATTCCTATTGGATATTTTTATATGCGATTCATGGGACAGTCGCTAAAAAAAACTAACCACAAGTCGCCAGTAGCCCATCTAGTGTGTTCACAAGAGCTTGTCCTATGTCCGTGACGCGCGCACACATCGCGGCGCGTTGCTCAGACGAGTGGTTGCGGAACTCCCGAGTCACTTCTAGGTTTGTTGATTCCACTGACCTGTAATAAATATTACACCAATAAATAAAACTAAATCTTAAAGTGTTCCCCTTTGCATCCATAGCTGTGCTGCTTCGTAGCGTGGGGTGCGCTTTCCCGCTTTTTCTTCTCCAGATATAACATGCATGTCAATAGACTCAATGGACAACTAAGATGCCGAGGACCATGCGAAATCTGAAGGTCGCCTGTCTGACGTTGAAAGAGGGGTGTTACAAGTTTGACGCTAATGTCTGTGTGTGGCATTGTAGCGTTCGAACGGATGGACTAATTTCGATGCAGTTTTTACGTGAAAGTAAGTTGCCTTGCGGTGGGTTCTAAGCTATGTTTGATGCTCTGGTTCTTAAAGATAAAAGATGGTGCTACGAATGTGTAGTACCGTTACTCATCACTAGATGGTGTCTAACCCAATAATTCATAAAAAAATACAGACGATTGCTAAACCTATTTTAGTTAAAACATGTTTTGTTCCTCTCCCTCTTTTGAATATTTGACATTTAAAGAACGAGACAAAACATATTTTAACTAAAATAGGTTTAGCACACGTTTGTATTTTTTATGAATAAGGGGGTTATAATGTTTACATATGAAAAAAAAACGCGGTATAAAGTTTTTCTTATGTATTTGTTTCTTTGGCTACTTTCTTTTCTAATATCGATTTAAACATCGGTCAATTGAACGGATTGGAAGTTAAAGTTGAATTGGCTATTTTCCTGGGTGAAAAAGAAATTATTTTGTACTGGTAAGAGAATAAAACGTCGCAAAATAATGTAATTTGTCTTTGAACGTATCCATTTTAACGTGATATTAGACTTTATATTATAGAAATACTAACAATAAGAGCGCTATTTGACTCCAAGAAACTATGACGTCATCCGCCTGTATTTCATACAAATCGCAAAGAGAATGTTTGTTTTGACGTTTAGAAAAAAGTATATGATTTGACTTGTTGGAAAATAGCGGATTGCCTGGCAAATGAACTTGTTGGGAATGCAGTTATCAACATTTTACAACCAGCCGCCGGGCCGCCTCCGAATGTCAATGCCGTCCTTTGGAAATGCAATTGTAGCACAAGATGTTTGTATTGTACTTAGTCTTTAGTTGCCTTTGACGATATCCACAGGAAGAGATAGTGTTCGTAGCCATATGGCATGATTTATTAATCATTAAGGAAAGAATGTCAAAGCATTGTTGTTCTTTTTTGCGTATGTTAAGAATCCCCTAAATGACAACCAGTCAAATCAGACCTTTTTCTAAAGTTTAAAACAAAAATGTTCTATGGGTTTTGTAGGAAAAAACCAACGTCATACTTTTTTGGAGTAAAATAACGCAATGAATAACAATTTTTCTGCATTAATAAATCTAAAATCTTGTTGGAAATAGATATGATCAATGTAAAGGGACATTATTGTGTGGCGTTTTATTTTATTAACTGTACCGAATAATTTATTTTTTACCCAGTCACCTACCTAATAGAGAAGTTGCATAATGAGTAGATATTCATCAATTTCTCTGATTTTGTAAGCATTTACGTAAAAAAGGCCTTTTTAAGTACAATTATATCTTTATATCGATTCATTAACTTTGGTTTTTAGTTGACGGGAAAAGTCAATTTTATAAGTAATAAAACTTTAAAAAATAATATTACCATAGGATTATCTTAAAAAAATCATAGCTACTTTTGTTATGAGGCCAATCCTGTAAACGTTACTCCTGTCGGTAAGGCGTCGTCTAAAGACGAATGTGACTTTGTAACCTTTAAAGAGATTTTGGGTTACCAAGGTAGTTTTATCTTGCACGTGCCTATTTTTTAGAAACTTTTTCCATAGCACAACGAAATTAAACATGCATCTTCTCTATTGTAGTAAAAGTAACTCACTTCCGCCTGTCGACCGTGTCGTGCAGCGAGGCGAGGTGCGAAGTGGCTACGTCAGCGGTGGCCAGCAGCTCGCGGGCTTGCCGGGACAGCTTTTGTTCCGTCTCCAGCTGCTTGCTCACCAGGTGCTTCGTCTCTTCAAAGTGCAGCTTGGTTGTGCGGAGAACCTGTTCAAAGCAATTAAATAATAAAACTTTTCTTTAAACACGGTCAAATCATGTTGTAAAATGTTTATTTGTTAGGCAATTAAAAAAATAAAACCCTCGGCGACACCATCAATAATAAGTGGCGGAACTTCATAATATTTTAACCGAACAGACGAACAGACAGTCGGACATTTTTTGCGACAATCTTATAATAACCTCTCTTTTTATCGGGGTTTAAAAATTAGTTCCAATTCTGAATAGCACATCTATCGGTAAACAAAAAAATAATTTTTTAAGGATACTCCAAAACCATCGATATTGTTAATTTTTAGCGTGCACAAATGCAGACAAACAGGGTAATATTATAAAAACCATACTTTGTGCTTTTTTGCGTTGATAAACATCCATAGTAATGTTTTTTCTCATTATCTTCCATGTACAAACTATTGCCTCAGAATACAGCTACGACTGTAGCGACACTATTTGTTACGGATTTTTTATATAAGTCATGGTTAAGATTTTATATGGTGATAAAGAGCTAATATTCTAACTACTGGATTGATTTTTTACCAAAGATAAATAATTTAATTTAAAAAAAAGAAAGTGAGTGTCGTGGAACACTCGGTTGGAACGAAGTTACTTTCGTAGTAAATTATTAATTAGTGACGGAAGTGACGAAAAAAACCTTAATTTTTTTATTAGTTAGTAAAGGATATACATGTACATAATAATAAATTCAACAAAATAAAACAAAGTAAATACATGCGTATGCTGGGACTTGAAATGGTCACAGCGAGGATACAAGCAGTACGCTCTATCAACAGAGCTAAAGACGAGTAATACTTTTGACTATAATGCGCTAGATAGCGCCATCTAGTTGTAAACATGATTTAGATGGTGATAAAGAGCTGAATCTGCTTGAGCGATTTCTACCAAACATAGCTAAGAACCACATCAAGGAAACCTGCTTTCACGTAAAAGAAAACCGCATCCGTTCGAGCGCTAGGATGTCACAGACAGACCAGTTTCGATCGATCGATCGGGTCGACACCGCTCCTAACACTCGCCTCACTCGACTTAATCTATCAAAATTGTCGGCCTTTCGTAAGTTAACCTCATAATAACAAAATCTCATGTTAATTTTAATAAAAAACCCTATGGAGAGGCCTTTGCTTAGCAGTGGGTCATAACTGGCTAAATAACCAGTTTATTTGCTTGGCAAATAAAAAAAAACCGACTATCAAGAACGCCATCTAGTGATGAGTAGCGAAACTGCCGATACGACTTGATATCCTTAGCGCAATCTATTATTAGCTAAAGAAGCCCTGACTTTCAAGCGTTAACCCTCAATAACTTTTAAACAGCTGAACCGATTTTCATGAAACACATTTAAGAACTTGCAAGGGAATTTGCTTTCACGTTTAAAAAACCGCATCGAAATTAGAGCGGAGCATTCGTTCAAGCGCTACTATGCCACAGACAGACAGACCTACAGACATTAGCGTCAAAATTATAACTCCCCTCTTTTTTGTAGGGGGTTAAAAAAGCCTGTCTTTTGCCGTACAATGAGAAGTTTGGTGGTTAGCGGGAGTGCGTAATACTAGCGTTTTCGCAAGTAAAGCGCCACCAGGCGAGATCCGCACTTGGATGGGTGACCACAAGTGGCATAAAATGTTTTCGAGCTCCTAAGTGCTTCGGATAAGCCGTTGGTCCCGGCTGACATCATTGTATGGCGGTCGTCAAGCTATTTCAGAAATCTATAGGCAGCTTGAAAATCTGCCAACAGTGTTGGCCACTTACACACACGAAAAACCACAAACAATGGCACGTCATAGTCTGTTACGAATGAATGAAACTCGTGTGGAGATGGATCATAACGACATCGTTGGGGCGGGGAGGTGAGGTGAAAAAGGGAATCGTAATACTGAGGGGTTGCTAGCCGTTAGCCTCTTTTAGTTAAAATAATTCGCGGGCTTCAAGCCAAATGGACGTATGCACAAAACACCAATTTTTCAGAAGACACAATAAACTTAATAACTTTAGTTGCAGTATATCAATATTTTTGAAAATTCGCATGTGGTTTTAAAACACGGCCTTGAAAGGATGTAATGTTTATTTCTTTAAAAAAATCTCTAAAGAAGTGATTTGGTGCTTACGTCTTTTAAGCACGGCAATATTTTCAGTAAGCATTACCTTATTTTCTGCAAAAACACATACTATTTGAGGACGTATAGTTAATATTTTTTCCTATTTGATAATTTAATTAAGTAGAAGCTAAAATAATCTAACATTCTACGAGAGAAGAGAAACAGCTGGAAATCTAATCCCCGTATTCACAAAAATTAACAAACGTTTGCTTAACCTCTTTTAGTCAAAATTGTTCACGGGCTTTAAGCCAAATGGATGTATGCTCAAATCACAAATTTTTCAGGAGATACAGAAAACTTAACAGCAGTATATCAATTATTTTTTGTAATTTCGCATGTGGTTTTGAAAATACGTCCTTGAGAAGATGCAATGATTATTTCTTTTAAAAAATCTCTATAGTAGTGATTTGGTGCTTACGTCTCATAAGCACGGCAATATTTTCAGTAAGCATTACTTTATTTTCTGCAAAAACACTTACTATTTGGGAATAAAATATGCGGCATTGGTTTGCCTTTGGTTTGTCAATATCTTACTTTCAATTAGGGATGTTACGAATATTCTCATTCGCATATGGGAATGGTTCGCATCGTTTTAATCATTCGCATTCGCGTAAATCAATGCAAATTCTGTTTCGATGATTTGCGCTTAACGTGATTATTTCGACCAATATGAAGAGTTTATTTCACGTGAGTATTTTGTGATTACTTGGTTTCTTTCGTTTTAGTTGCAGTCTGCAGTAATTGTTTATTTAGATAAACAAATAGTTTATTGTATTTTAAACTATTTTGGGATAATTAGTCAATTTTTCACTATGGCACCGGGAAATAAAAGTGAAACATGGCGATTATTTTCGCGTAAATAATAAAAATTTATAATGATTAATTCATATGTATGGTTTTTGTTATACTTGATGTCTAAATTCGCATTCGCACTCGGACATTCGCAGCCTAAACATTTGTATTCGCATTTGCATTTGTGAATGTAGAACATTTGACATTCGTAGAATGATTGAATGCGGGGGCTTTCAATCATACGTCAAATAATTTACGCAATACTAGTACGCTAAAATTCATGAAAAAATAGAGGTGGTGTCGCGCTATTAATGGAATCGAAATACGTAATAAAAAAATATCGCATTTTGGCGCATACGTCCCTTTGGCTTGAAGCCCGCGACATATGTAAAAAAATAACTCGATCTTACTATGTAAAATATTGAAAAGAGGGGATGAGATAGGACATTTTAACTAAAATGTTTGTTATTTCTTCCTTTTCTCCTAGAAAAGCATGGAAGAAAATATACTTACATTGTTGGTGTTTAGGAGTTTGGCTTGAGTATCATTCAGCTTGCTCTTCGTGTCACTCAACTCAACCTCCCGCTCCGCTATCTGCTTGTTGAGCTCCTCAAACACGTTGACCATCCGGTCTCGCTCGTCCTCCATCGCCTTCTTCTTGAGAAGTAACTCTTGGATCTCCTTGCGTTGCTCCTCTTGCTTGAGGGTCATCTCAGTGTAAGTTTCGTTGGCTAGATATACCCCTGGTAGAAATAAAGTTTTCTCAAATATGCTCGGAAATGTAGGCATTATTGTAAAAAGAAGACACGAAGTTTTTAATTCTTGGCTCATGCATTTCTTTACTGGCCTAGGCCAGAAAAGTAGTCTGAAAATTCATATCTGGCCGTTGCTCAAAGCAAAGACAAGAAGTGTATTCAGAATGACAAGACAGTGAAGTTGATGTTTCAGATGAAAGTTCTGTTTGCAATGACATTAATCGTTTAATTTCATCACTTGTCATACAGCCAATTGCTACCAATTATGAAAACTAAGAATATGCCACAATTTAATTAAAATATTGGTATTAAATCACGCGAAAATGTTTGATTTTCGTTGCGAGAGAAAAAACAATAATCTACGGTATTACTTTTTTTTTTGCGTGAAATATGGCTGTATGGGCTCTTTGTTTTCTTTGCACTAAAAAACACGGGAAACCAGTTTCTTTTCATTCAAAGCATGAAGTGATTGATTATATACTCTTTACAGTAAACATTACTTGCTGTCAGCAAATATTTGCATTTCTGGTTATTTCTTTAATGATTTTCTCACATTTATTGAAAAAAGCACTATACATGCCTCGGCGGGAATGGCATTACCGGTTTCGTAATTATTGTAAAGGCTTACTCATCCGGCAATGCCATACTTCCCGCCCTCGACAGTAATGTACTTTGCATACATTGTTATTCGTCACGTGGTCCCGCCTAGCGCAGCGTACGCCCTGATATTGTGAAAAAAAAAACAAGTTGTTGCATACTTTATAATCGCAGTGAATAAGTGCACTATTCGACCATTCCCTTAATTGATTTTTACCTTCCCACTCGCCACTTTGCCTTTTTTATAATTAAGTCATTAGAAACATTTAAAAACGACAGAATGATTTCCCTATAATGTCTTCATTTCAATAAGAGTAATTGAAATGAAGCATATAATAAGAATGGACATAGCTATCATACCTGTATGTCTTTACTAACCCAAAAACCCCCCAATGAAATCTGGCTTTTGTAGCCTCACACTCACCACTCTTGTCTCTGGCAGCTTGCAGGTCTCTCTTTAATCGGTCTATCTCCTCCGCGTACTCCTTCAGTATGGCCTTCTTGGTCATCTTCTGGTTCACCTCCGGCCTGTTCTGGATGTTCTTGGCCCGGTGCGCGTACTCCAGGGTGCTCATGGTTTCCTCCAGGTCTTTGTGGCCCGGGGAGATGGTGGCGATTATGGAGGTCTTGGTCTTACCGCCGAGGGACTCTTGGAGGATGCGGGTCAGTTTTGACTCTCTGTGGGCAAAAATGTATGCACATATAAATTACACGTGTACATATCTTATTAAAAACTATTATTTAAAAATAATTATAGGCGAACTAATAAACTTTTTATGCAGAATCCTTACTTTTTCCTAATGACTTGGCACCTATTTCACCTGTTCAGCTCAGAGAAACGAGCGATAGCGTGTCAGCGAGAGCTCGCGGCACCTGTCACCGTTTGTCATGCTTTCGCACGTTAACACACACAAGTCCGGGCGAGTTCCGCACTTGCATGGATGACAGGTGGCATCAAAATTTCTCGAGACCGTTCATGCTTTAGAAATCACAAGTCTCAGTTGTCATTATTTCAATGGCTGTCGTCAATGTATGTCAGATACCTAAAAGCCGCTTGATAAAAAAAGGCGTTAGACTCGACTGTCATCATTGCATGGCAGTCGTCAAGCTATATCAGATGCCTAAAGGCAGGTTGAAGAATTTTTACACTTATAAATCAACAAACAAACCTGTAAGGTATATGGGGGTGCCTTTCGACGAGCGCAGTGATGACCCTTCCCAGCGTCAGCAGACTCTGGTTGATGTTGACACACTCTCGAGCTCGCTCGCGTTTAGCGGGGTTATCAGAGCCTGCTTTGCTGATGTTCTCCGAGCCCGCCAGGTCTACCAGGTTGAGTTTCCCAATCTTGACCAGCTCTTCACCTTCGGGGCTGTTCTCTTTCATGTGCACCACGATGGTGAAGACCGTGTGGGAGCGACTGGGGACAAACATACGTTATTTAGAGCCTTCGCTTTTAATCATACTGTTCACGCCATAACGCGCAAATACTTACAGACATACTTATAATAGGTCTATACCTATGAAATTGCCGTTCTGCAGTACTGGCCATTACAAATCAAAATAATTTTTGTTTGGCTAAGAATTCTAATTTCAAATAAATTTTATTTTAAAAACATGGAATTCTTTTTCCAAAAGTAGTCATTTGTTTATTGATTATTGTTACATTTTCATCGCTTTTCAATCTTTTTCGTCATCATGGATACGTTAAAAATTCGAGTAATTATGGAATATGAGTACCGTCGTGGCAGCAACGCGGCACAAGCGGCACGCAACATCAACGACGTTTACGGAGCTAACTCTACAAACCAACGCACCACCTGTTATTGGTTTGCTCGCTTCCGTTCTGGAAACTTCGACCTGAAAAATGAACCTTGCGGTCGTCCGAAGACTTTGGTCGACAATGACGAATTAAAGGCGATTGTGGAAGCTGATGATACACAATCTACGGCTGAATTAGCAGCAGCTTTCGACGTTAGCGTCAAAACAATATTGGTCCGTTTGCGTCAAATTGGCAAGGTAAAAAAGCTTGACAAATGGGTGCCCCACGAACTCAATGATCGCCAGCGCGAAGTACGCGTCGAGACGTGCCTTGCACCGCTCAACAGACACACAAATGAAGGAATTTTGAACCGCATTGTTACCTGCGATGAAAAATGGATTCTGTTTGATAACCGCAAGCGCTCAGCAAGTTGGTTGGATCCTGGTTCAGCACTTAAACAATGCCCTAAACTAAAACTTACCCCTAGATGGTCACTGTTTGGTGGTCTAGCGCCGGTGTGATTCATCACAGATTCTTATCAAACGGGGTGAGCATTACTGCAGATGTGTACTGTGAAGAACTGAACACAATGATGGAGAAGCTGGCACATCTACAACCAGCATTGGTCAATCGCTCCTCTTCGCCCGCTCCTACACGACAACGCGCAACCTCATACTGCACAGCAGACGATCTCCAAGTTACAAGAACTGGGGTTGGAAGCTCTCCGTCATCCGCCCTACTTAACAGACCTTGCGCCTACAGACTACTACTTTTTCCAGAATTTGGATAACTTCTTCGCGGGAAAAAAATTCAATACCCGAGAGGCAGTACAAAATGCCCTTGAAGAATGTGTTGCCTCCTGTCCAGCTGATTTCTTTAAGAAGGGCATCAATAAACTGCCACTGCGTTGGCAAAGATGCGTTGATTGCATGGGTGAATACTTCCATTAATACAAATAAAAAATACATGAAAAAAAATAGTTTAAATTTTTTCATACAAAACGGCAATTTCATAGGTAAAGACCTAATATAACGCTTTGACACCTACCTGTTATGCCCATTCATTATATTATTTCGCTGATACTCGGCTGACTAGAAGAGATCCTATTATGAGATAAGTCTGACGGTGTACAAATTATATGGAATATTATGTTTGCATGACTATAGCTATTTATGTACAATACCAACTTCTCAACTAATATTATAAATGCGAAAGTGAGTTTTAATATTCTTTTGTTTGTTTGTAATCTCTTCAGGATTTATCTACTAAAGCAATCTTCTTGAAATTTCGCATACCTTTTATCCTGGGAAACAGTACTGTTCCCGAGGGATTTGCGTTAAACGACTTTGCTAAGAACTGCAAATATGAATAGATGACGCTCAGTGTCTTTTAAAACGCGATAAACTTTTTAAAAGGAACAGTTTATTTTTTGTTATTATTTATTTGGTTGCTTCGATTGGAAGAACAACCTGAATGTTAAAGAGTTTCGAGAGCTGTTGAAACGCCTCTTCAAATGAAAATGAAATGAAAATTGTTTTATTGTACTATTAAGTAGTTCTACTTAGTCTGGCCATAAATACTGTTACAATTAAAAACAAACAAAATATTACATTTGAATTTGGAATTCGTTATTTTTATATGAATTTTTAATGTCTTTTTTATTTTGGCGCAATATTGTACAATATTTTGCGATATTAAAATGGACTGGGGTGATCAAGAAAACCGAATCGCTATGATTGCATTACACAAAATATGTATGGAGCCAAAAGCAATTTTTAACTCTCCATACGCTTGGTATTAGTCCAATGTTTGTGTACCGGGCTATTAATAGGTACAATAAGACCTCCTCTGTTTGTGACAGAAAAAGATCTGGCCGTCCACGTAGCGTTCGTACGAAAAAGGTGGTCAAAGCAGTGAGGGAAAGAATTCGAAGAAATCCTGTCCGAAAGCAAAATATTTTATCACGGGAGATGAAGATAGCACCTAGAACCATGTCGCGTATTTTAAAAGATGACTTAGGACTTGCAGCCTATAAGAGACGTACTGGTCATTTCTTAACTGATATTTTAAAAAATAATAGGGTGGTAAAATCGAAACAACTACGAAAGCGGTACGCAAAGGGAGACACAAAAATTCACAGAAAAATTTTGTTTACGGATGAGAAATTTTCACAATTAAGCAACATTTTAACAAACAAAATGACCGTATTTATGCTCAAAGCTCTAAGAAAGCTTCCCAAGTCGACAGAATGCAACGTGGGCATTATCCGACTTCAGTGATGGTTTGGTGGGGTGTTGGCTATGAAGGAGTGACTGAGCCATACTTTTGTGAAAAAGGTATCAAAACATCGGCACAAGTGTATAACGATATCTATTCTTGAGAAAGTAGTTAAGCCCCTTAACAACACCATGTTCAATAACCAAGAATGGTCCTTCCAGCAAGACTCGGCACCGGGTCACAAAGGTCGGTCCACGCAGTCTTGGTTGGAATCGAACGTTTCCGACTTCATCGGAGCTGAAGACTGGCCGTCGTCTAGTCCCGATCTTAATCCGCTGGATTATGATTTATGGTCAGTTTTAAAGAGTACGGCTTGCTCTAAACGCCATGATAATTAGGAGTTCCTAAAACAATCCATACGATTGGCAGTGAAGAATTTTTCCCATGGAAAGAGTGCGTGCTTCTATTGATAACTGGCCTCACCGTTTAAAGGACTGTATTGCAGCCAATGGAGATCACTTCAAATAAGCTTTTTATATTTTAAACTGTTTTATATTTATGTATTAAACTAACACATTGTAAAAGTAATAAATGTTATTTCAATAGATTTTTTTTTCTATTTTACAATATTTATGGCTAGACTAGGTACATCATGTGTCGGAGAATCTTTCAGTGAGCCTGTGCCAGGATTCTCCACTCCTTCGTCCGTAATGCGATCATAACATAATAGTGATATACCTAATTACGTATTATACAACATAATTTTAAATTTTAAACATAATTTTTTTTTTATATTTTTTTATGTGTATGCTTACCTAAACTTTTATTAGACCAAAATGTTTTCTAGTTTGTTTGTGTGTACATGTGTGTGCGTGTGAGGGTGTGTAAATATATACAAAACATACTTCCTTATACGGTTAAGTTCATACCCATTTTATTACTAAATCTTTACATTCATGGAAAGTTTTAGGGTAGATATATATTTTATCGTTGAATATATTGTATAATGTAGCAGATCGACATTTAAATTGTCTTTTAGCGAATTTTGTTTGAGGTACGGGAATATTCATGATGGTTCAATTTCTCCTTTTTTTATTTGATTGGGGTCATAAATTAGTGTTTGTGTGTTTTTAAGGTAATTTGTAATTTACATAATTTCCGGACAGATAAAAGATTACATAATTAATATAGTTCATCAGTTGAGAAAAGTTATCTTTTGAAGTAGATTATTTTTAGCAAATATCTGTGCCCTTTCAACATCCAGCGGCCTTAGTATGATGTTTTATCTGAGAGGTCTTTACGTATCTTCCCTCTGTAACGACAAGATAAAATTCATGAATGGACACGTTGTAAAATGAGTCGTCATACGCAGGCAGGTTTTAAACAGTGTTTCTAATGTCTGCTAAGAAAATAATAATTTTAAATTAAAACAAGCGTTTTAGTTAAACAATCACCATAGATAAAAGAATGATATAAGTATGTAATACTTATTATATTATATAATTCCTAGAAAAAATATTGCAGCCAATGAGTATTTTAAATTATTAAAATAAAATGTTTAAAAATGTATGTGCAACGGAACGTTTCAACTTATGTCGTACAACCAAACCAACATAAACGAAAATACCACCGCCGAGTACGTATGCATTCACCGCCGCCGCCGGAGTGGTTGAAGGATCATCAAAAGATGGCGCTATAGTTTCGTAATTAAATATATTTTGAAGTTTGTAAACTTATAACAATAATACATTGTTTAAAGATGTCTGCCTACATTAAAATATGTAAATATACATTTAATATTATTTCAATAGAATAACTGTTTAAAATACGATTAAAAATGGTTTAATTGAGTCTTATGTGGGTCTAGCAAATTGGCGACAAATTTACATGATTTCACGTTGCCAACCGTATTTCTACTTTGACCTGTCAAAACCATGCTCACACGGGAGTTAGGCATGAATAAAATACGTTTTTTGAATGAAAGTTATTTTGGCGCTCAATTTTGTCTATGTTTGGTGCGGTAAATTACGCGAAATGCGACAAATTTGAAGAATAAAATTTGTCGCCCTAATCATACTTGCCTCGCTGAAAGCGGGTTTTATGTAATTGTTTGTTTTATTGACGTTTAGTATTAGAACATTATTTTCAAGCCAGTTAGCTACCTCGTACATATAATTAAATCCATCGAGCCGTTCAGGCCACCGAGCGTGCCAAACAATTATACATACATACATGCTTTCGAAAAACATAACCCTCTTTGCGCAGTCGGGTATAGTGATGAGTTGCTAGCCACATCGCCTATTGGCATGATTCTTCGATCTTTCGATCGGTTCTTACGATCTGCGCAAGAGGATCAACTGGTACATTCAACGTTTTTTTTTTTTCCCAAACCACCATTAAAGACTTTGATAAAGAAATAAAGATCTATACTAATCAAATCAATAATACAGCACACTGGACACCTGTTAACTATAATAAAATTCTACATGTGCTTACTTCGTATTTGTTTCTACATACTACACATAATATTTTAATTCTATTTATTACTAGGTACATATAAAAAACGATACTTTGCAGAAACTAACCCATTTTTGATGATTTTTTAAGGTCTACATTAGATTTTTTGAACTCACAAATATTTGCTAATGGGCTGGTTGCTGCAAAGTGAAAATTTAAGTTCCATTAATTCTAACGACAATAATAAGGTACAAGCCAATTTTTTTATTGACGAGAATATACATTACATTATTTTACTAAACACATTATTTGGAATAAGTTAAGAATGTAGAGAAAAACTGTTGTACACAAGTAATTTTTTTTTTATAAAAACATCATTTTATCTAAAATGATTCTCAAGACGAATCAAACGAGCCCAAACTCGATGGGGTTGCGTCGTTTTATTACAGAGTTCCTATGGCCACCGTTCAGCTCCATGTCATCATAATATTACATTGTCACGCAATATATGTATGCATGCAAAATTTCAGCTCAATCGGAAACTGGGAAGTGGGTCAAATTTAACTTGCAAGATTTGATTACAGACAGACAGACAACGGGACAGGTGAAACTAAATAAAAGCTTGTAAAAATACATAATTCTGTGAAAAGATCTACTTGACGAAGTGGTTATACTATTTTAAAATGGGTCGTAAGCATAATTTTTTTTACAAAGATTTGAAGAGTGAAAATGTCGAAACAGAAAACTTCGGAACCCTACAATGCGCCTGAACGAGACACACTAAGCTGGTTATTTTTATATATAATGAAAACCATATTCAACTGTGTATGACATGACAGTAAGTCAGAAGTAATGAATAACAATAAAATATACCTGGACTGAGCATTCATCAGGGTAGACGCCACTCTCTTCCTCTCCTGCCCTTGGGCCATGATCTTGTACACCTCGTTTTTATTGTACACCTGCAAAATTAACACATTTTCTACACTTTCTTTTATGTTTTTATTGAAATGTATTTCTTACCTATTTAAGTATTTTAAAACGACTAACTTCAACCTACATGAATACTTTATCAAAAACCATCTAAAAACACCGAACCTGCCACACCGGAGGTTCTGGGTTCGATTCCTAGTTAAAAATAAATGAAAAGAATGTCTTTTGCATGACATTAAAGATAAATGCTTTTATTATATTTTTGAGTTTTTAAAGACCTACCTCTAAATGCATTACCCAAAACTATTTCATTTATAATAAAAACAGGTGGTGCCAAAAAGAGAATGACATCATACCGTAATCTCTTCCAATCCATTGACGATATTAGAACCCTTCCTGGTCACGTCTTCATAGATCCTTAACTTTGAATTGTCTTCAGAAGATGAGAGTAAGTCAAAAAGCTCTTCATTATAGAGCTCCAGATAGGAGACTCGCACGGTGTACTCCGTGTTGGAGATTCGTAGCTCGTCGAACAGCTGGCTGAGCGCTCGCGGGATAATGCCGGCGAGCGGGTCCTGGGTGGTCAAAAGTATAAACATATAAAAGGCAGAATCTTTTAACAAGTAGTTCGCTCTCAACTGTGAACTCGTGAACCCTGTCTCTCGGCAACCCTGTGACAGATTTGGCTCATGTTCGAACTTAAAAATTCTATTGGCAGTTTTTACATGCCTATTTAGTTTAATGAAGCTCTAGTGAAAACTACTTAAGTTATCATCGAACAAACATACAGATAAATGCCAGATTGTTCAAGTAGACTGGGAGAAATTTGTTCATTCTTTCAATTACTGTTTGATGACTTCCCTGGCGTAGTGGTAAACACAAGTCTACCACTTTAAGGTTCTGGGTGTGATATCCAACCAGTCAAATAACCGGCCAAGTGCGAAACGGATTCGCGCACGAAGGTTTCCATACCATCATTATCTATAAAAAATTACGTTTGTATGGGAGCCCCACTGAAATATTTTTTATTGTTTTTTGTATTTTTTGTTATGGCGGCAACAGAAATAAATCATGTGTGAAAATTTCAACTGTCTTGCTACCACGGTTCTTGAGATACAGCCTGGTGACAGACAGACAGGGACAGACAGACGAGTTGTAGTAATAGGATATTTATCGTCCGGCTCGAAGGACCAACTTATGTGGGGGTCCTAGGGGATAATAGATAAGGGTGGACTGTATAACTCAAGGGCTGGTGCTTCTTCAGCCCCCGAACCCTGCCGTTGCTCTGCTGGTGGGGCGAAAACGCTTCAACGCCTGTTTTTACCTGTTGGGTACGGAACCCTAAAATTGGCCTCTGGATCAAATGTATGTATTTATCACAAAATATAGTACTTATTGTTGCGTTTAGTATCCCATATCACAAGTTTAAAATTTACTTTGGGGCCTGCTTAATCTGTGTGATTTGTCCCTATTATATAAATATATAAATTATAAATATATAAATATTTATAGTATAAAAGAGATGACTTACATTCTGCCATGTAGTCTCAGGGCTTGAGCTCTCGCCCACCATAGTGTGGGTCTTCCCTGTGCCGGTCTGTCCATAAGCAAACACGGTGCAGTTGTACCCCGCAAGGACCTCCTCGATCAGTGGTGAGACCACTTCCTGGTATACTTCCACCTGGTATTTTAAAGGTTTCTTGTTGAAAATGATCTATTTGCCTTGAATTTAGATGTAGGCTGCTTTGGTGGTTTTGGAAATACTTGAAGCCTATGTCCTATGCAGTGGATATGATGATAATGAAATTAGTATTCTATTATCTTTACTTGTTCTGACTTTCAGGTTCTGAAGAGATTTTTAGTAACAAGATCCACAATAGAAATCTTTATAAAAAAGATATGTAACAGTGATTAAAAACAAATGGGTTTTATATCATAAAACTATCTTGCTTCACACTTTTATACAAATACTTTCCTTATTAATGCATGTTTTTTTTTTAACCTTGGTAATCCTGGGTGAAATTTGCCAATACTCTCCAGGTTCAAGCTTAGTGCAAAAATGCTTCAGAGTTTAAGGTATATGACACAGTTTGACACAAAGGTGTTGTAGCAACTACCCCAGGCAAAGATATGTTTGCTTGTATGGGTCTCATAATTGATGACTTTCCAACAAAATTTAATGTGTTCATTGTCATTATTTTTAAGGTTACAAATACAAAATCCCCACAGTGAAAAAATCTGGCAATGCTGACTGGAATAGACAAAAATCTGTACCTGTTTGGTGTTAGGTGAAAAAGCTCTGTCGAAGGTAAACTTCTTAGTGAGTAGGGTTTGTTGGGATTGTCGTACTACAACCTCCCGATTGTTGGCCACCTCCACCACTCCCAGCGACTTGATGTCACGCTCCCGTTGATTCAGTGGCCTAAAACACAAATTATTAGGAGTAGTTTGCCTCGAACTGTGAACTTGCGAATGTTCAAGATTTGGAGTTGGCTACTCCTTAACTAATTTGGCTTATATGAAAACTTAAAAATTCTATTTCATGAAGCACAAGTCACACCTAGTGAGAATCAAACTTGTGCCTCTTAAACACATATTGTCTAAACCACTTTTCACCACTTCTAGGCATGCTTCGCTTTTATCCAATTTTTAAAATCTAGCTGATTATCGATACTTTTATAAGCAACAATATGAAGTTAACAATAAGGTTCATGAAAGTTTGATAGGTACTTTAAAGATCATTGTTTGGTACCTCGACACTCTTATTTTAGGCGTGCAAATTGCTTTTACATTCGTTGAGGCCAAAGAACTACAGTTGGTTTTTTATGGTATGATTAGTCACACCATGCTTTCAAATTGCTTTATAAAAGTCAGTATAAACATAGTTTACCCGCTATATAATATCAAAATGTTCTTAAATTTCAAAGTTAATGACGGGTTTCTTGATCAGGTAGGCTAGGCCATGATAGCTCGGATGTTTATACACAAATATGGTCATTTGGTGAGTTTTATACAAAAACAGTTTGACATAATGTTCATTACATTTTCCATGATAATAATATCAACGAAATAGCATATTAAAAAGAAAGACTTAGAAATAGTAAAAAGGCATCGGTTTAGGTACCTCAATCTTACGAAGACTTGGATATTTTGATTCTTGTCTTTTCTGCTTCCTCTTTCAGTTGTCATCTTGGCACAATAAACATAAAATACCACAAAATAAAATCCTTCAACACGTTGGTCACTATTTTATTTCGTAAAGAAACAAAAATAATTACATTCCGCAATACAAACCCAAAACATCAAAAAAATCGTTGAGTGAACGTTGGGCTTCAAACAAATTCGAATTTTGTTTGACGTTTGTGTGTGTTTGTATGGTGCAATTTTTCAAACGTGGAGTCATTAAATGAACGGTTTTTTGTATGGAAAAACCACTCGTTTAGGTGACACCGCGTTTCAAAAATGGCCCCTCCGTTTTGAAATCCCGTAAAGCGCTTTGACATTGACTTATACAATGTTACCATGTTAAAGCTTTTAGTGATGTTTTTTGGGTTATTCGTTAAGATTTTCTATCCGATTACAAAAAGAGGTTAATGTTTTATAGTAGTAAAAAAATAAATAGATTTTTTGGGTTCCGTACTACAAGGAACCGTTATAGTTTCGCCATGTCTGTCTGTCTTTCTGTTCGTCTGTATGTCTTTCTGTCAACGGTTTTACTCAGGACTAAAAGTACTAGAAGGCTGTAATTTGACATGGATATGTATACTAACCATGCCAAATGAGTGGTAAAATAGAAATTTAATATTTTTTTTGGTATAGCTCCCATACATGTAAAGTGGGAGTAGTTTTTTTTCTTGGCTGCCCAATCGTGTTGGATATCATTGATTAAGTCATTCAAAAATAGTATAAGCTTGAAATCACCATTTTTCGATTTAAGGATTCGTTTCGGAAATATTCGGTTTCATAATGCAAATTTTTGTTGAGTTAAATGTCCCCCCCTCGATTTTCAAAAAAGTTGTATGGACTCATAAAAAAATTCGCGAAAGTAGTATTTATAACGAAATTTAAAGGAAATATATCAGAGCTAAGTAGGGTTTACAAATTAAAAAGTTATAGGCGACCAACTTACGAGTGTAAAACGTACTCGAAAAAGGAATATTTCATACAAATTCGATAAAAAAATAGTTTTTAGACGTTTTAATTCGCGTAAACTCAAAGTCGGCTTTCGTAACTACGGAATCCTACAATGCGTGTGGCCCGACACGCAATTGGCCGGTTTTATTATTTATGTGATCAAACATTTGTATGCATATTGGTGGTTTTTGTGTTTATTTGTGTAATAAATGATCCCAAAATTGTTTGATTCCTTAGTATATTTCTTTAGGAAATCCTTAAGAGATGCCTATGTCATGGTATCGATGCTGATGAGGAGGAGAAGGGGAATGAAGATATGGAAGTTGTTGATTTTGAATATGTGCATAATTTTATCAGACTTAGCTTGGATTATTTTTAAGTATGTTATTATAATATTAAGTACGCATCAGTATTGCGATCCAACGGGGAAATGCGGCCAGCATTCTTGGCACTATTCCACATGGCATGACATTTTTAGATTAAATTTATAGCAGGTGATTCACTTTTTCTTTTTATTTTTAAATATGTAAAATATTCCACACACTTACAACCTACGTGCATCTGAATCATGCTTTTCCACTAGTTATCTTCTATGTACTCGTAAGCCACTCTAACTACAACTTAGCAGGGTGGATATTTTTTAGCATCTAAATTTGTATCATGCATTCAAGCTATAAACTTCTAAAATGTCAATATATGCACCAAAAAAAGTAATAACATTACCTTCTTATTTTATAATTCAATATCTTTATAATGTGACTCATCCTACATTTATTGATAGTCAAAGTTTAAATAAAATGGGGGGTTTCGTGTGTGAATTCGCCGCTCTAGGCGCTAGTGTAGCGTGAAGTCTCCGAAATGTCATTTTTCACTGTTTCTGGGTGGCTTACGCGCGTTTGTTGCAATTTATAATTAAGTTGTGAACTTTTTGTAATATTTTGGATTATGTATTGAAAATATGAGTTACGTCTCAATGATTTTCAGTACTTTCAAAGCGAAGTTACAAAATAGGAGGTGCAAATATAGCGGGTCGAAGAAGCAGCTTATTAAAAAGTTGGTTTTATTTACTGTTTAGGCGATTCACACACTGTTCCTTACCCCGCTGTGTAGGGCAGGGCCGGATTGTATGCAAGTAACTCAATTTGTATAGAAAATACGCCAAGTACAACACACTGACACCGCGTCTACGCACGTGATTTTTATATAGCAGCTCCGCGTTACGGGCGTTTGTGCGGAGCGGTGTGTCAATCGCTTTACAAACACATTTGTTAACAAAAGTATGCTTATTTACCGAGTTAACATCTTTGTTTTTTCTTTTACAGACTTCTAGACTATGATGGAGCGCATGGAAAAAAAAGTAGAGCTTGTTCGAACCATTAAAATAAGAAAAATCACATATCTTGGTCACGTGTTGAGAAACCCACAATATCATCTACTCCAGACCATAATGATGGGTAAAATTGCCGGAAAGCGCAAGGTGGGACGTCGTAAAATGTCATGGCTGAGGAACATCCGACAATGGACTGGTATCAAAACGGTAGAACAATTGTTCAGGCTTGCCATGGACAAATCAAGATTTAAAGAGCTGACTGCCAATCTTCAGAAATGAAGCGGCACCTAAAGAAGAAGAAGACTATGATAGAAATCATAATTTTGTTGGAACTTTGATCAAAAATATGTAAAATCTACTTGTCGCGGTAGATCAAATCGATTCAAGCATCGACGTGTAATATTATCACGGAAAATATATTTTTACCAAATATTTTCTGCATTTGCTTCTTTAAGGTACGCATAATCTTCAGGGCTGGACTGAATTGTTGTTTAGAAAACGCGAACGTTTGAAGTGGTATAATTTGTTCCACTGCTTCGAGACCGTTTTTTTCTTTGGAAACTTATGTTTCCCTTTTTTTCAGAACAAACTAAGATTGCGAGACACAATGCTCGATATTTTTACGGTATGGTGTCATGGTATGCAATATATATATTTTATTTGAAACTAAAAACTTTGTCGCGTCCATAATAACAATGACTGACAGCCATACTTTGGACCTTACGCTACAGTGGCGCCAACTGGTGAGCATAAAAACGATAGCCCCCATTGTCATCAAATAGTAAATTATGGCCACTAATATTACCTTGGAACTATTGAGGGGAGACCAAAATAAAAACTTTATTTTGGTAAAAAATTCCATTCTATATTACTTATTTAAATAAATTATTTCTGATAAAAGTACGTGATTATTAATTGCATTTAATTTTTGTTGATTTTATTTTCTTCTTTCATTTCATTTGTTGGGTTTATTTATTCCGCTATCGTTTTATGTGTATTGATTGGCTTTTATTTTGATTAACATTCAAACTTGAAGTTACCTATCGATTTCATCAAAAAAAGGCAATGATCAAATTTAAAACTCCTTTTCCTTGGTATGAAAAGAAAATACGATATCAATCTTTCGGTAATAATGGGTCGCGGTACATCCCTATTTATTGAATAGAAAAAAACAGGCAACACTCCAAATGTCAGTGCACTCTATTTCTTGACATGACAACATAGCTTCAATGTTGCCAGGATATAAAAAAATTGTATCAGGCTGGTTTAGTCATGCTTGGGCCGGACCTGCGCCTATCGTCGCGAAGCTTCCTGCTTTTACACGATACACGCAAATGTGACCGGCCGTTATTGGGTATCGTCCCGAATATTCGGACTTCGTGTTGGTTATCGCGCGGGTGGCGATACATCAAAGGATTTAAGCACGCTAAGCGTTTGCTCTGCGTGGTCGCACTTGCGTTATTTATTTTGACGTTTGTTTTCAACTTGTTCAGACGTGTGCAGTGCGACGGTGCCACGGTTGTTAATACCTACGTAAAAATGGAGTGGAACGATAAAATAGTGTTAAAATTTTTATCTTTTTCTTTCTAGGTTTCAATAAATGCATTATGTAATTGTTAGCACACATGTTAAAGAAAAGAAAGTCGTCGGCCATATTTAAAACACGTAGATGACGCCATCTTGGATTATTGCCAGATAGTTCGTGAAAAATAACGAAGCCGCTAGTGTGACCAGCACTTTATCGCGATAACGTTTAGTGTACAAAACGTACGAAGGTTCGCAGCTAATTGCTTCGGGACGATAGGCACAAGTGCGGTTGAAGCATAAGAATAACTGATTCGGTTGCGCTTTATCGCGATAACTTTTCAGTGTACAAAACGTACGAAGATTCGAGACGATAGGCACAAGTGCGGCCGAAGCATCAGACCGTAGTATTATGTATCATGGTTCAGACTCCGTCAGGATATATTCTGTCTAATTTGTGGTTCAGACTACTCTTAAGTGGATCATTTTCACTATATTTAATGATTCAATTTGCGATTGTTGTATGGGAGTCCCACTTAAGTATTTATTTTATTTTGTTTTTACACTTTTTAGTATTTGACGTTATAGCGGCAAGAGGGCCAAGACTACTCAGCATTGTGGCCTCCTTTCACAAGGATGAGCTGCTACTCTACACGGTGATACGCGTAATACACCGACGATTTAACTAGTAGGTATAGGCGGTTGCAGCACTCCGCTGAAGAGAACTAGGTACAACAGAGCTGTGGGAGCTCCCGCCGAAAGACGGAGGGTGAATGAATGAAGTACCAGAAAAGTCACAGCCTATGTTGCATAAGCATTAAATTTTTGAGAGACCCACGGCATAAGAGTAACATTCGGTACGGCGATTCAAACATTGCTCCGCACCCCGCTGCATAGCGCGGGGCCGGACCGGACTGTATGCATGTATCTCGATTTGTATAGAAAACACGCATAGTACCTACAACATTATTATATACACATAGTCTCGCCATGTCTGTCTGTCTATCTGTCCGCGGTTTTACTTAGACACTATTAGTACTAGAAAGCTGTAATTTGCCATGGGTATGTATATAGGCTAAGGCTACGCTTAGCGTGATCGTGGACGTTAAGATGAAAAGAGGAATCCAAATTGTGATGGGTTGCTAGTCGCATCACCCAGCTATTAACATGTTTCATATCTCGCCCATTCTCTCTACCGGCTTTTACAATCTGCGTGGGAAGAGAAGCAGCTGGTACATTCTTAGTCCTTTCCGTTCTCTAAATAATGAAATTAATTAATTCATTTTAATTTTGAAAATACAACTTGACCTAATTTTGCTATACTTAAACAAATTCCATCTAACTATGAACTGTCTGTAAGTAATACTTTCATTTTTCTAAGGCGCAACATTTTGCTGGGGTTACGCCTACTTATGAATTTGTGATTATGATAGTTCCAATAACTTTTTTGTTAACCTTTATTCCTATAAAGGTTAGAAAATGCACTCAAGTCTCAAACAAGTGTAAAAAATAAACTCGCGATTTATGATAGCTGATACAGGTATAATTTTGTATTTGGCTTATACTCGTATGGTGCGTAGCGCAACGTGATTTTGAATATTATTTATACCATAGACCTACAATTTTTTTTACTGCGTATTTATAGTACTTACAAGCTGTCTGAAGTCTGAACGGTACCTAACTAATTTACTTCTGTCTCTCTAACTTCTCACAGTTTGGCTGGAAACAAATAACCGGTCAAGTGCGAGTCGAACTCGCACATGAGGGGGTCCGTACTATTAGGTTAGGTATCTATAAAATATAATGTTTGTTTTATGAGAGCCCCACTTAAATATTAATTTTATTCTGTTTATAGTATTTGATGTTATAGCAGCAACAGAAATACATTATCTGTAAAAATTTCAACTGTTTAATTATCACGGTTCATTATCACGGATACAGCCTGGTGTCAGACTGACAGACAGACAGATAGACGGACCGACGAACAGCCTAAAAAAACAACTTAAAATTTAGGTACTAGTTGCTTTTACTCCCGCACAGGTTGTAGAATCCGATCGAGGAATGGTTGGTTTGGTTAGGTTAGGTCGGGGAACGGTTGGGGTGCTATGGTCAGGAAACCTCCACGTTGGCTTGGTTCCTTGAAAGCTTGCTTCTCCCACTTGACCTCTTGATCCGGTGAGAGCGGCGGGCTGACAAGGGACTGGGCTGGTGCACCCTGGGTGACAGTTAATAACTCCCTGCTATTTAAGGGTCTTGTTAGCTGTCAGCAAATATCCTGCCTTAGGGGGGGAAAGCGAAGCCCAGCAATGGGCAACGCTCGCTTTGGGGGAGGCTGGCGACGGCCAACGCTGCTGGCATTTAGTCGGCGGCGGTGCGCGGCGGAAGCTGTGCTTCGCGCGGCGTGTTTTGGTATACCATACACGTCGGGCAACTCGTTACCCCAAATTGATGGGGCCGAGGGTGCTGTCCGGTAGACGGGCAGTGCTGCGGGGAAGAAAACCTCATAAAAAATAACCCCAATCCTAAGGTCTGGCGTGCCGATGGGATGAATGGCGGGAGGGGAGTCCCGTCCCAAGCGCCTGGGGGGGAAGGGGATTTACCGGGGACCTCACCCCGATAACAAAGGAAACTATGATATGGACAGTTTGCGAATAGTACTACCCCAGGAGGGTACCAGCCCAGCTGGAGAATCCCTCCCTGCGTCTCAGGACGCAGGCAGCCCCACCGTATCTGGGGGGGGCACAAACTGCCTTAGGGACGTAGTCCCTTGCCCGGGCCAAGATGGCCGGATGAAACGTTTGGAGGGCCGAGAAGGTCGTGGAGAGGTGGATGTCGAGGAGGGTGAAGACTCCGACGCGAGCTCGACCATGAGCTTCGAGTCGGTGGCGTCAGCCTCCTGCGACAGAAGCAGGAGTGTTGGGCGAAAGAGGTGCCTGGTGGGCGCCCAGAGCGACGCAGCGCCGTCGAAATTGACGACCGCGTCGAGAGGCCGGTCGATGGCGATCAGCGACCGCAGGGCCAGAGCGGAGGCGGCGGCTGCCAGCCAAGCTGAAGCGGAGCGCCTGGTGGCTGATATGGCCCGAAGAGCGTTGGCGGAACGGGTCACCAGGCCGCTGGAGACCGAAGACGAGGGAGTGCCTGCAGAGGCGCTCAAGAAACAGGCGGAGACCAGCGTCTCCATAATTAAAGAGGTTGCGACTAAGTCGCGAAACCTGAAAGGCACTTTCGTAAAGAGCCTCAAGGAAGCCGCAACCTCGATTGAGGAAGTTGTGTCGGCCCTGCATAAGAGGTCGACCAACGAGGAGACGCTGCGGCTGCAGGCGCTAAACGAGCGCCTCGAGGCCAAGGTGGTGGCGCTAGAGCGCGAGATGGCCGAGCTCCGCGCAGTGGTGGAGCGAGCGACTGCGGTGGCCTCCGCTACACCTACATCGGTGTCTCCGGCGGCTATGATGGGTGGAGGCGAGGATCTGGACGCGGTCCAGAACCTAATCCTGAGGACAGTCGGCCCTGTCCTAAACGCCCGATTTGAGGGCATACAGGGCAGGCTGCTCCCAGAGAAGCGGCTGCGTCCTGCGCTGGCGGCCGACAAGCGTGGCAGCCAGAACGTACAGGTGGCACTCCCGTCCTCCTCAGAGAGTGAAGAGGAGTGCCTCCAGGCACCAATGCCAGAGAGCAGGGCCAAAGAGTTTTTTAAGAGCCCGGCCTCCGCTCCTTCTATGGGGAAGAAGCAGGCAAAGCGGCAGCGGCGTGAGAGCCGGAGACAGGCCGCTGCGGAGCCGAAGCCGTCCACATCGGCGCGCACGGCTGCCGCCAAGTCGCCGGTGGGCATGCCGGTCAAGGCCCCGGCTAATGCACCGGCAAAGTATCTGGCCAAAGCTTCGGCTAAGGCCCCTGCCAA
This sequence comes from Acrobasis suavella, assembly GCA_943193695.1. NCBI lineage: Eukaryota > Metazoa > Arthropoda > Insecta > Lepidoptera > Pyralidae > Acrobasis > Acrobasis suavella. Next base: position 32,843,893 of record OW971928.1, read on the forward strand.
GGCTCCGGCCAAGGCCAAGGCTCCGGTGGCCAAAGGCGCACCCGCTGCTCCGGCGTCTCGCCCTGCCCCAGAGGCTCGCCCTCTCCCTCCTGCCCCTGAGTCCATGGAAGAGCCATGGGTGCAGGTTGCCAGGAGAGGTGCAAAGCCGATGAGGCCAGCGGTAGCTGCTGCTCCGCCACAAGCTCCTCGGGCTCCGGTGAGGTCTCAGCCTAAGCTCCGCCCGCCGCGTTCGGCTGCGGTTCAGCTCAGGCTAAAGCCAGGGGTGGATTCCACCTACGGGCAAGTTCTCACGCTTGCCCGTGAAAAGGTGAATATCCTGAGCCTGGGCATTGCCGGGGTCAGGGTGAGGCGGGCGGCGACTGGCGCCCGAATATTGGAGGTCTTGGGAGATGGGAGAGACGAAAAAGCTGACGCTCTCGCCACTAAACTCAAGGAGGCTCTGGATCCTCAACTCGTGGAGGTATCCAGACCCCAAAAGACCGCGGAGTTCCGTATTCGGGAGCTGGACGACGCAGCCACGGTCGAGGAAGTCCGAGCGGCTGTGGCGGAAGCAAGCCAGTGTGCAGGGGACGATGTTAGGGTCGGGGACATTAAGGAGGACCACTCCGGCACCCGGTCGGTCCTCGTCCGATGCCCGGTGGCGGCTGCCAAGCGGCTCACCGCCGGAGGTGCACGCCTCCGTGTCAGCTGGTCTCTGGCGCGGGTTGTACTCCTGCCGCCGAGACCACTGCAGTGCTACCGCTGCTTCGAGGTTGGCCACGTTGGACAGTCATGCACTGCAGTGGCTGACAGGAGTGCATTGTGCCTGCGGTGCGGTAAGCCTGGCCATAAAGCCGGGCAATGTAATAATGCCCCTAACTGCGTCCTCTGCGCGGGGCAGGGTAAACCGGCGGGACATAGGGTCGGGAACAAGGCATGTTCTGCCTCCCGACCCAGCAAACGACGCGGACGGCGCGCTGCAGCAGGGGCTACGGCCCAGCCACAGCCCGCCCGGCCGGCGCAACCAAGCGCCTCGGAGGAGATGGAGGTAGGGGCCATCGCATAAGTATGGCCCAAAAATTCCTCCAGGCGAATATCAACCACTGCGCCAGGGCTCAGGACTTACTTTGCCAGAGCATGGCGGAGTGGTTGATAGATGTCGCGGTTGTCGCCGAGCCATATTTTGTCCCGCCGGCCGCCCACAACTGGGTGTCTGACCGGGATGGCCTGGTGACACTTATTGTGTCGGCGCGCTCTTCGCCTCCCGCGAATATTGTGCGGGGTCATGGAATCGTCTCTGCTCTGCTGGGCGGTGTTATCGTGATTGGGGTGTACTTTTCCCCCAATCGGCCGCTCTGCGAGTTCGAGGCGTTCCTGACCGATGTCGAGGCACTCGTGCTCAGGAGTCGCCCTCATCCCGTGATAGTTGCGGGGGATCTCAACGCTAAATCCATGGCGTGGGGATCTCCCGCATCAGATGCGCGGGGTTTGGTGGTGGAGGAGTGGCTCATCACTCTCGGGCTGACTGTCCTGAACCGGGGTTCGGTCAACACGTGCCTAAGCTGGCGGGGCGACGGCGGCGGGTCAATAGTTGACGTAACGTTCGCCAGCCCTGCCATTGCGGCGCGTGTTCAGGACTGGAGCGTGTTAGTGGACGTGGAGAATCTATCTAATCACCGCTACGTGCGGTTTGATCTCTCCGCGTCCGCAGTCGCTCCGAGCGGTCCAAGCTGGATCCCGAGTGAACTCGGCCCGAGGTGGCAGCTAAAGTGCCTCGACAAGGAGCTCTTGCATGAGGCAGCCGTAGTCCAGGATTGGTTCCAGGCGTCGGTCAACGTGGAGGTTGAGGGCGAGACCGAAAGGTTCCGGGGTGCGATGACAGCGATTTGTGACGCTGCGATGCCCCGGGCCAGTACTCGCCCTCCCAGGCGGTGGGTATATTGGTGGACCCCGGAGTTAACTCGGCTCCGGGAGTCCTGCATTGTGGCAAGACGCCAATATGCCCGCTACCGCAGAAGACGGCGCCGGAACGAGGACGAAGAGGCTGCCCTGTGCAGGAGGCTCGTGGAGGCGAAGAGCGCGCTTAGTGTCGCCATTGCTGCGGCAAAAGAAGCGGCTAGGGAGGAGCTGCTGTCGACTCTAGACAGCGACCCGTGGGGACGGCCGTATCGATTGGTCAGGAAGAAGTTCCTGCCACATGCCGTCCCCCTCACGCAGAGTCTGGAGCCGCAGCTCCTGGACGAAGTGGTGGCCGCTCTTTTCCCGCAGCAGGGCCCGGAGTTTCAGCCTCCCAGTATGGCTCCTCCGTCGGTGGAACAGAGCGGGGACATCTCTGAGGAGATCCCCGAGATAACCGGGGGCGAGTTAGGCGCCGCCATCCTTAGGTTGCGCGCCAAAAACACCGCCCCTGGTCCGGATGGCATTCCGGGTCGAGCTCTTGTCCTCGCTCTGGATGTTCTGGAGGAGCAGCTGAGGGGGCTGTTTAACGCCTGCCTTGCGCAGGGAAAGTTCCCAACGGCGTGGAAAACGGGACGGATGGTCCTGCTTAGGAAGGAGGGACGACCGGCGGACTCTCCGTCTGGCTACCGTCCCCTCGTGGTGCTTGATGAGGCTGGCAAACTGCTGGAACGAGTCACTGCCGATCGCCTGGTCAGGCACCTCGAGACGGTGGGTCCGAACTTGGCGGATTGCCAGTACGGATTCCGTCGGAGCAGGTCCACAATCCACGCCATCCTGAGAGTGAAAACAGTGGCGCAGGAAGCGGTTTCCCAGGGAGGGTTCGTCGTGGTGGTGTCTCTCGACATCACCAACGCCTTCAACACCCTCCCATGGGCTTGCATTATGGAGGCACTCCGTTTTCACGGGGTGCCAACATACCTGCGCCGCTTCATCGGAGATTACCTCTCAGGAAGGAGGGTCATTTTCCCTGCGCAAAGCGGGTGGAAGGAGAAGGAGGTGACGCGCGGTGTTCCGCAGGGGTCTGTCTTAGGACCACTCCTGTGGAACATCGGCTACGACTGGGTGCTGCGGGGGACTAATCTCCCAGGTGTGGAGTTGGTGTGTTACGCCGACGACACCCTGGTGGTATCCCGCGGCACCTCATTTCGTGAGGCGTCTATCCTCGCAACGGCTGCGGTCGCCGAGGTGGTGCGCCGGATCCGGCGGCTGGGTCTGGAGGTCGCGCTCCACAAATCTGAGGCGCTGTGTTTTCATAGCCCTCAGAAGGCGCCCCCTCCAGACGCCAGTCTGATGGTGGGTGGAGCCCACATTGCCATCAGGTCGACGATGTGCTACTTAGGCATCGTCCTTGATGGCAAATGGAATTTCGGCGCCCACTTCGAGGCGTTGGTTCCGCGGCTCATGTCGGCGGCGTCGGCGCTGACGCAGCTCCTGCCGAACCTTGGAGGACCCGAAGCGTCCTGCAGGCGCCTCTACATGGGGGTCGTGCGGTCGATGGCGCTCTACGGCGCCCCTGTGTGGGATGAGGCCCTTAATCGCCGAAACATCACCCTTCTGCGCAGACCGCAGAGGTTGATGGCGATAAGGGCCGTCCGGGGATACCGCACGATCTCCTTTGAGGCTGCCAGTCTACTTGCCGGTTCTATACCCTGGGACATAGAAGCGAGTGCCCTCGCGTCTCTATTTTATTGGCGTGAGGAGGCGCTGGCCCGGGGTCACCGACCGGCACCGAGGGAAGTAGAGGGACGTCGCAGTGAGCTGCGTCAGCGCTCTATCGAGGAGTGGGCCTATAGGCTGGAGCAGCCCAGCTTCGGAATCCGAACTGTTGAGGCCGTCCGCCCAGTCTTAAGCCAGTGGTTGGCGAGGCAACATGGCCATCTTACCTTCCGCCTGACGCAGGTACTATCCGGACACGGTTGTTTCGGAGGGTACCTGTGTCGCAGAGCGGGTAGGGAGCCGACTGCCATATGCCACCACTGTGACGGGTGTGCGGACGAGGACGCCCAACACACACTGGAGAGCTGCCCAGCCTGGGCGGAAGAGCGCGCCGACATGTGTGCGATCGTGGGGGACGACGTTTCTCTGCCGACCTTGATTCAGGTCATGGTCGACAGTGAGACGTCGTGGAATGCGGTGCAGGCCTTTGCGGAGCAAGTGATGCTCCGCAAGGAGGCGGCGGAACGAGAGCGTGAGGACACCACTGACCACGCAATCCGCCGCCGGCGCACTGGGCGCAGGAGGCGGGCCTATGGCCTGCACCAGCAGACCCCACAGTAAGGGCCGGTCGAGTGGTGGAAACGGGATTCTGCTGCTCGGCTTAACGGCCCTCCGGGTTGTAAGGCGTCTGGTGTCACCACGCCTTAACCCTTTTGGGTGGAGTTGGCGGCCGAAAGGCCCCCCCCCACAGGTTCGCTCTGATACCCTCTCTTAGTGAGAGGGACCCCCAGAGCGAACAGGGACCGCCACAGCGGTCGCCGCGCCGGGGCTATGGAGCGAGAATAGCACACGGCCCCGGCACATAACGGCTGAGAGGTGACACCGCGGAGTTTTTAGTGGTAACACCACATAACCTTACCGGTTTCCCGTGACTGGTAAGGTATCCGAAGGGATTTTCTCCGCGACAAAAAAAAAAAAAAAAAAAAAAGGTCGGGGAACGGTTCCCCCTCCGATCGGGTTCCCATCTTGTCGCGATGGGGGGCTCAGTACCTGCGGTTCGCCTCACCCGCAGGGAAGCCAAGAGGAAACCATTGCCTAGGTTGAGACCTCGGTCTCCCCTGGCTGCGCGGAGGTCATTCCATGTGGGAATGCCCTGGCTGTGAAGGAAGGGAGTGAACCCCCTTCCATTACAGCCGTGGTAGGGGTTGCGGGGTAGGAGGAGTGTTGGTGTTACGAAGCCTTTCTCCTTATCCTCCGCAACCAAGCGTGGCCGTGGCACTTGGCACGGTGTTGGTGGGGCTGCAGGTAAGTTTCGGTGTTACGTTTCCGCTCTCCCTGTCCTCTGCGGCTGGCTTGGTGGGCCCCGGTCGCCGTCAGGCAGACCTGGGGCAGGGCCTGCTTTTCCAGGCCCCAAATCATGAGGGCTTGGATGGTGGAAACGGGATTCCATCGACCGACAGACAGCCCTCCGGAGTGGAAGGCGCCTGTCGTGTCAGCGCGCCTGTCCTTCTCGGGCGACGGCCTAAAGCCCCCCCCCCCCATACTCGCTCTGATGCCCTTTCTTAATGAGAGAGACCCCAGAGCGGGCAAGGACCGCCATAGCGGACGTCGCGCCGGGGCTGTTGAGCAAGAATAGCACACGGCCCCGGCCCATTGCGGTTGAGAGGTGACACATAACCTTACCGGTTTCCCGTGACCGGTAAGGCTTTTCACCGCGAGAGAAAAAAAGTCGAGGAATAGTTGGTTATTTATTATTCAAAGGCCCACCTACCATCTTGTTAAGCCTGACCCTTGTATTTTGCTTGGACGTCTTGCAATCTTGCAACTCTTTCCTCTGTCTAATCCGTAAGGTTAGAAGTAGGTCTTCGTATAATAAGTAGGTAAGTATGTATGGGTGGCCGTGTGGCAACGACAGAACAGAATACTAATTGTACTAGTGGCATACATACATCAGTGTCATTTGTACCATCAATGATATTGCCCTATGGTACAGGTGGTCCGGAGGGTTTGTCACCACCCCTTGCCTTTGCTACGGGTGTTAATTGTTAAGAAAGAGAAATATAGATAACAGAAAATGCAGCAACCTTCTGTATAAAGACTACTTATAAACCATCTATCTGCCCAGATAGTCGACTGATATCGACTATTAAGCAAGTATGTAAGTGTTTTAAATAGGTATATAGAAGAAGTGTCTGTAAGGGTTAATTCTTATTAAATATTATAATTTTATTTCGTTAGTAAATATATGAATAATGAACTGTTTTTTTAATTCACCATTTCTTAATGAATGACTTACTTGGTTTAAAAAACCCTATAAAAATACTTAAATAGGTAAGTAAGTATTATTTGATTCTTGAATCTTGAGAACGTACCAGTTGCTTCTCTTCTAGCGAAGATCGTAAAGGCCGATCGAGGGAAGAGGCGAAAATGCTAATCATGTTATTAGGCGAGGCGGCTAGCAACCCAATTACTACTTATATTGATTCCTTTTTCAGCGTAAAGTAGCCTTTTTGCCTTATCTAGGCCCGTCCGCTTAGAGCCGTGAAACCCAAAATGCTATGTCTGCTCCTTTAGAAATAAAGACGTGATAGTAAATATTATGTAGTTGTAGCACCCTATATTCTTCTACTTCTTTTTTACTATGTAGGTACTTCTATTAGATGTTTCATTCTGTGGTACATTAAGTTTTTGTATTTTATTGGATAACAATTAGTGAAAATTGTATGTAAATAAGTACAATTGGTTAGGCGATTTTGTGTTATATCACTGAATCTTTGGCCCTTTGACTAATAGCAAAACAGTTAACCAACAATGTTTTAGGAGCTCGGTGACCCGTTGCGGGCGTATAGGTACAGGTATTGGCGCTTTCGCAAGTAAAGCAACCCTGAGAGTGTTGGCCACTTAGGTACACACACGAAAAAAATCCAATGCTATTCGTACTACTACATTCAAATGCTTATAAGTAAATTTCTTAGAAGTGAAACAGTGTGAGATATCGTAAGATCTCAACCATCTAGCTACTTGTGTACAGTTCTAGTTTCTAGCAGTAAAATCCCAATTACATAGTCAAAACTCTTGGTGGGGAGCCGTCAGGAAATGCGTTATAGTTTCTAATAATTAAGTCATTCAAATAGGTACAAGACCACGCTCATCCAATAAGTACTTATAGAAATAAACCATCTAAATGAGCACCGCCATTACACAGATGGCAGTTTTTACTGGCAACACTCATTACACCATTTCCTCCCGCGCTTTCTTGAAGAAAATTAAAGAGTTGCCGCATTAATTCTATCTGTATGTCGTGTTTTTGCCAGCAACAGTATGGCGGCCCTCGGACGGTTTTTGCGTGGAGAGAAACGGCGGCGGCTTCCCAGACGGAGTGCTCAGCAAAAAGCCGTTTCAACGCGGGAATTCGCGCAAAAACATCCACCCTGCTCCATAACTGGAGACGTCGATGAAATACTATGAGTGCATTTGAGTTTTTACCCCGTTCCTTAGCTTTTTCCGCGCGCAATTTGCATCAAACTGGCGACCGCCATCTTTAGTTTTTCCCGCGCTTCTCGAAATGATGGCGCGTTCCGAAAATTGCGATCTGGCAAAAAGTCCTGATGAAATTCTTGTTTGGAGAATGGGCATTTATGTATAATGATATTTTTTATAATCTGCCGCTTAAACTTTATCTTGGTTTGTAATTCGAATGGTGTTTAATAAAAAGAAACAGGATTTTAATATCGAATTCGAGATGGGACACATAAGGCAAAATAAAAAATTGACAAACTTAAATATCCTAATAGCTAGGTAGGTAGGAACTTACTTAAAATGCAGAAAAACTCATAGTGAGAATGACGTTCACCATGCTGGCCTTCAAATACCTACCTAGATGGGTACTCGTCTACTTACTTAGTCTGTGGACTACATCGAAAACTAAGTATCTACATTTTTGTAGGTACCGTGCAGTGCAGTGATGCTGCATTGCTGACTTTAGGCACCTACCAAATGTTTGAAGTAGATGAAAAATGTTGTATAAACTTGACTTAAGTCGAGGTAGCGTTAAGTAAACTGACTGTTAAGTAAAAAACTTGTATCAAGTGAAAATTCTACAGCTAAATATAATAAAAAACGCAGAGAAAACGCCAAGAAAACAGCTGGAAACAAGTTGAAAATGGTTAAAAGAGACAGTTTACGTAAACGATTAGTTTTTCACCAAATAAGGTGTAGTGTCGAATCTCGTTCAGAAAGGAACTTTGATCTATCGGTAAAATTAGCCAGTGACGCTGCGCCCATCGTGAGAACATACTCATTGGAGAGTGCTAGGAGTGGCCAGAAAATAAGCGGGATCTCTCTCATCTTAGTTCGCTCCCGATTGCATCCATTAGGTGTTTTCTGAACCCAGGGTTCGTTTTATTACTTTTTCTTATCCTTTCATATGCCTATCAAAATATTCTTCCAAATATCAAAATCCGTGCAAAGTGGAAAAGGAAAAGTCGGAACCTATAAAAAAAACTTTTCATTTCAGAACATCCACAGGAAGAAATGGAGTGGTCCTATTTTAGACTGGCCGGAATAAGCTTTCATAGATAAGTAAATAAAAAAAGTCGTAGTAACTTACGTATTTCTAAAGTTAGTAATTTCATTTAAAAAAAGCAAAAGACGGTTACTTTTTGTTATAAATAAGAGCTAGCGCGCACTGGTGACTTTTGTCGCCGTGACTGTTTCGTCACTCACATCAAGTCTATGAATATGTATGGAGGTGCGCGCACGTTACGACGTGACAATTGGGTGACATTTATGTCCGTCGACCAGCGGACAAGCCCGTGACAAAACATGACAAAACTGTCACCGCGCTGCTAGGTTTTCATTGCAGCGCGCGCACGGGTGACAAAATTGTCACTCATCAACACGTTTTCTTCCGCCATTTGCATTCGGACCGTCGTCTTTAGCGAACGCAAAATGACGTCCATGTCTACGCAAAACGTGAAAGTGCATGAAGAGGATATAGATAATGATTTGCTTATTGAAGAAGTAGAAAAAAGACCAGCAATTTACGACAAAAAATTGAAAGAGTATTCAGATTCTAATTTGAAAATTAAAGCATGGGATGAAATCAGTGGTATAATATTTTCTACAGTTTGGGGTACGTTGTCGTCACAAGAAAAAAATGAAGCCGGTAAGTTTATTTTAATTTTTAGTGTTTGTAGCTTACATAACAGTTGTACAAAAACATAACGCTAAAAGTAAAATTCAGATTTTGTCATATTGCCATGACACAGCCCCCTGTGGTGAAGTAAAGTAATTTGCAAAATAATTACGTATATTTGCTGCTAATATGGTTCTCTCTGATGGATTTGTTGCAATACCCTTTAATGGACAATCGTAAACAGTGTCAGTAAATTGAATGCCATCTCTGCACCGTACAAAATTATGTAAAACGCAACATGTTTTTACTATTATATCAGCAAATCAAGACTGATGTCAAGGGGCCTGTGAAAAATTCGCCCTTTGTTACCAAGTATACCAAAAGTGCATTCAACCATACGTCGTGCCCTAGTGTGGCGATAGTTGTAAATTTTTTTCACAGTAGACTATGATTTTCTTGCATATGGTCGCAAAATATGCCTCGACAAGCCAAATGCCTCATCTGCGACCAAACAAAATGGCATTTTTTTTCCATTTTCATCATATGGCAAATTACAATCATCTGGTATGTTTAATTGATTTTGCTGCAATCTTTTGCCCATGCCAGAATTCTGAAATACATTAGAGTCGCTTGCTGCTCCATCAGCACCAACATCTATAAATATAAATTTATAATCTGCATCTACCCATGCCATGAGAACTGTGGAAAAGTACTTTTTGTAATTGAAACACTGCGAACCGGTGTTTTCCGGCTTAATTAATTTAACATGTTTCCCATCAATTGCGCCAATTATGTTCGGAAAATTTGTCCGTTGGTAAAACTGATTCGAAATAGTATACCAATCCTCTTCAGACTTTTCAGGCATGTATAGTGTATATAAATTCCAGATCGCGGAACATGTAGATTTTACAATTTCTCGTGCTGTGGTGGCACCTATCAAATATTCAAATGATATGCTGTAAAAACTGTTGCCGGTTGCAAGATATCTGAAACAAAAGAAAATTAAATACATAATATAAAAGTAAAGTTAAAAATACATAAATTAAATAAATGACTGACTGTTATAAACTAGTTAAATATTTATTTTCAGGTAAACTTGTACAAAAACGATGGAAGAATTTAAGGGCTTGTTTTTCACGCGAGCTACGTGAGCAAAAATGTACTAAGTCTGGCCAAGCCTCTACAAAAAGAAGAAAACACAAACATTTTGACCAACTTTTATTTCTTATCCCAAGCATGGATACTCGAAAAACCTCAGGAAATGCTGATTCTGTAGAGGAAATTGATTGCGAAGAAGATAGTCAGGATGCCAGTGGGGAAGTACGACAGCGAGAAGAATATTTCCGAAAGAAAAATAAGAATAAAATATGTTACGAAGAAAGGCTTCTAGAGATTTTAAATAACAAAAGAGTTGATGATAACAAGTTTATTGAGGCTATGAGAAATAACAAAAGTGACTGTAATGACGATGACAAGGAAAGGCATTTTGCGCTGTCTTTGGTGCCGTTATTAAAAGCAGTCCCAGAGGAGAATCAACTAGACGTACAGACAAAAATTTTACAAATTTTTCAGGAAGTTCAGAAACAAAACACTCAGCGCAATAATTATTCTCCTATGAATAGCCCATCCACAATTTATAGAGGAAGTCCTCAAAATTTCCAAATCAAGCCCAAATATTCTGTCTCTCTACCATCGCAAAGTCCGCAAAGCCCACTCCACTTAGCAAGAAACACGCCACTGATTTTATCTCCTTGTCCTACATATATTCCATCTACAAACCCTCAAAATATGCAAATCAAACCTAAATATTCTGTCTCTCTTTCATCGCACATTCCCCAAAACTCGCTCCACTTAGCAAGAAACATTCAACTGATTTCATCTCCTTCTCCTACTTATACATCTACAAGTTCCCAAAATTTGCTACCCACTACACACACTCAGCCGAATTCATCTTCACAATCCTCATCAATTCAAACCTATATTTCAGAGTTTACAGATGAACATTCCGAAGATTCTGAATTGTATGACATCTGCCAGGAGCACAATATCAACACGAAGAATAATTAAAGATTATTAGATTTCAATAACGTTTTTCTATTTTGATTGTTATTAAAAACTACATGTTTTAATTTGTTTTCAATAACATTTTTGTATTTTGATTAAAATAAACAATGTAAAATTACATAATATTCTAATTTTATTTACCTCAAAGTAACAGCGAGTCTTTCTTCAGCCGGAATAGACAATCTCATGTTTGTATTTTCATATGTCAATGCAGATCCTAAATTGCGAAGTAATTCATCAAAACTTCTAACACATTTATTCGAAAATACACAAAAAATTTCTTTGGATGTTCCCGAAGTTTATGAAACATGGTGTAAAACTTTCCATTTATTAATCTGTCACTCCAAAGGGGGTGTATCCAGTATTATTTTCGCTTTTTTTCTCTTTTGAGTTTCCATCTCATAAGCTCACAGATGACGACCGTCTCTTCGAAATCCATTTCGACAAATGACGCTTTAAAAAAAAAATGTCTGTCACCTTTCGTGAGCGCACCTCGCTTTTGGAGGCGTGACGTGACAGCGACAAAAACTTTTTTGTGTGCTGACAAAAGTCGCCAGTGCGCGCTGGCTCTAACCCTTGCGATGCTCCTGCGGCACTGAGTTCTTAAAGTTTTTTCCTCTAAACGCATCTAAAGGGGGCTATGCAAATACAGCTGATTTGCATGACTTATAAACAATTGTAGTTTCTTTATTTCTTGTAGTTTTGGCGTGAAAATATTCTTAAAAGTAATAGATTTTATCTCTTTTGTTCTTAAAGGAAAAAAGAAATAACAGTATTAATGTTAAAAATACTTTATTCTTGAGTTGTACAAAGCAAGCGCCAGTTCCTTCAAAGTATATTAGATTTTTCAAGCTGCTTAAAGGCATCTGACATAGCTTGACATCTGCCGAATGACAGCCGTCAGGGCATTCCGAAGTGACATACCTCGAGATTTTTTATGCCACTTGTGGTCCTGCATCTAAGTGCGGATCTAAGCTCGGTCCTACTTAAAATTAAAATGAAAACAAACTGAATATATTAGGTTGGGGAAAAAGTCTTTTCGCATATAATATGTATGAACTTGTAATAAAACCTCTTTGGCTATACTATTTTCACCTGGCTGGTTTTGGTATAATTTAAAAGTTTAAATTTTAAAGAAGATAATTCCAAATTCAAATTAGGAAAATGCGTGATTTTCATTTGTTTTTGTTACCGTCAAGATGAGTGAATCTAATGAAGAAAGTAGTTACATTTTAAAATTTTACTACCGAAAAGTAGCACAAATTTGGTTTAAGCGTTTTCAATCCGGAAATTTTGATGTCAAAGATGCACGTCGCTCTGGTCGCCCTGTTACGGATAAAATGGATGCTATTTTTGAAAAAGTGGAGCAAGATCGGCATATCAGTAGTTACGACGTAGCTGAAGAACTGGGAATTGACCACAAAACAGTTTTGGCGCATTTGAAAAAAAATGGGTACACAAAAAAGCTCGATATTTGGGTACCTCACGAGCTCTCTGAAAGAAACCTAATGAACCGTGTACTCATTTGTGATTCTTTATTACGACGTAATGAGACCGAACCATTTTTGAAGAAATTGATAACTGGTCATGAAAAGTGGATCACGTACGACAAGAACGTGCGAAAAAGGTCATGGTCAAAGGCCGGTCAGGCTTCACAGACTGTGGCGAAACCCGGGTTAACTCGCAACAAGGTGATGCTGTGTGTGTGGTTGGATTGGAAGGGAATTATTCATTATGAGCTGTTACCACCAGGCAGGAACATCGATTCAGAACTCTACTGCGAACAACTGATAAGATTTAAGCAAGAAGTTGAGAGAAAGCGGCCGGAATTAATCAACAGAAGGGGTGTGGTTCTTCATCATGATAACGCTAGACCTCACACATCTTTAACCACTCAGCAAAAATTAAGAGAGTTTGGCTGGGAGGTGTTAATGCATCCGCCTTATAGTCCTGACCTGGTACCTTCAGATTTCCACCTCTTTCGGTCTCTTCAGAATTCTTTAGGCAGTGTCAGGTTAACATTACGAGGACTGCCAAAACTACTTGACGCAGTTATTTGATCAGAAGTCCAAAAAATTCTATAGCAATGGGATCATGTCCCTACCTATAGGATGGCAAAAAGTTATCGAACAAAATGGTACCTACATATTTTAGTTAAATGTAAATAAACTATATTAAAAAATGATTTGAATTTTCATATAAAATGCAAAAAGACTTTTTCCCCAACCTATTATGTTTGTCCGACGTAAAATTGATAAAGTAAACCTATCTCGTCCCTCGCTCATCCTTTCGTCTCCGCTGATTTCCTAGCCTCCGTTTTTCTGCAAATAATATCGTTGGTCTGTTAAGGCAGTGTGGGTTTTTCCGCGGTGAAAGGTTGCACCGGCAGATATGTCGATATGATGATGTGCTAACGTGGGAACTGCACACACTTTTTGTCGGGAAACTTGAAAAACTCGATCGTTTACAGATAGACGAGGAAAAGTTCCCTAGGATTGGGTTTTCTTTTAAGTTTCTTCTTTATTGTTTGTTTTTTTTTTCATAGCGCTCAAAAGGTTCTCGAATGGCGACCACGTACTGGCAAGCTAAGCGTAGGACACTCACATACGAGGTGGTCTGACGACCTGACAAAGGTCGCTGGAAAGCGCTGGATGCAGGCCGCTCTAGATCGGTAATTTTGGAAATCCTTGGGAACGGCCTATGTCCTGCAGTGAACGTTATGCGGCTGAAATGATGATAATGGTTGCCAACACTGGTGAAAGCACAATTTATTTATAGACTTTGTTAGGTACCTACGTAGATGTCAGGGAAAAAAGTAAAAAAAAAGGCGTGACAATGGAAAGATTTTTCAGGGTCGGCAATATCGGAACTGATAACGTACACACGAACATCACGTCTTTATCCCTAATGGAGCAGGCTGAGCATTTTGAGTCTTGTGGCTCTAAGCAGACAGAGCCCGGGCCGCAAGACTCAAAAACCACATTTAGTGTGATAATGGGCGAGAAGGTGGATAAAAGAATAAAATTATGATAGCTATTGCTAAATGCATCGCCTATATAAACATGATTCACTTTTTAGCCCATTGTCTCCATCCGGTACATTCTAAGTTTTTTCTTTTCTCCCAGACCAGCATGGAAGGACGGATGTTACACGGATTCAAACGCTTTTAGATATTTTTGTTAATAGGCAAATTAAGTTGGAAGTATAGAGAATAAAACTTATCACCTTTTATTTTTTGCCCACATCAATGCTCATATTATCCAAATTCGATCGTGCGGGATCAAATTAAAAACGGTAATCATTGTAAAGGCTGACTCGGATCGAAAGGCTTCTTGGAAATGGGACAAAAAACGTAAAGCCTCGTATAAAACGCGCCCCGGCAGCACAATCGCCGTTTGTGAAAACTATGTCTATAAAAAACTGACCTAAAGCGAGCTATTTTTGCAAATTGAGGGTCCCGTATAAACCAATATAAAAAAAACAGCTTTTGTCTAGCCCATGTTGGGTAAAGGCCTCATCTTCTTGCTTCCATGACTCACGATCCAACACAAGCTTGCTTCCATACAGTCATGAGCTTTCAATGTCATCCCACCACATTTTCCTCGGCCTTCCTCTACGCTGGCGTTCTTCCGGAAATTAATACGTAAGCTTTTTGCTTAATTTCACTTAGAGGTGAAGCTTGACTAAGTTTTTAGACCTGAAATGAACGTTAAACCGATGCAATATCACGCCTTTATCCCAAACGAAGTAGACAGAGTCCAGGACCGTTTGCCGTATACCAGATATACCTTTTGTGATGAGAGTCAGATACAAGCAAATAGTAAAGTAATATGAGGGAATAGAGGGAATGGGTCAAAGGCTTGATATATTTTATGCTGGTTGGAAGAAAAGAAAACAAAATAGAATGCATCAGCTTCTTCGAACGAGGGAAAGGGCGAAAATGTGAATCATGTTTTTCACTTTCTCGCCTACCATTATGCTAAAAGCTAGTGGTCTGGCGGCCGGGCTCTCTCTGCATAAAGCCTCTCTGCTCTGCCTCCCCATTAGGGGGGTAAAGACGTAATAGATGGCTACCTATGGTAGGTATATTTTGTGCCACTTGTGGTTACCAATGCATTGTGACCATAGTCAGGATTGCTAAACATGCGTAAGCGGTAATATTGCGTACGCCCCGCAGGGCCATCGTGCTTGTCTACGGAACCCTAAAGCCAGTATATGGGTTAATATAATTTCGCGATAATTACATTAAAAACTGGCCGATTCGCAGTAAACGTTGTTTTTGTGAGAAGTAACTGGATTTTTGGAATTATCGTTTTACGTTTTAATGGGCATGAGGACTGTAAGAAGATATGTAGCCCTATTCTTTTGTTTTTTAAGTTTATAAAAAAAAATGCAAATTCACTAGTTTTGTCGTGTTTTCCGGCCATATAATAGAACCACTTCATTTTTACTGTAGATGTTAATTTATTCATTCATCAGTTTATTTCGATACAACAATATACACTGTGTCGGAATTACAATACACAAGTTTTCAAGTTAAAAGTAACATGCTATTCTTCAAATGCAAGTTTATTTGCCAAGCAAATAAAGCTCCAGCGACACCATCTTGTGTTGAGGGGTGGAACTACATATTTCTAACCGTAGCGCCATCTTTTATTCAGGTAAAATAAAAACCAAAATAGGCTGAACCGATTTTCATCAAACATAGCTAAGAACCACCGAATGGGAACTTGCTTTCACGTAAAAAACACCGCATCGAAATCGGTCCATCCCTTCAAGAGTTACGATGACACAGACAGACATACCGACATTAGCGTCAAACTTAAAACATCCCTTTTTTTTCGGGGTTTAAAAAATACAATTTAAACATTAACAATTATCATACATTAAAAATATTACTTAATTCAAAATGTCCATTATTGCACGGGTTGAAGGCAAGAACATTAAAAAAGAAATCTAAAACACAAACCCCCAAATTCATAAAAAATTACAAACTTTTGCTAAACCTATTTTAGTTAAAATATGTTTTGTCTCGTTCTTTCAATGTCAAATATTGAGAAGAGGAAAAGGGACAAAACAATATTTAGCTAAAATAGGTTTAGCAAACGGTTGTATTTTTTTGTGAATATGAGAGTAAAAGTATTACCTAAAATTTAATAAATAGAGAATGCAACTGAAACAAGGGTGTCTGTTACACTGCAAAAATTATGGACTCAGTCTGCCGGTCGTTAAATGTAGGTCTTATTTTGTTAATAAAAAGCCCTTCGACCCTCAAGTCACCCTTTCAGCTTCACATACACACAGAGACGCAGAACTCAGACAAACAAAATTGGGTCTTTATGTTCTTTTTTATGTAAACCGAGGGCAAGGAAAGCCGCGTGGGGTGATAGGCGGGGCGTGCAGCTGCATAGGGCTCCGGCGACGGCCCCGTCAGTCGAGACGCGTCACTCCACCACGTCACGGCTTCATACATATCTGCCTCGAGTTTTAAAATTATTTACGCGCGGCAATTATAAAAACCCAAACCAAAGACAATTAATTATAATTTTTAATTTCTTTTTTTAGAAACCAGTATGACGATTTAGGACTTTTTTGGTATTTTGTGAAGATTTGAATTGGCGGGCGCCGGGTTGATGTGTGCGAGTGAAAGGGGTGATATGGAGAGCCCGGGAGAGGAGACAGGACGAAGCGCTCCCCCCGCGCACACCCCCGTCCCCCAGAGCAACGGATCCAATAAGATAATCGGACGAAATGTGAATGGAACCAGTAAGTCACCACTACATACTATGTTTTTAGCAAAGTTGCGAAATTTTAGCCGGCTTGCCTTGTAATGCAAATACTTAGCGAATACTTATTTTGTATACCTGCCTATATTTTATGAAACTGCATCCAGCTAAAGTTATTTCGAGGGGCGTTTAAGAGAGTACAGTTTCGAAATCTCAAATTAAATTTTTAAGTTAATGATAAGTTAAAAAGAAACCAGTAATAATCATTTTTTGTGCATAGGTCACAATCACAACATTATGTCCATTTAAATTAGTCAAAAGTCAATTTTTTTTTGCTATATTTTTGGTTTAGCATACTATCACTGAAAATTTTTACACAAAATGTATGATATAAATACTTTTTTTTCTATATTTTGATTATTATTCATATTGTAGATTAATATAAAAATAAGTTATTTTTTTTTCATTTTAACATAGATCGATACCTAATATAGTAAGTAAGTACCTACAAACCCAAGGGCGGAAAATAAATCATATCGTATATTTATCACCCTCGCACCCAACACCAATTTTCCTTATTTTTGCTATAATATAAATAACTAACTTTTTAATTGTATGTCCTCTATAGGCAATAAATAGTATAACTCAATTATATATTTTACAGTTATAATTAACTAAGAAAAAACCTGCTCGAGCAAAAGATTTCAACGAGCCTTTTTTTTAATAATAATTGTCTGTTATCTACTTTAAAGAAATAACTCATTTCTATTGTTCTGTCATATTTAAAATATTTACACAAATATTAAAGAAAGATCTAGTCAGAACTAAATAAAATAAATGGAAGTAGCTTTTAAATAGGTCATCACATAATTTAAAAAAAAGACCTTAAAAATGTAAGCATAAATTTTCATTGCCTAGCGAAAAAATTAGAAAAGAAAAAAAATGCTGTCCCAAAGTCCTAACTGATGTCATCCCTCGACAGCATGGCCAAACGACTTGCAGTATTTGTAGCTGGTGTGGCCATGTTGACTTTATGTGACCGATAATTATAATAGTAAGGTATAGATAAATTTAAACTTATTACCGGCTTATTCTAAAACACTTTTAATTAAATTGACAAACTTTAATTAAATGTTAAAATTCAGGATTATATATTGTATCTATTCACAATAAATCTGCACCCCCTATGTCTTAAATATTCACTTCTCCCTCTACCTGAAGGATGACTGGAAGAGATTGCTATGCGATGTCCGCCTTTGTATAATATTTCTATCTTCTATATTTTCCGTTTTTTTATGTATGTATTTCCATTTAATTATACTTGATTAATTGTCAACTTGTCTAAACAAGATTACATTACCTATGTTATCTGTAAATTATAATGCGCCGCTTTAAATCTAAAACTAGTCATAAAGTTAGTCCGTGTTTTATAATGATGGTAAATTTTATATCTTAATATTGGAAACGAAACATTCACAGCAAAGAACAGAATATGAAACAGTAAAATGCAATAAAATTACACTGCAAAATAAATGTGCAAAAAATGTTTCAAAGGCGATTCCATCATTTACTGCCACAACAGAACAAACAGGCGAAAAACAGACAAACACACATAATTTCCTACAATCCACTTTTTCGCGACTGCAGCGACAGTCGGCAAAAAGGTGGATTCAAAGAAAACGCTGGGAATCGAACCGAGTACTGTAATTTACGTTTTTGCACCACTGCTCTGTTGGGTTTTTATATGGTGTCTATAATGTACGTGAAGTATTCTTGATCTGTGGAAAGAAATTATTTAAAGTAGTAGAAGGAAACATATACTGAATGAACTTTCTTTCATAAGTACCTATGTATAAGAAAACTAATACTGTAAGTTATAAGTACCTATAGAATGTACTCTCTCGGGGGTTAAAAAAGAAAGTACACGCTAAGACATGATAGCGTGTACTTTCTTTTTTAACCCCCGACGCAAAAAGAGGTGTGTTATAAGTTTGACGCCAATGTCTTCCCGCCTATCTGTCTGTGGCAGCGAAGCTCTCGAACGGATAGACTGATATCGATGCATTTTTTTAAAGTGAAAACAAGCTTCCATGCGGTGGTCTTTAGCTATGTTTTCTAGTGATCTGTAATTCAGGTTCATCCTACTTCAGACACCAGCTCCTCATTCCACACAGATTTCTATATGATACTATCATTTGTATTAATTAATATGTATAAGGATTTTTTTTTGTGAGGAGAAGTAAAGATTTATTTATTTATTATGTTTGATTAAAATCGTTTCAGTCGTTCAAAAGTTATTGGGGGTAAATGCTTGAACATCGGTTTTTTTTTATTTGTCTGGCAAATAAACCTGATATCGAGTGTAGATTAATTTTTCGAGCTAAAAAGTATCTGACGTAGCTTAATGTTTTTGTGTATGTAAGTGGCTAAAAATTGTGTCGGATTTTTCAAGCTGTCTAAAGGTATCTACTAGTATAGCTTGACGACTGCAATACAATGATGACTGTCAGGACCAACGGTTTAACGTGCCTTCGGAGGAGGTCGAGCCTAACCACTAGTCATGCGTTCCTCTTATTAAGCTGGGCAACCGAATATTTTTTTTTGCCTCGTCATTCCCTAAATGCCGAGTTTCATCAAAATCGTTGGAGCCGTTTCCGAGATCATAATTATATATATATATATATATACATATATATATATATATATACATATATATATATATATATATATATATATATATAAGGTCCCTATATATATATATATATATATAGGGACCTTTTTCATCTAGAGAACTAGTGTTCGGGTTTTCTCACGATGTTTTCAGCTTCGCCGGTAGTAGGAGAACTTAGTCTATGAATATCACCATTAAAACAACATAAAAGAAATTACTATGTTTATCTCAGCGCTTTACTTAACATTCTTCGCAGTAGTGCTTTGAAGAACGGTGTGAGCTTTTCCGCTTTTGAGACTCCACTTTACACTTTCGACATAGTACATTATTATGGATTTTATCCCCTAGGGCAGTCTTTCCCAAAGTTGGCGATAACGCCCCCTTGTGGGCGCTGGAGGCCTTAAGGGGGCGGTAAGGGGCCCAGAATAAAGTTGGGGGGCGCTGATGTGATTTAAGCAATGAGTGATTTATAACTTCAGCTATTTCATATTTTAAATTTCACTGAAATTAAAATCCTCTTACTACACAACATCCATTTATTAGTTCATATTTATATCCTTTTTATTGTACAAATATAAACTAAAAATGTAATTAATATTTATTATTTTAATGCGTTCACAACGCTATTTATATCGTTAAAGAAATCAAACACTAAAAAATTTCGTGTTTTAAAGTCTCGCAGGTGAGGTCCCCACTTCCGATACTCTTTATTATTGTAAAATTGTATTATTATTGCTATTTTTTTATTTAAAATTAACAATGTTGATTATTGTTATATTTTATAAAAGATACTCTAATGTACTGGTGTATGTATTATTATTGCTCTCTCTTGTAAAAAAGTCTAGTTTAGAATATAGGTTGAATTAAACTACAGTGAAAAAAATGGGGGGCGCTACAAAATAACAGATTTTTTAAAGTGGGCGTTTGACAAAATAAGTTTGGGAACCTCTGCCCTAGGGAGTAGACAGAGCCAAAGTCACAAAACAAACCCAAAGGCCACGCTTACCAGTATGGTATATCTAGATAGAAAATAACAAAGATACAAATTACTAGCCAATCGCTAATTTAGAATAGTTTCCAGTTTCTTCCTTTGATTAAATTCTACGATCTAAATAAAGAGCTGCCTTTCCAGTATATTCTAACTAACTAGACGGACTACCAATATTCCATTAAAAGGTTATTCATAAAAAAGTTTAAAGGTCTTTCTAGACATTGATACAAATCAAATTCTTAATTATCACCATATTTAGTTTTAAACAATTTATTTCAAATAAGGGCGCCACTTTAGCTACCACTTCGTCAGTGGGGCACTCATACAACAAACGTGATTTTTATAGATAATGCTTCGGAGCCCTTCGTGCGTGAGTCTGTCTCGTACTTGGCCACACTTATCTTAATTAAACATTCTCAGAATATTGCTTCAGGATGGTTCTCGTAAAATACGATTAAAAATAGCTAGGGTAGCTAATTTTAATCCTATTTTACGAGTATTGATACTTTTGTTTTTTACATTGTAGACTGTTTAAGAGATAAACGCGTTTTGACGTAACTATTACATAGAATTCACCTTTATTTTTATATTTCGATTATCTTTGGATTTTCCACCGCGGGATACAATACGTAGAGTAGAGGAGAACCCGTGTAACCAGTTGATGTATTTCTTTTTTAATTTTGGCACATAAAACAGTTTTACAACACAACTTAACAAAAAAAAAACAGTAGAAACATGTCTAGTTGCAAAACCAAAAAATAGGGCGCACAACATTTTTAACTGACTTTTTTTACAAGGAAACATGTTATACTAACATAATAGAACTAAGGACATTTATACATAGTGTGATACTCCCGCCAAAGCCCATTCTTGAACATAAGGTATCAATAGAAAAAAACCCTCAAACAGGTTTTGACAGGAGAAGGATCTATTGCAAGAAAATTCTTTTGATTACTTTATAGCTAGTAGTTTACCTCGTTGACCGATTTGGGTCATGTTCAAATTTCCTATTGGCTACATCAACACCCCCCGATCAAAGATACTCGAGTTACTGTCGAACATACAAACAAACGCCGGATAGTTCGAGAGAACATCGCTCGTTATGGATTTGGTACTTATTACATTTATTTCCTTCCTAGAAGTCATCTTTTACGTGTAACAAACTTCAGGTCACAAAGTCGTAGCTAGTTAGATTTAGCCTATGTCATCATAAGAATTAAGTATCGAGAAATCGCGTGCCAGACGCACGCAAAAAGCGGTGACGTCAGAAAAACCGTGGAAAAAGCAAAAACTCCGCGCTCACAGACTGGCGGGAAAAACTCGCTCCGTTACTGTCTTTTCTCAAGCTTTGCGAAGAAGTGTAGAGCTGGCAATATCTCTTAAACATATAGGCTGAAATCATGAGATTATTAGAAGCCGATCCTATGGTATAGACTGTAAAATTTATTTAGTTTAACAGTAATTTTTTTTGTTTTTTTTTTATTCGTAATAAAATTTAATACGAGTAGTGAAATAAATTCTTATCACCGTGTCTATTTTTTAGAACAGTCTAGTTTTATTTATCTGTTAATGTATTTATTTCGTAATTTATTTATTTTTCTTCATGAAAGAAAGAAAAGAAATATTTAGAGCAACATTTACAAATGTGTTTAAATAAACTTACTTTCTCGTATCTACACCAAATTGAGACCACTCAGCTTAGGGACCATCCATAAATGACGGGGGAGGGAGGGGTCAATTAAGTGAGAGTTGTGAGTCATAAAGATTGTCACAATACAAATCTATATCTAAGCAATAAAACACAAAAAATTAACTAATAATAAATACATTTTAAAATATTTCCAGCTTTATCAGTTACATATCCTTCCGGGATTGTCACATAGCTGTTCACATGACTGAACATGCTACGCTCGCTTGTTTTTTTAATTAAATAAAAAATGGTATCTTTTACGTGACACTAGGGTCTCAAAATTGGGTCTCAAAAAGGGGGTAGGGTCTCAAAATTGTGACCAACTGTGACAAAGAGGAGGGGGAGTCAAAAAGTAATGAAATTGTGAAACGTAATTTTTGGATGATCCCTCACAGCAATGACGTAACCTTAGTACATCACGCCAGTGGTCTTCGTGGTACCTTTGAAAGCATTAAAAGATTATCATCATCATCCGAGCGCGTTCCTGGTTTCATCCTCAGCCGTTAACGCCTTAGAGCCCGGGATCCCGTAACTACCTAACGATTTGGCAAGGTTACTGGTTTTTCTAAAGCATTACCAGTTATTCACTGGCAAAGGTCAAGTCTTAGCGTGGTTGCATCCTCAACTGCGCTAGCCCGGGGTGCTCTTTCCAGCGGGAACGCGCAAAGATAAATAACTTATTTTACTTTTAATTTATTCTGAGGAGAGCAAAAGCACTAGACCGAGTTCTGGTTCTTAAAACCGTAGGGTACCAACGAAACATGTTATCTTAACCTCTATTTCATTAAAATTTTCCAAACTTCAAGAAAAAATGATGAATTCATAAATTCTCTTCTTTAAAATGTTTAACGCAGAGATTTGAAATTGATATGAAGAAGCACAAAAAATATTATGTAAATAGTGCATAAAAATGCATCGCGGGCATATAAATCTTGTGTTATGCTGTTGTAGCTGCGACTGCATGTGGGGCGGGAATAAAGATGCTTTTTTATTATTTTGACATTTTTCGCCATGGACGAACCGTGTTGTAATGTTGTAAACAGACTAACTATAATATAATCTACATTATATAAGCTTATCATCTCTGTAAACGCCTGGTCAGAAAAACAAACAGATGCTTCTCTTCCCGTGCAGATAGAAGGAATGGGCTAAAAAGCGAAACATTACGTACTAGTTGTACCTAATGCTGCGGCTTGTAACCCATTCGACCCTATTTCGATTAATTTTTTCATATTCTCGCTAAAAGTGGCCTTTGCGTCTTGCAGCCCTGGGCTCTGTCTGTTTAGAGTCGCAAGACCCAAAACGCTCTGACTGACCCATTAGGATTAAAAACGTGTTAGTCTAGTACGTTTGTTTGTATGCATTACCTTGACTCTATGCAATATGTTAAGGATATATAGAAAATTAAGAATCGCTGACTCGATATAAAGACCGTTTGAACGAAAGACCGACTTTATATAATCCAGCTATTTCAGTCCACCAGTAGGTATAAACATGACAACCCAAGGACAATAAAAACCCCATCTCTTTAACTGGCGTATGATCTGCATAATATGCAGATTGTCCGCGATTTTTAGCGCGGCCGCCACACCGCGTGAATAATGCTGGGAACTTGACAGTACGAAATAGATATTACAACTTCGCTGTCTGTAAATAAAGCACAAGGTATGTAAGTACCCTTATTTGTTCATATAATATGACTCATGGGAAGGCATAGTTAACTTGCTAGGGTTGGGTTACGTAAGTTCTTATATTCATTCTTTGGTTGGGTCATTACGTTAGAGCATCGTTAAGGGCCGTAACAGACGGGGCGCAAGTTGCGCCGTGTAACAGCTAGTGATGGGAGTTGCATAAATACTCGATCAACCCATTTGAATATTTACTCAGTAGATTGAGTAAATACCCGATAAATATCCTAATTTATCCATTTGGTGAGTAGATTGATTTATATGAGTTGCGACTTATATTTATATTCATTATCTCATGTTTTCATGACAATTTTGAAACTTAAATTTAGTATACACTTGCAATTATTGTCGAAAAGTGTGTGCATACGCCATAATATGCTTAAAATGTCGGTAAACGTTAATTGCGACGCTAAAATATATGAAAATACCATACTAATCATACACTGAAAGTAGGCTTCTTTGACTAATTATCATTTTTTGGTGGGAGGTGTGCAAAGGCGTAATTTTATGTTTAAATAAGTAAACAGACATCAAATGCGATGTCAATATATGAGCACGCTCTATTTATTCTATTGATTAAATCTAGTGAGTAAATACTCAAATGGGTAGATTGAGTACTATCCAATACCCATCTCTAGCTGTTACGCGACGCAACTTGCGTCCCGTCTGTTGCGGCACTAAGAGTATACACCAATGACGGTGCTTATAAAGTAAAGTCCACACGCACTAAGTCGCGGGCAATAGCTATTAAGAAATCATAGGCTTCGATTTTTTTAATGTAGGTACGAAATATAGCAATTAGTTTTAGGATGGATTAGAATTTTTATTGTCTTTTGGGTTGGTTGTGTTGGGTAAAGGTACGATTATTTATTAGGTTAGAATAAACTTACATCCCAGCTTAAACTTTACGCTTTATTTTAAAAACGCTGACTTTATTTGACTTCAAAGTTTAAACCATTTTCCTCCCAAATCAAGTTGAAATTAATTTATGACAATTAGATAACCACTTGATTTGGGCGGTTTTTTTAATTTGCGTATTTTACTCGTCCGAATGCGCGATTAATATATTTTTCGATGTTCTGTTGGCAAGAGCGCGATTTCAATTTATTGGTTACTTCATTAAGAGCACGCGATGTTCGTAACGCGTATTCCCGCCATGATCGCGTAGTTTATTTGCTTTGTAATTGTATTAGAACAACGCCGTGTCTAAACACAATGTGGCTGCTAACTGTCCGGTTGTGAGATAGAAAGAACAAGATAATATAATTATTACTGGCCGTAAATAAATATTAAGAATACACTTTTTTCTTTACCAAATACCCCCACAGACGATTACCAACATGTATTCAATTCAAATAAAGTACACGTTACGCAAAGATGCGTTCGAAAACAGCATAATGCGGTATTCATCTTTTTTATTAGCTTTTTTGACTCCTTTCATTCCCGTCTTGAGGTAGCTTATTTAACAATACCGCTGTGTGAATATGCAAATCTCTTTTGATTGTCTTGACACACAGTTTTTTTTTTAATTTTTGTAGTTCAGGCGAAGCGTTTCCTTAAGAGAAGTGATGCATCTGTCATTTGTGATATTAAAACGCACCGTTTGCCACATTCGGAACACACTTAAATAATAATGACAGTTTTTGCCGCGAACCAACTGGCTGTTTTTTAATAACGAAACATCTCGTAAGGAATGAAGCCTGGGTTTTTCAGGGCTCACTCGGTCTCGATAATGCTTCTGAATTTTCATGAGTGCAATATTTATCGTGTTGACGCCATTATGTTCGCCGTCGCGTTACCATATACCCTTTATTTATATGGCAAAAAGTGTCGCGCGAATATGCCTTTATCGAATGTCTGTTTTTTAATGTTGTTAATTCCTCAGATAATGGGCAGAGTCAAATGACCGGGTGGAAATAAGATACCGGGGAATTCCAGCAATGCCAGCGCTGTCTTTTAAGCGCGTTTTTTTGCCTCAGCCTGGTCCGACCGCGGCTCTGTGGACTTTTTATATGGCCCGATGAAAACCGTAATGGCATTTTATCGTGCATAAAGTGGACGGAATCATTAATTATTTATAATAAGCGAATAGCTCCTAAAGTCGAAACGCATTCGCCATGTTTGTTTTGGGCGCGTTTTTTGGTGACGCTATTTTCGCACTTCTGAAAGTCTACGATTTGACAGATCTCTATGTTTTATACCTATAAAATCCTCCAAAGACATGCTTTTAAAAAAAAACATGTCTTCGGAGGATAAATAACCTAATTAAAAATGTAGAGTTCACTATAAAAACAAGAAAATAGAAGATTAAATATGTTTTAAGACAAAAATAGTATTTTTTGATAGAAATACACATTTAACGCTATCGCAGTCACGAATTAGCGATATTTATAGATACCATAGAATAGATCTAGATTTTTTTTACATTCATAGTGACTTAGGTTCGAGGGTTTGTTTCTATTGTCGACATATTTACATCAAAATAAAAAATTTATTGAATAATTTTAATAACCAATAAGTACTTAGATACTATGGAGAAGCCAATAAATGGCTTAGGGCAAACCACTCCATTATCTCTGCCAAAAGTCGTAATTGTGTGCGTATCTTTCCATAGAATGCGTAGTAAGTAGTGTTTACTTACTACTTCTTTTTTACTATCTGTAATTATTTTTTTTAAATGCTATTGCGGAATTTTCGATTTATAAATCTGTTTATATTTAGGTATTTTCTGTAATTAAATGTCACTAGGGCGCTTACAGACGAGCAACAATATGCCCGCGACACCTGTTGCCGACCTGTGTCGCCAACTATAGGCGACGGTCGCTAACTATGGCAAACGGTCGCGTGACTAGTTTCTGTCAGTGTGTCACAAACTGTCAAAAACTGCAGCGCGACCGTCAGCGACAGTCGCTGATAATCGCCGACTGTCGGCGACTATCGGCGGTGTCGCGGGCATACATCTCGTCTGCAAAACGGCACGACCATTTCATTACCGTACGGTCCCAATGAATGCATTCAGAAACAGTAATTATTGGTGATGTTTTTGTCCACGAGACGATTGTAACGTACTTTTTGCTGCGCGCACTGATGGTACACGACCAGGTTACCATACCTCACGATGTAGGGTTACCATAAACGTCAAAGTCAAAGAAAAACAAAAAAAAAGTGTGGCACATAGCATTTTTTATCAACTTATGCAATTATAATTATTTTTTATTTATGCAGTATTTTTTTTTCTTTGATATTAATTTTTTTTTTTTTTTTTACAATTTATTGGTTTAGGCATTTGTCCTCAATCTCACCTGATGGAAAGCGACGATGAAGACTAGGATGAAGCATGCCTATTAATTCAAGTTAAGTACACTTTTTGAGCATGGTGACCGATAAGAAAACATTTTTTTTATTTTTTTGAATACATGAGAAGTTAATATCGTTTAAAATATTTTTATTATCTTACAATACATGTATGTATTCAGGAATTTTTATAATGAGCAGTTAGCAGCAAGTCTACACGCATACGTCTAGTCCCACGCACACAAACACCGTTCCGAAGTCTGCCGAACTGAAACGACGTTAGACGATGCACGGCTTTCAATGCTGCGCTGCTGTGCCGGTCGCCGGTTGCCGAGAAACGTTTAGGCGGAGTGGGGGGTGTTAGGTTTTATTTTCGTTACGGAATTTCTTGATTCGGTTGCCGCGCTTAAAGCCATGCAATAGCTTAAAATCTGAAAGAGTCATAATTTTATTCATTGGTTATAACATTTATTCCATGCTGTTCTGGAAGGAAAGAACTTCTAATAGACTAGCTGCTTCTCTTCCCATGCAGATCGTAAAAGCCGATCGAGGAAATGTTCGATTATCTAAAACATGCTAACAAGCGATGATGCTAGCAGCCCATCACTATTTTGGTACATTTTTCCATCATAAGCGTGATTTTGATCACGTTACTAAGTGACCAAAGTCTGGTCAAGACCTAAAATGCTCTTCTGTCCCATTAGGGATAAAGACGTGATAGTACAGATAGTATTTAGTACACACATTATAATTTTTATATTGTTATGTTTCACAGACACGAGCTTACCTCTAAAAAGAAATCACAGGCACTGCACACGCCAATACTTAAAAGAAAATGTGTAAAAATTATGATTTCAGTATGTATTTGCTGACAACCCTACCCTATGTGATATGTATGTGGTCAGCTGAGGCTTTTTCATTTGTCGCTAATCAATCTAATTGATTCCATGTTTCGATAAATATGTTGTAGGTATTCGTGATATTGGCATTACTATTTATGTAAGCCGTAGGTATTTTACTTTGGTGTAGTTAAACTATGTATTTTCATAAAAACTTTCTGTCATTATGGATATTTTTTCAAAATTACTCTACACATTTTTATAAAACTTCTATGGGACAACGTGAAAAGTATACCCTTTCAAACATAAAAAGGATTTTTGAAACGGGGGAAATATAGAAATTACACATTAAGACGCAACTTTTTAGTCTGACCAACTTTTTTATCCTATAAAATTCAACGCGTTGGATGGAAGTGACTTGCGAGGTCTACAGCTCACAGAGCCATTAGTTATTGTAGCGGCTACCAGCCATTGTTCTCTGAAACATCGCAAGGTCAGGTTTCATTCCCCTGAAATGTTTACGTAGGGTTACCCACCTTTATAAGCATCCAGCTATTGTGTTCCGTCTACGACGTACTCTTGAAATTATAACTTTGTATGTGACCACCTCTTCTTATAAAACATACGACGTTGTGTTTCCTTCATAAATTAACGAAGAAAAACAAATACAGACACACACTAACGTCATGATCCCTATTGCGGTAGGCAGAGCCTGAGGCCGATGGGTTAGATAATAGTGATGTAGGTCGATGCTTTGCTTTGTTTACCCTGTAAGGTAATAAGACGTGATACTACGAATGTAAGTGACCTGAAGAATCCAGAGGCAATTTATAAGTAAATAAATGTGTAAACAAATATTGATCACAAAATTGCAATGCGATTGCACGTTCTACATTTCGCGAAGACAAATAGGCCGCGTAAAAAAGTTGTCAATCCTGTGCGGCATTCAGGGTAATTATATGACCATCGGGTGTGTGTGACGTCATTATTGGTGCTTGGAAAATATATTATGTTTAACCCCTTTAGTCATGGGTTTAGGTGCTAATTTAATTGAAGGTAACTTGGAAGGCATGGGTTGACAACTATCAATATTTCGTTATTGTAATTGTTTGTAGTTTAGGGCCTTTGGTCGGTCTACCCAGTCAAAAATACATTAGGTAACTTTTATCATCCAATGAAATTAATTAAAGGTAGGTACTTAAACAAATGTCTACCACATATGACAATGCGATCGCACATGGATCTCACATTCGACATTTCGTGAGGACAAATAGGCCGTGTAAAAATGTTGTTGTGCTTTGTTAGGGGTAATTTTGACCATGGGCTGTTTGTGACTGTGATGTCTTTATTGGTTGGTACTTAAAATAAGTCTGTTATGTACTTACCTACTTGCAACCTTTTGCCAAAGTGAATTTAAATTTTATCTGGAACTTAACATTTAATTTCAACGTAAAATATTGTTTAATATTTTTTTCAATTATATTTATAATTATTTAAATGATATTTTTGAATCAAGCAGTTTTGGTTTATAAATTATTACTTTATTAATAGGCGTCGGGACTTAACGACCCCATCGCCTACTGGATTCCCCGTGCAGTCAGTAAACGCAGGGCAGCTTGTGGCGAGCTGATGGCGAGTGGCGACACTAGTCACCACGTATCCTACCTCGAGGTAGGGTGTCCGCACAGTTACGCCCCCCGCCTCTGTATTGCCTTACCTAGCCGACCAGAGTGGAGTCGCAAGAGCAGAACATACGCTCCAGGGTGGAAGTGTATTGCACGTAATGGCGTAATAACGGGGAAACTCGCTCTTGGGGGTAAGCCCCGTGATAGTGAAACCGGAGCCGTACCTCTCGACACCCTCAGCTGCTCACATTGTGTTGCGCCCTGGCCTTATTTACGTGGCTAGTTAGGTTGCCTACAGGCAGTGTCAGTACGCAGTGTTAGGTAGATATCCGTAACTCACTTCATAACCCAGCTATCCGGTCCACTAACATCCCATCCAAATAGCACAAACCAAGGACTGTCTGTCAGTGCATCTCAATAGTACATTAAGGGATACACCTCCATTGATGTAGCCATCACACTTTTTAGATAAAAAGGCACTAAAAGGTACCTTCATGTTGTGTTTGGCCCTATGAAAGGACCGGGTCCCTTTGGACCCGTAGCTAAAAAGAAAAATATTATAAGGAACGTAACATTTAATTTCAATGTAAAATATTGTTTAATATTTTTTAATCGTCTCGTTTAAAACGCCTCAAAGGACCGGGTCCCCTTGGACCCGTAGCTGAAAAGCAAATATTATCAGTAACGTAACATTTAATTTCAATGTAAATTATTGTTTAATATTTTTATAAATAAATGATATTTTCGAATAAAGCCGTTTTGGTTTATTAATTTTAACTTTATTAATTATTATTATTATTTGCGACTGAAGACGCCGGAGGAAAATTATTAAAATTTTTGGATTCGGCGACTGGGACCGTTCATTGCAGTTCCAGTTGCCGGTATCCTCTGGTTTTGATTAAGTATCTAAAAAAATGCATCCCTATATAATTTTTTAAGTGAGGTGAAACTTAAGTAAAAATAAAAATCTTCACTTTTTATATGAGATCTGTATGTCATTTGTAAGTTTTGGAATTTAACCTGTCTAACCTGAACGAATAAAAATGAGATAATAACACTGAGTCAATCAAGTCATCGGTCAGGTGTTTTATTAAAATATAATTAAAACAATGAAGCCAATCAAACCAGTGTCTCAGTGGCCGACTAACATTTTTTATGATCCATTTGAGGTCGAAAACAAAATATAACCCTTCTAACGCACCCCAAGACTGGACAGGTCGATCTAATCTCGACACAGCTGCTTGGCAGATGTTCCCGTGTTTTGATGGACAGACAATACGCATACATTATCACTTTCAATACCAATTTCAACCGTAACCCAAAGAAATAAATTTTAGATTTGAATTAGACATGTAACAAATCGGTTAGGAGCTGTACAGGTAAATACGGAAAAAGGGAAACGATTTTTTGAATTCTATTTCTTGCTCAATAAAGTGTAGAATAGACTTTTTAAATTTTTTGAGTGAAGGTCATTGAACTTGATTTTTTCGGTTATTGATACTTTATTGATTGTTTATTTAACAAAGCTAAGTGTTGAAAGTGTTTAGAAGGCATTGAATTTTAAAAGTTGATAGGAATATTAGTTTGTACGGGTTCAGTGAGCACCTGTATGGTATGAATTGCAATTTGTAATGAATCCAATTCTATTTTCTTACTAGAAACAAGTATCAATATAACACAAGTATCGAAGGGCTTATATAAACAGTAACGCTACTATGTCAATCCGAGTACAGGAGCAGAGCACGAGGACTATTCCACTGCAAAGAGGTGAAAAACGTAATATCTCCGAAACTGTTCACCGTTGCACTGGAAGATGCCTTCAAGCTTCTGAACTGGGACGGATTTGGCATCAACATCAATGGCGAGTATATCACTCACCTTCGATTTGCCTAAATCGAGTCTCCCAACAAGTGGGCCTTAAAATGAACATGGACAAAACGAAAGAAATGTTGAATGTCCATGTTGCGCCTCTACCTGTTTGTGCTGGGAGCTCCACTCTCGAAGTTGTAGACCAGTATATCTACCTGGGTCAATTGATTCAGGCAGGAAGTTCCAGCTTCGAGGAAGAGGTCTTCGAGGAAGAGGTCTTCGAGGAATCCGACTCGGCTGGGCAGCGTTCGGGAAGTTCGTCCAAAATACCTCAGTGGCTCAAGACGAAAGTGTTTAATCAATGTGTGTTACCAGTGATGACTTATGGCTCTGAAACGTGGTCCCTTACTATGAGTCTCATAAGAAGGCTCAAGGTCGCTCAGCGCGCTATGAAGAGGGCTACGCTCGGTGTTTCCCTACGTGATCGAATTAGAAATGAGGAAAGGAGACCAAAAGTCACTGACATAGCCCAGCGGATTAGTTTGTTGAAGTGATAGTGGGCGGGACACATAGCGCGAAGAACCGATGGCCGATGGGGCAGAAAGTTTCTCGAATGGCGACCACGTATTGGCAAGCGAAGCGTAGGACACCCACCCACAAGGTGGTCAGACGACCTGACCAAGGTTGCCGAAAAGCGCTGGATGCAGGCAGCTCTTGATTGGTCGTTTTGGAAATCTTTAGGAGGGGCCTATGTCCAGCAGTGGACGTTATGCGGCTGAAATGAATGAATGAATTATTTATTGAAAAAGTTTTATTTTTAATAGATTAATTAATGTAATAAAAATACACAGTTGATTCCAAAAAAACATTAGAAAATATGATGTAATAAGGTAAAATAAAACAAAAATGTAGTAGAATCTTTTCATTACATAAAATTATTGACAATATTATTCCTCATTCTTCAATAATAATAAGAACTTCATCCATGTCTAATGCTGGGTGGTGGAACTCCTCTTGCTCCTCTTGGTATATGGCCCACCCCAAAGAATACACAAAAAAAAATGATTATAAAGATAAAAATAAACAAAAGATCTTTATTATGCACGAAATAAAATACTGCGCCTTATCATAAACTACTTTAATATGTTCGCCACTGATTTCGAACATGCCGACTTTTTGAAGTCACTTTACCTAATTTTACGAAAATTCTGAAATAAGTTCATTCGCGCCATTTGCTAGTCTCCCTTAGACATAAACATAATATTTTTAATTTTTAACAACATGTATTTTATTCAATCATTTTTGTATCTTGACAAGTGCACTAAAAGAAACATTAAATAAAACTAAATTTAATCCAAAAGAACAATATCAACTAAAACAAAAAAAACGAAGAAAGTTTTACAATAGTTCACTCACAGGATATCGATATGTAGATTGCACCGGCATAGATCATATAACTTATATTTTCGGACGTTCCAAGTGTTTATGAAAATTTAGCTTGTTTCACTCTGTCGTTAATAATAAATATGTAATTAATAAATAATAAACATATTCGATACGAAAGGAGGAAAAGTTACTTCTTTCAAACTTCAAAAACACTCACGTCTAAATGTGTTAAACATATATTGTATCAAAATGAATAACTATCTCCATACTTTTTAATGTGTGGTAACATGTATGTCAAAATGATTAAAGGCTAGGTACATTTTTGCCTCCTCTTTTAGCTCTTAGCTCTATGAAGGCGGCATGACATAGTTATGTCATACCTACATAGTTATGTAGGTAGAGGTAGTAAGGGACATTGGTACTTAAAAAATGTAATACGTTAACTATGTGTGTTAACTATTGCACAGACTTCATTGAATAATGCAATAGCCTCCGATGTCATAGATCAGCTCAAAGCTACAAAAACTAAATCAAAGCAAGCAACTGTTGTATGACCCCAATGATTTCCACATTACCAACTTTATATTAAAGTCGATAAAACTAAATTTAGACGATTTTAAACCTTAAAATTCACAACATAAAGATGACACGTCTTCTTTGGTAAGAAAATTAGTTTTGTGGGGTATTTAATGACAGGATACTAAGTGTGGTTATTGTTTATTTGCTTGTAATAAAATAGTTTTTATGGCTACAAAAAGTGTAATGTTGTTTTTGTGATCTTCTAATCTTTACTTTCTTTATTTATTACTTTCTAGTTTATGGTACAATTAAGTTGATATTAAAATAGTATTATTTAAGTATTTGATTTTATCATTCTATTATTTTTATTATTTCATTTTGGAACTCCTTAGGAGAAGCCTATGTCCAGCAGTGAACGTTATGCGGCTATGATTCTATTATATTTATTTATTTAATAAATATGTGTGCGCAATATGTGTGCATCTTATGCTTATCTTAAAAATGATCATGTTTTATAACAATTAGAAAATACATTTACAAAAAATGGACAGAAATTGCAATAATTTTAAGCAGATCCGAGCTGCTATATATTTGTAATTAAAAGATAACTATCGCCTTCGCCTTCAGCATTTTTATCTTTAAATTAAATTTGAATCGATCGTTTTCTTACCACCATTTGATTAATTATTTCCAATAAACATGATGCATTAGAAACCCCCAGGCGAAAGGGTTGACTTTCAATTTCTTCACTAATTAATTAACGATCCTAACATATGTTTAGACGTGTCGGTTTGTCACGCTTTCTCCAGGTATAAGCATTAAAATATATTAGTCCACTACCTACTATACACCTTTTGCCACCTGTTGTGGGTTGAAAAAAAAACGTCAGTTGTTCATTTTCCCGCCCTTTTTGTGGCACCAGGTTCTCGAAGATTTGTTTTATTTCTTTTTAATTGTCAATTCGGATCAATGATGGCAAGCATCCGTGTTTTTTAAAAGGGTTAACTGATTTCTGACCAGCGAGTCGGAAGTAACATGTGTCTTCCCGAATCGTCATTATATTTAATTTTGTGGCCCATCGACACTTAAAATGTTGTTGGTTTTTTTTTTTATTATGGTCTTAAAAGGTTGTAAAAAGTAAGGAAATTCGAGAAATATAAAAGATTATTCACCCTTTTGTTTTTATTTTAATACAGATTTAAACTTGCAAGTATAATAGGTACTACTTATCTTTATCCTTAAATACTAAGTTACATGTATTATTTACGACTAGGCAGACAAAAAATACATTCTACCTACATCTAAGTATAACTATTTACATTCTAATTGGATTCATTTATTTTTTCTTTATTTTTTAGCCTTGTCGGTACCTAACAACAAACTAACTATGTATGTATAGGTAATAATGAAGTTATTTATTGAAATAATAATTTAAATTTTGGGTCGTGCAATTATGGGAATGCAAATAATTTTTGTTATTAGTAAATATCGAACGAAAATGGCAGGATACGATGCGCGACATGAATTCGAATAACCAAGAAGTTCCTTTTTTAAATTACGGAGCTGTGGTAGTGGACGGCGGGTACATGACAATGTTCCTTTTTTAAAATTCATAATATAATGTGGCTGTTTGATGAATAAGGAAGGGATTCAGTTTACGTTGCATAATGAAATTTAGTACAACATTATAACACTCGTTTGGGTGATATAATTGTTACTATGACATTGGGTATTTTAATGTTGACAATAAGCTAACTGCTTCAGAAACTTTTATAGAGGATTTATGGCATGTGTGTAGATAAATGATTTTTAAACTCGTCCGACGATTTTTCTCATTTCCCTGATTGAAGTTACAACAAACTCACCAAGCAACTTACTCATAAGTAAGTGAACCAGAAAAAGTCTAGCTAGTCATTATCTTCCTATATGTATGTACTCCTTAAAGCTAATCAAAGATAGACGAAAAACCGCGGGAACTCACATTACTTTAACTCTATGGCTCATATTTTTTATCCGCGACACCTGTAGCAAGGGAGTGAGAGGGCTAGAGGATGAGAGCTGAAAAAAATGATAGAAAAACTTTACTAATGATTCAAACGTGAGAATCACCGATGGGAGCTAGAGCTCTTTTTGTGACTTTGTTTTCTTGTGGTCTCGAGAGGGTTTACTAAAGAGCATGGTACGGACGGAG
Source organism: Acrobasis suavella (assembly GCA_943193695.1). Taxonomy (NCBI): domain Eukaryota; kingdom Metazoa; phylum Arthropoda; class Insecta; order Lepidoptera; family Pyralidae; genus Acrobasis; species Acrobasis suavella. The sequence continues at coordinate 32,879,117 of OW971928.1, forward strand.
TCCTTGTATAGAGTTGTTTTAAAACGAAATAATTTAGACGAAAGATAAGTTATCTAGCTTATCATGAATTTAAATTTCATTCTTCTATACACTTTCATTACACATTCTTCCTTGCAGGCCGATTACAAAGAACGCAAATAAATCAAATTGATACAGTCAAAATATTCACCACCTTTACAAAATGAATCAGATAATCCTCTATCGATGTTCGACACGATTTATTATTCAATCTTCAGCAATAACTCTTTTTTGGACTCGGCAACTGTCCACTCGCGCCCCCATTTCATTTTTTATTCGACCTCAAAGCACTCTTGATTTTTTCTGTATGGTTTGTTTGACGTTCTCACGGAAAAGGATGAATGGACTCGTATTCTCGTCTGTAAGAAAAAACAAATACGGAAGGGTTGCCAGTACTAAAATTAATAGTTTGTTTTAACTGTACGTAAGGTGCTGTGGGAATAAATGACCCCTATGAATTTATTTTTTCAGTTCCGGGAAGATGTTTTAATAAGAGGATGTAGACACAAAAAGTACTTAATATTCATACAACTGGACCACGAGGGTCATGTTACGAGATCTATCTTATATTATTGTAATCGTGGGGGACTTTTTGCTGCATGAGAAAGGTGTACGACTATTTTAATGGTCAGATGCAAATGTATATTATTTTCTTGTTTTCTTTCAATGTCCTAACAGTTGATATCTTTGTCCGTAGCTTATGAAGGGTTGTTTATTTTTTTTAGATTAATTCTAACCTTAAATAAACTATCTATTTGAATTTTAAGCACAAAATTAGTAAAGGTAGGTTCTGCTAGAAACATCTCAAAAGGTTATAGAAAGGAAGAGACATAATTTTCAGCCACAACAGGAAGCATTTCTTGTTGCTCTACATAAATTAAATCCTGCTAGTGGTCATTTTGTAGTTTTATTCGCAACTGAGCAGGTCGGTAGCAATGTTCTCGAGTCAGTGCTTCGAAAGCCGCGTTAAGCCGTAGGTACTGGCTGTCATTCTTGTATGACTGTTGTCATGCTATGTCAGATGCCTTAGGGCAGCTTAAAAAGACAAACACTAGTGTTGGCACTTACAAAAATAAAACGTGGATAAGTCCATACCTAACATATCTAAATACAAGGCGGTGCTGACTTTTAGGATATAATGTTGAATAAAATTGTAATTGAGAATTATTTGCACTTTCAGAAAAAACAGCACACACATCTAGAATTGAAAAAATAAAATCAACCATTAACGTCGAAATTTCAAAAATTTTGTGATGGACAAGAAAGTTCGTCACATGTGTCACACAATCGAAAGTATATCAATATTACCAACTTCAAAACTGCAAACGAACATTCGCATTGAAGGGTTGACCATACGACAGATGGCTACCGAATTGTGAGTAGGGTTGCACAAAAAGTTTATTAAACTATTTGGAATTTATTTACTATCTTTCAATTTAATATTATAACAAGGTTGTGCCAGGATTTAAAAAAAACTCCGACTTTTAAGAGTTTGGCCTCCAATAACTTTTGAACGGGTAAACCGATCTCGGAAGACCAGGCTGTCGTATAAAAAAAAACCGCATTGAAATCGGTCCATTTGTTAAGGAGTTACGATGTCACAGACAGATACACCAGATAGACCGTGGTCAACCCGCCACGCCAGCGTTGTCAACCCAAGCAAACCTTGCTTGGATTGACAACGCTTCCTCTTTCCTTAAGGAAATTCCAGTCCCTGTGTCGATTTTTTTTATTATGCCTTGATTTCCTTGGGAAAGGCCTATGTCCAGCTGTGGACGATGAAAACTCTCTAATTTAGTTTTTTTTTTCTCAAGTTCTCAAAATAAATGAATACTAACCAAATTAATTATATTTAAATAAAACATAGGTAACTCTAAATATTTTTTATAAACTTTTTGTATATTATTAACTCTTACGTTGAGAAAATAATTAAACCCTGCCAAAACTAAGGGTGGTCAAAACGACCCACATAAAAATATTTTGTTTCCTAAAAATGGTTTTTAAAACGTGTTGCGTAGGCGAGGTGCTAACGAGATGCCCTCAGGCGGCTTCAAGGTATCAATTAGACGTACAGGCCATAATGGGAACATATGTAAGTGTAAATGTTCTAAGTGGCGCTTTGGGCAAAAGGGTCTTGTGGCTTTTCAATTTATTACGTTTTTACAGTATCAAAGTCATTTTGAGATAATTACGTTTTTACATAGATAAAAAAATTAAAATGAAAACAAACTGAATATATTAGGTTGGGGAAAAAGTCTTTTCGCATATAGTATGTATGAACTTGTAATAAAACCTCTTTGGCTATACTATTTGTACCTGGCTGGTTTTGGTATCATTTAAAAGTTTAAATTTTAAAGAAGATAATTCCAAATTCAAATTAGGAAAATGCGTGATTTTCATTTGTTTTTCTTACCGTCAAAATGAGTGAATCTAATGAAGAAATTAGATACATTTTAAAATGTTACTACCAAAAAGGTAAAAATGCAACGCAAGCCGCGAAAAAAATTTGCGATGTTTATGGACCTAGTGCAGTGTCTGTCAGAGTAGCACAAATTTGGTTTAAGCGTTTTCAATCCGGAAATTTTGATGTCAAAGATGCACATCGCTCTGGTCACCCTGTTACGGATAAAATGGATGCTATTTTTGAAAAAGTGGAGCAAAGTCGGCATATCAGTAGTTACGAAGTAGCTGAAGAACTGGGAATTGACACAAAAAAGCTCGATATTTGGGTACCTCACGAGCTCTCTGAAAGAAACCTAATGAACCGTGTATTCATTTGTGATTCTTTATTACGACGTAATGAGACCGAATCATTTTTTAAGAAATTGATAACTGGTGATGAAAAGTTGATCACGTACGACAAGAACGTGCGAAAAACGTCATGGTCAAAGGTCGGTCAGGCTTCACAGACTGTGGCGAAACCCGGGTTAACTCACAACAAGTTGATGCTGTGTGTGTGGTGGGATTGGAAGGGAATAATTCATTATGAGCTGTTACCACCAGGCAGGACCATCGATTTAGAACTCTACTGCGAACAACTGATAAGATTTAAGCAAGAAGTTGAGAGAAAGCGGCCGGAATTAATCAACAGAAGGGGTGTGGTGTTTCATCATGATAACGCTAGACCTCAAACATCTTTAACCACTCAGCAAAAATTAAGAGAGTTTGGCTGGGAGGTGTTAATGCATCCGCCGTATAGTCCTAACCTGGCACCTTCAGATTTCCACCTGTTTTGGTCTCTTTAGAATTCTTTAGGCGTGTGAGGTTAACATCACGAGAGGACTGCCAAAACTACTTGACGCAGTTTTTTGATCAGAAGCCCCAAAATTTCTATAGCAATGGGATCATGTCCCTACCTATAAGATGGCAAAAAGTTATCGAACAAAATGGTACCTACATACTTTAGTTAAATGTATATAAAGCATATTAATTTTTTTTTAAATTTTCATATAAAATGCTAAAAGACTTTTTCCCCAACCTATTATATCGAAAATTTCGTTCATATATAGATAAAGAAGTACAAATGGAAATTAAGTATAGGTACCTACATCTGTCTGAAAGCATCTGTCAAAAAATCTTATTTTTTTAGGAATATATTATAAAAGTTTGACTCACGACATATTTATAAGACAGAGAGTGTTGCGAAACGACCGGATCCCGATCCTAACACTTGCCCTGATTATGATTTCCAAATCGATAGAAACCTGGTCTGCCTTTCCGAATGAATTATGTACCTAAGTAACTCGTTTACAAAATTAACAATGAATTTATTTCACGTTATTTTTAATAAATTATTAACCAGTTTTAGTTATCATCAGCAAACAATAATATTGGTGGCTTAAATACTTATTCAATATTAGTTTTTATACAAAAAGAAGACCATTCTGATGGACTGTATGCTTAGTAGAGTAGAACGATGGTAGGCTCAACATCGAGTCGGGTCGCGGGTCGCGGGGTCGCGCCGAACAAAGCGTTTTTTGCAGCGCTGTCTACCGAAGGGTTGTGGAGTCCGTGTATAAACTAGGGCTGTCGACGTCGTCTTACTTTTTTGCCTATATTATTTTTGTTTATGTTACCCCGAAAGAGATAAAGACGTGACTAGTATGTATTTTAAAAAAGACTGTTACAACTGATAAAATTAGATTAAAACTCTACTTAAATAGAACTATTTAAGAGAAGTACCATAGCAAAACTTTAATTTTTTTTTCAGGTAACTATTTCAAATATTTTGTATAAATCATAATAAACATTTTATGGATTATCAGTAATTTACTGGCATGGCGAAAAAAATAATAATTCAATTAGCTAACCACTCAGTAATAAGTAGTGGCAACCTTACCGGTCTAAATAAGACGAGTTTCATCCACGTTCCATGGAATCCCGCAAAAAAAAAACATGAAGGTCGCCGATTCCGGCTAATCGACCAATTTGTCCAATAATAGCTTTCGAGGTTAAAACTGGACCATTACTCCAAAACCGACATGACATTCGTATCATCGCTGACATACCTAGCTACGTACCTAGGAAAATACGTAATAACAATTGATGGTAAATAGTTTAATTTGGTTTGACCTTGGACGACACTATCGGACGACTATCGTGTCATTTCATGTAGTAGATAACGGTCCTGTCAACGTTAAACATTCCCGTAATCCGGTCAGCTGTAATTTAATTTTACTTTATTCATTAAAATTTTACTACATATTAGTGGTAGATTTTTTCTAGATTACTTTACCTATACTAATACATAATAATTTAACATTTGTGGGTCTAGGACACTTACTTGCGTAATTTATAGTTATTGTCTTGTTGAGTGGTCCTCAAACTTTAAAGAATTAAATAGGTAGGAAATTTGTAACTTCTTCATCTCTATCAGGGGATAGAGATGAAGTCAAATGGTTTTTTTTTTGTTACAAGTAGTTAGTAATATTTTAGAGTAGGGACAACACAACAAGTAAAAATATATCTACCCGCTTATAAGTTACTGGTTAACGAAGTTTAATTTATAACTTTAAGACACATTTTTTTGTTTGGCACAAGTATTATTTTCTGTCTGGCCCAAGAAATAAAAATCTTTTTGTTTTACGAATGATAAACTCAAATGACGGCCTAAAATTTTAGATTACTCAAATCAAAACCCCATATGACTTCCGTCGTCAAAAAACTGACAAAAGACAATGACTGGGCGATTTACATACGAGATTAGTCCGAAAAAACCTTCTGTAGTTTTTTTCCTTCTAGATCGAAAGTGAGATTTAGGGCAGGTGGCGTTGACCGGACGCTTTGTGTATTTTTTTTTAGTAATTAATCAGAACTGCATCTGTTGTAATTACTGCAGTGTTTGAAGGGTTAATCAAATATAATAAAGAAATTAGATCGACGGGCATGTGCATTTTGGGCTTTGTTCAGCTGTGGAGTCATTATCTGTTTAATAGTTTTATATGCATGTTTTAAGGTTCGTTACGTGGTTTAATTTCACCGTTGTTTGTTGGAAGCGATGTCGATGGTGGCTTAGCGGTTTTTTTAGCGTTTGTAAGGCACAACTTGGATCCCCACTAGACACGACTTGTTTCTCTGAGTTTGTACTCTGTATAGTCATTTTCAACTACCACCATTTGCTTCCGGTGAAGGAAAATATTGTGAGAAAACTTGCACTGAGTTTCCTGGGTGTTAATTAGAGTGTAGAAATGCCTGTCACTAGATAACAGCCACTGAGGTACGTTAGTTGCCGTCAGCTCGATAAATCTGACACCAGAACTGATAATGTCAGATGTTAGCGGATACCATAAAGACGATGATCGCTCACCATCACTCTTTCTATTATGGTTGGCTTTTGAAATGAAGAAAATAAATATCACAATAATTTAACAACAAGCGGAGTTGAACTAGGTAGATTGGATTAAGTAGGTAGGTAGTTAGCAATAATTTGTAAGGCTAAACTCTTAATTTTGTTGTCAAGCAAACTAAAACATTCAAACTAGAATTTCGCACGGAAGCGAACGCAAAAAATAAAAAATAAAAATCTCTCTTCAAGTTGTTAGCGCGCAACCTGCACAATAAGTTTATTAATATTCATAAACGAAGACACTATTACGCATATCAATCACCCAGTGCAAGTGCTAAAAAATACCTAATCACATGCACGAACACATCCCGCCATTTTGTTTTCTTTCCCGCGTATCATTAGCGCCTTTTATTCCGTGGATTCTTTTTGTCATTCGAAGTTTGAAATTCGAACGCGACAATGGCATGTTTTTGTTTATCCGCTAAAGGAATTATTGAGATTAGCTTTTATTTAAATTATGCGCGGGCATAGACGAGGTAGGTAGGGAGCAAGTTTTTTTTTTGACAAGAGTGTTCGGTTTCTTCAGCCTAATTACTATCGTATTTTTCTAATGCAATAGTTGGTATTTTCGCACGGTGGTTTATGCACGTGTTGGGTGTTACCAAGTAGGTAATTAACGTTGGATTTTGTAGTTAGAATTTTTCTTGTAGTTTTGTAAGTTGGATTTTGTAGTTTGATTGTTATAGAATAAAAGGAAGTACTTCCAATAAGGGTCGTTTTATTTCAGTCAGATCAGCTTATACATATGATTGTGTCCAAGATATTTATCACATCGTGAATGTGGTGATATTTAGTGATGGGTTGGTATGTTAGCCGCATCGCCTATTGATAGGTATGATTTAAATCTTGGGGTTTATATCATCTTAACTAAGTAGGTAAAAACGTAGGGTTCCTATTCAGTAACATTTTAATAGTTGTTAGTAGTAAAAATAGCTCATTAATTTCTAGGAATTAAAAGAAAACTGAACGGAGATGTTGGCAATTAAACCACCAGAACATAGGTAATTGAAATTCTCCGCACTAGTCGTACAAGTGGGATAAACAAATGTTCCCGGGCAACGACCCAAAGAGATCTGATTTCAAAAGCACACGCACACACTCGTCTGGTACAAGTTTACTTCTTCTTCATCTTAACACGTTTCCGGTTGCATCTGGTTGAATGCTCAGCTGTGCTGCTTCCGAGCCCGGAGTGCGTTTTCCCGCTTTTTCTTCTCCAATATAAAACAAATACCTAATAGGCATGTCAACGGTCACCCAAGGATACCGAAGACTTTGTAAAAGGGATCCCATTGATTCTCCTAAATTTTAAATTCATATTGTTGGTTCTGATAATAATTTGTACTTAGTTAAGTATTTTTTTATAAGAATAATAGAGAACCCATGAGAAATCGAGAAAAATAGCCGGAGCAGTCGCTTACAAGTTTACTAAGTGATACAAGTTTACTCGTACAACTTATGAAAGCGAAGTAGCAAAACACAGGTATAGTAGAGACATTCATATCGACAAAAAAGCGTTCGACATATGACTGATTTTCTAAGAAACGACAGCACCTACATGGCAGTACATTGGGCCGATGATCAAATGTAACTGTATGAATGAGTCTGCATAATATTGGAGCAAACGAACTATGTATCTAGTTAGTCATATATCTTCTTATCTAACTCCTCTTACTTACACATGGGTAAAATATGAAAAAAGCATATTGAAAGGAACTTTTCACTTGTAAATTTTGTAAAAGGAGATAAAACAAAACTCGATAGGGTTGACTATGTTATAAGAATTAGGGAAGCATATTAAAATCCAGTCTAGGTTTCTTACAAGACGTTTTAGTAGTATCATAGAGTTAGGTTAAGTAATTGCTTAGGATTGATTACTTATTTCATATTCTCCTTGATTGGCTTTAATAGTTGGTTCATTATACACCTTTTTCTCTCTCAAACCAGCGCAATTAAAAAAATTCTATAAAGTTCTTATTGACCGAGCAAGCGAAGCGGCCAAAAATTGTCTGGCCGTCCGGTTGTATCACGTGTGTCCGGCGGTTCTTGCGGGGAATTTTTTGAGAAGGTTCGAGAATTCTATAGAATTGTTTGTCTATTCAGTTTTTGTAAATTTTTCGATATGGCGGAAATATGGGGTCGAAAACTTTAAAAATATCATACTTCAGTAATTTTTTAAAATTTGTTCAAAAATGTCATAAAACTTTGTTGTTACCCTTATTAAAACGCAAGTTTTATGTCTGAACAACTTTTTTATTTGATAGACTTCAACGGATCTGGGTGACTCGTCAGGTCTACCTACAGCTTACAGAGCCAGTAGTTATTTTAGTGTACTACTTCACGTGTGGCCCATTGTACTAAATCTAGTTGAACATAATCGATGTGTGAAGAAACCGCGGTTAGCATAACTCCAAAGGTATAAACTGCACTGCTAAGGAGAAACAGCGTTAAAAACCGATCGATTGACATTTCTATTTTACGAGCAGCGTGCTCGACAATTACTAAAAGGTTAATTATGTTTCTAGAGAAAATTGACAAACATTTGCGTATAATATGTAACTAATTGGGCTTAGCTCGGTAACGTTTATTATAAAAATCATTTATTTAGCCTCGTCACTCCCTAAATACCGAGTTTCATCAAAATTGTTGGAGCCGTTTCCCAGATTTTCATGATATGTATATATACCAGAATGCTCGATTCAAGTATAAGATATAATTGGTTAATAAGCATTTTCCAACTATGGTAACGCGAAATGAGAAGTCATTAGTAATAAAATAATACACCCGTTAACTTAACTTTCCATCTTAGTAACTTTACTAAGGAACCTACTTACCTACCGGTATTTCATTTTAAGGTATTGATTTGAATCAAAGTGTCTATTTTTTCGATCCGTGCTTGTAAAAACCAATCAAGGGAGAGGACGAAGATTTTTATTATATATACACTATTTTTAGGGTTCCGTATTGAACATCTCTTATAGTTTTGCCATGTCTGTCTGTCTTACTTACTTAAAGTCTATAAGTACTAAAAAGCTGTAATTCTGCATGGGTATGTATATTTGTCATGCCGACAAAGTGGAAAAATAAAATATATATTTTTTTTAATTATGAACTTGTGAATACGTTTTTTCAATGTAGGGATCCGTTTCTGAAATATTTGGTTTATTAGTGCAACTTTTTATTAGAGTTAAGTGTCGACCCCTCAAAAATTAAAGAGTTATAAGGCGACCAACTTATAAAATAGTATTCGGAAATGTAAAATTGTATACAAATCCAATAGAAAATTAGTTTTTTAAACATTTTTAGTCACGTGTACTCAAAGTCGGCATTCGCAACTACGGAATGCATACTGCGTGGCCCAACACGCACTTGGCCGGTCATTATTATTTTTTCCAACGTCACGCTGAACGTCGGCCTGTGGATCTATGAGACCTAGGCTTTGACGTCCCCTTCGGAATAAATATGTCATTGTGTATTAAATATATTTTTTCAAAATATTACAAACGTAAAAAAATCGAAAGTATGATATGCATGAGAGAGAGAAGTATTATAATATGCAAGAAACTTTTTCTCTTAATTACTAACAATAACATAAATATAATTTTTAGTAAGCAAAAACTAGACAATCTCAAGACACCGTGAGAGTCGCATAAAATTATATACACAAATATGCATATGCAAAATTGTACGTGACCACTTTTTAATCCAGTAAAAAAAACAATAGTCTACGATCAGTACCCCTTCGTTCGTTGTATAACAAAATTAATTTGCATGCGAGTGTGGCGATTTTTTTGGATTTTGAATACCCGAGCAGATTATGTTAATCAGTTTTTTGGACACTCGCACCGCCAGAAAGAGTTTTTTTTTTTCATAAAAAAGGACAAGGTGGATAAAAAAAGCGGTGAACTTGTTTTCTATTTTAAAAGTTCATGAGAAAATTTTGCCTTGACTTTAATGGGCTTGTTATGAAGTAACAGTACATACAAGTTAAAAAAACATAAAAAAAGAGTAGTTAAAATGATACAAGTTTAACTGAGTCTGAAGGGATGATGATTTTACATTGTTTTTAATATAAAATAATAATAAAAGCCTCTATAAAGCTTAAGCACGGTTCTTTTTAATAAGTATTTCAGATTTCCTTTTTTTTATTCTTACTAACAAAAAAATACATAAAAATATCTTTAGTAAATTTTTGAAGGAAACCATGAGGTTCTTAGAAAAAATTAAACGCAAAAAAATAGTTTAAACAAAATTTTATAAAATTCGCGATACTGGTAGATAGGAAGACATGACCGATGTAGAATTATTTTTAAGACCTTTATTAGTAGTAGGGAAGGTAGTAGGACATCTTAATTAAAATGAAACATAATAAGCTTCTATGTAAATGCGATGTAGCCTAATTTCCAAAATAAAGTATCTGACCCTGAATTAGGTACGGTATGCTTCAAAAATGGAGTCATAATTTTTCATACAACTCGTATGAGAAATTATGACTCCATTTTTGAAGTCTGACTGTACTTATATCTACATATTAACTATAGGTCATTAAACTTCGTTCCAAATATTTTGACATATCAGTTATCATTATATATTTACAACAATAGCTATACATAGACCCAAACATTTGACAAATCCCATATCCACCGTACTTTTTATGGCCTTTTTCAGCTATATAAACTTTTTCTACCTGCTCCAGGGGTGTGGTTTAGCCACCCTAATTTTTTTCACTACAAAAACTTCGTTAGGGTGGCAACATTTTTTTTCTCGATCAATATTTTTCCCTGCGCGCATTGGTTACTTCAAATTTCGAACAAAGGCCGTACCCTTTTATTGTCTATGTACAGCTGTTATTCATCTTTTTTTTAGGTGTATAACGGTCGATTCTTTTCGGTAATGGCTGGGGTTGCAAAGTGGGGTTGCTTTTTGTAAAGCCCTCATCACGCGAGGCGAAATCGTTTCCAGCACGCAAATAAACTTTTGTTTAAATTGCCAATTTCATCTAATTTCGGGTTTTGGAGCTATTAGAGCGTTATTTTGTAATGCTTATGGTGTTTTGTTACAAAGTTAATTATGTACTTCATAAATAGCCTGACTAATATATTCGTAGAAAGTACGAGTATTTTAAAAATGGCTACAATATAGAACTTCAGTAGGATATTAGGAATGTTTTTAATTATTTTATAAAACTAATACTCATAATACCTCGAAGATCCATAATTATTTTCTTGGTAAAAGCTTTTAATTTAAAACTATTTTGGCTAGGAGTGTTTTTATTTTGTTCTAACTTACAACTAGCGATACACAAACAACATAATTTTTTACTTGTTTCTTACCATTTCCCAATAAATTATAATGGGTTGATTGGTGCCAAATGCCTTTACTCTACAATTTTTGCTAATGTCGACGTTTATAATATTCTTACTTTACTCCATAATTAAGCGATGATATCTTATACAGAACTAAAAAGAGAAGTAGCACATTTATATTTATTTTTCCAGTGGTGGTGACGTCAGCCCCCGCCAACGAGGCCGAGCTGCAGCTATACAGGGTGATGCAGCGCGCCAGTCTGCTCGCCTACTACGACACACTGCTGGAAATGGGTAGGTCAAGCATCAGGACCCCTACTCCAAAAGCGGCACGACAAACATACGTAGCTACGTGTCCGCGTTTCAATGTCAAGCCACATTGAGCGGAAATGATGATAAAGTCTAATTTGGTATGACATAGAAACAGGACGATACTGTCGGTCGATTATCGTGTTATTTAATAGAGTAACGGTCCAGCATAGGCTGTGAGAAAAAGGGTTAAGTGTGTCCTTACTATTACTTAAAAACAGTTATAGATATATTACGAACTGAGAATGATTTTCAAGGAATAAGTATCTAGTTTTTTTAAAACTATAAAAATCGCGTGTTTACATACCTAATCAATATTAAAATAAGAAAATAGTATTTAAAGTGATGAAAGAAGTTAAATCTCACAAATGGTAAACACAATACTCCTGATTAACAAAATCTCAACAAAAAAACTTAGATCCAAAACATTCATCATAGGAACACAAGAAAAAACACTTTCTCATCGCTTCGAAGACGTCCAAAAAACACATTTCCATAACCCAAAAAAACCACGCAGACATCGCCATGCAAATATCTTTTTTATTTCTTTAAATCTGGCAATTACGCGCCCTAAGGAAGGGTTTGGCCGGCTTCGTTCGCTTTGTTTTTTTCTTTAGCAAAATGGTCACGTAGCCATTTGCATATTCGCCTAAATTAAAAGTTGAGCGCTGGTTTTTTTGGCGAATCACACGTTTTTGTGTCGAACAATGTTAAGACTTGCCCTACTAGAAAGTCTTGCATATTAATGTGATCAATGAGATTAGAATTATTTATTAGTTTTTTTGACTTGAGAATGAGGAGTTATGAGAAACAATATTAAGATGCATACAATTCACGTCATATGTGATCACGTCTTGTTCCTAATGTGGTTGTCAGAGTCTAGGGCCGTAAGACACAAAAGTCACTTTTAGCATGATTGTGGGCAAGAAGGTGGAAAAGGAATCTAAATAGTGATATATATATATATATATATATATATATATATATATATATATATATATATATATATATATATATATATATATATTTGTAATGGTTAGCACGCTATTCCGCTACTTCTGAAGTTCTGGAAAATAGCCTTTTTGAAATTGTCCTGGGTCTTGAATGTCATTGTTCAATATATGTGTATTTCAACAAATGTATTCGTTGAATGAATATCCCATAACACTAGTTTAAACTTACAATACTTTGGGACTAGCTCAATCTATTCGATCTGTGCCTTTATATTTATTTATTTGGTATATGTATTTATTTTCATTTACTATTGTTGCTTTTAGGTGGAGATGATGTCCAGCAGCTATGCGACGCTGGCGAGGAAGAGTTTCTCGAAATAATGGCGCTAGTCGGCATGGCTTCCAAACCCCTCCACGTCAGGCGACTCCAAAAGGCCCTCCAAGAATGGGTCAACAATCCCGCTTTATTCCAAATACCCATAGTCCCTAACCTCTGCCCCACTGAAAACCCATTCATACAATGTAACCAAAGATTGTTAAATATCCCACCGACTATCCCCTCCGTATTACCCAGATCTGTAGCGTCGCCTGAAAACAGCCGTCCAATGTACAGTCCATCACCAGGTGCACCAGAAAACAGCTGTGGTTCCACCACGTCGGCCCCAAACGCCAGTCCAATTCACCAAACTAGTACATTTACCAAAATAGTTTTACCGACCTCCCCCGCTCCTGCTACACCTGTCACCTCATCTGCTTCTAGATCTTTCTCACCGCAAAGTGCCGGTCCTCCCGCATCAGCCGGATCCAGTCCATCATCAGTGACATCACCAATGCAATTGACACCAGTGTTGTTAGACGTCCATGTACAGAAATTGGCAGCTGCTGCGGAGAAGTTGAGCAAACATCTGCCGCAGTTGGAGCCGAAGCCGCAGAATACAAAGAAGAAGATGTGTAAGGACCTGGAGCTGGTGATGATGATGCCGGAGTCGGACCCGCGGCGGATGGAGGAGATCAGGAAGTATGCGGCGATTTACGGCCGGTTTGATTGTAAGAGGAAACCGGAGAAGCCGCTAACGCTGCATGAGGTGAGTTCAACAATAAGTTTATAATAAGAAAGAAAATTGTATTTATATATGTCGCAGTTGGATGGTATAATCCGCTGTTTGACAAAACCTCTAGCTGTTTGGCATTACAGCTTGGTTTTGTCAAACAACAAAAATCGTTCAGCTGGATTATCAATGTGTTACGTTTAACAAAACAGCTAACCGCACGTTCAGACCAAGTGTAGGGTTATCAAGATTAAACTGTGTAGTATCCAACAAATATAGAACGGGGCAATAGTAGTGTTTTTTTCTTTTAATCACTTCAACTCTTATTATGTAATCTTTTCATCTCAATTCAACTTCGTACTATGTAATCCTTTTTCTGCACGATTTTCAGCTGTTTTACAAAACTGAGTTATAATGCCAAACAGCGAGAAATTTGATCAAACAGCGGATTATACAATTCAACTGCGACATATACAGTACATACCTACCTTTAATCAAGTTAATTTGCCAGGCAAATTAAAAAACCCCTAACTTTCAAGCGTTCACCCCCATATCTTTTGAACCACTCAACCGATTTCCATCAAACAAAGCTCAGAAACTTGCTCTCACGCAAAATAACACGCATCGAAATCGGTCAGTCCATTCGAGAGCTACGATGCCATAGACAGAAGTTAGCGTCAAACTTATAAAACCCCTCTTTCTTTGTCGGGGGTTAAAAAGACTAGATTTAATTTTGCAAAGACTGGCAACTTATATGTCTGAAATCATTCTGAAGTATACTTAAAAGTTCACTCTATTTGTCCCCATATTGAATTTGTAGTCCTAAATTCCAGGTGATGGTGAACGAAGCAGCAGCTCAGATGTGCCGGTGTGTGCCAGCGCTGCTCACCAGGAGAGACGAGCTGTTTCCCCTGGCGAGGCAGCTGGTGAGGAGGGCTGGGTTGCACTACTCTAAACACGGGTGAGTATTCTAATGAGATCTAAATTAAAGTAGGTTGGATTTAAAAAATGTAGTAGGTAACCTGTATTTTATAAATATACTTACTGTATTCTAACTATGCAAATATTTACCGGAAGCAATGAATGTTTACTGCAAATAGAAACTGCTTTCCCGCGTTTTTTAGTCCAAAGGAAACTTAGCCCATACAGCCCAGTCATATTTTACGTAGTTTCGCAGATTATTGTTTTTCTCTCGCAACGAAACTTTAGCATATTTTCTTTTGATTTTAGACCAACATTTTAATAAAATTAAGGTCATATTTATATAAAAGCTCGAAAAGTGCATTTTTTATAATGTGGTAGCAATTTGCTTGTATGACAAGTGATGGAATTAAACGCTTTTGCCCATAATATCCCTTATCTCTGCCTTCGCCAAATACAAAAAGAGAACTGTCATGTGAAACGTCAATTTCATTGTCATGTCATTCTGAATAAACTTTCTTCTTGTGTTTTTGTTTTGAGCAGCGGCCAGCAGGAATGAATGTCCATACTAGTTTCCTGGCCTAGGCCAGTAAAGTAATGCATGACCTAAGAATTACAAACTTCGCGTCCTCTTATTACTACAATAATGACTACATAACATATACGAGCAAGTGTGAGAAAAAAAATTTAATTACTTTGCACATCTGTGTTTCATCATAGGATTACACCATTTCACCTGATTTGGTCCAGGAGATTCGGAGCAAATTGGCTGTGACGGACGGACGGACAAACAGACGCACGAGTGATCCTATAAGGGTTCCGTTTCCTAATTTTTTGTACGGAAAACGGAAAAAACTAAGTGTCTGTTATTTTTGAATAAAGTAGTTGATGGATCAAATAGAATAATATATTCTTCCGACCTAAGCATCATCTCTTTTTATACAATCATAGGCATATATATAATACCTGTTTAAGATATCCCTAAAATTTTACTTGAACAAAGCACTCAACGCACGCATACAAATCACAAGAACGTAAAAATGCTTTTATGCAATGCCGTTTATATTTATTCTATCCATTGGTGTTCCAGGCTGCCTCCAACAGCATCACTTGAGGAGCGAGATCGTGATGAAGACGAGGCACCCAACAAGCGGCCGCGGCAGGTCGTTGACCTCACCGTGTAGACCTATTGTAGCAGGGCGATTGGGGACTAACCTTAACTAAAAAATGAGAGGTCACATGGAACGGTGTAGACTGTAGACCTTTTATAGCTGGGCTATTAGGGACTAACCTTCAATTTAAGGATGAGAGATCACATAGAACAGCTGGGCTGTTGCGGACTTACTTTAAGTTAGAGGATGCGAGATCACATAAAATGGTCCTTATTATAGCTGGGCTATTGGGAACTAACGTTTAATTTGAATTAAAGTTGGAATAAACGGGAACTAGTTTAGACTAACTTATAAGTCTTTCCCTTATGACGTAGGAGGGTTTTATTTTAAGTTTGAAAAAGTTATCTACTAACAAAACTAAAATATAACTTGCCTCTTATACACACACCACACACCCATTATGCAAAATATTCTTTTTTACCCAAGCGTTTTAAATCTGGAATTAAATGCAATTTATTATTAGAATTCAAAAGTGCATTATCCAATAAGCCATGGCTTAATAAATTCCATTCCATTTGCCAATAAGACCTAATATGGAACCTTGTGGCACTCACTTACATTTTACAATATTCTAATAACATTAATAAATTATATCTAAGTTTATAAATTTATTATTCTTTTGTAAATATATATTAATTTAGTTTCGATGTATAGTATTTCCAGTTTAATTCTAGTAAACTGCATGAGCAATGTAATCAAAGGCCTTCGCTAAGTCTTTATTATTTGCTAAATGCCTGTCTACGAATATTCGGTACAGTATTAAATTGGTTCGGTAAGTAAAAGTGCTATTTCTTATTTTGCATGTTTCATTATAATTTGCATCCTTGGTAGTGGTAAGATATAAACTTATAGTCATTCTAGCTTATTTCATTTTTTTAAGCAAATGTAACATGGTATTGAAATAACAAACTTATATTGATAAGTTTGCCCAGTGTAGATTGTAGGTAACTATTAAACTAATAAAGTTACATGGTGTTACAGAAGGCGAAATAATCCTTGATTACTTAGATCTATTCAAATAAAAAAAAAAGTTGCCAAATGCGAAAAATTCTCTAAAAAGTGACTACTTCTGTGTGGATATTGTTCAACAAGATTATTTCAACTCTCTGTCACATTACGACGTCTTTTGGGATGCCTGAACTAACGAAATAATCCTTAAGATACTATTTTATGACAAATAAAGCAAGCTAAAATTCTTTACTATGTAGGTACGTACATCATCGAAAATTTCTGCCCTTTAAACAATCACGAATGAACATTCAGGTGTGCCCTTATAAAACTAACAAGTATAGAAATTAACCTCAATTAATATGTATAGGAGGCAGAGGACAACGGAGTGCGAGCCAGTCCTGATGCAGCCAGGAGCAACTCTAACCATAGGTATAACACCGTACCTTGTACAGTAGCCATTTCACTAATATATAGGGCTCTGACATTCGAGTAGGGGCGTGCTAGCGTCAGCTCCCGAATGCGCGATGGTCGCCGACTGTCGCCAGCTGAAGTATCAGTCGGCGACATTGTCGTAAACTAATACTGGCGAACTGTCACTCGTCTGTAAATGCAATAGGATGGTATTGAAACGTTATGAGAAGGCCAGAAGATGACAGGACCAGATTAGAAAAAAAAAACTTTGGACCAATGAGATCAGGGCGATTATTGCAAACGAGAATGGCCTAAAAATGATCCGAATAAAGCCCAAATAAATGCTATGACGACCCATAAATGAATTTCGAAAATTATTTGCACTACTTCTTGCAGTTTAGGAGTCGTTTGTGAAAAGAGGCTTTTAATCTCTGATGGAGTGAGATCTCTCTCAGTGGACATACCAGTCGCACTACACTGCAAAGGCAGACCAACCATTGGACTGATTGCATTATTGTACTATAGAGTGTTATAGGCACTCTTCGTGTACTTACACCACAGCTGGTAGGTTGACAGCGACTGGAAATACGCCTTAAACAAAGTCACCTTGACTTATTTGACAAACCGCCTCATCGCAGGTGATCACCTAGTAGATGTCGTAAACCACCACGCTTAATATCAAATATACTTACATTTTTCCAGTTGGTGGGGCGTGAAGGCAGAAAGTGATGACGCCGACTCCAGATGCTCATACTCCAGCACCAGCACGCCACCGCCTGTAAGCTACAACTTTTATCCACATTTATTTCTATCTATTATAATCGTCATCATCATCGCCAGTGATCCGGTGTCCGACATACCATTAAAAATCTTTTGCGTCTGCAGCGCAGTCAAGATGTTCTGCGCAATCCTGTCTCCTTCTGCTCATTTTTAACCCCCGACAAAAAGGAAGGGTGTTATAAGTTTGACGCTTAGGTACACTATGTCTGTCTGTCGAATGACCGGATAGCTCTACCGGTTATGGACTGGAATGGATGGACCGATTTAAATGCTTTTTTTTTTACGTGAAAGTCCCTGGCGGTAATTCTTAGCTATGTTCATGACAATCGGTTTAGCTGTTTAAAAGATTATGGAGGTTAAAACTTGAGAGTCGGGTTTTTTAATTTACCTGACAAATAATTATATTATATGGCGCTATGGATATTAATTTAAAAAAAAAACATAGTTCCACCTCTCATCACTAGATGGTGTAGTCGAAAGCTTTTTTATTTGCCTGGCAAATAAACATGTACCGCAAATATCACGCGGGAAATACGACGATATCTTTTTTTGCATTATTTTTTCTCCCAAATTTCTAATAAATGGCTAACCTTCTTACTTTACTCCCTCTTTTTGACAGAGTCGGGTAAACAATGAATTTTCAGTCAATATTGTGAACGTCGTAATCAATCGTTAAGTAGTGAAGTAATGACGTTCTTTCTGTGGTCGTGGTCAGATTGCATTGTTCGATCGATCTAACCACTTCCACTATTTTGTGTCCTTGGTCAGTTTTCAATCTATAAGATTTCCGTCTATGGCTGAAAGTGTCACTTTTTTATCTTCTGGAGGTCCGGAGGTTTTAGGTTTGATACCCAACCAGGGTTAGCTGAAGTGCACACCCATCAGCTAACTTTTCACAATATTCTCTCTAGAATAGTCTGGAAGAAATCGCTTTAACACATAAATTTTTCTGGGTCCAGTGCTGCCTCCATTTGAAATAAATTATTCGAAATGAAACAGAAATATTATTTAAAATTATGGTCTCATAACGCTCTTAATATAACCCATCAAATTATTTAAGACGAAGTGGTAGCTAAAGTGGCGCCCTCATTTGAAATAAATTGTTTAAAACTAAATACGGTGATAATTAAAAATTTGATCTGTATAAATGTCTAGAAAGACATTCAAACTATTTTATGAATAACCTTTGATATTATTACTAATAGTCCGTCTGATTTTAAAACTGTTTTTCGCAAAACAGTTTTAAAACTAGACGGATCACCAATATTACGTTCAAATGTTATTCATAAAATAGTTTGAAGGTCTTTCTAGACATTTATACAGATCAAATTTTTAATTATCTCCGTATTTAGTTTTAAACAATTTATTTCAAATGAGGGCGCCACTTTAGCTACCACTTCGTCTTAATGAACTACTGTTTACAGTTTTAAGTGAGAACGTGAGACTTTTTTTTGCACATTTGCCAAAAGTGGCCGTTTTTCGCAAATGTGCGAAGAAAAGCTTCACGTTCTCACGTAAGTTCATAAAATTGTTTCTATTTAAGTGTTTATCATAATCTGTTCCACAGGAAGTCGAAGAGTCTCGTCCACAAGTAGTGGCAGCCCGGGGAGACAGCATAATCGCCGTGGCCAACCCCGCGCTGCAACCCCCGCACCCCGCCAGAAACCATTCCAACTGATGTACAAGACTACTCACTTCACAGTTCACTTTTTTTCGTTTAAGATCTGCGAATGATTTCTATTTGTGTAATTTCCATTAAACTACAGTTCTTGATCGAATTTTCCCCTTTCTTTGTCTTTTTCTGTTCAAAGAGAGGAAGAAACGGGATGAATTTGTGTTTAAAATTAAACATTTCTCTTTACTTATTGCATATTTTTTACGTCTCTTAAGATTTGCATTTAACGTCCTAAATTTATGTCCAAAAATACCTTTACTAAACCCGACGCATGCAAATTTTCGTAAAACTGAAATTAGTAATAAAGAAAAGTTTTAAAAAATATGGGATTCCAGATGGCAGTACAGTGAAATCAGATCCAAAAAGCCGCTGTTATTGGATACATTTGACGGAGCAAAAGAACTTGTCAACTGATGGTCCAATGACAGCAGTGGATTGGACCTGACTTACCTGTTCTGCCATCAGGTGTCCCAAATATTTGAAAGCCTTCGGCTCCAGCTTAACATTCTTAATTTTTCTTCTGCATATTGAGAGAGATTAACGCACATCTTTAAATAAATGTAATTAAAAATTTTAAGTAATCTTTACCAAACTGTAACTATAAGAACAATTTCGATCATATCAGAATGCAAATTAAAAAAAAATTCAAAACTAAGAACAAACTTCAGCGCTAAACTACACAACCGATTTTGATATTTCTTTGGGACCACCTCGCAAGTATGCCCTTTTAAACAAAAAATATTTTTTTCCGTTTGGTACAGGCGTCGTCAAGATATTATACATAAATATTTATATATATATATTATATGCATTCGAATTGAAAATCTCCTCCTTTATGGAAGTCGGTTAAAAATACGTATCATGATCGGTCCATTCGTGTAGGACAGACAGACACATAGATATGTTAAACTTACAATCTTCTTTTTGTGTTGTACGTTAATAAAATGGATATCTACGATATATTTCGTGTGAAATATATGAATTAGCCATTTTAAATTAATGAGACGTCAGTAGTAATAGTTATTCGTTAAATGTACCTACATAAGTGTTGTAAATACAATGTAAACATTAGATTTAGTCCGACCATTGCGAGCCATATTGTATTAAGCTATATGATATACAAATACATAAAATGTTTATACAAACAAATTGCTTTTATTCTATTGATTATAATTATCATCATCGTCTTTACCGGCTACGTTTTTTATTTTTTTACCCACAAATTTTAATGCCGCTTGTGTTCACCCCTCCAAATCCAGGCAGCGCCAGGGATTGCTTAACTTCCGAAAGAGCTATTCTACCGGGCCAAGAAGCTTCTCAACAAACCTCACATGACGACTTGTATGTGATTTATTTTTCTTCCTGACGGAAAGTCAGTATTCTGCGCAAGCCTTTATGAACTTTTATGTAATGTTAGTAATATCCAGTTTTACAAAGAAGCACAAAAGGTTGTTGAACCTGAACTTAAAATAACTTAAAAGCTCACTGCGGGCTCAGAGCTCAGACAGTCTCAAAAGATCTTTCTCAAGATTCAGTCTCTAAAATCGGAATAAATCAATAAACTGAAGATGCAGAATATATTTTTAAGTGTTTTAGTTTTTCTGTGCACATTTCTGGGCTGCCAGTCACGTAATCCACGTAAGTACCTATCGCTTTACCAGTAGGTTTGATTTCGCACCTCAGTGACACGCTTTCAAAACTTAGAATGTGATACATTCTAAGTTTTATCTTTTCTCCCAGACCAGCATGGGATTTAGGTATTTGTGTTCAACGGTCACCTGGTGTCCAACAATAGTAGATTGTTAAACAAGGGTTGTAAGTAATCAATTACATCCGAGATATTTAGGCTCACGAGCGAGCGAAGCGAGCGAGGGAGCTTATAGTTCGAGGGTGTAATTGATCACTTACACTCGAATTGAACACTCTACTTTTCATCATGATAGCGAGGAAATGAGGAAAAACTTTTATAACAAAATTGTTTATTTAAGAAGTTTCTACTTACAATTCAATGAAAATTAATAGTAAAATTGGAACAATTTGAAAGCGATAAAGTAACCGGCTTCCCTGGTATTTATGTGAATATTTTGTTTCATGTTTTGCGACATTGCGACTTGACTGCCTTGCATGGATTGACCAGTTTCTTCGTCACCTGCACCGTCGAAATCGTAACTCTTGGATGAACAAGGACGCGGCTCACTTGAACTATAACTAGCACGCGAATTAATAGTTTCCGTTATTTTGCTGGTTATTCTGCTCTTATTCTCGATTGAGTCTTCTATATAACGTTCAGCAACGGTGCTTGATTTCTAGCCCCCGTCTTTTTATTGTGGTTAGGTCCGCACCCGAATCAGCCAACAACGGAAACTGTGCCCAGTATACATTTCCGGGTTGGGCAGATTTAGGTAATTAGCTATTAATTTGGGAAAACTTGCCAACTTATTTTTTCCGATTACCTGTTTGATGCACCTTCCTTTATTATAATTCAGAATGAAGCTGTTTGATTTCATTTTGTCTGGTCGCAAATCTTGATATTTTTTTACAAATTGCACAAACTCTTCTCTAACCACGAAGGTTCGGTCAATCTTACTTTTGGTGTTAGGTAATTTTATTAATAGCAAGTTCCCATGATTTTCCACGTCCGTTGTAGTCAAATTTGCCAGCTCGATTGTTCTACACGCACCGCTTATGCCGAAAACCATACAAACCTGAAAAAACGGTCATAATCAATTTATGCGGGCATTGCGTTTATTATTATAATACATAATAAAACAGGTTTATATTTACAAACATACCTTTCAAATATATCTCATCGGGGGCCTTATTCAAGAAAGTTTCTATTTGTTCTGCAGAAAAAACCTTAGATTTTTTTGCATTTATAGCCGGCGGACTGTTTTTTCAAAAACGATAACAATTTGGCGTAGTTTTTCAAATCGATATCATGTTTCGTATTGATTGTGGATTCCAACATGGAATAAATACTCCACAAAGAAGAGTGCTTTAATTTTTTTTGATAATTCATTGAAATATGTGATCTTTCCGAAATAGATTCCACTTTCTTTTCAATACGCCACTTAATAAAATCGTCATAAGCTTTTAAATATCTTTCCTTTGAAATCGGAGGTAATAAGTTTTCTATGACTGCTTTTGCCTCTTTTTTAACCGATTCAGGCGTCAAATCTATACCTATCACTTGAACTCGTCATTTTTTGTTAAAAATTTTCAATTTGCAACGAAAATTATAACAAGATTGCGCGCCTTCCTGTCTTTTTTTTATGGCCTTGCGGTTTTGGCGCGTTCAGCCATAAATGTAGGGGCCAGTGCGCTTATTTTAAAAATAAAACTAAATTCATCCATACGACTATTATAGGCAAAGAGCAAAAAAAAATTTTTAGGTTCAGTAAGAGATAATCTGACATAAAACCCATTTTGTGTCTCTTTCCCTATTATGAGAATGTACTGTTGCAAGAATAAGACTTCGTTAAAAGTCAAAAACGAAAGCGTACACTGTTTGTGAAAACCGAGGGAGGGATGACATGAAAAATTATATATAATACTCACCCTCGTGCATGGATAATAGGGTTAGCAAGAAGTTAGTACTAAAAGAATAAAGACTTTTTAATTAAAAAATAATTTATTTTTCACTATATATCCATGACACTTTGCCAAATGAGGTGTCGCACGAAGCGACTTAAACAACGTGGAAGTTCAGTATTTGTTTATAGAACCAAATAAATATCACTACAACCGCACTATGAGTGTCCACTTTAAACATTTTACATATTGTCCATGAGCATGAGCATTTATAACACTAAACTACACCAATTTCATATTACAAAGTCCATGAGAATCAATTTACAAAACAATTTAAAGCA
This sequence comes from Acrobasis suavella, assembly GCA_943193695.1. NCBI lineage: Eukaryota > Metazoa > Arthropoda > Insecta > Lepidoptera > Pyralidae > Acrobasis > Acrobasis suavella. Next base: position 32,902,376 of record OW971928.1, read on the forward strand.
AACTCCAACTGAACCCCTTGACTTCCTGCCAAAAACTCCTGGTCTCACGATTTTACTTTCGAGTTTTAGTCAACATATTTTGTTCCTGAATTTTTATTTTGACTAGCTAATTAGGTCTTACTAATTACGATCCTTATGAAGTGGCCTTCGGCTCCAAAACCAATGAAAAATCACCGTGTAAAATAAGCATGAATTTAGTTTTATATTAAACCAAGCGCACTGGCCACCAAGAATGGCATACACATAGACCTAGTTTTTTTAAATCTATGACTAAATGTGCCCAGAGCGCAAGGCCATAAAACTATGGCTTGGCGTGCTAAGTTTTCTTGTTTTAATCTTCGTTGCAAAATTACAAAATAGTTCTTTTTTACAAGAAATGACGAGTTCAAGTAGAGATTTGGATTTGACGTCTGAATCTCTAAAAATAGAGACTAAGGCAGTCATAGACAACTTAATACATCCGACTTAAAAATATTTTTTACTAACTGATGCCCGCGACTTCGTTCGCGTGGACTTTATGACTCCGGCGTATAAATATAAATAAAAACTAATGAGAGAGAGAGAGAGAGAGAGAGACAGAGGGAGAAAGTACTTGTAACAGTGTTAGGAGTTAAAAGTCAATATTATTTTAATTCTTTCCTTCGGGAGCCAATATGAAAAGAGCTGAAGTGTTACTAACCCTGGAGAAAGCCACAATAAGTAGGCCATCCGAAAAACCAGTCCTTAGATCGACATCAGCAGCTTTAAGCCTCTAAAACTGTGACTTATTTTCATAGCAAAGCAAGTTAACATATGGAACTGTGTATTTTCAAAAGACAAATTGTTGGGGATGAGTGGCATACGCGGAATAAATACAGTTTCACTGGCATCACTCACTTACTGTGAGCTTTAAGTGTCTCAGCAGACTATGCCAAAGTTTAGTGGCTAAAGTTCAGTGTCTAAAGTTCGGTGGGGATGACACACTAAATAAGCTGAAGTTCAGCTGCTAAAGTTCGGTGGAAATGCCGGACAGTAGTGATGTGCCGATATGAGAATTTAATCTTCCGTCTTTGGCGCGTCTGCGGCGAACGGAAACTGGAGCGGAAGAGGGAACGGAAGTGGAAGAGGGAACGGGAACGGGAACGGGAGCGGAAGCGGAAGCGGGAGCGGGAGCGGGAGTGGAAGCGGCAGCGGTGGCGGCAGCAGCGGCGGCGGAGGTGGCAGCAGCGGCGGCGGCGGCGGCGGCGGAAGCGGCGGCGGCGACGTCGGCGGAAGCGGTGGCGGCGGCAGCGGCGGCGGCAGCGGCGGCGGCGGCGGCGGCGGTGGCGGCGCCGGCGGCGGCGGCGGCGGCGGCAGCGGCGTCGGCGGCGGCGACGGCAGCGGCGGTGGCGGCGGAAGGTGCGGCGGCGGCGTCGGCGGAAGCGGTGGCGGCGGCGTCGGCGGCGGCGGCGTCGGCGGCGGCGGCGGCGGCGGCGGCGGCGGCGGCGGCGGCGGCGGCGGGAGCGGGAGAGGGAGCGGGAGCGGGAGCAGGAGTGGGAGCGGAAGTAGGAGCGGGAGCGGAACGGGTACGGGTACGGGTACAGGTACGGGTACGGGTACGGGTACGGGTACGGGTACGGGTACGGGTACGGGTACGGGTACGGGTACGGGTACGGGTACGGGTACGGGTACGGGTACGGGTACGGGTACGGGTACGGGTACGGGTACGGATACGGGTACGGGTACGGGTACGGGTACGGGTACGTGTACGGGTACGGGTACGGGTACGGGTACGGGTACGGGTACGGGTACGGGTACGGGTCCGATTCAGGCAAAAGCATCGGAAGTTCGGCGTTATGTGTTGCTAGTAATGCAAATAACATTGCAGGCATGCATTGGCTGAAATTCAGCCGCTGAACTTCGGCATACAGTGCTGAGACATTAACTTGGGTTCCGTTACACAGTTTCGGCGGAGTCAAATTGCGCATTCGCATTATTGGCCCTCCGACATTAAGACTTATTTTGTGAGCCGTGAGTCCATTTGCTGCAAGTGAATTAAGAAACTCAACTGGATAATTGGTGGCGTCGTCAACAACACTATCCAAGAAATCTAAATATATATCTAAATATATATAACTCAAAGGTGACTGACTGACTGACATAGTGATCTATCAACGCACAGCCCAAACCACTGGACGGATCGGGCTAAAATTGGGCATGCAGGTAGATGTTATGACGTAGGCATCCGCTAAGAAAGGATTTTGATCAATTCTACCCCCAAGGGGATAAAATAGGGGATGAACGTTTGTATGAAACTTTGTCAATTTTAAACCGATCGGGCTGAGACTTTGCATGCATAAAGCTACTTTGACGTAGGCATCCCCTAAGAAAGGATTTTGATAAATTACACCCCTACGCGAGCAAAGCCGCGGGCACAAGCTAGTTAACAATAACTTGCGTCATAAGTTCTTTATTAATTGATTTTTAATTTTTTGGTGTCAATATTAGTGCGTTCACATAACCAAGAATTTTCTGGTGTGTTATGCTCTGAAGGTCCGCAAATACTGAACTTATAAGTTCTACTTCGGACGAAACAACTTTTTTTTTGAAAAAATTTTAATGTACAGACACATTTTTTTACTCTTTATTATAGTATACATTTAGTATGTTTTTGTTCAGCGGCAACAAAAAACATCATCTATAAAAATTTCAACTGTCTAGCTATAATGGTTCATGAGATACAGCCTGGTGACAGACAGACAGACAAACAGTCGGACGGTCTAAGTAATAGGGTCCCGTTTCTACCCATTTGGGTAAGGAACCCTAAAAATCGAATAAAATAAGTATTTATGGGGGGCTCCCATACTACAAACGTGATTTTTCATACATTATGGTACGGAACCCTTCGCGCGCGTCTGACTCGCGCTTGGCCAGTTGTATTATAACTCAACAAAAAGTTTTCATCAGACTTAACAACTTTTGCTAAGGCGGCATTTTAATATTTCTTATAGTTTAGCTGGACCATTATAGTTCTGCATCATGTGTTCCATTTTCCAAAATCAATTATAGCCTATATGTTGCCCAGGCTTCACAGCTATATAACAAAAAAGTTTCATTCGAATCCGTCCAGTATTTCCGGAGATTAGCGTGTACAAACAGACAAACAGACAAACAGACAAACAGACAAACAGACAGACATTTTTTTTTATTTTCTTACTCTATTACTATATCTCCATCGCCCCAAATATTTTTTTTTAAAAATTTTCAATGTACAGACACATTTTTTTTACTCTTTTATTATAGTACTAGCTTTTATCCGCGGCTTCGCTCGCGTACAATTATGACTGTTGAAAAATTGTTGTGTTTTTCTGAAATAAACTCAAAATTATTTCATAATTAGTAGCTAGACGACATCCCCACTCCGTATCGGTAGCATGGGAAGGTTCTACTATTTCGAAATCGACGATTTTACCGCCCTTCTTATTTCGCCGCCCGGGTTAAGTGCAGTTCCTTTTAGTACTTAAACTAAATCGCTGTCTGTACATGGAAACCAATAAAACTACTATTCTTCTCATAACATTTGTACTGTCTTTTAAATTCTGAAGAGTCCCGTTCAAGGCCTGAATTACGATTGAAAACCGTAATTTGGTTCGCATAGCAATTGAGTAACTAATTCTGTGATTTGCTGTTACAATGCTGTGAAATCATAGTTAAATTGCCCAACAATCTCATCATCAAAGTGATTTCGTGTAATCGTTCTGAGTTTGCGATACAAAATAATGTAGTTTCTTTTCCACCATTGTAATACCCCTCTTTTTAAATTTTTTATCGACGCTTCCGGGTGGTCATAAAAAAATTACTTGAACCTAACTTCCTTTTTGCCATCACAGTTGTTCCGGTTGGTTATAAAAAAAAACTTGAACCTAACTTGCCTTCTGCTCTCACGGTTGTTCTGGTTGGTTATAAAAAAAATAACTTGAACCTAACTTCCCTTCTGCTCTCACAGTTGTTCCAAGTGCTCATAAAAAAAAATATTTGAACCTTACTTCCCTTCTGCCTTCACAGTTGTTCTGAGTGGTCATAAATTTATTGCATGAAGATTAAAAATAAAAACTTCAATATTACCTAATTCTGTTTCCTACTGTATGCCTACGGAGATAATGCGAATTTACATTATGCCAAAACATAAAAACTTGAACCTAACATCCCTTCTGCCCTCACAGTTGTTCCGGGTGGTCAAGAAAAAATTACTTGAACCTAACTTCCATTCTTCCCTCACAGTTGTTCCGGGTGGTCATAAAAATTCATTAAACCTAACTTCCCTTCTGTCCCCACAAATGTTCTGGGCAGTCAAAATAAATACTTAAACCTAACTTCCCTTCTGGCCCTCACAGTTGTTCCGGGTCATAAAAAATAACTTGGACCTAATTTCCCTTCTGCCCTCAGAGTTGTTCCGATTGGTCATAAGGAAAAAAATATCTTACTTAATTTCCCTTGTTTATTTTTAATACTCATGCAATAAATATATGACCACCCGGAACAACTGTGAAGGTAGATACCTTCACAGTTGTTCCGGTGGTAATATATGTTGTGGTCATAAATTTATTGCATGAGAATTGAAAATAAACACTTCAGTATAACTTAATTTTGTTTCCTACTTTATGCCTACGGAGATTATGCGAATTTACATCATGCCAATACAAATTAGACCAAAAGTTAATTATTCCAAAATGTAAGTATGCCAAACAAAATAATGCCTAGGAACTATTATGCTGAAATATTTTATGCCAAAACTGGTATGCCAAATAAATTATGAAAACATAAAGAAGGAATCCCGTTTCATCCCAGTGGTTATCGTTCTCTAACAGAAGTAGAGTCTCATATGCTTTTTGGAACGAAGTTCCTTACGGCAGGCTTGGAGGAGATAGGGATTTTGCTGCGCGACCGAACTGAAAAAAATGTGATAGTAAAACCGTAAGGATGACCTCGTTAAATGAGACGTGCGCAGGCGCGACAGTCGTATACACATTGTTTCGATTCTACATTAGCCGAAGGAACTTCGTTCCTACCTGGTGTCCCACGACACCACATTCTTTTTTATCTTATTGAAGAGAACACGCTGTCAGTTTTCTAAGTGATAAGCTAGATGAGTGACAGTATGATGTCTTTTGTGTAAGGGAAAACAAAGAATCCGCCATGCTGCCTCATTACTACTGACATAGGTACTCGGACACTCGTATCGTCCAGCTTGATAGGTTTTTACTTTAATTAAGTAGCTGCGATACATAGAGATGTATGCCCGGTATTATACCATTTGATCATGTTGGTATAATACAAAAAATACCGTATATTACCGTATCCAACGGTATATTTGGAATTATTCATTTAATGTGTTTTAAATAGATACAGTACTTATTAAATGCGGGAAGAAGGGTAGGTTACGTATAATGACGACTCGGTCTCGCGGTACACAGTCTAAAATTACTTTTGTATGGCTACAATCCTGAATTAAAAGAAATTTTTATATAGTTATCTCTTGTTAAGGTGGTTGTAAGTCATTAAATATCTTACACAGGGTGTTTGGATTGGTATTTTTGTCTATTAAACCAAAAAGAACTATATTATTAGTTTTATTATCAATATAAGGATTGATTAATAATAAGAAGCGGTTGGTCTCAACGCAGCTTGCCGTTGAGCTTAATCACCTAAGCCTGTCTGCTTTTAAGGAGGCGTTTTAACAGCTCTCAAAGCTCCTTTACATTTAACTTGTTTTTCCGTTCAGACCAACCAAATAAATACTTACAAAAAAAAACGCCTTTAAAAAAAAGGTAATCGCTTAGCAAAAGACACTCAGCGCCATCTATTATTTTTTTGCAATACTTAGTTCTTGCCGAATCGTTTATCGCAATTCCTACGGGAACAGTAGTTTTTTCCAGGATGAAAGGTACCCTATGTCCTTTTCAGTAGTCCTCACTATGTGTATGCAAAATTTCAAGAAGATAGCTTCAGTAGATAAAGCGTGAAGAAGTAACAAACAAACAAACAAACAAACAAACAAACAAATATACAAACTCACTTTCGGATTTATAATATTAGTTTGGATGGATTTAATTTTAAGTAGACACATACTTTAAGTAACTAAATCAGTTTAAACAGTTTTTCATTATTTCCTCGCTTTTATGATGATAAGAAGAGTGTTCAACTCGAGTGTAAGTATTAATTAAACCCTCGAAATATAAGCGCCCTCCCTCGCTTCCCTCGCTCGTGCGCCTATATATCTCGGGTATAATTGATCACTTACAACTCCTGTTTAACAATCTACTATTACACTATTTCCCAGGAAAATTCCCAGATGGTTTCCATATTCCAGAGGAGATAGCTAACTACACGACGGAGCCTTGCGAGATGGACCTGGTCAAGGGTACCTGCGTAAGCCTGCCGTCCTGCAAGGAGTACATGTTGCTGCTGGCGAACCCTGACACAAAGTTGGCAGGAGCGGACATCGTTAAGAAGAGGAATTGTGGACGCGTTACATTCCTACCAAAGGTAATTCGATTGTTTTGCTCCTCCCAATTTTCAAGCCAAAGTTTGAATTAATAATGGGAGAATAAGTGAAGGGGGTGTGCTATGACTGCATTTCCTTGGTGGGTTGACATCGGGCACCAGGCAGTCGTAAAATTTTTCGCACAAATGCATTCCCACAGAGGGTTGTCTTCAAGCAGCCGGTCGTAAATCTATTTCTTCTGGATTTCGTATGATGTTGGCGTCTTTGGGTTTCATGTTGGGAATTGACATGCTTGTTATAAATTTAGAAGCAAAAGCGGGAAAGCGTACCCTGGTCACCGAAGCAGAACATCTGCAGCTGCAACCGGGATCGCTTTTAGATCTGTATGCATATAACATTACGTACAAAACATAGGTACTTACTTACGTACTTACTATTAACTTTAAGCGAACTCTAGAGCACGCATATTTTATACAAGTCCATGTGATCTTTATTTCTCAGGTCTGCTGTCCGGGCTACAAGAAGAAGGATGTACGAGTATCAACCGAAGCTAATGTTTCCACTGACACCAAAACCAAGACGGAAACTGATACATAGCTAAACCCACTGTGGGTTTGGATAGGGGATACTATGATATGATACCAATAAAAATTAAAACACTCCTTTTTATTGAAAAAAAAAATATTTTTTTTATTTTACGCCACTGCCTCAAGGAAGGAGTATTTCTAAGGTTATTTATATATGGATAGCCTACAAAAACAAACCAAGATTTACTTATATCAAGTATCTTTATGTAATTTTATATTGTATTACTTCTGCTCCAAATGCATAACAAGTAAACATTCCGCTCAATACTGGCCGGTTGACTGGAAGAGATCCCTATACGAGAAAAGTCCGCCGTTGTATGTTTAATTATCTGATTTTTAGCTATAGTTATTTCTTAAGTACATTGAAGCTTTATAAAAATACAAACAAGACTGAAAAAATCTTACTTTATCTTAGTTTAGCTATTTTTAACAAAAAAACTTTATGAAAATCGGTCCATCCGTTACAAAGCTACTACGATGACATATATGTATACACAATTTTTCAATAGTTAAAAATGTATAAGGCAAATAAAATAATAAGTGAAAAATAAAAATGCTAGGTAAGTAGGTACCCAATCTACGGAATTCTTAGTAGTCATGCACTTGACTAGTCAATTTACATTATTCCATAAATCGGCCAACCGGTCCATTCGCATGACTAACCTGATGTACTTACCCAAAAGCACCTACTTAATTCTTCAACTCTTTAAATTATGTCATTGAGTCACTCTTGATTATCCATGATCTAGGATTTTTGTCAATTGCTCACGAGAGGAAAATATGTGGACAAAACCTTGACAAAGATTGGAAACCATTCTTAAGTTGTGATTATGTGTTACCAATATCATAATTCATAACACTGGTTTATAATCAAGGAAAATGCATTAGGCGTGTCGTGTCCAATCCGATTTCTTGCAGCTTGTTTTTGGTGTGTGTAAGTTGCCAACATTGGTCTCAGATTTTTTAGGCTGCCTAAAGGCATCTGACATAGCTTGACGATTGCCATACAATTATGACGTGCCTTCCGAAGCACGGAAACTTCTTGCAGTAAAATTATAAACATACCCTTCTTCTACATTTTAGACCCACAGGCTCTTGTCAGCGTCATTGTATAGAAAAAGACAAACACGCACTATCACATCTTTATTCCTACAGACAGGGTCCAGAGCCGTAAACCCTTAACATTTACAAACAAAAGACAAAGCTATCTACCTATTATTGATGACGATATTCATCGTAATAAAAATTTAATTTAAATTAAAAGAAAGTGGTTTAATAACATAAAAAAAATAGTTATATTACACACCTTATCTACTGGACAACGTATAATTACAGAGGTAGATAGATATATTCAAGGTGCAGATTCACTTAATATCCTCATGTGACCTACATTGCACTAGTTAAGGTCGCATCTTCGTCATCGATGTAATATAGGGCTTTAAGCCGAAGGGGCAAGGGAAACCCATCGTGTTACTCAACGCTTATACCATATTAAGGCCCTTTCATGCGGAGATCATTAATCAGTGATTGTATTGAGTGAATGGATTGAGTCAGTCGTCGCATCGCAAGGTTAAGACATAAATAGATAGGTAGACTTTACATATACATATATATATATATATATATATATATATATATATATATATATACCTAGTACTATTATGTATTCTTTGGTTATGGTAGAGCCAACAAAACAGCGAAAACTGAGCGGAGAAAGTTTTTTTTGCTCTTTGTCAAAAATCACAAAGTTTTATTTTTCGTTTGTATGAGTAGTAAATCTAGTTACTGGGCTAGTAAGCCCAGTAACTAGATTTTTCAATCTGCCAATTTGTTTTTTATTGATTGCTTTTGCAAATTAAGCAACCCCGAACTTTGTCCGCACTTAGATGAGTGAACAGAAGTGGCATATATTTTTTTTTATCTGTATTTCGGAAGACACCTTAAGCCGTAGATTCCGCTCATGATAAGGTAGTAGTCGTCAAGCTATGCCTGTATTCAGCTTAAAAAATCTGACTCTATTGTTGGCCACTTACACACACGAAAAACGAACAAGCTGCCTTTTTGGCATACATTTCACATAGTTTGACGGCTGCCATACAATAATGAAAGCCGGCACCAAATTAAAAAAGAGACATCTACTCGTATGTACTCGTTAGTAGGTACTTAGTCAACTATAGTCACGTGAAGCAAAATGTTTCTAAACATTTTTGATTTAAATACATTAATTAGGTACAAAACAAACCAACTTTATTGCGACATAATAAAACACTTAAAAGTACTTATAACAAAATCACTTTATTCTTTTTTATTCCATGCTATTATAACTTTAAAACACGCCGCCCCATTAACCATTGCAAAACATCTCATTTTCTCCAAAATTACCCAAATAAAGATTTTATAGATAACCCGATTTTGGACCAATTTAGCTATTTCGATTACAAAACACAACCCATCATTGTCAGTATTGGTCTAAATCCGCGCGCGGCTGGTCACCAAAATGACCATGAGAGACGGGACTTTGTGTACCATTATCCAGGGGTTCCCCATGCTTCTTATCCTGGCCCAAAATTACTACAGATGTCTTAATACCCCTTTGATTTACAAACCACCAACCCCTACTCCTTCTCCTGAGTATATCGAAGCCTTGAACACTTTATACCAACATCTATACTCCCATGATCATGGGTATGGAGAACATAATGTTGGATATGGAGGGACTTATGGTCATGGGATATATGGTCAAGGAAGTTACGGTCATGGGACTTACGGACAAGGGTCTTACGATAGTTTTGGCCATGGTTTTGACCATAAGCCGTCGCATGGGTTTCCTGTGACGTATAAACCTTACGAGTATCCTTCTGGGCATGGAAGTTCGGGTTACCCTGGGTTTTTGTATAAGAAGGTACATAATGTGAGTGGGCATAAAGGGTACGCTCCAACGCAGATTTACAATGTGAAGAATAAGTATAAAGTTGTGGTGAAGAAGCCGAAAGGACGGAGGAAGTCGCAGAAGCTTCAAGGTAAATATATGAATAAATCTATGATAAAACTAGTTTTAGGGTAATTTAGTCCGTGATTCGAGTCACTTTTTACCCGAATTCGGTAAAGCCAAAAGGAAATTTAATGTATTTTCCACCGTAGCATCCGAATCGCTAGTCTAATTTTCACAAATTATATATCAATCGATTTAGCGTTATTGTCCGGGTGCAAGAGGCTGCAATTTGTAGCATCAAATGTATGTAACGAATGTTACATACAAAAAGTTTTTTTTTATTTCTGTGTCGAGTGGGGTATCAAATGAAAGGTCTTGATAAGCAAATTTCAAAAATATATACATAACTTGTTAGCCGTATATGGCTTCGTACTTAGATATAGTATGTATTAGTTTTTTAAATTAGAGGCCTGCAAAGTGAAACCTTATGGTCAGTATGGACCGAGACACGACGCGCTGTTCAGAAAGCAAGGTACTGGTAATCAAGTAGGTAGCAGAACCAACAGGGGCGGCATATTCACTTATTTTGCCCCCTCCCACCCCCCCCCCCCTCCAAAAAATTCTAGATCCGGTACTGCTCAAAAACTGAATGCTTATACAATATTCAGTGACTTTGTTAGTACTTCATTCACCCTCTGTCAGTCTGGCAGGAGCCACCACAGCTCTGTTTGAGCTGTCTTTAGCGGAGTGCTGCCAGCGCCTATAGGTACTACTTTGGTATCATCACCCCCGCCTTCCTTATGTGGCGGTGCAATGGTAAGCCTTGTATCATACATGTCCTACTCTAGGCGGGAGATGAAGGTCGCTAAATAAGCGATCCTACTTAAATCCCGACGGATAACGACGTTCCTCAAGTAACGCGAAGCCACATCGGCCCCTGAAACATATAGGTTTTCCTAAGTGCGGCTTCATCCCAAACCGCGTCCACAGCAGGAAGCGAGAGAAAATTACTGGGAAGAGCTTCCATCAGGCCATTTTGCTATCGTCATCACCCTATCGATGTGGGCTTTCAAGCTGAGGCATCTGCCGAACTTCAGGTACTCCCAGATATTTGACGTGCGAGTACCTCGGCACATCTTCCCCAAAGAGCTTTAAGGGTGGCAGGAAGCGGGTGTTTTCAAAAAAGCAATGTCTGCTTCTTGTTGACGTTCACTAAGAACCTCCATTTGAAAGCCTGTCAAGCAGGGCGCCTAGGACTGTCTGGAGGCGTACTTTGAGTTCAAACTAACTGCAAATAGCGCCGTGTCGTCGGCGAAAAGTGCCAACTGAGCCTGACCGGCAACTGGGTTGTCGTCAGTGTATTACGCGTATCACCATGGAAAACAGATTCTTAGGGAAGGAGGCCACAGAACAGTCCTAAATGATGTTGGCATGGGTGCTCCAAAAGCCCCTAACCTAACCAACCCTTACGTAACTTCTTTTTCATGTGGAAAAGACCTACCGTTTCGTCCACCCACGGGAAGTTGGGTGGAACCTAGCCTTATCTTTGTTTTACGTGAGGAAACGAATCAAGAAAAATTGTACCCGTTAGGGTAAAGGCGCGTGTTGGCACAAACGCTCTTTCAACTCGGAGGACCGTATTTGTTGAGTGAAATCCAGTTTTCATCGCCCAATTGGCCCACGTTATGGAGGCAGCAGTTGCAGGACAAAAGCCAAGTTTTAGCCAATGTAACGGAACAGTTATTTTATAGCAATTTTTCAAACAAAAATTGATGACCTACTTTAAATTGATACAACTTTTTTATTTATGAACGGATTTAGATGAAACAAACACTAATGTTCATGAGGCTTATCAAAATACATTAGTGAAAACCGCAACCGAATCAGTGCAGCCGTTTCTGAGATTAGCGTGCACAAACGCACAGACAAACAGACAAAAATTTTAAAAATCATTGTTTTGAGTTCTATTGCGGTGATAAAAGCCTTAATTTATCTTCCATGTACAGACAGCTATCGGTTACGATTTTATTATATGTATAGATTTATATCTATGTATATCTATATTTATTTTCTATCTTCTATCTATATCTATATGTATATCGATATATCTATCATCAATCTTCAATCTATATTTATAAAAGAAGAAACAGAATGACTGACTGACTGACTGACATATCAACACACAGCTCAAACTAGTTGGGTCTAAAGGCTCCAAATTTGGTACATAGGTTCCTTATAAAGTTAAGAGGTGCATTATAAAGGATTTTTCAAAATTCACCCCCTACGGGGGTGTAACGGGGGTCCATAGTTTTTATGGAGAAACAAGATTAGTTTGACCATTTTATTCGAAACTTCCCAAAAATATTCCCGGCTTTAAATAAGTAATAAGTATATATTTAAGGATTTTTCAAAATTCATCCACTAAAGGGATGAAACGGGGGTCCTAAGTTTATACGGAGAAAAAAGATTAGTTTCACCATTTTATTCGAAACTTCGCAAGAGTACTCCCGGCGGTAAATAAGTGAATATGTTTTTTAGATTTTTTTAAATTCATCCCCCACGGGGTGAAACGGGGGTCCAAAGTTTGTATGGACTAACAAGATTAGTTTTATCATTTGATACAAAACTTCGCAAGAGTACTCCCGGCGGTAAATAAGTAAACTTGTGTTTCAGGATTTTTCAAAATTCATCTCCTAAGGGGGTGTAACGGGGGTCTATAGTTTTTATGCAGAAACAAGATTAGTTTGACCATTTTATTCGAAACTTCCCAAAAATATTCCCGGCTTTAAATAAGTAATATATATTTAAGGATTTTTCAAAATTCATCCACTAAAGGGCTGAAACGGGGGTCCAAAGTTTATACGGAGAAAGAAGAGAAGGGACAGGGGACAGGGCTATAAGAACTATTTTCGACTTCTACGCGGACGAATTCGCGGATTATAGCTAGTCTAATATAAAATTGTAATTTCAGAGCTTCATTTCAAATAGTCGTCATATTTATTTATTTACTTAAACCACAAACCATTAATACGAATACTTAAATGTAAATAAATATAATAAAATACAATATATAATAATAACTGGCTGTAACCCGCGACTTCACCGAGTTGTGTTATAATATCCCTTCATAATTTTATTAAGTTCCCGTTCCCGTTCCCATTCCCATTCCCGTTATTTGCTAGAGCAAAAGAGAACAAATGATCTATTTGTCTGATCTGATGTTTTGTGTATTGCGGGAGTGGGAGCGAGAGCGGGATAAATTGGTAGCGTCGTCCTGATCAATAACACTATCCAAGAAAGTATAAACCACTTCATCACCAATAATTTGCGTCATAAGTTCTTCATTAATTGCTGCGCATTGTTCATTTTTTGGTGTCAATATGGCGCGTTCACATAACCAAGAATTTTCCTGGTGTACTACTGAACTTATAAGTTTTTCTTCGGACGAAACAACTTCGCCAACTATTACGGGAAGACTCACCTGACCATTCTCTTCAAGAAAGAGAACTTTTTTTTTTTCGGAGGAAAGATCCCTTTTACGGATACCCGTCAGCCTGCGGGGGAGGCTGTCGGGTTATGTGGGACTCCACGCCAGAGCGACGTGCCTACCCACTAAAAAACCTCCGGAGTTCCATCTCAACCGCTTTTGCCGGGGACACGGGAACGGAAATACAACCGCGAACCCCGGCGCGGCTGGCCGCCAAAGCGGCCCCTCCTCGGGGACGTCTAAGCGCCCCCCCACTCACCAAGTCGGCGCGACCGGAACTCACGGACGCGCCGTACCTCCTCGGGCCAATTGAAAGGCGGCAGACTCCCACGCAGTCCACCGCCTGTGGACCCATGGGAGCCAGATAAACCGGCTCCCAGCGGCGCCGAAGATGATAGGCTCCGCCGCCTGCCTCTCGCCGCAAACGCGTCGATATAAAAAATTTGACCCAAACTGATACCGCTTTCACCACATGGATTTACTCCCAGCATATGTTATTATATTATGCAACTTTAACCTGATATCTTAGATTTCAACATCACATGATCATCGATGTTTGGCAAACAAATATTTATGCAAATAAATTTAACTTGGTTCTGCATCAGGTGTTCCAAATCTTCTATTTTTAGGGTTCCGTACCCAAAGGGTAAAAACGGGACCCTATTACTAAGACTCCGCAGTCCGTCTGTCCGTCTGTCTGTCACCAGGCTGTATCTCATGAACCATCATAGCAAGAAAGTTGAAATTTTTATGGATGATGTTTTTTTGTTGCCGCTGAATAAAAATATACTAAATACAAAATAAAATAAATGTTTATGGGAGGCTCCCATACTACAAACGTGATTTTTTCATAGATTATGGTACGAAACCTCCTCGTACCTCAACAAAAAGTTCTCATCAGATTTAACAACTTTTGCTAAGGCAGCATTTTAATATTTCTTATAGTTTAGCTAGACTATTATATTTCTGCATCATATGTTCCATTTTCCAAAATCAATTATAGCCTATATGTTGCCCAGGCTTAACAGCTATACAACAAAAAAAGTTTCATTCGAATCAGTCCAGTATTTCCGGAGATTAGGGTGTACAAACAGAAAAACAGACAAACAGACAGACATTTTTTTTTATTTTCTTACTCCATTACTATGTCTCCATAGCTAAAATATGTTTTTTGGAAAAAAAAATAATGTACAGACATTTTTTTTTACTGTTTTATTATAGTATATAGTTATAGATATAGATTACAAAACTTCTTTATAAACAATATTCGAAGTATAGATAAAGTCATATGTTACAAGTATTCAAGTCGTTTCTGAATTTCCACACTATTTATAACTTCTTTTTATTGTATTACAATATGAAGTTTAGATGACAGACCGAGAAAATATTTTTCTAAAATTGTCATAAAGAGGCGCAAGTATCACAAATGTTTTGCTAAAATGCCACTATATGAAAGTATTTATACGTGAGTAAATGTGAAATTGAACAAAAAATTTACCGACCGTCACTCATGTTGACGTTGTTTCAAAATTAAAGCCTTCAGATGGCAGCATTGTCGTATTGTGTCTTAATGTATACATATCGTGGCCATATCGTAGATTTGATCACTTTATGAAATGATCGAACATTTCATGAAATGGTCGCATTTCATAAAACGGCCAACTTAATTTGACCAGATCATGAAATCGTCAACGTTTCACGATTTTGTCGTCCACGTTTGGCCGGATCGTATAAACAGGCTGAAAAAAGCAAACAAAAACAATAACTTGTGACAGGGCGCTATAGGTAGGCGGGGTGGCCCTTGGGCCACCCCAAGCTGCACAACATGAATGTATAGTGTAAACTAAAAATATAACAATTTTACGATATAATCAACCATTTCATGAAGTGACACGGTAAATTCATGAAATGATCGAAATTATTTGATCATATCGAGAAACAATTTCTTATCATTGATCCGCCCAATCCACATCACGATGGGGCCAGTAGCCAGTGCAACATTTAATGAAATGCGATCATTTCATGAAATTCTCGATCATTTAATGAAGAGATTAATTTTACGATATGGCTACGACACATACACACATATATATATATATAATATATTATTTAAAAAAACCCCACTATTGCTCTGGGAGGTTTTTTCTAAAAATGGAGGCCAACATCTTCACCTTAACGTATTAATATATATGATATAACATATATGTATATATATACATATATATATATATATATAATACATATTTATATATACACATACATGTATATATATATAATACTAATTTAGATCTTTCTCCTGTCTTAAATTAATAAGAGGGAAGACGTGTGTGAACTTTTTTCTCGAAATCTGTTCGAAATGGTTTTAAGGGTCCTCAGGCAAGGCATTCCAGAGTCGTATAACTTGAAGAGTGATAGACTAGGACATGAAGTTAGAACTCATAATGTGAAGAGTAAGTATAAAACTTCTCAGGTAGGGCTTGTATGTAGGAGGTTGGCTCTCCATAAGATCTCATAACTTTTTTATTGCAAGGAATATGTTTATGCAGGGATATACTTTTCGGACGGACTAAATCAGTCATTAAGCTAATTTAAGTAACTGATTGAGATAATAAATACCTACTGAACGAGTATGTAAGTCTCGAACTTGCTTTGGGGTTGCTTAAACTGTGTAATTTGTCCGTATATGTGTATTATGTATATACCTCACTAATTTATTTCTGTTTATTGAATCCCACTCGTGCCTGGCGATATTTTTCATCACGTTTTTAAAATTTTGTATCATATTACTTACTTTGATATGGGCACCTATGTAATTATATTTTATGACTAGCTGATGCCCGCGACTTCGTTCGCGTGGACTTTATGACTCCGGCGTATTAATATAAATAACAACTAATGAGAGAGAAAGATAGAGAGAGATAAGAAAGTACTTGTAACAGTGTTAGGAGTTAAAAGTCAATATTATTTTAATTCTTTCCTTCGGGAGCCAATATGAAAAGAGCTGAAGTGTTACCAACCCTGGAGAAAGCCACATTAAGTTGGCCATGCGAAAAAGCAGTCCTTAGATCGAGATCAGCAGCTTTAAGCCTCTAAAACTGTGACTTATTTTCATAGGAAAGCAAGTAAACACTGTGTATTTGTAAAACTGTGTATTTTCAAAAGGAAAATTGTTATACGCGGAATAAATACAGTTTCACTGGCACCACTCACAGTAAACTTTAAGTGTCTCAGCAGACTATGCCGAAGTTTAGCGGCTAAAGTTCAGTGTCTAAAGTTCGGTGGGGATGACACACTAAATAAGCTGAAGTTCAGCCGCTGAAGTTCGGTGGAAACGCCGGACTGTAGTGATGTGCCGATATGAGAATTTAATCTTCCGTCTTTGGCGCGTCTGCGGCGAACGGACACGGGAGCGGAAGAGGGAACGGAAGTGGAAAAGGGAACGGAAGCGGAAGCGGGAGCGGGAGCGGGAGCGGAAGTGGCAGCGGCGGCGGAGGCGTCGGCGGCGGCGGCGGCGGCGGCGGCGGCGGAGGCGTCGGCGGCTGCGGCAGTGGCGGCGGCGGCGGCAGCGGCGGTGGCGGCGGCGGCGAGAGCGGGAGCGGTGGCGGCAGTGGCGGCGGCAGTGGCGGCGGCGGCGGCAGCGTCGGTGAAGGCGGCGGCGGGAGCGGCGGCAGCGGCGGCGGCGGGAGCGGCGGCGTCGGCGGCGGCAGCGGCGGGAGCGGCGGCGGGAGCGGGAGTGGGAGCGGGAGCGGGAGCGGGAGCAGGAGTGGGAGCGAGAGCGGAACGGGTACGTGGAAGAGGGAACGGGAGCGGAAGCGGGAGCGGGAGCAGAAACGGCAGCGGCGGCGGCAGCGGCGGTGGCGGCGGAAGCGGCGGCGGCAGCGGCGGTGGCGGCGGAAGCGGCGGCGGCAGCGGCGGTGGCGGCGGAAGCGGCGGCGGCAGTGGAGGCGGCGGTGGCAGTGGCGGTAGCGGCGGCGGCGAGAGCGGGAGCAGCGGCGGCAGTGGCGGCGGCGGCGGCGGCGGGAGCGGCGGCAGCGGCGGGAGCGGCGGCGGGAGCGGAAGAGGGAGTACGGGTACAGTTACGGGTACGGGTACGGGTACGGGTACGGGTACGGGTACGGGTACGGGTACGGGTACGGGTACGGGTACGGGTACGGGTACGTGTACGGGTACGGGTACGGGTACGGGTACGGGTCCGATTCAGGCAAAAGCATCGGAAGTTCGGCATTATGTGTTGCTAGTAATGCAAATAACATTGCAGGCATGCATTGGCTGAAATTCAGCCGCTGAACTTCGGCATACAGTGCTGAGACACTAAGTTGGGTTCCGTTACACAGTTTCGGCGGAGTCAAATTGCGCATTCGCATTATTGGCCCTCCGACATTAAGACTTATTTTGTGAGCCGAGAGTCCATTTGCTGCAAGTGAATTAAGAAACTCAACTGGATAATTGGTGGTGTCTTCAACAACTCTATCCAAGAAATTAACAATAATTTGCGTCATAAGTTCTATAATAATTGATTTTTAATTTTTTGGTGTCAATATGGCGCGTTCACATATCCAAGAATTTTTCTGGTGTGTTATGCTCTGAAGGTCCGCAAATTCTGAACTTATAAGTTCTTCTTCGGACGAAACAACTTTTTTTTGGAAAAATTTTTAATGTACAGTCACATTTTTTTACTCTTTTATTTGTAGTATAGATTTAGTATGTTTTTGTTCAACGACAACAAAAAAACATCATCTATAAAAATTTCAACTGTCTAGCTATAATGGTTCATGAGATACAGCCTGGTGACAGACAGACAGACAGACTAACAGTCGGACGGTCTAAGTAATAGGGTCCCGTTTCTACCCATTTGGGTAAGGAACCCTAAAAATCGAATAAAATAAGTATTTATGGGGGGGCTCCCATACTACAAACGTGATTTTTCATAGATTATGGTACGGAACCCTTCGCGCGCGTCCGACTCGCGCTTGGTCAGTTATATTATAACTCAACAAAAAGTTCTCATCAGACTTAACAACTTTTGCTAAGGCGGCATTTTAATATTTTTTATAGTTTAGCTGGACCATTATAGTTCTGCATCATGTGTTCCATTTTCCAAAATCAATTATAGCCTATATGTTGCCCAGGCTTCACAGCTATATAACAAAAAAAGTTTCATTCGAATCCGTCCAGTATTTCCGGAGATTAGCGTGTACAAACAGACAAACAGACAAACAGACAGACATTTTTTTTATTTTCTTACTCTATTACTATATCTCCATCGCCACAAATATTTTTTTTTTGAAAAATTTTCAATGTACAGACACATTTTTTTTACTCTTTTATTATAGTATAGATTTAAGATATCACAATGCGGAAGATTAGCTAACTTTCTAAAACATTGGAAACTCCTTACATAGTATGTAAGGTTGTTTTATGATTCATATTTTATATACATACAAGGACCTTGCATGCAGGAGTCATCTCGTTGGTATTGAACATATGACTGGGGGGGAGGGGGGCATATTGTATTGCACCTTATGCACATTTTGAAAATAATAAGTAGATAGGTTATTGGTTTAGACCCAGGTTAATTTGACAAAGCCCAGACTTTATTAACTTGCCCTGGGATCGAACCCAGAACCTCCGAGTGGCAGACTAGCGTGGTTACCATAGGCTACGGAGATCGTCCGAATGTAAATAAAAAAGGCTTCAATCCATTTCTGCAAACAAACAGATAAAAACATTTTTATTTTCAAATTAGTCTGCTTGTCGCGTGACCTAAAGAGTGCGTGTATATTTATCATATACAATTAGAAATAAAAAAAAAATCTTAAAATCAAATGCATATGCGCCTGTAGTACTTAATCATTATTAAAAAATAACCCGACTGCCTTTTTATACCCAGTGTCACTCTCAGAATGACACCTCTCACGCTTAAATCCATCGAGCCGTTCAAGCCGCAGAGCGTGCCGAACAATTAATTATACAGAGAGTACTCTCGAAAAACATAACCTTCCTTCTGCCGCAGTCGGGTAAAAATGTTGAATGCTGTGCTCTATAATTTAAATATAGCTTGATATGCATATTCTTATAGATATTTACCTACTGCAGAACTAGCATACACTACGAATGAATACACTACATACGAATTAATGCAATACACGAAAACCAGCTATCCTTGAAAAGCCGTATATATACGTAGCCGTAAGCTATCGATTATCGGTTTTATCTAAAATATTGATGTCTGTCGATAGTGGACTATCGGGCGGCAATACTATATGCAGGTATTTAACGTAGATTTCAGTCCCTCGTTGCAAATGAATAAAATTTCTAATGACGGCTTTTCAAGGATAGCTGGTTTTCGTGTATTGCATTAATTCGTATGTAGTGTATTCATCAATGCTCTGTGTGTCATTGTCATATTATGTTCTTCTGAGAAAACATTATATATTGAGAAAGTTTAAATTGCATCTGCATACTAATATTATAAATGTGAAAGTAACCCTTTCTGAGTATTACCTCTTCACGCTTCAACCACTGAACCGATTTAGATGTAATATGGCATGGATATAGTTGAGACCTGGGGAAGGACATAACCATATTTTTTATCCCTTAAATCATCTATTAAAAGAATGAAAATGGAGGTGAGTCTTGTATGGGGAATCCTATTTTGCCAAGTAAAGTTTATTACATAGTACGTTACTAAATTTACGCAGACGAAGTCGCAGGTAATGGCTAGTTACTTATAATTTATCACAAAAATCCACAACGTTTCTCGCAAACTACTTATCATAATCAACTCCTAATCAATTCAATTGAATGATATCCACTTATATGAAGGATGCAGTGACGCAGAAAGAGGTGTCAGGAAACTATAGTGCGAAAATACATATTTACACTATTACGTCTTTATCCCTTACGGGGCAAACAGAGCCTTTTGTGTCTTACGGCCCTGGGCAGATTGAGTTCAGGGCCGTAAGACAAAAGACCTATTTTAGCATGATGGTTGGCGAGAAGGTGGAAAAAGGCATCAAAATAATAATGGATTCCCAGACGATCACGCTACGGGTCTTCAAGCACTGGGCTCAGTCTGCTCAAGTCATAAGACACAAAAGCTCTATCAGCTCCGTTAGGGATAAAGACGTAATATTAACGAAAAACGTTGACTAATAATCAGTGGTCGGATAATCGGATGTATATTTACCTAAAGCTGAGATGTTGGCAGTTATGGAGTGCACTTTTGTATCTGAAAACTCCCGGGATTCCGGAATCGACAAAATTTTGTGTTTTGATTATGGAATTAAATCGGGTAGGGTGTACATTTCCTTAAGTTCAGGTGTTGGCTAATATGGAATGCACTTTTGTATCGATTGTAAATCTCGCGATTCCGATCGAATTTAATGCTTTTTAACTATGGAATCGGATGCCGGCTAATTTTGTAAAGCAGGTTACCAAACTAGTATAGATGTCATGTCACGATGAGTAATTATCTTTCTTCTCTCCACATAGCGACAAACAACTTGGTGTCTTGAGTTTCGTTAAAAAATGTTTATGTGTAGTACTGCGAAACTAATAAACATTTCATAATGAGTGCGAGTGATACGGCAAATTATATACCTGCTTGTATGCAGGTAGTGACCCGAAAGTAGTTCCTTTTGTTCATTTAATGACATTCGTCGCTTTGCCGGATTTTGTATTTAAAAAATATGTTTTAAGAAGCCGATTCCATAATTTCCTAGCCAAAAATTAACTTTAGGCAAATATGCATCCGATTATCCGACCACTGCTAATAATAGATGTCTACGTTTCGAGGGCCAAGGCGTCGGTGTCAAGTTGCTCCATACAAATAACTTCATTACTTGAGATTAGCAGGCTCGAACTGGACCTGTTTAAACTAGTATACTAAAAATGAAAAGAAGTTTGGAAAATCCAGAAGAGCGCTTATTCAAAAAAGAGTAAAAAGAAAAAAAAGAACGATTTTAATTATAATGAAATGACACTGCATTAGAAAGTAATTTTTAAATTAAACAATCCTGTGACGTTATAAAGCTATTTAAAAAAATGGTACAAATACAGTAATCGTGGCACATACGTCCACACAGACATTCGGATATCTACGAAAAAAATTTTTGAGTCATTTTTTGTATATATTTTTGAAATATGTGCCAATTAACCTTTCATTTGATATAGAAACAAAAAAATGGATAAGCGATTCGGATACTACAGTGGAACAGACATAAATATCCACATACAAACATACATAGACTGGTTGCCAGTTTGTTCTATTCTGGGTTATCAGTGGGATGAAGAAGGAAAATCTAAACCCACTTACAACCCAGAATAGAACAACCTGGCGAAGAAGAATTAGGAGAACCAGCCCTACCTAAAGTGGGAAAAGGGAAAGACAAAGAGAAGAAAGAAACATACATAGACTGCTAAAATCACTTCTTCTCGACTTTGCCATAGTCTGAAAATAAAGGCAGTTTGACCCTGACTTGTTGAGAATAGAGCACTACCTCAACGCTCCGTAAATGGCCTGCAATACAGGAATATAAACCATTATTTAATAAAAACTATACAAGCTATTGAATGGCGGCGTTAAGTATATTTTCACAATGTTCTAAGAAATCCAACTTTTTCTTAATACTTTCTTGAAGACTAGCCTTTTGTGAAAATAACCAAAAAGTGAACCGGACCCAAAAACTCCTAAATATTTACTAAGAAGTTGAAAGGGTAAAGAAAAAGTTTAGCACATTTTAAATTATTTTTTCCTAAACGTTTCTCAAACATGCTCGCAAATGTGGCCATTATAGTAGTTAAAAGAAGACACGAATTTTGTAATTCTTGGCTCATGCATTACTTTACCGGCCTAGGCCAATAAATAAGTACGAAATTGCATTCCTGGCCGCCGTTCAAAACAAAAAGACTGCTACCAATTATAAAAACTGCACTATTAGAGCATTTATATGAATATGACCAAAATTTTATTCAAATGTAGGCGTAGTGGTCAACATGCTAGTCCGCCACTCAGAGGTCCCGGGTTCGATCCCCGGTCAGGGCAAGTTGGAAAATGGCCTTTTTCAAATTGTCCTGTGTTTTGGATGTTTATCTATATATGTATTTGTTATAAAATATAGTATCGTTGAGTTAGTATCTCGTAACACAAGTCTCGAACTTACTTTGGGGCTAGCTCAATCAGTGTTATTTGTCCCTATATACATATACATATACATATATAAACTCACCCGAAAATATACTTCATTTTCGTTGTGAGAGAAAAAATAATAATCTACGGTGGATATTTCTGGTTATTTCTTTAATGATTTCCTCACATTTATTTAATACACTCCTCGGCGGGAATAGTATGGCCGGATTCGTAATTATTGTCAAGGCCTGACTAGCGCTCTGCTTTGCTTGCTACTCGTCCGGCAATGCTATACTTCCCGTCCTCTGCAGTAATGTACTATACTTTTTATAAGTTTATTACAGAAAGTAAGTTTATTTTTAACTAAAAGAGTTTAAACATGTACTCTTAAGAGATCACTGTATAAGTATTAAGACCGTCCATTTTACCTATGTATATAATTTTTTGTTTTAAATTCAAATCTATTTTTTGTATTAGTGCAATGAAGAGATTTTCAGAGAGAGAAAGTCTTCATTCATATTAAAATGAACTCCTTTAGTAATAGAAAGTAACTTAAAATACCCTTAGAAATATCTATAAGCCACTTAAGGTGGATTGGGTCATAAAAATCCATTTTCGTTTTAAGTGTAATAAAATAATTTAATTTATTTATTTATTAGACAATAGACATATTTACTAAATAAGTAGGTAGTCAGTATTATAAAAAAAATCTTATCAAGTATGATTTCAGCCAAAAATACAAAAAAATGTATATGCTAAATCGCAGATAAAGGCTAATTACTAATAACTTATTATGTCTTGTATTCTCAGCAGCCTATAACAGCCCCCTGCTAGACTATGGGAGTATAACGCTGGGAGAATTTGCCCATTATCAACACGTGGGGCATGCGGGTTGGTAAATGCAACTTTGACGGTGGCTGTGTAGTGCATGGGCACTTTTGGATAGAACTATAACGTGAGACTGAACCCAGTAGATCGTAGGTATAAAGTCTTTGCATAAAGCTGCCCATTCTCTCTTACATATTCCTCCCTTAGTCGCCTCTTATGACGCCCGTTAGAGTAAAGAGGGATAACAAATTGTATTTTATTCTGCCGTCACCACATGGCACAGCCACATCAGCCACGGGACGTCTACTGCTAGATATAGGCCTCCAAAACGACAGATTGGAAGCGGCCTGTATCCCGCGTTTTCCTGCAACCTTGCTAAAGTCGTCCTACCTAAATAAGCTAATCGGCTGGATAACATATATCAGTGAACTTAGTATTTTACGAATCTCATCATTTCTGATTCGATTACCTGATTACGTAGACAAAAAACCGAGCATAACCCTCTCCATTAGGCGACCTTGAGCCTTCTTGTGAGACACACAGGTAGAGACCACGTTTCAGAGCCATATATGTTTAATATTTTGTGTAGATTTTCCTAAGTTCCAAATCCTAGACCTATTTAAATTAATTCCGAAAAAACCGGACTTCCGCCATTCCTCTCACTGGGAAATCCTGCCTACAGCCTGTCAAGCTCAACATGTGACGTCGTATTTATATATGTGACGTCGACTGTACTTATATCTTAGCTGGTCAAGATCGACCACATTTGACCGTTTGACCACGACGAAATCGGCTGTGAAGTGGTTTATAGTCAGTACATTTTGAGTGTTGGTGTGGAACGCATGTGTATTTAAAATGGCAAAGTGTGTTGTTTTTTGCATGTTTTTGTGTGTGCAAATCGTTTTTTGTCAGTTCGGTGAGTTTTTCGGATGTTTAACTTAGTTGTTGGTATGGTTGGAAAAACCAATTTAGTTTGGTTCAAACGTTTTCATAACTTTAGGAAAATCTTAATATTCGAACTTTAAATATTAGTATCTACTTACCTTAAAAATACTTTTAAGTATATTTCTAAATAAAATATAAGCACAACCTAGTTAAACGGGTTTTGTGATTCTTTTAAGTGTAGATTTTTTTATAATTAAATTAAGTAATTTATTCATAAAATACATTGTATAAGAAGATGACACTTCAAAATTTAACTAAACTATTTGTACAAAATAAATTAAACTAAACTATGAAACTGCACAATAAATTAAACTAAACTTTTATCTTTTTAAAGTAAAAAATGTCTCTTCGACTAGTAAGTTGCACATATTATTAAAAAAAAAAAACTATTCAACAGGTTTTGTAAATTCATTCTGCAATAGGGTTAAGCCTAAGCAAGTAATAGGAGTATCTGTCAATTAGGGTAAAATTGTCAGTCATAAATAAATAATTATATGTTATGTAATAAATAACTATAGGTAGGTATAGGTCTAGTCCCGGTCAGGGCAAGTTGGAAATTGGTCTTTTTCAAATTGTTCTGGGTCTTGAATGTTTATCTATGTATGTATAAAATATATATTATGTATAAAATGTAGTTAGCCCCAAAGTAAGTTCGAGACTTGTGTTATGGGAATAACACAAGACTCGAACTTACTTTGGGGTTAACTCAATCAGTGTTATTTGTCCCTATATATTATTTATAGATACTCAGATATGTGACCTTAGACACTATTATTCCAAAGGGGGCAGACAAAGCATTTTGGGTCTTGCTGCTCCAAGCAGACCCAGTGGCACTCTTAGCATGATGGACGGCAAGAAGATGGAACGAGTAGGAATCACAATAGTGATGTTAATTTCATTCGCATTTTCGCCTATATTCTTGATCGGCTTTTACGATCTGCGTGGGAAGAGAAATAGATTTGAACAATACATTTTTTTTTCTCTCAAACCAGCATGGATTTCCTGAAAAACGTTAACGTGTTGTATTTTTTAATTTTTTATTTATGGATTGCCCGTCTTTGGAAAGACCTTATATCAAACTTCTATCTTCTCTATCCCTAGCGACTGTCTGACTTTTTAATCCTAAGAGATTGTTAGACCATCGCATTCTAGGGCGGCCTCTCTTTTTTCGCCAGCCTGCAGAGACCTATTCTGTGGTATTTTGGCCAGGGCATCCTGCAGATATGACCAGCCCAGTCCCAGTTGACTTTAGCTGTTTGTCTATTTTTTTACATACAAATAAATACCTATGTAAAGAAACGTTGCTGCCATGGTAGAGCAAAAAAAGGAAGCAAAAAAACATATAAGGTATATCATCTACAGCAAATTTTCCTTCCACACTGATTGTAGATTTTCATAATTATTCAGGTGCCACGCAATTCCTACTTTCCTCTAGATTTTCCCAATTCCCTCGATGGACTTTGATAAAAGAGAAGCAGCTAGTTGTTTTACATTTGACATTCTAAAGTAATGTACTATATTGTGTACTATATGTATATTACTTTTACAATAAAAATATGTTATATAACTAATACCACAGAGGAGAATAAATATACAATGTCCTTCAGACCTGTATCAATTGTAGTATATAGTTTTCACCGTCTATGTACTAAAATATAAGTAACTTAATCTGTGTTATTAAATTTTATTTTAAATATCAATTTTATGTCTCCTCATGGCCCAAGTGATCAATTTTTGAGCATACTTTGGTAAAAAAGGCGTTCTATATGGCAATAACCATGATTAATTTATTGAACCATGGTAGCTAGATAGTCGTAATTTTTACAGATGATGTATTTCTGCTGTTGATATAACCATACATGAAATACAAAAAATAAAATAAAGTATATATTTAACAGTGGGACTTCCATACAACAAGCGTGATTTTTATAGATAATGGTATGGAACCCGGATGTGCGCGAGTCTGACTCGCGCTTAGCCGGTTATTTTGGTAGACAATTTAAATTCAATATAATTTAGAGACCGGATTCATTATACCGTAAGGAATGAAATACAATACAAAATATATATATTATATTCAAAATGAGAAAAATACAAGATGATATAAAAAATCTGACAGCGTAATCAGGCGGTCAAAAAGTCATTGGCACGCGTCAACCTTGGTTTGGCCGGGTTGGCTCGAAATGTGATGTAAAACGAAGAGTATTATAACATTGCTAAAGCAATACCTACTTATATTGATTCTGTGGATGAAGCCTCGTTTTATTGATGTACTTACTTATTCATTAGTTAAGTAAAAGCTAGTTTTGATTCTTGGAACAAAAGTCACTGCCCTACGGATTCAGTCATTGAAATGGCTGTGGGGGATATAACGCGACGCGGCTAACTGATATCTGTTGTCCGCACTACCTTGCCCATCACTTTTTCGATGATAAGCGATTAACCGACAGGTATTGGAAAGAAAAGGCCCAGGGCCAGGATAGATAATTTGGAAAAAAGAGGGGAGGTTTTTGTCCAGCAGTGGGGGACAGATAGCTATAAAAATAACCGGCCAGCCACAGTGAGTTTTGTAGTTGCGAATGCCGACTTTGAGTTCACACGACTAAAAAGTCTAAAAAAAAGAATTTGCTTTTGAATTTGTATGAAATTTTACTTTTTCGAGTACATTTGTAACATGAATTCTAAAAAAGGAGGAGGTCATCATTTCGCCGCGATTTTTTTTATGTTTATTCACAGATTGTTTTTTTTTATTTGAAAGGGTATACTTGTCAGGTGGTCCCATAGAAATTTATTTTTCCTTTAAACTTTTATATACTTATACAAATACTACGGCCGTGAAATTTTTCACGTGTCCTTATAAACGTTTTAGTAGACCCCCATCCACTAAAAGGTTGTATATAGACACGGGGACACTTAATTCTAACTAAAATTTGCACTATATCATGTACCCACTGAATACAACATGGCGTTTTATAGTGCAAATTTAGTCAAAAAATATTGTTTACAAGGTCACAATATTTTTGAAAGTCCTATTCAATGCTACCTGCAGTAGAGAAAAAAATACACCCTAATCATATGTACGGATACAAAAAAAAATTTATTTACCACTTTTTTTGCATTATTTATATACATACCCATGCCAAATTAAAGCTTAAATAAGCGAGCTTGCCTATAAGGAATTGATTACCGATAAAGCTGCGTTTTGCATATTTTCTAGTTTTAAAGATTTTTATGTCTATTGATTTTTGTGCAATAAAGAGTATTGTATTGTATTGAAATACGAACCAACTAGGTTGACAAAACAGATAAAAAGCAGCTAAATGATTGAACGCTGCGGCAAAAAGTTAAATCATACAACAAAAAGGAAATTATCTATGTCACAAAAAATAGTAATTGAACTTACAGTGAAAACAAACATGCTCTATGTTTGTTTTACAGTATATGTGATTCCCCCGTAACGTACAATGATCTCAGCGCCGTCATATGCATTTATGTAATGATCATCAAGTGTTAAATTAGACAGTTCATCATTTGCTCCATACTTTGGGTTTTACGCATAATTTCGCAATTTTATGATCTGAATGATATGAATCGTAATTTAAGTGACCATACTTTGATATATTCCGGTTTTGAATAAAAAAACATGTGCCACAATGCGAGGTTACTCGCATCGTTTATAAATCGTAGAATTAAAATCTACATTGAATTATTTTAACCAGGCGTTATACAGACGGAAACAGTAACCTCAGACACTAATTTATGCGACATTGATAGCTGAAACTATTTTTTTACCTCATCTACTCGATAAACGATGTTGTCATTCGAAAGCATTTGGAGCTAAAGTTACTGCTGATTCTCTCGGGAAAAAAAAAGATAAGTGAATAAGAGAATCTCTAGGTATTAAAAATAATTTTTCATCTCATCTGATGTTTTCATCCCAAATCCCAATACATGTCATCGTCAACATGGTAGGAAAACATTTTTATGTTCTTCGCTTCGGAAAAAGAAATAGTTAAGTATAATTAAAAAGCGAAATTTTTCTTTTTGATTCACGTATTTAAAGAAGTTATAGGTTATTTGTATTGAAATGTAATTATTAGTGTAAATGTGGATACTTTTTTGCGAGTTTAAGCCAATAGTGAATAATTATCAAGTTTAAGAATAATTAAAAGGATATAAAGCACCACGCAAACAAATTTATGAATTAATATTTTATCTTAAGTTCTTAGAAAAAATATTTCTTAGTAATTATTGTATGAAAATAACACCAAACTAAAGTTTGCAGGTATTAAATTGTCGGTTGAAGTCTGATTAGGTATTGTAGGTGTTCTACTGTTCTTTATATTCTGTTTTGTATGTGCTAGTTTTTCTCATAGATGGAGATGAAAAGTAGGGTGTGCTACTAGGGTATGGTAATATTTTTATCTCGGGTGATATACATGAATTCATCCCTACATTAAGGATTCAAAGTAGCCCCCTTACCTTAAAAATGTTACCTTTACCCCTTGTGACACAATCTACTATTAATATATCACTATAAAAGTGATAATTTGATATTTATTCTTTTTTCGAAACTTAATGTTCTATTCTTCGTTGGGTCGAAACAACATTCTACAATACAAAATTGATTGTTGTATATGAGTTCGTTGGACACGACAGTTTCGGTACAAAACATACAGGGTTGATGATTTATTATCTAAGAAAGTCATGTAAATATAAAGATAAGTACCTATTTATCTTTTCTTAACTTTTTTACCAATATTTACTTACTTATCTGTAAAGAAAAATCTTTACTTCGTAAAACATTATCTAGAAAACACACCCTTGTTCACTTTGCAAATAATATTTCTTAGAATAGTCAGTCAGTAACATACCTTCCACAGTATTAACTTGGGTAGAGACATAACTTGCGTTGATTTCTTATTACCCAAGAGTATATATAGCCCCGTGGGAGAACCATGCTTAGCACTTTGATTATATATGCTTAACTAACTTAATGTGCAAGTTAGGAACGGTTCTCAGTTGGAAAAGCATGGTCGTATTAAGACCAAGGCTACAGGTTCCAACCCTGCACGTGTGGTATTTGTTCAACATTTCTTATTTCTTTATTTAAGTAGTTTACTTTTTAAAATCACGAATTCTTGAAAAACGTTTATTAAAAATGAATTGCTGTTCGATTGTGGAGCTTGAAGAGATTGGTCTTAATTTAGTTTTGAAATATTTGTGGAAGTCCAAGGAAGGTTTAATTTAGTCATACATAAAAATATGAAATAGCAAAATAACAACGGTAATGGGAACAAATAAGATCGGGAATAGTTACGAAGTCTGCCGGGTCAGCTAGTAAAAATTATAAGTAGGTTTAACTAGATTTGATGGGCCTAACATAAAAAACAGAGATCTGAAATAGTATCAGGTTGATTTGACGTACTTATTACATTACCTTTGAAGAAGATAAAATAGAATCAACAACAAATATGTAATAATAAGGAAACTGCCATAAATAGACGTCACTGTAGTAATCATAGCGATAATGATACTATGATATTTTGATTGCAATATAAATCATGGTCGTGTGAATTTATATGTACTTAAACAATAGATTTTTTTGAATGTTTACCGTCTTACTAACCTGTGGGTCTTTTGGTTTTGTGACCCTTGGCTTTGTCTACCCCACACCCCTTTGACGTAATAAAACTTGGGCGCATGTATGTTTTTCAGAAATAACTAGCTTAGCTTGCATTTAGATTATTTTTCTATTTTGCATTGATATTATACTATAAAAAGCCATTGATATCTTAAAAGTTCATGTTTTAGATTGGCTTAAAATGTCTTATTAGACTCTATAGGACTACGGTTAGAAAAGTCCATATGAAAAAAAAATGTTGTGAGAAATTATGCACTTTTAGAAACCCTACTGGCTTCTACAAGTAATCAACCAGGGAATCAAATTAACTAGTGTGTATAAATAAACCAGTTGGTTGTATCTCTGCCAAAATCGTAATTTTATGCGTTGGTTTCCTCACAATAACTATAACGGATTAAAAAACCCCAGAAACAGGTTTGAGAGCATTTTTTTTGTGCTGTTAAATAGAACATTGATTTTTAATTACCCATTTGTTTTTGCAAAATAGGTTTCTTCCCAAACCGAGAGGAGCGCCGTCAAAACTTCAACTTCCAAAACTTCCTGGACCCCAATAGAATAAGGAACAGACTGACTGGTCTCCTTCACATACGCCCCGAAAACAGGGAGAACAACCCAGGATATATATTTCCGTTCAGAATACCAGGAGGAATTACCAACGCTCAAACAGGCCGACCAGCGTACCAAGATGATCAATATGGGGAAAATTACCAAAACTATGCAAATCAAAACGAGTATAATACCGTTGTTTTCCCTACAAACCCTCCAAACAATCAACAGTACTCTACCTACGATTCGAATGTAAACTTTTACCCAAATGGAAACCAAAATAATGAATATGGACAGTATCAGCCTAACGCTAATAATCAAAATCAGTACAACAACTATGAACCTAATCAAAATAATGCCAAAGAGATTCCTAACGATACAGTGAATTTCGAAGAACCTACACCAACTGAAGCACCAGTAGACCCACTTAAAGTTGTGGATAATGAAGATGCCATAGAAAACGAGAAGAAACCAGAACCAACTGGGACTCTTGAAACTGGAGCAGAGAACCCTGGAGTGACAGGACTGCCTGAGTTGACCCCTGTGCCTGATACAGACAAGAGGAATAATTTTAATTTTGGATCGGCAGGATTATTCAGTAAGACTTTTTTTACCTGGGATTGCACGAACGCACTGGGCTGTATTTTTCTGGGATACTGTTAACGCATGGCCATCAGTCAATTTAAATCATTGTTCATTTTATTACTGTGGGAGTTCACAAGATTGCATGGAAATTTTGAGCATGTTTAATATGTGTGTTTCTTGTTATTTCTTTTAGGGACCGTAATTTCTTTATTTGATAAATTTGCATGTACGTAAAAATATATTATAAGTGTATTACTCAATTATGAGTAAAACATAACATTTCATTTGATCATTGGCCTTCCATTGAAATTATTTCTTTATCTTAAGCTTTGAAGTTCTTTAATTTCTTCTTGAACTCCTTCTGCCGTGGTCGGGTGAAAATGTTACTGAATATTATACTAGTAGCAGTTATTTTTTGGAAGCCTATGACTTTATTGTGTCTTTTAAGTATTCATTCCTGTTTTATCTGCGTAAAGATTAGTCGATACAATACATCATTCGAAGGCCGAATGACGCGGATCTAAGTACATACTTGTACGACTTGCTGCACTTAGAATAAATAAACAAAATTTAGTACTCCCGTACATATTAATATGCTTTGATTATGTCACCTTGCTGATTATATGTATAGATAAAACTATTAAAATACATTAGATAGTAACAACAACAATAAGCTAATATAGTGTGTATCCATAATTTCAAAAAGCAGGGGAGCGGGCTTAGTTCTATTCCAACCCCTTGATCAGAGTAGAAATTTAAATTGACGAGTTTAGTTTGGAGTATTACCCACTAGAACTGATTTTATTTTCTCCTTTTTCGAGAAAAAAGTAGAACAACCCTTGTGATTTACCTCTGCATCGGTGGACTGACTGATGGCGGCTCTAGAAGATCTCTGAGTCTATTTGCACATGTGGCTTTTGTATACATACGACCACAACTCTAGCGTCTTCAATCGTTTTATCTGATCGACATGAAATTCGGAAGAAGTACTATCGGTTAGGTACCTTACTATAAAATGATCAATTTCGAACATAAAAAAAATCAATCAAGGGTTTGGCAAGACAAGAGATTTTTCTTTAAACTCGCGAGTTCACTGTTCAGGGTGAACTACTAACAATAATATCATATCGCCGTTTTTAACATGTCATCGGTTATCTCATATGGAGCGTTATGTTGTTTTTCAATAGGTCACTTGCGCCGGCGGCGCCTTTCAAGGTAGCGTCCGGCGGATGAGATTGAGGTCAGATTGTAAGGGCTTGAGCACACGAGATAGTCCACATACTTAGCTGTTTATATAAACATTATGGACCTCCACTTGCTACAAACCTGACATATCTCTCACTCATCACTTTTGCCCTCCTAACCTCTCCATTGTCGAATGTCTGCAATGTGATAGCAGAACCACCTTATTTTAACGCAGCTCTCTCTTGCTCATCTCAACGTTGCATTGCATTCTCTTAATAAGCTGTGCCTTCGGAACATGCATCAGCTTACACCTATTATATATACGTACCTATTATTAATAAGGGAAAAATCCGCTTTTTAACCAATTTGCAAAATGGAGGAGGTTATCAATCCGAATGTTTATATTTTTATGTATGTTCTCGATAACTCAAAGACGTCTGGCTAAACCAATTTGGAAAAATCTTATTTTCGATTAAAAGGGCATATTTGCGAGGGTTTTCTATAGAAATTTTATCAAAATCGGTTATGTAGTTAGGCAGTCGGTTTTTAGTTTTGAAAAATTATGTTGTTGGAAAAATTATTCCGTCATGGAAATCTTGATTTATTTTGTCCCTTACAATATAAACCTTGGACCACGTAAAGGCCACAAATATTTTATTGAGATACATTATGTCAAACACCTATCTCTCAATCTCAACAAAAAGCGAAATAACTTTTTCGAAATTAGTCATATCTAAGTATGACTTTAGTTAGGCAGTAATTGGGTATTTTGCTGAAACAAAAATTAATTATTTTGTACTGATAAGAAAATAAAACGTCGCAAAATAACAAAATCCCATAAAAAATGTTTGTGTTGACGTTTAAAAAAAGTATCTGATTTGACTTGCTGGAAAATAGTTAATTGTGTTAAAATAGCGGATTATTATTTTCGACTAACCTTGTATGTAATAATCAAATATTGATTTATATATTCGGAAGCACACACTGTAGACCGCAACCGCAGAATAAGGAAAACTTAATAATCAGTGACTTGTCTTCTTCTCAAAGGTATGTCAAAGAAATAATGACTGAATAGTATGAATGATGTACTATTAGTTATACTATTATCAACTCACCTGCCCAGCGTGGTGAGTATGAAATGGGCACATCCTTACCTAAATGGGCGGGCCTGTAGTCCAGCTGTGCCCATCAGGCGCTTGACACTCAGTCAAAGCCGTTGTTTTAGTGATGCCCCAAAAAACAGAGCCTGGGTTCGTTCGTTCCTACCCTGTGGGAGCCCTTTGCGCTGTCACTTTCCGATGTGGATAAAATCTTTCCATTTTGGCAAATATTGGTCCCATTTTTTTTATTGCGTATTATTCGTCACGTCCGGTGAACTGTATAATGGAGGGCAAGTTGATAAGGAGCCTTTTAAAGATATTCGTGGGTCTTGGGTGCTTATTATAATATAATGATGATATTTATTTATCATAAAAATATAGTGTCGTTGAGTTATAATAGTTAACATAATATATCCCCTTTTACAAGTTTAAAGCTTAATTTGAGGCTAGCTCAATCTGTGCGCTAGTTATTAAAAATATTCCAGTTTTCCATGAATACTTCATGTCACACCTGTCTAACCTAATTTTATACAAACATAAAAAAGCTTTCGAAAAGTAACAAATAAAACATTAGTATTAGCGACTCCCTTGTTTGAAACTAAGTATATATAACATTACCTATACGTCACTAAGATAATGCATGCAAAACTATTAATATATATTGATATACGCGAGATTTTAATTAATTACCATCTGGTTGGTATTCAAATTAGCCTTATCCGACAGCATCGGAAGAGGTTATGTAGTTGGGTACCTACAAGATACAATAAACGCATTATAAATGTAAATAACCATTAAGGGGCTACCTGAATTTTCCGGGGTCCAGTGCTGCCCCCATTTGTAATAAATCATTTGAAAGAAAACGGAGATATCATTCAAAAATTTGTCTTGATCAGACCCTAGATAACCCTTCAAACTATTTACTAAACTACTTTTTACAGTTTAAAGTGAGAACGTGAAGCTTTTCTACGCACAATTGCGAAAAACGGCCACTTTTGGCGTATGTGCGTAGAAAACTTTCACGTTTTCACTTTAAACTATAAACAGTAGTTCATTAAATAGTTTAAAGGGTCATCTAGGGTCTGATCAAGACAAAATTTTAAATGATGTCTCCGTTTCCTATTAAATCATTTATTTCAAATGGGGGCAGCACTGGACCCCGGAAAATTCAGGTAGCCCCTTAATACGCTCATCTACAATGCATTTTTATTTATGCAAAGCATAACAAATTATTTTATATATCAATAAAATTTACTAAAAGTTACTAAATAAAAAGCATTTCTATTTTAAGGTATTTTTTAATAACTTAGTTACATAATACTATTAAAAGTAACGTGAGATGACATAACTAAATATTTAAAAACGATATTACTCACGCAAGGCTACGCTCAGTGCGTTGAGTACAGCGAAACCGTCGCGTCGCCGTCCCACTTAACAACACTCGCCCTGATGATGATCGTCTAAACCGATCGAAACTAGTCGACATTTTCCGTCTACTCTACGTGAGTTTTTAAATATTTAACTTCGTTACAAATATTTAAAGGGTCGTTTCAGTATCTGTCGTTAAGTTATCTAATTGCATTGTACTGTAGTACGTACTAGTACTAATGGAAGATTTAGTAGGTAACATGAACTGGAATTACCCTTGAGAATATTCGTACATCATCAGCCCACATTACCCCACTGCTGGGCTTTTTTTTCGTGGCATTTTTTCCTCAACAAGATCTTCATCTTTTTCATCTTAGCGCGTTCCCGGTTGCACCCTCAGCTGTTTTGCTTCGGATCTTTCCCGCTTTTTCTTCTCCAAATACATATAATATGTCAATGAGTTATCATTGACATATTATATGTATTTGGAGAAGTTATGATCGTTAGATCATCAAGGATGCCGAAGAACATGCCAAATAGAAAAGAAATAGCCGGAAGAAGAGTAGTAGCATCGTCTAATTTAGTCAAATCTTTCCAGAAGAGACCTGTCAGACGGTGGACAACGAGATCGGCAGCTGCCTCCCCATTACCAGCTGCCCGCCATACCTGCGGGTCATCCAGGAGTCCCGCACCAACCCCCAGGCAGTGCAGCTCTTGAGAAGGGCTCATTGCGGGTTTGAGGGCAACAACCCCAAGGTGAGGGCTTGTATTAAAATAATTCAACTAAAAATCTACGGGCCCCAAGTGACATTTACATTTGACCCTTACCCTAACTAGACTTTTCCAAATAAACGTAAGTAATTTAGCTTTTATTATTCGACAATTAGTACGAAACATTTTCAAAAATAATATATTTTACACGAGACTTTAAAACGTTCCATACAAACGTGCCTAATCTTGCTTTTATTTTGGAACTTTAAAGCAATCGCTTAGTAATATATAGATTGTTACTGGTTTTTCACCATGAATTATTATCTGAACTTGAAAAAAAATTGTGTCATTAATTTTCGAACATCTATTGAAAACTTCTCCACTATATTTTCTAACAAGTCTATATTTTGACTGTGAAAAACCAGTTAAAACCCTAGTTACATATGATATAGTAGATACCTATGCTATATTAGTATGAAATTTCCTTAAAATAACACAATTTTGAAGTGACATGCCCGTAATAAATTGAACCACGAGCTATACTAGATCACTATAGTATAATGAAATTAAAATAACAGTCTAAACACATTCGGCATTTCCATATAAAGGTGTGCAGCCGCCGTAATTTGTATGGGAAATTGGATTTTTTTTTTTTGAATGTTACTTTAATTTCTTTATACTACGAGTATAGCCCGTGGTTCGATTTATTACGGGTATGTCTCTTCCACATTGTATAAAAGTATAGGAGAGAAAAAATATAATTTTGTACCATTCCCTCTCTAAAAAGTTTATTTTATTCACTGAAAACAGTGAATAAAAAGCACTTTTACTCACTATTTTGGTAATTTATTTTATTCACTAAAAACAGTGAATAAAATGCACTTTTACTCACTATTTTCATGTTTGAATTTAGAACAATTTACTCTTAATTTTAGTAATTGTTCCAATTTTAATGTCCATTTTAATTAATTTAGCCTTCTTTTTCTTCATTAAATGTTTATTTGCGCTTAAATTTTTCTTTTTAACCGACTTCCAAAAGAGGAGGTTATCAATTCGTCGGAATCTTATGTTTTATATAATATATAAAACATAAGATTCCGACGATTCTTTCTTTTTAAGGGAATACCTGTCAGGTGGTCCCATAATTTTTTTATTAAAACCGGTTGTGTAGTTTGGTAGTGAAGTCAGTTTTTAGTTTAGAAAAATTAATCTCGTAGTCATGGTACAAAGTATAGTATGCAATTCTTGAATAAAGCGGATTTACATCGAGGGCCATGAATCACTCGCATTGATCAGGATTCTAAAACTTGAATCACTTGCTACGCTCGTGATTCAATCAACATGAATCACTCCCTACGGTCGTGATTCAGTCGTCAGAATCCTTCACCTGCTCGTGATTCATCTATGGCCCTCGAAGTAAATCCGTCCTTTATTCACTAATTGCATAATATACTATTTTGAAATGTTGAAATACAAAAAAATGTCGACGCCCCATTCAAACGACTACTAAAGAGCAATAAGACTAAAGGGGTGCAAAAACCAATCCTCTATTTCGTTTACTCAGGTGTGCTGCCCACGGCCAGGCATTCCCACCGATCCGCCAGAGCCTGTCACAACCACTACCACCACCACAACTACCACAACATCACCACCGGAGACCCCTCTCCCTGATGCGGAGGGCAAGTCCTCAGGGGACTTCCTGGACTCATTCCCGCCTCCTCCTCTCTGCGGAACGGCTAATGGAGGACTTGGGAGGGTAGTAGGTGGAGTACCGGCTCCTCTTGGTAAGAAACATGGAAAATATATACAAATCTAACATTTGTACCATAAGCAGTCTTTTGCCGTTAGTGCATTAGGTTGTTGGGCGTTTCGGACCGCGAGCGGTTCAGACCGCGGTCCGAATCGCCCAAGTACTGTTTCTGAAGGGAGTTATTCGCACCGCAGGGGTTAAAGTTGTGCAAATGGCCAAAGGTACCCTTTTGGAATGGGTCGATTTGGACCACTACCCAATACTCTTTTCGTAGGTCCGTTTCTTGGAGATGTGTGCACGTATATCGGGACCGAACAACCCAGTACATTGAAGTGACTGAAGTCACTCTAGCAGCTGATCCATATATCAATCACTTCGAAATCCACCACTCTGTTTTAAAAGCTTTTATAATTATATGTCCACAGACCTACTGTGGATAGTTCTTTTATATATAAAAGTAAATGGGTGCAAAGGCAGCGGTTGGTGGAATGCGTTAGGAAAGATATTGGAATAGTTGGAGTGGTTGGAAGTATGACAGGGGATAGAGAGACATGCAGAGATAAGACATACTGCGCTGACCCCAGATAAAGGGAAATAGTAAGGAAGAAGATGAAAAGTTCCGTACATGTAATGCAGTTTAGGTACTTACATAATAAGAGTAAATACAGGGTCTAAAAAGATATACTGAAACTTTTTTAAGTAATGGTGAATTCAGTTCATGATAATAAAAAACATTCTCCAAGGAGCATTGTATCGAAATAACCAAAATACTTTTTAGCCTACCATACAAGTTAACCAATCACAGATCCAAGTTTGTATGGAATGCAAACATGTTTCATATTTCAAGTATATGGATTGAATTTCAGTATATTTTGTTAGACGTTATAGAGGTTAGTATTGTTTATTACAACATTAGTGTGTATATATTTTGAATATCATAACAGTTTATTGTTTTCATTACTATTTATTTATATATGTTTTCTGGCCACCAGGTGCGTTCCCATGGATGGCGCTGCTGGGCTACAAGCCTAAGCGAGGGTCTGGCGCGCGCTGGCTCTGCGGTGGCAGCCTGGTCACCTCGAGGCATGTGCTCACTGCTGCACACTGCATCCACTTGAGAGAGAATGACTTGTGAGTGCAATTAATATTTTAAAAGTTGAGCCAAACAAATAAAAAAACCCCCGACGACACCACCTAGTGGTAAGTGGCGGAACTAAATGAGCCAATATCCGTAGCGCCATCTATTATTTGCTAGGAAAATTAAAAACACCCCGACTTTCCAGCGTTATCCCCCAAACGTTAACGTTAACGTTTAAACGGCTAAACCGATTTTATCAAACATAGCTATAGCATATAAACCGCAGGAAAACTTGTTTTCACGTAAAAAACCGCATTGAAATCGGTCGTTTCGTTCGAGACCTACGATGCCACATACAGACAGACCGTCCGACAGGCATTAGCATCAACAAATAACTCCCCTCTTTTCTGTCGGAGTTGAAAACAGCAGCATACCTCCTCGTCTAAGCGCGTTCCCAGCTCTCAGCTGTGCTGCTTCAGAGCCCGGGTGTGCTTTTCTTTTCCACAGATTATATGCATGACATTTATTTATTTAAACATGCACATGGTCAATTGGTCACCCGAGGATGCCGAAGTCCATGCGACATCAAGAAGATAATAGCCGGAACAGTTTTAACTATTTGGCTATAATCTTACGACCGGCTGTGCCTGCCTGACGTCAACACTCTCTGGGAATGCATTTGTGCGAAAAGATTTACATCCGCCCGCCGCCTTAAGTCAACTCTCCTTGAGAATGCAGTTGTCTGTGCTTATATTAAGCCTATATAGTATAGGAGTGGTCCTATTCTTGGCCAGAAAACACACGGCCTACGATAAATACTTTGACCACCCACAAACGAACTATTATTATTTTCCTTCTAATATTCGATGCTGTTATAGTGTTTTCCATTATCTTCAAGAAAAAAATATAACTAGAATGTCTAGTTATATTTTTTGTCTAGTTACTTTGTGGTTGTGTACATAATTCTTGTTGGCAGAACTATATACTTATTTATTTATAATGCTTACTAACATATATACATAATAAAAATATGTACTTACATAAAACCAAAAGACTCGTAGAAAAGGTATGTACTCGGAAAATGACATGTGATCATATTGCAATCACTGCATTTGATGAAGCCGTTTATATAGTCATTATATCTTAGAGTTTTACAATTACATATAGGTACACAAACATTAGATATTACATCAATTTATAGGATCTTATTACAATATAGAAAGCCTTTGTCTGTTTTTTGTACTTATATGTAACTGGACACATGGTTTTAGATTTTCCAAGCTGCCTCAAGGAATTTGATGTAGACGTCTAGCTTCACGATTACCATACAATGATACAAACGGTTTAGTGCGCCTTCTGACTGAAGCAAGGAGGAGCTGAATATTTTTTATTAAATCTTAGTTTTTATATAAAAGACATTTAAAAATATATCAGTTTTTAATTTGTCAAGCAATGTATATATTTTCACGCGGACGAAGTCGCCGGCATTAGTACTGATTTTTACCGAGACCTTACTTGACAGATTATTGTATACATAATCTTTGAGCACAACATGATCATAAATAATATTCCATTGTCATTGCCGACTGACTATGGTCGTTTATGTTCAATAAAGCGCACTTATTTCTGTTTATTTATCTGTAGATTTTCTGTCGACTTCCTCAACGTGACATGTAGGTACATAATTGACACAATTTTTATTTATCGTACTTACAATAATATTTACAAGATAACTTTAAGAACTAAAACCCGGCCACGGGAAAACTCTTACTGAAAATTACGAGCTAACGTAAAGACAGCAAGGAGTAACGTATTTATTTTGATTTATACGAGCTTATTTAGCTCGTAAATTAAAAATATTAAGGATGATAAAGCGGAATACTAAGCATCAGAACATAAGCATTATGACACGTGATAAGTAAATATGTACAAGGACACATAAGGACACAAAAATGCGAAGAAAGACCGAGAGGATTTCGTAATCACCCATAACACTAATATTATGAAGGCGAAATTTTATGAGTGTGTGTGTATGTTTGTTACTTCTTCGCGCGCAAACGGATGGACTAATTTTGATAAAATTTGGTATGCAGGAAGCTAAATTAACACATGGGCTACTTTTCCGCGGGTAATATCACGGGGCGCAGCTAGTAAATAAGTATACTATTAAAACAGGCATGATCGTTTATTCCAATTCCTTGAACAAGTTACAATATTAATATATATGTTTGTACAATGTAATTGTCATTACGTGCAGATCCGCCCAAACCGGTTGTGGGAATGATCATCTTGAGTTCTTTACGTCTTACGACTGGTTTTTTGTTTGCTGGAAAAGTGTTAATATTATGAGTGTACCTGATATAAAAACCTGAATTTTGTCAGTGGTTTGTTTAATCTAACAGTGTGGATCTAATATAGAATACAGCATGCCCTCCATCTATCGTCTCGCTAAGCGTGACACTGACTCTGTTTACCCCGTAACGCAACCATGTATATTTTTTATACAGCAATGTAGATGCCTAGATGATTTTGACATAAATATATTATATATCTACATACATTTTTGACCGAGCGAGTGAAGCGTCTTCGTTCCTTCTGTCCGTTCTGCTTCGACAAAATTCTTCTGTCCGTTTGGTTGTCCGAATTTCAATTTTCGCATTTCTCAACCGGTTCTCGTGAAATTTTTAAGCAGGTTCAAAATTCAAAATTCAAATTTTTATTCAGTAATTAGACTTTTACAGGTACTTTTACGCGTCAATATAAGTATAATTTACATTACATGTAGTTTATATTGAAATTTAATTTATTTTAAAGAAAAGCTAGCGATATCAGCGCTTCGTAACGACCACTGCTGAGAAGAAACGCCGAAATAAACTTATTTTCACAGTATTGGTCGCCTACTCGCCAGAAGGGCTTTGTCATATTATTATTGTGTCTTTTTTTATAAATACTTTTAATATAATACAATGTTGATACATTATAACATGTAATGCTTGCGAACAAGTTATCAAACATAAATTACGTAATAAAAAGAAATACTAAGTAGTCAAAAAATCGACTCCGAGCTGACCAGTCCCTCCCGGCAGTACACGTTCACGAGTTGACGCACGAATCAGCCATCGTTAAACTCAACCATATTAGAGGGAACCTAACGACCCGACCAGCGACGCCACGACCAGATTG
This sequence comes from Acrobasis suavella, assembly GCA_943193695.1. NCBI lineage: Eukaryota > Metazoa > Arthropoda > Insecta > Lepidoptera > Pyralidae > Acrobasis > Acrobasis suavella. The sequence goes on from OW971928.1 coordinate 32,943,898, forward strand.
GACATTTTAATGAGCATGAAAAGCCCGATATAGCAGACCTTGTCAAGAAGAAATATTAGTTATATGTAGGTCACCTATTGATCGCAAAGCATTAACAAGTTTTACAGTAAACTAATTATTGTTACAGAGAATACAGTTTTTATGTTTTATGTGTGGAGTGTAATTGAAAATTTTTAGGAAGTGTCCCCCCTTTTTTTTCTTTTAAATAACACTGGTCAACAAGATTTTGCCACAAGGATACTTACAGCGATTTCTAAAAGAATTCAGTACAAAAAACATGAACCTGGTTATAAAAAATGTGTAGGACGTCAAAATTTTCAAATATTACACGTCAAAATTACAAATTTCTTATTTTTTCGGCAATTTCAAAATTAAACCATAAATTCAATAAGGTGATTTTCAATTTTCTAATAGCAGCTTAACACTGTGCAAACCTTACATTTTACAATATTTTTTACATCATTGCTAAATTATTTATAAAAATGACTTATTACAGATTTTTAATGGGTCGGTATAACGCCCTACAATGCGCGCAGTACGCAATGTATGGGAAATATTACGGTAACTTAAATCTTTATATATATCCATAGATAAAAAAGATACAAAAGTAAAACAAATTTTGTTTTGATATAGAAGGCTGATTACATCATTTTTTGTTACAAAATTAAATAACCTGCACAAAAGCTATTTACTATAAATAATTATAAATATCAGAAATTGGGGAAAATTGGATTTTTGATATAACATTATTCTCAACTCTGACCTCCTAGAAACAAAAGTAAATTATGTCCATATACACTATACAAAAATCTGTAAGAGACAACTAGTCTTTCTCCAGTGGGAAAAAAAATCTAAAATTTTGTCGACCAGTGTAATCATTAAAAGTAAGTACGCATTATTCAATTAAACTTTTTTAACATGTATTTTAAATTTTGACATGGGTAGGTGTACGACCTTTTCAGGAAGTTTGTTAAATAATGTTATACCTAGACGCAAGAGTGACTTTCTAGTTTTAGCAAGTCGAAATTTAGGCGTATGAAGCTTATTTTTGTCGCGAGTGTTATAACTGTAAACATCACTATTTCTCTTGTAACTATTTAGTCTTGATTTAACAAAAAGGATATTGACGTTAATAAATTGAGAAGTGATTTAAATAACTCTCTTAAGGAATCGCGTGATTTTAGTCCGTAAATCGACCGAATTGCTCTCTTTTGTAGCACAGAAATAGTATTTATGTTAGCCGCTTTACCCCATAAGAGCAATCCATACGACATTATACTATGAAAATAACTAAAGTATACTAGCCTAGCAGTTTTAACGTTAGTACAACGTCTGACTCTCCTCACAGCATATGCTGCCGAAATAAGTTTCTTAGATACAAAGATTCAAATGTTTATTCAGTAATTAGACCTTTACAGGCACCTTTTCACGTGTAAAGTATATTAAAATGTAATTTATTTTTAAAGAAAAGCTACCGATACCAGCACTTCGTAACGACCACTGCTGAGAAGAAATGCCGAAAGAAACTCGTTTTCACAGTATTGGTCGCCTACTCCTCAGAAGGGCTTTGTCATATTATTATTATTGTATTTTAATTATTAAATACATATCCTCATATTCATAAAAATTACCAACCGATTGTAAATTTATTTTAGTTAAAACATGTTTTGTCCCTTTCCCTCTTTTCAATATTTGACATTAAAAGAACGAGACAAAACATGTTTTAACTAAAATAGCTTTAGCAATTGTTTGTATTTTTTTATGAATAAAGGGGTTATAATATAATACAATGTTGACACATTTAACATTTAATGCTTGCGAACGAGTTAACAAACATAAATTGCGTGATAAAAATATTAAGTAATCATAGTCTTAGCAGTGGCCTCAATATGTTTATCCCATTTTAAGTTGCAGTCTACAGTTATGCCTAAAAACTTGGTGTTGGGGACCCATTCTAGAACTTGGCCATTAAGACTCAGAGGTATGTGAGTACTGGGTTTACTCAATAGTGAAAAATTAACGCACTTAGTCTTTTGTGTGTTTAATGCCAGACTATTAGTCATAAACCAACTGAGTACTTGTGACATAGTATTGCTTACATCGTCATATTTTATGGATTTTCTGTCAACCTTAAAAAGCAAACAATACTATCATCAACAAACAAACATTTAAATAATTAAATAGATTTTTTTGCTGACTACATTTTTCGTCATTAAAGCCACTCACAGTTTTATTTTTAAAAAGAAAGTATATAATGCACTCAAAATTTGCTGTATAAAAAAACTATACAATATGTAACAAAAACCCTGACCGATCCTTGTAGACCGTCAATATGAACAACTTTTCAATCGAAACAAAATCGACATTTTCATACAAAAGTGTTCGGCCGACCCGACAATTTGTATGAAAATGTCGATTATTTTTTCGAGTTTCAAGCATTTGTCCTATTGGAAAAGTTGTCCATATTGACGGTCTGTGTTGCTCCAACAAGGATAGGACAGAGTTTTTGTTACATATTGTATGTCATAGTATATAAGATATTAAAAATATCGAAAAGAGGAAACTCTATAATCAATAACATACTAAAAAATCATTGAGATCAGGTAACATTTGGGAGTGGAAAAACATTTTGTCTTTTTTGTATGGACGAGTGCGTACTAGAAATACTTTTTATTTTATTACTTGTTTTTTCTTCACTTACAGCAAACACGATAATTCTCTATAGTTTTGATTTTTTGGTTTTCACTTGTTCAGGTTCCTGGTCCGTCTCGGCGAGCTGGATTTAGCTTCGGAGACCGAGGGCGCGACGCCCGTGGACGTCTTGATCAAGAAGATGATGAAACACGAGCAGTACAACCAGAAGTCACACAGCAACGACATCGGAGTCCTGCTGCTGAACAAAGACGTAACCTTTACCCGTGAGTATGAACCACAGACCAAAAATTGTTTTTTTCTATATGAACTATAACTACTTAGCTATGTTGCCATGACATTATTGCCAAGTCAAAATTGCCAAGTAATATTTTTTTAGCTTACTTGGTAAACTCTTACTCTACACACTGCAAATAAGTGGCCAAGTGCGTGTCTTGCCACGCACAGAGTAACTAGGATTCCGTCTTGCTAATGCGAACTTTGAGTTCACGCGACTAAAAACGTCTAAAAGACTAATTTTCTATTGAAATTGTATGAAATTTCCTTCGCCTATAACTTTTTAATTTGGGAAATTGTATCATGGGGAAATTGTATGGTTTTTTGTTTACTCCGGAACCCTAAAAAAGAGGAGGTTATTAATTCGAATTTATATATGTTTTTAGGGTTCTGTACCCAACGGTTAAAACTGGACCTTATATTACTAAGACTCCGCTGTTCGTCCATCCGTCCGTCCGCCCGTCTGTTTGACGCCAGGCTGTATCACATGAACCCTGATATCTAGAAAGTTTGGCTGCTATAAAAATTTGATTTTATAGCTGCAAAACTGTCTAGCTATCACGGTTTATGAGACTAAAAACAGAATAAAGTAAATATTTAAGTAAGGCCTATACAACAAACGTGATTTTTATAGATAATGGTACGGAAAACTTAGAGCGCGAGTCCGACTCGCACTTAGCCGGTCATTTATATATGTTCCCCGATTACTCGTAGATGCCTGGACTAATTTCGAAAATTCTTTTTTGTTTAAAAAGGCTATACTTTTCAGGTGGTCCAATATAAATTTCATCAAAATCGGTTTAGTAGTTTGGTGTTGAAGTCGATTTTTATTATAGTTTTGAAAAATTAATATATGTAGTTGGATAAAACTGCGTTGTGATTTCACGAGAATGACATTTTCGAAAGAATCTTATGTTTTTTACTACCGAAAATAAATTAAAGTTATCTATTTCTTAAATAACAGGCCTCATCAAGCCGATCTGCCTGCCTCAGCAGAGCGAGTACAGGTCGCAGACCTTCGAGAAGTACCAGCCCATGGTTGCAGGCTGGGGATCTACTGAATACCGTGAGTATTATTTAATATATGTACGTCTTTCTCTTGAATTAATTTTAATTAAAAACATAGATTGCTTAGCCTATTTTAGGCAATTAAAAAATATTTACAATGTAAGTATAGCTAAAAAACAACATACAACCGCTTATCTGAGCGTGTTTCCAGTTGCAACGTATGTATACTGCAGTTACATCTTTTCAGTTCAATTCACGCCTGGCGTTTGCGTCTAATAGTCTACAGTAAAAAAATATAATAGTTTAAATTATACATAAATATCTTAATAAGAACAAATCACACGCGAATCAGATGGCGCTATATAAATGCATGTAACATTACTGAATATAGACAATATTTTGATATCACAATAACCAATAGATATTATTTTGGTTCTTCCAGGAGGCCCATCAGCGACACATCTGCAAGTTGTTCAGCTGCCAGTGGTGACCAACAACGAGTGTGCCCAGGCCTACTCACAATATCCCATCGTACAAATAGACCAGAGCATCATCTGCGCAGGAGTCTTGAAGGGAGGACATGACGCCTGCCAGGGGGACAGCGGTGGACCTTTGATGCAGCCCCTTGTTAGTATTAGGAGCTATCCCACTGCGGCAATAATACCTTTCCATTTTTGTTTCACATTACTTTCTTCATCGCTCCACCTTTTATTTTTCATCACAATTCATGTCTCCCAAAGGTAACCTGTAAGAGATTACCTTAGCGATAAGGTCGACCATTGTAAACATACTGTATTTATGAATGCGAATGCGAATAAGAATATTTAGGCTGCGCAAAGCGAATGTGCGAATGTAGACATCAAGTATTACAAGAAACATACATATGAATTGATATTTTTTTATAATTTAGGCTAAAAGTCCCCATATTTCACTTTTCTTTCTCGGTGCCACGATGAAAATCTGTCTACTTATACCAAAATAGATTAAAATACAATAAACTTTTAGTTAATCTAATTAAGCAATTACAGTAGACTGCAACTTAAACAAAACAAACCAAGTATTTAAAAAAACTCACTTGAAATATACGCTTCCTATTGGTCAAAATAATCAAGTTATGCGCTGACCTGCACACATTCGCTTGATGCGAATGCGAATGTCGGTGCGAATGTTTAAAACGATGCAAACCATCCGCATATGCAAATGCGAAAATTCGTAACATCCCTAGATTGGGTATGCCGCACAGTGTTTTTTAATATGGGATCCTCTTAGGCAAAAACCGTAAAAGTGTGAAAGCGTTGTAATGTACCTACCTAGACTAAATTCGTCCCTTATATAGTTTCAGGATATTTTGTTAGGCGTTGTTGTATATGTTATCGTTAATTTGCAATTGTATTATTTACAGTACAACAACGTGACCCACCTGGCCTACTTCTACCAGATCGGCGTGGTGTCCTTCGGCAAGAAGTGCGCGGAGCCCGGGTTCCCCGGCGTCTACGCCAGGGTCACCAATTATATACCCTGGCTACAAGAGAAGATACTGGGCATCGCTGCCAAATAAGACTGTTCATGATGGTGTGTGGATGAGGATGCTGTTGATGGTGTTTTGTACCAGTGCTTGTACCTTATATGTAAAACGTCTAACAAAATATACTGAAACTATTTTAAGGGTAAATTCAGTCCATATTCCCAAACAACTTTCCCCAAGGAACACCTAACGAAATGAGAAATACTTTTTTGCTTTCCATACAAACTCGGATCAGCTAATCGGTCAACTTGTATGGAATGTCAAAAATCATTTCTCAAGTTTTTCAGTTGAAAGTTGTTCAGTATCCAGACTCATGGACTGAATTAGCCATTAAAATAGTTTGGGTATATTTTGTTAGACCTTGTTCATTTATAGAGAATTGGACACCAGTTAATTTTCCAGTGCGGAAGTTTTTGTAACAAGATACAACCATGATATTGATTACATTGTGTAAGATATACGAATTAAAGGGATCTGTCACATTTGGCATGGCCACCCGCTGTTCCCGTCGCTGTGACGCAATATGTGGATGTCTATGTTTAGGTATATGCACAACAAATCCAATGGCAGCCCTGTTAGGATTTTTTTTTTAATTCTTCCTGTAAACAAAAACATTGTGAAAATCTTGCACACTAGTTCAAAAGTGTAACATTGACTATTTAATGACAATTCAGTTAGTCTGATGCCTTTCGTAGCTCAAAAAAATCTGCAATCATGGCTATTAGAGTCTGGTCAACGAAAGCTGACCCTGTATAACCGCGGCAAATTTAAAAAAATCCATTTTCTTTTTATGTGATAGTTCAAAAAAATACAATTTAAGTAATTTTAAAAACCAAAAAGTATCAAATCTGTTTATAAGAAGTGTTTTTTTTTTAACTTTGTTTTTTAAATTCGCCGTTGTTTTTCAGGGTCAGCTTTTGTTGGTCAGACTCTAACACGCTCGAACAGAGAGATAACTTATCAGACATTAACATTGGCAGAAAAAATAAGAATGACTTTCTTGCCAGCCATTAATTTGTTACCATAACACATCAAAGATTATATAAGTAGGTAGTTCCCTTAATACTTAAGTTTGTGTACCAAATGCAGGTGATTCTGCACCCCCTAGCTTTATTTCAAATCTTGAAAAAAACCGAAAGAAACAAAAGTACTTATCTATCTAATTTCAGTTTTTTTTTATCAATTGGGAAACTTACTTAGCTATCCGCGTGGCCGTTACTCTCCCAAATTTGCCATAGTCCCTAGCGCGCCCAAAGCCGAGGTTTCCCCCTTGGGAGCCCTTTGCGCTGCTGCTAGTAATATACTCGTATAAATATAGGAGGCCTCTGGCCCGCTCCTCAAACCTTGTCCGGTGAAGTAAGAAATGCCATCCGAGGCAACCTATGTATGTCATTTTTTTTTGCCCGGTAACGAGCCATTCAAATGGAAGATTTTTGTTACGCATTTGTTGGCTGATATCTTCAGTTTTATGAAAGAAGGTACTTATATGTATTTTTAGGAGGTTCTAAACCAACCTGTATACTACTTAGTTTACGTGTAACCTAAGTACTTTCTTCTCAAGAATTTATCTAATATATTTATAGTTACATAAACGAAATAAAAAATTTATCAGTTGTTTCTTATTAACAATTGTATGTATTTCAAGCCGGTTATATATTATTTAAAACTTGTCATCCAACTTATCTTTACAGACGCAAATTTCTATTTATTGTGTTATTTGTGTAGCCGCTCTGAGAATGCAGTTTACGTGTAAGTTATGAATTAAATTTAAGAAAGTATTGTTTATAATTTATTTAGCGTAGATAAGTAACACTGCACCATTTAAAAATAATGCAAGAATAAAGCACGTGAGCTACGTTGTTGAACAAAATAACCTTAATTAAGTACTAATTAGTAATTTTTATTGCTTATATTTTTTAATTAATTGTTTTTTAACAATGCAATCAAATTAAATGAAGTTTTTATTGAAAAATGTGTGTCATTTTATTTAAACACCCTTTTTTAAAATTCTTGCGTGAAGTTTGTAAAAAAGTAGGATATATAAGTCGTAAAATTTAAATAATATGTGGAAAAAACTTTATGCAAGTTTAATGTAAGTATAAATATTTTATATACACCTTCTCGCCAATCATCTTTCTAAAAGTGGCCTTTAGATGGGGCCTTGGCCATTAAATAATTTGTCTATTTTTTTTTTTATATATATGGACAAATAACATTGAGATAGCCCCAAAGTAAGTTCGAGACTTGTGGTATGGGATACTAACTCAACGATACCATATTTTTTAACAAATACATATATATTAAAAAACATCCAAGACCCAGGACAATTTGAAAAAGGCCATTTTCCAACTTGCCCTGACCGGGGATCGAACCCGGGACCTCTGGGTGGCGGACTAGCATGGTGACCACTACGCCACGGAGGTCGTCAAACCTCCTAAGAATATGCAAAATGTTAATAATCACTACGTTTATGATTAAACAATTTAATTTTAAATGAGGCTTCTGCTCTGTCTTGGCCTTAAGAGCGGCCTTCCCGTCTTACTTTTCATACAAACGCTCGTACGTGATTACGGCCTTGTACCTGACCTTTCTTCAAAACTTTTGAACTCACTGGTATCTTGTGCACTATTTCTAGGAATCTGTCGAAATTAAAAAATAAAATTTAGAAAAACAAAGTCAGTATAAGCCTTCAAAAAATTGCTTTTTTGCACAAATTTTAGCTGAAATTCGACCGTTCATAAAGTACTCATAAATTTTAAAGGTAAAGAAAATATTTCGATAGAAACCTAGCAAATGTAATGAAAATTTTGAATATTAAACATTAGTTTCACACACTTGTAAGGCTTACTGATAAACACGTATCATCTGGACCAAGTTTTATGAAATTTCCACAACCTATGAATAGTTAATATTCGTTTAATGGATAGTAATTAATAATATTAATTACGTTCAATAGATGCAATCCGTGCCCTTAGGCCCTATCTCTCTCTTTTTGATTTGCCTCTTTTTCTACCATTGCCCTGGATGAAACACCAAGATTTTCAAACTATGCTCGCGTTGACGACAGAGCGGTCGGGAAGGGCCGCCTTAAAACAAATGATTAGCATAAAGAGGTTTAATACTTAAATTTTTTTAGTACTAACTTCAGCATAGAATATATCTATATACTTCACGTCCTTACTTTGACTGAGTCGCGACACGACCCTCGCACGTCATTTCCCTATGCCACGAACTTTCTGCCTTCATCTTCTTCTTTGGTACCGCAAGCAGCTTGACGTTTCAGTGTTGTTGTTTAAATTATTAGTGAAATTAACTAACATTAATAATAAGTAATAAGATAAACCGCCATTAAATAGGTGCTAAGCCCTGGCAGAGGGCAGCAGCCTGCCAGTATTCACGCGGGCGGACCTCGAGTGGAGGAGTACGGTTGTGGGAAACAAGATCTACAAGCGACGTCAGTATCTGACATCACCAGTTGTAATACTGCGATCACCAACTCGTCGTGGCTGACGTGGTGATTAAGGCTAAAACCCCTCCATAAATATGACAAACACAAACAGAAGTCGACTCCGAGTTCCCAGCGCTCTGTCACTTCCTGGTCCCAGCAGTGGCTGGGTGACACAGAGCAGGGGTGTGACAAGTAATCCCTGGGAGTTGACTAACTGCAAGAAACCACTATATATTGCCACATATAATGAAAAAACATTAATATTGGACGACCGCTTCATAGAATTGGAAACCAAATTGAAGAGAATTAAGTGGGATGTACTTGGACTTTGTGAAGTTCGCAGACAAGGGGAAGCACTTATAACTCTGCCTTCAGGAAATGCTTTTTACTTCAAAGAAGGTGAGAGAAAGGGTCAAGGTGGGATTGGGTTTCTGATCAAAAAAGAGCACAAGGACCACATTGTTGAAGTAAGCAGTGTATCTAATAGAGTAGCATATCTTAAGCTGAAGCCCTCCTCTAATACTCTTTAGCAATCATACAAGCGTACTCTTCTACAACCAACAAGAAACTGTATACCAATGAAGATGTTAAAAAGTTTTAAGAGGATATAACAAAAGCCAAGGTCGCCTCTAACTCACGCTTCAACCTTCACTTTAACTGAAGAGTTGGCGCTAAAGAATCAGAACTTGAATCTTGGATTGGGAGTTTTGGGCTTGGGTCAATAAATAAAAGAGGTAAAATGTTAATAAATTTCATTTCTCAACACAATCTACTTCATGAATACCCTTTTCCAAAAGAAACTTCAACAAAAATGGACTTGGAAACATCCAAATGGCCACGTAAATGAGTACGATTATAATAAGTGACCAGAAATCCATTATAAAAGACGTCTCCGTGCTGAACAAATTTAATTCAGGCAGCGATCACCGCCTGGTCGCATGGCTACAGTACAAATAAATATCAAAAAGGAAAGACGAACACTTACAATAAGAAGGTCTAAGCTGTCGAACAACGAAATAGTTGATATCATTAAAGACAACCAAGCAAAATATGCAGTTTCGATAGAAAAAAAAACATCAAAGATGTGACCACTTTACGCGAAATGGAAATCGAAGAGCTACATGAACATCTCATTGATACAATGACTAATGCCCTTAATGAGATCACGCCGAGTATTGTCACAAATATAAAACCTCAAAAACTGTCTAAAGAAACGCTAGAACTGATGTAAAAGAAGAGACAATTAAGAGCGAACAATAATAATAATGGGCATATCAACCAAGACCTGCAACGCCAAAATTCGTAGAAAAACAAAGAAAGATCTCCTAAACTACCAGAAGAAAACAATCACCAGGGTCTTTGAACTCAACACCAACAAAAGGGTTCTTCAGACAAAACTTAGCCAAGGTAAAAAGGAAATCTTGTAACTGTTTAATGACAATAACGAGGTAGTGTCCAATAGAGAACAATTACTAGATTTGACGAGATCGTATTACGTGCATTTATACAAAAGCACGGTAGATGGTCCAATGAAGGACCTGCAACAAGAGACCCGCCCACAAGTCAAAAACATTGGCTCAGAAGACATCCCTGATGTGTTGGTAGATGAGATCCAGTTTGCAATTCAGCAGATGAAAATAGGAAATCACCAGGTGAAGACAAAATTTTGCCTGAGATGCTTAAAATGGGACCAGATAGTCTTTGGAACGCTCTTGCCATCCTGTTCACAAAGTGTATTCAGGATTGCTATGTGCCGAAATCATGGACCAATGCCATTATTATTATGCTTCATAAAAAGGGAGACATACGAAAGCTGGATAATTACAGGCCAATAAGTCTCCTTTCTCACTTCTACAAGCTTTTTACAAGAGTTATTGTCAACCGACTCCGTAAGAAGCTTGACAACTACCCACCTTGTGAGCAGGCGGGATTCCGTTCTGGATTTGGAACAAACGATCATCTGCAGACACTGAAGACTGTAATTGAAAAATGCCACGAATATCAAATTCCACTTGTTGTAACCTTCGTAGACTATGAAAAAGCTTTTGATTCTGTAGAATGCTGGGCCGTTGAAAAATCTCTTTCAGACTGCAGAATTAATGTAAGGTACATTAATGTCATCAAACACCTACAGAAAAACAGCACATCTTCGGTACGACTGCACAAATTAACCGATCCATTTCAACTTGGGCGAGGAGTCCGCCAGGGTGACACAATATCACCTAAATTGTTAATCGCGGCTCTACAGAACATATTCAGTAAACTCGAGTGGAAAGATAAGGGGCTGAATGTCAATGGACAAAGGTTGAGCAACCTAAGGTTCGCAGACGACATTGCCCTCGTGTCCGATAGCATCGACGATATGAAAGTTATGATAGACGAGCTGCAAAAAGAGTCGGCCTAAGTAGTTTTGAAAATTAAAAACCTAAAAGACCAAATCATGACAAACCACCCTGAGGCAGTATTCCATCAGATGCCTGTGGAAGGCGTTGACCATTACATCTATCTAGGACACAAGCTAACCTTGGGCATGCATTGCCAAACCGCAGAGGTCGACAGGCGTATACAACAGGCGTGTTCAGCTTTTGGGGCGAATAAGCAGATTCTCCGATCAAAGAACATTCCACTTAAGTTCAAAAGTAAAGTTTTCGATCAATGTGTCCTACCAGTATTCACCTATGGAATGGAAACGACTACCACGACGATGAAATCTGTAGACAAAGTCAGAGTTGCTCAGAAGGCAATGGATCTCTCCATTGCCTGTTAGGAATAACATTGTCCGATCGTATACGGAATGAAGTGATTCGAAAGAGGACTAAGGTCAGGGACGTTGTTTATACAATAAAAAGACAAAAATGGTAGTGGGCAGGACACATAGCAAGAATGGACTCAAGACGGTGGACCAGAAGGGTAATGGAGTGGCGACCATGGGCCAACAAGCGAAGTAGAGGACACCCAGCAATGCGTTGCGTGGACGATATTAAACGTCACGCAGGCCGCAACTGGATGCAAGTGGCAAGGGAGAGACAAAGATGGAAAGATATGGAGGAGGCCTATGTCCTGAAAGGATAACATAAAAGCTGCTATGGATGGATGGAATAAGATAAAATAACATAATATCGCGTTTTTTTTTTAAATCAAATGGTGAATATCTTTTTAATAAAACATTCTAATACAAAGCCGAGCTTCTGCCTCGAGAACTAAAGCAGCATAAAATTTACTAATTTATCTATCAGCACAATATCGACGTGCGAATTTAAATCAACAGATAAGTGAAGATTAATGAGTGATAGTACAGGTACACAAATATACACAGCAGTTGTTTATGTGCTGCGGGACTGAGTGAACGAGCGCCGAGAAAGTTTGCTGTGGAACATACGTTTCGTGTGATTTTAGTTTGTATTGTGTATCGGCAAAATGTTTCAGAAAGACAATGGTAAGAATAGAGGTACAGATACTTATCACGTCGTTCTAGCTACCGGGGTAGACAGAGCCCAGGACTATGGGATAATGTGATGATTTATGAACATCAAATATCGCCTATTAACATAATTTGCTTTCCGTCCATTCCCTCCATCGGCTTACGAGAAAGATACGATCTACGTAGGAAGAGATTTAACTGGTACCTACCTTCTAAGTGTTATCTTTTCTTAGGCACGGAAGAAACCACATCATCATTAACAGCTCCCAGGTACCCAGTACTGGGCAGAAACCACATGGTGAAATAAATCTCTTACTTAACTAATAAAGTAATATCCAGTCAAATGCGTGTTGGGCCACGTGCAGTGTAGGGACCCGTAGTTGAAAATGGATTTTGAGTGAGTTCATGGGTCTAAAAATGTCTAAAAGACTAATTTTCTATCGAATTTGTATAAAATTGTACATTTCCGAGTACATTTTATAAGTTGGTCACCTTATAACTTTTTATTTGTAAACGCTACTTAGCTCTGATATTTTTCCTTTAAGCTTCGTTAAATTTACTACTGCTACATTTTTTTTCATGTCCATATTCAACCGTTTAGTAAATAGAGGGGAGGGGGGATAAATAAATATATATAGCCACAAATTACACTGATTGAGCTAGCTCCAAAGTACAAGAATTGTGATGGGATACTAACTCAACGATATAATATTTTATAACTAATATATATAGATAAACAGCCAATGCATGCACTATTAATCCAAATATTTCAGATACGGATCCCTTAATCAAAAAAATGGTTTACAAGCGCACAATATTTTTAAAGGACCAATTCACAGATTCAAACTCCGACAAAAGAATTGAGATCTAAGTGGCCGCCAAGTTCTTAGCCATTCGCCAAGAGTCTTAACATTTGACCTGGCTAGTTTTTTACCAGAATTCTGATTACAGCTTTCTAGTACTAAAAGTCTCTAAAAGTGAATAAAACCGCGAACGGACAGACAGATAGACAGACAGACATGGCGAAACAATAAGGGTTCCTTGTTTATCTCGGAATCCTAAAAACCATTAAAACATTTCTTATTTATAAAATCCTCTTTTGTTCCTCAATAACATTAAAGCCAAATTGCGATCTATCCTGAAACAGAATTAATGTTTTATTACATAGAACGGAATCTCCTAAGGTCCCCGCTCCCCGTCGTTGCACCTCCTCCCGTTCGCGCCTTGGGGAGGGTGTTAAGCGGTCGGCTGCAGGCGCCTCTACAAGGCGAAAACGGGGGACAAGTGGGGGAACGGGGACCGGAGACGCATATTGCGCGGGACACTATGAGATTCCGTTCTGTATGTAATATACTTATATTAATTATATGGCCCCGATCAAAATATCCATCCAGAACTACAACCAGTGGCGGATTTACCAATAGGCTGAGTAGGCTGAAGCCTAGGTCGGCAGATTATAGAGGGCGGCCAAATTTGGCCCAATACTTTATTATCTCACTGAAAAAAAAATCATTATCATATACCTACACAAAGAAAAAAAAGTGACAAACATTTATATGTTAGTAATGCACAGTATACTGAACTCTTAAATCCGTAATCCGTATATAAAAGATTACTAAACGCACTGTTAAATATACTACTTGAAACTATAAAAATGTAATAATGTGTAATATAAAATTTGGAAAACATTTATCCAAACTTGGATATAGCACTTCGCATGGCTCTATGTACACCAGTGTCAAATTGTTCAGGTGAGCGAAGCTTTTCTTGCTTGCAGCGGGTAAAAAGCTATCTAAGAACTTCTTTAAGTCAAGAAAAGCTTAACGCCTTATCTCTTTTGTGCATTGTAATAAACAAGATTTCATACGACGATATAATTAATGATTTTGCGAATTTAAAATCTCGCAAAAAGGCAATGTAAAATTTAATTATAATAATTTTAAAGTCAACATTGTCTGTTTTGTTTTTAAATTTTAAGTGCAATAAAAAATATTTAACAAAAACAACGTTTACCGACTGCTCATTATTTGGTGTAAGCTGTGTTCATATGGTATATGTATTTTTTAGGCATACCTTTCCTTACCTTATAATTAGGATATGCTGTTTTTAGGTCAACATTTTACTCTTCACTAAATCGTGGGTTACAAAAATAACCTTGAACTAAACTAGCGTATTGAATTTCGAAAAGTCATTAGAGGCGGCAAAAATTTAATAGCCTACTAGCGGCAAATCTGTAAATCCGCCACTGACTCTAACCTATAATATTAGACGGCAAATAGAAATCACCAAGTTTTACAGCTTAAAATTTGATGATACCAGTCTACTTGGTACACAACCGCAAATAAAAAGCTTAAAAGATTTCTTGAAAATATAAAAGAAAAGGTCGAATTAAGAGAAGAAGAATAAAATGGAATGAATCGTTGGATTTAATTTGTTCCTTTCACAAGTTACTCTCAAATAGAAAAATCTAAATAAAGAAGAATCTTTTAAGTACTTAAGTATTAAATTTATAATATATCGTTTAGATAAATAGTACTTACCGAGATTTTCATAAATAGTCTTTTATAATAAACATTTATGTATATATTTTATGACACCGCATAAAAACGTTTAGCTATCTTTCCTATCGTCATCGATTTATCTGTCACATTAGCGATTTAGGAGATAAAGTTATTTCCTATTGTTTCCTGTTGTCAATAGGGGTGACGAAAGGGTTAGAAAAGTATAATTGTAATTAGTCCGTCTTAGATTATCCAAAAATAATGGACCCATATTTTACAGTTTGCCAAAAAATTTCCGGAGTGGGGGCTGGAGACGTCACCTCTATGTAAAAATCGTACGTAGCCGTAACGTCATGCGAAATTTCAATGCGCTGTAACTTTGTCATTTTTTGTTTCTCAGAGAAAAAAAAATACGTATACAATATTTTTTATTAATCTAACTCATCATTATCATCCGAGCGTATTCCCGGTTGCATCCTCAGCAGTAACGCTTCAGAGCCCGGGGTCCGCTACCTAACCAAGGAGATTTGACGAGGTTACTGGTTTTTACACAGAGCGACTGCCGTCTGACCTCCGCAACCCAAAGGGCAAACCAGGAACCAATCCTTGGATAGTTTGATGATCAAACGCTAGGTGGCGTTCGGGACCCACAGTTTTACGTGCCTTCCGAAACACGGAATCATCTTTCTTTTCGGATAATCAAGTGATTCAAGCCTGCAATATCCTATCCAGACTGGAAACAACTTTTAACAAATTATGCTTCCCAGTGGGAATCGAACCCATGACCTCCGGGTCACAAGGCGAACGCCTTGACCACTGGACCACGGAGGCAGTCAAATTTTTTATTAATCTTACCGATGGGCTAAAAATATCTTTCCATTCGTCATGCCTATTTGAATATGAGAATAAGGTTGATCTAATTAAATTACCTAGGTGTGCTAAATATTTTCTTGTTCCATGCTGGTTTGAGAATAGAATAAACTTTGAATGTACCAGCTGTTTTTCTTTCCGTGCAGATCGTGGAAGCGGATCGACGGCATAGGCCAAAATGCGAAAAAGTCAATAGGTGATGTGCGGCTAACAACCCATCACTATTTTAATTTCTTTCTCCCTTTTCTCGTCCAACGTCATGGTATATAAAATGGCATTGGAGTCTTGCGGCTCTGGGCTTTGTCTGCTTAAATCCGCAAAACCAAAATGCCCTGTCTACCCCATTAACGATAAAGGCGTTATGGTGTATTGTAAAACAAGTAATTACTCTACACAACAGCTATGTTACATCAGTAGGTAACCTTATGTTTGACTGTTATGAGTAACGTAAGATAACATACCTCAAGAACTAATAAGTAATACCCCACGTGTGATTCTTCGTTTTTTAATTATTGTTATCAAAATAACAAACAGATTAGCGTATTCGATAAAGGAATTAAATATTTACAAAGGTCACTACTTACTCGACCGAGATTAATTAAGATTATTTAATATTTTTTTAAATCCTACTTCAATACCAAACTAAACAACCTATTTTGATAAAAGACTATGGGACCACCTTACGATAATGCTCTTACAAAAAGAAGATTTTTTAAATTGGCCCAGCCGCCTTCGAGTAGGTAATCGGAGTGCATACATAAAAGAAGAAAGATTCGGTTAAAAAAGTACATGAGATAACATAACAAAGGCGTATGAAAGTATGTCTGCATAGCATTTAGAAACCAAGATATGGATTAATTGTGAGTTATTATGAATTACATAAAATAACTTTCAAGAACGCTCGAGTGATTTGAAAAGTACTAGTTTTTAAAAATGTTAAATGAATTAGAATACGAAACACATTTACACAGATTATCATAGTTCGTTTTAAAACCAGTGAATGGATTTATTCGTTCTAAATAAAATTTTAACTCATTTGTTTTAAAAATTTTTTTATTGATTTAAGAGTGTCCATTCCGTCAATTCGCATAGGAAGAAAAGCTGCTGACACTTCTTCATTTTTCTTTTATCCTAGCTAGACCAATGTGGATCAAAGATGGAAAACCTACGTTACGTTTAATCAAACAGATTGCATGAGTCAAAGGCCATGAAAAGTGAGATGATTGGTTTGTAAATGAAACAGAATGTAAACCACAATAATGCCACAGAATATATAATAGTACTGAAGTCAATGCATAAGGTACAAGTACCACTGGCTAAAATATCACTCAAACTACACCAGTGATGACTTCAGGCTCTGAAACGTGGTACCTTACTGATGGAGAGGGGTATGCTCGGTGCTACGTGATTGAATCATATATGCGAGGAAATTCGTACGAGAACAAAAGTCATTGACTTAGCCCAGCGGATAAGCTCGTTGAAGTGGCAGTGGGCGGACACATAGCGCGACGAATCGATGGCCGATGAGGCAAAAAGGTTCTCGAATGGCCACTCACTGGCAAGCGAAGCGTAGGACACCCAACAAAAAGGTGGTTAGACGACCTAACCAAGGTCGATGGAAAGTGCTAGATGCAGACACTCTAGATCGGTCATTTTGGAAATCCTTGGGAGAAGCCTATGTCCAGCAATGGACGTTACGAGGCTGAAATGATGATTATGATACTTACACAATAATATTCGATCCTATGAAGCTCCTTTAGATTGTATAGGTACTTTCCAACCTTAAGTCAGTGTTTCAGAAGCTGTGGCGTTTCCTCCGCACGTACATCCTGACGGTGGCCCGCTTCGACCTGTTCCTCCAGGGAGCGCTCCTGATCCTCATCCTGCTGGATCACAACGTGTATCTACTGCTGAAGAGGGATGCTGACGCTGGGTACCACCCTCAGTTAGTAGAGGGTAAGATGTATTATTTATGACAATCATCTTTGCTCTCCTTTATCCCTTTGAAAGTAGATAAAGGCATGTCTTGCTTATCATACATACATACACGCACGCTTGAATGCACGTACACATACATTATGACGTATTTACCCCTAATGGGGCAGACAGAGCATGTTGGGTCTTGCGGCTTGCCGACAGGGTTCAGGGCCGACAATGGAAAAAGGAATTTAAATGCATAGATGATCGGTTTCTACCCGCAACTCTAACATGATTTTCATTTTCGCCCACTCCTTCGATCGAATTCTACAACTGCGCGGACAAAGAATATTCAGAGGTACAGCCAAGTTCAAAAGTCCAATTATAGTTTAAAGGTTTTAATCGCTACTTCTTGTCTTCCACATCATGTCACTCATGCAAATTATATGTATAAGGGAATTGTGTGGCTTCCACATTTTCATAACCTAATTTCAAATAATGATTGTAAATTCTAAGTTTTTTTCTTTTCTCCCAGACTAGTATGGAATACCAAAATAGACTTTTCAATAATTGTCTTACTTTACCCTAACAGATTGGGTGTATATCGGGGCGTCTGCAACGGAGTTCATTCTGGGGGCTCTCTTGGCGTGGACGGGGCGCAAGCACAGACATCTTGCGCTCTCCTACTGGTTGGCTATAACTGCGACTTCTGCGCTGCTGGTGTTGGCGTTTCCTTTCACAGAGGTCATCCCTCAAGCAGTTGGTAAGAACAGTTTCGTTATTCTTCTACTTCTTTATATTTCTATTAGAACTTCGAATCATCTTAGTACATCCCCGGTTGCATTCTCAGCAGCTCTCAGCTTTGCTGCTTCGGAGCTCAGGATGCGCTTTCCCGCTTTTTCTTATCCAAATATAATATATATGTCAGTGGACACCCAAGAATGCCGAAGGCAATGCGAAATCGAGAAGAATTAGAAATTCAGTTGTACCACGAGCTGTTTTTGTTTATAGTTATTAGTCGCCTCTTACGACATCCTCAAAAAGAGATAGAGTGGTCCTGGTGGAGAGGGCAATTTTTTTTAACATTAATAAACAACGCCGTGATTTGCTTTCTACAGAAGTTATCGGCTGGTTTGAAGTCTAAAATCTTCACGCAAGAACCTTCGAACCTATTAATAGAAAAAATATCTTTAAAAACAATACTAAAATCCTAAAAATTTCTGGGCAAATGCTTTTCCTTGTCTCTTTTACTTTTAATCGATAAACCTATTCTTCATTTTCTCCAGGTGTATGCGGTGACGTTGCAACCCTGTCTTCAGATTCAGATCCTAATATCGTCCCCCGTACGATACTCCTGGTCTCCACTGCTGTTCTATGCTCTCTTACCAAGATCTCCATCTGGTCTCACGGCCTCACGTATTTGGATGACCATGAGCCACAAAATGGACCTTATTTCTATGGTAAGAATGTATGTCTCGTACTTATCTCTTCTTTTTGTAATTGAAGAGCTTGCTCTTAACGGTGGAATTAAGTGTAGATGCCAACGTTCCTCTCTTATTTAGGGTCTATAAAATCATTTAGTATTTGATCTGATACTAAGTACTTATAGGCAAATAATACTTAATTTTACAGGAATCCTGATCTCGATCCGCCTTTCTCTCGGTCTGAGTGGGCAGACATGGCTCCGGCCAGGGGGCTACCGGGATGACTGGTGGGAGGCACATCTGTCGCTGGCGATGCTGACCCTGATGTTTGCTGTGCTGTTCACGCTGTTCCCGAAGAGGATGCCGGGATATGAACCGCCAAAAAGTGCTAATAATGATGGTAAAGATGCTATAAATGCGAAATTGTTTCGATATTGGCCCAGCAACGCATCAACACATGTAGGTACATGGAAGTAGAGTTAAGTTGAGATGCTTCAATTCCTCTCTTCTCTCTACCATACCTTTACTCACCCTTTACCTCTAACTTCTTTTTAATTAGTTGAAAATACTTCACCTTCTTTCTTCCGTCTCGTCTCCCTGTTATCTTTTCTTCTACTACTATTCTTAAAAGATTGTCATGTCTTGATGTCCAATCATCTTCCCTCCTCTGTATTCAGCTTTAATCAACGCAATAGATTATCCAAATTAATGATTTTAGTCATTTTTGTGCGCGTGCAACAGCAAATCTTAAATTAAGAGGCTACCTGAATTTTCCGGAGTCCAGTGCTGCCCCCATTTGAAATAAATCTATTGAAAGGAAACGGAGATTTCATTTAAATTTTGTCTTGATCAGACCCTAGATAACCCTTCAAACAATTTTATGAACTATTGTTTACAGTTTAAAGTGAACAATAGTTCATAAAATTGTGACAATTGCGAAAAACGGCCACTTTTGGCGTATGTGCGTAGAAAAGCTTCACGTTCGCACTGGACCCCGGAAAATTCAGGTAGCCCCTTAAAAACTAAAATAACAAATTAATAATTTAAATACCTACACATTTTCCAGGATTTCTCCCCACTCTGTGCCGCGTCCTTCGCAGCAAAGCAATATTTCTGCAAGTGGGGGCCATTGCCTTTCTGAATGCTGGTCTCTTCAGCTTCGTAGAATACAATCAAGTTTTCATTCAGGTATGTTTGTGATACTTATCTTATCAAAGTCGACTATCCGCCGACACTACGTACACACATATGAAAGAATCGTGTAGGCAACATGCACCCGCCCGTGTTACCCGCCGACATGTTGGCGGCATTCGTATATGCTGAGACTTGCCCGACGACATTCGAGCTGTACAGAAGAAAGGGTTCCTGATGTCGAGCCGTCCCGACACAGTTTTCTGACTTGCACTGAGTCCGCCGATAAAACGTTGCCGGCATGTCATATTAGTGTGTATTGCGCTCAAAACTGAGTTATTTTCAGTTACTCAAGCAAGATTAGTTTTTGACATTTTGTTTATCGCTCTTAAAACTCTGAACACAGGTTTATGTATATAATATAAACGGCTTAGCACGAACCTTTTTGGTTTGGTCTATCGTTTCGAAAAGAAGGGATGCCTTCGTGGCCGCAGACAGACGTTAGAAGTATCGGACGGAAAAAAAGGTTGGTGCTAAGCCCCGTTTATATATAATTATGTCGAAATAAGAACAAAAATAAAATAGACACAGCGCCCCACCTCGTGCTGACCTATGAGGCACACATCTAGCTGGAGATTACGATACGCAGCTGTTATTTACGATAGGCAGGTGCCGTTTTGCGTGATAACTACTATCGACATATATAAGTATAAATCGTGGACTCAAGCAAGATATTTATGTAGGTATGCGACCCGCCATTAAAAAGTCTTCTCTTAGGACAACGACGAAAGGCTACATAATGCTGAGAAGAGAGTTGATATTTGCTACCTATATAATGCTTGTGATATCTTTCAGGCACGCTTCCACATCGAAGCCCTCAGAACTGACCCTCGCACACCGACACTGTTGGGCAGCATTTTTAGGCCGATGGTCATCATTTTCTTTGTCATGGTGAGTAAATGAAATATTTTATTTGATGTAAGTGAAATCAAAAAACATGTGATGTATCGTTACATGAACCATACCGCCACCAACAGTCCCAGCCTGTCCTAGCGTACCCGCCACCAACAGTTGTTGCATGCATGCCCTCGCCGATGCTGCAGCATCCGTTGTGGCTGCAGCAACATCAGCTGTCGCACTCTCGATACGTATTTAACTTTTACACGATGCATCTACAGACACAAAACAAGCGGTTTATCGTTCGGCGGTTAAACGATGAATGAAAATGTGTAATAACATAAAGCTAAACCGAACAGGAACAGAAGTATTTTCTAGATTAGCACCCTAAATTTGTGATTGTTTTTTTAGCTTGTGCAAGTGGCTATCATTGGTGTCAGATTTATTCTAATGGCATCTGACATAGCTTAACAAGTGCCATACAATAATGAGGCCGGAACCAAGGGTTTGGTACGATTCAGACCGACCGACTCGCATCGGCCCGGCCCGGAAGGCATTTCGCGATGTGGTAAAGAAAATTGAAACTTGTAACAAGAAATTAAAGTTCATATTTCTGCCACATATACATTCCGCGACGGCCGTACGGCTCCGGTAGGCACCGGTCGGTGCCGGTCGGCTTCGGTCGTCTCCGAGCGGTTCTTGACGGATACCGCGACAGATAGCTGGCTCCATCGGTATGCGTCGGGTCAGTTCGGAGCAGTACGGTTGTCGCAGAACGCGAACGGCGGTGCAGCGAGAGGAGTCGTTCGAAGTTACCACTATTTTTTAAATAAAATTCTATGGCGTCTACACAGCGCAATGCAAGCAGCACTTCTGGGCGCTCGGGGCGTTTATGCATGCCGCGGGCGCTCTCGCGGCACTCGTACGGCTCCCGCTGCACGCGTACGGCTCCCGCGGCACGTTATGGCTCCGACGCCGGTCTGAATCGTACCTTGAACGGGCCTTCCGAAACACGGGGCAGCCCAATAATTTGATATACTATTGGTCAAGCACAGCACAGAGAAGCTTTCAAAATTTAAATGCCATCCAAGTCCGCAAACTCAGGTTAACTCCTTGCAAAAGCGCTAATAATAATTACTTCCACCGGACCATCGATCTCTTTGAGACTGTCATCAATGTCGTCACGTATTCCCGGTTGTATCCTCAGCGATACGGTAACGCTTCAGAATCTTCAAGGTGATTTGACGAGCTTACTGATTTTTACACAGAGCGACTCTTTGAGATCACTGCGCTTAAAAATCTCTTTTCCAGATTTTCAGAGTAAGATTCTCAGTCCGTCGTCGAGACGGGGTCAAGGCCAACACAGCCGCCAGGGTAGGGGGCGTGGTGGCGTTCATCGTGGCTGTATTCTTCGTTGTCCTGGCGGTTCTTAGCTGTGGGATTGAAGACATTCAAGGAACTGCAGTAGACGTTTACGAACAGCCAAGCTGTAGCCAGCAATGTGGGTAAGTATTATTCACTTGTATTTTTTAAATCATAAGTCATAAAAGCACTTAGTCAAAATCCACACAAAGTCAAACACGCACGAAATCAATCACTTTTATATCATTTACACTAATAAAACTGCGCGATCGCTCCGATTGATCTGTTTCTTGCATTTCGCCAGCACTTGACTCCCAACTTACTTATATCAGGCAAATGCTTTCAGGCAGCTTGCAAAATCTGACACCAGTGTTAGCCATTTACACAACAAATAAAAAAATCAAATAGGTACCTAAGCGATTTATTGTTTAACCCAAAATTTAAATTCAGGACACTCATTCTTAGGTTAATTGACGCGTCTTGTAATCCTCTGTTCTGTTCTGAGTCCGCCCGGCCAGCAGTTACGCTGCAAGAGCTTATGAATGAGGTTTACCTTGGAGAGTACGTCAACACGCTTGTAGACCAAAGCCGATGCATGTATATCGTCCTCAGTCCCTAGAACATGGCGACGCCAAACCTCGTTATACCACTCTCATGGCTCGAGAAACCAGTTGGACTCGTAGATAGGGATAAATGAGTGTAGGAGATGTTCGCAGTCAGGGAGAAGGGGAGAGAGAGGGAGTTGAAAGAACCGACCGAATACCAGCATCAAATCAGTATGGGGAGGATAGATATAATACTTGGTGTGTGATTATACAATGTCCTTTTTAATTAAGTACAAATATTTTAAGAGGTGATTCAGTCCATCATTTTGAACAACTTTTCCCAATAAATATATATCGAAATACGAAAAATTTTTTTGCTTTTTTTCATAGTAACGATATCACGTGACTACTTCGATTTGTATGAGAACCTAAATATTTTTTTTCGTATTTCGATATACATTTATTGGGCAAAGTTGTTCAAAATGATGGACTGAATAACCCCTTAAAATATTTGTACTTAATTAAAAAGGACATTGTATACTTGGAAGGATAATAGACTGCTTTGTTGTTTTGTATCCGTCGCGTTGCTCTGCAGGTCTTCTTCGTATGATTAGAGATTTGTTGACACTGTCCTAATAGTGCAGCCTTCTGGTTTGTCTTCTGGAATTTGACTTCTGACTTCAGTTTACTGGTCTTGACACTCTTCACTTCTGGCTTCTGGGTTTTCTGTTTTTCGCAGCCGAATTTCTGTTTCTGTTTACTGATTTTTCTGGTTCCTATGTACATTTTTTTTGTAGTTCGCTTTCTGAATCCTGTTTCTTTGTTCTAGGCTAATGGGTTCTGGCTCCTGATTTCTGTCTGAGGCTTATCAAAAATCAAGGACCCCACATTTTTTAGTTCAGCAAAGTAATAAAAAATCGCAAAAATACAGCGCCTCGAAGCTGGAGTAAAAAAAAAAAGTAAATAATTTTTTTTCTTTCCTTTTTCTTTCTCCCCTTCACTTTCGTCACTTCCGTTTTTTCTTTTCTTTTTCTTCCTTTCCCCGCATCGTATTATTACCTCATACCAAGTTTAGTTTACTATTGTGTAAGTGATATCCACATGGTATCATTTATTTTATTTTCGTCTTTGTTTGGCCAGTGCCCCTGATTGGTGTAGTGATCACTGTCTTAGCGATATTTTTATTTATTTTATTTTAATACTTTATTTACCAATAATAAATGGTACAAAAGGCGGACTTAATGCTAATAGCATTCTCTACCAGTCAACCTTCGGGATAAATAGAAATTTTGCGTAGTAGGCGTAAAAGTAATGTATACTCAAACAGTATGCACCAAACATACAACATATTAAATACATATAAAATAAACATATATTATACAATATATATAAATAAATAATATATATACATAACCATACAAACAATAAATACATTAAATAAATATGTCTTATTACTATAGAAAACCAGTATAAAAATTTCTGCTGCATTCAAGGAGAAAGTAAACGCATATGGACTTTTTTCTTAAAAAGATATCTGTTTGTAATAGTTTTAAGGTCCTCAGACAGGGCATTCCAGAATCGTATAACTTGAAGAGTGAAAGACGTAGACATGAAATTGGAGCGAAACAAAGGAATTTCTAATCGAAGTGTATGACTAGAGCGAAGCTCTCGACTGTGGGACACAGACTGATATTGAAATTTACTCTTCAAGTATTCGGGAGCAAAAGGATTCTTTAGAATAGAAAATAGTGTGCAGAGCAATCTCTGCTGTCTACGCTGACGAACAGGGAGCCACTCGAGCTTAGATCGAAAAACAGAAATATGATCGTATTTACGAAGACAAAAAATGAAGCGGATACAGTTATTAATGAGTCGATCAAGCTTATCGAGAAGATCTTGATTAAGATCAGGATAACACACATCAGCATAATCGATGATAGGCAAAATAAGTGACTGAATAAGAATTATCTTGGTTTTAACAGGAAGGAAATTTCTTAAACGATTCAAACATTGTAAAGAATAATTAACTTTTCTACAGACCTCTGTCACTTGGGTCCTCCAACTCAATGTTGAATCAAGATAAAGGCCCAGATTCTTTACCGATTCACTGATGGGAATGGTTGTGTTATTAAAAACAATAGGGGAAATAGATCTCATATCCAATTTAGCTAGTTGCCTTGAACTACCCATCAAAATAGCCTGGCACTTAAGTGGATTGACCTTGATGCCAAAACTGTCCGACCAGCAAGAAATCTCTAATAAAGCCTTGTTCAACTGATCCACTCCAAAGTCAACGTTTTCAGCAGTGGTCTGAACATAAATTTGTAAATCATCCGCGTAGAAATGATAAGAACAGCTAATTGAAAGTGATAAAAGATTTATAAACAATGCAAATAATAGCGGAGACAGAATGCCGCCTTGAGGGACGCCTGACGACAGTTTTATCCACTGAGACACCTCCCGATCCTTTCGAACCGCTTGCTGCCTGTCATGTAGATATGAGGAAAACCATTCCATTGCTGAGGGTGAGAACTTCATGTATTGAAGAATAGCCAGGAGAATATCATGATCAACCATGTTAAAAGCGTTAGAAAAAAAATTAATAAGACCAAGAATGGTGATCAATGAATTCTCCATGCCAAGGCGTATATCTTCTGTGACACTGAGAAGGGCAGTGGTGGTACTATGCCCAGGGCGAAACCCAGATTGCAACGGTGTAAGAAGATGATGGGTGTGCACAAAAGAAGAGACCTGAAAATGGGCCGCAGCTTCTAATATTTTAGAAAGATAAGGTAAGATAGAGATGGGTCGAAAATTATTTAAAGTCTGCGGATTAGACACTTTCGGCAAAGGGATGACGTAAGCTTTCGCCCAAAGAGATGGAAAAGTGCCAGAGGTTAGAGAAAAATTTACAATATGTGTAATAACCGGGAGAAGAATATCAAGCAAATTAATAATCATTTAGCGGCTTACATCATCACACCCAACGGCATTAGATTTAAGAGAAATTATAATTCTGCGTATATCATCCTCAGCTAATGAAGAAAAAGAGAATGGTTCAATATTGAGATTGGCCATGGAAGAAATCCTTGTTATGGTACGAAGTTTGACCGACGAATCAAGGGAAGAAGAAGTGGAAAAGTGACTATTGAAATTGTCTAATGAAAATGTAGAAGTCGTTTCTTGTGTATTTTTACCAATATTCAATGAACGAAGGAACTTCCATGTGTTGGCCGAAGAAGAATCTGTGAGCTGGTCATGAAAGTATTTCTGTTTAGCTGCTCTTACCATTCTATTACACAAATTACGTGCTTTTTTATATGTCGCCCAATTTACGTCGGATCTGTCACGTTTGTACGTTCGGAAAGCACGATCTCTGCGCGTCATGGCCATACGGACCCCTCTACCGATCCAAGGGGCCAGCGGTCGCCTTACTCTCACAGCATGCAATGGCGCATGAGTATCGTACAGCTTCAGTATAATAGAGTTCAGCATCGAAACCTTCTCGTCTACAGATTGTGCAGTATAAACATTGGCCATGTCAGTATTCTTCGCATCACATCTAAGGCGCTCTAAATCAATTTTTGCAAAATTACGCATCCATACTACTGTGGGCTTAGGCTTTGAAGGCTTCAGTTTATATTGAAGATATAAGAGATCATGTTTCGAAAAACCAGGGGCAGGAAGTTGTCCGTGCTTGATCACAAGATCAGGGGAAGAAGTGAGAATTAAGTCAAGCAGTGTGTCATCAGTAGAAGGATTAACATGTGTAGCACTTAAAGGCAGAATTTCAAGATTAGATGACTTGACTATATCACATAATTTAAGGGCTCGAGAATCACGGACAATAAGATCGGAGTTGAAGTCACCCATGATTATGTGATGTGTGTAATCCGCACAAAGAGTATCGAGAATAGACTCGAACTGAACAAAATAATTATAACCAGGGGGGGAATACACGACTCCAAGAAGGACCTTCTGAGCTTGGACAGTAACCTCTAGGAATAAAAACTCAGCCGCACTGCAATATGTAGGAGGTGAGGAATATAATATTTTATAAGGGAAATTACTACGGAGATAAATAGCAACCCCACCACCTCCACAGCCAATGCGGTCGTTCCTTACTACAACATAGCCCGGAAGAGAGATAGAGAAAGAAGAAAGAGAAGGTTTTAGCCATGTTTCAGAAACAAAAATAGCATCGAAAGGAGAGGAAGAAAAAGTGTCAAGAAAATCAGTATAGTGAGCAGGTAAGCTCTGAGCATTTATATGACAGGCATTAAAAGAATGGCACGCTTTATCCACAACATTGTTTAAAATAGAATGCAGAGTTTCTGGATCATGAAATGAATCACTGCTGCTGTCCGTGTTAAAACTAAGATCGCAAGCAGATAAAAAAGAATCATCTTTAGACATAATAAAAATATAAATAAATATGAATATATAAATAGAATATAGTGTTATATGTACTTAAAATATCAAAATAATAATTATTTAAGTTTAAAACATGTCCTGCCGGTTGCCGTAGAGAACATAAACAAATAATGAGTACAAACTTAAACAAAACGCACGAATCAAGACTTGGCCAAAATGCCAGATACCAGAGAGGAAAATATATAAAAAGTTACAATTTTGACATTGACAATTATAGTTTGTAATTGACTTGACAGTGCTGCTTAGCTAGATGTTTTGTGAAATTTTGAGTTAAGTCTATTTTTAGATTTACCTTACATTAGAAATAAAATGAGAAACTAGAAACTAAAAAAAAAAACAATTCATAATGAGGTAAACGCACAATTAAAATGCAAGACTTGAGTCAAATGGATGAATAACCTTCACACAACTTGTTGACTACTCTAAAGAAACAACATGAAAACTAGAGTCACTTTTTGGCACGGGCACCTCTCCTCCTTCTGGCGGGTTGCTCATTGGTCACCTCATCATCTCTGGAGTCCACCCGTGGCGCCAGCCGCTCCTCATCCTCAGACACCGGTACCTCGGCAAGATCAGCGTCAGTATAAACCCGCTGCCTCGCTCCACTCTTCAACTTCACGACGACATTACCACTCATTGTCCAGCACCTCTTCATGCCGAACCTCTTACGAGCTTGAATGAAGACCGATTGTCGCTGTCGAGTGAGAAACTCAGAGATGCTGTATGGGGTTCCCTTGAAGAGGGTCTTCTTATCCCAAATCGCAGTCTTTAGGGCTAGTTCAGAGAACCGTACCAGCACGGGCCGACATTTGCCATTAACAACCTTGCCTATGCGATGACAGATGGTTATTTTCGCCGGAACCAAATCATTGATATCCAGTTCTTGTTGGAAAACATTGATGATATATGGCACCAAGTCAGCCACATCTTCTGGGACCCCGCTAACCAAAACAGCCTTTCTGCGATGCCGGGCCTCACAAGAGTCATGTGCCATTGCAAGAGCCGCTACCTGTTTGCTGAGCAGAGACATCATTTTGAATGTCTCAGACTTAAAGGTGACGAATTCCTGTTCCAGTTTTGGCAAGGAGGTGCTTTCCACTGGATGTATGGAACCTGAAGCAGCAGTCTTGAGCTGAGCCTCAAATTCTCCCAGCTTCTTTGCAAATGTTTGCTCCAGAGTGCGTTGATTTTGTAATATTTCTTCATAGTTTGACATTTTGAGTGATGGTTAAGCTTAGAGTTGTATATGGCAGGCAGGACACTAGTGATAAAGCAATATTAACACATAAGATCTATAAATCTAATACTTATGCATACTAAAATCACCTTCAATTGTGAGAAAAGTTTAAATAAAGGGATGTAAGTATTATTTTATTAATTTTAAATGCTGTTTTAATTAGAACCTACTATGCACGTTTTTCACGCCTACCGCCGAAAAAAGATTGTAAGATTGTGTCGGTGGTCTGGGTCTTTTGCGACATCTATTTCTTCGGGGTGTTGCTTGTAGGCCATCTCGGGCGATTGGTTGGTTTGGTATTTTTTCTTCCGATTCTAATTCAGTTTCTGTATCAGTTTCTGATATTTCATAAATTTCTTTCCGCTTCTTTTTTAATGAGGGTTCGATTTCCTGCTATTTCCATCCATTCTGCTTTTGTTTTGTGTGTGTAGTGGCAGATATCGTGATTGAGGGAGTCTTCCCAAGTATAAATAGGTCGTCCAACTTTCCGCTTGGATTCTTTGCGTTTGTAAATTGCACGAAGTAGGTGTGGGATTGGGCGTCTCAGTATATGACCGTAGTATGATATCCTTCGTACCTTTATTATTTTGGATACAGTCTTTCCTTTCAGGATTTCTTTTATTTTTTGTTTTGGTGTGTCTTTGGCGACGTCAAGTAATCCTCGAAGTATTTGGCGTTCGTATTTCCTAAGTCTTGACCGATTTTGTTTTGTCAATGCAGAAACGTTCAAAGCATATGTCATGCATGGCCTAATTACCATTTTATACATTAACACTGCGATGCTCCACTCTATTTGATTCTTTTGTATAAATGGTAATAACATTTTTGAATTTTTTATTGCTTTGACGCAACAGGTTTTGATAGTTGATTTCCGGTTGTGTGTAGCTGAAATGTATGTGCCTAAGTACTTGATTTCTGACATGGGTTTAATTATGGCTCCTCCAAGTATTCTGCTTCGTTGTTCTTCGACAGGTGGTCCATGAGGGTCTCGAATAACTAATTTGTTTTAGTCTCGTTTATGGTGAGACCAACTGAACGGAGAAGTTCTTTCATTTTTGTAATGATTTGATCGATTACTTCTATTTCTTCCCCGATCAGTATCAAGTCATCCGCGAAAGATAATATCATGGGCAGGGTTATTTCCAGATCTTGATCGAGTCTCACTGCGCTTTCTTCTTCCTCCAGCGTTCTAAGTACCTCATCGATAATTATTGTGAACAATCTTGGAGATAGGGGGCAGCCTTGTTTAACGCCTTTGTCCTTGTTGATAGTTTCCGAATTTTGTCCGCACCATGATATGAAAGTTACTTCGTTCACATGCTTTGATTATTCTGTGAGTAAGAGGTGCACCTACTCTTGTTAGCAGTACATCTTTAAGTACTTCTAAGTTGACGTTATCGAATGCTCTTTCTAGGTCAAGGGCCACGACGTAAACTACCGCTCCTTCTCTCCACTTAATATCTAAAACATGTCTAAGTGTAAAAATATGATCTTCAGTTGATCGGTTATTCATCAAGAAAGCCGCTTGATAATTTCCTAAATTAGTGATAGCCGCGTCTAGCCTTTCTAATAAGAAATTCGCGTAAATTCGATATTCGATATCTTCCTGAAATCATTTATGTTTTTTGGGTGAGGTTGTTTCGGAATGGGGACTTGCTTAGTGAGGCGCCAACTCCTTAGGAACTTCATTTTTGTGCCATATCAAAGCCATAGTTTTAGTGAGTTCTTCTAAGAATTCAATTGGGGCTGCTTTGTATAATTCGGGTACAACGTGATCGGTTCCTGGGACAGTGGCATTTTTCATGCGCTGTATAATATTCCCAATGTTCTCAACGTTAGGGGGCTCCATCTTCGTATAGTCAAGGCCTGTTTCATTCGCGGTATTAACGTGTCGCCCTTCGCTTTGTCTTACGTCTGCAATCCAGTTAGACATTGGAATGTAGTGTTTGGATTAATTTCGTGCATAATTCCTTTTATGATTTCTAAGAAATTTGTAAGTTATTTTCATACGTAGTGATTTATGTGTCTTGCTTAGGCCCTGAAAAAATTTTTTTGTTTTGTATGTTTCCTCTTTTTCTAAGATGGTTTTAAGTTTTTTCGCGCTATAGTTACATTTTGGTGTACTTTTTGTCTTGGGGATATTGTTATTTTTGGAATAACGTCTTTTGAAGATTTGCTAAAGCGACTCTGCTTTCTTTTGATTTAGCAGCAGGTTTTTGTAGTGCCTTATGTGCAGCATCTCTTAAAATATTATTTAGGGTGTCCCATTCAAGTGTGTTATCGTTTTTGTCCGTCAAATTCTTATTTGAGTTTTTTTCTTTTTTAACTAATTGGATTTTTTCTTTTACCACGTTCAGGTATATTGTCAAATTCTTTTTATTTTGTAAGAGCGCGTAATCGTAATTTTTATGATTATATTGGATTTTTTTGAGTGCAATTTTGATTGTTTTTTGGGTAACCCGTTTTATATGTAAAAGATGTCATTTGTACTTATTATTTCCCCATATCAGTTTATGATCGGATTTAACTTTCAGGCCTTTTTCACCAATAATACTGTGGAAAAATATGTCCCTTTTCGTACCGGTGATAATATGGTCGACTTGCGATTGTTTTGTTCCCCGTGACCATGAGGTCCTACATGTGGGTCTGCCCCACGTACTGTTTACTTTTAGTTTGTGTTGCTGTATTAAATTGAGCAAAAGGTTTCCGTTAGTATTTGAGGTATTATGGTAGAGATTTTTTCCGATTAATGTTTTGAATGTCTCGATTAGGAGTCCTAATTCACGTTCATCTTCTATACCTATATGGGCATTAAAATCGCCGATAATGATTAAGAAGGCATTGCTTGGGGTTTTCCTAATAAGATTTCCTATTTGTGTGAACCGGGATGTTGATTCTGACGGGATATGCGTGTTAATGACGAAAATATTTATTGGGTCATTGACATCGGCAATTTTTATCTTTAAGCTTATTGCTATTACGTCACGGCTTTCGCGATATATGCGTATTATGTTGTAGTCAATTTTTTGTTACGATGGCAATTCCTCGGTATTCCTTAGCACTTTTGCCTCCACCTATTATCCAGTTGTAGTGCTTTGATTTATAGCCTCCGGTAGCCATATGAGTTTCTTGTAGGCCTGCAATGGTTATATTGCGGTCTGAAAGAAGTTTATCTATATTGTTCTTATCG
This sequence comes from Acrobasis suavella, assembly GCA_943193695.1. Lineage (NCBI taxonomy): Eukaryota > Metazoa > Arthropoda > Insecta > Lepidoptera > Pyralidae > Acrobasis > Acrobasis suavella. The sequence continues at coordinate 32,975,736 of OW971928.1, forward strand.
CGTAGTGTTGCGCATCCTAGTACATTCCAGGTGGCAATTGACAAAGCTTCGCATGGCATGGGTGGAAGTTTCAGTAGTACGCGTATTACAGTGGGCGAACGTCGCCCTTTTGTGCAAATATAGTTGTTTTGAGAACTATCGGATTCGGAAGAAAGTGTATTACGTACTTTGGTGACGTCTTGCGAAATATCTGAGATCTCGTTAAGTTCTTGATTCGTTTTATGGCCTTCCGTGTTATTTTCTGTATTAGGTAATAGCTGTTTGTGTGGTGTTTCGAAGTTAGCTATACTATCATAGTGACTATTCTCGAAGTATAAATAGATGTTTGCCACAGCATTATCTGATGGATGATATACAATTGGATTCCTGTTTTTCCCATATACGTGAACGTTTATAACATAATATTCTGCTGCTGCTATGAGGATGTCCTCTCCCCCCCAGAAGCCATCCTCAAATTGATTTTCTATATATCTGTTGATGAGTTCATCTGATGTCATACTACTTTTTGGACAAGACAGGTCGGTGCAGTCTAAGATGTTATTCTGTAGTGCTAGGTTAATATTAGGCACATGTTTGTTGTTTTTAAAGTAAGAGGCTAAGTCACGGCGTATCATGTGAGGGTCAAAAGTTACTCCGAAAATATTGTTAATTTGGTCCGCTAAGCCTCTATACAAACAATTACCATCTCCCGCCATTTTTCTAACTGTTTTGTTTCGGCTTGTATTCATTGTGTGCAGCTGTTTTATTACTTTATGTATTGTCTTGTTTGAGGCTGTTCAGAATTATCGGTTGGCGAGGGATTTATTGCGAGCGCTATTGTATTTTGGGCAATATTCGTTCTTAATGTTTTTAGGGCGCAAGTATAGTCTTTAATGAGAAGGTTGGTATGTTACTTTTTACGACAAAATTTCCTTTGTTTAAATTTAGGTAAGTAATGGTTAGGCTCGCAGTGGTCCGCAGATGTTTTACGACACAATATGTTGCAGGCTCTTAGTTTTGCCGCGGGAAAGCGCGGTTTATTTGCTTTTTTTTTTAATGCCTTTGGTTGACAATGCCATTCAGGGTTTGGGAATTTTGTAGGAGATTTTCTAGTATTGTTTCAATTGTTTTCCTGTGGGTATTGTTTCAGATATCTTTCGGGGATTTGGTTACGCAACTTTTAATTTACGGAGTGTTAGCTTAATGTATAGGTACTTTCTAATTGTTTTTGTTTTAAATCTGAATGTTGAGATTTGGAGTATAATTTATATATGTGCAATACTGTTATACTAATGTTCGGATGCTACGTATGAATGCTTATAACGTTGAGTCTGCAGCTACTTGGTTTTATGATTACCGTCTCTTTTAGTTGTTAACGGGATCAGAATATGAGTTAGTTCTTAGTTTTCCTTTCAATTTAGACTTAGGCTCCAAGTTATCTGGGGTATATATGGATTTTATAGGGGTTGATTAGTTTTGATACCGGTATTATAGAAGTGGATTAGTAGTTTTCAGGTAACGGTAGGCTGGTTTGCTGGTTAGTGTTCAGATTATGTTTGTCGTGAAGAAAAAGAAGAAGTTATGAAGTTAGCTTATAATATGAATGTCGATTTTCTGTTCTTTTTATTTATTAATTATGAGGTTAGTAGTGTTAGCTGAAAGCTATTTCGTGTGATATATAATTCAATTTTATTAGCCTCACCGATTTAGAATTTATTTATTAGGTATCTGTCTAGAAGAGATGCTTAATTGCAGCCCGTCACCACCTCCTCCGCACCAGCACCCTGGAGGCGGCAGGGGACTTAGCTTTTGACGCCAACAATTATGCAACACAACAAAGTGACAAAACCAAGAGATACTATAAATATCCCATGACAACAAAGATATACTTGAACTGAATTGAGTTGATGTCTTTTTAAACTAGTGATGTAGTTGATTTATTTTGCAGCTTGGCTAGATCAGCCGGATAATTTAATTCAAAACCGCGAGTGAGACATTCAACCGAGTATCAGTTTGTTCAGGATCTCGTGAATAGAATTATCAATAGTGGTAAATACAGTGTCACTGCGCTTTACCGTGCTATCGACGTGCCTATGTTGGTAATTTACGAAGAGGCAATAACTTTTTCTTAAACGAAATGTTTTGCGGAAATTTCTGGTTTATTGCAGTGGCCTGCTTTGTAAAAATAGTAGATTTGTCCTTAGCTAGATTATTTTAGTTATCAGTTTCTGGTGTAGTATATTTAGGGCCTTTTTCAGTACCACGCGTGCTGTTTTAGGTCGTTGCTTACTATGAACGCAGTAGTATAATTAATATATTTAAGTAAAGATTTTAAATTCTCATCCTTTTTTTTGAAGATATAGCTTATAGAATTTACTAAGTGCCAAATACAAGTCTTTATTTATAAGATAATATTCTGAACTTTAAAATAACAAATACTACATAAATTCTGCTTTTAAATAGATAAAAAAAAGAAATACTCATAATATCAAAAAGTGGATGCCAGATAAACGGAAAATTAGGTACGGTTGAAGAGGTTTGGTTTTATACAAAGCACTCGATCTTATCAATTTTACAATTAGACAAGTAATACATTTATGGAACAAATACTAATAAAGTGTAAGTGCCTATTAAACAATTTAGCGTTATCAAGTTAATTACAAGTTATTTGTCATAAAACTTATTAGCTAATACTTGCTTTATACGAGGTATGCTGGTACAAAATAAATCAAATCGCATTCTGTTACGAAGCTATTAAAAGTCTCACGACTTTCTTGTGTAAGACTATTACCTTCGTCTTGTAATTACTGATTTTCCTGAACAGAGGGGAGGACATGAGAAGGATAGTTTCTAGATTGGCATACAGTGACAGTTAGGATAAACTGTATGCCTATATATAATACATATATAAATAAATATAAAAAGGATTGATCTCACCAATTAACCTCAGCAGAGTTTATAGCTGAATCTGCGTGGTCGTATTCACTATTAGCTTCTGAATAAGTATCTATAATTACACCATACACTGCACTCACAAATATGCATGCATGCGCAGACCAAATGACTTGAACCTAATTGGCGCGTCTTGTAATCCTCAGCAATAAAATAATAAATTAATGTTATTTTTCCCTCTCATCATTGTCCTCCTCGCCACTTCCCTATTTGGAGTCTGCTCTAGTCAACTAGTTAGTAAGTCAACTGCTTCCACTTCTTTCTGTCATTCACCATATTAGCACTAGCCCCTCGTTCATATCAGTGCTTACACAGCACAAGTCTTTCTCGGTTTCTCTATGCATCTGCAGCTACCTCATTTATATTTTATCAGCTCTATATATCTGTTAAATGAATCTTTTGTTTAAATTTTCAGTTGCAACTCAGAACTGTATGGCTTCGCTCCGCTGTGCGATATAGACTCGTCGGTCACATACTTCTCGCCATGCCACGCTGGCTGCTCCGTTAGCGAGGATCTTGGAGGGCTGACGTAAGTTCTCTTCATATTGAATGTATAAGTGACAAAGTTTAGGAATGTCAGGATGAGATCAAATAAGTTCTTCCAAGCTAAAATAAGAAGCCATTATCATTATGAGGAGACCCTAGGATCACGAAGCTGCTAGGGGAGGCGTGCAACCAGCACGCCCTTCTCTACTGAGCCTCTGTTCATAATCAGTTGACTACTTAAAAGGGGATACATACATTTTTCGGGGTAAAAATAAATCATTTTAAAGTAAATGGAGATATCATTATGTCATTAATTTTGTCTTGATCAGACTCTAGATAAAGGCAGGTTTAGGCGAAGACTATTTTCAGCCGCCTTAATTACGGCGCCTAAGAAAGGCACCGTATAAACACTTTTGGCGCCATTTTTTCGCAGCATGCCAGCGCTGGCACAGAATAGAACACGCGCCTATTTTTTGGCGCCAGTGACCTCCGCCCGCGTCTCTCGCTGCCCCCGCGCCTATTTTGCTAATGACTGGTACTGAAAAGGCACCGTGTAAACGACTAGTGTTGGTTTGGTGGTCACTGGCGGCGAGATTTAGGCGCCTGAATATAGTCATTGTCTAAACGGTCTGGATGTGCTGTACGGTAGACACTGGCGCCGAAATTTAGGCGTCTTAAAATAGTCTTCGTCTTAACATGCCTTAACCCTTCAAAGTATTTTATAAACTTTTGTTTTCAGTTTAAAATAAGAACGTGAAGATTTTCTACGCACATTAGAAAAAAACGGCCACTTTTAACTAATGTTCCCATTTTAAACTGTAAACAGTAGTTTATTATTTAACTAGCTGTGCCCGCGACTTTGTCCGCGTGAAAATCCGTTCAGCAGTTTCGGAAATTCGAGTGTACAGTGTGCATACAGACACTGATATACAAACAAAAATCTTAAAAATCTTTTTAGTGTTCTGTAACTCCTTATATATCTTGCTCACGAATACATACTTTAATATCTGTATTTGGAGCCCGCGACTTTGCCCGTGTGAAATTCAGTTTTCTTACACTAGATGTATGGATATCAGTTACTCATTCATGCAACGTATGAATATATTATAATGAATTCTTACAATAATAATTATAACCTTTGTATATAAATATATAGGTACGCAGAGGAAGTCAGCAGTCAAACGTAACTCCCTATCTGTAAAAGTCTCCGAGGCGCGAGATAGCGAATGACGTTCACGATCAGCACTTTAAGTGGAACTCTCCGAGAAGCAAGTCAATGAATTTCGTTCTCGATTAACACTTAGTCGTGCCTGTCTGTTGTCATTGGATTCTTGGGATTTACTCATCCGCTTTCCTTTCGCTTGTGAATTTGTAATATTCTGAGACAGATTTGAAAGCAAAGCACAAAATACACATATACATATATAAATATATATATATATATATATATATTTAATTCAATAAATCTATGTAGCCAAGAATTTTTAAAAGATAATATCAGAAATACCTAACCAATCCACAAAGCAAGATCAGAAAGTCCGTATTTTCGTAGCCAAGTGTCAAATTATAAATCAACATTATTATCCGAAATATTAACTAATCAAACCAAAAAGCATCAAATCAAGATTAGAAGTCCGTATTTTCATAGCCAAGCATACCCCAATATCAGTATAAAATAAACAAATTCAACAACAGTAACTAACCAAATCACAAAAGAATCAAAAGGTCTTACGTACAAAGCAATTTTTTTTAGATGACATACATAGGTTGCCTCGGACGGCATTTCCTACTTCACCGGACAAGATCTGAGGAGCTAGGGAGCTAGGGACTATGGCAAATTAAAGGTTGCTGCAACACCCATGTTTAGCCGGAAGGGCCGAAGCTACGGTGCCAGAAAAGCCTATTTAGGACGTACAGGGCTAAACAATCAGCTTGTATTTATTCTTTTTCACAAAAACATCCATAGCACGTTTTTAAGTTTCTTGAGGCGCCATCTGTTGTTATATAATGTAAGTATAAAGTCGCCCATAGAAAACTTATCTTCAAACTTTAAATGACGATAACTTTTTTATCTGACAATAAATTTCGATAAAACATAGCCTATATGTTGCTCAGGGATAGGCTTAATCTTATAGTGAAAACCGCGTAAAAATCTGTTCAGAAGTTTTAAAGATTAGCGAGTATATACAGACAGACAGAGAGTCTAAAAAAAAAATAAAAAAACGTTTTTTGTGTTCTGTTACTCTTTTTTTATCGCCCACACCCATTTTTTGTTAATTTTATCAAATGTGCAGACACGCGGTTCCTTCTGTTTTATTATATGTATTGAAATAAATCAACAATATTATCCGAAATATTAACTAACCAACCCAAAAAGCATCAAATCAAGATCAGAAGTCCGTATTTTCAGAGCCGAATATAGCCAAGTATCAGTATAAAATCAACAAATTCAACAACAAAATCTAACCAAATCACAAACGAATCAAAAGGTCTTACGTACAGAGCAATTTTTTTTAGATGACATACATAGGTTGTCTCGGACGGCATTTCCTACTTCACCGGACAAGGTCTGAGGAGCGAGCTAGGGACTATGGCAAATTTAAGGGTGGTGCAACACCCATGTTTAGCCGGAAGGGCCGAAGCTACGGTGCCAGAAAAGCCTATTTAGGACGTACAGGGCTAAACAATCAGCTTGTATTTATACTTTTTCACAAAAACAACCAAAGCGCGTTTTTACGTTTCTTGAGGCGCCATCTGTTGTTATTTAATTTTACTATAAAGTCACCCATAGAAAACTTATCTTCAAACTTTAAATGACAATAACTTTTTTATCTGACAACAGATTTCGATGAAACAAAGCCTATATGTTGCTCAGGGATAGGCTTAATCTTTAAGTGAAAAGTGCGTAGAAATCTATTTAGTAGTTTTAAAGATTAGCGAGTACATACAGACAGACAGACAGACAATAAAATCAAAAAAATCTTTTTTGTGTTCTGGTACTCTTTTTTAATCGCCAACGCCCATTATTTGTTAATTTTATCAAATGTACAGATACGCTGTTCCTACTGTTTTATTATATGTATTGATAAACTACTTAGAACCCTTCGAACTATTCAGTTTGAAGGGTTCTAAGGCTTGGTCAAGACAAAATTTTAAATGATATCTCTGTTTCCTTTCAAATGATTTATTTCAAACTAGCTGATGCCCGCGACTTCGTTCGCGTGGACTTTATGACTCCGGCGTATTAATATAAATAACAACTAATGAGAGAGAAAGATAGAGAGAGATAAGAAAGTACTTGTAACAGTGTTAGGAGTTAAAAGTCAATATTATTTTAATTCTTTCCTTCGGGAGCCAATATGAAAAGAGCTGAAGTGTTACTAACCCTGGAGAAAGCCACATTAAGTTGGCCATGCGAAAAAGCAGTCCTTAGATCGACATCAGCAGCTTTAAGCCTCTAAAACTGTGACTTTTTTTCATAGGAAAGCAAGTAAACACTGTGTATTTGTAAAACTGTGTATTTTCAAAAGGAAAATTGTTATACGCGGAATAAATACAGTTTCACTGGCACTACTCACAGTAAACTTTAAGTGTCTCAGCAGACTATGCCGAAGTTTAGCGGCTAAAGTTCAGTGTCTAAAGTTCGGTGGGGATGACACACTAAATAAGCTGAAGTTCAGCCGCTGAAGTTCGGTGGAAACGCCGGACTGTAGTGATGTGCCGATATGAGAATTTAATCTTCCGTCTTTGGCGCGTCTGCGGCGAACGGACACGGGAGCGGAAGAGGGAACGGAAGTGGAAAAGGGAACGGAAGCGGAAGCGGGAGCGGGAGCGGGAGCGGAAGTGGCAGCGGCGGCGGTGGCGGCGGCGGAGGCGTCGGAGGTGGCGGCGGCAGCGGCGGCGGCGGCGGCGGCGGGAGCGGCGGCGGCGGCAGCGGCGGGAGCGGCGGCGGCGGCGGCAGTGGCGGCGGCGGCGGCAGCGGCGGTGAAGGCGGCGGCGGGAGCGGCGGCAGCGGCGGCAGTGGGAGCGGCGGCAGCACCAGCGGCGGCGTCGGCGGCGGCAGCGGCGGGAGCGGCGGCGGGAGCGGGAGTGGGAGCGGGAGCGGGAGCAGGAGTGGGAGCGAGAGCGGAACGGGTACGGGAACGGGTACGTGGAAGAGGGAACGGGAGCGGAAGCGGGAGCGGGAGCAGAAACGGCAGCGGCGGCGGCAGCGGCGGTGACGGCGGAAGCGGCGGCGGCAGTGGCGGCGGCGGTGGCAGCGGCGGTAGCGGCGGCGGCGAGAGCGGGAGCAGCGGCGGCAGTGGCGGCGGCGGCGGCGGCGGCGGGAGCGGCGGCGGCGGCGGCGGCGGTTGCGGCGGCGGCGGCGGCAGCGGCGGCAGCGGTGGGAGCGGCGGCGGGAGTGGAAGAGGGATTACGGGTACAGGTACGGGTACGGATACAGGTACGGGTACGGGTACGGGTACGGGTACGGGTACGGGTACGGGTACGGGTACGGGTCCGATTCAGGCAAAAGCATCGGAAGTTCGGCATTATGTGTTGCTAGTAATGCAAATAACATTGCAGGCATGCATTGGCTGAAATTCAGCCGCTGAACTTCGGCATACAGTGCTGAGACACTAAGTTGGGTTCCGTTACACAGTTTCGGCGGAGTCAAATTGCGCATTCGCATTATTGGCCCTCCGACATTAAGACTTATTTTGTGAGCCGAGAGTCCATTTGCTGCAAGTGAATTAAGAAACTCAACTGGATAATTGGTGGTGTCGTCAACAACTCTATCCAAGAAATTACCAATAATTTGCGTCATAAGTTCTATAATAATTGATTTTTAATTTTTTGGTGTCAATGTGGCGCGTTCACATATCCAAGAATTTTTCTGGTGTGTTATGCTCTGAAGGTCCGCAAATTCTGAACTTATAAGTTCTTCTTCGGACGAAACAACTTTCTTTTGGAAAAATTTTCAATGTACAGTCACATTTTTTTACTCTTTTATTTGTAGTATAGATTTAGTATGTTTTTGTTCAACGACAACAAAAAAACATCATCTATAAAAATTTCAACTGTCTAGCTATAATGGTTCATGAGATACAGCCTGGTGACAGACAGACAGACAGACTAACAGTCGGACGGTCTAAGTAATAGGGTCCCGTTTCTACCCATTTAGGTAAGGAACCCTAAAAATCGAATAAAATAAGTATTTATGGGGGGCTCCCATACTACAAACGTGATTTTTCATAGATTATGGTACGGAACCCTTCGCGCGCGTCCGACTCGCGCTTGGCCAGTTGTATTATAACTCAACAAAAAGTTCTCATCAGACTTAAAAACTTTTGCTAAGGCGGCATTTTAATATTTTTTATAGTTTAGCTGGACCATTATAGTTCTGCATCATGTGTTCCATTTTCCAAAATCAATTATAGCCTATATGTTGCCCAGGCTTCACAGCTATATAACAAAAAAAGTTTCATTCGAATCCGTCCAGTATTTCCGGAGATTAGCGTGTACAAACAGACAAACAGACAGAAATTTTTTTTTATTTTCTTACTCTATTACTATATCTCCATCGCCACAAATATTTTTTTTTGAAAAATTTTCAATGTACAGACACATTTTTTTTACTCTTTTATTATAGTATAGATGAGGGCAGCACTGGACCCCGAAAAATTCATCCCTTCTTAAACAAACAATGTTCAATGTATGATGAGGAAGCTATTGCAATATCTGCAATCCATAAAAAATAATTGGCCAAGTGCGTTTGGGCCACGAGCAGTGTAGGGTTCCGTAGTTACGAATGCCAACTTTGAGTTCATCCCACTGAAAACGAATTTTCTATTGAATTTGTAGGAAATTTTCCTTTTCCGAGTACATTTTATAAGTTGATCGCCTATAACTTTTTAGTTTGTAAACCCTACTTAGCTTTGATAGTTTTCTTTAAACTTCGTTATATAGACTATAGCTGTTAATTTTTTTACGTGTCCATATATAACCGTTTAGCAGATAGAGGGGGGCACACTTGACTCTAACAAAAATGTTCACTTTAAGACCAAATATTTCAAAAAAGAGTCCCTTAATCGAAAAATGGGTGTTCATAAACTTATAATATTTTTGAAAAACCTATTCAACGATGCCCCACATGATTGGTTAAACGAGAAAAAAAATTGACTTTACACTTTACTTGTATGGGAGCTACCACAAATTTTTTTTTTCAAAATTTTATGTTACCGCTTTTCCCGCATAATTGATATAAATACCCATGCCAAATCACAGCATCCTAGTACTTATAGTCGCTGAGTAAGTGCCGGACCAGACGGGACGCAAGTTGCGTCGCGCAACTTGCGTCGCGTTACGCGCTTACACAGCATTTCATACAATTTCTACCAATCGTTCACACGACGCGCAAGTTGCGCCTCAACGCAACTTGCGCTGCGTTACGCGTGCTCGCACGGGCCCGCACAGAGGTGGTAAAGTGTTAGAGAGCTGGACAAAAATGTTTACAATTATATTTTTATATGCAAAGCAGACCTTGTCTATGACTTCTATCAAAAGATCTTAGAAAAGATACATTTTTTCTATGTACATTTTAACTATTATAAATTTTTGGTATGCAATAAAGTTTTATTTACTATGTTAGGTTCCATACAAAGAAATAGTTCTTTTTTTCTCGTAACTTATAATATGGTAGTCACACTTATATAAAAGCTGTTGCTTTTAATGTATGAATATGATCAGCAAAGAATCAAAACAAAAACCACACTTTAATTTCTATGTATGTGCAGGCTGATTCTCAAACCACTGTGCGGTGGCGACACAAGGCAAGAGCGAGAAAGATGTATGTTCTTTAAAGTCGTTGACCCGCAGAGAAAATTAAAGTTATAATCGACATAAGAGAGAAACTCTCAGAATTTCAAACCGAAATATGTAAATGTAAACCTACCTAACCAATAAATTGCGTTACTAAAATGGCTTTGTATGAATGAAGATAATCCATTGCAGTAGATTAATTCAACTATACAGTAACTTAAATAATATCATCATTATCCTCGTTCTTATTTCCGTTGTGTGTTGTGTTATATGTATGTCATGTATTTTATATTGTTATGTAGATATGTATTGATGTTTGTATGTATATATATATGTGTATATATACTTATATATTACGTATGAAGATATAACTTATTTAGGATAAAAATAGTTATTAATATTGATTCTTCATACGTAATAAATAAGTATATATACACATGTTATTTATCCTAAATAAGTTATACTTACTTATCCTTTATATATATATATATATATATATATATATATATATATATATATATATATATATTATATATTATATTATATTCACTATCGCACCACTTATTTATTATTATTTTTACTTTCCCATCCTGTCACCCAAAAGTAGCCTGTAAAAGATTGCCTTGGCGATAAGGCCGCCTATTGTACATCTGATTTACCTATGTATTCAAATGTAAATTTCATGTGTTTTGGTGTAATAAAGTGTTTTTTGCTTTGCTTTTGCTTAAACTATCCTCAAGACAATGATGATAGTGGATTGTCTTCATTCAGATAAATTCATTCAGATAATCATTATAAAAAACATTTTTTGTATAGAGCCCAACATAATAATTAAGTAAGCAATTTATTGGTATAGGTAAGTAAATTTATATTTTTTGATTTAAAATTTTGAGATTTTCTCATTTCCTCTGTCATAACCAATTATCATTTCCCATGTCGATTACGATTATCGTTTTCTCTGTGGGTCAACGGTCTTATCGCTAAAAACGATTTCTGCCACACAAACGATGGATGGAGAGAATATGGAAAAACGGCACCATTTTGCTAGAATTTCCATAGGACAACGCCTGTTTTGTATTTAAAAATAAGTCTTTCAAAACATTTTTGTCCCGCTCTCTAACACACAATCTCTAAGCGGGCGTCTGAAATAAATTACAGTCGAATTTTGTCCTCAGAAAAAAATTACAGTGAATTTTCTTCATTCAGACAAAGCCATTGACCGGACAGCCCACTGTGGGAATTCATTTTCTTAGTGGACTGTCTAAAATTTGACAATGCCATTGACAGGACAATCCACGAAGACAATGATTACCTTTACTTATACGACCCCATTGACAGGAGAGTATATACTGAGATAATTTATTGTCTTTACTAACACGAAGCCATAGACAAAACAATCTACAAAGATAGTTCATTGTTTTTATTCAGACGAAACCATTGACAGGTCAATCAACTAAGACAATGATTGTACTCGTTCTGACGAAGTCATTAACAGGTTAATTCATTTGGACGGTGCGTGATTGCCTTCATTCTTACGAATCCATTTACATGAAAATCCACTTAGGCAATTAAGTATCTTCATTCAGGCAAAGCCATTGACAGGACACTCCACTAAGACAATTATTGCCTTTATTCAGACAAAGCCACTGACAGGACAATCCACTAAGACAATGAACTGTCTTAGTGGATTGTCCTGTTAATGGTTTCGTCTGAATGAATACAATCATTGTCTAAGTCAATCAGTGTCTTAGTGGAATCCACTAAGACAGTGATTGTTTTTATTCAGACATCTCCATTGTTATGACAATCCATTAAGACAATTTATGGTCTTCATTCAAACGAAGCCATTGACAGGAAAATACACTAAGATAGTGATTGTCGTCATTCAGACGAAGTCATTGACATGACAATCAACTAAGACAATACTGTCTTTTGGCTAGCTAAACTGACCAAATAATCTGTGTGCGACATTATGTACTTAGCGCATCTTGCGCGGGTAGAGCGGCCACACGCAGCGCGAGTTGCGCGGCGCAACTTGCGCTGTTACGCGACGCAACTTGCGTCTTGTTTGTTTCGACCCTAAAACCGCGGTCGGACAGACAGACATGGCGAAACTATAAGGGTTCCTTATTTACTACGGAACCCTAAAAATGATAATAAATATTTACTAAACAAAATATAAGTTGTTAAATACTTATTTATTATACGAGTAGGTGTTACGTATGCATTCTTCTTAATGTAGAGGTTTTATACAGGTTTGCTTGCTCAAAGGTACTATTAACTTCCATATCCATGTCACTCAATTCCTCTCTTTCACTTTTAGACTCTTCTCCAACTGCACGTGCGGGATCGAGCGCGCGTTCCGTGGCGCATGCAGTATCATGTCGTGTCAAACCATGTACGCGCTATACCAAGCTTTCTTCACCGTCACATTAGCCATTGCTGGTAAGAAAATTTTACCTTTTTTCGTTATGTTGGTGCAGTTAGCACGGAATGTTTGTGGTTAGTCCTTTAGTCGCCTAAGTTGCTCGCAATTGTTTTCACGGTTTAAAAATGTTCTATAAAATAAGAGATTATCTTAGTCCTAATTTACGCATAAATCTAATAGAATCTCTGATCTTGTCAAAGTTTTAACTACGCGGATACTGTTTACGGGCCTCGTTTATTAGCGAAAACAAAAACATTAATACAAGAAGTGCAAAATGCATGTGCACGTTATTGTTTCAATATACCACCGAGAAGCCACGTGTCCTCAACATCACAAACCGACAAACTTATTTGAAAAGATATCATGGTCCACCAGATCTTGTCTCGGTCTACTTGCAGTTCATAGTCATGACCTAGTAGCTTTTGAAGAAAGTTTCAAATACGCCGTAACAAAAATTTTGAACAACTTGCCTCCACCACTCCGCAACCTCTCATCCGTTGATGGATTTCGTAAACGTCTAAAAGAGTTAACATTATTGCGGCAAGTTCAAGGTACTTCTATTAACACATTTTATGTATGAATCAACTGTTTAGGTTTAAGTATATTTTATTGTTGTCTATTTACATATTGTATTGTCATAAACAATTCTTTATTTCCCGTTATTATTTCTTAACTTGTAATTTTACTTACTACATTATTGTAAGCTAAATTAGTTATTTATTTTGATAGATATAAAAGTCAGATTGAAACTTAAAAATTATTTTTGCGTAAATAATGCAGTTTCACAGAGCTGATTTCTTGATCTGCTTTTTTTGTAAAAGCGATCTAATGACTTATTTTGGCACCAGCTGAAAATCAGCGCTGTGGCAAACCACCATCAGCACATAGAGCTGGTCGCCCTTTCGGCAATTCGTAGTTGTTATATTTATTGTACATGTAAGTTGTGATGCTATTGATGCAGAATAAAGCTCTTTCTTTCTTTCTTTCCTTTTTGATATTCACATTCTCTAGGCCGGAAAATGCACAGCACACCTGATGGCGGTGTAGTCAATTCTTACTAAAAGCGTTGTAGTTTGATTTCATTTTAAGAAAACCTGCACTCTAGGTCACTATAGTAAAAAGATTTAGAATAACAAGTAGTGCTATAGTATGTAATAACGACTATTGTCAGTCATTGAGCTACGTCAGATTCCTTAAGGCAGCTCGAAAAAATATGTACGCCGTGTTTACTAACACAGGTTTATATGGAGGTTTAATACAGCAACGCTGAGGAGGTAGAGTCAAAAGTCATCATCATCCGAGCGTATTCCCGGTTGCATCCTCAGCAGCAACGCTTCAGAGCCCGGGGTCCGCTACCTAACCAAGGAGATTAGACGAGGTTACTGGTTTTTACACAGAGCGACTGCCGTCTGACCTCCACAACCCAAAGGGTAAATCAGGAACCAATCCTTGGGTAGTTTGATGATCAAACGCTAGGTGGCGTTCGGGACCCACAGTTTTACGTGCCTTCCGAAACACGAAATCATCTTTCTTTTCGGATAATCAGGTGATTCAAGCCTGCAATATCCTATCCAGACTGGAAACAACTTTTCATAAAGTATGCTTCCCAGTGGGAATCGAACCCATGACCTCCGGGTCACAAGGATAACTCCTTGACCACTGGACTACGGAGGCAGGTAGAGTCAAAAGTGTGCTTCCAAAAATTCTGAATTTTAAACTCAACTTTCAGGAGCATCTTTCCTGATGCAAGGTATGGTTTTCTTGAGAGCTGTGCAGCATCACGACAAACCAGTCTCCATGGGCGTGAACCTTGGATTGGTGGCGCTGATCTCTCATGTTTTTGGACATCTTCTCTACATGATGATAAGTGGTAAGGACAACGAATAAATATATAATTAAATATATAAATATATAATAATATATATACTAGCTAATGCTAGATTCTTCTCGTAGCAAAGAACGTAATTATATTGTCAGACTTTCTTATGAGCGCTGTTGTGACGTGACGTGTGCCGAGCTAGATCATCATATAATAATGAATGATGATCTCAAAAGTTTCCTGAAAGCAATGGACCTGGTACTTAAGTCCTGTTCAACGATTAAAAGAATTGTTTGCGGAGATTTTAATGTTGATATCTTAGTAAAATCCAAAAAGTACAAAATTTTTAGTAAACGTATCATTTGAGCCAACCCGAATCACTGCTTTATCTGCCACATGTCAAGACACTTTTTTTTAGTCATATTTAATACTCTGACAAATTTGTTATTAATAAATTGCCCTCTGATCATTCGGGTGTATATGTAGCTTATGTCAATGAGTCCAAAGGCAAGATCAGCAACTTGAACAAAGAAAAGACCTTCTGTAGGCCAATTACTTCAAAAATTATAAGAAAACTTAAAAATAATTTAGATAACAAACTATTATTAGTTGTACATACAAGGAAAAATCCGGACGACCAGTACAATAAACTTTTCAATTGTATTTCTTCAGAATATTCAAAAACATTGAAACAAAAAAAAGTTGCTGTTCATAGTAAATTACAGTTTAGTGAGTAGGCTACTAACGGTATCTACATAAGTAGGAACAAGCTTTACGACTTATATGCCCAAAAACAATTAAATTGTAATCCTTTTTTTGTAGAATATGTTAAAATTATTCTAAAATATGTAAAAAAGTTTATAGACCAGCTAAGGCCAATAATAATCGTTTAAGTAGAAAAATAAATAATGCCCCTAGCAAAATAAAAGAAACTTGGAATATTATAAATAAAAAAACGAGTAAAAATAAAGCCAAAGAAAATATCTGTCAAATCAAATCTAGTGTCATCTGTCAATTTAGATTTAAGCAAGTTGGCCCTAATGATATAGTAGATCAACAAACAAACTTAACTTATAAAATTAAATCTATAAGGTCTAAACTCTTATACTTGTTATAAAAGAGCATATGTCAATATTCCTTATAATGGCACATTATTAAAGATTTGGCTAATATTACTTATATTCTTATAATTTGGCTGGGTAAACGTTAATAAATCTAATTAATAGGGCTACAATAAGGGTTTGAAATTTGTTCTTCTTATAGAGGCTAGTTACATTGCTTTTTGGCCGTTTAATATTCAAAGTCATATAAAAGCTTTTAATATGGTCAATTATTCTTTGAAAAGTAATGCACAAGGTAACTATGATGCTTTTTAACTTATAGGAGCATTTGATAAGACGTCTATCCAACAAACAAATTCTAACATCTTATACGATCTTAACAAGGATGAAAGCAAACTATATTCCCTTAAACAGTGATTATAAAGATATTATTCTCTATATGGTTACATTAAAATGTTTAACAAAACTAGATTCGCCATTTAGAAAGTACAGCAGATTGTGTGAATTTATTACAGTGCGGAATTTTCATTTAAAAATGGATTCAAAAGACTGGAAGAAGTTTAAAAGGAGCGGAGGTTACAGAAGAAAAGTAAAAAAGGTCTACGAAAACATGGTTATGAGCAATACACCCACCACCTCTACTCCTATAATGCTACAAAATTACCAAACCGATATCAACGAATCAGCCAGTGGTTCCGCAGAGGATTATTTTATAGAAAATGAAAAGGAAACCAGTGAGGAAGAATATAATGGTAGTGATAGTGATATATCACTATCACTATCGCTACCATTATATTCTTATATTTTTTAAAGGAAGAGTTGAAGAATATTGATATTCGTAGTTATATCAGAGAATGGGCAGTAAAATTTAACATTTCCCATATCGCTTTAAGTGACTTATTAAAAATATTAAATCATGTAATGCCAAACCAAATGCCCTTGGATGCGCGTACATTGCTCAAAACAAATAAAGTAGAAATATGCATTACTGAAATTGGTACAGGACATTATTGGCATAATGGATTACTTACTCAATTACAAAAAACCTTACAAAACTATGTAGTGCCCAAGAAAATAACCTTGAATTTAAATATCGATGGTTTACCGATTCATAAAAGCTCGAATCATCAACTCTGGCCAATACTGTGCAACATTACTGAAATAAAAAGTATATCACGTATCGTAGTGGGAATATATGACGGGAAATCAAAACCTGCTGATTTAAACTTATATTTAAAACCTTTTTATCAATGAAATGAAGCAAATTGAGAATGGTTTTACAATTACAACTTTAACTGGAGAGCAAGACACGATTGAAGTTAGTTTTAGAGCATTTATATGCGATTCACCCGCGAGGGCTCTTATAAAAGGTGATGTATACCCAAATTTCATGTGAAGTATCCGAAATATAAACAAACATTATACTGGGTTCGAATACCACTCGTGGCGAATTTTTTCCTCACATATTTTCAACTTCGAAACATTATACTGTTTTTATGTGGATGACATTCATAATCATACTTTTCTCTTTTTTTTCTTTGCAGGAGTTTCTAATTTCAACAGTAAGCACGGATGTCTAAAATGCACTGTGGTTGGTGATTATTCACATTTGTCACATACAGTAATATTCCCGAAAATAGATTGTCCTATAAGAAACGATGATGACTTCCGCAATAAGAAATATGAACTACATCATAAAGTTGATTCACCTCTACTTGAATTGAAAATTGATATGATCGAAAATTTTCCGGTTGGTGATTCACTGCATCTTATAGACCTCGGAGTTATGAAACGTTTATTAATAGGATGGCGAGATGAACATTTTATTAATAAACATACTAAATGGTGCAATCGTGATATTGAAAAAGTGAACGCGTTTTTAGTAACTATTAAGTTAGATAAAGAAATACACAGATCTTATCGGACTGTTGATGTTCTATCACATTGGAAAGCTTCTGAATATCGTACTTTTCTATTATACCTGAATTGGGTAATACTGAAGCATGTTTTAGATTCTGACGCATACAAACACTTCCTTTGTTTATTCTGTGCCATCACAATTTGTTCCAACGAAAATCATTTTAAGTTTTTACGTCTAGCACATGCGTTGTTAAATTCATTTATAAAAAAATATGCAAAATATTATGGAAAGGATTATATTACAAGTAATGTGCATAATTTATCACACCTCGTTGATGAGGTCCGAAAATTTGGCACTTTACAAAGTTTTAATGCTTACCCTTTTGAGAATAAACTCCAAATTATCAAACATATGTTGAGACAGGGAAGTAAGCCTCTAGCACAAGTAGCTCGTAGACTATACGAAAGAAGTGAAGTCGAGATTGAGACTTACGGTAAAAATAAAATGAAATATCCGTTTGCAAAACAATGCAACAGCAAAAATGGATCTTTATTGGTACTGCATTTTGAATCTTTTATTGTATCTTCCCAAAAACACGATAAATGGTTTTTAACAACAGACGAACAAGTTATAGAAATAAGAGCAATACAAATTAATGAAACTGAAGACATACGACTAGAAGGGTACCTCATTGATAATTTAGTCGACGCCTTTGACTACCCCTTAAAGTCTTCATTAATTAATATTTATAAATGTGAAGATTACATCACTAGTAAATCAAAAAATATATATTACTTTTCATGCGCTGACATTAAATGTAAATTATTAAATGTAGAATATAATTCAGTATTGTATTTCACACCATTAATCCATACTTTGTAAAATAAAACAACTAATTAAAAATCACGTATTTTTATTAAGGTCATAATTTTTTTAGGCTATCATGCCACTGTATTTCGAAATCCAGAGGAAGAGTGGCTCTCAAATCAGGCAAGGAAGGCTAATTTTGTATTTGTTGGTTTAAGGACTGACCTCAATGCTCTCTCAGTTAGCCCGCGAAATGATGGGTTCACAATAGAAATCGCTGTTTAAACATAACCTGTGGATAATGCCTGATTTGGGAGCTATCTCTTGATCTTTTACTATAAAAACTCGTTTTTTAAGTCATACTTAAGATAGGATTCTTAGAATAGAGGATCAGTCATCAGTCTTCCTAACAATAATTTAATAATAAAAAAATTATTATCTTAACAATTAACGTAAGCAAACACGGTCGCGAGAAACAGCTTGTTTAATAATAAAACAGTACCTATATAACTTAGCATGTTGTCACATAGTAATTAAAATATAGTTTTACTTATATACTAGTAGGAACATGATCAACCATCATTATAGATAGGTTGATTCTCTCTTCTGATGTATTTTGAACACAATAGTATTTAAGAAAACAGTACAAAATCAGTCTCTTTAAATAAACCTAGTAACTTAGCAAGCTATTAAACACTTACTTTCTTACTTCTAAAAAGTAGAAACCTAATCATTAATCAATCATAAAATTATGGCAATAAGGAACACTTTTCGTACATTCAAATATCGATGGTTGCAGGGAATAAAGTTATGAGTATGATTATTTTGCGATTGTGGCTTTATTCTCCGCAACCATCGATGTGTAAAAATCAAAACAAAATTAAAATATAAATGTCTGTAAGTAGAGCAAGCTAAAGTTAGTATAAAAGGAATCAAAATAATAAGAAGATAAAAAAAGGTTCTTTAAACCGATGTTTCAAGTGGCTTAGTGGGTGGAATACCCACGGATGCAGAGGACTTCGGGTCATCATTGTCTGGACCCATCTTTTCAACAACTGGCTCTGAGCAGTTTTCTAAACCAGAGCCAGAAGTCCCAACAGCTGGTAAAGATACCTCTGATCTTTTTTCTGGTGCAGAAGTTCCAGTAATGGGTAAAGATGGCTGTGTTTCGTTACACAAGTTCTTACGCTTTGCTTTTATTTTTGGTCGATTTTTGGTTCTAGATGTTCGTTCTTGTTTACTTTCGTTGCGCTGACGTGAGTTTTTCAGGATATTTTTAAAGAATTTGTGGCAGTCTAATAAGGAAAATGAACTATCCGACTCATGAATAATATCAAAAAAGAAATTTATGATTTTAGTGTGGCTTTTAAAGCAAATCTTTTGTTCAGAAGTTCGAGATCCTCCAGCCCAGCTATACTGGAGTAAAAAACATCTGCTAAACATTGAATCGACTAATGCATAAGCGTTATTTACCCCTCGACCTTTTCCTTTCCCACAAATAATTGAAAATATCTTTTTCCATTCTTCTTCCATCTCTGGATTTTATAATACTTTTTCAAAATTGTTCAGCTCTTGTTCACTTGTAATAGTTTGTATGTTTGCTTTTTGTTTATTATTTTCCGCACGGCTGAACTGATTCATTACATGTTCAAACTGAACACTAATATTGGATAAGCCGAGCAAAATAGACTGTACGCTTTCATTGATACATTTCTTCATTGTAATTTTCTTGCAAAGTTTCTAATTTTTCCAAAACCATCAAATTTAAGGAGGCAGCGTTATCAATTTGTATTTCGGCAGTGACATTTTGTTAAGCGTTGGAATCAGTACTGGTTGCTGAAGGTTGAATTACTAATAGTGTGTGTTCTAAATTTGTTGCTTTATCAACACTGGCTGGAGATTGAATTGCTATCAGTGAGTTTTCTGAATTTCTTGCTTGAAAAGGTTGACACAATACATCATTTTCCTTTATTTCAAGTATTCCGACTGTTTTATTTAATGCTCCTGACGAAAGATTTTCATACTGCAAGAAAAATACAAACCAACGAGTTAAAAATCGCAGTATAAAAGCAATCACATGGTTGTAAAAATTTAGCGTAGTAGCATAGAGGCGTGTTAGTGCCAACAGTAATGTACGGCAGTGAAAGTTGGGTATGGCAGAAGAGGCATAAGATACATGCAGTAGAAAGAAGAGCTTTGAAGAGTATGATTGGTGTAAAAGTGAGTGACAGGATTAGAAATAGTGTGATAGGAGAACGTTGTGGAATAAAGGAAGATTGAGTGACTAAAATTAAGAAAGGAATAGTGAGATGGTATTGGCATGTAGAGAGGATGAATGTAAGAAGACTGACGAAAGAAATCTACAAGGAGACAGTGAGCGGGAACATTCGAAGGGGAAAGCCTAGGCGAACGTTCCTGGACCAAATCCAAGACGTTCTAAATAAAGGCCAGGTCGAGAGTACCCAAACCGACGAGCATGTATGAAAGGATTGATGAGAGTAGAATAACATACACAAACACGTATATAAAGACACACAGACTCAAGAACAAAAATTTTAATTCATCATTCGTGTACATCAGAACGTCTGACCAAAATAAAAGATGAATATTTGATACCTTTTTACCTAGTATTTTCTTTTTATATTTCGATATACATTCTCTTAAATTTAAATCGTATAATAATTCATTTTTAATTTAAATCTTATTCATCAGTCCATCCGTTTGAGCGCTACAATGACTCAGACATACAGACACACAGACGGACATACAGACAGAGGGATAAGTCCGCCCTTGTACAAGTTTTCTTTTTTTTATTTTGTTAATTTTACCTGTTATGTATGTGTTTTTGTACAATAATTGTAAATGTTTGAACCGATTTTGATGAGACATATTAAATGTAAAATAAAAATATGTAGAAATTCTACAAGTGGGCAGTCATCCTGACGTCAAAACGACTGGCCTTTTTTTAATTTATTTTCTCACTTATTATTTATGTACCAAATATTTAAAAAAAGATGACAGATATTACCAAACAGGTATTTTATTTTAGTTATATGTTTGAAGTGATCGGTTATTTTGGCGTCATTCTGATGCACACCATCATTCAAATATCTGTATTTCTGTGACGTTACTTACCATAATGCAATCTTGAACAAGTTGATTAAACGTCATTTCTTTTTTGTTTGTGAAAAAATATTGCTCAGTGTCCGTTTCTGTTTCAGACTTATTACACATTTGTCTATTTCCTGTTCTGCTTCAAAAAAAGTAATCAAATTAGATCTCTTCACTTTGCAGTTAATTTTTCGCCAGTTATTTTCAGGATATGAATTTTCAACTCTTCTTAATTGTTTTCGTTATATCTGGGCCAGTGCAGAACGCCATCTTTTTCCCAATTACTTGGTACTGCTGATAGTTTTGAGTTCCCTTTTTCAAACGTCTTCAAAATTTTGTATGGGATTGTTAAAGAATCTGAAAAGAAAAAAAATAATCTTAAACAGCATACTACCTGCGTAATAATGTCTCGTAGGTACACACGTGCACACTGTAGTAGTTTTACCTATCGGTAGATAGTTAAAAATCCGTCTCACCTCTCATAATGTACTGTACATAAAGTAGAATACACATTATAGTTACTACAATATTCTTTGTACTTTCTAATAGGATAAATAACCTAAGAATCGAAAGAAATACCTATAGTTACCTATTTAGCATAGCGCACGGTCAAGACAAAATTTCTTACTAGTTCGAATACGCCCGTCAGGAGCGAGCTTGTGAGCGACACTAAACAAACACACGCCGACCAATGACTGATTTCGTACCGTAGTTGTGGGGGAAGAAGACAAATATATCTCAATGGTTTTGCACTGAGTACAAGCTACTAATATAAATATTTATCAACTTACACTTACCTAGTAATAATGATCGTCATTTTTTATACATTATTTATAGTTAATTAAGGATTAATATTCGCATTCATCTTCAATAAAGTGGTCGTAAATCAAATACTCTTTACAATTTTGGCACAAAATGAAAGTGACTTGTTGCAAAACCTTTATGTTCAAACCTTCACGACCTATCATAAAGTGAAAAGGTAAACTAGAAAGGGGTCGGATATGTACAATAATTAAAAATTGTTTACAATTGGCGGACTTAACGCTAAAAGCGTTCTCTCCCAGTCAACTGAAACTTATTATGTAAATTAAGATCTTTTTTCTTTGTAGAAATTTGTCAACATCTGCCAATATGTATACCACCATTGCAGTATCTGCAGACAAACATATTATATATATATATATATATAATTATATTCTTTATTGTGTACATACAATTATAATTATATTTCAAACTTAAAATTAAAAAAAGCGAGCTTAAGTCTCCCTATAAAGAGATTTCTTCCAGCAAAGCCAACGCAACCATTGCGAAAAATAAATTTAATACGTATGGGAATAAGACTAGCTAGGTACAGGATTTTGTTCGTGTGAAAGGAACCCTAACGATATGTAAAATGGCGATAGCATAAGCAACAAATGTATCTATTATAAAATCTTCACTCTCATAGACTCCTTGTATAGACAATGTGCGAATCGTTTTGCTCTCATAATAGCACTGTTTATAACATGACTAAATAATTAATAATGTTTTTAGGACAAAAACAGCTCAAAATCAAGTGCGGGTTAATACTAAAACACACTGCGTTCCACATTTCATCATGCATTTAAATTCCCATACACTTTTTACTATAATCGAGCACATAAACCAGGTAAATAAACTACATAAAATAATAACTTACCGTTCACTTTTCAGTAAAATGGTTGACGTTTCACTTTCTTCGCCAAACTGTTGCGAAAATGTAAATCACTAACAAAAAGACTTATTGCAGAATCATAAACAGATTGCTACAAGGGTCTACGGATTTTTAAGAGCCTTTGATTTGCCGCAATGAGTTTAACTCCCTTATATGAGACCATAATAAAACACGTATAAGGGTGATCGCCCGTATTAACGCTTTCCATGTGTTTCTTATAAGATTATTGGCTTTTTAGAAGCTTTTTTCTAGTCATTATAAGTTTAACTTCCTTCTTCTTTGTCATAATATAATACGTATAAGGAAAAAAAGCTGTCAATAAAGCAACCATAAGGAGGGTATAAGGTTATTGTCTTTATAAATTGTGCCCAAACGCACCCTTATTAACGATAATACGCCTCCTATAAGAATATTATTTTTGGCAATATTAGCCACTACAAGAGCAATTTTAGTTTGTTGGGAAGCATTTAAACAGTTAAATTTAAAAAAATCTGAAGGCATGTCGGTTGCTGTAGTAAGCCATATTATAAATGTCATAGCTGCTGATTTAGCTTTTATATTTGACGAATGTATTGATGAAGGCATATATTTCCTAACCTAGTGAAATGTAATAAACTAATCCCCATATTCAAAAAAGGAGAAAAAGCAGACCCATACCTATATCTATCCTGCCAGTTTTGAGTAAGGTGATCGAAAAGATGATGCTCAATCAAATGCTACTTCACTTCAAGAC
Organism: Acrobasis suavella; assembly: GCA_943193695.1. Taxonomy (NCBI): domain Eukaryota; kingdom Metazoa; phylum Arthropoda; class Insecta; order Lepidoptera; family Pyralidae; genus Acrobasis; species Acrobasis suavella. Next base: position 32,999,464 of record OW971928.1, read on the forward strand.
CTAAAATTGGCGTACCACAAGGGTCAATAGGCATGACGAATAGAAAAATATTTTTAGCCCATCGGTTACAATATAAAAAAATATTGTACACGTATTTTTTCTTTTCTTTGAGAAACAAAAATTTACAAAGATACAGCGTATTAAAATTTCGCATGTCGTCACGGCTACGTACGATTTTTACATAAAGGTGATGTCGCAAGCCCACACTCCGGAACTTTGATGCTTCGTATTTTTGTGAATTTTCACTTTTTTGACAAACAGAAAAATATGGGTCCATTATTTTCGGATAATCCAAAAAGACGGACTAATTACAATTATACTTTTCTAACCCTGTCGTCACCTCTATTCTAGGACCATTCCTATCCTTAGTTTATATTAATGGCTTGTCTTACATGGTTGAAAAACAGGCAGCCATAGTGCTGTTTGCTGATAACACCTCGCTTATATTCGACATAGCACAGATGCTAGCGCGGTGAACAGCACCTTATCTTCCATTTCTGATTGGTTTACTGCCAATAACCTCATGTGAAATGCATAAAAGACCCAATGAATTCGATTTTCTCTTCCCAATGTGAGTCAAGCAAACCTGCGTTGACATACTGATAGATGGCGAAAAACTCGATCTTGTTGAAAGTACTACCTTCCTAGAAATTACAATAGACTCGAAACTTCAATGGGGCGCTCATATATCTAAACTTTCTAATAGGCTCAGCTCTGCGGCTTATGCTGTTTGGAGAATAAGACAAATTGACAGATGTAGCAACTGCTAGACTAGTATACTTTAGTTACTTTCATAGTTTAATGTCATACGGCATACCTACTGCTATGGGGAATGCAGCCGAATTCAGACTCTTTCAGACAGAATCTTCATTTTACAAAAAAGAGCAATTAGTGCTATTTACGGCTTATGTCCTAGAGACTCACTCAGAGAATTATTCAAGCAAATAAGTATACTAACCTTACCGTCACAGTATATATGTATTTGAAAATATAATGTATGTAGGAAAAATATTACCTCATAGAATAAAGTAACTGATTTTACCGTTAGAAACTTCCGCAATAAGAGTAACTGAGTTGCCCCGTTTTATAGGCACATAACAGTCAGTAAAATGTTCTTTGCACGTAGATTTTGAGAGAATCACATGGTATTTCACCGGAGTCTGTCCTCGGCCCACTTCTACTAGATAAAATAGCCTAGAACTATTTGTATGTTTGTCATTCAATCTCACGAAAACGGCTGTACGGATAAGAATGAAATTTTTGGATGTAGGATAGCATATAACCTAGATTAACACAAAATATTTATTTCATTCCGGAAAATTATAATAATTAATAGATTCATATAGTTAAATGTTGATGGTGTTCCACAAGGGTCTATATTCGATCCACTTCTGTATTACTCTTATTTTCATTACAGATATGACGTGTATGTACAAAAACGACGGGGTGTGCCTCCTCCACCAGCCATCTATCCGGTGGATGCCGATTGTCAGCGCTGCTATGGCCGTGCTGTCTGGCATAGTTAGCCTAATTGCTAGTAAAGTTGCTTATAGTGTGGATGAGCTGCATTGACCAGACTTAGATTTGGTTTTCTTTTAAAAAGTTCACAAAAATTACAATACAGCCCCGAGCCTCCACAAAGAGGGGCCCCACAATAGAGACTTCGGAAAAAATCTCGGAAGTATTAGAACTTGTAAATAAATACTTACTTAGTATATTTTATTATGCATGTACCTGCTAACTTAGTATAATTTATTATGTATACATAGGGCGCACTATAAGTTTCCGGAACTGGCCACTTACATAAACAATATTAAAAAATTTATTGCAACATTTGAAAATAGAACTCTTTGGCTGTAGAATGCAGTTTGTTTCATCTGACTGTCTTTTGTTTTTACCTTGGCGCCACCATTTAAAAAATTGTGTGTCTGCATCAACATGGATTTAACTCGGGAAAATTTTCGTAGTATGATTTTCTATGATTTTAAGTGTAATTTGACAGCTTAACAGAGCATCGCTCGGCTTGAAACAGCTTTTGGCAATGAAGCACCATGCAAGACAACTGTTTATAGCTGGTTTGCAGAATTCATGCGTGGTCGTATCAATCTCAGTGACGAATCTCGCGATGGTCGGCCGTCCACCGCTGTGACCAACAAAAACATCGATGCTGTGCGCCGTATGATTGAAACAGACAGGCATGTGACCTACCATGAAATTCGCGCATCCTTAGAAATAGGCATGAGTCAAATACAATTAATCCTACACAAACATTTAGGTGTGAGAAAGCTGTGCTCGCGGTGGATCCCATACAAATTGACCGAGGTTCAAAAAACGGACCGCGTCACTTGGTGCAGTGCCATGCTTACCAGATTCAACGAAGGTGCGTCAAATTTAGTGTGGGACATAGTAACAGGTGACGAAACATGAATTTATTGCTACGATCCCAAAACAAAGCAGCAATCGAGCGTATGGGTCTTTCAAGATGAGCCGAAACCAACCAAAGTGGCGCGCGTGAAAAGTGTATCTAAGCGGATGATTGCTTCTTTTTTTAATAAAACTGGAAACGTGGCTACTGTTGCTTTAGAGAATCGTCGTACAGTGAATAGTGACTGGTACACGACCATTTGTTTGCCGGAAGTTATTGACGAACTCCGTAAAAATAACCGTAAACGCCGTATCATCCTGCACCACGACAATGCTAGTTCTCACACGGCCAGACAGACAAACGAATTTTTGAAGGCGAAAAATGTAGAACTCATGAGTCATCCTGCATACAGTCCCGACCTGGCATCTTGTGACTTTTTTCTGTTCCCAAAAATTAAGAACCAATTACGCGGTCAACGATTTTCATCACCAGAAGAGGCTGTCGAGGAGTATGAAAAACACGTTTCAGAGGTCACCACAGAGGAGAGGCACAAAAGTTTTCAAAACTGGTTTCATCGAATGAAAAAGTGCATAGAAGGGAGATTATTTTGAAAAAAAATAAATTAATTTTGTACCTTTAATAGTATTTTTTCATATTCATTCCGGAAACTTATAGTGCGGCCCACGTATATTTATCTAGTACATATAAATAAAAAGTAGATAAATGCTGTATTAATATAACTTAGATTAAGTATTTATGTAAAAAATAAATTTTAGTATAAAATGTGTCATTGTTTAAATGTCAACTGCGAATAGTGTGAACCGTTACTTGATACCTATAGAATCTATAGGTTGCAATGCTATCTATCTATAGTATAGATAGATAGCATTACTTTCGCTTACGTCAACAGCCCCCAATCTTCCTCTCTAGCGTGCCCCCGGCGCCATCAGTGCGAAGTGGAGATTTCCTTGCCGCCTGGGCCTGCGCAGTTTCGTCTCATCACATTGGCATTGACTTTCATCATGCAAACACCCTCTTTATTAAGTAACGTCGTTGTTCGAATGTATATTTACATAAACATTAGTTCATAAAATAGTTTGAAGAGTTATCTAGGGTCTGATGAAAACAACATTTTAAACGATATCTTCATTTTCTTTCAAATAATCTATTTCAAATGGGGACAGCACTGGACTCCGAAAAATTAAGGTAGCGTTAACCGTGAACGCGTAATAAAACAATAATAATTCATAACGTTATTTAATCATCTTTATCAAATTCAAACTTGTGGTCTGAATGGTGCTGCGAGGCTGGGTCGTTCTCTGGCGGCGTCAGGATCAAGTCTAGCGGACAACACGTGTGGCCTTTTGGGCAAATCCTGAAGACAGAATTAAATGTTAAATATCATCATCATCATAGCGGTGTCCAGATGGACATAATAGTAGACTTTACTTTAGTATCTCACATCTCCAGAGATGTGAGAGAGAGAAGCTTCAGAGCTTGCATATCTCTAAGAACAATAATTTTATATCCCTTATCTCAGGTGCATGAATCATATGAGTGACGATGGAATGACGTGAAGTATCTAACAACTTTTTCGAATTGTTTGATACCTCTACGCCATTGAGATGTGTCGTTTACAACATTACGATATTCAACCGCATCGAGCTGATTATCATTTCTTGGCGCACACGCAGCTCACACCTCTTACCTTTTCTCTTCTCTAGGTGAGTATAGCGTGAGGTCTATAGCTGGCGTGTTGTTGTCGCAGAGTTGTCGAAGAACACACTTGCCCGGCAAACGCCATGTCGTAGAGCAGTTGCGGACTTCTGTCGCGTTTTCTGCAATTCATTTTGAAATAAGAGCGTTAAGCAAGGAATAGAAGATTTTTTCGGCAATTTTTGCAAATTTTATTAGTAATCACCTTAATTAATCTAAAGTAATCTTAAGGATACTATTCGTTCACGTAATTTTACAAACGATGCGCCCTGGCCAGTCGCTCTTGATTGACAGCATTAGTTCTTCCTCGCGACAGTGAAGTTCCGTGTTACTCTTTGTCGCGACACCACAAATAACTCATGCAAATGCGCGCGACGATAGGGTCAATGGTGCCATTTCTCAAACGAACGGTTTTTGTATGGAAAAAGCATTCAAAGTAGGCACAAATCCAAACAGGACAATAAGCTCGGGTTGATTATTATAGGTACCCCTTAAACTTTTCAATATTTGTTGTCTTCGTTTCCTAATTAATGATTTATTTCAAATGGGGGCAGCACTAGACCCCGGAAAATTCAGGTATCCCCTTAAGTCACCTCTTACAACAAACACCCATAATAAAACATGTTAATAAAAACCATTCAACCCTCTAACTAAAAGTATCCACCATTCCAACGAGTGTGTTGGATACTTTACCTAATGGATAATAAGGATACACAGTACACACCTGTTTTAAATAAAGAGATCTATGAAATTTATTTAAGTTTTTTTCTAGGATCACATTATGTAGGTTTAACTTCCTGAGGGTTCCATATCATTGCATTGTTCCAAAGAGTGTCAAGGCCGCTCTTCAATAATGCATTAAATGTGAATTTAACAGCCTTTAAGTTTGAGCAACCTTGACACTGCCTATTAGACATATATTTTGTTCCGTGAACAAATCCCAAACTTCGAAATGCTCGCTTGCAAAATTGTGCTTAATGTGACTTCTGAAGGTCAGTTCCTGATCTACTTGAACCCCACGGTGGACGAAGCTATTAAATCAGTGCCTTTCTTGTATTTGTTATTTGGTCGGATTTTTGCTTTTCGTGAATGACATTAAGTACTAAACATTTGGAGACAGAACAAAACTTGTGTTACTCACTCCATCTGATAACTCTGTTTATATTATTTAACAGAACACAATTATTTTCATTGTTTATTCTAAGAACTAAATTTATATGTATAAGAGAGCAGATTAGTACTCATCACAACGTACCTATTGTTTCCTGTTACGGAGAATGTTATAGAAAAAAGACAACGTAAATCCCATTACGACAAACGCTTCAAGAAGAGATGGACGTCATTATCAACAGTGTCAAAAGCTTTCCTATAGGTACTTAGCATAGTTTAGTTGCCCAATTTTTAAAATTAGCAGAAACTATTATTGCACCTATTATTACCCACTTTGTTAACCTACGTTTTTAAGATGGTATCATTCTAACGGCACTTATGACGGCGGTGGTAATAACACCGGTGTACAAGAATGGTGACAAAGCTGATATCTCAAATTATAAGCCTATTTCTGTTTTAACAGCTATATCAATTTTTTTAGAGAAACTTATAAATAAGAGGCTCATCCACACTCAATAGGTTAACTACTTGAATAAATTTGGCTTACTCTCTAAGACACAGTTTGGTTTTAGACAAAACGTATGTACTGAAGATGCCATAGCTGCACCTTCAACTTACATAGTGAATGAAGTAGATAAAGGGAAGAAATGCGTTACGGTGATTTGAGATCTAAAAAAGCCTTTGACACGAACTCTGTAACCATTCTTATACAAAGGCTAGAGTACATAGGTATACGTGGGATAGCTCTAAAACTTCTATTCGATTACCTCACTGAACGTAAGCAGACAGCAGAATAAAAGATCAGTACGTAAGTGAACAAACAGATGTAACTTATGGAAGGGAAGTGTTCTTGGATTTCTAACACAAGTATTCTTTACTTCAAATAATCCTCGATCGCAATTCAGCAGGTAAAAATTATGTTATTGAATAAATGATTTGTTTGTTTGTTTATGGAGCTTGATTTTGCAAAAGAAAGAACAGTTACAAATCAGAAAAGTAAACATACAACGGCGGACTATTCTCGTATAGGGATCTCTTCCAGTCAACGGGCCATTAATTGATTTTAATTTAATTTAACCTCATCATATCAAACACAGGAATTCCACTGTCGGACATGGGGAGAGGCCAGTTTTCAAAACGACCGATTTTGTAAAAATTTTATGATACTTAGTAGCTATATAGAGCACAGAAATGGATGTTACAAGTATAGTTGCGAGGCAAATAAAAAAGAAACTATTCTTTCAAGCGTTCACCTCCAATAACTTTTGAACGGCTGAACAGATTTTCATTCTTCTTCTTATATTTAAGAGCTGGGCTCTAGATTTTCGTTAAGAGCGGCCTTCCTGTCTTACTTTTCATACAAACGCTCGTACGTGATTATGACGTTATAACTGATCTTTCTTGAAATTTTTTGAACTAACTGGTATTTACAGTAGAGTGCGCTATTTCTAGGTTTCTATCGAAACGAAAAATTAAAATTTAGAAAAGCAAATTCAGTATAAGCCTCTAAAAATCTCTTTTATGCACAAATTTTAGCTGTACTTCGACCGTACTCATAAATTGTAAAGGTAAATAACATATTTCAATACAAACCTCGTAAATATAATAAAAATTTAAATAACAAACATTTATTTCACAAACTTGTAAGGCTTACTTATAAACACGTATCACGTGGAAATAATTTTATGAAATTTCCGCACCCTATTAATAGTTAATATTCGTTCAATTGATAGTTAATATAACAATAATTTAATTCAATAGAATGTAAATCGAGCCCTCAGGCGCTATCTCTCCCTTTTTGATTTGCTTCTTTTTCTAGCATTGCCCTGGATGAAACAACCAGCTTTTCAAACTATGCTCGCGTTGACGACAGGGCGGCCGGGAAGGGCCGCCTTAAAAGACTTATAACCGCAATTATATATCCTAAATTATTAATAATATTAATAAATGAGCGCATTAATGGTTCCGTACCATTATCTACAAAAAACACGTTTGTTGTATGGGAGCCCCAGTTATTATTTTACCAATATTTACGTTATATTATTTTTAGTATTTGTTGTTATAGCGGAAACATAACACACCATATATATATATATATATATATATATATATATATATATATTATCAGAGAAAATTTCAGCTGTCTAGCTACCACGGTCCATGGGAAACAGCCTGGTGACAGACAGACAGACGGACGGACGGACAGCGGAGTCTTAGTAATAACCGTTTTTACCCTTTGGCTACGGAACCCTAAAAATAACCCCACTCAGGCATATTTGCATACTTTGATTTGAGTCAGCATACAAAAATAAAAATGCCTCATCAAAATCGGCCCATTCATTTAGGTGCTACGATGACACAGAGAGACACTCAGACATGTCAATCTACTAACAACCCCTCTTTTTAAGGCCACCACGACTGCAATCTATCATTAACCGAGGTACCTACTAAGAGATTGTTCGACAAAAACATTTTGAATTGCAGAGAAAACACGTTTAAAAGTAAAATAAACCCAAACTTGCTTTATATAGATACTAGCTGTGCCCACGGGCTCCGCTCCCCGTGGGTATTTCGGGATAAAACTTATCTAATTTCCTTCCCTAGGTCTCAAACTATAACTATATGTACCAAATTTCAGCTATATAGGTTCAGTGGTTGATGCGTGAAGAGGTAACAAACAAACAAACAGTTAAGATTGGGACTCACCTGTTGCGACACTTGCGACTGTTGTTGACGTAACTATCGTGGTAGTGGAGGCTGGAGCTTCTGTGACAGTAGAATCTTTGGTCTCCTTTGTCTGACCGTACGCCGCCGCAAACATCATCGCCGCCAGGAGTCTAATGGAAATGTATGTTTTTAACAAATGACAAAAAATTACGTTTGGTCCCGTTCAGTAACTCAACTCAAGAGGAAAAAACTTCGAACACCCCTTTTTTATGAACTGTGGTTAAAAACTGCTCTACATATAGCTTTTGAAACAACAGGAAAACTATGCAAAAATAAATGGAAACTCACGTAGTGTGCAACACGTTCATCTTGCGGAAGTGCGATACACCGACTGATAGATAACATAGTAATTAATTTGTTATTCGCTATTAATGACCTGACCTTTATTTTAATGATCTTTTGATGGATATTATTTGTAACTCTTTAAAGAAAATAAAATGTGATAACATACTAAATCATGTCCGACATCAACAACCTCAATGGCGTAGTGGCAACCAAGCTAGCCCGCCGTTCGGAGGTTCCGGCTTCGATCCCTTGCCAGGGCAAGTCAGAAAATGGCTATTTTCAATTTATTCTGGGTCTTGGGTGTTTACCTATATCATCATTATTATCATCTCAGCCGCATAACATCTACTGCAGGACATAGGTCTCTCCTGAGGATTTCCAAAATGACCAATCTAGAGCGGCCTGCGTCTAGCGCCGTCCAGCGACCTTAGTCAGGTCGTCTAGACCACCTTGTGGGTGGGTGTCCAACGCTTCGCTTGCCAGCACGTGGTCGACCATTTGACATCCTTTTTTCACCATTGGCCATCGGTTCGTCGCGCTATGTGCCTCGCTCCCGCCTACTGCCACTTCAAAGAGCGAATCCACTGGGCTATGTCAGTGACTTTTGTTCTCCTATGAATTTCCTCATTTCTGATTCGATCACGTAGAGAAACACTTAGCATGGCCCTCTTCATAGCGCGCTTAACGACCTTGAGCCTTCTTTTGAGGCCCATAATAGGAACCAAGTTTTAGAGCCATAAGTCATCACTGGTACAAACATTGGTTGTAGATTTTTGTCTTGAGGCACTGAGGTATTTTGGACGAGAAGACACTGCGAAGCATTCCGAACGCTCTGCCCAGCCGATTCGGATTCGTCGAGAGACCTCATCCTTAAAGCTGGAACTGCCAGGATCAATTGACCCAGGTAGACAGACTCGTCTACAACTTCGAGACCAGTATTTATAATAAAAGATAGTATCCTTGAGTTAGTATCCTATGCTTACTTAGGGGCTAGCTCTCAATCAGTGTGATTAGTCCCTCTCTATATATTATTTATGTTGTACCACTTTTGGACCAAGAGCCATAGAGGTGCCAGTCATTACTTATTTTCTCATTAACCACTGAAGTATTACGAGTAGTAACTGCTTAAGTCCTTTCAGTCTACGGTCTACGCCTACTTACGAGCAAATTTGAAAACTGGGCCGATTCACAGATTACGCAGAGAACGGCCGATTAACTAGTACAAGGCCCCAAACACGCTTGTCTTTAAGTTCTGCACAGATTTTCAAAGATAGGCACTTACTTACTTACTGTTAAAGATAGCAAAACTAAAATAAACAAAACGCAATTCCTACGCGGGCAACACCGGGGGAATTACTTGAATATATTCAAATCTACAATTTTTTTTGTTCTAACAGATTGACAGCATTAACGGCTCAACGACACTTTCTTATATTCTTCCTTACAGTATATCAGTCCTATGTATTACAGTTCTTTTATTTACTTCCCAGTATAGTTAACATATAAATAGTTAGCAGATAGGGAAGTCCTTTTTTTCTATGGTCCTTCAAATCCGTCAACCGTAAGGACGAAGATTGTGAAGACTAAAAGCAAGATCCTCTGCACTTCGGCACATACATCGGCTTCAAGCTACCCAGGTGTAGCCACTCGCATCGCAATCGACGAGAGGTTCAAGCAGGGAGCCGAGCAACCAACGAGGTCTTCGTCAGCGGCCAGCAGTCAGTCGCGGGAGTACCCATACACAGCTGAAACACATCCAAGGGGGTCTACAACAACGAGCCACACACATGTCTATGCAAAGAAGCTAATGAAAGAAGCGGATCTGGTATCTATATCGCACAAACCGTGAGACCGCCTATTTCCTTTCTTTCACCCAAATCATCTTTCAACATTCATCATACATTCATCTCATTTCATATTTTCTAATCTCAGTTCATTTCACACAAATTTAAATTTAAGTCTCTCACATACATTTTTCAAATAGTTGAGCTGACATCATCAACGTCCATTCATTGCTCATACATAAGTGTCATTACGAGTAATTATAACTAAGCGTTTTTATATCGTCACATATACATATAACAGCTGGCTACTGTTATTACATATTTCCTTCAATTTCTCACAAATCTTTATTATTTCGATAGTCACTTCATTCTCCTCCTACTCATAGCACTTTTTCACAAATTTTTAATCACTCAAATCACATAAAGGCCCATCAAATCTCTATAAAATCAATTAAATAGCATATCATAAATATCAGTCTCCATTTTACATTGCAAGTGCGTCTTAGTAAATTACTACATTTATTTTTCTATTACCTGCCCCATATAATAAATACACTCAAAACATCTCCTGTTCAAGTTGAATAGCAATTCTGTCATAAAACTTATTGCTTATAGTTTAGCATAGTCAAATATCATAATGTCTAAAGAAATTACATTATTAATTAAGAAAAGAGCATCTCTAAAAGGTAAATTAAAAATATTTAAAAATCACTTGGAACTCCAACAGTCCTGCGCTACTTTAAGCAAACTGCAGCTTGACGAGTTGCAAAATAGATACAATAAAATAGAGGGTCTTTATGAGGAATTTGATGTATTGCAGACAGAGCTAGAGAGCTTGATGGATGACTCAGCCGCCGATGAACAGCTCAACGAGCGAAGCGGGTTTGAAAATGAGTACTTTTTCCTTATAACAGCTGCTCAAAATTTAATCCAGGCTCATCGCCCTCAACTGCAGCCTCGAGACAGCGCATCTGAAGTAAGTTCCAATGCACATCATAATTCTAATAATTTTGTGAGACTTCCAAAGATAGATTTACCACAATATGAAGGAGATTATAATTCTTGGCTGGGGTGGAGAGATCTCTATCTCTCTCTCATACACAACAACAACAGCATCAGCAATATTAACAAATTTCACTATCTACGCGCTGTTCTGAAGGGTAGTGCGGCACTTGTCATAGAAAGCCTTGATTTTAGTGAAAATAATTACCCAATAGCTTGGCAATTACTGTCAGAACGATATGACAACAATAAACTGCTAATAAATAATCATTTACATGCATTATTTTCACTAGAACAAGTGCAGCGCGAGTCAAGTAAAGCGTTACGTAGCATTGTAGATGTGACAAATAAAAACTTACGTGCATTGAATTCCTTAGGCCAGCCTACAGATCATTGGGACACTTTAATCATTTATATAATGTCCAAAAAACTGGATAGTGTCACGAACAGAGAGTGGGAAGAGAGTAAAAATACACAGTCAGATTTTCCAACACTGCAAACCTTTTTGAAATTCCTTGTCAATCGCGCCATCTTCCTGGAATCGATAGAAGAACAAAAATCAATGTCATTTAAACAAAATACAAAATCAGAACAAATTTATCCTAACAAATCGAAAAGTTTTGTAGTAACACAATCACAAACAAATGAAAACTCAACTTACAAGTGTTCGTTATGTAAAAAAGACCATTTCCTTTATCAATGCCCTATTTTTAGGAAACTTTCGCCAGGTTCTCGTATGCAAAAGGCCAAGGCACTCAAGGTCTGTTTGAACTGTCTTCGCCGAGGACACATAGATTCCAATTGTCGTTTATCTCACTGTAAATATTGCACAACAAAACATCACACATTACTACATACAGAGACACAAGATATATCTAACCTCAATTCAAACGAATCGCAAACAGTTGCCTTAACTGCAAGCAATCAAATGCCATACACAAATCATGTTTTTCTATCCACCGCTATTGTGGATGTATTAGATAATAAGGGCGTAACTCACACCGCACGGATATTACTTGATAACGGTAGTACATCTAACTTCATAACGCAGGATTTTTGCAATAAACTTTCCATACAACCGTTATCAACGAAATCCAACATTACCGGTATTAATGGTCAAATGTCCACATCATTAAAGGTCTGCCAACTTACAATAAAATCTAAAAATAGTGACTACAAAACTGCTATCAACTGTCATATATTGCCTAATATTACATCACAGTTACCTGCCACTTACGTCAACATCGAGAATATTCAACTACCCTCCTCACTATTCTTAGCGGATCCAACGTTTAACGTACCCTCGAGTATTGACATATTGGTGGGAGCTGAAACGTTCTGGGATGTGATAGGTACAAATAAACTCAACTTAGGCAAACACCAACCTTCACTCGTAGAAACCAAATTCGGTTGGTTGGTTTCTGGCGGAGTCAAGAGGGTTCATGATGACAGTATGTGTATGTTTTCTCACAACGCAGATGACTTTAATGACACAAACTTAACACGATTTTGGGAATTGGACACAATACCGAGCAAATACGAATTATCGTCGGATGAACGTGCTTGCGAGAAATCGTTCATAGACACAACGATGCGTAACTCTGACGGGCGATTCGTTGTCACTTTGCCTTTAAAGGAATCACCTGAAGTATTAGGTGATTCGTACCTCATTGCGAAAAGGCGATTTTTATCTTTGGAGCGGCGGTTAGAACATGAACCAGAACTCAAAGAATTGTACACGCAATTCATGAACGAATATGTCAGTCTGGGACATATGAATGAAAGTAGTGTGTCAAATACAGTCTCGTGTTTTTTGCCTCATCATGGAGTTCTTAAAGGTTCTCGAACTACCACTAAGTTAAGGGTCGTCTTTGACGCATCGGCGCGTACATCTTCAGGAAAATCACTTAATTCCATTCAAAGAGTAGGTGCCACTATACAAGACGATTTATTTACTATATTACTCAGGTTTCGTCAACATTCATATGCGGTTTCTGCTGACATACAAATGATGTACAGAATGATTGAACTCACGGAATCACAACGTTCACTGCAACAAATTCTTTGGCGTTCAGAACCCACACACCCACTTAAAATTTACACATTGAACACAGTCACATACGGTACGTCTTCAGCGCCATTTTTAGCTACTAGATGTTTAACAGAGTTAGGTAGAAACTGTACAGACGAAAGTGTACAAAATGCTATCTGTCACGATTTTTATGTCGACGATTTTTTGTCCGGTACGGACAGCGTTGAGGACACAATAAGATTATGCAAGGGTGTAAGAGACACCTTAGCGTCAGCTAAATTCAATTTAAGAAAATGGCATTCTAATAGCACTGATGTTGTAAAAAACGTGTTAGTGGATAAAGCCACCACGTCTGACGCGGTGGATTTATCTTCAGATGAATTGACAAAAACTTTAGGTTTAAATTGGAAATGTTCTGACGATATTCTCACATATACGATTAATCTCACACATTCAACTAAAATTACAAAAAGATTTATTCTTTCATCAATTGCACAAGTGTTCGATCCTTTGGGATTGGTCGCTCCATGCATTTTGGAAGCTAAGTTCATAATGCAACAACTTTGGATTATCAAGTGCTCTTGGGATGACGAAGTTCCTCCTTACATTCAAACTGCCTGGAAAAATTTCGTAACATCACTTCCTAAATTGAATAATGTAGTAATTCCACGATGTATAAAGGCCATAGATCCCACTGAAGTTACTATACATGTATTTACAGACGCTTCAGAAAAAGCATATGGCGCGTGTGTTTATGTGCGTTCGGTTAGTAATGACGGTTCTGTAATGGTTCGTTTACTCGCAGCTAAGAGCAGAGTAGCCCCGAAAAAACCAGTGACAACTCTTCCTCGTCTGGAATTAACCGCTGGACTGCTAGGTTGTAGACTTTGTATCAAAGTTGTATCTGCACTTACCTTGAAATTTAGTAGCTGTACATTCTGGACAGATTCAACGATTGCTCTTTATTGGATAGCCACGCCACCTGCTCAATTAAAATCATTTGTCCGTCATCGCGTTTCTGAAATACAAGATAGCACTTCCAATCAAAGTTGGCGTCATGTTCCAACAAAGGAAAACCCAGCTGATTTAGTATCTCGAGGTCTCAACGCAGAAAGGTTAAGTTCTTCAACTATTTGGTGGAATGGCCCCAAGTTTCTCCAACTAAGTGAAGAAAAATGGCCACAGAACTTGGTACACGACAATAAAACAGACTTACCAGAATTACTAAACACATTTCACACAAATACAAATACAACATGTAACACAAACGTTCTTTCACACCTCATACAAAAAATATCAAATTTCACTAAATTACAGCGAGTAGTAGCATACATTTTTAGATTTATAAGAAATACAAAATATCCTAATAAAAAAATACTAAATGCGTTATCAACAAATGAATTACAGGAATCTAAAAATAGTTTATTGCAATTAGCACAGGAAGAATCTTTTCCGGTAGAAAGGCGAATGTTACTCGCAGGCCAGAATCTCCCTGTCAAAAACAGGATACTTTCCTTGTCTCCATTTGTAGGTGACGACAAATTATTACGCGTTGGAGGTAGGCTAGGTAATTCAAATTATGATTATGATCTAAGACACCCTATACTTCTTTGTTCCAAGCATAAATTGACACAGCTTATATTTAATATGTTACACAAAACATACATGCACCCAGGACCTCAGTTATTGTTAGCAATAAGCAGGCATCAATATTGGGCTTTAAGAGGTAGAGACTTGGCAAAGCGTACCGTTCATTCTTGTGTAAAATGCTGTAGGATCAAGGGTGCCACAGTTCAGCCTATCATGGGCAACTTGCCGGAACAGCGCGTAGAGCTTGAGTATCCATTTTTGGACACCGGTTGCGATTATGCCGGACCAATAATGGTATTAGATAAAAAGGGTAGAGGTGGTAGACTCACAAAATCATACATATGTGCCTTTGTATGCTTAGCAACAAAGGCTGTGCACTTGGAGCTTGTCTCAGATGTTTCGACTGATGCATATTTAGCTGCGCTTAATCGCTTTGTTAGCCGTCGCGGTAAGCCTAGAAGCATTATTTCAGATAATGGGAAAAATTTTCAAGGAGCATTTGGTCGACTGCTGAGTCATTCATTGTCAACACAAATTGCTGAGCTTGGGATTCAATTCTCATTCATTCCCCCTTACTCCCCCCACTTCGGAGGGATCTGGGAATCAACAATTAAGTCCATAAAACACCACTTAAGAAGAACCTTGCATACTACTCACTTAACTTTCGAGGAAATGACGACGTTGTTATGTCAGATAGAGGCTATTTTAAATTCAAGACCTTTAGTTCCCTTATCTGATGATCCTTCTGATCTGTATCCTATCACTCCAGCTCATTTCCTTATAGGCCGGTCTCTGGTTAGTGTGCCCAATCCAACTACACCAGATGTTCCACTAACTTCGTTGCGGCGGTTCCAGAGAGTAGAAGCGCTCAAAAACCATTTCTGGAATAGGTTTAGTAACGAATATGTCTCATGGCTTCAGGGAAAGACAAAATGGAAGACATCCAACGGGCAGCTGAAGCAGGGGACACTTGTGGTCATCAAGGACAAGACGCTACCTCCTCTCATGTGGCTGCTGGGCCGCGTAGTTCGCACCATCCCAGGCAACGACGGCGTGTCCAGAGTCGCTGACATCCGCACCAGGAAGGGAATCCTGAGGCGCGCCTACAACAATATATGTCCTCTACCTATAACCAGCGTTGAAGATCAAGGCTCTTCAAGGGGGGCAGAATGTTAAAGATAGCAAAACTAAAATAAACAAAACGCAATTCCTACGCGGGCAACACCGGGGGAATTACTTGAATATATTCAAATCTACAATTTTTTTTGTTCTAACAGATTGACAGCATTAACGGCTCAACGACACTTTCTTATATTCTTCCTTACAGTATATCAGTCCTATGTATTACAGTTCTTTTATTTACTTCCCAGTATAGTTAACATATAAATAGTTAGCAGATAGGGAAGTCCTTTTTTTCTACTTACTCTGGCAACATTTTATCCCTTTCACCGCCAGACTTTACCTATATCAGTTGTCGTGCCCCCAGCTCGAGGTGTATTAAATCTAAAATAAATACCTACAACCAAAAAGGGATGTGGATAGTTAAGTAATGTGCAATACGAGCGCTTTTTTTTTGTCGGAAATATCCGACGCTCGCGGAATGGGCATGACAATGTTTGTCGGATAAATTCGACGTTCGCGGTGAAAGAATTAATACTTCATGTAAGCAAATAGACCGATCGGTCTTGCCAAACACATCCGTTTGCCGTAAGCATCTTCGAGTAACCGGAGAGTATACATAAAAAAAAATACTTATATGCATTCGAATTGATAACCTCCTTTTTTGAAGTCGGCCAATAAATATAATTATGTAAAGGGACAAATCACACTGATTGAGCTAGCCCCAAAGAATGCTTAAGGGGCTACCTGAATTTTTTCGGGGTCCAGTGCTGCCGCCATTTGAAACAAATTATTTGAAAGATAACGGAGGTATCTTTAAAATTATGTCTTGTACAGACCCTAGATAGCCCTTCAAACTATTTTATGAACTAATGCGTGATGCTTTTTTACGCACATTAGCGAAAAACAGCCACTTTTGGCTAATGTGTATGTGTACAAATGATTTATTTCAAAGGGTGCAGTACTGGACCCTGAAAAATTCAGATAAATAAATAAAATATAGGGACAAATAACACTGATTGAGCTAGCCCCAAAGTTAGAGACTTGTGTTATGTGATACTAACTCAACGATACTTTATTTTATAACTAATACATATATAGATAAACACCCAAGACCCAGGACAATTTGAAAAAGGCCATTTTCCAACTTGCCCTGACCGGGGATCGAACCCGGGACCTCTGCGTGCCCCCCTTAACTTGTATTATTGGATAGTAATTCAACGATACTATATATTATAAAAAATATTAAAAAAACGTATATGTTAATTAAGATAATGTTTTTATTTGATTGTTTTCGGCTAAAAAAAGATTTAATATATATTTATTTATTTATTACAACATTATTTCACAAAAATGTCATAATTAGTAGTGACAATAAAATGTTTTAACTTTGAAGTTCTGGATTTACATATCTCTTGCACTAATTATAATCAAACCTAATTACTTATTATGCTATTTGCCTTGATTTTAATTAAGGCCTACTCTAACAACAGCGGCGTCCTCATATAAAAGATAAATCATTTTTTGAAAACAATGTAACGAGGAATAAATAAATTTTTTTATTTTTTTTATTATTTTGATGGGTTAACACTAAATTATTAAAATAGACATTTCAGCACCTGCCATAATCATGATCGACAACAGTCGAAAATGTCATTATTATCTTTGTTTTCTAGAAAATAATTTAAGACTGCACTGACATAAGTGCCTTAAATTGCGTTAGTAAAAAAGATTTAAACGTAAAAATCATATTCAATTTTTGTTTGTTTTTATACTTTACTATTTTATTTTCTAATTACTACTCTATACTAAACTATCGCGCGTTGAACACATAATTTATGTATTTAAAAGGATCTTAGCAGGAACTTTTTTCAGTCTATCAGCGATCAGGAAGGATGTAACTCCTATTAGACCCAACAAAAAAGCTTCGTGCTAAGCCCCATATAAATACATAAATTACTACTTTAATAAATTCACTACTACAATACAGATAACCTATTTATTGATTACAGAAATAGGTAGGTATTGTGCAATAAAAGATAAAAAATATAACAAACAACTAATTTTTATAATAAATGACTTAGTTAAAGAACCCAACCATGTAAAATAAATAATAGGTTGGGGAAAAAGTCTTTTCGCATTTTATATGAAAATTCAAAACATTTTTTAATATAGGTTATTTACATTTACCTAAAGTATGTAGGCACCATTTTGTTCGATAACTTTTTGCCATTTTATAGGTAGGGACATGATTCCATTGCTATAGAAATTTTGGGGCTTCTGATCAAAAAACAGCGTCAAGTAATTTAGGCAGTCCTCTCGTGATGTTAACCTGACACTGCCTAAAGAATTCTGAAGAGACCGAAACAGGTGGAAATCTGAAGGTGCCAGGTTAGGAATATACGGCGGATGCATTAACACCTCCCAGCCAAACTCTCTTAATTTTTGCTGAGTGGTTAAAGATGTGTGAGGTCTAGCGTTATCATGATGAAAAACCACACCCCTTCTGTTGATTAATTCCGGCCGCTTTCTCTCAACTTCTTGCTTTAATCTTATCAGTTGTTCGCAGTAGAGTTCTGAATCGATGGTCCTGCCTGGTGGTAACAGCTCATAATGAATAATGCCCTTCCAATCCCACCACACACACAGCATCACCTTGTTGCGAGTTAACCCGGGTTTCGCCACAGTCTGTGAAGCCTGACCGGCCTTTGACTATGATCTTTTTCGCACGTTCTTGTCGTACGTGATCCACTTTTCATCACCAGTTATCAATTTCTTCAAAAATGGTTCGGTCTCATTACGTCGTAATAAAGAATCACAAATGAATACACGGTTCATTAGCTTTCTTTCAGAGAGCTCGTGAGGTACCCAAATATCGAGCTTTTTTGTGTACCCATTTCTTTTCAAATGCGCCATAACTGTTTTGTGGTCAATTCCCAGTTTTTCAGCTACGTCGTAACTACTGACATGCCGATCTTGCTCCACTTTTTCAAAAATAGCATCCATTTTATCAGTAACAGGGCAACCAGAGCGACGTGCATCTTTGACATCAAAATTTCCGGATTGAAAACGCTTAAACCAAATTTGTGCTACTCTCACAGACACTGCACTAGGTCCATAAACTCCGCAATTTTTTTTCGCGGCTTGCGTTGCATTTTTACCTTTTTGGTAGTAAAATTTTAAAATGTATCTAATTTCTTCATTAGATTCACTCATCTTGACGGTAAGAAAAACAAATGAAAATCACGCATTTTCCTAATTTGAATTTGGAATTATCTTCTTTAAAATTTAAACTTTTAAATGATACCAAAACCAGCCAGGTACAAATAGTATAGCCAAAGTGGTTTTATTACAAGTTCATGCATACTATATGCGAAAAGACTTTTTCCCCAACCTAATATGATGTGTAACAAAATATATTGAAACTATTTTAAGGGTAAATTTAGTCAATGATACTAAACAACTTTCCCCAAGGAGCATATGTATATCGAAATATAAAAAAATATTTTTTATTGACAAAAAATATTTTTCATATTTCGATATCTGTTCCTAGGGATATTCGATCAGTAATAGTCTAGATTTACCCGTAAAATAGTTTCAGTGTATTTTGCTAAACCCTGTATAACTAGAAACACATATCACTTCAAATAAATTCTTTTAATAACAGGATTAGAACAAGCAAAAATAAAAATATAAAATTACTTTTTCTAAATAGTTTTTTTTTTACAAATCCTTACAAAGAAATGCCAATAAAAAAACTTATACAAAAGTAAGTACATTGTAAGGATAGGTACTGACTTTTTAAGCAAACATACATAATATTTGTATTTGTTTAATATTACCTCAGCGCAAATTTTGCACCAAACGTAGAATTATTAAAAACAAAGTTGTTTAAAAAAATTTGAACATCCTTAATTTAAAATTATGTGCAAACATTTTAAGAGCAACTTTTTCAATGAAAAGCTATAACTTTCTTCGATTTAATTAGGGTATGTAAAAACATGAAAAAGAAAGTATATATATAAATTTTCTTACATCGGTATGCTAATGTCATTAAGAAAAGTTGTTTTCAAAAATATGGGACACCAAATGGCAGCAAGTGAAGTCAGGTCCTGAAGAAAAAAAAAGGTCCTAAAGAAACTATTAACTTTGACATCACTGAGCTGCACCAGATGTCAGATATTTTTAAAAACTTTCACTGAGGCTGAACGGTTTTTTTATGTTCAAATGAAAGCGCCATCAGGACTTTATGAAAAAGCATTATAGATTATCATTAGAAAGAATTTTAGTGCCCCATCTCAGCCCGAATCTGGCAACTTTTTTTTTTGTTTTTGGGG
Source organism: Acrobasis suavella (assembly GCA_943193695.1). Taxonomy (NCBI): domain Eukaryota; kingdom Metazoa; phylum Arthropoda; class Insecta; order Lepidoptera; family Pyralidae; genus Acrobasis; species Acrobasis suavella. The sequence goes on from OW971928.1 coordinate 33,019,531, forward strand.
CAATCAGTAGCTCTTTTTTATGACGAGGCATCATAGATAGCGGACACTGGTCTACAGTTGATGCTGGATCATACGACAGCATTTTCATATAATTTTCGTGGAGCCATTTTGCACATCGATAATGTTTGTAGTTACTCTTCCGTAGGATTACAGTTCGCTGTAGTTATTTCATTGATTTTCATCGTGCTTACTACCTTACCTAAACGTCTAACTAAATATGCTGAAATTAAGGTACTTAATACAAATAAATCCTACGCTTAATTAAAGCCTATGCTGCTGAAAAGTGGTTGTCATATAGCCAGATCAAAATCACTCTACACTCAGTTAGACAACAGCAGCACATGTTAGTCAAAAGGGCCCGCTTGAAGTCACAGCGAGCGACGGTGCGAAAACCCGCATGTGAGGGCCGGACCATTTTGTTGTCTTATAAAATTCTTAACAGATTATATTTAGAAGTTTTATTTTCAGTAAGGAAAACATATTACCACACAACTGATTGAAAAATCAAAGTGTTATAATTTCGTATAATTGAAATAAATAAAGCTTATAACATCCGTGAAGTATGTGGTGCCAAATAAGGCCTAGCTTGTTTGTGATCCTAGATTATAAATAAATTCGTTACAAATAAACAATTATGCCCGAAAACCTTTCAAGAGAAGCAATTGCTGTTGTGCACTGCGGAAGGCTGTCGACATTTGCAGCTTCTGAGTTTACCTCTGATTTTAAGTTTGACTTTCAATTACGTAAAATATTGAGTAAAATAAGTGCAACGTAAATATCATGGGAAAAGTAGAAAAAACGTCTAAAATATATGTGTTTATATCAATATTATTGTTACAACGATATTCTTCTGATTTAATTTTGTAGGCCTTCTTAAGTCGGTATGTTTTATTATAGCCAAAGGGTAAGATTTTAGTATTACCTATTTATAAATACATTTTGACCAAAACAACAAACCTACTTTTTTCTTATTTATCTAACGATTAACAAATATAAGAACCTTAACAATCATAATAACTTTGATTTTATTTATGCCCTTCTTATAATATTAGAATTTGAAATCAGGCAGGCCTTATTTGTATCACTTACATTATTTTAAGGGTGAATTAGTCTATGTTACTGAACAACTTTCCCCAAGGAATCGCTACGACATTTAGATCAGTTGATTGCTCAATATTTATGGGAGGCCGAAAATTATATTTCACATTTATTATTAAAAGTATCAGTATATTTTCTTAGATCCTGTTAAGTATACTTTATATACTTATGTACCGACCTAGTGGTCCAGAATACGCAAGTTTCCAGATACGATCTTGTTTTCGAGTAGCGCGCCCGCTGGGATATCGATGCGGTCGCCATGGTTTGCGATTATGATCACTGTGCCCTGGAAATAAATAACATTTTTGTATAATAAACGAACAGATTATAATTTTATGAAAATGTCTCACATTGGAATAGTTGGACACCTGAACCCAAGGCGATGGTGATGAGTCTTAATATTTTACGTTATTTTAGTGTTATCTTAAGTGTTTTAGAGGCGACTAAGGAAACAAGATAACAGAGAATAGGCACTAATTTCCTCTGTGCGACTTTATACCATCTACTGATATCAACACCCCCCTTCTACCTAGCGTGGTTATCGTGGGCAAATCCTCCCTTTATTGGGAGAGGCCTTTACTCCAGTTTTGGACTTTGGATTTCCAATAACGATAAACGGAAAACAATTTCGCCTTCCCATATAGATCAGCGCTCAGCAAAACGTATTTTGTGAGGACGAAGGTTTTCTACGATTTTTCGATCGATTGAACTTGCTCCAAGAAGAAATATAGTAAAAAATATATTTAAAAAAATGCTGACCTTCAAAGACACCCCTCTTCCAAAAGTGACGTCACCCGATACCGTCAAATGGTCCAGCTCGATCAAATCCGGAATCGCCGCGTACCTATTCAAAAACTCCTTAACCTTCGAAAAATGGTTGTCCCCAAGCTTCACTAACGGTGTACTAGGGAACATCCTTTGCGGAGACATCACTAGCGACCCATGTGACAAACTGTACAGATTCGACATCACTAGAAGCAGATCAGATGTTTTTTTGACAGGCAAGAAGCGACTTCTCGGCACATTCACCCCAATCCCCCCCTCAAAACATTTCATAGCAGCACCCACAGCCGTTTCAAGCTGAATCACGTTCAGACCATCAGCTAAATGTTTATTGTTCACTATAATCTCCATGTTTAGAGATCCTTGGTCGACTACGCGTTGGATCGCATCTAACTTCGCCCATAGATTGTTTGTGTTGAAGAATTTAAATTGACTGACGGATTTGAAATCGTCGACATGATCTTTCGGAACTTGGGCTATTTCTAGTAGTCTTAATTTATCTTCGTACTGAATTAAGGTGCCTCCTTTGACGTCGGCTCGGGTCTTGTCAGTAACTTCCATAACAAATTCAATGTTTTTTTGCGGGTTCGGGTTGAGGAGGTGGTTGAGGATGTTAAGGTCGACGGTGGCGCCCAGGTTGTCGATGTTGCTGATGAAGCAGTACGTGCGGCCTTCTTTGATAAATTTCTGGAGCAAACCAGAGTTGTAGAAGGCTTCGTAGAAGTCACCGTGGCCGGGTGGGTACCATCTGTAAAATAATTAATACACACACATAATAAATAATAGTGGAAAACAGTTGTGATATTATGTAATATCACAACTGTTTTCCACTATGGTAGACAGGGTATTTTGGGTCTTGCAGGTCAATGCAGACAAAGCTAAGAGCTGCATGATCCAAAAGCGCCTTTCAGCGTGATTGTGGACGACAATATAGCGATGGGTTGGAACTGCAACTAGGGATGTTACAAATGTTCGCATTCGCATTCGCATATGCAAATGGTTCGCAACGACACATGCGAATGGTTGGCTTTGTTTTAAATATTCGCATCAATCAATGCGAAGGCTATGCGTATGTGTGCAGGTCATGACATGCCCATCGGCCTCGCGGACGCCCAACCGCGCCCAATCTCTTTGTTTCGATGATTCACGCATAACGTGAATATTTCAACCAATAAGAAGCGTTTATTTTACATGAGATTATTGTGATTAAGTACTTGGTTTGTTTTGTTTAAGTTGCCGTCTGCTGTAATTGCTTATTTAGATAAACAAATAGTTTATTGTACTTTAAACTATTTTGGGATAGTAAGACAGGTTTTCATTATGGCCTAAATATTAACCCGTGTATTCATAAAAATTTGTAACCGTATTTTGAACCTATTTAAATTAAAACATCTTTTGTCTCTTTTCCCTCTTTTCAATATTTGACATAGTAAAAACGAGGCAAAACATAGTTTTACTAACAGAGGTTTAGCAAACTTTTGTTAGGTTTTATGAATTAGGGGTAAAAATATTAATTAATAATTAAATATTAATAAATTAAACATTCGCAGCCTAAATATTCGTATTCGCATTCGCGATTGTATAAAATTTGACAATCGTAATATCCCTGGCTGCAACGCATCGTCATTCGCATTCGCATCAATTAATGCTATGTTATGCTAACGCGAATATGTGGCAGATCATGACATGCCCATCGGCCTCTCGGATGTGCCCCGCGCCGCAGCTCTGAGTTTCGAAGATTCGCATGATTATTGATATTTCACGTGAGTTCTTTTGGGATTACTTGGTTTGTTCTGTTTTAGTTGCAGACTGCTGTTATTGCTTATTATATAAACAAATTGTTTATTGTACTTAAAACTGTTTTAATATTATGACACCCGGAAAAAAAAGTGAAATATGGCGATATTTTACGCCTCAATAATAAAAATTATTAATTCATATGTTTGTTTTTTTGTAATAGGTACGTAATGTCTACATTCGTATTCGCACATTCGCATCGCCTATTATTGTGATTCGTTCTTTCGCTCATGCTCAATTCCGCAGGAAGAGAAGCAGCTAGAATATTCAAAGTTTTTTTCTTCCAGGCCAGCATGGAAGGATCAAGTTTATTGATTCTTGGATGTATTTTTAAAATAATAAAGTATTTTCATCTTATCTACTCGAAAAACGATGTTTTCATCCCAAAACATTTGGAGCTAAAGTTACTTAATAATAAGCACAGACGCCGTGATTTTTTAAATATGGAATACATTTCGTCGTCAACATGGATGTATGTAGGTAAACATTTATATGCTGTTTGCATGATGTTAGCTCCGGAAAAAAAGAAATAAGTATGATTAAAAAAGCGCAATTTTCCTCTATGATTCAAGTAATTACAGAAGTTTTAGTTTATTTGGATTGACTTGTAATTATTTGTGTAAATGTAAATAATTTTTCGTAAGTTTAAGCCGATAGTAAATAGGTATCAAGTTTACTTATAAAAATATAAAGATAGCAAGGACCGCGAAAAAAAAGTTATGAATGAAAAATTATTTCTTAGTATTTCTTATATGAAAACGACACCAAACAAAGGTTGGTATTAAATTGTCGGTTAAAGTCTGATTACTGAAGTTCTACTTTTATTTATATTTTGTTCTGTATTAGCTAGTTTTTCTCATTGATGGTGATGAAAAGTAGAGTGTGCTCCTCGTGTACGGTAATATATTTATAGCCTCCAAAAAATGTATTTAGTAAGTATACAAAAATGTTCTAAAGCGTTACTTACGCGTCTATATCTGACTGTACATCCCCGTTCTTGGCTATAGGCAGCAGCGATTCCCTGTTGATTCTGGGGTGGCAAGACTGGTTGAAGGTGTGGATGTCTAGCTTGAGCCCCTGGTACTTGCGGATCACCTTCTGCGTGTCCTCATCAGTGTTGAACGAGTTCATGAGCACGAGGGGCACGTTGCATTTGTATGTTTTGTTCAGGTGCTGGAAGTAAAAGAAATCGTTTATAAGTTTAGTGAGTCCCATCTCCTATCTCCCATTTCCTACCTTCCATTTTCTATTTCCACATTTTAACCACCCATCTCTTACCTCCCATCCTTCATCTTTCATCTCCCATCGCCAGTTGCCCATGTCCCATTTAACTGCCCCCCTTCCCCCATCCCCCATCTCCCAACTCCCATTTCCCAGCTCCCAACTCCCATTTCCCACACCCCATCTCCCAACTTCCAACTCTCGTCCCCCCATCCCGTAACCTATCTCTAAACTCCCGTCTCACCCGTCATCAACCACCCGTGAACCATTATCCATCACCCCTCACGTATTATATTCTTCTTTAGGTCCCGCTCCATTCCTGAAGATTAGCAGTCAGCTGTTTAAATCTTGATTTGTCCATGGCAAGCCTGAACAGTTGATATCACTCATTAACCACCACCTACCTCCCATCTCTCACGAGACGTGAGCTCTCATCTCTTCTCTCCCATTTTTCAACTCCTATTTCCCTACTTCCGTCTTCCATCTCCTCTATCTCCGTCTTCATCGTACATATTTCCATATATGTACGATGAAGACGGATCTAAAAGACAGTAAAAAATCTAAAAGATGAAAGATTGCCTAAATCTTTCATCTTTTAGATTTTTTACTGTAAATATTACTACGTGTACAAAAACTTTACGAACCTCAATCTGCTGTACAGTGAGATCCAAGAACGTGAGCTCATTCCTCACTTGAATCACCGACTTGGGTCCTTTACATCCCATGGAGGTGCCCAGCCCACCGTTGAGCTTGACCACCACCAGTTTGTCCAGCATGTGGTGCACATTGTCTGTGGTCGGCGTGGGCAGCGAGCCGTAGTCTATAACCGCGCCTTCTGGAAGCTTCTCGATCTTTTCCCATGTTACTGATGGGCCCTCTGGATCGGAGTATCAGAGTATGTGAGTAAAGGTTTATGACTCTAACTGGCCTGTGATAGTGACATAAATTCAAGATTGAAAGTTATTATTTTTAACTTCCTAAACTTACACACATATTGATCAAAGTCACATAAAGCGGTGGTTTCCGGCTTATAATAGAACCACTCCATTTCCTCCTGTGGATGTCGTAAAAGGCGACTAAAGGATATTAGCGTCACTTAAGATAAACAGACTTTCGATGAGCAGCAGCGTCGGAAGTACGATAATGACTCCCACTGCGCTCGCCAACCCGCCTGCCAAGCAAGGCGAGTATGGCAATATTCCCTCATGGATAGAAACCAAACGACCAGGCCCCCAGTACCCGGCAGCCCTGCTATTCAGGGCATAGGGCAGGGGGTGCTAAGAATCCCCGGATGGGATCTGGCTACCCCGGCGAAAACTGGCCCTGGTAACACACAATGTCCGCACTGACGAGAAACTGGCTGAGGTGGAAGAGGAAATGAGTAGGTTACAATGGGACATTGTGGGGTTGTCTGAAATCCAAAGAGAGGGCGAGAGCACGACAATCCTAGAATCTGGTAACCTACTCTATTACCGGGAAGGAGACAAAAAGAAGTCCCAGCATGGTGTCAGGTTTCTCGTCCACAAGTCCTTCATTGTTAATGTTAGGTTATGTTTGATGTTCCGATGAAGAGGTGGATGAAGTAGACCTAAATCGAGTTTTCCAACAAGTGGGCCTTAAAATGAACAAGGACTAAACGAAAATAATGTTGAATGCCCATGTCGCGCCACTACCTGTTTGTGTTGGGAGCTCCACCCTCGAAATTGTAGACCAGTACATCTACTTGAGTCAATTGATCCAGGCAGGAAGTTCCAGCTTTGAAGAAGAGGTCTGTCGACGAATCCGACTCGGCTGGGCAGCGTTCGGGAAGCTACGCAGTGTCTTCTCGTCCAAAATACCTCATTGCCTCAAGACGAAAGTGCATAATCAATGTGTGTTACCCGTGATGACTTATGGCTCTGAAACGTTGTCCTTTACTTTGGGTTTCATAAGAAGGCTCAAGGTCGCTAAGCGCGCTATGGAGAGGGCAATGCTCGGTGTTTCTCTACGTGATCGAATTAGAAATGACGAAATTTTTAGAAGAACAAGTCACTGACATTGCCCAGCGGATAAGCTCGTTGAAGTCGCAGTGGGCGGGACACATAGCGCGAAGAACCGATGGCCGATGAGGCAAAAAGGTTCTCGAATGGCGACCGCGTATTGGCAAGCGAAGCGTAGGACGCCCACCCACAAGGTCGTCAAACGATCTGACCAAGGTGGCCGGAAAGCGCTGGATGCAGGCCGCTCTTGATAGGTCATTTTGGAAATCCTTGGGAGAGGCCTATGTCCAGCAGTGGACATTATGCGGCTGAAATGATGATGATGATGATGATGACGTAAATTGGTAGTGGCCAAGTGGTTAAGGCGTAGACCTTGCGTCGGTGAGGCACGAGTTCGATTCACACTAAAGCCGCGACTTGTACCTCTGAGTGGCACTCATGTACGGTCATTTTCAACTACCGCCACTTGCTTCCGGTAAAGGAACACATCGTGAGGAAAACTACATACTTACTAGTTTATGTGTGATTATTACTGTTGTCACTAGATGACAGTCATTGACCTACGCAGAAGATTTTTAAGTAGTTCAATAAACCTGACACCAGTTAACACTGGTCGTCATTGAACCAAGTCAGATGCTTTTAGGCAACTCAAGACATCCGACGTCCGTTAACAATGGTGTCAGACTTTTTGATTGTTTAGTGATTTGTCTTGATTCGACTCACGTTCTGCCAAGAATCTGCTGAAGAGGCTCTTAAACCCTGTGAACTCTTTCTCGGCCAGCGGCCGCCTGTTCTCAGGGAAAGTGGACAGCAGTCTCTCCAGGTCCACTTGGACGCGGGCCAAGGCATCGCGCTTTGTGGCCTCCTTGAAGTCTCGAGAGCCCGAGGGTGTCCTCTGGTGGCTGCGGATCTAAAGATAAAAGGTAAAGGAAATATATAACGTTGAATAAAATATACTGTAACTATTTAAGTGTGAATTCAGTCCATAATACTGATCAATTTTCCCCAAGGAACACATATAGAAATATTAAAAATTTTTTTTTGGCTTTCCATACCCGATAGGTAGGTGCGACTTGCATAAGATGTCAATAGTTTTTTTTATTTTTCGTTATGTATATATGTTCCTTTGAAAAGTTGTTAAGTTCAGTAACATAGACTAATTTCACCCTTAAAATAGTTTCTGTATATTGTTTTTAGACTTATAATTTATAATTTAAGTTATAATAAACAAAATCTATAAAACTACTTTATTTTCAAATATTAAACTTATAATTTATTTAGTTCTAAACAACAATAATCGCAATTTTGCATGCTGTTATATGATGGCTAATAAAAGGCTTGCATTATACTAAGTACATGTAAATAAAAAGAAAAAAAATATGGGTGTAAATATACTGGCTATCTCGGAAACCCTGCGAAAGCTTCAATCTTTTTGAATCTTGTCTTCGCTTAAGTTTACTGTTTTATACAAATAAAACACAATTGAGATCTAAACCTAGAATTGTTTAGACAGGACAAAATTTGCATACAAAGATCGGACAGGAATTGCTTGTAGGAGCAACTGCAAAATATGAACAACTTTTTCAATGGGACCAATGACTGAAAATCGAAAAATAATCGACATTTTCATACAAAAGTGTTCGGCCGGCCCGGCAATTTGTATGAAAATGACGATATTTTTTTTGAGTTTCGAGCATTGGTCCCGTAGGGAACGTTGTTCATATTGACAGTCTGAGTTGCACCTACAAAGATCGGACAGGGTTTTTGTTACATATTGTAATATATTTCAAATTCCATTCGAAATGTAAGCCATCAAACGAAATCAGGCAATGCACGATTGACCTTTGCACGTCTCCATTATTATACATAGACCTCGGTATCATTTACCTTGTAATTAACGACAATTTTACTGCCTATAATTATTTTATTTTGGAACAATAAAGTGTTCATATATAAATAAATACCATGCACCACACTGTCTATAGATCTACGAGTAGTATAAAGAGCTGTCACTCCATACGCGGCACGACATACGTACGTAGCTACGTGTCCGCGTCGCAGTGCCAAGCAAGATTGAGCGCTACGAGATGGTTAAAAAGTCTAATTTGGTTTGACTTTTAAAAAGAACGACAATATCGGACAATAGTCGTATTATTTGATGGAGTAACGGTCTATATGTATATATATGTTTATAGATATAATATTTACAAAGATATACATTAAAAAAAATTAAATAACATAAATACTGTGCAAGAAAAACAATGGTCTAATAAAATGTCGATACTGCAAAAATAATAAAGTAATTTCAGAAGGTTTCTTAATGCTTATTTGTACGGAACCTCAACTGAGAAGCTTAATTTTTTTTTAACCAAAATTGTCAAACAACCCTGCACTGAAGGCATTATTAAATTTACCATCTGCGCTGAAAAAGAAGCAGCTGGTGCATTCTAAATTTTTCCTTTTCTGCCAGACCATGTAAGATACAATAAAAATAAATTACGTCTGTTACGAATGCGAACGACTGCTGAGACATCGAGCTCCTACATTGTATTAACAATATGCAGTGTAGGTAGATACTAAGCTAGGTGCCGACGGGGCTTGCATGATAAGATAAAATAATTTAAGTAAGTACTTACCTATTCTATTAAATCCATACTAAACCTAATCAGATATTATAGTATTGATATAGGAGGTATATAGATGCCGCGTTGAAATCTCAAAAGTATACTTAACCTGTTTTGAAATGTAATGGAGTCCTAATATTTTTTTTTCTGTTTTCATGTATTATTTAAATATAAATAAATATATAGGGACAAATAACACTGATTAAGCTAGCCCCAAAGTAAGTTCGAGACTTGTGTTATGAGATACTAACTCAACGATACTATATTTTATAACAAATACATATAAAGATAAACATTCAAGATCCATGACAATATGAAAAAGTCCATTTTCCATCTTGCCCAGACCGGGGATCGAACCAGGGACCTCTGGGTGGCGGACTAGCAAGGTGACCACCACGCCACGGAGATCGTTAATTTAAATTTAAATACAGGCAGATATCGCGACTTCATCTCTGACGGGGAAAACAAAGCTTGACAGCAAGGCAAGGCAGGACTATAAAAGTCGCGCACATAATCAGAAGGCCGATTCGGTTTAATAAATAGAGACTAGATATAAGTAACATAAAAATATGGAATTAAGCATGATTATTTAAATATGCATGAAATTTGCATGAAATATATTTGAAGTATGCATGAAAAACTATTGAAATATGCATAAAAAATATTTGACCGATGCATGAAATTTTTTTCAAATACGTGTGAAAATGCTTGAAACGTCGCTTTTAGATCTTGCACCAACTAAAAATGTTGATAACACACACCTACTTACATATACAGTTACACTTTTAGTACTATTACGTATTCTGTGGTTACACCAGGTTACTTACATTACAATATCATCCAGATGAATTTTTCATCTAGGTCTGTGTATCTGTTTATGGCATCCTAGCTCTCCTAAACAGCTCCTACACAGATGATCCGATTATGATGCGGTTTTTTTGTTTGAAAGCTGACTTGATCGAAATGGTTCTTAGCTTCAGTTATGTCGGGGGTTACAAAATAATTAATAAACCCCCGACTAGGGACTAGCTCGAAAAAGTGGGGGGTTATAAGTTTGACGTGTCTGTGTGTCTATGTGCCGATTTTAACGCGGTTTTTTAAAAAGCTGCCTTGATTGAGTAGGTTCTTGGCTAAGTTCGATGGAAATCGGTTCAGCGGTTTAAAAATTTATGGGGAGTGAACGCTTAAAAGCCAGTGTTTATATTTTATTTGCCTGGCAAATAAACTTGAATTTAACCCTCAACAAAAAGAGGAGTGTTATAAGATTGACGCTAATATCTGTTTGTCTGTCTATCTGTCTTTGTGTCTGTCTGTGGAATTGCAGCTCTCGAACGGATAGACAGATTGTGGTGGTTCTTAGCTATGTTTGATTTTTAGTTTACCGAGCAAATAATAGATGGCGCAAGGGATATCAATTGGAATATGTGGTTTCGCTACTCATCACTAGATGGCGTTCCTGAAAGTAGGTGGTTTTTAATTTGCCTGCCAAATAAACTTGTATTTATTGTGTGCATAACATCTCGAGATGGCTCGAACCTTATCAATCAGTCAATTAAGAAAACGATTTCTTATCAATGGTCGAATTGAATCAATAGAACTACCAACATAGTTGCAGCAGTGAAAATGTATAGATTAGTAACTGGAATCGATTTACTGGCGGAACATTAAAATGAATATACACTAGAAACATACTTGTATGTTATATGTACTTACTTAAGTACCTACTATGTTGTAAGATTGTTGCTTACTTGGATTCAAATTAAAGAAATAGCTACCCGCATGCTTTGATTATCAAAGCCCGCATGTCAAGTTTTGTGAAATATATAATATTGAAAGCCTATTCATTAACGAATACAGATACATTATCTTTATCCCTGACGGGGTAGACGGAGCTTAGAGCCATAAAAGTATCAAAATAATCCGATGTTAATAATAATTTGCAAAAATTGACAAAATTTTAAATCAATAATATTTTTTTCAGCTTGTTTAATACACACCCTTCGTCGAATCCAGTCGTACTCCATCCTCGATTACGTTTTTCTATTATACCTTTATCATTTTTCAATGTTTTATTTATTTAACGAAGCACACCTTCATTTACTTAGTATGACTTCACCACATTGTTGAATATAATAACTCAAACACACTCTAAGAAATGTCGAACATGAATATTTTTTATGATTTAATTTTATAAATAACTTAGTTTTACCGCGACAGATAACAAAAACACTGTTTCCAGCGGACTACCGATCTCGACTAAATTATTCGATCATATCATACGATACCAGAAGCCGAGGCCATCACCAATACACGTGGAATTGTAAACCTTGTCTGTGCGCAAACTACGCGGCAAATAAAGGTAGTTATAAGTTAGATTGTTGTTTTATATTTATCACTTGAAAGCTTAGAATGTACTGTAAATACTGCTACTCTTCCTGCGCAGATCGTTAATGCTGATCTAGGGAATGCGTGAAAATGCAAATCATGTCAATAGGTAGGCTAGCAAGACTAGCAACCCATTATCCTCTCGCCCACCGCCACGCAAGTGGCATTTAGGTCTCATGCTACGTCTGCTTAGAACCGCAAAGTACCTATAAAGACGTGATAATGTATGTACCTATTAGGTTAGGGAAAAAGTCTTTTCCCATTTAGTATGTATGAACTTGTAATAAAACCACTGTTACGGACAGAAGCGCGCTCAGACGAACACACACGCTAATAGCAGAAATGGTTAGAGTAGGCATTTATTCATTACTATGTAAATAAAGGCGCAAAGCCCATTAATTAGAGATATTATAAACGTTTTGATAATAAGTACGTAGATAGATAAGTATTATAGTTTAGTTAATGTTCTTAAGGTATGGATGTGCAAATAAACATACACACTGTTTGTTGTTTTATTGACATGGGCAAGCGAGACGGCTGAGGTAAAAGGATTGTGGTTCATACTAGGTAAAACGGGTTCATACTTTGTAGGCCCTCTCGCTTAGCCTAGGTATAAGGTATATAAGGTAATTAGGACATCTAGGTCCTGGTTAGTGTTAAGGATGTAAATACGAGACCTAGATTGTAGTATTGATTTTGTAAGACATGGTATGAGGGGCTATGCGCGGATAGAGGGTAGACTTAAAATGTTGACCGGGTGGGGATGAAACCCGGGAGTGGGGGAAGCGGTTTGGTCTTCCCCGCACCTCAGTTATCCGCTATTTTCGGAGGTAGACGTAGAATTTTAGACACCTCAAAAAGGTATAAATAGAAGCGCATACGCTCATACTGTGTCGTGCCGTGCTAGTGTCAACTAATTAATAAGTGAAGTGAATAAAGTACAAGTTTTCGAATCGCGGGTTTTACTCAGGGATCCATAGGGAAACTTCCGAGAGGAAGACGTGAAGATACAGTCCGCTGAAAAAAGACCACCGCTGATAGCGGCTTTTGCAGGACGATTGTCGTTATCAACCACTTTGGCTACTATTTGTACCTGGCTGGTTTTGGTATCATTTAAAAGTTTAAATTTTAAAGAAGATAATTCCAAATTCAAATTAGGAAAATGCGTGATTTTCATTTGTTTTTCTTACCGTCAAGATGAGTGAATCTCATGAAGAAATTAGATACATTTTAAAATTTTACTACCAAAAAGGTAAAAATGCAACTAAAGCCGCGAAAAAAAAATTGCGGAGTTTATGGACCTAGTGCAGTGTCTGTGAGAGTAGCACAAATTTGGTTTAAGCGTTTTCAATCCGGAAATTTTGATGTCAAAGATGCACGTCGCTCTGGTTGCCCTGTTACGGATAAAATGGATGCTATTTTTGAAAAAGTGGAGCAAGATCGGCATGTCAGTAGTTACGACGTAGCTGAAAAACTGGGAATTGACCACAAAACAGTTATGGCGCATTTGAAAAGAAATGGGTACACAAAAAAGCTCGATATTTGGGTACCTCACGAGCTCTCTGAAAGAAAGCTAATGAACCGTGTATTCATTTGTGATTCTTTATTACGACGTAATGAGACCGAACCATTTTTGAAGAAATTGATAACTGGTGATGAAAAGTGGATCACGTACGACAAGAACGTGCGAAAAAGATCATAGTCAAAGGCCGGTCAGGCTTCACAGACTGTGGCGAAACCCGGGTTAACTCGCAACAAGGTGATGCTGTGTGTGTGGTGGGATTGGAAGGGCATTATTCATTATGAGCTGTTACCACCAGGCAGGACCATCGATTCAGAACTCTACTGCGAACAACTGATAAGATTAAAGCAAGAAGTTGAGAGAAAGCGGCCGGAATTAATCAACAGAAGGGGTGTGGTTTTTCATCATGATAACGCTAGACCTCACACATCTTTAACCACTCAGCAAAAATTAAGAGAGTTTGGCTGGGAGGTGTTAATGCATCCGCCGTATATTCCTAACCTGGCACCTTCAGATTTCCACCTGTTTCGGTCTCTTCAGAATTCTTTAGGCAGTGTCAGGTTAACATCACGAGAGGACTGCCTAAATTACTTGACGCTGTTTTTTGATCAGAAGCCCCAAAATTTCTATAGCAATGGGATCATGTCACTACCTATAAGATGGCAAAAAGTTATCGAACTAAGTGCCGGACCAGACGAGACGCAAGTTGCGTCGCGCAACTTGCGTCGCGTTACGCGCTTACATAGCATTTCATATAAATTTCCACCAATCGTTCACACGACGCGCAAGTTGCGTCTCAACGCAACTTACGCTGCGTTACGCGTGCTCGCACGCGCCCGCACGTCTATTCCACGAAGGGCACCTATTTTTGACCACGAAGAGTACCTATAAACAGCAACCTAGTGCTGGGATTTAAATATTTTAATTTTTATCATGAATAAAAGCAATATAATTCACTAAAACATTAATTAATTAAGCATACATTCAGACATATTATCACGTCTTTATAACATACGGGATAAACAGAGCCCGAGACCGTCAGAACAAAGGCCATACGAATTACGCATATGTACCTCGTGGAAGGCGACATTTTAAGAAAAATGTAAAAATATATTAGTACCTACATTTTAATTATAACGAGTATGAAAATTGGTAATTTTGCATCTTCTGTGCTCTTCTTGGACAAAAATGTAAAAATAAATTTTAGTTCATGAAAAACACCTGCGAATATTAGGTGTCCTATGTGGAATGGTCTAGGTGTCATTCAGATAGGTGGCTTTAGTGAAATACCTCAGTTGAATCAGTAAAGAATCCAAACAAAAACCACACTTAAATTTCTATGTACGTACGCAATCCGATTTCCAAACCACTGTGTGGACCATAACACGAGGCAAAAGCGAGAAAGAAGTAAAGCGGTTATTACACTATCCGATTTTAAGTGCCGCAACAGACGGGGCGCAAGTTGCGTCGCGTAACAGCTAGAGATGGGCAGTGGATAGTACTCCATTTACCCACTTGAGTATTTACTCACTAGATTTAATAAATAGAGTAAATAGAGCGTGCTCAAGTATTGACATCGCATTTGATGTCTGTTTACTTATATTTACGTAAAATTACGTCTATGCACACCTCCCACCAAAAAAAGATAATTAGTCAAAGAAGTCTACTTTCAGTGTATGATTAGTATGGTATTTTCATATAATTTAGCGTCGCATATAACGTTTACCTACATTTTAAGCATATTGTAGCGTATGCACACACTTTCCGACAAGAATTGCAAGTGTATACTAGATTAACTTTCAAAATTGTCATGAAAACATGAAATAATGAATATGAATATAAATATGAGTCGCAATTCATATAAATCAATCTACTCACCAAATAGATAAATAAGGATATTTATCGGGTATTTACTCAATCTACTGAGTAAATACTCAAATGGGTTGATTGAGTATTTATGCATCGCCCATCACTAGCTGTTACGCGGAGCAACTTGCGCCGCGTCTGTTACGGCCCTAAGAGTGAACTAGTCGATACTTTTTCTATACAAATTTCGAAGGGGATTTCCATTACTGTTTGACACATACAGTACATGCAAAGTTTAACATGATATCGGTTCTCACTATAAATTTTGTCTGTACGGATACAGAATAGTAAAATAATTATAAAAGCCATTAAAAAGCTGTGAACCATCAAAGATTTGTTATTTTTGCTTATTTTTACGCAAATTTCGGCGTAAATAAGTAACAAAGAACTGTAAAATATCCAAATCAAAGTCCACACGGCTTAGTTATCGAAGATTTGAATAAACGTAATTTAGATTTTTTATAAAAGTAATTTTTTATAAAACTACTGGAGTAATCTATTACATTGAAATGTAATAGATTACTCCAGTAGTTTTTGCATAAATCCCTTTTCCCAAAGGACTTTACGTATGTTTTTACCCGCTCGGTTCACTATGAATTATCGTGCATTCTACCTTCCATCTCACTGCTTCGCCCGAACACAATGTCAGGTGAGACAGCATGCTTTTATAGGCCGCGCTCACGTGTGAGTTCAAGCCCGCGACTAGTTCAACTTTAAGGAGTCTAACTAGGAAACAGGAAGGTGTAATCGCAGTTAACACGGTAAGGATCATAGTTAGAGTTAAATTGTAGGTATCAACCGCTCTAATGCTAAATCAGGACAGTGTAATCACAACGCTACGATTAAGGACACCTTAGAGAGTTTTTTTTAAACATAAAAGCATTTTTTTTACAAAGTGTAATTAATCAATTATAGTTCATGGTGCCTATATAAAGTCATTCATCAATTTAATCGCAACAAAAGCTTTAGCGATTAGACCATCTAATAAAATTAGAAAAACATGAATAAATGTAGATTTGATGTCCAGTGTGACAGTTAACAAAACGCGCGAATAGCCGTTCAGTTGACGTCATCTTTGGTGCCATTTTTCAAACGTGGAGTCGCTAAACGGAAACGAAAAAAAAGCAATGACATAATCGACTCCGCTTTTCAAAAATGGCACTTCAGGTACGATTTAGGATGCAAGTAAAATTGTGTAATCACCAGTGATTCTAACTCTACTTATAATGCGACACAAACAAGTTAAACAAAAATGGCGGACTTCAAAGCATTTTTGTCCATTATTCCAGACACGTAAATTAAACACGTCGTCGGCGTAATATTTGTACCTGCGCTAATAACCACCATTTTGGTTCAACCTACGTGCCGGGAATTTGTACAAAAATGCTTTGAAGTCCGCCATTTTGTTCAACTTATTTGTGTCGCATCGTACCATCCTACCTGTTAGGATGCTAAGTAGAGTTCCTGAAAATCGTATAGTGTAATATAACCCCTTAAGTATGTTCATGCCGTTGGCTGCGTGTCGGCTTGTGCAACTCAAAAGGATCAAAAAAGCTCCGCCTTCTTTTTCCGATTGCCGCCGTTGAGTACTAGAAGCGGTCAAAGCCGCCGCGGGCATAGAGTAGATACAGACAGATTCATACAGTACAAATGCAACTGTAGGCATTGAATATGAAAACATTAATACAGCAAAACCTTTTTACCCGAGTGCACCAAAAAAAGAGTTATCCTCTGCATTACAATCTTAACTAAAAATTCGGTATTTTCCAACAACTCACATTAGATACTTTTTAGGGTTCCATACCTTTAGGGTACCAGATGGACAGCGGAGTCTTAGTAATAGGGTCCCTGTTACTAAGACTCCGCTGTCCGTCTGCCCGTCCGTCCGTCTGTCTCTCTATCATAAGGCTGGATCTCATGAACCGTGATAGATAGACAGTTGAAATTTTCACAGATAATGTATTTCTATTGCCGCTATAACTAAAAAAAAGAATAAAATAAATATTTCAGTGGGCTCCCATACTAGAAACGTGATATTTTATAGATAATGGTACGAAACTCTTCGTGCTCGAGTCCATCTTGCATTTGGACGCATATATCTAAACGTCAAAATAAACATTTTCTACGGGATTTGTATAAAATAAAGGCAGGTGACGTCATAGTTTCTTAGAGTCAAATAGCTCTCTTAATATCATTTTTCTGCAATAATAAATAAATAAAAAATCACATTGAATGTATATGATCAGTGACAAGTATCATTATTTTATAACGTTTTATTTTCTGACCAGTACCAAATAATGTATTATCGACCTAAGAAAATACCCAATTGTCGCATCTGTACTGTGTGTACTCTTTGTCCGCGGTATAGGTTCTTTGTCGGCTTTTCTAATAGCCGTCCGCGGCAGTCGAAAACGAAAGCGGTACTTTTGAACCCTTTGTGCAAACACCGACACGCGATAGACAGTTCTCTATTTCGCTCTTGCCTGGCTGTGTGCCTGGTGTCACCGTCGCGCCCGTATGCGTTACTATGGTTACGGCTCGTTCAGAGTTTCGTTGTTCATCTCGCTGTATTAAGTACAAAGGTATCCTCTTGCCGCTTAGTGCCGGACCAGACGAACGCAAGTTGCGTCGCGCAACTTGCGTCGCGTTACGCGCTTACATAGCATTTCATACAATTTCTACCAATCGTTCACACGACGCGCAAGTTGCGTCTCAACGCAACTTGCGCTGCGTTACGCGTGCTCGCACGCGCCTGCACAGAGGTCGCGTAGTGTTAGAAAGCGGGACAAAAATGTTTTGAAAAACTTATTTTTGAAATACAAAACCGACCTTGTCTATGAGACTTGTCTTTAAAAAAATAGTGGCATTTCACCATATTCTCTCCATACATCGGTTGTCTGGAAGAAATGTGCTTTTAGCGATCTGACCGAGCTACATTTTAACTATTTTTATTTTTTGGTCTTCAATAAAGTATTGCTTACTCATCATTATGTTGGGTACCGTACATTTTTTTTTTCTCGTAATTTATAATAAGCACCATTCAAGTTTAACTTGTATAAAAGTTGAATGAGGTATTCCACTTAGGGCACCCGTCTGAATGGCATCTGCGCGAATGAAACCTAGTCTATTCCACGAAGGGCACCTATTTTTGACCACGAAGTGAACCTATACATCAGCAGCCTAGTGCTGGGATTTAAATATTTTAATTTTTATCTATATCTATATATATATATATATATATAGATAAACATTAATGTAACTCACTCACTCATCACGAAAACTACCAAGCCAATGAAGATATAGATATAGAAGGTAGAGTGTGACTAAAAACGCCCACTAAGCAAGAATTTTTTGAAATTTAATCCCTAAGAGGGTAAAATAGGGGTTACTAGTTTGTATGGAACTTCGTAATTTTTAAAGTGAGACACACGTAATTTTTAATTTATTTTAGTAGTTAGTACAAAATAATAATGCATTTATTAGATTTTGAAAATTACATCCCTATAGGGGTGAAATAGGGGTTGTAATTTATATAAATCTTCGTCATTTTTGAAGCGAGACATGACATTTTTAAATTAGTGGTCAATTAAAAATAACATTACAGAAATTACATTTAAAAAATTGCATTCCCTGGGGTGCATTAGGGGTTGCGAATTTATATTATTATTAAATTTCATTTTTTTAGTGATAGACAAAAAAAAATTAGACAAATAGATCATTTGTTCTCTTTTGCTCTAGCAAATGACGAGAACGGGAATGGGAACGGGAACAGGACGTAAAAACCAATTAAAGATTCTATTAGAACCATTTTCGACATCTACGCGAACGAAGTCGCGGGTAACAGCTAGTTATGAATAAAAGCAATATAATTCACTAAAACGTTAATTAATTACGCATACATTCAGACATATTAACACGTCTTTATAACATTCGGAATAAACAGATCCCGAGGCCGTCAGAACAAAGGCCATACGAATTACGCAATTGTACTTAGTACAAAAGAATTGTGACTAGGTGTCATTTAAAGAAAAAGTTAAAAATATATTAGTACCTACATTTTATTCATAACGAGTAAAACAATTGGCAATTTCGCATCTGCTGTGCTCTTCTTGGACAAAAATGTAAAAATAAAAAGTCCATGAAAAGCACCTGCGAATATTAGGTGTTCTATGTGGAATGGTATAGGTGCCATTCAGATAGGTGGCCTTAGTGGAATACATCAGTTGAATCAGTAAAGAATCCAAACAAAAACCAAAATTTCATTTCTATGTGTACGCAATCCGATTTCCAAACCACTGTGTGGGGCATAACACGAGGCAAAAGCGAGAAAGAAGTAAAGCGTTTTTACACTATCCAATTTTAAGAGTGAACTAGTCGATACTTTTTGGAACGAAGTTCCTTACGGCAGGCTTGGAGGAGATAGGGATTTTGCTGCGCGACCGAACTGAAAAAAATGTGATAGTAAAACCGTAAGGATGACCTCGTTTAATGAGACGTGCGCAGGCGCGACAGTCGTTGACAGACACAAGCGAGTAGTTGTGTCGATTCTACATTAGCCGAAGGAACTTCGTTCCTACCTGGTGTCCCACGACACCACATTTCTTTTTTTACAAAATTTCGGAGGGGATTTCCTTAACTGTTTGACACATACAGTACATGCAAAGTTTAACATGATATAGTTTTGTCTCATTAATCTCATTATACATTTTGTCTGTACAGATACAGAATAGTAAAATAATTATAAAAGCCATTAAAAAGTTATGAACCATCAAATATTCGTTACTTTTGCATATTTTTACGCAAATCATCATCATCATCAATCAATCAGGCATCTTTGGTGCCATTTTTCAAACGTGGAGTCGCTTAACGATAGGTTTTTTGTATGGAAATCGTTTAGGCAATCCGCTTTTCAAAAATGGCGTACGATTTAGGATGCGAGTAAAGATTGTGTAATCACCAGCGATTCTAACTCTACTTACAATGCGACGTAAATAAGTTGAACAAAAATGGCGGTTTTCAAAGCATTTTTGTACAAATTCTCGACAAGTAAATTGAACTAAAACGGCCGTCGTCGGCGTATTATTTGTACCTGCGCCGATAACCACCATTTTGGTTCAACCTACGTGCCGAGAATTTGTACAAAAATGCTTTGAAGTCCGCCATTTTTGTTCCACATTTTTGTGTCGCATCGTACCATCCTACCTAGTTAGGATGCTAAGTAGAGTTCTTTAAAATCGGATAGTGTAATAACACCTTAAGTATGTTCATGTCGTTGGCTGCGTGTCGGCTTGTGCAACTCAAAAGAATCAAAGAAGCACCGCCTTCTTTTTTCGATTGCCGCCGTCGAATACTAGAAGAGGTCAAAGCCGCCGCCGCCAAAGGCATAGAGTAGATACAGACAGATTCATACAGTACAAATGCGACAGTAGACATAGAAAATTGCAATGAGTACATTTACACAGCAAAACATTTTTATCCAAGTGCACCAAAAGAAGGGTTATGTGTTTCGAGTGTAATTATATATTTTTTAAGCATCCCTCCCTTCAGCTTAAATGGCTTGATTGAAAGTACTGAAATTAATTTCTTCTTAAGGTGAGGTTTTCGTAAACTCGAGGCGGCTGAGGTGCAAGGCAATCTGCGAGATGCCCCAGTTAATTACCTATTCAGAGTGACGGGGGAGCGGGAAGCGCAGAATGAAAGCAGAATGATGAGGAACGTAGATTTTATCGTTTTCTTGTTATAAATCTTAACCTTTTGTGTGTGGCTATACCGGATCCAGGTATAAATAAATTGTTTTACTATTGTGTCTAGTTTTTGCAACACACAAAATGTTAAATAACTAATTTCAGAACTTTATGACTTTGCACATTCAATCTACTTAGTACTTCACCAGTATATCTTTATATATTAATACTATCCGTAGTCCACAGGCCACAGCTTTACCCATGTGGACATTTTTTTTAAATATTTTTAGGATTCCGAACAAAAAATTAAAAAACGAAACCCTTACAGGATTACTTGGACAGACGGACGGACAGACAGATGCAAGCCGTGCATTTGTCTGTCCGTCCGTCTGTCACATCCAATTTGTTCTAAATCTTCTAGAACAAATCAGGTGAAACTCGGTAGAATGGTGTAATCATGGCCCATGCACAGTTGTGTAAAGTAAATTTTTTAAAGGGTCATTTTCGAGGAAGGAATTTGGAAATTTAAAAAAAGGTACCGTGTCATTTATCAAATAAAAGGGCTCCTTATGAGGATCATATTATTGTTATTATTATAAAATAAATAGTTTTGTTTTTATTCATAAAAAAGACGAAAATTGACCCTGATCACGGAAACTACTGACCCTGATCACGGAAACTACAAATTTGAAAAAAATACAGTATATAGTTTATTGCTTTTAAATTACAGGAATAATAAGGAAATAAAATTTTTGAAGTGAAAACTTCTTTAGCGGCGTTGTACACTTTTTTTGTTATGGGTAAAAAATGTTAAGCTCGCGTCAGGGCGTCAGGACATGGGACCCTGATCGAAAATTCGTAAGACGGATGGAGAGTAGACAGTCGACGCAGCGTAGGAGAGGAAGTATCCCTTGAAATATCTTTCTACGGCGCGGCGAAAATGTTTGCCTGCGCCAGCTGTTTCGTTTAGGCGGCGCAGGGCGCTTGCGCGATGTTCGTGTGTGTTTATGTCAGCGTACCACGCGCATCCAAGGATAGTGACAGTGACAGCTGATGGCTCGACTGCTGTGTATTCGTAAAATTTGTGAATATAAAGTGTTTACTTAATGTAATATAAAATGTCATGTTTGTGTACGATACCGCAATAAATGAATATTATATTCTACCTCATAAATGATAGTACTTATATACTGATAATTAAAGCAATTCGTGCAAAATTATTCCCTTACCATTCCAAAATATCAAAAATGCACAACGTTAATATTCAAGTTTTCACTTCTGCCGGCACTCCCGGAGTGCAACCCGTCGTTTTGTGTTTTTTTAATAAGGTCCATTTTCGAGGGACAAATTAGGAAATAAAAAAAATAGTTTTGCAAACCTTACTGTGTTATATACAAATGAAAGGTCTCGTAATTAGGATCTCAAATATATTTTTGCTATAATTGTCAAATAAATAGTTTTGATTTTATTTATGAAAGAAGATGAAAATTTATCATTTGCCCCTGATCTCCGAATGACTGAGCCTAAAATTTTGAAAAAAAAAATCCAAAATATAGTTCATTGCTTGTAGATTACAAAACAAATAATAAAAGAATTCTATCAATTGAAAATGAACTGGAAAACTCAAAATACTTTCACTTACAAAAAATTTATGGTATTGTACGGAACCCTCTTCACGTGTGTTCAACTCGCACTTGCCCGGTTTTTAGGGTTCCATTGTAAACAAGGAACCCTTATAGTTTCGTCATGTCTGTCTGTCTGTCCATCCGCGGTTTTACTCAGAGACTATTAGTACTAGAAAGCTGTAGTTTGGTATAGGTATGAATATTAATCATGCCAAAAAAGTGGTAAAATAAAATATTGGAAACAAAAAAAAATTGGTTAGCTCCCATACAAGTAAAGTAACTCTTTTTTTTTCTCGACTAACCCATCGTGTGGGTTATAGTTGAAAAGGGATTTTAAAAATATTGTGAGCTTAAGTCATTTTACATATTTGGTTTTATTATGCAAATTTGTATTGGAGTCAAGTGTCCCTTGAAAAATTTGCAAATTTTGCCCTCTATTTATTAAACGGTTATGTATGGACATGTGAAAAATTAACCAGTAGTTGTATATAATAATAACGAAGTTTGAAGGAAAAAATATCAGAGCTAAGTAGGGTTTACAAATTAAAAAGTTATAAGCGACCAACTTATAAAATGTACTCAGAAAATTTCATACAAATTCAATAAAAGGTACCAGACGGACAGCGGAGTCTTAGTAATAGGGTCCCTATTACTAAGACTTCGCTGTCCGTCTGTCCGTCCGTCTGTCTATCTATCACCAGGCAGGATCTTATTAACCGTGCGTGATGGTGATAGATAGACAGTTGAAATTTTCACAGATAATGTATTTCTATTGCCGCTATGACTACAAACTAAAAACAGAATAAAATTAATATTTCAGTGGGCTCCCATACAACAAAGGTAAAGGAACTCTTTGTGCTCGAGTCCATCTCGCTCTTGGACCCATATATCTAAACGTCAAAATAAATATTTTCTACTGGATTTGTATGAAATAAAGGCAGGTGACGTCATAGTTTCTTAGAGTCAAATAGCGCTCTTAATATATTTTTTTCTGCAATAATAAATAAATAAGTAAAAAAATCACATGGAAAGTGTATACGATCAATGACAAGTAACATTATTTTGTAACGTTTTATTTTCTGAACAGTACCTAATAATGTATTATCGACCTAGGAAAATACCCAATTGTCGCATCTGTACTGTGTGTACTCTTTGTCCGCGGTATAGCTTCTTTGTCGGCTTTTCTAATAGCCGTTCGCGACAGTCGAGAACGAAAGCGGTACTTTTGAACTCTTTTTGCAAACACCGACACGCGATAGACAGTTTTCTTTTTCGCTCTTGCCTGGCTGTGTGCCTGGTGTCGCCGCGGCGCCGTATGTGTTACTATGGTTACGTTACGGCTCGTTCAGTTTCATTTTTCATCTCACTGTATAAGGTACATAGGTATCCTTTTGCCGCTTATTGCCGATTTCTGATAAGAAATCAACCGGCAATGAACGTTATTAAAAATAGGTAGGTCCCTCTGATATGTACGTGCAGTGTGAAAGTTTAATTTTTGGCAAATGTTTGAAGAGTTTCGAATGTTTGAATGTTTATTATAAATTTTTGGTAGATAAAGTCCAGGCAGTTATGTTTATACCTACCTAGTTCATATTATTACATACTTAGTAGGTAGGCACCTCACTAGGTAATGAAAGTAATATAAGCATATTTCATTATCATGTGTTTATGGTTATAGTCTTCGAGTATGGTCTAAGGTTATGGTCGAAGGTCTAAGGGCCTTAATCTGTATCACCCCCCGCAAGCTTTTCTAAGGACCGGGATGACCAAACTCGTAACTCCCACAGTTAGGAAGTAGGAAGAGGTAGGTACAAATAATAGACCGAGCGAGCAAAATGTGCGAAGCGTCTCAGTTTCGAGATTGGCCTTAAATGTTTTTGTCCGGCTGTTCTCGCCTAAAAATCGCATTTCTCAACCGATTTTTGTGAAATTTTGTAAGAAGTTTCAAAAATTATGTAGTACTTTCGGGAAAATTAGCATTATTGAAATTTTATAAAATAGCAAAAAGCGGGCAAATCGTCTTAATATTTAATTTAATGAAATAGCATATTTCAGCCATTCGGAATTAAAAAAAAAAACTAATTATACTTTTTTTGTTACCCTTATTAGGACGCAACTTTTTTTTCTGAACCACTTTTTAGTAATAATTAGGTAGGTACTTATCAGCCATCTAGGTTAGGTATTTATAACTTACTTACTTATGTTTATGTATCTTATTTGTGTTTATATTTTGTACCTTTACCTACCTACTATGTTATATTTTAGTTTTTATTAATATATTAGGTATAGTCGTATTTATTCATACGACGCCATGGACAGAAAAATATATTGAGATAATAGGGGTGACGACAGGGTGAAAAAGGTATGATTACCTGCAAAGATATATAGATAATAGATATGTAGATATAAGTTTGTTAAAATAAAATAACAAAAAGTAAATAACGTACCATGATTATAATCCGTTTTTTAGATTAAATAAAAATAATGGACCCATATTTTCAGTTTACCAAAAAAGTAAAAATTCTTAAAGACACGGAGCATCACATTTCCGGAGTGGGGGCTTGCGACGTCACCGTTAAGTAAAAATCGCACCTCGCCATGATGTCACGAAATTTTAATGCGCTGTATCTTTTTAACTTTTTGTTTCTCAGAGAAAAGAAAAAATAAGTGTACAATATTTTTAATATATTTATTATATAGGCAAAATATATTTTTTCATTCGTCATGCCTATTCATTGTACTTATTCTGATGAAGCCATTTACAGGACAATCCATTTGGACAATGATTGCCTTCATTCAGACAAAGCCATTGACAGGATAATCTACAAAGATAATGACTGTTTTTATTCAGACAAAGCCATTGACAGAACAATCCACAAGACAATATTATCTTCATTCATACGACGCCGTTGACAGGACAATATACTGAGTCAATTCATTGTCTTCCTTAAGACGAAGCCATTGGAAGAACAATTCACTAAGATACTTCATTGTTTACATTCATATGAAGCCATTAAAAGGATAAGCCACTAAGACAATGATTGTCTTCATTCTGACAAAGCCATTGATAGGACAGCCTTCTTTAACAGTTAATTGTCTTAGTGGAATCCAGTTGGACAGTGATTGTCTTCATTCATACAATGCCATTGACATGACAAACCACTAAGCCAATTTATTGTCTTTATTCGAACGAAGCCATAGACAGGACAAACCACTAAGATAATGATTGTCTTAATTCAGACAAAGCCATTGGTAGGACAATCCACTTAGACAATGATTATCTTCATTCATACGAAGTCATTGACAGGAAAATCTACTATGACAGTGATTGTCTTCATTCAGACAACGCAACTTGCGTCTCGTTTGTTTCGACCCTTAGGGTCGAAACAAACGAGACGCAAGTTGCGTCGCGTAACAGCGCAAGTTGCGCCACGCAACTCGCGCTCCGTGTGGCCGCTTTACCCGCGCAAGATGCGCTAAGTACATAATGACGCACACAGATTATTTGGTCAATTTAGCTGGCCAAAATACAGTATTGTCTTAGTGGATTGTAATGTCAATGGTTTCGTCTGAAGGCAATCATTGTCTAAGTGGATTATCCCATCAATGACTTCGTTCGAATGAAGACAATGAATTGTCTTAATGGATTGTCATGTCAATGACGTTGTCTGAATGAAGACAATCACTGTCACAGTGGACTTTTCTGTCAATGGTTTCGTCTGAATGAAGACAATCATTATCTAAGTGGATTGTCCTATCAATGGCTTTGTCTGAATTAAGACAATAATTGTCTTAGTGGATTGTCCTATCAATGGCTTCGTTTGAATAAAGACAATGAATTTTCTTAGTAGTTTGTCATGTCAATGGCGTTGTCTGAATGCAGACAATCAATGTCCAAGTGGATTTCACTAAGACAATTAACTGTTTGAGTAGGCTGTCCTGTCAACTTTGTAGAATGAAGCCAGTCATTGTCTTAGTGGCTTATCCTTTGTAATGGCTAATGTAAACAATGAAGCATCTTAGGGAATTGTTCTGCCAGTCGCTCCGGCTTAATGAAGACAATGAATTGTCTCAATGTATTGTCCTGTGAACGGCGTCGTATGAATGAGACAATATTGTCTTGTGGATTATCCTGTCAATAGCTTTGTCTAAATGAAGGCAATCATTGTCCAAATGGATTGTCCTATTAATGGCTTCATCAAAATGAATAGAATGAATAGGCATGACGAATGAAAAATATATTTCGCCCATCGGTTAGATTATTAAAAAATATTGTACACTTATTTTTTCTTATCTCTGAGAAACAACAAATGATAAAGATACAGCGCATTTAAATTTCGTATGACGTCATGGCTAGGATTTTTACTTAGTGGTGACGTCGCAAGCCCCCACTCCGGAAATTTGATGCTCCGTGTCTTAAAGAATTTTTACTTTTTGGTAAACTGAAAAAATGGGTCCATTATTTTTGAATAGTCTAAAAGACGGACTTATTATACTCGTAATCATGATATATTATTTTTCTTATACTTTTCTCACCCTGTCGTCACCCCTATTATCTCAATATATTTTTCTATCAATTGCGTCGTATGAATAAATACGACTTTACCTAAATAACTAAAATATAACATAGTAGGTAGGTAAAAGAACAAAATATAAACACAAATATGATATATAAACTTAAGTAAGTAGGTTATAAATACCTAAACTAGATGACTGATAAGTACCTACTTTATTATTACTAGTGACTCGTGAGGTCTACTCCCTCACGAATCACCCCGACCCGTTAAAGTTTATCGGATTAAAAAGTTGTTCAGACAAAAAAGTTGCGTCTTAATAAGGGTAACAAATAAAGTATAATTAATTTTTTTAAACATTTTCCAAATGACTGAATTATAATATTTTATTTTATTAAATAAGATTTGCCCGCTTTTTGCTATTTTGAGCAAATTTCGAACATTTGAATTTTCCCAAAAGTTCTATATACTTTTTGAACCTTCTTTCAAAATTTCACAAGAATCGGTTGAGAAATGCGACCTGTAGGCGAGAACAGCCGGACAAAAACATTTTTGGCCAATCTCGAAACTGAAAATCTCGCTTCGCTCATTTCACTCGCTCGGTGAATTATTTGTACCTACTTCTTCCTACCTAACGTTGTCAGGCGTCCGGATAAAGCCGGACAAAGCTAGGCTTTTTCTTGCTTGTCCAGCCAAAATAGACGGTATCCGGCTTTATTATGCATATGTACGAAGTACATATGCATAATTCGTATGGCCTTTGTTCTGACGGCCCCGGGCTCTGTTTATCCCGTATGTTATAAAGACGAGATAATATGTCTAAATGTATGCGTAATTAATTAACGTTTTAGTGAATTATATTGCTTTTATTCATAATAAAAGTTAAATATTTAAATCCCACACTATGCTGCTGATTTATAGGTACTCTTCGTGGTCAAAAATAGGTGCCATTCGCACAGGTGCCATTCAAACGGGTGCCCTAAGTAGAAGACCTCATTCAACTTTTATACAAGTTTAACTTCCGTGGTGCTTATAATAAATTACGAGAAAAAAAAGCTAGATACGCAACATAATGAGTAAGTAATACTTCATTGTAGACCAAAAAATAAAAAATAATTATAATGTAGCATGGGCTAAAAAATGGCATTATCGCTAAAAGCTAATTTCTTCCAGACAACCGATGTATAGAGACAATATGGTGAAATGCCACCATTTTTCAAAGACAAGTCCCATAGACAAGGTCGATTTTGTATTTCAAAAAAGTTTTTCAAAACATTTTTGTCCCGCTTTCTAACACTACGCAACCTCTGTGCAGGCGCGTGCGAGCACGCGTAACGCAGCGCAAGTTGCGTTGAGACGCAACTTGCGCGTCGTGTGAACGATTGGTAGAAATTGTATGAAATGATATGTAAGCGCGCAACGCGACGCAAGTTGCGCGACGCAACTTGCGTCCCGTTTGGTCCGGCACTTAATGCCTATTTCTGATAGGGAATAAACCGGCAATTAACGTTATTAAAAATAGGTAGGTACCTCTGATATGTACGTGCAGTGTGAAAGTTTAATTTTTAGCAAGTGTTTGAAGAGTTTCGAATGTTTGAATGTTTATTATAAATGTCTGGTAGATAAAGTCCAGGCAGTTATGTATATACCTACCTAGTTCATATTATAACATACTTAGTAGGAAGGCACCTAACCAGGTAGTGAAAGTAATATACTTCATTATCATGTGTTTATGGTTATAGTCTTCGAGTGTGGTCTAAGGTTGTGGTCGAAGGCCCAAGGGGCTCAACGTGTTGGATCTGTATCACCCCTCGCAACATCCCATACGCAAGCCTTTCAAAGGACCGGGATGACCAAACCCGTAACTCCCACAGGTAGAAATAGGGTTACCAGGTCACCAAACCTAATAGCTGGACAGACCAGCCATTTTGGCCGGACATTAGGGTAAAATGGCCGGACACCCTACAGTATTGAGGATTTTGTGTGCGCGACAAATGTAAAGTTAAACTTTTTTTTATTATTACCATAAATCTTGATAAATTTAAATAAAATACTATCGAATGCCAAATCAGTCCAATTGCTTTATTATTACTTAATTAGTCACAATTAAATTCTAGATAAACATTTATCAACATTTTTAAATTCTACTGAAATTAATTATCAACATTTTTTAAATCTTCTTAAATTCTGCGAGAGCGACCGACAGTCGACTCGCCTGCGCTTGGACTCAGCGCTCGCTCGTTTGTAAAATGTAAAAAGCCTAACAAAATCAAGACAAGCTGGAAACTGTCTATTTTGGCCGGACAAGCAATTAAAAAGCCTAACTATATCCGGCTCTATCCGTACGCCTGGCAACGTTAGGTAGGAAGAGGTAGGTACAAATAATTGACCGAGTGAGCGAAATGAGCGAAGCGTCTCAGTTTCGGGATTGGCCAAAAATGTCTCTCAACCGATTCTTGTGATTTTTTTAAGAAGGTTCAAAAATTATATAGAACTTTTATAAAATACAAATTTTCGTTTTTTGGAACGAAGTTCCATACGGCAGGCTTGGAGGAGATAGGGATTTTGCTGCGCGACCGAACTGAAAAAAATGTGATAGTAAAACCGTAAGGATGACCTCGTTAAATAAAACCGTTAAATGAGACGTGCGCAGGCGCGAATTGAGCACGATTTTTCTTTTGCAAATTGTGTCGATTCTACATTAGCCGAAGGAACTTCGTTCCTACCTGGTGTCCCACGACACAACATTTCTTTTTTTTTCAAAATAGCAAAAAGCGGGCATATCTTATTAATATTTAATTTAATAAAATATATTATTTCAGCCATTTGGAAAAAGTTTAAAAAAATTAATTATAGTTTTTTTGTTACCCATTTATGACGCAACTTTTTTGTTTAAATAACTTTTTAATCCGATAAACTTCAACGGGTGACTCGTGAGGGAGTAGTACGTCAGGAGTCACTAGTAATAATTAGGTAGGTACTTATCAGCCATCTAGTTTAGGTATTTATAACCTACTTACTTATGTTTATATATCTTAGTTGTGTTTATATTTTGTACTTTTACCTACCTATTATATTATATTTTAGTTTCTAACAATATATTAGGTAAAGTGGTATTTATTCATACGACGCCATTGAAAGAAAAATATATTGAAATAATAGGGGTGACGAACTGACGACAGGGTGAGAAAAGTATGATTGCTGCAGTAAAAAGTAAAATAACATACTTACTATGATTATAATTATTCCGTCTTTTAGATTATCCAAAAAGAATGGACCCATATTTTCAGTTTACCAAAAAAGTAAAAAAGACACGGAGCATCAAATTTCCGGAGTGGGTTTGCGACGTCACCACTAAGTAAAAATTGTACCTAGCCATGACGTCATACGAAATTTAAATGCGCTGTATCTTTGTAACTTTTTGTTTCTCAGAGAAAAGAAAAAATAAGTGTACAATATTTTTTAATTATTAACCGTTGGGCAAAATATGTTTTTTCATTCGTCATACCTATTCACTGTGTTCATTTTGATGAAGGCATTAACAGGACAATCCATTTTGACAATCATTGCCTTCATTCAGACAAAGCCATTGACAGGATAATCCACAAGACAATATTGTCTTCATTCATACAACGCCGTTGACAGGATAATATATAAAGAAAGAAAGAAAGAAAAATAGTTTATTTGATATATCACATTGAAAGTAATAAAATGACACAGTTGTTACAAATACACATACAATTTGTGGCTACATCAAAAAGGCCTCCTCTCAGCATGGTGTCGTGGCAGGGCCACAACGCTGGTCTTCCAAAGATACCGTACAACACAACATGAAAATATCTATACTATAATAAAAGAGTAAAAAAAATGTGTCTGTACATTGAAAATTTTTCAAAAAAAAATATTTGGGGCGATGGAGATATAGTAATAGAGTAAGAAAATAAAAAAAAATGTCTGTCTGTTTGTCTGTTTGTCTGTTTGTACACGCTAATCTCCGGAAATACTGGACGGATTCGAATGAAACTTTTTTTGTTATATAGCTGTGAAGCCTGGGCAACATATAGGCTATAATTGATTTTGGAAAATGGAACACATGATGCAGAACTATAATGGTTCAGCTAAACTATAAAAATATTAAAATGCCGCCTTAGAAAAAGTTGTTAAGTCTGATGAGAACTTTTTGTTGAGTTATAATACAACTGGCCAAGCGCGAGTCGGACGCGCGCGAAGGGTTCCGTACCATAATCTATGAAAAATCACGTTTGTAGTATGGGAGCCCCCGATAAATACTTATTTTATTCGATTTTTAGGGTTCCATAGGGTAGGGTAGAAACGGGACCCTATTAATTAGACCGTCCGACTGTTTGTCTGTCTGTCTGTCACCAGGCTGTATCTCATTAACCATTATAGCTAGACAGTTGAAATTTTTATAGATGATGTTTTTTGTTGCCGCTGAACAAAAACATACTAAATGTATACTATAATAAAAGAGTAAAAAAAATGTGTGTACATTGAAATTTTTTCAAAAAAACAGTTGTTTCGTCCGAAGTAGAACTCATAAGTTCAGTATTTGCGGACCTTCAGAGCATAACACACCAGAAAATTCTTGGTTAAGTGAACGCGTCATATTGACACCAAAAAATTAAACTTTCATCCCCTATTTTATCCCCTTGGGGGTAGAATTGATCAAAATCCTTTCTTAGCGGATGCCTACGTCATAGCATCTACCTGCATGCCAAATTTCAGCCCGATCCGTCCAGTGGTTTGGGCTGTGCGTTGATAGATCACTATGTCAGTCAGTCAGTCACCTTTGAGTTATATATTTAGATATATAGATATATATTTAGATTTCTTGGATAGTGTTGTTGACGACGCCACCAATTATCCAGTTGAGTTTCTTAATTCACTTGCAGCAAATGGACTCACGGCTTACAAAATAAGTCTTAATGTCGGAGGGCCAATAATGCTGATGCGAAATTTGACTCCGCCGAAACTGTGTAACGGAACCCAACTTAATGTCTCAGCACTGTATGCCGAAGTTCAGCGGCTGAATTTCAGCCAATGCATGTCTGCAATGTTATTTGCATTACTAGCAACACATAACGCCGAACTTCCGATGCTTTTGCCTGAATCGGACCCGTACCCGTACCCGTACCCGTACCCGTATCCGTACCCGTACCCGTACCCGTACCCGTACCCGTACCCGTACCCGTACCCGTACCCGTACCCGTACCCGTACCCGTACCCGTACCCGTACCCGTACCCGTACCCGTACCCGTACCCGTACCTGTACCCGTACCCGTACCCGTACCGCTCCAGCTCCCACTTCCGCTCCCACTCCTGCTCCCGCTCCCGCCGCTGCCACCGCCGCTAACGCCGCCGCCACCGCTTCCGCCGACGCCGCCGCCGCACCTTCCGCCGCCGCCGCCGCTGCCGCCGCCGCCGCCGACGCCGCCGCTACCGCCGCTGCCGCCGCCGCCACCGCCGCCGCCGCCGCCGCCGCCGCCGCCGCCACCGCCGCTGCCGCCGCCGCTGCCGCCGCCACCGCTTCCGCCGACGTCGCCGCCGCCGCTTCCGCCGCCGCCGCCGCCGCCGCTGCCGCCGCCGCTGCCGCCGCCGCCGCCGACTCCTCCGCCGCCGCTGCCGACGCCTCCGCCACCGCCGACGCCGCCGCCTCCGCCGCCGCTGCTGCCGCCATCGCTGCCGCTCCCGCTGCCGCTGCCGCTCCCACTCCCGCTCCCGCTTCCGCTCCCGTTCCCGTTCCCTCTTCCACTTCCGTTCCCTCTTCCGCTCCCGTTTCCGTTCGCCGCAGACGCGCCAAAGACGGAAGATTAAATTCTCATATCGGCACATCACTACTGTCCGGCGTTTCCACCGAACTTCAGCAGCTGAACTTCAGCTTATTTAGTGTGTCATCCCCACCGAACTTTAGACACTGAACTTTAGCCACTAAACTTCGGCATAGTCTGCTGAGACACTTAAAGCTCACAGTAAGTGAGTGATGCCAGTGAAACTGTATTTATTCCGCGTATGCCACTCATCCCCAACAATTTTTCTTTTGAAAATACACAGTTCCATATGTTAACTTGCTTTGCTATGAAAATAAGTCACAGTTTTAGAGGCTTAAAGCTGCTGATGTCGATCTAAGGACTGGTTTTTCGCAAGGCCTACTTATTGTGGCTTTCTCCAGGGTTAGTAACACTTCAGCTCTTTTCATATTTGTTCTCGAAGGAAAGAATTAAAATAATATTGACTTTTAACTCCTAACACTGTTACAAGTACTTTCTCCCTCTGTCTCTCTCTCTCTCTCTCTCTCTCTCTCATTAGTTTTTATTTATATTTATACGCCGGAGTCATAAAGTCCACGCGAACGAAGTCGCGGGCATCAGCTAGTAAATAAATAAATAATAAAACAAGCCTACCTACTAGGTTGGCGCTTCATTTAATTTATTTAAAGAGAATGCAAACACGGTTTTATGAAGTTATCCATTTAAAGTAATAATGTAAAGTGTATGTAATAATAGTAATATATGTAATATGTTATTTATTTAAAGTAATAAAGCCAAAATGATTTAATTCATGCAATGAATTATACCCCCTCCTATATAAAGTATTGTCATGTATACATAATGCACAATGTATAGCTTATTATTAAATACTGCTTACCTAAAAATCAGGCTTCTATTGTTATAAATTAATTTCGATAGATGGTGCTAGCGGTATAATTGAAACGCGATATTGTGTTTTTCGTCTGCAGTATATATGAAAAGTTGATAAGAAATCGATGGGCGTTTTTTAATACACTTACGACGTTTTGATATCTTATAAAAAGATAAAATAGGTACGTACGATTTCTTGAAAAAAAGTATTGAAATCCCACCTAAAACATACCTGTTAAAAAGAGGGCCAAGTTCCTATCGGCTAATTGTTCGCCTAAAAAAGGGTTGAAATCCAATCCAATGCCAAGTTTAGATGCATTTTAAAAAATATCTAAAATTATAATACTTCTAAATTTGAACTTGGCAGGTTAATTTAATTATATAAAAAGGTTAATTTAATTATATAAATAATAAATTTAATTAAACAATTAATCAAATGTTACGTACAGCACAAAAACCTGCCAAGTTCAAATTTAGAAGTATTATAATTTTAGATATTTTTTAAAATGCATCTAAACTTGGCATTGGATTGGATCAAACACATCTTATCCTATCAGAAAAAGGAAAGTCAAAATGTTAAGTCGCCCAAGAGAAAAGAAGAGATACAATATATAGAATATCATTTTTAAGATTAAAAATATAAAGGTACTTTCAGTAGTTTCAGTGTAGGTATATATAAGAAAAGAGGCGGTACGCGAACTAAGATTGAGGAGCTCTGAGTGAACACTTATCACTGCTACGTTACAATAATCTGTATTTAACGGCGAATTGCGCAATTATTTATTAAAGAACAAATAAATTGTAATAAGTAGTTAGTGGCATGGTTGAAGGAACCATAAAGGAACGAACCAGCCAAGACAGAGGAAGGCCGAGTTTTTGTGTTTTTAAAACCATCTGACACATAGAAAGTAGAGTTTTAAAATCTGAAAAAAAGAAACTCATGTCTTTGATAAGGATCGAATCAAGTAAAAGTAGCATTCAGTTACATGATCTAACAAATTTTAATCTCAAAGCATCCCCTTTTTGTAATATTTTTTCATGACTAAACTACTCATATTTTACTGATATTTTTTCATGTCGATGAGTTCACTTTCATGCCTTTTCAATGCGTTCATTCCCCGCCTCCCGTTCCTCCCGAGTGTTGGACAACAGGGCCATGAAAAGGATAGGTCAGAATTACCCGTAACCGACGGACAGGCACGTAGAGTGATGAGTGTAGATAAGGTGAGAAAGTGTCAGTATGTTAGCCTGTGATCGTAGCACGTAGAGGTCCGTAGTCTCTGCCTACCCCCGAAAAAACAGGCATGATAAAATATAGGTACTATAAGGGTTAAAAAATATGACGAAACGCTTCGAGATAATAATTTTCCAAAACTAAAAACCTACTTCACGCCCAAACTACGCAACCGATTTTGATAAAATTTCTATGAGACCCTGTGACGTGTATACTCGTACCCTTTCAAACCAGAATTTTTCAGATCTGTCCAGGCATCTTTGAATATTCGGTGAACATATATAAATAACCGGCCAAGTGCGAGTCGGACTTGCGCACGAAGGGTGCCATACCATTATTTTTTTTAAATCACGTTTGTTGTATGGGAGCCCCACTTAAATATTTATTTTATTATTCTGTTTTAAGTATTTGTTGTTGTAGCGGCAATACATCTTAAGTATTTGTTGTTGTAGCGGCAATACATCTGTGAAAATTTCAACTGTCTAGCAATCACGGTTCGTGAGATACAGCCTGGTGACAGACAGGCAGGCGGACGGGCGGACGGACAGCGAAGTCTTATTAATAGATTCTCGCTTTTAGGGTTCCGTTGTAAACAAGGAACCCTTATAGTTTTGCCATGTCTGTCTGTCTGTCTGTCCGTCCGCGCGGTGTTGTTCAGTGACTATCAGTACTAGAGAGCTATGATTTGGCATGGGTATGTATATTAATTATGCGGAAAAAGTGGTAAAATAAAATATTGAAAAAACATTTTCGCTTCCCATTACAGTGAAAAGCCATTTTTTTTCGACTTACCAATCATGTGGGTATCGCTGAATAGGTCATTTAAAAATATAATGAGCTTGTGAACACCGTTTTTCGATTTAGGGATCCGTTTATTTTAAAGTGAAAATTTTTGTAAGAGTAAGTGTCCCCCCCCCGTCCCTATCTACTAAACGGTTATATATGGACACGTGAGAAAATTCATTGTTATAGTATATAACGAATTTGAAAGGAAAACTAACAGAGCTAAGAAGGGTTTACAAATTAAAAAGTTATAGGCGATCAACTTATAAAATGTACTCGGAAAACGAAACTTTCATACAAATACACATACAAAAAGGAAAATTTCATATGGCTTGAACTCAAAGTTGGCAATCGTATCTACGGAACCCTAAACCCCAATTATTACCCTTTGGGTACGGATCCCCAAAACGAAAGAACGCGACGAATTGATAACCTTTTCCTTTTTGGAGTTGGTTAAAAAGGTAGGTAGTGCCCTTCTGCGCCTTCGGTGTCTCGTCTTGTTTTATGCATTCCCATGCCCCCAGATCGTATGTAAAAAACTAAAAATTTCATGCTTAGTAAAGTAAAGTAAACTAAGTTTGAGTGCCTATGGCTTAGATGATGCGACATTTGTGTAGTCTGTAGGTACACTTATATTACGCAAGGTTAGATCAATCGTCTTTCAACTGCGCAGCCGCCTGATTGTGCAACTATTTTGTTTCATTAACTCGATTGTATATAACTCCCCATTGTATATAACCCCACACTGACGAAACCACAGAACATATGACTAAGAATACCGAGTTTGAGGTAACGAAACTAGATCGAAAAACATGAATACGTAAGTATAAAAAAATATAACTACTGAAACTATCTAAAGGACAGGGTCAGTGCATGGTACTGAACAACTTTTACATGACTAAGAATACTGAGGTTAAGGTAACGAAACTAGATCGAAAAACATAAATACGTAAGTAAGTATAACAAAATATACCTACTGAAACGTACGTACGTAATGGTACTGAACAACTTTTCCCAAGGAACATCATATGAAAAATAAAAATTATTTTTACTTTCCACAGAAACTCGGATCAGCTGATCGGTCGGAACTTGTATGGAAGTTAAAAAATATTTATTTTATTTCCATATATGTTCCTTAGGAAAAGTTGGGAAGGTTGTTCAGTATCATAGACTGAGTTCGACCTTGAAATGGTGTTAGTATATTTGTTAGACCCTGTATAAAAGTAGTCATTTGTTCAAGCCGTTTAAGTGAAACATCTATGTCTACAGGGTGACTTCTAACTAAGTACCAGCGAAATTATTACATCAATTTCAGTCCAAGATACTGAACTACGTTCTTTAAAAAGATTTAGTGAATATCGATAAAAAACATTCATCCTCTTCTTTGGGGATTTTGGGGTTGAATTGTTTGGAAAGGCGATATTTTTTTTGGTGTTTCTTTAAGTACCTATGAATAGGAATTTATCTGCATTCGTATATTTACTATATAAATTAAAAATGTATTAAGACTTTTTTTCTGAACAGTAACAGATTTTAAAATTTTTAGGGTTCCGTAGTCAACAGGGTTGGATCTCACTTGTTAGTACGGACCAGCACTTTTCTATGCTGCCATCCTTTTCTGTCGCTCAGAACCGTCATTTGCCAGAGCGAGAGAGAGCGACGGAACGGTATAGCACGGCCGGTGCTGAAGCGTTTCGTCGCTCTCGCTCTAGCAAATGATGATTCTAACTAAAAAATCTTTACTTGAACTTGACATTGAATTGAATCTCTTGAAATAGAAAAAAAACTTTATTATTTATCTTAATTGATTTTTGATGATAAGCGACTGCAAATAACAGAATAAATTACCTTATTAAGCAAATCCATTTCGATAAAAACAATCTTTTTAAAAACGCGTTTCAACCAGCCACTACGACTTCACTCAGTCCGCGCCAATTGGTACTAAACTAAATGAGAGACTTGCCGGTCAAATGATAGCTTATCACTATGAACTATGCTGGTTAGACACTTGACAGAAACGTATATACAAACGATTACTGATAATCACGATGACAAGAGTGATCAGTAGGAGTATCAATTATCATACTCATTTGTGCATGTCATGCTTTATAAATGCAGTCTTTGCCAGTTTTCCTCAAAAAGATGGTAAAAAATGGTAAGTCACATTTACCATAAGTATCTACATAAATATTTCGTAATTTTTGCTTTTATGGAGTATGACTTTCAAAACGCACAGCGCTTTGTGTCATGTTTTTGGATTTTCTTCATGTAGAGACGAAATGGTTTCAGTCTAGATTCAATTTCAAATGATCTTTGACTACAAACGGTTTTGCATTATGACCATAGCAGGGATGTCATGGATTTATGTATCGTAGATATTCAAAACTAACAGATATCCGAAATAAAAGTCTATCCGTATCCGAAACCGAATCTGATTAGTATAATGCCGGAGCTCCGTATCCCTAAGCATAACCAAATCCAATATACATTATAAGTACATATTCATATTAAATATATAAAAAACGACGTTTTGCACTCCGGGAGTGCCGGCAGAAGTGAAAACTTGAATATTAACGTTGTGCATTTCCATGGATGCGCGTGGCACGTTGTAACATAAACACACACGAACATTCGCGCAAGCGCCCTGCGCCGCTTAAACGAAACAGCAGGCGCAAGCATACATTTTCGCCGCGCCGTAGAAAGAGAGGGGGATACTTCCTCTCCTACGCCGCGCTGCGCCGGCTGTCTACTCTCCATCAGTCTTGCGAATTTTCGATCAGGTCACGTGTCCTGACGCCCTGACACGAATTTAACATTTTTTACCCATCACAAAAAAGTGTACAACGCAGCTAAAGAAGTCTTCACTTCAAAAATTTTAATTTCAGATTGGGCAAGACATAAATGGTATCTTGTTTACGGTCAGATCAGCTTTCCATGGAAACATGGATAAGCTGATCGGTAGACCTGTAGAGCTGGCAAAAAAATTTTTTTACTTCATTATAGTAAATTTGATTTGTGTTTACCCTCATATCATCATAACCAATGGTCGGATAATCGGATGCATATTTACCTAAAGTTGAGATGTTGGCAGTTATGGAGTGCACTTTTGTATCTGAAAAATCCCAGGATTCCAGAATCGACAAAATTTTGTGTTTTGATTATAGAATCAAATCGGGTAAGGTGTATATTTACTTACGTTCAGGTGTTGGCTAATGTGGAATGCACTTGATCGATTAGTGAGAAGTTTTTTGAATCCCGGAATTTGAATTTAAAAAATATGTCTTAAGAAGCCGCTTCCATAATTTCCTAGCCAAAAATTACCTTTAGGTAAATATGCATCCGATTATCCGACCACTGATCATAACATACACCATATATTATTAACACGTCACGTTTTTTAAATAAAGTTGTTTTATACGAATGTATACTTCGAGACTAGTTTGTATTGTAAGATTAAAGTAATTATTGAAAGTCTTTCCTTTTTAATGTCTTCAAGACAGTGTTAATTAATCCCTAACAGTTTTGAACATGTTAACGGTAAATTTATCAAAGCAAAAAAAAAGCGGTAAAAAGATCCTACTTTCAATACTTTCAAATTTCTGTATCAAACCTTGATAAAAATGGGTACCTGGAGTGGTGTGTAATTATTGCAGAAGTGTGCTTACGAACTGTATATTCCGTAATTGAAAATAACATTGTTGAAAGTCATTTAACCGCTGTCGGAAACGCTGCTTGGTTTTTTTTATAAAGCGGTTGTGAAAATTTTCTTAGGTAACCACAAAGCAGAGAATAATAAAGAAATTGTTTCCAATTTATTATAAAATGGGAATGCACAGTTGGATTTTTACCTAAAACCTGGGAAGCGTAAGTGACGAGCATAGCGAACGTTTCCATCAAGATTTAAAGTCATTTGAAGAGTAATACCAAGGTTTTTGGGACAAAATATGTTGGCCGATTACTGCTAGTCTATCTTTAGAGAAACTAACCCCGACCAGTATAAAAGAAGGACTTTGTGTCATTTATTTTTAATTGTATAACTAAGCAAGAAAATTGCAAAACTTTTTTAATAAATATTTTTATAATGTGACGTGCAAATCTTTTTCTACTTCAGTATCGAACTAAGGATGATTTATTCTAAAGATACACATCACTCGTATGCGTGGGTATTTTTTTATTTGTTTTAATGTAGTGAAATCAAAATAGTGACGGGTCGCTAGCTGCATCGCCTATTGGCATGGGCATGATTCCAATTCTGGCCCTTTTCCTTAATGATATCATGCGATACGCAAACAAGCTATATAAAACCGCTTGAAATACGTCCTTCTTGGAAAAACAGATAATATCTACTTTAAAAAAATTGCTACTTGACACCTAATTAGTATGATTAGATTAAAACATGAACACATACTCCAAACGATAATGATCAATTTTATGAGATTTTGATTTTTGCATTATCATGTTACCTAACAACTGATAAATGACGATTCTTCGATCGTGTGATAAGAATGATGCAACACTATGAAGTCTTTCCTTATCCCTTAACAGGGTAGTGTATGGATTTGCCGTGTATTTCACAATGCGTCTAAAGAACTTAGTGCAATAACCGGCACGTAAGTTGAACAAAAATAGCGATCGTTGTTGTACGTTTTTTCTGAGAGAATCACATTTCTATAACATTTCTATCCGAACTTCAGATAGAAATGATTTCGGCTTTGAAGAAAGATCAAAACATCTCTCACACTTTTATCTCCAATTAAACATGCGCTGACGGCCGCCATTTTTGTTCAACTTACGTGCCGGGTATTGTACCTATTTAAACCGAATGAATATAAATCGTTTTTAACGTACAAAACGGAAGCTCAACTCCTCTTGACATTCTTGAGTGTCTCCCGCAAATCGATATAATATAGGTAGACAACACAGTAAAAATATTCTAGGTCTATCTATGGGTAGGCACAAAACAAGTTTATTTGCCAGGTAAATGGGTGTTTCTCTGTAAACTGGAATTACCCAGTTTACAAAGAAACACCCATTTACACATAGGCACGAAACATAGCAAGCGTCCTAGGCGCGCCCCGGGAGCTGCGTTTCGAGCGCTCAGTAAAATTATATGGAATAGTATGTAACGAAACAGCAAGCATCCGAAGTCACGTGGCGCCTTGGACGCATGTTAATTTTTGTATACTATGCTAACATACAATTTAATTGAACGCCCGGAACGCAGCGTCCGGGGCGCGCCCTGGCCGCTTACTATGTGTCTAAGAATACTGGTGGGTATTTATTTTTACTATTACCAAATAATTAATGTTCAACCAAAAGAATGAATTAATATATATTAAAAAAGTAACGAAAAATATAATAACAAAATAAAACTTAGTAGAAAATATTTCTAGATCTAATCCCATTACCAAAGACAATGAAACATAATTTATGTAAGGCTGAGATCAGACGGACTGCACCAAAACAACCGCATGCGGTCGAATCAGCAACCTCGTGCAGTCGCTATATTCAACTGCATACAGTTATCTACAGTCGGATCTGACTTCGCGCAGTTGACGCCAAGTATCTAGCCCTGGAGCTCAGTGTAAAAGTGGACGGCGAAATGGAAAATTGTAAACTTTTTTCCGAGTAATTTTTAGGGTTCCGTACAAAACAAAAAACGGAGCCCTTATAAGATCAATCGTGCGTCTGTCTGTC
Source organism: Acrobasis suavella (assembly GCA_943193695.1). NCBI lineage: Eukaryota > Metazoa > Arthropoda > Insecta > Lepidoptera > Pyralidae > Acrobasis > Acrobasis suavella. The sequence goes on from OW971928.1 coordinate 33,061,002, forward strand.
CTTCCATCTGTCACAGCCAATTTTTTCTGAATCTACTGGACCATATCTGGTAGAATAGTGTTATCCTATGACCCAAACAAAGATGTGCAAAGTAAATAAATATTTTATTAAAATAATTGTGGGGTAAAAATAGAAAATTAAAAAATAAACAAAAAGACGATTTGTTTATTTTTTAATTTTCTATTTTGTCCCCCAATTTTATTGATGATTTCTATAATTCCAAAATCTAACTTTACTTCTCAAAGAAATAAACATGACGGTATCGAAATTCATTTTTATCTCCTAGCGTTCGACGCGATCCACGCGCATTCTGATCCTTGACTAGCTACACTACACACACTAACTGCATGCGGTTAGCAATGGACAGCGTGCGTTGACAATATACGACTGTGGAGGCGACTGCTAAATTCACGACTATATGCAGTAAGATCGCCTCCGCACGACTCCAGCTGACCGCGTGAAGTTGATATCATGACTGTACGAAGTCGAACGTACAACTACATGCAGTTGAATAAATCGACTGCGCACGGTTGCTGCGGTGCAGTCCGTCTGATGGCAGCCTTACATGTTTATTTTTGTAACATGTTTGTTTTTATTTATTTTTGTAACATTGTTTTAATTTTTTTATTTGTTTATTTATGTAACATCTAGCATGCAGATGTCTTGGTGTAAAACTGTAAGTTTGTGTGTAATATTTTATAAATAATAAACATTTTTAGCATAAATGTTAAACCGTAGTAGACAAAATCCTTGAGTTAGCTTACCGCTGGTTTCAGCCTGCTGTTGTTTTCCTGCAATTGTTATATTTAGGATAAATTAGTAAAGAAAAGTGAGATGGAGTGAGATAGAAAGATGCTAGTCCAATTTTTTTAATTGTCTGCATTTTTTATTAATTTGATTATAGACCATAGCAAACTATATTTTTCACTGGCAAAGCATTATCATCTTTGTGTACTTTGAAATAATATCGAAAATTAAATAAACACATCAAATTAACTCGAAGAGCATTGAAGTGACTGCAAGAGAATAGTGGCACTCAGTAACACTATTGTACGAGCATTGAGATTCAACGCACACAAGGACGATTATGCTTTGGCAGTGAAAAATGCATTGCGCTGCCCTATTTCATAAGTGCGCTGGCACAAATTTTAAAGAAGCATAATCAAGCACAAAAAATGATCTGAAGTACATAGGGTCAGTACTTAAAACTTCACCACATTTTCCGCTAACACTGTTACTGATGTTACTTCATGCTAATTGTTGGACCAATCATGATGCTGCATCAAAGCGGCCTTTGGCGGACAGTAGACACTGCATCATGCAACAGTACTTTTACATAAATACCTTGGGGCATATATATATTCCTCACGGTATAGGAACAGATTAATATACATGACACATATTCACTATATTTAGTATAGAAGGTTAATACTGATAGGTTAACTGTTTCCTCCAAGAGTGGAGGGTCTGGTGTTCTGAGATACAAGATGTGCTTAGTTCAGATACCAGTCTCTCACAATCTTCTGGTAACCATGTACCTATGTCGAAAATATCATTATTATGTAATAAAATGTAAGATTGTAGAGAAAAATAAATACATTTTGAATTTCGAGTTTTGACAATGAAATATATTGTAATTTTAATAAAATTTAGATACTTTTATAAAAACATTTGTAAGTATAATATTTCAGTTCATAACAAATTCTTCCTGTTTGTGTTAGGTATCTCTAAACTTGATATGATAATAATTTATAACATTATAAAGATTATGTAAAGATAATGAATTCTCATGTAAGGCAGAAAAATAGGTGCTTAGTTACATAAGTATACAAACAAAATGTCGTAGCTTAACTTCAAATGAATAACTAATACCTAGGTTATTTTGTTTACTGTAATTAAAAGTTAAATAGATTAATTGTTTACGTTATTCTATAACTTTTGTGACCAGAAGTTGACCTCTAAAGTCAGCAAGGTCAGTTTCATAAATAAATACAACCGCAGTTATGAGATAACACGTTTTATAGCGATAACTGTAAGTCGTGAATGTAGATAAATGTTTGCTACCTTCTTATCTGCCTCCCTCGTATCGGCCATGGCTCTTAATAATTTATTACCGTGAAACAATCACAAAACTGCGTAAAATTTACACCGACAAGTTTCTCAGCAATTTTCCCGTTCTGACATTGACAATTCATTTTTGTAATTTTTTAATAGGTTACGGTGAACAGATTACAATTTTGCTCTTTTGACCAACTTTCAATAAAAAGAAAGATTTTTTTAAGTATGTTCACCGATTTATTCGAAAACGCCTGCACCGATTTGGAAAATTCTTTTTTTGTTTGAAAGGGTGTAGGTACTCGTTAGGTGGTCCCATAGAAATATATCAAAACCGCTTGTTTAGTTTGGGGGTGAAGTTGGTTTTTAGTTTTGATAAATTATAATTAAGTGGCTTTATTAAAAGATGATCCGTCTTATTATAAAACCCAGACTAACTTTGTTACTAGGTTTAAACCATTATCCGACCAAATCAAGTTGACATCTAGTAATATCACTATATCTCACCTGTCAATGTCAACTTCATTTTGGGCGGATCATGGTTTAAACCTAGTAACAAAGTTAGTCCTGTTTTTATAATAAGACTGTATATATTTATTGCACGTGCATTGTTAACTAGGCGCGGATTCAGCCCATAAAAAGGTTGCGGTCTCAGTCAATTGAAAATCGGCCAAGTGCGAGTCTGATTATGAACTCGCTGATTATGTTCTATAAATTTATTCCTACAAAGAGTTCCCTACGGACTGGTGGCCCCACTACTCATCCCCACCAGTGGGGTCACGAGGGCTTTCAAGTACTGATGTCTCCATTGTAGTGGGTCAGTGGGGTCACGATAACTTTCGAGGACTGATTTTCTCAAAATACTTAAATGACTTAGATTTCTTAGTGTATAATTCCATATGGGAAAAGCCGAGAGGCGATAAACCAATCAATCTCAATCCAAACTAATATTATAAATCCGAAAGTGAGTTTGTATATTTGTTTGTTTGTTTGTTTGTTACTTCTTCACGCTTTATCTACTGAAGCTATCTTCTTGAAATTTTGCATACACATAGTGAGGACTACTGAAAAGGACATAGAGTACCTTTCATCCTGGAAAAAACTACTGTTCCCGTAGGAATTGCGATAAACGATTCGGCAAGAACTAAGTATTGCAAAAAAATAATAGATGGCGCTGAGTGTCTTTTGCTAAGCGATTACCTTTTTTTTAAAGGCGTTTTTTTTTTGTAAGTATTTATTTGGTTGGTCTGAACGGAAGAACAAGTTAAATGTAAAGGAGCTTTGAGAGTTGTTAAAACGCCTCTTCAAAAGCAGACAGGCTTAGGTGATTAAGCTCAACGGCAAGCTGCGTTGAGACCAACCGCTTCTTATTATTAATCAATCCTTATATTGATAATAAAACTAATAATATAGTTCTTTTTGGTTTAATAGACAAAAATACCAATCCAAACACCCTGTATAAGATACTTACAACCACCTTAACATGAGATAACTATATAAAAATTTCTTTTAATTCAAGATTGTAGCCATACAAAAGTAATTTTAGACTGTGTACCGCGAGACCGAGTCGTCATTATACGTAACCTACCCTTCTTCCCGCATTTAATAAGTACTGTATCTATTTAAAACACATTAAATGAATAATTCCAAATATACCGTTGGATACGGTAATATACGGTATTTTTTTGTATTATACCAACATGATCAAATGGTATAATACCGGGCATACATCTCTATGTATCGCAGCTACTTAATTAAAGTAAAAACCTATCAAGCTGGACGATACGAGTGTCCGAGTACCTATGTCAGTAGTAATGAGGCAGCATGGCGGATTCTTTGTTTTCCCTTACACAAAAGACATCATACTGTCACTCATCTAGCTTATCACTTAGAAAACTGACAGCGTGTTCTCTTCAATAAGATAAAAAAGAATGTGGTGTCGTGGGCCACCAGGTAGGAACGAAGTTCCTTCGGCTAATGTAGAATCGAAACAATGTGTATACGACTGTCGCGCCTGCGCACGTCTCATTTAACGAGGTCATCCTTACGGTTTTACTATCACATTTTTTTCAGTTCGGTCGCGCAGCAAAATCCCTATCTCCTCCAAGCCTGCCGTAAGGAACTTCGTTCCAAAAAGCATATGAGACTCTACTTCTGTTAGAGAACGATAACCACTGGGATGAAACGGGATTCCTTCTTTATGTTTTCATAATTTATTTGGCATACCAGTTTTGGCATAAAATATTTCAGCATAATAGTTCCTAGGCATTATTTTGTTTGGCATACTTACATTTTGGAATAATTAACTTTTGGTCTAATTTGTATTGGCATGATGTAAATTCGCATAATCTCCGTAGGCATAAAGTAGGAAACAAAATTAAGTTATACTGAAGTGTTTATTTTCAATTGTCATGCAATAAATTTATGACCACAACATATATTACCACCGGAACAACTGTGAAGGTATCTACCTTCACAGTTGTTCCGGGTGGTCATATATTTATTGCATGAGTATTAAAAATAAACAAGGGAAATTAAGTAAGATATTTTTTTCCTTATGACCAACCGGAACAACTCTGAGGGCAGAAGGGAAATTAGGTCCAAGTTATTTTTTATGACCCGGAACAACTGTGAGGGCCAGAAGGGAAGTTAGGTTTAAGTATTTATTTTGACTGCCCAGAACATTTGTGGGGACAGAAGGGAAGTTAGGTTTAATGAATTTTTATGACCACCCGGAACAACTGTGAGGGAAGAATGGAAGTTAGGTTCAAGTAATTTTTTCTTGACCACCCGGAACAACTGTGAGGGCAGAAGGGATGTTAGGTTCAAGTTTTTATGTTTTGGCATAATGTAAATTCGCATTATCTCCGTAGGCATACAGTAGGAAACAGAATTAGGTAATATTGAAGTTTTTATTTTTAATCTTCATGCAATAAATTTATGACCACTCAGAACAACTGTGAAGGCAGAAGGGAAGTAAGGTTCAAATATTTTTTTTATGACCACTTGGAACAACTGTGAGAGCAGAAGGGAAGTTAGGTTCAAGTTATTTTTTTTTTATAACCAGCCAGAACAACCGTGAGAGCAGAAGGCAAGTTAGGTTCAAGTTTTTTTTTTTTTTATAACCAACCGGAACAACTGTGATGGCAAAAAGGAAGTTAGGTTCAAGTAATTTTTTTATGACCACCTGGAAGCGTCGATAAAAAATTTAAAAAGAGGGGTATTACAATGGTGGAAAAGAAACTACATTATTTTGTATCGCAAACTCACGATTACACGAAATCACTTTGATGATGAGATTGTTGGGCAATTTAACTATGATTTCACAGCATTGTAACAGCAAATCACAGAATTAGTTACTCAATTGCTATGCGAACCAAATTACGGTTTTCAATCGTAATTCAGGCCTTGAACGGGACTCTTCAGAATTTAAAAGACAGTACAAATGTTATGAGAAGAATAGTAGTTTTATTGGTTTCCATATACAGACAGCGATTTAGTTTAAGTACTAAAAGGAACTGCACTTAACCCGGGCGGCGAAATAAGAAGGGCGGTAAAATTGTCGATTTCGAAATAGTAGAACCTTCCCATGCTACCGATACGGAGTGGGGATGTCGTCTAGCTACTAATTATGAAATAATTTTGAGTTTATTTCAGAAAAACACAACAATTTTTCAACAGTCATAATTGTACGCGAGCGAAGCCGCGGGTAAAAGCTAGTAGACTATAAAAGTGTAATTTCACAAGTCTTACAGGGTTGGATCCGCACTTGCTAGTAAAGTAAAAGCTTCTCCGATTAAAGGGAGGATTTTATACTAGGGTTGGTATCGACCTACCTACCTAGCGCGCATCAACCGCTGGTGATCATACCGTTGTAAATGGTGTATCATAAAGTCTTTGCTCGAGTTCTAGTTCTCTGTTACCTACCTTACCTATACCCCCTTAGTCGCCTCTTGCGATATAAAGGGTTTTCAATTGGCGCGGGTAGATTTTGGCGGCCCGTGGCGGCCATTTTGTTTTGGTGACAATTGTCAAATCTATTAAATATTGTGATTTTATAGTTTAGGTATCGGTACTTCTTGGTTTAGGTAGATAAACCTATAAGGTGGAGTCCTCTAATTGCAACTAAAAATATGGATGTCCTTAATTCATCGCTTGGTAAAAAAATATTTATAAGCCCCAAGTTTTCTTTTAAATATTCATTAATAAGTAAATTTAATGCACTTTTATATCACTATCATAAATAAAGTGAATTTATAAGAATTAATCACCTATTTCACAAATTTCTGAAACAGGCAGCAACATTTGCGATTACCCGCCCTGGCTGGTAAATGCAACTATTGATTGTAATACTCTTATTTCTATGAGTGTTGCTATGAAAAATTTCAAAAACACGCCTTGAAACTAGCTCATAAGATTTTAATACTTATGTCTTTAAGAATAAGATCCAATTCAGCACAAAAACACTTCTTGGCCAAGGGCCGGGTAATTGCAACTATTTACCTACAAATAGTGATGGGAACCTTATCGTAATTTTATCGAGAAAAAATTAAAAGTCAGGGTGTACAGTTTTATAATGTTATATTTATTGAAATCACAGCACAACATCTTTAATTATTTAAAGTAACGAAACATTATTACTGTGCGAGCTTGGCTCGTACATAACTCTTTATTTAAAATACTAACTACGTGTAATATAAATCATATAACAAATCCTTCTGTAATACAATAGCCTTTTTAAATCTTCCCTTTAAGCTCCTTATTAAAAAAACCTTACTTAATTTTAATCACAGCAAATAAGTCTTTTAGTAATCACAGCTCTTTTAGTCTTACATTTACTGGTTTTTTCTTAACATTTTTTTACGTGTACGTTTTCATTACGTACATTTATAATAACTATGATAGATATTTATAATACTATTTGAGAGAGATCTTTGCCTAAATTAACAAAACTATTTACTTACACTCAAACACCTCTACTTTATAAGCCTCTACGGAGGCTTCGTAGCTGTTCATCTGTTTTTGCCGTACTTTTTCGACTGCTTCCATTAGGTCAGCTAAAGAATATTTTTTCTGTTTGTTTTTTGGCATCTAAAAAAAATAAGAAGATACTTTAAGTACTTAAAAGTAACCGTATCTCTGTATTGTAACTGTAACATAGCCTATCAGGCAGGGATCAATACTGAACTGGGTTACTTTCGGCGTAATCTTCCCAGCAGTGGTTGTTCCGAAACGCTAGTAGTTTTTAGCTCTTGCACTAAAAAATATTAAAAAAGAATGACCTTCAATAAGAAATAAATTTATCGTACATTGAATAAAAAATTTTGACTTTGATTTTAACATGTTTTATGCAAACTAGGTTACATTTTTATCAACTACCGCGATAGACTAAAAATACGTCATTATTATTTATCAGGATAAGACTTATTTAGAAGTATTCGTCTCACTTATTGAATTACAACTTTGCAAAAGGTGACACTAGCGCCAAACGTTTCAAAGATATGAAGGGGCTCTTCTTAATACTTCCTACTTAGAACATACTCTGCATAGTTAAGAAGTAAAGATCGATATAGTAATTTTACTGTCACATCACTAGCATTTTCGTACTTCATACAAAAAAGGTCATATAATTGCAACTAACCTAAAATTTTTACAATAATAGTATTGACCAGACTTTTGATTTTTAGTCTTGTAAATGTAACTGGAACCAAAACTCGGATTAGATTAATCGTAGAACAAATCAAATGCGTCAAAAGCAACTTACCGTGGTTTATAATTACTCTCCTTGGAAAGAAACCTTCGAAAAACCATAAATTACAGAATTTTGACAACAAATAACGTTCCGCGTGAACTCGACTGCACGACGAAAAAATGGCGGTTTTCAAAAAAGTCCTGTCATCGACACTGTTCATGAACTATCAGCGCAACCTCTATTTTTTCATATAGACATTTAGTAGAAGAACATGTCATGCCTGTTGAAGTTTGGAACGATGATCCTAGAGGGAGTTATTTAAGTTAGTTGCAATAACCAGATAGTTGCAATTACAAGACTTCACCTTAGATGAATATTTTAAAAAGAAGTTGCTCTTGCTTGACACTTTCACATTACTTTTATCTGTCTTGTAGTTCTAATCCGTTCTAATAAATAATTATAATTCGAGTATGTAAGGATTTTATTTCAGTATTTTTAACATGGTAGCAGAGCGTGAAGAGCGGAAGAGCTGCCGAGACAATTGATAGGATTGATTTAAAGAAATGATCTGAAAATATTCCTTTCGAGAAGAAAACAATTGACAACATATCAGGGACCGGAACCCTTAGGTCAAAAAAATGGAAGGTAAGGATGATTTTAAGATACCAATTTTTGAAGGCACTGATTATGAGAAATGGAAGTTCCGTTTGACATTATTACTAGAATTGAAAAACTGTAAAAAAGTTATAGAACAGGAGGAGAAAGATAAAGAAAAAGATGAAAAAGATTGAAGAAAAATGAATTTAAAAGCTCAGAACTACATAGTTAATAGCATTGGAAAATCGCAGATCGATATCGTAATATCTGAGGATAGTGCTTATAAGATGATAAAGAAACTTGATGATTTATATATTGTAAAAGGATGTGCGAACAAGTTATTATTAAAAAGGAAGATACTCGAATTGAAATTTGATGAAAGAGTCTCCCCATTAGATTTTTTCCAAAATTTTGAGACACAAATAAATGATTTCAAGGGAGCAGGAGAAATAGTTAGTGGAGAGGATAGATTGAATTACTTATTATTAACATTACCATCCAAATTTGAATATCTTATTAATATTGTTGATGCAATGCCGAAAGAGAAACAAACAGTTGAATATGTAAAGTCAAAAATAATTTTAGATTTCAAGAAAAATGAATCCAGAAATAGTGTAGAGACAGAACACAGTTTTGCTAGTACCAGTAGTAATAACAGTCGTAATGACAACTGCTATGCTTGTAACCAAAGAGGTCATATTAAGAAGAATTGTCCAAAATTAAGATATACAGGTGGATATAACAGGTATCACCGTGGTAACCGAGGAAGAGGACAAAACTACAGAAGAAATTATAGCAATGCATTTAATGTTGAGGTAATGACAGTTGGGACAGAACAGTCAAATGAAGCAGGAACCATAGATTGGCTGTTAGACAGTGGATGCAGCGATCACATTGTCAACGATGTTAAATATTTTTCTGAATATGAAACGCTCAAGAATCCAATAAATATAAAGGTTGGAGATGGTTTTTGTCTTAAAGCTGACAAGATTGGTAAAGTAAGCATATTTTGTAATTTAGGATATAAATCTACAAAAATTGATATAGATAACGTTTACCTTGTTACAAATATGAAAAAGAATTTACTCAGCGTTTCTAGTATTGTCAACAAAGGAAATATGGTAAGGTTTGATCGTAATAATGCTAAAATATACAATGTTCAAGGAAGATTAATAGCTATAGCCAAAAAGGAAAACAAATTGTTTGAATTATCAGGTAAGATCTTTTATAATAGAAAAAGTGTAGCATATCAAAGTGATAAAGTAATGTCAATTAAAGAAAAATGGCACCGTATTCTAGGACATCCTAATTTTATAAACTTAAAGAGATGTGTCGTAATAAAGTTTTAGATGGTTTACCTGACACTTTAGAAGGGTATATGCATTGTGAAATTTGTTTAAAAAATAAGATGACTAATTTACCGTTCGTAAATAACAGACGACGCGCCACACAACCTTGTGAAATAATTCATACGGATGTTAATGGACCCATGCAAACAATAGGATACAAGGGTCAAAGATATTTTGTTTCATTTATTGATGATTTTAGTCGACATGCATATGTTTGTGTTATTAGAAATAAAAGTGATGTGTTTGAATGCTTTAGGACATATGTTGATTTAGTGCAAACACAGACTGGTAAGAAAGTAAAGGAAGTAAGGTGTGACAACGGTCGTGAGTACATATTATTAAATAGAAATTTCTATGAATTTGCAAAGCAGAAAGGATTTTTTATTAAACCTGCACCAGCATACACACATGAATTAAACGGAGTAGCGGAACGCTATAATAGGTCAATAATGGACAGAGCTAGATGTTTGATGACAGAAGCAAAGCTAGAAAAAAAGTACTGGCCTGAATTTGTGATGACAGCAGCATATTTAGGTAATAGATTGCTTACGAATACAGTAGAAAAGAAGACGCTATATGAATTGTTTACTGGTAGAAAACCAAATGTCAAAAATTTAAAATTGTATGGCAGTAAATGTTTTGTACGTGTTCCAGAGGAAGTCAGGACATCAAAACTAAATCCAAAAAGTCAGCAAGGAATATTGGTAGGATATACTGACATGGGGTATAAAATTTTAATTGACGGCAAGGTTATAGTTTCTAGACATGTAAGATTTATAGAAAATGATGTAGCAGAAGAAAATATAATAAAATTTGAAGCTTGTGATGAAGAGAAAGAAAATGACGATAACGAAGAGTTTTTTGACGTCATAAACAATGATGAAGATGAAACTATAGATAAATCAGAGGACAAAAATGAAGAACCTTGTGAAGAAAGTCGTGCTGAAAGTCGTCCTAAAAGAGTAGTGAAATTACCAGAAAGATTAAAAGATCACGTAGTATACGTAAATTATTCAAATGCGCTAGTACCAACTACATATGATGAAGCAGTAAATTGTCCTGAAGCAAGGAAGTGGATAAGTGCTATGGAGGATGAAATTAATAGTTTAGAAAAGAATGAAACTTGGGAAGCAGTAAATGAACCTAAAAATAAACAAATTATAGATGTGAAATGGATTTACAGAATTAAATCAAATGGAAAATATAAAGCCAGAGTTGTTGCTAGAGGATTTCAACAGTGGTATGATGAAAATGAAGATAACTATTCGCCAGTAGCAAGGCTTACTACAATGAAAGCGCTTTTATCTATAGCCTGTGTTAATGGCTGGCAGATACATCAGATGGACGTAGAAACAGCTTTTTTGAATGGAGACATCAATCGGATCTATCCGCCTGATGGATATAAAATTGGAAGGAACAAAGTTTGTAAACTTCGAAAAGCTTTATATGGGTTAAGAGAAAGCCCTAGAGATTGGTACGCTTGTTTTAATGAATATATGTTGAGTATTAATTATAAAAGGTCAGAATATGATTATTGCTTATACACAAGAAGTGTAAAAGATGCTGTAATTTATTTATGTTTGTATGTTGATGATATTTTAATATGTTCAGAGAATTTTATTTCTATAAATGAAGTAAAAAGGCTGTTAAATATTCGTTTCATAATGAAAGATTTAGGAAGTGTGAAGGAATACTTGGGAATTGATATAGAATATAACCCGTCGAAGAAAAATATGTCGCTAAGTCAAAAGAAGTAGGTACATTGAACAGTTGGTAGAAAAGTAATATATAAAAGATTATAAGTACGAAACACCAATGGAACAAAATTTGAAATTGGAGCCCAGCAAGAATCAAAGTTCTGATATCAAGTATAGAAATATAATTGGAGCACTACAGTATGTCGCTAGTGGAACGCGACCTGATATAGCATATAGTGTTAACTATTTAAGTCGTTTTCAAAGTAGTTATAGTGCTACTCATTATAAATATGCATTAAGGGTGCTAAAATATTTGTATAAAACAAAAGAGATGAAGTTAAAATATGATGAATTTTTTGATGAATTTATGTCAGATAGGGAAAGTACAACGGGTATAATTATTAGATTATTTAATAATCCCATATATTGGAAATCTCAAAAACAAAATATTGTATCGAGAGCATCTACTCATTCTGAATACTATGCATTGGCAGATTGTGTTGAGGAGTTGTTACCAATTAGAGGCATATTAGGGGATTTAGGAATTAAAGTTGATAAACCTATTAAAATCTATGAAGATAATACGGGAGCTATTGCTTTGTCTAAAAATGGAAAGTTTTCTAAAAATTCAAAGCACATTGACGTTAGTTATCATTTTGTGTATGACTATGAAAAGCAAGAAGTTATAAATGTTTCAAAAATAAATACTGAAGATCAGTTAGCTGACATTTTTACAAAGTCTTTAGGTAGAGTTCGTTTTCAAAAATTAAGACAGTTGATTTGTGTCAAATAGGGTAATTTGATAGGAATTTTTTATAAGGTTGTTGTTGTTGTTAACTTTTGTTTGAGCTTTATGTTTCTGTTTAATAAGTGTGTATAACTATAAAATCAAGGAAGTGTATTAAATATTGTGATTTTATAGTTTAGGTATCGGTACTTCTTGGTTTAGGTACATAAACCTATAGATGAATATTTTAAAAAGAAGTTGCTCTTGCTTGACACTTTCACATTACTTTTATCTGTCTTGTAGTTCTAATCCGTTCTAATAAATAATTATAATTCGAGTATGTAAGGATTTTATTTCAGTATTTCTAACAAAATCTTTTGCTTATTATTCAGTTGCTTATGCCAAATCACCATGGAAGGTTACACGATTGAACAGCGCGTACAAATGATAAAACTTTATTATCAAAATGAGTGTTCGTTAGTGCAAACGTTGCGTGCATTGCGCCCATTTTACGGTAGACGTGGTGGCCCTTCACAGTCGACTCTTCAGCGTTTGGTGGCAAAATTTGAAACAACCGGTTCGTTAATCGATCAACCCACACCTGTACGTTCAAGAAACGCAAGATCAGCCGAGAACATCGCGGCGGTCCGTCAAAGTGTACAGCAGAACCCGAGGCAGTCGATTCCTCGCCGTGCACAAGAACTCGGCCTTTCACAAACTTCAACTTGGCGAATTTTGCGACGGGACTTAGGGTAACACCCGTATAAGATTCAACTGACCCAGGAGCTCAAAGTTCATGACCATAGACAACGTCGTTTGTTCGCTGCCTGGGCATCGAATCGTTTGGAAGAGGATCCCAATTTCGGGCGAAAAATCATCTTTAGCGACGAGGCGCATTTTTGGATGAATGGCTTTGTTAACAAACAAAATTGCCGTATATGGGACGACACAAACCCACACGAGGTTGTAATGCATCCTCAAAAAGTTACGGTTTGGTGTGGATTTTGGGCCGGCGGCGTCATTGGTCCGTATTTTTTCGAAAACGACGTTGGTGAGGCGGTCACTGTCAACGGCGAGCGCTACAGAACGATGATAACCAATTTTTCATGGCCCACATTGAACCATATGGACCTAGACGACATGCGGTTCCAGCAGGATGGCGCTACGTGCCACACAGCGTACGCCACGATTGACATTCTGCATGATTTGAGACTAAGGTTATCTCTCGCAGGGGTGATGTGAATTGGCCACCAAGGTCATGCGATTTAACCCCGCTAGACTTTTTCTTGTGGGGTTTTTTGAAGTCGCAGGTCTATGCAAATAAACCACAATCCACCGATGCCCTGAAGGCGAACATAACACATGCCATCGCTCAAATTCAGGCGGATCTGTGCCACTGTGAGAAGCCGAGGCGGGCATTTAAATGATGTCATCTTCCATACTTAATGGCATATATGGGCCTTTTAAATAAATAAAAATAATTGTTGATACCTCATACGCAGCTTGTTTAATTTCGTTTCAAAATCTACCCGCCCTTATTGAAAAACCCTTTACTTATACTTATTTACACCCGTGGGAGAGTGATGACTATTTGTCGCCAGAAATAAAACCACAACTTATTCATTATTGCACATGTATTATAATACAAATAAATAACTTAAATAGATACCATATTAACATAAATAGAGTGAACATAATCAGTGCGCATGTCCTTATTATAACATTATTAAATTACTAGCTTTTACCCGCGGCTTCGCTCGCATCGAATCCATTAAATAATTGGATAGTGTAGATTTACGCTTCCGAGGCATTTTTTAGACATACGCTTTCAGTGACAGTTAAAAATAACAATGGTACCTAACCTCAAAAATTCCAAACAGCTGAAACTATAGAAAATGTTGATATTTGTTGACAATCTTTTTTTATTTTATTTTTTTAATATTTTTTTTTTTAATAAAAAGTACCCTATGTTACTTCTAGTACCTCCCAGAATATGTGTACAAAATTTCATGATTATTCGTCAAGTAGTTTTTGCGTGAAAGCGTAACAAACATCCACGCTTTTTTTTTTTAATAAAATGTACCCTATGTTACTTCTAGTACCTCCCAGAATATGTGTACAAAATTTCATGATTATTCGTCAAGTAGTTTTTGCGTGAAAGCGTAACAAACATCCACGCTTTCACATTTATAATATTAATAATAATTAATTAATAATTAATAGTAAGGATGCTGTGCAAATAATTACTCCCCATCAGTACTGTTATTATAACGTGTTACAAAATATACTGAACCTATTTTAAGTGTAAATTCAGTCTATGATATTGAACAACTTTCTCCAAGAAACATATCGAAATATGTAAAATATTTTTTTATATTACATATTATCTTTCTTGTTATAATATTGTTCCTTGGCGAAAGTATCGGTATTTGTCTCACATGTCAGTTTTTCAAATAAATTTCTTTGTCTCACATTTCAGTTCTTGAAATAAATTTAAGGTAGTGTGTATAGTCTAGGCAGGCGTACCGAGGACAATTTGGGGTTCACATCTAACGTCAACAAATAAGTTTATAGAACATTGATCAAACCTATAAACTTAGCTGTCAGCCATTTGAAAAACCAACATACGTCACGGTTGAGGTGCACATTAAATCATGGAAAAATTACATTTAACTTGTATAAATAAATATGCTCAGCTGTGTGTAAATATCACTATCAAATATATTTTTTCGCTTATCCTATCACTAAAGCACCGGACTGTTACGACCACGACTAGCGGCCGCAACCACCGGATTAACTAGCTAAATAAACCATATTACTATGTCGCGTACTTGGGCGCAGGTAAGGTGCATCGCCAAAGTGATATGGTTAGTTTATTTAATCTGGTCGTTGCGGCAGTAAAGTCAAAGTCGTGGCAGTCTAATGCGCGGGTTGCCTAAATACGCACATCTGATGATAAGTCATTAATATATTTAAAAATTGCCGAAGAAATTTATATATACAACGTGTAAAGCAAGGCGTCCAAAGCGGCCATACAAAAAAAAACAGGGTTTTTAACGCTATTGCTAATTCAGACCACGGTACTGAACAACTTTCTCGACTAACTTAGTAAGATACGACAAAAAATTGCGACTTCTCATCAGAATTCGATTTAGTTAATGAATTTTTATGGGAGGTTGAGATTTAACGTCATATTTCACACTTAGCTCGATCGAGCAAACATGGCAGATGTTAATCGGCCATCACGGGTTTAGGTACACAAAAATGTCCTTTTGACATACGCCGAGTTTTCACGGTCTTTTATGGGGAAAGTTGTTCTATATCAAGGGCTGAACTGCAACGCACTAAAAACAACCTCTTCAGTGATTTTAAAAGAGCCATCGATTATTCTTCAAGCAATAGATGCTCCGGTCGACGGCCGTTTCAGATCGATAAATATATTCACGACACAACACGACACACGGGATCGGAAGCGTTTATCGTCCGTCATCGCACTTTAGGGTTATGTTATTTTGCACACAATTTACAACCTATATCACATTCAATCGATTCACCTCAGTCACACAATATGCGCGAAAAAGAGGCAAATATAATCCACAAAACAGAAAACTACACTCAGGGGGAATACACTCTGCTAAATTTAATATGTTGATTTTATATAAGTACATTGCCTTTTTTGCAACCATCCTTCAAAACTGATCATTACTAAACTAGCAATGTAGATAATACTATGATCTCAATTTCAGCAAATGTATTCCCAGCCAAATGGTTTTCTGTTTCTCGGTTAATAAAAAACTGTGCTGTAAACTGTGTTTAAATTGAACTCTAAAGCATGACAATTAGCATTAAACCACAAATCCTGATTGTTTCAAAACCTCAAAACTAGTGGATAGACCTTGCTTTGAACAATGATATCTCCAATAAATCCACTAGGTTTTTGATATAACACTGGAAACCAATGTATTGCCAATATTTGTCGCGCAACATACATACAAAATGTTACGCGACAATGGTTGCATATTATACTAAACGCCTTTAAGCGAGTCAAAAAGTCAATGACTTATATCTATATCTATCACTTTCTCACATTGCACCGTCGCATACAGCTCGTCATGTACTAGTATATTAGAGGGGGCTTAGCACGAGCCTTTTTTGATGGATCTAACAATATGACCGTTGTTCACGCGACCACGAAGGATTTAACGCCTTAGAAACGTTAGACCCAACAAATGGGTTCGTGATCGTCCCGTTAATATACATAAATCATGTGTTCAAGTGTACAGCGAGGTAAAGTCCTTAGTCATAATGTGAGAGAGTAACAAAGACAAAGGTGAAAGCACGATTTTCTTTGACTTATTGATGGTTAGTATATTGAATTGGTTGTAACACGCTTAGGCAAATGTAGACATGAAAAATTACATGCGCCAAAGGGTAAGAAAAGGATATAATTCTTCTATGCCAGTTTTATTACGCGTTTGCAGTTTGTTAAATCGGACTATAGCAGTAACCGTTAAACCAATGTGGAATTGACATTTCCATCAGAAATCAGAAAAGTCACAACAGAAACTTGCGATACAAGTGTGGTATAGTCGTTAAAACAACAACCGTTATGTTTCAAGTTTCGACCGTTCTTATGTCGTGCGCGCAAAGTGCAAAATCGTTCGGCATGTTATAGTTTTTTATAACTTAATAAAGATAAAAAAATGGTGAAAAAATAATGTGGGCTGCACATTTACAATCTGAAAAAATATTACGATTGATCTATAGCCAACAAGACTGAGGGTCACAGCTGGTAATAATAGTCAAAAAGGTGATATATTTTCGAGAGACTGTATCAAAATTCCTCATTGATCCGGGGCGGTGACATTCTGGTCTTACAAACCATTGCATTCGTACATGTAAGTTTTTGTGACCATAAATCCACTTAGGGCTCAGACGAGCGACATTGTCCCAGCGCCAGATCGCGACACTAGTCGACTACGGCGGCCGCTGGTTGCGGTCGTCCACTGTCGCTGACACATTGTCGCTCGTCTGTAAGCACCCTTAAATGACATTAGGAGATGTACGAATGAAAAGGTATAAAAGATTATCACAGCGACACATATGCTTTTATATGAAAAGAATATACAAACGTGATAAAATAACAGGGGTAGGCATTGAATTTTGATACTCTTTCCTTCAGACCCGGTAGATTCGCACTAAAGGCTGGTTTACGTGTCCAGTAGCTGCCAGTCTCACTAGCCTGCCAGTACTGGCAGGTGAATCTTCACTGACCAAGAAATCCTGTACAAAAAAACGAAGCTACTTTTTTGCGCCGAACTCTGGTAGTGACACCCATAGTATGGATCTGCCTAGTTGCATGGTACATTCATTTGCAAATCACGCGTTACATTTAAAGCTGATAACTGTTTCACTTGATTTGTACATTGATGTACTTAGCGTTGTGCAAACGACACTGATAGTAAGTGTCACTATCGGGCATAAACTTCAGCAACACCAGAGGTGTCACCAAAGCAGTCAGCTTAGTGACGTAAGGTCTTGTGCTCAGATTGCATTATTCTGGACACAGTATACAGGCACTGGAATGGATCAAGTGCATTCCAGTGTCTGTTCAAGCGCCAGCGCCAGCTGCGATGGCTAGGCTGGTATAATGTAAACCGTGCATTTTAAGTTACATTACACAGTCTTAGGCTACTCTTAGTTGAAACTTTCAATTGTTTGACAGCTACCTACAAAATAAAATTCAGAGAAGTTTCCAACGTCGTCAGGTTAAGTCGACGACGGTAAATCTGAGTTTTAAAGGTGGCTACCTACCAACAACAGCTTTGGCACACAATCTGCTGCAACAGATTATTACTGCAGATTGTATGTTAAATTTTGTCACGTGTAGCCACATTTGGCCCATTTACACAGTGCAAGTTTCTTGCACACAATTAAATTGAAGCAAGAACGTTTTGATAACACTATGTAAGTTTTGAAAACTTGCATAGTGTTATCAAAACGTCAACCATAATTTATTGTTTTAATTAAATTGTACACATCACACAAGAAAAGTGTGAAGTTACGAGGCCTTTATTCGTTGTGATAGGTATCAAAATGGAATGCAGGAAAGAGTTGGGCTATTGTGGCGTTAATTCTTATATCTAAGTTTGTCTTCTTTGCTCTGACTGCTCCGCGGTGTAGCCTCATCTCAGCCGGACGTCCACTGTAAAAGAGAGAGGAAAAAAAATCAATAATTTATATCCGATACTGTGGTTCACTAGGACGTTGTAGGCATGAATCACCTGATTATCAGAATAGAAGGATGATTCCGTGTTTTGAAAGGCACTAATAAACGGAGGGTTACAAATGCCATCTAGCGTTTGCTCAAAGCTATCCAAAGATTGGTACTGGTCTACCATTTGGGTTGTGGAGGTCAAAACGGCAGTAGTTCTGTGTAAAAACCAGTAACCTCGTCAAATCACCAGGTTAGGTAGCGGTTCCCGGACTCTGAAACATTACTGCTGAGGAACCGGGATACATGAGTATGATGAGATGGCAAGTGGCCCGCTTGGACTCCGCCAGGTATGGCTATAATGTATATTACCTATATGGATATATGGATACTTTTCCGATTAAAACTTTACTTCCATGCTGAACTGGGAGAAAAGAAAAACTTAGTACGTACCAGCTGCTTCTCTTCCCGTGCAGATTTTAAAAACCGTACGAGGCAATGAAGAATAATTTAAATCTCTTTTTTATTCTTCTATTAACATGCAACCCATCACTATTTTAATTATGATGAATATTTTTGTTTGAGAACTGATGTGACCGAAATAAATCTTAAATTCTTCGCTACACTTGTGTCCGGGGTCAATTACATTTTTTTAATGTATGAACTTGTTACGTCATCTTTGGCATTATCATTACCAACATGGCCTTTGATTCTTGCGGCCCTGAGCTCTGACTGGTTAAATTCGCAAAACCCAAAATGCTGTCTGCCTTATAAGGGATAAAGACATGATGGTATGTATGTATTTCTTCAAACTTTATTTACCAAAACAACATGGTACAAAAGGCGGATTTAATGCTTATAGCACTCTCTACCAGTCAACCTTCAGGATAAATAGATAAAAATATCATGTTAGTACAAATAAATAATAGGTACCTACTGACTAAATATAATTATTGTTCTCTATTTCTCTCTCTTATTCTTATTAAATTCATATAGATTTGGTAATAAAAAGCACTTGTAGATACAACACATTAATTACAAAAATATAAAAATATTTATGCAGATATTATAAAATACAACATACAATACATATACAACGTGGAAGGGACATACCCATAATAAAACGAACCAAGGGCTATATTAGATCACTATATAGTAGAGGAAGTGCAACATATTTGTTATAGTGCAGAATTTGGGATAGTCGTGTTTACAAATTTGTACAGATGACATCTGTATTTTTTCGTGGTAAATTTAACATAACACTAGCTTTTGGGGCGTTGCGCGGGCTGCAAGCAGCCCGCGGTTTTTCGTGCAGCTGTTGAGGTAGACTAAAAACTTTTCCTGTTCAGAAAATGGATAAAAATTGCAGTCTGTTGAGGAAACATGAAAAAATGTGTGGACGGCCATCTTGGATCCAAAATATGATAGCAGTTTCGAGATTCGCGGGGTGCTTTACCCCAGGATACAAAACTTCAGACCTCTACGACGATTTAATTTTTTTTAATGTAGACGCCATCTTGGATTCCAAAAAAATGTCAAATATGGATTTTTCGGCTCACAAGATTTCGATTTTCAGCCAAATCGGAAGCAGTCGACTTTCGGCGGCCATCTTGGATATCCAAAAATTAAAAAAAAACAACGCAGGGCTTGGTGGGAGTGGCTCGGCCTTCGGCCTCGCCACGCAGCTCACCCTGCGGCCTCGTGTAAATTACTTAGGGGGGTGAGTGGGGGAGGGGGGGAGGGGCTCGGCCTTCGGCCTCGCTCCACAGCTCGGCCTGCGGCCTGGCGGCACGGCTCCACCGTCGGTAATAGGCCTCTGGCTGCGCCTAGTTACTTGGTGGGGGGCATTTGTATGGAGTTTGTATGGGGGCGATTATTTTTATAGAAAATAATTAATTTTATTAATAATTTTTTTTTAAATACCGGCTCTGGTAATTGATCAGAAAACTCTTCCATTTTGTCTATGGGGTCAAATCTCCAAGTCCTACCGTTTAGCCGTGCCGTACCCTTTCCACGTCAGGTTTCTCCAAATCTCCAACTGTCGGATTTTTCTGGTACTCGACCCCAAAATCCCTATACATTCCACCATCAACCATCACCCCCACTGTTCGGGAACAGGTCAAACAACTATGTCAATCAGTCAGTCAGTCAGTGGTAAGTGTAGCTTTATAGTATATAGAGATATAATGACGTATCAACTGATTGAGATCTAATGACAGGGCGCCATATTAACATTTCGGCTGACAGCCCCTCGAAATCAAAACGCTTTAATCTACATATTCCTTAAAAACAAACTTGTATTCCAAATATACTGCACCTTCTCTTTAATGATAATAATATTTAAAAAAAAAAAAACAAAAAAAAAGTTCGACATTCCCATACGCAATTTATTGGACACACATTTTTTTTTATAAATTTTGGACTTAATTTCATTATACCATAGTGATCTAGTATAGCTCGTGGTTTGATTTATTGCGGGTATATCCGTTCTACGTTGTATACAATAATAATATGTGACTGTGTCTAGTAAAAGGGACCACTTTAAGGATTTTAGTTTCCGAGATATATATATTCATTTAAAAACATTGACAACATTCTATGTATATAAAAAATACTGTATGTAAAGTTTTTTTTTTAAATAACCGTGGAATGGATTTTTGTTACTAATCGGCTATTAATACCTTAAATATAATTTTGTGTAAAATAATGCCTATACATATAATTATAATGTTTCGGTATCCTAATAGGTCACGAAGTAGTTTAGTACCAAGGGTGGTACCCTTTGAGCTAATATTTAGTATATATATATTTAGTAGTGATCTAGTAATTATAGCCCGTGGTTCGATTTATGTCATTTACTTAATCACTTACTTAAATAATTAACATAGTGCCAACACGTTATTTTTTATAGTTAAACATGTCAAATAGTGATTATTTTATTTGTGACACTAAATTTTCAAGTCCCTCAAGTAGTACCCTAATAATACTACCATAGAAAAATGCTTCATCAATCAACTAAACTTAAAACACGATTATTACTTTAAATATGACAATAAGTATAGTTAATATGTTTGGGTCTTTATGCTCAAGTATATTTTGACTGATTATGTGATATTACTTTTAAAAATTATAATATTTTAGTTAATTTATGTTAATGAGAACGAATAGAACTGATTTATTAGAATGTTAGTATTTTCGATTGAAAGCATAATAAATTAAAGTCCTTTTTATTTTTTCCTTTCTTTTATTGTTTAAAATATAAAAACATAATCAATAATTTATATTTAAAAAGATATTTTCTTAAAATTATGAGTGATTGAGATACTTGATTTTTTCCCACTCTTGCAAGTTCTTTGAAAACCTTTTAAATCATTATAGTTATTAAGACCACTAATGTCTGTATTTAATATTTGATTGCTGCAGATTAACTTGGCACCAATCATTCCATTACTTCCTAGTAGGGGTGTATTTGTCATGAGCATGAACTTTTAACTCAATTTGTACATTTTGCCTACTGTATGTTTAATTTTTTTTTATAAATAACCTAGCAAAATGTTTTTTTTTTCACTGAATAGCTTATTTTATCGAGTTTTAGGAGATATAAGTAACTCCTTACCGCTTAAGTGGTCCCTTTTCCTAGACACAGTCACATATATACTTGTATCTAAATACAATATTGACCTTGACAACACAATGACATAATACCAGTCCAGATCTTTCTTCTGTATTAAATTAAAAAGAGAGAAGAATTGTGTAAGTTCTCACCCTCAAGTTGGGCCCCCCTCCCTTCTCCAGCTCCTTTTCCCGCTTCTCCATCTCCTCTGACTTCTGTTGCATCTTCTTCACTCGCTCCGGGTCTTTTACCCCGCGAGCTGCCTGCTCGGCCGCGCGGCGCTCGGCAGCTTCAACTTGCTGGCGGCGTCTCGTCTCCTAGAAATATATATTCGACAATATATTTGTAACTGCCGCCATGGTCCTGTGGTCAAGGTGTTCGCCTTGTGATCCGGAGGTCGTGTTCCAGTCTGGTTAGAATATTGGAGACTTGAAACACTTGATTCTCCAAAAAGAAAGATGATTCTGTGTTTCGGAAGGCACATATAAATGTTGTGGATCTCAAAGGCCATCTAGCATTCGCTCAAACCTTTCCAAGGATTGGTTCTGGTCTACCCTTTGGGTTGCGGAGGTCAGGAAGGCAGTCACTTGGTGTAAAAACCACCAATCACCAAATCATCTCGTTTAGGTAGCAGACCGAGGGCTCTTAAACATTACTGCAAAGGATTCAACTGGGAATATGCTCGAATGATGATGATTCATAATTTGATAAGGATCAATAAAGTTTCATTTATAAATTATTGAACTGTGAAAAGACTTTATGGACGAGGATTCAGAGGTCAGTAGGAAGATTATCGCAGCAACTGGTTCTCTTAGAAGATCCGGTAAATTCCTACCTATTGATACCAAGATTTTGCTTGCCCAAACCCTTCTCTTTCCGATCCTAGAATATGCTGACGTCTCCTATATTGACCTAACAATTAGACAAACTTGAGCGTCTTCAAAATCTCTTTAGTAAATATTAGGGTTGCATCGATACGCCTTTTCGCCGATACGATACCGATACCGATACTCTTATACAAATATCGGCGATACCGATACGTTAATTGAATCAAACATGAAGATAAAATAAATAAATCACCAGTCGGATTGTTTTTTATTAATATGAAAAGTAGTTACATAGGTCGATATTAGATAATTATTATAAATTTTAGTAATTAACATTAATAACATTTTTATTTAAAAAACAACGTAATCTTAAGTTTTTCGGAGAAAGGCGATTTAAAAAAAAAAGTATCGTTGATATGTTCATAAAAATAACGTCGATACCGATATATCGGCTAACCCTAAGTATCGCCGATATATCGGTATCGGTATCGGTATCGGATGCATCGCTAGTAAATATATATTTGGTCTGCGCAAATATGATCATGTTTCTGAATTTCGTGCTCAACTCAAGTGGCTCCCGATTCGACTTCGACCTATCCTTTCCTTACTGTACTCCATTCTATTCAATCTTAGATATCTCAGAGATCAATTTGTATTTTCTAGTGAAGTCCAAAACAGAAACCTGCGCAGAACATTCAACCTTAGTCTTAAAATGCCTACCCATAATACCTCATTTTTTTCTAATTCAAGCTGTTTCTGTGCAAGCTGTTCGTTTATGGAATTCATTACCGGTCTTGATTCGCAGTGCAAAATCTCTCACTAGTTTCAAAAGTCAAGTACGGTCACATTTTCTTTCTTTAGACTGAATTGAGTGTTTTCATCTTTTGTGTATGTAGTGTAGGTACTTTGTTTCTTTAGGTTAGTTTAATAACACTTTATGGTACGTAATAAATTATTATATGTAAATAGGTTTATTGGTATATATGTATTATTTGTATGTATGTATATGTATAATTGTATATATGTAGGTATATTGGATGTATTTATGTACTTCTCCACCATGCCCAATTTATTTTTACTCGGAGTCCTACTAGCGTGGTTGCCTGTAAGAAATTGTTATTGCGATAAGGCCACCATTGTACATCGCAATTTTTTTATTTTAATTACTACAGTGTATTCTTGGTGCAATAAAGAGTTTTATTATTATTATTATACGCTTTTCAGCCATGGGTCCATGGGGACCAGGTCCTTTGAGGTGTTCATGGGGCCGAAGCCAACATGAAAAGGCCAGTAGTACCTTTTTATCTAAAAGTAAAATGGCTGCATCTGTGGAGGTCTATCCCTTAATGTTCTATTGAGATGAACTTACGGACAGTCCTCCACGGCTGCCGAACTATTGCCAGGGAGGGATTTACTTAGCTTGGGCTATGTGGATGGGATGTTAGTGGACCCGATAACTGGGTTATGGAGTGAGATACGGACATCTAGGTACCTAAAAATCTCTCACAACAATTTAAGCCTGGTAGATGGTGGCTTGCTGCTTGTTTATTATTATTATTATTATGATGCTCATTCCCTCAATCAGCTTTTAGAAAGAAAGATATTTTATTCAGTGCAAGTTTACATGTGTTTCATTACTTAATGTCATAACAAAAAAGAAGTAGCTGACATGTTTAGTAAATAATAGTAAGAAAGCTTTTTCCATTTTCTCAAAACCTTTTTTCCCCAGCATGGTAGGCTCAAGTGTTTTAATGGATGTTTTATTTTCATGTATTTCCATACTGGTCTGAAAGCAAGGACTAAATGTACACCAGCTTGTTCTTCCTTGCAGGTTGGAAAAATTTGCCATGTAAAATATTTTCTGAATAGACAATAGATTAGCAACCTGTCACTATAGCAGATTTCTTTTTTTCTATGTATATAGGTCAAATATAGGTTTAACCTTAAAAGACAGTCTTAGGCCACATAGCCCAAAAGCCACTCCATAATTATGGCTCACATTTAGCTATTGAGTGTTATGACACATGGCTGTTTATATATGTATTTAATGCGAGAACAATGTGAAAATTAATAATTATCAGTAAGTTACACTACAGAGGCTGGAGAGTGGCTTCTCTATTGTTTCAGTGCCTCTGAGCACTTGTCATAACATGGAATGCCTTCATTCGTTACTATGAGTCACTCATGTACGTAAATTGATTTATTCATGGTAACCATTGTAACCTTAAATGTCAAATTTCTACACTTTCGTATCCCATTTGTAGGTTTGAACCTGTTGAATGTTGTTATTCCCAACAATATGAAACTAGAAACATTAGTTGAAATTTGAACACTCTTTCACAAGGTCGAAAGGAAATTAAAACACATTTAAAAGTAAACAAAAAATACACAAAACAAGGAAATGTTACACTAATTGCGACATATTTTAAAGAAACTTACGGCATCTGGAGTCATCACATCAGAAGATGAAGGTTTACAACAAGATGTGAAAATACCCATGTTCGAAAGTAATTAGTAATATCAAGAAATAATATCTATTCATTCACCATAACACGCTCAAACACAACATTTATGCGTCAAAGCAAAGAGCTGTCAAACCAGCTAGAGTTTGCAGCGGACCGGAATGGCGTCAATCGGAGGAAACCCGGTGATATAAAACACCGGAGAAAAACCGATTTAGTTTCAGTAGTTATTTTTTGATATGATATGAATGATAGATAAATACATACATAAAGAAAAAAATAATAATTAAAAAAGTCACTTTAGGAGTGCCGACAGAAGCGAAAGTTTGTGTAGGTCACATTGTTAGCGTCGCAAATTCAATGGTCTTTCCATATTCAAAAAATTTCCAACGCGTCTGATGAACTTTTTACTTCAAAAATATAAGTTTCTAATTTCTGTCCTCGCAGAGGCCAAGAAGTTTTCGCCACAGAGGCCTACCCTATTGGTTTAATAGCACGGTTACTAGTAGGTACTAAACATCTGCTGCATGGCCGGAATCTGACCGGCACTTAGAAAAATAGTACGAAAAAACAATTGGCTTGTCAATTAAATAATATAACATTTTTGTAGATATTTTTAATAAAAAATATAGATCATTTTAAGAAGGTAATTTGAATAAAATTTTTTTAAGTATTATCAGGATTTTTGGAACAAAGTTCCTTACGGCAGGCTTGGAGGAGATAGGGATTTTGATGCGCGACCGAACTGAAAAAAATGTGATAGTAAAACCGTAAGGATGACCTCGTTAAATAAAACCGTTAAATGAGACGTGCGCAGGCGCGAATTGAGCACGATTTTTCTTTTGCAAATTGTGTCGATTCTACATTAGCCGAAGGAACTTCGTTCCTACCTGGTGTCCCACGACACCACATTTCTTTTTTTATATAATTTTAAACTTTGCACCAGAAGTGACGACACACAGCAATCAAAGTTTACTTTTTTCTTATGCATTGTACAAAAAAAAATTATGACAACGGTCATCTGTCAATTTCACCTGTATAAATTATTTTTGTTATATTGGCTGTAGTCGTTTGACATATATTGTTATAGGGAGACGACTGTGACAGTGACAGTATCATGGAGTTATATGTACTTCGTTAGACATTACCAGTACTGGAAGGCTACCACCAACACTTATAAAACCATTCAGAAACAAGGCAGTTTTTAAGCAGGTCAAAAGCAGGACAACTTTAAATCCTACCATTATGTTCATAATGCTGAACGTTTTTTGAATGATTATTCCTGAATGGTGAACTGTTTGTTGTCTCTGGCTTATTTTGGTGATGAGACTGCGAAGACGTTCAAATCCTTGACAAAAAATTATTATTTTTACCGGATTTTTTATTTACGTTAAACAAAATTATTTCTATCATATTTTATTTAAATATCTATAAGTTAGTGTTATTTACTTTGTTTATATTTGATTATGTGCGTAAATTTAATTTGATATTGACATTAAAGATGGCTAAAATCTTAATGAGTGCGAAAAAAATTGTGAATGAAAGTTTTGAACGGATGTCTGCGTCTGGTTTTCGAAATTATAAATAAATCGTAAATTCGTGACAACATAAATGTTTTATGTTTTTAATGCTGGAAGCCGAGCAACCACCTGACAAAATATATCCATCACTTCTTATTATAGTGCTTTTTCGAATTGCCGTGATAAATAGTTATTATACGATGGTAACGACTAGTGTTTGGAAGTTAATTTTATTGTGGGCTTCATCGTACAAAAGCACAGTGTCTTGTCATAAATATATTTTATCAATAACCATGTCGTAAGTAACATTATAACTTCATACCTATTCAAAGTTTATATTTAGATAATTATGTGTTCAAACTTGCAGCTTCTTCACTAAGTGCTATTATAAATAACATAAATATATACAGACAAAGTAAGTTCGAGACTAACTCAACGAGATAAAGGCTAGGTTTTAGTAAGTACGCAGTGATTGTAGTGCACAAAGAATTTTATTACAAAGTATGGGTATGTATTTGATATTCGTAGATTGCGACATGAATCTAAACTATTTTTTTTTTCAGGTATTCTGGTGAAAAGCGAACCAGCCTAGCAACAAATCTAGCCTTGTAAAATGC
The DNA here is from genome assembly GCA_943193695.1 of Acrobasis suavella. Lineage (NCBI taxonomy): Eukaryota > Metazoa > Arthropoda > Insecta > Lepidoptera > Pyralidae > Acrobasis > Acrobasis suavella. The sequence goes on from OW971928.1 coordinate 33,088,372, forward strand.
TTGGAATTCAACATTCTGCCATTTCACTGGTTCAGTCACAGGTTCCAAAGGAGGCTGTAATCCTCTGGCTCTCTCAGTCTTATTTGTATTTAATAATAGGCTCCAGTGAATCCTGTCTTGTATTTTTTAATTGATGTCATCATGGTACTTCTCAGAGAGTAACCAAAGAATCCTGTAAGACAAAATGTATAAATGTATGTAGTTGTAATTTTAATAAATAACTTATACTTAAGAATGTGTTGTTATTTGTTTTCGTGTGTGAATAAATATTTTACAAGGATTAGCATTGTTATTACTTACAAAAAAATATCTTACGTAAGTTGGAATAACTTACTATTTTTCACATAAGTTGTACTAAAATAATGAAGTAATATATCTTACTTTGTTCTTGAAATCCAAATTTTCAATAAAAGGTATAAGGTAGGATTAATTAAGGTCCCATGATAGCGTTACTTCAATTATCTACTAACTGTTTTGTAAAAATCTAAAGTAAAGAAAAAAACATTTTCACATTCACAAGAAAACCAACTAAAATCCTCCATATAAGTTACTGGAAAGTAACTTTTTAAGGATCGCTTTATTTGACACTTGAGACGCGCAATAATCGTTTTCGTGCTGTCAAATAGACGTGATGGTAGGAATAGTCTATACAAAAAAAGGTGAATGGTTTTGTGACGTCAACCAAAACAATCCTTTTTAAGGCCTGCTATAAAGGTGTCATGGTTGCATTAAACAATAGAGTTCAGTTTAAGTGCTGCTATAAGAGATAACGATAGGCCTGCTGAAAGCGGAAATTGCCAATCTTCATCGTGATTTCACTTCCTCAAATAATTGACCTTGCCTGAAAATGAAGGTTATTTGGACTTTTGCAAGTATCTAAATAACGAAGACCTTATTTTTAAATCTGATTAGAGAAAGCTTCTCCTAGAGGCTATTCCTCGAAAGGGTTTGCGAATAAGATCTTTTCTTCAAATTACTTGACAAGCGAATTCTTTGAATGTCAATAAAAAGTTATGTGCCATACTAAGAGACTACCATTATAATTTCGTTCATCTTTATTCCCCATGCATTAGATTTGAATGTAGATTAGCCAATCCTTTTGTCTTCTCTCTCCTTCGTGTCAAGAGTGTATTGTTATGTGTATTTACACATTTCTTTTTAGTGTGAGCTTTACTGGTGTGCAGAAAATAAGCTAGTGTTGGAATTTTCTGTAAGTGTTTGTTTATAGTGACACAAATTATTCTTGCGAATGTCTAATTTCTTTGATATTATATTTGTAGCAGTACCCTACCCCTGCACCAAAACCGGCAGAAAAATTTGTAAGAAGATTTTTCGTCGTAACTTATCCTGTTAATGATCTAAGGTAAATATTTTTTATTTTACTAACATATTACCACGTTCGCTGACCGTAAGGGCTTTCTCTGATACGACGATACGACACTAGATTTTTCCATATTTAGTTATACCCCGTCAAATGACGTACTTACCCACATTAATGTCTTAAATCTAACTTAGGATGACACAACGTTCAGACACGTAAACGTCTAATGACGTAGTATCGTATTGTATTACTGTGTGCTTGCCTAATTAGACCATTACGTCCAAGGACGTGAACGTCAGTCGACGTTGTGTTTTGTTGGACATCTATTAGCCGCTGGTAATAACTAACTACGTTCTCAGACGTTTGAGTATTTTAAGAAAACATGTTTCAGTTTAAGCATAAAAGATTTATTTCTTACGTATTTCTGAAATTTCAACACTATGACACGACTTACACAAAGTTAAAGGCGGGTTAGCGAATATATCAAAAGAGATGGTGAATTTTCAATTGATTCAGGTACAGCATCTTCAGTAAGTCTACCATCCTGCTCACTATCAGAACTTACATTTGAGATATATGACTTACTGAAATCCAATAAAACAACCGGGCCTCTACACGTGCGCGGCCTTCTGTTTGAAAATATTTCTTCCGAGGAACTAAAGCAGCCGTCTGCTTTATCTGTCGGCTGTTGTGGCGCATAGTTTTTACCTTAGCCGAAGTCGCCGTATAATCTTCGTACGGGTCTGGTTCAGCTTCAGAATTTGATCAGGTCATGAAAAAGATCAAATGGACGTTTTGTGGGCCTGTTAGGTGACATCTGAAATTATAAATTAATCATTTATTATTATCATAAAATAAAGGTATACAGTACGTATTTACATACGTAACTTTACTTATTTTATACGTAATATTTTAAACATTATCACAAATATTTTACTAAAAAAAAAACGTATAAAATAATATGATTAACAAAATTTACTTACGCTTAAAGCTGAGTAAACACCCGGAGTTCGCAAAGCTGCACTGACCGGACTGAATGTTCAAGAAAGCAAGCATGCGTTCACGCCAGTCGACGTAGTTCACACACGCGAGAGTTTTACATGTTTGGGTAAAGAACGAGATAGCAATATGAAGATACCTTTATAATACTTATAATACGGCAGTTAGAAACATGACAATGCTTTCAGTATGACAGAAGATACTGCTCATTCTGCTTTTCATAAAACTAGTAAGGAAAACGATCGTCGACAGACGTACTGCGAACATTAGCAAAACAAAGTTGGCCGTCTCTCGACGTTCTGTTGCAACGCATTATTATAATATCCCGCCCAGTGACGTACTGTCTTCGAACGTGTTACGGAATAAATATAACCTAACATTACACAACATTAAAAATAATTATTTAAATGAACAGTCATCTTATTATCTATACTATAATAAAAGAGTAAAAAAAATGTGTCTGTACATAGAAAATTTTTCAAAAAAAAATGTTTGGGGCTATGGAGATATAGTAATAGAGTAAGAAAATAAAAAAAATGTCTGTCTGTTTGTCTGTTTGTCTGTTTGTACACGCTAATCTCCGGAAATACTGGACGGATTCGAATGAAACTTTTTTTGTTATATAGCTGTGAAGCCTGGGCAACATATAGGCTATAATTGATTTTGGAAAATGGAACACATGATGCAGAACTATAATGGTCCAGCTAAACTATAAAAAATATTAAAATGCCGCTTTAGCAAAAGTTGTTAAGTCTGATGAGAACTTTTTGTTGAGTTATAATACAACTGGCCAAGCGCGAGTCGGACGCGCGCGAAGGGTTCCGTACCATAATCTATGAAAAATCACGTTTGTAGTATGGGAGCCCCCGATAAATACTTATTTTATTCGATTTTTAGGATTCCATAGGGTAGGGTTGAAACGGGACCCTATTACTTAGACCGTCCGACTGTTTGTCTGTCTGTCTGTCACCAGGCTGTATCTCATTAACCATTATAGCTAGACAGTTGAAATTTTTATAGATGATGTTTTTTGTTGCCGCTGTACAAAAACATACTAAATGTATACTATAATAAAAGAGTAAAAAAAATGTGTGTGTACATTTAAATTTTTTCAAAAAAACAGTTGTTTCGTCCGAAGTAGAACTTATAAGTTCAGTATTTGCGGACCTTCAGAGCATAACACACCAGAAAATTCTTGGTTATGTGAACGCGCCATATTGATACCAAATAATTAAAAATCAATTAATAAAAAACTTATGACGCAAATTATTGTTAACTAGCTTGTGCCCGCGGCTTCGCTCGCGTAGGGGTGTAATTTATCAAAATCCTTTCTTAGGGGATGCCTACGTCATAGTAGCTTTATGCATGCAAAGTCTCAGCCCGATCGGTTTAAAATTGACAAAGTTTCATACAAACTTTCATCCCCTATTTTATCCCCTTGGGGGTAGAATTGATCAAAATCCTTTCTTAGCGGATGCCTACGTCATAACATCTACCTGCATGCCAAATTTCAGCCCGATCCGTCCAGTGGTTTGGGCTGTGCGTTGATAGATCACTATGTCAGTCAGTCAGTCACCTTTGAGTTATATATATTTAGATATATAGATATATATTTAGATTTCTTGGATAGTGTTGTTGACGACGCCACCAATTATCCAGTTGAGTTTCTTAATTCACTTGCAGCAAATGGACTCACGGCTTACAAAATAATGTCGGAGGGCCAATAATGCTGATGCGAAATTTGACTCCGCCGAAACTGTGTAACGGAACCCAACTTAATGTCTCAGCACTGTATGCCGAAGTTCAGCGGCTGAATTTCAGCCAATGCATGTCTGCAATGTTATTTGCATTACTAGCAACACATAACGCCGAACTTCCGATGCTTTTGCCTGAATCGGACCCGTACCCGTACCCGTACCCGTACCCGTACCCGTGCCCGTACCCGTACCCGTACCCGTACCCGTACCCGTACCCGTACCCGTACCCGTACCCGTACCCGTACCCGTACCCGTACCCGTACCCGTACCCGTACCCGTACCCGTACCCGTACCCGTACCCGTACCCGTACCCGTACCCGTACCCGTACCCGTACCCGTACCCGTACCCGTACCCGTACCCGTACCCGTACCCGTACCCGTACCCGTACCCGTACCCGTACCCGTACCCGTACCCGTACCCGTACCCGTACCCGTACCCGTACCCGTACCCGTAACCGTACCCGTACCCGTACCCGTACCCGTACCTGTACCCGTACCCGTACCCGTTCCGCTCCCGCTCCCACTTCCGCTCCCACTCCTGCTCCCGCTCCCGCTCCCTCTCCCGCTCCCGCCGCCGCCGCCGCCGCCGACGCCGCCGCCACCGCTTCCGCCGACGCCGCCGCACCTTTCGCCGCCGCCGCCGCTGACGCCGCCGCCGCCGACGCCGCCGCCGCCGCCGCCACCGACGCCGCCGCCGCCGCCACCGCCGCCTCCGACGCCGCCGCCGCACCTTCCGCCGCCGCCGCCGCTGCCGCCACCGCCGCCGCCACCGCTTCCGCCGACGTCGCCGCCGCCGCTTCCGCCGCCGCCGCCGCCGCCGCTGCCGCCGCTGCCGCCGCCGCCGCCGCCGACTCCTCCGCCGCCGCTGCCGACGCCTCCGCCACCGCCGACGCCGCCGCCTCCGCCGCCGCTGCTGCCGCCACCACTGCCGCTCCCGCTCCCGCTCCCGCTTCCGCTTCCGCTCCCGTTCCCGTTCCCTCTTCCACTTCCGTTCCCTCTTCCGCTCCCGTTTCTGTTCGCCGCAGACGCGCCAAAGACGGAAGATTAAATTCTCATATCGGCACATCACTACTGTCCGGCGTTTCCACCGAACTTCAGCAGCTGAACTTCAGCTTATTTAGTGTGTCATCCCCACCGAACTTTAGACACTGAACTTTAGCTAATATTGACTTTTAACTCCTAACACTGTTACAAGTACTTTCTCCCTCTGTCTCTCTCTCTCTCTCTCTTTCTCTCTCTCTCTCTCTCTCATTAGTTTTTATTTATATTTATACGCCGGAGTCATAAAGTCCACGCGAACGAAGTCGCGGGCATTAGCTAGTTTTTAATAAGTGTGTTAAATAGAGTGGATGCAATATCGCTACCCTGCTGAAGACAGTTCTTTTTGGGTCCAACTTCTACTTTTGAGGGAGTATAAATAAAACCAACGCCGGTTTCGCAGCATTTCACCAAGGGTAATGGTGAATTTTAAGTCTTTTGTTATCACTAGTACTTATTTTAGAAGGAGCTTAATGTTTACTGAGTCCTAAGCAGCAGTTACGTCTGCAAAAACCAATCTAGTTGCAAAGATTGCTCTTGAATGACGGCAATCTTGAATTTCTAAAACAGTGGTCTGTCATCAAATTGCCTAAAACCCCTACATTTTGGAGAAAAACATCACTTTCCTACATAACCCTAACCTTTTCTTAAGGCCATACGTTTTCCACATCAAGATTTGGCGATCTTCAACTTTTAGTACTTTTCTGATTGGATTCATAACACATTTTATTGTATGGACATTTTACTGTATGGAACCCTCTCATTTTGAATTCAACTCGCACTTGATCGGTTTATACTTTATCCTCCAGTGAATCACCGGTTATCTCCGGAGATCGCTCAAGAACCGGTGAATTCAATGTTGAATGTCTGCCTGTTTTTCATACAAATCCCAAAATGTTTATATTGACGTTTAAAATAAGTATCTGATTTGACTTGTTGGAAGATAGGTAGCGGATTCTGACAAAACGTGCCGAAAGATAGACATATGATAACAATAGTGATGTAATTAATCCCAATTCATTCAAAACTAAAATCAATGAAATCCTGATCTTTTTAAGCTTTGCCGCCAAGGAGTTAGCATTTTCATAGCAATGCTAGCGTTTGCTACGGTGCAATGATATGATACAGATTGCTAGCGTTTGCCACGGTGCAATGATATGATATAGATTTCAAGTACAAATAAGTAATGGATCAATGTTTTAACGCATGCGTAATACAAGTGTACGACGAAATTTTATTTGGTACCTAGTTTACCTCTGGTGGTCAGGTTACGCAGCCAGGGGGTGTTCGGGGTTCACCCCCCCCCCTCCCCCATCCCGAAATCACAGAGCCAAGTGCCAACCAAAGAGAGCGTCCATTAATTACGTGAGATGATCAGTTTATTAATTACGTGAGGTGATCAGGGGGGAGAGGGGGTCAAAGAAAGGGAAGCAAAGTCTCACTAGTGGGGGAGAGGGGGGATCTCGACAAATATCACGTAATTTTAATGACTTTGATTTTAGATTATGATCCAAATAATTTGAAATACGAGTCTTGACTAGTCTTAATAAAATATGTGTTTATAAATGAATCCAATCGTATACACTCAAAACATAATTTTGGGGGATCAAGGAAAATCGTATGAAATCACACTGACCATCTAACAATGCACGCCCTCAAACCAACATAGGTATGTGCGTACGCTCTGGAGTGCTATTTTTCATTTAAGGACTCACCGAAACACAAAACGTCTAGTTTTCCAACTCACCGCTCGCGTAAAAAACCATTTGGCCGTATTTTTAAAACCGTCGTGTCAGCGAAAAACAATATTGCTTTTTCGCAGAAAACATCGAAAATATGTCTATAGTTTTCTAACAATTTCACCACTTACAAAAAAGCAGCACGGAACGGAACGGATTCTCTATGAAAGGTTTCTTTGACATATCTGCGCCACAAATGTCAAAATTACGAGTGGTCGAGACCACTCGTTGCAAATCCTTCACAAAATCCCATTTCAAAAATGCGCCCGTTTGGAAACGCACGCGTAAACCATTCGTGATGTGACAAGTGATTTCAAAAATGCTACCCCTGCAAGTGCGATTTCTGAATCGCGGAGTCACCGAAACGTATGGTTTTTGTATGGGAAAACCATTCGTTTAGGTGACTCCGCGATTGAAAAATGGCACTTCTGGCTCAATCACCCCCCCCCCTTTTGTCGGCCGTGGCAATGGTTATTGTATAAAGTCTATGACACGGATGGTAGATAGGAAAAGTGACGGGACTAGTTGGCCTTACGTTGTAGGGTGAAGACAAAGCTATCATGCAATTTTTATGCCTTTTTATTTTTTTTAATAATTTAAAAAAGCAGAATAAATAGACATATGAAAACTTTTACATCGGTATTTAAATACATACATAAACTACTTTGTCTTCCCTTAGTAGGTACTTGAATACTCACCGATACCTAATCTGTCGGTAGCTTTTCTTTAAAAATAAATTAAATTTTAATATACTTTACACGTAACATAAATTATACTTATTGACGTGTAAAAGTGCCTGTAAAGGTCTAATTACTGAATAAACATTTGAATCTTTGAATCTGTTCGAAAAACTCATTTACCTAGTAAAATTTAGCTTTTTAAAAAGCTTTAGCTAGTTGCCTATTCTGTGATGTTAGTTCAACACCTAACATGCTGACAAGTTTTCTTATCATTACATATTTAATTACTATATATATAAAATAGGTGCATATGTGAAAGTAACATCAATTAGCATGCTTCAGGAAGGTAATTTGAAGCTGACACTGATATAATACTTTAAGGATTACTAACCATACGATTCCAAATAGATTGAATATTAGCCATTTCTAAAATCTGGGTTCCGACAAGTGAAGTAGGATATCAAATCGTTAAGGTTTTTATGTTATGTTAAGGGCTTATAAAATTGAATTAACAAGTAATAAATAGTTAAAATGAAAAAAGGTAGTGGTGCAACGACGAACTCAAGTGAACTAATACAGACAATCAAACACAGGCACACAGTTCCAGAGGAGCATTGATTGCGTTCATAGCGCAAGTGCAGTGGCAGTGGCATTTTATAACATATTGATTTATGCGCATTTCATTTCCTGTTTTGTACGAAGTTGTACATCAACTCGCGCCGTTTAGTTCTATATATGTGTCATTGAGTATAATACCTACGTAGTTTGTTTATGTTACCATTACCAAAGAGGTATTTGAGGAAGTACGCTTAGCGATTTTTTTTCTCTAAAGATAATATTTATATCAATGGTCACCCAATTTTACTGAAAAAACGGTTGTCTGTAAAGTTGGTTTACTGACGATAGTTGAACGTGACAATGTCATAAGAAAATACTGATGAAATGCCGAACGCGGAGGCCGATTGTGCCTCTTTGTCGCTCGTTGCGCGCTCTCGCTTGCACTTCAATCCTTAAATGGAATGCCTCAGAGCGACGTAACGCCGCATGCGTCATGTTTTTTCGTGCGTGCAGCCGAATCCATCGAATTATAAGACGTTGTCACGTCAAAACCTTGGAAGTTGGAACTGAAGAAAATATAGTCCTAAGTTCCTAACACTGAAAACGATTTGGCTGTGGTTTTAAGACTGGTCACCTGCCTGAGGTCCACCCTTCATGGAAAAGCGTGGTTTAGCAACCGGCTGCCACTATTTGAATGTTAACCCTTCTGCTTCGTTCTTTATTCACGCTAGTCCACCAATCCGGGGATTCTGTGTTCGATCTCAGACAAGACAAGTTGGAAAATGGCCTTTTTTTAAAATTTTCGTTGGTCTTGGGTGTTTATCTATCTATGTATTTATCATAAAATATAGTATCGTTGGGTTAGTATCCCACAACACAAGCTTTAGCTTACTTTAGAGCTAGCTCAATTTGTGTGATTTGTCCCTATATATTTATTTATTTGTTAATCACAACAACATCTCCCGATAAAGTGGTCCTATACAATGCCGGATATCAAACGGCACAAAAAAATCTAAAAAATGGTAAAAAAGAGGCGAGTCAGGCAGCTAAGGCTGGGAATCCATTATACTGAATTAAAGATGCTGATTCTATATACTTTGCCTGTTTTCCAAAGATCGTTCAAAATCATACAATCATTACAAAACCAGCGATGTATATAAAATTATCAGCCCCTGAATTTCCGTATCTGTCTTTCCAGCCTCAGGAATCCTACCGTTATCTCTTATAGCAGCACTTAAACTGAACTCTATTGTTTAATGCAACCATGACACCTTTATAGCAGGCCTTAAAAAGGATTGTTTTGGTTGACGTCACAAAACCATTCACCTTTTTTTGTATAGACTATTCCTACCATCACGTCTATTTGACAGCACGAAAACGATTATTGCGCGTCTCAAGTGTCAAATAAAGCGATCCTTAAAAAGTTACTTTCCAGTAACTTATATGGAGGATTTTAGTTGGTTTTCTTGTGAATGTGAAAATGTTTTTTTCTTTACTTTAGATTTTTACAAAACAGTTAGTAGATAATTGAAGTAACGCTACCATGGGACCTTAATTAATCCTACTTAATACCTTTTATTGGAAATTTGGATTTCAAGAACAAAGTAAGATATATTACTTCATTATTTTAGTACAACTTATGTGAAAAATAGTAAGTTATTCCAACTTACGTAAGATATTTTTTTGTAAGTAATAACAATGCTAATCCTTGTAAAATATTTATTCACACACGAAAACAAATAACAACACATTCTTAAGTATAAGTTATTTATTAAAATTACAACTACATACATTTATACATTTTGTTTTACAGGATTCTTTGGTTACTCTCTGAGAAGTACCATGATGACATCAATTAAAAATACAAGACAGGATTCACTGGAGCCTATTATTAAATACAAACAAGACTAAGAGAGCCAGAGGATTACAGCCTCCTTTGGAACCTGTGATTGAACCAGTGAAATGGCAGAATGTTGAATTCCAAGCATTTTACAAGGCTTGATCTGTTGCTAGGCCGGTTCGCTTTTTCACCAGAATACATGAAAAAAAAAATAGTTTATATTCATGTCGCAATCTACGAATATCAAATACATACCCATACTTTGTAATAAAATTCTTTGTGCACTACAATCACTGCGTACTTACTAAAACCTAGCCTTTATCTTGTTGAGTTAGTCTCGAACTTACTTTGTCTGTATATATTTATGTTATTTATAATAGCACTTAGTGAAGAAGCTGCAAGTTTGAACACATAATTATCTAAATATAAACTTTGAATAGGTATGAAGTTATAATGTTACTTACGACATGGTTATTAATAAAATATATTTATGACAAGACACTGTGCTTTTGTACGATGAAGCCCACAGTAAAATTAACTTCCAAGCACTAGTCGTTACCATTGTATAATAACTATTTATCACGGCAATTCGAAAAAGCACTATAATATGAAGTGATGGATATATTTTGTCAGGTGGTTGCTCGGCTTCCAGCATTAAAAACATAAAACATTTATGTTGTCACGAATTTACGATTTATTTATAATTTCGAAAACCAGACGCAGACATCCGTTCAAAACTTTCATTCACAATTTTTTTCGCACTCATTAAAATTTTAGCCATCTTTAATGGTCAATATCAAATTAAATTTATGCACATAATCAAATGAAAACAAAGTAAATAACACTAACTTTTAGATATTTAAATAAAATATGATAGAAATAATTTTGTTTAACGTAAATAAAAAAACCGGTAAAAAAAATAATTTTTTGTCAAGGATTTGAACGTCTTCGCAGTCTCATCACCAAAATATGCCAGAGACAACAAACAGTTCACCATTCAGGAATAACCATTCAAAAAACGTTCAGCATTATGAACATAATGGTAGGATTTAAAGTTGTCCTGCTTTTGACCTGCTTAAAAACTGCCTTGTTTCTGAATGGTTTTATAAGTGTTAGTGGTAGCCTTTCTGGAATGTTTAGTTAATCACCAAGAAAATCACTCAGAAGTGCGATTTCTGAAACCCGGAGTCAGCTAAACGAATGGTTTTCCCATACAAAAACCATACGTTTAGGTGACTCCGCGTTTCAGAAATAGCACTTGACCCTTTTGCTCAGCGTGGTAATTATGGTAATATTTTGAGACGCTTTATTGGAATGAAGTTCCTTATCGCGCGTTGCGAAAGGGAGCTAGACGGAAAAAATTAAGACCAAAAGTTGTAATGACACTTTTTGTTCATTCGAATTTATGAAGATAATGAAAACTTGATTTTAGACCTATTTATATTTTACTTCGTTCCATCCGGGTGTCCCTTGACACCTCTCAAGTTTTTGATAATCTTTATTTTTAACATAAGAAGGCATTTAGCTCACGCTTATTGAGGAGTAGCTATTTCTTTTCACATAACGAGCATCTACTACGAAACGGCTGCAAAACATTACACTGCTTTTTGTCTCGGTTATTTAATTTATTAGTCGATCGATTCAGTTTTATGTTGAATCCTCTAGTCATAGATGTGTCATATGATGATCGATTTTGATATAAGAGTGGCACATCACTAACGCAAAGTAGAAATTAGGGGCTGTTGGATTTTCTGTAAAATTTAATAAAATTGTGCTGTAAAAATGCTTTCACGCGCAGCTTTGCGAGGTACGTATTTAGAAAAATAAGTGTATTTATAGAATTAGTTTTTAGGAAAATAAACTCCGACGTCAATCTTAACCTCTGCGGTAGAAGTTTATGTAATCGCCTATCTGACAAGTCCTGTTATTTTAAAATCAGTCCTTTTTTCACTTTTTTGATTTTTTAATATGATTTCAAAATAATACTTAATGTTTTGAGAGTCATCCTATTAAGATTGCTGGTGTAAAATATTGGAGCTGCAAAATTAAAATTTAAAATATTTGTTGGTTATGCGGGACCCATCTTGGACTCAAGTCTCAAGACTGCAGTGGCCCTGATGCCCTGAACTATTTTTAATACGATCGGGTAGTAGGCTTTTATTTTATATCTTTTTTATTTGACTGCCTTATAAGACTAGTGTTGATCTCTCATTCCAAAAAAGAGAAGATTAGACCATAACCAATTCCCTCATACCAATTTCGTAATTATATAACAATGGTTAGTTATTGATCGTCTGTATTTTTTTCAAATAAGTAATTTAGTATGAGAATAATTTTGACCATCCGAAAAAAGATTCTATGCAAGCTGGCCCTGGACTGGATGCCTGCCTACTCCAGGGCTTACTTGGGGATATTAATAACCTATGATAATAATGATATATTTGAATTTAGATGTGTGTAAGCTCTCATGTAGAGCATGCACCGACAAACGCACATAGATTGGCCATACACTCAGGAGATTTTAAGGCCAATCTATTTGAATGATCTATGAATCACAGCAAACTATATAAACCTGTCTTTCTCAATTCCAGTCCTCACCCAAAAGTCCATGCCTGCAGCGCTGGTGGCAGCACGAGGCTCTGCTACCGAAGTCTCTGGTGCTAGAGATGAGCAGAACTTTCCCCGGCCCGTGCGAGGAGAGCCAGGCAAAGTCAGACTTGGCTTTGTTCCAGAAGAATGGTAAATAAAAACCTTTAAGTAAACCTGTATTTGAAGCAAAATAACAAATGACTTTAAATATAATAAACCGGCCAAGTAAGTGTTCAACCACTCGCCGTGTAGGGTTCCGTAGTTGCGAATGCCGACCTTGAGTTCACGCCTCACGGTTTAATTAAAAACATTTTAAATTTTCCTTTTCTGAGTACATAACTCTTAATTTGTAAACCCTACTTAGCTCTGATAGTTTTTAAAAAATCTTCAAATATACTAAGAAAATCTCTATCTTTTTCGTTTTTTGCGAAATTAAATGCTAGTGACACACACACCTATATATGCATCTTTTTTTGTTACTTAACAGTTTCCCTTGCAGATATGAGAGGCTTATTATAACTTTTTAGTGGATCAAAAGATTATATGTGTTGGTACTTTATTGAGTGCTCAGAAATTGTAAAGCCTAACTTTTTTAATTATTTATGTACTTTACTTTGTTTATAATTTTGTCTCCATTTATATATATATATATATATATATACTTAGTGTGTGTACAGGTTTGTGTTTATTTTGTAATAGGTAATCATGTCAGCTGCTGTATAACTATTTTATTACTTTCAAATTGTGTTATTATTTTAAGCATGGTATCCGTGGAAGATCAGCTTCATGGCAACCCCATGACAAATTGCTGAGCGGAGACCAATTTGTTACTGTTCTTTAATTTGTAATTGACTTTGTATTTGTGTACCAAATAAAAAAAAAATCTTTCTTACTTTCTTTCTTTCTATATGTATATATAATATATCTTTTTAATATAACCCATCACTATTTTGATTCCCTTTTTCCACCTACATGCCTAACATTCTGCTGAAAGGTGCCTTTAAGCCCCAGGTTCTGCTACCCCTGTAGTGATAAAGTCGTAATAGTGTCGTGCAAATTAAAAACGAATTTTCTTGCTATTATAGGAAACAAAGAATTATAGTGTTGTTTGTTATAATTTTTTGAATTATAATTAATATTAATAAATTACTTCACTGTCGCCAATATGGATTTACAAAACGGCGCTCTACCACTGATGCAGCAGCGACCTTAGTTAAAATTATTTACGAAGCCTGGGAGAATCGACAAGACGTTATAGGTATCTTTTGCGATCTGTCGAAGGCATTCGACTGTGTCGATCACATAATATTAAAAAATAAACTAAAATTTTATGGCGTTACTGATACTGCACTCTCTGTTATTTCATCTTATCTTGATAATAGAACTCAAAGAGTTGAAATCAACAGAGTATCCTCAAATAGTGCACCAGTGAGCATGGGTGCCTCAGGGTTCAATAATTGGTCCATTTTTGTTTTTGATTTATATTAATGACCTCCCCTGTCTTGCAGAAAAGTTGTGTGAAGTAGTATTGTTTGCTGATGATACATCTTTACTTTTTAAGGTTAACAGAAAATGCACATACTATGACGATGTAAGCAATACTATGTCACAAGTACTTAGTTGGTTTACGACTAATAATCTGGCCTTAAACACACAAAAGACTAAGTGCGTAATTTTTTCACTATTGAATAAACCTAATAATCACATACCTTTGAGTCTTAATGGCCAAGTTCTAGAATGGGTACCCAACACCAAATTTTTAGGCATAATTGTAGACTGGAACTTAAAATGGGATAAACATATTGAGGCCACTGCCAAGAAACTTAGTTCGGCAGCATGGGAGGAGGGTCAGACGGTGTACTAACGTTGAAACTGCTAGGCTAGTATACTTTAGTTATTTTCACAGCATAATGTCATATGGCTTGCTCTTATGGGGTAAAGCGGCTAACATGCATGCTATCTCTGTGCTACAAAAGAGAGCAATTCAGTTGATCTCCGGACTAAAATCACGCGATTACTTAAGAGAGTTATTTAAATCTATAAATATTCTTACTGTAACATCTCAATTTATTTAAGAAAATTTTCTATTTGTTAAATCTATGTTAAATAATTTCAAGAAAAATAGTGATGTTCACAGTTATAATACTCGCAACAAAAATCAGCTTCATACGCCTAAATTTCGACTTGCTACAACTAGAAAGTCACTCTTAGGTCTAGGTATAACATTATTTAATAAACTTCCCGAAGCGATCGTTAACCTACCAATGCCAAAATTTAAAACACATGGTAAAAAAGTTTTATTGAACAATGCGTACTATACTATCAATGATTATTTAAGAGATAAAAACGCGTGGATACTTCCTAAACATTTTCCATTGCACTCCACACATGAAACATAAATAGCTGCATTTTCTGTTACCATAATAAGCTTACTGTAAAAACATGTAAATGCTCTGCGATCAATAAGTGACCAACATATAACTAATATTTTCTCTTGACAAGGTCTGCGAGTTCGGGTTTTTCATGCTCACTAAAATGTCCAATCCGGTGGTGGCGTCGCTGGTCGGGTCGTTGGATTTCCTCTAATATGGTTGAGTTTAACGATGGCTGATCCGTGCGTCAACTCGTGAACGGGTGCTGCCGGAGGGACTGGTCAGCTCGGCTTTGTTTTTTTGACTACTTAATATTTTTAGTAGGCATTTTATGTTTGTTAACTCATTCGCAAGCATTACATGTTAAATGTGTCAACATTGTATTATATTATTAGTATTTATTTAAATATATAATTAAAAGACAAAAATAATAATATGACAAAGCCCTTCTGGCGAGTAGGCGACCAATACTGTGAAAATGAGTTTCTTTCGGCGTTTCTTCTCAGTAGTGGTCGTTACGAAGCGCTGGATCCGGTGGCTTTTCTTTAAAAATAAATTAAATTTTTATATACTTTACACGTAACATAAATTATACTCAGGGGCGGACCGTGAGTTTAGGGGGCCCTGGGCTAATACTACTTAGGGGCCTATTTAATTACTCAAAGTATAGAAGACAAATAAGACAATAAAATATTTAATATATATTTTAATATATTACGCCTTAATGTTTGTTAATATATTATAATAAGTAAAAGACTCGCTTATGTTTATGGCATGGTAGCAAGATATATGAGCCAAATATGCTTACTCACTCTCCAACGAAAAAATACTTGATGTGGGTATCACTAGTGGAACGTAATTATTATCACATTGGTATTTAGAAATATTTTAGTTGTTAACGTTAATCGCGTAACAGCAATAAATACTACGTAATAATATTGAATATGTAAGCTAAATCGTTATTAAATATTAAATCGTAACGTGTAAAATTGTTATCTACAACTCTAGAAAAGTAAGAAAATATACTGTTGTCTGTAAAAAATCAACGGGAAAATCCCCGTTCCGTTTGATCGAGATACATACGGGGGTTAAGTGTTGCCAATCCGTAGGCGGACATTACACATTCAATCTTGATCAAGATCAGCTACATTCCTCATAAACTCTGTTTCTTTCTATCCTACTAGTTATAAATAAATTAAAAATAAGTACTAATTAAAAATTATAAATATTGGTATTATAAATAATTGTAGCAAGATAGAAAGAGACAGAGTCTCTAAGGGAAACAGCGGAGCACGATCGAGATCGAATGAATGTGTAATGGCTGCCAAACATTTTAACTGTCAGTTCGAGGTACCAACACCTGAACGTAAATTTGAATTAAATGAATTGAATGGGTTTGATTAATCGCAGGATTTGCAGGGCTGCAAACCTTACGATCTGTTTAATCTAATGAAATTATAGATTTCGCATTATCTTCTATTTTTGACTTTGACTTGACTTAGCTGGGGGCCCCTGGAATCCCAGGGGCCCTGGGCTGAAGCCCAAAAAGCCATATGATAGATCCGGCCCTGATTATACTTATTGACGTGTAAAAGTGCCCGAAAAAGTCTAATTACTGAATAAACATTTGAATCTTTGAATCTTTGTTGTTTCAAATATTGTCTAAAAACAATCACAGTTAAATTCGTTATTGACACAATTTATCAGACCTATGATTGAGCATGATGACTGGATACATAATTTGGCCCATCAATTGGATTATAAAAATAACTGGCCAAGTGCTAGTTGGAGTCATGGGTTCCATACCTGTATGATGGGAAATATTTATTTTATTTTTATTATTTATTTTTTAAATGAATATATTCTGTGAATATTTCAAGCATCTAGCTGTTGCCGTTATTGATATCGAACAAAAACGGCAAAATAACACGTTTGTGGTATGGGAGCCCCTTGAAATATTTATTTTATCCTGTTTTTACTATTTGTTGTTAAAAGAGAAATACATCATCTGTGAAAATTTCAACTGTCTAGCTATCACAGTTCATGAGATAAAGCCTGGTGACAGACTGACGGACAGACAGCAGAGTCTTAGTATTATTGTATACTATACATTCTTTTCTTTGAGAAACCAAAAAATGACGAAAATACAGCACATTTAAAATAGCATAATGACACTTTGATGCTCCGTATCTTTGTGAATTTTGAATTAAATTGATATTTTTGTTAAACTGGAAAAAGGGGGTCCATTTTTGTTATACATATAATCTTAAAGACGGACTAATATAAGAATGATACTTTTCTGACCCTGTCATCACCCCTATCCCCCCAGGTTCCAGTTCTTCCACTCAAAGACGGGTGTAACCGGACCATATACATTCGGCGTGGGCCTCGCCACGTACCTCTTCAGCAAGGAGATCTACGTCATAGAGCACGAGTACTACACCGGTCTCTCGCTGCTGATCATGGTCTGGTACGCAGCTAAGAAGTTTGGACCCAACATTGCTGCGTGGCTCGACAAGGAAGTTGATGTGAGTTTTATTTGTTGTGCTTTGGAAGACACCTTATTTATTTAATTTATTGCGCTTAAAATCTTACTCTCATATTCATAAAAATTAACAAACGTTTGCTAAACCTATTTTAGTTAAAACATGTTTTGTCCCTTTGTTTCTTTGCAATATTTGAAATTGAAAGAACGAGACAAAATATATTTTAACTAAAAAAGGTTTAAAGCGAACATTTGTAATTTTTTATGAATAAGGGGGTTAGTATATATAGTACAAAAAGGTACAACTTAATGCTCAAGGCATTGTCTCCCAGTTCACCTTTGGGACATTTCATAATTTTTTTAATTTGGTTGCTTTATAAAAAACTTTTCCAAAATTGAATTCATTAGTTAGAGTTATGCAAGTGACCGTTGTAAAACTATGTTACTGGCACAGTGTTTTAACTGAATGGACTATTTATGCTTCACTTCCATCCATATCAGAAATTAGACAAAACATAGAGGAACAAGTCAATGACGTAGCCCAATGGATTAGTTTATTGGAGTGGCAGTGGGTTGGGTGGATCACATAGCGCGACAAAATGATTGCCAATGGTGCAAAATGGTTCTCGAATGCGTCTAGTCTACGTATCGACAAGAAACAGACGCCCACCTACAAAATAGTCAGACGACCTGACCAAGGTTACTGGATAACCTAGATGCAGGAGGCTGCTTTAGATCAGTCATATATCCAACAAACCTTTAGGATATTCGGATCCTCAGCTAACCTCACCATGGCATTAAATGACAATGTACAAGATATACGTTTAAAAAACTAAAGCCCTACTATGGGTAACAATTTATATATGTTTGAATGTACTAACTATGACCTTTCATTTGATACCCAACTCGATATCGAAACAAAAATTTTTTTGTTGACACACCCTTTTTGTTTGTCACATTCAGTACATTACATTTATTGCATACAAATTGTAGCCTATGCTACGACAATATAATGAATCATTGACATCTTATTTGTCAAAATTGGATAAGTGGTTCGGATGCTATGGTGAACATACAGATATCCACATACATACTAACATACATAGACTGCTAAAATCATTAAATTTGCTCTTGGCTTTTCCGTAGTCGGGTAAGGGTTAAATCTCACTTGTTAGCACGAAACAGCACTTTCTATCTTTTCTGTCGCTCAGAATCATTAGCTGCCAGAGAGATTTGAGATTTAAATATTTTTTCAATAAACCGATTTCATCCCTAAACTACTTAACCGATTTCAATAAAATTTCTATGGGCCTACCTGACAATTTTACCCTTTCAGACAAAATAAGAATTTTCCAAATCTGACCAGGCATCTTCGAATAATCTGTGAACATATATAAAAAAACATAAAAGATCACGATGAATTGATAACCTCCTACTTTTTGGAATATGGTTATCTAAATTACAAAATCTTGCATTTATTTACAGACACCAACTAAGAATATGGATGTGAAGACGAGATAATGATTGATTTTGTTAGTAATCTAATAATAATTGTAGTTTTAGTAATATAATTACGTGGTATTAGTAGTATTGGAATCCCTCAATTCTCATTATATGAGTACAACTCAATTTATTCATTCATATTCATGTTATTTTTTAGTTATATTTTGTTAATTTATAGTTTAACTAGCGCGTTGCATAGTCACTAAATCAATGCATATGGGAATTAACAAGAAACAAACTTTTTAGAAAAAAATAAGAGTTTAAGATCTTATGCCATGTTTGGTGCATGCCAAAAAGAGATGTGTTTCCTGTTAATCGCCGTATGCAATAATTTAATAAATTATAGTTGTACTTGATTGTGTAATTGATGTTTATCCATAAAGTACCGTAGCTTTATTAAATTCATACTTAGTAATAATTCGAATTTTAAAAACAAAGGTACCTATAGGAACGTACTTGCGCTTTGAAAAATTTGCCAGACACGAAACGAAGAAATAATGGAGTATAAAAAAATACAACTTATTATTAGCTTCTAACTTTTCCAATTGACTGAGTGTTCGTTTGACAATGTCCAGGCCGTAGAAGCCGGCTGGAACGAGGGTCGCCAGCAGACTATCAAGGACCTCGAGGAAGCCATCGCCGACGAAAAGAAGGCACAGTGGCGCGCCGAGGGCCAGGAGCTGCTCATCCAGGCCAAGAAGGAGAACGTGCTGCTGCAGCTCGAGGCCGCGTACAGAGAACGCGTTATGATGGTGTACAATGAGGTGAGGTTTTAAATTTTTATATTTTTATCCACTACTTTCCAACAAGTCAAATCAGATACTTTTTTCTAAACATCAACACAAACATTTCCTATGGGATTTGAATGAAATACAGGCAGATGACGTCATAGTTTCTTGGAGTCAAATAGCGCTCTTATTAACAGTTTTAGGGGTTAATGCTTTGAAGTCGGGGTTTTTTTTCTTGGCAAATAAACTTGTCCATTGTTTCAAAAGCATTTCATTATTTTTAATTTTTAAGCCATTAATCGCTGCAGTTGCATTTATACAACCAGCTAGCTATTCTCATGCCCCCAGCGCCGCAGTTGTATTTTTATAGTGCAAATTTGTAATAGAAATAAAAGTCCGGCGCTGGTGGCGCTTTTTTCGTAAAAACACCTGGCGGTCAAAAGGTTAATTCCCGCTTTTTAATTAATCTGTTGAATTTATAAATATACTAGCTGATGCCCGCGACGTTACCTGTGTAGTTAAATTTTTGTCAATCACACGGGTACCCCACATTTCCCGGAAAAAAGTATCCTGTGTTAATCTAGATAATGAGCTATCTACGTGCCTGATATCAATCTGTGCAGCCGCTTTGGCGTGAAAGCGGAACAAACATCCACACATCCGGACATTCATACAAACTTACGCATTTATCTATTACAAAGAGATAAGTTTTTTTTTTGTAATTGATAAACTCAAAAACTTCTGATCAGCTTTTAAAAATTCTTTTACCTATAGAAAGCTACATTATTAGCTAGTAACATACGCCATATTTTATCATTCAAAACGCGGGCAACAGCTAGTAATTTTAAAATATGAATAACAATAAATGTCATCTAATACGACACGATTTCATAAAAAAAAACATGATTATAGGGAAGATAGAAGGGAAAAGAGGTCCAGGAAGACTGAGCCATATCTACATACATGACACAGATAAAACAAAAAGTGAACGTTGTTTCGTACAAGGCGAAGTAAAACAGGTGGGGGACTAGAGACAAATAGAAGAAGATTCATACTTCACCTACAAGAGCATAGTTCTTAAATATAGATGAGGACTCATTAATGCTACTAAATCTTAAAAAAATATTAAAACTTTCTTCCCACTCATTTCTAGGTGAAACGTCGCCTGGACTACCAGCTAGAGAAGGCCAACCTGGAGCGCCGCATGTCGCAGAAGCACATGGTGGAATGGATAGTGGCCAACGTCACCAAGGCCAGCACCCCCGAGCAAGAGAAACAGACCCTGGACCGCTGCATCGCGGACTTGGCGGCCATCGCCGCGAGGAAATAATTGTAGATTTTACGCCAATGTATAAAATGTTATCTAAATAAACCATCGTACCTAGTAGAAGTTTCTTTTATTTTTATAACTAATAGAAAATACCTAACCTTTGACTATCAATATCATTATATCACAGTTATGCATCGCTTCCATACATAACCCATTTTTTTATTAAGCTTTGTGCTTCATCAGTTTCATCTATGTTTTTTGAGTTAGAAGCATTTATATATAAGAAATGTTTTTTATTATTTATTTATCTCCAGAAACTTAAATCTAAATCTAATTTACAGTTTAAATTATTTTGCCAAATTACTGCCATGCAGTTTATCGGCAAAGTAAATGTGCGTCTGGTCTGGGAGGGCGGGCTACAAAGAAGGCCACCACCCTAAAAATATCTGTCCTCGTTCTGGTGGCTACTAGGGCAAGTTCGGTATCATTTTCGTATAAACGACGTCATTGCTGATATTTGTTTTTAATTTTACAAGAAAAACTTAGGTGGAAATTTCGGTTGGATATTTTTGCTTTGAGAGCTAATAATTTTTGTATAATGACAAAAAATATCATACAAAAATACTATAATAAAGTGCAATTTATGCAAATTCTAAAAATATACACTTTAAGTAATAAATGACCCATTCCAATACATTGCGAAAAACAAAATTAAATGACGGCAGTGCGGGTAGCAGGACTGGCGCTTGGCGGCGTTTATCATACTAAATGGTCGAGTACGAATATCTGCTACACTGTGCACAGAGATAATTCTGTACACTAAGCACTTATTTTCTTTTAATACAGTTGCAACGATTTTTGCAACCTGTCTCGCACCTGCAACGAGTGAGTTCCAGGCACACAGTTGCGACATCGGGTAAATGTGACCAAACAGGAGCCCATTCGCACGCCAAGAAGGACTGGGAAGCTTTTAAAGAAGCATGTCTGGGAATAAGCCTTAGGCTTGTCCCCAGACATGGACTCCTTGATATATTGCCCGAAGTGTGAGCAAGCGAAGAGTGGCTTTCATTGAAGGGATTTTTCTAGCTGTATGTCCTTCTTCGTAAATAGATATTTTCTGCATTCGTTGACAGTTGTGCAAGGGCTTGATCAGAAAAATGAACTGTTTTTTACAGTACAGATTTATTTTTGACCCAGGAAAGTACCCAACCGACCAGTGACGTGCACAAACACATTTGACAGGGTAGACTTATCTTACCTAAAACGGCTGCATACTAAGCAAAATAAATTTTTCGCTAGTATCCGATATTATATTAAGGTGGCACAGGGTAGACAAATTCTATGTGTCTGTATGAAATGCATGCAACCGACATGTGCCCCGCATTCCATAAACGTTCCATGAACGTGTTACTGTCAACCCCTAGATGACAGTAAGACGTTCATACGAATGAATTCACGTCAAAAACCGAAAACACCCCGGGCTGCGAAACACTCAGCTAAAACCTAAATGAGGATTTGAAAAGAAAACCAACATATAGATAGTTATTGTGTTTATTACAATACGATATATAAGCTGAACAGTTTAGTCGGTTGCCTGGGCACCCGTATTAAAGCTTGCGATTATTGCACGAGCGTCGCTAGTGCGGACCACGGCGAACGGCGTGTGTCGATATCGATACTTTTAAGTATTTCTATCTTCAAGACTTAGTTCGTGTGCATTGAGATGGCTGATTTACCCAATCTTGGCAAAAAGTACATGTTAGGGAACCGCCAACGTAACGTATTGACGAGGGTGGTCTAATAATATTGTCAATCTGACATTAAAGATGAAAATCGATACACGACTACAGCGTTGAGCCAGTGTCCATATATTGACCTTCTCATTACGACCAGTATTAGATTGGACCAATTTTTGTGTGATACTGATAGAAAATAGAACATCTCGTTCAACGGTAAAAAGCTCTTGAGTACTTCAACTTTGGTCTCGCCCATAACATATCAACTTTAATTTTTATTTACAGAAACACACGCCGTTCGTGGTAGTTTCTTTTATATTTTAACATAGGTATATCTGCAATCAAATGAATAATAAATAAATCGCGGTGAACCACAAAACCATTAGCCAAAAATTTTATCTATTACTAAATAATTGAACCAACATGTTGTCGGCTTATATGTAAAGAATTTAAGATTTAGCTATTCAATATAATATATTACATGTTAATAAAAAAACACAGAGGTACTTGTGAAACAACGTAACTAATAAATAAGCATAATAAAATAATGCTTAGAACAAAATAAAAGCAGACTTTGTCAATGTACTACAGTATATTCTATAACACGGAGGAAAATGTAATGGCGTCCGTTTTCTTTTACAGGCAACTACTTTTTACATAGTGGCTTCTTTTACCGTTCTAACCGAACTATTCATTGATTTAACTTCCTTATGTAGTTTCTTTTTCTCATTCTTCCCAAAATATTAACCGCGCAGATCTTAAGGTCAATCGTATCTGAATAATGTCACTAGGCGATGGGCCTAGCAACCTATCACTATTTTCATACCCTATTCCACCCTCACTCACTCTAAGGGTGGCCTTTGGATTTTGCGGTCCTGAGGTCCCTTTACCCCTTTGTAATATTAACAATAGATCAGCCTGATAACACGAGTTATCGACATTTTTATCGATAACTACCACATACCTACAATAATTTTCACATATTCCTCCGTCTTGCAAAAAAAGCAATCACATTTTTCCAATAGGCACATAGCTAGTTTTGCGGTTACCAAGTGTAACTTACAAGTTACGGTACAAATACTATTACTCTTAGGTCTAGAGTTACAACAACAAATTAACATACAAATTCGAACAAGCTTAATTTCGTAACGTTTTGGAGACGGAAACAGTGGCAGTGTTATTTGTTAAGATAAATAAAAATAAAGTTTCATCAGTTTAACTATTTCGGGACAGTTAAAGACGTAAATTATTTTTATTGTTTTGTTGTATCCCAAAGAGTGTTAAGGAAGGAAGTAACTAATTCCATTCTAAAGGTCGGAAAGTCGGAATTAATTCTTAGAGAGGGCATGCCGCGGCCCATGCCCAGATAGGAGGGAAGGTATCGAATATTTACACTCCTCACCTTTCAGGGCACTCCCGCTACAGGCACACAATGGCTTTAGTTTTTTTTTATAGGGCGTATCTTCCCCTCGTTACAGAAATTGCTGGAAATGGACAGGGGGGTATATTCACATTTTGCCTCGTCTAAAAATGGTCTAAGATCTAATACTGAATATATATAATAACATGTAAAACGTTACCAAATAAGCCTGTAAAGTACACCATTATAAAATTATAAATCCAGTGCCATTTCTACACGTGAACCATTATTAAATAATTTATTGTATACGCGATACAAAACTGCACCGACTATTTGCTTAGCAAAAAATGCGTAAAAACCGTTACTATGATATAAAAATATATAATATACTTTTCTCTTTCTAAAAATAAGTTACACGATTTTTACCAGACTTTAAGGGTCTAATCTCACTCCAGTGGCGTTCTTGTATGATATAAATTGTTTTCTTGAGCTAAAATGTAAATTTAAATTAGCTTATGTGTATGTGCAGTTATAACTTTTAATCCGCCAGTTCCAGCAATTCAAATCATATAAGTACCTAATTTTTTGTTAACGTCAATACAAACATTTTCTATGCGATTTGTATCAAATATTACGGCCGACAAAATTCGTGCATTCACTTACTTCATATAGAGTTTCACATAGCTGGGGGGTTATGACCCCGCCACACCCCAAGCTATGTGAAATGGATCCGCGCTTGAATGAGAGCACCACTGGCATGGATTTAGGGTCTTTAGAATCTGATTAAAAACGTAGCACAATATACATTTCGAAAAGTGCTTCTTTATTATATGTATGTATGAGTTGTCATTCGAACGGTGAATGTAAAAAAAAACAAAATATTTGGAATTGGCATGCCATGCATATGGATATGTTGTATTTAAAACGGTGGTTATAATATTTTCCTATTTAGATTTATACAGGGTCTAACAAAATATACTGAAACTATTTTAGGCTTAATTCAGTCCCCAAGGAACATATAGCGGAATATAAAAATAAGATTTTGCCTCCCATACAACCTGTCCGATCAGCTAACCCGAGTTTATAAAAGAAGCAAAATAGTATATTATGCAAATAGTGAATAAAGGACGGATTTACTTCGAAGGCCATAGATGAATCACGACTCACGAGCAGATGAAGGATTCTAAGGATTGAATCACGAGCGTAGCGAGTGATTCAAGTGTTAGAATCCTGAGCAATGCGAGTAATTCATGGTCCTCGATGTAAATCCGCTTTATTCAAGAATTGCATACTATACTTTATACCATGACAACGAGAATAATTTTTCAAAACTAAAAACCTACTTCACCAACAAACTACACAACCAGTTTTAATAAAAAAATATGGGACCACCTGACAGGTATTCCCTTTAAAAAAAAAGAATATTCTAAATCGGTACAAACGTCTTCGAATAAATCGATCAACATATATAAAACATACCTCAAGTACCGCTACTATCAAGTGTAATTTTCAATTTAAGGGTGATACCCATCTCAAAGATTCAAACATGAAAATAGTGAGTAAAAGTGCATTTTATGCGCTGCTTTTAGTGAATAAAATAAATTACCAAAATAGTGAGTAAAAGTGCATTTTATTCACTGTTTTCGGTGAATAAAATAAACAACTAAAATAGTGAGTAAAAGTGCTTTTTATTCACTGTTTTCAGTGAATAAAAAGCTGTTAAATGTGCTGTTAAATGGTTCTGTACACTAATATAAGAAGGTAGATATATGTAATATGATTTCAGGAAAGTCTATACTCTATTTCTAATACAATAGGATATGTGTCGTTATTTCGCCTAAAAGATACTCCTAGCCATAGACCTAGCATTTTTTGTCTTTATATCTATGCACCATAGTGCCTATGTAGATGCACTTAGTTTAAGGTTTTACTCGATCAACACTAACTTAACAAACACTGAATTCATACAGTTCGTATTAAAAATAAAACTTTCGTCAAACGGGCTATAATTTTATGCGTCAAACTAAGAAAATCTTAGGTACCTAGTATCTGCCTAACAAACATTTTCATATTTTTCTTTGTTTATTTTTGTATTTTATTTTTTAAATATAGTCGTAGAAAAATTAATATATGCAACATTGTATTAGTACGTCAAAAAGTGCTCGAGGGCGTCTTTTTACGATGCTCCCAAGGCTCGCATTGTAACCTGCGCCACTCGCATATTTGACCCGTTTTATACAGCAAGGATATGGCAAGGAGAGAAGAAGAAGAAGAATGTATGTTCCTTTGGAAAAGTTGTTCAGTATCATGGGCTGAACTCTTAAAATAGTTTCAGTATTTTGTTAGACATTATACTACGTTAGCCAGAAAGAAGTTATACATAAGCACAAAACTGTGCTGCAACTCTTTTTTTCAAGAAGAGTTGTCGCTAATTGAGACCAGTTGTTAAACTTTTCACACAAACGCGTCCCTCAAGCTCAGTCAAAACCCACGGCTGAATTTTGGTATAGGTACATTGGTACGTCCTTTTTCCGAATAATTTAGTATAAAATATATAAAGTGACACCTCACAGGCAGAATAAGAGCTAAAATATAATTAATCATCGACAAAGTACATATAAAAACAAATAAACAATACAAATTAGTATTTGGTTTCTAGACGTATATTTTGAGTTGAAATTATTACAATATTAAATATGTTAGTCAAAAATTAACCATTGAATTTTAAGAAATATTTTAGACGCAAGAAATACACAAGGATGTTGTACGTTAGTTACACTTATTTAAAATAATTATAATATTAAGTCTACCTATTGTAGCTTTAACTCAATAAAGTTTTTTTATTTTATTTTCAAAACTTGTGCTACTTATAATTTTTAAACGCAATCCAGTACAGTTTCGGTATTAAGTCAATTCGTTAAATTAGTGTGCATATTGTCAGTGCGCCAAAAAGGCCGCGCTATTGAAAACACAGATGCCTATTTGTCGGCACGCCAAAGGCATTCCTGTATATAATTTGAAATATAATATAAGAAATTTCCAAAATTTTAGTTTTCATTAACAACCCAGCCCTTCTACCACCGACTGCTGGACATATATTATAATGTTTGTCTGGATAATGTCTTTCTAGAATTATTATCTAGACTGTATGCCTGACTATAGCCAAATTTTATGAAGGACTTTGTCAATAATTAATCGGTATGGCACCGTAGAAAACAGTAATTCTAGAAAAAATCTTTGATTTCATCGCTTACTACTCAATCGCAAAATAAGGGCCGTTTGACATTATGGACGAGTGTTAAAAAAATAAAAATAAAATAATTGGCGAATTCAACAACAAAGATATGAATAGCGTATTTACCGGTCATTGATTTTGGACAATATTTTATACGATACTAGCTGACCCGGCAAACATTGTTTTGCCAAAATTGAGGATAGTATGTATTTTTGTATGTTGTATCATAAAAAAATAGAAATTAAAAATTTTGTCTAAAAAATAAAAAAAAATTTAGGGTTGGACTACCCGATTCTCATAGATACCGGATAAGCACAAAAATTTTTATCAAAATCGGTCAAGCCGTTTCGGAAGAGTATGGCAACGAAAACTGTGACACGAGAATTTTATATATTAGATAACAAATAACACTAGAAAGTAGGCTTTTTATAGAAACTGCAGTAATCAAATTGGTTATTAAATGAATCAGCAACTAGCATTTTTTTATGAAGAAAAGTAGGAGCGTGGATGGGACATCTTTTTCGTACGCACTAAACCTAATGGAAGTGACATCGCTAGCCATTAATTCGTCCATCCATTAAGTGCATCATTTTTTTGTTACTTGACACTTTCCTTTTCCACCAGGTTAAACAAATTAAACAAAAACTTGAAATTTGTATGACTATGCAAGGTACTTTTTGAAAAAAACTGAGTCAAAAACCCTATTAAAAAATAAATAAACTAAACAAACATCAAAGTAAAAATAAGAAAAATGATAAAGATACGAAAGGTGCGTCAACAAAATGTTACAACAACTTAATCTTAAACCTAAAACTGAAAATAAATACCTTATCACACAAGGTCCCAAAGACAACAAAAAAGTTAGAAAAATATCTTTAATATCGGTTAATACATTGTAATAGAAAAAGAATTTAAATCTAATTTCATAAATTGGTTTCACAATCTTTTGATACAACCTATCAAAGAAAGAAATAATATAAAAATAAATATTGTCATTCTTTGAAAAAGTTCCTATAAAGAGTTTTTGAAACATTCCATTGTTAAAACATTCAACTTGTGATGAATAACTAGACATATTTATTATCTTTAGCGAAAACTACTATGCAACCGATTCTGATATTAAAATGGGACCACCTGACAAGTAGGCCCTTTCAAACAAAAAAGAATTTACTTAATTGGTCCAGGCGTCTTCGAATAATCGGTGATCATATATAATTTATAAAAAAAGATTCCGACGAATTGATTACTTCCTCCGTTTTGAAAGTCGGTTAAAAATTAGTATGGAATAACTTCGTGACTCGGTTTTATCCATTATTCATCCTATACAAGTTGACATCCCTTGAAATGGACTTTATAAAAATATAGTACAAATTTATTGTATAAAAGAAATACAAAATAACATTTTATGGTTACGATAGTGATGTGCCGTCCCCGGAAATTTGGGGTGCTTTGGGAATATTCCCGTAAACATTCCCGACAATATTCCTAAAATTGAAAATTTTGAAGAATATTTCCAGAAATATCAGGAATATTCCCGTAAATTTACGATGGGAAAATTCTCGTAAATTTGGAATATTTCAAGTGGCACCTAATACGAACGGCACGTTACGAAAACTGAAAAAAGGAAATAATCTTATCTAGTTTGCAAAATGGCCCAAAAATAGAAACCTGCACTACAGTGAACTACTATGGGAATTAGCACCATATTGTAAAATTCATTTTTTAGAAAAATCCTAATAAAATACAAAATAGCTAAGAAAGTTTGCGCGTTCTATGTCTTAGCAATTTTCAACAATAAAATCTCAATTTACTTCTTAGACGAACAATTGTATGACATGTTTTAAAAACACACTATAAAAGCCTGATATTTTCATGCGAAATCCGACGCGTGCCATAAAATGTGAAAATTGAACACATTGTTTTTCCATACAAAAAACTGTTAACGAGTTTGCGTTTCAAAAATAGGGCCCCACAACTTTCAGCGTAGAACGCTGTGTGACAAAAAGTAGTATTTTACGCCCGCTACTTGTGCGAAGTCACTTCTTGGCCAGGGAAAGACGTAAAATAGGCATGATGACTGAAAAATTTTAATTGTCCCATGAGCTGGATTATTATTATAAAGTATTGTACATACACTTTTTTTTCTTTAGTTCCGAAAAATTAAGAAAGATAAGGCGCATTTCGAGTTCACGCTACGTAATTAATAATTAAATTAATCGTTATTAAAATGTCCATTATTTTTGGATAACCTAACAGTCGGACTAAATAGAATAATATTTTTATGATACAATCATCAATCGTATGATAAAGAAAGTCTCATATTTAGGCTAACCTGAGGTTTTTTATACAGTAAAAAGAAGTGTAGTTTTCTGCATAAAAACAGAAAATTCTTTTACAAAAAAAAACTTTACAATAATACATTTTTTTATATAAACTTAGGCAACATTTTATAAGTCGCGAAAATATAACAGGCTTTCATAGTGTACTTTACAAATACCAATAAAAAAATACGACCGGCAAAATCGAACCTCTGATTAAAGCTTTCAAGTCTTCCGTTACAAAATGACGCACTTCCTCCTCTTGGGGGGGTGATCGTTCTTCGTGTGGATCCTCTCGGCCTCCTGATAGAAGAAAAATTTCAGAAATTCATATTTTTTTTCGGAAAAGACGTGCATTTACTATTTGGAAAAGCAACCGGTAACGCGCTAAGATGAAGAATAAAAGCTTCTCCCCTTTTATCATGGCTGGTAAAATAAACTTGCCTGGAACCTCCTGACGAGGCGCACGAGCTCGTGAAATGCCTGGTCGACGTTCATGCGAGCCTTAGCGCTGCACTCGATGTACGGCACCTTCAGCTGTCTGGACAGAGCTTGCGCCGCTTCTAGGGACACCTGGAAAGTAATTTCTCA
The DNA here is from genome assembly GCA_943193695.1 of Acrobasis suavella. Classification (NCBI taxonomy): domain Eukaryota; kingdom Metazoa; phylum Arthropoda; class Insecta; order Lepidoptera; family Pyralidae; genus Acrobasis; species Acrobasis suavella. The sequence goes on from OW971928.1 coordinate 33,118,491, forward strand.
AACTAAACAAAAGAGGTAATTTAAATTAAAATAAAATAAAAAATACGATTTTATTATAACAAGCATACTACTGAAACAATTTATCAATAAGTTACATAGTCCAAAACAGAAAAAAATAAATACTTCATAAACCGCTCAAAGAAACGGAAGTTTTGAGACTTTCATATCTAGTGGAAAGGAAAACTCTCAAGTAAAAGTAAAATGATGCACGGCATTGGCATGTGACATCACTGCCATTAGGTTTCGCGCGTACGAAAGAGATAGTGCGTTAAAAGAGGATGTAATACTCACGACTCTCTGCAGGTCGAGGTCCGCCTTGTTGCCTACCATGAGCATGGGGAACTCATCACGGTCCTTGACCCGCAGGATCTGCTTGTGGAACTTGTACAGCTCGTCGAAGCTGGCGTGGTCGGCCACGGAGAACACCAGCAGGAAGCCCTCGCCGGAGCGCATGTACTGCTCACGCATCGCGCTGAACTCCTCCTGCCCGGCTGTATCCAGGACTGTGGGAAAGGTGTGTTGTTGACACAAGTTTATTTGCCAGGCAAATTAAAAAAGCCCCAACTTTTAAGCGTTCAGCCCCTATGCTTCAGTACCACTGAACATATTTCCATCAAACATAGCTAAGAATCATCTTGATCAAGACAGCTTTTAAACAAAAAAAAAACCGCGTCATAATCGGAATATTCGTTTAGGTGCTACAATGCCACAGACACACAGACACGTCATACTTATAACATCCCTCTTTTTTTCGGGGGTTAAAAAGGGCACAGTTTTACAGTTATTAGAGAATAAAACATCACACACATTACTAAGGCAGACGGGGCACGGACAGGGCACAACAGACGGGGCGCCGTCGCGACTTTTGAAAACATATAAAAAAGATAAGGCACGGACGTAAAAGGTGACGCGCGAGTAAGACAGAGCAAAGCGTGGCCAGCTTGGTGACGGCGAACCGCAACAAACATAGACAAAATTGAGCGAAAAAATAACTTTCATTCATAAAACGTATTTTATCTCATGCACAACTCCCGTGCGAGCATGGTTTTGACAGATCAAACGATTTCGACGGTTGGCAACGTATAATCGTGTAAATTTGTCGTCGATTTGCTAGACCCACATGAGATTCAATAGAACCATGTTCAATCGTTTTTTAAACTATTATTTTATTTAGTTACTATTTAATGTATATTTACATATTTAAATTTACGCAGACATCTGTAAACAATGAATTATTGAAGTTCACAAACTTTAAAACTGTTTTTCATCTCATCTACTTGGAAAACGATGTTTTAATCCCGAAACATTTGGAGCTAAAGTTACTGCTTGTTCTCTCGGGACTAAAAAGTGAAAAAGAAAATCTCTAGGGATTAAAACCAGTTTAAAAACTGAACACGAGTGTAATCTAGGTAGAATCAAAAATAATGTTAGCAGTCCAGCAAAAAAAAAGAATATGTTTAAAAATAAAAAATAATTGGCTCAACCGTCGTGATTTTTTAAATTGGAATACATTTCTTCGTCAACGTGGATGAATATAGGTTAACATTTTTATGTTCTTCGCTTCGAAAAAAGAAATAAGTATAATTAAAAAAGCGCAATTTTTCTCTTGGTTCAAGTAATTATAGATGTTTTAGGTTATTTGTATTGACATGTAATTATTTGTGTGAAAATGAATACATTTTCATAAGTTTAAGCCGATAGTTAATAGGTTAGTTTACTTATAAAAATAAGAAGATATGAAGGACCACGCAAACAAAGTTATGAGTGAACATTTTATCGTAAGTTGGTGGTATTCGAAAAATTATTTCTTAGTATTTATTGTATGAAAACGACACCAAACTAAGGTTAGTATTAAATTGTAGGTTGAAGTCCAATTAGGTGTTCTACTTTTCTTTATATTCTGTTTTGTAGTTGCTAGCTTTTCTCATAGATGGAGATGAAAAGTAGAGTGTGCTCGGGTACGGTAATATTTTTATCTCGGGCATGTACACGAGTCCCTCGCGCCCTAGCCTTCAATATATTACCTTATCTCCTTGTAGCACAATCTACTATAATTACGAAACTATAGCGCCATCTTTTGATGAATTCAACAACCACTTTAGCGGTGAGTACATACCTACTGGCTGTACGAAATGAGTTAAAACGTTCCGTTGCACATTTATTTTAATAATATTTCATTTTAATAACTTTTCTTTGGGTGCAACATTAATTCTAGGAATTATTACGTAGGACTTATAATTATTTTATCTAACGTGATTGTTTTATAAAACACATGTTTAAATAAAAAAATATATATTTCCTGAGCAGACATTAGAAACACTGTTTAAAAACTGCCTGCGTGCAACGAATCATTTTACTCGTGTCCATTCATGAATTTTATCTTGTCATGTACAGTTTTACAAAAGGAAGATATGTAAAGACCTCGCGGTTAAAACACCATACTATGGCCGCAGGGCCGCCAGACCCAAAGACCACCCTTAGCGTGATGGTGGGCGGGCGTTAAGATGGAAAAAGGAATTAAAATAGTGTTGGGTTGCTAGCCGCATCGCGCCTTTCCCTGTATCGGCTTTTACGATCTGCGCGGTATGAGAAGCAGCTGGTACATTCTAAGTTTTTCCTTTCTCCCAGACCAGCATAGAAAATAACTTATACGTATAGGTATAAAATCACCAATATTATCAACTAAATAGCACAAGTACCCTTCCAATGTGTGGGTGGGTTGAATATAACAACACCATATGGCATTCAATCAAATATTGGGTCAATAATATTCATATCGTTTCAATGTCACACATTCTTTTATATAATTTATATTCATAACTAGCTATTTATAACATGGGAACCTTGTAATTTTTTTTCAGGTTAAAAGGTATCCTGTATGAATCCAGGTAATAATAGCTTATTACATATAATATTAGCTTACAAGCGAAATTAAATACAAATGATGACTGCGTCAGAAAGTATTATTTTAGTTAGTCCGTCAGTTAGATTATCCAAAAATAATGGACAGCAAGTATTTGCTGTCTCATTCGCACAGCTTTAGTATTGAGTGAAAGAGATAGCAAATAATTACTACTATACATTTCTAAGAAAGAGATAGTAAACTATACACAACCAAAAAGAAACAAAAGATACTTTGAAACAATAGGAACCGCCAGTAATAGATACAGTACAACAAAACGTGTGTACATAGGTACATTCGTACCTATGTAGGTATGTATTTGAAGTCATCATCATCATCATCATCATTTCAGCCAAAGGAAGTCCACTGCTGGACATAGGCCTCCCCCAAGGATTTCCAAAAGTATTTGAAGTAAAAGTTAAAATTTATCTAATATGTACTTAAAAAGAGCCTTCGTTATATTTTACGTAAATAAAATAAAACATTTTAATTTGACACAATTTTAGTACAGAACTCTGAAAATTGAATAATATTCTTTAAATCAATTATCTGTACCTGACTATTTATTATTTCTGTAAAATCCAATAATAATTCATGATTTTTAAATCACGGTATCAAAAACAATATTTTTAATTTTTAGAGTTGGTATTACAACTCCATGTTACGTACTACCTCGAAGTTTAGGTAAATATGCACTGGAATATCCGATCTCTGTTTATGATTCATACAATTAATAAAAAAATCAAAAAGATACCGAGCGTTTATGTTCCAGAGTAAAAAATTGTGACGTCACTTTTAAGGAAAGATTGTAACAAGGAGTGACGTACTGCGAAATTGTTTTTAATTAGTCAGAGACTATCCTTACTAATAAATAAATATATGGGGACAAATAACACTGATTGAGCTAGCCCCAAAGTAAGTTCGAGACTTGTGTTATGGGATACTAACTCAACGATACTATATTTTATAACAAATACATATATAGATAAACATCCAAGACCCAGGACAATTTGAAAAAGGCCATTTTCCAACTTGCCCTGACCGGGGATCGAACCCGGGACCTCTGGGTGGCGGACTGGCATGGTGACCACTACGCCACGGAGATCGTCAAGAATGAAAAATTAAGAAAGACTTAATAATATAATATTATAAATGTGAAAGCGTGGATGTTTGTTACGCTTTCACGCAAAAACTACTTGACGAATAATCATGAAATTTTGTACACATATTCTGGGTACTTTTAGAAGTAACATAGGGTACTTTTTATTAAAAAAAAATTTAAAAAAAAAAAAAAATTGTCAACGAATATCAACATTTTCTATAGTTTCAGCTGTTTGGAATTTTTGAGGTTAGGTACCATTGTTATTTTTAACTGTCACTGAAAGCGTATGTCTAAAAAATGCCTCAGAAGCGTAAATCTACACTATCCAATTATTTAATGGATTCGATGCGAGCGAAGCCGCGGGTAAAAGCTAGTATAAAATATTTTAGTCTTTTAGTTAAATATTTTAGTCTTTTCTCCTCCTCTGCTCCGACATCAGTAAGTCTTTGAGCCCGAGAAAGTGCAACTTAAGAGCAACCTACAGCCAGTTCTCTAGACCCGATGTCGACTGCTACCCTGGGAAAAGACAATGTTCATTTTCCAACTTTAGTCTTTTTTTTTTTGCAACTATGGACAATTTCACACTATGGTCATTAGACAATTTGGTCAATTTCACACTACGGTCATTACACTCCGGAAAGAATCCCTGTGACTTATGAATGGTGACTGCCCATGATAATGTAATAGGAAATTGAGTCCTAGAATATGCGCTCTCTTTAGAACGCCAATTTCGCGTGACAGCGGCAATAGGCACTGATCCCATTATGGTTGGGCCAGTTTAGTTGTCAACTAACATAACTACCAAAGGGCGATCAGTAGGTGGTGCATGATTAGGTGCATACACCAAATCAGTAACAGTTCCAACAGAACTATTTATTAAGCCTTTTTTTACCCATAAATTAATTTTTAACATGCCCTGGCGCCAACGCAGAAATACAGTTTTCTCTAAACCTTGTGCTTCTGGATCGGCGCATGTCTGTGTAGCCTCTTTGCTGTTATGGTCAGCTGACATCTTAACCGTGGGCATGTAAATGTCCTTTAGTTCAGCAAAATTATATAAACTAACATTTCTGTTTTCTGGATACAGCCTCATTGCACAGGATTTAAGCCGTTGCTTCGTGTCACATAACCTACTTTTTTCACGCGTCATTAATTTTTCTTGGTTGAGTTACCGATGCTCAAACGAGCCAGAATGTTTCTGAAATGTACCTGAGTCCTGATCTGCTTCTCCTTGCCGATAAGATGTTGACAAAATGACGTAGGACGTAATCTCTTTGTAGTTATCCCTGATCAGCCAGCATACCGGAAAATTCTGTTCCATAAACCGGGCGATCAAGCACTGGTGGAAGTTGTTTTATGTCACTTAATAGAAATAAAGTTATATTTCCAAAAGGTAAATGAGAAAATAAGGGCTTAGCTTCCCTGAACCTTAATTTTTTTTTACATTGAACAGCCAACCAAACGTATTTCGTCAATTATTATGAGATGACAATCTTGCATATTCTCCTGAAACTGATGAAAGTTTTCACCCCCCATTTTTCTAAATTGTTTTTCAATACTTAGATGCAAGGCTGAGTGAATTGTGCTGCCGCCAATATTAACAGCAGCAGCCCCTGTAGGGGCCATTAAGCGAAAGCTGTTAGGCCCTAGCTTTCTGATTAATTTAACACACATTGCTGTACTTTTACCACTACCAGCTTTTTCTTGACCGATCATCATGCGCGGTTCACTAAAATTAGATTTAATGCACGAAATTCGTTTATATAAAAAAAAATAGCCTCTTTTGCTCATTAGAAAATGTTTCTTTTAGATGTTTCCAAATTTCATCCCCTGTACAATCATTTGTCTTTTCTAATGTAACAAATTCAGGTAAATTCATGGAGTCGTCAAATTTGTCAAATGCTTCTCCCCAAGAATAGTTTCTATCAATTTCTCTCATTCTTATTTGTACTTCAAGTTTTGATTCACCATTAGATTAGAATCCATGACAGCAGCCACCATCCACAATATTACATACCTCATCATCTTCCTCAACATCTTCCTACTCTTCTTTGACTCGAGGCAGAACCAACAGCTCATCATCTGGCTTCTCCACCTGATTTTAATATAAGATCTCCCGTGTGCTCTGATTAATCAACGTCTCCTCTGCCCTTCATGGCACATGGATGAGAATTTGCTGTCGAAAATATTGTCGCGCACAAGATAAACGCAAAATGTTCGCGAGCTAGAAATCCGTGGAATCTCGTAAGAATGGTGAAAGCGAAACTACGCCTTATGTCCTTTCAGCATAAAGTCTAGAATTGTTTGGCCGGTTGCACTCAAAAACACGTACCGGCGCCTCGACCTTTCCCGTTATCGAAATACATTCGTTATGTATGGAGAATATTCGAGAATAATGTAGGCCTCTATACTGGCGCATATAAAACAGCGATTGAGTGCACACCACGCCAGTTCAGTACGAGCTACGAAAGCGATCACTTCGAAGGAAACCGAAGCGAAAAAAACTACCCTGGGGCGATAAGTGAAAGTACCTGCGATATCCTCGGCGAGATACCTGGACCTCAGCTGCTACGCGCTTGGACTTAGACATCGGGAAGCCCATCTTTACATGTCAACCTAGAGTTCCGTAGTGAATAAATACCCTCATACGAAGTTTGGCCTTTTCCTCCAAATCTCGAACCCCAGTTTCATAACAATATGCATCCTCTTGATATTTGTGATGCTTGGAAAACATCCGAACTATGCAAGGTGTTTTTTTTTTTTTTTTGGCTTGACGCTGTTGCGTATTTAGCCATGTACCAGTTTATAAAACGTGGGAAACTATAACGCGAAACATAAAAGCTAAGAGAATAGGAAAACAGGAGAATATATAGAAACGATATTATTATAACATAAATAACAATAATACATATTATAAATTTATATTATTACATTTCAAAAAATTACAAATTGAATCATATATTGATTTAGAATTTAAACGAAGAAGAGAAATAACATGAGTAGGAAGTGGAATATTTTCATCAAAAATGCATTTTTCCAGCAGATTTCGGTCTAAAAGTGGACAGCTAAAAAGGATATGGTTTAAGTCACCAACTCCCATACCACAGCTGCAACTATCATTGTCAAAGACTCCAATTCGACACAGATGTTGAGGCGAACTGTTATGTCCAATTCGCATTCTAATTATAGTGGATGTGGATTTTTTGCTTAGGATTATTTTAAAAAACCAAGGTTTTAAAGGTATGTTGGGTTGAATTTTAAAAAAATAGATGCCTTTATACTTAGAGCTTTGTTGCCATATTTTTTCCCAAGAATCTCTAAGGTAAGTTTTGGGCAAATTAACTAGATCGTGACAATAATTAATATAAGGGTGCATGTCTCCGCACTTAATAGCCTCTTTTGCCAATTCATCGGCTTTTTCATTCCCAGTAACACCGCTATGACTAGGTACCCAAGAAAATTTCACAGAAAGGTGAAGAGAAGAAGCTTTGAAAAGTAAATTTCTTATTTGGATTATTAAGGGAAAAAGAGTTTTCATTCTAAATGGGAATTTTTGTAGTGTCTGCAACGCGCCAAGGGAGTCTGTGAAAATAGTGGTGTGGGGAAGCTTCATTAGAATTATGTATTCCATCGCTTTTAGTAGGCCAAAAAGTTCGCCTGTGAAGACGGAAGTCTCAGGAGGCAGCTTAATTTTTTGAACTATGTTGTATTGTGGGTGGTAAACACCCACACCAACACAGCCCACAGACCCCTTGGACGCATCCGTATACAAAGTATGATGATCACCATCAAGAACAACTTCACTGACATCTGCCGCATTGGGGGGCTGATTTATATTTACGGGAGCTATTAACGCCTGATAGCTACTATCGAAAAGAGGGTGAGTTTTTGCAGAATGGATACGGCAGTTGAGAGAAATATATCTATTATAGCTTATAATTAAACTTGGGGGGGATTTGTTAGTCCAGAATCGAGATGACTGTATCAAGTCAAATAGAATCTGGACTCTAACTGTAAGCATGTTAGGAGATACCTGCATAGAACGGAACAATATTTTGTCACAAATCATTTGCCTTCTAAAATGTAAAGGAGCTTCGACACATTCTACCTGTAAAGCATTGATAGGGCTAGACTTCATTGCACCGGTTATAATTCTCATAGCTTTGGCTTGAACATCATCCAATCTTCTAAAAGCAACCGTACTACCTGGTTCAAAAATAAAAGTAGCATAATCTAAAACACTTCGGATTATAGCATTATATAGAAGTTTCAATGAATATGGGTGAGCTCCCCACCATACTCCTGTGAGACAACGAAGAATATTTAGGTTTTTTTCACGTTTGTTGTAAACATAATTGCAATGGGCAACTCCTGTAAGTTTAGGATCTAAAACTGCTCCCAAAAATTTGACCTCCTTTTTCTCAGGGAGAATCTGTCCATCCAAAATAACCTTAAAAGCCGGAATTTTACGTTTACGAGTGAATAATACAACTGAGCTTTTGGATACTGACAACTCAAAACCGTTTTGATCCAACCAATTTTTAAGCTGAATTAAAGCTTCATTTATTATTGAAGTAGTTGCCTCAACAGAATCACTTAACGAGTAAACAACCAAATCATCGGCGTATTGGAGAACCTCAACATTCAGATTCTGCATGGACGGTTTTACATCAGAAGTATAAATATTGAATAATAACGGACTCAATACCGAACCTTGTGGAAGACCCTTCCACAAAGTTCGGGATATTTTTTTATTGTCATCTAAAAACAAGTGAATTTGCCTTCCCGACAGCATATTGAAAACAAACTTTCTGAACGTCAACGGAATGTCAATTTTTTTAAGTTTGTTGTCAAGTACTGTCAGAATGACATTATCATACGCCGAGTTAATATCTAGAAAAGCAGCCAACAATGATTTATTATTTGAAAACGCTATACGGATATCCGTGGTGAAGATACCTAGACTATCAATTGTACTTTTACCCTTTCTAAATCCGATCTGATTGGGCAGCAACAAGTTATTATGTTCTACGTACCACTCCAGCCGATTTTTAACTAAGTGTTCCACCACTTTACCCATAACAGAGGAAAGGGCGATGGCCCTGTATGAAGAAGCTTCCCCGGGTGATTTCCCAGGTTTCAAGATAGGTAAAATTATATGGGACCTCCATTCCTCTGGAATTTGCCCCGTAAACATAATGTTATTAATAATGTCTAAATAATGGGATAAACATGAATCTGATAAATTAGCTAACAATGAGTAAGTAATATGATCTTCACCAGGACAAGTATCTTTAATATTACTGAGAACACCTTTTAATTCTAAGAGAGTAAAAGGAGAATCTAATTGAAAATCTGTTCCAACCTTTATTTCTGGTGTTGAACAAATAAAATCAGGAATAGACTCCTCAACAAATGGTGGAGCAAGACGATTCAGAAACTCATCTGTCAATTCCTCCGGTACAATGAAACTATTTTGATCCTTAAATGCCAATCTAAACCTTCTAATGTTCTGCCAAACCTCAGTGGGATGAACATCAGGAGAGATAGATTCACAAAATTGTTTCCACCCCTGCATCTTCTTATCTTTTAGTATTTTTTTTGTTTCGTTGATAGTGTTTGTTAAAAGACAGTAATTTTCCGAGGTCATTGAAATACAATATTGTTTCTCCATTTCTTTTCTTTTCTTTATGGCTGCAGTACATTCAGAATCCCACCACGGAGGTGAGGGAATATGGACAGATGATTTGTTTGACATTGGGAATACCTCTTTTGCCGCTTCTACTATAGCATGTGAAAAAACAGTATAATTTAATTTGTAATTAACATCATTGTTAAAGTGTAAATTTATTTTTTGTATAACTATGGACCTAAATTTTTCCCATTCACCATTAACTGTTTTAAACCTACTTCGTGTTTTAGACTTGGGTGAAGATTTGACCTTAGTAGGAAACTTGATAATCAAAGGAAAGTGGTCACTACCAAAAGTAGAGGGTAATGGTTCCCAGGTTAAAATAGAAGCAAGGTTGGGAGAGCAAATAGAAAGATCTACAGCACTAGTGTTTTCTCCAGGGGCTGTTCTACGTGTTGGAAGACCTGTATTTAAAACACATAAATTATATTTATCTAGTATGTCCATAAGATGCAATCCATAACAATCTGTGATAGAATTGCCCCAACTCTGGTGGTGACAGTTGAAATCTCCCAAAATTAAACATGGTGTAGAAAGAGAAGAAATAAGTTGGTCTAATTCAAGGAGAGTAGATGATAATGGATGAGGAATATATACAGATGCAATACAAGTATTATCAAAGTTTATTGCGACTATTGAAATATTATCACTATGTGAAGGTAGTCTGACTAGTGAATATGGCACTGAATTTTTAATTAGGAGAGCCACTCCACTATAACCATCAGCTCTATCTTCTCTGATACAAACATATCCAGGAATTTTAAAAATGAATGAGGGATTAAACCAAGTTTCTGAAATTGCAATTATCATTGGATTATATTTATTTATCAAGTGAATTAATTCACTTTTCTTACTTGTGAGACTGCGACAGTTCCATTGCATTATTGTTGCAAAATCCATAATTGGAATTTATAATTTGTAAAAGAGTTTCAATTAAAGGAGCAGCGTTGGGCGGTATCAAATTGGACTGAGTTAACAAATTGATGATAAGACGAATAATATCTGATATTGAATTATTTGAGGGTTGAGAATTTAAACTATTGTTAAGGCATTGTCCATTGGCAGATGGATCGGTCATGTTGTAGTCTCTTATAATTTCATTATGAGATTCTCTGTCATAACCCTTGGGAGCCACATAGGGGGAACGAGGTTTTAATGTGATGTTCTTTTTATAGGATGAAGAAGAGGATGATCCTGCAGGGGGATCAGCATAGACAGATTGCTGATTCTGTATACTGTTGGAACGTGAAGAGATGACATCTACATATGGTTTAGAAATTGGATTATGTAATTTAGATGCTTCAAAGAAAGAAATACAACTATCAGCCATGGTTTTTTTGATGTTTAATTGTCTGTTGTGCTCTGGGCACACTTTGCTAGTTGCATAGTGACGACCATTACAAAGACAACAGCAAGCAAATTCCTCTTCAATATTACATGTGTCACCACTATGCTCCCTACCACATTTAAAGCATCTTGGTTTAGATCTGCATACAGTTTTCGTTTGTCCGTAACTACAGCATTGATAGCACTGAATAGTTGGGAAAATATATAATTCAACATTTACTGCATTGTAGCAAATAAAAACCCTTTTTGGTAAGACTTGACCATCAAAAGTTTAAACAACAGATTGGGAAGGATTCCATGCAGTCTGACCATTATTAACAGATTTGTAATTTAGCCGCCTGGCTTTTAATATCGGACCACAGCCTATGGGGACAGAACAGTTTGCAATTATTTCCTCTGCTGACCACTCAGTGGGGACTCCTCTAATAAGGCCCATACGAATAACATTGTTTGAGGGAATGAAAGCTTTAAGGTCTTGTATGGCTAAACTCGGGTGATTTAAGAAAGTGTTTGCTGCATCTGGATTCGTGAATGATATTGAAATCCGATTTTTTTCCTATACGTTTCAAGCTACCATTAACAATGTCTTTAAAGCTATTATTTTTAAGAAAGTTGCCAAAATTTATTGGGTGGAGGGTGGTACCATCATTGGGGGCTGACTGTATTTTTTGAACATGCACAGTGAATGGACCAGAATCGTTTGAATTATATAAATTTCTGGCAACCTGAGCACTTGGTTCCCTATCAGGGATACGAGAATGTTTCAGAGTCGAATCTGCAACGGGGACATTAGGCGGAACCATTGTAACAGTATTTCTTTCGGTAGGCATTTCATCCACACCGTCACAAGCACAATCACCCTCAATTCTTACATTCTTGCTCTTTCTGCATTTTCGTTTGTTGCAACTTTTGCAAACACGAGCTGCTCGTGTCCTTTTACGCGGTTTTATAAAACCAGCATCTGACGCCGAGCAGTCCGTGTCTGTGTTCATAGATTCATTCAGAATACTATTTACAAAATTATCTTGTGTGATATTTGAATTATTTACATGGGATTCTTCAATTATTACATTAAAACCAACCTGGGGAACAGGATTGGTATCCTGCCCCCCGGGGTCGTCGACCGGGAGGCCCTCAAACATAAAAGGTAAAAAGACTTACCAATCAGCCGAGGTGAAGCAAAGTAAATATATATACAAAAATAAAGAATAAATATACAAATAATTACAATATTTACACTTAAATATACTCTCCTGATATTTAAAATTATAAAATTTAAAAAGACCGCGAAAAAATACGTCCACCTAAGTCGAAGTTTCCCGCGCTTTTTTTCAACAAGGTGTTCTTCTTTTCACCCATTTTTTTTTCTTTTTTTTTTGTAGAATTTGGATGAATGTCCGAACAGAGACATGTTCCCTTAGGCGTAAATGATACGTCTCGAAGGTACTTTTATGAGAATTCGGCAGCCCATCGGTACTCACTAATGGCGCACCCACTGCTTTTTATCTACACTTTTCGTATCAAAGGCTTTTGTGCAGTGATAGGCCGGCCTCACACAGCCGGAATGGCTCTCTGAATTCATATTATTAATTCAGAAAGGCCGGAATTCAATACAATATTGGTATGCTCCATACACATTCTGATTTTTTCAGATTATGAATTTCTCAGATTGATCTGTAAGAATGATACTGACGAGCGTTCTGAATCCCTGATCGGAATATTTAAGATTATGATTTCATAACGCGCGTATTCCCATACATTTCCTATGGAGCGGCACACACACACACACTGGAATCAGATTATGAATTACTTCAGTCGCCACTACAAGCGGTAACGTCTGGACGTGTTGTGACTTGACGTGATTTCTGACACGGAAAATTTGATTTCGTGCGTCGAAAGCCACCCTTGTATATGGGACACTTCCATTGAAGACTATCATGACAGGAAAAAAAAGACATAGCGTGGTTGGATATTTTTAAATTTTTAATTCCAAATTGGGAAACATTAAGTGAAGACGAAAAAGAAATAAAAAGAAAGTACCTACAGACATAATAAAATTTAGTCATCACCACTGATTATTCGGTTATTATATTGCCATGATATTTCGCCACATGGCATCATAAAGTATTGTGCAAACTTATCCCTTACGTGTCTACCCGTATTAGATGCTCTGTAATGTGGTGTTTCATATGGCAGGGCATCAAGACAGTGTGTTAAGGTATCTTCAAATTTGTACCCATCTCTTTGACGAACAAAATTGTGTAACACACATGCCGCTTTTGTTACTTTTACAGCAAAATCAGGCGGTATTGTCATATTTGCATGAAAAACTCTCCATTTGTTACTTAGAATTCCAAAACCACATTCCACTATCCTGCGCGCTCGACTGAGTCTATAATTAAAAACTCTGCGAGTGTTGTTTAAGTTGTTCCTTGGATATGGCCTTAGAAAATCAGAATTTAAGGGAAAAGCTTCATCTCCAAGAAAAACATGGGGGGTCGTCATTGTAGTGTTTGGTAAAGCTTTTGGGGCTGGCAAAATAAGGCGATACTCAGAAAGTCTTTTTCCGAAATTCCAGTGTTTAAAAATACTGCTGTCTCCTTCTCTACCGTATGAACCAATATCCACCGCTATAAAACTATAGTCCGCGTCAACGACGGCCATCAATACAATAGAATTGTAATTCTTATAATTGTAGTAATTTGAGCCATTAAAATGTGGTGCAATCAGTCTTATGTGTTTGCCATCTACAGCACCCAAACAATTAGGGAAATTAGTTTTCCTATAGAAGTTGTCGGATATTTCAAGCCAGCGCTCTTGTGATGATGGTGGCTTCATCTCCATTGGTTGTAATACCTCCCATATAATCGAACAAGTATCCGAAACAATACCGGAGATTGTAGTACTTCCCATTAGGAAATCATACTTCAAATCTTCGAAGTTGTCACTAGTAGCGAGGTATCTGAAAGAAAAAAATAACATTGATTACTAATTAATTATATTTTACTGACAGGTCTAGAACTCAAAGAAAATGGAGTAACTGTCGATATTATTACAAGAAAGATAAACAAAAATTAAAGAGTATTCCTACAGGATCCGCTGCAAAAAAAGGGAAAGATATGTTTACTCAGACATTTTAGGATTTTTGGACAAAATAGTTACAAGAAGAAACCACGCAGGAAATTATGAAGAAGATGACACTGCCGAGCAATCAGTAAGAGATGCAGAAGATGAACATGAGGTACAAAGGGATGTTAGAACACGAAGAGCGCTAGAAGTTGAAGCTGAAAATGTACGTAAGAAAAATAATACCAATGAAGAATCAGAACCAAAAAAGAAAAAATCACAAGATGTGCCAACAGAAATATTAAATATATTGAAGACGAAACAAAACACTGCAACTAAGGATTATGACGATGACGAAAAATACCTTTTGAGTTTTTCAGGTTTCATGAAAAAAATGACACACCTGCAAAAAATTGACTTTAAGTTAGGCATGATGCAGCTACTTAAAAATGTATTCAAAGAAAATTAAAATAATTCTTCACCATATTATATTGATTCAAGCACCCCGAGCCATCAAAGTTGCTATAGTCCAATGCCGATCTACCAACAAGTTTCGCGGAGCAGCTCAGCTCAATATACAGGGTCACCCAATATAGCCCCGCCGACTATAATCACCATTCCTAGGCCTTCTCCTCGACCACAAGCTGTCTACAACGATGATCCTACCCCACGGGTTGTCATAAATTCAGTCCGAACAATTTCAAGCGGTGGACAGTCTGATGGTGATTATCAACCCACTGGTTCCACTTCACAAACTGAAGGTATCGTCACGTATGACGAAGAATGTAAAAGCCTGCTGAATAATTATTTGAATATAATAAGACTGTACTTATTGATTAAAAATATCCCACCTACTTTAATTTTTATTATGCTTTTAAAAATGAGTAATTAAAATAATCTTACCTTAAAGTAATTGTGAGTCTTTCTTCAGCGGGAATGGCTCTTCTCATGTGTGTGTCTTTCTTTCGGATTTTATTCTCCAGTAAACATAGTAATTCATCAAATGATGCTACTGACATTCTGTAGTAATCGAAGAATCTGTCAGGATACTGTCGTAATTTTTTCGCCATAAAATAATATTGACTCTCCTTTACTCTGCTCGTATTTAAAGGATGAATCCAGTATTCGCGTTTGCGTTTCTTTTTTTTATAATGTAGAGACAAAAGCAACGCGATTAGTATTAATTCCTCTTCCATGATGTTCACTGAGCATATAATAGACGTTTGTACGTGCCGCGAATCATGAGACTACTAATCAATCTGAATTTTTAAGATATGTGTGAGGCAAGGTACAGGAATTTAGATTATAAATTTTAGATTATGAATTCAGAGAGCCATTCCGGCTGTGTGAGGCCGGCCACAGGTGCCAGCCCATTACAATTTGAGCCGTTTCTTGGGATGAGACGTCGGCAGCCCATTGGTACTCACTAATGGTGCACCCACTGCTTTTTATCTACATTTGAGCCGTTTCTAGGGCCGAAAAATCTCGTTCTGCGATCATGTGGACAAAAGTTTTTGAACTACTGTTTTCACCCCATTTTCGTCACTTTTAAGAGCTTCACCCAGCAAGACTTCTAAGGATTTTGAGGAGGATTCCAGCATACTTCGCTATAGAATTCAATACAGCGTTATAACTTGCACATTAGTGTTAGCTCTCCTGTGCTCTGTTATGTTATGTATCTGTTGTGCCTATTCACTAATCTGTAATAACGTTTTGCTATCAATGGGGAAGGGATGAAAATTTTAAAACGCCTGAATTTTTTTTGTTAGGCCTGAGTTTCTTCTTTATCGTAAATAAATATCAGATTTTTTGGTCTAGTCATTTTCTTATAAAAAATTAAAAATATTTTTAATCGCAATTTCGTTCACCAATCAGCTTAACCCCGCCATTTCTTTTGCCCGTCCCGTCTGACGTGTAAAAAAGATGATGTCATATTATGACAGTTGACAAGTCTGAACTGCCATTGCGGTAAAATAGGGACACTATTTTGACAACTATGACAGTTAAGCTGTCAACTGTCATATGACAATTTAGTTATGAAAAGGCATAAAATATTTTTTTTATACGTCAGATGGGAAAAGGTCAAAGAAATGGCGGCGTTACGATGAAAAGTGTACGAAATTGTGATTAAAAATATTTTTAATTAATTTACTGGACCGAAAAATCTGAATTTTTTTTACGATAACGATTTAAATAAGATTAAATATAAATATTATTCCTAACCCTTCCCCATTCCTAATACCCATAACTTTTGCTAAGGTGACTCTACTCTTCTAAAGGAAATGGGAACTTAAAACGATGTTTAATTACAAACACACGCAAAATCATCTAATTGTAAATCTAAACCATTCTCGAATCCACTTGGGCACACAATAGTAGATTGTGCTACGGTAATATTTAGAAGACGAGGACGCTACTTTAAATCCAGAGCAAAACGAAGGATTCCACAGTTTAATCACGAGCGGAGCGAGTGATTCTATGTTGGAATCCTGAGTGTAGCGAGGGATTCATGTAAATCGCCCGAGATAAAAATATTACCGTACCCGAGTAGCACACTCTACATTTTATCTCCATCTGTGAGAAAAACTAGCACATACAAAACAGAATATAAAGAACAGTAGAACACCTACAATACCTAATAGACTTCAACCGACAATTTAATACTAACCTTTGTTTGGTGTCGTTTTCATACAATAAATACTAAGAAATATTTTTTCGAAGACCACCCAACTTAAGATAAAATGTTCACTCATAACTTTGTTTGCGTGGTCCTTCATATCTTTTTATTTTTATACGTAAACTTGATAACTATTCTCTATTGGCTATATACTCACAAAAAGTGTTCACATTTCCATAAATAATTACATTTCAATGCAAATAACCTAAAACTTCTGTAATTACATGAATCAAAGGGAAAATTGCGCTTTTTAATAATACTTTTTTCTTTTTCCGAAGCAAAGAACATAAAAATTTAACCTACATTCATCCATGTTGAAGACAAAATTTTTTAAATTTTGAATACATATGTACTCAAAATTTAAAAAATCACAAAGTCTGTGCCAATTATTTTTATTATAAAACAAAATTTTTCTTTTTTTTGCTGGACTGATATTACCGGATGATAGTATGATAGTATCGGTTATTCGATTCAAAGATTCAAGATTCAAAGATTCAAATGTTTATTCAGTAATTAGACCTTTACAGGCACTTTTACACGTCAATAAGTATAATTTACGTTACGTGTAAAGTATATTAAAATATAATTTATATTTAAAGAAAAGCTACCGATACCAGCGCTTCGTAACGACCACTGCTGAGAAGAAACGCCGAAAGAAACTCATTTTCACAGTATTGGTCGCCTACTCGCCAGAAGGGCTTTGTCATATTATTATTTTTGTCTTTTAATTATATATTTAAATAAATACTAATAATATAATACAATGTTGACACATTTAACATGTAATGCTTGCGAATGAGTTAACAAACATAAAATGCCTACTAAAAATATTAAGTAGTCAAAAAAAGCGAAGCCGAGCTGACCAGCCCCTCCCGGCAGCACCCGTTCACGAGTTGACGCACGGATCAGTCATCGTTAAACTCAACCATATTAGAGGGAACCTAACGACCCGACCAGCGACGCCACCACCAGATTGGACATTTTAGTGAGAATGAAAAGCCCGATATCGCAGACCTTGTCCAGAGGAATTATTAGTTATATGTTGGTCACCTATTGATCGCAGAGCATTAACATGTTTTACAGTAAGCTAATTATTGTTACAGAGAATATAGTTTTTATGTTTTATGTGAGGAGTGTAATTGAAAATTTTTAGGAAGTGTCCACGCGTTTTTATCTTTTAAATAATCATTAAAAGTATAGTACGCATTATTCAATTAAACTTTTTTAACATGTATTTTAAATTTTGACATGGGTAGGTGTACGACCTTTTCAGGAGGTTTGTTAAATAATGTTATACCTAGACGCAAGAGTGACTTTCTAGTTTTAGCAAGTCGAAATTTAGGCGTATGAAGCTTATTTTTGTCGCGACTGTTATAACTGTGAACATTACTATTTCTCTTGTAACTGTTTAGTCTTGATTTAACAAAAAGGATATTGACGTTAATAAATTGAGATGTGATTTAAATACCTCTCTTATGGAATTGCGTGATTTTAGTCCGTGAATCGACCGAATTGCTCTCTTTTGTGGCACAGGAATAGTATTTATGCTAGCCGCTTTACCAGCAATCCATACGACATTATGCTATGAAAATAGCTAAAGTATACTAGCCTAGCAGTTTCAACGTTAGTACAACGTCTGACTCTCCTCACAGCATATGCTGCCCAACTAAGTTTCTTAGCAGTGGCCTTAATATGTTTATCCCATTTTAAGTTGCAGTCTACAGTTATGCCTCAAAACTTGGTGTTGGGGACCCACTCTATACTATTGATAGTCCTATCGATTTTGTTACTGTTTTTCGAGGTCACGATAGTATCGATAGGTATCGATATTTTATACTATTGCTTGCAACACTAATGTGCATTGTGCACAGGTCAAAAAAGTGAAGAATACGGTAGCGTCGCATAACTATCGATAGTTGACCTCGAAAAACAGTCACAAAATCGGTAGGACTATCAATAGTATAGAATAACTGATAATATCGATAGTATCGATTGTCAATAGTTTGCAATACTATTGATGAAAGTTAAAACTATCGATAGTATCGATATTATTGAATTTTGGTGTGGAGCTGGTCTGATGATGGAGCTGGGAAGCGGTCATAGGAACTCTTTGATGAAACCACGCAATCCCATAGAGTTTAGGCTCGTTTATTGTGTCTTGAGAAGTACATAGTTACCTAGTTTAGTCTCACAATAAAAGATTTAACTTAAATAAGTATTCTTTTTTAGTTTAGTTATGAAAATTAATTCTTATAAAATTTTGGTAAAGTGGTAATTTTGGTAAAGTAGACTTCAATCACCCAAAAGAATGTTTCCTGTAGTTATATAATTCTCAAGAAAACAAATAAGTACGCTTTTTAAAAAACTTGTAAAATATACTTCAAAATACCAGTCGTAAAATAAATATTAACACATTGAACTAAAAAGAGAACACCTTCCGGTGGGATTCGAACACACCTTCCAGTGGGATTCGAACTCTAGACGCTCAAGTCGATCAGCTCTCTTATAAACAAACTGGACTTTTCATCTTTTGACAATGCCAGCTTTTTTTGTAAATATCGTCTATTGTATGTCATAATAGAAAATGAAATTCCTTTGTGATTTCGTTGTCGCTATAAACACAAAATGGTCGTAAGAGCCATAAAATCCAAAGGCGCTTAGGAACCTTGTGACAACTTCGCCATTTTCAAAAATTACCAAAAAATGGCTCGACTTTCGATAAACATGTTTATCGAACCTGCTTCTAAAATTTCACGGCAATCGGTTGAAAGATCCGACCTCTAGAGTAGAACACATAGATATACCAAAGCATTTTTGGTCAAGTTAAAACGGAGACCGAGCAAGCGAATACAACAAACTACTTTTCCTGTTAGCTACCAGTATTAACATTTCATTTGTACCAAATAGGAAACTATTTTAATTGCGCACTTTCTTTTAATGATTAATCAACTTTCCATTGTTTTTCAAGCTCTTTGAAGGCTTAACATAGCTAAACAGAGGTTCCATTTTCCATGAATCATATAATAGGTTGGGGAAAAAGGTCTTTTCGCATTTTATATGAAAATTCAAAACATTTTTTAATATAGTTTATTTACATTTAACTAAAGTATGTAGGTACCATTTTGTTCGATAACTTTTTGCCATCTTATAGGTAGGGACATGATCCCATTGCTATAGACATTTTGGGGCTTCTGATCAAAAAACTGCGTTAAGTAGTTTTGGCAATCCTCTCGTGGTGCTAACCTGAAACTGCCTAAAGAATTCTGAAGAGACCGAAACAGGTGGAAATCTGAAGGTGCCAGGTCAGGACTATACGGCGGATGCATTAACACCTCCCAGCCAAACTCTCTTAATTTTTGCTGAGTGGTTAAAGATGTGTGAGGTCTAGCGTTATCATGATGAAAAACCACACCCCTTCTGTTGATTAATTCCGGCCGCTTTCTCTCAACTTCTTGCTTTAATCTTATCAGTTGTTCGCAGTAGAGTTCTGAATCGATGGTCCTGCCTGGTGGTAACAGGTCATAATGAATAATGCCCTTCCAATCCCACCACACACACAGCATCACCTTGTTGCGAGTTAACCCGGGTTTCGCCACAGTCTGTGAAGCCTGACCGGCCGGCCTTTGACCATGACCTTTTTCGCATGTTCTTGTCGTACGTGATCCAATTTTCATCACCAGTTATCAATTTCTTCAAAAATGGTTCGGTCTCATTACGTCGTAATAAAGAATCACAAATGAGTACACGGTTCATTAGGTTTCTTTCAGAGAGCTCGTGAGGTATCCAAACATCGAGTTTTTTTGTGTACCCATTTTTTTTCAAATGCGCCAAAACTGTTTTGTGGTCAATTCCCAGTTCTTCAGCTACGTCGTAAGTACTGACATGCCGATCTTGCTCCACTTTTTCAAAAATAGCATCCTTTTTATCCGTAACAGGGCGATCAGAGCGACGTGCATCTTTGACATCAAAATTTCCGGATTGAAAACGCTTAAACCAAATTTGTGCTACTCTCACAGACACTGCACTAGGTCCATAAACATCGCAAATTTTTTTCGCGGCTTGCATTGCATTTATACCTTTTTGGTAGTAAAATTTTAAAATGTATTTAATTTCTTCATTGGATTCACTCATCTTGACGGTAAGAAAAACAAATGAAAATTACGCATTTTCCTAATTTGAATTTGGAATTATCTTCTTTAAAATTTAAACTTTTAAATGATACCAAAACCAGCCAGGTACAAATAGTATAGCCAAAGTGGTTTTATTACAAGTTCATACATACTACATATATACGAAAAGACTTTTTCCCCAACCTGACATGATTTATGTCCATTGTTTATCTATTGTCTTTTATTTATGAACAATAAAAAAGGATTAGTTGTCATCTACTCTAAAACTCCACCTTCTACTCTACTCTTAAACAACAGATACAATTTTGAAGTAGTGTTTACTATCATCAAGAACATATATTTTCAGAAAGATATATATGGAATGGGCTTCGGTCTATGGGAACACAATATACATATACTCATACCTAGTTTTATTTTTACTGTGTAAATGGACCACCATAGCTAAGTGCAACAAACAATATAGCGTAACAATCATAATAATGATCAAAGTGACATGTGGCAAGTCTTATTAGAACAATATTAGCAGGGCTCATATTCTGTCATACAAAAAATTGGCTTTCTCAAATTGTAAACTGTGTTCATTTTAGGAATGTTACAGATATTTGCATTGGCATATGTGATGGTTCGCATCGTTTTAATCATTCGCATTCGCATCAATCAATGTGAATCTTATGAGAATGCGAATGTGTGCAGGTCATGACATGCCATCGGCCTCACAGATGTGCCACTGCACCACAACTCTGCGTTTCAATGATTCGCGCATAACATGATTATTTACATCAATAGGAATTGTTTATTTTATGTTTCTTATGATTACTTGGTTTGTTTTGTTATAGCTTCAGTCTCCTGTAATTGGATAAATAATTAGTTTATTGTATTTAAAACTATTTTTAGATTATTAGACAGTGTTATATTATGGCACAGGACATAAAAGTGAAATATGTCGATTTTTCAAGCCTAAATAATAAAAATAAGTAATTATTAATTGATATGTATGTTTTTTGTAATACTTGATGTCTACCTTCACATTCGCATTCGCACATTTGCAGCCTAAACTTTCTTATTCGCATTTGCGAAAAATAATACAAAAAATGGACATTCGTAACATCCCTGGTTTATTTATAAGTATCTTTAATTAGAAAGATGGTAAAGGGCAATCACAAAAAAAATGCAGCTGAATTTTTTGGGATACAACTAGGGCTTCCAATACCGGGATCCCGGTATTGCTCAATACCGGTATTAGGCGATTTTTTGACCTGTTTTAAATACCGGTATTGAAATTCAATACCGGTTTTAATACCGGAATCGGTTATTTTAGACGACATAGTGTAAAAAGGCACATGAACAGATAATTAATAGTGACATTGTAATATTTTTGGAATAACCTGCACGCAAACTAAGAAAAGTATCTACACGCCAAGATTCTTCAAAAACAGATATCGATACCATTGTAAAGAGTTGAAATGGGTGCCTGATGGCACTGAAGGTGGCCGAGACAAGTATCTAGATATCTTTTTTAACTAATATTTTAAACGAGAAAGTTTGTATGTATGAATGAATGTTTGTTACTCTTTCACGCTAAAACGGCTGTACGGATGGGAATAAAGTTTGACATGTAGATAGCTTATTACCTAGATTAACTTATAGGATACTTTTTATCTCGGGAAAACGTGAGGTTCCCAAGGGATTATCTAAAATGTTCCACGAGGACAATGTAAGCGGTCGCGTATTTGTGCAAACGATTAAAAAGCTCGCTCTCGAATAAAACCTTAAGATGCTTTCTCTTTCTTGAGAACCCATTATCAAGAAGAAAAAGCTCTAGAACAGTATAGACCCGAAAATTAAATAAAAAAAAATACATGATCTCACGTAAAATTCAAAGGACAAAAAAATTGTAATCAATATTGTTAAGTACTTTAAAATTATGAAAACAGTATTTTTTATTTTTCTTATTTAGGAACACTGAAGTTAGATAATATTGATAAGATCAGTTTTATTTTAAAATATTTTTATATACCTCTCTGTTTTGTTTGTTATGAAAAGCCAGTAAATTTTTATTTTAGATTTTTGTCCTAATATCTGGTATTGTATTTATAAATTACCACGTACATACAGTAGACCTTCCTGTAACGATTAATGGCTGATTTGATGCTAGCTAGAACTGTAAAAATGTTGTTGATTAATTTGTAAAAATCATAAATATTTCAAGTTGAATTAGGTAAAGCTGTGATGATTTAGTATGTTATATGAATAAAAGTTGATTTTGAATGGCCTATGTTCTAATTTTAGCTTAATATTATAAAAAATAAACTTTTTGAAAAAGAAATACTAATTTCCACCTCAATACCGGAATTCCGGTATTAATTTTGAATTTTTTTCCGGTATTGATACCGATATTTAAAATGTCCGGTATTTGGAAGCCCTAGATACAACAAGAGGGAGTAATCTCAATAAATACCCATACATGAAAACAATTAATTTCTGGTCACTGTTTACATTATGCTATGTGTATCTTGTACCTTTATATCTATGACGACAATAAAGATACATCTTAATCACATTATTTTTAATAATATTGACACAGCCTAAGGGACCCACAGGAGATACCCAGGGAAGTGGAGCGCGCTGCCAGTAGTACATGCTAATTAATTAGACAAAGAAACCACTTACTATCCAATTTAGCTGGAATGTCATCAATGACACATTGTTTAGTGTAGCTGTCCTCAATGGTCGGGTCATAGTCGGTCACGAAGTAGCTCTGCAATCACAACAAGAGGGTATCTCAACACCAGCTGGTCGGTGGGCGGCTACGCCTTCTTACACCTACTAGGACCTTGACACCAACTCTTTAACTATTTATAAATATGAACATGAACATATCCACTTTTACTGACACTTATGTCCTGAAAAAGACTAAACACACTTGTTGCTAGGTGAATAAAGTAAGTATGCACGGAGAAAATCATCTGACTCGTAGGCGTTATCCTATTATGGTGATAAATACCTGAATAAATTGGATCGTGATAGCACTTTTCCCGACTCCTCCGCCGCCGACAACCACTAGTTTGTAGGTTTGAGCCTGATTCGGTCTGTCTCCCGGTCTCGACATTTTTTGTAGTTTGCTCAAACGAATGCTGGAACTTGGTTTTATTATAAAAATGGGCGATCTCTTTTTTTTACGACAGTCTGTCTTTGATGATTCAAATAAACTGAGGGGCAGGGGGCGAGCAGTGCAGGAGGAGAGGATTGAAAGAAAGAGATGTATTATATATTGTTCTTACAAGAAAGACAGAGAAACAAATTAAACATTCCAATTTACTTACTGGTTACACTCTCGGCCAAGTGCTCGAGCTATGTCTCGCCGAGGCGAGGGCACTCGCGCGAAGAGTCATGCATGGCGGCTGTACACTCTCGGCGAGACACCACGAGGCATGCCGAGCACGAGAGTGAACATGGTGCACACGCCCCGCCTCGGCATGCCTCGCCTCGCCTCGGCCGCTCTTGCTCCCGTGGTGGTTTGTTGTGTCAGAGCCAAAGGGTCTGGCCATGCCTCGCGAGGAAGCCGAGAGCATTCAGCATGGCTGTACATGATGTACACTCTCGCGCAGTGACGCCCGCGCCGTCTAGTGGCATTTTTAACACAGAGTACTTTGAATATTCAATTAGCGACAAAAAATCGAATTTCATCTATTTTCTATCTATGTATAGTCCATTTGGTTAGGTATTTAACAGAATGTAAACAATCTTTACATGTCTTTGTATTGAAATATATACTTAATTAATCAATAGCTTTGCAAATTACAAATTATGTAATTTATAATTTATAAAATAAATAATTTGAACTTTATAAAGGATTTATAAAGTGTATATTTCATTAAAAAGACATGTCAAGATATTTAAATTCTTTTTTCTACTCCTGTACTGTTATCTGTCTTTTAAATGGTCCCCAACACTAATATAAGAACATAGATTATATGATTTCAGAAAAGTTTAAAGTAAGTACGTCAAGCTTTTCTAGGCACATTTGCGAAAATCGACCACATTTGGCTCGGCCAGCTATGTGCGTAGAAAAACTTCGTTCTCACTTTAAACTGTAAACAATAGTTCATTAAATAGTTTGAAAGAATATTAGTACGGGAAGTAGTGTCACCCAATGTATGGGAGGTGCAAATTTTGGTATCGGATGAATTCACTTGGCACAGATGTAATATACGTAAAATTAAGCTACTTTAGCCCGGTAGCCATCCGCCACCTCTTTTGGATTAGGCACGGAGGGGGGGGGGGGGCATTCAAAGTTAAATTAAAGCTTCAGAAAAAAATCACAACTGCTTCTATTTACCTAACACCACGGGTGTGGTGTCATTTTCTGATAAATGAGGAATTCATTTTTGACTTAAATTTTACTATTAATGTATATTTTAATAGGAAAAAAGGAAAAAAATTGTCAAAAATATCAAAACCATTTAGCAATATTTTTATTCAACTATCAGAAATTCTGAATTTTGTGCAAAACAAAAAATACTGTCTTAAAGAAAATATTTAGCTTTTTAAAAGTATATACTTTGACGACCTCCGTGGCGTAGTGGTCACCATGCTAGTCCGCCACCCAGAGGTCCCGGGTTCGATCCCCGGTCAGGGCAAGTTGGAACATGGCCTTTTTCAAATTGTCCTGGGTTTTGGATGTTTATCTATATATGTATTTGTTATAAAATATAGTATCGTTGAGTTAGTATCCCATAACACAAGTCTCGAACTTACTTTGGGGCTAGCTCAATCAGTGTTAAAAAAAAAAAAAAAACTTTATTATATATAGCCATCATACATATATCTGAAAAAATTAGGATATGGTACGCGGCGGTGTGCGACGGAGTTCCAATTGTATAGTCTCACCAATGTATTGCAAGTATTAAGTTGGTTTTTCAAGCATGTATAAGAAATATGGAATACATACTGAACTTAGTTATTAACTGCCGCATAGGGTCTGAAGTATCAGTAATAATACTTTTTTTATATTTCTTTTTCTCAATTTTTCTCACAGTGGCATAATTCGGTAAATTTTATTTCTTTTTTAGACACTTGGACCGAATACTGAACTGTCACGAGCGGCAGCAGCAACTGGTGCAGTAGACTACTTTGGTTTCCAATTATTTGATAAAATTTCCCATCACAAATCGGCAGGATTGGGGGGCCAAGCAATGGTACCGATAAAAAACGTATGGGGTTACGTGAACAGTGAACACCCTTGTAAACAGCTCTTAGGAGATGCTGCCGAAAACTGGGCTTCATCGGCGTAATAAATTCTCTAACTGTTTGTTTTTTTAAAAAACAGCTCCCTCCTGCATTCGTTTAACGATATGCACTGACTGGATCTGAAATAAAAATTAGGTAAAAAAGTATTGCAGTAATATTTTGGTTAAAATAAAATACAGCTATCATTTATTGTAATCACGTAGATATAATTTATTTGTTCTTACTTTTCATGGTTATGAAAAATGCCCTAAATAATTTGGTTAGAGTTTTCTACGTTTCCATCAGAGAGCATATTAAATCCATTAGTTGCTGTTGTAAAAGTTCTAATGGTATCATGGTCCGTTTAAATCCTTGAGCCATAGCGTCAGCAACATGCAGCATTATTATCCTCGTATAAGTTTCTTCGTGGTTACAGGGGTCGATGCTGTTTTTACAACGATCACCGCTGCTAGAAACAGTCACACCGTCCATAATATTCAGATATAATGAAAACAGTATAATAATAAAAACAGTAGGGAGAAGAGAGGTTGGCTCACGTACATGAGTTTGCCTAAAATACTAAAGGGTATTCCAATTCCTATAGGGTGGATTAATTTCTTGCGTTTTTACTGATTGATTACAAACAACATTTCAGATGAAGTTCTGGACAAGGTAATTAGGTTTGATCATCCTAAGGAGGTCTGGGACGAATTGCACAGGCTGTATGAAGGAGTCAACGATGATCGCCTGTACGATGCTTGCCTGCAGTTTTTAAGTCAAGGTATGATCGCTCAGATGGTATGATGACCCATATTTCCCATTTATTAACTGAAAAAAATTGTGGCACGTTTTGAAGCAGGAGTTAGTGAAATCAGATGAAGGTACTGATTTACCGGAGTTTCTACTGATCTGTAAGATTTTGAATACGTTGCCGGATGCATATTTTTCATTTAAGTCGAGTTAGATGTTAATGTCAAAAAGAGATAGGACGGTTGAGAGCTTAACGAGTCAGTTGTGTGTGCACGAGAAAGCACTTGCAAACTGTCAAGACGGAGAGTCTGGTGGTGAAGCTCTAGCCGTGACAACGAGTAAATTCAAGAAAGTTTTAAAGGTACAAGAACAAAATCGAGCGATTTCAAGTACAGACAGTCGGCGTTGCTTCATTTGCAAGGAAAAAGGCATTTGAATAAGGATTGTCTTAAAAATAAAGTCTGGAGCTACAGGAGAGATAAGTAAAGCTAGAATGATGCTAACTTCGGTATTCTCTGCTGCTGCCGATACAGAACAAGATTATTGGTACGTTGATAATGGTGCTACTAATCACGTAACGATGCGAGCAGATTTATTCGAGGATTTTAAGCGAATTTGAGGAATCTCACATGGTTACGACGGCTGATGGAAGCATTGTTACGGCAGTTGGTAAAGGATCAATACAGTTCAGCACAGTTTTGAACGGGAAACTGCAAAATTTCTACCTGAGAGATGTTTGGTACGTAACTAAGATAAATAGGAATTTCTACTCAGTGTTGGCTGCACAGGATAGAAATCCTAACAGCGTGTTTGAGGCACGGGTTACTTCATGTACAGTGAAGTAGGAGGTCTATACAAGCTAGATTGTACAGCACTGGTACCTGCTGCTTCAATCAATCTTACGGCAGTACAGAAGGAGGATGTGTTGCAGTTGTATCATGAACGTATGGGGCATCAGAATAAAAGACATGTAAGTCGTCTTATTGACAGGGAACTCGGAATTAAAACGTTGTAGTGTGTGTTACAAAAGAGAAAAGGCTACGAAACCCGGAGAGCGAATAGACACTGATATCTGCGGACCATTTCCGGAATCATATTCAAAATTCAGATACTATCTGATCATTAAGGACGAATTCACACGGTTTAGATTTCTATATCTGCTGCGACAGAAATCTGAGGTCCATGAGAAGCTTAGACAGATGTTTGCAGAAACAAAGAATATTGGTCACGCTGTACAGGAAATTGTAAGTGACAACGGCGGTGAATAAAATAATGAGAAAGTTCAGAAAATTTGTGCAGAATATGGCGTAAGACAATGTTTGGTTATGCCTTACACGCCTGAACAGAATGGTTTGAGTGAACGTGAGAATCGTACGGTATTAGAATGCGCGCGCGCAATTATGTATGCTCATGAGGAGTTACCTCAGAAGTTGTGAGCTGAGTTAGTCAAAACGGCTGTTTACCTTTTGAAGACATTGTTGTTGATGACAATGAAGTAAGAGAAGATGTAATTCCTGCTGGAAATGAAGGTCAATTTATTCCTCTTTCTTTAGATGACGATGATTTTTTCGATGATGCGGAAACTTCTGACCTCTTTGGTGAATCTATTGGATTTGAGGGGGAAAGAGATGAAGTTGTGAACGATGATCTAAATGAACATGAAATTGAGGAAATCAGGCAAATGATTTTGAGAGATCGTTCAACTTTAAGACTTCCTGGCAAATTCAAAGATTTTGTGTTGAATGCACAATCGAGTCATTCAGAACCAGCAACTTTCCAGGAAGCAGTTCAGTCTCCTGACTCCAAGGAATGGCGGAAAGCTATGCAGAGAGAGATTGAGTCTTTGGATGAAAATATGACTTGGGTTCTGGTTGATCTTCCAAAGAACAGGAAGGCAATACCAAGCAAGTGGGTTTATCGGATCAAGTATAACCCAGATGGCTCAGTGGAAAAATATAAAGAGCGACTGGTTATCAAGGGTTACTCTCAGAAAAAAGGAGTTGACTATGATCAAACGTTTAGCCCGGTTGTTAAGTTAGGAACGGTAAGAGCAGTACTTAGCATAGCTGCGAGTGAAGGCATGGCTCTTAGACAATTTGATGTATCAACGGCATTTCTTTATGGCAATCTTGAAGAAATTTATATGAGACAACCTGAAGGATACGGTGATGGAACAGAACGCGTTTGTCTTTTGAAGAGAAGTCTTTATGGTTTAAAGCAGGCTCCACGCTGCCGGAATAAGCGGATAATGGCTTTTTTCAAAAATATCGGCTTTAATACCAGTGAAGCAGATCCATGCTTGCTGATCAGAAAGTCTTAAGCCGGAAAGCTGATACTCGTAGTTGCTCTATTTGAAGACGACGATCTGGTAGTTGGAACAAATGAAAAGCTGGTGGATGATTTTCTGGAAGAACTAAGAAAAGAATTTAAGATTACAACAAAACTTGCGTCTTACTTTCTCGGTATTGAGATTGAAAACAGAGAAGTCACTTTGAAAATACATCCAGGTTTGTTATGCAAAGAAGGTTTTAAAACGGTTTGGCATAGAGCAATGTAAACCGATATCAACACCCATCGGTAAAGATGTACAAAAAGCAAGAAAAGCAAGACTATTCTGATATCAAGAAGAGATATAGACAGATTGTCGGTGCATTGGCTTACTTGATGGTCGGAACAAGACCAGACATAGCATATTATGCTGTTAGCGTAGTTTCAAGGAGTCTTGAAAATCTTACGGAAGATGATTGCGTAAGAGTGAAACGCATCATGAGGTACCTACAGTACACTCTGAAATATGGTATCCATAATGGAAAGAACACCAAGAAAGGAGTGCTTGCATGTTATAGTGATGAAGATCACGGAGGAGATATGCAAACAAGTCGTTCAACAACAGGAGTGCTATGCATATGTGCAGGTGGAGCTATCACCTGGATGAGTAAAAGGCAACAAAGCGTGGCTATATCATCCACAGAGGCTGAAATAGTTGCCGCAACTGATGGTTCTAGAGAATGCATCTGGTTAGCTCGACTCTTAAGAGATATTATTGAAGTCAAGGGTCTCCCTACTCTGCAAGTATATAATGAAGCCGCTATAAGATTGGCTGAAAACCCAGAGTTTCACAGACGTACTAAGCATATTAGGATACGTCATTTCTTCGTTAGAGTTAGTGACTAACGGAGAACTTAAAGTCAAGAAGGTGGCTAGTGCGGATCAGTTAGCAGATATCTTCACGAAGCCTCTGCCAAGACCAAGGCTCTAGAGAAGATGATGGGGTGTCCATTGAGAGAAGATGTTGTTGGAACCGTTGGAGGTTTTATGCAATGAAACCCAATGACAATTTAAAAAGAATTAGAAAAGAGAGTTGTTGTCTTGGAGACTTGTAAATAATATTCTGAAACAAAAATGTATTAGTAAAATATGTTTTAATGTAAAGGGGTGATAGTATACTAGGAAGTGTTGGACCTTTTGTGAAAACATAAACTATGTGTGTGGTGTTTTGAACAAATGTGATGAACATTTAACTTTGTGCACTATGAGTCTTCGTGTACGTACTTCGTGATCAAAACCAAGGTACACATCCAAAGTAGTCCTTTTTCAATATTTTTTACCTGATTTTAATTTCTGATCCAGTCAGCGCACATCGTTAAACGAATGCAGGAGTGCAGGAGGGAGCTGTTTTCTAAAAAGACAAACAGCTAGAGAATATTCTGCCGATGAAGCCCAGTTTTCGGCAGCATTTAATATGCTCGTTGATGTAAACGTAGAAATCTCTAATCAAATTATTCAATTTGTCATAACATAACCATATGTATAATAAGTACGAGTAAGTATAAACAAATTGTATCTACGTGATTACAAATGATTGCTGTATTTTATTTTAACCAAAATAATACTGCGATATCATCTTACCTGATTTTCATTTCAGATCCAGTCAGTGCACATCGTTAAACGAATGCAGGACCTGTTTTCTAAAATGATAAACAGCTAGAGAATATTCCGCCGATGGAGCCCAGTTTTCGGCAGCATCTCCTAAGAGCTGTTTACAAGGTTGTGCAGGAATCCCCACACGATTTTTATCGGCACCATTGCTTGGCCTTGGCTTGCTATTTTGTATAAAAAACCAACCTAATACTTGCAACAAATTAGTGAGCCTATATGATTGGAAGTTGGAACTCCATCGCACACCGCGGCGTACCATATCCGATTTTTTTCAGATAGATGTATGATGACTATTTATAATATAGTATATATTTTTAAAAAGCTAAATATATATTCTTTAAGACAGTATTTTTTGTTTTGCACAAAATTCAGGATTTCTGATAGTTGAATAAAAAAATAGCTAAATGGTTTTGATATTTTTGCCAACGTAAAATTGAACTCAGAAAATGACACCACATTCGTGGTGTTAGGTAAATAGAAGCAGTTGTGTTTTTTTTCTGAAGCGCGGCGGCGTGAAACTTTGAATGCCCCACCTGCCTACCCCCCAGGGGGTGGCGGATGGCTACCGGGCTAAATTAGCTTAGTTTTAGGTAACTTACATCAGTGCCAAGTGAATTCATCCGATACCAAAATTTGCACCTTATGACACTACTTCCCGTACTATGTCTAGGACTTCAAGACAAAATTTTGGGGGCAGCACTGGAACCCGAAAAATTCATGCATCCCTTTAAAATGCTACTAGATTTAGTTCCAAGTTAGCTAAGTCGGTTCACGAGAATTTACAGCAATACTCTCCGGTTTCTCGCAAGGCATGAAAAGATCCTTTAACTTTAAAGGCACTAAAAACCGCCACGGAAGCGAGAGCGGGGCGGCCGAGGCACTCTGTCTAACGCAAGCAAAGATTTAGAATATACAAAACGCAAGGCATGCCGAGGTGAGACGAGCGCACCATGACAACGTGTCATCTCATGGTGTCTCGCCTAGAGTGTATGTTACAGATATAGAAACTTCTTAACAAAAAGTAAACAAATACATACATAAACAGCAGTGACAATAGGTGTTTTGACTTGTAAATATAAAAGAATTATCTGTCGGTTCGTTATGTAAAACAAAATAACAAAAACTGCGATTTCGATAAAAAAAAAATCTAAAACATCCCCGTCATTAATTCTAATTTATGAAAGTGTGTTAGTATATTATTTCGTAACTGCCTGTGCTCTGCGATTTAAAGATAGGACTCTGGTAAGATAATTCAATTGTATTAGTGTAGAGCCGCCATAATGTTTTCTACGAATCTTGCGTAAAAGGAACGTACTATTTCAAGGTGTTGCCCAGTGTTACCAAAGGTAAATATTATATTTTGAATGGCAAGAAACGCAAATGTCAAAAATAAGCCAATGCGAGATCTCAATCAATGTTCAGTCAAAAATTCATGTGTCTGTCTGTTGCAGTTGTTTGCTTGCTATTCGACAGGCCGTTTTATTTTGAGTTTATTTACTATCTCTATTTTCTTGTTAGTGGTATATTTATTGTTTTTGTGGCTAAAATAAAGTGCTAAAATGTTTTCCACAAGTTCCCAGAAAAAGTTTTGGACATTTAGTGATGAGAGTGAACTCGCTCGACTGCGCGAGAAACACAATTTGCAATACATTTCGAAGCATGCACCTCATATGGACGAGTATCAAAGGCATAACTATTTTCTGTCTCCCGATGAAGAAAGACTTCTGCTAAAACAATACGAGCTGCACCTAAAAGAGTTCTGTAAGAGATTCAGTCCTCCTATGCCTAAAGGGGTTGTCGGTACCGCCTTTCACTATTTCAAAAGATTCTATCTCTACAACTCTTCGATGGACTACCACCCGAAAGAAATCCTGGCTACCTGTGTATATCTAGCATGTAAAGTGGAAGAATTCAATGTATCTATAGGTCAGTTCGTTGCTAATATAAAAGGAGACAGAGAAAAGGCTTCAGATATCATTTTGAACAATGAACTATTGTTGATGCAGCAACTCAATTATCATTTAACAATACACAATCCTTTCAGACCTGTAGAGGGATTTCTAATAGATATTAAAACGAGATGTAGCTTGGCTAATCCAGAGAGATTGAGAAGTGGAATTGATGAGTTTCTCGAAAAAGTTTTTCTTACCGATGCATGTCTCCTCTATGCTCCTTCTCAGATAGCTTTAGCGGCAGTACTCCATGCAGCCAGCAAAGAGCAAGAAAATCTCGACAGTTACGTCACTGATATGTTATTCCGAGATGCGGGAAATGATAAGCTAGCGGTTCTGATAGAAGCTGTGAGGAAAATTCGGTCTATGGTTAAAATGGTTGAGAGTCCTGCTCGTGAAAGAGTCAGGCTCATAGAGAAGAAGTTAGATAGATGTAGGAACCAGGAGAACAATCCGGACAGTGAGATTTATAAACGTAGAATGAGGGAAGCTCTTGACGAAGATGATATGCCATATGGAGGTTCAAGTCGAATGTCTCTAGACACAAGTGGAGTGACACAGGTGTTGTCTCCCTCGGCATCTTAGCTTTAGATGACTTGTCTGTTTGTATGAAAGATGTGCAATGAATTTATATAATTAAAAAAAGAGTTCTTTCATGCATATTTAGTGTTAAGTTATAACATAAATGACTATTATTTCATAAGATTTGTTTTTTCATTTTTTTCTTATTCTTTTTTTGTTTTTTGTTTTTGGTTATTCAGGGATAACAAACAATTACAGAATAAAATTTTATACACTACTAGCTGTAACCCGCTACTTCGTCCGCTTAGAAGTCGAAAATGGTTCTAATAGGATCTTAAATTGGTTTTTTACATTATAAATTGTGTTAAAATATACCGTTCCCGTTCCCGTTCCCATTCCCGTTTCCGTTCCAGTTCTCGTTCCCGCTCCCGTTCCCGTTTCCGTCATTTGCTAAAGCAAAAGAGAACAAATGACCAATTTGTCTCAATTTTTTTTGTCTCACTCAAAAAATGACCAAGTTTCATAATAATATAAATTTGCAACCCCTAATGCACCCCAGGGAATGCAATTTTTAAAATCTAATTTTTGTATTATTATTATTTATTGACCACTAATTCAAAAATGTCATGTGTCTCGCTTCAAAAATGACGAAGATTCATACAAACTTGCTTCCCCTATTTCACCCCTATGGGGATGTCATTTTCAAAATCTAATTAATGCATTATTATTTTCTACTAACTATTAAATTAAATTAAAAATTTCAAGTGTCTCACTTTAAAAATTACGAAGTTCCATACAAACTGGCAACCCCTATTTCACCCCCTTAAAGATTTTACAGTTTAAAGCGAGAACGTGAAGCTTTTCTACGCACAATTGCGAAAAACGGCCACTCTTGGCGTGTATGCGTAGAAAAGCTTCATTTTCTCATTTTAAACTGTAAACATTCATATAATAGTTTGTAGCGTTATCTAGGGTCTGATCAAGACAAAATTTTAAATGATATCTCCGTTTTCTTTCAAATGATTTATTTTAAATGGGGCAGCACTGGACCCCGGAAAATTCATGTAGCCCCTTAAGCTTTCTTTGGGGCTAGCTCAATCTGTGTGATTTGTCCATATATATTTATTTATTTGGAAAAGGAAAAGCGGGAAGGCGCGCCCCGAGCTAGGAAGCAGCACCACTGCAACCGGGAATGCGCTAAGATGAAACAAATAATTAAGTATTTTTTTAGTTTTCATTTACGTGTGTGTATATTTAAGCTAAAGCAACATTACATGAGAACACATTATGGATATCCAAGAGTAAAGCAAAACATGTCTTCCTTTTACGCAATTACATCATAAATTAATAACAAATTATCAAAATGTCGCCGTGTTGTAAAAATTAAGTTAGTGCGGGCTCCTTTCAAGGCTTCTGGCATATTAGTAACTTCTCGGCTTCATTCTGCAAAAAAATAATTAATTGTTAAAAGGAAAGTATAGCACGCAACCCGTTCATACAAAAATAGCAGATGAAGAAAAGGTTTTACCACTCCTAAATATTATCTGATCTTAATGATTTTTTTTTAGTTTTAAAATTGTTTCGCCAAAAGTGGCCACTTTTGGCGAAAAACAATTTTAAAACTAGACACGACTATTAGTAATAATTTCAAAGGTTTTTCATAAAATAGTTTAAAGGTCTTTCTAGACATTTATACAAATCAAATTTTTAAATATCACCATATTAAATTTTAAAGAATTTATTTCAAATGAGGGCGCCACTTTAGCTACCACTTCGTCTTAACCCCAAGAAACTATGGCGTCATTAGCCTATATTTCATACAAATCCCATAGAATTTTTTGTTTAAACGTTTAGAAAAGTATCTGATTTGACTTGTTGGAAAGTAGCAACTTATGAAGAACGAAAACCTATAATCCGAATCTTTTATATTGTAAATAACATACCTACTAAAAACCATCGAGATAAGATAACATTTAGGAGTGAAAAGACTTATTTTATTGAAAAAATAGAACCGGTATAGAGTAGAGTAGAACCACCACTACATCTCTTCCTGTCAGAGGCGACTAAAGGACTAAGCACAAACATCTCGTGCTAAAACTGCATTCTCAAGAAGGGGAAGGCGGCCGATTGTAAAACTTTTGACAAATGCATTCCCAAAGAGGGTTGACGTAAGAAAGGCGGGCGGCCCGGTGGTAAAACTTTAGCCAAATGTTTTTTTTTTCGGTATTTTTTTCCTGACTTTGCGAGGTCTTCGGCCTCCTTAGGTGACCATTGACATTCATTTACATTTGGAGTAAGAAAAAGCCGGAAAACGCGCTCTGGTCTCCGAAGCAGCACAGCTGAGGACGCAACCAGAAGCGGAGACACACTAAAATACCCAGTGAAAAGGTTGAGTAATTAGAGCGTTTCCGGCCCAGCCCAGTGAAAAGGTTGAGTAATTATATTAGATTATTACTTATATTACTTTTTTCTATATAAACAAGGTTGCCTGGAAGAAATTAAAAAAAGTTTAGCGATAAGGCTACCTTTTGCGCATTGTCTAGTTTTTAGGGTTCCGTAAATCCGTTAAAAATCAGCCCGTCAAAAACAAAAACATGTTTTGCGATTTTGGGGGAACTTCCAGCGCCATAACTGTCAACATCTCAAATACCTGTACCCGCAGGGTAAAAGCGGGCCCCTTTTACTAAGACTAGGTATGTTCGTCTGTCTGTCTGTTACCGCTGTATCTCATGAACCGTGACAGCTAGACAGTTGAAATTTTCTCAGATGATGTATTTCTGTTCCCGCTATAACAGCAAATACTAAAAACAATATGTTTTTATAGATAATGGTACGGAACCCTTCGTGTGCGAGTCCGACTCGCTTTTGGCCGGCTATTAAGATTATGTCATGTATTTATTTTTTTGTATAATAAAGGGTAGGTGTTGTTTTGTACATATAACAAAGTTCTAAATGATAGTTACACCTGTAGAAGTAGGTATATTACAACACTGACCTAAAGCCGCCAAGAAAGATTTTTTGTGTGCCAATTTATAAGGATGCACACCCAGCAAATGGCGAAGAAGAAGCCGGAAAGTGGACCTGTGAATGATTTCATTCTTTCTTTCCGTAGCAGTAGGTACAGCCGACAATGCATAGAGATTTAATTTTTTTTTTCTTTTTTTCTTTATTGTGAGACAAACAGTCATTATTACAGATAATATTTTACTAACTAAAATTGATACATTCAGACATTGAGTGTCGCAACTTGTATATTCTAAATCTTTGGTCGAAACCATAGAATTATAACCCATTATTTCTGGTCGAAACTTAACTATTTAACAAACATTTTTTTATTGATGCATCTTCAAACAGGTTAAAATGGACTGCTCATGATATTACTAAAAAAATATATTGTCAATTTATTATTAATGTGATACATTAGTAAATAGACATATGTATTACTCACAGAACAATATTAAAAATAAAATTACTACTCATAGATACATTATTGTTTTCAAACAATATCAGGAACAATGATTTCTTAAAAACCCAACGAGGAGGAACTAAACAGATCAAGTTCAGATAATTCTTAATTATGAGAGTTGAGTAAACGAGGGAAAGAAGTACCTATTATTGGTGTAATTTTATGTAAAGTGAGGAGGAGCAAACAAAGGTCGTCGTGAAAGGCGAAACGGTCTTCGGTTTGATGCATTTAAGCACAGTGATGATGAATTTATCTTATTGTTAAGTAACTTATGAACAAAATATCAAAAAAATTACGACGGTCTTGCAGGCTCAGTAGCTTATAAAGATTTTGGGAATCCGAGTAGCTTTTTCGAAGATAATTACGAAAATTTAACGTTTTCATAAACTTTTCTTTATTTTTTCTATTCGATCCGCATATAAATTTATAGGGACAAAAAACACTGATTGAGCTAGCCCCAAAGTAAGTTCGTGACTTGTGTTATGGGATACTAAGTCAACGATACTATATTAAATAACAAATACATATTTAGATAAACACCCAAGACCCAGGACAATTTGAAAAAGGCCATTTTCCAACTTGCCCTGACCGGGGATCGAACCCGGGACCTCTGGATGGCGGACTAACATAGTGACCACTACGCCACGGAGGTCGTCAACATACAACCAGTACATATAACTAGTAACATGAGGACCATACCATGCACCCAACGTCCAATATAGGTCTAACTAAAGAAAAGTAAAGAACCATAAGAGTAGTTACCAAACCTTTCGCTAATAGGTTTGGTAACTCTGTAGATGAAACCCAAATTCTTAAAGGCTTTCTGTGTAATTGAGTCTATATGAAGATTAAAAGACATTCTGTCATCCATTATTATGCCCAAGTCACGTGTGTGACTTACTCTTTTTAGAGGACTATAATTTATCGTATAACAATGTTTAAGGGGTTCTTTTTTCGTGTGAATGTTATTAGATGACATTTTCCAACATTTAAAAACATTTGGGTACTATCGCAGTAGTATGACAATGCATTGAGATATGATTGTAGTAACTGGTAATCTTATATGGATTTTACTGGTCCGAATATTTTTGCATCATAAGCATACATAAGTATCGTACTGTTGTTAATGTTTTTAGCTAATTCATTAACTTATAGAGTTTAAAGCAGTGGCCCTAAATGGGATCCTTGGGGAATACCTGATGGGATAGACCGGTATTCTGAGTAATAACCTTTCAGACAAACTGCTTTACTACGATATCTTATATGAGTCTTTTATCCATCTTAAAAGTGTACCATGTATCCTCTTATCTCCATCAGTCTTTTTATAAGTAAATCGTGATTTATTTTGTCGAAGGCCTTTGAAAAGTCCATATTAATGACATCCACTTGAATATTACCTTCCATATGGCTTTCGCTAGAACATCAGTAAATTGTACCATATTTATTTCAACACCACGGCTTTGGAAAAAACGATGCTGATTTTCATTTATTGAATGTCGTGTTACATACGATATTTGACTAGTTACAATCTTTTCAAAAAAAAATCCAAAGATACATAATTTAGATATATATCCCTCTACATTCAGTCACTAAATTTGTTCTAGGTATTACATTTAGGTATTGGTTAACACCAATACCTTCTCCCTACCTGCCTTCTAAATATTATTATTTAAAGATCTCACCTGTATTAATTTGTAGATAGCACCAAGAGATTCATCATTCCTGCAAGATATTGAACCAGTGATGGTAGACCTCTTTCCTCCCCAACTCGACGTGAAAGTCAACTGCGCTTCTGACCAGGCTACAAAGAAGGCCACTAGCAACAGAAGTACCACTGCCTTGTGCATTTTCTTCTTATTTTTCTTTTTGCTGAAAAAGGTGGTATAGTTTTAAGAGACTTGCGAGTTTGTGTTGTTTTGGAAAAGAACGCGACGCTTTTATAGTCGTTCTTTTGTAGGCATTTAAGAAAATGAATGAAGCCCAATAAGTTTTAATTTGTTCGTAATTGTCTGTCGCCCTACGCATTTCGAGATGAATAAGAGAATATACTAAGGCATGTTTTATCATCTAAAGGTCAACCATAAAGTTTGTAAACTCTATTGAATTAATCTATTGGGGGATAACAAATCACACCGATTATTGGGGCTAGCCCCAAATTAAGTTTAAACATAAATTATGAGATACTATCTCAACGATAACTAAGTATATTTTAAGTAAATAAATAATATGCAAAAGTAACAAAAAATATTATTACATACATATAACTTATACAAACTACACTACAGTTATAGTACCCCCTTACCCATACATATTAATAGCTACACTCACTGATTTAATTGTTCAGTACCATTAAGCGAGTGCAAATGTTCAAATATAATTAATCGAACACAATGTTAAGCTGTATTCAAACCATAGGAGAGGAGACCTGGCGTCCTGAAACACAGACGTTCAGTCTAGTTTAGGCACCAGTCTCTCACAATATTTATTGTTCAACTGTTTGTACACTGAAAAGGCATCTGACATAGCTATTGAAGCAGTTTATGTAAGTTAATAGGTATCACTTGTCTTTAGGCATCTTGGAAAATCTGACACAAGCGTTGGTTACTAACACAGGTATGAAAGAAAGACGGTCGATTCGGACGCCAGGGTTCATGCAGTAACTTCATAGTAGTAGTCAGTATGTGGTAACAGTAATTCTTATCTATGATATACATAAGAACTTTCGTACTCGTAGCTATTTTTCACAGACAAAATGTTAATTATGTATGATGATTCATGGGTACTTAGGTGAAAAGGAAATGTAACAAACAGTACCTAGGTACCTGATGTAAAGTGCATTTACTCACACACAGTTTTTTATAGCTTGGAAAATAAAAGTTTATATAGTATTGGGAGCAATAACATACCTATAACGTCTAATCTAAAAATCATCATTTTTATAGCCGGTTGATTGATTGATAGCTCTTTGGTTTGTTATTATTGATGAAATTATTAGCGAAATAAACCTACCTAAATATGAATAGTTTCACTTTGTCCGTAAGGGATAAAACTTTAGAGTCTACCTACAAAATTTTCTTTCTTTCTATCTTTCTTTCTTAACGAGGATATTACTTATTGTCAGATTTTTCAAGCTGCCTAAAGACATCTGACAGCTCTATGACTGACATCTAGCGACAACAGTAACCAATTATTATTATTACACACTAGGATCTAATGTGCAGGTTCCTTTAGGATGTTTCCTTCATCGGAAACAAGTGGTGGTAGTTTTAAATTACCGTACGTGAGTAACTATACAAACTCGGGTACAATACAAGTTGCACTGATAGTGAGGATCAAATTGGTGCCTCACAAACGCAGGGCCAGTGCCTAAACCGCTTGGCCACAACCCTTTACTTACTGTTTGATATTGGTAGGTATTTTAGTAAATAGTCCACCTAAAGACTGTTTATTGAAATAAGTAAGATAGAATAATTTACAATTATTTTAATATTTTCTTTTATTTTTTATTTTAGTTCGAAACTAGGTATTCTCAGCTCTTTCTCATTTATTATATCTTTAATATAGGTACGTGTAACTAACATGAGACTGCAAGTTAAAAAGGCATGCAAATCCTGCGATTGCACCTACATAGAAGCTCAGTTCATTCCGCAACGGATAAAGACGTTTTAATATTAGACATATTAGACTGTATTATGAGGCTGTATTTTTCCAAGATAGCACCGCTAATTTCCGCGACATTCTCTAACTTAAAAGTCTTCATTTGATTTGTAGAAGCCTACAAGCGGTCATTTAATTGCCCTCGTATATAAAAACAGACGAATTGTTCTCAACATCATTCTACCTTCTTTCTGGGCACAGGAACCATGTCTCGAGTGCTAGTCTTGGTCTTGGTCTTGGCGGCAGTGTTAGTGGCTGATGCCCAGTTGACGTTTAGTACCGGATGGGGAAATGGGAAGCGGTCGGTGAATGAAGGTGAAAATGACGCATGTATCCCGGATGAAACGATCTATGTCTTATACAAACTGATACAGGTGAGTTTCTTTATATTAAAACTAAGTAGGATTGAAAATACTTTTTATTATAAAATATGTTATAAATTAAGTACAGCGCGAGGTTCCAAGATGTAACCTATTTAGGCTAATTCATTTTAACATTGAAATAGGATGACACTATGGGACGACTGTAGTGTCATTTAATGGAGTAACGGTCCTGGGGTAGCATTTTTGAAATCACTTGTCACATCGGGAATGGTTTACGCGTGCGTTTCCAAACAAGTGCATTTTTGAAATGATAGTTTGCGAAGGATTTGCAACGGGTGGTCTCGACCACTCGTAATTTTGACATTTGTGGCGCAGATATGTCAAAGAAACCTTTCATAGAGAATCCGTTCCGTTTCGTGCAGATTTTTTATAAGTGGTGAAATTCTTAGAAAACCATAGACATATTTTCGATGTTTTCTGCGTAAAACAATATTGTTTTTCGCTGACACGACGGTTTCAAAAATACGGCCAAATGGTTTTTTACGCCGGCGGTGAGTTGGAAAACTAGACGTTTTGTGTTTCGGTGAGTCCTTAAATGAAAAAGCGCACTATGGTGTTGTACGCGTTCATAGACTATTGTAAACACTTACCAACACTTAGTCATTGTATGGCAGTCGTCAAGCTATGATATATCACCTGAAAAATCTGACAACAGTGTTGGCCACTTACGCACCCGAAAAACCACAAACACCAACATTTGGCTTTACTGGCCGTTTGATTAGGTACTGTTAGTCGGGTTGGGATTGGGACCGAAACTAAAAACAGCCAAGTGCATTTCGGGCCACGCGCAATGTAGGGTTCCGTAGTTGCGAATGCCAACTTTGAGTTCACGGGACTAAATCGTCTAAAAAACTAAATTTCTATTGAATTCGTATGAAATTTTACTTTTCCGAGTACATTTTAGTTTATAACTGTCGCTAACAAAACTAAAAGTCGCTTATAACTGTTTAAATTGTACACCGTATTTGTATTTACAATTATAGGCACTACAGTTTTCCTTTTTTTATTTATTTATTTTCAGAAAGTAACATAGAATAAACTTTTTATGCTATCCAAAAACCACGAAGGTTTGTCCGGCCGGAGACCATACATCTACGTACAATTTTGTATTACGTTAGTACTTACGTATATTAGGTAGACT
The DNA here is from genome assembly GCA_943193695.1 of Acrobasis suavella. Lineage (NCBI taxonomy): Eukaryota > Metazoa > Arthropoda > Insecta > Lepidoptera > Pyralidae > Acrobasis > Acrobasis suavella. The sequence goes on from OW971928.1 coordinate 33,160,446, forward strand.
TCGTTATATACTACCAGTGATTATTTTCACGTTTACTTAGTAGATAGAGGAGAGGACGAAGACGACAATTGGCTGTAAAAAATAATTGCACTACTTATGCCTACTCGTAAAACCAAATATTTCAGAAACGGATCCATTAATCTTCAAGAAAGCCTGCAATCTAGTCGCGGTGATAGATATTATTTTCATGATCTTATTTTACCACTTTGTCGGCATAATTAATATATTTACCTACATATCCAAACCAAATTCAGCTTTCTAATACTACCTATGATTTATAGAAAGCTGAAATTTGTCTCTGAGTAGAACCGCGGACAGACAGATAGACAGACAGTTGCTAGCGGTGCGTTATATAGATATATTATTTGTATAAATGTCACTCTGACAGCACGCCACCACAGCCCCTTCTGAATAAACAACTCGTCACGGCAGAACGCCTTTATTTTTTTCTCCCAAAATACGAAGTAGAAAGTGAAACTATAAGGATTCTTTGTTTACTACGGAACCCTAAATTGTTACCTACAGACTGACAAGAGAAAATGATAGAGAATAAATAGGTTATCTATTCAAAATAAGTGCTGGTAAAAGGCAGCACTTACTTATGAAAGCGGACCAGACGACGAACCTTGTCGAGCTCCCGTTCTCACTCCCGCTTCCGCTACCGCTCCCTCTCCCGCTCCCACTCCCACTCCCACTCCGCTCAAACACGTCATGTTTCTCGCTTCAAAAATGTCGAAAATTCATACAAACTTACAACCCCTATTTCACCCCTATAGGGATGTTATTTTCAAAATCTAATGAATGCATTATTATTTTCTACTAACTATTAAATAAAAAAAAAATCTAGTCTCTCACTTTTAAAATTACGAAGTTTCATACAAACTGGCAAGCCTTTTTTCACCCCCTTAGGGATGGAATTTCCAAAAATCCTTTCTTAGCGGACGTTTTCTAGTCACAATTTACCTATCTACCAAATTTCAGCTTTATTGGCTAAGTAGTTTTCGAGATTTCGTGATAAGTGAGTGAGTGAGTGATTTTCGTTTTTATACAGAGTGATTTTTTACCCACCAGCCAAAGTTTTGGACCAAGTGCTGTCTATGATATTGAACTACTTTCCATACCACACTTAAAAATAGTTAATGAAAAACGAAAACAAAAATTCGGCTTCCCATACAAATCAGCGCTCGGCCAAACGAATTTTGTACGGGAACACGAAATTTTTTTATAGATTTTTAATAACTTTTATTATCGAAAGTAGTTAAGTATCATGGACTGAACTTATTCCAAAAATTTGGCTGGTGGGTAAAAAGTTATCCTGTATATATAGATAAATCAATCCATGATAGTGAACAACTTTTACCAGAAACATATAAGTAGTAGTTACCGAAAAACAAAAATCTTTTTCACCGACTTAAAAAAAGGTGGAGGTTATCAATTCGTCGGAATCTTTTATGTGTTTTTAATGTATGTTCATTGTTCACCCATTCTTCTAAGATGCCTGGACCAATTCGGAAATTTATTTTTGTTTGAAAGGGAATACTTGTCAGGTGGTCCCATAGAAATTTTATTAACATCGGCTGTGTAGTTGAGTGTTGAAGACGGTTTTTAGTTTTGAAAACTTTTTCTTAGAAGTTAGATAACTTCTAATTTCACCCAAATGAGCTAAAATGTGTTCGAATTTACAGTTATAAGCACTGGAAATTCGAACACATTTTAGCTCACAAGAACCAGAATCTGTAAATTTTTAAATTTTTCCTTTTTATCTTTTCAGAGCGAAGCTGAAAAATTTTTGGCATGCAAAAATGGAGCGAAGAATTAAAATAAAATCGGCATATCTACACATTGTCTTCAAAGTTATAAATAATTGTTGATTCAATAAAAACTTCCTTGTTATTTTTCATCATCTTAGTATGTAATTTAAAAATATTTATGATTTTTTTGTCATGAGTGTTGATTTGTTTGTGTCTATGGAATAGCTAGACATTTTAACTAACTTTACAGCCAGTTAAGTTCAGCCATAGCCAATACTATATAGACTATATCGCCTTTACACTTACTAATGGGACAGAAAGAGAATTTTGGGTTTGGCGGCTCTCAAAAGATGTTAGGGTTTGGTAAAGTGATTCCCCTGATATAAACACAATCACACCACGTTTTCTATAGATTTCATTGTACTATCATTCCAGCCGCATAATGTCCACTGCTGGGCATAGGTCTCTCCCAAGGATTTCCAAAATGACCATAGTCCCTTGGTGACATCACTGATCTGCATATTGTTATCGGCTACAACCCACAAGCAACAGTAGAGGACCTCTACTATTCTCACGGAGGTCCGTGACTTTGAAATTTCCAACTTTTTTTTAAATCTTGTACTCTTAGCATTGGCCAGCACCGGAACTTGACTTTGTTTTAGGAGTGAAAAATTAATATACCCCATATCCATTTCGATGAACCTCTCACCTTGCTACCCAGGGCATGGACCCCGGCTTGTCTCTCCCCCTCATCCCCTGCATCATCATATTAATCATAAAATAAAACATCATTCCAGATGGGTACACTTTTATTAAATACCTTCTCTTACATCGGTCCGTAACTTAAACGTCTGGGAATGATGACTCTACGTTCCTATAGGTTTTACAAAACTTACTTTAGCTGCAGGTCTTTATACTATTTCTGGAAGCAACCAGGATTTTGTATTATGCTTTGATAATTTATATAATTTAATACATTGATTAAAAGGTGACGTAGACCAAGGAGTCAGCAAATCAGGAGATAATTAAGATCAAGCATATCATGGTCGATATGAATTGAGACTTACGAGTTCGAAATAATTTAATTCTAAATTTACGAGTTTTTAAGAATCTGGAAGAAATATACTTACTTATTCTTAGTTAGATCTCATAGTATGCCAGCCATAGAGCGTTACTCAAAAATTATAAAATTAATAATGATGTACGGATTGTATGGTGTAGGTAATTCGATGAAATTTCTTTCAATTACAATTTTGTTTTAAAACAGTTTTGTTTAAGTACAACAATACTAAAAAATATAGATACTCGTTTTATTTTCTTTTTAATAATAGAATGTGCATCAATCGGTGGGCTTTTAATATGAGATACATATATCACTTTGATTTTGTAACATAAAATATTTTCATCGTATGCTTATTTGTTATTTTTGTTGGTATTTCATGATTAGATTTCATGTGATTGAGATGTAGGTTGTAAAGGTTATTAAGTTCCGTGTAAAAATGCCAAAGTTAAAAATGACTATGTGTTTGAATTCGGGTCATTTCATGCAGGCAGCAAGTTTAAACTACATGCTCATCACAGCCCAAGAATATCTAAAGGACAAATCTTTACTAAATTAAGTAAGTAATATATCGATAGTCCTCTAATTATTGTTAATAACCTAAAAGTTGTTACCAAAAACGGGACGGAAATAGAAAAATGAGCAAGAAGAGTAAAACAATGAAATTATTTCAGTTTTCTCATGGGCACCGGTTCTTAAATCGACTCTTCTTAACCGAACACAGCGTTAGTGATATATGAAAACTCGTGTTATGATAAATTCACATAGAATTTTTTTTTTTTTTTTGGGAGTGTACTCTTGTCATGTTAAGATAGATGCAATAGTATGTCACATGTAATTTTTTGTATAATGCATTTTTAAAACTCGATATAAGTTTAGGCCGGCAAGATCGCAGTAAAAATATTTATTGCAAAAATATATAACTAAACATTTATAAAATGTTAGACTTAAGAGCATACTCCCACAGATAGTTAATAGGAAACATTGAAAGTATTTACAGTGACACGCATAGACATTATGTGAAATAAAATGAACAATGAAATCTTAACAGTGTTATGTATTAAAATGCTATATTTAATATAGATATCTGTACACTGAGCGACACAGGTGTAGAGAGTTGTAGGCCCAACTATATACATTTAACCACGTACCTAAGCTTTCCATAAAACGTTTTTATAAGTCATTAAGGAATAAACAAATAAATAAATAAATAAATAAATAAATAAATATTTATATATATATATATATATATATATATATATTTATATATTTATATATTTATTTATATACACATATAATATATATTTATTGGGAAAAGTTGTTCAAAATGATTGACTGAATCACCTCTTAAAATATTTGTACTTAATTAAAAAGACATTGTATATATATATATATATATATATATATATATATATATATATATATATATATATATATATATATATATATATATATAAAGGTATGCAAATAATATGAAGTGAAATTGATTTGAATCAAAATCATCATCACACAACATATTACATAGGATAAATTAAAAATAAACAACCCAGAAAGTAAGTTCAAAGAACAATAAATATATATATCGCAACTTTTTGACAAATTAATGAAATTACTAGGTAAATTATTTTCGGTAATAAATAACCTTTGATGAACTCAAAAAAAATAATTTACAAGACCTTTTAATTAGAAAGTGCCATTAAATGAATCCTAAACATTACACTTATCTAAGGACTATGAAATAATGAATATAATGAGTGTTTATAAATTCCCTTTGTCTTATAGACGATACTTAAGTAATTAATTAGATTATAATGGAATCTACAAGATAGGTGTTCTAGGCCATAATATCTTACGATAGTGTGACAGTAATTCGACTAGTACTCTATTTGCTAAATATTAGAATATTGAACTCTAATCTAAAGAATATTGAGTTCATAAATCATTGTGGTTAATCTTAATATTCATCTAAATATAATGGTAAATAGTCGTATAATACATTCAGACCGTCCCTTTCGAGTTCATATAGAAAAGGTTTCCATCAAAAGTCATATAATATACTAATCTAGCCCGTATTTTGTTATGAATACTGTCTAAATTCACATAACCTCTCGATAGGACATATATTTTCTATGGGTTTAGTCATCCGCCTCATTACACCTACCATGGTATAGTATATATTAACATATATAATACTTCTCCACACAAGGAGCTGTTCTTTGGTAAAATTATCAAAAACCTTTCTTTTAGGAAAGAAATTTTTGTACATAAATACATTGTGGTACATAATGAATATAATATGAGTATATCTTATATGACATAAATATTTAAGACGCGTGAGTTCAAATAAGTGTTCTTCGTTTCCTTAGCCGGTTTTTCATTCACCCGATATATCTATAAAGATTATTAATTCTACTTTTAAGTAACCAATCATAAGAGTAGGTATCGTATAATGTTATATTTCACATTTTAAATACACCACTTGAAGCGTCTTTTTTGTCTAATGATTAAACTGGCAGTCAATTAATCTGTTTGCATGCCAAAATGAAGAACCGGCTATTCCAATGTGGCTTATTCCAATATAGCTTAGCATGACAGCTGCCATACTCGCGGTTCTCTTTTTTCGCTCTTCATGAGACCACCTGGATTGAAGAAGGGTATTTGCAAGCAAGAAACATGCAGGTAATAGCTGGATTTCATTCCTTCAATCTTTGGTACACCCTGCCTGTCTCACCTTGGTGGTACATTAAGTACGGATAGGAGATGAAGTTACAGGCTCTGATCTATAAAAAAAAGTTACCGTCCCCTGTCTGGAATTAAGAGGAATCATTTATACTTGAGGACGATGAATGCAGGCCGCTCTAGATTGGTCATCTTGGAAATCCTTAGTAGAGGTCTGTGTCCTGCAGTGGACGTTATGTGGCTGAAATGACGATGATAATGATTTATACTGGAGGACATTTCGCCACCCGTCTCGGGACTTTTGGTACTCTTGGTGGTATGGTTAGAGCCCTGATCAGAGCGAGCGACGGCCTCGGGATGTTGTCTCGGAGGAAGATGGCATAAGCGAGCGCGAAGAGCGCGTAGGGCGCGAGCACGGCCACCGCCAGGCGTGCCACTTGCGGCGCGCCGCCGGCATTCCCGGAGAATCACTTTTCTTCATCCTCATCGCGGAATAGATATGTTGACCTGTATGAATAATACTAGATTATTAACCAAGGGGATAAAGCAGTGCCTTCTGTCGCGGGTGACGACTTAAATCGCGAGCGCAACGAGGTTTACTCCCGAGCGGAGCGAGGGTGTTAAATACTTAAATCACGAGCGAAGCGAGGGATTTAGGACAAGTCCTGAGAGTAGCGACGGATTTGAGTTCACTCCAGATTAAGACAGCTTTATCTCCGTGTGCGTGTGATATGGAGTGCTCCTTTTCCGAATCCATATGAACAAAACGTTAGGTTTTAGGACAAAATTGTGCCAAATTCGTGACATAATTAAAAAAATTGTTCCTCCTATAGTAAAAGTTACAGTCGAAGAAATGGAACACTCATTGGAACATTTGAATAAAATCATATATCATAAAGTACTACAGCTGTGTAGAAAGTTTATATATGAAAAATTAAGACTTTATTTGTGTTATCGAATAACAGTTACACCAATACATTTTAACGTTTTATTTAGATTTTATAAGGGTTAGTTAGGAACACTCAATCCTCGTAATTGGAGAACGGAGTGTTCCTGCAATTTCCTATTCCGGCTGGATAAATTCGTAATGTTTTTTCGGTACAGTATAATAATAGTTAAGAATGAATTGGTTCCATAAAAACCTTAACCATAAAAGCGTTGGTTCAAAATCAAATTAAACTTTTATTATTTTTGTAATGTCCCTTATGAGTGTTCCATATTTTCGACCATTTTTTACTAAACCCAACGTCATATCATCACGGAACTTATATCCAAAATTGTGCAAATGCAAGTACTAAAACATGGCATTTTATTTATAAATGTAAGTTGGATGCTTTATTAATTATCAATATTTTAAGATTTCCAAAGGAAATTATTGTGTAGAGTGTCCATGCATTACAAAAGAAAAATATTCATGCGTACAAAAGTAGGTATTTATTTTTAAATATTAACAAGAACACGTCACACATAAAACAATACAAATAAAATGTAGATAGCTATACCAAATCTGGAAGCATGGCAGTGCCCCCGCCTAGACGAGAATACTGAATGGCAGCTGAACCTACCTTTAGCAGATTTGTTCTGGATACTATTAGAAAGTCTAAATTCTCAGGATATAAATGTCAATATCACTTAAGTCAGAACTTATTAAATATGCCAAGTTTCTAAAGTATACCTGGCTATTATACTTTATATTTAATTAATATCTGGAATACACAGATATCATCACTTCCTGGCTGATGATCATAGAAACTGTTAGTGTAGGTCTTCCTGAAGTCATAGAAAGCTATATTTGGTATAAGGCCATAAAAATTAAAAACATTTTCCCTCATAACTTAAAATAGGAGGATGAAAGTTTTCATGGAATTTTGTTAATTTTTAAGCTGAGGACATAAATGAAAATAGATATTTAGTATATTGTTTACAGATAAAAAGGTACGTTCTTCAGCACTTCCTTACTCGTACTTTAAATAGAGTTAACTTATTACTTGTTAGTGGATAAATATCACAAAACAATATTAGTACCTATCGAAATAGGTATGTATTATAGTTAATTTAAAAAACAATGAATTATTAATAATGCATTTCTGAGTATATGAAAATATTGCGCGGGAAACTTTGAAAAGACCACAGACTAAAAAGAAAATAATCCACATCTGGGTGCGTTCGGTAGAAACTGTCTATGGAGATTGACTATCGATGGCACACGAAATGTATGTATTTTTAAAAAGGTTCTTTATACACTGGCTGGTAATATAGAACGTACCCAAAAAAGAAAAACAGGCATTGAGAACATTTGTTTTCTTATTAAGAATAATTTTACAGCAAATAAATACAAATCCCTACCTTGTAATTTTTCCCGACTGCGCCAAAAGGAAGGATATGCGCGTGTTTGTGTGTATGTGTTATGAGCTGATGAGTATGTGTGTTGAGGTGTATAAGTTTAAAAGTATAAAAATAAGTGTAAATATAAGTATATGTATAAGTGTATGTATAAAAGGTTTGAAAGAAAAAGACTTAGAATGTACCAGCTGCTTTTCTTCCCGCACAGATCATAAAAGCCGATCGAGGAAATGGGCGCGATTTGAATCATGTTAATAGACGATACGGATAGCAACTCATCACTATTTTGATAGAGAACATGCAGTATTTTTATTTTTTGCTTTAATTTGAATGAATTTAATGCAGAATAGACCACGAGTATATTAAAAATTAAAATACTTTGATTTATTGCCAAAAATTGCGGTCTCAAACTGACATTATTGTTTTCGCGTGAAAATTTAAATTGTAAGTTTAAAACCGCATATACTTATGCATATAAGTAAACTTACACTTATTTTTATACTCTTAAACTTATACATGTACTTAAACACACATACTCATCAGCTCATCGCATGCACACAAACACGCGCATATCCTTCCTTTTGGCGCAGTCGGGAAAAATTAAAGGTAGGGATTTGTATTCATTTGCCGTTAAATTATTCTCAATAAGAAAACAAATGTTCTCAATGCTTGTTTTTCTTTTTTGGGTACGTTCTATATTACCAGCCAGTGTATAAAGAACCTTTTAAAAATACATACATTTCGTGTGCCATCAATAGTCAAACTCCATGGACAGTTTCTACTGAACGCACCCAGATGTGGATTTTTTTTTTAGTCTGTAATCTTTTCAAAGTTTCCCGCGCAATATTTTCCTATACTCAGAAATGTATAATTAATGATTCATTGTTTTTAAAATTAACAATAATACATACCTATTTCGACAGGTACTAATATTGTTTTGTGATATTTATCCACTAACAAGTAATAAGTTAACTCTAACTATTTCAAGTACAAGTAAGGAAGTGCTGAAGAACGTACCTTTTTATCTGTTAACAATATACTAAATATCAATTTTTATTTATGTCCTCAGCTTAAAAATTAACAAAATTCCATGAAAACTTTCATCCTCCTATTTTAAGTTATGAGGGGGAAATGTTTTTAATTTTTATGGCCTTATATCAAATAGCTTTCTATGACTTCAGGAAGACCTACACTAACAGTTTCTATGATCATCAGCCAGGAAGTGATGATATCTGTGTATTCCAGATATTAATTAAATATAATGTATAATAGCCAGGTATACTTTAGAAACTTGGCATATTTAATAAGTTCTGACTTAAGTGATATTGACATTTATATCCTGAGAATTTAGACTTTCTAATAGTATCCAGAACAAATCTGTTAAAGGTAGGTTTAGCTGCCATTCAGTTTTCTCGTCTAGGCGGGGGCACCACCATGCTTCCAGATTTGGTATAGCTATCTACATTTTATTTGTATTGTTTTATGTGTGACGTGTTCTTGTTAATTTTTAAAAATAAATACCTACTTTTGTACGCATGAATATTTTTCTTTTGTAATGCATGGACACCCTACACAATTATTTCCTTTGGAAATCTTAAAATATTGATAATTAATAAAGCATCCAACTTACATTTCTAAATAAAATGCCAAGTTTTAGTACTTGCATTTGCACAATTTTGGATATAAGTTCCGTGATGATATGACGTTGGGTTTAGTAAATAATGATGAAAATATGGAACACTCATAAGAGACATTGAAAAAATAATAAAAGTTTAATTTGATTTTGAACCAACGCTTTTATGGTTAAGGTTTTTATGGAACCAATTCATTCTTAACTATTATTATACTGTACCGAAAAAACATTACGAATTTATCCAGCCGGAACAGGAAATTGCAGGAACACTCCGTTCTCCAATTACGAGGATTGAGTGTTCCTAACTAACCCTTATAAAATCTAAATAAAACGTTAAAATATATTGGTGTAACTGTTATTCGATAACACAAATAAAGTCTTAATTTTCCATATATAAACTTTCTACACAGCTGTAGTACTTTATGAGATATGATTTTATCCAAATGTTTCAATGAGTTTTCCAATTCTTCGACTATAACTTTTTGACTATAGGAGGAACAATTTTTTGAATTATGTCACGATGTTGGCACAATTTTGTCCTAAAACCTAACGTTTTGTTCATATGGATTCGGAAAAGGAGCACTCCATCCACACGCACACTTATCTCCGAGGAAAATACTCTACTTTTCGTACCATTTGCGAAAAAATAAAGACAATAATAACAAGAGATAAGCGTTTACTAAAAGATATATAATACTTTCATTAATTCTCATCCAGTTACTTAAAAAATACAAAATGTTTTACGTTTAAATAAATATAGGTAGGTACGCAGAAAACTTGGCTGTAGGTATGTGTGAGACGCAAATGACCCTTTGCTTTTTCTTTTTGAAAAACTAAACAGCTGGTGTAAATCAAAGAGCAAAAAAATATTTTAGGTGTGTAAACCAACAATGACATGACTTGATTTCGTTTTTTATTTTATGAAATTTAAGTGGTTTTGTGGATTTTGCGGATACATGTTGTCGATTCAAAATCGTTATTTTTTACGCTTAACAATATAGAAATGATTTCAGTTTAGTATAAATTTCGGTAAGTATTCCAAACTTAAACCACATTCCCCCTCTAGAGGTTGAATGAAATTTTCTTTCCCTGTTTTCATTCTCGGTCTAGAGGCTGAATGAAATTCACTACATTTTTTTTTACCTGTTTTTAACAGATTAAAAATGACTACTGTTATGTTCGCTTTTTGTGCCATAGAATGTGACTTTTTTGAGCAAGTGGTACGAAAAAAGATTTACCGGCCAGGTAGGGTGCAACGAAAACTATAACCAGTGTTTTTTTAAACCAGATTGTTTCTTTATCAAATTCAATTTTTTACGCAATTATTACTGACTGTTTAGCTTGGTGAATAAAAATATAATATATTATTATATCATAAAGAATTTGAAGTGCCTGAGAAATCAAATAAAGACATTTGGTCTTTAATAATATTAGTCTTTAAACTCTTAGATAAAGAAATCTAAAATCACGTATTCTTTATATAACATAGGTACCTACGTAAGAATAACAGCCTTACCAATAGGCCAAATTAAATATGGCGAAAACAAGCGGGAAGGTGATTCTCGAGATGACGTCTATCCTCTTCGACCTAGTGGGGAACTTTGACATCCAGGTCCGGCAGCAGTTCTTGCGCGGCGGGCTCATGCGGACCTCGCACTGCCGCATCTTGGAGTCCAGCATGCCGTCGCGGACCAGCGGTTTCTGCAGTTGTAGACACGTCAGGGGCGATGGAAACGGTGACACATGGACTTTCATATTGGGATAGCATAGAGACTTTGTTACATTAATAATATCGTAACATTAATAATAAATAATATATAACCGCCGGTAGCCTGGACCTTGCCCCGCTGCCAGCGAGGAGCTAGATTAGGTTTTTTTTTATAATATGTGTATATTTTGTAGTATATTTTATATTTTACTTTTTATAGATATATTGTAAAAAAAAATCAAAACTAAGAATTGAAATAAATAAAAAAATAATATATAAAATAAATTAACATAATATCTTTTTATTTTAATAATAGATTGGTTCATTTCTTTGTAATAAATTCTTATTAATTTTATTTTTATGTTATTTTTCTGTCTGAGTCTACTTTTGAGGCTCACTCACACTATGGTAACCCAATCGAATGCGAGCTCACCATAGCAAATGTGGCATTGCTGTCAGTGTCCAGCAAATCCGACGCAGCATCCATGCTAGCCGTCGTCTCCATTTCCCTCTTCGTCTTCTTCATCATCTCCCTATGCATGTCTGATCTAGAGGCATAGTTGACCAGGGCGAACTCTAGTAGGGCCCCGAATACGAATGTAAGGCACACCCCGGTCCAGACGTCGATGGCTTTAGTGTACGACACTGGCGGAAGGGACGCGTTGATGCCTGATGATTGGGTGGCCATTGTGAGGAGCGTAGTCACTCCTGAAAATATTAAGAAGGAAATTGAACACATGAACGAGGCTAACCTAAGTAACAAGTTTAAAGGATTGAAAAAATTCTTAAAAGGTACGAATAATTACTATACTTTTTGTGTGTTGTTATACACACTAGTGATTTAAAGTGTACAGGACAGGGCAGATTTGTGAGGGCTTAAGTTTTACAAAGCTCGTATCTAACATGTGAATGTACAAAGTAGTTTTGGTGTGCATGTTTTAAAAGTGTTCCGAACCGATTCAAAAAATAATATATGTAACCATTACATATATTATTTTTTGAATCGGATGCCGTTTGAATAATCTGACTTCACTGTTGTAGAGAAGTTGTTTCTAGGTAGTGTTACCTAGCGATACCCTCGCTGGCACTGCACCCTGGTCCAGCCAGAACGACACCCAGGACACGATGACCAACATGCAGCAGGGAATGTAGATCTGGATCAGGTAGTAACTGAACTCGCGCTTGAACAGCAGGTCAACCTTTAGGCAACTGTATTCACCTAGAACGAAAGAAGTTTTTTACAACATAATCCAACGAACGACACATTCGGTGGCAAATGTTATCACTACCCATAGACATGCCTTCAGCCAATAATCTTCTGTTGAATGCAAACAAAACCCAATGCATTACATTTAGTCTTCCTAATGTAAGCCAGGCCAATTTTGATATGCTACTGGAGTTACTGGATGGTGAAAAATTAGATCTCGTTGAAAATACTACTTTCTTGGGAATCACAGTAGATTCAAAACTTGAATGGGCTGCCCATATTTCTAAACTCGCTAATAGGCTTAGCTCAACGGCTTACGCTATTAGGAGAATCAGACAATTGACAGATGTAGCAACTGCTAGACTAGTTTAGTTACTTTCATAGTCTGCGATGTTCTACGGGATTCTTCTATGGGGGCGTGCAGCTAATATACACACTATTATATTTTTATTTCAGAAAAAAGGGCAATCCGTTTTTTCACGATTTAGGATCGAGAGACGCCCTAAGAGATTTTTTTAAGAAAATTAATATAATGGTACACCATGGAAGGCCACGCAGGCCACGCTAACAAATAAACAGTAATTATTCGTTTATTTCCTGTATAAATGAAACTAACAAATATTTAAGTAATACTTTGTTTTATTACGTAACATATAAACCAATTCTTTTTATTGTAGATTTAATTAATATTGATTGAACTTATGTTTCATTGAACTCTTCCAAACAGCCTTGCTAGAAACAAGGCACTAAAAGTTACTAAATAGCGATTAAATCTGCAATTTAAAAAAGTGGTTTATATGTTACGTAATAAAACAAAGTATTACTTAAATATTTGTTTGTTTCATTTACCCAGTAAATAAACGAATAATAACTGTTTATTTGTTAGAGTGGCCTTCCATGGTACACCCACCTTATTTTAACGTCGTCGATTCCGATATCGAAGAAGCGAGGGACCGTGCTGCCAAATTAGTTGCGCGACAGATTCGCCGCCGCGTCTGTGATTTCCAGTTCGATGGGTGTTTGTGTAAATAGAAGGAATTTGTCATCACATGGCAATATAACTACGAAATTTTTATAATTGGCCATCGAAGGAGCATGACCTTCCATGGTCCACCCACCTTACTAACTGTACCATCCCAGTATATATTTGAAAGTATAATGTATGTATGAAGAAATATTACCTTATTTAATAGGTGAATTTACGGGTAGAAACTTATGTAACATAAATGATTTAGTTACCCCGTATATAGGCTGAAAACAGTCAGTAAATCGTTTAAAGAAAACTGACTGATTTGACGTCAACAACTACCTATTACGAAATCGAAAGAAAAAAAATAGACAATTATCAAGTGATACAAATATCCAAAAATAAATGATTTTGGCTTTTGACTCTTGCTTTGTTAAAAGTGCCAAAAAATCCATAAAGAATTTTCTATTTCTTCATTGCATTTCTCGTTTTCAGTTATTTTCCCATAAGCGAAAAGCTTCCTCCGCCACAATCTGGCGTATTTGGAACTCGCTAAATAAGGTAGTATAGTATAGTAGATTCAGGGTAGTCCTCGAAAGATATCGGGAGCTGAAAGAAGTGAAAGTAACTGTTACCCTTATTAAAATGCAACTTTTTCTCTGGACACCTTTTTATCTGATAAATTTCAACGCATGATTAGGACTGACTCACGAGGTCTACAGCTCACAGAGCCACTAGGAGTACTAGTATTTATTCTGTGCCACTAGTAATAAGACAAGACAAGACAAAGACAGACGGTGTGAGTACATTTCTAATGAAAATACAAAAAGATGAAGCCAGCATTTCTAAATTTCCCTATCCAGCCTTACCAGTATTAGTCTTGCTGTTACAGTAATCCGTGAGAAACTTCTCTAGGGTGAATCGGGGCAGGTGGAGGTTTTTTACAACCTGTACTGGGTCTCCTTCCTTCCACAGGAACACCAGGTCGTCAGTCGTCCAGCCATCTACGAAATAGGATGCAGGTGTGTCAGTTCCTTCACAGAAAGCAAGTGGTGGTAGTTGAAACTTGAAAATATTGAATATAAACTCAGCACGTAAATCCAAGGGAAGGGTTTTGGGGGTTCAAACTCCCCCTTTATCCTCTGGATTTCCATCCGTCTGTTGGAATTGGAACCCACGTTGTTGATGTGTGGGCATCTTTCGGGCTGCATGCGAGTTGCGACAAACGTGACTTTATTTTGTAATGCATAACAGAACGTTCTTTTTTAGGGTTCCGTACAAAAAATTAAAAAATGGGACCCTTAAAGGATCACTCGTGCGTCTGTCTGTCCGTCCGTCCGTCTGTCACAGCCAATTTGCTCTAGTAGGACGAAATCAGGTGAAATCTGGTAGGACGGTGTAATCCTATCCTATATGACTCAAAGACAGATGTGCAAAGTAAATACTATAGTTTTAAAAAATAAAGGTCATTTTAGGGAGACAAATGAGGAGATTAAGAAAAACAGTGTTGCAAACCTTACTGTGTCGTACATCAGATGAAAGTGTTCGTTATAAGTATCTCAAATATATTTTTGATATTATTTTAAAATAAACAGTTTTGATTTAAATCATGAAAGAAGATATAGTTCATTGCTTGTAACACGGGCAATTTTTTGGCAATAATTGCTTGGAAACTGTAATGGGTCAATCTGGTCTAGAGCAACTAAGTGGAGCGATGTGGAGCACCTCAATAAATTGCGACACTTGTTTTGGGAATATTGCTTTTAATTGCTCCATATATTCCAATTTCTCAATGTCGCGAATATGAGTTGCCGAATATCCAACCGATTTGGATTTTTTTGTCAATTTTCGTTCAATCTCGTTTATACGCATAACTTCGTCTCGTTTTCTCGTATCTTTTTTGTTAGTATGTTACGCGATATCTTGTGAACCGAATTTGCTATACCGCTATTTTCAAACAAGTCAAATCAGATACTTTTTCAAAACGTCAAAACAAACATATTCTATGGGATTTGTATGAAATACAGGCAGATGACGTCATCGTTTCTTGGAGTCAAATAGCGCTCTTATTGTCAGTTTTTCTGCAATTATAAATCTAAAATCACGTTAAAATGGATGTAATTGTATGGAATGGATTGACTAGTATTGCCTAGTTTTTAAAATTGCCTTACATTGCATGTTATTGTATGACTGTAACTCAGCAGCAGGTTGCTACATGTTGCCATCGCCCTAAAGTGCTTGATGTGTTCATGGCGGGAATTGACAAGATTTGAGCAATTTTAGTTGCCCGTGTAAACGTACTTTAAGAATTGTTTCAATTGAAAATAAAGTGGTAAATAGTTCACTAAAAACCACTGTGAGGATTTCAAATGTGATATTTTGTATGAATTTAAAAACTTTCGCATTGTACGGAACCTTCTTCACGTGAGTTCAACTCGCAATTGGCCGATTTTTATCATTTTTTTAACCCCTCCCCCCTCACCCTTTACTAAAACCTGGCTAAGCCCGTGAAACTCAGAGTTACAAGTCGCGTCTTGTGAGGATCGAACTTGTGCCTCATTCATGCTTGGCCACTACTGCAAGAATGTTTACTTTAGTACTTTCTGCATCGTTCAGGACGACCTTTTGAAGCCACATAAGGCATTGTTGGGGAAAATAAATGATCGGTGATTTGTGGTAAAGGTTTTCGGGTAATTTGACCATTAACGGTTTAATAACGCGGATAACGTGCTACCGTCCGCTGTAGACCAATAGTACAAGGTTATTCATGGGTTTTATGATGTCGGTGATAAAACCGATTTGTAACTAGACGTAAATCTTTCTTTGAACACAATTTTACACGTCAATAATGTAAGTTTACATTACGTGTAATGTTTATTTACATTTACATTATTTAAAAATAACCGGCCAAGCGCGTGTCGGGCCACGCGCAATCTAGGGTTCCGTAGTTGTGAATGCCCACTTTGAATTCACGCCACTAAAAACGTCTAAAAACTAGTTTTCTATTGAATTTGTATGAACTTTTCCTTTTTCGAGTACGTTTTATAAGTTGATCGCCTATAACTTTTGAATTTGTAAACCATAATTAGCTCTGTTAGTTTTCCTTTAAACTTCGTTATATATACTACTGCTGTGAATTTTATCATATGTCCATATATAACCGTTTAATAGATAGAGTGGGGACGACGACGACGACACCTAACTGTAACAAAAATTTGCAATATTTCAGAAACTGATCTCTAAATTGAAAAATAATGTTAACAAGCTCACAATATTTTTTAAAGACCTATTTAACTACATCCCACACGATGGGTTAGTCGAGAAAAAATAAACGACGGGTTGCACTCCGGGAGTGCCGGCAGAAGTGAAAACTTGAATATTAACGTTGTGCATTTTTGATATTTTGAAATGGTGAGGGAATAATTTTGCACGAATTGCTTTAATTATCAGTATAAAAGTACTATCATTAATGTGGTAGAATACAATATTTATTTATTTACGCCTAAACGAAAAAGCAGGCGCAGGTATACATTTTCGCCGCGCCGTAGAAAGAGAGGGGAATACTTCCTCTCATACGCCGCGCCGGCTCCATCCGTCTTACGAATTTTCGATCAGGTCACGTGTCCTGACGCGGTCACTTGTCCTGACGCGATTTTAACATTTTTTACCCATTACTAAAAAAGTGTACAACGCCGCTAAAGAAGTTTTCACTTCAAAAATTGACTCCTACTTTACTTGTATGGGAGCTAATCTAAAAAAATCCGCGGGCCGACAGACAGACATGGTGAAACTATAAGGGTTCCTTGTTTACTACGGAACCCGAAAAAGCTACTAATACTTCGACGACCAATGCTTGTCCGCACTTGGATGCGTGACCACAAGTGGCAAAAAAATTCTCGAGCACCTCCTTACTTCGGAAAGCACTTCCGTTGGTCCCGGTTGTTATCATTGTTTGGCAATCGTCACGCTATGTCAGATGCCTTTAGGCAGCTTTAAAAATCTGACACCAGTGTTGCCCACTTACACAAAAATAAAAAACCAACAAACAATGGAAATGGGATGATATCGGACGTCTACCGTGTTATCTTACGGAGTAACGGTCCTGGTGTCCAAAAACTCGCGAGTAAAAGCAAATACGAAATATGGTGAAACGAAAACACACGGAAATAGCTGTAATCTATTCGTGGTCGGAGATAAATACGTTTTCACGTATTGTTTACACAGGTAAGGCAAAGTAAACATCGTCGCCCTATATTGGAAACAGTTTTCGCTGGGAACCGGGTCAGAGAGAGTTTGGGGATGATTTGGTAAAAATTCCGATTTAGCGATCAAATCAATTCAAGGCTGGGCCTGAGTGGAATTTTCACGTTTTGCTTTATTGTCAAATCTATCAAAAATTAAGTGATTACAAAGAAGAAGGAGTAATGGAACGCGTCTTGTCTGTAAATGACTGTATATGTAGGTATATTTATGTACGCGCTTTGCGTTTTAATTCAATGATTCGCGCATAACGTGATTAGTTCATTAGTATTTCGACCAAGGAAGCGTTTATTTCACGTCAGTTTTTTGCGATTACTTTTTCGGTTTTAGTTGTAATGCAGCCTTCTGTAATTGCTTATTTAAATAAACAAATAGGTTATTGTATTTTTCATCCCATCTACTCGAAAAACGATGTTTTCATCCCAAAACATTTGGAGCTAAAGTTACTGATTATTCTCTCGGGACTAAAACGTGAAAAAGATAATCTCTAGGGATTAAAACCAATTTGAAATCTGAACACAAGTGTAATCTACACTACATAATTATGTAGAATCAAAAATAATGTAGGCTGTTAAGCAAAAAAAGAGTAATTTTGTTTTAAAATAAAAAGTAATTGGCACAAAGGTCGTGATTTTTTAAAATTTGGAATACATTTCGTCGTCAACATGGATGAATGTAGGGAAACATTTTATGTTCTTCGCTTCGGAAAAAGAAATAAATATAATTAAAATTTTATCTCTTTGATTCAAATAATTACAGAAGTTTTAGGTTAGTGCCACGGGGTGCAATATTTACTGACTAGGATTTTCCTACCACCAGTCAAGCAGACTCACAAGACTGATCAGTAAACTGACGGCTAATGGTGTCTTGGCCGTAGTAGGAGGAAAGTATTGTTAGATGGATCCATCAAGATCCCAGACAAAAAAACACGTCGATTGTCTGATACCAAAGACAATTTATTAACACAATTATTTATGTAAATGTGAAACTTTTTCGTAAGTTTAAGCCGATAGTGAATAGATATCAAGTTTTCTTATAAAAAATATACGAAGAACCACGCACACAAAGTTATGAGTGAACATTATCGTAAGTTGATGGTCTTCGAAAAAATATCTCTTAGTATATTTTATTGTATGAAAATAACACCAAACGAAGGTTAGTGTTAAATAATTGTCAGTTGAAGTCTGAAGGTATTGTAGGTGTCCTACTTTTCTTTATATTTATTCTGATTTATATTAGCTAGATTTTCACATAGACGGAGATGAAAAGTAGAGTGTGCTACTCAGGCACGGTAATATTTTTATCTCGGGCGATATACATCAATCTCTCTCTTCACTCAGGATTTCACCGTAGAATCACTCGCTGGAATCCTTCGTTTCGCTCTGGATTTAAAGTAGCGCCCTCGCCGTCAAAATATAACCTTATCCCCTTGTAGCACAATCTACTATAAAACTATTTTGATATTATGTTCAAATGTATGTTTTTTGTAATAATTGATGTCTAC
Source organism: Acrobasis suavella (assembly GCA_943193695.1). Classification (NCBI taxonomy): domain Eukaryota; kingdom Metazoa; phylum Arthropoda; class Insecta; order Lepidoptera; family Pyralidae; genus Acrobasis; species Acrobasis suavella. The sequence goes on from OW971928.1 coordinate 33,179,558, forward strand.
ATTCGTATTCGTATTCGCATTCGCATTCGCATTCGCATTCGCATTCGCATTTACATTCACGAATGAAATGAAATTTTTCATTCGTAACCTCCCTGCTGTAGAAAACGTTCCCGTTGGAGAAGATCCAGATGAACACGCTTCGCGCATTGGGTATGATGCTGTTGCGGAAGTGGCGTGGACTCCGGAGTTTCTGGGTTTGATCGCCAGCCAGGGCAATTTGGTGGCGAGGTGGAATTTTTAGTTTTTCCTAGTTCTTGGGTGCACGGCGCACGGTAGTGTCCCCACCAAGACGAGATAACGGAAGCGTAGGTCAATACCTACCTTTTCTCAATGTGTTCCGTCGTATTTTGTACCTTATAGTTTAGGCCTGGTGGATACTGCTAGTTTATATACTACTACTACTAGGATGGTGCAGCAACCCAAAGTGAGTTTTGACCTCCTATAATATTTTTTTCCACTCCGATCTATTTTGTGCCACCTGCTGCTAGTCTTCGGCTTTTATTTCTAGCAGGTCCTTTTTGACTTGATCTATCCATCTGTATCTGGGCCGCCCAACAGGCCGTTTACCGCTTAGCCTCCCAGCATACGCTCTCTTCACTGCATGGCCGTCTTCCATCCTTTCCAGGTGTCCCAGCCAGCGAAGTCTATGTGCTTTCGTCTCGCCGATGATGTTAGGCTCCGCCACCATCTCCTCCAGCTCCCTATTTTTTCTTCTTCTCCATTCCCCATCTTCTGCCTGTATTGGTCCCAGAATTTTTCGCCAGATTTTTCTTTCCGCTACCAATAATTTGTTTTCCTCTTTTAGTGTCAGTGTCCAAGTCTCACAGCCATACATTAGAATAGGTCTAATAACCGTCTTGTATATGCGGATTTTTGTGCGTTTGCTGAGGAGCTTAGACACCAAAACCTTGTGTAAAACGGGACTACACCGAAGCGCGCTTTGTACTCGGGTGACTATTTCCTGTTCCCTGTTATTGGTGTCTGTTAAAATGCATCCCAGGTACTTGAACCTATCAACACCCTTATTACACAACGTCTCTAGCTTTGAGCGGGAGTCTTGGTGCGCGAATATTTTTATATCTGCGTATATGCATATATTCGGTTTTCTGGTTATTAATTCTAAGACCGACTCTATTTGCCTCATCTTCCAATTTTTTAACTGCCTCCACCACCATTTCTTTTCTTTCCCCAAGCAAGGCCAGATCGTCCGCATATCCTATAACCATATGCTGTCCGTTAAGTTGTACACCACCAGTAAGTGATAAAACGTGTCTCATCACATGTTCTCGCGCCAAGTTAACCAGTCAGCACTTCGAACTCCTCTGTTAATTCGGATCCCATCCTTACCACCATTCTACTTTCTTTCGTGGCAACTTTAATCATATCCACTAGTTTGGTGGGAATACCAAAGTTTTTAAGAATTTTGAAGAGAGCACTACGATCAATACTATCATATGCTTTTGCAAAATCTACAAATAAAGCATGAATATTTTGCGCATACTCCCACTTTTTTTTCCATAAGCTTTACCTACTTTAATACACGGAGCTAATCGGGCCGCGTTCGGTCAAAAGAAAACAGCAAGCCAAACACGTTACATAATTTATTCAAAGAGCCACCTGTCATACTGAACTCCTCCTTCAAAATATCGATGTATCGAACTTCGAAAGTTTCATCATAGCAAATTTCGAAGTACCAGACAGAAATTTTCGAAGTTCTAAAGGTCGATATTTTAAAAGTCGAAATTCAGTATGACCGTCAATACAATTTCATTGCTGTACTTTTTATGTTTCTATAATTTAATTTTTTTTAAATTGGCTTGCTTTTACTTATAAATAACGATTTATGTCTTATTATTTTATTAATGATGTTTGATTTTTAATAATTATGTGACTCCTTTTTGATTTATAAAAAAATAATCATTTTTCGTTTGTGCAAGTGGCCAATATTGATGAAAAAAAATCAAGGTAGCTTACGGCATCAGACCGACTTTTGACTGCAATACAATGATAACAGCAGGGACCAACTACTTCACGCGCGTTTCGAAGCACGGAGTAGCTTGAAAATTATTCAACACTTGTTATCATCCATCCAAGAGCGAACCACGCCTGGAGTTACTTAACTTGCTAAAGCGCTAGTAATGATGCGTTCTATCAACGAGCCATCGAGCTCTCAGAATGTCATTTTTGTGATGGTTAACTCTTCATCTGTTGCAAATAATAAAACAATAGCTAAACACTTGACCTGGGAGGAATTCCTCCCAGTGACAGGTAAGGTAGTATATACTAAACTAACTATTATTGTGTATTAGATAACAACATGATTAAACTTAAATGAAATGTTTTTTACTTTTATCTGTAACTACGAGTAGTATAACTCAATTGCTCGAACTTTACAGAAATTATAAGTACTTAGTATTAAAAAACTCACTGGGATTTAAAGTAAATAAAAGATCCAACAACAAAACCCAGAACGCTTTCTGGCCGAAATAGACAGGCATTTGAAATCACACGGCCAGGCCGACACGCTCTTGGGTTTGGACTTGGTTTCAACCACGAAAGCCTGTGTGTTTCCTGGCCGAAATCAACATGCATTTGTAATATCACTTGATTGGTATTTACTAACTACAATAGCCGGTAGGTTTTGGCCGTCGGCCCAGCCGGAAGGCACTTCAATTCGCACTCCAAACCCCAGTTTGGAGTGCGAATTTGAACTACAAAAGCCTGTGCGCTTCTCGGCCGAAATCAACAGGCCTATGGAATGTCGCCGTTTGGCATGATGATCTTGTGGAAGAACCTCTCCTTAGTAGTCAACACGCCAGTCCGCTACCTGGGTTCTAGGTCCTGGGTTCGATCCCCGGCCAGGGCAAATTGGATAATGGCCATTTTCAGTTTGTCCCGGGTCTTGGGTGTTCTGGCGACACGATGCACGGTAGTGCCCCCCCCCCCCCCAAGACGAGACAATGGAAGCACAGGACACTACCTACCTTTTCTCAAAGCGTTTCGTCGTATTTTTGTGCTCTTATAGATTCGGCCTGGATAGTCCTAGTCTATATAAAGTATGTTTTTATTGTTGAATTATTATTATAACAACTTACTCTGAGGCTAGCTCAATCTGTGTTATTAGTCCTTATATATAAGAAAAAGCCGCAGGCACCAGCTATAGTTTAATATAAAAAGTACTTACAGCTAGCCATTCTCAAGCTGCAGGTCTGCTTGTCCAAAGGATACAGCTTCAGGTTCATGGGGCAGGACAGCGTCAGCGATATCCGGATGCTGTAGAGAACGTTCCCGTTGGGGAAGATCCGGATGTACACGTTGGGCATGATGATGTTGTGGAAGTGGCCCTCCTTCTCGTTTGAGAAGAACAGGTCCGGCATCCACACCCTGTTAGCTTCCGTCAAAGTCAGGTATTTTAAACGTCCTGAGGAATAACACATATAAATGTATAATTAGATTATTTGATTTAGAATGAATAAGGTTTTGCCATCTAAATGTAGAATGTACGTACGTAGAATGTAGTATGGTAGAGGCCGATCGATGGAATGCGCATAATTTTGAGTCATGCTTAGGCCATGCGGCTAACAAACCATTTTGATTTCTCGCCCATCACTACACTAAAAGTCAACTTTGAGTCTTGAGGCCTTATACTCTGTCTGCCTAGAGCCGCAAAACCCGAAAAGTTTATGCCTAGCTCATTAGGGATAAACTTCATCCGAGTAGTATTCTAAAGGAAAATCAAGAACAAATATGTGTGCATTTCGTTCCTTCTGAGCTATTTTTAAACCCCCTTTTCAAACCCCTTTTCAAACTGGCCCTCGAATCAGAATGATTCAGAATTTAATCTGAAGTACATGAGTAGAACTGTAGAACCTACCTAATAAGCCACATCAAAGAGTTCCAAGTTGCTCGGAAAGTCGTATAAGTACCCTCACAACCGTAAGGGCCCGGACGTAGGTTAAGGGAACATTAGTTACTAAATATAAACATACATTACGACTCACTCACTAATTGACATAGTTGTTTGGTTTGTTCCCGGGTGACAGGTGTCATAAACGATATACCATCGTATAGAGGGTACTCCAGTGAGTACCAGAAAAATCTGACATTTCAAGATCTGCGAAAACCTCATGTGGAATGTGTACGGCCTGCAAAAACGGTTGGGGTTAGGGGCGTGTTTTTTTTCCCAAAATGTAGGGGGTTGTGAGCAAATTTACGGCTGTCATTTGTTTTTTGATTTTTTTCAAAATCCAAGATGGCCGCCATACATGGACAATTCCCCTCCATACAAATTTTATACAAAAGTCCCCCCTAAGTAACTAGGCGCAGCCTGAGGCCGAAGGCCGAGCCCCTCCTTCCCTCCCCTCTCTGACCCCTCAACCCCCCCAAGTAAGTTTCGCGAGCCCGTAGCTGCGTGGCGAGGCCGTAGGCCAAGCCTCTCCCACCAAGCGCTGCGAGGTTTTTTTTTAATTTTTGAAATCCGAAATGGCCGGCGACAGTCAACTGCATCCGATTTGGCTGAAAATCGATTTATAAATGTATTTTGAGCCAAAAATTCCAAATTTTATATTTTTTGTGGAAACTTACAGATCTAAAGTCTCTCAATCAAAGTACCAATGATTCAGGTTAATCTAAGTTAGTCAAAGAGAACTGAAACCAAAAAAATCTGTTTATTTAGAGTGTAAACGTAGAGAAGTTCACTTATTTAATCATATTTACTTTGATTGAGAGACTTTAGATCTGTAAGTTGATTAAGTAATGTTCCCTCTACTTACGGCCCGGCCCTTTAAATTGTCTAGTTTTGATTTAAGTTTTATTTTGATGTTAAAGTTACTTACACTTTTAAGTAGTAGAGTTGCTTATACATACATATAACTTAATAAGCCCCATCAAAGAGTTCCAATTTGCTTGGGAAGTCGTATGTACTCTCACAACCTTAACTGTAAGGGTCCAGACAAGTTAGTTAACTAGATGCTCTGAAGCCGGACACAGGTAGAGTATAGTTTTAATACAAAAAGCAGTCTGCTGCTGGGTAAACCTAGCAGACTCCTTTTACAAGTTTTATTTTTGGTGGAGTGCTTAAATTGGAATGGGTGGACTAGCTGTTTCTACTGTTATATTATAAACTACTGTTGAACTGCCTGTGTATAAATTTAAGAGCAGTCATCATTTGTATGCAGTGATATGGCATTTTTTTATTATTTTTACATAACGACCGCTCGCTGCTAAAAGCATTGTCTTGTACGTTGTACGACCTTTTATTAATTCGACCCATTTCTCATTAACATGGCATCAGGTGTATAACGAAACGAACGCATACGATTTGTGAACACATTGGTATAATATAGTACATATTCAAAATAGGAGCTCTTACTCTAAAACCGGCACGACATTTGCACAAAGTCAGGCAACAATTCTTATTCTCAAAACGCTACATAATTTGATTAATATAAATTTAACCAGTGTCAACAAGCAACACTGAGCGCTACGAAATGATGATAAAGGCTAATTTGGTTTGACATTGAAAAAGGCGACACTATCAGACGACTTTCAAAGTGTCAATTTTATGGAGTAAAGATCCTGTATTTTATTGAGGTGGTTAAATGGCAGATATGTTTATGAAGAATATAGTAAAACAAGTAGATTTTTTTATAAAAGAGCTACAAAGTGCATTTCTTAACATATTATACATTACGCTGACATTTGGCTGACGGAGCCATAAAGCAAATAGATCACTTTTCGCATAAAATAAACGTGTGTTCTTGTTTTTAATAAAATGGAGTCAAAATAGTGAAGTCCCCAAATCGCATTTCGCCCATTTCCTTAAGGGGCTACTTGAATTTTTCGGGGTCAGTGCCCCATTTGAAATAAATTATTTGATAGGAAACATAGATATCATTTAAAATTTTGTCTTGACCAGGCTCCAGGTAACTCTTCAAACTATTTTATAAACATCGACACGTAAGTACATAATAGCTCGATGTTTTTAAACTACAGTTTAAAGTGAGAACGTGAAGCTTTTCTACGCACAATTGCGAAAAACGGTACTTCATAAAATAGTTTGAAGGGTTATCTAGAGCCTGGTCAAGACAAAATTTTAAATTATATCTCCGTTTCCTTTTAAATGATTTAATTCAAATGGGGGCAGCACTGGAACTCGAAAAAATCAGGTAGCCCCACGATCTGCGCGGGAAGAGATGCAGCTGGTACATAACATTTTTTCATATTCCGGAAAATATAACTTACCTCCTAAGTTGTTAAACTTGAGACGCTCGTCCAACCACTGTTCCCTGAACGTCAACTGAACAGAGTATTCCTGAAAACATACCACACATTATGGCATACGAGTCAGAGCTAGTTTTCCTGATTGTGATATAGTCAAACCTTTTAATGTTTTCTTGGCTCTGTGTATGAGTCCTTTAAAGACAATCTTTGTTTCCTAGTTTCTTTATGTTATTTTCATGACTGATTTTCATTTTTTGTACTTTTCAATAATGAGGTTAGTATACAAGTAGGTATCTGTTAGTTTAATAGCTGCAATTTCTTTATAAATAAAATCATAAATACTAAACAAGACAAGATATTCTTTATGCTTGGGTAGGGTACGTTTAGATCTGCGAAAAGAAAACATACCCATCGAAGTATAACGAATAAACTTTTACACATTATCATTATATTCCTTAATGATACCTAAGCATATCAGGTTGGACTCAGAAACCCACATGCATGTAAGTTATCGACACAATGCAAAACAAATAGACATTTGTCATAATGTGAAACATGTGCCGATAGACAATGTTCCTATTATGTCTATACTGGTCTTTGGACTCAAATCCATACAGTCCCATATAGACAGGTTTATAAACTGTCTATATGGGACTCCAAACCAAAAAATATTCCATCAATATTTTTTTACATATCCAGTTTAGTTATACTGTATTTCTATCATGAATGAATATACTTTGACGATATCACAATCATCCTTAAATTATAAACTACGTTAAAATGAAGAACTTATGACTGAGTTAAACATGGTGACTTATATTTTAAATGATTGTCATTTGCGGCAATTTATTGTGCAACAATAACTACAGCTTTATTTATATTAATTCCATTTTTATGATCGTTTCTTTATCGCATGAAGCTATTTCTACGTCGGTGTTATCATCTATCATTTGCCATAAAGCTGTTACCAGTGATTTTTATATTTGTGCCAATATGTTGCCTATTGTGCTTAAAAACAGTTGCCAATTGTTGTGCTGACTAATTAAACATTGAAAATTCATTTGGAATTTCGTAGGAGGCGTATTGACACAAATCTATTAAAAGTATTTTAAAATCATATTATCGCCTTAAGGGAAGGAAGGTGTCGAAGGTTCGTCAATAATTAATTTGACATTAAAAAGAACAATGATCCCTCGACATCATTAGCAAGTCAAATGAATTATCGTAATAAAGAAATGCAGAAGAATTATCCCAAATTGACGCATGCGTGCTCGGCGTTACCTTTTGGAGTAAGTTTATACGCGGCGGATATAATTTGACTGATACTGCTTCCATAGGGACAACATAGTGATAGCATCGACGTTGATGGATGCGGCAGCCTATACCTAATATCCATAATGAATGTATTACTCGAAATTGGCGGGCCGCCAAACGAGGGTCTGAGCTCGCCTCTGCGTTGAATATTCTATATCTCGTTAACGACATCCAAAAGTTAACGTTCGAGTGAAGGAATTCTTCAGGCGATTCATGCTACAACTAGCGTCGAAGCGAAGCATTCAAACCGACTCACCGTCCCAGCATTCGTCTATGGAATGCTTTTGATTTTTACCTTCATGCAGGCACAACCGGCCAGTTCTATGTCTACGGAACGTACAGGACGTCGGGGCAGTATCGTATTGCAGTCAGGTGGACAGCCACCGTTCGGAAGTACCAAGCCGAGTGCGGACGCGGCTCTCCCGATACAAGTTTACACAACACAAATTCACATGAACAAGACAAAATAACAATTAAGTACAGTCAACGTACACGACCAAAATAGTTTTTATTCTCTTCATCAAAAAAGTATTGCATGGCAGTAAAAAAAGAAGCATGATTAGAAAAGAAAATAAGTACGGAAAGAAATGAGAATAATGAGGTGATGTGTCGGTGCGGGCCGCGGTACCCCTGTGGCTTATTATTTATCTAAAGCGTGGATCTTTGTATAATACAGTGGTATATATGTAGGTGAAAAGTATTAATTTACTGATCCAATTGTTACTAATCTTGTGCATGGCCGAAGGCGGTCCAGATTTTGAATTTTGTGCTCACTATGTACTGTGCCAATAATCCGTCAGATTGTGTTTTTACAAGAGCTTATTCTCTATATATAAAAAAATAAGAAATACTTAAAAAATACGAAATAAACTAAAAAATTTACAAGGGTGGTTTGTTTAGAAAATTATAGGAAAACTTAATAAGAAATAGTGTTTATTTGTAATATTTGTATTAATTTTGAATAACTTTATTATTTGTATTTTATTTTTAATTTTTAGATTTGTAGAAAAGATAATATAAATAATATGGAGTGCGCGGCACCGCACCATATTTTGATACAATTATATTAAGAGTTATAACACCGTTTTTAGCTGTTAATCAATTTTGACATTTAAAATCACCAGGGTGAAAAATAAACACATAAAAACGGAGCAAAACTGATAAAAAAAAAACAAAATCAACTAAATGAAAAAAAACACAAACACATATCCAAATACGATAGCTTGAGATTGAGCAAAGTGCACGTTATTGCCAAATATCCACTTTGTTAGTTTAATGGCCAATTTTATTACAAACAAAGTTTCGATACATACATTATTCACAAAAAATTTCATCATTTCTTTTTTTTTCAAATGAACTTTGTTTCATAATAAAAGTGTCATTTTGTTTGACATCACCGGTTATAAAATCAACTCACCATCTTGTAATCATCTATTTTGCTGATGGATCGAAGATACAGGTTGACGCGCACTAACGTGGGCGCTTCGCCTTCGTGAAAAAACAATTTGTATACATTAAACCGATTCATACACATCATCGTCTAACGTGTCTTCTTACAATTGAGCACATCGGTAAAGAGTAAATATGATATGATGGATTTGATGTAAAATGCCAGAAATGTAATGATTTGGAAAAGATGGAAAACTGCCCAGTCCATATCTCTGTAGAAAGCTGCCCCCACACAAAATCATAAGGACAATCAGCCAATCTAAAAGAAATTATAATCTACCTATCCTTTTAGTAAAAGAAGAAAATGTTTCCAGAAGTCAAAACGAAGCTTCCCAAAGGCGTTTAGACTGCAATTATCGCGCTTAAAAACGATTTTGGTCGTCAACACCAAACGGCATTTTAGAGTGATGGAAAAAAATATAAAAAAACGTTACACATAGTGGGAAAATCTCTCCTTTCGTCAACTAGGAGTGATTTGCCCATTCATTTGACTTGTTGCTCGCGATATTAAAATTAAAACCTCTTAGTCTAATGCCGCGCCCTTCGCTATCGACTTACCATTGTGACGTCATCGATCTTTGATATACTTCGGACAAATATATTGACGTTCACAACCGCTGGCCCATCTAAGTACCAAGCAAAATATATGTTTTAATCACTAAAATAATTGAAACTAAGCCCTAGCATAACAAAGTTTTCTTGCCTCTGAAAAAAACTCACCTTCGAACCTGAAATTTACATGTAGGTATATGTGTTTATGTTATTGATGAATGCTCACTGGAAAAGAAATAACTAAACTATAAGGAAACTGAAGATAAATTGATTTTGTATCGAGAAACAAACGGCTAGCAGCTTGTCTACGGGAATTTGTGTTAGTGTAAAGAATTGGAGCTTACAAGTTATGTCGGATTTTAGAGAGAAATGTTCGTACTTTGTAGTTAATTGGAATTAAGTTTTTCGAGCAGCAAAGACTTTTTAATCTTACTGATAATTCGTAGTCGCTACAAAAAGCTTCTCGGAACTAGCTTTTGTAAAAAAATATAAACACATTTTCTTTTGCTTAAAGTAATTAAAATAAATTAGGAAAACTAAGAACATAAGTACCAACCCTTAAGTTTATAATGTCCAATTTCCAAAATAACTAACTTTCAAATACCAGAAATATATCCGTTATAAACGACTTCGAAACCTCGAGGAATCAGACATGTAGGCCAAATAAAGCAAAGATTCTATTTCAATGTAACAAAAAAAAATTAAATTATATTGGATTTTTATAAACAAAAATTTGGAATTGGACTTTCTGAATCTATAAAGAAAATTTCTTCGAGTGTTTATTATATAATTAATTTTTTAGAGTTAATTTCGACTGGCCTGTGTACTTAGTTTGTTTCTAAAAACCCTCGTCTCAATTCTCGCAAATGAGGCATGGCAGCATGGCGCGGCCGGAAATTAACATTTTGTGCCGACTACCAAAACACGGACGCTTTGAGCCCGGATTTGGTTTGCATTTGCATTTTCGTGAAATGTTCGTCATGTTTTGACGAAAACAACGCTCCACTGAAATCGAGGAAGGATGGGCGATCTTTTAACAACCGATAAAGTTTCGCTACTAAAAGAGATACCTATGGAACCAGGTACATTACCCGGCCCGCGTTGCAGTGTTAAGCAACATTGCGAGCTAGTCGCGCTACAAATTACTGCAAATTACCTATAGACTAATTTGATTTGACATTGAAATTTAACGACACTATCTCGACGGCTATTGTGTCATTTTGTACAGTAACATTCCCATATAAAGAGCAAGTTGAAACAATGGTATTTTTAAAATTGTCGTGAGTGTATTATTTATATATGTATTAATTATTAAATATTATAGGATCTGGATTAATAATTAAGTCTCGTTGAGTTATTATCCCATGTTGAAAACTTACTTTTTTGGCGAGCTTATGCAGTCAGTGTAATGACCTTATATATGGATATTTTTTGACTGCTTTGTAATCAACATTTCCATCGTACGACTTCCACTGCTGCACAATTGCACATAGGCCTCTACCAAGAATTTCCAAAAGTAGCGGCCTGTAACTTCCTAAAGCGACCTTGGTCAGGTTCGTATCTGACTAGTAATAAAGAAACCCTACTGGTGGTTAAAAGACCACTTACCTTCTGTCGAGTCTGGAGACAAATTTTTGAAAGCGGCAGTCGTGCTACGAATAATTTACGCGAATGATTTTATTGATGAAAACGCTCTCGCTTATCATTCGATGTATGACTTTCGCATCCAAAAATACGTCTCCTGTTCCTGAAGTCTTTTCTACAAAAATCGGACCATTTAGATATATGCAAAAAGAAAACACAAAAATCTGCAAACACGTCGTGACAGCATCTACATATGTAAGTATGATATTTGTTAGGCCGCACAAAAAAATCTTTTAAAAATAAAATCAACTAAAAAAATTAAAAATAGAATCCAACGTTGCCTTCATTGAAAGTATCGATTAGCCTTCACAATTAACACATAACACATACATACTTACTAATTTATTTATTGTGGACCTCGAAAGACAGATAACGAAAGGGATCGCGTGTCACAATCCTTCCATCGATTTTTTAATAGCCCTGCAATACATTTTTGCTGACTAACTTCACAAAGAGATGGTAACCATTAAATGTTCGAGGGAAACAAAAATGGGCTATAACAAAAAAGTTTTGAATAAATTAAAGTGGAAAGTAAAGGTGCCTGAAATAAAGAAATTATACAGCTATTCACGCTTATAAGTACAATTATTTATACCTTTAAATGCATTATTCAACAGTAGTCCGCAATTAAATTGTAACGTCCGCACTCGAGCGGTATACAGTAAACATTGTATGTTTAAAAATGAATTTTTTACCCTATCCTGTTTGCTTATGCAAAAAGCTCCAATTGAAAAATATACATGTACGTAATACTACTTATAAAATGTTGAAAAAAAAAATGAAAATATTTATAATATGTATAAGTTTTTCCCGTAGTTTTCTCTAAATAATATCTTAGTTATTAGTATAAATGATATTTAAACAGAATATGGAGAGATAGATGTATGAAAGTCGATATTATGGTCCCTTCTGAATCAGCGCTTATCCACCAGACTTCCGACTTTCAAGACAAATTATGTATCTAATCTAATTATTATAAAAGCCTGTTTATTTAATAATTAAAGTAAATCAAAATTATCTACGTTGGGAATTTCTTGAAAGTCTCAAAAGAAAGACTTCAAAATCACGCTCAGGCAATACAAAATACAGGGGAAAACACTCAGAATTCAGTAAAAAAAAAACCTACAAAATCTTTGCCATGAGTTCGAATACTTCTAAGTAATTTTTTTTTAACTTTTACCTAACCAATCAAAGTTGTGAAAAATACTTGAATGTTTACTTTTATATAACTCATGGTAAAGTCAACGACACACTCAAGTACCACCAAAATGGCTGTCACAATAATGACAGAAAATACAAAATGAGCTACGAATCGCTACTTGTTTACTAACCATCTTTATGTCGCTAATGGTGGTGATCATCCGAACAAACAGGTTAATGTTTACTATTGCCGGTCCATCTGGTAAAAATGCAAAATCCCTATACGAATAAAAGTTCTTTGTACGAATCGGTTGCTTGTTTTGTAACAAGCAATAGTTATATTGCTAATCAGAGCAGTGAAAATAAAAAATATATATAAAAAAATAAAATATATGTATATTTTTGAATCAATAATTCACCACAAGAAGATATGCATATATTAGATATCTACGTCAGTTCGAAATATCTGGAGACTTCATTTAGAAATAATGAAAGCAATTATGTAACTAAAGCTAATTTCTCCACTTGGTGGACCACTCCACTTATGGACCATACGTGCAAAATATGCCAATTTTCCTTTTCACAACTGATCAATGATTTTTATACAAGTTTTAGTAACTGCTAATCCAAATTTCATCAAAATTCTTCTCAGCAGTGGTCGTTACGAAGCGCTGGTATCGGTAGCTTTTCTTTAAAATAAATTAAATTTCAATATAAACTACACGTAATGTAAATTATACTTATTGACGTGTAAAAGTGTCTGTAAAGGTCTAACTACTGAATAAATATCTGAATTTTAAAATTTTAACAATTAAAAAAGAAAATAAGTCTCATAACACAATCCACAAATGAATTGGGTATAGTTATTGTGACTACCTAATAATAGAGATAAATCGTAATAACAAGTTTATTAGCTAGGCAAATAAACTAAAACCCCGACGACACCATCTAGTGATAAGTGGCGGAATTACATAATATTCTAACCAATGTTAAGTGGAATTGATATCCGTAGCGCCATCTACTATATGCCAGGTAAATTACAAAACCCCTACTGAAAGCGTTAGAACCCGATAACTTTAAAACGAATAACCGATTATCATTAAAAAAAAAACCATATTGACATCGATCCATCAGGTCGAACACAGACATAGACAGACAGAAAAACGACGGACGGACGGACAGGCATACAGACATACACACGGACATTTTAGCGTCAAATTATTAACACCTCCCTTTTTTATCAGGGGTTAAAAATAAATTCATGAGTTTAAATTTGGAACAGCACCATCTATCGGTAAACAAAAAAAAAATTAAGTATATTCTCTTAATTAACCAACTGAAAAGAAGAGGTTATGAATTCGTTGCAATCTTTTATATATTTTTCTTATGTATGTTCACCGATTATTCAGAGACGAATAGATCGATTTAAAATTTTTTTTTTGTTTGAAAGGCTTCACTTGTCAGGCGGTTCCATAGAAATTTTATCAAAATCTATTGTGTAATTTGGGGGTGAAGTCAGTTTTTAGTTTCGAAAAAATATTTTTACAATCATCATTTTACATATACCATAATATAACATGAACAAAAACAAATTAACAAAAAACCGAACTGTTATTTTAGCAATATTAACCGACTTCCCAAAAAGTGTATACGTGACCAATAAACGTGATTTTTTATAGATGATAGTACGGAACCCTTCTTGCGCGAGTCCGACTCGCACATGGCCGATTATTTATGTATGTTCACCGATTATTCGAAGACGCCTAGACTGAATTGGAATTTGAAATTATGGGAAATTCTTTTTTTATGGTGGAATATATTATTAGTTTTTAAAAATTATTCGAACAAAGTTAGGAACGGAAAAGAAACAAAACAACATTTAAAGCGCAGCTTAGCACAATAAGTTAGTCAAAACTGCAACCGAATCGGTTCAGCAGTTTCTGATATTAGCGTGCACAGACAAACAGACAAAAATTCTAAAAATCATTGTTTTGTGTTTTATTCCGTTGATAAAAGCCCCCAGCAATACCTATTTGTTCTCATTTATCTTCGATGTTCAAGCTATTTGCCTCTGAAAACAATTAACAGCTACGACTGCAGCGACACTGTTTTGTTACGGATTTTTTATGGAAATCTAGATAGCGCCATCTAGTTAGCCATGGATTAGATGGTCATAAAGAACTGATTTCCTTACCGCTTGATCGAATTTTACCAATACCTCATTTAATAAAACGTGTAAAAGAACGTGAGTGTCGTGAAACACTCGGTTGGAACAAGGTTACTTTCGTAGTAAATAATTAATTCGTGACGGGAAAATCTTACACTTTTTTATTAATAATAATAAATTGAACAGTTTTTTTTTTATTGAAACTCGACCATCTCTGCAATACGTACTGAATACAAACTGAGCCAACGCCGAGACTGACCGAAGAAAGTTTTTGAAATTACCTTTCACTTTATTGATTAGTGATAAGTGATAACTGCTGGACCGATTTTTATCAAACATAGCTTAGAAACACCGCAAGGAAACCTGCTTTCACGTAAAAAAAACCGCTACGAAATCGGTTCATTCGTTTGAGCGCCAGAATGCCACATACGGACAGACGTTAGCATCAAGCTTAATAACACCTTTCTTTTTGCATCGGGGGTTGAAAAACAACGTACTAAAAAGAAAAGACATAACCCTTTGATGTTTTTATAGGTAGTTGTTCATAGGGACATACCCGTAATAAATCGAACCACAGGCTATACTAGCTATAGTATAATGAAATAAAATAACAGTCAAAAAGATAAAAGATTAAAATAGTTTTAGTGTAGTTTAAACGTAAAAATACTTCGATTTATACATAGATACAACGTGGAAGGGACATACCTGTAATAAATCGAACCACGAGCCATACTAGACCACCATAGTATAATGATAACAAAATAACAGACAAAAAACTTGCCCGAGCGGCTGCACACTATCGTATGGACTGCCGAAATTTTTATTAACTATTGATTGTTATTTCAATTTCATTGTACTATAGTGATCTAGTACAGCCCGTGGTTTGATTTATTACGGTTGTCTCTTCCACGTTGTACATAACAATTAAAAATTCAAGAATAAATATTTGTTTCATTGAAAAGTATAAAAGAAGCGTTCAAACAAAAAAAAAAGGTTCAGTTCATACAATAACAGAAGAATTATTTTGTTCACAATATTATATTTTAAGTACTTACCTAATGATTTGTTTTACTTATAAAATTTTCTTCATTAATTTATTTTACCATTAATAATTTTATTTGTTTAATATTATGTTTGCCCCAGAAAATAACGAAAAAAGTAAACCTCTTTACTGTAAGTAGGTATTTACTGGCATAAATCATAATTTGAAAATTGACATCTTATTGTCATCAAATAAAAACTTTTTTGCTATTTAATTCAGCAATTAAATATCAATCGATTTACTTAACAGATAGGATTTTTTGCCATATATTGATATTAAATTACTTACGGTCGTTTCATTGAATAAGGTCATAAACTTAATAGTGAGCCAATACCATTTATTCACATACTTCAAAGGCTCATGAATTTTCGGATGACAAATAGTCGTAGAAGCGTCGCTTAGGCGCCCATTGTGTAAAAAATTGATAGGCATTTAGCGGGTGACGTGAAAACGATGCTAATAGACCAGACAATGTTATTGAACTTTCAGTAGTTACTTTTAATTAGGTTTCAAAAAAATCTTCATTCGGGCAGTACGCACGTGATATTAGTAAACATGTCAAATTGTAGAAGCTTTAGAAATCCATAAATAATAATTTCAAACATATATTTACTTAAACCAGAAAATATTATTATGTCCTATGTATGTACCTATTTATCAAAGTATGGTTTGCCAATTTAGACTAGTGTTATATCAAAAATATAACACTTTTCAAAGAAACTATATACAGTGTTAATTTTTAAACACCAGCAACATGTTTTGAGAGCAAGTTCTGTCCAAGATACTGAACTATTTTCCATAAAAACAATAATCGTAAACCGAAAAAAAATTGAGCTTTCTCTAAAAATCTGCGCTCAACCAAATGGATTTTGTATGGGATGACGAAATTTGTTTTTTTTTATTTTTATGGAAAATAGTTTAGTACTTTACCTATATTTGATATAGCTTTTTTTAAAGGCCTTTGATATTATCGCGGTTGCATTTGTAAGTTTATCTGTAAATTGGTTACACGTTGTTAGTCCTGTTTATCAAATGATTGGTCTTTTCTTATGTAGTATTGTAATTTCCTTTCGTTTTTTATTCAAATTAAGACTACGAATAAATTAGTGACTAAATTACGAAAATTCTACATTCTTACTGTATTTTCAAATAACAATGCATCAGTATGGCGACGTAGTTATAAATAAGTAAGTTATTTTTAATTAACTAGCATCCCTTTAGGTGCAAGTTCAGTCCATGCTACTGAAGCACTTTCCATAAAATAAATTATCGAAAACTAAAAATAAAATTCGACTTCCCATACATATCAGCGCTCAGCCAAATGAATTTTGTATGGGAAGTCGAATTTTAGTTTTCGTTCTTCGATAATTTATTTTATGGAAAGTGCTTCAGTATCATGGACTGAACTTGCACCTAAAGGGATGCTAGTTAATTAAAAATAACCCTGTATATTTGTGATATCTTGTAGAACTTACATTCGTTAGAAGTTTATGACTTAATGTAAACTTAAAACAAACTATAAGTAAAAAGAAACCTAAAACTAGAACTCTAAATAAAAAAAAAGTTAATAATGTTATTACCTAACTCATTATGTACAATATAATTGAATAATGTTATATGTAGTGACTAAACACTCAGTCCTATTAGGACTGAATGAAGTAGTATAAAAATTAAGAAATAAAAAATGATATTCATAATTTGTAAATTTGCACATTTACCCAAGCCGCTCGTTGCTACTTAAAACCTTTTATACTTACAATTTATCTCAATATCAGTAAGTGTATCACTTAGCCGAATTACGATACCTATCTCTTACAATTTAGCTCTCCTAATGATAGATGGGTGCTTCTCACCCAAAAAGGCTTTCCTTCCTTTTAACGAGTAAAAAACAGTGATTTATGATCCCCTCGCGCTTTGTGCCGCAATGATTTGGAGAAAAAATCCTTCCATTTCGTTATTTAATTTATTTTCAGTTACGCGGTGTTATTTCTGGGTTGAGTCGAGCGCGCCCATAGCAGCCGTAGCAGGGCACCGTTGATAAACCCAGAAAAAGTTTATAACGCGCGACGGACAGTGCCATCGTGCTCGTGAATAATGAAAATAATAGATAAACACTATCGTTTGATAAATGTGTCATCGGGCGATGCAAGGGCAGGCATTTATTTATAGAAGAAATTATTTTCTTGGTTCGAAATTATTCGGCTCACTTTTGGCTATGCATTTTGTGTCCTTTATCTTAATTGGTATATAATTTATATTTATTTATCTCGCACTCATATTGTATAGCGTAAAATATATTTACCTGGGTTTATATTTTGTGGAACATTGTAGCATTGCTACATGCGGTCTTGTTGCGACCTTGATAAAGATAAACTTTTTGGTTTTCAAATAGGCAACAGTCAAGTTATTATTACTGTACTGATTTTATACTCTCTTGATTATTTACTACAGAAATCAACTCGCACTTGGCCGGTTTTTTTACTTACATTCGATTTTGAATATTCTTTTCATATACAATTATAATTGTACCGCGTATTCAAACGATTTTCACCGACAGTAAAAAGTAAGAGGTTATCAATTCGTCGTGATCTTTTTTTTAAAGTATGTTCACCGATTATTCGAAAACCCCTGGACTGATTTGGAAAATTATTTGAGAGGGCATTTTTGTCAGATGGAGGGAGAGAAATTTTATAAAATCGGTTGTGTAGTTTTGGGGAGAAGCCGGTTTTTAGTTTTGAAAATTATAATATGCAATAATAAATTGTACCGCGCCGGCAAAATAAAAGCAATCTTGGATTTCAGATTGCAAATGTTCTTTAGAACTTAGTGAAATCACTATTCGAAATCTTTTTTGGGCATATCAAAAAAAAATTAAAACCGTAAGAAAATACCCAAATATGTTTTTTAACAAGGTCACAAAGAGAACGCTTCTGGCAATGCTACAGTGGTAGTAATCTATTTAAAAACACTATGCATATATATAATTATTAACCTTGTTTAAATCTTATGGACCGGCAGTTGTAACTAATATTTACGAGATATTTATTTACCCAGTTTGTTTCTAAAGCTCAAAAGCTGATAAGAACTTGTCTATTACTTATAATATAACCAATACATCAAATATGTCCAAAAACTCAAAAAAGAATATAACTAAATAATAATCAAGAAATACAGAAAATCTTTAAAAAAGAAAATCTTTAAAAATATAGGAACGAATAAAATATTTCTAAATTCAGAATCTTTAGTAAGTAAATATTTTTGAGAATTTACGAAGCATTATTTTATTAAACAACATTAATAATTATTTTTAAAGAAAATATAATTTTCCTAAATTCAGAAAAATGTCTATTACCACACTATAATTTCGTTAAAAAAGTTACCGAAATGTATGTAGTTCTGTAATAAAATGTTGCATGAAATTAGTTGACAATATAATTAGCGGTTCTACAACAGGACTGAAGTATTTAGTCGTCTGCCAATCGAGTGTCGATCTAAAATAACCTAACTGAAACAGTTCGTCAAGGCAACAGACTGTTTTAAAAATTTATCGTGAATTTCGTCGTCTACATTTGTCAGTACATACTCGGGCCATAGTAACCGAAACTGTTATATTCAATAGGTATCAAGTTCAGTCTCGTACTACCATTCTTAAAAAAAAGAAGATCGTCTTCTTTCATATTTTACATATCTAAGTATAAAAACAACTTTAATCTACTTTGAGAGTAAATTTATAATATTGAAGTTCTCTTGATTAATATTAAAAATTTCATTTTCTTATTTAAATAAAACTCGTAATATTTAATTTGTAGCGCTTTAATTTTTGCAATTCTTCATAATTTCTTTTTAATTGAATCGACTACCTATCTATAATAAAGTGAACATTGGAGACTAAATTAAATTTGAATATCAAAATTATTTTCTAGAATTTAATGAAACCTTTAAAACTTTTAAGGTTCCGTAGCCAAAGGATAAAACTTGACTCTATCACTAATACTACGTTGTCAGTCTGTCTATCCGTCTGTCTGTCCTTCCATCTGTCTGTCACCAGACTGTTTCTCATGAACCGTGATAGCTAGACAGTTGAAATTTTCACAGGTGATGTATTTCTGTTGCCGCTATAACAACAAATACTAAAAACAATAAAATAATTATTTAAGTGAGGCTCCCACATAACAAACGTGATTTTTATAGATAATGGTACGGAACCCTTTGTGCGTGAGTTTGACTCGCATTTGACCTTTTGAGTTTATAATTCATAATTTAATTTTTTTTTTTTTTTGTTATAAGTCATGAAGAATACACGCTAGATTCTTTTTCACCAAAACGACTTAGATAGAATATTTAAAAAAAGTTACAAAGGCCTTGTAGATGCTCGTAGAATATTTTATTTCTAAAATGACATGAGACAAATGAGTCAAAACTATACGTACCAGTGCCGTTGATGCCGGAGGGCCTGATGCGGGCGTCGTAGCGCCCGGGGCCGAGGATCTGGTCCAGGATCTGCTTCTCCTTCTCCCTGAAGTTTATCTTCCCGCCATTCATGCATCTACGAATAAAACAATCAAAATTTGAAAAAGTGTTCTTAGTTTTATCATTTCTCACTCATTATAATCTTCTGCATTTAAACTTGCGTCTACTAAAGTGAAGTACCTATAGGATCAGATTTTTAAAGTCGAAATCTCAAAAAAGTTATTAAGTTAGTTAGTAAGTTATAAATAAAACTGGCCAAGTGCGAGTCGGACTCGAGCACGAAAGGTTCCGTACCATTATCTATAAAAATTACGTTTGTTGTAGGGGTGTATCGAATATACGCATTCGCATTTGCATATGCGAATGGTTCGCATCAAACGTGGTTTCAACGCAAAACTCGGCAAGCGGGGCGATGTAGAGTTTAGGCTGGGAAATTTCAGATACGGAGTGCGAAATAACAGGGGAAGTAGGCTGGCTGATTATTTGGAGCTAGAGACCCTTTGCGATGAACTCGTTCTTCAAGAAGCCGCCGCAAAGAAAGTGGACCTGGATAGATCCAGCAAAGAAGAACCAGCCCCTTTTAAGAATGAAATCGATTTCACCCTAAAGACGAAGAGACAAATATTCAACGATGTCTTAGTGATGAATTGGATCCAAACCGGGAGCGATCATCGAATAGTAAGGGGCATGGTGAGTATTGATCTCAAAGTCGAAAGGTCGCGGCTGATGAGGTCGACGGTCCGAACGTCGCAGGTGCAAATTGAAAATTTCGAAGGCTTCCAGCTTGAACTGTCAAATCGCTTCGAAGGCCTTCAGGATTGCGTTACAGTGGACGAAATAGACCAAGGGATTATAGAAGCTGTCCAAGCGGTGGGATCGAAGGTGTTTAGGTCCCGCCCAAAACGAAACTTCAAAAAATTTCTGCTCGGACCCTAGACTTAATGGCAGAACGACGATCAAGGCCGCTGCAGACCTCCGAAGATGCTAAATCATATCGGCAGCTCAACAGACGTATACAAAAGTCCTCGCGACATGACATCCGCTTTTTTAATATTAAATGTATTAAGGAGAGTATCGAGCAGAATAAAGGCTACAAAGTGTTTGCAAGAACTATGTCGGTTAGGTAAAGTCGATTGATGAAGCTGAAGACGGAGGACGGTGCCGTGGTGTCGACAAAGGAAAGGGTTCTGGCAGAGATCGAGAGGTTTTATGGACAGCTGTATACTTTCGTTACGCAATCCAGCGGACAAATGGCTAAAGACCCAAGAGCTAAGCTAACCCGACACTATACCGAAGATATCCCGGATATCAGCCTGTACGAGCCCTGAAACAGCTCAAAAACAACAAGGCGTCGGGAGAGGATGGAATTACAGCAGAGCTTCTGAAAACGGGCGGAATGCCGGTACTGAAAGTCCTTCAGAGGCTCTTTATTTCTGTTCTGCTCGAGGGCGTAACTTTTCTTTAAAAAGGGTGATAGCACCCTATTGATGAACTATAGGCCCACCATGCTTTTAAGTCATGTATACAAGTTGTTTTCGAGGGTCATCACGAATCGTCTCGCAAACAGGTTTCGTTTCGGACGTTATATCTCCTGTTCACCGTTACACTGGAATATGCCTCCAAGCTTCTGGACTGGGAAAGATTTGGCATCAACATCAATGGCGAGTATATCACTCACCTTCGATTTGCCGACGATATTTTTGTCATGGCAGAATCGACGGAAGACTTAATATACTAAGTACTATGCTTGGAGACCTAAATCGAGTTTCCCAACAAGTGGGCCTTAAAATAAACATGGACAAAAAGAAAGTAATGTCGAATGTCCATATCGCGCCCCTGACTGTTTGTGTTGGGAGCTCCACCCTCGAAGTTGTAGACGAGTATATCTACCTGGGTCAATTGATCCACGCAGGAAGTTCCAGCTTCGAAAAAAAGGTCTTTCGACGAATCCGATTCAGTTGGGCAGCGTTCGGGAAGCAACGCAGTGTATTCTCGTCAAAAATACCTCAGTGCCTCAAGACGAAAGTGTTCAATCAATGTGTGTTACTAGTGATGACTTATGGCTCTGAAACGTGGTCCCTTACTATGGGTATCATAAAATGGCTCAAGGTCGCTCAGCGCGCTATGTAGAGGGCTATGCTCAGTGTTTCTCTACGTGATCGAATTAGAAATGAGGAATAGCCCAGCGGATTAGTTCGTTGAAGTGGCAGTGGGCGGGACACATAGCGCGAAGAACCGATGGCCAATGGGGAAAAAGGTTCTCGAATGGCGACCACATACTGGCAAGCAAAGCGTAGGACACCCACCCACAAGGTGGCTCACCAAGGTCGCAGGAAAACGTTAGATGCAGACCGCTCTTTGTCGTTTTGAAAATCCTTGAGAGTCGTCATGCGGCTGAAATGATGAAAATGATGATGATGATGTATGTTTTTTGTAATACTTGACTGTTTACATTCACATTCGCTTTTGCACATTCGCAGCCTAAACATTCGTATTCGCATTCGTGAAATGTAGAAAATATTACATTTGTAACATCCCTGGTTTGGAGCCTCACTTAAATATTTATTTTATTCTGTTTTTAGTTTTTGTTGTTATAGTGGCAACAGAAATACATCATTTGAAATTTTCAGTTTTAACTGTCTAGCTATCACGGTTCATGAAATACAGCCTGGTGACGGACAGACAAACAGATGGACAAAAGGACAGACCGACAGTGGAGTCTTAGCAATAGGGTCCCCTTTTTACCCTTTGGGTACGGAATACCGAAAAGTAGTAACAAAAATGATAAAAACCCCTTTTAAATGATATCCCATGGTACACAATGTGGTATAAAAAACAAGGTCTTGAATATAATAGCGGTCAGGATGGATGCACCCATCTTCAGGAAGTTCACTGAATTGCACATGTTTTACATGACAATCAGTGAATCTTCTGTCGATGAAATGAAACTTCTTATAAAATTTATTTAAATTTACAAAAAAAAGAATTGTCTGAAGTAAAAGCTGTAATTGTTTGTATGTTCTATGAGTTGCAAAAAATAATTTGATTCTATTTATTATTTTTTTCCTGTAAATTTAGAAATATCGTTATTTCTAGGTGTCGCTGTGGACAGAAGGATAACTGAGCGGATACCATTTAGGTAAGGAAGGAATTGTAAAAACGCCTTCACTCAACACCAAAAATAATAGAGGCGTAATATCTACGTAAGACGTTTCACGTGGGGATTGTAAACTTGCGGTATATATATATATATATATATATTCGATCGAGTCGTTCATGGAGACCACCTCATTTTGTCCTTATGTATATTTTATAATCGACAGCTTGAGAAATAATTACTAGAACATGTAAATTTCTGAAAATTGCAACTAGAAACTGTCTGAAACGAGCCTGCATGCAAATATTCAAGAACGCTACCGCATATTCTGTGCCAACTATAGATATTTATTGTGACTTTGTGTCCCGGTATTTCATAAGATTCCGCGCACATGGCACTGCGCACACGAGTATCTTAACTCGTGTGCGCAGTTCTTTAGTTTATATTTATTTTTGCACTTGATCTTCATTTCACACTAAAATCTCAGTTTTGGCTGCAATGAAAAGGTTAATGAAACGATTTGGCAAATTTAAAACAGTTTAAAAATGATTATTCAGTTATCCATCTACCTACCTTATTATTCATTCACCGTGGATTGTAAACTTGCGGTTGCTCGACCAACTCCTTAATACAGCAACTCTTTGGCAGATTTAACAAACATACATACTTAAAAACTTTGTTATACGATAAATTACTTTTCGATGCAAACTCTATAATTTAGTGTCGCTAATAAATAAAGCAAAAACGACCTGATATTTGTAATAGCTTATTTCTTAATATAAGACATAGGATAATTTTTATCCCACAAAATGTAAGGTTTTTGAGTGAATGTCTTATAATATAACAAACTACAGAACAGTCAGTAACATTTCATCTGTAAGCAGGCAGCAGGGTAGAGCTAATAAAAATAAAGAATGTAATTACTCACTAACGAGAGGTAGAGCTAGTATACGATATAACAGGTGGGATAAACAAAGTCACAGATGACATCGTATTCATCTTATCTCGAATAGGGATCTTACGAATATTCGCATTCGCATCAATCAATGCGAATGTTATGCGAGTGCAAATGTGTGCCATTAGTCCTCACCGACGCGCCACCGCGCCGCAACTCTGCGTTTCGATTATTCACGCATAATGCAATTATTTCGACCAATAGGAAGAGTTTATTTCACGTCGGTTGTTCATGATTAATTGGTTTGTTTTGTTTTAGTTACAGTCTGCTGTAAATGATTATTTAAATAAACAAATAGTTTATTATTTTTTGAGCTATTTTGAGATAATAATAAGACAGTTTTTCATTTTGGCACCGGTAATGAAAAGTACATTCGCATTCGCACATTCGCAGCCTAAGTATTCATTTTCGCATTCGCATTCGCATTTGAGCAATGTAAACAATTTGACATTCGTAACATCCCTGCTCGAATTATGCGTAAGAGTATATTTATCGTATCTTAAATGATGAAGCGGTGCTCAGCTCCCGGTGCCAATGTTAAAATTACCAGCCGATTAGAGAGTCTGCTCATTTGGCACTGACATTTGTACACGAGAATTTAGCACCTGAAGCGAAGACTGTGTTAAATTCTCTGTCTGCATTCATTCTGTATTCATTATACTTGTTTGTTAAAGAACATAAGGTGGCATATTGTAAAGGAATTATTACATTTACATACTAATGTCATTACATTGTTATGTCACTATTGCATGCCTGAAAGGGCAAACTGTTGAATCATACAAGAATTATGAATCAGCGTTCATTTTAAAATTACAGTTGTATAAAAAATAATTTTGACTTTGACTTTAACTTCTGCAAGCCTCAAACGTCAAATAAAAAAATTTAAGACCTAGTGACGTTGCATTATCTCTTCTCTATCTGATTCTCTTTTTTTATACTGCTCTATTCTATCAATAATATTGAAAAATTCTTCCTTACTGTATTGTTATATATATTGCTTACTTATGTGTTATAAAACTTATTTGTACATATTATTGACGTATATGTACAAATAAGTTTTATATATATTCTACTTTATTAGTGATTTGTATATATTCTGCTTTATTGACGAGCGAAGCGTCTCAGTTTCGAGACTGGCCAGAAATCCTTTTCTCCGTCTGTTCTCTCCCACAGGTCACATTGTCGACCGATTTTATCGAAATTTTGTAAACAAGTTCGATTTTTTTTTTCAGTAAACTTCATCGCCTTACGAAGTCAACAACCCACAGAGCCACTTACTTTTTGTATGTGTGTGTAGTATATGTGTCTGCTGTAATATGCACTCCAGCACATACTATTACATTCCTTTCCACCGCTCCTTCGGGTAGACCAGAGCGTCGCAAGCAGTTCACGCTACGACATATGCTGAGCGGTGACCATTTTGGTGAAATACCTTGTAGTATTTAGTCTGTTTGGTTTTGTTTTATTTTTCTACCAAATAAACATATTTTCTTTCTTTCTTATTAATAAAGATAAGTAAGGACTCCCCTCCAGTGCAATCTCCAAGTAAGGAATCCCCCGCCTGCCATGTACATTAATCGATCTGTAGTCTGAACGAGGTCTTCTTCCGAGTCAAGACAACCATTAGCGTCACTATGCCACAAGGTATTATGAAGGTTGGAGATACACACTCATTTTTTTCTGTGGTATTAATTTTCTTGCTTTGTGCTGAAGGTATACCTAAAGTAAAATTCTATTTTGCTATTTGAATAAAAAATGTACAAAAATTGTAGAGCAGAATTATTCTTTTTATAATATTTAAAGAACTAAGAGTACTGAGCTACAAAAATACCAATAAGTCTAGCAGGGCCTTTCATCCTAGGCAAATATGATCAATATATATATAGTTAATAAAAGTGTAGTACAAGAAAAGTCTTCGATTCTGTAGTAATTAGAAGTTTTTGTGACGCGGGTGGACAGGTATATAGGTGGGAACAGCCGGAGAAGTGGTGGTGGCAATGCGAGTTCGATTCTCAGACTTTTCTACTTTCACCGTCCCACGTGTATAATCTTCTATCTATTATTTTCTTGACTACATAAAAAATAAACTTACTGTGTAAGTTGCGTGCAGCACAGCACGAGCAGTACAACGAGGGCACATGATGGCCGGCGGATGTCCATCCTCCGTCTGCAACAAACAAAAATATTATTACTTATTTACCTAAGGATTCATTCATCAGCTAATACAATATTAAAAAATATAAGAATTTAAAACTAATCAAACTTATTTGAACTCACGTACTTATATTTTATTCGTCAAACTTAAAGTAAAATTAGACTAATTGCCTAGAAAACTAACCTAAAAATCTAAATTAAAGTTTAACTTTAACTCTAAATTAATAATTGAAGGAAATTTTTGGATACGAGTGAGATTTGAACTCACACCCACCAAGTCTCCACCAGACTACCAACTTTAGCTTTTTTAATTTGTATCTCAGAATTAATATAAGTACTTAATTAATATATAAACTACAAGTTTATTTGCCAGGAAAATTAAAAAGTCCCCCGACGACACAATCTAGTAATGAGTGGCGTAGTGGATATCCGTATCGCCATCAGGTAAATCAAAAAACCCTGACTTTCAAGCGTTAACCAACGGCTTAACCGATTTTCATAAAACATAGCAATAGATGGATGAATAGTAGAGGGGAGGAAAGCTAAAGTGAGAGCAGTCGCTACTTATAAATCAGAAATTGGAAATACACTGGAATAACCAGAATGTATTGTGGTTGTCGATATTTTCTTTAAATAAAACCGACTTTAACCTTAAACTACACAACAGATTTTGATAAAATTTGGGACCACCTAACATGTATCATACAAAATATGAATTTTTCGAATTAATCCACGCGACTTTGATTAATCGGGGAACATAAATAAAAAATAACATTTTCATTCGAATTGATAACTCCCTCCTTTTTAAAGTCTGTTAAAAAGGGGTGTGAATATGAGGTGCGAAAAAAAACACAACATCAAAGTAAAAGAAAAAAACAATTAAACAAAACCAACGACATTACCGACATGATCTAAGTCGGCGTACATTAACACATAAAAACCGACTTAATTAAACAGCCCGAGCCAAACCAGACTAAACATTATGACAGGAGACGATCAGATGTCAAAAAAATCCTCCTATTTTCACGTGAAGTACCTAATTTGCCGGTAACATTAATATTCGTAAATAGTGCTAATCAGAGATAAGGGATATTAATTCTATGGTACACTTACGAGTATACAGCTGGAACTATGCTGAGAATGACATCCCGGTTACGAGTACTTCTAAAATCTCCTTTTTTCTAGAACTTCAGACCTTTCCTTGCCTTATTTACGTGTATAAGATAATTATGGTTGCTAAATAATATCTAATCATGTAGATTGTTAATATTATTTTGCCGTTATGTACACGCTGTAGGTAAATCACATAAAACTTGTAAAATACGAGTAGACCATTTAGAAGCTATTAAATTACTTTTTTTTTTTATTGGTAAACCAACAGCGATACAGTTTCTTATAGTTACAAAATATACAATATACTTATTAGGGCCAAAAAAGGTTTACACAGGATTTTACCAATATAAATAAACTTAATGTTGATTGCAATAACAAAACAAGGTTACATATATTTTGTTTTAAGTAGATAATTAAGGTATACTAGTACATGCATAATAATAACCGAGCAATTAAGTATTATTATTAGGGGGCTCAGAAAGGGAACATCCAAGTTACAAACGATGCATTTTGACAATGTCAGTTTTGAGTCGGGATTTGGAGAGGTGAAACAAATCTAAATTTGAATATGACTCATTATAGATATTAGCCATTCGACACCACACAGAATTCTTGAAATAATTTGTGTGACTGTGGGGTACATGTAGTAACTGCGTGTGACGCGTGCGTTTCGCAGGAACTCGAAGTGCCACTGCATACAGGAGATCGCAACAGTCTACCTGGCCATTGATTACTGATTGGAGGAAAATCAAACCATATTGAACGCGCCTCATTTTTAAACTATCCATATTGTAGTTCAAGCAGGCCTCAGCGTAAGAGTTGAATGTTCTGTGTTCCTTAAATGATAAAAATTTAAGAAACTTCTCTTGTACGGACTCAATTCTCTGCTTGTGAGTAGAATATTGAGGTGACCAGATATTGCATGCATATTCAAGAATTGTTCTCACAAAGGTAATAAATAGAACTTTAATGCACTCAATATTCTTGAACTCTTGACTTACGCGTTTGACAAACCTTAGTTGCTTGAATGATTTACTTACTATTGCTTCCATGTGTTCTGTCATAAGCATTTTTGAGTCAAACAGAACGCCAAGATCCTTTACAGTAGAAGTGTTTTTAATTATACTACCACATATGTTATAGTAAAATTTTATTAGATTCTTTTTTCGCGAGAACGTAATTTGCATGCATTTTTTAACGTTTACAGTAATTCTGTTATTTTTGTAATAACTTTCTAAGGAGTCTAAATCTTTTTGTAATAGCTTACAATCTTCAATGGACTCGACACTCAAAAAGACTTAAAAATTAAGCTAAATTTTAAGCTTAAAATGTTAAGTTACACAGTCAAGCTTTGTGCATTACCCGCTATTGTGAATTATTGACGCAAACAACGCTTAAACTCTTCTGCGAAGGCATTGCATGTCTTCATTTACTTATTCAGTCAATATTTCAGGAAATGTGGAGTTTTCACGTGTAAATAACTGATTTGACGATTTTGACGATTGCTTATTATCTGTCATACATTCGTTATCTACGCTACGAACTGAATTAAATTGCTCCCGACCAGAAGAAGGCAACATCAACAGTTATCTCTGCACTGCATCAAGTCGGCTTATGAACATTTCCAAACTGTGAACTCGTCGAGACACTTTATAGATTTCGGGTTGACCGATTTGGCTCGAACTAAAAATTATCATGGTTCCCAGTGAACTCGAAAAATTTGCTCGCTCGCTAGATAGATAACAAATATTTTGATCTTTCAAAAAAACTGATCAGTAAGTTTCTTATGTTGTTAACTATAAACGATACTATGTTTAAGAGCGGCCTTCCCGTCATACTTTTCATACAAACGCTCGTACGTGATTATGGCGTTGTAACTTTCTTGATAACTTATGAACTAAAAGATATCTTGGCGCTATTTGTAGGTTTCTATCGAAATATAAAATTAAAATTAAGAAAAAACAAATTCAGTATACTCCTCCTGTGTATATCTGAAAATTTTAAAATAAAAAAAAAACATTTATTTCACGCACTTGTAAGGTTTACTGTAAAACACGTATTTCCTGAAACAAGTTTTATGAAATTTTCACAACCTATTAATAGTTACTAGTAATATTCGTTCAATGGATAGTTAATAATAATACTAACTTCATTCAATAGAATGCAAACCATGGCGCTATCTCTCTCTTTTTGGTTTGCCTCTTTTTCTAGCATTGCCCTAGATGAAACAACAAGTTTTTGAAACTATGCTTGCGTTGACGACAGAGCAGCCGGGAATGGCCGCCTATAGATGAATAAATACATACATAAACACCCAAGACCTAGGACAATTTGAAAAGGGTCATTTGTCTACTTGCCACGGCTGGGAATCGAACCCAGATAGAACCTCTGAGTGGCGGACTAGCGTGGTTACCAAAAGCGACCGAGGTCGTGATAATTCCATTGATTCTTTTTTCCACTTATCTACCATACAATTCTTATTCGTTAGCTCAGAAACTAAAGGAGTAGTGTCGATTAAAATTCAACATAACTTCGGCAGTAAATTTATTCCTCGTAAAAACATTTTTACGTGAAAAAGGCATCATTAACCCTCCCAAAAGCAGCGATTAAAAATAAAACGTAGCTGCGTGAGTCCGACCGTAATAGTCATCAATTAGGGAACAAGTAAGTACAAATGTTATGTTTTTTTTGACAATGTTTTAGTCCGTTAATCCAGCGATTTTTGTAAATACTTACTTTTTGACAAGGATTAAACCTACATTAGAAATGAAAGCCAGCCCAGCGTGGTGATTAGGGACAAATTCTCCCTTTAATAGGAGAGGCCTTTAAGCCTGCTGTACACGGGTGAGTAATTTTGTGCGAGTAGCGTAACATTGCGTTCCAGAGTTGTGCACGCTAAGAATCTCAACAATGAAAACAGCAATGTAACGCTCGTCGCCCAAAATTACTCAACCCGTGTACCTACAGCAAGTTTTAATACTGCAGTGGACTGTCATAGGCTGATACAGAAGAAGAAAAGAAATAAAATGAGATATGGTTTTCATTTTCCTATTCGGAAAAGTTAAATTTCTCTGTAGACTAGAATGAAATTGGGTTACTAACCATTGTCATGTTTAATCATATTATTAGAAAAGAAAAAATCGTAGTGTATTTCAGACTCCAAAGCAGCGTAGCTATCCAAAGATCCAATCAGCAATAAGCTGAGGAGAAAAAGGAATCGTAATGGATGTTTTGTCAAAATATACTTATTAATTCCCAAATACGAAGCTGTCAATACCTGCATATTGTTGAGTCCACCCATGCCAATTTGCTAAATCCTCTGTGTTGACTCTAACTTTCAAATTAGGTTAGCATTTTTTTGTGAAAACTGCACACACACACTCACACCAAACAAAATATACAAATGACTTTTGGTTAAATAAATGCCATCAAAAACATAAATGTAAAAATGGGAGCCAAATTAAATATCCGATAAAAAAAATTAGATCTAAATGGCCTCTAGGTTCTGTATAGAATCCTGAAATTTATTTATAAGAATCTCAATATTTGACCTGGCTAGTTTTTTATCAGCAATTCTGACACAAATTTTGAAGCATGTAACTTTGCAATGTAATAAGAACAATAATTTTCATATAACATAAAGATGAGAAGTGATTAGAAGTAATATAAGCAGGTAATTATGTTTAAACTAGTGTATACACACGCACAGCAAGCAAGTGACAAAGTACTGGTACAAAATTCACACGGAGAGGTAATTCTTTACCTAAAACAACATGCCAAAGAAGAAAAAGGCGATGCCATCTAGTGAAGGAAAGATCACAACATGGCGTTCGTATTAAGAGGATACCTGAATTTTCCGGGGTCCGTTGCTGCCCCCATTTGAAATAAATTATTTGAAAGGAAAAGGAATTATTCGAAATGGTTCGTGTAAATATACACATGGCTGCTGCGTCACCACTTCCTTTTCGAACTTGGCTCTGACACGCTGCCGCGTGTCTATATCATCTATTTACTGCAGCAGCACAAAAAGTAGAAGGCTCAGCGAAACTTGAGCGGTATGTAAATGTAATACTCATCAAAATGAACACGGTTAAACCAGAGAGTATATCAAGATTAGTACGTTCCCTACAAAAACAACAAAGATCGTAAATATTTAAATACACTTATACATCACGCGAAAATTTAATCAGAGTGGTGTGTATGGTAAAATATCGAGCATACAGGACGATAACAAATGTAAAGCATTTGCAATTGCAGTCTTATCTGTGCTTCGGAGCCCGAGATAATCTTCTCAGCTTTTTCTTTTCCACTTCAATCTACATCACAATCTCTCGCTCTCTCTCTCTTTCCCTAGCCTTATCCTATTTCATTTGGGGTCGCCTCTTCTTGTCATTCTTTGCCAGCTCTTCATTATTATTGATAACGGACATCCAAGTTTATCTTAATGTTGGTAATAATTTACAGTGTCGTTATTTGTATCTATGCAACGAATATTATCTGCTGAAATTTTAGTTAGTATTTTATATGTAGCATACATAAAGCCGTATGTTTTCGGGCTAAGAATCTTCCTCTCGAGTTCGCACGGTCTTCGCATACTTGACTTGGCATACGCATCATCGTTAGATAAAGACAAATTACACAGATTGAACTAGCCCCAAGTAAGTTTTAAATTTAAGTTCTTCTTCTTACATTTAAGAGATGGGCTCGGTGGAGAAAACTTAATTTATGAGATACTATTCAATGATAATTTATGGGAAATTCATAAATAAATAAGCACCCAAGACCCGGGAAAAAATTTCCCCCATTAAAAGAAACAATTTTTCAACTTGCCTTGGCTAGGGATCGAACCTGGAACCTTCAAGTGGCGGACTAGCGTGGTCACCAATACGCCACAAAAGTCGTCAAAATATTTGTAGAAGAAAAAGGTGGAAAGTACACCCTGGAGCCACTAATAATGAAACTTGGAACGTGCTAGAATGTGGAGGTAAGTAGTTAGTACAGGGTGGTACTGCATCCACACCCTCTTTAATGTGCCAACCCGCGCTCGGCGGAAATGGCGGAAGTAAACACATTAGACCACCTGTCGGGAAGTCGGGTAAACTCGTTACTGTACGCACGTAAACAAACTGCTTCTCAAAGTTCCAGGGCAGAAAGGAGAAGGATGAGAAAACTTTAATTTAACTAGTAGTTTGCCCCAAGCTATATACTCGCGACCATTTAAAACACATGTTTTGCGATCCATTGACCGATTGGCTCATATTCGAACTTATTCTATTGGTCATCTACCCGCGTTTACCAAATTTAATTATGTCGCGATTAATAGGATACTAGAGATACCGTAGAACATACTTACATGAATACTAGCTCAAGTATGTCTACGGCTGCAAGGGTGTGCGATGCGGAAAAATATATATTAATCCCCTCCGTGCTCCGAAACGTACGTTAGGTGGAAAATTATACGCCGGGTTTGGGGAGGATATAACTTTGCCCAGTTGTGGGGCAGATTATCCGACCATAAAAAAAGCCTTGCCATCAGCCTTACAAACTTTGAGCTTGGTTAAACTTTTCATTTCCTAAAGGTAATGTTATGGTTGGTTGTTGAAACTACAATAATAACTTAGTAGCCGCTCGACCGAGTATTGACTTTCCATAGCCATTGTAGGCAAACTAGGTAAATTACAGCCTTTAACGTGTGAAATTCAGTAAATTTACTTACTTAGTTGTGCTTTTTCAATGCCATTAGATTTGCATTTTCTCTTATAGTGGCTTCGGTAATGCATACAGACGTGATTACGAGTATAGTAAATAGTACCTAGTTACAAAAAGACCATTATTTTAACGTAACGCCGGTCACGTTAAAATAATCTATTATATATATATATATATATAAAAGCGAAAATCACTCACTCATCACGAAATCTCAAAAACTACTTAGCCAATGAAGATGAAATTTGGCAGAAAGGTAGATTGTGACAGGAGACGACCGCCAACAAAGGGTTTTTGGAAATTCCATCCCTAAAAGGATAAAATAGGGGTTGCCAGTTTGTATGAAACTTCGTAGTTTTTAAAGGGAGACACATGAAATTTAAATTTATTTTCATCTTATCTACTCAAAAAACTATGTTTTCATCCTAAAACATTTGGAGCTAAAGTTACTGGTTATTATTCTCTCGGGACTAAAACGTGAAAAAGAAGATCTGTAGGGATTAAAACCAATTTGAAAACACAAGTGTAATCAAAAATAATGTTGGCAGTCCAGCATAAAAAAAGAAGAATTTAGTTTTAAAATAAAAAGTGGTTGGCACAGACTTCGGTGATTTTTTAAATTTGGAATACATTTCGTCTTCAACATGGATGAATGTAATTTTTTGAGTGAGAGACAAAAAAAATCGTTCCGAGATAAATAGATCCGTCTAGATAAACAGATAATCGTCGAGATAAATAGTTCCCGATCCCGATCCGGGAACGGGAAGCGGAACCAAGTTCATCGGGTCTGCTAGGCCCTTAAATCTCTACACTATTATAAAGATTTTTATATTGAATAAGTACTCAAACATTTTATATTTTTAACATAGTAATTCATATGTTATAACAAAATTAATAACGTAGAAAACTAATTAAAAATCTTATTTGAAACATTTTCGACTTACATGCGGACGAAGATTGGGTTAAAGCTAGTGGTACTATACATATAAATATCACCATTTTATGTCTTTAAAACAACACGCCCAATTTAATCCCAATAATCACTTCATTTACGACTATTAACATTTTCTTTACATCACCGCTTCATTACCGTCATACGTGACTAACTGCTTCAAAAAAGTTACTTTGTCATCTGAGATAACGTGTAGGCATAGACAAGAACTTGCAGTTGGCGAACGGCCAGTTTTGGAAAATTTATTGCTAAACAAACGACTGTGGAAGATATCTGAAAATGTGTAGGATTCGTTACCCACATGATTAGTGTTCATTTTCAATCTGACGCTCCATACAATGGATACATGGATACAATACAACGTTCGGTTCTACGCGTTCGTGAGTGAGTAAAGCGTAAGGCTGCCGTAGAATGCATTCCACGATTTTGCTCTATTACTTACCTAGTTTACCCGGCTATCATGCTGTAGCTGTATGTTTCTTGTATGGCAAACGTCAAGCTATAAGTATGTCAGATTTATAACAATGTACAACCTTACTTCATGTCCCTTCATGTTCCTTGTGGTTTGTGGGCTTGTGGGACACAGTCACACAGCGTAACTTAATTAACCTTGCGGAAGGGACTCGGTCGGAGCATCAGGTCTGTACGTTAGCACTTATCTCATATCCATTCTAAGGTTACATACTTTCAAAGAAAAATAACACCATGTCATGTCATCAGGAATCAGGGATATCTTTCGAACTTAGCAAAACTGTCAATTACGGATTTAGCTAAATAAAATGACAAAAATGGGAGGCGCTTGGTGGCTCAGGCGGCGCGGGCGCTAACTAGCGCTTCAAATGGTGAGCAATCCCGGAGGTTGCCAAGTAGATGGGTGACCATAAGTGCCACAGTAAATCATGTCGACCTCCTCCGTGCTTCGGAATGCACATTATAACGTTTTTCTCTGCTATCACCATTCGGTGGCAATAGTCCAGCTGACAAATGACTTTAGGAGAACGCTCTACACACAAGATCCATATTGTGATCCGTCAATATAAACTGACGGATTACGACATTTATTGACGTATAGTGTAGTGTATTGACGTATCACAATATTTATCGCCTGATTTCTGGAAATCCTTGGATCTGATTCCAGATGTTGGATCGTGATATTTATCTTGCGTGTAGTGTCTCGCGCTCGCGTCAGTACGCAGCGAGACGGCAGTGATGGAGGACGACGATTCAATTTCTTTCATGCTGGTCTGGGAAAAAAGTAAAAACTTAGAACATACTGCTTCTCTTCCCGCACAGATCGTAGAAGCCGATTGAGGGAATGGGCGAAATGCAAATCATGTTACTAGGCGATGAGGCTAGCAACCCATCACTATTTTGATTCCTTCTCGCCCACCGTCACGCTAACAGCCTTTGAGTCTTTCGGCCATAGGCTCTATAAGCCGCAAGACCCAAAATGCTCTGTCTGCCCCGTTATGGATAAAGACGTGATAGTATGTATGTAGCCAATTCATTCTTCCATGCTTGTCTGGGAGAAAAGAAAAAACTTAGAATGTAGCTGCTTCTCTTCCCGCGCAGATCGTAGAAGCCGAACGAGGTAGTGGGCGTAAATTCGAATCATACACTATTTTGAATCCTTTTTCTACCTTCTCGCCCACCATACCGCTAAAAGTGGCCTTTGAGTAAGCTTAGAACTGCAAAACCCAAAATGCTCTGTCTCCTCCATTAGGGATAAAGACGTGATAGTATGTATGTATCTTTGTAGCCACTTCATCCATCGCTTTCTTTACACTGTTTTGTTTTAAGAAAGGTCTACAATAATTGCCACACGAGCTCTAATTTTCCTCTGTCTGGGCTCACGTCTGCCTCGTATTAAGTACGCTTCAGTACTGACGAGATCCATATTGATGGTGTAAGGGTGAGCTGTGATCCAGCCCAAAATAATTCAATAAATGTCACGATAATTATCACGATATTAATTGACGTGTAGCATTTGCCTTAGGCAACTTAAAAGTATCTGACACTAGTGTTGGATACACGAAAGATACGATTGAAAGAAATAACTAAGTAATAAACACGAACACTGTATGTCAAAATCACGTTAAAAAGATTGCGAGACATTACGTTTTTATAACTGACACTAAAATCTAGACTTTATATCAGACTACTATATGCTATAGGTATATTTATCTAGGTACTTTTTTTTTAACGCGTTACGCAATGAAACAATGCGGATTACGTTATTCTGAGAGTTACAAAAATACAGTGGAAAAAATGTCTATTCTAATAGTTTAATAACATTACGGTCAGAGGTTTAGTAGACAAAATTCAATTAAAAAATGTTTATTCCAATAGTTTGTTAAATTGTGATACCTTTGTTTTCTTTTTTACATAATATTCTTATTATAATATATAAAAAAGAAAACAAATGTATATTATAAGAAGTCGCCGCATAGAAAGTGGGCCTGGATAGGTCCAGCAAAGAAGATCCAGCCCCCTGTTAAGAACGAAATCGACTTCATCCTAACGACGAAGAGACAAACATTCAACAATGTCTCAGTGATCAATCGGATCAAAACCGGGAGCGATTACCGAATAGTAAGGGGCATCGTGAATATTGATCTCAAAGTCAAAAGGTCGCGGCCAAAGAAGTCGACGCTCCGACCGTTGCAGGTCCAAATTGAAAACTCCGAAGGCTTCCAGCTTGAACTGTCAAATCGCTTCGAAGGCCTCCAGGATTGCGTTACAGTGGACGAGATAAACCAAGGGTTTATAGAAGCTTTCCAAGCGATGGGATCGAAGGTGTTTAGGTCCCGCCCCAAACGAAACCCTCAAAAAATCTCTGCTCAGACCCTAGACTTAATGGCAGAACGACGATCAAGGCCGCTGTAGACCTCCGAAGATGCTGAATCATATCGGCAGCTCAACATACGTATACTAAAGTCCTTGCGACATGACATTCGCTCTTTAATACTAAATGTATCAAGAAGACGATCGAGCAGAACAAAGGCTCCAAAGTGTTCGCAAGAGCTATGTCGGTTGGGCAAAGGCGATTGATGAAGCTGAAGACGGAGGACGGCGGCGTGGTGTCGACTAAGGAAGGTGTTCTAGCGGAGATCGAGAGGTTTTATGGACAGCTGTATACTTCCGTTTTCCAGCCAACCCAGCGGACAAATGGCTAAAGAGCCAAGCTGACCCGACACTATACCGAAGATATCCCGGATATCAGCCTGTACGAGATTAGGATCAAACAGCTCAAAAACAACAAGGCGCCGGGCGAGGATGGAATTACAGCAGAGCTTCTGAAAGCGGGCGGAACGCCGGAACTGAACGTGGTGGTCCTGTTCTTTAAAAAGGGAGACAACACCCTAACTACTATACGACCCATACGACCTATCACGCTTCTGAGTCATGTATATAAATTGTTT
Organism: Acrobasis suavella; assembly: GCA_943193695.1. Taxonomy (NCBI): domain Eukaryota; kingdom Metazoa; phylum Arthropoda; class Insecta; order Lepidoptera; family Pyralidae; genus Acrobasis; species Acrobasis suavella. Next base: position 33,216,957 of record OW971928.1, read on the forward strand.
TCGAGGGTCATCACGAATCGTCTCGCAAACAGATTTGATGCCTTCCAGCCCCCCGAACAAGCCGGTTTCCGTAAAGGCTTTAGTGCCACGGATCACATTCACACGCTGCGGCAGGTTATAGAGAAGACGAGGGAGTATAACCGGCCGTTATGCTTGGGGTTCGTGGACTATGTAAAAGCCTTTGATTCGATCGAAACGTGGGTCGTGCTTCAGTCTCTCCAGCGATGCCGTATTGACTATCGGTATATCAAAGTGTTGAAGTGCTTATACAGGAATGCCACTATGTCAGTCCGAGTACAGGAGCAGTGCACGAGGGCTATTTCACTGCAAAGAGGTATAAGACAGGGAGACGTAATATCTCTGATTCTGTCACCGTTGCACTGGAAGATGCCTTCAAGCTTCTGGACTGGGAAGGATTTGGCATCAACATCAATGGCGAGTATATCACTCACTTTCGATTTGCCGATGATATCTTTGTCATGGCAGAATCGATGGAAGACTTAAGTACTATGCCCGGAGACCTAAATCGAGTCTCAAAATGAACATGGACAAAACGAAAGTAATGTCGAATGTCCATGTTGCGCCTCTACCTTTTTGTGTTGGGAGCTCCACTTTCGAAGTTGTAGACCAGTATATCTACCTGGGTCAATTGATCTAGGCAGGAAGTTCCAGCTTCGAGGAAGAGGTCTTTTGACGAATCCGACTCGGCTGGGCAGCGTTCGGGAAGCTACGCAGTGTCTTCTCGTCCAAAATATATTAGTGCCTCAAGACAAAAGTGTTTAATCAATGTGTGTTACCAGTGACTTATAGCTCTGAAACGTGGTCCCTTACTATGGGTATCATAAGAAGGCTCAAGGTCGCTCAGCGCGCTATGGAGAGGGCTTTGCTCGGTGTTTCCCTACGTGATAGAATCAGAAAAATTAAAATTCGAAGGAGAACAAAAGTCACTGACATAGCCCAGCAGATTAGTTCGTTGAAGTGGCAGTGGGCGGAACACATAGCGCAAAGAACCGATGGCCGATGGGGCAAAAAGGTTCTTGAATGGCGACCACGTACTGCAAACGAAGCGTAGGATACCCATCCACAAGGTAGTCAGACGACCTGACCAAGGTCGCAGGAAAGCGCTGAATGCAGGCCGCTCTTGATCGGTCGTTTTGGAAATCTTTGGGAGAGGCCTACGTCCAGCAGTGGACGTTATGCGGCTGAAATGATGATGATGATGATTATAATATTCATAGACAACGAAGAAATAAAAGTATACAATTTTTTTATAATTAAAAGTTATAACACACGACACGTACAATTAGCTAAACTAATTAAAACTAAACTTATGGATGTATCATATGTATGTTACTATGTTCGATGATAACTTTATCTTTTATCGGAAATTTTGTAAAACGACCATTTGAAATTTTTGGTTAGCCAAATCAGTCGAAGGTTACCGAGATATGGGGTTAAGTATAAAAAAATCGGTTCACAACTTTACACTTCGTGATGCTTTAGATCGGTCATTCTACAGTGTTTTTTCCGATAGGAACGCGTTGTTATATTTTTCACTGTCAAAATATCGCATTAGTAAGGCGGCGAACAAAAGAAGGCATTGTATAGTCGATAGTTTTAAGCTGAAATAAAATACACACTATGTCATGAAGAAAATGATACCGGCTTTACAAAAAACAAGATATTTTTCTATTATTAGGACAGACACGCGAAATATGTGACGGTGCCATCAATAACTACACGGGATCACAAAAATACGACGTGCGTTTCGTTAAAATGTTTTTAAACTACTTACGAGTATATGGCTGATGGCGACCTCAATGGGTTACTGATAAACTGGCTAGACTGCCATACAAAACGATTCTTTCTTCGGTAAAAAATGATCAGTCTCATTCAACTTACTGTTAAGGTATTAGGTAGGTATATGAAACTAAGAGGACAAACTTACGTTTATATAGCATAGGTACTTTAAGTTTGTGTAAACAACATACTAAGTTTGTAAAAAATATTTAAAAATATTTAAGTGAGTTTATTTTATGTTTTCGTACCGAAAACTTTGAGTACATGATTATATTATAAAGTAGGTACCTTGAAAATAGAAAATGTGAACACAGAGTTAGCAAAACTTTAAATTAATTTTATAAAGAAACGTAAAAACTGGTTCATCGTGTACAAAGTTTTTCTGTTCCGCTTTACGCAATTGTCCGCCTAAAAGAAGAACATACTACTGTACATGAGTTAAATAAGTCTAAAATTTACCTATTCATATAATTCTTGTTTTGCAGACGTTGTTTTAAACATTATTAATGTATATAAAAACGGGGCTTAGCACAAACCTTTTCTCTAACGTTTCAAATAGAAGTTACAGCCTTCGTAGTCGCAGACAAACTGGCTGGAGTGCAGCGCTTTCTTGTTTATGGTTCGTGCTAAATCCCGTTTATACAGTGTGTTCGGACATGAACTATCGATAATTTAAGGACATGCTGTCGTCATTAATACAAACAACTTTTACTAAGGGAAAAATTAAGAAATCACGAAAAAAAATAGTTGTATCATACATTTTTATGCGATAGGTATGTTATAACAATGGAGCAGCGATTTTTTTTCGCGATTTTCTAATTTTTTCCTTACTAAAAGTTGTTCGTATAGATGACGACAGCATGTCCTTAAATTATTGCTGAAAAATATATGTTCAAAGCGCGATAATTTAAAAAGCAATGTAAACATTGTGTTTTAGGATTAGTACACATCAAATGACACAGATATATTTTATCTGGTTTGTAGCCATATTATTTTTGAAAATGTCCTAAAATGTCCTTCTAAAACTCATCAAAATTGAGAGTTTTTTTTTTCTGTCACCCATTTCAACTATCTTTAAAAAACATCAAACATACATAGAGAAAAAAATATAGAAATAAAAAAAATGAATTTTATAAACCCTCTTTACGGCATTTATAGAGTTAAATTTTTTTTAAATTTCTATATTTTATTTTCTATGTATGTTTGATGTTCATTAAAGATATTTGTTGTTCATTATAGATTTATCTAAATACTTTAAAATGAATTTGAAAATGTTGTAATTAATGCCCAACTCCTAATTAGAAATCCATTCAATAAACAAAAAAAAACGCACCTCTAGACTCCAACTGGGGAAAAACAAAACGTTTCGCAAACTGTACTCACTATAAATAAGCTAAGTCGCTAGCCAACTACACTTTAATTAACCTACTAACTAAAATAGAAATAATTTTCTTCATTTCCGGAACAAATTACGGAATTTTCGGAAGTAGACGCGGAATTTACGTGAGTTGAATTCTTCGTAGTCCCGAGTCGACCGTGTCGGTTGGTCGGTGGACGGAGACTGCCTGACTGCGGAGCATGTCTTTCGGGTTAGGAAGTGTTCATAGAGATCGCGCAAGGGCAAAGATTGAAGGGTTGAAAATTTGATTATTTACAGGGTTCATTTCCGGCAAGGTCAGTCTGCGGTCTTGTAGAATAATCATATTCGCCAACATGAATAAAAATATGGAAAAGGCGTGAAAATTTTAGAATTTTTATAAATACAGTGAATACCGATTTTTCTTCGATGTTGGTCTAGGGGAAAAGATAAAACTTGCTTCGAGAGAATGGGCGAAAATGCGCATAATGTAAAATAGGAGATGCGGCTAGCAATCCAACGCTGTTCTGATTCCCTTCTTGGGTACCGTACCGTACGTAGTAAACAAGGAACTTTTAGTTTCACCATGTCTGTCTGTAATATCTGTCTGCGTCTGTCTGGCCGCGGTTCTACCCAGAGACTTTAAATAAGTACTAGAAAGCTGTTGTTTGGCATGGGTATGTTCATCAATAATCATGTCGCATAATTGGTAAAATAAAAACTAGAATTTTTTTTAAGTGTAGTATTTAGACTATCTCCTGTACATATGATGTGGAAAATAATATTTTTCTCGACTTACCCATCGTGTGGTGTATCGTTGAATAGCTCTTTCGAAAATATTGTGTGGGAACACCTTTTTCGATTTAGGGATCCGTATCTAAAATATTTGGCTTTGTAGTGCAATTTGTTGTTACAGTAAAAGTATATTCTCTATAAGCTAAACGGTTATACAAGGTTTAACAAAATATACTGAAACAATTTTATATGAACACGTGAAAATTTACGGCAGTAGGTTATTTAACGAAGTTTAAAGGAAAGCCATCAGACCTAAATAGGGTAGAAAAAGCTATAGGCGACCAACTTATAAAATGTAATGAAAATTAGTTTATTAGATGTTTTTATTCCGTGAACTCAAAGTCGGCATTCGTAACTACGGAACTCTAAACGGCACGTGGCCCGACGCACTTGGCCGGTTATCCCAGCTTCTCGCCCACTCAAAATGCTCTGTTTACCCCACTAGGGATATAGACATGGTAATGTTTATGAACAGGATTTTTTAGGATACCCTTTTTAAAATTTATTTGTTTTGCCAAATAACTTATGAGAGCTTTAACTTACGTCGCACGCAATAGTCGTTATGACTATGGTTGTCTGGTGCCGGGATTATATGTATATTTTAGGTTGTCAAGTCCATAACAAATTGAGACGCTTTGTTTGGTGACATCAAAAAAAAACAGCTCCTACTTACTATTCAATAAAATATTCAGTGTACCATTTCAGCTACACTCTATGTACGAGTAAATCGCATAAAAACATGTCATGTCACGCTTTATTCTAAATAAATAAATAAAACGAACAAATTGAGTAAAAAATTCTAAGTTATATTTAAAATGTAGGTATACAAAAAAATCGCGGGTGTGGGTAGGTTCACTGAAGTTGGTCCGCTACGCGCTGTAAGCCCCAACTTCCCTGTACAGTAGCTTCCGCTGAGAACTCTTTGGTACTCCACCCTCCTGCGTTGACCCTCCACGCTCTCCAGCCTCTTAAGTGATGGGAGTGGGAACCCTTTCCCTGAGCCCAGCCGTAGTTCCCAGGTACGGGATAAAATATGATTAGAATCACTGAGTAGGTACTGAGTATAAGAAAAAAATCCACTCCAATTAGGTACTAAGGCAATATTAAGTTGCAAACTGGTATACATACGTTATTAAGAGTACGATTTCAAAAAAGGAAAGCGCTAGTCGCACTGGCTAAATAAGTACACACGGGCATTCAGTCCCGAGGTCTCCACCAGCTATCACTCCACCAGGTATCGACTCCCGCCCTAAACGAAAACCTCAAAATATCTCCGCTCAAACCCTAGACATGGCAGAGTGACGATCAAGATCTCCGAAGATGAACTGAATCATATCGGCAGCTCAACAGACGTATACTAAAGTCCTTGCCACATGACATCCGCTCCTTTAACACTAAATCTATTAAGGAGACGATCAAGCAGAACAAAGGTTCCAAAGTGTTCACAAGAGCTATGTCGGTTAGGTAAAGCCGATTGATGAAGCTGAAGACGGAGGACGGTGGCGTAGTGTCGACAAAGAAAGGGGCTCTGGCAAAGATCGAGAGGTTTTATGGACATCTGTATACTTCCGTTTCTCAACCCAGCGAACAAATGGCTAAAAACCCAAGAGGCAAGCTGACCCGACACTATACTGAAGATAACCTGGATATCAGCCTGTACGAGATTAGGATGGCCCTCAAACAGCTCAAAAACAACAAGGCGCCCGGCGAGGATGGAATCACAACCGAGCTTCTGAAAGCGGGCGGAACGCCGGCACTGAAAGTTCTTCAGAGGCTCTTTAACATTATTCTGCTCAAAAAAACTTGAGAAAGGAAAATAACACAAGTTGTTTTCGAGGGTCGTCACAAATCGTTTCGCAAAATAGTTTAATGCCTTCCAGCCTCCAGGGAAATAACACAAGTTGTTTTCGAGGGTCATCACGAATCGTTTCGCAAAATAGTTTGATGCCTTCCAGCCTCCCGAACAAACCGGTTTTCGTAAAGACTTTAGTACCATGGACCACAATAACACGCTGTGGCAGGTTATGGAGGGAGTATAACCAGCCTTATGGTTAGAGTTTTTGGACTATGAAAAAGCCTTTGATTCGATGGAAACATGGGTCGTGCTTCAGTCTCTCCAACGATGCCTTATTGACTATCGGTATATCGAAGTGTTGAAGTGCTTATACAGTAACGCCACTATGTTAGTTCGAGTACAGGAGCAGCGCATATTGGCTATTCCACTGCAAAGAGGTGTAAGACAGGGGGACGTTATATCTCCGAAACGGTTTACCGATGCACTGGTTGCCTTCAAGATTCTGGAATGGGAAGGATTTGGCATCAACATTAAGGGCGACTATATCACTCACTCTCGATTTGCAGACGATATCGTTTTCATGGCAGCATCGATGGAAGACTTAAGTACCATGCTTGGAGACCTAAATTGAGTTTACCAACAAGTGGGACTTAAAATGAACATGGACAAAACGAAAGTAATGTCGAATGCCCATGTCGCGCCACTACCTGTTTGTGTTGGGAACTCCACCCTCGAGCTAGACCAGTATATCTACCTGGGTCAATTGATACAGGCAGGAATTTCCAGCTACGAGGAAGAGATTTTTTGACGAATCTGACTCGCCTGGGCAGCATTCGGGAAGCTACGCAGTGTCTTCTCGTCCAAAATACCTCAGTGCCTCAAGACCAAATTGTTTAATGAATGTATGTGTGATGAGATAGCTCTGAAACGTGGTCCTTACTATGGATCTCATAAGAAGGCTCAAGGTCGCTCAGCGCGCTATGGAGAGATATTGATAGGAGAAAATACCTATTTACTGATATCTTGTCTAAATGTGTAGATATACCTAGAGACCACGTGGCATCTCAAGTTCTCCGGTACAGTGAGGACAGCCCTGAAGATGTGTTTTCACGCTCTTTTGAAGAACCTCATGCTGTAATATCTCCGAAAAACCCGGGCGTGTTATTAATGGCCTAGAATAAGACCACTCCATCTTCCTTTGGAAGTCGTAAGAGGCGACTTAGGCGACAAGGGCGGCGGCGAGTGTTAAAACTTTTAAATTTACACAAATGCATTCCCAAAGAGGGTTGATGTCCGCAGCGGCCGGTCGTAAAATAATACCAAATTGTTTGAACTGTTCGGTCTATTCCTCATCGATTTCGCATGGTCTCGACATCCTTGGGTGGTCATTGGGTATTATATTTGCAGAAGATAAAACGGGAAAGCGAACCCGGAGCTCCAAAGCAGCATACCTGAGGATGCAATCGGGAACGCGCTTAGATAAAGATGATTTATTTTATTTTATTTTATTTTATTTTATTTTATTTTAATAGGAAGACCAACAGCACATTCATTGAATTAGGTAACAACTTAGATATTAAGAAGCCAATTACAGGTCCTCGCATATAGATACTGTATAAGTTAACAATAAAATTGAACAAAGGATAGACACACGCTACTTTAACCAATAAACGACGAAACTAGCCTATTTAGGAGCCTTATACAATTATAAAAATAAATAAACAAATATACTTATAATCAGCAATATAATACATAAAATCAGCATTACGCTACTGAAGCAAATGTTCATAAAGTAACCGCTTAGCTGTCGCTATGCTTGTAGTAAATAAGTCTATGTCAACTGTTCGAGATATATTATTAAAGCTAATGCCCACGCGCAAGACAAACGAGTTTTTTCGATAGTTAGTACAAACTACTGGAACAAATATAAGGGGATTGAATCTTAGTGGTCTGGATGGGCAATTTAACAGCAATTTTGCCAAGAGTTCAGGAGAGTCAACTATACCAGAAGCTATCTTAAGTAAGAAGACTAAATCCGCGACATCTCGACGAACCTTCCGTGGGACCAGGTGATGCCTTTTACATAGATCTAAATAGTTTGCGGAACTATAATCAAGTTTTAGACGAAAGCAAAGGTATTTGACAAACTTCCTTTGAATGTTTTCGATGCGATCTATGTAATCCTTGTACATGGGATTCCAAGCTTGAGAGGCATACTCAAGGTGAGTACGTACATAAGTACAATATAATATTTTTATTGTTTTTAGATCTTTAAATGATGCCGCACATCTTAGAACAAAACCTAGTGCTTTGTTGACTTTCGAGACTATTTTGTCAACATGTGTATCAAATATTAATTTAGTGTCGTGATATATTCCCAAATCATGCACTGTTGTGGAACGCTGAAGCGGTTATTGCTTGAGCATGTAACTTGTGGGTATAATGTTCAGTTTTCTTGTGTAGGTAACTACACAACATTTCAATGGATTGAGATCAAGGCCACTGAAAGAACAATACTGCTCAAGCCGAGAAATATCAGCCTGAAGTGCAGATGCATCAGTTTGAGATGATATAGCAGAGAATATCTTCATATCATCCGCAAAGCAAAGCAGCTGAGATGAATGGAGACAATTTTGAATATCATTAACCATGATGTTGAAGAGAAGGGGTCCGAGCAGTGAACCCTGAGGAACACCACTGGGGATGTCAACCCAACTAGAAATATAATTTTTGACTACTACTGCTTGGGACCTATGGTCTACATAGGAAGAAAACCACCTAAGGAGGTCTCCAGTGACTCCCATGGATGCCAGCCTCTTTAAAAGTATATTATGATCTATACGATCGAAACATTTGGAGTAGTCGGTGTATATAACATCGCCTTGCTTGCCAGCCTCCATAGCTTGTGAGAGATAGTCGTTAAAGAGCACCAAATTAGAGACGGTAGACCTTCCACTAAGAAAGCCATGTTGGAAGGATCCAAAGGAATTTTTCAGAGCTGGGTATAGTTGATTATATATAATACGTTCAAAACCCTTAGCTATTATACACAGCTTTGAAATGGGTCTATAATTCGTAACATCAGTTTTTGGTCCCTTTTTATGTACCGGGGTTATAAACGCCGACTTCCATATATCGGGGACAACTCCAACTTTTAACGACTTTCTAAATAATAAGGTGATGGGGATCGAAATCGATGCAGCAGTGGCAATAAGAAAGTGGGCTGGCAAGTTGTCAGGTCCGGCTGATTTAGACGTGTCAAGCTCTAATAGAAGCTTCTTGACCTCATCAAATTGGACATCAATGCTAGAAATATGTGACACCGGCATATCATCCATCCATGCTATTTGTGATATTTCTTGCAGACATATCACAAATAGCATGGATGCATAGCATTTTCGCGTCTTTATTCCTGATGGGGTATACAGAGTCCAGGGCCGTAAGACCCAAAGGCCACACTTAGCATGATGATGGGCGTTAAGATGGAAAAAGAAATCAAAAAGTAATGGGTCGCTAGCCGCATCCCCTATTAACATTTTTCAAATCTCGCTTATTCCGGCGATCGGTTTTAACGATCTGCGTGGGAAAAGATACAGCTGGTACATTCTAAGATTCTTTTCTCTCTAAGATACTAGTGGCTCTGTGAGTTGTTAGACCTCGCGAAGCACCCCGGCCCGTTAAATTTAATCGGATAAGATGCGTCTTAAAGGGTAACAAAATAGATTTATGACGTTTTTGGAAAAGTTTTTGAAATGTCTGAATTATGATATTTTAATGTTTTCAACTCCTATATCTCCGCCATTTTGATAAATTTCGAAAACTGAATCGAAAAAAAAATCTAGTTATATAATTTTCGAATCTTCCCACAAATTATCACAAGAATGGGTTGAGAAATGCGGTGTTTAGGCGAGAATAGCCGGACAGACTTACAGACTGTAAGGCAGCCGGACAAAAGCATTTTTGGTCAATCTCGAAACTGAGTCGTTTCACTCGCTTCGCTCGCTCGGTCAATTAACTAACTAACAAAAAGTAATTAACAATCTTTTAAGTAATAAATTTATTATTCGAAATTTAATTAAAATCCATAGCGTAAAACGTAAAAAAGATCCATCAGGATACAGATATTACGGACATATAATATATTCCTTTACAAAACCGATTTTTTTTAAGCGTATCTTCTCAGCAGCTGGAAGTCGCTCTGTAATCGCTAACGCTTAATAGTAAGTCAGTACCTAGCTCATTTTAAAATAAGTTTTAAGAAATCCATAAATAAGAGGTAAATCATTTCCATTCATACCATACGAATGGAAACGATTTCCAAGACATGATCTCCGCCGCCACCGGTGGCAAGAGAGCGGTTTCAGTATAGCGATTAAACGCAAAATTTCTCATAGACGCGAATTTTTTTTAAATGAAATTACATACTAATTATTTAAGAAATTATTTTTTTAATTATTTTATCCTTCTGATAGAAATACATAAACTGTTTTTGTACTTACGTTGATTTAATTTGCTTTGACTTTAGTCACTAAATGAATGGTTACTTGATCGGACTTACCTTACTCAACGCCCATCTCCAGACGATCCGGAGGCTCGCAGGGTATTTATGAAAACTGGTAAAAAAACTAATGTTATTAAAAAAATTGGATAATGTGTCTCTTGTACGGTCGAGGGCGCGGTACTGAGCCCGGGCGGGGAGGGGTGTGTGACGGGGAGGGGGGATATTGATCCGGAGAGCGCGCAGCCTCCCGTGGACCAGTTTACAGGTGACATTGTGCGGAAAAGAGGATAATGTTTTTCTTTCATGCTGATCTTAGATTTGAAAACTTAGAATTTGATACCTAGCTACTTCTTAATCGGCAAATTGGCGAATGGGCTTCAATCTAGCGGAATCATGTCAATTGGCCATGCGGTTGCAGTTGCAGGCCATCACAGTATACAACGTGGAAGGGACATACCCGTAATAAATTGAACCACGGGCTATACTAGATCACAGATATAGTATAATGTAATTAAAAACAGTCAAAAAGCAAAAAAAAGTCATTCCCATACAAATTGCCTGAGCGGTTGCACACTTTTGTATTTAAATGACAAAATTTTTTTTTTTTTTGCTTTTTAACTGTAATTATCTTTTTTACGGTAATGTCTTTTTCACGTTGTAGGTATATTGTTTTTCTTTTCAACCTACAAGCTACTGAAAGAGAAATTTGTTTTGTTTCTTTTCCCCCTGGGATCTGTCTGCCACACAAGGGATACCTAGTAAAGTCGTGATTATTTTAACTTATCAGTCTATATTATACAAATCAACTTTTCAGAAGAAACGTATTACGCAATACAAAAATATGTATTTGGGAAGCAAAACATTTTGTATTTTTCAATGTAAGTATATTCTTGGAAATGGATTCAGTAGGTAAATTTTACTAGACTTACTGTGGGTCGCGACGGTACGCTGGAATCTGGAACCCACCTAACATGTGGTTGGACGACCTGAGCAAGGCTGCAGCAGCTGCAGGAAAACGCTGGTTACCGGCCGTTTCCAATCGATGGTTTTGCAAATCGTTGGGGGAGGCCTATGTTCCGCAGTGGACCTGTGCTGTGGCTGACTTGATAATAATATTTTACTACACGTCATACACGGTGACTTTTTAATCACCAACCATTTTTTTGGAGATATGTCCTTTCCATGTCATTGAACAACTTTCTATAAAAACAACTCACGAAAAACGTAAAAAAATATTCGGCTTCCCATACAAATCCGCGCTCGACCAAATGGATTTTGTGTATGGGAAGACGAAAATTTTTTGACGATTTTTAATAAGTTTTTATAGAAACTAGTTTATTATCACGGACATAACTTGCTTCAAAAATTTTACTGGTGGTTAAAAAGTATAAAATATTCAACGTAGACCTATACAAATTGATATGTAGGGAGTCAGTAATCTAAATAAAAGAAATCGCCGCAGAATTTCACAGAAAATTGTTATCCAACCGTGAGGTAAATCAATAACGTGGTCCACAATACCCTTAGCTTAGTTGCTCCCATCGGTGGAGTATTCACCAAATTTCTCGGTTTTCAGCACTACTCTTTAGCGTTTGATACGAGATGACACCTGTTTTTCCTTTCAGTTTGGAGGAATTTGCAATGAAGACCAAATAACCGGCCAAGTGAGAGTCGGACTTGCGCACGAAGGATTCCGTACCATTATCAATACATATAATAAAACAGTAGGAACCGCGTGTCTGTACATTTGATAAAATTAACAAAAAATGTGTGTGGGCGATAAAAAAAGAGTAACAGAACACACAAAAGATTTTTTGATTTTTTTTACTCGCTAATCTTTAAAACTACTTAACATATTTTTACGCGGTTTTCACTAAAAGATTAAGTTCATCCCTGAGCAATATATAGGCTTTGTTTCATCGAAATATGTTGACAGATAAAAAAATATCGTTATTTAAAGTTTAAAGATAACTTTTCTATAGGCGATTTTAGCAATACATAAAATAGCAACAGATGGCGCCTCAAGAAATTTTAAAATGCACTATGGTTGTTTTTGAGAAAAAATATAAATACTAGCTGATTATTTATCTCTGTACGTAAGACCTTTTGACTCTTTTGTGATTTGGTTTGTTACTGTTGTTAAATTGCTGAATTTGTTGATTTTGTACTGTTACTTGGCTATACTTGGCTATGAAATAGCGTTGCATAACAATCGATTGTTTGACTATCGATAGTTGACCTCGAAAAAGTCACAATATCGATAGGACTATCGATACTATCGATAGTATCGATTGTTAATAGTTTGCAATACAATTGATAAAAGGTAAAACTATCGATACCATTGAATTAAGATAGTATCGATACTATCGATAGTATAGATAGTCCTATCGATATTGTGACTATTTCGAGGTCACGATAGTATCGACAGGCTATCGATATTTTATACTATTGCTCACAAGTCCGCAAGCTCAGAAGTCCGTATTTTCATAGTAGCGTGCAACGCTACTATGAAAATACGGACTTCTGATCTTGCTTTGAAGCTTTTTGGCTTGGTTAGTTAATATTTTGGATAATTTTGTTGATTTATTTATAATTTGACACTTGGCTATGAAAATGCGGACTTCTGATCTTGCTTTGTGGATTGGTTAGATATTTCGGATATCTTCAAAAGCTTCTTGACTTTATAGATTTATTGAACTAAGTTTGACATTTGGCTATAGCAATAAGGATTTTGTGATCTTGCTTTGTGGATTGGTTAGGTATATCATCTTTAAAAAAAATTTGGCTACGTAGATTTATTGAATTAAATATATATATTATTGTATTTTGTGCTTTGCTTTCAAAAATGCTCCGAAGAAAGTCTTGGGTTTTTAAGGGTTCATTATAATTCATTCATAAGTTGTTGTATGAATAAGTAACTAATATCCATACATCTATAGATCCTTATAAACTTTCACATTTGCAATATTAAAAGTATACCGCATCACAATAAAAAAATCGAACTTTAAATATACAGACTAATCTGACAAAAATTTTAAATTTGTCATGTCATCAAATAAGGTGTGTAAGAAAACTGAATTTCACACGAGCGAAGTCGCGGGCACCAAATACACATAATAAAGTATGTATTCGTGAGCAAGATATACAATGTGTATTTTTATTTTTGATCAAACGAAATGTTCGAATATAAGACGAAATACTATCGATGAAAAACCGGAAAAAATTGTTTTTAACTCTTAATTTTTTATTTTTTTGATAAAGGTGTTTCGATTTTTCTCTTTATGTAAACAGCGTATTTTCTTCAAAGTGGTCTCATTTGAAAGCTACAAAGTTTAAGAAACTTAGAAAGAAAAAAAAATAACAATACCAAACAGGAAATTAGTTAAAAAATAATTCATGAAAAAATTAAAGTGCCTGAATTTTTTTAATGATAATGAATGACATAATATATATTTTTTTCCATTTTTTTATCGATAATATTACGTCTAATATTACTTCGTTTGATCAAGTATAAAAAATACACATTGTATAAGGAGTTACAGAACATAAAAAAAAATTAAAGATTGTTTTTGTTTGTCAGTGTCTGTATGCACACTGTACACCCGAATGTCCGAAACTGCTGAATGGATTTTCACGCGGACGAAGTCGCGGGCACAGCTAGTCTATAATAAATCACGTTTGTTGTATGGGAGCCTCACTCAAATATTTATTTTATTCTGTTTTTAGTATTTGTTATTATAGCGGCAAAAGAAATACATCATCTGTGAAAATTACAACTGTCTAGCTAACACGTTTCATGAGATACAGCCTGGTGACAGACAGACAGACGGTGGGACGGACTGACGGACAGCTGAGTTTTAGTAATAGGGTCCCGTTTTTACCGTTTGGGTATGGAACCCTAAAAAGAGCTTAGATGTGGTCTACATTGGTCTTCATAGCGATGGTGGCTACATGTTTAAATTCAGTAGACCAAACAAATAGATTTTTTTCTGTTGGTGCCATGAACTAAATTAGAAAAATGTTGTTCTTTGCAGTAGTTTTGGAATTAGGACACATTACACACTTCTCTCACTGAACCAGTGAGTACCATTTAGTATAGTTGAAGGACCAATAACCATCAACAGGTAAAAGATCTTGCTTGCTGGTCTGTTTGGGTGCAAGTATAAAATATAGAATGTACCAGCTTATTTTCCTTCCCTCGCAGATCGTGGAATTAAGTTAATCAAAGCATGGCCGTTAACAAAGAAATCTTCTAAGGGCCAATCTGGCCAAGCGTGGCCTTCTGGTGTTACTATACATTGTTTACCTCGTAAATGGAGACAGAGTGTTTTTAAGTTATCATGTGTGTATTGTTTGTCGATATTCATTCTCTTTTTATAACAGATTAAAAAATAGGATAAATAAAATGAATATTAAGAACTCCACAATGTTATTGGCTCCTTCTTTCGACCCTTTGATTTGAATGTGATGTCTCGCTCGAATCCAATTTGAAAACATGGTACAAGTAATTTATGTAGATAGATTTTCTACCCCAACAACTATGATTCAAGCCTTCAGGGTAAGTACTTGCCTTTTATTCTATAAATATCAATGTATAATATAAATATAAATAAAAGCCAGCTAAGTGCCAGTTGAACTCGTGTGGAGGGGTTCCATACACTGCCATAGTCAAATGTTTTTATTATATCACATTTGAAATCCTCACAGTCAGAAGCGAGTAAACTACTACTAGCGCTATCTAGTGGTGTTTTAGTGAACTATTTTCCGTAAGTGAACGTATTATATTGTCCTACCGCTTTATTTTCAATTGATAGAATACTTATAGGTGTTGACGTGGTGGAGCAGTACAGTAGCCCGCGGAGCCCTGTGTTTGGTCGCTTGTTGCTCACTAGAGAAAAAACTTCTGGCAAGCATTTGATTCGGCGTTGATGCTTCTTTGATCCCTTAAAGGAATTAACACCAAGTAGCCAGTCAAATTGAAAAAGCTAGCTATCAAAATCTTCCCCTCTTGATTGTTTTTGTTGGTTCGTTTTGAAACACCCAAACCGTCGCCTGGCGCTTTGTTTCTGTTTCGTATTGATAAATCCAGGACTCATCACCTGAAATGATGTCGTAAACACGCCGAGGCGAGCCTGTTTAAAATTTGTTTATGGGCTTGCTTCTGAGCATCTGTAAGGTTGTGCGGCACCCATCGTGAAACTATCCTCCTCACGCGAAGATGCACATGTAGAATCTCGTGAACGCTTCCTGATCTAATCTGCAGAACGTGCTAAATCTCCTGATACGTAACTCACCAATTGCCGTGAATTAAATATTTCACTGCTAGCACGTTTTCTTCCGTAACAGCCGTCAAAGAGCGACCACTTCTTTCCTATTCCAAAGTTAGTCGACCGCGCTTGAATTTGTTATACCAATACACGGTTGCCTGAGAAGGGCCTTCACCCATAAATGCCATTTGAAACCAATCGTACGATTTATCCGGTTTCAGGCGACACTTGAAATCGTAAAAATCATAGCGTTAAAATGTTCTCAGCTCAGATCCATTTTTCAATGAGACACGATTATTTGATCAAGTCCGCAAAAAAAGAGGAGAAAAATTTTCAAATTGGAACGTACCTATTTTTACTTATAAATAATTATATTTTCAAAATAGATTGTAACTGGCCAGTCTCACATATATGAAATATTCTTTTTATGCAATACTTTCTGAGTGGCCTAGTATTTAAATTTATCATAAAATACGAGGGGCGCACTATAAATTTCCGGAATGAATATGAAAAAATACTATTAAAGGTACAAAATTAATTTATTGTTTTTCAAAATAATCTCCCTTGGCGTCTATGCACTTTTTCATTAGATGAAACCAGTTTTGAAAACTTTTGTGCCACTCCTCTGTGGTGACCTCTGAAACGTGTTTTTCATACTCCTCGACAGCCTCTTCTGGTGATGAAAATCGTTGACCGCGTAATTGGTTCTTAATTTTTGGGAACAGAAAAAAGTCACAAGGTGCCAGGTCGGGACTGTATGCAGGATGACTCATGAGTTCTACATTTTTCGCCTTCAAAAAGTCGTTTGTCTGTCTGGCCGTGTGAGAACTAGCATTGTCGTGGTGCAGGATGATACGGCGTTTACGGTTATTTTTACGGAGTTCGTCAATAACTTCCGGCAAACAAATGGTCGTGTACCAGTCACTATTCACTGTACGACGATTCTCTAAAGCAACAGTAGCCACGTGTCCAGTTTTATTAAAAAAAGAAGCAATCATCCGCTTAGATGCACTTTTCACGCGCGCCACTTTGGTTGGTTTCGGCTCATCTTGAAAGACCCATACGCTCGATTGCTGCTTTGTTTTGGGATTGTAGCAATAAATCCATGTTTCGTCACCTGTTACTATGTCCCACACCAAATTTGACGCACCTTCGTTGAATCTGGTAAGCATGGCACTGCACCAAGTGACGCGGTCCGTTTTTTGAGCCTCGGTCAAGTTGTGTGGGATCCACCGCGAGCACAGCTTTCTCACACCCAAATGTTTGTGTAGGATTAATTGTATTTGACTCATGCCTATTTCTAAGGATGCGCGAATTTCATGGTAGGTCACATGCCTGTCTGTTTCAATCATACGGCGCACAGCATCGATGTTTTTGTTGGTCACAGCGGTGGACGGCCGACCATCGCGAGATTCGTCACTGAGATTGATACGACCACGCTTGAATTCTGCAAACCAGCTATAAACAGTTGTCTTGCATGGTGCTTCATTGCCAAAAGCTGTTTCAAGCCGAGCGATGCTCTGTTGAGCTGTCAAATTACACTTAAAATCGTAGAAAATCATACTACGAAAATTTTCCCGAGTTAAATCCATGTTGATGCAGACACACAATTTTTTAAATGGCGCCACAAGGTAAAAACAAAAGACAGTCAGATGAAACAAACTGCATTCTACAGCCAAAGAGTTCTATTTTCAAATGTTGCAATAAATTTTTAAATATTGTTTATGTAAGTGGCCAGTTCCGGAAACTTATAGTGCGCCCTATGTATAATATGGTTGGTTTAGTATCTTATACCACAAGCAGCGTGCTTTGGGGCTAGCTCAATCTGTGTGATTTGTCCCTATGTAATAATAGGTTAGGGAAAAAGTCTTTTCGCATTTTATATGAAAATTCAAGACATTTTTTAATATGGTTTATTTACATTTAACTAAAGTATGTAGGTACCATTTTGTTCGATAACTTTTTGCCATCTTATAGGTAGGGACATGATCCCATTGCTATAGAAATTTTGGGGCTTCTGATCAAAAAACTGCGTCAAGTAGTTTTGGCAGTCCTCTCGTGATGTTAACCTGACACTGCCTAAAGAATTCTAAAGAGACCGAAACAGGTGGAAATCTGAAGGTGCCAGGTCAGGATTATAGCCAGCCAAACTCTCTTAAGTTTTGCTGAGTGGTTAAAGATGTGTGAGGTCTAGCGTTATCATGATGAAAAACCACACCCCTTCTGTTGATTAATTCCGGCCGCTTTCTCTCAACTTCTTGCTTTAATCTTATCAGTTGTTCGCAGTAGAGTTCTGAATCGATGGTCCTGCCTGGTGGTAACAGCTCACAATGAATAATGCCCTTCCAATCCCACCACACACACAGCATCACCTTGTTGCGAGTTAACCCGGGTTTCGCCACAGTCTGTGAAGCCTGACCGGCCTTTGACCATGACCTTTTTCGCACGTTCTTGTCGTACGTGATCTACTTTTCATCACCAGTTATCGATTTCTTCAAAAATGGTTCGGTCTCATTACGTCGTAATAAAGAATCACAAATGAGTACACGGTTCATTAGGTTTCTTTCAGAGAGCTCGTGAGGTACCCAAATATCGAGCTTTTTTGTGTACCCATTTTTTTTCAAATGCGCCAAAACTGTTTTGTGGTCAATTCCCAGTTCTTCAGCTACGTCGTAACTACTTATATGCCGATCTTGCTCCACTTTTTCAAAAATAGCATCCATTTTATCCGTAACAGGGCGACCAGAGCGACGTGCATCTTTGACATCTAAATTTCCGGATTGAAAACGCTTAAACCAAATTTGTGCTACTCTCACAGACACTGCACTAGGTCCATAAACATCGCAAATTTTTTTCGCGGCTTGCATTGCATTTTTACCTTTTCGGTAGTAAAATTTTAAAATGTATCTAATTTCTTCATTAGATTCACTCATCTTGACGGTAAGAAAAACAAATGAAAATCACGCATTTTCCTAATTTGAATTAGGAATTGTCTTCTTTAAAATTTAAACTTTTAAATGATACCAAAACCAGCCAGACACAAATAGTATAGCCAAAATGGTTTTATTACAAGTTCATACATACTAAATGCGAAAAGACTTTTTCCCCAACCTAATATAATCAATTTTTTTTTAAACTTACACGTAAGTTTATTAATTAAGCAAACGAGCAGTGTTAAATTCTCAGCTTGAACCGTACACTGTCCATCCAAACCCTATGGTTATACCGACTTAAGCTAAAATTTGACTTTAAAGCTCAATTTTGAGAATGCCAATTAAAGTTCATCTTTTAAATAATATGAATAGCAAAATTTGTTAATTATAAGTTGAAACCTAAAGTCTAATTACGGGCGTAGCCTTTACAGGGAGATATACAAGGTGACATTTAAAAAACCAGCAACATTTTGGAGCAAGTTCAGTCCATAATACTGAAATACTTCCCCTTTTGTGTGTTGCAAAAACCAGGCACAATAGTAAAACGATTGATTTATACCGGAATCCGGTATACAATCAATCGTAAGTACTATAGAAAAATTAAAAAATCGTCCTCCCATACATAATCCAATTACGATTTTCAATAGTTTTTATAGAAAATTGTTTAGTATCACGGATTGAACTTTGTCCTAAAATGTTTTTGGTAGATAAAACATAACCCTGTATTAACGTCTACATAATATACTGAAACAATATGCTGAAACAATATGCAGAAACTATTTATAGGTAGGTTTCAGTCTATGATACTGAACAACTTTCCCTAAGAAACATATATCGAAATCAGATAAATATTTTTTGTTTTTCATAGAAACTCTGATCAGTTGATCGGTGAACTTCGATTTGTGTTCCTTAAGTGGTTCGGTTTCATGGATCAATCCATGGATCAATCCATGGATCAATCCAAGGATCAATCCATGGATCAATCCATTAAAGGTGAGTTCAAACTCACCTTTAAAATAGTTTCAGTAAATGTTGTTAGACCCTTGTATAGAACGGTGGATGACCCTTTCTCTGTATAATGTTCTTACCTTTTATATACTTACGTACAATACGGGGCGCACTATAAGTTTCCGAAATGAATATGAAAAAATACTATTAAAGGTACAAAATTAATTTATTGTTTTTCAAAATAATCTCCCTTGGCGTCTATGCACTTTTTCATTCGATGAAACCAGTTTTGAAAACTTTTGTGCCACTCCTCTGTGGTGACCTCTGAAACGTGTTTTTCATACTCCTCGACAGCCTCTTCTGGTGATGAAAATCGTTGACCGCGTAATTGGTTCTTAATTTTTGGGAACAGAAAAAAGTCACAAGGTGCCAGGTCGGGACTGTATGCAGGATGACTCATGAGTTCTACATTTTTCGCCTTCAAAAAGTCGTTTGTCTGTCTGGCCGTGTGAGAACTAGCATTGTCGTGGTGCAGGATGATACGGCGTTTACGGTTATTTTTACGGAGTTCGTCAATAACTTCCGGCAAACAAATGGTCGTGTACCAGTCACTATTCACTGTACGACGATTCTCTAAAGCAACAGTAGCCACGTGTCCAGTTTTATTAAAAAAAGAAGCAATCATCCGCTTAGATGCACTTTTCACGCGCGCCACTTTGGTTGGTTTCGGCTCATCTTGAAAGACCCATACGCTCGATTGCTGCTTTGTTTTGGGATTGTAGCAATAAATCCATGTTTCGTCACCTGTTACTATGTCCCACACCAAATTTGACGCACCTTCGTTGAATCTGGTAAGCATGGCACTGCACCAAGTGACGCGGTCCGTTTTTTGAGCCTCGGTCAAGTTGTGTGGGATCCACCGCGAGCACAGCTTTCTCACACCCAAATGTTTGTGTAGGATTAATTGTATTTGACTCATGCCTATTTCTAAGGATGCGCGAATTTCATGGTAGGTCACATGCCTGTCTGTTTCAATCATACGGCGCACAGCATCGATGTTTTTGTTGGTCACAGCGGTGGACGGCCGACCATCGCGAGATTCGTCACTGAGATTGATACGACCACGCTTGAATTCTGCAAACCAGCTATAAACAGTTGTCTTGCATGGTGCTTCATTGCCAAAAGCTGTTTCAAGCCGAGCGATGCTCTGTTGAGCTGTCAAATTACACTTAAAATCGTAGAAAATCATACTACGAAAATTTTCCCGAGTTAAATCCATGTTGATGCAGACACACAATTTTTTAAATGGCGCCACAAGGTAAAAACAAAAGACAGACGAAATAAACTGCATTCTACAGCCAAAGAGTTCTATTTTCAAATGTTGCAATAAATTTTTAAATATTGTTTATGTAAGTGGCCAGTTCCGGAAACTTATAGTGCGCCCTATGTACATGTGTACATAAAATCACGCCTTTTTGCGGGGTAGATAGAGTTTTTAAACTCCTGTCAAACCTATCGCTTCATTTACACTCATCACTATCTTCAAATACAAATGAAGTGCTTGTTTTGTACTAAATTGCGATGCTGATTTAGAAAAAAAGAAAAAAATTGAATGTATGCTGCTTTTCTTCCCGCGTAGATTTTACAAGATGATCTAGAGATGGGCGGGATTTAAATCATGTTAATAGGTGACGCGCTTTTTTCATGTTAACACTCACCGTCAATAAGCGTGGCCTTTGGGTGTTACGGCCCTGGGCTCTGAATACCCCGTCGGGCATAAAACGTGATAAAGTATCTTCATATTGTTGCATAGTACCTGGCCAACCGTGCTTCGCTCGATGAAAATATCGAGAAACGTGGTTACAGTCTCAGGTAGCTCTTTGGTAGCGCTTTGATGTAGATTTGATGGAAAGGGGGTTTAGCCCACACAACTATGCTTTGTACACGCCCACGAGTTGAAACATTCCCGAAGTTGCACGAAAGCCCGCAACAAAACAAATTCCTAATCGCGCAGATTCCCCGGCAGCCGGCAACTGACTGTAGTTTTATCGTGATAGAACCATAATTTTTCCGTTAATTAGAAAACTTTCCGACAAAAAGAGATGACCATGTTTTCTTTCTTTTTTGTTATATATTATCTAGGTATGAGTTTTTCCATCTCAACGCTCATCATCACGCTTATAGTGACTTTTATTTATGGTGATACGTGGGTCTTACGGCCGTGGCACTCAACCAGAATACCAATACCAGACACAATGAAAATAAAAATGGTTTCAAGTGTAGGTTATTCAGGAAATCGTGAAGTAAATTCTTGGAAAAGTTTATTGAATTTTATTCTGTTAATAAAAACTAGAAGTACCTTATAGCAATAGCCGTACCTTAGTTATTTTTTCATTGTTGTGTCAATTGGAGGTCCATAGTTTATTTTGCACTGTGTTTTGTCCTGTATTTCCCATTACGGTACCAAAACGGATTTCCTCCGGTCTTTCCAATGCTTTATATAGGCAAATGCGCCTGAATGCCTCTCGAGTTTTCCCGGGCTTTTCCGCAAGTGTGGCGAATGCAGGCGACGGCTGAGAATCGAGGGCATCGCACATCGTTCCTGTCACAACGTTGACGCGATATTGTTCTGTGACACAAGCACAGGCGGATTGTAGCAAGAATTTTGTAACATATTGCATAGGTTCAGTGGATTAATTGCCCAAATTTGACTGTCTTTTTGAAAGGATCAATTACTTTACTTATTTTCCTGCGGTTTTTCAAGTGTGGCGAATGCAGACGCCGCCGGTTGAAATTCGAGGACTTCGCACATCCATCGCTCCTGTGACAACTTTAACGCGACACTGATCTGTGTCACAAGTGCGAGTGGAAATATACTATAAATATCAAAAATTATCCTAAAAGATTTCAAAACTGGCAAAATCTACTAACAACATTTTCTTCTTTTTCTGCGGTTTTCCGCACATATAGCAGGCATACCTTGCACCTCGTTCTGTGACCACTTTATTCGTAATAAATACATAACAATTAGATTAATAGAGTCAAACTAATCTTTATGTTCTCTTTTCCTAAAAAATAAGGCAAACTACTCGTTGTCGGAAAATTTTATAAAAAAAGAAAATCGCTTCCGGATACATCTCGAAAGCAAGCTCCATTTCCGCTCTACTCGCTGGATTCCGCCTGAGGTTCCTCCAGCCGTCACTCCCTAATAGTTATAAGAAAGAGTCTGATTTATATAAATAGAAAGAGTCTGATATTTTAACTATTTCTTCTAAACTGCTTGTCAATACTCTGGAACTACGTCTAGAATTTAATTTCCTGAGCTTTACTTCTGTGTGGTGTATGCAACTTATAGCGTTAATTTTTAACGATGAAAGAACGACCAAAATTTTATTTAAGCACTTGAAATGGTTTGTGTTATATTGTAGTGTACCTATGTAGTTACCTAAAAGTTTAGCAATAAATTATATTTAAATTTTTATTTATTTCATTAAATGTAAATGGAACTAATCCAAGTATTAGCAGTGGCTTCATAATCATTCCTTAGCTTAAAACAAATTTTTCTATCACCAGTAGCTTTCACATGCTGATCTGGTAAAAAAAACGACGGGTTGCACTCCGGGAGTGCCGGCAGAAGTGAAAACTTGAATATTAACAGCAGGCGCAGGCATACATTTTCGCCGTGCCGTAGGAAGAGAGGAGGATACTTCCTCTCCTACGCCGCGCCGGCTATCTACTCTCCATCCGTCTTACGAATTTCCGATCAGTTCACGTGTCCTGACGCGAGTTTAACATCTTTTACCCATTACAAAAAAAGTGTACAACGCCGCTAAAGAAGTTTTCACTTCAAAAATAGAATGTAACAGCTGTTTGTGTTCCCGCGTATATTGTACTTGTAAAAGCCACTAAAATACATTAAAATATAGCTGCTGTAAAAAAATGATATCCCGAGTACTAATTGTTTCTTTTTCAGGACATATAGCATACTTAACCCTTTTATTTTTAGTTCAGATCATGTATCAGACTGCACGAAATTTGCAATTTACCACTTGCGGCTCGCGGACACCTATTTATTTGAATGGGCTATTCTGAGCAGGATATTACTCATTTTGTACAATAAAAGCCACTTTATCAAAAGTGTTTTCTTTAAAGTACTATGGTCAAAAAAGAAGGAAACAGCATATGAATTCTAAATCTTATAAAGATATTCACTTTATTCATAAGCATATGACTAACTTAAATAACGTTAACAAAATATCCTAGTAATATTTATACTAAAATATCTATTTATCAAACTAGTAACCTACTAATATATGATTTTAGAGTTTCGCGGTCACAATGACTGTTATCTAGACACGCGGCAGCAGCGTGTCCAAGCCAAGTTCCAAGAAAGGAACTGGCGACGCAGCAGCCGTGTGTATATTTACACCACAGACATACATTTACACGAACCTTTTCGAGCTACTTTTGACTGCTTCACAACTAAAAACCCATATAACCTAAATACATGAAATTTAGCACAAACATTAAAGTTCTCTAGCTCTTCTTGAGTCCAAAAATTCAATAATGTAGCTTAAACAGTTATTGATGAATGATGTTAAAAAACGTGAAAAATATGATTGACCACTTATCCATCATCAAAAAGGTAACCTACTTCCAAATTATTTAAAGTTGATATTTGGCATCTAGTGTGGTGGAACCCTTATTTATGTATATAATATACACAGTAAGACACCGCGGCTTCTACGGTAATTCCAATTCACAGGAGCTATGATCGTCTATAATATTTTAAAAACCTTAAGTTATAGTACATAATAAGATACCCCTCTAGCTGTTCACTCTACACTGAATTATTTTAAAAGCTTAAAATGAGGATATCTATACTAAATATTATTTATTTATAATCGATGGAAGACTTAAGTACTATGCTCGGAGACCTAAATCGAATTTCCCAACAGGTGGGCCTAAAAATGAACATGGATAAAACGAAAGTAATGTCGAATGTCCACGTCGCGCCCCTACCTGTATTTGTTGGGAGCTCTGCACTCGAAGTTGTAGACGAGTAATACCTGGGGCAATTGATCCAGGCAGGAAGTTCCAGCTTCGAGGAAGAGGTCTTTCGACGAATTCGACTCGGTTGGGCAGCGTTCGGGAAGCTACGCAGTGTCTTCTCGTCCAAAATACCTCAGTGCCTCAAGACGAAAGTGTTTAATCAATGTGTGTTACCAGTGATGACTTATGGCTCTGAAACGTGGTCCCTTACTATGGGTCTCATAAGAAGGCTCAAGGTCACTCAACGCGCTATGGAGGAGGTGTTTCCCTACGTGATCGAATCAGAAATGAGGAAATTCGTAGGAGAACAAAAGTCACTGACATAGCCCAGAGGATTAGTTCGTTAAAGTGGCAGTGGGCGGGACACATAGCGCGACGAACCGATGGCCGATGGGGCAAAAAGGTTCTCGAATGGCGACCACGTACAGGCAAGCGAAGCGTAGGACACCCACCCACAAGGTGGTCTGACGACCTGAATAAGGTCGCTGGAAAGCGCTGGATAATACGTAGGCGTAGGAACATTAGCTCGTTCACTAGGTACCGCCCGGCGGTGCCTGGACGATTTGCGTTCTAAATAGGCCCTTCTGGCACCGTAGTTTCGGCCCTTCCGGCAAAACATGGGTGTTGCAGCACCCCAAAATTTGCCATAATGCCTAGCGCGCCCAAAGCCGAGGTTTCCCCCTTGGGAGCCCTTTGCGCTGCTGCTAATAGTATATAAATATAGGAAGCCGGGCCTCTGGCCTGCTCCTCAAACCTTGTCCGGGTGAAGTAGGAAATGCCGTCCGAGGCAACATATGTTTGTCATTTCAAAAAAAAATCGTTGTTGTATTGTACGCATCGGATCGGTGTGTCAGCGAACGGAACTACGAGGAGCCTCCAGAAGAAAAGAACAATTGTGAAAAATAGTGATTAGGTTTAGCGAACAGTGTTAATAAATATCTATTACTACGAACTCTTTGTTTAATTTGAACTCAAGTCATACAGTCCACTATAGCGCGTGAGCTAACGTCAACAACTATACATGATTATTTAAAAGACAACGCGTAGACACTTCCTATAAATTTTCCATTAAACTTCACACAGAAAACATAAGAATGTTTTCTCTTTAACAATAATAAGCTTACTGTAAAACATGTTAATGCTCTGCGATCAATAAGTGACCAACATATAACTAATATTTCCTCTTGACAAGGTTTGCGATATCGGGCTTTTTACGCTCACTAAAATGTCCAATCTGGTGGTGGCGTCACTGGTCCGGTTGTTAGATTCCCCTCCAATATGGTTGAGTTTAACGATGGCCGATCCATGCGTCAACTCGTGAACGGGTGCTGCCGGGAGGGACTGGTCAGCTCGGAGTCAATTTTTTGACTTCTTAGTATTTCTTCTTATCACGTAATTTATGTTTGTGAACTCGTTCGCAAGCATTACATGTTATAATGTATTAACATTGTATTATATTAAAAGTTTTTATTATTTAAAACAAGACATAATAATAATATGACAAAGCCCTTCTGGCGAGTAGGCGACCAATACTGTGAAAATGAGTTTCTTTCGACGTTTCTTCTCAGCAGTGGTCGTTACGAAGAGCTGGTATCGGTAGATTTTCTTTAAAATAAAAATCAAATTTCAATATAAACTACAGATAATGTAAATTATACTTATTGACGTCTAAAAGTGCCTGTAAAGGTCTAATTACTGAATAAACATTTGAATTTGGGCCGTGGAA
Organism: Acrobasis suavella; assembly: GCA_943193695.1. Classification (NCBI taxonomy): domain Eukaryota; kingdom Metazoa; phylum Arthropoda; class Insecta; order Lepidoptera; family Pyralidae; genus Acrobasis; species Acrobasis suavella. Next base: position 33,243,131 of record OW971928.1, read on the forward strand.
TCCAGTGATTGTGCTGTGTAAAAAGTATGTGCGAGCTACAAAAAACAATTCCCGAACGGACACCGTCATTGTTGTGTGTAATGATTTATGCAACAAACGACGAAGAAGGAGGGTAGACCGATATGGTTACCCTTGACAGCCCTGCAACAACTGCAACATCTGCCAGCGACCATGACGGCAGGCAGAAGGCTCGTCGAAATATCTGGCTAAAACTGATATTGATAGCGGTAAGTCCCGTAGTACTAATAGAAAACTAGAAACTAGACAAAATATAAATAATGTATACTATAATAAAACAGTAAAAAATTGTGTCTCATTATTATTATTCATTGTTTTTAATATTACAATATTAAATTAAATTATTAAAAAATATTCATTGAATATTTTTCCAATAAAATAATTTGGGGCGATGGAGACCACGATGGAGACATTAAACTATAAGAAATATCAAAATTTCGCCTTAGCAAAAGTTGTTAAGCCTGATGAGCATTTTTGTTGAGGTATAATAAAAGCGGCCAAGTGCGAGTCGGACGTGCGTACGAAGGGTTCCGTACCACGGAAGTTCTGTACCATAATCTATAAAAAATCACGTTTGTAGCATGATTATTTATTTCATTTTGTATTTATTATGTTTTTGTTTAGCGGCAACATCTGTACATAATAATACATCATCTTTAAAAAAATACTATCTAGCTATAATGGTTCATGAGATACAGCCTGGTGACAGACAGACAGACAGACAGCGAAGTCTCAGAAATAGGGTAGGTAAATGAGCTAGATAATATGTTTTAGACGTGTTATGGAGGAAGTGATTAATTAGACAGTAAAATAAATGTCCCGCAGTGTGGAAAACGCCCAAAATGAGAGGGCAATATGATAAAAACTTTTAAAATTATTAAATTTCGCTCGCCGCCCGATAGTCCCCTCGATAACTGTTGCCAAGAGGCAGTGACAGTTGATGTCATGGATATTCTGTCGATGTCGATTCTTGAAAATGAAAACGTCGTCCATGTGTTGTCAATGTGCCTTTAATGTTTCATCAATGTGTCGTCAACGTTGTCAATATGTAGTCAATGTTTCGTCGTGTCGTAAATGTGCCGACGCAATGACACATTGATGATACATGGACGACGTATATGAATGAATACACATTGACGAAACATTTTATTCGGGGCTGTGCACGACGACAGAATGTGCACGACGTCGACTGTTGCTGCCTCTCAGTGACAGTTTACGACATCGATCGTGATAATATTGAAATTATAATTTACTAGCTAATGCCCGCGACTTCGTTCGCGTGGACTTTATGACTCCGGCGTTTTAATATAAATAACAACTAATGAGAGAGAAAGATAGAGAGAGATAAGAAAGTTCTTGTAACAGTGTTAGGAGTTAAAAGTCAATATTATTTTAATTCTTTCCTTCGGGAGCCAATATGAAAAGAGCTGAAGTGTTACTAACCCTGGAGAAAGCCACATTAAGTTGGCCATGCGAAAAAGCAGTCCTTAGATCGACATCAGCAGCTTTAAGCCTCTAAAACTGTGACTTATTTTCAAAGGAAAGCAAGTAAACACTGTGTATTTGTAAAACTGTGTATTTTCAAAAGGAAAATTGTTATACGCGGAATAAATACAGTTTCACTGGCACCACTCACAGTAAACTTTAAATGTCTCAGCAGACTATGCCGAAGTTTAGCGGCTAAATTTCAGTATCTAAAGTTCGGTGGGGATGACACACTAAATAAGCTGAAGTTCAGCCGCTGAAGTTCGGTGGAAACGCCGGACTGTAGTGATGTGCCGATATGAGAATTTAATCTTCCGTCTTTGGCGCGTCTGCGGCGAACGGACACGGGAGCGAAAGAGGGAACGGAAGTGGAAAAGGGAACGGAAGCGGAAGCGGGAGCGGGAGCGGGAGCGGAAGTGGCAGCGGCGGCGGAGGCGTCGGCGGCGGCGGCGGCGGCGGCGGCGGCGGCGGTGGAGGCGTCGGCGGCGGCGGAAGCGGCGGCGGCAGTGGCGGCGGCGGCGGCGGTGTGAGTGGGAGCGGCGGTGGCAGTGGCGGCGGCAGTGGCGGCGGCGGCGGCAGCGTCGGTGAAGGCGGCGGCGGGAGCGGCGGCAGCGGTGGCGGCGGGAGCGGCGGCAGCAGCAGCGGCGGCGTCGGCGGCGGCAGCGGCGGGAGCGGCGGCGGGAGCGGGAGTGGGAGCGGGAGCGGGAGCGGGAGCAGGAGTGGGAGCGAGAGCGGAACGGGTACGGGAACGGGTACGTGGAAGAGGGAACGGGAGCGGAAGCGGGAGCGGGAGCGGGAGCGGAAGTGGCAGCGGCGGCGGAGGCGTCGGCGGCGGCGGCGGCGGCGGCGGCGGCGGCGGTGGAGGCGTCGGCGGCGGCGGAAGCGGCGGCGGCAGTGGCGGCGGCGGCGGCGGTGTGAGTGGGAGCGGCGGTGGCAGTGGCGGCGGCAGTGGCGGCGGCGGCGGCAGCGTCGGTGAAGGCGGCGGCGGGAGCGGCGGCAGCGGTGGCGGCGGGAGCGGCGGCAGCAGCAGCGGCGGCGTCGGCGGCGGCAGCGGCGGGAGCGGCGGCGGGAGCGGGAGTGGGAGCGGGAGCGGGAGCGGGAGCAGGAGTGGGAGCGAGAGCGGAACGGGTACGGGAACGGGTACGTGGAAGAGGGAACGGGAGCGGAAGCGGGAGCGGGAGCAGAAACGGCAGCGGCGGCGGCAGCGGCGGTGGCGGCGGAAGCGGCGGCGGCAGTGGCGGCGGCGGTGGCAGCGGCGGTAGCGGCGGCGGCGAGAGCGGGAGCAGCGGCGGCAGAGGCGGCGGTGGCGGCGGCGGCGGGAGTTCGGCATTATGTGTTGCTAGTAATGCAAATAACATTGCAGGCATGCATTGGCTGAAATTCAGCCGCTGAACTTCGGCATACAATGCTGAGACACTAAGTTGGGTTCCGTTACACAGTTTCGGCGGAGTCAAATTGCGCACTCGCATTATTGGCCCTCCGACATTAAGACTTATTTTGTGAGCCGAAAGTCCATTTGCTGCAAGTGAATTAAGAAACTCAACTGGATAATTGGTGTTTTCGTCAACAACTCCATCCAAGAAATTAACAATAATTTGCGTCATAAGTTCTATAATAATTGATTTTTAATTTTTTGGTGTCAATATGGCGCGTTCACATATCCAAGAATTTTTCTGGTGTGTTATGCTCTGAAGGTCCGCAAATTCTGAACTTATAAGTTCTTCTTCGGACGAAACAACTTTTTTTTTTTAAAAATTTCAATGTACAGACACATTTTTTTTACTCTTTTATTATAGTATACATTTAGTATGTTAAAATTCAGCGGCAACAAAAAACATCATCTATAAAAATTTCAACTGTCTAGCTATAATGGTTCATGAGATACAGCCTGGTGACAGACAGACAGACAGACTAACAGTCGGACGGTTTAAGGAATAGGGTCCCGTTTCTACCCATTTGGGTAAGGAACCCTTAAAATCGAATAAAATAAGTATTTATGGGGGGCTCCCATACTACAAACGTGATTTTTCATAGATTATGGTACGGAACCCTTCGCGCGCGTCCGACTCGCGCTTGGCCAGTTGTATTATAACTCAACAAAAAGTTGTCATCAGACTTAACAACTTTTGCTAAGGCGGCATTTTAAAATTTTTTATAGTTTAGCTGGACCATTATAGTTCTGCATCATGTGTTCCATTTTCCAAAATCAATTATAGCCTATATGTTGCCCAGGCTTCACAGCTATATAACAAAAAAAGTTTCATTCGAATCCGTCCAGTATTTCCGGAGATTAGCGTGTACAAACAGACAAACAGACAAACAGACAGACATTTTTTTTTATTTTCTTAGTCTATTACTATATCTCCATCGCCACAATATTTTTTTTTTAAATTTTCAATGTACAGACACATTTTTTTTACTCTTTTATTATAGTATAGATTATAGTATAGATTATCAATATAAGGATTGATTAATAATAAGAAGCGGTTGGTCTCAACGCAGCTTGCCGTTGAGCTTAATCACCTAAGCCTGTCTGCTTTTGAAGAGGCGTTTTAACAGCTCTCAAAGCTCCTTTACATTTAACTTGTTCTTCCGTTCAGACCAACCAAATAAATACTTACAAAAAAAAACGCCTTTAAAAAAAAGGTAATCGCTTAGCAAAAGACACTCAGCGCCATCTATTATTTTTTTGCAATACTTAGTTCTTGCCGAATCGTTTATCGCAATTCCTACGGGAACAGTAGTTTTTTCCAGGATGAAAGGTACCCTATGTCCTTTTCAATAGTCCTCACTATGTGTATGCAAAATTTCAAGAAGATAGCTTCAGTAGATAAAGCGTGAAGAAGTAACAAACAAACAAACAAACAAATATACAAACTCACTTTCGGATTTATAATATTAGTTTGGAAGTTTGGATGGATAATGATATTAAACCATCATTTATCAAGGCATAATAAATAAGGCATTTGAACCTAACTTCCCTTCCACCCTCACAGTTGTTCTGGCTGGTCATAAAAAAAACGTATACCTAACTTCTCTTCAGTTCCGTTGTTCCAGGTGGTCATGAAAAAATTACTTGAACCTAACTTCCTTTCTACCTTCACAGTTGTTCCGGTTGGTTATAAAAAAAAAAAAACTTGAACCTAACTTCCCTTCTGCTCTCACGGTTGTTCTGGCTAGTTATAAAAAAAAAATAACTTGAACCTAACTTCCCTTCTGCTCTCACAGTTGTTCCAAGTGGTCATAAAAAAATTATTTGAACCTTACTTACCTTCTGCCTTCACAGTTGTTCTGAGTGGTCATAAATTTATTACAATGAAAATTAAAAATAAAAACATCAATATTACCTAATTCTGTTTCCTACTGTATGCCTACGGAGATAATGCGAATTAACATTATGCCAAAACATAAAAACTTGAACCTAACATCCCTTCTGCCCTCACAGTTGTTCCGGGTGGTCATGAAAAAATTACTTGAACCTAACTTCCATTCTTCCCTCACAGTTGTTCCGGGTGGTCATAAAAATTCATTAAACCTAACTTCCCTTCTGTCCCCACAAATGTTCTGGGCAGTCAAAATAAATACTTAAACCTAACTTCCCTTCTGGCCCTCACAGTTGTTCCGGGTCATAAAAAATAACTTGGACCTAATTTCCCTTCTGCCCTCAGAGTTGTTCCGGTTGGTCATAAGGAAAAAAATATCTTACTTAATTTCCCTTGTTTATTTTTAATACTCATGCAATAAATATATGACCACCCGGAACAACTGTGAAGGTAGATACCTTCACAGTTGTTCCGGTGGTAATATATGTTGTGGTCATAAATTTATTGCATGAGAATTGAAAATAAACACTTCAGTATAACTTAATTTTGTTTCCTACTTTATGCCTACGGAGATTATGCGAATTTACATCATGCCAATACAAATTAGACCAAAAGTTAATTATTCCAAAATGTAAGTATGCCAAACAAAATAATGCCTAGGAACTATTATGCTGAAATATTTTATGCCAAAACTGGTATGCCAAATACGTATAAATTATGAAAACATAAAGAAGGAATCCCGTTTCATCCCAGTGGTTATCGTTCTCTAACAGAAGTAGAGTCTCATATGCTTTTTATCTTATTGAAGAGAACACGCTGTCAGTTTTCTAAGTGATAAGCTATATGAGTGACAGTAGGATGTCTTTTGTGTAAGGGAAAACAAAGAAACCGCCATGCTGCCTCATTACTACTGACATAGGTACTCGGACCCTTGTATCGTCCAGCTTGATAGGTTTTTACTTTAATTAAGTAGCTGCGATACATAGAGATGTATGCCCGGTATTATACCATTTGATCATGTTGGTATAATACAAAAAATACCGTATATTACCGTATCCAACGGTATATTTGGAATTATTCATTTAATGTGTTTTAAATAGATACAGTACTTATTAAATGCGGGAAGATGGGTAGGTTACGCATGATGACGACTCGGTCTCGCAGTACTCACTCTAAAATTACTTTTGTATGGCTACAATCTTAAATTAAAATAAAATTTTTATATAGTTATCTCTTGTTAAGGTGGTTGTAAGTCATTAAATGTCTTACACAGGGTGTTTGGATTGGTATTTTTGTTTATTAAACCAAGAAGAACTATATTATTAGTTTTATTATCAATATAAGGATTGATTAATAATAAGAAGCGGTTGGTCTCAACGCAGCTTGCCGTTGAGCTTAATCACCTAAGCCTGTCTGCTTTTGAAGAGGCGTTTTAACAGCTCTTAAAGCTCCTTTACATTTAATTTGTTCTTCCGTTCAGACCAACCAAATAAATAATTACAAAAAAAACGACTTTAAAAAAAAGGTAATCGCTTGGCAAAAGACACTCAGCGCCATCTATTATTTTTTTGCAATACTTAGTTCTTGCCGAATCGTTTATCGCAATTCCTACGGGAACAGTAGTTTTTTCTAGGATAAAACGTACCCTATGTCCTTCTCAGTAGTCCTAACTATGTGTATGCGAAATTTCAAGAAGATTGCTGCAGTAGATAAAGCGTGAAGAAGTAACAAACAAACAAACAAACAAATATACAAACTCACTTTCGGATTTATAATATTAGTTTGGATTATGAAAACTGCCCCAATTCATCACTTCGTTCATAACTGAGGGACTTTCATCTTTCTTACTTTCGTGTGCCTAAAATCTTCTGTCATATCTTGACGACTGCCATACATTGATGACATACGGAAGTTCTACCATGCCAAAGCACAATATAAGAGCTCGAGAAATGTTTATTCCAATGTGATACCAATCCAAGGTGCAGAGCACACCCAGGTTTGTTTAGATTAGCCATAAGTATTTCCACCGGGCCATCGATCTCCTTTACTCCTCGTGTGTACCTTGGAATGTGGACATGACAAATAAAATGTATAGCTGTAACCTTCGAAAAGAAAGAAATGTTTTAATCCAAGTGCAGACCACACCCAAGTTTGATAAGACTAGTATATGTATTCCCACCGGGCTATCGAGCTCCTTTACTACTCTTGTGTAGCATGGAATGCGGACATGCTCAATAAAATGTATAGCTGTAACCTGAAAATAAAGAAACGTTTTTTTATGTAGTTTTATAAATATCAGGGACTGAACTTCCTGAAGAAGTAAGTACTCGATTAACCCACGAGGTAATAAGCCCGGATACGTGCACTTCAGTCCTGTATTCAGCTGAAGAGCTTTTGAGAAAGCTCAATAGGCTTCACAATTTTTAAATTCACTCACGGAGCTTATATCGCCTACCTGTTTTGTGCCGCAAAGTTATACGCGCGTTATGTGGAATTCATGAGGTTATTTCTTGAAGATAACCGTATGTAAAAGTTTAAAAATATATCTATTTACTCATACGTTATATATAAGTAGTATTTATAAGTACGGCAGGGGTCACGTTATTTGTATATTGTCATCATATAAACATCGATACGCTATGAAGAAGAAAGGGGTCTCCAAAAGTTTTCGATATTTCCATACAAAATGCCCATTTTCGTTGCGAAGTGTAAATGTATAATCATCCATGCTGGTTGGACAACAAAGAAACGACGATGAAGATATGTACTAGCTGCTTCTTCTTCTGAGCAGCTGAGGGATTTACTAAGCGTGGCCTTCAAATCATGCGACCTTTGGCTCTGTTCATCCGATTATAGGTAACTGTGTTGGTCTGGTTTTTATGTAGAATATATAATAGGACTACTTACTATCATTATAAGGAAACGTATCCATACTACGTGACACATTTTTTTTCACTTTTATACCCCCTTCCCCACTTCGGTGACATCCGTAGTATATGCCAACAAGCAAGATGCTCCCTATCATATACAATTGCTAGTAAAAAATAATTTTCTCAAAAATGTTTGATCAATCTTCAAGTCAAGTTTTGCAGTTTGAAGTTTTAAAAATTCAGAACTCTGTGCGCTCTAATTTAATAATCAATACAAATAATAAAACAGTAGGAATCGCGTGTCTGTAAATTTGATAAAATTAACAAAAAATGGGTGTGGGCGATAAAAAAAGAGTAATAGAAAACAAAAAAGATTTTTTTTATTTTTTTTACTCGCTAATCTTTAACACTACTTAACATATTTTTACGCGGTTTTCACTAAAAGATTAAGTTCATCCCTGAGCAACATATAGGCCAAGGGTCTTCAACCCGCGGCCCGCGGGCCGCATGCGGCCCGCAGATGCGTCCATGGCGGCCCGACATTGTCTGAGGATCGCACCCTCTCCCCGCCGCCCGCGCCCGTGTAGGAGTGTGCAGTAGCGGGCGCGGGAGCGGGTGAGCACGGGCAGTCGCATTTGCAGCACACGTGGTCATTTCATTCACTCGCTCACAGCGTTAAAACACGTTGCAACTTGAATAATTTTTCGTTATCCAACGAGTGTGATGGCAGCAAGTACAAGTAAAAAACGCAAGGTCACTGATGAACACAGATCATTCCAAGATAAATGGACGAACTTATATTTATTCGTCTGTGTCGGGGAAAAACCCGTTTGCCTCGTATGTAATGAATCAATTTCTGTGGTGAAAGAATACAATATCAAACGACATTATGAATCCAAACATTACAGTAAGTTTGCACATCTTCAAGGACAATTACGAATTGATAAGGTGGAGGCTCTGAAGAAACAACTTCAAAGACAGCAGTATTCATTTCACAAACAGAATGAAGACAGTGAAGCAAGTGTGAAAGTGAGCTACATTATTTCGGAGAAAATTGCTCGTAAGTCAAAACCATTTTCTGACGGTGAATTTATAAAAGAATGTATGGAGGCTGCAGTAGAAGTTTTATGTCCTTCGCAAAAGCAATTATTTTCCAAAATAAGTCTGTCCGGTGTTACAGTCGCAAGGAGGGTAGAAGAATTGGCTGGTGATATCGAACGATCATTAAAAGAACGTGTGTCACAATTTGTATACTACTCCGTTGCACTCGACGAAAGTACAGATTTAACTGACACCGCTCAATTGGCCGTGTTTATTCGCGGCGTTGACGTTAATTTTGTTGTCACTGAAGAAATGGCTGCTCTAGTTCCCATGAAAGGCACTACAAGAGGATGTGATTTGTTGGAATCGTTTAACACCGTCATAAATAGATATAACCTCAAATTATCAAATTTGGCTGGAATTTGCACAGACGGCGCACCGTCTATGGTCGGCAAAAATGAAGGACTTGTTGCTTTAATAAAGAAAAATAATCCCGATGTCTCCTTCATACAGTACCACTGTATTATCCATCAAGAAAATCTAAGTGCAAAGTCTATTAGTATTCAAGATGTCATGCGTGTTGTGGTAAAAACTGTTAACTTTATCAAATCTCGGGGCCTCAACCACCGGCAATTTCAGGAATTTTTAAAAGAAATAAATGCTGAATATGGTGACATAACTTATTTCTGTGATGTTCGTTGGCTCAGCAGAGGAAAAATGTTAAAACGGGTGTTTGATTTGCGAAAAGAAATTGCAGCATTTATGCAGAGTAAAGATAAAGCTATTCCACAATTCGCTGATGAAACATGGCTAAGTGATTTGGGTTTTCTTGCCGACATAACATTACATCTCAATGATTTAAATAAGAAATTGCAAGGAAAAGATAATTTGATTCACGAGCTGTTTGACGCATTAAAAGCGTTTGAAATGAAGTTGGACTTTTGGATCAAGCAATTAAAAAAAAATGTTACCACACATTTTCCAAATTTGTCGTCTTGCCAAACTTCAAACATGGACAAATATATTACCGCGCTGCAGGATTTGAAAACACAATTTGACAAACGTTTTACCGATTTCCGGCAAAATGAAATAAATCTGAATTTGTTTGCTCGCCCGTTTAATGTTTCAGTTGAAGATGTCCCTGAAGAAGTTCAGATGGAATTGATAGAATTACAGTGCAATTCTACTTTGAAAGAAAAATTCAATTTAGGTTTGATCGAGTTTTATTCAAAATACACTTCGGATTTTCCTAAAATTAGAGATCATGCACTGAAAATGACATCTCTGTTTGGCACCTCATATCTTTGCGAACAATTGTTTTCTCGAATGAAAAATGTAAAGTCGAAGGCAAGGACCAGAATCACCAATGTTCATCTTGAAAATAGTTTGAGAATTGCAACGACTACTATAGGGGCAGATATTGATAAATTAGTTAAGAATAAGCAATGTCAAACGTCGCATTGATAAAATTTTATTAAAGTCTATTTCTTGTTTGTAAAATTACGTAATAAATAACTTCGATGATTAAATGTATTATTGCTTTTTATTTACTTTTAGTTTAGAATGGAATGTTTTTATTATGTTGCGGCCCATCGAACCAATATCAGAGTAAGTCTTGGCCCTTGTCTTCAAAAAGGTTGAAGACCCTTGATATAGGCTTTGTTTCATCGAAATCTGTTGTCAGATAAAAAAGTTATCGTTATTTAAAGTTTAAAGATAATTTTTCTATAGGCGATTTTAGCAATACATAAAATAGCAACAGATGGCGCCTCAAGAAATTTTAAAATGCGCTATGGTTGTTTTTGTGAAAAAATATAAATACTAGCTGATTATTTATCTCTGTACGTAAGACCTTTTGACTCTTTTGTGATTTGGTTTGTTACTGTTGTTAAATTGCTGAATTTGTTGATTTTGTTGATTATGTACTGTTACTTAGCTACGAAATAGCGTTGCATAACAATCGATAGTTTGACTATCGATAGTTGACCTCGAAAAAGTCACAATATCGATAAGACTATCGATACTATCGATAGTATCGATTGTCAATAGTTAGCAATACAATAGATAAAAGGTAAAACTATCGATACTATCGATAGTATAGATAGTCCTATCGATATTGTGACTATTTCGAGGTTACGATAGTATCGATAGGCTATCGATATTTTATACTATTGCTCACAAGTCCGCAAGCTCAGAAGTCCGTATTTTCATAGTAGCGTGCAACGCTACTATGAAAATACGGACTACTGATCTTGCTTTGAAGCTTTTTGGGTTGGTTAGTTAATATTTTGGATAATTTTGTTGATTTATTTATAATTTGACACTTGGCTATGAAAATGCGGACTTCTGATCTTGCTTTGTGGATTGGTTAGATATTTCGGATATCTTCAAAAGCTTCTTGACTTTATAGATTTATTGAACTAAGTTTGACATTTGGCTATAGCAATAAGGATTTTGTGATCTTGCTTTGTGGATTGGTTAGGTATATCATCTTTAAAAAAATTTGACTACATAGATTTATTGAATTAAATATATATATTATTGTATTTTGTGCTTTGCTTTCAAAAATGCTCCGAAGAAAGTCTTGGGTTTTTAAGGGTTCATTATAATCCATTCATAAGTTGTTGTATGAATAAGTAACTGATATCCATACATCTATAGATCCTTATAAACTTTCACATTTGCAATATTAAAAGTATACCGCATCACAATAAAAAAATTGAACTTTAAATATACAGACTAATCTGACAAAAGTTTTAAATTTGTCATGTCATCAAATAAGGTGTGTAAGAAAACTGAATTTCACACGAGCGAAGTCGCGGGCACCAAATACACATAATAAAGTATGTATTCGTAAGCAAGATATACAATGTGTATTTTTATTTATGATCAAACGAAATGTTCGAATATAAGACGAAATATTATCGATGAAAAACCGGGAAAAAAATTGTTTTTAACTCTTAATTTTTTATTTTTTTTGGTAAAGGTGTTTCGATTTTTATATTTTTCTCTTTATGTAAACGGCGTATTTTCTTCAAAGTGGTCTCATTTGAAAGCTACAAAGTTTAAAAAACTAAGAAAGAAAAAAAATAACAATACCAAACAGAAAATTAGTTAAAAAATAATTCATGAAAAAATTAAAGTGCCTGGATTTTTTAAATGATAATGAATGACATAACGATATTTTTTTCCATTTTTTTATCGATAATATTACGTCTAATATCACTTCGTTTGATCAAGTATAAAAAATACACATTGTATAAGGAGTTACAGAACATTAAAAAAAAATTTTAGATTTTTTTGTTTGTCAGTGTCTGTAGTCGCGGGCACAGCTAGTAGTATATATAAGTCGAAAGTGTAAGATTTCCACGTGACGAAGACCTATACTTCCCCCTCGCCCCTCTTTGTGGCTAAGCATGGTATTTGGAAGATCCCTGAAAGGTTCACGTGTTATGGGTATCTTCCCTTAGCTAGTACTTAGTAGATCGCCTTCTACGGGAAGATTTCAAGCGGTCCTATTTCTACTCTGCCGGCTGATGTGGCTCATACGTAATGAAATATTTAAAAACTATCGGCTCCGTGAGCTGTAGACCTCGCGAGCTTATATATTACAGTACGAAGGAACTTTTCACACAAGATGTTTTTCATTGAATATTAAAATCTTGATATGTTCGTTCCGCTATTCTTTCTTTTTCCTCCTCTGTTCTTAACAGAAGAAGAAATTACCAGTTTACCAGTTTGGTAAACTGGTAATTTTGTTAAAGTAGACTAAACCACAGAATAAGTACTAGTACTCACGTACAGAAGTCTTACCTAGAAAGGAAATTTAAAGAAATATCTACTTAATGTGTTTAGCGCTACGGTTTAACTTAGCTCGCGTCAGAACTCCTCACCTCTTCGTTCAGATACCTGGACATCCATTGCAAGCCAATTTAATTTTATTACCCTGGACAAACGATTCATGTAACTGAATTTTCCCCTTCGAAGTGGTCGCCGCGCGCATAGTGATTATTGTAGGTATTTTTTCGATAACTAAACGGAGAGTGACACAGGCCTGACTAAACTAATGTTTCCTGTAGTTACATAATTCCCAAGAAATCAAATAAGTATACTCGTACTTTTGAAAAACTTTTAAAATAAACTTCAAAAACCGGTCGCAAAATAAAATTAAATATTTGAACTAAAAAAGAACACCTTCCGGTGAGATTCAAACTCTAGACACTTAAGTCGATCAGAGATCTCTTTATCAATAAACTGAACTATTTATCTTTTGACAATGCTGGTGAAAATATACGTCTATTGTATGCCATAATAGAAAATAAAATTCCTTTGTTAATTCGTTGTCACTACAAACACAAAATGGTCGTAAGAGCCATAAAATCCAAAGGCGCTTAGGCCCATTGTGCCAACTCCGTCATTTTCAAAAATTTCCAAAAAATGGCTCCTCTATCGGTTTTCATATGTTTGTCGAACCTGCTTCCAAAATTTCGCGGGAATCGGTTTAGAAATGCGACCTCTAGAGGAGAACACACAGACATACCAAAGCATTTTTGGCCAAGTTGAAACGGAGACCTCACTCGCTTAGCTCGCTAGGTCAAAAAAAAACCTTAAATTTCTGGTCTTATTCAATTCCACTTTACTAAAACACACATTCTGAATGCACATGGTTGATTTATTGACAGAAATATCAATAACCTCTCGTCTTAGGCTCAGAGTACTATATAGTCATAGGTAGGTATACATTCGTTTACCGTACGATATGTCTTCAAATGCCCAAAAAAAACTGCGAGTTGAACTCGCGTGGAGAAGCTTTCGTACAATGCCAAAGTTTTTAAATTATAATATAAAATATCACATTTGAAATCGTCATAGTAAGACACGAGTTAACTATTAATAGCGCTACCTAGTGGCGTTTTAGTGAACTATTTTCGGTAGGTGAACGTATTTTATTGACTTTACCACTTTTTTTTAATTGATAGAATTCTTACAGGTTTTCCTGTAATCTACAAGCAATTAACTATATTTTGTAGATTTTCCAGAATTTTAGGCTTATTAGTTTCGGAGGTCAGGGGTTGAAAAGTCAATTTTTGTCTTCTTTCATTAATAAAATCAAAGCTTTTTATTTTACAATAATAACAAAATAGTAGATTGTTAAACAAGGGTTTACAACCCTTGTTTAACAATCTACTATTTTTTTTGTTATCAATTACACCCGAGATATGAGCGAGCGAAGCGAGCGAGGGTGTTATTGATCACTTACATTCGAGTTGAACACTCTACTTTTCATCATAAAAGCGAGGAAATATCAAAAACTGTTGTACCAGATTTGGTTAATTGGTTAAATTGATATTAAGAGACAGATTGGGTAAATATCTTCTTACACAATTCAATGAAAATTCCTTTGAAATCGGAGGTAATAAGTTTTCCTCAAGGAATAGAGGCAAAGGCAGTCAACTGCCTTTGCCTCTATTTTTACCGAATCAGGCGTCGAATCGAATTCTTCACCTGGACCCGTAATTTTATGCTAAAAGTAGATTTTGCAATTTTTTTGCAAAAAAGATTTTATTCAACAAGAAAATTTTGCGCGCACCATGCCGTATTTGTTTATGGCCGTGCGCTCTTGGTGTATTCCGTCATTGTCATATATTCAGCCATTCATAGTGGCTAGTACGCTTATGTTAAAAATAAAACTCAATTTATGCATATCATAGGATTCACACGCCTTCGATTTCCAAATTAACTTACCTCGCTAAGGATGTAAATCGAACTTACTACCGGATTTTGAGTTAAATACAACCTCCTTCCAGAGCTTGATTGATGAAAATAAATTTGAGATCCTCCTAACGTACCTTTTCATTTGATATAAGAGACATTAAGGTTTGCAATTATTCTTCTTTAATTTTCTTATTTTTTCCTTTCTTTATTTTGAAGAAAGGTTTATTTACTGCGCGCATCTACGTTTGGGTCATAGGATTACACCATCCTACCAAATTTCATCTGATTTGGTTCAGAAGATTCGGAGAAAATTGGCTGTGACAGACGGACGGACAGACAGACGCACGCACGACTCGAGTGATCCTTTAAGGGTTCTGTTTTTTCATTTTTGTACGGAACCCTAAAAAGGTGTAATTATTGCTATTTTCTGCTTCGTAATGAACAACATTATATAATGCTAATTAAATTGTCGAACAAAAGAATCAGATGCTATTGTTTTACCACGAAAACACTGTACTGTGGCAGGCGCTTTCAAAGCTCGTACTTTGAACTTTCGACCGGAAGTTACATAACACATCCCGTAGGCTCGGGTGTGGAGGCTTGTGACGTCACGTATTAGGGCAAATTGTATGTTACGCGACATGACACAAACTTCCTAATTTTTTTGGTTTTAAGAAAAATAATCTGTCTCTTTATTATCTAACATGCGTATTATGACTACATAATAGTTAAGTTTCATTAATTACCTTGCGGACTAAGTATCTTTTCTATTAAAAAGTAACATATCAAACATTATCATAATACACAATACACACTTGTAGTTATACACAATAGTAGACAGACTTTCTGATACAATTTGCACACTGGTGATGATAAAACATGAATCACAAAATCTTGTAATACATTTTTGGCAAATAAAATGAGCATCTTATATTTCTCTACAAAGACTATCAGTATATCTTCACGTGCGAGGTTAAAGTTGAGGAAAATATTACTTTAAGCGTAAAACCCGAAGGTTAGCCAACAAAGATGAATAACTATTCTTGAAATTCCATTTCGAAATGTATGTTGCGGCAGACTCAAACTCATATAATATTTTTAGGTTATTTTATTTTACCAAAAACATAAATGTGAAAATGGGAGCTAAGTTCAAAATCCGACAAGAGAATTGTGATCTAGTTAAATGGCCGCGAAGTTCTTTAGAGAATATTGAAATTTATTTATAAGAATCTTAACATTTTGACCTTGCAAGTTTTTTTGCCAGCATTTCTGATTTTGAGAAGAATAGGGCCTTACAATGTAAAAACAATAATGTATAATATAGTCTACCTAGATGCCAAATATCAATTTTCCAAGTCATTACCTTTTTGAAGATGGATAAGTGGAAAATTGAAAATTATTCAAATCTACGAAATACTGTTTTTTGAATGTTTTCTTTGTACACGCCAGATATTAAAGATTCCAAATATTAACTTTTCAGGTCATATTGAAGACGGTTACCTTTTTGATGAAGGATAAGTGATCAGTCATATTTTTCAGGTTTTTTAAACGTTATTCTATCAATAAATATTTGAGCTACATTATTGAAATTCTAGACTCAAGATGAGCTAGAGGACTTTAATGTTTATGCTAAATATCATGTATTTAGGTTACTAAGATTTCGAGTCGTGAAGGGATCAAAAGTAGCTCGAAATGGTTCGTTTAAATATACAATTATACACACGGCTGCTGCTACGCCAGTTTCTTTTCTTTAAACTTGGCTCTGAACCCTGCCGCGTGTCTAGATACTTACTTATTTAATAATAGTACTTAAGTCTTTTTATTTGTCTAATACTGTAATATTTAGATGTATTATTTACATTCATTTATTTTATGCTGGTCTGGGAGAAAATAATAAACTTAAAACATACCAGCTGCTTCTCTTACCGCGCAAATCGTACAAGCCGATCAAGGGAATGTGCGAAAATGCGATGCGGCTAACAACCCATCATATTTATTTTTTATTCCTTTTTCCACTAGCACGCTTAAAGTGGTCTTTGGGTCTAGCCGCCTTGTGGTATCTGCTTAAATCCACAAAAAAACAAAATTTTACTACAAAACCCCATAAAAAGGGATAAAGACGTTCTAATAGTGTGTGTGTGTGTGTGTATTTTTTTTTTACTTAATTTTGGTTTTGTTGTAATTTTTATAGAAAAAACTCAAAACACACGAAAATCTGTAGGAAAGTAGGTATTAAGTATGTAAGTAAATAAGGGGATCCGTCAGGATCATACCACTCAAGTGGAGGTCCATAGTCTCTGCCTACCCCTGTTGGGAAACAGCCGTGATAATGTTATTTATGTGTGTCAGTAAATAAAATAAACATTTACAAAATGTGTATGTAAGATCATATATTTTTTAATTTCAAATGTTAAATTAGACATCTCAAGTTCGTAACCCTTCGTACCGCGAGTACTCCACCCATACAGGATGCTCTTTCGTTATATCATGGGACAGTGATCACCAAGTCACCATCTTCTCCCCACTGACACGCAACAAAAGTAAAAGCAATGAGACAACTGCGTTCGGCGCATTGCCCGCCAAGAAAGTGACCGTGCGCCACGCTTTAAAATTCAAAAATCGAACTCCTAAATTACACCTTGGAAGTATCCTTCGCGCGCATTTTTAACTCCTGTCAAAGTATTTTTTTCTCTTTTTAGTTTTTTATAAATCGTGCATTGAACTGGATGTCGAGTGAGTGCAGCGTACTCTTTCATAAGTGGATGTCGTAGCGCAGTGAAAGTGGCGTGACGTAAGCGTTACATTAGAACAGATAATATGGCGGATATCGGCCGTTTCGGGAAGAGGTGTCTTACTGTTTTCGGTGAGTTTGATCTAATTTTTTGTTCATTATTTTTCGACAGTTTCTGCGACTACTTAGATCCGTTGTCCTATTGATGTTGTCTTCTCGGCCTCTTAGCAAAACAAAACCAACATACTTATCAAGTAACTTATAGTGCAAGAAGTGTTTGCTATAGAACTATGTCACAAAAATCCTCACATCATTTAGTAACAGCATCGATTAAATATTACTAAAGTTTAGGTAGATGATGATTTAGTTATATTTGATGATGATTCATCGATCAAATATAACTAAATAATATCTATTTGATCGATGGCAACAGACAAACATATTAAATAATACTTTACCTAAAACACGTAGTTACGGTTCATTTTCAACCCCCTACAAAAAAGAGGGTTGTTACGAGTATAAGTTTGACGCTGATTTCTGTCGGTCTGACTGTCTATCTGTATTTCTGTGTCTCGAACATGTATTTTTGTGTCATTCACCGATTTTTTAAAAACATATGTATATGTTTCATGAAATACAGTTCAGTCGTTTAGCAAGTTATTGAGGGTTAACGGCTTAGCGCTTGTAAGACAGGGTATTCCTTAGCAAATAATAGATGGCGCTACGGATATCAAGTCGTGTTGATAGTTCCGCTACTTATCATTAAATGGCGTTCTTGACAGACGGGGTATTTTTGATTAGCTTTTAGGTAGCTAAATCTACTCACAGACTGTAAATACCAAAAAGCTGTAATTTGGATTGGGTACTTATGTACGAGTATATTAATCATGTCGACAAAGTAGTAAAGTAAAATCATGAAAATCGTTATTTTTTTGGGAAGCCCGTACATTTAAAGTGGGAGTCAATTTGTTTTGACTTGACTAATAAAATAAACCATTACATGAGTTATCGTTGAATAGGTCTTTTAAAAATATTGTGTGCTAGTGAACACTATTTTTCGATTAAGGGATCCGTTTCTGAAATATTTGATTTTATAGTGCAATATTTTTGTTCCAGTCATAATTTCTACAAATTCAATAGAAAATAAGTTATTTAGACATTTGTAGGCCCGCAACAACGGAACCCCCAGTTATTATTACATTTATGAGTAAAAATTAAACGATTTATGAGAGATGGTCTTTCAAAAACAATACGTACAAAGAACGTGCCTCCGTCGCGAGACTGATAGGATTATCAGGATAGTATATTTAAAGCTATACTTAGTATATAGGTACAGTTAAAGATATAGGAATTACCTAAGTAGGTATATAACTTTATTAACTTCCTTCTTGACTTTCCCCTCAATTGTTATCAAACAGCAAATTGAATGTGAAAATAAAAATAATTCTCAAGCTATACGTATCGAGGTGATCAAGTTTCTACAAAAAATGAAGATAAATAATATTTTCTAATATATTCGTGATTCATCGAACCCAGGAAATGCTGGCTTGGCTTCGTCAAGGATGATTGATAAGCGTTTCAATGGTCTTACATCCAAGGATGCTCAAAACCGAACAAAGTGTAGAGAAGTAAAAGCCAGAAAGCGGGCCCCAGGCTTCACAGCATTACAGCTGAGAAAGAATACTGTGTGATTCATCTGAGTACCTATAATTTTAGTACGCATTTATTTAATTACTAGGTATATTCTTACCTATATCAAGCTTTTAACATTTGAAGTTTAATAAACTTTATATTTTATCAAAGATTTTTTAAGAGTTACTACGTTTTAAGATAATTTCCTATATTTAATGTATATGCAGTACCCATAATCAACATTTAACACACATAATACATAGGCAGAGCGAGCATGCAGTGCCAAAACAATATACATATATACAGCGGACTAAGAATCGGTCACGAAAGAAAAAAGAATAGCTTTCCCGCGTATCGGCCATGAGGAAAGTGGCTTTTCTTTGTTTTTAAAAACAATTGTTTTCTAAGCCTCCGTCGTGTGATACCGCAGTTTCGGTTGCTTTCTCCGACAATTAAAGCACAAAAAGAAAGATGTCTTTCTCATTTTGTGTTGTGCGACACTGTTTTGGAGCAAAACAAAGATGGTTCGTGCTTTGTAGATCTAACAAATAAAAATGCTTAATAAGAATCTTTGTATGCCTAACGGTGCAACATAGTGATACT
Organism: Acrobasis suavella; assembly: GCA_943193695.1. Lineage (NCBI taxonomy): Eukaryota > Metazoa > Arthropoda > Insecta > Lepidoptera > Pyralidae > Acrobasis > Acrobasis suavella. The sequence continues at coordinate 33,262,549 of OW971928.1, forward strand.
TGAATTTATGTACCTGACACCCTTTGTACCTGTGATTGACAAAATAAATGATTATGATTATGAATTATATACGAATACCTTCTCGTAAATACTAAACTACCAACGGTTTATAAAAAAACAAGTCATTATTTAAAAAAAGAAAAACCCGATTGCCTTTTTATATATACCCAGTGCCACTCACAGAATTAAGACGAATGTAATGAAACCTCTAAACTTAAGCTTTAATCCATCGAGCCGTTCAGGCCGCAGAGCGTGCCAAACAATTATATATACATACTCTCAAAAACATAACCCTCCGTCGGCGCAGTCGGATAAAAAGAAATAAATACAATTAAATTAGATTACTAAAACTTAACTAAAATATAAAACAAAGTAAGTACTTACTTTTTGTGTCATAATCATAATATTCATAATGCATATCAGTCTGCACATCTCCATAATCATCTAACAAACCTCAATTACTGTCATCTAGTAAGTAGTGTGCAATATTTGGTCAAGCGTATAAACCAGTTCAAAAACTTAGGATCTGTGTTCTTCACGCGTCCGACGACATCGATACTGGAGTACTGGACGTCAAGGCTTGTATATCTGCCGCATTAGCAAAGTGGCGGAAGGTGACTAGTGTGATTTGTGACCCCAAAATGCCGGTTAGGTTAAAGGGACAGGTCTACAAATTTATCATTAGACCTGTCCTTTTATATGGGAGTGAAGCGTGGCACAAGCAGTTGCAGGAGCCGGTTACTTACGTGGGAAACAAATGTAAAGCGTGTATAGCCATGCCGCCTCCGCCGGGGCCCGGCAGGCGTGGTAGCCACAAAAAGTGCTGGCTTGACGTCGTCATGGATGATAAGAGTGCTAATCGTCTTACAGAAAACCAAGGAACGTGCGAAGTGGAGAAGAAAAAGACGCAAATCCGGACCCCGGGCTTCCCAGCATTACAGCTGAGGATGCAACTGGGAATATTCTGAGATGAAAGAGAGAGAATAGCAGTGTGCAAGTTTCGACTCACGATGTCTTCCTTCGCATGATGTGGTGGTAGTTAAAAAAATACCGTAGATATGTTCAAAACTCGGTACACAAGTCGTGTCTAGTGACAATAGAATTCGTGCCTCACAGACTAACGCACGGGTAAAGAAGCAGCTGTAACATTCGATGACTTTTCTTTTCTCCAAGACCAACATACATACATACATACTTATTATCTCGCCTCTTTCCCACAGGGGCAGGCAGACTATGGACCACCACTTGCTACGATCCTGACAGACCTATTTCGCTTCCTCTACATTCATCCATCACTTCTTCATGCATGCCCGCCGGTTAAGAGTACTTCTGACCTTTCCTTTTTTTAAGAATGTCTGCAACATGGAAAAAGTGGAAACGGTTACACCGAATAACTACCTCTATATATCTCACTAATAATAATTATTATATCTCACTAGATATTATCACATGTCAAATTATGCCTGCCTACGTCCTCGCAGCTTTATCTGAAATAGAGCTGACATTTCAGGCGTGTTTCCTAATCCGCTAACCAACTTAAAATGATTTCATTAGAGCTCTCATCTTTTAAAGGCCAGTCTAAATATAAAACCTAGTAAGGTTCAGAACACAGTGTTATTTGTCACAGACCACATAACCTAAAGACCACGCTTTCACGGACTTTAATAATAAAACGAAATCGCCAAAAGTTGGCGGGGTGCGGGGCAAGGTCCGATAGTTTTTATTGGCTCGCTTAAGGCCACGCCTAGATTGACGATAGTAAGTACATGTCACCGGTAACTCCATAGTGATGGATGTCTTTGTCTTGATATCGATAAACACCGTAGATTTTACGATAAAGGGGAAAAATAAAAATTAATGTTTATTTTTATTATATAGTAAAACACACGTGAAATAAAGTAATTGCAATCGTCTAAACACGGATGTACTATACATTATATAATGTTATATATTTGTGTTTTTTTTTGTATATAATCTTCATACGTTTACCTATACGAAGTTATGACGGAATAAATAAGTAAAACTCCCTAGGAGGGTGTCCTAAGGTGGACGGACGACCTGAGCAAGGTTGCAGGAAAATTATGGATGCAGGCCGCTTCCAATCAATCGTCTTGAAAATACTTTGTGGAAACATATGTCCAGCAGTGGACTTCCTATGACTGACGTGATGATGATGATATATACTATGCATAAAAAATATACAAAACTACTTACATAAACCCTGTAATCATTACACTTCTTTAAAAGAGGCAGTCTTGTAAAAACCAGATTTAAATATCAAGCAATCTGAAATACATATATATTTTGTTTATCTATATAATAAAATAAATTTTAAAATAAAATAAAATAGTAAAAATGTTGTCGATATAATTCATTCCTTAACTTTACGTTGTGTCTCGTCACTATCAAATAGATAGAGCGAGACAACTGTATGCTAATCACATGAAGAGAGAAAGGGACATTTTAAAAAGACATCAACGGGTACCCTTAAAAATGAGGGAACATGTTTTTTCGGCAAATAATATTTGCAAAATATTATTACAGTTTTTCTATGTTATTATTACTTCCCGGTGAAATGTAATGCCGTCTTTCATAAGACTGGAAGTTGCACTTAACATTCGACACAGTTTCACAGTACAATACGGCATTTTAAATACTGAATTTAATTTTTTTTTAAGAGCACACACACTGTTGACCCCTCGAATGTTAGACGCAGAATAAAGAGCAAAAAGGGGGCGGGGCCGCTCATAGGTTATGATAAACCTAGGCATGGCGAGCGCCGTGTCTCGGCAAAGCGTGGTCTTGTAGGTTGAGTAGTCTGTGGTTTTTTGTATTCGTTGATTTCCATGAAGTGATTTGAAGAAATGGGTTAAAGTGCAAGAATGGACTGGATGGCTAAGGATAAGATTAAGTGGTTGAGGGATAACAATGACGATACAGCTGATGGAAGTGTAAATCATATTAATAGGCGATGCAGATAGCAAACCATCACTATTTTGATTCCTTTTTCCACCTTCTCGCCCACCATCGCGCTAAAAGTGGCCTTTTAGGCCTTGCGATGCTAGGGCTCTCTGTATAAGTAATCATCTCACTTGAAATTAAATTTTTGTCACATATTTCAAACCTGATTCCCTCAGTGTATATCCAAGCTCAACATAACAGAATTAAGCCAGCACTCTACAACACTCTACACAAATGTAGACACGCTGCGAACAAACTACATTACCACGATCTAATCGGATGGAGATGAGACGCTGTGATACGATGTACAAAGCGCATTAATGTTTACCTACCTGTTTATTTTAACATTATATATTGTGTTTGAGTAAGCCGTACTACGCAAAACTACAAATAAAATAAACGTATTACTACTCAAACTGCGCCAACTCCCCCAATTCCTTTAGTAGCTATATACCTTTATTTACATAAAGGTTGGTTGGAAGAGATCGCTTTAGTGATAGGTACGCGTAGTTATAGATAGTTAGTGCTTTTGTACCTACTTACCTTATGTATTTTTAATTTACTTTTAGTTATTAAAATATTTAGTAGGAATTTTTACGAAACGACGATAACAAGTAGTCATTTAAAAAAAAAGGAAAACCCAACTGCCTTTTTATATACCCTGTGTCGCTCTTACAGTAAATACGAATCTAACGCACCTCTGTATTATAATACATCAAGCCATTCAGGCTGCAGAGCGTGCCAAACATTCTAATTTGGCGCCAATAATCCGCCATTTTTTTATATACATACCCAGTGTCACTCTCACAGTAAATACGAATCTAACAACATCTCTCAAGCTAAAATCCATCGAACCGTTCAAGCTGCAGAGCATGCCAAACAATTATACATACATTCTGGCGCAGTCGGGTAATAAAAATAAGGAATGGAATGGAAGTATAGTTAACACAGCACGGACAAAAAGCATAATAATCACTACGTTGAGAATGGGATCGAATGAAAAAGTGGGAGGGGTATTTTAAAAGTCAAAAATCATTTATTTTTATCACTTGATAATTGTCATTTTTTTCTTTCGATATCATAATAGGTAGTTGCTGAAGTCAGATCATTTCTTACAGCTAATTTTATTTTACATAACAATGAATGGAACTTACTTAGTTGGAAAATATACAGGGTTATTTTTAAAACACCAGCCCGTAGCGCAACCTTTTTGAAGCAGTAACACGATCAGTCTATGACCTATCATAATGAACTACTTTCCATAAAAACAATTATAGATAAACGAAACAAAAATTTCGACTCTTTATACAAAATTCATTTGGCTGAACGCTAATTTGTATGAAAACTCGAAATTTTTGTTTCGTTTTTTGATAATTATTCATGTTTATAGAAAGTAGTTCAGAGTAACATGGACTGAACTTGCTCCAAAAAGGTTGCTGGTGTTATAAAAGTGACCCTGTTTATAAAAATTAGACGTAAGTATAAATTACTCATATGATAAAATAAATAACGAATGTATTACTTACATCACATCTTTAACAGAGCACATAGAGCCTAGCTAGAGAATTAAAACCTAAAAAAAACTAAATACCTTCCTTATTAATCTGTTGACCACGAACGGAACTCGAAAATATACTTAATCTAGTAATTATTATGTTTACTTCTTCGTCTTCACGTTTAAATTCATCGTCGACTGAACAAGTAAACATTCCCTTTGGAAGTAAACGAAGAAATATTTCAACACAAACCAGCTCAGTTCAACGCACGCGGCCGTGACGTCACGTGCGCACACGCATGTTCGATTAATTATACGGCGCGTGGAATGCACGAACGTTGGATGGAGTAATAGCAGAGTGGCACACTGTAATCGATTTATTAGATCGTCTTTATTACTATCATTCGATGAGATGTCGTTACACACGAAGAAAATCGGTAGATAACTATTCTTTTCGTTCGCTTTCTTTTTTCAGCTTAAGCAAATTTTAAAAAATTTCATGGAGATCAAAGTCACCTTTTTTCAAGATTTTTTTGGCCCTGGATAGAAGAGTTTTTAGAGCCTAACTCTATTAATCGCTTTTTAGGGTTCCGCAGTAAACAAGGAACCGTTATAGTTTCGCCATGTCTGTCTGTCTGTCCGCGGTTTTACTCAGCGACTATAAGTACCACAGTGCAACCTCGATATAACAAATCGGAGGGGAACAAGAAAATATTCGTAATATCAAGTAATTCGTTGAACTGAGGTTTGTTATGTTGAGGTTAGATTGGTCTAAAATTCGTTATAAAGAGGTAAAAGAACATCATTGGTTTATTAACACTACCACTTTCACCGCATATTTTTTGAAAAACAACCTCGTTTCGTTTTTTTGAAATTTTGAAGCCATCCGTTGCTAGCACGGAACCCTTCATGTCCCAATTCTACTGCAAACCGCTGAGCCTTTTCCTGAAGAATAGGGCCTCCGATTGGGATTTTTTTGTCTCGGCACTGTTTTAACCACTTTAACACAAATTCCTCTACGTCTTTGAACTCGCATGATTTTAATCTTTTACTGTTTACATTCAAACCACTTTCTTCAGAAAACTTATCATTAAATTTTAAAATTGTAGCCAATGTACTTGCGGGAATCCCGAACTTATTAGCTATGTCAAATTTTTTCGTCATGGGATTTTGGTCAACATAATTAATGATGTTTCGCTTTTCTGCGACTGATAAGGAACACCTTTTACGTTTCTGAGCCATTTTAACTTAAATCTTTAACAATAGTGACGAGCAGAGGTGTTTACATTACTTTCCATCAAAACAACACTGATTACTTTACAAACAAAAGCGCGTCGAGACATGAATCACATTACATATAAGATTAAGAGTTATTATTATTGGTGGAAACTTTATATAAAGGTTTTGGTTTGGCAAAATTCGTTAATTAGAGGTATGAATACTTTTTCTTGATAGTTGAAAATTCGTTATAAAGAGGTTGTACGCAAAGAATGTTCGCAATGTAAAGGTATATTTTATATTGACTCTTATGGACAATTCAAGGGGATTACGAAGAATTTGTTAAATCGAAGAAGTCGTTATATTGAGGTACGTTATATTAAGGTTGCACTGTAGTAAGCTGTAAGTAATTTGGCATGGATATGTATATTAATTATGCGGAAAAAGTGTTAAAATAAAACATTCTATATACAAGTAAAGTGAAAAGTATTTTTTTTTCTTCACTGACTTATCATGTGGGGTATCGCTGAATAGGTATTTCAAACATATTATGAGCTTGTTAACACCGTTTTTCGATTTGTGGATCCCTTTTTGAAATATTTGGTTTTAAAGTGAACATTTTTGTTCGAGTCAAGTGTCCCCCCCCCCTCTATCTGCTAAAGGGTTATATAAGGACACGTGAAAAAAATCACAGCTATAGTAAATATAACGAACTTTAAAGGAAAACTATCAGAGCTAAGTAGACTTTACAAATCAAAAAGTTATAGGCGATAAACTTAAAAATGTACCCGGAAAAGAAAAATTTCGTACAAATTCAATCGAAAATTAGTTTTTAGATGTTTTCAGTGGCATGCACTCAAAGATGGCATTGCGTATCTACGGAACCCTACACTGCGCGTGGACCGACACGCACTTGGCCAATTATTTATTCCTAATATTAACCAAGTACTTAGGTTTGATTACTCCAAGGGAGCTGAATTCTTTCAATGCAAGAATTAGAGTTAGAAAGATCACACTAAAGGAGATGATGGGCTTAATAAGTCTTATATAGATGATAAATAATAAGAAATAGGTACAGGCTAGCCCATCGCTTATGTAAAAGGATCCATAAACTTTGAATAGGTACTTACTCCTAAATATATAAAATTTCTCTTGGCTCAATCCAAATTTGATAAATTTCTCGCTAATACTCGTAGCATGTCGAATGTTAATTAGAAGCTTTGAAGAGGGACGTGAGTAATTAAATTATTACAGCTGGTTGATGCCTGAAGTGGTACTGCCAACTTTGTTTCTTTAGTTGGATTAGATTCAATTGGATTCAGTTATTTTTCAAAAAAGTCGAAACACCTAAACATTTAAGTGTTTCGACTTTTACAGAAGGCACTTAAGAGCGGCCTTCCCGTCTTACTTTTCATACAAACGCTCGTACGTGATTATGACGTTGTAACTGATCTTTCTTGATTTTTTTTTAACTGAATTGTATCTTGTACGCTATTTCAAGGTTTCTATCGAAATAAAAAATTAATATTTGGAGAAACAAGATCTGCTTTTTTGCACAAATTTTACTTGAACTTCGACCGTTCAGAAAGTACTCATAAATAGTAAAGGTAAAAAATATATTTCGATAGAAACCTTGCAAATGTAATGAAAATTATCAATAAAAGACTTTTTTTTACACACTTGTAAGGCTTACTGAAGAACACGTATCACCTGGAACAAGTTTTATGAAATTTCCGCACCCAATGAAAAGTGAATATTCGTTCAATGGATAATTAATAATAAAATAAATTTCATTCAATAGAATGTAAACCGAGCCCTTAGGAGCTATCCTTCCCATTTCTTTGCCTATTTTTCTAGCATTGCCCTCGATAACAAGCTGATATGAAATAACAAGCTTTTGAAACTATGCTCGCGTTGACGACAGAGCGGCCGGGAAAGGCCGCTTTAAGTACTTAATTTCTTATATTATGTAAAAACGTTGAATTGTTTCGAAGTAAAATAACAAAATACTTACCTTTTTACAAATTCTTGGTTATGTCTCTCTTTCTTATTGCAAAGTCAATGAGAATCCTTTTCTTTTCATTCAAATTTAAATTTAAAGTAATTCAAAAGGACATGTTCCACAAATAGGCGCGTATTTTACGGCCATGGATTTATACATGCCCAAAATAGGAAATATATCTACGTCTAAATATTTATATTTCCAAATTTCATATGGAAATATGTTTGCATGTCCTGCATAACTTAAACATTGCAATGCTTATTCTTACATCCTGTCCCACTTACCACAAATCAAAAACAAAACGCACATTCATTACGCATCAGTTATGGCTACTAGTGTTGCCACTTACGTCGGTTTACCAGGCATCCGTTTTGTTCATCCATCCTTTCATAAGTTATTGAGTAAGAGTGGCCCCGATAAAGCGTGAAAGCCTTTGCGGTAAAAAAAAATGATGATGTTGAACTTATTTTGTGTGGATGAGTGTATACTAATTCAATACACAGATTGACGACAGAACTACCTAAAATAATAAGAACTTTATTTGTTTTGGTGTACACGCAACCAATTGTTTATTGTACTTACGAGTATTTTGAGGAGCTCGGTGGCCCGACGGGAGTACGCATTACTAGCACTTTCAAAAGTGAAGCGACACCGGGCGTGGTCCGCACTTTGAATGGTGTCCACAAGTGTCAAAAATTTTTCGAGCTCCTCCGTGCTTCGGAAGGCACGTATGAGGAAGTCGTTGGTCCCGGCTCTCGTCATTCTATGGCAGTCGTAAAGCTATGTTATATGCCGTTAAACAGTGTGAAAGATCTGACACCAGTTTTGGCCACTTACACTCACGAAAACAAGAACTAGTACTTATTAGCAGAATACAACATGATAAAACAAAGAGTTATTAAGTAAATTCGAGTCTTAATTTTACGCTGTTTAGTCCAAATATCTTAGGCAATACCAATATTTATAGTGACGCGCTACAGTACATCTGGCTGACTAAATGTCTATCAGGCTGTTAGACTGTTACCAACTTTTGAATTCGCACAACACCTATTCTTTGCAGAGTATTTAATTGAGTACAGCTTATCAGAGTACCTATTGCTTACAGTGCAGGAATCTAGCCAGTGTACATGCAACCATTTTTCATTGGAAATACCCTCTTGACAGATCAAAGGCGTAACGTATTACGTTTCGCGTCCGGCTATTACGTCTTTTGGTCCAAATATCTGAGGCATACAATATTTAGTGTCGCGCCACATCTGACTGACTCATTGACCGGCATCCGAGTGAAAGCAAAAGCAATGATGTTACCGCGGTCCACGTAATCCCATTACGAGCTGAGCCGCTATTATTGTCGAAGAGGATCCCAAATTTAAATAATATTTATTTATCGGAACTTTTAGTTTTTTATTCGGTTGCGGTTGTACTCAATTATTTAATATATTTGTACAATTAAGGACGTCGTCGGACGAAGCATTATTATAACGTGTAAACGTTTTCCGATTACCTACATTCAAATGTCTAGCCAGTGTTTAGTTGTCTTTTTTTATAAATTAGTTTTGTTTAAGTAAGAAAGATAAAATAATATAAAATATCTATACATCATTATTTAAAAAACCGGCAAGTACAAGTCAGACTTACACATAAGGGGTTCCTTACCATTATCTATAAAAAATTACATTTTTTGTTTAGGAGCCCCGCTTAAATATTTAGGTACTTTATTATGTTTGTAGAATACATCACATGTTAAAATTTTCACAGTCCAGCTATCACGGTTAATTATATACAGCCTGGTGACAGACAGGCGGACGGACAGCGGAGCCTAGTAATAGGGTCCTGTTTTTACCCTTTGGGTACGGAACCCTATAATTTATAACTTAAATTAAATAACCTAAAATTATAAAAATTTTCCGAATTTAACAAAATTAAGCATTTGATTCACATTATATTTTTGCTGGTATTTGTAAAATGTTAGCTATCATTTTCATGGTGAATTAATTTTCTTCCTCTTCGATATCTATCAGTTTAATAAGGCATTTTGGTCTTATTAAATTCCTAAATAATGCACTAAACGCAAATAAATAATAACTTGCGTAAATGTGGGTTATATCGAGACATCAATAACTATTATATGCTGACTTCAAATCACGTCTTCAATCTCATACTCTCTTGTAAAAAGTATATGCGCCAAAACCACAACTCACTGCATTGACTTTTTAGCGGCTATAAATAGCCATTGCACTCGATTTGTGGCATTATGCAATTTACTGAAGCGTTTGGCTGTGTACGTGCCGTAATAACATATAGACGTACATAAACTAATGGCTCTGTAAGTTGGAGAGTCACCGCCAGCACGTTAAAGTTTATCGGATAAAAAAGTTGTTTAGGTTTTGAACCCCCTTGGCTCCGACATGTTGAAAAAAAAAACAAAAACTGCATTCATACGGTTTTCATGGGGTAACTATACCTATGGGGTTGCTTACGGGCACGCCGCGCCGCGGCCAAAAGGCAAGCAAGCTACTAGGTATAATACTATGCCACAACCCACAACCCGCAGGAAGTTTTGTTTTATTTTGAAATAACTATCATTTGTTTAACAGTCAATACATATTTAGTATTATAAAAATATGGCATTTACAAAAGACATTGTTCCAAAAGGTATGGTACGAAGGCTTTTAAAAATTAGTGAAATATTATTTTTTTCTAAACCATGGTGTATGAGTACCTTCACCATTTTTTCCCTAAACTATGCACACTATTGGTAAGCATAACACGTAACCAATCGACCTAGATATTTCGCAAAACATTGCATGCAGCGCTGAGCTCTAACAGGGTTTGGAAGCGAACGTTTCCAATAGGATATGAACTCGGACATTTCCATACGGGTGTTTGATTGAGTACCTAAATAATGTGGGATTACGGTTTTCCAGTTCATGTTTAAATTATTCGTCAGATACCTTTTTAAAAGTACCAACTTATGTACCACCTTTTTAAAAGTACCAACCCGCGGCGGCGGCGTTGCCGCGTAGATAAGTTTTTGACAAACCCACGGGGACCTCACATTTCTCCGGGATAAAAAGAATCAGGTAACAAGCTATCAAGTTTAATTTCATTCCGTTCAACTGTTCGGGCGTGAAAGCGGAACAAACATCGAGACATCCCGTAAATATAATGGTAAGTTTTTTGAAAAACTACCGTTTTGTAAAGTCTGTTCGCGGAGAGTTGATAAATGTAGGGTTTTTAACTTAGTACAAATCGCGACCCACAAATTATTTTGAAACTTATACAATTTTATTTTTATAATTTAAAACAATTATCAACTGTATAAAACAGAAAACGACACCCAAAAGACACATTCGAAGCACATTCCAGAACGGAATGGAATGGCAGTGTATAGCATATAGCCGCCGCGTCCGCTTGCCCGTTCGGACCGCGGTTGATATCAACTGCGTGCCTCGTAGCCTCAGTTTGCGTTAATTAAGGGACAGTCGCTAGTCGGAGACGAATTTTAATATTTATCAACACTCGGCGAACAGACTTTTGAGGCCAAAGTACTTATTAAGACAAATAAAATAAGCCCAAATTCAAAGGGGTTCTGTCGTTTTACCACTGAGTTGCATCGACCATCTTCCGTCTCCGAGATCAGCAGACCCTAGACATTTCTACCGTAAAGTGCTTGTCAAGTCAAATCAAGCGAATCCTACTCAATGAAGTTATGTTGTCTTATATCTAACTGAGTCGCAAGATTTGACCTAAACAAACCTATATGTATACAGATAAGATACATTGCAAGTTTAATAAAAGCTTGTAAAAATCTATGTCTATGACACATACATACAAACTTTCGCATTTAATATTAATAGGATTCAACTAAACATTTCGATTTTGATATAATCCCTCTATTGTATGAACTGTATCCAAACGTAGGTTGACTAGTCTGTGATCCAAACAAACATACCTACTCAAGAGACTTAAGAACTTCGCTCGCTTCGTAAGTTCGTTCAAATATACTCCACTAAAATAAGGTCCTGTAATAATGTAGATATACCCAAACAGCAAAAGCTCGGTGGGCCGGTGGGAGTACGCATCGCGCTTTCACAGGTTAAGGGATACGGCCCGTGAGGTCCGCACTTGGATGGGTGTCTTAAAAATTTCCCGAGCTCTTCCGTGTTTCGAAAGGCATGTTAACTGAATTTTTCTACGCATATACGCCAAAAGTGGCCGTTTTTCGCAATTGTGAGTAAAAAAGCTTCACGTTCTCACTTTAAACTGTAAACAGTAGTTCATAAAATAGTTTGAAGGATTATCTAGAGCATGGTCAAGACAAAATTTTAAATTATATCTCCGTTTCCTTTTAAATGATTTAATTCAAATGGGGCAACACTGGACCCCGGAAAATTCAGGTATCCCCTTAAGCCGTTAATCCCGGCTGTCATCATTTTATGATTTTTATAAGCTTAAATTTTTTTATATCTATTAGTGTTGGATCACACAAAAAAAAATTGAAATAACATCTCTCAGAAGTAGGTACTCCTAGAAGTAACTTACTTATATGATATCTATGCTCACAGTGTTGTCCTTTTGTTGAGCAATTGGAAATTTTCCTTAGACCCATGTGCCGTATCTGTCTGTTTGTGTCGTTGCTTCACCAAAACACGAGCCTTTACGTAACGCCTTTGTGAACACTTTCACATGAGCACTAATCGTGACTTCCTTAGTCAACTCTACGACTGACATACCGAATTTACTCGACCGAAAGACTTAATTAATTCGGATAAAACCTTATTTTATTAAGGTAAATTGATTATTACTGCAAACGGTTTCTTCATGCAATATAGTCTTTCAGGGCGAACGCCAAGGAGCGTGTCCCGTTTATTTAGTTCTTGTGCACTGCCACGAAAGTGTGACGCCAAGGTTGCATGAAAGTAAATTAGTAGTGTCGCCATCCACGTGGAGTCCACGGATGTACCGAATGTCATTGACAATCTGGTTTAAAGACTCTGACGTCAGTGCTAGCTACAGAGTAGCATAATGTAGTTGAAATTTTTCATGCAAAAAAGCAATTACGGTTTTCCTCCCTTAAACCTATTCCAATCTTGACGATTTTCGGAAATGTTGTAGATACATACATGGTTTGAAAAAACTAGATTCATTTTTTGTATACCTTCGTGGGATTGTATTCATAATTTATTTATTTATTTACAAAATTCATGTACATAAAATACAAACATAGGAACGAACAATAATGTTAATACCCATAATTTTATTGCGCAAAAACTTCGGCAACTTTAAGTACTTTATTTTTTTATTTAATATAATTATTAAAAAAATAAAGTAAATTTATGAACATGAACTTAGTTTATATTAAGTATCATTAGTCAAATAATAGCAAATTGGACAAATCTGATAAAGTTTTAGGTATGGAAAGCAGTTAATAACCCGTAACAATAATTTTACTAAAAATATAATTTCGGGAAGCACAGCCAATATGAAATAATAATCTATCTAGAATCAAGAAACTAACCTATTTCGAGTAGCATGCGCACACACTCGATAAGAAGAATGTCTAAAAATCATAGACCAAATTTTCTGATCTTACAACTTTGTTAGGATTAATTTGATATATTGAAATAGAGACTAGGATTAGAATTAATTAACTAAATGTAGATACCTATCTAACTAGATTTCATGTAAATGTCTAGCATGTAGGAACAACAAAATTGTGGAGGACGCTGTACTCCACGCACGACACAGGGGATCCTAGTGTGGAGTGCAACGCCACATAGGTACATTTACCGAAATTATCATATAAAATATGCTTCATTCTCACTTACTAGTTAGTTAGATATTAAAACTCGTTTTTTAAAGTACAAACTAGTTTGCGAACTCTGTATTAAACCGTACTTTGTTACAAAATAAACTATTTTTAACTTGTAAAAATGGTGTTGTGCTGCATTACTGATAGTTTGTATAGAAGTAGTAAGTAGGTACAAGATACAACACTTTTGATTACACAAAAAAAAATCTCGTACGTAGATGTTATGTGTACCTATCCGAAAACGATAGCCCCTTCACCGAAAATAAACAAACAAGCGAGTTTCCTTAAACTGACGAATCCTTTTTAATTTTATTGATCGCCAAAAAGCGGGTGAAATCTGAACCGCCTTCGTAAATTAGAGAAACCAGGTACCGTGGGCGCTATTCCCACTCTAAATGGACCTTATAACATTGAAATAAAGCCCATCAAATGGCAATGTTTGTTTATGTTTGGCAGCTGTACCTCCAAATGTGTTCGAAGAAATACACAGTAATGTTGCAAAATTAATTTTATTTGGGCATTGTTTAGAGAGCCTGTCCAAATCCCTGTATAAATTATGAATTTAAATTACTGAGCAGTTTTGGAGGTTTCCTTTCATAAATTTTATTTTACTCAGAATTACGATTTGCATGTTCCAGGCGTTAAGTTTTATGATATTTATTTTAAAGATGAATATATTTGTTCGATACACAAGTGATGAAACGAAATAATACTCTCCCTTGAATTGCATTATAATAAACATTTGCCTCGGCAACAAATTCTGAAATAAGAAAAACTTTCGAATACAAAGTCAGGCAATTTAAGGATTTTTTGCTTTTCTGAAACACCCTATAGGTGAAAAATTGATAATTATTAGTAGCACTGATTCTACTCAAATATACTTATTGTGTTTATCTTCCTGCTTATTTCAGTTGTCTTGACACTAACTTTACTTTCATTTTCATTCCAGGTTTTCTCCTTCTCTCAGACGTAAGATGCCAGTATCCAGTCCACCACCCGGGTAGGTACGCATCAATACTTCTCTTTATAACACCACTCATACTTCTCTTTATCTCCTAACACACCAAATATACTGAGTTTTCTTGCAGTCTCCTTCGTGAGAACGGGTGAGCAGTGGCCGAACCCCCACCTGCAGCAAGGAAATCCCCCATGGCATCAGTTCTCCTCTCCTCGGAAAAGATCGCCTGAAGCTGCCCCTCAACAGTATTATAATGAATACAATCAACCTTACACATACAATCAGAGTCCTTATTCCCTTCAAGGATACAATCAAAACCCTTATCACGGTCAAAATCATCAACCATATCCCAACTATCAAGAAAGAGCATCATTTGATCTTCTTCATTCAGAAACAAATAATGCAAATGATGGAAGACTACTGTCGGAAACTGCGTTCACAAAAATCTCTGAAACTCTTGGTGCTATTAATACTGTTGGACACTATCTCGTAGATATGGTCAATGAGAATGAAAGAAACGAATCTAATCCTAATTTACAACAGTTACCACAAGCAATTTATACTATAAGCAAGAATGTTTTAGGGCCTAACGTAACTGATAAGATAGCTCCTATAGTAAAAAAAGCGTTACCGAGGGTACTCCCTGATGCACCGATAACTAAAATAGCTACTGGAGATATAAATAGAAATGATGAAGCTAAATATTGTACTACACCTGAAGGAGAAGAAGGAATATGCGAAGATCTAAGCAACTGTCCGCAACTGCTATTGAATTTAGTGAATTTGAGAGAGTCTCTTTGCTTCAAAGATTTGTTTGTGCCGGGTGTTTGTTGTCCAAAGAATGCTATAGTCACTTCAACACCAGCTGTGGAGAAGCCTGTAGTAACAACTACTACTAAACCAACGTATCTAGTGGCGATAACCACTCAGAAGCCTAAGCCACCAAAGAAACAGTCGTCTGTCTTGACTCTTACGACTAAGAAACCTAAGCCAGTTACCACTACTCCGAGGCCTACGACGAGACCTACTACGACCACCACTACAACCCTTCGGACACCATCTACTTCGACGTTTTTCACGGTGGCTCCTCCTATTCTTGGAAATTATTCTCTCACTGTGGATATCAATGGTAAGTTTACATAATATAAGTTCAACCGAATCATTTATTACATGGGAATGAATAGTGGCGCGAATTCGGCTCTCATGAAAAGTTGTGGCACACAGCCACCTATAAATTGGCCAAATGTGAGTCGGAGTGTGAAATCGAACATGATCGATGTAGGCATACAAAGATATTTACACAATACATGACCTCTTGGCCATGATTTGTTTATTTGATTAAGGCATTGGATATTAATATCAGTCTATCGATATCAATAGAACGTGAAAGTGTCACGACACAAGTCCATTTATAATTGTGCAATGGTGGATCCACGCACACGCTAACTCAACGTCTTTAAAAAGTATACCCCAAAAATTTGCGTCCTTCTAATTACCTATATTTTAGTTTATTTTATTTGGAAAAACTGAACTATACGTTGGAAGAGTAGCTGCTAGTACAATCAAAATATTTCTTCGCTCACAGACTCAAAGTTTTAGTTTAGTGTAGTTCTATTCTGTGCTTAATGTCTTAGTTATCCATTGACGATCTTATCATAAACTTTAGCGATTTCAATGTTTACCAACGTGGTATATCCAACTCTTATAAATTTATTTAATCAACAGTGTTGCCGATAGTCCTACGCTGTACATATGTGACATGGTAGACTTTGTTACAACTGTTGTTAACTTTTAAATGATGAATAATTCACTGGGCACTTCACTTTCCTGGCACTTTTACTGAATAAATTATATTCTACTCCACCATACTTAACCTTTACTTTATTGTTAACTTTAGAAGCTATCATGCGTATTGTCAACGTATTTTTAACAGAATGGGGACCGCAAACCCCAGATTTCATACAAGCAACAGTACTGACCACAGGTAATGACGCTAGGTACCACGACCACGAGTTGTTGTAGTAAAATAACTTCACGTACCTGTAACTACTACTTAGTGACAGTGTAAACACAAAGTGAATAAAATAATTGCAATTTTAAAAAGATTGAAACGTCATTAGATTATTTCTTTTTTTTTTGCCCTTTGTACAAATAATTGTTAAAAAGCACAGGTTTAGAGATGATATTATTTTATTTCTAATGGCTCCTTTTAATTTGTCATAAAATCGTGAACCTTGAGCCGTTTTACCTCTATCTTGTGTGCTATACCGGTGTTTTACTTCAGTAGTCAGATGACCATACAATTTTTTAATAACGGTCAAAGGCTCGGATATAGAGGGGAGCCAACCGAGGTACCTGACCCGGTCGGGCGCCGCAGTCCACAATGGATAACAGTTATTGCATTAAAATCTTGCCTCACGTAAAAGAAGTCTAGACTCCTTTTTTGTCGTCCATAACTGGGGTACTATGTTTAGATTTTGCCCTAACAAAACGTCTAGATCCGGTATACTAGCTGGCCACTATGAGGGTTTTCAAAAATATAGGACACCTGACGTCAGCATATTGACGTTAGGTCCAATCGACTATTGTTATTGGACCATGAGTTTACAAGTTCTTTTGCCCTTCCAAATGTACCCTTAACAGCAACTTTTTGGACCAAACTTCACTGTGCTGTCATCTTGTACCCCATATTTTTAAAAACTCTCAATATCACATGAATTTTAGATTGCGGCCAACGAGAAGACGAAGGCGGTCGCATCGTGGGTGGCTCGGAGTCCAAACCTGGAGCCTGGCCCTGGATGGCGGCGATCTTCCTGCACGGCAGCAAGCGGCGTGAGTTCTGGTGCGGCGGCACGCTGGTGGGCCGGCGGCACGTGTTGACTGCAGCTCACTGCACCAGGGACTCCAAGCAAAGGCCGTACGTAATATATCACGCCTGTTTGCCACAGAGGTAGATAGAGACTAAAGCCGCCACTTACTACGATCCTGACAGACCTCTGTCGTTTCATCTAAGTACACTACTTGCTTCTTCATCTTAGTGCGTTCCCGGTTGTATCCTCCGCTGTACTGCTTCGGCGCCCAGGGAGCGCTTTTCCGCTTTTCTTTTCCAATTAAACCTATGTTGTCAATGGTCACTCATTTGCCAAACCCTTATAAAGTGAATAAATATCCGAAGCAATTCAATAGATTGAAATCGAGAGGCATTCGTAAAGTTTAAATCTCCGTGAAGTAATTGTGGACGGCCCCCTATTTTTCTTTACAGTTTTCCCGCGCGTCAGTTTAGCGTGCGCCTGGGTGACGTAGACCTCGCCCGAGAAGACGAGCCTTCGCGGCCTGTGACCTACCGAGTGACAGCTGTCCGGGCCCACGACCAGTTCTCCAGGGTCGGCTTCTATAACGACATAGCCATTCTTGTTCTAGCAGGTGAGACTCTGGTAGATTTTTGGACTGCTGCTCCTTTGTGCGCAGATCGGAAGAATTGGAAGATACTCCACCGAAAAAGTGCCATCGTTAAGTCGGTTTTAGTGATGTGAAAGATAATAAATAATATAATGCCTAGACAACTTACCTATTTCATTCAGTAGAACAAAAGTCAGCAGAAATGTGATATGGCCAACATCGGTATGTAATGTACCTACCATGTTAATGTCAATTTTGAATTTTGTTTGCAATTCCATCCAAATTTTCTTGTTTACAGACAATGTCCAAAAATCAAAATACGTGATCCCTATCTGCCTGCCGACGGGGGGCGAGCTGGCCCGGCAGCAGTTCGATGGCTCCATTGCCACGGTGGTGGGCTGGGGCACCACCCGCTACGGCGGCGGGGAGAGCACCAAGCAGCTGGAGGCTAAGCTGCCGGTCTGGAGGAACGAAGACTGCGATCGGGCGTACTTCCAGCCGATCACTGACACTTTCCTTTGTGCGGGGTACGCGAGGGGCGGTGTGGATGCTTGTCAGGTAAGTTCTAGATTTTTATAACCTGAAATCTTCTGGAAGTCAAAGCACTGGTTTTTTCACAGCAAATATATAAACTTGAAAGAAAATAAATGTTCTTTTTTTCCCGTGTTAGTCTGGGAAGAAAAAACGTAGAATGTACCAAATTACTCGTCTAACGCAGAAATCTCTTCTCAACAAACTAGCCAAATCTAATTTTCATAAGTCCATCAGAGGCTGATGGACTAAGGCTTATATTCTATACTAAATTTTTCTTGATGAATGGAATAGAGTATTTAAATTCTTGATGTGGATATTTTTCAGTGTAGTTTTCGTAAATGTTTAACTAGCTATGTCTCTAGATCTATAAAATTGAATAATCAAGAACATTACTTTGGAGGGGGCAGGTTTTTTTTTGAGCTGATTTAAAATAAGACGCCCATTGCACTGGGTTTCATCTATCTGGCAGAATCTTGATGTTCAGAATTTTATTTGGCAATTTTTATTTTAAAAATTATTTAATAAGTATAATTATCGTTTGATTGTTTTGCTGATTTAAAGATGGCGGAATTGCATTAAAGACCTTTAACAAAAATTAGTTCGTTTAGCATAAAGTTATTTTGGTCAGGAAAGTAATGGATAGAAAGTTAATTTATATGAACAAATGAATACGTTGCAACAGTAACCTATTAATTATTTATCCCGCATTAATCACAGAAGGTACGTTAGGTTATGGTTGTGCAGTGACTATCACAAAAGTGAGCGAGCGAAGTGAACAAGCTTGGACCAAGAGATAAAAGCGACCAATTTGGCCACCCCAAATTAGTCACCGAACGTAGAATAGTTGTGCATGTACAGTGACTATCGAAAGAATGAGCGAGCGATATGAAATGTACGCCAAAAGTGATACTGTGAATTTTGTGCAATATACTTTATGGTTCTATTATTAAGTTATTAAATACGTGAAAACCAAACGATTTTCTGCGAAATGAAGTTTATGCCATCTGCTGTTATGCATAATAAATATTTTTTATGACATAATAAGTTCTGCTTTAAAGGGTAGACCCGTCTTGGCATTCCATTTGACATGTTGTAGTAACAGGATTACTTAAAAGTTGTGCATTAATTCATTACTTAGTTTCAAGTATGAAAGAATTATGGGAGTAACTACCATTTTATTTGTATCAAATCCAACTGACTGGGGCGTAAAAACCAAAGTTACGTAAAATTTAATAAATGTTGAGGCGTACCTTCATCAGTAAGTTAATATTCATAAATGGCTTTTAGAGTCATTGGCATATACGCCGATTGCATTTACAATTTTATTTCATAGTGTCGTTTCCGCCCAATATTTCGATTATGCCTAATAATGACTGCTTTTTCACCCTAAAATACAAGATAGTCTCCATTACCAGCATAAAAAATTAAAGTCGTATTCATCATTGTTTTCAAAATTTGAGAATTTTAAATATACAGTTCGATAGCGGAACAAAAACTGAATAAGATGGCATTTAAAACTCATTTTGGCCAAAATGGTGGTTACGCCCTTTGAGCCGCAAGGTATCGATATGTATTTTTCTTTGATATTTTCCAGGGCGACTCTGGCGGGCCGCTTATGCTGCTCGCCAACGGCCGCTGGACGCAGATCGGCGTGGTGTCGTTCGGCAACAAGTGCGGCGAGCCCGGCTACCCCGGCGTCTACACCCGCGTCACGCATTACAACAGCTGGCTACAGCAGAACATAGTTTGAAATAGACCTTAGTGTTAAAACATACATGCCGATGTTACGTGATCGACCTTCGGCGAAATTACGTCTGAAATGCTATTTGAATTATCAGCGACAACACTATGCCGAACTTACGTCGTGTTTTTCACGAAGAAATAAATTAGATGCTGAGCTTCAGCCGCGTACATATGTAAGTATTACCACGCCTGTTACCCACAGGGTAAATTGGTAATTGACATATTGACTAGGTTTGTGAACTAATACTTCTAGACAAATTCGTGAAATTTTGCCATTAAATTATGGTGTTATAGTCGATGTATTTATTTAATAATTTATTTCACCTATTTCTTTTTCTTGAAGTTTTTATCTAGATTTTAGCTTAGAGATGTGATATAACGACTGTTTATTTCTAGACTTTATTAAAAATTAGAATAAGGACGATTAATTTGTATTTTGTAGAATAAAAGGTCTTAGTATGTAGCATTGATCATTTTTATTTATTTATGACTCAGATGCCATCTTTCGTGTTACCTACTTGGATGACATGGGAAAAATTTAAAATCTTCAATAAGTATTTTTGTGCCAAGTATTATCAACCAAGTAATATAAGTCATGTGCGGAAGGACACGTGTCTCATAAACTTATAGCAAACACAACACTTGCTTTGTGGTATAGGCTAATTTCACAAACGAAGTAGCGATCTGGGCTAATTTAGAAAAGCAAAGACTGAATGAGCAGTATGTACTTCTGTTTAATGTAAGTAAAATGTCATCGCGACAAATGACGTCATTTTTGACATTTTTCATAACTTCAGATGGGTAAGCACAATAATATAATATTCTCATTTATTCAAATAACAACAAAGGAATCGATAGGTCAAAATAATCAATTTTTCGGCGTTAGAACAGCGCCTTTTATTGTCTGACCTTAAGAAGAAGGGTTTATACCCCGGTCTTTTGGGACTTATGGGAAGCTTAAACATGGCCGTATAAAGAAATATGTTTCGGGAGGTGGGGTTCGAGCCAGAGATAATAAGTTATATCCATTCATTACGTTCGTCCATTAATAAACTTGTCAAGTAATTAAAAAAAAATTGTAAACCTTTTCGAGGAAAAGTCTCTAGGAGAAGCTTTCTCTAATCAGATTTCAAAATAAGGTCTCACTTATTTAGATATTTGCAAAAATCCCAATCACGATGAAGATTTTGAGTAAAGCTGGCAATTTTCGCTTTCAGTACTGTTGTCACTGTCACTGCCATCTCCCTACAACAATATATGTCAATGACAATAACCAACATGAGGACAGTCAAGCAAAGTCTCACCAAATCTCACCTGGGGGAAAGGGGGACCTCAAAAAATATCACGGATTTTTTTTTAAATTATGTAAAAATGTGATTCAGATCAAATTAATAAAAAACATTTTTCTTGACTTAAATATTGCGAAATCGGACTATTATTTTCAGGGATGTTACGAATGTCAAATTTTCTACATTAGCGAATGCGAATACGAATATTTAGGCTTCGAATGTGCGAATGCGAATGCGAATGCAAATGCAAATGTAGACATAAGTTATCACAAAAAAAACATACTTATTAATTAATATTTTTTATTATTTAGGCGTTAAAAATCGCCATACTTCACTTTTCTTTCCCGGTGCCATAGTGAAATAGTAGATTGTGCTACAAGCGGATAAGGCAATATTTTGAAGGCGAGGGCGCTACTTTGAATCCAGGGCGAAACGAAGGATTCCACAGTTGAATCACGAGCGTAGCGAGCTATTCTACGGTGGAATCATGAGTGACGCGAGGGATTCATGTATATCGCCCGAGATAAAAATATTACCGTACCCAAGTAGCACACTCTACTTTTCATCTCCATATATGAGATAAACTAGCAAATACAAAACAGAGCAGTAGAACACCTAAAATACTTAATCAGACAGACATCAACCTACAATTGAATACTAACCTTTGGTGTCATTTTCATACAATAAATAATTTTTCGAAGACCACCAACTTACGATAAAACGTTCACTCATAACTTTATTTGCGTGGTCCTTCATATCTTTTTATAAGTAGATACCAATTCACTATCGGCTTAAACTTACGAAAAGTATTAACATTCACACAAATAATTACATGTCAGTCCAAATAACCTAAAACTTCTGTAATTAAGTACTTGAATCAAATAGAAAAATTGCGCTTTTTTAAATTATACTTATTTTGTTTTCCGATGCGAAGAAAATAAAAATGTTTACCTACATTCATCTATGTTGACGACGATATGTATTCCAAGTTAAAAAATAACGACGTCTATGCCAATTATTATTTATTTTAAAACGAAATTCTTCCTGTTTTTTTTTTTTTCTTGTCTGGGAGTTAAAACGGCCACTCTGACTTTTTCACCAGACGATACAGATATGAATTACATCGAAAATCGTAAAATGGCCACGTTAGCGCAATAAATTTATGTTTCACGACACGAGCGACATTACTTTTCCCAATTCATTTTTTTGACAGTTTCCTTTGCAAATTCGTAAAATGGGTGACAATGCCCGAATTGCTTTTGTGTCAAATAGGAGAATCATAAAAAGTTAGTCATGAGTAACTTTTTACGAAACATCTACGCGTAATGACACTTGAAGTAGAAAATAAATTGTATTCATAACCTATAAAAATAAGGATTAAGGCCTTCATAACTTATTGAAGCATTCTCTGGTACCGGATAATATTTTTTTTATTAGCAGAGGGTCTCAGGTACAAATGGGGTGTAGCCATGGTATCTAGAGGTATATGCCTAAAAGTGAATTTGTTTATGCAGTCTTATATTGGCGGATTCTTTTAAAGGAAATTGAACTATTTTTACCACCTCATGTCCAATAGTGGTATATAAGCACAATTTTGTCAAAAAGGCAAAAGTTATTTATTACTTTAAACTTGCTTTTTACATTATTTATTGGGGTTTTCCTTATAAATAATTAAGAACATACAGACATACTTATCATGAATGACTTTATGGCTGGTATACAGCAAATAAAATGATTACAAGACAAAGACCATATTTAGCAATACCATGAGGTCATGATCAAAACTCATGATAACCCTTCTAAATCCAATCAGCTAATAACAACTGCCCCTAATAATGCTATCTCCTACACTATCCCTGATCGTCCCAACTCACTCCCATACACATCAACCTTGCCTACAGAAACACATACAAATCACACAAGCACACTGACACTCACGCTAACTAAACAGCCATAATTTAATTTAGTATTTAAAATAGTGCTTCCGCCTACAATTTAAAATACTTAAACTCAATTAGCACATACAATAAACTAATCTATTATGCAAAACTTGTAGGTACACCTGCAATTCCTATAAAAAGTATTCCAAGGGAGGAGCCTAGTCACCTGTAGCACAGGTCCTCACATGACCTATTTCAGGGATTGGTCTCTTCACAAAGTCTACTATGACTTAACAAGACTGCGAAATAGAGATAAGTAATTAGTTACTTGATACCTATCGTAATGTAACACTTTTGTCAATTCTGTGCTATTGTGAAGAGAAAATAAATGTTTATTATTATTATTTTGATAGGTTGTTAGCCCATTGCCTATTTAGAATTCTAAGAATAACTTCTTATCTACAGTAGTAGTAGCAGTTGGTAAATTTTTCTCTCTTATCTCTGACTGACATCTTATGCCAGCCGGGAATAATTCAATTTTAATATTAGACTTAAATCAGTATAAGTTAATGTTAGAAATAAAACAAAATGGGTAAGTACTTAAATAAAATTCTATACATAAATATAACAAATAAAAATGATTTATTCTGATAAATGTATGTTGTTGTTTAATCTTTGTCTTCAGTCTTGTTTTGCTTCTTATTGTTCATTTCATCTGAGCAAACCCAGCTTGTCATGCAAGTTTAGGATCTCATCAAGTGAACAAAAGGGTTCGCTCATGACTCCCTTTATTTGCAGGAATTCCTCTCTTAATGATACAAGAATGCTCTAGCAGTGAACTTGTTGCTGCTTCCTTCGCCTTTAAGCAGCCTCTGCAAACGACATAAATCATTTATTGCTTATACAATAAATACTTAGAAGACAAAGTGCCAGTACACTTTAAAAGGATATATTTTTTTTAGATTTTTTGTTACATTACAAATATTGTTTGAGACTACAATATTTCAGTCGGTGGTCATACTACAAGAATACTAATGTAATATATGCCTACTACAAATCTTTATTATTATTTAACCTTTATTGAAAGCCAGGTCAAACATACTGCCGAGCGAAAAAAGTCTAGTAGATAAGATTTTTGTTTGCCGAATAAAAGATTTTCTTTCTTTCTTTTATTTCTTCCTAAATTAAAGGGTTTAAGTAAATCTAATTGTACAATGTACGTAACCTTTTTATAAATATCACAATCAAAAGGTGTGAGTACTTACGTGCGTGTGCCCTTTAGCGCAATTTGTGACACTTTTCAACGTATTTCTATTTCTACCAAGGGCGCATAGCTACAAGACAATAGGTATCAAAATAAATTGTTGCAAAACTAATTGAAAACCTTTAATGAAAACCATTGAAAACTAATTACGAAATATACGAAGTATTGTTATTTACCCTGACATAATTAGGGAGAAGTGTCACTGTCATGTCATATGGCATACTTTTTATTGCCAGTAACAAAAAGAAAACATATTTTATTATATATCTGTTTAATTCTAAGATAAATGCATGTTTTTTACTTGATTGAGCTATATTATAGTTAAATATACATAAAAACAATGTTAATACTTTAAATAAAGTATAAATATGAACCGGTAGAGTACCGGTTTCTAATTATTTCGTGCGGCAACCTTCTCGCCAAATATGTATTGCGATTTGAATTGAATTGAAGAGGAATTGGGAGATTTTGTGACCATTTTACTATTTTAGAGAATCTCTAGCAGTTCTGCGAGAAATATGGCAGATGAATTGATTTCGGAACAATTCATCAAAGTGCCAATTTTAACCTGCTGCTAACATTATTTTTGATCCTACATAGATTACACTCGTGTTCAGTTTTCAAATTGGGTTTAATCCCGAGAGATTTTTTTTCGCACGAGCCGTGAATAGGTTAAGGCAATTCTGAACGCACCCGAACGCTAACGTAACAGAATTAAAAAGATTTCTTGGTGTTGTAATTTATTTGTAAATTACTACAGAAATTTCATACCTAATGCATCTAGCATTATGAGCCCTCTTCACAGTATTCCAAAGACCCTTCGGACCGGACATTTTTAACTGACCCCGTAAGTTGACGTAGTTTGTTATACTGAGCAATTGTCTAGAAGTAACCCCTATTCAAATATGGATAGTTTTCGAGAAAAAAATTCTTAAAGTTCGCGGTTCCGGAGGGACCGAAAAATTATTAAAAATATTATTTATTTATACTTTGTTATTTTTTTTTTCTACTATTTATTTCTAGTATGATGTGCCATTCTATTATGAGCTCTTAAAGCTTTTTATAAAATAACAATTGTTAACAGTTAAGAAGATATTAAAAAAAAAAAAAACAATTTTTGATTTAGTTTTTTTTTTTATAAAGTATGTAGTTTCCGCACGAACTATTTTACGAGAAAAAATTTCCTGGTTCGTTATTTTGATCAATATATTATGCTTACACATTAGACAAAGTTGAAAATTTGAAATCGAAAATTTTGCTTTACAGTTTCTTAGATTTTGTTTAAACTATCAAAATATTGCCTTAAGGTGCTCCCTCACCATTCGCCTGTAATGTAACAATCAAAGATTCGATTTTGAACCTTACGTAGTTATACAATCGATCCAGAAATGTTACATTACACGCGAATGCTCCCGGTGAGGGAGCACCTTTAAAAAAATCTTCTCTTATATATAAAAATCAATTGCTGTTCGTTAGTCTCGCTAAAACTCGAGAACGGCTGTACCGATTTGGTTAATTTTGGTTTTGAATTATTTCTGGAAGTCCAGGGAAGGTTTAAACATACGCGAACTAAGTCCCGGGCTAATGTATAAAGCAAGAAGTCAACTTGGCCTAATGTATAAAGCATATATTGATCAAAATAACGAACCAGGAAATTTTTCCTCTCATTCACAACTAAAAAGTACATATCTAAGTGATTTGTACCTACTCAGAAATTGTACGTATAGCAAAATTTTCAATGCAACTTTGCTATGATCAATACTGTAGGCACTTTATACAAAATTAAAATCGCGAATATCTCAAGTTAGACGCAAGATCCTGAGCTGTTTTTTTTTTCATAGGTAGTTATAAAGCTGTTGTATTATCAGCATAGAATAGTTTGCGCGGAAACTGCATACTTTTTGAAAAAAAAAACAGAATCAAAAATTTTTTTTTTTTATATTTTCTAAACTGTTAACAATTTTTATTTTATAAAAAGTCTGAAGAGCTCGTTATTGAATGGCACGTCAAACTGGAAATAAATACCTGTAAAAAAAATCAAAGTACAAATAAATAATATTTTTAATTTTTCGGTCTCTCCAGAACAGCGAACTTTAAGAATTTTTTTCTCGAAAACTATCCATATTTGAATAGGGGTTACTTTTAGACAATTGCTCAGTATAACAAACTACGTCAACCTATGGGGTCAGTTAAAAATGTCCGGTCCGAAGGGTCTTTGGAATACTGTGCTCTTCACGAATTATTGCGCGCCGGCGCGCGATGGGAGTGGGGCGAACCTCAGCGCAGAGCTGTGCGTCGCGTCCGCGCCGAGCTGGCTTCAGAGCGCGTGCTCGCGCACTTTGAACCTGATGCTCAGCTCGTGCTGGCGGTGGACGCGGGGCCCACGGGGCTGGGCGCGGTCTTGTCACAACGCGATGCAGATGGACGGGAAAGACCACTGGCTTTTGGCTCACGATCACTTACAGTTAGCGAACGCAATTATAGCCAAATCCAAAAAGAGGCTACTGCGATCATCTTTGGTGTTAAACATTTTCACCAATATTTATTTGGGAGAAATGAACCTTTTATATTAAAGACCGATCATCGACCTCTCGTTTCGATTTTTAATAAAAAAACAGGTATTTCAATCACTACAGCCTTACGATTACAAAGATATGCAATTATATTATCAGCTTATAATTACATTGTTCAATATACATCCAGTGAAAATAACTTAGTAGCTGACTATTTCTCTCGTGCGCCCGTGTCTAATGCCGAGTGCGAAAGTGACAAACAATATGATGCGTATTGTTCTCTAAACTTTTTAGATTCAACGCCGTCAGCTGTTTTGTTTACTGAGTTCCAAGACGCCACAAGTAATGACAAAACATTACAGACCGTTATCAAGTATATGCAAATAGGTTGGCCTCGTAAAATAATATGCAATTTAATACAACCATATTTTTTGTGCCGAACAGATTTACAATTCGAAAACGGTATTTTGTTACGAGGGCATAAAATTGTGATTCCGTTGTCAATACGTAAAAGGCTTTTAAATGAATTGCATAGCACACATTTGGGAATCGTAAAAATGAAATGTAACGCTCATAGTAGGTTGTGGTTTTAATAGAAGGAGATGGTACTTCATGTATTAGACACTTAGATCAATTGATGCATTATAAAGGGTATAAATGTAACAATAATGAACAATCCGAGAAGGAATCGACACAGGATGCAACGCCCATTCCGATCCACGAATCACCTGCATTTTCGCCGCCTAAACCATTAGTCATTCGGGACCGTGAGGTAAATTCCGAAAGTACTGTAATCGAGGAGGAAGGGTATAGGGGTGATGCATCACCTGTGGGTGCTGCAGACATTGTTGCAGATGCCCGTCCGAATAGATGTAGTTTGTCAGAAGGAAGCCTGGAGAGCGTGGAATGTCCTCGACAGGTTTCATCAGCTGAAGTTGCACCTGCGACTGAAACTATACCAGAGTCCGTGGCCGCGGCCCCTCAGGCCAAGTCACCTCCGCAGACAGTATATGCACATACACGCTCTCGACGACCCAGGAATAAAGTAGATTATACCCAGTTTTACTAGTAAGTTTTAATTATTAGTGTTATTATTTATTGCTGTTTGTTATTGTCTACAGGCTTCAGAAATAAGTGTGGAGGAGTGACGTATATGTACGGTACTTGTACTTGAGCCAGTAATAAACGAGCTTCGGTTGAACTCAGTCGTTTCAATTCTATCCGATACATATCAATTATATATTATAAAGGAATTAAAACTGGGTTATTTTGCACTCATTGTAGACATTTCTATTTTCATTATTTATTTTTTTATTTTATGAAAAATATAGATTTATATCTTTTGTTGAGTGAATCTTTCAAATGGAAGTTTAGAACGAAACTGAGACATCTCTAGAGAATAAATTCTGGCAACGTTTTGGAATCTCAGATGTTAAACGACGCGAAACATGAATATCAAAAAGTTTAGAAAAACTCTCATTGTACCGACCCGCTATGACTGTATTGTGTTGTGTTAATTACTAGCTGATACCCGCGACTTCGTTCGCAGGGACTTTTATAACTCAAGCTTATCTGCATCAGGTGTTCCAGATCTTCGATTTTTATATCTCAACCAAAAATGCTTATTAAGCTCAACAAGTTTTGCTAAGGCGTCATTTTTATATCTCTTATAGTTTAGCTGTATCATTATGGTATATGTTTTTTTTTTCTTTTCTTGTTGTTGGCGATTAAACTTCGATGAAGTGAGGAAATAGGTTTTACAACTTTCGAGTACGGATGGGAGTGGGAATGAGGACTAGGCGGTATTGAGGAAACTAGGGCAATATATACTTAAATTGTCATAAAGATGGATATGTAGGTAATAAAATTCATATAGTTAAAATGAAATGTCATGAAATAAGAGAAAAGAAACAAGAGCTTTAGTATATTTGGAGTCAATAAAGGAAAGGATAGTAAAGGAGTCACAGGGAAGAGGAGCACGGGATTCTATAAGGAATTCATAAAGTGGCTTAGAGTCATACTTGGTACATCTGAATAAAAGATGATCAACGTCGCCTTTTTCGCCTAAAGAACAATCGCATATGGCTGAATCAAAGACACCGATTCGGCGTAAGTGACTGGGAACACAGCAATGGTCAAATCTTAGTCTAGATATGGTAGATGTCACCTTTTTGCTTAAACGAAATTTTGTAAACCAGGGCTTTAAACAAAGTTCAATATGTAAACGTCGATAACGCTCCCCTTTAAACAAACTAGATTTTTCCCAATCAGAGTACCACTCTTTTAATAGATTCTCACGGGGTAATTCTAAAAGGTCTTGGGTATACATTCTATTATTTTCAGTACAACCCTGCACTTTTGCTAATGCCGCCAGCTCATCTACAAACTCATTACCTTGAATGCCTAAATGACCAGGTATCCACGCTAAAGTGACGAACAAAAAATCATGGCATTCCTTTAGTTTATATTTAATCTCAAGTGAAAGAGGACAAATTGATTTCTTCTTAAATGGGTTTGATAAAAGAGATTGGAGCAAGCTCAAAGAGTCAGAAAATATATAAGACTTCTCAATTTTGTTTAAAATAATATATTTAATACATTCGAGGACAGCCATTCCTTCTCCCACAAAGTTTGAGCACAAATGTGAATATTTATAAAGATGGAATTGACCTGTTGAGTGTCTTAAAAAAGCTGCACCAACACTATGATCACTTAGGGTTAAAGATTTAGAAGCATCAGTATAAAATATTTCAGAGTTAGGTTCCAGATGATTAATAAAAGAGTTAAGTTTCGAGTTCGCACTGCTTGATCCTTTCTGTATGTCGAGGGACAGCTTGATATCCGGTTTAAATAACAAAATTGCATAGTCAAATGAGAAAATAGGGTGACAATCATATTTGTGTACAGAGCAATTAAGGCCTTCAAATCTTCTGTAACTAGCAACCAAATGAGGAATTTCCTTTTTACGCCAGTAAGTGTTTTGCCTATGCATGACTTCACTAAGAACTCGAAGTTTTAAATTTAATGGGTGGTTTTGATATTCTTGAATTTTATATATAAACCTATCAGAAAGATATTGTCTACGAAGCCATAAAGGAGGTTCCGAGCATTCTATTTGTAGGGCATTTGTTGGTGTACTCTTCATTGCACCAATGACTATTCTGAGGCTTTTATATTGCAATAAATCTAATTTATGAAGAGCTTGTTTGTGTTCTAGACAAACAGTTATAAATCCAAAGTCAAATAAACTTCTAACTAATGCATTGTACATTAATCTAAGAACACTAGGATGTGATCCCCACCAAACTCCACTTACCGCTCTAATAATATTAATGTTCTTTTCACATTTTGCAATGACATTCTTAATATGAGCGTTACTATTCATACCGGAGTCAAAAATACGACCAAGAAACTTAGCATCTTTAGAAACCGGTATACTTTCATCCTCAACCGAAACGTTCACAGTCTGAATTACCCTTTTACGCGAGAATACAACTATTACACTTTTGGATTTAGACAATGAAAGATTATGTTCGGTGAGCCATGTAGATAAATTATTTTGCGAAACATTAAGATTATCTGTTGCTTTCTGAATATCCAAGTCAGAAGAGTAAATTAAGACATCATCTGCATATTGCAGAATAGAACATGAAGAAGGATCAACGCTCAAATTAAGGTCATAAGTATAAATATTATACAAAAGAGGACTGAGAACCGACCCCTGAGGGACGCCCTTCCATATGGTCCTCTTTTCTTCCTCAAAACCAGGAATATGAACAGAAATTGTTCGACCTGAGTATAAATTAAATATAAAATTAGCATATTTTGTTGGTATTCCTATTCTTTGCATAATGTCGCCTAACAATAATAAGTCGACATTATCATAAGCAGCATGAATATCTAGAAAGGCCGCAACAACCGATTCTGACTTAGAAAAAGATAGAAGAATATCTGTGGTAAGTATAGCATGACTATCAGATACACTTTTGCCTTTGCGGAACCCAAATTGAGAAGAAGACAAAAGTTTATTATGCTCTAAATACCATTCAATTCTCTGTTTAATTAAATGTTCTGATATTTTGACTAGAACGGATGATAGAGCAACAGGCCTAAACGATAGGGGGTCATTAGCGTCTTTATTAGGGTTCAAGATTGGAATTATTATCTGGTGCTTCCATGAAGAGGGAATGATACCCGTATCCACTATTAAAATTAAAGTTAGTAAATATGTCAAAGTGTCTGGTTTCGAATTAATTATAAAAGAATAAGGAATGCCGTCAGAGCCAGGAGTAGAATCAGATAATCTACTCAAGACTAATTGGAGCTCTGATAAAGAAAAAGGAGATGTTAAACTATTATTACAATTGTCAGACACAGAATAAAAATATGGTAATTGACTGAAATTGGGAACAGTACTAGGAGCAAGATTGTTCAAAAAGGGACGAACCCAATCTACAGAAGTTGAATTTCTAGTGGGGGATACAGTGGAAGCTCTAAACCTTCGTATATTTTTCCAAATTAAAGAAGATGGTGTATCTGGAGAAAGATTTGAACAAAAACGTTTCCATCCTTCTTTTTTCTTTTTACGTAGAAGTCTCTTAGTAGCCGCTTCGGTATTTTTATATTGTAAATAGCTGTTCATATCCATAAAGTTTTTATTGCATTTCTCTGCTTCATTTCTTTTCACGATAGCTTCTGTGCACTCTTTGTCCCACCATGGAGGAGAAGATATTTTCTTTCTAGCAACATCTTTTTTAGGAATGTGTTTATCTGCAGCTGTCAAATATGTTGTGATGAGGTTATCATACGCATTGTTTATGTTTTTAGGATCTGTATACGGATCTGGAAGACTAGGAAGAGATTCTATATTTTCCTCCACAGCTTGGCTAAAGGGCTCCCAGTCGCAGTTGTTTAACCTATATTTAAAAAGTGGGGGTAATGGGGTTAAAGATCCAGATTTACCAGACGGTAATGACAACAGTATAGGGTAGTGATCACTGCCGTGGGTCAGCGGTAAACATTCCCCGTTAAGAAGGGATGACAAATTGGGTGAGCAGAGGGATACGTCAACATAGCTTAGTGCTTGCCCTGGTATGGGGCTTCGTGTCGGAGAGCCATCATTTAATACACATAAGTTGTGTTCATTTATAATATCCATCAACCCATTTCCTATGCCGTCGTCGTTAGGGGCACCCCATAGGGAATGGTGAGCATTAAAATCTCCTATTTCTACTATTGGCGTAGGAAGGGAATCAATAATGTTATTTAATATGGGAAGAACAGATAAATCTTTTTCAGAAATATAAATAGACAGATAGGATACCTCACCTACTCGGGCGGCTACTGCTTGTAAAGTATTGGAGTTGAAAGAAGGAATAGGCAAAGAAGAGAAAGTGTGATTCTGGCGTATTAAAAGGGCAGCACCACCATAACCATCGGTTCTGTCATGGCGAAGGATATTGAAACCTGATGAGCAGATAGTGCGCGTGGTGTTACGTAAGGATGAACCAGTCTGGTCACGAATAAAAATATCTTCAAATATGTCTCGAATATTTATTTCCACATCACATAAAATGCCAATATAATATTCACGTCCAAAATACATGGGATGCAACACGATTATATTTACATAAAATTAGAAAACAGAGTAAAAGTGAGCAGGCGGTTTTTGTAAGTAAGAAAGGACAACTAGACCATTGTCAAAATCAAATGACGGATAGACGTCATGTGTCAACGTCAACAAATGTAAAGCATAGATTATAATTTCAACAAAACCAGGGATGTGGAAGTTACTCTTGGGAGGTAGCCAAGTCTCTGATATAGCAAGTAGAAATAAATTATGTGTGTTAATTAAATTGATTATTTCATGTTTTTTTGAAACTATACTTTTACAATTCCACTGAAGGACTTGATCCATGTTTAAAAATATTAAAAATTGCAACTGATATTTGGTTAATAAGTGGGAGAGAAACGTGTTCAGGTAAGTTGGAGTTAACAATAACATTTATCAGTGTTGATAACAACTGATTAATGTCATCTGAAGAGGGTAATGCATCCTTGCTGCATTGCTTAAGTGCAGATCCTGTAGCGCTTTGACTGTTGTCAAAACTAATAGAGCGAATTAGTGAGTCATGTTCTCGTTTATCATACCCTTTAGAGAGAACAGGAGCTGGCTTATTCTTTTGAACAACTGTTTTTTTGTAAGATTGGTGGTTTGAGCTACTATAATTATTAATATGGGAGGGAGATGGTGGTGATGATGTGGAAACAACTTGTGAGTAAGATTTACTTACTATAGAATATAATTGGGATGCTTCTTGGTAGGAGATAGGGTTCTGCGACATATGTTTTTTAATATTTACCTGCCTAGTAAACTCAGGGCACGACTTGTTTGTTGCCATGTGGTGTCCGGCACAATTGGCACACTTAAAGTCAGTAACTGTACAAGCAAACCCACAGTGTTCTCCACTGCATTTGTTGCATCTTGGTTTGCTCCTACATTGGGCACGGGTGTGACCAAAACGACAACAATTGAAACATTGTATAGTTGGGTAAATATATTGTTCTACTGGGATACTAGAGAAAAAAGAAAAAACTCTTGTGGGAAGGGCCTGCCCATCAAAGGTTAATACTACAGATTGAGTAGGAGTCCAGGAAACTGTATCTGCATTTACAGATCTTCTGCTCAATCTACGGGTTTTAATAATTTGGCCATAACCTTCTGGGATTTGAAGGTTTTCTAGGATATCTTCAAGTGTCCACTCTACAGGGATACCTTTTATCAACCCCATTTTGCAAATATTGTATGTTGGGATGACTACTCTATATGATGAGTTATTACTCATTAGATTTAAAAAATTGTTGGCATCAGTATGTGATTTGAAAGAAACTGATAGTCGATTACGCCCTACTCTTTTGATTCCATCCTGAACAATGTTTCCCATTTTGTTTTTCATCAAAAAATTGCCAAATTTTAGGGGGTGTACCGAGATATTTGAGTTAGGCTCAGACACTAAGGTGACATGTACCATATATGGACCAGAGTCATTTTCATTATATAATTTTCTATATATAGGTGATTCTTGTGACAATATAGGGGTTATTGGAGCAGGCTCTGTAGGAGGCTCTATAGACATTATAATTTTTTTTGAACAGGATGTTACAGACTTTCTACAAATATTGAAATTTTCCGCTAAAGCCTGTTGAAAGGGCCGCAGAGATTGCCTATCAATTTTGTTTTTAAATGGAGTATTTACCAATTTCTTTTTCTTGTTGTTATTATTTTTATTTTTTACACTTACAAATTCAGCCACATCTGTTAAATCAAATTTATCGCAAAAAAAAATCAATCAACAACATCAATATCAGGATCTGGAGGATCCGTCCCCGGCTCCAAATCCATCCTAAAAGTACTTACTACTACTTATAAAATATAGATCTACTTACAATCTAGTATATACACTACAATATTTACAAAATTTATATAGAAATATACAATACTAGCTTTTACCCGCGGCTTCGCTCGCATCGAATCCATTAAATAATTGGATAGTGTAGATTTACGCTTTACCCTATGTTACTTCTAGTACCTCCCAGAATATGTGTACAAAATTTCATGATTATTCGTCAAGTAGTTTTTGCGTAAAAGCGTAACAAACATCCACGCTTTCACATCATATTTAGGGTTTGAACTTCATTACTGTATGTTAGATGGCGCTAAAGTAGCAAAATGTTGATATTTGTTGACAATTTTTTTTTATTTTTTTTTTTAAATATTTTTATTTTTTAATAAAAAGTACCCTATGTTACTTCTAGTACCTCCCAGAATATGTGTACAAAATTTCATGATTATTCGTCAAGTAGTTTTTGCGTGAAAGCGTAACAAACATCCACGCTTTCACATTTATAATATTATATTATTATTAGTAAGGATTAAATTAAAAAGGATATGAGAAAAATTTTTAGACCGCCCTTTTGAAAAGCCCGCCAAAAAGTCCATGGTATATGTTACTCAGGCATAACAGTTATATAACAAAAAAAGATTTATTCGAATCTGTCAAGTATTTCCGGAGATTAACAAACCGACAGTCTTTGTTTTAATTCTTACTGCCCGGTCTCGAATATACACGTGTGCGCACGCTGGTGCGTGCGCTGCTGCGCGCGCGTGTGCGTGTGCTTATGGCATGTCACGAATTTACGCGATTTCGTGTGCGGAATATTGCCAGTTTAAGGCTATTTACCTAAGAATATTCGAAAATAGCATTGATCATGTCGTCTGCCCGTCTCGTACCTCACAATTAATAAGGAATCATTTGAAAGAAAAAAGCTTTATTTGGCAATCATAACCATTACAAATTACATATATCTACAATAAAAACAACAAATACGAATTGCTGTAAGGGCCAGTTCAGCTAGCTATGTGCTGACGTCGGTTTGCCAAAGCGCTGATTTTCATACGAAAGTGAAGTAATATACCTACAATATTTTTTCAAAACTAAAAACCTTCTTTATCCCCAAACTACACAACCGATTTTGATAAAAATTCTATGGGACCACCTCACAAAATGTCAAGAACGCCATCTAGTGATGAATAGCGGGTTTACCTACGATGTAGTTCCGCTATTATATCGCCATCTATAATTTTTTTAGGAAAGCCCTTTCTTTCAAGCTGTAGCCTCCAATAACTTTTAAGTGGCTGAACCGATTTTCCTTAAATATAGTTAACTGCGGTTTTTTACGTCAAACTAAGTTTTCTTGCTGTGGTTGCCAGAAAATTTAGTTTGACGTAAAAAAATCGCATCGAAATCAGTCCATCTGTTCGAGTGCTACGATGCCACAGAAAGACAAATATTAGCGTCAAACTTAAAACACTCCTCTTTTTTGTAGGATGTTCATTAATTAAAAAATAAAACTCGAATTCCTGTTTGGTAATAGACAAGTAATTCCTGAGCGGGAAACCCTTTATTGCATCGAGTTGTTGTAGGACTCAAGGGTATTCCCCAAAATATATGGTATATTCTGTAATAATAAATACTAGCTTTTAAAAACCTGAAAAAATTTCATGTATTCTCTTAAATCGTCGAAAAATCGTTGCATTTCGGTAAGACAGAGTCCATATCGATAGAAATATCGAAAAATCGGTAGGTTCGAGACCACTGCGTGTCGACCACGCCTAGAGTTGTTTAACTTGTAAAAGCATGATCACCTCTCCTTTGAGGGACCACGCTTGAAGTTGCTTAACCTGTGAAAGCGTGGTCACTTATCCTAATTTCTGACCACACCAGATATTGCTTTTACAAGTAAAAGCGCGATCACTCATCCTAGAAGCGACTACATCAGAAGTGCCATTTTCAAACGCGAATATTTTTTTCCATACAAAAAACCGTACGTTTAGTGACTTCGCGTTTGAAAAATCGCACCACAGAGTTTGTTTAACTGGTGAAAGGGTGAATTCACGTACTTGGATTCATTTTATTTATATTTGCATATTTTAAAAAATCTTCCTAAATTTATTATTGGAATACAACAATTGATAAAAATAATTTTTATATTCACTTTCATACACAAGGCATTAAATTTCTAAAGGTATTTTGTTAGTTATATTGTTAAAAAGAAATTTTATTGAGACGGGAATGATGAATGTTGTAAGGAATTGAGGTTCCTAGAGCAAGGAATGAGGGATTGTGATGGGAAATGATACTAATCAAAATTAATCTTTATTTGGTTGTATCTTTGCGAAGATGATTAAATTTTAATCTAAACTAAATAAATGAACAACAAATGTTTTCGTCACATATATAGTAAGTCATTAATGAGTTGACAATAGGTGTACCAATGGTCAATTTTAATAATAATTTAATTATACCAACACTGTTATAATGCTTGCTTTAAGGAGCTTGGTGGCCCGGCGGGAGTGCGCATTACTAGCGCTTTCGCAAGTAAAGCGACGCCGGGCGTGGTCCGCACTTGGATTGGTGACCACAAGTGACAGGAAAATTTCTCGAGCTCCTCCGTGCTTCAGAAGGCACGTTTAAGCCATTAGTCCCGGCTGTCATCATTGTATGGCAGTCGTCAAACTATGTCAGATGCCTTAAAGCAGCTTGAAAAATCTGACACTAGTGTTGGCCACTTACACACACGAAAAGCAAGCAACTGTTATAATAAAATCTTGTTACAAAAATTAAAACACTCTTATTAAGTACAATATTAATGCACAATGTTTTTTTTTTTTAATAATCTGATAATAAAAATATCAAACAATCTTCAAAATCCAACAAGTTGTTTATAGTTAAATAAAAATGGTTTATCTTGATAATCTTGTAACAAAAATCTAATCACTTATAACAATACCTACCTATTCATATTTTTTTTTCTTAAACAACCACGAACAAAAAGATCCAAGAACCTTATGATATTCTAAGCATCATGGCTCATTTAAATAATCTTATAACAAAGAGATCCAAAATTAAAAAAGTTTTAGGTATTTTAATAATCTATTAACAAAAAACTTTTGATAATATTCAAATCATAATGGCTCATTAAAAAAATCTCGTAGTTGATGTGGATTGAATTGATGTAGCACAACATTCTGAAAAATCTACGCTTAGAAGCTCTTCGGAGATATCGCTAGAGCTTTCCTCAGATTGTGCGATGATGATATTTTCTGCAAAGAAAACTGACTGTATTTCAACATACTTTACCTTTTATCTGTATGTTACAATGAAGTAACTAGCTTTCGCTATCGGCTTCACTTCACTCAAAACAATAATAATAAAACCAAACCAGAAAAAAACAGTGGCTTACCAAAGGAATAAAAATTTCGTGTAAAAATAAAAGACTATTAAAAATATTGACAAATTCTTCAAAAAGTAAACCTCTTAAAAACTATTACAAAAAATACGAAAAAACACTAAAAAAACCGTTATTAAATCAAAAAAACTCGACTACATTAGACAAGTAAAAAAGTCTAAGAATATAGTCAAAACAATGTGGAATATAATAAAACAACGTACAAACAAAACCACAAAACGACTTAAAACGTGAAACTAAACGTCCACAATAAAATAACTTCTGACCCAAAGATTGTTGCTGATACATTTAATAGATATTTTGCATCAGTGGGCATATCGAGCGGAACGCAGCCTCAAGGTCGCCCGGTTATGCAGCCGCCTGATAACACTATGTTTTTGCGGCCGGTAGATTTAGCGGAAATAAACACCACTCTTAAAGAACTAAAAAGTAAACATAGTTACGGTGTCGACGAATTTCCACCAGTATTATTCAAAATGTGTGCGGATGAACTCACCTTTCCTTTCACCTTACTTATAAACCAATCATTTGTGGAAGGTACTTTCCCAGATAGGCTTAAAACATCATTAATAAAGCCCATACACAAAAAGGAAAGATAACGGAAAAAAAAAACTTCCGTCCAGTGGCAATACCCTGTACGGCGTCAAAAATATTTGAAAAAGCTATAGGAACACAAACATATGAATTTGTGAAAAATATTCTATCTGCGATGACTGCCAGAACGGATTCCGAAAAAATCGCTCAACTACCCTCGCAACATATAATTACGTGCAAGAAGTTTTAAATACATTAAATAATAAAAAATACGCTGTAGGTACCATGTTGGACATGACGAAAGCATATGATAAAGTCTTACATAAAATACTACTTAACAAGTTATACGGTGTAGGTATCAGAGGCGTAGCACACATCATATTTGAAAAATCGGGAACAAATTGTACCAATAGAACACTATGACCATGACACCGGGACGATTACAATAGTAAGATCAGATGTAGAATGTGTGAAATGTTCGATTCCCCAAGGAAGCGTTATCGGATGTTTATTATTCCTCATCTACGTCAATGACCTACCTAAAATGATGACTCAGACATGTGTACTGTTCGCAGACGATGTATCATTACTAACACCTTACTCGAAAAATGACAATTTAAATAATATACTAACCGAAAATATGGACACAGTAACATCGTGGTTAAGTGATCATAATTTAGAAATAAATTTTAATAAAACAAAAATAATAGAATTCAAACCATACCAAAAAAAATCTTTAAATATAAAATTTAGATATAATTTAACAGATATCGAAACTGTAAAATCTTTTGAATTGCTCGGATTGGTTTTAGACACACATGTCAACTAGAAAGACCATATCGACAAAGTAGCAAAAAAATTATCTACATTTACATACGCACTTTGGGAACTAAAAAGATCCACCAATAATAAAACGGCGATAACGGCATACTATGCATATGCATATTCATGGCTTACTTATGGGGTTATTCTTTGGGGTAATAGTACCGACGCGAATAAACTATTAATCCGCCAAAAGAAATGCATACGAATTATTGCTAATACTAAGGAGAGAGATAGCTGTAAGCCGTATTTTAAAGATTTAAAAATACTGACATTGCAATGCATATATATCTTAGAAACCAGCAAATTTGTACGAAAGTACCCCCAGTATTACACGAAAAAAGACGACCTACCGCGACGCTATCCTACAAGGAAGAAGAACATGTTAGCTATGCCGAATTCTATTCGTAATTTAGAAATCTTTAACTCCGGACCGCTTTCAATGTCAATAAAAGTCTATAACACCCTCCCAGATCTGCTAAGAGCAGAGACGAAGGATTCCATGTTTAATAAAAGATTAAAAACATTACTTGTTGATAAAAATTATTACACATTGGACGAGTTTTCCTAACCTAACCTTTTTTTTTTTTTTTTTTTCCGAGGAAAGATCCCTGTTACGGATACCCGTCAGCCTGCGGGGGAGGCTGTCGGGTTATGTGGGACTCCACGCCAGATCGACGTGCCTACCCACTAAAAAACCTCCGGAGTTCCATCTCAACCGCTTTTGCCGGGGACACGGGAACGGAAATACATCCGCGAACCCCGGCGCGGCTGGCCGCCAAAGCGGCCCCTCCTCGGGGGCGTCACAGCGCCCCCCCACTCACCAAGTCGGCGCGTCCGGAACTCACGGACGCGCCATACCTCCTCGGCCCTATTAAGAGGCGGCAAACTCCCACGCAGTCCACCGCCTGTGGACCCATGGGAGCCAGATAAACCGGCTCTCAGCGGCGGAGAAGATGAAAGGCTCCGCCGCTTACCTTTTGCCGCAAACGCGGTGCGGCACCGCTCGGTCGCGGAGGATGGGGAGAGCCTCAACGTAACACCGACACTCCTCCTCCTCCGCGACTGATCTCCAACCACAGCCACGGCGGTGTGGCCCCGCCTGAAGCGCCGGGAGGGCAATGAAACATTCCCCTCCCGGCGGCCCCACCCCGGGTGGGGGGAGAACTTCCCACTCCCCCGCCGCCCCATTGGGCGCATCCTTACAGGCTCAAGGCCGAAGCCGAGCCCGCAGGAGCGCCCCTCCCCGGGTGGGGGGAGATCTTCCCACTCCCCCGCCGCCCCAATGTGGGCGCTCACTGCTGGTTGACGACAGCAGGAGCGCCCCCTCGCGGGTTCCTCTTAGCTTCCCCGTGGCTCGAGGCTACCACGGGTACTGAGCCCCCCCGGTACGACAAACCGGGAACCCATTGGGGGGGTTCCTAACCTAACCTAACCTAACCTAATGATAAAGATTTGAAAAAATATAAAATAAATGAAGAATGAAATTAATAAATTGACATTTAAAATAATTAATATAACAAAATAACTTGACATAGGTAATAAATAAATAAATAAATAGAAAAGTACAAAAAAATATATATTTATATTATAAAAGTCTATAAAAATACAAAAATAAATGACTGTCCAGTTAAATATTGCCATTTTTTAAAGAAAAGGAACATATATCGAATTTAGCATTGTTAGAGTGTGAGGTGTACCTAGCTATAGATGTATTGACAGTCCATTTTTTTACTTTGTCGAAGGTGTGAGGGAAAAGTAGTAGCAAATAAACATTCGTAGTGGAAGCACGTCGTTTGAATTAAAAAATAAACCCTACAACGCAAAGTCAACCTTATCAATAGAACATAATGTTCCATATCGAACCGGATAACTGAACGAAACTGCAGAGCGGCCGGCCGCGTGACCTTGCTTATCGGCCGGTCCGGCGACGAGATTACGATTGCAAGCTGGCCATTAGTAATAATGCGTTATTGCATTCTGTTTGAGTGTTAAAAACTTTGTGTGTTTTAAGTGATATCTGAGACTTTTCTACGAGATTTTGAGTACTTTACATTGAGTGAGTGACTTTAACTGTAAGATTTTATCCGAACTGAGTGATTTCGTAAAGTATTCGACGAGATTTTACGGAGATTAACTTAGGTTACCTAATGGACCTACGAGTGTTGCGGGGATTATAGCGAGATTAGCAAGTGTATTACGTAACACACCATGGAGGCGCTTGTTGCTATTCAAAACGAGTTACTAAAGAATTTGCAGCGCGCTGAGAAGAACTATAGGAAAACACCTAAGGAAAGGATAAAAAAGCCATATATAGAAACGAGATTAGAGATGTTAGAACAGCAGTTTATAGAATTCAAAGAGGGACATAAGGCTGTTATAAAAAATGCGTCGCTGCAGAGAAATGAGGAGTATTTTACCAATGGTGTTTACAACGAGTTCGAGGATTTATACGTGCAATATAAAACCAATTTGCGAGAGGCATTACAATCAGCGCTCGGCTCAGCCATGGCCGGAGGAGAGCACAAGCAATGCAATAGTGATTTTATAAAATTACCGCGTTTGAATTTACCAAATTTTTCAGGTATTTACCAAGAGTGGCAGACATTTTATGATATGTTTCTGACCCT
This sequence comes from Acrobasis suavella, assembly GCA_943193695.1. Lineage (NCBI taxonomy): Eukaryota > Metazoa > Arthropoda > Insecta > Lepidoptera > Pyralidae > Acrobasis > Acrobasis suavella. Next base: position 33,304,415 of record OW971928.1, read on the forward strand.
AATACATAACAATAGCACTATCGCACCAGTCCAGAAACTTCAATATTTAAAAGGAAATTTATCTGGTGAAGCTAGCGAATTTTTAAAGAATTTTCCTACTACTGATGCCAATTACGAGGAAGCATGGAACCAATTAATTAAACGCTATAACAACAAAAGATACAATTGCAATGCAGTGATGAAGAGTTTATTTTCACCTAAAAGGATAAATACGGAGTCGGCGCTGGCGATTAAACAATTGGTAGACAACACGTCATCATGTTTAAAGTCATTGCAGAATATGGGCATTAGTACAAACACGTGGGATGCCATTGTGATATTTTTAGTGGTTTCAAAACTGGATTCGGAGTCAGTGAAGCAGTGGGAACAGCACCTTAATACGATTGGTGATAAATTACCTACCTGGGAACAGATGCGTGAGTTTTTGGAGTCCAGATTTAGAGCATTGGAGATGATAGATAGTACAGTGGCACGCCCATCTTTACCAGCTAAGCCTGCAGCGAAAGCTAAGTCATTTCATACCTCTGTTCCAACAAGCCGAAGTCTAAGAACATTGAGTGTGCAAAGTGTCATGAAAACCATTTTATTTATCAGTGCAAACAATTTGAGATGCTTACACCGAGAGAAAGGCAAGACTTCGTGCAAAATGGAAGGCTGTGTTTTAATTGCCTATCACCTATACATACAGCAATAAAGTGTCGACAATCCAGTTGCAAAAAATGTGGAAGGAGACATCACACAATGCTACACTTTGAGAGGGAGGAGCGAGACACCAACCAGGGAGTGGCCGTGGTACCAGCAAGTGCGGTTGGAGCGTCGGCGTCACCTAGTGACTCTGAGAGAGCGAGTACATCACGAGGTGATCCACAAATTACTGTAGCGTTTTCGAGAGGAGGACTTCAACCAGACAGCGTGCTACTAGCAACGGCTAGAGTTAAGGTATTGTCAAATAATGGTAATAAACATGTTATTAGGGCTTTACTTGACCAAGGGTCTCAGGCATCCTTTTTGACTGAGACCATTGTTCAATTACTTGGTCTTAAACGTAAACCAGTGAGTGGTTGGGTGTCAGGACTAGGAGATAGTCGTACCAATATTAAATATTCCGTTTCACTGCGTCTGGAATCACGACATAATAATGAGAGTATATATGTAAATGCTTATGTTTTACCGTCACTAACTTCTTTACTTCCAGCCTGCAAGGTTTGTGTACCTGTATGGACAGAGATTGAGCGCTTGCCTTTAGCTGATCCAGCTTATACTACTCCAGGGAAGATTGATATCCTGTTAGGTGCAGAGGTGTATGGAGAGACGTTGTTGGATGGAGTAATGAAAAATTCTGAAGGTCTTATAGCGCAAAATACCATTTTTGGCTGGGTTTTGTCAGGAAGAGCATCACGTGCAGCTAAGCAGAAACAAAAGGTAAATATTAACAGCATGCATATACGGATAAGAGAAGATGAGCTACTGAAGAGGTTCTGGGAAATGGAAAATGAGCCCAATCTGCTACAAAAGGAGTTCACAAAAGAGGAAAAACTATGTGAGGAGATTTTCAATATGACAACAGTAAGAGGTGAGGAAGGAAGACTAATAGTAAGATTACCATTTTCATCAGAGGATCCGAAATGCCAATATGGTAATTCTAGAGATATATGCATAAAAAGGTTACAAAGTTTAGAGAGAAAATTGGAGAAAAATCCTATACTGAGAGAAGAGTACAACAAGGTGATGAGTGAGTATTTGAGTTTGAACCACATGAGATTAATTACAGAGACAGAGCAAGGGAACAGTAAGGCGGTCTATCTTCCACACCATGCCGTGGTTAGAGAGGATAAAGAAACTACCAAGGTACGAGTGGTCTTTGATGCCTCGAGCAAAGGCACAAATTATGTTTCGCTAAATGATGACCTGTTAATAGGCCCAAAGCTGCAGCAGGATCTCAGGCATATTTTAATGAGATGGAGAAACCACAAGGTATGTGTTGTATCAGACATAGTAAAAATGTATAGGATGGTCCGTGTAGCTGAGGAAGACACTGAGTTTCAGAGAATCCTATGGAGATTCATGTCAGATGGATCAGAGCCTATACATGATTACAAGCTTTTGAGATTGACGTTTGGCACAGCCTGTGCACCATACTTGGCAGTTAAGTCTTTGCAAAGGCTTGCGGAGCTAGAAGAAGATAAGTACCCTTTAGCATCTAAAATAACTAAACAGGATTTTTACATGGATGATCTGATCAGCGGCGTAGAGAATGAAGCTGAAGCTCTGAAAATACACGAGGAAATGACGGAGTTGTTGAAATCAGGAGGATTCAAACTTCAAAAGTGGAACAGCAACTGTGAAGGTTTGCTACAAAAAATGAGAAGTTTGAGTGAGCACGACACATCAGATCCCATTAAGTTAAATAAATCAATTAAAATTCTTGGAGTGAGTTGGAACAGGGAGACTGACAATTTTGAGTATGTTCTGAACCTACCGGATAGCAAGAAATCCGTCACTAAGAGGCAAGTACTTTCCGATGTGGCCAAGTTGTATGATCCGTTAGGTTGGATCGCACCAGTGGTGGTAGTTGCTAAGATGTTCATTCAACGATTGTGGCAGTCAGGCCTGAAGTGGGATGATGTTCTGACAGAAGAGTTAATGAGACAGTGGGTATCATATAGGAATAGTCTAATCGATTTAAAGCACTTGGCACTCCCAAGATGGTTAAATGTGACCCGAGACTCTAAGACTGAGTGACTGAGTGACTGACATGTCTTCTCAGATGCATCAAGATCAGCCTTTGCAGCAGCAGTTTATGCACGGGTCATTGATAAAACAAATAATACGGTACATGTACATCTTGTGACTGCGAAGACAAAAGTGGCTCCAGTTCAGAAAGAGATTTCTATCCCGAGATTAGAATTGTGTGGATCAACATTAGCAGCGAAACTTATATTGGAAGTCTCACAGGTAATGAGTATACCTAAAGAGGATTTACACGGGTGGACAGACTCCACCGTCGTATTGGCGTGGCTCAATGGAGGATCATCACGTTGGACTACTTTTGTAAGTAATCGGGTGTCCACTATATTAAATATCATGGAAGTTGAGCAATGGAGTCACGTACCTACTGAGTCGAACCCCGCGGACTGTGATTCGCGAGGGCTTTCACCCAAGGAGTTGATTGACCACCTACTCTGGCTGAAAGGTCCAGAGTGGCTGGCAAATAATAAATTCGACTTTCACACTATAGTGGAAGATACACATGAAGAGGAGAGAGTGAAGTCTTTTACTGTTTTAGCGAGCCCCGAACAAAGCGAGTCAATTTGGTCTAAATTTTCATCGTTATTGAGATTGTTGAAAGTAATGTCATATTGTAGGAGAGTATTGAATTTAAAGTTACCAAAAAATGAGCGAGCAAAATTTGAAGGATTTGTGACAGTAGAAGAAATGAATATGTCATTATTAGTATGCATTAAACAAGTACAATTGTTAGAATTTGAAAGGGAGATAAAACAGTTGAAGACTTCAGGATGTGTAGCAAAAAAGAGTAAGCTCCGCACGCTTTGCCTCTTTTTGGATGAAAAGGGAGTACTTAGAGTTTCTGGACGCATAACTCAGTCGGACGCATGTTATGATACTCGACATCCAATAATTATGCCTGGTAAAAATTATTTTACCCAGCTCTTAGTTGTAGATGCCCATTATCAAACAAAACATGGCGGTCCACAAATTATGCTCAATTTTCTCAGAGCAAAATACTGGATTTTACGAGGTAAGGAACGAGTAAAGAAGGTTTACAGGGAGTGTGTTATTTGTATGAGATATTCAACCAGGAAGAGTATACCATTGATGGGTTTATTACCGGAGGCTAGGTTGAAACCGAGTAAACCGTTCAAATCATCGGGGGTGGACTACTGTGGTCCAATAAATATCAGATTTTCACCGGGACGAGGTGCAAAATCATACAAGGGCTACATATGTCTGTTTGTGTGTATGGTGACTCGAGCAGTACACCTAGAGGCAGTCACGGATTTGACTTCAAAGGGATTTATTGCAGCCTTCAGACGTTTTACAGCTCGCCGAGGCCATTGTCAAGACTTGTACAGTGACAATGGCACAAATTTTGTTGGGGCTGATAGGGAAATAAGAGAAATGTTCGACAATGCTAAGTCACAATTACCTGAGGAGATAGCAGCACAGCTAACACTGGAGAAAACGACTTGGCATTACATACCCCCCCACGCACCTAATTTCGGGGGTTTGTGGGAATCAAGTGTGCGAAGCACTAAGGGCCATCTACGTAAAGTAGTCGGTAATAGTACATTAACCTACGAGGAGTTGTCAACGGTCCTGGCGCAAGTGGAAGCGTGTTTAAACTCGCGTCCTATCACTTTACTCAGTGACGATCCAAACGATCCCCTACCCCTGACACCAGGCCACTTTCTTGTAGGCGAACCATTATTAAATATAGCAGATGAGGACTACACTAGATGTAATGTTGTTGGTACAGATGGCGCTTAACGCAAAAAATTGTATCTGATTTTTGGAATAGGTGGTATAAAGAATACCTGGTAAATCTTAATCAAAGACACAAATGGAATAAAAGTTGTACTTAGTTTGAGATAGGAGATATTGTATTGTTAAAAGAAGACAATATTCCTCCTGCTAAATGGATTTTAGGTAGAATTACAGAGAAACATCCCGGACCTGATAAAATTACTAGAGTTGTGTCTGTAAAATGTAAATCTGGTATATTTAAGCGTCCAGTCAGTAAGTTGTGTGTTATAACAAAATAAGTTTACACTTTTGTTTGTGTTAAAATTTCATTTAGCTTTTTAGCGTAAGGTTTCTATTTAACTTAAATGTGTACATTATTCAGGTTAATTATGTACTTAGGTTTACTGCAGTGTCAGTAGTGTATTATGTTCTTTAGTGTTTCTTGACAGTAAAATTTGTTGCTTTTAGCTGGAATTATATCACGGTGGGCGGTCTTTTTTATATTCTTGAGTCCGGCCAGTCATATTATTTGTAATAATTCAGAATCCAGTTAAATTTGTGCTATTGTAGTTCTTTATTTTCTATGCTTGCATTTATATTAACAATTAAGTGAGATAAGTTGCTTTAAAGTGTTGATAGGTTACTGAATGAGGTAGCATAAATTGTTTGAGATTGTGAATTTAAGAACTTAGGGTTCTTGGTGGGCGGAATGTCCAGTTAAATATTGCCATTTTTTAAAGAAAAGGAACATATATCGAATTTAGCATTGTTAGAGTGTGAGGTGTACCTAGCTATAGATGTATTGACAGTCCATTTTTTTACTTTGTCGAAGGTGTGAGGGAAAAGTAGTAGCAAATAAACATTCGTAGTGGAAGCACGTCGTTTGAATTAAAAAATAAACCCTACAACGCAAAGTCAACCTTATCAATAGAACAATGACATTTCATTATAAATAAAATAAAACATAAATATATTTAAATAAAAAAAAAACTGACTTTGTATAAAAAACTACTTGACTTTACCTATCTAATAAACTACCATACAAATTGATCTTTATTTGGTTAATTACTTTGATTTAGCATTGATAAATACTAACAAAAAATCCGCATGCCGTTCCATTGTTTTATGTTGCAATGCCCTATCAGGGTTCATGTTGTACCTACTACTTTAAGAAGTGACTATGTAGAAAGTGTAATATATGTACAATGTGAGAGCAATAAATAAATTGAAATTGAAATTGAACCCGCATTTCGGTCGAACTCTCAGGAACCCTTTTTCCAAATGAAAAATCCCAGGCAACTTGTATGCAAATTTTCATGACGATGGTTAAGAGGTAAAGATGTAAAAATGAACAAACACTCGCTTTCGCATATATTATATTAGTTAGGATTGCAAGAAACTCACAGAATAATAAAATAATGTTCTTCCTTTCTGGGTACTCATTTTGCAAGATAATTTTGCACTTTTAAAACCAGAAACAACGATGACAAAACAGGAAGAAAAATAAAACACCTTTGTTAATTCTGCAATTTCCTATTAAGTAATCATTCCTTTTGCATTACAATCATTCCCGGTTTACTTCAAAACCAGGTAATGATGTCACCGGAAATGACGCTAGAGGAGTTTTGTGCCGATATTACTAGAACGCATTTGATATAACCTTGAAACGAATACCCATGAAGAAGTTACTTTTACGATTATTAATGTAAGTGATAAGCAGTTGCAACAAAAATACTGCTTCGTCTTAGAGTATTTTTTAAATGTGGATGTTCACAATGCATTGTAATATAAGAAGTTTGCAAGTGCACCTTTATGTATATTTTAATTAATATCAATTTCATCGGTTAACTTCTTATGCCACGACCGCAATGCGAAATCATATTTACGTTTGACGCTTTCGGACATGAAAGGGTGACATTTGAACGTATTTTGAATTGTTTTTAGAATCGTTATGAAATATTTCCTATTATTTCACTTAGCATTACCTACTATAACATGCGAGATGCATGTACACTAGCTGAAATAATTTTATAATATAGCCATTTAAAGCCAAGAAGCAAGAAGCAAAATTATTGCAAGTACGTGAATTCACCCGAAAACGTGATCACGTAATTTTGACATTTGTGGCGCAGATATGTCAAAGAAACCTTTCATAGAGAAACCGTTCCGTTTCGTGCTGCTTTTTTATAAGTGGTGAAATTCTTAGAAAACCATAGACATATCTTCGACGTAAGACGATATTGTTTTTCGCTGACACGACGGTTCCAAAAATACAGCCAAATGGTTTTTTTACGCGAGCGGTACGATAAACTTTAAAAATTTTATCAAAAACCTAAGTTTCACAGAAATTTATGATACGGAAGACCCTAATATCACGTATCGAACTTTTATAGATACTTTTAAAATGTTTTATGATCAGTGTTTTCCATTTAAAAAAAAATACTATACATACTTGTCGTAAAGTAAAATGGATATCAAAAGGGTTAAAAAAATGCAGCAAAAATAAAAGAAACTTTTTATGGACTTTAAGATTAAAACCTACAAAAGTTAATAAACTAAACTATAAACGCTATACAAAGTTATTCAAAAGAATTATTAAACTGACGAAATTAAGTCAAAATAATTATAAAATTAATACATTAAAAAATAAATCAAAAACGACATGGCAAATTATAAATGACTCCAAATTTAATTTACCAAATGAATCTGTAACGCGACTGAAAATTGAATATTTTACGCCCATTGCCCTTAACTCAATATTTTCAAAGATATTTGAGAAATACTATTCAAACAAGTTGAACTTTTACTTCGAAGATAAACATATATTTTGTAAAGAACAAAAAGGTTTCCGACGTAAAAAAACAATCAATATGGCCATTTATGATTTTTTAACGAATGTTATTACTGAAGTTGAAAAAAGAAATCCCGTTTGTTCTATCAATTGTGATATGACGCAAGCTTTTGTTCTATCAATTGTGATATGACTATGTGCATCATAAAATATTACTAAACAAACTTGAAGCATACGGAATTAGAGGTAATGTCTTACAATTAATTAAATCCTACTTATCAGATCGTCGTCAAGTAACAGAAGTACTTATCTAAATTTGATTTTAAATCAAAAACAGAAAAATATTACACATCAAATGCACGATGTGTATCATATGAAATTCCACAGGGTAGTGTTTTAGGGCCTCTCCTTTTCATTATCTATATTAACGATCTTCCTATTAATATTAAATAAAGTATAACATTTTTCGCTGATGATACTACAGTAACAGTTAAATGCACAGACAAAAAATCATATAAATTCGACGTTAACTCAACATTAGCCTCAATAATAACATGGGTTGATAATAATAATTTGAAAATAAACCTTGATAAAACTAACATTATTCATTTTACTCAAAGACCTAAAAAGCGGACAATGTTAATATAGAATATCAGGGCAACATTGTATCGAATGTTCCATCTACTCGATTTCTTGGAATAATAATCGATTGTAAGTTAAAATGCAAAGAACAAATTGAAAGTCTTTGTAAACGGATTAGTAGTTCATCTTATGCCCTGTATAGACTGTCTAATGAAGTAAATACTGATGCACTAATAACTGCATACTATGGCCTAGTTTAATCAGTACTTAGATACGGTATAATTTTTTGGGGAAATTCCACCGATAAAGATCTACCCCCAAATTCATAAAAAAATTACAAACGTTTTCTTAACCTATTTTAGGTAAAATATGTTTTGTCTCATGACAAAACATGTTTGTAGCTAAAATAGGTTTAGCGAATGGTTGTATTAGGTTGGGGAAAAAGTCTTCGCATATAGTATGTATGAACTTGTAATAAAATCACTTTGGCCATACTATTTGTACCTGGCTGGTTTTGGTATCATTTAAAAGTTTAAATTCCAAAAAAGTAATTCCAAATTCAAATTAGGAACATGCGTGATTTTCATTTGTTTTTCTTACAGTCAAGATGAGTGAATCTAATGAAGAAATTAGATACATTTTAAAATTTTACTACCAAAAAGGTAAAAATGCAACGCAAGCCGCGAAAAAAATTTGCGATGTTTATGGACCTAGTGCATTGTCTGTGAGAGGAGCACAAATTTGGTTTAAGCGTTTTCAATCCGGAAATTTTGATGTCAAAGATGCACGTCGCTCTGGTCGCCCTGTTACGGATAAAATGGATGATATTTTTGAAAAAGTGGAGCAAGATCGGTATATCAGTAGTTACGACGTAGCTGAAGAACTGGGAATTGACCACAAAACAGTTTTGGCGCATTTAAAAAAAGTGGGTACACAAAAATGCTCGATATTTGGGTACCTCACGAGCTCTCTGAAAGAAACCTAATGAACCTTGTACTCATTTGTGATTCTTTATTACGACGTAATGAGACCGAACCATTTTTGAAGAAATTGATAACTGGTGATGAAAAATGGATCACGTACGACAAGAACGTGCGAAAAAGGTCATGGTCAAAGGCCGGTCAGGCTTCACAGACTGTGGCGAAACCCGGGTTAGCTCGCAACAAGGTGATGATGTGTGTGTGGTGGGATTGGAAGGGCATTATTCATTATGAGCTGTTACCACCAGGCAGGACCATCGATTCAGAACTCTACTGCGAACAACTGATAAGATTAAAGCAAGAAGTTGAGAGAAAGCGGCCGGAATTAATCAACAGAAGGGGTGTGGTTTTTCATCATGATAACGCTAGACCTCACACATCTTTAACCACTCAGAAAAAATTAAGAGAGTTTGGCTGGGAGGTCTTAATGCATCCGCCGTATAGTCCTGACCTGTGGGGTTACTACATAATGTTACGACGTCAGTCGTACGCGATGCGTGCACATGCGAGGCAAACCGAAACACATTTCGTCATGACGTCAGCGGTCGCTTTCGTACGTATTCAATGCGGACGCAACGACTTTGACAGATAAGCAGCAAAACGGTACTCGATTTGCGCCAAAATGTCTACTTGACAGCACGCGAGTCGTCTGAAAATGCCCCCCGACCCTTCCCGCTTCACCACCCCGCCAACGTCACCTCTTTTAGTTACGCATTCGTTTCGTCTGAAACGGCTTTAGGCTCTTATTGGTTAGTTTCAGTTCAAAATTTCTACGTATCTACCTACCAATACAATTTATCAAGTCCAGCTGTGGGCTGTGGGTGAGCCTCTATCTTGCTGGACTGGAGTGTAGTGAGTTTTGCACTCGACGGACTTGCGTTTAAGGTTATGATGTCAAAGTCGATGGATTTAGCCTTTGAAGAAACAAGAAATAAGAATGCATGGAGCTCAGACATGGATTGTTTCTCTTAGTTCTGCTGCCTCCCCCATCGTCCGACTTGTAATAACTCCAAGCTCCAAGGCGATGGAACATAAACTCATTGTGAATTTAGATTTATTTTCTTTTGCGATGTCATTAAGTGTGCGGTTAGTATAAAACCTCATAACAGTTACTATATTTTTACAGATATTAATTTGCTCTTGCATTTTATGGAACGGCAGTTACAAGGAGGATGTGGCTATAGTTGCATCCACGGAACAGTTGTATCAGACTGAGTCTCGGTGTTTGCGGCAGGAGACAGTGTGGGTCTGTAGTGCATGCACGCTATGGTGGAGAGAGCAATGATGCTTTATTTGACAAAATAGCCATATAAATCATCCAGCGAAGAAGCTATCTTACTGGGTATGTACATTGTACCTACATATGTAATCACTACACTTTGTAAGGTCTTACTAGGTGCTATTCCCTTTCTACTTGTTTTTAACATATCTACCTACGTACATGTTGCATTTTTTTCTAATTTTACAGGAGATTCTGGGTACAAGTGGTGCAGCTTTGGACCAGTTATTTAGTTTAACAAACCCAAAAAAATGCCCCATCATAGACAAACTGGAACCCCTAATGAGATTAGATGAGGCCGCATACTATCAGCTCAAAAGCTCCACTATAAACCAAGATGTGGCTAAAATAATTATGAATTGCTTGCGCAGGTTGGTACAATTTTTTTTCTCAATATGAAGTCGGGTCCAGTGCCAAAAAATATTTTGAATACATGTACTGTTTGTTTTCCAATAGTACAAAAATATTCACTGACCAAGCATACAAGATGTAAAATTGTACAAACACTTCAAGCGATGACTAAGGATACCTCCACCCCACCGTTAGGTTAAAAGTGACATTGTGCTCTTATGGCCATAGTCTGCTGTCTACCCTGTTAAGGATGAATATGTGATACTGTAACACTATACTACTTAAATTAATATTTTACAGGTTCACCCATAGCATCAATGGTGAATGCAGCATGTTGAACTAACGGAGGGAGATGTACAGAGCAAGGCAGAAGAACTACTAACAATTACTAATTCAATCCACAATGTGATTACAATCAGCCAGCATTTGTGGGCTCCGACTGATAACATCCATGCAGTGTTTTAATATTATTGATATGTTTATATTACCATTTAAAATTAAGGAGTGTAAATAAAACAATACATATTTTTATTAATATTTTAATTTTATTTTTATTCATGCAAGAAGCCACAATTTCTTTTAAATTTGTTTTATTTAATCTTTAGGCTAGGATTTAGAATAATTTTTTTATAAGTACATAAAAACATTATTCAAATGCCTATTTGTGCTGCAGGTACAATAAACCTACACAAATAAATAAATAAGGACAAATAACACAGATTGAGCTAGCCCCAAAGTAAGTTCGAGTCTTGTGTTATGGGATACTACATCAACGATACTATAATTTATAACAAATACATATATAGATAAACATCCAAGACCTAGGACAATTTGAAAAAGGCCATTTTCCAACTTGCCCTGACCAGGGATTGAACCTGGAATCTCTGGGTGGCAGACTAGCATGGTGACCACTACGCCACGGAGGTCGTCAAAAAAGATAAAGCATTTTAAACCCACTTTAAGCATGATGGTGGGTGAGCAAAGGTGGAAATAGTAATATACACAGTGGCATTGGCTATTAACTTGATTAAAACTCGCCCATTCCCTAGATCGGCTTTATGGTCTGTACAAGAAGAAAAGCATCAGCTACAGTCCAAGCCTTTTCTTTCAGACCAACATATAAGAGCCTACGCAACTCACTAAAACATCCACTACAAAAGATAAAATTGAATTTGAAGACTTCTCGTACAAATTTAAACAAAGTAAATATCCTACAAAACATTTTCATTTGAGCTATGCAACCAATCTGATACACATGACTTGTGTTTTTACTATTTGTATATTCTCTCTAGTAATTGCTAGCATGAAGAGTACCTAATTTGAGTAATTACAAGAAATTCAGGCGCTGAAAATAATTTGCTATATAAAAAAATCAACACTTTTACAGCAAATAATAATATATTTGCATAGGTACAATGTATTGTCGCTTATGAAATACATTTTCCATCCATTGTATAGCTAATATTACAGTCATTCCCGAAATAAATTATCAAACACAAGCTTTCAAAATCTGGAGGGTTACAAAATTCTTTTATTTTTTGGAATTCACTGAGAAGAACGTATTTTTGGCATAGGTAACTTAGAGCAGCTGGAATGTTGTTCTGAGAAGTTCTTTGCTTTGCTAGTTGCTGAAGATGAAGGTCGTAGCGCTCCAAAGTTAATCGGAAGTAAGTATAAAGCTGTAGGGGTTATATTTCGGCGTGAATCCTTCGAATTTTCGTTCGGTTTAAAAATTTGCCTTTTTTGGTTTGTTTGGTAACAATCGCCCCCTCTCGAAATAAAACTGGAGAAGTTTTCTTAAAACAAATTGAAATTTAAGTATATTACCGATAGGTTATGTTTATGTTTACATGTCATGTCATACAAATGTCATATTTGAAGTTGACATGTCTGTGATACGACTTTTTAATGTTTTTGTGGTCATGGCTTCTAGGATATTGAGTCATACCGATTTTACGATACTGAAATAAATTACTTTTTATTATTATAAAAATGTTTTTTGGTTCATATTAACCTAAAATGTAAGAAAAGAAAGTAAACTTTTCGTATTTAATAACCAATGATAAATTAATTATTTTTGAAAGTACCGTCATAGTACCGATAACTTTAGCAACAAAATTCACCTCACCGGTATCGATGTGCGTTGTCTATGGGAACGAAAAGAATACGTGAGCAGGTATCGTCATCCAGGGAGTGGATAGTAGGCACGACTCACGTTACGTCGGTTTCTTTCAGACGTGATTGCGTTGTATGATTATGTAGTGACCCCCCTGGCACCTTCAGATTTCCACCTGTTTCGGTCTCTTCAGAATTCTTTAGGCAGTGTCAGGTTAACATCACGAGAGGACTGCCAAAACTACTTGACGCAGTTTATAATTATGAGATAATTTACATTTATTGAAGCCTTTGTTCAAAAAATGGACAATTATGTTTTGTTTAGAACTCCTGTTCCGAAACGGTTAACAATTTCTATGATGTGATGACTGATAATGAATGCTACATGGTCACCCTTGATGATGATAGTTTTTTGATCAGAAGCCCCAAAATTTCTATAGCAATGGGATCATGTCCCTACCTATATGATGGCAAAAAGTTATCGAACAAAATGGTACCTTCATACTTTAGTTAAATGTAAATAAACTATATTAAAAAATGTTTTGAATTTTCATATAAAATGCGAAAAGACTTTTTCTTCAACCTATTATTTTTTTATGAATATGAGGGTAAGTATTTAAAATGCAAAAGCGCTGTATTCGAGCAATGTTCGGAAACAGCTATATTTGTAAAGAGTAATCCTTACCTGTTTCCTAAATTGTCTGATACAATAGAAAGAAACCGTCGTGAGGACAAATTGTGCATACATTCATCTAACACTGCATTATTACATGATAGTGTATTAGGTATGGCACCGATAATATTTAATAAAATACCAAAACAATATAAAGAATCAAATTTGACTTTGTTTAAGAAGAAAATTAAGTAATTTTTGATAGATAAATGTTAAGGATTTCTTATCTGATAAACTGTAAATTGACTTTGTTTCATAGTAAATCGTAAAATGTTTATAGATTAAGTAGGTATATTTTTTATAGTACAGATTTCAATGTTTATAAAATTGTAAAAAAAAAACTACAACTGTCATACAAACAAAGATTATTTTAATTTAAAAACAAAAAATGCGGATTTTATTTTTTGAAAACTACGTTCTCCAAATGGCCGCCGTTGAGTGCGACACAGTCTTCGAGTCTAGTACGCATGTTTTCAAAAACGCGTTTACAGAGCGACTGAGGAATCCTGCTAACTTCGGCTCGAATATTTTCTTTAAGTTGTGTCACAGTGCTCGGATTTGTCTTATAAACAACGGATTTTAAGTATCCCCATAGAAAAAAGTCACAAGGACTTAAATCGGGTGACCTAGGTGGCCACGGTATGGTACCGTTCCGGGATATGTTTTTTTCCGGGAATAACTGCCGCACTGCATTCATAGCCACATTGGCAGTATGAGCAGTGGCTCCGTCCTGCTGGAACCATGTGTTACAGTTGAAGGATGGTGTATTCTGTACTTCTCTTCTAAAAAATTCATTTAACATCTGGGCATATCTCTCCGAATTCACGGTTACAGTTTGGCCACGTTGATTTTCAAAGAAATAAGGCCCTATAATTACTGATGCAGACATGGCACACCAGACTGCTACTTTAGGCTTGTGTAAAGGCTCTTGATGCATTTGTCTTGGATTGTGGACATCCCAGTAACGGAAATTCTGCTTTTTCACATAGCCTCCGATATGAAAGTGAGCTTCATCACTAAAGAATATGTTTCCCATCCGTGTAGTAGTACGAAATCTCGATAACATCACTTCCGCGTAAGTTTTTCTTAATTCAAAGTCAGAATCGTATAAATCTTGAACGATTTGGATTTTGTATGGATGGAACTTGAGTTTTTTTCGCATTATTACCTGCAAGGTTGATTTTGGAATTCCCAATATCGACGAACGTGCACGCAGTGATAAACGAGGATTTTCAACAACAGAAACCATTACCCGCTCGATATTTTCATCCGTGGCTACCGTTGGTGTAGGTCCAGGCCTGGGTTTATTTAATGTTGATCCTGTTGCTCTGAACCTCGCTACCCATGACTGAATGAGGTTGACCGATGGTCCATCACGTAATCGACGATTACCGTAACGATTATTAAATCGACGTCGTGCTTTAGACAGCGAAAATCCACTGGACATGTACGCCTCGACAGCGAAAGCGCGGTGCTCTCCACTCCACTGTTCCATGGCTACTAAAAAATCCGCAGCGCTCGCGCTTCTAAAGACGCCCCCCGCGCCCCTCTAACATGTTGCGTTCAGAAACTATGTTTATTCAAACTTTGAAATCTGCCACTGGACAGCCTGTATTATTATGATAGCTTTTCTGACAAAATTTGCACACCGGTGATGGTAAACATGATCGGACGAAACTGAATGTAATATCTTGTAACACATGTTTGGCAAATAAATTATCTTCATCTTTAGCGGTGAGTTGGAAAACTAGAAGTTTTGTGTGTCGGTGAGTCCTTAAATGAAAAATCGCACTCCTGATCACCCATCCAAGTGTCGGAATGAAGAAATAAAGTTAGGCTCTAAAAGACACGTATCCAGACGATTATATACTGTCAGATAATCTTGCAGGTGTCTTTAATTGTCATTGTCAATCAAATGTCAGTGTGTCACTGACTCACTCACTGTCTGGTCTGTGTCATATGATAAAATATAAAATGGTGTCATCAGATTACTATGTTTTAATTTTTTAATATTTATTTAAGTTAATTATAACGCTATATTAGTTCAGTTTTGTCATACAAGTTCTTCAACTATTTCACCACCTAATCATCACAATTAGAACACAATCTACAAGTAATTAACTGTTCAAAATGAAGTATTCGACTTCACCAACTCCTATGAGCAACTATCCGAGAAGCACGTCCCCGCTGCCAGCTCCCGCCAACTACCAGGCCACGACCGCCAGCGCCGCCGTCAAGAGGTACAAATACCTTCGGAGACTGTTCAAATTCAACCAAATGGACTTCGAATTCGCTGCTTGGCAAATGGTGTACTTGTTCGTGGCGCCTCAGAAAGTATTTAGGAATTTTAATTATAGAAAGCGTGAGTACTATTTGCTGTTTTATTTTTTATTTGCCGGATATTTTCGGAGTACACGTTTAAATTTTGCTGTATACTTCTAAAAATAGGTTACTGAATGTGAAGTGACACACTATGAAAGTCACAACACAATGTACCACTCCATCATCATCGTATATGCCACAGGAAGTCCACTGCTGGACATAGGCCTCTCCAAAGATTTCCAAAAGGACCGATTGAAAGTGAACTGTGCAACCACTTACTAGTGATCGGTCTCTAAAGAAGCTTCATGGCCACTCAACAAGTTATGACAGAGCTATGCGTGGTCTCTTTATGGCACGACTACAAATTTAGAAATTGTAGAAAAAGTGGATAGAGAAGTACAGCAGATTGACTCATTGAAATCTCAAAGAGAAGCACACCAAGTTTGAGTTGCCATCAATAAAAAGGCCTGATTTTGCCATGAATAAGGCCGTACATTTATGCCTTAAAGCCGGTCAGAAATCAGGGTACAGTAGGGGAACAAGATCAAAGTTATGTGTAAGATAGTTTTGGAGCGGTCTTAAAAGCAGGTTATCTGCTTTGCCAAAAGCCTAACAAAACACATACCATAAACCTAGCACAACAAATAAATGACAGTATAACAACTAATGCAGTTTCTATCCATAACAATCCTCATATCAGACATTAACACAATAATTACACATTCTTCAAACAAATAGTCTAATCATTTTAGCAAAAACTTAAGGGCAGCGTCAGAAATTAACGGACCAAGCTGGATTTTTTTATACACCTTTATTTTGGTATTTTAAATATTGCCACAAAAGTCAGACAGAACCATGTGATTGCTTTCTTAGATATTCAAGGTCAAAGGCGTCAAAAATCAGTTTTTTGAAAATATTTCTCCGCCTTTATCTCAAATCATATTTGTATGTATTAAAAAGTTGTAGAATATGAAATTCTGTCAAAAATATTTTTTATATATTTAACGGTTTTTGAGATAGAGGGCAAAGAATGCTATAGATCATATAATTTTTTATTTATTTATTTATAGCTTCATTCCAGGTACAATACAGTAAATAATAATTTATCCATATTTATAATAAATCACCCTTTCCCTGGATTGTCTTTTCCGAGACATAAGCCTCAAGACTTTCCAACTATCACTTTCCCTTGCCCTTCTTGGCCACTTCTTCCCTGCCACCTCTTTTATCTCATCCTCCCATCTCCTTATTTGTCTTCCTCTTTTCCTTTTTCCTTCTCTCGGGTACCATGGTGTTATTCTCTCTGTCCACTTATCCTTGCCTTCTCTAATCATATGCCCTGTCCATTTCCATTTCATTTTTCTTATTGTTGTAGTGATCCCTATTACTTTAGTCCTTTTCCTAATTTTTGTCAGTCTTATCCTGTCTTTTAGTTTTAGGTTTAGCATACTTCTCTCCATGTCGTTTTGGCATACTTCCAGCTTTTTGAGGTTGTTTTTTGTTAGTGACCATGTTTGGCAGCCATAGGATAGGCATGGAAGTATGCAGGAGTTAAACACTTTAGTCTTTGCTACTAGAGGGATGTCTTTGTTTTTTATTATTTCTTTCAGAGACCAAAATCTTCTCCATGAGTTAGCTATTCTTTTTGTGATTTCTTTTGCAATGAAGTTGGCTGGAGAAATGGTCTGTCCAAGGTATTCATACTCATCTACATAGTCTATGATGTTACCGTTGATGGTAATGTTGGTTTTGTGTCCATTTGTCATAACCTTCATTTTCGATTCATTCATGGTTAGACCTACTTTTTCACTTTCTTGTGCTAGACTTTGCAGCATTAACTGTAGTTCGTCAGGTGTTGTGCTTATCAGAACTAGGTCGTCCGCAAATCTGAGGTGGTGTAGTCTTGTGCCGTTAATATTTATACCATATTTGTTCCATTGCAGATTGCGGAAGACCTGCTCCAGCACAGCTGAAAATAACTTTAGGGAGAGCGGGTCTCCCTGAGTACTCCTCTTTGTATTTAAAACATTTCCCCTTTCCTCTCTAGCTGAATTTTTGCCATGCTGTAGTTATATATTTTTTTAAGTATTTGAATGTATTTCCTGTCTATTCCTTGGCTTTCAAGTGCTTCCCATATCATTGTGTGTTTTAATGAATCGAATGCTTTGTTGTAGTCTATGAAAGCAATATAGTACTTGATGCCGAATTCGTTACATTTTTCTATGACTTGTCTAAGCACGTGAATATGATCTATCGTAGAGAAGTTAGTTCTAAACCCAGCTTGTTCTATTGGTTGATTTTCATCTAGTATTTTGGTCAATAGTGCCAGTATTATTTTAGAAAATACTTTGTATAAATTTGGTATTATGCTGATCGGCCTGTAGTTATTTATTTGGTCCTTGTCTCCCTTTTTATGTATCAGAATTATTGTGCTTTTGTTCCATTGCTCTGGGATCTCTTCTTTTTGTAGAATATCATTAAACAGTTTTGTGAGGTGTTTAATCGTTACTTCCAAAGTCCCTTTGAGGATTTCGTTGGGTATGCCATCTTCCCCTGGTGACTTGAAGTTCTTTTGGGTTATTATGGCTTTCCTGACTTCACTTTCCAAAATTGGTGGGACATTATCTGCAGTAGCTATGTTTGTTTCTATTATTCTGTCTTGGTCTTCATATAGCTGTTTGTAGAAGTGTGTAGCGATTTTTACTATTTCTTTCCTATTTGTTTTGGTTTTATTCAATTTGTTTTTCATTTTGGGTATCCAATTCGTTGTTTCTTTTAGTTCTTTCAATGCTTTTTTTATTCCGCCTGATTTCTCAATATGATAGATTAGCCTTTCTTCTCTCTCCCTTTTCCTGTGTAGTCTTATGTTGGTATTAATCTTCTTGCTAATTTCAGCTATTTCATGTCTGTTATTTTTCTTGTCTTCTAATAATGTTTGTCTTATCTTTATTAATTTAGCAGCTTCATGCCCAATTTTATCTGGTTTATTTAGGGTTGGTTTTAGTTTATCAGTCAGCTGTTTCAGTCCTTGTTCTATTATGTCGTACCTATCTTGTACTGCAATTTCGTCAATCCCTTGAAGATTTGCTTCCAATTCGGCAAGAAGGGTATCAGGTATTGGTAAGGGTATAGTCATGACTCTCTTTTGTATATGTTTTCTTGTTTTTATGTTTCCGACATGCAGCGATCCTCTTAACATTCTATGATTTGTATTAAAGTTCAGGTTATTTATTATTCCTACATCTTTAAAGTTTCTTCTTCTATTTGATAGGATAAAATCAATTTCATTTTTAACTTTGCCGTCTGGCGATATCCACGTCCACTTTCTGTTAATGCCTTTGTTATAGAAGCTATTCATTATTTTTAAGTTATGTTGCTGGGCGAAACTTATTAATCTTCTACCGTTGTTATTTCTTTTGCCTGTGCCATATTGGCCAATTATGTTTTCTTCCCTCTGACATCTCTGCCCTAGTTGGCTGTTGAAATCGCCCATCACTATGACATTTTTGTAGGTTTTGCTCATAGCTGTATTTAACTGATTGTAAAATTTTTCCTTTTCTTCATTTGATGCCTGCTCTGTAGGTGCATAGGTTTGTACAATGGACCATTTTAGATTACTTTCTCGAATTGTTAAGTTAAGGATTGCAATGCGTTCTGATATGCCTATGAATTCGTCGATACAATCTTTATGTTTGTTGTTTACGATGAATCCAACCCCGAACATACCTGGTGTTTCTCCTTTGTAATACAGAATGAAATTTTTACAATCTAATATTTCTTCTCCTGTTCTTCTAACCTCTGATAGTCCTATTATGTCCCATTTTATTTTAGCGATAGCATCTTCCAGCTCGCACAGGGCTTCATTTGTTCGCAATGTTCTTGTATTGAGTGTTGAGATGTAAAGGCAATCTTTCTTCCACTTCTCTCTTTCTGTATCTGGGCATTTTTTTTTTTTTTTATATTTGTATTTTTTATATTTTTATTTCTATTTCTATTCCTTGGAGGGTTTTGGTCGCACACCCACGGGACCAGCCGGATTGGGGTGAAGTGTTTTTGTTTGTTTGTTTATTATTGTTTTATTGTTGTTGTTATTCCGGCTTCCGATCTGTAGTTGCTATTTGCTACCCATTTCGTTCGTTGAATTTGAACGAGCTCTCATGTAAGAGAACATGTTAGTTTTATTAATTTTATTTGTAGGTGTTGGTTTCCCTTCATTGTCCTTGTTTGGTTGGACAGGTGTGGGCGATCCTTTTCTTTTTTCATTTGCTCTCTCTTGAGATGGGTTTCTTTTTATAATTAGCTTATCATATTTAATTGTTGCAATATTACCCTTCTCTTTTTCTTCTTTCAGTTTTGGTATTAGTTGTTTTCTAACTTTCAAGACTTCTTTAGGAAAATCTTCAGCAGCATGTATGTTTTGTGGAAGTTTTTTATTATTCCTTAGAATTTCCATTTTTCTCCATGCCAGTGTAAGTTTGACAATAACAGGTCTTTGTTTGTTGGGGTCTTTTTTCCCTAATCTGTATACCTGGCTAATTTCCCACCTGTCAAAGTCATTTTCCTCCCTTATTTGGTTGAGAATATTCAATACCAACTCAAGTAATTCAGCGTTGTCTTTTTCGGATTCTTCTAAGCCATATAGGATGACGTTGTTTTTTCTTATTTCCTTCTCGAGGTTGTTTATTTGGTTTTTTAAACTTGCCGTCTGTTTTTTTTTACTCTTTATTTTCTTCCACTAAGGGTTTTAATTTATCCTCGAACGTGCTTGTCAGCGTTTTTGTAATATTTTCTATGAGAGAGGAGGTGTGCTTCTTCATTTCTTCTTTTACCTCATCCATTCTCGTATTAAGTGTTTCGTTCATTTTTTCAATTAATAGTTGCATCTGACCAGCATCCATGATTAGTTCCGATGTTCTTTCAAATTTTGCTAAGTGGTAGAATTTTTTGTAGTCTGGCAACACTCCTTGTCTATGGTGAGTATGTAAAATGTAGTTTCCGAACGCACTCGATCGAAGTATCGCTATGTTGGTAGCAGTTTGCGGAAGTGATCGACGATGTTGACACTGACAGATGATAACCTCAAAATCTCGAAGTCGACTTTGGGATCAACGATTTTCCGTGTTTTAACACTTTTTCCTTGCCGATTTCACTATTATTATGCACTGCCGTTGTTTGTCTCTATGATTTTAACCACTTTTTTGCTAATGCACAGACTTTTCACGCTGAATTGTTTAAATAACGGGAGCACTCCTAAAACTCGACTATTCCTTGACAGCACCGGAAGCGGAATCCTAATAAATTATATATCAGCTAATAATATGTATAAGTTATTGTTTAAGTTTGCTAAATTTATTCTAAACAGGATAACAAAAATATTAGACGAGAACCAACCTAGAGAACAGGCAGGATTCAGAAGTGGATATTCTACAGTTGATCATATTCATGTTGTTAAACAGTTATTTGAAAGAGGCAAGGAATACAATATTACCATATACTGTGGTTTTGTAGACTACAGTAAGGCCTTCGATTCCTTAGAGCAGGAAAAGATATGGCAAGCCCTAAAAAACCAAGGAGTCCAAAACAAATATATTAGATTACTAAAAAATGTAGGTATATAAGAATAGCAAAGCAAAAATTCGATTAGAAAGAGAAGGCAAGAAAATTCGAATTGAACGAGGAGTATGTCAAGGCAACCCGGTGTCACCCAAAATATTTTCAGCTGTACTAGAAGAGGTTTTTCGACAGTTGTATTGGGAAAAATGTGGACTAAAACTTAATGGTGAATATTTCGTTCAGCTCCATAATGTCTCTTCCCCAATATGTCCCCTCGTTTCAAAACGCCCCTTTCCCAAAATGTCCCTCCCGCAAAATGTCCCTTTCCCAAAATGTCCCTTCCCTAAAATGTCCCTTCCCCAAAATGTCTACCCTGCTCTGGCTTCATAAGACTAGAGGATGAATCGGCTTCTAGGTATGTCAAGCATATCACCTAGAGAAGTAAGGCATTGATCAATGCCTTAGATTGATAAGGGAGGGGGGTGTGATGACTAGAACCTGGGACCTACTGAATTATTTTCTAGATTTTAGTACATTATTTCCAATAAAACCGTTGTAAAGTTTTATTTAATTTATTTTAATGTCTAGCCCTTTTATTTGATACCCATCCTTTAATTTGATACCCATATTGAGGTAGCCTCGACAGAATCTTACACATATATACTCTGGTTTTCTAAAATCCATCCGCTATCAAAAAGCTAGTTTTGAAAATTATAATACTCCACCTAGTAGCCTGTTTAGCTAACCGTGCGAAGTCTGAGTGGGTCATTAGTTCATTAATAATATTGTTAGGTAGGGATATTTGGGAGGGGAAACCAGTAACCTCGTCAAATCTCCTTGGTTATGTAGCGGACCCCGGGCTCTGAAGCGTTACTGCTGAGTATGCAACCGGGAATATGCTCGGATGATGATGATGAGGGATATTTGGGAGAGGACATTTTGGGGAAGGAACATTTTGGGAAGGGGCCATTTTGGGGAAGCGACATTTTGAAACCAGGGGCCATTTTGGGAAAGGGACATTATGGACCTAAACGGAATATTTGTCACATTTAAGATTCGCAGACGACTTAATTATTCTGTCATCGTCAAAAGAAGAACTACAAACCATGCTGAATAGTCTTGCCGAAATAAGTCATACGGTGGTGGTAGAAATGAATATGCAGAAAACTAAGATCATGACGAACGGGGAAAAAGACGCTATATATGTAAATAATCATAAAATTGAATATGTGGAGGAATATATATATTTAGGACAAATAATATCCCCAACAGATAGTACCTCGAAAGAAATCGATAGACGAATAGGTAATGCATGGAAACTTTACTGGAGTATGAAGTCTATAATGAAAAACAAAAATACAAATATAAAGATCAAACGGAAACTCTTTGACTGCTGTATACTACCTCAACTTACCTATGGATGTCAAACTTGGGCTTTGAATAAAACAAACTTTAAGAAGCTATCTACAGGCCAAAATACCATGGAACGAAGTATGTTAGGACTAAGATTGTCAGACAGAGTAAAACTTACGGAAATAAAGAAACTAACTAAAACGAGAAATGTATCAGTAACTGTCAACAGACTTAAGTGGAAATGGACTGGCCACACGGTGAGGGGAGGTGACAAATGGTCAAACATGGTTATGTACTGGTTCACAGGACATAAGAAGAGAAAGCGAGGTAGACAATGGTGAAGATGGGTAGACGATATATAAAAGCAACAGCAGAAAAGTCATGGACGAGAGTAGCCAGCGCGCGAGAATCTTGGAAGCAGTTGGAGGAGGCCTTTGCCAATAGAGGGCAACAGCAAACTAAAAACTATTGCTAAACTAAATTATTTGATGTGTACATATTGTAATGTTTGTCTGTAATAAATGGCTTTATTATATTATATTATACACTTTTAAAATAACAGCTTCTAAATATTTTATCAATGGTTATTTATTTAATAATAACCGGCCAAGTGTGAGTAGGACTCGTGCATTAAGGGTTCCGCAGCATTAACAGCAATGAGTAATACTGGAACTCATCGGGAAGTTATTTCCCATTGAGTAACAGTGGTACTCAAGAGGGTGTGACTCATCGGGAACGAACAAATGTAATTGATAATGCGGAGGATGATCATAATAATATTGAAATTGTTGTTGGAAGAAGATGACGATAAAGAAGAAAGCTAAGCCATCTTTCGGGCAACCTTTGGTAAACATAACCCGCCTAGAATTACATCTTTCAGTGACCCAGCGTGAAGGTCGTCTGATCGCCTTGTGGTGGGTTTCTTACGATTTGCTTGATAGAAACAGCACATCATTCAAGAACCTTTCTGCCTAATCGACTATCGCATACATATTCATCTTTGCCCACTGCCACTTCAGTGAGCTAATTTGCTCGCCTAAGTCAGTGAGTTTTGTTTTCCTATGGATTTTCTCATTTCTGATGCGATCACAAGCATAGCAGCTATATCCATTCTCTGATCCAAAGATTCAAATGTTTATTCAGTAATCAGACCTTTGCACTTTCACACGTTAATAGGTATAATTAACGTTACGTGTAAAGTATATTAATATATATCAGCCATCGTTAAACCATATAAGAGGGAATCCAACAACCCGACCAGCAATGCCACCACCAGATTTGACATTTTAGTGAGTATGAAAAACCCGATCTTGCAGAACTTGTCAAGAGAAAATATATGTTATATGTTGGTCACCTGTTGATCGCAGAGCATTTACATGTTTTTACAGAATGCTTATTATGGTAACAGAAAATACAGCTATATTATGTTTCATGTGTGTGGAGTGTAATGGATTGTTTTTAGGAATATGGGCGTAGTTGAATTACTTTTCAATAGTTCATTGGCGGCGCGGCGGTTGGACAAAGACTGTTCATCTATTTTTAGCCTTCTTATGAGGCCCATAGTAAGGGACCATGTTTTCAATCACTGTTATCACGTATGTATTCCTGTTTTAAGACACCAAATGTTATTTTATCGACACCTTTAATTGTCAAAACTTAGTTTTCATATTACCATAATGAAACCTAACCCTATGAATGATAACCCTAGTAAAAACATAAGTACATTTATTTCATTAGAGAATATAAATACTTCGTAATGCTCATTAGTAAATAATAAAATCGGTAATTGAGTAATATTTAATATACATCATTGGTAGAGAATTTTATATTCTACATCTTTCTCATTAATACGATATGAGGTAAAAGGAGAGAGATATATTCTAAAACGATTTTTGACACCTTTGACCTTGAATATCTTTGGACGCAGTCACGTGACCCAATGTGACTTTCGAGACAACATTTAGAATACCAAAATAAAGGTGTATACAATAATCTAGCTAATAGGGAATATGCATGAAAAAAATATATGTTATCTAATCAGTTTATCCGTAAATATTCAAAAATAAATTACTGACAGTGAAAACAGAATAAGATTTGGTTAAAAAACGAACGAGATATAACAATTTTACGGAACTATGGCTATCTCACTCGCAAAAACGCTATTTTCTATGGCAAATGTATAGATGATGTGGACTTTGACGTCATCAGTACATATCGGACTTCTCTTTCTAATTGAAACTTTGAATTATCAGATGTTCGTCGCTGATTAAGATATTTTATAAATTCTTTCATATTTGTTTACTGTGGTCAATAAGGACTTTATTAAGCAAATAAAAAAAATATGTGCATATTCTCCATTCACTGCCTTTCCTAAGATGACTGTACTAAAACTACCAACTTCATTTTGATTTCAGACACAAAATCACAGTTTGCAAGAGATGATCCAGCATTTTTAGTTCTACTGAGTGTATGGTTATTTTGTAAGTATAGCAAATTTGTACCTTCCATATCCTCCTAGATTTAGTTACTATTTAGACACGCGGCAGCGTGTGAGAGCCCAGTTCAAAAATAATTGGAAAAGTGCGTGTCGGGCCACGCGCAGTGTAGGGTTCCGTAGTTACGAATGCCAACTTTGAGTTCATGCCACTAAAAACGTCTAAAAACAAATTTTCTATTGAATTTGTATGAAATTTTCCTTTTCCGAATACATTTTATAAGTTGATCGCATATAACTTTTTAATTTGTAAACCCTACTTAGCTCTGATAGTTTTCCTTTAAATTTTGTTATATTTGCTATAGCTGTGAATTTTTTTACGTGTCCATATATAACCGTTTAAAAGATAGAGGGGGGGGGGGGATACTTAACTCTAACAACAATGTTCACTTTAAAACCAAATATTTCAGAAATGGATCCCTAAATCGAAAAACGATGTTTACAAGCTCAAAATATTTTTGAAAGACCTATTCAACGATACCCCACATGATTGGTTAGTCGACAAAATAAAATTGACTTTTAACTTTACTTTTATGTATGGGAGCTACCATAAATTTTTTTTTTCAATGTTTTACTTTACCACTTATGCGGCAAAGCATAATTAATTTACATACCTATACCAAATTACAGCTTTCTAGTACGTATAGTCGCTGAGTAAAACCGCGGACGGACAGACAGACAGACATGGCGAAACTATAAGGGTTCCTTGTTTACTACGGAACCCTAAAAAGAACTGACGACGCATCAGCCGTGAGACACGAACCATTTCAAGCTACTTTTGACCCCTTCACAATTCGAAACGTTAGTAAACTATATACATGAATTTAGCAGAAACATTGAAGTCCTCTAGTTCATCTTGAATCCAAAAAATCAATAATGTAGCTCAAACAGTTATTGATATAATAACGTTTAAAAAACCTGAAAAATATGATTGACAAATTATCCATCATCAAAAAGGTAACCTACTTCCATATGACCTGGGAAGTTTATATTTGGCATTAAGCTAGACTTTTTCGCGTAAATAAAGGAAAAGTTTAAAAACAGTGAATTTCGTAGATTATTTATTTTTAAAAAAAGGTAACTAATTCCATATGAACTGGAAAGCTGATATTTGGCATCTAGCTAGACTATTATGAATAGGAAAACTTAAAAAAAAGAACTGTGAATTTCGTAAATTTCATTATTTTTTTATTAATCGATTTTATTAGGTAAAGTGCCTAACAAAATTATATGAGCAAGCATTTCTTCTTTCTAATACTGCTGTGCAAAAAGTAATGATATCCCACCAAAAATATAAATGTGAAAATGGAAGCCAAGTTCAAAGTCCGACAAAAGAATTGAGATCTAAATGGCCGCCAAGTTCTTTGGAGAATATTTTAAAATTATTTATAAGGATCTTAAAATTTGACTTAGCTAGTTTTAGCAAGCCTATTTATATTTGGCTAATCAACTTATCATCTTTAAGTTGTACGGTATTACATTGTAAGGTCCTATTCTTCTGAATATCTAGCCAGGTCAAATGTTAAGATTCTTATAAATAAATTTCAATATTGTCTAAAGAACTTGGCAGCCATTTAGACATCAATTCTTTTGTCAGATTTTGAACTTAGCTCTCATTTTCACAATTATGTTTTCGGTAGAATAAATCATTTTCTCTTGCTTATCTGTTACCTTACCCAACATTAAATTAAATGGCAATTAGGTACTGGCAGTTTATCAAAATTGGTAAAAAAACTGAACAATTTTTCTTTACTTTAACCTGTACCCGAACCCAAAATCATCGTAAAAATATATGATTGTACGTAAGACCGAATCTTACAAAACTGAATTCGCCTATCAAATAATTTGAAAAAAAAATCTTATTCGCAAACCTTTTCGAGAAATAGCCTCTGGGAGAAGCTTTCTTTAATCAGATTTTAAAAAAGGTCTTACTTGTTTAGATATTTGCAAAAATACAAATGACCTTCATTTTCACGCAAGGTCAAGCTTATTTGAGGAAGTGAAGTCACGATGAAGATTGGCAATAATGGCATCCTACAACAATATATTTCAAATGACTACAACCAACATAACAAAAGTAATTTAAACAGGTGACAGTGACAGATCACCGTTGCCATTGTTTTTTTTTTTGTGCAGGTATAGGAAAAATGTAAACTGTGTTGCTGTGTGTCGTCACTTCCGGTGTAAAGTTTAAAATTATATGAAAAATCCTGATGACACTTAGAATTTTTTTATTCAAATTATCTTATTAAAATTGTCTATATTTTTGATTAAAACCACCTACAAAACTTTCATGTTATTTAGTTGACAAGCCTATTGGGGTTTTTTCCCACATTACAGTATCTTCAATATGCTTTGCGCTGGCCATGAGCCTGAGCTGGGGGCAGGTGGCACTGTTCGTGCTGTTTGTAGTCTTCGTGGACTTCATCGGAGCTGGCATCCTGGTGTCCACTTTCTTCTGGTAAGTTAACAGTTGATTAATTTTTCATGCGAAAGTTTGTTTGCTGTTTAAATGACTTATTACCTGGTAACTTTTTAAATTAAGGAAAATGTTAGGTTCTCGTACATTGGTGAAAAATTGCGTTCATCAGCTAATACAATTATATTTCCCATTTTAGTAGCATACCATTATGCTGCACAGGTCTAACAGGCCTAGGCGCAGTCTCCGTCATAAAGAATATCTTATCTCGCTAGTAGGGATCAATTTAACAACCAACACTGCACTCTCTAATTAAGGCCAGTCATGACTAGCAAATACCTAATCACAAGCCACGCCCATTTACCCCGCTTCGTCCCTAATCGTGGTTATCCGATATACCTGTCTCTTTCAAACAGGTCTTGATTGATTAGCAGTGGAGCCATCTTCGTAAATCTATCAGAAACGATACCAAACGTGATAAGTCGGTAATATTTTGCGATAATTTTGAGATAGATGGCGTAAATTAATGTTATGATTCAAAATCTTTCCCTTTCATTTTTTTTTCGTATATGATATGTTTTTAAAAATTGAAGAAAAAGGATTCACTCTTAAAATATTTTATCTAGGTATTTAAGGATTGGATTTCACTTGTCAGCACGGAGCAGAACTATAGAAAGTGCTGCTCCGTGCTTAAAAATATGACAGCACGTTTTCTCATTTAAACCTAAAAACACATAGATATAAACTAGCGTACTGCGTAACTAAAGCGAAACATAAATCTCTGTAAGAATCGAACCTAGAAATTTGATTGAAATACACAGTCAGCGTATAATCAATAGGTACGAATACGATTAACCACTAATCCATGCTTCCTTGTAACTGGCAGGTCGAAATTTTCAATCTGGGTATATGCGGTAAATTTTGTTTTTTAGTTCGAAATATGAATCCTTCTCTTTTTTTCTATGAATTTATCACTTCTGATAACAACACGTCAATAATTTAAATATCATAATAAAATTAAAAATGGAGAAATCGAACATTTTAATTATTTAAAAACATTACATTTTTTTATTATCTTGATACACATTTTACACCTTGATCTTACGCAGTATTTGATTTTGGTTGCAAAAAATATAATGTCTTTACAACCCAATTTTTTACCGACTTTCAAAAAGGAGGGTATCAATTCGTCGCGATCTTTTATTTCTTTTTTTTTTAAGTATGTTAACCGATTATTTGAAGACGCCTGGTCCAATTTGGTAAATTATTATATTTTTTTTTGAAAGGGTATACTTGTCAGGTGGTCCCATGAAAATTTTATTTAGTTGTGCAGTTGGTAAAGTAAATTAGTTTTGAAAAATTATTTATGCAAGTAGTACAAGTAGTAAAAGTAAAACGTACTTATATCGCGTGACAATGCTATATTGTAACGGAATGGATGGAGTTGATCTGATGCTGGAGCTGGAACGTGGCAATAAGAACGCGGTAATGAAACGACATAACCCTATCAAATTTGGGCTCGTTTGATTCGTCTTGACGAGTACTTTATCATCAGATGGTATCCAGGGTCTTAAGATTTAGGTGGAAGGTGGCCATAGGAACTCCGTAATCAAACAAAATAACCCCATCGAGTTAAGACTCATATCGTCTTGTCGAGTACTTAAATTTGTCTTTTAATGGTATCCAGGGTTGATGATGGAGCTGAAAGGTGGCCACAGGAACTCCGTAATAAAACGACATAACCTCATCAAATTTAGGCTCGTATGACTTGACACTTTGACTTTAGATGGTATCCAGGGTTGATGATGGAGCTGAAAAGTGGCCATAGGAACTCCGTAATAAAACAACATAGCCTCATCGAGTTTGGGCTCGTATAATTCGTCTTGACGAGCACTTTGTCTTTAGATGGAATCCAGGGTTGATAATGGAGCTAAAAACTGGCCATAATAACTCTCTAATAAAACGACATAACATGAATTATTTATTTGGCAAATGAATTATGTATTCCACGGATAAATCATTTGCAAATAAAATACTCCACCAATATAAATGTCTAGGTAGTGTGTAGGTATGGAAGGTAGGTTAAGTAGTGCACTGCAGTGACCATCACAAACACAATGTCAATGTCAATATCGTCAATGTCGTCCTCGTCGTTGAGGTCGTCAATTTCGTCAAGGTCGTAGATCGATCTTAAAATGCCATCTAACCATGAATACAGAAGGAAGTCAATGAGGCCTTCAAGATCGTCAAGGTAGTCGAGGTCGATTTCGAGGTCGTCTAGGTCGCCAAGGTCAACGAGGCCGTCGAGGTTGATGTTGAGAACGTCGTGGTCGCTGAGGTCATCAAGGACGTCGAGTTAGATGTCGAAGTCATCGAATTCCTTTAGGTCGTCAAGATCGTCAAGGTTGTCGAGGTCTTCGAGGTCGTCGTAGTTGTCAATCACGCAGTAATATCGATCTCGACGACCCGACATTGACCTCGATGACCTAAACGAACTTAAGGACTTCGACATTGACCTTGACGACCTCGACGACCTCAGGGACCACGAAGACCTCATCGACTTCAACATCAACCTCTACGACCTTGACGACTTC
The DNA here is from genome assembly GCA_943193695.1 of Acrobasis suavella. Lineage (NCBI taxonomy): Eukaryota > Metazoa > Arthropoda > Insecta > Lepidoptera > Pyralidae > Acrobasis > Acrobasis suavella. The sequence goes on from OW971928.1 coordinate 33,334,406, forward strand.
GTTGACCTCGTTGACCTTGACGAGCTCGATGTTCTCAATGACCTTGACGACCTCGACATCGACCTCGACGACATACGTCATTGACCTAGTTGACCTCGACGCCCTGGACGACCTTAACATTGATCTCAACGATAACGACGACATTGACGATACTGACATTGATTGACATTGTGATTGTCACTGCAGTGCACCACTTAACCAACCTTCCGTACCTACACACTACCTAGTGATTTATATTGAAGGAGTATTTTTTTCGCAAATATTTTTTTGTGGAATACATAATTCGTTTGCGAATAATTCATTCATGTTATGTCGTTTTACACAGAGTTCCTATGACCACCCAGCTCTATTCAGCAGAACATCCAGCTCTATCATCAGACCCTGGATACCATCTAAAGACAAAGTGCTCGTCAAGACGAATCATACGAGCCCAAATTCGATGAGATTATGTCGTTTTATTACGGAGTTTCTAGGGCCACCTTCCAGCTCCATCATCAGACTCTGGATACCATCTGATGACGAAGTACTTCTCAAGACGAATCTAACGAGCCCAAATTTGATGGGGTTATGTCGTTTCATTGTCACGCGATATAAGTGCATCTTACTTTTACTACTAGTAGGTATATATATTTTTTAAAACGAATAAATTTTCAAACTAAAACCCGAATTTATGACCTCTTTTTTTTGAAGTCGGTCTAAAATTGGTTTGTATGTATAGACATTTTATTTCTGCAACCAATTTATCATCTAATATTACTGCGTAAGATGTGTAGTGTGTTTACAATATGTAACAAAAATCCTGTCCGATCCTTGTAGGAGTAACTCAGACCGATAATATGAACAACTTTTCGTATGGGACCTTTTCATACAAATTGCCGGGCCGGCCGAACACTTTTGTATGAAAATGTCGATATTTTTTTCGAGCTTCAAGCATTGGTCCCATATAAAAATTTGTTAATATTAACTATCTAAGTTGCCCCTACAAGGATCGGACAGGGTTTTTGTTACAGAAATAATTAAAATGTTCTATTTGTGTTCATGACGTGTTTTTTATGTAGAATTGATATTCATCAAAATAAGAAATAAAAAATTATCTGAAAAAATATTATTTTGTTATATTTTCCACAAAAAAATTAAAATTATAAAAAAGTATACCTATCTTACTTAGCATCATACCTATCGTATAAAAAGCAATTTTTGTGTAAATTCACATAATAATAATAGTAACCTAGAGAACAAAAAAATAAAAAATTTAAGGACCATATGTTGGGATTTGATCCTGGGGCCGCACGGATGCACCCATTTTGATCAGGCTTTAGAAACACCAGTGGCCGTTGTTTTAAAAGAATATTCGATGGTTAAACATGCGTCATTTATGTGCCATAGTCACATAAAGAAAAAGGAGAGGAAACTTTGGAATTATTTACTATCTAGAAAATTATAAGCTAAAATGTTTTGACTTCACCAGGCTTTCGGGTATATAATCAATTAAAATATATATTTAATTCAGGTTTTTTCATTGTCCACATTGGACGATACAGTCACATAAAAAGCATCAATTTTTTTAGGTACCCCCTTAAGGACAACAGTGCTTAAGTTTGAACTAATCGCGGGCTCGAACTCAAAAGTGGGCGCGGCCTAAAAGCTTGCTGTCTCACCTAACATTGTGTTTCGGCGATGCAATGAGGTGAAATCAATTCATGGTAAACCGAGCGCGTAAAAATATACGTAAAGTCCTTTGGGAATTTTTTTTATGCAAAAACTACTGCATTTATTAATTACAAATTAAGTTTAATTAAATCTTCGATAGTTAAGCTACGTTCTGGAGATTTACATTTCTTTTATTACTTATTAACGCCGAAAGTTGCGTAAAAATAAGCAAAAAGAAACGAATCTTTGATGGCTTAAAACTTTTTAGTGGGTTTTTATTTTACTATTCTGTATCCGTACAGATAAAATTTATAATGAGACAAAACAATATCATGTTAAACATTGAATGTACAATGACAAACAGTGGAGGAAATCCCCTTCGAAATTTGTATAGAAAAAGTATCGTCTAGTTCAACCTTAAGGGCATTTATTCAGACAAAGATATTTTTGTAACAATTCATTTTGTTCATTTTATTAAGTCTCCTCGCATCTATCGTCTGTGTCAGAAAGTTTGAAATTATCTTCCCATCTCCTCTTATTCTTTGAACTCCTCTCCTCCATTTTTTCTAAAAATCTTCACGGCCTGGGGAATCGTATACTTAAATTTTGTTCCTTGTTGATTGGCAGGTACATCAGCAACAAGTACCTGCGCCGCGACCCCGACGGGCCGGACGTGGAGTGGGGGTATGCGTTCGACGTGCACATCAACGCGTTTTTCCCGCCGCTGTCGCTACTGCACTGCTTCCAGATCATACTGTTCAATAGTGAGTCATTTTATTAAATGCGCTAGCATAACCATCCAAGTTCTCCAAATGTAACGTGCCAGAAACCAGCTAACTTCGTCTGGAGTGATGGCAAGGTTCTCACAACCTCATGTCTCGGCAACGCCCATGATTGTTTGGCTCACGATCCAACTTAAAAAGTCGATTACTCTAATCTCCTTGCCTAATACATACTATTTAGTAAACAGGGTCCAACAAAATATTGAAACTATTTTAAGGGTGAACTCGGCCCATAATACTGAACAACTTTCCCCAAAGGACATATTATATCGAAATATGAAAAATATGTTTTGCTTGGCATACGAACTTCAGCTGTAATCAGCTGAAGTTCGTATGCCAAGCAAAACATCAACTTGTATGGGAGGCCAAAAATTATTTTTCATATTTCGATGTAGCTATGTTCCTTAGGTGAGTTGTTCAGTATTATGGATAGAGTTCACCCTTAAAATAGTTTTAAAAGTTAATATTTATTTAACTTTCTTGTAAATGTAATAGATCGGTAAAAGCATATATCTGTCAGTCAGCCCACTTGTGATGCCGTACAAATAATTTATTTAAACTAGTCCACGTGCCTCTCACATGCCTATCGTTCGGAAATGAACGAATGCTACTAATATTTCAGACCTGCTGATCCACGGTGGCTACTTGTCGTGCCTGGTCTCCAACACGTTCTGGCTGGCTTCCATCATATACTACATGTACATCACCTTTCTGGGATATAGCAGTGAGTGTTTGTCTTACACTTACTACCTCCACGGTCCAGTGGTCAAGGCATTCGCCTTGTGATCATACTTTGTGGAAAGTAGTTTCCAGTCTGCTTAGGATATTGCAGGCTTGAATCACCTGGTTGTCTGAAAAGAAAGATGATTCCGTGCTTCGGAAGGTACGTATAAACTGTGGTCCAAAAAATGTACGGAGAAACAAGATTAGTTTGAACATTTTGAAGCATTCCGTCGCTCACTCTCGGTCTAGCAAATTACGGTAACGGGAACGGGAGAGGGAGAGGGAAGGCGGAACGGCTTTGCTAGTCCGTTAAATCCCTACACTATAATAAAGATTTACAATATAGAGTTACATTTTATCTTAATAATTTATATGTTATAACAAAATTAAAAACGTAAAATAACAATTAAAAATCCTCTAAGAATCATTTTCGACTTCTTCGCGGACGAAGTCTCGAGTTAAGCTAGTAAGCCATAAAGTAATGAACTAAAAATAACAAATCAAATCATACCGTGTATCAAATGAAAGGGCTTAATTTGCACATTTCAAAATTAATTAATTAGCACATTATTAGCTGTTCCTCCCTGCTTTGCTTTCTTATAGGCAGGCCTGTGTCACTCCCGGTTTAGGTATCGAAAATGTACCTACATTATAACTATGCGCGCGGCGACCACTTCGAATGGGAAAATTCAGTTACATGGATCGTTCCCAAACTTATATAGCAGAGGTTCCCAAATTTATTTTGTCAAACGCCCACTTTAAAAAATCTGTTATTTTGTAGCGCCCCCCATTTTTTTTTACCATAAAAACCTGAATCACATATTTGTCTTGCCTGTAGTTTAATCCAACCTATATTCTAAACTAGACTTTTTTACAAGAGAGAGCAATAATAATACATACACCAGTACATTAGAGTATCTTTTATAAAAAAATAACAATAATCAACATTGTTAATTTTAAATAAAAAATAGCAATAATAATACAATTTTACAATAATAAAAAGTATCGGAAGTGGGGACCTCACCTGCGAAACTTTAAAACACGAAATTTTTTCAGTGTTTGATTCCTTTAACGATATAAATAGCGTTGTGAACGCATTAAAATAATAAATATTAATTACATTTTTAGTTTATATTTGTACAATAAAAAAGGATATAAATATGAACTAATAAATGGATGTTGTGTAGTAAGAGGATTTTAATTTCAGTGAATTTTAAAATATGAAATAGCTAAAGTTATAAATCACTCATTGCTTAAATCACATCAGCGCCCCCAACTTTATTCTGGGCCCGTTACGCCCCCCTTAAAGTCTCCAGCGCCTACAAGGGGGCGTTATCGCCCACTTTGGGAAAGACTGGTCTAGAGTAATAAGAATGAAATTGGCTTGCAATGGATGTCTAGGTATCTAAACGCAGAGGTGAGGATTTCTGACGCGAGCTAAATTAAACCATAGCGTTAACCACATTGAGCAGATATTTCTTTGAATTTCTTTTCTGAGTAAGACTTCGGTACGTGAGTACTAGTACTTATTCTGTAAGATAGGCAGGTTTTAGTTTTTCAATCTAATTTTTGTACATTTCAATAATATATATATATATTGTAATCCGTAAATGGTGTTCCATAGTCAGGTATTAGCTTTTATAATTTTGCAAAACTAAAAACAGACTTTATTTCGAAACTACACAAACGATTTTGTTAAAATTTTAAAGTAAACCATGTCAAACAAAAATTAATTTTCCAAATGGGTCCTGGAGTCTTCGAATAATCGGTGAACATACATTAAAAAAAAGATCGCGAGAAATTGATAACCTGCTCCTTTTTGGAAGCCGGTTAAATACGTTTATCTTCTTAGTCAAACCATATCATTTAAGCCCAATAACGTCCACTGTTGGACATAGGCCCTTCTCAAGGATTTTCAAAATGACCGATCTAGAGCAGCCTGTATCCAGAGCTTGCCAATAATTTTGGTTAGGTCGTCTGACCACCTGCCATTACGTGGTGGCTATTCGAGAACCTTTTTGCCTGCCTACCAAACCATATAACCAAATTCAAAATATTTCCCAGATCTGTCAATGCTGCAAAACGCACGCGTGTTCCTGCTGCCATTACCCCTGCTGGTGCTGGCCTACCTGGCGACCCTCCTGGCCGGTTGGAACCTCAGTCTGATGCTGATGAACTTCTACCACTATAGAGTGCTATAGCCAGGGAGCCAAATAGTAAAGCAATTGTACTAGTATTGGTGAGAGACTGAAGTAATGTTAGAAAACTGGACATGAAAGATTCTTCATTTGCGCGCGTTCCCGGTTGTATCCGTAGCTGTGCTGCTTTTTCTCCAAATATAGATCATGGGAAATCGTGACAGACCTTTTACATTATGATGCAACCCCAGGTGACCACAAGAAGCGTAAAAACATCTCAAGTTGGTTCAAGCTGTCATCATTGTATGGAAAACTATGCCAGATTCCATTAGGCAGCTTGAAAAATTTGACGCCAGTGTTGGCCACTCACACACGAAAAATCATCATAGCTAACTCCTATGGTTTTCCGCCTTCTATTCTTAAAGTAGGAAAATCCTTTTTAGAACAGAATACCGTAACTTCAGCAGTTGTTCTACATGTGTGCTACGTTGAAAAAAGAATAATATAATCATGTTCGATTCTTTCAACACATCATGCAAATGATAATTTAAAGTACAGAAAGTAAAATAAAATAGGTTGCCCCTGTAGCATGATAAACCCAGATAAAGTTTATATCGCGCAACAGACTAGTTCCATCCCGCTCGTCGTACCTAAAGCGAGACAGTGACAGCGCTATATAAACGCTGTCGCCGCCGGTGCGATGCTACGGGGGCTGATCTTTAAAGTTATTTGATATGATATATCAAAGTTTTTACTATTAAATGTCTTAGAAGTTAAATAAAAACAACTGTAACTTTTCAAAATTAGTTATTTAATTCAATAATTATGGGATAATCGCTATTTTTAAGTCTATTGTAAATAATATAATGATTTTATAATAAAGTTATTCATAACATTATTCGGTTGTATCAATTTCTTTATCACAATATCGCACGAAAATTCTCTTAAAATCAGAAGTTAAACCCATCAGATTACGTATTTCAAGATTGTTGTTACATTGATTTCAAGATTGTTGTTACATTGATGTATTGTTAATTTTATTCTTGGTAAACATATAACCTAATTTATTATGTAGGTAACTAATTACCAATACAATTATATGTATTTTCAACAGTATAAAGAAATTAACTGGAACTATTTCAAGAGTAGATTTAAATGCGTACTTAAATAATTTACTAGGATTAATATTGCAATAAGAAAAATGTGCCATGCAAATTATAACTTGTTTCTTGGAAGATCGAATTATTTTTAGAAAGCATTTTTATGTATCACTGAATCTACTCTCAATATAGTTTTAGTATATTAAGTAAAGGTTTTTAATTCTGTTTCATGCAAACAATACAGAAGATGCATAATAAGTACATTTTGATAAATGTCTCTGATTTTGTAAGCATTTACGTAAAAAAGGCCTTTAAGCACAATTTTTTTTTAATGGATTCATTAACTTTGGTTTTTAGTTTATTGAAAAAGTCAATTTTAGAAGTAATAACAGTTTAAAAAATAGTGTTTTTCCGGTCTTTCCGATCTTTCTAAGGCTCTCTGAGACGCCGTCGAAAGGTGGACGTGACTTTGTAACCTTTATATCTTAAAGAGATTTTGCGTTAGCAAGGTAGTTTTTTCTTGGTCGCCCCTATTTTCAGGAACTCTGTTCATAGCATAACGAAAAAAAATGCGTCTTCTCTATTTCTATGACAAAAAGGTTTTTTAACAAACTTTCGTCTACCTAAAGGTTTATGACGTCTGTATAGAAAAAACCAGTAAGCAATTATGTGAGTATCAAGCTACTTAATCATCATCAAGAACAATCACTTCATCTGGAGCTATAGGTTTCGGCCGTTCGTTGCTGAACGGCAGCGTTTTTTTTGCTTCACTCTTTTTACTCTGAACCACGGGTGTTTTCGGGACCGACGTCTTCGTGATCGTTAGCGAAGAAGGTAACTTGTTTATGGAAGCTGTCAACTCCTGAGGGTTAGGTTGATTGGTTTTGGTGTGTTTCTGGCGTTCTGCCAACTTTTCCTGCAGTGTTTTACCGGGACTGACTTGGGTGTGCGGCATTGGGGGCTTTGTATGTATCGCGGTAGACGTACTCGACATATGCGCGTGCGTCGGCTGAGAATGGGCGGAGTATGACACGGAAGTCGAGTGTGAAGACGCGCCAAACGAAGACAGATTCGCGGTCATCGATGCCGGCAAAGTTGGCAACACTGTCCCCATACTGGGAGCTAAAGGAGCCGAGAGTGATTTCGTAATACTGGTGTTAGAAAGTGATTTCGTATTAGTGGTATTACAAATTGATTTCGAAATATTGGTATTCGAAATTGGTTTCGTTATATTGGGAGCAGGTCTTTGAATGTTGGGCACAGAAATTGACTTCTGAATACTGGTGCCAGCAGGCAACTTTTGAAGACTAGGAGCTGTTAACGTTGAAGTAGATTTCGTCGAAGAAATCACTGATGTGGTCGTGAAGGATTTAGTTGGTTTAATTTGAGATGAACTGGTTACTGGGCGTGGTAAAGGATTTGACTGTTTCGGCCCACGTTTCTGCTTTTTCGGAGGCGCAGGCAAGTTATAAGCTCCAAAACTTTGAGCAAGAAACTGGCGATAATACTCCGCTTGAAAAGAATTGCTTAGAGACGTCTGCAGTGACGATTGCAACGTATTTTGAAGAGAGGAATAACCCGTGAGAGCTGATAAATTGCTTAGATAAGATAACGAAGACAAAGCGGCTGCGGTTTGTTGCGATAATGGATCGTTTAACATCGATAAGTAGCCTTGAATAGCAGCCGAAACTTCGTGATAAGTCATTTTGGGCAAACCAGCAGCTGAAGCGGCCATTGAGGGCGATACTGTCGGTTTCGGATCAGGTTTAGTTTGAGCAGCAACAGGCGCTGCAGTGGCCGCCTTGACGATTTCCGCTGCCTTAGCATTCTGCTTCTTCTCCGCTTTCTGACTCTTATCCAAACTAGCCTGCGTCGCCTGCTGCTTCAGAATCTGTGTTAGCGAGTGACAATACCTCAAGCTCAAGTCTACTAGATTCATGTTTTCAGTTATATGCGTCGGACAAATTAATTTGTATGCTTCAACGAGTAAATTCGTGAATTGTTTTGGATTTGACTGCGCCTTCAGTGCTCTTTGATATGCTCTGTAAATATCTAAAGTCAGGCTTTTGAGAGCCTGTTTTTCCACCTCGTTGCTCTTCAAGTCTGCTTGTTGCATGAATTTCGTCAACTGTCCTCTAAGTGACTGTATGCACAAGGATAACGCTTGCTGCGCTAACTCCTCTCTATCAGAGTCTCGGAGATATTTCTTATCAGAATCCGGTATTCTTTGGAGGTGCAAGCTCAAATCTAACAAAGTTTTATGATCATCTATCTCTTTCAATATTTCCATCGTCAGAAGAACGCAACGGCTCATGTGAAACGCAAATCCCCCCGCTCTGTCTACCTCCGATACCGGTATTTTCCAGATGTTATTGAAGAAATTCGAAGTTTTACGTTCACTGAACAGTCCGCCTAACTTTTGGCCACATCTCGAAGTGAAATTCGAAAGCATTAGATCGCGGCATCTTTCTATATCCTTTCCTTTTTTGAAATAAAAGTGGTAATGGGCGAGTCTATAAATAGCTTTATAATGTTGAGGAAATCTGCTAGAGCAGTCTTCCAAAGCATCTAAGCAGGCAGATACAATGGCCATTATTTCGTCATCACTCAAAGGTTTAGACTCAGTAGATTTGTTGGAGGCGTCGCTATCTCGACTGGAGTCGCTGCTGCTGTCCGACGTCGAGTCACTAGAACTCGAATCTGATGACGACGAAGATGACGTAGCACTTGACGTTTCATCCTTCTTTTCTGTATCACTATCTTTTTTATTTTCAGCTGCAGGCGTTTTAACAGTATCAATATTATCATCTGTACTTTTTATTTCTTCTGTTGAAGTGTAATTTTTCTCTGCAACCACTTCAGGAGGTTTTGGTGTCTCTAAATGCGGTTCGACTTGAGGCTCTGGCAGTTGTAACACATCTTTAGCAATTCTTTCAGTATCGTACGACGCTGACCTCCGAACTTTGGCTGCTGCCGCTTCTAACTTTAAACGCTTCGCGTCATGCGTTTCTTCTTCTCCTGCATCGCTGACTGAACGTTTCAATATATTAGCTGCATGCACCGGCTCGGGCACCTTCGGTTCTGATTCATTTACAGCTGCACCATTTTTCCTAGGCTTCTTCAGGAACGGCCCTTTCTTCCACTCCTCTATACACGCAGTAAATACTTTCCCAACAGACCCAGGTATTGGTTTATTCTCGTGTTGCTCGATATATTTCAGAATAGACGCGTGAATTCTATAATGCAATTCTAACACTTCTATACACATATGAGATGGCGAACTATAGTTAATTTTCAACGGATACGTCGCATCTGCTTCTTGCAAACTCTTCACGCCTTGCATGTAATATTGCAGGTATACAGATGGGGGCTTATTTCGTTTTTCGGCAACTTTCCCCAACATGTAATACTGGAGCCAGGAATCTTCGTTCGCTTTTCCGCTGTCGTGACTATTGTTCAGGTCACTCAAAACAGTTGTGAAGCTTGTCTGCGTCGTGTCCAACATGTCTTCCTTCTGTTTCTCTAATGACTCGAAATCTTCCATGCTCAGCGACTCACTGGCTTGTTTCAGCAGCCTCGAACAGAACGAGTGCACCATGTACACAAACATACCGTATTCGATCCACATGTTGCAATGTGTGGGGTCCAAGTCTAGAGTCCGTTTGAAGCACCGTATAATTGACCTCGCAGGATTTAAAACATCTCTTTCGTTATTTATATTCTTGAGGGAGTTCAATATTCTTTCGACATTCACAACTTTTGCCAGCGATATCTCTGCCCAAGATTCCAGACGGTCATTATTTATAACAACGTCCAAAGTGTTGAACTTGACAGACATCTTCCCTTCTTCTTTCTTGAAATAATAGTCTCCTAAGAGGAAATAAATGTCTTTCATTTTGTACGGCAGGAGCGGCGGCACTAAAGGAAGCTTATCTGCCTCGCCTTTAACATACTTGTCTATTTCAACCACATATTTTTGAGGATCACATTCTGGAGGGAGAAGTGCGAGAATACGATGAAATAGCTGCTCTATGTCAGCTGTGATACCAGAGATCTTTCCTTCCAAAGCTGGCAGTTCTAGGGGCCTAAAAATCTCATACAATTGTTGAGCTCTCTTCCAGTCTAAGGAGTGGGGAGTAACGTTGTGGTCGATCAAGTACTTCAACTTGTGCTTCTTACTGGGATGTCCAAACAGGCAATAGACACACTGTTCCATGTACTGGCAGACTTGTTCCAGGCATTTGGCCAAAGCTGGTGATCGCAGCCGCGGCACGACTGTATCTAGAGTAAAATACAGTAACTTAGCCTCAGAATTTGCACACCAACCTCTGCTTCCTAACTGTTCATGAGCTAAAAACAGCACCATCAAAGGATTAGGCACATCATCACAGGCGGGTTTGTCTTTATCTTCAGCAGTTCTTCCCCTTCCTTGGTCTTCCTCTCTTTGCAATATGTAGTGCATGATGATCCAAGGAATAGTAGTTCCGAACGGCATTTCAGTAGCATTTGTTTCTACTTGGTGACCTATGATTCTAATTAGGTCTTCCAAACCTTGACTTAGTTCCTTACGGGAGACTTCATCTAAGCACACTAGACCTTCCGTCATAAGTATGTGTTCCATGCAACACAGGATTTTGACCACAGTTAGAGACCACTTGTCATAATCTGGAGATCCCGTTGTGCAACGAAAATAATGTTTTAGGGCCTCGTGTAAGCAAGTAATTGACCATTTTAAGCATTCTTCAACTTTGTTCAGTGCCCAATATGTATCTAGAATCAAGGAGAGTTGAACAGCAAAATCTAAGGACATTTCTTCCTCTTGTTTCTTAGCTATGCTCTTGCAGTGCTCAAATGAATCTATGATAATTGACAGGACCTCCTCATAATGTGCATTATTATACAAATCCATTACTGTTGACAACTTTTTATTTCTCTCCATAAACTTAATATAAGCTGCTATTTCATTTTCATTAATAAAAGGTTTAAACGTAAAGTTGACAATGTTCAAACTATAATCTTCATGGTAGTCACCCATTGCTTCGAATTCATAGGATAATTGATAAAGGCAATCTAACGCTAGCTCGTCACATTTATTCAACATGTGAATATGCAGTTTGACCCAAAGATGTCTCAAAATCAGTTCTAAACCATCCGGGCTGGAAAACACATGAGGCTTCATGTTGAGCCCTATCCCAATAGATTCAATGACACACAAGTCATGTTTTTGGTTCTCATCACAGTGAGAATTGAACTTTTCATTGACAGAAAACTCTTCAACCAAGATATTGACAAATGTATAATGTATCAAATGTTCATTATTATCATTCCCACATGTCGGAATGTCAACATGCTCATGGTAACACTTGCTTGCTTCTATAAAAACTTTGGAAAGACCTTCAGGCCAAAGTGTTTTCCATTTTTTAGCTAATATTTCAAGATAATCCTTCAAAATATCAATTATATCTCTTTTAGATTCTGTATACTTGGTAATAAAGGTCTTGACATCTTTCTGTTCTTCTTTGGATCCAAAATATTCCTCAGTTTCTTTAATTTCATTCTCAACCTTGTCTTTATCTTCTAACACTTTATTCAGATCTGACATATCAGGTGATTCTCCTCTCTTTTCTCTTGCTTGATTATCTTTTTTCTCCACCATTTCAGGAGAGAGACAAATGGGAACCATTCTCCTTAACATATCATAGATGTTATCGTCAAGTCTATCTTTATTGTTAGTTGGCTTCTTACGGCCTGAGCGCCGCTTGTTACACCACTCCCACTGCTGTAAAAAGCTGAGATCACTGCCTCGTCTTCTGACTGGGGCTTTTTTCTGCTTGGGTTCTGGAGAAATTTCAGAATTTACTTCTACTGGTATCATTTCAACATCACTTTCTACTTTTTCTGTGTCAGTGGCTGGTTTGTCTTTATCAGAAAGATCAATATTCTCATTTTCAGAGACATTCTCAACATTCTTTTCATTGTCAGTGTTGTTATCTTCTGGTTTGCTCTCAACTACTTCCATTCCTTTTGATTCTTCTGTTACGTCCATTAGCTCGACCTTTTCTTTTGTTTTAAAGACTACCTCTATATGACAAGCATGGCTAAAGCTATGCTCAGTCATAAAGTGATGCATGTGAACAAACGACTCTCCAACAGAAGCCCAAGAGAGATTTGTGATAGGTTTTTTTAATTTCATAATTGGCATTGTAGATTTGAATTGTTCTGCTCTCTGCTGTTTTATGAATGTTTTATGAATTTCATCTGCTTCTTTTATCAATTTCTCTGCCTTTTCTTCATCTATGGGTTCATCGTTTTTCCCTTCCCATTTGTACATGGGATTAAGGTACTTCAAGTAATCCCTTACATATGGAAATGTAGTGTAAATATGTTTTCTATAAGCCAAGCCTCGCAGATAACCAGGGTCTAGTTGCAGAGCATCATAAATGGTAGAAATACATTCTTCTTTGCAGTCTAGTCCTAAGAGGAGTGTCACAATTTTGTCAAGACAGGGCCAATGCTTCGGGTTGCGATCTGCTCCTCTATGAAAAGCTTGAAGAGCCATTTCATACTTTTTAGCCTTCATACAGAGTTGGCCGAGTTTGTGCCAGAGAGTCACATCCGTATCATCGAGGTCAGATGCGGCACAGTAGCATTCAATAGCGGCATCGACCTCCCCAGCAGAGCTCAACATTGTCGCCAAATTCTTATAGCACAAGTACTTTAAATTGAACAGTGGACCACTAACTTTCTCGCCAGGCGCAGGTTTTTTGACGTCATAAAGCAACTCTGTGTCCAGCAAGTCCTTGAGAAGCTGGGTGGCCTCGGCAATCGACCCTTTTCTTTGTAGTTCCAAAGCCTTCGCATATTGCTGAAGCGCTATTTGTTCTAAAGCTTCTCTTGTTACCTCCTCCTCTGATCCACTTTCTTCCTCAGATTCGTCGTTTAATGCTGCTATTTTGATCATTTTTTACTTTTGGTAGGTACTACACTTATAATTAACTTGTGTTTTATTTTTATCCCGCCGGCTATGTACAATAAACTTTAGGCAGTATATACAAAAGTACCAGTGTTGCCAGTGGCCGATAGTCAAAAGTTACACGAGACAGATCAAAAAGTAACATTTTGTCAGAAAAAGTAACATTGTCTTTTTTTTTGTGGAAACTGGCAAAATACGTACACTGAGAGAATTATCGCGTAAAAATTCCTCTCAAAGTTGGAGCAAAAATTACCTTGCACGAGAGCAAAGCGGGGACAAAACGACTATGCGAGTGAATTTTGCTCTTGTGAGGGGTAAAAATTACACCTAGCGCAAAATTGTACCTAGCGGAGAGAAACAGAAACACCTTTTCAAATACTGGCGGAAGATACTCAACCTTAATTAACCTTATTTAACAGACAGAAACATCAATCCGAATAAAATATATGAATATAAATTCAATCAGATAAGTTAGGTTACATATAAATAAGAAATTATTTATAATTTATTTTTCTTAATAGTTTTTATTAATTAAATTTTTTGATTTTTTAACATTTTATTGTTCTGAAAAATTTTTTTCTTCATAATTTTGATGTTTACTCGCCACTCTGATGCCCGGTAGACGTCATGATATCTATAAAAAAATTAAACAAAACCAATATAATGATGCAAAATAACATGATAATGTTGCAACAAAACATAACATTTTTTATACAAAAAAATTAATAATTTTTTACACTGCGTTATACACAATCAATTTCGAAGAAATTCGATAATGACATTCTAACCCACAAAACATCATTCAATAGTTACTCATTTTGTCATTAAGGAAGACAATAAAAAATATACACTCATTATAATGAATTAATAATAAAGTATTTGAATCACATATACTTACATAAATATAAAGCAGATAAATATGTTGGAACAAAATGTGCAACAATTAAATACAGTGCATATCACTTATGATTGACTTGATACTGCACTGGTTAATAGTCATAGAAATGAATCACGTGGTATCTGCGGAGCTGCCCGGAAATAACCGAATGTTGTCGAGCGAAAAATGTAGGTAAATTTTTACCCCTCACTCGTAGGAACCGATACACGATTTTGTTCGAAATTCTCAAAAGTAACATAAAAGTAACATTGAGTGTGGTGTAACATGGAAGTAACATTGGAGGGCCAAAAGTAACGTAAAATGTTACAAAAGTAACATTCTGGCAACGCTGAAAAGTACTCTGTGACTTTAGGTAAGGTACCTACTACAAAACAAGTCAAGAGCAGTGCTGCCAACCTTTGTTGCAAGAATTACGTCAAATTTACCCTAAAATTACCGTACCATTACCGTACACTCCATTTTTTGGGATATTTTTAGTTTTCATGTAAAAGCAATATTACTTTTGAAATTGAAACATGTTGTGCGTGATTTTTAGTGCTTTCTGTTACGGATTTGAAAAAATAATCGAGTAAACATTGATTTTTTCTTTCGAATAAATCGAATTTTCAGACGATTTTAATATTAAAAAAAAAGGTAATTCGTTAATAGATTTTTCACCTTTTTTTTTTAACAAAAGATACCTTTTCCTTCTCGCCTTCTCCACCCCTTTCCCCCTAAATACGAAGTCCGGAGCGATTATTAAGTAATTTATGATAAAAGCGCAATCTAGTAGTAAATAGAGTCACATACTAATAATATAAATAATAAATTTAACTACATACACTTAGTCATATTCGTTTTCATTGTCATTGACAAGCAACAAAGTTGCCGCGATTGAATTGATCGTGTGTGTCAAACGAAACGGAAAGAAAAAAACGCGTTCAGTTATTGCAAATATTTGAGTATTCATATTACCGTACATTTTATAAGATTATTAGTTCTTGTCCTAAAAATATCGTACATTATCGTATAAAATTGCCGTATGAATACGGTAATTACCGTACGGTTGACAACACTGGTCAAGAGTCAACAACAACTAGTGTTGCAAACAATAGTATAAAATATCGATCACCTATCGATACTATCATGACCTCCATAGTATAATAATATATTCTCTTCCCGTGACAGCTGGTGACGAAATTGGAACAAGAAAAGAAGCGGTGCGGAGCGGTTCTCAAACTTGTGGGAAAAAAGATGATAGATAAAAACAATACAGTAAGTGGGTACATTTTTTTATTATTACTAGGTTTCATTTAATTTGCACTATTTGCCTAACAAACTCTTATAAGCCTTACCTTCATACATAATAAATTTACACTGAATAAAATATTTTTCTTTCTTTCTTTTCTTTCTAATATGAAGAATTATTTTTTGAATGCTCATTCAAGGGCCAAAACTACTGATTTCAGAGCTGGTACAGAGTTCTTCAATCCTTCATCAACTTTTCATAACATTTCCCACAAAATAGCATGCCAGATATTTATCCGAATCTACCCGTTGTATGAGAACATACGAATTGACAGGTCTAAGTCTACATTTATTGTTGGCAAATGTTTGTAGACCTACGAGTAGTGTTATTTTACATAAGCAAACAGACATCAAATGCGATGTCAATATATGAGCACCCTCATACATATAGATAGAGTAGATTATTTCTACTGCTCATCCAAGAGCCAAAACTACTGCTTTCGAGGTTGGTCTCCGAACAAAAGATTTTCATTTTGAGGAGTTCTTTGATCCCTCAACAATTTATTATAACCTTTCCCCCAAAATAGCATGCCGGGTATTTACACCAATCTACCCGATGTATGGGGACATACGAATGGACAGGTCTAAGTTTTCATTCTTTGTTGGCAAATATTTATAGACCTAATTATATATTAAAATAAGCAAACATACATCCAATGCGATATCAATATGAGCACTCTCATACATATAGGGAGAGTAGATATTTTTTGACGAATTCTTTGATCATTCGTCAACCTAATTTAAAATTTCTCTCAAAATAGTAAGCAGGGTATTTACCCGAATCTACCCGTTGTATGAGAACATACAAATTGACAGATCTAAGTTTTCATTTTTTGCTTGCAAATGTTTGTAGACCAAGTTATGAATTACATAAGCAAACAGACATCAAATGCGATGTCAATATATGAGCATTGAGCACCCTCATACATATAGGTAGAGTAGATTTTTTCGACTGCTCATCCAAGAGCCGAAACAAATGCTTTCGGTATAAGTCCCGGAACAAAAGATATTTGTATTGACAAGTTCTTTGATCCCCCGTCAACTGAATGTAACATTTCTTTCAAAATAGCAATCCGGGTATTTATCCGAATCTACCCGTTGTATGGGAACACGAGAACACGAGTTGACAGGTCTAAGTTTTAAGTTTCTGCTGGCAAATGTTTTTAGACCGAATTATATGTTAAAATAAGTAAACAGACATTAAATGCGATGTCAATATATGAGCATCCTCATAATTAGGGAGTAGGATTTTTGACTGTCCATCCAAGAGCCAAAACTACTGATTTCGGGGTTGTTTCCCGAACAAAAGCTATTTGTATTAACGAGTTCTTTGATCTCCTATCAACTTGTTATAATATCATTTTCCTCTGAATAGCATGCAAAAGTAAAACTATCAATAGTATCGATACTATTGACAATCGATAGTACAGGTTATTTGATACTGTCGATAGTCTTATCGATATTGTGACTGTTATTCGAGGTCAACTATCGATAGTTATGCATTTTTGTGGTCACACATCAATGTGGACCACATCAATGTGGTCTATACTTAAATGCTTCGGCCGCACTTGTGCCTATCGTCCCGATGCAATTCGCTGCGAATGTTCGTACGTTTTGTACACTAAAAAGTTATCGCGATAAAGCGCTGGTCACACCAGCGGCTTCGTAATTTTCACGAACTATCTGGCAATAATCCAAGATGGCGTTATTTACGTGTTTTAAATATGGACGACGACTTTCTTTTCATAAACATGTGTGCTAACAATTACATAATGCATTTATTGAAACTTAAAAAGAAAAAGCTAAAAATTATAACACCATCTTATCGTTCCACTCCATTTTTAAATGAACAACGCCAGTGCGACCACGCTAAGCGAATTGTTAGCGTGCTCAAATCCTTTGATGTATCGCTACCCGCGCGGTAACTAACACGAAGTTCGAATATTCGGGACGATACCCAATAACGGCCGGCAACATTTGCTTGTATCGTGTAAAAGCACGAAGCTTCGTGACGATAGGCGCAGGTCCGGCCCAAGCATAACAACAACCACCACACCAAAGATAATTCAAATAAATGACAACTTACAAATACTGAGAGTGATTTTTTTTTGTTTTGTTTTACGGCTCTGGAAACGAGACCTTTAGAGCCCTCCTTCTTTTTTAAAGTCATTTAATTTTCTGGCTATAATTTAGGTCCAAAGTACTCCATGTTTAGGTCCGTGTGGCTATACGGCCGATATTACATCTTATCTATACATATAATAAAATCGTAACCGATCGATGCTGTACATGGAAGATAAATGAGAAAAATTTTGATGGGGGTTATCATCAACGCAATAGAACACAAAACTATGATTTTTAGAATTTTTGTCTGTTTGTCTGTGCGTTTGTGCACGCTAATCTCAGAAACGGCTGCACCGATTCGGTTGCGGTTTTCACTAATGTATTTTGATAAGCCTCACTTAACATTTAGTGTTTGTTTCATCTAAATCCGTTGATAAATAAAAAAGTTATATTAATTAAAAGAATCAGGTCGTCAATTTTTGTTTGAAAAATTGCTATAAAATAACTGTTCCGTTACATTGTGATGAGCAGATAGTGCGCGTGGTGTTACGTAAGGATGAACCAGTCTGGTCACGAATAAAAATATCTTCGTCAACAAATGTAAAGCATAGATTATAATTTCAACACATTGGCTAAAACTTGTGTTATAAAATGTTGATTAAAAGTTAATATAAAGTTACTAAAACCTGCCAAGTGCGAGTCGGACTCTCGTACGAAGGGTTTCGTACCATTACGTATAAAAAATCACTTTTGTTGTATAGGAGTCCCTCTTAAATATTCATTTTATTTAGTTTTTGGTATTTGGTGTCATAGCAGCAACAAAAATACATCATCCGTGAAAATTTTGACTGTTTATCTATTACGCTTCATGAGATACAGCCTGGTGACAGACAGAAGGACAGAAGGATAGTTAAGTCTTAGCATTAGGACCCCGTTTTTACCCTTTGGGTACGGAACCCTAAAAATTGTCAATTTCGGTAAATTTGGAGCATTCTTACAAAATTTTTTTTTGGTCACCGATAGATGTCGATGTTCAAAAATTTCAAAAACTTAAATTTACAAATTTAAAATTTAATTGCTTCTCTGGGCCTCTGCAGACAGAGCCGAGGGCGGCAAGATCTACCGCCATTCTTAGCGTGATTGTGGGCGGAATAATGAAAAAAAGAATCAAAATTGGCAGTGACAGGATAGGTTCCTAGCTGCTGATCACATTTCCACCCATTCACTTGATCGACCTTTACGATCTGCGTGGAAAGAGTTAGATATTCATTTTTCTGTTCTCCATCATGCAGACAAAAGCGCGGTAAGTGCCGCGCTGCCTGGTACTCCTTGACTACGAGACAGATTAGATTAGGTTAGGTTCCCACCCTGACGTTCACCCACAGTTCAGCGCGGTCTTCCACCCAGGCTGGGCGACTGCCCGCGACAGACCGCGCTGAACTGTGCACGGTAGTGGGGAACGGACAACCTTCCGCTGTCGACTGTGGTCCGTCACATGAACGTCGTGGAGAGCAGTGCAGGCCTTTGCGGGGAGCGTCATGCTCTGCAAAGAGGTGGCGGAGAGACCAGGAGGCAACAACCAACCTGGCCATCCATCCCCGCCGCACAGGGTGCAGGAGGCGGGCTTTTGACCTGAGACTGATGCCTCCATAACGTGGGCCAATCGGGCGATGGAAACTGGATTTTGCTCAACAAATACGGTCCTCCGAGTTGAAAGCGCGTTTGTGCCAACACGCGCCTTTACCCTAACGGGTACAATTTTTCTTGATTCGTTTCCTCACGTTAAAAAAGGTAAGATTAGGTTCCACCCAACTTCCCGTGGGTGGACGAAACGGTAGGTCTTTTCAACATGAAAAAAAAGTTACGTAAGGTTTGGTTAGGTTAAGGGCTTTTGGAGCAACCATGCCAACATCATTTGGGACTGTTATGTGGCCTCTTTCCATGAGCATCTGCTTTTCATAGTGATACGCGTAATACACTGACGACATCCCAGTTGCGAGCCAGGCTAAGTTGGCACTCTTCGCCGACGACATGGCGCTTTTTGCAGTTAGTTTGAACTCAAAGTACGCCTCCAGACAGTCCTAGGCGCCCTGCTTGACTGGCTTTCAAATGGACGATCCTTAGTGAACGTCAACAAGAAGTAGACATTGCTATTTGAAAATGTCCGCTTCCTGCCACCCTTAAAACTCTTTGGGGAAGATGTGCCCAGGTACTCGCACGTCAAATATCTAGGAGTACCTGAAGTTCGGCAGATGCCCCAGCTTGAAAGCCCACATCGATAGGATGTTGGCGATAGCAAAAGTGACCCGGTGGAAGCTTTACCCAGTACTTTTCTTTCGCTACCCGCTATGGACGCGGCTCGGGATGAAGTCGCACTTAAGAAAACCTATATTTTAGGGGCCGATGTGGCTCTGCGTTACTTGAGGAACGCTATCATGCATTGGGACTTAAAGTAGGAATGCTTATTACTCTACTTTTATCTGCAATGTGGACTTAAAGTAGGAATGCTTATTTCTCTACTTTAATAAGCATTAAGTTTTTGAGCAGTACAGGATCTAGAATTTTTTGGAGGGGGGGGGGGGAGGCAAAATATGTTAATATGCCGCCCCTGTTGGTTTTGCTACCTACTTGGTTACCAGTACCTTGCTTTATAAACAGCAAGCCGTGTCTCGGTCCGTCCTGACCATAAGGTTTTATTTTGCAGGCCCCTAATAACTAGACGACACCCCCATTCCGTATCGGTAGCATGGGAGGGTTCGACTATTTCGAAATCGACGATTTTACCACCCTTCTGATTCCGCTGCCCGGGATAAGTGCAGTTCCTTTTAGTACTTAAACTAAATCGCTGTCTGTACATGGAAGATAAATGAGAAAAATATTGTTGAGGGCTTTTATCAATGCAATAGAACACAAAACTGTTTTTTGTTCTATTGCATTGATGATGTTTGTCTGTGCGTTTGTGCACGCTAATCTCGGAAACGGCTGAACCGATTCGGTTGCGGTGCTCACTAATGTATTTTGATACGCTTCACTTAACATATAGTCTTTATTTCATTTAAATCCGTTCATAAATAAAAAAGTTGTATCAATTTAAAGAATCACGGCCTACATTTTTGTTCGAAAAATTGATTTTAAAGTTACCAATGCAACCGATTGGCTGAAACTTTTGTTAATCGTTATATAAAATGATGATTGATTGACACGCGCACAAAGGGTTCCGTGCCATTATCTATAAAAATCATGTTTGTTGTATGGGAATACCTACCTACTTAAATACTGTTTTATTCTGTTTTAGTATGTGATGTTATGTAAAACGGCAATAGAAATACATCATCTGTGAAAATTTAACTGTCTAGCTATCACAGTTTATGAGATACAGCCTGGTGACAGACAGACGGACAGTAGAGTCTTAGTAATAGGGTCCGTTTTTACCCTTAGGGTACGAAATCCTAAATATTTACAAATTCGTGGTTTCGGAGCGTTCTTAAAAATTGAGCGGCCAACATGCCAGGTCTGTGAAGCGGGAGTAGCACATGGGCCTGGAAATAGCGGTAAAAGCGTTGACACCGTAAGTTTTACAGCGGCTAGGTATTGCCGTTGTAAACCACCATCACCATCTGTGAAAATTTCAACTGTCTAGCTATCACGGTTCATTAGATACAGCTTGGTGACAGACAGGTCTTAGTTATAGGGTCCCGTTTTTACCCTTTGGGTACGAAATCCTAAATATTTACAATTTCTATGGTTTCGGAGTGTTCTTAAAAATTAGTTTTTTTTTTGGCCACCTATAGATGATAGCGCTGTTCAAAAATTTTAAATTTAAATGCGGTTCTGGGCAAATTATTTTTTCATAATGAGCATCAGTTCTAACTACTAAAAGTTACCGTCTAATAAAAGGCCCTATCTGGTATCGCAACCAAACAATGGAACGGAAAGCGAGTTTTAGAGCCTCTGCAGACAGAGCCTAGGGTTGCAAGACACCGCCCAACAGCCATTCTCATAAACTTAAGTCCACGCTGACGAAGTCGCGGGCAACAGCTAGTTATCAAATAAATATGATCATATTTGTGGGACTCATAGAAATATGAAGAACCTATGACAGTGTTAGAAACAATATAATTCATAATGTCATCGACATTATGAATCATAGTTATGGTATCAAATTTTTTTTCTTTGCTCTTTGTATGGTATCCTATTTGACAGCATTCGTACAAATATAATCATATTTTTGATTGTTGATCCTCAATACCGACAATACCAAATTTTGACTGGAATATCGAAACTACAAAAATAATTATTAAAATAATTAATAGGAAAGCCTGTATGAACAAAAAGAAATGTGGTATCGTGGGACACCAGGTAGGAAGTTCCTTCGGCTAATGTAGAATTGACACAATTTGCAAAAGAAAAATCGTGCTCAAAGGTATTATACACTACTCGCTTGTGTATACGACTGTCGCGCCTGCGCACGTCTCATTTAACGGTTTTATTTAACGAGGTCATCCTTACGGTTTTACTATCACATTTTTTTCAGTTCGGTCGCGCAGCAAAATCCCTATCTCCTCCAAGCCTGCCGTAAGGAACTTCGTTCCAAAATTTCCTAAAAATGTTACTTTTACAACTATTACCTATTAAAATACTTCCATGACATTATGAATTATAGTTATGGTAACAAAAATTTTTTTTTGCTCTTTGTATGGTATCCTATTTGACAGCATTCGTACAAATATAATCATATTTTTGATTGTTGATAAAAATGGCATCCTCAATACCAACAATACCAAATTTTGACTGGAATATCGAAACTACAAAAATAATTATTAAAATAATTAATAGGAAAGCCTGTATGAACTAAATTTCCTAAACCTTACATTTACAACTATTACCTATTAAAATACTTCCATGCTTATCTGGTAGAAAAGAAAAAAACTTGGAATGTACTAGCTGCTCCTCTTCCCGTACAAATCGTTAAAGCCGATTGAGGGAATGGGCGAGGTCTGAATTTGAATCATACTAATAGGTGGTGCAGCTGGCTACCCATCACAATTTGATTCCTTTTTCATCTTAAAGCCCATCATCACGCTAAGCGTAACCTTCGGGTCCTACTGCCCTCAGCTCTGTCTACCCCGTCAGGGATAAAGACGTGAAAATGTATCTGTATCTGTTAATAAAATTGACCTCATGACATGACAAAAGAAAACGCGCGGTATCCATCTTGATAATATGACATTTATATGACCCTAGGTGTAATATTATATACTTGTATATTCTAAAACTTTGAATATTATGGAACTTGTTTATAACAACATCCTATGAATTTGACAGATATAAAGTCATATAAATATGATGAATAAATGATAACGTAATATCGGCCTTGGCTTCGTATCAAATAAAACCCATAGCCCTTGTCTCTGGTACGGTACGAACATAATTTCAATATAAATACAATGCGACAC
Source organism: Acrobasis suavella (assembly GCA_943193695.1). NCBI lineage: Eukaryota > Metazoa > Arthropoda > Insecta > Lepidoptera > Pyralidae > Acrobasis > Acrobasis suavella. Next base: position 33,357,477 of record OW971928.1, read on the forward strand.
AAATAAGTTGGACAAAAATGGCAGACTTCAAACCATTTTTGTACAATTCTCAATTCGCCTTTAAATTCAAATTCATAGCTAAATGGCGGTTATCGGCGCAGGTCAGGTACAAATATTGTACTTGTCGATAGTAATACTTTTTAGGTTTCAATAAATGCATTATGTAATTGTTAGCACACATGTTAAAGAAAAGAAAGTCGTCGTCCATATTTAAAACACGTAGATGACGCCATCTTGGATTATTGCCAGATAGTTCGTGAAAAATAACGAAGCCACTAGTGTGACCACCGCTTTATCGCGATACCTTTTTAGTGTACAAGACGTACGAAGATTCGCCGCGAATAGCTTCGGAACGATAGACACAAGTGCGGCCGAAGCATTATAAAATGGCTGATCTTTGCCCAGTACAAACGCAAAGATTTAGCATATAAAAGTGCGGAACAGTATCTATAGGTTTATTTAAAAAAAGAATATATATATATATATACTAGCTTTTCGGGCGTTGTGCGGGCTGCAAGCAGCCCGCGAATCGCCCGAAAAGCTGTTTCCGTGCAGCTGTTGAGGAAGGTCATAATATGTTTCCAGTTCAGAAAATGGATAAATATTGCAGTCTGTTGAGGAAACATGAAAAAATGTGTGGGCGGCCATCTTGGATCCAAAATCTAATTGCAGTTTCGAGTTTCGCGGGGTGCTTTACCCCAGGATACAAAATTTCAGACCCCTTCGACGTCCCATTGAGTCGTAATGAACGAAATATTTTTAATTTTTTAAAATCTAGACGCTATCTTGGATTCCAAAAAAATATGATATTTGGATTTTTCGGCTCAAAATATATATGTTTAGGTATCGATTTTCTGCCAAATCGTAAGCAGTTGACTTACGGCGGCCATCTTGGATGTCCAAAAATTAAAAAAAAAACACGCAGCTCTTGGTAGGAGTGGCTCGGCCTACGGCCTCGCCACGCAGCTCGCCCTGCGGCCTCGTGTAAATTACTTAGGAGAGTGGGGTGAGTCCCACTCACCCCACTCTCCTAAGTAAGAGAAGGGGGGGAGGGGCTCGGCCTTCGGCCTCGCTACGCAGCTCGGCCTGCGGCCTCGCGGACGGCTACGCTTTCGGCCTTCGGCCTCAGGCTGCGCCTAGTTACTTAGGGGGGACTTTTGTATGAAATTTGTATGGAGGGGAATTGTCCATGTATGGCGGCCATCTTGAATTTTGAAAAAAATCAAAAAACAAATGACAGTCGTCAAATTGCTCACAACCCCCTACATTTTGGAAAAAAAATCATACCCCTAACCCCAACCGTTTTTGCAGGCCGTACACCTTCCACATGAGGTTTCCGCAGATCTTTAGTATAATAATATATTGTCTATGGTGCATAACACAATCCGTGGCGGGAAAACTAAAAATTTTATTTCAGGTTATTTTTGTAGAAGCAATGAGTCATCGTGAGTGTAGCCCATTGTGGATTAATGGATTGAGGATGAATCCTAGTCTGAGCTTCATCCAAGGAAACCTTTGAGATATAATGATGAAATAAATTAATAAAGTATAATTCACAAAATTACAGATTCGTGGTCAACACCTATCGACAAGTTAATGTTTTGGCGCACTAATACTTGGATACAACATGACCATAAATCTTCAAATTTACATCTTAGAATTCATGGTGATCAACTTATAATTACATCTACAAATAAAGTTTTGGAAACTCTAAATATGCACCGTAAAATAAAGGGTGTTTACAAAGGAGACATTATAATTTTAATTATAAATGACTCTTCCCAAAACGTAAGTATAACTGAACTAACTAAGTACTGCAAAAACTTAAACAACTACAAAAGCCGCCCGGGGCATGGACCCTGACTTGCTACCCCATCTAGATCCAGGGCTGTTGACCGATTTGGTCAACTCATAGATAAAGAGCCTACTTTCCATGAAATTCCAATAGTGATGGACATCCATCAGAAATACGTATTCCTGATGGATGCCCATCACTATTGGAATTCCTGTACCCAGGATGTTGGATTGGCGATTATGTCTTGTTCATCTTTGTTGTAGATAAGAAAACTGAAGTTTCAAGTCAAGGCAAACCCCACACACTGTTTTCAAATGCTTGGCGAACACTTCCCAATCATTCATCATAATTCAAATAAAACCGATAATGCGAATGTACGATATCGAAACGTTAACGACTTGTTAAAAGTTGCGTTGGAAACTGCAGGTATAGATATTTTGACCTTTTAATCTCTAGCAAGAACGACGCCGCCGCCTTAACTTCCCATGGCCTCTGATTTAGATCTAGCTGCCTAAAGACATACTGACATAATGTGGCGGGTAGCTTGAATAGTTTGACGACTATCGTCTGGAGATAAGTTGGGCTAGCGATTTTATTTGCCTTCAAAATCACGGAAGAGCTCAGAATAATTTACTAATAGTAAAGTAATAGGCTACGCTCATCCATCCAGCCAGAGTAATCCAGACCAGGAGTGTTATTTTTAATTTAAGGAGTCACCGAGACACAAATCGAGTAGTTTTCCAACTCACCGCTCGCGTAAAAAACATTTTGGCCATATTTTTGAAACCGTCGTGTCCGCTAAAAACTATATTGTTTTACGCAGAAAACATCGAACATATGTGTATGGTTTTCTAAGAATTTCACCATGAATAAAAAAGCAGTATAAATCGGAACGGATTCTCCATGAAAGGTTTCTGACATATCTATGCTACAAATTTTAAAATAACGAGTGGTCGAGACCATCGGACCACTCGTTGTAAATCCTTCGCATCGCATACGATCGTTTCAAAAATGCGCCCGTTTGGAAACGCTCGCGTAAGCCATTCGTGATTTAACAAGTTATTTAAAAAATGCTTCCCCTGGGCCTACTGTAACCGCCGATGCTTTACTTTTTATTTGCGCTAAAACGTAAAAAGTCATGTTCCCTGCCCTGCCTGCATCATCGACCTGTTGGCTAGAGGAAACCGGTTGGGTTAGCCATATGCCGTAGGGATTTTGGAATAAAGAGATAAGATAAGGTTGGATCATTGACTTATGAACAGTACAAGTTTGAATGATAGCTAAGAGGTACAAGTTCATTAATTGGGTGGGAGTTTGGGATGGGTTATCCCGCAACGACGAGGCGTCGTTACGCGATAACCTTGGCGGCGGCGCCGCGCTCAGCCACCATCTCGATTATTGAAGAAAGTAAATTACCTACCTAAATTAAATATCATTCATTTACTTCACAGATTTTACACGAAAAGGATTTGGTATGCCTGCAAACTTCAAAAACTTTGTGAAATTATGTTTGCTGGATCCAACGTTTCGACCTTTTGTTCAAGAATTGAAAAATATATTACAGGAAGATTCACTGATATAGCTTAATTAAAAGGTCTTTTAGTTTCTAACTACCTAACACAAATAAAGTTATTAAACAATATTTACATGAAGCCTGATATTACACTACATTTTGGGAGGAAAAAAAGGAATGAATATAAAAATTCTAAATAGTAAGTAGGCTAACCTGTACCTTCTTAGTATATTTTATGCTACTTGTTTGTTCTGATTTTGTTTATCATCGCCAATATTGGTGGCAGCAGGTTATATAAAGGCATCTTACATAGCTTGATCACTGCCATAGAATGATGACAGCCGGGGCCGGGAACATTGATGCCTTATTCATTGGCCGGGCGGCGCGGCGGGACCAACAGCTTACACGTGCCTTCCGAAGCACTGAGGAGCTTCAGCATTTTTCATGACTTTATGGTCACCGATGTAAGTGCGAACCACGCCCGGTGCTGCTTTACTTGCAAAAGCGCTAGTAATGCGCACCAAGCTCCTCGTGCGCACCGGAGTGCGATTTTCATTTAAAGACTCACCGAAAAACAAAACGTGTAGTTTTCCAACTCACCGCTCGCGTACAAACCATTTGGCCGTATTTTTGAAACCATCGTGTCAGCTAAAAACAATATGGTTTTACACAGAAAAAATGAAAATTATGTCTATGGTTTTCTAAGAATTTCACCATTGACGGAGTCACCTAAACGAATGGCTTTTCCATACAAAAAACCGTACGTTTAGTGACTCCGCGTTTGAAAAATCGCACCACTGTGTGAACAATTCATGTCAACTGTCAGATTTAAAACTTTAATTTTGTCTATGGTGCTTGTTTTCAAATTCAAATAGAAATCAAGCTTCAACACTTCATACTTCAATCAACGGTCAAACGGTCTTCAATTCCAACGAACGGATGTTTATTGTATTCGATACATACACATAAAGTTGTGAAAATATTGCACAATTTATTAGGTATTTCTTTAATTTATTTTTGTTGTTTATCTTGTGAAGTCGTGATAAATTTAACACAAGTACAACTAAAATGCTGCCGTCGAGATATGTACCGGTACAGTCTTCAGCCATGAGGAAATCTCGGTAAGTAAATCGAGATTGTTCATCAGCAGTTTATGCTAAATTTAGATTGAATACTTATTACAATGATTTTTAACTAAAAACCACTATTATTTAAATAAATGTATTAAAAGATTTATAAATATTATTTACAATGATTTTTAACTAAAAACCACTATTATTTAAATAAATGTATTAAAAGATTTATAAATATTATCCTACTAGATATTTAGTAAATAGTTCGCACCGAACTGTGAATAGCAACCCCATCTCAGCAACCCCATGACAGATTTGGCTCATGTTTGATATTTAAAATTCGATTGGCTGCTTCTACATGCCTACCAATTTCATGAAGCTTCGGTCAAAACTACTCTAGTTACTATCGGAGTAACATTAATTACTTACAAGGATGGCACGTAGAAATAATTTTGTGATTACATTAGAATTTGTACGTTTTGACGAAGGCTCGAAACCAGACCGTCTATGCTGCCGAAGCTCCGAAAACAGGCCTCCATAGACCACCCGTCTACTGAAGCTCGCAAGCTGAGCATGGCGATATACCGGTCGAACAGTGTAGACCATCCACGGGCCTTGTTTGGAGGCACCAGGCTGAGTAGAGAGGCACCTGCTACTAAGATACCTTTGAATCAGGCAAGTTATCTTATTTATATTGTAAACTAGCTGACCCGACAGAAGTTGTTACAACTATTATTGTGCATGTTAGGGTTCCATACCTAAAAGGTAAAAACAGGACCCCATTACTAAGACTCCCCTGTCTATCTGTCCGTCCGTATGTCTGTCTGTCTTTCACCAGGCTGTATCTCACAGTGACGTGCACAAATATTTTTGACAGGATAGGCACTAACCTTACCTAAATTACGAGAATGGTTGCATATCAAGGCAAAATACATTTTTCACTAGTATCCAATATTATATTAGGGTGGCACAGGGTAGTCAAAGTCTATTTATCTGTATGAAATGCACGCTATGCTACTGGTATCTCATGAACTGTGATAGCTAAATAGTTCAAATTTTTAACAGATGATGTATTTCTTTTGCTGCTATAACAACAAATATGTACTACAAACAATAATATTAATATTTGGGGGCTCCCATAAAACAAATGTGATTAGTTATAGATAATGGAATGCAAACTTTCGACTTGCACTTGGCTGGATATTATTATTATTTTTTTAGTAAGAAAAAAGATGGATGTAGTCAGTAAAGTCACTTTATGGTGAGACCATGGAAAATATGAATTAATTTTATAAATTTTTCATGACTGGACTAGGGAGTGTGTTATTTCATTGAACATCGCAAAGTGTTGACAGTATTGATGGCAACACTCTGGAATCGGTGAACCTTCAAAAAGATCTTAGTATTCATGTTGCTGCCAACCCGTAATGGGAAGAAAATATCACTTCTGTAGTTAAAAAATTAAAAACACATGTAGATCATTCCAAAATATGACTGCTGAAGTCTTCAGACAAATATATAAACCTTATATACGCCCCTTACTGGAATATGGATTTCAAATCTGGAGCCCATACTTTCAAAATACATCAACTTACTAGATAGTGTTCAAAGAAGAGCTACTAAAATTCCTCAAATTCTCCGTCATAAATCATATGAAGAAAGACTTAAAGCCCTGCACCTCACTACTCTCGAGGAAAGACGCTTTCTTACTGATTTTATTGAGACGTTTAAAATCCTAACTCTCAGCTACGACCTACCTGACTTGCATACCATCTTCAACATGAGACAAAAGACAAAACCATCACGAGGACACTGCTACCAGGTAACTTGTGCAGTGACTAGAACCAAATCTGTTCATCACTTTCTCAGTAACAGAGTGGTTAATAACTGGAATAGACTACCAAAAGGAATGGTCACTGCACCTTCCATAAATTCATTTAAAAACAGACTCGACAAAAGGATAAAGACAAATACAGTGTTGTTAATGCCTAAATGAACTGAGAAAAGACTTTCTGGACTCTTAGCACTGTGTGAAATAGACATATCAACTCAAAGCTGCTCGTCTATAAATAAATAATAATAATAATAAATTGTCCGCCTTAGCTATACCTAATTGGTTTTAAAGTAGTTGACTTGCAAACAGAGCGCCAAATCTCTTGAACAGTAAGAATTTTTATTTAGTTAGCTAACTATGTCGTACTGCTGCGCAAAAGCCTCTTCTATAAGCTTTGTTAAATATTGATGTGGACTGGGTAAAAAACATTAAAGGACCCATAATTTTTATTTAGCAAAGTAGTAAAAATTCACAAAGATATCTACAACAGTGCTTCGAAGTTTCGGAGTTTTTTACGTCACCTTTGGTAAAAAAGCTGATCGTGACGTCACGTTTAATTAAAATGTGCTGTATCTACGTCATTATTTGCTATTTAGAGAAAATAACTGAAGATGCAGCTAACATCACACTTCGAAAGATGGATCATGAAAAGATCATAAAAAAAAATGCAGTCTATTTTATATCCCTACCTTATTATTTATTACATACCAAGTATAGAATTATACTCCTATATGTGTACTTGTTGTTGGTATATGGTAGACTCTAACTTCCCCTGTCTCTTCCATCCTCTAGACTGCAATCTCCCACATGCTTCATACTACCCTATCTATATACACGCTCTCCTGGTTTCGCGAGCCTGGTACTGGTTCAAAGAGGTCTGACGTGGCTGCGCTAGTAAACGAACGAAGGGAGGCGATAAGAACCCATATAAGCCCGTAGCTGTAAGTTCTGTCATGTTCATTCCAAAGTAGACCTAGCTCCAACACTCTTAATCCGAAACGCTGGCTGCGAGAGCACAGAATTGAACTGAACTACATTTGTAGTTGTAGCACTATTTAAGACTATCTCAAATTTCATGAAAATGTAGTCCTTTAATCATATTACTGCATCTTCTACATTTAGGAGACAGGCTCTAGTCGGTGGCATTGTAAGGGAAAGGGTGCAGATAATGATGATTTTTGATAGAGATAATGACTTTGGAATGCCTTACCCGAAGACATCAAAAGTATCTCAAATAGGTACCTTGGTTTAAGGAAAATGTCCACACGCACCTTTTTGGTAATTTCAATTTTAAAGCTAATTATAAACCTAAATTGTATGATTGTACTAATCATTATCATATGCATGTGTAGGAGAGTTCAATGTAAAATTCCCTTTTAGTGTCCGACCGAAACTAGTTTTACGACCGAAACCGAAACCGAAACCGAAACCGAAACCGATAACTAATTTAGGCAATGGTCTCTGTTTCGGCCGAAACCGAAACTTCCTTACAAGGATCATATTTTAAGGGAAAAATAAAGAAAACGTTACTATAACTGAGAATAAGTAAATAACAAAACGGCAACTTTCATACAAAAATGCAAGAACCTCTGACATACATATTTCTTTACTAAAGGTTATTCCGTAATTTATTGCATTATGGTTTTAAGTCGAAAAACAGAAATGAAATATTAATTTTAATAGACGGATATCTAGGAGGTACCTATGTAAATTCTCTTTTAATTACTTAATTTATGTGTGATAATAATTTCACAAAACAAAATTGGTAGTACGTAAGTTAGTATCTATTGTACTTGCCACTTGGATACCTTGGTAATAAATACTAAAATAAACTTTGAAACTCTGAATCCATAATATTATCACCATAAAATGCACTATAGTCATTACTAACTACCTAACTAATGTTTGTTTACGTATAGCATTAGCAAAAGAGTAAAGAAAACATAAAAAATATTTAAAGATTAGTTATTAAACTTTATCTTACTTTTATCAGTCACTAGCTTGTGCCCGCGGCTTCGCACGCGTAGGGGTGTAATTTATCAAAATCCCTTCTTAGGGGATGCCTACGTCATAGTAGCTTTATGCATGCAAAGTCTCAGCCCGATCGGTTTAAAATTGACAAAGTTTCATACAAACTTTCATCCCCTATTTTATCCCCTTGGGGGTAGAATTGATCAAAATCCTTTCTTAGCGGATGCCTACGTCATAACATCTACCTGCATGCCAAATTTCAGCCCGATCCGTCCAGTGGTTTGGGCTGTGCGTTGATAGATCACTATGTCAGTCAGTCAGTCACCTTTGAGTTATATATATTTAGATATTGAATATTTTTTGATGTTTACTACCCTCTCTTATGTTATAACGACATAAAACTTACCAAATTCAAAATAAATCACTCGAAACCTCGCCACCACAACAAAACAAAACGGTTTCGGTTCTAGTTTCGGCAAGTTTGCCGCTGAAAACGAAACTACCACTCCACGACCTATCACTTGCAGGCCTATTACTACCAATCGTAGAGTGCATTTTCGGGAATGTATACAAAATAATTTACCTAGATTAGATTTTATTGCAAACCCTAACGACCATTACAAAAATATTTTTAACACGGTGGAAGGAGAGTTTAGCAAAAGCTTCCCACTAAAAACTCTTAAAGCTGATAATAAACCTAAATTTTGTGATTGGGCTACTAAAGGTATACACTAGTAGGAGGAAATTATATGAACTATATGGTGAAAAAAGATATAATTTTAATGCGGATTTTTTGGCATATGTTAAAAAATATTCAAAATGGTTCAAAAAGGTGTGTTTGGCTGCGAAAGCATTACATCTAACGAACAAAATTAAAAATTCTAAAGATAAAGTTAAGACAACATGGTCAATTATTAATAATGAGACAGGAAAAACCAATACTAGGGACTCAACATTCACATAAAAAATTGGAGATAAAACCGCTGACTCGGATATCGAAGTAGCTAATGAATTCAATACTTTTTTTGCTAACATTTCCAAAGATATCACCCAGTCATTGCTTTCATGTCCGAACGCCGCCGATGAACTATTGAAAAGTAATTCATCTACGCCCAAAACAACTTTTACCTTTACTAGCATAACTCCATATGACATTATCTCAGCTTACAAGGCTCTTAATACTAAAAAAACTGAGGACCTATGGGGTATTTCGGTTTCCGTTTTGAGCAGTATCATCGATCTGATTGCTCCTTACTTAACTTTAATATTTAATAAATGTATTTCAGAAGGTGTTTTCCCTGACTTAATGAAAGCAAGTAAAGTTATACCACTGTTTAAACAGGGATCCAAAGATGATCCGAACAATTATAGACCAAATTCAATATTACCGGCTTTAAGTAAAATATTTGAAAAAATTATATTAGACCAGCTAGTATCGTATTTTAATATTAATAAATTACTTCACTGTCGCCAATATGGATTTACAAAAGGGCGCTCTACCACTGATGCAGCAGCGACCTTAGTTAAGATTATTTACGAAGCCTGGGAGAATCGACAAGACGTTATAGGTATCTTTTGCGATCTGTCGAAGGCATTCGATTGTGTCGATCACATAATATTAAAAAATAAACTAAAATTTTATGGCGTTACTGATACTGCACTCTCTGTTATTTCATCTTATCTTGATAATAGAACTCAAAGAGTTGAAATCAACAGAGTATCCTCAAATAGTGCACCTGTGAGCATGGGTGTGCCTCAGGGTTCAATAATTGGTCCATTTTTGTTTTTGATTTATATTAATGACCTCCCCTGTCTTGCAGAAAAGTTGTGTAAAGTAGTATTGTTTGCTGATGATACATCTTTACTTTTTAAAGTTGACAGAAAATGCACAAACTATGACGATGTAAGCAATACTATGTCACAAGTACTTAGTTTGTTTACGACTAATAATCTGGCCTTAAACACACAAAAGACTAAGTGCGTTAATTTTTCACTATTAAATAAACCTGATACTCACATACCTTTGAGTCTTAATGGTCAAGTTCTAGAATGGGTACCCAACACCAAATTTTTAGGCATAACTGTAGACTGGAACTTAAAATGGGATAAACATATTGAGGCCACTGCCAAGAAACTTAGTTCGGCAGCATATGCTGTGAGGAGGGTCAGACGGTGTACTAACGTTGAAACTGCTAGGCTAGTATACTTTAGTTATTTTCACAGCATAATGTCATATGGCTTGCTCTTATGGGGTAAAGCGGCTAACATACATGCTATCTCTGTGCTACAAAAGAGAGCTGTTCGGTCGATCTACGGACTAAAATCACGCGATTCCTTAAGAGATTTATTTAAATCTATAAATATTCTTACTGTGACATCTCAATTTATTTACGACAATTTTCTATTTGTTAAATCTAGGTTAAATAATTTCAAGAAAAATAGTGATGTTCACAGTTTTAATACTCGCAACAAAAATCAGCTTCATACGCCTAAATTTCGACTTGCTAAAACTAGAAAGTCACTCATAGGTCTAGGTATAACATTATTTAATAAACTTCCCGAAGCGATTGTTAACCTACCAATGGCAAAATTTAAAACACATGTTAAAAAAGTTTTATTGAACAATGCGTACTATACTATCAATGATTATTTAAGAGATAAAAACGCGTGGATACTTCCTAAACATTTTCCATTACACTCCACACATGAAACATATATAGCTGCATTTTCTGTTACCATAATAAGCTTACTGTAAAAACATGTAAATGCTCTGCGATCAATAAGTGACCAACATATAATTAATATTTTCTCTTGACAAGGTCTGCGAGTTCGGGTTTTTCATGCTCACTAAAATGTCCAATCCGGTGGTGGCGTCGCTGGTCGGGTCGTTGGATTCCCTCTAATATGGTTGAGTTTAACGATGGCTGATCCGTGCGTCAACTCGTGAACGGGTGCTGCCGGGAGGGACTGGTCAGCTCGGCTTCGCTTTTTTTGACTACTTAATATTTTTTATTACGCAATTTATGTTTGTTTACTTGTTCGCAAGCATTACATGTTAAATGTGTCAACATTGTATTATAAGTATTTATTAATTAAAAGACAATTATAATAATATGACAAAGCCCTTCTGGCGAGTAGACGACCAATACTGTGAAAATGAGTTTCTTTCGGCGTTACTTCTCAGCAATGGTCGTTACGAAGCGCTGGTATCGGTAGCTTTTCTTTAAAAATAAATTAAATTGTAATATACTTTACACGTAACATAAATTTTACTTATTGACGTGTAAAAGTGCCTGTAAAGGTCTAATTACTGAATAAACATTTGAATCTTTGAATCTTTGACTAAACCGAAACTCGTGTTTTTTCCGAAACTCAATCGAAAACGAAACCGAAACCGAAAATTTGGTCGGACACTATTCCCTTTTTTATTTTTTACATGAGCAAAGAGAAAGTTGTTTATTACAGAGTGCAAGGGTTGGATTTTAAATGGCAATGTTAGATAGTAACACAGTCTTGTTCGAGCAGCCGTACTGTGCACAACTCGTTTGTGTACTTTGCTGTGGCTTGGCCATGACTCCTTAAATTGTGGTTATTGTAATCGATGCGGATTGGTAAACCGATTTATCACAATGACAGTTTATTTCAGCTGGACGATAAGTCCAGGTGGACACAGAATACCTGTGTGGGCCAGAGGATTTCAACTAATGTGGTTATAATTCATGGGTCAGCGTCAGGTGGGGCGCTATCTTATCGTCACATTTTTAAGAGGCCTATTATATATATATATTAGGTAAGAAAGTTTTCATCCTCACATTATAGTCTGTTCTCTTTCTTTAAGTAACCAAGTAGGTTGTTCACGTCACTCGGGATGTCGGATGCCGATTCCGCCCTGCTCTGCCCCTTTTACTCGGCCGTCTGCGATATATTATGTATGTATATTGTAAATGTATGTTTAAAATATAGTGTGTCTTTATGTGCCTATCACTAATAATTATTATTTCTGTTTTTCCTAAAAGCTGACTGGTAGAGCATGCATTGGCATTACATTTTGACCTGAATTTTTCGGGGTCCAGTGCTGCTCCCATTTGAAAGGAAACTTGTTTTTTTCAAATGGGGGCAGCACTGATCCCTGTAAAATTGCGCAAACTCAGAGGTACAGGTTGAACAAAGTGAGGATCAAACTTGTGCGTCACATATGGACAGCCAGTGCCTAAACCGCTTGGCTACCACTTCTATAAAGTATTTTTCTTTCTTTATTATTGATTAAAGAGTTTTTATTTGTGAAATATAGAATAATTGTGTTGTTATATTCCAGAGGTCTAGATTACAACAAGGGGACTGGCATAGGCAGTCGTCCACCACACCATTGCGCTCAAGCCACTACACCTCAAGGCCCACCACCACTCCTGTTGTAAGTATAATGCAAGTGGAACTTGTCATTTTGAGTGTTTGACCTAATGCGTATTTGACCTTCTCAAATGATTCTGCACATCCAACTATTCAGTTGAAAAGCTAAAAGTTAGTCTACTGTAAAATTATTATACATTTATACAAATTGTTTAAACTGTTGGCTATATTTCTCCTCGATTTGCAAGGTCTTTGGCATCATTGGGTGACCATTGACATGCATATTATACAATATGTAACAAAAACCAAAAACAAGGATCGGACCGGGTTTTTGTTATAGTTGGAGAAGAAAAAGCGAAGCAGCACAGGTGAGGATGCAACATGAATCGATTGAATGTCCATTTATGTGCACTTAGCAGATATTGCCATCCATGTATTCCATCATGTTAAAAGTGGCTCTTGCGGCATGTGGCCCTGCGATCTGTCTGCTAAGAGCCGTAAGACACAAAATGCTGAGTCTGCCCCATTAGGGATATAGACATGATAGGTAGTATAAATGTATGAATGTAGCAGATATTGAATGGTTTCAGCGGACACCTACAGAAGACCGCGCAAAGAACTGGCAGGCGTCGCTGGATAGAGCGTTAGCATTTGTTACCATGAAAGACCAAAGGTAAGCACTATTTCTAATGACATCTTAGTAATTCAATTGTGCCACACTAACTCCATAAAAGACCTATCCAATATAAACACCCATATCCATTTATACTATACTTCTATTCTAATATGATGAATGTGAAAGTAACTCTGTCGGTTTGGCTGTTACATTTTCACGTTTCAACTACTGAACTAATTTATATAAAATTTGGAATGGATATAGTTTGAGACCCGGGGAAGGACTAATCATAGTTTTCATCCCATAAATCATCCATTAAAGGAATAAAAAGGGAATTGAACTATGTTTAGGGAATTCTATTTTGCCATACAATTCAAGTAGAATTTATTTCAAAGGTACTAAAAAATTTACGCATACCAAGTTTGACACGTTTTTCTATACCTAATGAGTATTTTTTGCTTCTTTTAAAGACAAATTCATAAAAATTCTGAAAAGATTTCTACACCTTTTCTATACATATAATAAAATCGTAACCGATCGCTGTCTGTACATGGAAGATAAATTAGAAAAATTTTGATGGGGGTTATCATCAACGCAATAGAACACAAAACTATGATTTTTAGAATTTTTGTCTGTTTGTCTGTGCATTTGTTTACGCTAATCTCAGAAACGGCTGCACCGATTCGGTTGCGGTTTTCACTAATGTATTTTGATAAGCCTCACTTAACATTTAGTGTTTGTTTCATATAAATCCGTTGATAAATAAAAAAGTTATATTAATTAAAAGAATCAGGTCATCAATTTTTGTTTTAAAAATTGCTATAAAATAACTGTTCCGTTACATTGGCTAAAACTTGTGTTATAAAATGATGATTGAAAGTTAATAAAACCTGCCAAGTGCGAGTCGGACTCGCGTACGAAGGGTTCAGTACCATTATGTATAAAAAAATCAGTTTTGCTGTATGGGAGCCCCTCTTAAATATTCATTTTATTTTGTTTTTGGTGTTTGGTGTTATAGCAGCAACAAAATACATCATCAGTGAAAATTTTTACTGTCTATCTATCACGGTTCATGAGATACAGCCTGGTCACAGACAGAAGGATAGTCACGTCTTAATTTTACCCTTTGGGTACGGAACCCAAAGGGTAAAATTTAATATTTAAGTGCGTCTCTGGGCCTCTGCAGACAGAGCCTAGGGCCGCAAGACCTAACGACGCCCAACCGCACTTCTTAGCGTGATTGTGGGCGGATTCCATGCTGCTGATCACATTTCCGCCCATTCACTTGATCCGCTTTTACGATCTGCGTGGAAAGAGTTAGATATTCATTTCTTATGTTCTCCTAAATCATTATGGGGACAAAAGCGCGGTGAGTGCCGCGCTGCCTGGTACTCCTCGACTACGAGACAGACTAGGTTACGTTAGGTTCCCACCCTGACAGACTGCCCAGCCTGGGCGGAAGACCGCGCTGATATGTGCACGGTAGGGGAGACGGACGACCTTCCGCTTTCGACTATGGTTCGTCACATGAACGTCGTGGAGAGCAGTGCAGGCCTTTGCGGAGAGCGTCATGCTCCGCAAAGAGGTGGCGGAGAGAGACCGAGAGGTAACAACCGACCTGGCCATCCATCCCAGGAGCACAGGGCGCAGGAGGCCGGCTTTTGACCCGCAACTGCTGCCTCCATAATGTGGGCCAATCGGGCGATGGAAACTGGATTTCGCTCAACAAATACGATCCTCCCGAGTTGAAAGCGCGTTTGTGCCAACACGCGCCTTTACCCTAACGAGTACAATTTTTCTTGATTCGTTTCCTCACGTAAAAAAAGGTAAGGTGAGGTTCCACGTGGGTGGACGAAACGGTAGATTTTTCCACAAAAAAAAAATTACGTAAGGTTTGGTTAGGTTAGGGGCTTTTGGAGTACCCATGCCAACATTATTTAGAACTGTTATGTGGCGTCTTTCCACGAGCATCTGTTTTCCATGGTGATACGCGTAATACACCGACGACATCCCAGTTGCCGGCCAGACTCAGTTGGCACTCATCGACACAGCACTTTTTGCAGTTAGTTTGAACTCAAAGTACGCCTCCAGACAGTCCTAGGCGCCCTGCTTGACAGGCTTTCAAATGGTGGTTCTTAGTGAACGTCAACAAGAAGCAGATATTGCTTTTTGAAAACACCCGCTTCCTGCCACCCTTAAAGCTCTTTGGGGAAGATGTGTCGAGGAACTCGCACGTCAAATATCTGGGAGTACCTGAAGTTCGGCAGATGCCTCAGCTTGAAAGCCTACATCGATAGGGTGGTGGCGGTAGCAAAAATGACCCGGTGGAAGCTCTACCCAGTACTTTTCCCTCGCTTCCCGCTATGTACGCGGCTCGGGATGAAGTCGCACTTAAGAAAACTTATGTTTTAGGGGCCGATGTGGCTCCGCGTTACTTGAGAAACGACGTCATCCATTGGGACTTAAAGTAGGAACGCTTATTTCTCAACTTTTATCCCCCGCCTAGCGAAGGACATGTATGACAAGACTTACCGTTGCATCACCACATAAGGAGGGCGGGGAAGATGATACCAAAGTAATACCTATAGTCGGTGGCAGCACTCCGCTAAATATAGCTAAAACAGAGCTGTGGGGGCTCCTGCCGAATGACGGAGGGTGAATGAAGAAGTTCATTTTGCAGGCCCCTAATAACTAGACGCCACCCCCATTCCTTATCGGTAGAATGGACGGGATGGATATATTCGAGCATTTTGCCGCCCTTCTGATTTCGCCGCCCGGTTTAAATGCAGTTCCTTTTAGTACTTAAACTAAATATTTAAATAAATCAATTAATTTTTACTCTAAATCTTCATTCGCTGCTACGAAACCTTTCATTGCGTCACACTAGACCGGTTTTATTGAAAATACTAAAATGACGGTGCTCATAAACTAAAGTCCACGCTGACGAAGTCGCGGGCAACAGCTAGTATTAAATATGTTCTGTCCCGTTCGTACTATTTAAAAAAAAAATAAGATGGGAAAGGATAAAACATATATTTACTAATAGTTATTTATGCAACTGTAGTATAATAAGGGGTATTAATACACGAATGTGGGTATATCACACGAGGCGAAGCCGAGTGTGATAATAGTATCACATGAGTGTTTTAATACCTAATTATTACAGTTGCATACATAACTTTATCTACACCCATGATATTCATCCTCTATAAAAACTTTTAAATCCATAGGCCGTTGTACAGTGTTAAGAACTCTCGTGTAAATTCCTGGGGCCTTACTATGAACTTCATCAAAACCATAATGGATTAGTTCCGTTTTAATTCAAGTTATAATAATATTGTTTCAAAATGCACAATGAGCTTAAATTGTTAAAAAATGTACAAATTGACAAATGCTAGCAAAAACAATATTAAAGTAATATTACTTTAATGTTGTTATGGTACGAATTGACAAAGTAATATTAAAACAAGACTGCTATAAGAGGTCATAGTAAGGCCCTTGGTAAGTTTAATTGCTGAGTATCTAATACAAACTAGTATGTATAGGTAATAATATAATTATTTATTGTAATAATTATTAAAATTTTGGATCGTACTAATTGTTTTTGTTCGATATTAGTAAATACCGTACAAAAATGGCGGGATACGACGTGAATTCGAATAACCAATAAGTTCCTTTTTTTAAATTACGGAGCTTTGGTAGTAAACCGCGCGTACATGAAAATGTTCTTTTTTGAAAATTTGCTGTTTGATGAGTAAATGATTGAATTTGCGTTGCATAATGAAATTTAGTACAACATTATAACACTCGTTTGGGTGATATAATGGTTGTTATGACACTGAGTGTTTTAATGTTGGCAATAAGCTAACTGTTTCAGAAACTTTTATAGAGGATTTATAGCATGGGTGTAGATAAAATAGGTTTAGCAAACGGTTGTTTATTTTTATGAATACGAAGGTAAATTTCCATTGTTCAGGCCAATCTCCAACGTGGCGTGGCAGCGCGCCCAGTACACGCGCGTGCAGGAGGCGCTGGCGGAGCGCAACGCGGGCGCGGGCGGCGCGCTCATGATCAAGCCGCTTACCATCGCGCGCTTCGTGGACATCACCGGGGCCCTGCTCGCCGACATCTCCAGCGAATTTAAGCTGAACAACGATAACTATGTCACTAAGGTACCAACTCATTTTTGATGCAATATTTGTAGTCAAAATCTTGCAACTTTTGAATTACGTAGTGGGTTACTTCATTATTACCACTTCATAGATAGATAACTCTTTGGGTACATTCCTTACCACTGGGGACAAATAGGAATTTTAATGGAATTCTGTATATGAAATAATAGGAATTCTGTTCTGTCCCCAGTGGGGACGACGCGGTGGTGACAATCGAAACACACAACTAAAAAACCGGCCAAGTGCGAGTTGAACTCCTGTGGAGAGTGTTCCGTACAATGCCAAAGTCAAATGTTTTTATTCATTTGATACTCAGGTACTCAGATACTCATTTATTCATAATTATTATTACACATCACAATGTATATCAATATTATAATAACTATCTGTAACCCGCGACTTCGTCCGCGTAGAAGTCAAAAATGGTTCTAATAGGATCTTTAATTGATTTTTTTTTAATTGATAGTTCCCGTTACCGTCATTTGCTAGGGCAAAAGAGAACAAATGATCTATTCGTCTCATTTTTTTTGTCTCTCCCTCAAAAAATGACGAAGTTTCATAATAATATAAATTCGCAACCCCTAATGCACCCCAGGGGATGCAATTTTTTAAAATCTAATTTCTGTGTTATTAAGTTTTCATTGACCACTAATTCAAAAATGTCATGTGTCTCGCTTCTAAACTGACGAAGATTCATATAAATTTGCAACCCCTATTTCACTCCTATAGGGATATAATTTCAAAATCTAATAAATACATTATTATTTTCGACTTTAAAATAAATTAAATATTCATGTGTCTCACTTTAAAAATTACGAAGTTCCATAC
This sequence comes from Acrobasis suavella, assembly GCA_943193695.1. Taxonomy (NCBI): domain Eukaryota; kingdom Metazoa; phylum Arthropoda; class Insecta; order Lepidoptera; family Pyralidae; genus Acrobasis; species Acrobasis suavella. Next base: position 33,375,626 of record OW971928.1, read on the forward strand.
AAACTGGCAACCCCTATTTCACCCCCTTAGGGATGAAATTTCTAAAAATCCTTTCTTAGCGGACGTCTCCTAGTCACAATCTACCTTCCTGCCAAATTTTATCTTCATTGGCTAAATAGTTTTCGAGATTTTGTGATGAGTGAGTGAGTGATTATCGCTTTATATATATATAGATAATGGTTATACTTAGTTTGTGCAATAAAGAAGTTTTAAGTTTAGTTGTTTTTTGTTGGCAGCTGCCACACTTGTCCAAGCGCCTGCTGTACCCTGGAACAGTGTCCAAGTCCTGGCTGAAGACCGTAAACACACTGCACGCGTTCCCGCAGGCGCTCGCTCTGATCGCATACCTCTTGGACCTTGTCACACACATCGTGAGTACAACCTTTTTACCCGATTACGGCGAAGCCAAAAGGAGGGTTATGTGTTTCGCCGCTATGTATGTATGTTAATCTGTCCCCTCGATTTTTTTTTATATCCATGGTACCTTAAAAAATTAGTTATCATTAGAAGTGTCTTAGATGTCCGCTTAATGTCTGCGCTCGTTTCCCTCATCAAGTCATCATCTTAAGGGCTATCCGGTCCACATTACGTCACAACGAGGCTCATGTCAAATGCTCATGTCAGTATGTGTCAAAAGTAGAGACTGAACCGAATATTCGTGGTGTTTGTCTTTCAGGCAAAAAATTAAGAATCGGCCATATTTTCGTTTTCTGCCAAAAACAAGCCGAAGCTTAAGCTCAGCCGATAACCATAAATTCGTAGAGTGCTACTTTATTTGACCAACTTCGGATGGCGAACACGTAACTTGCAACGGAAGCACGACACCCACCTGCTAAGTGGTCAGACAACTTGACCGAGGTCCCTGAAAAACGATGCAGACTGATTTAGATCGGCCATTTTGGGAATCCATGGGAGAGGGCTTATGTGGCTTATGTCCAGCAGTGGAAGTAATTTAGCTGAAATGATGATGACCAAACTTATTTTTAGGAAACACCAGTAACGGATGATTGGCTCTTCATTGGGAAGGATGACTTATTAGTACTGCGCAGGGATTACATTGATAAGTGCTGGATCAGGTCAGTAAGTTATCAACAAAACTCGAAAGTCAAGTCAAAATGTATCCTACTTTAGGGAATTTTTAGGGTTCCGTACCCAAATAGGAGCCTATTACTGAGACTCCGCTGTCTGTCTGTTTGTCTGCCTGTCCGTCGGTGAAAGGGCTCTATAGAGCAAGAGCTCATGAGGGCCAGACCTTCCTATCGTCCGTAAGTATGAAAGTTCTTCCATGTGTGTCCTCAACACAGGTAAGAATGATCCCCACCCATGAAACCTGGATCGTGGTTCCTTTGGCAGGTAACAGGTAACAAAGGTGTATAAAATCTTATCTCCAATTTATTAAGTTACCAAACTCAATTTTTTTGTATTTTATTCGTAACAGCATTAAAACTCACGATGCTCATTGCCAGACATATAGTATAGTTACAAACCTCCGCCGTACACCCCTAAACTATAATTCTCTGTAATTATACTTACCTTATATTAGGAAAGCTGAATTTTATAAATGTTATTCAGAGAATTATTAAACTGAGTTTTCTCAGTAGCCAGACAGTTTTTTGGGTTCTATAATCCTGCTAGACGCATTAAGACGAAGTGGTAGCTAAAGTGGTGCCCTTATTTTAAATAAATTGTTTAGAACTAAATATGGTGATAATTAAAAATTTGATTTGGATCAATGCCTAGAAATACCTTTAAACTATTTTATGAATAACCTTTGAAAGTAATATTGGTAGTCCGTTTAGTTTTTAAACTGTTTTTCGCCAAAAGTGGCCACTTTTGGCAAAAAACAGTTTTAAAACTAGACGGACTATTAGTAATTAGTCTAGCGTATTTAGCGTATTGTAAAATGTGACCAGAAACTAAATATTTTTGTGTGACTCGTTGTATTTGTCGGTACACACAAACTGTCGGTCAAGCAGTATGATAATGATAACAACTTTCCAAGGTAAGATAACTTACAAATTAACTCGGCTAGTGTGGTTTTTACACAGTAAAAAAAATCCAGGTCAAAAGATACCACAAGTAATCAATCATTTAAGCACGGTTGGTTTACGTCGTATAGTCTGAGAAGGCCGACTAGTTTCAATTGGTTCAGACGATCATCATCAGGGCGAATTCGTCATCGGCGCCCTGTTGATGATCGTCTTAACTAAACCGATCGAAACTAGTTTGCTATATCCGTTTGCACAATGGGAGTGCACCTTGTTTGAAGGCCATATCTCATTTTAATACGTGCGTACGGCAATAATAGGGACGTGGACTGGGTGTAATAGTACATTACTGCAGAGGCCGGGAAATATGGCATTTCCAGATGAGTAGTTTTCAAGGCCGAGCGTAAGCGAAGCCTTGACAATAATTACGAGTCCAGCAATGCCATTCCCGGCGAGGCATGTATAGTGCTTTTCTCAATAAATGTGAGAAAATCATTAAAGAAATAACCAGAAACTGCAATGATTCCAGAAATACAAAAATATACCAAAAGCAATTAATGTTTACTGCAAAGAGTATAAAATCAATCACTACATGATTTGAAAGAAAAAAAACTGCTTTTCTTTTAGTGCAAATACAGCCTCGTCATATTCTAGGAAAAAAAATGTAATACCTTAGATTATTTTTTTATTCTATCGCAACGAAAATTAAGCATATTTTCGTGTGATTGTATAACAACATTATTATTTTAATAAAATTGTGGTCATTACAATATAAATAATCTATACATATAATAAAATCGTAACCGATCGCTGTCTGTACATGGAAGATAAATTAGAAAAATTTTGATGGGGGTTATCATCAACGCAATAGAACACAAAACTATGATTTTTAGAATTTTTGTCTGTTTGTCTGTGCGTTTGTGCACGCTAATCTCAGAAACGGCTGCACCGATTCGGTTGCGGTTTTCACTAATGTATTTTGATAAGCCTCACTTAACATTTAGTGTTTGTTTCATATAAATCCGTTGATAAATAAAAAAGTTATATTAATTAAAAGAATCAGGTCATCAATTTTTGTTTTAAAAATTGCTATAAAATAACTGTTCCGTTACATTGGCTAAAACTTGTGTTATAAAATGATGATTGAAAGTTAATATAAAGTTAATAAAACCTGCCAAGTGCGAGTCGTACTCGCGTACGAAGGGTTCCGTACCATTATGTATAAAAAATCACTTTTGTTGTATAGGAGCCCCTCTTAAATATTCATTTTATTTAGTTTTTTTTTTTTTATTCATTTTATTTACAAAAATACATCATCAGTGAAAATTTTGACTGTCTATCTATTACGCTTCATGAGATACAGCCTGGTGACAGACAGAAGGACAGAAGGATAGTTAAGTCTTAGTATTAGGATCCCGTTTTTACCCTTTGGGTACGGAACCCTAAAAATTGTCAATTTCGGTAAATTTGGAGCATTTTTACAAAATTGTTTTTTGGTCACCGATATGTGTCGCTGTTCAAAAATTCAAAACTTTAAATTAATTTAAAATTTAAGTGCTTCTCTGGGCCTCTGCAGACAGAGCCTAGGGCGGAAAGACCTACCGCCATTCTTAGCCGGATAATGAAAAAAGGAATCAAAATTGGTAGTGACAGGATAGGTTCCTAGCTGCTGATTACATTTCCACCCATTCACTTGATCGGCTTTTAGGATCTGCGTGGAAAGAGTTAGATATTCATTTTTTCTGTTCTCCATCATGGAGACAAAAGCGCGGTGAGTGCCGCGCTGCCTGGTACTCCTTGACTACGAGACAGACTAGGTTAGGTTAGGTTCCCACCCTGACGGACTGCCCAGCCTGGGCGGAAGACCGCGCTGAACTGTGCACTGTAGTGGGGGACGAACAACCTTCCGCTGTCGACTGTGGTCCGTCACATGAACGTCGTGGAGAGCAGTGCAGGCCTTTGCGGAGAGCGTCATGCTCTGCAAAGAGGTGGCGGAGAGGCCAGGAGGCAACAACCGACGTGGCCATCCATCCCCGGCGCACAGGGTGCAGGAGACGGGCTTTTGACCTGCAACTGATGCCTCCATAACGTGGGCCAATCGGTTATATATAATCGGTGGCCATACACTGCCATAGAGTTGTCAACCCTATTGCTAAAAACGAATTAAATCACAACTGTATGAATTCACACCAAATAATACTATTATAGTAAATATACTTAAAAGATTTTAAATATCGGCTTAATGAATATTATTCTGCTCGACTTTACTTTTTATCGGTTATTAGGTTGCTTTTTCGTAGCCTCCGTTATTTAGTCGGTTTGTAGGAGAATTGATGATATTTTCTTGATTTTTAAATAACTTTTATTCCTTTGAGAACTGCGTATTCGATGGCCAAAGTCACACCACTAGGAATTCGATGAAATTCTTTTATATCTTCATATCGTGTAATGTTTGTTCATCCAAATTTGTACACGTTAGAAGGGTATATCATACGTATACATATGTAACTGCTTTTTATTTGTTAGTAAATGTACTAGTTTACGAGTAAACCGGAATTTTCCGATTTTTTAAAATAATAAATTACTTCGATATTTGTTGATGAATCGGAATACTTATATTTAAACAATTTTTTTTTTTTCAAAATTCTGCTACTAACAGTTTTCGAGATATGGAAAATTGCAAAAGGTTACCCCAGCAAAATCTTGAATATCTCAAAAAGTATAAGATGAACAAATTTTGCTATCGGTATACATTTACAACCCATTAAGAGCTGTCTTTTCATACACTTGATTCTAGGCTAAACGCTGTAACGTTACTCCAGCAAAATCAGTTTTTCTCGAATAACTTCGAAAATACAACATAAACGAATTTTGCTATGTTTGAACATATTGAGGCTTACTATGAACCAAGTATCTGTAATACTCTCATTTCTCTAAGGCGCAACATTTTGCTGGGGTTACGCATTCTTGTTATTTATATCCTAACTAGCTTTTGCCCGCGGCTTCGCTCGCGTTAAGAAATATAGTTTTTGCGGCTTTACTTTTGTTTAGAGTATGAAAAAATAGGGCCTACGAAACTTCTTAGTACACAATATTCTTAACTAATCTGTCATTAGGCGCTAAAACTATCTAGCTATTAGGTGAACTTACTCGTGAGCAAGCAACATAAAACTGTCTATGAGAGAAGCAATGTTCTCTCAAATCAATACCCGCAAATTTGAGAGTTTACCCCTGAGACTTGTTTATTGTCACGGCATAACCGACTTTTAGGGGCAAACTGTAATCATTTATCTTCAAACTTTAAATGACGATAACTTTTTTATCTGACAACAGATTTCGATGATAGGCTTAATCTTATAGTAAAAACCGCGTAAAAATCTGTTCAGAAGTTTTAAAGATTAGCGAGTACATACAGACAGACAGACAGACAGTCAAAGAAATAAAAAAATAATCTTTTTTGTGTTCTGGTACTCTTTTTTTTATCGCCCACGCCCATTTTTTGTTAATTTTATCAAATGTACAGACACGCAGTTCCTTCTGTTTTATTATATGTATTGAAATAAATCAACAATATTATCCGAAATATTAACTAACCAACCCAAAAAGTTCGTTTGTGATTTGGTTAGTTACTGTTGTTGAATTGTTGAATTTGTTGATTTATACTGATACTTGGCTATACTTGGCTATGAAAATACGGAATCCTGATCTTGATTTGATGATTTTTGGGTTGGTTAGTTAATATTTCGGATAATATTGTTGATTTATTTCAATACATATAATACAGTAGGAACCGCGTGTCTGTACATTTGATAAAATTAACGAAAAATGTGTGTGGGCGATAAAAAAAATACCAAAACACAAAAAAGATTTTTTTTATTTTTTTGACTGTCTGTCTGTCTGTCTGTCTGTCTGTATATGCTCGCTAATCTTTAAAACTACTGAACAGATTTTTTACGCGGTTTTCACTATAAGATTAAGCCTATCCCTGAGCAACATATAAGATTTGTTTCATCGAAATCTATTGTCATATAAAAAAGTTATCGTCGTTTAAAATTTGAAGATAAGTTTTCTATGTGCGACTTTATAGTTACATTAAATAACAACAGATGGCGCCTCAAGAAACTTTAGAACGCGCTATGGTTGTTTTTGTAAAAAAAGTATAAATACAAGCTGATTGTTTAGCCCTGTACGTCCTAAATAGGCTTTTCTGGCACCGTAGCTTCGGCCCTTCCGGCTAAACATGGGTGTTGCAGCACCCTATAATTTGCCATATTCCCTAGCTCGCTATATATGTCATTTAAAAAAAATTGCTCTGTACGTAAGACCTTTTGATTCGTTTGTGATTTGGTTAGTTAGTGTGTTTAAATTGTTGAATTTGTTTTTTTTTATACTGATATTTAGCTATGCTTGGCTATGAATATACGGACTTCTTATCTTGATTTGATGCTTTTTGGGTTGGTTAGTTAATATTTCGGATAATAATGTTGATTTGTAATTTGACACTTGGCTATGAAAATACGGACTTTCTGATCTTACTTTGTGGATTGGTTAATTAATATTTCGGATAATGTTGTTGATTTATAATTTGACACTTAGCTACGAAAATACGGACTTTCTGATCTTGCTCTGTGGATTGGTAAGACATTTTGGATATCAAAATCTTCTTGGCTTTATAGATTTATTGAACTAAGTTTGACATTTGGCTATAGCAATACGGATGTTGTGATCTTGTTTTGTGGATTGGTTAGGTATATATATTATTGTATTTTGTGCTTTGCTTTCAAAAATGCTACGAAGAAAGTTAAATCTGTCTCAGAATATTAGACAAGCGAAAAGAAAGCGGATGAGTAGATCCCAAGAATCCAATGACAAAAGACAGGCACGACTAAGTGTTAATCGAGAACGAAATTCATCGACTCGCGCCTCGGAGAGTTCCACTCAAAAAGAGTCTTGACTAAGTGCTGATCGTGAACGTCATTCGCTATCTCGCGCCTCGGAGACTTTTACAGATAGGGAGTTACGTTTGCTGACTTCGTCTATATATTTATACACAAAGGTTATAATTATTTGTTTGTATGTCAGTGTCTGTATGTACACTGTACACCCGAATGTCCGAAACTGCTGAACGGATTTTCACGCGGACGAAGTTGCGGGCACAGCTAGTTTAACTATAAAGTCGCCCATAGAAAACTTATCTTCAAACTTTAAATGACGATAACTTTTTTATTTGACAACAGATTTCGACGAAACAAATCCTATATGTTGCTCAAGGATAGGCTTAATCTTTTAATGAAAACTGCGTTAAAATCTATTAAGTAGTTTTAAGATTAACGAGTACATACAGACAGACAGACAAAAAAATCATAAAAATCTTTTTTGCTTTCTGGTACTCTTTTTTAATCGCCCACACCCATTTTTTGTTAATTTTATCAAATGTACAGACACGCGGTTCCTACTGTTTTATTATATGTATTGATGACCACAATTTTATAAAAATAATGTTATAAAATCACACGAAAATATGCTTAATTTTCGTTGCGATAGAAAAAAAATCTACGGTATTACATTTTTTGCGTTAAACATGACCGGGCCGTATGGGCTATGTTTCCTTTGCACTAAAAAAAGCGGGAAAGCAGTTTCTTTTCTTTCAAAGTACGATGATACTCTTTGCAGTAAACATTAATTGCTTTCGGTAAATATTTGCATATTTCTGGTTATTTCTTTAATGATTTCCTCACATTTATTGAGAAAAGCACTATACATGCCTCGGCGGGAATGGCATTGCCGGACTGTTAATTATTGTCAAGGCCGAGCGTTAGTAAGGCCTTGAACACTACTCCTCCGTCAACGCCATATTTCCCGGCCTCTGCAGTAATGTACTATTATTCGTCTTTTTGTTTTGAGCAGCGGCCAGGAATGAATTTTCATACTACTTTCCTGACCTAGTCCAGTAAAGTAACGCGCGAGCCAAGAATTACAAACTTCGTGTCTTCATTTTACTACAATAATGCCTACGTTTCCGAGCATGTTTGAGAAAAATATATTATTTCAATTTGTCCGTCAACTATATTATCCAAAAATAACTGACCTATATTTTTTCCTTTAGCAAAGTTGAAAAAAATCACAAAGATTTAGCGTATCGAAGTTTCGGAGTGGGGGCGAGTTATGTCTGGTGTCTGGTTCTGGTGAAAATGCGCTGTATCTTCGTCATTATTTGCTAATCACAGAAAAAAAAAGTATAAGTACTCTATTTATATTCTACCTAGTAAGCCAAAAAACTTAGTCCACATCCGTATTTCAATGTCTCGCTGTTCGGTTCAGGTTCCAAGATACAAATTGCCAGTTTGAAGACTTGAACCAAGAATATCTGCGAAACTTGAGTGATTTGCTGGGAAACGACGAGGAGAAGATTAAGGAGCTGAAGAACACCATCAAAAGTAAGTTTTGTATTGATATGGCAATAAAACGTCACAAAATAATGTCACTCGTGATTGATTATATCAATGTTCAGCGTGATTTTAGATTTACTAAACACATTCAATACTTACTCAGACATGATGGTTTGAAAGCAATTTCCGTGCAATAATTCCGTAACCTAGACACACTATTTTCTTCTTCAAAATGCACTGACGTATACGCGGGTGAGCGCTTTTACATAAAATTATTCAATTCTTATGTATGACATGTATGTATAGTGGTAACCTATCACAAACTCTAATTTCTTTTCTTCGATTTTCATTTGTTCAAAAACGGTACAACGAAATTTTAAACGCCAAATGGTTTCTTTACCATATTTTCTGCTTATATAAATTCAACAAATATATTTTTCGTCTTCTAAAAAAACTGTCGACCGAAAATCAAAACATGTAATTTTTATTTGATTAATTTTTCGGTACCAATAATTTTATTTTCTAGAAGTATTAACGATAGAAATAACTTCTTCCAAATTATTATTTACACAGATTTTCAATAACTTCAATTTTATTAACAGCAGGTTTAAAATAGCCACTTCGATGAATTGCTCCGAAATAAATTCATCAGCCATATTTTTCGCAGAACTGCTAGAGATTCTCTAAAAATCGTAAAATGGTCACAAAATCTCCAAATTCCTCTTCAATTCAATTCAAATCGCAATACATATTTGGCGAGAAGGTTGCCGCACGAAATAATTAGAAACCGGTACTCTACCAGTTCATATTTTTGTTCATTTTTATACTTCATTTAAAGTATTAACATTGTTTTTATGTATATTCAACTATAATATAGCTCAATCAAGTAAAAAACATGCATTTATCTTAGAATTAAACAGATATTTAATAAAATGTGTTTTCTTTTTGTTACTGGCAATAAAAAGTATGCCATATGACATGACAGTGACACTTCTCCCTATTAATGTCAGGGTAAATAACAATACTTCGTAACACAAATTTTAATTAGATATGTAGATAATCGTAATTAGTTTTCAATGGTTTTCATTAAAGGTTTTCAATTAGTTTTGCAACAATTTACTTTGATATTATCTTGTAGATATGCGCCCTTGGTAGAAATATAAATACGTATTGAAAGAGTGTCACAAATTGCGCTAAAGGGCACACGCACGTAAGTACTCACACCTTTTGATTGTGATATTTATAAAAAGGTTACGTACATTGTACAATTAGATTTACTTAAACCCTTTAATTTAGGAAGAAAGAAAAGAAAGAAAGAAAATCTTTATTCGGCAAACAAAAATCTTATCTACTAGACTTTTTTCGCTCGGCAGTATGTTTGACCTGGCTTTCAATAAAGGTTAAATAATAATAAAGATTTGTAGTAGGCATATATTACATTAGTATTCTTGTAGTATGACCACCGACTGAAATATTGTAGTCTCAAACAATATTTGTAATGTAACAAAAAATCTAAAAAAAATATATCCTTTAGTGCCAGTATGTCTTCTTAGTATTTATTGTATAAGCAATAAATGATTTATGATGTTTGCAGAGGCTGCTTGAAGGCGAAGGAAGCAGCAACGAGTTCACTGCTAGAGCATTCTTGTATCATTAAGAGAGAAATTCCTGCAAATAAAGGGAGTCATGAGCGAACCCTTTGGTTCATTTGATGAGATCCTAAACTTGCATAACAAGTTGGGTTTGCTCAGATGAAATGAACAATAAGAAGCAAAACAAGACTGAAGACAAAGATTAAACAACAACATACATTTATCAGAATAAATCATTTATATTTGTTATATTTATGTATAGAATTTTATTTAAGTACCTACCCATTTTGTTTTCTTTCTAACATTAACTTATACTGATTTAAAAGTCTAATATTAAAATTGAATAATTCCCGGCTGGCATAAGATGTCAGTCAGAGATAAGAGAGAGAAAAATTTACCAACTGCTACTACTACTGTAGATAAGTAGTTATTCTTAGAATTCTAAATAGGCAATAGGCTAACAACATATTATATATAATAATAATAAACGTTTATTTTCTCTTCACAATAGCACAGAATTGACAAAAGTGTTACATTACGATAGGTATCAAGTAACTAATTACTTATCTCTATTTCGCAGTCTTGTTAAGTCATAGTAGACTTTGTGAAGAGACTATTCCCTGAAATAGGTCCCGTGAGGACCTGTGCTACAGGTGACTAGGGTCTGTTAGTTTATTGTATGTGCTAATTGAGTTTAAGTATTTTAAATTGTTGGCGGAAGCACTATTCTAAATACTAAATTAAATTATGGCTGTTTAGTTAGTGTGAGTGTCAGTGTGCTTGTGTGATTTGTATGTGTTTCTGTAGGCAAGGTTGATGTGTATGGGAGTGAGTTAGGACGATCAGGGATAGTGTAGGAGATGGCGTTATTAGGGGCAGTTGTTATTAGCTGATTGGATTTAGAAGGGTTATCATGAGTTTTGATCATGACCTCATCGTATTGCTAAATATGGTCTTTGTCTTTTAATCATTTTATTTGCTATATACCAGTCATAAAGTCATTCATGATAAGTATGTCTGTATGTACTTAATTATTTATAAGAAAAACCCCAATAAATAATGTAAAAAGCAAGTTTTAAGTAATAAATAACTTTTGCCTTTTTGACAAAATTGTGCTTATATACCACTATTGGACATGAGGTGGTAAAAATAGTTCAATTTCCTTTAAAAGAATCATAAACAAATTCACTTTTAGGCATTTACCTCTAGATGCCATGGCTACACCCCATTTGGCCTTGAGACCCTCTGCTAACTAAACAAAATATTCTCCAGTACCAGAGAATGCTTCAATAAGTTATGAAGGCCTTAATCCTTATTTTTATAGGTTATGAATACAATTTATTTTCTACTTTAAGTGTCATTACGCGTAGATGTTTCGTAAAAAGTTACTCGTGACTAACTTTTTATGATTCTCCTATTTGACACAAAAGCAATTCGGGCATTGTGAATCATTTTACGAATTTGCAAAGGAAACTGTCAAAAAAATTAATTGGGAAAAGTAATGTCGCTCGTGAAACATATATTTATTGCGCTAATGTGGCTATTTTACGATTTTCGATGTAATTCATATCTGTATCGTCTGGTGAAAAAGTCAGAGTGGCGGTTTTAGGGCCGCAGTAATTTTGTACATGCAAAATTAATATATAACAATATTCAAATTAATTCAAATTAATTTTGAAATTTCTTTCAAGTTACAATTAATGTTACAGCAACACAACAAAAAATGTTTTTGCTCCATTTATTTTACCAGGCTAAATGATTTACTTTAGAAGATAAACACTATGGATTTAAACATTACGATTTTGGATAATTCTTTATTACATTTGAATCTTGTGACAGAGCGCTATAGGTAGGTTCAGGTTGCGGCGGGGTGGCCCTTGGGCCACCCCAAGCCGCACAACATGAATACACACAAACAGAAATGTGTTTAAACCTACTAATTAAAACAAAAATCTTGTGACAGAGCGCTATAGGTAGGTTCAGGTTGCGGCCTTGGGCCACCCCGAGCCGCACAACAAGAATACACACAAAGAGAACATAACTACAAAAGTACTTGTATATACTCTGTGCTCTGTATATATAAACATAATGGATTTCAAAATTATGATTTAAATTATTTGGTATTTGTCATGTTGTATTTTAATAAAATGGAAATAATTTTTAGGTTAAATAATTATTTTCTTTATGAAACATATAGAAATAGTATCTTCGGTTTAACGTTAGGTTGCAATACAAAGCATATATGTACCTTTCAAAAACATAACAATCAAAAATCGGAATTTCAACCAGATGGAAAAAGAGTTTTCGGTCAAATGTAAATAGGTATAGAAAATAAAAAAATTACGAAACGTTTTTGGTAATTTAAAGTTTGTAAATAAAGAATTATAGTTTGTGATAGGTAACCGTATGTATGTATGGCGCTCTCGTCGTAATTATAATCCTTTCCTTGTCTATCCTTTTAGCTAATGGAATTGTGAGCAAGGGATGGGAATAGCGTGCCTATAAATTATAACCACGCAAATTTACATTTATAACAACGCAATTTTGACATCAAACGCGAGTCGTTTTCACGCCATGTCGGGGGCTAATGCAGAAAATCTGATATTAGGAGCGCTTTTGGACTCCAAGAAAGTATGAAGTCTCGCCGAGCTATTTTATACAAATCCCCATAGACAATGTTAGTTTTAATTTTCAGAAAAAGTGTTTGATTTGATTCATTGGAAACTAGCGGATTCCTTGAAACTATCGCGTTGCATTTTTTAAAATTTTTTTCATGATGTATGTTAAGGAATCGTCGAACGCGATTTCACCTATGGGATATAATTCTATGATTTTCACCCACTTATAAACGTCAGATTAATTTTAAATTTTGGACTCGTCAAGGACCGGTGACAATGACAATACAATAGTTTAAAATTTTTGACCCAGCATCTTGACCAGGCAGGATCATCAGGAAAAATAAATTATAGTTTGTAACACCAAGAACCTTAGTGTTGTTAGTTTTTTTTAACTATAATGATTGTTAAATAAAAGGTTTCGTTTCAGAGTATGAGTTGTGCTTGGAGGACGAAGCGGAAGCGACGGCGCGTGCGCGCGAGGCGCGGCTCATGGAGCGGCGCGACACGCTGCTAGCTTCGCTGCGCGCACTGAGAGCCGCCAGAGCCGCCACTAGGTACATGTAGTCCACTGCTGGACATAGGAAATAGCTTCGGTCAGGGCAGGCCAGGTGCACTCCGCAGTTTAAGTGTAAAGCTACGCCGCCCCACAAATGCGGCTTGTTCGCAAGCGTAATGAATACGTAAGATACATTTTGGTTCGTTCGAAGCACGCTAGGCTGATAAGTCGAAAGTCATATGCGCATAGGCACATACTGTAACTGGGTTAAATTTAGCAAATTTCCTGTATTCTATACTATAGTTAGGGGTCTGTCTGATACTTAACCAAACCTAATAACGTTTTTAGGGTTCATTACCCAAAGGGTAAAAACAGGACCCTATCACTCAGACTCCGCTGTCCGTCCGTTTGTCTGTCTGTCACCAGGCTGTATCTCATGAACCGTGATGGCTAGACAGTTAACATTTTTATTGATGAAATATTTCTGTTGCTATAACAACAAATACTAAAAACAGAATAAAATAAATATTTATGCCATACAACATACGTGGTTTTTTATAGATAATAATAATAACTCGGGGGTAACCCCCGTGATGGTGAAACCGGAGCCGCACCTCTCGACACCCTCAGCTGCTCACATTGTGTTGCGCCCTGGCCGCATCTTTGTGGCTAGTTAGGGTGCCCACAGGCAGTATAGCCAACGAGCAGCAAGTCACCATCTACCAGGCCAAAATTGTTGTGAGATTTTTAGGTAGATGTCCGTATCTCACTCCATTACCCAGTTATCCGGTCTACTAACATCCCATCCACATAGCCCAAACCAAGTAAATCCCTCCCTGGCAATAGTTCGGCAGCTGTGGAGGACTGTCCTTAAGTGCATCTCAATAGTACATTAAGAGATAGACCTCCATAGATGCAGCCATCTCACTACACAATTGCAAAAAATTTTAATATGGCTAGAGAAAAAAGTGAGTTATAAATAAATTAATTTTAAATCATAACAATATAAATATCTAATGTTTGACCTACATCAAAAATGCAAACAATAAAATTTGTGTGATTCAGCTATCGATATTCGCACATTAGATTTCTAGGTCAGCTATAATAATATATGTAAAATTATGTACAGTTTAATTATATACGTTAAAAAACTTAAGTTGTATGTATATCTCTTACTAGTATTGAAAGTACTTAAATAATATTATAATAATCCTTTATAATCTATAGAGTTTATATATCTCTTTTCGGCAATAATTCTGGCAGGACAATCAGGGTCACCCGTATTATGACCGTATGGTTTTTTGAAGTGCAAGCAAGTTGCGCATTTTAGTGGCTCCGACTTGTTTGTACAGGCTTTAATATCACGACCTACTATCGCACAATGTCCGCACGTGACGTCATCCGCTCGGCATGATTTGGCTGCATATCCGTACTGCTGACACTTAAAACACCGAGTTAAAAGTGTAAAGTCTCGAACAGGGCACGATGACCAATGCACGAATACCCTTTCTTGCATAATAATGGCCTTGCGAATATGAGGTGTTACTTCAATGACATAGTTACATGTCTCGGCGTTCTTCATACCTGACTTATGACTTAACTTGATTGAGGCCAAAAATTCATCATAGTTCATGCCTTGCAGTTTGTCGCTCAATTCGTTCTGTTTGTAAATTTTGCTAAAAACTTCAGATTCCTGCATAGAAGAGGGCACTCCGATAATAACTATAATGACTATAACAACTATAACGTGAATGACTATAATAACTACTAAAATGACTATAATAACTATAACGTGAATGACACGCATAAGCTTGCGCTTATGCGTGTCATTCACGGTGAGACCCGAGGTAATTAGCTGTTGCGAAGACTTTTTCAACTTTTCTATGTCCTCCTGCTCTCAGTGCTTATTATGCACCACCGTTTCTCGTCATGTGCATACCTCTCACGTGCAGCTTCATGTCTTCAGGCCTGATTATTTTTTGTACGAGGGTCTTAGTCTCCTCACAGGACTTCGTTTTGTCAATAGGATAGATAATGACAGAACTTACATGGGTCAGCTGGATGAATTGTTGTTCTCCTTTTTTTTACCATGTCGGCAAAGGACACTGCTCCTGCCACGGGACTCTTCTATGCTATTTTTTAGGTCCAACAGTTGCTGTCTGAGGTCACGCTTTTCTTTGATGGCTAGTATGGTGACATGCGCCTGAATGGCCTTTTGTTTGAGCGATTAGTACTGGATGACCATTTGTGAGGTATTATGGCCCATTTTACGGCACAGGGAGCTTATTCTCAACTTTTGCTCTGAGTTTAATTTTCCTTCACCAGAGATCGCACATACCTCCTTTAGACACTGTTCAATAGAGATCATCCATTTTTGTATCTCGGGCGTAGATATAACTTCGAGAGCAACATCTTTTTCAGGGATAGGCCTGGGTTCGGATTGAGGGCGTGGACGGAGAACTACGGCGAGTCAGCGCGCTTCGGTTGAAGGGACTACCGTCCATTGCTTTTCCAAAATTAGATGACACACTTTTGCATTACTTCGTTATAATAAAATTTACTGACTTAGCTAATTTACTATCGTCAGTCATTGCTACAACTAGTTAACTACTAACAGTTTCTATTTTAGTAATCGTATTTAATAAATTTATTGAAACATGTCCGATCGTGTTTAAGTGGTTATTGTTGTTACATTTTTCAAACTGCCTAAAGGCAGCTGACTGCCATACAATGATAGCAACCGGGACCAACGTCTTAACGTGCTTTCCGAAGCACTGAAGAGCTCGAGAAAAAAAATTGTTGTTTAACTTGTGAAAGCCTTAAAGCGCTAATAATACGTACTCCCGCAGGGCCACCGAAACCCTCATATACGCAAAAGCGTTCGCGTGTTGTCGTGTCTTTGTCGCATGTAGAGTTTATGAGAGGAATAAGGGTTGGGAACCATTTTACAGCACGGAACAGCAGTTTTCTATGCTGCTATCATTTTCTGTCGCTCAGAACCGGCATTTACTAGAGCGAGAGAGCGACGGAACGCTTCAGCACCGGCCGTGGTGATGTTTCTGAGCGACAGAAAATGATGGCAGCATAGAAAAATGTCGTTCCTGCCGGCAAATGAGATCATACCCTAAATTAAACACGCCACGTGGTGCCGCTCGACGCATTTTACGCCCATAGGTTCAATGTATAATAAAGTACTTGCTTTTTTCTGTTTTTAACCGACTTCCTAAAATGAGGACGTTATCAATTCGTCGCGAACTTTTATGTTTTTTTTTATGTATGTTTACCTATTATTCGAGACGCCTGGACCGATTTGGAAAATTATTTTTTGTTTGTTTATACTTCCCGGTGGTCCTTAGAAATTTTATCAAAATCGGTTGTGTAGTTTGGGGGTGAAGTCGGTTTTTAGTTTTAAAGAATAATTATATTTTTAATAATTAAAATGTGTGATTGAGCAGGGCCAACATCGAGACCCAGCTAGCGGTGCGCTCGGACCACATGGAGACGCTGCGCACCCTCGACATCGAGATAGAGCGAGCCACCGCCGAGAGCCAGCAACTCAAGCAGGAGCTGGAAAACCAGTCCATGTGCGTCGCGGAGAGGACCAAATTGTTGGATGAAGTGGACTATGCGCACAGAGTGTTGGACTCCAAACGAGCCCTTGCTGAGCAGATCGCTAAAGTGAGATTACAGTTTCTACTTATGAGCATTAGTTAACATAACATACATTCATAAGACTCCAAAGGCCAGCCTTAGCGTGATAGTGGACGAGAAGGGGGAAAAAATCTAGCTGGTACATTCAAGTTGTTTCTTTTCTCCCAGACCAGCATAGAAGAAGTAAAAACAAATTGCGATTAATGGCACTCCAGTCGAAACACCCGTCCCGTTAGTCTCCGCATCTTCACTGTGTTTGAGCGCTGCTATAGGGCGTGCGTCGCGGGTCTTCCATTATCATTTCATTCCAGATGTCCAAACATAAGCTTTCTTAGGTGACCTTACAATATTAAACAAAGATTAAGACAGATATTGTTTCCATTCTAACCCATGTCTTTTGTATGTTCAGATGCTACACAGCAAGGAGACAGAACTGGCGTTATGGCAGAGGAACACGCTCTCAAGCTGCGTGGAGTTCAAGCAGGGCCTCATCCACCTCTCCGGGCAGTACGCCGACTTCGCGCAGACCATTGACGAGAAAGACCTCATGAGCGCAGAGTGTGCCGTTCGCGTCACGACAGTCGTCGAAGCCTTACGAGCAAAGGCGGCCGAGCTCGTCGAGCGTCGCGCCGAGCAAGCTCGCCAACGCACCGCGCTCGTTCGTTGCCGCACCAACAAGCTAAACGAAACACGCTCCAAAATCACCGAGCTCAAGCTGGCTATAGCTCGCGAACAAGAGGCTCTCGATAACGAGCTCGCATTAGAAGAAAACGAAGCGGCCGCTTGGAATGCGCAGCAGAGAGAGATAAATAATAGACTAGAAGAGTTGAAGAAAAACCAAGTGGGCTATGCTAAAGTGAACTTAGAGCTGAAGTTTTGGGAGAAGCAAAATGAGTTATGGACAGCGAAGTTGAATGAGATGAGAGAGTATATAGTGACGCAACAAGCGGAGTGTGACCAAGTGCTGGCGGTTTCTAAAAAGAGGCGGGTGAAGATGTGGATGGACTACATCGGGAAGTGGAATGAGGCGCTCGACGCTAAACTGGTGTCTAACAATAACAAGTAACTACACGGTCATTTCAAGCCATTTTCATTTTAGTAATATTTTTTAGTGTTCTGAGTAAATTATGTTGAAGAACGCGGCGGCGACCGCGTGGTTTCGTCTTGTTTAACCGTGGCCTTAGTATTTAGAAAGAAATAGGTATAATGTGTATGTTAGTACTAAGAAAGCTATAGTTTGAGTTGATTTGATTGTATTAGTTTGATCGAATTTGACAATAAATGACCGGTCATAAATCGTTTACATGCATGACGGGTGAGGTTCACTCATTTTATATATCTAGTTACGATTATAGTTCTTTGTAAATCTGTACAGATATCACACAAAGAAAAGTTCTTCATGCTTTTTCTACTCTGAGAAATACAAATAATAATAACTTTTAAATAATAAACTTTATTTAAATCACGTCACTCACATTTTATTCCCAATCATCTTATGATATTGATCTTCATGTCCACACTACTTTCCACCGTCTCGCAAAGCGTCTTGAGCTGGCTCTGCGCCCAGGCGTGGGTGTGGGCTACCTTGGCCTTGTGTTGGCCTTTGCTGGGCGGCGGCACGGCCGGCTTGAACGACATCTGCGAGCCGTCGTATTGCTCCCATATCTTTGTTACACTCCTGGGAAATATTTCAATGAGGGTTTTCAAAAATAAAGCGCACCAAATAGGATCACAGTGTAAAGTTCAACCAACTGTTGTCATTGGTCCAACAGTTGACTGGTTCTTTTGATCCATCAAATGTTTCCAATAATACCAGCTTATTGGGTCCATATTTTTGAAAACCCTCATCACTTTATTGTGTGCGTGTGGATGGAGTGCTCCTTTTCCGAATCCATATGAACAAAACGTTAGGTTTTAGGACAAAATTGTGCCAACATCGTGACATAATTCAAAAAAATTATTCCTCCTATTATCAAAAAGTTATAGTCGAAGAATTGGAACACTCATTGGAACACTTGGATAAAATCATATCTCATAAAGTACTACAGCTGTGTGAAAATTTAAGACTTTATTTGTGTTATCGAATAACAGTTACATCAATAGATTTTAATGTTTTATTTAGATTTTATAAGGGTTAGTTAGGAACACTCATTACTCGTAATTTTCGAGAACGGAGTGTTCCTGAAATTTCCTATTACGGCTGGATAAATTCGTAATGTTTTTTCGGTACAGTATAATAATAATTTAGAATGAATTTGTTCCATATAAACCTTAACCATAAAAGCGCTGGTTCAAAAGCAAATTGAATATTTATTATTTTTTCAATGTCCCTTAAGAGTGTTCCATATGTTGACCATTATTTACTAAACCCAACGTCATATCAATACGGAACTTATATCCAAAATTGTGCAAATGCAAGTACTAAAACTTGGGATTTTATTTATAAATGTAAGTTGGATGCTTTATTAATTATCAATATTTTAAAATTTCCAAAGGAAATAATTGTGTAGGGTGTCCATGCATTACAAAAGAAAAATATTCAAGCGCTCCTAAATAAGTTTTTATTTTTAAAAATTAACAAGAAATCGTTACACATAGAACAACACGGATAAAATGTATATAGCTGTACCAAATCTGGAAGCCTGGCAGTGCCCCCGCCAAGACGAGAAAACTGAATGGCATCTGAATCTAGCTTTAACAGATTCGTTCTGAATACTTTTAGAAAGTCTAAATTCTCAGGATATAAATGTCAATATAACTTAATTAAGTCAGAACTTATTAAATATGCCAAGTTTCTAAAGTATACCTAACTATTTTACTTTAATTAATATCTGGAATACACAGATTTCATCACTTCCTGACTGATGATCATCGAACTGTTAGGGTAGGTCTTCCTGAGGTCATAAAAAGCTATTTGGTATAAGGCCATAAAAAATTAAAAAGTCAGTATATTTCCGCCTCATAACTTAAAATAGGAGGATGAATGTTATTTTTAGAATTTCATAAATTTTTAAGCTAAGGACATAAAAAAAAAATGATATTTAGTATTTACATTTACAGATAAAAAGGTACGTTCTTCAGCACTTCCTTACTCGTACTTGAAATAGTTTTTAGTGGATAAATATCACAAAACAATATTAGTACCTATCGAAAAAGGTATTATTGTTAATTTGAAAAACAATGAATCATTAATAATACATTTCTGAGTATATGAAAATATTGCGCGGGAAACTTTGAACAGACCAAAGACTTAACAGAATATAATCCACGTCTGGGTGCGTTCGGTAGAAACTGTCCATGGAGTTTGACTATCGATGGCACACGAGATGTATGTATTTTTAAAAGGTTTTTTAAACACTGGCTAGTAATATAGAACGTACCCAAAAAAGAAAAACAGGCATTGAGAACATTAGTTTTCTTATTAAAGATAATTTTACAGCAAATGAATACAAATCCCTACCTTAAATTTTTCCCGACTGCGCCAAAAGGAAGGATATGCGCGTGTTTGTGTGTGTGTATGTATATTTGCGTGTGTATGTGTGATGAATATGTGTGTTTAAGTACATGTATAAGTTTAAGAGTATAAAAATAAGTAAGTATAAGTATATGCATAAGTATATGTATAAGTGTATGTATAAAAGGTTTGAAAGAAAAAAATTCAGAATGTACCAGCTGTTTTCTTCCCGCGCAAATCATAAAAGCCGATCGAGGAAATGGGCGAGATTTCAATCATGTTAATAGACGATACGGCTATCAACTCATCACTATTTTAATAGAGAACATGCAATATTTTTATTTTTGCTTTAATTTGAATGAATTTCATGCAGAATAGACCACTAGTATATTAAAAATTAAAATACTTTCATTTATTGCCAAAATTGCGGTTTTAAACTGACAGTTTAAATTTTCGCGCGAAAACAAAACTGTCAGTTTGAAACCGCAGTTTTTGGCAATAAATGAAAGTTTATTGTTTTTTTAATAGGTACACTAGTAGTCTATTATGTCTATTCTGCATAAAATTAACTCAAATTTAAAAATAAAAATATTGCAAGTTCTCTTTTCCTTTTTCCCATCTTAATGCCCAGAAGACGGCCTCCGTGGCGCAGTGGTCACCATGCTAGTCCGCCACCCAGAGGTCCCGGGTTCGATCCCCGGTCAGGGCAAGTTGGAAAATGGCCTTTTTCAAATTGTCCTTGGTCTTGGATATTCATCTATATATGTATTTGTTATAAAATATAGTATCGTTGAGTTAGTATCCCATAACACAAGTCTCGAACTTTGGGGCTAGCTCAATCAGTGTTATTTGTCCCTATATATTTATTTATCATTACGTTAAGCGTGGCTTTTGGGCTCTGTCTGGCCAAAAGCCACTGTCTCTATCTGTCTGGGGTAGACAGAGCCCAAAAGCCACGCTTAACGTCAGGGATAAAGACGTAACAATGTAAAATATTTTTATATAACAAAAAAAATCTTGAAGCCGTTTAATTCGTACCTGGCATGGGATCTATCTAATAATCTTGGCCACTAGATACTCGTACAAAATATAATCTGGATCAAAAAATAGTCGAAATGATCCAGTATATGACGTAATGTACGTAGTAGTTATTTTTTGTACGCTTGTATGATATTAATCGTTCTTAAAAACTAATATTAGGTACTTATAGCTATTTATACTTATAAATATTTTTGTTTCAAGGGTTTCGTACCTTGAAAGAAAAAAACGGTTACATCATATAATAAAAATAATTTTAAAAATTTTAAACTTACACCTACCAGGTTAGTCCGGAACTCTCAGTGCGGAAATCTGACGCGCACTTGGCCGGTTTTTTTAAATGCGTGACGTGTTTTAGTTATTTTTTCTATTGATGTAACTGTTATAAAGTAACAGATGACACAAATTAAGTCTTAATTTTCCATATATAAACTTTCTACGCAACTGTAGTACTTTATGAGATATGATTTTATCCAAGTGTTCCAATGAGTGTTCCAATTATTCGACTATAACTTTTTGACTATAGGAGGAACAATTTTTTGAATTATGTCACGTTGATGGCACAATTTTGTCCTAAAACCTAACGTTTTGTTCATATGGATTCGGAAAAGGAGCACTCCATCCACACGCACACCACTTTATTGCGGTTTTCACTTTCATGTGTAACTTTTATTACTTTCCCTCCCGCAGCATGGCACCGGCGGCAACGTTTATCGAGCGTTATCATCTATAGTGATAGATACTGATATAGCTTATATAATAATAACGAGTGGGATGTACTATTCCGTCGCGCGGTATAAACTTTATCTGGCATTCTTTTTAGGTGGTCCCATAGAAACTTTTTCGAAATTTAGTTTTAGGTTATGTAGTTTGGTTTTGAAGTCAGTTAAAAATACTTACATCTTATTCAGTTCTTGTGGTAAACTTCCCGTATGCAACGCGCCGACCATCGCTCTTACTGTGGGGTGATGATGTTGCCTCAATGCAGCTAGTTCGTAGAGTGCGGCTCTGCCGGCGCCGCAGTGTTCGGGGGATGGCAACAGCGGGTCGTAGCGACCCGAGCCTGATTCAGGGTCGGGTTCCAGGAGCGAGGATACGGGTTTACTTTGCTGGAATGTCCAAGTTATCGTTACACACAACATCAGTTTTTAATGAGGGTTTTCAAAAATATGTGTCACCAGGTGACAGCATGGTCACGTCAGGTCCAATCGACTGTTATCATTAGAACATCGGTTGACAGTTTATTTTGCTCCGTGACATGTATAACAGCAACTTATTAGACCTGACTTCACTGCACTGCCATCTAGTGTCCCATAGTTTTGCAAACCCTAATTGAGAGTATTTAAATACAATGTGGGTTTTAACAATATCACACGAGTATTTTAATAACCAGTTATGTGCAGTATCATACACTTTATGTAATGCTTGATGCAGTTTTTTAAACTACTGCAGATATCATTGTACATTATGTTTTGAATGTCTCATATACACTGCTCCTAACAGAAATATATTTTTTTAATCTCTTAAAATTGGATGGAGCGATGATTTACTCACATCACAGATATTATGACTAATATGTTATTTATTATAACCTGCTATTTGACAATAAATTATATTGAATCTGTTATTCTACACAAAATTAAAAATAGACGTGTATAATAACCTGAATCAAAGTGTGCAGCAAAACGAGACAGGCTAGGGCTCCGTTGTGTTGCAACTGCAAAGCTAACTCGCCGAGCCGTTTCCCCAGCGCTTGCAGCACGCTGGCAGAAACGCGGCGAGCTCGGGAACAAATCTGGTTGAAAGCTTCGATGACCAGTTTGGCATCTTCATGGGTTGCACCTAAAAAATTAAAAATAATATTTTGAAGGCATTCAAACAGCACTCAGGGGTCGTCCATTACTCACGTGAGGAACCACCTATAAATTAAGTCACACGAATTTCACCACTTTTTGACTCCCCCCTCCTTGTCACAGCTAGTCACAAATTCTGATAAAGCTCGAAATAGTTCAAAAGGTTAAGCCGTCCTTCCATAGGCAAACTGCCCCCCATAGGAACATATATCGTAACCTATGTTATAATGTAGAGGGTACTAGTAGTTGTTCACCGAGTAAATATTAGCTCTATATCTTAGGTAATTGAGGAGCTATTTGAAAAAAAGTGTCCGGAGTCGACTTTTTTCAATGTGATATATCTCTGTTGATTTAAAGCTAGAAAAATCAAACAAATTCCAATGTTTATGATATAGTTTACAGTTTATTTTATATAAATTTTAATGACCTAGGCCTAAATAAAAATATCAAAAAAACACAAATAGTTTTTTTTTTATTTCTATCAGATCGAATTGAATTACCAATTTGAAAAAAAAAATATAATAATGTCTATACCTTGCCTAACAGGATGCCAAGTTTCATTAAAATCCATAAGTTGCAACATGTTGAAAAAAATATATAATGTAAGTGGCCCACCTTATGACCACTTTGTTGACGCTTTCAAATTGTATTAGATTTTAATAATCTTTAACAAAGTATCGTTTTGACAGTACATTAACGGTGGTTTCACTAGCCTATGACAATATTTTGTCGATCTACTTTTATAGTGACTAGACTAGATTATCAAAGTAGCTACCCACGCGTGCATGCCTACATGATCACAGTGGGTTGTCGGGCGTTTCGGATCGCGGTCCGAATCGCCCAAGTACTGTTTCTGAAGGAGGTTATTCGGACCGCAGGGGTTGAAGCGGTCCGAATGGCCCAAGGTATCTTTTGGAATGAGTCGATTCGAACTACTAACCTATGGTCTTTTCGTAGGTCTGATTTGGACCAATTATTTATTTGTAGAGATGAGTAGAAAAGTGGTCGATAAAAAATAAGAAATTCAATATAATAGGTTGGGGAAAAAGTCTTTTCGCATTTTATATGAAAATTCAAAACAGTTTTTAATATAGTTTATTTACATTTAACTAAAGTATGTAGGTACCATTTTGTTCGATAACTTTTTGCCATCTTAGGTAGGGAAATGATCCCATTGCTATAGAAATTTTGGGGCTTCTGATCAAAAAACTGCGTCAAGTAGTTTTGGCAGTCCTCTCGTGATGTTAATCTGACACTGCCTAAAGAATTCTGAAGAGACCGAAACAGGTGGAAATCTGAAGGTGCCAGGTTAGGACTACACGGCGGATGCATTAACACCTCCCAGCCAAACTCTCTTAATTTTTGTTGAGTGGTTAAAGTTGTGTGTGGTCTAGCGTTATCATGATGAAAAACCACCTTCTGTTGATTAATTCCGGCCGCTTTCTCTCAACTTCTTGCTTTAATCTTATCAGTTGTTCGCAGTAGAGTTCTGAATCGATGGTCCTGCCTGGTGGTAACAGCTCATAATGAATAATGCCCTTCCAATCCCACCACACACACAGCATCACCTTGTTGCGAGTTAACCCGGGTTTCGCCACGGTCTGTAAAGCCTGACCGGCCTTTGACCATGACCTTTTTCGCACGTTCTTGTCGTACGTGATCCACTTTTCATCACCAGTTATCAATTTCTTCAAAAATGGTTCGGTCTCGTTACGTCGTAATAAAGAATCACAAATGAGTACACGGTTCATTAGGTTTCTTTCAGAGAGCTCGTGAGGAGAGAGAACCCAAATAACGAGCTTTTTTGTGTACCCATTTTTTTTCAAATGCGCCAAAACTGTTTTGTGGTCAATTCCCAGTTTTTCAGCTAATTTCTTCATTAGGCTCACTCATCTTGACGGTAACAAAAACAAATGAAAATCACGCATTTTCCTAATTTGAATTTGGAATTATCTTCGTACAAAGTGGTTTTATTACGAGTTCATACATAGTATATGCGAAAAGACTTTTTCCCCAACCTAATAATACACAATTATCATATGTATTTAAAAATAAGTATACAATTTAAACTTGGTATAATCACAGCTTGAGTACAACTAATCGTCTTACTACAAAAAAAGATCTCATTATTGATTGTGTAATAAAACTTCACAATGTTCTCTGACCTAATTCATTCCACGAGGGAACTGTATTGTTTCCCACCGCGGTCCGAATCGACCCATCACAAAATTGTTCTTGGGCGATTCGGACCGCCAACAGAATGACCTCCTTCAGAAACAGCATTACTTTTATTTTTACCTACTCTTTCATTGTTATTATTTGCGCAGTTTTACAAATTTCTAATTTAAGGACGTATATACGTTTGTTCATGTTTAATATATATATATATATATATATATATTCATTTGGACCGCTTCAACCACCCCTGCGGTCCGAATGACTCCCATCAGAAATAGTACTTGGGCTATTCGGACCGTAGTCCGAAACGCCCAACAACCCGACAAAATATTGTCATAGGCTAGTGACACCACCGTTAATGTGCTGTCAAAACGATACTTTGTTAAAGATTATTAAAATCTAATACAATTTGAAAGCGTCAACAAAGTGGTCATAAGGTGGGCCACTTACATTAATTTTTTTTTCTTCAACATGTTGCATCTTATGGATTTTAATGAAACTTGGCATGCTGTTTGGCAAAGTATAGACAATTATTATATATTTTTTTCAAAGTGGTAATTCAATTCGATCTGATAGAAATAAATAAAAAAATAATTTATTTGCGTTTTTTTAATATTTTTATTTAGGCTTGGGTCATTAAAATTTATATAAAATAAACTGTAAAGTGTATCATAAACATTGGAATTTGTTTTATTTTTCTAGCTTTAAAATCAGGGATATATCACATTGAAAAAACGTCGTCTCCGGACACTTTTTTTAAATAGCTCCTCAATTACCTAGGATATAGAGCTAATATCTACTTCATGAACATAAACTATTAGTACCCTCTACAATATAACATAAGTATAGGTTCCTATCGGGGGCAGTTCGCCTATGGAAGGACGGCTTAACCCTTTGTGTTTTGATGTTAAGATATAGATTTTGTATTGTGATGACACGAACCTTGTAAACCCTCATACCCCTTGCTTGTCACACAATGTCACACTTTATTGACCTCCTCTTCATCGTGTGACGTAATTTATGGATGGCCCCTCATGATTTTAGCTACTTTTTAACCTTCCGCTCCTGGTGATACGTGGTGAGGTTTTAAACAAATAACCTTCTCCATATACGTTCTCCCACCGGGCCGGGCCTCGTCAGGTTTAAGTCACACTGTAGGTTTTTTACGCGTGTTAACTCACCGACATGCACGTCGAGCGCGTTGGCGAACAAGTACGCGTGGAAGTTGGCCGGGTCCACATTTAAAGCGTCCCCAGCCCCGCTCAGCACCGCCAACGCCCCTCGCGCGCACAGCAGACGGCAGCGGCGCGGCACGTCGTGGTCGAGCAGCAGGCGGGACAGGATGGCCACCAGGTCCGAGTAGTACTCCAGGTTTATGACGTGCGTGAACCTGGAGACCATTTTAAATTTGTGCCACTTTTGAAACGCGGGGTCATCGAACGAATGATTTTTTCCATACAAAAACCGTTCGTTTAGTAACTTAGTGTTTCAAAAACGGCACCGCTCATCTACGCAGCCAGTGACAAAAGGGCTAGATGCTCCAGTGACAAGAGGGCTAGATGCTTTTTTGCACAACATATTGCGATCCAACACAGATATGCCACCAGCTTGGCACTATTCCACATGGACGCGATTTTTTAAAGTCGTACAGTGTTACTACAAAAGTCTTTAAATACGCGTCCAACACGTGTTTAGCTAGACATGGTCTAAATCTCTAAACAAGCATTAAACAAGCGTTTAACGTTCTTTACCACAAAACTGTGTTCAACGCTTGCCTTTCTAAACAATGTCTAAGTCAGTCTCTTCTTTGTTATGTTGGTCACATTGCTTATCATTCGTTCAACTGTACTACTGTAAGCAAAAAAAAAAAAATCTATAATGTATTTAAAATATTTTTGGTATTAATTATATTTTTTAATAAAAACTTCTGGAAACAGAAAAAACTTAGGAATTCAACAAAAAAAAGTAACAGAAACGAAATGTATCGCTTGTGTCACACAGCAACATACTTTCACAGGTTAAGCAATTTTAGGTGTGGTCGCAACTTGGATGGGTGAACACGCTTAATCTATGCGTGGTTACTGATAGAATGTATGATACTTATGTATGACTTTCACAGGTTAAGCAACCTCGGGCGTAGTCACCACTCGGATGGCAGCATACTAATGCTGTCGAACTATTGACAATAATATATGTAGGTTTCAGGTTGTATAATTTGATGACACAAAGCTATTTAGAACTGTTATTTCTGATATTAATGTTAATTATTCAGTAAAATATTTGGTGAGTTACAATTATTTTAAGGATTGTATATTAATTTTGGAATTCAAAACGAAATACCTACTTTAGACACCTCTGCATAGAGCGAGTTTAATTTTTATGAAGTACAAACATTTTTCTTGGTACTTAGTTTTAGGGTCTAATAGTTAATTTTGATGAGCATTTAAATTGTACCCTTAAAATACTATTTCGATACATTTTGATATAATCTATGGCCTCTTCATCTATGGCGTCTATAAAAGGTATGATATCCATTTTTGCGTGCGAAATAACACCAAACACAAGCCAAGACGTTCACTTAAACACCGACTAAACAAGCTTATTCGGCTGTTTAAAAATAAACGATGTTTAAGCATTGTCTATTGCAAAGAAACCGTTAGATGCAGTTTTGTGGTAAACCTTTTTGTAAACATGTGATTACAGATGTTTTACTTTTTGTAGTAACACTGTATGTATTAATTTTTTTTATGTACTTGTAATTTTTTATCTTCCTTATTTGCAGATATGTAATAATATTTTATCTTCCTTATTTAAAAATAATAGAGGAAGTGATGCTCAAGACCATGCAAAGAGGAGAAGAAAATGCCGGCAAGCGGTGCTCAGGCTTAACAGCAGTACAGCTGAGGATGCAACTGCGAATACGCTGAGATGAGAAATACCAGAGGAGTGTGTAGATCTTACTTGGCTATACCCTGTAGAGCGGCAGCCAATAGCGCAGACTTTGGTGCGCTCTTCAGCAGCCGGAAGTAGATGTGGAACACGGTCTTGGTGACTTCCGTGAGCTGCTTTCGGCGTGCCATCTCACACTCCTGAGCTTCCGTTTCTAGAAGCTCGCGTTCCACTTCTTTCAGCTTCCTCATGCGCTGCAAAAACGATCTTTTTTGAATATATATAACATTATTCAACACACCGGTATCGATCACTTTAGACTTACACTAAAACAGATATACGAGGGTGACTTACTTGACCCCTAGGTGGGGCAGCGGGCTTCATCAGGATATGTGAGGATGCCAGGGCTTAATTTTTTTTCGGGAGTGGTGATGCAATGACCCCCCCCCCCTTCTTATATTATATATTCATATTATAAATACTGATGAATAGTGTAAGACAACTTTTCATAAAAAAGTGTTCCATACGATATATCGTAACGTTTGAAAGGAACAATTTTTAGGGTTAATAATAATACCAGCTGCTCAGAACGAGAAGAAATGTACCATAAGTACGCGTACAAAGAGTCGAGATTGCGTTGCCCGCCGTGCGAGTCACGTGACAACGCGTCATCGTAAGAATGCACTAGGGTTGTCCTATGATGATTATTATAACAAATGTTGCGAAAAAAACGACAAATTTTCATTTATTTTTGACTTTGACATACACTGCACTGCACAATAATTATACGTGGTTTCGGCATTTCGAAGCGGAAGCGCGGGAAACGTGCGGTTCAGTGCGGTGCGAGTGCTCAGGCGGGCGTTTGGCGGTTTGGCGGCCCTTGTCGGTTGTATCGTCGACGATACGCCGAGCGGTAGGCATATAGCGCGTGGCCTTGAGCGAGTGATGTAAGCCTGCTTACACTAAGAAAGTGAAGTTTGCGAAGTTGTTGTTTTGCGTATTCGGTATGCCCCGCGTAAATGCCAAGTTTGCCTCTAACACAATCGAGAGAGCCAGATGTATACCTTTTTCTCCTTCTTAGACAAGTTAACAATCCTCTTCTTCTTCTTCTCTTCTTGCTTCTTCTTGAGCTGTATATCCGCCTGGGCGTCCATGTCGATATCAGTGATTTTGAGGGACAATAGACAGTCCAGCGCAGAGGGTCTGAGGCGCTCGCCGCGGCGCTTTACCAGTTGGTTGATCAGACGAACAATCTGGGTAAAAACAAATATATAACGACAAATCGAACTGATTGGGCTAACCAAAAAGAAAGCTTAAACTTATGTCAAGGGATACTAACTCGACGATATTATATTTTATGATTAATACACTTATAGATAAACACCCAAGAACTAGGTAGTACAATTTGAAAAAGGCCATTTTCCAGTTTTTTCTGGCCGGGGATCGAACTCTGAACCTTCAAACGGCGACGTCGGCGACTAGCGTGGTTAACACTACGCTACAGGGTCGTCAAGAAAAACAAGATTCATGTATCATGTTATAAGAATTAAGGCCCATTTAGACAGGGCAATTTTTTTGCCCTGTTACTTACAATTTTATTGACGCAATAGATAACTTGCATGGTCTAATTAAATGAAACATCAGTCATAAAAATCATTGTTGAAACTTGCACCGTGTAAATGGGGTTAGATATTGACAAGTGGGACAGGGAATTAGGGTTTGCCATAGAATTTATATAACCCATATATCTGTTATCTCTGGGGTTTGCAAAAATATGTGTCGCCAGATGGTAGCTCAGTGACGTTAGGTCCAATCGACTATTGTCATTGGCAAAGAATAATAACTCATTGGACCATCAGTTGTAGGTATTATTGCCCCGTCAAATGTATCCAATAACAGCAGCTTATTGGACCTGACTTTACTGTGCTGCCATCTGGTGTCCCATATTTTTGAAAACTCTCACACAATATACATAGTTTAATAATATACTTACCACCAAAGTGATGTCTCCTTTCTTATCATCCACAAACACTTTCCTACACGCATCCGTCACCAACTCTGCGGCATTCGGCTCGCAGTCCAAGTACGGTATGACACTCTGAGCTATATTCGTGGCGTAGTTGAAGTGCGGCCGGGAGACCAGCATGGAGCACATGCACCGGAGGGATACGAGGGCGACGCTGTTCGTTGATTCGTCTAGTTTTCTGGAATAGAAAATGCAATAAGATACTTTTACTTACTAACTGAGTTATTTATTATACTTTTTATCTTTTTATGACAAAACTACTAAATCTATTCTTAACTGCATGCGATTTGACTAAAATGTAAACTTATTTTGGAATTTAAGATGGCGGCTGGAAATAAAATTTTCAATTCTTTTTTTACGAGATATCATTGTTTAAATTTAATATGAAGTGTTCATAAAGCTTTCGATTTTGCTATAACGAACTTTGTGCCCAGCGGGTGTACCACAACACCCATCCCCTTGTAATCATGTCCTAATCTCTAATAGGCCCAAAGGCCGCAATATGGTGAGATTATCACCTATTTAAAAGGAAACTGACCTGGTATCTCCTTTCTTGCGTCTCAGCATAGTGGCAGCTTTTTCTAAACGTTGTAGATACCTCTTGTAAAATTCCAATAACTCTTTCTCGTATTTGTACAGGGCCAGTGTATCCTTTTTCACTGTAATGTAAGATATTTACTCGAGCGCGTCAGATTAACATTTACAGGGGTTCTTTGCACCCTGTTGAATACCTCAACTAGGTATAAGCTATTGACCTAATGACGCCTAGGGCTGCCCATAAGAATAGTAAAAATAATTCGATGGTCAGAAATACTCGAAAGAAGTGGTTAAATTACATGCTGAAAAGTATGCATTTCAATAATCTGACGATTTAAGTGTGCCATAAGAGAGGGGGAGGGTCACAAACTTGCAAAAAACGTCACTCGGACATACTTAATCGCGATCGATTTTTTTTTTATTTGGATGAACATAACGTAACACTAACGGAAAAAATATAAACCCTACGATTTTTGCAAGCCGAAGTTGCAAAAATCGTAAATGCAGTATAGTGCGAGCAGCTGGTATGAATCCCTTTAACTTTTTCTCTATCCCTCACCGCACCGTCCCCGCACTTGCAGATCTTGATGGGAAGGGGTACGGCTTACAGAAACGGTTAGGGCAAGAGACGTGTCTTTTTCCCAAAATGTTGTTGTAAGCAATTTGACTACCTACAAGTATATTTAACTTTTTTTTAAATTCACCATCGACGCCATACAAGGGCAATTTAAAACCGTCAGATTATGAAAATCCCTCGAAATAATAGTCAGATGTTGGGCTAGCACGAGCAGGACACCAAACTGAACCTTCTGGTATAAATAATCTGACGTGCTCGAGTATTTCAATATACTATCGTTCTTTTTTTGCTTTTTTAAGAAAGCCGCTAATGCTTGTGTCGCATCCGAATCGTCAGTCTTTTGAATGGGAGCTTCTTTTAGGCTCGATTAATATCCCTCTGAAATCTGACCCGCTCGATTTTTTTTTCCTATTTTTAATTATTTTTAATTACTACCAAGGCGGTCCAGTATATTGTTTTTTTTTTCAGGGTGTGTAATGGCCAACACTGATGTAAGATTTTTTAAATTACTTAAAGGCGTTCCTGGAGCTCGGTGGTGCGTGTGCATTACTAACGCTTTCGTAAGTTAAGCAATACCGGGCTTAGATGGGTGAACACAAGTGGCTTAATTCTCGGCTTGCTTCGGAAGGCAAGACCTAGAGGTCCCGAATGTCATCATTGTATGGCAGTCCTTAAGTTATGTCAGATGCCTTAAGGCAGCTTGAATAATAAGACAAAAGTATTGGCCACCTACACAGTCCACGGATTTTATGAATATTCGCATTGCGAATGGTTCGCATCGTTTTAAACATTCGCATCGATATTCGCATTCGCATCAATCAATGCGAATGTGTGCAGGTAGGTAGGTCATATTCTCATTCGCATAAGCGAATGTAGAAAATTTGACATTCGTAACATCCCTGGTTGCAACGCATCGTTATTCGCATCAATCAATGCCAATGTTATGTGAATGCGAATGTGCACATGCCCATCGGCCTCGCGGACGCGCCACCGTGCCGCAATTATTCTGCGTTTCGACGATTCGCGCATAACGTATTATTTCGACCAATAAGAAGCGTTTATTTCCTTGAGTTTTATGTGATTACTTGGTTCGTTCTGTTTTAGATGCAGTCTGCTGTAATTGCTTATTAGATAAACAAATAGTTTTTGGTATTTTACACTGGTTTGGGATATCTAACAGTTTTTCATTATGGCACCAGAAAAGAAAAGTAAAATATGGCAATTTTTTACGAATAAATAATAAAAATTATTAATTCATATGTATGTTTTTGTAATAGGTACTAGATGTCTACATTCGCATTCGCATATTCACAGCTTAAACATTTGTATTCGTATTCGCATTCGCAAATGTAGAAATTTTTACATTCGCAACATCCCTGCTAACCATATCAAAAATAAAAAAACAGTGGCACTCCGAAACGGTAACAGTACCTTAAGAAGCTTTCACTTCAAAAACCTTGTTCCATCTGTTTATTACCATATCATTTATTTGCAAGGTAGGCAAAAAATATTAAAATCTTACATTTGACGTTGGAGTAGTCCTGATGCCGTATGAGATAGTCCGGTAGCACGTCCTTGAACACCTCGCAGGCAGACAGCGCGGCCAGCTTGCGGATGGAGGGCAGGTTGGGGCTACCGTCCTTCAGCCGCTCCTCCATGAAGTACAGGATCGGGTACAGGTTCTTAAGCTGTAATGTTACATAGGATTTAGTTGACTGGATGCACAGCTGGTTTAGTGGGCAGGGATCGCAAAAACAACCGAGTGGTTAATAGATCGAAACGCTCAGGAAGTGCCATTTTTGAAACACAGAGTTACCTAAACAAATAGTTTTTCCATACAAAAAACCATTCGTTTAGTGACTTCGTGTTTGAATAATGGCACCACTGGCTAGTCTACTTCTGTCTGACTCATGTATAGGTAGTTTGAGTTGAGAAAGTATTGATTGATTAATAAACCACTGCATTAATATTTACTCTCTTAGCCTAGCCTTGTCTCAGGTTCATTTGACTTCTTGTCTCTCTTCTCCAAATCATCACGATCTCAAGTGTTCATAAAACACTTTATGATTCAGAAGCACTCCCACTTTAAGAGGCTTTTTACATTTGGTTGGCAGTCTCGCTCGCACAATCAAACATTTTTAAAGATAATTAAAGAATGTGACTCATTTGAAGAAAAGTGTTTCATAAACTTTCAAAATAATTATATTCTCGATATTTTAGACATGTTTGTATATTGTGCAGACATTGACTACATCGAAAATTAGGTCATCAAAAATTTTAAATTTTGATGAATTTATTCGCGATACACGCACACATAAACAAAAAAACATGTCTACAATATCTAACATATAATTATATTGAAAGTTTATGAAATATTTTTCTTCAAATAAGTCACATTTTTAAATAATCTTTAAAAATGTTTAATTGTGCGAGTGATACAGCCAACCAAATGTGAAAAACCTCTTAAGGTTTTTCTTCTCACTATGCATGTTCTTGAGCATCCTTGGTTGTAAAACCTTTGAATTCTCTGTCCATTTCGCCATTACCACTTACACTGTCAGAGGTTAGTATAATGTGTAGACATGTATCATCATCATTTCAGCCGCATAACATCCACTGCTGGACATAGGCCTCTTTCAAGGATTTCCAAAACAACCAATCTAGAGCGGCCTGCATCCAGTGCTTTCCAGCAACCTTGGTCAAGTCATCTAACTGTAGAATTTAATGTCTATTTACCTTCTTTTCTGGCTGTTCCAGCAGAGACGAGCACAATGCTCCAATTCTAAACTTTTCATGCTGCAGCTTGTTTCTCCTCACAGCTAGCAACTGCACAGTGGTCACCACCTCCCCTTCTTTCTCCCCATCCCCCTCTTGTGCCTCATCAGCAGTGCCTTCCATTCCTGAATCTGAGCCTGAGCCTTCCGAGTCAGCCTCAGCCTTCTTTTGTTTAGCTGGTGGCTCCTCTGGTTCTGATTCTTCCTCCGATTCTGTATCTGACAATGTTATACATATACATTATCACATCTTTATCCCAAACGAGGTAGATAGAGCCCAAGGTTGTAAGACTCGTAAGAAAAGCTAAGCGTGATAGTGGGCATTTAGATGGAAAAAAGAATCCAAATTGTGATGGGTTGCTAGCCGCATCGCCTAGTAACATGATTCAAATATCGCCCATTTCCTCGATCGGCTTTTACGATCTGTTCGGGAAGAGAAACAACTGGTACATTCAAAGTTTTTATTTTTCCTCGACCAGCATGGAAGAGTTGAAAATTTTTAATTTATTTTTACATTTTCTGAAGTCATGTGTAGTTTTAACTTCATTCAAAGGGTTGGAAAAGACGCTGGAATTTCTGAAGTTCAATGAGGTTTATAATTGTGTAAAAGGTGTCCTATAATTTTCATAATCATATGCTGTCTAAGATTTGATTTATCAATTTGATGAGGCTTCCTCGCACTAATTTTTAACTTACACTTAGCGTATCACATCCTGAGTAAGGCCAAACTTCTTGGCAATTCTCATAACAGAACCTTAACCAAAAACCCAAATTCTGGTGAAGGAAAGTATCATTAGGAAACCTGTCCAGTTAAAACGTTTTTTTATTGCTATAAGTAATAGATATAATTAAGTCGTTTTTATCACAATAAACAATACAAGAATAGCAATGGGGTAGCAAAGATAAATAAAATCGAATAAAAGTTATTTCTCTTAGGACTTTTACCTGCCACCTCCTCGCTCCTTTCCATCACACCCTCCTTGGTCTTAATAGGCAACAACGGCCGGACTCTCTTCACAGGTCTCTCTGCGCGCTCCTTCTCATACTTATCCTCCAGGTCACTCCCGGAGTCTTCCTCAGACTCGTTGGAGCTCCCATCAGAGTTCACATTACTGTCCGAATCAGTTTCTGCCCCACTGTCACTGCCTGCTTCTCTGGCAGGTTTGGGCATTTTGCCCTTGTCTTCCCTTTTTCTTTTTCTTGATCTGTGCAAAAATAACCTTGTGTTAAATTGCAATTATGTTGCAAAATATGTTTATGCATTAGAAACTAGCCTACATTAACACTTTTCCCAGACAATTTGCATAATGGAATGTCAGAATTTTATTCGCCCTCTAACTTTGCTGCATATATTGATGTTACCTACTAAATAATCAAACACTTCAAACCACTACTTAAAATGGAGTTTGACTGTGGTAGGCCAAAAGTAAGATTGTAGTACTTGGTGACATGAATATTAGTTAGCAATACAACATTATTAGCTCTTGCATAAGTAAAGCAATCCATAGTCCATGTTTGGATTAGTGGCCATAGTTATTGGAGTATAAAAGGTTAGTAATGAAATGGAAAATCTTACTTATTCTTTTTCTCCTCCTCTGGTACATTAGACAGCAGCTGCGGCTGCGTCGCTATCCTCTTCAGGATGTATTTCTGCTCCTCGTCATCCAACATATCTGCCCATTCATCCCCAGATGCCTCACTCTCACTACTATACTCTATCTCCTTTTTCTGCACTGGCTGATTCTGCTTCTGCACCTTTGCTCTATGCCTCTGGAGCCTTAATTTCCCTTGCTTCTTCATCTTGTTCGTCGTCTGATTATTCCTCTTCACTTTGCTGATTTTTGCTTTGCCTTTTTTCTGAAATTCAAAGGATTTGGGTAGTTTTGTGTTAGGTTGTGAATTGTTAGGTTAGCAGATGTATAAGAAAAATATGTACTTACAACCATTTTGTCGTTTAATTTTGGTTTGAAACACGATGGCAAAATAAAGGAAATATTTTAATTAAATATATATTTATAAAGCAAATTGGTAAACAATACACGATTTTTATTGAAAGCAGATTTCAGATTTGACACTGAGTCGAGTCACTGACATTAAAACGTGACAGTTTGGAGGTTATACCTTTTGTATTGTTAAGATAAGTATGTTATAAAGCAAGTGGTGTTCACCTTAGAAGGTGTGCGCATTAAGCAAAAAAAAATGTTTTGCATTTTTGATATAAGCCTGTATTAATGTAGTACACAATGGTGAACCTAATAAATAAATTTAAAAAAAAATATATATACTATGTCAGTTAGTGTCACAGAGCGCTTGAGAAAGAAAAATGCGTTATTGGAATGTACAAATTTAACGCGTTCAAATAAAATTAAATGATCAAGACATTTTTTGATAATTAATATTTTAATTAATTATAACAACATAAAAATGAATGCTTCTCATGCAATAACTACAATACAATATCACATAATATATAAAATGTTTAAATTTATTTTATTTGTACCGGAACTTTAACCGCTTTTTAAATAAACACATGAATGTAGCCAAACTTTCTAGTAAAACGTCAGTTGCCGAAGACCTCGAAACTTTCATTTATTTCTAGTTTTTCACTTTTTCTAGTTTTCTAACTCAACATTTCTCCCAATCTCAATTATCTCACTCGTTGAAACTATTAGTGAATGACCAGCAAAAACTCAACCATAAATTCTGTCAAGTTTTCTAAGAAATAGCCATTGAACGATCTCTAAGTTTTAAGAATCTGTGATGGTGCCTCAACAGCAAAGAAGGAGGAGAAGACGGGCAGCGCTCCCTCGAACAGCAGAACGTCGTTTGGTGGTGGCCCGTGGTGCTATTGGGTTCGGTTTTACGATAGCCGGGCAGCGTCCGTGCGTGGTGTCGGCGGTTACTTCTGGAGGGCCGGCGGATCGGGCTGGGCTGCGGGCTGGAGACGCGTTGCTGGCTGTGGACGGGGCTAACGTGGCCCGAGCGCCGCATGCGTCCGTGGCACGGCTTGTAGCGGCGGCGCCTGGGGCGATATCATTGAGTGTAGCGCCGCGAGAATCCCCGCCAACTGACACGGAGGATACGGAGCCTGATGAGCGGACTCGGACGCGCAGGAGACACCCACCGCCGCGGCGGAGACCACAGATGATGCACCATCCAGGTAACAACAGTAGTAGTGAGTGTGTTTATCTATAAGTATTTACTATAAAATATAGTACTGTTGAGTTAGTATCGTGTAATACAATTTTAAACTATGGGGCTAGCTCAATAATTAGTGTGAACTGTCCTTATCTATTCATTTATTTAATAGTAAGCTGTAAAGCTTGATCTTCTTACTTATGCAGAATGAAATGGACTTTTGCATGGAAAATGTGGTGAAACAAGGTTGATGTGAGTAAAAAGACCATTAAAATCTGTCAAGTGTGTTTCTTTGTTGTAGTGACAGAAACCCCTTTATGATGTGCAGAATAGCACTCAGTTTTGTGCAGTCCCATAGGAACCACATACATTATTATGGAATAAAGAGAATTGTGTTATCAATTGCGTAAGGCAAGGTAATAAAATAAATCTAAATTTCAAATTTCTATGTAATTTGTTTCACAGAAGTCTAAAAAACCGCCCAGGTTTTTATTGAACGCTTCACTCTCTGCTGATGTGCCGAGAGTGCAGCTTTCAATTTTCATAAAGATATACTACTATCATCATGTCAGCCCTTCTTACCCCCACTGCTGAGCATAGCCCTCTCTTCGTTTATGCCTCCAAGAATAAAATAAATAAAAAAATGTAGATATACTAATAGTATATTTATTTGTGTTTCCTATTACAGCTGGATAGTCCCATAATGGTTCCGGGTATGTTTAACCGAGTTTATATTATGCACTTTATGTATGTAAATGTTGTACTGTGCACAATTGCACTTAATAGTAAGTGTATGTGATCCTTCTTTTCGTTTCATGCATAAGTGGCTAAAAGTTATATAGATTTCAATGGCAATAATGTGATAACTTGCACCAATAGCTTAGGCTTAACTCACACTGGAATGGCAGGGAATGGCAGCCCACGAGGTATAAAATATTGATCTTGAGACATGTAGCCCAACAGAATAAAAAAAAATCAATGGTCAGAAATACTCAAGCTCAAATGATTAAGATCAGGGATGTTACGAATGTAAAATTTTCTACATTCGCGAATGTAAATACGAATGTTTAGACTGCGAATGTGCGAATGCGAATACGAATGCAAATGCAAATGTACACATCAAGTATTACTAAAAACATACATATGAGTTATTAATTTTTGATATTTTACTTTTCTTTCCTGGTGCCATAATGAAAAACTGTGTAATTATCCCAAAAAAGTTTAAAATATAATAAACTATTTGTTCATCTAAATAAGCAATAACAGCAGACTACAACTTAAACAAAACAATACAAGTAATCACAAAAAACTCACGTGAAATAAACACTTCCTATTGGTCGAAATAATTAAGTCACGTGCGAATCATCGAAACGCAGAGTTGCGGCGCGGTGGCGCGTCCGAGAGGACGATGGACATGTCATGACCAGGGTTATTACGAATATGAAATTTCCTACATTCGCAAATGCGAATGCAAATACGAATGTTTAATGCTGTGAATGTGCGAATGCGAATGTAGACATCAAGATTTCGAAAAACATACATATGAATGAATATTAAATAATTTTTATAATTTAGGCGTAAGAAATCATTATATCTCCCTTTCTTTCCTGGTGCCATAATGAAAAACTGTCTTATCATCCCAAAATAGTTTAAAATATAGTAAACTATTTGTTTATTTTAATAAGCAATTATAGCAGACTGCAACTAAAGCAAAACAAACCAAATGTATGGGTTATGTAGTACATATAAGAAAGAGTTAATGGTAGATGTATAGGGGAATTGATAAAAATATAAAAGTTTTTATATAAGAAACAAAAAGGAAGTTTATTGCGGGAAACACAAATAAACAACAATTATAAGCAATGGTCGGATAATCGGATGCATATTTACCTAAAGTTGAGATGTTGGCAGTTATGGAGTGCACTTTTGTATCTGAAAAATCCCAGGATTCCAGAATCGACAAAATTTTGTGTTTTGATTATAGAATCAAATCGGGTAAGGTGTATATTTACTTACGTTCAGGTGTTGGCTAATGTGGAATGCACTTGATCGATTAGTGAGAAGTTTTTTGAATCCCGGAATTTGAATTTAAAAAATATGTCTTAAGAAGCCGCTTCCATAATTTCCTAGCCAAAAATTACCTTTAGGTAAATATGCATCCGATTATCCGACCACTGATTATAAGATAAACAACAAATACTTCTAAGAAAAATGGCAAATAAATGGAATGGGAATGTTGGTAAAAGGTAGGGTGAAATGTTATGAGTACATGCGACGAGTATGTTTATGAATGGTTTACAAGAGCTCGCTAATGGTATAGTATATTTCATTACAAGTTCGGAAAGGCTGTCATTGCAAAGAGTTCCGACAAATGTGTACCCGAGCCGAGGCGCAGCCGAAGGCGAGGGTTGACAGTCGGACAAGTTGCAATGACGGTTCCGCACGTGTACTGAACGACTATTTTTAATACAGTTGCGAAAAAATGAAGCAATTTAATAAAATAATAATAACACTATAAACTCAACTAACTAATCATTTATTTCTTATAAAAGTTATAATTCACATATACATTGAAATTGGTACAGTTTTTTATACTAACTGGGGAAGAAGAACAGGGAGTAGGGAGTAGGGAGCAGGGAGCAGGAAGCAGGGAGCATGGAGCAGGGAGTAGGGAGCTGGGAGCAGGGGATAGGGGGCAGGGGGCACGGGGCACGGGACGCAGGACGCGGGACGCGGGACGCGGGACACGGGATACGGGACACAGGACACGGAGAGTCCTATGAGAATCATTTTTGACTTCTACACTGACGAAGTCGCGGGTTAAAGCTAGTATTCAATATGTATCCTATTTATTCAATATGTATATTATAATAATGTATAATTTAACCTGAAATCAATCATCAAAATTTCATAAAACCGCAATAGGAATAAGGAAGCTCTTTAAATAATTTTTTAATGAACTTTTGTAAACTTGTGAACTAGGTTAGTTTTAAACCGAATCTATTCACACTAAGCTATACAAATATGATCTTCACAACAAAATACAACCGATAATAGAGATGTGTATTTTCCATTTTCATTATCTTACACCATTGTTTTCGTAATTTTGCATCAAAATTCAAATTCAAAATTTAAATGTTTATTCAGTAATTAGACTTTACAGGCACTTTTACACGTTAATAAGTATAATTTACATTACTACACGTAATGTAAATTATACTTATTGACGTGATATTGAAATTAATTTATTTTAAAGAAAAGCTACCGATACCAGCTTTTTGCGTAGAATTTTGTGTTCATGCCACTAATATTTTTTAATAGACCTATTCAACGATACCCCACATGATTAGTACGTCGAGAAAATAAAATTGACTTTTGACTTTACTTGTATGGGAGCTACCATAAAAAATTTTTTTTTCAGTATTTTATTTTACTACTTGTTTCGCATAATTAATATATATACCTGTACCAAATTACAGCCTTATAGTCTTTATAGTCGCTGAGAAAAACCGCGGACGGACAGACAGACAGACATGGCGAAACTATAAGGGTTCCTTGTTTACTACGGAACCCTAAAAATACTTTATCTGGTGTACTAATGGTAGTGTTTTTACATTTCGGTACAATACAATACTTGTAAGAAGGTTTCTTAACTTCTTTCATAATTTGTTTAGCAATTAAAACTGAAAATAAGTATTAAGTAACTGAAACGCTACTATAGTAAACAAACAGGACTTAACCAATGACGTCATCATAAGCGCGCGCAAAATGGTGGCGTTTGAACGGCTCAAATTTATTCAATGTTTTAAATTTCACTTTGAAAAATATCTTGACTATTTTCAAGCCTATTTATATTTTTTTCTTTGTTATAAAGATGTAAATGATTAATTTAAGACATAAAAAAAAATCATGAATATTCCCTATTGTGCGTAGAAAAGCTTCACGTTTTCACTTTAAACTGTAAACAGTAGTTTATAAAATAGTTTGAAGGGTTATCCAGGGTCTGATCAAGACCAAATTTTAAATGATATCTCAGTTTCTTTTCAAATGATTTATTTCAAATGGTGGCAGCACTAGACCCCGAAAAATTCAGGTAGCCCCTTAAGGCTAATTTTCACTGGTTGTTTACAAAGTTAATAGTTGAATTGTTAAGTTGTCTGTAGTTAGTCCCGCATGCTGTATATCGACTATACATTATTGAGTAGTGAACACGGGTCCTCGCAAATCTCTCTAGCACCTCGAAAACAATAAATATGACGTATGGAAATGAGCCATAAGGAGTATTTGTTTCCTTTTACTTCCGACCTATTTTATATCAATGCTAAAAGTTAATAAAATATATTTTTGTGACGTTCTATATATTTTTGTCTTTGTGTTTTGTTTAGCATTGATGTACATTACTTTGAATTCGTTGCCTCTTGCTAGGTACACACCGGGCCAACGAATGTGCTGCATCTCGTTTCGTTTATATTAAAACAAAAGAGATGCAGCACATTCGTTGGCGTTAGTTTGGCCCGGTGTGTACCCAACATACTAAACTTGTGATTCTATCAATAACAAGAAATATATTTTGCATACAAGCTTTTGCACTTTAAAAGAGAAAGGCCTGTTCTAGCGCCCTCATTTAAAATAAATTGTATAATCGTAAATATGAGAATGAAATTCTGTTGTTTATTTTAAAGCTGGACTTATATATACTTATATACTTAAGTACATACATATTTATGAAATAATTTCATTTAAAAAGTCAAAATAAATAAAAAATGGTCAATGGAGCTAAGTTTCAAGCGATTGTAATATGAAGCCCCTACTTCATTTCTAGGTTTAAGTCCATGGATTTCCCAAATGTTGTACTTGACAATAATATAATTCCTTTTTCAGCTTAAGTCTACAACCTGGGTATTATCGTGGATGAAATCTGTGATGACCCTTTCCTGGTCCCCACAAATTAGAGAGCTGAGTCGAAAGATATTTATATCCCTGCATTCCTTAAGACGATTACAAAACTTATTACCAGCGCGATACAAAAGCCTTGTTGGCTTGTTCACTACTTGTCTTCGTATTTGATTACTCAGATTTTGCGTACTTAGACCTAACTGACGAACTGACAAAAACCCTAGAGATTGTTCATAACATACGCTATGTGTATAATCTCGAATACCGAAAACATTTTCATTTTCATTTCGCGACATTGACCTCCGTCTTCAATCGAGTAACAACCTGTCATTGCACATGCCCGCTCACTCCTCGCAGGCATATAGTAAGTCCTCCGCGGTTTATGCAGCAAAGCTTTGGAACAAACTGCCTTTAGAAATTAAAATATCGTCAACTGTGCATTCTTTTAATTTTAAAATGAGGAAGCTTGTGGAAATGTCTGAACACTTGAGTTATATACGTATATTAGTAGGTAGATACTGATTAGTTATATATTTATTACATATGTAGGTATATTATATATATATATATATATATATATATATATATATATATATACATATATATATATATATATATATATGAATTCATATATGTATTTATTTTTACTGTGTTAAAGTTTAGTATTTGTTTACAAGTATTAATTTTAAGTAGTTTTTAGTGTAAGGTGTAATTGAATTCTGTCTTCTGTATATTGTACCCACCCTCTACCCTGTGTTGTAAATTATCCTCATATTGAAATATGGAAGGGTTGACTGGAAGAGATCCATATCTGGGATAAGTCCGCCTTTGTACTGTTCTCTAGTTCTAACCTGTATTTTTGTCCTGTGTTTATGTAGGTACAATAAAGATTTTACAAACTAACAAATAATAAAAAGCTAAAGAACAAAAGTTTACTCTGATGTACATACAAGTTTCTCATTAAATACTATCTCTTAAGTGTATGTTAATTACATAATATAACTATGTAAACACATATCAATGGCTGTAATTAGCATAATTAATTATGACAGATTGTTGATTGTATACACAGCTATAGTTATTTGTATATGTATTTCTGGATGGATTATCGTCTTTGATTGTTTTCGCTTTTGATTTGTACCTGGTAGATAGAACTAACTAGAACCGGAGTTTAGTAAACATATTTACACAAATATTTTATTACTAGTTGATATATCGTTTTATTTTGTAATTAAAAAATAAGTTTATTTTGATGTATTGATGGTCACGGAAAATGCACTCGTTACTTGAAATTAGGTCTAGGAATGAAAAAATAATTACATCAATTCATAACGACATGGTTTATAAGTCTCTAAGTGTCTATAAGTGTTGCATTTTTTTTTCTGTATTGTATTGGCGTCCTACTGAATACTAAAATTTCCAATCGACGTGGTTTTTGTTATGCACAATAGCACTTCAAAATATTCCACACAATGTCTCTCATTCTCCTTACCCTTCACTAACCCAACGAATGTTTATTCCAGGATGCCATGCAGCCCCAAGCACGTCAGGAGTCAACGAGATCCTCCAAAACTTGTCGCGGGCCCAGTTAACCCCCAACCAGATGGTGCGTCTCGAGTGCCGAGCCGTCGTCGGCTACTTGGGGACCATAGAGACCCCGCAAGCAGCCGCCAACGCTGCCCCGGGAAACGTGCGAACCGCTGTCAGAAAGCTCAGACAAGAAAAACGACCAGCCACACCAGTGCTGCTATCTGTTCTTCCAAATTCATTACTACTTAGACGACCGTCAGGTCAAGTGTTAGCACAATATCAAAGAGAGCGAATAGTCTACGCCGGGTGTGGCTTTGAAGCCGACAGAAGATTCTTTGGCCTTGTGACGTCAGCAGAATCATCAGAAGCCGAAGCGTCCCATAGCTGCCACGTTTTCGCAGTTGATCCGAGATTGGCTGATCACGAAGCTCATATTGTCAGCGCTAGAGAGTTCCAAATCGCTTGCACGCGAGACCCTGTCGCGGAAAGATGTCTAGAGTTTCCACCGTCAGCCGAGTATGTGGTTGGAGTTATTAGGGGGATGTACTCATTGCCGGCTGATGATTGCTTAAGCCCGAATCTGCACCAGATTTCCAGGCTAGCCATTAAAGGTGAAAGTCCTTTAGCAGGGAATTTTGCGCGATGCAACCGCCCCATGTTTAGAGTGCCTCGTGACAGGAGGCCTTGCAGACATGAAGACGCGAGGATCGAAGGTCAAGAATTCGTAGCGAATTCTCCACAACCAAGTAACCACAGTGAATTGACTACGACATCCAGTAACAGTGATTCAGGCATCGGCTTTCATAATGACTGTCGGAATATTGCTGATAGAATATTAGTGGTAGATTTCGCTCAACAAGCCCCGCCAAACCGATTTAGGCAAGATATGCCGCGAAGACCGTTAGGCTTAGTCGGTTGCA
Organism: Acrobasis suavella; assembly: GCA_943193695.1. Taxonomy (NCBI): domain Eukaryota; kingdom Metazoa; phylum Arthropoda; class Insecta; order Lepidoptera; family Pyralidae; genus Acrobasis; species Acrobasis suavella. Next base: position 33,420,170 of record OW971928.1, read on the forward strand.
GTAGCTTCGACGCTGATGGGTCATTTTTATCTAACACCACTCCCGTAGTCGACGGATTCGCAGGTCAAGGCAGGCCATTGAACCTGGACGATATAATTTTAAACTCAAACGACTTGCAGCCAGTCCGTCACGTTAGTCCTCGCAAAGAAGATGACCAGTATAACTACAATCTATATGGAAACGTTGCATCAAGTTCTAAATCTAACGGTGTTTATGATCAAGTGTATACGGAGAACGAAGGTCACTATGAGTTTGTGCCACAGCAGCTGGATATGGATGATGTAGACCGAGTAGCTGAGACTTTCAATTCAGTTGAGATATACGAAGAGCGACCAAGGCAACCTCCGGACTGGCATTCAAATGAGTCTGTGGAGAATGCGACCGTTGTATCAGGGACAAGCAAAGCAAGTATGGCGAGTATGGACTCTGTGTCGGTGTACTCCGTGCGGAGTCACGAAGAGGCGCGGCCGGCGCTGCGGCGGCACCTGCAAGCCTCGCTTGACGATATGCTGGTGCTGGGACGGAGGGAGCCACAAAAGGATGAAGCGTTCGTGCATCCCGACACTGTTAAATGCAAGGTAATTAATTTGACTTACTCCGTCTTTTACCAACTTTTATTTGACTAGCAATGTATCTGGTATGTTTGTTTAATCAAATCTTGGAACTCAATTTACAATCACTTATCTTTAACCAATTGAGCTGAAATTTTGCATACTTGTGTAAGTCGAATGACAATTAGTTATTTATGCAACTGTAGTATAATAAGGGGTATTAAGACACGAATGTGGGTTTAGTATCACTTGAGTGTTTTAATACCTAATACAGTTTCATACAAAACTTTATCTACCCACTGCACAACACCATAGGGTGTTGTGCAGTGTTGTAAGAACTCTATGTAAATTCCTGGTAAGTTTATTGCTGAGTATCTAATACAAACTATGTATGTATAGGTAATAATGAAGTTATTTATTGTAATAATTATTGAAATTTTGGATCGTACAATTATTGGAATGCAAATTATTTTGGTTCGATATTAGTAAATATCGAACAGAAATGCCAGTATACGACCGTGGATTCGAATAACCATTAAGTTCCTTTTTTAAATTACGAATCTTTGGTAGTGAACGGCACGTACATACATGACAATGTTCCTTTTTTTAAATTCATATAGAATGTGGCTCTTTGATGAGTAAGAAAGGGATCGAGTTTGCGTTGCATAATGAAATTTAGTACAACATTATAACACTCGTTTGGGTGATATAATAGTTACTATGACACTGGGTGTTTTAATGTTGGAAATAAGCTAACTGTTTCAGAAACTTTAATAGAGGATTTATAGCATGGTTGTAGATAAACAATATTATGGAGTCAAAGAGCTGTTCTGGTGTGGCTCCATCATCAGAACAGCTCTTAGACTCCACGGAGATTTTTACCAGATCCAAGCATAAAAATTACATCTTTTTTTTTGCTGTGTCCTCATTCAGTAAGACTTGTTTGGTTGATGGCGACTCACATCGTAGAACTCAGTAATAAAACGACGCAACTCCATCGAGTTTGGGCTTATTTAATAAGTACTTTGGCTTTATAATAAAAGTGTGTACAATATTTTTTTATATACTTGTACAAAACCGTCCCTGCTAGGTCTCTGTCAAATCTTCTCGCGCAGATCGTTAAATTCAATCGAAGAAATGGTCGAAAATGCGTTTTATTTTCATAGGCAATGCGGCTAGCAATCCATCACAATTTTGATTCCTTTCTTAACCTTCTCTCTCCTACTATAAAATTGGCATTTAGGTCTTGCGGCCCTGAGCTCTGTGTGCTTAGAGCCGCAAGACCTGAAATGCTCTTTCTGTTCCAATAGGTATAAAGACGTAATAGTGTGTCTGTATGTGTATAGGGCATAAACATCGCAAAAGCTTAAAATCAAATTCACTGTAAGCAGTTCATACCTATGTCTACTTCGCATTAGGTACACCGAATTGAAAAGTCTCTTCTAACGTATATCGCGACAGGTCTAACTTGTCTTACTGTCGACTCGTATAATATTTTGCCTACCTCTTTTCTAACCTATATCGCAGTAGGTCTATTTGCTTACCTCTCTTCTGATCTATATCGCAGTAGGTCCACCTTATTATATGTCTACTTCGTATTATGACTAGTCATATCGCGACTTTGTTCATCTAAGCATTAGGTAAACCAATTTAAAAGGTGTAAAATACTAGTCGCCCATTCCCGCGATCCTGTGTTAATGTTTTTTTTTTGGATCAAAGTTTCTTATCGCGCGTTGCGAAAGGGAGCTAGACGGAAAAAAATAAGACCAAAAGTTTTAACGACACTTTTTGTTCATTCAAATTTATGAAGATAATAAAACCTTGATTTTAGAACGCAGAAAAGAGTTTGAATGTAATTTAGACCTATTTATTTTTATATACCATTCCCCCTCTCAAAAGTTTATTTTGTTCACTGAAAACAGTGAAAAAAATGCACTTGTACTATTTTGATGTTTGAATTTAGAACAATTAACTCTTAATTTTAGTAATTCCAATTCAATTTTAATGTCCATTTTAATTAATTTAACCTTCTTTTTTCTTCATTAAATGTCTATTTTCGCTTAAATTTTTCTTTTTAACCGACTTTCAAAACTAACAATTCGTCGGAATATTATGTTTTATATATGTTGATCGATTTATTCGAAGACGTTTGTGCTGATTTAGAATATTCTTTTTTTTAAAGGGAATACCTCCCAGGTGGTCCCATATTTTTTTATTAAAACCGTTTGTGTAGTTTGGTGGTGAAGTCGGTTTTTAGTTTTGAATAATTATTCTCGTAGTCATGGTATAAAGTATAGTATGCAATTCTTGAGTAAAGCGGATTTACATCGAGGGCCATGAATCACTCGCATTGCTCAGGATTCTAACACTTACTTTGTTACTTTCATAGTTTAATGTCATACGGCATACTGCTATGGGGGAGTGCAGCCGATATTCAGACTATTTTCATTTTACAAAAAAGGGCAATTTGAGCTATCTACGGATTAGGATCTAGAGACTCACTCAGAGAATTATTCAAGGAAATAGGTATACTAACCTTACCATCACAGTATATATTTGAAAACATACTGTATGTAAGGAAAAATATTTCCTCATACAATAAAGTAAGCGATTTTACCGTCAGAAACTTACGCAATAAGAGTGACTTAGTTGCCCCGTATTATAGGCTCAAAACAGTTAGTAAAACATTTATGGGGAACGGTATACTTTTTTATAATAAACTGCCACAATCGGTCCTTGATATGCCTGACAAAAAGTTTAAAGCTTATGTAAAGAAGGTACTCTGTGAGAAGGCTTATTATAGGACCGATGACTATCTTAAAGACAACAAAGTCTGGCTTGAGCTTGGCGCGGGTCCCTCTTAAAGGTTTGTATACTCAGAAATGGTCATAATCTGGTACATTAAGTACATACTGAATTTACAACTTGATTTGAAATTATTTCAAAATTTCGACATTAAAAAAAATTAATTTAAATTATGACAACAAACAATGTATACTCTGTCCACATATCAACTATAAATATTAATTTCATTGTGAGTTGACGTTCTTGGAGAAAATGCTGCAGTGCAGTTTGTTACCGCTTCTTCTGCACTAGCGCTTTGGAGGCGGCAGTAAACTTAGCTCTAAGTAACTTTTTGACGTCAACAATTATTATGCAATAAACCAAAGTGACGCTTATTAAGAGATATTATAAATATCCTATAATAATAAAGATATATTTGAATTTGAATTGAATTTGAATTTGACTTGATTCCACTCGCTACTCTCGTGATTCAATTATCATGAATCACTCCCTACGGTCGTGATTTAGTCGTTAGAATCCTTCACCTGCTCGTGATTCATCTATGACCCTCGAAGTAAATCCGTCCTTTATTCACTAATTGCATAATATACTATTATTTTATGAGACACCTCTCAAGTTTATTTATTTTTAATTTAACAGGTCCGCAAATCCAAGCCGCTCAATATCCTGTCCAAAACTAAGAAGATCCTAAGCGGCAAAGAGCGGTCGCGTTCCGAACAGCGCACGGCGTCAGGCAGTGCCAAGCAACAGGCTGAGGACTCCCTGACTCTGGCAGCCAGCGAGCCTGATCTCCGAGACATGAGGGTAAGTCACATTACCAAAAAATATTTCAATATGGGGCGCTGCATGGCAAAATTTAAAGTCAAGTAATTTATTAATGGTGTAAAAGCATTCAAATACCAACAATTGAATGAGTTTATTCTTAAATTTTGAATATGGCAAAGACTAGACTTTCTGGTAACCTTTATTGCATCATAAAGCTCCAATGGAAATTACTCAAGTGGTTGTCGGTTGTCGAAAAATCATACATACAAACGCCGGATTGTTCAAGTAGACTCGGAGAACTTTGCTCGCTTCGTTCGCTCTTTCAGTAAGCATATTCTAGCTTTTATTTTGAAAACATGTCAAATTTCGAGGGGTTCAAAAAGTCAAATATCTGCTTGACGTATTATGCGGAGGGACCCTTATGTCTAAAGCCATATGTGTCCCGAGTCCTGTATCTCTGAAAGTGTTACACTGACTTTTACTCGCGTTCTTTCTCTGTTCGAGCCCGTACGCCTATGGAACTCACTAACACTTTTTTTTTTTTCATTTATTTGGGTCAACAAACAATTTTACATTATAAATTGACACAGAATATTATAAACATACAAAATGAAATAAATGTAAAACCAACACCGTTAACCACAGTTTACCACAAGAATACTTTGAGAGAGTACATACTAAATTCTATTTTATATGATACATACTTAATCTTGTTTATTTTTATTTACTACATATATTTTGAAGTTTAATTGCAGTTTAAACTACAATGTTAAGTTTATTTAGTCTGTGGTATGGATTTCGCGAATCTTATCGCGAACCAATCTTTTAAAAGCACCAATTCGTGTTGAAAATATATCTAACTCATTAAAGTATTTGTTATGTATGTCAACCAGACGGCACATAGGGGCGCGTTTTCTTGCGTTAGTACGGGATCTTTTCGTAGCAAATAAAGGCAAAGGACGACATGCTCTCACGCGCGGCCTGTTTGGCACACGAATACACAATATTGCATTTGTAATATCAATACAATCATACTTATTGTTGCAAAAATCATAAAGCAATATTTCTTGCAATGATAGTCTTCTTAATTTAAGAGAAGGCAAATTAAATTTATTTAATAGGTTATCATAAGACAAAATACTGCGATAGCATCTATAATGAACACAACGCAGAAACTTTTTTTGAACTTTCTCTATAGCATCCGAATACTTATTGTAGTAAGGGTCCCATATTGATACGGCATACTCTAATTGTGACCTTATTATAGATCGGAATAGATGTATGTATGTTGATGGACGTTTAAAATCATTACTGGCACGGACTACAAAACCAAACATTTTAAAGGCCTTGTTACAAATAGATTCAATATGTAAATCTAGGGTTAATTTATTATCTAGAATAACTCCAAGGTCTCTTATATTTCGCACCTTGTCAAGAATGGTTCCACACAGTGAATAATTAAAATTGCTGACTTTATTCTTTTTAGTAAATGTAATACTTTTACATTTATTTATGTTAAGATGTAATTTGTTAACCTGACAGTAATTAGTAAATCTATTTAAATCTTCTTGAAATAATTGATGATCTAAGGGAACGTTAATTTTACGAAACATTTTTAAATCATCAGCATAACATAAGAAATTACTGTGTTGGAAACAGCTCTTGACATCGTTTATGTACAATATAAATAATAATGGTCCTAAAATAGACCCCTGTGGCACACCAGATGTAACAGCCACTGCGTCAGATTCATATCTATTGATGACAACCTTCTGCGTTCTATTTGTCACATACGACTTAAACCATCGCCATAGGTTTCCACGTATTCCATTGTACGCAATTTTATCTAACAGAATTTTATGGTCCTCTTTATCGAAGGCTTTGGAAAAATCAGTATACACAGAGTCAGTTTGCTCATTATCATCCATGTTAAGAAACAATTCTGTAGCATAAACAGTCAGATTTGTGACAGTAGAACGACCGCGCACGAAACCGTGTTGCTCTGGTATTATATTTTTGTGTAAAATTGGGTACAACTGGTCACGTATCAATCTTTCTTGAATTTTAACTAAGACATTAGAAATAGAAATTGGCCTAAAGTTCGCTACATTCGATTTTGATCCTCCTTTATGAACTGGAATAATTTTAGCTGCCTTCCACTGAGCAGGACAGACACCCTCACTTACACATTTATTAAATATAAAATGTAACGGTTTGCAAATAGCCGTAGCAGTGTTTCTAAAGAATACAGGTGGAAGGATGTCGAGACCAGCTCCTTTCGTCAAATCAAGATTTTTTAGTTCCCTAAGTACACTATCAATTGGTATGTATATGTCACTAATAATATTATCCGTATGTGTGTTTGCATCTAAGTCTACAATTTGGTCGGTGGTATAATCGTCGGTAAGATTACTGGGCTGAAAAACAGATTTAAAATAGGTAGAAAATAAGTTACAGATATCTTCAGGTTTGTTAGCTTCGATATCATTGAGAAATACACTAGTGGGAATATCCGCTTGATTTTTACGATTATTCATGTAAGACCAAAAATATTTTGTATTGTCATTGATACTCTCTTCAATTCTATTTATGTAATTACTATAAGCTTTTTGAGACTCCGTTTTGAATCTATCGCGATACATAGAGAATAAGATGTAATCTGACTTGTTTCGGTACTTTTTCCACTTCACCCAAGCATTATTTTTATTTCTAAAAATATGTATAAGAGATGATGTAAACCATACTGAGAAGTGCAAGTTAGTTATCTTTTTAATTGGAATACGATTTCGTATAATATTGTACAGGTATTCGTATAAAATATTCACACAAGTTTCAGCTGAATTATTAAAAAAGAGTTGATCCCATTCTGTATGTAAAATATCTTGGTTAATAAAGTCGTAATCGGCTTCTCGAAAACAGATTCTTGTCACATTCTTACACGATATCGTTCTATTAGCAATATCACTGTTTGAAACCATAACATAAAAAGCTGGGTGTTTGTCATCAATGGGTACCAACGACAGTGGTGCAGAATACGCCTTGCAGTTATCAACATTTGTTATGCATAAATCTAATAACCGGTCCATACTATTTTTAAAAATATTTAATTGCGAATAGTGGTATGAATTGATAAAATTAGCTAAGTAACAGTTAGGCGGCAGCTGGTTACCAAACCGTACCGGTTTCATTTCAACGCCATTCATATAGCAGTCAAAAGTTGGTAGGTTAAAATCTCCAATTAAATAAAAGTTATTGATATTAGTTATTTGTAAGTAATCTCGAATAAAATTAAAATAAATATTATATGTATCATGTTGAACACGAGGCGGTATATAAACGGCGCTTAAAATAAAACTAAAATCTCCAATCTGTACATGCAATAAAACATGGTCAATGATAGGCGGCAGGCTGGTGGCAGCGGTGAGCAAGGTGACGGCGGGGGCGGGGGTCGAGCGGAGCGTCCGCAGCACAGCTGCCAGCACCCCTCCACCGTCCTGTTTCTTAATCGCTGATAGATCACGGTCACTGCGGTACACTAAGTATCGAGAATCTATAAACTCATTATTGCCTATACCAGGATGAAACCATGTTTCTGTTAAAACAATAATATCATAGTTATGGGATAAAATATTCATAAAGAGCGTATTAAGCTTGGTTTTGAGTCTGCGACAGTTCTGATAATAAATCGAAAAAGCACTTTGTTATCGAATTATATAGTGAATAACAAGCAGTGGTTTATAAGATGTGTATCGAAACAAATATAAATTATCGCTAGCAGAACTTAATAAGTACTTAGGTACTTTACTTACATATCTAGCTACCATAATATTGATACAAACAATGTGATAATTATTCATATTTTTTCTATACAGTTGTACAAGTCGCATCTCACATAATGTACCCAAAGGTAGTGTAGCGGTGCTAATCGTACCACAGCGGAAATGATACCAGAAGTGTATTTTATAATTGAAACAAAATATTAGTATCTTTCTGTTTTTATATAATGTTATAAACAACAAACTAAAAATCGGAACCCTTAGGACAATTTTACAATTTTTAAGTCTGCATAATAATTCTTCATGAAAGTCAGTATATGTTGCCACTTTATAAAAAGTATTATATATAAAAAAATTTATGTAAATTAAGGGATTCCATACTATATAGCGCTGCTTAATAATAATTACACAAGTTTTAAATGATTTGCCCGCCTCCTCAATGAATACTGAGTTAATATACAAGGAACAACTTTGCCTTCTGAAAACACAATATACTATGGTAATTTTGCTTTCTAATGTAAACAAGTTATTGTAGGTAAAAATTCTTGAATGATAAGAAAGACTATTATTTAATTTTATTAAGGTCCAGCTCTGAGCGAACTGCCAGCACAGGTGACGAATCAGACTTACGGACGAGAACAACGCCATGCTTGACCCATGCATACCTATATTCTACCTTCTTAGCCCGGTCACGACACTCGCGAAATAATTTCTTGTTCTGAAGAGTCAAATGTTCGTTGACATAAACTTTTTTGTGGAGCTCCAGTAGATACGCCTAACTGCTCCGCATGAATACCCTTCGAGGCACGAGCAGCTGCCAGAATATTATCGCGAAGCACCCTGGTAGTAAATTTGACAATGATATTTTTGGGACGGGTGTCATTCCTGTCAGCATGAGGTACACGGTGGACCGCCACGATGTCTGAGGCAAGTATTTGCTGTTTTACTGCTACCCCCAGGTTGGTTACTATGCCAATCAAATTTTCGTTGCGTCTATCCGGGACGTTCACAATCTCGACGTTGCAGTCGCGTGATTGCTGCTCCATTGAGGCCAATTTTGTCTCTAAACGTATCACCTGCTCGAAGGTACAGCTGGACGACACCATACCTTCAACTTCTTTCAACCGTTCATCGAAAGTGTCCTGCCGCGCATCCGAGACACCGAGACATTTGTCCATGTTGTCCAAACGTGTACATAGGGCGCACTATAAGTTTCCGGAACTGGCCACTTACATAAACAATATTATAAAATTTATTGCAACATTTAAAAAATAGAACTCTTTGGCTGTAGAATGCAGTTTGTTTCATCTGACTGTCTTTTGTTTTTACCTTGTGGCGCCATTTAAAAAATTGTGTGTCTGCATCAACATGGATTTAACTCGGGAAAATTTTCGTAGTATGATTTTCTACGATTTTAAGTGTAATTTGACAGCTCAACAGAGCATCGCTCGGCTTGTAACAGCTTTTGGCAACGAAGCACCATGCAAGACAACTGTTTATAGCTGGTTTGCAGAATTCAAGCGTGGTCGTATCAATCTCAGTGATGAATCTCGCGATGGTCGGCCGTCCACCGCTGTGACCAACAAAAACATCGATGCTGTGCGCCGTATGATTGAAACAGACAGGCATGTGACCTACCATGAATTTCGCGCATCCTTAGAAATAGGCATGAGTCAAATACAATTAATCCTACACAAACATTTGGGTGTGAGAAAGCTGTGCTCGCGGTGGATCCCACACAACTTGACCGAGGCTCAAAAAACGGACCGCGTCACTTGGTGCAGTGCCATGCTTACCAGATTCAACGAAGGTGCGTCAAATTTGGCGTGGGACATAGTAACAGGTGACGAAACATGGATTTATTGCTACGATCCCAAAACAAAGCAGCAATCGAGCGTATGGGTCTTTCAAGATGAGCCGAAACCAACCAAAGTGGCGCGCGTGAAAAGTGCATCTAAGCGGATGATTGCTTCTTTTTTTAATAAAACTGGACACGTAGCTACTGTTGCTTTAGAGAATCGTCGTACAGTGAATAGTGACTGGTACACGACCATTTGTTTGCCGGAAGTTATTGACGAACTCCGTAAAAATAACCGTAAACGCCGTATCATCCTGCACCACGACAATGCTAGTTCTCACACGGCCAGACAGACAAACGACTTTTTGAAGGCGAAAAATGTAGAACTCATGAGTCATCCTGCATACAGTCCCGACCTGGCACCTTGTGACTTTTTTCTGTTCCCAAAAATTAAGAACCAATTACGCGGTCAACGATTTTCATCACCAGAAGAGGCTGTCGAGGAGTATGAAAAACACGTTTCAGAGGTCACCACAGAGGAGTGGGACAAAAGTTTTCAAAACTGGTTTCATCGAATGAAAAAGTGCATAGACGCCAAGGGAGATTATTTTGAAAAACAATAAATTAATTTTGTGCCTTTAATAGTATTTTTTCATATTCATTCCGGAAACTTATAGTGCGCCCCACGTATTTATATTATTTAAAGATTCTTTGAAGAAAGCATTGTCATCGCGTAGGCCGGCGACAGTTGTATTTAACATTGTCAAAGACGATGCGACATTTTTTAACTCCATATTCATAGGCGATGTATCCAGGGCCGATTTAATAGACACAGCTACCGTTTCCGAAATTGTTTTATGAATTTTTTCCATGTTGAAATCACAGTCACACTCAGGCTGTTTTCGTTTTCTTTTTTCATTTCGCATATTATTTGTTATTGAATCATCCATCATTGCAGTTGTTAGATCTGGATTCGATGCAAACTTCGGTGGCGATCGGAACATCTCGTAACAGCTCGTATTAACAACCAATAGGTACGAGTGAGTAAAAAATATCCGTCCGTCCTTTAGCCTTCCGGGGTTGAAGACAAGTCCCTCCGCAGCCACGACAAGAAGATGCGGTGTCAGAAAAGGATAACAATACTTTTGTTACACTCGCGACAAATTGCACAAACCACAAACAAATAATTAAAATTACACTTATGCAGTTATTGCACAATGACGATAATTGCTCCAATTGAATTTAAGTATGCAAAACTAAACGAAATAAATGTCCTCTCTCAAGTAAGTACGCACGACGAGAACACTTACTATCCGTCGCGCCGAAACGCTAGCCAGCTTCAAATCCCAAGGTTAATCTTATTTTCTATCCTTATGAAAGGTAAATAAATATCCTTCCCTTGTTTCCATTTCTCTTCATACTGGTAATATAATTTTTTTCAGTGTATGTTGTATGTATTTATGTAAGATGTATATGTATGTTTATTGTTATTATTGTATATAAGTATGTTCATATTGACCGCCCCGCACTACCTAATTTCCCATTACTATTTTCTATATAACGAGGTTGCCTGGAAGAAATTGCTTACCGATAAGGCCTTCTTTTGCGCATTTCCTAGTTTTTAAGATAATTATGTCCTGTATTTATTTATTTTGTGCAATAAAGATTAAAAATAAGACAGAATCCGCTAGTTTCCAACAAGTGAATCAGACACTTTTTTCTTAACTACAAAACAAACATTGTCTATGGGATTTGTATGAAATACCATATCGTGACGTCATAGTTTCTTGGAATAAAATAGTTTTTCTGCATTAATTACTCTAAAATCACTTTGAAAATGTATATGATCGATTAATGACATTATTTTGTGACGTTATATTTATTCTCTTATCTTTACAAAATGTGTAATTTATTTTCGACCCTGATACTACCCAATTAGCTAATCTCTTCGTAATCATTTCTCCATAGCAGCGCTTACCCTTCGTAACCAGGCAGCGCCAGCATTGCGCAGCCCGCGTCTTTAATTTAGCTCTAATTAAACCACGTCGATCGTAATAAGCACGCCGTGGATTGGCCGTTAAAATAGAAAAATACGAGGCATCCTTTTTTATAAACCTGTAGTGTCCCAAAGTAGGGCAAAGGCCTTCCCTATACTTTTCCATGAAGAAACTATAATAGAATCCATTTTTATTTTGTAAAAAGAAATCTTCCAATAGATAGCAGAGTTTTGCCTGAAATAAACAATAGTCTTTTGCCTATTAGCCTTGATGTAATCAGAAAAATCTTATAATAGGTGAGAAAATTGAAATATAAAATGTGAGATTTATAAACTTTATGACTTTTATCGTGATAGATATGTATTCATATATGTTTCTGTATCTTTGACCAATGCTAGGTGTGCGTTCTATAGTGTATCCCAACATTTCAACAATGACCGCTATGTTTAGATCAGCAGTCTTGCATCGGGAACGCGCGCTGTAAACGTATACAATACATGCGTATACGCATGAGGCACGAGTGTTAAAAATGTAAAACAAAATTCAAATTGCTTCCGATAAATGGCGTGATTAAGTGGATAATACTGTCTAGCGAAATGTACTTCATGGTCGTTGACGTGGTGATAATGTAAAACTTACCGCTTTTTACCCGACTACGGTGAAGCCTAAAGGAGGGTTATGGGTTTCGCCGCTATTTACGAGTATGTATGTTCATCTGTTCCCATGTATCTTCTATGATATACATGATACCTTCACAAATGAGGTATCGTTGAAAGTGTCTTGACTGCGCGCTGGTTATAGGCTATGTGACGTCACAATAAAGTCATAATATGGCGCCATGTATAGGCCGAAAAGTAAGTAACTAAAATAAAATAAATTGAATCATATAGTGTTTGGGGTTAATTTGGATAGTATTATCCCCCCTGTTTGACAAAACCTCTAGCTGTTTCGCATTACAGCTCGGCTTTACATTATTAGCTTTTGCTTCCAATATTCCGTAGCCGGGTTTTAGTATTTGAAACTATATCTTGTACATAGTTATGTAGGTTAATTTCAAGTATATTAATCTATTTCGTCCATCATGAAGCAATGGTGGTCAAGCCAGTGGCGTAGCATGGGGGGGGGCGGAGGGTGCGGTCCGCACCGGGCGGCACTTTGCCGGGGGCGGCGCTGCGGAGGTGGCAGTTAGAAAAAAAAATTATAATTAAAAAAAAAAAAAAATTAAATTTAAAAAAAAGTTAATTTCTTTCAGTGTTTTTTTCGTCATTTTTTTTATGTTACCAAATACCCAGGTACCTATGCAGGTTCTATGCATGGGTGATGCAAGCGCAAGGTTTCTCAATAAAAAATGTTAATTTCACTTTTCAATTCAATAAATCATTCAATAAAACTAATAAAAGTACTCTTTTTACCATGCCCAAATTTTTTATAATGGATTACAAAAATAAGAGGGCGGCAAATTTGGAATCCGCACCGGGTGCTAGTGACCTATGCTACGCCACTGGGTCAAGCGGTTTAGACGGCGGCTTTGCGTCTGTGAGACTTGAGTTCGATCCTCACTAGGCTCGACTTGTATTGAAGATTTTATATCAATATGAAATTATTAAGGATAATATTTCACCATAAGGCCACAAATTAATGAGCTGCTCACAACGTTTGCGGCCTAACAAGTTGGTCACGAACCGAGCACGTGTCACCACGTTGTGGACTGACAGCATTAGCGTTAGTTAAAAATGTGCTAATGTATCACAGCATCGCACGGGAAAATTTCAGCCTTGCCAAAGTACCATGAAATGGGACCATTCCTGACGGAGCTCCCATCTGAAGAATATCTTTGATCCTTTTTTTTTAATTTTAGAGAATTTTCAAAGACTTTCAGCCACTTCCAGCGTAGATCGGGTGTGATAACCACCGATCTACTCAGTAAAGAATGATTTTGGCGTCTATGGAAATTAGAAAAATCAGACATAAATCTGTACCACGTCAATTTGGTAACCTTCAGATCGAAAACACACACAGTCTGTCAACATATGTCACTATTTCTTTCGAGAACAAATTATAAATTCAATTTTAGCAAAACGTAAATACGTGTTGTTGAACTCGCTGATGAATGAACTTTATAATTACCGAGTAAAGATGTAACCTTTGAAGAGGCGTTAGGTAATACATCTGTCTGTCGTCAACATAGGTCTTGTGCTAAATTAAATACTCGTAGCTATCACGAGGTTTTCACGTGAGAAACTATAATCGTCTTTAATAGCTGGCGTTCGACAACATAGAAAAACCTATACATCTGCATATTATCGCGTTGCAGGTCGCATCATTAGCAGTGCTGGTTCGCAGCCCGGGGTGCACTTTGCCGCTGTTTCTTCTCCAATTATAATATGCATGTCATTGGTCAGTACGGACACTTAAGGATGCCAAAGACTGGGAAGTGGAGAAGAAATGGTCGAAACAATGATTTAACTATAGTTTTACAACTGGTCGCCTGCCTGATTTCAGCCCTCTTTGGGAATGTATTGTACAAAAAGTTTTACAACCGGGTGCCGCCCGACGTCAACCCTCCATGGGATTGCAGTGGAAGCACGAGATGTTTGTCTTTATTCCTTAAGCCGCCTCTTACGACCTTTACAGTAAGAGATGTAAAATCATCATCTAAAGAGATAAAGCCACACAACGTAAAGAAGAACCGATAGGTACATACCAGGAATTTATGTACATTCGAATTCGACACATCCTACTTAATCGGGGGGCTCAGTGATTTTGCCCGTCAATGTGTTGTTCATTCGACACATCGTAATTTATAGGGGTACTCACTCCGTGACTTTGTCACAGAGTGAGTACCTGGGGCATGGGGCAAAAAGTTGCTCACCTTTGTACAACCCCTGTAAACAACTTTTTGAACAAACCCCATATACCTTATGAAATTTACCGATGATTATAAAACACGTTCAAATTCAAGTACGACAAACGAAACACACCACAAATTCGCTCAACTACAATGGAGTCTCGCCTTTACGAGTAGAGTTTTGGGTATAACTCCTTTCTCTCCATAACATCGTAAAATCTCTAGAAGGATCTCCAAAATTAATTATGTTTTTCATCTGCCTACGAGTTTTTCAAATTGCTATAGGTTAGAAGATGTATGAATATTTCTGCATAATTTATTCTCACGTGATAATTAATTATAGTATTATTACATAATATTTATATTGTTACCCTCATATTCATAAAAAATAACAAAGTTTGTTTTTCGTTCACCTCATGCCAGTGGAGGAAACGTCACCCATTAACTTGTAAATCTTGTAAATTGCCCGTTATATATAATAACAATATTTTTAATTATTTTTTATTTAGCTGCTATTTTAAATCTCTGTTCTTTTCTTTTTCCTAAACTGCTTACGAGTGGTCACAAGTACGAGTATGCATACCTCTTCAAAATATCCTATTTTGAGAGAAAATATATAGAAATATTAATAATAATATACAGTTAGTTAAATTCGGTAATTGGGCCAAAAATAAATAAAAAATAAATATTTAGGAGAAATTACACTAATTGAGCTAGCCCCAAAGTAAGTCCGAGACTTGTGTTATGGGATACTAACTCAACGATACTATATTTTATAACAAATACATATATAGATGAACATCCAAGACCCAGGAAAATTTGAAAAAGACCATCTTCCTACTTGCCCTGACCGGGAATCGAACCTGGGACCTCTGGGTGGCTTATTAATGGATCACGTCTCTTACATTCTGAAATAAGACTTCACAAAGAATGATTGATTTAGCGCATGCATACATTTTGGCGTGATTGTAGTGTAGATTTTATGCCAAATAAGTGGTTTGAAGAACGCTATAAGGACAACGACATCACAGCTTCATATAGCGTATTGGCAAATCTCGTAGGAACGATTTTTTAACTTTGTCATTTTGATTAATTGCTTACTTTAATAGCTGAGTAAAAATCTAGTTGAGTTCTCTAGAGAATCAAGTATCCCAACAACATTCAATCATCTGAAATAGTTTTAACAAACATACGTCTAAACATTATTGTCCTACAGGTAATCTCACAGTAATATAAAACAATACCACATGTTATTGTAACATAGACCATGGTTCGAGTATATGACTCAGTGGGATAATTTGACTATTTATTTGCCTTCAATGCTGGTCTAGGAGCAAGGAAAAACTAAGAATGTACCAGCTGCTTCTCTTCCCGCGCAGATCGTAAAAGCCGATTGAGGGAATGGGGGAATGGCGTCTGAACGCGTTTCGTGCGTTACGAAATGACAAGTAAATTTGTCGCGTATCGTGCGTTTAGATAATGTTTCGTGCGCCCGCTTAAAACGTTAGTGGCGGATCGGGCGTTCAACAAAATTAATATATAGTCGCGTTTCGTGCGTCCAAGTAATTTTAAATATTTTGACGGTCGCAATTAGAGCGCCGGTCAGATCCAAAAGTATCTAATTCTATTATTCTTCGATTCAGATCAGATTAATGTTAAACATGTTTCTAGACCAAAATATGGCGAAACCTGACACATTATTTTTATTTATTAAATTCTAATTTAATCCATGCAAACTCGTGCATGGTGTCGAGAGTGATTATTGGTACCAACATTTCCATGTGATTTTCTGTAAAATCATCTGCTCCTGCAACTTCGCTCTCGCCACTGTAAACCGTTGTCACTTACGCAAATAATGTTTCTATATAAAAACAATGTGTCAGATTTCACCATATTTTAGTACAGAAACATGTTTTATATTAATTCTCTACTTTCCAACAACTCAAATCAGATACTTTTTCTAAATGTCAAAACGATCATTTTCTATGGAATTTATATGAAATATATACTAATGAAGCCATAGTTTCTTGAAGTCAAATAGCGTTTTTAATATTAGTTTTTCTGCAATAATAAATCTAAAATCACATTGGAAACGGATATGACCATGACAAGTGACTTTATTTTGTGACGTTTTATTTTTATAACAGTACCACAATTTATTTTTGACCCAAAAAACTACCCAATTTATTTTAATTCTGGGACATTTTTTAATATAATTTTTTGCAATTAAATATAACGTGATATTCCCCCCTCTGCCCCAGGTAAGATTTGGTGAGACTGCTTGACTCCCTCCCCCTTGATCACATCACGTAATTAATGAACGCCCTCTTTGGAAGGCTCTGAGATTTTGGGGGGTTTGAACCCCAAACCCCCCCTGGCTACGGCCCTGTCTGTCAGTGCGTGTGGCGACCAGTTCGGACTAGTAAATTCAGTTATATGAATCGTTTGTCCAGAGTAATAACAATGAAATTAGCTTGCAATGGATGTCTAGGTATCTAAACGAAAATATGCTGAGCTAAATTAAGCCATGGTGCTAACCACATTGAGTAGATATTTTTTTGAATTTCTTTTCTGAGTAAGACTTCTGTAACGTGAGCACTAGTACTTATTCTATTGCTCTGTCTACCCCATCTAAATATACAATGTGTCTGGTCAGCGGTGTCGGAGACTTTGGGGGGATGAAATACGGTATTTTTTATCGACAAATCACCCCTCATAAGTAGTTTTTCTCCTACCATAATAAAATGGCAGCCATTTTGTTTTTCTTTTTAATCGAAGCACGAGTTTTGTACTAAATTAGCCATAGCTCCCTATGTAGAGGTCCTAGAAACACAAAATAAGTCTCATTCGAAAGCGAAACATGTAGACCATAAACTATTGGTAAAAAAATGCTAATTTTATTTATAAAAAGAACCAAAAAAATTGCTAAAAGAAAATAATTATGTAATTATTTTGCATTTTTTTTACAATATTAGGTTTAAAAAAAAATCTAAGCTGTTGGCCTACATTTTTTTTATGTCTAAACGATAGAACAGTATGTCCCCTAAATAAAACAGCATACATCTTAGCCCTAAAATACATAGTTCAGAAGCTATGATGGTTTGAATAGACCCCTTATTGTCTAATCCGGCAGTTGAGAAAGAAATAAAACAAAATACTTAGTCTTCACGACATTTATTTTGGCAATAAAAAAAACAACAATGTTTTAACCATTGTTGTAGAGACTAATTAGGACCTGGTGATGAAGATGATGATGATAACCATTGTTCGAAATGTCCTCCGTAGTGTTGCAGGCATGCTGTTGCTCTTACTGCTACATGTTGCGTAGAGCGTCTTAGTTATATCTACATATGCATTTAGAAAACAAATTTTAGAAATAATATTGCAAGACGATTGGATTTATATTTAAAAACTAGTAAGGCGAATATAATAATAAGCATACTGTACAACGATGCGATGTTCAGTCGAGACCAGAGGTACACGACAATGGTAAGTGAATCTAATGAAGAAATTAGATACATTTTTAAATGTTACTACCAAAAAGGTAAAAATGCAACGCAAGCCGCGAAAAAAATTTGCAATGTTTATGAACCTTTAAAATTATTACTAATAGTCCGTCTAGTTTTAAAACTGTTTTTCGCCAAAAGTGGCCACTTTTGGCGAAAGTAACAGTTTTAAAACTAGACGGACTACCAATATTACTTTTAAAGGTTATTTATAAAATAGTTCAAAGGTCTTTCTAGACATTCATACAAACCAAATTTTTAATTATCACCATATTTAGTTTAAAACAATTTATTTCAAATGAGGGCGCCACTTTAGGTACCACTTCGTCTTAATTAAAAAAGGACTGAGACTAACTTAATAAGAATGGGCGAAAATGCGAATCATGTTAATACTCGTAGGCGAAAGAGCCGATCGAGGGAATGGGCGAGATTTGTTTCATGTTAATAGGCGATGCGGGCTAGCAACAGCAACCCATCACGATTTTGATCCCTTTTCCCCCGCCATCACGTTTCATAACCAGACATGTCTTCTTAAGCTTGTTGATTTATAATCGGGCTAAAAGTTCTGATTACGTCAACCAAGTGTTGCTGATGCGAGCGAAAAAAATTCTCTCATCAGGATTCGAACTGTTACTATTTTTTGATCATATTGCACTTACACGCCCATAATCACGCTAAAAGTGGCTCTTAGGTCTATGCCCCTACTTTGCATACTACCCCGTTAGGGATTAAGACGTTAAAGCGTATCTGTATGACATGTTAAGTACCTTTATGTAAAGAAAATTCTAGGTTTATGCATTAGTCCTGAGTTGGGTTTCAAACTTGTTGGTTTTAATTGGGGTAAAAGACCTGATTATGTCAATCAAGTGTTGCCTGTGCTAGCGGATAGAATTCGCGCATCAGGTTCGTCAAGCGAACCATTAAGTTCAATCAACATAGTTTGAGGAGACCATTACCGCTAATTGCGCGCACCTAATAACAGGAACAACTCGTTTCAAATTCTCTAAACTGCCTGCCAGTGTGCAGGCTTTTCGCATACACTACGATACTCAATAGTATGAAATGAACCACTGATTTGTTAATTTCTTATACATAGAAGAAATATTGTGATCTCAACTAAGCGCATTTCCTGTTGTAAAGAGAGTCAAAATTATTTATTTATAGCACATTTTGATCACTTTATCATTTTCAATTTGCTTTCGATTTTTTAGTAATTGTTGACGTCCTATCATAGTCAGAGTTGGGCAAAATGTAATTAACTACTAATTACTAACTACAATTACATTTTGTAGTTAGTAATCGCAACTACATAATTACAAAAGTAGTTAAACTATAACTACTTTTTGAAATTACATATTTTATAAAGATTTATTTACTTATAAATTTTCGTTTCTTGCTTATAACTTCTTACACTTACAATTTCGAAATATAACACCTTTGACACACGCCCGCGGTTATAAATTCTTATTGTAATTTGTAGTTATAACTACTTAATTACAATTACAAATTACAACTACAGTAGTTGCAATTGATGTAGTTAGATTTAATGTAATTTCAACTACTTGTAGTTAACTACATGTAATTGTAATTTGTAATCAAACTACACAATAGTAGTTAACTATGCCCAACTCTGATCATAGTGCCGCTTCTTTTTGAACCTCCGTCAAAAAGAGGAGTGTTATAAGTTTCACGCTAATGTCTGTGTGTCTCTGCGGCATCGTAGCTCTCCAACTGATGGACCGATTTTGATGCGTTATTTTACGTGATTGATGCGGTTTTTTTACGTGAAAGCAAGTTCCATTGCTTTCACGTAAAAAAACCTAAATAAACCGATTTTCATTAAACAGTTAAGAACCACCTTAGCTTTTAGATGAAAATCGGTTCAGCCGTTTAAAGTTATTGGGGGTTTCCGCTTGAAAGTCGGATTTTTAATTTGCCTGGCAAGTTAACTTATGAAGTACGAGTAGCGCTTACCGGCTTTATCTTCATCACAGATATACTAAGCATGCAGAAGACGATGTGAATAGGAGAATAATAAACTTTAAGCCCTTATGACATTTCAGGCACAAAAGAGGTTTAAAACGAACCGTCATGTATGAGTGAGAAGACTTCTTCGACTGTCTGTCATCGTTAGCTGTGCTGCTTCAGAGCTACTTATGCTTTCTGACTGTTTCTTCTCAATAATATGCATCCATGTCAATGGTTATCCAGAATGTCGAAAGCCTTACGGTAAAAAGCTGTCATCGTAAAAGCATAAAAAAGTATTAAAAATTTTGTTGCCGTAGACAGTGCGCCGCCACTTGAAATTATTTGTGAGCCAAATGCGTGCTTCCAGTTTTAGTATTTTCGGGGTAAACGAGGCTTGTGTGATAGGCGTTAGGATTACGCAAACTATATGCTTTTCTATGCGACTGTTCTATTTGTAGAATCTGATCATAAAGCAGAAAAACAATCGTGAATGGGCTAGTCATTGCAATTCAATTGCATAACTTCCACTTGTGTTGTGGTTAATGAAATTAGGGGTATCGCCTTGTTTTCCAATTCTATCGTATCCAAAGTACTTAAATACATTTCTTTTTCTTATACATGCTCGAAAATGTACGCATTATTGTAGTAAAAAGAAAACACTAATTTTATAATTCTTGGCTTATGCATTACTTTACCGGCCTAGGCTAGGAAAGTAAAAATGAAAATTTATTCCTGACAGCTTCTCAAAACTTGTTAATTTATCTATGTTACTTTTCATACAGCCAATTGCTATCACATTATAAAATAAAGTTTGGACAATCCAAAAGTGCACGCCAAATGTGTTTATAAAAGAGTTGTTCTACGTATCTCTGTACTTATATAATTGTATTAGTGCAATATGAATATAATAGAGGCAGTTGAAGTCTAGAATAATTCTTGACCCTGATATTTTGAGAGTAAAGCACTACCTTAACGCTCCGCTTAATGAGGCGTGCAAAATGCTCTCTTCGAGCATATATCTACATATGAATATGACAACAATTGTATTAAAATCTTTGTATAAAATCACACAAAAATATGCTTAATTTAAAACAATATAATAATAATAAATAAATTAAAAAAAATAACAATAATCCACAATATTACATTTTTTGTGTAAAATATGACTGGGCTATATTATGTTTCCTTTGCTACAATTATTGCTATTACAGATTTTTTTCAGTAAACCACGTAGATCACTACGTGGTTTATGTACTCTTTGCAGAACATCAATTGCTTACGGTAAATATTTGCATAGTTAGTAGTAATTTCACTCACATTGAATAGATTTAGATGTTACTTTCCGGAAGTCTAAGTTAATATACAATGTGATTCGAATAACTTTGTGCGATTCTGCCACCAGTTAGTTCATGCAAACTATTGCCGGCTGACGCCCACCCACAACTGTTAGTCCCAGGCGTCCCAGCATGCCTGCCACCAACAGCCCGTGAGGACGCCACCGACAGCCGATGCATGCTCCCTCGAGGCCTTGACAATAATTACGAGTCTGGCAATCCCTAACTTCCTGGCCTCTGCAGTAATGTACTATATCTTTGAATATTTTTATCACTTAATGTGTGGTTTCCGGTTTCCAGACCACTCCAAATCTTCCCTTGGATGTCGTAAAAAACGAATTAGGAAATAAAAACTTATAAACATCAATGAGACCTTTCCAACTCGTTTGGCCAGCGCGAATAGTGTATCTACCTACATTACCTACCTTTAAATGGCCTGAAATTAGGTAGAAGTAATTATACTTCTACCTAATTTCAGACCATTTAAAAACTTTAAATCTAGTCTTTTCGGCCTGACTCCAGTAGAAAAGAGATAATTTAGATTAATTCACAAACGAGATAAACACAGAATGTTTGCGAGCAAGAGGTCCGTGGAAATTCGTCAGAATGCACCATTCTGCGAAAGTAGGCCTTATGTCTAGAAATGTTTGGCCAGTTGCACTCACACACTCGTACCGGCGCCTCGACGTTTTCCGTCATCGAAATACCTTCGTCTAGTATGGAGAATATTTCAGAATAATGTAGACCTCTATACCAACACATATAAATAAACGATAGAGTGCGCACCACGCCAGTTCAATATGATCTACGAACAAAATTACTTCGAAGAGAACCGAAGCGAAGGAAACCTACCTAAGTGCGACAAGTGGAAGTACCAGCGACAACCTCGGCGACATACCTGGACTGCTGCTACGCGATTTGGACTTGGACATCAGGAAGACCATCTTCACCTGTCGACCTAGTGTTCCGTAGTAAATAAATACCCTCATATTAAGTTTGGCACTTTTCTTATCAAATCTCGAACCCTAGTTTCGTAACATTAGCATCGAGTAAGATCGTACACGTGACATCCCTAGGATGTAAATAGGTTGGCCGACGACCTCGACGCGTCGACCACACAACTTGCTCCATTAAGTCAATAAATCGTTACGCATATGTTTATATCGATTCGGCATCCGAGTCGAAAGATCGATTGGTTAATTGATGGGTTAGCTCTGTACGAAATCTAAATAATATTAGAATGCTCTTGATTTAATAATGCTTTAATGACGATTAAGTTTCAACGTTGAATCATATAAAGTGATCGCCTGTTTAGGTTTGGCTTAGTTTACTATTTTCATTTCATAGAAAATTTCGTAACTTTTACCCTAATTTAGTATTAGTAGTAAAACATATAATTATATCTTTATCATTGACATGGATAACGAAATGTGCATCCAAACTCCGAAGAAATACATCTAGCAAAGGATATATATAGAGATAGGGGCCAGGGACAGATAGCATCTAGCACTGGAAAGAGGATTATTAAAAAAAAAACTTTGTTTTCTGCTAGCACAAGGAAGTTTCTGAATAATCGGGACCTTGTTTAGCACAAGGAAGTTATAAAGTTTCCATGTCTGCAGAATCGAGTTTATCGGCGGGTCGCGTGTTATCGCCAAATATCGTCCTCCCATTTTTAACGAGCGATAGCCTCAATTGGGCGAATTCAATCGATTTGCCAGTTATCGGAGTCAAGAGGTTGCTGATCCTAACTCCATTCATAATTGAGTCAATGAAGACCTTTTAACTAGGACACATTCAAAAATATGAAGTGCTAATTAATTGAGAATCTGTCTATGCCTAATTTCATTTCATATAGCCGTTTTGTCGAGAAAGTGGAACAAATATCCATAGATCCAACCATACATACAAAACTTACGCTACACTGCTATGAAAAGGGCTATGCTGCAGAAGGATTCTCGAATGGCGGCCACGTATCGGCAAGCGCGTTGGGCACCCAACTACCAGGTGGTCGGATGAATCAGTGGTACTACCCAATGGTACAGGTGGTCCGGCGTCCACTTAGCAAGGTTGCAGAAAAACGCTGGATGCAGGCCGCTTCCAATGGGTCGTTGTGGAAATCCTTGGTGGAGGGAGACCTATTTGCAAATACTCGTACAAATACCTATAACAAATTGATCATGGATATCCGGATGTCTACATAGACGTATGTGCCACGATTACGCTCGAAATATTTGATTTATTTGTACCCTTTTAATAGCTTCATCACGTCACGGGATTGTTTCCTATTGAAAATTACTTTCTAAAGTATCGTATAATTATCTATACTATAATAAAAGAGTAAAAAAAATGTGTCTGTACATTGAAAATTTTTCAAAAAAAAATATTTGTGGCGATGGAGATATAGTAATAAAGTAAGAAAATAAAAAAAAAATGTCTGTCTGTTTGTCTGTTTGTCTGTTTGTCTGTTAGTCTGTTTGTACACGCTAATCTCCGGAAATACTGGACGGATTCGAATGAAACTTTTTTGTTATATAGCTGTGAAGCCTGGGCAACATATAGGCTATAATTGATTTTGGAAAATGGAACACATGATGCAGAACTATAATGGTCCAGCTAAACTATAAAAAATATTAAAATGCCGCCTTAGCAATAGTTGTTAAGTCTGATGAGAACTTTTTGTTTTGTTATAATACAACTGGCCAAGCGCGAGTCGGACGCGCGCGAAGGGTTCCGTACCATAATCTATGAAAAATCACGTTTGTAGTATGGGAGCCCCCCATAAATACTTATTTTATTCGATTTTTAGGGTTCCTTACCCAAATGGGTAGAAACGGGACCCTACTACTTAGACCGTCCGACTGTTAGTCTGTCTGTCTGTCTGTCACCAGGCTGTATCTCATGAACCATTATAGCTAGACAGTTGAAATTTTTATAGATGATGTTTTTTTGTTGTCGTTGAACAAAAACATACTAAATCTATACTACAAATAAAAGAGTAAAAAAATTTGACTGTACATTGAAAATTTTTCCAAAAAAAAGTTGTTTCGTCCGAAGAAGAACTTATAAGTTCAGAATTTGCGGACCTTCAGAGCATAATACACCAGAAAAATTCTTGGATATATGAACGCGCCATATTGACACCAAAAATTAAAAATCAATTATTATAGAACTTATGACGCAAATTATTGTTAATTTCTTGGATAGAGTTGTTGACGACACCACCAATTATCCAGTTGAGTTTCTTAATTCACTTACAGCAAATGGACTCTCGGCTCACAATATAAAGTCTTAATGTCGGAGGGCCAATAATGCGAATGCGCAATTTGACTCCGCCGAAACTGTGTAACGGAACCCAACTTAGTGTCTCAGCACTGTATGCCGAAGTTCAGCGGCTGAATTTCAGCCAATGCATGCCTGCAATGTTATTTGCATTACTAGCAACACATAATGCCGAACTTCCGATGCTTTTGCCTGAATCGGACCCGTACCCGTACTCCCTCTTCCGCTCCCGCCGCTGCCGCTGCTGCCGCCGCCGCCGCCGCCGCCGCTCCCGCCGCCGACGCCGCCGCCGCCGCCGCCGCCGCCGCCGCTCCCGCCGCCGCTGCCGCCGCCGCCACTGCCGCCGCTGCTCCCGCTCTCGCCGCCTCCGCTACCGCCGCTGCCACCGCCGCCGCCACTGCCGCCGCCGCTTCCGCCGCCACCGCCGCTGCCGTTTCTGCTCCCGCTCCCGCTTCCGCTCCCGTTCCCTCTTCCACGTACTCGTTCCCGTACCCGTTCCGCTCTCGCTCCCACTCCTGCTCCCGCTCCCGCTCCGGCTCCCACTCCCGCTCCCGCCGCCGCTGCCGCCGCCGACGCCGCCGCTGCTGCTGCCGCCGCTCCCGCCGCCGCCGCTGTCGCCGCTCCCGCCGCCGCCTTCACCGCCGCTGCCGCCGCCACCGCCACTGCCGCCGCCGCTCCCGCTCTCGCCGCCGCCGCCACCGCCGCTGCCGCCGCCGCCGCCACTGCCGCCGCCGCTTCCGCCGCCGCCGACGCCTCCGCCGCCGCCGCCGCCTCCGACGCCTCCGCCGCCACCGCCGCCGCCGCCGCCGACGACTCCGCCGCCGCTGCCACTTCCGCTCCCGCTCCCGCTCCCGCTTCCGCATCCGTTCCCTTTTCCACTTCCGTTCCCTCTTCCGCTCCCGTGTCCGTTCGCCGCAGACGCGCCAAAGACGGAAGATTAAATTCTCATATCGGCACATCACTACAGTCCGGCGTTTCCACCGAACTTCAGCGGCTGAACTTCAGCTTATTTAGTGTGTCATCCCCACCGAACTTTAGACACTGAACTTTAGCCGCTAAACTTCGGCATAGTCTGCTGAGACACTTAAAGTTTACTGTGAGTGGTGCCAGTGAAACTGTATTTATTCCGCGTATAACAATTTTCCTTTTGAAAATACACAGTTTTACAAATACACAGTGTTTACTTGCTTTCCTATGAAAATAAGTCACAGTTTTAGAGGCTTAAAGCTGCTGATGTCGATCTAAGGACTGCTTTTTCGCATGGCCAACTTAGTGTGGCTTTCTCCAGGGTTAGTAACACTTCAGCTCTTTTCATATTGGCTTCCGAAGGTAAGAATTAAAATAATATTGACTTTTAACTCCTAACACTGTTACAAGTACTTTCTTATCTCTCTCTATCTTTCTCTCTCATTAGTTGTTATTTATATTAATACGCCGGAGTCATAAAGTCCACGCGAACGAAGTCGCGGGCATCAGCTAGTAATTAATAAAATATTCAAATTACCTTTTGCAAACCTCAAAAAAAATGCGAGACGATTGTCCGTCTTTTTTTTAAATTTACGGCTCTGTATACTGTCCTTTGATGCTAATTTTTGGTCAGCGCGCGTATGTCACGCGTTTGTTCTGTGTATTATTCATCAGATTGCCCGTAAGCCCCATGACAATTTAATGAGCGTTATGAGGCCTGCACTTTTGGATTTTCCAAACTTATTAACTACTACATTCAATAGTCTTTGGAACGAAGTTCCTTATCGCGCGTTGCGAAAGGAGGCTAGACGGAAAAAATTAAGACAAAAAGTTGTAACGACACTTTTTGTTCATTCAAATTTATGAATATAATAAAAACTTGATTTTAGAACGCAGAAAAGAGTTTGAATGTAATTTAGACCTATTTATATTTTACTTCGTTCCATCTGGGTGTCCCTTGACACCTCTCAAGTTTTTTTATTTAATTTTATGGCTTTCCTAATAATAATTTTGAGCGCCCATTACATTTTTACTAGTCAGTGCCACTATGGCATGATCAAAAGCCACTATCACACAATCCTTACGATTCCTCAGGAACGCGCCATCGCTCACTCACATTCACATTATTTCACATCACCAATCAGTCAGTTTCATACAACGCTCCGACCCAGACGTGCGTAATACTAAAAAAATAAACACGTGCGAACTTAACTCTTTCGTAATTGTAATTCCGACAAACCAATCTCAATCTTATGTGTTTGAGTTTAAAGTTGAAACTTCGTTGTCTAATGTTAAGTTAGTTATGTGAATGTAAACAATGGAGTTCTGATGTGAAGTGATTAGTGTTGTGATAAAATGGCAAATCGGGTGATGGGGTATGTGATCTGCGGATACAACTCTGTGGATAATCTCTTGGTAAGTACTTAATTAATATTAATTAGACGGTACGGCTCTAAGCTTAGCTGTAAACAAAGAATGAAAATAAGTTCTTACTTACCGTGGATACGTTGACTGTAATTGATTTGACGCCAACAACTATTGTGAATTGAAATTTAGGGTAAATAAATACTCAAATGATTTTAAGTTTAAAGTTTTATTCTAAAAGTTTAAGAGCTCAGTGCATATGGACTTAACGAGTTTTTCTGTGTTTCGAAAGACACGTTAAGGGGTTGGTTCCGGCTTTCATCGTCTGTGTATATCTTTAAGAAGGTTGAAAAATCTTCGAATAATGTTGGCTAAGTGCAAGTCGGACTACCCTTTGGAAGAACTCTCTCATGTTTACAAAATATTTTAGGCCCTGACCAAGATTTTTATTTAAAACTTTATTGAGTCTAAGCTAGACTAGGTAGAAATTAATGCTAAAGCATTCTCTTCCTGTTGATTTTTAGCTTATGTACAGTTTATAGTTTCACGTGGGCAAAGGCGAGGGGGCGAACACTAGGAAATGTGATGTCATTCCCATAGAAATATTCGGATCAGCTTAACTTCATTAATATCAAATTCCTTGTCTTTTAGGCTCTGCATGTCAACTACCTTCAACGTTTTTTATCGTTAACAATATTTGAACCTACCCCTTTTCTTTCATGTCCTGCTTTAAGTACACATTTCTCCAACGTCTTTTTAGGTCTTCCTCTATCTCTTTAGCTACCCAAAACTCCTATAGCTATAGCTTAACTCTTCACTTATGATTAAATTGGTTTCTTTTTTTATAATATCTCAGCTTTTTCTATAATACAAGGTTTTGACGGGCAAAATAGCTTATTTACACCCGGTTATTACACCGGGTGTAAATAAACTTTACTACATTCACAGATTAAAAATGGTTTCAAATGTATTGATGTGACTTAATTAAGTAAACAAAATTGTACAAATACCTTTTCGACGTCAATCATATTTGTATAATTAGTTTTTAAAATGAAATATCGATGACGTGCCTAGTTATTTGTTTCCTTATAATAAATATTTATTTATTTTATATTGAGCCAAAAGCCAAAAGCATAGGCACCTGTCCCTGTTAACCTTCAAGACAAAAAAGCCCCATAAGAAAGTTGGCGTCTAAATAACGATAAACGATACAATATCAACAAACAAATAGACGATGAAAAGAAACGATTAGTTCTGCTAAATCGACTACTGGTATATAAACTTATATAAGCTACGGATAAGTATACTTAATAAGGAAACAGACAGTCATGGTTTTTTTGCCCCCTATAAAAAAGAGGTGTCTGTCTGTGGCATCGTAGTGCTCGAGCGGATAGACCGATTCTGAAGCGTTTTTTTTACGTGAAAGCAAATTCCCTTGCGTTGGTTCTTAGCTATGTTCGATGAAAATCGTAACAGCCGTATAAAAGTTATTGGAGGTTAACGCTTAAATCAGGGCTTTCTCTAGCAAATAATAGATGGCGTTACGGATACCGTATCGGTAGTTCCGCTACTCATCACTAGATGGCGTTCTTGAGAGTCGGGGGTTATTTTAGTTTGCCTAGCAAATAAACTTGTTTGGATCAGTCTTTGACTACGTTATCAATATTTCGTACACTAATAGAAAGACAGCACAGCTACGTTACGACATACGTAAATAGCCCAGTATTCAAATTAAAATAACTGAAATTCCGCCTTGTGTAGCTCCCTATGATTCTATGATCCGAAAATACCCGATAAACACTGAGTAGAAATAACTCGAAGCGTCCATGAATGGGGTATTTATAGATAATACTCGTAGTTGTGTAATCTATCGTTCAATGGCAGCGGGAAATCGGAAAAACACAAATGATAATATTTAATTAAATACCGAGCAAGTGCGTGTCAGGTCACGCGTTGTGTAGAGTTCCGTAGTTCGTAACATATGCACGTTGACCAAAAAATAGACTCAAAGAACTTGTACCCAATGTCGTAAAAAAAATTAATTAAAAAGTCAGACTCGCGCACTAAGGGTTCCGTCGTACCATTATCTATAAAAAATCAGGTTTGTTGTATGGTAGCCCGCCCCCTTTAATATTTATTTTTAAGGTGAATATACAACTAAATATTCTGTGAACTTTTCAAGCGTCTACCTGTTGGCGTTATTAATATCGAGCAATAAACGGCAAACAAATCACGTTTGTTGTTTGGGAGCCCCTGTTAAATATTAATTTAATTCTGTTTTAGTATGTGTTGTTATAGCGGCAACAGAAATACATCATCTGTGAAAATTTTAATCTTCTAGCTATCACGGTTCATGGCATATAGCCTGGTCACAGACAGACAGACAGACAGACGAACAGCGGAGTCTTAGTAATAAGGTCCCGTTTTTACCCTTTGGGTAAGAAACCCTAAAAAATGGATGTCAATGGTCTCGCATGTTGTTGTTGTTTGCAAGACTGTTGCCGGACAATTGACAGTTTTAATCGAAAAATGCCGACCATCTCTAGGCCTATCGATGGTTTCGATAGCTCTTAATGCAATACTATTAATAACCAACTATACTATCGATAGTATCGATCAATGACAACGAATAAACTATCGAGAGTATTGCTTTTCATAATACAATTGCCGGCCAAGTGCGAGTCGGACTCGCGCATGAAGAGTTCCGTACCATTATCTATAAAAAATCATGTTCGTTGTATGGGAGCCCCACTTAAATAGTTATTTTATTCTGTTTTTAACCCCTGTATTATAAGTTTGACGCTAACGTCTGCCTGTCTGTGTGTCTGTATGTGCTATTCTAGCGCTCGAACGGATTCGATGCACCGATTTCGACGCGGTTTTTTTACGTGAAAGAAAGTTTCCTTGCGGTGGTTCTTAGTTGTTGAGTAAAAATCGATACAGCAGTTTAATGAATATCAGCTCTTAATCACCATCTAAACCATGGTTTATAATTAGATGGCGCTATCTAGCGCATTAAAGTGAAAAGTAACTTCAAAATATTGTATAACTCGTCTTGAGCTCGGTTGATTGAGCGTATTACTTGTATAGTCGATATTACCGCTTCAAGTCCCAGCATATAAGCTAATGTTTTTTTAATTTGCATAGCTAATAAACTTTTTAGTATTTGTTGATGTAGCGGCAACAGAAATAGAGGTAAATCATCTGTGAAAAATTCAACTGTCTAGCTATCACGGTTCATGAGTTACATCCTATTGACGGACAGACTGACGGACAGACGGACGGACAAACGGACAGCGGTGTCTTAGGAATAGAGTCCCGTTTTTACCCTTTGGGTACAGAACCCTGAAAATTATCGAAAGTATCGATGCTATCGATAGGTTTGAACGATCGATTGTTACCTGTCCTGAAGACTGAGGTACCCCTCAGATTTTGCAATACAATCTGATGCTTTTATTTTTTCTACCGTTATTTGTTTAAATTCCGGTGAAGAAAATCATCGTGCAGAATGTTTGACGTTCGGCACCCTAAATCCAGAACGTTTCTTTACTGTAAACTAGGAGCCAAGGACAAATAGCGTTTTTTTTTTAAATTAATTTGGTCTTTAGCTTATACACCTAGTTATATTCTTCTTCCGATCGAGTAGGTTAATAGATTAAAACTGGTGTTAGATTTTTCGAGCTGACTAAAGGCATCTGACGTAGCTCAATAACTGTCATCTAGCGACAACGGTAATTATTACACATTAGTTTTTGCCTTTTTGCCTGCCTAGTGTTTGGCTTTACCGGCAGCATGTGTTGATAGTTGAAAATGACTGTTCATGAGTACAACCTCAGAAGTACAAGTCACGTTCAGTGAGAATCGAACTCGTACCTCATGGACGGCGGAGCCAATGCCTAAGCCGCTTCCACCACCGCTTTTATTTTTATACTATACACGACGATCTTTAAAATATCGTAAACCATGAACCATGAAGATATATACTTCAGTATTTTCACCTATAGATGTGGAAAGCCACTGAAGGCATTGTCTCCCAACAAACTGAATGGGTATATTGACATCGTTTCCGTGCCTATTTTCCCGTATAAGTGGCCTTGCATCCTATTAATAGACGCTTTACAGCCGCACTAGTCGATCCGTGCGGGGTTCTTCCCTTTCTGTATTGTTTGTATTCTACCTTGGTCTATTCAAGTAAACTGCCTCTTCCATTGCAATAATATTTGAAGATACATATGGAATGTCATTAAAATTCTCAGCTCGCAATCAAAAGACACACTAACCCGCGAAGGTTCAAGATATTCCTGAATGGACATCAGCGTATGCATGTATGTATAACAACAGCGTGCCATACATTTTTCCACCCACTGATATGAACGATCGCGGGTCGGCTATTTTCACACCTTCATAGAATTGTCGGTCGAGACGGTAATAGAGAGCGCATTTATAGAAATTGTTGGGTTTCTTGAAATATATTTATTTTTGCGTAGGACTCTCAAGCTAGTTGAAGATAAGATAATAAAAATAAAATAAGCCTTTATTGCTGCCATTTGTTTGACAATAAATTTGTCAATCTTATCTACAATCGCTAGTTTCCTGTCTGGATTAAAAATAAATAGATTCGATATTGATTATGAAATGATTCATGCCACTTTTCATTGATAATGTTCATTTGTTTACGAATCATATAATGATTGATTGGGATGAGTTCAATAGTTTACTCGTAATTTTGACTCATTAGAAACCGGTCCATTCCAAGCTAGGTTCATCTAATGGGTGGCCCGCACAGACACCGCACGTATCCGTACAAGATTGCCTATCAAACTTTATGTCCAAACATCGGTAACCCACTCATAACAACTGTAATATTACAGTACGCCGCTTAACACGATTTTGACCAATTTGAGCTGTTAAGGGAACGGTTTCAGTGGCAAAAGTACCGTTTGATCGGATAGCGGCTTTAAAATGTTTGTACATTTTCTGGGAGGTCATTCAATCGCTAGCATGCATTTTGTTATCGTGTTTAGAATAGTCACGTTTTTAGAACATATTGAACAATCTTAGGTTGCAGTTTTGACATGTAATTACCTCCGTCATTACATGCCAGGAGAGCCACGTTACAAACAAATTTATTTTCCAGGCAAATTAAAAAAACCCCGACTTTCGATACGTTCATATGAAAACGCCATCTAGTGATAAGCGGAGGAACTAAATAGTGGAATTAATATCCGTGACGTCATCTATTATTATATCAATTTTGCCTGGCAATCTGCAAAATACCCGACTTTCAAGCGTTAGATTCCAATAACTTTAATTACTAATTACTTAATTTTTTATTTTATTTTATATTTTAGATATTTGATATATATATATATATATATATTTTAGGTATATTAGTATGTATATTTATGTATACTTTTATGTAAGTTTATTCTTAGTTGTATTCATGTAGTTTACATCTATACGATATATTATTTTTACAGTATCATTGTGTAATTTTATATTGTACTGTTCCACTTCTGCCCCAATCGCATAATAAGTAAACATTCCTCTCAATTACTGGCCGGTTGACTGGAAGAGATCCCTATAAGGGATAAGTCCGCCGTTGTATGTTTACTATTCTGATTTGTAACTGTGTTCTTTCTTATGTACAATAAAGCTTTATAAACAAACAAACAAACTTTTAAACGGCTCAACCCGTTTTTCATCACACACAGAAAACCTCATCGAAATTGATCCATCCGTTTGAGAGCTACGATGCCACAGAAAGACATTAGCGTCAAACTTATAACATCCCTCTTTTTTGGTCGTGGGTCAAAAAGGTGCATAATTTGAAGGTTGGATATGGAGAGGAGAAAGAAAAGGTAGATGGAGTGCGTTAAGGATAATGTGGATAAAAATAATGTAACATTAAGTGCCTTGACAAAGAGATGGGAAAATAAAAAAAGACTCACATGCTGTTTCTACGTAAAGTGGTATAAGGTGAGAAAGAAGAAGAAGAGGTTGCGATGTTAAAGATTTAGGCTTTGTAGGTAGTTGACATAAGTCAATACACCAAATCGCCGCAATGATGTCGCCGTTTAAAGAGCTCGGTGGTCCGGTGGGAGAACGCATTGTTGGGTCGTTGGGCGTTTCGCACCGCAAGTGTTTCTGACCGCGGTCTGAATCGCCCAAGTACTGTTTCTGAAGGGTTGTCATTCGGATCGTGGTCCGAATCTCCCAAGAAAAAATTGTTAATGGGTCGATTCGGACCACGGTGGAAAACAATACAGTTCCCTTGTGGATTAAATTAGGTCAGAGTACATTATGAAGTTTTATTACACATTCTTTATATTACAACCAGGCACAAAATAACAGGAAAATAAAATGTATTAGTTATATAATGTCTTACGCCCACTCAGGGCAGGGCTCGGTGCGCGTTCGTTGCATACAAATGTATGACAAACACTTCGAGCTTCTTCGTGCCTCCGAACTCGGAAGTACGGCAGTCGTCAAGCTATATCGGATGCCTTTAGGCAGCTTGTAAAATCTGACACTAGTTTATGCCACTTACACACACGGAAACAAACGCAGCTGTGTTGCTTCGGAGCCTGGGGTTTGCTAAACTACTGCTACAGTTAGGATAACTGGCGTCTAGTTTTAAGTTCTTAAAGGTAAAAAAGGCGTGAAATTACAATTTTAAGCATTTTATATAATGGGATTGTTTTTCCTCCGATAGACGGAAGTTTTGCATACTGAATCTGTCACCACACCACAGTCATTCTAAACTAGCATAGAAATTTCACTGTTTGAGATAAAAATCAAAACAATTTATGAATGCCAATTCCAGATAAAAAAGGTTTCGTAAAACTTGTTTAAAGGGAATTGTAGGTAACAGAACGGGCAGCAGCGTCCTCTGCGCAAATACTTACCATCTGCGATTTAACCCTCCTACCCACAATGGTAACCATATTCTAAGTCTATTGTGGTGATTATGGGCAAATCCTCCTTTTTTGGGTGAGGCCTTTAGTCCACCAGTGGAGTGATATAAGAGGGCTGTTAATAAGGAGATTTAAAGTCAGTGCATTCAAGGTTTCATAATAAACTAGGTGTAGTGTATCTAGTTGGTTACAATAGCTTTATGCTCTACTTTCAGCTCGTTATCAAAATAGTGTCACGGTAAGGGTCAACGTTTATGGCGTTAGCATAGCCGGCACCAGGTCTACCGGAACAGGGCGACCTTCACACCTCCCTTAGTAGGTTGGAATACAGGCTATTTTATAATCGTGAAGTTACTGTTCTTGCCACTAATCGCACAAGCACAAGTATTCGTTTTATGCTGGTATTGTATTATTTCCAGTATGATTTTCTTATCGTATTTTATATTAAATGGATATTTCAGGCTCCAGAGCAACAACTCCATATTTCTTGTAGTCTGTGAGTTTGAACTTTGCTAAAGTTTGTTTTAACGCAGTAAAAAAATCTATGTTTATAGTTTTAATTTTAAACATTTGGTTGTTTTTGAAGAAGGTAAACAGAAAAATCTGTCACTCATACTACACGTATGAATCACGAATTATTCAGAAATTTACCGACTCGCATCAACTACGTGGGGCGCACTATAAGTTTCCGGAATAAATATGAAAAAATACTATTAAAGGTACAAAATTAATTTATTGTTTTTCAAAATAATTGCCTCCCTTGGCGTCTATGCGCTTTTTCATTCGATGAAACCAGTTTTGAAAACTTTTGTGCCACTCCTCTGTGGTGACCTCTGAAACGTGTTTTTCATACTCCTCGACAGCCTCTTCTGGTGATGAAAATCGTTGACCGCGTAATTGGTTCTTAATTTTTGGGAACAGAAAAAAGTCACAAGGTGCCAGGTCGGGACTGTATGCAGGATGACTCATGAGTTCTACATTTTTCGCCTTCAAAAAGTCGTTTGTCTGTCTGGCCGTGTGAGAACTAGCATTGTCGTGGTGCAGGATGATACGGCGTTTACGGTTATTTTTACGGAGTTCGTCAATAACTTCCGGCAAACAAATGGTCGTGTACCAGTTACTATTCACTGTACGACGATTCTCTAAAGCAACAGTAGCCACGTGTCCAGTTTTATTAAAAAAAGAAGCAATCATCCGCTTAGATGCACTTTTCACGCGCGCCACTTTGGTTGGTTTCGGCTCATCTTGAAAGACCCATACGCTCGATTGCTGCTTTGTTTTGGGATCGTAGCAATAAATCCATGTTTCGTCACCTGTTACTATGTCCCACACCAAATTTGACGCACCTTCGTTGAATCTGGTAAGCATGGCACTGCATCAAGTGACGCGGTCCGTTTTTTGAGCCTCGGTCAAGTTGTGTGGGATCCACCGCGAGCACAGCTTTCTCACACCCAAATGTTTGTGTAGGATTAATTGTATTTGAATCATGCCTATTTCTAAGGATGCGCGAATTTCATGGTAGGTCACATGCCTGTCTGTTTCAATCATACGGCGCACAGCATCGATGTTTTTGTTGGTCACAGCGGTGGACGGCCGACCATCGCGAGATTCGTCACTGAGATTGCTACGACCACGCTTGAATTCTGCAAACCAGCTATAAACAGTTGTCTTGCATGGTGCTTCATTGCCAAAAGCTGTTTCAAGCCGAGCGATGCTCTGTTGAGCTGTCAAATTACACTTAAAATCGTAGAAAATCATACTACGAAAATTTTCCCGAGTTAAATCCATGTTGATGCAGACACACAATTTTTTAAATGGCGCCACAAGGTAAAAACCAAAGACAGTCAGATGAAACAAACTGCATTCTGCAGCCAAAGAGTTCTATTTTCAAATGTTGCAATAAATTTTTAAATATTGTTTATGTAAGTGGCCAGTTCCGGAAACTTATAGTGCGCCCTATGTATGCATATATGCATATATTCCATGTTATAAACTACGGCTTGCTGGTGTTTGTGATCTTAGGCAATAATAGCTTTGTTACGAAAATAAATTTAAATATGACTAATCGGTGTAGGTGATGTATGAGTCCATTTAGTTTCCTAGAATAATCTATAATGTTACGGAATTACCTTTTCACGCTAAAAAGAAGCTTGCATACTTACTCGATTACAAAATTTTAGACAAATCTACAAAGCTCATGAAAATCGCAAACGATACTAATTTAGTATAGTATAACTCCGTGCATTGAACTATGATTACCTAAGGCAATTCGGCTTATTAAGGAGATGTATTCTTCCCTATTCTTAAGTGCTTGATTCGACTTGATAAAGACTCACTCAGGGTTCATTGGTCCTTTGGAAATCAAGGACAAATATAAATTTGTAATTGATGATATGATAAAATCAAATACGAAAAACGAAATAATTGAAACGAAAAGCCAGATAATAAAGTAGGTAGTTACGGTTGCTTTTACTCAAAAAATTGCCAATAATCTTAAACAACAAGTACCTATTAAATATTCTGACAAAAACTAACCAAATATACAGTTAATCCATATACCTAGTTTCCATCAAGATTATCACTAGAAAACAAGTGTACGCACTTAACCAGTCACAGAAATGTGTGAGTGTGACACTTTACGCAAAGGTTAAGCTATCAACATTACTGACGTCCATTGCATGTTTCGCAATTATGAAGTAAATACTTCAGGTTCACAGCATGCAATGGATTACAGCTTGGCAAATAGTGTTATCGGTATAATTCATATTATCGCAGGTGATTCGCCGTTGTCCAAACAATGCATTGAATGCACTGCAGTTTTTGCGATAACGTTGACTCGATTATTGAGTTCTTAGAACGTTTTATTATCTTTTAGGCATAGCGTTACTGAATACAAGTAGAGGCTATCAAAGGACCGTAATGCGTTGGATGTATTTTTTAAATTGATTTTTCTCTTACTTGCTCGCTTGTAGCTGTAGTCACTGAATGAATACCGTTAAAAAGGCAAATTGTTATAATGTATTTTAGGCAAAGGCGTTACTTATGCTTAATATTAATAAATCTACAAGTTCATTTGCTAGGCAAAGACTGTCAAGAACGCCATCTAGTAATGATTAGCGGAACTACTAATACGACTTGATATCCGTAGCGCCATCTGTCTGTGGCACCGTAGCGCTCGAACGGATGAACCAATTTCGAAGCAAGTTCCCTTGCAGTGGATCTTATCTATGATTGATGAAAATCGGTTAAGCCGTTTAACAGTTAAAGATGGTTAAAGCTTGAAAGTCAGGGCTTTCTCTAGCAAATAATAGATAGCGCTACGGATATCAAGTCGTGTCGTTAGTACGCTACTCATCACTAGATGGGGTACTGAACAGTCGGGGTCTTTTTTAAATTTACCTAGACTTACTAGACTTACCAAATAAACTTGTTTAATTATTTTCCTGTTTTTACTTGTTTGAAATTTAATCCTACTAAGTCACTGTTGGGTTACCTCCTTGATTTTCATATCGCAACGGTTTTCGCTTTATATTATATTCACTATAATACATTATTAATTGATTTGATGACCCAATTAATTGACCCTATTTTTACACATTAATTTTCCTACACTGATCTTGCGTGGGTTTTTAAACAGAACGGCCTAATCACTGTGTCATTGTAGTCAGAAAATGATGTAAGCTGTTTGGTATCGTCCCTGATTTTCTGCTGGGTCTTACATATAAATATATCCGTTATTTTTTTTTATTGTGACGACCTAACATCGATCCCTGTGATACACCAATTTAATTAAATCCATTAAACCAAAAAACAAATCGTGTTTCCCTCATCCGGCGACCGGGGTATGTGAAAAGGGCCTTGTTTTTAACCGACTTACAAAAAAGTAGAGGTTATCACTTCGTCGCGATCTTTTTAGGGTTCATAAAGAATCATTTGTGTGTCTGTCTGTCCGTCCGTCTGTCACAACCAATTTGCTCCGAACAAATTAGCTGAAATTTGGTAGGATGGTGTGATCCTATGACCTAAAACCGAAAGATGACAGATGTGCAAAGTCATTTTCGGGGAAATAATTAGGAAATTAAAAAAAGATTTGCAAACTGCTGTTTACACATCTTTTTATTATTATTTTAAAATAAATAGTTTTGATTTTATTTATGAAAAAAGACCAAAATTTACCATTCTGATTCATGATCTCCGAAACTCCTGAGCCTAAAACTTTGGAAAAAACACTAAATCATTTGCTTTAGATTTTAGGAAAACCTATAGGAATTCTATCAGTTGAAAATAAAGTGGTAAACTCAATACTTTTACTAACGGGAAATAGTTCATTAAAACAACACAAGATAGCGCTAGTTGTAGTTAAATGTGATATTTCGTATTAATTTAAAACCTTTGGTATTGTACGGTTTTATTTTTATGTATATTCACCAATTACTCAAAGAAGCCTGGATCGATTTGGGAAATTCGTGTTTTAAAGGGCATATTTGTCAAGTGGTTCCATACTCGTAGAAATTTTATCAAAATCGGTTGGGTAGTTTCGTAGGGAAGTCGATTCCTAGTTTTGAAAAAAAATATTCAAATATAAATCAGTTACGTATGAATATATATTAAGACTTTAAAATTTCACATACATTAAAATTGTAACGGTCTAAAGCCGAAACCACCAATTCGATGAAATCCGTTATACCATAAAACAGATCGAGTTTCCCTTATCCGGCGAACGGGGCGTGTGAAAAGGGCCTGGTTTTAATTAACTATAAATGTTATATGTAATGAGAAATGGAGCAAAAGTCTGTTCCTCTGGTAAACTGTACTTTATTGATTTTATAATACAACTCCAGCTTCGCACGAGTATGA
The DNA here is from genome assembly GCA_943193695.1 of Acrobasis suavella. Classification (NCBI taxonomy): domain Eukaryota; kingdom Metazoa; phylum Arthropoda; class Insecta; order Lepidoptera; family Pyralidae; genus Acrobasis; species Acrobasis suavella. Next base: position 33,458,905 of record OW971928.1, read on the forward strand.
ACAATATATGTATACTTTTCCGAGAAAATCATCTATATGGTGATAAAATCCGAATCAACACCGGCCCAGTAGTATCAGAATTTCTCGAGTACAAACAGATCGAAAGACAGATATAAAACGTGGAAGGGACAAACCCATAATAAATCTAACCACAGGCTGTATTGGATGACTATAGTATAATGAAATTAAAATAACAGTCAAAACATAAAATAAATGTTTGGCATTTTTATACAAAAATTGTGCAGCCGCCCGGGCAATTTTCATGGGAATTTCGTTTTGTTTTTTTTTTGGTTTTTAGGTTGTTTTTTTAATTTCATTATACTATAGAGATCTAGTATAGCCAGTGGTTTGATTTATTACGGGTATGTCTCTTTCACGTTGTATATGCGCCGGGAGTGCCCGGGAGACTTTAATTTAAGGATGGAAATTCTGCTAATACGTAATGAAAATTGACTTAAGGTTAAACCCGCTGTTAGCATGGAACTTTATTAAAAATTAAGGATGTTTTGGATTATAGCTTTATTTAAAATGAATGATGTTTTGGATTTTATCTTTCGAAATAACGGTCCAGGTTTTTAGGAGTAATTGGAAAATTGAATTACAAGTTTGTTTGCCAGGCAAATTAAAAAACCCCCGACGACACCATCTAGTGATGAGTGACGGAACTACATACTCCAACCGATGTTAAGTACGATATCCGAAGCGCCATCTATTATTTGCCAGGTAAATTAAAAAAACCGCGACTTTTAAGCGTTACTCCCCAATAACTTTTAAGCAGCTGATCCGAGCTTCATCAAACCTAAAACACTGCATCGAAATCGTTCCATCTGTTCGAGAGCTATGATGCCACAGACAGACAAACGGACATTATTGTCAAATTTATAACACCCCTCTTTTTTATTGGGGATTAAAATGTGGTCAAATAAAAAAAACTATGTATCAGAATACATATATCGTATGAATTAGTAATATCACGTTATTCAATTAAATTTCAATGAGTTAGAACCTACTTCTTATGTGCAAATCACAAGTGGCTTTTGTGTTGTTATAAATATTGTTATAAAATTATTTTCCTGTTCATTTCATAACAAAACCTTAAGTATTATACCTAGTATTAGAATACCTTGAGGAAAATCAAGAACTGTTGCAGAATTGTACCGGCGTCAAACAAAATACATGGATTCTAAGAACTATTAGGTGCTACTAAATTGCCTTTTATAAAAATAATTTCAGAAAATGTCACATCTTTTTCATTCCGCGCAGAAATAATTTAATTAAAAAAGTGGAAAGACAGATTGACCAGTGTGTTTTGAGTTCCGAAGTAATGACAAAGAACCCTTAAAATTATCTAGTATCGTTGCGTTTGTCCATACACCTTTAGAATCCTAAGAATTAGGTACTCCTTATTGTCTGAGTTATGTACATTGTTTACTGTACAGGCACATGAGATCATACCTACTGCCTCAGAATCCAAGACAGAGCTTTTAGGGCTGTAAGACCCAAAGGACATGCTAAACTGAAGACTTGGTGTAAGTAAACTTTAAAAAAGAGAAACAAAGTTTGTGACACTAGTGTTGGACACACACACAATATTTTTTCAAACAAAAATCATCATCAATAAAAATCGACTTCACGCTCAAACTACTCGTACATGCCCGATTTTCATAAAAATTCTATGGGACCATCTGACAAGTATGCCCGTTCGAACAAAAAAAATAAGTTTTGAAATCGGTCCAGGCGTGTTCGAATATCGGTGAACATAGATAAAATAATAACAGATTCCTGCGAATTGATAACCTCTTCCTTTTTTGAAGTCGGTTTAGTACAAAAATAACTAAAATGAAGAAAATTCAGAGGCAAACGAATTAATGTAATCGTGCTTGGTCAATTGCAGGCAGTCCGTCTCATTGAATCACTGATTCGATTCCCGGGCGGGTCGACAACCGCGCGTGGGAAGTGGGAACAGCTGACGCACTTACGAATTGTAATGTTTCTTGCAAAGTGAGTCTGTTTGTTGGCTACTACTACCTTTCAATTGGAGCTGCTATATTGATTATCATATTGAGGCGCTGACTAAAATTCACTAAAACACTTTCAGCGCCATTGAATGAATCATTGTTGATATAGTTACCATTACCATGATTGGTTTACTATTGTGTCTGAAATCGCTGGCGGTGAAAGGGTAACACTTTGATGTTAAGGTACACTTTCTAACACTCGTTTTGCCATGTGTTCTGTTGGCCCAGAACAATGTAGATCATGCCTGAAGATCTCCTGACTGAAGAATATTCTTTCCTATCTGGGGCCTTACTGTCGTCCAATAGTATCCACGCTTTACAACGTCAAGTAATATATTTTATTACCATGACGTAAGGCTCAATGTTGATTCCGTGTTTCAGAATACACGAAAAGCGGTGGGACCCGAACGCCATCTAGCGTTTGCTCAAATCTATCAAAAGATTCTCTATACAAGGTTCTGGTCTACGCACAGACTACTCAACCTACAAGACCACGCTTTGCCGAGACACGGCGCTCGCCATGCCTAGGTATATATCATAACCTATGAGCGGCCCCGCCCCCTTTTTGCTCTTTATTCTGCGTCTAACATTCGATGCGTCAACAGTGTGTGTGCTCTTAAAGAAAAATTAAATTCAGTATTTAAAATGCCGTATTGTACTGTGAAACTGTGTCGAATGTTAAGTGCAACTTCCAATCTTATGAAATACGGCATTACATTTCAGCGGGAAGTAATAATAACATAAAAAAAATCTGTGATAATATTTTGCAAATATTATTTGCAGAAAAAACATGTTCCCTCATTTTTAAGGGTACCCGTTGATGTCTTTTTAAAATGTCCCTTTCTCTCTTCATGTGATTAGCATACGGTTGTCTCGCTCTATCTATTTGATAGTGACGAGACACAACGTAAAGTTAAGGAATGAATTATATCGATAACATTTTAACTATTATATTTTATTTTAAAATTTATTTTATTATATAGATAAACAAAATATATATAATATATATTTCAGATTGCTTGATATTTAAATCTGTTTTTTACAAGACTGCCTCTTTTAAAGAAGTGTAATGATTACAGGGTTTATGTAAGTAGTTTTGTATATTTTTATGCATAGTATATATCATCATCATCATCACACCAGTCATAGGAAGTCCACTGCTGGACATAGATTTCCCCAAAGTATTTTCAAGACGATTGATTGGAAGCGGCCTGCATCCATAATTTTCCTGCAACCTTGCTCAGGTCGTCCGTCCACCTAAGGACACCCTCCTAGGGAGTCTTACTTATTTATTCCGTCATAACTTTGTATAGGTAAACGTATGAAGATTATATACAAAAAAAAAACACAAATATATAACATTATATAATCTATAGTAAATCCGTGTTTAGACGATTGCAATTACTTTATTTCACGTGTGTTTTACTATATAATAGAAATAAATATTAATTTTTATTTTTCCATTTTATCGTAAAATCTACGGTGTTTATCGATATCAAGACTAAGACATCCATCACTATGGAGTTACCGGTGACATGTACCTACTATCGTCAATCTAGGCGTGACCTTAAGTGCCAGACCAAACGGGACGCAAGTTGCGCCGCGCAACTTGCGTCGCGTTGCGCGCTTACATAGCATTTCATACAATTTCTACCAATCGTTCACACGACGCGCAAGTTGCGTCTCAACGCAACTTGCGCTGCGTTACGCGTGCTCGCACGCGCCCGCACAGAGGTCGCGTAGTGTAAGAAAGCGGGACAAAAATGTTTTGAAAAACTTATTTTTGAAATACAAAACCGACCTTGTTTTTGGGACTTGTCTTTGAAAAATGGTGGCATTTCACCATATTGTCTCCATACATCGGTTATCTGGAAGAAATTAGCTTTTAACGATAAGACCGCCCATGCTATATTTTAATTATTTTTATTTTTTTGGTCTACAATGAAGTATTGCTAGTGTATAGATAGTGTAATAACCCCTTAAGTATGTTCATGTCGTTGGCTGCGTGTCGGATTGTGCAACTCAAAAGAATCAAAAAAGCACCGCCTCCTTTTTTCGATTGCCGCCGTCGAGTACTAGAAGCGGTCAAAGCCGCCGCCGGCATAGAGTAGATACAGACAGATCCATACAGTACAAATGCGACAGTAGGCATAGAAAATTGCAATGAATACATTAACACAGTAAAACCTTGTTATCCGAGTGCACAAATAGAAGGGTTATGTGTTTCGAGTGTAATTATATATGTAATTATATTTTTTTCCATCCCCTGCAACCTAAATAGCTTGATAAATTACCAAATCGAAAGTACTAAAATTAATTTCTTCTTAAGGTGAGGTTTTCCTAAACTCGAGGCGGCTGAGGTGCAAGGCGATCTGCGAGATGCCCGGCAGTTAATTACCTATTCAGAGTGACGGAGGAGCGTGAAGCGCGGAATGAAAGCAGAATGATGAATTCTAGTACTTATAGTCTCTGAGTAAAACGGACGGACAAACAAACAGACACACAGACATAGCGAAACAACAAGGGTTCCTTATAAAAACATAAAACCCTAAAAACAGTTTTATGTGTTTACCCGTATTCAATTCATTAGAATCATAACTAACAATTCGTTATTTTCCAAAAACTTACTTTAGATATTTTTTAGGGTTCCGTACCCTAAGGGTACTAGACGGACAGCGGAGTCTTAGTAATAGGGTCCCTATTACTAAGGACCGTCTGTTCGTCCGTCCGTCCATCTGTCTATCTGTCACCAGGCTGGATCTCATGAACCGTGATAGATAGACAGTTGAAAATTTCACAGATAATGTATTTCTATTTCCGCTATAACTACAAACTTAAAACAGAATAAATAAATATTACAGTGGGCTCCCATACAAAAAACGTGATATTTTATAGATAATGGTACGAAACTCTTCGTGCTCGAGTCTATCTCGCTCTTCGACGCATATATCTAAACGTCAAAATAAAAAAATTCTATGGGATTTGTATGAAATAAAGCAGGTTTTTCTAAAATAATAAATAAATAAAAAATCACATTGACAATGTATATGATGACAATTACTGAACAGTACCAAATAATGTATTATCGACTTAGGAAAATACCCAATTGTCGCATCTGTGCTATGTGTACTCTTTGTCCGTGATATAGCTTCTTTGTCGGCTTTTCTAATAGCCGTCCGCGGCGGTCAAAAACGAAAGCGGTACTTTTGAACTCTTTGTGTAAACACCGACACGCGATAGACAGTTTTCTATTTCGCTCTTGCCTGGCTGTGTGCGTGGTGTCGCCGCCGCGCCATATGCGTTACTATGGTTACGGCTCGTTCAGAGTTTCGTACTTGCTGTATTAGGTACATAGGTATCCTCTTGCCGCTTATTGCTGATAGGAAATTCTGATAGGAAATCAACCAGCAATGAACGTTATTAAAAATATGTCGGTACCTCTGATATGTACGTACGTGCAGTGTGAAAGTTTAATTTTTAGCAAGTGTTTGAAGTGTTTCGAATGTTTGAATGTTTATTATAAATGTCTGGTAGATAAAGTCCAGGCAGTTATGTATATACCTACCTAGTTCATATTGTTACAAACTTAGTAGGTAGGCACCTAACTAGGTAGTGAAAGTAATATATTTCAGTATCATGTGTTTATGGTTACAGTCTTCGAGTGTGGTCTAAGGTTATGGTCAAAGGCCCTGTATCACCCCCCGCAACACCCCCTACGCAAGCCTTTCAAAGGACCGGGATGACCAAACCCGTAACTCCCACAGATAGGAATAGGGTAGCCAGGTCACCAAACCTAATAGCTGGACAGACCAGCCATTTTGGCCGGACATTTGGGTAAATGGCCGGACACCCTGCAGTGTTGAGGATTTTGTGTGTACGACAAATGTAAAATCAAGCTTTTTTGATTATTACCATAAATCTTGATAAATTTAAATGAAATACTTTCGAATGCCAAATCAGTCCATTTGTTTTATTATTACTTAATTAGTCAAACAAATTTATCTGTCACAGTTAAATTCTAGATAAACATTTATCAACATTTTTTAAATCTTCTTAAATTTGGTGAGAGTGACCGACAGTCGACTCGCCTGCGGTTGGACTAAGCGCTTGCTCATTTGCAAAATGTTAAAAGCCTAACAAAATCCGGACAAGCCGGAAACCGTCTATTTTGGCCGGACAAGCAATTTAAAAGCCTAGCTACGTCCGGCTTTATCCGGACGCCTGGCAATGTTAGGTAGGAAGAGGTAGGTACAAATAATTGACCGAGCGAGTGAAATGAGCGAAGCCTCTCAGTTTCGAGATTGCCAAAAAATGTTTTTGTCCGGCTGTTCTCGCTTACAGGTCGCATTCTTACAAAATTTCACAAGAATCGGTTTCTCAACAGTTTCTCAAAATTTTGTAAGAAGGTTCAAAAATTTTATAGAACTTTTGGGAAAATTAAAATGTTCGAAATTTGTTCAAAATAACAAAAAGCGGGCAAATCTCATGAATTTTTAATTTAATAAAATATCATATATCATTTGGAAAATGTTTCAAAAAATTAATTATACTTTTTTGTTACCCTTATTAAGACTGAACTTTTTTGTCTAAACAACTTTTTAATCCGATAAACTTCAACGGGTCGGGGTGACTCGTGAGGGAGTAGACCTCACGAGTCACTAGTAATAATTAGGTAGGTACTTATCAGCCATCTAGTTTAGGTATTTATAACCTACTTACTTATGTTTATATATCATATTTGTGTTTCTATTTGGCACTTTTACCTACCTACTATGCTATATTTTAGTTATTTAGGTAAAGTCATATTTATTCAGACGACGCCGTAAGAAAAATATATTGAGATAATAGGTGTGATGACAGGGTGAGAAAAGTATGATAACATGCAAAGATAGGTATAAGTTTGTTGAAATAAAATAACAAAAAGTAAAATAATATACCATGATTATAATTAGTCCGTCTTTAAGACTATCCAAAAATAATGGACCCATATTTTCAGTTTACCAAAAAAGTCAAAATTCTTAAAGACACGAAGCATTAAATTTGCGGAGTGGGGGCTTGCGACGTCACCGCTAAGTAAAAATCGTACCTAGCCATGACGTCATACGAAATTTTAATGCGCTGTATTTTTGTAACTTTTTGTTTCTTAGAGAAAACAAAAAATAAGTGTACAACATTTTTTAATAATCTAACCGATGGGCAAAATATATTTTTCATTCGTCATGCCTATTCATTGTATTCATTTTGATGAAGTCATTAACAGGACAATGATTGCCTTTATTCAGACAAAGCTATTGACAGGATAATCCACAAGACAATATTTTCTTCATTCATACGACGCCGTTGACAGGACAATGTATTGAGACAATGCATTGTCTTCATTAAGCCGAAACGATTGGCAGAACAATTCCCTAAGATGCTTAATTGTTTACATTAGCCATCACAAAGGATAAGCCACTAAGACAATGATTGTCTTCATTTTACAAAGCCGTTGACATTACAGCCTACTTAAACAGTTAATTAACTTAGTGGAATCCACTCGGACAGTGATTGTCTGCATTCAGACAACGCCATTGACATGACAAACCACTAAGAAAATTCATTGTCTTTATTCAAAGGAAGCCATTGATGGTACAATTGTCTTAATTCAGACAAAGCCATTGATAGGACAATCCGCTTAGACAATGATTGTCTTCATCAGACGAAACCATTGACAGTACAAAACACTAAGACAATACTGTCTTTTGGCCAGCTAAATTGAACAAATAATCTGTGTGCGACATTATGTACTTAGCGCATCTTGCGCGGGTAGAGCGGCCACACGGAGCGCGAGTTGCGCGGCGCAACTTGCGCTGTTACGCGACGCAACTTGCGTCTCGTTTGTTTCGACCCTAAACGAGCCAATAAAAACTATCGAACCTTGCCCCGCACCCCGCCAACTTTTGGCGATTTCGTTTTAGTAGTAAAGTCCGTGAAAGCTTGGTCTTTAGGTTATGTGGTCTGTGGGTCTACGTTACTTTGATTTGCGGAGGTCAGACGGCAGTTGCTCTGTAACCACTAACCTTGTCAAATTACCTAGGTTCAGTAGCGGACCCGGGCTCTGAAGCGTTAATGGGGATATGCTGAGGATGCAACCGGTAATGCGTGAGGATTATGATAATAGTTTTTGAAATAGGGCCCAATGCTAATTAAAGCCACAGCCACTAGACCCTTTTTAAATTGATTATTTAAAATATTTTTACTACAACAACTTTCAAAATTATTTATTCACGTGGCACGGGTAAAGACGTAACTAGAAAGCCAATTAGCGTGAACATTCATCTCGATCTAGTTGACGTTATCGCGAGTTGCGATCGTGTTATTGTAGTAACGCTTAATTACAAAATAACGAGATTGTAGAATTATAGTATACTTATTTGTGTTAACTATCTATACATCTATACATATAATAAAATCGTAACCGATCGCTGTCTGTACATGGAAGATAAATGAGAAACAATATTGTTGGGGGCTTTTATCAACGCAATAAAACACAAAACAATGATTTTTAGAATTTTTGTCTGTTTATCTGTTTGTCTGTGCGTTTGTGCACGCTAATCTCAGAAACGGCTGCACTGATTCGGTTGCGGTTCACTAATGTATTTTGATAAGCTTCACTCAACATTTAGTGTTTGTTTCATCTAAATCCGTTCATAAATAAAAAAGTTAATCAATTAAAAGAATCAGGTCATCAATTTTTGTTTGAAAATGCTATAAAATAACTGTTCCGTTACATTGGCTAAATTTAGTGTTATAAAATGATGATTGAAAGTTAATATAAAGTAAATAAAACCTGCCAAGTGCGAGTCGGAAAAAAATACTTTTGCTGTATGGGAGCCCCTCGTAAATATTCATTTTATTTTGTTTTTGGTATTTGGTGTTAAAGCAGCAACATAAATATATCACGGTTCATGAGATACAGCCTGGTTACAGACAGAAGGACAGAAGGATAGTCAAGTCTTAGTATTAGGGCCCTGTTTTTACACTTTGGGTACAGAACCCTAAATATTGACAATTTCAGTGGATTTGGAGCATTCTTAAAAATTGATTTTCCACAATTGAGTGACCACTGATTGATGTCGCTTTTCATAAATTCAAAAATTTAAATTTAAAATTTAAGTGCGTTTTTGGGCCTCTGCAGACAGAACCTAGGGCCTCAAGACCTAACGACGCCCCACCGCACTTCTTAGCGTGATTGTGGGCGGGATAATGAAAAAAGGAATTGGTAATTACAGAATAGGTTCCATGCTGCTGATCACATTTCCGCCCATTCACTTGATCAGCTTTTACGATCTACGTGGAAAGAGTTAGATATTCATTTTTTATGTTCTCCTAAACTATCATGGGGACAAAAGCGCGGTGAGTGCCGCGCTGCCTGGTACTCCTTGAGTACGAGACAGACTAGGTTACGTTAGGTTCCCACCCTGACGGACTGCCCAGCCTGGGCGGAAGACCGCGCTGAACTGTGCACGGTAGTGGGAGACGGACGACCTTCCGCTGTCGACTGTGGTTTGTCACATGAACGTCGTGCAGAGCAGTGCAGGCCTATGCAGAGAGCGTCATGCTCCGCAAAGAGGTGGCGGACAGAGACCGGGAGGCAACAACCGACCTGGCCATCCATCCCCGGCGCACAGGGCGCAGGAGGCGGGCTTTTGACCCGCAACTGCTGTCTCCATAACGTGGGCCAATCGGACGATGGAAACTGGATTTCGCTCAACAAATACGGTCCTCCGCGTTGAAAGCGCGTTTGTGCCAACATGCGCCTTTACCCTAACGGGTACAATTTTTCTTAATTCGTTTTCTCACGTAAAAAAGGTAAGGTGAGGTTCCACCCAACTTCCCGTAGGTAGATGAAATGGTAGGTCTTTCCCACATGACCAACATCATTTAGAACTGTTATGTGGCGTCTTTCCATTAGCATCTGTTTTCCATGGTGATACGCGTAATAAACCGATGACATCCCAGTTGCCGGCCAGGCTCAGTTGGCACTCTTCGCCAACGACACGGCACTTTTTGCAGTTAGTTTGAACTCAAAGTACGCCTCCAGACACTCCTAGGCGCCCTGCTTGACAAGCTTTTAAATGGAGGTTCTTAGTGAACGTCAACAAGAAGCAGACATTGCTTTTTGAAAACACCCGCTTCCTGCCACCCTTAAAGCTCTTTGGGGAAGATGTGCCGAGGTACTCGCACGTCAAATATCTGGGAGTACCTGAAGTACGGCAGATGCCTCAGCTTGAAAGCCCACATCGATAGGGTATTGGCAAAAATGACCCGGTGGAAGCTCTACCCAGTACTTTTCTCTCGCTTTCCGCTATGTACGCGGCTCGGGATGAAGTCGCACTTAAGAAAACGAATGTTTTAGAGGCCAAAGTGGCTCCGCGTTACTTGAGGAACGTCGTCATCCATTGGGACTTAAAATAGGAACGCTTATGTCTCGACTTTTATCTCCCGCCTAGCGAAGGACATGTATGAAAAGACTTACCGTTGCACCACCACATAAGGAGAGCGGGGAAGATGATACAAAAGTAGTACCTATAGGCGGTGGCAGCACTCCGCTAAAGACAGCTAAAACAGAGCAGACAGAAGAAGTACTAACAAAGTCTCTGCCTATTGTATAAGCAGTACCGGATCTAGATTTTTTTGGAGGGGGGGGGCAAAATAAGTGTATATGCCGCCCCTGTTGGTTTTGCTACCTACTTAATTACCAGTACCTTGCTTTCTGAACAGCACGTCGTGTCTCGGTCCGTCCTGACCATAAGGTTTCACTTTTGCAGGCTCCTAATAACTAAACGCCACCCCCATTCCGTATCGGTAGCATGGGAGGGATGGATATATTCGACGATTTTGCCGCCCTTCTGATTTCACCGCCCGGGATAAGTGCAGTTCCTTTTAGTACTTAAACTAAATATTTAAATAAATCAATTAATTTTTACTCTAAATCGGCATTCGCTGCTACGAAACCCTTTATTGCGTCACACTAGGCCGGTTTTATTGAAAATACTAAAATGACGGTGCTCATAAACTAAAGTCCACGCTGACGAAGTCGCGGGCAACAGCTAGTATATTAATAAAACAAACGTGAGATGACATCATAACCATGTATACATCGGCTAAGGCCGATTAGTTTCGATCGGTTTAGACGACTACACTACGTGAGTAAAACCGTGAATGCCTACTTATATTTGTATTCTTTTTTAAGCTATGCTAAACAAATTATATTAATTACGCGAATTCGACTCTTACTTAACAATTCTTTTTTTAATTGTACATCTTTTGACTTTCTTTTTTTGCAAGGAAATTGTGGACACTCGGACACTCGAAAATTCGGAAATCTATCCGTTTCATAAACACTTTTTGTGAGAGTTATGTATTATAATTTCTACACACTCGTTACTTTGAGCCACAATTAAACTTACGAGCGGTAATTGGCGCCATTAAAGTCACCAGCGTCCTAATTGTCACAGGAAATGCTGACGAGAGGCCTTAATTGTTGTGTTTGGTGTGGTTTGGTTGAACCACTTGGTGAATAAATTGGTGGCATGCAATGCCCTATAAATGTGCTGGGGCCCTTGGGCACACAATAATTTGGGACCCCGTTTGGAAAATAAAGAAAGCGAATAATACCTACTATCATTTTTCTTCTGTGATTTTCTATTGTGGGTAATAAAACCGTAACAAGATAAACGTTTAAAAACAAATAACCGGTCAAGTGCGATTCGGAACGCGCACTAGGGGTTCCGTACCAAAATCTAAAAAAAAAATCACGTTTTTAGTATTTGTTGTCATAGCGGCAACAGAAATACATCATCTGTGATAATTTCAACTGTCTAGCTGTCACGGTTCATGAGATACAGCTTGGTGACAGACAGACGGACAGCGGCACGACGGTTTTTGCACTTTGGGTACGGAACCCTAAAAAACGAATACCCGTCTACGGGAGCCATATACGGCTAACAATGTATATATTTTTGAAATGTGCTAATTAAGACCTTTCATTTGTTACCCGAATCGATACAGAAACAGAAAAAAAGTTTTTTTGACTGTCACTTTTTATATGTAATATGTGTTACATACATTTATGCATACAAATGGTAGCCTATGTCACCCGGTCAATAACGACGAATCGATTGACATATCATTTGTGAAAATTTGACAAGCGATTCTGATGGTACGGTGGAACGGACAACATACCAACATACATACATAGACTAATAAAATCATCACCCTTCTTCTGTCGGCTTTGCCGTACTCGTAGTCTGGTAAAAATAGGAAGTAAACTTGCAAAGCAACATTGAACTATGACATAATTCAATGTTTAGGAAGTATTTCGATTGTTTCAATTTGATCTATTTTGTGAAAAAAGTAGCACATTGTGTTGCGCCCTTGCCGCATCTTCGTGGTTAGTTACCCTAACTAACCACGAAGATAGAACGAAGAAGCCTATAACTGCTCACAGGCAGTGTAGCCAACGAGCAAAAAGTCACCATCTACCATGCTAAAGTTGTTGTGAGAGATTTTTAGGTAGATGTCCGTATCTCACTCCATTAATGTCTACTAATAACCCATCCAAATAGCCCTAACTAAGTAAATCCATCCTTGGCAATAGTTCGGCAGCTATGGAGGACTGTCCGTTAGTGCATCTTAATGGTAAATTAAGGGATACACTCCTATAGATCACAAGGGATACAGGTATCTCACTTTTTTGAAATAAAAGGTACTAAAGCTTTGGCCCTATGAACGCCTCATAGGACCGGGTCCCCACGGAGCTGTGGCTGAAAAGCGTACCAACATGTATATAATATGTATGTGTAACTTTCTTCCTATTTACAATCAGGGTCTGTTGAAAAAAAAAATTTTTAGATATAAGTAGCACCTTTGTACTATGTTTACTTTTATAAAGTTTTATTTGTGAATTTTTAAATGTACATGAACCAATAAAATAAAATAGATAAATAAAGGTATCTCGTGAAAAACCGTGCTTCATAAGGCAAGTGGAAAATTAACCTACCTATCACTTGATGGTATCCATTTGTGCTCCTTGAAAACTTAGATACAAGTTTTAGTTGTGACACAAAAAAGTATCAAACAATCAAACGGTTCACATTAAATACAAAAAAAGGATACCCTGTTTAGGAAAGAAATTAGTTAATTTGGTGGATCTGGATACTCGTATCTTATCTCCATAAAAGTTCAATGGTCAGCGTCATCACATCATTATCGTTATCTTATTACTTCATACATACATGTCAGTCAACACATAGCAAGGGCATATCCAGCCTTTGGTTCATGGTTTTTATTTCATTAACTATAACATATCCGATACGTTGGCCAGCTGGCCATCAGTATTTAATAATTTGATATCGATGTATATAGCATAGAACTTCTTTACATATTATGACCTATGAATTAACTAATCTATTCTCTACAGTCAACAACCGCCTAGAAAGTTGAGTCAGCTACCATAACGTACTCCGTACACGGTAGGGACTCAAGCGTGACACATGGCGCAAGCGAAGCAGGGGCGACGCATAGGGCTCCGAAAATAGTAGCGGGAGGAGGGCCGTGAACGACGCACGCGCATTACTGCAACCGTCACGTGGCAGTGTGGCAGAATACTCATTGTCTCCCATGCTTCAAATTAAAAAATAACGCGTTCGTATTTCAAATTAGTGAGGTGCAATGTTGTGTGGGACCAATGGGGCGGTGGCGGCGATGGACCGCGCATATATGTCGCTGCGCGCGCGCAAGCCGCAGAAGGCAACCGGAGATTTGACCTCTAAGGTCTATACGTTCAAGGTCTTGTATATTTTGCCTTCATGCTATCAGTGAATTTCATTCACTTTTAAAGTAAACACTGTTTCCCTACGATTTAAAAATTCATGGCCTTTAACAATTTATGCTCTGTTTCCGAAGTGAATGAATAACTTCGAAATTTTACTACTTCCACAATTATTTCTTTCGACACAGGCTATGTGTATCATATACTGTTAAAAGTCACGATTGTATCTAATTAACTTGGGCGTGGATATGATATATATAACGTTACTAAGTAAGCCAGTGGTGTAGCTGCATGAATGATTCATAGACTAGTAATTTTGATATATTCTAACAATGGACTATGTCTTGTCTAGGATACTGATTTTCCATCAATTTACTAACAATATTTCCTATCAATCAATCTTGTTTAACAATAGCTATTTTATTAAGTATTTGGAATTTTGGGGCGCTTGGTATTTTGATGCAATTTAGTCTTGTTATTGAGAATTTCCGAGTAAATTTAGGACAAGTCACTGGTTGTACTATTTCGTTAAAGATTTGTTTTAAGAGACTACCTAAATTTTTCGGGGTCCAGTGCTTCATTTGAAATAAATCATTTGAAAAGAAACGGAGATATCATTAAAAATTATGTCTTAACCAAACCCGAAATAACCCTTCAAACTATTTGATGAACTACTGTTTAGGTTTAAAGTTTAAAGTGAGAACGTTCTTATTTTTATCTGTAACCAGTAGTTCATAAACTAGTTTGAAGCGTTATATAGGGCTTGGTCAAGACAAAATTTTAAATGATATCTTCGTTTCCTTTCAAATCATTTGTTTAAAATGGGGGCAGCACGGGACACCGAACAATTCAAGTATTGTTAAACAGATCACGGATTTTATTTCGTCCATTAAGAATCGAATTAGGAATATGTTGCACATCTGCCACGCAGGTCTAAGCGATATAATTAGGACATATACACAGTATCAACAAGACGCTGACATTAGTATAGAAATGACATGAAAACTGGTGTCATACCATATTTACCTACTGCTTTCTGATCTAGAAACGGTACATCTTATTCCTCATTTGAATCTGAAAATTTGAGCTTATCTGTATCTATTACCTCTAGGTTTGTTTCAAGTGTGACTTTATTCTTCTAGTAATTCTTCCTTTTACTCTTTCATACTTCACGGTCTTTCAATAATCCCAGTTGTATGCTTCTAAATTCTTATGATCTTCTTTAGTTTCTTTTACACAGATGATTTCATAATTTTAGTACAGAGATTTCTGTACAAATTTCTATTTTCTTTTGTTTTATCGCATTTGTTTACCAATGTTAGCTTAATATTTTTTTTATTTATAACCATCGTCCTTCCATCTATCTTCGTTGTGTTCTCTTTTATTGTTAAAATAAATAATTAAAAATAATTATTTCCATTTAAAATTGAATCTAATTAAGTATCTTAAATAAAGTTGCCACGTCAAAATTGACATTAGCCCAAATGGCAATGACACAATGCTCGTTATGAATGATCTAATTTGGTGTCTGGTATTTTAATTTGGTTCCTTTTGATCCGACTGAATGAAAATTTTCCCCGTCCTGCGTATATTTATAGCTGTGCACATGTTGGTTAACACACTATCAATCATGTTGTACCAGCTATCTAAGAGTGTAGATACACGACCTACCGGCAGATCATCGTTTGACACATGTAAGGATCAGAAAGGTGTGACCACATGAAATCAATATTTAAAATCGATTTATGTAGTTTAAGACACAGAAGATAGACTTGTATCTTTTATGACACAGAAGATAGACTTGTGTGATGTACCTTTTCTTAAATTTCTCGTAGGTTTTGCTCGTGTTTTTATGACACAGAAGATAGACTTGTGTGATGTACCTTTTCTCAAATTTCTCGTAAGTTTTGCTCGTGTGTCTCGGATTTAGCGCGATTTTTATGATCAACATTGTCCAATGTCAGTTTGTTTATGATGCGGTTCTCTTTACGATTCGCCTACGAAAGTTACGTAAAAGAGTGCGCTGTTTTTTTTTTCAAGCTTTTTATTTAATGGGATAGGTACATGAATTTTACGGGGTCAAGTGCAAGTGCCCCCATTTGAAAAGAAATATTTGAACGAAAACGGAGATATCATTAAAAATGTTGTCCCATATGACTTTAAATTACCCTTTAAGCTTTACGTTCTTACTTTAAACTGTAAACAGTAGTTAATAAAATAGTTTGAAGAGTTATTTATATAACCCTTCAAACTATTTTTTAATAAATTTTTGTCTTATACGGCTCTAGAGCCCAAATTTTTAATGATACTTGTTTCATTTCAAATAATTTATTTCAAATGGGGGCTGTACTGGGCCCCAAAAAAAAAAACAAGTAAACCCTTAACTTGCAATGTAGGTATCTTGTATGTTTGTTTGGGTCAAATATTGCAAATCAATTTTATTCGTAAACCAGTTATCTATCCTCATCCGATTTAGCTAATATTTTGCATACTTGTGTATGTCGGATGAATATTCTTATGACAAGGAGCTGATCCCCCGATGGAGCCGGTAGGCGGCTATAGGAACCCTGTAAGAATACGACACAACCCCATCGAGTTTGGGCTTATTGCATTTGTCTTGATTGACTTAGGCCTTACAATAAAAGATTGTATGAAAAAAGGTTTTAATTTTTAAAAATTTTGTTTTACATATGTATTGATTTTAATTGAAAATGTTTTTGTGTTAATATGTCATTTGTTTAGCATTACGTGATTCATGTTCTTCCTAGGACGAAAAAATATAAGCAGATATTGTTTAGTATTGGGTAATTCGTATTCGAATCTGTCCCTACCGTTACACAGTCAGGTGGGCCTCCACCTGCACCCGTCACGGCAGGTGATCACCCCCAACTAACCAACCACCTCCTATTCAGCTACCCTTATTAACATTGCCGTAGAGTCGCTTTTCTTTTGGTTTGATGGTGTTCTGGAATTGCCACATTCACAATCTTTATCATTTCTAAAAAATGATGTCTTTTCCTGGTTTCGTTTTTATACTATTCTAGAAAGTATCACTTTTGTCTTTGTTGCCAATCAAGAATTACGTCTGAATTATATTCTTTTTAGTCGTCAAATTTTTTAGTTGAGCTCTTTTAGTATCATGTTCCAAATTGAAAGCCATGTTAACTTGAAATTAATTGACAGAGCGAGCGAAGCGATCGAAACTTTGTATAATATATTTATGTGAACAAAAATGCTTTGTCCGGCTGTCAGTTTGGTTGTTTGTCCAGCTGTTCACAACTACAGGTCGCATTTCTCAACCGATTCTCGGGAAATTTTGTAAGAGGGTTCGAAAATTTTTAAGATTTTTTATTTGCCGATTAAGTTTTTCGAATTTTGTTCAAAATAGTGGGAATTTAGGGGGGTTGAAATCTTTTAAAATATCATATTTCAGCCATTTCGAAAGATTTTCAAATATGTTATGAAACTTTTTTGTTACCCTTGTTAAGACGCAACTTTATTGTCTGAACAACTTTCTCGAACAGTTCGGACGGGGGCTAGGTGAAAAAACTGTAAGATTTTCCGTCATGAATCTTTATACAACGTGGAAGGGACATACCCATTATAAATCGAACCAAGGGCTATTCTAGATCACTATGGTATAATGAAATTGAAATAACAGACAAAACAAAAAAAATGGCATTTCCATACTAAAGTATCAGAATGCCGAATTATTTTTTGTTTTTTGACTGTTATTTTAATTTCATTATATTAATAGTGATCTAGTATAGCCCGTGGTTTGATTTATCACGGGTATGTCCCTTCCACGTTGGATATGTATATACATGTATATAAATCTTCTGTGCGTGTGTTTGTAATAAAACTCCTGCTAAATGGCTTGTGTGTGTTTATGTGGATTCGAGAATGGTATAGATTTACAATTGAAGATTTTGCGTATGTTTTTAATTAAACTCCTATACGCTGGACCGATAATGATGAAATTTTTTGGAACGAAGTTCCTTATCGCGCGTTGCGAAAGGGAGTTCTAGACGGAAAAAAATAAGACCAAAAGTTTTAACGACACTTTTTGTTTATTCAAATTTATGAAGATAATAAAAACTTGATTTTAGAACGCAGAAAAGAGTTTGAATGTAATTTAGACCTATTTATATTTATATTTTACTTCGTTCCATCCGGGTGTCCCTTGACACCTCTCAAGTTTTTTTGTGTGTGTTTAAGTAACATTAGATTTTTTTGATTTATTTTATTTTTGATTGATTTGATAAAAAAATATTTAATCAAAAATATTAAGAAACTTCGTTTCAACCGAGTTTGACACGACACTTACGCATTTTTATCCCGTAACCTTCACAGAGCCACTAGTATAACATATATACTCGTACTACTCAAATACAATACAAAAAACTTCATTGCACCAAAAAACATTTACATATTCGAAATACTTACAAAGGGTAACATAATATAATGAGGTACAAGAGGCGGCCTTATCGCCGAAGCAATCTCTTACAGGCAACCAAAAAGTTAGAATTTTATAAATTAATATAGTAATAAATACAATAACCAGTTAACATTCTAAATATACATAATATACAACATAATAAATAACTTTATTTATAAAACTTTATTGATCCACAATTTACATTGTTTACAATTTGCGGACTTAACGCTAAAAGCGTTCTCTCTCAGTCAACCATAAGCATAAACGAGATCTAGTTGCAGCGCAAAATAATTACTAAATAAATCCTAATAAATATACCTACATATACCTACATTTATTATATGTATATACATACATAAACATACATACAATAAATAATGAATGATGATGGTGAAAATTAAATATAGACTATTTTAGAAGATGAGAGTGTACTTTTCTTTTAAAAGAATATTTAGTTGAAATGTCCTTGATGTCAACGAATAAAGCATTCCAGAGCCGTGAAGCTTGTAGGATAAAAGAGTTTGCCATAAAATTTGTGCGATGTAGAGGAATAGAAAGAAGACGAGTATCAGCAGAACGAAGTTGACGATCATGAGTATCCGAAATAAATTGAAATTTGCATTTTAGGTATTGAGGAGAATTTGGATTTGAAAGAATTGAAAAGAGAGTGCAAAGAATTCGCAACTGTCGGCGTTCACGGATAGGAAGCCATTTAAGCTCAGAACAGAAAGATGATATATGATCATATTTGCGGAGGCAGAAAATGAAACAAATACAATTATTTACGAGACGATCAAGCTTATTGAGAAATTCTACATTGAGATCTGGGTAACAAACATCAGCGTAATCAATGATTGGTAGTATCAATGTTTGAATTAACAAAATCTTCGTTTTAACTGGCAAGAAGTTCCGTAGGCGGTTAAGCTGCTGAAGAGCAACAGTAACAGAACGACTGACTTCGGCTACCTGAGTGACCCAACTAAGTGTGGAATATATGTAGAACCCAAGATCTTTTACGGATTTACTGTAGGGGATTATATTATTATTAAATGTCACAGGTGCGACATAAACAAAATTAATCTGAGAGATTTGCCTTTAACTACCTACAATAATAGCTTGGGTTAACCTGAATTCCAAATTCATTTGACCAGGATAAGATAGCCGACAAGGCCGAGTTTACGCTCGCAACACACGCGTCTAAGTCGTTGCGTCACGCTTGGGCATAAATTTGCAGATCGTCTGCATAAAAATGGTAAGAACGGCCAATGGATGTAGAAAGAAGATTTATAAATAGCGAAAAAAGTAAAGGTGACAAGATACCTCCTACCTTGAGGTACACCATTAGACAAATTATTCCAGTCCGACAAGGCGCGATCCATACGAATTGCTTGCTGTCGATCACGAAGATATTGAGAAAACCAATCCAAAACTGAAGACGAGTAGTGACGATGCTCAAGAATAGCTAGAAGAATATCGTGGTCCACCATATTAAAAGCATTGGAGAAGTCAATAAGAACTAAGATGGTGACCAACGTATTCTCCATGCCCAACCGAATATCCTCGGTGACTTTCAGAAGAGCAGTAGCAGTACTGTGGGCAGGACGAAAACCAGATTGAAAAGGAGTAAGAAAAGAGTTGGAAAAGATATAGGAAGATACTTGGGCGTGAACTACAGCTTCAAGTATTTTGGAAAGAAAAGGGAGTGTGGATATAGGCCTAAAATTATTTAAGACAGAAGGATTCGCGACTTTAGGGAGAGGGATGACAAAGGCTTTTTTCCAAAGCGAAGGGAAGGTTCCAGTAGCTAAAGAGAAATTAATGATATGAGTCAGAATTGTGAGAATTATTGTTAATATATTTGTAATCATTTCTCGACTCACATCATCACATCCAACCGCTGTGGATTTGATAGCGAGAATAATTTCACGAATGTTGTCTTCAGTTGTCGGAGAAAAAGGATCATTGATGGTTTGGCCATGTAAAAAATTCTAGAAATAGTCGCTAATTTAACAGCAGGATCGAGAGTACTCGTAGTGGAAAAATGATTGTTGAAATCATTAGGAGAAAAGGAAGTGGAATAGGAATTTGTAGGATCTTTACCTAGATTAAGAGAGCGTAGAAACTTCCGAAGAAGAACCAGACAAATTGTCCAGTTATCATATTTATATGTGTATAAAATTACACATATAAATATACTAAATTTGATGTTATCCACCTTAATAATTATTTGGATAAGAAAAAAGTTTACATCGTAAGTAATCAGTATTTCATACATCCGTAGCCTTGCTTCCTTACTAAATGCGAAAGTAACTCTGTTTGCCTGTTACCTCTTCACCCTTTAACCACTGAACCGATTTAGATGAAATGTGATATGGATTGGATATAGTTTGAGACCCGGGAAAGAACATAGGGTTGTGTTTTTATCCCAAAAATCATCCATTAAGAGAATTAAATAAGGTGAGTGGAACTTTGTATGGAATATGGGGAATGCTATTTTGTACGTACTGAAGTACTTTGCCGTACTTAATTGCAAAGTACTAAATTTACGCCAGACTCAGATATCTGTGAGCTGCAGACCTCGCAAGTAAAACTGACAAAATGTTGGTGGTGATTTAAAATATCTGAAAACAGAACTTCCTTTTTAGAGGACATGACTATCCAGGTACAGGAAGTATTTGGTATTGAATTTTGCACATTTTAACATATTATTTTAAGTCGTATACTTTAAACCAACAACTTTGCTTTGATTACTTTGCTATAACATTTTAATTTAAATCTTAAATTTTTTTTTACAAAGTAAGAACAAAATGTTTTAAAAATGACAATGTACCGTGACAGAACTGCGACAGAACCTTGGCAATATGCAGTCGTCAGAAATGACAGTTAACTGACAAATAATAACAAAGTCTTGCTTGTCATTAGTCACTGACTGTTCACTCATTGCATTTTTGATGTACGAAGTACATTGTGCTTTTGTATTTACTGCTTATTTTTATCCGACTGCTGAGTGAGTATTTTCTTAATATGATTGACACTCTTTATAGTCAATTTGCTCAAATAGTGAGCATGGCGTTGGCGCGCCGCAATGTCCGCGCCTTTGTATGTAAAAACTGATGCTGCCTTTGAAGCAAGCGCGCCGACAGCATGCAAACGAATCAAACAAAATCGACTATACTTTATTGTGACGTGGTTGCTATCACCATATTTAAACTTTATGAACTAACGTTTACGACCCATGTTGCCTATCTATCTTTATAGAATAAAGAAAAAGACATTATAGTTTCCTTTGGCTAAAAATAAGCAGTAAATACAAAAACGCAATGAAGTAATGGACTGACTGTGACCGTTCAAATGTCAAGTTATATTACCTACTCTACTTCTGTCTGCTTTCTGGTTTTCTGTCTGACGACGGATAGTTATCTTTTCATATTTTAACGTCTAAGCTGCAAATATAGCGTAATCTATTAATGTTATTCCGAAACAAAACAGGAAAAATACCCATAAAAAGTACAATTCTTATTTTTATAATGAGACGATTGTGTCAAAATGATATTTTATTTTAAACCTTCTCCTCATCTTTCCAGTTGCACAGATAATATTTTGCAGCGGTCAAGAAATCGCCTCAAGGTTTACCGATCGCTTTGGTACTACGAAAACGATATCACATGATTTTTCCTGGTGGTATTACTAGGAATACAAGACAATCCCACCAGCTATTTTGAATAGGGGAATCACAAAAGTATGATTCGTATTCAAAATAAGGTCAATCCGAGTCTTGTTTCGGTCCAGATAATATTTGGCAACTGCCCAGTTATCCACATAATGAGATAAAGTCGTACGGGTATGTAAATCTTATGTCGTAATCTATGTAATACAAAGAAATCACATACAAACTAGAATAACTTCGAGTAATAATTTCATAAAAAAATAACATTGAAAATTAAACTTAACGTACTGAAAAGTTTATATTTCCATAATGTTTTTGTTTAAATAGGTACCTAACGTTCCCAAATCATATATCTGCATCCCTTTTCCGAAAATTGCCAGTGTAATAATGTAGAAAGGGAAGGTGACTTTGGGTGGGTATCTTTTTCGGAAACAGCGTAAGCGTTCTAGATTGTATGTAATTTCTTTAGTGTGCTGGCTCATTTTACTTGCTTTTTGACTTCTAGTGCCACTTATCAACTCTTTGACACATTTTTAAGAATTATTTTACGGGCCTGGATACGAGTCCTTCCAAAGCCTATCTCGAGTTTTTCGTTTTTTCATTCTTAATAAGTTTTAATAAATAGGTTGTTTAGGTACATCACCATTTCGATATTATAAAACTTATCGGTTCTAATTCATAATTAATAATAATAAATGTTATACTTAAACAAGGTATATCTACACTACTTTTATTAATTACATGAGCTTGCGAGGAATTATCCAACATTTTATGAAATAATGACGATACTGAGAGCCCATATATCTCTGCCATTCACTTTTGCTTACAACATTTCACGAAAATATAGACAAAAGCTGGACTTACTAAATTATTTTTGCCCAAGCTGAAATGCGCCATTTTTAAAACGGATGATTTTTTCAATTAAAAAACCGTACGTTTAGTGACTCTGCATTTGAAAAATGGCAACATTGAAAGTGCTGAAACGGTGACGGACGGTTTGCTTGCTACCTAACCTATATTGTCCCACTGCATAAGGTTTCTCTCATTTCCTTCCATTCCATGTCTTTCTATCTCCTGCCGTCACTGACCACACATGTCGCGTCAAGTCGACGAGCATAGAGGTATATATATAATTCTAATAAAAAACCTAAAATTTGACACGCTTTCTATTAATTAATAATAATCTTAGCAATTTAATCTACTAAATAAATTCTCAATATAATCCTATAAGTACGTTTAAAATTCAACAATAATTGATTTCCTTCTTTTCATCAAAAGGCTTGGGTCCTTTTGAGCAATTTCAATGCCTTTTGAATCAATTCAGTTTTTACAATAGACATTCACAATTGCATCAAAAGGGTAAAAAGGGGTACCACAGCACAATATTTGTTCCAATAGAATAGAAATCGTTCATTAACCGACTTCAAAAAAAGGAGGAGTTCTTCAGAATCTTTTTTTTGATGCATGTTCACTGATGATGCAAAATCCATTTTTGTTTGAAATATGAGCATACTTGTCAGGTGGTTCCGTAGATTTTTTTTCAAAATCGATTGTAGTTTGGGGATGAAGTCGATATTTAGATTTGAAAAATGTATTTATCAAACGTAAGGTTATACATTACCTAATAGGAAGTTTATCTATAGACAAAACATTATTAAAAATTATATTTCTTTTTAATAATGGTTTATTTTATTCGAAAACTAAAAGCATTATTCATAATTAGTAAATACATATATATGCTTTAATGGTCTAAGGCAAGAGGATATGTTAGGACTAGGGCAGGAGTATGTTAAATGTAAAAATTAATAATGAAAAGACTAACCCGTTTGTTTTATATGAATAAAGACCGTAGCCATTTGAAATTGAATAAAAACTGAGCGGCGACAAGAAATCGTGCATCGTAAATAGACTTATGATTTGATTATGCATCGATTAATATGCAATGGACGAGACGTGTCGCATGCGCCAGTCGCAACGAAGCAAAGAGCTCAGAACGTGATGGAAATAAAAATAACAAAAAAAGTTTTGACATGCATATTTTTATCCGGTCTTAGTTTGAATAACAACACATATTTACTTTTTACCAGTTTATGATTTATAATTATCACAAATAATTGCCACATTTCTTCTCGGAAACCACTTCGTCATGAAGCGGACTACTTATTTTTTACATGCACAAAATGAAAATTTCGATGGGTTTTTGAATGTTTACATACGTTTATTACACGATTAGTGTAGATATGGGGATAAAAATACAAATAAATACAAGATACTAATAATACAATACACGCGAGTGCCAATAACCCTTAGCAATAACCTTTAAAATATTTAGTTATATCTTATTAATGTTATTTATTTTTGTTACAGGTAAGTTTTTCTTCTGATTCTAATCTTGCTGAGCAGTTCTTATAGTAAGTAAGCCGTTGAAATATATGATTTTTGATTTGCTTTGAATCAGGGATGTTTCGAATGTGAAATTTCCTACATTGGTTAATGCGAATACGAATCTTTGGGTTGCGAATGTGCGAATGCGATTGCGAATGTAGACTTCAAGTATTAAAGAAAACATATATATAAATAAATAGTTTTTTTTTTCATTATTTCGGCGTAACAATCGCCATATTTTACTTTTGTTTCCCGGTGACTTAATGAAAAACTGTCTGATTATCCCAAAAAAGTTTAAAATACAATAAAATATATTGTATATCCAAATAAGCAATCACAGCCCCAGACTGCAACTTAAACAAAACAAACCAAGTTATCACAAAAAAACTGACGTTAAATAAACGCTTCCTATTGGTCGAAATAATGACGTTATGCGCGAATCATCCAAACGCAGAGTTTCGGCGGTTGTTTGCGAGGGTGATGGGCATGTCATGATCTGAAAACATTCGCATTTGCATTAATTGATGCGAATGCGAATGTCGATGCGAATGTTTAAAACGATGTGAACTATTGGTATATTCAAATGCAAATATTAGTAACATCCATACTTTGAATATTCAAAGTTTGAATATCAAAGATTTTAGCTATGTAAACCCTTTGTAATTTTAATTTTGTTTGAACTTTCGATTCCATTTTATTTCTTAGTCCTGGCGCTCTTGCATTACATAAAATAGATTATGTAGCAAAACTAAGTATAATGTAATTTATTTCCCTACTTGGTCTAATGGTTGACTCTATTTGTATACTTTTTATGTGCAATAACTAAACATGTGAAACAAACAAAATATGTATCATAAAACTGCGTACTCCATTAGATTCTACCTTCGCTACCTGAAATTCGTGAGCTGTCTGTCATATCGTAAGCACGGTGCTCTGTGCTATGCAAACTGAATATTTCGATGAAAAACTTGATACAGTCTTGATATAAACGTTAATTGTATTCAAATCAGAAGACAAGTGAGCGCTCATTATAATAAGGCATATACACGATTGGATCTCGAACAAAGACTTTATTAAATAGGTGCCGTACCTATCTATAATGACTTCATTATAACCTTAAATAATTTAATAATTATTTAGGGTTGCCAACATGCTGCCAACGTCATTAAAACCCAAAATAATTATTTTAGTAATAAAACATGGCGGCCAAATGAAAATCTTCGCGTTATTCATTTCCTGTCTGATGACAACCCTTGTCAATCAAACAGGCCGGTCGGAAAACTATGCTATTTCTTTACAACTTCGCGAGTTCGCACAGTCATCAATGTTTATCTATATATGTATTTATTACAAAATATAGTATCGTTGAGTTAGTAAAGTCTCGAACTTACTTTGGGGCTAGCTCAATTTGTGTAATTTGTCCCTATATATTTAATTATTATCGGCATCCTTGGGTGACCATTGACAATATTGCATCATCAAAAAGACGGTGCGCGGTCTCCGGGATCCCAAGCAGCACAGATAAGCAAGCAAGACTCTTTCTTGAGGAGGACATCTTAAAATTCTAAATAAAAAAGAATCTTACAAACTTCCTAGCTGAAACGCGGAAACGAAATTACACGAAAATAGATTAATACACAGCAAATAAAAAACAGGAAATATTTACACGCGGGACGCGGGTCAACAAGAGACTACAAGTACAAGCAAACCATCGTGACATAGCGAGGCTAGTTTACTTAGACCTATTGCTCGCGACGTAAACACTTTTATTTACATTGGTTGTCGGAGAAAATATAATATTAATGTTTTCAGGGTTCCCTATCCAAAGGGTAAAAATGGGACCCTATTATTAGGACTCCGTTGACCGTCTGTCTGTCTGTCCTTCTGTCACGAGATTGTATTTCATGAACCGTAATAGCTAGACAGTTGAAATTTTCACAGATGATGTATTTCTGTTGCCGCTGTAATAAATAAAAACAGGATAAAATTAATATTTAACTTACTAACTTTTTTACTTACATATATTTCCACTTCATTTTTACTTTTCTTTAATCCCTTTGATTTTTGTAATTTGCCATCCGTCAATTATATTCTCATCGCTTTTTTTCAATTTGTCGTCAAGGGCAACTTTTTCAACTCCAATTCCCAAGTTCACAGCACCGATTAATTGTCCGTTTGTTCTAGCAATTACATTTCTATTATCTCCGCGATTGATAGCAGATTGCCTTTTTTTTGCCCAGTTTTTCTGTTAGATACATCCGCCATTTTGCGCCCGTGGGAATTCGATCTTAAATTATAGTCTTCAGACATGCTATTCCCTACTGTTCTCACTTTTCCAGCGATTGCGTGTTAGTTGGTTGTAATTTGTCTTTTTTAATAACGCAGCTATGTTCTATTGCCCGTGTTATTCTAAGTATCACGTTGTTGTGAACTCGTGAATACTTTTTTTATCCCCTGACAATAAAGAGGGGTGATATAAGTTTGTTGCTAATGTCTGTCGGTCTGTTTGTCTTTTACATAGTAGCGCTCAAACGGATCGATCGTGAAAGCAAGCTCCCTTGTGGTGCTTCTTAGCTGTGTTTGATGAAAAACGGTTAAGGCATTTAAATGTTGTTGGGGGTTAACGCTTGAAAGTTAGGGTTCCCCTAGCAAATATAGATGGCGCTAAGGATGGCGTTCTTGACACCCGGGGGTTTTTAAATTTGCCTAGTTGACCGAGCGAGCGAAGCGTCTCAGTTTCGACTGGCCGAAAATTCTTTTGTTGGTCTGTCTGTCTGTCTGTTCTCGCCTAGTAACTTAAATATTCTCACATGTCAGCTATTTCACAAAAAAAATCTTATTAAAACGCAACTTTTTTGTACGATAATCTTGAACGTGTTTGAGTCGCCAATTCGCCCAAAAATTGTCTAGATTCGAATCGATTTTCTGTATATTTTGTATTAGTAAATTCAGTATGATGTCGTAAATACAATCTGGATACTTCGAAATCCGAAAAACACAGAAAAATCCGGATTTCGAAATTTCAAATAAATCCGGGTTTCAGTATCGAAATCCGGTTTTTACGAAGTTTGAATTTTTTTTGTTTCATTTCTAGTTTCATGTTTTTCATCTTATGTAACTTAGTTGCGAATATTATTGATTAAAATAAAATCTTTCTAATTAATGTTTAGATAAAATTAATAACAATTAATAAAAATTTTCATTTTCAATGTTTCCGAACTAGTGTCTGAGCGGTTTGGAGACGATACCGCGGCATCCATTGCCAGAGCCTGGCATATAACTTTCTTTATATCTTCACTAGCGGCCCACTCCGGCTTCGCACGGGTATTTAACGAAAATTTCAAAAATTGAGATACAATTGCGAAGGTTGTTTGCAGTAGCTCTTTCTAAAGCGAATAACTATATACACAATTATTATTATAATACTAGTATATACCTCAGTAGCGCCTACATCTCATCGCATATCACGGTGCTGCCTAGTTAGTTGAGCGGGGTGAGTGGCGACCACGCGACTTTTTACATACATGTTTAAACTTGTGATATCTTTTTAATGAAATGGCCGAATTGAATGAGTAAATAGTTCTATAAAGGTATTAAAGCAGTCTTAAATATGAAATAATTTATTTTGATAAGGAGTAACACCAAGGTACATTTCAATAAAATTTTTAAAATAAAATAATACTTATTGTGACATAAGTATACTCGTAATAGTACATATGCTATTGCGACACTGTAGATAATGATGTGTTCTACAAAGCTGTAGTACATTATTTTGTTCTAACATCAATATTTTCCGCAACGAACGCAATTAAGAGTTTTTTTAAATCATTTTATACGCGTTGGGTTACATTATTTGAGTTTTAGTAAGGATCTCAAATTTTTCAGAAAGTAAAATATAGCCTATGTCACTCGGGGTTAGTGTAGCTTTCCAACGTTGAAAGAATTTATACAATCTGTCCATTAGTTTCGAAGCCTATTCGATGCAAACAAACAGACAAACAAACAATCAAGTCTTTCCTCTTTATATAAATAGTTTAGATAAGTTTTATAAACGTACCTTCGTTTTTCTCGTTCTCGTTCGGTAAGAATACGGTATTTTAGTAATTTATTTTTATTATGCATTTATATAAGTAACATAATCCAAAACCGAAAACAAAATGATGTTTTTTGATCCGCCCAAAAATAAGAAAGTTATAATAATAAGCTTTGAAATCTGATGGAAGGGAAAAATGTCAAGTAACAGAAAAAGGACGTCTCTGCTATTAGGTCTTGCCCATACGAAAGAGATAATGAGATGTTCCCGCCATGCTCCCAATCTTATTTTTGAAATGCTACTTCATTAATTAAAAAACATTTGGCTACGGAACCCTAAAAACATAATATAAATTAAAAAAAATATATTATTTAAGCGTAAAGAATCGCCATATTTAACTTTTCTTCCCCGGTGCCATAATGAAAAACTGTCTTATTATCCCAAAATAGTTAAAAATACAATAAACTATTTGTTTATCTAAATAAGTAATTTCAGCAGACTGCAACAACAAGTTAGCTTGCCACACTTGCAACCTTTTTCCAATCTTTCACCATGTCCCAAAGGCAAACTGAATAATGATTATGCATTAGCATTAAGTTTGACCCATTGTAACCAATCCGTCATAAGATTGTGTGCAATAAATTTAAATAAATAAATGATATTCATTAAACTTTTTCTATAATAAATGTTACTGTTATTGATGCTCTTTATTGACACGATGATACATCGACTGTTTCTATGAATATAGCCAATAATAAACCAAAGAAAGAGCCAACCATTGAATCACGGGTCTTTTTCACGTCCCTTACAGCTCCCAAAATTCTTCATTCTAGTCAAGTCTCGTATGACGTCAATACTACAACGATGCCTACATACAATGCTACATTACCGCCTTATACAGCAAACCGGGGTCTGGCTGGTTTTCTGATCACCATCACGTAGGCCTTCGGGATTTCTGTGCCTTGAAACGTTAATAGTGTTATTGGAAGGGTTTTCCCTGCTGGTCTGGGAGAAAAGTGTTGGAATATCTGTTTGGTTTGGGCGAAATTAAAATACTATTTAACTGGTGAAGTATGAAATTATATTGTTTTAACTTTTACTTGGAAGAATGTATGTCTGAGTCACTAGCACAATGCAACAGAGAAGAGAATTACTTAGATAACAAACTGTTATCAGTCGTATACACAGGGAAAAATCCGGACGACCATTACAATAAACTTTTTAATTGTATTTCTTCAGAATATTCTAAAACATTGAAACAAAAAAAAGTTGCTGTGCATAGTAAATCAAAATTTTGTGAGTGGGCTACTACCGGCATCTACATAAGTAGGAAGAAGCTTTATAACTTATATGCCCAAAAACAATTTAATTTTAATCCTTCCTTTGTAGAATATGTTAAAAATTATTCTAAAATATTAAAAAAAGTTTGTAGACAAGCCAAGGCCAATCGTATTAGTAAAAAAATAAATAATGCCCCTAACAAAATAAAAGAAACTTGGAATGTTATTAATAAAGAAACTGGTAAAAATAAAGCAAAAGAAAATATTTGTCAAATCAAAGCTAGCGGTAAGATTATCACTAAACCTGAAGAAATTGTTAATATTTTTGATAATTTTTTTACTAACATACCTTTGGAACTTAATTCCAATGTGGATTCTAACCCCCAGCGTGCTGAAGCCTTGCTTAAGAATAATGTTAGGCCTTGTGATTCTAAATTTAAATTTAAGCATGTTGGCCCTAGTGATATAGTAGAAGCATTTAAACAGAAAAATTTTTAAAAATCAGAAGATCATTGGGGCATGTCGGTTGCAGTAGTAAGCCATATTAAAAATGTTATAGCTGGTGATTTAGCTTTTATATTTAACGAATGTATTGATGAAGGCATATTTCCTAACCTAATGAAATGTAGTAAACTAATCCCCTTATTCAAAAAAGGAGAAAAAACAGACCCTGGCAACTACAGACCTATATCTATCTTGCCAGTTTTGAGTAAGGTGTTCGAAAAGATAATGCTCAATCAAATGCTACTTCACTTCAAGACCTACCTTTTTCATAGCCAACAGTTCGGCTTTACTGGCGGAAAATCAACCACCGATGCGGGAGTGGCACTCATCACTCATATTTACGACGCATGGGAGAGCAAAAATGATGGGATTGGATCCTTTTGCGATCTGTCTAAATTATTTAATTGCGTAGATCATCCGACACTTTTGCTTAAATTTAGTCAATACCTATGGTTTTGATGAAAATTTAATTAAATTAATAGAATCTTATTTAACAGATAGGCTTCAGACTGTTGATTTAAACGGCATAAAATCGCACGGATCTAATGTTAAAATCGGTGTACTACGAGGTTCTATTCTAGGACCTTTCCTTTTCTTAGTTTATGTAAAAGACTTGCCTTACATGGTTGAGAAACAGGCTGGCATAGTGCTGTTTGCTGATGACACCTCGCTAATATTCAAAATTGACCGTCATAGCACAGATGCTAGCGCGGTGAACAGCACCTTGTCTTCCATTTCTGATTGGTTTACTGCCAATAACCTCATGTTAAATGCGAAAAAGACCCAATGCATTCGATTTTCTCTTCCCAATGTGAGGCAAGCTTGCGTCGACATACTGATAGATGGCGAAAAACTCGATCTTGTTGAAAGTACTACCTTCCTAGGAATTACGATCGACTCGAAACTTCAGTGGGGCGCTCATATATCAAAACTTTCAAATAAGCTTAGCTCTGCGGCTTATGCTGCTAGGAGAATAAGACAATTGACAGATGTAGCAACTGCTAGACTAGTGTACTTTAGTTACTCTCATAGTTTAATGTCATACGGCATACTGCTATGGGGGAGTGCAGCCGATATTCAGACTATTTTCATTTTACAAAAAAGGGCAATTCGAGCTATCTACGGCTTAGGATCTAGAGACTCACTCAGAGAATTATTCAAGGAAATAGGTATACTAACCTTACCATCACAGTATATATTTGAAAACATACTGTATGTAAGGAAAAATATTTCCTCATACAGTAGAGTAAGCGATTTTACCGTTAGAAATTTACGTAATAAGAGTGACTTAGTTGCCCCGTATTATAGGCTCAAAACAGTTAGTAAAACGTTTATGGGGAACTGTATACTTTTTTATAATAAACTGCCACAATCGGTCCTTGATATGCCTGACAAAAAGTTTAAAGCTTATGTAAAAAAGGTACTCTGTGAGAAGGCTTATTATAGGACCGATGACTATCTTAAAGACAACAAAGTCTGGCTTGAGCTTGACGTGGGTCCCTCTAAAAGGTTGGTATACTCAGAAATGGTCATAATCTGGTACATTAAGTACATACTGAATTTACAACTTGATTTGACATTATTTCAAAATTTCGACATTAAAAAAAAATTAAATTATGACAACAAACAATGTATGTATACTCTGTCCACATATCAACTATAAATATTAATTTCATTGTGAGTTGACGTTCTTGGAGAAAATGCTGCAGTGCAGTTTGTTACCGCTTTGGAGGCGGCAGTAAACTTAGCTCTAAGTAACTTTTTGACGTCAATAATTATTTTGCAATAAAACAAAGTGACGATTATTAAGATATATTATAAATATCCTATGATAATAAAGATATATTTGAATTTGAATTTGAAGAGATGACATAAGTGGGGGTTGCCAGCAATAAAAGGTTGCCAGCTATATGTACAAAAATAAAGATTGATTTTTGCAAGTACATAAAATAATATAAATCAACTCGCCCCCTCAAAAATTAATCTCTTTAACAATAACAAGTCCTTGAAAAAGCATACATAACTTCTAAGTTTATCTGGGAAATCACAAAAACAATGATACAACATTTGTTGCGAATATTAGGAAAAACCCAGTAAAACGTAATCAGATCATTTCATTCATTAAATTAGTTTCATAAACCAATTTCATTAATCAGTATATCATTTCCAAAATGTCACTTATATATCTATCTATATAATTTATCAATAACAAAAATTGGCCAAGTGCTTGTGGACCACGCGCAGTGTAGGGTTCCGTAGTGACAAATGCCAACTTTGAGTTCATGCCACTAAAAACGTCTAAACACTAATTTTCTATTGAATTTGTATGAAATATTTCTTTTCCGAATACATTTTATAAGTTGATCGCCTATAACTTTTTAATTTGTAAACCCTACATAGCTCTGATAGTTTTTCTTCAAATTTCGTTATATTTGCTATAGCTGTGAATTTTTTCACGTGTCCATATATAACCGTTTAGTAGATAGAGGGGGGGACACTTGACTCTACCAAAAATTTTCACTTTAAAACTAAATATTTCAGAAACGGATCCCTAAATCGAAAAACGTTGTTTCCAAGCTCATAATATTTTTAAAAGTCCTATTCAACGCTACCCCACATGATTGGTTAGTCTACAAAATAAAATTGACTTTTGACGTCACCTGAATGAGAGCTACCCTAAAAATTTTTTTTCCTGTATTTTACTTTACCACTTTTTCCGCATAATTAATATACATACCTATACCAATTTACAGCTTTCTAGTACTTATAGTCGCTGAGTAAAACCGCGGACGGACAGACAGACAGACAGACATG
Source organism: Acrobasis suavella (assembly GCA_943193695.1). NCBI lineage: Eukaryota > Metazoa > Arthropoda > Insecta > Lepidoptera > Pyralidae > Acrobasis > Acrobasis suavella. The sequence goes on from OW971928.1 coordinate 33,491,859, forward strand.
GCGAAACTATAAGGGTTCCTTGTTTACTACGAAACCCTAAAAACAGTATAATATGTACTTAAATAATACATTATTATAAACCCATGTTCCCGCCTCATCGCAGGTAATGGTTTCGTCTTTGTCAGTACATCTGCCAGTAGTTGACCTGTGGGAATGTTATTTTCATTTTATTACATTTTCTTAGTCAGTGTACCTGCCAGTTGTTGACCTGTGAGAATGTAATTTTTTATTTTATTACATTTTATCAACATTCTCTCTGAAATAAAAAATTGATGTCGATGTTGTTTTGATTTTTTTGTTTATGATTAATCGGTTTATTTGTAATGCTTTTACATACATTGTTAGTCTTCATATATTATAATAGGTGTATCGACATCAACATGTATACTTTTGGCTAAAGACTAAGCCACTGGGCTTCCCTTATAGCTTCGTACAATGCTATGTACTAGCAACAGACTGACAGTTGTTTCTTTGTACTTCGGGGTATTGAACATTGCTCAAATAATTTAGAGAGAAATTCCGGTTGTACTTTTTCTGTTATTTTCGCCCGAATAAGAATCAATATTAGTATACTGGGGGGTTACTACATAATCATACAACGCAATCACGTCTGAAAGAAACCGACGTAACGTGAGTCGTGCCTACTACCCACTCCCTGGATGACGATACCTGCTCACGTATTCTTTTCGTTCCCATTGACAACGCACATCGATACCGGTGAAGTGAATTTTGTTGCTAAAGTTATCGGTACTATGACGGTACTTTCAAAAAATAATTAATTTATCTTGATTGGTTATTAAATACGAGAAGTTTACTTTCTTTTCTTACATTTTAGGTTAATATGAACCAAAAAACATTTTTATAAGAATAAAAAGTAATTTATTTCAGTATCGTAAAATCGGTATGACTCAATATCCTAGAAGCCATGACCACAAAAACATTAAAAAGTCGTATCACAGACATGTCAACTTCAAATATGACATTTGTATGACATGACATGTAAACATAAACATAACCTATCGGTAATATACTTAAATTTCAATTTGTTTTAAGAAAACTTCTCCAGTTTTATTTCGAGAGGGGGCGATTGTTACCAAACAAACCAAAAAAGGCAAATTTTGAGACCGAAAGAAAATTCGAAGGATTCACGCCGAAATATAACCCCTACAGCTTAATACTTACTTCCGATTAACTTTGGAGCGCTACGACCTTCATCTTCAGCAACTAGCAAAGCAAAGAACTTCTCAGAACAACATTCCAGCTGCTCTAAGTCACCTATGCCAAAAATACGTTCTTCTCAGTGAATCCCAAAAAATAAAAGAATTTTGTAACCCTCCAGATTGTTAAAGCTTGTGTTTGATAATTTATTTCGAGAATGACTGTAATATTAGCTATACAATAGATGGAAAATGTATTTCATAAGCGACAATACATTGTACCTATACAAATATATTATTATTTGCTGTAAAAGTGTTGATTTTTTATATAGCAAATTATTTTCAGCTCCTGAATTTCTTGTAATTACTCAAATTAGGTACTCTTAATGCTAGCAATTACTAGAGAGAATAGACAAATAGTAAAAACACAAGTCATGTGTATCAGATTGGTTGCATAGCTCAAATGAAAATGTTTTGTAGGATATGTACTTTGTTTAAATTTGTGCGAGAAGTCTTCAAATTCAATTTTACTATTTGTAGAGGATGTTTTAGTGAGTTGCGTAGGCTCTTACATGGTGGTCTGAAAGAAAAGGCTTGGACTGTAGCTGATGCTTTTCTTCTTTGCTTTTCTTTTTTTTTTCTTTTCTTTTTTTCTTTGCTTTTCTTCTTTCGCGTGCTGTCAAGTAGACATTTTGGCGCAAATCGAGTACCGTTTTGCTACTTATCTGTCAAAGTCGTTGCGTCCGCATTGAATACGTACGAAAGCGACCACTGACGTCATGACGAAATGTGTTTCGGATTGCCTCGCATGTGCACGCATCGCGTACGACTGACGTCGTAACATTATGTAGTAACCCCCCTGTATAGTCACACCTTTCACAACTTAATTTTAAATCGACCGTGCCTTTTAAATACCTAAGCACTCTTTTAAGACATTGCTATGTTACATATTATTTGTGTACCTGCTTAGTATATTCACACTTATACTTTCAGGTTTAGTTCATAGCATTACATACATCAGACTATGTACCTTTAAAATTACGACATGGAGGATTATGTTTTTATTAGAATTCTTTATAAGAAAGCCTTGACTCAGGAGTCAGAAATCAGAAGAATGAAATCAAATGTCGGAAATCCGAGGACTCAGAGGACTGAAGCCAAGGATATCGGAAATAATAAATCTAATATTAGGACTAAAGTATCAGTATAAGAGGGAATACTGATATCGGAAAAGGGAATCAGGAAATCGGAACTAAGAAGCTACAAGCCAGAACCCTAAAGTCCTGGACAACTGCAGCTCCACCACGACAGTAATCGATAAACTACGCATCTTACAAAAAAGAACCGAAGAGCACCCCGCGGACGCATAACAACAAACCAGTCTATTATCCTTACAAGTATATATTACACACCAAGTATAATATCTATCCTCCCCATACTGATTTGATGCAAGTATTCGGTCGGTTCTTACAACTCCCTCTCTCTCCTACTTCTTGACTGCGAATATCTCTTACACTCCCTATCCGTATCTACGAGTCCAACTGGTTTCTCGAGCTATGAGAGTGGTATAACGAGGTTTGGCATCGCCAAGCTCGACGAACTGAAGACGGTACACATACCGGCTTTGGTCTGTAAGCGTGATGATGCACTTTCCAAGGTAGACCTCATTCATAAACTCTTGCAGCGTAACTGCTGGCTTGGCTCAGAACAGAACAGAATTCTTTATAAGAAATCCTCCATAATAAATTTAGTTAGAACTGCACTTTGATCGAACATTATTTCATTACCTATCATATCAAGATTATTTCATTACATATTAGAACTAACGCAATAGGTATACACTTGAAAAACAGGGTGGTACACATTCTTTATGCCACAAAATCGAAAACAATGAAAAATTGTTTACTGACATACCTTTCATTATTGTTTTACCGTCTTTATGTTTCGGTGCCTCGTCTGCCGGCCTGTTGCATCTTTGAGACCGACAGCAAATTGTATAGTACCTCGGGGCAGAAAAAAACACGCTTTCTAGTGTTCCGCCAATATCCATGTTGTTGGTCACATGAAATATTTCCTTTTGGCGCCTGCATGTTGCTGGTAACATGCAATATTTCCCTTTTTGGTGTCTGAAATAAATTCAGTGTTTAGCGACTGAAATATTTTAAAGAATGTAAAGAAAATACTTCTCTGTTGTTGTGTGTTTCGATACACCAAAATCCTATAAAAATACGATTTTATTTTCGCTTCCATCAAATTGGCCTAAAAGGCAAACCCTGAAAAAAAAACTGTTGATGACGTAGATGGTTGATTCATCTCGACTACTTAACTGTTCTTGTTCTGTTCGTAGTTTTCTGCTGATTCATTCTTTGAAATAGGAACAATCGTTTTTCACATGTCCTCTCCGTTTACAATGATGCTTTACGAAATGTGTTTTTTTTTTATTATCACTTGGTGGGTAGTAATTCGCCGTTATTTATTTTTAAGCCCATCAATTTGTTGCGATACTCTTGCGCTCGTGAACAGTTTCCAAACTGCACAAAATAACCATCGCCGCAAAATTATCTTTTCGCAACTTGCATAATTGGGTCACTATCAATCACATCTAATACATTTAATTCTCTTAGTACCTCGTGGGCGTTTGCGAAATTTTTATTTTCACCGTCAAATGATTTTATATTTCTGTTGGATTTTTACGAACAGATATTTTTCTTAGTTTGATGTTTAAAATGATTTAAACGTGTCTGGGTTCATAACCTGTTGGAATATCTGTTCGGTTTGGGCTAAATTAAAATACAATTTAACTGGTGAAGTTTGAAATTATATTGTTTTAACTTTTACTTGGAAGAATGTATATCTGACTCACTAGCACAATGCAACAGAGAAGAGAGATGACATAAGTGGGGGTTGCCAGCAATAAAAGGTTGCCAGCTATATGTAGTACAAAAATAAAGATTTATATTTGCAAGTAAAATAATATAAATCAACGAAAAGAAAAAAAAACTTTTCTTCCCGCGCAGAATCTTTGTAGAAGTGGTACGAGTAGTAGCAAGAATTTCCAGCAGCTTATGTTTTCCTGTTCAATTGGGATCATGTATAGGCGATGACGCAGCAACCCATCAGTGTTTTTACTCCTTTTTCCGCTTTCCGTCCACCATCACGCTAGGATTGGCCTTTGCGACTTGCGGCCCCCGTCCGCATAGAACCACAAAACCCAAAATTCTCTGTCTGCTGCATAAGGGATAAAGACGCGATAGTGTATTCCTTAATAGTTTTAAACCTCGACGCTTTGGGACAATGGATCATTATTGTTATCTAATTTTGGAAACGATCGTAGTTATGTCGGTTTTTTATTGTCTCCCATTATAGCTAGTAATGCAAGTGGAAATACTTCCCTCTCAACAAAAAAAAAAAAAAAGTTGTAGTAGACAAGCGGTGATCATTTACTTCTAGATATTTCTAAAACATCGCCGACCTATCTTACCATGGGTTTTCCTACCCTGCGTTAGCACCTCTAATGGTTACTACTAAAATAAATTCTGAAATTATCTAAGTACATAGATTACACTAGTTTCAACCAACCAATACTTGTATGTTTAAAATTTTGCACTGAACGTTGAAAGTGACGCGTAGTTGTTTAGGTGGTAACAAATAAAAATGTAACATAATGTTTTCTGTAAATGAAAGTACTGAAGATATTTATAAACTATTATTTGGCACTGCCTAATCCTCTACTATTGTATGCTTTTGATACAATTGTTATTATTTCCATCAATTTTACTAAATTATAGATTAAAAACTTGATACTTATTTACTTGATACGTGTTTAACTCTTTCAGAATATTTATTAATATTGCAATACCTACATAGAATATGTGTTTTGTTCTGCCAACCCATTGAACGCAGGCAGATACATGTACATAAGCTAGTTATTAATTCGTGTATGTGAATATTATAATTATATATACAAACGTCTTATAATAGTTACAATAGAATCCATCGGCCATGCCATGACGTCCATGTGGGTAGGGTTGCTATGATTAGGCTAATATGGAGGCAAAACGACTTCTTCATTAAGTCTACTGACTATATTAAAAAAAAAATATGTATATTGTTTTATATTTATGTAGGATGAAGATTTCTTTAGATTTATATTAAAACAAACACACCAGACTTTACACGATAAATCATTTATTTCCTCTTTTATCGGAAAGACACACATGACACTTCCTTTTTTTCAAAGACAACCCGCTCCCTCCGTTAGGCCTTGGACTCCCAGACATTTGCATATTTTCAAAGACAACCCGCTCCCTCCGTTAGGCCTTGGACTCCCAGACATTTGCATATGTTACCAACCTAATATCTCTCCCCTCTTAAAATAACATTATTTAGAAAAACTTAGAGTAATCAGTTACTGGCCTATCTCTTCTTGCCCTAGATGATACAGATACTTCAGCTTGACAATCCTCTACTGATGGTTCTGAACTGAGAAGTTCAATATTCTCATTCGGAGCAGGCAGATCTGGCCGTGATGATAAAATAACTGGAGGTAGCTCTTCATTACCAGAAGATGTTGTAGTCTCTCTTGAAGACTCAGAATCAGTTAACACCGGAACTTCTAATTCTGTCTGTAGAGTGGCTGCTAAGTTTGGCTCCGGACCAGCAATCGTTGAAGGCGCTGCTGGAAAATCTTCATCAGCCGCCCAGTCATAACCATCGTCATCATTTTCACCTTCCTGGCGTCTATATAGTTGATTTATATGCCGCGAGATTACCTTCCGGCCATCTTCTATATTTACTTCATATAGCACATTGCCTAATTTACGCTTGATAGTGCCTTTAGACCAGTAAAACTTTGATTTATTTACATATAGCTTAACCCAAACACTTTCCCCCACATTAAAATCTTTTCTCTTTATACCTCCAAAATGTTTAACCTGTGAGGACTGTTGACATGCAACTTTAGATGACAGTGAGAGTGGAGAAGGCTGGTTTTCAACCATAACAAAATCTAAACGTGAACGTAGCTTATGTCCGAAAACTAATTGTGCTGGGGATGTTCCAGTTGTACCATTAGTGGAATTACGGTAGTCAAATAAATATTTAGATAATCGCATTTGAAAATCAGCTGGTTTATGAGGTTCCATCAAAATACTTTTAATACCCCTTTTAATTATCTTTACAAAAGATTCTGCTTGACCATTGCTGGCTGGATGGTAAACCGGTGAGCATAAATGCTGAATTCCATTCAATTTACAAAAATCCTGAAATTCTTGACCAACAAAAGAAGCTCCATTGTCGCTCACAATAGTATGTGGCATTCCAAACCGTGACATGAAATCACATAACTTTGTGATAACAGCTTTTGAAGTTGTATTTAAATTCATATCATAGCTTTCTACCCATTTTGAATAAGCGTCCACGATAACTAAATATGATTTATTGTTAAAGGGACCTAAAAAGTCAATATGAATTCTATAAAAGGCTGTTGGTGGGTATGGCCATGGAGCAATAGGCACCCGTGGAGGAGCTGGTCGTAACTGGACGCACGTACCACATGAACTAGCTAACTCTTCTAAAGTTCTATCTATACCAGGAAACCAGAAACGGGCCCGGGCTTCAGCTTTCATTTTTACTATACCAAAATGGGAACTATGCAGTTCATTCAAAACCTTTTGACGTAACACTAAAGGAATTACTGTTTTGTGACCCCGCAATAATACTCCACTTTCCAATGCTAACACTACACAAAAAATAAGGCCTCAGATCTTTATCCATTAACTTTCTAGGCCATCCTTTAAGCACAAATTCCTTTACCTTATTAAGAACACTATCCTTGCTAGTTTCACATGTTAGTTCTTTTAAAGTAACAGGTAAAGAACCTTCAACAACAAAATTAATATACGCTGCTGAATCTTCTGCCAGCTGATATTCTTGCTCCGATTTACAGCTTTTGATTGGTAAAGCACGTGATAAAAAATCTGCAATGTTGTCTTCACTTTTAACATATTCAATAATATAATTATATGCACTCAAGAACAAGGCATATCGTTGCAATCGGTTTGCAGAAACTTCAGGTATACCCTTACGGTTACCAAATATTATAGTAAGTGGTTTGTGGTCAGTCCGTAAAATAAAAGGATCAGACCTGCCGTATAAATATTGATGAAATTTCCTTACACCAAAAATAATGGCAGTAGCCTCCTTTTGTATCTGAGCATATTTTTTCTCTGCTACATTTAACGATCTAGAAGCATAAGAAACAGGTCTCTCTCTGCCTTCATTATCAATCTGGGATAACACGGCACCTAACCCAAATGGAGACGCATCCACAGTCAAAATGATCTTTAAATTAGGGTCAAAATGTGCCAATATTTTATCTGAAGACAACTGTTCTTTAATATATACAAATGCATCATCATGTTCCTTCATCCAATGCCATTTAATACCTTTCTGCAATAAAGAATGCAATGGATAAAGAACTGACGATGCATTTGGTACAAAGCATCTATAATAATTTATTAATCCTAAAAATGATTGTAATTCGGACACATTTTTAGGAACCGTAGCTTGGACAATAGCTTTTACTTTATCAGGATTTTTTCTTATTCCATGTTTATCAATGATGTATCCTAAGTAGGCTACTTCATCCTTAAAAAAAACACACTTATCCTTGTTCAGAGTTAACCCTGCATTTTGTAAGCGACTTAATACCTGTTTTAAACGGTCTAAATGTTGTGACTTATTGACCCCAGTGACTAAAACGTCATGGAGGAATACTAAAACCCCGTCTATATTTCCAACTAAGGATTCCATAATTCTTTGAAAAATTGCTGGTGCACTTGATAAACCAAACGTCAAACGGGCATAATTGAAAAGACCTTTCGAAGTATTAATACATGTAATATTTTGTGACTCCTGGTCAAGACAACATTGATTGTACGCAGAAGATAAATCTAAAGTGCTGAATTGTTCACCTCTATGTAATTTACTAAATAAATTCTGAACTGTTGGTAGAGGATATTTTTCAACATGTAATTGCTTATTAATAGTTACAGAATAATCTGCACAAATACGAACACTACCATCCCGTTTCAATACTGGAACTATAGGTGAGGCATAGTCTGAATGGGCCACCGGTGTCAAAATGCCGGAACTCACCATACGATCTAATTCATTATTAACTTTTTCATAAAAATGAATAGGTGCGAGCTCCAACCCAAATTTCTGTATAAAATCACGACCTAGCAGTGGTGGCCCACCATCATGAACCACATATACTGACAAAACAGATTTCCGGCCTGAATATTCTACTAATACTTCTACAACGCCAACTATTTTTAAGGAACTACCTGTATATGTAATCAATCTCTTTGTAGCGTGTGACAATGGAACCAAAGGAAAATATTTTTTAGTAGTATGTTCTGAAATAACTGTAACTGCTGATCCGCTATCAATTTCGCAATTTATGGAAACCCCATGCATCAACACAGTTTCGGACATAGGCCTACCATTTATACAGCGAATGTTAAAACACTTACCATCATCACCTTCACCACTGTCACTGCCTTGATTCAAATAATTTAATTTTTTTGGACACATCCTTTTTAAATGCCCTTTCGTTTTACACTGTTTACATTTATAACCTACAAAACGACAGTCAGCAGAACTATGATTCGTAAAACCACACACTGAGCACTTTTGTCGTGATTGTGTTGCTTGTTTCTGAGACACCTTGCACACAGCTACAGATTCTTGAACCTGTCCTGGAGTCACCGCTGCGCCTATGCGCGCACATCGCACGCTCTCCGCCACTTCGACGGCCCTGCTCAGCGACAATTCCTTCGTATGCTGTGCGAACAACTTGTCCCGCTCGCGTCCCGGCAACATCCCCATGACAAATCTATCTAATAGGTTATCTTCCAAATTTTTAAAACCACAATGAGCTGCCAACCCTCGTAATCTCGCCGCCCATTGTGCATAACCTTCATTTTCTTGTTGAATGGCTGCATAAAACTTGTACCTTTCCGCAAAGCCACAACGCTTCGGCGTGAAATGATCGTCAAGTGTTTTCTTGATGTCATCATAACTAACGGATGTTAGTTCTTTGGGTAACAACAAGTTTTCTGTTAACTTGTATGTATTTTCCGTCAGCGCGCTGAGGAGTATAGCTTTTTTTTTAACTCCTGCTTTGTCTTCAACTTCATCGATGTTATTTGCAATAAACCATTGCTCTAATCTACACCTATACGTTTTCCAATCATGTATTTGGTGATCGAAATTAGAAATATTTCCGAAATTTGAAGTAACTCCAAACATCTTCGTGGGTAACTCGTCGCCAATGTTTTATATTTATGTAGGATGAAGATTTCTTTAGATTTATATTAAAACAAACACACCAGACTTTACACGATAAATCATTTATTTCCTCTTTTATCGGAAAGACACACATGACACTTCCTTTTTTTCAAAGACAACCCGCTCCCTCCGTTAGGCCTTGGACTCCCAGACATTTGCATATGTTACCAACCTAATATATATTGTGCGTGAAAACTTCAATATTTCCTGCACAATAGAATCCAGGCCTTTACATAATTAAAGGATATGCAAAGTTTAAGATACTTAGTTTATCTAGTTAGATTAAGTAAGTTTATATGCGACAAATATAAAAAAAAAATATTACGGAATTGCTGTATTTCCCGGAATCCGTGTTTTCAATGGTTGCACTTTGTTTATTGACCGAGCGAGCGAAGCGAGTGAGGTCTCCGTTTGAACTTGGCCAAAAATGCTTTGGTATGTCTGTGTCTTCTCCTTTAGACGTCGCATTTCTCAACCGATTCCCGTGAAATTTTGGAAGCAGTTTCGATAAACATATGAAAATCGATAGTCGAGCAATTTTTTGGAAATTTTTGAAAATGACGGAGTTGGCACAATGGGCCTAAGCGCCTTTGGATTTTATGGCTCTTACAACCATTTTGTGTTTGTAGTGACAACGAATTAACAAAGGAATTTTATTTTCTATTATGACATACAATAGACGTATATTTTTACCAGCATTGTCAAAAGATAAATAGTCCAGTTTATTGATAAAGAGATCTGTGATCGACTTAAGCGTCTAGAGTTCGAATTTCACCGGAAGGTGTTCTTTTTTAGTTCAATGTATTTATTTTTATTTTGCGACCGGTTTTTTGAAGTTTATTTTAAACGTTTTTTAAAAGTACGAATATACTTATTTGTTTTCTTGGGAATTATGTAACTACAGGAAACATAAGGTTAGTCAGGCCTGTGTCACTCTCCGTTTAGTTATCGAAAATATATTTACATTATTACTATGCGCGCGGCGACCACTTCGAAGGAGAAAATTCAGTTACATGAATCGTTTGTCCAGGGTAATAAGAATTAAATTGGCTTGCAATGGATGTCCAGGTATCTGAACGAAGAGGTGAGAAGTTCTGACGCGAGCGTAAACCGTAGCGCTAACCACATTTAGTAGATATTTCTTTAAATTTCCTATCTAAGTAAGACTTCTGTACGTGAGTACTAGTTCTTATTCTGTGGTTTAGTCTACTTTAACAAAATTACCAGTTTACCAAAATGTTATAAGAATTCATTTTTATAACTAAACTAAAAAGTTTTTTTTTTTGACAATCTTTTATTGTGAAACCAAAGTAAACGAGCCTAAACTCGATGGGATTACACAGGGATTGACTTTACCCAGGGTAGTGGTCGACCTTGGGTCTAGAAAACTTGCTGTAGGTTGCTCTTACGTCGCACTTTCTCGGGCTCGAAGACTTACTGATGTCATCTTGGAGCCCTTCTATTTTGAACGTGACGTTTTGACAAGAATCAGGTCTATGAAACTCCTTCTGTTAAGAACAGAGGAGGAAAAGAAAGAATAACGGAGCGTACATTATCAAGATTTTAATATTCAATGAAAAACATCTCGTGTGAAAAGTTTCTTCGTACTGCAATATATAAGCTCGCGAGGTCTACAGCTCACGGAACCACTAGTAAAAGCTTGTTCGACCTAAGTACGTAAAATCCCGTACGGAAGCCACATTCCCAGATTTTACGGTTGCGTGGAGAGCCTACAACCATGTCGCTCATGGTACCTTGTTTGATGAACCAATTCCATACAGTGCTAACTCAGAGCTCATCTCGAGTCGTGAGTCGCGGTGCTAATGTGATTCACATACACATCATAATCAGACGTTTCGTACTGAAAACCGAACCATTGTTAGAATTTTCCGAAGATCTCATGGTTGGTATCCTGTTTTAATGGTTGAATGGAATATTTCCTTTTGTAGAAAATATTTTCTATTTTCATTATACTTTTGCGTACACAAGGTTTTCAAAGGAATTTCCTTTTATACGTATGTATTTTTTTAACATGTAAAATTAGTTATCCAAAATCATAAAAACAAAGGCTTTTTAAAAATTACTATTATATTGTGCGCCTCTCAAACTTTAGAGTGACTAGAGAAAGATGTTTCCTTATCATTCCACTCGTACCTTCTAGTGGAGGCAGTTATGAAGTTTACCCAAAAAAAAAAATATTACGCTATGAGCTGCATTACATATGTTCCTTGTTTATTCCTTAATTCAAAGCATTTCTTGCCTGGGAGGCAATAAGAAATGTGCGTTGAGTCGGAGAGGGCGGGGTACAAAGGTGGCCGCCAGCCGTCAACTTTAAAAAAATCTCTTCTCGTCCTAGTGGCTAGTAGGGCAAAGATATCATTTTCGTATAAACCGAAAACGTGGAATTAATTGCTAATATTATTTTTTTCAGTGTCATAGTAATTTTACAAGAAAAACGTAAAAAGGTGAACATTTTGGTTGGAGATTTTTGCTTTGAAAGCTAATAACTTTTGTATAGTGACAAATAATATCATACACAGAATACTTTAATAAAGGTCAATTTGTGCAAATTCTAAAAACTTATTATGAAACTGAAAAGAAATAATATCAGCAATGAATTCTACGTCTTCGATTTATACGAAAATGATACCAATCTTGCCCTATTAGCCACCAGGACGAGAAGGGATTTTTTAAGATGACAGGTGGCAGTCATCTTTGTCCCCCGCCCTCTCTGACTAGACGCAACTTTCTTATTGCCGGAGTAGAAATGCTTAGAATTTTTCTAAGGATACATATAATAAAGCTCATAGAATTATTTAAAAAAGAAATTGGTTATGTATGGGACCGATGCATAACTGCCTCCACTTTTGAACTCATACAATTGAAATACACGTTTAAAATTTTCATATTTGAGGGCCACCCAACAAAATACAACCATCGAAGTTACGTCATAATTTAATAAATCATTTAGGTAAATATCTATGACGTTATGATAATAATATGTTCACTGCTAATTCGGCTGTCCTGTGTTATTTTGGTTAGTAGTACTGTGATGTTCGCTTCTTGTGATCAGGGTACTGTGGATATCTTTATGTTGACAGAACCGCACACATTGCTCTTATTATTTATTTTGTATTTGGAAATCAGTCCAATAGAGCCGAAAATCATATCATTCAGTGAGTTTTATGTACAAATCATCATGTTTCACTAAAACCGATACCTATATGAATATAGTTTTAGCTTTAGGAATTTATTTAATGCTTAAGGCATACCTATGTTCTGTGTTAAATCATAGGTATGTTTATTTGAAATAATCTACTCGTATTGGTATTTATAGATTAATAGCTTTCGCCCGTGACATCGTCCGCGTAGAAGTCAAAAATGGTTCAAATAGGATTTTTATTGTTTTTTTGCACGTTACTAATTTGTGTTATACTTATAACACAACCTATATTATAGTATAGGGCCTAGCTAAGTCGGCGAACTTTCTTTGATTCTGATCTGATTGGTGACTGACTGACATATCAACGCACAGCCCAAACCGCTGGATCTAGAGACTCAAAATTTGACACTAAAGTTCCTTATGAGGTCTAGGGGTGCACTAAGAAAAGATTTTTCAAAACTCACCCCAGTCCAGTTGGATGCAATACCGAGTTAAATGAAAAACTTTTTTTTCTTTATTTATTTAGAGGGGTTTTGTCACGCAGTGACGATGTCACCCCCGTAAGGTATACAAAAATTTAAAGAGTATAACACATTCACAACACAACTGAGTATAGTTGTGACAGCCTACTGGCTTCCCCAGATAGTGGGGAAGCCAGAATGCTGTTACACATTCCCACGTCCCCACCTAGCTGCATGTCGCGACGGAGTGCCTCGTTTCGGACACACTCCATCAACACATGCTGTACGTCTTCTACTGATTCGCACTCTGAGCAATTTGGTGAATCAGCCCGACCTATCATATATTTATACTTGTTTGATGGAATGTGTCCGGCACGAAGTCGCATCAGTGCAACTGCTGCAGCTCGGCCACCACGGTGATCATCAAACCATGGGTAGCGCGGAGGCTGACATTGCATGGTTTTGTACCAGATTCCTTTTTGTCGTGATCGCTCGTCAAAGTATTCATTCCACAATTGTTTGCAATCAACTCTAGTGTCTTTTAGAGCCTCGCTTGGGAGTGGTAGAACCTCATACACAACTCCGTCACTTACGGCTTCTTTTGCGGCTAGGTCAGCCTCCTCGTTACCCATTATACCAATATGAGAAGGAATCCACTGCATAACAACGTCTCTGTTCAGGGAGCGGAGCTTACTGATGGAGTCAAGGATATTGTAGGCTATCGGATATCCTCGACTATTCGAGGGAATTCGAGCCAAATGTAATAAAGCGCTTTTAGAGTCTGAAACTATTACTATCCGGTCATGGTCAAGTGACATTGCATACTGTAGGGCCTCGGATATTGCAATTAGTTCACAGTGCATTATGGAGATATTACCCTTGATATTAAATTTTATTGATATCCCTAACTGCGGGTCCACAAAGGCAGCCCCACATCCTGTTTCATCCTTAGACCCATCAGTGTAAAGTTTATAAAATGTATTATAATACCTGCTTAGGTGTACTCTGCAGTTATTTCGAAGCTCCGTTACATTAGCGTGTCTCTTTGCCAATTCAACATCATCGACTGTTACAACAATAGCATTTGACATATTATAATAAGCAACCCAGTTATTGAGGCTATACATAGGAACATTTTCAGTTGATTGTAATGGGTTTTTACTATATTTTCTATGAGTGTCTATTAGAAGAGGCAACTTTTTATGACACCAGTAACTTTGATTAGCTGCATGCATGCTTGATTCATTTAATTCTTCTATAGCACATATGGTTGTATTTGTTTTAACAGCTTTTGATTTTAACCAAAACTTAGCGGCAAGGTATCGTCTTCTGACAAATAAAGGAGGAAGACATAGCTCACTCTCCATGACATGTAATAGCGTGCTATTCAAGAAGCCGCCAATCACTCTCATTGCCTGATTTTGTACTTTATCCAGCTTAACCAAGTGTGTTTTGGCGCTATTGTCATATAAAAAAACTGCCGTAATCCAGTCTGCTCCGAATCATAGCAATATACAGTCGTCTAAGATGCTTTGGATGTACACCCCATTTTACTCCAGCCAATACTTTAAAGACATTTAGAAACCTGCAAGTTTTTTCGCAGGTTTCATTTATATGTTTACCCCACCTCAAATTTCTATCAAGCCACATTCCTAAATATTTTACACTGTTAACTCTTTCTATCCTTATATTGTTAACTTTTAAAATAACATCATCCAAATTTTTCTTAATACCTCTAGAGAACACGCAAACTTTAGTTTTTCTGTGGGAAATATTCAAACCTATACTTTCAATCATATCATTTAATACATCCAAAGCATCTTGGACAATATTTACAGCTTCTGAGAGATCTTCATGGCTGGCATAAAGTACAAAATCATCGGCATATTGAGATACAATTGATGGTAAATTTTTGCAAACATCCATCGTAGCTATATTAAATAACAGGGGAGAGAGCGGGTCCCCTTGTGCTATCCCAATTCCCGTAGTGCGAGTTAGATTTCTATTATTACTTTTATATATTGATAGTACGGGAATGCAAAAATTCCCAGAGATAGTTACATATTGAAGACCCCACTCCGATGTCATCTAGTATATATAAAAGACTAGATATATCAACATTATTGTAAGCACTGTTAATATCAATAAAACAGCCTACCGTAGTAAGTCCTTCGCTGAACCCACTGCGGATTCGAGATACCAGCCTCGATAAATTGTCCATGCATGACCGATATCTTCTGAAACCTATAGTTTCATCTGATAACAAACCATTTTTCTCCAAGTACCACTCCAATCTTCTGGTAATATTGTGTGAAATATCTTGCATGGACAGCACATCAAAGCTATTGGCCTGATGCCCGACGCCAAGCCACCACCAGCACCCTGTTTTGGGATAGAAATAATTTTAATCTCTTTCCATTGTTTCGGAACGAATCCTGACGATAAAAACCTATTATATAATGATACTAAAATATTTTTGGCTGCATCTGGTAAGTATTTAATCATCGAGTAAGTGATGTTATCTAGACCTGGAGCTGTATCTGACTATTTTATGTTATTTGTAAGTTCCTGAATTGTAATCGGGGCTGATAAATGCAAATTCTCTCTATGAAAACTTGGGGCAGGTGGCGGCACAAAGTCAGGCGCCAAGTCACAGAGCAAGGATTCTGCTGCTTCTGGAGTAACACTAGTTTTCTGAGTCCTGAGTCTTTTAAACCATTTCATTTTGCTCCACATTTTACCACAAGACACCACACTGTCTATACCATCACACCATTGCCTAAATGACTTTGTTTTACTGCTTCGAATCACTGATTGAGCCGCTCTAAGCTTATTTTGTAAAAGTTCTTAATTATCTGGAGTAGGGTTTCTTCTAAACCTTGCAAAAGAACGACGCCTCTCCGCCACAGCCTTGGATATATCTTTATTCCAGTAAGGTTTTGGAGTGAACTTTTGCGTGTTATTTGGACTGTCATAGTTTTTAATGCATGGTATGGACTCGTTGGCGGCAGTGCTTATCAGATGAATGAAGTCATCGTACGCAGTTTGGTTGTCGTTTGATGTGATAAAACTTTCAAGTTGCCTTTCTATACTCTCTTTATATATGCACCAATTAGCTTTCTTATAATTAAATTTCTTTTTATAATTACGTTCCGCAGGGATATTGGTTATCATTTTAATCATCAGATGGTCGCTGCCTAAGTTTTCATTTATCACCTGCCATTCAAATTTTAAAGCTATATCTGTGGAAGCCAAGGAAATATCAGGTGAAGTTTTTTGGACAACGTCGTTAACCAGCTTGACTCTAGTATGCGATCCATCGTTTAACGAAATGTAATCATTGTCTATAATTGCATCATATAGTTGTCCGCCTCGTGGATCTATCTTGGTTGACCAGTTGGGGTGGTGAGCATTAAGATCACCCGCTACTAAAGATTTTCTCCCAGCTAAATTCAGAATTTGATTCCAGTCATTCGAAGTGGTTCTAACAGGTGATGGGCAATACAGAGAGAATACATTTTCTAGGTGGTCGCAATTTAATATTTTAACATGAACAATCTGAATATGTGGGTTGTCGAGTTGCACGTTGCATTGTTGTGCCTTGATTGAGTTATCTGTTAGGATAGCTACACCTCCAAATCCATCGCTACGGTCAGATCTGAATATATTATAACCATTGATATTAAACTGGCTGTCGAGATCCAACCACGTCTCACTTATTATGGCAATATGTATCTTTTCCTGGCTTAACACGGATTCGAATTCCGTGCTTTTCGGACGTATACTCTGGGCATTCCATTGTAGTAAATTTACTGAGATGTTTGGGTTGTTGTAATCCATAATTGTTTTATGAAGTTACAACAAGGCTGATCAGCAATGAATTTAAGGACAATTGATACCAACCCGTCTATGACTAAGCTCAAACAACTTTAAATGAAATTTTGTGATATTGTTTAAGGACGGTGTGGGGTATGGAACCTAAGTTATTGACCTCAAGGAACCTGTGAAAATGTCAACGGGGTCAATAACCTCGAAAGTGTCAGTATTTTGCTTACACATATCTACAAACCCACACGCTTCTCTAGAAAAGTGATGACGACAAAGTAGAAGGCATTAAATTTCCTTTCATTTTGCAAAACTAATTTTTTGACCTAATACTTTCCGCTACTACTTATAACTAAAACTTACCAGAATACCAGAACCTTTCTGCTTTTATGTATACCGTCCTTATTGACATTGACGACACGGAACTTGGGTAAAGTTCCGTGCCCAAGGGGTAAAAACGGGATCCTATTACTAAGATTCCACTGTCCATCCGTCCGTTCGTCTGTCGGTCACCAAACTGTATCTATTGAACGGTGATAGCTAGACACTTGAATTTTTTACAGATGATGTATTTCTGTTGCAACTATAACAAAAAATACTAAATCAGAATAAAATAAATATTGAAGTGGAGATCTCATACAACAAACGTGATTTTTTTATAAACGGCCTGATATTTATTTTTGGGCAAGAAGTTCAGAAACATAGACAAGTACTCACTCGTTTTAGTTAGAAGTAATAGCTAATACAGCTATCTCTATTGTCGTTGTTATGCCTAGTACTATTACGGTACCGGCAATTGCAAATGATGCGTCTGCAATTTTACTGTAAATAACTGTTACGATTGAAGAAAAATCATCTGCTTAACAACTGTTGTCTTTTAAGTTTGTTTTCAATAATAGTATCCAGGGTCTCCAGTGTCATAAATAAATTATTTTGAACTGATATGAGTATAAACGTCAAAATAATGTCACTTGTCCATTGCTCATATCCATTTTCACTCCGAGAAACTATGAAGTCACGACGCACAGTCTGAAATTTTGCCTTGATTGCGGTCAGCTGTATTTTATCCCTTCATCCTATAGATCCAGCGAAGTATTTAAACTTTTGCAAAGGAACCATGACTTTTTATGTTTAGTTTTTAAGTTATTTGACATATGCTGACGTCAGCAAAAAACTGTGTTTATTTATTTGTACTGTACAAAATAATAATATGATTTACATAAATAATTCCTTTATTAAAGTTGCAATACAGAGACTAACTCCATACAAAGTTTAGGCATTGCATGTACGATATACAAAGAGAAATCGTTTTTATTTTTGTATTTTTTATTTTTATTTTGTATTACATTTCTAAAGTTTCCATAGAATTTCTATGGAAATAGGGTTGTCGAATTTCAAATTTATTTTAATCAAATTCCGTGATTGAGAATTGTTTTATGTTTGGTCCGTTTCATTTAAGTTATACTTCGGCATCCGAAGATACTAACAATTCTTCAGATGGTAAAAATACATTTTGTTTGTTTGTTTATAATAACTTTACTGAACAAAAAATAAAATAAAGTACAAAAAATCAAAAGAGCAAATACACAATGGCGAACTTATCCCATATCAAAGTTATCCAAGAAATGTAATAGGAAAGTAGGTGACAGCTCTGACCACAAAAATTAAAATTCAATAACTCCGAAGTCCATTACATTATTCAGGTCTATTAAACTATTGATGTTTAAAGAAAAATGCATAAACATCGAGACTAAACAGATAAAAAAAAAAATCTAACAAAAAACCTAAGTTTCCGTTCTATTTACGATTATTTCTAATTCTGTTATCGACCGAATTAGAAGATGTAACATCCCTTTTTAAGACCCAGTTTTCTCGAGTTTTGAAATTATTTCAAAACTAAACATAAAAATGTCATGTTTCCTTTGCAAAAGTTTTAGTTCTTCGCTGGATCTATAGATGAAGGGATAATATGCAGATGTCCGCAATCGAGGCAAAATTTCACCATGTGCGAGACAACGTGCTATTATAAACCAATGATAAAAGACAATGCTTTTTTTTACGTTTAAAAAATAGTATCTGATTTTACCTGTTGAAAACTAGCGGATTACATTTTTGTACAAGCTATCATTATGTGTGACAAAATTTAAGAGCCATGCTTTTGTTGGTGTCAGCGTTGAAAGAGACATTAGAGTGATTTGGCATTGCCTTCTCCATTTTTTTAAATAACGTTATTTACATATTTAAGGAAATGAAGTTTCCTTCTGAAAATATCCCATAACTGACATATCTGATATACAATGTTTTCATTTTATTTGTTTACCTAGGTCATCAAACGCCCGAATCTTTCGATTAAAACGCAGATAAATTTATTCACTGCCATATCCAATTTTTACGTTTCGCCTGTTATGGTTTAACATGTGAATGCCTAATTGGTTCCGCAATACTGTATGCCAATCTGCTATTAACATGTGCTTTTGTGTTAGCAATATTCGTGCTTGGTTATTCATTTTTATTAAACAATTTTAGTGTAATTGTCTCTAAAAACCCTTTGCAATCTGTTGTTCTGTAAGGTTACTGTCCTGTTCATTCGTTCTTATGTGAAGCACATTTCATTCTTTCCAATTGGGCGACTTCTCTTAGTTAATAAAAAGTAAGGAACAGTTAAAAAATGCAGAAAATTTTGTATGCATCGGCATTTTCTGAAAATTCTGCGCTTTGGACGGATGGAATCATGTTTTATAATCGCCATATTTTAATATGTAACCTTGTCTTGTCAATTGGTCCTAAAGAAATCGCTCAAAACAAGAAACATTGAAACAATTTACACAGTCTGCTTAGGAAAAGTCTGATTAGAGCACTGGTGACACTAAACAGAACTTTACTTTCTACTTAATAAAGATAGCTTTCTGCTAAGTGACGTCTCCATGTGTGGCCTGTATCTGCAAAATTAAATGCTCAGAAATTTCCCGACAGCCAACGCCTGTTTTGCTAAGTATTCCTTCGTGACCGTCTTATTAGAATATGATATAATGTTCTCTTCGTCCTCTTTCTCCTTATTGTTTAGACGTTAAGGTTTATTTTGGTCATTCAACAAACATGTTTTTGAATGTAGCGTCATTCAATTCACATCCGAGACGAGACAAGTACGTTTAGATCCAGTCGTTGAGTTGATCGCGACGGTAACGCACAGCGGCGTGCAATAAGCTTGAAAAAACATGATCAATTCACTGTATTTAATTCATTTTATGTCTTGAATACTATTAATGTAATGGATATAGGGGTATGTGAAGTGTATATGAAAGTGTGAATTTAGACTTGTTTAGCATTACAGTGACGCCGAGCTAACATAACGAGATACACATACTAACGTCAGTGGATTAAGCTTATCGAAAGTCTTTCTCATCTATCGCGCCGGTTACATCTTTGTCTATGGTCATTTTGAGCCCGAAATTTTCTGTCGGTCCCTTTCTTCTTCTCTTTGCATGGTCGTCGACATCCTTAATCGTGAGACTATTGGCACACGTGTTATCCTCGTCGACGTCAAGCTAGCGTTTATTGAAGGAGGCTGACCTACACAAAGGTTTATTAAAGATGGCTCGACTGGCGACTTCGGCTGTACACTTGGTGCAGCGGCTCCAGGAGCTGTACCCGCCGAGGATGCAGCTCGTGCATAAACAGGTTTGATTACTTTATGTTTTTGATTTTTAAGGAAATCGCATTCATTGTTTAAATAGATAGGGACAAATCACACTGATTGTGCCCAATAAGTAAGTTTATACTTGTGTTAAGGGATACTAACTTATTTTATTAATCATCCATCATTATCTTTTCAGCCACAGGATGTCGACAGCTGGAAAAATAAATTGATATACCATTTAATAATGTAATGCTCAAAAATCTAAGATCATAATTGTCAGGTTTTTAGTACGCAAAATCTATGTAGGTACCTATTTTGGTTGAAGTTATACACCATAATGTGTATATTGATATGAAGTTTATTGCTGACTCCAAATTAAATAAAAGTGCAAACACGTATGTACATAAAAGTTAGAATTTTAAGATCCTGGTATTGGCACACAATGATCATAATCCGATTTTGGACATCGACTGTAAAAACCGTAAAATTTTAAATTAAATGATCTATTAGTCACCCCGACCAGCCAACTACAAACCTAGTTCGGAGAAAGACTTGATTACGTGACATCGAAAAATAATTGCAAGCTCGCTTTACGCTATGAACACGAATACTGGGAGCAAATGATCATACAATTTTACAAGAATTTGTAATTTAACCTCGATTTTACGACGAATGGATTTCGCAATCGATATGCCGCTTTAGCAATAAATGTGATAAACAATGGATTTCTGAAAAACGTTTGAGGTCGTAAAAGTAGGTCATATATTAATGGTTTCTACAGTTAATAGAATATTATAGCTATTGTAATTGAACGATGGTTATTTTTAAACTGAGATGAAAGTTTTTTTATTGGGAGACTATTGACTGCGTAAAGAGTAAGATAATTTAGAAATGGTTCCGAGCATAGTCATCATCATCGGTATCATATCAGCCACAGGAAGTCAACTGACAGACACAGGGCTCCTCCAAGGATTTCCAAAACGACTTAGTGTAGCAATAGTATATAAATCAATGATTTTTTTTATATAAGTGAGACTAACAGTTGATCCCGTTTAAATTCAATATTTTTAGTAAAGTGAAAATTCTGATCAAATGATCGACTATAGTCGATAAAGGCTGACCTTAAAAACCAATATGAGTCAGTGATACGAAAAAAGAGCATTGAAATAGCATTTACTTTAGTTACTGTCTCACTTGTCTTTGTGTTAAGTATTCAACCTAGTGGAGAAATTTAGTTCAAGAGCTCTCTTAAAGTCGATATACCTTTTATCAGCTCTTGCGTCACGACCAACCAAAACAATCTTATCGCCGAGGCGTCTCGACTCGGCCACTCCATCAAAACTGACAAATACTCTTGTAGCTTTGTCAAATTGGCAGTAATAAAACATACATCTATCTAATCTGATATAGTTAACAACAATTTTATGTTTAAATTGATTGTTCTGTTTATCTGGACTTGTGGCACGCAGTCTTGCAGTAATTCCAAAACCAGCTTTCGTAATATAGTCTTTCCATCTTATGTTATAAGAAATGCTTTCAATTGCACATGAAATGTTTCGGTTGCTTTTGATTACTTAGCAAAATGCACGCCTAGATAAATGTGTATTTAATCGATATTATATTTACTGCCTTTGTGTCGTAAATACTGTGGCCGAAAGTACCATCTGAGTCAGGCGCGGCTTTAAAAATAGTTTCAGATTTTATGGCCCTCACAATTTTTAGTTTTATTTTAAAAGCTTTGTGGCAATTTGGAGCATTATCGCGTGCATTACGATTATGGTCGGCACTTGTGGTCAGTACCTACTTAAAGTTCATCGTCCAGATGTCATTGTTAATTGCAAGACTGCAACCTAGACACATATTATGGTTATATTTTTTAACCAGTGAGTTTCATTACTTTATCTCGCAAAATTCGATCCCATATCACAGGTCCTATTAGGTCAAGGGGTTGTAGACGGCGATGTTGTTGGCGGTACGATGTTGTGTTAGCCCGAGTTTACCTCTGCCAAAGATTTTCAAATCGACCGATCGGAAGCAGCCAACATGCAGCGATTTCCTGCAACCTTTCTTAGGTCGTATGACCACCTAGCAGGTGGGTGTCCTACGCTGCGCTTGTAGAGTTTTGTTTTAAATCAATTCAAATGAACCAAAGATCACGACAATGACAATAACAGCAAATATGGCAAAACCCATTTTGACTCAAGGCCGCATTTTTTCACAATATTAGTATATGAATACTGTGTGTTACAGTTGTTATACAAGATTGTGCTTCTTATGTTGCATTACATATGCCAGTCGAAGCGTTTCTGCGACGGATGCTCTCATGGTGGCGTGATTGTTGTTTTTAATTACCGTGAGTCACAGTGTTCAGACTTCGACGAATTGTTATTCGGACACTATTGCAGGGCAACTGTTGTGATATCTATAGTATTGTGTTGCCACCGACGTTAATGTTAATTTTAATCTATTGTGAGTTGCTTCTGTAAGGATCGGAGAGGGTTTTTGTTACATAGTCGCACATAGAAAACTTATCTTCAAACTTTAAATGACGATAACTTTTTTATCTGACAACAGATTTCGATGAAACAAAGCCTATATGTTGCTCAGGGATAGGCTTAATCTTTTAGTGAAAACTGCGTTAAAATTTGTTTAGTAGTTTTAAAGATAAGCGAGTACATACAGACAGACAGACAGACAAAAAAATCAAAAAATACTTTTTTGCTTTCTGGTACTCTTTTTTAATCGCCCACACCCATTTTTTGTTAATTTTATCTAATGTACAGACACGCGGTTCCTACTGTTTTATTATTTGTATAGATTAATTTATTTTATCATCATCATTATCACGTCTTTTTTAGTCTCCACTACAAGGGCACGACCCTGTCTGTACTACCAGAGCCGCACTTAGCCAGAGTAGCCAGAGGATTTGGCTTACACTCTCAACGCTGGCCATACGGGTTGGACAGGTCCATTGATGTTCATAATAGCGTTGCATAACAATCTATAGTTTGACTATCGATAGTTGACCTTGAAAAACAGTCACAATATCGATAGGACTATCGATAGTATCTATACTATCGATACTATCGATTGTCAATAGTTTGCAATTCTATAGTAAAAAGGTGAGACCATCGATAGTATCGATACTATTGAATTTAGATACTATCGTTAGTATTGATAGTTTTTAATTGATACTATCGATAGTATCGATACTAAAACTACTTTTTGTACGAAAACCTATCGATAGCTTAATTACTATCGATAGTATTATAATATCGATATTCGTTGCAATACTATCGATAGTTTTTAATACAAATAGTACCTTTACTATCGATACTATCGATTGTATAAATTACAAACTATCGATACTATCGATACCATTGATACTATCGATAGTCCTATCGATATTGTTACCGTTTTTCGAGGTCACGATAGTATCGATAGACTATCGATATTTTATACTATTGCTTGCAACGCTAGTTCAAAAGCTCTATTTGGCTTGAATTATAGATTAATTTAATGTAGGCTTTTGTATCAAGCGACAATTCTCATTACGAGTTATAATAATTATAAACATTTGAAATAGTTTTAATAGTAAACTGAACAAAACATTTTTTAAAGAAGATCGTCTTATTTTTCGAAATCACCTCTACAGTATGGCATCTAAATTATTTATTTTATTTGTCTAATTACACTTTAATGTAATATTACACTTTTTGTTGAATGTCCAGCAGTGGACTTCCTGTGGTTGATATGATGATGATTGTACCATTATTAAGCTATGTAAGTAGCACCTTGCGCCGTAAAGAAGACCATTAAATGCATGCTCGCATCTATTTATGTACTGCTATACTGCGCAACGTGCGCAGATTAATTGTAACAATAAATCACATTTACCTCGTTCAAACAGAAATAAATATTTTCGTCCGTTTACCGCGAGATAAACATAAAAATAGCGTTTAATTGTTTAACTACGATATTAACCAACTGACAAGGTCGCCTCGGTATGTCGTTTGCTGAAATATATAAGTTACTTTCTAAGCCAAACGTACACAAGTTGTGATAACGTTGTCTCAATTGGTGGGTGTGTGTGGGCGGGGCTCGACAAATATGTGTTTATATCAACAGTATTAAATGTTTTTTTGTCATTCTCAGATACAGAACAGTCCCAAAGACACTTGTGCTATGGGATACTTACTCAACGATACTTTATTATAAAAATACATTACATATATAGATAAACATCCAAGACCCAGTCCAATCTTAAAAAGGTCATTTTCCACCTTGACCTGACCGGGAATCCAAACCTGGACCTTCGGTGTGACAGTCTGGCATAATGACCACTAGGCCACATGGGTAACAGTATGATGTTGATGTATCGCGCCACAGAAATAATATAATTTCTACCCGACTAAGGGAAAGCCAAAAGGAAATAATAAATACATGTTTTATAATATAACGATATTACATACAAATAACCGGCCAAGTGCGAGTTGAACTCGCGTGGAGAGAGTTCCGTACAATGCTAAAGATTTTCCGTAAGTAAACGTATTATATTGAGTTATTTTCAATAGATAGAATTCTTAATGGTTTTCCTGTAATCGACAACCAATAAACAATATTTAGTATATTTTTTTCAAAATTCTAGTCTTTTCGTCTTCTTTCATGAATAACTATTTATTTTACAATAATAACAAAAATATATTTTCGCACATACGCCAAAAGTGGCCGTTTTTCGCAATTGTGCGTAGAAAAGCTTCACGTTCTCACTTTAAACTGGAAACAGTATTTCATATAATAGTTTGAAGGGTTATCTTGTGCCTAGTCAAGACAAAATTTTAAAAGATGTCTCCGTTTCCCATGAAATGATTTATTTCAAATGGGGGCAGCACTGGACCCCGGAAAATTCGGGTATTAAATGTGTCAATCTACGATAGCCCTACGTTTGACGCACACGCGGTAGCGTATGTACGAACCTTTGTATCTATGGTTGTTTGCTAGTTTTGCTCAAAATGTTCCAAGCTTTACATAGCTGTGATATCTCCTAAGTAGCCTATCAAAGTGTATGTGCGTTACCGCATGGCGACCAACGGTCGTGGTTGCATTCCGGTGTCCCGTTACCGCTCCGTTCGGCTCCGTTGACAATTGTGCAAAAATTTTTTTACCTTCTGCTTTACTAATTATATCATCAAAATTGCCTTGGGTCTGTTGGAGTATACAAAAATAAATTTGTCTCTCTCTAACTTAGGAAGTTTATCCCTTTCTATCAGTTTGTTTATGTATGAAACAATAATTCTTTGTTATCGAAGTCCGAGTTACATATGGGTACGTCATCTAGGGTCTCTCAGAATTTAGTGTATTCCCGGCCCTTGCCATAACTAAGCGTCGCACGCAAATAGTTATAAAACACACCGTTCAATTATAAATGAAATAAATACTTAATGCTTTTTATATAATTTCGTCTTTCATTGGCTTCCATAACCTACAGGTTATGGGCCCAGTGAAATAAAAATAAGATTAAAAATAAATCGTCGGTTAAAATAAAACAGACACTTAAGTGCAGTGCATTTTACCAAAACTTTATAGACAGCTCGTGGACTGTGAAAGTAATAGTGAATAAGTGACTTTATTATTTACTCATAGACTGTAAATTATTTTTTGTAAAATAATGGAAAACTCAAAGTTAAAGAGAAATATTAAACCTTTTGATGGAGAAAAATATAGTGTATGGAAACTTCGGATCCGTAATTTGCTGAATGAACTCGAGGTGCTTAATGTAATTAACGAAGAAATTCCTGAAGTACCGGATGCTGAATGGACTAAGAAACAGAGACTCGCAAAGAATACTATAATAGAGTATTTAGCGGATACTTTGTTGGGCCTCACCAATGAAGAAAGTACTGCGAAACAGATTTTATTAAAGCTTGATTCCATCTACGAAAGAAAAAGCATAGCGACACAGCTGGCATTAAGGAAACGATTACTAAATTTGAAGTTGGTACAAGATAATCCGCTAATAAAACATTTCCAAATATTCGATGATTTAATTTGCGAATTGGTGGCTGCAGGTGCAAAGCTGGAAGAACCAGATAAAATAACTCATTTGTTTTTAACCCTTCCTAAAAGTTACGACGGTGTGACGACGGCGATCGAGACTTTAGCAGAAGATAATCTCACTTTAACCTTTGTGAAAACTAGATTGCTTGACCATGAGATAAAGTTGATAAATGAAAGACGAGACACCAGTATGAAGGTTCTCTAGGCAGATACTCTACATCAGAAGTCTAAAAACGAACCACATAAACCATATATAAATAAAAATCGTAATTCTGGAAAGAAGGGAGTGTCTAATAAGACATATACTAAAGCTAAAAATAATGCTTTAAAATGCTATTGCGGAAGAAAAGGGCATATGCAGAAGGACTGCTATTATAACAAAAGAGCCAAACAACGCTCTGAAAACAATAGAACAGTTCAAACTGTTAACATGACAGATTTAGAAAATCCTAATATCTCGGGTTTCGCATTTATGGCCGGTAGTTGTGGAATCGAAAACGAAGATCAAAACACCATTACATTCATATTAGATTCTGGAGCCTTGGAACATCTCACAAAATTTCGATGAATTAGAAAAGCCAATTAACATATCCGTTGCAAAAAATGGTACATTCATAACAGCGACGAAGAAAGGATACATTACAGTAACAAGCAACTAGGGCGAAAATGGAGTGCTACAGGATGTTCTATTTTGTTCTGAAATTCCTTATAATCTGCTATCAGTGAAGAAAATGCAACAAGCAGGAATGACAATTATTTTTGCAAAAGACGGCGACGTTCAAATATACTATGAGGGTGAGATGGTAATAAAGGGTGAGTGTTTGAACAATTTAATTGGCACAAAGTTTATACTTCAAAAACAAGTTTTCACCACTGGTTGCTCATTAAATGCGGTCGTTAATAAGAATTACGAATTATGGCATCAAAGATTAGGCCATATTGGTAAATCTAAGTTTGAGCAAATAAAAAGCAAGCAAATGTTTTCTGATATTGAGAAAATAAATCAAATAACACCAAATGATAAAATTTGTGAAGCTTGCATAAATGGAAAGCAAACATGTTTGCCATTAAAAAGTCAAAACATAAAATTATAAAACGTCCTCTATTTAATGTGCATAGCGATGTGTGTGGTCCGGTCACTCCTTCAACACTTGACGGCAAAAACTATTTTGTGATTTTTGTCGACGAATACACCCACTACTGTGCGACGTACTTAATAGCTCATAAATCAGATGTTTTTGCTACATTTCAAGATTATGTTGCAAAGTGTGAAACTCATTTTAACTTGAGGATTGTCAACTTATACTGCGATAACGGTGGTGAATATTTATCAAAAGATATAAAAAGTTTCTGTGTTACAAAAGGTACGTGGGGCGCACTATAAGTTTCCGGAATGAATATGAAAAAATACTATTAAAGGTACAAAATTAATTTATTGTTTTTCAAAATAATCTCCCTTGGCGTCTATGCACTTTTTCGTTCGATGAAACCAGTTTTGAAAACTTTTGTGCCACTCCTCTGTGGTGACCTCTGAAACGTGTTTTTCATACTCCTCGACAGCCTCTTCTGGTGATGAAAATCGTTGACCGCGTAATTGGTTCTTAATTTTTGGGAACAGAAAAAAGTCACAAGGTGCCAGGTCGGGACTGTATGCAGGATGACTCATGAGTTCTACATTTTTCGCCTTCAAAAAGTCGTTTGTCTGTCTGGCCGTGTGAGAACTAGCATTGTCGTGGTGCAGGATGATACGGCGTTTACGGTTATTTTTACGGAGTTCGTCAATAACTTCCGGCAAACAAATGGTCGTGTACCAGTCACTATTCACTGTACGACGATTCTCTAAAGCAACAGTAGCCACGTGTCCAGTTTTATTAAAAAAAGAAGCAATCATCCGCTTAGATGCACTTTTCACGCGCGCCACTTTGGTTGGTTTCGGCTCATCTTGAAAGACCCATACGCTCGATTGCTGCTTTGTTTTGGGATCGTAGCAATAAATCCATGTTTCGTCACCTGTTACTATGTCCCACACCAAATTTGACGCACCTTCGTTGAATCTGGTAAGCATGGCACTGCACCAAGTGACGCGGTCCGTTTTTTGAGCCTCGTTCAAGTTGTGTGGGATCCACCGCGAGCACAGCTTTCTCACACCCAAATGTTTGTGTAGGATTAATTGTATTTGACTCATGCCTATTTCTAAGGATGCGCGAATTTCATGGTAGGTCACATGCCTGTCTGTTTCAATCATACGGCGCACAGCATCGATGTTTTTGTTGGTCACAGCGGTGGACGGCCGACCATCGCGAGATTCGTCATTGAGATTGATACGACCACGCTTGAATTCTGCAAACCAGCTATAAACAGTTGTCTTGCATGGTGCTTCATTGCCAAAAGCTGTTTCAAGCCGAGCGATGCTCTGTTGAGCTGTCAAATTACACTTAAAATCGTAGAAAATCATACTACGAAAATTTTCCCGAGTTAAATTCATGTTGATGCAGACACACAATTTTTTAAATGGCGCCACAAGGTAAAAACAAAAGACAGTCAGATGAAACAAACTGCATTCTACAGCCAAAGAGTTCTATTTTCAAATGTTGCAATAAATTTTTAAATATTGTTTATGTAAGTGGCCAGTTCCGGAAACTTATAGTGCGCCCTATGTATAACTTACCACTTGACAGTGCCGCATACCCCTGCTTTGAATGGGATTGCTGAAAGAATGATTAGAACTATAACTGAGCGAAGTCGAGCCATGCTAAATGGTGCAAAGTTAAATAAGTCATTCTGGGGTGAGGCTGTTTTAACCGCGACGTACTTGATAAATATCAGCCCCACTAAAGCACTTAAAACAGATAACACACCGTTTAAATTGTGGCATAGTAAAAAGCCACAACTAAAGTTCTTAAGAGTTTTCGGTTCAACTGTTTATTATCTAAACAAGACTAGGAAAACCAAATTAGATGAAAAGTCATTAAAAGGAATTTTAGTTGGTTATGAACCGAATGGTTATAAGGTGTGGGACGTGGTAAATGAAAGGTTTGTTGTGGTCAGAGATGTGCAAGTTGACGAGATTAATTTCTTGTCGAACAGGCCGTTGCAGTCTGAAAGTATGACTGAGAAAATTAACCATCTGGTTGATGACTCTGACGTGCACACTTTTAGGAAGTTGTGCAAATCTGATAAAGAAAAATCAGATGAGTCCAAGCAAACTAAAATTATACCGCCACAAATAAGGCTACCGACAGACGTGAACACAGACAGTAGATTGCAAAATAATTTGACTTTACCTCGGGGTGAATCAGTTTCACATAATCTTAGGAGAAGTGAAAGGATTAAAAATTTACCTACTAAATCTTGTAACGAAAATGAAGGTGATATTTCTGTGAACTACCTTTTATACGCACATTCTTTGATCTGTGAAATACCTACTTCATATAAAGAGATTGAATCTAGCAATAATAAACTTTTATGGGAAAATGCTATCAATGAGGAAATTAAAGCACTAACTGAAAATAAAACTTGGACACTAGTTCCAAAACCTGTTGACAGAAAAATCATCGACTGTAAATGGATAAAAAGTGACGAGTTTGGAAACCTCTTAAGTATAAAGCTCGTTTAGTGTCTCGTGGTTTTAGTCAAGAGTAAGTAGTTGCAAGGATTGCAAGCTTAAGATTCATATTAGCCTTTGCGAATCAATATAATTTACTTGTTCATCATATGGACGTCAAAACAGCATTTTTGAATGGGAAATTAGAGGAAGAAATATATATGACAATTCCTGAAGGAATCCCAAGCGCAGATAATATGGTTTGCAAATTGAACAAATCATTGTATGGTTTAAAACAGTCTGCACGGTGTTGGTTTCAAACTTTCGAAGAAGCATTGATCGAAAGGTGATTTCGATACTCATCAGCAGATCGTTGCATTTACATCTTAGATACAGGTGATATAATGAAAAATATTTATGTGGTACTTTATGTCGATGATATAGTTATTTCAACAGCAAACTTAAACGTTATGAATAATTTCAAAACATATTTAATGAACAAATTTAAAATGGTAGACTTAAAGGACATCAGATGTTTCTTGGGGATTAGAATTCAACGGCAAAGTGATAAAATTACGTTGGATCAAACCACATACGTAAATAAAGTCTTAGAAAAATTTAATATAGCTGATTGTAATAGCGTTGCTACGCCTTTAGAAACTAAAGTTGATTATGAAGGTTTAAATTCTAGTGAACGAACTGAGGCCCCTTGTAGGAATCTTATCGGATGCTTGATTTACATTATGGTGTGTACCCGACCCGACCTGAGCTTTAGCGTAAACATTCTCAGTAGGTTCACTAACAAAAACAATAGAGCGCTTTGGTCACAATTGAAAAGAGTGTTACGTTACTTAAAAGGGTCCAAAGATTTAAAGCTGACTTACATCCGGAGAACTAATTTAAACAATGACACACTGAGCGGCTTTGTTGATTCTGATTGGGGAAGTGATCAAATTGAGAGAAAAAGTACCACGGGGTATTTATTTAGATTATTTAAGAACTGCACTATATGCTGTCAAACAAAGAGGCAGCAAACAGTGGCTACCTCATCATGTGAAGCTGAGTACATGGCTTTGTTTGAAGCAGTTCGAGAAGCTTTATGGCTAAAGTCTTTAGTGACTAGCATTAGCCTTCAAATACCTGAAGCCATACCTATTTATGAAGATAACAAATGGTGCATTGGTATTGCTAGTAATCCAACAAGTCACAAAAGATCAAAACCTATCGACATAAAATATCATTTTTCAAGAGAACAAGTGGAGAAAAATGTTATTAAAATGGTGTATGTATTTTCAGGTAACCAGTTGGCAGACATACTTACCAAGCCATTGCCTTCTGTGCGTTTTACTGAATTGAGAGAGAAGCTCGGTCTACACTAATAATTAAACATTTGTTTCATTTAATTATTTTATTAATGCAATATTTTATTAGATTTGAATACCTTAAATGGCTTGATTAGGTTTTACTGGGTTTCCCTAATCCTGCGCAACAAATGTTGAGCCATGGTAATATATGTACTCCCAGACAAAGAAAGGTGTGTTGCATTTTATTGTAATAACTTTAGGATCATGATTTTATAATTTTTGTTTAGAATTTATTTTTGAGGGGGCATGTTGGAGTATACAAAAATATATTTGTCTCTCTCTAACTTAGGAAGTTTATCCCTTTCTATCAGTTTGTTTATGTATAAAACAATAATTCTTTGTTATCGAAGTCCGAGTTACATATGGGTACGTCATCTAGGCTCTCTCAGAATTTAGTGTATTCCCGGCCCTTGCCATAACTAAGCGTCGCACCCAAATAGTTATAAAACACACCGTTCAATTATAAATGAAATAAATACTTAATGCTTTTTATATAATTTCGTCTTTCATTGGCTTCCATAATCCTACAGGGTCTCCTATAATTATTGCGAACTGCTAGACATAAAGAAAAAGACGTATTGCAGTCTTATATTTCATGTGCGTTATATTTGCAGCCTAAGTCCACTTGTGGACTTAATACCTCCTTCAATAAAGGGAGGAGGGATAATTGAACTATAATCACCATAGAAAGTCTTACAGATACACAGACAGAACAAAACGGGCAGCAGCGTCACTATAGACCCTCAGGTCTATAGTGACGCTGCTGCCCGTTTTGTTACCTATGGCTCTATGGACTGTGTTTGCTTGTTTTTAACCCCCGACAAAAAGTGGGATGTTATAAGTTTGACGCTTATGTCTGTCTGTCTGTGTATCTGTCTGTGGCATCGTAGCTTTCGAACGCATGGACCGATTTCGATGCGGCTTTTTTACGTGAAAGTAAAGCGGTTAAGCCGTTTAAAAGATTTTGGGATTAACGCTTGAAAGTCGGGGCTTTTAAATTTACCTGGAAAATAATAGATGGCGCTACGGAAGTACGGATATCAATTCCACTTAACATCGGTTGGAATATGTAACGCCGCCTCTCATCACTAGATGGTATCGTCGGAGGTTTGTTTATTTTGCTGGCCAATAAACTTGTACATTCATATTATAATTAGCGTTCCGAAACCAAAGTATAGGTGAGAACGTGACAATATGAAGACTCCACTGTCCATTTGTCTGTATCTTATGACATTAATATATATATAGACAGTTGAAATTTTCATACATGATGTAGTTCTGTCGCTGTTATAACAACATATAACAGTATAAAATAAATATTAAAGTAGAGCTCCAATAGGACAAACGTGATTTTTTATAAATAATAGTACGGAACCCTTCGTGCGCGAGTCCGACTCGCACTTTGCCGGATATTTTTATTTTTAATACGCCTATAATTTCATATTTTGTATGGGTCTTACGAAGAGTCACTGAACATATTTTATGGGTACGTGCGTAAAATTGCAAAATTAATAATAATAAAAATGTTTAATTTCCTTCGTTTTCTTAGCAATAAACAGTCTTGTCACATTGTTATCAAATATAGTATTGTTTAGTTAGTATCCCATAATAACACAAATCTTGAACTTGCTTTGGGACTTGCTCAATCAGTGTAATTGGTAGGTATATATATTTTTATTGTTTTCTTATGATTTCTAGAAGCTTTATTTCTTTCGTTCAAAAAAATAGTCGCACAATATCTATGAGTACACAGGTGCAACTTCCAATACATGTTTGTTTTCGCCATCATGACACGCGCCACGGCGATGGCAACACAATACATCCTCCGCGTTGTTGAGTCAACAAGGCGTGATGTATACAGTACACCAATTAAATACTATTTGCATTGCAATTGCTAGTAGACGTCATTTGAGGAAAACATTTTGTTTGACTTGTGGCACCCATTATAGAAATAAAGATTTATACTACTAATGACATAAATTATAAACTTCCAATACAAAAAACGTCCAATACCAAAAATTACTTGTACGAAAAATTTCTAATATGAAAAATGTTCAAAGTGAAAAATTACCAACACGAAAATCGACAGTGATCCTCAATTAAGTATGGTAGGTATGTTAAATTATATATTTTCACTCTACACTACATGTTAATCTGCTTGGAAGTATTGAAATACCATGTCTCCGTGCTTATTATTCCATCGTGGCCTTTTATGAAATCATCCATATACGAGTACGGCAAGTTGAGAGACACAAAAAATGGACTTCAACCTATTTAGATTCGTTTCATTTTCGAGTGTGTGTTAGGTAGAGCTACCCTAACTATCTAGTCTAAGATGTGACCGGATTTTCCGAAAGGATCATGGATACAGTTAGATTTACTTTTATGGTTTGTAGAGTGATCCCCTAATGTAAATAATGTCGGCCTGCCTGCTTTCAGTGATTGCAATGCAACTTCGAATTACGAATTATGGCGCGTAAAGAGGCTTCATTGTTGCGAAAATAAAAACCATGAGATAATTGCTTTAATACATATTGTAACAATGTAGGTTTGAAACTTAAAACTTCTCAAAACTGTGTAACTACCTAGCAGTAATTATAATTTTCAGAAATAAATTCATGTGACATAAATGTTTGTGACAATATGTCATGGCCATATCCGGATAAAAAAAACTTATGTTTGATTATTGGAAATCATATACGTTATTAATAAAAAAAAAACCTTAATTAGTTACGGCCGTGAAGTGACCGTCATTACTTTATATATTTTTAAAATTGTCTAATTTCCTCGTGTTTGTGTTACCTGTTAAAAGAGAACATTGTTACCCCTGAAACAATTACTTCGTGGATTGGAATTTACTGCGATGATTTGCAGACGGGCGTGTCGCTGACCTCGCCAAGAAGCGGCAGCCATTTTGTCGTGCATCTAGTTGCCGACGACGTCCCTCTTGCTTGACCTTCCGAATTTTACAAGATAAGTCCCGCACCGAGACCGATCGACCACCGTCTCTTATTTTATTATCAACGATATTTTGTAAACGTATATACTGTACAGGACTACTTATTTTTCGCCGCAACGGCGTCTGTCCCTAGAGTGTTTTTTAGTTTTCTGTGCATATTTCTGTTTTATTGTAGAAAGGACAAAATAGTTGTTGTGACTATTTTGTTTTTTAATTTTGTTGAGTTTTTTTCTTAATTTTTTTTTTGCTCGGGCTTGTCACGTAGCAAAGTATGGTGTCTACGCAAATGAGACAAGTTGTTTTGCCAGCTCTCAGTGATTGCATTTCAGAGCGAAGTAAGTATGGTGGTGTTTCCACAGGTGAATCGAGTTGGTCTGCCTGCTTTTAGTAGTTGTATTACGGCGCTTTGTTATAAGCAAGGCGCATAATTATAGAAAAATTAACTGTACAACGTGGAAGGACATACCCGTAATAAATCGAACCACGGGCTATACTAGACCACTATACGAGTAGTATACTGAAATTAAAATAATATTGTGCTTTTAAGTATTAACTGATGGCCGATAGGGCAAAAAGGTTCTTGGGAGGAAGCGTAGGACACCCACCCACAGACTAGTCCGGTAGCGCTAGGTTTTTAAGTTTCAAGAATATTAGATATTTCGATTTTTCGCATATAGTTTCTAGACCCCTTGACCAACCTAAAACATGACGTTGTGTCATCTTCGATGTTTGCTTGGGTAGAAATTTAGGTATTTGCCTTTTCGAACATTATGAGATGAAAAGAAAATTAGAGATGAATTTTTCACTTGCATGACAATAACTACGTGGTGTCTGATGTACAAAAGCTTTTTGTGTCATCATCTGGCCACAGAATCAGTGTCATTCCACGAATACTTAATATTTCGCTCAAATAGCTCTTTAAGAATATTAGAATTTTATAAATAGGTATTACACGCCATAGAGCACTAATATATGTGTTTCAAAATGTTTTGTGTCACATTTCATCCACGATATCTTATTGTATTTTATTTTTTTAATTCAATACTCTGTAAAAGACACAAAAGATTATTAGTGTTATTAGAGTTTCGTCTTTTTCATTATTGTAGTGTGATAAACCACAATTCGTTGTTTGTGTCATCTCCATCCAGGCAATCTTATTATTTGAGAAAAATTAAATATTTCCGCGCCAAAACTCAAAGTGCGCGAGAAGACAGGGCGAGCGTGGGGGCACGCATGGGTGCGCGGGGACGGGTGTGTGCGTGACATACCGGCACAGTATCTGTCCGCCGTGCCGGCCGCAGCGCGCGTCACTAATTATTTTGGATTTTTAGCTGACTACGGCGAAGCCATGAGGAAGGGTAGTGATTTTAGCAGTCTATGTATGTGGGTGTGTATGTATGTCTGTTTCCCCGTAGCATCCAAATCGTTTGTTCAATTTTCACAAAATATACATATACATATAATCGATTCATCATTATTGTCCGGGTGACATAGCTACTAATTTGTATGCAAAAAACGTATATAACGAATGTTAAATACAATAAATTTAGAGTATAATATAACATATGACTCGCGTAGTCGGGTATTAGTTTTTTAAACATATCTTGTTATTTTATAGGTTCTAACAAAAGCTTCATTTAGAAGTACTTTGATTATTTTTTCCGTATGTGTCAGTGACCAACATGTTTTTTACAAAGGTTCCTTGAATGACGTACTTATGTGTGCAACAACTGCAAAAGAAGGATCATTTTTTTCACGTGTCTTTTATGTTAGTAAGTATGTTTGATTTATAGGTAAAGGTGTATATTGTTTGTTCTCCGTGTGTCTGTTCTACCTAACGACGATGACCGGCACTACTGTAACCTTAGCACGAGTAGGTTCTTATGTGCTGCTTCTGAGAACGCGAGAATCTTCTCGTGTAAGATTTGAACAAAATGATATGTTTATTTAAAAAAATTTGATTGTTATGGTTGACTGTATCAATCGGCATTAAAAAAATAGGGACGTTGTTCACAATTTTGGTTATTTATTATAAGCATGGGTTTCATTCAACCAAGCTATTAAATGCAGTTCATCCTGTTTATTTTTGACAATGAACCTATACAAACTTGTTTAGGTATACGTACATATACTCAATTCACACAAACACAAGTTTATTTGCCAGGAATATTAAAAAAATCCTGACTTTCAATAGTTTCATATGTAAACGCCATTTAGTGATGGTTGGAGGAACTGTATAGTAGAATGTATATCCGTAGCAACATCCAATATTTGACTGAAGTAAACTACAAAACGGCCCAACCGATGTTTATCAATCATAGCTAAGAACCACCTATTATTATATTATTTATTATTCTGTGGTAACGTAGATATGCGCGTAGGTTAGTATTTTGTTATAATATAAGTGCTCTGAGTTTTTAATTTTGGAGTTTTTGCACCACCTGTCAGCACCACCTGTAAGTTGACTGGTGGAAAAGGCCTACGGCCTTAAGTCCATCAATTACAATTTCATGTAATAAAGTTAAATAAATAAACCACCGCAAAGCCGCATTGAAATCGGTCCATCTGTTCGAGCGCTAAGATACCACAGACAGGCACACAGAGAGACAGACGGATAGACTGAAAGACATTAGCATCAAACTTATAATACCCCTCTTTTTTTTTTGAGGTTAGAATCTCTCAAACTTGGATACACACTTGTATATTAAGTAACTTTTTAGATTTTACGCACAAACCCACATACATACAAAATTACTTACCGACATACTTTCACTAACAAATTAGGCAATTTGTAACACACATTTCCCTTCTTCGGCAGTCGGGTAAAAATAAGCTGTAAATAAAATTACGCAAGGTACATCGAACACGCAATAGTAATGTAAAGATGGGCGGTAGGCAAATATAAATACCCAATCTACCCATTTGGTGGGTAGATTGGTTCACGACTAATAATCTAGCCTTAAACACACAAAAGACTAAGTGCGTTAATTTTTCACTATTGAATAAACCCAATACTCACATACCTTTGAGTCTTAATGGCCAAGTTTTAGAACGGGTACCCAACACCAAATTTTTTGGCATAACTGTAGACTGGAACTTAAAATGGGATAAACATATTGAGACCACATCCAAGAAACTTAGTTCGGCAGCATATGCTGTGAGGAGGGTCAGACGGTGTACTAACGTTAAAACTGCTAGGCTAGTATACTTTAGTTATTTTCACAGCATAATGTCATATGGCTTGCTCTTATGGGGTAAAGCGGCTAACATACATGCTATCTCTGTGCTACAAAAGAGAGCAATTCGGTCGATCTACGGACTAAAATCACGCGATTCCTTAAGAGAGTTATTTAAAATATATAAATATTCTTACTGTGACATCTCAATTTATTTACGACAATCTTCTTTTTGTTAAGTCTAGGTTAAATAATTTCAAGAAAAATAGTGATGTTCACAGTTATAATACGCGCAACAAAAATCAGCTTCATACGCCTAAATTTCGACTTGCTAAAACTAGAAAGTCACTCTTAGGTCTAGGTATAACATTATTTAATAAACTTCCCGACGTGATCGTTAACCTACCAATGGCAAAATTTAAAATACATGTTAAAAAAGTTTTATTGAATAATGCGTACTATACTATCAATGATTATTTAAGAGATAAAAACGCTTGGATACTTCCTAAACATTTTCCATTACACTCCACACATGAAACATAAAATAGCTGCATTTTATGTTACCATAATAAGCTTACTTTAAAAACATGTAAATGCTCAGCGATCAATAGGTGACCAACATATAACTAATATTTTCTCTTGACAAGGTCTGCGAGTTCGGGTTTTTCATGCTCACTAAAATGTCCAATCCGGTGGTGGCGTCGCTGGTCGGGTCGTTGGATTCCCTCTAATATGGTTGAGTTTAACGATGGCTGATCCGTACGTCAACTCGTGAACGGGTGCTGCCGGGAGGGACTGGTCAACTTGGCTTCGCTTTTTTGACTATTTAATATTTTTTTATTTTTTTCTACGCATTTTTTATTTGTTTACTTGTTCGCAAGCATTACATGTTATAATGTGTCAACATTGTATTATATTATAAGTATTTATTAATTAAAAGACATTAATAATAATATGACAAAGCCCTTCTGGCGAGTAGGCGACCAATACTGTGAAAATGAGTTTCTTTCGGCGTTTCTTCTCAGCAGTGGTCGTTACGAAGCTCTGGTATCGGTAGCTTTACTTTAAAAATAAATTAAATTTTAATATACTTTACACGTAACATAGATTATACGTATTGACGTGTAAAAGTGCCTGTTAAGGTCTAATTACTGAATAAACATTTGAATCTTTGAATCTTGAATCTTAGATTAAATTATACATTATAAGTAAATTCTTCACAACACCTGTCGGAAAGCGCGTGCAAACTAGTGATGTCCAGCATTAAATTACCGTTACCAGTACTTTACTATAGGGGAATATTTCCAGTAAGTTTCTATTGTTACCGGTAATATTCCCAAATGCTGGTAATATTGTTTAATAGATATCGTCTTGTTAGTCTTGTTAATTTATTTATGTAATATTTCTTAAAATGCGCACGTACACTCTTCCCGTGCAGATTGTAAAAGCCATTCGAGGGAATAGGCGAAAATGCGAACCATGTTAATAGGTGATGCGGCGAGCAACCTAACCATACAGCAACTTTCCTAGTAACTTACCGAGTAAGTTTCGAGAAAGTAACTGAGTAGCTTACCATACAGTAACTTTCTGAGTATTTTTTCTATGTTACTATCAAGTTATTTAGTAAATTTCTTGACAAGTTTCTGTTTGGGAATATAAATTGTAAGTTTACTCTCCTCTCTCTCTCTCTCTGTTTGTCGTCAATTTGTTTTTTTTTTAATGTATTTTGGCGAAAGTAAAAAAAGATCTCTCTACTGAAGCAGAAGTGGCTGGGATAGATAGTATTTTTATTAAGACGAAACTATAAGGGTTTGCTTTGGAACCCTAGGAATCGAAACAATGATGGGTTGCTAGACGCATTACCCATGAACATGGTTCGCATTTTAGCCCATTCCCTCGATCGGCTTTGTCAAAAAAAATATTTTGTACTGATAAGAGAATAAAAGTCACAAAATAATGTCACTTGACATTGATTATATCCATTTTCAACGTGATTTTAGATGTAATATGGCAGAAAAACCGATAATATGAGCGCTATTTGACTCTAAGAAACTCTGACGTCACGCCGTGCTATTTCATTCAAATCCCATAGACGATGTTTGTTTTGACGTTTAGAAAAAAGTTCCTAATTAGACTTGTTGGAAACTAGCGGATTATATGTTGAAATAAGTAAAGACAGATTAAATGCTATGTCAATATATTAGTATCCTCATACATATAAGGAGTGTACATTTTTTTTACTGCTCAAACAATAGCCAAATTTAACATTTGCCAACATGTTTTGTTGGCAAATGTTTGTCCACCTGATTATATGTTAAAATAAGCAAAAAGACATCAAATGCGATATCTTTATATGAGCACCATCATACGTATAAGTAGAGTAAATTTTTATGAATGCTCATCAAACAGCCAAAACTACTGATTTCAGGGTTAGTCCCCGAACAAAATATATTCGTAATGATGATTTCTTTAATCCCTTATCAACTCGTTATAATATTTCCCTCAAAAAATATGCCGCGTAAATTGACAGGTGTTAGTTTTCATTTATTTTGCTGGAAAATGTTTTTTGACCCAATTATATGTTATAATAAGCAAACAGAAATAAAATAAGATGAAATCTGTATATATGGACAGCATTAGGGATTTTAATCTTTGATATTTATTCTATGTCAATATATGTTATTTAATAATACATAGCATAACCATTTCACACATTCATATACAAAGTTAGCAGACTCCCACTCATTTTTAAATAGATATCCCAATCTACCCACCCAAACTAGTAGATACGGGTATTTACCCCGTGCGCATCGGGTAAATACCCAACCTTGGGTAAATATCCGGGTGGATGCCCATCGCTAGTAATGGTAAAAATAAAAAATGCGAATTGAACTGCAGTCTTGCAGGTTTTTAATACGATTATTTTCATTTAATTTGTTTTTTATCTTATATTTTCTTAATGCTTTACTTAATTGAAAGTAAAATGGAGTTGAAATGTAGTACTGTATGTATTATATGTGGACGCTTTCCGGACACTTAAACAGTTAAGGACCAATGCGAAATTAAGTTGCATAAAACATGTAGGAAAACCTACAATAATCATCATCCATCCACAGCGGTAATCAGAGCCCGGGGTCAGCTACCAAATTTTTTTGAAATGGCCGAAAAACATTTTTTTTCAGTTTCGAAAAATTTCAAAAACCTGATTCGACAAGAAAATGCTTTATAATATTCAAACCTTCTCACAAAATTTCACTAGAATCTGTTAAGAAATGCGACCTGTAGGCGAGAACAGGCGGACAGACAAACTGACAGAGGGACAAAAGCATTTTTAGCCAATTTCGAAACTGAGACACTTCATTTGCTCGGTCAATAAAATATAGTATCATTGTGATAGTATCGCATGACACAAGTTTGAAAACTTACTTTGGGGCTAGCTCAGTCTATACAGGGTGGAATTGAATTCGTTGGCAGCCTTTTAAGTATCTATTATACCCATGATACAAACTCAATTACAAAGTATTTAAAGACTAATAAAACTTCAGTCAAAAGTCGTCATTATCATATTAAAGAAATCCTCTAAAAATGCGGTAATTGCAGTAATGGTATCTATCAAAGAGTGTAACTCTTTGATAGATACCATTACTGCAATTATAAATAAATAAAAAAAAACTAATCGTCATGAAACTTACAAAAAAATAAATAAATTATAATAGTATCAATTTCGTCGCACCGAAGTACACTAACATGCGTTCCTACTTCAAACGTAACCTTGAATAACCTACCATTCTCAAGCGTTCGTGTGACTCCACCCGTCCCTACTCGATTTCAAACCTTATTCACGTACCCACTCCAAAGTCTACTTTTATACGCCGGCCGCCCGCTTCCGCTCAGTGGCTCAGTTGTGTCCGTGGCTGTGTGCGGCGGGTTCTATGACCTCACGGCTCGTAAGTATGCACAATACGTGCGCGCGTCTCAATCTCAATCTCAATCTAATCAAGTGTTTTGATACTTTGGTAATTTTTCTTACTTTTTGATACTTTTTAATTACTGCATTAATTGCAGTGTTGTTGCCGTACAAAATATCCTTTATGTGAGTATGTTAATAAGTTAAATTAATGCTACTTATTTCAAATGCACTCTGTATAATTTGTCATTATATATTTTTAACTGCAAGTGTTTCTTTGCCATACAACATTACATAACTTTCACCTACTACAATTTATTGTCATCCCATGTAGGAATGTGTGAACCCTATTGTTCGTCACAAGTAATAATACTAGGCGCCACCACACCGTGTACCACGCGCACTATGCCGTAATAACGATAAACGACGTTATCTCCAGCTAGTTAGGCACAGTTGAGTAAACCGTTTGTTAGCATAGTTTGTAAGTATTTAAGCAGTTCGTATTTATGAAAGTGATTATGTCACGAACTTCTTACGGAGTAACATATATTTAAGTACCTAATATGAGCCAGTATTCCGTTATTTGACATAAGTTAGGATTTATAATCTATCTCTTCATAGATTGAATGAAATATCGTAGTCTAGAGTGTGCAAAAACATAACCCCCGCACCGGACACGTTGCCGTCGTCCTTCGCGCGCCGTAGATCACTGTAAGGGCAAACATGTTTTTTTGTGTTTTATACTTATTTTGTTGATGAAAGTGACACAAACTCAGAATGTCAATGTTTTATGAATTTATGATTCTAAATATATAAACTCTAATGATTCTAATTTTCTTTTAAAGCGTATTTTGCTTGGAAAATCAAAATAATTAAAATAAATAAGAATCCCTGGACTAATGTGACACAAATGAATACAAGGGGTATATTTAGTTGTTACTGATATGTTGTATTATTTTTTTCAACACTAATTATCTTTTTGGTACTGTTTTTATACATGGGCCCTTAGCCAGTTTGCAGTGGACAAAGAGTGACACAAATAGGTTTGCACACTAGTCTGGCTACGTTTGATACAATACTATTCCATTTTACAACTTTAAATCAATTTTGTCGATTCAGTATGGAATTAAATAAAACAGTCACAAATCAATAAATTTCCCGAAACGCAGACCCCGAAAGTGACACAAATCGAAATAATAAACTCTTTAGATACGACTCTATTCAGAGGATAGAAATAAGAATATCTAGAGTTCTTATAAGTTATACCCTTAAAATTAGCTAGCGCTACCGGACTAGACGGTCAGACGACCTGACCAAGGTCGCTGGAAAGCGCTGGATGCAGGCCGCTCTTGATCGGTCATTTTGGAAATCTTTGGGTGAGGTCTATGTCCAGCAGTGGACGTGAAATGATTATGATGATAATCTTCTATGACCCGTACCTACTTATAGCTTTCAATTTACGACAAAGTCGGATATTTTTGTAAGACTAAGCTGGGATACTCAAACTTTACTCGAGGTATATTGAAATTACATTAGTTTCATGTCTTATGCAAATTCGTAGCTTACCTAGGAAATTCACTCTAAAGGCAAAGCGACACACGTCCATGACTGGGCCCGTAGCCATTCATGTGTGTCGCTTTGCAGTGTCAAACAACATTAAGCGCTACAAAATAATGATATAATCAAATTTGGTTTGAAATTCAAATGGGATGAAACTAACGGACGGTTGTCGTGTCATTTCTGGAGGATCGGTCCTGTTCACGAAAACACGTACCCAGCAACACAAATACTAGTTAAATACTTGCAGTGACGTCTTTGGCCGCAGCTGGTAAAATAAGTGGTGTTGTTTGTTCGTACTCCACGGTACCTACTGACTTGTCTAGTAAGAAACAAATTATACAATACACCTGTTTTTCAGCTGTCGCGGTCGCAATGGGTGTTATTGACAGCTTAATATTCGTCATTTCTTCAGTCTGCCATCTAGATTACAATTCCATGACATTTTCAAAGGGTAGGTAGATAGATAGATAGGGTCCGTTCTATGGATTTCATAAGGACTCACACTCGATGAGAGTTTAGATAGTGTTAAGTCATGCAGTAGATTACCCCTTTGGGTAAGGAACCCTAATAAAATGCTTTCAGACGATTCCTTGCAAGTTTGAAGCATAGTCCAGCAGTGGACCCACTGCGACAGTTTATAATGCACTTTAGCCTGGTATCTACATAAGATACAGGTATTCCTATTTTGGCCTTTTGAGACAACGGTATTGCAATGTTCTTTATGTCTTAGCCTGGTGTTGCAACCTTAATGTTCTATTGCTATTAAAATTTTTACTTCCTTAGTAACCGTCGTTGATATAGATTTTCTTTCCACCTCACAAGTAGGTGCCACCATTCCCAGTCGTGTGGGAACTAAATAATAAATAGTTTTCAGAATCAATCCATTCTATTATAGTGACATGGCGTGACTGTAATTGTCTGACTTGGAAACTCTGCTCGTTATAGGTCCTTTAAATATTCTATGCTATTGTTTCGTATGTCTAACATTGTTTCCAAGTTGTCGGATATTTTTTTAAGAAACCTCATGTCATGATTGTCAGTATATTAATGCAAAAAGCTCATAAGTTAAACCATTTGTCCAATATTGTTTATAACTTTTAGAATATTTGGCTTGATATGCATTCGTTGGCTGTTTCTCGTTTTTGGAAGTAGCTAACAGTGTACGGTATATCTCTGAAATGATGGAAGTGACCTAAACTATTTGTTAACACTTCAAACAGGTAATAGGTATCTTACACAGTTTTTAAATGAAGTAAGCATAAAAGCACGTACATCTAAAATTTACTTATACGTGTATGTAAACTAGTGGCTCTGTGAGGCGTAGACCTCGCGAGTCACCCCCGACCCGTTTATCGGATAAAAAAGTTGTTAAGGCAAAAAACTTGTGTGGTAGTAATTTATGACATTTTTGATTTTTTTCGAAATGGTTGAGATATGATATTTAGAAAGTTTTCTACTCCCATATTTCCGCCATTTTGAAAAAACGGAATTGAAAAAAAATCTATATAATTTTTGAACCTTCTCACAAAATTTCACGAGAATCGGTTGAGAAATGCGATCTATAGGCGAGAGCGACCGACATCCGGACAAAAAAAAGCATTTTTGGCC
The DNA here is from genome assembly GCA_943193695.1 of Acrobasis suavella. Classification (NCBI taxonomy): domain Eukaryota; kingdom Metazoa; phylum Arthropoda; class Insecta; order Lepidoptera; family Pyralidae; genus Acrobasis; species Acrobasis suavella. The sequence continues at coordinate 33,536,632 of OW971928.1, forward strand.
ATACTCGAAACTGAGACGCTACGCTCGCTCGGTCTCAGTTATTGTACGTGCATAAAAGACATGACTTGTGCGACTTACATATTTTTTCGATCTATTATTAAAAAGTTCAAAAGTCTGTACGCGTGTATATACTTCGGGATGTTATTTTAATAATTGAGCTACTTCCCGCGTCACTAAATAAAACTTTAATATTATTATTGAAGATTGTAAATTGAAAAAATCTATTTAAATGACGTCTTTAGCCTCGTTTAGCTATTATTATCCTTTTTTTCTTTCGATTGTCACGCTCAGCCAATTTTACACATATTAAAACTATTTTCTTTGTGGGAAACTCCACGCGTGCTGTTTTAAACAGCCATTTTTCAATTTCTGTAAGTATCACGTGTTAGCATTATTAGCATTATTTTTATATCGCTGCCTTTCAGCCAAAGGTCCCCTTATCCTAACTGTTGATATTGTTCTCTTTGAGTTTGGCACAATCCTATCTGTTTAAATTCGATGGGTGTTTATCATATCACTTCATTCTTCATTGTTAATAATAAATAACTGGCCAAGTTAGAGTCGGACTCGCGCACGTTGCGGAAGGGTTCCGTACCATTATTTAAATATTTAAGCCCCACTTAAATATTTATTTTATTCTGTTTTTAGTATTTGTTGTTATAGCAGCAACAGAAATACACAACACATAATCTGTGAAAAATTCAGCTATTTAGCTAACACGGTTTATGAGATACAGCCTGGTGACAGACAGACGGATAGACGGACGGACAGCGGAGTCTTAGAAATAGGGTCTCATTTTTACTCTTTGGGTACGAAACCCTAATAAAGAAGAAGTTTATCTCATGTTATATAATTATTGCAACATATTCATCAACACGAACAACGTTTTTTACAAAAATAACTTTTACGATATGAAATCGCAAAGAAAATCTTGGTCTAAGGAAATCGCCAAAAAAATACTTCGTATATTTTGGCGCAACATATGCATTTTTTCAGATACTTTTGTTAGTCCATTCATATATTATTATTTTTATTTGTTACAGGTAAGTTGAACATTCTGCTATTATAATATGGGGTGAGTCATTTTTCTGATGGACAAAGAGAATTAGACCGTGAATTTATTAATTTGAAATAAACCTTAACCAACAAGCTGGAATGTTCGACCAAGGATTCCATAGAAACTCATACTATTTTTGTAATAAATTTAAAAAAACATTCGTAATACGCAACCTATTTCTTCCTGCTTCCCTTTAACTTAAAAGGCTCGTGTGAGCCACAACTGTACTATTACACTAACATAGCATGGGAATCTCCATGGCAATGCTTATTGTCTTGTTTGCCTTAGGCCTTAGCCATCAGTCGACGGCCGAGCGCCAGACCTAGTGGGCGCCTATCAAACAATAGTGGAAAGTGATGAGTGGCTTAACGATGACGTAGGCGGTGAAAGTGTAACGAGATTACCAGATCAATACCGCGTCCACTACGCAACAAGGTCGCTACGAATTCTTGAGTACGTTTCGGTTAAAGACGTGCGTTTCTTAATTTCTTTTTACAAGCTTTTATTTAACTAGCAATGTATGTTTGTTTAGATCAAATCTTGCAACTCAATTTTCAACCAGTTATTTTCAACCGATTAGCCAATAGTTTTACATACGTGTGTAAGTCGTATATGACAATACAATATTATTATGTAGTCAGTGAGCTGTTCCGATGATGGAGACGGGAGATATTCGAGGGATTTCAGTTATAAAACAACATAATATCTTTGATTAGGAGTAGTTTGATATGTCTCGACGAACACTTTATGGTAGACGATGCCTAGGGTATGATCACGGAGACGGAAGGTGGTCGATGAAAAACAGTAATAAAGCGACACAACTCCATCGAGTTTGAGCTTATTTCATTTGTCTTAATAAGAACTTTGACTTCACAATGAAAGCTTGTATAGAAAAAAATGATTAACTTATTATTGGTTTGATTTTAGTTTATGCACGTATTGTATTTTGTTTTTTTTTTTTCAGTTTCTAATATTATTGACTGTTGTTTAAAAAATGCATGTTATATAAAATGTGTAAAAAATTTTTTTCAGAAATTATTTTAAGAGTGGATTCAGTTCATGACACTGAAAACGAAAAGCCGACTTCACCCTCAAACTACTAAACCAATTATGATAAGGGACCACCCAAATATATTAATTTAAAAAAAAATATTTGAAATGGCCCAGGCGACGTCCAGGCTTTTTCGAATAATCAGTGAACATACATAAAAAAATCGCGACGAATTGATAACCTGCTCCTTTTTGAAAGTCGGCTAAAAAGGCGAATTAAACTTTTAAAAGCTTTAATAAGTGTGATGATAGATAATATTATGTAGTTAATATAATAATCACTTCGTTTTAAGGTCGTACGAGCATTTTAGCTTAGCACGTGCTAGAAAAATGAAGTTTGAATGTTTTTTTCTGCCTTCTTGATCTTTGACATTATTTTGTAAACGTGATGTGATGATTCATTGTTGCGAGTTTACACGGCTAGGTTCCGTACAAATAAAGAATAAAAAAATAATTTTGCATACCCTACTGTGTCATATATCAAATAAAAGGGCGTTATGAGTATCAAATGTATTTATGTTTTTATTGTAAAATAATAAGTTTTGATTTTACTCATGAAAGAAGGCGAAAATTGATCACTGATCTCCGAAAGTACTGAGCGTAAATTTAAAAAAAAATTAAAGTATAGTTTATTGTTTGTAGGTTACAGGAAAAGCTATAAGAATTCTATCAATTGAAAATAAAGTGGTAAACTCTATATAATACGTTCATTTAAACGGAAAATAGTTCACTAAAACACCGCTAGATAGCACTAGTACCAAGTAGTTAACTCGCGTCGTACTGTGAGGATTTCAAATGTGATATTATGTGTTAATTTGAAACTTTGGCATTGTATTAAACCCTCTTCACGCGAGTCCAACTCGCACTTGGGTGTCAATATAATAATTGAACCCGAGCTTTGTATCAATCAAAAAATATTTCTTTGAGACGATTTAATTATTTAATTTCGAATTCTTATGGTTATAAGAATATATTTTCTTTCCAGATTTAAATGTTAACATCAAAAAAATCCCAATTCCTTTTTAAAGTGTTGACTGGATTGTCGTCAAGTTACTAGAAAATCTACTTAATTTATAGAGTAAATTATCAATATTATTAAAACGCATCTACCAATAACATGATTACGTGAACGATGAATCAGTTTTATATTTTTCATTACTTTACCTTATTTTCTTGATGAAATAATCAGTAATATCATAAACGTTTTAATACCTTCGTAAATTTATCGTGTTTTTTTTTTCCACATCTCGTTAACATTAATGGATGTGCAACATTAAGACTTATGTGCGTGGTAAATGTTTTGCCTGTTTGTGTGCGCGGTCTTTGTGAACATCGGCATTGTCTTATTAACTTTTACCAGATCCAAATCCGTTTCTATTAGAAATCTTAGTTTCGCATTGTTTCTCAGAGGTATATACATCGATCGGCAGAATTTCAAACACGATTGTTACAATACCTTTAGTTTTAAGGGTTCCGTACCCAAAGGGTAAAAACTGGACCCTATTACTAAGACTCCGCTGTCTGTCTGTGCGTCTCTATCTATCTGTCTGTCACCAAGCTGTATCTCATGAACCGTGATAGCTAGACAGTTGAAAACAAAAACTAAAAACATAGTAAAATTAATATTTGAGTGGGGCTCCCTACAACATACAACAAACGTATCTTTTCTTTTTAAATAGTGGTACGGAACCCTTCGTGCGCGAGTCAGACTTGCATTTGGCTGGTTATTTATATTTTTGACAAACGCAAAATCAACTTGAATATTACAGAGACATAAAATAAATAAAAAACTTTTTTTAACTGACTAAAAAATATAGATTTATTTTAAGAAAGAAAAGATAGAAAACTGTGCAGGAGGTCTTTGCCAAGCAGTGGGACATTACAGCAGGATTTGAAAAATAAAAATTACCGCTTTATAATTTCAAAGACTATATTTTTTTGCATGTTGGTTTATTGTTCTTCTCTTATGTTTATCCATCACATTTGTTTCAAACATTTCAGTGTCTTCTGGCATTACTATATTTATTTTACTGATTGTTGTGAAGCTGACATATCATTATATTCTATTTTATTTTCAGCCTATACTGTCCCACTTTAGGGCAAAGGCCTCCTTACAGGCACCCCAAATCTCTCGATCGCCTTTGGAGCCCAATCCCTGCAATGGGAGTTGCCGTTTTTGTTTTGAGCAATATAATAGTTTATGCATATTATTATGTGGCATATTTTATATTGCTGGTCATACTTCATGTTATTGCTTTGTCTTATTGACATCTGCCTCACTTTAAAATGCATCAGATTAGTCATATCATCGACATAGCTCAAATAACTTACTATCTGACAGATCGTTATCAATGCGTTCTTTTAACAGTGCTACGCACCTTTGTTCAGATTAAATTTGTGTAAATTTGTTTAGTCACTGTTATTTCACTGGATTAGTGAATGTTTAGGTTTTCTAGGGCAATAACTTTAACCAACAAATATTTGCAAATGTAGCAATAAGTATGCGTGTCTATCCACGTGACCATATTTTTTAAAGCTATTCTAAATTTTGTAATAGGTGTACAGGAAAGCCCATCTCTGCATTCATGTTGTACCGTTTAAGTTAGTAAAACCTAGATTTAGGATCTAGGAGGATAGATGAGATAATGGAAAGACTAGATATTGGCAAATGAGATAGGTATAATGAACATTACATTAGTTACAAAAATTCACAAGAACACTAGGTACAGATTAGGTAGTCAGGGTCGTGAGTTATAGGCACTAGATCCGTTGAGTAGCCCTTCTAGGTAAAAGGACTACTTAGCTGGAGATGCAGCCGAAGAAAAAGGAGCACGAGCGCCGGCCGCCGCGCCTTATATATGGGCATGGGCCCCCCCCGCTGCGCCGAAGAGGGGCGGAGGAGTGCTGGAGCCCGCGCGATGTCACAATGTGTCACTCACGAAAATACTTACCTACCTTATAAATATTCACAACACGACACAATACGGTATTTTAATCAATATTTTTTTACTATTCTTATCAATGAGTAACATAATCCGAAACCGAAAACAAAATGATGTTTTTTAATATCCCCTAAAATAAGTAAGTTATAGGCTTTTAAAATCTGATGGAAGGGGAAACTGTCAATTTACAGTAAAAAGATGCACGTACAGCGCTCTTGACGTCACTGCTATTAGGTCTCGCGCATACGAAAGAGAAAGTGAGATGTCCTTGCCACGCTCGGAACTCCTATACTTGAAATGCTTTTACTACTTCATTAACCAATTATTTTGCGGTCGTCAAGAAAATATTTCTTTTCAGTGGTATTTTTTGTTTTATATAAAATATTAACCGAAAACATATACAGTAAAATAGTCTATTTACCTTGTGCCATTTATTAAAAGATAAATATATTTACAAATACGACAAACAATATGGTTAGAAAGAGCGAACCTATTTTTGATTGCCACTTAACCGGCTACCTGAATTTTTCGGGGTCCGGTGCTGCCCCCATTTGAAATAAATCATTTGATAGGAAAAAAAGATATAATTTAGAAATTTTTCCTTGAATAAACCCTAGATCACCCTCCAAAGTATTTTATGAACTTCTGCTTATAGTTTAAAGTGAGAACGAACGCTTTTCTACGCACATTAGCGAAAAACGGCCACTTTTGACTAAGGGCGCCACTTTTGCCTTATATTCGCCTTAACTAATGTAGAGTTGTAGTGTTTCATGGTTACAAATGCACTTTCATCCATGCTAGTCTGAGAGCAGAGAAAGAACAATTTAGTTACTATTTTATGGTCTATTTAGGAAGAGAGGGCAATTATATAACATACATGCTCGATGTTAGAACCTTTAGCGATAAAATAAAGATGTGATAGTAAAGCCATAAAGCGGACCCATAGCTAAGGATGCAAACGTAAGCGTGCCAAAATGAGAGAATAGGGTAGGTACGCGTACAATGGGATGCTATACGTCATGCCCACTGGCTACATTAGAGCGTAAGTTTATTCATCATTGACGCAAAACAATGCCAACCTGCCTACTGCCTAAATAGTCACATGGGAAAAATCGTGAATGTGTATTGAAATTTCTTCTTCCAAGGTTGCAGCAAAATGTTGCGTGTTTATAATAAGTTTGTCACACGTGCTTTTCAATGTATTAACACAACTGATATAGGTACACTTATTGCATACTTATTCTTAACCGTGTCTAAGATTATTTGATTAATTTTTTATAAAGAAGTAGTGCTCGCAGTATTTACTGTTCATTTTTAAATCACTATCAAAAACATCTTGTTATTTTTGAGTTAATGTTGGCTATTAAACTCTCTGTTTGGCATTATAGATACTCCGAATCATATGATATTACCATGCTTATAGTTTTCGTACTATCATACGTCTATATGCTTATTACTTGTATAATTATGTTCTCGTTTCAACTGCCACTTTATATTGCCTTATTGTAAGTTTACCTACTTAATAATTAGTATTTAATCTTCTATTCTTATTTTGTCTACACCCATGCTTTAAATCCTCTATAAAAATTTCTGAAACAGTTAGCTTATTGCCAACATTAAATGCCAACATGCCAAAACACATAGTGTCATAATAACCATTATATCACCGAAACGACTGTATAATGTTGTACTAAATTTCATTATGCAACCCAAACTTGATCCCTTCCTTACTCATCAAACAGCCACATTCTTTATGAATTTTAAAAAAGAACATTGTCATGTACGCGCCATTCACTACCACAGCTCCGTAATTTAAAAAAGTGCCCAAGTGCGTGTCGGACTTGCCAATTAAGGGTTCCGTAGCAGCAAATAACATAATATAAAAGTTCTTGTAGTTCGTTATAACTTTAAACGATGATTTAATAAACGTATTAAAAAAATACTTACTAGATCTCGTTCAAATCAATTTTCAGTGTAAATGTGGTAGATTTGCGTGATAATGTACATCATATATATATTTTTTACGTTTATCATTCTCTTATTTTAGAAGTTACAGGGAGGGGGGACACACATTTTACCACGGCAGTGTCTCTTGCGCAAACTATTCAGTTTAGAAAAAAGTGATATTAGAAACCTCAATATCATTTTTGAAGACTTATCTATAGAAACTGAATACGTACGGGTTTGATGAAAAAAATTTTTGAGTTTCAGTTCTAAGTATGGGGAACCCCCAAAATGTATTGTTGTTTTTTTCTATTTTTGTGTGAAAATCTTAATGCGGTTCACAGAATACATCTAGTTAACAAGTTTCAACAGTATAGTTCTTATAGTTTCGAAATAGTGGCTGTGACATACGGACGTACAGACTGACAGATAGACATGACGAATCCATAAAGGTTCCGTTTTTTGCCATTTGGCTACGGAACTCTAAAAATGAACTTATTGGTTATTCGAAAGCACGTCGTATCCCCCATTTTTGTTCGATATTTACTAATATCGTATTTAATAATTAATTATGTTTTAAAATAAATTTTTATGTTTTATCTAGAAAAATATAAATTTTAAACTTTCTGGTATATTTAATTTGTTATGTCATTTTTTAATGCCAAATTATCAAAGTTATATTTTCAAGTCAGCAGGTTATTTTTCTTTACCTGGCATCACTCCCTACTAATTGAGGTGTAATAAACATTTTTGGTCAAAACCTTTATCAAAATTATTTTTCGTAATCGATTAAGATAAAAAAAAAAAAAGTTTTCAGCTTTTTTGTTTGTTAAATCATTAAGTATAAACAATACAGTTTTCAGAGTTTTTATTTTTAATTGATTATTCAACTGTAAGTGATGAAAAGGGACACAAATATCGCTCGCCGTAAATTCCCTTTCATTTGAAGCGTCACACTTAAAAAAATGGTTACGTTCACTAACAATGTTAATCAGATGTTTACACTCCTATTGAAATCTTTAACTAAATAAAAAATGTGCCCGGCGAAAAAGATTTGTGATCACTGACATGTCAAAAAATTGCAGCTGTCATAATTCTACGGAGTAAAAAATCAGACTTAAGTTAGTTTCTATTAGATACTCAGCAATTAAACTTACAAGGAATTTACATATAGTTCGTACAACATTGTACAACACCTTATGGATTTAGAACCTTTTATAGAGGATTCATATCATGGGTGTTGATATAGTCTTGTATGCAACTGTAATAATTAGGTATTAAAACACTCACCTGATACTATTAGTTTGGTAGCAATTTGGATGTATGACAAGTGATGAAAATAAACGCCTTTGCCAAATATAAAAAACTGAACTGTCATCTGAAACGTCAACGTTTTTAGTCATTCTGAATACACTTCCTTATTGTCTTCTGGTTTTGGGCAGCGGCCAGGAATGAATTTTCATACTAGTTTCCTGGTCTAAGCCGGTAAAGTTATAAATGAGCCAAGAATTACAAACCTTATGTTTTCTTTTTATTACTACAATAATACCTACATATCCGAGCATGTTTGAGAATAAGATTATTTATTTATTTAATTAAATGATTCCATTAAATGATCCCATTGTTACCTAATCTAAAATCTTACAAAAATAATATGTTCATTGAAAAGGTAACTAATACTAAATCGGCAAATAGCAGAACCCAAAAAGCACTACTGATCTGTATAGTGTTCTTGTTCTGCTTCCTTGCTGTTTATATATCATCAACAACAGCTTTCAGGCACCCACTGCTGGGCATAAGCCTTATTTTGTCTGCGCCATCCTGCTCTGTTATTGGCCATCGCAATCCAGTTCTTTCCAGCAACTTGCCTCATGTCATCAACCCACCTAGTCGCCGAACAATTTATGTGTTACGGGATACCATTTTATATGTGATCTCTATCAAAAATTTTCAATATCTCTATCGCATCTCGAGTCATGATTCCATCTACTTCGAGTGCCTTTATATAATTTCGTATGCATTCCTATGTTCTCCATCATGTGACATAATTAATTATAAGGTAGTTGCATGTTATCGTTGCTTTAATCACTGATTCTATTTATACATAAGTAAGTTGATGCCAACTGGATATTTATCTAAGATAGTGGTGTCATGTGAACACTATGTACGGTGTTGTTTCAATATGTGTAGTGTCGGTAAGTAGGCCAGGGCCAAGTAAGCTTTTCTGTCACGAATTCACGATACTAATTCAGCTTATCTATGTTAGTTATTAGCTTTCAGTTAGATTTTTAGGGTTCCGTACAATAAATCAAAAAACGGAACCCTTAAGTATCACTCCTACGTCTACGTAATTTGCATACCAGAATATTTTTTTAAAAGTGTTGAAATAATGGTTGAAAGTTGGTATAAAAGCTTGATCAATTTTGAAGTTGGAAATTTAAAAATTGACTTATGAGCTTATAGTTATAAATGAAAGTTTACTGTATCACTATTCATAAAAAAAACTTTCTCTAAGGGGGTAAAATAGGGAGTGAAAGTTTGTATGAAACTTAGCTAAAAACGGCTAAATAGCGGGAAAATGTGCGCGGGCAAGGCCGTGAACTTCAACTAGTACATACATAAGAAATTCGATAAAGTATAAAAATAGGAGGAGAAAGTAAGCCACCCAGGCAGGTCTTAAAAATCAATTAAGGGAAAGAGCAAAATTTTAAAGCGACTCATCTAAGGTCGAGTATGGGTTTATTAATCGAAAGACTTTTTGCAACTGGCTTCGGTACTAAAGCCTCACTCACTCATTATTAATATCATTTAAATAAGTTCAACGATTCGAGAGTTATCGCGGAACATACATAGATACATACAAACAAACAATGTTTTTTGCCCCAACTTGAATTGTAGCCCTCGCTCGCTTAGCTCGCTCGGTTAATAAATTTTGAAAAAAGTACAAAGTTAGTATTTTATTATTGTTTTATAAATAAAATATTGTACGTAAATTAAACAGCCTAATGTAATGAGGCACGAGGAGATGGATCTTAAAAGACATGATACTTTTGAAATTATCGCATCAATAGCAAGGTTATGACATGTCACAAAAAAAAGATGATAAACATTCGTATTGCCCTGATAATTCATAATCAATCGTTTAAAATAGAATGAAAAGAGTTAACAACAATTAATTAGTGATAATCATAAACCATTTCCGTATTTGATGAAAGTACTATAAATTTTATAATATGAGATGGAAGAAGTAATACTGGTAAGAAATAAAATGAATACTTTTTTTATCTAATAGAATTATCCGCCAAAAACAAAAAGACTTCCCGCAATATGTCTTGCTTTTGGCCCTACTACGGCGAAGCCAAAAGTAGAGTTATGTGTTTTGCCGCTATGTATGTACTGTACATGTATGTTTGTACGTGTATGTTCATCTGTACCCTCGTATCTTCTATGTTATCAATGCTACCTTAACACATGAAGTCTTGAAGCGTCTTGGCTTTCCACTGGTTATTGGCTATATGACGTCATAGTAAATTCAATATGGCGCCCTCTGTACTTACAGGGTACTTAAAAATTCTATTTGCCTTGCCTTCAAGTCCACCAAATTTCATAAAGATCCCATCAACATTACTTAAGTTTTTTGATACGTGCCAATTGAGCCTTTTATTTTGATACCAAACACGGTATCTTTGAATAATTTGAATTTATTTTATATTATATTAGTTAAGTAAGTGTAACGTGAGGACATGGCCAATAGAACTTTTAAGTTTGGACGTGAGCCAAATCGGTCAAGAGGTTGCTGAGATTTGGGGTTCGCGAGTTCACTATTCAGAGTGAACTACTAGTAATAATATATTTTTCATCATATCTACTCAAAAAACGATGCTTTCATCCCAAAACATTTGGAGCTAAAAGTTACTGGTTATTTTCTCGGGACTTAAAAGTAACAAAGAAGATCTCTAGGGATTAAAACCAATTTGAAAACTGAACACGAGTGTAATCTATGTAGAATCAAAAATAATGTTGGCAGTCCAGCAAAAACAAAGAAGAATTTTGATTTAAATAAAAATTAATTGGTACAGACGTCGTGATTTTTTAAATTTAGAATACCTACATATCGTCGTCAACATGGATGAATGTGGGTTAACAATTTTGATCTTCCCTTCGGAAAAAGAAATAAGTAAAATTTGTATTGAAATTTAATTATTTGTGTAAATGTGAAAACTTCTTTGTGAGGTTAAGCCAATAGTGAATAGTTAAAAAGTTTACTTATAAAAATATAAATATATGAAGGACCACGCAAATAAAGTTATGAGTGAACATTTTATCTTAAGTTGGTGGTCTTCGAAAAAATATTTCTTAGTATTTATTGTATGAAAACGACACCAAACAAAGGTTAGTATTAAGTTTTTGGTTGAAGTTTGATTAGGTATTGTAGGTGTTCTACTGTTTTGTATGTGCTAGTTTTTCTCATAGATGAAAAGTAGAGTGTGCTACTCGGGTACGTTAATATTTTTATCTCGGGCGATATACATGAATCCCTCCTTCACTCAGGATTCACCGTAGAATCACGAGCGGAGCAAGTGATTCAACTGTGGAATCCTGAGTGTAGCGAGGGATTCAAAGTAGCGCCCTCGCCTTTCAAATATTACCTTTTCCCCTTGTAGCTCAATCTACAATTTTCAAACTACACAACCGATATTAATAAAAAATCTATGGGACCACCTAACAAGTTTACACTTTCAAACAAAAAAAAATTCTAATCGGTCCAGGCAATTTTCGAATAAATTGGAAAATAAAAAAAAAGATAGCGACGAATTTATAACCTTCTTTTTGGGAGTCGGTTAAAAACGGTTCTGAGTTTTTCTACAATATATTCAATTCAATAAATTTTCTTTCTCATGGCCAAAAAAATTCTTTATACTTAGCATTATTAGAAACGGCCATATCTCTTATTCTAAAAATTCATTTTGACTTTTATGCACTACAATAAAAAATATTTTGTGTGAGAATTTCTAGAAAAAGCGGCCCTACGAAGTGGGCCGAAGGGGCCTTATCGTCTAATAACCATTTCTACCAGCCAGGAATGACTTCCCAGAAATACAATACAATACAGAACAAAAGAAATAGGTTACTATACAGTTCTAAATAAAAGAGATTACAGGTACAATGTTAGTGTACTTAAAATTACAAATGTATTACGAATCGTATTGCAAATCTATTTTAGTACACCGGTTATTTATGTCTTTGTTTCGATGTCGTGTTCATACAAAATAATTTCTGAGTACATTATTAGGGCGAATGACTACGTTAAATTTCATATTTGTAATTTACTATTGTCACACTTATGTGTGATCAGATCATGAATGTACAAACTCTGTTAAGGAAATAAAAAATACATATTTTGTCATAAGTAGATGTACTTCATCATAATTAAAATCCAAAGATATCAACCGACAAATCAAAGATTTAGAATAGTAAAAATAACGATTTTCTCACGAGTCATTTGTATCACATGTCACTGAGTGACGCCTAATTCGATAACTTAATATTTATGTATGGTATGCTACACTCAATACCAAGCGAAGCGATGTCCTAGCGCAGCACTGTTTATGTCAAATATTTGTATAACATCTGACTGTACGATAAAGAAATTTGCTTTATATTCAGGATGTGCTCTCACTGCAGCAAAGAAAGTATTTTTTTTAGTATAATGAGTGGCGGATGCGTAATTAGTAGTTGTATGGAACGGTTTTAAAAAGAAGTAAATCCGTAAATTTGAGTTTATTGAAAATATAAATAAATGAACCTTTTAAAATGTAGATAAATGGGGATGATTAAGAAAAACACTTACAGTTCATTATTCAGTACAGAAGAAGGCACAATAGAATGAAAGGCCCGTTCCAAAGCAATAAGCACAAAATAAGAAGCTATCAAAAACAAAACTTGTAAAAAGAACCAAGTCTCGCTCAGTTCTTCTGCCGTAAAAAGTTGTGAGATCCATGTAATACCAAGTCGGTTAATTTATTCAGTCCCTCCCTACTTGTCTCAAGTTATTACGTAATTAGCTAACCCAACATCTTATAGTGACCATATCAATATTAAAAATCTTATGTGTTTTAAATAAATATATTAACTTGGCAATCGCACTAAACAATCTAATTAAATATATCACTTATAAGTTATGAGATACATTGTTTTCATGCGATTTCCAAGTCAATCTATTTCAACATCATACAAACATCGTCTACGATGAAGTGATCGTCACGACAAATCAAACGAGTCTAAACTCAATAGGGTTATATTTTCTTTTATTTCATAGTTCCGTTTACCACTTTCCGTCTCCGTGTATATTGTAGTGTACTTAATACGTTGCAGGATTTTGGTACAACTTCATAAGACATGTCCCATTCTTGTTGGTTCATACCGTTAACCATTTTAAAATACACGTATGCTGATTCATTCCCTACAAATGTAACTTGGTGATTCTATACATTTATATGGGATGAAATTATTATTTATGCAGTTGGTGTATCTAGAAAACTGGACCGAAATTGCAAAAAAAAATGAGTTTTTCCTTGATTTATACACTAAACCCTACTTGTATTCTAAATTTGAAGCTTCTATGTCTGCTAGAAGTACCTAAGAATCTTGATGATCGGTCAGTCAGTCAGTGAGTGACAAAATGAAGAAACTTTGACAAGTTATAATTCTTAAACTATTAGTTCAAATTGAATTGAAGTATACTTTATTTATACAATGCCTGCTTGGTTACTGAAAATCAGACTTCTAGTTTTATCCACAACGAAGTCTGAACTGCTTCAAGAAAAGGATGATACGGCCGTGCCGCTTATTTTTGATCGACTGGGCGGGGGCAGTGCCGTGCCCCCAGATGTAGCAATAAAGTTCAGAAGCGCAGAAGAGAACAAGCAGCGTAAACAATCATAATATTAATAGGTAAAGGACGCCTCTTAAACTTCAGCTGATTGCACTAAACAATAAAAATTAACCTTTGGTCAATTACTGTCAGGGAACCCTTGGGACTGTAGTCTAAATTCTTTCCAAAACATTTACATGAGCGGAAGAAAATTCATATAATGACGTATTCGTAAGAGGACGAATGTCCTGTCTACGGAATAAAGGACGAGATAATAAATGTCTGCCATCTCTCTATAATTACCAGATATTTACCAGGTAATTAGATATCCCGCAAGGACCTGCCCTGGCACCCACACCAAAATCCGTCCGTATTTAATTAAAAGTAGTAAGTATTTTTATCATTACACAAAGCCGCTCTAATGCTCGTATTTATTAGATGTGTTCGACCATATCGTTATTGGTAATGTTGGTGAGATCAGGCTCCCTCGATAAGGCAACAAGGCTGTGTGCGTTGTGTAGTCTACCATTACTCGATGTAAGCCCATTTTAGGTTGCCGCTCGAATATGTAAATATATTTGCACTTTAAGTTTCTCTATGGAGAAACCATTTTAACCAGATTTCCATCGTTACATTTACTTACCAAGATTTGCTTCGTAGACTTCAACTATCGGTTACCAGAAGTCTGTTAGCGGCCTCGGGCTCTGTCTTTCCCGATACGCGTGTGTATGTGTTTCCTGGTCTATTTAAAAATAAAAATTAACATCATCATATCACTTATCTAAATTAACATCTTTAAGACCTAGAGAAAGCCACCGAAGATAGAATCAGAAATATTTGCCATTTGCCCATTGGCTGATTTCCCCAATAGCCCATTTTCTTTATAAATTTCAACAACGACGAAACGCAGCGGGAATATCTCTTTTTTATTTTCTCTCAAACCAGCACAACATGCTTACAATTAAATTATTGTGTTGTTAAATGAGGTATATTTGACCAGTACTTCATGAATGAAATTTAATTTATATATTTAAGACGAAGTGATAGCTAAAGTGGCGCCCTCATTTGAAATAAATTGTTTAAAACTAAATATGCTGATAATTAAAAATTTTATGTGTATCACGGTCTAGAAAGACCTTTAAACTATTTTATGAATAACCTTTGAAAGTAATATTGGTAGTCTGTCTAGTTTTAAAACGGGTTTTTGCCAAAAGTGGCCACTTTTGGCGAAAACCCGTTTTAAAACTAGACGGACTATTAGTAATAATTTCAAAGGGTATTCATAAAATAGTTTAAAGGTCTTTCTAGACAGTAATACAAATCAAATTTTTAATTATCACCATATTTAGTTTTAAACAATTTATTTCAAATGAGGGCGCCACTTTAGCTACCACTTCGTCTTAAATATGAATTAACGGCGAATAATAGAATTTGCAACCTAAACCCAATCAGTCAAGGTGTTACCGAGATACAATGTTGTAAATGGCAAACTACTATTAATAGGGTGTCCTATTAAATAACAAACACGCCCTCATAAAAATCATCTAACGGTAAAATGGCAAAATGGTACTAAGCATACCTGAGTGAAAACAAGCGTTGCAGAACAATTAAATTGCGTAGCGTCCACGTTCCTGACGCGTGCCTTTATCACTGATAAGATACAAAAGAACGCCTACAACGTTAGTCTTCACTAAACATTCGCGGAGGACGCTCGCGTGTGACACCATTCGTGATACTTTAATGTCTTTAATGCCAAAGTGAAGTGAAGGACGCGTAAATCCATGGTTTAAAGGATTGTCTTCAGAATGCCTGTCGTCAGTTTCGGAAGATTGATTAATAAGATTTCGGTTGTTGTAAGTATTAGCTTTGTTTGCTTTAAGTTTTGTAGTTTTAAAGACTGCGCTTTGTACTTGTTTAATTTATTTATTTGTATCAATCGTTTTGTTTTAGTGGTCATATTTGTATTAGGGATTATTTATTGCCAATAATAATTTGTATGTTTAAAATTTTTTATCACTGCAATGATGACTATTGTATAGTTTATTCAGCGTTATCAAATTTGATGTCTTTACTAATCAATTCGTACAGGTTTGAGTTCTTTATTATTACCGTAGTAGAAATTATTTCCTGTTTGGTTAATTGAACCTACCAGTAATCAGTTTTATCTTTGGCATATTTATTTGTTTTAATCTATCTATATATTTAAAGCTATCAGTTACATTGATGTTCAAATTTAATCTTGGTAGGAATGTCGACTATACACAGTCCATATGGACTGTTTACAAATACGATCACAATTATTGAATATTTACTCACATACACATCATGTGTATGTATGTCATACACAGGATGGCTAATCTCTGTTAGATTATTTTTTAAATCATAATTTTTTTACCTAAAATATCATTTTGGTAACAACGTTATATATATTTTTTTCTTTTCCTAGTCGTTATAAATATGTCTATAGCATCATGTCCATTGAGCTTAGGTTTCGATTTGATACAAGTCATTAAAAATGGTAAAAGGCATCCGGAGTTATTTAAACAGTCTGTTGAATGTAATTTATTTGTTCTTTTTATCATGGGTTTTATGAAAAAAAAACGACACATGGAAATAAATGGTATAAATTGTAGGTACGTACGGTACGCGCACATCAAATTGTTTCACATTTGATTCAGTTGTTTATAAACATCAGAGGCGAGTCACTTTAGGTATAGTTTAAGGTGTCGTCGACAGTCGTTAATTCGCATATTTAATATAACAGAATAATTATCACTGTTTATTTTCCTCATAAATCACTAGAATGGGTGACTCGTGTCGAAATGTTAACTTATATGGAGCGGCTTTCATAAATTGCAAATGAGCCGAACGTGAAACCACGCTTTTCCTTTTGCCAGATATATAAGAAGAAATAGAAATAATAAATAGAACATTCACCTTCTTATTGTATCGATGGTTAAATGTTTATAGCAAAGCAATATACTTTTTAACCGACTTCCAAAAAAGGAGGAGGTTATCAATTCGTCGCGATCTTTTTTTTAATGTATGTTCACCGATTATTCAAAGACGCCTAGACTGATTTAAAAAATACTTATAATAACTAATAAATAATATATTTTTTGTTTGAAAGGGTATACTTTCCAGGTGGTACCATGGAAATTTTATCAAAATCGGTTGTATGGTTTGGGGGAGAAGTCGGTTTTTAGTTTTGAAAAATTATTTCTTACTTTATATAGAGTGATGACTTGATGAGTGTAGATGAAATTAAAGAGGTCTGCCAGGATCATAGCAAGTAGACGTCTATAGTTTCTGCTTTCTTCTTCTTCTTCGTGTTTAAGAGCTTAGTGGCTCTTGTGGGTAGCTTGACTATAGAATAAATAAAATTTTAATATTCTTTACACGTAACGTAAATTATACCTATTGACGTGTAAAAATCTGTAAATGTCTAATTACTCAATAAACATTTGAATCTTTAAATCTTTTTCTCTTCCAAATATTTGTAGTCACTGCCTACCCCAAACGAAAAATTTACACCCAAAAATCAAAACAGATTAGGTATTTTTTTTTAAGATTTAAATAGCATTACAGTGTTCGAAACATGTTTAAGTTAATAATATAATAATTAATAATATATAAATTTTTCACATATTAATTTAGTGCTGTTTGGGGTTGTTGCTTTTTATTTAAAATAAGTGTTACGTTGCTCACTCTGCTTTTTAGTGGTATAGCTATACAGCCAGCTAACTAAATAATGTTTTCTTAAAAACAAAGTCCTCAAGATTAAAACCTGGGTTTCAACATTGTATATCCAAAAAACGTTAATGAAAATTTAAAAATCTATCTCGCTTAATCTTTGTCATAATCGATTACGCGTCATTATCATTATCTTGCAGGTTGTGCATTGTGTTTACATCGTCCAGCTTATAAGTACACTAGTTATCAACCTGTCTGTGTCACCCACATACATTGGTCATTATTGCACCCATTACGGGAAATCGAGAACAGGCTTCTAGCGTAATCATAATCAGCTTTAGATGAAGCTTCGATTATGGTGACATAGCTTTGTTAGGTGTGCTTAATGATATCTATATTGATATCGCTAGTGTATTTTTTGTTGTTTGTGTTTTGAATGTATCCTTCGTTCTCTTCTTATTCACTTTTATTCATCTCGACTGTCACATTCACCTTATTGTGTGTAAGTGCCAACAGTGGTGTCAGATTTTTCAGACCTAGCTTAACGACTGCCATACAAGGATGATATCCGAGATCAACGGCTTAACGTATTAGTCAGGCCTTAACCTTTTGATATGATTATATTTATCACGCATTCCTTTGATCGGCTTTTAAGGTCTGCGTGGGAAGAGACGCAGCTGGTACATTTTGTTTTAGTCTCAAACCAGCATGAAAAACGGGTGTACTTTCTTATACAGACAAGAGTTTAACTGATTTTCGTTATTTATTTTTTTTAATTTTTTTTATAAGATTTTCATATCATAGAATAATCAATATGTAGGTTACTCAGTATAAAGAATTTTTAATTATAGATTTTCGTTGCACAGAAAATCAATAATTAGAATGTTTGTTATGAATAATTTGAAATCATAGAACTTTATTACAAATTACAAATTACAAATTACAAATATATAATAAAAGAGTAAAAAAAATGTGTCTGTACATTGAAAATTTTTCAAAAAAAAAATATTTGTGGCGATGGAGATATAGTAATAGAGTAAGAAAATAAAAAAAATGTCTGTCTGTTTGTCTGTTTGTCTGTTTGTACACGCTAATCTCCGGAAATACTGGACGGATTCGAATGAAACTTTTTTTGTTATATAGCTGTGAAGCCTGGGCAACATATAGGCTATAATTGATTTTGGAAAATGGAACACATGATGCAGAACTATAATGGTCCAGCTAAACTATAAAAAATATTAAAATGCCGCCTTAGCAAAAGTTGTTAAGTCTGATGAGAACTTTTTGTTGAGTTATAATACAACTGGCCAAGCGCGAGTCGGACGCGCGCGAAGGGTTCCGTACCATAATCTATGAAAAATCACGTTTGTAGTATGGGAGCCCCCCATAAATACTTATTTTATTCGATTTTTAGGGTTCCTTACCCAAATGGGTAGAAACGGGACCCTATTACTTAGACCATCCGACTTTACATCCGACCGTTAGTCTGTCTGTCTGTCTGTCACCAGGCTGTATCTCATGAACCATTATAGCTAGACAGTTGAAATTTTTAAAGATGATGTTTTTTTGTTGTCGTTGAACAAAAACATACTAAATCTATACTACAAATAAAAGAGTAAAAAAATGTGACTGTACATTAAAAATTTTTCCAAAAAAAAGTTGTTTCGTCCGAAGAAGAACTTATAAGTTCAGAATTTGCGGACCTTCAGAGCATAACACACCAGAAAAATTCTTGGATATGTGAACGCGCCATATTGACACCAAAAAATTAAAAATCAATTATTATAGAACTTATGACGCAAATTATTGTTAATTTCTTGGATAGAGTTGTTGACGACACCACCAATTATCCAGTTGAGTTTCTTAATTCACTTGCAGCAAATGGACTCTCGGCTCACAAAATAAGTCTTAATGTCGGAGGGCCAATAATGCGAATGCGCAATTTGACTCCGCCGAAACTGTGTAACGGAACCCAACTTAGTGTCTCAGCACTGTATGCCGAAGTTCAGTGGCTGAATTTCAGCCAATGCATGCCTGCAATGTTATTTGCATTACTAGCAACACATAATGCCGAACTTCCGATGCTTTTGCCTGAATCGGACCCGTGCCCGTACCCGTACCCGTACCCGTACCCGTACCCGTCCCTGTATCCGTCCCTGTATCCGGCCGCTCCCGCCGCTGCCGCCGCCACCGCCGCTCCCGCCGCCGCCGCCGCCTCCGCCGCCGCTCCCACCGCCGCCGCCGCCGCCGCTCCCGCCGCCGCCGCCGCCGCCGCCGCCACTGCCACGGCTGCTCCCGCTCTCGCCGCCGCCGCTACCGTCGCTGCCACCGCCGCCGCCACTGCCGCCGCCGCTGTCGCTGCCACCGCCACTGCCGCCGCCGCTGCCGTTTCTGCTCCCGCTCCCGCTTCCACTCCCGTTCCCTCTTCCACGTACCCGTTTCCGTACCCGTTCCGCTCTCGCTCCCACTCCTGCTCCCGCTCCCGCTCCCGCTCCCGCCGCCGCTGCCGCCGCCGACGCCGCCGCTCCCGCCGCCGCCGCTGCCGCCGCTCCCGCCGCCGCCTTCACCGCCGCTGCCGCCGCCGCCGCCACTGCCGCCGCCACTGCCGCCGCCGCTCCCGCTCTCGCCGCCGCCGCCACCGCCGCTGCCGCCGCCGCCACTGCCGCCGCCGCTTCCGCCGCCGCCGACGCCTCCGCCGCCGCCGCCGCCGCCGCCGCCGACGCCTCCGCCGCCGCTGCCACTTCCGCTCCCGCTCCCGCTCCCGCTTCCGCTTCCGTTCCCTTTTCCACTTCTTTTCCCTCTTCCGCTCCCGTGTCCGTTCGCCGCAGACGCGCCAAAGACGGAAGATTAAATTCTCATATCGGCACATCACTACAGTCCGGCGTTTCCACCGAACTTCACCGGCTGAACTTCAGCTTATTTAGTGTGTCATCCCCACCGAATTTTAGACACTGAACTTTAGCCGCTAAACTTCGGCATAGTCTGCTGAGACACTTAAAGTTTACTGTGAGTGGTGCCAGTGAAACTGTATTTATTCCGCGTATAACAATTTTCCTTTTGAAAATACACAGTTTTACAAATACACAGTGTTTACTTGCTTTCCTATGAAAATAAGTCACAGTTTTAGAGGCTTAAAGCTGCTGATGTCGATCTAAGGACTGCTTTTTCGCATGGCCAACTTAGTGTGGCTTTCTCCAGGGTTAGTAACACTTGAGCTCTTTTCATATTGGCTTCCTAAGGAAAGAATTAAAATAATATTGACTTTTAACTCCTAACACTGTTACAAGTACTTTCTTATCTCTCTCTATCTTTCTCTCTCATTAGTTGTTATTTATATTAATACGCCGGAGTCATAAAGTCCACGCGAACGAAGTCGCGGGCATCTGCTAGTTACAAATAATATTTACTTTTGCGATGTTTCTAATATCAGAATATCAAATTAAATATTATTATTTTTAATGAGTTTATTTAATATAATATTTATAACCGTATATAATATGTATAATATGTATAAGTTTGCCCTATTCTAGTAAAATGGATAAAACTTGGTCGCAGTTCTAACCTAACCTATAAGTTTGCCCTAACCTATATTGTGGTAGCGATTTATAATGTATTGTAACTTATTATATGGTATTTAATTTGATTAGACGATGTTTTCACTTAATACTTCCTTAAATTAATTTTTTTTACAGAAGAATTCAAGCAAACAAACTTGCCAATAAATATGCGAAGGATTCAAAGATCAATCTTGAAATTAAATGTCTTATAGCACTTAGTTACTTAGAACAATCAGAAATACCTATTTATTTCCAAAAATATATGGAAAGCCTGGAAGATGACGACAGTGAAATCATAAATAACATAACGTATATATTTAAATTTTCAGTAAAATAAAATTCCATGAAAGATTATACCGAACAAAGAATATTCTCTAAAGAAATATTCTACTGTTTGATTAGTTTGTTAAATGAAAATATGAGATTCTAAAATTCATTGAACTGTGTTTCTATAAATTGTGTTTCATTCAAGTAAATAGTCTTTGAAACAATAACATTTGAAATTAAAATAATAAGACTTAAATATTCTATGAAAAATTTTCTGTGAATCGAAATTCTATGAAATTTCAGTCTGTGAAACAAGGGGCACCCATGAAAAACATCATCATGCTCATCGACAGTATGCAAAATAACAGATAATAATTACATACAGTTGTTCGTTATCGGCACAATGGATGAATGGCAGCCAATTTGTCTTACGTCGACCTGCTGATACGCGAATAAATTTATGTCGATGGCTTGACTTTCAACTGGAATTCTCAGGAGAACTTGTTTGTAGTTTGCAGGTTGTGTTTTTGCAACCTAAACAACTGTATCTTTTTATTGACTTCGTAATTATATTAAAAAAATTGATAGTGTCACCTTACAACTATGGGGGGTGATTATCAAGATGTGTGGGCTTGCATGAAAAGATTCATCGTCACGATTAACTAGTGGCATAGCACACTTTTGATCCCGGAAAAAGGCGAATTCCCGTTTGACCGCCAAGTAACAACGAGTAAAAAAGAAATTATTTATAGTGGTGTAAAAAATTATGGAAGGAAATATTTCCTCTTCGATTGAAACAACACTGTTTTAAGTTAGCTGATAGCTGACCTATATCTCGGTCTTCCCTAACGATGACGTGGTGTCCCACCGATATCAGAATGATTCATCGTGTTCACTTATAGTAAGTACGGTACCTACCACAATACTAAGTTTGCTATGTAGTTGTTATGTTTGTTGTTGTTGTTATGTTTTCTAGTTAATAAAATAAGTAATAGTAATATTAATTTATTTACTTGAAAATATTAACAGTCTTATGTCTTATACACGGTCTAATGAAATATACTGAAACTATTTGAAGGGTAGATTCAGTCCACGATACTGAACATGAACAACTTTCCCCAAGGAATATAAATCGAAATATGAAAAATATTTTTTGTGCCTGTTGACCGATTAGCTGACTCGAGTTCGCATCGTCATCGAAAAGCAAAAAAATTTTTTTTTATTTTTCGATACCTATAATATGTTTCTTGAGGAAAGTTGTTCAGTATTGTAGACTGGATCAGGATTGTGATGAATGTAAAATTATCTATATTCGCGAATGCGAATGATTAGGCCGCGAATGTGCAAATGCGAATGCGAATACAAATGCATATGCAAATGCGAATGTCTAGTTTAAGTATTACCAAAAAACCATACTTGAATTAATAATTTTTATGATTTAGGCGTATAAAATCGCCATATTTCACATTTTTCTCCCGGTGCCATAATGAAAAACTGTCTAATTACCCCAAAATAGTTAATCTAAATAAGCAATTACAGCAGACTGCAACCAAAACAAAACAAACCAAGTAATCACAAAAAACTCATGTGAAATAAACGCTTTCTATTGGTCGAAATAATCACGTTCTGCGCGAATCATGGAAACATGGGCATGTCATAATCTGCACAGTGCACACATTCGCATTAGATTCAAATTGATTAATGCGAATGCGAATGTCGATGCAAATGTTTAAAACGATTGCGTATATTTATAACATAACCTACCCTAAAATATTTTAGTATATTTCGTTAGACCCTCTCAAAAAGGTTCTTGAATGGCGACCATGTACTACCATACAAGGTGGTCAGACGACCTGACCAATGTCGCTGGAAAGCGCTGGATGCAGGCTGCTTTAGATCGGCCATTTTGCAAATCCTTTGAAGATGCCTATGTCCAGCAGCGGACGTTATGCGGCTGAAATGATGATGTATTATATAACGTCTAAAAAATATCACCATATCTTGTAAGACGTTATATAATACATACTTTATTAGTACTTGTCTTAAACCATTATCCACCTAACTCAATGCGTCCTTGATGGATGTAAAAGTGACATTTTTCTAGAAGTCAACATGTTTAAGGTTGATAATGGTGAATAGCACCTAAAATATTTCATGAAAAAAGCTCAAGAAGTTAACACTTTACGACCTGATTGTCCTTTCAGCCATTTAACGATTCCTGGCCATAATCTAACAAATCATACTCTGTCGTCACTCCATGAATGGGGGCCGGAAACTGTTTCAGTATTGTATAGAATGACGCCTGCCCCGCACCAACTACTGCTACTGCCAGTCTGACGGTAGGCGTGGTGCAGATTGGTCATGTGCAGTGCACGCTTGTCCTGTATTCAACGGGCATTTACATATACATGAGTGGTGGTATTTTGTGGATCTATTGAGAAAAGTCTGGAGAGTTATGGGTTCATTGATAGATTGAGTTTTAAAAGTGATTTGAATTTGTGAAAGCTTTTTTAACTGTCTTTTGTATTAACTCAGTGTAATACTATCAGTAATATTGAAACGTGCAAGTACATGCTGTATAAAGTTATTAATGATATTGATAATTAACATTATCAATGCACCATTGATAGAACTTGAAATTATCTGAAGTGTTAAATTGTTTAGATTGTAATTTGCAGCGGAATTTATTGATGCATCAAATTCCTTCTACTCAGTATTGATTATATCTTGTACTTCTGTGTTAAATGTAATAGTATTACTTGATTCGGATGCAGAGTACGGACCGCGCCAGTGATAACAATTGAGTGATTAAGCCGGTTAAATGTTAATTGGTGTGGGTGAGGAACCAAAATGGTGATATGGTATGTGACGGATCGCTCTAAGGACGAGGTAATTATTTTTATAGTGTATTCCAATAATGAGCGAATTTACAGTACATAACCTTTTTAGTTTGTTTACTTCTTGAACTCTTATTTATTACAGTGCAATATCTAGGCATTATCATCTTCAGCGGCCCATTGCTGGACATAAGCTTTTTTTTGTCTACACCATGGACACACGGATATTTAGGCAATTTACACGAGAAGTAGAATAAAGGCTTGCTGCCTAGATTTTTTTCTATACATGATTTAAAAACCCAATATTTGTCATAATTATAGAATTAATCTCGTTGTCTAATTGATTGGGTATTACAGTAATTTTCTAAATCTATGACTTTCTTAAAAATACAATTGTTAGTTAAAGCTTCGACATTATACCTATCATTCATGTTAGAAACGTATTAATTCCATATGGTATAA
The DNA here is from genome assembly GCA_943193695.1 of Acrobasis suavella. Classification (NCBI taxonomy): domain Eukaryota; kingdom Metazoa; phylum Arthropoda; class Insecta; order Lepidoptera; family Pyralidae; genus Acrobasis; species Acrobasis suavella. The sequence continues at coordinate 33,561,315 of OW971928.1, forward strand.
TCAAATTTATAAACTATTATTCATGGTGTTACAAATGTTTTATCACAAATATTTTTGTTAGTGATGAACGATGAAACTATGAAGTATACCTTATTGATAAATTATCTATCATTATTGTCATCTTACTTTAACTGTCCATTCTTATTTATCGTTGTAAGTCTTTTTATTTATATCACCGCGCTGTTTATTCAGTCTCCATTCTCAATGTCGTAACTAGGGTCAATTGGTGTCCTCGAGATGTCTAGCGTTCCTTTAGGTTCGTTTATTATTTATAGTTTTTACCCGACTACCTTTTTTGCCGTAGTCGTATGTATGTAAGTGGAATCTATGTGTGTTCCACTGTACCATCCGAACCGCCTATCCAATTTTGATACGTGAGATGTCAATCGATTCGTCATTATTGTCCGGGTTTTTTATAATAACTAATGTAGAAAATAGTGTATGTCAACAAAAGTTTTTTTGTTTTTATATCGAGTTGGGTATCAAATGAAACGTCTTAATTAGTGCATTAAAAAAAAATGTTAACCTCAAATGGCTCTCGTAGTTGGGTATTAGTTTTTTAAACGTATATATTGTTAACCCATGGTTTTGGCCGTCGTTTCTTTTTGGAACTACAATGCTTCTGAACCGATCCCGCGTTAAATCTAATGTTAAGTACCTATTTGTTCTTCTCTGAGTCCTAAACCAGATAAGAAGCTATTTACTTTGTAATTAAAATTTTTGGATATATTATTATATTCGAAACTATTTGGATGATAACCACGAACTCTCTAAAAACAAATACCAGTCGATAACGTCTAATATTAATATTTATATTCTGAAAGTAAGGGCAGATTCAGTGTATAATACTGAACAAGAAAATCTTTCCAAACCAAAATAGGTATGAGATATTTCGATTAGTATACACAGGAGTAGGCTGCCTAGAATAGCAGTATATTTCAGGATTACTATTTATATGCATGAATGTCTCCTTGAACCTCTCGGCGTCACTCACAGCAGCGAGGTTCAATCGTGATGACCTCGGGAGTCGGGACGTCCCGCCTTTTGCAGGATTGGATGTAGGTATGTGGAACTGTATGTGGGACTGTAATTAGCTCAATGATTCAGGGATGTCTGTGTCAGTACTGTGTCGAGTGTGTTACGTTACTGTGATGTCTCATGTTAGTTATCCTCTTTTTCTGTTAGTTTAGTCTTGTTTACATGACTAATTACATCTCGTTGCTTTTCCATGCTGGTCTAAAGGGGGAAAAATGTTAGGACCAGCTGCTTCTCTTCTTGTGCAAATCGTATAAGATGATCGAGGGCGAGTTTGAAGATGCGAATCATGTTAAAATAAGTGATCCGGCTAGCAATCCATCACTATTTACTTTCCTTTTTCTACATCCAAAATAATTGAAAAACTGAATCGATATAAACTTAGGCGGACTTCAGCATTTTTGGCCAATTTCAAAACTGAGACGCTTTGCTCGCTCGGTCAAAAAATCCGAAATGTTCTCGTTTTTGTACTGAGGTGTATCTCAGTGTTACAGGCGGGAATAAATGATCGCTTTATTCCTCTATCTATATCTACGGCTAGATTGTTCCGTGGTTTCCTCGCAAGCAATGTGATATGTGTTAGATAAGTGACCGCTCTGTCCTTACAGATTCTTAGCTTCCGTATTAAGTACCTACGATCCATCTCGTTAACATTGAACTACACATTAATTGCAGAGTTATTTTTACTCGAGACCTTTCTCTAACGTGTGCCTAACCACATTCTTACTTTCGATTTTCAATGGAAAAGTAACGATGTGACATACTTCTCATGTCTGAAGTTTATAGAACTTTTATCATAGAGAAAATATAATATATTGATATATTTTAAACCCCCGACACAAAAAGAGGGATGTTATAAGTTCGATGTTTGACGTGTCTGTGAATCTGTGTGTCAGTTGGTGGCAGCGTAGCTTCTAAGCGAATGGACCGATTATGATGTGGGGTTTTATTCGTTTGAAAGCTGACTAAATAAGATGGTTCTTAGATACGTTGTGTCGGGGGTTACTTAAATTTTTAATTTTATTTCGTGTCTTTTTCGTGTTGTACTGTACTTTCATGTCGACAAAAGCCAAAAGAATAGAAAATCTATATTAAGTGATTGAAATTAATGAATACATACGTAAAATTTTATGAAAATTTTGAAAAAAACATCTTGTAACTCATTAATTAGCACTTGTTATATGTATGTACAGATGTTGACATTCGAGCGTACACAATACGAGTAACAAATAAGCACATCAATCTGCGAAAACCATGTTATTTACAGATTCCATACATATTCAGTCTGTACACATTTTGAGAACGATACGACACAGTAAATTTGTTACGTACAGTCTTGCATATGTATGTTTGTTCGACGATAACCCGACTAGTTTTGATTAGAGCTTCATGAAATTTGGAAGATGTAATCGATTGAATTGTCAAGTTTATACATGAGCCAAAACGTTCAAGATGTTGCAGATTTGGGGTTCTTGAGGTGACAGTTCGGGGCGATCTGCTAGTTAGACTAGAAACAAATATAGACGACAATATAAATAATTGCTACCGGATTTTGACGTCTTTCATTACATTTTTAGACTTGGTATTAACTCGTAATACGATAAGAATTTATAATTAATAATAAAAAAATGTCTTCCGTAAAATAACGTTTCATATTGTTTAAAATGATGAACTGAATCACCCTTTAAAATACTAGCACTTAATTTAAAATCACCTTGATAAATACAGCAGATGTTTAAAAAAGGCTTCAATAGAAAAACGCCACGTTGTCCCGTTTCCGCGTAGAAACAACGATGTATCATCATAATAGACAGTTTAATTAGAATCTAATTGCTATCCCCTGTTCAAACAGCGGTTCCCGTGGGAAACACGCTGTTCTCATAGTAACTGCGCTATCTGCAATTGTAATGAACGTTTAAATACTGTGCTGATTGTTTTACAAAGTCTGATACAGAAGGTTTTAATTGGGTACGATACATATATAGAATTAAGTTGTACCTTTTGTGTTATAATTATAATAATCTTTAATAAAATGATTAATAAATAAACGGCGGCTCGTTGAAAGCTGCTCGATGATTATGTGGGTGACTTTACCCGTCCATAAAAACAATTATTTAGATTTAATTTCTCCATAGTTTTTTTAAACTGTGTCACTTGCCTTTTGTGTTCTGCGTTTAGTTTTGACTGACTTATCATTTGATGTTATCGAACAGTCTCTCTGGTGGAGGTGGATACCTTTTCCTCAATGTCCTTTTCTTTGTGTCCCTTCTAGCGGTATTCTGGTACATCTTTGCTCATACTCATTTAGCTGCCGGTCCCAGCTACGCACGTATATGTATTATACATAGAATCCTTCCTCTTGAATCACTTTATTATTTATGAAAACAGCAATAAAATCAGTTTAGAAGATCTAAGTGTACACACATACACACTCACAGAAGAACAGACGACGGCGGAAGTGACTTTGTTTGTATTGATATTCTAAAATGCTTAACATATCCCCAATTTGTGTCTTCTGCTTATTCTGTTATTACGCTTTAAATCTAATAAAGTTAAGCATTTACTTAATGTGTAGTTTGGCATTCTTTTTGTCATTATAGCTTTTTCCATACCGTATTTGCACACTTAGGTATTTTAATTATGAATATATACATCGTGGAAGGGACTATATACTAGATCACTATAGATTTTTGCACTTGGCCAGTCATGCTATTTGGAGTGTTTCTATACAAACATCATGTCCATCACACCAGCGCCACACTCCTATCTCTGTATTAATACTGTCGCACTGCAAGTCGCCACTATATGGAAATATTCCTACAAATTTATTTCACAACATTTAGTTTTTTATCAGTTTATATGCCACTTTATTCATATAAAACCTGCACTCGTTGAATCTAGACGAATATTATAAAAATAGAAGATTTGATTATGTGCTTGTATGCTTATTTGTCAGATATATTCGTATAGTTCAATGCTACCGAATTCAGGAGCACTGATTTTTCTGTCAAATTTATTAAGTCTCCTTTTATTGGTAGATTATCTAAGTTTGAATCTACAAGTAATGTAAATTACTCATTATATGACTGATTTAAATAAGAGGGCAAATTTTATTTTATTGTGAAAGAAAACTGAGATATAATTAAAAATTTTGTCTCATGCGGCTCTAGATAACCCTTCGAACTATTTTATGAAATACTTAGCATTTTTGCTAAAAGTGGTAGTTTTTTGCAAAAATGCTAAGAAAATCTTTGAACAGTATATATAGGTCATAAAATAGTTTGGAAGGTTTATCTTGAGCCGCATGAGACAAAATTTTAAATGATATGTCCATTTCCTTTTAAATAATTTATTTCAAACGGAGCCAGCACTGGCCCCCGAAAAATTCACGTATCCCCTTAAATATTAGCCTGTATGTATACTGTTATCTACGAAATGTCACTAACAAAATGAATTTCATTAGAAAATAGGCCTCTGTTGACACTTTTTCATATCGGTTTACACAATGCTTTATAGTATTAACTCCTTAATTAATATAAGAAAGAAAGAAAAGCTTTATTCGGCAACAAAAATATTACAACTTGTCTATATAAAGTTATTATATAGTAGATTGTGCTATACGGGAAAAAGGTAATATTTGATTCTCGAGCATAACGAAGAATTTCACAGTTGAATCCTGAGTGAAGGAGGGATTCATGTATATCGCCCAAGATGAAAATATTATCGTACCCGAGTAGCACACTCTACTTTTATCTCCATCTATGAGAAAAACTAGCAAATACGAAACAAAATGTAAAAAAGTAGGTACAACTACGATACATAATCAGAGTTCAACCGATAGATACTTACCTTTATTTGGTGTCGTTTGCGTTCAATAAATACTTAAAGATAATTTTTCGAAGAGCACCATCTTCTGATAAAATATTCACTCATAACTTTGTTTGCGTGGTCCTTCATATCTTTTAATTTTCACTATTGGCTTGAATTTACGAAAACGAATTCAAATTTTAATAATTAAAATGGCAATACAATATAACCCAAAACTCCTGTAATTACTTTGAATTAAAGCCACAAATTGCGCTTTTTTAAATTATACTTTTGTTTTTTTCCGAAGTGTATCTAATTGGCACAGACGTTGTCATTTTAGTTTTAAAACAATACATTATAATTTATGGTTTAAAATCTTTTTTTTTTTGCTGGAATGCCAAAACTATTTTAGATTTTACATAAATTACATTTTACTCGTGTTCATTTTCAAATTTTTTGAATCCCTAGAGATTTTCTTTTTACTTTTCAGTCCCGAGAGAATCAGCAGTAACTTTAACTTGGGATGAAAACATCGTTTTTCGAGTAGATGATATGAAAAGAACTTATCATACCTATAATAAAAACAACAACTGCGAATTTCTGAAAGGGCGGCCAGCTCAGATATGTATTGATGGCGAGGTGCTGATTTGACAGACTGATTTTCAGCTGGTACCAAAATAAGTTTGTTAGATGGCTTATTTATGTAAAACAAAAGATCAGCTTTGCAAGAACTGCGTAGGAATAATTTTTTGTTCGAAAGTTACAAACTATTGACATAAAATACATACAAAGAAAGAGCACCTACGTCTCATACTTATCGAATGTCCATTTATCCAACTGTCTGCCTTGTCCATTCTCTCTGTTTTCTCGATATCAGTAAAAAGCCTAATTTCGCAATGTTCAGTCTAAATCTGATTGGATTGGTTTCGTTCGTGTCCCGTTTTTCCAGAAAATACAAAATTTTCCGTGTTTTTCAACGGATCGTTCCAAATCTTCAGAACTGTTTTATTTTCTGGAACAGTTACAAATGACTATGTTAGTAGGACGCCTTTTTACGACGTTATCTTATGATTTTTATCGTGAGCTATGAAGTTGGATATTTAATTTATTTAACATTCAAGACAACATTTACTTCTTTTTACTAACCCTTGTCCCACTTTTCAGTTAAAATATGTTTTTTCTCGTTCTTATTATGTCATATATTAAAAGGGGGAAAGAGACAAATGAGAATTATTTTAACTGAATCAGGTTTAACAAACGGTTAATTTTTAAGAATACGAAGGTTACTTACAATTAACTTTTGATAAAACAACAAATCAAGATAATATAATATCCATTTTTGAATAATATTATTAAATAATAAATTTCATTATGGTAACCTAGAATCTAAGCAACATGATATTGAATTCGAAGTTCTTATTTCTATGCGGACAAAGTTGAAAATTCCTTAGAATTTTTTCTCACGCTCCATTCATGAGAATGATAAGATCATTATGTAAGAACATAATGATAATTATTTTAACTGGGATCTATTTTGCTTTCATTGTATTTCAGTTTCGATCGAGTTCAACGACTTAAACATGCACAGCCAGTTTAAAAAACATTTATTGAACTAAAAGGTCACAGACAAAATATTTAGCCTTGTTTTAAATTACCGCAGAAGAAAGTTTTTTGTTGAAATAGCGACGTAAACAAGTTAAAAACCTTACTTAGAATATTTTTTATGAAATTTATTTAAAACCTATATACTTATTCACTTCGAGCTTGTCTTTTTCTCCACAGATGCATATTTTTTATGCACATATTTAATTTTTTCACGTGTCTAGTTGTGATACACGTTAATGTGCACACGTGCCTTGACTGTCAGTGTTGTTTGACTTGAGAAATTAGTTTAACATACTCTTTTTTCCGAAACATTATTGAATATATTTAAAGCAATAACGAGCTGCGTTCCTTCGCTGGATAACAATGTCGTTAAACTGGATACCAATAAGATAGCCGTTAAATAAAAAAGCCTACCCTCTTATCGCGAGCTCTTATTCTATCAAAGTATGTTTTGTGTAGCCGTTACTAACATTGTTATGTTTGTTTGTCCGCAGAGTGAACAGTCGTCGCCTTTCCGTCGCTGGACGACCTCTGGCGGCGCAAGCGCACACAGCTCGTATCGACACCACGACCCCCGCAGCATGTACAATAAGGTGAGAACTATAATACTTGACTATCAGCGAACATCATGTACATTACCAACAAGGATGGTCGCTAGAGAGTCGCTATTCTTTCGTATAGTCGTTAGTTATTTATGCTGTGCCGGTATCAATTGCTTATCACTTGACTGAGCAGTCGTCGTCCATCGTTGGATGACTTCTGACGACGTAAGCAGGCAACTACTTCATTAAACGATCATTATATTTCCGGCATAAACAGTCGGTGAACTCGCTAAAACGCACCTTCTTAAAATTCTTGTTTGATTATTTTGGACCGGTATTTGCATATTACTCGGTCGTTGTACTGACGCCGGTTATCTTAAATGGGGTAGATAGAGCCTAGGGCTTTGATATGCTTAAGCGCTGATCAGCGCTCACATTTTTGTACCCTGTTGGCTGCCTAAGCGCTTATGAGCGCTCCCGTATCAGGCGGCAACGTTTGCAGAATTTCGACATTAAGACCCCAATGGTCAGACACTAATAACATTTCGCTTTGTCTCCAGCAGCAGATGAGCGAAGGTACAGCTCCAAACACCGCGTCATGTGGCGGCGTCGCTCGGTGGTCGCTCGGCTTGGAACAGCTGCTGGCTGATCCGGCCGGGGCGGCCGCTTTCTTACATTTCCTTTCAAAGGAGTTCGCTGCAGAGAACATACGGTGAGAAACGGCTGCATTTAATATGCCAGTTCGTTTATTTTTCGGGGGTTAAGTGGCCAACACTGGTTTCAGATTTTTCAGGCTGCCCCAAGAAAACTGACATAGTTTGAAGACTGCCTTACAATTATGACAGCCGGGGCCAACGGCTAATACGTGCAATATTCTAGCAATATACGAGTACTATATTATATTTATTGATTACATTTTTGTAAGATATAAATACAGGTATAAATGCAAATTATGTAGAAACAATAGTAAATAGAAAGCTATTTAAAATTCTCCGTAAGTAGAAGTAAAATAGAAATGAAAAAAATGACAATGCGACAAGATAACGGGGTCTGATAAAGTAACAATTTTGAAACTACATAATTATATCACGTTTCACGTTAAACATTTCCAGTTTGCTAAATTGTTTTTAAAACTTTTTAATCACATGAATAGAGTCATCTACATTGTTGGTGTTCCCGTCAGATTTTGGTGGCTATGCGAGCAGTACGGCTCGACCGAAGACCCGTGCCGGCGCGCCGCGCTCGCCAAACAGATCTGGGAGCGGCACCTCGACAGCAAGGCCAGCGAGCCCGTCAACGTGGATGCCATCGCCAGGAAGACTGTTGAGGCCAGGCGGGATCTAGAGCCCGTGCCGCCGGATCTATTCCAACAGGTAATGTGAAATAGTAGATTGTTACACTAAGCAAAAAGAAAGTTATTATTGCACCGAGTGTTTATTTGGAACCCTAGCGCTAGCGCGGAGGGAAAATATACTTGCCTCTTCTTCTCCATCTATCTATTTTTCCGAGCTGTGCTGCATCGTAGCCATGTACTCCTAATAGGTAGCCACAGACTAGCTGGGGCAGTTGGAGCTCCTACATGAAGAGGTAGTTTAGGTACGTAGTGGAGAGCTTGAGAGAAATAGACAGCAGAGTTATTTATTATAACTTTACAATACTGATATATATAAATTAACAATACTGATATAGATGTGATCAACTCGAGAGATGGTAGTGGATGAATGTAGAATGATGAGGAATGAATCTAAAATTTAAAAATTAAATTTAAAATGAGATTATTTTTAGACAGGTGGACAGTGTGAAATGGAAAAAGGAGTTAAACGGGAACATGAAGGATGAGGTTTATTGTAACATCGTTACAGCTATACGTTTTCTGGCTTTTTCGTTGATCGATTTATCGGTCTATCTAGTTGTTCACAAGAGAGATGGCATAATGCCAGGAAACCGAATGGCACACGCCGCCTGATTAATTCCAGATGTAGGTTGCTTTAATTCTGACTCGTAAAGTATCTTGGTTTCAACGTGGTATCTCCCGGGCAAACATACAACGTATAAAAATGATTAGACTTTTTTTTTATATTTCTTGTTGAGAGAAAAAGTTTAAAAACTTTTCCCGATAAGTTGTTAAAGTCGATCCCTCATATTCATAAAAAATACTACAGTTTGCTAAAGCTATTTTAGTTAAAACATGTTTTGTCCCTTTCCCTCTTTTCAATATTTGACATTGAGAGAACGAGTCAAAATATATTTTAACTAAAATAGATTAAGCATATATTTTTTTATGAATAAGGGGGCAAATGTGTTTTTGTCTCTTCCAGGCTCAAAAGCAAATCTTCAACGTGATGAAGTTCGACAGCTATCCCCGCTTCCTGCGCTCGGCCGTGCACGCCGAGTGCGCGCGCGCAGACCTGCGCGGGCTACCCATCCCGTACGCCAATGACGCGCACAACGACACGCAACATGACACACCCACAAAGGTCAGTTCTCCGAATCCACCAAACAATCCGATGTCCGTATGATTGTGATGTTTGTTTTTAGTTTGTGTATTGTAAGTGGCCAACACTGGCGTTAGATTTTCAAGCTGCCTAAAGGCATCTGACATAGCTTGACGACTACCACACATTAATAACAGACGGGACCAACAACGTATAAGCACAGAATAAGTACTAGTACTTTCCTTTCGAAGCACGGAGGAGCTCGAGAAAATTTTATGGCACTTATGGTCACCCATCGAATTGCGTATCACGCCCGGTGTTGCTTACTGTTCGGTTCAGTTCAGTTCTGTGCTCACCCAGCCAGCGTTTCGCAGCAAGAGCGTTGGAGCTAGGTCCACTTTGGAATGAACATGACTGCACTTACAGCTACGGGCCGATAATGGGTACTTATCATCTCCGTCTTACTAGAGCAACCACGTCAGAACACTTTGAACCAGTACCAGGCTCAAGAAACCAGGAGAGCACGTATATAGGATTTTATGGAGCGTGTGGGAGATTGCAGTATAGGGGATGGGAGAGACAGAGAAAGTTAGAGTCTACCGTATACCAGCAACAAGTAAACATATAGGAATAGAATTCTATACCTGGTGTGTAATAAATAATAAGGAAGGGACATGCATAGAATGCGTATTTTTTTACTCTTATCTTGGTAACGCCCGGTGTCGCTTACTGTTTAATGAAAAATAACAGACACGTTAAGCAATAATTTTAACAACAAAGCTTTTAAAATATAAATATTTTCATGTCACTACATATAAGTATCGTAGTGGCGAGTTTATCAACATAGTTGTGTGTTGTTCCAGCTAAAGAAGTCTGCCAGCAATGCGTCCGAGCGGCGCCGCAGCGGCGGCGCGTCCCTGCTGCCGTGGAAGCGCGCCGTGTCCAAGGACCGCGCCGGCGACGCGCCGCCCAGCCAGCCCGCGCCCCTCACCGACGTGAGTACCCCTTCACACCCCTCATCACATCCTCGTCATTTCAGCCGCATAACATCCACTGCAGGACATAGGCCTCTCCCAAGGATTTCCAAAATGACCGATCTGGAGCGGCCTGCATCCAGCGCTTTCCAGCGACCTTAGTCAGGTCGTCAGACCACCTTGTGGACACTAGAGGACACAATGCTGGAAAGCGTATGGACTTCTTTGGATCAGCATATCATAAGTTAGTGGACTAAAACTACGCACCTGGTGACATTCTAAAGCTTATGCTGTTCTTCTTCAGAAATCCTGATGCGGGTGAGTAGGGCAAGGAAGTAAGTACAATATATCCCAAAGGTTTGACGTGCTTCATAATATGGCCCTAAAGCAAGAAAAGATAAGAGAACACTTCTCATCCCAGCACGCAGCGGTGCGGCTGTGCAGCACGAGTTTGACTCTCACTGCGCGTAGGGTTGCCATCTGTTTTAATATTTTTTTCAAAACTTACAACCGGCTTCAACATCAAACAACACAACCGATTTTGATAAAGTTTCTATGGGACTACCTGAAAAGTATTCCCTTAAAAAAAAAAAAAATTCTCCACATTGGTTCAGGTGTCTTCGAGTAATCGGTGAACATGCATAACAAAACGAACAAATTCGACGTATTGAAAACCTCTTCCTTTTTGAAGTCGGTTAAAAAAGGTCGGACTCTGTGCTGAATAAGGCCGGACTTTTCGCCCCAAAAGCCCGACGAAGGGTATAAGATATAAGAAATCAATAATTAGTTTAAGATAATCGTGGCGAAACCTAAAAAAAAGCTCGTGCGCTACAAAAGCCGAACAGGTCGGACACCAAACATGTGACAGATGGCAACTATAACTAGGCGCGACTTGTATCTCTTTTGTACTCATGTACTGTCATTTTCAACTTGCTTCCAGTGAAGGAAAACATAGTGAGGAAGCCTTCATTGATCACTACAGTGTAATTATGAGTGTTGTCACAAGATGAAAGTCGCTAAGCTACATTCAGATTGGCTTTTTGGCAGCTTAAAAATATCTAAAGCAAGCACGATGTGAAGATCTCAGGGCGTGCCGGCCTTAGCTGAGCCACACCACTGAAGCTCCATACTTTAAGATTAGATACAACATTCGTACACAAGCGTTCATGTGAAAGTAAAACGTAGGGCTACCATAGATCGGCACAATTTACTCGACTGTCTTAAATTGTAGGGTAGGCACAGCTCCGCTCAACTTTTATCGCACCGCACTCATTTGGTTATAGAGAATAGTTACTCTGATTTTCCTATATTCGCAAAGTATTTGCTTAGCGAATCACGATTTCGCTAAGTAAATACTTTGACACACCTCTACGTGCACATTAAACCCTCAAATAGAAGCAAAACAAACCGATTGTTGCATCATGGTCTCCACGTCGACAGCCATTGTGGAAATTTACGAGCGCACTATCGCTATCAAAATATTTGAGAATCGATGCGCTATTTATAAAGTACAAGTTTAGCTCGCGACTCCGTTCGCGTCTTATCAGTTTATATTGCGATTATGTAAATAAAGGCGCTACTAAAATAGTTTTAGGCCTACGACGTTGATGTTCAAAGCATATTAAAGTATGTTTACTTTGTTTTAATTTCTTGCAATTTCTCATTCCTATAAAACTTTAGGATTGCATTTAGGTGCATTTACTAGAGGTTTTACTTATGTAGAAAAATTGAATAAGTATTTATAACATTTTTAAACTAAAAGTATTCTTATATGTGCAAAAGTATGATTTTCAATTTAATTTTCTGTGTCACATTGATTTGTAGAATACACATCTATTATAAAGTAAAGTAGATACTCTAACAAAGATAAAATTGATAATATCTGGTTAAAAATAAAACAACATTTTTTTCGAAAAAGAAAGAACACAGTAGATACAGTTTTACAAGTAAAATTAATGTTTATGGGACCATAATAAACAAATACGAATTTTCAAGAACAAAATATGGACACAAGGCCCTAATTCGAGTTATAATTACAAAATATAATGAGATAACAAATAAGCAAATTCAAATTATGTACAGTATCTTTAAATTGTTGTAAAAAATAATCATATGAAAAACTGGACGATATTTCGATATAAATGCCATATATCACATCACACCACCAAAGGCTCCGACACCAATGCGGAGACACGTAGAAATGTTTTCCATACAGCGAGTAGGCTATATATTTCTAAAAATAGAACTCGCGAAAATAGTTTTGTTACTTATTTAAAACTGTCTTGTTAAACAATTAAACTTGATCCCAGGCCAAATAGATACCAAAATGTACTTTAAAAGAATGAAATGTTACAAAGCAGGAATTCATTATTCGTAGTGTAAACATTTTTTTCCTGTTATTGTGAATTGGCATGTTTAATCTCTAGAGTGTTCTTAACTTCTAAGAAGAGTGGAGTAGGAAACCGAAAGACATGTTTAACTGTTTTTCGTTATGTCATTGTTGTATATCATGTTGATAGGTAGGTATGATATAATGTCGAACGAAATCTTTTCCGGACTTCTTTACATAATACACAAGTGGACTGAAAAATAGTTTTGTCTTCTCTGACTAACAAGTAATGATGAAGGTATAGCGCATTTAAATTTCGCATGACGTCACGATGTCGTACGACTTTTACAGTGCAGTGAAGTCACAAGCCTCCATTTTGGAACTGCTCTGTATTAATTTCAACTAATTTGATAAAAAAAAAAATTATTTTTATTATCGGTGTTTCGCACCTTGTCTATAAGCCGTAAACCCAGAATGCTGCGCTCCATGGCTCGTTGGCAAACCTTGAGTTTGGACTTTTGAGCCTCGGTCAATGACCAGGTCTGTGCCCCATAGGTCAGAATGGGCAGGATGCATACGTCGTGTAGCTTTTGCTTAAGTGTCAATGGAAGGGAACCCTTCATTAGCTGCTTCATGGACCAGTAGCTCTTCCAGGCGTTATTTATTCGGTGATCTATCTCTCGCTCTTGCCTGTTTTCAAAATGCTACTTGGCCCAGGTAGATATACTCCTCAACGTACTGCAAAGCCTGCCCATCCACCTCAATCTGGAATTTGGTGCTGTTTGTCATGACTTTGGTCTTTGACCGGTTCATCGTAAGTCCAACCTCAAGGCTTGCCGTGCTCAGGTCTTTAAGCATACTTTCTAGATCAGATGCTGAATGAGCGAACAGAACAATGTCATATCGGCGTAGCGAAGATTGGTCAACCTTTGTCCGCCGATGACAATGCAACAAAAAATATTATTAATGTTAATTGACAACATTTCATTTTCTAAAAGGTATGAAAATTCGAGATTCATTTCGAGATTTGGCGATTCTGAACACGTAAAATATTTTTTCAGATTTTTTTGAGTTATATTTTTAGAGATAAATGAAAAAAACTCAAAAGTACAAGGATATAGGCATTTAACAGTTTACGCCTTTGCTTGAACATCTAAAAGTGAAAAAATTATGTCAAGCTGTCAGCTGTCAATTGACACGTGCGTCAATCTGACAACTGACATCACGAGTGAGAGAGAGAGATAATAGTAGTGTTGTCTATAGAAGTATCAGTTCGATAGGAAGACCATCTAATATCAATAGTTCTTTCAGTAAAGTAGAATTAGGATTGGAAAAAATACACATGCATTAAAATGTTTACATAGTTTGGTGACGAAATGCTAATGTTTCCTTTATATGATTGATATTTCAGGTTAAATAAAAATAATATTGACATCTAGGTCTTAAAAACTATAAAAAAATGAAGTAAGGAAAAATGCTAAAATGGGGCGACTTTCAAAACACGAGGTGACATTTATGACAGCTTTTTTTTTGTTTTTTAATTAAATCTTCCAAATTTCTGAACGCATATTTATTTATATTTTTGAAATAGCAATCCTGGTACGTCCGCCATCTTTTTACAACGCGTGTACGCCGGAGCTCTTGTTTTTATTTTCAGTCAAATTCACCCCAATTAACTTTAAAACGCTGTAACTTAAAAAGTAAAAAGTAAAACATTTTTTTCTTTGTGTTCTAAATTCCTGTAAGGGGCGACTATGAAAATCCGTTAAAAAACGTGGGTTACCCAAAAACCCCATTTCAAGTATAGAGTTGATAGGGCAAATTTATTTTTGTCGAGTATTACATGCGTAATTTTTTATGCCATTTGTTTTCCACATACCAATTCGACAATATGATATTTTTATGCCAAAAATAGCTGAGATAGGAGCGTTTGAATTTTTAAATCAATCAAATTAACCCAATTTTACGATACGTAAGTTTTTGTATCGATATCGATATGTTACTGCTACAAAACACAACTCTATAGACGTCAGTAAAAGTTTTATTTTTTAATTATAATGTATGGCAAAGATGTAAACTCGTTACATCCTAACTCTTGTACTTACGCTCTTTTAGAATGGAGAGATTTTAAACAATTTAATTTTAGGAGAAATAATGAAAAGAAATGAAAAAGAAAAAATACGTATGTCCTTTTTTTTTGAAGTTCTTTAAGGAAAAAATATAAAATATGACTATAAAATTTTTGAAATGTTGTCAATTCTATTATATTTGGATTATCTTACTGACGGATTAAATAGAATAACGCTTTTCTGACCCATACTTTATCGCTTTTGCATTGTCATTGTTGGTTACCGTACAAGCTGTGCCAACATTTGTAGGTACAGTGACCGAGTCCTACTGTTTGTCTGTTTATAACGCAGAGTCACCGTGTTATCTATTTGGTCACATGACTAGCTGCTTTGAGGCTGGCAGTGCAAAGGATTTATTAGAGTTAATACTTACTTTATGACTATGGTTATACCGAAATCTACTAGTAATGTTATTCAAACTAAACATTTAATTTAGAGATTTTTTTTCCAAATGGACCAGCTGAACTGATCAATTGAAAGGGATCAACTGTTTTCTTTCTCTCCGATTCTTTGTTATTGGCTTTCATGTGACTGTTTATGCTGATGGGGAGAAAAAAAAATGAAATGATAGAGTTCAATAGAGATAATGATATAAGAATATTCCTATATAAGTGATAGCAACCGGCAACCTGTCAAATCCCGTTTTTTTTTTTCATAAGAGTGTAAACAGTAACATGGGCTAAGCTTGATGTCAAATTATGCAAGCATACACATGCACTGGGAAAAAAATCTTCATGTATCAATTCAGAAATATTAACTTTCTTCCATGTTGGTATGGGAAAAAGGGAAATATAAGAATGTTCCAGCTGCTGTTCTCTAATGGGGCACTTTAGAGATAAACACGTGATAGTGTATATAGACGACCTCTGTGGCGTAATGGTCAACACGCAAGACCGCCAATCTGGAGGTTCTGGGTTCGATCCCCAGCCAGAGCAAGTGGGAAAATGGCCTTTTTCAAATTGTCCTGTTTATCTTTATATGTATTTAACATAAAACTAGCTTTTCGTGCAGCTGTTGACGTAGACTAAAAACGTTTCCAGTTCAGAAAATGGGTAAAATGTTCAGTCAGTTGAGGAAACATGAAAAAATGTGTGGGCGGCCATCTTGGATCCAAAATCTGATTGCATTTTCAAATTCCGCGGGGTGCTCTACCCCGGCATACAAAATTTCAGACAGCTGCGAAGTCTTAGTGAGACGTTATGAACAAAATAATTTTAATTTTCTAAAATCCAGACGCCATCTTGGATCCCAAAAAAAAGTTTAATTTGGATTTTTCGACCATCTTGGATTTCCAAAAATATCAACGCAGCGCTTGGGCAGATTGGCTCGGCCTACGGCCTCGCCACGCAGCTCGCCCTTCGGGCTCGCATCACTCGGCCTGCGGCCTCGCGAAACTTACTTGGGGGGGTAGAGGGGTCAGAGGGGGGAGGGGCTCGGCCTTCGGCCTCGCCACGCAGTTCGGCCTTCGACCTCGCCACGCAGCTCGGCCTGCGGCCTCGCGGAGGGCTACGCCTTCGGCCTTCGGCCTCAGGCTGCGCCTAGTTACTTAGGTGGGACTTTTGTATGAAATATATACGGAGGGGAAATGTCCATGTATGGCGGCAATCTTGGATTTTGAAAAAATAATAAAATAAAATATGTTAGTCAGTCAGTCAGTGGTATTGTAGGTTTATATATTATTTAACATAAAATATAATATCGTTGGGTTAGTATCCTATAACACAGCTTACTTTGGGGCTAGCTCAATCTGTGTGATTTTTCCCTATATTTTTATTATTTATGACAAATAACATTGTGTATCCTTCTTTCCAGGTGGTGAAGTCTGCCCAGATCGCGCACGGCCAGTGCTTACTGTGCCGCGTTGTGCTCCCCGACGGCGCCACCTCCGTGGTGGGCGTCGACGACAGCGTCACGGTGCGCAGGATGGTGGACAAGCTGCTCGTCAGGAGGAACCTCGTGTGTGCCACCTACGACGTGCTTTTGAAGGACTGCGCGCAGGTTACTATTTTGTACTATTTTTAACCGACTTCAAAGAGGAGGTTATCAATCCATCCGGAATATTTTATGATTTTTTTTATATATTATGCTCTGTTCACCGATTACTCGAAAGACGCCTAGTCTGGTTAAGAAAAGTCTTTTTTGTTTTTAAGGGCATACTTGTCAGATGGTCTCATAAAAATTTTATCAAAATCGTTTGTGTAGTTTGGGGTAAAAATCGGTTTTGAAAAATTATATTACAAGCTTTTCTTTTACTAGCAATCTTGTATGTATGTTTGTTTTGGGTCAAATTTACAATTTATTTTCAACCAGTAATCGAAATGTGTTAGTCAGATGACAATGCAATATTATAATCAATGAGCTGTTCTGATCTAATAAGGGAGCCGGGAGAATTCAGTAATTTATCAACATAACCTCATTGAGTAGGACTTGTTTGATTTGTCTTGAGAAGCACTTTATGGTATCAATAAAGTTTTATAAATAAACAAATGATGATGGTAGTGGCAATGAAGGATGATTTTAACAAATAGCATCGTCACCAGGGTGAAACCGCCACGATCGACCTGAACGCGCCGTCGTCCATCCTTGGCGGGCGCGAGGCGCTAGTAGAGCGCCGCGCCGTGGTGCGCGTGGAGCTCAACGGGCGCAGCGTGTGCGTGCGGTGCCGCGCCGCCAGAAGGCTGCGGCACGTGCTGCGGCCGGTGCTCGCGCGGTACGCGCCCGCGACTAACGTGCCGAGACGGGTGCTGAGAGACGGCGTCGATGTTAGCCCTGATACGTTGATGCAGGTTTGTGCAGACTTGAGATTGACACATGTGCTTAGACCGATATTGGCAAGATACGCACGGGTGACTTTGTGCATCGAAGATTTTTGAGAAACGGCGCTGATGTTAGCCCTGATACATTCATGCAGATTTAAGGCGATTGATACATGATGTGCTTAGACCAATGCTAAAGTCTGATTTTTTATTCCGTAGAATTCTGACAGCTGTAATTTTTGTCATGCCAGTGATCACGAACCTTTTTGGCCAGGCACAGTTTTTATTAAATTTCAGATTTCAATAAAAGTCTAAACATCTGAGTCTATACATTTTAATTGTTAGTGAATGAAACCATTTTATGACGTATAGCGCTCCAAATTAAAAGGGGATTTACGGCGAGCGATACTTATGTCCCTTTTCATCACGCACAGCTGAATAATCAATTTAAAATAAAAATTATGAAAACTGTATCTGATTTAACAAACAAAAATCGGCATACTTTATTTTTAATTTTTTTAATTTTAGTGGATTACGAAAAATTATTTGTAAAAGCTTGTGACCAAAAATGTTTATGACACCAAAATTAATAGGGAGTGATGCCAGGTAAAGAAAAATAACCTGCTGACTTAAAAATCTAACTTTAAATTCGGCTTTAAAAATGTCATAACATATTAAATATACCAGGAAGTTTAAAATTTATCTTTTTCTAGGTAAAACATAAAAATGTATCAAGAATTAAATTTTTTATTGCCAAAAAATGGGTTCCCTTATTAGTTGGAGAGCTTTTTCAGAAGCAACACTTGTGAAATGTCAGAATTCTATGGAATAAAAATCTGACTTTAGCGAGATATGCACAGGTGACTTTGTGCATCGAAGAGTTTTGAGAAACAGCGCTGATATTAGCTCTGATACATTCATGCAGGTATGTCATGGTTTTACGCCGTTTCTCGGTCTTGTCTCAGTGAATAGGTAGGTATATACGTGTTATGCAGCATGTCGATTATAACTACTCAGTAGTTCGAAAGACAGCGTCATTCCAAAGGATGTAAAAATGTAATACCCTTTACCGTAATTTTCTTAATACATAAAACAAAGTAGAATGAGTTTTTCTGATGTAAAAACAATCACTCATAGCGCATATTCACTCTATTTTTACACTGTTACTTCAATACTATAAGCTTGTTAGCATTTTGTTAAATCAAAAATAGTGCTCTTGAAAATTAATCTATTTTCTTTTCTTCTTTTATAGGATTTAGATGGCGCCCGTCTGCAAATCATAGAAGTGTCAGAAGATGCAGCTATTGGCGGCGAACGAGATGACGATGCAGATTCTTTGAGTGACCTCGCACTGCGGCTGCAAGATGACGCCAGCAATGATGCCGATTCTCAGGTATATAACGGTTTCTTTGTCGTTTCTCATGGGTGTGTTGCCCTCAGACTTAGTTATTTCCACTTAGCTCGTTCTTTTAATCGTTGCTTCAACGTAGTCGCTATGTGTAAACCCCTTCCGCTTCGTCTCGAGGGCAGGCAGTCGTGTGTGCGTTCGTCGACTCAGCGCATCGTATGTACACGATGCTTATTTGTATCGAAAATGATGCATCGACAGCGTTACAGAGACGCAACGCGTTGTATGGACTCTTTCGGCTTTAATATCTTCTACCTAACAAAGCAACTGACTTTTAAATGATTAAAGTCATCGTTATGTTTACTTTAAGAAAAAATTTTTTTTAATATAAGTACGTATTTTATCTATATTTAAGAACTGTTCTCTTGTCGGTGGAATATGAATTTTCTTCCATTGGCCTCTCTCGACGCCACCTGTTTTACTACAGTGTACGACACGAAATTCACCTTCTCCTTTATCAGTTTCAAGTAGCTATGCACTAGACACTAGATGGCAGCACAGTGAAGTCAGGGCCAATCAACTTTTGAAATTAGACTCAGTTGACAGGTTTTTTTGCTTCGTCAAATGTACCCAATGATAGCAGCTTATTTGTACCTGACTTCGCTGTGCTGCCATCTGGTGCAGGGAAGTTACTAATGTCAAATTTTCTACATGCGAATGCGAATGCGAATGTTTAGGCTATGATTGTGCGAATGCGAATGTAGACATTAAGTACTAGAAAAAACATACATATTAATTAATAATTTTTATTATTTAGGCGTAAAAAATCGTCTTATTTCACTTTTCTTTCCCGGTGCCATAGTTAAAAACTGTCTAATTATAGACTGTCTAATAATACAACAAAGTATTTGTTTGTCTATTAGGCACTTACAGCAGACTGCAACTAAAATAAAGCAAGTAACTACAAAAAACTCACGTAAAACGTTTTATATTGGTCAAAATAATCAAGTGATGTGCGAATCATCTAAAGGCAGGGCGATGGACATGTCATGCTGACCTGCACAAGTGCACACTGATTGATGCGAATGCGAATGTTTAAAACAAATCGCATTAATGCGAATGCGAATATTCGTAACATTCCTAATATGGCATCCCATATTTTTAACCGACTTCAAAAAAGGAAGAGGTTATCAATTCGATATTTTTTTTGTATGTATGTAACGCGATATCTTCATCAACCGTGGACCGATTTTGATGATTTTTTAATATGAAAGCTTGTAGCACCAAGTTGGTCCCATATCAATTTGTAGAAGATATGATGAAGAACTTTGGAGCTATGAAACAAACTCGAAAGAAAATTAATTCTGTTGCTTTTTTGTTAAAATCGTTGAAAACACTTTTTAAAAATAATAATTTTTCCCGTACAGAGCAACACAGGCAGCACAAGCAGCATGTCCCGCCACAACTGGAGCGCCGTGAACGCCCCGCAGGCGCGCGTGCGAGCCGCGCTGCGGCCGGGGCCCCCGCTGCATCATCACCCACCCGGTATGTGTTGACTAATCACATCATAATAGACTACGATGATGACCTCTGTGGCGTAATGGTTAACACGCAAGTCCGCCAAACCGGAGGTTCTGGTCCACCATCCACAGCCAGGGCAAGTTGGAAAATGGCCTTTTTCAAATTGTCCTATATATATATATATATATATATATGTATTTATCGTGAAATATAGTATCGTTGGCAGACACAGACACCAGATGGCAGTTCAGTGATGTCAGTCCAAGCAACTGTTGCGATTGTATCCATTAACAGCAGCTTATTGGACCTGACGTCACTGTACTCCCATCTGGTGTCCCATATTTTTGAAAAACATTATTAAAATAACCCCTATTATCTTCTTCTAATAATTAATGTTTTCCCTATTTCAGATTTCCTTGACAATCTCCGAGAAACGCAGCGCCAGCGCCTCCAGCCGCGCGCCGACGTGGCCCTGTCATCACTCCCTCCTCCCGCCACCTCGGCACCCCCTTCCGCCCGCGCCCCGGCGGCTGCCTCCCCCCGCGCTCCCCCACCACTCCCCCCGAAGCCGCCTCAGAGAGCCACGCCCACCGTAGTGTGAAGACAAGTAAGGACAATCAGAGACACAAATCAAATGTCCTAAGGACTTCTGTCATACGTCAATGTATAATTAACCTCTCGAGACAAGAATACTAAACACGAAGTATGTGTCCTATTGTGATACGCGTCGGCATCTTCTCGAAGCACTTCTTGTAAAAAACACATCGTCTTGTAAGAAATGTATGACATTTTATTAGAAAATAAGTAACTCATCGACATCTTGGAAAATATATCTTGACGTCTTGTGAGAAACCTTGGCAGGCTTGTGAGAAATCATAAGTACAGAAATGCTTATATTGACGCCTGAAAAGCGAATTTTAATGTCGAAAAATTTATGACGCGCACAGTACATAATAATAGATTGTTATAAGTATAAAATTAAGTAAATAAAACCCACGAGTATTAACTAAATGTCAATGATTAACGATATTGATTGTGCCTATTATGTGATTGTGTGAATAAGAAAAATCAAGATTGATAGAAGTCTCTTTCATATCCTACCTCGTAGGTCTACCTTCTAGGACTGCTTTCAAGCTATATTGCCATAAAATCTATCCTCTGGCGGCTTCGACCAAACTTGTTTAAAATTTATTCCGAGAGTAAACGGGAATATACTCTAGAATAACTCGATTTTGCGTTTTACCAATTACTAATCCAGGAATAAGATTTCTTTTCCAGATTAAGCTATTAATACCGCCAATTTTCTAGAAATAGTAAAGTTATCTGGCAGTATTTTAATGGCAGACTGTTAACAGCTGAAAACATGACATCTGTGACGACATGCTAAGTGTGATGAAATCATCCTTCAAATGTAATATATGATATTTATCTCTTGCTAAATTAAATGGTCTTCGCAATCCTAGTCAATCTTTGGAAAGAGTATTATAATACGGATTTTGTCGTGTTATACATTCATTCACAATTCATTTCTTCATTTCTCAACCATAGATTAACAATCAAGGATTACTCAGTACAGGAATAGAATGGATAAACGACAACGAAGTTATTCGAGAATAAATTCAAAGATTAAAATTTTCAAGTAAGGTTTAGCTGGTGTTATATTTGATCGATCCGCCCTAAAACAGTCATAAAGTGAGAACTCTATTGATTATTAAGGAGTGCTGACTTTTATTAAATTTGACAAATAATCAGCACTCCTAAAATCGGTAGCATTGTTCTAAATTGAAAGAGATAATGTTTAATTTTACGATGAGTATTCATTTTTCATATAGTATGAGAAATGATTTCGTGGTTGTATTATATTGTGATTGTAATAATTTAGTTAAAGCTTTAATATAGCAAATAATATATTTTTAAGACATTAACAACTATACTGTACTTCGTAAAATACAATGAGTGAGTCTGGCTGGCAAGAGTATAGGAGGGCACAAATACGAGACAAACACCTCTCATCAACAATATTATTTCCGTCAACCCGGTAGTACACGAGGTTTTACGCCCGTGAAATAGCCAGTTCTTGAGTTAAACTGTAAACTGTACACACACAATTAGCGATGATGAAAAATCTTCAAATTGTATTTTTTATCACCCTAGTCTTCGATTCTGGTTGGTTCCTGCAATCTGAGACATTATTTTATCGCAGACTCATTGTATATAGCTGTGGGTCACAAACCCCATCTAGCGTTTGCCTATCCTTGGAATGGTTCTGGTCTACCCTTTGGGTTGCGCAGGTTAGATGGCAGTCGCAGTCGCTCTGTGTAAAAGCCACCGTTACCGCTGAGGATGCAACCAGGAATAGGATTATGAGACTCATCGTGTATTTAACGAGGTACAAATATTTTAGTTAAATCCATTCGATCTGCAAGAATTAAGTGTTTTAACGATATAAGCTTACGTGAAAGTTATTATGTACAAAACGTTCGCTATCTTTGATATTCATTCCATAATAGGTGTTGAAAATTTTATACTCTTTTTGTATAAATTATGTAAAATATTACTGTTGTAACTAAAAACTGATGCCTTCCATAGCCAATAAGACTGCACTAACTTTAGTTATATAGTGTTATATATATAGTGCCTTTATGTGTAATAAAAGGGACTGACTTACAAATCTATATATAAAAAGAGAAACTGACTGGCTGACTGGTCAGTTTTATTGAAATTTGATATCAGGAAAGAAAAAGAAAAGATGTCCTTATTTTCAAAGTTCACGCGAAGTCGCGAACAAACCAGCTAGTAATAAATATGAATTCTCTTATTCATAAAACTTAGCATGTTTATTTTGGTAAAAATGTAAAAGTGACAGATAAAAACAAAGGAACTTTGGCAGAGTTATAACTAAAATAGGTCTTCATGGACGTTTTATGAATAAGTAACAAAAACTGAATAGATAAAATGTGTACTGTGTTCACATGTGACAAGTTTATGTGAGTCAGTCCTTGTCTCGCTCTATTTAGGCAAAACTAACGAAGTTAACGGGCCGTGCTGTACGCGTAGGCACTGGTAGTTGTAGCTATTTATTGTAGAGGTCCTATACATATGTAAGGAGAGTATTGAATGTCGCAATAAAAGCTACTGACAAATTTAACTGTTTTATTTCCTCTCTTATCCCATGTTCCATGCTGATATAGGAGAAAAAAAACTTAGAATGCTGCTGCTTCTCTTCCCGCGCAGAACGTAAAAGCTGATAGAGGGAATGGGCGAGAATGAGATGCGGCTAGCAACCCATCACTAATTTGATCCTTTTTCAATCAACGGTGAACTAAAGGCAGAAATGTTACTTTTACGTAATGCACAAATGCAGTCGTTTATTGATTTAATACTTTTTTTGAAACAGAATAAACCGTTGTAATGGGAGTCGTTTGCGTGAGATAACACCATACTTGGAAATTAAGGTCTTCTCCGATTTGGCGGGCGCATAGCCGCTGTAAAAGAAGTTGAAGAGTGTGTGAAAAATCCTATTATGTTCGTAATCACATGACAAGGTTAATAGTAAAACACTAGATACCATGTACGCGCACAACATTTGTACAAGAGTTAGGGTCAATTCATACTAGCGCAGAGTCGAAGCGCAGCGAAGCGAAAATCCGAAATTTAACATAGCATATTCACCCTTATCTCCACAAAGTAAAGCACATATTTCCTCTTATATTAAAAAAAGATTCGCGCGCATTCGAGAGATTTCGCGCGTCCTTAGTAGTGAATGAGTTACGGCAAAAGTACTGGCTTTTTAATCTAAGGGTCAATTCATACTATCCGAAATAATTCCAAATCCGAAACAATTTAATCCGAAGGCCAAACAAGTAACAGAAATCCAAATAGTTAGTTAGCAATGATTTGAAACTACCTGGTAAGTTAAACAAGTATTTATTATTACAACGTTATAATTAGAAAAAAAAACTATCATTATATTTTGACAATTACTTATTAAACTCACTGTACCGTTATTCGAAGCCTATATAATGAGAGGGGCTACTGCTTCCGGTTCTAGTACTAGTCATGACTTCCTGTCTAGGTCCACGCCAGTCTCCACTTCCGCTCCCCACCTAGCGCGCTCCCCGCTACGCGACACTAGCGCCACCTAGGCAGTTGGGTTTTGTAACCCAGTTTGTTCGTCATTGGCGTTTTTGATTCCGTTCGAGACGGTTACCTTATATGCAACACATAATTCAAACCGTCTAGAAGTTACAAGCCAAAAACTTCAGGAGGAAAATTGGTGAAATCGATAGAAAATACCCGTTGTGAATAACATTTTAAGGTTATTTGAGGTAACAAATTAAATGCTCACGTGGTTAAGCCGTAAGTACTTTCAACCATAATCTTTTCCCCAGTGAGTCCGGTTATTAATTTCTTTCTGTATTTTAACTGTGTTTACAGTTCATAGATAGTTATTAATTATTGCTATCTTTGGAATCTTATTTCTTTTTAGATTCGATTACGTAAGTATCTACGTATAATGATTCACTACAGTTGGCAATCAGATCTACTGCTAAATTTAAAATTTAACTCCTAACCTTACAGGGATAAAAATCCTTTAAGCTTAACCCTTTTCAGTGTAAAATAGGTACATTTCATCATCATACTCATTATATCGAAAATAGAATGAGTACGGAAATAGATTTTCAGGAAGGGAAAATTACCAAGTGATATAATGGAACGAGTTCAGATAACTCGTCAGGAATTGGAAAACCGTGAGTAACCGCATGCTTCAACTTTGAACAAGAAACGTGAACGCCTCTAGACATGGGTGTGGTCTTAACGGGCAAAATTTTCTAAAAAATTATTTTCAACCATAAACTTGCAACGTGGCCATACAAAAATGGTTTTACTTTTTGATAAATTTACCTTTTACAATAGAACATTGGTATAATAGTTTATCTGAAACAACGATAACCCTACAGGTTTCATTATGTGTTTTACCAGCCGGTAATATGATAATTCCAGATTTGCAGGTACTACTAACGCTTTCTTACAGCAAAAAACCATTAATGTGCCAAAGTTGAAATATATAACTAAGATAACGCTTGTACGCTTGTTGTTAAGCCGCGCATTCCATGCGCTACCGATCATTTGAAAATAGTGAAAAGCGAAAAAGAGAAAAAAACTCGAGAAGCTATAACCCGATGTGATCGTGTATGGGTGAATTCGCGACAAATGTAATCATACTGGAACTTCCTGCTACGCAGAATTCCTATCGTATTGATTTACAGTGAAACCTGGAATCGCACTTCTGTCCCGCAGACCTACGTGAAAAACGTAATTATACTGGAACTTCCTGCCCCGTAGAATTCCTATCGTATTGATTTACAACAAAGCCCGGAAACGCGTTTCTGCTTCGGAGAGCGACGTGACAAACGTATTCATACTGGAATTTTCTGCCACGCAGAATTCCTATCGTATTGATTTACAACGAAGCCTGGAATCGCACTTTTGCCCCGCAGAGCGACGTGACAAACATAATCATGCTGGAACTTCCTGCTCCGCAGAATTCCTACCGCATGGATTTAAAACAAAGCCTGGAACCGCATTTCTGCCCCGCATAGCGACGTGACAAACGTAATCATGCTGGAACTTCCTGCTCCGCAGAATTCCTATCGCATTGACTTACAACAAAGCCTGGAACCGTATCTCTGCCCCGCAGAGCGACGTGACAAGCGTAATCCTACTGGAACTTCCTGCTCCGCAGAATTCCTATCGTATTGGTTTACAACAAAGCCCGGAATCGCATTTCTGCCCCGCAGAGCGACGTGACTAACGCAATCATGCTGGAACTTCCTGCCCCGCAGAATTCCTAAAGTATTTATTTAGAACAAAGACTAGAATCACATTCTGCACCGCAGAGATAGCAATAATAATAATAATAATAATTTTTTATTTTAAAAATAAGTTTATACAAAAACTCCACAGTTGATTGGAGTCTCCTTTTAAGCATAATAATGCCTGTGCCAGGAGACACCGCTCTTCGATTTATCATAACAATTTATTTTTATAACTACAAAGTATAATCGTGCCAAGAAATTCTTAAAACTAAAAAATACCATCGATGTAATAATAATAGTTAGAAGTTTGTCTGTCTGTCGGTCATAGTATATCCGTTTGTCATTTTATGTCTGTGTGTCAGTTTGTATATATTTAATACCTACCTATTGAGCTATTGAATAAATTCCTCTGTTTCATCGTAGCTGAGGGATGTAAGCTATTCTTGCATCTTTTCCTTACATTGATAGTATGACATCGGGTATATATGTTTATTTTATAGTATTATGTTTATTTTATTATATATAGTATTATGTTTATTTTATTATATAAAAGGGATGAACGTTTCTCGTATTGTATGCCGGCGAATTTAGTATTAGTTATTGGGGCTTTTGCTACTGTATTTTTACGTCTCTTATTTTCAAAGAGGGAGTCGTAGGGTAACGTTTTATGTTTTTTTAATATTATGTGAAGTAAATATAATTTCCTAACAGTTAGTAGACCAGTTATTTTATATAGTTCATCCGTAGGAAAACGGCTTTTTTTAAAATTGGAAACTTTTATTAATGACCGCTGAGCTCTTTCCACCGTCAGGAACTTAGTCTTTAAAGCACCTCCCCATATAGGAATACAATAAATCAGGACGGATTGCACTATCGCAGTGTATATTTGCGTAAGAAGACTTTTTTTTGCTAATGTATCTTTTGATTCAGTTTTTGGCATCACATGTCTAAGGGTCTTGAAAATCCAGATTAACTTTCTTATTCTAGTTGCCAGTTGTTCCAAGTGCGGGTACCATGTAGCGGGAAGTATAGGTGAACCCCCGCTATGCAGAATTTTACATCATATGGCATTTAATAAAAACCAGGATCGAATACCTGCTCTGCAGTATTTAACTGAAAAAGCAGTAAAAATGTAGGAACTTCTGCTCCGCAGAACTCCGGGGCGTTTTGACTAACGACAAAGTTCTTAAGTCACGCTTCTGCTCCGCAAAACGACGTGGATACAAAATCTGCTATGCAAAATGATCCAAGAACATTTTGGTTAAGAAAAGATTGGTTTAGATAAACTGCATCATAGAACACTCCGCGAGATTGTATGCGGAATAAGTCCTGCCGCCCTTTCTGCAAACGTGTCTGACCTGGAGATATCAATTTGGAGAAGACCGCACCTCTGCTTCGCAGGACGGTTTGAGTGCTTTAACGTATCGTACGGCTGCCCTATCATTAGATAGGGCAGCCGTATTAAATAAGGCGATTTATTAATTAAGGATCGCACTTCCGTTCAACAGAACTATCCGAGTACATTTATATGCGTAACAAAACCTAGCACGGCTGCTTTTACAACAAGCCTGTCTGTTCCGCAGATTAAGCAATGTATATTCACTTATAATAAATATGTAAGTACGAAAATGAAGATCTCGATTCTGCCCCACAAATCGATCAAAGTACACTAATTTCTGATCAGGCGTATTACGCCGCTGCCCGGCACAAACTCTTTGAAACAGAGTTAAAGGGTTCGTCACGAATAGCAAAAGCTCTCTCGTCCTGAAATATCGACGACACTGTCGGATGAATGTCGTTAATATTATTATTATTAGACGTATAAATAACGAAATCTACTTCAAATAACTCAGGATAAGGTGCCACTGGAAGGTACTTTTATTTAATTTCACCCAGCAACGAGCGGTATTTATCGCGAAAAATCGTACCGCTAAACTGCATACTGCACAGTCACCAGTGTTAGAATAATAACATTAGAGTAAGAATAAAAACAAGTGAACGTTGGATTCACGTTAATAATTTTACGTCAACTCGGCCATTTTGACGTTCAGGAGGACAATACCTCAAACCCCTAAGCAAGTTCGTTTCTTCGGGGCAGGGGGGGGGGGGGGTCATAGTCAGTAGTAGTAGTGAGACCTACCCACTCGGATACATTGATCATCTACAAGTCCTTACTCACGTGGATTTTAACAAATCCCTGGTCAATCCACCATGGCAGTTAGGTGCTACGCATCTAAATACCACAATTTAACACGTTATAGTACTGCGCGGGCACCCCGTACTAGATACTACCCGGCCAAATAGCTAGACTTACCTCGGAACCTTGCACTTATTAGCATGTTCTATGTCAGTGAATTATAACATATTCCTTATCTCTGGTCGTAAGCTACCAGGAGTGCTATTCACATTAAGAACGGCCTGCATGAGTGTTTTCAAACGGGCACATTTTTGGATTAATCATATTCATACGTGAAGGATTTGCACGGGTGGTCTTGACCACTCGTAATTCGAAATTTGTGGCGTACATACTATTATACAGAGAAACCGTTCACGGAGAATCTGTTAAGATTCGTGCTGTTTTTCTATTCATGGTGACAGTAAACCGTAGGAAAACTTGCATTTTCTGGGTAAAAAAAAAGAAATGCTTTTTCACTGACACGACGGTTGAAAAAAAAAAAGTATCCCCAGACGGTATATTACACGAGTGATGATCTGGAAAACAACACATTTTGTGTGTTGCCGACTCCCTAAATGGAAAAATAGCAGTCTATGTGTTTCATTTCCAACTCGAACAAATTGAAATCACGCACAAAAG
Source organism: Acrobasis suavella (assembly GCA_943193695.1). Classification (NCBI taxonomy): domain Eukaryota; kingdom Metazoa; phylum Arthropoda; class Insecta; order Lepidoptera; family Pyralidae; genus Acrobasis; species Acrobasis suavella. The sequence continues at coordinate 33,590,430 of OW971928.1, forward strand.
GCGTTACTTTTGCCATTTTGTCTGTTTATGGTATAGCTAGGTGGGGAGCGGAAGTGGCGACTGGCGTGGACCTAGACCGGAAGTCATGACTAGTACTAGAACCGGAAGCAGTAGCCCCTCTCATTATATAGGCTTCGAATAAGGTAAGTATGTTTAATATACATTTTATTTGCAGGTAAAATGTTGCTATTCTACGAGTTTTGTAAGACAGTACTCATTAATTTTTGCTACTTAGTAACAAGGTTAAGAAACACGTCATTCACGCATTTACAATTTTTAGGGTTCCGTACCCAAAGGTAAAACGGGACCCTATTTCTAAGATTATATGTTAATAGTTATCAGAAAGAAAACTTTATTTGTTACTGTGTTATTTAAACGCGCGAATACACGTGCTATCGTGTGGCTTCGCTTTGATTGTGGAGAATTTGACGTTTCACTGCGCTTCGACTCTGCGCTAGTATGAATTGGCCCTAAGGCCTACTGTACACACTGTTGCTTCTCAATGCCTTATTTGCACAATAAGAAAAGCTACACCAATACCTCCACGACTTGGTGATCTACCCGAAGAACGGTTGAAGCATCACGACCGTCCGTTCACTGTATCTGGGGTAGATTTGATTGGAGCAATCGAGGTCACTGCTGGTAGGCAGAGGCCACAAAGATACGGTGTGCTTTTTACGTGCCAAAAAGAGCGCGCAGTGCATATTGAGGTTGTAGCTTCTTTGACTAGTGATTCTCTTATTATGGCTTTGCGACGAATGGCAGCTGAACGTGGATAGCCACGTACAATCTTGTCAAATTTGAAAGGAGCGAATGTTGAATAAAGATAGACCTTCCAGGAAGTTGATCTACATAAACTTGAACAAGAAGCTCTTAACAGAAAAGCGAACTAGCGTTTTATACCACCAGCCAGCCCACACTTGGGCGGCGCTTGGGAACGCCTGATACGCTGCGTTAAAACTTCCTTAAAGATCGTTCTTAAAGAGAGAGCACCCCGTGAAGAAGTTTTGTCTACTTTTGCATGACGAGATCGAAAATATTATTGATAGAAGAACCTTGACGCATGTATCAGTGGACACCAAGAGTGACAAAGCTCTTACTCCTTATCATTTTTTGTTAGGAAGCTCTTCCAACTTAGGTACCTCTACTAGGAGTATTCAGCGGTGGAGATTTATGCCTCGGAAAATAGTGGCGTCTGGCACAACGTCTTACAGATTTATAGTAGAACCGCTAAAGGAATTACTACTTGAACTAATCCCAAAGCGAAGATGTAACCAAGAGGGATTGTATTTAAAAGTAGGTGATTTAGTTTAGCCGATCCATCATCACCACCTAATACTTGGCCGAAAGGAATAATAGAAAGATATATCCTGGTCCAGACAGACGAGCTAGAATAGTAGACATTAACACGAGAGCGGGAGTGATGAAGCGACCGGCTGCACGTGTGGCCTCACTTACACGACGTGTTGAGTTTCCCAAAGGACACAAGGGGGAGAAATGTTGGGAACGGCCACGCTACCTACCTTCTTGCGTTTGCCTAAATATTTTTTTATATAATTTTGTTTTTAGGTTATCGATTTGATTGACGATTGCTTGTCATGGAAGAAAAAGGGAAAATTTATATATTGATTTAAATCAGTCTTTCCCAAAGTGGGCGATAACGCCCCCTTGTGGGCGCTGGAGGCTTTAAGGGGGGCGGTAACGGGCCCAGAATAAAGTTGGGGGCGCTGATGTGATTTAAGTAATGAGTGATTAATAACTTCAGCTATTTCATATTTTAAAATTAACTGAAATTAAAATCCTCTTACTACACAACATCCATTTATTAGTTCATATTTATATCCTATTTTATTGTACAAATATAAACTAAATATGTAATTAATATTTATTATTTTAATGCGTTCACAACGCTATTTATATCGTTAAAGGAATCAAACACTAAAAAAATTTCGTGTTTTAAAGTTTCGCAGGTGAGGTCCCCACTTCCGATACTCTTTATTATTGTAAAATTGTATTATTATTGCTATTTTTTTATTTAAAATTAACAATATTGATTATTGTTATTTTTTATAAAAGATACTCTAATGTACTGGTGTATGTATTATTATTGCTTTCTCTTGTAAAAAAGTCTAGTTTAGAATATAGGTTGAATTAAACTACAGGCAAGACAAATATGTGATCCAGGTTTTTATGGTGAAAAAAATGGGCGGCGCTACAAAATAACAGATTTTTTAAAGTGGGCGTTTGACAAAATAAGTTTGGGAACCTCTGATTTAAATAAACTATTTTAAACAATATCGAGCCAACGCCTCCCATCGTCTACATTAGCATATAACTTTTATCATAATTTTATATAACGAAGAACCTTGCAACAACAAACGCAGTTTTATGGATTATTTTTATGGTAGATACATTCACACAGCCCGGTGGCTTGACCAGAAGTAAAGGCAAGAGATTTTAGCTTCTATTGACTCTATAAGGACCCTTCATACATTTTTTCTTAAATATCTCCTATGTACAGATATTGACCATGTTACAGTTTTATTTGTAATTTAGTAGCAGTGTGGTTTCCGGCATTGCCGTGTGGTTTCCGGCAGAGTAGAATAGAACCACTCCAAGTCTTTTTCTTGATGTCGTAAAAGGCGACCAAAGGATACATTCATCACGAACACCAAAACAGGCTTCCGATGGGCAGCAGCGTCGGAAGCTAAATCGTGACACAACACTGCGCTCGCCAACCCGCCTGCCAAGCGTGGCGAGTATGGCAAAACCCCCCAATGAAGGTACAAAAATTGACCAGGCCCCCAGTACCCGCCGGCCGCGCTATTCCTGATTCCGGTAGCGGTCATGGTAACGGCGGGGCAGGGGGTGCTAAGAATCTCCGGATGAGATCGGGCTACCACCCTCGGTGGAAACTGGCCCTGGTAACACACAACGTCCGCACTTTGAGGTTGGACGAAAAACTGGCTGAGGTGGAAGTGGAAATGAGTAGGTTACGTTGGGACATTGTGGGGTTGTCTGAAGTCCGAAGAGAGGGCGAGGGCACCACAACCCTAGAGTCCGGTAACCTACTATATCACCGGGAGGGAGACGAAATAAAGTCTCAGCATGGTATCGGGTTTCTCGTTCACAGGTCCCTCATAAATAACTTAGTTTCCATCGATAGTGTTTCCAGCAGGGTAATATACCTGATACTCAGAGTATCGAAAAGATACTTGCTGAAAGTTATACAGTTGTAGGTACATGCCGACCGGAAAACACTCAGATGCAGAGGTTGAGGTTGTGTATGAGGACATTAGTAGGGCCACACACGCCTCCAAAACCCAGTTTACGGTTATTATTGGGGACTTCAACGCAAAACTGGGCAAGGGACGCGATGGAGAGATTAGGGTGGGGCAATTCGGATATGGCGAACGCAAAGACAGAGGGCATTATAGGTTGGCTGATTTTCTGGAGGAAGAGGGATGCAACTGCGATGAACTCTTTCTTCAAAAAGCCACCACACAGAAAGTGGAACTGGATGGGTCCTAGTAAAAACGACCAGCCTCCAGTCAAGAATGAGGTAGACTTCTTCCTGACGACGAAGAAGCAGATATTCAATGATGTCTCCGTGATCAACAGGATTAAAACCGGTAGCGATCACCGAATTTTAAGAGGCATCATGAATATCAGTCTCCGACTCAAAAGGTCAAAACTGATGAAGTCACGCTCCGACCATCGCAGAGCCAGATCCAAAACCCCGAGAGCTTTAAAGTCGAGCTCTCCAATCGCTTCGAAGGCCTCCAGGATTGCGTTTCAGTGGACGAGTTAAACCTCTGCTCAGACCCTAGATTTGATGGCAGAACGACGATCCATGACGCTGCAAACCTCCGAAGAAGCTGAGTCGTATATCGGCGGCTCAACAGAAGAATTCAAAAGTCCTTGCGGCACGACATTCGCTCCTTTAATACAAATTGTATTGAGGAGACGATAGAACGAAATAAAGGTTCAAAAGTGTTTGCAAGGACTATGTCTACTGAGCAAAGCCGACTGACTTAGCTCAAGACGGAGGGCGGTAACATGGTATCGACCAAAGATGGGTTACTGGCAGAGATCGCGAGGTTTTATGGGCAGTTATATACATCCCTTACAAAACCTAGCGTGGATATGGCTGCAGATCCAAGAGCCAAGCTAACCCGACACTATACCGAAGACATCCCGGACATGAGTCTGTACGAGATTAGGATGGCCCTCAAACAGCTCAAAAACAACAAGGCGCCGGGTGAGGATGGAATCACAGCAGAGCTTCTGAAAGCGGGCGGAACGCCAGTACTGAAAGTCCTTCAGAGGCTCTTTAATTCCGTTCTGCTCGAGGGCGTAACGACGCAGGCGTGGAACAGAGGCGTGGTGGTCCTTTTCTGTAAAAAGGGTGACAATACTCTATTAAAGAATTATAGGCCCAACACGCTTCTGAGTACGTCTATAAGTTGTTTTCGAGGGTCATCACGAATCGTCTCGCTAACAGATTTGATGCCTCCCAACCTCTCGAACAAGCCGGATTCCGAAAAGGCCACAGTACCATGGACCACATCCATACTTTGCGGCAGGATATAGAGAAGACGAGGGAGTATAACCGGCCGCTGTGCTTGGGGTTCGTGGACTATGAAAAAGCCTTCGATTCGATCGAAACATGGGCCGTGCTTCAATCTCTCCAGCGGTGCCGCATTGACTGTCGGTATATCGAGGCATTGAAGTGTCTATATAACAAAGCCACTATGTCGGTCCGAGTACAGGAGCACAGTACGAAGGATATTCCATTGAATAGAGGCGTGAGACAGGGAGATGTCATATCTCCAAACCTGTTCACCGCCGCTCTGGAAGATGCCTTCAAGCTCCTTGAATGGGAAGGACTGGGCATCAACATCAATGGCGAGTATATACTCACCTTCGATTTTCCGACGATATCGTTGTCATGGCAGAATCGATGGAGGACTTAAGTACGATGCTTGAAGACCTAAATCGAGTCTCCCAACAGGTCGGCCTAAAAATGAATATTAACAAGACGAAGGTCGTGTCAAATATGTACGTTGCGCCTTTACCTGTTTCTGTTGGAAGCTCCACCCTCGAAGTTGTAGACCAGTATGTCTACTTGGGTCAATTGATCCAGGCAGGAAGTTCCAGCTTCGAGGAAGAAGTCTTTCGGCGAATCCGACTCGGCTGGGCAGCATTCGGGAAATTACGCAGTGTTTTATCGTCTAAAATACCTCAGTGCCTCAAGACGAAAGTGTTTAATCAATGTGTGTTACCAGTGATGACTTATGGCTCTGAAACGTGGTCCCTTACTATGGGTCTCATAAGAAGGCTCAAGGTCGTTTAACGGGCTATGGAGAGGACTATGCTGGGTGTTTCTCTACGCGATCGAATCAGAAATGAGGAGATTCGTAGGAGAACGAAGGTCACCGACATAGCCAAGCGAATTAGCTCATTGAAGTGGCAGTGGGCGGGGCACATAGCGCGAAGAACCGATGGCCGATGGGGCAGAAAGGCTCTCGAATGGCGGCCACGTACCGGCAAGCGCAGCGTAGGACACCCACCTGCTAGATGGTCAGATGACTTGAGCAAGGTTGCCGGGAGGCGCTGGATGCAGGCCGCTTCCGATCGGCCGTTTTGGAAATCCTTGGGGGAGGCCTATGTCTAGCAGTGGACTTCCTGTGGCTGATATGGTGATGATGATGACAGTTTTATTATATGTATGGATAAAGTAATATAATTTTATCATTGGTGTCATTTTAATAACCACAGATTTTAATACAATTGATACTCATTTCTTCCAAACGTAGTAGTACGCCAACTGACCACTAGACGGCATCACATGTAAAAAAAGTGACGCCTGGACACCCTATTTCGTATAGTTACATACAAACAATTAATTATGTATATCTCTGAAAGTAAATAAAAATATCTAAATGTATATGTACAAATGTTTAGTAAGTAAACATTTTTACTAAAATTTTAAATGTTTGCTTTTTATTTATTTTATTGGTTTACGTGAAAATTTACAAATAAAACTTTATGAAAGTAATCATAGTACATAGGTTCTTTTTATTTAGAGTTTACTAACCTATGTTTTTTACTTTCTAAAAATGAGAGGATTGAGTGAGCTACTGTAAAAAAAGATACTAACACTAGGGGTGTCTTTAAAATGATGTAATATACTATTCAAAGTTTACTTAAATAAGACATATACCTAATGAAATGCGGTTCTATACAAGTTTCGTAGGAATATCGGACCTTATTAGCTTTAGGATTGAGTGAGAAGGAATTATTTGTATCTTTTAAATTACGGCCCTTGACAATTAAAATTACAAGACCCTAACTTAAGAGAGATTTATTAAAACCCGTAAACTTATTATATATGAAGATGCGGTCGCCCTTTCGTTAGGTTTACAAATTTTTAAATTGGTTTTAGACCTTTTACAAATTGTTAATTAAATATTTGTGGCGACCTCTACGGCCACTATGAGGAACTACAAATCAAGAGACAACCAACAATATAGTTTACAAGAAGCATATGATATGGCGCCAGCAGTATACTACATCTCGATCTTAGAGTTCGCCCGATTCGCTGCATATATACAACTTCCGACGATACACCGTCGGAGCCGCGGTTTCCCAGGCGCAATAACATGCCTGGCGGGAAGATCTTCCCTTTGTGGCGGTCGAGCATATCACCTCGCTCCCGCTTCATATTTATTAATTTCTAAACGGGGCTCACTCAATGCAAACGCACATAAATAAAAAAACGGATATCTGTAACACTAAATCTATTTCTACTATATGTACACCGTTTACTCTGCTACAGCTTTCCCCTCAACTTTACTCTCCGTTACAGCTTTCACCTCTTCTGTGGTCTCCGCTATAGGGCTCTCCGCGGGCGGCACGAGCCTGGTCAGTTTAGAGGGATCCTTCGCCGGCGACCAGTCGGGGATGATCTTCTCATGGATCCGCCAAGTACCTAAAACCAAAGAATCAACGCTAGGTTTTTTTAAATTATTTTACGGGTCTGGATACTTGTCCTTTAGAGCCAGTCTTTATTTTTTCACTTCTTTACTCCTAACCCTAACTATACCATCAAAGGTTGGTGTAGGTCCTTTGATTGCTTGCAGACTAGGAACAAAGGCGGATAGTAGAACACCGGGGTGTTTTTAGTGGGTTCAAGCCCCACATACCCACGCTACTGTACCCGCAGTAGAGTGGTATGCGAAGGCATTTTCACCTCGAAAAAAAAAGGTCCTTTGATTGCTTCAAGGGAGCTTCTGGTGACAAATCTATACTCATATAAAGTTCCGCCCAAAATAAAGTTGACATTAGTGTGATATCACTAGATGTCAACTTGATTTGGTCGGCTAATGGTTTTAACCTAGTAACAAAGTTAGTCTGGGTTTTATAATAAGACGGTACGAGTGCACTGATTTTCATAGCCGATTCTTTTATCAGTACAAAATAATTTCTTTTTGACCTTGTATACTACCCTATCAGGCCTTACAGGCACTTTAACACGTCTAACTTTGGTATACATAACGTCTTATGTTTAGTACCTGGACGATCGAGCTTAGCTCGCGTCGCCCGACGTTAGACCTCGTTGAATACCTTTATAATGAGATGTTTGTGCTTAGTCTTTTACGACATCCACATGATGAGATGGACTGGTCCTATTAAAGTTCTAGACTGGAGACACGGCACAGGGTTGTCCTCCTGCAGAGGCGATAATAAGAAATACGTTTAGAAAGCTAATATCAGGCTACGGGAAACTTTATACTGAAAAGTATGAATTATCCAATTAAGGCGGCCCTTCCCGACGGCTCTGGCGTCAACGTGAGCATAGTTCAAAAAGCTTGTTTTTTCATCCAGGGCAATGCTAGAAAAAAAAGCAAACCAATAAGAGAGACACAGCGCCTTAGGGCACGGTTTGCAATGTATTGAATGAAATTAGTATTATTATTAACTATACATTAAAACGAATATTAAGTATTCAGGGTATCAGGATAAATATTGAGGGTGCGGAAATTTCATAAAACTTGTTCCAGGATATACGTTTTCGTCAGTAAGCCTTACAAGTTTGCGAAATATAGTAGATTGTGCTACAAGGGGTAAAGGTAAAATATTTTGAAGGCGAGGGGCGCTACTTTGAATCCAGAGCGAAACGAAGGATCACGAACAGTAAAATCACGAGCGGAGCGAGTGATTCTACGGTCGAATCCTGAGTGTAGCAAGGGATTCATGTATATCGCCCGAGATAAAAATATTACCGTACCCGAGTAGCACACTCTACTTTTCATCTCCATCTATGAGAAAAACTAGCACATTCAAAACAGAATATAAAGAACAGTAGAACACCTAACAGACTTTAACCGACAATTTAATACCTTTGTTTGGTGTCGTTTTCATACAATAAATACTAAGAAATATTTTTTCGAAGACCACCAACTTAAGATAAAATGGTCACTCATAACTTTGATTGCGTGGTCCTTCATATCTTTTAATTTTTACGTAAACTTGATAACTATTCACTATTTGCTTCAACTCACGAAAAAGTATTCACATTTACCTTAATAATTACATTTCAATACAAATAACCTAAAACTTATGCAATTACTTAAATCAGAGGGAAAATTGCGCATTGCGCTTTTTAATTATACTTCTTTCTTTTTACGAAGCAAAGAACATAAACATTTTAACCTACATTCATCCATGTTGAAGATGATATGTATTCCAAATTTAAAAAATCACGAAGTCTGTGCCATTTATTTTTTATTTTAAAATCAAATTCTTCTTTTTTTTCTGTACTGCCAACATTATTTTAGATTCTACATAGACTCGAGTTCTGTTTTCAAATTGGTTTTAAACCCTAGAGATCTTCTTTTCACGTTTTAGTCCCGAGAGAATAACCAGTAACTTTAGCTCCAAATGTTTTGAGATGAAAACATCGTTTTTTGAGTAGATGAGATGAAAAATGTTTTTTGTTCAAAATTTTCATTACATTTGCGAGGTTTTTATCGAAATATTTTTTTTTTATTATTTATGAGTTATATATATATATTTATATACGGACGAAGTTCAGGTAAAATTTGTTCAAAAATGCAGATTTTTGGAGGCGTATACTGAACTTGTTTTTCCAAATATTCATTTTTTATTTCGATAGAAACCTAGAAATAGTGCACAATATATCTGTTAGTTCAAAAGTTTTCAAGAGAGATCAGTTACAACGCCATAATTACGTACGAGCGTTTTTATGAAAAGTAAGACGGGAAGGCTGCTCTTAAGGTCTCAGCCATAAATGGCTGTCACCTTACATTTCGTGGTAGAGCCACGCTACGGGCAAAACTCTGTTTTGCTAGTAGCATGAATAGGCCGGCTCGTCCGTGAAAGTTCCACACTCTCACAGAAAATCGACGTCTGATTAGTAGCGTCACCGCTTCTATGCTTCGTTCGGTGAGTGAGAGAGCCGGAGCCCCCCTCCCTCCCCTACCTCCAACCCCTACATCTTCCCTTCCTGAAAGGTCGGCAACGCTTCTGTTACACCCCTGGTGTTTCAGTTGTCCATGGTCAGCGGTGATCACTTACCATCAGGTGACCCGCTTGTCCGTTTGCCGCCCAAGGACTAAAAAAAAGTTTGATACCCCACTCGATATAGAAACAAGAAAGGTATTTATACTTGCACATTTTTATATGTACATTGGTTACATACATTTATTGCATATTTTACGGCTAAAAGCCGAAATGCGGCTACGCCTAGTTTTAGCCAGCTAGAACTAGGTGCAGCCGGTCTCAGATCATTACACTAAGGTGTATCCTGCTTATCTACGGTTAGAACTAGGTTTAGCCATTATCATTCCGGCTAGAGCTAGGTGCAGCAACCGGTCATAGGGTTAGTGCAGTTTCTTTAATTGCTTCAAGGGAGCTTCTGACGACAAATCTATCTATCGATTGAGTGGCGGACGACGCCTAAAGACCGGCCAGCGTTGCACAGCGCCATTTATATGATTTTTAAGGAACGTGGTCTCGAAAGTCCCTCATTGGAAAAGCAGTACGGATGCTACAGTGAAACAGACATAGAAACCGGCCAAGTCCAAGTCGGACTCGCACATGAAGGGTTCTGTACCATTATCTATAAAAAAATCACGTTAGTAGGGTTCCGTAGCCAAATGGCTAAAAACGGAACCGGAAAAACGATTCGTCATGTCTGTCTGTCCGTCCGTATGTCACAGCCACTTTTTTCCGAAACTATAAGAACTATTCTTTGAAACTTAGTAAGTAGATATATTCTACGCATTAGGTACGCATTTTCACACAAAAAATAGAAAAACAAACAATAAATTTTGGGGGTTCTCCATACTTAGAACTAAAACTCAAAAATGTTTTTTCGTCAAACCCCTACTTATGATGTATCTATGGATAGGTCTTCAAGATGAGGTTCAAGGAGAGTGACACTTCCGAAGTGGTAAAATTTCCCTGTAACTACTAAAATGAGAGAATGATAAAACTAAAAAAAATATGATGTACATGCAAATGCAAACTTCCACCGAAAATTGGTTTGAACGAGATCTAGGTAGTCGTTTTTTAATAAGTTTATTAAAACATCGATAGTTAAGTACAACGAACTGCAAGAACTTTTATATTATGTTACTTGCTGCTACGGAACCCTTTATGAGCGAGTCCGACTTGCACTTGGCCGCTTTTATTTGTATGGAAGTCCCACTAAAATATTTATTTTATTCTGTATTTAGTATTTATTGTTATCGCGGCAACAGAAATATATCCGTGAAAATTTCAATTGTCTAGTTATCACAGTTCATGAGATACAGCCTGGTGACAGACAGACAGACGGATAGACAGCAGACGGATAGGTGGACAGTGGAGTCTTGTGGGAACTCCATCTGTCCCAGCTAGTAGGTGTGCTTCCACATGAATTATGTATGTAGAGCAAGAGAGAAGAACGCCAAGGGTTAATACATTTATATGTCAACACTGATAATAGTACATTACTGCAGAGGACGGGAAGTATGGCGTTACTGGACGAGTAGTTTCAAGGCTGAGCGTTAGCGAGGCCTTGACAATAATAACGAGCCCGCCGAGACATATATAGTGCTTTTCTCAATAAATGTGAGGAAATCATTAAATAAATAACCAGAAAAATGCAAATATTTACGAACAGCAATTAATGTTCACTGCAAAGAGTATATAATCAATCACTTCATGCTTTGAAAGAAAAAGAACTGCTTTCCCGCGTTTTTTAGTGCAAAGGAAACATAGCCCATGCAGCCCCGTCATATTTCATGCATAAAATGTAATAATTACCGTCTACGGTACAAACACGTACGGTACGGTAAAAACAATAATCTATTATTGTTTTTTTTCTCTCGCAACAAAAATCAAACATTTTCGTGTGATTTAATACCAACACTTTAATAAAATTGTGGGCATATTCATTATTTATTTAAATCCTCAAAGAGTGCAGTTTTTATAATTGGTAGCAATTGGCTGCATGACAAGTGATGAAATTAAACGCTTATTGTCTTTGTTACTGTCTTGTCATTCTGAATACACTTCTTTCTTGTCGTCTTTGTTTTGAGCAGCGGCCAGGAATGAATTTTCATACTAATTTCCTGGCCTAGGGCAGTAAAGAAATGCATGAGCCAAGTATAACCAACTTCGTGTCTTCTTTTTACTACAATAATGCCGACATTTCCGAGCATGTTTGAGAAAAATTATATAATTCAAATTGCTCGTATCAGAGGTAGTGCAGGAATGAAATGATGGAGAAAGGAGGTATGTAAGGACATGAAGGATAGGGTTTATTGCAACATCGTTACAGTCTTAGTAATAGGGTCCCGTTTTTACCTTTTGGGTACGGAACCCTAAAACTCATGTGAGTTTTAAAGCCAAAAGGAAGGGTAATGATTTTAGCAGTCTATATATGTATATAGACTGCTAAAATCATTACCCTTCCTTTTGGCTTTATCGTCGTCGGGTAAAAAAGGCCTGATGATATTACCATATAAATTGGAGAGATGTTTCTCGAACACGATGTACTCTAGCACGTCTTTGGCCAGGATCTCGCTGCCGTGGATGAGCCGGCCGAAGCGGTCGTACACGGCCAACTGCTGGCGGCTGTGAAAGCGGACCGTCACCTGGAATCATCGACATAATATATCTAGACCAGCTGCCTTCCAGCAGCGTGCTTTTCATACAGACATAATGTGTCTAGTCTACCCTGTGCTACCAATATCAGATATTAGCGAGAAGTGTATATTGCGCGATATGCAGCCGTTGTTGTAAATTACTTAAGAGTAGTGTCTACCCTGTTAAAAATGTTTGTGCACGTCACTACTGTCTTCGATAACGGCCATGTCTTTTTAGTGTTCCGTACAAAAAATTAAAAAACTGAACCCTTATAGGATCATTCGTGCGTCTGTCTGTCCGTCCGTCTGTCAGAGCCAATTTGCTCAGAATCTACTATACAAAACAGGTGAAGTTTAGGAGGATAGTGTAATCCTATTTTTAAAAAAATTGCATACCTTACTGTGTCATACACACTGACTTTTTATTGGCTTTGGAATAAAATTAGTATGCTAAATAATCTTCCAAATTTGTGTATGGTATAAGATAAAAATATTGCGAAAAATGATTTTTGATCGAGACGACGTAGTTACGCCCGTCAAAAGCTGCCGCGTGACCCCGGTGCTACTAATTGATTTCACGATTTTACTTTCGAGTTTCAGTCAACATTTTTTGTTTCTGAATTTCTATTTTGACTAGCTAATTAGGTCTTACTAACGATCCTTATGAAGTGGCCTTCGGCTCCAAAACCAATAAAAAATCACCGTGTATATCAAATGAAAGGACTCGTTATGAGGATCTCAAATATATTTTTTTGTTTTTATTGTAAAATACAGTTGTGATTTTATTCATGAAAGAAGACGAAAATTGACCTAGATCTTCAAAACTAATAAGCCTAAAATTTTGAAAAAAAAAATTGCAAAATATAATTCTTTGCTTGTAGATAACAGGAAAACCTATAAAAATTCTATCAACTGTAAATAAAGTGGTAAACTCAATATAATACGTTCACGGAAAATCTTTGGCATTGTACGGAACCCTCTCCACGCGAGTTCAACTCGCACTTGGCCAGTTATTTTATTTGGTAATTGACACTTATCTCACAGCGCTGGATTCGCTAAGTGTCAATCTCATTCATTCAATCGATTGACAGACTAAGGCATTCATTTCAATAATTATAGCGGGCGGGAATTTTGCAATCCGTATTTAATTTTCAGGCAATGAAATTTAGTTACTTACCGATGGAAAATTATGCCTTTATATTTTGCCTTTTTCTTTGAATTGTGAGTGCAACGTCTTAACACACAGAAAGGCATTTTTGATTACAGTGTTTTCTTTTATCTACTATGGAGTGTACTTGGCGTAAATGCTACCAAGCGACTAATGCGAGGAGAATAGTAATAGCATATGATGAACGGAACGAAACTGTGATATGTGACGTCTACTCTAGTACGTAAGTTCTAGCTCATAGCTCGTTGCCTGGAATCGTACACCAACATTTGACAAAACGGCGGTTTTAAAGCGAGCGCACGGTGAACATTTAATCAGTTTTAAGCTATGTAAAGACACACTCCCCTTGTGTCTTCAGGCTTAGAATACCACTCTTTCTCTTCCCGTGGATGTCGTAAGGGGCGACTAAAGGACTAAACACAATTGACATATTGTGCTACAACTGTACTTGACGACCTCCGTGGCCTAGTGGTCATCTTGGCACGCTGTCACACCGGAGGTCCAGGGTTCGATCCCCGGTCAAATCAAGATGGAAAATGATAATTTCCAGATCGGCCTGGATCTTGGTTGTTTATCTATATATGTATTTATTATAAAATAAAACAAATCCATTTTTTCACCTAACTTTCTACCATTTACCTGTCCAAAAATATTGTCCTTCGTGACAATATCAGTGCATCTAGCATGCACCACCCTTGGGGGCTCCAGAGACTCCAGAAACTTCCAGCGGATAGTCCTCATCTGCGAGTTATGTCTGAACTCCGGGTACGCCTTCTCCGTCGCCAACACTCTTAAGGCACGTTTATCTTTGTTCACCAAACATTCATGCGCTTTGATATAAATATCTTGCGCTTTAGTCGGGAACTCTTTAGAATCAAAGTCCTCCTCGAAAGACTTTATTTTACGAATCGCCATCATGGATTTGGACTTTTTCTGTAGAAGTTCGGCGGCTTGCTTGGCACGAGTGGCTGAGACAAGTGACGCTTTGCCATCACCTTCCGGGGGCACGTAGGGTTCAAATACACCTCCTGGAAAAAGAGAGTTACTTTTAATACAGAGATTTACTTTAATTAAATAAAGTGTATGTTCATGTTTGGAACAAAAAGATTTTCTTTATCTTTGGTAAAATTAAGCTTAAAATAACCTTTTTCTCAAATCAACTTTGAAAATAATGGCTGTCACAAAAGCAACAAGATATGCTAGGAATTTGTAATTTATGCAACTGTTGTATAATAGGGGGGGTTGAAACACGAATGTGTAATAGTATTACATGAGCGTTTTAATACCTAATCATGTACAGTTGCATACAAGATTTTACCATAAAACCCATGATATGGATCCTCTGTATAATATAAGGCTCTGAATATAGGGTAGGTACCGTATTGTAAGAACTGTATGTAAATTTATGGTAAGTATAATTCATCATCATCATCATCAGGTCTTTTTGTCTCCACTGCAGGAGCACGACCCTCTCTGCACTACCAGAGCCATACTTGGCCAGAGCAGCCAGAGGACTTGGCTGCACTCTCCACGCTGGCCAGACGGGTTGGAGAGGTCTCATTGATATTTATAAGCTTTGCTTAGCTTGTATTCCCTAAGACGCCTTCTACGACATCCACGGGAGGAGTTGGAGTGTCCCTATTCTACACTGCAGGAGACCACACTGCAAGTTTAATTGCCGAGGATCTAATACCAACAAACGATGTACCTATAAGTAATAATATTATTATCTATTGCTATAATTTATTAACATTTTGGATCGCACAATGAAATGCAAATTATACGGACAAAAATGGCGGGATTCGATACGAAGTGAATTCGAATAACCTATTTTTTTATTATTATAGAGCTGTGGTAGTGAAACAAACTGCATGACAATGTTCTTTTTCTCAAACATGCTCGAAAACGTAGGCATTATTGTAGTAAAAAGGAGACACGACGCGACGTTTGTAATTCTTGGGTCATGCATTACTTTAGTAAGTATGAAGATTCATCCCTCGCCCCTCGCCGCTGCTCAAAACTCGTTTATTCATCTATGTAACTTCAATTATATAACTTGTCATTAAAAAAATGTACTCTTGGAACATATATATGGATGTGACAACATTTTTACTATAATTTTTTTTATATATAATTGTTGGCATAAAATCATACGAAAATATGCTTAATTTTCGTTGCAAGAGAAAAATTCAATAATCTACGGTATTATATCTTATGCATAACATATGTCTGGTCTTTGTGTATGTGCTGTTTCCTTTGCACAAATTGACAGTTGAAAATTAAATAACCAGCCAAGTGCGAGTCGGACTCGCACACGAAGGGTCTGTATCATTATCTATAATAATCACTTTTGCTGTATGGAAGCCCCACTTAAATATTTATTTTATTTTGTTTTTAGTATTTGTTGTTATAGCGGCAACAGAAATACTTCTGTAAAAATTTCAACTGTCTCTTATCACGGTTCATGACATGCATCCTGGTGATAGACAGACAGACAGACAGAAGACAGCGGAGTCTTAGTAATAGGGTTTGGTTTTTATCCTTCCGGTTTTTTTGCTTGAAAATGCGAAAAAGCAATTTTTTCAGTAAACCGCGTAGTGTTGTCAGAATCGTGTCTTGACTTGGCGCTCGAGCTCTTACTTCGAAGCTCATGACCCCTAAACGCTTGAGCTCTAATGGCTCACGAGCTTTAAAGGCTCGAGCCCTTAAGGTTCAAGCTTAAGACTTGCGAGCCTTAAAAATAATAGAGCTCTAATAACTATATTAAAATTGATTAAAATACCATGAATTGAGTAGTAGTAGTTTACAAATAGTTTGTTACAATTTATCTGGATGATTTCCTTATGGAAAAAAATCTAACAAAAGTTAATTTGTATTTTTAAGTACAATACCTCGTCCCTATCCATCACAGGGCAGACAGTGCCCAGACACATTGCCTAAAGGCCACACTGAATGACCACGGCTGGTCACCATGGCAGCAATAGACCAAAATCCTCCAGCAAATAAGAAAACCAATAAGATGGGTAAGCTTAGCAAAGAAAGAAAAGATACATAGCTACCTACAATGTACTCTTACTAAGAACGAAGGAAAAACTGATTGAACTAGAGATAGCCCATGAAAATATCAAATGGGTCATCCTTGGCATCTGCCAAGTAAGACGACTGGGGAATTGGATTGAAGAACATGTTTATTATATCTTGTACTATATAGACGAATCCAAAGGTCTGTACGGACGGTACGGAGTAGGGTTTATAGTTGGGTGACCTTAATGGTCAAGTAGGTAAACAAAAATAAGTGGAAGTATTGGAAACTTTGGTATAGAAGAGAAGTTGAAAAAATGGGAAGAGAATTGTAAATATGGCACTTGAGAACAACTTAACAATTATAAACACTCTTTTCAAGAAAAAACCAACTATAAAATGGATGATATACTTGTAAACTCTCACATATACCTTGGTCAACTGAACGTTTTTGAAGACCAAATGGGATCAGGAACTGAAAGATGGGTTGCCAAGTCTGGAAATGATACTGGTCCCTAAACCAGTATCTTTTCCAGGCTTGGCAACCTAAAGGAAATATTGAAGGATAAAGAATATAACACAAAATAAAAAGGACAGGGTGCCACAGCTGGACATGTATGAAAAAGGAACAACAACCACTTACCATCTCTCAAAGAGCCATGGAAAGGAGTACGCTAGGCATTACAAAAAGAGACAAGAAAAGGGCCGAGGACATAAGACATAACAAAGATTGAAGATGTAACAACAAAAACTAGAAAACTTAAATGGAGATGGACAGGCCACATGCTCAAGGAGAATAAATATAAATGGACCAAGGATTTAACAGAATGGACACCTAGATTTCATACCAAATGAAAGAAGGGATGATAAAAGAAGTGTCGGTATGATGACATAAAAATGATTGGGGGCCCATTATGGCAAAGGACAGCAAAATTCAGAGAATCTTGCAGAAAGCTGTATAAGGCCTTTATGTCCCAAGACACCCTGACTATGGTTGGAAATGAAAGGTTAAGAAATAAATAAATAACACTTGTTTGGATGATATTATGGTTGCTATGACACTGGTTATTTTAATGTGGGCAATAAGCTAACTAAACAGTTAGCTGTTTCAGGAACTTTTATAGAGGATTTTTAGCAAGGATGTAGACAAATTTCTGTTAGCAATGAATTAGTGAATTTAACTGCCCCCATTTGAAATAAATAATTCAAAAGAAAACGGAGATATAATTTAAAATTTTGTCTTGATCAGACCCTAGATAATCGTTCAAACTATTTTATGAACTATTGTTTACAGTTTAAAGTGAGAATGTGAAGTATTTCTATGCACAATTGCGAAAAACGGCCACTTTTGGCGTATGTGCGTAGAAAAGCTTCATATTCTCACTTTAAACTGTGAACAGTAGTTCATAAAATAGTTTGAAGGGTTATCTAGGGTCTGATCAAGACAAAATTTTAAATTATATCTTCGTTTTCTTTCAAATGATTAACTTTAAATAGGGGCAGCACTGGACCCCTAAAAATTCATGTAGCCCCTTAAGTATCAAAGTCACTAAAGAAATAGTCTTATCTATTTATTTATTTTAAAAAGTCTAATAATATAACAGTCAACCCTCAGGTGACACCAAGGAGAGAAATTAATTATTTCAAACTAATTAATTTTCATTTATATACATATCTCCTTTAGATTCACGAGTCTTTTCACATAAGAGGCCCTTAGAGAAGTTGATATAATGTGGCGCTCCTGCCAAAACCCATTCCTGACTATACCTATGAAAGGTGCACCCTTGAATAGGTTTCGGCAGGATAAGATCTATTGCAAGAAAAAGGGAAAAGTCTTTGGATAATGGAATGAGATTGGGATGGACTGATGCTGGGATATTGCAATAGGAATGTCACCTGCCATAATCATGATTACTGACTATTATGCGCAGGTGGTGGCTAGCCGCCCTTTAGATGGGCCCCTTAAACACAGCGAAAATAGTTGCCGGCAAAGGAGCAACACCAGTGCAGGCAATTTAGGGGTGCCGACAGGTGTGCTGCGCTTTCTCCAAAGTTACTCGCGGCGTTATATACATATTTATTACATAATTAGTAAGATTATTACCTGTAGCTGAGATATAAAACGGTCTCTCCATCCACGGCCGCGGCGGCATCACACCTCGTTCCTTCATCTTCTGCCTAAGTCTTTCTTTGGACATAGCACTGTAGTCCTCATTCATGTCAGGTAGATCCACTTTCATAAACTTCTGAGCTCTCAACTTTTTGAATTTGGGGTTCCAGTGCTTGGAAGTTGTGGTACGGGCTGGCTGAGTGCAGATCACGGCTGGAGCCAGCCGCATAGCTCCGAACTAAAGAAATTTTAATAGAATTCACTGAATGGTCCATGTCTAAGTCCAACTTTACAGTAACATGAAAACAAACATATACAAACCTTTGATAACAGTGTATTAGCCATGGTTTTGATTATGACCTTCGACTTCCTTCTATTTTTTAGTTTTAAGTCTTTGAAGAAATTAAAAATATGTAAAATGTTAAAGACATTTATCCATCCATTTCCAATCTAACCTATAAAATATAAAGCTGTCAATGTCAAACTATCTATTAATGTCATGATGCTTTTTTTGTATTTTCAAAATAATAGGCAAGAACAAAAAGCAATATCCCATGAAATCCCATCCATGTTCTTTTATTTTTTTTGCCTTTCTTTGCTCCTTGCGTTTCTTCTGTTTACCTCACTCAAGCAAGATCAAGCAAGCAAGACTCACGGAAAATAAAAAGTGTGGAGTAACTAAATAAAAAAAAGCACCTCTCGCAAATCTTGTCAATAGAAAAGTAAATAAAGATTTTTGCGACCTTACGTAAAAAGGAACGATCCACTTCAAAAGTGTCTATGGTGTTTTGTTTTTTCTGCCATTTTTAGTCAAATAATTCCCATTCTATTGTGATTTTTGTAAAACGAGTCGGAAAAATTATCAAATTTATTGTTGTGTATTTTAAAATATTTTTATTTTTATTGAAATAAATATTATCCGTACAAAGTAAACCACAAAAAATTGTTGTGGTTTACTCAAAGACTCTTTTTCTCCCTATTGGAGCTTCTTAGCCCGTTTGCTTTTATTTTCTTAAACTATTTGATTACTATATAAGCAGTTTCTTCATCAATTTATTGAGGAAAACGTAAATAATATTTTATAAAGAAAATTCACGTCCTCTACATTTGAATCGATCTCAGCATTTTCACCGGAAATCCGGCGGCTCCATACACGTTGTCTCTAGCCCAAGGGAATAGAGATCGTCACAGCGTTTCTTTCTTTTCTGAACAGGCGCAGTCCAAGAGAACTCGCAAAAGGAGTAAAAGGCTCCTACATAACCTGTCACTACGTAAGTATTCTTTATATATCTATGTAAAATAGCTTGCGCAGCGCATTTTACTTTGTATGTCAGGTAAAGGGACATTCGGGAGTCCTTGCTGAGTCATAGATAGTGATCCCTTAGTCTGATCGCGTAATTTTCCTCGCTAAACGTCGCATTCTTGGTAGATCCGTCAATTTCGCAGTAAGTAGAGCAAAGGGGCCGCCATAACGTACGGGGCGAAGTTCTAAGTCTGTTGGGAGCTGCGTGGCGCAGCGCGGGCGACGACCCCGAACCTAACGGGCTCCACCTTTGTGCCAGTGCCACTCATTATCCTAATCTGCCACGTGTTTCTGTTTCAGCAATAAATTGTATGAGTCAGAAGGTAGAAAAACCAGTATTATCGGGTCAACGGATAAAGACCAGAAAAAGAGGTGAGTTTTACATGTTTTCTCGAATTTTCTTGCATAACATGTGTACAAACAAGTCGATTGAGTCGATCTTAGATGGCGGCGCCTTGGCCATGACTACTAGCCATGAAGACACCTTTTAATGCTAATTGGGTCAACTATACTCTAGCACTTTATTTTGCTTGTAACCCATTATTATTATCAGTAATTGATTTTCCCTTAGATACATCTCTGATCTTTGTGTATTTTGCATGGAAGTGATAATTTCATATCAACTGTATATATATGTCAACTGCTGTCATCGTACTTCACAACATAGATCTAATTCTAGGTATATGTGCTTCACAAAGTATTTTTGAGGAAAACATTGTCATGTCTCATTCATTATAGTGATTCATATGAATTAATCATACCATTGCTGAATCAATAGGGAATATGCATGAAAAAAATATATGTTATCTAATCAGTTTATCCGTAAATATTCAAAAATAAATTACTGACAGTGAAAACAGAATAAGATTTGGTTAAAAAACGAACGAGATATAACAATTTTACGGAACTATGTCTATCTCACTCGCAAAAACGCTATTTTCTATGGCAAATGTATAGATGATGTGGACTTTGACGTCATCAGTACATATCGGACTTCTCTTTCTAATTGAAACTTTAAATTATCACATGTTCGTCGCTGATTAAGATATTTTATAAATTCTTTCATATTTGTTTACTGTGGTCAATAAGGACTTTATTAAGCAAATAAAAAAAATATGTGCATATTCTCCATTGTTGGTATCATGTTTTGAACTTTCCTTTTGTACAGTATAAATAACCTCAGTGTTGCAGCTAAATGATTAGTTGATTACTTTAGATTCAAGTTATTGTCTTTAGACCCTTTGACCTGCAGAATGGTGAATATACCTAGTATCTCTTTTATTGACATTATGATATTTGCTTTTTGCAGTCAATCTGGTATCAGGCCAAATGCAAAATAAATCACTCAAGTCGCTCGATAAGTATAACCAAAGTAATATGAATTTTATTTAAAATTTTCAAAAATAAACAAATTATGTAACTTTCTATTGAAAAAATCTTAGCTTTATCTTTTAATATAAAGTTAAATAAATAAGGGGTATTATTTACAAAAATAGGTGAATCCTTATGATAACGGTCAAATAATCAAATAGGCCAAACACTCAAAATGAGGAGAATATGGCTTAAATGATGTAAGATTTTTTTATTAGCCATTCCTTGTGTACCTGCTGAGCAAAGGCCTCCCTTTTCTATTGCCACTGATGCTGCCTTAAAGATTAAATGAATAGTAAAAAATTATATTTTACTCTTGATGAAATTCTGACTAATTCTGATGAAGTAATGTTTGATTCATAACTATCATTATTCATATTGAGTTTAGTTATTCTGTAGTACTATATAAACTATAAAGTATGTAGATGTGAATACATGTTCCCTTAACTGCATCGTTAATATGACCACATGTTCCTTAGATGGACTCATCATATGTTCATGAGAATTAGCCAATGGCACATCTGTTTTGTCGTCGAGAGGAAACTTGTATAGGAAATAACAATGAATTTTATTTATATTAGGTATTTTATTCGGTCTTATGTAATAAACAGAGTAATTTTAGTAGTTGGTTAAAATACTATCCATTAGAAACGACTTGTGTCCATTTGATTTTGTTAGTTAATGGACCAAACAAGTACATGCTAATAAAGCTGAATTTAATCATCTTATCGTCAGCTTTCACAGACCCACTGCTGGGCACAAGGCTCCTTCTGTTTCCGCCCTCTGGCTCTATCCCTTACCATCGCAATTTAGTTCTTTCCAGCAACCTGCCTGATATCGTCGTACCACCTAGCCGCCGGACGTCCCACACTACGTTTCCTATTTCTGGGATACCAGAATTTATTTATTTATTGTAAAACTAAATACAACGGTTTTCACCATTTACAGTATCTAGAGAATATTGAAACTTATCATCATCCGAGCGTATTCCCGGTTGCATCCTCAGCAGTAACGCTTCAGAGCCCGGGGTCCGCTACCTAGCCAAGGAGATTTGATGAGGTTACTGGTTTTTACACAGAGCGACTGCCGTCTGACCTCCACAACCCAAAGGGCAAACCAGGAACTAATCCTTGGATAGTTTGATGATCAAACACTAGATGGCGCTCGGGACCCACAGTTTTACGTGCCTTCCGAAACACGGAATCATCTTTCTTTTCGGATAATCAGGTGATTCAAGCTTGCAATATCCTATCCAGACTGGAAACAACTTTTCACAAAGTATGCTTCCCAGTGGGAATCGAACCCATGACCTCCGGGTCACAAGGCGAATGCCTTGACCACTGGACCACGGAGGCAGAATATTGAAACTTATAGCTAAATATAATATAAATTTAAATATCGTTTTGGTACAATAGGTGTCATAACTACTCGTATGAATGTATTTACAATTAAAGCTTATTTATTACATACAAGCCGAATTTGAATCCAGTTTGTCTGAGGTATTATAAAAGAAATAGAAGTGGGTTGCCACATAATGTGTTCATTACCTAAAAAAACTAAGAAAAACGCGCACTGTGAATTGCCCCTTGCTCACTACTTTAAAAATCTTTCAAACTTATTAGTTATTTTGGTTGGTAAAATAGCACAGCGTGTGATTTCGCCTTGGTTCCGGATATGTTTGATTAATATTTTCATTTGATGGATCTAAGTAAGAAGTAAAACTATTGGCTTGTTCCGTTTGGTTTAGAAGATATGATTTTTTTTTTCTATGACGTCACTCTCTACCTGCATTATGATTTATTTCTTTCATGTCCAAAATAATAGATAAAAATGTCTTTTAATGATATTGACATTTTGTAATTTTCAATATCATTAACAGATTCAGATATTTGTATACAGAACACCATAAAATATCACAACATTATCCCAAGGAATCTCAATTTTTTTTTAATTTTCTATGGAAATAGGGTTGACATTAATTTGTCCTCTAGACATCATTCATAGATTTTTTTTTGATTAAATTGATAAATAGAAAATAGTTTAGTATCAAGGATATAAAAAAAAGACATTTTTATTAAATATTGAAAATAGTACAAAGAACAGGTTCAATCAAATTTTTTTGCTGGGTGTTAAAAAAGACACCTGATTTATTTTGAGACAAACACCACACGAACACAGTTACCTTATAACTCTTAGCTATAGCTATGTTTGCAAAACTATTATAACGATATCGATTCCGTGTAAGGCTTTCTCTTTTTTAAGACGAAGTGGTAGCTAAAGTGGCGCCCTCATTTGAAATAAATTGTTTAAAACTAAATATGGTGATAATGAAAAATTTTATTTGTATCACTGTCTAGAAAGACCTTTAAACTATTTTAGGAATAATAACCTTTGAAAGTAATATTGGTAGTCCGTCTAGTTTTAAAACGGGTTTTTGCCAAAAGTGGCCACTTTTGGCGAAAACCCATTTTAAAACTAGACGGACTATTAGTAATAATTTCAAAGGTTATTCATAAAATAGTTTAAAGGTCTTTCTAGACAGTGATACAAATCAAATTTTAAATTATCACCATATTTAGTTTTAAACAATTTATTTTAAATGAGTGCGCCACTTTAGCTACCACTTCGTCTTAAGGTTTCGTACCCAAAGGGTAAAAACCGGAACCCTTGGTTGGCTATTATTTTTTAATCACTATTTACATGTGTCACGGTGATGAAAGACAGGCATATTATGCCATTGAATGGCGCTATCTTGCTCATTCATACCTCGAGCGCACATTATATTACCCCTTAATTTAAAATCTTTGGGATTGTACGAAACCCTCTGTGTGGTGCTCCGACGCGGTACCACAGTGCTAAACTGATTTCATTAATATATGACAAAAATGGACATACAATGTACGTAGTTGTACGTGAAAAATTAAAAATTGTACGTTATGGATTTATTAGAAAAAAACTGGCCAAGTGCGTGTCGGACCACGCGCAGTTTAGTGTTCCGTAGTTTCGAATGCCAACTTTGAGTTTATGCCTCTAAAAACGACTAAAAACTAATTTTCTATTAAATTTGTATGAAATTTTCCTTTTCCGACTACATTTTATAAGTTGATCGACTATAACTTTTTAATTTGTAAACCTCTGTATATATGTAGCTCTGATAGTTTTCCTTTAAATTTCGTTATATTTACTTTAGCTGTTAATTTTTTCACGTGTCCATATATAACCGTTTAGCAGATAGAGAGGGGGGGGGGGGGGACACTTGACTCTTAACAAAAATTTTCACTTTAAAAACAAATATTTCAGAAACGGATCCCTAAATCGAAAAACGATGTTTGCAAGCTCATAATATTTTAAAATACTTATTAAACGATACCCCACATGATTGGTTAGTCGAAAAAATAAAATTAACTTTTGACTTTACTTGTATGGGAGCAACCCTAACAAAAAATTTTTTTCAATATTTTATTTTACCACTTATTCCGCATAATTTATATACATACCTGTACCAAATTACAGCTTTTTAGTATTTATAGTCGCTGAGTAAAACCGCGGACGGACAGACAGACAGACATGGCGAAACTATAAGGGTTCCTTGTTTACTACGGAACCCTAAAAAAGGTGGTCGTGGTACCGCCAAAGAGCGTGCTTTCCCGCGGTACCATACACACATGTAATATTTTAAAGTCTTATATAATTATCAGGATTGGTTAACGAGAAAAAAATGTACGTTAATTGTTAATTTTCATTTCCAGTTAAATTCTTGTAAATGTCTTATATTTATATTTTTTCAAAGTAAGTAAATCATTTAAAAACAAATTAGGAAATATAAAAAAAAAATGTAAACCTTACTGTGTTATATATCAAATGAAAGGGCTCATTATGAGGATCTCAAATATTTTTTTGTTATTATTGTAAAATAAATAGTTTTGATTTTATTCATGAAAGAAGACAAAAATTAACCATTACTTGATGTCCGAAACTAGAGCCTAAAATTTTGAAAAAAAAACACAAATATAATACATTGCTTGTAGATTACAGGAAATTTATCAAGAATTCTATCAATTGAAAATAAAGTGGTAAACTCAATAAAATACGTTTAAGTACAGAAATAGTTCACTAAAACACCACTAGATGACTCATAACGCTATTATTAGTTAACTCGCGTCTTACTACTCGTATAACAATTTCAAATGTAATATTTCAAAGTAATTTAAAAACTTCGTATTTTAATTTAAAAATTGTACGGAACTCTCTCCACGCGAGTTCAACTCGGACGTGGCCGGTTTTTTTAATAATGTAGTTAAATAACTACATTATATCTTAATACAATGTAGTCAGTTTCTTTTTTTTTGTAAATATATTTAATAAAACCCTTGAATACTTTGTACTATAACTGTTTCATCTGTACAAGATATTTTAAATAAATAAATAATGAATAAATATATCGGGACAATTAATATATACAAAAGCATAATGGTGATAGTTGTATTAAATTATAAAAGGAGGTCAACCGTATATTTAGTGTGAAGATATATATAAATTTAAGACATTTACAAGAATTTAACTGGAAATGAAAAATGAACAATAAACGTAAATTTTTTTGTCGTTAACCAATCTTGATAATTATATAAGATACTTTAGAAGTGTGTGTGGTAACGCGGGAATGCACGCTCTTTGGCGGTACCACGACCACCAATTATTTTCTAATAAATACATAACGTACAATTTTTAAATTTTCACGTACAACTACGTACATTGCATGAACATTTTTATCATAATTATATTAATGAAATAAGTAACACTGTGGTACCCTGTCGGAGCACAACACAAACCCTCTCCACGCGTGGATGTATGTTCACCGATTATTTCAAGACGCCTGGACCGATCTGGAAAAATTTTTTTTTGAAAGGGTATTCTTTTATCAGGTGGTCCCATAGAAATTCTATCAAAATCGGTTGTGTAATTTGGGGATTAAGACTTTTTTAATTTTGAAAAATTATAAATGCTTATACAGCTTGAAATATCAGAGACTAGCGTTGACTACTTACACACACGGAAAACAGTAGTGACGTTTATAATCGCTATTGCCTCAACTATTCTAATGTAACTTGTCTTATCATTGGTAGTTAAGGAAGCGCTAACTCACGCCCAATGCCACACAGCCTTTGATCACGTTGGTGCCGTACGGAAATAGCTGGTCTATTTACCTTCTCCTTCGTTTTAGCGCGTTCCCAGTTGCATCCTTAGCTGTGCTGCTTTGGAGCCCGGCGTACGCTTTTTCGCTTTTTAGGGTTCCGTACAAAAATGAAAAGACTGAACCCTTTTAAGATCAGTCGTGCGTCTGTCTGTCCGTTCGTCTGTCACAGGCAATTTTCTCCGAATCTACTGGATCAAATCATGTGAAATTTGGGAGGATAGTGTATTCATATGACCCAAACACAAATATGCAAATAATGTTTTTTTTTTAAATAAGGTTAATTTTCGGGGGCAAATAAGGAAAAGAAAAAAAAAAACTTACTGTGTCATATCATATATCAAATGAAAAGGCTCGTTATGAGTATCTCAAATATTATATAGTTGTAAAATCAAACACACTAACTACTTTGATCCCCCAAATAACCGAAACTACTGAGCCTACAATTTTGAAAAAAAAAATAGGCAGGCTTGGAGATTACAGGAAAGCCTATAAGAATTCCATCAATTGAAAATAAAGTGGTAAACTCAATAAAATACGTTCAGATTACGGAAAATAGTTCACAGTGGTGTTTAACCACTATTACTAGTTAACTCGCGTCTTCTTATGACGATTTCAAATGTGATATTTTATATTTATTTAGAAACCGGAACCCTCTTCCCGACGAGTTCTTGTTTTTAATTTTTCTCCAAATATAATATGGTCATACATATCAAAGGTCATCCAAGAATGCCGAAACATGTCAGTGCAAAATGTGTTTATTGCTCTTAACTACTACTAGAAGCATTTCTTAAGTTTAGAGGAAGCGCTAAATGCTACACAGCCTTCGATCTCGTTGGTGCCGTACGGAAGACGGAAACAGGGCAGCGATTCGCTTCGCTGTTTACTTGTTTCTCATAAAAATGTGTTCTTGATTTCTTGTTTATTTTCTTTGTGAAGGTATCGTAAAGTTGTTAGATTTTATTAAGATGTCTAAAACGATACTTGCGAGAAAATTACAGCTTGTATCGGTCCTTGACATTTAAATCTTTGAATGCGTAGGTGTCGGCGTGTTCGGCGTATCTTCCCAGTAAATCAACAAAATAAGTGATCAAGTTATCCTATCTACATTGAATAAAAATACTTAGTGCAATTAGTTTAGCTTGGAGGAGTACCATAATGATGCACACTATCATTTTTCTACATAGCTAGGGAATTTCAACGAACGAGCTACACCATAGTTTTCCCGATATAGGTAGTCTTAGTGCAACTTGCGTCAGCCTTGGAGAGTGCGGACGCATACATGCATTATTGCATCATAACATAAGTGATAAGCTGACGTCACGCGAGGAGACAGGTGACTGCTGAGTCTCTAGTCAATCATTGACAGCTGTATACTGTTCACTGTCGATATCGACCGCGATTTTGTCTATCGCCATCCTTATCATATTCTTTAATCCATAGCTAGATATAAACCTGCCCTCCCAATAAAGGTGGGATTTGCCTTTGAATATTTTATTAGATAGACCATTATCTTAAGCTGTTAGCGGGAAGTTGTTTTTTTTTCTTCACTTTTTATATTTGATTTTTCTTTTCTCCTTAATTATGTGGCCGGTTTTCTCACTCACACACATACCAATGCCTCAACGTTTCCTGACATCGAAATACATTCTTCATGTACCTATGGAGAATTATGAAGAAAAACAATGGCGTCGGTACAAGTTAAACATGAAACTCTGCGACGAGCCGGCCCATGCCGCTACCGGCAAAACTCTGTTTTGCCGGTAGCGTGAATGGGACGGCTCGTCCGGGGATGTACCACACTCTCACAGAAAATCGACGCGTCTGAGTAGTAGAGATAAAAAAAAATATTACAAAATTAATAATGTAAAAACAATGTTAAATCCTATTATAACCATTTTCGACTTCTACGCGGATAAAGTCGCGGGTCAAAGCTAGTATTTTATATATAACATAAAATAAATCTTATTGTGATTGAGAATAGAAGCGTGTCTACACGACAAAATTGCAATAATACGGTGTTTGTTGATCAATAATTTCTTTTGGCTGAGTTGATCCTTAAAACTCAAATATGGATTTGCCGGCTATGTGCGAGTCTGACTTGCGCACGGAGGGTACCGTACCATTATCTATAAAAAAATCACGTTGTATGGGAGCCACACTTAAATATGTATTTATATTATTCTGTTTTTATAGTATTTTTTTCTATAACGGCAACAGAAATACATCATCTGTGAAAATTTCAACTGTACTCGTATCTAGTAATAGCTATCACGGTTCATGAGATACAGCCTGGTGACAGACAGACCGATGGATGGGCGGTCAGACGGGACAGCGGAGTGTTAGTAATAGGGTCCCGTTTTTACCACTCCGTTGTCCGTCTGACCGCCCATCCATCCGTCCGCCCGCCGGATACGTGATTTTTAGGGACTCCGAACAAAAAAAAAAATTAATTGTATAAAAAAAATTGGTGACATAACTGTAAATAAATTAAAGGGAATCTTTTGACCACCAATTGCCGTAATTTTTAGCGTAGACCAGCAGCGGCTACAAAAAAATTGGTTATGAAATGAAGCAGCCATTAGTATTTGAAATATTGCTAAAAAGAAAAGTGCGAGTGTGATAGGGACATATTTTCTTATGAGATTGCGTACGTGCATCCTTGTTCTGTTATTTGATAGTTTCCTTTTAACTCACTTTAGAATTTACGTTAGGACATCTTACTTATTTTTGAGCAGATTATGTGGTGTTATAGCGCAGTGATGCTACGGAGCAGTGACGAAAAATCGCATTGGCGTTAGTCGCAGTGGCATTATAGCGCAGTGATGATGCGGAGCAGTGACGAGAAGTCGCATTCACGTTCATCGCAGTTGTGTCTGTCGCAGTCGTGTATGACACTCCTTACCGACAATTTAAAAATTTTTGGAAAAATATGCCCATCTTTGTCTAGCTTATCTTTGTCCCTTTGGGACGATATGGTCCACTTTCCTATCTCGTCCATTTCCTAACTCGTCCACTTTCTCATCCTGTCCACTTCCTCAACTTGTCCACTTTCCTATGACGTCCATTTCATAACTCGTCCACTTTTCCATCTTGTCCACTTCCTCAACTCGTCCATTTTCCTATGACGTCCATTTCCTAACTTGTCCACTTTTCCATCTTGTCCACTTCCTCAACTCGTCCACTTTCCTATGACGTCGGTACGATTCAGAACGACCTGCTCGCATCGGGCCGAATCGGACGGCATTGAATGCGGTACAGGTAATTGAAATGTGTAAACAGTAATCACATTTGCATGCAATATAATTCTGCGACGGCCGTACGCATCCGTTCCGACGCGGTGCAATGCGAGCCGGTCAGTCTGAAATATACCTACGAGGGAGCGTTTTTATGTTCGCGGAATGGAGGGTAAGGGGTGAAAATAAAAAAACCAAATTATTTTTCCTTTTCAATATATTCACTTGCAAGACGGATACATTTTTCAGACCTTTCAATTAATTTATTTATACCCTCATAAAAAATGTTTTATCTTTGTCTTCAAAATACGCTGAAACTGCCTCCTTCATCATCATCGGTGGTAAATTTTTTACCCCGAAGCTCTTTTTTAATTTTTGGGAAGAGGTAATAATCACTCGGGGCTAGGTCTGGGCTGTAGGGTGGGTGGTTTAAAATATCGAAGCCCACCTTATGCAGGGCAGCCAACGCAACGCGACTCTTGTGGACGGGCGCATTGTCGTGCAAAAGCAGCACACCCTTCGTCAATTTTCCCCGTCTTTTCTCTTTAATGGCTTCTTTTAGTCGCTCTCATATTGAAGCGTAGTATTCTCCGGTTATAGAAACACCTTTATCTTTATAATCGATCAACAATATTCCTTCTGAGTCCCAAAAGACCGTTGCCATGAGTTTCCCAGCTGACTGTGACACCTTAAACTTCTTGGGGGGTGCTGTGCCCTTTTTATGCCACTGCATGGAGTCTTGTTTCGACTCAGGTTCATAATGATGAACCCAAGTTTCGTCTCCAGTAACAATTCGACTCAATACACCATCCTTGTCGTCACTGCAGAGGTCCAAAATTGCACGTGAACACTCTACGCGTTGTTGTTTTTGCGGCGGCGTGAGCATTCTCGGTACCCATCTTGCGCTGACCTTAGTCATGCCAAGATGATCGTGCGTGATTTTAAAAATGATTGTATCGGATACTCCAACCATTTCTGCGAGTTGTTTCTTCTTTAGTCGAGCATCTTCGAGTACAATTTTTTCGACTTTTTGAATAAGTTCTGGCGTGGTCACCTCGATGCTCCTGCCCGGCCTCGGGTCGTCTTCAAGGGATTCCCTTCCTTGTTTAAACAAACTGTGCCACTTGTATACCATGTTTTTTCCTGGACAAGAGTCACCGTAAACCGATGACATCTCATCCATTATGGTCGCAACTGATTTTCCTTGCTTGGTAAGGAACTTTATAACGGCACGATATTCGATTTTTTCCATATTTCACTTTTCACTCCCGATTA
This sequence comes from Acrobasis suavella, assembly GCA_943193695.1. NCBI lineage: Eukaryota > Metazoa > Arthropoda > Insecta > Lepidoptera > Pyralidae > Acrobasis > Acrobasis suavella. Next base: position 33,621,266 of record OW971928.1, read on the forward strand.
TGTTGCTTGGTTGACGACAGCTCAAAGACTAATTGTCTGATAACTTTTTTTTTTTTTTTTCGAACGAAGATTACGCTGTATGCTGAAAGCATTCTACAGCTCACCGGACGCGACGGAATTTAAAGGCGGGACCAACATTTGCCAGAATGGCAAGATGTTGTCCACACCGGAAAAAGTGACAGCGCAAAGGGCTCCCACAGGGTGGGAACGAACCTCGGCTTTGGGCGTCACTGAGATCGGCTTTGACTAAGTGTCAAGCGCCTGAAGGGCCGACCGGCGAAAAGCGTCCGGGTACCGTTCGGTACCTCGTGAACGCGGAAAGTTTCTTGAGGAAATTAAAAATGTGTGGGCGGCCATCTTGGATCCAAAATCTGAATCTGAAATCGAGTTTCGCGGGGTGCTTTACTCCCACCTACAAATTTTCAGGTCTCTACGTAGTCACGGTGAGACGTTAATTTTCTAAAATCCAGACGCCATCTTGGATTCCAAAATTTTTAATTTTTTAATTGTCTTTGTAGTAATATTAGCTTACATACCAAATTTCAGCGTTCTAAGACTTCAGCAAGTACCTTAAGAATTTTGGTGATCAGTGAGTGAGTCAGTGAGTGAATAAGTGACGAAATCGGGGGTTTTTAGACATTAATAAAATCTAAAGTATAATAGCTACGACATTCAAACTTTGTATGTTTAACGATTGTACTGGTGTCATTATCTAATGTCATCTCTAAATTTTTAACTATTTAGCACCATGCAAACCAAAGTTATGAAAGTTCAAAAAAACGACGAAACGTTTCGAGAAAAGGTAGGTAGTGCCCTTGCGCTTCGCTTGGCTCGTCGTGGCGGGGGCACACCCGTGCCCCCTGATTTACATTGAATTAAAACAATAAATAATCGCTCATTTTTTTTGTATTTTGCTCATTCAATTTAATGTAACAACAATAACAATCTTTTTGAGAAACAAAAGAAGAGAAATTTCATTCGCATGTTTTCTCTGTTGCGAGTACTTTTTAACCGACTTCCAAAAAGGAGGAGGTTTTCAAGTCATCGCAACCTTTTTTTTTATGTAAGTTCAGATTGTTCACCGATTATTCAAAGACGCCTGGACCGATTCAGAAAATTATTTTTTATTTGGAAGGGGATTATTTACAGGGCCTCCCATGGAAATTTTATCAAAATCGGTTGTGTACTCGTACATAAGAAGTCAGTTTTTAGTTTTGAAAAATATTAAAGAAGTATATTATTTAAGAATGGGGAAAATTCATTATATTAAGTTTAAACATTATTAAAAAAAAAAAATTATAAAATATTTTGTTTTCTATTCTGAATATTTATTTATTGTGTATAATAACTCTCCCCAAAATACATCCAACTTCTGGTATTCTATTGATTATATACCTAAAAGCTACAGCTTTTAAATTATATTTACAATCAAATGGGCAGTAATTGTTGGCCTAAACAGATTATATTAATTCCACGTAGCAAACCTTTGGGAGACAGTACGCTTAGGTGACCGGCCATCTTGATGTCAGAATGGACGGTCACCTTCAAATCTTTTATTTCTTCTAAATTAAGATGGAAGCAGTTATCTACTAATGCGGTATCTGACGAAAGTGGCCTAAATCTTGGAAACAAATAGAAGCAATAGGGAAGCATTGTTTAGGCATAGTTTCAATGTTAAATACGCATAGTGACCGTTCATTCTGACTGACACTAGTTACTGTGAAGTGGAAATAAACACCCAATGCTATATAGATGACTTAGAGAAAAAGACGAGTTAGGATGTGGTCGAACTAGGATAATGGACAAGTTAGGAAGCTGACGTGTTAAGAATAGCGTAGGAAAAAAGACGAATTAGAATGTGGTCGAGCTAGGATAATGGACGAGTTAGGAAGTTGACGAGTTAAGAATAGCTTATAGACGAGTTAAAAAAGAGACGGGATAGGAAATGGACAAGTTAGGAAAGTAGACAAAGTCAACCTAAGTGCCGGACCAGACGGGACGCAAGTTGCGTCGCGCAACTTGCGTCGCGTTACGGGCTTACACAGCATTTCATACAATTTCTACCAATCGTTCACACGACGCGCAAGTTGCGCCTCAACGCAACTTGCGCTGCGTTACGCGTGCTCGCACGGGCCCGCAAAGAGATGGTAAAGTGTTAGAGAGCTGGACAAAAATGTTTAGAATTATATTTTTATATGCAAAGCAGACCTTGTCTATGACTTCTATCAAAAGATCTTAGAAAAGATACATTTTTTCTATGTACATTTTAACTATTATAAATTTTTGGTATGCAATAAAGTTTTATTTACTATGTTAGGTTCCATACAAAGAAATAGTCCTTTTTTTCTTGTAACTTATAATATGATAGTCACACTTATATAAAAGCTGTTGCTTTTAATGTATGAATATGATCAGCAAAGAATCAAAACAAAAACCACACTTTAATTTCTATGTATGTGCAGGCTGATTCTCAAACCACTGTGCGGTGGCGACACAAGGCAAGAGCGAGAAAGATGTATGTTCTTTAAAGTCGTTGACCCACAGAGAAAATTAAAGTTATAATCGACATAAGAGAGAAACTCTCAGAATTTCAAACCGAAATATGTAAATGTAAACCTACCTAACCAATAAATTGCGTTACTAAAATGGCTTTGTATGAATGAAGATAATCCATTGCAGTAGATTAAACTATACAGTTACTTAAATAATATCATCATTATCCTCGTTCTTATTTCCGTTGTGTGTTGTGTTATATGTATGTCATGTATTTTATATTGTTATGTAGATATGTGTTGATGTTTGTATGTATATATATATATATATATATATATATATATATATATATATACACATATATATATATATATATATATATATATATATATATATATATATGTATATATACTTATGTATTACGTATGAAGATATAACTTATTTAGGATAAAAATAGTTATAAATATTGATTCTTCATACGTAATATATAAGTATATATACACATGTTATTTATCCTAAATAAGTTATCTTACTTATCCTTTATATAAATAAATATATATATATATATATATATTACTGTTTGTTAAATAACATGTTAGTTAATTTTCACTATCGCACCACTTATTTATTATTATTTTTACTTCCCAATCCTGTCACCCAAAAGTAGCCTGTAAAAGATTGCCTTGGCGATAAGGCCGCCTATTGTACATCTGATTTACCTATGTATTCAAATGTAAATTTCATGTGTTTTGGTGTAATAAAGTGTTTTTTTCTTTGCTTTTGCTTAGACTATCCTCAAGATAATGATGATAGTGGATTGTCTTCATTCAAATAAATTCATTCAGATAATCATTATAAAAAATATATTTGTATAGAGCCCAACATAATAATTAAGTAAGCAATTTATTGGTATAGGTAAGTAAATTTATATTTTTTGATTTAAAATTTTGAGATTTTCTCATTTCCTCTGTCATAACCAATTATCATTTCCCATGTCGATTACGATTATCGTTTTCTCAGTGGGTCAACGATTTTCATTTCTAAAAAAACAACTTTTTTATGGAACCCAGCATAATCATCGTAAGTAATACTTTATTTTATACCAAAAAATAATAAAAGGTAAAATGTACATACAAAAAAAAAGTAAAATTGGCGGTCTTATCGCTAAAAACGATTTCTGCCACACAAACGATGGATGGAGAGAATATGGAAAAACGGCACCATTTTGCTAGAATTTCCATAGGACAACGCCTGTTTTGTATTTAAAAATAAGTCTTTTAAAACATTTTTGTCCCGCTCTCTAACACACAATCTCTAAGCGGGCGTCTGAAATAAATTACAGTCGAATTTTGCCCTCAGAAAAAAATTACAGTGAATTTTCTTCATTCAGACAAAGCCATTGACCGGACAGCCCACTGTGGGAATTCATTTTCTTAGTGGACTGTCTAAAATTTGACAATGCCATTGACAGGACAATCCACGAAGACAATGATTGCCTTTACTTATACGACCCCATTGACAGGAGAGTATATACTGAGATAATTTATTGTCTTTACTAACACGAAGCCATAGACAAAACAATCTACAAAGATAGTTAATTGTTTTTATTCAGACGAAACCATTGACAGGTCAATCAACTAAGACAATGATTGTACTCGTTCTGACGAAGTCATTAACAGGTTAATTCATTTGGACGGTGATTGCCTTCATTCCTACGAATCCATTTACATGAAAATCCACTTAGGCAATTAAGTATCTTCATTCAGGCAAAGCCATTGACAGGACACTCCACTAAGACAATTATTGCCCTTATTCAGACAAAGCCACTGACAGGACAATCCACTAAGACAATGAACTGTCTTAGTGGATTGTCCTGTTAATGGTTTCGTCTGAATGAATACAATCATTGTCTAAGTCAATCAGTGTCTTAGTGGAATCCACTAAGACAGTGATTGTTTTTATTCAGACATCTCCATTGTCATGACAATCCACTAACACAATTCATGGTCTTCATTCAAACGAAGCCATTGACAGGAAAATACACTAAGATAGTGATTGTCGTCATTCAGACGAAGTCATTGACATGACAATCAACTAAGACAATACTGTCTTTTGGCCAGCTAAACTGACCAATAATCTGTGTGCGACATTATGTACTTAGCGCATCTTGCGCGGGTAGAGCGGCCACACGGAGCGCGAGTTGCGCGGCGCAACTTGCGCTGTTACGCGACGCAACTTGCGTCTCGTTTGTTTCGACCCTAAGTGCCGGACCAAACGGGACGCAAGTTGCCTCGCGCAACTTGCGTCGCGTTGCGCGCTTACATATCATTTCATACAATTTCTACCAATCGTTCACAAGACGCGCAAGTTGCGTCTCAACGCAACTTGCGCTGCGTTACGCGTGCTCGCACGCGCCTGCACAGAGATTGCGTAGTGTCAGAAAGCGGGACAAAAATGTTTTGAAAAACTTATTTTTGAAATACAAAATCGACCTTGTCTATGGGACTTGTCTTTGAAAAATGGTGGCATTTCACCATATTGTCTCTATACATCGGTTGTGTGGAAGAAATTAGCTTTTAGCGATAAGACCACCCATGCTACATTATAATTATTTTTTATTTTTTGGTCTACAATGAAGTATTACTTACTCATTATGTTGCGTATCTAGCTTTTTTTTCTCGTAATTTATGATAAGCACCACGGAAGTTAAACTTGTATAAAAGTTGAATGAGGTCTTCTACTTAGGGCACCCGTTTGAATGGCACCTGTGCGAATGGCACCTAGTCTATAACACGAAGGGCACCTATTTTTGACCACGAAGAGTACATATAAATCAGCAGCCTAGTGTGGGATTTAAATATTTAACTTTAAAAGCAATATAATTCACTAAAACTTTAATTAATTACGCATACATTTAGACATATTATCTCGTCTTTATAACATACGGGATAAACAGAGCCCGGGGCCGTCAGAACAAAGGCCATACGAATTATGCATATGTACTTCGTACATATGCATAATAAAGCCGGATACCGTCTATTTTGGCTGGACAAGCAAGAAAAAGCCTAGCTATGTCCGGCTTTATCCGGACGCCTGACAACGTTTGGTAGGAAGAGGTAGGTACAAATAATTCACCGAGCGAGTGAAATGAGCGAAGCGAGATTTTCAGTTTCGAGATTGGCCAAAAATGTTTTTGTCCGGCTGTTCTCGCCTACAGGTCGCATTTCTCAACCGATTCTTGTGAAATTTTGTAAGAAGGTTCAAAAAGTACATAGAACTTTTGGGAAAATTCAAATGTTTGAAATTTGCTCAAAATAGCAAAAAGCGGGCAAATCTTCTTTAATAAAATAAAATATCATAATTCAGTCATTTGGAAAATGATTAAAAAAATTAATTATACTTTTTTTGTTACCCTTATTAAGACGCAACTTTTTTGTCTGAACAACTTTTTAATCCGATAAACTTTAACGGGTCGGGGTGATTCGTGAGCGAGTAGATCTCACGAGTCACTAGTAATAATTAGGTAGGTACTTATCAGTCATCTAGTTTAGGTATTTATAACCTACTTACTTAAGTTAATATATCATATTTGTGTTTATATTTTGTTCTTTTACCTACCTACTATGTTATATTTTAGTTATTTAGATAAAGTCGTATTTATTCATACGACGCAATTGATAGAAAAATATATTGAGATAATAGGGGTGACGACAGGGTGAGAAAAGTATAAGAAAAGTAAAGAAAAATAATATATCATGATTACGAGTATAATTAGTCCGTCTTTTAGACTATCCAAAAATAATGGACCCATTTTTTCAGTTTACCAAAAAGTAAAAATTCTTTAAGACACGGAGCATCAAATTTCCGGAGTGGGGGCTTGCGACGTCACCGCTAAGTAAAAATACCTAGCCATGACGTCATACGAAATTTAAATGCGCTGTATCTTTATCATTTGTTGTTTCTCAGAGTTAAGAAAAAATAAGTGTACAATATTTTTTAATAATCTAACCGATGGGCGAAATATATTTTTCATTCGTCATGCCTATTCATTGTATTCATTTTGATGAAGCCATTAATAGGACAATCCATTTGGACAATGATTGCCTTCATTCAGACGAAACCATTGACAGAAAAATCCACTGTGACAGTGATTGTCTTCATTCAGACAACGTCATTGACATGACAATCCATTAAGACAATTCATTGTCTTCATTCGAACGAAGCCATTGATGGGATAATCCACTTAGACAATGATTGCCTTCTTTCAGACGAAACCATTGACATTACAATCCACTAAGACAATACTGTATTTTGGCCAGCTAAATTGACCAAATATCTGTGTGCGTCATTATGTACTTAGCGCATCTTGCGCGGGTAGAGCGGCCACACGGAGCGCGAGTTGCGCGGCGCAACTTGCGCTGTTACGCGACGCAACTTGCGTCTCGTTTGTTTCGACCCTACAGGTCTTTGTCTCCACAACTAATAGACTTAGAGAGTTCATGTAGGGCTTAAATTGTTAGTTAGTTAGTTTGCTTGGCAAAAGTATAGAACAAATACAAATGTACCTGAAAAAGGCTTAGCATAGGGTTTAAGGTAGACACTATTAAAAAAAAAAAAAACTTAAACAAGAGCCAAAATTTTGCAGTTTTTTGAGCACCATGGTAGTACTAATGATGTGCCGTTCTTTAAAATTTCGGGAAATTTCCAAACGGTCTGGAAACGTTCTCTGGAGCGGAAAAAGTTGAAAAAGTGACCTAGTTTTAAAAAAAAAACTTAATTCTCCTTTTGTATGTGTTTTCGTTATAATAAGAGTGAGGTTCCCTCAAATTTCCATGAAAACTTTTTGCCGGGAAATAGAATTTTTCCATTTCGCAAGAAATTTCTCTAAAAATTTTCCAAAAAATTACTTGCAAGAATTTCCGAGAAATTTTTCAATGAAATTTCAGAAGAACTTCGTAAACGTTCTCTCAAATATTCTTTATGTAGTAAGATTTGGTATACATTTAATAAAACAAACCTTTATCGTGATAAAACTATGTACATATTTAAATAATGTTTTGATGGAAGCTATACTTTTTGGAACAAATTTGGAATGAAGACAACTAGTGATATAGTTATGCTGGTATATTTTTACAGCTTTCCATTCAGTAGGTGTGAGTAAATTAAATGCATAAATACATGACGTATGTTGAAATAAACTCAGGTGCATTTCGGTCACATATACCGCTCTTGCAAATGCTTTATGATCCAGATCCCAAAATGTCCAGATACCAGAATGTCCACATATATACTAGTGTATGTATTTTATTTATTATCAGGTATTAGTAATGGTACTATTGTACATTTTATTATGTATAATGGAATAAAATGAAAAAAGAAATAACTTTTAATCATTTATTAATATCAAAATAAGAAAAACATAATGTTTAAGTTATTTCTTTTTTAATTTTAATCCATTATACGACGGTTACACCGAAAAGATCGGGAATAGAATACTTAAGAATAAATTAGAGTAAAAGCTTTTTGGTGTTTGAAATGTAGTATTATTTCGAACACAATTCCATTTTTGAATTTTAAATAAAGTAAAAAAGAAAAGAGTATTGCCCATTTGAATTTGATAAGTCGGTGAGAAAAAATGGAGCTTACGTGGGAACATTTTTGTGCAATAAGTTTTCATAACTTTCGTCGAGGTTTATCTCAAGAACAATGTCTCGCCGAGCTTTTTTCTAATTATGAACTTGAAGCACCTAATAAAACGACTATATATCGTTGGTATTCTGAGTTTCGTCGACGTTCCTCTTTTACCACAGTCCCTTCTACTAGTCTACCAAAAACAGCGGTAACACAAGATAACATCGATGCTGTACGACAATTAATAAAAGAAGATAGACATGTGACATACGAGCAGATTCGGGTTTCTCTCTGCATTGGTATGACAGCCACTCAGACCATTTTACATGATGAACCGTTTGACCGAGGAACAAAAGTCGGCTCGTGTTAATTGGTGTCGGTCTGCTCTGCAACGGTTCAATAGAGGGAGCTCAAATGCAGTTTACTTACAATATCGTCTCTGGGGATGAATCGTGGATTTATTCATATGAGCCCGAAAGAAAACATCAATCGGCAGTTTGGGTCTTCGAGGGTGAGGTCAAGCCAACAAAAGTTATTCGCGTAACGAAGCGACTATTTTTTTCGACACGCTGCGTGGCAGCGTGTCGAAAAAAATAGTCGCTTCGTTTGTATCGAAAACTGGTCATGTGGCTACGATTCCTTTACAAGAACGAAGGACGGTTACTGCTGATTTGTACACAACAGTTTGTTTGCCGGAAGTCATAAGAGAACTTCGTAAAATTAATCCGAATCGTCGTATAATCCTTCACCACGATAATGCGAGCTCACATACCGCACGCAAAACAAGCGCGTTTTTAAATCTGGAAAACGTGGAGTTGATGGACCACCCTCCGTATAGCCCTGACCAAGTGGTCAACAGTTTCACGGCCCAGAAGAGGCAGTCAAACCTTACAAATCAGCTGTTTGACTGTATCCACTTCAGACTGGAATTACTGTTTCAATAATTGGTTTGATCGAATGCAAAAGTGCATTGACATTATTATATTATCTTTGTACTTTTTTCTATTTCCGATCTTTTCGGTATGATCCTCGTACATAATAAAATATACACTTGTACCGTTACTAATACTTGATAATAAATAAAATACATACACTAGTATATATGTAGACATTCTGAGATTGGGACCTTATGGGATTTGGACATTCTGGGATATGGAGGTTTTGTACCCTCAGGACATTTTGAACCTAAACGAAAATTTCTGTAACAAATTAAAATAAATACATAAAAAAAAGAACACAAGTATAAAGATTAAAAAAACATTGCCTGTTTGTACACGATTATCTCCGGAATTTCTGTACGCATTTGAATGAAATTTTTTTTGTTGTTTAGCTTTAAAGCCTGGGCATTAAAGGTATAATTGATCATGAAAATTAGGACAACTGATGTAAAAACATAATAGACCTGCTAAATTATCAAAAATTTTGAAGCAAAACTTGATCTGTTCAGCCTGATGAACATTCTCTGTGGACGTTTAAATTTTTAAGATTTGGAACATCTGATGTGAAACTCAAGAACGAGAGATCTGTTCAGCCTGATGAACATTCTCTGTGGACGTTAAAATTTTTAAGATTTGGAACATCTTATGTGAAACTCAAGAACGAGACTAGCTACACAGTATAACAGTAATGGTGCCTAAGCAAACGGTGATGAGTATTTTTAATATCTTAATGTAGCTAAAAGATTGAGGATTATTAGACCCTAAGAATCTAATGAAAACCGTAACGCAAAACTGTTCTGAACACCAAATCGCGGAGCGGAGTAAGATATTAATTTATACTTTGATTTGCTGTGAAGATAAACTTGTTTAATTCAAAGGTCATAAAATCTACGCGAACGTAGTCGCGGGCACTAGGGAGTTTTTTTAAGACTGCTTTAAACATCGGTAACAATATAAATATAAAATTTTAGTATATTAGAAACACGTTACTTCATCAAATGTTTATTCGTCAAACTGTTCTGTGGACCCAGAACAGTACAGTACAAATACTTTATTTTGTGGCTTCATTTTTGTCACTAACACTTTTCACTAGTCACTAGTCACCGGGCATTTTTAATTTAGGTCGGGCGGAAATTAAATTATTTTTTGTTCTTATATTCGTGTGCGTAATCGGTAACAAAAGCTACGGCAAGGTTCAATACGAACTTAACTTAAGTGTTTGTACAGGAAACCTTCATGTGGGGATTTTCAAATGATGAAAACAGGAAAAATAGTTAAGTTAAAATATTTGTCTGTAGGTATCTCTCTTCGTTTCCGAACGGAGACATGCCCTTGTCGGGGCAAAGGGCAGACACAACACGTCGCCAATTTGATCTGTCAACCGCTGCGCTCGTGATTTCGCTTCAGGATAATCCAAGCTGCTTAGCTTCTGATATGACGGTACGGGCGCCAAGTTTGTTTGGGGCAGCCACGCTTACGCCTTCTCTGTGGGTTGCAATCGAGAAACCCTCAGGGATGACCGATTCAGCTCCACTTGCGTCTACGGATTTGGACGTCAATTGGATCTTCCTCGCATAGATTCCACAAGTCCTCGTTTGAGATAACTGTGTCCGGCCAAAAATACCCATGAACTAGCGCAGGCATTGGTTAACGAAAACCTTTAGTTGATGAGACAGGTCTTTCAGCACCTTCCAAGTCTCACACCCATATAGCAGCACCGACTTCACCTTGGTATTTAAGATTTTTTGTTTCACTCTTTTGAAGAAGTGTTTGGATTGCCACACGGGACGAAGGCTTGCAAAGGCACCTTCTGCCTTGTTTATCCGCGATGTGACGTCTATATGTCCAGTAGTTGGTCTGCGTAATCAAGGTCCTGCATATGCTCGGGGTCTTACCGAGCAGGACCACACAGAGATTGATTGGCCTTAAAATCTGTCTCTAGGTATACTGGTATAGGTACCTATTATGTTTTGGTTTTCGGGTTGACTTACTTTTTTTGTTGACTCACTAACTGTTTGTTTACTGAGGTATCAGCCCCATCAGCAGAATAGGACACAGCGGGTTAATCACCTACTTGTCTGAATTTCAATAGATTAAAAAAATTGAAACAGTAAATAACCGGACCGAATTGGTAGCAGCGGCACCTAAAACCGGTTTTATGCGCGCAGCCACGCTGAGCGACTATTTGTGTGCGCGCGTGGGGCACGAGAGGGGGCGTCATTACAAGATCACACCACGGTTCTTTACCTTGCTTTGCTTGCACTCGAGTACTCCGTTTCTCGTTGTGTGACCACTGAAAGTGTTTTATCCAGAGTGCACCCTCTCGTGTATAGCGGCATGATAACGCCTTCTGAGAAAGAAAGAGATATCCAATTACGAAATATTTAGTATTCAATTAAAGTACAATGCGACACAAATAAGTTGAAAAAAAAATGGCGGACTTCAAAGCATTTTTGTACAAAATCCCGGCACTTAAATTGAACCCAAATGGCGGTCGCCGTTGCATTATTTGTACCTGCACCGACGACTATATCATTTTGGTTCAATTTACGTGCTGGGATTTTGTACAACAATGCTTTGAAGTCGGCCATTTTTGTTCAACTTACGTGTGTCGCATTGTATCTCAGTGTATGTATGTACTTTACGACACTGACACGGCCTATCCTGTAGTGGACGGACTGTATCTGTAAGTAAATTGATGGTTGGTCAATCACAGAATCAAACAATTGCACTGAACTAAAGCTATCAATGCACTTTATACAAAAAATATCAAACTACGACCTAGGAGCCACGACCCTGTGTGTGTAAAAACAAAACCTTTCCTTTTTTTGCCTTTATATTTTCCGATTGAGATTTTGTAAACAAAAAATTAATTTACAGTAAATTTTTATTTATGCCCGCCGAAATGGGTAAAATCCATTTCTGCCCGATTTAAATCGTTTGGGCAGAAAGGCGCCCATCTCTAATCAGGAGTTGATGGGTGGCTATTGTTTAGCTAATAACAAAGAAATGCCACCTACCTGAACGACAGACAGGTGAACCCTAACCGTTCCTTATCAGCGTTTCTATAGCTGCTAGGATACAACATTATGTGATAAGGATGCAATAAGATAAGTATTTTGTTCTACTAATTACTAAGAAATGCCACCTACCTTAAATATACACTTTTTACATATACCTGTATACATTATTTAGCACATTTTATATTAACGAAAAAATGTTTGAACGAGAACGTTCTCGAGAAATGTTGAAAATTTCCGGAAATTTCCAAGGAAAGAATATTCCGAGAACAGAATTTCTCGGCGGCAGTAGGCGGCTAGTAGTAACACAAGGTTTTCAAGGTTGCAATTTTTGGTATAAACTACTCTCGTACCTAACAACATACGAATCGTAGATACATACGCGTTTGCGATGTTTGATGTTGATAATGACTGGCCTGTTTCCAAAACTTTCACAAAAAATCACTATAAATCAAATATTTCAGGAATGGATTCATAAATCAAAAATGGTGATCACAAGCTTACAATATTTTTGAAAGACCTGTTCTACGATATCTCACACAAATGGTAAGGAGAAAAAAAAACTTTCACTTTTCATAAACTATAAGGGTTCCTTGTTTGCTATGGAACCCTAAAAAAGCTGTTGTGTGTAAGCTTTTACTTGGCAAGAAAAAAATTTCGAAGAATTGATTTAAAAAATTTCTCAATAATATTTTCTCGGGCCAGGAAAACAAACAATATGTAAGTACCTAAGTAGGTCACACGTAGGTGCAAAAAATTAATATTCAATTGGCTGTTTACCTCCAGAGATGATAAACATACTTGTTTCTCTATACTTCGCTAAAGTAATGATAAAATCTTGGTTTGATGTACTCATACATATGTAAATGTCAATAGCCTTAGCATTGGTTTGAATTTTCCGTTATATTTTATTTGTGATGATTTTTGCTAGCCCAACAAATTAAAATACTCGAACACTAAAATTATCCTTTATATATACCCTAAAACCTTAAAACTCAAAATCGGTCCACAGTTATTAGTGCATCGCGCCGCGCCATTGTACATCACGGCTTCGGCTCCGGAAAATGACCCACCATCCATCCACTCCTTCATCGCTGTAATGTAACGTAATATGTGGATGGTCCCTGATAAGTTAACACGATGGATATACATATTATTCATTCATAGCTACCAATGTTGCTCTACCTAAATTAAATAAATAATAAATAAATAATATTATTTATTATTTAAAATAAATAATTTGCGCAATGGGAGAGATTTCGAGTGCTTTGTCAACACTAAACTTTAGTAATATACATTTTATAAAAAATCGGGGCATGTTTCCAACGAATCAATCACATACATTTTGTAGGCATTCATTGATTATAATTTGAACTTCTTCATTTATCACATTGCCAAGACAATATAATTATTGTCATGTGGTTTTCAATCTGATAATACACAGATACATTGCACGAGAGGATTCACCTACAGTTGATTTATCTGAGATCTATCGACTAAGGGACGAAGGCGCCCAATTTGGCTACCCTGAATTACGTACAGGTTCTGTGGATAGGTATAGTGTGGCAACATTACCTATACTACATGCATGACGATGATAGGTGGTGTACATGACTGCAAGATCGAGTCTGCTGTTGGCGGCTGTTCTGCCCCATAAGTGATAAGAATTATAGTAATGTCCGGATGGTTTGATATAGTTTTTATTACACTGTCCTCTCATTTTGGACATTTTTTAAACTGCGCGTAAATTTATTCTGCTTTATTGATCACTTGGTCCATAACATATATAACACGTTGTGATCTCATATGTCTTTGAAGTTAAATAGCGTTCTTAATAACGTGACGATTACTTGCTATTAAAAAAATTAAAGGAAAAGTAAGAAATAAAACCCACATTGATTTTCTTAACTAATTTATAAGTGAGATAACACAGACACACGCGATTACTAGATTTGTGTCTTAAGGATTTAAAAATCTCAAACCGCCATTTTATTAAACTACAATAATTGGGTAATTTCCTAAGTCAAAAATAAATTATTTGGTACTGTTAAGAAAATAAAATGTCACAAAACAATGTCACTTGTCGTGATCATATTCATTTTCAATGTGACCATGACGTGATTCGTCTGTGTTTCATAAAAAGAGCAAAATTTTTGGTTCTGAAAGAGATAATCTGACATAAAACCCATTTTGTGTCTCTTTTCCTGTTATGGGAATTTACTGTTGCTAGAATACGACTTCGTTAAAAGTCAAAATTGAAAGCGTACACTGTTTGTGAAAACCGAGGGAGGGACGACATGAAAAATATCGACATCGATACTTTTGGGAAATACTCACCCTTGTGCACGGATAATAAGGTTAGCAAGTAGTCAGTACTAAAAGAATAAAGACTTCAATTAAAAATAATTTCACTATACCTATATCCATGACACTTTATACAAATGAGGTGTCGTTCGAAGCGTCTTAAACAACGTGGAGTACAGTATTTATTTATACAACATATCGTTTTAAAAATTAAAACCAGACAACAGGGATATTCTTGCTGAAAAATATACAACGTGGAAGGGACATACCCGTAATTAATCAAACCACGGGCTATAATACGAGTAGATCACTACAGTATAATAAAAGTAAAATAACTGACAAAAAACAAAACAAAAAATCGGCATTTCCATGTAAAAGTGTCCGACCCGCGCCCAGACAATTTATATGGGGAATGTCAATTTTTTTTTAGTTTGACTTATTTTACTAATACTAGATTGATTCCTTGGCTTTACACGTAGGATACTTTTGATCAAATGTTGGACATTTGATCCCGCAGACGATATAAATCGAAATACGGCGCGGCCGTGGTCACTGGAATCTGCGGCCAATCCGCTTGGTCGCGCGGACGCAAATAAATCGAGCCCAACCAAGAAATGTAAAACGCTACGCTAGTCCTTCATCCATTTTTTATCTCTTTATTGATTTTAAAAATAAAAATATTATGTGGTATCGATATTTTTATCGACTAGTTTTTTCTAACCTAGTGTCAACAAATTCAATAATTACGAACAATTCATAAAATACTAAGAAATATAAGCATAAATTACCATATTCTCTATTTATAATAAAATGAGAAAGTATGGCACTCAATTTCCAGTAAAAAACTTAATACCTACGTGTACCTATAAAAATCTGTGATTTCAAGTGAAAAATGTGTGCTCACCTGTGAAAGCTTAGTTTTGTCACGATTATCTTTATTATGACAGCGGGATTTGCATCTCGGTACTATGCACTTCGATAGCATCTTGCTTGTAGATAAAAATGTGGAAATTAATTTTAAATTATTTTTAGAACCTATTAGAAAATTCAATTAAAAATGCAGTCTACCCGATTTGTTTACATGAGCTGTTTAATTCGACAAAATTTGAATGACATTGTCTAATGACATTGAATTTTGATCCCGCGACTTTTCTATTTAGTAGTGTCTTGAAAAGTGGATGGCTAAATGCCTTCCTCTACATTTCAAAACAGTGTATGTTTAGGAGCCTTCATCGCGGAATCTATATACCTCCTATATCTTTGGTTTTATACAAATCCCATAGAAATAATTTGTTTTGACGTTTAGAAAAATTCGCTGATTTGAGTTGTTGGACAGCAGCGAATTAACTTGGTTCACAATAATTATACTTTGTTTTACAACCGAAAGTTTTTGTGACAATTGACAATATAGACAGCCGAATGTTTTTGTTAAAATAATACCCATAGGATTTATCAAACACACTATTTATAAGCCTGTCATTGTTTATTCGATATATATTATTTATTCGATTATATTATTCGTTCGATTGCACTGAAGTGCTCCTCGATGATTCACCGCATCAAAGCCGAGCTCTTTGTGTTATTCCCAAACGACTTTCCAAATAAATATAACGGGTGTAATCTTCTCGGTAGTTTCCAACAAGCCAAATCAGAACGTCAAAACAAACATTGTATGGGAAATTTATTTTCTATGGGATTTGTATGTGAACGACTTCACTATATATATATATATATATATATATATATATATATATATATATATATATATATATATAAGCGAAAATCACTCACTCAATCATTTACTCATCACGAAATCTCGAAAACTACTTAGCCAATGAAGATGAAATTTAGCAGGAAGGTAGATTGTGACAAAGAGACGTCCGCTAAGAAAGAATTTTTGGAAATTCCATCCCTAAGGGGGTGAAAAAGGGGTTGCCAGTTTGTATGGAACTTCTTAATTTTATAAGTGAGACACATGAAATTTTGTATTTCTTTTAATAGTTAGTATAAAAAATAATGCATTTATTACATTTTGAAAATTACATCCCTATAGGGGTGAAATATGGGTTGCAACTTTATATGAATCTTCGTCATTTTTGAAGCGAGACACATGACATTTTTGAATAAGTGGTCAATAAAAATAATAATACAGAAATTAGATTCTAAAAATTGCATCCCATGGGATGCATTGAAGTCTGCGAATATACATTATCATGAAACTTCGTCATTTTTTGAGCGAAAGACAAAAAATTGAGACAAATAGATCATTTGTTCTCTTATGCTCTAGCAAATGACGGGAACGGGAACTAAAATAATTAAACAAATTAACAGAACGTAAAAAAAAATAATTAAAGATCCTATTAGAACCATTTTCGACTTCTACGCGGACGAAGTCGCGGGTTACAGCTAGCTATTATATCAAATCACGAATATGATCAATGACATTATTTTTTTGTTTTATTCTCTTAACAGTACCAAAATACCCTTATAAATTAATCCTTTTTGTTGCCCAGATGAGAAAGAGAAGTACGACCCGAACGGGTTCCGCGACGCGTTGGTGCAGGGGCTGGAGCGCGCCGGCGGAGACCTGGACGCGGCCTACAAGTTCTTAGACGCGGCCGGCTCCAAGCTCGATTACCGCCGCTATGGGGAGGTCATCTTCGACGTTCTCATCGCTGGCGGGCTGCTTCGTAAGTCACTGACCTGTAGCTTTTGTCAGTCCACTGCTGGATAGAGACCTGAAGGCGGCCTACAAGTTCTAAGACGCGACCGGCTCCGAGCTCGACTACTGCCGCTATGTGGAGGTCAATGGTCATCTTCGTCGCGCTAATCGCCGGCGGGCTGCTTCGTAAGTCACTATCCTGTAGCTTTGCCCAGTCCACTGCTGGACAAAGACATGGACGCGGCCTACAAGTTCTTAGACGGGGCCGGCTCCAAGCACACCTACTGCCGCCATGTGCCTTTCGCACCATCACCTCACTGGGCTAGCGTATGTATGCCAGCCCATGAATTAAGCTGTATTATGTGGTGTTGTATGTACCACACCACATAATACAAAACCTACTGAACGTATAAATTCTGCTTCGGAGGAAACAACTTTGCCAAATATTACGGGAAGACTCACCTGACCATTCTCTACAGGAAGAAGACTTTCCCCAACTATTAATAATATTCTTGAAAACTCTTGGGCATCGCCAAGCTGGGCTCTCATATTAATTGTCAATCTAAGCTCTTGTATTCGAGGTCACAGATAAGAATGTATTAATGCGGAGTTAATCTCATCTGCCCTAGTGTCCCGACTTATATAACCGGAAGGGTTTGTTAAAAATCTCCCGAAAACAAAAATGTGATATTGCCTCTTACTCGATGAATGTCTTGCAACGTTCTATCTACAGCTTCTACTGCCTTTTTGTTGGCCATTGTGGATTGTCCAAACGATTAGACAGCAAATGGTAGTTTTAGCCAGTTTAAGCAAGTCGCTTCCCTTAGCGGAAAAAAGCTTTTGATGAAAACTGTATCATATTTTAGTATGTTGTTAAGCATGTTATTTTGACAAAAAAATCATCAAGAGACAGTTTCTAAAGCGGCGTATGTTGCGTATACAACAGAAAGTATTTCACATGGTGTAGGGTGTCATAAAAAGCAAAATTTAATGCGTTACAATATTGTTCCTACATTTGTCCTTGTGAGTACGATAGTTTGCGAAAAATGTAAAGGTTAATTTTATTTTTCCCAAAATATTTTTTTTATCCGTAAGTATTTCCACTAATTAATCAGTAACCATGAATTTTTTGAGTATATATGTAATACTAGCTGATACCCGCGACTTCGTTCGCGTGGACTTTATGACTCCGGCGTATTAATATAAGAAAGTACTTGTAGCAGTGTTAGAAGTTAAAAGTCAATATTATTTTAATTCTTTATAAATTATGTTGGGAGTCTTTCCTTCGGGAGCCAATATGAAAAGACCTGAAGCGTTACTAAACCTGGAGAAAGCCACATAAAATAGGCCATGCGAAAAACCAGTCCTTAGATCAACATCAGCGGCTTTAAGCGTCTGACACTGTGACTTATTGTCATATCAAAGCAAGTAAACACATGGAACTGTATATTTTCAAAAGATAAATTGTTGGGGATGAGTGTATATATGAAATAAATACAGTTTCACTGGCACCACTCACAGTGAGAATCTCAGCTTCGCTTCTTAGCATTGACTTTAAGTGTCACAGCAGAGTGTGCCGAAGTTTAGCGGCTAAAGTAAGTGTGCCGATATGAGAATTTATTCTGCGTCTTTGGCGCGTCTGCGGCGAACGGGAACGGGAGTGGGAGAGGGAACGGGAGCGGGGTCCGAAGTTCAGATTCAGGCAAAATTATCGGAAGTTCGGCATTATGTGTTGCTAGTAATGCAAATGACATTGCAGGCATGCTTTTGCTGAAATTCAGCCGCTGAACTTCGGCATACTGTGCTGAGACACTAAGTCGGGTTCCGCTACACAGTTTCGGCGGAGTCGAATTTTTTCTCCGACATTAAGACTTATTTTGTGAGCCGAGAGTCCATTTGCTGCAAGAGAATTAAAAAACTCAACTGGATAATTGATGGCGTCGTTCTGATCAATAACACTATCCAAGAAAGTATAAACCACTTCATTACCAATAATTTGCGTCATAAGTTCTTCATTAATTGATGTGTATTGTTAATTTTTTGGTGTCAACATAACCAAGATTTTTCCTGGTGTGTTATGCTCTGAAGGTCCACAAATACTGAACTTATAAGTTCTTCTTCGGACGAAACAACTTCGCCAAGTATTACGGGAAGACTCACCTGACCATTCTCTTTAAGAAAGAGACCTTCCAAAACTTTTAATAATATTCTTGAAAACTCTTGGGCATGTGAACTAATACCGCCAAGCTGGGCTCTCATATTAATTGTCAATCTGAACTTTTGTATTTGAGGCCACAGATAAGACTGTTTTAATGAGGAGTTAATCTCATCTACCCTAGAGCCCTGACATAAAACTGGAAGGGTTTGACGAAAATCTCCCGACAACAAAAATGTGACATTGTCTATTGGCCTGTCATCTCGACGAATGTCTCGCAAGGTTCTATCTACAGCTTCCACTGCCTTTTTGTTGGCCATTGTGTATTCATCCCAAACGATTAGACAGCAAATGAGAGGTTTAGCCAGTTAAGGCAAGTCGATATCAAAAATTAGGCCCAAACTGACACCGCCTTCACCACATGGAGTTACTCTCAGCTTATGTTATTATATGGTAAACAACTTTAACCTGATATCTTAGATTTCCACATCAAATGATCATCGATTTTAGTAAACAAATATTTATGAATTAAATTAAATTTAACTTGGTTCTGCATCAGGTGTTCCAAATCTTCGATTTTTAAGGTTTCGTACCCAAATGGGTAGAAACGGGACCCTATTACTAAGACCGTCCGTCTGTTTGTCTGTCTGCCATTCTGTCTGTCACCAGGCTGTATCTCATGAACCATTATAGCTAGAAAGTTGAAATTTTTATAAATGATGTTTTTTTGTTGCCGCTGAACATAAACATACTAAATCTATACTATAATAAAAGAGTAAAAAAAATGTGTCTGTACATTGAAAATTTTTCAAAAAAAAAAATATTTGGGGCGATTCAGATATAGTAATAGAGTAAGAAAATAAAAAAAAATGTCTGTCTGTTTGTCTGTTTGTCTATTTGTCTGTTTGTACACGCTAATCTCCGGAAATACTGGACGGATTCGAATGAAACTTTTTTTGTTATATAGCTGTGAAGCCTGGGCAACATATAGGCTATAATTGATTTTGGAAAATGGAACACATGATGCAGAACTATAATAGTCCAGCTAAACTATAAGAAATATTAAAATGCCGCCTTAGCAAAAGTTGTTAAGTCTGATGAGAACTTTTTGTTGAGTTATAATACAACTGGCCAACCGCGAGTCGGACGCGCGCGAAGGGTTCCGTACCATAATCTATGAAAAATCACGTTTGTAGTATGGGAGTCCCCGATAAATACTTATTTTATTCGATTTTTAGGGTTCCATAGGGTAGGGTAGAAACGGGACCCTATTACTTAGACCGTCCGACTGTTTGTCTGTCTGTCTGTCACCAGGCTGTATCTCATTAACCATTATAGCTAGACAGTTGAAATTTTTATAGATGATGTTTTTGTTGCCGCTGAACAAAAACATACTAAATGTATACTATAATAAAAGAGTAAAAAAAATGTGTCTGTGTACATTGAAATTTAAAAAAAAAAAGTTGTTTCGTCCGAAGTAGAACTTATAAGTTCAGTATTTGCGGACCTTCAGAGTATAACATACCAGAAAATTCTTGGTTATGTGAACGCGCCATATTGACACCAAAAAATTAAAAATCAATTAATAAAGAACTTATGACGCAAATTATTGTTAACTAGCTTGTGCCCGCGGCTTCGCTCGCGTAGGGGTGTAATTTATCAAAATCCTTTCTTAGGGGATGCCTACGTCATAGTAGCTTTATGCATGCAAAGTCTCAGCCCGATCGGTTTAAAATTGACAAAGTTTCATACAAACTTTCATCCCCTATTTTATCCCCTTGGGGGTAGAATTGATCAAAATCCTTTCTTGCATGCCAAATTTCAGCCCGATCCTTCCAGTGGTTTGGGCTATGCGTTGATAGATCACTAAGTCAGTCAGTCACCTTTGAGTTATATATATTTAGATATATAGATATATATTTAGATTTCTTGGATAGTGTTGTTGACGACGCCACCAATTATCCAGTTGAGTTTCTTAATTCACTTGCAGCAAATGGACTCACGGCTCACAAAATAAGTCTTAATGTCGGAGGGCCAATAATGCTGATGCGAAATTTGACTCCGCCGAAACTGTGTAACGGAACCCAACTTAATGTCTCAGCACTGTATGCCGAAGTTTAGCGGCTGAATTTCAGCCAATGCATGCCTGCAATGTTATTTGCATTACTAGCAACACATAACGCCGAACTTCCGATGCTTTTGCCTGAATCGGACCCGTACCCGTACCCGTACCTGTACCCGTACCCGTACCCGTTCCGCTCCCGCTCCCACTTCCGCTCCCACTCCTGCTCCCGCTCCCTCTCCCGCTCCCGCCGCCGCCGCCGCCGCCGCCGCCGCCGACGCCGCCGCCACCGCTTCCGCCGACGCCGCCGCACCTTCCGCCGCCGTTCTGTTTTTATTTATATTTATACGCCGGAGTCATAAAGTCCACGCGAACGAAGTCGCGGGCATCAGCTAGTACAGAATAAAATAAATATTTATGGGGCTATAAACGTGATTTTTCATAGATTATGTTACGGAACCCTTCGCGCGCGTTCGACTCGCGCTTGGCCAGTTGTATTATACCTCAACAAAAAGTTCTCATCAGACTTAAGAACCTTGGCTAAGGCGGCATTTTAATATTTCTTATAGTTTAGCTGGACCATTATAGTTCTCCATCATGTGTTCCATTTTCCAAAATCAATTATAGCCTATATGTTGCCCAGGCTTCACAGCTATATAACAAAAAAAGTTTCATTCGAATCTTTCCAGTATTTCCGGAGATTAGCGTGTACAAACAGACAAACAGACAGTCATTTTTTTTATTTTCTTACTCTATTACTATATCTCCATCGCACCAAATATTTTTTTTGGAAATATTTTTAATGTACAGACACATTTTTTTTACTCTTTTATTATAGTAGATATAATGTGTAGATTATATAATTAGTAATCCAACAAGGTAGGTATGTGTGATATCAAATGTAAGGGATTTTAGTGTTGATTCTAAAAATATATCACATTGTTACATTTTAGCTACTTGTTTTAAATAAAAATATAATTTCAAAATATACCGTGTTTGGCTCCTCCAGGTCCAGCTACGATATGGTTATAATTTTTTGTAAAATTTTACTCAAATCATAGGGAATATCCTCATATTTAAACCCAAGAAAGCGAGGGAGCTTGTGAAGAGACTATCATGTGTGATCGACAATCGTTTAAAACTTTCGTTTCTTTAGATTCGTCACACTTTGTAATAGTTAATGAAAAATTAAATTAAAAATCTAAATCCGCAACGCCTATTACCTACCATGTTTCAAATTTCGCCTTTTCCCTCGATCGTCTTTTACGATCTGCGCGGGCAGAGAAGCAACTGTTACATTCTCATAAGTATCATGAACTAATCTATAGCCAGAATTGAAAATATCTTCGGGCAAGCTATAACCTTCCGTTGTGTGTTGCCATATTTTTCAAATATTGGCATTTAGCTTAATGTCTGCAAGGAAGATATAGTCATTGTGCTACGGGCCTCCAACGAGACGGTCATTGACCTCCAGATTTCCGTGAAAAATAATAAAATAAAGATAACGTATAGAAATAGAATGTAACTATACCTCTCAAGTTTAAATTCATAAAGCTGTTCAGGCTGAAGAGCGTGCCTTAAAAAAACTCTCGAAAAAACGTAACACTCTGACGCAGTCGGGTAAAAATAATAAAAAGATGTTTCATGTTGTTCATTGATAACAGACACTGTTATAATATTGAGCACTGAATTAGGGCTTTAAAGTAAATGTGGCTAAAACCGTAAGTGTGGTGTAAAACCGTAAGGAAAAAAGAAGTGCCTGGCTGCGGGAGAGGGGTGGGCATAGGGTCAACGCTTGGGGCCTCGGTCGAGACACTCGAGACGAGTCAGTGACCCCAGCGGCGATGACGCCAATTAACCCGTTTCAATCACACATTTATGGGAATTGATTTTTATACTGTTACTGAATCATTAGCGATCTTATTTCATTCAAATATATTTGGTAAAATATTATTAAAATATTTGATTCAGATATATTATAACGTCTTTCTTTTGTGGAATCGTAGTGACCAAACAGATACACAGATTCTATCAAGTCAGAAAGATGATCAAGTAAGTAAGATAAAATATAATATAAAAGTTTATGTATACTTGTTTATTTAAAAAAAATATTATTCCTGCTTTATCAAAATTTCAACTATGTTTTTGTTTGCATTTTTAACCCATGAGGCAAAAAGAGGGGTGTAAATAGTTGACTGGTCGTGTGTGTCTCCTAAACAAAAAGTGAATGCTTGAAAGTCAGAGCGTTTTTTATTTGTGTAGCAAATAAACTTGTAAATGATGAAATCTTTAGGCTAGAGTCCTGAACATACATACATGTTGACAAAACTTTCGTTCTTAAATTCTGATCGTTCTTACTTCAACACTTTGACTTGTCTATGGTGATCCATAGAATAACTGCGTTTGTTTGTTATAGTCCCCGGCGGCTCCGTGTCTATGGACGGTGAGACGCCCAAGACCAACATATGCATCTTCTCTGCCAACGAAGATATGGAGACTATGCGCAACTTCGAACAGGTATTATATTGTCTATGGCTAGTTATTTTAGCTGGTTAAAAGCTGCACGTGAAATCTAAAGAGAGACCACTTAACGCGACTTATGTCGCACCATTTGCAGAAATGTAGTTAACGACAAAGAAGAATAACTTTTTTACCCGACGACAAAAGGAGGGTTATGTGTTTTGCCGCTATGTATGTATGTATGTTCCTCTATTTCCTCGTATCTTCTATGATTTACATAGAAATCAAATTGGCTAATATTGGAAGCGTCTTGGCTGCTCTCTGCTGGTTATAGGCACTGTGACGTCACTGTAAATTCAATACGGTGACTTCTATAGACCAAAACTAAAATGAATATACATAATTATACCGTGCAGGGCATCAAATGAAAGAGCTCAATTGGCACATTTCAAAAATATACATTCACATTTATAACTGTTTCTACCTGCTGTGCCTGCATTCACTGGATAAACATACTTTTAAGCAAGAATCTTCTTGTAGTTTAGTTTTTAAAACTGTATTTTGTTAACTAAATGAGATTTATAAAATAATAATTTAAATATCTATACATTCACCAAGGAAATCTATATTTTCGTTTTATCTACTTCACTGAGGACTTAGATACTCTTGAAAAAAAATTGAGTGTAGAGGCAACATTAAATATTTTATTTTCCAAAAACTATACAACAAAATGCAAGAACGCGGGCATGAACAATATCTGCCAAAAATATTAGAATGTTGAACAGCCTTTTCTACTTTTTACAAGCTTTCATTTAGTTTCACCTGTCCCGTTGTCTGTATGTCTGTCGTAATCAAATCTTGCAAGTAAAATTTGACCCACTTACCAGTTTCCGATTGAGATGAAATTACCTTCTAATGTAAATCAGATGACAATGCAATATAATTGCGACAAGTAGCTGATCTATGATGGAGTCTGAAGGTGGCCATAGGAACCCTGTGATTAAACGAAGCAACCACATCGAGTTTCGGCTTATTAATTTGTCTTCATGTGTCAAAAGATTCAAATATTTAGTAACTAGCTGTGCCCGCGACTTCGTCCGCGTGAAAATCTGTTTACCAGTTTCGGACATTTGGGTGTACAGTGTGTACAGATACTGACATAAAAACAAAAATCTTAAAAATCTTTTTAGCGTTCTGTAACTCCTGATATATCTTGCTCACGAATACATTCTTTATTATCTGTATTTGGTGCCCACGACTTCGTCCGTGTGAAATTCAGTTTTCTTACACTCCCTTGTTGATGACATGAGGAATTTAAAAATTTTGTTAGATTAGTCTGTATACAGTTCGATTTTTTTATTGTGATGCGTTATACTTTTAATATTGCAAATGTGACAGTTTATAAGGATCTATAGATGTATGGATATCAGTTACTCATTCATACAACTTATGAATGGATTATAATAGAAGCGTTTTACCTGAAATAAAACGCATATTAAATACTTATTTGAAACTTTAAACATAAATGAGATACGCTATACGTTTTCTGCTGTCTCTGTCTACCATATAGTGCTGTCTCGCTCGCACGATCCCCACTTACCTCACCAGGCAGGGCGAGATCGCCTCTTCGGCGTTCGCCGTTTTTTACCTCATTGAGTCGAATTATGCCCAAGCAGGATTGAAATTAAAGTTTCAAATAAGGTAAGTATTTAATATGCGTTTTATTTCAGGTAAAACGCTTCTATTAAAGTACTTGACCGTTATTTGAAACTTTAAACATAATTGAGACGTGTCTCGTCATAAATGACGATTATAAAATTCAAAACAAGAAATAGAATCAAAATAAATATTTTAATCACAAATTATTTTTTAAAAACAAGATTTTTAACAAAAGGTAACAAAAGTAACAATAATATGAAGTTATTGGAACAAACAAACTAGTTATGTTTCTATTGGTACGAGTTGGCATGACTTCCTTTCTATAAAACTTTTTAAAGGTATTACCAGAACGCCAATTTCCACGTAACAAAATATCATCAATTGGAGTATTTTCATCCTAATTCTTAGATGCGACTGCTGAACGCACACTTCCGGGAGATGCATCTATGTTAGCTTCTTTCAGCAAGGATTTAATCCAACCTCCAATCAAAGTACGTGAGGCAGCTTTAGGTTGGCCTCTAAAGTTGATAAATAAACTCGAACAGCCCAATGCGGAGCGTTTATCGTTGAAAAGATCCACAAAATGCTTCACCCAAAAGACTGGATCTAGTTTCTTATCGGTAGTGTTTCTTAGTAATTTTTTTTCTAGCCCGATTGCCTGTAATCAGAATTATCGGGTTTGGATCCAAAAGCAGGCCACAAAATAACGGAATCACCAAAACATTGAAAATGATTATTGTCTACTGCCAATAGGGTCAAATCGGGAACGCGGCGACCCGAACATAATAATAGCAAAATAGCTGTATGTCTACTAGTGTAAAATAAATTATTTTGGTCAAAATTGTAGTCTGAAAGAAAGGATCAAGATCGTCAATATTCCATATAGACTTATGATGATTTACAGGTTTTTTCAAAGCAATAGATTTTAAAATATGTTTGACTAGTACATGGGAACTTAGCTGACCAGAATTTTCAGCACTACAAAGTGTAGAGACTACTGATTTATGAAGTAAAATAGTATTATAAGAGAGATTTGAAGCTAGGTATAAATCGGCCAAATATTTTGGTAAAATTGACCCATCTGGATGAAAGGGACCTAGGTTTGATTCGTTACACCAGGAAATCCACCTATTCCATGCCGCTTTGTAAGTTCTTTTAGTAGAACACCTCCATGAATTATTGAGTAGATCAATCTAGGATTTATTCCAGGTTTTTAAACTGTCTGACCACCCCCACATTTCCAAACTTCTAGGGTCATGTCCTGAATTTTGGGTGGCGGAAGACCGGTCGACGTGTCTATCAGATACTGTTGTAAGTTGTGAATTGTGAATGGGGCTGCCAGTGCACGGGACTTGAGGTCTGCTCTCCAAAACACACGCTCCCATCGTGGAACGATTAGTAAAAACATGCCCTGAGCCTGGTGGAGGTGAGCCAGAACCTTGGGAATCAGGTAAGGCGGAGGGAAAAGGCTGGCTGTATTTCCAACTCCGGGAGAACGCATCTTGATAAGTAGCCTGACTGTCTGTTTGGTCTAGGGAAACGTAATTGGAAACTACGTGTGCGTTCTTCGAAGCAAACAAGTCTATGAGAGGAATTCCGAATCTCCGCAAAAATTTCTTCTGTACAAGGTGGCAGTAGATGCCACTCTGGGAGTAAACGGTAACGTGATAGATGATCTGCGTGACCGTTTTACTTTCCTGGAATATGTCGTGCAGATATCTGAATCTGAGAAAGATCTATTAAATGATAGATTCTTGCTGTTATGGCCATTAAAAATGACGACTTGGTCCCCCCTTCGTTTCTTATATGAGCTATTGCCGTCCTGTTGTCGCTTTGCCACAACAGTATACCCTGACTCAGATTCTGATGCTGAGTTTCTAACACCTTTAGAACTGCCAGTAGTTCTCTTTGATTGCAATGTAAATGCTGCTCCTGGCTGGTCCATCGACCCGAAAACGACACGTTGTCTATCTGGGCTCCCCAGCCTTGGTCGGACGCATCTGTCACCATAAAGTGAGACGGGGGAGGCAAGTGAATTGTCGATGAGAGATTGTGGTTGTGAAGCCACCAAGCCAGGTCGTTCAAGACCTTCTACTGTTAGAGGCTGTCTTTTTGTATTCGGTGTTTTTATCAGAGCATTGAGAAACGATAGTAATGCTCGGTGGTGTAGTCTGCCCCTCGGGACGACAAAGCTGGCAAAGTTCAGGAGACGTACGAGACTTTGTAAGCTTTTGAGATCCACAAAACCCTGGTCCAAGATTTGTGATATTTTTGTTGAGAGACCTTTCTCTTTGGGTAGCGACTTCTTGTTGGCCCAAGTGTCCCAGTGAATACCGAGAAATACTAGGTTTTGCTGTGGGACTACGACTGACTTGTTCATATTCACTTGCCAACCTAGATACTGTAGTCTCTCTAAAAGTATGCGGACATGGGATTCTAGTATCTGGCGATTTTGATGGACAACAAGAAAATCGTCCAAATAGACAATGATACGGAGTCCCAACTGTCTCAGACTCTGTGCCACCCAATTGGTCAGGGAGGCAAATACTTTGGGTGCCGCGCTGAGGCCGAAAGGCAGGCATGTCATTTCTAGCAATTGGCCTTTGTATAGGAGTCTCAGAAACCTTCTGTGAGATGGGTGGACTCCAAGTCCTATTAAAGCCAAGAAGCTTTTGAAGATATCCGAAATATCTTACCAATCCACAAAGTAAGATCAGAAAGTCCGTATTTTCATAGCCATGTGTCAAATTATAAATAAATCAACAATACATAGGGCGCACTATAAGTTTCCGGAACTGGCCACTTACATAAACAATATTTAAAAATTTATTGCCACATTTGAAAATAGAACTCTTTGGCTGTAGAATGCAGTTTGTTTCATCTGACTGTCTTTTGTTTTTACCTTGTGGCGCCATTTAAAAAATTGTGTGTCTGCATCAACATGGATTTAACTCGGGAAAATTTTCGTAGTATGATTTTCTACGATTTTAAGTGTAATTTGACAGCTCAACAGAGCATCGCTCGGCTTGAAACACCTTTTGGCAATGAAGCACCATGCAAGACTTAGCTTATAGCTGGTTTGCAGAATTCAAGCGTGGTCGTATCAATCTCAGTGACGAATCTCGCGATGGTCGGCCGTCCACCGCTGTGACCAACAAAAACATCGATGCTGTGCGCCGTATGATTGAAACAGACAGGCATGTGACCTACCATGAAATTCGCGCATCCTTAGAAATAGGCATGAGTCAAATACAATTAATCCTACACAAACATTTGGGTGTGAGAAAGCTGTGCTCGCGGTGGATCCCACACAACTTGACCGAGGCTCAAAAAACGGACCGCGTCACTTGGTGCAGTGCCATGCTTACCAGATTCAACGAAGGTGCGTCAAATTTGGTGTGGGACATAGTAACAGGTGACGAAACATGGATTTATTGCTACGATCCCAAAACAAAGCAGCAATCGAGCGTATGGGTCTTTCAAGATGAGCCGAAACCAACCAAAGTGGCGCGCGTGAAAAGTGCATCTAAGCGGATGATTGCTTCTTTTTTTAATAAAACTGGACACGTGGCTACTGTTGCTTTAGAGAATCGTCGTACAGTGAATAGTGACTGGTACACGACCATTTGTTTGCCGGAAGTTATTGACGAACTCCGTAAAAATAACCGTAAACGCCGTATCATCCTGCACCACGACAATGCTAGTTCTCACACGGCCAGACAGACAAAAGACTTTTTGAAGGCGAAAAATGTAGAACTCATGAGTCATCCTGCATACAGTCCAGACCTGGCACCTTGTGACTTTTTTCTGTTCCCAAAAATTAAGAACCAATTACGCGGTCAACGATTTTCATCACCAGAAGAGGCTGTCGAGGAGTATGAAAAACACGTTTCAGAGGTCACCACAGAGAAGTGGCACAAAAGTTTTCAAAACTGGTTTCATCGAATGAAAAAGTGCATAGACGCCAAGGTAGATTATTTTTAAAAAACAATAAATTAATTTTGTACCTTTAATAGTATTTTTTTATATTCATTCCGGAAACTTATAGTGCGCCCCACGTATTATCCGAAATATTAACTAACCAACCCAAAAAGCATCAAAGCAAGATCAGAAGTCCGTATTTTCATTTCCAAGTATAGCCAAATATCAGTATAAAATCAACAAATTCAACAACAGTAACTAACCAAATCACAAAAGAATCAAAAGGTCTTACGAACAGAGCAATTTTTTTTTGATGACATACATAGGTTGCCTCGGACGGCATTTTCTACTTCACCGGACAAGGTTTGAGGAGCGAGCCAGGGACTATGGCAAATTTTGGGGTGCTGCAACATCCATGTTTAGCCGGAAGGGCCGAAGATACGGTGCCAGAAAAGCCTATTTAGGACGTACAGGGCTAAACAATCAGCTTGTATTTATAATTTTTCGCAAAAACAACCATAGCGCGTTTGAAAGTTTCTTAAGGCGCCAGCTATTGTTATTTAATGTAACTAAACTCACCCATACAAAACTTTTCTTTAAACTTTAAATGACGATAACTTTTTATCTGAAAACTGATTTCGATGAAACAAAGTCTATATGTTGCTCAGGGATGGGCTTAATCTTTTAGTGAAAACTGCGTCAAAATCTGTTCAGTAGCGAGTACATACAGACAGACAGACAGACTAAAAAATCAAAAAAATCTTTTTTGTTTTCTGGTACTCTTTTTTTATCGCCCACACCCATTTTTTGTTAATTTTATCAAATGTACAGACACGCGCTTCCTACTGTTTTATATGTATTGATTAGATCTTTACAGGCACTTTTACACGTCAATAAGTATAATTTACGTTACGTGTAAAGTATAAAAGTATATTAAAATTTAATTTCTTTTTAAAGAAAACCTACCTATTCCAGCGCTTCGTTGAGATAGTAGTATACTTCGTAGATACCACTGCTGAGAAGAAACGCCGAAAGAAACTCATTTTCACAGTGTTGGTCGTCTACTCGCCAGAAGGGCTTTGTCATATTATTATTATTGTCTTTTAATTAATAAATACTTATAATATAATACAATGTTGACACATTATAACATGTAATGCTTGCGAACAAGTAAACAAACATAAATTGCGTAATAAAAAAAATAGTATTAAAAAAAGCGAAGTACTTGTGTACTTAGGCCTCACAATAAAAGCTAGTACAAAACATTATTATTAGAAAAAACATTTTCATATGTACATGATTCTTTGTAGCTAGTGTTTTTATGGCTCCAATTCTTTTGCTCAAATATGAATATAAAGTTTGGAAATGATAGCGCTACCGAATGTTTTTAATCTGATTTATGGTCAATTCCATGTTAAATTTAGTTCGATTTTTTTCCGCAATATGGCGTGGCTCACTTATTTGTTATCCTTTAATCTTTTACAGTTTTTGAGAAAATAATTTATAAGAGGGCAACACTGTTTTTAGGCAATACAACCTTATATGATGATAGACATGGCTAGAGACCTGAGATCTACAATGTTGAGAAACACATTTCTCGTTCGTTTTCCACTGATCACTTACCTTTTGTTTGTGTACTATGTATTAGTCAGATGTACCCGTGATGTCTGTCTGTCTTTTTGCAGGTGTTTGTGAAGCTGATGAGGCGTTACAAATATCTTGAGAAGATGTTCGAGGAGGAGATGAAGAAGGTATGTAAATCTAACTTAAAGTCATACAGAATTGCATTGAACCATTTACCCCCTAAGTTGACATCTAGTAAAATGACACTACCTCATCTGTCAATGTCAACTGGATTTGGGAAAATAATGGTTTTTCTCAAACATACTCGGAAATGTAGGCATTCTTGTAGTAAAAAGAAGACACTAAGTTTGTAATTCTTGGCTCGTGCATTACTTTGCTGGACTAGGCCAGGAAAGTAGTATGAAAATTCATTCCTGGCCGCTGCCCAAAATAAAAGACGAATAAAGTGTATTCAGAATGACAAGACAGTGACATTGACGTTTCAGATGACAATTCTGTTTTTACATTTACAAAGACATTAAGCGTTTAATTCCTTGTCATACATCGAATTGCTACCACATAATAAGAAATGCACACTTCGAGCATTATTTATTGTTATTTATATTCTAATGACCACAATTTTATTAAAATAATGTAATAGAAAAAAAAAATCTACGGTATTACATTTTTTGCGTTAAATGTAACCGGGCCGTATGGGCTATGTTTCCTTTGCACAAAAACACGCGGAAAGCAGTTTCTTTTCTTTTAGAGTACGAAGATACTCTTTGCAGTAAACATTTATGGCTTTTGGTAAATATTTACATATTTCTGGTTATTTCTTTAATGATTTCCTCACATTTATTGAGAAAAGCACTCTACATGCCTCGGCGGGAATGGCATTGCCGGACTCGTAATTATTATCAAGGCCTCGCTAACGCTCGGCCTTGAAAACTACTCGTCCCTCAACGCCATATTTCCCGGCCTCTGCAGTAATGTAATATTACTTAAACTCAGTAAGTAATAAAGTTGGTTGTAAATAAGACTGATTGAATTTCTAGAAACAAGTCTTATAATACAACTATGTGTGTTTGGCGTTATATTACGCCAACATTATTTATCTTCCATACTGGTTTGGTAGAAATGAAAAAAAAAGTAGATTGTCCCAGCTGCTTCTCTTACCGCACAAATCGTAATAACCGATCGAGTGATAGGGCGATATCTAAATAATGTTATTAAATGATGCGGCTAGCAACTCGTCACTATTTTGATTCCCTTCATTATGTCTGTTATTTTATTATTTGTTCTTTCTAGGTCCTTGTTTACCTGAAGGGCTTCGAACCTCTTCAACGCATCAAGTTGGCTCGCATGACCGCCCTTTGGATCGGTATGTCAAATATATTCGTACAAAAACAAAAAATATTAGTATTAGTTACTAGGACATTTTTTTCATTTATTTTTGAATTATGGATAATTGTGTCAAAATTATAGAGTTATTTTGTTAATATTCTTAACATAGAATTATAAATTATTAAAAAAAAAATGTAAATTGACTGAACTGGACATTCAAAATTCTCGTGTTAAATAAAATAAACAAAATCTAATACTCTTTCTTTAATAATATTATAAAATAAGGTCTTATTAAGATATTTCCAAAAAATCCTAACGACCTTCATTTTCAAGCAAGGTCAAGTCAAGCTTATTTGAGGATGTGACATCTCGATGAAGATTGGTTGAGTAAAGTTGACAATTTCTGCTTGCAGTACTATACTGTCAATATTCGAAATCTTTGACTGTCACTAACATCTACCAACCAAGGGCCTGACACGCTTTGATAGAG
Organism: Acrobasis suavella; assembly: GCA_943193695.1. Taxonomy (NCBI): domain Eukaryota; kingdom Metazoa; phylum Arthropoda; class Insecta; order Lepidoptera; family Pyralidae; genus Acrobasis; species Acrobasis suavella. Next base: position 33,653,971 of record OW971928.1, read on the forward strand.
CGAGATAGTCTTATTGAGATTTCTAAAAGAAGAAAAAGAAAAGAGTGCCTTGTTTTGTCTCTATCACCGGCCGAACATTTTTTCATGGTCGGGTTATAGGCACACTTCAAATTGCATATATTTAAAGTGTGCCTATAACCCGACCATGAAAAAAATATACGTTGTATTATTAATATGTCTTTCTCTTACCCCTGGACGCTCGGTGGCAAATCTACACTACTTGTATATTCTAAATCTTTGCTACCAACTCAACAACTTGACAACAACCAACATGGTAATTTCAACAGGAGAGAGACATTAACATTTGAGAGATGTCATTTTTTTTAGTTCACTAATGATTATATTCTACTCTGCCGTTACTGCACAGCAAACCACGTCTACCCTTTCCTCTCGCACGTGTGTCGTAAGGGGCGACCAAGGGAGCCGACAGTAACAGAGTATGGGCAGCAGCATCCTCTGCGCAATGACTACATATACTATCTTCTGCGATCACCAACCTGTTAGCCCAGCTTGGTTATTATAAAGAAGAAATCGTCCTTGGGAGAATGCCTCAGACTGCGTAGACTGATAAAGGGAAAAAAAAATGCATGATGGTTAATTAAAATGATGAAAAACATGGCTAGAGTCCTGAAACTCATGTTGAAAAAACCTTTCTCGTTCAATCTTCACTGATCTTTAGTTGCTCTTATTAAAACTACTTATATTTAACATTGAGTCTAATACCGAATCACCATTCCAGGTAACGGCTGCGTGCCACCTTCAGTGCTGTTGGTGCTGGTGAACGAACATCTTCTGAAGGACAACCTGGCTTTGGACTTTGTTCTGGAGGTGTTTGCCACGGTAAAGGCCGAGCGTGGGGTAACTTCGTTGGTCACTGCGCTGAAGAGGGGACAGCTCGAGGGCCGGTGAGTGTTTGAGATGTCTCTTGAAGGTGTTGGTGCTGGTGAACAACACCGGGTGTGGTCTGCACTTGGAGAAGTGATCACAAGAGTCATGAAAATTTCTTGAGCCTCAAAATTTCCTCGTTTCGGTAAGCTTATAAAGTCGTTGGGCCCAGTTAAATCTTTGAATTGCAGTGGTCAAGCTATTTGAGATGCTTTTATAGTGGATTTATATAGATAGAAGCTGCTTTTATTTTGTAATATAATTTAGTGTTAACCCTTCTTGTTCCTTGCGTCATATGTCTTTTTTTTCTTTAAATTTTATCAGCCTAGTTCGACGGCTTTATCGTTAGTCTTAAGTATTTTTACCCCTTACATTAATTTGATAACCACTTTCTGATAGAGTGGTGATAGTGTGGGGGGGAGAGCAAAGAGGCATTGTACTGGCCCGTCGTACTATTGCGACGCGGTCATTAATGTCACTACATTTCTGTTCTGAATTTAATATTTTATGAAAGCTGGCACATTTTACGTTATCGCCACTGATACACGTTTGTGAAATCCTGGAAGATTATAATGCCGGGCCTATCAATATAAGCGATCACAGGCTTCACAGCAGTTCAGCTGAGAATGCAACTGAGAATACGCCGAGTTGAGCGACCACCATTATAAATAAAAAACGAGCGAGACCCTACAGTAGTCGTGTATGATGTGTAACATCTATCATCTCACTTTGGTTATAATTATAACTTATAACCAACCACCGCGCTCATTGGTGAAATCAAATAGAGCGTGCTTCCCCGGCTTCCCGTTACACACTTCCGTCAGGCCTGTGTCCACTCACGTTTACATATAGAAAATATACCTACACGCGGCGACCGCTCTAAAGTGGGAAATTCAAAATCCGCCGCTCACTGAATCGGTTTTGTGTAGATACCTACCTATTTTGAATCGTTTGTCCAGAGTAATAAGAATGAAATTGGCTCGCAATGGATTTCTAGGTATCTAAATGAATAGGTGCTGAGTTCAGACGCGAGCTAAATTAAACATATCGCTAACCACATTCAGTAGATATTTCTTTGAATTTCTTTGCTGAGTACTAGAGACTTCTGTATGTGAGTACTAGTAGTTATTCTGTGTTTCACTCACACTCACGTACATTAAATAAGAATGTGCTACACAGCAAATAATAATATGCCGTATATGTTTTCCGGCAGAGTAGAATAAGACCACTCCAAGTCTTCCCGTAGATGTCGTAGAAGGCGATTTTGGTAATACGAGGTAAAAAAGCTGATAAATATCAAAGTGACTTCTCCAACCTGTCTGGCCAGCGTAGAGTGGAGTGCGTAGGCCTAATACTCTGACTACTCTATAAGTACTCTGGTAGTACAGAGAGGGTCGTGCTCCTGCAGTATAGACTAATAAAGTCATGATGATGATCAAAAAATAAGAATATACTAGGATTCGCATAAGAAAATTTTGAGAGATTTTAAGAAGAAGAAGAACTTAAAGATGTTTATAGGTTTGTGGACTGAGTTAAAAATAAACTGTCGCAAAATAATGTCACTTGTCATTGTGATCACACCAATTTTGAATGTGATTTTAAATTTATTGATGCGTAAAATCTGATATTCAGAGTTATTTGACTCCAAGAAACTATGACGCCACAATCCGGTGTTTCATGCAAACCCCATAGAAAATGTTTGTTTTAATGTAAAGAAAAAGTATTTGATTAGGAACTATAAAAATAAATCAATAAATTTATCGGGACAAATCACACTGATTGAGCTAGCCCCAAAGTAAGTAAACTTGTTATAGTATACTAACTGAACGGTACTATATTTAATGACAATTTAAAAAGGCCATTTACCTACTTGCCCTGGGGATCGAACCCCGAACCTCTAAATTGGCGGACTAGCGGGTTGACCATTACGCCACGGAGGTTGTCAACTGACTTTACGCAGGTTGTTGACGTTGCGTTGTGTCCGCAGGCTGCTGGAGTTCCTGCCGCTGAACCGGCGCAGCGAGGACGTGCTGGCGTCGTCGTTCGCGTCGCGTGGGCTCGCCGAACTGCTCAAGCTGCACCGCGCGCAGGCCAGCCAGGTAACCTAGGCTTTATACCTTACGGTTGGGTTATTTTGCCAAATTGAATGAGGGTTTCCAAAAATATGTGACACCAGATCGCAGCACAGTCACGTCAGGTCCAATAAGCTGCTGTTATTGGATATATTTGACGAAAACACAAAAGAACCTGTCAACTGATGGCCCAATGACAGCAATCGATAGGACCTGACGTCACTGTGCTGCCCCCTACTGTCACTTATTTTGATAACCCTCATTACTTCGAAAAACTGAATCGTCTAAAGCGCAGGACACACTTAAAGGACGTAAGACGTGGACGGGGCGCAGACATATGTCTCCGTTTCATACAAAATGTATACAAGCGTCCGCGTCGCAAAGCAGAACACACAGGAAAGACAGGGCGCTCGTCTTACGTCTATTTAGTGTGTCCAGCGACTTAGGGTAAACTTCCAGTAATTGGACGCTAACAGTCATAGGAAAAACCTAATTTATTAAGGTTGCTTTCAAATCGGGAAGACTGCAGCAACAGAGTAAAAAGATATCAGCTGCACTGGTCAGAACACAATAAAACCTTAAAAAATGAGTTTTAATGTGTTCTGCTCAATGACTGTTAGCGTCTAACAACGGGAAGCTTACCCTATATAAATTCTTAATTATCGAACCTGCTCACAAAATTTCACGAAAATCTTTTGTGAAAGGAGACCTGTAGGCACGAGAGAACAGTCGATAATCTAGACATCCGAACATTCAGTACTTGGACACGAGAAAGAATTTTCGCTGAATCAGAAACGCTTCGCTCGTTCGGTCAAATATAAAACAAAAAATAATAAAAGTAAAAAGAAATATTGAATATAAATTTCTTGTGGCCAGTTTGCCCGATGATGATATTTAAAGCTACTCAGTATAAATATACTGAATTCATAAAATCACACTTAAAATTAAATATGTATAAAGTGCAATGCTACCGATTTAAGGAAACTTAATCTGCACTTCTTAAAATAGTGCAATCCTACTCACCTCATGCGGCATGCCAGATCTAAAAGGGCAGATATCTTATGAATTTGGCAGTAATAGTTGACGAGTTTACAGTTCGTGGCGAACCATTAAGTAAGTTTCATCTCAAATTGATATATTATTATCTAATCATAAAGTTTCTAAATAAAATGAAGTAGAAGTTAATAATTATATCACACGAATATAGTAATCATCAGTTACACATATGGCGATCTGTTTACTTTGGAATCGCGCGATCTCAAGGCCGTCAATTACCTTATAAGATGCCACAGAATGTGAAGATTACTTGGGCAAAATGTATGACTGTTATAAAAAAAAAATTTATGTTGATAATCATTTTCCATGCTGGCCTAGGAGAAAAGAAAAAACTTTGAATGTACGCACGAAAGATAAGGTACCTGTGTCACCGCGCCTGCCGCGCACTGCAGGAAGTGGCACAGGGATCATAACTTGCGTGTGTACCAGTTGATTCTTTACGTGCAGATCGTAAAAGTAAATCGAGGGACTGGGCGAAAATAAAAATTATGTAACTATGCGATGCTAGCTCCTCATCACTATTTTACCTTCTCGTCTGTTATCACGCTAAAAATGACCCCTGGGTCTCGCTACCTTGGTTTCTACCTGCTCAGACCCACAGGATCTAAAATGTTCTGTCTCCCCTATTAGGGATAAAGACGTGATAGTATAATATACCCATAATAATTTCCTATCGCATGATATGGCTTACAATGATGAAAGGTAATGCTATCTCATCTCAGTATGTTCTCATTTACATACGAGGGTGCGTTTTTAAGTTCGCGGAATGAGAGGGTTGGAGGGGGGTGATTAGGCTCATTACGACCGTAACGCGTTCAGTGACTCATAATTAGTATAAATACGAGGTTTCATTGTTATCAGACAATTAGTCTAGCTATCGTCAACCAAGCAACATAATCGGGAGTGAAAAGTGAAATATGGAAAAAATCGAATATCGTGCCGTTATAAAGTTCCTTACCAAGCAAGGAAAATCAGTTGCGACCATAATGGATGAGATGTCATCGGTTTACGGTGACTCTTGTCCAGGAAAAACCATGGTATACAAGTGGCACAGTTTGTTTAAACAAGGAAGGGAATCCCTTGAAGACGACCCGAGGCCGGACAGGAGCATCGATGTGACCACGCCAGAACTTATTCAAAAAGTCGAAAAAATTGTACTCGAAGATGCTCGACTAAAGAAGAAACAACTCGCAGAAATGGTTGGAGTATCCGATACAACCATTTTTAAAATCCTGCACGATCATCTTGGCATGACTAAGGTCAGCGCAAGATGGGTACCGAGAATGCTCACGCCGCCGCAAAAACAACGCGTAGAGTGTTCACGTGCATTTTTGGACCTCTGCAGTGACGACAAGGATGGTGTATTGAGTCGAATTGTTACTGGAGACGAAACTTGGATTCATCATTATGAACCTAAGTCGAAACAAGACTCCATGCAGTGGCATAAAAAGGGCACAGCACCCCCCAAGAAGTTTAAGGTGTCACAGTCAGCTGGGAAACTCATGGCAACGGTCTTTTGGGACTCAGAAGGAATATTGTTGATCGATCATAAAGATAAAGGTGTTTCTATAACCGGAGAATACTACGCTTCAATATTAGAGCGACTAAAAGAAGCCATTAAAGAGAAAAGACGGGGAAAATTGACGAAGGGTGTGCTGCTTTTGCACGACAATGCGCCCGTCCACAAGAGTCGCGTTGCGTTGGCTGCCCTGCATAAGGTGGGCTTCGATATTTTAAACCACCCACCCTACAGCCGAGACCTAGCCCCTAGTTATTATTACCTCTTCCCAAAAATTAAAAAAGAGCTTCGGGGTAAAAAATTTACCACCGATGATGAAGTTAAGGAGGCAGTTTCAGCGTATTTTGAAGACAAAGATAAAACATTTTTTTATGAGGGTATAAATAAATTAATTGAAAGGTCTTGCAAGTGAATATATTGAAAAGGAAAAATAATTTGGTTTTTTTATTTCCACCCCTTACCCTTCATTCCGCGAACATAAAAACGCTCCCTCGTACCTGTGTTATGCATCGGAGCTCATGAACCGATTTGACTGTGATTTAACAACCTACCACCTTCTTGTTTATTTTCCAATTTATGTACACAAAAAATGAGTATAGACAATACATAAAATAAAAATTGTACAAAAGGCACTACTTATCTCAAAAGAGATCTCTTCCAGTAGTAGGCCTGTGAGAGATGTTAATAATAAAGCATACAGGCTTTTCTTGATCAATATTGCAAAAAATTGTGCTCAATCTTTTAGTCGCCTGATATAATAAAAAAATTCCATTTGTATATATATGCTTTAATTTGCACACGATTAGAGCCGGCCCGAGTTCCTTGCTCGGCTCGGTGTCGAAGTGTGCAACAGTACTGTGTGGCTCTTCTCCGCTCGCTGTTCTCTGCAGAGACTGGTCTCACTGGCCACACGACAAATATTTAAAAATCATCTCATTGAGTGTGTACTAACTCGTGTCAGATTTTTTGAGTTGCCTTTAGACATCTGACGTAGCTCAATGACTGCCATCTAGTGACAACAGTAATTATTACACACTAGTGAACTAGGGTAGGGCTACATCTGTCAGCACGGAATAGCATTTTCGCCAGATGTAGCCAAACCCCGTGTCCAGTTTTCTTTACGGTGTATATGTTGTGCATGACATAGTATGTGAGATTAGTACATTACTGCAGAGGGCAGGAAGTACGGTATTGCCGGACGGTAGTTTGAGACAATAATTACGAGTTTGGCAATCCAATTCCCGCCGAGGCATGTATAGTTCTTTTCTGAATAAATGTAAGGAGATAATTAAATAAATAACCAACTATGCAAATATTTAATGTTTATTGCAAAGAGTTATCAATCACAACGTGGTTTGAAAGAAAAGAAAGGAAATGCTTTCCCGCGTTTTTCAATGCAAAGAAAACATACCCATACAGCCCAGTCATAATTTTCGTGTGATTTTATACCAACATTTACATAAAATTTTGGTCATATACGTATAAATGCTCAAAAAGTGTATTTTTTATAATGTGATAGCAATTGGCTATATGACAAGCGATGTAAATAAACGCTAAAGGTCTTTGCCAAATGTATAAACAGAACTGTCATCTGAAACGTCAATGTAACTGTCTCGTCATTCTGAATACACTTATTGTCTTCTTGTTTTGAGCAGCGGCCAGGAATGAATTTTCATTCTACTTTCCTGGCCTAGGCCGGTAAAGTAATGCATGAGCCGAAAATTACAAACTTCGTTTTTTTCTTTTTACTACAATTAATGCCTACATTTCCGAGCATGATTGAGAGAAAAATATATGATGTCTCTCCCGTGCAGGAGGCTCGTCGCGAGCTGACGCAGGCGCTGTTGGACGAGCTGGCGGACGACAAGCCGGTGCGCGATCTCATACAGGAGCTGCGCGACATGGCCGCCAAGCATTCCATTCCAGAGCACGAGGTCGTCGCCATTGTGAGTACTGATGCTTTAAATAACCTCGTATCAAACTCTTTTCATCTTAGCGTGTTTACACATTACTCTGGGTAGTAATAAGGGTCAGAACAAATGCATACAAACCGCGCGTTCGCAGTTTCACCAACCTTGGCGCTTTCCGGATGTTTTGCTATCTAAAAGTGGTAAGTATGTATATCGTCACTCATGGATACTGTACATGAAAGTGGAGTAGAAAAAGCTGCATTCAACACGAGGCAGCTACAGTTTGTGGTTTTAGAATTTGGGAGTTTATATGTCCAGAGCCGAGAATTCCTACTTACCCAATTTGTATATTGTCATTCTAACAACAGGTTTATGAATTATTATATATAAATAATATTTAAAATATGTTTAGTATTGAAACATATTTTAACAATGTTTTTTATACATATATATGCGTAATAGTTTTGACCAACTTCAAAAAACGAGAAGGTGAGCAATCCGAACTTTTTTTTTTAATGTATGTTCCCCAATTACTCGAAGACGCCAAAAAGAGACCAATTTGAAAACTTCTTTTTTGTTTGTTTGAATGGGTATTTTTGTCAGGTTGTGTAGTTTGGCGTTGAAGCCTGTTTTTAGTTTTGAAAAATTTAACAGAGTTCCAAATGATGATACCCGATGACGAGTCAGAGCGTTGTCAGTCAAAGTCGCGAAACCTCTTCGGCCGAGTCTTTCGGCTGACTAGGCCCTCGCTTCTTTCACTTACAACGCCATGTCGACACGGCAGCCTGATCACGGCAAATTGGATCTTACTGCTATAGCTTTAAAAGTCAGAGCTACATAGAGTTACGTTGTTATAGATCTGGCAGTGCGTGATGTCCCGCGGCGAGTGGAACAAGAAGGAGGAGCTGCTGGCTGAACAGGCTGCGAAGCATCTGCGACACTACACACCGCTGCTGGCGGCCTTCGCGCAGAGCGCCAAAGCTGAGATCGCACTGCTCACCAAGGTATCATTAAAATGTGCTTTACATTTTCGTCTTCGACTAGGAGAATAGAGAAACTTATAATAAGAAAGTTTCTAACAATTCAAATCAGTTACGTCAAAATTTTGTTTTGGCCAAAACATTTTCTATGGGATTTGTATGAAATAAAGACTAATGACGACATAGACATTTCTTGGAGTGAAATAGCGCTCTGAATATCAGTTTTTTCTTGTTATCTTTATTCTCTACATTATCCTGAAGCCTTTATTCTATTAATTAATAACATGTCGCTTGAGGCCCCTAGCAATGGCATTGTTAAATGAAGTCGAATTACTAGGCAAGGTTGTAATTGCCCTAATGAGGTAAAGGCGTGCGCTGTGTCAAGCGCGACCACGCGACGTGTTCAGCCTAACATTGACACAAACTCTACGTTCGACAGACACGGCAACCGCGACGTGTTCTGCTATCTTTTACGCACGTACAGTTTATGCGAAGAAATCGGGTGATCCCTCTTGACGAAGCGCACGCTGTAATGAATACAAGTGTGAAAAAAATAGAGATAAGATTTTGATTTATTTATTTAACAATACCAGGTGCAAGAATATTGCTACGAGAACATGAGCTTCATGCGCGCGTTCAGCAAGCTGGTGCTGATGCTGTACAAGACCAACGTGCTGTCGGAGGAGGTGATCCTCAAGTGGTACCGCGAGCCCAACTCCAGCAAGGGGAAGGTCATGTTCCTTGACCAAATGAAGAAGTTCGTCGAGTGGCTGCAGAGCGCTGAAGAAGGTGAGCACTGTCCACTGGCAGGGTTATAGGCTGGACAAGAAAACGTGCTGTCGAGGTGATCCTCAAGTGGTACCGAGAGCACAACTCTAGCAAGAGGAAGGTCGTGTTCCATGACCAGATGAACAAGTTCGTTAAGTGGCTGCAGAGCACTGAGGAAGGTGAGCACTGTCCATTGGCAGGGTTATATGTGTACAAGATAACGTGCTGACGGAGGAGGTCCTCAATATCTGAAGATCAAAATACTTCCTGACAGGGTCGTCAGAGACCAGGGCTATAAGCCCCAAAACGTAATGGTGGGCGTGCAGATAGAAAAAGAAATCTAATAGTGATGGGTTGCTAAACTTGCTAGCCCCATCGCCTATGAGCATGATTCAGATCTCGCGCATTGCCTCGACCGACTTACGATCTGCGGGAGAAGAGAATCAGCTGGTACATTCTAATCTTTTTCTTTTCTCCCAAGCCAGTATGGAAAAGACTTAAATAAATAAGCATAAATCACACTAATTGAGCTAGCCCCAAACTAATTTTCTTCATATTCATCGTCTGTAATGCCCTTTATAATATAACGTACCTATACTATGTGACTCATTTTTCCATTTTTTTACCCCTCTCCCCATTCGGTGATCATCGTAGCAGCGATGTTACGAATGTCAAATTTCTACATTCGCGAATGCGAATGTCTAGACTGCGAATGTGCGAATGCGAATGTAGACATTAAGTATGACAAAAAACACATAAATTCATTATTTTTATTACTTAGACGTAAAAAAATCGCCATATTTCACTTTCCCGGCCATTATAAAAAACTGTCTAATTATCCCAAAATAGTTTAAAATACCATAAACTATTTGTATATCTGAATAAGCGATTACAGCAGACTGCAACTAAAACAAAACAATCCATGTAATCACAAAAAACTTACGTGAAATAACTTCGTCCTGGGGGTTTAAAACCGCCACTCTGAGTTTTTCACCAGACGATACAGATATGATTTACATCGAAAATCGTAAAATGGCCACATTAGCGCAATAAATATATGTTTCACGAGCGACATTACTTTTCCCAATTCATTTTTTTGACAGTTTCCTTTGCAAATTCGTAAAATGGGTCACAATGCCCGAATTGCTTTTGTGTCAAATAGGAGAATCATAAAAAGTTAGTCTTGAGTAACTTTTTACGAAACATCTACGCGTAATGACACTTGAAGTAGAAAATAAATTGTATTCATAACCTATAAAAATAAGGATTAAGGCCTTCATAACTTATTGAAGCATTCTCTGGTACTGGAGAATATTTTGTTTAGTTCGCAGAGGGTCTTAGGGCCAAATGGGGTGTAGCCATGGCATCTAGAGGTAAATGCCTACAAGTGAATTTGTTTATGCAGTCTTATATTGGCGGATTCTTTTAAAGGAAATTGAACTATTTTTACCACCTCATGTCCAATAGTGGTATATAAGCACAATTTTGTCAAAAAGGCAAAAGTTATTTATTACTTAAAACTTGCTTTTTACATTATTTAATGGGGTTTTCCTTAAAAATAATTAAGTACATACAGACATACTTATCATGAATGACTTTATGACTGGTATACAGCAAATAAAATGAGTAGGTACAAGACAAAGACCATATTTAGCAATACCATGAGGTCATGATCAAAACTCATGATAACCCTTCTAAATCCAATCAGCTAATAAAAACTGCCCCTAATAACGCTATCTCCTACACTATCCCTGATTGTCCTAACTCACTCCCATACACATCAACCTTGCCTACAGAAACACATACAAATCACACAAGTACACTGACACTCACGCTAACTAAACAGCCATAATTTAATTTAGTATTTAGAATAATGCTTCCGCCTACAATTTAAAATACTTAAACTCAATTAGCACATACAATAAACTATTAGGCAAAACTTGTAGGTACACCTGCAATTCCTATAAAAAGTATTCCAAGGGAGGAGCCTAGTCACCTGTAGCACAGGTCCTCACGGGACCTATTTCAGGGACTAGTCTCTTCACAAAGTCTACTATGACTTAACAAGACTGCGAAATAGAGATAAGTAATTAGTTACTTGATACCTATCATAATGTAACACTTTTGTCAATTCTGTGCTATTGTGAAGAGAAAATAAACGTTTATTATTATTATGATAGGTTGTTTGCTCATTGCCTATTTAGAATTCTAAGAATAACTACTTATCTACAGTAGTAGTAGCAGTTGGTAAATTTTTCTCTCTCTTATCTCTGACTGGCATCTTATGCTAGCCGGGAATAATTCAGTTTTAATATTAGACTTTTAAATCAGTATAAGTTAATGTTAGAAATAAAACAAAATGGGTAGGTACTTAAATAAAATTCTATACATAAATATAACAAATAAAAATGATTTATTCTGATAAATGTATGTTGTTCTTGCTTTAATCTTTGTCTTCAGTCTTGTTTTGCTTCTTATTGTTCATTTCATCTGAGCAAACCCAGCTTGTCATGCAAGTTTAGGATCTCATCAAGTGAACCAAAGGGTTCGCTCATGACTCCCTTTATTTGCAGGAATTTCTCTCTTAATGATACAAGAATGCTCTAGCAGTGAACTCGTTGCTGCTTCCTTCGCCTTCAAGCAGCCTCTGCAAACATCATAAATCATTTATTGCTTATACAATAAATACTAAGAAGACATACTGGCACTAAAGGATATATTTTTTTTAGATTTTTTGTTACATTACAAATATTGTTTGAGACTACAAAATTTCAGTCGGTGGTCATACTACAAGAATATTAATATAATATATGCCTACTACAAATCTTTATTATTCATCATCATCATCATCATCATCCGAGCGTATTCCCGGTTCCATCCTCAGCAGTAACGCTTTAGAGCCCGGGGTCCGCTACTAACCAAGGAGATTTGACGAGGTTACTGGTTTTTACACAGAGCGACTGCCGTCTGACCTCCACAACCCAAAGGGCAAAACAGGAACCAATCCTTGGATAGTTTGATGATCAAACGCTAGGTGGCATTCAGAACACACAGTTTTACGTGCCTTCCGAAATTCTTTTCGGATAATCAGGTGATTCAAGCCTGCAATATCCTAACCAGACTGGAAATAACTTTTCATAAAGTATGCTTCCCAGTGGGAATCGAACCCAGGACCATGAGGGTCACAAGGCGAACGCCTTGACCACTGGACCACGGAGGCAGTCGCAAATCTTTATTATTATTTAACCTTTATTGAAAGCCAAGTCAAACATACTGCCGAGCGAAAAGTCTAGTAGATAAGATTTTTGTTTGCCGAATAAAGATTTTCTTTCTTTCTTTTCTTTCTTCCTAAATTAAAGGGTTTAAATAAATCTAATTGTACAACGTACGTAACCTTTTAAAAATATCACAATAAAAAGGTGTGAGTACTTACGTGCGTGTGCCCTTTAGCGCAATTTGTGACACTCTTTCAATACGTATTCCTGTTTCTACTTTCCTATAGCTACAAGACAATATCAAAGTAAATTATTGCAAAACAAATTGAAAACCTTTACATAGGTACTGAAAACCATTGATTCAACGAAATTACGAATTATTGTTATTTACCCTGACATTAATAGGGATAAGTGTCACTGTCATGTCACATGGCATACTTTTTATTGCCAGTAACAAAAAGAAAACACATTTTATTAAATATCTGTTTAATTATAAGATAAATGCATGTTTTTTTACTTGATTGAGCTATATTATAGTTGAATATACATAAAAACAATGTTAATACTTTAAATAAAGTATAAAAATGAACAAAAATATGAACCGGTAGAGTACCGGTTTCTAATTATTTCGTGCGGCAACCTTCTCGCCAAATATGTATTGCGATTTGAATTGAATTGAAGAGGAATTGGGAGATTTTGTGACCATTTTACGATTTTTAGAGAATCTCTAGCAGTTCTGCGAGGAATATGGCTGATGAATTGATTTCGGAGCAATTCATCGAAATGGCCATTTTAAACCTGCTGTTGGTCGAAATAATCACGTTATGCGCGAATCATCGAAACGCAGAGTTGCGGCGCGGTGTCGCGTCCGCGAGGCCGATGGCATGTCATAACTTGCACACATTTGCATTCGCATAACATTTGCATTGATTGATGCGAATGCGAAAGCGAATGTCGATGCGAATGTTTAAAACTATTTGAACCATGCGAATATTCGTTACATCCCTAATCCGTAGTATAATTATGCCAAGAAACCCCCCCGCTTCTATTTTTCACGTAACAATTCATAAATATGGTTTTAAACCATTTTTGCAAACAAAAAGTTAAAAATAGTATATTCATATTAGTCTAGTCTTGCTAATTAAAAGAGAAAAAAATGATTAAAAAAAATTTTTGATCATTAAGGAACAAAATATTCAAATTCATATGTATCTGCTGTAAATTTTAAAAATGCTGAACTATAGCTCGAAAATGCGTGCAAATTCCATAGAGGATATAAACTACGTGACGGAGATCTAAAGACCCCTCTCCCTCCCCTGCCCCTTTGTGACTAAGAGTGCTATTTTAAAGACCCTCCCTGAAAGGGTCACGTAGTAAGGGTATGTTCTCTTTACCTTTGCACACGATTAGAGCCGGCCCGAGTATCTTGCTCGGCTCGGTGTCGAAGTGTGCGACAGTACTGTGTGGCTCATCCCCGCTCGCTGTCCTTTGCAGAGACCGGTCTCACTGGCCACACGACATTTGTACTAATTCTTTTGTAATACATGTTCAGAACATGTAGCTTTACCGTGGGGTCCATGATACTGAACAACTTTCCCCAAGAAACATATATCGAAATATGAATTATATTTTTTGTTTTCCATAGAAGCTTTAATCAGCCGTTCGGTAAACTTGTATGGGAAGACAAAAATTATATTCTTATTTCGCTGTATGTTCCATGGCGAAAGTTGATCAGTTACATGGACTGAATTAAGCTTTAAAATAGTTTTTAGTATATTAAGACACTATATACCTTCCTGTGATCATCACCCATTCGCTTGCCCAGTGCGTTGAGCACATCCTTCTTGTATTGGTAGAGGCCTTTAGTCCAGCAGATCACTGCTCCTATCTCGTAAACTAGTTTCTCGATATCAGCAACAAAATTTTGTCCCATGCTTGAATCCTTTGCAAAGTTTAAAGCAGTTGGCTGCAAAGAATGAGGGTTTTCAAAATTATGGGACACCAGATAGCAGCACAGCAAAGTCAGGTCCAATAAGCTGCCATTAACATTTGACAGAGCAAAAGAACCTGTTAACTGGCAACAGTTGATTGGACCTGACATCACTGTGCTGCCATCTGTTGTCCCATATTTTTGAAAACCCTCAAGTAAAGTTATGGCTAACTATATCAATATTGTTAAAAAACTTATTTTTACTAGAAAATAATACACTTTGATATGTTTTGTGTGAAGTATATTTTGAACAATATTTGAATAATGTCTTATATTATTGTTACACATTCTTTTTTTTAGTACGGTTAGGTACAAGAATATGAATATACAACAAATATATAGGCTGTAAAGACCATGTAATTTTCAGGGTTTCTGTCCTGGGATTTCTGGGTTCAGTTCTGTCATGTCAATATTCTTGCATTAATGAATGAATTTCGTTTTCAGAGTCGGAGAGTGGCGAGGAGGAGGATTAGTGTAAGAGCAGCCAGTGAGACTGACAACGCTGCGCCGTCCTACACGCATCAAGATCCACACACACACACAGCTCGCCAGCATGGCCAACCGACGAACAACGAAACTTGGATCAAATCGCCTCGAGACAGCTGCATCGGAAAGCAACCGTTATGTATTGTAGACGACCAGCGAATAGACCTTACTTGAAAAAAAAAATACATTTCACGTAAAAATTATAATCTAGATATAAAAAAAAAATAAAAACTGTTTCAAAATGACAAGCGACCGTTAAATTTAGAATCTGAATACTGCTAAACTTTACCGCTAGATGGCGCTATCGCGAACTGTCAGATTGTTAGTTGTTTGTTTTTAGTGTTGAAACGAGAGGAAATGGTTATGAATGGTATTTAAAATAAAAAACTGGTTGACAGAGGTGCATAGTTAAAACACACTTATGAAAGTACATAATATGTATGTATGAATGATATTTATTTTATAAAAATAGAAATAAATACACAGTTATGTGGACGTCTAGTTTGACAGTTATGCGACAGTGGCGCCAACTAGTATCGATAATTGTAAATTGGAGCAAGATTTTACTGCTTTGAAGAATGCCGATATAGTGGGGAAAATATCTCGTTTCACGTAGTATTAGAATGACATAGCTGCATATTTGTTATAGATATGGTGATTTTTGAAGGTTTGAAAATCTTGTTTTATTTTGTGTCGGGCACGTGTCATGAGCATTTTATGTCCATACAGACGCTGTTTTCATTTTCATTTTCGATTTGAAATTGTTGAGCATTTTGATTTCGGATTTTTCTTCTCCAATACGGTCTTTCGCATTCTTGCATGCGTTTTAGAAGTGCAATTTTTGAAACGCATGGTTAATAAACGAATGGTTTTTTCATACAAAAACCGTTTGTTCACCACAGAGAAAAGAAAGCCTGTGCGTGTACCAAGGGCTCCGAATCAGCAGAGCGGATGAAATGGGGTACGCACCGAGATGAAAAGATTGTTGAAAATGAGTGTCCGATACAACATAATTTTTATTTTTGTTTTATTTTTGCTTTATTTTGCCCTCCAGCAGAGAAATGCTTTAGATTCCGATACAACATACTTTTATTTTTGTTTTATTTTGGCCTCAAGAGGAGAAATGATTTAGATTCCGATACAACATACTTTTATTTTTGTTTTATTTTGACCTCCAGCAGAGAAATGCTTTTAGGCCAAGCTGGCAAGTTCATAAAGACCCCGACAGGACGGCGCCTACGCCCCGCGATAGCTCACCAAATAAGTGTACTCTAATAATAATAATATAACCATACCCAGCACGGGCCGAGCGGGCGTTTTCTACTACCTGTATATTATTCATTTCTAAAGTTGAGGAAATACAATATTTTTTATTCAATTTTTTTAGGAAAATTCCAATAAATGGTGGTAACCGCTGTGCTTGTTTTATTTATTTCGGCCTTCCTACAGTACTACTACCTACGTCTTGGGAATGCCTTGCCCGATAGCATAATGAGAACACAAACAAGGGATCATTTCAATATGCTCGTAATTCGACACTCGCGAAAAAGTAAAGCTGTAATAATAGTTTTGTTTATTATACACATTTATATACATGTCAGTTAATAATTTGCATTTATTACTAAATTATCAGGGATCAGAATCACGGGTGTTATTGCTATCAAAAGTATGGATATGACCTGTACCGGGATATAAATAAAACTATCATAATTACGTGATTTCAGGATATATTTTATTATTAGTTGCTAAGGTCTCGAGAAATCCCGAGACTTTTAGTCATATCCATACTTTTGATTGCAATTAGCTGGTCAACAATTTTTTTTAAATATCGGATTTTGATACTCTAATCAGAGTTTGAAATAAGATCGTACTTATTTAGATATATGCGAAAATCCCAATGACTTTAAATGATTTTAAAGCAAGGTCAAGCTTATTTGAGATTGTGACGTCACGATGAGGATGTTTTTGAGTAATGTTGACGGTACTGTCGGTCTGTCACTACTGTTCTGTTACTGTCATCTTCAGTTTACCGCATAGAATTATAAATACCCCATAGTATCTCTGGATTTACCGTATTCCTATTTTTGAATGCGGGAGTCAGCAAAACACCTTAAGGCCCGCACTAAGACCTACTTCGTGGCTGAGCAGTAAGTCACGAAATAACATTATATTAATACCCTAAATATACACAACGTGGAAGTGACATACCCGTAATAAATCAAACCACAGGCTAAACTAGATTAATAGTATAATGAAATTAAAATAACAGCCAAATAACCAAAAAACAAATCGACATTCTCGTACAAATTGCTCAGGCGGCTGCACACTTTTGTATGGCAGGGGTGAAATTTTCTTTTTGTGTTTCGGCTATTATTTTAATTTCATCATACTATAGTGATCTAGTATAGCCCGTGTTTCGATTTATTACGGGTATGCCCCTTCCACGTTGTATAAACCTACAATAGTTGTTTGGTTTGTTCCCGTGTGGTGGGGGTTTTGGTTGATGAATGGTCGTGTAGAGGGTGCTCCAGTAAGGACTAGAAAAATCTGAGATGTTGAAGATCACTAGATCCTGATGTAAAAGGGGTACGGCTTGCAAAAACGGATGAGGGGCGTGATTTTTTTCAGAATGTAGGGAGTTGTGAGTAATTTGACGACTGACATTTTTATTATTGGACCAAGACAATTCCCCTCCATACAAATTTCATACAAAACTTCCTCCTAAGTAACCCCCTTGCGAGGCAGCAGGCCGAGCTGCGTGGCGAGGCCGAAGGCCGAGCCCCTCCCCCACCAACCCCCAAGTAAGTTTCGCGGGGTATATCCCATTTGCCACCACTGGGGGCGGCCACCACTGGTGGCAGACGGGACAATTTTTATGTACACGTGCCAGATTCCACCACTCGCGACGCCCCCACTAGTGGCGAAAGGCAATCGCCTATCATTCACAGTCTTATTTGCCCCCAGTGGTGGCGAATAGAACAAACTCTGGTTTCGATTTCCATTCGCCTCCAGTGGTGACGATATTTAAAGCGGCATTTATGTATATTTTTTTTCGTTTTTTTTACCTAGATGTAAAACAGAAGTTGGAGAACCTCGAAAACATCAATAAATATATTAATGTGTCAAATTAAGCAGGAAATCCAGGTACCAATAGGAAAACATTTGAATCGCATAATATCCGCTAATATTTTTTTTTTATAAAATACAATACCTACTAGTAATTTCTCCTTTTTCATTCGTCAAAAAAATTCCATTCGTCACCACTGGAAGCCAATGGGAATCGAAACCAGAGTTTGTTCTATTTGCCACTACTGGGGGCAAATGAGACTGACTGATTGGCGATTGCCTTTCGCCACCAGTGGGGGCGTCGCGAGTGGTGGCATCTGGCACACGTACATAAAAATTGTCCCGTCTGGCACCAGTAGTGGCAAATGGGATATACCCGTTCCGCGAGGCCGCAGGCCGAGTTTAATTTTTGGAAATCCATTAATCCAATATGGCCGCCGAAAGTCAACTGCTTCCGATTTGGCTGAAAATCGATATCTATATGTATTTTGAGCCAAAAATCCAAATTTTATATTTTTTTGGAAGCCAAGATGGCGTTTGGATTTTAGAATATTAAAATTATTTCGTTCATAACGTCTCAATGGGACTTTGTAGGGGTTCAACTGACTACAATTTTTACCCATTTTCCCAACTGGCCATGTATTTAGTCTACCTCAAGAGCTGGACGAAAAACACGCCCGAAAAGCTAATTATACCCTACATATTTGAAACCACCGCGTCAGAAAAAAATATTTTATTTTACGCAGAAAACTTAAAAAATCTCTCAGTTTTTTTACATTAAATAATGACTGTTTCGCCGCACATTCTTCCACATAAATACTATCTGACCATGCACATTGTTTCTCCCTCCGATCATCATCGTCATCATATCAGCTACAGGAAGTCCACTGCTGGACATAGGCCTTCCCCAAGGATTTCCAAAACGACCGATCGGAAGCGGCCTGCATCCAGCGCCTCCCTGCAACCTTGCTCAGGTCATCTGACCTTCTAGCAGGTACTGTACTACGCTGCGCTTGCCGGTACGTGGCCGCTATTCTAGAACCTTTCTGCCCCATCAGCCATCGGTTCTTCACGCTATGTGCCCCGCCCACTGCCACTTTAATGAGCTAATCCGCTTGGCTATGTCAGTGACCTTCGTTCTCCTACGAATCTACTCATTTCTGATTCGATCGCGTAGAGAAACACCGAGCATAGTCCTCTCCATAGCCCGTTGAGCTACCTTGAGCCTTCTTATGAGACCCATAATGGGACCACGTTTCAGAGCCATAAGTCATCACTGGTAACACACATTGATTAAACACTTTCGTCTTGAGGCACTGAGGTATTTTAGACGATAAAACACTGCGTAATTTCCCGAACGCTGCCCAGCCGAGTCGGATTCGCCGAAAGACTTCTTCGAGGGAGGAGCTCCCAACAGAAACAGGTAAAGGCGCAACGTGCATATTTGACATGACCTTCGCCTTGTCAATATTCATTTTTAGGCCGACCTGTTGGGAGACTCGATTTAGGTCTTCAAGCATCGCACTTAGTCCTCTATCGATTCTGCCTTGACAACGATATCGTCGGCAAATCGAAGGTTTTGATGAAATTTTTTGTGTGTTTTCAAGTGGGTTCGCGATTGGTTTAGATTTACAATTAGATTATTTTGCGTGTGTTTGTAATTAAACTCCTAAACGGCTGGATCGATTTTGATGAATTTTTTGTGTGTACATTTGCGTGTGTTTGTATTAAACTTCTCCTAAACCGCTGCACCGATTATGATGATTTTTTGCGTGTGTTAAAGTGGTTTCGAGAATGGTTCAGATTTTACTTAGATTTTTTTTAATTTTTCTTAATTCTTTTTATAAAATATTTTTTATTGATCGATTAAACTTCGTTCGCACCAAGTTTTTCACGATACTCACGCATCCTATAAACTAACAGGTCGGGTTACTCGTGAGGTCTACAGCTCACAGAGCCACTAGTATAATTAGGTACTTACGTTTTGAGTTATATTTCCCATGGACAGAGGGGGAAAGATGTAATGGGAAATGGGGAAAACCAATAACTTTCATTTACAGACTGCAAGTTTCTTGCCTGTAGCCATAGAGGTAGGATTTTTTGTACAAAGGTATTTATAAGTATAGAGATGTAAGGTGGGTGGACCATGGAAGGCCATGCTCCTCCGAAGGCCAATTACTAATATTTCGTAGTTATTGCCATGTGATGACAAATTCCTTCTATTTACACAAACACCCATCGAACTGGAAATCACAGACGCGGCGGCAAATCACTCGCGCTACTATTTTGGCAGTACGACTACTATTTTGGCAGTACGACAAATCGACGACGTTAAAATAAGGTGGGTGTACCATGGAAGGCCACTCTAACAAATAAACAGCTATTATTCGTTTATTTACTGGATAAATGAAACTAACAAATATTTTATTACGTAACATATAAACCACTTTTTTAAATTGCAGATTGACTGATTTATTATAATGGCCTTCTAAGGAGCCTTGTTCCTAGCAAAGCCTTTTGGAAGAGTTCAATGAAACTTAAGTTCTATCAATATTGATTAAATCTACAATAAAAAGAAGTGGTTTATATGTTACGTAATAAAACAAAGTATTACTTAAATATTTGTTAGTTTCCTTTATCCAGTAAATAAACGAATAATACCTAACTGTTTATTTGTTAGAGTGGCCTTCCATGGTACACCCCCCATAGTTATTGTAGGTACTTAACTGAGAATAACTTTATGAATAAGTTATAAAGTGCATCGCAAATTTTAAAATTTTAATATATTACAAAATTTTATTTCTTCAGTGGTTTAATTTTAACTTTTAAGTACTTTCATCTAACCTTTAATTACTTCATTTCACTAACAGGAATACGAAATGCTATAGGTATTCCCGTCAAGTAACACAAGACAGTGTAACTTGACGGGAACACGACGCATTGTTAAAGTGCCGCTAAGACACTGGTAAGTACTCATCCAGAAGAATGTTAGTTGCAATGAGTAACGCTTGTAGGTACTCATTGGGAACAAATGATTTTAAAGTATGTGTACCTCCATATTCGTAGCCACTACTTCCAATTTAATAAAATCTAATATGTAGGTAGGTATAAGTATTGGATATGTAATGTATACAGTATTTGTATTGTATAAGTGGGGTGTATTTACTGCTATCGAAGATAATATTTCATCGATACTGCTATGCATAAGTATGATATGACAGTCATAAAAACGTTTTTTAATAATTCATGTTGCATTCATTCAGCTTACAAAAATACATATTTATTGCTTAAAAACTTCACAGGCGCGGCGCTCAGAATGTCGTTAAACAATCTAGATATAACGCTAGGCATCTCGCATTGAAAAGGTCCGGTTTTAGCACAATGACAAACATGAAAATAGTCTAACCGTCGGCTCATTCGAGGGGAGGACGCTTCCGGAGTATTCAGGACTCGTTTAACGGCTCCAGTTTTGTTCTTGTCCCCTCGGAGTGGCTCAAAGCTAACCAAGGTCGGTCCAAGGCCACTCGTCAGGTGTTCGGGGAGAAAACACTAGATCTAACTGTCGGGATTTGGCGGGCTTGTTACCGAATCTTGGCAGCTGCGGGTAAATCTTGCACACCTGCGTTTTCCAGATGCCTTCCCTTTGACAATGGGTGAATAAGGAGCGTCTGCGTAAAATAAATATAGTTATAGAAGGATAACACATCTCGCTATGTCCGGTGACTAGGTATGCGCCCACCTTGTTCTGAAATAATTTTCCTCTATCCAAAGTTTTTGATTCGCAAATATGGAGATTAGTGATAATGTGATGTGCCGTTATTGTCCCTGGTGGTTTAAATTTTTCAGTGTTTTATTGGTGCAGTATATTTATATTTTTTATTGTCTGGGCCTGGAATCGAACCATCTCCAATGATTTGAAGACGTTGGGTATAAGCCCAGAAATGACGCAAAACCGCCAAAAATTGCGCAAAAGTATTGATAAGGCAAGGAGAGAAGATATGTAGGTATATTTTGTATTTTTTTTTTTGTAGATATGAATCGGAAAATGGTGATCGCATTAACTTTAGCTTACAAATATGAAACTTATAAAGTAGGTATCAACCACCAATGACTGTTTTCAATAAGATAACTGTTGTCTACCTATACATCGCCTTCCAGTTACCTTTGGGACATTGTGAGATTTGTTGTAGAAGGGTTGCTTTTACCACTTACGTAGACTCCAATTCTCACTTTAGATACATTACTAATCACTTTTTTATTCCTTAAAGAGCCCAGAACCACAATTACCATAGGTCACTCTCAGCGTGATTTTGTACATGTACTGTACAAACGTAAAAGAGAATCAAATAATGACAGGTTGCCAGCCGCATCGCATCATTGACAAACTTCCTCAGATTGTCGACATTTTTTTTGCGATTTACGCGGGATGTGAAGCAGCTGGTACATTCTACGTTGTTTTTAGGGTTCCGTACCTAAAGGGTAAAAACGGGAGCCCCTTTTACTAAGACTCCGCTGTTCGTCCGTTAGTCTGTCTGTCAACAGGCTGTATCTAATGAACCGTGTTTACTAGACAGTTGAAATTTTCACACATGATGTATTTCTATTGCCACTATAGCAACAAATACTAAAATCATACTAAAATAAATATTTAAGGCGGGTTCCCATACAACAAGCGTGATTTTTTTATTGATAATCGTATGGAACCCTTCGTGCGCGAGTCCAACTCGCCCGGTTTTTTTTTTCATCAAGGGGAATTCCTACCTGAATTTTTCGGGGTCCAGTGCTGCCCCCATTTGAAAAGAAACGGCGATATTAGTTAAAATTTGGCTTTGATATAACTCTAGATAACCCTTCTTACTAGTTTATGAACTACTGTTTATATTTTAAAGTGAGAACGTGAAGCTTTTTATATAGCTTTTTTGCTAAAAGTGGCCGTTTTTCGCAAAAATGCTATAAAATCTTACTTTAAAATATAAACAGTAGTTCATAAAATAGTTTGAAGGGTTATCTAGGGTTATATCAAATCCAAATTTTAAATAATATCTCCGTTTCTTTTCAAATAATTTATTTCAAACGGGGGCAGCACTGGACACCGAAAAATTCAGGTAGCCCCTTAACCAGCATGGAAGATTTTACAATCCTATTTTCATAGGAGTGATGCATCTAACCTCTCTATAATTTGCAGGCTACGTTAGTGATATGGTAAGCAAAAAAATCTTTCCCTTTGAGTCCGCCTCGCGACAGACTGCCTCAGAAAGCATTGAATGGCGTAGGCAACTCATGGCAAATCTATAAGCCTCACTTTTAAATTTTAATGGGAGGAAATTGTACGCCTTTTGATATGGTTCTTCATTCAAGGGGAAGCGCAGACGCCGAAGGTTGAATGGCTAGGTATGCCTACGTGTGGGTATGAATATGTATAGGTACCTAAGGTCCACAGAAACGCTGGGAATCTATAGAATTAGGAAACTGTAAAAGAATTAATATTTGAATTCCGGGTCCATTCACATCAGAGTCAGCTACTCGCTGACATGTTTCCACCTCATCCGGAGGTCTTCCTCAGGGCGAATGCTTGAGACGCGTACGATGACACGTTCCGAGCCGCACTGATGTTAGTAGCTTTACCTGACTCGGTACGTGAGTTGACCCGTTTTTCAAATTTGTATTAATATTAAAGTAAACTAATACGAGTATATAGGGCAAATAACACTGATTGAGCTAGCCCCAAAGTAAGTTCGAGAATTTTGATAGGGGATACTAACTCAACGATACTATATTTTATAACAAATATATAAATAGATAAACATCCAAGACCCAGGACAATTGGAAAAAAGTCAAGACAAAATTTTATATGATGTCTAAGTTTCCTATCAAATGATTTATTTCAAATGGGGGCAGCACTGGACCCCAAAAAATTCAGGTAGCCCCTTAAAAAGGAAACCTATAAAGTGTTGCTCTTAGCATTCGCATTAAGTAATCCTAATATAGCAGCAAGTAGCCCCTTAACATTTTGTAACGGAACCGTAAGAAACTCGAGGTCCTGTACAATAGTAACATAATTAGTTAAACGCTTACCTAGTTCAACCTAAGCTATTAAAGAATTCTCGCAGGCGATCGTCCAGATTTTCACAGCTTGCTAAGTTTATCAAGTAGGTAACGCGACACCGGACGGAGGTCGTACGGATGCCAACGGTTTTATCAACGGCATAGAACATAGATTACTGGATGTGGTTTCCAGCTGGCTAGCGGTATGTAGGTAGGTACTAGACAAAGTTGAGGAAAGATTATAAACATAAGATCAAGGCCTCAGGCCAAGCCCGCCAATCACTAAGTTAAATAAATAAGATCAGATAAGAG
Source organism: Acrobasis suavella (assembly GCA_943193695.1). Taxonomy (NCBI): domain Eukaryota; kingdom Metazoa; phylum Arthropoda; class Insecta; order Lepidoptera; family Pyralidae; genus Acrobasis; species Acrobasis suavella. The sequence continues at coordinate 33,678,275 of OW971928.1, forward strand.
GAATCTACTTTCATCATCATCATCATGTCGTCCAAGCCGTATCCGGCGACGGCGACTCCTATGTGTCTATTCCGGGATCGTTGTTGTGGTGGGCTCTGATGTGGCTAGCAAAGCCAAACTTCGACTTGAAAGTTCGGTTGCATGGTACACAAAAAAGTTGGCCAGTGCAGTTGAAAGTATAGTTGTAGGAGGGCCTCGGTCGAGTCTTCCGTATTTGGCGCTTTGCATCAAGGTCTTCTAGACGCTTCGATTCGTATACATCTACGTTTTTGTGAACGGTGTGGCGCCATTCCGGTCTAAGACGAGAAATGAGCACGCTCCTCCCAACTATCAGTTGGAATGTTACACGCCACTAGGTTGCGTTTGAGCACGTCTTTGTACCGCAGGTATTGCCCACCCTGTTTTCTTTTCCCGTCCGCGAGCTCGGAATAGAAAACTGCCTTTGGCAACCTGCTGTCATCCATTCGCAAGACATGCCCACACCATCTCAGCTGATGTTTGATGATAAGCGCTTCAATCCCGGATAGGCCAGTTCGACGCAAGACTTCCGTGTTTGGAACACGGTCTTGCCATTTAATGCGCAGGATCGACCTTAGACATCAGAGATGGAAGATGTCTAGCTGCTTGATGTCTGCTTTATAACAGCACCAAGTCTCTGCAGCATACAGTAAGGTAGGCACGACGATTGCTTTATAGACTAAAATTTTAGTTTGCAGCTTAAGGTCGTGGGAGTTCCAAACACGTGCCTTTAGTTTTCCAAAGGCTGCCGCCGCACTTGCTATCCGGGCTGGCAGCTCTGATGCCAGCGTGTTATCGTTGCGTATACGTGTGCCCAGGTATTTAAAGTTTAAAACTTCTTCCAGCGCTGCTCCTTCCAAGGTGACATTGGAGGAATCTTCGTGGCAACCTCTGGGTGGTTGTTTTAGAATTTGTGTCTTGCTAACGCTTATAACTAAACCAAATCTACGGCATGAAACGGCTAAAGATGTTACAAACCCCTGTAGAGACTCAACAGAATCCGCCATTAAGGCAACATCATCAGCGTACAGGATATCCAAAATCGGAAGTTTGAATACCTGTCGCTTAGATCTGAGGCGAGATAGATCAAAAATACTTTTATCTGTTCTGACGTTAATTTGTATTAAGCCGTTGCAAGACTTCGTTGCGTCACGCATGACAGAGGCAAAATATAAAGCAAATAAAGTTGGAGCCAAGACGCAGCCTTGTTTCACGCCACTGGTTACGGAAAATTGGTCTGGAAAGTCATTTTCATATCGAACTCTGGCCAACATGCCGTCATGAAATTGGCGTATCAAGTTAATTAACTTTTCAGGACAACCAGCTTTTTTTAGAACAATCCACAAGGCTTCACGCGGTACTCTATCAAATGCTTTTTCAAGATCAACGAAGCACATGTAGAGAGGACGATGTTGTTCCAAGCTTTTTTCTTGTATTTGTTTAATTACAAATATGGCATCCACTGTACCTCTGCCCGGACGGAATCCACATTGGGTTTCCGGGAGTATGTCTTCAGCGTGTCGGGATAGACGGGTGTTAATGATATGGGCTAGAATCTTCCCAGCTGCTGAGAGTAGAGAAAGGTCTCTGTACGAACTACAATCGGCTATGTCACCTTTGTCTTTGTATAATTTACAAATAGAGGCATCTCTCCAATCCTGCGGGACGATTTCACATTCCCATATCTTCAAGATAAGTTCGTATAACTTGTTATTAATGTGCGGGCCACCATATTTATACAGTTCAGATGGAAGGTTGTCTATCCCAGGTGCCTTAGCATTTTTCATCTTCCTTAGCGTATCAACAAGTTCGTCAAAGGTGGGTGGATCTGCTAGATCTTCAGCGGTTGGTTGACTTTCCAAGGAGTCGATGTATAACAGGTCGGTGGTCTGACAACTAGGATTCAGAACTTCGTCAAAATGTTCTGCCCAGCGAGCAAGTACGTCTTTCTGATCAGAAAGACGTTGTGTTTTGTCCTTATTATACATTGGAGCTGTCTTTGAAGATCGTGGGCCGAAAACAGTCTTGAGACTTTCGAAAAATCTTCCAGATTGGTTAGTATCAGCGTACAGCTGGATTCCCTGTGCTTTTTGGACCCACCATTTGTCCTTGAGTGTGCGCACTCTTTCCTTGAGACTTTGATGAGCTTTTCTCCGCTCGGGAACGTCAGATGAGAGAAGAGTGCGTCTGTAGTTCTCCACGAGCGTCTTGATTTCCTCGTCGGAATCATCGAACCAATCTTGGTTTTTCCGTTTTGGTTTCCCAATGACTCGTAGAGCACTGCTATGGAGATGCTCGGCAAAAGAACGCCATCTCTCATCAACAGATGCATCTTCTGTGACTTCCGGCATACCGGCACCGAAAGCGTCATCTAGCTCAACAGTTAGGTTTTTATTTCGAATCAACTTTTCGCAGTCTATTTTTGCTGGAATCTTATGGGCAGCTCGACGTGGTGTTCTTAGTTGCAATCGCAGCTTCGATCGAACAAGTCGATGATCAGTCCAGCCTTGGGCGCCCCTCATTACGCGAGTGATTAGTACTTCGTTGAGGTCTCTCTTACGTACAATCACGTAGTCCAGAAGGTGCCAGTGCTTGGATCTTGGATGCATCCACGTGGTCTTATACTTTTCAGGCAATCGAAAACAAGTACTTGTAATGGTGAGATCAAACTCGGCGCAGAGAGTAAGGAGATCAGTACCATTGGTATTGCATTTCCCAACTCCATGTCTTCCAAGAACCCCATTCCAAGCACCGTGATCGCTACCAACACGAGCGTTGAAATCGCCCATCAAGAGGATTCTGTCCGCAAAAGGAATTTTGTAGAGGACTGCGTTAAGTTCAAAATAAAACTTAGCTTTCTCTTCTTCCGGAGATGGCAGTGTGGGGGCATATACACTAATTAGGTGGATATACTTCTTTGATGACAGTTGAAGACGAAGTGTAATTATTCTATCATTGATGCCCTTTTGTAGTTCCTGTAGTGATCGCGCCAGATGGTTTTTAACAGCGAACCCTACTCCACTTGCTGCCCTCTCGGTATTTGGTCTTCCACTCCAATAGTAGGTATAACTTCCAAGCTGCTCGACTAACTGTCCGGAGTCGCTGAGATGTGTTTCACTAATTGCGGCAATGTCGATGTTATACCGAGCTAGTTCTCTTGCTATTAAAGCAGTCTTCCTTTCTGGACACAGGTTTAGATCATTGTCTAAAAGTGTACGAACGTTCCAAGTTCCGATTATAAGATCTTTTACAATTCTTTTTTGTTTCGTTCTTCGACCGCATTAGGTTGGTGACAGATGACTGCGGTTTGCCATCTGCTTAGGAGATGAGACAGACTTGGTTTATTATGAGCGGAATGGCACTAGTGTATAAACTTTATCTCGGCATATTAACGCGTATTATATGGGGGACTTTAGATGAAGCAACTGTATTTACTGTGTATACTGTATTTTCATGCCACTTCCAGCAAGCATATATATATTGTATCGCTGTCCCATCCATCACCGAGTTGTAATTTTCCGATGGGCTACAATACGAAGGTATGCGATGCCACTTTCTATTCTAATGCAGCAATGTTCTAGAGAACAGGCGCGGTTTTATGTCCAAATCCGAGGTTTTACGACATTCGTTATTGTCATTATTGGTTGGAGAAAACGAGTGGAAAATATACTATTTATTTAAATTAATACTGCGTTAACCTTGTATTAGTTCCATATTTCTAGGACTATGATAAATAAATAAAAAAATTGGTTATATTGATATGTTTAATATGTGACGCCTTTACGCCCCACCCCGCCTTTTTTTTTGCTAGACTTGGCGGGGGCACTACAGAGCTTAGTTTCCAATCGCCCGCCTAATATGTTAAGACAAACTTTTTTCTGCGCTGGTTTGATGGTACAAAAAGACGTACCTACCTAGAGTGTACCAGCTGCATCTCCCACGCAGATCGTATAAATAGGCGATGCAGCTAGTAACCCTCTAGTAATAGTAGTAATCTATTTTGATCTATTTTGCACTTTCTCGCCCACCACCATGATAGAAGTAGCCTTTGGATCTTGCCGCCGTAAACTCTGCTGCTTAGAGTAGCAAGACCTAAAATACTCTGTCTGCCTCTTTTCATTAATGAGGAATAAAAAGTTACCTACTTAGTTTGTGTAGGTATGTATATAAGTGTATTTCATTGTTTGTATGTGTATTTGTGCAAAGCCAGGACGCTTCGCTAGGGTTAAAGTCATATAAAGAAGATCAAGGTTAATTTTATACAATAGGCCAATCGAGTTACTTAATATGCACCCTAACGATTCCAAATCCTTCCAGATTCTCTGTCAAATCACAATGGATATCCTTCCGACTGCGTTACAATTGCTCCTCAAATTATGAGGTACACAAGGACAAGCAGATACACGTGTTGGGATTGGATTAAATAATGGTGGTGTTTTTTTATTGAATAATACGGGGATTTTAATTCGATGGTATTTTTTTTGGTTCTGGGTTGGTAGTTTCCTTCTTGTACATCTTAGCAGCATGTTCCCGGTTGCATCCTTCGCTGTTATGGACCGTAAACCGTAAATGCAATAACACGATTGTGTCGTCCTGTCTCTATGTACTTATTTCTTTATTTTAAACTGTTACTCCCATTAGCTTATCTAAATTAACATACTTTTTGGCAAGGATTGTTCCGGGCAGGATTTCTTGCACACTTTCCAGTCGGGTTTTAGTTTTTTTATTGGTTTTTAATTTAATTTTTTGTGCTTTTACTCCTTAATTATTTCCCATTTTACCTTAAAGCATCGTTTTGTCAAGATAACTAAACAGTGGCGGTGCTGATTCGAGGTTGAACGTTCCGGTTGATCTGCGATCTGCCGTCGTCGGCCATATGCGTAGGCGCACACCGTTACCCCATTACCAGCGTTGCGGCGCAAATTCACGAGTACCGCTTTAAGACTCTTTTTGACTTCGACGTCTGCAGTTGATAATAATGTTTAAACATCGATTCAACTACTATGTTAGAAAGAAATATCACGAAATCTTGATTTGGCGCCCCCAAAAATCAGACCCCCTCACTATCACGGCTGTACGTATAAGGTTAATTCATAGATTTTTTTTAAGTAGGTTACAAGGGTTGACACAAAGTTTTTATGCGTTTAGCCAAGCCTAGGCGTTTAGCTGCTTCAGTACTACATATTACATATTCTCTGAGATAAGCGTGAATTTGTATTGGTACCTAACCTTCAATTTGTTCCATGGCAGGTACAGGAATAAATATCTACTTATGTCACTATTTTTTTATTTGGCAGCTTGCCTTTGAGGCTTTAGACTTGTAGTTCTATCTAACCAAATATTAAAACAAACATAAGTTGAGCAAAAACCAAACTTGTGCTATGTTTCAACTTCTGAGGTTATAATAGCTGGCAATGAGATATTCCGTGTTTCGAAAGTCATGTAAGCCGCTGTTGGTGCCCGGCTGTTATCATTGTGTTGTGTAGCAGTTAAGCTGTGTCAGATGCCTTCCGTTTCGGAGGCTTGAAAAATCTGACACAAGTGTTGGCCTCTTACATATACGAAAAACAAACAAACTGCAGTACAATTAAATACAATCGCGTGGAATCTCGTCTTATCGCGTGCGTGCCGCGTAGGAGTCCTTTCCACCCACTCTGATGAACGTTAAGAAAATATATCATATGCCACCGCTATCGCTTCATGGGAATCAATAGGTGTATCTTCATTATCAAATTATTCAACGTGGAGTAAACCGGTTAACATGCTAGTCCACAAACTCGGAAGTTTTGGGTTCGATCCCCAGCCAAGGTAAGTTTGGAAATTTTACGTTTTAAATTGAGTTACTATTTTAGAATAGGTATGGTATCGTTCATCATGAAAACTTGATCAAATTGCATAATTTGTACAGGATTATGGGGGTATATTTATTTGTGTAGATTTTTTACCCATGCTGGTTCGGGAGAAAAGAAAAAACTATCTGCACACGGAGAAAAGCGGCTGGTACATTCAAAGTTTTTTCTTTTCTCCTTGACTGGCGTGGAATATAACTGTATGAGAGAGAGAGGGAGAGAGAATTTTAACCTTGTTTAGGAAATATATTATCCTGCCAAGAACCTAGGTATAACCGAGTTGCCTTAAATCTAGTCTTGTCCTTATCTCGTATAAGTACTTAAGTATCTATAAAGAAAAAAGCTTTTCCATGTGCTAGCCAAACGAGTTAGATAACAAAAGCGGTTCGATTGTGCTTTCTCTCGGAATCAATGCCGTTTTCTCCAGCCGAGCTTGTACTCGTAAATCATAATGTTTTCGAAAATAAGTTACGTGAAGAGAAACATATTCGATGGTTCGGCTCTAAGCAGACAGAGCCCGTGGCCACAAGACCCAAGTGTTCTTTTTGGCGTGATTGTGAGAGAAAAGTTGTAGAAAGGAATCAAAATAGTTATATGATGAGTTGCAAGCTGCATTCCCGTTATCGCGCATTGCTTCATTAAATTAAGGCATAACATAAATTACAGATACATTTTCACGTGTTTATCCCTGACTAGGTAGACAGTACTCAAAGCCTTAATATCCGAAGGCCACGCTTAGCGTTATTATGGGTGTTAAGATGAAATTTAAACATAAATTAAGTGGCTTATAGTAGATACGTTATCATTATTTTACCAAACACCTTCAACATTGGATTTATTTTGTTTTCTAGCAAAACATTATGATAGAACAGTTGCCAAAATGCGACCGGTAAAAGCAAAATATTAAAAAAAACTATGCCAGCCAGCAAAGGCTATGTACAAAATATGTTATTTTAAGTGACATAAATTACATCACAAATCGTATGATCATTTCGAAATCATAATACTTAAAATAACAAAACAAGAGTACATTCAAATGAAACTTTTAAATTGCGAACATAATAGGGCGGATACCTTATCCCACGTCCCGCCTTTACCTGCGGAACCCTAAAACGGTAATGTAAGAGCAATACATACCGACAATAGCAACTTACCTGCACTTCTTGGAACAAATGGACACCTTTTGAAATCTTTACCCATCTTTTGTGTAGTTTCCGGGCCTTTCCAGACTGTAATTTTGACTTATTCTCGATTATTGTTAACAATTATGTTATCTAGAATATTCTTGTAGTTGGCTGAGTTTTTCTTAGTTACTGGGTGGTAAATAAACTAAAAGTCCATGCTGTTACTTTGGAAATAATTATAGAGAAAGGTAGGTAAATCGCATATACTACGCATGTTCACTGAAGGGGCGAGGGGGTAAATATAGAAAAAAATGTGTCACGTAGGATGGGTATGGACCATAATATGATCATAATTCTGACTTTTTCAAACCCTAGAACTTTTGATTAGTAAAGTTTTAAATTATCATAAGAAATTTATTGATATCAATTTGAATATGCGATCGTTCAGCAAATTGTAGCCATATACCAATACGTAGTTCAATCGACTTTAACGACACCGCAGGGTTGCTCATTATGTGGAATACTATTTATAGAAAAAAAAAAACAAGTCAATCTATCACCATTCAAAAAAATTACAAACGAGTGTTACCTTATAGGTTAAAACAGGTTTTGTCTTGTTCTTGCAATGTCAAATATAAGAAAATGATGGAAAAAACATATTTGAACTGAAATATGTTTAGCAAACGTTTGTAAATTTTTATGAATAGCGAATCGCCTTGGCCACATATAATTTGAAATCGAAACTACTTATATATTGAAACCATTTCGACTGGACAAGGAGAAGTTAGGGTATTATAATTAGGCATTTCTAGGAACTTCTGAGGGCCTCGAGTCAACCCTATTTGGCCTAATGATGCGTGCCATGGTAATGCCGACCTTGTACAGACAAAGCCGCCTAGAATACAAATATTATAAGAGCTCGACTCTTTGTTCGCTTTACATTCTCGTATATTGATATACAGATTTCCGATTTGTGAAGAAATCTATGTACTTGTATACGCCGTGTAAATCTGTAACCTTGTCATATTCTCCAACGTAACTATCCCTATTATACTGAACAATTTTCCCAAAGAAAAATAGGCCGAAATATTAAATATTTAAATAATTGGCCAAGTGCCTGTCGGGCAGTGTAGGGTTCCGTAGTTACGAATGCCAATTTTGAGTTCATGCCACTAAAAACGTCTAAAAAGTAATTTTCTATTGAATTTGTATGAAATTTTCCTTTTCCGAGTACATTTTATAAGTTGATCGTCTATAACTTTTTAATTTGTAAACCCTACTTAGCTCTGATAGTTTTCTTTTAAATTTCGTTATATTTACTATAGCTGTGATTTTTTTTATATAACCGTTTAGCAGATAGAGGGGGGGGGGGGAACACTTGACTCTAACAAAAATTTTCACTTTAAAACCAAACATTTTAGAAATGGTGTTCACAAGCTCATAATATTTTTAAAAGACCTATTCAACGATATATACTACATGATTGGTTAGTCGACAAAATAAAATTGAGTTCTGACCTTACTTGTAAGGGAGCTACCCTAAAAAAATTTTTTTTCCATATTTTACCTCATGGCTGCAACTGTCTTTGGAGATGGAGGAGGGTTGACGTCGCCCGGGCGGCGGCCGGTTTATAGCGACTTGGCGACTAAATCGAGCGTTCCTTAGCTCTGTTTGACCCATATCTATTCAATATTTTACAAGACACAACCATGAATATAGGGTATCGAATTCAGGCACTCCTATTCTTCTTCCCGTCGATCTGTCTGCAAAGAGCAGCAAGTGACGTGTCTTAGTAAACTTGCCACTGAGAAATACCGGGTCGGTACAAGACACAACCTTTTACAAGACACAAACAAATTACTTTGGACCAGTAGAAAAAGAAAGGGGAGGGCTTTGCCCAACCTGCGGGACACATCTTCAAGCTAATAAAAAAAAACTTATACTTTACTAATCATCAAGTGATGAATGAACGAGCGAAAATTCTTAATGAACCTCATGATAAATAAACACCTGATATATCATCCATCATACATCACCATTTAATTAGAATAATCTCCATAAGATCAGTCATCATTAACGAATACTGCTAGAATTAATGTACAAACGTGGCAACAAAATAGTATAAGATCTGAATGACTGAAAAAAATTACTTGTCATTCAATAATAATACAAAGGAAAAAGAAAAGCAAAGTAATAATTATTACTTAATATATGTATATTTATATATATGAATAATTAAATGGAATAATTAAATGCAAGTAAAATAAAAATGAAATTTTAATAAAAATACCTACTTATTGGGTTTTGTGGTCGCAGAAGGAATAATGCACACAGGTCGCTGCTGCCTATTCTCCGTTTATAATGCACTAATTAATTAATATTTTGTTTATTGTATTTTTTTCAGTATTATATAATTTTGGCAATGGATTGAGAGGGGCTTAGGAAGCTGACGACCAACATCCAGTAATGGAAAGGCAAAAGAAGAAGAATTACAAGTAACTACCTGTGTAATTTTGAAGTGATAAACTCAAAAACGACTGATAAGATATATTATATTTCAAAACGCGGGCAACGCCGCGTGATACAGCTAGTAATATATATATAATGGCACACTTGTACGAGTACCTAATATAAAATGTGAATTCCCTTGAAGTTAGATCTCAGACTATAGTTCACTGTGGGTTTATCGGTAGAAAGCGGTTAATCAATTATATCATTCAACATTTAATTTGCATATAAATAGTGTCGAAATGAACTGTGGTGTTCTGTCGACACCCGTTAAACCTTTCGCGATAATAAATTTAATTTACTACTCTTGTGAGAGTATCTAAAGTCCTAATTAGGATACTTCGTTTTTTTTTCTCCAGTGAACTTGAACCATTCATGGGCGAAGTTGATCGATTCGTGGCTGAAAATAAACCCATCCATGAGTCAGATTCACCCTTTTCATGGGTAGAGTTGAAACACCCGTGGGTGAGATTGACCCATTCAGGGATCAGATGACCTGTTCATGGGTGAGATTAACTGATTAATGGGTGAGATTGACCCATTCATGGATGAAGATGAATCATTCATAGGTTTAGTTGACCAATTCTCACACTTCTTGGGTGAGATTGACCAATCCATCCGGGTAGAGTTGACTCATTATTGGGTGAGATAGACCCATTCGTGAGTGAAATTAACTAATCATGGGTGAATTGGCTGAGGCTTTTTGTGTGAAACTAATGCAGTAGAAACAACTCATATTCTGCCACAGAAATAATGTTCGATTAGCTTCATTACTACACGGACAAGATGGCTGCCACGAATACGGGTGTTTATGTTTTACCCTCTTAACTAAAAATAAAATCGTAAGTCGAGGCCAAGCCAAGGGTCTAGCAAGTCAGAGGTCCAACCTTTGACACATCACGACGCAATACCAACGACTTTCACTCGAATCAGTACGTATCGAAAGTCTCCGAAAATAGTTTTACCGTTATTTTGACGACATGACCAATCATAGTTTATTATGTATCAAGCTTTGGTCGAAGTGGCAATTAATTCAAATCAACTGCGGAAACACAGATGTCCCATGACGGTAGATGAGACATCTCAATAAAAAACATCTATGTTACATCGACATCTTATTCACGCTTTATTTTTAGGGTTCCATAGTAAACAAGGGGCCTTCACAGTTTTGCCATGTCTGTCTGTCAGTCAGCGGTTCTACTCAGAGACTATAAGTACTAGAAAACTGAATTTTGGCAATGGGTATGATGTATATTTATCTGTCGACAAAGTGGAAAATAAAATAAAGTGAAAGTCAATCAATGTTTTTATCCCGACTAACCCATCGTATGGGGTATCGTTGAATAGGTCTTTCAAAATTATAGTGAGCTTGCAAACATCGTTTTTAGATTAAGGCACCATTTGTAAAATATTTGGTTTTAAAGAGCAAATTTTTGTCAAGTCAAGTCTCACAGGGTCTAACAAAATATAAGTACAAAAACGATTTTAAGGGTTTGTTTAGTCCACGATACTGAACAACTTTCCTTAAGAATCATTCTATAGAAATAAAAAATTGAGGCTTTTTTAAAAAGTGGCCTTTAGAGTTTTGCTGCTCTGGGTTTTGTCAACTTAGAGCTTACCAGCCTACTTACTTACCTACTTAGAGCGACCCATAGAGCTCTGTTTGCCTTATTAGGGATATAGACGTGAATGAACGAGTATAAGTCTCTAGAGAAGAGTATAAAAGCTCTTGACGCGAATCTACATGTTAAACTTACCTACTTTAATTATATCTACGCAACCGGTTTTAAAGCCATGAAATAAAAGTAATGTCAAATTATAATATTCCGCATAGTCGAGCCAAAAGTTAGTCAATGAGTGGTCCACATCCAAACTGGTTGCAACCCGGAACTGAAGCCTTCCTGTCAAGTGGTCATCAACCCATTTTTTCTGAACGTATAGCGAGCTATCGCTCTTATAATAAGACATAAAAAAAAAAAACTAAAACCTACGTCGACGCCAAACACAACTGATTTTAATAACATTATCTATCTGGGATAAGTCCACCTTCGTACAGTGCTTTTTCTCTAAATTGTATTTTTGTGTTTACATTAAAGTTACAAACAAACAAACAAAATTTAAATAGGACCACCACGCAAGAATACCCAAATGAATTTTCCTTTCCAGGCGTCTTTGAATAATCGGGGAACAAACATAAAAAAATATTTAAAGTGAATTATAGTTGTATTCACTCTGTTTCTTCCGTGTTTGTCTGGGAGTATAGAAAAACTAAGAATGTACAAGATAGGTATTTCTCTTCCTGCGTAGATCGTTGAAGCCAATCGAGAGAATGGGAGAAAATATGAATTATGAATAGAACGAAGTGCGTGCCTTTCGAAGTACGGAGGAGCTTGAGATATGCTAATTGTGGTTACCAATCCAAGTGTGAACCACGTTCTGAACCGCTGGGCCATCTTATAATTTACCTTATAAAGGAAATAAAAGAAACAACATACTGTTACACACCTCACATACGTTAAGGGGTGTAAAGATGCTGCATTTCTTATTCATGTTATTATCCAACTGACTTCTCAGAACATACAGTCCCTTTTTCATGTTGCACAAATTCAAGAATACAAGTATACCTACTTACTTAAAGATAAATTGTAATTTTTTTGAATAGTGTTCTGTGCTGAAATAAACCAAAATCTGAAATGATAAAGACTAAGACCGCTGTGTGTAAGTCACGCTCACCTCACGTGGTATTTCGTCACCATTTCTAATTTTCATTATTAAGTTTGGTAAGTACTTAACGTAATGCATCTTGAATGCCTTAAAAGCCTATAAAAATAAGAGTCTTCCTGTTTATATGCTCGCTGAGCAATATACACATCTTCCTAGACCTGTGTACTTACATCTCATGTGGGAGTTCACCTCCTGCGCTGGGACAGCTAGAGTTCCCACAGGGGTAAGAGAGAACTAAGAACTACCAAAGCCTATTTTTAGCACGTGTTTCCTATGAACTTGGAACTGGGCGGTCACCGTCTCAATCACCAGCCTACCGTTACCTCAGCCATGACGCAGCACTTGTAAATCTGCCAGAACGTAATACAAATGTTTACGCTGCGAGTTTACAGTTACGTTTCGATGCCTAATTGGAGTGGCTGGACACAGTGTGAGGAAGTTTAGTTGGTTAAGTCAAAACAAAAAGATATTTTTTCAAAAAAATGTCTGACTTCAAAGCCAAACCACTATAACGATTTCGATAAATATACAAACAAAATACATTCGAATTAATACCTCCTCCTTTTTTTAAGCTGGTAAAAACTACTCTAGAAAAGAAAATAGCTGATGGATCAAAGCAGTTACCGAGTGTTGGTGGCCAAGACAGGGGGACAGACCAGTAGGGAAACCACTGGCCGAATATTGTAAGGTTAACGGGTAAGTAGTCGATGAGAATGGCACAGGACCGTAGGAAATGACGAAATAAAAGGGAGACGATGTGGGCTGAAAATAATGATGAAAACTATTTCAAGTCTTTCCGTGGATGTCGTAGAAGGTGGTGGTGGTGGAAGGTGACTTAGGATATATAAGCTAAAGAAAGCTTATAAACACCAATGTGATCTCTCCAACCCGTCTGACCAGCATGGAAAGTCTACGCCAAATACTCTGGTTGCTTTGGATCTGGTAGTAGAGAGAAGGTAGCTCCTGCAGTGAAGACTAAAAAAGATCTAATTTTTTAAAAGTAATATTTGAGGGAAAAATTGAAGGAAGAAGAGTCAAAAGAAGATCTAGAGACCGTTTTATATAACAACTGAGAGATTAAAGTCATGTTTCAACATACTGAGATGTAAAGGAGTTAGCTTTGGTCAAAGAGAGAGATGAAAAGGATGGTTGCTCCACAGACAAGAGCTCTTTAATAATAATAAGATGAGTTTGATGATGACACATCTGCTAGACTATTTGTCTTATGTAAAATTACATTTTATTAGCAAAAAAAAAACTAATTACATCATGTGTGCGTGAAATGAGCTATAAGCGTGAATGTAATTAATATGGGAGTTCATCGCACCAACTTCTAACAAATTCAAACAAATTAAAATTATTGTTTGGTATAGCAATCTTTTCCTCAGTCAAATTAGTTTATGCAGCTATTTTTAACGTGTTTAGTTCGGACTAAAGAACTTCACCTACTGGTATTTCTTACTCTGTGGCCGCCTTCTGTCACCGCACCATACGATATTTGACCCCGAATCGGCGATCATAGAACGAAACCCCATACCTCTCACATACTTAACTAATTTAAATGTTTTGTTCCTCTGTGAATGTAAACAAATGTATTAGGCATGGAGCCAATGTTGGCGGTAAATAATGATTAGCGTGGGCAAAGATAATATAATGACTAAAGAAACAGATACCCAACGCCATAGAATCTATTGCAGGGACCGAAAGTAGGCAATATTGGAGTTACGAGTAGGCAATACAGAGATGGCAGCACACACGACTAGCAAAAAGAATGGAAAGAAGTGTTAAATATGCTTTAAATTTTTTTATTAAGTCGTTTTTGTATTTAAGTCGTATTTAATGAATTAGAGTACTACTTTAATTAAATAATAGTAATAAAACATTTTAATGTTTTAATAAATAGCTTTAGCGTCATCTAGTGACAAGGAAGAGAAGTACAATGCGACACAAATAAGTTGAACATAAATGGCGGACTTTAAAGCATTTTTGTACAAATTCTCGACATGTAAATTGAACTAAAATGTTGGTCGTCGGCGCATTATTTGTACCTGAACCGATAACCGCCATTTTGGTTCAACCTACGTGCCGGGAATTTGTACAAAAATGCTTAGAAGTCCGCATTTTTGTTCGACTTATATGTGTCGCGTCGCATTGTAATTATGTTTTTATGGCAATGGGTAGGAATGGCGTGGGTTACTTGTGAAGACCTCCGTGGCGTAAGCCAAATTACCACTCTGGAGGTTCTTGGTACCATCCCCAGCCAGGTCAAGTTGGACAATGGCCAAATGTTCCTGGGTCTTGGGTGTTTATCTATTTACATATTTTTTAGAAAATATACTATCGTTGAGTTAGTATTCTATAATACAAGTTTAAATTTAGTTTGGGGGTAGCTCCATCAGTGTGATTTACATCAATAACCAAAATTACAAATCTGCAGAAATTTCTCCTCGATTCTGTACTCAACAAAGGGTGCCAATGTAATTCAGTAGGGTGAGTGTGTTGATTAAGTAAATCTTGAGAGTCTTAAAAGATAAATCCTTAGGCAGTAAACTTACTTAGGTGTCAGTAACCATTTGACGTCAATTGTATTACAAAATAAAGTGACAATTATTGAGAGATATTAAAAATATCCTATGATATTGCCTATGATAATAAAGATATGTTTGAATTTGAATTTGCCAATAACGTGCTCTTTTTTATGAATACAGCGAAACGAGTTTAAAAATAAATATAATTTTGATTTTTATTTTCTTCCATAGAAAAGACATAAACGCACCTTTTTTTTCTTCCTTCTTTTTTTTGGACTAAATTCATTTATTTTTCTTTAATTTCTAACCCTCAACCCAAAACGAGGGGTGTTGTAAGTCTGACGTATCTGTGTGCCTGTGCATCGTGGCTCCCAAACGAGTGCACCGATTATGATGGAATTTTTTGATTATAAGCTTTCGTGATCGAGATGATTCTTAGCTGGTGGTTATAGTTGTGTCGGGTTACAAAAACCAGTCAAATATAAATTTGACTTGTTTTTCACGAAGAAATTACATAATTATATTTCTGTTATTCCTAAAGGCTGACTGGTACAGAATGCATTAGCATTAAGATCAATAAAGATTTTATAAAATAAATTATAAAATTTTTGTTTGTGCATCAAAGTAAAATGTTTTTTATTTATTTATGAGTTTCCCCAAACTTTCTTTTATTTTGTTTCGAAAACTAAAGGTATACTAACTTTTTTATTTAATTTTATTACAAAAATTGTAACAGGTGGACTTAAGGCCCAGGGCCTTTTCTACCAGTCAACCTACAGGTGATGCGGATAAAAGCTAATTTTGGACGACATGGTACATTCTAATTTAACTATAATTTAATTACTATTTTCAAGTTTTACCAAAAATACATTTATTGATAATTTTATTCATTTATATACTTAGATATATATTGCATAAATTCATAAACCCTACATAGACTACATACATATTTATAATAATACTCTATGACAATTGGTGAAGATAATGAGCGCGCACAGCTCTCTTAAACGCTTGACGACTAGGCGCTTTGAGGATGTCAAAGGGAAGTGCGTTCCAAAGCCACACGGCTTGCTTGGTGAATGATTAATCGAAAAAACTTTTAGTGCAGTACCTTCTATAAAGTTTTTTTAAATAACTCAAATACATGACAAAAACAATAGATAGTTTTCAGACCAACATTAAAAAAACAAACACTGGATCAAAGAATTGTAACCAAAGCTAATGAACAAATGCTTATAACAAATGCTTATGCAGCATTGTTCTATGCTTATAATGCTTACAAAGAGCCCTGTGTTTTAACTTAAGCTATCGTTTGGCTTTGAAACCGCCGCCTACATTGTTTATCAACATACAAACAACCACACATATTGGGGTTTAAATGGTTATGGGTTAAATCTCAGAACCCGGTCGATGTGCGCCTTCTTTTTACCCAACTACGGCGAAGCAAAAAAGAGAGTTATGTGTTTCGCCGCTATGTATAAATGATCATTTGTTCTCTCGTATCTTCTACGATATACATGGTAACTTAACAAACGAGGTATCGTTGGAAGCGTCTTGGCTGACGTCACAATAAATTTAAAATGGCGTCTGGCAATGCGGCTAGCAACCCATCACTGTATTTTGATTCTATTTTTCCTTGTCGTCGACCATCACGCTAAAAGTGGGCTTTGAGTCTTCATCAGGGTAGCCTGATTAGAGCCGCAAGAACCAAATTGCTCTGTCTGCCCCGTTATGGTTAGAGACGCGATAGCGTATGTATGAACGCCAAAAGTTCGGGATAAAGATGTGATAGTGTATGTATGTATGTCTTTATTTATTTGGAGCCTGTTGACATATTTAGATCGAAAAAAATATCAAAATATCTTTCAATATTTGTAAGATATTATAAATATTAAATTTTGGAATTTTGTCATTGTCATTCATGTTGAAATATTTTTTCCTGAAGGAGGAATACCAGATTTTTCGTCCCGCAGTTTAAAGTTGTATAGTGAGTCAGCGTCAGCCAGTGCTGGAATCCGTCTGCGAGCAACCGGTCGGACCGTTAGCCGGCCACGTGCGGCCAGGGTTCATTTCCTACAGGACTGTGCACAGATACTTACTAACATTATTTATATACATACCTATACCATGCCTACCCATGGTAGTAGAAACATAATTATTCCTCTTTCTTGCCACTACATGGCACTAATATTTATTAAAACATTAAAATCTTTTTCGTACCATTTGCTCAAAAAAAGCACATTCTGTGGCACAAAAAGCGAACATAACAATAGTCATTTTTAATCTATTAAAAACAGGGAAAGAAAAATGTAATTAATTTCATTCAGCCTCTAGACCAAGAATGAAAACAGGGAAAGAAAATTGTACTGAATTTCATTCATCCTCTAGAGCAGTGGTTCCCAAACTTATTTTGTCTACTGCCCACTTTAAGAATAAATATTTTTTTAGCGCCCCCATTTTTTCACCTATTTAAAAACCACTATAACTTCAAATTAAAATAATTAATTATTGTGACCTATATATGTATATTAACGGAGAATTCTAAACGAAACTTTTACTATAACCTGCAACTTGAAACCTGAGCGCAGTAGGTAACATACAACGGCGCTTAGGTCTCAAGTTAACTCTTACGGGCTCCACCTGCCAATAAGAGTGATTATTGAAACGCAACTTTATAGTATTAAAACAGAGTATCTTTTATTAAAAATATAACTAAAATAATCAATCCTTATATAAAAACTAATGTGAAGGATGAATCTGATGCTGTTTAATAAGTTTGTTGATATCAGGTTCCAATTTACTCAAGAACAGTCGCAAGTCGCCACGTTCGGTAACAAGCAAACGATTTCTCTTTTTAGTAAGCAGTGTTGTCACAGCACTAAATCCACGTTCACACAAATATGACGATGGGAATGCTATCAAGAATCGTTGAACGATTGACCACAATCCAGGGTACAATTGCGGGATCGATTTTTGTAGTCAAAATTCTTGGTAACCATTTTTGAACTTGATTTTTATTTCCTCGTTTGTTGTCAATTCTATAAGTTCTTCTTCCAGCTGAGGTGACATTGCTGTGTTGACATTTGAAAACGGATCCAACACCCAGTCTGGTATTTCCAAGTTCAAAATGTCCTGGTATCGTTCGGTGAAGTCAATGTGGAGGTTTTCCAAATGTTGGCAGTAGGCAAACAATTCGTCGTTACTGCATGATACTGATAAATTTGGAAAATTGTGAAACTCACGTCTGCTCAGATTCTTTTTGTGTAGAAGCAGTTTGGCTGCGAAAGCAGCAACGACGTTTTTTGTTTTAATTAAATTTAGTTTATCGCCTTGCAGTTGGAGATTCATGTCGTTGAGCAATTTATACAGGTCTGTCATGTAAGCTATATCATTCTTTGATGTCATGAGCTTGTCGTGCAATTCTGTATCTTTAGTTTCCAAGAACTCTATAACAGAGTCAAACAGGTTGTAAAATCGAGTCAGACAATTGCCTCTTGATAGCCAACGAACTTCAGTATGAAACAACAAACGGGTGAAATCCTCGTCATTAGTAACACAAAGCTGATGAAATAATCTAACAATTAAAAGAGCTGTTGCGGATTTTATTGACTGCTTTGAAGTTTCTAGCAACTAAATGTTGTCTATGAATAACGCAATGTACACCAAGGACATCTGGAATTTTATTTTTTAAGTACGCTATGAAGCCTTTATGGCACCCTGTCATAGCCGGAGCGCCATCTGTAGCAACTGAAATAATATTTTTCAAAGGAATCTCTTTCTCATCGCAAAACTTTTCCAATGTATTGAATATGGTTTCCCCTTTTGTATCGGTCTCTAAATTTCTAGCAAATAATAGTTCTTCACACATATTTTCTCATCTTTAATAAACCTCACGTAAGACAACAACAATGCTTCATTAGTTGGTAAAGTGGACTCATCGAGCTGAATTGAGAATTGACTTGTCCTCAGGTGATCGCACAATGATTCTTCAATGTTTTCAGCCATTTCATCAATTCGTCTTTGCACAGAATTATTACTCAAAGGAATTTTTCGGATAATATCTGCGGCCGGTTTATGAAGCACAGTAGTTATTACTTCATTTATTGCTGGCAATATTAACTCTTCTCCGATGTTATGTGGTTTGCCTTTTTGAGCAATTAACAAAGAGATATTGTACGAAGCTCGAAGTCCGTCGTCATCTTGCTTAGCAGCCGCCGAAAATAGTTTTGCTACACTTGGCTGAGTATTATGCTTCTTCTCTAGGTCTTGAAAATATGCTACATTCTTGTCTTTCTTATCTGGATGCATTTTATTCAAATGATCTTGCAGCCTTGAAGGCATTGCTTCATTCGAAAATGTTTTTAGACATAGAAGACACAAAGGCGACGATGGGTTTGTGGGATTTTCAATAAATCCGAATTTAATATATTCCGCACAGTATTGCCGTCTCTTCTTTTTTACTTCCGACATTGTTTTG
Source organism: Acrobasis suavella (assembly GCA_943193695.1). Taxonomy (NCBI): domain Eukaryota; kingdom Metazoa; phylum Arthropoda; class Insecta; order Lepidoptera; family Pyralidae; genus Acrobasis; species Acrobasis suavella. The sequence goes on from OW971928.1 coordinate 33,697,503, forward strand.
CTTTAAGAAATACGTTCAACTTCGCGAGTAGTGTAGAGGAGGCGTAAGTACTGCTCATCTATTGCGCGCGAAACCACAAATGAAAATAAAATAAATATTACATTGTTTATATAGGAATGCTTAAGCAGCACGCACCGGCAGGAATAAAACAAACATGCATAAACTCGTTTATCTCATTCGACGCTCAATCGTACTCAACAAGTCCGAACAAGTATTCAATGAACCAGCCAACTGATACAGGAATGCACAATTCGGGTTATTTAATAAAAACTTGTTAAAACATGATAGATATCTACGAGTACTAATAACTATTAAAATGCGAAAGTGTGTCTGTTGCCTTTTTATTTGTTTGTTTGTGTCTACTTTCATTACGAAACGGAGCGACCGATTGACATGATTTTCATTTTTTCTATATTCAATAAAATAGGACAGATATATGAACTACGCGGAGAGAAATATAGAACCGAGTTTGAGCAATCTTTTAATTCATATTAGTTGATGTTCACAAGTTGTTGTTGAGAGTCGAGAGCTCTTGCAGTCGTTGTTTAAGAGGCCTCCTAGCTAAATAAAGCTCCTAGCAAAAAAAAAACATTTTCTTTCTGGGTCTCTTACCGCCCCCCTTGAGACCTGCAGCGCCCACAAGGGGGCGTTATCGCCCACTTTGGGAAAGACTGCTCTAGAGGGAGAATTTGGTTTAAGTTTGGAATACTTACCGAAATTTATACTGAACTCAAATCATTTCTATATTGTTGAGCGTAAAAAAATAACGTTTTTGAATCGACAACATGTATCTGCAAAATCCACAAAACTACTTAACTTTCATAAAATTTAAAATAAAGTCATGTCATTGTCTGTTTACACCACCTGTTTAGTTTTCCAAAAAGAAAAAGCTAAGGGTCATTTGCGTCTCAAACATACAGCCAAGTTTTCTACGTACCCATATTTATTTACAACGTAAAACATTTTATATTTTTTATGTAAATGGATAAAAATGAATCAAAGTATTATATATCTTTAATAAATGCTTATCTCTAGTTATTATTGTCTTTATTTTTTCACAAATGGTACGATAAGTACCTAGAGTATTATCCTCGGTGATAAAGCTGTCTTAGTCTTGGGTGAACTTAAATCCTTCGCTACACTCAGGACTCATCCTAAATCCCTCGCTTCGCTCGTGATTTAAGTATTTAGCACCCTCGCTCCGCTCGGGAGTAAACCTCGAGTCCTTCGTTGCGCTCGCGATTTAAGTCGTCACCCGCGACAGAAGACACTGCTTTATCCCCTTGGTTAATAATCTACTATTATTACTATTATTTAAATAAAATAGTACTCTAATTACTTAAATTTGTTTTTAAAGCATATTCTAAACTTTTTTTTTACTTTTTTGCTAGTCGGGTGTATGCATCACCTATTAGGTATGTTTTTAAGGCGATGGGTATCTTATGTGTGCCTACCAGCTCCAACTCTAGTTTCGCCTATTTACGGGCCTTCCAATAGTTTCTATGGCATTGGGCATCGGTTACGTTAGTAATTATTATCTATGCCTAAAATAGCTTCCAATCTCGTCTTTCTTTTTACGACGATACAGACACCATAGCCGTACGGTTTCCGGCCTAGAATAGGACTGCGCTAGGTCTTTATCTGTTGATTCCTTAAGAGGCGACTAAAGGACCAAGCACAAACATCTCGTTTTAAGTTTAACTTAGCCGCCGTTTGAGAGAATGAGCGGAAATGCGCATTAGGTAGGTATAGAGAATTAGTTTGGCAAATATGTCAAATATAAAATCAAATCATAATGTGGCAAATATGTCAAATATAAAATCACTTTTAGTAAATCTATTTATGTTAATTATTTGAAGTAATACCTCGTGAAATAATATAAATTAATAATAACAAAGGTGCAAATAAATGTTTACAGACAAAGGATCATTGAGGTCCGTCGAGGGCTCCGCGATGCCAACTTTCGAAACTACGGGAAAAGTACTTACCTAATAAATAAAATATGTATGGTTGCCTTATTATGAGTAGGACACCTATAAAGGTACTTCGTCTGCGTACTTTGTTATAAAGTCTACTTTTGAATGGCAAAATTTTTCATGAGTTGTACAAAAAAGTATCCAAGTTCATTCTACAACTTAAATAGTCATATACAGGAGGAAATACTACTCTATCGGGTTTCATTCATTCTCTTTTTATTTTGTGCTTCACGGCTTTCCGATGCCTGGGGTGCGCCTGCGTAGGGTCTGTGCCAGGGTCAAACCTAGAGGCCATTGCATAAAAGGATATAACTTTATACATAACTTTCATAATTTAAAGCGTATTAAATAAAAGGTATTAATATCTTTGGTAGTCGGGCTTTGGAAGGACATAACTTTCATGATTATATAGGTATTTAAAAGTTCAAATTTTAAAGTAATCGTTAGTTACATTACAATCAACAAAATTTAGATAGAACTTAAAGTTACATCAAATACAGAATATAGTTTAGTACATAGTATATACAGGGTGTAACAAAACATACCGAAACTATTTTAGGGTGAATTTTCCCAAGAAACATACTTTAGCATAATACGAAAAATAATTTTTGGCTAATACCAGTTGACCAATCAGCTAATCCGAGTTTAGATATTCACACATTTGCTAAAGAATATGCAACGAAACTACTAATAAAACTTCCACGACGTAATCAAAGGTTTTAATACGAAGAAGAAAAGGTACATAAGGTGCATAGTATAGGTAGGTGCAAGAGCATCGGCGCAGCTGCCGTGCGCAGCTGCGTAGCGGGCAGGCAGATTGCGCCCGCGCCGACCTGTATACAAAGGAGGTTAGGTTATGTAGATTTGAGAAATTTGGACTCAGTAAGTTCTTTTAAATTTTGATTCTGTGATACTGTCAATTTTATAAGAATATTTGAGATGCGCGAACGAATTTATTGGAAAAAGCTAAAGTAGTAAGTAGACGTCGATTTCCCTGGGAAAGTTAATCCGTAATATGGTTTAAATTACACGAATTTTCAAGCTATCCTATCAGGTCCCTGAAAACGTACGTACTCTTACAAAAATTTGTAAGTAACTATAGTTTATTCTTACATGCTGGTCTGGTCTTGTAAAAGCCGATCCAGGGAATAGGCAATAATTGCATTATGTTAATAGGTGACACGTCTAGCAACCCATCAATATTTTGATTTCTTTTTCCATCTTTTTCCTTTATCCTACCATCACGCTAAGCGTGGCCTTTTGGGTCTAGCGGCCCTGGGCTGTCTACACCGTCAGTAATAAATATATATTATACAACACGTTATTTTTACAATGATTCTTTAACTCTTACAGTTCCAGGGATGGGCATTGATTGATCAAAATACAGTTGATAATTACTGGGCAAAGAAATCACAACACAAGGTGAAAAGGTGCAACGACAGGTGCACGATGAATTAAAAAAGATAAAGTAAGGACTTTCTTGCTCATTGATATTGAAGGAGCAAATAAATGAAAATTGTCAACCGTGTTTTTGGGTTCCGTACTCAAAGGGTAAAAACGGGACTCTATTATCTTCATAATAAACAGTAAAGTCTTAACTTTACTGTCTGTCCGTCTGTCACAGGTTCTATCTCATGAACTGTGATAGATAGACAATTGAAATTTTCACAGATGATGTATTTCTGTTGCCGCTATAAAAATAAATAGTAAAAATAAATTTGAAAATGAAACGTTTTTTTCTAGCGTTTTTAACTCAATCATGTCAGAGGGCTTTATCTCTTGAACTGTAATAGCGAGCCACATGAAATTTACTCGCTATCACCAATTACGTATTACTGTAGCTGCTATAACAACCAACACTAAAAATAAAATAAAGTTAAATATTAAAAGAGGTCGTCATACTAGAATAGTGTTTTTTTTTTAGCGTTTCTAACTAGATCTTTGTAATGGCATAAACTAGATACTTACTTGAAAGTGTTCCGTACCTAAATACATGAAGAGTTGGTTAGACGGAGGAACAGAGCCCCACTTGATCGATGTTTAGAAATTAAGATACAATAACGTCTTAATCCCTGACGGGGTAAATAGAGCCACGGGTCAAGAAAAATTCACGGTTCAAGAAATAAAATCATGAACTCCTATTTAAATACTCTTATTTTGAGAAATAGTGGTGGAGTGGTAGTGGTGTTGGTGTAATTAAATCCTAAGAAACATTCCCAAAAAAAGAAATAAAAAAAACGATAATCCATATTTTCTGATCAATGACAGTACAGTATGTATGATGGATCGAATTTGGTATTTGTAACAAACAATAAATAGGGTGTGCAAGTCATTCCGATTTCTTTTTTTTTAAATCTATATTTTGCTCTTTGATTTATTCCCGCCAAAATCTGACAGCTAAACCCAGGCAAAGGAATCCCTTATAAAATAAAGAAAGGTGCAGGCGACAGGCGCACGGTGAATCTGGCGCGTGCCGAGCAGCTGCGCGTCCATCTGCCGCCCAACGCTGGACATCCGCCATCTGGGTGTCGAACATATGACGGGTTAATTTGTATTAGATTGGTTGTGGGCAAAAAGTTGGAGGTTTAACTTTAAATCGATTTAGTCAGTTAGTAGTAGATTGGATAAATAATTCTTCTTAGGTAGGTATCTACTTATAAGTCGCACAAACAGATTACTTTTGCTGTTACGGGTACAAATCTGTAAGTGGTAGTTAAAATTTAAATTTTAGCTTTTTATTAACAAATCTTTCAACAAAATGGTAAATTGATTCTGAACACCTTGCTGCTAGGAAAACACAGGTTGTTTTAAAAGAGCAAAAAATCTTTGTCATACAGTTCACGATAGAAATGAATAGATATTTTATTGCATATGCAAAATTAAATTTCTTTCTGATGATTATTTCGATTTCGCCGTTCTGGAACACCTGTTCCTTCATCTTCATCTTAGCGCGTTTTCGGTTGCATCACGGTTCATCGTGGTTGGTTGTACCACGAGATATTCGTGCTTAGTCCTTCAGTCGCCTCTTACTGCTTCCACAGGAAGAAACTGAGAGGTCCTATGCTAAGCCGAAAATCACATTGAAACACTCGTATCTATCATCGTAATAATAATATCAGGATCATTTTCTGGCCAATCTTAGGGGTAGATTCAGTCCATGGATTGATCGAGCTACTGTTCCTCACGAACGTAGCTAGATACGAAAATGTTTGGCCTCCCATACAATTTGACCCATATTAAAATACATATAGTTCCATATGCCTGCCTACTTCATGCTAAGCAACGAGTATGACATACTTAAGCACAGGATGTTTAGACTAAACTCTTTGCTGAGTGGACGACAAGGCCCACGCCTCACCATAGATTATATCACAACGCGTTGACATTCCGCTAAATACGTTTCACATAGAATAAATTAATAACCCATACGTTTTACTATTAAAAAAAACAGGAATTTGAACGTCGGTAACGTCGACCTCTGTGGCACAACCAGGTAGTCCAGGTGGTTAATACATACATATGTACATATAAATACGTATATCTTATCTTATGCAGTCATATTCACGTCTTGACCGTTTGGGGCAGGCAGAGCATTTTGGGTGTTGCGACTCTAAGGAGACAGACCCAAGGCCGAAAGACCTTAAGGCCACATTTAGCGTGATGGTGGGCGAGAAGGTGGAAAAGGAATCGAAATAGTAATTGGCTAGCCGCATCGTCTATTAATATATAATTCGTATTTTCGCCCATTCCCGCGATCGGCATTCGGCTCCCACGATATGATTCCTTCCCTCCCAAACCAGCAAAGAAGCTTGTATTTATATTTACATGTTGTATTGGAAAATAAATATGAAAAGGTATAAAATTATTTTACAAAGTGAACGTATCAAGTACATAGCAAAGTCATCTGGCTTCCACATGATACCTCGGGAATCGATCCTGTTGACCGACAGCGCAATGGTAACCGCTTAATTAAGTCATTAACCTAGATTTATACATCCAGTGTATTACATATTAACTGTTTTTTTGTTTCGTTTTCGTGTTTGTTAATGGCCAACGCCGGGTTAGATCGTTCAAGCGGCCGAAAGAGGTCGGCAACCTGCGTTTTGTGACACTCTTGCAGCCATATTCATAAAAAAATCTGCCCTCTAGTATTGAGAAATCGACCAAATCAAGGAGTAGGTTGGCCAAAATGCATTCCCAAAGAGGAGAGTTCCTTCATTCAGTCATCTCCAGTTCGTTCAGTCTTAGGCATCCTGCGGTACCTAACCATTTCATTTTTTGGAAAAAAAGCCGGAAAGCGCACTCCGATACCTAACTAACACAGCTGAGGTCGCGTCGCGTGGTCACGGACGGTGAAATAGAACACCATTTGTTACCACACTACCCTTTTCCTCTCCTACGGCTGTGTAAGATGTATTTAAACCAACTACTGTAATACCGACAGGGTTAGAAAAGTATAATTTTTATTAGTCCGTCTTATAGATTATCTAAAAATAATGGATCCATATTTTCCAGTTTACTAAAAAAGTAAAAATTTACAAAGATGGCGGAGCATCAAAGTTCCTGATTGGGGGCCTGCGACGTCACCTCTATGTTAAAATTGTACGTAGCCGTGACGTCATGCAAAATCTCAATGCGCTGTATCTTTGTCAATTTTTGTTTCTTCGAGAAAGGAAAAACACGTGTACAATATCTTTTAATAATCTAACCGATGGGCTTAAAATATTTTTCCATTCGTTATGCCCATTTATCGCCTGCCCAGCGTGGTTATTATAAGCATACCCCTACTTTATTGTGAGTGACCTTAAGTCCAGCCGTGGACTGTTAATAGGCTGATAAAGTAAGTATAGGAATTTAGTAGTATAGGAATTCGCTAAGATAAGCATAAATATGGGAAATGGTGGTTTTATTTATAGTAAACTATCGAAAGAATGCAAATCTAAACAACGAATATCGTATCTGGCTCAAAGGCTTTTTATAGCCAATCAAAGGGAAAATGCTGCGAATATTATGGGGACCTTCGGGCCACGTACGAGCCTTTAAACTAGTATACTTAGTTGACGAAGCATTCTAATTTTTTTCACAAAGTAAGTACCTACACTTATATGTTGCGGATTTTTGTGTAATATTCAACTAAGCATTTTGCGGATATAGGTACCTAGGTACTTTTGTACTTTACTTTAAAATACTAACCTACAAAATCATAACAAGGTCCATGAAACCACAGACAATATTATAATTACTAACCTAAATGAAACAAAATATTTTTGTAAACTAACATTTTAATACCTTGACTGCTTGCTGCTAACAATGGTATTATAGATCCACACAGCGCAAAAATTTCAATGGACCGACACTTTTATGGTTTCTCGGAATCGGCGAGGCTATTTTAAATCGAATTTTGCATAAATAGTTACACATTATCAACTCTAACTGCTAAGTTTTAAAGTTTAATTTGTACTTTTAATTTTGAGGCCTGCGTTTGCAAATTTGTAGGTCCCATTATTTTGTCTAAATATGGAATCTCGAATGTCGGCAAAATTTTGGGATTGTCTATGCTTTGTTGTTCAATTGTTACCTTTCATTGATTAGGTGCTGGTATTGTTAGGTTTCAATATTACCTCACAACAAAGGCTTTTGTTCTGAAGTACAAAGCTATTAAAAGCTCAAAAAGCTGTAAAATGCTTTGAAGGAACTTAATTCTGAAGCTTCGGAGACTCGACGTGGAGAATTGACGATATGACACTGACCTAAAATAACACGTGTTTTGTTTATGTCTTCGTTAATTTCGTGCAAGTATCAAAATGTTTGATTTGTCCTTTAGGTATATTTTTATCATCTTTTATTATTATTTTTTTTAAATTAATGGTCAAGTCAAGTCAAATAAAAAAAAAATTGTCGATATGCTTTTCCTTATAATTACTTTTCTTTCTTGAACTTTTTATGCTTTAAGGGGTTAGCGATTTTTTATTCATATTTCAATACTTTGCGGGCATGTAGTGGTGGTAAGTGTGACACAGCGTCATTTATCCGCACAATGGGGAAAGGATGAAATTTTTAAAAACGCCTGATACTTCATTTTGTTGTTAGGAATAACATTCCTATTTATCGTCAATAAATCTCAGATTTTTTGATTCAGTCAATTAATTATAAAAAATAAAAATATTTTTAATCACAATTTCGTACATGGCTGGGTTAAGCTGATTGGTGTACGAAATAGCGATTAAAAATGTTTTTATTTTTTTAAATAAATTGACTGGACCAAAAAATCTGATATTTATTTACGATAAAGAAGAGTATTATTCCTAACAACAAAAAAAGTTTCAGGCGTTTTTAAAATTTTCATCTTTTCCCCATTATGATGCTAAAGCATAGTAAGGTACTGTAATAATATAAACTGTATCTACGCTTTTGCATAAGGTTAAGCCTGTAATAAGTAATAGTGTTACACATGTATCGACCCATAATCAATAAACATCGTATATAATGTGTATTGCATTGTCAGCAAACTTAAGTATCTATGTTTGAAAATGTCCCTCAATCGGATGAAAAATATCTTGCTTATTTTACACCTACATTAGGTACACAAAATATGTTTTGTTTTCCAAACAGTTACAAATATAAACGCTCGTCACAAAACGAGCTCCCACTGGGATTTTCTAGTGACGAATGTCTGTCACACATCCACAGATAAAAAAATGTACACAATCCTCTTAAAATATGATAATAAAGACGATAGTGATGAGTAACTCGGTCGTGAACTTTGTTGTTACGTAGCACATGTTCTTGTGTCGTCAGACTTGATTACTGTCGATAAAAAAAAACTAAATTTGCATATTTTATAGAATAGGTATCAATACCCGAATAAATACTTTTTACATGAGAATATAGGGCTACTTTCGGTTATGAATGGCTATTTTAATTTGGCGCCAAATACTTGTTTTAATTTTTTTTTATATTTTTGATAGATACATAAGTAGCTTTTTTAACACTTAGGGAGCGACTGTTTCTCCTTTAGGTCTTGCGGCTCTAAGCTTTGTCTTAATTCGGAATTAAGTTGTGATATCTTTTACTTTATTGCATTTTTTACGAATAAGAATTCATGAAAAATCAGCAAAGCTTATATAACGTGGAAGGGACATACCCGTAATAAATTGATCCACGGGCTATGCTAGATCACTATAGTAAGTATAATAAAATGAAAATAACATACTAAATACGAAAAATAAATCGGCATATCCATATAAAGGTTTGCAGCCGCCCGGGTAATTTGTATGGGAATGTCGAATTCCTTTTTTGTTTCTTGACTGTCATTTTTATTTCATTATACTACAGTGATCTAGTACAGCCCATGGTTCGATTTATTACGGGTATGTCCCTTCCACATTGAAACTCTACTGATTTTAGGAGTGCTGTTTTTTTTTGGCATTTGCGTAAAATGTCTACTCTCCTTAAATTGGCAGCATGTTGACAGATTTTTTATGAACATGAGAGTAGTATTTCACCTTATTTTTAAACCGACTTTAACCCAAAGAAAAGAAGAAAGTTAGGTATCAATTCAAATGTATCTTACACAAATATGTTTATTTTTAACGTATGTTCCCCCATTAGTCGAAAACGCCTGGACAAATTTGGAAAATTCTTTTTTGTTTGGAAGGGCATACCTACTGGTCACGAAGTCCCATAGAAATTTCATCAAAATAGTTTGGAGGTGAAGTCCGTTTTATTTTTGAAAAATTTTACTTATTCTATATTCAATATTGACTGACCTTAACTTGCCATCTGATCTATAAAACAAACCATGACGTCACTAAGGAATAATATCGTTTTTTGCCACGTGGCCAGAGCGTGGGGTTTATTGACAATGGCATAGGGATTTTTATGTCCACTGTAGAATTGTTGTACCTAATCTATGGTCGATTGTTGGCTCGCAGGTAAAAGTATGGACGGTTTAAATTGAATGTCGAACGCGGGGTTGCAAGGAAAAAGTCGGCGAGTCTCCTCTTGAGAAAAATAGGAAGATTGTAAATATATATATTTTTTTAACAATTTGGTAAGTAAGTTGCGATTCTACACATTACAAACCCGAGAATTTAAGAAATTTTCAAACCGTCTCCTGTTGTTGAAAAGGTTTCAGCATAATCAATTTCAATTGATGCACCGCGATCCCTCTGTCGTAGTCTCATTATTTAAGTTCCTCGATCGTAGGTACATCACGTAGGACAGTTCGTTTAATAAGGTATGCGAGTAGAGGAGAGCAATTAAATATTTAGTTCGAAAATGAGCCAAATCGGTCAAAGGATGGAAGGGGTCAACATAATTATACATATAATGACAACACAATAATTTGATGTTGTTTCTTTTAAATGTTAGTCATAAATAGCCAATCTTGCTTAGTTATAGATACAAATCACTATTATAAAAATTAGAATGTCATTTTGAAGGTAAGGTAGTCAGCCAATCATTTCACAAAGGTTAAAAGTTCATTGTATGTTTAAGTTTTAAAATATCTAAACTTATTATTCTTAAATGTCATAGGAAATAAAATCCGGGTATTTTTATTACCAAACTAGCATTTATGAGCAGATGAAAGATATTTAATATTTCATGGTGATATACCAATGACCAAAATCCTAAAATTCACAACTTTCGAACTGTAGAATTGCATTCAAAGCTCGATACACACGTTATTCGAGTCGCCGAGAAACTATGTGTCAAGGATGACAACTTTCACGAAAAGCCACTTTGAAACCAAATTCCTGGTTTATCAAGCAAAGTGGCTAAGCCATACCCTGGCAACACAGTCGGGAAGCTCAGGAACCACTTCCCAGAAAGATAAAGGGCCGGGAGGGGCTTGAGGGGCGAAGGGGCCGTTCGGCTCGGCACGACACGACAGCTGCGCGCGCGTCGTTCGCCCCGCTCCTCACGCCATTCCGTCACCGACCGTCGCGCGGTACAGACGCGTTCTCGCCCCGTCAAAAACGCGCGTAACAACATTCCGTTGGACTCGAGTGCGTGAGTTCATAACAGTTTGCGAACGAGCCGACATGATGACACGGAAGATCGGGCGCGGCGCAGGAGCGGCCGCCTTTGTCCGGGAGGCCCGTTTGGTGAGGCGGTGACTGGCGCTATATTCGGTACATGTGCGATATTGCACCAGTCCCGGCCTATCCACGCGGGTCCAACACCGCTACTCAAGCACAGCATCCGCGGCGCGCAGTCCCGTTACCCGGCCGGTCGTTCACTGCGGCGGCCACGCATAGGACGCGGTTCGGTGTAAACGTTGTGCCTTGAATCACATTGCACCTATCCCGGCCTGCCTGTGGTCGCCAAGCAGCGACAGGTTTGCACGTGGTAAAAACCAGGACTCAGGTAACCGGTCAAAGCTCGTAATCTTTCCACCGGACGTTTCTATCGATCGTTTTTGTTTCGGAGAAATTCTTGAGGGTACCTATGCAATTATTATGAATGTTTCAAGAACAAAGATTCAACAATGATATTATTACATTGATGGTATTATGTACAAACTTGATGTAAATTTTATAATTTCTGATGTTAAACGTAGATATAAGTAGTGATACCTTTGCTTATTGACATTGTTTTATCGTAACTTGCAGTCACTTGTAATTTTTTTGATGAAGAGAACAAAGGTTCAGTGTTAAAATTATCATCGACAAATATACTAATAATGTCATTAAGTTATGACAATTATTGTAAAATGTAAGAAAGTTAAACTTACATTGGCCATTAGGACATGAAATGTTCAATTTTATCGTGGTCTTCGATGGGTCGGCGAAATTTTAACGGCCATTACTTTTATTGCATCTACGGCCAGAGTTGGGCATTGTTCGAATATTCAAATAATTATTCGAATAAAAAATCATTCGTGATTAGACAGTGATGGGCAAAAGTAAAAGTACTTATCTATAGTTATAGGTGCTAATTACTTTTTGCTCATCACTGTATAAAATATTATTTGTGGTTTTATTCGTAAATTAGTCGAATGAAATAATGAATAATTCATTTATTATCCGAAGAGTGGACGAATGATTCATTCGCGAATAAATTTTGCGAATGATTATTCTTATTCGTTATGTACGATTAAGAATCATCATTCGTATAAATTTTGCTCATTTCTACATCTACCTTCATTCTTTTGTTACTCGATCATGATTATTTACTGTTTTATTACTAAGAATAGGTCATCCAAATGAATCATCTCATACGTCATCTATACATATAAGATTCCTTTACTCATGCGTGACTGGCTAGAAAGTACAACTTCCCTACATTTGTCGTTTAAAAATATTGTATATGATTGGCGGTAAATCTTGTAAAATAGAAAGTCCGTGTGTGCCGATGTACCCACGATAAGTTTTGTCGAAAGTTCAACATTCGTATCGGCTGAATTGATGGAGTAACGTCGGCGGGTCTGCAACGGACCGGTTTGGCTCGGTAAATCGTAACACACCTACCTATGCAGCTTATATGATGCATAACTATGTATTTGTATCGGAGACCGCCAAAACGAAGGGCAATTTCGTGGAACGCCTTTCAGATGGCCAAGATTTCGAGGCGAACTCTGGCTTTTAGCATAAAGCTTTCTTAGAATGTAATTTTGGTTTTTCAATTTTTAAAATAGCCAGGTGTGGCAGCTCTTAGTTTTTAATGTCGATAACGCTTAGATAAATAAGCAACACCGACATATAGTTTGGAGATTACATACGGTAACAATGAAAAAGAACAGCTATCTTACTCTTTTTCTGCAATAATCGTATTTTTATACCAAACCGTACCTATTTTATTAAATATTTTACCAGAATTACAATAGGTAGGTACATTTGTTTTTTTTTTCTATTATCGAGTGTGTTGATAGCTTATTTTTTATTTTAGATTTTTCATTAGCGCCTAGTGAGGACCGAACTCGTTTCTCACAGACGCACGACCTGAGTGTCATACATGACTGCGACAGACACAACTGCGATGAACGTCTTCTCGTCTTTGCTCCGCATCATCATTGCTCTGTATCGCCACTGCTACTACCGCCAACCAATGCGACTTCTCGTCACTGCCCCGCATCATTACTGCGCTATAACGCCACTGCGACTACTGCCAATGCGACTTCTCATAACTGCTCCGCATCATCACTGCTCTATAACGCCACTGCGACTTAAACCAATGCGTTGAAAAAATCACGATTTTTTATTTTAATCAAGATTTTTAAAAATAAATCGTGATTTTTTTGATCTTTCTTGATTTTTTGTATTTTATTAGTTTTTGCGATCACTATCATTGCTCTAGTTTTTCTTGGGGGGCAACATTTTTGATTAGGTAGAATGGATGTATAGTGCGACGGCCTCATCAGCATTCTTTGAAAACATTTATTTTTCCTTTGGTTTAGTTAGTACGGTTCAACATTACAAACCGTCTGGGTGATGAGAAAGCAAATAAACTTGTTTTTTTACTTTAATTTTACAATAATTACTGATTAATTATATTTAGTTTATAGTTCAAACAAAGCCATTTTTAAAATTCTTAAATATTCACATTGTTTACTTTTATATTATACGGATCTATATTGTTGATTTTTTTAAATTGTTGCGTGGAAATGTGATATCAAATATTTATTCACATCTAAATTATGTACCTAGGTTAAGTCGTTCATTCTCACTAGTGTAGGTACTCTTTCAATGGAACTAGTGAGAATGAACGGTATGTAAGGCACGATGGCACGACATTTCTTCTAGTGAACAAATTTATTTTTGGACATATAGATGACAATATTATAAGCTCATTCTGCTTTTATAAATAAAGCAATTATTTAAATAATATCTGAAAACATTATTATGATTATTACTTTAATTGCATGAAATGAATGAAATTATTCATTATTGTTATAGTTTTACTGACACAAAGAAAATATCTACTAAATTTGATTGTTGATTTTTATTATAATATATAAGGTTTCACTATCGTACTTGTTAATGTTACAATGTTAATACATTACATTGTTTTCGAACATTTACAATTGATTATTATGCACTTCCATCAAGCTTCACGCTTCACATTCCACGTTTAATCATTATTTTTTCGGATTTTGATATAATTCAGTGATTTTAATAAAAAAAACATGCAATAAAAATTAATTTGATTTAAATCATGTATAAGAGAATAAAACGTCGCAAAATAATGTCACTTGCCATATCCATTTTAACGTGGTTTTAAATTAATTATTGCACAAAAACAGATAATAAGAGCACTATTTAACTTTAAGAAACTACGACGTCATTAGTCTATATATTATGGACGAAGTGATTAACTAGCCAGTATTAAAAATATCGAATTATCCGGGCATTATCACCTTTGGAAAACAATAATTTAACGCATAATTACGAAAGTAGTATAAACCTTTTGCGTCCATATTAATTCGCTTTAAGTTTCAATGAAAATTGCAAAGTGTTGCCGTCTGATAGTCCACTATTGACAGCCTATCGATAGTTTAAGCAAAACCAATAATTCGATATTATATAGTATCGATGTATCGATGGCTCTTTCCGTGCAACACTATTGATAAATTACAGTACTATCGATAATAACTATCGATACTTTTGATGGTATCATTATTATTGCTTTTCATAATAGATCAAGTTTATTTTCCAGGCAAATCGAAAAAACCTCGACTTCCAATAGTTTCATATGTGAACACCATCTAGTGACGAGTGGAGGAACTAAATGTTGGAATTGATATCCGTATTGCCATCTGGTATTTGGCAAGCAAACTACAAAAACCCCGACTATCAAGCGTTTTTTTAAATTAGTGATGTACAAGGCTCGAGTCCTCAGAGTCTTCTATTTAGGAGTCGTTTACAGGGTTCGACTCTTTTAACGGAAGGCTTGACGACTGCGAGCTAAAGTGAGCCTCGGAGCGTGAGATTAGAGCTAGAGTCTCTTTCCGCACCCGAGACTTTTTATACGCCCGCGTCTTTTCACCCGACTGCTGAGAGGGAGGGTTATGTTTTTCGAGCGTGTTTAAAAGCAATGATTTTTCATTTATAAAACTAATCTGTCAATATGAAATAAAATATGATTAATTACAATATTAGTTAAAATAATGTTTGCTTGCATACCTTGGAAAACAAAAAATCATTTAAAATCACGCCTCAAGTCCTTGTAAGCTTTCTAAAACAGCTCACGTTCATTTTAAAACTCGAGCTCTTTTAAAGGCTCGTGTCGTTGCTCAGAGAACTCGCGCTCGCCTAGCCTCGGAACTCCGACTCTATTGAGCTCATAGAGACCTGGAAAACCCACTCGAGTCTTTAAAATTAGAACTCAAGGACTTGAGTCTTGTACATCACTAGGCATAACTGATATTCACCAAACTTAGCTAAAAACATCCGCAAAGAAACTTGCTTTTACTTTTAAAAAGCTGCATCGAAATTGGTCGATCCGTTCGAGCGCAAAGATGCCACAAAGAGACAGACAGACATTAGCGTAAAACTTAAAGCGCCCCTCTATTTGTCTTGGGTTATAAACTATCGATAGTTACACATCGATATCGAGACATTGACAACGCATTGACGACATTGTTTTAATGTTGTCAGTCGATGTGGTAGACTGTTTCAGTGATAGATGGTGACTGTGACAGAAAATACTTGCCATTTGTCGCAGCGACAGTCCACGACATCAATTAACACGTTGACGGACAGAGCGGGCATAGCAATCGCTTCTATTATAGTGACAGACCCGTTATAGCATTTATAGCCTTCTAAGTCCGCAGCCATCTTGTAGGCAGAGCTGCTATAACAGTCGTTTGATCCATACAAAATAAGGAAGAGTATTTTTTCGAATCTCCTACTGTCAATTTGAAAAGATTTTGCACTTATTCAAAAAGTACATGTAACACCTGCATCCCCCCGCACACCACAACAGCACAGTCGCTCTACCCGTCGCGGTGCTCTAGAACATTCTTCAGTCGGTTGGCGAGTGTCACGGTGCGCTGTCGCGTCAGTGTGACCATTTTCGCTCTAAATCTTAAAGGCTAACGATCGATGTAAGTAGCTTACTTTTCATTTTATAGTGAACCAACAATTGTAATAACATTAAGTTATCACCCGAAACTCGATATTCTGTATCTTTTTCCAGTATAAATGTTTAATGACACCGTTACTTGCGGGCATTGTGGGCTAATAGGTCACATAGTCAAGGAATTACGAAAACTGCTGAACCGCCGAAATGTGCAACATGCCTGCACTACAAAAAGCCGTGCAGTCACAAAACTGGTGACCCTGATTGTCCGGCTAAAATGGCGGAAAAAAGGTTAATTGACTCCATAGACTATTGATGTGCCAAAAAGGTGTTTATATAGGTGTTATAATGTAGTTTTTTTTTCTTTATACAGTATACATATATTAAATACTTATTTGATTTTAGGTTTTTTTTTCTCTTTACTTTTTACATTCTCCATTTATAAGTGTTATATTGTTATTTTTTTTATTGCTCTGTAGTTAACATGTTGAATTTAATTAGTCTTATGTTGATGGCGAGTCCTGGTGACTCGTAACACAGGTTCCTCAGAAACCTATCATAGGCACCAGTTCTCCAAATCTTTTATTGTTTATCTAATTACAAATATGTTCATTTTATTACCTTTTAAGTTTTTTTTTATTGTGGTGGAAAATAAATATACATTTTATTTATTTATTAAAATGGAAAAAAATATAGTCGATGTCAAAGGGGAAAATAAGCATTAGTATTTACAAATAATTATAATAGTTTAATTTTAAATATACTTTATTCTTCACAGATGTCTAAGAAAATTCCTGAAAGAAAAAAACAGACAAAAAATAGTAAAAATTCTGCCGCGAAAAACCTCCAATTTTATTAAATGTTCCGCAAGTTGAAAAACTGCAAAATCTTTTTGAAATTATGTACTTGTCAACTAATTTAAAAAAAAAAACATCTGATTTGCATACCATATCGTTAAAGTAGCCTCTAGGAGAAGCATTCTCAAAGTAGATTTAAAAATAAGGTCGTACTTGTTTAGATTTATGCGAAAATCTCAATGACCTTTATTTTTTAGCAAGGTCAAGCTTATTTAAGACTGTAACGTCACCATGCAGAATTTTTTGAATAGTTGTGGCTATACTTTGGTTGGTATTACGATCTGTCTGTCACTACTCTTATGTTACTGTCATCTACAGTTTGGTGGAGACCTAATTTTGAACGCGGGAGACAGCGAAATACAATCATGAAGTGTTGTTTTTCGCTAACTCCTTAAGCCACTATCTTCAAAATTAACGAATGCGTAACCCCAGCAAAATGTTGCGCCTTAGAGAAATGAGAGTATTACAGATACTTGGTTCATAGTAAGCCTAAATATGTTTAAATATAGCAAAATTAGTTCATGTTGTATTTTCGAAGTTATTCGAGAAAAACTGATTTTGCTGGAGTAACGTTACCCCAGCAAGATGTTTTTCAAAAAAAGCGTTTAGCCTAAAATCAAGTATATGAAAAGACAGCTCTTAATGGGTTGTAAATGTATACCGATAGCAAAATTTGTTCATCTTATACTTTTTAGATATTCAAGATTTTGCTGGGGTAACGTTTTGCAATTTTCCATATCTCAAAAACTGTTAGTAGCAGAATTTTGAAAAAAATACTGTTTATAGGCCTTAGTTTGTTCAAATATGTTTAAATATAAGTATTCCGATTCATCAACAAATATCGAAGTAATTTATTATTTTAAAAAATAGGTAAATTCCGGTTTACTCGTAAACTAGTACATTTACTAGTTACTGGCCAAAGTCACACCACTAGGAATTCGATGAAATTCTTTTATATCTTCATATCGCGTAATGTTTGTTCATCCAAATTTGTACACGTTAGAAGGGTACATCATACGTATATGTAACTGCTTTTTATTTGTTAGTAAATGTACTAGTTTACGAGTAAACCGGAATTTTCCGATTTTTTTAAATTATAAATTACTTCGATATTTGTTGATGAATCGGAATACTTATATTTAAACAAATTTGAACAAACTAAGGCCTATAAACAGTATTTTTTTCAAAATTCTGCTAGTAACAGTTTTCGAGATATGATATATAAACGTTACCCCAGCAAAATCTTGAATATCTAAAAAGTATAAGATGAACAAATTTTGCTATCGGTATACATTTACAACCCATTAAGAGCTGTCTTTTCATATACTTGATTTTAGGCTAAACGCTTTTTTTGAAAAACGTCTTGCTGGGGTAACGTTACTCCAGCAAAATCAGTTTTTCTCGAATAACTTCGAAAATACAACATGAACGAATTTTGATATATTTGAACATATTGAGGCTTACTATGAACCAAGTATCTGTAATACTCTCATTTCTCTAAGGCGCAACATTTTCTGGGGTTACGCATTCAAAACAACACGAACAAGTTGCTGCTGCATTTTGCAGCGCAGTTTCCGGCGTGCTCTGACTCTACGTTTGATATCGCGGGCAATGGGACCAAATGCCATGTATAGTTATTTGTAAATTTTTTGTCAATATGAAAATGTGACATAATGTGGTAAAATAACGAAATAATATTATTTTTATTCACCTCGTGTAGTTATTTTCTTGCTCCTATTTAAATACCATTTTAGAATTCCACCATTCATATATCTAAATAGGTTCTGAGTTCCGACTGACGGGTCGCTGCCGCGGACGCTACTGCGTACTCGTAGCGTAGCATGGCCAACACGCAAGCACTAAAGACCCGCACTAATCAAGACTGGCTTCGTGGCAGAGCAGTAATTTTCTAAATAAAATTATACCGTAGTCTTGAAACCACAAAAATAAAATTCTTTCAGGCAGAAATATAAATATATCTCAGTAAAAAAAAAGTGTTTCGTTGACTTCCGTGTTCAAAAATAGGTTTCCTACATCGACACCTTGTTTATTTTCCCTCGTGACATTGTCAGTAGACAGAAGTCATTGTTTGTCATAGAATTATAACTCACTCTTATCTTTTTTTTAAAGCAGGCATGACTGTGTGACGTCACTTCCGGTATAATCTTTAAAATTATAAAAAAAATGCTTATAACACGTAGTTTTTTTTTTAAATTGGGAACTTTCATGGCTCAAAAATTAATAAGTTGGTACTGTTAAGAAATTAAACGCTACGAAATAATGTCACGTGACTTTAGATTTATTATAGCATTTATAGTAGTGAATTGCCTTCTTAAAATATTCTTTATTTTCGATAAAAGGCATCTGCAACACTGTCATCATATTGTTTAGTTGATCACCCAATTATAATGAATCACCCAAATTAGCTTGTCATTATTCATAATGCCTGGGCATTATGGAAATTGCCCACAAACTCTACAAATGCTTGTATGTATAATTTTGACAAAAATACACCCAATACTTTCCAAGATCCAGGTAGCTACTCAGTTCAGACGTATTGAGATCCACCTTTACATAGTTATAGTCTTTATACATTGCTGTAACTTTTTAAACATTATACTACAATACTAAATTTCAGGAATCCGGCAAAAAAAAAATATCTCATCAAGTGATCACTTACAAAATGCTATGCCTTTTTCAAAAATCTGATGTGGCTCCTCAATCCATACATACATATGGGGTTTGTATGAAATATAGATTAGTCATAGTTTTTTGGAGTCAAATAGTGCTCTTATTATCAGTTTTTGTGCAATAAGTAATAAATTTAAAATCACCCTAAAACCGATATTATCAACTACAGGTGACATTATTTTGCGACGTTTTATTCTCTTATCGGTACAAAATAATTTATATTTTTACCCAGGAAATTACCCAAGTCGCTATAAAATTCATGATTAGTCGCAGTCGCGCGTCGTCGCTTTGGCGATTGTAGCAGTTTCGTGAAGTCGCAGTCGTGTTATAGAGTAGTGACGATGCGTAGTGACGAGAAGTTGCATTGGCGGTAATCACAGTGGCGTTAAAGAGCAAATGACGCAGAGCAGTGTCGAGAAGTCGCATTCACGCTCATCGCAGTTGTGTTTTTTCGCAGTCGTGTATGACACTCCACAACTGAGTTAAACCACTTGGCAACCACCGCTTCAATTTCTTCGTTGTGTTTATTAGGTACTACATGGTCAGTTATCACAGAAGACGGGACTTTACTCAAACTATATATGTAGGTTACTACATAGAAGAAATTAACTTACATTGGGAACTTGCAATGGAAACCACATTCAAAGATTCAAAGATTCAAATGTTTATTCAGTAATTAGACCTTTACAGGCACTTTTACACGTCAATAAGTATAATTTATGTTACGTGTAAAGTATATTAAAATTTAATTTATTTTTTAAAGAAAAGCTACCGATACCAGCGCTTCGTAACGACCACTGCTGAGAAGAAACGCCGAAAGAAACTCATTTTCACAGTATTGGTCGCCTACTCGCCAGAAGGGCTTTGTCATATTATTATAATTGTCTTTTAATTAATAAATACTTATAATATAATACAATGTTGACACATTATAACATGTTATGCTTGCGAACAAGTAAACTAACATAAATTGCGTAATAAAAAATATTAAGTAGTCAAAAAAAGCGAAGCCGAGCTGACCAGTCCCTCCCGGCAGCACCCGTTCACGAGTTGACGCACGGATCAGCCATCGTTAAACTCAACCATATTAGAGGGAATCCAACGACCCGACCAGCGACGCCACCACCGGATTGGACATTTTAGTGAGCATGAAAAACCCGAACTCGCAGACCTTGTCAAGAGAAAATATTAATTATATGTTGGTCACTTATTGGCATAGGTTTTGACTTAACCACGTTGAACTTCAATTAGTAGGTAGCTCAAAAGTTTAGGTTACACAATTAAAAAGATAAAAATAAACCATTTGGCATTTTGGCCAGTGATCGAATCGTTTCCTTATTAATTCCTTTCCTTAAGGAAGTTTTTATGTGAGCCACGATAACGCTAATGGGTTACCACTGTTAGAGCTATGGCTAGACTCTTAAAAAGTTAAAAGATTTAGATTTAGATCCTGATTTTATAAACGAGTATAAAATATTGGTTCTTTTGTTACAATATGATCTATCCGATTTTTTTTACTTTATAAGCGCCAATGAAAATAAAGTCATGAACGAAGACCGACACAAAAACTACAGACACAGTTGGATTTGGAAACTTGCACGACATTATTTTTAATTAGTGCCCAAATTTTCAGCTTCATAGCAAGCTCATTCCACCATGTAGCATGATATGGAAAAATTTTCACGTAAAACCAGATGAAATAAGTTTTGGACATCCCAAACTATTTAAAGATAAGCCGTGAGTTTGATCTCAGACAGACAGTAAGAGAATTTTGTCTAGAAAATTAATGAAGCTAAAATTAGACTCCAAAGCCTTAGGCATTTCGATGCAGATAGCCAAACGACTAAAGCCGAAGATTGTTACGCTAAAACTTGTCTAGGAATGTTATAAGCTGGCGACTTGACCGCGCGGGCACCGTTGCGGCCGACTTGCGAGCTATTGATAATCATTTAATTGAAGTTTAGAACTTGCTAACGGTCCACCAAGTTGTAAACTCAAGATAAATGATCGGTCTGAGGCGCTTATTCGAAGAATTTTAATAAATCTCAAGCAAAGTTAAGTGTTAAAAGGTGTTCATGATGCATTCTTTATTGTTTAGACCTGTGGTAAATTAACCATAGTTTAAAAACGCCAGAAGTCTAATTTGCACACATACCTACTTAGATCAGAAAACAAGTCATTATAAAAAAAAACCCTGATTCCCTTTTTATATACTCGGTGTCACTCTCAGAATTAAGACGAATCTAATGACACTTCTCAAGCTTAAATCCATCGAGCCGTTCAGGACGCATAGCGTGCCAAACAATTAAACATACACATACACTCGAAAAACGGGTGTGTAATATATGTAATAATAACAGATAATATAATTTCAATTGCAATAACGCTCAAATAATATAATTTTCAATTTATATAAAAACGCACTACCTAATTTCATTTCACCTAACATTTTATACCATATAACCATCGTGTGCTCTAATAACTTTTAGTTTAATGTTCATTTTATATAATTATCACTTGTCCAAAAGCTCTTTTTATATAACTTTCAAATATATAATCTTCTTTTATATAAATATCCCTTATCCGAGTTAATTTACTAAAATATACTAATAAAAAATTGTTAACTATAATAATATAAGTGTAAAAAAAATAACATTAATTAATCATATTCACGGTTATTTATTTTTAGGAAATAATCAGTTACAACAGTAATGATTAACTAACTTTCTTTTATATTTAAGTTTGAGGCCAAAGCTCTAAGATATTTCAAACAATTAAAACAAAAGGAGGGTTATGTATGTGTTTCGCCGCACATAACCTTTCTTTTGTTTTAATTGTATGTAAGTACGTTCATCTATTCCCATGATGTTAAATAATATTTGAATTAAAAAATATTGCACATCTTTTTTATATGCAGGTGATTTTCTGTAAATAAAATTAAAATATCATTTGTACGTTGCAATATTTTTTTTTCATTTGCTCCCTCGATACTAAAAATAAAAATTTAAATTTTATTCAAAAAATGTGTAACTATTTTTTTTGTATGTAATGCACGCGCATTTTGTATATGTAACCAATTATTCAATATCGAGCGAGCAGATAAAAAAAAATATTATTACATACTTACAAATAATTAAACATCGAGGAAGCAGATGAATAAAAAAATTTAATACTTATAATTTTTTTTTGTAAATGACATTCAAATATTATTGGTTTAATTTTTTTTTCATCTGATCCCACGATATTAAAAGAATATTTGAATAATATTCACAAAAATTGAAATATATAAAAAAAAAATTGTTAGACATAGAAAATACGCGCGCATTTTCTATGTCTAACCATTTTTTTTATAATTAAAGTTTTGTAAATAACATTTAAATAGTATTTGTATTTAATTACTTCTTTTTCATATGCTCCTTCGATATTAAAAGAAAATTTAAATTACATTTACAAAAAGTAAATAAAAAAAAATTGGGTTAGACATAGAAAATGCGCGCGCATTTTCTATGTATAACCAAATTTTCATATGCTGCCTCGATATTAAATTATTTGTAAGTATTTAATAATATTTTTTTCACTGCTCACTCAAAATTGAAAAAAAAAATTTGGTTACACATACAAAATGCGCGCGCATTTTGTCGCATTTTGTATGTGTAACCAATTTTTTTATTTACAAACATTTAAATATTACTTTTACATATACGTAAGACTTAAATTTTTATAACCAATTTCTTTTTACCCGACTGCGTCAGAAGGAGAGTAATGTTTTTCTAGTGTATGTATGTATGCATATTTCTATGGGATGCTCATTCAGCCTAAACGGCTTGATGGATTAAAGCTTGACAGGTGTCATTAAATTCGTCTCAATTCTGAGAGTTACACTGGGAATATAAAAATTCTGTCGGTTTTTTAATAATTGCTTGTTTCATACTTTGAGCGCATAAAGAAATATAGGCGTTTTAAAACTATGACATATGTTACGTATAGATTATAATTATTAGAGCAAATAATGTTATAGTAAGTAAACATTAATCTAAAAGTGCATTATATATAATGTTCATTATACCACATAAAATTAGGTCATATGAAATTATATAAATAATACGGTACCTATATCAATTGATCTTTATATTAAACAAAAGTATATTAAATAACATTAGGTTGTATGATCATTAGAGGATTTGTTGTTATTACATATATTACACACCCTCGAAAAACATAACCCTCCTTCTGGCGCAGTCGGGTAAAAATATATTATTTAACAATGAGTGACTCCTATTAATATGCTAGTTTACAATCATCTGTAAATTAGGAAACATACACACACTTTCCCCTAATGGTTTTTCCACACAGAGCATTCTGGGCTTTGCAGCTCTAATCATGTGAGCCCAGGGCCCTCGGCCACTTTTGGCGTGATGGTGGGCGAGAAGTTGGAAAAAGGAATCGAAATAGTGATTGGTTGCTAGTTGTCGCGAATGCGAAGCTAGTGTACATTTTTCGTATTGGCTGTTAGCATTCTATTCCTTAGTCCATGCGCGGACGTTGGTGCAGAAAGGGTTAGCGCTAAAGCCAGAGGGCGACACAAGTAATCTGTGGCTCGATAGTGGCAGACGACTGATCGAAACGGGAGACTTGCTAACCTACCTATGCTGAGAAGGATTACAAAGTGAGCTAAAGAGAGATTTCGGTGAGTGTTTTATAAGTTTATTTGTAGAGGATTGCACCACCAATTATGTTCAATTAATATGTGTTATATTCCAGTGTTTAGAGTTAACCGATGCGTCGGTTTGCAGTTGGTCTATTGCGAGTTGCGACTTGCAATAGATAAATCAGAGACAGAGAAAGAGAGTTACCGATGCGTCGGTCATCAGTTGGTCTATTGTAAACTGCGTGTGTTACAATAGATAGCAGAGTTAAGCGAGGCTCGGGGTGGCTATAGGGGAGGTTGGAGGCCACACGGGGATGCGTCCCCATAGAGAGAGAAGCCGCTGGATCAGCCAGCGCACAAGCGGATGGAACAGCCATCCCAAGTCTGGTGGAACAGCTACCAAGTGCTTGCGTGGCACTGTTTTTGTGTCAGAGATTTCAGTATAAGTACTGTAAGAGAGTATTATAATATGAGATACAAGACTTTCGTCATGATGAACCAGTTTTACCAGGCCAGCCTGGGTCATTGGCGACACTAGTTGCATTGCCATAACATGATTAATTTGCAACATACTGCTCTTTTTGGATTGTTGACAGAGTAGTTAATTTTTGTGATTTGAGTTTCAAACACAGACGCATAAATATGTATCTAAGAAGTAAAGAACCATATAAAACGCAACAAACACATTACAAAACAAATCACGACGTGGTCAGTATCGTTTTAATTACACAAAAAGAATAGAATTTAATGAAGTCAAACGCAACGATACAGACTTTTCTTCAATTTTTTATGATTTTTTAAGGAACAAAGGCTATAAGGGTGTCCAGTATTTTAACTTCGTCAAAGAGCATATTTTATAATAAATTAGTTTTTAAAGAAATGAATAGAAGCCTTATACTAAGTTTTTGATCGTTAGGTACCTAATACCGTGGCATTGTTTATAATATTATATAGCATGAAATGTTGATTACTCTTAACCGCCACTTTTAACACATTTTGTCTTAAATGCGGCATTAGTCCAGTAGTCATAGAGTTGATATTACACTACACTATACGTTCCCTAACTGGAAGCTAAATGTGACTTGTTGTAATGCATAGTGTTAAAGTTGATTTGAGAAGCCATAGCTAAAGTAACGGACAGTACCTGGCTCAAAATACTCAACAATTTAAATGCCATAGACAATAGTCTTTTTTCTTCTGCAAGCCCAGGTAAATACGTACTGGGGTAAGCTGAATCTTTTTTAGCTCTTTGGGACAAGTAAAGACCTCATTGTAAAGCCGACATAATCAGGTAGCATCTCAAAAGGCTCTGTATTCAGTACAACCGGAAAGGACCCAGTTATTGAAGTAGTCTACTTTTTATTGCGATTTTTTGTGCCTCGTTTAAAGGGTGTGCAAGCTGCAAGCAAACCTGCTTAGCAGGAAAGTCTTAAATAATGCTTACGTGAAACCGTCTCGGCGCATAATGACAAATGTAATACATACTCGTATTCTCAAAATGTCTCGATAGTAAAATTAGCCTTATTGTTGTAATTTACTTAAAATGTTGAGTTAAATCCGTCGCAAATGTTGCAATATTAAATACAATGTCTAACTAAGTGAAAATGTTTCAAAAGGTAAGACACACCGAGATCAGAAGAGGGTGATGGTTTGTCTGCAAATTAAAGAAGTATCAAAGTAATGACAATTTGAATACCTATGTTTTCTTTCGCAAAATAGTATTTAGTATCCCCATAATCCCGATACCTCATTTCTATCATAGGCCAGAATCAATGTTATAGTATAGGTTGGTACATTATGTATGTTAACCAACGTAATTTTCATCGTTTTAAATAAGTCGTTTTGCTAAATATATCTTAAGTGATTACATTTTACGTAAATAGACGTTTTGAGAATATCCCATAAGCCTCAAAATCCTCAAAATCGGCGACTTCGTTCGATAGGTTTCCTTAAACCCTGCGTATAAAGTACATTTTAATGGCGGCACCTGGCCGGCCAGGTGGATCGCAAACAGATGGTGTACGAACGTCTTTAGATATAGTATCTACTTCCTGTACCAGTATTGAGGCTCGCCGAAGCAATGTTCTTTTTATTTTGCTGTAAATAAAAAACTATTTTGCTTGCTGGCCCAACTCAATGGCCCGGCAGAGGTACCAACGCATTGCTAGGTAACTCCGGGCACCGCACTTTGATTGGTTACCTCAAGTGCCATGAAGTATGTACATATGTATATAGAATTCCTACTTGCTTTGATAAGAAGCCCTTAGTAAGGTGACTTAAATCTGTCATAACTGTCATAAGTGTTGGCACTTACAGGACAAAGTAACAAAAAAAAAAAATTGTAATCTTTTCTGGCCCAGAACACTGTTCAGTGACAATAATTGTTAACTACTGGTATAATAAAAATTAGGAAAGGATTCGTCTTATTATAAAACACGGACTAGGTCAATTTTCTAGGTTTAAACCAAGTTTAAACCTTATCTACTCTAAACAAACTCAAATTAAAAATGACATTTATCTGTCAATGTCAACACCATATGGGCCCAAAGAGCAAAAAAAAAATGAGTACCTCCTTACCTCTATCTACGAGTATGTTTGGGCCAATGATCCTTTATTTATAAAAATATACGAACGTTTGCTAAAACTGTTATAGTTAAAATATGTTTTGTCCTGTTCTTGCAATGTCGAATATTGGAAGGAATGGAACTGAGAGGAATGAAAACTAAAATAGGTTTAGCAATAGTCTGTATTTTTTTTTATGAATTAGGGGGTGAATATATAACAAGTAGTTATAGATTTGCCACCAAGCGACCGGGTGTAAGAGAAAGACATATTTATTACTGATAAGTATATTTTTTCATGGTCGGATCATAGTCACACTTCAAAGTATAACCCGACCGTGAATAAATGCTCGGTCGGTGATAGAGACAAAACACGGCATTCCTTTCTGTTTCTTCTAGAAATTGCAAAAGACTATCTCGCTCTGTCAAAGCATGTCAGGCCCTTGATTTGGGCGGATAATAGTTATTATTTAAACCTAGTAAATAATGCAGTTAGTCCGTGTTTGAAGCAAATTACTTAAAGCGCAGCAATAATGCCAAGCTTAAGAACAAAAATAAAAAAGTGCTGTTGCTTTTAAAAATCTCCAATACAGCCTAAGTTATGTAGTGATATAAAATTTTAAAATATTTGTCTTCATGAATAACCGAGTCATTCATTCATTCGTTGTTTTACTATATCCTGTTACTACCTTAACGACCATAATATAAAGTAATACTTCTGTATTTTATCTGGGGATGGGTGCGCTCTCAAGGCCTCAAAATTTTACACAGCTGATTAAGTTTTTTTATTTATATTGTTACTAATGTTTATTGGCGTATAGGCTGCATTTAAACTTAAACACACCTACATTGCCTGTTGTGTAATGAATGATCGACCAGAATAAGCGATGCATGTACCTATAAAAAATCAGCATTTGCTTTAGTTTGTCTAGAGTTTATGTATATTTATATATACCCCTATATTCCTAATGTGCTTCGGCCTCTGGCTCACTGTCTATCTGTATTTGAACTTTGACACTGCTAGGCTGATTTTGATGCCAGAAAGTTATTTAAAATAAGTAGTATTTTTTGTCTATTTTTAGAGTATTACTTGCACATATAAATCGGATGACAATGCAATAACTAAGTCTTACCAAATAAAGCAATGGACAAATAAAAAAGTAAGTATTTGTCATTCATATTTGCTTAAGTTAAGTGTGTGTAAAGTATGTCTTCTTGCTCTATGATTGAACTGTACTTATTTGATAACGGTATTTCTATGTTTCTCGCCATTTTGCCTCGAAGACCACGCTAAAATTTAAAGATTCTGTTATTGTTTGTGTTTACATTTTATGTTAGATATATGAATTTGTATTTGTTGTTATCTATTTCAATAGTTAACATATCGAATGAATACTAATTTAATGTTAAATGTGCGACATTTTGTTTGTTAACAAAGTGTTTGCTTTATGCAGATTTTATCAAAAATTAGATAATTACTTATATTATCGTATACTGTTCGACCAATAATTTACTCATTACTGGTTTTTAGAAATAACAAAGAGTATTTTTTTAAATTATTTATCTACTTAAATTCAATACTCTGGCTGCTCTGGCCAAGAACAACTCTGGTAGTACAGGTAATGTCATACCTGTGGATACCAAAAAAGACCTGATGATGATGGAAGTTCGAACATTTTTTTGGTTAAATCTAACGTGAGACGCAGACATTAATATGGTATGAAGTAATTTTATGAATATTTTCATATTACAAGATTGTGTGGAAGAAAATGCTCATTTCCTAGTTTTATTAAGATTGTAACTTTGACGACCTCCGTGGCGTAGTGGTCACCATGCTAGTCCGCCACCCAGAGGTCCCGGGTTCGATCCCCGGTCAGGGCAAGTTGGAAAATGGCCTTTTTTAAATTGTCCTGGGTCTTGGATGTTTATCTATTTAAGTATTTATTATAAAATATAGTATCGTTGAGTTAGTATCCCATAACACAAGTCTCGAACTTACTTTAGGGCTAGCTCAATCAGTGTGATTTGTCCCTATATATTTATATTTATTTATTAAAGCAGTGATAAAGGCCATTTATTGTATTGTCATTAATTTATAGATTTTACAAAAATCGTGATGTTGTATAAAGTGAAGCAACCACAAGCCTACAATGTAAATTATTATTTAAAGTTTAAACGAATATTCAGTACCTATTTATAGAAAAAAATATTGATTTTAGTGGTGGTAATCGTTGCATCACTATATGTCAAGATTAGCATAAAACTTAGCTTTTGATAATAACCAGTAATAGCAAACTTACAAATGAAGATACCTAACTATGCAGAATCTCATTTGTATAAAATATTTATGCAAACAATAGGTATCACCACGCTTTGTATACGTAAGTTGTGCAGATTGTATAACTTATACCTTTGTGCAATACGTGTCGAATGTTGTAGGAATAGAGAAAAACATTAAAGAAATTAAAGAGTTAAAGAATTATAGCGACTGACATGTATTTAGCAGCAACTAAAGTAATGTAATCTGTTTATGCCAATTTGAAAATACAATTACTTTCTGCTTTTGAAAATAATGAGTCTAAACTAAAGGAAAGTACCTACGGTGCAGACAATTCGTAGGTATAACATTTTGTAAATATTTTATAATAATTATTTTATAGCTTTTCACATGCAGAATTTGATAAAACTTACGTAGGTACATGCAATTCTTGTAAAAACTGCATTTAAAAAATTAAACTGAACGTTACAAAAATTACCTGATCTGTGATTAATTTAATTACCGCTTGTTGATGGTACCTACTTGCACATTTTCCCTTTCTCGTTTTCGTACATAACAGATTTCTGAATATAAAATGGCTGAAATCATTGTCAAATGCCTTTTCAAAATTCCATGTTTCGCATATTCCGGCGACTCATCGTGAATCAAGCGGAAGATGACTCATTGCGCGTCGAGTCGAGAAAATGTAACCGTTATGATTTAAATTGAACTATACAGACATATACAGGTATATTGCCACGGATTTACGGTACTTGCGTGGTAAGGTCGGGTTTTGGAGAGCACTTGGTCGAATTTGACAAACACTTGAATATTTATTCGAGAAAATATATTTTAATTTATTAGGATAGGTATGTATGTTTCTATACAGCCTATCCACTGCTGGGATAAAGGCCTCTCCAAACGAGGATTTGTCCAAAATCACCATGCTGGGTACTCTGAGCAGGCGAGTTGGTGATGTATGTTTTAATAAGTAATGGGACGTTGGTCGCGTGGTCTAGTTTTTGACAACCGCGCGGAATCGTGCATTTTTCTGAGATAAAAAGTATTGTAAGTGTTTATCCAGGTAATAAGCTATATACATGCCAAACATTGTAATCCGTTGAGCAAATTTTGGCGTAGCGGAACAAACATTCAAACATCCACACGAACTTTCGCATTTATAATATTAAAAATATTAATTTCTATGCAAGTTTTCTGTTGGTATACTGATATGGTGTATTGCTACAGGTCCCTATTCAGATCTTCTGATCAGAATAGAAGCTGCGAGAGAAGACTGGACTTTGGAAGCAAAAGCTTATACGAAGTTTTGGAGGTAAAGTATTCTTTTTGACAGATTCAATTAATCTAAAGTAATTAGCATTTACTTTTTTTTTAGATTATCTTGCTATTAATTAAGACTCAACGTAACGTTAGGTAAACTCTTTTTTAAGGGTTCCGTAGTAAACATGGAAGGTTTGTCATGGGTATGTTTATTAACCCTTCAACAGTCTACGACCGTAATACGGTCGCGCGCCATTGTTTTACTATTGTTCTTTATTGACAGACAGTTAAGCGATTAATCATGCCAAAAAATAAAGTAAAATAAAAAATATATATATATATATATATATATTTTAATGGTATATCCCATATATGTAAAGTTGGAGTTTTTGCCTTGACTAACCCATCGTGTGTGGTACCATAGGTCTCAAAAATATTGTGAACTTGGGAACACTATTTTTCTATTTAGGTACTTATCCTTTTTTTAAATATTTGGTTTATAGTGAAAATGTTTGTTAAAGTCAAATGTCTTATCCCATCTATGTGTTAAACGGTTGTATAGACACATGAAAAAAATCACGGCTGATTCGAAGCTTAATGAAGTTTGAAGAAAGACTATCAGAGCTAATTAAGCTGTTGGTCCAAGCTGTCTTCATTGTATGGCAGTCGTCAAGCTATGTTAGAAGCCTTTAGGCATCCAAAAAAACCCGACACCAGTGTTGCCCACTTACATACACGAAAAATAACAACATCAGAGCTAACTAGGGTTTGCAAAGAATGTTATACACCAACTTATAAAATTACACGGAACGCCAAAATTTCATACAAATTCAATAGAAAATTAGTTTTTTTAGTTGTTTTTAGAAGCATGAATCAGACTTTCCCATGCAAACGTAGACTAGCTTTTATTTTGAAACGGCTTGTCATAACTTGACGAAATTACAAAGAAACTGCATATATTAAGGCAAATAACTAGTTTTCACAGTCACAATATGAACTTAAAAGAGAATATAGTGTATCATATCATATACAAGCTAAACAACATCAATGAGACCTTTTTAACGCGTTTGACCGGGGAGAGTAAGGCTAAATCCTCTGGCTGCTCTAGATTAGTATGGCTCCGGTCACAGAAAGATCCGGTAGTACTGAGAGGATCGTGTTCTTTTAGTAGAGACAAAACGACCTGATGATAATAAGCCTCTAAAAATAAATTGAAAAAATATTTTTTTTATAAAATTCAAAATGGCCGTTATAACTCGCTCGTTACACGGAAGCCCACGGAAGTTAGTAGTCTTATTGTTTTGTTTTAATTGAGTGCATCTGTTATGTTAAAAGTGAAACACGCCGGTCTGCTGCTTCCGTGTCAAGGTCTGACTTCCCCTACCCCGAGCGTGACTTATAATTTTTATTATTCGTGTGTGCGTGGACGTAGGCATGGCTTTCTGTAGTATCTGTAGGGTGGGGTCGAATTTTTGTCATTTGTATTTGAAAATTAGCATTTTTGATATTGTCTGTAATCTATTAAGTATATACTATTAAGTATTTTTGATTTCGTTTGATAAAATTTACCCACTAAAACTTAAGAATTTAAGTGCAGACCTGATTCTAAGTAATCTACCTACCTATGCCTAAAGAAGCCAAATATGCAAACTT
Organism: Acrobasis suavella; assembly: GCA_943193695.1. Classification (NCBI taxonomy): domain Eukaryota; kingdom Metazoa; phylum Arthropoda; class Insecta; order Lepidoptera; family Pyralidae; genus Acrobasis; species Acrobasis suavella. The sequence goes on from OW971928.1 coordinate 33,729,452, forward strand.
TGTATGCTTATACATAAAGCATACAAAGTTTGCAAATTTGGCTTCTTTTTTTTTTCATTGCATATTTTGTTCAAAAACTAAGTAAATGCATATTTTCTGTTTTGTATTTTTCTATATTAACATTACGAGTATTATTTGTATTTATTTAGAAAATTTGAAGAAACATTAGAAGTTTTCATGAATTTATTTACCCAAATTTCGCACCAAATCTCCCTTATTTACGTCCAAAATATTAGTCTGTATTTGCCTGTCTAGGTTATTCTTTTGCTGAACCGGTCTGACGACCTAACCTACTCTTATTTGTGGTTTTATTTCGTTTCGCACAGTTCGATAAAAGTTGCAATTCGTATTAATATTTTGCGAAAATCGACATCACTGAAGTAAAGCATGACCAGATTATGGAAAACTGTTGTTTATTTAAAGCTTTCTTACTTTTATTGAAAAAAAAAAAATACATGACTGCGGAAAGAATAAGGAATTTCTGGGATTTTATGACTTTAGTACAAAGAGAATATTACTAATCAGTTCACTTTAGTACTACTACATATATATTAAGACGGCTTTTTTTCTTTTCTTGATTTTGTGGCGTTTGATTTCGTGTTTTGAATAAAAATATTTTGCTAGCCCTGATATGAATACACATGTGAACAAAAAAATAGTAGGTAGGTGTTTAGGTACCCTTTTATTACATACCTACATATTCCAAACACAAAAACATACACTTTTTTAAATAATACGAGCAAAGGTATCGACTCGTGACGAGAAAAAGTGCAAGCAGTCTTACGTTAACGCTATAATTATAATTTAAGTACTCTCATCTTTAGTTAATATCGTGACAATTTTGTAGTTATTCAACTCATATTTTGTAGGTAAATACTGGGCGACCTTTATTAAATTTTTTATTTCGTTTCTTTTCTGATTTTAGTACACTTGCTGCAAGGGTTCCAGAATGCGACCAAATCTTAAGAAATGACCGTATCCGAATTGAAAAGAAATTGCTTTCTTCAGGGACTGTAGTCAAACTGCGGGCTTATTCGCAAAACGTCTCTTTCGCAAAATGTCCCCTAGTAGTAAAACGTCTCTTTCTCATAATGTCTCTTTCGCAGAACGTCTCTTTCGCAGAATATCTCTTTCGCACAATGTCTCTTTCGCAAAATGTCGCGTCAGGGACTTAGAATAAAATTACGATTTTCAAAGCAACATCATTTATTAGCCAAACACAGCTCGGCAATAATGAATGACACATACATTTAAAGTTTTTTTTCGAAATACCCTCACATATTATTATAAGTGTTGCCATCACCGAACTTTAAATTGTACCAAAATATTTATTTTTAACTGTACAACAATATTTTTCTTATTTGGAATACACACTTAGGTAAATTTAAGGTACCAAAATGATGTCATAATTTGTTTACTTTATAAGTAACTTTAATCTAAATGATTTTGCTTTGACAATCAGAATTTTATTCTAAGTCCCTGTCGTGACATTTTGCGAAAGAGACACTCTGCGAAAGAGACATTCTGCAAAAGAGACGTACTGCGCAAGAGACATTATGAGAAAGAGACGTTTTACGACTAGGGGACATTTTGCGAATAAGCCAAACTGCGATCTTTTTTGATAAATAAATTTCAGTAATAACTAACGCATATATTGCAGATTAATTAAGCTATAAACATTGCGAATTGAGTATAGCATTTATTTTTTCTTTCAATTTCACACAAATACGGAAAATTGACGACCTTCGTGGCCTATTGATCATTATGTCATGCTGTAATAATGGAGATCCCAGGTTCGATCCCCGGTCAGGTCAAAATGGAAAATGATCTTTTTCAGATTGAACTGCATGGGTCTTGGGTGTTTATATAGTTATTATATAGGTATGTATATGTTATAAAATGGAGTATCTATCGTATATTATCTCATAACATAACACAAGTTTATAACTTACTTTGGGGCTAGCTCAATCTGTGTAATTTGTCCGCATATATTTAATTTATTTATACCTACACCAATAAATTTTCGCCAAGGAGGCCTGGAAAATCATTAGTTGAGTCCCACGGCCCAACCCAATGCAAGTTTCTTGGCGGTTGCAAGATGACTAGTATAGTCTTACTAAACCAAACGTCAACCGTTCAAATAATTTACTGCTTCATTGCGTGCATGTAACAGGCATGCATGCAATGAAGAAATAACATCATTAACTTGCATGTAACAGGCAAGAAACTTGTAGTACCTATGCAAATGGACCTACATTTAAAAATTACGTCACGCAGTTTTGGCTTTTCCGATCCCTTAAAAACGTATTGTCATGCAGGGGGGGCATGACAATACGTTTTTTGTACATACATGTTACATGCAAGTTAATAATGAAATTTTATTTCTTCATTGCATGCATGCCACATATTCCCCCACATCGCTGTGGCGTAATATGTGGATGGCCCTTTTATATATCACTATAGTCCATTTGGTTAGTTATTTAAAAGAATGTAATTGACATGTCTTTTTATTGAAATATACACTTTATAAATCAATACATTTGCAAATAACAAATTATTTATTTTATTAATTATTAATTATATATTATTTTTTCTAATTTTCAAAATGTGTCCGGTCAGCGGTGTCGGAGACTTTGGGGGGATGAAATACGGTATTTTTTATCGACAAATCACCCCTCATAAGTAGTTTTTCTCCTACCATAATAAAATGGCAGCCATTTTGTTTTTTTTTTTAATCGTAGCACGAGTTTTGTACTAAATTAGCCATAGCTCCCTATGTAGAGGTCCTAGAAACACAAAATAAGTCTCATTCGAAAGCGAAACATGTAGACCATAAAATATTGGTAAAAAAAATGCTAATTTTATTTATAAAAAGAACCAAAAAATTGCTAAAAGAAAATAATTAAGTAATTATTTTGCATTTTTTTTACAATATTAGGTTTAAAAAAAAATCTAAGCTGTTGGCCTACATTTTTTTTATGTCTAAACGATATAACAGTATGTCCCCTAAATAAAACAGCATACATCTTAGCCCTAAGTTACATAGTTCAGAAGCTATGATGGTTTGAATAGACCCCTTATTGTCTAATCCGGCAGTTGAGAAGGAAATAAAACAAAATACTTAGTCTTCACGACATTCATTTTGGCAATAAAAAAAAAACAATGTTTTAACCATTGTTGTAGAGACTAATTAGGACCTGGTGATGAAGATGATGATGATAACCATTGTTCGAAATGTCCTCCGTGGTGTTGCAGACATGCTGTTGCTCTTACTGCCACATGTTGCGTAGAGCGTCTTATCATCGCTTTGTCATTCTTTAATTCATTTCCGACTTGAATAATTTTGTTAATTAGCTCCTCGCGTGTATTTGGCACGTCGACATAGACTTTCTGTTTCATTGTACCCCACAAGGAAAAATCAAGTGGGGTCAAGTCCGGTGAACGCGGTGGCCAAGCGATTGTTCCACCGGTTCTTTTTATAAATAAAATTAGCATTTTTTTTACCAATATTTTATGGTCTACATGTTTCGCTTTCGAATGAGACTTATTTTGTGTTTCTAGGACCTCTACATAGGGAGCTATGGCTAATTTAGTACAAAACTCGTGCTTCGATTTAAAAAAAAACAAAATGGCTGCCATTTTATTATGGTAGGAGAAAAACTAGTTATGAGGGGTGATTTGTCGATAAAAAATACCGTATTTCATCCCCCCAAAGTCTCCGACACCGCTGACCGGACACATTGTATATTGACTTATAAAGTGTATATTTCAATAAAAAGACATGTCAAGATTGTTACCATTCTTTTAAATAGGTACCTAAACAAATGGATATAGCCTATCACCACGCATTAATATTTCACTAGAAAACAATGAATGTACACATTGTGATTAAACATAGATCACAATATTTTATTTTCTTCATACAATATAGGTATCACTAAATCATTAATAAAAGTGAGGTACCTACGTTAAGCTGATAAGATTTTAGAACGAGCGAGCGAAGTTCTCATGGTCTACTTGAAAAATCCAGCACAAGTATACCATACAAGTTATGCTATAAGTGTGTTTGTTCGACGATACTCGTAACTTGAGTATCTTTCATCGGAACTTCATGAATTTTTTGGTTCGAAACATTAGCCAAGTCAGTCAAGGGGTGGCCGCACAGATGTGGAGTTGCTAGTTCACACGTTATCGAGTCATCACATCGAGATCGAGTAGATAATTTCTCCGAAAAATGAGTTGCGCGTAGATTCTGTATTATGACAACTCATTTATTGTCGCCGAGTGGCAACGTTGCCATTTTTGAAACGCGGAGTCACATAAACGAACGGTTTTTGTATGGAAAAATCGAGTGAGTAACTCTAGCAAGAAAGTAGCTCCTAAAGAGAGATGAGTGGAATTTATAGTTAGTATACAACATGCTGTAAATGTGCCCGGCATAAATAATTTGTGGGGGTTGTCGTTTCGGAAAAAAAGGTTCCTGCTAGCGTAACGTTGTTCCAGCAGAAAAATTCTAAACTACTGTTCGGAGGTAGAAACAATGTGCATGGTCAGATAGCTTACATATGTGGAAGAATGTATGGCGAATATGGAATTAGTGACGGTTCAAGTTTTCAAGATATTGAGTTTCCTGCTGGAGTAACGTTTAGCGAAATCGTTGTGCTCAGAAACTGTTACATGTGCGCATGTTAAATAAATTTAGATGAGTTTGAGCTTCTAATTGGTTGAGTTAATAATTAGATTTTAGAAAGTACTTATTATTTTTGAGCATATCTTTTTTATATAAACGAAACATTTCTAGCTGAAAATTAGCAATGCGTTATTTGACTTTGGATACCAATTTTTGGTTCATACTCGCACGTCTAGGGTTGACTCGTTTTCTTTATATTGACTGTCAAAGTTATGATTGTGATAATTTTGGTTTTTGTAATATTATTTTTTAATAAATAATGTACCAACACTTTTTAATTTTTTTATGGATATATAGGCGTCAAGATTGACCGAATACAGTTTTCAGTGAGCTTATACGTTTTTCTAATTCAGGAGCTGCGAATTTTCTTCGTGTTTAAAAAAAGCGCGGCTACTCGAAAATTATAAGTACTTTCTAAAATATAATTATGTGTGCCATGAGCACCAATTAAAAGCTACTCATGTAAATTATTCTACATGCGCACATGTAACAGTTTCAGTTCACAATGATTTCGCTAAACGTTACTCCAGCAAGAAACTTAATATCTTGAAAAGCTGAACCCGTAAACCGTCACTAATCCCATATTCGCCGAACATTCTTTCACATACATAAGCTATGACCATGCACATTGTTTCTCCCTCCGATCAGTAGTTTAAAATTTTCCAGCTGCAACGTTACCCTAAAAGGAACCGTTTTTTTCCGGTAATTTTTTTTTAAAACGACTGTATATGTGCGCAGCATAAATAATTTGTGGACCTCCACAAATTATTTATGCTGGGCACATTACAGCATATTGGGTACTAATTGTAAATTCTTCTTATGTCTCTCTAAGAGCTACTTTCTTGCTGGAGTAACGCACTCGGAAAAAACCATTTGATTAGTGACTCCGCGTTTCAAAAATTGCACTTCAGGTATTTCTTATGAAACCAAATGCAGTATAGCCACGCAACTCATTTTCTGTTACAGAAATTACGTTTGTTTTGCATGATCCTTATTCATAGGCTACAAATACACATGCTGATCTGATTATATTGCCGATTTTTTAAATATGAAATTCTGGTCACTCGTTACAAAATTGGCAATGAATATGAAATCAGTATCTGAATTTCAGTGAAGAGTTCGCCTGACGAGGCACAACGTTGGTACATTAGTAAACCAGACCAACAGACCCCACTAAGACTAGTAAGAGGTGCAAAATCCACCTGTTTATGACAATATTATAGCGTCTGAAGCTTAGCTACACATTCTGATATAAAATAAACGACTCTTATACCAACATCGTTTATTACATAACTTAAATCCATACATTAAATAGTACCGTAGTATATAAGTACTACTAAAGCACTACAAATAGAAAAAATATTCTGTAAATAAGTCTAACAAAGCAAATTTAATAAATAAACATGTAAATAACTAGTATATTCAACCATGAATGCGATTTTTAAAAAAATGCAAAAGGGTAAATAAGTACATACGTAATATTTTTTAAATAGGTAGTCAAAGACAGGGCAGAAGTGGCGCCCTCATCTGAAATAAATGGTTTATTCGTAACTGTGGTGATGATTAACATTCTGAATATACATTAGATAGACTTAAAATTATTTTATACTTAAAAGGCCACTTCTGCACTGTCCTAACTGAACACATTGTAATATCTACCTATGTAGTCTTTTTTTGTGGTAAAGTTGTAACATAGGTCATGCATGACCCGCTAATGCTTAATGATTGGAATGGACATATTTCCATGCTTGTCTGGGATAAAAGAAAAAACGTAGAATGTACTATACTATAACTACTAGGGGAGGGCGACTTGAAGGTGTTGCAATACAAATATATATCCGTGGACATAGAATAAACAATTATTTAATTGAAGCCTTAAATCTGCTAATATAGTTTTATTTGCTTTTTTGTTTCCTATTTACTTTCCTAATTTTACAAACCTGCGAATAAATTCATTCTCCGGGGGCAAGACGCCGTTGAACCTTTTTTTGTTTTGAATTAAGAAGACATCATTTATTTAATTCCGGACTACGAATATAAGACCACAATGATATGTTTGTTAGAATCTATAAAGATATCGCCCTACATGACTTTATGTTTTAAGTAAAGACTAACCGAATTATCGATTAAACAAATATATCCATTGATTTGTTTAAAAATTTTAAGAGCCGATGTAATTCCATATTTTCCCCGTCATTAATAATGAAGTAACATTAATACATGGCGCTATCACTGCAGCCTAAATCTCTGTTATATTACAGTTCTCTATGCATCCTGCCTCCGCCGCCCTCAGACCACAGTAGTGTCACGAACCAATTCGTTTGCCTCTATGCTCTTCTTCTCCCGCAGATCGTAAAAGCAGATCGAGAGAATGAGCGAAAATGCGAAATATCAACCCATCACTGTACAAGTGATAATGTAAAGTAATGTAGTACAGAATAGCTTGCTGTCTTAAACTCATAAAACATCATACTTTCGTTTTTTATTGCGTTGTTTTTTTTTGCAAAAAATATCACATCTCCTGTCCGATAGTATCGTCGCGTTACAACGTCAAACTAAATCAGGTATTATCATCATCAATAATTATCTCCAAACATCAAATAACGCTGCCTTGTGTATTCTGCGTGTTTCTATTATTAATATACCGTCTAGTAGTTCGCATTCTAGCCGCAGCGACACTGTCGAACACCCATTTCGAGCTCACTTCGCCATCTCTAATACCAACTGTCAAATCAAAATCTTGTCCAGCATTTTGTGTGAGTCCGCCATTCTGAGTCTGGCCACCATTTCGCACGACAGCGCCGCACAATGTTAACAGTTGTGTTGCCGCGTCTTTTTGCTCTGCATTCGGCGTGATTCGAACTCGCATGCCGTAAAAAACGTCGTAAGCGTATTCTGACCGGAGTTTTCCTAAAGATGTTCGTTCTATGCGCGCTTTCTGAAAAAATACGATATCTTTTTTTAGTTAAGTATTAACAAGAATATCACCCAGAAAAAAAACCCCGACTTTCAAGCGTTTACCCCCAAATAACTTTTGAACGGCTGAGCCGATTCTCATTAAAATGCCGATTTTTTAATCTACAAATTTAATTAACCCTTTCATTTGCTATCACAATCGGACATATTTGCATTTACCCATGACTTTAAATAGCTGAACCGCTTTTCATCAAACATAGCTAAGAATCATCTGGATTAAGCCAAATATGAAAAAAAAATCCGCATAAAATTGGCAATCTTTTTAGGCGCTATGGTGCCGGCCACAGACACAGATTCGTCGAACTTATAACATCTTTATTTTTCTTCGGGGGCTAAAATGTACTAACCTGAGAAATCTTCTTTAAATGCGGCACTTCATACCCATGATGGTGCAGCCACTTCTTCTCAGCCAACGAGTCGACCGCCCATTGCGCGTACAGCACCCTGCAACCCCTCGCCGCGCCCAGTAACGCGTTCAAAGTACGCGCCTTTTGCAATTCCATTCTGTGAACTACCCTCATTTGATTTACATTACTATTTATGACATCATAATTCACACTTTTATTCAAATTGATATTCAATCTTCTAGGACTAGTATTTGTCTTGTGATTCGTCACGTGATTTGTGGAATTAATATTTATCGTATGATTTTTGTTTGTCATATTTAAAGCTGTAAGACCGCTATTTGTCTTGTTATTTCTCGTCACGTTATTTGTGGAGCTAGTTTTTTTACTTGTGACCTCTAGAGCTGTTACTCTGGAACAGTTCCGGTCTGGGCTGTCGGAACGGGTGCAGGAACCTAGTAGCACGTGGGTGGTACGTCGGTTGACTTGCGATTGCACGCGGCCGTTGAGTTTGCGAATGGCGTCGCAGATTATGTGGCGCTCGGCGCGGTCCATGCCCGTTAGTACCTGGAAAAGAAAGATTAAGTTGTTAAGAAAAAATAATATCGATCGGTATGTAAACCGTAGCTTAAAGGGAAAAAACAGTGTCCCTAGTTGAACGACTTAATTGTAAACATGGAAGACCTTTGAGTAAAGTAAATATCTAGCTTTAAAACTTGTTTTCGTCAAAACTGGCCACTTGTGGCGTGGCGTAAACTGTGTCAAGCGGGACCACGTGACGTGTTCAGTATATCTCGGTCGTATATCTACGTGTGAAAGGGACACGGCAACACGCGACGTATTCTACTATCTCTTTCGCAAGCGCAAAACCCAGCACATGCTGAGGAAACCATTTTGGGGGATAAACTACATATTTTTTATTTGTATTTTTTAAAATAAAAAATATATTATTTTATTTAGTCCGTCAACTAGATTATCCAAAAATAAGGGACCCATATTTTTTTCAATTAGCAAAGTAGTAAAAAGTCGCCAAGATACAGCGCTTCGAAGTTTCGGAGTGGGGGTGATTTACGTCAGTTTCGGAGTGGAGGTTTTTAAAAATCGTAGCTGATCGTGACGTCACGCGAATTTAAATGCGCTGAATCTTCGTCATTATTCGCTAATCAGAGAACAAAAAAAAAATACGTATACTATAATTTACTTTTTAATACTTTGTAACTTAAACTACTTTTAATATCGATCTAATGAACCATAAAGGATTTTTTAGTCCACATTTCTATTGGCGTGAAGATAGTATTATGTTTCGCTGTACAAAACTATAACATACTTGCCCGAATGCACTCATAAAACCCTAATTAGATACTTATGTACCACAATCTCATTAAAACTCACCACTCTTGGCTTCCCCGCGCTAACACTAGCAACTCGTTGCGTAGCGGGCGTGGCGCAGGCCGCGACGAGTTTCCGCGCCATGCGTTCAGCCCGCGCGAGCTCTTTGCGTTCTCGCTGCGTCACCGGCGCGGGTTTGTTGCGTTTTTGAACTGGGGTTTCTGTACCTGAAAACAGAAAAAGTAAATGCTGACTGGTGAAGTTTTTTGCCAGGCAAATTAAAAAATCTGTCGACTTTCTAGCGTTCATCTCCAATAACTTTTAAACAGGTGAATAGATTTCCATAGAACATAGCTAAGAACCATCGCAATCAAGTTAGCATTCTAACAAGAAAAAAACCGTAACATAATCGGCCGATTCATTTAGGCGCTACGATGCCACAGACAGACGCACTGACACACATATATTCAGACACATGGACACTGCAAATTTATAACCCTCCTCGTTTTTGTCAGGGGCCAATAAAAATAAGGGCGCCTGCCACTATCTATGCCTAATAATTATTTATGCAACTGTAGTATAATATGGGTATTAAAACACGAATGTGGGTTACAGTTGCATACAAAACTTTATCTACACTCATGATATGAATCCTCTATAAAAGGTTCTAAATCCATAGGGTGTTGTAAGAAATCAATGTAAATTCCTGGTAATCAATGTAAATTGCTGAGTATCTAATACAAAATATGTAATGTCTGTATAGGTAATAATGAATTTTTGGATTTTGGATGGTACATGCAAATTATTTTTTGTTCGATATTAGTAAATATCGAATAAAAATGGCGGGATACGACGTGAATTCGAATGACCAATAAGTTCCTTTTTTTAATTACGGAGCTGTGGTAGTGAACAGCGCAAAGAGCAAAAAAAAATTTTTAGGTTCAGAAAGAGATAATCTGACATAAAACCCATTTTGTGTCTCTTTCCCTATTATGAGAATTTTCCGTTGCAAGAATACGTCTTCGTTAAAAGTCAAAATTGAAAGCGTACACTGTTTGTGAAAACCGAGGGAGGGATGACATGAAAAATATCGACATCGATACTTTTGGGAAATACTCACTCTCGTGCGTGGATAATAGGGTTAGCAAGTATTCAGTACTAAAAGAATAAAGACTTTTCAATTAAAACATAATTTATTTCTCACTATATATCTCTGACACTTTGACAAATGATGTGTCGTTCGAAGCGTCTTAAACAACGGGGAGTATAGTATTTATTTATACAACATATCGTTTTAAAAATTAAAACCAGACAACAAGGAGATTCTTGCTGAAAAATATACAACGTGGAATGGATATACCCGTAATAAATCAAACCACGGGCTATAATAGATCACTACAGTATAATAAAAGTAAAATAACTGACAAAAAACAAAACAAACAATCGGCATTTCCATATAAAAGTGTCCGACCCGCGCCCGGGCAATATGGGAAAAGTAAATTTTTTTTCGTTTTTTTTTGACTGTTATTTTCATTAAATTATACTAATACTAGATTGATTTGATTCCTTGGCTTTACACATAGGATACTTTTGATCAAAGGTGCAGAGGTAGCATCCGGCAGATAACACCCAAATCATGCGATTCTTCACGTAAGTGAAACAAGACAATTCAAAATATTTTGAGTACACTCTGTTTAAATGTAATATCCCGCAGACGATATAAATCGAAAATCAACGCGGCTCTGGTCGCTGAAATCTGCGGCCAATCAGCTTGGTTGCGCGGACGCAAATAAATCGAGCCCAACCAAGAAATGTAAAACCCTACCCTATTGCTTCATCCATTTTTTTTATCTCTTTATTAATTTTAAAAATAAAAATATTATGTGGTATCATGTGGTATCGATATTTTTATCGATTAGTTTTTTTCTAACCCTAGTGTCAACAAATTCAATAATTACGAACAGTTTACAAAACACTAATATAATAAGAAATATAAGCATTAACTACTATATTCTCTATTTACAATAAAATGGGAAAGTATGGCACTCAATTTTCAGTAAAAAATGTAATACGTGTACCTATAAAAATCTGTGATTTCAAGTGAAAAATATGTGCTCACCTGTGAAAGCTTACTTTTGTCACGATTGTCTTTATTACTACAGCGGCATTTGCATCACGGTACTATGCACTTCGACGGTATCTTGCTTATAATTAAAAATGTAGAAATTAATTTTAAATTGTTTTTAGTACCTATTAGAAAATTCGATGTAAAATGCAGTCTAGCCGATTTATTTACATGAGCTGTTTAATACGACAAAATTTGAATGACATTGTCTAATGACATTGAATTCTGATCCGGCGACTTTTCTATTTAGTAGTGGCTTGAAAGGTAGTGGATGGCCCTCCTCTACATTTCAAAACAGTGTACGTTTAGGAGCCTTCATCGCGGAATCTATATACCTCCTATATCTTTGGAACAGCGCGTACATGTCAATGTTCTTTTTTTGAAATTCATAAAGATTGTGGCTGTTTGATTAGTAAGGAAGGGATCGAGTTTGAGTTGCGTAATGAAATTTAGTACAACATTATAACACTCGTTTGGGTGATATAATGATTACTATGACACGTGTTTTAAAGTTGGCAATAAGCTAACTGTTCCAGAAACTTTTATAGAGGATTTATAGCATGGGTGTAGATAAAAGTAATTGACGAGGAGTGTTCAATAAATAGTAATAATGCAATACATTCTCCTTGAAAAGAAAAATGAATAAATACTGGCAGGCAAAGCCCAAACATAAGATATTATAATGATAATAAAAAAAGAAATCAATTCTCTTTTTTGAACGAACGTGTTCTTAAAAATGGATAAAATTGAAGTTCGAGCGGTAATCAAATATCTCTGCATGAAAAAAATTACTACGGAGCAGGTAAATCAAGACCTGAGAGCAACATAAGGGGTTCATGCACTTCTATATTTTACTGTTTCGCGTTGGTGTGCTGAGTTCAAACGAGGAAGAACTTCCACTGACGATGACCAACGCACGGGACGCCCTACATCGGCAGTAACTAAACAAATATTAAAAAAAGGTGAAAACATTGTCTTGGCGGATCGTCGTGTTACTGTTCGTTTTTTAGCTGAAGAAGTAAAGAATTCGATAGGGCTCGTTCATAATATTATACGCTACCATTTGGGTTCAAAGATTCAAAGATTCAAATGTTTATTCAGTAATTAGACCTTTACAGGCACTTTTACACGTCAATAAGTATAATTTATGTTACGTGTAAAGTATATTAAAATTTAATTTATTTTTTAAAGAAAAGCTACCGATACCAGCGCTTCGTAACGACCACTGCTGAGAAGAAACGCCGAAAGAAACTCATTTTCACAGTATTGGTCGCCTACTCGCCAGAAGGGCTTTGTCATATTATTATAAATTGTCTTTTAATTAATAAATACTTATAATATAATACAATGTTGACACATTATAACATGTTATGCTTGCGAACAAGTAAACTAACATAAATTACGTAATAAAAAATATTAAGTAGTCAAAAAAAGCGAAGCCGAGCTGACCAGTCCCTCCCGGCAGCACCCGTTCACGAGTTGACGCACGGATCAGCCATCGTTAAACTCAACCATATTAGAGGGAATCCAACGACCCGACCAGCGACGCCACCACCGGATTGGACATTTTAGTGAGCATGAAAAACCCGAACTCGCAGACCTTGTCAAGAGAAAATATTAATTATATGTTGGTCACTTATTGATCGCAGAGCATTTACATGTTTTTACAGTAAGCTTATTATGGTAACAGAAAATGCAGCTATTAATGTTTCATGTGTGGAGTGTAATGGAAAATGTTTAGGAAGTATCCACGCGTTTTTATCTCTTAAATAATCATTGATAGTATAGTATGCATTGTTCAATAAAACTTTTTTAACATGTGTTTTAAATTTTGCCATTGGTAGGTTAACGATCGCTTCGGGAAGTTTATTAAATAATGTTATACCTAGACCTAAGAGTGACTTTCTAGTTTTAGCAAGTCGAAATTTAGGCGTATGAAGCTGATTTTTGTTGCGAGTATTATAACTGTGAACATCACTATTTTTCTTAAAATTATTTAACCTAGATTTAACAAATAGAAGATTTTCGTAAATAAATTGAGATGTCACAGTAAGAATATTTATAGATTTAAATAACTCTCTTAAGGAATCGCGTGATTTTAGTCCGTAGATCGACCGAATTGCTCTCTTTTGTAGCACAGAGATAGCATGTATGTTAGCCGCTTTACCCCATAAGAGCAAGCCATATGACATTATGCTGTGAAAATAACTAAAGTATACTAGCCTAGCAGTTTCAACGTTAGTACACCGTCTGACCCTCCTCACAGCATATGCTGCCGAACTAAGTTTCTTGGCAGTGGCCTCAATATGTTTATCCCATTTTAAGTTCCAGTCTACAGTTATGCCTAAAAATTTGGTGTTGGGTACCCATTCTAGAACTTGACCATTAAGACTCAAAGGTATGTGAGTATTAGGTTTATTCAATAGTGAAAAATTAACGCACTTAGTCTTTTGTGTGTTTAAGGCCAGATTATTAGTCGTAAACCAACTAAGTACTTGTGACATAGTATTGCTTACATCGTCATAGTTTGTGCATTTTCTGTCAACCTTAAAAAGTAAAGATGTATCATCAGCAAACAATACTACTTCACACAACTTTTCTGCAAGACAGGGGAGGTCATTAATATAAATCAAAAACAAAAATGGACCAATTATTGAACCCTGAGGCACACCCATGCTCACAGGTGCACTATCTGAGGATACTCTGTTGATTTCAACTCTTTGAGTTCTATTATCAAGATAAGATGAAATAACAGAGAGTGCAGTATCAGTAACGCCATAAAATTTTAGTTTATTTTTTAATATTATGTGATCGACACAATCGAATGCCTTCGACAGATCGCAAAAGATACCTATAACGTCTTGTCGATTCTCCCAGGCTTCGTAAATAATTTTAACTAAGGTCGCTGCTGCATCAGGTATGAAAAGTGTCAGCGCGCTGGGTGCCCAGAATGCTTTCTGAAGCGCAGAAACAAACGAGATAGAGAATTTCACAAGGCTGTTTGGATTTATTACAAGATCCTGACAGATTTTTAGCTCGATTCATAACTATGAATGAAACATGGCCTCACCATTATGACCCGGAAACGAAAAATACTGTCCATGACTTGGAAGAGACCGTCATCTCCAACACCGACGACATTTAAGGTAATTTCATCCGCCGGTAAGACATGGGCTCTCTTTTCTGCGACAGCCAAGGTGGTATTGATTGAATACCTTAATCATGGACCCACTATTACGGGGACTATGTACGCAGGACAAGTATTCAAGTTAGGCGAGGAAATACGCAAGAAACGTCGTGGCAAACTTGCTAAAGTTGTTTTGTTTCACCAAGATAACGCCCCCGCGCACAAGTCAAGAGTTGAGATGGCTGCAATTCAAGAAGGTGGCTTCGAATTGATGGAACATCCTCCATATTCACGGGACCTCGCTCCTAGTGATTTCTAATTCTATTTCCGCGGTTAAAGAAACATATCAGGGCTCAGAAATTTGCAGCACGCAGTAGTTGCCGCTATACACGATTTTTTAAGGGATCAGGAAGATTTCCTTAGAAAGGGAATTTTAGCTTTATAAAAATGATATATCAAGTGTATAAAACTGAAAGGTGACTACGTCGAAAAATAAATTAACATTTAATAAAAAAATATCGCTTCATATTCATTCTCACTTTTTATTGAAATCCCCTAGTATGGTAAATAATACACCAAACGCGGCGAAAGAAAAAAGATCATCACAGGAACCAATAATCACTGCCTCAGGCGTATATATACAATTTTGCATCTTCCTCTGGCATGAAAGTGGCTTTCAAATTTACTCTATCTAATCTGATATCGTACGTATCTAACCTTATATCTCATATCGTTAAATCCGATAGATTATTGGCATATTTTATGTATGAATACAATACAAAAAACTATTGCAAAAAATGTTATTAATTACAATTTCGAATAATTCAGTACCGTCATATAAACATTCACAACTAAAAAAATAAAACGACTTCAACTCCAAACTACACACACGATTTTCGACTTCGCGCCGCGGGCCTCCTATATTTTCGCCTCTGTTAGTTATGGAACGCGGTGAAATTCTGAGATTGGGCGCCAACCAAACGCTTTATTTAGTAGTATGTATCGGTCCTAATTTATTAATTAAGTGTGTAGGAGAGTGCAGATAACAGGTTATTAAAATATTCGTGATATTATCGAGAACCTCACCTACAGCAGATCCGTACATTTCATAGAGACATCGAGACCTTGTTTTTCCGGACGATTGCTAGTATATGCGATTTCTTTATCTATCTTCTATATATATAAAAGCGAAAATCACTCACTCACTCATCACGAAATCTCGAAAACTACTAAGCCAATGAAGATGAAATTTGGCAGGAAGGTAGATTGTGACTAGGAGACGTCCGCTAAGAAAGGATTTTTGGAAATTCCATCCCTAAGGGGGTGAAATAGGGGTTGCCAGTTTGTATGGAACTTCGTAATTTTTAAGGTGAGACACAAGAAATTTTTATTTTATTTTAATAGTTAGTAGAAAAGAATAATGCATTTATTAGATTTTGAAAATAACATTTCTATAGGGGTGAAATAGGGGTTGCAAGTTTATATGAATCTTCGTCATTTTTTTTTTAATTAGTGGTCCATAAAAAAATCCCAGCGTATCCCAATTTTAATAAAAAAATAAAATTGCAACACCTGGGGTGCATTAGGGGTTGCAAATTTATATTATTATGAAACTTCGTCATTTCTTGAGTGAGGCAAAAAAATTTAGACAAATAGATCATTTGTTCTCCTTTGCTCTAGCAAATGATGGTAATGGGAACGGGATATTTTCTCACAATTTATAACGTAAAAAACCAATTAAAGATCATATTAGAACCATTTTTGACTTATACGCGGACGAAGTCGCGGGTTACGGCAAGTTAATTATAAAATCGATTATGCGCTAAACGTCTTTTAAAATACGCGCGCCCGGCCGCCCGCGCCACTGTGTGGCTAATTGCTCGGCGCACCAAAGGTACTACGCGTAGCATTCAAATCTCCAGGCTGTCTTAATTTACACACATGCAAAAATAGCTAAAGTGCATAAATAGGCTTCTGCGCCTGTGTTTGTGTCAAATGCGCTTAAGCTAAGACGACGGTTTCGGCCAATTAGAATGTATCAATCTTTTCATTTGTTCCTGTAATGTCACGAAGGTCACTACAGCAAAATCTATTGGCTAATCGTAGTATTATTGGCCAATATGGTTTGTGGTCGTGCTATGCTACCAAATTAGAAAAGCGTTATTCATCGAAGATTCCGTTGATATATGCGTCACACATGTTTCAGCCATATTATATTTCGTTCGGCCATATTTAATTAGTTCTATCACTGAGTTTGTTTACAAATGCATGACTACGAAAGTTTTATTTAAAACTTACTAAAACAGTGCAAAGTTTACCTTGTGAATGATGTTTAACAAACTGAATAGGGATTGATTATTATCAAAAACCAATAAGTAAACCTTACAAATGGCCACTGATTTTAGAGGACGTAAAATCGCGTAAGTTGTAGCCTAGATTTTCTCAAGTTTTAATCTACGAGCTACCCAAACAAAAATCTCATTGCACGCCACTGGCATACGGCTAATGTTACTTTTGGAAGAGTTTTGCTGCCTTTTGGTGCTTTTCAGCTTCCCACTTACCTGAATCATCATCAGATCCCTTCAAGACCTCAGCTTCTCTCTGCGTGAACAGCTTTCTCTTAGATTTTTTAGGGAGAGGGCTGCCCACTGACGAGTTTGGTAATGCTCGACGTGGTGCGGTGTTGACTCGGTATTCGATGTCTGTAACATACATAGCAATGTTAAATAATATACTATCATGTCTTGTTATCTTTTGTCGACCTAACAGAGCCTTTCGTATAAATCTTTACTAATATAATACTAATAAATCCGTAATGTAAATTATACTCAATGACGTGTAAAATTGCAACGTAAAAATTATATAAAAAGCTTCAAGTTCTCACTTTAAAATACAAACAGTAGTTCATAAAATAGTATGAAGGGTTATCTAGGGCTTAGTCAAAGGCATCAAGGCAAATTTTGCTACCTGCGTTTCCTTTCAAAGAATTTACTTCAAATGGGCCCCCATTTGAAATAAATTCTTGCACTAGCACTGGACCCCGAAAAATTCAGGTAGCCTCTTAAATAATCAAATCAGTTTTAAGTTTTCCATTTTTTCCTTGCTTTTGATGAAAAGCAGAGTGTTCAACTCGAATCTATAAATATAAAAGCGAAAATCACTCACTCACTCATCACGAAATCTCGAAAACTACTTAGCCAATAAAGATGAAAGGCAGGAAGGTAGATTGTGACTAGGAGACGTCCGCTAAGAATTCCATCTCTAAGGGGTGAAATAGGGGTTGCCAGTTTGTATGAATCTTCGTAATTTTTAAAGTGAGACACATGAAAATTCAAATTTATTTTAGTAGTTAGTAGAAAATAATAATGTATTTTTTTTTATTAGATTTTGAAAATGATATCTCTATAGAGATGAAATAGGGGTTGCAAGTTTGTATGAATCTTCGTCATTTTTGAAGCGAGACACATGACATTTTTGAATTAGTGGTTAGTAAAAAATAATAATCCATTAATTAGATTTAAAAAATTGGATCCCCGGGAGTGCATTAGGGGTTGCAAATTTATATTATTATGAAACTTCGTAATTTGTTGAGTATGTGACAAATTAACTGCGATAATTTTTCAAAACTAAAAACCGACTTCATCTCCACATACACAACCGATTTTGATAAAATTGGAAAGTATACCCTTTCAAACAAAAAAAGATTTTTTAAATCGGTCAAGGCGTCTTTGAATCATCGGTGAACAAACGTTTATGACTTCTACGCGGACGAAGTCGCGGGTTAAAGCCAGTGTAAGTTTAAATTACACCCTCGAACTATAAGCACCCTCGCTCGCTCGTGCGCCTAAACATCTCGGGTGTAATTGATCACTTACAACTCTTGTTTAACAATCTACTAATTACTGAATAAACATTTTTAAATTTTGAAGAACAAGCGGGACAGCCCGGGCTCTTAAGCAGTACAGGAACGCGTTTAAATGAGGTGGACCACACAGATTTTTTTATGCCACTCGAAAATAAATTTTAACCCTTAGCCAGGCGTCGTAGGTATAAGTTTTTCATTGGTTTTTGACCTTATGGCATAAAGTTCAAATTAATGCGGTCCCTATTCGATCACTGCCTGCCTAGGGGTATAACTATTGGCATAAAGTGAAGACGCGAACAAGATTGGGTATGCTCGCGTGGCGTCGAGACCGCGCAAGCAATTTGTCAAGTTCAAACGTTTATGCATTTTAGGCTATGGTAATACGGACCTATTTTCAATTGAGCCTGTAAATTGCTCACGCATTTTCTTCTCGATCTGAACTGACCCTAACGCCAAAAGAGCTCCAAAAATATTCATGTCAATGGTCACCCAAGGATGCCGAGGACCTTGCGAAGTGGAGAAAATATAGCCAGAACTGTTTTAATGATTTGACTATAGTTTTACGTCAGCAGTAGCGATGACGTCAACCCTCCTTGGGAATTCAGTTTTGGCACGAGGTATTTGTACTTAGTCCCTTAGTAGCCTCTTACGACCTCTACAGGAAGAGATGGAGTGGTTCTATTCTAGGCTGGACGCCACACGGCGTAAGGAAAGCTACTGTTACATATTTTGAGGGTTCTATACCCAAGGAGGAATCAGATTAAGACTCCGCTGTCCGTCTGTTTATCTGTCGCCTCTTGAACCGTAATAGCTGATCAATAAAAAAAAAAAATCACAGATGATATTTTCTGTGGCCGCTGTGACAACAAATACTAAAAACAGAATAAAATAAATATTTAAATGGGGCTACAATACAACAACGTGATTTTTTATATTATCGCACTTGACCGGTTATTTTATTTAAGCCATAATCAAAAATAGATAAAAATACCTGTAGTAGTATCTCTGGATTCATCCGTTGTCTTGTTTGTTGTGTCATGTGACGTATCTTTGGACGTATCTCGCGAAGTATCCGCCGATGTATTGTTGTCTGTCTCACTTGACAGCCGTAACCTCGCCGGCCTGTTTTCTCTGTCATCTTCTTTGTCTGATAGCAGGTCTAGAAGGGGTATGTTCTCCATGTCAGCTTTTTTCTGTAAAATAACGGTGACTGTTAAGAAGAGATTTTTTTTAAATATGTTGTGGTTTTGTAATTTAAATAATGGTTACTTTTAAAACTATGGCTCTGTGAGTTGTGGCGTGGGCCTAGTGAGTTTAGGATTATCGGATAAAAAAGTTGTTTAGACAAAAAAGTTGCCTCTAATAAGGGCAACAAAAGAGAAAGGTCATAAAAAATGGAAATGGCTGTTTTAGGGTTCCGTACAAAAAGTGAAGTAACGGAACCCATATAGAATCACTCGTGCGTCTGCCTGTCCGTCCGTCTGTCACTGCCAATTTGCTCATAATCTACTGGACCAAATCAGGTGAAATTTGGTAGGATGGTGTAATCCTATGACCAAAACATAGTTGTGAAAAATATCTTTTTTTTAAAAGGCTCAATTTCTAAGGACAAATTAGGAAATTTAAAAAAGAGATTAACAACCCGTACTGTGTCATGCATCAAATGAAAGGGCTCGTTAAGAGGATCTCAAATATATTTTTGTTATTATTGTAAAATAAAAAGTTTTGATTTTATTCATGAAAGAAGACAAAAATTGACCATTCCCCCCCTGATTTCCAAAACGAATAAGCCTAAAATTAAAAAAAAAAAAAATAATTCAAAACAGAGTTCATTGTTTGTAGATTATAGGAAAAATAAGGATATAAAAATTTTTTACAGATAAAGGTCATTTTCGAAGGACAAATTAGGAAATTTAAAAAAAAGTTTTGTGCACCTTACTGTGTTACATGTATATCAAATGAAAGGGCTCGTTATGAGGATCTCAAATATATTTTGGTTATTATTGTAAAATAAAAAGTTTTGATTTTATTAATGAAAAAAGATGAAAATTGACCATTCCCCCACCCTGATCTCCGAAACTACTGAACCCTGAAATTTTGAAAAAAATACAAAGTATAGACCATTGGTTGTAGATTACCGAAAAAATTCTATAACTTTATTTTCAATTGATAGAAATATGAGATTTCTATCAATTGAAAATAAAGTGGTAAACTCTATATAATACGTTCACTTACAGAAAATCTTTGGTATTGTACGGAACCCTCTCCACGCGAGTTCAACTCGCACTTGCCCGGTTATTTTATGTTTACAACCCCTCAGACCCATCCATTAAAACCAAACTGTTTCAGCCGTTTAGAAAAATTTCGATAATGTGTTCATTAACAAAATCTAAGTTCCTATATAATTTTATCGAACCTGCTCATAAGATTTCAAGAGAATCGGTTGAGAAATGCGACTTATAGGCGAGAACAAACAGAAAGACTGACAGCCGGACAAAAGCATTTTTGGCCAATCTTGAAACTAAGACGTTTCGCTCGCACAGTCAGTAATTTAATATAGCAAAACAAAATTTATTTTTCTACCCTGGATACTTATTACAATTATGTAATGTGGCGTACCAAAAGTTGTCGCAGTGTCCTCGGCGAAGGCAAGTCCGAAGCTCTAGCGGCGGCTGGGAAGGCCTGCTCGGGCAGCCGCCGTGCGGCCGCTGCGCAGGCCTCTACCCACAAAGGAGACACCAGGCGGGAAGCCAGCGCTCGAGCCTTGGCGCGTGTGGCTCGACATCCGCCTGAAAAATAAAGAATTTATCTTCATTTTAACGTAAATTTCATTTATTCCAAGCAATAGTAAAAGGATGAAAATTTTGAAAACGCCTGAAACTTTTTTTGTTGTTAGGAATAACACTCTCATTTATCGTAAATAAATATCAGATTTTTTGGTTCAGTCAATTAATTATAAATAATAAAAATATTTTTAATCGCGATTTCGTTCACCAATCAGCTTAACCCCGTTATTTCTTTTGCCCGTCCCGTCTGACGTGTAAAAAACATGATGTCACATGACAGTTGACAACTGCCATTGCGGTAAAATAGGGACACTATTTTGACAACTGTGACAGTTAAATGATAGTTAAGCTGTCAACTGTCATATGACAGTGGCAGTTAAGTTGTAAAAATTCACGAAATATGTTTTTATACGTCATGAAAAAAGGCAAAAAAAATGGCGGCGTTAAGATGAATAGTGTACGAAATTGTGATCAAAAATATTTTTGTTTTCTATAAACAATTGACTGGACCGAAAATTCTGAAATTTATATACGATAAATAGGAACGTTATTCCTAACATTTGAAAAAGATTCAGTAGTTTTTAAAATTTTCATCCCATCCCCATTGTCACACAACCAAGGACAGGAATACTGATACTTTTTTAT
Source organism: Acrobasis suavella (assembly GCA_943193695.1). Classification (NCBI taxonomy): domain Eukaryota; kingdom Metazoa; phylum Arthropoda; class Insecta; order Lepidoptera; family Pyralidae; genus Acrobasis; species Acrobasis suavella. The sequence goes on from OW971928.1 coordinate 33,751,339, forward strand.
CGATATATCGGTATTTTATCGATATTTTAATGATTTGGCTACATACAAATTCGATATATCGATGCTAAGTACTGGTATTATATCGGTATTTTGTCTCGATATATCGATACAATACCGATATCGGGTATCGATATATAGAAAGTATCAGTATTCCTGTCCCTGCACACAACCATAAATGTAATGTTTATACACACCGTCCATGTGTGAGTTAAACAGACAGTAGCATAACATTTTATCCGACCATCTTATGCGTCTGTCAGTTGTCAAGCTATGTCAGATTCTGACCACCCAGCAGTGCTTTAAGCTGCTTGCATCATCTATTGTTTGAATGGTGACAATGTACAGGCACATAATGTAGCAGAAAATTTATTATAACTTTGGTCCAACCCTAGCTGTCCTTTTTGGATCAATACAAGCTTAATAAAGCCTATAAACATCAATATTAAGCCGTTTGGACAGTGTGTAGGCTAGGTGAGAGTGTAGACTCTCTGTGTTCTCTGTCCAAGTATGGCTCTAGTAGTACAGAAGGGGGTCGTGCTCCTGCAGTGAAGATTATAAAAAAAAGACTTAAGGCGCTGTGCATCAGAAAAATACCGTAAAATGTCTATTTTATCGTCGCGCAGTTAGCTTTATTTTTCATGGAATACAAGGATGAAAAAAATATGAAGTACAGTTCAAAGATCAAAATAAATGATTACATCAAAATATTTTTAAACAAATATTTAAAACCTAGCGAAATAAAATAGCAAAAAAGCTATATCTAGAAAAAGTTTCGTCGCGAATTACTTGATATTTTCAGCGACAACTACCAACTTTTTTACGTCTATAAAAAGTATAACTTAATAAGCAAGAGGGATACCTAAAAAAAAATGCAATATTTGGTTATAATTATTGAATTATTTAATTAAAAGTCTAAAATAACAACCGAAATGGCAGATTCGGGTGTAAACTGAGACTGATGACAGGCCAACCGGCATCGCCACTTTCAACCTTATTTCATTAGGAGTACGTACTATATCGCGTGATTTTCAGATTGAGGGATACAGCGCCTTAATGATATTGTTTTTAAATAATAATCCCTCATCAAATTGCCTGCAAATACTTGAATTAATATTTATTTCTTTAATTGTTTAATACTTGTTACACTATCTATAAACTTTGTGAACTCCATTAATTAGTAGCCAAATAGGTCAATGTTATCTGCACTGCTAGGTCTGCTACCTTGTGTAATGTGTGTTGGGATTCTTACCCTGTGCCCAAACCAAATGTGTGACAAGTGGGCTCCAAGCGGGCACTACAGTAGCGCCCAAAGCCGTTAACGCAGCCCTGAGCGCCAGGGCCTTCGGTTCCATGCCCACCTCCACGAGGGCCACCACCCCATGGAGGACCTCGCTGTTAGCTTGCATGGATTTTGTAAAGTCCTGTAAGATTTTTAAATTACATAATACTAATCACATTTTTATCACTTACTAATAGACAGGGTTATAGGGAAGCCCGGTACATAAGGCTTAACTCTCGCCACCTCTAATTTTTATTTAAGAAATGCATAGTAGAATAGCTTGAAAAAAACTCAGCCACTTGTGAACGCATGGTTCCATTGGCAGTCGCAAGACTTTTGTTTTGTTCAAACTATACTGTGCATTTTTCAAATAGAAATAAAGGTAAATATGGTTTGACAGTGAAAGTCCGCTGAGAGCCGCTGTTGTCAGGAACAAACACAATACAAATAAAATTTATTGCACCATAATAAACACACAAAAATTACAACCACAGAAACACTATGGGCACAAAAGTGGACTTATCACTAAATGCAATCTCTTACAGCCAACCTTTGGATAGAGGAAAATGAATTAGAAACCTGTGTGCTTCAGAAGGCATCTTAAGCCACTGGTCCCAGCTTGTTGGCAGTCTTAAAGCTATTAGATAGCTTAGATGAGTTAAAATCTGACATCAATTTTGGATACTTACACACATAAAATAGAAAGATATTTAAGGATTTTAAAGTTACTTTTACACTTACATGATTCTTTCTCTGTGTATGGCAGTTCTGTCGTTTATTCAGAGTGTTCTTATAAAGGTTCTGTTTCCGCAGTATATTTGTCACGATTTTAGTTTTGTTTTTCTGTGGCTCATTGTCCATTCCCTTAAGTTCCGACCATTCCTCACGAAGGCGGATCCTTTCAGCAATTGCTGAGCGTCTCTGAAATTAGATATATTTTATAAATAAAACTGTTGATTTAGGGGAAAGGGTGGATGTGGTAAACAGTGCCTAGGGTCACAAAACCCAAAGGTCTCATTCAATGTGATGGTGAGTGCATAAGTAAGTGACATTAGGTAGGTAAGGGGCTTTTATTTATTTATTTATTATTAGCCTATACACTGATTACAATATACATACAATATAATAACAATGAACATTTTTTGGTTCATTTTATTCTTAGGCATCAGCGCACCCTGTAGATGCATAGGCCTTTCGCAACAGTCTTTCTCTGTCTCCTGTTAGCCTGGTTCATAGAGGTCCAGCAATTTTTTTGTAATCATCTTTTCAAGGGCCTGCCCCTATTTTAAAGGCTTAAAATGCATAAAACACATGTATTAGTTTATATGACACTTATTATTCAACTTACCAGTCTTGCAGCACTTCTATTATTGTCTCTATTCATTGCTACTCTGTAACAACTAAAACTAAGCTATGAAAAATCAACAAACCAAAAATACATAATAAATTCAGCCTGTTATTTTGTATGTACGTCTACACTACGATGACTTGGTTATTGCAGTTAAAGCTCCATTAGTAACTGAATTATATTATATAAAGGCTAAAGTGATAAACAAGCATATTGTAGAACTAAAAACTACAAAAATGTTAATTACATTAGGTAGGTACCTATAAGACTTACATCTTACATCCAATATTTTTGCAACAATAACGTGATTATGATGACAATTTTTATAATAACGTTTTTAAGTTCGTCAAATTTATGAAATATTTATTATTTGCAATTTCACGCAAAGCCCTTGCAAAAGTCATAACATAACAAAATTAAATAAAGCAAAAGCAAAATATAGAAACGAGCTGCGAGCACGTCCACCATGTCGTGTTGATTTGATGTCGTGTCGTCCGTCACTATCATGTCAAATTGTCAATGTCACAAATTGTTATGTCACATTGACGTTGGTTTTAGTTGTTGCCATGGTCTTGTTATATTTTTTCTCATGCTTCGGCCGCATCTGTGCCTATCGCCCCGAAGCAATTCGCGGCGAATCTTCGTACGTTTTGTACACTAAAGAGTTATCGCGATAAAGCGCTGGTCACACTAGCGGCTTCGTGATTTTTCACGAACTATCTGGAAATAATTCGATGATGGCGTCATCTACGTGTTTTAAATATGGACGACGACTTTCTTTACTTTAACACGTGCGCTAACATAATGCGTTTAATGAAACCTAAAAAGAAACCTAGAAAGAAAAACCTAAAAATTCTAACACCATTTTTTCGTTCCACTCCATTTTTACGCATTAACAACCGTGGCACCGTCGCGCCGTCGCACAGCATGCGTCTGAACAAGTTGAAAACAAACGCCAAAATGAACTACGCTAGTCCGACCACGCAGAGCGAATTGTTAGCGCGCTAAAACCCTTTGATGTACCGCCACCCGCGCGATAACGAAGACGAAGTCCGAATATTCGGGACAATACCCGATAACGGCCGGTCACATTTGCGTGTATCGTGTAATAGCACGAAGCTTCGTGGCGATAGGCGCAGGTGCGGCCCAAGCATCAAAGAGCAAATAATCTTAGATTTTTCTATTAAATACAAAAAGGCAAGAGAAGGACGAATCCTACCACTATGCTTATAGCAGTACTTAAACTGAACTGCCTTGTTTATTGGTACCGTGACACCTATATAGCAGCCCTGTAGCAGGAATGTTTTGAGTGACGTCACAACACCATTAACTTTTTTTGTATGGACTATTCCTACCATGACGTCTATTTTGACAGTACGAAAACGATTATTGCGCGTCTCAAGTGTCAAATAAAGCGATCCTTAAAAAGTTAATTTTTAGAAACTTTTATGGAGAATTTTAGTTGGTTTTCTTGTGAATGTGAATATGTTTTTTCTTTTGATTTTTACAAAACAGTTAGTAGATAATTGAAGTGACACTGATATGGGATAATGGGACCTTAATTAATCCTACTTAGTACCTTTTATAAGAAATTTGGATTTCAAAAAAAAAAAATTGGTTGCCTGTAAAGTCGGTATACGGGCGAAAGTTTTACGTGACAACGACTTTGAATGCCCGAGTGGAAGGGACGCGTGCCTCTCACTCGCTCTCATTGTGAGCGCATAACGTGAGCGGAGCGTAACGCAGTTTCTTGAAGTGTCACCCGGCAAACCAATTTATAAGACGTTGTCACGTCAAAACAAAGATATATTACTGCATTATTTAGTACCTACAACATAAGTGAAAACTAGTAAGTATATTCAACTTATGCAACATATATTTTGTAAGCAATAATAATTCTTATTACTTATCATAACTTATATGCTAATTCTTGTAAAATATTTATTCACACACTATAACAAATAGCGACACATTCTTAGTTAAGTAGGTATAAGTTATTTATTAAAATTATAACTACCGGGTGCGGCGATTGAACTGTCCGCCTCTATCTAACTGTTTTAAAATTCGAATTACAGAATCGAACGCCGCCATAATTTCAAATGTTGGTCTTTGACATGTTTTCTATCATCATTTACCTAAAGTGATTCTGTTGTGAGATAAACACATTCGAATTTATAACAATGGATTTAAAACGAAATTCAGTGATTGCTCTTCATTTGGAGGGAAAATCGAATATCGAAATACGTCGAGCACTGCCAAATCTTCAACTGAACGAGAAATTTGTGCATTGCACTATTCAACGTTATAATGAGACTGGTAGCGTTAAGAAACGCTACAGTGGCGGACGACGCTGTACTGCAACGGCGCCAGCAGTTGTCGAAAAGGTGCGTCATCGATTTCACAGAAATCCAGCAAATAAGCTCGCGCAGGATCTCAAGGTGAGCGATCGCAACTTCCCGCCAAAAACTCCCAATTTTTCGGTATTTTTACCGATATGGACTCTATCCTACCGAAATGCAACGATTTTTCTCTATGATTTCAAAGAATACATGAAAATTTTCCCGATTTTTTAGGGTACCGTACCTCGAAGGGAAAAACGGAACCCTTTTAAGATCACTTTGTTGTCCGTCAGTCCGTATCTCTGTGTGTCAAGACCTTTTTCTCAGAAACGCGTATAGATATCAAGCTGGAATTTATACCAAATACTCAAGTCTATTGTCCCTTGGAGCTGTGAAAAAATCAAACTTCTAAGCCAACGCATTCAAAAGATACAGCCGTTTATGCCGCAAATTGTCTGACACTCGCAAGGGATTCAAAACCTACAGGGTACTTCCCGTGAAATTGAAATTTGGTACGAAGCAACTTCTTAAAGCACAGATAAAGGAAAAAATTCAAAATCCGTAAATTTTTAGATACATCTTATAATAATAAATACTTTTAATAATTTTAAACTTAATACTACCCCTCATGAACGCGTAGAGGTATTAAATTGAAATTCATATCAAATACTCAGGTTGCACGGAACCCTCAGTGCGCGAGTCCGACTGTCACTTGGCTGGTTTTTTACCGAAATGCAACGATTTTTTTGACCGCTTTCCCGTTTTTTTTTACCGATTTCACGCTTTAAGTTGGCAACTCTGTTTATTTATATTTTTTGATAAATGAAAAATTGAAGGAACATTGTATATTCTTTGTCATATACCGATTTTGGGTACAAATGTACCGATTTTAGTTTGCAGCTATACCGATTTCGCACTTTGACATTCAAGACCGCTGGCTGCGGCGGCGGCTAGCAATTATGGCGCTTGCTAAATGCGCGGTCAAACGCCAAGGTCCAAAATTGCCCGATAAACTGAATTTTATGTCAATACAATAAGGTTAAGGTTCGTTTGTGTCGACCGGAGTCCGGACCCATGGGGCCGGTTAGAGAATGAGAGGTTGACATTTTATTGTTTTGAAGGAGCTAAGCATAACGTAGGTGACTTAAATATTAATTCGGTATAATTTAGTGTCTATATCAGACGCGTTAAAACGTGAACGTAAAATGATCGAAGACAGGGACTTTGTATGCTCAGTGTATATAAAAATCGTGTAAACAGTATGGGCGATTCTTTTACCAAAGACGTCATAAACCATTTTGCTGAAGATCTTCGAAAGTTACTTTTAAAGTAGAAGTCGATTCAAACAATTATCAAATAAAAATGCATTTTTACATTTTCGTTTATTTTTTTAACTACTTATAAAGCAGGATCTCTTACGAGTGCTTGCCCTACACACTACATTTACCTTATGTTTTTATGTTTCATATACGTGTCCTTTTGTAACGTGTGTATGACAAAACAAGCGCAGACGATCTGACCTAAAAAAATCTGACTTGCCCCTCCCTGGGCCAGAAGCTGGGTACGCCCATGTGAGCTTCCAAATGTGGTGTTTTCAGATGAGAAAACTTTTTGCGTTGAACAGTTTTTAAACAAACAAAATGACCGTGTCTGGTTGAAGGGACGTGTCAGCGACCATTCAGACGAATTACAAGTCACTCGACGCCCGTCAGAATACATATATTCTGTCTAATTTGTGCTCGACGCCAAGGAGCCGATCAAATCATGGTCTGGGCGGTGGTATCTGAAAAAGGCCGTTCTCCGCTCGTTTTTCTTCCAATTGGTCGCAACGAAGTCAAAATAAACCAACAAATCTATCGAGACAAAGTCTTGCGACCAGGGCTGATACCGTGGGCACGCAACACATTTGGTTCTGAGCGTTGGACTTTCCAGCAAGACTCGGCACCGTCGCACAGAGCAATTGGAACGCAAAATTGGTTGAAAGCAAACGTTCCAGTGCTGATCGACCGAGATATGTGGCCGTCGTCATCGCCCGACTTGAATCCGCTGGACTTTTGTATTTAGGGTGTTTTACAGGCCAGGGCCTAAAAACCACACTTCGGTGGAAGCGCTCAACTCTTACGCGAGAATGGAATTGTTTAAGTGACGACGTCGTTCGAGCAGTCTGCGCTTCTTTCAGACAGAGACTTCAGCTTGTAGTAAAGGCTAAAGGCGATTATTCTTTCGGAATGAGTCATAATAAAACTTTGAACATTCTATTTTCGCATGGCAAAAGTGTATTAATAAATATTGAAAATTAACGAAAATATTTCATTTTCACATACGGACAACCGCCGCACCCGGTACATACATTTTGTCTTTCAGGATTCTTTGGTTGCTCACTGAGAAGTACCATGATGACATCAATTAAAAATACAGGACAGGATTCTCTGGAGCCTATTATTAAATACAAACAAGACTGAGAGAGCCAGAGGATTACAGCCTCCTTTGGACCTGTGCTTGGCAGAATGTTGAATTCCAAACATTTTACAAGGCTAGATCTATTACTAGGGCTGGTTTGCTTTTTCACCAGAATACCTGTAAGAAAATAATAGTTTAGACTCATGTCACAATCTACGAATATCAAATACCCATACTTTGTAATAAAATCTTTTGTGCACTACAACCACTGCGTACTTACTAAAACGTAGCCTCTATCTCGTGGAGTTAGTCTCAAACTTACTTTGGTTAGGGCTAGTTCAATCTGTGTGATTTGTCTGTATACATTTATCTTATTTATAATAGCACTTAGTGAAGAAGCTGCAAGTTTTAACACATAATAATCTAAATATAAACTTTGAATAGGTATGTAGTTAAAATGTTACTTACGACATGGTTATAGATAAAATAATCATATATATATATGACAAGACACTGTGCTTTTGTACGATGATGCCCACAATAAAATTAACTTCTAAACACTAGTTGTTACCATCGTACAATAACTGTTTATTACGGCAATTCGGAAAAGCACGATAATATGAAGTGATGGATATATTTTGTCAGGTGGTTCCTCGGCTTCCAGCTTTAAAAACATAAAATACTTAGTGTAGTGTGGAAGCATAGATATGTATGTGTAAGAACCTATATATATGATGAACCAGTTGAATAAATGAGGAGTATCAAAGTAACACTCGTTTCATTAAGTCGCCTCATCTCTATATGGCGACCCTGCCAGTCGGCGCAGCCCTGCGGTATCAAGGTATTATTATTGAAAAAATATGAAGATTCGAGAATAAAGAAAAATAAATTTTATTCTTAATTAAGTTAATCAGGAAAAAAAATATATTTTATTGAAAAAAGACATATGATGTGAATTAACATAAGTAGTTATCTATATGAAGATTTTGACGAAGAAAGAAGCGTACGTGACAAGGAAAGGTGTCCAGAGTATAGCCCGGCCCAAAGAAGTGTACGGGACAAGGAACGGAGTCCAGGGTAAAGCCCGGCTCACCCAGCTCGCAGCTTGGAGCAGCCATCGAGGTACCAGCTCAGCGCAGATCCAGCGTCGTGATCGTCTTCAGGCGTCAGGAGACGAACATCGACGATCCCGGATATAAGAAACCACGGATTGACCAAGGAGAATAATACTTATACGTATATCCTTTTATATATTATTTTTCACGGCTCAATATTGATTATTGCTAGTATATTGTTAATACGTACGTAATGTAAGTAATGTAGTGTGGAAGCATAGATATGTATGTGTAAGTACCTATATATATATGATGAACCAGTTAAATAAATGAGGAGTATCAAAGTAACACTCGTTTCATTAACTCGCCTCATCTCAACTTTAGTTTATGTTATACAAATTTACAATTCATTTCAAAAACCAGCTGACTATTATAAAAGAAAGAGAAACCTCTACGTCACAAAGGATGGACTTATATTCTATGGGTTATTTTATTCTTTGTTACATAGGTACAAAGTACATACAGAAATAATATTGTTTAACGTAAATAAAAAAAAAAACCGGTAAAAATAATAATTTTGTTGTCAAGGATTTGAACGTTTTCGCAGTCTCATCACCAAAACAAGCCAGAGACAACAAATAGTTCACCACTCAGGAATAACCATTCAAAAAACGTTCAGCATTATTAACTTCATGGTAGGATTTAAAGTTAACCTGCTTTTGACCTGCTTAGGAACTGCACCTCAACTGCCTTTTTTCTGAATGGTTTTATAAGTGTTGGTGGTAGCCTTAAGAGGTTGTCTCATTCATTCAGTTTAATGGATTGAATCTGTAGACTGAATATGTTACGGTAATTTTGGTAGACCTTTCTTTAAAATAATATACCTATTCAGTCAAGTCACGTTGTACAAACAATTATACTAGTACTTATCTCTTTTATTTATCTTTAGCATAAATAACACATTGCACATTAAAAAAAAGCTACGAAGTAGTTTGGACTTCAAAAAGGCTTTTCAGGGTAAATCCCTCCTTCAGTGGCTCTACCGCCAAGCCCAAATAAGGGCTATACACAGGCTGTAGTTCAGCATCTGGTTTATTCTGGGCTAGCTGGGAAGCCAGGTACAGGTTGGGGCCCATTTCGCCGCGCGGTTCGCCAATTTCCTCCAACTCTTCGATGTTGTCTGTGCTTGGTTTCGATGACTGAAAAAAAGAAAACAACGTCAGCAAATTTTGGCAAATATTTAATTAACATTTTAATTACTCCCAGTGAGGGTAGACGTTAGACAGATCGCCCCAGCTATGGCCAAGACGTTAAAACTGTTCAGACTATTCAATTTCTTCTCAATTTCGCATGGTTTTCATCATCCTTCGGTGGCCATTGACATGCTTATTATACGTATTTGTAAAAAGCGAGAAATCTCATCCCGGGTTCCAAAGCAGCAAAGCTGTAGATGCAACCGGGAACGTGCTTAGAAGAAGAAGTTAGTAGTACATAAATTATAAACGTACTAGTTTTTATCCGCGACTTCTTCTGCGTTAATTTAGTGCATATTGTAACAAAGTCTATTTTTATACGAACTATGATTCCCCATATAAAGTTCCACTTTCTTTTCATCCCCATAATGAATGGTTTTTGGGATAATAATTATACCATGTCCTTCTTCGGATCTCAAACTATATTATCAATACCAAATTTTATCTAAATCGGTTCAGGTGACAGACAGAGTTAATTTCTCATAGAAAGTAAGGAAGTAAGGATAAGAAAAGAACGTGAGTGTCAAATAATTTTAACTAACTACCTCATTTTCCCACGTCATTTCGACGCCAAAGATCGGTCTCTCATTGTACGCCTGGTGCAGCGCCTGGAGCTCCGCTAGCAATGGGCGCAGCCTCTCCGGAGGGTCGGCCCTGAAGCCCAGCACGTAGCCGCCTGACGACTGACGGATTACGAACACTAATGCTTCGCCGAACTTCGAGTCACGGATTGATATCTGATAGCAATAATATTGAATACTTAGTTCTTCTTCATTCTTTATCAGGTCTTTTTAGTCTCCATTACAGGAACACGACCATCGCTCTACTACTAGAACCATACTTGACCAGAGCAGCTAGAGGATTTGGCCTACACTCTCTACGCTGGCCATACAGTTTGGAGAGGTCACATGATTTTTAAAAGCTTTATTATCTTGTGTTTCATATAAATCGCCTTTTGCGACATCTACGGGAAGACTTGGAGTGTCCTCATTCTCTTTTGCCGGAAACTACACAGCAAATACTTACTTCTATTGCAAGTAAATATTCTTCCGCGAAAAAAAAAATTTTACCAGCTGCTTCTCTTCTCAAAGCTTTATCTAGGGTATCGCCAACATAAAGTGGCCTATGAGTCTTGCGGCCCTGGGCTCTGTCTGCTAAGCTGTATATCTCGTTACAACACAACTATACATTTCCAAGAAGGGTTGTTAAATAAAAGTTAAGTAAGTACTTTTACTATGTGGAAAAAATGTCGAATGTCTGTCTGCTTAGAGCCGCAAGACCCAAATATCTCGACCGGCTTTTACAATCTAAGCTATTTCCATTCTCCTAGAACAGCATAAAAAATAAATATAAAACACATATTGTCAATGGTCCCCTAAGAATATCAAGTTTATTTGTCAACCTCCGAATTTCAAGCATTCAACGCCTTATAACTTTTAAACCGGTGAACCCATTTCCATAAAACATAGCCAAGAACCATCTCGATCAAGTCAACATTCAAACAAAAAAAAAAGCCGGATCGAAATCGGCCCATTGGTTCAGGCGCTGCGATCACCGACATACACAAATGCACACAGGCACATAGACACACGGGTACACGGGCACACGGGCACACGGGCACACGGGCACACGGGCACACGGGCACACGGGCACACGGGCACACGGGCACACGGGCACACGGGCACACGGGCACACGGGCACACGGGCACACGGGCACACAGGCACACTAGCACTTGGACACGTCAAACTTGTAACACCCCTCTTTTTGTCAGGGGTTAAAAAGGACTTACGCTTTCAATGGTGGTGTACGGCATGGATACATTGAAGGCATCGTTAATATCCGCGTGCCAGACCACCCGCACGTTGCTTACCACCATTGAGCCAAGGTTCCCAGAGTCACTCGATAGGTTCCAAATGCTGTGCTCATTAAGGCAGATCTGGGAAAGAAATACAAAATGAAGACATCCGTGACTATCGGCATTCCGAGGCATGGAATAACTCCAGTTATTTGATACAATAGTGGGTCACTATCGTACAAGTCTATGCGGTTACTAAATCTAACCCACACAATGTAATACCCATTCTTACCTTCTGCTTCAGCTGTTGGTTTGTTTAGCAGTGGTTAACACATTATTGTCAGAATTCAAGCTGCCTACATTCATTTAACATAGCCTGACTATCATATAATACAATGATAGCATCCGTCCGGGACCAAAGGACTAACGCGCCTACTATGTGCTTACCCAAGCACGAAGGAGCGCGAGAATTATTTGTACCATTTATGTGGTCACCAACCCAAGTACGGACCACCCCCGAGGATACTTATCTTGTTAAAGGGATGCAAACTCATCCCACTACGCTATAACTAGAACATAAGATGTCTAATGTTATTCTTAACTTTTAATACCATAACAATATGAAATATTTTTCCACATAATGTAATTTTGCCCATTCTTGTCTTCACTTGGGGCAGTACCTTCAGCTGTTCGTTTTGTGTTGTATTAAAGCTTCTCTCAACTTTAGGTCGCGGTCCACCGGCTACTCATATAAGTATGAAAATATTCTTAACTTTTATCAACATAACACCAAACGCATAACAATTTGGATAAAAATATTTCTCGAACCTATATAACCCACACAATGTAGCTTTGCCCATTCTTACCTTCTCCAAAGGCAGTACCTTCAGCTGTTTGTTTTGTATTACAGCTGCTCTCAACTTTAGGTCGCGGTACATTCTCGAGGCAGCGTATGCTCTGAAATATAAAACACGTGCAAAAATGGGCGTATCTACGGATGTTTTCGAGCGAGGGCACGTAAGCAGGTGTCTTAACTATATAATAACCGGCCAAGTGCGTGTCGCGCAATGTAGGGCTCCGTAGTTGCGAAGACGACTAAAACGTCTAAAAAGCTAGTTTTATTGAATTTGTATGAAATTTTCATTTCCCAAGTACATTTTGTCAATTGATTGTCTATTACTCTTTAATTCTGATAGTTTTCCTTTCAACTTCGTTATGTACTTATATAGGTACTACTGTCATGAGTTTTTCACGTGTGCATATATATTATGTAACATTTGTGGTCGAAACTGAGTTTAATACAGAAAGACATAAAAATTATGAAATAAGGTTGGCCGGTGTCATGCGTACTCCCGCCGGACCTCCGAACTTCTCAAACATATTTATAGTATCTAGGTAAAAGATATTTAAGTAGGTACTGTTTTTAGGGTTCCGTGGTAAACAAGGAACCCTAATAGTTTCGCCATGTCTGTCTGTCTGTCCGTCCGCGGTTTTACTCAGCGACTATTAGTACTAGAAAGCTGAGATTTGGCATGGATATGTATATTAATTAGGCAAAAAAATTGGTAAAATAAAATATTGAAAAAATATATTTTTTACGGTAGCTCCCATACAATAAAAGTGAAAAGGCAATTTTATTTTCTCGACTAACCAGTCATGTTGGGTATCGTTGAATAGGTCTTTCAAAAATATTTTGAGGTTGTGAACACCATTTTTCGATTTAGGGATCCGTTTCTGAAATATTTGGTTTTAAAGTGAAAATTTTGTTTGAGTTCAGTGTCCCCCCACTCTATCTGCTAAACGGTTATATATAAACACGTGAAAAAATTCACAGCTATAGTATATATAATGAAATTTAAAGGAAAACTATCAGAGCTAAGTAGGGTTTAAAATTTAAAAAATATAGGCGACCAATTTATAAAATATACTCGCAAAATAAAAATTTTATACAAATTAAATAGAAAATTAGTTTTTTGACGTTTTTAGTGGCATTAACTCAAAGTGGGCATTCGTGACTACGGAACCCTACACTGCGCGTGGTCCGACACGCACTTGGCCAATTATTTTAAATCATTCTTCACCTGTCGACATAAGAAGTCAATCGTATAATCAAATGTATGATGACAAGTCAATTATATTACTATATGAAAGGTTAACTAGGTAATATGATTTAAAAATAAAACTTTAGGGTGGACTCCTGGGCACTTCTAACATTTTACTCCTTTCTAGCTACGCCCACGTGCATAAGTAAGACTATCTAGGGATGCGATGTGTGAAACTGAAGAGTTAAAGTTTTGAAGACAATGTCAGACTTTTTAAGAACGCGACTGCGCGTCGCACCCTGTTACCACGAAAATGCTCTAAAATGAGGCGTTAACACAAAAAGAGTTTTTACCAATAGTTCAGGTAAACGTAGACGCCCACTTTCACAACACACACAGTGGGCTTTAGACCAAAAATCATTAGATCCACAGAACAATTGCTTCAAGTATACCAATTGTATAATATCACCAGATTTTTTTGAAATATAACAAGGCCTACTCCTTTTTTGTACTAAATATCTTATTTTCACATGACATTTTACGTGTTTCTTGGTCTTCCACTGTCGTGTAAAAGTACCTGCCAAGGCCAAATTAAGTACTGAAAAAATATTTGACTGATTGATTTTTAATTCATTTATACATAATTACTCTAAACACATTAAAGATGTTTATCTTAATATGTATTTGCTATGAAAATTTGTTGAGTTAGTATCCCATAATCCGTTAATATTGATTTATTTATTACAATGCTTTTTTGTGGTAGTTGTGTAAAAATGCTCGTATTAGCAAAAATGCTGTGACAACCCTATTCCCCTTGGATATTGCATGCAGAGAAACATTTTTTACAGCTGAAAATTTTATGAATAAAAATGTGCAGTCTACAAGGGGTTTTATGTTGCACCTGAAAAGCCAAAACTTAGAGTCAAAGGAAATAAAGAAGACAAATAAAGGAACATTTTTGTGGGGCAATAATTCTTGCCTTATAATACTTGCTGCAAGAATTATTAGCATAATAAATAATAAGTCATTAGCATATACCAGTTAACTATTCCGTTTTTTTTTTTAAATATATTAGGAAAAATTATACAAATTGAGCTTACCCCAAAGATAGCTTTCAAACTTGTTTTATGGGATATTAACTCAATAATACTATATTTTATAATAAAAACAATTCGAAGAAGCCTTTACAATTTGGGGAAGGCTATTTTTCAACTTGCTCTAACTGGGAATCAAACCGAAAACCTCCAAGAGTCGATTTTTCTTATGGGACAAAGACACGGGCGAAAGATCAATCCTTGCTGATTTCTCTTTGAATCGTAGGGTCTGTGTTGTGTCTCGAAGATCAATGTTGGCCACTTACAATACAAAACAATACCCTATATTGCACAAAAAAATTACTATAAGACGTATTGTAAGAACTAGAGAATGCGCAAAGGGCGGCCTTATCGCTAATCAATTTCTTCCATTCAAGACATACCCGTGACAAATCGT
Organism: Acrobasis suavella; assembly: GCA_943193695.1. Taxonomy (NCBI): domain Eukaryota; kingdom Metazoa; phylum Arthropoda; class Insecta; order Lepidoptera; family Pyralidae; genus Acrobasis; species Acrobasis suavella. The sequence continues at coordinate 33,766,342 of OW971928.1, forward strand.
ATCACGGGCTTTCCTAGATCTCTACTTAGCATAATGAAATTAAAATAACAGTTGAAAAACAAAAACAAAATTGGCATTCCCATACAAAGTGCCCGGGCGACAGTAGTTTTTTGTTTCTTGACTGTTATTTTAATTTTATTAAAATATAGTGATCTTGTTTAGCCCGTAGTTCGATTCATTACGGGTATGTCCCTTCCACGTTGTATAGAAAAAATGATGGGAAATTAGATTAGGCACCTAGTGCGGGATGGTAAAAATGTTAATAATAGTTAATTGTTTATATAAGTATGTTTATTAATTTGTTTACAATAGTGACTTGTAAAACATACACTAAAATAAATACGACTTACACAAAAAAGAGAATAGGACTCACTTACCTCCTTTTTCAGGGTTCCCTACCCAAAGGGTATTGATTACTAAGACTTTGCTGTCCGTCCGTCCGTCCATCCGACTGTCTGTCACCAGGCTGTATTTCATGAACCGTGATAGCTAGACAGTTGAAATTTTCACAGATATTTCTGTGGCCGCTATAACAACAAATACTAAAAACGAAATAAAATAAGTATTTAAGTGGGTTTTCTATACGACAAACTTTTTTTTATAGATAATGGTACGAAATCCTTCGTGCGCGATTCGACTCGCACTTGGCCGGTTATTTAAATCTGAAATATTTATTTAATTAACTAACTTATACACGCCAACGACGCTCGTGTAATGTCTGATGCAGTTAGGCGAGAGATTTGTGAAGACAAACTCGTATCGGCTGGTTTTGTACGCAGCCAGGAGGTACAGGGCCTGTGTCGTGCCTCGGAGACCGGAGTTTACCACTTTGGTGTTGGTGGACAACACGCAGTTTAAGCCGATAGCTGGAAAATAAATTTCAGAGTAGCTATATTAAATGAGAAAAAGCAGAGGTTAGATCGGTGATTTTGGAAATACATATTTGGGATTGGCATAAGTTAAGCAGAGGATGGAGGACGGCTGCAATGATGATGATGAGATAAGACGCGGAAAGAAGTTTGGACACCTTAAACGTACGGCAACTTCATTAAAACATCATAAAACTAAAGGTGGAAGACAGGAGTGGAAAAGAAAGACCAAGAAGGTCGTCCATGGATGAAGTAACAGAAATGGCAGAAGTTAGTATAGGGAGAGGAAGGTTTACTTCATCGTAAAAGAAAATATAGTAAGTCAGTAAAGGGAAAAGGCGATGCGGCTAGTAACCCATCACTATTTTGATTTCTTTTTCATCATCTCGCCCACCAACACGTTAAAAGTGGCCGTTGAGCCGCAAGTCCCAAAATGCTCTATCTGCCCAATCAGGGATAAAGATGTGACATGTGTGGTATTAATCTGTGTAGTATACTTACACAGATTAATTCTAGGTGAAGCCATCGAATGCCAGATGATCCTTAGGTTGGTGACCACCATACGGCCCTTGGTGCCACTGTTGCCTTTCGTATCTTCAATCGGTTCAATTCTGTCGAATATCTTCTCTCCTGGACGCAACCTTAAATATCTGAAACGATCAGAACTAATTCTTTAGTCAAATATATTTATAGTCTCATTTTCTCTCATTCTCTCTCTCTCTCTCGTCTCATTTATAAAGTGTCAGATTTTCCGAGCTGCCTAAAGGCATCTGACAGAGCTTGACGACTGCCATACAATGATGACAGCTGGGACAACCGGTTTATACGTTCTTTTTTAAGCACGGAGGAGCTCCCATCCAAGTGCGGACCACGCCCGGTGTCTCTTTACTTGCGAAATGCGCACTGCCGCGGGCCTCGACATTGAGCTCCTCGTGACATTAGTCTATTTACACACTAGGGAACTAGTGTGCAGGTTTTCTTACGATGTTTATTTCACCGGAAGCACAGAATAAGTACTAGTACTCACGTACAGAAGTCTTACTCAGAAAAATAAATTTTAAGAAATATCTACTTTATGTGGTTAGCGCTATGGTTTAATTTAGCTCGCGTCAGAACTCCTCACCTCTTCGATTAGATACCTAGATATGTATTGCAAGCCAATTTCATTCCTATTACTCCGGACAAACGATTCATGTACTCGTAACTGAATTTTCCCCTTCGAAGTGTTGGCCGCGCGCATAGTAATAATATAGGTATATTTTCGATACCTAAACGGGGAGTGACACAGGCCCCGGCAAGAAATTGTAGTTGAAAATGAAGCAAGTCGTGCCTAGTGAGCATCGAACTCGTGCCTCAGACGCTCAGCCAGTGCTTACACGGTTAGCCCCCAGCGCTTTGTACCTACTTAAAAATGTCAGTACACTGCTTTATTACTTATTAACCGGCTTCAAAAAAGAAGGTGGTTTTCAATTGGAAAGTTTTATTTTAATATGTATTTTCCATGACACGACGACGCCTGGACCAATTTAGAAAAAATATTTTTTGTTTGAAAGAGCATACTTAGTTTGTCATATCCCATAGATTTTATTAAAAGTCGGTTTTTCGGTTTGAAAAATTATTTCTAGACATCAAATGTTATAAAAGTTAAATTTTTGTACAAGCTTTTATTGTGCGGCCAAAGTACTTAATAAGACAAATAAGCTCAAAGTCGATGAAGTTGCATCGTTTTATTACTGAGTTCCATCAGCCACCTTCTGTCTCCGTAATCAATCCCTAGATATTGCCTACCATAAAGTTCTCGTCAAGTAAATCAAGCCAGTCCTCTCAATGAAGGTAGTTTTATAACTGAGTTCTGACGACTATCTCCCGGCTCTAAAATGGCATTGTGAATCCATAACTCACACAAGTATGCAAAATTTTAGCTCATTCGGTTGAGGATAATTAGTTGAAAATTGAGTTGCATGATTTGATCTAAACAAACTTACCTACATACAAGATAGATTGCAAGTTAAATAAAAGCTTATTAAAAAGTGTAATTGAAGTGAGATTCTAGTATAATAAAGATTATATTTTACAAGCTTTTATTTAGTTTCACCTGTCCCGTTGTCTGTCGGTCCGTCTGTCTCTCTGCAAGTTAAACTTGACCACTTCCCGGTTCCCAAATGAGTTGGAATTTTGCACGCATACGTATATCGCGTGACAATATTTATAATATTATGATGATATGGATCTGATCTTATGATGGAACCGAAAAGTGGCCAAAAGAATCCTGTAATGAAACGACGAAACTTACATGTTTGAGCGCGTGATTCGTGTTGAGGAGCACTTTAGATAAAAGCTTGTTTAAAAAATATTTTTTTAATAATGACTTGTTTCAAACTTATTCAGTCTTATTATAAAACGCGAACTAACTTTAGTACTTGGTTTAAACCACTATCCACCCAAAATAAGAAGACCCTCCGCAATGTGTCACCTACTCTTTTGTTACCTTCAACTTCATTTGGGTGAATAATGGTTTAAACCAAGTCCTAAAGTTAGTTCGAGTTTTAAAATAAGACGGAATATCTCGAGATGTGCCGAGTAAGGGGTTACTCGAGTTAAACTCGATTTCCACTGAAGATTTGATGACTTGAATACCCTTTAGAATAAATAAACTTGAGTCTAACTGGCTCGATTCCAGTACTCGAGTCTACCTAACTCGATTCCAGTACTCGAGTCTGACGGACTCGATTCCAGTACTTGAGTCTGAATGAGTTGATTGTATGTTGTATGAATGTACTCATCTTTGGCTGACTAGACCGATAAAGGTATTCAGATTTGAAAATAGATAGAATAGGTATTCGACGCTATTCTACGAAGATATTATATGATTACGTTTTGGTAAAAACGAAGTAATTTCGGACGCTCTGTGTCAGGTATTTTTATGGCAAACACTGCCTGACTAGTTCCAGGATCGAATCATAGACTCAAATCCCGGAATCGAATCCTGGACTCAAACCCGAAGTTGAATCTCGGTCTCGAATCCTGGACTCGAATTCTGGACTCGAATCTTGGACTCCAATCTTGGACTCGAATCCTGGACTTCGGTCTAGGATTCGAGTAAGGATTCGAATCCCATACAAAATTACTCAAGTCGACTCGATTCCAAAAATTGGTGACTCAGCGTATTTCTCTTATTTACTTACGCGAAAGGCAAATCGAATAGGACTTCTCTGTCTTCCCACACGGCACCTGTTTTTGTTTTCGACATGTTTATAAAGCAACTGCTAACTAACTTGTCACCTTGTCACCAGGTTAAACCTTTTTAAACCCTGAGGTGAAACACACTGAATGTTTGTTTCCAACTGTTGCCATGGTTACCGAAAAGTAGCTTTGTACGTACAGCTTCTACGGCGGCGATACAAAACCCCTGACAATTTAGACAGTGTCAGCGATAACTCGCGATTCTGGTCAAACAGTCGCGCGACTGTAACCGATTGTCGCTTACTATCGCCTATAGTCACACCGATAGTCGTCGAGATAGTTATACTAAGCGAATTAAACCCTAGCCAGGCATCGTAAGTATATTTTTTTCACTTTATCATACATTTTAACTCTACAAAGTAAGTATAAGATTATTAAATATAAAGTTGACACATTTCTAGAATGAGTTCAAGATAACCAACTTTAATTTAATAAATTTCCACGAATCACTATCTATCACCAATTTAATTATTGGCAAAAACTCGAGACAACAAAAACCATTAGCTGATAACGAAATTATGACGAGTTAATTCGACAAAGACCGACAAATCTTATAATGTTCTAGCTTTTAAGGTATTTTCGTCTATTACAAGATTTTGCCAAGCTCTTAGTGGCTTTTAAACTGAATGACAGGCTTTAATCGAGTTATCAGTGTTTTAAAGATGACATTTAGGGTGATAAGCACAGTTTACATTTGGGTGAGCAAGTAGATTAGCCGAGTTCCGTCTATCACTGTGTTATGAAATGTGGCTGCCTGGCCCCTAAGATGCGGCCCGGCCACAGAACAAATAATAGTGCCTATGATGATGATTATGGCAGTGAATATTGCGTTATTAACAGTCACGTCATTGTCAAATATAGGTCATCGGACGTTCGCTATATTCCGCGCGTGGAAACTGCCACTTCAGTTCAGTCTATTAGTCTATGTAATGAGGGTTTTCAAAATATGGGACACCACATGGCAACTACGTGATGTCAGGTTTAATCGACTGTTGACCATCAGTTGATAGTTTCTTTTGCTCTATCAAATGTATTCAATAACAGCAGTTTATTGTTATGGTGGGCCCTAAGACGGAAAAAAGAATCATAACAGTAATGTTAACATGATTCAGGTCTCGCCCATTTCCTCCTCAGTTTGCTCGTGCTTTAACTGGGCTAACCTATTGACCACTGTGAACTTAGAGTTCACGAGGACATTTTGGCTGTTAGCTCGACTAACTTCAGAGTGCCCAACTGTCTAAAGGAATTTTCATTGCATGGACACTTGGTTTAGGGGATTAGGAATGTATTATGTTAGTCAGTAAGTGTATATATAAGTACCTACGAGTATTGTATATGGATGCGCTGTATCCGATCGGTGTTTAAAAATCAGTAGCTTGATTTTGGGGAGGCTGCCCTCGTTTTTAACCCAAAATGAAATATCTTGTGTGGGACAGTATCTATCCTGGTTTTCGTATGGCAGATAATATAGACTCGTTTTTATTTAATAATCACACAAACGCACACTTGCTCGTTTGAAAATCGGGCTGATTTACTAGTACGAGGAGCAAAAGGTAGGTTCTAACAGTACCAACTTCCTTAGCCAATTTTTTTTACACATAATACTTATCTGCAAGCAGCCAGACCCACCGCAGTATAACTACATGGACAAACCCCTATATTTTTCTTCAAGTCCAATTAGTTATATTAAGTTATATTAATTGGATTTTTTGTCGATTCTATTTTATAGTATTAACTAATAGTATAATTGGATGGACTAACCCAATAATCGGACGGGCTAAACATCCCGCCAGACACGTATTACTTAAGTATGATTAATAAGATAAAGTAGGCTCACTTTTCTTTAAAGACCTTTACTCCAAAAGCATCGACAGGACAATGATTTGTAATTACGTAACCGCGTTTTAGAGTATAGCAATAAAAGTATACTTAGGTACACTACAGGTAAAAGCAGCTCAATTCTGTGTAAACTAAATGTACACCCGTGGTCTTAACGCACATAACATTGAGCGTATCGAAATGATTATAAAGTTTTATTTGGTTTAACATAGAAATAAGACGACACTATCAGACAACTGTCATGTTATTTTATGGAGTAACGGTCAGATAATACATAAATTCAAACGTTTATTCAGTAAATATACCTTTACAGGCACTTTTGCATGTCAATAAGTATAATTTATATTATGTGTAGGTATATTTATATTCTATTTATTTTTCGAAAAAAAAAGACAGCACTAAGTAACGACCATTGCTGCGAAGAAACGCCGAAAAAACTTATTTTCACAGTATCGGTCGCCTACTCGCCAGAACGGCATTGTACAATGCAACGTTTTATTTGCAGTGGATGGAATAAAAGCCCATATATACATTTAAGCAAACTTTCGAATTTATATTATTAAAAGGATGCTCAGTAAAAAGTCTCCGTATCTTTTCGCAATTCCGCTTAATGAGCGGTACAAATTAAATTTTATCTGATTGTTACCGAAAAGTACTGAGAAAGGGTAATTTTCAGCCAAGGCCGGGCTCGGGTCGAAGACGTTAGCGACTGGAATATTATTGCGACGTTGTGTTCATGCACACTATTAGTATTTACGTCTTTATTCAATAAGGTATACACAGAGTCACGCTAGTAAACTTCAAATACCCTTAGCTGGGTGAGAGCATATTTAGAAGAATTTCACGTTAAATTTTATTTATCGATTTCTACGATTAGTGTGGTAAAAAAATGTAGCCTTTTTTACTTGAATGGATTGGCATTTATTTTGTGGTCACCCATCTAAATGCGGATCACGCCCGGGCACAGAATAAATACTAGTACTCACGTACAGGCGTCTCACACAACGAAGAAATTTAAAAAAAATCTACTCCTTTACGTTTAGATACCTAGAAATCCATTGCAAGCTAATTTCATTTTTACTTATTACTCTAGACAAACGATTCATATAACTGAATTTCCCACTGCGGAGTTATCGCCGCGTGCATAATAATAATGTAGGTATATTTTCGATACCTAAACGGGGAGTGAGTGACACAGGCCTGGCCGGGGTTGCTTAACCTCCAGTATAAACGCCTCAACCGTTCAGTTTTCAAATGATGGCGGATTCTACGTGCTACGAGCGTAGCCACTTTCGTAACACTGTCGTAGAGGTGTAGCTTGTAGCGAAATTCAAAAATTCAAAATTCAAATTTATTTAGTAATTAGACCCTTACAGGCATTTTTACACGTCAACAGGTATAATTTACGTTACGTGTAGAGTATATTAAATTTAATTTATTTTTAAAGAAAAGCTGCCGATACCAGCGCTTCGTAACTACCACGGCCGTCGCCTACTCGCCAGAAGGGCTTAGTCATATTATTATTCACTTTATTTATTTTAAATATTCTTAGATTAGATTTTTTTATACAATATCTATAAAAAGTAAAATATAAAAAAATTATAAATAAAATTAAATATTATTTATAAAATATAAAATATTATTATTATTATTGCCTTTAAATACTTATAATTTAATATAATGTTACCATATTATAACATGTGATGCTTACGAACAAGTAAATAAACATACATTACGTAGTAAAAATACTAAGAAGTCAAAAAAGCGAAGCCGAGTCCCTCCCGGCAGCACCCGTTCATGATTTGACGCACGGATCAGCCATCGTTAAACTCAACCATATTAGATGGGAATCCAATGACCCGACCAGCGACGCCACCACCAGATCGGGTTTTTCATGCTCCCTAAAATGTCCAAAACATTTTAGGGAGCATGAAAAACCCGATCGCAGACCTTGTCAAGAGGAAATATTAGTTATACTCCAAAGTTGGTCACCTATTGATCGCAGAACATGTTATGACAGTAGCTTTCTGTTACCACAGAAAAATACAGCATTCTTATGTTTCATGTGTGGAGTGTAATAAAAATTTTTTAGGAAGTGTCCGCGCCTCTTTATCTCTTAAATAATCATTAATAGTATAGTACGTATTAATCAATATTATTTTTAACATGTATTTAAATTTTGCCATTGGTAGGTTTACGACCTAAGAGTGATTTTTGTTGAGAGTCAACATCACTATTTTTCTTGTAACCATTTAACCCAGATTTAACAATTAGAAGATTAAAGTAAATAAATTGAAATGACATAGTAAGAATATTTAAAGATTTACGTAACTCTCTTAGGGAATCGCGTGGTTTTAGTCCGTAGATCGAACGAATTGCTATCTTTTGTAGCACAAATTTCTTGGCAGTGATTTCAATATGTTTATCCCATTTTAACTTGCAGTCTCCAGTTATAAATAAATAAATATATAGGGACAAATCACGCAGATTGCGCTAGCCCCAAAGTAAGCTTAAGCTCGTGTTATGTTGTTAGCTTATGTTATGCCTCAACTCTTGGTGTGGGGCCATTCTTGAACTTGGCCATTAAGATTCAGAGGTAAGTGAGTAATGTGTTTTTTCAAGAGCTATGTAGTACTACGGGAATCCGTCCGTAGCTTGGCATTTGCAACAGCGTTTTATGTCGATGGCTGTCATCTATCACTGTCTCGCTCTACGTCATGAGTGGGATCGCACTATTCCGTCGAAGCGCCATAAAATTTTATCTGGGTTTATCAAGGCTGCTATTTTTCCATGCAGGAATAGAAAATGCGGCTCTAGAGCCGCAAGACCTAAAATAGAATGTATGTATGTATCAAGGCTGCAATATAAATGTTCCAGTATTAGTCAAAAATACAAAGTTAATCGAAAATACAAGGTTAAATTAATAATTTAACCATTTCGAAACAGTGAAGTATCTTTAATAACATCTAACTTATCAAACAACTTATAATCACATTTAGCAGACAACAGATTTTTATGCGAACGTGCTTCGCTCGCATTTCACAATGTTCTGGGTCATTTGGAACGCATAAAACTTTTTGCATAATAATGATTTCTGCACTTCTTTTTTTATTTATTCCACACGATAAAGTGAAATACATAGTGAGTCGACCCTTATACTAAATTTTGCACCATGAAATACAGAGAAGAAGCATAATGAGTAGACTTCGATAAATGTCTCTGACTTTATAAGCATTTACGTAAAAAAGAACCTTATGCACAATCATATTTTTTTTCAATTCATTTTCTTTGGTTTTTAGTTGATTGAAAGGGTCAATTTAAGAAGTAATAGAAAGTTAAAAAAATAATATTACCAAAGGATTTTCTTAAAAAATGATAGCTACTTTTGTTATGATGCCAATCATGTAAATAAAATATTTGACTTAGCACCGTCCGAAGGGGGGCGTGATTTTGTAACCTTAATATCTTAAAGAGATTTTGGGTCAGCAAGGTAGTTTTTCCTTGGACGTGTCTATTATTAGGAACTCATTCCATAGAACAACGAAAAAAATGCATTTTTCCTATTGTAAGACAAGAGAAAGAAGTTTAAACAATACAATTAAACTTACCTTTGCAGTTTGTGGCATAATGTTACAGTGACATATTATAATGATGAAGAAACCGGCTGTTTATTTGGTTTTCCATAAATATTTTCCACACTTTATCTGTATTGAAATTAAAATTTTAAGTTCTTTTTGTTAAATATACTTATGGATACAGCTACACTCACATATACTATAAAATTTTAAGCTTTTAATAAGATGTTGGATTGATGATTAATTTTTATTATTGAGAGTCACAGTTATTATTATTTGTAACATCTTAGGCCGATCAAAATTATGTATTCCAATATTATGGGTTTAGATAAACCCTCTTCTAAAGCGCATCTTCCTCAATCAACTCTAACGCCCTTATTACCTCAAACTAAGGTTCAATTTCTTCCGTTTAAAGAATTTTAAGTGACTTTCCCTAAACGCCTTTTATAATTAAGTAGAAGTTGGAAAGTAGGCGAACAAGTTGGACGCGGATGCGTAAAATTGGCTTAATAAAAGATTAAAATGATTATTTGACTTTGTTTAGACGTGGAAAAATGGTTGTTTGATGCTTTTTGACACATTGTATGAATTTATTGTTTTCTTTTAACGTTGCAGGAAATTTCTAGATAAAGGCCATTTAGAGTCAGTCATTTTAGGAATCCCTGAGGGAGGGATATGTCGTAGGTATATCACTTTACTGTAGGACTAAAGTGCTAGTTTAGTACGCGATTACATGCTGGTCTGGGAAGAGAGAAAAACACTAGATGTACAGTACCTACAAGCTGCTTTTCTCTTCCCACGTTGATCGTTAAAGTCTAACGGCCATGGACTCTGTTTGGATAGCATCTCATCACTATTTTAATTATTCCCTTATTCTATCTTCTTATCGCAATCACGCTGAATATGGCCTTCCGGTCTAACGACCATGGACTCTGTTTTCACCATTGAAAAAAAAGACGTCATAATGTACCTGTAGGTTCACCATTACAAAAAAAAATCTATTCGTATCAAAAGAAACAAAATGCATTGAACAATCACGAATAACAAGTATTTAGCCTTTTCACATTTGGTTAAAGGTTATGTAACATTATGTTTTGGTGCAATAAAGATTTTAACTAATTAATCTTTACTATAATAAAAGAGTAAAAAAAATGTGTCTGTAAATTGAAAATTTTTCAAAAAAAAAATATTTGGTGCGATGGAGATATAGTAATAGAGTAAGAAAATAAAAAAAAATGTCTGTCTGTTTGTCTGTTTGTCTGTTTGTACACGCTAATCTCCGGAAATACTGGACGGATTCGAATGAAACTTTTTTTGTTATATAGCTGTGAAGCCTGGGCAACATATAGGCTATAATTGATTTTGGAAAATGGAACACATGATGCAGAACTATAATGGTCCAGCTAAACTATAAGAAATATTAAAATGCCGCCTTAGCAAAAGTTGTTAAGTCTGATGAGAACTTTTTGTTGAGTTATAATACAACTGGCCAAGCGCGAGTCGGACGCGCGCGAAGGGTTCCGTACCATAATCTATGAAAAATCACGTTTGTAGTATGGGAGCCCCCCATCAATACTTATTTTATTCGATTTTTAGGGTTCCATAGGGTAGGGTAGAAACGGGACCCTATTACGTAGACCGTCCGACTGTTTGTCTGTCTGTCTGTCACCAGGCTGTATCTCATTAACCATTATAGCTAGACAGTTGAAATTTTTATAGATGATGTTTTTTGTTGCCGCTGAACAAAAACATACTAAATGTATACTATAATAAAAGAGTAAAAAAAATGTGTCTGTACATTGAAATTTTTTCAAAAAAAATGTTGTTTCGTCCGAAGTAGAACTTATTAGTTCAGTATTTGCGGACCTTCAGAGCATAACACACCAGAAAATTCTTGGTTATGTGAACGCGCCATATTGACACCAAAAAATTAAAAATCAATTAATAAAGAACTTATGACGCAAATGATTGTTAACTAGCTTGTGCCCGCGGCTTCGCTCGCGTAAGGGTGTAATTTATCAAAATCCTTTCTTAGGGGATGCCTACGTCATAGTAGCTTTATGCATGCAAAGTCTCAGCCCGATCGGTTTAAAATTGACAAAGTTTCATACAAACTTTCATCCCCTATTTAATCCCCTTGGGGGTAGAATTGATCAAAATCCTTTCTTAGCGGATGCCTACGTCATAACATCTACCTGCATGCCAAATTTCAGCCCGATCCGTCCAGTGGTTTGGGCTGTGCGTTGATAGATCACTATGTCAGTCAGTCAGTCACCTTTGAGTTATATATATTTAGATATATAGATATGTCGGAGCGTAATATGCAATGGCTGTATAAAACTAGATTCCTTTACTTTGAATAATTCGATGACGTTTGGCAGTAATTCCGTGTCAATGTCATTTTGGACAGTTGACGAAAAAAGAATAGAGGACGCGGTATGAGTTCAATGTAAAATTCCCGTTTTATGATTTTACACGCGCAAAGAGAAAGTTGTTTACTACAAAATGCAACGGTTGGATTTGAAATGGCAATACTCGTTAGCAACAAGTTATAAGACCGGTCGACCTAGCGACAGGGACAGTCTTGTTCAGGCGGGCGTATCGTGCACAACTCGTTTGTGTAGTTTGCTGTAGCTTGGCCATGACTCATTTAATTGTGATTATTGTAATAGATGTGGATTGGTGAACCGATTTATTACAATGACAGTTTGTTTAGCAAGACGGAAAGCCCAGGTGTATACACAGTATTCAATTCTGTGGGGCCAGGGAATCCAGACATGGTGGTTGCAATTCATGATTCAGTGCGGAGGCGGGGCACTGGATTTCCGTCACATTTTTATAAGGCTCACGTAAGATCTCTCATGTGGCGGCATCGGTAAGGTGACGTGACTGTAAGTAAGTTTTCATCCTGACAACAGTTTGTTCTCGTACTGTAAGTAACTAAGTGGGTAGTTTACGTCACTTGAGATATCAGATGCCGATCACGCCACGCTCTGCCCCCTTTTATTCATCCGTCTGCGACAGATATATATTTCGATTTCTTGGATAGTGTTGTTGACGACGCCACCAATTATCCAGTTGAGTTTCTTAATTCACTTGCAGCAAATGGACTCACGGCTCACAAAATAAGTCTTAATGTCGGAGGGCCAATAATGCTGATGCGAAATTTGACTCCGCCGAAACTGTGTAACGGAACCCAACTTAATGTCTCAGCACTGTATGCCGAAGTTCAGCGGCTGAATTTCAGCCAATGCATGCCTGCAATGTTATTTGCATTACTAGCAACACATAACGCCGTACTTCCGATGCTTTTGCCTGAATCGGACCCGTACCCGTACCCGTACCCGTACCCGTACCCGTACCCGTACCCGTACCCGTACCCGTACCCGTACCCGTACCCGTACCCGTACCCGTACCCGTACCCGTACCCGTACCCGTACCCGTACCCGTACCCGTACCCGTACCCGTACCCGTACCCGTACCCGTACCCGTACCCGTACCCGTACCCGTACCCGTACCCGTACCTGTACCCGTACCCGTACCCGTTCCGCTCCTACTCCCACTTCCGCTCCCACTCCTGCTCCCGCTCCCGCTCCCTCTCCCGCTCCCGCCGCCGCCGCCGCCGCCGCCGCCGCCGACGCCGCCGCCACCGCTTCCGCCGACGCCGCCACCGCACCTTCCGCCGCCGCCGCCGCTGCCGCCGCCGCCGCCGACGCCGCCGCCGCCGCCGCCACCGCTTCCGCCGACGCCGCCACCGCACCTTCCGCCGCCGCCGCCGCTGCCGCCGCCGCCGCCGACGCCACCGCCGCCGCCGCCGCCGCACCTTCCGCCGCCGCCGCCGCTGACGCCGCCGCCGCCGACGCCGCCGCCGCCGCAGCCGCCGCCGCTGCCGCCGCCACCGTTTCCGCCGACGTCACCGCCGCCGCTTCCGCCGCCGCCGCCGCCGCCGCCGCCGACTCCTCCGCCGCCGCTGCCGACGCCTCCGCCACCGCCGACGCCGCCGCTGCCGCCGCCGCCGCCGCCTCCGCCGCCGCTGCTGCCGCCACCGCTGCCGCTTCCGCTCCCGCTCCCGCTCCCGCTTCCGCTTCCGCTCCCGTTCCCGTTCCCGTTCCCTCTTCCACTTCCGTTCCCTCTTCCGCTCCCGTTTCCGTTCGCCGCAGACGCGCCAAAGACGGAAGATTAAATTCTCATATCGGCACATCACTACTGTCCGGCGTTTCCACCGAACTTCAGCAGCTGAACTTCAGCTTATTTAGTGTGTCATCCCCACCGAACTTTAGACACTGAACTTTAGCCACTAAACTTCGGCATAGTCTGCTGAGACACTTAAAGCTCACAGTAAGTGAGTGATGCCAGTGAAACTGTATTTATTCCGCATATGCCACTCATCCCCAACAATTTTTCCTTTTGAAAATACATAGTTCCATATGTTAACTTGATTTGCTATGAAAATAAGTCACAGTTTTAGAGGCTTAAAGCTGCTGATGTCGATCTAAGGACTGGTTTTTCGCATGGCCTACTTATTGTGGCTTTCTCCAGGGTTAGTAACACTTCAGCTCTTTTCATATTGGCTCCCGAAGGAAAGAATTAAAATAATATTGACTTTTAACTCCTAACACTGTTACAAGTACTTTCTCCCTCTGTCTCTCTCTCTCTCTCTCATTAGTTTTTATTTATATTTATACGCCGGAGTCATAAAGTCCACGCGAACGAAGTCGCGGGCATCAGCTAGTTATTAATAAAAACAAACGACTCGACTGCTTCTTTGGGGTTCCGTAGCCAAAGGTAAATTCTACAACTCCGCTATCCGCAGTGTCCGTCCGTGTGTTGTCCGCCACCAGGCTGTCTATCATGAACCGTGATTGCTAGACGGCTGAAGTTTTCACAGATGGTGTATTTCTATTGCTGCTATAACAACAACTACTAAAAAGAGCATAAAATAAATATTTAAGTGGAGCTCCCATACAACAAACGTGATTTTTTTATAGATAATGGTACGGAACCCTTAGTGTGCGCCATTGTCACTTTCCGGGTCTTGACGATTCTAACGACATCTCTTAAGCTTAAATCGTTCAAGCCATTTAGGATGCAGATCATCTCATATATAGGTTGGGGAAAAAGTCTTTTCGCATATAGTATGTATGAACTTGTAATAAAACCACTTTGGCTATACTATTTGTACCTGGCTGGTTTTGGTATCATTTAAAAGTTTAAATTTTAAAGAAGATAACTTCAAATGCAAATTAGGAAAATGCGTGATTTTAATTTGTTTTTCTTACCGTCAAGATGAGTGAATCTAATGAAGAAATTAGATACATTTTAAAATTTTACTACCAAAAAGGTAAAAATGCAAAGCAAGCCGCGAAAAAAATTTGCGATGTTTATGGACCTAGTGCAGTGTCTGTGAGAGTAGCACCAAATTTGGTTTAAGCGTTTTCCATCCGGAAATTTTGATGTCAAAGATGCACGTCGCTCTGGTCGCCCTGTTACGGATAAAATGGATGCTATTTTTGAAAAAGTGGAGCAAGATCGGCATATCAGTAGTTACGACGTAGCTGAAGAATTGGGAATTGACCACAAAACAGTTTTGGCGCATTTGAAAAAAAATGGGTACACAAAAAAGCTCGATATTTGGGTACCTCACGAGCTCTCTGAAAGAAAACTAATGAACCGTGTACTCATTTGTGATTCTTTATTACGACGTAATGAGACCGAACCATTTTTGAAGAAATTGATAACTGGTGATGAAAAGTGGATCACGTACGACAAGAACGTGTGAAAAAGGTCATGGTCAAAGGCCGGTCAGGCTTCACAGACTGGCGAAACCCGGGTTAACTCGCAACAAGGTGATGCTGTGTGTGTGGTGGGATTGGAAGGGCATTATTAATTATGAGCTGTTGCCACCAGGCAGGACCATCGATTCAGAACTCTACTGCGAACAACTGATAGAATTAAAGCAAGAAGTTGAGAGAAAGCGGCCGGAATTAATCAACAGAAGGGGTGTGATTTTTCATCATGATAACGCTAGACCTCACACATCTTTAACCACTCAGCAAAAATTAAGAGGGTTTGGCTGGGAGGTGTTAATGCATCCGCCGTATAGTCCTGACCTGGCACCTTCAGATTTCCACCTGTTTCGGTCTCTTCAGAATTCTTTAGGCAGTGTCAGGTTAATCACGAGAGGACTGCCAAAACTACTTGACGCAGTTTTTTGATCAGAAGCCCCAAAATTTCTATAGCAATGGAATCATGTCCTTACGTATAAGATGGCAAAAAGTTATCAAACAAAATGGTACCTACATACTTTAGTTAAATGTAAATAAAGTATATTAAAAAATGTTTTGAATTTTCATATAAAATGCGAAAAGACTTTTCGTGCCCGTTCCTGCTCCTTCTCCCGCTCCCGCTCCCGCTTCCGCTCCCGCTCCCGCTCCCGCTCCTGCTCCCGCTCCCGTCCCCGTCCCCGTCCCCGTCCCCGTCCCCGTCCCCGTCTCCGTCCCCGTCCCCGTCCCCGTCCCCGTCCCCGTCCCCGTCCCCGTCCCCGTTCCCGTTCCCGTTCCCGTTCCCGATCCCGTTCCCGTTTCCGTTCCTGTTACCGTCATTTGCTTGAGCAAAAGAGAACAAATGATCTATTTGTCTCAATTTTTCTGTCTTTTACCCAAAAAGTGAAGAAGTTTCATAATAATACAAATTTGCAACCCGTAATGCACCCCAGGGGATGCAATTTCTAATTAAAAAATGGCATGTGTCTCGCTTCAAAAATGACAAAGATTCATATAAACTTGCAACCCCTATTTCACCTCTACAGGGATATAATTTTCAAAATCTAATTTATGCATTATTATTTTCTACTAACAATTTAAATAAACTAAAAATTTCATGTTCCTCACTTTAAAAATTATGTTAAAATAACGTAAGTTTCCTATCAACCAATCGTTCACTCAGGGTATTTTCCCCGACGCTTTAAAAAAGGCTATAATAAAACCCATTCATAAAAAGAATGAAAAGACAGAGCCCATGAATTACCGACCCATTGCACTATTGCCTGTCATATCAAAGATATTTGAGAAGGCTATGTGCTCACGGCTGTATTCATTTTGCGAAAAATTCCATATTTTTGACGATGCCCAATGTGGTTTTCGTAAAAATCGGTCTACATCATTAGCATGCTTAAAATTTATAGACAAAATTTTAGATACATTAAATAATAAGAAATATGCTATAGGTGTCTTCTTCGATATGACAAAAGCTTACGAAAAAGTAATATTCAAAATACTTTTGAACAAATTATACGGCATAGGCGTTCGAGGAATACCGTACAAGTGGTTTGCTTCATACATAAGCGGACGAGAACAA
This sequence comes from Acrobasis suavella, assembly GCA_943193695.1. Classification (NCBI taxonomy): domain Eukaryota; kingdom Metazoa; phylum Arthropoda; class Insecta; order Lepidoptera; family Pyralidae; genus Acrobasis; species Acrobasis suavella. The sequence goes on from OW971928.1 coordinate 33,783,224, forward strand.
TATGTTGAGATCGAGCACACCAACGAAGAGACGCGCGAAATATCTATAGTCAGGTCCGAAAAACAGGCAGTAACCGATTCTATACCGCAGGGCAGCGTGCTTGGGTGTTTGTTGTTCGTAATATATATAAACGATTTGCCAAAAATTATAAATGAATGCTGCATTATGTTCGCGCATGGTTTTTCAATTATCTTATCATGTCATGACAATGTAAATTTAAATAGAAAACTGACAATTATTATGGACAAAATTACACAATGGATGAATGATCATAATTTAGAAATAAATTTTAATAAAACTAAAATCATGCAATTTAGGCCTTATCAAAAATCTGAATTACAAATTTCACAACAAATGACATAATACAAATATCATCTAAGTTAGAACTACATAAATCTGGACCTTACCCTATGTCTTTTAAATTATATAATCACTTGCCCAAGAACATAAAAGACGAAGAGAATTACAAAACATTTTTAAAATTATTAAAATCTCATTTGCTAAAAAAATCATATTATTCAGTCGCCGAATACCTGCAGGATACGATAAAATAAAATAGAAAATGTCTACCTCCCTCTCGTCCCATTGCAATGCCTGACAAGGTGCATGTGATGTTTTTTTTTGTATAGAATAGATCATGTGCAATGCAATGTAATTATTAAATAAATAAATAACTGGCAACCCCTATTTCACCCCTTTAGGGATGGAATTTCCAAAAATCCTTTCTAAACAGACGTCTCATAGTCACAATCTACCTTCCTGCCAAATTTCATCTTCATTGGCTAAGTAGTTTTCGAGATTTCGTGATGAGTGTGTGAGTGATTTTCGCTTTTATATATATAAAAGCGAAAATCACTCACTCACTCACATATATATACATACATATATATATATATATATATATATATATATATATATATATATATATATATATATATATATGTATATATATGTATATATATAAATATTTATATATATATATATATACATACATACATACACTGGAAAAACATAATCCTCTGACGAAGTCGGGTAAATATAACATTGACAACGTCATCAACCCAGAGCGGTGGGACGCAACTTTTTTAATATAACCCTAGACGCGATCTCGTTATTTCTGCTTCTCTTTTATTGCTTCAATAAATAACATTAACTTTATGAGGCGAATAAAAAACGTGTATACAAGAACGAAAGAGTAAAAACAATACCTATTTTATATACCCTGATTTATCAGAGAAAAATACTTTTATTATTCAGACGGATGCATCTGGATATGCGGTAGGTGCAGTATTGAATAACAACGACTGTAGGCCAGTAGCCTACGCCAGTAGGAGCCTTAACAAAGCAGAAAAGAATTATCCGACAGTAGAGAAAGAATTGCTTGCAATCGTTTGGGCCGTGAAGCATTTTCGCCCTTATGTATATGGTAGAAAGTTTATCATACAAACGGACCATAAGCCTCTTGTTTATTTGTTTAATATGAAGGATCCGTCCAGTAGGCTCATGAAGTTTAGGACAGCATTGGAAGAATACGATTTTGTGGTTGAGTATATAAGAGGAGCTGATAATGCAGCTGCAGATGCATTGTCTCGCTTGAGTATAACATCGGATGAGTTGAAAGAGATGAACGAACAAGTGATGAATGTGATGACGCGGGCGCAGAAAAGACGAGGTAAACCAAGATTCTGGGAGTAATATGGTACCTACTGACGATTGGACTGATCAACCAAGAGTCGTAGGCACGCATATTCAACCTAGGACATCGGTAGAATTACGGTGTGCAAGCATGTCAGGGATAAAAAATACTACAAAGTTAAAATATAAAAGTAGTAAAACGAATACGCTCATATATATTGAAGTGAAAAAGATTATTTTTATTAATCCGGCTTCTCAATCACAAATATCGTCAGGCGAATTTGCGAGAGAGCTGTGTGATTTATGTAAAGAGAGCGATATAAAAGAGGTATATTTTATAAAAATTAATAATAATTGTATTTTTATAGAAAAGTTAATAAGCGCTATAAAAGAAATAAAAGACTGGTCCGGACCAAGACTATGTGTTTTAAATGAAATTAGGAGAATAGAAGATAAAGATGAAAAGCGAGTGATTTTGAACGATTTCCACCTTTTGCCCACAAGTGGCCACGCGGGTATTAGGCGGATGTTCACTAATATTAAAAAATATTACTATTGGCCAGGGCTGGAAAATGACGTAAAAGAATTCATTAAACGATGTAATAAGTGCCAAAGAATGAAATATTCCTCGCATTATGTAAAAGAACCCATGGTGATCACGACTACAGCTAACTCAGCGTTCGAAAAAAGTTTTTTAGACACTGTAGGACCGTTAAATAGGGATGATAGTAATTTTTCATACATAATTACGATACAATGTGAATTAACTAAGTACGTCGAAGCATATCCCATGACTACAAAAAGTAGCGTCGAAATAGCACAAAAGTTAGTAAACGAGTATATTTTACGATATGGAGTTCCAAAGGTCATAGCGACAGACAGAGGTACGGAGTTTTTGTCTTCAGTATTCAAAGAGGTTTGTAAACTTTCAAATGTCGAAAAATTGCAGTCCACAGCTTTTCATCACCAGACTTTGGGCAGTTTGGAAAATACACATAAAGGTTTGGGTAATTATTTACGTATACAGTGTGAGAAGCATCCCGAGTCGTGGAGTTCATGGCTCCCATTTTGGTGTTTTTCGCACAACACATCTGTTCACAGCGAAACAAAATATACACCGTTTGAGCTTGTATTCGGTAAGAGATGTATTTTACCCTCAAATCTTAACAAAGATTATATTGATCCCTTATATAATGTCGATGACTACCCCTTAGAATTAAAATACAGGATACAAACGTCTCAGAAAGAAGCGCGAGATAATTTAGTACAGAGTAAATTAAGAAGAAAAGACAAGTATGATCGTAACAGTGACCCAATTACTTATGAAAAGGATGATCTAATTTTATTAAAAAACGAAACTGGTAATAAACTCCAAAGTATTTATTCCGGTCCTTACAGAGTTGTCAGAGACATTTCTCCAAATGTAGAAATTATAAAAAATGGTAAAATAGATTTGGTTCATAAAAATAGGACAAAGATTTATCATCAACCCAATAGCGATAATCAGTCAGATGATTCATTAGGTACATAGGAGCATTGTAATGTAAGTATAATGTGTCGCATCAGCAGCGTAATCTATTTTTAGCCATCACTTTTATCTTGTATTGAATGTATTGCAGCCTAAATAAATTGTATGTGAATTTAACTTTAGAAGTAAATTCTATTCTTTTTTTTTTAGAATGTTTTGTTTTTGTTATAATAATGTGTTTTAAAAGTAAATTAATACTTACCTAATCTTGTAACTTTAAGTAAAATAAAAATGTAGGTATTGTTTTTATGTAATGTTAACCAAAGTACATATTATGGTACATGTAATTAAGGTACATGTTATAGATACAGTACATATTTTTGTATTTGGTAGGTGCATAATTGTAACAGCTAAATAATATGACGTATAGTTTATTTTTTATTTTCGTATTTTGATTAAATATATAGATATATGTTATTCAATTAAAATAAAACAATATTTTATTTTAATTTCTCCCTGCGAAGGAGGTGTAGAGGTAAGAGTATATATAAGAAAATAGTATGAAATAAAAGTCAGTATTGACCAATCATTCGTTGTATCAATTCGTCTCCTAACACCCAACCTTACACGTTTGAGACCTAAGATGCCACAGACAAACAGACATTGGCGTCAAACTTACAACACCCGTCTTTTTCACGCGGGTTAAAAAGCGCTCTTTCTGCGCAGAATGTAGTGTCCCGATTGAGGGAATGGAAAATTTAAAAAAAGGCGATGCGGCAAATCATTACTTTTTTGATTAGTTTTTGTAACTTCTCACCTATCATCACGCTTAGGTGGCCTTTGAATCTTGCGGCCTGGGCTCTGTCTGCGAGCTGCAAGGCACGAAAGAATTGGTAGTATATACAACGTGGAAGTGGAAGGAACATACCCGTTATAAATCAAATCACATGTTTTACTAGATCACTATCATTTCATTTAAATTTAAAAGCGACGCTCTTGTCGGTGGAGTTTCTTCCATACTTGTCTGTCCTCAGCCAGCCTTTTGACGTCTTGGTACGACACTACTCCTACTTTCTCCTTTATTTGCTTTATAAAGCTGTGTCTGGGTTTTCCTCGTCCCCTTCTTCCTTCTATTTTGCCTTCTATTATCGTTTTCATAAATTCGTCGTGCCGTACCAAGTGTCCCAACATATTTCCTCGCCGATAGTTGTTATTAATTGCCTCCTTTCGCACGCTCTGTTTAGTACTTCTTCAGTTGTAATTCTTCATTTGTAGATCACTATAGTGTAATAAAATTAAAATAAAAGTCAATAACTATATAAAAAAAATTACTTCCTTACCAAAATTTAAGCCTCCCGAGCAATTTGTATGGAAATTTCAATATTTTTTGTGTTTTTAACTGTTATTTTAATTAAATTACTCTCTAATAGTGATCTAGTACAGCCCGTGGTTCGATTTATTACGGGTATTTCCTTTCCACGTTGTATATATATAAATACTCCTACTACTGTCTGGGCTACTGTCTACTGGCACAGGTATTTTCATACGTAGTATCCAAATATTGTCTATTGTAACTATGCAGTAGCACGTCGGTAAGTATATCGAAAAAGAAAACCGACTTCAAAAAAGGAGGTCAACAATTAAAATGTATTACATACATATATGTTTTATATGTATATTCGGCTTACTCGAGGCCCCTTGAACCAATGTCACAGAATTAATACATATAAGTTTTACATACAAAATGGACTCTCCCAGGGTCCCGCACAAAATGCGCCCCGTCCTCCGTCCTCACACCTCTTCCCCGTTCGCGCCGTGTGGAGGGTTTGGAGCGGGCGGGCGCCTACAGCCGCCTCGACAAGGCGAGAACGGGGGAGAGGTGTGAGGACGGGGAACGGGGACACATATTACGCAGGACCTTAGGAGATTCCGTTCTGTATTTAATTCTTACTCGTATATTAATTTTGTGCCAATTCGGAATTTTTTTTTGTTTGCTATATCATACTTGTCAGCTGGTCCCATAGAATTTTTATCAAAATGGGTTGCGTAGTTCGGGGTTGAAGTCGGCTTATAGTTTTGAAAAATTATAGCTGCGCAACATGTGATGACGTCTGTGTAAGAATTTTATCATTACAATATATTTAATCAAAATCAAAAAAAGGTTCTTAGTATGTAAGTATGTATTGTACTTATATCGAAATAAGGATAAATGTACAAATTTTTGTGCTAATTGGCATAGAAATGGACATTGAGCAGTATACCGACATCCAATTAGGCTTAGTTCGCAAAACCTGTTAGTTCAACCCTCGAGCGGCGGGGCGTCTAATACTGCCCAATACCACGAACTTCACTCTGTATTAAATAACATTTAAATTACATTTCCCTTACTAGCATATGTTGAGTCTTTTGATTCGCCAAGCACTCTAAATAAAGTTTAATTAAGTACTTGTATTCCAGAGTCAATTCATTAAAGCGAACTTTGTTCGATCATGACAAAGGCGGAACCAGGATTTTTTCTGGGAGGAGCACAAGGGGCAAAAGTTTCAACCAAACTGTTAGAAATAAACATGTAGCACAGAAATGGACAGAGTTATCACTCATCTTCTTTCTGTTATTTTATTCAAATACTAATATATTAATATGATTTGTCTGAATCTCCACAGTACACACCTTAAAGAATGTGAACGTGGGGGTGCAGAATTTTGTCGAAATCTGATATGTCGTTTCAAAATAAAAACTAGACTACGTTTGTCTGGAAATGTCTAGGTTGGTCTAGGGTAAGGTGGATACATGAATTTTTCGGGTCCAGTTCTGCCCCCATTTGAAATAAATTATTTGTAAGGAAATATCATTGGAGATATCATTTAATATTTTGTTTTGACCAAGCCCTATATAAACTTTCAAACTATTTTATGTTTTACTGTTTACAGTTTAAAAGAGAACGTGAAGGTGTTCTATATATATATGATCACTTTTGGGTAATATGCGTCTTATGTCTTAGGGTCTTATGTCTTTATATATATATATATATATATATATATATATATATATATATATATATAAATAAAGACATAAGACTTTTTATTTGAGACCCTACTCGATATTTAAACAAAAATACTCTTTTTTTAAATATTTATTGCATACCAATTGCACTGAAATAAGCGGTTCAGATGCTATGGTGGATCAGACATAAATACATACATACACACATACATAGACTGCTCATATCATTGCCCTTCCTCACTTCCTAACAACAAAACCGATTTTTTAAAATTTTCTATGTATCATGTGACAAGTATAACCTTGCCAAAAAAAATAAATAATAGAATTTTTCAAAGCTGTCTAGGAGTCTTCGAATATTTTTTATTTATTTAACTTCATTACAATACATGTAAATGGCGGACCTAAGGCCAGGGGCCTTTTCTACCAGTCAACCAACAGGTGATGCTGAGAAAGTAATTATTTGGGGTAAGTACAACAGAAATAACCAAAAACAAAAAAGGAGCGAACTTGTTATAAGTAAGTATATACATATGCTCATATACATCGAAGATAAACCTATGCAAAAATATACATAAATAATTGTTCAAAAATAAACCATACATAAATACTACTTATATAGCTGCTGCTTTTTGGAGATAATGTGTACGCACTCTCTCTTATACGTAAGACGAGATTCTGCTTTCCGAATATTAACTGGTAAGGCGTTCCAAAGTCGTACAGATTGAACGACAAATGGATTATTATAGAACGCAGTCCGGCAAAGTGGCATAACAAGAGGGAGATTGCTTGAAGAGCGAAGAGTTCTGACGTGAGAATTACCAAGGAAAGGAAATTTAGTTTAGAGATAAGCCGGAGTTTTAGGATCAAAAAGTATAGAATACAGAGTACTGAGGATATGCAGACTACGCCGCTGTCGAATTGGCAACCATTTTAACTGAGATCGGTTTTAAATGATTAAATGTTAAATTTAAATGTTTTAATTTATAAAGTGCACGGAATGCACCCGTGACTTTACCAGCAATGACAGAAATCTGCACGTTCCAAGTAAGTGTAGAATCAATACACAGCCCCAAATCTTTAACGCTAGATGTAAAAGGTATTTCAGTTTTGTCGTAGTAGACACATGAAATAATCGTTGAACATACATAAAAAAAGATTCCGACCAATTGATAACTTCCTCCTTGTTGGAAGTCGGTCAAAAATGGTTTGAAGGATTATTTAGGGCTTGGTCAAGACAAAATTTTAAATAGTTTCCTTTGAAATAATTTATTTCAAATGGGGGCAGCACTGGACTCCAAAAATTCATATTTCCCCTTAACGTGTTAATGTGCTTACCGAATTTGGTGTCCACATGGGAATTTTGTATTCCCTTGTGGACACCCAATTCTCCAACCCAAGTGCGACCTACGCCTAACTCCCGTAAGGCCAGCAAGCTCTTCTAAAATAGTAAGTTTTCCCGTCTATAAATCTGGGAGCGTATGTTCTCGAAATTTTTTATACGGTGCGCAAATAAAACCTCTGAAGTTTCTCATAAGAAGTGCCATTAAAAAATAATCAGCTTGCCAGGCTTGTTAGGGGTGGTTTTTACCTTCAGTGTGACTAAAAACAAAAACAAAAACTGAACCGAGCTGTACACTCACGATGAACTTAAAATCAGCAACTCACATAGCTAATAATTAATATTAAATGTTTGTTTTCAGGGTTGGGTAAAAACAGAATGCTATTACTAAGACTCCGCTGTCCTTCTGTCTGTCTGTTTATCAGTCTGTCCGTCCGTTTGTTCGTCGGTTTGTCCGTCCGTCTGTCTAGCACCAGGCACCAGGCTAAATACTTAATAAAAAGAATAAACCGGCCAAGTGAACTCGCGTAGAGAGGGTTCCGTAAAATTCCGCTATCTTTGGGTGTTTTAGTGAATTTTTTACCCGTAAGTGAACGTATAACATTGACTTTATCACTTTGTTTTCATTGATAGAATTCTTATAGGTTTTTCTGTAATCTAAGAGCAATGAACTATATTTTGTATCTTTTTTTAATTTGAGGCTCTCGGAAATCAGGGGCTGGGGAATTTTCTTCTTATTTCATGAATAAAACCAAAACTTTTTATTTTAAAACAATAAAAAAAATATTTGAAATCCTCATTCTCAAAGGACAAATCACACTTATTGAGCTTTTGAGCTAGCCTCAAACAATCAATTAAATACATTAAAAAAGGCCATTAAAAATGTTTAAATATCTATTCCTCTTAGATGTTTTTTACTATGAAGTTATTAACGCAATGATAATACTTATAACGCTCACATTTTATGCTTTACAGTAAGTCGAGTCAAGGAGGTGGGAAACATCTAAAATAGGGCAACAAAAATCGTGTCGTGTAAACGCCGCTAGGAAGCGTGGAGCTCCCTATTTTTCAAGATTAGGCTAAGTTCTTTAGAAAAATGTCCTCGCTCACAAAAGAAAAACATTTACTCTTTAGACAATGGATGGCCGTCGTCATACCCGAAGATTGCCGTAAAAGATCCAGTAATGATAATTTATTTTCTCTTTTATAAAGAGAAAGGAGTTTTGTGCTTAAAAAGTTAATTGTTTTCTATCGTGAGTTTGTCACTTAAAGTTTCGTCAATTTATCATCTCTTTTATAGAGTATGTTACCTAACACTGTTGATAGATTTTTTGGGCAGCTTAATGGCTTCTGACGTAGCTCAATGACTGTCATCTATAATTATTACACACTAATGAACAGGTTTCGTCACGATATTTTTGATGCTTTATCGTAGCAAGTGGAGATCCATAGTCTTTGCCTATACTCATGGTGAACAGGCATAAAAATATGTACTCGTATGTGAGAATTTTACCCTTCACCGAAAGCAAGTGGTTGTACTTGGCTAGTACGAGAAATTACTCAAATTCAGAGGTACAAGTTGCGTCTATTGCCTAAACATTGCAGTAGGAGTATCGTACACGGAAAAAAGAGTCTGGAGATTTTGTACAGCTAAGAAAATATATTGTCTCAAAAATATTTTTTTAAATCAAAGTAAAACGTCTTAAAATAAAGTTCTGTTAAATTAAATTGAATCCGTAATTTTTTTACTTCGAGTCAAAAATGTTATTTTAAATTAATGCAGATTTCGTTGTTCCAATAGTATTAAAAATGAAATAGTCCTGTTGACTATGATAATGCATGGAATTCATCAAACATACTCCAGAAACCAAATTTTTCTTTATGTTACTGGTATATCTACCTTACTTTTTTTAACGAAACAAATAATACAAGAGACGCTTTTAATCGATTCTTATGTCTCCCTCTTTATTAACAAGTTATTATTATTACCTCCGTGTTATTACCCGACTACGCCAAAGCCAAAAGGAATCCATCCTTGCTGGTCTGAGTGCGAAGATCAAGGTTATGGGCGTTAAGGGAAACAAACATACTAAGAAAGTTGTAGTGTTGAAAAAAGTGCGGAAAGGACTTCTCTGGCTTTCTTCGTTCAATTAAAAAGAAATAATAAATGTTCACAAAAGTCGATATACGTAATAACAAATGTTGACGAAAGTTGACAAACATTTTGCATTATCCTCGCAAGAATCTCGCTCAATCAGCTGTCGAAGTAAATACTGTTAACAATTTGGCCGCCACCGGTCGGCCTACATTTTTCAACTTTGCGTACCTCTTGTTAGTATTGCCCGAAAAAAGAAATTTAGACGCATGCGCATATAAACGCTTGCTACGCTATAGCTGGTTTGAGTTTTGACGACCTCTGTTGAATAGTCAACATCATGTCAGGCTGTCACACCGGAGGTCCCGGGTTCGATCCCCGGTTAGATCTAGATGGAAAATGATTATGTTCAGATTGACCTGGGTCTTGGTTGTTTATTTATGTAAGTATTTGTTATGAATTTAGTATCGTTGAGTAGTATCCCATACAGAAATGCATAGAGTACTATACGAGTAATATAACTGAAACAGAAATGTCTCGAACTTACTTTGGGCTAGCACGTACCTTGGGGTCCAATCCTTTGATATAAATAAAATTTGCTTAATTACATTAAGGTTTATAAATATAAAGTAACAAAATCACTTTATTCAGTTACTTAGTAACCGAAATAAAATGGTGCCCCGCCACCCCCAGCCCCGCAGAGTGGAATTGCTGTGAATAAGATTTATCTATATAAATAGAAGAAGAAACTGAATGACTGACTGACTGACATATCAAGGCACAGCCCAAACGCTGGGTTTAAAGATTCTAAATTTGGCACATAGGTTCCTTATGAGGTCTAGGGGTGCACTAAGAAAGGATTTTTCAAAATTCTCTCAACACACAGAAACCAGGGGTCCAAAGTTTGTATGGAAGAAACAGGATTAGTTGGACCATTTTATTTGAAACTTCGCAAGAGTACTCCCGGTGGTAAATAAATGAATACGTATCTTATACATACATACATACATAATATCACGCCTATTTCCCACAGGGGTAGGCAGAGACTATGGACCTCCACTTGCTACGATCCTGACAAACCTCTTTCGCTTCATCTATACTCATCAATCTCTTCATACATGCCCTTCGGTTACGGGTACTTTTTACCTCTCCTTTTTTCAGAACGTCTGCAATCTGGTCGCAGAATGTTCGCCGAGGCCGACCCTTCCCTACTGTTCCTTTCACATTTGTCTTATAAATATTTTTTGTTAACATGTTTTCATCCATCCTTTCTACATGCCCAAACCACCTTAACATCCCTTTTTCTATTTTTGTCACAACATTCTCTTTCACTCCACACCGCTCCCTTATGACATCATTCCTCATTCGATCTTTCAAATTAACACCACACATACTCCTCAGCGCTCGCATTTCAACTGCATTTATTCTACTTTCATGCTTTCTCTGCCATACCCAACTCTCACTACCGTACATTAAAGTAGGTATTAGTACTCCTTTATGAACAGCAAGTCGTGCATTGTGTGATACCTTCCTACTGCTCATAAAGGAATGCAACGCTCCATTCACTTGGTTACCCGCATTCACTCTTTTTTCAACATCACCCTCGTGCTTGCCATCTTTCGTAAACATACATCCCAAGTATACAAACTCCTTCTTATGATTTTTCAAATTTTATCCCCTAAGGGGGTGACACGGGGGTCCAAAGTTTTTACGGAGAAACAAGATTAGTTTGACCATTTTATTCGAAACTTCGCAAAAGTATTTCCGGCTCTACATAAGTTATAAGCATTTCAGGATTTTTCTAAATTCATCCCCTAAGGGGGTGAAACGGGGTCCAAAGTTTGTATGGAGAAAAAAGATTAGTTTGACCATTTTATTCGAAACTTCGCAAGAGTACTCCCGGCGGTAAATAAGTGAATACGTATCTTAGGATATTTGGTTTTTTCAAAATTCATCCCCTAAGGAGGTGAAACGGTCCAAAGTTTGTATAGACAAACAAGATTAGTTTGACCATTTTGAAGCGCTCCGTCGCTCTCTTTCGGTCTAGCAAATGACAGGAGCGGGAACGGGAAGGAAACGGGTGAGGGAGTGGGAAAGGGAGGTTCGCCGGGTCTGCTAGGCCTTTTAATCCCTACGTTTTAATAAAAAATGTTATATTTTATAATTATTCAAAGATTCAAAGATTCAAAGTTTCAAAGATTCAAATGTTTATTCATTCAAACATTTTAACATAATAATGGAGAATATGCACATATTTTTTTTATTTGCTTAATAAAGTCCTTATTGACCACAGTAAACAAAGATGAAAGAATTTATAAAATATCTTAATCAGCGACGAACATGTGATAATTCAAAGTTTCAATTAGAAAGAGAAGTCCGATATGTACTGATGACGTCAAAGTCCACATCATCTATACATTTGCCATAGAAAATAGCGTTTTTGCGAGTGAGATAGACATAGTTCCGTAAAATTGTTATATCTCGTTCGTTTTTTAACCAAATCTTATTCTGTTTTCACTGTCAGTAAATTATTTTTGAATATCTATGGATAAACTGATTAGATAACATATATTTTTTTCATACATATTCCCTATTCATATGTTATCACAACATTAATAACGTAAAAACCCAATAAAAAATCTTATTAGAACAATTTTCGACTTCTACGCGGACGAAGTCGAGGGTTAAAGCTAGTTTTATTTTATATTTTGACATTTTCTAGATGAGGGGGGCGGGGGGAGGTGTAATGCATGAAATGATTTCAACATTTTGCGGGACACTCAACAACTAGGTACTTGGAGAGAAACATAGATTTCATATGTAGTTAGGTCTTAATTAAATACACATTTTGTTAACTTGTAAAATTATTAGCACTATCTTTTTTAATTGTGTGCTCAGTCTTAACTTTTTAACGAAGGTATAAGCTCATAATTTCTCACAAAAATCCGCCACCCGAGGGGAGAGTTTAAGCAACTCGGCCCGCCAGATGGCGTGCTATTCAAATTTCTTGTTAGAATTTACTTCTTTTATTAAAAAAAAGTTCGAGCACGGATGTTTTACGCCTGGGCCTTAGGAATAATAGTTGTTTAATTGCCCCTTCTGACTTCAGGCGTAGCGAGTAACGAAATTATGAAATAAGGCAGCTTTTTCTTATTTTACATAATAAGTTTATGTTTTCTTGGGATAATCTTAGCTTAAAATATTAGGTTTTAAACTTGAGATGCGGTTTTTATACACATTTATTATAAACATGTGTATATGTATTTACTTATACAACGTGGAAGGGACATACCCGTAATAAATCGAACCACGAGCTATACAAAATCACTATAGTATCATAAAATGATAATAACAGTAAAAAAAATCGATATTCCCATACAAATCGATTGGGAGACTGGACACATATGTATGGAAATGCCGCAAATATGTGTTTTTTTTTTTGGCGTATATTACGTGTAGTGTATATTATTTAATTTATTTGTGAAGAAAAGCTACCGATACCAGCGCTTCGCAACGATCACTGCAGAGAAAAAAACGCCGACAGAAACTCATTTTCACAGTACTCGCCGGGCTTTGTCATATTATTTTTATGTCTTTTGGTTAGTTAATAAGTACTTATAATATCGTACAATGTTCACTTCACACATTATAACTTGTAGTGCTTGCGAACGAGTTAACAAACATTAATTACGAAGGTAATAAGAAATACTAAGCAGTCAAAAGTAAAATGATGTTATTTAATAAAATACTGCTTCAACATCTCGCTAATAGACAGCTAGCTTAAAAATCTATCACCGCCAAAAATGGCCACTTCAGGCCTAATAATGAGTCTTTAGATCTATGAAAATTGTATTAGGTCTAACTAGACCTAAGCCATTGTACCCTGTGAATGTACCACACCAGTTAAATTAAAATACCTACGTGGAACTATGACAGTTGAAATTTTATGTTTTGAAACTACATTTTTTGTCCAAGTATATAAGTACCTATTACAGAAAAGATTTCTTATAAAAATAAATTGGATTTTCCAAAAATATAACGGCCTCAGGCAAAATAAAGAAGGTGAAGTAATTAGACACTTTTATAGGCGCTTACCGTAAACGCTGTACTTATACGAGCGCCGAAATGGACCCGACAGGGGCCTATTACAGATAGGGTCCTCGTGTACTAGGCGGCGACAGTAGCACGCGACCAGAGTCTGGCCAACGAAAGCTGACCCTGAAAAACCGTAGCAAATTTGAAAAACCTAAAGATTACAAAAGCACTCTTTATCAACGGATTTGTTACTATTTGGGGTTTAATGTTATTGAAAATTGTATTTGTTATGTACTTTCACAATAATAATGGTGATAAGGATTCAAGCCAATCAAATGTTAAGATTCTTATAAATAAAATTCAATATTCTCTAAAGAACTTGGCGGCCATTTCGATCTCAATTCCTTTGTTGAATTTTGAACTTGGCTCCCTTTTTCACATTTATGTTTTTGGTGGGATATCATTGCCAAATATCAACTTTCCAGGTCATATGGCAGTAGGTTACCGTTTTTTAAAAATAATCAAATCTACAAAATTCACTGTATCTACGAAATTAACTGTCTTTTCTTGATATTTTTCTTTTTATACGCATAATAGTCTACCTAGATGCCAATTATCAACTTTCCAGGTCATGTGGAAGTAGGTTACCTTTTTGAAAAATAATCAAATCTGCGAAATTCTCTGTTTTTTGATTTTTTCCTATGTATAAGCGTAATTGTTTACCTAGATACCAAATATCAACTTTCCAGGTCATATGGAAGTAGGTTACCTTTTTGATGATGGATGAGTGGTCAATCACATTTTTCGGGATTTTTAAACGTTATTATATCAATAACTGTTAGAGTTACATAATTGAAATTTTGGATTCGAGATAAGCTAGACAACTTTAATGTATATGCAAAATTTCATGTATTTAGGTTAGAAAGGTTTTGAACTGTGAAGGGGGAAATGGTTCGTGTTAATATACACTTCTGCTGCGTCGCCATTTCCTTTTTTTTGAACTTGGCTATGACACGTTGTCGCGTGTCTAGATTACTATTTGCATAGACTATATGGTGTTATTTTTACAGAGTAAAAAAAAAACTATATCTTTATTGCGACACTGGCTCAGCAACTGTGATGGGACAAGTTCGATCCTCACTAAGCGCGACTTAAACCTCTGAGTTTGTACTCATATGGTCATTATCAAGTTTTTAATTATTACTATGGTAAAGGAAAACATTGTGAGGAAACCTGAATACTAGTTCACTAGTGTGTAATAACGACTATTCTCACTTATTATTCTCCTCGTATCGAAAGCTTAAAATAAAATCCTATTTCCCTCCATAAGGTTGTAACTTTTAGAGCGTTGTCAGAGGCCTCACAAATGTCACGCTCAGGGGCTCGACGAGCAGGAGCGGAGATGTGACATTGTCTGTTGCCATGACCAAACTGACACTGCATTGCAGTTTAATCAATATAAAGCTATGAGTCTATAACATTTTTCGTCAAAAGTCCTCTAGCAACCGAGTTTTATTTCAACTTCTTCTGTATAATTACACTTGTTTACAAATTTTTATTATTTTCAATACCCATAGATAATTTCTAGTAAATTTGATTTGTATCTACCCTCATATTATTATTACATACGCCATATATTTTTATCACGTCACGTTTTTAAATATACCCTCATGTTGTTTTATACGAATTCATATGTCGATTCTAGTTTGTTACTAGAATATTGTAAGATTAAAGTAATTGGTGAAAGTGATTTCCTTTTTAATATATCTTCTAGACAGTGTAAATTAAGCCTGAGTAGTTTTTGTTACATTTGCGGTAAATTAATAAAACAAAAAAAAAAAAAGAAATGTTACAGAATCGGTAAAACGTGAGATGGAGAGAAGAGGGGAGGCTTTTGCCCAGCAGTGGGACACTACATCTGGCTATTAAAAAAAAAAAACAAAACTAATACAAAATGGGAGTGCATATGTCGCTTAAAATCCATTTTTTGCACTCACACTTGGATTTTTCTCCTGAAAGCCTGGGAATCGTAAGTAACGAGCATGACGAATGTTTCCTTCAAGATTTAAAGTCATTTGAAGAGAGGTACCAAGGTTTTTGGGACAAAAATATGTTGGCCGATTACTGCTGGACTATCTAAAGAGAAACTAAATCGGACCAGCATAAAAGAAGAAGAACTTTGAGTCATTTTTAATCCTTTTATTGTTTATCTAAGCAAAAACTTTGCAAATCTTTTTTAATAAATATTTTTAAAATGGGACGTGCTGATTTTTTTTCTACTTCAGTATCGAACTAGGGATGGTTTATTCTATAAATACACATCAGTTTCATGCGTGGGTATTTTTTGTTGTAAACCAGTGTACCATAAGTGGTATCGTTGGATTCCTTGTCATACTGATCATGGCACTGTCGGTCGTCAAGTATGAAGTGGTTGCGGGGTGTGGTAGGAACAATCAATAATGGCGACCGCTCAGTTTCGATTTTACGCTTATTTAAAGTATTTACTGCACCTGATTTCTTAACTGTAATCGAATTTCGAAAGCTTTTATGTAATGAAAGAAATATAGCTAGATCTCAGCATAAGATTCATATTTGGACTTCGCATATATGATCACATTTCTAGTTTTCGTGCACAACTCAAGTGGCTCCCTTTTAGACAGCGTCGTAACTTGCATATCCTTTCCCTTCTTTAATCAGTCCTGTTCGTTCCTTTTACTCCGCTATACCTTAAAGAACGCTTTACTTTCTTTCGTGAGAACACGAATCGAAGTGTGCGTAGCATAGTCTCCTTTAAACTCTCAATTCCTGTCCATAGTACTTATTTATATTCTAATTCTTTCTCAGTTCAGGCAGGTTCGATCCCCGGTCAGGGCAAGTTGGAAAATGGTCTTTTTCAAATTGTCCTGTTTCTTGGATGTTTATCTATATTATATGTATTTGTTATAAAATATAGTATCGTTGAGTTAGTATCCCATAACACAAGTCTCGAACTTACTTTGGGGCTAGCTAACTCAGTGTTATTTGTCCCTATATATTTATTTATTATTAAAACTTTGGAATGCTTTGCCATTGAAAATTCGTAAAGTGCAATCATTGAAAAAATTCAAAGATTTAGTGACCTATTACCTTTCCTGTAGCTCTAACTAATATTTCTTTAATTCTTTTCTTTTCACTGGCTACTTTCATTTACTTTTCTTAATGTTCGTACAAATTTTATAGTTTATGTATTTATATTACTTTATTGTTCATTTATTTGTTATAGTATGTACTACTATTATTTATTGGTATACTTATATTCTTCTACACTGTAATACTCGTAACTGCGCCAACTCCCCCACATCTTTTATAGTTTTCTCTACCCAAAGGTTGGCTGGAAAAAATGGCTTTAGTGATGATAAGCCCGCGTTTGTACCTACTAGATTTTAAATGTACTTTTGATTATTGTCCTACTTATTTGGTGCAATAAATAAATTTTATCTTATCTTATTTTATCTTATAGGTATTTAAATATTTTCCCCTAAAAATACATGGTTACTGAGCAATTAATGGAAATACTGTCGTGCAAATATAAAAATAAAACCTATATTTCATAAGATAACTCGCCTTCTATGGCAAACGTTAGGAAAAAAACTTTCGTTATATTATAAGCTTTCAAAATTAGTTTCAGTTGGGAAATCATTGCAGTTCTTACCTAAAAAAGCGTTAAAGGAAACTGAGCGGTCGCCATCTTTGATTGCTCCTACCACCCCCCTCCGCCACATTATCACTTGACCACTGACAGCTCCGTAATCAGGACATCATAAGAAACCCAATGGTATCGGTCGTCAGAATAGAGGGTGAGTGCAATTAAAAATTAAAATGTTAGAACTACGCTGTTCCAGACTATATCGGGACAAGTTATGCCTGCATCGGACTCCCTTAACATGGGAGCTCATGACCCGGTGGTAGTAGCTCTAAAGATCTGACATACTAGTGTTAAGGCCCATTTAGACAAGTTTCTTGCCTGTTGCTATTGTATACCATTTTGAAGCAATAAATGATTGGTATGGATGACGTTTCGTTTAGATCATGAAAGTTATTTAGTGCTCCAATTTCATTGTTTGCAACAGGCAAGAACTTACTTTGTGTAAATGGGCCTTTAGTAATAACAATAACACACTCGATAGAAAAAAGAATTAAAAAAAAGACAATCCAGTGTGCGTCACCCCTACAATTATTACCTCTTAACAGCTTACGGTAGCACGGGGTGAAACGGGCACTTTCCAAGAATGCTGCTTGTCCCTCAGGGCAATTGTCAACAATTATTTAATCTACGAAAGCCGGAAATGTAACATTTACGTATCAGCTAGAATATCATATTAAAAAAAAAATATCTTTATCTATATATATAAAAGCGAAAATCACTCACTCATCACGAAATCTCGAAAACTACTAAGCCAATGAAGATGAAATTTGGCAGGAAGGTAGATTGTGACTAAGTGACGTCCGCTAAGAAAGGATTTTTGGAAATTCCATCCCTAAGGGGGTGAAATAGGGGTTGCCAGTTTGTATGGAACTTCGTAATTTTTAAAGTAAGACACATGAAATTTTTAATTTATTTAAATAGTTAGTAGAAAATAATAATGTATTCATTACATTTTGAAAATTACACCTTAGTCTTTTACTTAACATTTTAGTCAAAACGTGATAGTTGGCCGTTTTGCTACGGTTACGAAGATTGTGTAGGCATTGTGTAGACTAAATAGTAATCCAAAATGCGTCTCCGAATTTTATCCGGTTCAAGGTAACCATTATACTGGCTGTATTTCTTCTTTGGGCAGCGATGGAAATCCTTCTAACCAAATGCCATCCGGAGCGGTCCATATATATATATATATATATATATATATATATATATATATATATATATATATATTGTAATATATATATTGTATATATATATATTTTTTTTTTGTCAGGCCAACGTGAAAAGAGAACAAACTGCTACAAAGTAAAACAATATAAATAAAACCTTTAAGTCATATTTCTTCCATGTCTCTGCAGAGAAGTAATTGCCCTTCAAACTAAAACTTTGTATTTTATTTTCATCAAAGGAGCTTCGCGCTCGACAGCAACCAACTTTCAACTTATTTTTTATTCAATAACTGTTGGCCAGTAACAATTTTATAACCTTCAAAATTTCTATAACTTTTCGGGTTTTTATGGATTCTCCGTCTTATCATGAAAACGCAGAATTACCAGCAAGCTAGAGCAAAGATGAAAAGGTGCAAGAAACCTACACATGCCGTTATGAAAAATGTGACCAGAAATTAAATGTTTTGGTGTGACCTTAAAAGGGTTGTATTTATTCCTACAAACACGAACAAGAAAGAAGCACGATACCATAGGTAAGAAGGTAAGGTAAGATACTTATAAATGAAATGAACACAGTTAACAATTTGATAAATCCGTTTTTCGTGTGACGATTATCGTGCCGCTAAGGCCGGACGGACACGTTTTGTACCAAAATTTGTCACATTGTCAATTTGAACGCTATCTCTATTGCTCTTGTGAGCGTGACAGTTATCGTATCGTATTTGTCGCTCTTGTCTTTTATACAGTAAAAACCAAAAATCTAGGTCTATGCGTTGGAGCCTACTCAGTAATTCTTATTTGCACAAAAGGCTGGACATGCTAAGTAAATAAATATTATACTTATTCGGACAAATCACACAGATTGATTTGCCCCTAAGTACGTTCGAGACTTGTATTATAAATGATGTTAATAACTTGTATGATGGCCATGCGAAAGCGCTAACAAGACCGTAGTCCCACCGGGCCACCGAGCTCTTCAATTAATCAATTATTATTTGTGAACTCTAATACATCTTAGCTCTGGGAAGAATAACAAAACGCCGACAAAGTTGCGAAGTTAGAAGTAAGAATAAATCTGTATTATAATGAAGTTCTCATTCATTAATCACGCCATCTGTCAGCAAAGAACTATACACAACATTCATAGTAAGTTATATAGTTTGGCCATGTGGCTTCCGGCCAATAATAAGTCCACTCCATCACTTCCTGTGGATATTTTAAGTGGCGAATAAAGAATTAAGCACAAACATCTCGTACAACAACTGTATTTCCAAGGAGGGTTGACTTCGGGTGGCAGCAGGCTCCGGTTGTAAAAATATTCGCGCAAATGCATTCCCAGATAATTGTCGTCAAGCCGGCGAGCGGTCGCAGAACTATACATAGCTAAATCGTTTAAGTTATTCGAGCTATTTTTTTTTCACTTCACATGGTCTACAGCATCTTTAGGTGACGATTGTGTGTGAGAAGTGAGAAGAAAAAGCAGTAAAGCCCTTCACGAGCCCCGAATCAGCGCAGCTGAGGAGATGATGATAAAAATCGGGGACAAGCTTACCCCGCTTCCCTTACCTTAAATATGACCATTTATACTCGTGAAAAAGAAAAAGACTAAGTACAAAAGGAAGGAAATGTGGCAAAACACGAGCACCTTACTATAGATATGGCCCATTATCCGACCAATCACTCGTACCCATAACTTCTAGATGTGTTCATGTAATTGATTATTCCTGCTTAATTTTCTGCTCACATTGACTATTCATGTTGTATTGGGCCAAGTTTGGTACCTTCAGCTCTGTACCATCGGATATAATTATTCGGCAAACTTAGTTGTAATTGACCATTGTTGCAAAATCATTCAATAACAAAATATAAAACAATATAAAGTTTGCGCCAACACCTTGTGTTTTCAAAAATAAACGGTTTGCAATTTTTTGTAATGTAGCCAATTCAAATTATTATTATTTTTACTTCAAAATTTACTCATTCATTATGCAATGAGAAACGACTTGTTGTGTTCTACGTTTCAAAATCGTATTATATCATTTAATATCTAAATTAGAGTTTATTTTCTAGAAATAAATTCCCAGTGTCCCCTGCAAGCCAAATGCTGTTTGATCTTTCTTATCTTGAAGCGTTTATGGCAACGCGGTTCATTCGGTCAATTGGCTGGTACGTAGCATCACTGTCGGCGTGCGACGTAGCGTCAAAGCGGCGACGGCTCTTTCAAAGGCGCGGTTTTTGTAGCGCACCGACGGCTTGCACTTGTATTGACTTTGTTCTCATGTATAAAGGATTACTGGTAAGAAGACCTGATCCTTTCAGGAGGTGATAGTAGGGGTCAGTACAAACAAATTTTACTATTAGGTTCCCTGTGTAAATGTTAACCCATTTCGAGTTATGCCCCTTTTTAGGTTATTGTTAAAAAAGTCATCTTGGGCTCGATACTTATTTTTTTCTTTATGTAAGTCTTTTTTGTATATTTCTATGTAGTTTAAGGTAGAGAATTAATCATTTCACATAAATAAATCGACCAAAAAATGGGAAATATTAAAGTAAAACTTTTTTTTATCAGAATTTTAATTTTAATTTTGGCTAAGTTTTTATTTAAATTAATATTTTCACAAAAATATCTCCCTACATTTGTGCAGAAAAATGTTATACCAAATTTTTAAGACCCAAGGCGACTTTTTTTAACAAAAAACCTTAAGAGTAGCATAACTCGAAATGGGTTAACATTTACACAGGGAACCTAATAGTAAAAATTGTTTGTACTGACCCCTACTGTCACCTCCTGAAATAATCAGGTCTACTTACTAGTAATCCTGTATATCATTTCCAATTACCTCCACTAGCTTCTGGAAAGCATCATGAGGAAACCTGCACGTTATTTTAATACCTATACGAGTGAAGGAATGACTGTTGTCGCATTTACTTACGCAATATTTTAGTCGTCGTTACGTTCACTGCTGGGTATAGACCAGTCCCAATGGGAGCAATCTCATCCTAAATAATGCCATAACACGCTACGCTGCTAATTGTGCGATTAGCCTGCATTTATCATAGTGTGATTAGTGGCGCCATAACGCCCATAACCTGGTAATACCGTAAAAGCATCTGGCCTAGAAAAGGACCTCACCTCTTCTTATGGTCGTCATCAGAAGCGACTCTTTAGACTTCTTATAGGGCTTAGCACAAGCATCTCGTGCTACAACTGTATTGCCAAAGAGGGTTCACGTGAGGCAGGCGGCCGGTCGACACTTATACAAAAGTAGTGAGGTAAACTAGTTACAATGGGAAGTGAAAATTGTATTTTTTTTGAATTTTAACATACATTAATATGGGATAAGTTGCTCAAGATGAGAGGCTAAATCATCCCTTTAAATAAAAAAAAAACAGGCGGACTAACTAAAATACCCCGACTTTCAAGCGTTAACCCCCAATAACTTTTAAACGGCTCAACCGATTTTTACCAAACATAGCTGCATGGGACCTTGCTTTCTCGTGAAAAAAAGTAAATTGGTAAATACCCAAGTATATTTCCTCCACTTGACTTCCAGCAACAACCCAATAAACAAACCGACTGTCCCCGTCATAATCGAGGGTCATTTATTATTTTAATTCACTTCTGCGGTGATTAAATTAAAGCGGCGCTTTCATCTTAATTTCCGTGACGTTTGAGAAAAATCGCGCCTTAATGCGTTTATTATACTTTTATTTATTGAGGACTTGGGGGTTTAAATTCTGTTTTTTTCGACGACCTCGTTCAGATTACACGCGCATGCCAAGCCCACGCCTTGCGCACGACAAGCGCATGACAAGCGTGGTTTGAATTTGTTGCATATAATACGTGGGGCGCACTATAAGTTTCCGGAATGAATATGAAAAAATACTATTAAAGGTACAAAATTAATTTATTGTTTTTCAAAATAATCTCCCTTGGCGTCTATGCACTTTTTCATTCGATGAAACCAGTTTAGAAAACTTTTGTGCCACTCCTCTGTGGTGACCTCTGAAACGTGTTTTTCATACTCCTCGACAGCCTCTTCTGGTGATGAAAATCGTTGACCGCGTAATTGGTTCTTAATTTTTGGGAACAGAAAAAAGTCACAAGGTGCCAGGTCGGGACTGTATGCAGGATGACTCATGAGTCTACATTTTTCGCCTTCAAAAAGTCGTTTGTCTGTCTGGCCGTGTGAGAACTAGCATTGTCGTGGTGCAGGATGATACAGCGTTTACGGTTATTTTTACGGAGTTCGTCAATAACTTCCGGCAAACAAATGGTCGTGTACCAGTCACTATTCACTGTACGACGATTCTCTAAAGCAACAGTAGCCACGTGTCCAGTTTTATTAAAAAAAGAAGCAATCATCCGCTTAGATGCACTTTTCACGCGCGCCACTTTGGTTGGTTTCGGCTCATCTTGAAAGACCCATACGCTCGATTGCTGCTTTGTTTTGGGATCGTAGCAATAAATCCATGTTTCGTCACCTGTTACTATGTCCCACACCAAATTTGACGCACCTTCGTTGAATCTGGTAAGCATGGCACTGCACCAAGTGACGCGGTCCGTTTTTTGAACCTCGGTCAAGTTGTGTAGGATCCACCGCGAGCACAGCTTTCTCACATCCAAATGTTTGTGTAGGATTAATTGTATTTGACTCATGCCTATTTCTAAGGATGCGCGAATTTCATGGTAGGTCACATGCCTGTCTGTTTCAATCATACGGTGCACAGCATCGATGTTTTTGTTGGTCACAGCGGTGGACGGCCGACCATTGCGAGATTCGTCACTGAGATTGATACGACCACGCTTGAATTCTGCAAACCAGCTATAAACAGTTGTCTTGCATGGTGCTTCATTGCCAAAAGCTGTTTCAAGCCGAGCGATGCTCTGTTGAGCTGTCAAATTACACTTAAAATCGTAGAAAGTCATACTACGAAAATTTTCCCGAGTTAAATCCATGTTGATGCAGACACAAAATTTTTTAAATGGCGCCACAAGGTAAAAACAAAAGACAGTCAGATGAAACAAACTGCATTCTTCAGCCAAAGAGTTCTATTTTCAAATGTTGCAATAAATTTTTAAATATTGTTGATGTAAGTGGCCAGTTCCGGAAACTTATAGTGCGCCCTATGTATGAGTCCTATCACACATCAATACATCTCAAATTGCATTTAGTGAAGTTCAGTCGGGGCGAGAGCCGGGCCGGCGCAAGCCGGAGGCAAGGCGAGCTTGGCGTGCGCGTGTCGTCCAAACACGCCCTGACGTGGATTTCTATTCTTCATATCACCCACAGGAAGTCCATCGGTCAGACATAGGTCTCGCAGAAGGAAGATCCTTAAATACAAAATTTTGTTGTTCACAAAATTGCATCCAAAGTAGGCACTTTATACTATTATATACAACCATATATATATATATAAGTAACCATATATAAATAACCATATATGTATAAGTAACCTCGCTTTGTGATAAAAAGGAAAACCTCAGACCATAGAATATACTAATATGTGCGGATAACATTCTATATGTGCGCCATTTGGCTTTTCCACTGGTAATCCAAACCATTCCTTTGAGAGCAATACACGTACTACGCACGCACGTGTGTGATCGCAGGATGGGTAATGAGCAGGTAAACTCACAGGGCATTGAGGTCTGTGCCAATCCGCTAGATTCCAACTTCCAACTAGTCAAATCAGATACTTCTTTGTAAACGACACAACAAAGCTTAGATTTGCTGTAAGTAAATGTTCTCGCCTCATCAACTACTACGATATCGAAAGAAAAACCAAGTGAACAAACAACTAAAGATAAATGACTTAGAAACATTTTCAGTAGGATTTGAATGAAATAACTCACTGTGTAAAAAATAATTATTTATAGGCCTATCGTATGCCTAACAATTTGCTAAATGTTAATTATCACCATATTTAAGTACGATTAAACAAATTATTCTTAATGACATACCAAGGCCACTTTTACCCTGCCTTAGCCTTTACAGAACCAAGATAATTTATTTTTGAACAGGATACCATTCAATCGCTTTTTTGAAGCCTTTATTAATAATAGTTTAAACGGTTTACTCACGTAATAAAGGCGGAAAGCCGACTAGGTTTCAATAGATTTAGACGTTCATCATCAGGACTAGAGTTAGGAGCAGTGACCCGACGGATTTGTTGCACCTCACTTAAATAAAATTACTTTATCAATCCATTGTTGGTCAAAAGGCCTTTCCTGATAAAAGTAGCAGCTCTCAAAAGTGACAAATTGTCCTAGAATGTATTAAAATTAATCGGATTATTTCCTACTTTGTCCTTTGGGTGTACACTGCTGCAGGTGCAATCCGACCTTGTTTATTTACAATGGACAGCATTGAATTTGCGTGAACCACCGACATGACACAGCTCGTGTATTGTTCTACACTGGACTAATTTACTGCTAATGTCTACCCTCTCTCTCTACTAACAATTAAGTTAAACACCTAAGACTACACTAAAACGCATCATATTCTTTAAAAAAATCTGCACTCCCAAGGAGAAAAGAGGTGCGGAGCTGTGCCAAAATTTACCTATCAAATTGCATAAAACCTCCGCTCCGCTGCGGAGGACAAGAAGCCTAAATCAGTTATATATGTTACAGTTAAAACCCGTTTTTAGATAGAATGCATTTTCGTCTCGGGTGTCTAAGTGTAAAACCGCCCCTAAAACTTTATTAAATAATCAAATTTAACAATCGACTCATGACACTATAAATATCAATTGTAAATAAAAACTCACGTAAGTATATAAAATTTCGAAAATATCAAAAAGTAATCACTATTTGTAAATAAATTACTTAATAACAAACCTATCACGCAATGAATAAAATTAATCACAGTATTCAAGCTAAATTTTCAATAACAGAAGGCAACAAAAGGTAAAAGAAACACAATGCCGCAGACAACATACCAAACACACCTTTATATTAATTTACAATCGATTTGCTGTATGTACACCTGCGCTTGGATTATTTAGCTGTGGAAACATTGGTTATTTTTGATGATTAAGTCTGTGATTGGTCGATTTTCAGGGTTCATTGACACTTTTTTCTCTAAACGAGAGAATGACACTTTTTCACATTCAAGAATTTGTGATTTTCAGAACCTTTAAAACTGTAATAGATTCCAGGGCAGAGACACGTGTTTATTAAAAAAAACTTATTTAAAGAAAAAAAAGGGAAACACTTTTTTTTTTCTCTGTTAAAATAGTATACGAGTGTATGTCATTGGTACTACAGTTCTAGAGGTGTATAAGAGAGAGAAAAATAAAAAAAAAATCAGGAACGAAAAAAGGTATGTTTCTAATATTAGTAATAGGTTTACGTACTAGTTTTCCTCGTACCTATTACTGGAACAGTTCCCCGAGACGCCGTTCCGACGTTACTGCTAATTGGCACAGTTACGGTTACCATACTGCCCTTTTCTGGCGATTTAGGGGTCCGTAAGTAAACATTTTGATGGAAAAACATTTACAACTACAATAAGGCTTACATAGAAATCCAGTTAACTGAAATATAAATGGAATATATACATATATATATATATATATATATATATATATATATATATATATATAGGTCTAACAGAATATACTCAAACTGTTTTAAATGTAGATTTAGTTTATGATACTGTGCAACTTTCCCCAAGGAACACATATCAAAATATGATAAACAAAATTGTTTTCTATAGAAATTCGTATCAGCTAATAGGTCAACTTGCATGGGAGGCCAAAATTTATATTCATATTTTGTATATGTTTCTTTGCAAGTTGTTAAAAGTATTATAGACTGAATACAGCTTTAAACAGTTTTATTATATTTTGTTAGACGCTGTATATTTTAAAGGAATGATGTCTGTGATAAATACATACACACACTATCACGTCTTTATCTCTAATAATGTCTGCTTTTTGTCTGCTCACAAAGCATTTTGGATCTTGCTGTCGTGCTACTATAAGTATACAGGGTCCAGGGCCATAAGACACTCAGGCCACTTTTAGCGTGATGGTAGTCGAGAATTTGAAAAAGAAATCTATATAGTGATGGGATGCTAGCTGCATCGACTATATTTATAGTGCAGTCATTGAAGCGAAAAATACGGTCTTACCTCCGATTTTTTTACTGTTAATCGATTTGCGTGAAATTTTGGAATTAGGCTCATCTAACCCTTAACTTCAAAAGTGAAAATGATCTGAACTCCGCTTATTATTTTTAAGGGGTGTAAACATTAATGGAAAAATTGACATTGAGCCATTTTATCGCTAGAAAACATGTCTAATAGTAAGAGGTGAAATTGTAAAGTGTTTTCTAACACAATTACCTCATATTAAAATCATTTTCAACCCCTTGAAAATCTTACAACCCTTGCAAACAACCCCTAAATTGAAAAAATCACAAAATAATACTTTGTTATGACATAAAAAGATGTAAGTATAGAGTAAGTAATATTTTATATTCTCTTAAATAATTGTCAAATTTTTAACCCCCTTTCAACCCTTGAAAACTACCCCTTGACAAAAATTGTTAAAATTTTTTTTGATAAAATTAATAGGATTTAAATATTATTCCACGCTCTCGAAAATGATTATCATATTCTTAAGCTTTTCTACCCTTAAAACTACCCCTAAATTAAAACAGTAAATATATATGATTACATATTTAGAAATTATTTAATTTAGAGTAAAAAATTGCCATTTATTGAATAAAATATTTACAAATTATATAAAATTGTACTATTATTATTAAAATATAATATATATATATATATAATGTGTCCCGTCATCGGTGTCGGAGCCTTTAGTGATATGATATACAGCATTTTTTATCGACAAATCACCCCCAATACATTTTTTTTCTTCTACTGTTGTAAAATGGCAGCTATTTTGTTTTTTTGGAAAACAAGGCAAGGACTCTTTAATAATTCAACCATAAATATTCGTGTAAAGATCCTATACTCATAAAATAGCTGTCATTAGATAGCTAAACATATAGACAATAATTAGACAGCGAACTTGTTTAAATTTTCCATAGAATAAAAAAAAGAAAAAAATCTAAGCGAAAAAATATCATGATTTTTTGTGTATTTTTTTGGATTATTAGCTGTTTTTGAAAAAACTAGGTTATTAAACTGCTTGTTTTGTTTTTTAAAACGACACTACAGAATATTATCTATACTATAATAAAAGAGTAAAAAAAATGTGTCTGTACATTGAAAATTTTTCAAAAAAAAAATTTGGGGCGATGGAGATATAGTAATAGAGTAAGAATATAAAAAAAATGTCTGTCTGTTTGTCTGTTTGTACACGCTAATCTCCGGAAATACTGGACGGATTCGAACTTTTTTTGTTATGTAGCTGTGATGCCTGGGCAACATATAGGCTATAATTGATTTTGGAAAATGGAACACATGATGCAGAACTACGAGTATAATGGTCCAGCTAAACTATAAGAAATATTAAAATGCCACCTTAGCAAAA
This sequence comes from Acrobasis suavella, assembly GCA_943193695.1. Classification (NCBI taxonomy): domain Eukaryota; kingdom Metazoa; phylum Arthropoda; class Insecta; order Lepidoptera; family Pyralidae; genus Acrobasis; species Acrobasis suavella. The sequence goes on from OW971928.1 coordinate 33,811,163, forward strand.
GTTGTTAAGTCTGATGAGAACTTTTTGTTGAGTTATAATACAACTGGCCAAGCGCGAGTCGGACGCGCGCGAAGTGTTCCGTACCATAATCTATGAAAAATCACGTTTGTAGTATGGGAGCCCCCCATCAATACTTATTTTATTCGATTTTTAGGGTTCCATAGGGTAGGGTAGAAACGGGACCCTATTACTTAGACCGTCCGACTGTTTGTCTGTCTGTCTGTCACCAGGCTGTATCTCATGAACCATTATAGCTAGACAGTTGAAATTTTTATAGATGATGTTTTTTGTTGCCGCTGAACAAAAACATACTAAATCTATACTATAATAAAAGAGTAAAAAAAAATGTGTCTGTATATTGAAAATTTTTTTCAAAAAAAAAGTTATTTCGTCCGAAGAATAACTTATAAGTTCAGTATTTGCGGACCTTCAGAGCATAACACACCAGAAAATTCTTGGTTATGTGAACGCGCCATATTGACACCAAAAAATTAAAAATCAATTAATTAAGAACTTATGACGCAAATTATTGTTAACTAGCTTTTGCCCGCGGCTTCGCTCGCGTAGGGGTGTAATTTATCAAAATCCTTTCTTAGGGGATGCCTACGTCATAGTAGCTTTATGCATGCAAAGTCTCAGCCCGATCGGTTTAAAATTGACAAAGTTTCATACAAACTTTCATCCCCTATTTAATCCCCTTGGGGGTAGAATTGATCAAAATCCTTTCTTAGCGGATGCCTACGTCATAACATCTACCTGCATGCTAAATTTCAGCCCGATCCGTCCAGTGGTTTGGGCTGTGCGTTGATAGATCAATCAGTCAGTCACCTTTGAGTTACGAGTATATATATTTCGATTTCTTGGATAGTGTTGTTGACGACGCCACCAATTATCCAGTTGAGTTTCTTAATTCACTTGCAGCAAATGGACTCTCGGCTCACAAAATAAGTCTTACTGTCGGTGGGCCAATAATGCTGATGCGAAATTTGACTCCGCCGAAACTGTGTAACGGAACCCAACTTAGTGTCTCAGCACTGTATGCCGAAGTTCAGCGGCTGAATTTCAGCCAATGCATGCCTGCAATGTTATTTGCATTACTAGCAACACATAATGCCGAACTTCCGATGCTCTTGCCTGAATCGGACCCGTACCCGTACCCGTACCCGTACCCATACCCGTACCCGTACCCGTACCCGTTCCGCTCCCGCTCCCGCTCCCACTTCCGCTCCCTCTCCCGCCGCCGCCGCCGCCGCCGCTGCCACCGCCGCCGCCGCCGCTGCCGCCGCCGCCGCCGCCGCCGCCGACGCCTCCGCCGCCGATGACGCCTCCGCCACCGCCGCCGCTGCCGCCGCCGCCGCTTCCGCCGACGCCGCCGCCGCCGCCGCCGCCGCCGCCGCCGCCGCCGCCGCCGCTTCCGCCGCCGCCGCCGCCGCCGCCGACGCCTCCGCCGCCGCCGCTGCCGTCGCCGCTGCTGCTTCCGCTCCCGCTCCCGTTCCCTCTTCCACTTCCGTTCCCTCTTCCGCTCCCGTTTCCGTTCGCCGCAGACGCGCCAAAGACGGAAGATTAAATTCTCATATCGGCACATCACTACTGTCCAGCGTTTCCACCGAACTTCAGCTTATTTAGTGTGTCATCCCCACCGAACTTTAGACACTGAACTTTAGCCGCTAAACTTCGGCATAGTCTGCTGAGACACTTAAAGTTTACTGTGAGTGGTGCCAGTGAAACTGTATTAATTTATTCCGCGTATGCCACTCATCCCCAACAATTTTCATTTTGAAAATACACAGTTCCTTAAGTTTACTTGCTTTGCTATGAAAATAAGTCACAGTTTCAGAGGCTTAAAGCTGCTGATGTCGATATAAGGACTATTTTTCGCATGGCCAACTTAATGTGACTTTCTCTAGGGTTAGTAGCACTTCAGCTCTTTTCATATTGGCTCCCGAAGGAAAGAATTAAAATAATATTGACTTTTAACTCCTGTTACAAGTACTTTCTTCCTCTGTCTCTCTCTCTCTCTCTCTCTCTCTCTCTCTCTCTCTCATTAGTTTTTATTTATATTAATACGCCGGAGTTATAAAGTCCACGCGAACGAAGTCGCGGGCATCAGCTAGTCTAAAATAAAATCTTAACACCTTTGCTTTCAGTAAGATAGTTTTGAAGTTATTACAATTTGAATAAGGACAATTTAAAAAATTGCATACATTTTTAGAGAAATAAATAAACTTTCATCAAAAAAATAAATAAAAAAAAACTACTTATAACAGTTGATTATTAGATAAAAACTGCCGTATACCATACCACTAAAGGCTCCGACACCGATAACCGGACACATTGTATATATATATACACATTACAATAGTTTTGGGTCTCTATTATACTGCGTACTTTCACATTGCTCCAAATAATTTTCATGCTATCACAATTTATAAAAAACCATTAAAGGTAATTAAGAGAGCTATAACATCCTTCATTGCAATATATAGTAAAAAACCTTTTTCTAAAACGGTGAAGGGTTAAAGGGCTTAAGAGAGGCTGTGATTGCGCTGCCACGCGCTCTTTAAACAATCATATCTCCGTCAATTTTTGTTTGACAGAAAAAACAAAAAAACCAAATTGTTTGTCAGAAAAATACCAAAATGTTTCATTCCTACACTTTTATACGTATCTGTCGTCATTTTTTAAATATTATGAAAAAAAGGTGGGTTTTTTTTTAAATTTGAAATTTTTATTTTTTTTAAATCCTGTATTTTTTGAAAAATATGTGTAATGAAGTAGCCAAACTAATACAATCTATCAAATTCTTCATAATAAAGTTAATTCTAGGCGGAATACGATTAATTTTAATTATGGTGGAAATAGCACTTATGAAACCCATTGATTTAAAAGAAAAAACATTAGATGCTCCTCTTATTTGCAATACAGCTCACTTATTTTACGTGCAAAAGACTTTTAATAGTGCTCATTTTAAAGCTTATTTCAAGCACTACAAAACCCTTTTTTTATTAGAATGCATAGAATGCATCTGCTCGCCGCTAGATGGCATTGACCACATCGATTAAATTTCAGACAAAATAAAAAACGTCTTTGATCTTTAATATCTAGCTTAATATTGCACTTAGAATACTTTATAAAAAACCAAATTGTTCATTTTTTTACCTGCTACAATTTTGTTTTTATAAAATTTTCGATAAAACGTATATTTTTGGAGATATTTGCAAAAAACCGATGAAAACGTGAAAAAATTGCGAATTTTCAATTGCCAATAACTTGAAAAGTATTGGATTTTTCGAAAAACTTTACACATAATTGTTGCTTTAAATAAGGCCTTCTATCGACATCCGAGGTTATTTTGAAAAAAAAAATTCACCCCCTAGAAGGGTTGGCAACCACCCCCAGGGTGGTTGCGGAGTTCAAATCATTTTCACTTTTAAAGTTAAGGGTAAGATGAACCTAATTCCAAAATTGTATGCAATTCGGTTCACAGTAAAAATTCGGAGCAATAATGCTTCAATGACTGCACTATTACTTTATTTGTACGGAACCACCGACACTTTTGTATTTACATTGACTTCATTTCCCGTATTTTCTCAATTTAATGAATAATGCTGGAACGCGGTTTATGTTCCCACTTTTATGTTTTTTCCTTGTTGTATTCCGTATTCGGTTTAATTTACCGCTTTTTTGATGTGTTTGTGGATTAACACGCTGTCAAAAAAACGCTGGGATATCTCGAGATGATTCAGCTGAGATTTATGTTTTTACATTTTCTAGCTTATACATTCTCTAACAATTCCAAAACTGAAACCTTGAAACGGAAAAATTGGGAACAAAAGCTAATAATGTATATACGAGTACTTTTAAAACGGGCTTTTTCATTTGATGATTCGATTTATTTTAGCCTATTGAAAGCGCCATATTGAAATGATTGTGACGTCAGACGTCCAAACGATACCAATTTTTTTAAATTACTTACCATGTATTGTATATCATAAAAGGTACGAGGGAACAGATGAACATACATACATACATATTATACATACTCGTACATAGTGACAATACATATTATACCCTCCTGTAGTAGTATCAGGAAAAAATAAAAGCAATAAGAGGGAAAGGAAGATCTAATAACAGCTTTATAAAACCATTTATAAATCGAAGAATCGAATCCATGTTTCAATCTACTGATAGATAGATGTAAAGGAGTTGATTTTGAATAAAGAAAGATGGAAGGGATGTTGCTGCACAGACAAGAGTTTATAGCTCTTTAATTAAAGGAAGAAGGGTTCAAAAATCCAGTGTTTCTTTTTTTAGGATTTATGAATGTAGGTATGTAAGTTGTTTTATTCCATCATAGTTTCGAATTTGGGTATATGGGGAGTTTAGATAGAGGATCGTAAGAATCCTTAGGCTTCTTTCACACGTACCACAATTACAAAATACCTCAGGGAAAAAATAGTTTTGCTGCAGTTTCTTGCTGTTGCAATGTCGGTAGATCTAACCACGCGGTCGGCAAAGTGTGGTCCGTGTAAATTCTACTATTTTCATTTTGATGTATTCTATGCTATTTGTGTATGTTCATACAAAATAGCGCCCGACCACGTTTTGTTGCTGTGGTGTGGTTATGGTACGTGTGTATCACGATACGATATTATTTATTATATACAATACGAACACATGTAGTCTTAAACGCAATTAGTCTATGTAAAAACTAGCCTAAATAGCAACTTGTCTAAGTTGCAAGTAGTCTCAAATGTCATTTTGACTAAATTGCGGGTACTAGTCCCCTATGTTATTATGTCTAAATATCAATAATAATAAGTTTACTCCTTTTTTGTACTTTTTTAGTTAGTTTCTATAGTAATTACCTCAAAAGATTACTTTCTCACCATCACCTGTTGGTTGACTGGTAGAAAAGGCCCTGCCATTTACATGTATTGTAATGAAGTTAAATACATAAATCAGCCCTTCGATCACTTCAAGTGAAAAAGGTATATGTCTCGCTGTCTCTAGTTTCATTAATACATTTTCACGCCTTCATCCTTGACGGGGTATACAAAGCCAATGGCTGCAATTCTTCTTGTCTTGGGCGGATAAGGAAACCAAGTACAAAAGTTAAAAAAGTTAGTCCGCTTTTTATAATAAAAAGGAATATCTTTATGGTTGAAGGAGATATGCCTTTGCCGGTGGGACGATAATAAAAGTAAAAAAAAGACGACCTCCGTGGCGTAGTGGTCACCATACTAGTCTGCCACCCAGAGGTCCTGGGTTCGATCCCCGGTCAGGGCAAGTTGAAAATGATCTTTTTCAAATTGTCCTGGGTCTTGGATGTTTATCTATATATGTATTTGTTATAAAATATAGAATCGTTGAGTAAGTATCTCATAACTTAAGTCTCGAACTTACTATGGGGCTAGTTATATGTCCCTATATATTTATTTATTTATTTAGGTTGTTGTCTACTGTTACGTTATGCCATAGTATAATTACATTCATTCAATTGGTTAGCATGCCGTCAGCGTGCCGACAAAGCGGCACTCTGTGGCGCGTTGACGGCGTGCACACTTCAACAAGAAAACTGCATTCCTATTTACTTTTGGACGCGACCTCGCCCGCGCGGCACCAATTTATCGCATTTCCTATTGTAACAAATAACGCCATTTCTTACATTTTCCGTGAAAAGTAAAAGGATCTTCGTTAGGGGATATTTCTTTGTACTTATATTTCTTTTGTACAACAATAGTGGGGTGACAATGGAGTACATTTACAGGAATATCCGGGATTCCCGACGTCAAAGCGAAATTCATTTGGAGATTTATTTATTTATTGTCCTTCTCCTTGCGTCGTAATCCTCATTGCTGAGATCGGTCGTGATCTCTATTGAACACCTTCTTATGTACTATGTCCCGACATTTAGTCCTGTGCTTTGCAGCTCGGATAGCGTCGCTGACTTTGGTCTCGAGTGTCGAGCGAATCTATTCGGACCAACGCATGGGGCTACGGCCTCTGGATCTTTTTCCTTCTATTTTGCCTGTAAACAGAAGTTTCTTAAGATTGTCCTTACGTTTCCTCGAAATATATCCGAAGAACTCAAGTATTCTGTGTACACATATTGTGGAGAGTCTGGTCTTTATTTCTAGTTGTTTGAGAATAGATGCGTTTGTCCGACGTGTTGTCTATGGAATCCGAAGCATTTTTCTCCAGCAACACATCTAAAAAGCGTCGATTCTGGTACGGTCTAATTTTATTAAGATCCAAGTCTCAGTGCCATACAAAAATATTGAAAATATCAGGGTAGTGACTAGCTTCTTTTTCAGTTTGATCTAGATGTTTCTATTGGTTCAAAACCGATCCAGTTGTGATGTACCAGCTGCTTCTCTTTCCACGTAGATCGTTAAAGCCAACCGAGGGAAAGGGTAAGATTTATAGCATGTATTTACCACTCTTGTTTTGATATCTGCGTTGATAATATACTCATAAATTATAGAAATTAAAATATGATGGAGGCGACTAAAGGACTAAGCACAAACATCTCGTGCAACATTGTGTTTCTTGTATTTTTAATGGTGGCCTTTTGTGTACAATAAAGAATTTACATACATACATACAACTGCATTCCCAAGGAGGCCGGTCATAAGGCTATAGCCAAATCATTTAACTGTTCCAGCTATTTCTTCTCGATTTCGCACGGTCTTCTGTTTTCTGGGGTGACCATTGACATGTTAATCATACTTGGAGAAGAAAAAGCGAGGAAGTAGGCATCGGACTCCGATGCGTTACTGCTGAGGATGCAACCGGAACACACTAAGATGAAGATGAAGAGGTATTTTATTTCCTGCGTCCCTCTGCTGGGAAAAGCCTTCGTCCACTTCTTCCGTTCAGTCCTGCTCGGAGCTATTTCTATCAATTCTTTTTTTTATGTATTTTTTAAGACGTAGAAGAAATAGGTAATCAAAACATGATAACGAAGAAAAACTCTCCTGTGATCCATCGTGATTTGTCCTTAGTATTTCAGAATCTAATCTTGTCTATAAATGAGACGACTCACGTCTCGTCCCTTGTGACGTCACAACCGTTACTGGTCACAAATCGTGCGATCGGTCCATATCGGTAGTCCCATGGGGACGCTATGAGACAGCTGTGTCCACCATAATTGACTGACTGGGGTCTCGTAAAAAATTATGTCATAGCTTGTAAGAGTTTATGCAGTATTTTAATTCACATAGACAATGTAACCGTAAATTTTTCGATAAGCTATCGGGGCGGTATTAGGCTGCTATTTACTGGAGCGGAGTTAGGTAGCGGAGCGGAGCGAGAAAGTAGTGCGGCGTAGAGTTGCGGTCTGTGACTGTCAATAGATGCGGAGTGGAGTTCAAGAAGTGCAAAGTCTATTCAGCTGAGCGAGAAAATAATGCGACACGACTCACGCCCCGTCCCTTGTGACGTCACAATCGTTAGTGGTCACAAATCCTACGATCGGCGCATATCGGCAGTCCCATCGGGACGTTATGGGACAGCTATGTTCACCCTAATTGACTGGTTTAGGTCTCGTAAAATTTTATGTCATAGCGTCAAAGAATTTTTGCTATAAAATCGTTTACAAATCTTCTTCTGTAAATTAGAAACTTTCAAATATGTTTAGTGGCAATGCAATATAAAGAAAAAGTAACACTATGTGTATATGTTACCGGTAATATATGAAATTCAGGCATTGTATACAATGCCTAGGCAATGTATACAATGCCTGAATAACTTGTAAGGCAATGTATGAAAGGGTATGTTTGTCATACATTTCTTGCTTCGAATTAGTCACGGCAGGTGGTAGCTTGGGAATGCAGTTGTGCGAAAAGTATTACAACAGGCCTCTATCCGACATTAAGCCTCCTGGAAATACATTCATGCGAAAAGTTTTACAATCGGCCTGTTCCCGACGTTGACCCTCCTTGTCAATGCATTTGTGCAAAAAGTTTTACAACCAGCGGCTGCCCGACGTTAACCCTACTTGGGAATATATTCGTGCGAAAAGTTTTACAACCGGTCTCTACCCGACGTTAGCCCTCCTTGGAAATGCTGTTGTGCGAAAAGTTTTACAAGCGACCGAAAAAATGTGGGCAGAGGCAAGTTGTAAAACTTTTCGCATGAATTTATTATGCGCAAAAATGCAATTTTTGGCATATGTGCGTAGAAAAGCTTCACTTTCTCACTTTAAACTGTAAACAGTAGTTCATAAAATAGATTGAAGGGTTATCTAGTGCCTGCTTAAGACAAAATTTTAAAGGATGTCTCCGTTTCCTATTAAATGATTTGTTTCAAATGGCGGCAGCATTAGACCCCGGAAAATTCAGGTATCCCCTTAAATAGGTAATTCAATTATTTTAAATTACTGCTTTGTCTTTTAGATAAATCACCACCGGACAGACGGACAGATGGATCAGACAGGGTTTTTATTAGGTATATGTGTGGTCACAAATCTGTATGATCTGCCCGTATCGGCCGTCCCATCGGGACGCGTTACGGGAACGGGACAGCTATGTCGACCGTCATTGACTGGTTGGGGTCTCGTAAAACTTTATGTCATAGAGTCATAGCGACAAATAATTTATGCTGTTTTTTGATATAAACTCGTTAATTTACATGACAGATTTTAAATCAATGAGTGTTATTTGTATCTGTGTAAATGTATTTATTTAAGTATTTAAAATTTCTCATAATAAATTTATCTCACGTAAATTTTTACACCCTTATTATTTAAATTAGAACCCTTCAAATATTTTTAGTTACTATACAACGAGTAAAAAAAATCTGCAGCTCCATCCATTTTGACACGGTAGGTATTTAATTTCATATTGAGGTGAAGATTTTTTTTACGATTACAGGAATGGTCCCATAGTAAAAGTTGTTATTGATTAGTATGTTTTCTCCCTTTTGGGTTGATACCCCAATTCCGTTACACGTTGTATAAAGAAAAATATAAAGAAATAACGGGCCAAATGCGAGTCGAAGACTAGCGCATTCACATGTCTATAAAAAATACGTTAGTTATATGCCAGCCCCACTTAAATATTTTTTTTTTATTGTGTTTAGTACCTATTTGTTGTTATAGCGGCAACACAAATACATCATCGGTGAAAATTTCAACTGTCTAGCTATCACGGTGCATGGGATACAGCCTAGTGACAGATAAAACGACGGATGTACAGCGGAGTATTTCGTAATAGGGTCCCGTTTTTACCCTTTGGGTATGGAAACCCAAAAATTTATCACTTTGTGTATATGGGAATTGCAATAACTTTAGGTACCTTTATTTCAAAAATTTACTAAAGGTCTCTGAGATATACCAGTATTTTAACTAATTTTAAGTAGGTAAGTAATGGTTCACTGACACATGCATACATTACATATAAACTAAATTAAAAGTAAACTGTAAACTAAAATTATAACTAACAAAAAAAATATTTATAATAATATTACGTGAAGCTTTTCTACGCCCATTGCGAAAAACTGCCACTTTTGGCTAATGTGCGTAGAAAAGATTCATGTACTTACTACTGTTAACAGTAGTTCATAAAATAGTTTAAAGGGTTATTTAAAGATTGGTATCTCCGTTTCCTTTCCTATAATTTATTTATAATGAGGGCAGCACTAGACGCCAAACTTCAAGTAAGCAAGTTAAGCCCTTTAACTGCATCTTACGACGTTCGCACGAAAAGATATATTTGTTTGTTTTTCGTGTATGTAAGTGGCCAACACTGGTGTCAGATTTTTCAGGCTGCCTAAAAGCATCTGACATAGCTTGACGACTGCCATACAATGATGACAGCCGGGACCAACGGCTTATACGTGCCTTCCGAAGCACGGAGGAGATCGAGAAATTTTTGTGCCACTTATGGTCACCCATCCAAGTGCGGACCACGCCCGGTGTCCCTTAACTTGCGAAAACGCTAGTAATGCGCACTCCCGCCGGGCCACCAAGCTCCTCAACGAAGAGATGGAAAGGTCCTATTATAGGCTGGAAACCAAGCATCTGTTTATTACAAGCTTTTGTTTAGATTCACTTGTCCTGATGTTTGTGTGTTTGTAATCCACTTCCTATTAATCGATTGAGCTGAAACTTCACATACTTATGTAAGTTAATGCAATGTTATGGTACCAATGACCTGATCTCATGATGAAGCTGGAAGGTAGCCATGGCATCTCTGTGATAAAACAACATAACCCCGGGTTTGGACTTGATTGATTCGTCTTAAGGAGCACTTAAAACTTTTGAGTTAATTAATTGTAATTATAAAAGCTTGTTTTTAAAAAAGATTTTATATTTGAAATAACTTGTTAGTTCAGTGGAAAAATACTCTGAACAGAAAAATTCCGAATCTTCACTTTCATTTTCATTTTCCTCGTATATAATTTTCATTTTCCTTGTACTCAAAAAAATATGCTCTCGGCGCTAAGTAGGTACCTACTTTCATAAATTTCCTCTCCACGTAATCGCATTACTGAGATTAAAAGTTCCTCTTTTCATCTCCGGTCCTGAGATCGTGATAAACAAACAAACAGACGAGCTAAGATATACTATACACTATCACCAGTTCACGACTTTATTCCCAATGGCGAAGACAGGGCATTTTAAGTCTTGCCATTCTAAGCAGACATAGCCCAGGGCGTCAATTCCTAAATGTTACTTTTAGCACGATGGTGGGCGAGATAAGAGAAAGTAATCAGTGTAGTAATAGGCGGTTAGCCGCATCGCTATCGGTTCCGTAGTAAACAAGGAAACCCATAGTTTCGCCATGTCTGTTTGTCTGTCTGTTCGTCCGCGGTTTTAATCAGAGACTGGACGAGTATTTAAAGCTGTAATTTGAATAGGTATGTATATTTTTCATGTCATAAAAGTGGTAGAATAAAAAAATGAAAAAAAAGTTTTACGAGACAATTTTTTTCCATACAAGTAGGAGACAATTTTTTTTTCTCGACTTATCCATCGTGTGGGGTGTCGTTGAATAGGTCTTTTAAAAATATTAAGAGCTTATGACCATCATTTTTCGAATTAGGGATCCGTTTGTTTTATATTGTTAGAGTCAATTTTTTGTTAGAGTCCCCCCCCCCTTTTTTCGTATAAACAGTTATATATGGACAAAAATTCACAGCTGTAGTATATATAAATAAATTTAAAGGAAAACTATCAGAGCTTAGTAGGGTTTTAAAAATAAAAACTTATAAGCGACCTACTCATAAAATGTACTCGGAAAAGTTCATACAAATTAAATAGAAAATTAGTTTTTAGTCGTTTAGTGGCGTGAACTCAAAGTGGGCATTCGTAACTACGGAACCTTACACTACGCGTGACGTGATATTTAAGAAAGCAAAGAGAATGAATTATTTTATAGAAGTAAATTAAATCAAAATATTTTCTACGTGGTTCCAACTTTTCTACGTTAAATCCAGATAATCTTGTGTCATAATCAAGAGTATACGCCCCAAATGTTGATGATATGATAACACAAAAATAGTAAGCACTTTTTCTGAACTCGCTCTATTTCATCAGCATGTACTTTGTAGTGTGGTGGCCATATTGGGCTACCGTATTCTAAAATGGATCGGACTAGGGAACTGAATAAATATATAATCTACCGAGGCTTTTTAAAGTCTTTAGTGGGCCTAAAGACAAACCCAAGTAGCTGATTTGCTCTTGTTGTTATATGATCATAGTGTGCTCTGAATGTTAGTTTATTATTTAACATAATACCTAGATCTTTAACAACATTAGATCTTTTAAGGACCAGCCCCCTTATTATAATGTTTTATCTGACAGGTCTTTGCATATCATCCCTCTGTAAAATGTGCATGACAAGATAAAATTCATGAATGGGCACGTAGTAAAATGTGTCGTCACACGCAGGCAGTTTTTAAACAGTGTTTCTAATGTCTGCTAAGAAAATATAATAATTTTAAATTTAAACATGCGTTTTGTAAAACAACCACGTAAGATAAAAGAATTGTATGAGTACGTAATAATAAAACAGCCGCCGAGACTCACCGGTCACCGCCGCCAAAGTGGTTGTGGATTCATTAAAAGATAGCGCTATAGTTTCCTAATTAAATATTTTTCTATGTTTGTAAACTTCAATAATACATTGTTTAAAGATGTCTGCCTACATTTATATATGTAAATACACATTTAATATTAATTCCATAGAAGAACTGTTTAAAATATGATTGAAAATGATTTGATTGAATCTTATGTGGGTCTAGCAAATCGACGACAAATTTACACGATTTCACGTTGCCAACCGTCGAAATGTCTACTTTGACCTGTCAAAATCATGCTCGCGTGGGAGTTAGGCATGAGATAAAATACGTTTTATGAATGAAAGTTATTTTGTCGCTCAATTTTGTCTATGTTTGTTGCGGTAAAGTACGCGAATTGCGACAAATCACAAGGATAAAAAATTTTCGCCCTAATCATGCTTGCCACGTTGGTCATCAATGGTATAATCATTAACGATCTTATTACACTTGTTCGTGAACATTGTAACGAAACACTTGACTATATTAAGATTCATAAGCTTTTCCTTACACCAATTTGAAATAGTATTCAAGTCTTTCTGTAATAAATGACAGTCATTGGTAGTGTTAATAGTTTTAAATATTTTTAAATCATCAGCGTACAACAGACAGTCCCAAGACAAGCGCTGGATGAGATTGTTAAAGAATACAACAAATAATAACGGTCCTACCTGGGGTACTCCAGATGAAACGGCGATGGGAGATCGTTCCTCCTTACATATTATATTACTTACGCGTTTGAATCATGCGTGTTTCTTCATTACTACGAGTACCTACTATTTAATAGGATGGCATTTCACCGTAGATGAATTAAAAGTCACTTAAGTTGGCGTAGATTCATAGAGTAAATAATTCACATACACAATCTATGTGAATCTGCGTGTTTCAATGACCCTATTAACACTCCATAAACCGTAAATTGTTCGATAGGCTATCGCGGCGGGATTATGGGACAGTTTGACCAACCCGCTATTTACTACAGATAACTGAGTGTCTGTCTATTACCACCCATGATACAACCACCCAAAAACGAACACGCTTTAGGCGGGACGCAAGAAAATTGTGCGCAGATTTGAGACAATATTCTTCATGCACGTTATTTGTTGGAACGCGCTGGGTATGGGTAGAGAATTAATATATATTTTTTAAACTAAAAACCGACCTTTTAATCAAACTTCACAAACGATGTCCGATTTTGATAAAATTTCTATGTGACCACCTTACAAGAATGCCCTATTTTCCAAATTGGTCCACGCGTCTTCGAGTTATAGGGGAACATACATAAAACTACGAATAAATATTTACTAAAAAACATATATCGGTCTGACCATGGTCGCTGGAGGGCGCTGGATGCCTGCCGATCTTAATCGGTCATTTTGGAGATCCTTGGAGGAAGCCTGTGTTCAGCAGTGGATGTTATGCGGCTGAAATGATGATGATGATATATACATTCGACTTTATAACCTCCTCCTATATTGAAGGCGTTTAATGATAGTAGATGTTTCGAAAAGAGGTCGACCTTCATGCTGCTTACCGAATGAAAATTATTTTTTATCAGATAAAATATGTTTATGAACCCATAGGTTTGCCGTAAAAATAAGGTAATGGCTAATTCGATACAATACATACATCGAACTATTGTTATACCTCTACAGGAATCTACAAATATTAAAATCTCGCAAAAAATTGTATAAAACAAACCGTAACAAGAAGTCCGCGGGACAAACCGTTGAGGCCCGACCAATTCAGCCCTTTTCTAAATTCACAAAAAGATTTAGGGTGATTTTATTTCGTAGGTATGCATGATTCAGGTGTCGCGTGTGTGTTTTATATTTAATTTTCCGCTCCGCTGCACCCCCTCGTTTGAATATTCATTCAACATAAATCTTTATATTTTTTGCTGAAGTTTTTTTTTTGGCGGTTCAAATTAGGAATGTTAGGGCTTTTCAGGGTTGTCATGATGTACTGGAGAGACAAAATTAAACGAAAGACTCGATACGAAGAAGAAGCTACTTAAACCTTTTTTTGTGTTTGTACAAGGAAGGTTGACGTCGGGCTACGACCGGTTGTAAAACTAAAGCCAAATCGTTTAAACTCACGTTAAAATTGTTCCGGCTAATTTCGGTGCTTAGACAAAGAGGACACATTTAATAGAAAAGGATAACGAATATTTAAAGAAATTTATTTTCTATGAAGACAACCCTACAAATATTCGTCAGAAGTTCGTAGACCTCTGGATTGGCTTTTCTTTTCGGTTATCTATTTTCAAATTTAATCAAAACAGGTTTACCGCAAAAAGCGATAAAGAACCTTTGCATTTAAATTAATGTTCAGTCAGTTTATTACTGATTAGAAAAATAAACTTCTGAGCATTTGGAGTTCGTCGATAACTTGATTTTTATATAAGTTTTAACACCACTTTAATTTTTGCTCGCTGTCTACTTAGAGCCGCAAGATGCCAATTGCTCAGTCTGCCACGTTAGGGGTAAAGACGTGAGTGTATTTGAATAAATCGACTGAATTGCCATGCAAACTGGCGATGCGCTAATGCATTAGGCTGTTTACGCAAACGTAATCGGATAAAGCTGCGCACATATCCAACGCCTATGTGGACGAAAATACGGTAAATATTTAACCATATGCACGGGTTTACTAGCGAGGTTAATAAGCTGTACTAAGGTAAACGAATTAAATGTTAACAAAAAGAAAAACTTCATTTTCTTTCAGGAGTTTCTTCCACTTCTCCGAAGGTCTTCATTATGTCTTCTCCAACTATAGCTACTAAAGGCTTTTAAATAAAAGAAAAATCATTAAAAGTTAGGTTACGAGTGGCGAAGATATCTCGTAATATACATACAAAAATTCGGTCTCCTTCTTTTTTGAAGTCGGTTAAAAAAGGATGGTTAACGTCAAGCAAGCGGTCGGTTGGAAAATCATTTTTAATGATTTCCGGATTTTTTACCTTCACTCTATACTCTTTTTCGAGTGTGTTAGCTAACATCTGGGGTCTGATTTCTTCATGCCGAGAAATATCATCAAATAGTATAGCCTGTTTAAAAAATAAACACCACAATTTTATTTATTTTTATTTTATTTTGGCAACATACAGTCATGCACTTATGTTAATACTTAAAACTATCTTAGATAAAAGACCTTGAGTGCCTAATGGGTACATTATATTACTAAGGTAAATAAATCAGAGAGAGAGTGCGAATCAAAAGCGATAGCTATGGAATCGGTGAATTAGTAACTATAGTTTCCAATCATAATAAACTAATGTAGACACTATACATACATTGAAAACGTATGATTAATATTGAGACTAATTATTGCATGTAGCTATAATAAGTTAAGTTGTTATTAGGTGCTAGTTATCTAAATATTGGTGGAGAGCGTAATCTAAAAATAACAACAAGGTGCTGATACAGATAAATTATCACGTCTTAAGGGTAGACAGAGCCCAGGGCCACGCTTAGCGTAAAAAACCGGCCAAGTACCAGTCGAATTCACGCACGGAGGGTTCCCTAACATTATCAATAATAAAATATCCCGTTTCTTGTATGAGATCCCAACTTAAATATCCACTTTACTCTGTTTTAGTATTTGTGTTTATAGCGGCAACAGAAATACATCATCTGAGAAAATTTCAACTGTCTAGCTATCACGGTCCATGAGATACAGCCTGGTGATAGACAAACAGACAGACGGCCGGACGGATGGACAGCGGAGTCTTAGTTATAGGATCGGGTCCGGTTTTTACCCTTTGGGTACGGAACCCTAAAAGGATTCAAAATAGTAATGGGTTTGACATGACATGATTTGGATTTCGCCCATTCCCTTGATCGGATTATACGATCTGCGCGGGAAGAGCAGTACAATACAGGACTTAATCTTAAAAACTAGAAAATGTGCAAAACGCGGCCTTATCACGAAGCAATTAATGAATTAAGTACCTGGTACATTCTTCAAGTTTTACTTTTCCCCAGACGAGCATGGAAGAACAATAAGGAGCTGGCGCTGTATTTCACAGTACAATTAGTGTATTGCATATTAGAAAACGTATAATCTACAAGTATGGATTGCTCAATAACCGGTAATATCCAATAAGGTGGAAACGATGCTGAATTCAATTTTACGAGAAAGTGAATGCATTCCGGTGAGGGCGACAATTGGAACGAAAATGCGGGAATTTCGATATTCGGCTTCGATTCGTTTTATTTGATTTTAATGGTAGAATTTCAACAGTTTACAGGGTGAATTTTTACAGTAAATGCGGAGATTTCGTATGTACAAAATACGCATATGGCGTAATTAATAAACTAGTGATTTTCTATCGCTATATTTTATTCATAATAAAAAGTAAAAAATTTAAATCCCTGCACTGCTAAATCGTAGGTGCTCTTTATGGACAGAAAGGTTAAAATAAATTTAAGTCCACGTAGAGCACCTGCGAATATGAGGTGTTCTTCGTTGAAAAGGCCAGGTGTTATTCGCCCAGGTGCTAATAAGACGCCTAAGTGGAATACAAAGCGGCATCGACTTTTTCAAAGGCGCGGCCTTTGTAGCGCGCCGACGTCGTGTGCACCAATTCAACAAATAAACTAACTATAATAGTGTACGCTTGCTATACAAAGTAATGTCAGCGCGGAAACTTTCATGTGAGCTAATTCAGTTAAGTGTGTTTGTTGTTAATATTGTGTATATTTGCAGCGTGTGGTTGCACTTATTTCGGAGGTCATTAGCGGTGGGTTTGTTGGGGTTTCGATGAAACCAATTACTGTGTTTGTAGCATACAAAATATAATAATCATCATCGAGCCATCATGTGTCCTATAGCTGACTAAAACTAGCTTAATTAAAAGACATAATAATATGACAAAGCACTTCTGGCGAATAGGCGACCAAAATACTGTGAAAATGAGTTTCTTTTGGCGTTTCTTCTCAGCAGTGGTCGTTGCGAAGCGCTGGTAACGGTAGATTTCCTTTAAAAATGAATTAAAATTTAATATACACTACACCTAATGAAAATTACTTATATTTAAGTATCGTAAAGGTCTAATTGCTGAATAAATATCTGAATTTTGAATTTTTAACCGACTCCCAAAAAAGGAGGAGGTTATCAATTCGTCGCGATCCTTTATTTTATTTTATGTATGTTCACCGATTATTCAAAGACGCCTGGACCGATTTAAAAAATTCTTTTTTTTGTTTGAAAGGGTATACTTTCCGGGTGGTACCATGGAAATTTTATCAAAATCGGTTGTGTACTTAAGGGGTGAAGTAAGTTTTTAGTTTTGAAAAATTATGTTGGGCAAGGCCTCCCTGGCATTCGATTTTAAAAATGTCCAGTTCCTCGCGCCTTACAAAATATAATCAAATTACAATCTCTTTGTATACACATTCATACAGATTACTTATACATTATCACGTCTTTGTCCCTGACGGGGTAAACAGAGCACAGGGCCTTAACTCTTCAACAATCGCAATTTTGCAAACCCATTGTTATCTATTGTTCTCTCGGTCGGATCCGACCGTCTGGAAGCTGACGGGTTAAGACACAAAGACCACTTTTACCATGACGGCAAAAAGGTGGAAAATTAATAAAAATAGTATGTTGCTAGCCGTATCACCTTTAACAATATTCAAATCTCGCCCATTCCCTCGATCGGCTTGAAGAGAAGCAGATGGTACATTCTAAGGTTTTTCTTATCTTCCATACTAGCATGGTAGACAAATAATACTCAAAATTATACTACATTCAGCTACAGCAGCTTTTTCCATCTTCTGGCTCACTAACGCCCTAAAATGTAGCTTTGGGTATTGCAGCCCTGGGCTCTGTCTGTCCGTAGAAATAACATATACCCCGTGTTGCTTGTTTGTTGTTTTTCGTGTGTAAGTGGCCAACCTTGGTGTCAGATTTTTCAAGCTGCCTAAAGGCATCTGACATAATTTAACGACTACCACACAATGATGACAGGCGGAAAGAACGGCTTAAATGTGCCTTCTTAAGCACGGAGGAGCTTGATAAATTTGCGTATATGCCACTTGTAGTCATCCAACCAAGTGCGGACCACACCCGGTGTCGCTTTGCTTGAGAAGACTTTTGGCAAACCTTGTTCCTTTTTGGTTTAAATTGCACTACTTCCATAATGTTTAGTTCGGTATATACTTATATAAGGTCTAACAAAATGTACTGAAACTATTTTAAGGGTGATTTCAGTCCATGATTTTATACAAATTTTCCCAAGGAACATATTTTATGGATATATACTCGTACAAGCTCGGATCAGCTGATCCGTCAACTTGTAAGAGAAGCAAAAAAATATTTTTCATATTACATGTTTGTTGGGAAAAGTTGTCCAAAATCATGGACTAAAGGGGTCGTTGCAGAAATGTATGGTAGCTGGGCGAGGTCATGGTACACCTACCTAAAATTAGTAGTTATTTATGGTAAGCAATATGTTATCGATAATTTCCAAAAAATCATTCTATTTTTAATGTAGTTTTGGTTTGAAATGCCGTAATTGAGGTAATAATAACATTATCAACTTCGCGCTTGACAAAGTGACTTTGACTTTTGATTGGCATTGACACGTGAATGACATTTTCACAAATTAGACAGAATATATCCTGTGGTTCGATTTTTTAAAAGCGGAGTCACTAAACGTACGGTTTTTTTATGGAAAAACCATTCGTTTAGGTGACTCCGCGTTTGAAAAATGGCACTTCTGTGGTGCGATTTATCAAACGCGGAGTCACTAAACGCACGGATTTTGTATGGAAAATGGCACTTCTGCAAGAATGATCCTGCGCCGGTCGATCGATGATGTTATGATGTTTGTCAATCGTTGTTTGACTTTGACAGTTACTAAATGTGACATTACACATTGACGTTCAGTGGTGCCATTTTTGAAACGCGGAATCACTAAAAGAATGGGGTTTTGTATGGAAAAACAATTCGTTTAGGTGACTACGCGTTTCAAAAATGGCACTTCAGAAAGTGCATAAAAATGGTGCCAGAAGTTGTAAATGCACCGAAAGGTAGCCGCCATGACAATGTCGCCATTATGTAATATTACACTCGATTTTAAAGTTAAAGTTACTCTTAGATTACAACGAATAAAAATAAAATGTTAGCCTCATTACATTCCTACTATTTTAAAGTATTTTTTGCGCTGGTGTACAATGACCTCGCCCATTATGCAACAACCCCTTTACCCTTAAAATAGTTTACTATATTTTGTAACGCTTTATGTATAAGGTATATAATGTGTGTAACCTATATATATTATACTTGATCAAACATGTAGTGCAAATATTAGACGAAATATTATCGATAAAAAAACCGGAAAAAAATCGTTATTAACATTTTAATTTTATTTTTTTCATTTTAAAAACGGCGTATTTTCTTCAAAGTTGTCTCTTTTGAAAACTAAAAAGTTTAAGAAGCTAAGAAAGTAAAAAATAATTAACAAAACCAAACAGGAAATTAGTTAAAAAAGAAATGCCTGGATTTTTTAAATAACTAACATAATGAATTTTTTTTTCGTTTTTTATCGATAATATTTCGTCTAATATCCGCACATTTCGTTTGATCAAGTATAAAAAAATACACATTGTATAGGTACATAAGTGTGAAGCCAAAAATTATTTTTCGTATTTCGTTATATGTTAGGGAAAGTTGGGCAGTATCGTGGACTAAACCAAGCTTTAAAAAGCTTCAGCATATTTCGTTGACTTTGTATACCTCGTTAAAGATAAAGGCGTGTTAAAATCAATTAAAATCCTCGCTAGCCTCGTAATCTCTTTGGTTCAAATTGCACTATTTCCATAATGCCAAACTATTTTAGTTAGGGAGCTCGCACGGAGCGGCGGTATTTTGTGTGTTATCTTCCATCTATAAACAGTGTTTCTGACCGTAACTACTAATAGTGATGGGGAAATATATCGATATTTTTGTCTATACGTTTGCATAATGTTTGGGATAGAATAGATTTGTTATCTGCAGTTTCTGACCGTAACCAAGTGGTGGGAATAGTGGTCGATATATTTGAATCCATATGGGATATAATAGATGTAATATCGGCCATTTATAAACAGTGTTTCTGACCAGAACCATTAATGTGCGTAGGGAAAACATAACAATATTTTTAAATATTAAATAAATAACTGAGATTCATACGAGACACGAAG
The DNA here is from genome assembly GCA_943193695.1 of Acrobasis suavella. Classification (NCBI taxonomy): domain Eukaryota; kingdom Metazoa; phylum Arthropoda; class Insecta; order Lepidoptera; family Pyralidae; genus Acrobasis; species Acrobasis suavella. Next base: position 33,831,418 of record OW971928.1, read on the forward strand.
AACCGATAGTCGATGAGGTGGGCAGAAGGGTTCTCGCGTGGCGGCCACGTACCGGCAAGTGCAGCGTATGACACCCACCAACTAGATGGTCGGACGACCTAAGCAAGGTGCCAGGAATACGCTGGTAGTCCGCTTCTAATCGGTCGTTTTGGAAAATCTTGGGAAAGGCCTATGTTCAGCAGTGGTAGCACTTTCTGTGGTTGATAATGTGACGACTGAGATTCAAGCCGATCTGACAGACATGATAATATCAAATGACATGATAATAAAATAAAAGCATTCGATTTATTACCGTTAACGTACTGTATACTTATCGTTTATTCAAAGAGATTTGTATTTAATCAAGGATAAATTCATTTAACGTCTAATTATATAGGTAGAATAATATTATTCATGATTTCACAAGGTTACGAATTTTCTAGATATCTATTACCTATTAATTTGTAGATGACGTTTGACAGTTAATGTAGTTAATAATTCAATCGTAATTAATTCAATATAAATTAATTAAGTAAATTTTTTTTCCTATTTCTATAACAAAACTGTGCTGCATCACTTTGAAGCTGTTTAAAGCCTATAGATAAAATAACACGCACTAAGGATCTTTAAAACTCAAAAGCCACCAGTAATAGTGATAAATTGGTAGCTCATCACTATTTAAAAGGATCTCCAATTTTCCACACCCACATCTTTTTTATTAAATTATAATGCATAACATACTTAAGCCGCTAGTGCAAATCTAAATCTAGTAATCGACATTTCTCTCCCATCTCTAGCAGTTTTGCCATTACACAAATTTGGCGTGCAATAAAGAATATTTATGAAGGCACCTTTGCACTGTAATTATTGAGAATTCAGACAATTTATATGCAAAACAGCCGTGTAAGAGGCCCACATACACTATAATAAAAACAATGTTACACCGTTTAAACAAATTGTTCGCACTTTATCTATATTGTTTTAGCTTTCATGGCGAACGTTAGGGTAAAGTCAAACATTTTAATTTATTAAATACAAAGTAATATTGCCTATATTTGTAATAAAGGCACAGGTATGGCGTATCATACAAGCGGAGTAGCATTTATGCCAGTAAAATTCGATGATCTATGCCTAACTATTAAAAACGTAACTTCAAATCCATGTACACGTCAATTGTTTTTTCTCTTTATTTTGACACAAACAGTCATTACAGAAAATATCTTATTGACCAAAGCTGATACATGCAGACATTGAGTGACTTTGAGAGAGTAATTAACAATAAAACAATTTTATCGATTTAGCTTCAAATAGGTTTAAGTGGATCGCTAATAATATCACAAAAAAAATGATATTTTAAGATAATAATGTGATACATTAGTAAATAGATATATATTATCAATTACTCACATAAAAATATTAAAAAAATAAAATCTACTACTTATACATTATCGCTTTTAAACAATTTTAGGAACAATGATTTCTTAAAACCCAACAAGGAGGAACTATAGATCAAGTTCAGATAATTCTTTATTATAAGAGTAGAGTGAATGAGGGAAAAAGGTACGTATTGTTGGTCTAATTTTTTGGAAAGTGAGGAGGTGCAAACAAAGGCTCACTAGGTCGTGAAAAGCGAAACGGACTTCGTTTTGATGCATTTAAGCAATGATGATGAATTTATCTTATTGTTAAGTAACTTGTATATAAGTAGAATATAAAAAAATTACGACGGTCTTGTAGGCTCAGCAGTTTATAAAGATTTAGGGAAATCGCTTAGCTTTTTTGAAGATTTAACATTTAACTTTTTCATAAACTTTTTAAATTAAATTTTCTTAAATTAAATTTAATTAAAGAAAATTTAACATTTTTATAAACTTTATTGAATTTTTTCCAATCTATCCACATGAATAATATGTAGACCATACCACGCACCCAAAGTCCAATATACGAGGGGGGGTCAAAAAGTTCGCGGAATGGAGGGGATAGCGGGGGGTGGGGGACCTGCCGCAGGTAGTAACTAATGAGCAACTCTTTGTGAGTATATATGCCAAGTTTGAACCTGATTGTGTCAATAACCTTTGACCTGTCGTCGATCAAACAAGTGAATCCGGAAGAAAAACTTGAACATGGAAAAAATCGAGTTTCGTGCCGTCATAAAGTTCCTCACTAAGCAAGGAAAACCACCTCAGAAAATTTTGGAAGAAATGTTATCAGTATACGGGGACTCTTGCCCTGGGAAAACCATGGTGTACAAGTGGAATAGCCTTTTCAAGCAAGGCAGAGAGTCTCTTGAAGACGACCCTCGCTCAGGACGGCCGATTGAGGCCACCACCTCAAACATCGTTGAAAAAGTGGAGAATCTTATACTGGAGGATACTCGTTTGAAGAAGAAACAACTTGCAGAAATGGTTGGAGTATCACCTACAACCATTTTAAATATTCTACACGACAATCTTGGGATGTCAAAAGTCAGCGCAAGATGGGTGCCAAGAATGCTCACACCACCACAGAAACAGCTGCGCGTCGAGTATTCAAAGGAGTTTTTAGACCTCTGTAGCGCCGACAAGGAAGGAATTTTTGCAAGACTTGTTACTGCAGATGAAACTTGGGTTCATCATTATGAGCCTGAGTCGAAGCAAGAGTCTATGCAGTGGCATAAAAAGGGTCAGCCCCCCCCTAAGAAATACAGGGTGTCACAATCGGCTGGAAAAATCATGGCAACTGTTTTTTGGGATACAGAGGGTATTTTATTAATAGATTATAAAGATAAGGGTGTTTCTATAACGGGAGAATACTACGCTAATCTACTAAGACAATTAAAAGAAGCAATCAAGGAGAAAAGGCGGGGAAAGTTGACAAAGGGTGTGCTGCTTTTGCATGACAACGCACCGGTACACAAGAGCCGCGTTGCGATGGCTGCCCTTCATCACTGTGGCTTCGAAATGTTAAACCATCCTCCCTATAGTCCAGACTTAGCCCCCTGTGATTATTTTTTATTTCCCAAATTAAAAAAAGAGCTTCGGGGGAAGAAATTTTCCGATGATGAAGAAGTCAAGTCGGCGATTTCGGCCTATTTTGAGGACAAAGACAAATCATTTTTTTTCGACGGTATTAATAAGTTAATAGAGAGATCTGAAAAATGTATTCGACTTAAGGGGGAATATATTGAAAAAGAAAAATAGTACAGTATTTTATTTCACCCCCCTTCCCCTCCGTTCCGCGAACTTTTTGACCCCCCCTCGTAGATCTAACTAGAACTGGTAACTCTGTAGATGAAACCCAATGTGTAAGTCTCATTGTTTAAAGCCACCAAACGCACTCGAGAACGGGGGAAAGGTGCGGGGACGCCATATTGCGGGTAAGTAATGGGTTTTCTAGCCACCTCAACTTAAACAATCTACACGGGAAGAATAGCAAATTCTAAGACTTTTCTCCCAGACCAGCAAGGAAGTTTTTTTTTTGTACTGATAGGAGAATAAAATGTCAGAAAGAATGTCACTTGGTATTGTTAATATCCATCTTGAAAGGCTTTGAAATTTTGGATTTAATAATGGAAAAATGTTATTCAGAGCGCTATTTGACATCAAGACATTATAACGCCACGGTTTGGTATTTCATACAAATTCCATTCAAAATTTTTGTTTTGATGAAAAAGTATCTGATTTGACATCTTGAAATCAAGCGGATTGTTGTTTCGAGGTCAAGTAAGAAAATTCTTAGGAAACGTTTTACTGGAACTGGCAAATCCTGATGATTTGAGAAGTAAATAAACGAAACACGCGGGGTATTTGCCGCGCAATTTCACACATGGCATAAGTGTTCTATTATATTCTACGAAAAGCAATTCAATATCATATACTGGAAAAAGGAAATTGAAGGTTCGAATGGTAAGGGTGCAGTGCATTTGTTAACGGTTTTACAAGCATTATTTAAAATAAAATAAAGATAAGTCTATTGCCTACAACTACAACAATATTGTAAGATATAAAGCAGAAAATATAAGTTTATTTATTAAATTTATAACAACAGTATTTCTATCTGTGCTTTCCTTGAGTCAAAAATAAGAATTATAATATTCTCAGCAAGCCATTTGAAAGTAAAAATGACAAAAAAGTACGAATAGTTCATACGTACCTATGTACATACAATGCACTCATAAGGGTAGGCAGAGACTATATGGATCTCCACTTGTTATGCTCTTTACACTCCTCTCTCTCGCTTCATCTACACTCATCACTCTCTTCATGCATCCTTGCTGACTTCTGGTACTTCTTCTACGACCTCTACTTAGTTAAGATTTTTAATCGTTTTCACAAGCCTATTAATTATAACTTAAACAAAAAGCCAGCAAGAAAAACTTGAAACTTTAGAGATAGATTTATTATTTGTAAACATCAAAAACTATAATTTTTAATTGTATCGTTTCATCTTCATTTTAAATAAGTACACTATGTGACATAGTATACTTATTTAAAATTGTTAAATCTTTAAACTATACATAGTCTATGTCTAACCCGCTTGCTGAAAGTGGCACCACATACAAGGCGTTTGTTTGTACGACTGTGCGAAGGAAATGAAAAGGGAAAAGCTGGGTGGCCAATAGTGGAGACTCGAGACCGGCATTTAGCGAATCTGCATGAGATTGGAATACTTTCCGCTTCCTTCACTTATGCAAGGTTTAGAATCGACATCTAACACAGGTTTTTTTGTACCACCTATAAGTGACTGATAAGTACTGTCTTAAAGAGTTCTGCTCAGCTGTGGTCGTTCTGAAGCGCTAGTATTGACGACCTCACGAGTCTGTCTTTGCATCACACACTTCACTTTTCTATCCTATAAACTTTATGTGGTCAGGCCACATTAAGTTTATAGGATAGAAAAGTGTTAGTTAGTGTAGCTGATTTTTGCCTAGATTATTACGAAACTAATCAGGGCCTTAGGTTCAAATCCCCTCTAAGGCTTAAAAAAATTAATAATCTTTTATTCGTTATTCAAGCTTTTATTTAATTTGCAATGTATCTTGTATGTATGTTTGTTTAGGTGAAATCCGTGTCCATGTATAACCGTTTAGTAGATAGAGGGGGGAGACACTTGAATCTAACAAAAATTTTCACTTTAAAAAGAATAATTTCAGAAACGGATCCGTAAATCGAAAAACAATGCTGGCATGCTCATAATATTTTTGAAAGACCTATTCAACGATACCCCACATGACTGGTTATTCGACAAAATAAAATTGACTTTTGACTTTACTTGTATGGGAGCTATCCTAAAATTTTTTTTTCTATGTTTTACTTTACCACTTTTTCCGCATAATTTATATACATACCTATACCAAATTACAGCTTTCTAGTACTTAGTCGCTGAGTAAAACCGAGGATGGACAGACAGTCAGACATGGCGAAACTATAATTCGATCTTGATACATTTTCGGACATTTTTCGCAATGGCTAAATTATCGTGTCTTAAATTTTCAATCCCCACATTTCAGGAATTTCGAAAAATTTCGTTAATGGGCTACCTGAATTTTCCGGGTTCCAGTGCCATTTAAAATAAATCATTTGAAAGAAAACGGAGATATCATTTAAAATTTTATCTTGATCAGACCCTAGATAACCTTTCAAACTATTTTATGAACTACTGTTTACTGTTTGAAGTGAGAACATGAAGCTTTCCTACGCACATACGCCAAAAGTGGCCGTTTTACGTAAATGTGCGTAGAAAAGCTTCACGTTCTCACTTTGAACTGTAAACAATAGTTCATAAAATAGTTTGAAAGGTAATCTAGGGTCTGATCAAGACTGAATTTTAAATGAAATCTCCGTTTCCTTTCAATAGATTTATTTCAAATGGGGGCAGCACTGGACCCCGGAAAATTCAGGTAGCCCCTTAAAATGAATAGATAAAACAAATCTATAATAACCTGCTCACAAAATTTCACGAGCATCGGTTGAGAGATACGAACTGTAGGCAAGGACTACTGGATATCATTCATCCTGATTATTTTAGACACTTTAGAAAAAGAAATGAAAAAAAGAAATACAATGTCTCAGCTGATTCTCTTCCCGCACTGATTGTTAATTATAATTAATAAGCCAAAGAGCCGAGTTTCTGCTAGTAATTATTAAATTGTTATAAAAATATATTGCCACTTCTGCATATTGTCAGTTCTACACCCTCCTACATATGTATAGGCCTCGTATTATGTATTTAGTGTATCGAAACATGTTTGCGGTGGGATCATGTACTTATTGAAGGCATCCGATTGCCCGTCCTTATTTAATAAAAGGTTTCTCCAATATGTGGAGTGTTTCACTGGGTTTTAGGGTTGACAACTTTGGAGCGGATCCGCAAGACTTTTCTGAAATACTATTTTATACTAAATATTTTTCAAGATATCTTGTTCATATTTTAAGGGTTTTATACCCAAAGGTTAAAAACGGGACCCTATTACTAAGTCTCCGTCCTTTTGTCTGTCACCAGGTTGTGCTCATGAACCGTGATAGCTAGACAGTTGAAATTAAATAGATGATGTATTTCTGTTGCCGCTATAACAACAAAAACTATAATGGAATAAAATAAATATTTAAGTGGGGCTCCCATATAACGAACATGATTTTTTATGGATATTGGTACGGATTAACTCTTCGTGCGCGAGTCCGAATCGCACTTGGCTGGTTTTATATATTCAGTTATTGACCGAGCGAGCGAGACGTCTCAGTTTCGAGATTGGCCTAAAATGCTTTTGTCCGACAGTCCGTCAGTTTGTTCGGCTGTTCTTGCCTGTAGATCGCATTTTTTAACCGATTCTCGTAAAATTTTGTGAGAAGGTTCAAAAAATATATACAAAATGGCTCGAATATGGGGCTTGCATACTTTATAAATATCATATTACAGCCATTTATAAAAAAAAATCTAAAATTTTCATGAATATTTGTTGTTACCTTTATTAAGACGCAACTTTTTTATCTAATTAACCTCAACGGTTCGGGGGTGACTCGCGTGTGGTCAACAGCCCCTAATATTTTAAGTGATAAATTAAGAGAATGCACAGATAACTTTTAACCCCCGGTGAAAAAGAGGGGTGTTATAAGTTTGACGTGTCTGTTTGTCTGTGGCATCGTAGCGTCTAAACGAATGGACTGACTTTAATGCGGTTTTTTTTAAAGCTGACTTGATCGAGATGGCTTTAGGTATGTTTGATGGAAATCAGTTAAGCGGGTTAAAAGTTATAAAGGGGTGAAAGTGGGGGTAAGCAACCCAAAGTATGCAAAAATATGTCGGAGTGGGGTATCGAATGAAATGGTTTAAATCGGTTCAGCCGTTCGAAAGGTAAGGGTAAACCCTTGAAAGTTAGTTTTGTTTTTATGTACTTGGCAAATAAACTTGTTTCACATGGGTATGTATCTACATTTAAGAGCCAGGCCTCTGGCGATGTCATTGTATGAAAAGAGACATAGCTACACAATGACGATTTTTGGCGGAGATATTTCTCACTATGTTTTCCTTCACGCATATATATATATATATATATATATATATATAACCCCCGAAAGATTCAGGTAGACCCTACCTGAATTTTTCTTGGACCAGTGCTGCCCCCATTTTAAATAAATCATTTGAAAACTTGACGTTTTTACTTTAAACTGTAAACAGAAGTTCATAAATTAGTTTGAAGGGTTAAAATTTTAAATGATACACTTATATAATGATACTTCTGTTTACAGTTTAAAGTGAAAGCGTCAAGTTTTTCTACGCACATTAGCAAAAAACGGCGACTTTTGGCTAATATGCGTAGAAAAGTTTCACGCGGGGGCAGCACTGGTCACCGAAAAATTCTAGTAGCCCCCTAAAGGATTTTATTTGTACGCTCACAAATGTCATAATTTGAGTATAAGCGGTACATATACTATATTTACAAATCGACATTAATTTCAAATACGATATCATTCTTAATTAATCAGTTTATTTGTAATTTGACGTTTTTGAAGGTAATGCTGCAGTACAGTTTGTTACCGTTTCTTCTGTGCTTGCGCTTAGGAGGCGGCAGTAAACTTAATTGTAAGTAAATGATTTGACGTCAAAAAATACCTATTTAAAATCGAAAGAATTTTTTTACAATTATCAACTAGTGTGACAATTTTTGTCTTCTTTCATAAATAAAATCAAAACTATTTATTTTATATTAATAACAAAAATATATTTAAGATCCTCATAACGAGCCCTTTCATTTGATGCATAACATAGTATCGTTTGCAAAACCTTTTTTTCTTTTTTCCTAATTTATCCCTTACAAATGATATTTATTTTAAAAAAATTAATTTGCCTCGCACATCTGTATTAGGGTCATAGGATTACACCATCCTACCAAATTTCAGCTGATTTGGTCCAGTAGTTCCGGAACAAATTGGCTGTGACAGACGGGCGGACAGACAGACGCACGAGTGATCCTATTAGGAATCCGTTTTATCCTTTTTTGTACGGAACCCTTAAAAAGATCGCGACGAGTTGATAACTTCCTCCTTTTTGGAAGTCGGTTAAAAAGCATCAACATATCATGTTTAATTCCCATAAATAAGGCGCAATTCCCACCGGCACACTAATCAATGTGGTGTTTATGTATGTATACAGGGTGTAATAGCAACTTCGCTTGCTACACCCACGCCCTCTATGAATAAATCATTGTATCTTTTTAATTGTAAGTGTTTCATAATTTATTATCATGTAAATACTAAGACTTTATTGTAAGAAAAATGCACCTATATAAAGCTCAGAAGAAAAAAAAAAACTTTACTAAAAATAATTTACAATTTTTCCGCTTCAATCAAGGGAATGAATTTGTGCAAAAACATTTCTACAAGCCATCCGACTTTGGTGTAAAGACAAACTTGCTAAGTCTTCAGCTCACAAATCCACTAGTATACAAGATATAGTTGAAAAACTAAAACCCGATAATGGTTTTTTTTTTTACAGAAAAGTACTTTTTTTCACTTAATTAATAATTCCTAAGTAGGGAGACTAATAATAAGTATATATTTTTGGGACGTGCTAATTAAGCCATTTCATTTGATACTCTACACGGTATGATTCGATTTAGTTTATTTTTTCGTTTATTACTATTATAGACTTATCGGAGCTTGAATTCAATATGACGTCACTTAGTCTATAACCAGGGGACAGCTAAGACGCTTCCAGCGATACTTTAAATCATTAAAGATACGAGGAAGATTGCCTTGACAATAAGGCCGCCTATTGATAACCTATGTTTTTAATAACTATTTACCTCCTTCTAGCTTCGCCGTAGTCGCGTAAATAAAACGTGTTTATAGCACTCAACTTAGTGGGACGCAAAATATAGAGTCAATTTACAGTAGAATCGCAGCGGACGTCTGTCACGAAGTTTGCGTTTTACGGAGCAGAGAAAGTAGTATCGCGGTGGGCCACGACACTTCTCCTTAGCGAGTCGGAATGTCAAGTGATGTGAAGCGAGCGAAGTTCTCCGAGTCTGCTCGTACTTGAACAATCCGGCGGCGTTAGTACGAGTGTATTTGATTATGTATGTCGTTTGTTCGACGATAATTCGAGTATTTTTTTCGGAGCTTGATGAAATGAGTAGGTGTGTAGAATTTTTAAGTTTGAACATGAGCCAAATCAGTTAAATGTGGCTGAGATATGGGGTTCGCGTGTTCACAGTTCTACTAGTACTAAAGTCGTCTGAACAATCCAGCGTTTGTGATGTGAGTATATGCATGTATGTTTACTTGACTATAACTCGAGTAATTGGGATTTGTATGAAAGATTATATAGACAATTTTTTTTTAAGCTCGATCATGATATAAATCTGTCAAAGGGTTGCCGAGATATTGGGTTCACGTCAACATCATCGTCACACATCGGTGTTCGAGACGAACTGCTAGTTATACGACTGTGGACGAATGTGTCGCCAAAAGACGTATGTCTAATTCGTATTTAGAGTATTCTAAATCACGGAAACTTAATATCATCATAACATATTAGCCACTGCTGGACAATGGCTAAACTCAAGGATTTCCTAAACGAATCAACGTTACAGAGAAAAAACTGAAATTTGAATAAGTGATCCTTATTTGTTTGTAATCGTTGCTTTCGTGGCCATACACAAAAATTAAAAGTGCATTTGTATTCACGGGCCTGCGCAAAGTTTTACAGCCCGCGCCAATTTAAATCAATTCGGAGCTTCGCGCCATAAACTCGGAATCAAGGACATTGTTGGAACTATAAATTAAAGGTGGGTTTGTTTTACTACATTTACTCCTTTTTTACTTTTTAGGGCTCCGCACCCAAAGGGTAAAAACGGGACCCTATTATTAAGACTGCGGTTCGTCTGCCTGTTCGTCTGTCCGTCTGCCTGTTGCCAGGCTATATCTCATGAACCGTGATACTAGACTTCTGTTTATTAAAAACAGTGTTTATTAACAATTTTTAAAAACAATAAAATAAATATTCAAGTGGGGCTTCCATAAGACAAACGTATTTTTTTATAGATTTTGGTACTTAACCCTTCGTGCCCGAGTCCAACTCGCACATGGCCGGTTATTTGATCTTTTTTTGTTGTAAATATGCTGCACGTTTATATGTTTGGACTAGGCCAAAGATTAAAAGTAAATTAAAAGTGAAAAAGTCTGAAATCTATTATTTACCTTTGGATATTTGTAGCACTTGATAATTGTCAATTTTTCTTTCGATTTCATAATATCTGTTGACGTCTGATCATTTACAACTAAGTTTATAGCCGCTTCCTAAGCGCAAGTACAGAAGAAGCGACAACAAACTGTATCTACAGCAGTATTTTTACCAAAAACTTCAACTTACAATTACCTAAACTAATATTAAAATTTGGTATGTGGTCTGAGACTACATTTATCCCACCAAAAATATAAATGTGAAAATTGGAGCCAAGTTCAAAATCCGACAAAAGAATTGAGATCTAAATGGCCGCCAAGTTCTTTAGAGAATATTAAAACTTATTTATAAGAATCTTAACCAATTATGACCTAGCGATGCCGTATGGCACACGAATTTACGTGTTCGTATTTTGCTACATACGCGCGAAAAATATTATCTTACCCAAGATAAGGCTATCAATGTGATACTAGAGGGACATGGCTAACACTTTATATACTTACTTAGTTTCAAACATAATACATTATAAAACTTTCAAGAGACTTCGAAAATTTGTTTTCTGATTTTTTTTCCATAATGTCATTTACAAGTAACTGAGGCACATTTTATTTATTTTCTACAATCAATGAATACAAAACATTTATTTTTATAGTTACCATTGTTCTATACCATTGTTTGTCTAAATTGAATTACAAAATAATTAATATTTGTTGTTATGTCAGGCTTACATATCACTGGTGAAAAATTGTGATGCCGTTTGGCACCGCTAGGCTCGTTTGTTGTCTTTTTAGTGTGTATGGGTCACATCATTTTTATTTCGTATTATCGTATGTAACCACGTTATTTATTTTGTAGGATTTGTATAAGACACAAAATACCAGCTTTATTTAAATAAAACAAGAATTTTTAACCGCGATTCGAATATATTAAACCTCCAGAACCACAAAATCACAATCTGTGGAAAGATATTTGAAACAGGCAACGAAGGCCTTACAAAGTGCTACCGAGAAGGTTCCTAGAATACCTGGGGCCATGACGGAGGCGTGCAGGGCTCCAGCAGGCGTTCTAGGCTTCGTGCAGGAGTTGGGCTGGTTCGAAAACTAAGGCCGGCGTTAGCTCCTCACGCAAAACAGGATCGACTAATTCGGACCTAATTGCGGAAAAATATCCTCGAGGGAAGTAAGTACCGACTCTGTAATAAAGATGGATACCAGATTGCAATCTCCAGCAAAATAGCCAAATTTCGGATACAAAACTAAGTTTAAATTTTAAGTTTTAATTACTGATAGCAAGTTATATTTTTTTTTATGAATCGTTCATTAATATCACTAAAATATTACATACTTTTAAATATTATTTTGAGTTTTTTTTTTAACTTTTTGTTTTCGGTTTGTAGATATATCAAATTGTACAAAAACTTCCAAGTGAGGTTAAGGTCTTAATATGACATGCAGTTCTAGATTTTTCTAGCTTTTTTGTAATGAGTGTCAAATTACTCAAATTTTGATACCTCTTGCGATAGGGTAACCAAAAAAAATCCCACACATTAACGTTACACTCACTTTTCATTACTTGGCGAGTATGGGATTGCGGACTCGAAATTATTGTCAAGGCCTCGTTTACGTTTGGTTTTGAAAAATACTCGACCGGCAATGCCATACTTCCCGGCCTCTATAGGAATGTACTATTATTTTTAAACCCCAACAAAAACAGGTGTGTTATAAGTTTTACGCTAATGTCAGTCTGTAAAATCGTAACTCTCAAAGGAATGGACCAATTTTGATGCGATTTTTGACGTGAAAGCAAGTTTCCATGCAGTGGTGATCAGCTATGTTTGATGAAAATCGGTTTAGCCGTTAAAAAGTTATTGGGGGCTAACTCTTGAAAGTCAGGGTTTTATTTTACCTGGCAAATAATAGATGGCGCTACGGATATCAATTCCACTTAACATCCGTTGGAATATGTAATTCGGTGTAATGTAAAAATGGCGCCGGAGTTTTTTTTAATTTGCCTGGCAAATAAACTTGTTTTTTCTTGTTTGTTGCATGCTGGATGCTTGCTTGCATGCTGCATGATACTTGCTCGTAAGCATTGTATCAATAGGATTTTGGTTAAATGTTTAAACAATTGCAATCATAATTATTATCTATTAACGAATTTATTGCTGCCCGAAATAAGGAGACCTGATAATTATGAGGGAAAAGAACAGACATTTTGAATATTATGGAACATAATATTTATAGCAAAACAATTATAGCACGTTGAATTTCGGGATTACAACTTTCGGGTGCGTGATATTATGCGTTATTTGGTTTAGGGCTATGCATCATTCTGACATATGATTATTATAGAAAAAAATATTTTGAGATCTTAAATTACGGATAAAAATTTTATGAGACAAAATAGAGAACCGTTTGTGTGACAAGAGTTTGCTTTTTTATGAGATAATTAAAATTGTATTATGTATAAAGTCAGTTCTAGTTATCCACTACAATAATCATCGTAGTTTTTATTTACATCGCAGTTTAATTAAACTAACTTTGTGGCGCTGTCATGTAGACTAATTTATGACATGGAATAACGGCTAAACTAAAAACTAACTACGACACTACATTCTGTTTGTAGAGTAGGATAAACTTGTCTAAGCTTCAGTATTTTAGTACGGCTACGTATTTTGTGGCTGCGGTATGTTTTTGTACGGTTGTCTACTTCACTGGTAGACGTAGGTACATACGTTTGCGTTGCGTGCGTAACGCGAAATGCATACTCGGTACCAACTACGTAAACTGCGATAATTCGCAAGAACTTCGTTCTAATGAAACTACATGTAAGGCGATTCACACACTGCTCCGCACCGCTGCACAGCGCAGGGGGCGACTATACAAGTACCTCACGCGCGTGGTTGTTGTATGGCGGCCCCGCAGAACGCGCGTGGGTGCGGAGCAGTGTGCCAGTCGCCTCATGGCAAGATATGTAAAATTGTAGGTCTGTTTTTGCATAGACTGACTCCCTCACACTGCTGACACTTTGAAGTTTATCAAGATAAGTCAGACAGACAATGGTGACAAAAAGAATTTTCGACAAATGTTACTTCAATAACCAGCCAAGTGCGAGTCGGACTCGTGCACGAAGGGTTCCGTACCTTTATATATAAAAATCACGTTTATTGTTTTGTAGCCCTACTTATTTATTTTATTCAGTTTTTAGTATTTGTTGTTATAGCGGCGGTCATCTGTGAAAAATTCATGCTATCACAATTCAGTCTGGTGACAGACAGACAAGGAGACTTTGAAATAGGATCCCGTTTTTATCCATTGGGTGAGGAACCAAAAAAAACATTATCAAAAAATTATGTTTCAAACACATACGGAATAAATGTTTTCATATTTTATGCATTTGAAGAAGTTGCTTTATGTTTCTTGAATATTCTAAAATTGTAAGAAGGACTTTTTTTAAATTCGCATTTGTATAGCTGAAAGAATTTTGAAATTGGATATGTAGTTTTTGAGTTTATCTTTGAAAAACAAATCCACAATCATAATCTAAACATTTTAATAAATAGATAAACATCTAGTATAAATTGAACAAGTTAATTTACAGCGCAAATAAAAAAAGAACCGACTTTCGTTCACACCCGATAGCTATCACGGTTCATGCATGAGATAAAGCCTGGTGACAGACAGACAGATGGACGGACAGCGGAGTCTTAGTGTAGAACGGGACCCTGTTACTAAGACTCCGCTGTCCGTTCGTCTGTCTGTCTGTCGCCAGGCCTTATCTCATGAACCTGATAGCGAACGGGCGTAATGTCAGTTTTCCTGCAATTAAAGCGACAAGTTCATTTGCTAGGCAAATTAAAAAAAAACCCTTACCGAAAATGACAAGAACGCTATTTAGTGATGAATAGCGGAACTATTGATACGATGGGATATCCGTAGCGCATCTATAATTTTTAGAGAAAGCCAAGTGACTTTCAAACGTTAATTCCTTTTAACTTTTAAGCGGCTACACAGATTTTCATCATAAATAGCTAAGAACCACCGAAAGGGAACTTGCTTTCACGTAAGAAAACCGCATCAAAATCGGTCTATCCGTTCGAGCACCACGAGTCCACAGACAGACAGACCGACCGAAAGACATTAGCGTCAAGCTGGATATGATCAACCATGTCCGGTGACATTATTTTGTGCCGTTTTATTTTAAAGCACCCCATTTTCTTAACAATATAATCGTTTTATGTGAGAAATATTGACAAATATGGCAGCATCCTTATAGTAGTACGTTATGCGAACTAGGATATATATTTAAATAATAAGCAAATAATTTATTTTGTTAATTTAGCAAATCACGTACTAACTAGACGTGTATATTTAACATAACACTGTACAATGATTTTGTATAAATACTCTTCCTAATTCAAATAAATTATCCACTATCCTGTTGCCACTCTTGGCCTGTAGACGGTGATGGATCGAATCAGATTCTATGGGTTTCATTAGTACCTTACTGGTCGCTATATACCCCGACGTGATGGACACGCGCCTCAAGTTTGGAGCAACACGCAAGCTGAAGACTCAAGCCTGAAGAAATGGAAAGACAATCAACGTGCACATTTCCACTGGCCTCCCACAAGCGGGTCCCAACAGTGGAAATTCAAAAGGCACAAAAATCACCAAGCAACCGCAATGGACAACCTCGAGGCAATGATGGATCATACCAAGGAAAATCTGCGCATCCCCGACAGCTATCACCGTAAACTCCGCTAAGATGAAAAATAGCGATCACACCCACACATGAAGAAAATACCGTCTACATTATCGCTCATTCGCAACGTCAAAATGATAAAGAAATAGATATGACGTCACAAATTGCATCATTCCACATAGAATCGCTGCATTACGGACGACGAACAAAAATGCAGATGCAACAAAATTGATCGAGGTCAAGATCGCAAGGCCGCCGATGGCCGTATGTTGTTCAGAAAGGCGTATTTTAGAAGAATTTATATATAAAGAGGAAAATTGCACAGCATTCCGTTAATTCAATAAGTTCCAAATGCCGAACTACTACCGACTTACACAGTGGTATAGATTTTTTGGCAAATAAAGGAGCAAATATTTTGATAACTATGAAGCCTGCAAGAGAAAGAGCGAACAACTTAGAACAGCGATCGTAATTTTGACGAGAAAACATTTATAAATGCCGATCACAGAAGCCGATTTTTGAAAGCTATATTTCTGCTGAAAATAACCTCTATCAAGATGCATCAAATGGTTAGCAGCAAGCAATCTCAAGAGCAAGCCAGCAAACGGGTCATATCCAGGTCCACAGCAGCCGACGCACCGAGCTACTGGTCCTGAGATCAAGTACCTGCATCGACTTTTATAGCGTCCGGCACATCCGCCGAGCTCACGTTTTAGATGATGAATTATGTCTGGCCATACTCTCCAGCGGGGCACTACGGCAGGACTTCCACCGGCGTTCGTCGACATTGCTCTTTACAGTCTCGACTCACTGCGGACTGCGAGCACGCTCACATCAGTCTCATGAAAGACTACGAGCAGAATTTATCTCCCGACTCACAGGGAAGTGGCAATTGAAAGCTCATTAGAGACGCAAAGACTGCATATCAAGACCATATTTGAGTACCAAGAGAAACTCGAAAGTTTAAATATCAATGATGATTCCGGAATTAATAAGGAAGATAATATATAAATAAATTGTGTGACTCACAATGTCAAGGTACTCCAAAATGCATAGACGCACAGTTTTGCCGCGTAGAAATTATTTGCCTACACAGCGTTTTTCAGCACGTGCAATGTGCATATCGTAAACAAAGGAGAAACTGAGAGATTATCTATATATCTATATATATATATAAAAGGAGAAGTTCCCACTGACTGACATAAGACGCACGCACAGCCTTACCCGCTTATGATAGAAACGTGAAATTTGGACAGTTGTTTTAATTCAAAATGCGGACGCACACTAAGAAGGGATTTTGAAAAATTTTAAACCTAAAGGGGTGAATTGCGGGTTCAAAATTTGTATGGTAAAATCTTTAAATCTGCATCGATTTTGATAAAAATTGAGATTCATACTCTTAAAAACATTTAATTGAACACGTGTTTCATGGTTTATTTGAATTCACCTCCTAAGGTCGCAAAATAGGGGTTGAAAGTCTGTATAGAAAAAACTTTAAATCTGCATCGATTTTGATAATGAAGTCGGTCAAAAAATAACATTTCATTAAATTCTTATTTCATGGTTTATTACAATTCACCCCCTAAGGGTGCAAAATGGGAATTGAAAGTTTGTATGGAAAATATTTTAAATCAGCTCCAATTTCCACGAATTTTTTTACTATAACTTCTAAATACAAATAATCAAACACGTGTATTTCGGTTTTCTAAAACGCATCCCCAAATGTTGTAAAATAGGGGTTGATAGTTTGTATGTAAAATATTTAAAATCTGCTCCAATTATCATGATCATCAGTAAGAGTCCTTAAACTAACAAGAAATATGAGAATACACCTGAAAGGTGATGTTACTGCGGGACTGTTTGCAGATATGCTGCTAAAAATAGGAAATGGGGAATGTAACGACAGTGACGGTAAAGTGACTATAAATGATGAGTTATGCATTATGGTGGCTACTATTGAAGAATTAATTAATAAAATATACCCCAATATTTTAAGCATACAAGAAAAAAGTATGGAATAGTTTTGTGAACGGGCTATTTTGACCCCGAAGAACGACCAAGCAGAGGCAATAAATGACATGTTGCTGAAATCAATGACAGGAGAAGAAAGGATATACAACTCGATAGACTCGGCAGTGAATATGGATGACACTGTTAATTATCCAGTAGAATTTTTGAACTCCCTAAAACCCACGGGTCTCCCTCCCCACAAACTTACCTTACGGACAAGGACACCTATAATGTTGTTACGAAATTTGAAGCCTCCAAAACTCTGCAACGGTACCCGACTACAGGTCAAGCCTCTACATCTTTAATAGAAGCCATTATTATAACTGGCTGTGCTCAGGGTAAGACAGTATTTCTGCCCAGAATCCCATTAATTCCCAATGAATTTAAACGCGTTCAGTTCCCTATTAAAGTGTGTTTTGCCATGACGATAAACAAATCCCAAGGCCAAACTCTTAAATACGCTGGGGTAGATTTGAGAGTGGACTGTTTTTCGCACGGCCAATTTTATGTAGCCTGTTCGCGTGTAAGTTCACCCTGCGGTTTAGTCATTTTGGCGCCACCCGATACAAAGGTAAAAAATATTGTTTACAAGGAAATATTATAGTCGTGAAAGTAAAGATCTGAATATCCAAGAAGTTAGTGTGCATCCCGCGTGCTACGTGGAAAATTAATCCATCCTAATGTTATATGGGTAGGTAAATTCTAAAGTTACTCTGTTTGTCTATCTATTACCTATTCAAACTGAAACGGCTGGACAAAAATTTTGCATGGAGATACTTTGAACCATGAGGATGGAAATAGGTTTTGGTCGCGATAATCGACATCTACGAGGGCGAAGCCGTGGGCGGAAGCTAGTAAGTCAATAAAAACAGCATTGGTAATAAGTAAAATCAATAAATTAGGATAAAGATAAACACTCAGTTCTACAAGGACGCTGAACCAGTCATCGACAAGATACGGGTTGCTGCGCTGCCGAACTTATACATTGGATAAAAGTCAACGTTCAAGCTATGCGGAAATGAAGAAATTAAGATTTTTATTTAAAGGAAGAAAACATTTTGTTATTGTTATTTAGTACGTACAATTTTTTTTACCGGTAATAATAGATAGTTAGAAATAGGTATCTTAGTAACATTTTTATTTTTCATACGTTTAGTTTAGGATTTATATGTTTTTGTTTTTGTTCTTTTTCAAAACAAAAGTGGGAGTATTATGGCAGCATCCTTATAGTAGTACGTTATGCGAACTAGGATATATATTTAATTAATAAGCAAATAATTTATTTTGTTAATTTAGCAAATCACGTACTAACTGGACGTGTACATTTAACATAACACTGTACGATGATTTTGTATAAATACTCTTCCTAATTCAAATAAATTATCCACTATCCCGTTGCCTCTCTTGGCCTGTAGACGGTGATGGATCGAACCAGATCCTATGGGTTTCATTAGTACCTTACTGGTCGCTATAACAAACATATGTTGCAGTGGCCTTTTTAACATCCCTTTTGAACGGGGCCTTGTAGAAATTAATAAGGTATCGATTTCTTTATTTTCTGCAGAAACGGCTATTAAGTTCAATAACGTTTTTGCCTTGATTTATTCATTAAGTACCGCTGTAAATATTAACTAAGCGATTCGATTGATGTTTATCGATGTTTGCACAACTATTATTTGTCACCTTAGCCTGCTGATGTAGTCATGCCGTGGTCTTCCGGCCTAGAATAAGACCATTCATCTCTTCCTTTGAATGTTAATAAAGTCGACTAAAATGACTAAGCACAGACATCTCTTTCTACAATTGCATTCCTGAGGAGAGTTGACAACGGACGGCGGCTGTTTATAATTTTTTTTAACATAAATGCATCCCCAAAGAGGGTTGACAAAGAGGGTCAAGCAGGCGGGCCTTGTAAAACTATAGACAAAACATTTAAATGTTTTCGCTATTTCTTCTCGATTTTGCATTTTGGGGTGGTTATTGACATGCATATTACATTTGGAGAAGAAAAAGTCGGAAAATGCACTCCGGGTTCTGAAGCAGCACAGCTCTGCTCAGGATTAAACAACTAAACGCGCTTAGATGAAAAAGTAGTAAGTAGTAGTTAGACGTATTTAAAGGACTAATTTGGAAGGTCTTTTAAGACATTTTGACCCGTTAAACACAAACATATGTAAAAATTACTGTTGTGAAAAAATATTCCTTATCGCTTGATGTGACTCACAACAGTCATTTTTACATATGTGGCGACGTCTACGCAACATTACCACAGCAGCGAAGCTACAATATAGTACAAGAAGCACACGAGATGTTGTTTAAAATATTTTTTTAAATAATTACTACAGCAACTATAGTGCTTCGTTAAAAAGACAAACAAAAACATTTATATATGGATTTAGTATGTTTGTACTACCTAGTACTAAGTAAATTACGGCATAAAATAATCAAAGAGTATATGTTGATACAATAATGATCACTTATCTTTTATATAATAAAAACGTATCTGATTGTCCGTCCAGACATCAATACGTGCGTATGTATGTTTTTACCTATATTTGTCCGACGGTAGATTTGATAAGAGCTTTATACAATTTGGTAGACGTAAAAGTAGCTAAATCAAAGGGTTGATGCGACATGGTGTTCGCGAGTTCACAGTTTGAGGCAAACTACTAGTCGCCTAACTTATCAAATATACCTTTTTTTTTTACAATTTATTGGTTTAGGCATATGTCCTCAATCTCACCTGATGGAAAGCGACGATGAAGACTAGGATGAAGCATGCCTAGCCAAAAGATACCCATTCAATCTACTTTTGAATGTCCCGGGGCTGTACTTCTCTGGGAATATAGACGCAGGTAGTTCATTCCACACCTTAGCTACTCGAACCAAAAAGGAATTGTCAAAGCGTTTAGTTCGAGACTTAGGTATTTCAACGACAAAGGGGTGAAACCCCTGTCCGCGCCTCGTAGTCCGATAGAGAAATGGTGAGGGTTTCACGAGATCAAAAAGAGCCTTCGAACAACCTTTTTGGAAAATTTCGCACAATGTACATAATCCTTAGAAAACAATTACTAAGATGAAATTGCAACTTCTTTAATGTAAATATAGTAAACATGTCAAATGATGGCAAATAAAGTCACATTGTGATGTGTAACTTTGAAGACGAAGTGGTAGCTAAAGTGGCGCCCTCATTTGAAATAAATTGTTTAAAACTAAATATGGTGAAAATTAAAAAAAAATTGATTTGTATAAATGTCTAGAAAGACCTTTAAACTATTTTATGAATAACCTTTGAAATTATTACTAATAGTCCGTCTAGTTTTAAAACTGTTTTTCGCCAAAAGTGGCCACTTTTGGCGAAAAACAGTTTTAAAACAAGATGGACTACCAATATTACTTTCAAAAGTTATTCATAAAACAGTTTAAAGGTCTTTCTAGACATTTATACCAATCAAATTTTTAATTATCACCATATTTCGTTTAAAACAATTTATTTCAAATGAGGGCGCCACTTAAGCTACCACTTCGTCTGAATCTCTACTTGCATATTAATGAGCGTGGCCAGAAAACGCACTTTGCCATTTATTTTAAATAATTTTATAATGGTCTATGTAAAATGATGGTTATTCAAAGTTTATTTCTTAGTTAAAAATCGTCAGTTTCGGGAATTTTGAATCTAATGTAAAATTAATCATATTAAATAATAGACTAGACTAGCGTTAGTTAACCGGACACGCCTACGCGTGTACTCAAATTACGCCAAAACTGATCCACGTCGTTGCCACAAACGAGTGTTCCCAGCCCGAGAGCCCGACAGCTATTTTGAAAATGTTTATTATCTAAAAATTATTTAATGTATATTACTATATTATATGACGGGATATGTTATATGACGGGATGGAGCCAGTGACAGGACGCCTTGAAGGAAACAACTTTGAGTCGAGTGCTGTTAATATCGTAAAATTTTGAGCCGAATGGATTTCCTTGCCCTTAAGTTGCATCCCAGTTTATTTTGGGTTGCTTCCACTGGGATTCTCCCTTCAGGGCAGAGAGCCATCTAGCCATATTTCCTTGGCCTTTGCTAACAGGTCGATGCTTATGTCACCTCGTTTGAGTATTTTTTGCAGAGATTTGACATGCTACGAATACAGGAAAGTAAAGCGGATAATGCAACACTAATAATTTTTCTGATAGTCTTAAATATGTAGAGTGAGCTGTAATCAGGGATTTTCGTCAAGATGTAAATTTTGATTTTTTTCAAGGAGATACGGAGACAATCATCTATTTTATTTGTTAGTTATGTACTTAATGTAGGGCGGTGGCAGCACACCACAAGAGTGCTACAGTACTGGCATAAGCCACACTTCTGCGGAAAGGTGGAGTATGATCTACTACCAGCACCGCTGCCTTTAGCATAGTTATTCGCAGCAAGCGCACTTTTATCAAAGCCCCACGGCGTAACAGTTACGTTCCGTAACTTAGTGTGTTTACAATGTTTACATGTTCTGTCCGTACTTCTGTATTCTTTGTTCTGTACGTCCGTATTTTGACTGATCTGCACCTCACAGAGAGAAATGCGTGTGATCGTTTCTGAAAATACCAAATACCAAAATGATGATGTTTATATACTTAAGTTCACGTGGATGATGTCGCGGGCAACAGCTTGTTTATAAATGATTGAAGTAATAAACGTAATTGATTGTAATGTGGTCCTTATAATGCTTTTTTTTCTTTAACTGTACGAATGTCAGCACTATGCCTTAAAAATGATTTTATTTAGTGATTGCAGTGATCTAATGTAAGTATTTCTTTAAAGTTATTTTATAATTTAGTTTCGATTTCCTTTAATCTGTTTTGTGTGAAAAGGGTTTTTAGTATTTATTAACTTGTTATTGGTTTTTAGCTACCGCGCTTTGAACACATTTATTAATGTTGTTAGACGTAACAAAAAAGGTTCATGCTAAGCTCCGTTTATGTATTTAAAAATTTCTGCCTTTCCTGTCGCGTCGAGCTCTAACTCGATGAGTTTGTTATTGGTACTTAGCTGCTACAGAACTATATAAAAAAATCAAATTTTCGTATGACGATATTAGTGCTGACCCAACAAGGCCTGAGGCAAGATTTGTCACATTGTCACTTTGATCGTTATATCTTTGGCTGCTTAGGTATTTGCGGAGCTAAAAATGATGGCACCGCTTTCGAAGGAAACATAATAGTGTCACGAATCGTATGGAAATACGTCAGAACTGTGCAAGCAAAATGAGGCCTTATGTTCTTTCTGCATTAAGTCGAGAATTCCTTGGCCAGTTGCACTCACACACACATACCGGCGCCTCGACGTTTTCCGACATTGAAATGCATTCGACAAGTATGGGAAACATTCGAAAATAATGACCTCTATACCGGCGCATATAAAAAGGCGATCGAGTGCTTACCACGGCATCCATAGCGCGCCCAAAGCCTAGGTTTCCCCTTGGGTGCCCTTTGAGGTGCTGCTAGTAATTATAGAAAGCCGAATTCTGGCTCGCTCCTCAAACTTTGTCCGAGGCAACCTAGGTCTGTCAAATGAAGGTCTGTCGCTACTGCTAATAGTTGGACCGACAAACAGAGCCATACAGCTAAAACCTTAAAGGATCAGCCTTAATAGTTCTTGAAGCGCTACCAATCTCAGACAGCATCTTTAAAGAACTATTGCAGGTGCTCGAAGCCAGGTATCGAGAACGTCACCTCGAACAACTGTCGGCTTCTCTCTGACCGGCCAATACCTGTCCTAGGAGAGATGGCAGTGACGTTATTCTTGGGAGACTCACCACGTATTACGTGGTGAGTCTCCCACGGCTTGTGGCTGAAATTATGGATGAGTGCATATTATGCCTAGATTTCATGGAAAAATACAATTGCAAAATTACGTATCTAAAGACACAAGTTCCTCTACTGTTGCCAAAGAAGTTGCTAATGTTTTCTCTTCCAAGGCAGGTGGTCTTGAAAAAGCCCATCGTTAGTTCAGCACAGAATCGATTCAGGAAATGAAATACCTATACTTAGCGAGCAAGTAGAATTCCATACGTAAAGGAAAAGAAAGTACAAGATCTGTTGGAGGACATGAAAAGAAATACGATAATATGCTCCCCGATTATTTTAGTTAAGAAGAAAGATGGCAGCACACAGTTTTGTGTCGATTATAGACAGCTGAAACATGTCACAAAGCTACCCATTGCCTAGAATTGATGACACCCTGGATACTCTTAGTGAAATGCAATGGTTTTCAACTCTAGACTTGAAATATGGTTACTGGCAGGTGGAAATTCATTCGAAGGACAAAGAAAAGACAAAGTTTTCAACAGGAAAAGGTTAATGGTAGTTCAATGTTATGCCTTTTGGATTATGCAACACCCCTGCTACTTTTGAACGACTTATGGAGTGTGTACCAGCAGGATTAGTTGAAGACGCCTGCCTAGTTTATCTGAATTACGTCATCATCATGGGTCGAGACTTTAAAGATCATCTACGAAATCTGGAGAAAGTCTTAATAAATATACGGGGTGCCAACACCTTAAAACTGAATCCAGTTTATCTTTTAAGAAAAAAAGTAAATTACCTCGGTCACGTTATCACCAGTAAGGGCATCCAAACTGATCCTGATAAAGTTTAAGCGGTGAAAAACTGGCCTACCCCCAAAGGCAAGACAGAGGGGCGAGCAATTATGGGATTATGCTCATATCAAAGGCGATATGTAATGAGATTTTCTGAAATTGCTAAACCACTACATCATCTGACAGAAGAAAAACCGTCTTTCAAATGGGATGATACCTATGAGGATGCCTTTCTCAAACTAAAAGAATGCCTTCGCAAGACTCCAATCTTGGGATACCCGCAGAATGGGGCCAATTTATCGTTGACACAGACGCTATCAACACAGCGATCGGAGGGGAACTGTCTCAAAAGCAAGGTGAAAATGAAATAGTAATTGCATATTTCAGTAAATCTTTGACAAGATCTGAAAGAAATTATTGTGTAACAAGAAGAGAATTGTGGCCGTTGTGAAGACACTGCTACATTTCAACAAATATCTCATCGGTAAACAGTTCAAACTTCGCACAGACTACGCTGCTTTAAAATGGCTGTTACAATTTAAAAATCCGGAAGGCCAAGTTTGAGGTTGGATTAAACAACTTCAAGCATTTGATTTTATAACTGAGCACCGCAGCGGAAAGGCCTATGGAATTTTTGACTAAAGAATTGTAAGCATTGTGCTTAACAAGAGACAAAAGAGCTTACGGTTAATATCACAAGGATGATCCCTACAGGACAATGGGACGATGAGAACTTTAGAGTAGCTCAAAAAGATGATGAAGATATCAGGCTCATCATCGCATGGAAAACATGTAGAGCAGATAAACCTTACGAAAGCTTCTTGGGCTCAATGGGGCAGTTTCGTCCTGCAGAATGGAATACTTTATCGTAAATGGAAGAACGTTAACAAAGATTCGGGACCGGTTTTACTGGCTGAATTGTCGGGTAGATGTGCAGGATTGGTGCCGCAAATGTACAACTTATGCAGCCGTGAAAGGTCCGTCAACAAGAACTCGAGGTAGTCTACAGTCTAATGAATTGTAGTAGACTTTACCGGACCATTCTCGAAACTGAATCAGGAAACAAGTACTTCATGGTTGTCATGGACTACTACTGCAAGTGGCCAGAGTATTTGTTATACCTAACCAAGAAGCCACAACAGCAGCCTCGAAATTGGTTGAGGAAGTAATCTGCCGGTTCGGTGTACCATTAGAAATTCATTCAGATTGAAGGAGGAACTTCGAATTGCAACTATTTCAGGAAGTTTGCAAACTATTGGGAATGCATAAAACAAGGACCACTCCATATCACCAGACGAGAGATTTAACCAGACGGTGGAAAGACATTTAGCGAAACTGGTCGACAAACATCAGAAAGGTTGGGACAAGTACCTACCACTTTTCCTTCTGGCTTATAGGATATCGGAGAACAAAAGCATGAAGCTGACCCCAGCTCAGGTGAATTTCGGCAGAGTACTTAGATAACCTGTGGATCTACTAACGGGGAGGCCACCAAAAGACCCACATACTGTGCCAGACTACGCCTCCGAACTTCGAGAGCGAATATGGGACATCTATGTCTTGGTTCGCGAAAATGGTTTACAGGCAAGCGAAAACATGAAAACTCGATATGACCAAAGAGCGAACTCCCGTGGTTTTGAAGCAGGTGCCTAAGTTTGGCTTCAAAACCCAATTCACTGGAAAGGAAAATCAACGAAATATCAAACGAGATGGGAAGGTCCGTACAAGATCATCACACGAATTAACGACGTGATCTATCGGATCCAACATCAACCAAGAGGGGCTCTTAAAGTGGTGCAGACCGTCTGGAATCTTATCAAGGCAGCAATAGTGACGCTCGGGACGTGCGGCTTTAAGACGGGGGCAGTGTCGCAAACGAGATAGATGCAGAATGTTCGCGAGCAAGAATCGTATGGAAATACATCAGAATTGTGCAAGCAAAATTGGGACTTATATCTTTTCTGCATAAAGTCGAGAATTGTTTGGCTAGTTGCACTCATACACACATACTGGCGCCTCGACGTTTTCCGACATCGAAATGCATTCGTCAAGTAGGGTGAATATTTGAGAATAATGTAAACCTCTATACCAGCGCATATAAAAAAGCGATCGATTGCGCACCACGCCAGTTCAGTACTAGCCATGAAAGCGATCACTTTAAAGGAAACCTACCTTAGTACGACAAGTGGAAATACCTGCGACAACCTCGGCGAGATACCTGGAACTCAGCTGCTAGTGACTTAGACATGGACATCAGGAAGATCATCTTTACGTGCCAATCTAGGGTTCCGTAGCGAATAGAGACCCTCATACGAAGTTTGGCTTTTTTCTCCAAATATCGAACTCCTGTTTCGTAACAATAGCTTTAAAGAAATTCGTTGAGGACCATTTTGAGGTCGAAAAATAAACAAAACCATTACAGTGTTCTTAAAAACGCCTGGACCGATTCCGAAGATTTCAGAATTATGTACATTAATTTTATAGTTGTCTAGACTATAAAATTAATCTCCACATTTCTCTATTAATCGGTCCCTCCGTTGAGATTTCTAAACATTTTTATCAACCGCGACAACCAGTCGCTAGTGATTTGGTCATAACTTAAATTCGCCAATTTTTATCATTGAACAAAATTTTTAACTCTGAGCTATGGATTTCCTAGCTCTATAAATTAGTATTGTCAAGAAAATTCGTTACGGTTCCTCTGTCTTACCAATCTACATATATTTTTTGGATTTTAGTGGAATTCATCGGCCACAAGACATAAAGCACCTTCAATACCTGCGCTGTACCTTGTTAATAATAGGCGCCTGGCCTGGGAAGCTACTTGGTGAAGAAGATCGATTCCGGCTGCCGTACCAAATATTCAATTTATTTTTCACGATGTTTTGCTTCGTGGGGACAGGCCTCTATTTGTACGACAACTTTGGCGTACTGTCCTTTTTCGAAATTAGACAGTCGGTTATCACAGAAGTTATGGGTGTTGTCACCACAGTAAGTACAACATAATAATGACAACTACTGGGTAGACATGGCATTTCTTTTACTCTGACTGTAACAGTTTGCAAAATGCTAGTATAGGAGAAAGGAAATAACGTAGACTTTTCTTTACACGCAAATCGTAAGTGAATATGACTAATGACCGAGAATTTATATTATGTCAGAATCAGTAGGTTAATCAAAACTATATATCATGTCAGTAGGTTAGAGGATACATTAATTTTTTTGGGGTCCAGTGCTGCCCCCATTTGAAATAAATTTATCATAAGAAAACGAAGATAAAAGAAAGAGAGAACAAGAAGCTTTTCTACGCACATTAGCCAAAAGTGGCCGATTTTCACAAATGTGCGTAGAAAAGCTTGATGTTTCCTATTTAAAATATAAACAGTTGTTCATAAAATAGTTTGAGGGGCTATCTAGGGCTTGGTCAAGACAAAATAATTTATTTCAAAAGGAGCAGCACAAAAATTGGACATAGAAGTGATTCTAATTATTGGCGATGTGGTTAGTAAGTCATCACTCTTTTGATCCCATTTTCATCCTTACGCCCAACATCACTTTTAAAGTGGCCTTTAAATATTGCGACCCTGGGCTCCATCTACTCACACTGTGCCGTTTCTTCATGCATAGAATAGCTTAAAAAAACTCGGGTGCTTGAGGACGCGCGCCGCTGGCAGCCGCCTTGTTTAGTTCAACTAGTTCAAGCTACTGTGTATGTGTATTCGCAAATATAAAACTTTAAACGAGCAATACTTTACAGTAGCAATTCAGAAACGGCTCGAACAGTCGCCCAGCTAGTAGAAATAAAAGTGAATATGGTTTGATAATGGAATGGTGTTGCTAGCCGCCGCCGTATCGGTCTGAGTTAAATCAGAGAGATAAAAGACGTTATTGTGTATAGTATTATAATCCGTACTCTTATTCCAGTCAAGAGCTGCTGCAATACTTTTAAGGCGGTATGACAAACCACTTCAATATTTTTTTAACATGATCCATCTTTTCCACTTCAAGGATAAATCGAGTTACGCAATGAAGGTACTTTAATCATTCTTGTGTGTGTATAAGATATATTATAAATTGCATATAAATACTAGTGATAAATCTTCTTTCAGATTCATCTGTCCATTCACAAGTTGTCACACTTATTTACGATGTATATATTAATGATAACCATATGGACTGCCATTTTCTTCAACATACCTCCTCTGTATAACAACATATCTAAAGGAGGATACAGTAGACCTTACCCTACAAACTTCACATACGAACACTCAGCATTCTATAGACTCCCTTTTGATTACCAGCATGAGTTTAAAGGGTATCTTGTTATATCCATATTCAACTGGTTTGCTTCGTTACTATACGCATTATTATGCAGTGTTCACGATTTAAAACTGATGCTTTATATGTTTCATTTGTGGGGACATTTGAAAATAATAATTTATAATCTGGAGCATTTTCCGCGACCTGGGAATGTTAGATCTGGCACAGAATATGAAGAAAATGTGCCTTATACAGAGATAATACACTACTCAGATGAAGAGTTAGTACATGTTGCCCAAAGATTGAAAGATATTATAAACCACCACAGTCTCATTCTAAGGTAAGTTTGTGATCTTTACAAGTCTGGGAGAAAAGAAAAAAGTTTTATGTACCAGTTGCTTCACTTCCCGCGCAGATCGTATGCCGTAAATATATCAAAACACAGAACATCCTCTTAGGTTCAAATCAAAGTATCTACACTTCACCGTACTGAAGTGCAGGATGCGACCAGCCTTTATCCCCTTAGTCGTCATTAAAGCGGTCAGTCTATATTTAACAATTTCCTTGTGATTATGTTCTCTTAATAGCACGTGTATTGCAGATATATCGATGATATTTCAAACACATATGGCCTGAGTGTCTTCGTATTTTATGCCTTTGAACAAGTTACTTTGTGTCTACTGCTTCTTGAATGTTCTGAAATGGTAAGAAGTACTTTTTTAGATAGCATTAAAAAAGTAATGTTTTTAAAAATCAATCATTCATCAGTCATCATTATCTATTACAAACAAACGTCTAGTCAAAACTTATAAAAATTCATTATCATCATCATGTCGTCCACACCGTATCCGGCGACGGCGACTCCTGACTGTTTATTTAATTATTTCCGTCTTTATTCCGGTGAGCTCTTATGTGGCTAGCAAAACCGAACTTCGTCTTGAAGACTCAGTTACAAGATGTACAGTGTAACTGGCCAGCTGAGTTGGTAGTGTATGTGTAGGAGGTTTTTGGCTTAGTCTTCCGTATTTGGTGCTTTGCATCAAGTACTTTTAAACGCTTCTTTTCAAAACTTTCAACGCTCTTGTGAATAGTTTGTCGCCATTCCGGTCTGAGACGAGCGCGTTCCTCCCAGTTATCTATTGGTATGTCACTAGCCACGAGATTGCGTTTTAGCACGTCTTTATAGTGTAGGTATTGGCCGCCTTGCCTGCGCTTTCCGGATGACAGTTTCGAGTAAAAGACTGCTTTCGGCAGTCTGTCATCGTTCATGCGTACTACGTGACCACTCCATCTTAGTTGGTGTTTCATAATAAGCGCCTCTATTCCAGACATACCAGCACGACGCAAAACTTCGGTGTTCGGAATCCGGTCCTGCCATTTGATCCGCAGAATTAGACATTTTAGATGAAATGTGTCTAATTGTTTTATATTTGTTTTATAGCAGCACCAAGTCTCTGCAGAATACAGTAGAGTAGGCAATACGATTGCTTTGTAAACTAACATTTTTGTTTGTAATTTAAGGTCATGCGAATTCCAAACACGTGCTCTAAGCTTGCCAAAGGCTGCTGCAGCGTATGCTATTCGGGCTGGTATCTCCGATGACAAAGTATTATCGCATCTTAATCTGCTACCTAAGTATTTGAAATTTGGAACTTCTTTTAACACACAGCCATTCAAGATGATAGAGGTTGGTTCACAGCTCAACCCTCATACGGGTTGTTTTAGAATCTGTGTTTTACTGGTGCTTATAACTAAGGCAAATCTGCGGCATGATATGTGTAAAGAGTCCACATAGACTTGAAGAGATTCTATCGAGTCGGCCATAAGGCAAACATCATCAGCGTATAAGATGTCCCGAATAGTGAGCCTGGTGACTTGTCGCTTGGCTTTCAGGCGGGAAAGATCAAATATACTTTTGTCTGTTCTAAAGCCGATTTCAAGCTGACCATCATTGCAAGACTTAACTGAATCTCGCATAACGGAAGCAAAATATAAGGATAACAAAGTGGGAGCCAAGACACAGCCCTGTTTTACGGCGCTGGTTACAGGTATTTGGCCTGAAAAGTCGTTTCCATGCCGAACTGACGTATCAAGTTTATTAGCTTATTAGGACATCCAGCTTTTTTAGCACAATCCATAGGGCTTTTCGCGGTACTCTTCGAAGGCTTTTTCCAAATCGACAAAACACATACAGACATATACAGAGGTCGGTACTGTTCCAGGTTTTTTTCTTGAATTTGTCTTACGACAAAAATGGCATCTACTGTACCTCTTCCCGGGCGGAAACCACACTGGGTCTCAGGTAGTATGGTTTCCGAATGCCGCGATAGATGTGCATTTATAATATGTGCCAAAATGTTTCCTGCTACTGAGAGAAGAAAGATTCCTCTGTACGAACTGCAATCAGCCTTTGTACAACTTACAGATGGAGGCATCTCTCCAATCTTGCGGGATGACTTCCCTCTCCCACATTTCTAACACAAGTTGAAAAAGACTATTTTTAATGTTTGGACCGCTATATTTATATATTTCGGATGGTAACCCATCTGCCCCAGGTGCCTTGTGGTTTTTCATTCTCTTTACTGCAGCAATAAATTCATCAAATGATGGAGGTTCCGCCAGAGTTTCAAGAGTCGGTAAGCTCTCAAGTGAATCTATATACGACAAGTCAGTGTTTTGAGTACTAGGATTACGACATCATGAAAATATTCAGCCCATCGGGACAGTATATTTTTGTGCTCCGTTAGCCGTTGAGTCTTATCTTTGTTGTATATTGGAGATGTCTTCTTAGTTCTTGGGCCAAAGAGTCTGTAGGCACTCAAAAAATCTACCCGACTGATTAGTATCAGCATATAGCTGGATTTCTTTAGCTTTCTCCATCCACTATTTGTCCTTAAGATCGCGCACTTTTGCTTTCAGGATATGATGTTTGATGAGCATTTTTTCGTCTGGAGATATCTGATAAACGCAAATCATGTCTGTATTCCTCAACAAGATTCCTGATTTCTACGTCGGAGTCATCAAACCAGTCTTGGTCTATCCGTTCGGGTTTCCCAATAACTCGTGAATCACAGGTGTGAAGATTTTCGGCGTACAGGCGCCAACTCTCGTCGACAGAAAAACTTTCTTGTTCTTCTGGGACGCTGGTGTTAAATGCATCATCTAACTCCTTTGCCAGATGCGTGTTGCGAATTAACTTTTGACAGTGTATTTTTGCTGGTATCTTGTGAGATGCTCTACGTGGTGCTTTAATTTGGACCTTTAACTTTGACCTTACTAGTCGATGGTCAGTCCAACCCTGGGCACCCCTCATTGCACGTGTGATAAGTACTTGACCGAGGTCTCTCTTGCGTACTATCACATAATCTAAGAGGTGCCAGTGTTTAGATCTTGGATGCATCTATGTGGTCTTAAACTTTTCTGGCAGGGCAGTCTAAAGTAGGTATTAGTTATAGCAAGATCGAAATCGGCGCAGAGAGTGAGAAGATCAATGCCATTGTCATTGCACTTCCCAATTCTGTGCTGCCCCAGAATGCCATTCCAAGCAACGTAATCACTGCCTACCCGAGCATTAAAAACACCAAACAAAATTATCCTATCTGTTGGTGGAATTTTGGCCAAAACTTGATTTAACTCATTGTAAAACTTGGCCTTTTCTTAATCCGTATATGGCAGGGTGGGGGCATTTACACTAATAAAATGGAGGTACTTCATTGATGGAAGTTGAAGTCTTAGTGCGATTATTCTGTCATATATGCCTTTTGGTAGTTCTTGTAGAGATTTTGCGAGCTCGTTGCGTACAACAAAACCTACTCCACTTGCAGCTCTCTCTGTACTTGGTGTCCCGCTCCAGTAGTAGGGGTAGCCTCCAAGCCGCTCGCATAGCTCTCCCGAGTCACTCAAATGGGTCTCACTTATTGCGGCAATATCAATATTGCATCTGGCCAGTTCTCTCGCGATCATAGCCGTCTTTCTTTCCGGGCAGGAATTTGTATCGTTGTCTAGAAGTGTTCGAACATTCCACGTTCCTATTAAAATATATTTTATAGTATTCTTATGTTTCAGTTTTCGACCGCATTTTGATGGTGAACAAATAAACGCGGTTAGCCATTTGCTAATGAGATGAGACAGACTATTTTTAGGCCACCTTTTCTAGGTCCCTCACCGGATTGAGGAAAGCAGAGCGCTCCCTAAATAGGGCTGCTTTGTTGTAATCTGAGCTGCCGAACCGGTTCCCCGCCTCAATCGGAACCTGGAACGACCATCACCAGAATACCGCTTACGTGCAGATGCCAACTAAGGTTCGGAGTTCGGACTCACCAATCCTCCCTCCAACATCGGCTTTCCATCGCCGTAAGACTTGTGCTCGAAGACCAGTAAACATGCAGGAGTCATCTGCACGTGAATATATTTAAGTGGATAAGCAGTTGCGCAGGTGTAGATCCACTCTCTCATCCCCAGCTTCCTGTTGCCGATGGAACGGGGAATATAAAAATAAAAGATGAACAACCAGGACTATCAACTTCTCCTTGGTGTGGATATCTAATCGATATATATTTAATCTAATCTATATATAAATAGAAGTTTGCCCCGATTTAATCTAATCTATATATAAATAGTAGTTTGCCCCGATTTATGAATTCGTGAATCTTGTATCTCGAAAGACCGATTAGGCTCATTTTCTAACTTAAAAATTCAATTTCAATTTAATTTATTAAATCAGATAACACTTTACATGAACCATCATTTGTAAGAAATAAATTTGCAGAAAAGGAACTTACTGACTAAAGTTAGTACCTTCTATAACAAGTTCTGTGCCCTACACAACAGAAGTTGTTGTGCAAGACACAAGGTTTTTCATCATTGGGAACGTTATATCTCCTGCTATTACTTGTAGGATGCTGTTGGAACTAGCCCGTACTCTGAACAGCAATGACGCTGCAGCTCTGTGCCTTAGAGCAAAGTAATCATTGTTACTTGCCAGAGCAAACATATTTGATGCACTGTAAATCGGGGCAGCACCATCAACATCCTAAAACCATTGTCATATTGAATATGAAGAAGGACTGACAATTATGACAATTATGATATACTGACAATTAAATATGCTTTAGAAAGTATGATTTTTACCTAACTTCCATACCGAGCAAACCACGGCCGACGCCTTTGTTCCCGCTAGATATCAGAATCGACTTTAAGGTCATCGGCATAGTGCCCAAGATATTCATTTCAAATTCATTAATTTGTTTTAGTTCTACGCCATTAAAGCTAAACTGGTGGCGCACCTTTAGGGCACTTATGGCCTTAAATGCTATATACTCGCTTTTGCGTACATTATATACTAGAGCGTGACTCATCGTATAAGTCTCGTAACTGCCTACATTATTTTGATAGAATTGGCCGTTGGACCCAGCTGCAGCATGTGATCCGCGTAACTGATGTTGATGACACACACAGTACTCACATAACATCCAACACGAATACTACTGAGATCCTCAAGCACCTTGTTCATGTATACATTGAAGAGTAGAGGAGAGCTCAGACTCCCCTGTCTTACTCCACACTCCAACTGATTTTCATCCAACAAAGCACCGCCCCATCAGCTGAAATTTCGCACGCAAACGTACATTGCGTGACTATGAAGAAATAATATGATAACATGGAGCTGATCTAATGATGGAGCCAGAAAGTGGCCTTAGGAATTCTGTTGTCAAAGGATTTCGTTTGATTCGACTTAAGAGCGGCCTTCCCGTCAGTATAATACCATAATCACGTACAAGAGTTTTATATGAAAAGTAAGACGGCAAGGCCGCTCTTAAAGAGCATTTAAAACTTTTAAGTTCATTGTTTTAGATGAGGTTGTTTTGAGAAATACTTTTTATAGGTACTTGTTTTACAATAGGGACAAAGAGCGTTCTCATAAAATCATCAGGTAGGTATGCGTGGCTCAGACAAAGCGAGTAAAATTCGCAAGGACTTTGGGTAGATATTTACTCGCATACTGCAGATGCTCAATACTCAGATCATCGTGCCCCGCCGTCTTACCCTTTATCATAGCATATATGACATCAGCAACCCTTTGGTCAATTATATTATGGGCTGACGTATACACTTAGTCCCAGCCTCGAACATCCACAGTGTGGGTTCCAGAGTCAGCTTTACCTTAATATGGGCTGAAAACATAATTGCTATAGCTTTAGGGTCACTTACTCCATGTACCGCTACAGGCAGACTTGGTTTTGTTTTAGATTTACCCGTAGCCTTCCAAAATTTTGAATAATCTCTCCTAGCACTGTGTGTGGCAGACATGTCCTTATTTGATTTTGGTGACCTTGACACCACTTAAGCCGACTCTTAAAACTCCACGAGATACACACATATACTGGTATCCTGTCTCAACAAAGTCAGTCTGTTATTCCAGGCCTTACTTTTGATTTTTAACGACTTACTAATGACGGCGTCCTCTGGTCCGACCCTCGTCCCCAGTACCCTGTACAGCCGCACTTGCAAGACTGCTGACAATATTACTGTACATTTCATCCAATACCTTATATGCTCTAAATTGTTCCAGTGGCTATTGGCCATCTCTACACGTCTACAAAATTGCATGAAGCTACAATCAAAGACACTCAAGTTATCGCCGAAGTAATATACATACAAATGCAAGGCTCGGAGAACTTTGCTCGCTTCGCTTGCTCGTTCAATAATATTTGTGTGTTATCACGGAGCTCTTCTAACAGACTGGGTTATTTTAAAGATTCTTTTTTTTTTGTTTTTTTTTTTTAGAACCCAAAGGCACTGATTCGCTTTGGCCCATTACTACTTGGTCTATTGCAACTCTTGATACAAACATCTTTGATTTTCGAGTTACTGACTTCAAAGGTAAGAAAAAAACAGAATTTATCTCTTGATTCCAAGTAATTAAAGTATATTTTTTTGGATAACATTAATAAATGACGCGACATTTGCAGCTTAAATTGTTGGCAGATAAATAACGCGCTGCAGTCAGCTTTCGTATTCTATGAGCGCATAGAGATGGGCATCTACCCGGATATTTACGACAGCTTGGGAGTTTACCCGATATGCACCGGGTAAATACCCGTATCTACCCGTTTGGGTGGGTAGATTGGGATATTTATTTTAAAATGAATGGAAGTCCTCAAAGTATTTGTAAAAATGTTGTTGTTATATATCTTTATTGTACATAAACAGTTTACAATTGTATATTTGCTCTTTCGAATATTTTGTACTTCATTTTGTTTTTTGGTACAATAAAGTTATTACAAATAAACAATTAAAGGAACAGTTACAAACCATTTAATTTGTAATTACAAAGGCGGACTAATCCCATAATAGGATCTCTTCCAGTCAACCAAGTATTAGCAAAAGGATACAATAAATGGGCATAACGGGTAGAGGTCAAAGTGTACAGATCAAAACAAATCTTATTTTCACTACATAAATGAGCATATATACATAAACTAATACATATCGAAAATAAACTACATCTTTAGATACTATATAACTACCTATATAATAAATAAAATACATAAACTACAATAATATAAGCTCTACATGTCTAAGGAATCGTCATAATATTTTCTAACTGAAGAGTGGTAGCCGCATATATAGATGAAAGGATGAAGAGAGGGAAGCAGTAATGCCATCAATAAATAAAGAGAAGAGAATAGGCGATAATATTCCACCCTGCGGAACACCGGACTTAACTTCGCACTAGTCAAAACGGTGATCGTTGATTGATTTCGACTAGTTGGAAACGTTCCGTAAGGTAGGAATAAAACCACGATAGAACAATGGGCGAGAAATTAAGGAATCGCATTATACCAATCAAAATATCAAAATCTACCGTATTAAACGCATTAGAGATGTCTAACAAAAAACATTTTGAGCTTTATTCTCGATGTTGGCACGGATGTCTTCGGTGATGTTGAGAAGTTCTGTGGTAGTACTGCGGCCTGTCCTAAAACCAGACTTAAACGTTTCAGTAAGTTACCCGAGGAGAGACCAAAGCCCTTAAGGAGTTACGTAAAAATCCAGACCTTCTAGTACTTCCAGCGGACAAAGGCAACAGTCATAGTTGATACGGAGTGTTATGAGAGTAAGATGACAAGTCTAGTGAGTGATCTAAACACTTATAAGAAGGTCAATTACCCCACCTCACGGATAACATCGAGACTCGAAAAACTACTCCGAACGCTACATAATGACAGTCTGCAGAAGCGCCTTTGTCTTCTTATTCCCACCACTACTAAAATCTATGGGTTGCCCAAAATCTACAAATAAACTGGCCTTTAAGACCGATCTTAAGCCAGATTGATGTTCCGAGATACAAGATTTCTCGTTTTATGGCAGACATTCTGCAGCCTATGACGAGGAAAACGAACAGCTATGTAAAGGATTCAACGTATTTCGTCGGGACTGATAAAGGATGTTAGGCTGAAAGATGAAGATATTATGGTAAGTTTTTACGTAGCGTCATTGTTCACGAGTGTACCAGTAGAGGACACTCTTAATATTATTAGTGAGTTAATAAATAAAGCTGAAATGCTCACTGAGTTCATAAAGATCATGGACTTTTGTCTAACGAGTGGTTTCTTCGTCTGGAGGGGCGAATACTACATTCAAACTGACAAAGTGGCAATGGGGTCACCTCTCACTCCAGTGGTGGCAAACATTTTTATGGAGTGGTTTGAGGAGAGAGCACTCAACACCGAGGAACACAAACTCAGATATTGGTGGAGGTACGTGGACGATGTTTTTTCCATTCTACATAGAGACCACGTGATGCCTTTGCTAGAACATCTTAACTCGCTGCATCCAAGAATAAAATTCACGAGTAAACAAGAAAGGGATGGTGACCTTGCTTTCCTGGACGTTCCAGTTGTGACCTTAACGTCATGCCGACCGTTATTTAAACAACTCAGATTGTTGACTGTTCCATGTATGTATATTTATGACTTATGTGTTTTCATTAGAAAAAACATGCAACTTTTTGTAACAAAGAGGGACTACTGTAATTTTAATACCAGGTATCCCAGAAATCTTGTGGCACCTACTCATGCAACCACATTATATGGCAGAAATGCTTATTGCATGGGAGTCAACAATTTA
Organism: Acrobasis suavella; assembly: GCA_943193695.1. Classification (NCBI taxonomy): domain Eukaryota; kingdom Metazoa; phylum Arthropoda; class Insecta; order Lepidoptera; family Pyralidae; genus Acrobasis; species Acrobasis suavella. Next base: position 33,868,755 of record OW971928.1, read on the forward strand.
TAACACGCGCGCGAAAACGTCACTGCACTGTCACGCGCGGCTAGAACAACAAAATGAAACTATTGCCTCTGAAGCAGTTTAAAATCAAATTAAGAGAGTGGCTGAAGCAACAGTGTTTTTACTCCGTTGACAGATATTTTAATTATTTTAAGTATCGGTAACATAGGATTTTTTTACATATCTTTTTTTTTCTTCTTTGACAGTAGTAACAATTAATTGATATGCATGTGTAAACACTAATATGGAATTACGAGCAATGTTTTTATTATTGTAACATTGCCATATATAATTATTAGATATAATTATTAGATATATTGTACTTGTACTTAAAACAAATTTTGCATGCCAGACTCTAGTAAAAAGTGCTTGTATCTACATATATTTTAATTAAGTACCCTTGTAACCACTTTTCTAGCAAATAAACTTTGAATCTTGAATCAGTGAGAGAACCCGATGGCACACTTTTTCAGACAGTTTATCGGAAACCAACACATACGGACCGCTATATGAGGGCAGATTCCCACCGCCATCCAGCCCATTTAGCGTCAGTTCCTCGATCTTTCATTAACAGAGCGTTGCGTCTGTGTGACCCGCAAAACATTGAATCGGAGCTAGCACATTCAAGGCAAGTGCTGGAAAGCAATGGATACAAGTGGCGACAAAGCCTTAGAAGTAGTACAAATAAGAGCGCACAATTAACATCTGCGGACAGAGCGCCATTATACTTACCATTTGTGAAGGGAGTGACAGAAAATCGGTCTATTATTACGTCGTAAATTTGACATCAAGACGATATTTCGGCACCTTACAAAAATTCGACAACTTGTGCGTTCCCCAAAGGACAGCGAGCCGCTTAACGTTCCCGGTGTTTATGAAGTCCCTTGTGACTGTGGAAGGAGCTACGTGGGGAGACGGATCGTAATGTGTTTGTCAGGCTACAGGAGCACATACGGAGCCTGAAAAATCTGGACAGTAACGGGTCAGCTATCGCCGAACATGCGATAAATACGGACGTCACTCACTATATACGTTTTGACAAAGCTAAAGTCTTAGCTAGAGAGAAAGGTTTTGTCCCGCGTAAAATACGAGATGCAATATAAATTAGTCGACGTCCCAATTTTAATAGAGATGCTTTTCGAAGGTTGGAGCTTTCCCTTTACCTGGAAACCGGTTCTTCAAGAGACTCATAATAGATGCCATGTACAGCCGACAGTCTCTGACACAGTAAGCTTTTTTCACACACGGGCAACATCACCAGCAGCCGACGATGAAGAAGATGAAATTGAGGCTCCCAGTACGTCCGCGAGAGTCGTCGATGCAGAAAACCAGCAATCCCCACCACTGTCGCTACGAGCGAAGCGAGCGATCGCTCGCGCCGCTCGCGCCACTCGCGCCACTTACTCTAACATCAGTGTGTCGTGGAGCGGCTTTGTGCACGAGCGCGTCATATTCGCCCTGATGAAGACCTCCGAATGAGGTCGAAACATGTCGGCCATTAGCTGACTTTCTACGTGGGTAACCCGTACTGCATTAATAATGTCTGTGTCTCACGTTAGTTTTAAATAAAAAATTGGCACACTGCTCCGTACGAAGCTGCGTTGCTCGGGGCCGCCATACAAAAACGACGCCTCGGGACATGGTGTAAGTGTGTATTATACTTGTTTTCTATACAAATTGAGGTACGGCCACGCGTTACGGGGTGCGTCGTCATAGTATGATATCTCTATCCACCGCACAAGGTATCTTGCGATCGCACCGCCGCCGTCGACGCGACGAGATGCGATCGCAAGATTAAATAGCTCCCTATTTAATCAACATGAAGTGCTAGTTATAATATTTTAAAAAGTACGTTTGAATTATCAAAGTATTATTTCGTAAGTGTCCAAAGATTTCAATATTTAATTATTATACTCACTTACTCAGTATGAAAGATAACCTTGCCATAGAATTTAGCGCAGTGTAAAATTCTGGATATGTGTACAGCTGGAGACTTCATGCTTTTAAAGGAATAAGGGAAAACGTCAGGGAAAATAGGATTATTATTATTAAGTTTTGAGATAACGACATCAAATAATGTAATACAATGTAAAACAAATGGTACCTACTCCATGCGTTCTAAGCTCCGGCGGCGTTGAGATCGCGAGCACAGAATAAGTAATACTTAGTACTCACGTACAGAAGTCTTACTCAGAACATCTTACCTTCTAAGCAATCTGGTTTCCATTCAGGAAGAAGCACTTCCACTGCTCTAATAGATGTGGTTGATGATATCTTGGCATAGGCGAAGATTCGATTCTTATAGTGCTTGATTTCACAAGAGCTTTTGATACGATCAATACGATGTTACTAATGGCCAAACTAACTTATTATGGTTTTGACAGTCTTACCCTAAAATGGTTTTCCAGCTATCTGACTGATCGTTTCCAAAGAGTGGAAGTTACTCTTAGCGATGGCTCTAAATTAATCTCAAAAAAAGAGCCCATTCATAAAGGCTTACCACAAGGATCTATTTTGGGGCCAATTCTATTTATTTTATACACTGCTGACTTGCCAAACGTTATCAGTAGGAGTGATTATTATCTCTACGCGGATGATCTTTAAATTTACAAAACGTTTAAGCCGTGTGACACAGACATTGCAGTGCATGAAATAAATGAGGATCTTGCTCGAGTAGTGGGTTAGTAGGGTCAGTTGCTAATAACCTAGTTTTAAATCCAAATAAAACCAAATATCTTGTCATCATCATCATCATCAGGTCTTTTTGTCTCCACTGCAGGAGCACGGCCCTCTCTGTACTACCAGAGCCATACTTGGCCAGAGCAGCCAGAGGACATGGCCTACACTCTCCACGCTGGCCAGACGGGTTGGAGAGGTCCCATTGATGCTTGTAAGCTTTGTTTAGCTTGTATTCCCTAAGTCGCCTTCTACGACATCCACGGGAGGCCTTGGAGTGGCCCTATTCTACTCTGATGGAAACCACACGGCTTCTTGTAACAGGCACTAAAGCTTAGGTTTTTAAAATAAAGAGTAACTTGCCCGAACTAAAATTAAATGATATTTTAATTCAAGGAGTTTCTGAAGGAAGAAATCTTGGTGTAGTAATGGATAGCAGTTTACAATTTGAAAAGCATGTAGTAGAAACCGTTAGAGTGTGTAATTACAGATTAAAAGTTTTGTATCAGATTCGTGAATATCTTAATGTACGAAATGTGTTAAGAGACACGGATTTACCTTTGAGAGGCTCTCATTTTTACTAAACTAAATTATGTAGATGTTATAACTGGTAAATGTTTACTAGCTCGCTCCAAAAAATTAATACAATGAGTGCAAAATTCTTGTGCCAGATATTGCTTTCATATCCCACGCAGATCACACATAACACCATACCTTAACAGAAACGATCTACTCAACATGGAGTCTCGACGCAAACTTCATTTTGCAACATTACTTTTCGGTATAATCAAAAATGAAAGCCCATCTTATTTATTTGACAAATTAAAGTTCTCTACGCGAGCCCGAGTGCCTGACCGCCTGATCTGCCCTAAACACAAAACTGCTGCTTTTCGTGGCAGCTTTAAATACGCTGCGACAAGTTGTTGGAATAATATCCCACCTCCTATCAGAAATTCTATGACTGTTTAGACTTTTAAAATTAAATAGATCTGACGAGTTAAATTAAACATAGCGCTTACCACATTAAGTAGATATTTCTTGAACACACAAAAATATATACAATATAAGAAAAAAATTCTTAATTAAAACTAAACAAACTAAAATACTACCTACTTCAATTAAAACTAAATAAAATAAAAACTTTCCGTTGACTGGCGGCATTTCCGCGCTGAATAGCAATACTTAGACGCTGTCCGAAATGCGCGCCGGCCCTTGGGTTCCTCCGAAACGTAGATCAGGCGTGCGGAAATTTCCTTAAAAATTTGACAAGCTTCCGCACCCCAAGGCCCTAAGGTCTCCACTGCAAAAGGCACAAATATATACGGCTCCCCTAGAGCCGAATATTTGCGCCTCTTGATGGCTTCCGCTGCCGCCGCTGCCGCGCCCGCATTTCGAGCAGTCGCTCGTACATGGGATGGAGCTACAGTGTCTACACTTGTAGCATCCCACACAAGCGCCCGCCCGTTCTTCCAAGGGATGAGCGTCATGCCGCCGGGCCTCTTGCCATCGTCCCGCGTGATACCATTCGGTTCTAAAATTGCTGGCACACCGGCACTGGCAAGAGCCCGACGGATGACGTCATTCAAGGTGGCGTGACGTGAAATACGCCCTGCGCTGCGACGACAAGCCAGGCCGTGGTGACCCAGGGGATCGACATCCCCATCACAACGACAGCGATGTGGCGCTCATTCGTTCTAGCCCCTAATCGTAGACTGACCGCTAAACTAAATGTATTTCTCTCCAAGAGGGTACCTATACTTGCCGACGGTATGGCATTTAACCAGTAACCCGACTCCGGCTCACAGCTGGCTAAGAGGCGAGACCTCTCCACCTCACTATTCGTATTATCTAATAGTTGTTTCTGAATAAGTAGGCTGAGAGGCTCATCCCATTGTCGCTGCGAAGCCGGATTCGAGGGTAAAGCTTGGCCCGGACCGGTTGCACCTATCCAAGCATCCCTGGCTACAGCTAATCCCTATGTCGCTTAGCGACGGGCCTAAAATCTTACCGACGAGGTTAGCCGTGCTGTAGACTGAGGACAGGAACGCTGGAAGTGCTACACTTGAATTTTTTCTGATTTCACGACCACCGTGGCGAATTGGCAATGTTGCTTGGATCCAACTTGTGTCATCTAGTTTACAATTTAAAATACTGGTTAAAGTGATTCGGACTTTTAGATCAAGCACAGTCAAAAGATGGTTATAGGTCCAAAGTGGTGTACAACGGAGTGTGTAGGTGGTCTTGGGTATAAAGAGACAGAATTTTATGATCGAATATGCCATGTGGGGATTGATGTCCGTTAAGCGTCTGGAGGAGTCTTCAAAAGCTATTAATTTTTCTTCTACAAATTTTGTGAAGGAATCCTCCAGCATGGTGACCCCAGAAGGCGGAGTGACTGCTCATTTATAATTTTTATACCTGGAGCCAATACATTGAATTTAGATCGTTCCGAGATTCTAGAGAGACGTCGTCACTTAAGAATAATTCACATTTTGAAAAATTTAGTTCTAAACCGATTTTGCCAAATGATTTTATAATTTTGTCTAAATCTAATAAAACTGATGCAGCATCCCCACCTAAGGTCCCGTAATCCAGCTACCAAACGTTGAATTTTGAAGCCAAAACTTTAATATAAGTATGTATAGCCAAACTGAAAATAGCCGGTCCGAGTGGGTCACCCTGCTGACAGCCGACCGCCGATTCAATGAGCTGGCCATTGTATACCAAGCTGGTTGGTTTACTGTAGCACTGCCACAAATAAGAATAAGTGCTAGGAATTAAATTTTTAGCTTCAGTCAGCAGAGCGCCCCTATCCAAGGAGTTAAAAGCATTTTTCACATCAAAAATTAAATTGAAAAGACACATTTTGAGCGTGTAAAAATTATAAAAAGCAGCAACTATATAGATTCAGAATATAAAAAATATAGGACTTTTTATTACTTTTCATATAAGTACAAACTTATGTTTATCTGCATATATATTCTTACATATTATATATTATAGGTAAAATATCTACTAAGAATACTTTATTTTAGAAAGCTACCAAAGAATAATTATTTAAGAAATATAAAGATATCGTTAATAAATGATGTTACCTAGAGCCCCAAATTTTAATTTTACTTATGAATTTAATTTTTTCCTTTATTCATTAAATTTGAACGTGGCATCCGCGGAAGACCAGCGTTGTGGTTGACACTACAACATTTGCTGAGCGGACACCATTTTGGTGCATTTAGTATAATGTTTTGTTTTGTTTAGTACATAATTTGTATTTTTCTTTGGTACCAAATAAAGATTTTTTCTTTCTTTCTTTCTTTCAACATAAATTTAAAGGAATATATCTTAATGTGGTTAGCACTATGGTTCAATTTAGCTCGCGTCAGAACTCTTCTCCTCTTCGTTTAGATACCTAGACATCCATTGCAAGCCAATTTCATTTTTATTACTCTGGACAAACGATTCATGTAACTGAATTTTTCCCTTTGAAGTGGTCGTTGTGCGCATAGTAATGATTTAAGTATATTTTTAATACCAAAACGGGGAATGACACAGGCCTGTCGCAAGTCGGGCTCGTATGAGACCGCGAGAACGCGCGTCATTGCGGGTAAACGTTTTGCTCCGCCCACAAACAAGTTACATGAATTTTGTGGTATCGTCTTAAGAAGGTACCTAGGTTGCATTTTTTTCCGCTCAGTGGGTTATCAAATCAGGTGATCCTATTAACGAATGAATTGAGAATGCCAAGATAGGTCGGTAACAATGATAATGAATGAATCGAATAAAACTACGCCAGTGTTACTTACAACTGTTAATTTAATTTGAAGGTGATGTTAAAAAAACTGCAGCTGTATCTTAATTTCGTTTAAAAATAGGTAATTGGTACGAAAAATAAACGAATTAGAAAGTTATTAAGTTTTTAAGACGACCTCTGTGGCCTAGTGGTCATCATGCCACGCTGTCATACCGGGGGTCCCAGGTTCGATCCCCGGTCAGTTCAAGATGGAAAATTATCTTTTTTAGATTGGCCTGGGTCTTGTATGTTTATCTGTATATATGTTATCTGTATATATGTTATCTTGGATGATAATCTGTATTTTTGATATAAAATATAGTATCGTTGGCTTCATATCCTAAAACTTAAGTCTCGAACTTACCTTGGGGCTTGGATTTGTCCGTACATATTTATTTATATTTATATATTTCTATTTAGATTTAGCAATGTTTATCACATTAAAAGACAAAACTTTGGACATCATGCAGTACCAAGACATGAAAACGTATGGTATACATTATTGAAGTGAAAACTTCTTGAAGTGCGTTGGGTATTTTTTGATGTGGGAAAAAACCAATTTACTCGCGATTCCGTTACAGTAACCGACACCAAGTTTTCACTTCTATCGGTACGCTTGAAATGCCACTGATTTTTTTTAAATTCTTAGAACGATCCATTGCTAAGAGCTGTATACTACTTGCCGTGGGAGTGCATGGACATAAAGAACCGGAAGCTGGTGCACTTGATGATGATGCAGACTCAGAAACCTCTAGGGCTGAAGGCCCTGGGGCTGGTGGAGGTCGGGCTCCAGACAGTGGCAGCGGTAAGTATAGAACACCTAACAAAATATACTGAAACTAGTTTAAGGCTAGATTCAGTCTATGATACTGGACAAATTTCCCCAAGGATCACTTACTTTTTTTGCTTTCCTTTCTAACTTGGATCAGCTGATCGGTCAACTTGTATACATCAATAAACAGAAATATGTTCTTGTCGGTGGAGTGCAATATTTTTTAATAATCTACCTAATGACTTAACGAGCCACAAAATGTTTTTGCCCACGTCCGAATAACCTCACGAATTTCTTCTTATTACGTAATTTGTGTTTGTTAACTCGTTCGCAAGCATTACATGTTATGTATCAACATTGTATTATATTAAAAGTATTTATTATTTAAAAAAGACAATAAGAATACGACAAAGCCCTTCTGGCGAGTAGGCGTACTGTGAAAATAAGTTTCTTTCGGCGTTTCTTCTCAGCAGTGACTTTTTGGTAGCTTTTCTTTAAAATAAATGAAATTTCAATATAAACTACACGTAATGTAAATTATACTTTTTAACGTGTAAAAGTCCCTGTAAAGGTCTTATTACTGAATAAACATTAGAATTTTAGAATTTAGAATTTTTTACTATATATTACTTACTAACACTATCAAATATTCGCAATTCTTCACATTGAAACAATCATTATATTTTTTCAGATCATAAAAACGACCATATCATATTTTGTGATGTTGCGCACAGTGTCATAAATTAATGGATACATGTTAAAAAAAAATCTTCGGCACTAATAAATATTTATATCAAGCACAACTTATCTCGACTTCTTCGAATTTAGTGTAACTCACATAATAAATAATAATTAATAAAATATGTTATTATTACTCTTTGTTATTTTATTGTGTCCTGCTGAATCCTAATTAACTAATAGTTCGCCCCGAACTCGCGAACCGCATATCTCGGCAACCCCTTGACCGACTTGGCTCATGTTTGAACTCAAAAATTCTATTCTATATGCCTACCGAATTTTACGAAGCTCTTATCAAAACTGCTCGAGTTAACGTCAATCAATCATACATAAAGTACATTTATCATTCATTCATTCATTTTCAACAATCCGGCGTTTGTATGTTCGACAATTTTTCTTATTTAGGAGCTGTACTCTAGTCGGTGAAGAGCTTTCCATATCTCTCTTTCTTCTGCTTAGTTCTTATTAACATCCTTATGTTTCACGTTTAATTTATATGTTTGCGCTTAAGTAATTTTGATCGGTGCTTTATGAAATTTGGTATGTGTGTAGATTTATTAAATACAATTTTTAGTTCGAACATGAGCCAAATCTGTCAAGAGGTTACGAGTTAGATAAAAAATAACAATATAAAAAGAAATATAAAAAGTTATAACATTAATGTAGTAATTATATAAAGGGTAATTTTCTTGACCAATTAACGTCACATAAGTTATTTAAAATATGGACTTTCCAACAAATTTACTTGTCAACTTAATTTGCCAATAATATTGAAGATATTTTCTTGATCAATAGATTTAACCACTTCTAGAATATGAGCAAACGGTATATTAAGAAGTAGAAGAATATTTGTAATTGTATTAAGCTCAGTGGCTCGGTTAGTGGCAAGTTAAGTAACTCGGGCTTGGTTCGCACTTGTGTATGACCGCAAGTGTCTGGAGTTCCTCCTAGCTACAGAAGGCACGTTAAGACGTTGGTTCCAACTGTCATCATTAGTTGGCAGTTATTATGATAACAGATGCCTTTAGGCAGCTTGAAAAATATGACTCAAATGTGGTTCATTTACACACACGGAAAATAAACAAACACATAAAGGGGTTTCTTGAGAGGATGGCACCAGATAGCTCGGTACAGAGATAGATGGAAAGATGAAAAATAAAGAAGGCCAAGTAGTGGACACAATAACTGGCTATTCAAAAATAACGAGATCTTGTGCGAAAGTAGTGTGATAGATAATAAAAAACTAATAGGTAGTTCACTCCGAACCTTGAGCTCGCGATCCCTATTTCTTGGCAATTCCTTGACCGATTTGGACCAACGTTCAACTTATTAAGTTTAATATAAGTCTAATTGATATTTTTTTCAAGCCTTCCAAATTGCAGGATGCTCCTTTGAAAACTACTGGAGTTATCGTCGAATATACAAACGCCGGATTTTTCTAGGCACTTCGGTCGCTCTTTGCTCTTTCAATTAAATCTATACTTGGCCTGCTTCCACCATTGTTCTGCAATCTTGCTCAGGTCTTGTCTGACAACATAGCAGGTGCGCTATTTGCCCCGCTCCCTGCCATTTCAATGAGCTACGATGGACCACGTCAGCAACTTTTGTCCTTCTAAGAATCTCATTTCTGATTCGATCACGTTGAGGAGCACCGTTGCCGGTATAATTATGACATTCCCTTATATTTTTAAGGGTTTTTAAGCATTCAGGATGCTGTAATAAATACCTAATTAAACCGGCGTCTTAGGCGAATCCAGGCCAGATTTTAGAAAGTATCAGTTCATATACCAACACTAACATTTTACTAATTAACGACAAATGGGAGTCACATATAGTTAAAATGTTGCCATTACATAAAAAATCATTTACAAGGAAAAAGAACTGGAAACTTTAATTTTTTATTATTTTTTTTATTTCTGCGGGTTTGAATACCTTAATCCCTCCCCCTAACTCTTAGGCCTATGACTCAAACTAAAATTAAAATAAAAAATGGTGAAAAAATACCACGCGAGCGGGACTTGAACCTTCAAACTGTCTACAATACAAAATAAATATTAGGTTGGGGAAAAAGTCTTTTCGCATATTGTGATGGAACGCTTACTTATGTATATAATATACACAGTAATACACCCGCGGCCTACTACAAGAGTTCCAAATCACGTGAGCTATGATCGTCTATTATATATATATTTTTTTTAAACCTTAAGTATAGTACATTATCAGATTTTTCTGTTCACCCCAAGCTGTTCATTATACTCTGAATTTATTTTAAAAGCCTAAAATGAGGATATCGATACTAGATATTATTTATTACGTAGTTTAATCCCTTATTGAAATAGTCGTATTACAGAATTGTTCTTTTGTATCTGTTATGGTTTATATCATTCAAATAATTGACTTCATAAAGCGAAGGAAAATACGCCATTCCTGAAAAATCATGTGGATCGATCCATATTTGTAATCAGTTAGGTCATAGGTTTGCTATAGCTTAATTATATGTTGTAATGTCGTACAAAATACGATAAAGGCGTTGAGAGTCTTGGATATTTGGTTAACCAATGTAATTTTATAAATTCGCTTACGCGAAACAGGTATTTTGGTCGCGATGACAATCGCGAAGAGCTCTTATAATAATAGTATTTTCACAAGACTCTAATTATTTCGAGTAAACTCGATACATCTTGGCGATACAAAGTCAATATATCTGGTTTGCTGTGTTGCGAGGAATGAGATATTATATCGTCATGGACAGCAGGTTTCCTCTTTATGAGAAAGATGTCACGGTTCGACACCTTTTGCACTAACATGCATAAGAAAAATATATAGTTTTGGTTAATAAGTCCACTTCCAGCGAAAGTATGTCTGTTTAGCCTCTCGGTCACTCAGGCACAATTTCGCCAACCCTTAATAGCCTCGGAAAAACCAAATTTCCCGATGAAATTTGATAATTCTTACCACTTATTAACCTTTTCGCGTCTCTAATATTACAATGTAGGAAAGCAATCAAGATCCAACTGATCTTGAGCCAAATAAAACAAAACAACCCTGCCCGGCTATCCTAACAAAAAATCCTAATCCTATCTGCTCTGTAATTACCAGAGCTTCCACGTAAATTCTATTCTTTTACTTATTTTCTAGTTTAACATGCTCGCAACGGTTGGCGTGTCAAGATCCTGAGAGCAAATATATTTGAGACGTTAATTTAGATCATAAGTTCTATACTTAACTTCTGACCTTCTAACCTTTCTCTGGTAAATAGATGTTTGATATACTAGTTACCATAGATCTCTATAATCTCAATAAACACATAACTATCACATATCATAATCTGATAACCTTTAGATATTCACTATCATACATTTGACGACCTCCGTGGCGTAGTGGTCACCATGCTAGTCCGCCACCCAGAGGTCCTGGGTTCGATCCCCGGTCAGAACAAGTTGGAAAATGGTCTTTTTCAAATTGCCCTGGGTCTTGGATGTTTATTTATATATGTATATGTTATAAAATATAGTATCGTTGAGTTAGTATCCCATAACACAAGTCTCGGACTTACTTTGGGGCTAGCTCAATCAGTGTTATTTGTCCCTATATATTTATATATTTATTATTATTTATTTATTTATACATAGGACTAAATTGGTCGGATCCTATATCTTTCAATTATATAGATCTAAGGTAACAAATGGAACATATGTGACTCTCAATTGACAGCAACAATGATAATACTACATTTAACCCAACTATAGAAATTCAAGTAATCTTCGATATATATATTATCTGTCCGTTCTATCGTATCTATCTTTAGCAGATTTATTAATTTAACCGTACGCAAAACCTCACTATATTCCGATAACGAACCTAATCACGAACCTACGTCTAAACCGACCTAAGAGTTCTATCGTATCTATCTTTAGCAGATTTATTAATTTAACCGTATGCAAAACCTGACTATATTCCGATAACGAACCTAATCACGAACCTACGTCTAAACCGACCTAAGAGCAGCCGCAACTGCTCGCCTAACCTAAGTCTAGTCTATTGTAAGACCTAGTGTGAACCTAGGGTCTGTTATTAGCCACCACGCTCATAACAGTTGTGTGAGAAGTTAAACATGTGTGTGTGTAAAGCGACTTGAGTAGGATATGCAAATAAGAACTAATCTAGGGATATATTAAGATAAGGTCAACCCTCTGTAAACCTACAGGTTGACCTAGGATACCTAGGTGAACGGAAACAGGAAGACCCGGAGCGCCTGAATGCCAGTCTCAACACTCAGTATAAATTACCTATTCAGTACTTATCTAACGCTCCATCAGAATTTTGGTGTTTGTGAGAAAGGTATAGATAAAATATTTAGGAAGTCTAGAATTCTAGACCCGTCACTTCACAGTAATTTACCCGGACACAAAGCAACTAGCTCAAATCGGTGAATGAAATTTATAACACAAAATTACACACACTCGATATTAAACTCGAGACTTGTATGTCAGGCGAAGGACGCGAAAGGACTCCCCCCACTTCTTGCCTCGCGTTCCTTTTATTATCTCCGTCTGATCCCCGGATCTTGATGCGTCACCAAGCCTACTAGCATGCAAAAAATATTGCATCCCGATCTCCATTTACATGCATGCAATACCGTCTCCATCTAAGATAACTTAATATATTTACATTCACATAGAGATCTTCCGCAATCGTCATTCTATCGAATAATATGACATATTTATAATTTATTTAATTGACGAATGTAACACGATATATGAATCAACTGTATCTTGTGATTTCATGTGTACCTATAGTATATGAGTAAATAGACGCAACCTCACCCTTGTATATATTTGAATGTACAATTATAAATATGTCTATGTATAGAATTCGATTTTTCAGGAAGTATCTAAGCATTAGTACTACCCGACCTCTGTCCGTGTAATCAGCGAAAATTTAGACCAGAAAAGCCGACCTAAAGATATGACAGAGTATAAACTCGCATTTACACAACACGGCGTAAATATAAACCATGTAATATTGCATAATTACATTTATTCATCACGCAAAATTTTTTACCCAGTCAAAACAGGTATGCAGCTCCGCAAACATTCCAATCTTTTTTTTACAAACCCTCAACGCCCTCGTCTTCGCAAAAAAATCTTAGGTACACAACAAACCATCTTTATGATCGTGTGATTGTTTCTACATGTCTTATGTGACCACTACAATATAGTATGTATGAACTTGTAATAAAACCACTTTGGCTATACTATTTGTACCTGGCTGGTTTTGGTATCATTTAAAAGTTTAAATTTTAAAGAAGATAACTTCAAATGCAAATTAGGAAAATGCGTGATTTTCATTTGTTTTTCTTACCGTCAAGATGAGTGAATCTAATGAAGTTTTAAAATTTTACTACCAAAAAGGTAAAAATGCAAAGCAAGCCGCGAAAAAAATTTGCGATGTTTATGGACCTAGTGCAGTGTCTGTGAGAGTAGCACCAAATTTAGTTTAAGCGTTTTCCATCCGGAAATTTTGATGTCAAAGATGCACGTCGCTCTGGTCGCCCTGTTACGGATAAAATGGATGCTATTTTTGAAAAAGTGGAGCAAGATCGGCATATCAGTAGTTACGACGTAGCTGAAGAATTGGGAATTGACCACAAAACAGTTTTGGCGCATTTGAAAAAAAATGGGTACACAAAAAAGCTCGATATTTGGGTACCTCACGAGCTCTCTGAAAGAAAACTAATGAACCGTGTACTCATTTGTGATTCTTTATTAAGACGTAATGAGACCGAACCATTTTTAAAGAAATTAATAAAAGTGGATCACGTACGACAAGAACGTGCGAAAAAGGTCATGGTCAAAGGCCGGTCAGGCTTCACAGACTGTGGCGAAACCCGGGTTAACTCGCAACAAGGTGATGCTGTATGTGTGGTGGGATTGGAAGGGCATTATTCATTATGAGCTGTTACCACCAAGCAGGACCATCGATTCAGAACTCTACTGCGAACAATTGATAAGATTAAAGCAAGATGTTGAGAGAAAGCGGCCGGAATTAATCAACAGAAGGGGTGTAGTTTTTCATCATGATAACGCTAGACCTCACACATCTTTAACCACTCAGCAAAAATTAAGAGGGTTTGGCTGGGAGGTGTTAATGCATCCGCCGTATAGTCCTGACCTGGCACCTTCAGATTTCCACCTGTTTCGGTCTCTTCAGAATTCTTTAGGCAGTGTCAGGTTAACATCACGAGAGGACTGCCAAAACTACTTGACGTAGTTTTTCGATCGGAAGCCCCAAAATTTCTATAGCAATGGGATCATGTCCCTACCTGGCAAAAAGTTATCGAACAAAATGGTACCAACATACTTTAGTTAAATGTAAATAAACTATATTAAAAAATGTTTTGAATTTTCATATAAAATGCAAAAAGACTTTTTCTCCAACCTATTATTATCATATTTATTTATTCCTCGGAATTGTTCCTCTATTGGTCAGCTCCACCCTATGCCTTCTTTGCAATTAAATTGATGAGCACCTACGTATGTCAATGTTCATACGACTGTATTATTAACTTGCTGACCCTGATCGCGGAATTATTGCAGAAATGAAGACGCTGATCGACTGAAGTTCCTTGAAAAACAAAAAAGAATTTGTTGCTCACCTGCACTCAGTTGCTTGCTCGCAGACCGTGGGAGTGGTTAAGAAGTTATTGTAGGCCTATAATTAAGAACTAGGTTCCTGTGATTAAACAGATCTGTATATCTCTTGATACATAGTCTGAGTGTGGCTAGTTTCTGTCCTAATAAAATATTCAATTTAAGCCATTTCGACTCGAAAGAAGTAGTTACGGACTTTGCGCTGAATGAGGCTGGACATTTATCCCCAACAGTCGGACGGGGATACCGACGGGGTAAGATCAAAGTCCGGTGTGAGATAGTTGTGGCGAGCCCAAAAATAAAATAAAAAAATAATATTTCGTAGTTTAAAGCTTTATACACAACGATCAAACCTCAAAAATGAAAATATTCAGCCATGCTACTAATTGGGCGTAAGTTTTTCTTTTTACAGATTTCATTGTATGGTTATGTGCTTACCAAAATCAGTTTATTATTAATATTCCCGTTCCTATCTTAAGGGGCTACCTGAATTTTCCGGGGTCCAGTGCTGCCCCCATTTGAAACGAATCATTTGAAAACGTGATGCTTTTCTACGCACATACGCCAAAAGTGGCCGTTTTTCGCAATTGTGCGTAGAAAAGCTTCACGTTCTCACTTTAAACTGTAAGGAGTAGTTTATAAAATAGTTTGAAGGGTTATCCAGGGTATGATCAAGACCAAATTTTAAATGATATATTCGTTTCTTTTGAAATGATTTATTTCAATTGGGGGTAGCACTGGACCCCGAAAAATTTAGGTAGCCCCTTAAGATAAGATTTAATTAAGACTATCAAGCTCGGCCCCACGAGTAAGTGGCTCTTGGATTCAGCGATGGCTGATCCATGCGTCAACTTGATGACGTGGATGCCGCCAGTGGGGATTGGTTGAGACGGTTCTGAGCTATGTTTGATGGAAATTCGATCAGCGGTTTAAAATTTATGGGGAGTATACGCTTGAAAGTCGTTTTTTTTTACTTTGCCTGGCAAACAAATTTGTAAGAATCATTTTATGTTTTCACTATAGCGAGGTTCGTCGCCCTGAAGAGATAAAGTACATGCAATATACGCGTAGTTTCGCGCTCTTCTACGGAGCCTGGCCTGGGAAGCTACTGGGTGAAGTTGAGTACTATCGCCTACCATTCCAATGTTTAAATGTCCTCATAATAACATTGGCTTTCGTATCCGAGGGCATGTACTTGCGGAGGAATTTTGGAGTGCTGTCATTTTTTGATTTGGGACAGACTTATATCACGGAACTTATGACCTTCGTCACCATGGTAAGTTTTAAAGCTTGTTTTTTTTTTAGTATTTGTCAGCAGTTAACAGCTGTCTAAAAGCATCTGACATAGTTTGGCGATGCTTTTTAACAAAGCGTAAATGAAGACAAGTCACAACCTGGCCTACAATAGTCAGTAATCATGATTATGGCCGGTGCCGTTGTTTCTATTGCAATAGCCCAGCATCAGTCCATCCCAACCTCATTCCATAACACATAAACCATTCCTTTTTCTTGCAATAGATCTTCCTCCTGTCGAAACCTATTCAAGGGTACACCTTTCATAGGTATACCCAACAATGGGTTTTGGTGGGAGTGCCACTAATATCACTGTATCCACACGCAAGCCTCTCATGGGACGGGATGAAAAGACCCTAAAAGAGATGCATATAAACTAGGATTTTTAACTTAAACTGTATTTTTTTGGTAATAAATGATCACAAGTGATTATTGACATTAAATTGTTTAAAACACATTTTTTTGTTTTCAGACAAGAGTCATAACACTACTCTTCAAAAAATATGACAATTCACTAAAAGTATTTCTTGATGAGATCCATCTTTTCCACTTCAAGGACAAATCGAGTTTTGCAATGAAGGTATTTTGTTTAACCCATACATAATTTTTTCGGGGTCCAGTGCTGCTCCCATTTGAAATAAATTCTTTTAACGGAAACGGAGATATCATTTCAAATTTTGTCTTGATCAAGCCCTAGATAAACCTTAAAAATATTTCATGAACTACTGTTAGTAGTTTAAATAGAGAACGTGAAGCTTTTCTACGTACATTAGCCAAAAGCGGCCGTTTTTTTGCAAATGTGCATAAATAAACTTCTCCTTCTTTCTTTAAACTATAAACGGTAGTTCATAAAATAGTTTAAAGCATCAAATTTCTAGGTTTATGGTTTAAAGGGTATTTAGGGCTTGGTCAAGACAAAGTTTCGTTTAAAATAATTTATTTCAAATGGGGGCAGCACTGGTCCCCGAAAAATTCATGTATCCCCCTTAAGGCTCAGCCCTGCTACACAGATGAGCGGGCCGGCACTGTCGGTTTGGCAGTGTTTGTTGACCAACAAAACCAACCCGAAGCAACCACTACATACGTCCGTTGTGAAAGTTGTGCTGATCGGGTAGTTCCTTCGGGTCTGATAGGCACAATTTGGTTTTCTAATCATATAAGAAATCTTCAGTGCCGAAAGCCGACTCCATCATCATCATCATCATCCGAGCGTATTCCCGGTTGCATCCTCAGCAGCAACGCTTCAGAGCACGGGGTCCGCTAAAGCCGACTAGCGACATAATTTGACGACCTCTGTGTGACGCAGTCATCTTGCCAGTATGTCAACACCGGTGGTCCAGGGATAGATCCCCGGTCAGGTCAAGATGAAAAATGATCTTTTTGAGATTGACCTAGGTCTTGAATGTTTGTCTACATATGTATTTGTTACAAAATATAGTATCGTTGATTTAGTATCGCATAACTCAATTCTTTGAGAACTTACTTTGGGGCTAGTTCAATCTGTGTGATTTGTCCGTTTATATTTATTTATTTAATTCGGCAGTTACCAAGCCGAGAGCAGAGATTAGGTACGGCAGCCAAGCGGTATTTTTCCCGAACATTCATCTACATAAATTCGATCTTACCGCCCGGCTGTGCCTATTAATGCTGACTCGTATAGCAACCCTTACTTACTCCAAATTACTCAACAATCACTGATGGTTCTCTAGAGCAACATGATATGACGATACTACTCAAGACTCAAATGCTATAGCGAGCAGGGCGAGAGAATGGAAAAACTAATCAAAATAGTGATGGATCGCTAGCCACATCGCCGATTGCTACATGACATGATTCACATTTTGGCCCAATCTCTTGATCGGCTATAGCGATCTGCGCGGCAAGAAAAGTAAATGGTACATTCAAAGCTTTTTCACTGAGTTGCAGATTATTGATCAATTAACTTTTCATATTTACGAATATTTTTATTCCCCCGACAAAAATAGGGTAGTTATAAGTTTGAACGTCTGTAGGTAGGTCTGTCTGTGTGTATGTCTATGCCTCAACCTGAGGGACCGATTTTGATGCGTTTTTTTTACGTGAAAGCAAGTTATCGCGGTGGTTCTTAGCTTTGTTTGATGAAAATCGGTTAAGCCGTTTATAAGTTATTGGGGGTTAACGCTTGAAAGTCAGGGTTTTCCCGAGCAAATAATAGATGACACTACGGACATCAAGTCGTATCGGTAGTTTTGCTACTCATCACTAGATAGCGTTCTTGAAAGTCGGGGTTATTTTTTGCCTAGCTAATAAACTTGTGTTTGTATAAAACGCGTGAAAACGATAAAAATCTTTTTTTCAGACTCATCTGTCCAATCACAAGCTTTGTCATTACTTCGCCCTATACGAAATCGGGCTAATATTTTGGACCTCATTGTTCTTTAACATACCTACTCTATATAACAACATATCTAAAGGAGGTTTCACTACACCTCTCCCTGCAAACTTTTCGTTCGAACACTCCGTCTACTATGTACTACCTTTTGATTACCAGCACGAAATCAAAGGATATACCGTGATATCAATATTTAACTGGTACATTTCTTTTTTTTACGCAATCGTCTTCGGAGTGCACGATTTGATACTGGCCATTTACATGTTTCAATTGTGGGGACATTTGAAAATATTAGTTAATAGTCTTGAGAATTTTCCACGACCGGCAATTAAGGGGTTTGGTGTCGGGAATGCCGCGTCGTCGGGCACAGAAAACGGAGATAATAAGCCCTATTTAGTTGCACATAATGAAGTCACACACTACTCAGCTGAAGAATTAGGAGATGTGGGGCAAAGATTAAAAGATATTATAAACCACCATATACTTATTCTGAGGTAAGTTTCTGATTTCGTATTTTGATATAAATACACAAAGCGCGATTAAGCAAAAAGTTTCTCAAATGGCGACCACGCATTGGCAAGCGAAGCGTAGGACACCCACCCTTAAGGTGGTTAGGCGACCACCTGACCAAGGAAGCAGGAAAGTGCTGGGTGCAGGCCGCTCTATATTGGCAAATTTGGAAATAATTGGAAGAGGCCTATGTCCAGCTGTGGACAGAAAGCGTGAGGCAGAAATCATGATGAATACATTTTGAGTTGTTTTGATGTAGGAATTAAATTATATGCAATAAATTTCAAAGCGCGCTTCGCTTATTCTATACTCAAATTTCAATCCCACGGAGAAAAGGCAAACAATGGTGTGATCACAAATGAAAAATACTTTACAATTAGTTTTTTTTTTTTTGTAAACTAACTAAAATCGTGTTCCTGCGGAGCTGTCTTAGATTTAAAGTGACATAAAAAATTAAAAGTAACGAAAGAAATGAATTTTTATAAATAAATTACGTAAATTTTAGCAAGTATTGTGATTTATCATTTAAATTTAATTTATAGTGCTGGTAACATTTCAAAGGTATTATTCGATGAGGAGCTTGATGACCCGGCGGGAGTGCGCATTACTAGCGCTTTCGCAAGTTAAGTTATACCGAGCGTGGTCCGCACTTGGATGGGTGACCACAAGTAGCACAAAAATTTCTCGAGCTTTCCGAAGCACGGAGCTTCGGAAGGCACGTGTAAGCCGTTGGTCCCGGCTGTCATCATTGTATGACAGTCATCAAGCTATGTCAGATGCCTATAGGCAGACTGAATCTGACACCAGTGTTGGCCACTTACATACACGAAAAACAAACAGGGGTATTGTAATTAAGGAACGCTTTTTTCATAAAATATAATAAACTCGATATAGGTAGTTTTTACGAACGGATTTTGATAAAACTGACATTAGAATAACAGATAGGCAAACATTTATATAAATTTTTTGGATATAGTATCCTCGGGCGAAGCCGCTGCCGGAAGCTAGTAATACATATAAATGTGAAAGTTTGTGAGTATGAATGGATGATTGTTTGTCGTTCGGTTGGTTGTCGTTCAAAACTATTTTTTCGTACCACTTGCTCAAAAAAGGCACATTCTATGGCACAAAAAGCGAACATAACAATAGTCATTATTAATCTGTTAAAAACAGGGAAAGAAAAATGTACTGAATTTCATTCAGGCTCTAGACCAAGAATGAAAACAGGGAAAGAAAATTGTACTGAATTTCATTCATCCTCTAGAGGGAGAATGTGGTTTAAGTTTGGAATACTTACCGAAATTTATACTGAACTGAATTCATTTCTATATTGTTAAGCGTAAAAAAATAACGATTTTGAATCGACAACATGTATCCGCAAAGTCCACAAAACCACTTAAATTTCATAAAATAAAAAACTAAATCAAGTCATGTCATTGTTTGTTTACACCAACTGTTTAGTTTTCCAAAAAGAAAAAGCAAAGGGTCATTTGCGTCTCACACATACAGCCAAGTTTTCAGCGTACCTGCATTTATTTACAACGTAAATTTGTATATTTTATGTAAATGGATAAAAATTAATTAAAATATATATCTTTTAATAAATGCTTGTCTCTTGATATTATTGTCTTTATTTTTTTCGCAAATGGTGCGAAAATTAGAGTATTTTCCTCGGTGATAAAGCTGTCTTTGTCTTGGGTGAACTTAAATCCGTCGCTACACTCAGGACTCGTCCTAAATCCGTCGCTTCGCTCGTGATTTAAGTATTTAACACCCTCGCTCCGCTCGGGAGTAAACCTCGGGTCCTTCGTTGCGCTCACGATTTAAGTCGTCACCCGCGACAGAAGCCACTGCTTTATCCCCTTGGTTAATAATCTACTATTTATAATGGGCCCGTAGTCTAAGGAGCCCTGGAATGTCACACTGACAGTGACATACAGTTGTATACATTGTTTCTGTGGGATTCAAAATTAGACTTTAGGTTTGGCCGACAGCATACAGCACTATAATATGCCGACAGTCATCGACTGACGCAGGTCGGCGACGCCGACGGTCGCCGCTCATCTTTTATAGCGCTAAGATAAAAAAAAAAACTTTGCTCGATAGAAATATATCACGAACTCAGCATATTTTAAACTTTCCTATCCACCATTTTCATAATTTCAATCTGTTATCTTGCAATCTTCTTCTTTAAATTTGCTAGGTAATCCTTTTCATTCCCTTTTTTAAACAGTAAAAACCCGATAAAATCCTTGTTTCGCGCGGTTCGATTGCTCATTCCGCGCGTCCAGCTACCCCGTCAGTCGCAACTCGCAAGCGTGAGTAGTGCGCGGGGTGCTTCACGGCTGCTCCACACCTAGATCTCTCATATCGCGTGTGCGAAGAGTCTCTGTTTTAACTTGGGCGAAAATGATTTTGTATGTTAGGCTGTCTGGCTGAGGCCAATTTGTCAACCGATTCTCGTGAATTTTGTGAGCGCTTGAGCAGGCCAAGATAAAACTTATCGCACAACTTATATGCATAATTTTATATGTTTGTTTCAGATTTATCAAAGATATATCCACTACCTATGGTTTGAATGTCTTCATATTTTATGCATTTGAACAAGTTACTTTGTGTATGCTGCTCGTACAATGTGCTCGTGTAAGAACATTTTTTTTTATCCCAAATGTATTAATTTTTCAAAACTAAAATCCTACTGCACCCCCAAATAACACACCCGATTTTGATAAAATTTCTATGGGACCACCTGACAAGTACACCCTATCAGGTCCAGGTGTCTTCGAATAATCGGTGAACAAACATAAAAATGAAATCATTAAAGATCGCGACGTATTGATAACCTACACTTTTTTGGAAGGCGGCTAAAAAAAAGGTGTTAATAGCTTACATACAGATATTAGAAGTGGTGGCTTAGAATGTTAATTAACATTATGCTATTTAGATCAATTAGTATAATAAATAAAAAATCTTTAAAAATAATAGTAAACTGTTTTCGGATGAAGGATAAACTGTAATCGTCATTACAACATGAATTGTAGTTTATTCTGGCTTAATAAATATTTTTATTTATTTATTTTTATAATTTTTTTGATTCCGGCTTTAAACATATATTCGTTTTTACGTCTTTATTCGAAATGGGGCTGACAGAGCATTTTGAGTTTTGCTGCTGTAAGCAAACAGAGCTCAGCACCACAAAACTAGGCCACCAGACATAGGCCTCTTTCAGGGATATGGTGTGCAAGAAGATATTTCTATTTATCTATTCAGCCTATCGTATCCCATTGCAGCTTCTCCTATCTTCCAACTACCGCATTGGGGGGCTCTTGAGGAAGATAGAAAAAGATCATTTGTTTTAAAAAAATCTTGTATTTATTATTTATTTCAGGACATAAAAACGTTACTGCGGTTCGGCCCACTAACTGTTGGCCTTTTGCAACTCTTAATACAAACATCTGTGGTATTTGAGTTGCTTACTTCAATGGTAAGAAATAGATAAAACAGTAAGTCCCATAATCTGTGTTGGAGCCTTTATTAATGCGAAAGCAGTTCCTCATCGACCCTATGATATCCGCAGACTGACCCGTTGATGAGAGCAGTATACAACGTGCCTTGGGAGTGCATGGACTCAAAGAACAGAAGGTTGGTGCTTTTGATGATGATGCAGACTCAGAAACCTCTGGGGCTGAAGGCCATGGGGCTCGTGGAGGTCGGACTACAGACAGCGGTAGCGGTAAGTATATAAATAATTCTTTAGTCTCTTACTATTCAACTAAGGGCCTTTGTCGGCGGAAACTAAATTAAAACTAATAGAAATACATCAACAAAAGTTTAAAAAAAAAATGAAAAATGAAAAAGATGGGCAGAAAAGTAGAAAATAAATATAGAAAAATTAAAATAGTTTTAAGATCCTAATACCTGCTGTTAGGGCCTCTGTCCACGAGACGGTTATTATCCTTATGTACAGAGCTCCATACAGATCTGTACATGAAGCCGGCGCTAGCGCCGGCCTGGCTCTGTCCAGTGCCGTGCCGGGTAGTAATAGTAATAGTCACTTGAACACAGGCCCTAATAGTAGGTATTAGGATATCAACTTAAAACTATTTTCTATTCTTTTTTTTACTTCTGTTTTTCTCATCTTCTACATTTTTCATTTCTTTTTTAATATTAGTAAATGTTTTTAGTATTTCTTTTGTTATATTTTAAGAGGATACCTTAATTTTCCGGAATCCAGTGCTGCCCTTATTTGAAATAAATCATATGAAAGGAAACGGAGATATCATTAAAAATTTTGTCTTGATCAGACCCTGGATAACCTTTCAACCTATTTTATGAAATACTGTTTACAGTTTATAGTTAGAACGTAAATCTTTTCTACGCATATAAGCAAAAAAAGCCCCTTAAAGCGTCTTGGTGCAATAAAGTTATTTGCTCTTTGATCTAAATAACTTTGAGTGCGGTGCGGGGCGGCGGTCAAATGACGAATGATATATTCGTCGTTTGACCGTCGAAAGATCAACAGCTTGATTTGTTCCTGACGATACCTCGTGTAGAGGTTATACACGTATCGTGAATACGACAGTCGATGATGCTGCAGCTACAACGGATGCAGCAGCATAAGCAGGGCCATGCATCAACTAATGTGGCGGGTACTCTTCGACTGTTGGTGGTAGGTATATTTGATGTTCGTGTGTATAAGTGGCCAACACTTATGATTTTTCAAGCTGCCTAAAGGCATCTAACACAGATTGCCACACAAGATTGACAGTCGGGACCCACGGATTTATGTGCTTACTGAAGTACGGAGGAGCTGGAGATATTTTTATTCGCCTATCCATGTGCGGACCACGCCCGGTGTCGATTATCTTGCGAAAGCTAGTAATGCGTACTCCCGCCGGGCCACCGAGCTCCTCAATCTGACACCGGAATGGCAGCGGATGGCAGCACACTTTCATTGTCAAACGAAATTCATATATTTATATTTGCGTAATGCGTAGCATATAGCTTAAACAAAAGCCTCGCGGCTGCCACATCATCGCGCGTCTACAAGCGGCCGAGTGTTTTTACAAGCTTTTATTTAGTTTCAGAAGTCCCTTTGTCTATCGGTGTATCTGTCAGTCCCACTTCCCGGTTTCCAATTAAGCTGAAATCTTGCACGCATAAGTACATATATCGCGTGACAACAAAATATTATAATGACATGAAGATGATCTGATGATGGAGCCGGAAGATGGCCATAGGAACTCTGTAATGAAACGACGCAACCCAGTCGAGTTTGAGTTCGTTTGATTCGTCTTGAGAAGCACTTTAGATAAAAGCTTGTTTTAACATATATTTTTTAAATAATGACTCGTTCTAAGTTATTCATCTTTCTTTATGCACTTAATAGAAATAAAAAAAGGTGAATATGGTTTGACAGTAAAGTAGGCTGGCATTCCGGTGTGAGTTAGGCCTAACAGTCGTGGGTGGGCGCCGCCGCCGACGCCGGCATAATAGTTTGCACGAACTAACTGGTGGCATATAAAGCTTGGGAAGCACACAAAGTAGTTTAGATGAAAGAGCTGTAACTATGATTTTGGAAAAGTAACACCTGAATCCATTAACGATTTTGTATTTTTTACAGATTATAAAAACTACCATATCTTATTTTGTAGTGTTGCGAACATTGTCATAAGCACGGAATAAGGAGGAAATAATAGCGGCCATTTCTCCATACAAACGTTTTCGTCTATTTTCTCTTTGGTTTTGACCCTAAATATATTTTTTAATATCATCAGTATTAGTGCTTGTTTTCTCGGAAGCTTGCAGGCAGCTAAGTAAAATCTACGGTTGCCTTACCTTTTCACACACAATCACATGTGTAGGAAAGCTGTTTGACAATTTTGCCTGGAAGTTCAGGAGCCTTAAAGGATTTGTCTCTCATAAGATAAAGATAAATATTGATGTATTTTGAGTATCTTTAATGATATAAGTAACATTTTTAGCAATAAATACCATTTTTTTCTTCAATTCTTATTACAATGTCACTTTGCACGAGTTATATCTTCTTTGCACTAAATTTATTTCAGTTATAATAAATAAAATTGTACTTATGGTTTTTTAAATTATATCCTGATCTACAATAAATAACAAAAAAAAAAACGTTATAAAAAGGCGAATCATGTGAATAAGCGATGTGGCTTGCAATACATTTTGATTCCTTATTCCACATTTTTGTTCACAATTATAAGAATACACTACTATTTTCTTGTCAAATTAAGCTGTCACTTGAAATAAGAATTTTCAAAGGAATTAATCTACGTGACGACTTTATTTCAAATGATAATAATCATTTGAAATAAAGTCGTCGCGTAGACTCGTCAATAGTTTAATGTCATATCAATCCGCTATTTTTCAACTAGCCAAATCAGATACTTTTACTAAACGTAAAAACAAGCATTTTCTATGGGATTTGTATTTATAGTTTATTGTAGTCACATAGCACTCTGATTATCATTTTTTCCGTACAATTAATCTAAAATGACGTTGAAATGGATATGTTCAAAGACAAGTGCGTTAGTACGTTTAATTTTATTATTAGTACAAAAAAACATTTTTTTTACTCAGGAAAATACCAAATTATAGTTAAATGCCTAAAGTGAAATGTCTGTTTTTAAAGTGGTAAGATGATGAAGAAATGAGGTAGATACATGTAGGCTGAACGACAAATGCAGCACCGTTATAGATATATGAATCGGAGACTTAAATTTAAAATATTATTATTATAAAAATTCTCCGTCTCATATATCCGAAACTCCATCTCTAATGCTAAGTATCCACACTTAGCATTAGAGATGCAGTTATGGTAACACAGCCAGAATTCTAATTATCATATCACATGGGACAGACATATCACACATATCACAAGACAATTTTTATTTATTTATTTGATTTAGGATTATTTTATTTAAAAAATATAAGGTTTTAGTTTAATAATGGTTTTATGCTAGGTACTTACTTCTTTGCTTCAATTGAATTTATCCCTTTTTCTTAATAAAATAAACACCTACTTTAGTTGGTAAGAGAGTTTGTAGTTGCGTAGGTTGACATATGGAGATAAGATAAAATTTATTAATTAAAATGTAATCCATGTTATCAATACATAAAAGTGAAACAACGGAAACTAATTCTGTTCTCTTACATTTTATTCTATTCTTGGAGCATGTTTTATAGCTACCAAAACTCAGATATTTTAACGACATCACTATTTAATCCAAAAATATACTTTAAGAATAGTTTTCTTTCATCGTGAGAGATTTTTTTATTAGTTTTTGGGTCGACAAGAAATATGGATAGTTTACTTGATTATTTATCTTATTATGTTGTAAAATGGGGAATATTTGTTTTTCGTGTGTGTTAGTGGCCTACACAGAGGTCACAATTTTCAAGCTGGCTAAAGGCATCTTACATAGCCTGACAATTGGGTATTTTCCTGGGTCAAAAATAAATCGACCGAGTGCTTAAGATATTTGTGTTATCGTCAACATTTGGGACGCACTACTCTTGATTATGAGACAAGATTATCTAGATTTAATGTAGAAAATTTTCGCTTTACAAACATATAACAATAATACCTCATTTTATAACCCCATTGTAAAGATGGCCCATCAGTGTAACGAACCCAGAATTTGATGTTTTTGATCCTAAGTTTGCCTCATACGCGTAAAGCGAATCCTGTGCTGTGTTACAGGAAAGTAAAGTACATATTTAATAGGTAAGATATTATATATTTAATTGTTATATTTGTTGTCTGTTGGATTGTAATAATCTAATATAATTGTTTCTTGTACACACATGCTTTGGATTGCAAACACTTATTAATGTTCTTTTATGTTTTTTTTTGTGTATTTTTGTAATAGTTGTAATCTGCTTTGTGTGATAATAAAATAAAATAAAATAAATCATTTTGCACTGATTAGAAAATAAAACGTCGCAAAATAATGTCACTTGTCTGTGAACATATCCATTTAAATGTGATTTTAGATTTATTATTGCAGAAAAACTGATAATAAGGGCGCTATTTGACTTTAAGAAACTATGATGTTTGTTTTAACGTGTAGAATAAAGTATCTAATTTGACTTGTTGGAAAATAGCGGATAGGCATACAATGATGACAGCCAAAAATAAAGAGCACGGGCTTACTCGAAATATTGACATGCCACTTGTTGTCACTCATCCAAGTGCAAACCACACCAGGGTTGTTTAGCATGAGTAACTTGCACTCCGTCTAGGCCACCGAGCTCCTTCTTAAAATGACCACAAAATATGTCAGTCCTTAGAAACTTTATGTTTAAAAAGTTTTTAACCAACAATGTCTTAAAGATTTTGCAAGTAGACACTGTCCTTACCGTAGACATTACAGACGTCTTTGACTTTATAAACAGTGTTAATTTTTCACAGCAGCTTCTATCAAAGTTCTTCTACGTCACAGACAGAGACATGCAAATGACTGCATCCGAAAGTTGGATAATTCTGTATGCAAATTGCAGCTTAAAATGCACTTCGTTAGGTGTTAGACAGTGGCGTAGCTTAGTCGGGCCCTGTATTACAAGTTTACTTGCCAGTAAAAAAAAAATCCCTGACTCTCAAGCGTACCCCCAATAACTTTTAAACTTATTTCTTAATCTACAAATTGAACACTTTCATTTGATACCCCACTGAGGTATATTTGCATACTTTGGGTTGCTCTCTTACACTTTCAACCCTTTTAACTTTTAAAACGCTGAACCGATTTCCAACAAACATAGCTAAGAGCCATCTCCATCAAATCAGTTTTCAACAACAAAAACCGCATCAAAATTTAAAAATAGCTAGTCGTGATTAAAGGTAGATTTAAAATTATCTTCCCTGGTCATCTAACTTCCGTGCTGATCTGGTAGAAAAAAAAATTAACTGAGAATGTATCAACTGCTTCTCTACCCGCGTAGATCGTGAAAGCTGGTTTCGAGGATGGGTAAGAATCTGAATCCTGTTAGTATTGCGATGCAGCTGGCAATCCATCACTATTTTTATTCCCTTTTTCCACCGTCATGCCCACCATAACACTTAAAACTAGTGATTCTGCGAGCTCTAGACCTCGCGAGTCACCCAAACACAACCCCAACCCATTGAAGATTATCTGATATAAAAGTTGTTCAGACAAAAAAGTTGATTCTTATAATTGTAACAAAAACAATCGAAATGGCTGAAATATGTTTTTTTATTTAAATTTTTAAACCTTTTTTGAAAAGATTTTCAAAACTGAATCAACAAAAATCTCAAATTATTAAACGTGATCACAATTATTTTAAAAGAATTGGCTGAAAAATGCGACTTGTAGGAGAGAACAGACCGACAGACTGACAGACGGACAAAACATTTTTGGCCAATTTCGATAGTGAGTGGCTTTGCTCGCTTGGTCAATTATCTTTGGGTCTAGCTTCTGTCTACCCCGTTAGAGGATAAAGATGAGACACTGTGTGTAACTATTACTGACACCCATGAAAACAAAAGCCAGAAATAAAGATGTCAAAAATAACTGCCGTCCCTCGTTCGGAAGCTATATCTCGTAACGAAACTGTCTGTACGTATGTTTGTTTGTCTGACCGTAACACGGCTTATTGACATAACAAACGTTTATTTTCGAAGTTGCATTGTGCCGCGTTTGTCGGAACGGCGTATATCTGGAATTCGGAATCCGGTTTTGTCATTGAGTTTATTATATAAAAGTGACGCCATAGAATTAGCGTTGAAAATGACTTGTAAAATACATGTATGTTTGAAACGACCCCTGTATTTTTCAATAAAATACTAAAACTTTCCTTGCTGATCTTCGGTTAATCTTTCGTAAGATTATGTCTTTAACATGTATTTTACACATCGAGATCATCACTTACGTACTAGAGTAGACGCCACATATCACAGTTTTGTTCCGTTCATAAAATGCTATCTCTATTCACCTCACATTAGTCGCTTGCTAGAATTTACGCGGTAATTCGCTCTACAGTTTATAAAAGAAAACACTGTCAACATAATTAAAAATGCCGTGGTGTGTGTTGAGATACTGCACTAGTAATTCAAAGAACAAGGCAAAATATGTAGGAATAACTTTTCATCAAAAAATAACTAAATTTCATTGATTGAAAATTAAATACGGATTGAAACCGCCATAATGAATGTAATGAAATTTATAGGCTATGACATCTGACAGTCGATTGAATGATTCAGCATAGACTAAAAAACAGAAGGAAAATGTAGATGTTATAATTATGCCTACATTTCACTTTCTTCATGAAAGCAACGAAAAATTATTTGTTTCCTACCCAGTAATTAATGTTTGTAAAACGTTTAAAATTGTTTATAAAGGAATTTTGATATTACTAAATAATTTTTCAGCCTTAAAAACAATTTTGATCAAAAAAGTAACATTAATAGAAATGTGTAAGAACGATTTTTCTTTCTATCAAAACCGCATAATATTTCTGTTTCATGTCAAGATAATTTATGATATGTTATATAGGCAGACTTACCATGATACTGATACTGACTAAAATTGACAAAGATGTTTGACGTGTTTTCGATGGATTGGGGGATTTTAAATTTTTTCGAAAATCCCTAAATCGAAAAATGATGTTCACAAGCTCACAATACTTTTGAAAGACCTATTCAACGAAACCCCACACGATGGGTTAGTCAAGATAAAAACTGACTCTTACTTTACATGAAGAGCTACCCTAAAAGATTCTAATTATATACCAAAGTACAGTTTTCTAGTACTTATAGTCTCTGAGTAAAACCGCGGTCAGACAGACAGATAGACATGACGAAACTAAGGGTTCCTTGTTTACTACGGAACCCTAACATGGCTTATTAATTTGTTAAATGATGCCGTAAAAGAAGATACTACAAATACCACAATGCAGTTTGTTTTTGCTTCTTCGCACTTCATTAAATTCTGATGTTACAAACAGACACATAGATTTTATTTATTTTAAAGATAAGTATTGATTTATTTTGATAAGTCTGAATAGTACGACTTTCGTAATAATTTAAGAAAAAAGCTGTTATTTTAATATAACAAAAAATATTAAAACACAAAGAAATATTTTACTTCTGACTTCCTATTTTTATTTTTGAACTAGATGTTGCCCAGGAGAATAATCCTACAAGAATCTCACATTTTGGGGGCGTAAAAAGTATCCTATAATCCTACATGTCTATACGTGCATTGATTTGCGGCGGGTGGCGGGCGGGTTGGTTTTTTGTGTATGTAAGTGAACAACTTTGGTGGTTTTTCTGGAGGTTTTTATTTCTTATCTGCCTATATAAAAGGTTGCGGATGTGTTGTGTATCGATAATAGGTACCTTGGTATTCAGCATTTAGCTGAATACTTATAGGTTGCAAATTCAATTCAGGAGTAATGATTTGCTGTGAAAACCTATCCACAATACGGAGAATAATGCATCTACCGGAACAAGCAAACTTCACCCACGTGACTGGTGGCAAGGATTGTGTCATTCAAAGCCCTTATCTTCTTATGCTGTAAGAATTTTGAGTAATCCACCGTCGTCAGCAGCCAGTGAGAGAAATTGGTCTTTGGTTGGGAGAACACATACCAAAGATCGTAACCGCTTGACGACAGATCGATTAGATAAATTAATATTTGTAAACTGGAATCTGAAAATTGTCCATCCTAACGGAAATAGACATACATTACATGAAACGGATGACATTTACGACGAAGCAGTGATAGTGACGTTGAACTGTAGACTGTTTGACTTATTTCAATTATTTACACCTACTCACCTACACCAAATCAATACTATTAAATCACAATAATGTTGATAAGCAAGATATTTTCCCTTTGATTATTAAATATAAAATGTACACCGTATTAAACAAGTATTATACATGTATGATTGTATTTTTCCGACGAACCTTAAATTTGTTGTTTTCGAAAATAACATGTATTTTACGGGACTGATACGAAGTTTTGAAAAAAAAAACAAAAATTATCTTTCGCAATTTTCAACGCTACATAGAACGCCTAAATGAAAAATAAAATACTCAAAACCAAATCTATGGTAAAGAATTAACAGAAGAGCTTACAAAAAATAGGATAAATAAGAGACCATTTATAAACCAGCAAAGCCACCGATTAGAACAATTCTGATTATTGAGACACAAACATATACTATTGATTTGGCTAGCCCCAAAGCTTTAAATAAATATATAAGGATTAAGTTCATAAATTGTATTTTTTATAGTATGATGTACCTTTGATAAGTTTGTGATCCTTGTATATTTTGAATACAATCTAACTGACACAATAATACATTCTTGACCCAGTTTATAGAAATAAATCATCATTTAAAAAAAAATCTAATAGGTATGTTCTGGTGTCGCTAGTTTGATAGGACCTTCAACAACTTAATGTCTGTTCCTGCTATTTTATATCAATGTGTCGACTCGAAGCCGCAGAAAGAATGTTTGTATCATTAATAGGATTCGAACTGCAGACACCATCTCGCATAAAATATATAATCGAATTCCTTGCTAGTGTATGTATACAATTCTATATTTTCAATGTCTTAGTCCTTGGGGCACTGGAATTATAAATTTATTTTATAAACTGATCTGTATTTTTTTACAACTAAGTATGCAATGAGTTGAGAACAACAAGCCATTAAAAAAAATTGATTAACACAATTATGGTCCATTTCTGACCTCTTCTTTTTGAATGTCTGTTATCTGGTAGCATTACGTTTTCTCTTCCACTCAGATCGAGAAACTATAATACCTCTATGGAGCACAACCATCTATAAGCCTACTTAAAATAAATAGCTTTATTAATAATACTGTTCGACTTAAAGAACAACCGAATTCTTCTAGATTACAAATCTGGCAGGAGCAACATGCTCCACCCCCCAATTATATCCAATCCAACCCGTAGAGGAGCTACCGCCAGGTCATAAACTACCATGGGCCACATGGAGGAGCTTGAATCACCTCCGAACTGAAGTAGGTTTGAGTGCCTACGTATAAAAACCTCGTTTACATTGTATTGCGGCCAATTGTACATTTAGCAAAAGAAAAAAAAAACTAGATTTATTTTGTGCACTAGATTCCATCGTAAAGTGACGGAGTCCAGGTGCGTTCATAAAATTTTATTTTTAAACCCATCCGTGTTTATTTTTATTTTGTTTTCAAATATTTTTGTTGATACAATGCTTCCGTGGGTTTTTTGTACATAATTTTTGTTTTGTGAGATTGTCCAACCAAATTTTGTTTCCGTCTTTTTTTATTTCATCAAAGGTTTTTGTTGTATTTACGTTTTTTGTTTGGTTTTTCTTTGTTAATTCAGTTAATTAAACTAAGATTCTTCCTTATATATAACAAAGTAACAATAAATAAAATATATTTGTAAATAGGAAAAACATATGTATCTACTTAAATATGTACAACAAATTATAATAAAGTACGTAATTTAAAAGCAACTATGGTATAGGCACTTAAATAGACAGGTGAACGGTACAAGTGGCATAAAATTTATTAACCTGTTCATACATAATCGTATGTCTTTCACCCTTCCACTCCATACCACTACTTGACATAGTAAAGACGTTCAACATTGCCTAGCAAAAGCTAAAAAGCTTGTTTATGCTTCGCACTAACGAGCTTCCTAAGGAAAAGTTTCATTGCCTCTATATATCACAGTTTAACCTAACAAAATTAGGTAGTCCACGTGTCACAATCACTGGTTGGGGCTACTGTGTTATACAAAACTGCCGGGTAATACTACGGTACCCTTTTCGAGGTGAGAGTATCTGAAATTCTGAAATCTGAATTCAGTGCGCCACTGAATTTCAGTGCGGGCGGTCGTGTCATTCTCGGTCATTCCCGAGCAATCCCGATCGTGAAAACAACTTTTCGAAGAGTGAATTTATTAAATTTGAAACAATTTTAAGTGAATGTATAAGTGAAGTTGCATAGAACGTTGGATTTTGAAGGTGTAAAAGGACATTTTTATTCCCTGTAAGCTTCAGTCATCAAGATTTTTCTAATGTTCTCTTGTCATGTAAGTTTCGCCGGTGTTTCATTGATTTTACTTACTGCTCCTTTTCATTATGATTCAGCATTATGTTTTCAGGCTTTTCGTAAATTCATGAATTTATAGATGTTATCTGGAAACTCATTTCCTTAATATTTTATCAAACTCCTAACTTAAAAGTTAAAACGCAATAGGAAAGACAAACACCATATGATAAAAAAGGACAAATTTATCACGACATAAACAAAAGTTATGGAAACCTTCGAGGTGTATTAGTTAACATGCTAGTCCATCACCCGAAAGTTCTAAAAAAGGCCATTTTCCAACTTGCCACGGCGTATCAAACGCCATGGCAAGTTGGAAAACAGACTTTTCAAATTCTTCTAGGTGCATATTTATAATAAAATACAGCATCGTTGAGGCAGTATTAAACTTACTTTAGTGTAATTTGTCCCTATTTATTTATTTATTATAATTTATTGGTCATAATTTGTTTTAGCGTTGCTCAGATATAGTCTTTGTTGAACCTAAATGATGTTACTTTTTCCTTTATAAAAATACGTTATGCTATATACTTCTATTTAATATCACTGTATGTAATATCACAGTTCATGAGATACAGCTTTCTGAAAGATAAATGGATGGACCATCAACGCTTTGACTGCCAGCATTGCAGACACAATAAATTTGTACGTAATTGTGTGTAATTGTTTCGGTCACCACGTGACCGTCAATTCGTTTATAGACTTTATATTATGGTCACATCCTTAGTAAGAAAATATAAAACAAGGCATTTAAAAAACTTTCTAAATAATGGTGGCATATGCACTTATATATTTATATTAATACTAATAGATTACTTTGCGAAGAACATGACACTTTGACTGCCAGCATTGCAGAAACAATAGATTTTTAAAGACAATATAAGGGTCCCATCCCTTAGTACGAAAATCAACTCGTAAAATAAACCGTTTAAAAACGGTATACATAACTCTAGATAAAATCAAGGTGTTCTTCTCAAAGAAATGTATTCTTTGAGAAGCACACGATACCTTGACTGCCAGCACTGTTGACACAATAGATTTTTAATTGTTTGTCTGACACCAAGTGACTGTCATGGTGTTTAAAGACTTAAAACACAGGGGACAATCTTAAAACTATCGCTCAGAGTATTACAGTCTCGAAACTAGCAGTATTCTTTTAAAGCGGAGTACTTAATTACTAGTTATACCTCTTTTAAAATAATTAAAGTACCCTTAACGTACATAAAATCATTTGTAGTGGGTAGGTTATTTACTAACTACTTATTAAAAAGTCAAATTATAGGTATACAACGTGTCATTAAAGTAAATTACTTTGTAAAAACTTTTTTAAAACAGTAGTTAAAAAGTACGACTCTGTAGATATTTTTTTATTTCTTCACTAAGGTGATGCCCATGCTGTTGTTCGCGTGATCAAGTTTTTGACACCCCACGGAAAATTCACATTTTCGTGGGATAAAAATTATTATTTGTGTAAATCCAGGTAATAAGCTATTTAGACGCTAAATTTCATCCGATTAGCCATTTTGGAGTGAAAGGGAAAGAAACATCCATTAATCTTATATATTGTATTTGTAAAATAAATAAATAAAAAAAAATATTTTCCGGCTGACAAGCAAACACGTTTCACAACTAGTTACGATGGAAGATTATTTTCGCATATTAACGGGCTACCTGAATTTTCCGGGGTCCAGTGCTGCCCCCATTTGGAAGGAAACGAAGATATCATTTAAAAATTTGTCTTGACCAAGCCTTAGATATCTCTTCAAACTATTTGTAACCGACTTCAAAAAAGGAGGAGGTTCTATGTTCGACTGGATATATTTTTTTATAACCTACTGTTTACAGTTTAAAGTAAAAACGTGAAGCTTTTCTACACACATTTGCGACAAACGGCCACTTTTCGCCAGTGTACGTATAGAAAAGCTTCACGTTCTCACTTTTAACTGCAAACCAGGGATGTTACAATTGTCAAATTTTCCACATTCTGGAATGCTAATGCGAAAACGAATGTTAAGGCTGCGAAAGCGAATGCGAATGTACACATCAAGTATTACCAAAAACATACATATGAATTAATAATTTTATTATTTCACTTTTTTTTTCCGGTGCCGTAATGAAAAACTGTTTAATTATCCCATAATAGTTTAAAAAAACAATTAACTAGTTATTTAGTACAGCAGACTGCAACTAAAATAAAACAAACCCAAGTAATCACAAAAACTCAGAAGAAATAAACGCTTCATATTGGTGGAAATAATCACGTTATGCGCGAATCATTGAAACACCGAGTTGCGGCGCAGTGCCGCGTCCGCGAGGCCGATGGGCATGTCATGACCTGCACACATTCGCATTCACATAACATTCGCATTGATTGATGCGAATACGAATGTCGATGCGAATGTTTAAAACGATGCGAACCAATCGCATATGCGAATACAAATATTCGTAGCAACCCTACTATAACCAGTAGTTCATAAAATAGTTTCAAGTGTTATATAGGGCTTGGTCAAGAATAAAATTTAAATGATATCTCCGTTTCCGTTTAAATAATTTATTTCAAATGGCACTGTATCCCGAAAAATTCAGGTATCCTCTTAATCATCATACTGGGCAGACAATTCTTTGCCCAGAAGACGTGCAGCTCGTTCTCTGTTATCTATACTTCGCTTAGTCCCATCTTACGACATCCATGGGAGTGAAAAAGGGTGGTTATAAATCTTATTCTACTCTGCCGTACTCTTGTGGTAACACAAGGCCAATATAAACTATCAGTTCACCCCAAACTGTGAACCGTGGACCCCATACTCAGCAACCCCTTGACCGATATGGCTCATATTTGTACTTAAAAATTCTATTAGCTACATTTACACACCTACCATCATCAAGCTACCATTACAACTAATCGAGGTATCGCAGAACGAATACACATACTCCCATACATACAAAAGCTGGATTTTTCAAGTACACTCGAAGAATATGATACTTTTTCTAAAAAGAAGCTAAGAAAGATAACATTAAAAAAAATATGGAGTAGAGTTTGAAATTCCGTCAATTTCTGTCCACAAAGCAATTTAAGGAACGGAGTCTTAAAATTATCTCGCGTCGAAAATAGTATGACAAAGGGTTGGACTCAGATTCTTAAAACGATAGAGTTGACAAAAATACTTTTATTTATAAGTATTTGTTTAAAAATTTATTGAGTTAAAGCTACAATAATATAGCAAAAAAAGGTAGAAGTAATGCTAAAACATTTTCTACCTTTAGATAAATTTAAGATAGGAATAAAAAAAATTGTGGCCATTTCAATTTCATCGTTGGGCGAAAGTCTCACTGTCAATTTCCATCTACTTCTGGCTTTAATTACTTCATCTTTATCTCCAGCATCTCATTTTTCGTTTTTGGCCACTACTTTATTTGATTAAAAATACTATTTTCACGAGCAACATTTGAATTTCAGCATTTCATATTCCTTCAACACTTATTCAGGTTACGCATATATTTGTACTGCATCTTGAATGCTTAAAATATATTTATATACCTTAATAAAGGATACTTTAAAATACTATAAAAGGATACTTCGTTATTTGCAATCCCAGGGAACCTCTAATTTTGTATAGTATTAATAAGTATTAAACCAGATAATTATTTATATGCTCGATATAATCACAAAATTTTTTGGCCTTTAAAAAAATTGAAGGGAAAAAAGGTAGGAATTAAGTAACAAACATTATAATATCTAAAATTGACTACCGACGCAAGACACTGAAGTGGCTCCGTGCATTTTCATACTATGACTATGGCCGCAATAGCCGCCCGCAATGGTCGAAGTCGCGTACGTCTAACGCATCGCAACCTTGCTAGCAGAAATTAAATTTAAATTTCGTTTGACAATAAAACTTCAGATTATCCAAGAACTTTTAAATTAAGTATATAGGGAAATACTGTCTGGTCTATTTTCTTCATAAGTCTACTGTTAGAATCAGGAGCGAAATGGAGTCGACTTTAAATCGAGTTATGTTCGTATTTCCGAATGATCAGTAACGTAATGATTGATGACTCGATTCGTCGTAATGAGACGTCGGTTAATCGATTCTGTCATCGATTTGCCGCGTTCCGATTATGGAAACTTGTGTCCTGACATTATTTACTATCCTTTAACCTACAAGTATATTAGAATACCTAATATACTTGTAGGTTAAAGGGAAGGTTGTGTGTAAAATAGTCAATAAAAGTAAGATTAAAGACGCCTAAAGGATCTCACATAGCTTGACGACTACCATATAATAAATACATTTAAATGTTAATAGGCGATTTAGCTAGCAACCCATCACTATTTTGTAACCAATCTTGACGTGTCTTTTTATTGAAATATACACTTTATAAATTAATACCTTTGCAAATAACAAATTATTCATTTTATTAATTATAAATTACATATTATTTTTGTAATTTTTAAAAGTACCTATTGATTTATAAAGTGTATATTTTAATAAAAAGACATGTCATTATGGTTTACATTCTTTTAAATACCTAAACAAATGGACTATAAATATTTTTGTTTTCATTGAAACTGTAATATAAAATAACCATAGCGTGATTCATGGAAAACACTTTAGTGTAAGCGACATCTAGGAACATATTTGTAAAATGTTTTATTGGTGTTTGAAAGAAATAGGTTTTCAGTTTTTGATACCTGGTGCTATAAATTTTGTATCAAATATACACCATTTAACTGTTTTTCACACTACGGCTTTTTTTTCGTCACATTTCAGATTTCAACTCAATACGAGTATCATCAACAAGACTGGTTAAACAATTTTGAAATCTAATATACCGATTCATTTTTACGTATTTATACCTGATGGGCTGGACAGAGTCCAGGGCCATAATATACAAAGGCCACGCTTAGCGTGATGGTGTGTGTTAAGATGGAAATAGAACCTAATCAAAATAGTAATGGGTTTGCTAGCCGCATCGCCTATTAACATGATTTAAATTTCGCTCATACCCTCGATCGGTTTTTACCCACCATGGAGAATATCCAATATACATGAGAGCCATATTTCTTATAAGATCTCGTGAAATGTTAAGTGTAAGCGCCAAGGCCATTTCTGTTAAAATGTGTGGATATTTACTTTTTTTTTTAATGCAGTTTTGGATTCTTCATAATATGTCATCGCTACGAAAATATATTTTTTTTATCAGGTCAGGTGTATTTTAAATGTACACCTAGTTATTTCCTGTTTTATTCTAATTATATGTTAAGTACAAACGTGTATTCTTTTAAGAAAGGTCATTGCAGTTAATGGCAAAACAGAAAATAAAAGATGGAAAACGAAAATACGCTGCCCAAGTTATAACTATTTGCAACTATGATTTGCAATATTTGTAAATGGAAAACGAATGAAAAAATTCTTCAGAAAGGTACACTTATTTCCAAGAAGCTTCTAAGAAGTTTAATGGACTGCATAGATAATTAGTTGATTTTAGACTGAAATAATTATGTTTTGGAAGAAGTATTTAAGTTGGTTTGAGTTCCGATGACGAAAATTAACCATTCCCCGCCTGATCTGCAAAACTAAGCAAAAAATACAGTATATAGGTAATTACGTGTAGATTACAGCAAAACCTATATATGAATTCTATCAATTAAAAACAAAGTGATAAACTTAATAAAATACGTTCGCTTACGGAAAATAGTTCACTAAAACACTACTACATACTAATGTGTCAGGATTACAGGAACGGTGTATTCTGAACTACACACTGGCCCACGATTTGGCATAGTACCGTGTATACTCAAGTTTTCATAGGCCAGAGAATACTATATACTTAATGGTTAAACAAACTTACCTTAAGCGAAGTTTGACCATAATTTTATAAGATCTTGTATCCGAAGTTATTTGTATACCACGTAGTCTCACTGTTCATTGTATTGGGCAGATAACACAGTCTTTAGAGATCTTCAATTTAAAAAAAAACAACATCTGACCTGTCTCTGTCACCTGTCAAACCGGCCGCATTCTTCATTATTTTAGAGACAAATTTTGCAAATTTCGCTTTGGGGCAAGTATAATCTTATACATATTAGGGTGTGGCGGGTTACAAATAACTTCGGATACAAGATCTTATAAAATTATGGTCAAACTTCGCTTAAGGTAAGTTTGTTTAACCATTAATTTTACTACGATCGTCGTATCACTCGTTATTTGTATACCACGTAGGATGTTTAGAGCTAATTTGCAAAATTTGGGAATGCACGATCCATACTTAACTATATTAAAACTTTTTGACCTTACATTGACTAACAATTAAAATGATCTGGTGAATGAATCGAAAAATTCATTTATGTTCAAATAATTTGAATTTAAAGTTATTTTGTACCTTAATATTGATAACAATATTAAAATAAATAAGGTATTAAAGAGACGAACAAGTTTTAAGTTTTCTATTGTCTCAAAAGTTTGTCAGTCACAGTAAAACTAATCGCCGATATCTTTGATTAGGATTATTTATCATACAAAAATATTTTATGTGTTGATCAAAGCAAATTTTATATAGTATAATCTTGTTACGTATACGATAATGAATTAAATTATTATTAATGTAAACTTAACTGGTACGAAGTCATCCACTTAATTTTTTTGTTATCATAGGTATCATTGATAAAAAAAGAAACTATATTATAATAAATCCGTAGCACAGCGAAAGTTATTTATATAGGTTATAAATATTGATTTTAGTATTACTTGACAGTAGCAAGCATTATGTGATTAAGAGTATATCAAAAGAACTAAATGACAACCGTGTAATGAGAAAAGTTCACACGTTAAAAAACTTATTTTCAGAAATAATCTTATTCGGCTTAGATAAGATGAAAATAGTATTTCATACAAAACTGATTTGTTAAAAATGTTTCATATTAGTTAGATAACAGTATTAGTATACACAGAATAACGATTTAGTTTCTTATATGTTATAGAGAAATTCTCTAAAAGAAAACGTGAAGGATAATTATTTAAGCAAAATATCTGTTTACAAATTGGGAAAATCACATTCTCACATTTTGGACAACATTTTTTGGTATGGATAACATAGATCATTTTTATAGATAGAGCATGACTTTCTTCTTCGATGCTGTATGACATTTGTGTCGAGGACACTTTTGTCACATTTAATCATGATTAAATAAACGCATTTAGAAAACACATTTGAATGTATCTGAAATTACGATAATTCAAATCAATCAAATAAGGAAGAGGCTAAGAAGATGATGACAGGAATTCGAAACAATCTGAGTAACAAAAGTCTTGTTCGATTTGACGTCCTTACCACATTTCCCTAGAGACTGGTTCTGGTCTACCTTTTCCGTTGCGCAGTTCCGACAGCCGTCACTCTGTGTAAGCAGAACCAAACTAGTTACCTTGTCAAATCAACTAGATTAGGTAGCGGATCCAGGGCTCCAAAGCCTCACCGCTGAGGATGCGCTTATATTATTTCCTGTGTAGCGAAAATTAATCCATAGTGAAAATAAATCAAAAGTCTTTTTAGAAACGTTCCAAAGGTTTTTTTTTTATTATAGAGACCGCTTAGCGTCAAGAGATATCCATTGTACATAAATCCTATAGATTTAAGTGCAATAAATTAAATAAATAGATTTGGTAAAATATTTAGAAGACCAGGATATTTCTGCAAGTACCTATAGTATGTTGTCAATTATTTAAATTGTTATAACCAGCCTATAGTTAATATAAACAATCTTTATTTCTTAGTATATGAAAATGTATAAGCGTTTTCTCAAAGCGTGACTTATAGTTATAGCTTAAGACTAAAGGTTTGAACAAGATAGTCTTTAACCATATTAAAAAAGAGTCACAATTATCAACTTCAAATTTTGTATGTTATTGTAGAAACTGTTGAGATTGCAGGCAGTTTTATAACCTCTGCAATAAAATGTACCGAATTTTAATTTTCACATATTTAATGTATTAATAAGGCTGGTGTCTATAAAACCAGGTTTTAAATTAAAAGTTCATTTACTTTGAAATTTATCTAAATAAATTTACTGCATTTTTTCTATTCAACAACATCTTAGATGAGATCTCTATGTAGAGATTAGATAGTGTCATTACGCGTAAAACAATATACCTGTAATTTGTATCCAACTATTTACCATATTCTATAAATAAAGTATAATTAAATGAGGTTTTGCTGATTTCATCACGAAATAGATAATAAAAAATTAAACTTAAAGATAACATTTATTATCTTTAAGTTGACTATTTCAAATAAGCATCTCGATAAGAAGCTGGACTATCTATGCACGTTTAAATTACACAGCAAGTATGAAGTTTCAAGAAATTTTCATTTCAAAACTTGGGTTAAATTTGAATATATCAATAGCCTGATGCTATTTCCCACAGGGATTTCCTCCTCTGAGAATCTCCATTTCCTCATGATCCATAGCTCAAGATACCCCGACGTTTAGATATCACTTGTTACATTTTTGGTTGAAAATACCGAGTTCATAACCGCAACATACGTACAACATATATATATATATATATATATATATATATAAATGTCTTATAATTTATTCCTTGTCTAGGTTAAAATAAGTAGTCGACATATTTGGGAACACAAAATTTTGACAAAGATGTATTCACTCTGTAAATAATTTTCAAGGTCTATATAATTCGATGCCCGATTTTATAAAATAATTTAGTATTTAATATAGTCATTAAATATTTGTTTATGTATAAACCTACATGGTTTACTGAGCGAAGTGAGAAAATTCATATAGAAACTTTTATTTAGCCGTATCATTGATATAGAGCAATGCAATATTATATCAATATTATTCATGGTTTTACGACAGTTTATAAACGATCGCTAAACGATAAACGATCGAATCGCTTTTCACTACATACGTCATTATGTTTCAATGATTCATTCAAGAATAATTTGTTATGGCCATTTCATGTTTGTTAAGGATAGATCATAACTTGAAGAAGAATAAAATATTACAGCGTAACAACGTATAAATCGACATGGTACAGCGTAGTACAGCATGATTTGACATAGTTCAATACAGTACAGCATAAATTTGTATAGCTCAGCATAGTACAGAATAGTGCAGTATAACTCGGCATAGTACGGAATCGTACAAAATGGTACTGAACAGTACTATGTAGAACAGAACACAACAGCGTAGTAAAACGTTGTGTAGCGTAGAGAAGCGTAGGGCGGCGAAGGCAGCATAGGGCAGCCTACAGCAGCGTAGAGCAGCATGGCATGGTACAGTATATCTTAGTGCTTCCTTGTATATTGTACTGCTTCCCAGTACATTATAGAAATCATAGTACACCATAGTAAACCATTATGCATCATAGTGCATCATAGTACATCATAGTACACCATAGTACATCATAGTACATTAGTACATCATAATACATCATAGTACATCACATTAGTATCAATCACATCAAAGTACATTTAAATACATTTTTAGTACATTTTAAGTACATTTTAAGTACATTTTAAGTACAATTTAAGTACATTTCAAGTACGTTTTAAGTACAGTTAAAGTACATCGTAGTGCATTATATTACGTCATAGGATCTCATAGTTTATCAAAGCATGCCATAGTGCATCATAGTACATCATCGTACCTGCTAAAACATTGTTGTACCTCATTGTGATAGTACATAATAATAAAGTACCTTACGGTGTGATACATTATAGTTTAGTATTGAAGTAATTTCCATTTGTGCTGTAGATAGGTTACGTCTGAACAAGATTACGACCGCATCGTAATACTAAAAGTGCGTGACATATGACCGCATCATAGTTCTATGCACTGCGTTTAGAACTCAATTGTTATTTCCATTTTCTCTGTACTGTAATGCTTGAACAAGACTACGACCGCATCGCAGTACGAAGTGTGCGTGACTATAACCGCATTATAGTTCTATGCACAACGTTCAAAACAATTGTTATTTCCTCGTGTGTGATGACGAACAGAGACCATTTTCCTTAAATCTTGTAATCGTTCGTTGAAACCAAAATACTTCACATCGTAGTACTTGCTGCATCACGTATGCTTGCCTTTTTCTTCCCAGATCAAAAAAACTCCGACAAGATATGACAACAATCTGAACTAGTACCTCTTTGGCTGATATTTATTTTAGCACGAAAAATAAATTCACGTAAAATAGAATAAAACATAAATGTAGGTAGTTTACTACTGAAAAAACATTTTACGATCTCCGTGGCCTTATGGTTGGTATGCCAATCCACCACTCGAGGTTCTGTGTTCGATCCCTAGCCATGGCAAGATGGAAAATGCCCAGTTTGAATAAATAGTTAAAATACTGCAGTGAAAAATACATGAAAAGAATTAACTTACAATCATTACTGCTGCATGAAAAATCCACGTCATGCTGGTGCTTCTTTCACCTAATTTATGATTATTTCACAATCTATATGTATAAACCACAAGTATAATGTAAATATAACACTAAAACTATGGAAGAAAACTAAAACTAAAAAATAATTTTAATATATGTGCTATCGTGCCCGCACAACAAAAGTGAATGAAGAATGCGGCCGGTTTGACAGGTGACAGAGACAGGTCAGATGTTGTTTTTTTTTAAATTGAAGATCTCTAAAGACTGTGTTATCTGCCCAATACAATGAACAGTGAGACTACGTGGTATACAAATAACGAGTGATACAACGATCGTAGTAAAATGGCAAGTATATACTGGCGCTGACTGTGTTAGTTCGAAAGTTATAGAGCAATATTTATTTTCACTAAAATGCGTACCTGAAGCGCGTTGGTAAGGGAAAAGCCAAGCGTGGGAATAGTTATAGGTACTATGGCAGTGTAGACCACCTATATCTCAAAAATCGACTCTGATGCTTGCGAACTTAAAAAATATATGAATAGTTGCTACACTCATTCATTAAAATAAGTTCAACAGTTCAAGACTTATCGCGGTACAGACACACGGTACAGACATACAAACATACATACAAACAATGTTTTCGCCCTAACTCTCGGTCAATAAATAATGGTGACGCCAGGACCTATCTTAACGTACCTTCCAAAGCACAGAGGAGCTTCAGAAATTTATGCCAATTGAAGTCGCCCATCGAAATGCCAACCACGACCAGGGTTGCTTAACTTGCAATAGCAATTCTTGCCCCCATTAGGACTTCGAGCCCATTTTATGATAATTTATGATAATAATTATGTTAGACTGTGACTTTTTAACATCCGAGGTGGTTAG
The DNA here is from genome assembly GCA_943193695.1 of Acrobasis suavella. Lineage (NCBI taxonomy): Eukaryota > Metazoa > Arthropoda > Insecta > Lepidoptera > Pyralidae > Acrobasis > Acrobasis suavella. The sequence continues at coordinate 33,912,963 of OW971928.1, forward strand.
TCAATTTTACCAACTAGGAAGTTGGTTTGCGTGTCCAGTGCGCGTAAAACAATACTTATGGCCCGGGTGAAGGAAAGGTAATTTGAACAAATATTTTATAAACAAGTAGGCTAAAGTAGAAGAAAACATTTCATCGTGGCAATGCTGTCAGCCTTATGGGCATATTGCCGCAGGGTAAAACCTGGCCCTTTTTTTGTATTTTTATTTCCGAACTTCAAATGTCAAACCAAGTGCGAGTCGGACTCGGATTCTGCACCATTATCTTAAACAAATTACGTTTTTTGTATGGGAGCCCAACTTAATTATTTATTTTATTACGTTTTTAGTATTTGTTATTATAGCGGCATCAGCAATTTTCACAGATGATGTATGTATGTACATACATCATCTGTGAAAATTTCAACTGTCTAACTGTCACGGTTCATGAAGCACAGCCTGGTGACAGACAGACCGACGGACGGTAATGCGCATTAATAGCGCTTTCGCTAGTTAAGAGACATTGGGTGTGGTACACACTTGGATGGGTGACCACAAAAGGTATAAAAATTTCTTGAGGTTCTCCGTGCTTCGGAAGGCACGTACAAGCTTTTGGTCCTGGCTGTTATCATTATATGGCATACGTCAAGCTTTGTCAGATGCATTAAGACAGTCTAAAAATCTGATATCTGTGTTGGCCACTTTCAAACACGAAAACAACAACTATGTGACGTACATAGTTGTTGTTTTCGTGTTTGAAAGTGGAATGCGTTTACGTGTGAGGCGACGCCAATGGATGGTGAGAAACATATACGACACAAATAAGTTGAACAAAAATGGCGGACCTCAAACCATTTTTGTACAAATGCCCGACACGTAAAGTGAACCAAAATGGCAGTCGTTGGCGCATTACTGGCACCTGCGCCGATAACCACCATTTTGCTTCAACCTACGTACTGAAAATTTTTACAAAAATGCTTTGAAATCCGCCATTTTTGTTCAACTTATTTCCATCGCATTGTATGTCAGGGGAAGCTTGAAGGTGGCGCCGGTAAATGATAAGGATAGTAGTAATAAATTGGTTAGGTATGGACATGTTATGAGACGCGAAACACATTAAAAAAGGGCCATGAATATAAAAGTGGAATGGAATGCGTAAGGAATGATATGGGAATAGTTGGAGTTGATGGAAGTGTGGCGGGGGATAGAGGGACATGAAGAGACAAGACACACTGCGCCAACTTCGCAGATAACGAGATATGGTAGGGAAGATGATGATGAAGAAAAACAATGAGAATATCTATATATTTGTAATAGGTCGAAGCAATCGTAGCGGTGCTACAGAGTGCTACAAAGAGCTACACTTATATTATTTTTCACTGAAAAACGAAATTGCAGAGTAATGTAGTGTAGTAACATGCGTGTTCTAGTTGTAAGTATATATATTATGAGAAATGTATTAATAAAGAGAGTCCTAATCCAACCGTGTTTGAATACAGTCGCCTCCTATACCATATGGCGACCCTGCCAGTCGGCGCAGCCCTGCGCCGGCGCGGTCGTGTCATAGTGTGTGCCGCGTACCGCGTATAACATGAAGATTTTGTGAAGAAAATAAAGACTTTAATTCATAAAAAAAAACATACGGTTAAAATGTGACAGTACAAATATAATATTTTTTTATTTTGTGGGAAAGGAGCGATAGAAAAATTAAGCCTGGATGAAATAAAAATATCATTAGTATATATTTAGAATCTAAAATTAAAATAATGAAAATAGAAGATCAAGAAAATATTAAGTTTATTTTTGAATTAAGAAAAATATTTTTAATAAGTAGGAAGATTTCAAGAATTGAAGAAATAAATATTAAGATAATTAAAGAAAGAAAACCGAAGATATACGTATATGGAAATGAATACATAATGAATATTTTAATACGAATATGAAGTAAAGGTGCACATCATACTTGCTAAGAAGATTTAATTTATGAGAAGATTGAAAACGAGTACCTAATATGAAGATGTTTTGAAGAGACGAATACTTATGCAAATACATATGTAGTGTTCTTTTTTTATAATTTAGAATAGAGAAGAAAGAAACGTACGGGACAAGGATGGTGTCAAGGGTATAGCCCGGCCCACTTTCAACGGAGTCCATTGAAGAGCTCAACCCACCCAGCCCGCAGCCAACGTGACATGGCATCAGCTTCGCAAGGCCAAGACAAGTTTGTCTACGACGTTCAAGGACACAATATACGGATGAAAATACTTTGATATCCTTTTTATACATTTTGACATAATTTTTGTTCGTTTGTATCGTTTATAAAAGTTTGCAGTATTTTTTTTATTCAGTGACATAAACGTAGAGGTCATCATTTTACAATTTTTTTTTAGTATTGAATTTTATTTTGTATTTTATTGAAAAAGTCGGAAGTTTTTGATTTTTGCTTTTGCTCTTCTGCCAGTAATGACTGGAGATGAAAAAATAATAAGATCATTGATTAGCAGCATAGAGTATTACAGTAGTATCTTATCTGAACAGTCTCACATGATTTTGATTAATTTTGTTTTGAAAACACGTCTATCTGAACATGCTAAATTTATGTTAAAGTCTACCTGTAGTGATGTTAATTGCCTAGTTTCAGACATGAAAAAGTTATTATTGCCTGAAAAGTCAGCTTTTTTATATACAGAAACAGTTAATTAATTGTAAGCAGGGAAATCGTTCTATAAAAGCATATGGAGCAGAAGTGATAAACCTTTTTGTGGATCTCACACTAGCTCAGTCTGATGGTGATGAAACTAAAATAGAAGCGCTTCGCCCTATCGATAAAAAAATTGCCATAGATTGTTTCTTAAAGGGACATAACAATTTCAGGTCATATGTTATTTTTTCAGCACAACTTTTTCATTTTTTATCAGATACTATTCAAGCCGCAATTGACGAAGACAGTATGATGTCATTAAACAGAAATAAAAACATACATTTTCATACTCGACATAATAATAACGCTAAATATTTGTGTATAAAATCTTATTTTGTCAACTCTAATTATTACAGTCAAAATTCTAAAAATAGATTAGGTGCATCGAAAAGTTCTCGAAGCATGTCGCAATCCAGGCCGCCTGCACAGATGTACAGCATGCCACACGTGCACAGGCCACGTTCCGCAACCTCAGCAAGTACAGCGATTCGAAGAAATAGGGCTTGTACACAAAACTGCGATGCGACGCGATTTGAATTCGCAACGCAGAAAGTTGCGACACGAATTACTGCGATGCGATTTCGTGCGGCAAGGCGTCTCTTAGGGTGACCATTTCTTCGACGACTGTCAACCGTACTGGACGTATTTTGAAATTAGGTCGTGACATGGATCGTAAAAAGAAGTGTGTACTTTTGTTATTGCTTAGGAGATACAGGCAAAAGAAACAAAGAAGATTTTGGGTTCATCCATATATTACTATTATGAACGCCGACGGGAACTATTTTCGTCGAAAATATGAAGCTTTGAAAATCGACGATAAAAAGTTTTTTGATTATTTTAGGATGAGCATATCTTCATTCGAAGAGCTTTTAAGTTTATTATCACCGTATCTTCAGAAAAGATCGTACAAGGGGAGAGTTCCTGTAATGCCTCTGGAAATGATTGGCCTCACTATCCGGTAAGTAAAACAATAATTCTTTATATTAGTTTTTATTGAGAAAAGAGTTTTCCAAATATTACAATCGATAAATTTACGAAAAATCAAAGTCTTCTTCCGTTGAAAGTGTGCTTAATACGCTCGTGATAGAAAATTCATTACTAGGTGAATCAATTTGATCTGGTCTGTAAGATGAATGTTGTTGTATCGGTGGCGTTTGTTGAGATGTTGCAAAATGTGGAGTTTGATAGCCACCCTGGTAGTTGCTATTCGGATAGTAGTAGCCATGAGGTTGATGCAATTCGGTTAAAATTTGAAGAACTCTGCTTTGAAAGATCAGTGTTTTATTGTCATCCAATCTTTCAAGTGATGGTAGAATACCTTTAAAAAAAGATATGTGTCTATTCTCCGGCTCCTTCAAAGTCTTTAAAATTTCATCTTCAAAATTATTACTAACCATCTTTCTTTTTTGTGGCTGTTTTTCGTAACGTTTTTGAGATGTACTTTCTTGATTATGTTGCTCATTTTCTGTTTCATTTATACTGTTTGTGATCTCATTTTGTAGATTTTTTTTCAGAAATTGCAATTGTTTGTATAGATGGTATTCTTTAATATTTTTTGATCCAGACCCTGACCTATTTGCATCTTTGAGTTTCTTTTCATATTTATTAAAGGTATCCTTAATCCCCCTCCATCTTTGAATTACTGAATTACCTGAAAAATAAAATTATTATTTATAGAAAAGCTAACAGCTGAGTGAATAGTCCAAGAATATTATTAAAATACAGTGTGTTCTAGAGAGGGTATATACATACACAAGGGGGTAAACATAGGTACTCGATGAACTGAGTACATTACGGCAATAAAATCTCCCAAAATCGTCAAAACATTTTAATATTACAAATTTATGTTTGTTGTTGAATTATATGAAACAGCCTATTTCTGACAGCAAAAAAAAACATGGTTTACAAACCAATCTTTTTTGCGGTTTGATTATAGGGTACCACATACATTTCAACAGCAAAAATATGTTTGTAATATTAAAATTTTTTGACGACTTTGGGAATTTTTTTTGCCATAATATACTCAGTTCATCTGGTATGTTTACCCCCATTGCGTATGTATATACCCTTTCTGAAACACCCTGTATATGTATGTTGTTTATGTCGTTTTAGGTTAGTGTTTACTTATATTAAAGTTTGTTATTTATATTTATCCTTATTTTATTTTTCTATTTATGTTACAGATTCCTAGCAACCGGAGATGAACTGAGGAACATACATTTTAATTATTATCGAGGAATAAGTACAGTTGCTAAGATAATACGATTAGTTTGTAGCGCAATATGGAAACATTGTTTAAATGCAAACATACCAAAAATAACGCAAGAGCTGCTTGAAGAAATAGCTGCAGACTTTGACATGAAAGCCAATTTCCCTAACTGTATTGGTGCCGTTGATGGGAAACATATTCGAATATGTAGTCCCGCAAACAGTGGATCCCTTTTTTTTAATTACAAGGGCTACAATTCGATAGTTTTGTTGGCTATTGTTGACTCGAAATACAGATTCATTTATGTGGACATAGGAGCATATGGAAAAGAAAGCGACTCGACTATTTTCCACAACACGAAACTGTACGACTTACTGATGAGAGGTGATTTGCCTACACCAATATCGAGGCCGTTACCTGGCTTTCAAGAACCGGTTCCATTTGTTTTTGTCGGAGACGAAGCTTTTTCTATTTCGAATAATGTCATGCGCCCTTATTCAGGCAAACATTTGTCTGTTAAACAAAGTTGAGTAGGGCAAGAAGATATGTCGAGTGTGCTTTCGGCATACTGGCCAATAAGTGGCGAATATTTCACCGGCCCATTAACGTCTCATATGATTTTGCAATAGACATTGTCAAGGCTTCTTGCGTTTTACATAACTTTGTACTTAACCGTGATGGATTAGAAACCTCTGTTGACATGGTCATAGATGATTCCGAATTACTACCACTCCAACAACGGTTGAATGTAGGCAGTCAGGTAGAAAGTGCAAATATAATAAGAAACCAATATTCGGATTACTTTACTAGTGAAGTTGGGGCATTAAGCTGGCAACTAAAAAAAATTTGAGAATATACAATGCCGCTTGCCAACGATAGGACGCGTTTCCATTAAGCAAGTAGCCTGCATGCATCTTGCACGCAAGTTTCACGTTTCCATTAATCAAGCTGCAAGCAACTTGCATCTTGCATGCAAGTTACTTGCTTAATGGAAACGCGCCCATATTGCATTGATAAATCGCGCCATACAAAACCATAGACTAAATATGGCACATTCAATCAGTCGAAGCTGGAATTTTAGAATTTGTAGGTAGCTTAAGTAAAAATAATTTGTAATAAATGTATTTGTCTACTGTAAGAATCTTTAAATTATAGTAGTCACTGTTTTGACTTTTGGTTGGTTCCGTCATTAGAAATGATTTTATTTAGGACTTTACTGATATTTTATGTTTGTGAATCATTATTAGTTTTGTTAATTTTATAATAATTTAGTTATATTGTTATCACGTATCGTAAATAACAGGCATTTAAATATTTAAAACTAATCGGAGTATCTCAGTTGAGAAGTAGTTGCCATGACGACGAAATAACAGGAGATGGGTGAATTTTGTAAAACATAGCATACGAATGTAATTATTTTAATCGATTAATTTGAGAAAACATGGAGAATATAGACGAGATATTACAAACATATGAATCATCCTGTTTAATTTATGAAGAACCCTCGAAGAACCCCACACTACTTACCAAGTTTAGTTTTTTCGTTGTTTTCTTTTTCCTCGAAATTTTGAAATAAACTTTTACATACATTCTTCCAAGCTTCTTGTTTGATGAATTTATTTTTATAATCTTCGTTACTAGTGTCCCAAAGAACAGGGTGTTCCTCAATCAGTGATATAAAAAAATCAACGTCGTACTCCTCTGTCATTTTGTTTACATCAAAGTATACGTCTTGCCCACAGGCTGTCTCAGAGCGAACTAAAAATATCGTCAACAAGTGTGACGTAACATCGCAGAAATGCGCGATGCGAATCTATTCGCAAGTTCTTGCGATGCGTCGTGCGAGCTCGCAGGTTTTTGCGATGCGACGTCGCACCGCAGTTTTGTGTACAGTCCCATAAAGCCTACTGATGATTGTGATATTTTTAGCGATCGAAATTTAGAACTTGTTAATTTATTTAATACTGACGAATTCGATAAATCTATTCATTTAAATAACCTACAAAACTAATTTTTGAAAATAATAAAATAAATAATTTTGTTAAATTAAATAATACAAAAGTAAATAAAATATGTCGTAAAAGAGCAAAAATAGATAAAACGAGAAGAAAAAGTAAAACCTCAGATATGACAATAACTAAAAATAAGTTTATTTTAATTAATGAGAAAAAAGTAGTTAGGAGAGTATGTGTATGGAAAAATAAAATAAAGTGTATAAGTGTGTTCAGGGAAATAAATAAAAATAATGAAATGAAGGAAAGTGTAAGAAAGTATAAGATGAAAAATAAATGTTCTATAAGAAAATGTAATAGTGAGTTAAGAAATATAAAAAGAAATGTGAAAAGTTTAAATAGGGAATGTTCAAGAAATAATGAAAAGAAAACTATATCTAAATATAAGAAAAAACTAAAGAGTAGAAATAAGTATATTGATATGAGTACTAAAAATATTGGATTAGACAAAGATATTTTATTAAGTAAATTGTATGATAGACGAGCAGTCGGAGTAACTTAGATAAATCTTAGCTAATTACTTACTTACGTATAAAAAAAGAGAAAAGTGTTTTCCTTAATTTGATTTTTCTACTTGAAGTTTATTGGGTTATTTGTGTTTGTTATTATTGCCACTATTTTTTATTTGAATAGTAGTAGTTAATATCATTATAGTACAGTTTGTTATTATCAGAACTAAAAAAATATATATTTCGGAAAATGTATATGTAAGTAACAACCTATACGTTTCTGAAGTTTGACAAAAGTGTTTTTATATTTAATTAACTAAGTACATATAAAATTATAATATTATACTAATGATACTTAAAAGTAATTATATTTTATAAGACGTAATAAGTATGATGTATGGTTTAGTTGCAGTTACTACACATTCCTTTTCCATATTGCATTGGTGTACTATTTCGTAATTCAATGTTTGTTTCTATGTCATGTATTCAAGTTCAAAGAAATTAAGTATATGTCAACATTAATTGTGTCATTTGTATTGTTTTAAAATAAAGAAAATTAAAAGTTGTTTTGTAAAAAAAAAATATGTTAACAAATTTTTTTTCCCTTTCAAAGGGGGAGGTTTAGTGCAGTAACATGCGTGTTCTAGTTGTAAGTATATATATTATGAGAAACGTATTAATAAAGAGAGTCCTAATCCAACCGCGTTCCAATACAGTCGCCTCCTACACCACAGTAAAGGCTGTATTTTTTTAAACCATAATAACTATAAGGCTACTTATTGTTAAGTTGCTACTGTTTAATAGATAAGTAGGTATTGTGGCCGACGTCTGAAATACCAGGGTTGCCATACACGTATCGTCGACCTTAAAGAATTTTTTTCTATTTTCTATAATAGCCTGATGTTTTAGTCTCTTAAAAAAAACAATAAAGATTATGTTGAGATTAGGTTAAGTAGATTTCAATCCTTATTGCTTAGACAAAATGATGTACACTTAAATATTAAATTAAATTTTACACTTCTTACCTTGGATTTTTTTGTAATCTTTTTCTCTCAAATATCTAATGAATAGTTAATGACCTCACTACATGCACGGCTGATTCCCTCCCTGCCATCCGCCAGTTGCCTGGTAGCAGGCTGTGATATTCGAATAAGACTGGTATGCATTTGTCGGCGTTGTGCATATGACATGACATTTTTTTTTCTTATAGGGTACTTGTTTCGAAGGTTTGTAATCCGCTAATTTCCAGCAAGTCAAATCAGATGCTCTTAACTTTACGTCAAAACAAACATTGACAAATAGCGCTCCATAAATCACTTTTAAATTTAAAATCACGATCTAAATGGACATGATTAATGACATGTGTAATTATTTGTGACGTTTATTTCTCCTTTAATTTCAAACTATTATTTTTGACCCAGGAAACTGCCCTATCACATGGCATAAAGAAATTTCCACGATAAACATGAAATAGATCTATATTTACCAGACAACTATTAATTTATTACCTTTTTTTAGTTATAATAAAATATTTACACCTAGAAAGAAACATGGCACATTCTCATTAGTCATATTTTATTTATAGTTGTGGCCTTAGATTGTGGCCGTGAGCCTCGACCGCGTAGAACTTGGTTTATGACCTTTTTATCTGTACTGTAACTACTTTATTTCGGGCCACAGAATGAGGTTTGTCGGGTACTTATGTTGCTACGTATAATATTATTATATATATTATTCATGGAAATTAAAAGGAGTCTAACTCTAATAAGGTTTTATTTTACAGTACGTGTAGGACCTACAAAATTTGTGTGTGAGAGAGAGTAACATATACTGAGACTTTATTCATTCAACTCACACTAATACACATTACAAAAATGATTCAAACTATATGCTAAACTTAAAAAAAGTCTTAAAATAAAAATATAACAATAAATAGAAAATTTTATCTACGAGTAAGAGGAATCGTGCCTAAAATTGGATTCCTCCACTGGATACTTAGCTAATCTATTCCGTCGGGCTAAACAAATTTTACACACGATATCACGTCGTTATTCATTGGGTGGACAGAGCCTGGGGTTATAAGACGCATAGACCATTTTTAGCGTAACGGTGGTCATTTAGATGAGAGAGGTAATCAAAAAAGTGATGGCCGGGTTGGTGGTCCTCAGCCTTAAGACCCTCGCTATCGCCTATTCTGAGCAGACAGAGCAAAAGGCCGCAAGACCCAAGGGCCACTTTTAGCGTGAAAGAGGGCCAAAAGGCGGAAAAAGGAATCAAACTAGTGATGGATTGCCAGCCGCATCACCTTTTAAAACGACTCGCATTTACGCCAATTCCCTCGATCTGCGTCAAAAGAGAAAGCAGCTGGTACATTCTTAGATTGTTTCCTCACAGAACAGCTGAAAGAGTGATAGCATGTTTGTTAGTTAATAATATTTCTTAATTAAAACCAGCTGCATTAGTATCTGGAATAATGCGCTAACTTCTGCTCCAGAACTGACAGACGAAATGAAACAACTTTTCCTATATGCCTGAATTTTATAACTTCAAACTTTGCCTTCTATGAATGCTTTCTCATTTGAGCTTACATTTTATCCACTGTATTCATACAAAATCACACCTAAAATCAGTTATCATATCATCATGCGATATATAGCAAAATAGTAAAAACCGCGTGTCTGTACATTTGATGAAACTTTTCAAGCAAGAAATAAAATAAGAAATTTTATGTAACTCCCGATACAACTGTACAAGCATCTCGATAACTTTATCTTTCAAACACAAAAAGAACTGAATGAATCATGATTAGTCGATTCGTTTAGGAGCTACGATGCCCCCGACACGTCAAACTTATAACACCCCTGTTTTTGCTTCGGCGGTTAAAAAAGAGATTGAGCAATAAGATTTTTTATCTGTGTTATTAAACCTAATAACAGTCTGTATGGATGATTGTTTCGATTTTACGCAAAAAAGGTTGATCGGATTAGAATAAAAGAACGTTGATATGAGGACACCTTTTACCCGAAAAAGGAGGGTTATGTTTTTCAAGAGTATCTATGTATGTATGTATTGGCAGTATTGGCACGCTCTGCAGCCTGAACGGCTCGATGGATTTTAGTTTGAGAGGTGTCGTCAGATTCGTATTTACTGTGAGAGTGACACTGGGTGTATCAAAACAAAAACACAAGAGTAACAAAAAAATTAAATAAAAAAAGGCAGTCAGGTTTTTATTTTTTTGGAATAATTACTTGTTTGGATGTGAGGTTCCCGTTTCTTTCAGACTCGGGATTAGCCAAAAAATAATATTGTTCATCTATTAGTCTGTTTGTTTATCATCTACAGGTTGCATTTTTCAACCGATTGTCGTGAATCGATTCAGTTATTCAAAATTTTTAAACAACAGTGTTGTAAAAAAATTGCCACGCAGGTAACGCCGCGGACATCCCTAGGTACAATGGTTATGTTACGTATAATATTCTGTTACGATATGAAGTTATGATCCATACGCACCAAAATTAAACAACTTCTCCCATACGGCAAAATATGCCAAAGTTGATTCCCCTGTATTTGATTCCACGTCATTGGCAGGGCTTAGAACTAACAACTTACCTGAAAATACCTGCCTGGGGTGGGGTGTTACTGATAGCAATTTAACACGTTTTAATACACACCTTTTTTGCGTGTCGATGGTTTATTTTTTATTTTCTATCAGCCAATATTGAGCTATACTCTGATGCTGCAGGTAGTACTCGGGATAAGAAAGCAAGTGCGCTATAGTTTGTGGGGAGGAGCCTCACTTGCACACGTTTTGAGAACTATTTATCATCAACCCCCTGGACACACTACGCACACCCAAGCTTATAAACGTATGTACATCAATTTGTTCTTTCCATTTTGTCTGGCTAAGTGTCCAGCAATGCGTTAAGTATTATTTTGCGGTTGTTATTAATGGCTTATTGCTAGCAGTGGGTTTTCGAAAGCTGATGATGATGATTGATCCCCGGAACCGGAGTTGATCAAAGAAGAAGTGGTAGCTAAGTGGTTAAGGCACTGCCTGTGCATCTCTTAGGCACGAGTTCGATGCTCCCTAGGCGTCACTTGTACCTCTGAGTTTTTACTAATTTATGGTCATTTTCAACTACCAGATTATAATACCGATAAAGGAAAACGTCGTGAAAAAATAATAGGGACCATTAAGTTAATGAGTGTGAGAAATGGTGAAGGCAATGGTAAATAACTTCATTTTCTCAGTCTAAATTCGTTATTGTGTGCGGCGTCTCTTTCAAACAATGACAACGACAAGAGCCTGGGTCTTGTGGATGATAATTAACCCCTGGATGTATAAAGCAAAAAGAGGTAATAAGTGGCGTGAGTGTGTATCTCCGTGGCATGGTAATAAGGTGATGGCAGAGTAGAATTAAAAACGATTAAATTGGGAAAGCTTTTAAAGATAGTGTGGAAGAAGTTATAAAATAATATGTAAACAAAAAAAAAAATCAGCGCGTCATTTCTCTCCCACATGTGGCCTAAAAGGCGATATTGGGAGAGCTTTCTAATGCCATCTACTGCGACCACCGAACATTCGAAACTGTGCAAAAACTGTGCTGTGTTGTTTGTGTACTTTATTAGACATATTGAAACTGGATTTAGTTGGTCTAATCACTAATATTATAATGAGGTAAAAAGATTAAAAATATAACAACGCAAGATTTTATATCAAAATCTACTAAAATGGTAGAAAAACTGTGTTTCATTAACGCTAGTCGCTTCAACTGCGCCCATTACCTATTCAGTATTCAATACAATGCAAATGGGCGCCTGGTGGACACTGATACGAGGTATTAACATACATTTGTGGTGTTTGCAAGCCGTTAATCTACTTGAACTGTGCAAAAATATACTCTGGATATACTGTTTTTACAGGTCTGTGTCAGTCGCGTTTTTTGGCGGGAATGGAAATATTATTTTTGCAGACCACTTGACTGGGTTAGGATTTATTGTGGTGGTTGATGTTATACCTAATCGTACTACACTTTTTTACCCGACTCCGGTGCTATTGCGTTTCGCCGCTATGTATGTATGTAAGTCTGTCCGTCCCGTCGTATCTTCTATGATAAGTACTTTGCATACCTTTTTATTTGGATTTGCTATCGTTGTGTCCGGGTTGTACAAAACGTGGTCTCAGCCTAACTGAAGCAGCGATATTCATGATATCTTAACAATTGATGCATCTTTGGAAGTGTCTTGGCTCTACACTGGTTATAGGATATTTATGACGTCACACTAAATACAATATGTCGGCCATATGCCATTCGAATCATACCATATTGAAAGGGCTTTTTGTCTCATTTAAAAAAGTTATCAAACTGAACTAACAAACATATTGAGCTACCTAATATGAATGATTCTTTGTCTGATTAACTATCCCATAAAGAGTTAAGAAGTTTCTTAAAATACTTTGTTTTATTTCAGGTAACAATGACGTAGTGGCTGAATGGAAATAGTTCACAAAATGTCGGATCAGAGCTAAACAAAATGGCGGACGGTATCGGCGGGAACGCCGTCAGGGTCCTAATTCTGAGTGTTTTTGTGAACCACGTCATCTGTCAAGCATGGACCGAGCAGAACGAGGAATCCGGTGAGTTTTTTTGTTGGAAACGCTAATAACTTTTGTCTTTCGGTTCTTATTTGGGTGTGAAATAAATTGAGGAAAATGTAGCAGTGGTAATTAAAATGGTTGATCTCCTGTTGATTTGTTGTTCAATGGAGTTTAACGCAACTCTACTAAAACGAAAACTTTATCCTATTTATGTATTTGTTCTAAATGCGGTTTTAGTAATACATACTGAGACTGCTAACGAGAGAACCCTAAAAATAACCGTGCAAGTGCGAGTCGAAGGGTACGAAGGGTTCCGTACCATTATCTATAAAAAATTACGTTTGTTGGATGGGAGGCTCCCTTATTTATATATTTTTTTTTGTTTTTAGTATTTGTTGTTGTAGCGAACAGAAACACGTCATTTGTAAAAATTTCAACTGTGAACTATTGAGATACAGCCTGGTGACAGACAGAAAGAGAGACAGCGAAGTCTTATTAATAGGGTTCCGTTTTTATCCTTCGGGTATGGAACCCTAAAAAGGAGAGTTTAGAAGTACCCGTAACCGAGAGTCATGTATGAGGCAAGGGATGAGTGTAGATGAAGCGAAAGAGGTCTGTTAGAATCGTAGCAAGTGGAGATCATTGCCTACCTCTGTCGAAAACAGCGGCGTGACAATATGTATGTATGTAATATAAAAGCTTATATTGTGTCTAGTTGTTATTTATATTGTGTCTAGTTAAATATTGTGATTGATTTAAAATAATGGCTTATATTCAGGACATATTATGTAAAATATGTTTAATTATTTTGCCCTCAATACGTCACCAAAGTAGGCCATCTGTATTAATGGCGGGAAACCGGCCCGTGTCCGTCACCCTTCTAATCAGGCTGCGAAGCAATCTTAGGATTGAGCAGATCCTTCTGACACCCTTTAGTGAAACAACCTCATTTGTGACGACTGTTGTTTAGAAACGATTTATTAACTCACTACAGCGAATAAGTATGTTTTGACACTATTAGTTAATGCGAAAATACTGATATGTAGATACAGCCTTGAGTAATCGGGGAAAATACAAAAAAAAGATTCCTACGAATTGGTTAACTCTTCTTTTCTGAAGTTGGTTAAAAGGGATGATTTTTCATAAATATTAAAAGGTGCATTACCTATTTAACGAGTGTGACACGCAATTATGATCTTTCGCCTTCTCACTCCCAAGGGATGCGTGTTCAATTTCAATTTGTTAAAAATTTACACCCTTTGGCGTCACATTTTTCGACCGGAAAATTGGAACAGCCGAGGTTTAGGCACTGGCTGTAAATATATATATATATATATATATATATAGTAAGTATAATTTTATAGGTACATACTTAATTAACACAAAAAAGTAGGTTAACAATTAAGCGGAAGGAACAGACACATGGAAAGCACTCCACCGAAAGGGGCGCAGCTCTTAAATATAAGAAAAAGACCTAACTAACGTTAAATACACGTAGATAAAAGAGATCTAAAAAATTTCTTTATTTCTTTATATCTTTATTATTACTATGTCACCGAAATGGTATAAAATATAGCTGAACACAAACAAGATAGTGTCTCAACCTGTTTAATTATGTTTTAGCCTTTGCAAAAAAAAAAGAAAAAAGGCTATGTCAGACTGTCATTGTGAATAATAACATGAATAAAGCCTCTTTAAACCAAAGAACAATTCTAAACTAAACAAAATATACTTTGAACAAGGTAAATATTTTCATAAGTATAAACAAGTACAAAATAATGGTTTGTTTCATTTGTTTTAATTAATTACATACCTATTGCTTGTAATACGTACAAGTTTCCTCCTATTTTCATATTTCCATCTATGCTTCTTCTGACTTTTTTATACAAAGAGCTATTATGTACTTCTTATACGGGAATGTCAACTTTCCTATGTTTTTATGAATAAAAAATGCGAAAATCATTTTCCCCGACATTAAATTAAAAATGTACAATTCGCCTATTTCTCGGAAACAAGTAATAAAAGGGACTGTGTCAGAAAAGCATTATTCTATTTACACTGTCAGTTAGATTATTAAAAAATAAAGGACACGTTTTTTTCGGTATGAAAATTCATAAAGAAGTTTAAATGCGCTGTATCTTGGTTATTTTTCGTTAGTCAAGATAACAAAAAAAGTTTTCTCTAACTACTAGAAAAACGATGTTTTCATCCCAAAACATTTGGAGCTAAAGTAACTGGTTATTCTCTCGGGACTAAAAAGTGAAAAAGAAGATCTCTAGGGATTAAAACCAATTTGAACACTGAACATGAGTGAAATCTATGTAGAATCAAAAATAATGTTGGCAGTCCAGCAAAAAAAAGAAGAATTTTGTTTTAAAATAAAAATTAATTGGCACAGACGTCGTGATTTTTTAAATTTGGAATACATATCGTCGTCAACATGGATAAATGTAGGTAAAAATTTTTATGTCCTTCGCTTCGGAAAAAGAAATGAGTATAATAAAAAAAGCCCTATTTTTCTATTTGATTCAAATAAATACAGAAGTTTTAGGTTATTTGTATTGAAATTTAATTATTTGTGTAAATGTCAATACTTTTTCGTGAGTTTAAGCCAATAGTGAATAGTTATCAAGTTTACTTATAAAAATAAAAAGATATGAAGGACCACGCAAACAAAGTTATGAGTGAACATATTATCTTAAGTTGGTGGCCTTCGGAAAAATATTTCTTAATATTTATTGTATGAAAACGACACCAAACAAAGGTTAGTATTAAATTGTTGGTTGAAGTCTGGTTAGGTTTTGTAGGTACTCTGCTTTTCTTTATATTTTGTTTTGTGTGTGCTAGTTTTTCTCATAGATGGAGATGAAAAGTAGAGTGTGCTACTCGGGTACGGTAATATTTTTATCTCGGGTGATATACATGAGCCCCTCGCTACACTTAGGATTCAAAGTAGTGCCCTCACCGTCAAAATATTACCTTATTCCCTTGTAGCACAATCTACTATTTAACCCCAGTCAAAATAAGAGGTGTGTTATCAGTTTGACACTAATATCTTTATCAAGTGTCCCTGCGGTGGTTTTTAGCGTTAATTTATGAAAATCGGTTCAGCCATTTATATCTTATTGGGGATGGGCGGTAAAAGTAAAATTTTTAAAACCCCGATTTTTAATCGATCACCCCCAATAATGTTTGAAAGGCTGAAACGATGTTCATCAATCATAACTAAGCACCACAACACAGGGAAATTTCCTTTCACGTAACCAAAACCGCATATTACAACAAAAACCAAATCAATAGATTTTTATGTTTCTATAATTTTACTATCCCACCAAAAACATAAACGTGAAAATGGGAGACAAGTTCAAAATTTGGCAAAATAATTAAGGTCTAATTGGCCGCCAAGTTCTTTTTAGAAAATTGAAATTTATTTATACGAATCTTAACATTTGACTTGGCTTGTTTTTTAACAGCAATTCTACATTTAGAAGAATAGGACCTTACAATGTAAAAACTATAACGTATAACGTAAAGATGATAAGTTGATTAGCCAAATATAAGAAGGCTTGCTAAGACTAGCCAAGTCAAATGTTAAGATTCTTATAAATAAATTTCAATATTCTCCAAAGAAATAAGTAAGATTAGATTAGGCCATTTAGATTTCAATTCCTTTGTCGGATTTTGAACATGGCTCCCATTTTCACATTTATATTTTTGGTGGAATATTATTACTTTTTGCACAGCAGTATCAAATATAATAAATGCGTGCTTGTAAAAGTTTGCTAGGCAGTTTATCTAATAAAATCGATAATAGAAAAATAATCAAATCTACAAAATTCACAGTTTTTTGAATTTTTCTTAATAGTCTCTAGATGCAAATATCAACTTTCCAGGTCATATGGAAGTAGGTTACGTTTTTGATGATGGATAAGTGGTCAATCATATTTTTCAGGTTTTAAACGTTATTGTATCAATTTGGATTTAAGATGAGCTAGAAGACTTTAACGTATTTCATGTATTTATGTTACATAGGTTTTGAGTTGTCAAAAGTAGCTCGAAATGGTTCGTGTAAATTCAGACAAGGCTACTGCCTTGCCAGTTTATTTCCTTGAACTTGGCTCTGACACGCCTGCCGGACTTACTTTATGGTAATATGTTCGTTACTGTAGCATACGTGGAAACTGAACTGTGAACTTACATTATTCTACTTCATCTTAGCGCGTTCTTTTTTAAACCGACTTCAAAAATGGAAAACGTTATAATTAGAGATATAATTTTCGAATGAATATATTTTTATGTATATTCCCCGATTACTTGAACAGGCCTGGACCAATTTGAAAAATTCTTTTGGCATACTTGTCCCATGAAAAAATTATCAAAATCAATTGTGAAGTTTGGTGCTAAAGTCGGTTTTTAGTTTTTAAACATCATGCAGACTCAGCTGTGCTGCTTCGTGGTCCTCGGTGTGAGTTTCCGCTTTTTTTACTCCAAGTATAATATTATGCATGTCAATGGTCACCTAAAGATGTCGAAGACCATGCAAAATCGAGAAGAAGTTTAAACTATTTGGGTGTTGTTTTGCGACCGGCCTTCTGCCTGACGTCGACCATCTTTGGAAATGCATTTTACGTTATAACACAGCAGGGAGTGACAGCTAATTTTGTATACATTTGTGAAATGTGCTTTTTATATTTGGTAACAAACACGGTGTGATTCGATTGATTTTAGTTTTTATCAGTTACTTTCGTACGTATATAGGACGCCATATTGAATTTATTGTGATGTTACATAGCCTATATCCAGCGTACAGCCAAAAAGCTGCCAACGATACCTCACTTGTTACGATACCGTATATCTTATAAGATACGAGTGAACAGATGAACATACATAGCGGCGAAACACATAATCCTTCTTTTGGCTTCGCCTTAGTCGGGTTAAAAAGATCAACGTATTTATAAGCATTAAAATAATATCGCTTCAAACAATAAATTTTATACTTACTCTATTTCATTTTAACGACTATTACTCTGATATCAAATTAACTAAAGTTATTGCGCCCTAGAGAGATGAATTAATAAGCTTAAATTTAATTAATAGCCAAGTTAGTACTTTGATTTACGTAATAGGACATGTTTAATGTAAATTATGTCTATTGATATTTATGGCTAGGTATTAGTTTTATTGGCAGACATATGTGTCATTGAAATGTGTATGTGTGGTGGAACATAAGATATTGGATGTAAATGTTGCGCTGCCTAAGTTCTTATGAGCGACGAGGGACAGTGTGTCAGCGACACAATTCGGTTATACTCGGTTTATTCATGACGGAGTTCCGAGAACATTGGTTGGTAGAAGAGAGAGACTACTGGCCTCAAGTTTCTCTCTTCAACCAACAACAGCAGGGTAAAACAAGGTAAAATAACACGAAGAACCAATTTTTTTCTGGATTATACTACATCAATACCTCAACTGCTTAAAACATTCCGTATTCCGTCTTATTTTACATGTCAAATCAAATCAAAGCACCGTGCAGGAAAATAACAATGCTAAAGCAAAAACACGAATTGCGGGAAAAAGAATAGAAACTTCAAGGAAAAAAAACCAATAAAATTAAAATAAACGCAAGATTTGAAGCCGTAAATTAAGTATGCAAGCAACGGATTTGTTTATGTCTACGCTAACCGTAACATAAAAAGAAATAGTACAGAAGAAGCAACTGGCAAATTACTTTCACGTTGGAGAAAGTAATAAAAACCTGTTTAAGATGTGACGCGAAGAAACGAAAGTAGGTTTTTCACATAGCGCTGAAGCTGCCAGAGAAAATGTGTGTAAAAATTCGTCCTATCACGTGGTGGACGAACATGATAAAGGAACAATTAAATCCGGAGATAAAATATCATAAACTGACCTCTTACTTAAACTAAGAAGAAGCAGCTATTTATAAAATTTTGTTCGGGGAAAATTGTTCTGTTTTTTTTTTCATCACAATAATTATTTATCTAGCATAGTCTACGTTTGTTCTCCTAAGCTATCATAGAAGAGTAATTTGTTTAGTAATCTAGCACAAAAGTACTAAGACACCGTCATCGATGGAAATTAATATTAAAATCTGTAGCGCTATCATTTTTAGTTTTATCATAGTGATTATTTTTCTCGACACTGTGCATAAATAAAATATGTTTATTATGCACAGTGTTGAGAAATTTTATGACATTCCGGGACACTCAGCCAGACACGATTAAATAACGTCTACAGCATAAATGTTTCGGAATGTTCTAATGTTTCAGTAATAATTTTTAAAATAGATAGAGCTTCTATTCTAACTAAAATTTCGTGGTGTCACTTCTGTTATTTCGTTTACTTGTACTCCGGTTGTACCCGGCTTATTAATAAGGGTTCCGCCCCTGGTAACCGGATGTGGTAAGAGTGTTCCGTACTAGGTGATTCATTGTTGAGTATAGTTCATAAGTATTTTCTTAGAAAGTTTTTGTAGCCATAGGTTAAGTAAGAGTTTTGGATAGTACAATCTTTGTCTGCTTAGAGCCGCAAGCCCCAAAATGCTCTGTCTATCCCATTAGGGTTAAGGACGTGGTAGTATGCAAGTACAATCTTCCTTTCTTATCAAGTGTGTTAATAGCCAACCCTGGTGATCGACTTACCGTAGCTTGATGACCAGATAGGACTAATGGTATGACGTGCCCTCCGAAGCAGGGAGGGGCTCGAGAATTTTTTACGCTTATTGCAGTCATTCATCCAAATGCGAACCACACCCTGTGTCGCTTAACTTACGAAAGCGCTAGTAAGACCGTTCCATCGAATATCTCTACATGGGTTTTCCCTTGATAAACCTTTACGTCCCGCGAGGAAATAGAAACAGTTGGTATGTTTTAGCACTTTTCTTTTAATCCCAGATCTGTATGAAAAATTATACATACCGGGTAATTCAGAATAGCGAGATAGTATTTTAAGGGCATGTTCAGTCTGAGCAACATTTTTCATAGTAACTCGATTGTCCAATTGTTCAATATATACACAGAACATGCTTTTATTTAATTTCCAAATAGATAAAAAAAATCTCTGTTAATATTACTGACTGAGTGTTCCGTTAAAATAATATTTCACCTGAAATCACCCTATAGACTATACAAAATAAAACTCATAAAGTCTCTCTTACCCTCACGATCCGTTTTACAGGATTTACCTGTAACATTATGTGTAATAAATACCGAAGTTTTTGCGTGAAACGAAACGTTTCTTCCAGTTTATTTTACTCGGAATTTGAAATGCTAATGTCGCTTGACTTATAGCAGCTATTTTTTCGTTTTCCAAATTGACTGGTCATGGTTGCCCTGGGGGCTGTGAACATTATTACTTTTTACGTTTAAAACACGAAAAAATACGATGGAATTTTTAATTTTTTTTTCCTTTGTTTATTATTATTACCGCGTTCTTAGTCGTTTCTTTAGCTGTACGGCTTCAGAGCCTGAGGTGTGCTTTCCAGATCTTTTCTTTTAAATAATCGCGTAAAACTCCATTTAAAAGTAAATACACGCTGCTCCGCCCATTTACATTCACATTTTTGAACATTCCCTCGGTCGGCTTTTACGATCTCTGCGGAAAGAGAAGCAACTGGTACATTCTATGTTTTTCTCATCTCCCAGACCAGCATGGAAGAATTCTGTTAGTTCACATACAATAAAGAGACAGATTTGCAAACATGCTTTGATTGTCTGTGGGCATGGTGTTAAGGACGTAAGCATGCAGTGCGGTTTGTCAACGCACGCGGTTTTAGAAAAATTTACGTGAACCCAATGTAAGACACTTACGAAAGTTCTAAAATTTTGGAATTCAAACATCAATCATTTTTTAAAAGCGCAGCCCTGAGCATTTTTGGCTTAGAGCCGCAAGGCACAAAATGGATGTTCTTTTTTGTTTCTCGTGTATGTCAGTGTCTAACACTGGTTTTACATTTTTAAGGCTGTCTATAGTCCATTTGTTTAGGTATTTAAAAGAATGTACACAATCTTGACATGTCTTTTGAAATATACACTTTATAAATCAATACCTTTGCAAATTTCAAATAAATTCTGTTATTTATAATTTATAAAATAAATAATTTGTTATTTGCTATAATACGATATTACGATAAAAATATTGATTTATAAAGTGTATATTTCAATAAAAAGACATGTCGAGATTGTTTACATTCTTTTAAATACATAAATAAACGCACTATAAAAGCATCTGACATAGCTGAAGACTTCCATACAATGATGACAGCCGAGAATAAGGCTTTTACGTGCCGTGAGAAGTACGGAAGAGTTGTGGTACACCCATCCAAGTGCGAGCCAGGCCTGGTGACGCCTTACTTGCGAAAGTGCTAGTACCGCGCTCTCCACCACCGAGCTCCATGTATAGATAAAGACGTGATAGTATGCATGTATTAGTTGACCATGTCACGAAACAAAACAAACGTGTTATTAAATAGTAAGTATGTATTAGTTGACATAGTTTGTACCTACTAAAAACATAAATGTGAAAATGGGAGATAAGTTCAAAATCCGACATAAGAATTGAGATCTAAATGGCCGCCAAGTTCTGTCGAGAATCCTGAAATTTATTTATAAGAATCCTAACATTTGACCTGGCTAGGTTTTTACCAGCTCTTCTGATATTTAGAAGAGAAGGACCTTAGAATGTAAAAACAATAACGTATAACGTAAAGATGGTAAAATGATTAGCCAAATATAAGTAAGAATGCTAAAAGTAGTTAAGACAAGTCAAATGTTAAGAACTTGGCGGTCATTCTAAGATTTATATTTTTGGTGGGATTTCATTTCTTTTTTCACAGCGGTGTTAGAAGCAATCAAAAAAAAAATTTTGCTTGCATAATAAAATCATTTAATTGAAAAAAAAATCCATCATTCACTGTTTTTTTTTCTTTGTATACGCGTAATAGTCTACTTAGATGCCAAATATCAACTTTCCAGGTCATATTGAAATAGATTATCATTTTGATCATAAATAAGTGAATCAATGATATTGTTCCGGGTTTTTAAACGTTATTATTTAGTATACCAATAACTGTTTGCGCTACATTATTAAAATTAGATTTAAGATAAGATAAAGGATTTAAATGTATGTGCTAAATAGATTTCGAGTTGTGAAGGGGTCAAAAGTAGGTCTAAATAGTTCGTGTAAATATATATACACACGGCTGCTGCATCGCTAGATCCTTTTTTTGAACTTGGCTCTTAACGCTGCCGCGTATCTAGATGTATAAGTTGACAACTTCACGAAACAAAACAAACATGGTATTAAAATTACACACAATATTTTAATCAAATCACAATAACATGAAAAGTTACGGTGTAAAGTAGCAATTAACGAATTAATAAATTTAATTATTGTCCAACATGTTACGGTTTAATTGAATTAATTACCTGTTACATTACTGTTTGCATTGCAGATTATGTTGTTCATTCAATGCATGTTATTTAAAATATTCCCCGAGGGACTTAATGCATCAATACGAGTTTAGATTTTACCCGACTATGGCGAAACCTAAAGGAGGGATATGTATGTGTTTCGCCGCCATGTACGAGTATGTAAGTTGTACCTAAGTATGTATGTATGTATGTTCATCTGTTCCCTCGTATATATGATATACATGGTAGGTACCTGTGATGTGAGTTTGTTGAGAAATTGAAATAA
This sequence comes from Acrobasis suavella, assembly GCA_943193695.1. NCBI lineage: Eukaryota > Metazoa > Arthropoda > Insecta > Lepidoptera > Pyralidae > Acrobasis > Acrobasis suavella. The sequence continues at coordinate 33,935,623 of OW971928.1, forward strand.
GATTTTGTTTTTAAGGGTTCCGTACCCAAAAGGTAAAAACGGGGCACTAAGACTACGCTGCCCGTTTGTCCGTCCGTCTGTCTGTCACCAGGCTTTATCTCATGAACCATGATAGCTAGACAGTTAAAATTTATCTCTACCCTTTGTTGTAAATTGTTATCATATTTCCAGGTTGACAGGAAGAGATTCCTATCTGGGATAAGTCCGCCTTTGTACTGTTCTCTAGTTCTACTCTGTATTTTTGTTCTGTTTGTATGTACAATAAAGATTTTACAAACAAACAAACAAAAAAAAAACGAATTTTCACAGATGAAGTATTTTCTTGTTGCTGTTATAAAAACAAATACTAAAAACAGAATAAAATAAATATCCCATACAACGAACGTGATTTTTTATAGATATCAGAGTTATACTTAGATATTGTACGGAATCTTACGTGCGCGCGTCCGATTCGCACTTAACCAGTTAGTATTTAATTCTCAGAACAGTTTTGATACGATTTATCATTACAAATTATTTAGTTGCTGGGTTCTTTTGGAGTTTCTTTGAGCTCCGTAACCGCTTACGATTACTATACACACGAGAAAGACGTACACTATTTATTAAGAATTTTATTTATCTTACTAGTAAATTTTGAATTTTTATAATATTTTTTTGTAAAATAGTCATTATCATGGACTGAAATTGCTCCATTTTGGCTGGTAGATGAAAAGTCACCCTGTATTTTTTTCATCGGCAATCATATTATTATTATTAATCATATTATATATCGGTAAGTATTTATAATTTTAGTCGCTTGTTATTAAAAGACGTTCCTTATTTTTGTACGTTCACTTCAAAGCCGAAAATATTTAAGGCGCCATAAACCTTTTTAACATAATAACGGTAATAACCAATTCAGTATTAATTAAAACCGCTTTTCCTGGACATTTTAATTTGGGGAGGCTGTAAAATTATGAATCCAATTAATTTAGCTTCGATCGCGACATTAATGTAATGGTTTGATGGAAAGTGTTGCTAGCAATAGTTTAAAATATCGATAGTCTATCAATGAGGTGGTGACCTTGAGAAACAGTAATAATATTGATAGGACTATCTAAAAAAAAAACTAGATAAAACTATCGATAATATCTAAATTCTTAGTATCGATAGCATCGATAGTTCTGTAAATAAATAAATAAATACATAGGCACAAATAACACTGATTGAGCTAGCTCGAAAGTAAGTTCGAGACGTGTGTTATGGAATACTAACGATACTATATTTTATAACAAACACGTATATAGATAAACACTCAAGTCCCAGGCAAATTGAAAAAGTCCATTTTCTAACTTGCCCCGACCGGGGATCGAACCCGGGACCTCTGGGTGGCGGACTAGCATGGTGACCATTACGCCACGGAGGTCGTCAAACTATGAATTTGGTGACTGTTATGATGTTATCCGAGGTCAACTATCGCTATAGTTATCCAACACCAGTGAATAGTGCTTTGAGTGCCACCATTATGATTGCATTAGTCTTGCTCGTTGTGATTGAATGGGTCTGATATTGATATTAATTGACATTGGCCTTTGCCTAACATTTTGATACTGCATAGGCTAAAAAGTTTATTTGCTAGGCAAATAAACTTTTAAGCCTATGCATATAAATTACATAATATTCTAACCGATGTTAAGTGGAATTAATATCCATAGCGCCGTCTAATATTTGCCAGGTAAATTACAAAACTCCGCTTGAAAGGATTGGCACCCGCTAACTTTTACGAATGTACCGATTTTCATCATTTACAATAATTGTTGAGTATCATTAAGACGACCTCCGTAGCGTAGTGGTCACTATGCTAGTCCACCACCTAGAGATTCCGGATTTGATCCCCAGTAAGGACAAGTTGGAAAATGGCCTTTTTTTAAATTGTCCTGGGTCTTGGGTGTTTATCTACGTATGTGTTTGTTATAACATATAGTATCGTTGAGTTAGTATCCATAACTCATGTCTTGACTTGAACTTACTTTGGGGCTCGATCGATCAGTGTAATGTGTCCCTATATATATATATTTATATATATATATTTATTTATATTATGTTTTGCCTGCATCGAAGCACAGTAAGCATTAATTTTATTTATTTACCTTTTTTTATTTGTAAATATGTAATTTTTTCTATTCTTATTGAAATAAACAATCCTACATATAGTAAGTATTGAACTTATGTGATTTATTTTTTATTTTATGCAGTAATGAATTCTGTTTTATTTCTTACTGAGACTTTTTAAAGTAAGTATATTCGCCTCTGACTTTTAAACCGACATCAATAACTTTTCAAAACTATAAACCGACTTCACCCACAATGGACAACCAATTTTGACAAAATTTCTATGAAATTGGGAAAATTCTTTTTATGTTTGAAAGGGCAAAATTGTCAGGTGGTCCCATTGAAATTCTATCAAAATCGGTTGAGTAGTTTTATGTTGAAATTGGTTTTTAATTATTATTTTTTTTATATATTGTCCGGTACGTTAATAGCTAACACCAAGAATAATTTATCAAAAATATATACCGACACCGTTCGAACAAATAACCTCCTTTTTTTTAAATTGCGTTTTTTAGGAACAAACCATAGAGGCTTGAAAAAGCTGTTATTCCGTCATGCATGGACTGCCAAGTTCAAAGTTCTTTTATTTCTAAATCAGGGCAAAAGCTTTTACCAAAAAATTGTGAGCTTTTCTGAGCGAAAAGCTTTCGCCGCTTTCATTCATAGATACGTAGGTATTTGGTTCTCAAAGGTTCTCTTTAGGTACTTGTACAGCAATGCACAGCAAGAATTGGTTCAACTGTGTAATTGCAATGATTTTAATGGAGAGAATCAGTTATGACTCCAAATCATAATTCATGTACGTATGTAAAGAAGTATGTCTTTATCATTCAACCTTGTAATTTTTTATTTGATTTTAAAACTAAATTCTTTATTTTTATGTAAGTACTTAGATTACATTCGTGTTTAGTTTTAATTATTTTACATCATGTGTGTTTCAATTTTTCACTTTGCAATCCAGCGGGTTTAAAAAGCGATTTGAGTCCTTCTATTATGGGACAAAAACATATTTTTTCGAATACATAAGATGAAATAAATATATTTTGGCTAGTTGCTTGCAGATTGATTTGCAGTTGTCGCCATCTGTATTCATAAGTCTCTTCACACATCATGCTCTTCATCATGGGACAGAAATTTAAATACATATAAATCCATTAACCCTGAGGCTATTAAGTCTATCACGATCAATGGGATTTATTTGATATGTTTAGGACGTATTTACTACTGATGCTGAATGCTTGCTCTTTAGCACTTCGTTAAAAGTTTGACAAGATGATGTAGCGGTTGCAAAATATTGTCAATAATGAACTAAACCAAATAGTATAATATGCAATTAGTGAATAAAGGACGGATTTACTTCGAGGGCCATAGATGAATCACGAGCCGGTGAAGGTTTTTAACGACTGAATCACGACCGTAGGGAGTGATTCATGATGATTGAATCACGAGCGTAGCAAGTGATTCAAGTGTTAGAATCCTGAGCAATGCGAGTGATTCATGGCCCTCAATGTAAATCCGCTTTGTTTAAGAATTGCATACGATACTTTATACCATGACCACGAGAATAATTTTTCAAAACTAAAACCGATTTCACCACCAAACTATACAACCGGTTTAAATAAAAAAAAAATGGGACCACCTGACTGAGGTATTTCCTTAAAAAAAAAAGAATATTCTAAATCGGTACAAACGTCTTCGAATAAATCGGCCAACATATATAAAACATAAGATTCCGACGAATTGAAAAAGAAAAAATTAAGCGAAAATAGACATTTAATGACGAAAAATAAGGTTAAATTAATTAAAATGGACATTAAGATTGGAACAATTACTAAAATTCGGAGTAAATTGTTCTAAATTCAAACATCAAAATAGTGAGTAAAAGTGCATTTTATTCACTGTTTTCAGTGAATAAAATAAACTTTTTAGAGGGGGAATGGTATAAACAAAATATAAATTATGTATTAAAAAACGTGACTCTAAAACGATTTCTGTATTTAAAAGACGAGAAAAAAGATCATCATTTATTGGAATCATTTTAATTGTAACTTATAATGTTCATATTAATAAGTATAAATTATATTTCCTTCTAAATTGACTTATGTATTTATTTAAGTATATGTGTAATAATATTATAAATCTTAATGTATGTTTATTTGTAGTTAGTGTAGTTTTATGTCATTTGAATTTTCTTCTTGCTTTATTTTATGTATAAACATTAAACGCGCCTGTATGCCTCTCTTACATAAACATCTCCTCTAACAGGCCTACTGGAAGATCTCTTTTGAGATAAGTAGTGCCTTTGTACAACTTTTATTTAATGTATTCTCTGTATAAAATTTTCCGTATACATAAATTGGTATATAAATAAAAGAATACTTGAGAGGTGTCATTTATATTTTACGAAACGGAACGAAGTAAAATATAAATATAAATAGGTCTTAATTACATTCAAACTCTTCGATAAGAGTGGCTCTTACATGTAGACAGCCAGATAAAAGGATAGGTTAGCAAAAATATGGCACTGTATATAACCGCTCGTTTTCGCCTTAACTTTTTTTATTGTAAGTACAATAAATGAGAAGTATACAAATGTGCTCAATTGAGTCTTGTACAAAGCAACAGCAGTGGTTATTTGATATTTTTCTCGTAAAAACGATGAATATTTCGATTTAAAATAACCGACCAAGTGCGAGTCGGACCCGCGCATGAAGGGTTTTCATTACCTATGAAATATCACGTTTGTTTAATGGGAACGCCAATTAAATATTTATTTTATTCTGTTTTTAAAGTTATAGCGGCAACAGAAATACATCGGTGAAAATGTCAACTATACTTAGCTATTTTTTATTTATTTAACTTTATACACAAAAACAAGTGTAATGGCGGACTTAAAGCCTAAGGCCTCATCTACCAGTCAACCAAACGGGTGATGTAGAGAATGACAGGGGTAGTGCAAAACTTGAATAGGTACATGGCGAAAAGAAAAGACTATATGTCAAAACAATAAACTACATACAAAAAAATACACGCTATTAAGTATATACTATGATAAACAATACCTACATATACTACATAAATACACTATGATCTATCTGACAGTTTTTGAAGAAAGTGTTTCTTAAATGAAAAGCTATCACGGTTCATGAGACACAGCCTGGTGACAGACAGACAGACGGACGGACGGACAGCAGAGTCTTAGTAATAGGGCCCCGATTTTACCCTTTGGGTACGGGCCCCTAAAAACGACATACAAATTATCAATACATGACAGCTCATGAGGATTATATGATTTTTTTATAGATCTAGCACTTCATCATAACTAATCTGATTCAACTACTTTTTATCCTATAAAAACACATTTTATTTGTCCTCACCTGCATGTATAACAATGACAATTATTTACACCTCATAGAACTGCAACATTGAAGAATTCACTAACAAATCTTAAATACACACAAGACAACTTATTCTACTTTGAAATGATACATAAGTTGTAAAAGAGCGGGACTCCCCAGATATAGGTTTGAAAAAATGTTATTGGTGGGCCCCTGCTACCTGTATTCAGTGTCAAAAATTATAATAAATAAATAAATTGTTTATTTATTTTTATCCTCTGAATTCTAAAATCCCCGCTTAACTGGAAGACACAAAATAAAGAAGTATCAGAGAGGAGATCAAATCTGTCCAGACTCGTACGCAATGAGCATTTTAGGGATAAATTTAAGGATTCTGAAATGCTGTTTGTTTTTTTGTTTGTAAAAACTTTATACACGCATAAATACAAACATAAAATATAAGAGAAAAGTACAGTACAACTACAAGTGGGGACTTATCCCAGATAGGACTCCCAGTCAACCTTGAATTGAATGGAAAGGGTTTTTACGAAACAGGGTAGAGAGTGGCTACAATATGATAACTTAAAACAACGCACTACGCTGCTAAAATACTGTTTAAAATACTGATAAATTACATTAAAGGTTGGCTGGAAGAGATTGCATTTATAGCGATAAGTCCGCCTTTGTGCCTATATTGTTTCTTGATGTTTTGTAATTTTTGTGTGTCTATTATGGTGCAAAAAAAAAAACAAAGATTTATTAACTTAATACTAACACTATTATATAAGAGAAAGAAAACCATGGAACTGGTACAATAAAGGCTATTTTTTTATATTTATTTATTATGGTGTAATAAAGTTGATTTGTATTGTATTGTTTTAAACAAAATACTTTGTTTTCATATAAAAAGAGCCCAGATTTCTTTATTTTTGTCGTCTGATGCAATGAAAAGATAATCATTATACAGTTACAATTCCGTAAAATCCGAAAAATATAATTGGCAGGGACTAAACAAAAATACTATCACGTCTTTATCCCTACTGGGACATACAGAGCATTTTGGGTCTTGTGGCTTTAAGCAGACAGAGCCCAGGGCCGCAAGACTCAAAGACCACATTTAAAGTAAAGGTGGGCGGGAATTGTCTTATACTACCTTCAGGCATAATTAGCAATAATTACGTTTGGTTGTATTTTTCCGCACAAGTTTATGTTAAGTACCTGCTTGTTTTACCTTTTATTGTTATCGTTAAAATTAGTTTAAAAACCCTACTGTGTCACAGTTGTTTCAAATACTTATATCAATAGATACATTTTTATTTTTAATTTAATTGAAAAAAAGGAAAAAAATTAGTGAAGGGTTGCTGGCCGCATCGCCTATTAATATGATTTTCATGTTCGCCCATACTCGTACGGAATCAACGATCTGCGCGGAGAGAAGCAGCTCGTACATTCAACGCAAAGCCACATCTATTCCTCGTCATTTTGTGGATACGGACACTAAAGGGTTACGAGGAAGCCGTGAGGGCATTAGCATACAGATAGTCACACGGGTTTTGATAGGGAAACCCCTAAGGCACACCCTCGTGATATTAAAACACCTAATTGTCAATCCCCAGTTACGAAATACCTCGTTGGAGAACCAAAGAGGTCTTACGTGGGTCTAAAGATGTAGGTAGTTGAACTATGTAAGGTTATTTTAACCCCCGAGGGGTGTTACAAGTTTGACGCCCATTTCTATCTGTCTGTCAGTTTGTCTGTATATCTGTCTGTGACATCGTAGCTCTCGATCAGATGAACCAATTTCAATGCGGTTTTTTTAACGTGAAAGCAAGTTTCCTTGTGGTGGTTTTTAGCTATGTTTGGTGATAATCCATTCAACCATTCAAAAGTTATTGCCCAAAGAGTAAAAATGGGACCCTATTACTAAGGCTCCAATGTCCGTCTTTCTGGCTTACAGCAAACATTTTAAATATTTGTCCTAGATTTAAGACTAATATATATAAGCCATGTAAGTAAAACAAGCGTCCCATGTACCACTTATTTATACTATAAATACACTTTTACTATTAAGGCAGAACTTAAAGTGACTCGTAGCTTTTTTTTACTTTATCGATTAACGGCAATGTAAATTGTTTTAATGGTTAAAATAAGTCGAAAAATATGGAAGAATGGATTTGAAGTATTGACCTATATGTAACTTTAAACTATAGATTTTTTGGTATTTATGACGTCATTATTTAAGCCTACGACTTAAAGGTTACGAACGTATATGTCGATTTTCCTACAAATTCAGGAGTTAGTTTTACATGTTATACGACAGGATAGTATATTTTAATATTAGAGTATTATACTAACCATACCAGAGAATTTGTCACATCAGCAGATGCTGATGGTGATGCAGATTTTTTGTAATAGACATCAGTGAATGCTGATGCTGATTTTATGTTTTTTTTCCTAAAAGGTGCTCATTATTATGTTTTTTTGTATAAATATTACATTTTCTTAGCTTATATATTTTAATAAAAGATAAATATAATTCTGTAAGTTTTAATTAAATAAAAAAAATAATACTTTATATTACTAAATACCTAACCTAAGTATTATTAAAACTGGAATTGTATTAAAGATCAATTGAATTTTAAAATTTTTTGGAATTAATGTACAACGCATTTTGATTGGACAAATCTCGCAAGCGATAGCGACATGAGACGTTAACTCCGCCCACCGGGGGACATGTTGCGACTTGAACATCAGCATCAGCACCGATCAATGTGGATGATGATTCTGATGCTGATGTGGAAAATGAAGCTGATGATCAGCTGATGCTAATATTCGGAACAACCCTGATACCAACATTTAACAGTTATCGGCGGTTAACTTCTAAGTCAATATTACTCGGAAATCTGACTAGTAAGTCAGTGTTATAAGTTAACTTGCTTTAGTCATTGTAAGTAGATATTGGTGAACTTGGATGTATTTAAACACTTGTACCTTCGTTTGAAAAAAAAAAGTCGCTTGTTTCCATCAATGGACAAAGATTAAAACACTGTACAGACACTCTAGTATATGTCATGGAATTTGTAAAGAAAAAATTGAAACTGAAGAGAAGAAGTAAAAAGTGCGTAATAAAACTTCAGAAAGAATCACACATTTTATCAATTACCTATAATTCTTTTTATAACTGATTATCATATACTTCCTTCCATATCATCTGTTCATGACACATAAATCACAAATACGAATAGTGATTAAATCCTTTCGAAAAACGAAGAATCGGAAGTTCGATAATTGATGAGAAAATCCATGGGACGAGCGAATTTTGGTATCAAGGCATGAGATACAATTTATAAAAAAAAACTTGAGAGGTGTCTAGGGACACCCGGATAGAACGGAGTAAAATATAAATAGGTCTAAATTACATTCAAACTCTTTTCTGCGTTCTAAAATCAAGTTTTTTATTATCTTCATAAATTTGAATGAACAAAAAGTGTCGTTACAACTTTTGGTCTTAATTTTTTCCGTCTAGCTCCCTTTCGCAACGCGCGATAAGTAACTTCGTTCCTATTGTTTTTTAATAAAGTACTATGTCAGGCATTGAAAGTGGTTAAAATTACCAAATTAGTAATTGAAACTGCACGATACGTCGTATCAACATCGGACCAGTAACATACTTGTCGAGCTGTTGGTTGTAGGTAACTACTTGAGTTACGTGCTTCAAACGTCACTGGCACGTGCCTTTGTTTCCCGATTTAGGTGAATTCAATGACGATTCGAGGTATTTTGTTTAGGTGAGCAAGAAAATTGCGACCTAGAATAGGTAGATAAATTCACCAAAAATGTTTGCTGGGCTGTCTGTCTGTGTCTCATGAACCGTGATAGCTAAACATTAAAATTTTCGCAGATGATGTATATCTGTTGCCGCTATAACAACAAATACTAAAAACAGAATAAAATTCATATTTAAATGGGGCTTTTATACAACAAACGTGATTTTTCTTTTAATAGATAATGGTAAGGCACGTTACGTACGGTACGTTATACGAGAAATAACGGAACCCTTCATGCTGGAGTCCGAATCGCACTTGGACGGTTTTGTTTTTAATTTGCCTGGCAAGTAAACTTGTTACTTATGGCTAAGGGGTATAACGAAAGTCGCAACTTTGTAAAACTGGGTTATACGAGTATTTATTACTTCGAAAATCGTTTTTCCCTCGAAAACGAAATCATATTCCGTTAAACGAAAAAGTCAAATTAAATAATTGACATTTCTATCTCTTCGGGATAAAACGAAAAAAAAACTGGGATTATTATTAAATTGGATGGAAAATTGGAGAACGGTATAGCTCCAATTCTTATAAATTTGAATATATTTGGATAATCCGTCGTTTGATTTTTATTCGCAAATTAATTTTTGATTTAGGATATTTAAGAAATGTTTTTTATCATGAATTCTGTTTAAAAAATATCAATTACATTTATACAAAGTAGTTTACGCCACGTCTCTATTCTTTCATGCTGTTCATTTGTTTGTTTAGGTATTTAAAAGAATGTGAACAATCTTGACATGTCTATTTATTGGAATATACATTTTATAAATTTTCAACCCACTCTCATGAAAATACTTTTGCAAATTACAAATTATTTATTTTATAAATTATAAATTACATATTTCTTTTTGTAATTTGCAAAAGTATTTTCACGAGAGTGGGTTGGGGATAGGAAAGGAAACAACAATCCTATGGAATGGTGCCTTTATTTATAACACTTTCTCTCTTTCTCTTTGCACTCCAACTGTCACTTCACTGTCAGGGCCGAGGAAACGTCACTGCACTGTCACACGCGCGGAAACGTCACTGCACTGCCACACGTGTGGACTTCACTGCACTGAACACTTCACTTTACTCACTAGGTACTTCACTTTACTCACTGTTTCACTTTATTTACTACTATTCTTTCCTTCTTCTTTTCTCTTTTCTTCCTTCTTCTTCATTTTCCAACTAAAACTGCCTTAGGCGGCGCCTTGTTCCGTTTATATACCCCCCGAAATCGAACAAAATCGCATCAATAATCAAGCTCAAATTACTAATTTTCTATCGCCTTCTCTCGCACTCATTTTCTGTCCCGTATTTTGTTTTCCATTTAGTCTAGTATTATCTAGAAACTTCTTTCAAAACTTCAAAAACACTATAAGTGACTGCGATTTTAACCAGCGGTCTCTGGACTCAAAGTCCATCGCTTACATAAAACACTAGGCCAATCGTGTTCTGACGCTAAGGAAATTTTTCTTCAGTTGAATTCTTTTTGTTCGAATTCGTGACGACAGTGTCATTCATCTCCTTACGCGACAATATTGATTTTTAAAGCGTATATTTCAAAATTTTCAATAAAAAGACATGTCAAGATTGTTTACATTCTTTTAAATACCTAAACAAATGGACTACAGGAGGAAAAAAAATCGTACCAGCTGTTTCTCTTCTCGCGCAGTTCGTAGAAGTCTATCTAGGGAAAGAAAAGAACGAAAATGCAAATCATGTTGATAGGCGATGCGGCTAGCCATCACTATTTTAATTCCTCTTTCCTCTTTTCGTCTACCATCACGTTTAAAGTGGTCTAAGGGTCTTGCGGCCTTGGGCTATCTGCTTAGTCCCGCAAGACCCAAAATGTTTTGTCTGTCACATTAGGGATAAAGACGTGATAGGATGTATATTCGTTTGAAGACCACACAGCTTCGCTGGAGCCTAGCCTAAAGCATAACCTTTCAAAGTTGGCTCGTAACCTCAAATTACCCTTAAATGGTCCTACAGTTTATTACCACGTTTAAGCGCAGGCCTCACCGCAAGCTAGCGAGTCAGGCGAACAGCATTTTGCCTCTTTTTATACTTCGGTCCACACCGCATAATACAGAGATATGCTACGTCAGCGATGCGAATGAGAAAAAAGGTAGTAGTCCTATTCTAGACCGAAAGCCTCACGGACGGCCCCAAAATAAACAACATTCAGCAAAAAACTACTGACACTCATATTTTGTCCTAGTCGCAATAGTCGGAATGGACTAATATATATATATATATATATATATTAGTCCATTCCGACTCGCTAAGAAGAAGAAGGACGGAACAAGCTCTATGTATTAAAACCCGTACAATGCCACCCGCTCAATCAATCGTACTGAAGTTCCGTTTTCCCGTACGGCTTGCCTGTATTACGGCCGAACTGCATTAGTACTTCTAGCGTGGCAGAGACGTGCGCTGGATGACTCGCTCTCACGCCCACTCGCTTGCTATTCTGTAGTTTTCAGTGTGAACCCACATAGCTAAGCTCGCCAATGCTTCGTTTAGTTATCCGACTGCGTCTGAAGGAGGGTAAGGTTTCAAAACACGCGGCAGCGTGTAAGAGCCAAGTAAAAAAAAAAGGAACTGGCGACTTAGCATCCGTGTGTATATTTACACGAAACATTCGAGCTACTTTTGACCTCTTCAGTACTTGAAGCCTATTTAACCTAAATTCATGAAATTTAGCACATACATTAAAGTTGTCTAGTTCATCTCGAATCCAAAACTTCAATCATGTAGCTCAAACAATTTATGATAAATAACGTTTAAAAATTCCGAAAAATGTGATTGACCACTTATCCATCATCAAAAAGGTAACCTTCTTCTATATAACCTAGAAAGTTGATATTTGGCGTCTAAATAAACTATTACGCGTATACAAAGGAACAAATCAAAAAACAGTGAATTTCGTAGATTTGATTATTTTTCAAAAAAGGTAAACTACTTCCACATGGCCTGGAAAGTTGATATTTGGCATCTAGGTAGACTATTACGCGTATACAAAGGGAAAATTCTAAATAACAGTGAATTTCGTAAATTTGATTATTTTTAATTAATCGATTTTATTAGGTAAAGTGCCCAAAAAATTATACGAGTAAGCATTCCTTCTTTCTGATACCGCTGTGCAAAAAATAATGATATTCCACCAAAAACATAAATGTTAAATGGGAGCCAAGTTCAAAATCCAACAAAAGCATTGAGATCTAAATACCCGCCAAGTCCTTTAGAAAATATTGACTTGGCTAGTTTTAGCAAGCCTACTTATAGTTGGCTAATCAATTTATCATCTTTACGTTATACGTTATTACATTGTAAGGTCCCATTCTTCTAAACATCAGAATTCGTAGTAAAAAAACTAGCCAGGTCAAATATTAAGATTCTTATCAATAAAACTCAATATTCTCTTAACCTCTTGTGTTTTGCAAAAACCAGACACAATAGTAAAACAATTGATTTGTACCGGAATCCGGTATAGCATACACACGAAAGGTTAAGAACTTGGCGGCCATTTAGAACTCTATGCTTTTGTCGGATTTTAACATGGCTCCCATTTTCACATTTATGTTTTTGGTGGGATTTATATTTACGCTTTGCAGCCGGCTTGATACGGCCAACGGCTTGATGGATTTAAGCTTGAGAGGTGTTGTTAGATTCATCTTAATTCTGCAAAAGACACTGAGTGCCTATACAAAAAACTAAACATAAACAATAAAGCGGATATTTTTTTAATTCAAGAAGTCGGGGTTTTCGTATTTTTTAAAAATTACTTGTTTCTAAAGTTTCCCTCGCCTCGCTCCGCCCGCTTGCTCGTTCGCTCGCTGGTGGTGTGGCCTGCGCTTTAGGAACACGAACAAAACGGCCATATTTCTTATTTTCAGACGTAACTTTATTTTATTTGTATGTCTCATCTTCTAGCGCGTTTCGGACCTTATCTATATGGGTATAGGAGTGATGAAGTGACGTTGTCTTGTAATATGTTATGAATTTATGATCTATAAATTTTGAAGTGTACTTGTATTAACTTTGTACTTTATAGCTGAGCATTCACCATGAAGATGCCTTATTTCCTGGATTAATACATAGGATACTTTTTGTCCAGGGAAAAAGTAAGGCTCTCGTGGAATTGACCAAAATTGGACCACAAGAGCAACGCCGCAAGCATCAGCTAGTATCGTCTGTTAATTACGCGAAGTGTTAATAAGGGAAGAGAAAAAAAACAAACAAAAAAAAATATCTGTCAACTTAGTTCATGAGATTACATACTACTGATAGATGGACAAACAGTCTCGTTGTCTTTTGGTTACAAAACAATAAATATTCAAATTTACTTCAAAACTTTTCCGAAATGTTTAGTTCAAATAATTTCAGACTAATATGCCTGTGTTTACTGTGGATTAAATTTTAAGTGACTATTAAAAAACTTTTAGCAATAAAAAGTTTTAATATGACAGGTATTCACTTAATGCCTGTTAACTGCTTTTAAACAGGCTTATAACGATTTCGAGGCAGCAATATGAAAAAAGTTAGGAGTAAGATTAAACTGTTAGTTTTTAGGGTTCCTCTTTCAAAGGACCCTTATTATTATCCTGCTAATATAATAAACAAATAAAAAACAAACACATGCTCACACCGGTAGTGCCATGGGCCACAGCTACCTACTAAAATAATTAAATTTCGGGGGTCGAGATCACGATCACGAGTCATTATTTTGACCTTGCTACAGATAATTACTATTTATCCTGTTTAGGCGGAGGTCCAAAATGAGTTCGCCTCACCTGGATACCCTGACACATCTGTAAGTAACAAGACCGCTGCAAACTCACAAGGGCCGGATATCACGGATTTTGTGGCCAAACATGAAAAAAGTGCACCAAAAACCACATCACATTATATGACTAAGAAGATCAGGGTGGTTTCTTGGAAGTTGCAAAATTAAATGGAACAAATACGGCATGACAGTAACAATCTACATTTAAAAAAATGTTAGTAGTCTTTAAAACAGACGCTGAATCAAATTTGCAAGCCTTTCATGCAAATTGGACGGCTATATGTGGAGGAGAATATTATGCCAAAGCAGAAGAACAGTACATAACCAGTCCAGGCTATCAAAACTATTACCCAAATATGCTTTGCAACGTGTGTGCTCCAAAAGGACAGATGGTAATTGTAAAATTCAAACACTACGAATTAATGGAGACACTTGATTGCAGGTATTCAAAACTTTTGCAATCGTGGGGTGGCAGTCACCAAATTAATGAATATTGTTGTGGAGACACCATTAGTGATAGCATCAAAATTTAAAATTTTGATGCGATAAAAATGAGAAAATGTACGAGTATGACAGGCACAACTTGCACTTTGACAATTGAAGCACCTGAAAGAGTCATTATTAATTTGCCGTCGTTTACGTATCGTATACGTCAGTGTTAATTCAAATCTATTCGGTGGCAAATTCTTCGATTACATAGCTGTATATGATGGACTGGAAATAATACTTGAAAACTAATTAGCTGCTATTTGTAGATTTTTCACATTCTACAATAGTTGTGCCTGCATCAGGAAATAAAATGACTTATATTTTACTAGCAATCAAAAAGGAAAAGGTTTCTTGGCTCAAGCGTTGTTTAAGTATTCAGAGTCACTGGGTTGTGGTGGTACAATTAACGTGACATTCTTAAACTCTTATACAATAAATTTTCCACAGTTGAAAACCTATAAATGTGGAGAAATTTTGGACTGTCAGTGGAATATTTTGGCACCACCAGATCGCATTGTGCGACTAAAATAAAATAATTATAAATAAGTGAATTTAAATGCAACTTTAAGGAAATTAGAGATGGATCAGTTTCTGACAGCTTAATAATGGGATCTCACCGTGGTCAAACTTTGCCACCAAAAGAAGTTTCATCGTCAAACAGGCTCGCAATTAGAATTTATTTCGATATTGTGCCTTTATTCTATACTATTTTAACCATAAAAGAACCTTCATGTACCACAACTACGGGTATCGTCCTAATAAACAATCTAGTGCAGCGTGTGTGCAGTCTTCTGGATATCAATCTGGATCAGTACCTATAAGAATGTATTGCCGTTATGAGCTTCTGCCTTCTAATACTACGTTTGTTTACCAAACATTTAGAAGTGCAACCTTGCAAAACGCCAACGGTTTGTGATAGAAGTGAATTAGTCATTGGGATAGGAAACACGAAATAACGACCCCAATTTTTGACGGAGGTTAAAAAATAAAAGTTGGCAGGACTAACTTCAAACTGATTCAAACTGGTTTCATTCCAATATATTTAAAAAAAGCAAAATGTTTTTCTTCCTATCGATATAGGTACCTATTCATTCATTTTCGTTACTGCTGGGCAAAGGCATCCCTCCATTTTTTCTTTTCATTCGGTCCTGTATGTATACCTTTCAAAACTAAGTCTAAGAAGGTCCAACTTTTCGTCAAGAAGAATGAATTGATTGGTACATAAAGAAAAAAAAATAGGTTTTTGGGTTGGCACGGCCATAGGTTATTAGTTGGTATTGAACTTTTTATTCCAACCATTACTAAAATATGATAAAATATTTTTTTTTTTGGAATTCCATTAGTTTTTCATTCCATATATCTAGTTCATAAAATAAAGTCTATGTATCATGTAACAAATCTTTTTTAAAAACTAAGTACGATTATGACGACCTCCGTGGTGTAGTGGTCACCATGCTAGTTCGCCACCCAGAGGTCCCGGGTTCGATTCCCGGTCAGGGCAAGTTGGAAAATGGTCTTTTTCAAATTGTCGTGGGTCTTGGATGTTTATCTATATGTGTATTTGTTATAAAATACAGTATCGTTGAGTTAGTATCTCATAACACAAGTCTCAAACTTACTATGGGGCTAGCTCAATCAGTGTTAATTGTCGTTATAAATAAAAAAAAAGTAAAATAATATGAGCTTATTTCGTTATACAACGTGGAAGGGACATCCCCGTAATAAATTAAACCACGGTCTATACTACATTACTATAGGATAATGAAATTAAAATAACAACCAAATAACCAAAAAAAATTTCGACATCCCCATACAAATTGCCTGAGCGTCTGCACACTTTTGTATGGAAATGTCGAAATTTTTTTGTGTGTTTCGGCTGTTGTTTTAATTTTATTATACTATAGTGATCTAGTATAGCTTGTGGTTTGATTTATTACGGGTATGTCCCTTCCACGTTGTATACAAAACGTATTGGAAAAACTTTCTTTCAATCACGAAGAAGGACCAACCTCACTATTTAATAGAACTACCAATAATAACGACCTTTGGTGTATTGAAATTGGAAACGAAGAGGTCTAAGGACATTTTATTTGAGTGTCCTCGACTACCACGGAATGATTTCGTGTCATATTATTATAGTGATGGACGAAGGCAGTACCTATCGATTGTTGGGTAATATTTTATTAATGTGAGAAATGTGATGTTTATGTTTCCCGGGACCAGAAGGCTAGCCTATATGTCGGTCAGAAAATAAGCATTGACATACAACGTGGCAATGCTGCCAGCTTTCAGGGCACGTTGCCGCAGGGTAAAGAATTACCGTGCCTTCTTTATTTGTATATATAAGTGTGAAGTGTATTGTAGTGAGTTATAATTTTTCTTTATATAAGGTTTTAAAAAATTTTGTTATGTTTTCAAAACTGAATTCTTTGATCACGACACCCACACGACACAAGTTTGTGTAATTTGTGCGCTCTGATTTTTGGCCTATCATATAGGTCTACAGTTAAAAGATTCAGGTGTTATTTTGCAAAAGTTACATACTATATGATTTAAAATGCTTTGTGTGCTTCCGCCACCAGTTTCCATTCGTCCAATCCACCATTCGTTATTTGAACGGCGAGCAATCAACAAATTGTTTGGTGCCTGAAGATGCACCATGAAAAGGCGAAACACGTGTTACGTATACGACATCCAGTGATGCAAACAACCAGCAAAAGAAGTTTTAGATATTTGTAACCACCATCATTGGCTTGTTTGACATAATTTTGCAAATTATGACTGACCTAAATATCGATACAAACCGTTATGTCGATATTGCCACACTCCCATCTCTACTGCTTGATCTATCAAGCTCCCTTATCGGACATTTGATGTTATCTGCGTATTAAAAGAGCAGGGCCTTTGACAAAAAGGTCGGGTCGTATGTAAATACTTGCCTGTTTCAAACGATTTCGCAAAATGGCGGCAGGAATATTACTTATTTACTCCAGTTTCCCTAGAAAATTATTACTGGGTCACAAGAGCTTTAGAAAAATCGAGTTAATTTAAAGTTTTTAAAGCGTTGACACAATTCACATCCCATATTTATCAGGGATAAGGATACATACTCAAAAAACACTACCCTCCTTCTGATGCAGTCAGGCATAGAAAGGGCTATTATTAAAAAAGCTAGAACTGCAACGGCTATTCTACAAATTCCCTCCTAGTCAATTATATTTTAGGAGTTCGTGTGTCTGTTACAATTATCTACTTTTTTGATGATAACGGAAAAAACACAATGCCATTGACATTTTTAACCCCCGACAGAAAAAGAGGGCTGTTATAAGTTTGACGCTAACGTCTGTCTGTCTGTGTATCTGTCTGTGGCATCCTAGCGCTCGAATGGATGCACCGATTTCGACGCGGTTATTTTACGTAAAAGCAGATTTCTTTGCGGTAGTTCTTAGCTATGTTTGATAAAATCACTTGATGGAGTCGCCGGGAATGTTTTTTAAATTTGCCTCGCAAATAAACTTGTAATACAATCTAGAATGACTACGGTTACAAGTAATAAAATAAAAAAACCACGCGCAGTACAGGGTTTCGTAGTTGAGAATGCCGACTTTGAGTTCACGCCATGCCACCATTTCCTCCTGGTCTGAAGTTTTTGGCATTAAAATCAATGCGACAAAGTGTCAGGCTATCTTAATTGGTAGCTCCGGACAGTTAGCAAAGATCAATAAGTAAGCTCTGTTCCTGCAGTTGTGTTAAATAATACTAACATCTCGCTCAGTTAGTCTGTCAAAAATCTGGGCATTATTACGGACTCAACGTTTAGCTGGAAGGATCAAGTCACTGCGATCGGCAGAAAGGTTACTTGCTCTCTTCGATACTTGAATCGTTTTACAAATTTTCTTCCTATTAATACTAAAATTACTTTGATACAATCCCTTATTCTCTCCGCAATTGATTATACTGATGTGTGTTATCCTGATCTAAACGTTGATCTTCTCAGTAATATTGCATCCGCTTTATTTTCTGTCTGCTTAAATACGATCACATCTCTTCTTTCTGATTTTTGTTTAACTGGCTTCCTGTTCGTCAGCGCTGACAGCATAGAATGCTTTGTACACTTTTTTCTATACTAAAGATTCACCTCTCTCCCTTGTAAATGAAAAACAAATTTCACTTTCAGTCTGAAAGCCATGACCGTGAGCTTCGCTCTCATCATACTCTTCTTCTTCACCTTCCTTTATTTCGCACAAATTTTATGACTAATTCTATTACTATTCAGGTTACGCGACTTAGAAATGCCTTACCCGAAGACATCAAAAGTATCTCAAATAGGTACCTTTTCAAGAAATAATTCCACACGCACCTTCAAGCTAATTTGTTGCAGCAGAACTAATAATTGACCTAAACTATTTTTAAATTGTTTTATTTTATATTATCTATTTATGTATGTTTATGAATATAGGTATTAATAATATGTAAGTTTATGTATATATATATTTATGTATTGTATATGTATGTATATATCTCTAAGCGCCTATCGCCCATAAACTTATTTCTGTTTTTCCTAAAGACCGGCTGGTAGAGAATGCATTAGCGTTAATTCCACCTTTTGTACCTTTGGTCTAAAATATAAAGATTTAATTAATAAATGAATATATAAATTTCATTTCAATCAGTTCAGCCGTTTTGGCATGAAAGCGGAACAAACATCTGCATATCCATAAAATCTCGCCGGTATAACTTACAATAAATATATACATACATACATACACTATTCCCGTATTTATCGCTAATGGCGCAAACATAGCATTTTAGATCTTTCAGTTCTAAACAGACAAAGCCTGGAAGTAAATTTGAAAACAATTGATTTTTTTTTGCCTGAAGGGTTAAAAAGTCTACGTCATATGCAATTTGCGTCATGAATATTTTTTAGCCTACTTTACGTTCCTTTACAAAGCGTCTAACATTTTAAAAGCCATTTACTGCCATTAATTAACCGTATCGTCATGAAAGTGCTTATATCCGCACTTTCGGGTTGAGGGGGAATGAAAGGGGACGAAAGGGGATCAAGGCAGTGTTATGTTAATCCCCTTTTGTCTGTCGGTCGCTCTGGACACTTGCATACGAGTATTATCTCCATCCTAGCTGTTTCACGCGCGTTTGCATAAATTTCAATCTTTCTAGTTTGAATATTATTAGCATTATGGAAAATTGAATTGTTCGCACATACGGTTTCCTGGTTTCAGACGAAACTTAGTCTATGAGATACATGTCATCATTCTCAATGCAATAAAGATATAATGTTCTAGTCAGTGGAGTATTTTCCATGCCTCCCGCTCTTTGGCAAATGCTTGATTTTTCTATAAGACACGACTTTTCCTTTATTAACCGCCTTCAAAAAAGGAGGAGGTTATCAATTCGTAGCGATCTTTTATGTTTACCGATTATTCGAAGACGCCTGGACCGATATGGACGATTCGTTTATGTTTGAAATGGGTGGTGGTCCCATAGAAGTTTTATAAAATCGGTAATTTAGTTAGAGGGTGAAATTGGTTTTTAGTTTTGGTAAATTATTTCATCCATGAACATTCTTTTTATGTACATACTTATATACATATTTCTTAGATTAAATACAGATACACTATCACAACTTTATCCCAAACAAGGTAACCTGAGTCTAGGGCCGTGAGATCCCAAGGCCTCTTTTAGCGTGATGGTGGGATTGGAGGTAGAAAAAGTATTCGTTTATAAACTATCGCGCTTTGAACACATTATTAATGGCATATGTAAACGGGACTTACGAGTAGCTAGAACCTTTTTTGTTAAGTCTAACGCTTCAAATAGGAGTCATATGCTTCGTGGTCGCAGACAAATAATCTGTCTGTAATAAGGTGGAAAAAGTTTTCTCTCGGGCAGGTTTCATAGGTAACTATTTTACGGCGCGGTTATCCCACAAATGCGGATTTCAATTCAAATAGAATTCTTTTTTTTAATTTTTAAACAGTAGTTCAAAAATTTAAATATAAAATACATAATATTATAGTTTGTCTTCCAGGCATGCGTTGAACGAAACCTTTGCTGGGTATAAATACATCACAGAATATATTCCTCTTTCCTAGATCTTTTGGGTTTTAATCCCTTCTATCCCCTTTTTTCCCATAATAAAAGCCTATAACTTAACTCAATCTGTTTGATTTGTCCTTAACCTATCTATCACATCAGATCCCCCAATCAAACGAACTAATCACTTCATTTGCTCGCAACTGACGTTGGCCACTTGCGATCCCTGGGGACTCGCTGTGTCCAAATTGCCCGGCTAATGTGAGGCCTGGCCGCACATCTGTAAGAGTGATACGGTTTTATAGCACTGGCTTAGTTGTTAGTATTACACACTACCTACTTAATAGTTGACTACGTTCATTGAGTAAATCGGACTCCGCGTCCTGGTATACTTCGAACTGGTATTAGGAAATTTTCAAAATTGAGTAAATGCTTCATAACCGAAGGTTCATCAACGGGAGGTCCTGGTATCGATTCTCAGTGCGGGCAAATGGTAGTATTTTTCTCCATCTTAGCGTGGTTGCGTACTCAGCTGTGCTGCTTCAGAGCCTGGGATGTGCTTTCCTGCTTTTTCTTCTCCAAATATAATATGCATGTCAATGGTCACCCAAGAATGCCAAAGAACTTATGCCGGAACAGTTTGAATGTTTTGGCTACAATGTTACGACCGGCCGCCTGCGTGACATCGACTCTCTTTGGGAATGCATTTGTGCAAAAGTTTTACAACCGACCGCTCAGTTCAACTCTCGCCGTGTATGGTTGTGTCAATCCATATATTGTAACATACTTATTACTCAATTTATACATTATAGATTATCATTGAAGTAAGTAATTGAAGTAATATAATTAGATATTTCATTTAGTACTAGAGCATTACATATAGTTTAACGATTTATCTAGCAAAAATAAATATGTATAATGTATAACAGTGCTAATATTTATTTTTCCCGGCTACGGTAAAGCCAAGAGGAAGGGTTATGATTTTAGAAGTCTATGTATGAAAGTATGTATGTATGTGGACTAGTATTATAGTACTCTGTGATGTGGATATCGTTATATATCTATGTGTGTTCCACCGTAGCATCCGAACCGCCTATCCAATTTTGGCAAAGGAGATGTCAACGAATTGTCATTATTGTCCAGGTGACAACTTGTATGCAATAAATGTATTATAATGAATGTTACATACAAAAAAAGTGCGTGTCAAAATAAAAACTTGTTTCGATATCAAGTTGCGTCATCATATAGGGTATATATCAATGAAAAGTCTTATTATTATTACCTTTCAAAAATATATAAATTATTACCCGTAAATGGGTCACATAGTCGGATATTAGTTTTTAAACGTAAATCTTGTTATGGTACGTCTTACGACATCCACAAGAAGAGATGGAGTGGCCCTATTCTAGGCCGAAAACCACATGGTAATGTCAAAAGAGTATATAATAGGCATTACCTATTTAGTTCGCAGTATATTTATGTCCATCGGACCCACAACACAATTCATTATGTCGTTTTCTTAGAGCAACACGGAAGGGAGTAGCCATACGCAGCTTTCCCCTCTGTCGAAGTACAAGCCCAAACGGGCATACGCATTCAAAACTAGTTGCACTCGGATCCAAATCCAGTCGCGCCAGTGAACGCTGTCATACTTAAAATGCCGAATTGCTCAGTTTTTTGCTGCAAATAGAGGTTTGGGACAGCAAACTTACAAAAAGATGCTGTTACATTTCATATGTAAGTAAATCATAAACGTAATAATGTTATTTAATTACATTTAGACACCTAATTCGAATATTTTATGAGGTATAATATTATTGTTGGATTTGTTTACCAACATTGAGTACGCTCTCTCAATTCTCTCATACAAATTTCGGGTCGCTCGAGCGATAAATCCGACTTCTCGCCGATAGACCATCTAGTGATGCTACATATTACTAAAATGTCGATAATTTGGGTGGCGGACGGCGCAATATAACTGTGTTAAATAAATTGTCGTCAGGGTTTTTAACTCCCGACAGAAGCCGAGGGGTGTCATAAATTTGACGCTAACGTCTGTTGGTCTGTCTGTTTGTCTGTGTATCTGTATTTGGCACCGTACTTCTCGAACGGATGAACCGATTTCAATGCGGTTTTTTTACGAGAAAGTAAGTTCCCTTGCGGTGGATCTTAGCTTTGTTTTAGTGAAAATCGATTCAGCCGTTTAAAATTTATCGAGGGTTAACGCCTGAAAGTCAGGACTTACTCTAGCAAATTATAGATGGCGTTACGGATATAAAATCGTATCGGTAGTTCCGCTACTCATCACTAGTAGCGTTCTTGAGAGTCGGAGGGTTTTTAATTTGCCTAGCAAATATTTGTATTTATATGAACTACCTATGTATAGTTTACACCGTTGTTTTACAGAAAAGAAATATGACTCAGACCGTAAAACTGAACTAATTTTTTTATGAAACATAAGTCGTAAGCTGAAATCTATCGACTTTTCATACAAAGTGACTCACTTCGAGCGAACAAATTAGAGGTTTTAAACTTTGTTTCCATAATTTATTATCTGTTCTTTTTTAAAAGTTGTTCAGTTTCATGTTCCGAATCCACCTTTCTTTTTATTTTTGAAATAAAATATGACGGCGTAGTAATACTTACATATTTAAATAAAAATAGACTCACGGTAGCTGATTTCACGGATACCGATGGAAAAAATCACTTATCCTACTTTTTGTTTTTTCAGCTTCCCTAAAGATCCTAAATTAATTGCTTTTTTTGCAATAACAAGCGACCCTGGGTTCCTAAAAGGACAAGTGTTATATTCTCAAGTCCTTTTCAGACATCTGATTAGCAAGTCCTTACTAAAAAAAGGAGAAGATAAGTAGAGAATTCAATACCAAGTTTAATACCAGACTGCATTTGTGTCGTAAGTCTATATAACTATTAATATAAAACTATTATATCGAAGGCACTCAGCCTTCGATATAATAGTTTTATATTTATTACTGTATATAGCTTTCGCATTATAGAAATGTATCTCAATGTTATGTTTATTCTAGAGCCATTCATTACCCGTTGAACCATCTTATAAGACTGTTGGGGTTACCAGTTCAACTATGCCTAACTTGTTGACTTCTCAAGGTGAATCATCATCTCAACAACTAATAAATACGATATTTTATACTTATAATGTTTCATTTCGTTACCTTTGTTCCTTCCTCCTTCATTTCGTTATTTTTTGACATCGAAAACGTGTCAATGTGTATGTTTTTATTCATACGTACACAAAAATGTATCGAGATGTGCAACATTTATTGATGTATTGTTTAATTTTGTATGTATTGTAGTCGTCGTTACAATTTTTTTTTGATTATGTGAGTGTGCGGAAGTGCACTTGTGTGCGCATTTCCCCCCGCAAAATATGCCAGACGGATTTGAATGACAATTGATCGCTAAGGCTACTCCCTCCTGTGAAGTTCCGTATTGCTCTATGGTCTTTTTCTTTTGTGAGGTAGGCAGAGCCAAAAATTCCCGACTTGTCTTCGAAAAATTTCACAAGTCGAATAATATAAAGACCAAAATTTATTTGGTCTTTATTTTATTTGACTTGTGTCAAATACGTCAGCTACATTGTACCTTTATAGTATGATAAAATACTCATGCGTTCAGTAACATCAAACATAGCTTGTGAAACATCACATATAATTAGTTATACAGTGCGTTCGGTATTCGACGCGCGTGCCGCTCGCTCTGTGAATTTGTGAACACCCCCGGGATTATCCAGATTCCAAATATTCTTATTGTGATCGGAGTTTCTTAGATCTATGAATTTGATATCGTGAAAATTTTAATCTTAGACTTCTGAGAAGTCAAAAAACGATTGAGTGACGGGGAAAAATTCAGCATCTCTCTAGACTTTATTGCAGCCAATAAATAAAGGCAGATTTGTATTCTTTTCTACGAGTTTTTTTAGGTATTTAATTTATTTTATTTTAAGCAGAAAGGGAACATCCAAGTTATAAACGATGCATTTTGACAATGTCAGTTTTGAGTCGAGATTTGGAGAGGTGAAACAAATCTAAATTTGAATAAGATTCGTTATAGATATTAGCCATTCGACACAACACAGAATTCTTGAAATACTTTTTTTTTATTTCACTTTATGTAATTAGATTTTAATCTTTCTGTACTTATGTGTATCTATATGGTGTTTACTCTTACGTGGTGATTACTTACTTACTTACCACGGTGGCGCAGCGACCCGAAGTGGATCCTGGCCTCCGACACCAGATGGCAATATTTCTTGCGGTCTTGTTAGCGTTGCTGCAAGTCGTTTACTTCGAGGCTTCGCAGTTCTTTCTGCATCTCATCGGCCTATCTGTGCCTACGGCGACCAACAGGTCGGCGGCCATTCGGCCGACCCAAGTTGGCTCTTTTCAACGCCCGATCCTCTTCCATTCTTTTTACGTGTCCGAGCCAGCGAAGCTTGGCTGCTTTCATTTCACCGATGATATTTGGTTCGAATAACGTTCATGCCCTATTTGTGGATTTTACTAAGGCCTATGACAGTGTGGGCAGAAACACGCTTTACGCAATTTTAAGACGTGATATTATACAGAATTATACTTACTCATTTTGTGATCAAATATATGCTCAAGCCAAGGCAAATGTAGGAGAACTTTGCTCGATCGTTTATAAAACAAACATTTTTCAAAACTAAAAACTGGCTTTAACTACACAACCGATTTTGATTAAATTTCTATGGGATCTCGTAACAAATATGCCACGCTTTAAACATTTTTTTATCGGTTCAGGTGCTTCTTCGAGTAATCGGGTAATATACATAAAAGAAAACAGGTATATAAAGTAAACTCGAATTGATAACTTCCTTCTTTTTTGAAGTCGGTTAAAAATATATACATATTTTTCCATCAAAAACCATATCTGCGAGTTTATTTGAAAGTAAATAGTTCTGTACGCGTCAGAAATGCAACTCTCACGTCAGAACGTCAGAAGTTCTCCTTTTATAGATGTTTTTCACAATCACATTGTTGAAATATAAAATGGAACAAAGAAAGCTCATATTCTACCTTTTGAACAAATGTTCGGTTCAATGGTTTACGCTACACATGCTTGAGTTCTGAAGACGTGAACATTGGAATAAGAGAGTCCAGAATTCTAGACGAATATATTTCAATTAGGATTGAAAAGAAATCATTTTCAGATATAGAAAATTTGAAGAACTCCGCCAGGCCGCCACTACGGAGGTTCTTAATTCGATTCCCGGTCAGGGCAAGTTGGAAAATGGCCATATTTTAAATTATCTTGTTTAAGATAGTTATGTATTTTTTCATAAAATATACTCGTAGTATCATTGAATAATTTCCATAGAGTTGACTACGAAGTCATCTCTGTGGAAATAAACTCCACAGACTTATCTGGGTCAGAGCTGCTCCTATAAGGATCGGACAGGGTTTTTGTTACATTTTGTATATCTCACATTTCCGCTTCATGTTCCTACCTACTAAATTATCAAAAGATCTGATCAAGGTTTTCTATCTAACCTAAGATGTACTTCTCGTGGATATTCAGTTGTAGCATGAGGTTTATGTGCCAGCTTTGTTTTCTAGTCACCTCGCCCCTTTTAGGGCCTTTGCTGCGTTACGCGGATACCCGCGGTGGGTTCAGTCTATCTCTGTCACAAACTCTAAGTGCAAAGGAGATAGCAGAACCCGTCGCGGGTCACCTGTCTCTGTCACACGAAGAGTTTGTGACAGAGATAGACTGAACCCGCTGCGGGCATCCGCATAACGCAGCGAAAGCCCTTACATCCACAAGGAGTGATGGCGGTATTTTAGGCCGGTAATTGTCATCTCTATGGAAATAAACTCAACGGGCACATATGAACATTATCTATGACGGATGGCGGCTCCACTTATTGCAGTTTTTCTGCCCTGAATAAACTACTTTTATTACAGATAGTGGCAATTTATGTGGGAGACGAGAATGTTCACTGTATTGTATGCCGTCTGTTGGAGTTCATATACAGGCTGATTATGAATCACCTAGCTATATTCAAGGGCTCTTTAAGCAAAATAAAAATAGTCATAATATGGAAGTACAGCACGCATTCTGACCAAACAAAAATAGAAAATGAAGAAAACATTTTAGACTACTAAATGTTATCTGATCTCAACGATTTTTAACCCCCGACAAAAAAGAGGGGTATTATAAGTTTGACGTTACGTTTGTCGGTTTGTGTGTCTGTCTGAAAGTCTGTCTGTCAGTGGCATCGTAGCGCTCAAACGAATGGACCGATTTCGATGTGGTTTTTTTACGTGAAAGCAGGTTCCCTTGATGTTTGATGAAAATCACAAAAAAAAACACCAATGTTGCATGGAAGCCCCCTTAAAATTAATTTTATTTTAATGTTATTATCTATATTTCAAGTAAATATACAACTAAATATCCTGTAAATATTTAAAGGGTCTACGTGTTGCAGTAATTGATATCGAGCAAAAGGAACAAAAAAAATTACGTTTCTTGCAAGGGACCTCCATTACAACAAACGTTATTTTTTTGGCGCCAAATATTTATTTTATTATATTATCAGTATTTGTTGTTATAGCGGCAACAAAATACACCATCTATGTAAATTTTAACTGTCTAGCTATCATGGTTTGAAAGATACAGCCTGGTGACAGACAGACGGAGGAACGGACGGACAGACGGACGGACAACGGAGTCTTAGTAATAGGGTCCCGTTTTTACCCTTTGAGTACGGAACCCTAAAAAATCTCCCATATAGTCACCGCTCGCTTCCGGGCGATTGGCGAACGACAGCCGGTGAGCGGCAGAGCAACGACCACATAGTTGAAGGAAAAATATACCTTTTTTACGGTTTTGATTTTCCTATTAGTGATTCTGATTCCAATATTTCAATATAGCCAGAGAGTGCAAAATTAACATGTAAATAACATGTTATAGCATATTAACCCCTCCCGGGCGAATTTGATTGTTTGGTTTGAAAAGATATACATAGAAAAAAATTGCGTAATAAATTGAACCACGCGCTATATATAACTTTATTAGAAAGATTAATGAAATGAAAATAAGGTAAAGATGAATTAAGAGAATGATAACTTTTTTTTTAGATCTTTGACTGTAGAATATTATATTAATATATATAATATATATATATAATATATATATAATATATATATATATAATATATATATAATATATATATATATATATATATTTGGGTGTCAAAAAAATCAAAGTCGTTTTTTTTTAACGCATACCCTCTTAATTTTTTACTTTTAAGTCAAAACAATTATAAATAAAATTTTAAGAAGATAGGATCACCGTAACCCCTGCCGACTTACATTGATACTAATCAGTACTTGCTTTCTATGGCTGACGCAACCTCACGTATCGATGTGCTTGTAATTACTATTATTTAGTTAAAGAATTACGTAGTTCGAAAAGGTGTATTTTTTTTAATAAATGACTTAACACAGCAAATAACGGGTTCAAAACTACCGTCTAATGTACAAATTCTAGCAGTTTTATTTTACAATATCCGTGAAGTAAATTTAACTGTCAAAGAAAGCGCGAATCTCACTTTTTGCGAGTGTATTACGTGCTATAAGTTTCCGGAATGAATATGAAAAAATACTATTAAAGGTACAAAATTAATTTATTGTTTTTCAAAATAATCTCCCTTGGCGTCTATGCACTTTTTCATTCGATGAAACCAGTTTTGAAAACTTTTGTGCCACTCCTCTGTGGTGACCTCTGAAACGTGTTTTTCATACTCCTCGACAGCCTCTTCTGGTGATGAAAATCGTTGACCGCGTAATTGGTTCTTAATTATTGGGAACAGAAAAAAGTCACAAGGTGCCAGGTCGGGACTGTATGCAGGATGACTCATGAGTTCTACATTTTTCGCCTTCAAAAAGTCGTTTGTCTGTCTGGCCGTGTGAGAACTAGCATTGTCGTGGTGCAGGATGATACGGCGTTTACGGTTATTTTTACGGAGTTCGTCAATAACTTCCGGCAAACAAATGGTCGTGTACCAGTCACTATTCACTGTACGACGATTTTCTAAAGCAACAGTAGCCACGTGTCCAGTTTTATTAAAAAAATAAGCAATCATCCGCTTAGATGCACTTTTCACGCGCGCCACTTTGGTTGGTTTCGGCTCATCTTGAAAGACCCATACGCTCGATTGCTGCTTTGTTTTGGGATCGTAGCAATAAATCCATGTTTCGTCACCTGTTACTATGTCCCACACCAAATTTGACGCACCTTCGTTGAATCTGGTAAGCATGGCACTGCACCAAGTGACGCGGTCCGTTTTTTGAGCCTCGGTCAAGTTGTGTGGGATCCACCGCGAGCACAGCTTTCTCACACCCAAATGTTTGTGTAGGATTAATTGTATTTGACTCATGCCTATTTCTAAGGATGCGCGAATTTCATGGTAGGTCACATGCCTGTCTGTTTCAATCATACGGCGCACAGCATCGATGTTTTTGTTGGTCACAGCGGTGGACGGCCGACCATCGCGAGATTCGTCACTGAGATTGATACGACCACGCTTGAATTCTGCAAACCAGCTATAAACAGTTGTCTTGCATGGTGCTTCATTGCCAAAAGCTGTTTCAAGCCGAGCGATGCTCTGTTGAGCTGTCAAATTACACTTAAAATCGTAGAAAATCATACTACGAAAATTTTCCCGAGATAAATCCATGTTGATGCAGACACACAATTTTTTAAATGGCGCCACAAGGTAAAACCAAAAGACAGTCAGATGAAACAAACTGCATTCTACAGCCAAAGAGTTCTATTTTCAAATGTTGCAATAAATTTTTAAATATTGTTTATGTAAGTGGCCAGTTCCGGAAACTTATAGTGCGCCCTATGTATCTATTGGAAAAAAGACCTTGTTCGATCGCTTTAAAATTGACAGTTTTCTACACGAATGACCTAATTTGAACCTTTGTGGTCAAATAATGCTTCGTTTCAAGAAGCCAAAATAAAAGTTTTGGCACTGAGGATAATAAACCATGTAGCCGATAGACTATGTAGCCTGTTAAATCAATGCTAATCTTTCGTCGATTAATCCCAGTTGAGGAGGAACAAAAATTATTTTTATTGCGTTGCGTAAACGAGACTTTAAAAAACAAATTTTAAAAAGAAAATTTTAACAGCAAAATTTATTTTTAATGTAGATGAGCAAATAATATTATACTATTCCGGTGTGTTGTTGCACGGGTTATGATTGTCCAATCGCAATAATATTTATTATTTGAGTATTGATTAAGGAAACAATATAATACACACATTTGAAACTAACAACAAAATAAATAAACAAAATTTATTACTTAATGCTAACACTTTAACTATTATATTAGCAATAGAAAACCATGGAAACGGTACAATAAAGGTTTTTTTTATTTATTTTTTATATATTAGAGCTATATAGTATGGCCCTTGAATTGATTTATTACGCATATGTTTCTTACACAATGTGTAATAAATTCAGACCTATGCAATTTTATAAATAAATCCAATATCCACGACATAATAGAATATAAACCTTTTTGACGATTAATCAAACCAGGAAATAGTATTGGCAATAGAAAAATCGAAAACAATCAAGTTTATCCAGTCGGTTAAATTGAATGAATTTGATGACTATTCGAATATCGGAAAAATGAATTATTCCTATGCACAAGCAAATATACAAATTTTATGAATTTCGTACGATGTGACGCAGACTATATATACATACATAAGCGTGAATAATACTCACTTATATGGTACATAATAGTATTTTATGCAACAGTTGTATAAGAAGGTTCATAAAAAGCGAGTGGCGCAGGTTACGATCCGAGCCTTGGCGAGCATCGTAAGGAGACGCCTTCGAGCATTTTTGACATATTTATACAACGTTGCATACAATACTTTTTCTACGACTACATTTACTAAAATAAATCCAAAAATAAACAAAGAAATGTATGAAATACATTTCTTTGTTTGCTAGATACTAGGTATCTACGGAAGACTTAATTTTTTTTATTGACGTCTTCCTAGTGACCAAAAGTGCCATTTTTGAAGATGGAGTCACTTAAACGAATGTTTTTCATACAAAAAACCGTTTGGTCAGTGACTCCACGTTTGAAAAATGGCACCATATGTTAAAATAACGATTTTATTATGTTGGCAGTATGCTAGATCTAAAGAAAAAAGTTATAGGTCTATGGCTAGGAGTATCGTTCTGGCGAAATAACGACATATGTGCTATTATATTAGGAATAGACTATAGACTTTTCTGAAATCATATAATCTATGTTCTTATATTAGTGTTCTGTTTAAAAGACAGATAACAGTACAGGAGTAGAAAAAAAAATTACTTACGAGTATAATTGGTGTATGAATATTTATAAAGGCAAGATGGTTTAATCTGAGCAGTATGAATTTCAAGAGGGAGAGCATTCCAGAGGTAGACAGCTTGTACTGTAATTTCTGATGTAGAAAAGTAAAACGCTTTTTAGATAAGGAGGAGAAGATGGCATAAGAAGTAATGAGTATACGAGTGAGACAACGTGATAGTTATGTCGAAGTAGGATTGGGAGCCACTTGAGTTGTGCATATTATAACTTTATATGAAAAAAAGTTTATTTGCCAGACAACTGAAAAATTCTCCGAGTTTCAAGCGTTCACCTCCAATAACTATTGAACCGCTAAACCAATTTTTATCAAACAAAAACCATCTCGACTGATAAACAAGCAGCTTTTGATTGAAAAAAAAAACAATTGAAATTAGTCCATTCGTTTAGGAGCTACGACGCCTCAGACAGACACACAGACACGTTAAACTTATAACACAGTGGTGTTATAAGTTTAACGTGTCTGTGTCTTTTTGTTTTGGTTTAAAAATGATTATCAAAGTGTCATTTTGTAACCTAAGAACCATCTGGATCAAGTCAGTTATCAAAGAAAAAAAACCGCATCAAAATCGACACACCCAGTGACGTCAAATTTATTACACAACTCTGTTTTGTCGTGGGATAAAAAGGGTTGTTTTGAAATTACATAAATCAAACGAGATCAGAGCTGTGACTCGAAGAATTAAAGTTTTTAATTAAAATGTTACTTTACATTTTGCGATGATACCTTACAGGATGACAGGAAATACCCGACTTCTTGAAAATTTTCCATGCTGATCTATAAAAAAAATATTTTGAATGTACCAGCTTATCTTCCTGCGCAGATCGTAGAAGCAGATCGAGGGAATGGGCCAGAGAAAATGCGGATCTTGATTCCTTTTTTCACCTTCTCGGTCACTAAAAGTGGCCTTTGAGTCTTGCGGCCTTGGGCTCCGTCTCCATGAAGCCGTAACTCAAAATTCTCTATTTGCCCCATTGGGGATAAAGACGCGATAGTTTGTATGTACGTACGAGTGAAAAATTTTAAACCTATGCTTAGGATACAACAGGAACACGCTCGGATGAGCAAAGTTTCTTACAAATTATGTATTGTTAATGTTAAATTACATTTAAACATTTGAAAATTTTGTAAATGGATTACATATATCCCCAAATATAACAGCGTATCTAACGCTGTAAATAATAATATTTGTAATCCTTTTTCATAGCTTAAATTGTCTTTAATTGACAGGTTTAAAAAAAAATTGAAGGCTAAATATAAATTCAAAACGTGTGAAGTTAAAAAATAACCTTTGAAAGTTAATGGATAATTTATAAGAGGCCTATCATCATGTTGGTGTTGCATAAATTAGATCTCAAATTTAAAGGCGCTTTTGTGGTGTTTAAACCGACAAAGGATCCAAATAAGGAGAAAGTTATCAATTCGTCGGAATCTTTAGTTTTTTTTTTTATGTATGTTCACGAATTACTCGTACTCGAAGACGCCTGGACCAATTTGCTAAATCTTTTTTCTTTGAAAAGATACTTGTCAGGTGGTCCCTTACTTTTTTTTTATATAATCGGTTATGTTGTATGTAGTTGAAGTTAGTTTTTAGTTTTTAAAAATATGATGGTAAGGGCAGGGAGTTAAATTAATTAATTAATTTAATGTAATTAAAATATCGTTAACCTAAAGATATAACAATCTATAGCATAATGGTTTTATATAAAAATAAATATAAAGGAACTAATTACACTGATAAAGCTAGCCTAGCAATACAGTCCACAGGACTGTGTTGTTTTTACAATAAAACATAAGTAATTTTCTTTAAATAAATTATATTGATAATTGTGTTTTATTGTTTCAGTTCCCAAAAGAATGGAAACCATAGCAGATGGTAAGTTTATTTTAAGGGCCTTACTTTACTCTAAAAAATATTATGAATACAAGGTCCTATAGTAAATTAGCTAGGTTCTTATGTTTTAGCATTCAAAATTAAAACATAGGTACTTATTTAGAAACTTAAACTTATTTCATAATACTTTTTCTCATATTTTTGTAAAGTAAAAAAAAAATAATATTTAAATACAGCAACTTTTTTACTGTTGATTTTTTAAACCAGTCCAGTAATTTGAATAATTGTAAAATGCATTAAAATGAATAAGTAAGTACGCTACTAGATATCGTTAAAAATGTTAGTGGAATATGCAAGAACGTGTAGCAAAATTAAAAAATTATAAGGCTACCTAACTGCAATACGAGTAAACCTGACCAATGTTTGGTCACGGTGACTCTCTTGTCATTTTCTTTATATAAGTCTTACATTGTGCAATATAAGAGGCATTATGGGCAAAATAATAAAAAGGATAATAAAAGAATATAAAACTTGCAGTCTAGAGATTTGATGTGATTTTTTAAAAGTTTTCTAGAATTAATATAATTTGGGAGAAAATTATTACTTTTCCAGGATTGTATGAGTAATGAGTATCACTAGCTTTTTTGTATATAACGATGTCATGTTCATGTTTGTACAGGGATGTTACGAATGTCAGATTTTCTACAATCGCGAATGCGAATACGAATGTTTAGGCTGCGAATGTGCGAATGCAAATGCAAATGCGAATGCGAATGTAAATATCAAGTATTACAAAAAACATACATATGAATTATAATTAATAATTTTCATTATTTAGACGTAAAAAGTCGCCATTTCACTTTTCTTTCCAGGTGCCATAATGAAAAACTGTCTAATTATCTCAAAATAGTTGAAACAATAAACTATTTGTTTATCTAAATAAGCAATTACAACAGATCGCAACTAAAACAAAACAAACCAAGTAATCACAAAAAACTCACGTGAAATAAACGCTTCCTTTTGGTTAAAATAATCAAGTTCTACGCGAATCATCGAAACGCAGTGATGCGGCGCGTTGGCTCGTCCGCGAGGCAGACGGACATATTATGACCTGCACACATTCGCATTCGCGTAACATTCGCATTGATAGATGCGAAAGCGAATGGCGATGCGAATGTTTTAAACGATGCAAACCATTCGCATATGCGAATGCGAATATTCGTAACATCCTTACTTTTTACACATAGTATTTACAAAGTTTATTTCAACAAAACATTTTACATAGGAATGGTAAAAAAATAAAACGCCAGATTAAAATGACGAGTTGGATATGGAAATGTGGGGCACGTATTTACGGCAGATAACGCTTGGGGCAGCCCTGAACTGATTACGTATTCTGTAAATTTTCTGGGAGTATATTGCGGCTGTATGAGATTCCTGCTAGTACTTATACGCAGAAAAGTACATTACTGCAGAGGCTGGGAAGTATAGTATTACCAGATGAGATTTCAAGGCCAAGCATTAGAGAGACCTTGACAATAAAAAAATATTATGTAATATGTCTGCTAAATTCAAAAATAGAACTTTCATATATAAATATAATATAAACTAGCTGTTGCCCGCGACTTCGTCAGCGTGAAATTAAGTTTATGAGAATGGCTGTTGGGCGGCGTCTTGCAACCCTAGGCTCTGTCTGCAGAGGCTCTAAAACTCGCTTTCCGTTCCATTGTTTGGTTGCGATACCAGATATGGTTCATAGTGCACCTATTATTAGACGGTGACTTTTAGAAGTTAGAACTGATGCTCATTATGAAATATTAATTTGCCCAGAACCACATTTAAATTTAAAATTTTTGAACAGCGCTATCATCTATAGGTGGCCAAAAAAAAAACTAATTTTTAAGAACACTCCGAAACCATATAAATTGTAAATATTTAGGATTTCGTACCCAAAGGGTAAAAACGGGACCCTATTACTAAGACCTGTCTGTCACCAGGCTGTATCTAATGAACCGTGATAGCTAGACAGTTGAAATTTTCACAGATGGTGATGGTGGTTTACAGCGGCAATATCTAGCCGCTGTAAAACTTACGGTGTCAACGCTTTTACCGCTTTTGCCAGGCCCATGTGCTACTCACGCTTCACAGACCTGACATGGTGGCCGCTCAATTTTTTAAGAACGCTCCAAAACCACGAATTTGTAAATATTTAGGATTTCGTACCCAAAGGGTAAAAACGGACCCTATTACTAAGACTCTACTGTCCGTCTGTCTGTCACCAGGCTGTATCTCATAAACTGTGATAGCTAGACAGTTAAATTTTCGCAGATGATGTATTTCTATTACTGTCCGTCTGTCTGTCACCAGGCTGTATCTCATAAACTGTGATAGCTAGACAGTAAAATTTTCACAGATGATATATTTCTTTTGCCGCTTTACATAACATCACATACTAAAACAGAATAAAACAGTATTTAAGTAGGTAGGTATTCCCATACAACAAACATGATTTTTATAGATAATGGCACGGAACCCTTTGTGCGCAAGTCAATCAATCATCATTTTATATAACGATTAACAAAAGTTTCAGCCAATCGGTTGCATTGGTAACTTTAAAATCAATTTTTCGAACAAAAATGTAGGCCGTGATTCTTTAAATTGATACAGATTAGTGAAAACCGCAACCGAATCGGTGCAGCCGTTTTTGAGATTAGCGTGCACAAACGCACAGACAAACAGACAAAAATTCTAAAAATCATAGTTTTGTGTTCTTTTTCGTTGATGAAAGCCCCCAACAAAATTTTTCTCATTTATCTTCCATGTACAGACAGCGATCGGTTACGATTTTATTATATACATATAATATACCTATATATAAGGACAAATTACACTGAATGAGCTAGCCCCAATGTAAGTTCGAGACTTGTGTTATGGGATACCAACTCAACGAAACTATATTTTATAACAAATACATGTAAACACCCAAGACCCAGGACAATTTGAAAAAGGCTATTTTCCGACTTGCCCTGACCGGGGATCGAACCCGGAACCTCTGGATGGCGGACTAGCATGGTGACCACTACACGACGGAGGCCGTCATTTGAATCGATTCTTGTCTTCTTGTTTTGAGCAGCGGCCAGTAATGAATTTTCATACTACTTTCCTGGTGTAGGTAAAGTAATGCTTGAGCCAAGAATTACTAACTACATGTGTTCTATTTACTACAATAATGCCTACATTTCCGAGCATGTTTGAGAAAAAAATATTCACATCACTAACTGTAAATGGAAAACGCGTGATACATTTAATAGAAGCGGTAATGGCCAAGCGGCTTAGGCAGTGGTTATGCATCTATGAGTACACAAAAATAAACTTTATTAAATAATGTAGTAAATGAAAAAGCGCACTTCACTCATTTTACGATTTTGCTCTGTCACTTTGTATTTTTGTATGTTCTGCTTGGACGTCTAGCTCCACAATTTGTATGAAGTCGTGGCCGTAGTTATGGTCATTTATTTTTATTTCTTAATATATGTATACTGTGACTTCTTGTAGTCTAACTTAATAATTAAAAAAAAGATCCTCTCTAGTCGTGACTTGTACGG
The DNA here is from genome assembly GCA_943193695.1 of Acrobasis suavella. Classification (NCBI taxonomy): domain Eukaryota; kingdom Metazoa; phylum Arthropoda; class Insecta; order Lepidoptera; family Pyralidae; genus Acrobasis; species Acrobasis suavella. Next base: position 33,972,084 of record OW971928.1, read on the forward strand.
TGTACCTCGAGTTGTACATACGTACGGTAATTTTCAACTACCACGACTATCTTCCAGTGAAGGAAAACGTTGTGAGGAAACCTACAGCTACAAACTAGTTCAATAATGTGTAATCATGTCTGTTGTATAGCCCTAGATTTTTTTTTAACAAGGTATGTTGTCACTAGATGACAGACACTGAGCTAGCTAGGTCACATGGCTTACAGGTAGCTCGATAAGTCTGACAACAGCATTTTGATTGACCGAGCGAGCAAAGGGCCTCATATTCGAGATTGGCCAAAAATGCTTTAGTCCATCTGTCCGTCTATTCTCGGGATTCACGGGAAGTTTTGTGAGCAGGTTCAATAGTCAATACATAAATCACTTACTTATTACACAACTCATTTTATTACAAGTAGATTTCATATTATCTTATACCATAATTCTACTTCAAAGCAATTCATTCCAACCAGTCCCTCTAGTACGTCTACATTAAAACTAGCAAACGTCCCGATAAAGCCGCAGCCTGCAAATGGGTGGCAATCATTTATGCCGTCAGTGCAACTTCATTATTGACTCTGTCTGCCCCGCATAAGCTAAAGGCGTGAATCAATAACTTAATAACAGCATTTATCATAGGTATATACCATTAAAAAATAGGTGTTATACAATCTCGATAAGGGTACTTGGAACCAATTCATTCCACACAGTCCCTCCGGTACTTGTACATTCAAACGAGCAAACGTACCGATAAAGCCGCGGCCTGCAAATGGCCGGCAATCATTTATGCCGTCAGTGCAACTGATAAAATGTTTGTTAGAAGTTTAATTTCATGGGATTTTCTAACAGAGGTAATATTTTTTTCGATTTTAATAATGATTTTTATGAAAAGAAGTTTAGTATCAAGGACTGAACTTGCTACAATAAATACACCGGAGGCTGTTGGTTTTGGCATTATCAAATAATTTTGTCGAACTCCCCTGTGCTTTGAAAGGCATGTTAAGCCGTAGGTCTCGGCTTTAATTATAGTATTGCAGTCGTAAAGCTATGCTGCAGCTTGAGAATCTGACACTAGTGATGAGTTCACTACTTTATCGTCATGTCTTTTTACTAGTCTTTTTACTACTTGGCCAGAGCAGCCAGAGGATTTGGGTTACACTCTCCACGCTGTCTATACGGGTTGAAGAGGTATCATTGATGTTTAAGCTTTGTTTCGCATATAGGTATATTTCCCAAATCGCCTTCTGCGACATCCACGAGAAGACTTGGTGTGGGTCCTGTTCTATTCACGTGAACCAGCCACTTCTAAAAAATGAAAAACAAACAACAAAATTATATGTTTGTCAAATTGATTCGTATAAAGCTGTTTGGTCTTATAGTTAAGATGACTTACATCATTTTGTAAATTCGATAAAAAGTAATGATCATTGATGTAAGTCAATCAGATACCTTATTTTTCGAATTCGTTGGACCAATTTTCATTGATGGATTTCAATGTACCTCACAGTTCGTACGGTGCTTGTATATTCAAATGAGCTAAGCCAACGTTCCTGATAAGGCCGCGGTCTGCAAATCGTTTGCGATTATTATTCTGTCAGTGCAACTGTTATAGCTCTATTTCAACTCTGCAATGTTTGTCGGAAAGTTGAAATATCATTTTTTTTATATAACGACTTTGTACATCAAAAGCTTTAGGATAAGTTTAATAAATTTGTCTTTAAACAACCGTAATCAAGCAAGAGATTCTGAATTCGAGATACAATTCTACACACCTTTAAAAAAAATATGGTCTGGAAGAAAGGCATTACAATGCATCAGCTGTATAAGTCGATTGAGAAAATTATGTTGATAAGCCAATCGGCAATTTCTTATTTAAATTTCTTTACACCCTCTACCAGGATAAAGTCGTTTTAGGAACATGCGACCTCGGGTTCTGTATACCCCATTGGATATGATAGTGTCAAAGTAAATATTTTAATCGATGTCGTTAAAAACTTTTAATAAACTCTAAGTATAAATATTCCTAACGAATAAGACAGATCAAAGGGCTCTATCACAGGCATCATTTATTGAAACACTGCTGCCAATGTTTACGATGGGAATTTTTGATATACGCGGAAAAAAGCAACTAATTCATTCTACGGTATTTTTTATATACTTAACACTATATATCCTTAGGAGAGGCCTATGTCCAGCAAAGGACGTTATACGGCTGAGATGATGATGATGCTGATACACTATCGTGACTTTATCCCTTATGATTTCTCTACGTTTTTATTTTTATAATCCCAATCGGCATGGAATTAACCTTCATTGAAACAGCAAATATAATTAAATTGCAAAACACTTTTAGAGTTTTATGAAGCTTGAATCATAAATTACTTTGTTAATTATTATCATCCGGTAATTGCCGAATGCTTCCAGCGTTGAAATTGTTCAGTTCGAACTTCAGCATATTATTTCGTAGCACGGTAATTATAATTTAACATTGCGATGATATTGGACTGTGGAAACAATATTTATACGCATTACTGGCGCTTTAGCATGATATGCAACCCTGGGAGTAGTTACCAATTGGATTGGTGACAAGGGACATGGTAGATAGTAGTCAAACTATTTCAGATGCCTTCTGTACTGCAACCGTGTACCGCACTTGGATGGCGACCATAAGATATGTGGCATAAAAAAGTCTTAAGTTCCTCTGTGCTTCAGAAGGCACGTTGCACTTTTTTTCCATTCAGTTGTTTGGTGAAGAAAAGAAAATTATAACCGTATGAGAAAACTGTGTTATCGGCCAAACGTTTTTGTGTAGTTTAACAAACAAGAAAAATTCAGATAAACATAGTGAGCTCGTGGAAAAGTATGTTATAAAGCACTAACTTTTCATTGAAAGCGAGTCGTTGGTAAAAATATAACAAAGTGGAGCTAAGATTTACGTTCGGATATTAAATGTCTGCCATTACCTACATTACCGACTTTCAAACAACGCTGTTGACTTTTCCAACCCGATACGATTGGTACACTTGGAACGGTAACACAAATAACAATAGTATAGAGAGATAACTTATTTCGCCTATAGATATATGGCCTATATACCTATACATATATGTTCCCGGCTTAGAATGAGACTACTGCATATCTTCCTGTGAATGTCGTAAGAGGCGACTAAGGACCAGGCACAAAAATGTCATGCTAAATCTGCATTCCCAAGGAGGGTTGACGTGGACTGTAGCCGGTTGTAAAACTTTTTACTCAAATTAATTCCTCTCCAGGGGACCTCGAGGAAACGAGCAAAATTGCGAATGATGTGAATAGACGATGCGACTAGCAAGATATCACTCTTTTAATTTTTTTTTCAACTTATCGCCCACTATCACACTGAAAGTGGCATCTGCCTCAAGCACCCTTTGCTGCTCTGTCAGTCCCATAAGGGATAAGGCATCTAACTTAACTTGATGACTGCCATACAATAATGTCAGCCGGGACCAAGGCTCATACGTGGCTTCTAAAGTACGAAATAGATCAAAAATTTTTTATTCCACTTTTGGTCACCCATGCAAATATATATTTCTATAATATAATATGTATGCGCAAATTAAACGAACAATTAGAAGAAATGTATTTACTTTAAGTGATACAAAGACAAAAAGAAGCTAAAGCAGCTCTGAATTACAAAATAATTATAAATTATAATTAAAAAGATTACACAGTCTTCCTTCATTTCCTTGAGTCGAAACACGTGAGAATTCAAAAGCATCGATTTGTTTTGCTTATACTACATCGATGACGATGACAATACTTATGCATGATAATCGATGTAACACAAATATAAGAAAAGTAAAATAACTAAACAGAAGAAATACATGCCTTCGACAATTAGTCATGAGTTTAATTTTTATCTTCTTATTCCTGTATACGTATTCTCTTTTGGAATGTTTCTTGTGATTGATTTTGTTTGCCTTAATTTTGATGTTGTATTTTCTTGGGCTGGAGCACAGAATCACAGTCTTCTCGTCTCAATGGAGCAATCACGACTGATTGATGAAACAAAACATGCCCATCACCTCGGGTCATGTGCGACAAAACGAGAGCATTCTGCGCGGAGTAAGAATGTAGTAAGCGCCCAAAAGCGCCGAATTCGTTTTATTTTAATTACTCGTGAAAAAAACATTATTTAAAAAAAAATGCTAATACGGCTTATCGGCAATATAATTTTATATTATGTATAAAAATATTGACTCAGTAACACGCATAGTTTTGTCAAAAAAAGGATTCTAGTTGAAAATTAGACGTAACTTTGCGATTTATTTTCATCACTAAAATATGATGGTTTTATGTTTTTACCAAGAACAATTTATCTGAAATAGTTATAATCTAATATCTACATTAAAAAAACCAGGTTATTTGTGGCTTATTCTCGAGTTTAAAAATCCAATATGCGATGGGCAATTTACCTATAGTCTTCCTCTTAATGCTAAAGCATTGTCTATTGTCAAACCTTTGGGTCGATTGAAGAGCTTATGTTTTCCACTTTTACTAATTTGTGATAGCCGGAAGTCAGCCGTTCGCGCTTCGCCGGTTTTATTGAAGGCGGCTCGCTGGAACAAACAGTTGCTTTCGGAGTGACGTGTTTATTTCAGAATTCCAGAATTCAGATAGAACGATACGTCAACATACCGGCTATTTATTTTGATTTTTAAATATTTATTTACTAGTAGATCTTCTGATTGAACGAATCTATTTATTGTTGAAGACCGCAATAATTCTCGGTTAGTAAGTATATTTTTGTAATTCTTATATCAAACCCCTTATTTTGATTATTTTATTTATTTCCTGATATTACTTAAATCATTTCAGCCGCATAGGGTCCACTCCAGGACATAGGCCTCTCCCAAGGATTTCCAAAATGACCGATCTAAAGCGGCTTGCATCCAGCGCTTTCCAGCGACCTTCGTCAGGTCGTCAGACTACCTTATGGGTGGGTGTCCTACGCTTCGCTTGCCAGTACCTGGTCGCCATTCGAGAACCTTTTTGCCCCATCGGCCATCTGTTCGTCGCGCTATGTGTCCCGCCCACTGCCACTTCAACGAACTAATCCGCTGGGCTATGTCAGTGACTTTTGTTCTCCTACGAATTTCTTCATTTCTGATTCGATCACGAAGGGAAACACCGAGCATAGACCGCTCCATAGCGCGTTGAGTGACCTTGAGCCTTCTTATGAGACTCATAAGTAAGGGACCACGTCTCAGAGCCATAACTCATCACCGGTAACACACATTGATTAAACACTTTCGTCTGGAGGCACTGAGGTATTTTGGATGAGAAGATACTGCTTAGCTTCCCCCCTAACGCTGCCGAGCCGAGTCGGATTCGTCGAAAGACCTTCTTTTCGAAGCTGTAACTTCCTGCCTAGATCAAATAACCCAGGTAGATAAACTTGTCTACAACTTCGAGGGTGGAGCAACACAAACAGGTAGGAAATTCGACATTACTTTTGTTTTGTTCATGTTCATTTTAGGTCCCACCTGTTGGGAAACTCGATTTAGTTCTCCGAGCATACAACTTAAGTGTTCCATCGATTCTGCCATGACAACGATATCGTCGGCAAATTGAAGGTGAGTAATATACTCGCCATTGATGTTGATGCCAACTCCTTCCCATTCCAGAAGCTTAAAGGCATCTTCCAGTGCAACGGTGAACAGTTTCGGAGATATAACGTCTCCCTGTCTTACACCTCTTTGCAGTGGAATAGCCCTCGTGCACTGCTTCTGTACTCGGACTAACATATTTGCGTTACTGTATAGCACTTCAACACTTCGATATACCGATAGAAAGACTGAAGCACTAATGCATAAAAAATTAAGATATAATTTGGCACCTAAATTTACCAATTTTAGGGTTCCGTACTCAAAAGTTAAAAAAGAGACCTATTGCTAAGACTCCGCTGTCTGTCTGTCCGCCTGTCCGTCTGTCCGCCTGTCCGTCTGTCCGTCTGTCCGTCTGTCCGTCTGTCCATCTGTCCGTCTGTCCGTCTGTACGTCTGTCCGTCTGTCCGTCTGTCCGTCTGTCCGTCTGTCCGTCTGTCCGTCTGTCCGTCTGTCCGTCTGTCCGTCTGTCCGTCTGTCCGTCTGTCCGTCTGTCCGTCTGTCCGTCTGTCCGTCTGTCCGTCTGTCCGTCTGTCCGTCTGTCCGTCTGTCCGTCTGTCCGTCTGTCCGTCTGTCCGTCTGTCCGTCTGTCCGTCTGTCCGTCTGTCCGTCTGTCCGTCTGTCCGTCTGTCCGTCTGTCCGTCTGTCCGTCTGTCCGTCTGTCCGTCTGTCCGTCTGTCCGTCTGTCCGTCTGTCCGTCTGTCCGTCTGTCCGTCTGTCCGTCTGTCCGTCTGTCCGTCTGTCCGTCTGTCCGTCTGTCCGTCTGTCCGTCTGTCCGTCTGTCCGTCTGTCCGTCTGTCCGTCTGTCCGTCTGTCCGTCTGTCCGTCTGTCCGTCTGTCCGTCTGTCCGTCTGTCCGTCTGTCCGTCTGTCCGTCTGTCCGTCTGTCCGTCTGTCCGTCTGTCCGTCTGTCCGTCTGTCCGTCTGTCCGTCTGTCCGTCTGTCCGTCTGTCCGTCTGTCCGTCTGTCCGTCTGTCCGTCTGTCCGTCTGTCCGTCTGTCCGTCTGTCCGTCTGTCCGTCTGTCCGTCTGTCCGTCTGTCCGTCTGTCCGTCTGTCCGTCTGTCCGTCTGTCCGTCTGTCCGTCTGTCCGTCTGTCCGTCTGTCCGTCTGTCCGTCTGACCGTCTGTTTATAGACAAGTGACATTTCCTGTGGCGTTTTATTTTCTTATTGGTATGTACTGTTAATGCTGCAGTGCCGTAGAAATATACACACACACATACACTCGAAAAACATAACCGGTTGGGCAGCATCGACTCACTTCAATAAAATCAGTCAACCGTTATTACCGGACGAACGCTCCCGTTCTAATATACTTACTTACTGTACATGGTTTGTATGAATAAGAATGTGTGTGTTTATTGTTGTATAATGTTCAGCAAAGTATACTGACACAAATACATTATCACTTCTTTATCCCTGGAGAGGAACAGTAGGAAACTGGAGGAGGCCTAATACCCGAGAGGGGTTTCTATAAATTTAATGTCGAAATAATAATCAATATAAGTGAAACATGTTAATATTTATAGAAATAAAGAGGCTTTATTATTATTATTATCCCTGGAGTAGACAGAGCTCAGGGCCAAGATTCAAAAGCCAAGTTTGATTCTCGGAATAGTGATCGGTAACTAGTCACATAGCCTATCGATACTGACGGTTTTACCCGCTACGGAAAAGAAATTTTACTACATTTTTTTTATCACTTGAACTTGTGGACCTGATAATTTCACCGGGCAAATACGTTCAAAACTTCAAACGCGCAAAAGCCCTCGTTCGGTCATAACGCTTGACCGGTTTTATTAGAGACCACTCGGTGGAAGCTAACCGGTTGTTCTGTCAACTTGTAGTCTGTATCAATTGTCTTATACAACGTCTAACGAAATATATATAAAACTATTTCATCATATACTTCATTATAGTCATTCTTCTATGCTGCTCTAAGAGAAAAGAAAACACTAAGAATGTGCCAGCTGCTTCTACTCTCGCGCATTTCGAAAAATCCGATCAAAGGATTTGGTGAGAATCTAAAGCATGGTAATAGGCGATGCAGCTAGTAAGCCATTACTTTTTAATGCCCTTTTTAGGGTTCCGTAGTAAACAAGGAACCCATATAGTTCCGCCATGTCTCTCTGTCTGTCCATCCGCGGTTTTACTCAGAGACTGTAACTACTAGAAATCTGTAATTTGGTACAGGTATATTAATCATGCCAAAAAAGTGGTAAAATAAAATATCGAAAAAAAAAAATCTTTCAAGCTAGCTAGTAAAGTAGGAGTCAATTTTTTTTCTTCATCGTGTGGGTTATCGTTAAATAGATCTTTCCAAAATATTGTAAGCTTTTTCGTTTTTCGATTTAGGGATCTGTTTCCGAAATATTTGTTAGGTTTGCAAATTTTTGGATATGGACATGTGAAAAACTTAAATACAACGTGGGAGGGAACTATCCATAATAAATCGAACCACAGACTATACCAGATCTCTATAGTGTAATCAAATTAAGATAATAACGAAAGACCCAAAAAATTTTTCGACATTCCCATATAAATTGCTCGGGCGGCTACACACTTATGTAAGAAAATACAATTTATTTTTTTTGTGATTTTGCTGTTGTTTTAGTTTTATAATAGTATAGTTATATAGTATAGCCCGTGGTTCGATTTATTACGGGATGTCTCTTTCATGTACTATAACGAAGTTTTAAGGAAAGCAAGCTATCAGAGCTAAGCAGGGTTTACAAATTACAGGCGATCAATTTATAAAATGTACTCGGAACAGGAAAAGTTCATACAAATTCAATAGAAAATTAGTTTTCAGACGGTTTTAGTTGGGTGAACTCAAAGTGGGCATTCGCAACTACAAAACCCCGCACTGCGCGTGGCCCAACACGCACCTGCCCGGTTATTCTTTTTCACGCCCACCTTCACGTTAAACGCGGCCTTTGGGTCTTACACCGCAGGCTCAGTCTACTCCAGGGCGTTTTCAGTCGACCTGCGCTGACTACGCAAAGGAACCACACACACGTTAGGCTCACCTGTCATCCACGCTCGCCACGCGCAAACTCCGTGCACGCATCGTGCACGCATCCCTCACGCCCCGCGCCCGTTTAAACAACTAGTGAAAATCAGGTATGTTACGAATGTCAAACTTTGTACATTCACGAACGCGAATGCAAATTTGAATGTTTAGACTGCGAAGGTGTGAATGCGAATGGAGGCATCAAGTATCCTACATAATATTAATATTTTATCATATTTATCATTTAAAAGATAAAACAATGTGCAAAATGTATTGAAATGACAGACATTTTAGTAGTCAAAGTTCAACAAAGACATATTATATTTTAATACGGGGTAAGTGCGAGTCAGACTCGCGCACGAAGGGTTCCGTACCATTATCTATATTTATAAGCCTGTTGACAGAAAGACGGACAGCGAAGGCTTAGTAATAGGGAATCGTTATACCCTTTGGGTACGGAACCCTAAATACAACAGTTTTGCTGCCTTTTCACCCATCAGCCGATTTCGAATCACCGAAACGAAGAGTGCATGCGGCGCGGTGGCGCATCCGCGCGAGCGATAGGCATGTCATGACCTGCACACATTCGCATTCGCATAACGTTCGCATTGATTGATGAAACTGCGAATGCGAATGCCGATGCAAATGTTAAAAACGATGCGAACCATTCGCATATGCGAATTCGGAAATTGGTTACGCGGGATAATGAAAGAACTCAAATTATATCCAACAAAGCTATACGTGGATGTTAGGGCGCTTGGCGTGCGTGCGTTTAGCGTGCGCGTGTCGTCTGAACGCGGTCAGGGATTAAGTCGTTATAATGTTTATCTATACTTATCTGTATTGAAAAGCAAATTTAGTCCACAATACTAATTGCATACATGCATTCACGTGTCCTAATGTGGGCGACAGAGCATTTTGGCTTTTTCGGCTCTGAGCAGACAGACCCCAAGGTTTTAAGACTCAAAGGCCACTTTTAGGGTGATTGTGGGCGAGAAGGTAAAAAAAAATTATAATAGAGACGGGTTACTACCCGCATCGCATTTTTACCCCTTCTCTCGACCGACATTTAGGTACAATCTGCGCAGGAAGAGAAGCAGCTGGTACATTTGAGTTATTTATTTTCTTTAAGTCAGCATGGAAGATAACAATTCCCTAAGGAAGACGAAAAATACTAATAACATTTCCTAAGAAAGACGAAAAAATCTTTTTTTCTTTTCTTTTGGCTACTGATGTAGCGGTTAATACGTTCAAACGGGTGGAACTTTTCGTTCGGTTAAAACGCTTGACCGGTTTTATTGGAGACCACACGGTGGAAGCTAGCTTTTTGCTGTTTTTACATTCCAGTTTCTAATGACAATTTGAACCTTATATTAGTTACTCTTAGTGGTAAGTGCCACGTGGCAATCGGCATTTCAAAAGAGCGTCGCTAGAGATCTCGAGCATAATGCGAATCATGTTAATAGGTGACGCAGGTAGCTATCCATCACTATTTTGATTCACCTTTTCAGCCACCACCTTTGGGTCTCGCACCCTTGGGAGCCTGCTTATCGCAAGCATCCAAAATACTCTGTCCAACGTCTCAGTCAGTGATTAGAGATTAAGACGTCACATAAATAAGATAGTTTGAGGAGCTCGGTGGCTCGGCGGGAGTGCGCATTACTAGCGCTTTCGCAAGTTAAGCGATACCGGGCGTAGTCCGCACTTGGATGGGTGACCACATGTGGTACAAAAATTTCTCGAGCACCTCCGTGCTTCGGAAGGCACGTATAAGCCGTTGGTCCCGGCTGTCATCATTGTATGGCAGTCGTCAAGCTATGTCAGATGCCTTTAGGCAGCCTGAAAAATCTGACACCAGTGTTGGCCACTTACACACACGAAGAACAAAACAAATAAGATAGAGTGTATACCTCAAGGGAGGCCTTTGCCCAGCAGTGGTACATATGATCGCTTGAAATAAATAAATATTTAGTGTATGTATAAGATAATCTTCATATACAACGTGCAAGGAACATTTGCGTTAATAATTCAACCGTGGGCTATATTAAATCACTTTAGTATAATTAAATTAAAATAACAGTCAAAAAGGGCAAAAATTGCTTTTTCATACAAAAGTGGGCAGCCACCCTGGCAATTTGTAGTTATGGGAATGTCTTTTTTTATTATTTACTTTTTTTAATTTTACTTAATGAACTACTATAGCCCGTAATTTGCTTTATTACGCTATGTAATAAATCTATGTCCCTTGCGTTGTATTCCAACACTTTACATTCATTCTTGTTTATTAATTAATGCAATTCCATTAAGATTGCGCGGAGGGATGTCATATCTTTCCTACATTTTAATTTACAGTGCTTATAATAAAAGAAGCCGTTACGCCAAGTGTCCCCACAATTCTTAATTACCTATCTCCCGGAGGCTACTCATTTGCTGCTTAATTACTTTATTTACTGTAACGAGGCCGTAGGGACCGTTATCAAAATTTCTGGATCAAGAATATTTTTTTAGCTTCGGTTTCGACTTTCACTTTTACTTTGTGATGGTCACTGCAAAACCATACCACCTAACCCACTTTCAGGGTATGAAATATATGACAAACATATCGCCTGACAGTGATTTAGGCATTGTATACTATGTCTGAATTCAACACAATGCCGGTAACACATACACTATGACTTCTATATCCTTAATGGGGCAGTTAAGCAGTTTGGGATCTTGGGGCTCTAAGTACACAGAGCCTAGGACCGCAAGCTTATATTAGTGATTGAAAAGTGATAGGCGAGAAATGGAAAAAGAGACAAAGTAATGGCGGCTAGAAAGCCGCATTGCTTATAACTTGATTTGCATTTTGCCTATTTCCGTGATTGTCTTTAACATTATTGTTTACGTATTTATAGAACATGACCAACACATTGAAAGTTAAAGTTTTGCGACGAATGCACGCGTACGTACGTGTAATATTAAAAATAACAGTACACAGAAAGCACGGTTCACCAAAGTCGGTAATACGAAAAAAACCGGCCAAGTGCGAGTCGGACTCGCACACGAAGGTTTCCGTACCATTATCTATAAAAAATCACGTTTGTTGTATCGAAGCCCCTTTAAATTTTATTGGAACGAAGTTCCTTACGGCAGGCTTGGAGGAGATAGGGATTTTGCTGCGCGACCGAACTGAAAAAAATGTGATAGTAAAACCGTAAGGATGACCGTTAAATGATGATGATCGTTAAATGAGACGTGCGCAGGCGCGACAGTCGTATACACAAGAACTTTTGAACTTCGTTCCTACCTGGTGTCCCAAGACACCACATTTCTTTTTTTATTCTGTTTTTATTGTTATAGCGGCAACAGAAATACATCATATGTGAAGATTTCAACTGTCTTGCTATCACGGTTCATAAGATACAGCCTGGTAACAGACAGATGGACAGGTAGAAAGACAGCGAAGTCTTAGTAATAGGGTCCCGTTTTTACCCTTTGGGTGCGGAACTCTAAAAATGTATGACCACGGTCGGTGGAAACCACTTGAAACGTAAATCAATGGCCAATTACAGAATGGGGATTTATTGTCCAGAATTAGACATGTTTGCTGTCTTTGTATTTGAAACAAGTTACAACTTTAACTTATAATTGTTTTCTAAGGTTTACGTATTTTGTACAACATTTTACAAGTATTTAGGTGTTTTTTTATAGGAGAATACCATAGCAGTGACTGTTTTCGTAGAAAATCTAATTCTTTTGTATTTATAATTAAAAGTCAATTTAATTATCAATACAACATTTTTTCTTCAAATATTTCCTGCCTACTGACTAGTTTACATTTCGCGTTAATTCCTACAGTATATTGTCCGTTTTGTAGAATTTGTAGACTTTGCAAACCATTCCCAGACTATCGAATGAGAAATAAGCTGCTTTGAAGGTTCAGTAAGTCAATTAAATTAACCTAACGGAGAAATATGACCACATTGTTAGCAACCTGTATTTTCTGGCATTTCCAGGAATGCTTCGTATATTTGTATCAGTCGTTAGATTACTCTAATCTTTTCATAATTACAGAGGCCCATAGACAAACGATTCCGGATTTTAAAACTTCTTTTTTACAAAAAAATCTATTTGCTCTTTTACCCGACTATATATATATATATATATATAATATATATAGAATTTTCCTAAGACGGGTTTTATTTTTAGCCCCCCGACAAAAGAGAGGGGTTTTATAAGTCGGTATGTCTTTCTGTCTGTCTGCGCCATCGTAGCTCTCGAACGGATGGACTGATTTCGATGCGGTTTTTTTACGTAAAACAACTTCTCTTGCGGTGGTTCTTAGCTATGTTTGATGAAAATTGATTCAGCTGTTTAAAGGCCGTCAGGGCTTTCTCTAGCATATATCTATTATTTGCTAGAGAAAGCCTATTAATATACGCTATGCATATCTAGTCGTATCAGTAGTTCCGCTACTTATCACTAGGTGGCGTTCTTGACAGTCGGACTTATTATTTATATGCCTTGCCAATTAACTTGATATAATTATATCTTGTTCATAATCCCCTTTGTAGTTTCCAACAAGTCAAATCCGATACATTTTTCGTAACGTCCAAAACGTCTAAACAATGGGATTTGTATAAAATGACGTGAACACGTCGTGACGTCGTATTTTCTTGGAGTTAAATAGCGCTCCTATTCTGTTTTTCTGCATTACGAGAGACAAATCTAAAATCAAGCTAGAAAGATTTCAAAAACCATACTAAGACCTGTCGTATTGTACGGTTCCGAGATTTGCCTCACCAAAGCAGCGGATGAAAGAAGATTGCACGTTGCAGGGATGCGGCTGTTGATAAGGTCTGCGAGATTGGGTTTTCATGCTCATTAAAATATCCAATCCGGTGGTGAGGTCGCTGGTCGGGTCGTTTCCTTCTAATATGGTTGAGTTTAACGATGGCTGATCCGTGCGTCAACTCGTGAACGGGTGCTGCCGGGAGGGACTGGTCTTACTATTACTACTTAATATTTTTTATTATGTTTGTTTACTTGTTCGCAAGCATTACATGTTATAATGTGTCAACATTGTATTATATTATAAGTATTTATTAATTAAAAGACACTAATAATAATATGACAAAGCCCGTAACGGTAGCTTTTCTTTAAAAATGAACTAAATTGTAATATACTTTACACGTAACATAAAATTATACTTATTGACGTGTAAAAGTTCCTTTAAAGGTCTAATTACTGAATAAACATTTGAATCTTTCAATCTTTGATATAGATGTGTGGTGTAACACAAAAATTGTGATCCGGAATGTGTATATAAGAAGAAGAGTAAAAGTGGCACCTGTATTACAAAAATTAAGGAGTAAATAGGTCAGGCTGGTAGGGACATGTTAAGGGAAGAAAGGTAAGCCATATATAAGCAGGCAGGTTCCGAAAATGCACTAAAGGACGATATGAGTAGGTCCTTCCCACTTACGAACGTGACGTGGCGGACGGGTTGACTGGAGATAGAACAAAATGAAAAAAAAAACTCAAATGCTTTGCCGACTTTACATAAATAGTGGGATAAGGATAAGGCAGAAGAAGAAATCATTTGTCATCAAAGTGTTAGGTATTTTTCAGCGACGTTTTATTCTCTTATCCTCAGATCAAGGATCAAAATTGGCACAGCCTCTGTATGATTTTACGTGGCAGTAACATGCGAAATCGACTCATTTCAAGATTATTACTTTTGTCCGCGTACGTAAGTTGATTACATCTGGCACGAGCTCTCTATAAAAATCCTTCCACTTTGAACTGCAGAAACTCGTCAAATACCTTTGAAGAACGTAATAAAAAGCTTATAACATCACAAAATATCATCTCTAACATGACTACTGTCATGAAAATAGTGACGCGCACAGGATTGAAGCTAATAACCAGCCAAGTGCGAGTCAGCTCCCGCACTAATAATTCCGTACCATTAATTATCTATAAAAAATACGTTTGTTGTATGGGAGCCCCCCTTGAATATTTATTTAATTTTCATTAATTATTTATTTTTAAAGTGAATATACAACGAAATATTTTGTTACATGTTGTCGTTATTATTATCGAGTCGAGAAAACGACAAAGAAAACACGTTTGTTGTATGACAGCCTCAAATGTTTATTTTATTCTGTTTTTAGTATTTTTTGTCATAGCGGCAACAGAGAAACATCATCTGTGAAAATTTTAATCGTCTAGCTATTAAGATTCATGAGATACCTACAGCTTGGTGACAGGCAGACAGACGGACGGACGGACAGCAAAGTCTAAAGTAATAGGATCCCATCTTACCCTGTGAGAATGGAACCCTATAAATATAAATAAAAATTTTTTATTGTGTAAAATAAGTTCTACAAATATAATTTAGTTGATGGAGCCGACTTTTTAACTGACTTTCAAAATTTCACAATTTTAACTTCTTCTTTGCATGTTGATGGTTTTTTTTTTACTTTTATAGTTGATCAGTCCAGTAGGATTCATTTCAACTGTCTATATCACGGCTCCTAACGTACAGCCTGGTTATAGACAGGACAATAGAGTCTTAGCAATAGGGTTCCGTTTTAACCCTTTGGGTAACGGATCCTTAACTACTTACCTACTTACCTTACTGCCGTCATGGTAACATTACAAGCTGACTGAAAAACTACAATAAACGTTTAGCTATCAAAGTGACCTCTTCTACGGTGGATGTTAAGCTGGCAAGCGTGACCTCTTACACATGTACGCGGATGTTTACCGACTAGGTTCAAACAACATTAACCCACTAAATTCTAAAGTTAATCTAAACTTCCAGTTAGGAATCTTGTTACAAAATCCTGAGCTGCAAGTAGGTTACGATCACAGTCCCTGAGCCTTATTGAGTTAACTAAAGAATTAAGAATGATTTGACCTAGGCACTAGGGTTGATCCAAGACATCATAATAATTCTATAGGAACTCAGCTTGCAATAGGTATTTTAGATACAGAAATACACTTTCATTTATCTCTAATGGGGCAAACAGACCATTTCAGAGACGAATGGGCGTCTTGCAATACAATACAATACAATACAATACAATACAATACAATACAATACAATACAATACAACACAACACATACACAACACAACACAACACAACGCAACGCAACGCAACGCAACGTAACGCCCATGCAACGCAACGCAACGCAACACAACATAACACAATAAAGATCATGTTTATTTCTTGGTTTTTCGTTTGTAAAGGCCCAATTACACATAGCAAGTAAGTATGTTGCCTGCAGCAAACAATTCATTTGAATCAGTAATTATTGATTTGTATGGTTGACGTTTTGTTAAGACTATGAAAGCTTTATCTTGCTTCAATTTATTTATACGCAACAGGCAAAAAACTTGCTCCGTGTAAATGAGCCTTTACAACCGAACAACAACGAAATAAACATGACCTTTTTCAGAAGTCAGGAGTCCGGCTATATTTATAATCTGTACCCTTTTGTTCCCTTATTATCTGGGCAACTAAACTAGTAATAACCCGTATAATAAATATTAACCCCGACTACCCCTAATACATACCAATTTGGGATAAACATATTGGATAAGCCAAAAAAATTACTCATACTTACTCGTTCCTTATTATACCAAGATTTTTGGATTTTTGTTTAGCCAAATTGGACTTTATAGCAAGGTGTTAAGGTTGTGTAAGATAGCATTTCTAGTAATTGTGTCATTATCGGCTTTTGCTTGTACAGCTTTTGATAAAAGTTTACTGTTACTGTTGGTCATGATGAAGCTACGAATGAGTTCGTTTATTTACAATCTCTGTGTGCAAAAAGAGTGTTATGTGACTATTGCGTACTGTGTTTATGCCTGCATTATCATCATCATCATCTTCATTTAAGAGCTTTGATCTTGTCGCTGGAGTATGAGTTTCTTCGATTTGTCTCTCTCGTCCGCCAGTTGTTTCACTTCTCAGTACGTTGCGACGTTTACCTTCTTATTAATCTGTCTTCCTGGTACTCTTCTCTTCTATCTTCCCTTGAATTACATTCATTATGAAATCGTCGTGTCGTATCTGACCTCACATCTTTCTTCGGCTGCGCCTGCATCGTAGCTTCTAAATGCATAAACATATGTTGATGAATTTTTTCTTTGTTTAAGTGACTTAGATTGCCAGCGTATTTTTAGTTGAATCCTCAGCTATAATGCTATGGAACCCGGGGTGCGCTTTACGGCTATTTCTTCTCAACTTGGCAAGGACTTAAGCGTCCTTGGTTGTAATTGGTCGCTATAAAAAAAAACTCTGGCTCGGACACATTTCTGGCTACGGCCATGACGAAATTATTACTGTTTTGATTTCTTATTCTATCTTCACGCCCACCATCACGCTTATAGAAAGGCTCTGTTTGCTTAGAGGCGCAAGACGTAAAAAGCATATTAAAACGTCACTTTGCCGAAAAACTGCATAGCTGTTTGACAAACTAAATTAAAAATGTAAAATAAATTAAATTGTATAATTTTATTTTTTATTACGATTTGGACCACAAGCCGGCCCACCTCCATAGATGAAATAAAAAAGAAATGTGGTGTCGTGGGACACCAGGTAGGAACGAAGTTCAAAAGTTCTTGTGTATACGACTGTCGCGCCTGCGCACGTCTCATTTAACGAGGTCATCCTTACGGTTTTACTATCACATTTTTTTCAGTTCGGTCGCGCAGCAAAATCCCTATCTCCTCCAAGCCTGCCGTAAGGAACTTCGTTCCAATAAAATGAATTGAAGAAAAGAAAGCGAATATTGAAATAAAAAAGCGGCCAAATGCGAGTTGGACTCGGCCATGAAGGGTTCCGTAGCAGCAAGTAACATAATATAAAAGTTCTTGTAGTTCGTTGTAACTTTAGTCAATGTTTTAATAAACGTATTAAAAAAACTACTTGCTAGATCTCGTTCAAACCAATTTTAGGTGGAAGTTTGCATGGTAATGTACATCATTAATTTTTTTTAGTTTTATCATTCTCTTCTTTTAGAAGTTACAGGGGGGAGGGGACACACATTTTACCACTTTGGAAGTATCTCTTGCGCAAACTATTCAGTTTAGAAAAAATGGAATTAGAAATCTCAATATCATTTTTAAAGACTTATCTATAGATACGATAAACGTAAGGGTCCAATGAAAAAAAATTGAGTTTCAGCTCTAAGTATGGGGAACCCCTAAAATTTATTGTTTTTTTTTTCTATTTTTGTCAAAATATTTTAATGCGGTTCACAGAATACATCTATTAACCAAGTTTCAAAAGTGTAGTTCTTATAGTTTCGGAAAAAAGTGGCTGTGACATACGGACGGATAGACAGACATGACGAATCCATAAGGGTTCCGTTTTTTGCCATTTGCCTACGGAACCCTAAAAATGCTAGAATACAAAACCACGCGTGTAAACATTTGCCTTTAGTTGTCATTAGTTATAATATAAGTAAATTTCCTACCTGTCTGCGAACTAAACGAATAAAACGCGAACCAAATAAAATAAATCCAATAAATCTGTTTCACGGCACTATAACTCGCTTCTCAGATGGAATACATTTCCGATTTCCTTTAAATAAGGCTAAATGTACACTTTGTTGTAATTCCCGGTTAGGGGCCATCCATAAATCACCTTCGTAGTACATAGGGGTCATAAGGTTCAGGGTGACATAATACAAAATCTACATCTAAACAAAAACATACAATTTTAACTTAAAATAAAAAATCTGTAAATATTCCCAGCTATATCGATATGATTATAAGGCTTCGCTTCCTTGTTTATTTATTTAATAATAAATGTATTAAATAAGACCAATGTCGGATCTGTTGTTTTAATTTCATAACTATCCAGCAGAGGTAAAACTACACAAGCTACATAAAAATAAATGTACCTGTATAAAATCTCAAAATATGGGACGTCAGACTTGGGGGTGCGGTCTCGAAATTTTGACCAACTGTGGCAAGAAAGAGGGCGAGTAAAAAATCATGAATTTCGTGTGATGTAATTTATGGATGGCCCTTTAATGCAACGTGGGATTCTTGAAGGAATGACCCGGTATGCAGTTATTCGGAATAGTTCGACTGTGAATACTGATTGAAGCCGATATCAGAAATAAGTTCTGTCTACAAACTACCCAATATTTTTAAGACCAAGTTTTGTTTTTAAAGCGGCATAGTATATCTACAACGACCACTACTATCAAAGAATATTATAATTATGTAGTCAAAAAGGCCGAACGGGTTTCAACACTCGCCCTGAAGATGGCGAATGAATATAATGATATCAGAGACACAAAACGAACGAACGCAAATCAAACGGCCTGCTGACTTCTGCGAATATTTAGCTAAGTACGAGTAGGTATATCACAAGAACAATGACACGAACATCCGTTATTGATCCTACTACGGCAAAGCCGAAAGGAAGGGTAATGATTTTTACTATTGCAATATGCATGTTTAACAGCTAGCATTATGTTGCAAAATATGTACTTATTACTCGTATAAACCACATTTAGCATACGTAGAAGCATTTTTTTACGAAATAATATTTTCGTTCAAAAACAGACGAAATGCATTGCATACATGCAAACATTACTGTCTGATTCCGACACGCCGTGTCGAACGTCGAGAAACACATGGGAACACTTTCCGATTTCCCGACATGTTCTAGCTTTTCGAAATTGTTCAACTGTGAATACTGATTTAATGCTCTAAAATAGGTACTATTCTTCCACTTGCTCTTCTTACGTGAGTACTTGAGTATTTTATATTAGTATCATCATCATTATTCTTGCCGCATAACATCCACTGTTGAACATAGGCCTGCTGCTTTCAGCGTTGTTCAGCAATATTGGTAAGCTGGTCTGGGAAAAAAGGAAGAACTTAGAATGAAACAGCAGCTTCTCTTTCGAGGGAATTGCGCCAGAGGAAAAGCAGCGGACACATTCCAAGTTTATTTTTGTTCCAGACCAGCATAGAAAATAATAAAGCTATCTAGGAATGCTAAGTTTCTCTTTTCGCGCAAATCGTAGACGATTCGAGGAAATTGCGCGGGAGGGAAAGCAACGGATACATTCTAAGTTTATTTTTCTTAAAGACCAGCATGGAAAATAATAAAGCTATCTAGGAATGCTTTGCTTCTCTTTTCGCGGAAATCGTAGACGATTTGTGGGAATTGCGCGGGAAGAAAAGAAGCGGATACATTCTAAGTTTCCTTTTCTTCCAGACGAGCATGGAAAATAATAAAGTTATCTAGGAATGCTTAGCTTCTCTTTTTGCGCAAATTGTAAATGATTCGAGGGAATTAAGGAATTTAGGAAAATAATAAAGCTATCTAGAAATGCTTATTTATACATCTGTTACAGACTGAATTAGTCTAAGTGCTCACTTGTGTGGTCTGATTGCCGAAGCATCGAACGTTGAATTCCCGGTGGGAATTCACTCGTTACGTTTCGGCTTTGGAAGCTGTTCAACTGTGAATTCGGTTGTGCTGAAATAAACCTAAAACATTACCGTACGAAATAAGGCTTTATATTTGTTGATGTTTTTTATTGACTCCAAAAAAAAGAAGGCGATTAAGAACCCCCAATTTTTTTTGTGAATATTCCTCAATTTCTCGAAGACCTCCGGGCCCAGATTTTTTTTCTTAATATTTGAAAGATACTTTTGAGGTGATCCCATGATGATCAGGTTAGGATCTGATGATGGGATTCTGAAGAAATGAGGGAAAATCTTCAAATTTTATAGGCACAGATGATGAGGGATTAAAGTTTAATTAATTTAACCGATTTTTGTTTCAAAGATATAATATACTTTCAGAATGGTCTTCTCTCACTACGGAAGGAATAAAAAAAGGTCCGCGTAAGTGTAAGATCCCTGCAAATGTAGGTGTGTATTTATTTCCACACATTAAATTCTACACTGGTAAGTATAACAAAACACCACTATGCTTATTCACCATTACTGAGTATACTATATTTCATACGGATTCCCATTTCCTCATAAATAAGGCTAACTGCATACTTCCGCATCGACCGCAGTTCGTTTCGCGAACCGCTGGGAATTCGTTTTGAAATGTTATGTTTCGGCTTTCGGAACTATCCACCTGAGAATTTGGTTTTAGATGAAGTGCAATGGTTAATGTTTATCGGTGAATTTCATACATGACTGGTCTCAGGGATCATTGAGGAGTTAGTTAGCGTGCTATGTTAGCTACGAGTAACATTCGATGGATACAGCTACGCTTCTCACTTCTCAGTCTTTTTTCTACTTCGATTTATTTTCCAAAAACTACACTACATCTAAGTTCATATAGTAATTTGGTAATAAATGTAGGTCTAGTGAAACTATTTTTTCTTCATAAATATCAAGTGTCTAGTTTCTTTTTCCCTTTTTTCACTGAACTGAATTCTACTAGTCAAGTTATTAAAATAAATAATTAATACGCATAATGAAGGGGTTTTAAAAAACTGGTGGTTCGCCGCAAACTTCTCGCTTTTATTATTACACAAGGTTATAATGAAGAATGTTCACTAATTATAATTTTTAGGTTATTGTAATATCTGTTGAAAATAAAAAAAAAATCTGTAAAAAGAATATTTTGTTTACATAACATACCTCGCTTGCTTTGCTCGCTCGGTCAATTATATTTTCCGTCATATTATTGCGGCGGCCATCTTGGATTTAGAATTATATTGAACACATATATTATTGGATTGTCATCATAACTAAAGTGTGCGTATTTACAGATCAATCGGTCAACAATAAGGGGATAGTAAGTCATTCACCATCACGCCATCAAAGCGTTTTGGGTATTAGGCTCTTAGCTCAGAGCCCGGGGCCGAAAAAATCAAAGGACACTTTAAGCGTAATCATCACACCATGATGGTGGGCAAGTTAGGGGGAGGACTACCTGCGTGGCGTAATGATCAACATGCTAGTCCGCTAATCCGGAGGTTCGGGTTCGATCACCAGCCAGGGCAAGTTGGGAAATGGCCTTTTTCAAATGGTTCTGGGTCTTGGGTGTTTATCTATATGTATATTTAATATAGAGGTACAATATGATATCGTTGAGTTGGTATCCCATAACACAAGTTAAAACTTACTTTGGGGCTAGCTCTATCAGTGTGATTTAACCGTATATATTTATTTATTTAAAAAGGAATCAAAATAAGAGATGAGTTGCCAGCAGTGTCGCCTATTAATATGATTACGTGAAAAAAAAGCAGTTGGTACATTCTAAGGTTTTTTTTCTTTTCTCCCAGCACAGCATGGAAAGTAATAGATACGAGTACATTCTACATTTTCCTCTGACAACATAAAATACTAAAAATATTCAATAACTTTCCACAAAATGGCTTTCGTTCCTAAGAAGGGATTCTACGTAACTCCAAGAGTTCCTCTAACATAATTACAACTTGAGCCCGCTGCCGACAATTCATCAAAACTTTTCTATATTATATTATACGTTCTTAATGTTATTATTAACGATGTAAGGCTACGAAAAAGAATGCCGAAACTTATAACGTTTAATATTAAAAACCTAAACTATTACACAAAAATCTTTGTACATAATAGTTTAGGTTTTTCATACCTAGTATCAGACTGCGATTACACGATATTATTCCTTTAGGCATTAATCTTACTTAATGATTGTTGGCAGCGGGCTTAAGTCCTAATTATGTTAGAGTTGTAACTCGTGCAGTTACTTAGAATCCCTTCTCAGGAAGCCATTTTGTGAAGACACACTGAATATTTTTAGTATTTTATGTTGATAAAGAAATGAAGAAATGAAGATTGTTTCTAGGATGAAAGAAAAAACTAAGAATGTACCAGCTATTGTTCTTCCCGCGTAAATAGTAAAACCCGATCGATAGAATTGGCTAAAATGGCGGCTAACCCATCACTTATTTTGATTCCTTTTTCCGCCTTCTCGTCTATCATCAGATCACTATAGCTGATAGGGCCTTTGAATCCTGCGACCTGGTTTCTGTTTGCAGAGCAGCATGACCCATAATGCTCTGCCAGCCACAATAGGGATAAAGACTTAATTTGATAGTGTATATATATATATGTGTGTGTATTTATTTAGTCATTAATTTTACATGAGTCTCAATAATATTGAGAATATATATAGAAAAGTTGTGATGAATTGATGGCAACAGGCTCAAAATGAAATTTTGTTACAGAAACTCTTGAAGTTAGCTACGTAAAGTTCCTTCTCAGGAAAGGAAGCCATTTGTGAACAAGGAAGTGAAGCGAGCAAAGTTCTCAGAGTCATTTTGAACAATCTATCGTTTTGATACTTATATGAACGATTTTTGACCGATAACTCGAATAATATGTGATCGAAGCATAACACAAATTGGTCTTTTGGTCCTTCCAAATAAAAAAATATGCATTTATACTCGTATCAACGTTCCATCAAAATTGTGCGTCCATAAAACTTACAGGTACTTAAATGAACGAAAATTTACACTCTGGGAAATCTTCATAAATACGTCATAATTATCTTTCATATCTCGATATGTTCCTTGGGAACAGTCGATCAGTGTCAGGGACGGAATTCATCCTTAAAATTGAATCAAGATGAACAATAACAGGCTAAGATGTCTTAAAATAGTTTCAGTATTTATTGTTAGACCTTGTGTATACCAGTTTTAAGTTCTATGGCAGAAATACCAAGAAATATAATTTCAGTGTGACGGATCACGCTTCCTCTGGATTAAATTTGCCGCTGCTTTAGATTTCCTTAGAGAGCACACTGCTGGGTTGTTGACTGATGAACAGTAAGTGCAGTTAATATTTTGACTTTTCTGAGAATGCAGAAATAGTGTTTTGGAACTCACCACAATTATCCGAAATAATCTTGGCCGATTAAGGTGAGGTACCGGCTGATAATCGGAAAAACTGTTTTGCTAGATCATTTTTGTTTAATTTTCTCTTAATGACCGTTTAAAAAAATACACGATATACACAAACAGATATGGTTTAAAGAATATGCTAATGTGTTACACAATGTGTTGATATATTCGATCAAAATGCGCTAAATGAAAAGCTAAAACGGATTTATTTTGTAGTATTTCTGATTTTGTATATATTTTTATATAAAGATATAATTCGTAAAGTACTAGAGAAAATAAATAATAAATTTCTATAATTAGTTATTTACAAATTAAAAAACAAAATACGTTCCGCGTAATTCTGCGTTCAATCCGTGCTTTCCACTTCAGCCACTTCTCCATGACTCTCAATAGGTAATACCTAACTGGTTGCTTGCCACATTTACAGTTTTGCCTATTCCTTCGATTGGCTTTTGCGACTTCCAGGAAGACATGTGTAAAATATAAGACTAGTTACGCATAGTATTTTTTTATTTTTGAATGTGCAATAAAGAGTTAGAATAAACAAATTATAGTAGTAGTAGCCCGTCACCGGTATTCATACAAACTTTCAACCTAGTTTAACCCCTTAGGCTATGAATTTCCTAAAATTCCTTCCACTTACGTTTTCATGCTTCTAGACCTCGCGGTTTCAGCTGTGCGTTGATCAATCAGTCATTGAATAATTCAGCCAGTCAGTTACATATATATATATATATATATAGATCATTATATACTCATATCTAACTATATACAGCCGTGCGTAGCTATAATCCGAAAGCTATTATTACCAACACACTCCTAAAGATGATGCTGAATCACTTCCCATTAATAGATATAAACGGCTATCGAGCTAAGAAAGTGCTCTTTCATCCTTTGTGCTCACATATGGAGGACACTTCGCTCGTTTCCGACGGAATTTCCTGCTAATGTGCCCACGACCTATTAAAGTAACGGACAAAAAAGTAGAAGTCTAAAAATATATAATAGAACCTCCATTATATATTTTTAGAGTTACGTAGAAATTTTCTTTCATGCTGGTCTAGGAGAATAAAAAAGTTTGTATGTTCTAGCTGCTTCGCTTTCCGCGCAGATCATAAAAGCTGATTAAGGGAATGGGCGAAAATGACAATCAGGCGATGCGGTTAACAACCGATCGCTATTTTGATTCCTTTTCCACCTTCTCGCCCACCATCTTGCGGCCCTGGGCTGTGTGCTTGGAGCCGCAACCCCAAAATGTTCTCTCTGCCCCATTAGGTATGAAGACGAATGTTTATTACATTCTAAAGCAAACCGTTCAAAACTGTAATGCTTACACTTAGTATTACCAAACACAATCCAATGACATAACAAAGTCGATTAACTCAAGTTGCCGCATTAGCTAATCTGCAGGAAATATGGGAACTGTTCCCACGCGTTTCCGGGGGATAATGTACCACATTACCGAGTAGGCACCTATCTGTTATACATATATACGTAACATACATACACTTTTAATCACTTCTTTACTAACGACAGACAAAGCCTGTTGGATCCTGCAGCTCTAAGCAGGCAGAACGAGGCCGCTAGACTCAAAGGCCACTTTGAGTTCAAGTTCAAGTGCACTCATGGTATAAAATTAAAGGGTGTAATTTCAAATTAGAAGACCTCCGTTTCGTAGTGGTCACCATGCTAGTCCGCCACCCAGAGGTCCTGGGTTCGATCCCCGGTCAGGGCAAGTTGGAAAATGGCCTTTTTCAAATTGTCCTGGGTCTTGGATGTTTATCTATATATGTATTTGTTATAAAATATAGTATCGTTGAGTTAGTATCCCATAACACAAGTCTCGAACTTACTTTTGCTAGCTCAATCAGTGTTATTTGTCCATATATATTTATTTATTTATTAAAATTTCACTCGCGGCGAAAAAGAATTCTTAACATTTTATTTAAATTAGTATATGTTCTTTTTTTTTGCAAAAATGCTGTCCATCGTGCTAAAATTGGGTCTTGCGGCCCTGGGCTGTGTCTGCTTAGTCGCAAGTGATAGAAAATGTAAAAAATCACATAAGCCATTTTCAGAAAAAAAAAGAAAATAAATATTATATTATTACACTTATTAAAACGCACCTTTTTACCTGATTTACTTCAACGGGTTGGGGGTGAGTCGCGAGGCCTACAGCTCTAGTAATAAAACTTTATACCTACATTTTGACTTCCAGCCCTTCATGAAAGACTTTCCAACTGTTAATAAAAAGTTGAAACAAAAGCATCTTAAAGGCTCACGTTCATGTTAACGTGCCTTGTGTTTCAGCTATCGACAACGTTCCACGTGCCGTTCCGCGGTCTGAATGTTAAATTACCTCTATTTTTATATGTAAATTACGTTCCGTTTGACGGCAGAATAGCAGGTTGGATTGTTTGAATTTGTAAATGTTTTTGCTTGTATTTACATTAACTTTTATGCACGAGTGGTTAGAGATGTTTTATAGTCATGCTAGTATCTTTAGGTTTTTTTGGACACTGGGCTAGGTTAATCATTAGGTTTTTAAGAACTTTTGTCAAAGTCAAACAGGGCATTTACTTCATCAATATAACTACTAAGTTTAAAACAAAGTAAAATAGCCAATTAGGCTAGCAACCTTATCATTATTTGGTTTTTTTTTCCACCTTCTTGACGGCCATTCCGCTAAAGGCCATTTACAAAATGCAAATTTATTTCCTGTTTCATACAAATAAATTGAAGTAATAGATGACTTGCATGGTCTAACCAAAACGTTACCCAATACGAAACATTTATTTCTTCAATTAATTTGTATGCAAAGGCAAGAAACTTGCACTATGTTAGTAAATGGACTTTTTGAGCGGCCTTTGAGACTTGCGAACCTGTCTATCTGTCTACTTAAAAGACCCAAAATGCTCTGTCTGCCCCATTAAGGATAAGGACGTGATAGTGTATGTATGTCTTGTATAAATATCCAATCAGTTACCTAATAAGCACGAATACCTTGCAGACCTATTTTTGTACAACGACCGTACTAATATTTTGTTCACAACAAAAGAATCGAATGAACCAGTGAACATCGAGTTCTATTGTTTGTTTGGATCGATACAAACAGACATACATAATGCAACGATACAGCTCGTATTGTTAGGTACAAAACGATTATTTTCTTGGGTATATTCTAGCTTAGCCTGTAAGATACTATGTAAGAAACAGTCTTCTATGCGCAGTGCATATCTGAAAAGAGAAAAATAAAATTGCCAATCAAGACGAAAGAGTTTTTATTTAGAATCTAAAGGAATTATGTAAAGAACTATGCACTGATTTTTAGGTAAGTATAAAAGGTAGGTGCAAGTGCGATCAGTTGTCAAATAAAAAAAATAGATTAACGTGTTGATCACTAAATCAAACAAGTAATTATTACAAAATATTTTTTCAAACAAGCTTTATCAATAACAATGAGCTAAAAAGGTTTATGTGCACCTCAAGACGAATCAATCGAGCCCAAACTTCCGGTTATGTTGTTTTATCACAGAGATGCAATGACCACCTTCAAGCTCCATCATCAGATCAGTTTAATGTCATTATAATACTGCATTGTCTCGTAATATACGTATTCGTGCAAAATTTCAGCTCAATCGGAAACCGGGAAGTGGGTCAATTTTCATTGCAAGATTTCGATACAGAGAGACAGACAGACAGACAGAAACGGGACAGGTGAAACTTAATAATCATAAAAAAGACCCGTGAATCTAAAAAAGATACATGATAATACTCGTAAAAGCTTGTAAAAGGAATAAACTATTTTGTCATTTGAAGTGTGCCACTGATAATAATACTTCAGAGATAGAAAATGGTTAATGAGTATAATTGAGTATATTACAAAATTGTCACCAACCGCTTCCATCGATTTTTTAGATTGTTAGGTTTTCGCTTGTGGAGCAGATGAGATGGTAGTTTGATTCTGACAGACAACTTTTTTCACATGTTAATATCATCTTTGGGAATAAATACTAAGGTACTCAATAAATTTGAATAACCCTCATATTCATAAGGATTATTAACAATCCTTTGCTAAACCTGTTTTAACTAAAACATGTTTTGTTTTTTTTTTACACTTTTCAATATATGACATTGCAGAACAAGGCTAAACATATTTATACTAAAAGGGGCATGGCAAATATTTGTCAATTTTTATGAATGGGGCTAGTCTTTAAACGTCATGACGGTCATCTGGTGACAATCTTACAAAAATCTGTTGTGACTGCAGTCAATTTGTAAAACATATATTATTATTTTTTACTTGACTTCCAGTTATAGGCAAGAAACAGATCATCTCTTAGCGATAAAGTACAAAATAAATGTTATTCTATATATTTTGACAATCCACGATGTAACCATTAAAACAAACGTAGCTCTTTACAATTCCAACGCTGTTTCTTCACTTGCTAGTGCTTTTTTCTTTTATTACGCGCTTTTATTTAATTCTGTTTGTCTGTCCTCATTTAAAAAAAGATTGAGAGTACAAAAATGTAACTCACTGTCAGCCCAAGAGCCTTCCGAGATTCTAAATTAATAATTATACCAGGTTTTTTTAAAGGCATACTAGTTTTTTTGTTTCTTGTTTAATTTAGACTTTAGTGGTATTTCTGTTCTTTTTACTTAATAAGTAAATTTACCCATTCTTTTACAGTTGTCACTCTTTAGCCACGTTCAAACGACACGCGCAAACTAAGCGCACGCCAAGCGCACGTTAAGTGCACGCCTAGCCCTCGTAGAGCCCACGCCTAACACACTTTGAAATTTGTTCACATAATTTGAGTCTTATCAGACATCAATCCAACTTAAATTGCATTTACCGAAGTTCAATCGAGGCGAGTTCTAGGCGGACGCAAGGCGGGCGCAAGGTGGAGAAGCGTGTGCGTGTGGACTTCAGTAAATGCAATTTGAGTTGTATTGATGTGTAAGAGGACTCAAATTTCAAAGCCCGCTAGGCGTGTGCTAGACGTAAGCCAGGCGTGCATTTGGCATGCGCGTGTCGTCTGAACGAGCCTTCTTCTATGACTTCGAAATGTGTTAGCACTATGCATTGTTGTAGTTGATGGGGCGTATCAAATATTTTGTAGCCTTTCAGAGTGAGTAATTTGTGCTACGATCACTGTTAAGGTTTTGTAGATACGTGTTTGTACACTCATCAACATGATTCTGCATTACTCGTTTGAGTTTCTTTTTGAGGTTATAGTACAATACTGCAGAGGGTGGGAAGTATGGCATTGCGGGACGAGTAGTTGACTTGACATTTGATAATAATTAACAGTCCGGCAAACCCATTCCCGCCGAGAAATGTACAGTGCTTTTCTCAATAAATGTAAGGAAATAATTAAAGTAATAATTAACTATGCAAATATGTACCAAAAGCAATTAATGTTTACTGCAAAGAGTATTGAATCAATCAGGACGCGGTTTGATAGAAAAGAAACTGTTTTCCCGCGTTTTTCAGTGCAAAGGAATCATAGCCGCCCATAGGGCTCAGTCACATTTTACGCAAAAAAATTAATACCGTAAATTATTGTTTTTTTCTCTTGCAACGAAAAGTAAGCATATTTTCGAAATTTAAGAAATTTTGGTCATATTCAAATAAATGCTCGAAGACTGCATAGACATGTGATAAAAAAACGCTAAATATCTTTGCCAAATGTAAAAATAGAACTGCCATCTGACACGTCGTGTCTTCTTGTTTTGAGCAGCGGCCAGGAATGAATTTTTATACTACTTTGCTGGCCTAGGCCAGTAAAGTATTGAATGAACCAAGAATAACAAACTTCGTGTCTTCTTTTTACTACAATAATGCCCATATTTCCGAGCATGTTTGAGAAAAAATAATTTTTTCATGTCTTAGTAGACAAGAAAAAAATATTTTTTCTACTTACGTCACTAGTGTGACGTAGATTGATGCCATGGATGGTGGTAAGTGTGAACGGTTTTTCTCATCTGTAGTCTTTGCATTTGTGTCCAGTAATCGAGTTTGCTCCTCAACTTGCGAACTCTCCAAAACTTCATCTCTCGGCCTTGTGGTGGAATTTGTAAATTATTGTATTGTTACACCTTTTTTTCTCTCTTGCAAATTGTTTTCTCAAAGGTCTACTTAGATGGTGGAGCTAAGTTTTAAGCAATCGAGACTTAAAATTAAAGTAGGTAAGTCGTAGTAGTCTAGCGGTAAACAAATAAAAAGTCGATTCATGACAAATTTGGTACAGAAAATTGGTTTCGACAAACTTAACCCCTTAACAATGCCTCAGCTAGGCTACTGTTATAAATAGACAAACGGTTTACTCAGTGTGCAATTCCACAGAATTATTCACATTAAGTGAGAAAAGTAAATAATAGTATAATAATATACTTTGCCTGGTATTTTCTTCCCACAACCGCGATAGCTGGTCACGTGATTGGCCTATCAATACGTCATCAGTTGGAAGTGTTGTTACTGTGTGTGATTGAATTACCCGAGCAAAATGTTGTTTTTTTTTACTTGACGAACTAATTATGCTCAAGATTTTATGTAAGTTTTGTGGACGTGAATGGCGTCCACAAACTGCACACCGCCGTGGACCTCTAAAATCTTCCTGGTGAAGTGTTTGAATACTAAGTTGAACAGGATCAGGGACAGCGCGTCTCCTTGGGAGTTATTCCAAAAGTGGTATGTAAAACGGACGTTAATTTACGTCCGTTTTACTTTATCATCATACGTCCGCGATTCGCGAACGTATAATGATAAAGTCTTATTTGGTTTGAGATAGAAATAGGACGTCACTATTGTACGACTAACGTATTCTGTTATGGATTTACCCCCTTGTTTGAGTCCAGTCAGAGTCGAGCCTACTTTTAGTCTTGTGGCGACCTCAATTATTCTTATTAGTTTTGGTCGTATTATAAAAATCAAAAAATTGTATATTAAATTTATTTATTTATTTAAGACTTTATTTAATAATAATAATTGGTACAAAGGCGGACTTAACGCTAATAGCATTAAGAATATAGTTTGTTTCTATCCCCACTGTCATAAGCCTAAGCAATATCCAGAAACGGGCATGAATGTTTTGCGACTATTCCCATTTCTTCTCCAAATCTTTCTCTTCTCCATTCGTTGCTTTTAAGCAACGAATGGAGAAGAGAAAGATTTGGTCCGCTGATTTGCTACTGTTACGTCTAATGCCTTATGGTAGTCACCGACTATCTCTTCTGCAAGAGGCACTACACTGCCCAGGAGAATATATATGTAAGAAAATTCATTGTATGCCGTTG
The DNA here is from genome assembly GCA_943193695.1 of Acrobasis suavella. Classification (NCBI taxonomy): domain Eukaryota; kingdom Metazoa; phylum Arthropoda; class Insecta; order Lepidoptera; family Pyralidae; genus Acrobasis; species Acrobasis suavella. Next base: position 34,002,896 of record OW971928.1, read on the forward strand.
GCAATAGTGCGATTCCTCGATAGGTGGAACACTGACGTCGGCATTCGTTTTTATGTATTGGGCATATGATTCTGCATGTTCTATTCGTCAGGTTGTTCTTCCTTTCTCCAAGTTATGGTTACCAGGTAGAAAAGCTTCACATGCTCCATACTTCCATAGTTCTCACGGTACGCCAGCCTGGGCTTTTGTTAATTTAAGCCTAGCAAACGGTTTTCACACCTCGGTAAAGTTGGGCGTCTCTATTTCGGTCTCTTCGCAATCTTCATTTAAATTCGGCACAGAAGCAGCAATAGGTGAGTAGTTCAACAATCCATCGAAAAAGCGTCGTAGTTTTGAGCTCTACTGGTTCAGATATCAATTTTCCTTTTTTTTTTCTAAAGTAGCTGGGTGGTAGGTTGGTAAATGTTTTCACGGAGTTGGGTTCTTGATAACATTAATTATATACATTTCTTAAAAATTTGAGATGATGAATCACTCGAAATACTAAATAGTTAAGAAAGTTAATATTTTATTTTATATTGAGAATGTCAATAAATTTACTAAAAAGAACAATCAGTGGTAACACTTATCATAATATTCGTATAGGGCCTATACGAATGGCCTATACTATAAGCCATCTCGGGAAGAGAATCATGAATCTAAACTTGTTGCTGTGGCAAATAATTTAATTTTTAACTGACTCAAATCTCAAGACTTTTTATGATGGAAAAAACTGTGTTGTTATTTTGCGAGACTGGCAATTTTCATTGCAAAAACTGGAATAAAACTGTTTTGCTAGATAATTTCTTTTTATATTTACGATTAATAAACAGTTTAATAAAATACACAATCTAAAAATATTGTCTAAAAATGTGATAATGTGTTACACAATGAAATGTTCTTTAGTTAACCAAATTAAATGCTGAAAATAAACTAATGAAATAAAATGAATTTATTTACTAATTTTTGCACATATTTTTTATATGAAGACATAATTTGTGAAGAATGTGAATGTGCTAAATTATGAAGTTCTATTTTTATTTATTTATTATTAAAACATAAAAAATGATAAATTCTACGTCCCGCTTCTATCCGCGTTCATTCCGTTAGTCGCAATATGTAGTGATCGTCCCGCACCTCATCCCCCTCGAGCATTGAATAACTTCGCCTTAAGAAGTATTACTATTAAGGGAATACGTTTACCAGTTTTCATACATACAAGTGAACAAATATATTCAAGCACTCACCAGAATAACATCAGAGCCTCAACCTCATAACTCGTACAAACTTGGCGATTCCACAAAAATACGTTTTTGAGTACTTTCGCCTCGCAGGTCATTTTGCTTGCCATAAAATGTTACGACTGCGCACTTCTCGATAAAGCTTTGCATAAAATGTTCGTGTATTTTAACGAATCAAGCATTTTTTGGATTGCATGTTGGGTTATTACTGTGAGGAATATTAAAAAAAACTTGTTGTTTTCAGGAATTTAATAACTCTTTTATACAAATTTCCAGTGAGCTGAACACTTTTGTTTGCTAAAGGAGAGTTTCCAAGTATTGTTCCAACAAAAAAGTTGTTCATTTTGACAGGCATCCGTTCAATAGACTTTCTGAAAATTGACTTTTACAAACAATTTTGCTTCGAGAGTAGAAAAACATAATGAGGAAACTTGCTCACTTATTCACTCTTTGTAGTAATTACTGTTGTCACTAGATGACAGTCTTTGAGTTACGTCGGATGGTTTTCGGCAGCTCCTAATGTCCGACACCAGTTTTAGCTATTTTAAAACCCTCGATAGGAAAAATATTTAATTAAAATTTTTTCCATAGTGGTCTGGGTGAAAAAAGAAAGCTTAGAATGTACAAGCTCTCCTCAGAGAACAGAAGCCTCTTAACGCAGATTGTAAAAAGTGAGGAAGCCGGCTTTTACAGAACGAGCTAGGCGTCAAGTAAGTCGGCTGATTGAACCAGATATCTGCAACATAAATATTTTCGTGCCTCTGTTTGGTCGCGATGGCATTTATGGCTTCTCTTGTCTTAAAATACCACTAACAAATTATTTGTTTTATGCCATTATGTGTGCCTTTGCTGGGCAAAAGCCCCTTTTCTGCTTCTTTCATTCAGTCCATCTCTTAGTTATTTTCCTTCAATTCTTTTAATTAAACATCCAGTTTAAAATCGCGAGCTCGTTCTTGGTTTACTGGGTCAACTAATATTAGTAGAAATTGCACCACCATACACCACTTAGGGCTTTAGACGTTTACAGTAATTTGTTTAGGGAGTGTCTCCGCTGCCGGCGCCGGTTGCCGAATTGGCAACCAGCGCCGGCAGCTAATTCGGCAACCGGTGCCGGCAACCAATTCAGCTGCCGGTATGCTTTAAACCTATGACTGTATTGCCTAACCCTGTAGGTCAATCCCTTTTTTTAATTTTTTCAGGCAATTTTATATTATTAAGATTTATATGTTCCATGGCCTAGTGTTTATCAGTAACTAGTACTTTAGTTATCTGATCGTTAACTATCTTCATATCAGCCTCATCTTCACTATCTCGATATAAAACAATTTTCTCTTCTTTCATTTGCTTTCCATCCTGTTCGTCTTAAGTTCTATTATTATCGTTAATTCACCAATCGGATCTTCTCTAATCTGTTGTTTTGCATAAGTCATAAGACATTAGTCATTTATTTGCAGTTTTCAAATCTTCTATAGTTTCTTCTTGGATATTCTGTTTTTTTTCTTTTTCAATTATCTGTTAGTTTTTCTTGGTTTGCAATGTTTCTTCTTGGCTAATACGCAAACTGATGATTTCATTAGTTTTTTCAGCTAGTACTGGAATTACTTCCTCAGTAGAAGGATCAGATACATGTACCTGTGCGTTTTCTTTAATATACTCTATATCTATTCTTGTGTGTTCGAAGTAAAAAATAAGTAATCTTTCTTTTTTCAATGTTTTCAGTATTTTTGATGTCTTCCTCTTCTTCAAACTTTTCAGAGAAAATATTGTTCAACGCAGTATCTTTACCTTCAGACCAAAGCTTAATAACATCTAATCTAAACATATAATAAAATCGTAATCGTATTCTGTACATGGAAGATAAATGAGAAAAATTTTGTTGAGGGCTTTCATCTACGCAATAGAACACAAAACTATAATTTTTAGAATTTTCGTCTGTTTGTCTGTGCGTTTGTGCAAGCTAATCTCAGAAACGGCTGCACCGATTCGGTTGCGGTTTTCACTAATGTATTTTGATAAGCCTCACTTAACATTCAACGTTTGTTTCATCTAAATCCGTTCATAAATAAAATAACTGTTCCGTTACATTGGCTAAAACTTGTGTTATAAAATGATGATTGAAATTAAAGTTAATAAAACCTGCAAAGTGCGAGTCGGACTCGCGTACGAAGGTAGGCGTCAAGTACCATTATGTATAAAAAATCACTTTTGTTGTATAGGAGCCCCTCTTAAATATTCATTTTATTTAGTTTTTGGTGTTTAGTGTCATAGCAGCAACAAAAATACATCACCAGTGAAAATTTTGACTGTCTATCTATTACGCTTCATGAGATACAGCCTGGTGACAGACAGAAGGACAGAAGGATAGTTAAGTCTTAGTATTAGGACCCCGTTTTTACCCTTTGGGTACGGAACCCTAAAAATTGTCAATTTCGGTAAATTTGGAGCATTCTTACAAAATTGTTTTTGGTCACCGATAGATGTCGTTGTTCAAAAATTTAAATTTACAAATTTAAAATTTAAGTGCTTCTCTGGGGCCTCTGCAGACAGAGCCCAGGGTGGCAAGACCTACCGCCATTCTTAGCGTGATTGTGGGCGGGATAATGAAAAAAGGAATCAAAATTGGTAGTGACAGGATAGGTTCCTAGCTGCTGATCACACTTCCACCCATTCACTTGATCGGCTTTTACGATCTGCGTAGAAAGAGTTAGATAATCATTTTTTCTGTTCTCCATCATGGAGATAAAAGTGCGGTGAGTGCCGCGCTGCCTGGTACTCCTTGACTACGAGATAGATTATGTTAGGTTAGGTTCTTACCCTGACGGACTGCCCAGCCTGGGCGGAAGACCGCGCTGAACTGTACACGGTAGTGGGAGATGGACAACCTTCCGCTGTCGACTGTGGTCCGACACATGAACGTCGTTGAGAGCAGTGCAGGCCTTTGCGGAGAGCGTCATGCTCCGCAAAGAGGTGGCGGAGAGACCAGGAGAGGTAACAACCGACCTGGCCATCTATCCCCGGCGCACAGGGTGCAGGAGGTGGGCTTTTGACCTGCAACTGGTGCCTTGATAACGTGGGTCAAACGGGCAATGGAAACTGGATTTCGCTCAACAAATATGGTCTTCCGAGTTGTAAGCGCGTTTGTACCAACACGCGCCTTTACCCTAACGGGTACAATTTTTCTTGATTCGTTTCCTCACGTTAAAAAAGGTATGGTTAGGTTCCACCCAACTTCCCGTGGGTGGACGAAACGGTAGGTCTTTTCAACATGAAAAAAGTTACGTAAGGTTTGGTTAGGTTAAGGGCTTTTTTTTTCCCCCCAATGGGTTCCCGGTTTGTCGTACCGGGGGGGGCTCAGTACCCGTGGTAGTCGGTGGCCACGGGGAAGCTAAGAGAAACCCGCGAGGGGGCGCTCCTGCTGGCGTCCACCAGCAGAGAGCGCCCACATTGGGGCGGCGGGGGAGTGGGAAGTTCTCCCCCCACCCGAGGAGGGGCGCTCCCGCGGGCTCGGCTTCGGCCTTGAGCCTGTAGGGATGCGCCCAATGGGGCGGCGGGGGAGTGGGAAGTTCTCCCCCCACCCGGAGTGGGGCCGCCGGGAGGGGAATGTTTCATTGCCCTCCCGGCGCTTCAGGCGGGGCCACACCGCCGTGGCTGTGGTAGGAGATCGGTCGCGGAGGAGGAGGAGTGTCGGTGTTACGTTGCCGCTCTCCCTATCCTCCGCGACCGAGCAGTGCCGCACCGCGTTTGCGGCGAGAGGCAAGCGGCGGAGCCTTTCATCTTCTCCGCCGCTGGGAGCCGGTTTATCTGGCTCCCATGGGTCCACAGGCGGTGGACTGCGTAGGAGTTTGCCGCCTCTCAATTGGGCCGAGGAGGTACGGCGCGTCCGTGAGTTCCGGACGCGCCGACTTGGTGAGTGGGGGGGCGCTGTGACGCCCCCGAGGAGGGGCCGCTTTGGCGGCCAGCCGCGCCGGGGTTCGCGGATGTATTTCCGTTCCCGTGTCCCCGGCAAAAGCGGTTGAGATGGAACTCCGGAGGTTTTTTAGTGGGTAGGCACGTCGCTCTGGCGTGGAGTCCCACATAACCCGACAGCCTCCCTCGCAGGCTGACGGGTATCCGTAACAGGGATCTTTCCTCCGTAAAAAAAAAAAAGGTTAAGGGCTTTTGGAGCAATCATGCCAACATCATTTAGGACTGTTATGTGGCCTCTTTCCATGAGCATCTGCTTTTTATAGTGATACGCGTAATACACTGACGACATCCCAGTTGCCGATAGATGATAGTGCTGTTAAAAAAATTTAAATTTAAATGCGGTTCTGGGCAAATTAATATTTCATAATGAGCATCAGTTCTAACTACTAAAAGTCACCGTCTAATAAAAGGTGCACTATGAACCCTATCTGGTATCGCAACCAAACAATGGAACGGAAAGCGAGTTTTAGAGCCTCTGCAGACAGAGCCTAGGGTTGCAAGTCGCCGCCCAACAGGCATTCTCATAAACTTAAGTCCACGCTGACGAAGTCGCGGGCAACAGCTAGTTTTGAATAAATTCTAATCTTTTGTGAAATACTGCTGTTGACACGTCACTGCATAACTCGGCCATCACTTTTCCTTGGTCATCAATCATTTTGAATTTTTGATGGCTAGTCATAGATTTTGGCTTTGTATTGGTTACTTGAACTGATATTTCTTTGGTATTTGCTGCCTCAACCATTTCAAAATTACTTGACAAATTTTATTTTCACATTTTTGCAATATTTGTTTAGAATACAGTCTCGGCCATCTGTTTAGACATAAGCTTGATTCGAATAAAGGCAATGATGAAAGTTTTCTGCATTTAAATATATGTCTGCAGGGTAACTGATAAGATTTACGAAACATGCATTCACAGTCTAATGGTGTTATTTTTAACAGTCACAATATTTGTCAATGGTTATACCTAAAAATTTCACATTTGTACGTTCCTTGATTTTTATGTTACTATAGTAAATATTTTCGATAATTGGTTTTGCTATTTTTGAATGAAATTGAATATAATTAGTCTTATCAAAGTTAATACTTAAATTATTATCATTTAGCCATAAAATTACAGACTTAATAGTTTGATTAATTTGATAATGAAATTTATTTAATTGGTTACATGTTATAACTATGGAGATGTCATCTGCGAAAAGTATACACTTTTGAGGTGTTGTGTCCGGCAGATCATTTATGTATAATAGAAAGAGAAGTGGTCCCAATATACTACCTTGTGGAACACCGTTTTTATTTACTTGATAATCTGATCTATATGGCCTTAATACTTTATTTTCATCTAGATTCAAGAGCTCAACACATTGTAGTCTGTTATATAGATAAGACTTTATCCAATCTAGAGCCACTCCTCTTATTCCATAGTTTTCAAGCTTTTGTGGCAATATATTATGGGAAACAAAGTCAAAAGCTTTTGACATATCAAAAAACATAACCATTGTAGGTTTTCTTTTATCGACATTTGTAATGACTTGTTGCATCATATTAAAAGCCGCCAAAGTTGTATTTTTACCCTCTTGGAAACCATTTTGTTCATGTCTGATGACGTTATGTTTGTTTAGGAAATCACTAATTCTCGTGTGCATAACCTTTTCAAATACTTTTGCTAAAATAGATAGTAGAGCAATCCAAATCCAAACTAATATTATAAATCCGAAAGTGAGTTTGTATATTTGTTTGTTTGTTTGTTTGTTACTTCTTCACGCTTTATCTACTGCAGCAATCTTCTTGAAATTTCGCATACACATAGTTAGGACTACTGAGAAAGACATACCTTTTATCCTGGAAAAAACTACTGTTCCCGTAGGATTTGCGATAAACAATTCGGCAAGAACTAAGTATTGCAAAAAAATAATAGATGGCGCTGAGTGTCTTTTGCCAAGCGATTACCTTTTTTTTAAAGTCGTTTTTTTTGTAATTATTTATTTGGTTGGTCTGAATGGAAGAACAAATTAAATGTAAAGGAGCTTTAAGAGCTGTTAAAACGCCTCTTCAAAAGCAGACACGCTTAGGTGATTAAGCTCAACGGCAAGCTGCGTTGAGACCAACCGCTTCTTATTATTAATCAATCCTTATATCTATACTATAATAAAAGAATAAAAAAAATGTGTCTGTACATTGAAAATTTTTCAAAAAAATATATTTGTGGCGATGGAGATATAGTAATAGAGTAAGAAAATAAAAAAAATGTCTGTCTGTTTGTCTGTTTGTACACGCTAATCTCCGGAAATACTGGACGGATTCGAATGAAACTTTTTTTGTTATATAGCTGTGAAGCCTGGGCAACATATAGGCTATAATTGATTTTGGAAAATGGAACACATGATGCAGAACTATAATGGTCCAGCTAAACTATAAAAAATATTAAAATGCCGCCTTAGCAAAAGTTGTTAAGTCTGATGAGAACTTTTTGTTGAGTTATAATACAACTGGCCAAGCGCGAGTCGGACGCGCGCGAAGGGTTCCGTACCATAATCTATGAAAAATCACGTTTGTAGTATGGGAGCCCCCCATAAATACTTATTTTATTCGATTTTTAGGGTTCCTTACCCAAATAGGTAGAAACGGGACCCTATTACTTAGACCGTCCGACTGTTAGTCTGTCTGTCTGTCTGTCACCAGGCTGTATCTCATGAACCATTATAGCTAGACAGTTGAAATTTTTATAGATGATGTTTTTTTGTTGTCGTTGAACAAAAAAATACTAAATCTATACTACAAATAAAAGAGTAAAAAAATGTGACATTGAAAATTTTTCCAAAAAAAAGTTGTTTCGTCCGAAGAAGAACTTATAAGTTCAGAATTTGCGGACCTTCAGAGCATAACACACCAGAAAAATTCTTGGACATGTGAACGCGCCATATTGACACCAAAAAATTAAAAATCAATTATTATAGAACTTATGACGCAAATTATTGTTAATTTCTTGGATAGAGTTGTTGACGACACCACCAATTATCCAGTTGAGTTTCTTAATTCACTTGCAGCAAATGGACTCTCGGCTCACAAAATAAGTCTTAATGTCGGAGGGCCAATAATGCGAATGCGCAATTTGACTCCGCCGAAACTGTGTAACGGAACCCAACTTAGTGTCTCAGCACTGTATGCCGAAGTTCAGCGGCTGAATTTCAGCCAATGCATGCCTGCAATGTTATTTGCATTACTAGCAACACATAATGCCGAACTTCCGATGCCTTTGACCCGTACCTGTACCCGTACCCGCACGCGTACCCGTACCCGTACCCGTACCCGTACCCGTACCCGTACCCGTACCCGTACCCGTACCCGTACCCGTACCCGTACCCGTACCCGTACCCGTACCCGTACCCGTACCCGTACCCGTACCCGTACCCGTACCCGTACCCGTACCCGTACCCGTACCCGTACCCGTACCCGTACCCGTACCCGTACCCGTACCCGTACCCGTACCCGTACCCGTACCCGTACCCGTACCCGTACCCGTACCCGTACCCGTACCCGTACCCGTACCCGTACCCGTACCCGTACCCGTACCCGTACCCGTACCCGTACCCGTACCCGTACCCGTACCCGTACCCGTACCCGTACCCGTACCCGTACCTGTATCCGTACCCGTACCTGTACCCGTAATCCCTCTTCCGCTCCCGCCGCCGCTCCCGCCGCTGCCGCCGCCGCCGCCGCTCCCGCCGCCGCCGCCGCCGCCGCCGCCGCTGCTCCCACCGCCGCCGCCGCCGCCGCTCCCGCTGCCGCCGCCACCGCCGCTCCCGCTGCCGCCGCCGCCGCCGCCGCTCCCGCTGCCGCCGCCGCCGCCACTGCCGCCGCCGCCGCCGCCGCCACTGCCGCCGCTGCTCCCGCTCTCGCCGCCGCCGCTACCGCCGCTGCCACCGCCGCCGCCACTGCCGCCGCCGCTTCCGCCGCCACCGCCGCTGCCGCCGCCGCTGCCGTTTCTGCTTCCGCTCCCGCTTCCGCTCCCGTTCCCTCTTCCACGTACCCGTTCCCGTACCCGTTCCGCTCTCGCTCCCACTCCTGCTCCTGCTCCCGCTCCCGCTCCCACTCCCGCTCCCGCCGCTGCCGCCGCCGACGCCGCCGCTGCTGCTGCCGCCGCTCTCGCCGCCGCCGCTGCCGCCGCTCCCGCCGCCGCCACTGCCGCCGCTCCCACCGCCGCCTTCACCGCCGCTGCCGCCGCCGCCGCCACTGCCGCCGCCACTGCCGCCGCCGCTCCCGCTCTCACCGCCGCCGCCACCGCCGCTGCCACCGCCGCCGCCACTGCCGCCGCCGCTTCCGCCGCCGCCGACGCCTCCGCCGCCGCCGCCGTCTCCGACGCCTCCGCCGCCGCCGCCGCCGCCACCGCCGACGCCACCGCCGCCGCTGCCACTTCCGCTCCCGCTCCCGCTCCCGCTCCCGCTCCCGCTTCCGCTTCCGTTCCCTTTTCCACTTCCGTTCCCTCTTCCGCTCCCGTGTCCGTTCGCCGCAGACGCGCCAAAGACGGAAGATTAAATTCTCATATCGGCACATCACTACAGTCCGGCGTTTCCACCGAACTTCAGCGGCTGAACTTCAGCTTATTTAGTGTGTCATCCCCACCGAACTTTAGACACTGAACTTTAGCCGCTAAACTTCGGCATAGTCTGCTGAGACACTTAAAGTTTACTGTGAGTGGTGCCAGTGAAACTGTATTTATTCCGCGTATAACAATTTTCCTTTTGAAAATACACAGTTTTACAAATACACAGTGTTTACTTGCTTTCCTATAAAAATAACACAGTTTTAGACGCTTAAAGCTGCTGATGTCGATCTAAGGACTGCTTTTTCGCATGGCCAACTTAATGTGGCTTTCTCCAGGGTTAGTAACACTTCAGCTCTTTTCATATTGGCTCCCGAAGGAAAGAATTAAAATAATATTGACTTTTAACTCCTAACACTGTTACAAGTACTTTCTTATCTCTCTCTATCTTTCTCTCTCATTAGTTGTTATTTATATTAATACGCCGGAGTCATAAAGTCCACGCGAACGAAGTCGCGGGCATCAGCTAGTAGGTCTATAATTATTTAATTTGGTTTTATCTCCCTTTTTAAGTATTGGTTTGACTACAGATTTTTTCAATGCTTCAGGGAAAATTCCATTTTCTAAAGATAAGTTTATTAAATAAGTTAATATTGGCACAATTTGTCTAACACAGATTTTAAGAATATATGTACAAATTCCATCATATCCCACAGAAGAAGTATTTTTTAAAGACATTATTATCTTATGCACTTCTTCGTGACTTACTGGATATAGAAATATACTTTCCTGTACTCGATTTTTATTTGTGTTTTTGTTTGTTTTATTGTTCTTATTTGTTAAATTTATAAGATATCTATTAAATTCGTTTGCAATGTCAAGGGGATTTTTTACAATTTTATTATCTATTTCAATTTGATCTATAAAGTCAGTTATGATTTTATTTTCAGTGTCGTCATTTATTATTTATGAAGCTTTGCATTTATTTTTTGCATTGGATAGATACTTATAATTGCATATGTTTTGTGATTTATCAATGCATTTCCGTAGAATTTTAGAATATTTTTTAAAACTTTCCCTTTTTTCATGTGTCCTATTATTATAGTATTTAAATCGTAAATTTCTTTTTGTTATGCAACTACGTCGTAACCCTTTCGTAATCCATTTCGGATTTTGTGTTTTGTCCGTGATTTTACGTCTAAGATTTGGAAAACATAATTCGTTTATACGAATGCAGAATAAATCATGAAAAGAATTGAATGCTTTATTTGTGTCCTTTTCTTCATTCACGTCACTGAAAGACAATCTTTTAAGACAGTCCAGGAATTTTAAAATGTTCTCTTTACTATAGTCTCTTTTATATATAAAATATGTTTTGGGGGAGTTCACATTTAATTTCATAGGTATCCTTAGCATTTGAGCAGTGTCATGGTCTGAAAGCGCTAGTTTTAACACTTCACTACATCAGTTTTTTTTATATTACTTATGATGTGGTCAAGACATGATTTTTTCCTAGTAGGCTCATTAATGTATAGCTTTAAATTATAATTTTCTGCTAGGGATTTGAGTTTTTGAGAAATTCGGTCATTCACTAATGTATTTATATTTATATCACCCGCTTGAACAATTTTTTTCTTTTTATTGTTTCTATCTAGTTTATATAATAAATTATCTAAGTGCGAAAGAAATAAGTCTGCGTTTGAGTCAGGGGTCCTATACAAGCATATTATAATTAAATTTTGGTCTAGTATCTCTAATCCACAACACTCAAAAACATTTGGAAGTGCCATATCCTTAATCCAATTTATCTCTTTATATCTTAGGTTTTTTTGAACACAAATACACACACCTCCTCTGGACTTTTTCCTACCGAATGCTGTGCCCATATTGTATTTCGAAAACTTAACCAAATCCTGACAATCAACTTTTAAGAATGTAAAGAAACAAAATAGGACTTGGATGTTTGATGATTATGTTTTTCATTCAATTCAACTACCTTAAGTGTCTTTTGAGAAAGACTTAAACTTAGGAAAATCGTAGCTTCACAGTCCTGTTTCAAAGTTGCGTGCACTTTCTTGATGAATGGTCATTTTTTGATTTGAAAAGTCTACCACCTTTTTACACACGCTAATCTTATGTAATAGTATTTAAGGCTCTCATTTATTTTATTGACGGTGCCAGGAAATCTTCTTTTTTGATTTGCTATTATTCTATCTCTTCATCTCGAATCCAATATTCGTTAGAAACACTCTTTTTATACATCTTTAAAGCTTCTTCGAACTCTTTATATGACGAATATTCGTCACCGTCTTTAATTTTTCACTAATGTACAACTAAACCAAACCGTGAAGATCACTACTTTGTATATTCGAATCTTTGATGAAGTAGATACAAGCGAAAAATAATATAAACAATAACAACAAACACAGTGGTCACAGTAGAGTCTTTGAGGTTATGTTTTTTTTTTTTTGTGTTTGTTTACCGGCACTGGAACCCAGCTTTTTGCGCATAACAATGTAGCCACCGGTTGCCATTTTGAGTGCCGGCGCCGGCAGCCGTTGTTTTAAATCTATATATATATATAAAGTTTACCTACCGCCGGTTCCCAATAGTGATATTTTTAGTAGCCGGTGCCGGCAGCGGAGGCACTCCATTTTGTTTATTATTATAAATATGTATAAAAGAGGAACATTTGAACAGTTCAATAAACAATAGAATTTAAAACAAAATTCCTTAATACATGACATGAAAGCAATCCAAATAAACACAATTATTCCGTAATCGGGCACAGAAGTCGATTTGCTCTGAGATCCGGTAAGATCCGGTGGCGGGCCCAGAGCGGCCAAATATACGGGGCGGCCATTCGTGGTAATAAATACTCTTATTTTAAGTATTTTTGGAAGACAGCACAACAAAGACAATTCTCAATTCGGCAAATAGAACTGTTAAGTCTGTGTTTATGTAGATAAACACAGACTATTACTCGACGTCTTAAAATATACATCGTCAGTTACGAGTACCTAAAATAGCCTTAAATTTGAAACAGTTCTATTTGCCGAATTGAAAATTGTTTTTGTCAAGTAAGTTGGCTTTTTTGTTGGTTAAAAGGGAATCAAATATGTGATATGATGTTGTAAGTGTCATGTTGCTAGCCGCATTGCCTTTTATGCCCTTTCCCTCGATAGATTTTAACGATCTGCTCCGTAAAAAAAACAGCAGATTTATATACTGATTTTTTTTTCCTTTTTGAAAGATCACCATGCATGAATTTTCAATATAAATTTCTTGCAAAAGAAAGGAGTTAGTTAGTTTTGTTTGTGATACAACCGGCTGACCGAATGTAAAAAGTTTGTTTATATGTATAAACCTAAGTTCTGTTGTCTTTTCTATGATATTATGTCATTGGCCTGCGGGTGCCTCATGAAGAGGTTTGTGGAAGGGGCAGCTTAGCCTACAGAACACAAGAGGGGTCAGGACTGTAAATACGCCACAAATTGTGTTTACGATACAACCGGCTGGTCCAAAATAGTCCGAATGTAAATTGTTTGATTTGTATCGTCTTTGTATAAACCTAAGTTTCGTTGCCTTTTCCATAATAATACAATGTCATGGGAATACCTCGTGTGGAGGTTCGACACGTATATCCTCAATCAAAGATACAGGGACATCGAAGATCTGAAGTGGGATGTTACAAGACTGTGAGGTAATCCGAAATCAAAATGCGCTGTATCTTTGACATTATTTATATAATCAGGAAAAAATACGTGTAGTTAGGTACTAACAATATTTTATTGAATAATCTACTACATCAGCCAAAATACTTTTAGTAGTTTTAAAAATTCATTCGATATACCTATGTTGTATTTTCTTTCCTATATACTTATTACTAACAATATCATTGCCCTCAGAATGGCTCGTGTAAAGGTGCAACGCGTGAAGAGATTTAAATTTAGATAAGATGATATGTATGTTTTCGCTGCGTGGTGACGGCAGTAGAATACGATTTGTCACCACCCCTTTCCTCTCCCACGGGTGTCGTTTGAAGCGACTAGGGTTCAGACAGTCGAGCGACAACAACGTACCAGAGCGACAGCTTACGTCCCTGGTCGGCGACAGATGGAAACCAGTGTATGGCTAATTGGCAATCGCCGCCGACCAGGAATGCTATTTTTCATTGAGGGAGTCTATTACTTTAAGCGGAAAACTTAAAAATATGACCAAGGTTTTCTAAAAGTTTCAATATAAATAAATGAAGCAGCGTGATTCGGAATGGAACAAACTTTCCATTTGGTTTTTTTGATATTTTTACGCTACTTAGTCAAAAGTAAGAATAGTCAAGTTGAGACTACTCGTGCAAATTCCTTGCAAACGATCAATTTAAAAATGTTCTCGTTTGGAAAGGTTCGCGCAAATCATTCATAATGTGACTGTCAATATCAAAACTGCGTCTCTAGGGTCGCGAACTGTCGCTGTCGCTATCATATTATCAATCATCTATAAGATCCCTAAGTGAGATATATAGTATAGGTAACATGGAACGGGCATTATGCCACTTCATAGAAGCGGAGTATCATTTATGCCTACACTTCCTCAAACGGAACCATACATCCGTGCACACGGCATGTTCGCCCGCAGCCGCCCGCTCAACACCATCGACAATGCGAGAACGGAGGAGAAGTGCGCGGACGGGAAACGGGGACGCATATTGCACGGGACCCTTAGTGGGCATTGCTGAGTGGGCTGCACATAAAAATGGGCAAGTACTCAATCCCAATAAGTCAAAGTACATGATACATGGATCGAAACAACAAGTTTTAAGTCTTAATCCAATTGTTAGCATAAAAGGTCAAAACATAGAGTATGTAAAAAAAGCCAAAAACTTAGGAATTATACTGGATGATCAACTTCGCTTTGAAGCTCATATAGCCAATCTTGTTAAGTCTTGTTTTTACCGCTTAAAAGTTTTGTACGCTAGCGGTTAGCGTGAAGCGGTACGTATTACTTTTTGTGAATCCCTTATCTTATCGCAGCTGAACTATGGTGACTTAGTTTATGGTCCAAGGCTCTTAAATACAACTCGCAGACTGGTTCAAAGAGTGCAAAACACGTGTTGCCGGTTCTGCTTTACCGTCCCACCTAGAGTACATATCACACCGTACCTGCAGAAAGCATCTCTATTGAATATGATACATTATAAACACTTGCATCTAGCTAGCCTATGGTTTGATGTCATTAAATTCGAGAAACCAAAGCACCTTTATGAGAAGCTAAAAAGAGCACCTTTCCATAATAGATACGGCACAAGGTCTTTTTTATGTTATAGGGCGGCAAACGAACAAGCGGGTCACCTGATGGTAAGTGATCACCGCTGCCCATGGACAACTACAACACCAGGGGTGTAACAGAAGCGTTACCGGCCTTTCAGAAAGATATAGACTCGTTTTTTGAAGGTCTACATGCTCTATTCTAATGGCTCACCACCATCGTACAGCTGCTTTTGCTGGCAGCTTCCGTTATCTAGCCATCAAGTGCTGGAATAACCTTCCATCGCCTATTATTATTTCTACTTCAAAATTTACATTCAAAAAACAATTAAGAATATACCTTTTAGAAAAACAGAACTTAGGAATTCCTCTAGGATACTTGGTGACAGATTTGCTGCGTAGGTGGTCTGCCTTTTTCACTTTCTGTCAGGTAACGTATTACTTGTGTTTGTAAAATTTTTATAATTGCATTGATAATATACCTATATTTTAACTTTTGGCTAGTGAACGTTTGTGCTATGGAGTTTATTATAATTTATTTAATGCCGCTTTGTTTAATTTATTTTTATTTTATTTAACGCAATTTAATTTTAACCTATTTTATATCATTTTCATGAAACACATTTTTATTTATTAAAATTGTAAATATTAAATTCTTATTGCATTCAGCTGCTCATCATAATATATTTTACAAATAAATATCTATTAGTGAGATCCTACAAGTGATGTGAAATAATATCAGTGCTTTACTCATGTTTTGTATTAGTAAACTATATACTGAGCCACAGTCCGTTTGATATTCAAAAGAGCAAATTAAAAAAAAAAATGTTATTTCCTCTCTGTGTATAATGCTTTTATTGTGTATTATGTGTGTTTTTAGATAAAATAAGTCTATGTCTATGTCTTAGGAGATTCCGTTCTGAATGTATTAATGAAACATTAGTGTTGACTAATATTATTTTCTGTGGCAAATCGTTGTCTACCAGTTCACCTTAGGACGATGCGGGGGTGGCCAAGCCTGCATCTGTCAGGCACGAGTTCGATGCTCTCTAAGCGTGACTTGCACTTAGAAGCACGAAAGAGCTCGAGAAATTTCTATGCCTAATGTTTTACTAACGGTAGAGGGTAGACTTATCGTGCTATCACAAAGAAAACACCTCACGTCTGTTCGTGGCATATCTCAAACATTACGGCGCCGCGCCCTGGCAATTACGGGCAACCCTGCGAGTCAACAACTTGTTACAGCGCCAATAGGGCTGTCACGAGTCTACAAGTGGAACTGTTGAATACTTAGAATCATTTCGTGATATTTTTAATACTTTCCACGTTACCTGACTTTTGTATCGTACAAGAATTAAACTTATTTTGTAAAGTACACCTTGACTGCCAGTATTGCAGGCACAAAAGATTTTTAATTGTTTAACGGACAGCAGATAACCGTCAAAACGTTTAAAGACATTACCACTGTATTACTCGTAATATTTAAAAAAAATGCACTCCTTATGCCAGTTCTCTGGTATAACGATACTAATTTAAGAAGCAATGTTTTCTTCCTAAAGTTTCATAAAATGTCTACACCCTTTCAATTGGTTTAATTTTCACTATATATCTTATTTAGGAAGGCAGTTTTTTCATGACTATGAGAGTCAGATTGTAAAAATGAATGTATTTACTTACTAGCGACTATTTAAAATGTTTACTTATACATTGACACATGACCGGCATTCTGGTACAGTCGAGTAATAAGTCCATAGATAATGTTTGATATTTTTTTCCGAATCTGAAAACGGACTTCAATAACAACTACACAACAGATTTTGATATTTTTTAATGGACCACCTGCCAAGTTTGCCCTTTGAAACAAAAAGAATTTCCAAGTTGATCCAGGCCTCTTCGATTAATCTGGTAACATACATAAAAAGTAAAACATACGGGTAAAACATAGGTAGATTCGAATTGATAAGCCTACTCTTTTTCGATGTCAGTTAAAAGTAAAAAGTTTTGGTTCGTGTTTCAACCCTGTTCAATTTAAGTCACACCCCTTCTAAGAAGCGAGTTCTAATGAACGATCAGTATCGAGTTTAGAGGAAAATTTTAAGTGTTCTTTACTTGCTTTTGACGTGGTCATTAGCTGAATTATCCTTAATAGTATTATAACCCATAATTTTCAATTTCAAATTTACTATTTGTTCGTGGATTCTAGTGAACTCAAAAATCTAAACATTTATAATTGTCTAAAGACAGTTAGGTATAAACAATACAGAAATATAAGAAGTAAGCTGGCTTCTTATATTTCTGTAATGTTTATACCTATCTGTCTCTTTATGGCTTCTGCTGTCGTCGCTGCCGCGCCCACTTTTCGGGCAATCGCTTTTATTAAATATTACTTAACTTTTATTAAATTTGTTAAATAAATATCTTACATATAACATATATTAGGCAGTTCCATCAGATGGAGTGGCAGAATATCAGTATTTTACTCATAACTGTATGAGTAAATTATACACTGAGCCACAGCCTTGATCTGCTAAATCGTATAAAAAAACTATGTCTGTTATTTCTTCTTAGTGTCTTTGCGTATATTTGTGTGATGAAATAAACCTTCATATATGTTTGTCTAATAAAATAACCCACTTTCTTTCTGTTTTGTATTTATATATTAGGTAACTTCGGTGGCTTATTTGTTAATTTCACAGGTTCAGGATCACGAGATACAAAGAATATATAAAATAAACGTTGTACAAAGGTACTGATTATCTCAAAATAAATCTCTTCCAGAAGGCCTGTGAGAGAAAATGCTTATGTCAGAATACAAGCGTGTTCATAGAATCTAGGAAAAAATGAAAATTGCGTCAAAATACGTAATCTACAAATAAACATACATATGCTATATAAGACTTAAAAAAATACATACGTCTTTCTAGTAATCCGTAGGCAATGTAGGTATAGGCACAGAATAAGTACTAGTACTAACGGACAGAGGTCTTACTCAGAAAAAAAATCATAGAAATATCTACTTAATGTGGTTAGCGCTATGGTTTAATTTGGCTCGCGTCAGAACTCCTCACCTCATCATTTAGATACCTAGATATCCATTGCAAGCCATTGCATTCTTATTGCGTTTGACAAACGATTCATGTACAACTGAATTTTCCTCTTCGAAGTGGTTGCTGCTCGCATTGTAATAATGTTGTCATATTTGACCTAAACGGTATAGCCACAGGCCTGGTATAGGTAGGTACATATGTAAAAGTTGTAACTAAAACAATTTTACTTGCCAGGCAAATCAAAAAATGAAAAACGACTTTCAAGCATTCTCTCTCAATATTTTTTGAACAGCTAAACCGGTTTTCATGTAACATAGCCAAAACCTACCGCAAGAAACTTTCCTTCCACGTAAAAACATCACATCGCAATCGGTCCATCTCTTTGAGAGCTAAAACTGATAACACCCCTTTCTTTCTTCGGAGGTTAAAAACAAAACGTCAAGAATTTTTCACAGCGCCCTCACTTGTGATAAAGACAGGTAAGCTATCCAATAAGATAACAAAAGAATGTATGACGCAAACGTGCGATAAAGGGCAGAAATTTTCGTCGTTTGTTCTAAAGGAAATCAGGAAAGGAAAGAAAACCATATCTAAAAGATATGGAGCATACCATATAGAGAGTTGTATAAAAAAATAAGCTTTACATGATTATATTCTAAAGAGTAGGTTCTCTGTAAGATGAATGAGAGATGAGTTTGTCACCCATAACTTTTCAAAACTAAAAACCGACTTTCACATCGAACTTACAACCGTTTTGATTACTTTTTTATTGAACAACCTGGTAAGTATGGGCATTTTTCCCAGGTTTCAAACAAAAAGCAAATCATAAATTGTGTAGGCGTCTTTGAGTAATTAGCGAACTAACACAAAAAAATAGACATATTGGAATTGATATCCAAAGAGGTTATCAATTCCAATTTGAAGTCGGTTAAAAATAGCTTACCTTTAATTACAAATGCCAGACACAAACTTAGCTTAATCAACGGTAAAACAAAAAAAATAACTTCACAGAAATACAATTCCAAGACAATACGGTTTTGAAATCCACAACAATTGCATGAAATAGAAAAAACTACAAATAGTCGAGCTAGGATCGAATGTAAATACGATATTGGACCGAACGAGAATGAACCTTAAAAGGGAGGCAGCAAAGATTAAAATAGATGGATGGATTACGGGAGATATTTCTGCCAATAAATCGAGGTTAGAGGAATTTGTAACGGAAAGGACACAGTGGTGGTAAAAATGGGGAATCATTTTAAAATTTACCTGTCGATTTTTTCTGTTTTGGGGTTATATTTGTTTCAGTCTCCGTCTGTATTATCCTTCTGTTTTCCATGGCCTTAGCTAGTAGCTCAGTAGTCGATATCGTTGAATCGTCAGTATGATAGTCACATTGATCTGACTACGTATTGCTTAATATAAAGATGTCATACTTATTTCTAATATTTTTGATACCCTTCATGAGAGATATTTGCACCAACCACTAGATCATAGTAAGAAAGTGATCTGTGGTTACATTACTTTTGACTGAATTGCACTCTAATTACTTATTTAGAAATGAATACACCAATTTCAGGGATTAAAACATGTGAAAATTAGGATATTCCTTCTATGGAAGTTAGATAAGCCCTCACATTTTTTGAATAGACATTCATTATTTGTGGAAAAGATCAAAATAGTGCCGGGTGCCGGCTAGGCAGATTCCCGCTGGGTCTTGGCAGTTTCTGCCTCGTAACAGATAAAGAAAGTATTTTTCATATCATCTAGTTGAAAAACAATGTTTTCATCCCAAAACATTTGGAGCTAAAGTTACTGCTGATTCTCCCGGGACAGAAAAATGAAGAGGAAAAATTTAAAAAAATTAAAAACTGAACAGGAGTGTAATCTATCTAGAATCAAAAATACTGTTGGCAGTCCAGGAAAAAGAAAGAATTTACTTAATTTTAAACAATAAAAAAATAGCACAGACACTATATTTTTTTAAATTTCGAATTCATATATTCGTTAACATGGATGAATGTAGGTAAACATTTTTTATGTTCTTCGCTTCTGAAAAAGAAATAAGTTTAATTAAAAGAAGCGCAATTTTTGTCTTTAATTCAAAGAAGTTACAGAAGCTTTAGGTTATATTGTATTCACATGTTATTTTGGTTATTTGTATAAATTTGAATACTTTTCGTCAATTTAAGCCGATAGTCAATATCAAGTTTACATAAAAATAAAAAGATATGACCACGCGAACAAAGTTATAAGTGAACTTTTTATCAGAAGTTTCTAAATCTTCTCATAGATGAAGATGAAAACTAGAGTGTGATACTAGGAAACGGTAATATTTTTATCTCGGACGATACACATGAATCCGGTGATTCTACGGTGGAATCCTGAGTGAAGCTAAAATCAGGATTCAACCGTAGAATCACTCGCTACGCTTGAGTACTTTGTTTCGCTTTGGATTCAAAGTAGCGCCCTCGTCTTAAAAATATTACCTTTACTCCTTGTAGCACAATTTAATCTTCTTTTTACACTAATAATGTAAAAAGTTAAATGACGCATGGTGTTTGCGTCTGCGTATCTCCCGCTTCGGAAGTTCCATCATCGGAATGCACTTACCTGGACGGACTATGTAAATTTGTTTTGAAGTGAAGACGAACTTAACCAAAACATTTATTAAATGTGTTATTTTTTTTTACGCTTGTTAGATAATGTTTTTGTCCGTGTGTCTCACGCTCCGGAAGTTCCATCTCAATCGGTCTGCACTCACCTGGACGGACTTTGTAATAAAAACCATAAGGGCTTACTACAATCTATTCTGCACAGCGAACAATAATACTATGGAAGAGTAACTTCAAACATTATCGTCGCGCAAAACGGCTCCACAAAAAAAAAATGGCAGAAGCCTTTACTGTAAAATACTTGTTGTTAATTAAAAGCATCTTAACATGAAAAAAGAAATTGTTAAAAATTACTTAAAATAATTCTTATCGCCAATATTTTTGAATAAAGGTAATATACATTCATAAAATATTTGTAGTTTTTACAAGCTTTTATTTAGTTTCACCTGTCCCGTTGTCTGTCGGTCTGACTGTTTGTAATCAAATCTTGCAAGTTAAATTTGAACCACTTCTCGATTTTCGATTTAGCTGAAATTTTGCAAGCATATATGTATAGCGTAACAATGCAATATTATGATGACATGGAGCTGATCTGACAATGGAGCTGGACGGTGGCCTCAGGAACTCTGTAATGAAACGACGCAACCCCATCGAGTTAGGGCTCGTTTCATTCGTATTGATGAAGTGGTCCACTTTAGATAAAAGCTTGTTTTAAATTATTATATTTTTAAACTAGCTTTTACCCGCGGCTTCGCTCGCGTATAATTATGACTGTTGAAAAATGTTGTGTTTTTCTGAAGGACACTGTTGTACATGACATTTTTTGTTCTCCCAAACTGCACTGGATTTGTGTAGTTTGGCCGTTTTTTCATTAAAGGGCCTAAGTATAGGCAAAAATTTTATTGTGAATTAATTACTTTCTGTTTTATTCTTATGTGTCTACGTCATTCTTACGAATTGGCCAAGCTACACACTGACTAAGGTTAAGCGTTTGTAGAGAACTTAAGACTGGTTAAGAGTGGTTCACGCAAACCGCTATACGATATGATGAGAATTAGGCTCAATTAACACCGCGACTGAATCAAAGTGAAGCGATTTTTGGAACGAAATTGTACATTAGCATAATGGACTTTATGTCAATCGCGTAATGTTCAAACTAAATTCGTGCTCAAAAAGTAGCCGCGCGTTAAGCAGCGAATTCTCGCGAGGTTGCCGGTGTCGCGCGCGATATAGTGCCGAGGTCAAGCGAACCGGCGCGAATCACGGCCGGTCAGTCCATACAGTCAAAATAGTCGCGAAGCGAATTCGCGAGACATCGCGCGTCTTCTCACGAAAGGGGCGAATTTGAAGCTTCGCTGCGTTTCCCTTCTGCTGCCGTGTAAATTGAACCTTAGTGGATGTTAGGTAAGGGCGTGTAGAGTTAGAAGCTTTGCACTCCATTAAAATCTGATCGTTTTTTATAACATAAGCAATATTTACTTACGGTCTTGGCATTACTTTACATAAAAAAAAATTGGTGGGATCATTTAAGCGCAAAAATAACTCTTGCACATAGCCAAGCATCGCAATTAAAGTTGAATTTTGTTGAAACTCCGGATTATTTTCCACCAAATTGCAGTAATCCCGAGTGAACAAAATGCATCCTTTTCTTATCTGCGCAATGATGTCCCATATGTGCGTCATCAATGTCATTATAGAGGTGCCCTGTCATGTGCGTCATTAATGTCATTATAGAGGTGCCCAGTCATATTTGTCGTTAAACTGATTTTAACTGGATTTTTAACCTATGTATAAGCTGAATAACTTCAGACAGGCTTAGATTTAATCTGCTGGTGTGCGTCTTTGGATCACTGGTAAAGCTTGTCGGGTCACCAGCCAATAAAACTACTATTCTTCTTATAACATCTGTACTGTCTTTTAAATTCTATAGAGTCCTGTCCCGTTCAATGCCTGAATTACGGTTGAAATCCGTAATTTGGTTCGCTTAGCAATTGAGTGACTGATTCGGTGATTTGCTGTTACAATACTGTGAAATCATAGTTTAATTCCTCATCATCGAAGTGATTTCCTGTAATCGTTCTGAGTTTGCGTTACAAAATATTGTAGTTTCTTTTCCAACACTGTAATAATAACCCTCTTTCTAATTTTTTATCGTCGCTTCATTAAAAATATGGTCAATAAAAGTAATATTTGTATGTACCGGCAAAGATATATTGCGGCAACCGCCGCAATATATCTTTTGCTCTTCGTACTTATCCCTAAGTGTCTGAAGAATGAAAATGCCGCAACATGATATTGGGGTTCCATAAAGTTCTTTAATTTTGTCCGGATTTTTCCATAGTTTCATCCGGATCTGTATTATACTGATTTTTGGCATAGTAAATAAATGAATAAATAATGATTTTTAAGCATAATGTTATTACGCATAACAGTTTACGCAAAATTATTTGAAGCACAATGTATCTTAGCATAATTAAATTTTAGGCATAACATTATATAGCGTAAATTTATTTAAACATAATGATATTAAACCATCATATCAAGGCATAAAATTTGAACCCAACTTCCCTTCCACCCTCACAGTTGTTCTGGCTGGTCATAAAAAAACTTAGACCTAACTTCTCTTCTGCCCTAACAGTTGTTCCGGGTGGACATAAAACAAATTACTTGAACCTAACTTCCCTTCTGCCCAACCAACCACCCGGAACAACTATGAGTTGTTCCGGGTGGTTATAAAAAAATAACTTGAACCTTACTTCCCTTCTGCTCTCAAAGTTGTTCCAGATGGTCATAAAAAAAATTACTTGAACCTTACTTCCCTTCTGCCTTCACAGTTGTTCTGTGAAGGCAGAGTGGTCTTCAGAGTGGTCATAAATTTATTGCATGAGAATTAAAAATAAAAACTTCAATAAAACTTAATTCTGTTTCCTATTGTATGCCTACGGAGATGATGCGAATTTACATTATGCCAAAAAATAATAACTTGAACCTAACTTCCATTCTTCCCTCACAGTTGTTCCGGGTCATAAAAAAATAACTTGGACCTAACTTCCCTTCTACCCTCACAATTGTTCCGGTTGGTCATAAGAAAAAATATCTTACCTAATTTCCCTTGTTTATTTTTGATTCTCATGCAATAAATTTATGACCACCCGGAACAACTGTGAAGATAGTTCCAGTGGTCATAAATGTTGTGGTCATAAATTTATTGCATGAGAATTGAAAATAAACACTTCAATATAACATAATTTTGTTTCCTACTGTATGCCTACGGAGATTATGCGAATTTACATCGTGCCAAAACATGAACATAGGATGTCTTTTGTGTAAGGGAAAACAAAGAAACCGCCATGCTGCCTCATTACTACTGACATAGGTACTCGGACACTCGTATCGTCCAGCTTGATAGGTTTTTACTTTAATTAAGTAGCTGCGATACATACAGATGTATGCCCGGTTTTATACCATTTGATCATGTTGGTATAATACAAAAAATACCGAATTTTACCGTATCCAACGGTTTATTTGGAATTATTTACTTAATGTGTTTTAAAGAGATAGAGTACTTATTAAATGCGGGAAGAAGGGTAGGTCACGCATGATGACGACTCGGTCTCGCGGTACACACTCTAAAATTACTTTTGTATGGCTACAATCTTGAATTTAAAAAAGTTTAATATAGTTATCTCTCGTTAAAGTGGTTGTAAGTCATGAAATGTCTTACACAGGGTGTGTGGATTGGTATTTTTGTCCATTAAACCAAGAAGAACTATAGTATGAGCTTTATTATCAATTTAAGGATTGATTAATAATAAGAAGCGGTTGGTCTCAACGCAGCTTGCCGTTAAGCTTAATCACCTAATATCAATAATCAGGCGTTTTAACAGCTCTCAAAGCTCCTTTACATTTAACTTGTTCTTCCATTCAGAGCAACCAAATAAATACTAACAAAAAAAAATCTTTTAAAAAAAAGTAATCGCTTGGCAAAAGAAACTCAGCGTCAACTATTAATTTTTGCAATACTTAGTTCTTGTCGAATCGTTTATCGCAAATCCCACGGGAACAGTAGTTTTTTCCAGGATGAAAGGTACCCTATGTCCTTCTCAGTAGTCCTAAATATGTGAATGCAAAATTTCAAGAAGATTGCTTCAGTAGATAAAGCGTAAAGAAGTAACTTACAAACAAATATACAAACTCACTTTCGGATTTATAATATTAGTTGGGATAATGACTTGCTTTATGGTTACGTCTATTGACTATATTGTGAACAAATATGTCTGCCAGAGTTCAATAAAAGTGACAACTGTCACATTGACTGACACCCTTCTTGAATGTACTTTGATGGTGTCATTTTTACCGTTTGGTACGGCTACCGAAGAAGCTCGTGTCTGACGAGTGATAGCATAAGGGGGAGGCCTTTGCCCAGTTTTGGGATACAACCACCACAGACTAGTAAACAAGATATAGTTTAAAAAACTAACACCTGACTACGGGAAGGTACTTGCTGAGAAGTATGTTTATCAAGTGAATGCAAGCACAGCAATAAGAAACAGTTGGTTATGTTTATGTTTTTGAAATGTGCTAATTGAGCCCTTTTATTTGACACCCTACACGGTATAATTCGATATGTTTAAATTTTTTGTTACTTACTTTTTGGTTTATGGAGGTCGCCATATTGAATTTGCAGTGACGTTACTATGGATATCGAAGATGATACGAGGGAACAACATACATATACTAGTAGTTCTGTGAGAAAAGTAGACCTCGCGAGCCTTTATAACTTTACATCCCTGGAATAACCGATATTTCAATCGTTTTCCTGGCTTAGCAAAAGTCACTTGAGGGTTTTGAAACTATACTGTTGGGCAGAAAGTAGACAGGCCTACCGCCTGTCCTTTACGCATAAGCCCCATCGAAGTATACCCCTCCTTACTAAATCCATTACCCACCCCCTAACATTTGCTAGCTTATTCAATCTCTTTTCCTCCTCTATTTTTAAAAGAAGAAGTTTCATTGTACCTATTCTAGTGAGGCGGTCTAAATTAAAATTAATTTAAGGACTATGTCCGTTATCCGGCGAGAACGAGAGAGGGCAACGTAGGAACATCCCGCTGCTAACTCACAAGTTCCTAAATCGACAACCACCCTTGGCAATGTTTAACCCTGCGATTTGTGGATGGTCACTGCCCTTGCTAATATAGAGGGAATTGGGTTCTGGAACAAGAGATCTCTCCATACGCCAAGATCGAGTAACGGCCGCTATAGGCAGAGCATTGTTAATATGTGGGCCCAGTGTAGGTGTCAAAATGCACCATTATCACCAAAGGTTGATCTATATAGGTGGGGAGCAATTCGAGGGGCAAACCAATTGAGTAACAGTGCCTAATGCACCATTCAACAAGCCCTTTTTAACCCACAAATTGGTCTTAAGCATGACTCGGCTGCCGTCACACAGGTGATCAGCGCAGCAGGCCTGTGCAGGTTCTTTATTGTTGTGGTTCGCCGGTACTTTTGCTGTAGGCCGGTTCAGAGCTTTTTGCCTATTAAAATTGTAATTTTAAACACTTTTGTTATCAGGATATAACCGCATGCTGTCCTTAAAAAGATCTAATTCTTTTTTATTCAGCTAACTTTTCTCCCGAGACATTAACGTTTCCCAGTCAGTTTTTGTTGATCTCCCCATGCTTTACCTATCAAGAATACCCCTAAATAACGCCTGATCTACACGTGCTTGTCGATATGACGCCGATAACATCACGCACGATGTGATATTTTTAAATAAAAGTTGTCCTAAATAAATACTGTTGGGCTTTGCAATGAAAGTAAAATAGTTGTCAAGACATTGGCCTTGTAACTCGGAAGTCGCGGGTTTGATTCCCACGCAGAAACATGCATTTTTAAGAAAGTTGTTCACTAACCCAGACTGAATTCACCCTTTGTTACGGGTATGGTCGCCTTTTTTTTAATGAAACGAACGCGTAAACACAATTAACTTAATTTATTTATATTGGAAAGCACTATTGAACTAAGGGGCGTGGTTCGACTGATAATTTGCTCCGCAATCCTACTTCCCTGGCAGAGAGTGACGACGACGGACGGGGGGTAGGCGGCAGCGGTAGCTTGAGGATGCAGCTGGAGAGGGCTGCGATGGTGCTGCGTGGATGACGCCGGGAGATTGGTGCCGAAGAGACGCTCGTAAGGCTGCGTAAACGACGCAGGGCGTTTCTCTTCGTAACTTCTAACTTGGTTCCCTGGAATTAGCAGAGTCCGGAGTAAGCACAGCGTTCCGCAAGCTTCCGTCGATCACGGTCACCGAAGCAAAGCCAAGCCACTACCACTGGAAATGTGGTATAAAAAGTAGGTCGGTAGGTAGTTGGTGATGCAGCGGAGAGCGTGATCAGACGGAGTTACAGATGAAATGAGAGAGAAAGCGAGAGAAATAACACAATGAGAACATTCATTTTAACTAAGTACTCTAAATGCCTTACAAATCACTGGTTTTAGTTAACGCCAAAAGCTAAATTTAATGACGGGATCAAAGGTCATTTGAAAACAGGATAACACGCTTAACACTAACAAAAAAAAAGGTTTTTATCACTGTTCAACACTTACCCTATCGAGGAGAACAATCTTCCAACAAAATATGATATTTATTAAAATTCAAAAATATAAAATTTACGAGCGACGGCGCGCCATGCGGTCTTATTATAAGGAGTAGCGACACACGCGCGCTCGCCGGCTGCCTTAGCGTGAATGGCGTTCAAGGCCCGCGGCTGCGCAGGCGCAGCGGTCCTAAGCCACGCCTACTAAGTACCGTTATCGACGGCCTGGAAGCTACTAGAACATTAGGGATCCGTATTCGTGCGGAAGGTGAATAAGAAAACCATTTCGTTGACATAAAAGTGAAATTTATGGTTAATTTAGTTCTAAAAACATAATAATTTATGTACAACGTTACATTACCCCCTCATGTCACCAAGGATTTTATTCCCTAGGAATAAAATCCGCATTTTAAACTAGAGTATTTGTTTGTATTGTTTGCATTTATTCTTGGCTCTCTTTTTAATTACTTTCATACTTCACTCTGTCAAACAAAACAATAATAGACATTTTTTAGAATATTATCGCGTCCTTTCACTACATAAGGTTCCAGTTTAATACCAACTAGTAACCTAATACAAACTATGTTTTGAAAGATGAAGTTCAGGGGAAAACGCTAATATATTTAAAAGGTACAAAAAAAAAACTTAAGTGGTTTTTATTTAAATTATAGCCTACTTAATTTAATATCTTTAATATGCCATGTTCCTAAATCTTTACCCGACATATCTTCTAAGACATAAACGAGAGGAGATTTTTTATGAGTTACACGACATTTAATAAACTTAGGTGCTAATTTTTTACAAAATTTTTTATCCTTCTCACTAAGCACGTACGAACGTTTCATGACAATATCCCCGATATTAAATTCCATTTGTTTACGGCGCAAATTATAATGCGATGTATTTTTAGAGTGCGCGTGCCACAATTTTGCTTGCACATCATCAAAAATTGAAGAAAGACAACCTAAGTTCTCTGCATAAATGTCCCTTGGCAAAAACAAAATTTCGTTTTCTAAGTCTGTATCCGTGTAGTGAGTCCCACAGGTGACGAGCTCTCTACCATAAACTAAGAAGGAAGGCGTAAAACCAGTTGCCTCATTGACTGAGTTGTTTATAGCAAATTGTATTTTTGGAATGAACATGTCCCAAGACCTGTGATCATTGTCTACAAAATTAGATAAACAGGTGATTATAGTTCTGTTATAATGCTCAACTGTGTTTATCTGTGGCGTGTATTTTGGTGTATGGTAAATATTCGGAATATTAAACTTTTTAAATAGAGTTATAATATCATTACTTATAAATTGAGAACCGTTATCCATAAATATTGTTTGTGGAATACCGTGGACTAGAAACACGGATTCTTCTAAAATTTTGATAATTATGTGTGACGTTGCTCTTGCAGGTGACAACAAAAATGTAATTATTTTGTTTACGAGTAGTAGGCAAGGGTGGGTCCCTTGCCCACTACTCGTAACCACTACTGAGATCTACAGAAATCATTTGGAATGGGCGTGAGCATTGCTTAGGACGTCCCATAAGACCAAGTGTCTGATAATTAGGTATTTTATACTCGAGACACTTTTGACAGGAGGTAACATACTTCACGACATCTTTATACATGCCTGGCCAAAAATACCGCAGTGCAAGGCGATGATAAGTTTTGAAGATGCCCAAATGTGCAGCTGTTGGATCCGCATGATTTTCGAACAAAACTTTCTCACGCAACTCGCAAGGAACTACAAATTTCCAGGAAAATTCTTTATTCAGAGTGTTCTTTTGTTTAGACAAACGATACAATATATTTTTATCAATTAAAAAATTTGGATAATTTTGAGCTGAAACAGAGCAGCCATTAAAAATTCTTTTGTACCATTCATCCTTAATGTCCTTTAAATCGGATGCAGAAATGGCATCTACTGATACATTCCTAGATAAGGCATCAGGTATCACATTATCAACGCCACGACGGTGCTTGATTATAAAGTCAAATGATGACAACCTAACACCCCAACGAGCTAAGCGACCAGTGGGGTTATTTAGAGATAAAAACCACTTTAAGGCACTGTGATCTGTGAAGACAGTGAAGGTTTTACCATTCCCTAAATAACACCGCCAATGCTCCAATGCAGCAATGACAGCTAGAGTTTCACGTTCGGTGACGCTGTAGTTCTTCTCTGCTGC
Organism: Acrobasis suavella; assembly: GCA_943193695.1. NCBI lineage: Eukaryota > Metazoa > Arthropoda > Insecta > Lepidoptera > Pyralidae > Acrobasis > Acrobasis suavella. Next base: position 34,032,337 of record OW971928.1, read on the forward strand.
TGTTAGAGATCTACTCATGTAAGCGATTGGGTGTTCCTTACCGTCCCTAATTTGTGTCAGCATACCACCAATCCCATAGTTACTTGCGTCGACGTGTACCTCAAACGGTTGATTGTATTTCGGACAAGAAAGTACAGGTGCCGAAATCAAACTTTCCTTAAGTTTTTGGAACGCGGTGTCGGCCTCTGTAGACCATTTAAACGGAGGCGTCCCTTTTTTTAAGGAAGTCAATTTGTTTAAAGGGGCAGATATCGTACTAAAGTTTGGCACAAAACGTCGATACCATGTAGCTGTTCCCAAAAATCGTTTGAGATCCTTTCGACAAGTAGGAGTAGGGTAATTTAATATGGCTTCTACTTTTTTAGGATCAGTTCGTAACCCGCAACTGTCAACAACATAACCAAGATAATTTAACTGGCTACGGAAAAAATTACATTTCTCTAAGTTTACTGTGAGATTTGCCATTTTTAACTTTTCTAAAACACGGAGTAAAAGACTCACGTGACTTTTATAGTCATTACTAACGATAATGATATCATCAAGGTATGCAAAAACATTATTACCAAACTCACCAAACAAAAGATCTACTGAACGTTGTTGAGTGGCTGGTGCGTTGGTTAAGCCAAACGCAGTACGCCTAAATCTAAGTGTCCCGCGGCCTGGAACATAAAATGCCGTTTTGTCACGGTCCTCAGCAGTGATATTTATTTTCCAGAAAGACTTTGATAGGTCGATACTACTAAGGTAACGAGCGTCTCGCAGGTTGTCAAGGATCTCTGATATATAAGGTAAGTTATATGCATCCTTTTTTGTAACCGAATTTAGTTTGCATCTATCTAGACAAAATCTGGGTTGACCAAGCATTCTCGCAAGGCTCGACTACGTTGAGAGACAACATTTCGTCAACCTGTTCAACCAGTATACGCTGTTTTTCTGGTGACATGCGATAATACCTTTGTCGAATCGGCTTAGCGTCTCCGGTATCAATACTATACGTATGTACGGAACACCGTACAGAATAACAGAACCCTAAGTTCACTTTCATTGGCAGTAGCGCTCAAATGCATACATAGCGATTTCGACATTGTTTTCTTGTACCTAATTTTAAGTTATCAAATCAGTGCAATACAACAATTCACTCAATTCGGTTGTTTTTTATATCATCCCCGAAAACAACCCCTATCATTTATCATTATCATCAATGTAGGGACTTACAACCCCTACATTTGTTTTGGTCCTTCGGCTTTTTTTCACCTAAACGTACGGTTTGGTGAAAAAGTGGACCCGGCGACGGTCGGATTTATCATTTTTATCATTTGTGAACAGTATCAGTGATCATAATTGTGAACAGTGAACAGTTATTATCATTTTTGAGGACACGTTTTATCATTTAAATTGAACTATCAAGTACAATCAGTGTCTGACGGGTCACGGGTGCTGTGGCGACAGGAGTTGCAGGTTTGGATATCGTCAGCGCGTATCAGGAATACCTTTTGGTGGAACGCCACTATCCCCGCGTCGAGACTCAAGTAAGATTGTTCCATTTCTGTCTTTTTTGACTCATTAGCATTATGGAGTCCTCAAGTTTATTAGCTAGGCAAGCTGAAATTTTCAAAAGCCTCCATTCACTTAAAATCAACTACGGCAAGGATTCCCAGTCGCGGAAAACCTTGCAATACTTACAAAATCGTCTCAAAACTACTCAAAATCTCTGGCAGGAGTTTGATCAGAACCATACCGAATTATTGGGTGTAGCGACCGCGAAGGATAGGGAGCACGAGTATTTCAAGGAAAATATTTACGAACAAACAAAGCAAGTTTATCAATCCATATGTCAATTAATCTATTCTCATGAACTCATGAAACAGGGTGAAGGTTCATCGAATGAATCTTCAGACAAGTCTGCGCAAACCAGTGGTAAACTCGACGAACTTTTAGCAAATCAGAGAGCAAATTTTAGAGCATTCAAACGATTGATAGGGAGTATAGATGTAGCAAGATTATCGGAACGGTGGGAGATACAAGACGAAATCAATAACGTTCAGTTACGCTGGAAATCGATCGACAAACTGCATCTAGAAATCGACAGCATTCTCATAGGCGCGGATGTATTTTACGATGATAAATTTTACAAAATGGAGTCATCATATAAATCCATCAAACGCGAATTAAACCAACTACTTAGCGCAACAGCCCACACTGTAGAGTCAACCCCTAAATTGCAGATTCCAATTTTTTCCGGAGATTATACTTTTTGGCCTACCTTTTTCGATTTATTCACTGAAACCATCCACAACAATAATACCATCACGAAAGCGCAGAAGATGCAGCATCTGAAGGGAAGGCTTCGCGGCGAACCCGAACGTCTCATACAACATCTCCATATCTCGGCGGATAACTATGATATCGCTTGGGATATTCTAACTAGGCGATACAATAACACCCAAGTCCTATTTACCAAACAAATCGAAATATTTCTCAATCAGCCTAATATCAACAAACCTACTGCATTCGAATTAAAGAAGCTGCATGATACTAGCGTTGAGTGTATACACGCCATACACAATCTAGGGGTGAATACGCATACCTCCTGGGTCCCTTTGATTGTACACCTTTTGTGCTCAAGCTCGGAAGGCACCAAGGGAGTTGCCAAGCTTTGATGAATTTATTCATTTTTTGGAGAATAAATTTAACGCTTTAGAACCTATCAATAGAAGAAGTAAGGAGTTATCATCAACCTTTAAACCTAACAATCAAGCATTATCAAAACCAACATATAATTATCAACCTAAATATCATTCCAATAAAGATCATAATAATTATCGCTACGGTCATAATCAAACACATGAAAATCAAGCATTAGTGACTTACACGCGCCGATGCCCATTGTGCAATCTAGGTCATGATTTATACTTCTGCAGCGACTTTAAAAATATGACGTTGGACAAGAAATTAACCGCAATTTCGAAACTTTCCGTTTGCCAAAATTGCTTGTTCAGTCATAATGGAAAATCGTGTTTGTCAATTAAAAGATGCAAGGAATGCAATGGCGAGCATCATTCTTTACTACATGACGCATTTAAAAATAAGTCAATGACTTCAACATAGAGGTCGTCAACCCCAACCTCTCGATGTTCGACTCAGCCTCAGCAATCATCCTCAGCTTCAACAGCGCCTTCGTTGTCAACTTCTTACAAAAAACCTTACAACGTAAATTATGTCGCCACTGACGACGAAGAAAGCCTTCTTACTACCTTACTTTTAAAACTTAAATCGGCAAACGGAACTTATGTTACATTAAGAGCGCTATTAGATCAGTGCGCTCAAGTATCATTAATATCAGAAAACGCAGTCCAGTTGTTATTTAAAGTTATATAGATAATTTTAAGTTATCAAATCAGTGCAATACAACAATTCACTCAATTCGGTTGTTTTTTATATCATCCCCGAAAACAACCCCTATCATTTATCATTATCATCAATGTAGGGACTTACAACCCCCTACAACGTAATTAAACTGGTTTCACCAAGACCCTTGCGTTCAAAAGAAATATCTTTAAATTGCTCGATAATATTATCCGCAAGAAGTCTTTCAGACTCTGTTAAATCGTCGTAACCGTGAATAATAGCATCTGACTTTGACTTAACAACATCATCGCCCGTCCCTAGAGATATGCTACCCAAGTATTTAGGGCAAATTTTAAATTTCTGCCAAAAATCTATAATCCATGCCTGTAGCCTGTAGCTATGTATGGGGAAATATAAATACCAGTCCCCATTAATTAAAATAATTAATAATAATCAATCAATAAAATGCATTATATACTAACATTAGTTATAAGTTGTATACTAACAAACTTGGATCTTTGATATCTGAAAATAAAACAATTTCATTCATTTCATTTTATTCATTTCATATACCCAAGATAAGGCCGGTTTCAACATCGGGAACTACTACTGCTCTGATTATGTGAAACTGATTCTCAAATTGCACTGGAATATCTATGTATCCTAAACTATTTAGAGATTGACCGCCAGCAGCAGTTATAGTAATGCAAGTGTCCGTAAACATTTTTAAACCTTGAGCCTGCACTAAAGTATGGCAATTGTTACCTAAAATTGTAACTGCTGATCCAGAGTCAAGAAGACCAGTAAAAGGAATATTATTAATATTAATTGTGACATAGGGTCGAGCATCATTGGCTGGCTTACTGTGAATTGTGGCAGTTTTGTAAGTTTTAAAAAATATTCTTAAGGTTTGAAGCCAATTTTCCCAGTCATTCTTATCAAAATGATCACCACAATTCAGCTTACCTAGTTTTTTGAGCCCGATGGCTTATTTTTATTACAATCAGGGCATTGAGGAGTTTTCACATCCTTGCGTCCACACACAAAACAAAACACTGTAGTTTTATCTGCCGTACATTGTCGCAAATTGTGAGTGTTTACACGACACCTAGGACAAAACCTAGCTTAAGGTGCATCTATCGCATGTACATATTGTATATTAGTGCTTTGTTTGTTATTGTTTTTTGTATATTGAGTTTGTGAATTTAGATAGTTTTGTTTATTGTTATTAAATTGAAATGGTTTCCTATTACTATTTCCCCTATAAGCAAATTCAGGTGCTAAGGTAGCCGATGTGGGACCAGATGGTTCGTGAAAATTAAGTAAACGTGCCTGTACATTTTCATAATTACGGCATAAACTTCTTAAGGCGTCAATCGTTTTAACTTCAGTGACCGATGCCAATGTACTAGCGTAGCACGGACTGATATTATGAAGAATAATTTCTAACTTTTCATCCTCCGTGAGTGTTTTCGTTAAACGAGAAAACAACCCGGACATGATAGAAAGATAGATCGTTATATTTTCAGATTCTCCTTGAGTTCTAGCTCGAATCTCAGAAAGCAGTCTGTAATCATAGTCAGACTGACTAAAGTCCTGTTTTAATAAAACTACTAATTCATTCCAATCATTAATCTCATCTCGAATCGATCTATACCAATGTAAGCCGTCACCTGTGAAGATCTCAGATGCGTAAGATAAGACTTTATGATCTGTAATGTTTCTTGCCTCACAAAATTCCGACATGCGTTGTATGAACGCTCGAACACAAGTTTTACCGTCATATTTGAGTTTTCCTAGTTCGCTAGAAATACCACGATCACATTTAACCAAGACGTTAACTGGCAAGGAAGCAGAGGGTATACTCAGAGTAGCCGACTCAATCGAGAGCAGTGGGTCAATACCCTTATCCTTAACAAGTTTGTAAGATTCTTGAAGTAATTTAAATTGCTTGACGCAGGTATTGTACAAACCTTCTGTTTCATCACTATAGGTGATGCGGTTTAACCTATGGTAAACATGATGAATAAGGTTCTGAGTGCGTAACAATAGGTTTCTATGCAAATCTGTCTCCATATACGATTTAATTCTTGCCAGTATTTCAACGAATGCCTTTAGGTCCTCGTCTGGTGGCAAAGGACTATCTAAAATGTCCTCTGATGGAAAAGAAGGCCCTAATTTTGCGATTTGTCTTCGTAATTCTTGAACGGTAGAAGCAGGATTAGTACCTCTAATTAGAACTTCATATTCCAATTCAGCTTTTTGTAAAGATAAGAATTTGACAGGAAAAGACATGTTGATATAATTAACTAAACGGAACCCTAGTAATAAGATTAAAAAATTGATTAATAAATTAAATTTTAAACAAAACTATACGGAACCTATGTAAGAAATTAAAAGAATAATTAAATTAAAATTTTAAAATAACATTGTACGGAACCGTTATATTTAAAATTAAGTGGAAGAGGTAAAAAATCTTGTTCCGCTCCGTTAATCAGGGAAAATGATGAACAGTTATTCACACAAATATGGATAAAAATATGAATGACTATTCTCCGTCTGTTACAATATAAAGTTTTGAATTACTACCAGCGACACAAAAAGTAATCATACATAAGTGCAAAAAATTAAAACAAAACAAAAAAATGTACGCTCACAAAACCAACCACCTACTACAGTAGCAAATCATCAGCCCATAAGTTACCACGTTGGGCGCCAGTGTTACGGGTATGGTCGCCTTTTTTTTAATGAAACGAACGCGTAAACACAATTAACTTAATTTATTTATATTGGAAAGCACTATTGAACTAAGAGGCGTGGTTCGATGCCCGGCTGATAATTTGCTCCGCAATCCTACTTCCCTGGCAGAGAGTGACGACGACGGACGGGGGGTAGGCGGCAGCGGTAGCTTGAGGTTGCAGCTGGAGAGGGCTGCGATGATGCTGCGTGGATGACGCCGGGAGATTGGTGCCGAAGAGACGCTCGTAAGGCTGCGTGAACGACGCAGGGCGTTTCTCTTCGTAACTTCTAAGTTGGTTCCCTGGAATTAGCAGAGTCCGGAGTAAGCACAGCGTTCCGCAAGCTTCCGTCGATCACGGTCACCAAAGCAAAGCCAAGCCACTACCACTGGAAATGTGGTATAAAAAGTAGGTAGGTAGGTAGTTGGTGATGCAGCGGCGAGCGTGATCAGACGGAGTTACAGATGAAATGAGAGAAAAGCGAGAGAAATAACACAATGAGAACATTCATTTTAACTAAGTACTCTAAATGCCTTACAAATCACTGATTTTAGTTAACGCCAAAAGCTAAATTTAATGACGGGATCAAAGGTCATTTGAAAACAGGATAACACGCTTAACACTAACAAAAAAAAGGTTTTTATCACTGTTCAACACTTACCCTATCGGGGAGAACGATCTTCCAACAAAATATGATATTTATTAAAATTCAAAAATATAAAATTTACGAGCGACGGCGCGCCACGCGGTCTTATTGTAAGGAGTAGCGACACACGCGCGCTCGCCGGCTGCCTTAGCGTGAATGGCGTTCAAGGCCCGCGGCTGCGCAGGCGCAGCGGTCCTAAGCCACGCCTACTAAGTACCGTTATCGACGGCCTAGAAGCTACTAGAACATTAGGGATCCGTATTCGTGCGGAAGGTGAATAAGAAAACCATTTCGTTGACATAAAAGTGAAATTTATGGTTAATTTAAGTTCTCCGTATTCGTGCGGAAGGTGAATAAGAAAACCATTTCGTTGACATAAAAGTGAAATGTATGGTTAATTTAAGTTCTAAAAACATAATAATTTATGTACAACGTTACACCTTAAATAGTTTCAATATATTTTGTAAGAAGATTTGTATTGTATATCCGTCACGGTTCAGTCAGCTAGACTTCGCGAGTCACCCTAAACCCGTTCAAGTATAATGTATAAAAAGGTTGTTCAGACAAAAAAGTTGTTCAAATAAAAAAATACGTTTTTATAATTGCAACAAAAAAGTCAAATGACATTTTTGAAAATATTTTGAAATGTCGGATATATGACAGTTTTAGAATTTTAAACTCCCATATTTCCGCCATTTTGAAAAATTTCAAAAAACTGGTTCGGCAAAGAAATTATATTTAGTTGCTGAACTTGCTTATCAAATTTCATGAGAATCGGTTAAGAAATGCGACCTGTAGGCGAGAACAGACAGACAGACGGACAAAAGAATTTTTGGCTAATCTAGAAACTGAGACGCTTCGCTCGCTCGCTCAATAAATACATAGCCGCGAAACGCATAACCCTCCTTTTGGCTTCGCCGTAGTCGGATAAAAAAATGGCCTCCGGCATCAGCTAGTAACAAATAATTTCCCGCATCTCCTACCAATCTCACACAACAAACAGGTAATTATCGCAAAAAGTTTCCTTTTTCCGATTATCGAGATTAATTTGTTGAGGTGGTCGAAGTAAAAGCTCTGCGGTACAAAGTTTCGGCTTTGTCATACTGTTTGACGTGAGGGGTAAGAAAACTTTGCTTTTCCTTCTCTTTTTGCGTGGGCTTTATCGATACACGTTCAAATGTCGTGGGAAACATACTATTCATTATTGAATACCTGAATTTTCCGTGGTCCAGTGCTGCCCCTATTTGAAATAAATCATGTGAAAGGAAACGGAGATATCATTAAAATTTTGTGTTGTTCAGACCCTGAACAACCCTTCAAAGTATTTTATGAACTACTGTTTTCAGTTTAAAGTGAGAACGTGAAGCTTTTTTACGCACATTAGCGAAAAATGGCCACTTTTGGCTAATGTGTGTACAAAAGCTTCACGTTCTCACTTTAAACTGTATACAGTAGTTCATAAAATAGTTTCCTTTAAATTACAATGATTAAGCTAGCCCCAAACTTAAGTTTAAACTTGAATTATATGATACCTACTCTAAAGAGAATGATAAGCTATGATCTTGTGGGTAAAGTGTGAATTTTCTTCCATTATAATAACTAATACCTACTCAACGATACTATATTTGTTGATAAATACATATAAAGAATAACATCCAGGGGATTGAACCCAGAAGCCTATGCCCACGGACCCGGCATGGAAGTCGTCATACCATTTTTTTCTGATACACACAAACCATTACTTACTTATAAATATCATTACAAAGGCCGCAGTATAACCGACTTACATAAACGGGGTTATGTTAATGTGTCAATAACTCCAATCCGCCAGCGTATAGCTGACACTCTATATTCATGAGTGCAAGCTGTTATGCACAATTTTGGATCGTATCCGACGATAGCATTATCAGGCTACAGCCTACAATATTATTGTTCAGTGATTTACGAAAAAAGTGTTATGATAGAGACATTTTTATCAACAACTAGCTTTAATCCGCGACTTCGTCCGCGTAGAAGTCGATAATGTTTCTAATAGGATTTTTAATTGGTGTGTTATGTTATTAATTTTCTTATAAAATATGAGTCTCCTGCTCCCGCTACCGCTCCCGCTCTCACTCCCGTCTCCGTTCCCGTTCTGGTATGATTATTATTATTTTTTACTAACCGCTAATTCAAAAGTGTCAAGTGTCTTACTTCAAAAATAACAAAGATTCATACAAACTTGCAATCCCTACTACACCCCTATAGGAATGTTAATTTCAAAACTCTAATAAATGCATTATTATTTTCTACTAACTACTAAAAATAAATTATAAATTTCATGTGTCAGTTTATAAACTTACGAAGTTTCATACAAACTGGCAACCCCTTTTCTCTTCCTTAGGCATTGAATTTTCAAAAACCCTTTCTTAGCGGACGTTTGCTAGTCACAATCTACCTTTCTGCCAAATTTCATCTTCATTTACTAAGTAGTTTTCGAGATTTCGTGATGAGTGAGTGAGTGATTTTCGCTTTTATATAAATAGAAGATAGATATTCTTTGATCTAAATAGTATAAACATGCTTCTGCCACCAGTTACTTCATACATTACATTTTGCTAACTCACGCCCATAATAAAATACAAAAAAAAAATCAATATTTTATGTATTACACTAAAACAGGCATGATGTGAAAATTTATGTCTAGCTTTTTGTTTTTGTTTATCACTCAAAATTATAAAGAAACATCTGCCTTTGTATATTTGCTCTTTCATATTGTCTTTATAAATGTATTTACAATAAAGTTGTTGCAAACAAATAAATAATGGATTGAAAGGACTTCTAACTTTTAATCATTACAAAAATCCTTCAAAGTTAGGTGGCCTTTCAAAGTTCATTTTAAAAAGTAGGTACCAAAATTGTTCTTCAAAAGTTTATGATATATTAACCTCAAATACATGAAGGAAAAAACTCTACCAATAAAAATCTATTTTTTAAAGATTATACTGACAAAGCACAAACCTATACTTGCACCAAATCAACAAAACTTGCGAGATGTCACTCTATTGAAAATAAATATTATTTCGGATGCTTCCCTTCGAGGGACATCTTCGGGGGACATACGTGACGCTCAGAATGAAATAATATTGCGGACTCACATTACAAATTCAGGACGAGTACAAACTTGTGACCATACATAATCATCAGTTCTATTTATTTGTATACTTATCTTGTCAACACTCATATAAGATTCTTCAAGCTGCCTATGGACATGTAATACAACTTAACGTTTGCCTCTAGGTAGCAATCGTTGCCTAGGTGAAAAGTATATTACGTCTATAGCACAACTACATAAAGGAAAATTCTCCACCGACAAGAATCTAGTTCTTCACAGCCAGTAGCGGTTTTAGGGTAGGGCGCGGTTGGGCTACCACCCAGGGCGCCGGATATAAAGGGGCACCCCAGGCGCCTCTTTATTTTGAAAATACTAGAATGGGACGCAGTGCAGCCTGTATTATGATGGCAACACTATATAAAATGGGACGCAGTGCAGCTTCATAGTTAAATTGGTTGGTTGGTATCAATGTCCTACATACTCAAATTAACATCGTCTTGGTTAACGTAATAAGAGATATCAAGATCACCAATAGAAAGGTTAGAAAAGAAAAAAGTTATTTGCATTACTTAAGTTCATAGATATGTGCTTTAGTTAGTAAATGTTTATTTCATAGTATCCTTAACCTTTCCGTTCTTTTTATTTTTCGTAAGGATTTGATGCTACTACGATCTCTGTGGCGTAGTGGTCACCATGCTAGTCCGCCACCCAGAGATCCCGGATTCGATCCCCGGTCAGGGCAAGTTGGAAAATGGCCTTTTCAAATTGTCCTGGGTCTTGGCTATTTATCTATATATGTATTTATTATTAAATATAGTATCGTTGAGTTGAGTTAGTATCCTATAACACAACTCTCAAATTAACTTTGGGGCTAGCTCAATCAGTGTTATTTGTTCCTATATACTTATTTATTATTATTTATTATACTAGGGGGAGCCGTAGAAATCTCGCCCTGGGTGCTGGTATTGACAAAACCGGCACTGTTTACAGCTAGCAAGACTAAATCGATAAAACACAAACCTATATCTTGCACCAAATCAACAAAACTTGCGAGATATTGTCACACTGTTGGAGGTTAATATTATTTCGGACGCGTCCCGGTATCGTGGGACATCTTCGGGGGACATACGTGACCCTTGACATGAAATAATATTGCGGACTCACGTAACACATTCAGAACGAGTAGAAACTGGTGATCGTACACGTACATATAATCAGTTCTTTTTTTTGTATACTTATCTTGTCAACACTTGTGTAAGAAATATTGGTGACCGTACATATTATCAGTCAAAGTCAAAATCTAAAAGTCGAGAATCATTTATTTAACTTTAAATATTCGTATCACTTGGTTTGTATTTTCTCAATTTCATTTAAGGTAGTTGTCGACAGATCTTAAATTTACAGCTAAGTCAACTGCCGCTTTTTCAGCGTAAGTACAGAAGAAGCAGTAACAAACTGTACTGCAGCATTTCCTTCCAAAATTTCAACTTACAATTATACTGATATTAAAATTACTGAGACTGAGAATACATTGTTATGTAAGTATTATTCATTAAGAATGATGTCTAATTTGTAATTAGTGTCAATTTTTCAATTTAGTATTTAGGCATATATAAGTGCAGAGACCCGTGCCAAACTCAAGCCAGACTTTTTTGTCGATAAGATAATCATCGGTTCCGTTTAATAAACCTTCTCACAAAAAACTTTCTTTACATAAGCTTTAAATTTTCTATATGGCGTATCAAGGACCGATTCTGGCAATTAATTATAAAACTTTATACAGTTTCCCTTAAACGACTTACTGGCTGTTTTCAACTTATAATATCCGGGTAACTAAATCATTTATATTACGTCAGTTTCTATCCGTAAAATCACCTTCCTCAAGCTGCCTAAGGATATGTAATACACATAACGATTACCTAGGTAGCAATCGTTGCCTAAGTGGAAGGCATAATTCGTATGAAGCAAACTACATATATATATATATATATATATATATATATATATACATAAAGGAAAATAATCCACCGACAAGAATCTATTTCTTGACAGGTAGTAAGAATAAATTAAAAAAACACAAACATATATTTTGCACCAAATCAACAAAACTCGCGAGATGTCCCACTGTTGAAAATAAATATAGTTTCGGACGCGTCCCAGTATCGAGGGACATCTACGGGGGACATACGTGACGTTCGGATTAAAATAATATTGCGGACTCACATTACACATTCAAGACGAGTACAAACTGGTGACCGTACGGCGTACATATCATGAGTTCTATTTTTTTTTTGTATACCAATAACTTTGCAACACTCGTATTAGATATTTCAAGCTAGGGTAGAACTACACGCAGCGTATTATGCGCAACGTTTCTTTCATCGCACAAAGAATACTATTTGCTTTAACTTATTAAGGCGAGGGTCCGGCCCATAAGTGTAAAAACTGTTTTTCTATAATTTCCTTAGATATTTACAAATAAAGAACAGTTGGAAAAAAATACACGGTATACCTAAATATAAATATTGTCTAAAGAATGTGCTTATGTGTTACATAATGGATTGTTCTTTAGTTAATTAAATTAATTGCTGAAAATAAGCTTAATTAAAAGCTAAACCAAATTTATTTAGTTGTAAAATTTCTGATTAAGCACTTATTTTTACATGAAGATATTATTCGTCAAGCATTAGAAAGAATGCACTAAATTATAAAGTTTTATAATTTATAATTTATTATTTATACAAAAATCTTCTTTTTCACCAACCATTGGCTTGATACACAGATAAACGGGCCGACATTATTGTGTTTGTCGTGTCGGTTTGAAAATATTTGATCTGAATAAGAATGTGGCAACCCTAACTATTATACTAAGAGAAAGTTTCAATAAAATTCCATAAATAATGATGAAAAGTTAAGTATATTCTTGAGATGGTCATCAAAATCTCTTCCCATTATAATGATGTCATCTAAATAGACCAAGCAGCTTTCTCCTAGCATACCTGCCAGCACATGTTCCATCAACCTTTCAAATGTTGCTGGCGCGTTACATAATCCAAATGGCATAGTTTTGAACTGCCATAAACCCTTGCCGGTCGAGATGCAGTCTTCTCTTTATCCTTGGGATCCAAATCTACTTACCAATACCCGCTTTTTAAATCAAGAGTAGAGTACCAAGTCATGCTACAAAGTGAATCCAAAGTGTCGTTGATTCTAGGGAGCGGGAAACTGTCCTTTTTAGTTACATCGTTCAATCGCCGATAGTCGACACAGAACCTAGTCGATCCATCCTTCTTTTTCACTAATACAACTGGAGAGCACCATGGGCTTGATGAAGGTTCTATCACACCATTCTTCTTCATCTCCTGAATCATGTCCTAAACTTCCTGCTCACAGGCAAAAGGAACACATCTTGGTCTCTGCCGGATGGGTGCTGTATCTCCAGTATCAATTTTATGTTTCACCAAATCGGTTCTGCCAATATCTCCATCATTTTTTGAGAACAAGTTAGAATATCTCAACAAGAAATTCCTTGCCTTTATTAATTGCAATTTAGTAAGATTACTTTTGCATCCCTCCAGAAGCTTTGCTACATTTTCTTCCTAATTCGTGATTTTCCGCTTTTGCCCCTCTTCAAACTTCCTCAACCAGGTTACTTCGTCACAGTTTCCGATAATCATTCCCTTTTGCAGTGTTTGCTTCACGTCATGAGGGTTGAAAACAGGTACTAAGGCAACTTGGCCACTTCCCACTAAGGTTCTGGCCAGGATCCATGGTGCATCTGAGATTCCTCCCTCTATAATGGCACATCTCCGCGGTCTCCTACCATCAGTAGGCGGTAGTATCACAGGAACCGTCGTCTGGGATCTCGGGTTAAGGATAGTGTCCCTCAAACATAACACCTTACCGAAATTTCCTCCTTTCATCGAAATTTCATCATTTCCATGTTTTAGAACACCGTTTTTCAAGTCAATATTGCACTGATGATTTTGTCGGAAGTCCTAACCGATAATGCAGTCGTCAGAGATGCCTGCGATAATCACTTTTTGCCAATAAAGTGTTTCTCCGATCTTAATGGCCACAATTTTCTCTCCTTGAGATGGGATTTGTTGGCCGGTAGCAGTTGTTAACGTGAGATTTTTATTCGATTGATTATACCGACCTCCAATATTCTTAAGTCTGTGGTTGCTGATGACTGTCCGTGAGGCTCCAGTATCTAACGTCAACTGGCAAGGTTTCCCATTGATTAAACAGTCTATCTAAAAGTAAAAGTAATCTATCACTAAATTATTTCCGTCGCTTGTCTGCTTCACACGAATTCTTGGGGCTTTGCTACTACCGGCTAGCGCTTCCCCCACAGCTCTGGCCTTCTCTAGTTTTCCTGTGGCTGCTCTGATGTTGAAACCGCCGCGTCCACCTGGCGTCGGAAAGTTGTACGTTCACGCTTCGGGCAAGTGCTTCGAATATGGCCCCGTTCTCCACACTCATTGGGTTGTAGGGTCGTCGTCTGTTATTTTCTGTGACTACAACCTCCCGTAGTCACAGACCTCGAGAGTCATGACGCACCGCTTCTACTTCCAAAGCGTGAGCCACTGCTTCTTTTAAGGTGGTGTGGTGATCCAGTTGCACAGCCGCCCTGACTTCGGGATCCCGTATTCCATCGACGAAAACCTGCAAGAGCATCTCCTCTACGACGATGGATTGCGATGATTGATATGCTTTGCGCACCATTCTTTCCACTTAAACGAACCACTTTTGTAAGGTCTCGCTAGCCCGCTGACAAGGATCTTTGAGTTAAGCCCTATATACATGCTTTAAGTGACTGTCACCGTATCTGGCTTCCAGAGCACCTATTAGTTCGTCGTAAGTGACCTCTTTCTTTCCTGCGCCGAATGCTTCCAATACGGAGAGAGCGTCATCTCGAAGTGCTAGGATCAATGCAGACTGCGCCTCTTGTTCATCCCAATGGCTGGCCTTTTTAATTGTCTCCAGCTGCAATTTAAAGGCAGCCCAGGAGGATTTACAAGAGGCGACTACAGAGCTAGTGACAGGGCCATATGCTTTTAGAAGTTTCACTTCCTTATCAAGTTGTTGAAGCGTCTCTTTTACTTCATGTTGAATTTCCTTATCAAGCTGTTGGAGCGTCCCTTTTACCTCTGCAACTTCCTTCTCGAAGTCATCCATCCGGGCTGCATTAGCCTGAACTGCAGCTAAAACGTCTTTGGAAAAGACTTGAAGCTGCTCCTCCTGACGGCGTGCCTGCTCCTCTTGGCGGCGTGTTTACTCCCTTTGGTAACGTGCTTGATCTTCCTTCAATGCACGGATTTGCTCCTCCTGGCGGCGTGCTTGCTCGTCCTGGCGCCGTGCTTGCTCCTCCTGGCGGCGTGTGTGCTATTCCTGCAGTGTGCGGATTTGCTCCTTCTGGCGGCGTGCTTGCTCCTCCTGGCGGCGTGCTTACTCTTGCATCAAAAAGGTCATTTGTTGTAAGAACGCGTTCTTTTCCAATGGAGCGGCTGATGGAGCGGCCGCCGTCGTGGTTGCGGCGCCTCCAGGATTGGACTCCGAGCGGCTGTTCCTCTGCCGCTGCAGCTGCCGCCCGGACGGTTACCCTTTTCTCATTTCTAGGCACGACTGGCATCTGTCCTATCCCACTTCTGACACCAAATGTCACGAGAGTGGGTTGGGGATAGGAAAAGAAACAACAATCCTATGGAATGGTACCTTTATTTACAACCCAAGCAGTACTTACAACTGACAGCGTCAGTCCTCTTTGCACTCCAACTGTCACTTCGCTGTCAGGCACGCGGAAACGCATGCCTGACAGCGCGGACTACACTGCGGACGCGCGGACTACACTGCACTGAACACTTCACTGTACTCACTAACTTCACTTTACTCACTGTTTCACTTTACTCACTACTATTCTTTTTTTTTCTCTTTTCTTCCTTCTTCGGATTTCACTTTCCAACTAAACTGCCTCAGGCGGCGCCTTATTCCGTTTATATACCCCCCGAATTCGAACAAAATCGCATCAATGTTCAAAACTCAAATTACTAATTTTCTATCGCCTTCTCTCTCACTCAATTTGTGTCCCGTATTTTCTTTTCCATTTAGTCTAGTATTATCTAGAAACTTCTTTCAAAAATTCGAAAACACTATAAGTGGCTGTGATTTGAACCAGCGGTCTCTAGATTCACAGTCCATCGCTTAGACCACTAGGCCAATCGTGTCCTGACACTAAGGGCGAAATTTTCTTTCAGTTGAATTCTTTTTGTTCGAATTCGTGACGTTGACAATATCATTCATCTCCTTACGCGACAATATTTGGCCTAGCTGAACATAGCCTGTTTAACAGTGTGAAAATGCCTTAAGACTGTATTGGGTCAGTCCACGTATCGTCCTGTAAATATCAATAATACGAATTTTTAGTGGGTCACATTTTTCTATTGAAAAAGCTCGAGCTATTTGCGTGAGATACACTTATGAAATTCATGGGTTTGTTAGTTCGTATAACGTACCTGAAATGTTTAATAGTGAGAGAGACAATTTCTATTTGTGGTTTTCGGCCTAGATTAGGACCACTCCATGGTATAATAATATAATTCGCCTGGTATTCTCTTCCCGTGATAGCTAGTCACGTGATTGGCCCAAGAATCGCCAGCAGTTGGGAGTGTTGCCACTGTTTGTGATTGAATTACCCGAGCAAGTGAACAAACCAATTATTAACTAATAGTTAAATAAGTATTAAAAATTAAAACCAAATACACAGATGGATCGCTCGAAATTCTGTATGTTAGTTTGCCACGTGATCAAGTAGTAAAAACTGCTGCTAATTTACTGGCGCGAGGAAGGGCAGGTCAAAGAGCAAATTAGAGAGGCAAAAGACCCCAAGCTATTGATGAGTAAGTATCTTAAGTACCCATCCCAGTCTACAAGAAGAGTTTCGAATCTGAAGTAGTAAAAGAATTTTAAAGAAAACATGACAATTTCAGGAAAAGGTAATACAATAAATTGAATACTGAGATAGAAATGATAGAATGTGGCCAATGGCAAAACATGAACGAAATCATCAGTGCTGAACGGATGGGCCGATTTTGATGCGGTTTTTACAATACTTTTTACAATACTGCGGTCCAGCAAATACTTATTGCAGTACTACGACATTGACAGCTTGTTCCATTTTTTTACATGTCTGGACATATTTCAATGCTTTTTCAAGTTCCGTAGCCAAATGGCAAAAAACGGAACCCTTATGGATTCGTCATGTCTGTCTGTCTGTCTGTCCGTCCGTACGTCACAGCAAACTGCAGTTTTTCCGAAACTGTTGAATTTTGGTAAATAGATGTATTCTGTGAACCACATTAAGATTTGACACGAAAATAGAACAAAAAAGAACATTTTTTTCATCAAACCCTTCCAAAGTGGTAAAATGTGCCCCCCCCCGTAACTTCTAGAATAAGAGAATGATAAAAGTAAAAAAATATAAATGATGTATATTACCATGCAAACTTCCACCGAAAATTTGTTTACCGAGATCTAGTAAGTAGTCTTTTTTTATACGTTTATTAAAACATCGATCAAAGCTACAACGAACTACAAGAACTTTTCTATTGTGGTGCTTGCTGCTACGGAACCCTTCATGGGCGAGTCCGACTCGCACTTTTCCGCTTTTTTTAGACTGCTCGTAATGAATATTGAGGAATTTCCTAGAGGAAGTCCTTTAGAAACACCTTTAAATAACCTTTATATAAAAAGCGAACATCGGACTCGTGAGTAGCTATTCAATATGAATCAGAATTTGATATCTGTTAATTATTTTATGTGAATACAGAATTAGTAGTATAATTTTATTTACAGAATTAAAAAAAAAACAATGCAATGATTCCTATTCAAAAAAGTGGAGTCGATAACAGAATGGTAAGATTATTTTAATATTAAATTAAATAACCTATCAAAGATTCAAATGTTTTATTCATTAATTAGACCTTTATAGTCACTTTTACTCGTCAATAAGTATAATTTACGTTCCGTGTAAAGTATATTAAAATTTAATTTATTTTTAAAGTCTACCGACTCCAGCGCTTCGTAACGACCACTGCTGAGAAGAAACGCCGAAAGAAACTCATTTTCTGCTTTGTCATTATAACATGTAATGCTTACAAACAAGTAAAAAACATAAATTGCGTAATAAAAAATAAAATATATTAAGTAGTCAAAAAAGCGAAGCCGAGCTGTTCAGTCCCTCCCGGCAGCACCCGTTCACGAGTTGTTAATATAAATTAAATGCTCGATTATGCCTGTATTTTCGTGCTAGAATACTAACACTATTTCTTCCCTTTAATGTAGTTAGAAGTAAATAAAGGCGACTCAAACAAATCTCATGCTACAACTCCATAGAGGTAAGTGAGAGCAGAAAAGTGGACTGTAGTAAAACCATAGCTCAAATCGTCTAAATGGTTTTGACTTTTCTTAGCCTTTACGTACGATCTTTAAATTCTAGATTGTAACCATCTTATTCATAAAAATAAATAACCGTTTGCTAAACCTATTTTAATTAAAACATCTTTTGTCCCTTTCCCTCTTTTCAGTATTTGACATAATAAGTACGAGACAAAACACATTTTAACTAAAAGAGGTTTAGCAAAGGTTCGATAACTTTTATGAATATGGGGGTAAGACTGTAAGACGCATACGGTGGGCGGTGGGCTACCAAGTAACATAAATAAGGGTCAACGCACATGGTTAAGGAGAAGTAATAAACCAATTCAAGTGTTTTACCACTTCCAATATTTATCTATCTATACTATAATAAAACAGTAAAAAAATGTGTCTGTACATTGAACGTTTTTCCAAAAAAAATATTTGGTACGATCGAGACACAGTAATGGAGTAAGAAAATATAAAAAATATGTCTGTCTGTTTATCTGTTTGTCTGATTGTACACGCTCATCTCCGGAAATACTGGAAGAATTCGAATGAAACTTTTTTAGTAATATAGCTGTCAAGCCTGGGCAACATATAGGCTATAATTGATGTTGGAAAATGGAACACATGATGCAGAACTATAATGGTCCAGCTAAACTATAAGAAATATTAAAATGCCGCCTTAGCAAAAGTTGTTAAGTCTTTTTGTTGAGGTATCATAAAACTGGCCAAGCGCGAGTCGGACGCGCGCGTCGGCTTCCGTACCATAATCCATAAAAATCACGTTTGTAGTATGGGAGCCCCCCATAAATATTTATTTTATTCTATATTTAGTATGTTTTTGTTCAGCGGCAACAAAATAAACATCATCTATAAAAATTTCAACTGTCTAGCTATAATGGTTCATGAGATACAGCCTGGTGACAGACAGACAGACAGACAGACAGACGGACAGACACAGACAGATGGACTGCGGAGTCTTAGTAATAGGGTCCCGTTTTTACCCTTTAGGTACGGAACCCTACAACAAAAAATCGACGATTCGGAATACCTGATGCAGAACCAAGTTAAATTTATTTGCATAAATATTTGTTTACCAAAAATCGATGATCATCTGATGTGAAAATCTAAGATATCAGGTTAAATTGCATAATATAATAACACCAGCTGGGAGTAACTCCACGTGGTGAAGGCGGTATCAGTTTGGGCCTCATAGTTGATATCGACTTGCTTAAACTGGCTAAACCTCTCATTTGCTGTCTAATCGTTTGGGATGAATGCACAATGGCCAACAAAAAGGCAGTGGAAGCTGTAGATAGAACGTTGCAAGATATTCGTCGAGATAACAGGCCATGTCACATTTTTGTTGTCGGGAGATTTTCGTTAAACCTTTCCAGTTTTATGTCGAGGCTCTAGGGCAGATGAGATTAACTCCTCATTAAAACAGTCTTATCTGTGGCCTCAAATACAAAAGTTCAGATTGACAATTAATAAGAGGGCTTGGCGATATTAGTTCACACATGCCTAAGAGATTCCAAGAATATTTTTAAAATTTGGGTTAGGTCTCTTTCTTATAAGTTCAGTATTTGCGGACCTTCAGAGCATAACACACCAGGAAAATTTTTAATTATGTAAACGCGCCATATTGACACCAATGAAGAATTTATGACACAAATTATTGGTGATGAAGTGGTTTATACTTTCTTGGATAGTGTTATTGATCAGGTTATGATGCCACCAATTATCCAATGTTCAGCGAGGAAGTAGAAAGAAAGAAAGAAAAAAAAATCTTTATTTGGTACAAAAGAAAAAAACAAATTATGTACTAAATAAAACAAAACATTATACTAAATGTACCAAAATGGTGTCCGCTCAGCAAATGTTGTAGTGTCAACCACAACGCTGCGCTGGTCTTCCGCGGAGTAATGAAGTTGCCAATTTTACCTGCAATTCCCCTAACACATCCGCAGCAATTTACCCATTTAGTAAGTATTTTTTATTGTTAAATATATATATATATATATATACATATATATATATATATATATATATATATACAATGTTGTATTTAAATATACTACAGTGACTAAATAAAAAGATACATAGTTTTGTTTTATGTATAGATATGAACCCTCTTATTCATAAAAAATTTATGAGCATTAGCTAAACCTATTTCAGTTAAAAATGTCTTGTTCCTTTTCCTCTTTTTAATACCTATTTGACAGTGAAAGGACGAGACAAAACATAATTTGACTAAAATAGGGTAAGCGAACGTTTGTTATTTTTTATGAATATGAGGGGAAGAGTGTAACCCTTCGACACCGTCAACAAGTGGCCTCTCCACCGCTAGTTCTTCTTCATTGCCGTTATCACGGCTAATACTTGAATCTACTCGTAAACCACGTTGCCCGCTTCGCGATATAGGTAGATATCGAAAGAATAATGAACTACGGCAGGTGAGTATAATGTAATGTGTAATGATATTAATTTGTAAAGTGAATATTTCTATAAAAAACATGTCAAATAAATAAATAAATACGGACAAATAACACTGATTGAGCTAGCCCCAAAGTAAGTTCGAGACTTGTGTTATGGGATACTAACTCAACGATACTATATTTTATAACAAATACATTGATTGTATGATTTGTAACTGATTATTATTATCGATTGCTGTATATTTATTGTCCTTTTAAAGAGGTTCCTATTCGAGTGATGAATTTACTTCAGTTTTTACCCGACTAAGGCCAAGGAAGGGTATTGCTTTTAGCAGTCTATGTATGTTGATATTTCTGTGTGTTCCACCGTAGCGTCCGAACCGGTTATCCAATTTGGACAAATGAGACGTCAATCGATTTGTCATTATTGTCCAGGTGACATACGCTACGATTAGTATGCAAAAAAAATATTTAACGAGTGTAACATAAAAAAGCTAGAGCCAATTTTTTTTCCGCTTTTGAATCTGGTATCAAATGGAAGTTCTTAATTAGCACATTTCAAAAATTGCATTTGGCGTGATCAAAAACAATTTAGCGTGAGTAAAAACAATATCAACATATCACAGGGACATCACAACTGAATCAAATGGGAAAATCAAACCGTCTCTCATCTTAGACTACAATATTATGATGGGAGGCGTTGACAAAATAGTCCAGATGCTCGCAATGTATCTCATCGAACGAAAACGCAATAAAGTCTGGTATAAAAAGTTGTTTCGAAGGCTTTTAAACGTATCTGTGTCAAATCAATACATCAATACATATAATAAAACAGTAGGAATCGCGTGTCTGTACATTAGATAAAATTAACGGAAAGGCCGAAGCTACGGTGCCAGAAAAGCCTATTTAGGACGTACAGGGCTAAACAAACAGCTTGTATTTATACTTTTTCACAAAAACAACCATAGCGCGTTTTTAAGTTTCTTGAGGCGCTATCTGTTGTTATTTAATTTAACTATAAAGTCACCCATAGAAAACTTATCTTCAAACTTTAAATGACGATAACTTTTTTATCTGACAACAGATTTCGATGAAACAAAGCCTATATGTTGTTCAGGAATAGGCTTAATCTTATAGTGAAAACCGCGTAAAAATCTGTTCAGAAGTTTTAAAGATTAGCGAGTACATACAGACAGACAGACAAACAGTCAAAGAAATAAAAAAATAATCTTTTTTGTGTTCTGGTACTCTTTTTTTATCGCCCACACCCATTTTTTGTTAATTTTATCAAATGTACAGACACGCGGTTCCTTCTGTTTTATTATATGTATTGAAATAAATCAACAATATTATCCGAAATATTAACTAACCAACCCAAAAAGCATCAAATCAAGATTAGAAGTCCGTATTTTCATAGCTAAGTATAGCCAAGTATCTTACTAGTATATTACTATCTATTGCTCTGTACGTAAGACCTTTTGATTTGTTTGTGATTTGGTTAGTTACTGTGTTTGAATTGTTGAATTTGTTTATTTTATACTGATATTTGGCTATGCTTGGCCATGAATATACGGACTTCTTATCTTGATTTGATGCTTTTTGTGTTGGTTAGTTAATATTTCGGATAATAATGTTGATTTGTAATTTGACACTTGGCTATAAAAATACAGACTTTCTGATCTTACTTTGTGGATTGGTTAATTAATATTTCGGATAATGTTGTTGATTTATAATTTGACATTTGGCTACGAAAATACGGACTTTCTGATCTTGCTTTGTGGATTGGTAAGATATTTTGGATATCATCAAAAGCTTCTTGACTTTATAGATTTATTGAACTAAGTTTGACATTTGGCTATAGCAATACGGATGTTGTGATCTTGCTTTGTGGATTGGTTAGGTATTTCGGATATTATCTTTAAAAAATTCTTGGCTACATAGATTCATTGAATTAAATATGTATATATTATTGCATTTTGTGCTTTGCTTTCAAAAATGCTACGAAGAAAGTCAAGTCTGTCTCAGAATATTAGACAAGCGAAAAGAAAGCGGATGAGTAGATCCAATGACAAAAGACGACTAAGTGTTAATCGAGAACGAAATTCATCGACTCGCGCCTCGGAGAGTTCCACTCAAAAGGAGTCTTGACTAAGTGCTGATCGTGAACGTCATTCGCTATCTCGCGCCTCGGAGACTTTTACAGATAGGGAGTTACGTTTGCTGACTTCGTCTGCGTACCTATATATTTATACACAAAGGTTATAATTATTTGTTTGTATGTCAGTGTCTGTATGTACACTGTACACCCGAATGTCCGAAACTGCTGAACGGATTTTCACGCGGACGAAGTTGCGGGCACAGCTAGTCCTTTAATAATTGCAAAAAATATCTTAATCTGTTCTTGATCTTTCGATCGCACTTTCCGAGAATCTTCGATTTGCAGCCTTCTGCAACAACATTGCACATCCATTTCGATCTAATGTTTGGGTGTTAATCTATATACATATGTATTAATCATAAAATATAGTATCGTTGGTTTAGTATCCCATAATACAAGCTTAAGCTCACTTTGGGACTAGCTGAATATGTGTGACTTGTACATATAAAAAAATAATGTGATGCTCTTTGATGTAAAGGAATACCACATAGCCGAATACCCAAAGGCAAAAATAAGAGCCGCACTGACACTGGTTGTATATGTAAAAGTAGAACACATTTCAGGCTGTCAAAAAACTGCCTGTCTAAATTTTGGTTTTGTAGCTTTAAATTACACACGAAATTATTTTAGTAGCCTTAAGTATATAATATATGAACTAACTTAAACTTTATTTGCTTACTTATTCATGCTCCAATATTTGTATCCATTTTCTGTTTTATCCATTTTTCATTGTTCTTATTTATTAATTTATTTATTTTATTATCTTTGTAAACTGACACAGTCACACAACAAAGCCCTTCTGCAAGTATACGACCAATACTATCTAAATGATTTTCTTTTCTCCTCAGCAGTATTCGTTGTAATACGTTAGTGCTGTTATTTTATGTAACAATAATTAAAAAATTAAATTTAAATAAACTTTTCACGTGATGTATATTTGGTAATTTTTTTTCCGCTGATTTCATTGACTATTGGATCGTTTTTTATCCTCAGTGTAATGTGTGCAGTAGATTCCGTTTTCCGTAGTAGTTTCGGTGTTCTGAATTATTTGACTATATTTTTTAATAATCTGGACGTCATTTCTTTTCCGTCCGTTCAGTAAAATTTTAGTTTACTCCAAATTTATTTGTACAATTTGGCGTTTGTTTTTAAGTATGTTTGATGATAGCTCAGAGTTTCTTACTTCGTAACTTCGGAATTTTGAGTGGGCGAGTAGATGAGACAATACAATGTTCAAGTTCAAACATTTGGCAAATCTTTCAATCAAGGAATTGTTGTTGAAATAAGTTTCCCTTGTCGTATCTTTTCAGCAGTGACCGTTTCAAAATGCTACCTATTATTTATCTAGCTCTCTTGAATGCGTTGATATTTTAATTATTAATTTGGCAAATTTTCTTTTTTAATTTTTCTTTTTCTGGGACTTTATTGGAAAACTAAATGGGTTTGTTTACTTATATTATAAAGTTGTTACAATAAAATGTTATTTCTAAACCATAAATACCTACCTAATGAATAAAATAACTATTATTTTATAAATTATATTAAGTGCAAAGAGAAGGAATTATGTGTTTGAAGAAAAAATTAAATTTTAGTTAAATTAAATTAATTGATTTAATTTAAATGAATTTATTTTGATACCAAAGAAAGTTTTAACTCTGACCTATACATTTTTTTAAACAAATTGACAGAAAACTTTATTCTGAACACAAATATATATTATTGTTCTCTTCTAGTCTTAAAGACATTCTTAAATTTGTAACACAAGACGCACGGGTTGCGATTTGGGAAAACAGAGGGTGCCAGTTAGGCACGCGCGCAACTGTCAGCTGTTCGCGCGCAGTTGAGAGGATTATTTTATATTCATTAACTAGTGTCGTCGCCTTCGTATCGTATCCACGGTCAACGGGATGAGAATACCTTATTCTATAATGCCTTGAACCACCCCATCTCTTCTTGTCGATGCCGTTAGACGCTGGACACATAGAAAAGACGTAAGAGGCAGATGGGGCATGGACAGGGCGCAGATGGGGCACGGACAGGGCACAGACGGGGCTCCGTCGCGACTTTTAAAAACAGACAAAATACGAGGCACGGACGTGACAGATACAAACAAATCCGTACCTATAGCACTGCAACACTGCGACACGCGAATCCGCCCCGACGGGGCGAATGTGCCCCCGTTCGTTCTGTGTGTTCTACCATAGGGCACAGACGCGTAAGCGTTATGTCTGCGCCCCGTCTTTGTTCGTTCTTAAACTTTTGCAACAATGCAGAGAGGATAGTGTAGCGGTTTGCGGGCGTAATACTCTCTGTGATTATCTCCAAGTCAACCGTAAAGATACAACAAATAGTCTAATAATAATAATAAATGTATATTTATTTTCTGTCTTTTATGATCTGGGCGGGAAGAGAAGCAGTTGGTGCTTTTTTAGCTTATCTATATATATATAATATATATTATTTTATTATATATTTATATATATATATATTATTTTATTATATATTTATAAAAGAAGAAACTGAATAGCTGATATATACTTATATATTGACTGATCGATCAACGCACAGCTAAAACCGCTGGGTATGGAATCATAAACTTTATACTAACGATCCCTAAATGTATGCACTAAAAGGGGATTTTTGAAAATTTATTAAGGGAACTCTGTATGAAGTTTTGACAATTTTGAAGTTGGAAGTGTAAAAATGACATGGTTCAAAACAAAAGCAAAAGTACTACTATTTAAAAAAACCCTACGACAGGTAAAGTTTGTATGAAACTCAGTTTCAGTTGAACAGCGGGAAAATGTTGGGATTGACCAAAAATTTAACAACGCCGGCAAGGTCGAGGGCTTCAGCTAGTACAGCATGGGAGCGCTCAAATAAGCCCGTGAACTTCCATATTAATTGAGATACAGTTGACTTTGTTCCAGTTTCAACCATGGACGTCGAGGCTGTAGTCGGCAGGACGGCTTCCCTGCCGTGTGACATCGAACCTGATACCAACGAAGACCGGGTCTACATGGTGCTATGGTTCGGGCACTCGGGAGGAAAACCCTTATACAGGTCAGTCACTTTAATACTAAGTAAAAAGACTCCTCGCCCGAATGGGTTCAGCCGTTTAAGTTATTAGGGTTAACGCTTGAAATTCAGGGTTTTCTTAGCAATTAATGGGTGGCGCTACGGATATCAATTATTATAATAAGTAGTTCGGCTACTCATCACTAGATGGTGATCTTGACAATCAAGGTTTTTCAATTTTCCTAGCAAATAAACTTATTAAGATAAGTGTAACATGTAAGAAACCAGCAAATTCTACTGGTTAAAGATGTTTGAAAATGTTTACTTAGCACATATGTTTTTATGAATAAATATTTTCGCACATTATGATAATACCCAAAGTATGCTGAAAAAAAAACAGAACGTCTTGTGGCTTCCTAATGGCTTTTTAAGAAAGGCGTGCTGATCTTCGTTCCTGACGAAAGTCCCACGGTCGCATTTTTTAGGATAATTAAGATTATTGATTAATACCGTATTATTAGGACAGATATGAAGGAACGAATATGTTGAATGACAGGAAGAAGTGGAAACAATTGAAATACAGTGCCGACCCCAAATAGGGAAGTGACGAGGAAAATGATGATGACCGTATTATAATAATTACAATGCAAATTTAAAATAATGATATGAAATATTTCACCACGATTGAGATTCTTACTCACGCCCTTCTCATCTATGGTACTGAATGAACTCACACTTACAGATGTGAGGGGCGTGTGCTCATATCAAAATATTTTCCTATACAACGGGATATATATTAAAAAAATGTATTGATAAGGGTGCATGTTTTTTTTTCTTCGGATTTTATTATAATACATTATGTAAGTAATACAACAAAAGAAAACAGACGTCGTAGAATAATTTTTCTGCTCATTAGAAGTAATAATAATTTTCTGTAGCTGATATAAGCTAATCGGATTTTCGCTGCCTCTAAGAAATCATAATACGCCTTTTTTAAAGTATTTTAATAAATAAAAATATTCATAAAATTCCACGCTTAAACCCAAGGTAAAATTCATCCAGATAAAATGTATTTGCGTTTTTGGATACGAGTATTAGTAGGTATACCAATAAATAATAAGGAATATCTATTCGGCAGGCAGGCACTTACCCGGATAACGTATTAGCATACCGAACCGGGTAAATAGCTATCTGGGAGGTTCTATACACGCGTGTATATATGCGTATATGTAATGATCTACGTAGATGAGATTCAGGTTTATATAGGTTTGGATTTTTATCTACATTCTTCCACGCTTGTCTGCGAGGAAAGAAAACGTAGAATGTACTTATCAGCTGCTTTCATTCCGTACACATCATAAAAATCCATCGAGGGAATAAAGCTAAAATAGGCGATGCGGCAAAACTTAGGTCACACTACTGGAAATGTGCTCAGATGCAAAAAAAGTCCCTCGGCTCGTATATAGTCTTTCTGTACAGTCTATATATCTACTGTGCCGTGCCGGCAGCTAAGTGGCATTTGTTATTTTTTTAAATGCCATTTTACTTAGAAAGAAATCTCTATCGATATATCTAGGAATGGTTATTCTATCTTTTGCTGTTTAACAAATAAGTTTTCAAAAAAAGAAGTTATTACATACCTACCTAAAAAAATCTTAGCTACATTTAAAAACGATTAAACCGCAATACTGTGCGACTAATATGCTCATAGCGAAAAATGTTTATCCTTGTAATTTTCACATTTTGCATAATTAATAGCAAAAAATATAGATAAAATTTAACGAAAAAATAACTTTCATTCATAAAACTTATTTTATCTCATGCCTAACTCCCGTGTGAACATGATTTGGACAGGTCAAAGTAGACAATTGACAGATGGCACCGTAAAATTGTGTAAATTTGTTGCCGAGTTGCTAGGTCTACGACGCATTTGAACAATTTTCAATCGTATTTTAAACAGTTGTTCCATTAAATTAATATTATGTATTTTTACATATCGTATGCATGTATATCTTTAAACAATGTTTTATTAAAGTTTAATAACTCAAAATATATTTAATTACGAAACTATAGCGCCGTTTTTCGATGAATCCAATAATCACTTCTGCGGCGGTAAGTCTGTTTGTTTGTTTGTAATAACTTTATTGTACAAAAAAAATACATTAAAAAGACAAGGTGGACTTATCCCATGTAGGGATCTCTTCCAGTCAACCTACTTTCCAACCAACCAAATTTAACTATAAGCTGTGGCGGAAGCCATCAAGAGGCGCAAATATTCAGCTCTAGGTGAGCCGTATATATTTGCGCCTTTCGCCGTGGAGACTTTAGGGCCTTGGGGTGTGGAGGCACGTCAAATTTTAAGAAATTTCCACACGCCTTATCGACGTTTCTGGGGTCTATTTTTTATATAATATAATGTTTTTTAATTAGAATTTTAATTTTTTTAGTTTTTTTATTTTTATTTAGATATATTTTAGTTTATAGTAGGTTATTTTGTTTCTAGTTTAATGACAGTTTTTTTTCTTTATGTTGGCTGTATACGACATGAGGTGTAAAACGTTCCGATGCACATTTATTTTAATGACATATATTTTTTGCATTAATTTTTTTAAGGAATTATTACGCACTTCCTTCTTTCATCTAACGTGATTGTTTTACAAAATGCGTATTTATTTATGTTTTCTCAGCAGACATTAAAAACACTGTTTAAAATCTGCCCGCGTGGTACGACTCATTTTACT
Source organism: Acrobasis suavella (assembly GCA_943193695.1). Lineage (NCBI taxonomy): Eukaryota > Metazoa > Arthropoda > Insecta > Lepidoptera > Pyralidae > Acrobasis > Acrobasis suavella. The sequence continues at coordinate 34,060,939 of OW971928.1, forward strand.
ACGTTTCCATACATTAATTTTATCTCGTCATATACATTTTTACAGAGGAAAGATATGTATACAACCCAAAAACCAAACTAAGGCCGCTGGACTAAAAGGGTACTAGAGTAATAGACACTAGTGCAAAGCAGGGCTCACTGGTTATCTTATAAAATTCCCATATGGCCATACTTACTGTAAATTTGCTCTACATATTGATGTTAACTATATCTGTGCCATAGCTGTCGTGGTAGACCCATGCTGGCTAGACGTCTTCAAGGGTGATATACATGCTAATGGTATTAGTTACAACCTAGGATGCTCAAGACCATGCGAAATGGACAAGTAAAAGCTGGAAAGCGGATTCCGGACTTTGTAGCATTACAGCTAAGGATGCAACTGGGAATACACTGAGATGAGAGAGAGAGATTTTTTAGAGAACTCTGTTTCATAAAAAAATATTGCGCGTCGCCTTATTAAGGACTGTTTATATGCACAAACTCATGAAGTTGAAATTATATAGCCGTTTCACGGAATTAATACGGTTGGTCTTAAATAAATATTTTTACGCGTACATTTGCCATTGTAGAAGTTTGCATTTTCTTTTAATCCGACTTCAAAAAAGGAGGAGGTTATCAATTCGAATGCATTCATGTGTTTTTTTTATGCATATACGTATGTTCCCCGATTACTCGAAGACGCCTGGATCAATTTATAAAATTCTTGTTTTCTTTGAAAGGGCATGGTGGTCAGGTGGTCAGAAGAATTGTATCAAAATGGGCTGTGTTGTTTGGTGTTAAAATCAGTTGTTAATTTCGAAAAATATTTCTCTGTCTAACGAAACAGGCTTGAAAATAATATACGTATGTATTTATTTCTTTAGATTTTCGCAAAACTCCACCGTTACATTAAAAGTTGCTTTTAGTGTGATGGGCTTGGGTCTTGAGGCCCTGGGCTGTCTCTCCCATTAGGGATAAAGACGTGCATTGTATATGTATTTCACATGAATTTCGTCGCATTTTCTCAATCAGCTTTTATGAACTAAGCAGAAAGAGATTAATCGCCTCTAAGAATGTACTTACCAAAATTATGCAACATGTAATGGACATATACGTAATAAATCGAACCACAGATCCCTGTAGTAAAATGAAATTAAAGTAACAGTCAATACAAATGCTATTTTTTAATAGTACTTAGTCTGTCGTTCGATTTATTACGCATAGGTATGTTACACGTTGTATGTTATTTTTCTCATAAAACGGAAGGAAATTTTGAAAACAATATAGAAAAGAGTACCTACAAAAAAAATATCTAAAAAGTAAAATTCTTTAGCAAATTCTGAAAATTCTGGATTTAACGGATAATATCATAAATATAAATATCAAGGATGGTCCTTCCCGGGAAATTATGACGGCATTAAACATTTATCTATTGTTCTTCCTACAAAATGGTGATAGTATTTCGGGAATGGATGGAACGGCGCGTATCATATTTTATGCCTATATATTTCACACGTTTCCCCGTGTGGTTCCGGGCTAGAATAGGACCACTCCCACTCGTCCTGTGGATGTAGTAAGAGGCGACTAAAGGTGTTGAGTACAAACATCTCGTGCTTGGTTAGCCTTTACTAGGTTTGGTTCTGGTCTGCCCTTTGGGTTGCGGAGGTCAGACGGCAGTCGCTCTGTGTAAAGACCAGTGACCCTAGGTTAGGTAGCGGATTTGTTTGATCCTGTTAAAGCCTACGTCGCTCAGATAAACTTCATCAAATATCTACAAAAGATTTTTTACACAAAAGTATTTATGCAATGGCCCCTAGATTGTATAACGAACTACCCGCACAAATAAGAAGGTGCAATGAAATTAATAAATTCAAACGGTTATTATTTGACTTTTTAGTAAATAAAGCATCTTATTCTACATATGAATATTTGTGTGATAAAAATAAAACAATTAAAGAATAACTAACCTTGTAAATGTGACATTTAGATAACTTGACATGACATTAACTTATTTGTATTTGCGAAATTGACTTCTAATCTGTAGACATTTTAATACTTTTTTATAGTACATTTTCCTTTTATTTTAATTTACTAATATTGTATATAATAAACATTTACTTAAATAAAAAGTATTATATATAGTAATATAATAATAGAAATCCTTGTGAGCATGTATTACCAAATAGTTTAAAACCTTATATGCCTAACGGTGCAACACAGTGATACTTGAATTTATGTACCAAACACCCATTGTACCTGTGATTGACAAAATAAATGATTATGATTATGATAACTATGACATCTAAGTTAGCTTTGTTGATTTAGGAATTACATCCGCCTTTTACGTTTGAGACTTTTGGTTTCGAATTTCCAAAAATTCATGATGAACGAAATTTTGCATACTTGTGTAAGTTGGACGACGACACAATATTATAGAGCCAATGAGTTGTTCTGATGTCGGAGCCGGGAGATAATTGACAGAACTCAGTAATAAAACAATGTAACCTCATTGAGTAATATAGGACTCGTTTGATCTGTCTTGATGAGCACTTCATGGTAGACGATGTTTAGGGTCTAATCACGGAGACGGAAGATTTTCGTTGGAACTCGACGCAACTCCATCGAGTTTGGGTGAGAATTTGCCTTACTAAGTACTTTGGCCTCGCAACAAAAGTATGTACATTTTTTTTATTTCAATAATCTCATATATTTATTTTTTCTAAAACAGACTTCGAAAAACAAAAACATTCGCCAAAAATCACTCGGGAAAATCAAATCCACCTTTCTTTGTTTCTAAAAATGTTTCTATGCACTCAATGCCCAGCATTAGCAGTCTACGGATTTTCATCTCAGCAAATAGTTTGCAAAAAATCTAGACACAGACTTTGGACTACGTGACTTAATCTATTCGCTGTCTCTTTCTAACATATGCAGTTCGAGCGGGATGGGGCTTATCCATTAAATACGCTATTTTTAGGGATTGCTTTTAATCGCCTTTTAAAAAGGGGCTGTAAGGATTCCTGTGAATTTTAATTTGGTTTCGGAAATGCTGTTGCGAAGATTAAGTGGATTTTTTGTTTTATTTATCTTTAATGGATTTTTGAAACGTTCAGTGAAATTTTGTACTTACATGAAGACTTTTTGCGCAAAGTTCAAATAAACACGCGAAGAGATGAATTTTTGTATGGGTACAGGTTAATTTTGTATACACATTGATATCTTAAAACAGAATGCACCAATAGAACTCAATCATCATCCGAGCGTATTCCCGGTTGCATCCTCAGCAGTAACGCTTCAGAGCTCGGGGTCCGCTACCAAACCAAGGAGATTTGACGAGGTTCCTGGTTTTTACACAGAGCGACTGCCGTCTGACCTCCACAACCCAAAGGGCAAACCAGGAACCAATCCTTGGATAGTTTGATGATCCCACAGTTTTACGTGCCTTCCGAAACACGGAATCATCTTTCTATTCGGATAATCAAGTGATTCAAGCCTGCAATATCCTATCCAGACTGGATACAACTTTTCACAAAGTATGCTTCCCAGTGGGAATCGAACCCATGACCTCCGGGTAACAAGGCGAACGCCTTGACCACTGGACCACGGAGGCAGCCAATAGAACTCAATAACATGACCAAAAATATTTTTTGGATTTTTACCCTCTCTAATTTTTTAAATGCTTAATTACATTGAAATTTGTCGGCTGATATCTTTTGCTTTTATTATAAAACAAAGTTTATAAAAAAGACAATTTGTTTACTTTTATTTCGCTTAAAGTACTTTCCTTAAATATAGCTAAGAGATTCAAAATCACCCTGTATCATTACAATTTAACGCTTTTAGACGAGTTTATACATATGCTATATGCGTGACCATTCGATATTAACTTAAAAATGTCAAGGATACTAAAAACAATATTTTGAATGACGATTTCGCCGATTCGATTTTTTAGTAGGCCTTTTTATTTATTTATTCCAACACCAAAAAGAAAGACATTATATTAGGTTGGGGAAAAAGTTTTTTCGCATATAGTATGTATGAACTTGTGATAAAACCACTTTAGCTATACTATTTGTGCCTGGCTGGGTTTGGAATCATTTAAAAGATTAAATTTTAAAGAAGATAATTCCAAATTGAAATTAGGAAAATGCGTGATTTTCATTTGTTTTTCTTACCGTCAAGATGAGTGAATCTAATGAAGAAATTAGATACATTTTAAAATTTTACTACCAAAAAGGTAAAAATGCAACGCAAGCCGCGAAAAAAATTTGCGATATTTATGGACCTAGTGCAGTGTCTGTGAGAGTAGCACAAATTTAGTTTAAGCATTTTCAATCCGGAAATTTTGATGTCAAAGATGCACGTCGCTCTGGTCGCCCTGTTACGGATAAAATGGATGCTATTTTTGAAAAAGTGGAGCAAGATCGGCATATCAGTAGTTACGATGTAGCTGAAGAACTGGGAATTGACCACAAAACAGTTATGGCGCATTTGAAAAAAAATGGGTACACAAAAAGCTCGATATTTGGGTACCTCACGAGCTCTCTGAAACAAACCTAATGAACCGTGTACTCATTTGTGATTCTTTATTACGATGTAATGAGACCAAACCATTTTTGAGAAATTGATAACTGGTGATGAAAAGTGGATCGCGTACGACAAGAACGTGCGAAAAAGATCATGGTCAAAGGCCGGTCAGGCTTCACAGACTGTGGCGAAACCCGGGTTAACTCGCAACAAGGTGATGCTGTGTGTGTGGTGGTATTGGAAGGGCATTATTCATTGTGAGCTGTTACCACCAGGCAGGACCATCGATTCAGAACTCTACTGCGAACAACTGATAAGATTAAAGCAAGAAGTTGAGAGAAAGCGGCCGGAATTAATCAACGGAAGGGGTGTGGTTTTTCATCATGATAACGCTAGACCTCACACATCTTTAACCACTCAGCAAAAAATACGAGAGTTTGGCTGGGAGGTGTTAATGCATCCTCCGTATAGTCCTGACCTGGCACCTTCAGATTTCCACCTGTTTCGGTCTCTTCAGAATTCACTCAACAGACTGCCAAAACTACTTGACGCAGTTTTTTGATCAGAAGCCCAAAAATTTCTATAGCAATGGGATCATGTCCCTACCCATAAGATGGCAAAAAGTTATCGAACAAAATGGTATCTACATACTTTAGTTAAATGTAAATAAACTATATTAAGAAAATTATTTGAATTTTCATATAAAATGCGAAAAGACTTATTCCCCAACCTATTACGTTATTTATTCCAAGATCAAAAAGACAGACATACGTTATTGACAACCAATATAATTTCCATCAGGTAAGTGAGCAGGCAACCGTAAACATTGGCAGACTATTGCAAATTGAATTTGCTGTATCGATGGAATCCGTTATGAGTGCGGTATTATAGAGAAAGTGACCGTGTGCGACCCTTGTGGCCTGGCGCAAGATACAAGCTATGGCGATTTTATTCAGTTATACCTATTGGATGCAAAGTATGGTAATGATGATATCATAATATGAACTACCCTTCATTAATAGGACTAATGCTGAAATCTAAAAAAATACGTTTATTATTTGCTGTTACAATGGAATCTGTTAAGAGCGCGTTGTTATTGGGGTGACTGTGCGCGATCCTTGTGCATAAGGCAACGATTCTCTTTTCTTACAAAACAAATACTACCCGCGCATTGCACCGCTAATATCATTGTGTCTTGAGGCGATATCGTGTGCGCGCATTCTCTAATCACATTCGCATTGATGACGACTGACGAAAATTTGAGGGTAGAAAAGTTTTTAAGCCGTTTCGAAACAATTTCAAAAATATCATAAAAATTTTTTGCTGGCCTTATTAGGACGCAACCTTTCGACGAGTTTTAGGTGAGTCGTGAGGTCTATAGCTTATAGATCCACTTACTCTATACGAAGATCGAATTTTTTTAAATATCATAAAAAAAATGTTGCCCTTATTAAGACGCAACTATTTGTATGAACAACTTTTTATCCGATAAACTGCAACGAGTTGGGGGTGAGTCGCGAGGTCGAGAATAGAGTATCTTACTTTATACTTTTTTCTAGCTGTCGCTCATAATTTGCGTCCACATAGGGATGGCCAAAAATATAACCTGGCATAACTAAGTTGACGGCTTGAGGCATTCGCATGCCACATGGCCTGCATTGAACATCGGCCTCATGTTTAAATTATGCCCAAAGAGAAACGTGTCACATAAAGGAGTTTCCATGTTATTGCACGAATATATTGCACGCCTCATAGGCGGAGCTTTGAGATAGTAGCTCTCAACAAGTCAGGGTCAAGCATTATTCTGGACTTTACCTGACTCTTTTATATTCATATTGCACTATTCAAATAATACAAGTACAAGTACAAAGAATATTTTGAACAACCCTTTGAAAAACACATTTAATACTTGTAGAAAATATTAGTCAAGCATAACAGTAACAAAAATTGTTTAGAATAACCCTTTTATAGAAAACTTATTACTTGTAGAAAATATTTGCCAGGTATAACATTAAAAATAAATAGTTTGTGGATGTGATAATAGATTTCCGGATGTCTTTATGGACGGGAATATTTACCATATGTCCCGGAAGGATTTTTTTATAGCTTCATCACGTCAAGGCGTTGCATGTCTAATTCAGTGTCGTCTAATTCATTTTAATTTATTTTTGGATGAGCGTTATGGTTTTCCCAAACATATTTTGTTAATGGTGTGAAGTTTTTTTCAACAACTGACGACCTGATCAATGTTGCTGGATGCGGGTCAGTCTAGGTCGGCCATATTCGGTTCATATTGCGTAGAAAATGAAGAGCTTGGTGGCCCGTTGGGAGTGCGCATTACTAGCGCTTTCGCAAGTAAAGTAGCACCTGGAATGGTCCGCATTTAGATGGGTGACCACACGTGGCACGGAAAGTTCTAGAGCTCCTTCGTGCTTCAGAAGGCAGGCAAGTTAAATCACTTTCCCGTAAAAAAAACCGTTCCATCGGTCCATCCATTAGAGAGCTACGATGCCACAGATAGACATTAGCGTGAAACTTATAACATTCCTCTTTTTTTTTTCGCAATCGTTATATATAGGCAGCGGCACTTGATAGCATTGTATTACTATCTCTACAAACTGACACAAATCGTTTTGGGGAGTAGGCCACCAATACTGAATGATATTGATTTATATTCATATGACTTTTTTTTCAGTAGAGACATTCCTGGCGTATTTTAAACAAAAAATACACCACCACGTTTCAAAACAGGTTATACTTTTGAGACTGTAACGCGAAAAGTATATAAGTATGTTTTTACCTTTGAATCTATATAATCTATGATCGTATCGTTAGACAAATTTTACAGTAATATTTGACGTTCGTAAAAAATTTCAAACGGCAGTATATTTTTTTATAAAATTGACGTAAGATCGCTGGAAAAAATCCGTCACTGATATTTTTAGTGACATGACAAAGTATTAATGTAGAGTGATCACTGGTACAGATATTTTTAGTCACGTGACGCCGTTTGCCAGTCTCTGTTAACGAGCGAACGTCCCGAGTCACCCCGAGGGGTGGTTTGTGAATCCAGATATTTCGAATCTGTTCGTTTTGAGAGGGAAATTGACATTGAGATAGAAATTTGTCAAAAAATAACGAACTCTGTTGCCTAGTGGTTATCATGCCAGGTCAGGTTGTCACACAGGAGGTCACGGGTTTGATCCCCGGTCAAATCAAGATGGGCAATAATCTTTTTCAGATTTACTTGGGTTTTGGATAATATATAGTATCGTTAAGTTAGTAGGTATCCCATAACACAAATTTACTGGCTAGCTCAATCTGTGTGATTTGATTGTATTTATTTATTTAGTGGTACTGACCACTAACTGTGACGCTATAAGGAAAAAAACGTCATAATATAAATTGATTGACCAAGTTAGGTTTTTTTTTTGAGAGAACCTCGTTTTGTTTCCCATCAAATGAAGATGGTCGCCGTTCAATGTAGAATTACTTCGAAACATATATTAAAAACCGTTTTACAAATACACTTCTAAATAAGAAATAAAATTGAAATTTTTACCCGACCCCCGACACAACTGTTGGAACCATTTCTCTAAGTTCATTTCTTTTCGTGATAGCTTTCAAACAAACAAACAAAATCGTGTCATAATCGGTCAATTCGCTTAAGAACTACGATGTTACAAACAGACACATAGACACGTCAAATTATTCCTTTTAATACAAATTAATCGTTCTAATTACTATTGCACTGTTACTGAAAATTTTAAAACCAAACTTTATTTCGCCTCACGCATTCGATATTCTATGTTCACAAAATCCAACCGACAGAGAATTCTTTATTGCATTTATGACGCAACACAAAATTCGCTGGAGGCTTCGAAAAAATCGGTCGCTGAGATTTTACAGTCACAGATATTACGTGACAATAGATTTGTCAGTGATTTTGATTGGTGAAGCCTGTCGCTAGAACAATTATATTTACACTTCGTTAGTTCAGATAACGATCTGAATGTCCGCCTAAGGGGTAATTTTTGATTCAGAATCTTTCGAAACAGAGGATTTTTGAATGTTGTAGAGGGATGACTGAAACACAACTTTCGAGCCATGAGTTCGTTTTTAGAAAAAAATGCCAAAATATCTTCTTCTTTTACTAACAAAAAATGATGAACATACAGGGCATTTAAATTTCGCCTAGAGTCACTGCTTTGTACGATTTTACAGGGCCGATGTCACAAGCTCCCGTTCCGGAACTTAGACGTCAGTATCTATGTTTGGGTTATCTAAGGAATGGACTAAACAGATTATAACTTTTCAGACCCACGATCATCCCTATTGTTTGCTCCTTTTTTTTTTTGAAGCACTCTCCAACATAATTACAATTTCACATAAATATGATATTAGTGGAAAGTAATAAAAAAATGCTGTATAGAATATAACTAAAAGAGAATCCTTTCGTGGCTTCTTACGACATCCACGAAGAGATTAGATCAAAAGTCGAAAATTAATTGAACGCGATAACTAAGTTTTCTGGTACGTTCGATGAAAATTCGAGTATTTTTGATCGTAGATTTATGAGTTGAATGAGCAATGAAATGTGATGAAGGAACCATTATAATGTTTGAGTTTAACTTTCGTTAGGTACTTAGTTTAACTTTCGTGAAATCAGTCAAGTGTTTGCCGAGGAGATGCGTTTCTTAATTATTTAATTCGTAATATTGTTTGTCATAATGACTCACCCATATTCTAAGTCGATACCTCAAGCTTTCCTCAACTCGACTCAAAAAAGTCGAGTGAAATCGATATTCTAAATAACAAGAAAATCCTCCGCCTTGTGTCATTTCCTCAGTCGAGTTGAGGAACGAACTATCAGCCTCAAGGTACCTCGCGACCTACCTTTAGGAAAAACTTAAAGACGTTTTTGTTAACAGAGGACTAGAAAATGGAGTTTGAGGAATTTATGGATTTTTTATATGACGAGCCGTACTATTATCCAGAACGACGATTATGCGCGACGCCAACAACCCATTTGAATTCTTCGACAACGACGATTTAAGAAAAGATACCGCTTCCGTAAGGAAACTATAGCAAACATTCTATATCCATTGTTATTTAACAATGAACAAAATCACAACAATAATAAGGGTCTCCCGATACCTCCTATGACTCAATTGTTAGTGGCATTGCGTTTTTATGCTACAGGACACTTCCAAGTAAGTACACCTACTAGCCTATCTAGCTAAGATTTATCTATCTCCCTAATCAAAAAATCTTGGTTGTGTTTGCTTAATGGGAGAAACATTTGATTTCCTACAATTAAATTAATTAGGTAAGTAAGTACCTACCTACAGAACGAAAAAAATTTTTTTCCATGCTTTATAAGCAAAAACAACAAATAATAGTTAGGTAGATCAACAGTTCACTGTAGTTAATATGGATGCTTTATATTTTAGATCAGTGTTTTTCAACCTGTGGGTCGCGACCCCCTGGGGGGTCAATACAAGAAATGGCGACGTATCCGATGTACGTAATTGTAAGTGTTTTTATATCCGATAAGTATGTACTTATATCCTAATCATGGAGACCATAAATACGTTGTATGGAATGAATATTGGTAATTCAGTAACATACACACATAAATGATAAAAAAAACCGAAGGGTCAAGGGGGTCGCGAAATATTTTTTTATACCAGGGGGGTCGCATCATGAAAAAGGTTGAAAAACACTGTTTTAGATCGATTGCGGTGATCTCCACAGGATTAGTCAACCGCAGACATGTAGGATTGTATCCGAAATTTAACAAGGTATCTGCCAAAGAATTAATAATTGTATAAAATATCCATTTACTCCAGAAGAAATAATCGATACAAAAATAAAATTTGGCAGGATAGGTGGGTTTCCTGGTGTTTTGGGCTGCATAGATTGCACACATGTGCCCATTAAAAATCCATTTAGCGCCGCGTTTTTTCTTGACGTTGATAGACAGATTGACAGTTGGCGGTAAGACTTTGACATGATTGAAGTTAATCATAGACAAAATGGCAACTTTTATGTAAAAATAAACACTATTTGTCTATTCAATGACGTAATTGATGACGTAGGTCCTCCACTCGAACTCCACCATCACTCATTTGAGGTTCCTCGGCAATTACTAAAATTTTGTCTAAGAATAACAGATTAGAGAATTCCTTGAGGAAAATCTTAAGGTGTCCTCCAATGAGGTTGAGTCGAGTTACGTTTAAGGAAACGTCTTAGAATATGGGTGGTCATTATATGTTTTATCATAACCATAGTTTTATATACTTATATTTGCGTCAGAAATGATTTTAAGCTCAAATGAAACTAATATTTCCTCTTGACACGGTCTGCGAGATCGGGATTTTCGTGCTCACTAAAATGTCCAATCTGGTGTCTAGGCTAGTCGGGTCGTAGGATTCTCTCTTACATAGCTGGGATGGCTGATCCGTGTGTCAACCCGTGAATGGATGCCGCCGGGACTGGTCGCATCGACTTCGCATTTTTGACTACTTAGTATTTTTTATTACGTAATTTATGATTGTTAAGTCGTTCGCAAGCATTACATGTCATAGTGTGTCAACAGTGATATAAATATTTATTAAATAAAAGCCATAATATTAATATGACAAAGCTCTTATGGCAGGAAGGCAACCAATACTGTAAAAAATGAGTTTCTTTCGGCGTTCCTTCTCCGTAGTGGTTGTTGCGGAGGGCTGGAAACGGTAGCTTTAATAAATTAAATTTTAATATACACTAAACGTAATATAAATTATACTTATTGACGTGTAAAAGTGCCAGTAAAGGTCCTAATTACTGAATAAATATTTTAATTTGAATTTTGTTTAACATACGGTCAAGTTAATAATACTTCAATATCGCTCAATCAAATTGATATTGCACTCTAATCCAGTAAAATCACAAATCAGTATCTGAATTCCAAACTGAATAGTTCCCAAACACACTGTCAATCTAAAAAGCTAACTACTAATTAATCGTGTTTAGATTTACATTGCATTGGGCGTTTTGTCCATTTGCATTTAAACCCGGTTTAAATTTAAATTGACTGATTTTTAAGTTTATGTGTTATTTTGACTTTGACTTTGTAGCTTAGTTTCAAATTCCTAACTGAAAAACAACCGGCCAAGTTCGTGTCGGACCACGTGCAGTGTAGGATACTGTAGTTGCGATTGCCGACTTTGAGTTGAAACCTCATGGTTTAACGACTAATAAAGATTTTTATTGAATTTTCTTTACCCGCATTTATTTAGCTCTGATAGTTTCCTTTTAACTTCGTTATTATATGCTGCTGCCGTGAATTTTTTTACGCGTCATTATACTGACGTTTAGCTGATCGAAGGGAAGACACTGGAATGACTATCTTCATGGTCCAGTGGTCAAGGCGTTCGCCTTGTGACCCGGAGATCATGGGTTCGAATCCTACTGGGAAGCATACTTTGTGAAAGTTGTTTCCAGTCTGATAAGAATATTGCAGGCTTTAATCACCTGATTATGAGAATAAGAAAGATGATTTCGTGTATCGGAAGGTACGTATAAATTGTGGGTCCCAAACTGGCGTTTGAGAGCCAAGGCGAATGTTAAGATTCTTAACAATAAAATTCAATATTCTCTAAAGAACTTGGCGGCCATTTAGATCTCAATTCTTTTGTCGGAGTTTGAACTTAGCTCCCATATTCACATTTATTTTTTTGGTGGTATATCATTACTTTTTCCATAGCAGTATCAGAAAAAAGAAATGCTTGCTCGTATAATAAAATATAGATAAAATCGATTAATTAAAAAATTTATCGATTTTATTCACAGTTTTTTTATTTATTCCTTTGTTTACGCGTAATAGTCTACCTAGATACCAAATATCAACGTTCTAAGTCATTAGGAAGTAGGTTACCTTTTTGATGATGGATAAGTGGTCGATCACATTTTTCAGGATTTTTAAACGTTATTATATCAATAACAGTTTGAGCTACATTATTGAAATTTTGGATACGAGATGAGCTAGATGACTTTGGCCTGTCATCTCGGCAAATGATTCACAATGTTCTATCTACAGCTTCTACTGCCTTTTAGTAGGCCATTGTGCAATCATCCCGAACGATCAGACTACAAACAAACTGTTACCGCCTTTACCACGTGGAGTTATACCCAGCTTATGCTATTGTATTATGCTAAACTGCTAACAAACAGCAGAATAAACTAAATACCTCCCATAAAATAAACGTGATTTTTTATAGATTATGGCACGGAATCCTTCGTGTCGGAAGAGTCTGACTTGCACTTGGCCGGTTTTATTGTACCTCAAAAAAAAACAACTTTTGCTTAGACGTCATTTCTATATTTCTTATAGTTAAGCTGAACCATTATAGTCATGCATCTCGTGTTCCATTTTCTAAAATCAATTATAGCCTATATGTTGCCCAGGCTTAACAGCTATATAACAAAGAAAGTTTTATTCGAATTCGTTCGTCGTATTTCCAGAGATTAGCGCGTACAAACAGAAAGACTTTTTTTTTATTCTTACTGTATTACTATGCTTCAATCACCCCAAATTGTTTTTTTGGAAATATATTCAATGTATTGACACATTTTTTTACTGTTTTAATATATGTATGTATATTGTAAAACTTATGTAAACAAAAAAGGTATTTCCAAAATAAAAATTAATAAAAAGTCTTAAATAATCCAGTATTTTATTTTAAACCCAGTCTGATACGTTCACAGTGAAATATCACATTAAGTACTACGTTATTTATTTATCAATGTTACGCTCGTATTCATACAAAAAAAAGTATTTATGTCATACAGAAAGAATTATTTATTAGTATACTGCGGCATTCGCTCCTTCCAATAACACATTAATACACTGTGGTTTCTTTTGTAGTTTTTAGTGTCAAAACTTCTTATAGTCAGGGAGAAAAGGAAAACCTTAGATTGTACCAGCTGCTTCTCTTTCCGCTCATATTGTAAAAACCAATCGACGGGCACAATTGCAAATCACGTTGATAGGCGACGCCTTTTTAATATTTTGATTCCTTTGAATCTTGCGGGCCTTAGCTCTGTCTGCCAAGGGCCACAAGAATCAAAAGACAATGTCGTACAAATATTAGGGATATAGACGGTTTAGTGTATTAGTATCAAAAGGGTTAAAACGGCCTATGCCGAAATATTTCAATAACTAGATGTCGAAATTACGTCACGTTGTTCACGATGAAATATATAAGTCGCGAAAAATTTGCCGCGCAACTTTAGCACAGTATGAGTAGATATTAGGTCTTCTTTTTAAAAAATCATTTTTGTGGAGTCCCCAAACTGCATCATTTTTTTAAATAACTGGTATGTATGAATTTTCATAAGTAGTTTGATCGAAAAAAAAAACCCCAAATAAAATTGAATAATAATTTTCAAAATTAGAAACCCACTTCAACTCCAAACTATGCAACCGATTTTGATATAATTTGGGTCCATCTGACAGTATGCCATTTCTAACAAATAAAGAATTTTCCAAATTTGTTCAGGCGTCTTCAAGTAATCGGGGAACAAATGTAAAAAAACATTTACCTTTCTTTTTTGAATTCGGATAAAAATTGTAAAAAGCTTTTATTAGATTAAGAATGGCATTTTCTCTATATTTTTAACAATAATATATGTAAAATAACATGTTCGTAAAATAAATTCAAAACCATTCTTATAAAAATTTAAAACTATTCAAACGTTCATTTTAAGCCTCAATACGATATTAGGTATTTTAAATCAATAGAATATAATGTTTGATATTATTATATCATCGTAGGTATTCAAACTTTTTTTTTATTTAATTTTCAGTTCCTATTACTGTACCCGATTTTAAAGTTTGTTTTTTTACTTTATCATCGCCCTATTATTTGGAGAGTCAGTCTATTTTAATTTATTGGACAATTTTGGAAAAATATGGAAGACTCCTTAAGTTTCGTATCCACTCTTTGTTCACACTAGTCAAATTCAAATATATCTTTATTATCATAAGATATTTATTATATCTCTTGATAAAAGTCACTTTGTGACACAATTGTTTACGTTAATTGGTTACTTACAGGTAAGTTTACTGCCATGTCTTAAGTGCTAGTGTAGAAGAAGCGGTAACGAGCAGCTTTGCAGCATTTTTTTCAAGGACGTCAACTCACAATTAGTGTATGGAGAGAGAATACATTATTCGCTGTCATAATCAAAATATAATTTTTAGAATGTTGAAATTTAAGAAAATGACAAGTTATTGATTCAGTCTTTTACCAAATGGTTCCCGCGCCAAGCTCAAGCCAGACTTGGTAGTCATGAGTCCCATAATAAGCCTTTTCACAGAGTGCTTTCTTTAAATAAGCTTTAATTTATTTGGCATAAGATTTTTCTCTGATTAGCAAATAATGACGCAGATACAGCGAATTTAAATTTCGCGTTGCGTGACGACACAATCAGGTACGATTTACACCAGAACGTGACGTATATCGCTCCCACTCCGAAACTTTGATCTTCGTCTCAACACCTTATGGAGTGGAGACGTGTCGCGCAGTAATGTCAATTATGTGGTGTAATAAACGAGTGTTCAGATTAATAATTTTCTGACTCGACGACATGTTTTTGTCTTTTTGATAAATTTTTCGATAAAATTATAACCACTGCCGCTGAAATCAACACTAGATCCTCTAACGACATATTGTCGTCAACTGTTCAAGCGTAGACATATAATATTGTATAACAGAAGTTCCGCGCTAACTTTAAACATGTTGAGCAACATGTTGTGCAACATGTCGTGCGCCAAATGTTGCCTAACGAAGCTTTAGCTCTACAAACTTGAATAGATGACGTATCTTTATAATTACAACATCATTGTTCCCAAATCGTCGAGACAGTGAGTCCTTAAAAGCAATTATTTCAATCTTACAACACGCTTGAAGACGCAAGCATATTGCAAATGAGTTCGTAAAGACCCCTTTAAATTATACGATATGTATATAGCTTTGTTTCGGCTTAAGTCATAAGCGTCAGTAAGTAAATATTTTTGTATTGGTATCTTTATATATTTATCATGAAATAAAGTTCTATTTTTCATTATAAATACATAAAAATTATAAAAAGAAAACATCCAAGACTCGCTTCTTCTTAGCAGTGGTCAGTGGTCAGTGGTCGGTTAGCTTTAGTTTAAAATAATAAATATACTTACATTATGTCTTTATTTCTTGAAATGTCTTCATTTCCTGATATAAGCTAAGCGTTCGACCTTGTCAATGAAAATATACTTTTAGAAAAGCTTTACAACTATGGCATTAGAGGTACAGCACTTGATTGGATAAAAAGTTACTTGGAAAATCGACCACAATGCACGGAAATAGTAAAGTTAAAAAAAAAACACAAAATATACCTATTAAAAAATCATACAGATCAACTTTCAGAAATTGTAATGTAGGTATTCCGCAAGGGAGTATACTTGGACCACTCCTATTTTTGTTATATATTAATGACCTCCCAAATTCGATTGAACATAAAACCATAATGTTTGCTGACGACACAACTGATAAAGATAAATACGAAGCTACAATAAATAATGCTCTACGCGATGTTGTCGATTAGATGGACGCTAATGACTTGCATGTTAACTTAGATAAAACAAAATTCATCAAATTTTCATGTTATAAATCCAATCAGATGCCAATCACAGTAAATTATGATAGAGACATCGTTGAGAAAGTAAACAATCACAAATTTTTAGGTAATGTTATAGAAGAACACTTGAACTGGAAGGCACACGTTGACCAGCTTTGCAGTAATTAAACCGCTTTGCTTTCGCACTAAGACGATTAAGGCAAACTGTTCAATGGAAGCTTCAATTACTGCATACCATGGACACGTGTTGTCTCTTCTTAGCTACGGTTTAGTTATATGGGGCAATTCGGTACACATGGAACAAGCCTTTAAGATACAAAAGAAATGTATTCATGCTATTCTTAATGCATGGGTTGACGACAGTTGCATACCATTGTTTAAAAGACTAAATATATTACCATTACCTTGCCTTTACATTCGGGATATCTGTATATTTGTAGAACCGCATCTAGAATTTTGGGAAAAAAGAAGCGATGTAATTTTGAGGGAAACTCGGCCTCATATCATGAATAGATTGTATCAGCCTAGATGCCATAAAGATATGTATAAAAAATGTGTATTTAATTATTCAATTCTTTACCGACTGACATTAAATTATTAAAAGGAAAGGCATTTAAAAAAGGAATCACAAAATGGTTACTAGAACACTGCTTTTACTCCATAGCCGAATATTTTGACTTCTGTGAGCGTAAAAAATAATGTTTGGTTAGATGAAATTGTGTACCTATTTGATTAATAAATATTTGTTGTCTTCTACCAATGTAAACAATATTTTATAAGTTACTTTCATGTGACTACATAAATATTTGCATGCCTTAGTTTAGGTTGAATACATGACACTAATTATAAAATTGACATCTAATATTTGAGCAAATAAAATTATTCTTATTCTTATTAAAATTATTGACATGGAAAAGTGCCTGCAAAGGCATTTTGCTGAATAAATAATTTTACTTGATCAGGGAAATGTAAAAAAAGCCATTTTGCCTCTTGCCCTGGCTAGGATGGAACCCAGAACCTCCAAGTGGCTGAATAACTGGTTACCAATACTCCCAAGAAGGAAAAATGTATACTTATTTACAAAATAATACAAAACTGATAAATACTTAAAGATTGGATATAGATAAACAACCAAGACTCGTTTCTTCTCAGCAGTGGTCGGTGCACAACGTTTGCCTATCGGTAGCTTTTCTTTAAAATAATAGATAATTTAAATATACTGCGTTAGTATCACATAACACAATTTAAAACCTACTTTGTAATTTGCCATCATCTATTTATTATTTACTAGCTGACGCCCATGACGTTGCCAGCGTTGTCTATTTTTTACAATTCCACGGGAACCTGCCATTTTTTTGGGATATTAAGTCCTACGTGTTAATCCAGCTAATAGGTTTATACTTGACAAATTTTATTCCAATACATGCAACCGTTTTGGCGTGAAAGCGGTACAAATATTCAAGCATCCATACAAAAGTTCGCATTCAGATACGGATACATTATCATGTCTGTATCCCTGACGGGTATATCGACAATATTTGATACTATCGATAGTATTCGATAGTATCGAATACTATCGATAGTATCTGAATAGATAGGTAGGTAGGTGTTCTACTTTTCTTTACATTCTTTTTTATATTTGCTAGTTTTTCTCATAGATAGAGATGAAAAGTAGAGTTTGCTACTCGGGTACGGTAATATTTTTATTCGAGTGATATACATGAGTCCCTCACTTCACTCAGGATTTCACCGTAGAATCAATGGCTACGCTTGTGATTCAACTGTGGAATCCTTCGTTTCGCTCTGGATTTAAAGTAGCGCCCTCGCCTTCAAAATATTACCTTTTCCCCTTGTAGCACAATCTACTATTAATTTTTTTTTATTGTCCCTCGGACCATGATGGTAGTAAATAGAAATATTTATAGGGTGTATAGATACGTTGGCTATACTTATATGTTATCAATCGACAAACGAGTATCGGGTCGGGACGCTTTCTGACATGCCTCGTTAACCACGTTGTGGTGTGAATGGCCTAATTCACAAGCTTTTACACAATTTTAACACATTTTGGCGCCATGTTAATTTCTTTCATTCTTTCTTAATTGCCAGGGAAACGTAATAAATTTAGCATTTACCAGCTTCTTTTCTTCCTGCGTACATCATCAAACTCGATCCGAGGATTGCGCAAAAATTCGAATCATGTTATTAAGAAAAGCAATAAGTAAACCGTCAATAATTCGATTATTTTTTCATTCTTCTATATCTTTGTAAATTTTGTCTTTTTTGATAAACTGAAAAATATGGTTCCACAATTTTTTGGTATTCTAAAAGACAGACTAATTAGAATAATACTTTTGTATTAATGTGATGACAGGGTTATTCTTTAACCCTGTCATCACTCCTGAAAATAAATGAGGTGAATATAGCAGCATGCAGCATGAAGGTGACATGCAGCATCGTTACATACTTTTGTTCTCCTACGATTTTTTCCCAACAAACATGGCTACCTCCTATGAATTGTGTCATATTCTAGCACAGCACGATTGACACATCGTTACGGCTGCTCAGCAAACTATACCGTCTCTTGTTTGATGAGAATATGAATGTCGAGCTGAAATCGAAAATTAATTCAAATTATGTATTATTTATTTATTATAGTTAAATACTTAATTATGAGAGCGTTTATACGAAAGAGATCGAGATAGTAAACCTGTTTAATCGAAATACCGTTGGTTGTCAAAAACCCAGATCATGGCCCGTTTTCAACAGAGTCACCGCCCTAAACTTTTTTAAATTGATGAGTTTACGACCCTTTTAGTGCTTGATATATCTTCAGAGATTTACTTTGTAAAAGGATAATGAATGATTCATCAAATTATCCATTCTTATTCAAAAACACTTATACATTATGCGTATGAAAACTTAATCCTCTTCCAACACTGTTGTTAGATTTAACGAGCAAAAGGCATCTGTGGTAGCTCACGGACTATCATCTAAAATTTATTTATTATTTACAAACTACTGAACTAATAAGCGGGTTTTTTCACGGCGATTTCGTTCACCGAAAGTAAGTGGTGGCAGTCGAAAATGACCTTACATGAGTACAAACTCAGAGGTACAAGTCGCGCCTAGCGAGGATTGAACTCGTGACTTGACCTCACAGGTGGATAGCCAGTGTCTAAATTTGGCCACCACCGCTTCCAATATGAACTCACGACACCTTTACAACCCCATATCTTGGCAACTCCTTAACCAATAATTATTATATATATAATTGAACTTGAAAAACCCCAATTTAAAGTCTCTGCGCTATAGAACAACTATAATACTTCCGTAGCAATTACGTTACGACGCAAGATAATCTCGTAGACGTCTACGACGTAGCCTCGTAGCTCGTAGCGGGTTAATGAAGCGAGCAACAAATATGGGGAGTTAGGATTTCTAATGTATTATTTCTTTTTATTGCACATTTGAAATGCTTTTACACTGTTTCAAATGACCGCTTTTTGTATAAAAATGTGTATCAAGTTTGTTGTCCTTACCTTTTAACAGATTTCAAAGAGGAGGAGGTTATCCATTAAAGCCTTTTGTTTTTTTTTTGCATATATGTTACTCGATATCTTTGCCACTTGAGAACCGATTTTGATGATTTTTTTTTATTTGAAATTCTTTAGTACCAAATTGGTCCCATATTAATCTGGTGAAGATGTGATGAAGAACTTTAAAGATATTAAAAGAAAATGAAGTCTGTTGTTTTTATTTTGTAAAAAAATAATACTTGTGCATTCTTAGTGCATTAAATCTGCCTTAGATGGCCGCTTTTTTGAACGAGTGAGCAAAGCGAGAGAAGTTCTTTGAGTCTACTTGAACAATCCGGCGTTTATATGTATATTTGTTCGACGATAACTCGAGTAGTTTTGAGCAGAGAAGAATATTTGAGTTCGAACGTGACCGAAATCGGTCCAGGTGTTTTAGAGATATAGGGTACGCGAGTTCACAGTTCGGGGCGAAATACTAGTGTTGAAAAATTCTTTGCCCCTCACCTTTTTCTCTAAAAGTTCGCTTTAAAATGATACGCTTTTATGCTGGTCTGTGACAAAAAAGAAATTTAGAATTTTCCTCCTGCTTCTCTTTCCGCGCAGTTAGTAAAAGCCAGACTAATTACATTACTACATTTTAAATGAAAAAAAAAACATCGGATCATTCCGTGTTGAGTATTAAATAAAAAGGCACAATTTAAATATAAATACATACCATTTTAAATTTCGCGTAGTGGAATTTTACAATTTTAATTTATATCTTGTTTTATAAACATTTTCTTTTTCTTTATATTTTGACGGGGTATAAGCTTTTTGTAGTATTTTTACACGAGTTAATGAATTTTAAGGAATTGTGCTTTTTAAATGTGTTGTGAGGTTTTATAAACTCATTACAGAGTTGTTTGAAACTTCTACGCAGATTTGATGGTCTTTCTCTCCCACGCTGGTCTGCGAGTAAATAAACAAACTGAGAATGTACCTACTGCTTTTCTTTCCATGCAGATCGTAGCCGATCAAGGGTACGGGCGAAAATGCAAATCATGTCAATAAGCGATGCGGCTAGCAACCCATCATTATGTTGCATCTGTTTTCCAAATAAATATAGTGTCGCTAAAACTGAAATCCTTATGAAACTATGCTCTGTCTATTCCACCAAGAGTGAAGACGTGATTGTTTCAAGTTTGTTAAAAGCAATCAAGCTGCCTCAAACCAGAAACAATCCAATAGCAAATATAATTCACAAGTCTGAAGGGAGATTTTATTTGTTTATAGGCTCTGTCTAGACTACTTGAGATGAAGAAGTGATTATGTCTATGTGTCCGTACGGTCTACCAAAGCA
The DNA here is from genome assembly GCA_943193695.1 of Acrobasis suavella. Classification (NCBI taxonomy): domain Eukaryota; kingdom Metazoa; phylum Arthropoda; class Insecta; order Lepidoptera; family Pyralidae; genus Acrobasis; species Acrobasis suavella. The sequence continues at coordinate 34,081,989 of OW971928.1, forward strand.
ATCAGGCTGTCTCAAACCCGAAGCAATCTAATAGCAAATATAATCCACAGGTCTGAAGGGATCTTTATTTGTTTATAGGCTCTGTCTAGCCTACTTGAGATGAAGAAGTGATTATGTCTATGTGTCCGTACGGTCTACCAAAGCAATCAAGCTGCCTCAAACCAGAACCCATCCTAAAGCAAATAGAATTTACAGGTCTGAAGGGATCTTTATTTGTTTATACGCTCTGTCTAGTTTACTAGAGATAAAAAAAAGTGATTGTGTCTATTTGTCCGTACGGTCTACCAAAAAAATCAAGCTGCCTCAAATCATAAACAATCCAGTAGCAAATAGAATTAACAGGTCTAAAAGGGTTTTAATTTTTTATAGGCTCTGTCTAGTCCACTAGGGTTAAAGAAGTGATTGAGTCTATGTGTCCGTACGGTCTAAGAAAGTAATCAAACTGTCTCAAACCAGAACCGATCCTATAACAAATAGAATTCACAGGTCTGAAAGGATCTAGATAATCTGTATGGCATACAGTAAGGAGATAGTGAGTATAATACACACATACAACTCCGATGCACGAGTTGATTGTAGTCCGAGTTAGGAGATTAGCGGAAAATAATTTATGTGGAGACTAAATATTTTTATTTTTGAACGATTTGAAAAAATCGTCCGCATTTCCTAGATTTTGAGTTTGTGTGCACAATAATATACAGACAATAATACAAAAGAATAAACTTAATGCTAGCTAAGCATTGTCTACCAGTTCACCTCTGGAGCGTAGCAGAGATAGTAAGGTGAATGGAAGATTAATTAAAAAATATTAAAATAACTAGTTATTACTAAAAATTATATCTTTCCAAACAAGCTTTTATCGCAAACAATGAACTTAAAGGGTTAAAGTGCTCCCAAGGACGAATCAAACGAGAACAAATTCGATGGGGTTACGTCGTTTCATTCAATAATATTTCAGTACGACCTCCGTGGCGTAGTGGTCACCATGCTAGTCCGCCACCCAGAGGTCCCGGGTTCGAATAGGGTCCCGTTTTTACCCTTTGGACGGGACAGGTGAATCTTGTCCCATCCAAAGGGTAAAAACGGTTCCTTTTTAGGGTTCCGTACCCAAGTACGGAACCCTTAAAAGGAAAAGTCTTTAAAATACATAATTATATAATATGATACAAAATTACTTATATAACGATTATTTCCTATATTATTTTTTTGTGCAATAAACGGTATTACGGGCTATAGTATTATATAAACTATACCTTGGCTTACACCATTCCCATGTCATACGGTACCCAAGCAAAGAGCCGGTGCCGCATTTAATTTAATTTGGCGATGACTCTGCGCCGTGACGTCACTTCCGGCTTCACAATGTAGTTCCTGAATGCATTACTTTGTCCTCGTTCATATTCGGAACCGGATGCCGACATATTATATAGAAAGTATAGAGACAAGAGTCAAATCTACTGAACTCTAATTTTGTATGATACAAACGATAGTAAAGTGGATAAGGAATAATTTTGTAGTAAGATTTTTGATTCTATATACCCACTATACTTTCTTTATCTACTATAATTTCTTTATACCTGATTGAGCCGAGCGCTTTGACCTAAGTCCACAAGACCCAAATACCATTTTTAGCGTGATAGTAGGCAAAAATTGGGGAAAAGAATCGAAATAGTGATGAGTTGCTGGTTGTTTCCCCTTTTAACATGGATTGTATTTGCGCCTCTTCTCTTTATCGCCTTTTACGATGTGTGTGAGAAGAGAAGCAGCTGGTAAATTCTAAGTTTTTTCTTTTCCTCCAGACCAGCTTGGAAGAACCGTGTCAATATTTTTTCGAAACTAAAAACCGACTTCACCCTTAACGCAACCGATTTTGATAAAATTTCTACGGGACCACCTGACAAGTATACCCTTTCACATAATTTATTTTAAAATCGGTAGAGTTTCAATAAAAACGACTGATGCTTGACAACTAACTTTTATCTGTTTTAGCTTTTTGAGGAGGTTACATTTGGGTATAAAGAAGTTATACCCAAATGTAATATCCAAGTTAATGGTTAAAAAGGTTGGTATCTAGGCTGCTGATCGCCAACATGGCCCCGGCGGTGTGAACACCAAATATTAGGAGGCAAGCAGCAGGTTTCCGCACAGGCCGTCGCTGGACACCCCCTTGAGTAGCTACATCAACGACATACTACTACATTTCTTTCCTGGTCAGGCCGCAACGATTTTGCCTCTGGGCCAGTATCTTCTTGGCAAATTTCTATCCGCAATGCAGTCTAAATCTCCAACTTTCAAAGCTCTCGTTTCTGATGTCGACCCTTTTCTTGGTATCAACGTTGGGAGATAGATATTCGGCAACAAACCTCTTCCAAAAATGATCCTCCAGTGACTGGGACCTCCTTCACTGGGCTCTTCTGGACAAGTTGGTTTCATCAAACCGCTGCGTTTGAAGAATGTCATTTGAAGAACCAATCAAAAAGGTGAACGGCGTTAAGCTTACGTCTGAATCCGTATCTACTGAAACATGTGTAAGAGGCATTGAATTTACGATAGCTTTCGCCTCGGCTAGCAGCTTTACGAGCGTCTCTTCTCTGGGCGACCTTTGAAAAGGGTTACGTTGAGACCATTTTTGACATTCCGAACGAGACGCTCCTAACAGCCACCCATGAATGGAGCCACAGGGCGGGGGGGAATAAACCTCCACTGAATTTTCTTCTCGCCAGCGAATAATCTGTGATACAATAATTTTTCAGAACTAAAAACTGACTTCACCCCTAAACTACACAACCGACTTTGATAAAATTTCCATGGTACCACCTGGAAATTATACCATTTCAAACAAAAAAAGAATTTTTTAGATCGGTCTACGCGTCTTTGAATAGTCGGTAAACATAAATAAAGGATCGCGACGAATTAATAACCTCCTCCTTTTTTGGAAGTCGGTTAAAAATAGTTTTAGTTAGAGGATCGATAAACCGATCGGACAAACATGGCGATTAGAAGGACTTAATATTTAGGACGATGTGGTTTGGCTGATTTAATAGGAATCAAATCAGCAAAATCTACATCGTCAGGCGCCATTAGTAACATTAGGAATGTCAACAACATCCCTTATAATTGTCGCTCCTCGACCTCTGCCCTCGAAAACAAATTAAAGTTAATGTAGAAGAGATTCATTTGAAATAATCATAATAAGGCTCAAATCGTATTTCTTTCATTAAAAACAAACTGTTTTTTTTTTTAAATAAATCTAACGTGAGACACAAACGCGCTCACGGTTTTGCCTCGAGTCGCACTGACTTAGTGCAGCTCGAGGTAACACCATAAAAAAACTAATAATATTTGGCATGTACGCAGATAGCTTAAAATCCGGATAAAACATTGTATACTTTTTATTCTTAGTAATGTGAGGTTTCCGTACTAGCTGTGCCCACAGGTTCCATTCCCCGTATAAATTTCGGGATAACAACTATTCTACGTCCTTCCCCAGGTTTCAAACTAGATCCATTCCGAATTTAATCTAAATCGTTCCAGAGGTTGAAGCGTGAAAAAGTTAGTAGAATAGATGGGCTGGCAGAGTTAATTTCGCATTTTTAATATTAGTATGGATATCTTGCATCTGTACTTGCTTTATTTTATTATCAGGATGTTTGCTGTGTTCAATTAATGTCTGTTTCGCCACCAGCCCGTGTGATGTTAATTTTATAATTATATCTAAAAGATTTTGTTGAATTCTTTCATGCTTGGAAGGAAAATATGTTCATTAATTCGGAGGAAACAGTCAAGATATTATTTATCTATGTACATATGCTCGATACCGCCGTCTTTTTGCCACGGGGTAGGCAGATACTATTTGTCTATTCAACATGTTTATAATAACACTGGTGTCGAGATTTTTTTAGCTTCTTTACGGCAACTGACGTAGCTCAATGTATATCTAGTAACAGCGATCATTATTGCATGCTAGTAAACTAGTATGTAGCAGTAACTAGTTTCCTCCGACGTTTTTCTTCACCGCAAGCAAGTAGTAGTAGTTGAAAATGACAAACGTACTAATAACGTCTTTATTCTTTACGTGGCAGATAGAGGTGACGCCATAATTTCCCAAAGCCACTTTAAGCGCGGTGATGTGTGGGAATCAGAATCGATTCGGCAACTCGAAAATCCTGACACCATAGTGCTAACTATTACACTGAATAAAATAGAGAGTATGTTTGTATTATGTACAAAATACAAAGTACTATTTGCTCTGTATCGTTTTCGAATGTAGCATGGCTCAACAACAGCTTGTTTTAAATTTTATACTTTACTGGAGGTGGTGGTGGCCGCGAGCTCCGCTCCCCGTAAGAACTTTGAGATTAAAAATTGCATATGTTCTTTTTCGGGCCTTAAACTATATCGATACCAAATTTCATCTTCATTGGTCCAGCAGTTACTGAGTTATAAATGGTGTAACTAACCGGAATTCGATTTATTTATAGTTGTATTCAGAGGAAATAGCAGGTTTATCTTTATTGATGCCGGCTACGTATATTGTTGTAGGAAATATTTATTTATATTTATCATTACTATCATACCGATAGCCGATAGGGCAAAAAAATTCTCGAAAGGCGACCGCGTAGTGGCAAGCGAAGCGTAGGTCACCCACCCACCAGGTGGTCAGACAACCTGACCAAGGTCGCCGGAAAGCACTGGATAAATCCTTGGGAGAGGCCTATGTCCAGCAGTGGACGTTGTGCGACTGAAATGATAATTACTAACATCATTCCAGCCCTTCTTCTGCCCACCGCTTAGAATAAACCTCTTTTTGTCGACATTTATTTTTATTCGTTTGTCTTGCTAACATCTGAGAATGGCTAAACTAATTTGGTTAATTTTGGTTTTGAAATATTTTTGAAAAGCCGGGGAAGGTTTATGGGTAAGAAAATAATGAGAAAATTAAAAGCTGAATAACAGGAACAGGAGCAAGTGGAACGAAATTATAGCTAATAAAATATGAACTAGTAAGGTATAAAACAGTTTGTGGGACTGTGGGATCACTAAGTCCATGGACCACCTTTTATCATGTCCCAACTACCAGACACCTTGTAAAGTGGCTAATGACAGTCGCCGTAGCTAGTCTGGTCTAATCAAATATAATTTAAGCCATATTCGACTCGATATGAAGAAGAATAAAATATAAGGTTGCCGTTTACATAAAAACTTATGGTGTAAATAATTGATAATTATGTAATTGCTTTTCTACTGTTTTGCGTACAAACCTGTAACAATAGAATAAGTTAAGTGGAGAGTACCTAAATATATAAATAAAAATTATTTTTATGATAAAAAGCAATCAACAATTTTATTTGAGTTTGGGAACACAGCTTATTACTTACATAAAGAAAGACATGAATTAAACAAATAACTTTATTATAATGATATAGGTAATAAAATTAAATGCATAATTTGCTCCGTATCGCAGTGGTGGAATTTGGCACGGTTCCACAAGCGCTTGTACTTATTCGCTATTGTCTTTTAGCTTAGGTTTATTGAGCGGAAGTAATATATCTTTACAGTTATGCTGGTATAATAAGCGGGTCTTGCAGGGAAGGCATTTTTTATATTTTCTAAAACGCACAAATTGCGTAACTGTTTTTATTGGAACTTATTGCACAGTTTAAAAAAAAACGTACTAGAGGCAAGTCAGCCTCTAGTACCTTTTTTTTTAAACTGTGTTTAAATTGTTATTTACTTGTTGACAAAAAAATGACAATGCAACAAACGCGTCCAGACCTATTTGCAGGGTCGTCAAAACCTTGATTTAAAACTTGAAGAAAGTTCATTTTATCATGATATTTGTGCTAAAAAGGGCCTCAACCGAAGATCTTTCTCAAGGCGAATGTGACGACACGCATACGATGTCGTCTCGAGCCACATTCGCCTTAAAGACCTCTGGATGAGGTCGAAACATGTCGGCCAGTAGCTGAACATATTAGCTGATATTGCATTTAAAATATATTTACACGAAAATGTTTGTCATCGTAATCCTTTCTAATAGGGGTGACGACAGGGTCAGAAAAGTATGATTGTAATAAGTCCGTCTTTTAGACTATCCAAAAATAATGAAACTATATTTTTCAATTTACCAAAAAGTGAAAATTTCACAAAGATACGGGGCATCAAAGTTAGTCATAGAAAATCGTACTTTCAATGCGTTGTATATTTGTCATTATTTGTTTCTCAGAGAAAATAAAAAATACGTGTACAATATTGTTAATAATCTAACCGTTGGGCTAAAAGTATTTTTCCATGAGACATGTCTATTGTACATATAAGTGTAAATCAATTTTTAACACTCTTTGTACCCACAACGTGGAACGAAGTCGTGATTAGTAAGTTTGTGTTTGTATGTTATAGTATTAAATATTACATATACTACCATGCTTTTTATTTCCTACAATACCAGCTTTGACTTGCCTCGTAGTGAATAATAATGAATGACGAAATTATGAGGAAAATCACGAGTGTAGCGCGGTAAGGGTTTAAATCACTTCGCCTCAGATATCTTATCAAAATTATCGATAAATCTCGATAAAACATCTTTTATCAAAATCCTTTTGAATAATTCAAAAAATATAAATTTTCTATCCTTTTGGGAGCTTTATAAAATAAAGAAGAAAGATAAAGATAAGATAAAGATAAAGATAATTTATTTGCCAAACATGTGTTACAAGATATTACATTGTTGAATTTGTTGATTTTATTCTGATACTTGGCTATACTTAGCTATGAAAATACGGACTTCTGATCTTGATTTGATGCTTTTTGGGTTGGTTAGTTAATATTTCGGATAATATTGTTGATTTATTTCAATACATATAATAATACAGTAGGAACCGCGTGTCTGTACATTTGATAAAATTAACGAAAAATGTGTGTGGGCGATAAAAAAAAATACGAAAACACAAAAAAGATTTTTTTTATTTTTTTGACTGTCTGTCTGTCTGTCTGTCTGTATATGCTCGCTAATCTTTAAAACTACTGAACAGATTTTTACGCGGTTTTCACTATAAGATTAAACCTATCCCTGAGCAACATATAAGATTTGTTTCATCGAAATCTATTGTCATATAAAAAAGTTATCGTCATTTAAAATTTGAAGATAAGTTTTCTATGTGCGACTTTATAGTTACATTAAATAACATCAGATGCCGCCTCAAGAAACTTTAGAACGCGCTATGGTTATTTTTGTAAAAAAGTATAAATACAAGCTGATTGTTTAGCCCTGTACGTCCTAAATAGGCTTTTCTGGCACCGTAGCTTCGGCCCTTCCGGCTAAACATGGGTGTTGCAGCACCCTATAATTTGCCATATTCCCTAGCTCGCTCCTCAGACCTTGTCCGGTGAAGTAGGAAATGCCGTCCGAGGCAACCTATGTATGTCATCTAAAAAAAATTGCTCTGTACGTAAGACCTTTTGATTTGTTTGTGATTTGGTTAGTTACTGTGTTTGAATTGTTGAATTTGTTTTCTTTATACTGATATTTGGCTATGCTTGGCTATGAATATACGGACTTCTTATCTTGATTTGATGCTTTTTGGGTTGGTTAGTTAATATTTCGGATAATAATGTTGATTTGTAATTTGACACTTGGCTATGAAAATACGGACTTTCTGATCTTACTTTGTGGATTGGTTAATTAATATTTCGGATAATGTTGTTGATTTATAATTTGACACTTGGCTACGAAAATACGGACTTTCTGATCTTGCTTTGTGGATTGGTAAGATATTTTGGATATCATCAAAAGCTTCTTGGCTTTATAGATTTATTGAACTAAGTTTGACATTTGGCTATAGCAATACGGATGTTGTGATCTTGCTTTGTGGATTGGTTAGGTATTTCGGATATTATCTTTAAAAAATTCTTGGCTACATAGATTCATTGAATTAAATATATATATATATATATATATATATATATATATATATATATATATATATATATATATATATATATTATTGCATTTTGTGCTTTGCTTTTAAAAATGCTACGAAGAAAGTCAAATCTGTCTCAGAATATTAGACAAGCGAAAAGAAAGCGGATGAGTAGATCCCAAGAATCCAATGACAAAAGACAGGTACGACTAAGTGTTAATCGAGAACGAAATTCATTGACTCGCGCCTCGGAGAGTTCCACTCAAAAAGAGTCTTGACTAAGTGCTGATCGTGAACGTCATTCGCTATCTCGCGCCTCGGAGACTTTTACAGATAGGGAGTTACGTTTGCTGACTTCGTCTGCGTTCCTATATATTTATACACAAAGGTTATAATTATTTGTTTGTATGTCAGTGTCTGTATGTACACTGTACACCCGAATGTCCGAAACTGCTGAACGGATTTTCACGCGGACGAAGTTGCAGGCACAGCTAGTTTAACTATAAAGTCGCCCATAGAAAACTTATCTTCAAACTTTAAATGACGATAACTTTTTTATTTGACAACAGATTTCGATGAAACAAATCCTATATGTTGCTCAAGGATAGGCTTAATCTTTTAATGAAAACTGCGTAAAAATCTATTCAGTAGTTTTAAAGATTAGCGAGTACATACAGACAGACAGACAAACAGACAGACAAAGAAATCATAAAAATCTTTTTTGTGTTCTGGTACTCTTTTTTAATCGCCCACACCCATTTTTTGTTAATTTTGTCAAATGTACAGACACGCGGTTCCTACTGTTTTATTATATGTATTGATTATTATATGTATTGATGACGGGAGTGTTAGAATCTTATGTTTTTTAAATATCGGTTCACAACTATCTATACTTTGTAGTCCGAACATTGCTCGAATACAGCGCTTTTGCATTTTAAATACTAGATCTTTATCGGTGGAATTTCCCCAAAAAATTATACCGTATCTAAGGACTGATTCAACTAGGCCATAGTATGTAGTTATTAGTGCATCAGTATTTACTTCATTAGATACAGGGCATAAGATATTGAAAGTAGGTATATTATAATAGGTGGCACCTACACTTAAAGCTTCGTAATAACTAAATAGCTAACGTATCTTTGGTTCGTTAACACCGAGCCCAGTGAGGCGAGCCTGATCGATAAAAAAACAACGTGGATACAGAAAAGGAACGTCATAAAATATCGCTCTTGTACTGTGCTGAAAGTTTAATAAGTACTTACAAAGTAAGTTTTATACAAATACAACTTCACGTATTTATATTGATTTGAATGTTGTTTTTATTGATTTGAGGTCACGAAAGAGAAATATTTTCATTAACTGCCTTTCCGCGAATTTTGACTTAAATTTTGACAATTTGAAACAATCATGTATGATAATGGTTTTTGAAAATGATTTAAGAACAACATTTTATACGTTGTCTCAAAAGGCTCGATAAAGGTTTAACAAAATAAAGTTTTATATGGCTTATTTTGTTCGATCCAGACGTTGACCTATCAAATTTAAGAAATGATTATATTAATAGGAAACGTTTAATTCTCGCAATCTCCTTATTTTATCCTCGTTCGATGCATGTTTCGAGGTGAATGATTAGCCGTAACGATGTCGCTTTTCCAGCTCGAATTTTTAAAGCATAATGAGTTTATCGCCAGCTTAATTAGCTTGGATAAACTTTGTCCGACTTTTGTAGGAAAGTTTAACGTACGAGTAACTTAAGCAAAAAGTAAAGAAAATAACAAAGAACTGTTCCTTTTCCCGCGCAGATTGTGGTCTCACTAAAGGGTATCGCCAAAATCGACTGAGGGAGTTATAGGTAACAGCAAACGAGCAGCAGCGTCTTCTACTTCTTCTTCTTTGCATTTCGATAGGCTTTTTGTTTTTGCCTTTACTTTGGTCATTTGATCAGCAGAGTTGTGAGCCACTTCGACGGCTTTATCATTAGCCTCAAGTAAATCTTCCATGGTGCAGGTAGTAGGGCAACCGGGACAGGGAAACAGGTGCGCCATAGTTGGTGGGGAGGAACCACACTTGCACACCTTCCATGGGCTTATAAATCATTTTCAACCTAAAAAAAATTTCCCCTAAACGACCTGCTTGAGCTCGAAATCTATTGAGCGACTACCAAGTAGACCAGGGCAGATCCCGCCCAAGTGGCGACTCTTTTGTTCACTTTTTCTACTGCGATCACCAACTCGCAAGCCTAGCGAGTAATTAGAAGCAAATCCTCCCTTTATTGTGAGAAGCCTTTTGTCTAGTATATGATATGGACTGTAAAGAGGTTATATATTAAGTTACTTAAGACACCATAAAATAATAATGCCAGAAAAACATGTTGTAGATACAAGAAACGTAAACAACGTATTTAGTATGTTCCAGCTGCTTTCTTCCCACGCAGATTGTTATAAGTCGATCAAGTGAATGGGTGTTATCAAGAATAAGAATTAAATATTTATTCTGAAACTGATTATTTGAAGGTAATTTTTCCACTGAGAATTTATATCTTTTTCTTTACATGTTTGACGGTTATTTTTTTATATTCTAAGCCCAATATTGAGCTACTCTGACGGCGTCGTCAATAGCAGCACATAAGTCGTCGATGGTGCATAGTTTGTGGGGAGGAGCCACACTCGCTAACGTTATTAATCATCTTCCAACTAGACAAAAGGTCTCCACAGCAACTTACTTGGCTTTGCAGCCTTTTTAAGCGAGTTCCAAGCAAGCCAGGGTAAATCATGTTCAGGTGGCAGTTCCCCTTTGGTATAATTTATATTAAAAGGAAAAGGGAATCAAAATTTAAATGGGTTGCTAGTTGCATCTCTTATTGCCATGATCACGATTAATGACATGAACATGAAGTGGTGGCCAAGAGGTTGCGGCTGACAGGTGCGTCTTTTACGCACGATTTTTATCCTCACTGGACGCGACTTGTTCCAATGACCATATAAGTATTTTACAATAAATGAAACAATAAATGAAAAGTATCTAAGACAATCCTGAGTCTTAAAAAAATGCTTGCTTTAACTGTGGATCGAAATCAAACCATCAAGAGTGAGATGTCTTCCAACCTGTATCTTGTCTGTACAAGACACGTTGTTGTCATGTGACTAGCTGCTCGCCTCAGTTTGATACGTATCAATAAATAGCAAAAAATCAAAGTGGCTTCCCGCCTTCTGTCCCTGTGTACGCTTAGTTATTTTCAACTATTTACTGGTTTTAAAGTGGTTTTCATTGAGTGTATTCAAGATAAATGTATAATACATACCCGTGCAAAGCCGGGACGAACCGCTAGTGTATGTACATTATATAGTGGGTATATAAGTGTACTAGCTTCCATAACTTAAATCACGTATAATACTTTTATCCCCGTGATTATTCTGTAAAATAAATTGGTCTGATGACTGCTAAGATACCTAAATGTCGGTGGCGTCAGGTGTAGATGGCTTAGACACACCTGAATTATAGCAGTCCTTCCATGCTGTTCTGGGAGTAAAAGCTGATCGAGGCTAATTACCCTTCACTACTTTGATAATTTTTCCATCTTTTTGCCTACCATCACGCTATTACTCGTATACCTTTTAGTCTTGCAGCCCAAGGCTCTGCCTGCTTAGAGCTGCAAAACCCAAAATAATAATAAAAGAATAAAGACGAGATAATATGTATGTAACAATCAGGCTAATGACAGCTAAGATCAAACTAAACGACGGCGTCAGGTGTAGATGGCTCAGACACGCCTGAATAATAGCCTCATTTATTGACTGAGATAGATAGACTTGAGTCAATGTGAACACTGATAGAACGCTAGAAAAATCAATCTATGTGATAAATTTAGATTTTTAAATTGAATCTTCTCGTGCGAAAAGGTATATTTTAAAAGCAAAATACAGACACAGATTTAAAGGCAAGATGTAAATATAATATTTGTCAATATTTTGTTACACAAATGTAAGAAAAATGTAAAAGAACGCATTGCAACGTTTTTATTTTAATCAATATTGATTTTTGACATTAATTACGAATTAAAAGTAACTTTAAACTTCGTAAATTTCCATCCACCAATCAGCGTGTAGTGACGTCACACCTGTTTTGATGAAAGGAATAAGGTTATATTGTGAAGATAAACATTATTTAATTTCGAAAACTAATGGTATTTTTCGGATAAAAATGGAAGTTGGGTTGATAAAGCAGACTCCAACAATTTGCCGAAAGTTAATGTCGACATGGTTGTTAGTTTTTTTTATTTAAAAGCCAGAGTTTTCAACTGTAGAAATGAAAAGAGCTAAACTACTGTATGTTATTATCATCATGTAACATTGTATTTTATAGGTTATATTTCATATCTAAAAACGCGGGAAATGCTGAGAGGAACAGTTACTCATAAACAAGTTTAATAAGTTGGTAACTTCTTTTAATATAAGCATAAGCTCGGCTATGCAAGTAGTATATTTGCTGAATTATATTTTATAATATTGTTATCCCTATTCGCAGCTTCGCCCAGCAGCAGGAAATTTGACTCTTAGGATAAAAGAAAAAACTGAGAATTTCTGGCACAATTTGTGTACAGATTGTAAAAGCCGATTGACGTAATGGGCGAAAATAAGAATCATGTCAATAGGCGATGTGGCTAGAAACTCACCACTATTTTGATTTCATTTTCCACCATCCCACTCACCATCAAGCTAGATGTGGCCTTTGAATCTTGCGGCCCTAGTCTTTGTCTGATTAGAGTTGCAAGAGCCAAAACGCTCCGTCTGCCCTATTAGGGATAAAAACGTGATAGTAGGTATGTATGTAAATATGTTTATTGAAATCGATAGTCAGATTAGCATAAAGCATGAATCAACACAGATTTTTCATGGAACATTGAAGTCATTGTTATGACTACCTGATGTTGATGGATTGTCTATTCTTATAGTTCACAGTACCTTGTTGTATTAATTCGCTTGTGTGTAAACGGACAACACCGGTGTCAGATTTTTCAAGCTGCTTAAAGGCATCAGACATAGCTTGACGACTGCCATACAATGATTACAGCCGGGACCAACGGCTTATATGTGCCTTCCGAAGCACGGAGCAGAAGAATTTTTTATGCCACTTAGGTTACCCATCTAACTGCGGACCACGCCCGGTGTCGCTTTACTTGCAAAAGCGCTAGTATTGCGCAATCTCGCCGGACCACCGAGCTCCTCAATTTATAATGTCGGTAATTTCATAAATAAGGAAATTTTAATTAGATATAATTTCCTACTTCGTCCAAATTACCTGGTCATTTCCCCACTTATCACTTGTTCCGTAACATAAAATGAGTATCTTAGTAACATGACTCGGTACTAAGATACTCTCTTTTCTCATTATATTACAATGCAAAAATAATACCGCTCCTGTTAATACCAGTATATGTTAACGAGTAGGTACAGACTGGGATTATCTCAAATCGTCCATACCATACGGGCGCTAACGATCTCATTGTGGACCTCTTACACTTATACTTCGACTTCGCCTGGCTTCAAACATACATACATACAATCAAGTCTTTATCCCTAATCTGACACACAGAGCATTTAAAATTTTGCGGCTCTAAGCAAACAAAGCCCTAGACCTTAAGATCCAAATACCACTTTTAGCGTGATGATGGAAGATGGAGGTGGAAAAAGGAATCAAAATAGTGATGGGTTGCTAGCCCCATCGCCTAAATGTAAACATGATTCGTATATTTGCCCATTCCGTCAAACGGCTTGTATGATCTGTGCGTGAAGAGAAGAAACTGGTACATTCTAAGTTTTTTCTTTTCTCCCATACCAGCATGAAAGACTTCGTACAATCACAACATAATTGTCACACAACCGTAAATGCAAAGTTCATACACACTTGTTCGTGAGTGAGTAAAACGTAGGCCTGCCGTAGATTGATGCATCATTAAATTACAATACGCGGCGCTCGGCACGCGCAGCCCGCCAATCACCCGGTAGCCAGGCGGTGACTATCTGATGGCAGATTTTTTGATATGAAAGCTGATATCCATATTATAAACAACGTACATATGACAGAATATGGATTTTTATACTTCATTTAATCATAGTCGCCCTGTTTAGGTAAGCAAGATATACGTTTAGCAAGTGTGAGTCGGACTCGGAAGGGTCCGTACCAGTACCTATTAAAAAGTCACGTTGGTTGTGTGGAAACCCCACTCAAATATTTATTCTGTTTTTAGTATTTGTTGTTATAGCGGCAACAGAAATAAATCGTCTGTGAAAATTTGAACTGATGATCTAGCTATCACGGTTCATGAGATACAGCCTGGTGACATACAGACGGGCGGGCGGACGGACAACGGAGTCTTAGCAAATAGGCCCCGTTTTAACCCTTTGGGTACGGAACCCTAGAAACGAATACCCGGTTACGAGAGACCTTACGGCTAATAATGTATATATTTTTGAAATATGCATAATAATTTTTTTTTACCCCACTTGACATAAAAAGAAATATTTTTTTGTCTCGCACTATTTTGTTTGGAACATTCGTTACCTACATTTATTGCACACATATTGTAGCCTATGTCACTCGGACAATAATGACGAACCGATCGACATCTCTTTTAGCAAGCAGCAAGCAGGTTCGGATGCTACGGTGGAACAGACATATACACCAACATAGGTACATACATACATACTTAGATATATAGACTGCTTAAATCATTATACTTCGTTTGGCTTTGCCTTAGTCGGGTAAAAAAGGCATGATGACAAGAAAAATATCTTAGGCCCAACAGTTAGATTATTAAAAAATATTGTACAAGTATATTTCTTTTCTCTGCGAATAATTAAATTACGAAGATACAGCGCATTTCACATCAAAGTGTGATTTTTACATAGTGGTGACGTCACAAGCCCCACTCTGGGACAAAACCCATAATATTTTTCAGTTTATGAGTGAGCATCTGCTCACTTAGAAACTGAAAAATATGGGTCCATTATTTTTGGACTAAGACGGACTGAATAACTTTTGTGACCCTGTTGTCACCTCTATTAAATAGTAACAGACGAGTATATCATAAAAACATACTAACAAACCTGTATATTTTTCAATCCATACTAACTAATTTTTAAGTAAATGTTACCTTTACTTTGAATAACCTTTTCATAAATTCCACGTTCATTGTCTTACGTCTTACCCAATAAGCTCTGTTGATCTATTGAAACGGTTAAACGAACCGTACCTTAATGGTACTAGCACATGGGCTCGAAATTCAAATACAGACACTGAATATAATAACGTTACAAACTATTAGTAATGTTATAACAGTGTTACTACATTCATTTTAGTACATAACACATATTGTTATGTTAAAAAGGTATAACAAACCATGCCTTAATGACACTAACACATTGGCTCGACGCAAAAAACTGTGAGTAGCGTTAAAGATTTTGTAAGGAATATACGATTTAGGAAAGGTATTTACACGAATATCGATGTTTATTGTATTCAATCATAAATGATATTGTTAATTTTATCAAGGCGAAAGTTTGTAAGAATGTCGATGTGTGGATGTTTGTTCAGCTTTCACGACAAAATAACCGAACGGATTGGAATGAAATTTGGCGAGTAATTTTTTTATTGTTTATATACCACATAGAATAGTTTTTGTCTCTGGAAATATAGTTTCTCGTGGGGTTGTTAACATTTTTACAACGCAAACAACACCGCGGGCACCAGCTGGTCGTTATATAAATCTAGTATGTTTTTCTAGTCAACGTTACAACGTAATATACTTATACTACGAATTAAAATAGTAAATTGGTGAAATATAAAATGTTATTATGCTTCCAAATTTATAACATATATTCGAGTAAGTTTTAAGTAAAACGTACTAAAAAATACAATAGAGTTACGTTTTACAATTTTAATGGAAATATTTAATAATCTAACGTTTTCGAGGTTTTGTTAGGTGATTAAAGAGTTGTAACGTTTTAATATTATACAAAGCATTAAGATCTTTAATAAATGAAGTTTCAAACCACAAATATAATTTTTCCTACGACGACGTTTCGGTCTCAGATAATTTCATGTACTTAATGCTTCAGTAACAATAATTTTGGTTATTTACATTTGAGAGATTATATAAGTATTCCCCTAACAACAAAACCATCACTACCAAAATAAATAAAAAAAACAAGTGTGTTATCTCCCTTACATCGTTAACGACGCGAAATCGTGTGTACAAGCTTTATGCTTGATAAATACGCCAGGATTTACCCTCAGATAGAGGCCTTAAAAATGGATTCCCTGGTGACTTCTCCTTGGGACTAAAAACCTGGTACACATTAGTACCTGCAAATTCAAACATGTACATAAAAAATCTGCCTAAATCATAACTTATATCAGTAAAATGCTGCCAATTTAGAGAGCGCTGAGATATGAGGTTTAAAATACATTGTTTTCACCCTCTTCCCGAAACTATCTCTGTAGAATTTTATTTTACTTCATATTATTTGTACAATAACCTAAAGTCTAATGTTTTATTCCGTGGAATTTTGACATGTCACAGATTACAAACCTTTTTGGCCGGGCACTTAAACTATTAAATTTCAGATTTCAATAAGATTCTGAACATCTGAGTCTATACATTTTATTTCATAGTGGATGTAACTATTTTATTATGTGCGGCAAATCAAAAGGGGATTTACGGCGAGCGATACTTATGCCTCCCTTTCATCACGAACAGTTGAATAATCGATATATAATTTTTCGAAACTGAAAACCGACTTCACCCCAAAACTACACAACCGGTTTTGATAAAATTTCTATGGTACCACCTGGAAAGTATACTCTTTCAAACAAAAAAAGAATTTTTTAAATCGGTCCAGTCGTCTTTGAATAATCGGTGAACATACATAAAAAAAATAAAAGATTGCGACGAATTGATAACCTCCTCCTTTTTTGGAAGTCGGTTAAAAATACAAACAACTGCGAAAACTGTATCTGATTTAATATGTAGGCATGTCAGACAAAGAAACAAATTATAGTTTTGATTCTATTTTTAACAAAAACTTCCGCTCATATTCGTTCTTGTCTTAAACAAATCCGAAAAGGAGCATTTATTCTTTCCAGGGTCTTAAAGCCATCATTCACAGAAGTCGAATGAAAACCAATCAATGTGACAGACGCTACGTGACAGCTGACAGCGGCATATTTTTTTTTAATTCTTTTTTTCATAATGGATTACGTAAAAAATAATTTTAAAAAGCTTTGAAAAAAAAAGGTTTATTATACATAAATTAGAAGGGAGTGATGACAGCTAAAGAAAATAACCTGGTAACTTAAAAATATACCTCACTTTAAAAATTCGGTCTTAAAAATTGTCATTACATTTTACAAACACCAAAAGGTTTAAAATTTATCTCTTTCGAAATTAATCAAGAATTTTATTTGGGCCGACTGCGCCAGAAGCAGGGTTACGTTTTTCGACAGTATGTATCATTATTGTTTTACAAGCTCTGCGGTCTGCACGGCTCGCTGGATTTAAACTTGAGAGGTGTCATTAGATTCATCTAAATTCTGAGAGTGACATTGGGTATACAAAAAGGCAGTCGTGTTCTACGTTTTTTTTTAAATAATGTCTTGTCTATTGCCCTTTAATGGGTTTTTATTTTTAGTTGGAGAGCGTTTTTTAGCAGCAACACTTATGAAATTTCATAATTCTCAAGCGGAATAAAAAATCACACTTTAAGCCTAGTGCCGATATGACCCATCTGCTTAACGTGGTAATTAAGGGCAAATCTTCCTTTTACTCAACTAGGAAATTAATGGCCGTAAAGAAGAAAACCAGTAGATCTATAAAGAGCCCACCATTCTTTCACGCCCTCGCTTTCCGTCGCATGGAGATTATTTTGTCTTTTTCAAGGTGTGACACGTATTAATTGGGACTAATGTAAATTTTTAATCTTACACATTTACGTTTAATGTAAAGGGTTACGGTCGCGTGGCTTTCTCTCTGTCGACAAAAAGTATTAAGGATTCTACATAGTATTTTTTAAACAAAGCAATTTTGCATGAATAAAACATACTAATAGGTTATGAAAATCTTTAAAAATAAAGGAAGAAAGACCGCAAGAAGCAATAACGTGATGTAAGGTGCTTGGTTGTAATATAAATCGTATTTATCTACACCAGTTTCTAAAACAGTCAGCTTATTCCGAACATTAACACAACCAGTGACATAGTAACCATAATATCATCAAAACGAGTGCTATAAAGTTTTACTCAATTTCATTATGCAACTGGAACTTGATCCTTTCCTTACATATCAAACAGTCACATTAGGCGTAGCCCTTGGGCAATATGCCTGTGTTTGTGTCCCACGATGGGCAGGGACGAGGTATTGTAATTAAAATACAAATTGGCTTTTGTTAAGATTTTTTTTATAATAAATAATTCTTTATTTTGAAGAAAGTATGATTGTATTTTAACGCTTTTCTGCAAATATCAACCCTATATGTTTATTTATTTTTAGGAACTCATTTAGTTTAATTTTGATTTAATTTAGTTTTTAAATTTACTTTTTAGTTGACTTGTCATATTTATTATTTTATTTACAAAGTTCATGTACACAAAAACAAACAAAGTAAGAACATTGAGTAAATAGGAACGGATTATTTAAATTTTTTTAATTATTTTGTTTTTTTTTTATCTAATAGAAAGTTCCAAAATTAACAAACATTTACTTTAAGTTACATTCGTAAAACTATGTTTTGTCTTGTTCTTTAATATCATCAATAGAATGAGAACATAAGTAGATATTAAAACTAAAATTTCTCAAATGTTTTTATGACTACAATGTGGACTCCACTAAATGGTAAAAAGCCGGGCAAGCCCAAAAACGGATGGCGGGAAAATCTTAACTCTTTTCATAAGGATTGGCTCTCAAGAGCCCTCAATCCCAAGAGTTGGAAGGCAGGAGGGAGGCCTTTGCCCTACAATGGGACAGTATAGGCTGAAAATAGAAATAAAATGTGACAATGAGTTTCTTTTGGCGTTTCTTCTCAGCAGTGGTCGTTGTGAAGCGCTGGTATCGGTAGCTTTTCTTTAAAATAAATTAATTTTTAATATAAACTACACGTAATGTAAATTTTACTTTTTGACATGTAAAAGTTGAATTTTGAATGGAAGAGAAAACCCCAAGGATTTTTACTTTCTTAGATACTATTTAACAGGAACACATGAGAACGCAAACTGCATATTAATCAAACACCAGCAATTTTCCACTGCACTGCGTTGCAATTAACGTATGCAATTACCGCGGCATATTGCTACCGTTTGACGCGAGACTTGTGAATAGTTCACGAGTATATGTCTTAGAATTTATTTATTGCAAAGAAGATTCAGGAATGTTGATGAATCGTATAATTTTAATACGAGCGTTTGTGATATCAACGGCTCACCACGGTTTGCCGAATTATGTTTGTTTGTTCGATTAACTATTCGTCACAAAACCGTCGTCTGCCTTTGGTCGGTTCAAAAAGTAACGTTCACTGATAGATCTGGAACTTTATTCTGAAAGCGTCAAACAGAGTTTAGCTCCTCTTCGTATAGCTTCAAAGTTCTAAAAATTGTACATACTTCACTGAGATACTTCTATTTGTAAAAAAAGGTTCGTTTTTCAGCTCAGTCCTACAAAAAATTTAACATACAAACAAATACAGGGTGATTTTAAACCTCCTAGCTATACTCTCAGACAGAGATGGCAATTCTATGCCAAAAACCGCAAAGCAATAAACATAATTCAAAAAAACTATTTTGTTGACAGTTTCGACGTCCGGGGCCGGAGTTTCAACAAAGCTCTTCATTGGTCGGACCCGTTGGTATTTGGCCGACGAGCTTACTTTGTGACCATGTCCCGACCCTCCTCCTTAACCGTGGACGCTGTCCAGCTGGACGATGAAGGCATCTACAGATGTAGGGTCGACTTCAAGAATTCGCCAACGAGAAATTTCCAAATACGGCTGAATGTTGTCGGTAGGTATTTTTTTTAATAATATTTGATATAAACTTACTTTATGCGTGTATTTTTAAATATTATGCTCATGGGGCCATACCTGTACCTAATGCTCGTGGCTCTTCGATCTGCCTAGATCAGATGTATTTAAGGACGTATTTCATATTTCGTTACTTTTATTTGGTTTTAGGTTAAGTTTATTCTATTTTTTCAAGTGATTATAACAAACGTTATGTGAGTTATACTATGCCACCTACCAACAGTAATTGGCCAATTGATACCCGCCAGCAAAAGTTGATGCAATCCTTCTATGGAGCAAGGACAGCAATCCAGAATACAACAGGAGATATTTAGCCAAATTCTACCATCACTCAAGTGGGCTTCTCTGAATAAGTTTGATGCTCTAAGATATACTCGTAATATACATAGGTAGTGTACCTATGTATATTACGAGTATATCTTAGACCATCATTTCATTCAGAGTTAGACAGAATCGTGTAAAACCGGATTGAGGGGCTCTATGTGGCAAAAATCCTGCAGAATCAGCCTTTTTTAAACACTGATGTCTTATATTTTTGAAGCCTAAAAGCATCTGACGTAACTAGTGTGAAGGTTTGCTCTCGATGTTTTCGTTCACCGGAAGTAAGAGGTGTAAATTGAAAATTTCCATATTTATGTACAAGCTCAGAGGTAGTTGTATCTAGTGAGGATCGAATTCCTGCCCTACAGACGCACATCCAATTCCTAAGCCCCAGACCAACACCGCTTCCGTTTCGAAGTAGCAATAACTGCTTTACCTAGCTACATTTAAGTACTTAAATTTCATTCCCGTGATCAGAATGCTGGCCTATATCGGGACCAGATAACAAGCATTGCGATACAACGTGGCCGCAGTTGAGAATTACCGGGTCTTTTTTTTATTTGTAAATATATGTGTGTAGTGTATTGTAGTACTTATTTTTATCTTTATTTTAGTTTTTAAGATTAAATACTACTATTTAATAATACTAAATTTCTTCAAAATAATTTACATTTCAAGTAATATTAATTTAAATTCCATTCTTGGCAGTGCCACCACATCAACTGCTGCTGTACGACGAAGCGGGTCGCGACGTCGCCGGTGTGGTGGGGCCTTTAGAGGAGGGAGGCAACTTCACACTGCTGTGCGAACTAAGAGGAGGTGAGTTCTTATTTTATTAAAACTAACGTGAGATAGATTCATTATTAATCAATAAAGACGGTTGAATAAGATCGAGGCGCCGTTCCTAAACGCCCATATTTACACGGTGCAAGTTCTTACGTGTATCTGTAGCATACAATTGAACTGAAGCAATATATAACTTGTATGTTCTCAACATACAACATGGGAGATAACGCCCATTTTAGAACTATACGCCTATCACGCTTCTATATATAAGTGGTTTCCAAGGGACATCACGAATCGTCTCGCAAACAGGTTTGATGCCTTCCAGCCTCCCAAACAAGCCGGATTCCGTAAAGGCTTTAGCACCACGGACCACATTCACACGCTGCGGCAAGTTATAGAGAAGACGAGGGAGTATAACCGGCCGTTATGCTTTAGGTTCGTGGACTATGAAAAAGCCTTCGATTCGATCGAAACATGGGCCATGCTTCAGTCTCTCCAGCGATGTCGTATTGACTATCGGTATATCGAAGTGCTTATACAGTGATGCCACCATGTCAGTCCGAGTACAGGAGCAGTGAACGAGGGCTATGCTATTGCAAAGCTAGCACTGGAAGATGCCTTCAAGCTTCTGGAATGGGAAGGGTTTGACATTAATATCAATGGCGAGTATTAGATTAGAGCTTGTCGTAAAATTCAAAGGCAACTTTTAGCGAGATGGTGGACGAGGAGATGTAAGAACCAGCCAAGTGCGTGTTGGTCTTCGCAGTTTAGGTTTCCATAATTGCGAATGCAAACTTTGAGTTCACTGGTCGAAAAACGTCAAAAAAACTATATTTTATATTGAGTTTGTATTAAATTTTACTTTTCTACCTACAACTCTTTAATTTGTAGATCCTAGTAACCTCTGATACTTTTCCTTTAGACTATGACATACATACTTCAGCCCATAGATAAAAAAAAAATTGCGTCTATGCTTCTGCCGTTAATTTTTTCACGTGTCTTTACAACCGCTTAGGGAAGAAACTTGACTCGAACATTAATCTGCACTATAAAACCAAATATTTCAGAAACGCATCCCTTAATCAAAAATGTTGGAAAGCTCAAAATATTTTGAAAGAACAACTCAAAGATAGATTAGTCAAAAAAAAATTACGTCTTCTCTACATGTACGGGAGCCAAACCAAAAATCGCGGACAGACTGACAGATAGACATGACGAAACTACAAGGGTTTTTTATTTGCTACGGGACCCTAAAAAGGAATCTAAATAGTGAACCTTTTAACATGATTTGCATTTTTGTCCATTCCCTCAACAGGCATTAACGATCTGCGCAGGAATAGAAACAGCTAGTATATTCTACGTTTTTTTCTTTTATCCCAAATCAGCATGGAAGAGTCTTTAGGGATGTAATCAATATTGATTGGATTTGCTAAAAATGTATTCTTGTATTTTATCTATCCGTCGCGTCACTCAGGAGATATTTTGAAAGCAAATACAAAAACAAAATATTCGAAATAAAAATAATATGATTGAGGAAAACAGACACCGTCGTAGTCACGTCGCCTTTTTCATACGTTTTTTGTAAAAGGGATTTTTCAGGAAAATCGTTGGATCGGGAAATACGGCAGGGATTTTGTATAGAATTACGGGGTGTCCTATTACAAATAATATTTTCGTACTGTGGTTATTTTTAGCGATGTTTTTTTATTAATTCTTCAGTTAGCGCGTTCCCCCTTGCATCCCCAGCTGCGCTGTTTTGGAGCAGGAGACGCGCTTTCCTCTTTTTTTTCTAAAAATATAATATGCATGTCAATGGTCACACTAGAATGCCGAAAACTATCCAAAATCGAGAAGCAATAGCCGGGACAATTTAAACATGTACAACCGGCCTCCTGCCTGACGTCAACACTCTTTGGGGATACAATGATTTTTATTTAGAGTTCTTCCTTCTTCATATTAGTGCTTTCCCAGTTGCCTCCTCAGCTTTGCCGTTTCGGAGCACGGGCAGTGCTTTCCCGCTTTTTCTTCTCCAAGGTACTTAATAAAACTTAATTAATGGTCATGGTCACCCAAGAATGCCGAAGTCTATGCAAAACAGTAAAAAAGCACTAGCCGGGACAGTTTAAACGATTTGACTGTCTGATAGCAACCCTCTTTGGGAATGCATTTATACAAAAGTTTTACAACGAGCCGCCGACCAACCTCACCCCTTTTAGGTAATGCAGTTGTAGGTTTGTAGCCTGAGATGTTTGTGCTTAGGCCCTAAGTCGCCTCTTACGACATCCACAGGAAGAGGTAGAGTTTTCCTTATTCTAAACTGGAAACGACATGAGATAATGTTGTTTCCTTAATTGTGATTCTATAAAAATATCTCATCAAGTAAACTTCAAAGAGCGTAAAGATACGCTTTTTTATAGCCACCATACTTAGTATGTAAAATCATTAATACTTAGTATGTAAATCGTTCATTTCATCAAATAAATTAAGACCACTAACCTCATAATACCCGTATTTTATCTCGTATACTTTACTCTTCCATAGCATTACAGTTCGCTGCACTAATTGTATAAATATAATTCATAAAACAAAATACAGAGCTACCATTACGTACAAAACTTATATTACATAGACCAAGAGCGAAGCACGAAACGCCGAGAAAAATGTTGTGTTGTTGTAGCGGAAACGTCATTTGTAACGTTAGTTGGTATGTTTTCAGATTTACTTAAAGGTTGGTGCACATATGTGTTTTAACATTATGTTTGAAGAGAACGCTATTAAGTTTATTACTTTAACTTATCTGTGTTTTTACTCGTGTTACTACGGCGAAGCCAAGAGGAGGAACCTATGTATGTAAATAATAAATAAATATATAGAGACAAATAACACTGATTGAGCTTGCCCTAAAGTAAGTTCGAGACTTGTGTTATGGGATACTAACTCAACGATACTATAATATATAACAAATACATTTATAGATAAACGTCCAAGACCCAGGACAATTTGAAAAAGGCCTCTTTCCAACATGCCTTGACCGGGGATCGAACCCGGAACCTCTAGGTGGCGGACTAGCATGGTGACCACTACACCACGGACGTCGCCATGTAAATATGTATGAATGTATATTCTGTATGTATAATATGTATGTATGTGTGTATTCAGCTGTTCCATCGTATCTTATATAATATATATGGTACCTTAACAAATGAGTTATCTTTGGAAGCGTTTTGGCTGCTCGCTGATATAGGGTGTGTGACGTCACAATAAATTCAATATGCCCCCCTCTATAGGTTAAAAAGTAAGTTCCTAAAAAAAACAAATCATACCATATAAAAAGCACATTTCAAAAATATATACATTATTTACTTTTACTCCAAATTTTTCCGTAGTCAAGTTTTTAGTTTTTTTGAAAGTATCCACGTTAAGCCATTGGTTTTGATATTTATTGCGGTTGTGCATGTTTATTAGTTTTATGAGCATGCTGACTACTATGCAATGTATTTACTTCCAAGGCATGATCAGAGATCCAAACAAGATTTACATTTTCAACTTTCTAAAGTGAAAAATAGTTTAAGTAACTATTTATATAATATTTGCACTTTCGTGAGGTTTAGTGTTTGTTACTAAATTACGCCAAAACAGCTGAATTAATTGAAATCACGAGTATGCAAGTACCTGGATTAATAAACATATACTTACCCGAAAAGTTATGATAGATTTTAATCCAGGAATGATTTATCAACTGTCGAGACATAGTCATAAGGTTGTGCGCAAAGCCGCCTGCAAAATATAGAAAAAAATAAAAATTAACGAGTGTGTTAGTAGGTAACATTGATGTTAGATCTTTCGCGCTACCTAAAGACATCTGATTAGGCTCAATTACTGTGATCTAGTGACATCAGTCGTTATTACACACTAGTGAACTAGTATGCACGTTTTCTCACGATGTTTTTCTTCACCAGAAGCAAGTGGTGGTAATTGAAATTACCTTACATAAAATATAACGAATTTAAGACTTTTGCGGTCAGAATGACTTTTGTTCACATTTAATGTGAACAAAAGTGAACAGTCATTTATTATGTAAGGTAATTTCAACTTCTATGTAAATTGAGCTTATAACAACATATGTAACGTGTAAAAAGATAATATGACTATTATTCACATAAAATGAATAAAATATTTGAGACAAAATAAAATCAATCGCGGTAAGTTCCGTAATATGAATATTAGTTTCGAATGTACTCATGCATGTGAACAAGAACGTCACATTTTCCAGCTTTACATGTTTTTTTTTTTTTTGTTTTTTCTGTTTGATGTGTACTGATCTTTAAGCCCTTTTTGTCCCCCGCCTCGTGACTAATGTGACGCTCCGACAAAGTTTCACTATTTGTACGTCTCCTGGACTAATCATAACTCACACAAGTTCGTCTGACAGCTCATTCGACCACCGGCGATCCCTCGCCAGTAAACTTTACTAGTTATTTTTGCAGGTACTCCCTATACACTTGTAGGCTATTTTTCCTCTTTTCAGAGAGTGTTTTGTTCAGTTTTAAAATGAAAATGTTCCTTCATTATTTATTAGTAATCTCTGGTTCCCTGTTTGTATTTATAGAACCCTCAAACTAATTGATATTACGCTGACGAATGCTTGTAACGGGAAAAAAGATAAAAGTTAGAATTTACCAGCTACTAAAGGCGATGCGGCATTCGTAGTGATCTACTGATCCCTTATTCCACCTTCTCGCCTACAAGGGGATAAGGTAATGTTTTTAAGGAGAGGACGCTACCTACGGTTGGATTCTGAGTGAAGCGAGGGATTCGTGTATATCGCCCAAAGTAAAAATGTTAACGTACCCGAGTAGCACACTCTACTTTTCATTTTCATCTATGAGAAAAACTAGCAAATACAAAAGTAGAACACCTACAATACCTAATCAGAGTTCAACCGACAGATACCAAACCTTTAAGTATTTGATGTCGTTTTCATTCAATAAATACTAAGAAAGAATTTTTCGAATGGCACCGACTTCCGATAAAATTTTCACTCAAAACTTTGTTCATGTGGTCCTTCATATCTTTTTTATTTTATTATTAAACTTGATATTCAAAATGGGCTTAAACTTACGTAAAAGTACTCAAATTTACACAAATAATTACATGTCAAAAAAATAATACCTAAAAACTTCTGTAATTACTTTGAATCAAAAACAAAAAAATGTTTCTTTTTTAATTATACTTTTTATTTTGCTGAAGCGAAGATCATTCAAATATTTACTTACATTCATTCACGTTGACGACGATATGTATTCCAAATTTAAAGAATAACGACTTCTGTGCCACTTATTTAAGTATTGGTTTAAAACTAAATGTTTCTTTTTTTTGCACTACACGTGTTCAGTTTTCAAATTGTTTTGAATCCCTAGAGATTTTCTTTTTCAGTTTTTAGTCCCTAGAGAATCAGCAGTAATTTTAGCTCCAAATGTATGAAAACATCGTTTTTCGAGTAGATGAGATGAAAAATTAATAAAAGTAAAAGATAATCTTTTACTAAGGCGCGCTTATCCCAGGATGACATTTCACTGTAATTCTGGAGCGGACTCAGGTCAGGGACGGACTTATATTAGCGATGTACCTTTTAGTTAAGCGAAGAACCCTTATACATTCGCCATATCTGTCTGTCTGTCCGTCCGCGGTTTTATTCAGAGACTATAAGTAGTAAAAAGCTGTATTTTGGAACTGGTAACATATGTTAATCATGCCAAAAAAGAAATAAAATAAAATCTTGAAATATTTTTTTTAGTAAATTAAAAAAGTACTGTAAGAATACAAGTTTTTGTTTTTGCGGACTAAATTTCATCCCTGATGTTTTGGTAATGGTTGACATCGCAAATTAAATAAGTAATTCAGATTAAACAGAAAAGTTTCACTTCGCGTGGGGCGACTGATTATTATTGCTGGCGTGATTTTCCACTTCGAGAGATACGGAGGAAATATTATTACTGGCGTTTGATTTCTTCACACACACACACACTATCACGTTAGTCCCCGTTTCAAAAAGGTCTGTCCAATTTGACCCCACAAATCACGGTACTGACTTTTCCTACGTAACATCTTTGACAGCTCTTCCAAAATATGTGGACCTTGATAACCCACCATCATTCGACGAAATTCGTGGGACAGTAAAACTGTTCTGACAGCTTGCTAGCAGTATGGTGTTGTCAATGTTCATGACCTACTTTTTGAACTTATTTTGCGTATTTGGGACTTAGTAACCATATTGCAAGACTGGAAAGATGCCTCTATATTCAAGCGATTCTTCGGACTATGGTTCTTACAGAGGTATTGATATGCTGAGTACAACTGGTAAGGTTCTGGCCCATGTTTTGAATCATCGACAGGGTGAACTGGCTGAGAAAATTTTACCTGAAAGCCAATGTGGTTTTCAACCAGGCAGGGGAAAGGACGACGCTATTTTTGTCATCAGACAACTGCAAAAGAAAAGCTTTGAGCAGAATCGTGATCTCTGCATGTGTTTTGTCGACTTAGAGATCGCATACGATCGGGTGCAGAGATCTGCTCGCTGGAAAGTGCTCGGGAAAGTCGGCTGTCCTGTAAAGTTCATAAATCTTATCCGCCAAGTCCATGATACGATATGTACGTTCAACACGATGATGAATTTACAGACCGCTTCTCAGTCACGAGTAGTGTCAAACAAGGCTGTGTAATGGCTCCTACTTTTTTTGCTATTTATTTTGACGCTGAGTTGACGGGCGCTGGTACTGGCAGTGCTGGGCAAATTCATCTTCATATCACAACTTATAGGGGTGTATTTAATTTGTGATGGTTTCGAGCAAGGCGAATGGTGCGAATGTCTGTTGTAGATGTTCTTTACACCAATGATGTATACCTGATACCTAGAAATTTTCTTGGACAACTTGAATAACTCGTGTCAGAAATTAGGTTTGGTTGTAAGTGTATCTAAAACACAAATGCTAAAATAACCTGCTAGTGGTGAATCTGTAGATGCTACGCCAATAATTTTGGGTGACCAGGCCCTGGAAGAAGTCAAATCGTTTCTATACCTAGACAGTTACGTTCGCAATGACAATCGCCTGGAGACGAAAATATCTTTTCGCACTGTAAAGGCGGCGGCTTCTTTTTTTAAGATTGCTGTGTACAATGCAATCGTTTTATCCATTTTTCTCTACGCAACTGAAACGTGGTGTCTATACAAAGCTGATATGAGACGCTTTGACGCATTCCACATGCGATATTTGCGCACAATTCTTCGAGTGAAGTGGCAAAATCGAGTTACAAATACAGAAATACTGCGTAGAACTAAAATTACTGTCATTGAAGCAATTCTAATGAAGGGCCGGATGCTCTGGTGCGGACACATTGTGCATATGGATGACGCTAGACTGCCCAGGTCTGTCTTCTTCCACAGTTATAGAATGGAAAACGTAAAGCTGGTGGTCAGTTCCTGCGTTACAGGGACGTACTAAAGAAACACCTCCCGCATGCAATATCTCACCGCACGACTGGGATGAGATTGCATAACAGAGAGTAAACTGATGCAACTCTGTCAAGGACGCTGATACTAAATATGAAGTAAATCGGTTTCAGAAACTCAATTCTAAGCGCCTCCTTTTGAAAACTCAGCGGCAGCCTTCCTATACATATACATATAATTTCTTAGGTTAGTTGCATTGTGCGTCCTGCAACCGCACCTTCTAATCTAATATTAGCTTTGCGAGTCACATACGCTCGCACATACGAACTTAAAACCAAGGTTCGCTGTTATGAACACGTCAAGGAGGACATCATCATCATCACGTTTTTATCCCTAAGGGGGCAGACATAGCATTTTGGGTCTTGCGGCTAAATACAGAGCCCAGGGCCAATTTTAAGCGTGATGACGGGCGGGAAGGTGGTTAAAGGAATTAAAGTTCTGACGGGTTGCTAGCTACATCGCTTATCCATAATTCACATTTTACCCATTCTCTTCCAGCTTTTTCGATCTGCGCGGGAATAGAAGATACATTCTCATCATCAAGTTTTTTCCTTTTTTTCCAGACCAAAATGGAATTAAAATTAATATCACGTTAAACGCTAAAATTGCGCCACACAAAAATATCTCCTTGAAAAATGCTGTACAAACACGTCGAAAATGAAAATATATGGGAGGAGACTGGGGTATAGTGTATATCACTTTAGGCCATTAAAGAGCTGTTCTACTAACCTAGACGAATGGTCGGACTTCACTTATCGTAGCAATTAAGTGAATTGGGGTAAATTGGCTCTTGACAGCGTTTTAAGGGAAAATGGAAAGGTGATTAATTTTTAGGCGCCTAGATTGAGCTGTTTTATGTGTTTTAAATGATTTTGATCTTTAATTTAGTGGAATATTTTAATTTATTTTTTGTTAGTATTTTACTATGGTACTGTATGGTACTAATAATTGTTTTAGTGCAAATGCAAAATATATATTAATTTAATTTTACAGCCTACTTGCGTTTCGGAACGACCACTGCTAGGAATATAACCCGAAAGAAACTCATTTCAGAAAAAAAAAATTTTCGCAAAGGAACTTTTGTACTTCATTTAAAATGACAAACAAGCACTCCAGTGTTACTTATTGGCATAAATCTATTTGCTACTAACTCAACATTTTCTTCGACAAATTGCCGAAATCGGCGTAACTACACGAATATATTTCTAGAACCCCTCCACGCTCACCCCCTCCTTCCCCCTTTAAATTTAAGTCGCTGAGACGTAATAACACAGTTTGCTTGGAAAAATTCGGAAGAAATAATACTCTTACCGAATTTCGACGTCTTTAAATTAGGGATGGAACTATATGTGTCTTATCGATAATACGAATACATCTTAAAAGAGGTTTGTTGATATTTTTATTTTAAAATATAAGGAAGAAAAGTAAAGAAAGACCTAGAAACAGTTTATCAAATCCAATTATATTAATTTATATTAATTACCATTTGTGGAATTTATCACGTCTCCGGATATGATATAACTTACAGCATGCCGTCATGTATAATGTTTAGTCTTTTACTTTTTACAAGCTTATATTTAACTTGCAAAGTATACTGTATGTATGTATGTCTGTGTAGGTAAAATCTTGCAACTCAATTTTCAACTAGTTATCCTTTTAATTGAGCTGAAATTTGCTTTCTTGGGTAAGTTGGAGATATTCGACAAAACAGCATAACCTCACTGAGTAGGACTCGTTTGATATGTCTTGACGTGACGGTGCACGTAACGGAAGATGGTCGATGGAACTCAGAAATAAAACGATACAACTCCATCGAATTTGGGCTAATTTCATTAGTCTTAATAAGTTTACTTTAGCCTCACAATAAAAGATAGTTCGAAAAATTTATATTTTTCAAAAATCTTGTTGCTCTTAAAGCTAGACCAGTACAGGTAATACTTTCCAAAAATAGTTTACAAAATTATTTTTTATGTACATACCTTCACCCAAAAAATGAAACATTTTTGATTTGACATAAGTGTAAATAATGTATATGAAAAGTGATAGTTAAAGATAAGTACTTATTTAGATTATTGTATAAGTTAAGTTAAAGTTATTGTTGTTCGTCTTTGAATTCGCACCCATAGTGTACTCACACCTCATAGTGTACACCCTACACTCCTCAGTAAATAATCACTTGCATACACACATTGATAGTATAGGTTAGTAAACAACTTAGTAAATAGACAGTGAATAGTTAACAGATAGATTGATTTCAAATAAGTGCTATTTACAATTCTAATTGTATAAAATGCATAGTTGTTTATTAGAACAGATAAATGGATAATATAGATAGAATGGAGATAATAGCATAAAGATAATAGATAATGTATGTTAGAATATTGTAAAACCCATCCATTTATTCTAATAAGACAGTGAAAGTTACTTTAATAGTCAAATTTATAGTTATTGTATTTAATTGTGTACTAATAAACATGTGCATAATTAAATAAAATATAGTATTTAATTGTGGTCAATTCGTCCGGTACTAGAAGTAAGATACTAGTGAATCCGTAGAAAAGTGATGCAGTTTTCTATACGAACGATCCGCAAGGTGCGTCGCGACCCCAGAACAACAACCAGCACTGACCCAAGCCCATCAGGCAAATCTCCCAATTTGGCAAACCCATTCCTTGGACACGCACAGCCAAGTATCTGGGTGTCACCTTCGACAGCGGCATGACATCAAAAGGGTATGCAAGGGTCCTCACATCAAAAGGGTATGGAATACTGCATGCTTTTATTTGAGCCGTCTTAACCCTATGATACGCAATGTAAAGTTTTCTCTTGGCAACAAATTAACTCTTTTCAAACATTGCATTCGCCCAGATCTGACCTACGCAAGCGTTGTCTTTGCACATGCAGCCCCAACTCACATGCTTAGGCCTCAAAGAGTACAGCACCGGTTCATCCGCAGAGCTACCAACGCTCTAACGATAGCTAGAAATAGCGACCTACACCGCGATCTCGAACTCCCGTCCATAAAGCATTTCAAGCTTCTTTGATACAGCCACCAACCATCCGAACCGATTAGTTAGGCAGCTAACTACATCCCGGAGCATAACCCTCGCCGACTCCAAGGCAGAAGTCCGAGGCATGTTCTCTCTGATTCCGGTGACCAGATTATGGCTAACATGGTCCAATGCGATACCTCTGCGGCTCCGAGCAGCCAGAGGAACCTCGCGGTCAAAAATCCCCCCCACCCCCCTACATTCGTCGTATTCAAATACGTAGGTGTAGGAACATTAGCTCATTTACCGTGGCTTCAGCCCGTCCGGCAAAACGTGGTTGTTGAAGCACCCCAAAAATTTCCATAGTCCCTAGCACGCCCAAAGCCGAGGTTTCCCCCTTGGGAGCCCTTTGTGCTGCTGCTAGTAGTTTATAAATATAGGAAGCCGGGCCTCTGGCTCGCTCCTCAAACCTTGTTCGGTGAAGTAGGAAATGCCGTCCGAGGCAACCTATGTATGTCAATTCAAAATATTAAAAAAAAGAAGTGCACCTGGCACCTACGCATTGCAACATAGTCAGCCCTCGATACAGAAGAGCTCCGAGGAACTCCATTAAGCTTAGAAGATTTCGAAAAAAGGTACTTGTGGTCGATTTCGAAAAAAGGTACTACGGTCGTGTAGAGCGGCATTTGTGGTCAATTCGTTGGGTACTAGAAGTTGGCCTAATCATCTCGACAAGAGTCAACCGTTGTTTTATTTCTTTGGCATTCTATTCTGATTCATAGATCATACTATCCTGTTTCTTTGATACTGGAGGAAAACGGACCCCATCGTCTAAGAAGAACCAGCGGCCTATTAGTTAAATGCGGTTGGTCCGCCACACTTTTCCAATGTATTTTTATTTTAACAAATATGAATATAATAAAGTCATTCATATGTCTAGAGCATTTTGATACAAAATATTTACATAACAAATTATATTTACAATTAGCTAATTAACGAAGTTATCTGATTCGAAATTAACATGAGTAATCCTCAAAGACTATTAACTACAAGGCTGCTCTTGATGAACAAAATTAGTCAGTCAACAAAACTTTCAACTTGTCATATTTTTGCTAACTTAATTTAAAATATAATGCTTCGAATTTTGTTCATTTGTTTTTCTTTAATGTAGCAATTTTTTTTAATTAACCTATACTGTCCCACTGCTGGGCAAAGGTCTCCCCCATTTTTCTCCACTTTTCTCTATCCAGAGCAGCTTCTGACCAATCACGCTGGAAAGCGTCCAAGGCATCGCCCCAACGCTTTTTAGGCCTACCCCTGCGACGCCGACGGTATCTTCGTACGGTATTTTCGTGTATCCACGGAGTTATTCTGTGAGCGCATTTTTCAGGCGACATTTTGCTAACATGACCCGCCCAATCCCATATCAACTTGGCAGTTTTGTGGCCCACTTCGGCGATACCAGTCTTAGAACGGAGTGTAACATTTGGGACTCTATCCAGTCTTTTCACTCCTAGTACACTTCGTTCCATGGCTCTTTGGCAAACTTTGAGTTTGGACTTCTGATCCTCGGTGAATGACCAGGCCTGAGCACCGTAAGTTAGGACGGGCAAGATGCACATGTCGATGAGTTTGCGTTTTAGTGTCATTGGAAGGTCACTCTTCATGAACAATGGGGTTCCGCCTTTCACCTTGACATCAGGAACCCAAGCCAACCTCACCTGCCCGTGGTACACCCTGCTAGATAACGGACGAGGCTCTGGCGCTCCATAAACACCCACCAACTCGCACTGGACCAGCACGGTGGGTTACGGTCCACAATGTAGCAATATAATGATAAAATTATTTCAATTGAATATATGTATCAAAATTTTTTGTCACCAACCTAGTGTCCAAATAATCTGTTTTTCAAGATGAAACACTATTATATCACGTCTATATCCCTAGTGCAAGCAGACCGAATCCAGAGCCGCAAGAACCAAATTCCACTTTTAGCGTGATGATGGGCGAGATTGTGGAAAAAATCTAAATTAATTATTAGTGCTAGCAGTGATGAGTTGCTAGCCGCATCGTCTAATAACCAGAGATCGGAATCACGGGTGCTATTGCTATCAAGAATATGGATATGACTATATAATTTATAAATAAAACAATCATATTTATGTGATTTCAGGCTATATTTAATCGAAAAAATAGACTTATCCTGAAATCACTTAATTATGATTGTTTTATTTACTTAGTACCCAAAATCCCGGAACTTTTAGTCATAACCATACTTTTGATAGCAATATCACCTGTGATTCCAATCTCTGCTAATAACATGATTCACATTTTCACCCATTCCCTAGATAAGCTTCTACGATCTTCGAGGAACGACAAGCAGCCGGTAAATCCTACGTTACTCTTTTCTCCCAGACCAGCATGGAAGAGTTAAAATTAAATAGTTGTTAAATCACTCTTTCGTGCATATTGGAGACCTATAACTTCAGGGTCTGAATAGAAGTATTTGAGATGTGGTGCTGGCGTAAAATGCTTAGAATTCCCTGGACAGCACACCGCACTAAAAATGTTTATTTTGCAAGAACTTGACATTCGGACCCGACTATCTACAATGTGCCTACAAAGACTCCTTTTTCTTTGGCCACATAGCGCGGCACGTACCTGAAAGTCCCAAAAAGACAATACTGCCGGGACATGTCCCAGGACGCAGAGGTCAAGGAAAACCGCTCACAAGATGGACTGATATTGTCCGTAGGGTGATACAACACAAACAATCAAGCCACCATTGTAAGGGGAGCTGCTCCCGATGGTAACGACCCTCAGACTTAGGATACGATTATGAAGAAGAATTATACTATCGACTTATCGATGTGGAAACGTGTCGCATCACTAGCGCATTAGGCCAATCCAGGAATATTTACGGTGGCTCGTTAAAATTTATAACTCTTGCAGATTTCTGTCGAAGCCCTCATCGGCAGTATCGATGCCGAAAATTAATATTCTGCCAGTGAAACTACCTTTATTGATAGATTGATAAGTTTATTTCTGTGTTTTTAGGGTTCCGTACCCAAAGGGTAAAAACGGG
This sequence comes from Acrobasis suavella, assembly GCA_943193695.1. Classification (NCBI taxonomy): domain Eukaryota; kingdom Metazoa; phylum Arthropoda; class Insecta; order Lepidoptera; family Pyralidae; genus Acrobasis; species Acrobasis suavella. The sequence continues at coordinate 34,116,668 of OW971928.1, forward strand.
ACCATATTACTAAGACTGCGCTGTCCATCCGTCGATCTGTCTGTGTGTCTGTCACTCATGAACCGTGATAGCTAGACAGTTGAACAGATGGTGTATTTCTGTTGCCGCTTTAACAACAAATACTAAAAACTGATAAAAATAAATATTTAAGGGGAGCTCTCATATAACAAACGTGTTTTTTTTTGCCGTTTTTTGCTCGATATTAATAACAGCAACAAGCAGACGCTTGAAATATTTACAGAATATTAAGTTGTATATTCATTTTTAAAATTAATAATTAATTTAAAATAAAATAAATATTTAAGGGGGCTCTCAAACAACAAACGTATTTTTTATAAATAATGGTACGGAACCCATCGTGCGCGAGTCTGACTCGCACTTGGCTGGTTATTTAATAATTTTTATGACCTTGGTTTTATTTTTACGACGTAAAATGGCCTTTTCAAATCGTCCCGAGTATTGGGTGTTTATGTATACAATGTGGAAGGGACATACCCGTAATAAATCGAATCGGGATATATTAAATCACCATAGTATAATGAAATAAAATAAACAACGAAAAAAAAAACAATAAAAAATTTGACATTCCCTTACAAATTGCGTGGGCGGGCTGCACACTTTTGTATTGAAATGGCGAAAAATGTTTTTGTATTTTGACTATTATTTTAATTTAATTTTACTATTTTAGCGATCTAGTACAGCTCGTGGTTCGATTTATTACGGGCATGTCACTTTGACATTGTAAAATATATTATGTAGTTTCGTTAAGTTAGCCCATAATACAAAGTTTAGCTAACTTTGGGGATAGCTCAAAATCGAAAGGTTAAATCACTCTTTCGTGCATATTGGAGACCTATAACTTCAGGATCTGAATAGAAGTATTTGAGATGTGGTGCTGGCGTAAATCCACTAATGGACATAGTCCTCTCATAGGGACTCTCAAAATTACCGATTTGTGAAATGCGTCCAGCCTTTTTCAACGATCTTTGTCAGGTCGTCCGATCACCTTGTACGCGGGCACAGTACAGATATATACAGTATTGTATCTTCATACAAACGGTCGGAACGCAAGTCATACCTACGCGCCTCCAAGGTCAGCATACACTTGTTCCGTGACTCGGCGTACAAACAGTCGAGGTTGGGCCGCAGTGGCGAACGGTGTATTGTAAGCAGTGAGGGTGCAATTTGGGAATACATTTATTATATTGTATCTTATTCGTGGAATAATATGGCAAAACAGAGACAAAATTGTGCTGTTTTTGGTTGCTTAAATACATCATTAAAGCACCCAGAGATATTTTTTTCAGGTTAACTCAAAACACCGAAAGGCAAGACAAAAAATAGTTTTTATATAAGTACTACTAGGACGTAATTTGTTTCATTTTTATTATGTTAGTACTTCCTTTTTTCCACAAATTAAAATACCTGGACTTAGAAATAAATTAGTGGGTAAGGTGGAAGTCAGTGACACAAGTAACGTATCTTACCTACCTACACCCTACGATCGCGATAAAAAAACTAGTAGGTAGGTAGACGTTTTTTAGGCTACATATCTTACTACTGGGTACTTAGCTACTTACGTATATTAGTATTGAAGTATAATATCATTAAAAGTTATTATAATGTTACCTACCATTCTAGTAAGATTAACGTTAAGTAGGTACCTACCTATAATTTATTTTAAGTAAAATTTTGTAGTAGGATTTTGATTGCTGTGGGTAGTACACGCGATGATATGGTTTATGTTAAGTAACAACCGCAGCGTTTGGATATCGGATGGGTCACCAAAAATTTTTTATAACGAGTTGCTCCCTGCTGTACGAAGTAGGGATTGCAATCCGGCCTCATTTTCAATCTGACCGGATTGAACAAACTGGAATAACTTCATTTTCATTTTTAACCGACTTCCGAAAAGGATTTTTTAATGTATATTCACTGATTTATCAGAATGCGGATTTTTTTATACATTAAAATTTAATAATAAAGCCTTTCGTACTTCTCAGTTGAGGAGTAAATATTTTTCTGTCGCGTGAAATCATGTGTGTGATTTTTTTTATTTAATCTACTAAAACACAAAAAAAGAACATAACATGTATTTTTATTTAACGCTTCCTTTTTCATTCACATTACAATCACTAAAGTGTAGGCGGGCAGCCCTAGCGCACGCGTGGCGTAGGTATATCTTTCAAGGACAGCGCCAAGTGCGAATACTGTATGTCTCTATTCTGTGACGCGGGTGCCGTATGCTTCGCCTATCAGTACGTGGTCTCATTCGAGAACATTTTCCACAACATTTTCGATGTGATTACGTTTTCCAAACATTTGTCAAAAACCTGTCACACATTTGGTCACGTAATAAAATATATTTAAAGCTTCCAACAAAATCCAATCCTTCCACAATCCAATTTACGTAAAATAAAACGTTCATAAAAGAGTTTACAAAAATTATATTCGTTTAAGCGAATTTATCACTATCCAAACCCAGATTTCATGATAAATTTTTGTCAATTTTGTCGAACAAGAACTTAATAAATAGAGGATTTGGTCTACATTGTCCACACTGGCCAGACGGGTTATGGAAAAGTCTCAATGACATTCATAAGCTTTGTTTAACTTGTTTTACCCGATTACGGCAAAGCCAAACGGAATGGTAATGATTTTAGCAGTCTATGTAGGTTAGTATGTACCAGGGATGTTGCGGATGCCGATTTTTTAATATCCGCGGATGTGAATGCGGATGCGTATTTTTGAAGGCTCACATTCGCGAATGCGGACGGATGCAGATATTTTAGATTTTATACAATATGTAACAAAAACCCTGTCCGATCCTTATAGGACCAACTCAGACCGTCAATATGAACAACTTTTCCTATGGTACCAATGCCAATGCCAATGAAACTCGAAGAAAAAAATCGTTATTTATATACAAATCGTCGGACCGGCCGAACACCTTCGGTAATATTGCCGTCTTGTCTTATTTAAAGTGTTTATGCAAAGGTTCATAAATTAAACCCACCCTGCTTAGTAATTGTTCGCTAGGAACACATCCTGGAGTGGATAGCTTAAATTCCTATCGATGAACACTCCACCATTTAAGAGGATTTTCATCCACATTGATTCTTTTTTTAGTGCGTTAAAAAGTAATTCCTTTTTGAGTACAGCTTCAGTGCTACCATTTTGCGAACGCCACGCACCTTTCGCCGGCCTCGCCCAATTTATTTATTGTAGCAACTTGTATTAAATTCACATCCGCATGAAAATCCGCATTGATTATTGCAGATGCGGATGCGAAAGCATTAGTCCAAATCTATGCGGAAGCTTCGTATTCGCGGATGCGGATGCAAATATTTGCAACATCCCTGGTTTGTACGTATGTGAGTATTTATGTCTGTTTCAACGTAGCATCTGAACCGCTTATCCAATTTTCACAAATGAGTTGTCGGTCGATTCCTTATTATTGTCCGTGTGATATAGGCTACAATTTGTATGCAATAAATTAATATGTATAACGAAAGTTCATCATCATTTTCCTCGCCACTTCCCTTTTTGGGGTCGGCTATGTATGTCAACTGTTTTCACTTCTTTCTGTCATTCACCGTGTTTGCACTAACCCTTCGTTCCTTTATATCTATCCTTACATATTCTTTCCGCGACTTTCTCGGTCTTGCTATCCCTCTGCAGCCCTGCGCCTCCAAATGGACAATCCTCATAGCCAGATGTGCATCCCTCCTCATGATGTGGCCATACTACGTGAGATGGCGGCTTTTTTACTTGTCCATTATTGGAGCAACTTTTGCACTTCATCTTTTAAACTTTCGTTATATGTGTCATGGTACAATAAAACAAGGTAATCTCTTCCCGAGATGAAACAAGACTCGTACACCACGATAAGTGTTACCACTGCTTATTCTTTTTAGTAAATCTAAGGACTTTCTAAATAAGTTCATGAATTTAAAATTTCATATTAACTAACTTATTTAATTAGTATTTCGTGTGATTAATTAGTATTTCGTATTATAAATTGATATAATTAATTTTTAATTCGTAATTGGTATCTACATAAAGTTCAAAAATGTATTTTGCAACACATCAAATTGACAAGTGTCATACTGACAGCCCGCCCTTTCATCGTAATAGTTTTGTTTTGTTTTTATATATTTTGTCTATATCCAATTGTTTTGTTTTTAAATATCATCTTTTTCCCCACTGAAAAAGTTTGAGAACCGCTCCGCAACTGATAACTTATTCTTGTTTCAATTACGTCACTAGTTGTCACGGGAAGAGAATACAAGGCGAAGTATATATAAAGTATATATATATACAGGCAAAAAGTGGGAGGCAAGAAAAAAGTTTCGAAATCGAGTGGGGTATCAAATGAAAAGTCTTAATTAGCACATTACATTTCAAAACTATAACATTGTCAGCCGTAAGGCCCCTCGCCCACTGCGACTTTTAGTAGCGATGCATCACTACTAACGCGCATTAGTCGCATTTGCAACGCGATACTGTAGTGATGCTAACGCGCTACAGCATCGAGAGTCGTGACTGCATCCATGCTGACGCGCGACCGTGTCGGAACGATATCGTCATCGACACTCAAAGTTTTTTTTGTATTTTAAACGTTGTAACATAATATCCGCCAAGTAATCTCTCTTTATTAAATGAGTGCATCCAATACTGACGCTACTTTCGTTGCCCACGCTTCGGTTGTCTACTATTCGGCTAAATACGTAAAAGCAGGACCAAAGAAAACGTGACTAATGAGCCTCAACGGAGTCCATTTTGCAACTGTGACGACCGCAAGCATTTTTGTGCCGTTAGTGAATCGCGTTTGCATCGCGACAATATCGCGTTTGCATCGCGACGGCATCGTGTGCGAGGGTTAGGAAATACAAGCTAAACAAAGCACGCATTGCTTGCGAGCTTTGTTTAGCTTCTATTTCCTAAGTCGCCTTCTACGACGTCCACGGGAAGACTTGAAATGAAAGGCAAATAATAAATGTTTTTACGGCGTATAAATAAACATATTTAGTGGGTAGGTATATGGGTTCGTCGGCACTATTCTCATACCCAGACAGCGGAAATAGATATGGTATAGCGGATTTTTTCATCAATGCCCGGGGCAAAGTTAATATTGCTAGCCCGCCGCTTTATCAATTTATCGAAAATGGTGTGTAGCTAAATATAAAACTAGAGCTAGACACGTTCAATAATAATAATATCCCTCCCTGACAATAGTTAGGTAGCTATGGAGGACTGTCCGTTAGTGCATCTCAATGGTACATTGAGGGAAACCTCCAATAGATGCAGCCTACTCACTTTTTAGGTAAAAAGGTAATAAAAGGCCTCTTCATGTTGGCTTTGGCCCCATGAACACCTCCAAGAACCGGGTCCCCTTGGACCCGTGGCTGAAAAGGGTACCAACATATTTATAATAATAAATCTGTATTTCGGATAACTCCTTAGTTAATTACAATAATTTATTATGACACAAGTAAAAATATATTTTGATGCGACTTCCTATGGTCACCCGCATGCAATTTTCAGCATGATTTTATATATTATAATTTCTCAGTTCGAATGAAAATTTTGCTTTTCCACAGGTCGTCCCCAACCGACCCTGACTTGGCTCATCAACAACAAGCCGTTGGAAGACCACACGATCCTCAAGAATGACGGGAAGGTCATCATCAGCAAGATAGCCATCGGAGGAGTCGACAGGAGCTGGTTGAACACCAGCATCCGATGTCAAGCTACGAACACGCCGCTGCTCAGCCCACATGAGAGGACGGCGAGGGTTGAAATGAGATGTAAGTACATATAAGGCTATTTTTAATGAAGTACAAATATTTTTAAAGGTCCATCGTTTTTAATGACTTTTCTCAATGAATTTACATCGGAATACAAAAAAAAAATAGGTTCTCATACAAATCGAACTAGTCACACAACCGAAGTAGGACTGCCTCCGTGGTCCAGTGGTCAAGGCGTTCGCCTTGTGACCCGGAGGTCATGGGTTCGATTCCCACTGGGAAGCATACTTTGTGAAAAAGTTGTTTCCAGTCTGGATAAGATATTGCAGGCTTGAATCACCTGATTATCCGAAAAGAACATCTTTCTTTTCGGATAATCAGGTGATTCAAGCCTTCCGTGTTTCGGAAGACACGTAAAACTGTGGGTCCCAAACGCCACCTAGCGTTTGATCATCAACCTATCCAAGGATTGGTTCCTGGTTTGCCCTTTGGGTTGTGGAGGTCAGACGGCAGTCGCTCTGTGTAAAAACCAGTAACCTCGTCAAATCTCCTTGGTGAGGTAGCGGACCCCGGGCTCTGAAGCGTTACTGCTGAGGATGCAACCGAGAATACGCTCGGATGATGATGACAAATCGAAGTAGTCACGTGACGAAGTTACTATGGGATGTGAATTATTTTTTCAATGATGGACTGAATCACCTCTTAAAATTTTGTACAAAATTATAAATATGTAAGTGTGTACAATTATGATCGCAATGGCCCGGTAGGAAAACGCATTGTTAGCTTTTACAAGTTAAGCGACAAATAGACGTGGTCCGCACTTGGATATATGACCTCAAGTGCCATAAAAAAGCTCATCCGTGCTTCGGAAGGCACGTTAAGCCGTTGGTCCCGGCCGTCACTATTGTATGGTAGTCGTCAAGCTATGGCAGGTGACTTTAGGCAGCTTGAAAAATACGACACCAATGTTGGCGACTTACTCTCACGAACAACAAAACTGATTACATCCGAACTAATACTCAGGTTGCTAGGTTATGTCTTCCCTCTTAACCCTGCTATCTCACGTGGCATATAGGTTTTGTGGCCCTTGGCTCTTTCTTCTTCGTAGATAACATCCTTTTTGAAAGGTTCCGTAGTAAACAAGGAACCCTTATAGTTTCGCCATGTCTGTCTGTCTATCTGTCCGTCCGCGGTTTTATTCAGCAACTATTAGTACTAGAAAGCTGTGATTTGGCATGGGTTTGGATATTAATTATGCTAAAAAGTGGTAAAATAAAATACTGAAAGAAATAAATTTTTATGGTAGCTCCCATACAAGTAAAGTGAAAAGTATTTTTTATGTGGTGTATCGTTGTAAAGGTCTTTCAAAAAAATTTAAGGTTGTGAACACTGTTTTTTGATTTAGGGATCCGTTTTTGAAATATTTGGTTTTAAAGTGAACATTTTTGTTAGAGTCAAGTGTCCCCCCTCCCACCTTCGCTCTATCTGCAAAACTTTATATATGGACACGTGAAAAAATTCACAGCTTTAGTATATATAACGCACTTGAAAGAAAAACTATCAGAGCTAAGTAGGGTTTACAAATTAAAAAGTTATAGGCGATCAACTTATAAATGTACTCAGAAAAGGAAATTTTCGTACAAATTCAATAGAAAATTAGTTTTTAGACGTTTTCAGTAGCATAAACTCAAAGTTGGTATTCGTAACTACGGAACCCTACACTGCGCTTAGCCCGACACGCACTTGGCCAATTATTTAATTCATTTAACGCCTACCATCACGCTAAACATGTTTTTTTTGCAGTGCGTCCCACATCAGTGATGATCACGAACAAGCCTGCGAAGATGTCGGCTGACGTCGAGACTGTTCTGGTCTGTGTCTCGCACGGTAGCAGGCCGCCAGCACAGATCACATGGTATAGGGAGAACAGGATCTTTACCAGGGGAAAGGTATGTGTTTAATCAAAGAGAAAAGGTTGAAGTTTTCTTAAATCTCACAGATGAAATAATGGTTCGTTTCCGCTTTATTTTAATATGGAACTGAAAGATGTTGGCGGACGTCGAGACTGCGTTAGTCACGGCAGCAGGCCAGAAGAAAGGTTTTGTAGTGTCCTGTCGTGTCGCCACTTGATCGGCAAACAAACTCAAATGCAAAGTTTTGCCCAAGTAAAAAGTATAAATGAAAGAGAAATATTCATTATCACCATACCATATAATACGATCAATTTTTTTTTCATATGAAGTCGCCACTTCTGTATGGTATTTGCCTTAAGAGTTATTCTTCAAAAGATTTGGTAACGAGATTTTTCTTTTAACAGCACACCGAATTCACGAACGAAACTACTACGGTGAGCCGTCTGTCGATGCTGCCGCAGCCGGAGGACGACGGCGCAGTGATCCGGTGTCGAGCTGACAACCCAGTGCTCAGTGTAGCGCTAGAAGACTCCTTCAGGATGACTGTGGTTTGTAAGTACCATTCACGAACGGAGCCACTACAGTGAGCCGTTCTTTTCGTTTGCGAAAAGAAGACTTTGCAAGATCCTGGGATTAGTGAGAGAAAGTGATGTAAGGAGGTGAAGAAATGCCGATATACGAGAACTAGTGGACGAGGCAAAATTTCTGGCGAAATCAAGGCGCACCTTCTTCGCCGGCTCGGATCCTTCGGAAGAATGGAAGAGGATCAGGGGTGGAAGAAAGCATGTCAGGGCCATTCCAGGTATCACTGGAGCGACGTAATGATGGCAGACTGCGCGAACTGCGAGTTGACGATGACTGGCGAGAGATATCACAGGACCGAATACTGGCTTGTTATGTGCTGGCCATATGTAACTCGCTTTAGGAAGCAAGCCAGGATAGTAAGTTCTCCTTTCTCATCGAGTGTGTAAATAACTATAAAACTAGTGACAGATTCTTTGAGCTGCCAAAAGTGGCCCTCTAAAAATAACCTGTGGGTCTTGCGACCCTGAGCTCTGTCTGCTTAGAGTTACAAAACCTAAGTTGCTCTTTCTGCTCCATTAGCGATAGTGTAAGTATAGTATATAGAATTTATATAGCATAACAGAAAGAAATATTTATTTATTATATTCATAAATCAAGAAGTATTTTTTTATTTATGTATTCGTTATAAAATAAAGTCTCTTTGAGTTAGTATCCCAATAACACAAGTCTCGTACTTACTTTAGAGCTAGCTCAATCTGTGTGATTTGCCAGTATATTTATTTTCTGCCAGAATTTTTCTGACGCCTGCCGGAAGGCACTCTGCTCATATTTTTTGTTCTAGATCCTGCACTTTATTATATGCGGCCGGGCTTAATCCCTTGAGTGGGTGTGAAACCCAGAGTCCGGTATAATGACGGACGTGTAGACTGTAAATGGCAAAGTAAATTAAATATAACGTGTTACAAAATATACTGAAACTTTTTAAGCTGTGAATTCAGAAAACGTACATGTATAGAAAGTAAAAAACATTTTTTCATTGATCGATATATGTTTCTTGGGGATAATTGTTAAGTATCATGGACTTATCCTAAAAATAGGTTCAGTATATTTTGTTAGACCTTGTACATTTCGAAATAGCAAAAACATCGTATTTCGGCCAATTATACCAAAAACGCAGTTACATCGACTATTTCACTATTTCAATATTGCTAGCGTCAATCAGCTTTATAAAATAACGAACGGACAGAATTGACCTTTAAAACCCCGACGCAAAAAGAGGGGTGTTATAAGTTTGACGCCAATGTTTGTCTGTCTGTGTGTTTGTTTGTAGCATCACAACTCTTGAATAGATGGACCAATTTTGGCCGGATTTATTTTGTAATTTACCGGGCAAATAAACTTTGTGCGTAAAGCTGACATACCCTTATTAGGATTTAGAAGATGAACTGTGCATTCATTGTTTATATATATTTATTTAAGCTTGATTGCAATATTAAAACCTAATGCCAATATCTAAGAGCCAGCATGCATAAGAGGCGTATATAGGCGTACACTAGTGCACTCAACAGAGGGTGATAAAAGGTCGCTTCTGTGTGTATTCGCAAACATCATTTGGGTGCCTTTTCTTACTCAAGTTTCGAAATCAGCAGGCATTTTAATACTTAAATAATAAATTACGATTAGGAATAGATTTCTGTATAATTAATATTTTGTTTTTAATGGTGCATCAGCAATATTCTAGTAATAGTTGTATATTCAGCGGTTTGCATGGTTCGTAACCTCGTTATGTCAATCCTATTGACAGCAGATTATTATTATGGAAAGGCCATACACTCAATTTACCAAATTACTAACATTTTCACGCGCGTGGAAATCGAAGCTCCTATTTAGTGTTTTTCTGCTTTACAATTCAATTATTAATTATGGTTACATTTTTTAAAACAAATTTATAATATAGTTCGTACCTTTGTCTTGGTCTTCCACGCATGTGTTACTTACTTGGTAAGATACGCTTTGCTTATATCACGAACACGGCATGAATATACTTTCCAAACCATACCATTTTTAATAGGTTGGGGAAAAAGTCTTTTCGCATTTTATATGAAAATTCAAAACATTTTTTAATATAGTTTATTTACATTTAACTAAAGTATGTAGGTACCATTTTGTTCGATAACTTTTTGCCATCTTATAGGTAGGGACATGATCCCATTGCTATAGAAATTTTGGGGCTTCTGACACAAAAACTACGTCAAGTAGTTTTGGCAGTCCTGTCGTGATATTAACCTGACACTGCCTAAAGAATTCTGAAGAGACCGAAACAGATGGAAATCTGAAGGTGCCAGGTCAGGACTATACGGCGGATGCATTAACACCTCCCAGCCAAATTCTCTTAATTTTTGCTGAGTGGTTACATTTTTTAATATAGTTTATTTACATTTAACTAAAGTATTTAGGTACCATTTTGTTCGATAACTTTTTGCCATCTTATAGGTAGGGACATGATCCCATTGCTATAGAAATTTTGGGGCTTCTGATCAAAAAACTACGTCAAGTAGTTTTGGCAGTCCTCTCGTGATATTAACCTGACACTGCCTAAAGAATTCTGAAGAGACCGAAACAGATGGAAATCTGAAGGTGCCAGGTCAGGACTATACGGCGGATGCATTAACAGCTCCCAGCCAAACTCTCTTAATTTTTGCTGAGTGGTTAAAGATGTGTGAGGTCTAGCGTTATCATGATGAAAAACCACACCCCTTCTGTTGATTAATTCCGGCCGCTTTCTCTCAACTTCTTGCATTAATCTTATCAATTGTTCGCAGTAGAGTTCTGAATCGATGGTCCTGCCTGGTGGTAACAGCTCATAATGAATAATGCCCTTCCAATCCCACCACACACACAGCATCACCTTGTTGCGAGTTAACCCGGGTTTCGCCACAGTCTGTGAAGCCTGACAGGCCTTTGACCATGACCTTTTTCGCACGTTCTTGTCGTAAGTGATCCACTTTTCATCACCAGTTATCATTTTTTTCAAAAATGGTTCGGTCTCATTACGTCGTAATGAAGAATCACAAATGAGTACACGGTTCATTAGGTTTCTTTCAGAGAGCTCGTGAGGTACCCAAATATCGAGCTTTTTTGTGTACCCATTTTTTTTTAAATGCGCCGAAACTGTTTTGTGGTCAATTCCCAGTTCTTCAGCTACGTCGTAACTACTGATATGCCGATCTTGCTCCACTTTTCAAAAATAGCATCCATTTTATCCGTAACAGGGCGACCAGAGCGACGTGCATCTTTGACATCAAGATTTCCGGATTGAAAATGCTAAAACCAAATTTGTGCTACTTTCACAGACACTGCACTAGGTCCATAAACATCGCAATTTTTTTTCGCGGCTTGCGTTACATTTTTACCTTTTTGGTAGTAAAATTTTAAAATGTATCAAATTTCTTCATTAGATTCACTCATCTTGACGGTAAGAAAAACAAATGAAAATCACGCATTTTCCTAATTTGAATTTGGAATTATCTTTTTTAAAATTTAAACTTTTAAATGATACCAAAACCAGGCAGGTACAAATAGTATAGCCAAAGTGGTTTAATTACAAGTTCATACATACTATATGTGAAAAGACTTTTTCCCCAACCTAATATAATTCCAGTCTTTTATTAACAGAACAAATCTAGTTGTATTTCTTTTTTTAAACAATTAAAAACTAATACAATGTATGATCCGCGCGTTCCGATTGCTTATTACTACCCCGTCAGTCGCAAGCGTGAGTAGCCTGCGGGGCGCCTCGTGGTTGCCCCGTACCTTATCCTTTCAGGTCGCGGAATAAGAGCCTTAATTAGTTTGCCCCGTATCCTTACATTCCCTATCAGCTAGATTCCACTTCGGTACGTTAATCTTATCATTAATATTCAATTCAAATATACTTTTCCGTACCTATCAGATCGACGTAATATTTGCTGAGTCTCGTAATTTCATCTCTTAAGCAGAATAATATTATTCTGGCACCCAATGTCGAGAGTAGGTACAATTTTCACCGATTAAGAAATTTGCTAGTTAATAGATTAGATGCTTTGCGGAAGTCAACATTTGGATTACTTTGTTTTGTTAATATGTCTTATTCTATTAATTAATTGATTCTGTGTTATAATATGACTTATACGTGTAGGTAGTACATAGGTACTTATTAAGTCTATATCCCTTACTTTCAAAAGTAACTTCCAGTGTGATGATGGGCATGTAAAACAAACGGGTCACTGAATCGAAACGTTGTCTTTGCGAACTCTCAATGTAAAAGATCCAACCAAAGGTATCCATAACTATGGAGAACACGCGAAAAAAGTATTATCCTCACATGCCTACCCTAAAAAAATGTTGTCTTTAAGTTTCATTATACCCTTTGTCAGCGTACGTAACATTTATGCCCATGCAAAAAACCAGCTATCTAGTACTAACAGTCTCCGAGATAAACCGCGGACCGATAGACAGAGGCACTTCGAAAGTCTGAAAACCAATGTAGATAAGCATTAAATGTTAAACCGACTTTAAAAAGGAAAGAGGTTATTAATTCATTGAAATCTTTTAAGGGTTTAAAACATTTCAATGAATTAGTAAAAACGGGACCCTATTACCAAGACTCCGCTGACCGTCCGTCCGTCCGTCTGTCTGTCACCAAGCTGTATGTCATGAACCGTGATAGCTAGACAGTTAAAATTTTCACAGATGTATTTCTGTTGCCGCTATAACAACAAATACTTACTAAAAACAGAATAAAATAAATAATAAAAGGGGGCTCTCATACAACAAACGCGTCTTTTTGCCGTTTTTTGCTCTATTTTAATATCGTTAACAGGCAGATGCTTCAAATATTTACAGAATATTTAGTTGTATCACTTTAAAAATATTATAATTAAAATAAAATAAATATTTAAGGTGGCTCCCATACCAAAAACATGCTTTTTTATAGGTTATGGTGCGAAACCCTTCATGCGCAAGTCCGACTCGCACTTGGCCGGTTATACAAGTCCGTAGCGTTATTTTTGTATGTAGGTACGAGTATGTTAACTGATTAGATCACTCGAAGACACGTAATTGATGAAGTATAACTTTCTTTTTTGTTTATTTGGGCATACTTTCCATAGAAAGTTTATTAAAATCAGTTGTGTAGTTAGTTAGATGATAAATCGTTTCTTTTATGTTTTTAAAAATTAAGTATGGTCGAAATTACTAAGAACTGCTTCATTCAGGCATTTGAATAAGATGAAGGTACATCTATCAACTTTACGCACGGATCTAAAAGTTGAATCGTAAGGGAGGGAAAGAGAAGAAAGTTTACTCTACTTTTCAACACAGCTTTAAAAAGACTGTTAAAATTTAATATGTTAGTTTTGTAGTGCATATAAAATAAGAGGAAATGATACATTTTTACATTAACTCGTTGGAAAAAAGAACTCTACCATGGATCATGCGCTGGAATTTTCTCTCAAAGAATTAATTAATTTTACTTAGAAAGAACGCGCAACGTTGGTAAATGGTAAGCTTTGTCATTTGTTTCACTTTTTTTTATCTATCTGTATGATGTTATTTTTACAGTAGTATAATGACTTTTAATTACTTCAATGCTGGTCCGGGAGAAAAGATTTTTTTAAATGTATCAGCTGCTTCTCTTCCCACGTAGATCGTTTTAAGCCCATCGCGGGAATATGCGAAAATGCGAATGTTAACCCGTTGAAAACCGCCATTACCAGAGACAGATTTAGAGGCCAAAAAACTGCCACTTTTAGCTAATGTGCGTTGAAAAGCTAGAGTAGTTGATAAAATAATTTGTAGGGTTATCTAGGGCTTGATCAAGGCAAAATTTTAAATGATATCTCCGTTTCCGTTTAAATAATTTATTTCAAATGGGGGCAACACCGGACCCCGAAAAATGCATGTAAACCCTTCTACCTTGACGACCTCCGTGGCGTAGTGGTCACCATGCTAGTCCGCCACCCAGAGGTCCCGGGTTCCATCCCTGGTCAGGGCAAGTTGGAAAATGGCCTTTTTCAAATTGTCCTGGGTCTTGGATGTTTATCTACATATGTATTTGTTATAAAATATAGTATCGTTGAGTTAGTATCCCATAACACAAGTTTCGAACTTACTTTGGGGCTAGCTCAATCAGTGTTATTCGTCCCTATATATTTATTTATTTACCTTTCCAGTCTGTATCTCTAAAGGGGCAGACAGAGCTTTTTGGGTATTGGGGCTCTAGACGGACAAAGCCCGGGGTTTGTAAGACCCAAAGGCGTGATGGATGGCTAGAAGATGAAAAAGGTTTCGAAATAGTGATGTGTTGCTGGCCGCATCGTCTATTCCCTTGATCGGCTTTCACGATCTGCGCGGGTAGAGAAGCAGCTGGTACACTTCAAGATACCTATCTCCTAGACCAGCTCACTTAATATTTGTTAATTTACAGACAAACCAGTCCTGACCATGTCACTGGGAAGCACCCTCAACCCCAACGACATAAAGGAGGGGGATGATGTCTACTTCGAATGCAACATCCGGGCCAACCCCAAAGAACACCGGATATCCTGGTACCATAATGTGAGTGAGTCACAGATCTGTTCGTTTTTTCAACCGACTGCAAAAACGAGGAGGTAATCAATTCGTATGTTTTTTTTTACACAAACAAAAAAACGCGATACGCGATATCTTTGCCACTGCGATTTTGATGAATCCTTAAACTGCAGACGCAAAAAATGGAGGTTTACGCCAGTGTTCAGAGATACAGTCAGACAGCTGTCTGGATGTCTGTGATATCGTAGCTCTCGAATGGATGGACCGATTTCGATGTTTTTTTTTGTACATGAAAGCAAATTTCCTTGTGATATTTAGCTATGTTTGGTATAAATTGGTTCATGTAATCGAAAGGTACTGAGAATTTTGTATTAGAACGCTTGAAAGTCGGGTTTTTTTTATTGACCTGGCAAATAAATTAGTGTTTAAAAACTTTTAGTACCTACTTGGTCCCAATTTTAATTTGGTGAAGATATGATAAAGAACTTAGGAGATATGAAAGTCCTAAAAGAAAACGATGTATTTTATGGTAATAAAAAATCTCCGATTGAGGGAATGAGTGAGAATCTAAATCACTACTACTTATGATTCCATTTTTCCATCTTCACGCCCACCATCTCGCTTGGATCTTATCTTAAGAAGACGAAGACGTGATAATGTAGACGTTGGATTACCTTTACTCACATGGCAAGCTCCTCAAAATATTTTTTGGAGAAAAAATAGAAAAAGTAATAATAGAAAAAAGAATAACATACCAAAAAAAAATATTCCATGCTGACTGATCTATTTCCTCGATCGGCTTCAGAGTCATCATTCATCATTTATTAAAATCAAAAGAGTGTGTTAAAAGATATGTGGAATTTGAACAAGTAATACATTTTATAAAATGTATTTACACCCACACTCCATCAACCCAACGTGAGTGGAGTGTAGGTTTGTGTGTAGAAATAATCCGCCTTCTCTGCTTGTCACATTCATACATGAGCACAATTAAGTGTGAATAAATAATTTATGCCTGGCGAAAATTTCTTCTTTTTCAAAGAACTTTTTTTTCTTAGCGCATAGAAACAACCCTATCAAAAGAAAAAGCCACATATTTGTGGCGGTCCAGGTATGCTACCGCCACGAAGAGAAGGTCTACCCGGGCTCTGGAGGAGCACAACTGACTATGGAAACGGGAACGCGCGAAGATGAAGAATGATGAAGTTATTCGGCGTCAACAAGTCACTAGGATTTGTAAACGATGTCGAAATGGATTTATCGTTCTTATTTATAGGCACGCCGAATGGAAAACAACTTAGCTTTTTACAAATTGGTTTGGTACTTTTTCTTTTCATAGGGTTGTACATATGCGCTAAAAAAAATTATTTGAACTAAAAATCTACCTTGCGGAATTTCCAGTTGCATCCTTTGCTGTATTTCTGTGAAGCCTGGGGTCTTTTTCCGGATTTTTTTTCTCCACTTTACACGGTCTTGAACATCCTTGATTGTATGACCATTGTCACGCATGTCAACCTTGATAACGTCAATCCAGCATTTATAGGTCTGCCACGATTGCCGGGGATGCGGCTAATGGATGCAGCATTGATATTTGTAAAAATGTATAATAAAAATAGTCGTATTTGACGGAATCCGCAGAGCAGTATTTTCTGTATCTGTGAGGAACAAGTAAAATAGACGCGACTTGTACTTCTGAGTTTGTACTCAAGTACGGTCATTTTCAACTACTACTTACATCTTGCTTTTTCCGCTGAAAGAAAACTTTGTGAAGAAACCTGCATACTAGTGTCACTAGATGTCAGTCATTGAGCTACGTCAGATGCTTTTATCGTTGGTACTTGTATTAAAATCTGTGCATAGACCAAATTTTTTTTTATATGTGTTTAAAGGCATTTCGAAAAATCTGACACGAATAAATAAGAAGACGGTGAATATCATTTAAAGGTTTATTCAAAGCCAAGCATTGCCAACCCTAAATACAAAATGATTGACCAAGCGTACTTGATTTAATTTACTTTTTCACCAAACAAACGCAAATCATTTAAATAAAAGCCGATTTTCTTAACTTTATGTAAATATTTTATTTGTTTTCAATTACTATCTAATTTATTACAAGAACCTAGACGTCGGTTCGATTAAGCTAAAACCTAGTCTAAATAACGTAAGGCAAATCAACAAAACGATCACTCTCCAGATTTTTTTTTACCTTCTGTTCATGTCTGTCTGTTTGTCTGTCTCTCCGTCCACGGTTTTACTCGTGGATTTGGCATAGGTATGAATATTAATTATGCAAAAATGTGGTAAAAGAAAAAATATACAAGTAAAGTGAAGTCATTTGTTTTCTTGACTTACTAATCATGTGGGGTATCGTTGAATAGGTCTTCCAAAAATATTATTAGCATGTGAACATCGTTTTTCGATTTAGGGATCCGTTTCTGAAATTGCATGCGAATGAAATGCGCTTGGCCAATTTATTTCACTTTAAAATGAAGCGACGCGTAAATCAGGCGGAGAACAAAACAAGACATCGTATAGTCGATAGTTTTTTTAATCACATGGCGTAATTTTTTTTTCAAAAAACAAATGTGAAGTAACTACGCATTAATTAGGTAGCGAAAAAATACTGGGGAGTGACCGAAAAAGGGTTCTTACTCAGTAATATAAGTTTTCCGAAATAGTTGCATGAGACATTTATCCTCCTCCACTCTCAGTCTTTTTGTTTCTTATGTTTGTTTTGTAAAGCCTTTATTTAAATATGTTTCTATTGCAGGATATCCAAGTGAGCCAAAACATGTCTTCTGGAATCTTCATCAGCACCAAGTCCCTGGTACTGCAAAGAGTGGCTAAAAGCGATGGAGGACTGTACACTTGCAAAGCTGCTAATCATATGGGCGAGTCCAGCAGTCAGGCTGTCTACCTTAGGGTTCAATGTAAATCTTCTACTACTTCTATATGATTTGTCCATATTTATTTATTTATTCTATTTAGTAAGTACTTCATTTTTTGGCCCGTTCTTGGTTGCGTTCTACGGGGTATTGTTTCGGACTCCGGGATGCCCAAAGGTTCCGTAAAAAGAAAACCAAAAGTGGTGGAGAAATTTGTAGCAAAGCAGCTACATAGATTGGAAAATCTAACAGGCAGACTATTTAACTCAAAGGTCAATGTAATTAATCACTTTCACTACCCATTGATCTTATTATCATCAGGCTCTCTGTACTACCAGAGATATACTTGGCCAGAGCAACCAGAAGTTTTGGCCTAAATTCTTTACGCTGGCCAGACGGGTAAGGGAGGTCTTAATGATGTTTTAGTATGAGCTTGTATTTCCCAAGTCGAAGATTTGGAGTGATCCTACAATACTCTTCCGAAAATCATCAACCACCTTCTGCTAAAAATAGGAATGTCCTAATGATTGTCATTTTCATGGTTCTAACGTATTTTCATCAATGTTCGTCCGATCAATAGATTTTTCTGATGTCGTTGATATATCCTACCAACAGACGACCTACGCTGCGACCAATTAAAATGTAACCCATATTTTTCAAGATTGACTAACTGGCAGAAATAAAAATTATATTTGAAAATTATGAAGTGGATTAACCCACCAGATGCACCTGTCTGCGCCCAACCCACGCCACTTCTTATCGGCGCACGATTAGACGAACCATTGCGCGTGCGCTGCACCGTGAGCGCCGATCCTGCTGACGTCACCTTTTATTGGCAGTTCAACAACAGTGGGGAGAGTTTCCAAGTGTCTCCGGCCAGATATGGTAAGTATCTAATGCATTTCTACTCATTTTAGCACGTTGCGCTATAGCGGTATAATGAGTGGAGACATAGGTATTACTAAATCCGTATTTTTTTATCATAGGTATTTACTTTATTGTTATTTTTTTTACAAAATTCACAACAGTTTCTTCAAAACTAATACATAATATGAAAGGAATCAGTCAAAAATACCACCTCAATCGTACTGGTTCCAAAGTACCCATTATGCTTGCCGCATTACCTCTTTGAATTGCTATGGACAGCCTTTGGACCAGGTACCATCCGGAACGGTGGTCATATCTACGGGACTTTAACCGGCGTCCTTTCTCACTAAGAAAGTGCTCTACGTGCTCTTTCTACTAATATTTTATATTTTTTATATTCAGCTACCGCACCAGGTGATCGCATAGTGTTAGTGAGGTAGGACGCCGCAAACGTGCTGACTCAAGTTGCGTGATGAATCCCATAACAAACAACGTCCCCTCTGCCAAGGTATCAACGTGATACCGTTAGGTCGTTTTCCGTCTGTGCGGAAAAGACCAGGAGGTTCCAGCTGGCCAGGTATATTTGCCGATATCAATGCCCTTCGTATAATATTATTTAATCCGTATAGCTCCACTGACCCACTACAAAAGAGACATCAGTATTTGAAAGTCTTCGTAACCACACTGGTGGAGATTATTAGTGGGGTCACCAGTCCGTAGAGATCTTATCAATATCCGTTCAGCCTCTGGGCTTTGCGATTCTTTCCTTTATCTTTCCTGGAGATAAAAAGACATGCTCTTTTAATCCTTGTTCCAGTATCCACCGGAGGAACAGCCAGTGAGTTGCGATACCGAGCGGCTAGCGAACGAGACTACGGGGCACTGCTATGTCGAGCTACTAACACCGTTGGCAGGCAGAAGCGGCCTTGCGTGTTCCAAATAGTACCCGCTGGTAAGAACCACTTTCAAACCAGGGTTCGATGTCTAAAGAAGCTCATTATAGATCTGTTTTTCATAAGGTGTGATTTTGAACGTTCTAAACTTCATAATAAAAATAAAAACCATACTATCCGAAAAATGTAGACATAAAATCACCCATTTCAATGTCACCGCCGCTACCGGGCGAATGGCGGATGGCAACGGCCGCGCATGTAGTAAAGTCAGAAGGTTAGCTATTTATTAGATATTCAGGAGATTTTTAATGATTTTTGATTATAGAATAAAGCGCTGTCATAATATTGTGCCTCCAGTGTAGAGCTTAACGACTATCAACTAGGTTAAAATCAAATTGTGCATGCATCGCTAAATAAAGTTAAACCGTTGTTTGTGTTACATTCAAATCCGCGATTGATTAACGATGGACGCCATGATGGACGATGCGCCCAACTTGAGATTATAATTCAATTTGTAATGCGAAACAAAGACTGCAACTTTGTACCTTTAAATTCCTAAATTCTTTATTTTTATTAATTTTTATTTCTTTATATTCATAAAAGCTCTTTGAAAATTTTAATTCTTTCTTACAAGCTTATATTGTGAGGTCTAAGTACTTATCAAGACAAATGTAATAAGTCCAAACACGATAAGGTAGATTTGTTTTATTCCAGGGTTTCTATGGCCACCTTCCGACTCCATCATCAGATCAGCTATTCACACACAGCATTCTACTTACAAAAATATTGCATTGTCATCTGATTTACATTAGCATACAAAATTTCATCTCAATCGGAAACCGGAGAAAGGCTCAAATTGAACTAGTAAGATTTGGCCCAAAAAACAACAAACAAGGCAAGCTAAATAAAAGTTTAAGTAATATACATAAAGCAATATACACTCCTTAATCAGTGATATAGTGGAACTAATTTAAGGATATATTCTCAGTCCATGATACTGACCAACTTTACCTCAAGTCTGTCTTTGCAGAGCTTCATGGTAAATAAATTATTCACCGCGCACCTTTTAAGTATAAACCAAAAAAAAAAAACATATATTAAAATTAACCCTATCTCAAAATGATCTTAAAAACGTAGAAAATGCAATTCGACATCGTTTTTACGAGTATAAAAAACATCAATGGGTCTAAAATAAAATTGCTATATTTTGTTTCTGCGTACCAAGAGTAATCTATCAAACAGAGTCAATTAATAAACATGGTATCGCGATAAATGTTACGGTGAAATTAGGCGTAAACTCGGGAAAGTGATTAAGGCAAGTTAATCAATTTAAAATTATCATCGATAAAGATTTATCGACATTTTCCCATCTCTATTAATAACAATACCGGTCTGGTAGAAAGGAAAAAACTTGGTGTAAATATACCTGCTTCTCATCCCATGCAAATTGTAAAAGCCAACTGAAGGAATGCGATTATACCCAAATCTTCAGATTCTTATAAACTTTTTTCATACGCACAATGTTGGATCTCTTTCTGATAGAGTAGATCCCTTATAAAAACATCCGCTAGTTTCAACAAGTCAAATCAAATACTTTTCTTCTAAACTTCAAAACAAACATTTTCATTGCGATTTGTATGACGTACCACGTCGTGACGCGTCATAGACCGTAGTTTCTGGGAGGTTAATAACGCTTTTAACATCAATCTGCATTAATAATTCTAAAATTACGTTCAAACTGGATATGATCAAAGACAAATGACATTACTTAAAATACAATTTTTTTATTTGACCTGATTCTATTTGCTATTTGCGTTATAACATCTGCAATGCGCTTTACCTGTACACTCATTTGAAAATTCCATAATCACTCAGTATCTTGACACTTAGCACGTACAGTCGCCCCATAAAACGGAACGTAAAAATGCTTTGGCGTAAAAACAAAAATTAGTAATTTTATAGTCAGCGCCTGTTGTAATTTACTGAGAAATTTTCACTTTCAGCTTTTGCTAATAACTAAATGTTGAACGTTTTTACAGATTTTCAAAACAATAAGAAGAATTGTTTGGCGTTAAACCGAACACGAAATACTTAGGTGTTCTTCTTTCCTATAGAGTGGGGTAAGAACTATACTGGTTTCAGCTTTTTCGAGCTGTCTAAAAGCATCTAACGTAGTTTAATGACTAGTAGTCATCTAGTGACTCTCTTACGATGTTTTCCTTGGGTAAGCAGTTGTAGTGAACGAACTTATTCCTCACAGAAGCATAAAAGTGCTTATCCACTTTGGCTACCACCACTTTACTCCTTGTATGGAAATATAATATTTGGAAAGGTTTTAATGAAATCTGACAACAGGTAATTTGTAGCTTCCCATTTAAGTACAAAATTTTTTAAGTATACTTAAATTCTTTTTAAATTCTTATAATCAAAATAAAATACACGAACAAACACCCGCAACTCACAAAATGTAATCTAAAGTTATACAAGAAAATTCGGACCGACCAAAAACTAATTTAGTTCTTCCGTTACGCCCCCAAAATTTAATTAATTATAAAACCGTCTCGAGTTTCTATCGTATTAATCAAAATATCTGATATTCTGGAATCAGATAAGCGACACGATCGTCTAAATCAATGTGTAAATTAATAATTTTCTTAATTAAAACATTCCCGATTTCAGCGCTGTACCTATGGGCGCCTGAGTAAATATAGAGGAATGAGCTGATAGACCTATTGGTTTTCAATCTATCGCACTTTAAGCCCATGATTAATTTATATAAATGGGACTTAATAGAAACCTTTTTGGCTGGATTTGACGTTTTGATTAGAATTTAAATGCAAGTAAAATCGTTCGTGGTCACAGACAAACTACAGAAAGTTTCATGTTAAGTCTCGTTTGTATACATATATTATATCAGATGAGAGACACAGTCTATGTAGGTTAGCAACAGTGCTGAAAACTTTCACCAAACTTGTCGAAGCCACAAATACAAATTATTCAAATAATTTAATTCTTTTTTCCACCTTCTCGTGCACCATAACGCTAAAGGTGGCTAGGCCATGCGGCCCGGGGGGATTACTACAAAAGTGGTGGCAAGACCGACGTTACTGCGTATCCGCGTTTCAGTATCAGGCAACAGAGTTGGGCAAAATGTAATTAAACTACTAATTACTAACTACAATTACTTTTTGTAGTTAGTAATTGCAACTACATAATGACAAAAAGTAACTAAAAAAGTAGTTAAACTATAAACTACAAAAAGTAATTGTAATCACAATTACAAACTACTTTTTGAAACTACAAATTTTATAAAGATTTACTTACTTATTAATTTTCGTTTCTTGCTTACAACTTTTTACACTTACAATTTCAAAATACAACACCTTTAACACACGCCCACGATGATAAATTCTTATTGTAATTTGTAGTTATAACTACTTAATTACAATCACAAATTACAACTACAGTAGTTTCAATTATTGTAGTTAAATTTAAAGTAATTTCAACTACTTGTAGTTAACTACATGTAATTGTAATTTGCAATCAAACTACACAATGTTAATGTCCGACCGATTTCGATCATGGCGACCACTTCAGACTCCTAATTGGTGTTTTGGCACTGGTGTGCCCTAAGATGGCTAATGTAGCCGATCTTTACAGTGAACCTACGTGCACATTGAGGGCACGTAAGCTCACCGTCCTCATAGTTATAAACAATGCCAGCAGGTGGGCGTGCCTTTATCTGGTCACGTTTAACGTCGAGGTCAGTTTTGCGCTGATTCTCGAAGTCACGTACGTGGGCATTGATTACGTTGCGCCATTCTGACCGCTGTGCTGCCAAACGTTCCCACTGAGATGGCTCTATATTGCATCTTTTCATGTGACGCTTCTGTACATCTTTATACCGAAGGAGCTGACCACCACATTTTCGCTTTCCCTCCTCCAGTTCAGAGTAAAAGATGCGCTTCGCCACTCTTTCATCCGACATGCGTGACACATGACCACACCACCTAAGTTGTCGACGCATTAAATACGCCTCAATACCACCAACATTGGCTCGGCGCAGGACTTCGGTATTACGCACTCGATCAGACCATCGGATCTTCATGATGGAACGCAGGCATTTGAGGTGGAAGCGATCCAGAGTTCGTATGTGGCGGCGATATACACACCATGTCTCCGAAGAATACAAAAGGTTCGGCAGCACAATTGCCATATATACTGAAATCTTAGTGGCCAGTTTAAGATCGTGAGAGCAGAAGACCTTAGAATGCAGCTTTCCGAATGCTGCTGCAGCAGCTCCTATCCTACTGTGGATCTCAGCATCAAGATCACACCTGGAAGTTACTGTGCTTCCCAGATATCTAAATTTTTCGACCTGTCTCAGTATATCCTCACCAACGTTTATGGTTAGTGTCTCAGGACCGTTTACGTCTAGGGACATCACTTCTGTCTTTTTGACACTAATCTTCAGGCCATATTTACAGCACGCTTGGTGGAGACCGGACATCAACTGTTGCAGATCATGTGGGGATTCTGCTAAAAAACACAAGTCATCAGCATACATATAACGTGTTGTATTTTGTCACGGACATTCTACATTTCTTGCATTGAAATATCTCTCTTCGCAGTTAAAATCTAGTCGTATCTTCGTTCACGACGCTATTGGAGAGCTGGTAGTAAAATACGGGGGAAGTTTCAGCAAAATCGCACCAATATGGAACGGTAACGAGCGAACTTGTACAACTTACTTTCTTACTTACCCCATTTGGTTTTTGAACGTACGACCGGTTTTTAGGTATTCGAGTAGTAGTCATTCAGGTTTTATTTCCGAGTAGATTTTATCCATAAATTTTACATAAAACAAGTAATTATTTAAAAAAAAAACTATTTTAAATAACAAGCTTTTATCTAAAGTGCTCCTCAAGAGCTCAAACTCGATTGCGTCGTATCACTATCGAGTTCCTATGGTCACCTTCCAATCATC
Organism: Acrobasis suavella; assembly: GCA_943193695.1. NCBI lineage: Eukaryota > Metazoa > Arthropoda > Insecta > Lepidoptera > Pyralidae > Acrobasis > Acrobasis suavella. The sequence goes on from OW971928.1 coordinate 34,141,058, forward strand.
TCCATCATCAGATCAGCTTCATGTCCTCATAAACAATGGGACAGGTGAAACTAAATAAAAACTTGTAAACGTATTTTACGTTATCTTCCGTGTTGGCCTGTGAGTAAAAGAAAACTTAGATACATAGACATAGATGTCCTGCTGCTTCTATTGTCGCGTAGGTCGTAGAAGCCGATTGAGGGAATGGGCGAAAATGCAAATCGATGCGGCTGGTAACTCATCATTGTTTTGTCGTGTAAACGTGCAAAGACCTATGTAGGTATATTTTGATAACTTTTTTAACCTTTTCACCCACTATCACGCTGAGAGCTGCCTTGTCGTCTTGTGACCCTGAACTCTGACTGCCTAGAGTCAGGAAAAAGAGTTGATAATTTACACGTGATATAATCATGTTCTGCATGATTTAGCAATATCATGTGATACTATCAAATTCCGCATATTGTATTCAGTTAGTTATAGCTGTTATACGTATATGATAGGAATGCAAATGATGTCAGGTAATAGGAAACTCTTCGAATGTATGCATATTCAAGACAGAGTTTGTATTTATCCTGGATTCGATCTAGCTAACACTAATATTTACTTCAGAAATATTTTTGAGCAAACTGCTATACTAAAATGGAATCGAGACATGTCAGCAGGATGCACAATTGCACATACCTTAGTTTCCTACAAGTCAAAGTAGATACTTTTTTTCTAGCGTCCTAAATAGCCTTGAAATATCACGTCGTGACATCAAAGTATATTGGAGTCAAATAAAACTTTTAATATCAGTTTTATGCATCAAGCAATCTAAAATCATGTTCAAATTGGATATAAATAAATAGATAAATAGGGACAAATTACACTGATTTATATGATCAGTAACATTATTTTGTAACGTTTTATTCTCTTATTATTACAAGATAATATATTTATGATCCTCGATATAGCCCTATTGCAACTGAGTGTTTGTTAAGAAATACCTATATCTTAGGGTTCAGATAAAGGAGCGACAACGTATGACCGTGGTCGGCGACAGTCGGTGACCAGGGTCGCGAATTGTCGCGCGACGCTTGCCGACTGTCACTTCGGCTGCTGCAATGTCGGAAACTGTCGTTTTTCTGTAAAAGCCCTTTGCTTTGATGGAGTTTAAATGCTTAACTTGGTGTTTATTCTTATAACAATTTAGTCTACCGATTGACAAATATTGAAAATTTTATGACTGACTATTTCTTTCAAGACCATGTGTTAGATACTTTTTAAAATGCCTAAAGTCCTTAATGGCAACGTGATTTCAGATGCTCATACAATACTAGAAACGAATAACTTCTCATAGTTTTTATTTTAATATAAAAATCCTCGTCATTTGGTACCCTTGAAAACCATAGCTAGTTACTCGTATAATTTGTAAGTAAATAATAAACTATTTTGTAACCAGCTCGCCCCTCTTCCCCTCGGAACTGCACGACAAACCGCATCATCCGCCACAGCGAAGCCTACTTAGCAGTTCGCTGTATAGCTGGGTACGATGGAGGACTTAGTCAGCACTTCACTTTGGATGCACTGGGTGACACCAGTCGTGTACTGGTGAACAGTTCGGCTGGGTATCTTGGTAAGTTTCGAAATGTATAATAATCATAACTAACAGTTCTTCCCCAAAGGCCGGCAACGAGCAATTTCTGCACTAGTCAAAAACATGTCTATGCACTGTTCCTGAAAGTGGAAATATTATCAAAATAAATGAAATATCACAAACTTGTTTTGCCCTAAGGCATGATATTTTGTCGCTTTGAATAAGCAAGTCAAGGCATTTAGCTACCAAATAAGTCAATATTGTCCATCTATTTGCATCATACACTATTACCAACAAAAAAAAAAACAAATTAAAGAACTCACGATTTAACTGACATTAACCATCTAACAGAGCAAAATGGAGAACGCCGGTCTTGCAAGTACAAGATCCAGTTCTTTAATTACGAAAAAAAAAAATATTATAAATCCTAATTTCCTCTGTGCAGATCTGGTAGTCTGGCTCAACGTGAGCTGGTCTGTCCTAGAGACGCTATCAGAAGACGATCTTTTGGCGGTGACAGCCAGGAACAGCAAAGGAGCATCAGAGCCTGTACTGCTGAGGGAACTGGTGTTTAGAGATGCTGCTAAACATGTTGGTAAGTTAGATAATTTACAAAAAAATGTCATTAACGGTAGATAAGAGTACTATCACTTCTTAGTCATACTGATACTACTTTCATTCAAGCCTCAAAGTTTATGGATTAGACAGAACCAAACCTTGCCAGACCTATCTAGTACAAGATAGCTAATTATAGGTAAAATTTAACAGTGATATGTTGGTAGTTTTAGCCTACTGCCTATGCCTTTATCTTAATCCTTTGGATAGTTCAGCTTCTATTTTTCTATATCAAATAAATATTTACATTACATATATTTTCTTTAATTCTTTTATCGTTGTTTGTAAACATGATTTAAGAATTCTTTGCAATTGAGTTAGGCTGATTGGATTTAATTAAATTTGATTGAATGAAAGTGAACATACAATAATGTAACTGTTTTTTTTTTAATATAAACAGAGAGCACAGAACACGAAAGCAGCCGATTTCCGGCCGCTGCTGCTTTGGCTGGGCTTGCTGCTGTCATTACTGCAGCTGGTGCTATCATTGCGCTTGTCTTGAGGAGGTAAGGAAAAAATAAAGACACATTTATGGGATTTCCTCATTTAATTTCATAGCGTGTAATTTTGTTTCAGCTATTAGAAAGCAAATGAAGAATGTTTTGAAGAAGATATGATTTTAATATTGAGTGTACAATGGTCTAAATTGGACTACATGTCAAATCTTCCTTACTATATTTATTCGAAATTAAAAGGAGCTTTATGACTGACAATTCCTTGATATGGATAAAATTAAATACATATATTGTTGTTTTTTTTTCCAAGGCGTAACGATAATACAACTACCAGCAAACGCCCATCACAAAGTGTTGTTCAAGTGGATGCGCAGGGTCGGAGGTACCTCATCGCATATCCGGCCCCAGCGGACAAACTGGAGACCAAACCTGACATCTTGAACCCAAAGCCTGGTACGTAAGAATATTATTTTACAGCTTTAAAAATCGACATTCTTTAACCATAAGAAGGTGAAACACACAACAAGCACACACACAAGCAAAAAGCTCTTTACTATTAAAGAAATCAGTTATAAGTCAAACTGGTAATATTGTTTTATTTGTTCGATCTCAACTACATTTTGATTTTTTTATTCTGCTCAGACAACGAACCTCCTCGTGTGGTCCTGGAGTCTAGTGACAACAAGACCTACAGTATCAGAGAGATGGGGAACGAGGGAAAGTCCTCATACAGTCCACCAGCCACTGATGATGAAATGGTAACTATCGCAGTTTTTACTTCTTCTGTCTTCTTTACAGACTAAAGATAAGTCTGGAATCATCGAAAAACCGGATCAGTCCACTAATGGACTGATATTACAATTTTACTTGCGTTTTTTTAACTCTTTATCGTTTCAGCCATGGAAGTCCACTGCTCGACATAGACCTCCCCTAAGAATTTGAAATTGATCGATTGAAAACAGCCTGCATCCAGAGTATTCTGTTACCTTTCTCAGGTCGTCTCACCACTTAGATAAGTGACGTACTTACGCGGGGCTTTCCAGTCCTTCTAGCTGCCATTCTAGAGCTTTGTCGCCCCGTCGGCAATAAGTCTTGCTCTCGCTATATGCCCCGCCCGCTGTGACTTCATCAAGTTAATCCGCTGGGCTACTTCAGTAACCTTTGTTTTTTATGAACCTCCTCTTTTTTCGTTCGATCGCAGACACTCCGAGCAAACGTTTCATTATTATTCGATGCATTATAAAATATATTAGCTACGCTAATGTCTAAGCATCGCAATATTGCCAACATTATTATTGATCATATCGAGACTGTCTGGGGGAGAATTTAGACCTAGGTTTAACTCCTCTCGTATCACGGAACTATCTTTAGATGAACATTCAGTATCTTTTTCACAGATTGCTTGTTAATGGATTTATTTAGGATACCTATATTGCAAGTTGCAAGGGGTTTAAACATCCTACTTCCGATATATTTGAAGATAACGTGAAACGTGACATTTTAGCAACTTTACAACTTGTCATTTTTGTGTATACCTGTTACACTTACTGGGAAAATGAAGATCTTACCATAAAAAAAAATCAGCTCATCACCGTGAACAAATTTTAGCCAGGATCAACATTATTGATATTTTTTCAAAACAATAATCCGACTTGTATACCTGTGGACGTAGTTAAGTTTTTCAATTAGAAACAAAACTATTATACCGATTCTTATAAAATTTCGATGCATTAATGAGACCACCGGGAAAGTATCGGCAAACTAAAAAAAAAACGAATCGGTCCAGGTGTCTTTGAGTAATTAGGGAATATACTTAAAAAAAAACAAAAGATTCCAACTCGACGTTCAGTAGGACAGTCCGCAGGTAAGTCCTCTTTTTTCTTGTTTTACAAAAATTAAATACCCGAAACGAAATCTACAAAAACTAATATTTTGAAAGTATATGCCAAAGAAATGTTTTTTCCTATATTATATCAATACAATAACCCTTCTCAGTAGAATGTTTCAAGAAAGTTTAAACCTCTTTACTATGATATCCCAACCTTTGAAAATATCCCAGCGGATCTCCCAACTTAAAGACAGAATGACTAATAACCCTATAAGCTATTCATCGAAGTATCGAAATAGTTGGGGATAAACTGTCTAAAGTGTATTTAGTGTCCGTAGTCGGTAACGACTCATTAGGAGACTAAAATTGATTGAACCTTAAGGAATGGCTTCAGGAATTAAGAAAATTAGTTGGGTGGAACTATTTTCAAGATTTAGAAAGGTAAAATTGGCTTAGATTAGACATATATTAAGAAAGTAACCACAGTGTAATATACTACGAATAATCAGTAAGAAATAAAATATTAAAAAAAAAAGTTAACCCGCAACACAATGGTAGCTCAGAACTATCTCGATCACATCAGCTTTCAAAGAAACCGCATGATAATCTATCTGTCAATTCGTTAAGGTTAACGCTACAATGACACAGCTAGAAACTGATAGACAGACATACAGACACGTCAACAGCATAACATCCTTCTTTTTGCGTCGGGGGTCAGAAATGGTTTAGAACTTGGTAAGAGTGTTTGCTAATTATTTCCTCAGCTAAATCTCAGAAATATCTTTAGCAAAACGGCAAAAAATAAAAGTTAGTAACCACATATTAGGTGTAAAATATACTTTGATTAGGTATATGTAGGTGTTCTTCTTTTCTTTATAGGTATATTGGAATTTTTTTAAAAGATGGAAATAAAAATTAGAGGGTGCTAATATTCTTCGCTTACTTCGGGCGATATACTGGAATCCCTCGCTTCCTTCATTTCGCTACGGACTCAAAGCAGTGCCCTACTCGTTTTAGAAATTGCCTTTACGTTTACGCCTTGTAGCAAAATATACTATTTCAATGTTGTATACCTACTAAATCTTCTTTTATCAAGCGTACTTATAAATTTTTCTGAAAATTTCGACAATTAATAAATTGCTTTTGTGTGCGTTCACGTAATTAGTGTGCGACACTTTATAGTTTCGTATTTTGATTGCCCGTATTTAGAACAGGTTATTAGAATTGCAAATAAATTAAATAATAAAAATACAATAACAAAACGAATCAAATCTCAGCTCAAATTTCCCGCAAATTATTAGCATTCAGCCATTATTACGTTTCAATCCAAGGCAATGTAATTTCCAAATGGAAATCTATTAATTAAATCACGTTTAATAAATACTCGAAATTTCCTTTCAGGTACCGCCGAGATAGCAGAGCGATGACTTAAGCGTTGTAAACACAAAATTATTGTAAATTCCGAAATGCCAACAATGTATTTATAAGTATTTCTAAGTTAGATGAATTCTTCCATATCAATTTAATGTTAAACGTGAATCGAGTGAATTTATTAAGTGTTAATTTTATTACTTATAATAGTCTATTTTAAAGTCAGGAATCCGTGTCTTCTTCATCTTAGTACGTTTCTGGTTGCATCCTCAGCTGTAAAACTTTGTAAACGTTAAAAAAAAAGGAAATTGCATATCTATATCTAGGATTTTAACTGGTTTCAACCTAAAATTTGCTTGAAATAAAATATAGCGTAAAGAAGTTTGTAATATCAAAGACACACTGTATTTTCTTTAAACTGTATTTTGTGGCACTGCAACTGTATTATTTAACTGTATAATACATATTTCTACCTTTACTTTGCACTAATTTATACGATTTCTGCTTGACATTTTACCGCCCTCAATGTCATTTCAACGTGTAAGCAGGTAATTATTTGAACCCACAGGAATACCAGAGTAAAAGCCAATATACTTATTATATATTTCACTTTTGAAATTTTGGATGGCAAATTGCTAGGTATAAAGGGAGGTGTTAGCTGAAAACTTCTTTAGGAAAAGTTTTTTTTTTAATTTTTATTGTTTTTCGAATACAAATTGTACCGAACAATAGACGAACTTAACGCTAAAAGCGTTGTCTACCAGTCTTGAAAAATGTACTTAAATGTAAAAATGTACTTGAAAAATGAACTGTCGCTGGCACACTGTACCCCGTCTGTCTGACGAGCGATATTTACATATATATATATATATATATATAATAGGATATTTTTAATTTACATAATGTTTATATATTATGTTTGGCTGAGTATCTTTCCAAGGTAATAATAATATTGGGTGACACACAAGTTTTGGATGGCCACAAACACATTAACTAAACTAAACACCTTGTTTATGTTCAGTCAATATAAGAATATATTAAAAAGTTTCCTTAATCTATTTTTTGTTTAAATATGTTTTGTTATTAAACCTTCATTTCAATATTTGACAAGAACGTGACAGAACCTATTTAACTCACATAGGTTTTACAAACGTTTCAATTTTCTTCTGAAAAAAAAAGAGATAGTTTTTAATAATATCAATATCATACATATATTAAATCAAAACTATTTACAAGTTACGAAGACCTTTTAATTATCAGACATAATAAACTCACTTGATAAAAAGCTCAGTTTCAAATGAGTAGGTACAGATGAGCCATAGTTTTAAAAACTAAAAGCCGTCACCCGACTACGGGTAGATTCTTGCTGAAAAGTGCTAATTAAGCCCTTTGGTTTATACCCTACACGGGTACGCCTCAATTAATTTTATTTTTAAATTAGTTACTTTTTGGCCTATTAAAGGCGCCATATTGATTGAGTTTATTTTGTCGTCACATGTATTCCTTGCATAACCAGTTTAAGGCCAAGACGCATCCAACGATACCTCATTTGTTAAGATACCATGGATATCATAGAAGATACATGGGAACAGATGAACATACAATTATATACATACAGAACATAGTAGCGATATACATAACCGCCGCCTTTTAGCTTCGCCGTGCCGTGGCCGGGTAAAAGAATACGAAATAGGTATGCTATCCTTAAATGTTTTTTTTTTGTCAGAAAAAAAATTGTAATATATACCTCCAAAATGTTATGCAAGTAAATTCATTAGTTTTGTAGTTTTATAATTATGAAATTCATTGTGAATGGAAAATATTATTTTATAATTATTTGAGTCCTAGTGTCCAAATATATTTTACCTACTCTACTCATACCTTGTCAGGTTCAAGCATTTTTTTATTTATACAAGTTTACCTGAGACAAAAATGTAAATATGTTCGTTCATACAAACTGTAAGTAAAATTAATTATTAAGGTCCTCATTATAAAAAAAATCGAACGTTTGCCCAACCTATTTAAGGGGCTTCCTGAATTTTTAAGGGGACCAGTTCTGCCCCCATTTGAAATAAATCAATTGATAGGAAACGGAAGCATCATATAAAATTTTGTCTTGACCAGGCACTAGATAACTCTTCAGATTATTTTATGAACTACTGTTTACAGTTTAAAGTGAGAACGTGAAGCTTTTCTACGCACATACGCCAAAAGTGGCCGTTTTTCGCAAATATGCGTAGAAAAGCTTCATCTTCTCACTTTAGACTATAAACAGTAGTTCATTAAATAGTTGAAACGATTATCTAGTCAAGACAAAATTTTAAATGATGTATCCATTTCTTTTCAAATGATTTATTTCAAATAGGGGCACTGGACCCCGGAAAATTCATGTAGCCCTTTAAGTAAAAATATGTTTTATCTCGTTCTTGCAATGTCGAATATTATGCAAACGTTTGTTTTTTCTTTGTAAATATGGGGAAAAAGATATCATGTAATTCAAGGAAGCGTAATATTGCTTCAAAAATCTTTGTTTCTTGGCCTATCTGTACTTAACTTAAGATTATATCAATAAGGCTATTAATACATCATACATTTACTTCGCGTTTAAATATTAAATAAATAAATATATACGGACAAATCACAAAGATTGAGCTAGCCCCAAATTTAATTCGAGACTTGTGTTATGGGCTACTAACTTAACAATACTATATTTTATAACAAGGCCACAGAGGCCACAGAGGTCGTCAAAATTAAATTGTATTGTATTATAATATATATATATATATATATATATATATATATATATATATATATATATATATATTGCAAACGATTCGCCTTAATGACATAATCTAACTGTACTGATTTGTATATCATAGATATTACATTATGTAATGTTTAATGTAAATTAAATGATAAATGAATAAACGTTGATTCTTAATTATAGTTTTCTTTTTTTTTCATATCTTAATACCTTTGTGGTCAATAAAAGATGTTGAAGTTTTTTATATTAAAATATTGTGGAACGTTTCCCATACGTAATGTACAAAGAGAGCAGCGAAACAGGTGGGCGTTGCCGCTCCTTATACTCACTCTGATGATGATTGTCTAAATCGATTACAACCTCGGCTTTTCCGACTATATTATGAACGCAAACCGTTCTCACGTTAGTTGACCTGTAAAAAAATATTTTGTGTGTACAAATCCCTGATGTCCGGCTGCTCAATGCAGGTCGCATTTGTCAACCGATTCTCGTGTTTGTAAACGAGCAGGTTCTATAATTTTTAAAATTTTTGGCGATTTAGTTGGTCAGTTATTTTTTAAATCTTGAAACTTAAATAAATTGTTGTTTTTATAATATGGAATTAGCGAGAGAGAGAGAGAGAGAGAGAGGGACAAAATAATGCGATACTGCAATGCGTTATTTCTTAATCCCGAAGTCGTTTCATAATATCGAATAGGAGGCACGCGTCTTGCATCTCCGAACAAGAATCGTAGCCCGCGACTTAGCTGAAATATTATTTCTGGACAGAAAAAAAGAGATAGTAAATAATAAGCATATTAAAAAATTGTTATTTTTGTTTTTCATGTGTGTAATATCCCACAAAAAGAAAGAAAAAACTAGAGGCTTCTGCAATATGGCCCTGGCGTAGTTGGGTGAAAATATTAATAATAACAAAGTCCTGAAAAGTTTAGGACATAATAGGTAATAGGTTTAAGACATTAAAGTGGAGAAAAGAGGACCTAGAAGAGCAAGGTACAGCTGAAATAGATAAAAGAAAAGGTCGTCGTGTCGAATAGCGAAGTAAAATGGAAAAAAATGCAAACTACTCCTACATGAGAATACTTAGCTCTTAAATATAGATAGAAAAGTAGCCAACACCAGTGCCAATTTAATCATTTATTGACAGTCATCAAGCTGCATAAGACTTATATACTTATTTAAAAAAAAAATGAGTTACAAAATTTTGTGTAAAAACTCATTTTATAGCTCCAGTCTACATACAATCTAGCGGCTTAGTCCAGCCAAATGACGTCATTATTAGTGTAACACGAATCGATGGGGTTCCAGATTACAATTTATGAGAAAGATAGAGACTTTTCTAGTTTTTCGCCTTCGGTCTGCGTCGGGGATTTTGTTATCGGTGTGCGATGGGGCAGCCCTGGGGTTTTATTAAGGGATGAGAACCAAAGGTTAGTTAGATAGGGTGCGAAGTTTTTATGTTTATGATTTATTACGATTTGAAACGTTTTTTACGACATTGAAAGACCACATGGCTTACGACGCGTTAGATCATGGTGCAAGAGACATATAATGTGTACAATATAATATCACGCCTTATTCCAGCCCGGGGCCACAAGACTCAAAGTCAACTTTATGGTGATGGTGGCCAAAAAGCTAGCCGTATCCCATATATACAACACGATTTGAACTAATTACATTTGTAAAAGATTGTGTACTTACTGTTAACTTTAGTGGTTGAAATGATCCAGTACTATGTAGACTAGCAAATAAATGTAAAACTAAAATACTTCTACGAGCTTCGATACTATCAGGTGGGTTTCGCCTTCGACCTTTGGCCTCATGCTTGTCCAAGTTGTATCCACATATAAATTTAAAAATTAAATTACAATCTAAATTCGTAATAGCTTCTTTAAAAAGTGTAAAACAAAAATGTACCTACTGTTTGAGGAATAGTGATAGTGTGAGTGACGCGATCCCTAATTAATAATGTGTTCATACCCACGTCAACATGTGCCTGCTATAGTTTCTTAATAAATACTTAAGTACGGAACCCTAAAACTATCGATTCATGTTACTTTAATAATAGCTATCATTTGTGGGATGAAGCTTCTAAATTGTCCTTAGAATTGGAGAATAACGGTTAGAGCTATAAAACCCTGTTTTTATTGTCGAGTTATACGCTACGGCTTTATATTTACAATATGGTTCTTGTGTTTATTAAATGTCAATATTCGCTGATGAAAAACTGAACTATCTAATTTCCCTTTACTATTTTCTAAATAGCGAGGTTGCCTGGAAGAAATTGCTAGCAATTAGGCCGCCTTTTGCGTATTTCCTAGTTTTTGAGATAATTCTGTCCTGTATTTATTTATTTTGTGCAATAGAGGGTATTGTATTGTATTGTATTGTATTAAACTTTAAGCAAGCCAAGCAAGTTTAAATAAAAGGAAAAAAATAAAAGAATAACATTCAATGTTTTTAGTCTTTTTTTTTTCTGTTTTTCTAAGTTTAGTACAATTAATATACAATTAAAAAAAATTGATTAGATTATTTTAAATTTTTTAAAAAATCTACTTTTGACCTTAGCATTTCTACCCTTCTTATAAGTACTTCTTGTCCTATCTAGTTTTACATTATGGCATAAGTCCGCCGTTGACAATTAACTCTTTATGTAGTTATTGTATCTGATCTGATCGTGTTTTAATAGTACAACGGTGGAGTAAGTTGTTAGCACTATTTTTTTCCTGTAAACTAGCTACAAAATACAGGCACAAATAAATTAAAAATATACATATAATCAAGACGTACAAGTGTAATTTTATGCGAAAATTAAGCACTCGTAAGTAAGTTTGTTTTAAAGAGCTTTTTAAAACCAGGAAATGGCTGGTCAAATCTAGCCATCCTATTTTAGATTTTTCAGCCAAAAATCTGGGAATCTAGACCAAATGAGTGTCTCATTTGCTATTCGTCAAACGGACGAAATAAAATGCAGGATTAAAATTGTCGACTGCCTCCAAGAGAGGTTTTTCAGTGCTACTAATTTAACAGCATAGCAAACTAAAGACAGAAAGTCATCTATATAACATTTCAAATATATTTTAAATTTGATATGTCCCACTGCTGGGAAAAGGCCTCCCTTCTTTCCCTTTCATTACTCTATTTTTTTGGTATTTTCTGTCCAATCCTTCTCAAACAATCCAATTCGTCAGCCCGTCTCATCCTTGGTCTGCCTCGTTTCCTGTGGCCATCTGATGAAACCCGGTTCTTAGATTTGTGAGCCTATTGTTACGGATGCATCCGACCAACGTAACCCGCCCAATACTACTTAATTTGTGCTGCTTTCTAACCTACATCCGTTACTTTTGTAGTCTTGTAAATTTGCAGTTCTGGGTCACTGTACATAAATAATTAATAATATACATTATCACGTCTTTATCCTTAATAGAGCAGACAGAGAGTATTTTGTGTCATGCGGCTCTAAGCAGACAGGGCTCTGGGCCTCAAAGGTCATTTTTAACATAATGGAGGGCGAGGAGGTGAAAAAGAGTATCACAGGACCTAGATGAAATGTGTCATGTCATAAATTGTGTCATCTAAGTCCTTTCATATAGGATACTAGACAGATATTCGTCATAGCTATATCATCACGCCTTTGTTCCAATCAAAAAGCCACGCTTTGCGATAACACAGACTAGTCAACGCATAATATCATATACACAAGAAATATGAGCCTTACATTTTACCTAATCTTTTCACCAAACCCACGTGCATCATCAACAACGGTGATTTAGTTGAGTTGACGTAAACTTCACTCAACTTATTCCTAAGGGCGCGTTCAGACGACCTGCCGAAGCCCCAGCCTTGCGCACGATAAACGCGGTGTGAATTTGTTGCATATAATTTGAGTCTTATCCCTATCACACATCAATGCAACTCAAGCATTTACCGAAACCCAGGCGCGGCAAGCGCCGGGCGGGCGCAAGGCGAAAGCAAAGCGTGGCGTAGACGAGGCGTGCGTGTGTTGACTTCGGTTAATGTAAATTGAGTTGAATTGATGTGTGATAGGACTCAAATTATATGCAACAAATTTCAACTTACAAAGCGTGCTAGGCAGGTGCTAGGCACGCGATGGGCGTGCACTAGACTTGTACTAGGCATGCGATAGGCGTTGGCTTGGCGTGCGCATTTCATCCGAACACGCCTTTAAGGTATTACCTCTTGTACATGACATTCTGTTCCTCTAAACTATGGGGTTTAACACGCAAACGTGCAAAAGTGAAATTAATTTACTGGCAGTTCTGAAATTACACCGAGATATATCTGCGCCTGCAAGTGTGTTAAAATTGCGGGAGAAATGTATGAAAATATAAGTCTACGGGAAAGTAAAATGGATGTATTTGTATCTGCTGATATGGGTTTTATTGAACGAGGTTACTTAAATAATCCGGCTTTGGTATGTATGTCTGTAAGTAAGTATGTATTTATGTTTTTTCGACGATAACTCGAGTGGTGATCAGATCGTCATAAAATTTAATAGTCATATAAAAGCAGCCAATAGAATTTTTAGTTCAAACATGGACCAAATCTGTCAAGGGGTTGCCGAGATATGGGGTTTGTGATTTCACACCGAAATACTAGTGTATATGTTTACATTGCACAAGTTCAATATTTACTTTGGGGCTACTTATCTTACTTACGTATTAATATCTTACTTACGTACTGAAAGTCATTCACACGAAATAAGTACGTTTAGTTGATTTTTTGACTGATTTATTACTGAATCACGTGTTATCTCTTTTCTATCTTAATATCTTACTTACGTACTGAAAGTCATTCACACGAAATAAGTACCTTTTGTTGATTTTTTAACTGATTTATTACTGAGTCACATCGAAAGCAGCATGACACGCGGACGGCACAGCTGTGTTGCCGAGCTCCACAGATCACATGAGTTCTGTGGAACATATATCTTATACGTCGACTAGTATTACTTGTACTCAGTACACGCATAATCTATGGTTTCTGGAAGTGAAGCCCCCAATCACAATTGTCGCACCGTTCCGTACTGCATGATTTATTCAATCCGCCGTATACACAAACCAATTATTTGATTTTCCCATAAATCGAGTTTATTTGTGAAATAAAATTGACTTGCTAGAGTTCACAATTTTTGCTTCACTCACTCTTTTGTTATAATTCTATTTGGTTATCATTTCTCTTTCACAGAAAACATAATCTATTGTACACTTTCATGTTACAAAATATACCGAAACTATTTAAGGGGTAGATTTCGTCCATGATACTTAATAACTTTCCCCAAAGAACATAATTGTAATATGACGACTGATGATGACTGCCATATCAACTCGTGAACGGGTGTTGCCGGGAGTGACTGGTCAGCTCGGAGTCGATTTTTTGACTAATTAGTAGGTATTTCTTCTTATCACGTAATTTATGTTTGTTAACTCGTTCGGAAGCATTACATGTTATATTGTATTATATTATAAGTATTTATTAATTAAAAGACAATAATAATAATATGACAAAGCCCTTCTGGCGAGTAGGCGACCAATACTGTGAAAATGAGTTTCTTTCGGTGTTTCTTCTCAGCAGTGGTCGTTACGAAGCGCTGGTATCGGTAGCTTTGCTTTTAAATAAATTAAATTTCAATATAAACTACTCGTAATATAAATTATACTTATTGACGTGTAAAAGTGCCTGTAAAGGTCTAATTACTGAATAAACATTTGTTTTTTTTTATTATTTTGAATTATACATATAAGATTATTTTTCTTGTGTTTAAGTGGCCAACAATATTACAAGCCGCTTAAAAGCATCCGAAATAGCTTGACGACTGCCATAAAATGTTGATAACCAGGAACAGGACCAACGGATTTACGTGCTTTTCGAAGCATATATAAGATTCAATAGCACAAACAAAAGGAGAGAGGTTTTAAGCATATTGTCAACAGATAACTATCCTTTTTTCCTTTTTCCATCATCACGCTAAAGTAGCCTTTGGGCCTTGCGGCTTTGGGCTCTGTCGGCTTCGAGCCTTATTACCCAAAATGCTATGACTGCCCCAGACATGAAAGTGTACATAGATTTCCACTAAATTTATAAAAATAGAAACGCTTGCACGACCCCTTTTAGTTAAAATATGTATTTTCTTCTTCTTGCAATGTCAAATATTGAAAAGAGTGAGAGGGATAAAACATTTTTAACTAAAATAGATGTAGCTGTATGTAGCATGTAGCGTTTAAAATGTTTTAAAAATACGTGGTCGATAATATAATCTAACACCATAATGACAGTTGTCACACCGTACCTTTCGTGATTACACAAATCAATTATTTGATTTGCGCCACAAATCGGGTTAAATCATGAAATGGAATTGACATACTTGAGTTTACGTTTTTAGCTATACTCAACCTTTTTTATCGTTCTCTTTTGTTGTCATTTCTCTTTTACACTTTTATTTAAACCCTAAAACATACTAAAACTATATAATAGTAAGGGTACGTTTATTTCATGATTTTTAATTACTTACCCCAAGATATATTCATTGAAATATAATGAATGATGATGACTGCAATATAAAAGAGTCAATAACGCAGAAAGAAGGCTTTGGGTCTTTGTTTAAAACCTCAAGACATAAATTACTCTGTGTACCTCATTAGGAATAAGGACATGATAGTAGGTATATACCTACTATCATGTCCTTATTCCTAATGATAATAATACACATAGACTAATAATATTACAGATACAATAATTACAGTTGTCGCGCCGTACCCCAAGTGATTTATTCAATCCGCCGTATACACAAATCAATTATTCGATTTGCGCCATAAATCGGGTTTACTGGAATCGAATCGACCTACTTCACCTCGAGATTTATGTTTTGCTAGCTTTTTCACCCTACTTTGTTTGTATGAGATATAGGACAGAATGAACTTTCACCATCACGCTAAAAGTGGCCTTTAGGGCTCGTGACCGTCAGCTCTGTCTACTTAGAGCAGCACGTAAAGCCGTTTGTCCTGGCTGTCATCATTGCATGGCATTCGTCAAGCTATATCAGATGCCTTTAGATAGCTTGAAAAATCTGACACCAGAGTTGGCCACTTACACGAAAATAAAACTGAGAGCCACAAAACCTAAAATGCTCTGTCTGCCCTATTAGGGTTAAAGATATGATAGTGTATATGTGAGGTATACATATATTCATTGTTCCGTACCTTCATTTATCGTGTACTTAGATCGTGTATAAGTAAGTGGATAACGCTGGTGTTTTCCAAGCTGTCTACAGGCATCGGACATAGTCAGATGACTGTTATCTAATGGAGACAGCCGAGACCAAAGCGTGCTTTCTAAAGCGCGGAAGAGTTCGAGGCTTTTTTATGTCACTTTTAGTCTAGAGACTAGAGACTGACATATTACGTACACAAAAAAAAACCTATAGGCGATGGGCTAGCACATGTAACTTTTTGATTCCAATCTTCTATCTAAATGCCCACTAACTTACTACGATAGATGAAAGATTGATGTAACGACTTACGACTCTCGACTCTGTCTACTTCATAAGGTATAAATACGTAAAAGTGCGTGTATAAACACCGAAGCTTCCCGAAAGGCAATAACGAACGATTGAAACGATTTCCATCAAACATAGCTAAGAACCATTTCGACAGACAAGGCTTTCGATTAAAACATCGCATGAAAATCGATTTATTCATATAGGAACTACGAAGACACAGAAAGCCCCATAAAACCCCTCTTTTGACGTCGGAGGTAAAAATTTATCAAATAAATATCCAACGGGCTTTCACGACACAGTATGTCGGTTATGTCTCCCTTGAGAAAGAAATAAAGTAATGACACCTCATTTATTAAAATTCATCAAACCATTTATTTGCGTTCCATGGGGTAATAAAAATTCTGTACAATGGCCGTACCTATATGAAATTAATGTTTGATATCAGACACGCATTTTTAATGCTTTTTATTTGCTTCCTCTTCTTTTTTTTCTTCCATGCCGGTCTGGGAGAAAAGGAAAATATTAATAGGCGATGTAGCTCGCAAATCACTATTTTGATTCCTTTTTCTACCTTCTCGTCCACCATCACACTAAAAGTGGACTTCTAAAGCTGCAATACCCAAAATGCTCTGTTTGTCCACACGTACGCAAATTATTTTATTTTACCATATTTTGAGCAAACAAATATTATTAAATAAATAATAATACTAAATAAATAAATATGTAGGGACAAATAACACTGATTGAGCGAGCCCCAAAGTAATTTCGAGACTTGTGTTATGGGATATTAACTCAACGATACTAATATATATTTTAAAACAAATACATATATTTATAGATAAACATCCAAGACCCAGGATTAAATCTGATTGTGATTCATCCCATTTTCATAGCAGACATATTTAATAACAGGTATCATTCCAATAAACTGCAGAATATTGCTGCGCGATCCGGGATGCATGATATAGCAGGCAAAGGCGGGTTTGTATGCAAATGACGAGCAGCGACGACGAGGCGAAGAGGTTTAAAGGAAGATTGAAACTAAACACGGGAATACGGCTTAAATTCGAATGTTTATTACATAAAAAAAAAACATACTTAGACTTGTGTAAAGCGTTATTCTGACCCCAAATAAAGAAAAGGCGAGGATGAAGAAAAACCATACACAGGGAAAAGATACTTAGTTTCGTTCAAAATTTTTTCTACTCTTTTACTGTTATCTGTCTTTTAAAATGGTCCCGAACACTAATATAAGAACATAGATTATATGATTTAAGAAAAGTCTATAGTCTATTCCTAATATAATAGCACGTGTGTCGTTATTTCGCCAAAACGATACTCATAGCCATAGACTTATAACTGTTTTCTTTAGATCTACCATACTGCCAACATAATAAAATCGTTATTTTAACATATGGTGTCATTTTTCAAACGCGGAGTCACTGAACAAACGGTTTTTTGTATGAAAAACATTCGTTTAAGTGACTCCATGTTTAAAAAAACTGGCCAAGTGCGAGTTAAACTCGCGTGGAGAGGGTTCCGTACAATATCAAAGATTTTTCGTAAGTGAACGTATTATATTGAGTGTTCCACTTTATTTTCAAAACTTAACATTGGAGTTAAAAAATATGTTCTCCCACACATTCCACCTGCAAATGTAAGTTGGTACGCACAATATTGAGTGATTTACCATGTTATTTTAATATCATGGACTTCTTATAGGTTTTCCTATAATCTATAAGGAGAAAACTAATTTCTGTATTTTTTTCAAAATTTTAGGTTCAGTAGTTTCGGAGATAAGTGGGGGGGAATGGTCAATTTTCGTCTATTTTCTTGAATAACTCGGAAACTATTTATTTTAAAATTACAAAAAAATACATTTAAGATCTTCTCGACAAGACCTTTCATTTGATATGCCACACGATGCAGTTTTCAGAATTTTTTTTTTTAATTTTCCCCTTCCCCCCCAAAAATGACCCCCCATATACAGATTTCATCTGCTCACGTCACACCTCTGTGTTTGGGTCACAGGAATTGATATGTGTACCAAATTTCAACTTAATCGGTCTAATAGATTCGGAGATAATTGACTGTAAGCGACGGACGGACAGACACACGAGTGATCCTATAAGGGTTCCGTTTTTGTATTCAGACGTACGGAACCCTAAAAATGGCAGTTTTAGTCACTAGGAAGACGTCGACGTGATTTACTTTGCGTCTTTGGCGCGTCAGCGGGGAATGGGAGCGGTAGAGGGAACGGGAGCGGAAGCGGGAGCGGAAGCGAGAGCGGGAGCGGGAAAATAAAAATAAAAAAACAAAATGGTGGATTTTTGGCGACAAATACAAATGTTTGGCACGCTCTGCAGCCTGAACGGTTCAATAGATTTTAGCTTGAGAGGTGTCGTTAGATTCGTATTTACTTACTCTGCGAGAATTACACTGGGTATATAAAAAGCGGTTGGGGTTTTTTGTTTTTATTTTTTTAATTATAACTTGTTTAAATCAAAATCTATGGCGTCTACACAGAGCGCAATGCAAGCAGCAATTCTGGGCGTTCAGGGTGTTTACGCATGCCTCAGAAGCATGCCTGCATGCATGCCTCATGCATGTGGGTTGCCGCAACAAGCATACGGCTCACGCGGCACGCGTACGGCTCCCGCGGCACGTTACTGCTCCGACGCACGAGGCCGGCTACCGCGGCATCTGTTCCGACCCGAGCCGATGGGGGCCGGTCGGTCTGAATCCTACCTTATGTTGCGCTTAAACTAGCTATTTATCAAATATTTATAAAGAAATCCCAGTTTTATTCTATTAGCCATCTTCAATAACAGGTAGCATCATAATAAACTGCGGAATATTGCTGCGCGTTCCGGAATGCATGATATTGCAGGCAAAGGCGGAGTGTGTATGCAAATGGCACGCAGCGACGAAACGAGGCATTTATAAGGAAGATTTAGACTAAGCGTATATACTAAGGCTCAAATTCGAATGCTTATTTTACAGAAATGCGTCAAACACAGACAAATTTCAAAAAGCTCTTGCACAGGGTGTCTGCCCACCAAGGTGACTAACACGCTTGCAGATTTTTGTATCTTTAATCCTACAACTACCAAAAGAACAATTGAACTCAATTGTCTCTCTGATTTATGTGCTTGACGTGGCCAACACTGGTGCAAGACCTGTTCATGGTGCAGCAACATTTTTTATTGCTTGACACCAATTAAAATGCGATGAAACAACCCTGGGTTAGTGGCGGCTTTTTAACGTTGCGTCAAAGCGGAGATTTGCGATTTTCTTGTTTAGGGTTCCGTAGTAAACAAACAACTCTTATAGTTCCGTCATGTCTGTCTTATCGCGGTTTTACTAACTATAAGTACTAGAAAGCTGCAATTTGGCATGGGTATGTATATTAATAATGCCGAAAAGGTGTAAAAATAAAATCTTGAAAAAAAAAAAACATTTTTAGGACAGCTCCCATACATGTAAAGTGGAAGTAATTTTTTTCTCGTCTAACTCATCGTTTTGTAGATTTAAAGATATAGTAAGCTTGTAGACACTATTTTTCAATTTAGGGAGCTGTTACTGAAATATTTGGTTTAAAAGTGCAATTTTTTGTTAGAGTTACCTAAGTGTGTCCCTCCTCCATCTGCTAAACGGTTGTATTTGGAATTCTGGACACGTAATAAAATTCACGTCAGTAGTATATAATACGAAGTTTTAGGGAAAACTATAAGAGCTAAATAGGGTTCACAAATTAAAAAGTTATAGGCGACTATGTTTTAAAATGTACTCGGAAAAGGAAAATTTCATACAAAATCAAAAGAAAATTAGTTTTTAGACGTTTTAGTAGCTTGAACCCAAAGTCAGCATTCGTGATTACGGAACCCTATACTAAGCGGGACCCGACACGCAATTGGCCCAACAAAAGTTGTGGTAGATAAAAATATTCAGCAAATTTTTGCTAAAAATATTGACAAAAGAAAACTAAAAGAATACATGTTACTTGTCATGTTTACCATATTAGCAGAGCCAACAGTATTAGAGCTTAAGGCCGTGTTCAGACCAAACTGTCAGCCACCGACAGTGAGCGAGAGTTACGCAGTGTATTGTATATTTATATATATATACATATTCGCTTTTTTGTTCACACCAAACCGACAATACGCCATTACGCTATGCGTAGACGCTGACAGTCGGCGGCCGACTAGTAAAGTGCGTCACTACGGGCCGCGGACGCTGATTGGCTACGCGGCTGAACGCCAGCGTATTGGATCCAAATCGGTCGGCGGACTGTTTTCAATTCAGTCAAGTATTTCCACTCAGCTCTTTTATGTGAAATATAGTCGGCCGCTCAGCGTACTCGTACGCATTCGGTATGAACGTATACAAGCCGATTCCATGACAAATGACGCGGATTGGAAGCGACTCGGCTTTCAAATCAATCCTCAATCCTAAGCTAGTTTCAAACTTGCGTCACCTATGGGATGTTAACTCAACGTAAATAAATACCATAAATGTAACTAGAGTTCGCCTCAAACTATGTCCTCACCGACCCCACATATAGGCAACCCCTTGAACTTAAAAATTCTATTGACTCCATCGACACCCCACCTAATTTCATTTAGCTCTGATCAAAGATACTCGAGTTATAGTGGAACAAACTACTAATTAGACTTTGAGAACTTCGCTCGCTTCGCTTGCTCGTTCAATAAACTAAACAACCAACTATTAGTTGGTAAAAAAGAGAACCGATCAAAATAGCGAATGGTGGTGACATAGTGACGTCCCGCGAAATAGATTTATATGTGGTGCTGAATATTGAAATTGGCAATTTACATTTTCCTCTGGAAAGCGTTAAAAGCTAGTTGTGACAGCCTTATTTACTCGACTACGCCAGAAATAGATTATGTTTTTAAAGTGTATGTATGTATTTATGTAAATATATTTCCTTGGCACGCTCTGCAGCCTAAACGGCTTGGTGAATTTTAACTAAAGACGTGTCGTTAGATTCGTCTCAATTGTCAAAGTGATATATACTAACGTC
The DNA here is from genome assembly GCA_943193695.1 of Acrobasis suavella. Lineage (NCBI taxonomy): Eukaryota > Metazoa > Arthropoda > Insecta > Lepidoptera > Pyralidae > Acrobasis > Acrobasis suavella. The sequence continues at coordinate 34,162,209 of OW971928.1, forward strand.
ATAAAACTGTATATTAGATATAAATGATCTGTAGGTAAAAATCACTTGAACATGTTCTGTTGCTTCGTCTCGTTAAATGAATAAACCAATACTTTTTTAAAAGTATACTTATACTTACTTTATTCACAAAAAAGAATGTTAGGATATTGATTAATGCATATTACACAGATATTATTGCGTCTTAGTCCATAATGGGATTAGTGGAAGAAGATGGGAGAGACCTTTGCCCAACAATGGTACAAATTAGGTTAGTGAAAAAAAAGTCCCTAATGGAGCAGACAGAGCATTTTGGGTCTTGCTGCTCTAACACTTTTGGCTTCGTGCTGGCACTCACGCCCACCCTCAAGCGTGAAGGTGGCATTAGTTTTACGATCTGCACGGGAAGAGAAGCAGCTGGTACGTTCTGAGTTTTCTCTTGAATCTTCTTCTTTTTACTCTAAGTTTATATAGTTTTATAAAAAAGTAACCGGCCAAGTGCGAGTCGGACTCGCGCACGAACGGCTCCGTACCATTATCTATAAAAAATCACGTTTGCCCTCCTTAAAAATATTTATTTTATTTCAATTTAACTATATATTTATTTTAAAATTAAATATACAAATGCATATATCAAGCGTCTACCGTTGCCATTATTACTATAAAACAAAAAATGCCAATAATATTGCGTTCATTGTATGTGAGGCCCCCTTAAATATTTATTTTATTCTGTTTTTGTTGTTATAGCGGCAACAGAAATACATCATGTGTGAAATTTTCAACTGTCTAGCTATCACGGTTCATGAGATACCGCCTGGTGATAGACATACAGACAAACAGACCGACAGACAGCGGAGTCTTAGTAATAGGGTTCCATTTTTACCCTTTGGGTACGGAATCCTACAAATGTAGGTAGTATAGATTTTGGTCTTTGAAATTTTGCTCCCAACACTGTCTTCATAAAGTATTAACCCTACATCAGCAATCTAAACAAAATAAAAGGAAATACGATCCATCTTCATTCCCTTCAACCCTGTCGCAATATTTTTGTCCGAAAAAAACTATGAAAATTTTATCTCGTTACGAATAAATAATTCATAGGACCTACATTCATAGGAAAAAACAGTAGGATGTATAAGCGGTGAATCCTATTTCTTTTTCGTAAACGCCTATCGAGAAAATGGGCAACAATCTAAACCATATGAAAAAACAAATGTAGGATGTATCGCTTTTTTTTCTGTCGTAAAAGCCGACTGAAGGAATAGGCGAGAAACTAAATCGTATGAAGAAAAATATTATGTAAGATGATCCATCTTACTTATTTTTTTTTTCGTAAGTCGTAAAAGCGGATCGAGGGCATGGGCGAGAACCTAAGGCGGCGAGCCATCCATCAACTATTTTGATTCCTTTTTTTCCAGCTCTGCATCTAATATCATGCTAAACGTTGTTTGTAGGCTCTGTTTATTCCCATACCAATAACTGTACCTAGTGATGTACAAGGCTCGAGGCCTCCGAGTCCTTTTGTCTAGAGCTCGGAGTCGTTTACAGGGCTCGCTCCGTTTGTGTGAAGCTCGACGACTTGGAAGTCTTTTTCAGAGCTCTAGCCTTTTCGAGAGCTCGATCGATTTGGAGGCTTTATCACGGCTTGAGACTTTTTCTATGAGCTCTGTGAGCTCAATAATTTGTAATTTGTCCCTATATATTTATATATATTTATTTATTTATTAATGTTTGATCATTTTCGCGCGGCTACTACCTACTTTTGTCAAATTTTAATATAAAAGTTAAATAAAATATTAAATTAATAGGCTCGGCTTGCGAACTCTCTGAGTAAAAGGACTCAAGCTTTCATTGAAGGCTCGCGTAAAAGGAGAAAAGTAAAGTTGTTAAAATTTCCACGCTGGTCTGGGACAACATCAAATACTATAGAATGTATCAGTTGCTTCTCTTTCCGCGCAGGTCATAAAAACCGATCAAGGGAATAAGCAACAATCTGAATCATGTTAATATAGGCGATGCGGCTTAAAACTTTGTGCCCGAACATCACACTAAACGTAGTCTTATGGTCTTTAAGTACTGTATATATATTTGGACAATCTATGTTATATTGTACATATCTTTATCTGTACGATCTATTTTCAATCCTTTCAATTCGATCGTAATATTTTTGACCGAAAAAATAAATGAAATTTTTATCTCGAATCGAATAAATATTCATAGCACAAAAACTTCTCCGAAGGGGCATTAAAGTTTTGAGGGAAGGCAAAGTAGTTAATAAACTGAAGGTCACGAAAAGTCTCCGAAAGTGACCCTTATAAGTACAAATTTCTACACTAGTTACTCCGAGGTAAAATTTGCGAGTAGAAAAATACGGGAGGTAAATAAATTAAACTAAATTACAGATAAAAAAATACACTTAACTATGAAACTAAAACTAAATTATTTCTGGAAAGAATCAAAAATGTCCGCCTCGGATAGCACCTTATTCAAAGTTGCTTATCACGCTAGCATTGATCCCTCTTTGTAAAGCGATGGCAATCCCTTGAACCAGATACCATCTGGAGCGGTTAAGTTGGTTAACATTAACGTGAGGTGAAGACATTATCTTGGGTGCCGGCAGCAAGGTGCTAAAGGGTGCAAATGCACCCCTTGTCAGGAAAGAAAGAACATTAAAAATAAATATATTAGGTCCTGTTTAAAATAAACTGAAGGCATCAAGGCTACTGTAAAGGAGAAAAAACAGACCCTGGCAATTACAGACCTATATCTATCTTGCCAGTTTTAAGTAAGGTGTTCGAAAAGATAATGCTCAATCAAATGCTACTTCACTTCAAGACCTGCAACCTTTTCCATAGCCAACAGTTCGGCTTTACTGGCGGAAAATCAACCACCGATGCGGGAGTGGCACTCATCACTCATATTTACGACGCATGGGAGAGCAAAAATGATGGGATTGGATCCTTTTGCGATCTCTCTAAAGCATTTGATTGCGTAGATCATCCGACACTTTTGCTTAAATTTAGTCAATATGGTTTTGATGAAAATTCAATTAAATTAATAGAATCTTATTTAACAGATAGGCTTCAGACTATTGATTTAAACGGCATAAAATCGCACGGATCTAAAGTTAAAATCGGCGTACCACAAGGTTCTATTCTAGGACCTTTCCTTTTCTTAGTTTATGTAAATGACTTGCCTTACATGGTTGAGAAACAGGCAGGCATAGTGCTGTTTGCTGATGACACCTCGCTAATATTCAAAATTGACCGTCATAGCACAGATGCTAGCGCGGTGAACAGCACCTTGTCTTCCATTTCTGATTGGTTTACTGCCAATAACCTCATGTTAAATGCGAAAAAGACCTAATGCATTCGATTTTCTCTTCCCAATGTGAGGCAAGCTTGCGTCGACATACTGATAGATGGCGAAAAACTCGATCTTGTTGAAAGTACTACCTTCTTAGGAATTACGATCGACTCGAAACTTCAGTGGGGCGCTCATATATCAAAACTTTCAAATAAGCTTAGCTCTGCGGCTTATGCTGTTAGGAGAATTAGACAATTGACAGATGTAGCAACTGCTAGACTAGTGTACTTTAGTTACTTTCATAGTTTAATGTCATACGGCATACTGCTATGGGGGAGTGCAGCCGATATTCAGACTATTTTCATTTCACAAAAAAGGGCAATTCGAGCTATCTACGGCTTAGGATCTAGAGACTCACTCAGAGAATTATTCAAGGAAATAGGTATACCAACCTAAGTAAGTATGTAAGGAAAAATATTTCCTCATACAATAAAGTAAGCGATTTTACCGTCAGAAACTTACGCAATAAGAGTGACTTAGTTGCCCCGTATTATAGGCTCAAAACAGTTAGTAAAACGTTTATGGGGAACGGTATACTTTTTTATAATAAACTGCCACAATCGGTCCTTGATATGCCTGACAAAAAGTTTAAAGCTTATGTAAAGAAGGTACTCTGTGAGAAGGCTTATTATAGACTATCTTAAAGACAACAAAGTCTGGCTTGAGCTTGGCGGGGGTCCCTCTTAAAGGTTTGTATACTCAGAAATGGTCATAATCTGGTACATTAAGTACATACTGAATTTACAACTTGATTTGACATTATTTCAAAATTTCGACATTAAGAAAATTAATTTAAATTATGACAACAAACAATGTATACTCTGTCCACATATCAACTATAAATAATAATTTCATTGTGAGTTGACGTTCTTGGAGAAAATGCTGCAGTGCAGTTTGTTACCGCTTCTTCTGCACTAGCGCTTTGGAGGCGGCAGTAAACTTAGCTCTAAGTAACTTTTTGACGTCAACAATTATTGTGCAATAAAACAAAGTGACGATTATTAAGAGATATTATAAATATCCTATGATAATAAAGATATATTTGAATTGAATTGAATTGAATTTGAATTGAATTGAATTGTTAAAATTAGACCACGCGGGCACTACCGTAATCAGTTCATCAGTTTATAGCATATAAATATAAGACAAATTAATAAAACCCATACGTAGAAGAGGTGAAAAAAGCGTCGGACGTCCAACGATAAGATGGGTTGACGTCATAGTTAAAGTTGCGGGTCTCTCCATGATGACAGCAGCACGGGACCGAGATAGATGGCGTCAACGAAGAGAGGACTATGCTCAGCAGTGGGAGGAACAAGGGACTGAGAAGAAGAAGAAGGTAATGATGATGATACTGTATGTACACAGCTGTGTGATTTCCGGCAGAAAAGAACAGGACCACTCCAGGTATTCCCGTGGCACTCACGGCGACTTAGGAAATACAAGCTAAACAAAGCTTATCAACATCTATGAGACATCTCCAACAAGTCTGGCCAGCGTGGAAAGTGTAGGCCGAATCCTCTGGCTGCTTTGGCCAAGTATAGCTCTGGTAGTATAGAGAGGGTGTCGTGCTCCTATAACGGAGGATGATTATGATAATAAATCACAATACACACACGACAAGACACAAAACAGCTAGAAACAAACATATATTCGAATGAAATAAATCGTTTGTGCGATTAAATCGTCAGTGGGATACGCCGGAATCGAATTACACACCGTGCCGCTGTGGGCTCAATGGTGAGTGGTAACAAACGGAGGCCGCTACCCCTAGAGCTGAGTAAGCTCGAAAGATTCTCGCATGCAAACATGATTTCGAACTGCAAAATTGAACGGTGAAGAGCTCATAACAGTTTTCCAAATTACTCTTGCCTAATTAACTGTTCATCACTCGCCCCCTTGATTGGCTTTTACGATCTGCGCGGTAAGAAAAGCAGCTGGTACATTCTTAATTTTTATTTTCTCCCAGACAGGTATTAAATTGTCATTGTGGAACCAATCGACAAATTACACTTCATGAACGTTTGTAACTTAGTGGGACATCATTTTCGCTTGTTGTATTTAAACTCTGTTATAATCCGTCAACTTAAAATGAATGACTAAAATTATTATTTTTATTATAAAATGAAAACCAGATGAGTTATAAGCGAGAACCATGCATAGTGGCTTTAAAAGCGAAAATGCATTGTACCGTAAACAGGGGCGCGTCTTGATTCGACACTGTTTGATTGTTTTCTGATGTTCCCTGTAACCGCTTCACGGCAATACAACCTTTGTTGCTTTGTATGTTACTTTTATTCGTCTGGAAAAGATAATTGATGAAATTTTAGGACAAGAAAATTGTATTTTTCAATCATTTTGAGTCTTGGGTGATTAACTTGGGTAACTAGAGAGGATTATTAAAAACAATTTATAAAAGATAAACGAGGGCGGTTCCAGCTATGCCGAGACAAGCAGCACGACCCTACAGGGGCGGACCCTGCGGGGGCGTAGGAATGACAAGACCAAAACCACGAACAAAATCTTTTAATTATAGCGTAGTATAGCTGTTGTGGCGTCCTACTAGCAGCAGTGTAATAACTGATAATTTAAATATAATATATTCTTCTTTTATTAATTAAGAAACATTTTTAAAAGGACCTTGATATTTAAAAAAAAAGCTCTCGCCTCGTTTGCTGTATATTCTTTTGGACTTATTAGTAAAGTTAGTTGGCGTGTTACAATAAGACTGATTAGGTTTCTAAGCGGCAAAATTAAATTCATTTCTGTGTTTATTTCTGACCTGGGGACACGGTAGTGCCCCCGCCAAGACAAGACACCGAAGACGCAGGCCAACCATTTATCGAAGCGTTTCATCGTAAGAAAATAACATCATAAGCACGTATCACAAACCGAGCATGCTCTAAGTATAACGTTTATCTATCTTTCATATTAGCTAAACTGATCTACTACATGCTTAGGTATATTTTTTATATTCTAACAAATAGTACATTACTGCAGATGATGAAAAGTATGGAATTGCTGTTTTATTTATACATTATGTAATTACGAGTCCGGCAATGCCATTGCCGCCGAGGCATGTATAGTGCTTTTCTTAATAAATGTGAGATAATAATTAAAGAAATATGCAAAAATTTACTGATAGCAATTAATGTTTACTGCAAAGAGTATTTAATTAATCACTGTACGTGCTTTGAAGGAAAATAAACTGCTTTACCGCTTTTTTTAATATGTATAATACCAACATTTTAGTAAAATTGTAAGCATATTCATATAAATGCTCAAAGAGTGCAGTTTTTAGCGTACCGTAGTAAACAAGGAACCCTTATAGTTTCGCCATGTCTGTCTGTCTGTCTGTTTGTCCGTCCGCGGTTTTATTCAGCGACTATAAGTGCTAGAAAGCTGTAATTTGGTATAGGTATGTATATTACTTATGCGAATAAAGTGGTAAAATAAAATGTTGAAAAATATTTTTTTTAGTGTAGCTCTCATACAAGTAAAGTCAAAAGTCAATTTTATTTTGTCGACTAACCAATCATGTGGGGTATCGTTGAATAGGTCTTTAAAAAATATTATGAGCTTGTGAACACCGTTTTTCGATTTAGGGATCCGTTTCTGAATTATTTGGTTTTAAAGTGTAATTTTTTGTTATATTCAAGTGTCCCCCCCTCTATCTGCTAAACGGTAATAACTATATGGACACGTGAAAAAATTCACAGCTATAGTGAATATAATGAAATTTAAAGGAAAACTATCAGAGCTAAGTAGGGTTTACAAATTAAAAAGTTATAGGCGATCAACTTATAAAAGGTACTCAGCAAAGGAAAATTTCATATAAATTCAATAGAAAATTAGTTTTTAGTCATTTTTAGTGGTATGAACTCAAAGTTGACATTCGTAACTACGGAACCCTACACTGCACGTGGCTCGACACGCACTTGGCTAATTTTTATAACTTGTATCAATTGGCTGTATAACAATGAAATTAAACGCTTAATGTCTTTGCCAAATGTAGAAACGTCAATGTCACTGTCTTGTCGTTCTGAATACACTTCTTGTCGTCTTTGTTTTGAGCAGCGGCCAGGAATGAATTTTCATACTACTTTCCTGGACTTGGCCAGAAAAGAAATGCATGAGCCAAGAATTACAAACTTCGTGTCTTCTTTTTAATACAATAATTCTTAAATTTCCGAGCATGTTTGAGAAATAGTACATTACTGCGAAGGCCGGGAAATATGGCGTTGCGGGTCGAGTAGTTTTCAACAATAATTACGAGTCCGGAAATGCCATTCCCGCCGATGTATAGTTCTTTTTTCAATAAATGTGAGGAAATCATTAAAGAAATAACCAGAATATGCAAATATTTACCGAAAGCAATTAATGTTTACTACAAAGAGTATAAAATCAATCACTACGTGCTTTGAAAGAAAAGAAACTGTTTTTCCGCGTTTTTTGTGCAAAGGAAACATAGCCTTTTCAGTCCCGTTATATTTTACGCAAAAATGCAATACCGTAGATCATTTTTTTTTCTATCGCAACGTAAATAAAGCATAATTTCGTGTGATTTTATAACAACATTATTTTTATAAAATTGTGGTTATTACAATATAAATAACAATAAATAATGCTCGAAGAGAGCATTTTTTATAATGTGGTAACAATTGGCTGTATGACAAGTTATGGAATTAAATGCTAATGTCTATGATAAATGTAAAAACAGAACTGTCGTCTGAAACATCAATGTCACTGTCTTATCGTTCTGAATACACTTTATTAGTCTTTTGTTTTGAGCAGCGACCTGGAATTAATTTTCATACTACTTCCCTGGCATATAGTCCAGTAATGCACGAGCCAAGAATTACAAACTTCGTGTCTTCTTTTTACTACAATAATGCCTATGTTTCCGGGCATGTTTGAGAAAAATCACATTTCTCATTGCCACAATATTAAAATAAAATAATAATATAATAATACAAATAAAAGAATATTTAGCATACCTTTCATAAGAAGTAAATTAACAATTTGAGCTTTGACGTAAGTATGTGATAAAAATAATTGATTTGCGTAGGTCGCGACTCACCTCCGTTATCGTGAATTATTGCCGGGTTATTGAAACCGGTGCGAAATGTGATGGAGTTGGTCGACCCTCAATAAAAAAAAATATTTTCTCAAACATGCTCGGAAATGTGGGCATTATTGTAGTAAAAAGAAGACACGAAGTTTGCTATTCTGGGCCTATACATTACTTTACTCCAATTCGTTCCTGGTTGTTGCTCAAAACAAGAAGTGTATTCAGAATGAGAAGACAGTGATATTGACGTTTTAGATGACAGTTCTGTTTTTACATTTGGCAAACACATTAAGCGATAAATTTCATCACTGGTCGTACAGCCAATTGCTATCAATTATAAAAACTGCACTTTTCGAGTATTTATATGTATATGATCATGACCATTTTTGTATTAAAATGTTGGTATAAAATCACACAAAAATATGCTCAATTTTCGTTACGTGGGACATTATTATTTGTGTAAAATGTGACTGGGCTTCATGAGGCTATGTTTTCTTTGCACTAAAAAAAATGCGAGAAGGCAATTAATTTTCTTTCAAAACATGTAGAGGTTGATTATATACTCTTTGCAGTTAACACTAATTACTGTCGGTAAATATTTGCATATTTCTTTAATGATCACATTTATTGAGAAAAGCACTATTCATGCCTTGGCGGGAGTGGGATTGCCGTACTCGTAATTATTGTCATGAAAACTACTTGTCCGGCAATGCCATACTTTCCGTCCTCTGCAGTAATGTACTATTGCTGACTAACTTGAAATGTTGCTTAACTGATTCAATAACCCAGCAATAATTCACTATAACGCAGGTTACCCGCGACCGTCGCAAATAAATAGTTCTTTTTATAATACATCGACGTCAGAGATTCAAGTCAGTATTTTAACCCTTTATGAAAGGTATGCTTAATATTATTGTATTGTGATATTATTATTCAAATACCGAGGCATAGAAAATCTAATAATATTTTTTTGCTGAGGATCGACTGACTCCGTCACATGTCGCGCCGAATTCAATAACCGGCAATAATTCATGATAACGGAGGTGACCCGCGAACGTCGCAAATAAATTATTTTTATAGACATGACATCAAAAGTAAGGTTTTCTTCCCATCCACGTTTAGTATACCTTCTAAGCTATCTTATATTGTTGTATAAGTATTTATATAAAGCAAAATATATTGTTTAAAAATCCTTAATTTGAAACGAAGCTTATTGTGAACGATTTTGATATTAAGGAATGTCGAGGCTGGAAAATCGATCTAGCTAAGTTAGATTTTTTGAGATATTTATTTTCACTGTATTTTAATTTATACGAAATAAAAAAATAAAAAAATAAAAAAAAAATTGTTTATTGGGAAACTAGTTATCGATTTATATAAATAAGTAAGTATTATTAAAATTGAAAGGTAATTTCGTCACTTTAGTTATCCAAACTTTATTTTGTTGTGAGAGACAGCTCATGGTTCAAATCTAGGAAATGGCCGCCGGGAGGGGAATGTTTCATTGCCCTCCCGGTGCTTCAGGCGGGACCACACCGCCGTGGCTGTGGTAGGAGATCGGTCGCGGAGGAGGAGGAGTGTCGGTGTTACGTTGCCGCTCTCCCTATCCTCCGTGACCGAGCGGTTCCGCACCGCGTTTGCGGCGAGAGGCAAGCGGCGGAGCCTTTCATCTTCTCCGCCGCTGGGAGCCGGTTTATCTGGCTCCCATGGGTCCACAGGCGGTGGACTGCGTGGGAGTTTGCCGCCTCTCAATTGGGCCGAGGAGGTACGGCGCGTCCGTGAGTTCCGGACGCGCCGACTTGGTGAGTGGGGGGCGCTGTGACGCCCCCGAGGAGGGGCCGCTTTGGCGGCCAGCCGCGCCGGGGTTCGCGGATGTATTTCCGTTCCCGTGTCCCCGGCAAAAGCGGTTGAGATGGAACTCCGGAGGTTTTTTAGTGGGTAGGCACGTCGCTCTGGCGTGGAGTCCCACATAACCCGACAGCCTCCCCCGCAGGCTGACGGGTATCCGTAACAGGGATCTTTCCTCCGTAAAAAAAAATGGTTCAAATCTAGGAAGATAAATACAGTTTTTTGTTTTTTGTTATTATTAAAAATCCATCGATTTCTTTTTAAGAGAAATTTTGGTCAGGAAGGTATTTTAATCGAGCAAAGCTTAGTTGACCCTTACTTTAAAGTTCAAATGAATGCAGTTTTGTAAGGAGTACTTATTACTTACTTAACCCAAATATGCTCTACTGATTTATGTTTATACGTACGATTCGCTTAGTTCACTTAGCGAAGGTTGGGGCACGGTAAACATTTGAGCAACATGAACAAACATACATATAGTTTATACATATGTATGAGCATGCACTATTTATGCTTAAACAGAGGAAATTTTGCATATCTCGTATCGTCGCATTCCTGCTTACCTAGTTGGCATCATTTTTATGAAATATTAGATCGTATCCATTCAGGTGTTTCATTCCTAGAAAGGCCAAGCAAATTAGGCATTGGCTCTGCGTCTGAGAGGCACGAGTTCGATCCTTACTAGGCGCGACTTGTACCTCTGAGTTTGAAAACATGTAGGTACGGTCATTTTCAACTAAAACAACTTGTTCCCGATAAAATAACAACGTAAGGAAATCAACACACTAGTTTACTCGTGTTTAATAATTTAATGACTGTTGACCCTAGATGACTTGACAGCTCGAAGAATTTGTCAAATCATAATAAATTATTTGAAAAAAAAAAAATTTTTTGTACATTATGAGGCTTATTACTTATTAAGACAGATGAAATAAGCCCAAACTCCATGGTTGCGTCGTTTTATTACTGAGTTCCATCGACCTTCCGTCTCCGTGATCAGCCCCTACATCGTCTTCCATAAAGTGCTCACTATAACAAATCAAACGAGTCCCACTCAATGAGGTTATGTATACTATAACTGAGCTCCGTCTAATATTTCCCGGCTCCATTGTCAGAACTCTCATTGACTCCATAATATTGTATTGTCATCTGCTTTACACAAGTAGGCAAAATTTTAGCTCAATCGGTTGAGGATAAATGGTTGAAAATTGAGTTGCAAGATCTGACCTAAACAAACAAGTTAAATAAAAGCTTGTAAAATTAAGTTCAGTGTGACGTTGAACGTAGATACAGAATTAATAAAACTATTGCATTACATAGAGGTAGAAAACGAAATCGAACAAAATAGTGACGGTTTGCTATCTGTCATTACCTAAGTTAATGCGTATCAAGGTCAGGTAATGACCATTACAAGATGTTATCATTATCACTAAAGTTTTCATACGTAACTCTATCTCATTCTCGAACCGCTAGTCGTCCGAATTGAAATGCTTGCTTGATGTTGTCAAGTATGACGCGCGTGCTAATTTACTTACAACCTAGGATGCTCAAGACCAAACGCAGTGGAGAAGAAAAAGACGGAAAGAGCCAATCCAAATAAAACAAAAAAGTAATAAAAATCATTTATTGTATTTTTAGGATTTTTCAGACTACACTCATCTCATCATTAATTGTACCACAGGCATGATATTACTTCATAAATTACTTGAAACACTTATACAAGGTGGAAATTCGATGGCATCCTTTTAGATATCTACTTTTACCTGATCCAAAGAAGTTTGAGACCACACGTTAAAATTTAAAAAATCTTTTGACTCTGACTTTACTGCAATTCAATTAACAATAATAAAAATAAAAAAACTAATCGTCAAATGCCCACACATACATACTTATTTTCACGCCTGTTTCCCATTGGAGTAGGCAGAGACTATAGATCTCCACTTTTTACGATTCTTGCATACTTTGCTTATTTTTCTTACTTTTTGATACTTTTCATTAAAAAGCATCAAAAATTACTAAACACCTTTGGACCACTTGGGATAAGTATCCAAAGGCACGCACATATTGTTATTAGTGTCGCGGACGGTCGGGGGGTCGCAATAGCAAGAAGAGTAGTCGCATACTGTAGCCTCCTCTGCCACGGGGTTAGGATCTTCACAGGTGAGCTAAGGGTCTTGTGGCCACAGCTAAGATTTAAACGATTTCATACGAAATAGACAGAGTCTTGGAACATAACACTTACAACCACCCCAAATAAAACAAATATAGGTGGTTACAAAAATCATTTATTGAACTTTTTTTTAAGACTTAACAGACTAAAAACTTCATCTCATCATTAAATTTAAATAAAAGGTTTTATTCAGTTCTGACGAACAAACTAAATTTAAAGGCATGCATTTACTTGGGACACTTATCCAAGGGCACGCACACATTATTTTTAGTGTCGCGTACGGTCGGTGGGTCGCAATAGCAAGAAGAATAGTCGCATATTGTAGCCTCCTCCTCCACGGGGTGGGGTTCCTCACAGGTGGGCTCGGGGGTCTTGTGGGCGCAGCCGAGGGCGTAGGCGTGGGTACCTTCCTCACATTCTCTTACACCTGGTAAAGGAAAAAATCTATAAATATTTGAACTACGTTTTACGCATTCAAGATGCAGTACTAAAGTATTTATTAATGAAATAAGAAATGGTGCAAATAAATAAATTTATTCGGACAAGTCACACTGATTAAGCTAGCCCCAAAGTACGTTTAAACTTGTGTTATGGGATACTAACTCAATCATATTGTAACATAAATACACATTTAGATAAACACCCAAGACCCAGGATAATTTGGCCCTGGCTGGGGATCTAACCCAGAACCTTCGGATTAGCGGATCAGCGTGTTGACCATTACGCCGCAGAGGTCGTCATAAAAAATACCACCTGAAAGGGATCTCATACGTTGCGGCTAGAAACCCCTTGACTATTTTAATTCTCTTTTCCATTATATCGTCCACCATCACGCTTAAAGTGGCTTTTGGGCTTGCTGGCCGACCAAAACTGGTGTCAGATCAGGCTGCTATCTCATGATAAAATGTTCGCAGAGACAGGTGCTATTCGCACCTGTCTATTTTCTTTAAGAATTATTATTGTTCTGATGGTCGCAGCAATTAGAAGATACTACTTCTTACTGTTGGTAAACCAGTTTTAAATCATTCACGAAATAAAGTTAATCCGTAATAATAATCGATGTTCTTTTTTTTACAACGGCAACATTTTTGAAGCAAGTTCAGTTTATGATACTGAATTAATGATAATTAAATCCTACTTATCAGATCGTCGTCAAGTAACATCTTAATTTGATTTTAAATCAAAAACCGAAAAATATTACAAATCAAATCAACGATGTGTATCATATAGGGTTCCGCAGGGTAGTGTTCTAGGGCCTCTCCTTTTCATTATCTATATTAAGGATCTTCCTATTAATATTAAACAAAGTATAACATTATTCGCTGATGATAGTACAGTAACAGTTAAATGCACAGACATAAAATCATGTAAATTCGACTTTAACTCAACATATAATATTTAATAAAATACCAAAACAATAATATATAAAAAATTAAATATGACTTTGTTTAAGAAGAAAATTAAGTTATTTTTGATAGATAAATGTTATTATAGTGTTAAGGATTTCTTATCTAATACATTTTAAATTGACTTTGTTTCATAGTTAATTGTAAAATGTTTATATATTAGGTAGGTATATTTTTATAGTATTATGATAGATGATAGCTTTTCTGACAAAATTTGCACACCGGTGACCATGATTGGACGAAACTGAATGTAATATCTTGTAACACATGTGTGGCAAATGAATTATCTTTATCTTTAAAAAAGAATTACTTTGCATAAAAAGAAATTCGGCTTCCCATACATCTCAGCGTTCAGCCAGATGGATTTTGTACGGAAGGACGATTATTTTATCTTTTTTAGAAATGTTGTTTTATAGAAAAGTTTAGTATCGTCGCCGGTATCACTCTATATACAAACTTAATCACCTATTAATTAACCTATTATACGGTCGTTATGTATAGAATGTTATAATTATAGTTATCATATGTTGTTGCTTAGGCTATCTCTTATATGACTTTATCAATTAGGTACCTCAACAACACTCATTCGCTGTGGGATGGAAATTTTTTAATTATTGTAGTCGATAATATTATTAAAAGTAACTTGAGATGACATAACTATTAAAAACGTTTTTACTCACGTAAACGTGATTAAAACCGTTTTTAAATATTTAGTTATTTTAGTAGAGGTTTATGATTGAAAAAAACTGGCCAAGTGCGAGTTAAACTCGCGTGGAGAGGGTTCCGTACAATATCAAAGATTTTTCGTAAGTGAACGTATTATATTGAGTGTTCCACTTTATTTTCAAAACTTAACATTGGAGTTAAAAAATATGTTCTCCCACACATTCCACCTGCAAATGTAAGTTGGTACGCACAATATTGAGTGATTTACCATGTTATTTTAATATCATGGACTTCTTATAGGTTTTCCTATAATCTATAAGGAGAAAACTAATTTCTGTATTTTTTTCAAAATTTTAGGTTCAGTAGTTTCGGAGATAAGTGGGGGGGAATGGTCAATTTTCGTCTATTTTCTTGAATAACTCGGAAACTATTTATTTTAAAATTACAAAAAAATACATTTAAGATCTTCTCGACAAGACCTTTCATTTGATATGCCACACGATGCAGTTTTCAGAATTTTTTTTTTAATTTTCCCCTTCCCCCCCAAAAATGACCCCCCATATACAGATTTCATCTGCTCACGTCACACCTCTGTGTTTGGGTCACAGGAATTGATATGTGTACCAAATTTCAACTTAATCGGTCTAATAGATTCGGAGATAATTGACTGTAAGCGACGGACGGACAGACACACGAGTGATCCTATAAGGGTTCCGTTTTTGTATTCAGACGTACGGAACCCTAAAAAGGAACTTAAACTCTTTTTTTTTAACTGTTAGAGTTTTTGTTATATTTATAAAGAAAGAATATATTTACACTAGCTTTAACCCGCGACTTTGTCCGCGTAGAAGTCGAAAATGTTTCTAAGAGAATTTTTAATTGGTTTATTTATTTTTCGTTATTAACTTTGTTTTAACACTTATTATTTAAAAAAATTAAAATGTTTGAATACGTATTCAATATAACAATCTAAATAATAGTGAATGGATTTTAAGGCCTAGCGGACCCGACGAACTTTGTTCCACTTGTTCCCATTTCCGTTCCCGTTCCCGTTCCCGTTCCCGTTCCCTTTCCCGTTCCCGTTTCCGTTTCCGTTCCCGTTCCCGTTCCCGTTCCCGTTCCCGTTCCCGTTCCCGTTCCCGTTCCCGTTCCCGTTCCCGTTCCCGTTTGCATAAGCGTCATTTGCTAAAGCAAAAAAGAGCGACGGATCTTTTTATTTAAATTTTTTGGTCTCTTACTCAAATATGACGAAGTTTCAAAATAATATAAATTTGTAACCTCTAATGCACCCCCAGAGATGCAATTTTGTTAACATCCAATTAATAGTTTTTTTTTTTACTAACCACTAATTCAATAATGTCATCTGTCTCGCTTCAAAAATGACGAAGATTCATACAAACTTGCAACCCTTATTTCACCCCTATAGAGATGTAATTATCAAAATCTAATAACTGAATTATTATTTTCTAGTAACTACTAAAACAAATTGAAATTTCATGTGTCTCACTTTAAAATTACGAAGTTTCATACACACTGACAATAAATACTTATTTCCTTTTGCTCTATGTTATTTTGCTTCTAGAGGAAAAGATTTCAGTAACATACAGGTGATATGATTTTCTTTCCAAATGAAATAACAAAAAAATTTCGACCATAATAAATAAATTGTATAAAAGTTTGTTTCAAGCTAAACAAATTCACTACCTATTCGATAAATAGTTCTGGCCGAAAATTCTAAAATATAAACTAAAATTCAATTTGGAAATCAAATACCAACTTACATTTTCCAAGAGCATAGATGCAGCCGCGCGAATGAGTTTGTGTATCAGCAAATGTTAATCCAACCAAGCCCAAAACACACAAGTACAATAGGACCTTCATGATTTTAAAAAGATATTTAATGTGTTGGTACGACTTCTCAGGACGGGTTTCGCTAGCAGAGTGGACAGACGATATAAATAGGCCACCTTATATGCAAACCCGTTTCAAGTCGTGTGGATTCTACGAGTAATCAAGGTAATAAAATCAAGAAAAAAATACAGAAGCATGTTTTTCAAAAATAAGAAGTAACAAGCGCCGACTACATCTTAGTGTCTCTATATAGGTCTAATTAGAGATAACCGATACATCGACATACGAACTATAACAAACGCTGATGAAACTAAATAAAAAAGATGTGTTGTCCATGCGGCATGGTAGCAAGAACTCTGGCTGCACCCAAATTGAAAAGCAATGTTTAGTAAGTAAGTAGTCTCCCTACTGTTTAATTAAAATTAAACAAAGGAAAATAATTTGTTTATTAAATTTTATATTTATTGCTGGCAACATTATTCTAGTTTAGTTTTTGGTCAACTGTGACGCCATCTTCCCTTTCGATAAAACCCGTGTAAGCTTAAGTTGTGTGCTCCGCTGTAAAATTTATTATCTAACTCAATTTAGTTAATTTTACAGAATAAAGTATTTTATTTATACAACTACGGTTCAAAAACCTTAAAAACAACTTCTACGACCTTCTTATTGCGGCCATTGCGGCCATAGTCATTGTATGAAAATGTATGAATTGCATGCCGTGCTTTGCGTCTGTCGCAACGGCCGCGATGCAAGGAAGTCATTCTTAGTAAAAGAAGTCGCTTTGTTCGCTCATTTCACTAACCGTGACAAGTTTCAAGCTGAAAATGGTAACAAATATCATGAGTTCGAACATAAGCCTTCCTTGCCACAAAGGGCACCTGCATCAGGATTTATGGACCTATATTATCAAATGAATAAGGATCTAAGGGCCACAAATGGAGGGTTAATCGTTCGATTAGATTTTCATACAAAATAATGATATCACAGAAGTTACACTTTCGGAAAACTTCATTTGTTCATAGATTTAAGAGCAGCCATCCCGTCTTACTTTTCAAACAAACGCTCGTACGTAATTATGGCGTTATAACTGATATTTCTTGAAAACTTGTGAACTAACAGATATCTTGTGCGTTATATCTAGGTTTCTATTGATATATAAAATTTAAATTTGGAAAAACTAATTCAGTATACGCCTCCAAAAATTTGCTTATTTGCACAAATTTTACCTGAATTTCGAATCATAAAGTACTCATAAATTGTAAAAATAAAAAATATATTTCGATAGAAACCTTGCAAATGTACTCGTAATGAAAATTTTTAAATACAAAACATTTATTTCACACACTTGTAAGGCTTACTGATAAACACGTATCACCTGGAACAAGTTTTATGAAATTTCCGCACCCTATGAATAGTTAATACTCGTTAAATGGATAGTTAATAATAATACTAATTTCATTCAATAGAATGCAAACCGTGCCCTTAAACGCTATCTCTCTCTTTTTGGTTTGCTTCTATTTTTAGCATTGCCCTGGATGAAACCACAAGCTTTTCAAGCTATGCTCGCGTTGACGACAGAGCGGTCGGGAAGGGCCGCCTTAAGTTAAAAACATGCAAACACGAGTAACTTTTACAAAGAGAATAACTTTGATATCCAAAAAAATCCGCTGCTCCACAGTAAATTACATACCGCGTTAAAATTTAAAGAAAAAAAGTCATGTTGGTCATGAAAACATAATGTTTAATAGTTTTTAATCGACTTCCAAAAAGGAGGAGGTTATCATTAAGTTGCGATCTTTTATGTTTATTTTAATGTATGTTCGCCTGGACTGATCTTAAAATTTGTATTTCTTTTTTGCTTGAAAATGTATACTTAATTGTCAGGTGGCCCCATAGAAATTTTATTAAAATCGATTGAGTAGTGGGGGGGGATGAGAAATCGGTTTTTAGTTTTGAAAATTTTTACCTTTATTAATTATCGGTTTATCTATTCATTATATTTAAGCCTAAATATTTAGTAGCAACTCAGTTTTGATTTAAAAAAGAAGGAATAAAAATTTAAAAAATAGATAAGAGTACATCGTGCAATAAAGGAAGTGTTTACTTACACATAGATGATAATTTAAAACAAAAAAAATCAATTCTGGTCTTCTTCATCATTTTACCAAAGTCCGCCTTCTGAATGCATATACTTGATTTCGTGCATGGAATATTTGAGGAGTTCCCTTGACTTCTCAAGGATTCCACCATCAGATCCTCCTGGTGATAATGGGATCAACTTGCACGTATTTGTCTATTCTATACAAAAGAGAGAAGTTACTGAGGAACGCGCATATATATTCGAATTAAGAAACTCCTCCTTCATTAAGTCTCTTAATAAATAAGTAAATAACATTCGTAAATAATCTAAAAAAAAAGAGTTAGTCAAATAAGTTGCTTCTTTATCCTCCTTATTTTGTAACCTGGGGTTCAAGTGGCCATTACGGAGGTTAGGAATCGATTTTGTGTTGAAAAATGTCTGGAAAAAACAGTTTGAATTGCCTATTTGTTGACATATTTGAAAAGGTAAGTTGTTATTTTTTTATTATGTCAAAGGATTTCCATTTTTAATGTTAGCTATATAAGCCCCATTTAGATAGTGCAAGTGTCTTACTAGTCCAGTCATTATAGTAAGTTCACCTCGGAATTCGAGATACCCAGCTTTAAGTCTGTAAATACTATATTATATTGACACCCTAGAAGTTATCTGAAACCTACATATGGTAGGGTGTACGCAACTATAAAATTTCAAGGTCAAAGGTCACAAGACTCGGATTTTTGCGCTTTTTTTTTGTAAATATCTCTTTTCCTATGGGTTTTTTGCTATTTGTATTTATTATCAATATTGTGGAATACAATTCTCTATAAATTTTATTTAAAAATTTTTTCATACGGTGAACCGTTTTCGAGATACATGGCGGAGAGCGCGCGGTCACTGCATCACTTCAGGTCAACCGGTGCCTCCGGTCGAAAACGCGCCATATATAGTTGATGAACTATCGATAAATAATGATTATAAATATTTGTCAATTTTTATTATACTATATTTTATCATTTTTTTTCCTAACCTATCCACTTTTTATTCAGTATTATATATTTATTTAACAACACTTACCTGCCCATGTGATTGCAGAATTGTTAATGAAAATATAGGAATTATATTTGAATTTTAACTTAATTAAAATTAATAACTTCTTACATGATGAAAAAAAAACAAATTAATTATGAATTAATCTTTTTATTAAAAAATATCATTCAATACATTTACTTTTATTAAAAGTAAAAAAAATGGAATAAAGGGTACAATAACTACAATTTATAATTTTAATCATCTCCTTCCTCTTCATTGTCGTCTTTCGGCTGCTGGTAAATTTCAAACTGGTCTTCATTATCGTCTTCAACGACATTTGTCTCAAATTCTTCCATGATTTCGGGGTCAAAGGTTCCATCTTCGTAAATGTCGCTCTGATATGGTAGAGCATTGAGACAAGCTTGCCCATTACATTGCCAACAAGCTAAATAGCATTGCAAGCCCGCTTTCTTGCATCCGCATCGCGAACCACAACCACTCTTGCAGTTGCAGAAAATTGTATTTAGCAAATCTTCTGGAGCAGGTGGTAAAATTGTCATGATAGGCTCCAAAAAATTGTTTCGCAATGCCCAACCCCATACTTGGGGTTCCAAATCGTAAAGATTAAGATAAAGATAATTTATTTGCCAAACATGTGTTACAAGATATTACGTTCAGTTTCGTCCAATCATGTTTACCATCACCGGTGTGCAAATTTTGTCAGAAAAGCATCCTCTATCATAATAATACTATAAAAATATACCTACTTAATCTATAAACATTTTACGATTTACTATGAAACAAAGTCAATTTACAGTTTATCAGATAAGAAATCCTTAACACTATAATAACATTTATCTATCAAAAACAACTTAATTTTCTTCTTAAATAAAGTCAAATTTAATTCTTTATATTTTATTTTTGGTATTTTTTTTAATATTATCGGTGCCATACCTAATACACTATCATATATATCAATCACGACGGTTTCTTTCTACTGTATCAGACAATTTAGGAAACTGGTGAGGATTACTCTTTACAAATATAGCTGTTTCTAATATATATATAATGACGGGAGTGTTAGAATCTTATATTTTTTAAATATCGGTTCACAACTATCTCTACTTTGTAGTCCAAACATTGCTCGAATACAGCGCTTTTGCATTTTAAATACTAGATCTTTATCGGTGGAATTTCTCCAAAAAATTATACCGTATCTAAGGACTGATTCAACTAGGCCATAGTATGCAGTTATTAGTGCATCAGTATTTACTTCATTAGATAGTCTATACAGGGCATAAAATGAAATACTAATCCGTTTACAAAGACTTTCAATTTGTTCTTTCCATTTTAACTTACAATCGATTTTATTATTTCAAGAAATCGAGTAGATGGAACATTCGATACAATGTTGCCCTGATATTCTATGTTAAAATTGTCCGCTTTTTTAAGGTCTTTGAGTAAAATGCATAATGTTAGTTTTATCAAGGTTTATTTCAAATTATTAATATCAAGCCATGTTATTATTGAGGCTAATGTTGAGTTAACGTCGAATTTATATGATTTTTGTCTGTGCATTTGACTGTTACTATACTATCATCAGCGAATAATGTTATACTTTGTTTAATATTAATAGGAAGATCGTTAATATAGATAATGAAAAGGAGAGGCCCTAGAACACTACCCTGTGGAACTCGATATGATACACATCGTTCATTTGATGTGTAATTTTTTTCTGTTTTTAATTTAAAATCAAATTTAGATACTTCTGTTACTTGACGACGATCTGATAAGTAGGATTTAATTAATTGTAAGACATTACCTCTAATTCCGTATGCTTCAAGTTTGTCTAGTAATATTTTATGATGCACATAGTCAAAAGATGGCGTCATATCACAATTAATAGAACAAACGGGATTTCTTTTGTCAACTTTAGTAATAACATTTGTTAAAAAATCATAAATGGCCAAATTGATTGTTTTTTTACGTCGGAAACCTTTTTGTTCTTACAAAATATATGTTTATCTTCAATGTGAGAGTTCAACTTGTTTGAATAGTATTTCTCGAATATCTTTAAAATATTGAGTTAAGGGCAATGGGCCTAAAATATTCCATACGTTTCCAGTCTGTTTTTTTTTTTAATAAATGTTTAATTATAGTTAATTTTAAATCTTCTGGAAAAATACCTGTTTGGATACTGAATATGACTGAGATGATGACAAACATGTTCATTCACGGATTTCTCTATTTTTGTTGCTATTTCATCAAAACCAACCCTTTTTGTGATTTTGAAATGTTTAATAATTTTATATATATCTTGTGGTGTGCTTGGCGCCATGAACATAGAATTTGATTGACGGCTTATATTTGACGTAACATTAGACCCACAATTCTTTACAGGTTGAAATTTATCAATAAAGTAGTTATTAAATGAATTTGCTATTTCATCGAGGTCTGAAATAATTTTATCATCATATTTTAGTCGCGTTACAGATTCATTTGGTAAATTAAATTTGGAGTCATTTATAATTTGCCATGTCGTTTTTATTTATTATTCGATGTACTTATTTTATAATTATTTTGACTCAATTTCATCAATTTAATAATTCTTTTGAATAACTTTGTATAGCGTTTATAGTTTAGTTTATTAACTTTGGTAGGTCTTAATCTAAAAGTCCATAAAAGGTTTCTTTTCTTTTGGCTGCATTTTTTAACCCTTTTGATATCCATTATTTATTTTACGACAAGTATGTATAGTTATTTTTTAAATGGAAAACACTTATCATAATACATTTTAAAAGTATCTATAAAAGTTCTATACGCGATATTAGGATATTAGATTTTTTAAACTTTATTATATTTTCTGCGCTATAATCTTGCACTGTTTTTCTCTTTAGAAATAATAATAACTTTATAATAAATTAATTCTATAGCACAACATTCGAAAATATTACAAATAGAGTATTGTTTTATGTCCACTAATTCTCTCCATCTGTATTGCTTATTAACAAGGATACAAGCTCCTCCTCTTTTTATATTAGGCCTAATAAACAAGCGGCTAATGTAAAGTTAGGTATGTTTAGAAATTTTTCATATCCTGTCATTATGAAATGTTCCGTTATACACAATACATCAATAATATGAGTGGTCAAGGCGTCCGCCTTGTGACCCGGAGGTCATGGGTTCGATTCCCACTGGGAGGCATACTTTGTGAAAAGTGGTTTCCAGTCTGGATAGTATATTGCAGGCTTGAATCACCTGATTATCCGAAAAGAAAGATGATTCCGTGTTTCGGAAGGCACGTAAAACTGTGGGTCCCGAACACCACCTAGCGTTTGATCATCAAACTATCCAAGGATTGGTTCCTGGTTTGCCCTTTGGGTTGTGGAGGTCAGACGGCAGTCGCTCTGTGTAAAAACCAGCAACCTCGTCAAATCTCCTTGGTAAGATAGCGGACCCCGGGCTCTGAAGCGTTACTGCTGAGGAAGCAACCAGGAATACGCTCGGATGATGATAATGACACAATACATCAATATTTATATTTCGATCAGCAAGTTCCTGTAAATGTACTAAAAATGGGTCTGATTTTTCTAATAATACTGCAATATTCTGATGAAGTCTCGTATGTGCAAATATTTATTTTCGAAAAAACATTGAATCGCAATCAGGTGAGTTTTCTTCATGTTTGTTATTATATTAGATGTCTTCTACAAGTTCAAAAATCGTCTTAAATATAACTCTTCCTCATTGTCTTAAATATGCCATAGTCCTTTATGCGACCTGTGTATTTATCAAATGTGAGGAGATCATAGTTAATTTTCTTGTTCGAGTCTAATAAATTATATCTAGGTATAATAGGTTATTAAAGTTTTCAATTCTCCAGTTGAACATGTTTTTTAATTCACTATACTTATGTATATGTAGGAAGACAGATTATGACATTGGTGTGTTTAAGGTTTTCTAACGTTTCACGTATGTAATAAATAGTATTAAAATAGTTTTTCGTTGTATTAAAATCTTCGTCTCCTATCATTATAACACAATAATCATTCTTTGTAAAGTTAGTCAGTTTAGATTCTACTCCTGACATTAACACATTAATATTGGTATTTGGAGTAATGTAATGACAAACATTATAGTTTCTAAAGGTATCTGTTGCAATAGAAGTTATATTATTGTGTTTATTCGTGCTGAGTATACACATTCTAGGTAAGCAAGATTTTTGTACGTCTGTCTTTCCTATTTGACTATGTGTGGGTATGTCATTCTGAGTGCTGTTTGTTACTGTATTTTGACTAGGTGATTGTATATTGTCCTGAGTATTATTGATTTGTGATGTTTCTGATCTACTCTTGTTGAATATTTTCCTGTGTATTTTTAATAGGTAAAGTTTTAACTGATTTACTCTGTTTACCTTTTGCCTGTGTGCTTTTGCCTTTTTGGGCGTTTTTTTGTGTATTCTTTTCTTGGCTAGTAGAAGCGGGTTTCTTAGCCGTTGGTTTACGCGCACGTGTTTTAGGAGGACTATATGAATTGGCTATTATCGAATCATACTTATTTTGCAAGTCTGTATTAAGTTTACTTATCTCGTCGTTTGTGCATTTAAACTTTTTTTTTTTCTTTAACTAAACTAGATATTTTGTTGTACGCACTCTCCAATTGTGATTGTAATACTTGTAGGCGCTCCTTTAAGTTTTGTATTTGTTCTGTATCATCATCGGATGTTCCGGAAATAATTGAGGTCTCGTTTATATATCGTTTCATCAGTTTGGCTTTCCGAATCGGATTTTGAGCTAGCACGTCGAAAGAAGTTCATTTTGAAAGTATGTATAAGTTTTCCTCGCCGCGTGGTTCCGGGTTGGAATAGGACCACTCCATCTCTCCCTGTGGATGTCGTAAGAGGCGACTAAAGGAAAAAAAATAAAAAAAAGCACTAATAGCTTGTGCTATAAAATAAAGCCAAATCAAAAATGGAAAGAAAAAATAAAAGAGTCAGGCATAGGGATAGGGCGCCACCGCAAAATGGCGCGCAGGAGCCCCACCCGACTCCTGTGACAAGTGGGCCAGGGCTACCGTGTCTGGGGTGGACAAGGCCAAAGACGCGAGCCCCAACCCAGAAACTCCGCTTTGCAACGTGGAACATTGGCACGCTAACTGGACGCACGAGGGAGCTGGTCGACGTATTTTCCAGGCGAAAAGTGGCCGTGGCGTTCCTGCAGGAGACTCGGTGGAAAGGCTGCAGATCCCGGTCCATTGGGAATGGTTACAAGCTGATCTACACCGGTGCACCTGGTGGCGAGGATGGGGTGGCCGTAGTGCTGTTAGAGGGGCTTCAGGATAGCGTCTTGGAAGTAAAACGCTTCAGCAGCCGGCTAATGGTCGTGGTGGTGCTTGTCGAAGGGGTTATGACTCATTTGATAAGCGCCTACGCGCCACAGGCTGGCTGTGAAGACGCCGAAAAGACGAGGTTTTGGGACCTACTCGGCGGCGTGCTGCGTGGCATCCCGTTGTCGCAGGCAATCGTTTTGGGCGGCGACTTGAACGGTCATGTGGGTGAGGCGTGTGAGGAATTTGAGCGTGGACATGGCGGCTATGGATACGGAAGTCGCAATCCGGAGGGTGGAAAAATCCTCTCAACGAGTGCGGCGGCCGACCTCGCCATCGTGAACACGTTTTTCAGAAAGAAATCCGAGCACCTAATCACCTACAGGAGCGGGGGACGCGCTACCCAAATCGATTACTTCCTAACCAGAAGAGACCATATCGGCAAAGTAACCAACTGCAAAGTCATACCCGGCGAGAGTCTCACTGCGCAACACCGTCTCCTTGTCATGGATCTTCGCATTAAGCCTGCTAGCAAGCCCACTGAGCGCTGTCGACGCCAAATCAAGTGGTGGCGGCTCGGAGAATCCAAGTCCCAAGAGTTCGCAACTGCGATCGGCAACAAATGCGACGAAACCGATGGCGAACCAGTCCAGCTTCACTGGGACAAGATTCAGGGAGCTATCACTGGTGCGGCGAAGGCAGTGCTGGGTATGTCAAAGGGTGGACGCAAGTGTGACAAGGAAGCTTGGTGGTGGAACGACACAGTCCAGAGGGAGACAAGGGTGAAGAAAGCACTCTTTAAAACGTGGCAAGCGTCCGGATCTCCTGAAGACCACGACGCATACAGGGTTGCAAAACGGGCCACTAAGAAAGCCGTTGCCAGGCCAGGCGTAACCACGTACAGCCATTGTACGATAGATTGGAGTCGCCTGAGGGGCAAAAGCTTATCTATAAGTTGGCACGTTCCAGGGTCAAAGCGGCACAGGATATCTCCAAGTGCCGCTGTGTTAAAGACCCTAACGGCAACCTTTTATGCGAAGACCTCGCGATGAAGGAGAGATGGCGCTCGTATTTTCACGAGCTACTGAACCAGCAGCATAAAGAGGTGCAGCCACCGGACCTCCCTCCAAATCAAGGATTAGTGCCACCAATAACGCCTGAGGAAGTCCACTCAGCTCTTCGCTGCATGAAGGACCGGAAAGCTGTCGGAGCCGATGGAGTGCCCATCGAAGCCTGGAAGGCTATGGGTTCCCATGGTGTGGACATCTTAACAAACCTTTTTAACCGCATACTCTTCACCGGTAAAATCCCTGACCAATGGAGGCTGAGTATTATTACTCAAGAGTGCAGCAACTACCGCGGTATAAAGGTCATGTCCCACACCATGAAGTTCTTTGAGAGGATAATAGACTCTCGGATCCGACAGGAGTGTACAGTCTCGGAGTGTCAGTATGGATTTCGCCCCGGCCTAGGCACTACGAATCCTATCTTTGCCCTAAGATTCATCATGGAGAAATACAGGGCAAAGAATACGCCTCTCCATTTCCTGTTTTTGGATATGGAGAAGGCCTTTGACTGTGTTCCTCGAGAGATGATCTGGTGGGCTCTGAGGGCCAAAGGGGTGCCAGAGATCTATTCTGACATAATCCGCGATATGTACCGCGATTCCGAGTCCATAGTTAGGACTGCTGTTGGTGACTCCAAACCCTTCCCCGTTACAGTCGGGGTTCACCAAGGCTCGGTTCTCAGTCCATACCTGTTCAGTGTGATATTAGACGAAGTGTCTGACAGTATCAGAGACACACACGAGCAACCTCCGTGGCTGCTTGTGTATGCTGATGATATCGCACTGGCGGATGCGGACAGAGGGAGACTGGTGCGACGCGCAAATGTGTGGAGGGAGTCGCTTGAAAACGGTGGTCTGAAGCTAAATGAGGCGAAGACTGAATATATGGCTTGCAATGCTACAGATCCCCGACCTGTACGCATAGGCGAAGACTTGGTCAAGCGTACGGACCAGTTTAAATACTTGGGATCTGTACTTCACGCGTCCGGAGACATCGATGCCCGTATATATAAGGCCCGTATATCTGCCGCATGGGCAAAGTGGCGAGAGGTGACTGGTGTCATTTGTGACCCCAAAATGCCGGTTAGGTTGAACGGACAGGTCTACAAATCCATCATTAGACCTGTCCTTTTATATGGGAGTGAAGCGTGGCCTTTGCTTGAGCGGCACAAGCAGGAGTTGCGTGTCACGGAGATGCAAATGCTGCGTTGAATATGCGGAGTGTCACGGAAAGATCGTGTTAGAAACACCCGCATCCGCGGCAGTCTTCATGTCCGTGACATAGCGGACAAACTGCAGGAAAGTCGCCTACGCTGGTACGGTAACGTCCTACGAAAGCCGGCAAGCTACGTGGGAAACAAATGTATAGCCATGCCGCCTCCGCCGGGGCCCGGCAGGCGGGGTAGACCGAAGAAGTGCTGGCTTGACGTCGTCAAACATGATATGCGTGCTAATCGTCTTACAACCAAGGATGCTCAAGACCGTGCAAAGTGAAGAAGAAAAAGTCGGAAAGCGGACCCCGGGCTTCTCAGCATTGCAGCTGAGGACGCAACTGGGAAAACGCTGAGATGAGAGAGAGAGAGAGTATAAGGTTTCCTCGCTAAAAATACAATTTAAATCATATGAGACTCCGGTGGGATTCGATCTCGGACCCTCTCGATTAACTTTGAGAATCACACCTCTAGACCAGTGTCTTCTTACAAATGTAGATGAAAATTATGACTTAGTTACACTTTTATACTTCTGCTTGTCTATCAGTTATTAATGGTGTTAATTGGCAACTACAGATGGCAGCACTATATTTGAAATATCCCTCTATGATTATTTATTATTCTTTGATTTCCACAATAACAAAAACTGACATTGACAAGTGCAAATCAAAATCGTATTCTGACGTGACGTGATGTTTTGTTGTTTTATGTGTCAATACTCAATACAATAAGGAGGTAGTTCAAAATTATGCTGTTAAAATATGACTCATGCTTCAAGTATGTTTTTAATCTTTGTATGATACACTTTTTCTTATAATTGTTGAATATGTATGTAAGTACTTACTCAATTTCCAGTCAATCGCAACAACCGATTTGCTAAAATTGAAAATACTCCGATTTCTTTTTCAAGCCGCGTCTTTATCAAGTGAGCGGAGCCGTATTTTGAATCGATGATATCTTCGCTTTTTGGCACTCAGATCTTACACCAACACTTGTGCAATATTTTTATAGACTGTTTAACAATTTAATCACAGTATCACAACACTTTATGCAATCTAACTATTTTAAAATAATAAATTTCACGGAGCTATTTGTTCGTATGACAGAAGCGCCATCTGACGTGAGATCCGTAGTGAAAGGATTTTAAAATATACGGATTTTTAAGAAGATGCACTTAATTATTTTTTATTTAAAATAACATTAGTGTAAATGGGAATATAATTATATTATGATTAAAGTTTTTCCCTTAATTACTTTTTAATTTTAGGAAACAGTTATCAGTATTATTGAATGATATAGATTTAATGCATGAAGAAAATGATAAAATATAATATAATAGTTAATAAAAATTGACAAATATTTATAATCATTGATTTATCGATAGTTCATCAACTATATATGGCGCGTTTTCGACCGGAGACACCGGTTGACCTGAAGTGATGCTGTGACCGCGCGCTCTCCACCCTCTATATCGAAAACGGTTAACAGTATGAAAAAACATTTTAAACAAAATTTGTAGAGAATTTTGTAGTCAACAATATTGACAGTAAATACAAATAGCAAAAAATCTATAGGAAATGAGATAGTTACAAAAAAACATTTTGTGGCCTTTGACCTTGAAATTCAATAGTTGCGTACTATTATAGTTAATGGTAGGGTACCATATGTAGGTTTTGAGACAACTTTTAGGGTGTCAATATACAAGTATTTACAGACTTACAGCTGGGTATCTCGAATTCCGAGATTCTTACCTAATTCAAGCTTAAATGACTGGACTATATCTATTGCAGACCATTTCTCAAAGGTTTTTTATTAATATTTAAGTCAACTTATTTTGAACTTAAATTTTTTGTTAACGTCAATATTTGCCGGAATTATATGATACGTTAATTATGTAGCTATTTTTAATACTTTATCCAACCAAGAAGTCAATGAAATATATATTCAAACTATAAAAAATATTTACGAACATAGCACAGCTGATATTAAATGGAAATCAACTGGTACATCCTTTCCAATACAACGAGGAGTAAAACAAGGCGATCCTTTGTCACCTAAACTGTTCACTAGTGCATTAAAAGAAGTCTTTAAACAGCTAGAAGATAAGTGGCAAACAAAGGGCATTATCGTCGGTGAAAAAAGATTGACAAACCTTCGTTTTGTCAATTTTTGAATTGATATTGTATTGTTTGCCTCATCTGCCTCCGAACTCCAACAGATGCTTCAAGCCTTAGCACAGCAAGCCTGCAGGTTGGCCTTCAAATGAACCAGGATAAAACCCAAATAATCTTAGCCAAATAATCTCCTTCATCGATCGATTACATAAAGAAGTCCAACGTAGAACTGATAATACGTGGAAAAGTTTCTGGTCGATGAAGGAACTATTTAAAGGCAACTTACCAACTTGTTTCAAGAAGAAACTCTTTGATATGTGTATTCTACCTATCCTAACCTACGGTGCACAAACTTGGTCCTTAAACAAAGGTTCAAACTGCAGGTTTGTCAACGAGCTATGGAGCGTAGCATGCTAGGTGTCAAACGTACAGATCGTATCAGAAATACCACCTTACGTTCCATGACAAAAGTAGTAGATGTTGTCAAAAAACAAGTAAGCTAAAATGGGATCGGGCTGGTCACGTTTGTCGAATGCCACCGGAAAGGTGGGCTCACGTTGCCACTGGCTGGACTCCGACAGACGGTAGAAGGAAAAGAGGCAGACCAAGGACAAGGTGGTCGGATGAGTTGAGACTGTTTGATAGGAATTGGGAAGGAAAAGTTAACAACAGAAGTGTCTGGAAACATAGAGGGGAGGCTTTTGCCCAGCAGTGGGACATAGAGAGCTAAAAAAAATTATGATTATTGAGTACAGTTACTAAGTTACGCATTTAAGTACGACTATAATTTTATACCCCATATACTTGCTAGAAGCAGGTCGAGATATCGGGTGACCGTAAGCCCTGCCGTAGGACTGGCAATTACTTAGCCCAACGAATAAGCATTGTCATGACAATGCTGCCAGCCTTTTGGGGCACTTTACCGTGGAATGTTTTGCATGCCGTATGATATCAAAAAAATATAATCGTTTTTGAAACCTATTTAAGTTATAAATAATATTTTAACTTTATAATTTACTTTTTAGTTTAAATAAGATTGTAATTTTTATTTAACGTTAGTTGTCCTGTATTTTACGTTGTTCCTTTCAAATTCCTATTTATTGCTACGTTGGCTATGTTGCGTCTGCAAATATTATCTAAATATAATGTTAACTTAGATAGAATAAATTTATCTAAATACCTACATCTGCCAAGAATATAATAACAACCTCTCGAATGTGTTTTTGTGTCAGCCATAGCGAATCCGACCAAAACCACTAAGCACAAATAAAATGAAGTCTGCATTTTACTGGTTTTATATTAGTATCACTAGCAACACTGATAACAACAACTTCTCAAAAAGAATGAATCTTTGTGTCAAAGCAGCAGCCTAATATACTTAGGTCTCTAAAAAAAGTGATAAAATAAACCTGTTTGTGGTTAAGTAGCTAATATAGAATTCATTGTAGGCATTTCTAATTATTCATTCGATTACTAAAAATTTTCAATTAGATATATATATATATATATATATATATATATATATATATATATATATATATATATATATATATATATATATATATATATATATGTATATATATATATGTGTATGTATATGTATGTATGTATCTAATTGAAAATTTAAATATATATTATAGCGTTTTCTCGGTTGCATCCTCAGCGGTAACGCCCGAGCCCGGGATCCACCACCTAACCTAGGTGATTTGACAAGGTTACTGGTTTTTACACAGAGGGACTGCCGTCTGACCTCCGCAACCCAAAGGATAGACCGGAAACAACCGTTGGATAGGTTTGAGCAAACGCTAGATGGCGTTCGAGATCCACAGATTATACGTGCCTCCCGGAACACGGAATCATCTTCATTTTCGGATAATCAGGTGATTCAAGCCTGCAATATCCTAACCAGACTGAAAACAACTTTTTACAAAGAACCCACGGATCACAAGGTGAACGCCTAGGCCGCTGGAACACGGAGGCAGTCAACATTTTGATATTGATATCTCCAATATTATATGACGTCATTTTGGTTCCGGTTGTACCTACCTACGTCCTTTTTTGCACAAAATTACATTGCCGAAGAAGGGTTACGTAAGACAACAGATCGTAGAATCTATCATCACTTTCAAAAATTGTTCTGTTCTGGAGTCTGATATCCTAGGGTGATAGGATAGGTTAACATGCACATTAAAATCATGATTACAAAATTCTGATGGATGGAATGAGTAAGGCAAGGTATGGACGGGAAAAAGAAGACTGTGGAACGAGAAGTGAAGTGACCCCAGATAACGGGATAAGGTGAGGCAGATGATGATAAAATTCTGTATCTAACAGACGATTCGGTCGGAATCAATTCGAATGTTGTGTACGGAATAGTATAAAAACTGGTCCTTGTATTTTGTCTATATGTATTGGTGTCGTGACGTACAATTTTTTTATATCTAGATTTTTTATGTTTAGAGCTGTAGAAAATACTGGTCCGCTATTAGTGACATGTGTTTATTTATGTTAAAATTATTCGTTATGTGGCGTGTTTTGTAATGAAGACGTCATGCTTGACCGTTTATAATATATTAAGACGTCAAGTTGTTTTTTTTTTTTTTTTAATTTTAAATTATTAATTTTATCTTAATTTGAGATTTAATTTATCTTGAATTGTATGTTCCTATTTTAAGTAAACTTTTTCAATAAAAATCATCCCTGTAGTTTTTTTTTATTTTATTCTGTACAAACGCACCGGTAAACTAAGATAGAAAGCAGTGTTCGTACTACATAACATCTTCATCCCAAATGGGCAGACAGAGCCCAGGTCCGCTAGACTTAAAGGCCACATTTGGACTAGTGAAGTGGTGGCGTAAAGGTAGAAAAAGGAATCAAAATAGTGATGAGTTGCTAGCCGCATCGCCTATTAATTAACATAATCCACATTTTTGCGCATGCTAACTTTTTTTTCTTTTCTCCCAGACCAGTATGGCACCATACTTACTGATAAATATAAATTTATATAGGGACAAATATAACACTGATTGAGCTAGCCCCAAAGTAAGTTCAAAACTTGTGTTATGGGATACTCACTCAACCATACTATATTTTATAATAATTACATATATAAATAAACATCCAACACCCAGGACCATTTGAAAAAGGCCATTTTCCAACTTGCCCTGACTGGGGATCAAACCCAAGACCTCTGGGTGGCGGACTAGCATGGTGACCACTACGCCACAAAGGTCGTCAAATAAAATATTTACGTACAAGTTACTCGTACACAGACAGACATTGCGCTGGCCCCAAAATAAGTTCATGACTTGTGTTATGGAATATTTTATAGCAACATCACATGTGTGAGTGAGTGTGTGTTTACTTATATATATATATATATATATATATATATATATATATATATATATATATATATATATATATATATAAAACACACGCACAGCCGTAACCTCTAATGATAGAAACGTGAAATTTTGACAGCTGTTTTTAAAAAAGAGGACGAACACTAAGAAGATGTTTTGAAAAAAAATATATAAGTAAACCTAAAGGGGTGAAATAGGGGTTTGGAGTTTGTATGGAAAATGTATAAATCTGCATCTATTATGATAAAAATTGAGATTCATGCTCTTAAAAACATTTCATTAAATACGTGTTTCATTTTTTATTCACCCCTTTAAGGTGGAAAATAGGGGTTGCAAGTTTGTATAGAAAATATTTAAATATTCTCCGATATCCATGAAATTTGTTGCTATAACTCCTAAATTGAAATAATTAAACATGTATATTCCGGTTTTCTACATTCCATCCCCAAATGTTGTAAAGTAGACTACTACTACCTGTTTTCTTCTCTTTTCCTGTCCTGGGTCTGCTGGAAGAGATTTCTTGTGAAATAAGCAGTACCTATGTACTCAATTTTCTTACTTTGTTCGTTCCTATGGTTGTATTTTGTGTACATGAATTTTGTTTGTATGGAAAATATTTAAAAACTAAGTAGTTACTCCAATTCCCAGTCAAATAATTGAAAACGTATAAACCTTGTAGTATAAAGTACTAAATACTACGTGGTACCTCTCCACTATTGAAACACAATAGGTAACCCTTTGAATTTAAACGCTTTCAGTTCCCTATTAAAGTGTGTCTCGTTTCCCATAAGTATATTAATCATAATCTGCTTTGTCATCAAGACTTGGTCATAATTTTTTATCATCATAATTGTTTCAGATAATATTTATTGAAATAATGGTTCTGTAGCCACAAGTTAGCTTCCGCATGCAGCTTCTCCCGCGTGAACGACTTTAAATAAACTAACTTCTTAGATATTCAGATCTTCTTTACCTTTACGACTTACTTATATTATATTAGTAAATTCGAAAATAACTCTGTCTGTCTATCTGTTACTTTTTCAAGCTGAAATGGCTGGACAAAATTTTGGAATGGAGATACTTTGAACCATGAGGATGGAAATAAGTTATGGTCGCGATAACCGACATCCTCGCTGGCGAAGCCGTAGGCGTAGGCTAGTTTACAATATTATTATGTCATAAAAGTGCTTGGGCCCTGACATCATGTCCATATAGTCAGGGTCACACAGGATAATACATTGTCTGCAATAACAGGAAAACGAGGATAAACCAATCAATATAGTTGGAACTGGTTTTAATCAGGTTTCGAGGTTATATGGATCAATATGTCTTCATCATAAATAATG
The DNA here is from genome assembly GCA_943193695.1 of Acrobasis suavella. Lineage (NCBI taxonomy): Eukaryota > Metazoa > Arthropoda > Insecta > Lepidoptera > Pyralidae > Acrobasis > Acrobasis suavella. The sequence continues at coordinate 34,196,099 of OW971928.1, forward strand.
TGTACTTTTATTTTGAACTAGCTGAAACCCGCGACTTCGTATTAATATACCTAGTCTAGTAATAAATATAGTAGAAGAGAAAAAAAATATTGCAAATAACATTTATTACTTTTACAATGTGTTAGTTTAATACATAAATATAAAACAATTTAAAATATAAAAAGCTTAATCGAAGTGGTCTCCATTGGCTGCAATACAGTCCTTTAAACGTTGAGGCCAGTTATCAATAGAAGCACGCACTCTTCACTACCAGTCGTATGGATTGTTTTAGGGACTCCAAATTATCATGGCCTATAGACAAAACCATACTCTCTAAAACTGACCATAAATCATAATCCAGCGGATTAAGCTCCTCGGATTAAGCTAGACAACCGCCAGTCTTCAACTATGATGAAGTCGGAAACGTTCAATTCCAACCTGGACCGAGCTTTGTGACCCGGTGCCGAGCCTTGCTGGAAGGACCATTCTAAGTTATTGAACATGGTGTTGTTAAGGGACTTAACTACCCTCTCAAGAATGGTATCTTGATATACTTGTGCCGGTGTTTTGATACCTTTTTCACAAAAGTATGGCGCTGTCACTCCTTCATAACTAACACCCCACCAAACCATCACTGAAGTCGGATAATGCCCACGTTGCACGCTGTCGACTAATTAGTCGACAGCGTGCAACGTGGGAAGCTTTCTTAGAGCTTAGAGCATAAATACGGTCATTTTGTTTATTAATGTTGCTCAGTTGTAAAATTTTTCTCATCCGTAAACAGAATTTTTCTGTGAGTAGTTGTTTCGATTTTACCACCCTATTCTTGTTTAAATTATCAGTTAAGAAATGACCAGTCCGTCTCTTATAGGCTACAAGTCCTTAGTCATCTTTTAAATACGCGACATGGTTCTACTTTTTCGTACGAACACTACGTGGACGGCCAGATCATTTTCTGTCACAAACAGAGGTCTCTCATTATGCTAAACAACTCTAACCTGATATCTTAGATTTCCACATCAGATGATCAACGAGTTTTTGTTAACAAATGTTTATGCAAATAAAAACTTGGCACTGCATCTGGTGACCGAATCTTCGATTTTTAGGGTTCCTTATTATTTAAGGGCAGCTCCCATATAACTAACGTGATTTTTCATAGATTATGGTACTGAACCATTCGTGCGCGATTCCGACTCGCACTTGGATGATGTTATTTTCCCTCGACAAAAATCTCTTATAAGGCTAAACACCTTTTGCTAAGGCGCCATTTTTATATAGGTACCTATAAAATTTTCATGAATTTTTTAATTGTATTAATCGAAGTATTCACCCATGCAATCAACGCATCTTTGCCAACGCAGTGGCAGTTTATTGATGCCCTTCTTAAAGTAATCAGCCGGACAGGAGGCAACAAAATCTTCAAAGTCATTTTGTACTGCCTCTCGGGTATTGAATTTTTTTCCGCCAAGAAGTTACCCAAATTCTGGAAAAAGTAGTAGACTGTAGGCGCAAGGTCTGGTGAGTAGGGCGGATGACGAAAAGCTTCCAACCCCAGTTCTTGCAACTTGGAGACCATCTGCTGTGCAGTATGAGGTCGCGCGTTGTTGTGCAGGAGCAGCGGAGAGGAGCGATTGACCAATGCTGGTTGGAGATGTGCCAGCTTCTGCGTCATTGTGTTCAGTTCTTCACAGTACACATCTGCAGTAATTCTCACTCCGTTTGGTAAGAAGCTGTGATGAATCACACCGGCGCTAGACCACCAAACAGTGACCATAACTTTTCTAGGGGTAAGTTTTCGTTTAGGGCATTGTTTAGGTGCTAAACCAGGATCCAACCAACTTGCTGAGCGCTTGGGGTTATCAATCAGAATCCATTTTTCATCGCAGGTAACAATGCGGTTCAAAATTCCTTCATTTGTGTATTTGTTGAGCAGTGCAAGGTACTTCGCGTTGGCGATCATTGAGTTCATGGGACACCAATTTGTCAAGCTTTTTTACCTGTCAATTTGACGCAAATGGACCAATATTTTTTTGACGATAACGTCGAAAGCTGCTGCTAATTCAGCCGTAGATTGTGTATCAGCTTCCACAATCGCTTTTAATACCGCGAGGTTAATTTTTCAGGTCGATATTTCCAGAACGGAAGCGAGCAAACCAATAACAGGTGGGGCGTTGGTTTGTAGTGTTAGCTCCGTAAACGTCGTTGATGTTGCGTGCCGCTTGTGCCGCGTTGCTGCCCCGACGGTACTCATATTCCATAATTACTTGAATTTTTAACGTATCCATGATGACGAAAAAGATTGAAATACGATGAAAATGTAACACTAATCAATAAACAAATTACTACATTTGGAAAAAGAATTCCATGTTGTTAAAATAAAATTATTTTGAAATTAGAATTCTTAGCCAAACAAAAATTATTTTGATTTGAAATGGCCAGTACTGCAGAACGGCAATTTCATAGGTAAATACCTATTATTAACTCAATTATAGCCTATATGTTGCTCAGGCTTAACAGCTATAAAACAAAAAACTGTACTTCTGGAGATTAGCGTGTACAAACAGACAAATAGACAGTCACTTTTTTAAATTCTTACCCTATTACTATTTCTCTATCGCCCTAAATGTTTTTTTTTTTTGGAAATATATTCAAAGTACAGAAACATTATTTTTACTGTTTTATTATATATATAGATGAATACCTACGAAAAACTTTTGATTGTATGTAGTTTTTTGATGAGAAATATCTTTCCTCTCTTTACTGCAAGATGTTATGAATCAAGTATGTAAGAGGAAGCCAGGACTTAACCAATGAGCGTGGTTGCTTATTACTAAGATGTCAAATGTTACACATCATATATGCGAATAAGGGCTCGTTATTTTTAAAATTCCTATACTGTATTTCGATATATACTTACTAATGAATCACATACTCGAACCTTGGGAACTGTAGCTACTTCACACGACCAGAGATTTCGATGGTGACGTGGAACGTATATCTACAGCATCAGCAAAGTGACGAGAGGTGACTGGTGTCATTAATGAGCCGTTAAGGTTGAAAGGATCGGTCATCAGATCATCAGATCTGTCCTATTTATGAGAGGAAAACGTGTGCTTGAGTGGCACAAGGAAATTCAAATGTTGCGCTTGATGTGCGGAGTATTGGTTTGCTAACACACCGCGTGAGGAACAGCCGAATTCGCGGCAGCCTTTTTATGTACGCGCAGACAAACAAACGGCAAGAGTTGCCAACGCTGGTACGGCCATGTTTTGCGAAAACTGTCAAGTTTCGTGGAAAAAAAATAAATACCCATTCCGCCCCGGTCCCGGCAACGCGGCAGCCGTGGTACACCCGAGAAATCCTGTCATGACGTGACGTCGTCGTGGATAATATTATAGGCGCCAGTGGTCTTTCAACCAAGGACGCTCCAGATCATGTGAAGTGGAGAAGAAAAAGGGGGAAAGTGGACCCCAGGCTTCACAAATTTTCAGCTGAGGATGCAACTGGAAAAATACTCGATGGTACGTTTAATATCACTCAAATTCTATCTTTCGACATATATAGTATTAGATCAACAAGTACTACTATATCGCAAATAGTTCCGTCGCAGCAGCGTCGATACTTGTTGCTACGATCACTTAGCGAAACTAGCGTTTTTAAGCCAGTGAATATTATGTGGGGTAAAAAAAGTGAATTCAAACATTCAGTGTAGTAAGTAGTTATTATGCATTTATGTTTAAGCGTTTAATTGAAAATCAAAATGGCTATTTTATTAAGCTAAAAAATTTTGTACTTAGTGCAAAAGACAAAACAACGTAGCATTATTGCAAAAAATTATTTTGGAAAAGTAAATATTAGTTACACATAATTAAGCGATTTGTTGTTACAGGTGTGTCTACAATTGCGCAATATTGTAATGGAATAAGAAGACTTTCATTTGTTTTATTATGACAATGAAATCCAATTTACTGTACAAGTTTTATCAAAAGTGAAGTGACCCTCTCTAAAAATTTTGTCTGCGACCACGCCTGTGTACTGTGTGGATTCTAGTAGAATAGTATAGGTCTGCTCAAGTCTTTCCATAGCTGTCGTAGTGGACGACTAAAGAAATACAAGCTAAACAAAGGTTTTAGACATCAATGAGACCTCTCCAATCCGTCTGGCCAGAGTGGTGAGTGAAAACTTAATCCTCTGACGATAGTTAGTACTCTTGACTTAGGTAAAAATCCCGATGACGATTGATAAAAAATATCTCCTCTTTATTGAATCGCCAGTTTCATGGCCCAACCGCACTATTGGTGTACTAGAATCTCGTATTGTTTGCAAATAACAGCGGTTTATCCAAGCTCGTAATATACGGGTATTTTGACAGCTACAATTATTGTTTTCGTATTAAAGATAAGCGGATGCCGAGCGTTTTGTGGAATTGGGCTAATTGTTTCATGGCCACACAATAAAAAATACTGGCTTTATTGGCAAGTTTTAATAGATTCGCTAGTTTGTCCCATTTTTCTCAAATACAATGTAGTTAAAAAATGGTTTGTGACATACTAGCTGATGCCTGCGGCATAGCCCGCGGGGTCGAATATCTGAGTGTGTATTAATAACTTCTAAATAACTTATACTTCATCATTTGCTAAAAAAAACCCTATTACGTTGAACACAAATAAGAGAATCTTTGAAAGTATAATCCTGTGGCTTTCGACAGATGAAAGTTGTTAATCTACTTCATATAATATATCAGTAGCAAAGCTTGAAAAATCTGACTTGAGAAGTGTGGACTACTAACACAATCGAGAGGGAGAAACAGAAGAGATGACAAATGAAAGGTACGTACGTTTTTATAAAAATAATCCTACTATATTTTCCAACTATTGTCGTATTATAAATGGGATAATTTGTATGGATGAATGTTTGTTGCTTAAATAGCTCAACTAATTGAAAGGATTTTTGATATAGACAGATACCTTAATTAGCACATACCTACGATACTTTTTATCCCGGGAAAATTTAAAGTATCAGGAGTGTAAAAAACGTTATGTAATACACTATTGTACTCGTAGTAAGGTATTCATTGAAACCTAAAGTGAAAATAGAGGCAAAAATCTTAATCGAATAATTTGCTACCATTTTATCTCAGGCTTTGCCCACGGGTCTTGTATAGTCAATTTAAAAAATGCATAATTTCATTTCAAAAACTTGGAGCGTTTTTTAAAGAAAGTAAGTACAACAAACAAACAACTATCACGTCTTTATCCCTAATGGGATAGACTGAGCATATTAGGTCTGGGGCCTTTGCCACTTTTAGCGAGATGGTGGGGAAGGTGGCGAAAGAGAACAAAATAATAGGCCATATCGCCCATTATCATGATTCTCACTTTTGCCCATTCCTAGTTCAGCTTTACGATTTACGCGGGAATAAGTTTGTTCTTTTTGTTCCAGACCAGCATGTGAAAAGGTATACAATGCAAGATATACCTACGTTTAAAAACTAATTCCCGATTAGGGGGCCAAATACTACACGGCTAATAATGTATACATCCATCCCGTTGTCTGTCGGTTTGTCTGTCTGCAATCAAATCTTGCAAGTTAAATTTAACCCACTTTCCGGTTTCCGATTGAGCTGAAATTTTGCACGCATGTGTATATCGTGTGATGCAATATTGTGGTGACGAGCTGATCTGATGTTAGGGCAGAAAGATGACCATAGAAACTCTGTAATAAAACAAAGAAATTCAATCGATAATGGACTTGTCTGATTCGCATTGAGGAGCACTTAAAACTTTTAAGTCATTGTTTTAGATAAAAGCTTGTTTTAAAAATATTTTTTTTTTAATAATTACTTGTTTTCATTTGCTTATCTAGCCTTTCATTTCATAACTGATTAGATATGGAAACAAAAAAATGCTCTTATTCTCTCTTTGTTTTTATTCAATATTTGCATACAAATTGTAACCTATGTCACCAGGACAATAATGACAAATCGATTAAAATATCATTAATGAAAATTGAACAAGCGATTTGAATGCTACTGTGGAACAAACATACATACCTACCCACAAACATATAATACATAGACTGCTAAAATCATTACCCTTCCTCATGGCTTTGCCGTAGTCAGGTAAAAATTAAAACCAGTATTTGGTGAAAAATTGTTTTATAGGGTGAAAATTTGTTTGCAAAAAAAAACCATGCATTAGATCTTTGCTTTTCCTGTCAAGCTGATTGTGCCCTTTGAGCCTTACGACGTCAGACTTTGTCTACCACTGTAAAAGATGTACACTTACAATGTATCTGTAAGTATCTTTGCAAAATGTTCAAACAATTTAGCGCTTGCTTGTATCCGACCGAAAATAACACAATAAAAGAGCTTTTAAGAAATAAAACCAAACAAATTTTTTGTAATAAATCAACAAGCTAAGAAATGTCTTCTAAGCTCTCAAAGGTTGCTATATCAAACCTGACCGTAGACATACAAAGTGGTTGGAGTAGCCACGGGGCAGACTTTGATCCCTGGCCACGGGCTGCACGGGACAGGATGATGTTTTTACATGAAATAAATAGTCGCTAAAACGTATGTTTTGGTATAAAGATCCGTGCTCACTAAGGGCTCTTACAAACACCTGTCGGCGGCTATCAGCGACAGTCAGCGATAGTCGGCGACCATCGGCAACCGTCACGTGACACAGGTCGAGCCTGCCGTCGAGTGCATTCTCTTTAGAGATTCTTGCAATTTTCTATTTTCTTTAATCACTCATCAAATTATGTCATTAGTTTGAGAATTTCGTCCAGCTTACTCTAATTTGTGTGAGTTTGCTCTTTCTTTTGTGAGCTTGTATTTTTGGCTGCAGTCTGCGCATTAGAAACATTAGCTTTTAATTTAGACGTAGGTTTGTTTACTAGTTTTTTGGTAGTTGGTTTGTTTTCGGGGCTTATACCAGATTTTTTAATATTCTTATATCTCATTTGCTGCATTTCCTTTGCAACTAGGCACCCTCTATAGTTAGCTGAATGTGTTCTCTGCAATATACACACTTAGCTTTGTCAGTTGCTGGTTTATTGCAGTCCTTGGTCAGGTGTCTCCCTGTGCACTTTACACACCTTGTTCTTTAGAACAATACATGTGGGTATGTCCATATGCCTGGCACCTTTTGCATTGGGGAATAAGCTTAGAAGATTTCAGGGGTTGTATATCAACCATGCACCCTAGTATCGATTTAATTTTGTAGACTTTTGCTATTTCCTCCTCGTTCCTAAAAGTCAACATGAACATGTTTAGCGGCTCTTTGCTTTTCCAGCTGAGCTTGTTAACCGCACCTTTTATTTTTAGACCCTTCGGCTTGAGGTCTTCAATTGTCCTATCTGGCTTGCAGGTAGAAGACAATTTTTTGCCATTACCCTGATTGCCCTCTCTTGTTTATTCTCATAAGATCATGCCAACGGCAAATGTTGGTTGTTAAAATCTTTGTGATAGCTCTGTAAGATTCCTCATTACAGCGATTTATTTTCACGCTATCACCATTGAACATTTTTATGTTGAAGGTATAAGGGGACTGGTCCTGTGACAAAAAGTCAAAAAAATTTTTTTCCTTTCTCTATCTTGGGGGTTTCCTTTTCCTGAGGCAAGAGTGTGGGTGATATATTCAATTTTCTTTTCTTCCTTGATTTTGTTCGTATCCACTCAGTTTCCTATGCTAGTTCTTCCTCGTCAGTGCCGTATTCTGTATGTAGATGTCTCCATGCTTGGAGCTGTTGGGGCTGTTGCTTTTCGCTCTAGGGCACATAGCAGCTGTTGTTGAAGAATCTCAATTTGGTTCTTGAGGTCTTTAATAAGGCTTTGCTGATTTAACCGTTCTTCTTTTTCTTCTTTATACCGGTCATAGAGGTACCGTTCGGTTTCAGTTCTTATCTGAATGGTTTTGGATGGTGTGTTCATTGTTAAGGCAGTATAGAGCGTCGCCTTAACAATTATTCGTTGTAGTACGTAAACATACCGTGTGCAGTGACTCACCGATCTAAGTCATCGCGGCCGGCCGAAGTTAATCGTACGTGTCGACGGTGTGATTCGTTAGCACTTTGCACTGGTTTTACGCGTATACACATCTTTTCTAGTCGAAGATTGAACGATCACTCATACAAAATAAGAAGGAATCAAAATAGTGAGGGGTTGCTAGCCATGATTTGTATTTTCGCCCACACACACCACACCATACATAGTATGGGTTAATCGCTTAAATATACTTACATATTATATCTTATCGTATACGACAATCGCACAGTCTTCCTTTTGTCTTTGTGTCGTAACGGAGTCTAAATTACGTCAATTAATACGAGGACATTTCCTCGTACTGTAATTATTCTTAATTATCTGTGTTTTGGGAAAGACAAAAAACACTAAAACTTTACGCTCTTAGAGAAAATAATAAAATTTGGCGGCTAAATCCTGTTTGAACGCAAACAAAGCGAGCAAAGTTTACTTGAACAGTCCGGCGTTTGTTTGTAGGTAAGTATGTATGTAGGTAAGTATCTATGTTTGTCCGATGATAACTCGAGTAATTTTAATGAGATATTCATAAAATCCGATTGGCTTATTGTGGGGAAATAAACATGTGTCGTTTTCTCATTGACATATTTATTTTTCGTCGTAAGTTTCAAACCAAACGTTTTACAAAAAAATATCAATAATACATTTTGCTTTTTTTTAATGACCTAATTATTTTAATTAGGTCATTACAGCAAAAAGTTTGGGAAATTCACATCACACCTTTATTTTTGCTTAGGGGGCGTCCATTAATTACGTAAGGTGATCAGGGGAGAAGGCGTCAAGCAAATTCTCAACAAATCTCACTTGGGGGAGAGGGGGTGTAAAAAAATACCACGTCATTAGATCTTTTAAAACAATATGTAAAATGTGAGAAAATCAGTTCAAATTAATGTAAAACATGTTTCTAGACTATAATGTGGTAAAATCTGATACGTTTGATCTGATTTGTAGTTATATTTAACGTGGTTATCCCAACGCCACTAAGCCAAACAATAGCCCGTCACGTGTACGCGATGTACGCGCCGGACGTTGCAGCGTAAGATCCGAGTAACAGCAGGGCAGGTTCCAACTTGCTTTGTTTACAGTCGTCAATCTTTAATCGCACAAAGACTCAGTTAAATGATTTTACTCATTTAAAATCTTATGGGGATTATTATAACGCATATGTAAAAAGACACGTCTACAAGACAAAAAGTGCTCTCAGGGGATGCAGGACTTCATGGACTGAATTTGAATAAATATTCTCCATTAATATTAGTAGTTCCTATTGAAGTGTTTATTGATAAATTAATCACTGTAATTTTAGATTATGATCTAAATAATTTCAAATACTAGTCTTAATAAAAATAATGAAACAAATAACGTCTTTATAAATTAATCCAACTTAAATTCCCTCAACATACATTTAGAAAGATCTTACGTGAGATGAGGGTAGAGGAGAGTGTCTATCTCACCAGGGGGGTTGGGGCGTCGAAAAATCCTCAAAAGTGCCTCGCGTAATTAATGGCCCCGTATGAAAGCAATGGTGAATAAACGTAATATTTACTTATACGCAAAGGCCTATACCTATATAACTGTAACGTTTATTAGCCAAATTCCTAAAAGAATACCACTGATACACTAAATTTGGCACTATCTCCAAATAAAGTATTTGCGGAATGGATCGTTTTTGCATAAATATTTGCGTCTCGTTATTATTATATCTTGCTGTCAGTAGCAAGGACTGAATTGTTGTTATATACAAAGGGGAAAAACATATATTAGGTACGTAGAACAAAAAATATCTGATGAAATATATTAAAGGGTAGATTAAGTCCATGACACTGAACAACTTTCCACAAGCAAATATAGTTTTTGCTTTTCGTACAAACTCTGACCAGCTAGAGAACAGAATAGAATGTCCTTTATTGCTAAAAATACCACAAGACTAAAGAGAAAAAAGTACATCTAACAATAAGATAACGATGAAATGTCTCCTTCATCTGGTACATTTGTGCAGTATTATCATAGCGTGGTGTGGTTTTTTGGCAAAAAGATCTATTCGGCACATGTCGCGGTCACGATGTAACCATGACTGGTTTTCAATGGACCTTATATGATGTGACTCACGGGCAAAAGTAGTTTGTGTGTAAATAAAATAGTATGAGTTTGTGTGTCCACGAAATATGAAGATATGATAAATATATGTTAAATAAATATGAATGTATGCTAAAAAATAATAATATAATTAAATACAGTACTGTTAAATCTATGATATAAAGATATGTACTCTTAGCAACGTGGGCTTCAATGCACATGCAATGCTAACTTTCCAAATAAACTATCTACGGCCACTGTGATATTTGTGCCTGTTAAAAGATGCCTCTCAGTATGGTTTTGAAAATTGGGACTGATTGCGGACACCAGTGGAGGAGGCAAATTGTTCCAGCACTTGGTTGCGTATTTAAAACCGCCGCGGAATGCAGCGGAAAAATGACAGCTAATTGGTATGGGAGGCCAAAAATTGTTTCTTATATTTCGATATAAGTATATTTACCTATGGTTACTTTACTTCTTTGGGAAATTGGTTCAGTACCATGGACTGAGTTCACCCTTAAAATAATTTTAGTATATTTTGTTAGACCCTGTATACTTAGTTAATATAAAAATTGTATGTTTCCAATAAAACAATACGTTAAAATTGTTGAGTATTTATTTTAGTTCACATTACGATTACTGACTAATAATTCACTACAGGCACATTATTACAATGAAACCAAATTATAATTTAGTTTGAAACTTCGTATCAAACACATCCACACATCTGAGACCATTACACTAACTTAACATCACATTTACACTAACTTAATTCATAAAAAAGTTGCGCTCTTATTATAGTGCGTACGCTACCAGTACGACGAGTGCAGATTTTTTAAGAATTTGAAAACAAAAAACAGCCGCTCTTTAATCGGTAGCATTATGCTATATGACTGATTTAAGAAGAGCTGATTTTTATAAACACAACGGTAAATCACGAACTATTGCCGAGTCCCATGTTCATTGCATTCAGGATATCACCATTATCCGCATCGATTTCCCAGGCAAATAAACCACCTAATTTGTTACTCCTCACATATTTACCCTTCTCAATGACTGATCTAGCATCATCATAAGTGATTAAGTCACCAGTAGAAGGTCTAAAAACGTATGGAGCTTGAGCGACGTTGTCATAATGGTACTCCCATTTTCCTTGAGCGATTTCATTGGCAATCTCTCTGTAATCTACAACGCCGTCTTGCCAAGTGCCTTTGACAGGCCCTGTGGCATTTCCAGTGAATGGGTTATTGTCTTTGTATCCGTGGACACCAGTCCAGCCTCGTCCGTACATAGCAACACCCACCACAACCTTCTTTGGATTTACTCCTTGAGCTAACAAGTATTTAACTCCGAAATCAGTCGTGTAAGTTTCTTTTGGCTTCCAGGCAGGTGCGTATAATGAAGTCTGGTGGCCCAGAGTATCATTTGACCATGCTCCTTTGAAGTCATAACTCATGAGGAAGATATGGTCCATGTAATTCTGTGCCTCACCATAGTTTACTACTTGGATCTTGTCCCAGCCAGCGCTGATGGCTGAAGTCAGTTCATATTTCCTGCCGGTTTCCGCTGATAGCTCGTTCAACATCTCACGAAGTTCCTTCATCAGGGCAACGTAAACATCACCGTCTTTGGGACTACCAAGGTTAGGGTTAGCGCCCTTACCGCCAGGGAACTCCCAGTCAATATCAACACCATCAAAGAACTTCCAGGTTTCTAGGAAATCTTTGACAGAAGCCACGAAGCGGTCTCTCTTGGATTTGTCAGTGAAAAAGAAGAAAGGATCAGCCAAAGTCCATCCACCGATAGAAGGTAAGATTTTAAGGTCAGGCTTAGCTTGTTTCAACATCATCAACTGTCCAAAGTTGCCCTTGTAAGGTTCATTCCATGAAGATAATCCTTTCTGTGGTTTCTGAAGAGCAGCCCATGGATCGTGGATGGACACTTTAAAGTCTTCACGGCCACTGCACGATCGCTGCAAAGCTGGGAAACTGTTTTCGATTTCCTTCAAACTGTCGTTGATACCGTCGCCACCACAAATTGGGATGAAGCCGTACAGCAAATGGGTCAGATTAGGAATTGGCACTTTATCAACTGGGAATTTCCTGGGATAGACTCCCCATTCGACGAAGTAAGCACCAACAACTTTACCAGACGTCTGCTTAAATGGTTTGTTTCGTTCTCCGATAGTAAAGTCTAGTGGAGGGAGATGGCTTCCATCAGTATCAGCTACAACAATTTCCGTTGGATCACTTGTGCTGCAGCCATCTTTGTTGCATAGTTCCACTGTCATCTGGTAACGTCCTCCCTTCTTGACTTTAAATGTTGCTGAGCCAGAAGCGCCGCCATTGCCGGTCCAAAACTCTTTTCCGTTCAGCAAAACTCGGGACTTGTCAGCAGGATCTCCAGACCAGACGTTCCACGTAACAGAAACGTCAGCGGCATCCCTCTTCGTGACGAGTTGGTTATACGCAGTTGCAGCTTGGTTGACCTCGATAATTGCGAAGGTGCGTTCGCCCCAGCCGAGGTTTGGCTTCCCAGGGGGCGCGGATTCCGCCAAGGCAAGAAGCCCGGCCGCGACGACCGCTGCCAACATTTGGAGCCCCATACCGGTTCTAAAAAATAAAAATACCCGTTGTACGTACTTCACATGTGCGGTGTGACGCCAAACTGGAGATGCATCACTGTGTTATCTTTTATATAGTGTGGGTTGTAGGCCAACCGCTAGGGGCCCGTATGGCTCAGATTCCGATGAGGAATATTTTAAGCTTATAAAAATCATTAGCACAGATATTTATCCCGGTTATTGCCGGTCAAGGTGACAAACTCAAATTGTTTTTTAATCATTGTTTTGGAGGATTTTAGCCGCGCCTTATGACTCAGAGTGATTCTCATATCTTGTGACACAGTATTATCTATAAGTATACAATGACTAACTTTGTGTATAAAAATCGATAGTGATCGTCTATGTAGTAAATGTGATTTGATAAGTATTTTTACCATAACCAGTTGTAAGTTATCGTGGTAGTTTAAATGGACTATTTGAATAACACATTAAATCGGTATTTTAATTACGTTTTATGATTAGTAAATGAAAATGATAAATGGCCATTTAGCTGAGCTACTAAGGAGATAGGAGATTCGCATAGGTTTTTTTTAATAAGTATACTTTCATGTCTCCTAAACATAAAAGTATTCTTCTTTTTAAAAAACATACCTATGCGAAAACTTAGTAAGACTTAACATATGTTTTTTAAGTAAATACACAACGAGCATATATACTATAACGCCTTAATCGTTTGCGCGGAAAAAACAAAGCCAAGAGTTAAAAACAAAAATGACGTGCCAAAGGCCACGCTTTTAATAAATAGTGGGCTGGAAATGGAAAATGGGAATCGATTTTCAACGTATCGTCTATTTAATAGTAGATTTTACTACAAATTTAAATGTTATATTTTGAAGGCAAGGGCGTAAATTTGAATCCTGAGTGAAGCGAGGGAGCTACGAAAAAAATGTAGCAAGAACAAAACAGAATATAAAGAAAAGAAGAACACCTACAATACCTCATCATCAGAGTCCAACCCACAGATGCAGAACACCTACAATAGCTCATCATCAGAGTGCAACCGACCGATGCAAACCTTAAGTGTCGTTTTTATTTGATAAATACTAAGAAACAATTTCTAAGATCTACTACTTCTGATAAAATTTTCACTCATAACTTTGTTTGCATGGTGCTTCGTAGTTTTTTATTTTTATAAGTTAACTTGATAATTACTATCGGCTTAAACTTACGCAAAATAACACAAATAATAACAATATAACCTAAAACTTTCGTAGTTACTATGAGTCAAAGACAAAAATTGCGTTTTGTATAATAATTACGTACGGTAAGTACCGTTAATGTATAATAATTATACTTATTTCTTTTTCCGAAGCGAAGAACATAAAAATGTTAACCAACATTCATCCATTTTTATGACGGTATGTATGTATTCCAAGTTTAAAAAATTATGACGTCTAGGTATGGAAATTATTTATTGTAACTGAATTTCTCATTTTTTGCTGTTGGGATGAAAACATCGTTTTTTGATTTGATGAGATGAAAAAATATTTCCAAGTTAGTTTCCATTCCTTTATTCAATACAGCTTGTGTTTACAAGTTAAAACAGGTATTCATCAAATATAATTCTTGGAGTGCTTAATGACTTTACTTTAAATCCTATCCCAATAAGGAGGTCTAGACTTAAATTATAATTCAACAGCATTGACAATCTGTGAGGAAAAGCAGCAAACACATTTTATTTATTTTCCTTTCTTCTTTTGTTCAAAGATATGAATGAAACAACACACTTATGAATATTTTTTATACATACGTTTGTGGTTTATTTAGGTTAAGGCGCGTGAATCAACTGTGTACACTTTTTGTTTGGGTATTTTACGACAAGGATCTTTAACAATGCTTTCTTTGTTTTAATCAAATTAGGTTACAGCATTTGCATGCTAATATATCTTTGTGTCTGTACCAGATGACACTTACAGACAATTCGTATGTGTAAGTGGCCAACAAGGGTTAGTAAATCTAAAATAAATACCTACAACCAAAAAGGGATGTGGATATCTGTATCTAAGTTATGTTCAAGTCTGTGAATGTGTGTCGGATAAATCCAACGTTCGCGGTGAAATGGTTAAAGTTGGTATACAGCGCATTTATATTTCGCGTGACGTCACCATCAGCTACATTTTTAAACCAAACATGACGTCTCCGGAACATCAAAGCCATGTGAATTTTGACTATTTTGCTAATTGAAAAATACGGGTTTTTTAAATTTTTGGTAATCTAGTTGACGGACTAAATAATATAATATATTTCTTACCCAGTGCACATCCCTATTTCTACCCGCGTAATTAGCGCGTGGTGTGCACGGTAAGTATAATTTTATGAAACGCAGTATAGGTATAGTAACGCGACGAAAGATGCCTCACGCATCATACGCTGCATTTGGTTCGACGCTCGACAAAAGCATGCATTCTGTTCGAGGAATAAAAAAATCCTAGTTTTTTATTTATTTAATTCATAGTACAAACGTAGCTAGCTGTCAGAGCAAAGAGCTTTCACTGTTCTCTCTGATATTATATAGATCCATAATAGAATCAATTAGTTTCCAAATTAATCAAAGCAGTACCAATTAATTCTGTATTGTTAGAATGCATAATTAAATCTAGTTAACAGCAATATTCGATATTACGATCATCCCATTATTGGTTAATATTATCAGCTAAGTGATTGACCAGAAGCAGAAGTAGGGTCAAAAACTTCTTAGCTTGGCTGCAATTCAGGCCTGCTGCAAGTGGTCTAAGATGTTAATTTTTAACTACTTGCAGCAGGCACGCATTACTACCTCTTTCGCAAGTTAAGCCACACCGGACAAAAAAAAAAAAAAACAAACCTTTTTTCTTAGACAATAATTTGGAATCCTCAGCGGTGATAGGTGATGACGTGGACAATCAGGTGGTTAGCGAAGGTCTACTTCCAGAAGCGGAAGGCACTGAAATTAAATAACAAATATTTTAATCAAAATGAATGTAAAAGGTTTTTGTTCGTTTTCTTGTTTTTTTTTTTTCGCCTTATGCTGTACACACCAAGATAAACAAACGCCAACGAATGTGCTTTTATATCAAAACAAAAGAGATGCAGCACATTCGTTGGTTTTCGTTACGGCAGGTGTGTACCCAGCATTAAGGAATGGATTAGATCATTAGATCAGTCCCTATCTACAGATTTTTTGCAATACTTCATTGTACTAAAATTAACTCGATTACTAATCGTCTAGTTTCCGGTCTAGAATAAGACCACTTCATCTCTTTCTATGGGTGTCGTAAAAGGCAACTTAAGAACCAAGTACAAACATCTCTTGCTATCATTGTATTCCCAAGGAGGATTGACGTCAGGCCGGCGGCCGGTTGTAAAATTAAACCCAAAGCCGAATGGATCTAACTTTTTTTTTTCATATTATCTTTATACATTTCTTATTACATATTTATATTATAGCAAACTATTACTCTGACTGACTACCCTAGACCTTTCCATACAAACGTAGTCTAGCTTTTATTTTGAAATGACATGAGAATTCGGCCTTATTTTTTAATTTTAAAAAAATTGCATATATCTATGCATATAACTAGTTTTCGACGGTCAAATATGAACTTGAAAGAAAATATAAGAGTGTAGAAGTTTTTAAATATGATGTGATACACTATATTCTCTTTTAAGTTCATAATTTGACTGTGAAAACTAGTTATATGCCTTCATATATTATTTATTTCTTATGTGTCTTAAACGCAGTATTTGAATTTCCTTTGTCTCAAACAATTTTTTCTTTTTCACTATTTACTTATCTTCTCTCTCCGGCATTCTCTAAATTTTTCTTCTTTTTTAAATTAAAATATAAAACCTGAAATGGGGTTTTAACCTAAACAGGACTTATAAATATACAAAAAAGAAACGCTTGTCCGTCAGTTATCATTAAAATTATTTTGATTGCCGATTGATTATATCTTTTTCTACAGAAATTTATGATTCTAAGACATTCGTCATACAGATAACACATAATATATGAACTACTTTAACGGGAAGGATTAATATAAGTTCTTTGGATACAAATATGCGTCACATATTCTATTGCATGCATTTGCGCAGCCATTTTCTTTGTTTTGAGTCTGTATTAGGCATTATAGGAAAATTAAATATTATGGTCATGAATAAAATATATATAAGTATTATGTTAAATAACTTAAAATTTCATGTACTCTTTTATGTACCTATTAATAATATAGCATTTAAATTTTTAACATATTTTATTTTGCTCAACGTAAAGAACATATGCCACTAAAATTCGTTAAAGAGTGAACATTGTTTAATTAAATATTGCTATTTTTTTAAGAATGCTTGAAATGTTACAATTATGATAGATAATAACAATAGTTTTTTTAGAACGAGCGAGCGAAGCGAGCTAATTTCTCTAAGTCTACTTGAACAATCCAGCGTTTCTTTGTATGTAGGTATGTTTGTTCGACGATAACTCTAATAGTTTTGATCGAAGCGTCATGAAATTGCGTGCAGAAGTGGCCAACAGAATTTGTGAGTTCGTGAGCCAAATCGGTCGAGAGGTTGCCCAGATATAGAGTTTGCGAGTTTACAGTTCGAAACGGACTATTTACTAGTTTATTTTTGTACCAAACAAACAATATTTAAAATTAAACCGGCCAAGTGTGAGTCAGACTCGCGCACGAAGGTTTCCGTACCATTATATATATTAAAAAATTACGTTTGTTGTATGGCTGCCTCACTTAAATATTTATTTTATTCTGTATTTAGTATTTGTTGTTATAGCGGCAACAGAAATGCATAAACTGTGCGAATTTCAACTGTTAGCTAATTTTAGGGTTCTGTATCCAAAGTGCAAAAACGGGATTATTACTAAAACTCCACTGTCCGTTTGTCTATCTGTTAACCGGCTATATCTCGTGAACCGTGATAGCTACAGAGTTGAAATTTTCACAGATGATGTATTACCGCTATTACAACAAATACTAACAATACAATAAATATTCAAGTGGGCTCCCGTACAACAAACTTGATTTTTTACAGATAATGGAAAGAAACCCTTCGTGCACGAATCCAACTCGCACTTGCCCGGTTGTTTTACTTTCTGATCACCATACAAATACAGAATTTACACTTTTTAAGTTTCTTTTATGATTTGGCCACCATTAAAATAGTTTCAGTCTTTTGATGTTTTTCAGGAAAAATACACTTGTATAAAAATGCGTTCTGATATTCTTTTCCAGAACCCATTTTTTGTAACCAGATCAGAGTTGAATCTTAGATCTACTCATTATTAGACAGACTGTAATTACTTCATTAGCCTAAAGTGTATTACGCCAGCATAAATAATATTTGTTTACATTTTATTAGACAGTTAAAATTTTCACAGATGATGTAGTTCTGCTACGGGCTACCGCTATAACAACAAATACTAACAATCAACTAATATTCTAGTGGAGCTTCCGTACAACAAACTTGATTTTTTACAGATAATGGTACGTAACCCTTTGTGCACAAATCCGACTAGTACTTGCCCGCTTTTTTTACTTTCTGATCATAATACAAATTCAGAATTTACACTTTTTAAGTTTCTTTGATGATTTGGCCACTATTAAAATAGTTTCAGTCTTTTGATGTTTTTTAGGAAAAATACACTTGTATAAAAATGCGTTCTGATATTCTTTTCCAGAACGCATTTTTTATAACCAGATCAAAGTTAAATCTTAGATCAACTCATTATTAGACAGACTGTAATTACTTCACTATCCTAAATTTTATTACGGTAGCATGAATAATCTATGTTTACATTTTATTATTATATTACTTACCAAAGGCTGGGTCATGGTAACTTAACAGCTTTTAGTAACGTAATGTTTTAGCATAAAATATTTATGCTGCACATTTAATTATTTACTACTTATACACTTGCAGATATTTGTATACTAGCTGTTTTGCCTGCAGCATCGCATTATTTGAAAATATTTTATGAATAAGCAGTGTTTTATGTGTTAATTCAGATAATGCTAAACTTTCTTCTTTGAAAATTGATTTGTTTTGTATGAAATCAAAAGATTTACCTCATTGTATTTAGTTAGTCTACTAACGTTAAGTAATAATTGATTTTCATGTCTTCCATCAGAAATAGAAAGATTCCGTTCTCATCTCACATGTTGTCAATTTTTATCTCAGCCAAAAAATATTGCAGAGGAATTTATTTTTTTACATTTAAAAACCCAGCGCAAGAAATTAAAAATCATCTCTTTCACCTCTATTTATGCACAACAATTTTTCGCAACTTATCCTGTCCTACAAATTTAAATAAAACTTCTTAAACTCTACTCAAAACAAAACTAGTTAACCTAGTTGAAATTCCAGCAAATCCAAAGTTCACATCTATTGGGAATTTGGGATCAATACTATGTAGGTTGTGGCGCTGCATTATTTGCATACAATGAGCGAAGGACCTTTTTTCAAGTTCGAGTCAACGGCCCCGCGTGATCGAATGAGGCGATGCAAATGTTAGGGCAAACGTGGACTTCTGTAGGTATGACACATTTATATCCAATATAGTGGTATGTTTTTACCCGACTTAAGCGAAGCCAAAAAGAGGGTTATGGGTTTCGTCGCTACGTAAGCAAGATATACACGTAGCATGGACAAAAGAGCGAAGTTCTTAGAGTCTTCTTAAATAATCCAAGGTTTGTTCGTATGTATGTTTGTTCGACGATAACTCGTCTCGAGCCAAGATATGGTGTTCGCAAGTTCATAGTCCAAGCCGAACTTTTGAATTCTAGGAAATAGGTACTCTTAGTAATTTATGTGGCACGTAGGGGAAAGACAGCCAAGCTCAAGTCGGACTGGGCCGGTTATGTTTGGAGGTGGAACCTAGATAAGTGGACATACAACCATGAAATGTGTCCCTGTAGGCTGGTGACGAAAAGATACAGCCTTAGAACACAATAGGCAGACGATCTAATGGCACATAAAAAGGGACTGGCCCCACATTGTCGCCACCAAGTAAGATGCATGGGAGTCTAGAGGGGAGGCCTTTGCCCAACAATATGTAAATATATACACAATAAGCGAATGGGTAAAATTTTAACGTATTGTTCAAGAATTCTATACGTGTGCTCCACATTTATGTTCCACCTTTTAATTATAATATAGTGATCTACTAAACGAATAAAAATAAAACCTTGACCTGCTCTTCTTTAAATGCTACTACAGACTCATAGCAGTATATCACGATATAAAGTAATTAATTCACGGTCATTAACCTCATTTTGTGGACGCTTATAAAAGTGAAATTTTACTGAATTATTAACGTTTGAACAGTGAAAGTAAATGTATGCAGTTCAATACAATACCGGCATAAGAGGCGGTCGTAAGAGGCGACTAAAGGGTTAAGCACCAACATAAAGGCGGGCGGGAGCCCCGTTCGCAATTTTTTTTTACAAATTCATTCCCAAATAGGATTGACCTCAAGCAGGCCGCTGGTCGTAGAAATATAGCCAAGTTATTTAAACTTTTTCGGCTATTACTTCTTAATTTCGCACTGTTCTGGCTCCCGACCATTGATTGACATGCATATCATATTTGATGTTGAAAAAGCGGGAAAACGCACCCCAGGCTCCAAACCAGCACAACTGATATAAGAACGCGTCAAGTTGAGTTCTATGTTTTGTGCATTTATTGTTTTAATTCGACATTCTGTTAATTTAACAACATGTGCTGGATTCGATTCCCAGCCAGAATAAGTTGGCCCTTTTAAAAATTATCCTGGATTTTATAAGTGTTTATCTATAATATTGAATTCTATTGTTAAAATTCTATTCTACTCAATTAGTGTGATTTGCATTTATCTATTTACTTAAATTCGTATCTCTACTTTGTCATCGCCTAACCCAAATTGTTTTAATGATAAGCCAGCCTTTTTTTCTACTTACACCTTAAGTTTTATCTTATCTCATTCATAAAAAAGTAAAATTGTTACATACAAAACGTTTACTCAGACAGTATTCATTTATGCTTGCAGACAGCCTTAATTGAAATCACTGCATAACTGGCCGCCAACAAATGAACACCGACACTGAGACATGTAGCAACAATACCACCGTTAACATCATAATGTCACCAATCGATCACAGTAACCGTTATCGTTAATAACAGTTTAAAGTGCTCCAGATATTTTTAGCGCATCACTATTGTCAACGGAACTGCTTCAAAAAGTAAAGTAATATCACTAATTGAAAAACCAGAGGATTCATACTACTTGTAAGAGACATACGCGTAATAAATCGAACCACAAATTGACTAGAATTTAATATTGAAATAAAAGTAATAGAAAAAAAAATAAAAAAAAACAATCGGTGTATCCATACAAAAGTGTGCTATTTTTTCCTTTTTTGACTATTATTTTAATTTCATCAGATTATAATGATCTTATATAACTCGTGGTTTGATTTATTACGTATTATATATTAATGTCCCTTACAGTGTAGATTCGTCTATAGAAGCCCTTTTGTGTAAGTACATTTTTAAGATTTTTAAGCTGTTTTAAGGCATCTGACAGTTTGACGACTGCTGCAGTTTCAATCAATAATGATGACAGCCAAGACTAACGGCTTAGCACGCCTAACAAAGAACGGAGGATTTTAAATTATTTTAATGCGCTTTGTCACCCACAAATGTTAACCACTCCGGGGTTGCTTAACTTGCGAAAGCGCTAGTAATGCGTACCCGGACACCAAGATTTTCAGAAATAACCTACCTACTAACTTTAGATTGAAACTTGGACCAGAATATAGATGAAACGAACTGAGAAAAGAAACATAAACAAACAATCTATTTAAAGTTAGTAGAAATTAAAAACGTATTTGTTTGTTTGTCATAAAAATTCCACTTAATCAATAAAGCTACTTAACGTTTTCAGGTCATTGATCTTATCTGTGATCATTTAACATGCATCTGGATTTTAATTAATACAAACAATTTTGAAACTTATTGTCTCACAAATAGACTGTAAAGTCCGTCGAAACAGTAATTCAAAAAGACTCCTCCGTTTTCGATTTGCAAAGGGACACGTAACGGTAAAATAAACTGTAAAACAAAGTTCCATTTTTGATTCTTGTTCGGATGTCGCAGAATCCGATTGTATCTGAAACACTTGGGAGAAATTACACCAGCGACTTTAAATTGGAAAATTCAGAAGTCGAATTTCAAAATGGGAACGCTAGTGTTTTGGCACGATTTTATTATCTTTGTATCTATACACTTTGGAGAAATAGACCGTGAAATTGAATATTCAGAAGTCGAAAATCAAAGAGATCGCTATTGTAGTAACTTATCGATCATATCAAAACACTTCGGAGAAAAATAACATTGTCGCGTCGACTTGGTAATTTTTAAAAGACGCAGTTTAAAATTGGAATGCTAGTATACTGGTTATCAGTGATACCCAAAACACTTTGGAAAAATGCACCGTCTGCTTCAAGTGTTCTAGTGTTGTGCCTCTATTATTGTAAATAGGTAACGCACCCTTTTCTGACTGACTAACTCGCGAACCGCGCGCACATGCATCGGCGCTGGCTCTCCCGATACTAATGTTATAGTACACAATAGTTTCGTCCAGGAAAACCTCAGTTGATTCACTCAAGGGCCCGCATTTGTATGGAAAGCGTGTAGCACGTTTTGGCACGTCCCTGTTAAGGTACATGAATAGTGTATTTGCAGTAGCGTATCTAGACTTTTTCAAGACGGGGTAAAACTTGATACGCCGCCCCATCGTCATGTCGAGTTAGAATTATTCTACTTAGAAATAGAGTTATGTAACATTGGATGTTACACCAATATGTGGCCACGTGAACTCCTTTGTCGTTAATTTCGTTTAACCCCACCCTACACAAAAAATATGTGACAGACTTTGCCGCGACCTTAACCAGAATAGGCCACCCTTTATATTCTGGCATCAGAATATAAAGTGGACATCGAGGTACGTAGCGATAGGGAAGGGGTAACAAAGGTGATTTTACTGCCCCCTCATTTGCGGCCCGGGGCTTGCCCCTCTAGATATGGGGCCACATGAATAGTACGTGACCGTATGAAGAGCAACAGCTGTGGTTCATTGCTCACAGAACGCTTTTTGTTTATAAACTTTGAAGGAAGCCAAAAGACGGAAGATGTTCAATAAATGCTTTTCTTTGTCTTAAAAACAAAGACTTTTTCCATGTGAGAAAAGAAAAAACGTGAAATGTTCCAGTTGTTCCTCTTCTCACGCAGGTAATAAGAGTCGATCGAGGGAATGTGAAAACAAACGATCCGGCTGTAGCAACACATAACTATTTTGATCATTTTTTTCCTTTGCCACGCCACGTCCAACATCAAGCTACGTGGCTATGGGATTTTACGGCTCTAGGCTCTGGCTTTCCCGTTGACGTGAAAGTCATGCATCATGGTCATGATACACATCTGTATATTTTTTCATATTTTTGTTTCGCATACATTTTGTAGAACGTAACTGTTAACACATGTAAATCATGATTTGAGTTTAATAATGACTACAGAAAAATAATGAGAAAAAATATTATCAAACTATAATATTTTACACAAACTCGAGACACAACAATTATGACGAAACCATTATGAAAAACAATATAGTGTATAAAAAATAGGAGAATATAAAGGGATCCTAATTCAAAATATTACAGATAGGGAAAAGAAGTAACAAGTGCACGTAGAGGCTGTTTCCGTCCGTATATCAGATTAATAAAGATCTTTACTTGACAATCTAATAGGAGGAAAAAGCAGCTATTCCCGTGATTACTACCATTGTTCTCGTAATTAATGTGAACAATAGCCGATTGACAGTTACAATGCGTGGCTTGACACACAAACAATAATACAATAACGTTTGACATAAAGCTTCTATCTGATACTTAGCTGAACGAGCGAGTGTAGCAAGCGAAGTTCTCAGTCTACTTGAACAAACCACGTTTGTATTTGTATGTGTATATTTGATAATGTGTATTTAAATGTTATTTAATTTTCTCTTTATTTAATAACATTAAGTACTTTAATAAACATTCACTTAATTAATAAATGACCGGGGTATTTACTTACCCCTTTCATCAAAAAATTTTATGGAATAATTGGAGAATCGGCTCTCCATGCATTTAACAAAACGATTTCTATGAATGCATATACATACTTCTTACCCGACTGCGCCAGAGAGAGGGTAATGTTGAGTGTAAGGTCAAATTATGTAGAATATCTTTAGGCAGAACAATATGCATTTCGATATATACTAGTTTTGGGCGTCGTGACGCCTATATTTCCTGACTGACTGGATCTATCCAGTTTATTGCGTTGCGCTCACTCTACTATAACGGGTTAAATAACGTGAAAATAATAGTTTGTTTGCTGTACGTATGTAGTTCGTATCGTTGATCACTTAAACCTCCGACGAAAAAAAAAAGGTGTGTATTAAGTTTGACGCTAATGTCTGTCGGTCTGTCTGTCTTATTGCCTGTCTGTGGCATCGTAGCGCTCGATCGGATGAACCGATTTCGATGCGGTTTTTTTATGTGACAGTAAGTTTCCTTGCGGTGGTTCTTAGCTATGTTTATTGAAAAACTATGCAGCCCTTTAAAAGTTAATGGGGGTAAACGCTCAAAAGTTTTTCTCTTGCAAATAATAGATGGCGCTAAGGATATCAAGTCGTATCCGTAGGTCCGCTTCTCATCACTAGATGGCGTTTTAATAAATTGGTATACGATTGATACTTATCGTAAAATATAAACGAATAAGTATGTAGTGTTGTGACGTCACGTTTTTATTCCTTCTTACCCTCGCCTATTGCTGAGCAATATTTTCAACCCCCGACGCAAGAAGAGGGGTGTAAACATGTACTTACCAATTTAAGATCCCAAGTATCATAAATATATATGTATTATATTGCTTACAATCGTATATACTACGTCGCAAGGCGTATACGTCATTTTTAACGCGGTAAACTTAAAAATGAAAAGGTGTATATTTGAAATCAACCCAAAGGTTTGCTGTTAGATAATGATTTTAGCATTAAGGTCCTCTGTTGTACTAGGTACAAAAAAGTTTGACTGACTTGCAATCTTCAATCAGTTCTATAGAATAACGCTACCGATGGTTTTTCTGTCAATGGCATAAACCGTCTGCACTCTTTGAATTGGTAGCATACTCACTATGTGACTGATTTAGAAATGCATGCAGATTTTTAAAAATATGAGCATAAATTAATAAATAAACGCTGTGATAGCCGACAGAACAAGATATTATGCATCTTCCTGAATGACTTTGTACATAAATTAATGTGATCTTCATTCTACAAACAGTTCTGTCGCTATCAAACTGCACTAAACATCGTGTTTAGCGCGGCGTCGCTTGTTTGTGCACTGCCTGTCTTGCGATTTCGAATGATGACCGGCTCCATTGTCGTACGGTACTATGTATGGTGGATCGGCGAGTTAGCATTACCAGCGCTATTGCAAGTAAAGCTGACCCGACCGGGGTCCGGATGACCCCGTTTCTTAAGATTTCTCAAGATCCTCTGTGCTTCGGAAGGCACGTAAGGATAAATCGCGATGATGGCCAGCGTTCGTACCTTGGAGACGGGGGAGAGCACTCGTGCGAGTCGCGACATTCATCGACACAACTGTCTAGCTGTCACGGTTCATGAGATACAGCCTGGTGACAGACACACGACGGACGGGCGGACGGACTGCGGAGTCTTAGGAGTTATAGGGTCCCGTTTTTACCCTATCTGTACGGAACCCTAAAAAGACTGTATAAAATACGTTTTAAAGAATAAGTATTTTATGAATTCCCATATAAACCCAATGGAAACCCCACGGCCACAGAACAGTAAATCATATTGTAATTACAGCTTTACAGCAAAGCTACCGTCTCGCACATTCGGGGACTGTTTACTATCCTTTTTACAAATGCGTAGTTAGTTTGGATAAACAATATACACTATCACGTCTGTATTCCTAATAGGGTAGAGAGAGCATTTGGGTTTTGCGGCTCTAAGCAGACAGAACCCAGGACCACAAGACTCAAAAGCCACTTTTAGCGTGACGGTAGACAAGAAGGTGGAAAAAGGAATCAAAATAGTGATGTTATGTTATTTTAAGTTTGCGTGAATAATAAAATAAGTAGGTATGGAAATACACACAGCCACAGAACATCAAACACATTAGGAACTGCAACTCAAATCATATTGTAATTTCAGGGACTGCAGACTCAGTACTGATTATTATCCTTATTACAAAATTTAAAATTCATATAAAAAAAGTTTTATTAAATAATGCGTATTATACTCTCAATGATTATTTAAGAGACAAAAACGCCTGGACACTTCCTAAAAATTTTCCATTAAACTCCACGCATGAAACATAAGATAGTATTTTCTGTTACTACAATAATCTTACTGTAAAAACATGTAAATGCTCTGCGGTCAATAGGTGACCAACATATTACTAATATTTCCTCTTGACAAGGTCTGCGAGATTGGGTTTTTCATGCTCACTAAAATGTCCAATCCGGTGGAGGCATCGCTGTTCGGGTCGTTGAATTCCCTCTAATATGGTTGAGTTTAACGATGGCTAATCCTTGCGTCAACTCGTAAACAATTATGACTGTTGAAAAATTGTTGTGTTTTTCTGTAATAAACTCAAAATTATTTCATAATTAGTAGCTAGACGACATCCCCACTCCGTATCGGTAGCATGGGAAGGTTCTACTATTTCGAAATCGACGATTTTACCGCCCTTCTTATTTCGCCGCCCGGGTTAAGTGCAGTTCCTTTTAGTACTTAAACTAAATCGCTGTCTGTACATGGAAACCAATAAAACTGCTATTCTTCTCATAACATTTGTACTGTCTTTTAAATTCTGAAGAGTCCCGTTCAAGGCCTGAATTACGATTGAAAACCGTAATTTGGTTCGCATAACAATTGAGTAACTAATTCTGTGATTTGCTGTTACAATGCTGTGAAATCATAGTTAAATTGCCCAACAATCTCATCATCAAAGTGATTTCGTGTAATCGTTCTGAGTTTGCGATACAAAATAATGTAGTTTCTTTTCCACCATTGTAATACCCCTCTTTTTAAATTTTTTATCGACGCTTCCGGGTGGTCATAAAAAAATTACTTGAACCTAACTTCCTTTTTGCCATCACAGTTGTTCCGGTTGGTTATAAAAAAAAAACTTGAACCTAACTTGCCTTCTGCTCTCACGGTTGTTCTGGCTGGTTATAAAAAAAAATAACTTGAACCTAACTTCCCTTCTGCTCTCACAGTTGTTCCAAGTGGTCATAAAAAAAAAATATTTGAACCTTACTTCCCTTCTGCCTTCACAGTTGTTCTGAGTGGTCATAAATTTATTGCATGAAGATTAAAAATAAAAACTTCAATATTACCTAATTCTGTTTCCTACTGTATGCCTACGGAGATAATGCGAATTTACATTATGCCAAAACATAAAAACTTGAACCTAACATCCCTTCTGCCCTCACAGTTGTTCCGGGTGGTCAAGAAAAAATTACTTGAACCTAACTTCCATTCTTCCCTCACAGTTGTTCCGGGTGGTCATAAAAATTCATTAAACCTAACTTCCCTTCTGTCCCCACAAATGTTCTGGGCAGTCAAAATCAATACTTAAACCTAACTTCCCTTCTGGCCCTCACAGTTGTTCCGGGTCATAAAAAATAACTTGGACCTAATTTCCCTTCTGCCCTCAGAGTTGTTCCGGTTGGTCATAAGGAAAAAAATATCTTACTTAATTTCCCTTGTTTATTTTTAATACTCATGCAATAAATATATGACCACCCGGAACAACTGTGAAGGTAGATACCTTCACAGTTGTTCCGGTGGTAATATATGTTGTGGTCATAAATTTATTGCATGAGAATTGAAAATAAACACTTCAGTATAACTTAATTTTGTTTCCTACTTTATGCCTACGGAGATTATGCGAATTTACATCATGCCAATACAAATTAGACCAAAAGTTAATTATTCCAAAATGTAAGTATGCCAAACAAAATAATGCCTAGGAACTATTATGCTGAAATATTTTATGCCAAAACTGGTATGCCAAATAAATTATGAAAACATAAAGAAGGAATCCCGTTTCATCCCAATGGTTATCGTTCTCTAACAGAAGTAGAGTCTCATATGCTTTTTGGAACGAAGTTCCTTACGGCAGGCTTGGAGGAGATAGGGATTTTGCTGCGCGACCGAACTGAAAAAAATGTGATAGTAAAACCGTAAGGATGACCTCGTTAAATGAGACGTGCGCAGGCGCGACAGTCGTATACACATTGTTTCGATTCTACATTAGCCGAAGGAACTTCGTTCCTACCTGGTGTCCCACGACACCACATTCTTTTTTATCTTATTGAAGAGAACACGCTGTCAGTTTTCTAAGTGATAAGCTAGATGAGTGACAGTATGATGTCTTTTGTGTAAGGGAAAACAAAGAATCCGCCATGCTGCCTCATTACTACTGACATAGGTACTCGGACACTCGTATCGTCCAGCTTGATAGGTTTTTACTTTAATTAAGTAGCTGCGATACATAGAGATGTATGCCCGGTATTATACCATTTGATCATGTTGGTATAATAGAAAAAATACCGTATATTACCGTATCCAACGGTATATTTGGAATTATTCATTTAATGTGTTTTAAATAGATACAGTACTTATTAAATGCGGGAAGAAGGGTAGGTTACGTATAATGACGACTCGGTCTCGCGGTACACAGTCTAAAATTACTTTTGTATGGCTACAATCTTGAATTAAAAGAAATTTTTATATAGTTATCTCTTATTAAGGTGGTTGTAAGTCATTAAATATCTTACACAGGGTGTTTGGATTGGTATTTTTGTCTATTAAACCAAAAAGAACTATATTATTAGTTTTATTATCAATATAAGGATTGATTAATAATAAGAAGCGGTTGGTCTCAACGCAGCTTGCCGTTGAGCTTAATCACCTAAGCCTGTCTGCTTTTGAAGAGGCGTTTTAACAGCTCTCAAAGCTCCTTTACATTTAACTTGTTCTTCCGTTCAGACCAACCAAATAAACACTTACAAAAAAAAACGCCTTTAAAAAAAAGGTAATCGCTTAGCAAAAGACACTCAGCGCCATCTATTATTTTTTTGCAATACTTAGTTCTTGCCGAATCGTTTATCGCAATTCCTACGGGAACAGTAGTTTTTTCCAGGATGAAAGGTACCCTATGTCCTTTTCAGTAGTCCTCACTATGTGTATGCAAAATTTCAAGAAGATAGCTTCAGTAGATAAAGCGTGAAGAAGTAACAAACAAACAAACAAACAAATATACAAACTCACTTTCGGATTTATAATATTATAAATAAATAAATAAATAAATAAATAAATAATAAATATAATATTATAAATAAATAAATATAAATAAAAAAAATAAAAATATAGTTTGGATAGTTTGGATTAAAAGACAATAATAATAATATGACAAAGCCCTTCTGGCGAGTAGGCGACTGTGAAAATGAGTTTCTTTCGGCGTTTCTTCTCAGCAGTGGTCGTTACGAAATGCTGATAACGGTAGCTTTTCTTTAAAAATAAATTAAATTTTAATGTACTTTACACGTAACGTAAATTATACTTATTACCAGATCACTCTTATAAAATATTCTGTTTTAAGAATTTTAATATGAGCCCAATGGAAACGCACACAGCCACAGAACAGCAAACACATCGGGAACTGCAACTCGAGTCATATTGTAATTACAGCGACTGCAGATTCGCACATAGTCCGCATTTGTAATAAGGAATAAGGATAGTAAACAGTCCCCGTTTACTGTCCTTACTACGAATGCAGAGACGGTTTGGATAAAACAAGATCACTGTTATATCTGCACTTCGATGCTGCTCTGGAAGAAATAAACGTAGTGAAAAGGTATATAAATATTGAATGGGCCACAGCCAGAGAAAATAAAATAAATAAATACATAAAACTCACTTTTTTCTCTAAAGACGATTTAGTTGGAGAGTTGAGAACTTGAGAGACCGTAGGCGTCCATATAACCCAATTCGCTTGCTCGATGAAACTTATGATTACGTCGCGGCGGATGAACAAAAACTTTTCTCGTTACTGTCATTCGCTCATTTGACAAGTTCGAGCCGATACCCAGCTCCCTAGTACTCGTATTAGTAGGTTAGACTACAAAAATGTGCTACTTATATACTAATCACGCCTCTGAGCTATACCTAAAGGAGAAGGCTGAACATACAGCAATAAGATCCAATGATTCAACATACTGTTTGGCCTTTAGAGTAAGAATGGAATCAAATTGTGACTGATTACTAGTCACTTCACCTATTGACATTATTCAGGTGCTCCCTCACTCCCTCGATAGATTTCAACGATCTGTGTATCAACTAGAAGCAACTAGTACATTCAACGTTTATTTTTTTCCCAGACTAGCATAAAATATTCAACTATGAACCTGAACATCTATACCTACGTAGGTTGGGGACAATCAAGAAAAAAATACAAGAGTCGCTTTGACAACATACCTTTCTTTTGGAAGTCTGTTAAGAAGTCCTGTGACCTTCCCGTTTATATCAGGCATCCATACTCGTATAACTCAATTCGCTTGCTCGATCTAACATATGATTATGTCGCGGCGGATGATCAAAAACTTTTCTCGTTACTGTCTTTCGCTCATTTGACATGTAAAAATATGCTATTTACCTTACTTATTAAGCATCTATACCTAACGGGCTCGACTAGAAGTAGATCCAAAGATTTAGCGTAATAATAGGCTTTTAGAAAGGAAATAGAATCAAAATTGTTACTGGTTACTAGCCACATCGCCTAATGACATGTTTCAGGTGCTCTCTCATGCCCTTCATCGGTTTTGATGAACTATGAGGCAAGAGAAGCAGCTAGATTTTCAACATTTCGCGTTTATTAAATTGTTTTCTCCCAAACCAGGTCACAAGATTGATGAACGAATGAATCCAAACATATAAATACCTTGTGGAAATCGAGGAAAACATACAAAAGTCACTTACTCACTTACTCAGTCACTTTGACAACCTACCTTCTTACGGAAAGCGTGACCTTCCCGTTTGTGTCAGGCGTCGATACCTACTCCTATAACTCAATTCGCTCGCTCGATCAAACTTATGATGACGTCGCGGCGGATGATCAAAAACTTTTCTCGTTACTGTCCTTCGCTCATTTGACAAGTTGAAGCCGATACCCAGCTCCCTAATACCTGCATTCGGGGGATATAGGAACACTATCATGCTTATGTTTGTTTGTTTGTAATAACTTTATTGTACCAAAGAACAAAACAAAGTACAAAAAAATCGAAAGAGCAAATATACAATGGCGGACTTATCCCATGAAGGGATCTCTTCCAGTCAACCTGCGATAAATTAAGAGGATATTTACTCAATTAAAAAGGTAGAGTAAGTATAAAGGTAGAAGTTATGCTTTAGCGTAGAAGCTGATCGAGGAAATGGGCGAAAATAGGCGATGCGGCTTTTTCCACCTTCGCGGTCCACATACGTAGATTTCAACTAATTAGGCGGCCAAAACTCGCTATCCGAAAAAAAAAACTAATGATAAGATAACCATTTACTCAGGTAGTAAACAGTTCCGGGAATACAATGGGCACCCCCTCCCACCCTTCGTAGATGCGCAAGAGCTTCCCTCAGGTAGTCGGAATTCGATAGTCGCTTAACGTGTACGTGTCTGTTCTCGGCGCTCCTAAACTTACAACTTTTGTAAAATTCATATTTGTTTTTTAACTACTAATTTTCGAGTTTCAGTGATGGATTGCAGTAATTCAGGTAAGAACCTATGTTTTTTAATAGTAACTTTTTTAGTTTCTACTGCCTTTGATAAACTTTTAATTTTTCAAAGATAGCTCTATTAATAAGTCAGTTTTTTTTGTGTTTCTTACAATCAAATATGTCTTTTAACTAACTTAAGGGTCCGTCCGAGCAATGTTTTCTTTATTTTTCTATACTTTACTTATTTTTCTATCATACCAGTAAAAAATTAGCCGCGGAAACCCGCGCGTTTCTCAAATAAGAGCATTTGAATCTTAGGGGTCGAAATTGAGAAAAGTACCACGTTAGTGCTAAATTGTATTAAATCTAATTATTTTTTGTTTTAGGTCCATCTGGTACCTCGGGTACTAAAATAGTGACTCGGAAGTACCTGTTTCAAAAGGTACAAAGACAAAATTTACCAAGTTTAAGGGAAAAACTCGATTCGTATGAAGATTTTCTTTTGATACGTTATGGAGACACCGAAAATGCTAAAAAGTGTTTGAAGCAAAGGTATTCTTATATCAAGACCGAATTCATGAAAAGGTGGATGAAAGCCAGTAAACACGAAGAAGTTTTCCTAAAAAACAACCGAGATTGGTTAGAAGGAACTTTCGAGATTCCGATAGAATCGGCCTCTCGTCAAGGTAGGCCAGCAAAATCTTTCGAAGATTTAAGTGAGCGAAACAAAAGAAGAAAAACGGAAGAAGTCCGCGCGACTTTGAAGCATGACGTCATCATCCATGCCGCACAATCTGTTTTACAAAACACTGGGCAAAGGAATGCTTCAAAAGTTCTCAAAGAAATTACTAATTCGCCGACACGAGCCAGCAAATATAGATCTGCCTATTCTAAAGTGAATAACGACGACGACATGTTACCTCCACTGACGCCTCTGCAAGCACTTCAGATGGCCGCAAGGCTCAAAGGCCACTTTTAGCGACCGCGGTCGCTAAAAGTGGCCTTTGAGCCTTGCGGCCTTGGACTCTGTCTTAGAGCCGCAAGACCTTAAACGCTCTGTCTGCCATATTATATTAGAGATAAAGACATGTATCTGATCATTGAAAACCATAAACGTATAACAGTGACTATTTTTTACAGGGTAGGCATTAATCTTACTCACCTTATTTGCGAGAACGGTTTAATATCGAACAAAATACATTTCTCTAGTATCCGACATTATATTTTAGTGGACAGGGTAGACAAATTCTATGTGTCTGTATGAAATAAACGCTACTGACTAACACAGGGTGTCTTTTAAAACCTTCAGCCAAATTGTTGGAGCAAGTTCAGTCCATGATACTGAACTACTTTCCATAAAAACAATTAGTGAAATCGAAAAAAAAATCGACCCCCCATTCAAATCAGCGCTCAGACAAACGGATTTTGTTTGGAAGGACGAAAAATTTTATCACTTTTTAATAACTTTTTTTATAGAAAGTGGTTCAGTATCATGAACTGAACTTACTTCAAAACTTTGCCTGTTGGTTAAAAAGTCACCCTGTACTCGTATACAATGTACACCTATCAATCGTAGATTATGGTGCAATTTGATTTCTTCTCACGTCTCATGCTGTGGTTTCCTCGACGAGGTTTCCGCTTCCTTGTAATGACTGGCAAGTCGTTGTGGAATATTTTGATTGAAACTAACATAGGTACTTATTTCAAATGGTCTTGGGTCTTTATCTACCTATATATACGTATTCATGCAACTAAATAAAGATAATTATTTATTTAAAACGAATTAAACACAGAATGAAACAATTCAAAAATCAAACTAAAAACTAAATATCCTACCTACATTAAACGAAAACTATAAACTGAAAATATATCTAATTAAAAATAAAACATTATATTATATAATAGTAGATTGTGCTACAAGGGGATAAGGTAATATTTTGAAAGCGAAGGCGCTACTTTGAATCCAGAGCGAAACGAAGGATTCCACAGTTGAATCACGAGCGGAGCGAGTGATTCTACGGTAGAATCCTGAGTGTAGCGAGGGATTCATGTATATCGCTCAAGATTAAAATATTACCGTACCCGAGTAGCACACTCTACTTTTCATCTCCAATGTAACGGTTCGTTACAAGAAAAAATGCCTATTACTACTTAAAAATAAAATATGTTACATAACTAAAACTAAACTGATCTTTATTATAACTAAAAAAACATTAATCACTGCTCGTAATTACTAGAAAACGTTTATATTTGTACCCAATAGAATATCACACTACATTTCTTCAGGTTAATAATTTATTGCATAATATAATTTTATATTCACCTTATAAGAAAACTTTGGTACCACCGTCCGCGGCTGCGCTCTTAAGGCGGCCCTTCCCGGCCGCTCTGTTTTCAACGCGAGCATAGTTTGAAAAGCTTGGTGTTTCATCCAGGGCAATGCTAGAAAAAGAGGCAAACCTAAAAGAGAGAGATAGCGCCTAAGGGCATGGTTTGCATTCTATTAAATAAAATTAGTATTATTATTAACTATCCATTGAATGAATATTAACTATTTATAGGGTGCGGAAATTTAATAAAACTTGTTCCAGGAGATACGTGTTTATCAGTAAGCCTTACAAGTATGTGAAATAAATGATTTGTATTCAAAATTTTCATTACATTTGCGAGGTTTGTATCGAAATATTTTGTTTACTTTTATAATATATGAGTACTTTCTAAACGGTCGAAATTCAGCAAATAAGGGCTTATACTGACTTTGTTTTTCTAAATTGCCCTGGATGAAACACCAAGAATATGAAGCTTTTCTACGCACATACGCCAAGAGTGGCCGTTTTTCGCAATTGTGCGTAGAAAAGCTTCACGTTCTCACTTTAAACTGTAAACAGTAGTTTATATAATAGTATGAAGGGTTATCCAGGGTCTGATCAAGACCAAATTTAAAATTATATCTCCGTTTCTTTTCAAATGATTTATTTTAAATGGGGGCAGCACTGGACCCCGAAAAGTTCATGTAGCCCCTTAAGAATAAACGTCTGAATGATATGGGCCGCGGTGGGAAATGGA
Organism: Acrobasis suavella; assembly: GCA_943193695.1. Classification (NCBI taxonomy): domain Eukaryota; kingdom Metazoa; phylum Arthropoda; class Insecta; order Lepidoptera; family Pyralidae; genus Acrobasis; species Acrobasis suavella. The sequence goes on from OW971928.1 coordinate 34,230,701, forward strand.
ACTAACGTCATATCATTAAGGACGATCTAAGCATCGATGTATCGCCACAACGTTAGCCACTAATTTGAAATTATAAACATTAATAAAATCAATTAAAAGTATTTAAATATTGTGATTTGTGTTACCCCGAGATACCGGGTGAGTGTTGCAATTTGTTTTCTTTTTGAAGAGGCAAATCCTAAGGCAAGTCTTGATGAATTTGTTTATGTTTACCCTACATTAAAAAAAAATAATATTTCTTCGAAATTGCGATTATTGCATAACTAACGCAAAAATAATTCTAGTATTTGCAAATTATGATTTGCCTCCCGTATTCAAAATATAATTCATGTAGTTAGCGGTGTTTTCTACGTTAGATCATGATTTCTTAATTTCATTTTATCATTTATTGTTTTCTTTTTACTACATAGTATTTAATTAGATGAAATTCAACTGCCACATCATTAATCACTATTGATTGTCCCTAAACTCATTCCATCTGCTTGCTTGGAAAGTGATGTTGTCTCGACAGTGTTGCGTAGGGTACTTTTCACAACGGCCGAATTAGTGGATTCCAGGGTTCCTACGTCTGGGTCAAGCGTTTTCGCAGACCATCCGCCAGACCTCCTACTACGGCCGGCCCCTTCTGCTGAGCACTACTTCTACAAAGCCTGCTAACCTTCTTCTTGGCTAAATTCCACTGCCGCGCGAAGAACCCTGCTGCTGCAGCTGCACCCTACGTGGAACGCCTGCGCTGTTGGCCTATCACTCCCAAGGACAGTGTGGTATGATTGCATTGGCGTTACGGTGCGATAACTCACGACCTGAGGTTACGGTAATAAATATTAAGTGTTTTATTACAATTTTTTATTTCTATCCTCTTGTTGCCATCAAATTCAAATTCAAAGATTCAAATGTTTATTCAGTAATTAGACCTTTACAGGCACTTTTACACGTCAATAAGTATAATTTATGTTACGTGTAAAGTATATTAAAAATTTAATTTATTTTTAAAGAAAAGCTACCGATACCAGCGCTTCGTAACGACCACTGCTGAGAAGAAACGCCGAAAGAAACTCATTTTCACAGTATTGGTCGCCTACTCGCCAGAAGGGCTTTGTCATATTATTATAATTGTCTTTTAATAAAAAAATACTTATAATATAATACAATGTTGACACATTATAACATGTAATGCTTGCGAACAAGTAAACAAACATAAATTGCGTAATAAAAAATAATAAGTAGTCAAAAAAGCGAAGCCGAGCTGACCAGTCCCTCCCGGCAGCACCCGTTCACGAGTTGACGCACGGATCAGCCATCGTTAAACTCAACCATATTAGAGGGAATCCAACGATCCGACCAGTGACGCCACCACCGGATTGGACATTTTAGTGAGCATGAAAAACCCAAACTCGCAGACCATGTCAAGAGAAAATATTAGTTATATGTTGGTCACTTATTGATCGCAGAGCATTTACATGTTTTTACAGTAGGCTTATTATGGTAACAGAAAATGCAGCTATTTATGTTTCATGTGTGAAGTGTAATGGAAAATGTTTAGGTAGTATCCACGCGTTTTTATCTCTTAAATAATCATTGATAATCATCCTCCTACAGGATCCCGGTACACCATCTATGAGAAAAACTAGCACATTTAAATCAGAATATAAAGAGCAGTGGAACACCTTCAATACATAACAGACTTCAACCGACAATTTAATAAGTACTAACCTTTGTTTGGTGTCGTTTTCATACAATAAATACTAAGAAATATGTTTTCGAAGACCACCAACTTAAGAAAAAATGTTCACTCACAACTTTGTTTGCGTGGTCCTTCATATCTTTTTATTTTTATAAGTAAACTTGATAACTGTTCACTATTGGCTTAAACTCACGAAAAAGTATTCACATTTATAATTTCATTTGAATACAAATAACCTAAAACTTCTGTATTTACTTGAATCAAAGGGGAAAAGGAAAAATTGTGCTTTTTTTTTATTATACTTATTTATTTTTCCGAAGCAAAGAACATAAAATGTTTAACCAACATTCATCCAAGTTGAAGACGACATGTATTCCAAATTTAAAAATTACGACGTCTGTGCCAATTATTTTTTATTTTCAAACCAAATTCTCCTTTTTTTTTTGCTGGACTGCCAACATTATTTTTGATTCTACATAGATTACACTCGTGTTCTGTTTTCAAATTGGTTTTAATCCCTAGAGATCTTCTTTTTCACGTTTTAGTCCCGTAAGAATAACCATTAACTTTAGCTCCAAATGTTTTGGGATGAAAACATAGCTTTTTGAGGAGATGAGATGAAAAAATATTATTCATGTATTTATCATAAAATTGAATATCGTTGTATTTTGTATTTTGCGGCTAGCTTAATCTGACCAATAATTGGAACACAGAGACTCAACCCCAAATAAAGAAAAGGGCAAGGAATTTTATTTATTATTTCTGGGTCAAAAATAAGGACACTGACAAAGCCGACCCCATATAGAGAAAAGCGGAAGATGTTCACTTTAAAAGTAGTTCAATTCAGTCCGACCATTTTTTAATCGGAATTCAAAATCAATGAAAGCAGAAAAAAAATGAGAAAGTAAATTTAATATATTTCCAAAAAAAATTTGATGGAGATGGAGACATAGAGTAAATTTAAAAAAAATCTTGATTGTCAGTTTATCTGTTGGTCTGTTTTTATGTTATATAGCTTTAATCCTGGGCATAATTGATAGTGGAAAATGGAACACCTGATGCAGAACCATAAAGGTCCAGCTAAACTATAAGAAATATAAAAATGACGCCTTATCAAAAGTTGTTCAGCCTGATGAGCTTTTATCTGGGGCACCAGATGCAAACCAAGTTAATGAGAAATAAAAAAAAAAAATATGGACGACATATATCGCTCCAACAATATGATAATAAAAAATAGTTTATACAAGCTTGCAATATTTTTGAAACCTATTCAATGATACGAGAAAAAAACTGCCTTTTTACATGTATGGGAGTTAATCCAAAAAATATTTTTCATAAAAAAATTTACCACTTTGTCGGCGTGGCATGACCCGTGCTAAATTACAGCTATCTAGTACTTTTATCTCTGTATAGAACCGCGAACAGACAGCCAGACAAACAGACATGGTGAAACTATAAGGGTTACTTGTTTAATACGGAACCCTAAAAAAGAAGTCGATTTGAGAATTTTAAAAAGATACAGAGAAGGTACCGTACTTTTACGAGAGAAACCAGATCTGTGAAACTTAAGAGTAGTTTTAAAATTTATCACTAGATGTCGTTGTACAGAGTCACAACGCGCTATGGTTTGTTTTCACTCCTTTTAGGCACCAACTATAATAGCATTAACTGACGGTGACCATTGACATATTATATTTAAATATTTTTGAGATTTCAGTCCATGTATGGTTCTGAAATTATATTATGATCAACAAGAACATTTCATCGATGTAACTCTGTTGAGTAATTTAATTAATTAGTATGTTATGTTATAGCATTGCATAGCTATTGATAGTTTGACTATCGATAGTTGACCTCGAAAAACAGTCACAATATCGTTAGCATCGATACTATTGAATTTAGATACTATCGACAGTATGCGATACAATCGATAGTATCTTTATTCAATAGTATCGATATCGATAGTTTTATCTCACATCAATAGTACTGCAAACTATTATTGACTATCGATATTGTGCCTGTTTTTCGAGGGCAACTATCGATAGTCTAACTGTCAATAGTCATGTATTTTATTCTATTCCGGATATCGGATTAGGTAACGGTTAGACTTTTATTTCTTTTGTATATTCATTTGTTTTGGTTACGTATACGGAGCTCCATTACATCCCTGTGTGAAAAGTATGAAGGTATGTTAACTGGTCATTGACTCCTAACAATGCAGTTAAAGTCCATGACGAACAATACTCGTCCATTAAAATGCTCCTTTGTGGTTTGCAATGACTGAGAAACTCGATTTGGACTTACTTTTATTTATTACTCGACTGCGCTAGGAGGGTTGTGTTTTTCTATTATCAATTATCAAGTGATACAAATATCCAAAGATAAACAAATGATTTTTGACTTTGACTCTTCTACTCTATGTACATGAGTTTATTTCTTTGGCGAGCTCTGCTGCCACGTTGTTTAAAATTATGTTATACCCAATTTATCCAAGATAAAAACCCAACTCAGCTAATTACGATCCCGCTACAGCAAAACATATAAATCTGACGACACAGCGAACAGCGTTACTATGCAGCGCCGTTAGCGCGAATTCGCGCTAATGTCCCATTACCGAGTGTAGGCGTTTACGGTAACAGCCGCCGATTGTAGCGTTTGCTTGGACATAAGGGTGTGTATTCACTCCTATTTGTTTTTTAACCCCCGACAAAAAGTGGGGTGTTAAAAGTTTGACGCCAGTGACTGTCTGTTTGTTTTTCTGTATATCTATCTGTGGCAACGTAGCTCTCGAACAGATGGACCGATCTCGATGTGTTTTTTTAAGTGAAAGCAGTTTCCTTGCGGAGGTTCTTAGCTATGTTTGATGGAAAACAGTTCAGCGGTTCAAAAGTTATTCGGGGTGATCGCTTGAAAGTCGGGCGTTTTTATAATGTGCCCGGCAAATAAGCTTGCCAAGAAACGAGCCTCTGATCGAGCGAGCGCGAAGCGTGAGCTAAGCTTCTCTGTTTCAGCATAGGCCAAAATGCATTCCAGCTGTCCAGCAATGTAGCTGTCTAAATGTTTTACTCCACAGTTCGCAGTTCTCAATCATTTCAAAAGTAAAATTTGGTGAGTAGATACAATGATTAGGTACTTAGGCTGGTTTTTCAGCGACACTTAACGATTCAGTATTTTGAAAAATTTAAAAATTATAGAAGCTTAGGCGTCCATTAAGTCCATTTACACAGTGCAAGTTTCATGCCTCTTGCATAAAATTTTATTGAAATAATAATTTATTTGTGTGGTTGACGTTTCGTTTATACCATTCGAAACACCTTTTGTTTCAAGTTCAGTATGCAACAGGCAAAGAACTTGCAAGGCGTTTATTCTACGGCAGCGTTAACGTCTGCAATATGAATGCGTATGTCTCAAACACTGCTAGTTAGAAGATTGCTCGCTTATTACCGCGTTTATGGACAATCGCACTGCCGAGTGTCTTTACGTATGTAGCACGTCGTTACATTCTACTTGGGGCCAATTCACACCGAAACGGCAGGCTGGCTGCAGCGTACAATACACACATAGTAAAGTACATACTTTACTGTCAAACCATAGTCACCTTTAGGCTGGTTTCACAGCTGTGCGGGAGCCCGTATGGTACGGCCGTAATACGGACTACCCGTACGGTAAGCGCCCGAAATGCTGTGAAACGAGAGTTCGGTACGATTGAGCGGTAACGTCGTACGGCCGAACGATCCGCGTCGCTGTGAAACCCCGCCAGTACGGATCTCCCGCATCCCAACCCCGATCTACGCCCGTATGGACAACCTGTACGGATCTCCGGCATAGCTGTGAAATCAGCCTTATTTCTATCTATAATGTAATGCATAGCTTAAAAAAGGTTAAGTCGCTTATGGACGCGCAGCGCTGCTGGTAACATTTCGTAAATATAAATAAAGGTAAATTTGGATCTGACAATAAAAGTTCCCTACCAGACGCTGCCGTTTCAGTGTGAATTAGCATGGCACACATATTGGCCTGAAGTTAAACACGCGTTGTTCAAGACAGAACGAGATGGAGAACTGCTGTAGTGGCCCTTTGCCCGATCCAAGAGACGTGTTAATGAGTCAAGTAGTCACCTATCCAAGTGTGGACCACATATCTATTCAATTGTGAGTCACATTGCTACCGCTTTCACAAGTTGGGGTCGCTTAACTTGTGACAGATAGCGTATACTTATATAAGCGTACTCCCATCAGACCAACGCGCTCTTCTCGCCGATCCTTGAAATAAACATTCACACTCGTAATAAAGATCTTCTTCATCTAAGCGTGTTCCCGTTTGCATCCTCAGCTAATGTGCTGCTTTAGAGAGCAGGATACGCTTTCCGGCTGGTTCTTCTCCAAACATAATATGCATGTCAAATGTCAATGATCACCCAAGGATGTCAAAGACCATGAAAATCGAGAAGAAATAGCAAGAATAGTTTAAAACGACTTGGTACCTACTACTATAAAAACAAAATGTGCAGTGCAGTGGTTTTTGTTTGTTTATGTTTATAAACAAACAAAATGTCATTAACTCCAGTAGGGAAGGCTGTATCAGCCGAATTATTGTTTATCGCAACTAAGCAGTACGTGCGACCCATTTTCCGGGTCCCGGGGTAGTTGGCGTATTCGTGAAACGCCACAAAATAAACGTGCATTCTCGTAACGGCTTAATTTGTCAACATGGTAAACTACTTCACTATCTCTGCCAAAAATCGTCATTGTGTACATCTCTTTCCATACAATACAATAGCACCGACAAGAGCCTACATCTAAAATGTAGCGCTTAAAGTGGCTTTTAGGTTTTGCGGTCCTGTACTCTGCTTAGAGCCGCAAGGCCCAAAATGCTCTCTCTCGGTCCTATTTGGAAAATAGACGTATCCGTGTCTGACTAAGGTCGTTAGAAAGCGACTTTTTCGCTGGTTATCCAAATTCACTCACAATTATTTTTGTATAAACACGCTCGGAGACATATTACTCACACTAAGTCAATAAATTAAAATATGGGAATAATAGGCCAGATATTGAACGGCTTATTTACCTTTATAATAACCTAGTTAAGTGGGTTTTTAATTCGTTTCATAGTTTTATAGCTGTTCTTGCCCAACATCTCTCCCGACGCCACTAATATGTAGATATGTTAATATTGTAGAAACCTCTATTCTCATAATATTTTAACAAAGTCACATTCTTCTTCAATCTTTGATACGCTGAATGGGCAATCGGAATTTTATACTTTATCCTCAGAAGTGTCATTTTGCGAAATACAATAATACTCACCCATTCCCCGGCGCCTGAACAATGTTTTACAATATTTTCCTTTCGTGAGAAAACATTCAGCGTTTTGTGTCAATATTTGTATTATTGAGCTGAAAGTTTCTTAATTTAATACTTTGTAGTAATAATAATAAATATAAGTCCTAACATTAATGACTACTTTCACAGATAATTCTAAAAGCAGATAAGAATAGAATAGAATTTCCTTTATTGCCAAAAAATACCACAACACTAAATAGAAAAAAAATCATCGAACCATAAGATAACGATGAAATGTCTCCTTCATCTCGTACATTTGTGCAGCATTGTCATAGCCTGGTGTTGTTTTTTGGCAAAAAGACCCATTCAGCATGTGTCGCGGTCGCGATGTAACCGCGACCCTGGCTTTCAATGGACCTTATATGACTCACGGGCTAATGTGGTTTGTGTGTAAATGAAATAATATGAGTTTGTGTTTCTACGAAATATGTAGATATGATAATTATATGTTAAATAAATATTAATGTGTGATAAAAAATAACAATATAATTAAATACAGTACTGTTAAATCTATGTTAGGTAGGTAGGTAGGTACTCTTAGCAACGTGTGCTTCAATGCACATGCAATGCTAACCTTCCAAATATAATTTCTACTGCCACTGCGATATTTGGGCCTGTATTAAAATGCCTCTCAGTTTGGTTTTGAGAGTTGTGACTGATTCAGTTCATTCAAACGAACTGATCGTGAGTCCTGGGTTTGATCCCCCCCTCCCCCCCTGGAAATTGCGAATATTTTTAATTTTTTTAAATTATTTTGCGGCTCTGGGTCCTAGTTCTTTAGAGCCCATCTTTATTTTTTCACTTCTTTATTCCTAATCCTAACCCTAACTATACAATCCAAGGTTGGTGAGGTTCTTTGATTAGGAGGACAAGGGAGCTTGTAGCTACAAAGAGTCCAATAGTTTTCATAGCCAATTGAGTGGCGGACGCCCCACAAGAGACCGAAAATAAATATCACTACAGCCGCACTATGACTGTCCACTTTAAACATTTCTCATATTGTCAATAAGCATGAGCATTTATACCACCCAAATACACCAATTTCATATTATAAAGTCATAAAGTTCAGTTTATAAGGTCATATCATTCAACTGAACCCCTTGACATGTCGCCAAAAACTCCCAATTTTTACAATATACATAGTATTATGCATTCTTTCCTGGCCGCTGCTAAAAACAGGAGTTTTTTCACTACCCAGCACGGCGCTGGCAACGAGGACGTGGAAGTAGACAAATGAGAAGGAAGTGTATTCATAATGACAAGACAGTGACATTGATGTTTCAGATGACAGTTCTGTTTTTTTTTTATTAGGCAAAGACATTTAGCGTTTAAAATAAATGTAGATCTCTTGCGGGTGTTTGCCCTTCACACTACATATACCTTATGTTTCATGTACGTGTCCATATGAAACGCAGACGATCTGACCTAAAAAACCGGACTGCCCCCCCCCCCCCCCTAGGCCAGAAGCTGGGTACGCCCATGGCTGTCATGTTTCTATAACATGAGCCTATGTCACCTTTCCAAAGAAAAGGTGACATAGGTAACTGTTACTTTTGGAAAGATAGTGGTTTGAACCGAATTCTAAATTAGTCCGATGCACCTGACAAACCTACACAACATGTTTTCGACGACCTCTGTGGTCAGTGGCCATCACTCATCACGCCAGGTTATCACACCGGAGGTTCGCGGGTTCGCTCCCCGGTCAGGTCTAAATGGAAAATAATCTTTTTCAGATTGACCCGGATCTTGAATGTAAATCTATATAACCAATATGTATTTTTTTTCATAAAATATACTTACGTTGAGTTAGTATCCCATAATACCAGGCTCGAACTTACTTTGGGGCTAGCTCAATACGTTTATTGTGTCCCTATATATTTATGTATGTAATTTTAACACTAGTTTTAGCTGAGCTTTGTTTAAACATAATGAGAAACTGTGTTTATGACAAACAGCCGTCGTGGCTCACCAACTTTATGCAGTTTGAAGCCCGTACGTTGGTCGGTATGAGTTTGGTATAAGTCGGTTAAAACATTGTATTTATCAACATGTTCTCTATATAATCATATTCTTTATGATTCTATAGAGAACAGATTTTATACGATTACATATGAGCGGTTTTTTGAAAAGTTGAACTTTTATAAAAATGAACGAGCGAGCGAAACAAGCGAAGTTTTTAAAGTCTACTTAAACAATTCCCCGTTTGTATGTTTATTCGACGATAACTAGAATGTTTTTGATCAGAGCCTTATGCAATTTGGTGAATTCAAATTAAAACTCAAATGATTATTTCAAAAATTAGACCTTTACAGTCATATACACGTCAATAAATATAATTTACATTAACTTATTAAAAGTCATTTTATTTTAAAGAAAAGCTGCCCATACCAGCCCTTTCCAATGACTACTGCTGAGAAGAAACGCCTAAAGAAACTCATTTTCACAGTATTGATCGCCTATTGGCCAGAAGGGCTTTGTAATTTATCGTTATGTCGTTTTTAATTAAAATATTTATAAAATAAATATAAATAAATAATAAATATAGGGGTGTCGATGCAGCCAATATAACTTTTAGATCGAACATGCGCTATATCGGTCAAAGGGTAACCGGATATGTCCACGAGTTCACAGTTCGTGGCGAACTACTAGTATCTTAATATCAGTGTCTTCTTCATATAAGTAGTTAACAAGTTAATTGAAAGAAAACAAATTTACAATCTTTTATAGTAAGGTCAAAGTACTTATTACGACAAATTAAATAAGCCTTAACTCGATGGAGTTGGGATCACCTTCCGTCTCCTTGATCAGACCATAGGCATCGCCTACCATAAAGTGCTCATCAAGATAAATCAAACGAGGTCTACTTAATTAGGTTATGTTATTTTATAACTGAGTTTCGTCGAATATCTGACGGCTTCATCATCAGAACGGCTCATTGACTCCATTAAAAGTAGTCTGGCAATGAAGCCCCGGGAATTTTCAAATAAAACACAAAAGAAGTTACAAACGAAATTTTATTCTCGACTTTCACAATAGTCTCCGTCTAACTCTACACAACGATTCCAACGATGCTCCCACGATTGGAATCACCCTTAGTAATCTTCCGAAGTCAACTATTTAAGAACCTTACATATGGTACCTGGTTACAGCTTCCTTAACCTCCGGTACGTCACCATGATGAATTCCCTTGAGGTGGTTCATCTTGGGGAATAAAAAAAAGTCGCAGGGGAAGAAAGTCAAAAGGGGACTATAGGGTGGACGCGGCAATGTTGAAATGCCTTTGTTCGCCAAAAACCCTTGCACAAAGAACGAAAAATGGGCCGACGCGTTGTCGTGGTGAAGATCCAGGTGTTCTCTATGAGTTCGGGCCGCACACGGTAAATGCGTGCCCAAAGCCGCTCTATGACGCCTACATAGAACTGTCCAGTCACAGTCTGGCCAGCGGGAACATATTCACGATGAATGATCAATTGTGCGTAGAAAAGCTTCATGTTTTCACTTTAAACTATAAACAGTAGTTCATAAAATAGTTTGAACGGTTATCTGGTGCCTGGTCAAGACCAAATTTTAAATTAGGTCTCCGTTTCCTATCAAATAATTTATTTCAAACACTGGGCCCCGGAAAACTCCGGTATCCCCCGTTAAATAAAAGCTTGTTATTTAGCACCGTAATTTTAACGTGTCCATTATGATTTAAAGTATTATTACCGTACAAAGGCGCCTGTAAGCCTTCAGAAAGCGCCCTAACACTTTGATTCTCACTTAATTTATTGTTCTGCTAATAATTCTTTGGCGCTACATGCGGATAACGTTACTACTCCAAGTCAGTCACTTTGTAGGTACATCGTACACGTAATCAGTAACCTGGTAGGTACTATGAATATATTTTTTAAGATAAAAATAGTCTTGGATGTTTATTATCCGACTACGGCGAAACCAAAAGGAGGGTTATGTGTTTCATCGATATGTATGTATGTTGTTCATTTGTTCTCTCGTATTTTTAAATATATCAATGACACCTTGACAAATGAAGCGGACAGCCAAGATGCTTCCGAAGAAAGAATCTTCGGAAGCATCTTGGCTGTCCGCTGGTTTTAGAGTATGTGACGTCATAATAAATTCACTGTGGCCGTATAGCTAGATCGGATAAGAAACAACGCTGCGCTCCAAAACACAAATAAATGACGTATATGTGAAGTCAGCACAGATAAACAAGGCTAAAGTATGCTTGCTGTATGAGACAGGACGCGCTTATCCAAAGTCTATGACGCTTCAACACCGCCCATTAGAACCATCACAGATACTGTGTCAAACTGTGCGGTGAGATCTCATACAAAATCTGTTGCGGGTCAACACTGCCACTTCATTTTATTCTTCGTTATTCATGTGTTACACTTACACATTTTCTACCTACACGCCCATTCGGTAAAGTAATAATAAAAGGTTTGTAGGCTGTTAAGAAGTAAGTATTTAGATACATCGTTATTTAGAAGATTATCAAGTCATAAAGTTTATACAACCATTAGTAGGAGAAACTTTTATGGCACAAAACAACTCTAAAAAATTTCAGAAGCTTCTTAATTTTGTGGATTAAAATTTTCAGAAATGGGTTTTACGCGAAATAGGTAGTTTTGTTTAATGTTCGAAGCAATCGTAAATACAAATCATGTGCGCATTCAACGCCATTTTTCCATGCCATGCGTAATTAAAAAGTAAAGAACAACTATTGCACCGTCATATACTTGGTGGATACTACACAGTTTTTCTATTTAATAATGACTACACGTGGCCCGAAGTACAGTTAGCTATGTTGTTAATTTAGTTGTTCGATAATAAATGAGTGTCGAAAAATGGTTTTTGAAAAATTTACGAATTGGCAGCGTGGAAGAATAAGGTATATCTAATTTCTAATTATCCTAACTCGTATGTACGAGTAAAAGTGCCCGTTTTTCGCTAATGTGCGTAGAAAAGATTAATGTTCTCTCAATAATCTATAAACAGTAGTTCATAAAATAGTTTGAAGGGTTGACTAAGATTTGTCCAAGACCAAATTTTAAATTTTAAAATAAATTTGAAATAAATCAAATAGGGGCAGCACTGGTCCCCGAAAAATTCACTTCAACATCTAGTGTAGTTATATAACATCATTGCCATTAACGCAAATAAAACATTTTCTTTTTAATTGATTTTATTCATTTGTTTAGTGGTTTCCCAGCGTTGCATTCAAAGCAGTCTATTTACACAGTGCTCCGACATATCGTAATAGAATCAGCGTGGCGAGGGATTACCTATCTGTTTATTTATTACCGTACATGAGCCCGTAAAATGAGGCAGTTACATCTCTGCACAATCGGGGTGGTTACATTAACTATTATTTTCTGAAATGGTACAATTTTGCTATTTAGTATCGTAGTAATTACTAGAATTAATGCCTGCCATTAAAAAGAAAAAATTGAACATATTGATATTATTATTTAATATATAATTATTTTCAAAAGAAAAAAGGGGTTCCTGATTGAAAAAAAAAGGTATTAGCGCAGATGAATAAAATAAATATTAAGTACAAAATATAAACTTATAAATGGGACTGGTATGTATGGATCCGACCGGTTTGTTAGAATGAAATTTGGCATTTTTATAACTTATTATCTGGATTTAAAACATAGTATACCAACTTTTATCCCAACAAAATGTGATATTCCCGTGGAATTTCAATTAAACTCGATTATGCGTGCAAAAAGAGAGATGACAGGTGTATTTCAGAAACCATAGAATTATTCACACGGACGCGTGCAAACGAATGGACCGTAATTATTCAGCCGACAGAAAACTCGGTAAATTATTAACCCCCGACGCAAAAAGAGGGGTTTATAAGTTTGACGCCAATGTCTGCCGGTGTGTCCGTCTGTGACTTCGTAACACTTGAACGGATGGACCAATTTTGATACGTTTTTTTTGTCATGAAAGCAAGTTTCATTGCAGTGATTCTTAGCTTTGTTATATGAAAATCGGTTCTGCCGTTCATAAGTGTGAACGCTTGAAAGTGAACTTTTTTATTTGCCTGGCAAATGAACTTGTGCTTAAATTATATCAAACTTCACATGTGTACCTGCGCATACAATAAATTATAAAGTAATTATAATGTCCGTATTAACAGTAATCCCAATTTCCAGTAGTCGGCTCGCAGCATAATCAAATATAAGTTCAGTTTACAACCAGTTGGATTGGGTAGTGGTACAAATAAAAGTAAAATACAAAAGTATAACTCTTGACAACGCGTCGTCAAGAGTCATACTTTTGTATTACCATACTAGTTTGCAACCCAGAGATTCCGGGTTCGATCCCCGGTCAGGGCAAGTTGAAAAATGGCCTTTTTCAAATGGTCCTAGGTCTTAGGTGTTAATCTATATATGTATTTGTTAAAAATATAGTAACGTTGAGTTAATATCCGATAACACAAGCCTCGAACTAACTTTAGGGCTAGCTCAATCATTGTTATCTGTCCCCATATAAAATTCACTTTTAAAAAGAAAACTACACATATTCCTCAAATCACTACGATCGCCCGAGACCGGGTTTGTTCGAATGAACATTTAATATACCGGGGTCCGCTTTCTAATTAATCGCTTACCATCTTATCAGGTCGCTATGCATCTATCCTCTTATTATTTTATTTTTGTATCGGGTAGCGGTAAAAATACAACATTCCTGCAGACGGTTGCAAATATGAGATGCAGGCAAACAGTTAACATATTATATTGAATATTACATTGAAATACTGGAATTAGCGGTAATTCATTGATATCATGATAACAAAATCATAATTCATCAATTGCGGTGGCGAAGTGTATGCAGAAGTGGCGCCCTCCTTTGAAATAAACGGCTGTTGCCGACATGAAATGATAATTATACCTATAGTCTTTGGCGAACACGTTTTGTAATTTTTCTAGTATTTTCAAAATCACCTGTCCTGTATCTTTGCGTTCCTACCTACTTCCTAGATTCCGATTGGGCTGATATTTTGCACACATGTATATCGTGTAAAATTGCAATATTATTATAATGGAACTGATCTGATGATGGAGCTGGAACGTGGCTATCGGAACTCTGTAATGAAACAGCGCAACCCCATCAATTGTCTTGCAAAATACTAAGTCCTCACAATAAAAGCTTATACGAAAAAATTTAAGTGAAACATCTTATTATTTGTTGCTGTACGCAGTGTTGGTAATAATTTACAAATTTCTTAACTAATTTAAAAGTTAAATACGATAGGCATTAGATAGTCTTTTAAGTATTTTATGTACACCGTTGAAAGTATTATTTAGTCGATCTGGTTATCAAACCTGTTTTCGCTAAATGTGGCCACTTCTAGCAAAGGCAAGGCGATGTTGTGTTGTGTGAAACACTCTTACGGTCAATTTGGCATAGTGAAACCCTTTTAAGGTTTGTTTGATTTTCAGTAAATTAAATAGGGACAAATTACATTGATTAAGCTAGCTCCAAAGAAAATTTAAACTTATGTTATGGAATACTTTAAGAACGATAAACTTATGAAAAACATACCTATACCTTTATAGATATACCCAAGGTCCACTTAGGCAATATGAAGAAGGATATTTTCAAACCTGCCTTGGCATATTTTATTTTCAAACTCGAACCCAGGACCGCCGAATAACGGACTATAGCGAAAGAGAGCTTAGCTGCTGCTCAAATCAGTTTCTGCGGATTTTTATTATTCAAAACGGCTAATTAATTTGCTATCAATTTATCGGATCAGCGCCAAGTCGGAAGCGGACAATGCCGTTTTGTCCCAAGTTTCCGTGTAAACACAATTATACGCAAGACAAACCGACAAAATCTCTCAAAGTTGAAATTTCTAACTTATAAAATAACGATCAAAGATATAGAAAGAGATCGTGAAGAGACACAATATTTTTTATAAGCAAAACAGACCGACAGCGTTTATTAAAGTGTAAATTACTTACTTATAAACCGACGGTCGAAGATATATTGATTTGGATCGCGAAGAGAGATCGACTTTCTTTCTCCGACAGGTTAACCTTGAACACGTTTAAAATAACACGATAGCAGTCCGACAGTGACGTCCTATTTTAATGTCAACCATTAGACTACATCATTATCTTGTTTTAATGTTGTTAGACACTGTAACGCGGGTAAGTAGCTACGTACATAATGATATGTCATGTACACGTGTCCGTGTCGCATTTAGAGTAAGGTCCAGGTTATGGTAGGGTGGTCCATACAGGTAGGATATAGGTAAAATGAAATCAAGAAAGCAGCTGGAGGGTTATGGAGAAGAAAAACAAGAAGCAGAATACCATGGAGACCTCTGGGGGAGGCCGTAGTCAAGGGGCAAGACTACCAACAACAGTAGTCGCAACAGGAAAGCAGAGTACGTCAATCGAAAGGCTACAACCTCTCTTACTGACGTAAGCCAGTAAGTAAGTAAGATTGGCCCATGAAATATTTCTGATCGAAACCATATCTCCTTCGTAACAATAATCGTCGTACAGACCTTTGCGGGGACTTTAAAAAGCCATCACAAAGCGAGCATTATCTGCCGCAAGCAGATCGATTCATCTGCCATCTATAATAAGATCTCAGTTTGCTCGGCACAATGCTCTTTGTCCAAAGGTATGGCTTAAATGGCTGCCATAATTTGACGCTCGTTAAATTTAATTAATTGTTCAATAGATAGAGGGTTAATTTTCAGCTAATTTTCCTATTCTTTGGCTGCCTTTACTGGAGCTAATTGAATGAGCAAGTGAAATGAGCAATTTTTCCTAGGTAACATATATGCGTATGTACTTATACAACGTGGAAGAGACCTAGCAGTAAAAAATCTAACCCCGGGCTAAATCACTAAAGTTAAAGTAATTAAAATAACAGTAAAAAAATCGGCATGTCCATAAAAAAGTGTTTAGCCGCCCGGGCAATTTGTATGGGAAGGTCGTTCTTTTTTGTTTCTTGACTGTTAATTTCATATCATTATAGTATACTGATCTAGTATGGCCCGTAGTTTGTACACTTCCACGTTGTATACACTACCACGTCCTTATCCCTAATGGTGCAGACAAAGCATTTTGCTTTGACCTTCGACAAAACTTAGGGCCGCAAGATTCCAAAAGACCAGTTTTTGATTGATGGTGGGTGAGAAGGTGGAAAAGGGAATCAAAATAGTGATGCGTTGCTAGCAACCCATCATCATCGCTCGCTTATTCCCTCAATCAGCTTTTATGATTCGCGAGGAAAAAGAAGGAAAATATTAAATTTTACTTTTTAAATAAGAAAACCATTATTTTATTAAAATTACTTTTTCAGAATCAACGCTCTTTGCAGTATCATCCTTTGCTGCTTACCCTATTTAGGTCACCCGAGAGACCTTATCATTGAAATACCTAAATCAAACGGTATTATAGCATTTTCAACGAAACATAGATTTAAGTCATTAGCAATTTTGCACTGACGTACTGGGCAATAAACATTAAGGGTATTTCGCCCCAAGGAGATCAATTAAGCCGTCTATACATTATAGAATTATATTCGGGAAAGGTTTCACTTTAACTTTACAGAAAGATTTAAAAACGATAGCTGTGTCTTTAGACACCAGTAAACTAATACAATATTGAAAACATTACAAAAATAGAAAAATAAACTAAATTAAAACTAAACAAACCACAACTCATGACAGTTTGTTTTTGATTCAACTAGATGTGGCGTTGAACCGATTTGAAAATCAGTATATTTTTGTGAATAAGCACTAAAAGCATAAGATCTACTTGTTGTCCTGTATGTCTTGGTCTAGGGTCTTGCTTGAACGCTGGAGCAGGATCTTACGTATACTTCTACTTTTTTTTATTCTCTTTTGTGTAGGACATGCCGTCTGTGTCTGAGGCAACCTAAGAGCATTCTATGATTATTTGTGTCAAACCGAAAAAAAATGAATGAATGAAATCGAACAATCGATCTCGTATCGTCGTTCTCTTTTTATTTTATTATTATCATTTTACAAAATAAGTACAATAGATTTATATAGAACATTACATGCCATTTCTATAAACCACTGTTTGTAATGAATTGCCTTATATTTCGTTTCTCATAAATTTAACAAATACTTTCTTCTAATCTTTTTGGAGGATCTCAAAGCAGGCGGTTTGAATGTATCTATGTAATATTTAATTTCCAAAAAATTGAAGTAAGCTATGCTACATAATCGTTCTCCACATGGAAAAATTAGGTAAAAAACGCATATGGTATATGCGTTTTTTTTCTGTTTAGCAAATTTAAATATCGTCTGACTTCACGATCAGATACGATTTTCACCAGACCCGACTCCAAAACTTCCATGCGCTGTATATTTGTGAATTTTTAATACTTATTCATTCCATTCATTTTGGATAATCTAGTTGACGGACTAAATAAAATAATGTATATTTTACCCAGTTCACATCCCTTTTACACATATTTCGTGGTATAGCTGTATTATGGCTGTACTTTACTACCTACCTTTGTTTTGTCATATATTATTTCTGTACCGTTGTCATTTTACAAATGTCAAAAATGTGGGCGTGTCCTGCCTGAGGCGATACATTTATGATACTTCGATTCCTTTTAATTCTACATATCAAAAGATATTTTCTAGCTCTCATTTAAATATTACCGGCAGCGAACTATAATTCTATAGAAGCATGATCAAGTGCCAAAAATGACCTCATCTATACTATAATAAAAGAGTAAAAAAAATGTGTCTGTACATAGAAAATTTTTCAAAAAAAAAATTTGGGGCGATTGAGATATAGTAATAGAGTAAGAAAATAAAAAAAAATGTCTGTCTGTTTGTCTGTTTGTCTGTTTGTACACGCTAATCTCCGGAAATACTGGACGGATTCGAATGAAACTTTTTTTGTTATATAGCTGTGAAGCCTGGGCAACATATAAGCTATAATTGATTTTGGAAAATGGAACACATGATGCAGAACTATAATGGTCCAGCTAAACTATAAGCAATATTAAAATGCCGCCTTAGCAAAAGTTGTTAAGTCTGATGAGAACTTTTTGTTGAGTTATAATACAACTGGCCAAGCGCGAGTCGGACGCGCGCGAAGGGTTCCGTACCATAATCTATGAAAAATCACGTTTGTAGTATGGGAGCCCCCAATAAATACTTATTTTATTCGATTTTTAGGGTTCCATAGGGTAGGGTAGAAACGGGACCCTATTACTTAGACCGTCCGACTGTTTGTCTGTCACCAGGCTGTATCTCATTAACCATTATAGCTAGACAGTTGAAATTTTTATAGATGATGTTTTTTGTTGCCGCTGAACAAAAACATACTTAATGTATACTATAATAAAAGAGTAAAAAAAATGTGTCTGTACATTGAAATTTTTTCAAAAAAAAGTTGTTTCGTCCGAAGTAGAACTTATAAGTTCAGTATTTGCGGATCTTCAGAGCATAACACACCAGAAAATTCTTGGTTATGTGAACTCGCCATATTGACACCAAAAAATTAAAAATCAATTAATAAAGAACTTATGACGCAAATTATTGTTAACTAGCTTGTGCCCGCGGCTTCGCTCGCGTAGGGGTGTAATTTATCAAAATCCTTTCTTAGGGGATGCCTACGTCATAGTAGCTTTATGCATGCAAAGTCTCAGCCCGATCGGTTTAATATTGACAAAGTTTCATACAAACTTTCATCCCCTATTTTATCCCCTTGGGGGTAGAATTGATCAAAATCCTTTCTTAGCGGATGCCTACGTCATAACATCTACCTGCATGCCAAATTTCAGCCCGATCCGTCCAGTGGTTTGGGCTGTGCGTTGATAGATCACTATGTCAGTCAGTCAGTCACCTTTGAGTTATATATATTTAGATATATAAATATATATTTAGATTTCTTGGATAGTGTTGTTGACGACGCCACCAATTATCCAGTTGAGTTTCTTAATTCACTTGCAGCAAATGGACTCACGGCTCACAAAATAAGTCTTAATGTCGGAGGGCCAATAATGCTGATGCGAAATTTGACTCCGCCGAAACTGTGTAACGGAACCCGACTTAATGTCTCAGCACTGTATGCCGAAGTTCAGCGGCTGAATTTCAGCCAATGCATGCCTGCAATGTTATTTGCATTACTAGCAACACATAACGCCGAACTTCCGATGCTTTTGCCTGAATCGGACCCGTACCCGTACCCGTACCCGTACCCGTACCCGTCTCCGTACCCGTATCCGTACCCGTACCCGTACCCGTACCCGTACCCGTACCCGTACCCGTACCCGTACCCGTACCCGTACCCGTACCCGTACCCGTACCCGTACCCGTACCCGTACCCGTACCCGTACCCGTACCCGTACCCGTACCCGTACCCGTACCCGTACCCGTACCCGTACCCGTACCCGTACCCGTACCCGTACCCGTACCCGTACCCGTACCCGTACCCGTACCCGTACCCGTACCCGTACCCGTACCCGTACCCGTACCCGTACCCGTACCCGTACCCGTACCCGTACCCGTACCCGTACCCGTACCCGTACCCGTACCCGTACCTGTACCCGTACCCGTACCCGTTCCGCTCCCGCTCTCACTTCCGCTCCCACTCCTGCTCCCGCTCCCACTCCCTCTCCCGCTCCCGCCGCCGCCGCCGCCGCCGCCGCCGCCGCCGCCGCCGCCGCTTCCGCCGCCGCCGCCACCGACTCCTCCGCCGCCGCTGCCGACGCCTCCGCCACCGCCGACGCCGCCGCCGCCACCGCCGCCGCCGCCGCCTCCGCCGCCGCTGCTGCCGCCACCGCTGCCTCTTCCGCTCCCGCTCCCACTTCCGCTTCCGCTCCCGTTCCCGTTCCCGTTCCCTCTTCCACTTCCGTTCCCTCTTCCGCTCCCGTTTCCGTTCGCCGCAGACGCGCCAAAGACGGAAGATTAAATTATCATATCGGCACATCACTACTGTCCGGCGTTTCCACCGAACTTCAGCAGCTGAACTTCGTGAGTGATGCCAGTGAAACTGTATTTATTCCGCGTTTGCCACTCATCCCCAACAATTTTCCTTTTGAAAATACACAGTTCCATATGTTAACTTGCTTTGCTATGAAAATAAGTCACAGTTTTAGAGGCTTAAAGCTGCTGATGTCGATCTAAGGACTGGTTTTTCGCATGGCCTACTTATTGTGGCTTTCTCCAGGGTTAGTAACACTTCAGCTCTTTTCATATTGGCTCCCGAAGGAAAGAATTAAAATAATATTGACTTTTAACTCCTAACACTGTTACAAGTACTTTCTCCCTCTGTCTCTCTCTCTCTCTCTCTCTCTCTCTCTTTCTCTCTCTCTCTCTCTCTCTCTCTCTCATTAGTTTTTATTTATATTTATACGCCGGAGTCATAAAGTCCACGCGAACGAAGTCGCGGGCATCAGCTAGTCTTAAATAAGTTTAAGGGGGTTTTCTTACTAACTATACATTGTGGAAGGGACATACCCGTAACAAATCGAACCACTGGCTATATTAGATCACTATAGTATAATGAAATTAAAATAACAGCCAAAACACAAAATTAAACTATACTGATCTAGTATAGCCCGCGGTTCGATTTATTACGGGCATGTCCCTTCCACGTTGTATATCTCGTTAATTTCTGAACCAATGCTGTATCATGCTGCTTCATAGCGGACATTGGCCGACAGTTGACGCTGCGTCATGCAACAGTCATTTCATACAGGGTCTAACAAAATATACTGAAACTATTTTAAGGTTGAACTCAGTCCATGATATCAACTTTCCCAAGGAACATATATTAAAATAGGTATGTTAAATAATTTTTGGCCTCATACAAGCTCACCGATCAGCTGATCCGAGTTTGTATGGAAAGCAAAAAATATTGTTAATATTTCGATATAAGTATGAATTTTGGGGAAAGGTGTTTTTTTGGGTTCAACCTTAAAAAATAGATTCAGTAAATTTTGTTTAACATTATCAATATTTTCGTTGGGCCGATATATAATAATGTTTGAAGTTAGTTTTCCAACCTATTTTAGTTTGATGTCAGCCAGGTACAATTTATTTATTTATTTTCCAATTTATGTACACCGAGAATGTATATGTACAGAGAATACATAAAATAAAAGCTGTAAAAAAGCACTACTTAAACCAAAAGAGATCTCTTCCAGTAGGCCTGTGAGAGGAGATGTTCTTGTAAGAGAGGCATATAGGCGTGTTCAATGTTCATACATACTTTAAACTTCAAAATTATTTATTGTTTAAAAAATAGGCGGAACAATATAAAAATGAAAACAGTATCAAAAGTTTACCCTTTTAGGCATGCAATAGTAAATCATAGAAAAACTACCAACTAGAGACCTACGGTCTACGGGTATCATACTCAAAATATTCATTAAGATCGTAATTAAACCTATTTATTATTGATATACTCATAATTTTTATTCATAATCATTTTGAATTTTTTTTCTTTGTTAATATATTTATATTACCACTTATAAATTGAATTTCAAAATTATTTTGATGCAAAAAAGTCCACTCAATTTAAAACTAATTTAATATTTTAGACGTTAATAAGCCTATGGTGTAAGGATCCTTTCAACATATTTCACGCTTCTTAGTACTCTTACGTGAAAATACTCTCTGCCCGTTTGTACATTCGAGAACAAAAGTATGATATCAAGTTTACGTGTTACATGGTGCGTTTTTACGTTAACTTTAACTGAAGTTAACATAAATTTTCTCTTAGCGCATGTAATTCGTTTTCTTGCTCCTCAATTTTGCTGCTTCAGAGCTCGCGGTGCGCTTTCTCTTCTCCTAATATAATGAGCAGCATGTAAATCGTTGCTCAAGTATATCTAATACCATGCAAAAACATGAAGAGAAAGCCGTAACAATTTGAACGATTAGGCTGTTTCTATTAGACAACCAGCCGCTGCCGCCCGACGTCAACCCTCCTTGGGAATGCACTTGTAGCAAAGAATTAATACTTACCTATCAGTATGTACTACGTACACAACGGGAACGCCCAGCGTCCAGCAATATAGCGTGCCCGCACCTTACCTCCGCGAGGACGGGGAGAGCCGTCCTTGGGAGCGATTGATGGCCTTAAACTCCATGGCGTTTTCGTTTTAGATTGATTTATACATAAAGTGGTATATACATAGGTGCTTAATTAACATTTTGCTACAATGAGGCATTAGATAACCCTTTTTCATATTTTGAACAACAGATAAAAGTGAGTAGTTGGTAGTCCGTCAAGCTTTCGCGCATCAGTTGTTAAAGCTTGAAAATTCTGAATGGTTCTTACAATGTTTCTGTTGAGCTTCATATAGGTCAGCCTTGCTCTAACGCTAGTGACGAAATCCACCTTGGTTTTCGACTGACGATTCTGTCGAAAAATACGAGGATAGCTATTATTGCATTTGGACTTATAACTTTAATTCGCCGCACCTTCCAGGAACCCCCTTTGCCAATAAAGACCTAAAAGTAATAATAAAATTGTCCATAGAAAAATATTATGAGCAGCAAGTAACGTTTTGCAGTTTACAGTTTTCGTTCAAATACCCAAAGCGGACTATTTTGATTGATTTTCAATATAAACTGCAGACATGTAGAGGAGAATCGTGCATGTTAGAGAATCTCCTGTCAACGTAATAAAGTTACCAAATTCATATAATAGGTTGATTAACTGTGTGATTTTTCCGTATGTATTTAAATATATGTCGGGACGTCGGGAAGCCGGGAACTCTTTTCGGGACGCTGGTCATCGAACTCGTCCGCACGTGTCTCCATCATGGGCGTTGACTTTCAGGAAAACGTTGAAATAAGTGCAGCGGAGCTTGGATTCAACACTACTTTAATTATTACGAGACTTAGATTATTTAAACAATTAGTGATTACAATAATTAATTGCGATTTAAAGAGCTAATGGGTTTGCACATAAACACTGCGTGCGACCGCTGTCAAATTCAAAGTGAACCGTACCGTTCCTTCCATCAGTCGCCCGCAATGACACGTACAACTCCATTCGGTGTTACCCGCTCTTAATTTAAATTAGTTACCAACAATGGTTTTCAACTTAATCGATGTCTACAAAAATAACCAAACACATTATCGATCGCTAGTGAAATAATAAATCAAATGATTTCCGTGTGTAATTTAATACGCGCCGTTACGGCCGTCCTGCCTCTTCACACGTCCTCGGGTGAATAGGCAATGTCCTCCTCATCTGTGAACAACCAAGAGCAAGCTCAAGTAAACCTCTATACGCTCGGTCATTCTGACCGTGTATTATCGCACACACCAAAATCAAAAATAAAGATTTGGATCTATCAGGTAACTCAAAAACAAAATAATAACGCTATCTTATCTTTAAACTCTATTTATGATAAAATCCTCGATTTACCACACAGGTCCTACTACCAGCTATTATTACTTCTACTTGACTAGTGCCACACAGGCCAGTGCCACACAGGCCAGTGCCACACACAGGCCAGTGCCACACAGGCTAGTTGCCACACAGGCTGGTGCCACAAAGGCTAGTTGCCACACAGGCTAGTTGCCACACAGGCTAGTTGCCACACAGGCTAGTTGCCACACAGGCTAGTTGCCACACAGGCTAGTTGCCACACAGGCTAGTTGCCACACAGGCTAGTTGCCACACAGGCTGGTGCCACACAGGCTAGTTGCCACACAGGCTTTACGAAATGTCACACAGGCCGGCGCTACACAGGACCATGTCACACAGTCCTAGCTTTAACACTAAAATACGAGTAATGAAATGAGCCTGGAACTACTTACTTGCGCCGTTAGCGGTAAACTCTGACTCTATAGTGTTTGTGGGTGTTTCCAAGCCTACATTCAACTCCGATGGGACGTAACACTCAGGCATGGGTCGTATGCGATCGTGTGCATACTTATACGTCCTATTGGAGTTCAATGCTTTCAGTAAATACCTGTCACCGTCAAGTACCTCAGACACCTGATATGGTCCTTTGAATTTAGGTTCTAACTTTGTTTTATTGCGCTCATGGTTCTCCAATAAAACATAGTCACCAACTTTAAAGTTCCTTACTTTCGCCTTATTTTTGTCAAATCTAGCTTTTTCTATTACGGCGCTTGACTCTATTTCCTGCGCCGCATGCTCTCTAACCAAATCTAAGTCTACATTTATCTTACTGTATCTAACGTCATAAGTTGCAAGGGTCTAGCAACCATGCCTATTAAAAGCTCAAGTGGGCTCGCTTTAGTCACGCGGCTCACAGTGCAATTAATTGCTAGCTGCACTTCTGGCAACGCAGTTTGCCATGACTTTTGGTTGCCGGCCTCTACTGCCGTAAGCATATTTTTTAATGTCAACATTACACGCTCTACTTGGCCGTTAGCACGACTAGAGCCCGTAGCGATGAGATGTAACCTAATATTATGAGCGACACAAAAATCCTTAAACTCCTTTCCAGCAAAACATCGACCCTGATCGGCAATGATACGTGTAGGTGTGCCAAACAACGAAACTATATGTATAGCGTCTATATTCGTAGTATGGTATAAAAGGACGTATTTCGTAAACGCATCTATTGACACAAATACGTACTCCTTAGAGTCTCGCTTGCCACTCAGCTTACCCGTTGCATCCATGTGAATAGTATGCCACGGGATAGTTACTTTAGGAATCGGATGTAATTCCGCTTGTACTTTTCCTGAATGGGATTTAGATACTCTGCATGTAATGCAATTCTCTACAAACTTTCTAATATACTTGTTAATGTTAGGAAACCAGTAGTGACAATAAGCTTTTTCTAATGTTTTCTCCCACCCTAAATGCATTATGCTTTCGTGAATGTGGTTTATGATTGACCATTGAAACGCCCTTGGCACTATTGGTAACCAGACACTTCTATTGTTACGCTCTATCCTTTTATGCAAAACACCACGTCTTATTTCGTAAGTCTTAGCAAGATCATGGTCATTATCCTGCAATTGAGTTCAAATTAAATTTATTTCACTATCTTTTTCCTGCTCAGCCTGCATCCACGTATCTGAGATTTCAGTTAAGTGTATCCGCTTTTGCCCTACTTTTGCTATTGGTAGTGTTGTACTGTCTGAGGGTAAAGGATTACGCGATAAGAAATCAACGTGCCCCATATTTTTACCAAGACGATGTTCAATGTCAAACTCAAAAGTTTGAAGGAAGCACCACCATCTATGCACTCGCGCAGTAAGATCTACTTTGGACTTAGACGCTTTGACTGCATTGCAGTCAGTCACTACCGTAAATTTCCGCTCATACAAATAGTGACGAAAATGCATTACTGCGTTAACCACTGCGAGTGTCTCTAATTCATAGGAGTGATACCTGGATTCAGCACTGGAGGTTCGACGGCTGTAATATTCAATTACGTGCAATGTACCATCAATTTTCTGCATTAATATAGCGCCATAACCTTCAGCGCTGGCGTCAGTATGTAACTCTATCTGTTTAGTAGGATCGAAAATTGTCAACACCGGTGTATCCGTCAATATTTTAATAATATCCTGTCTTATGTGTTCAAAAGCCGGTGTCCAATTTCCTTTCCCCTTTCCAGATGTAATTCTATAGAGGGGAGCCGTTTTTTGAGAAAATCCTTGTATGAACTGTCTGAAAGCCAAGCCTATAAATTGTCTAAGCTGTGTTACTGTCTCAGGTGGTGAAAGCTCTGTCAAAGCTTTGATTTTGCGTGGATTAGGTCTTATCTCACCGGCAGACACATGATACCCTAGAAATTCGATCTCGGTCTTCAAAAATGCGCATTTTTTAAGGTTTAGCGAAAAACCGGCACTTGTCAGAGCTTTCAAAACCTGACGCAAACGATCTAGGCCTTCAGCAATAGTACTAGAAGGAATGATTACGTCATCAATATAAACTACAGCAAAAGACTCCGTCAAAGGCCCAAGAGCTTTATTTATTGCTCTTTGGTACACCGCAGGAGCGTTTCGGAGTCCAAACGGCATGGTCAAATATTCGAACTGACCCTCTTGACAAACAAAAGATGTGCGCTCTATCGACGCTTCTTGTACTGGTATTTGGTGGTATCCGCTAGCCATAT
The DNA here is from genome assembly GCA_943193695.1 of Acrobasis suavella. Taxonomy (NCBI): domain Eukaryota; kingdom Metazoa; phylum Arthropoda; class Insecta; order Lepidoptera; family Pyralidae; genus Acrobasis; species Acrobasis suavella. The sequence continues at coordinate 34,256,828 of OW971928.1, forward strand.
CAAGCGAAGTGAAGTAGTTTGCCCCTACCAAACGTGCTATCTGATCTGAAATTAATGGCAATGGATAGCGATCAGGCACAGTATTGCCATTGAGTTCGCGATAATCAACACAAAGACGATCAGTGCCATCCTTCTTTTTAACTAATATTATTGGAGATGCAAAAGGCGAGGAACTCTCTCGAATTATATTAGCTTTTAAAAGTTCCTTGATTTTACTGCGCACTGATTCTCTTTCTTCGATACTTAAACGATAAGGTCGCCGTTGTACTGTACGATTTGGATCAATTAGTCTTATCTCTAAACTTCCTGTTGTTACTCTACCCGTTGGCGTACCTTCTACAAAATAACTCGAATTTTCTTCAAGTAGTGAAACTAACTGTTGTTTAAACTCATTGGAAATGTCGGTATTGATATTGTTAAAATCACTAACTTCCTGACCCACATCACACGTTAAAATGGTTTTAGTTTTCCTTAAAACAAGTTTGCTCTCACAAATTTCAACCGAAAATCCCATAGTGAGCAAGTCTCTCCCTATCATGATATCATTAGAAATGCAATAATCTGGCACAACATGCAAAAACAACTGCATTGAATACCCCTGTATACACACTGTTGATAATATTTGAAAATTACACTTAACGTTAGATTGACCTATACCTATCAAAGTAACTAAGCTATAGTGACGCTTTCCTGGAAATCTATTAGCTAAACTTTCTTTAATTAGAGAGCACTCGGCACCGGAATCAAAACAAAATGAAAATTGCTCACCGGGTTCAATTGACAGGTAGTCCGTGGCTGGCTTCACGGTGCAAGTATTCACTTGATGCTCAATATTCCCACTGCTTGTGCTGGTTTCCTTTTTCGGGCAGCGTGTGGCGATGTGTCCAGACTCGTTGCAATAGTAGCAAGTAGGCGGTGGCATCTTCTTTGGTACGCTGATGTCCTGAGCCAGTTGTGGTTTGTTCATCGCTGAAAACTGAGGTTTAGAATTAGTGCCTGCATAACGGGAGTCCTTGACTAGGCAGTCGTTTGCGACGTGGCCTAGTTTTCCGCAATTATAGCATTTCTTAGGTTCAAAACGCGGCTTCTTAGCATCACTTTGAGTATTTGACTTTTCTTGTACAGGAACTCCTCTCTTTCGATAGGCACACGCCATTAATTCTTGTTGCAGTTTCACTCGTGTATCAATAGTTTCAGTATATGCTAGTCTTTGTAATCGTGGCTCTATTTTCACTGCGTGAGCCAACGTTACGGCAATAGCAATTTGTTCAACCGATAAAGAATGCCACTGGTTCATCAATGTACTTAGAAATCGGCTAGCGAAGGATGACATGCACTCTCCGTCTTTTGGGCTTTCGCTGAAGAGCCTACACAATGTGGTAGCTGGTGTTTCTATGCAATCGAATCGGGCAAGAAATAAATCCTTTAACTGAGGCCAGGTTATGCCAGCAAAAGTGTTTTGAGCCAACCACGCAGCAGCTGAGCCTTTAAGTGCTTTACTCATGGCGATAATCAAGAACCACTAGATAACTGTTTTTCTTGCATGCATAAATCTATTGTATTGCACCATGATCGGGCGTTGGCATCTCGAGAATCTGGGTTGAATTCAGGAAATGCCAGCTTTGTATCAAACGAACTGGGTTCCTTTATTGCACGAATCAATTCCATCATACTCCGTTGTTGCATTTCAAACAACATTTTCCAACGTTCAGATTCATTATTTAGGTTAGTATCAATACTCTGACCTGCTTGACATTCCTGAGAAGTCCTTGGTAATCCCACTTCTGATGTCGGGACGTCGGGAAGCCGGGAACTCTTTTCGGGACGCTGGTCATCGAACTCGTCCGCACGTGTCTCCATCATGGGCGTTGACTTTCAGGAAAACGTTGAAATAAGTGCAGCGAAGCTTGGATTCAACACTACTTTAATTATTACGAGACTTAGATTATTTAAACAATTAGTGATTACAATAATTAATTGCGATTTAAAGAGCTAATGGGTTTGCACATAAACACTGCGTGCGACCGCTGTCAAATTCAAAGTGAACCGTACCGTTCCTTCCATCAGTCGCCCGCAATGACACGTACAACTCCATTCGGTGTTACCCGCTCTTAATTTAAATTAGTTACCAACAATGGTTTTCAACTTAATCGATGTCTACAAAAATAACCAAACACATTATCGATCGCTAGTGAAATAATAAATCAAATGATTTCCGTGTGTAATTTAATACGCGCCGTTATATAGATATTTTTTCCGTATATATTTAAATATAGATATTTACTAAAAATTATACGTTAGGCTTTGTTTGGTAGCTTAAATCTTTAACTAAGATTGAACTTTGAAGTCAAACTTGAAGGATCTTTTAGACTAAACTGTGTCGCTGAATTCATTAAAATATGCAGTTATTATTTATCAAAGTTTGGAAACTTTATTGGTGACTATTGTGTAGATAAAATGCAAAGCATGCTCGAAAGTGCAGTGTAAGTGCCGGAACAGTGGACAGGACGCAAGTTGCGTCGCGCAACTTTAGTCGCGTTACGCGCTTACATAGCATTTCATACAATTTCTACCTTATCCGTCTTAACGCAACTTGCGCGTCGTGTGAACGATTCACATGACGCGCAAGTTGCGTTAAGACGCAAATTCATCAAATATCGAAAAAAACAGATTTTTTACGTAATAGTATTTTATGCAACAGTTGTATAAGAAGGGTTAAAAAATGCGAGTGGCGCAGGTTACGATGCAAGCCTTGGCGAGCATCGTAAATTGACGCCATCGAGCATTTTTTGACTACTTATACAACGTTGCATACAATACTTTTTCTACGACTACATTTACTAAAATAAATACAAAAATAAACAAAGAAAAGTACGAAATACTACCATATGTTTGGTAGATACTAGGTATCTATGGAAGACTTAATTTTTTTTATTGTCGTCTTCCTAGTGACAAAAGTGCCATTTTTGAAACATGGAGTCACTTAAACAAATGTTTTTCATACAAAAAACCGTTTGTTCAGTGACTCCACGTTTGAAAAATGACACCACATGTTAAAATAACGATTTTATTATTTTGGCAGTATGATAGATCTAAAGAAAAAAAGTGATAGGTCTATGGCTAGGAGTATCGTTTTGGCGAAATAACGACACATGTGCTATTATATTAGAAATAGACTATACACTTTTCTGAAATCATATAATCTATGTTCTTATATTAGTGTTCGGGACCATTTAAAAGACAGATAACAGTACAAGAGTAGAAAAAAGTATTTATGCAATGGCCCCTAGACTGTATAACGAACTACCCACAAAAATAAGAAGGTGCAATGAAATATATTAATAATTAATAAATAAATTCAAACGCTTATTATTTGACCTTTTAGTAAGTAAAGCACGTAAGTATTCATCTGATCAATAATATTCAAAAGATGAATAATTGTGTGATAGAAATTAACAATTTCTATCACACAATTATTGTGACCAAAAATTTTGAACTTTCTCGCTCCCTCCCCCCTTCCCCTCTCCTCGCTCTGGCTCACCTCCTAGACGTCAAAACTTTTACTCTGTTTACTCCCTAAGCACCCTGAACAACTTTCTGTCGGAATCGCTTAGGTAGCACATGCACTCTACACCCCCCTGTGAGTCATTCGTTGACTGAGCTATAAAAGGCACAGGAAATAAATACACTACTGTTAAATTTGACACCGACTCATCTTTGCAACACAGATGCTTAAAAATAAATGTTCATTTCACTAAAGTATTCGGAATCAGCTGGGTGCGGGAGTTAGAATAGTTGTCTCACACCTTGACTATGTCGCTTATAAATTACTTAACAGATTTTTATCTACTTTGTTGCCAACTGTACCTACTGGAAGTATCAAGTATGTAAGTACTTACGTCAGAAACTTTCTAATCGAGCCTATTTGCCTTTCCTAATACCCGAAACGTTTAAGGTAAAAGCCCAAAAGTCTTAAAAGTTTGGCAATTTCATAAAAATGCAAACACTCGTGCGTTGTATGGACTTGTATGAGTTGTATGAGAGTCACTGTCCCCTCCTTCGTATTATTTATTTAGGGCGGCACGAGTTTTTCTCTAGGGTTGTCAACAAATATTGTCACATAGCTTATGAAATCCATATCAAACGTAAGTCGCTAGATTTCTAGCTCAGCGATGGCCGATCCAAGCGTCAACTCGTGAACGGGTATAGCCGGGAGGGACTGGTCAGCTCGGCTTCGATTTTAAGACTACTGAATATAACTTATTTTGTTAATCATCATCATCATTTCAGCCGCATGACGTCCACTGCTGGCTTAGACATTTTGTACTCAAGGACTGCTGGACACAGGCCTCTTCCAAGGATTTCTAAAATATTCTGTTAATAATTGTCAGTAAATATTTCTAAGAATTAAAATTTTATTACATTTATAGGTTTGTAAATTCTTGGGGAAGGCCTATGTGCAGTGGACTTCCTGTGGCTGATATGATGATGATAGCATTGTAGGTAACCCAAATATATTATATAACAATGTAATCAAATCATTCACATAAAGTAATGACCCAATTCAATCATTGTTTTATCAAAGCCTTTATTTCCTTAGTGTAAAGCATTGACCCTTATTTTGTAATTGCTCTGATTGGTCAGTTACAATTGCGTCCCAAGGGCCGTTGGTGCCGTGACAAATTTCGAAAAAAAACACTCATTCTGTAATGAAGCCAATTACTTAATAGATATTTGCTCTTTGAGAAAATAACCAATAGTTTCGCTTTTTCTGTCCAAATAGGCTACATTCTTATTATAAACAAATTTCAAGATTGTACAAAACTTCAGAATCATTCAGACAACCTAAAAATATTTTCTTTGCTCTTTGCATTCAGATCTCAATTTTGTAGGTAAAATCGCATCACACTTTATAATTATATTGAACTATACGTACTCCTATTTTCACAGCTGAGTAGTTTTAAAAAAAACGGAGTTGAGCTAACCAGTAACCAGTCCAAGACCAATTTGAATAGATTTTAAGTAAAAATTCATTTCTTATTTACCTACTTTTATAAAAGTGTCTTTAAAAAAGCAACCCTACGGAGTGTTGTCTCAGCAACGTCTGAAAATGGATATCTGCTGAGCGCTCAATTATTCAACTTGATATGGGGCTATTTAGGGCTATTTATTATTATTTATAGCCACAACACGTTTGGGTGGTCATTGCAAATAGGTGACATATTTTTTCTCACGAGCGCTGTCTGGAAATTTTACGGCTTGATTATTGAAAATTGAGTAATAATAGAATAAAATATTTAATTTGTTGATCTACAACACATTTTTTATGACTATAACACATGTTCCAATACAAACATGTTTTAATATTAGTTTATAATTCTGCGTACACGAATCATTACACGTTTCCCTAATGCAATAGCGTAGTATACATTCTATCTATTACTATTACAAAACAAATAAAACTAATATAAATATATACATAATATATTAATCATCTCCTATTAACCAAATTCGCAATTCGCCCATTCCCTCGATCAGCTTTTAAGATTTGCGCAGGAAGACAAGCAGCTGGAACATTCTATGTTTTTATTTTCTCGCAGACAATCATGAAAAAAAGAACTTCATAAAAATTTTGTATGAAAATAGATATTTAGAAAAAGAAAAGCTCATGTAGTATACCTTTTACAACTTGGAAGAGATATACCCGTAATAAATCGAACCGCGGGCTATACTAGATGACTATGGTATAATGAAATAAAAATAAAATAACATTTCCATACAAACGTGTCCAGCCCCCTGGGCAATCTTTATGTGAAAGTCGATGTTTTGTTTGTTTTTCGACTGTTATTTTTATTAATTTATGCTATAGTGATCTAGTTAAGCCCGTGGTTCGATTTATTATGGGTATGTTCTTTCCACGTTGCATATTCTAGGCCTAATCATTTACCTGTCAAAGCGTCGAGTCATCCGCTGTTTGTAATTGTTATCCTTATCAATTAACTCTATAAAATAATTAAAATCCGTTAACCGTTAATTGAATACTTTTGTAAACCTTAAAGTACTATTATGAAACTTAGAACTTATATGAAACTTCGTATTATTAGGTACATTGTTTAGTTTACATACATACGGTAAGTACTCATAGAATTGCTCTGTAATCTTCAGAAACGTATTTTCCATTTAAATTTATCCCAAGCACCTCGTAGCAGTCTGCTAATTAGTCTTCATTTAGATGACACTATTAAGACTGCACGTGTCTCCAGAGCATACTTGACGTATGCTCTAGAGCTGGAACCAAGGCAATCTATGAAGGTGAGGAACGTACTATTGTGCCGCGCATTTTTAACGTTCAATACCTAATATTTAGGCTAAGTAAAGTATATATCGCGTCTAGTAAGGAATTAGTGCGTCACAAACGCATGGCCAGTGCCTAAACCAAATACATTCCATGAGTATCCGTCTAAGAGCAAACCACAGATTAAATAAAGTTAAGTCCTCAAGACTTGTTTTTAACCATTACTCACCCAAATGAAGTTGAAGTAATCAAAGAACCTACAACCAACCTTTGATTGAAACTAGTTATAGGATAAATATTAGAAAGAATCATAGGAATAAAGAAACAAAGAAATAAAGATGGGATCTAAAGGACTTAACAGAAAATAGTAGCAAAAGAGATAGTGACATATATTGCAAGAAGTATTTTTTGGACACATAAAAGTTTAAACCAAGTAGGTATTAATTTAGTCCCCGTTTTATAATAAAACGGATATAATTGTTTACACTGGAAAACGACAAAATCCAATGGATACATAATATGATGATTTATGTGTAAGTTATTTGTATGACGACTGTAAAGGTCCATTTAGACGGTGCAAGTTTCTTGCCTGTTGCATTCCATTTTATTCAAGCAGCTCATGATTTGCATGGTTGACGTTTCGTTTAGATCATGCAAGTTATTGCTTCAATAAAATGGTACGCAACAGGCAAGAAACTTGCATCGAAAACTAGTGTAGAACTTGTCGGTTTTTTTAAGGGATAAAAGTCATAATGGAAAACTCTGTGGATTTGTCTATAAATATTTAGGGGAATTAAGCACAGCACAATAATTAAATGTAAAATATTAGTAGTTGCTAAAATATTTCAAATAAGGGCTGCTTTGGGATTTTTTTAATCTAAAATCTAACTAAATGCGACTTGGACTAGAATAGATTCTTGACATATCTTATTTTTTAGATTAAAAAAAAATCTCTTCTGTGTCTCAGTTGTTTTCAAAAACTCAAAAACTCCGCCTTACGTTAATAAATAAAAATGATTGAAATTGATTTCTATCATAAGATAGCAGCGTAACTTAATTTACGTCATAAACACGGGTCTTCAAAACGATATTGTGGTATAATTCACTCGCATTTCGCAATCGACACAGCTCCAGTCGAAATTCAGATCTAACTGTTTCTCTTTAAAGTAGAGCTCGAACGAAAGTTCCACCCTCATTTTAAATATACTAGTAATTCTCTATCTTCCGTGCTGGCCTTCATCAGCTGCTTCTCTTCCAGCGAGAACCAAAATGTCCATTAGGTTCAATACTCGAAGGAAAAATCGACATTTTCATACAAAAGTGTTCGACCGGCCCAGCAATTTGTATGAAAATGTCGATTTTTTTCTTCGAGTTTCAAGCATTGGTCCCAAAAAAAAGATGTTGATATTGACGGTCTGACTTGCTCCTACAAGAATCGGACAGGGTTTTTATTACATATTGTATAACCTATCTAACATAAAATAACTCAAGTTACTTACTTAACGTCGAACATGTGTAGTTTGTATGTATACAATACATTCACAGCACTACCCTTTGCAAACTTCGCTCGCTCGCTCATACATTTTTTAAACCCATGTTTTATTGAACTTTACTTAATGAAAAAATTACATTTAGAAAGATTCATGACCACCAAAAGTGATTTTAAATCTAACGCATTCCACCGTCTTTGGTCAGATCGTCAGACCACCTTGTAGGTGAGCATCCTACACTTCGTTTGCCAATACGTGGTCGCCATTCGAGAACCTTTTAAAGCTTTCCAGACGCGGCGTAAAGCGTGGGCAGTGTTGACCACCGCCCACGGCCTCATGGTGCAAAGGGCCTCACGCCTTACAGCCGGAAATAAATTTAAAAAAGTATGGAAAATCCGAAAGCACACACCACAAGGTTTTTCTATAATAAATACATTAGAATTAATAGACATTCCACTCTTCGGCACACGAAATTAATGTAAATGAAATAATCGATATTTCTGATAAACTACTTGTATTAGGTATTTTATAAAATTCATTAATCAAAAAATCTCATCTCTGTCGTTTCTGATCATTCGTTTATATTTAGTCTGGCAACATTAAGCTGCTATCGTGGGAAGTCCCCGCTCAGAGACGGAGCATAGCTCGGGACTTCTCCTTATTTGAAAGCCAATCAAAGTACCTATCGCATGCAGACTCAGTCTCGCTTCATGTTCCTTTAAAATAAATCCTAATCCTAACTAATATTATAAATGCGATAGTGAGTTTGTATTTTTGTTTCTTGTTTGTTTATTACCTCTTCACGCTTCAACCACTGAACCTATTTAGATTTTTGATATGGATATAGCAGAGGTTCCCAAACTTATTTTGTCAAACGCCCACTTTAAAAAATCTGTTATTTTGTAGCGCCCCCCATTATTTTCACCATAAAAACCTGAATCACATATTTGTCTTGCCTGTAGTTTAATTCAACCTATATTCTAAACTAGACTTTTTTACAAGAGAGAGCAATAATAATACATACACCAGTACATTAGAGTATCTTTTATAAAAAATAACAATAATCAACATTGTTAATTTTAAATAAAAAATAGCAATAATAATACAATTTTACAATAATAAAGAGTATCGGAAGTGGGGACCTCACTTGCGAAACTTTAAAACACGAAATTTTTTCAGTGTTTGATTCCTTTAACGATATAAATAGCGTTGTAAACGCATTAAAATAATAAATATTAAATTCATTTTTAATTTATATTTGTACAATAAAAAAGGATATAAATATGAACTAATAAATGGATGTTGTGTACTAAGAGGATTTTAATTTCAGTGAATTTTAAAATATGAAATAGATGAAGTTATAAATCACTCATTGCTTAAATCACATCAGCGCTCCCAACTTTATTCTGGGCCCGTTACCGCCCCTTAAAGCCTCCAGCGCCAACAAGGGGGCGTTATCGCCCACTTTGGGAAAGACTGGGATATAGGTTGAGACTCAAGAAAGGACATTGGATAGTTTTTATCCCGACATTTCCACGGAAAGCGAAGCTCACGGGCTCATTTGGTAATAGAATAAATCATAGTGTAACATATTTGTATAACGATAACACGTGTTTAATAAGTAGAAATTCGGTTTGTGTCCTGTTTCTTTACTTTTTTTTATCTTTTTTTAATGTACCAAAGAAGTATAAGTAAAAAATTAGGTTTATTTCTTAATGCACCATCAAAAGGCCTTGCGAAATGTACCTTGCCCACATTAAGTTTAGGTCTTGCGCCGCCACTGGGCTGATTATTTAGTTAAGGGTTGATGCAGTAGTTTATAAATTTTCAGATATTTTGTTTTTTATCTTTGTTTTCGAAAAAAATAACTTATTTCCAATGAGGGCAACACTTTTGTTCGTGCACAGCCTTAATCCAGTTAGCAAAAGCATATATCCTAATGCCTGCACCCAATTATGTCCGCAATTTTCATTTTCCACTTTTGTTACTCTCTTAATGGATTTTGTATCAAATTTTGGGATGATTAACAATTGCTATCGTGGGAAGTCCCCGCTCAGAGACGGAGCATAGCTCGGGACTTCTCCTTATTTGAAAGCCAATCAAAGTACCTATCGCATGCAGACTCAGTCTCGCTTCATGTTCCTTTAAAATAAATCCTAATCCTAACTAATATTATAAATGCGATAGTGAGTTTGTATTTTTGTTTCTTGTTTGTTTATTACCTCTTCACGCTTCAACCATTGAACCTATTTAGATTTTTGATATGGATATAGCAGAGGTTCCCAAACTTATTTTGTCAAACGCCCACTTTAAAAAATCTGTTATTTTGTAGCGCCCCCCATTATTTTCACCATAAAAACCTGAATCACATATTTGTCTTGCCTGTAGTTTAATTCAACCTATATTCTAAACTAGACTTTTTTACAAGAGAGAGCAATAATAATACATACACCAGTACATTAGAGTATCTTTTATAAAAAATAACAATAATCAACATTGTTAATTTTAAATAAAAAATAGCAATAATAATACAATTTTACAATAATAAAGAGTATCGGAAGTGGGGACCTCACTTGCGAAACTTTAAAACACGAAATTTTTTCAGTGTTTGATTCCTTTAACGATATAAATAGCGTTGTGAACGCATTAAAATAATAAATATTAAATTCATTTTTAATTTATATTTGTACAATAAAAAAGGATATAAATATGAACTAATAAATGGATGTTGTGTACTAAGAGGATTTTAATTTCAGTGAATTTTAAAATATGAAATAGATGAAGTTATAAATCACTCATTGCTTAAATCACATCAGCGCCCCCAACTTTATTCTGGGCCCGTTACCGCCCCTTAAAGCCTCCAGCGCCAACAAGGGGGCGTTATCGCCCACTTTGGGAAAGACTGGGATAAAGGTTGAGACCCAAGAAAGGACATTGGATAGTTTTTATCCCGACATTTCCACGGAAAGCGAAGCTCACGGGCTCATTTAGTAATAGAATAAATCATAGTGTAACATATTTGTATAACGATAACACGTGTTTAATAAGTAGAAATTCGGTTTGTGTCCTGTTTCTTTACTTTTTTTATCTTTTTTTAATGTACCAAAGAAGTATAAGTAAAAAATTAGGTTTATTTCTTAATGCACCATCAAAAGGCCTTGCGAAATGTACCTTGCCCACATTAAGTTTAGGTCTTGCGCCGCCACTGGGCTGATTATTTAGTTAAGGGTTGATGCAGTAGTTTATAAATTTTCAGATATTTTGTTTTTTATCTTTGTTTTCGAAAAAAATAACTTATTTCCAATGAGGGCAACACTTTTGTTCGTGCACAGCCTTAATCCAGTTAGCAAAAGCATATATCCTAATGCCTGCACCCAATTATGTCCGCAATTTTCATTTTCCACTTTTGTTACTCTCTTAATGGATTTTGTATCAAATTTTGGGATGATTAACAACTTGTCCTGTTTATGAACAGTCCTGAATTGCACACGCATGAGTTTAATTAATCTCGTAATTAAAATTTCAAAAACGTGTTTGTGTGCTTTTGACCCTAAAAATTTAAAGACGCTCACACGTGACCCTATCAGAGTATAAAAAAGCCAAAATACATGTTTGTTTACATGAATAGGTATATGAGTTATTATGATCATAATTCAAATGAGTTTTTTGACGTTTGACGATCTCTGTGATGCAATCATGGTTAATTCACTAATCCGCCACTCCTAAGATTTGGTTTATCCCCACAGCCAAAGCAAATTGGAATATAACTCTGTTAGGCTTATTATGGACATTGGGTGGTTATCCATATGTGTATTTATCATTGACTTAAAGTACTTTAAAACAAATTTAAACTCATGTCAATTTTGATTATATAAACAGGATTAGTTTTTTTTTTTTTACAATTTATTATTAAGATAAAATTGCAGTGATGGCAGAGTGCAATACAATTGCCACCACCATTTTCCTCTCGCACTGATGTCGTCAGTGTTGTCAAAGGGAGGTACAGGTAACAGAGAATGGCTAGCAGTTTTCTCTGTCCAAAAACTTTATACCATCTCCTTCTATCAATAACCCGTCTGCCTATCGTACCTCCTATTACACTGGTTTACAACAAAAAATACCCACGCATGAAACTGATGTGTATTTATAGAATAAACCATCCCTAGTTCGATACTGAAGTAGAAAAAAAATCAGCACGTCCCATTTTAAAAATATTTATTAAAAAAGATTTGCAAAGTTTTTGCTTAGATAAACAATAAAAGGATTAAAAATGACTCAAAGTTCTTCTTCTTTTATGCTGGTCCGATTTAGTTTCTCTTTAGATAGTCCAGCAGTAATCGGCCAACATATTTTTGTCCCAAAAACCTTGGTACCTCTCTTCAAATGACTTTAAATCTTGATGGAAACATTCGTCATGCTCGTTACTTACGATTCCCAGGCTTTCAGGAGAAAAATCCAAGTGTGAGTGCAAAAAATGGATTTTAAGCGACATATGCACTCCCATTTTTTATTAGTTTTGTTTTTTTTTTTAATAGACAGATGTAGTGTCCCTCTGCTGGGCAAAGGCCTCCCCTCTTCTCTCTTTTCTTTTTTTGTTTTGATAAATTTACCGCAAATGTAACAAAAACTACTCAGGCTTAATTTACACTGTCTAAAAGATATATTAAAAAGGAAATCACTTTCACCAATTACTTTTATCTTACAATATTCTAGTAACAAACTAGAATCGACATATGAATTCGTATAAAACAACATGAGGGTATATTTAAAAACGTGACGTGATAAAAATATATGGCGTATGTAATAATAATATGAGGGTAGATACAAATCAAATTTACTAGAAATTATCTATGGGTATTGAAAATAATAAAAATTTGTAAACAAGTGTTATAGGCAAATTCTCTCTTTATTTGCAGAGGCATTTAGTCTAGCAGTAGACTGATATAGGCTGTAAAGAAATCACATAAACCAAAGTTAGACGATGAAATTCTGAAATCAAAGAATTTCTGGGGCAAGTTGTAAATAAAACAGGCCCGTTTTCATATCTATGTGATCTGCATAATTAGTGAACCTCTGTCAGAAACTCATTTTGTAAGGGAAGACCTTTTTGATGACTGTCAAGTTTTAATTAGGTGAAGGGTTTTTGAGTTAGGTACTTAGTAGCGGAATTGTGAAATTAATTGACTTATGATTTCAGTCGAAATCACGAACAATAATTATAATATTTATATCATTTTAAAATTTGTAATAGTATTTGTAGGGCGACCTTTTTCCACCTTCCCGCCCACCATGACCCTTACAGAGGCCTTTAGGTCTTGCGGCCCTGGGCTCTGTCTACCGAGAGCCGCAAAATCCAAAATGCTCTGTCTACCCGTGGTCTGCTCCATTAGGGGTAAAGACGTTATAATATTATAGAGAACACATGTCATAGAGAACATCTTTGTTTCTTGTGATCATGGATAGATATCGTAGCAGCAAACAAACACGCAAACTTCATGTATGTAGGGTAAAAAAGAAAACAAGTGTGTTTAAATATTTTTTTATATCGCAAAGGACCTATCCTCGATAAAACATAGGTATTTCCTAGAATTTGTTCGTTGAAATCGTTGAATAAATCAAACGTCATAAAACATATTTTTTCGCGAGACATCGCCGTAAAGTGCCTTCGGGGTCGTAAAACTCGATCTAGTCGGTTTGTGTCCGTACGCACTATGCTTACAAAGCCTTCTTGTGATAAAATGTTTACTTATACTGATAGATAAGTGATAATAATTATGTAATAACAACTATTTGCCACGACATGGATTCTCTATAGACGTATTACGAGCTGCCGCCAAGCAAGAACAACCGATGAGGGACGGTTTACAATTTAACGAATGATAACATCAGATAGATTGTGAACCCAGTAAGAGCAAGTTCGTTCACAATTTAACGGTTTGGCATGTATAGATTTTAAATTGTTAACTATCGAATATAATATGTTATATTGGGAACAGTATGATGCAGTTCACAATTTATCGATAGTCTATAATCTCGCGCGATTGTTTTAAAACTATCGGTTTTCACAATCATAAGATGACATATTTTACAGCTTTTTAGTAATGCTTAAGCTAAGCATGTTTAAGCTAAGCCACGGACGGACAGATGAACATACCACAACTATTATAAGAGGTTGCAGGGACTTTGGAACTAAAAACGACTATCATACAAGTTTATTTTTCAGGCATATTACAAACACCCCTGATTTTCAAGTGTCACCCCCTATAACTTTAGAACCGCTGAACCGATTTCCAATAAACATAGCTTAGAACCACTGCAAGGAAACTTGCTTTCACGCATAAAAAACCCGTCGAGAGCTACAGTGCCACAAACAGACACACAGACAGATCAAATTTATAACACCCCGACATCTTTTTGACGGGGTTAAAGATAGAAATAAAGCGCTCTAACTAGTCTGTACACATCAAAACTGCAGTGCTGTCTGCTCTTTGAATGTTCCCATACATTTCTTTGAAATTGCGTCGCAATGACTTCGTCTCCCTCTGGGGTAATTATATAAAACCGTATCGTACCTACTTCACTCGACCACTACTGGACATCGATTGGTATTACTGCTCGTTTGAGATTCTGATTGGTTTATCTTATCTTGTTTCAGAAAGCCTTGGGGGAGGCCTGTGTCCAGCAGTGGACCTCCTGTGGCTGATATGATGATGATGATGTACATACTATCAAATCTTTATCCCTCATAGAGCAGACAAAGCATTGAGGGTCTTGTAGCAGATAGAGGACCGCAAGACTCAAAAGTCACTTTTTGCGTCATGGTGGGCGAGAAGGTGCAAAAAGTAATCAAAATAGTGATTGGTTTACTAGCCGCAGTGCCTATTAATATGATTACCATCGTCGTCCATTTCCTCGATAGGGAGCTACGATCTGTGCGGAAAGAGAATCAGATGGTACTTTCTATGTCAAAGTCAAAGTCAATAAATCTATGGATATTTGTATCACTGGCACTTAGCAGCTAAGTTTACTGCCGCTGCCTAAGCGCAAGTACAGAAGAAGCGGTACCATACTGTACTGCAGCATTTTCTCCAATAACGTCCACTTATAATTATACTGATAATGAAATTAGATATGTGAACTGAGAATACATTGCAATGTCATAATTATTAATGCAGAATGATTTCAAATTTGAAATTAATATCAATTCGTAAATTTTGTACTTAATGTACCGATTGTACTTGTACTAAAATTATGAAATTTGTGAGTGTACAAATACAAACCTTTAAGAGGGTCCCGCACCAAGCTCAAGCCAGACAATCGGTTCACAAAGTACTTTCTTTACTTATGTTTTAAATTTTCTATCTGGCATATCAAGGACTGATTCTGGAAAATTGTTATAAAAAAATTTACGTCAAAATTAAGTTTTTATTTTCTCCTAGAATAGCAAACCATTATATGCAATTATTTCTATATTTCTTACTTTGTGCTGCAAGACCTGAAATTCTGTCTGCCCCATTAAAGACAAAAGAGATAGTGTATGTAATGTTTGTGTATGTATATTATTTTATAATTTCCTACTCGTCTTACCAGCGTTGAGAGATTAGGCAAAATCATCTGCCTGCTTTGGCCAAGTGGCTCTAGTAATACAAAGAGAGTCGTGCTCCTGTAGCAGAAACATAAAATACTTGATGACGATGTTGATAAATAAATAAATAACGAAATATATACGTACAAGTCACAGCACAGAGTGAGCTATGCCCAATGTAAGTTCGAGACTTCGTGTTACGGGAATTCAACTCAGCGATGCTATATTTTATAATAAATACATAGATAAACATCAACGACCCAGGACAATCTATATACATAATTTATAAAAAGTCCCGTTCATAAGGGATTATTTGGAGCTTGTCAAGCCAATTATATTTTTTTCGTAATTATACAATTTTCGAGAAAAACCTCTTATTCCGTAACTAACTAGGGAATAAATACATTTGGTAATATTAAAATGTTTGATAAACCAAATCTGAGGTTAGATCTGCTCACACAGAATTTTACTGTAGATAATACATATATACATTTTAGTACTCTATGATACATATGCTAATAATATCATCGTTAAAGATTTAACTTTTTTAAGTCCTTTATAATAAGATACAGATACGTTATCAGTAGCCAAGGATTGGTTCCGGTCTACCCTTTGGTTGCAGAGGTCAGAAAAATCAGTAACCTCGCCAAATCACCTTGGTTAGGCAGCGGACCGCGGGCTCGGGTGCGTTACCGCTGAGGATGCAACCGGGAATACGCTCGGAAGATGATGACAGATATGTTATAACGTCTTTATCCCTGACGAGGTAGACGGAGCCCAGGGCCGTAAGACCCAAAGGTTACGCTTAGCATGATGCTCCGAAGGAATCAAATATAGTAATGGGGTTGCTAGTCGCATCACCTATTAACTGATTAAAATCGATCTCTCTCGATTCCCTCGATCGGCTGTAACGATCGGCGCGGGAAGAAAAGCAGGTGGTGCATTTTAAGTTATTTCTTTTTTTACCAGAATGAAAGTTTTATAACGAGACTGGCTGTTTTCACATTAAGCTATAACGATAACGACACGATATCGTGAGACTGGCAGGTTCATGCAATTTCTTACGAATGCTTTCACATTGTTTATTTGTTAATTACATATTGATAAAATTTTGTTACAGGTCAATATACTAAAACTTAGATACATACATCACATAAGTACACATAAGATTAGTAATAAATGTTATTAAATACATCTCATTGACAAAATTGAATAGAGGGCTAGTTCGGTCAGCCATTTTTTAACTTTATCAATACAAATAATGAAACAGTAGGAACCGCGTGTCTGTAGATTTGATAAAATTAACAAGAAATGGGTGTGAGCGATAAAAAAAGAGTACCAGAACACAAAAAAGATTTTTTTGATTTTTTTGTCTGTCTGTATGTACTCGCTAATCTTTAAAACTACTGAACAGATTTTTACGCGGTTTTCACTAAAAGATTAAGCCCATCCCTGAGCAACATATAGGCTTTGTTTTATCGAAATCTGTTGTCAGATAAAAAAGTTATCGTCATTTAAAGTTTGAAGATAAGTTTTCTATGGGCGACTTTATAGTTACATTAAATAACAACAGAGCCTAGCCTCAAGAAACTTAAAAACGCTCTATGGTTGTTTTTGTGAAAAAGTATAAATACAAGCTGATTGTTTAGCCCTGTACGTCCTAAATAGGCTTTTCTGGCACCGTAGCTTGGGTCCTTCCAGCTAAACATGGGTGTTGCAGCACCCCAAATTTTGCCATAATCCCTAGCTCGCTCCTCAAACCTTGTCCGGTGAAGTAGGAAATGCCGTCGGAGGCAACCTATGTATGTCATCTAAAAAAATTGCTCTGTACGTAAGACTTTTTGATTATTTTGTGATTTGGTTAGTTATTGTTGTTGAATTTGTTGATTTTATACTGATATTTGGCTATGAAAATACGGACTCCTGATCTGACTAACCAACCAAAAAAGCATCAAAGCTCTTGCTTTGATGCTTTTTGGGTTGTTTCCGTATTTTCATAGCCAAGTGTCAAAATATAAATAAATCAACAATATTATCCAAAATATTAACTAACCAACCCAAAAAGCATCAAAGCTCTTGCTTTGATGCTTTTTGGGTTGGTTAGTTAATATAATAAGTTAATGTAATATTGTTGATTTATTTATATTTTGACACTTGGCTATGAAAATACGGACTTCTGATCTTGCTTTGTGGATTGGTTAGTTAATGTTTCGGATAATATTGTTGATTTATAATTTGACACTTATTATTAATAAAGCACGGGTTACTCACGTAGAGAGTCAGCTACTGGCCGACATGTTTCGACCTCAATCCGAGGTCTTCATCAGGGCGAATGTGACGAATGGGTAAGAAAAGTTTTACCCGAGCTTGAAACTGTGTTGTCTAAGGGATTGAATTTTGCTCCTACTCCACACAAAATGCCTGTCGAGTCGATTATAACAGAAATAGAAGACGCCATTATACGGAATAAGATACCTCAGAGGGATGCAGAATGTCTGCGACAGGATGTGTCATCTCTACTGCGTAAGTCCAAACTGCCAAAGTCTAACATCACCCGAGGAGAGATCAAAGCCCTTAAGGAGTTACGTAAAAACCTAGACCTCCTAGTACTTCCAGCGGACAAAGGCAACGCAACAGTCATAGTTGATACGGAGTGTTATGAGGGTAAGATGACGAGTCTAGTGAGTGATCCGAACACTTATAAGAAGGTCAATTACAACCCTACCTCACGGATAACATCGAGACTCGAAAAACTACTCTGAACGCTACCTGATGATAGTCTGCAGAAGCACCTTCGTCCTCTTAATCCCACCACTCCTAAAATCTATTGGTTGCCCAAAATCCACAAAGAAAACTGGCCATTAAGACCAATTGTAAGCCAGATAGATAAATAAATAATAATAATAAATAAATAAATATGGACAAATAACACTAATTGAGCTAGCCCCAAAGTAAGTTCGAGACTTGTGTTATGGGATACTAACTCAACGATACTATATTTTATAACAAATACATATATAGATAAACACCCAAGACCCAGGACAATTCGAAAAAGACCATTTTCCAACTTGCCCTGACCGGGGATCGAACCCGGGACCTCTGGGTGGCGGACTAGCATGTTGACCATTACGCCACGGAGATGCTCCAACATACAAGATTTCTCGTTTCATGGCAGACATTCTGCAGTCTATGACGGGGAAAACGAGCAGCTATGTAAAGGATTCAACGTATTTCGTCGGTCTGATAAAGGATGTTAGGCTGGAAGATGAAGAAATTATGGTAAGTTTTGACGTAGCGTCATTGTTCACGAATGTACCAGTAGAGGACACTCTTAAGATTATAAATAAGTTAATAAATAAAGCTGAAATGCCCACTGAGTACATAAAGATCATGGAATTTTGTCTAACGAGTGGTTTCTTCGTCTGGAGGGGCGAATATTACATTCAAACTGACGGAGTGGCAATGGGGTCACCTATAGCTCCAGTGGTGGTGAACATTTTTGTGGAGTGGTTTGAGGAGAGAGCACTCAACACCGTGGAACACAAACCCAGATATTGGTGGAGGTACGTGGACGATGTTTTTTCCATTTTACATAGAGATCACGTAATGCCTTTGCTAGAATACCTTAACTCGCTGCATCCAAGAATAAAATTCACGTGTGAACAAGAAAGGGATGGTGTCCTTGCTTTCTTGGACGTTCTAGTTGTGAGAGAACCCGATGGCACACTTTCTCAGACGGTTTATCGGAAACCAACACATACGGACCGCTATCTGAGGGCAGATTCCCACCATCATCTAGCCAATTTAGCATCAGTTCCTCGATCTCTCATCAACAGAGCGTTGCGTCTGTGTGACCCGCAATACATTTAATCGGAGCTAGCACATGTAAGGCAAGTGCTGGAAAGCAATGGATATAAGTGGCGACAAAGCCTTAGAATTAGTACAAATAAGAGCGCACAATCAACATCTGCGAACTGAGCGCCATTGTACTTACCATTTGTGAAGGGAGTGACAGATAAAATTGGTCTATTGTTACGTCGCAAATTTGACATCAAGACAATATTACGGCCCCTCACAATAATTCGACAGCTTGTGCGTTCCCCAAAGGATAGCGAGCCACTAAACGTTCCCGGTGTTTACGAAGTGCCTTGTGACTGTGGAAAGAGCTACGTGGGGGAGACGGGTCGTAATGTGTCTGTCAGGCTACAGGAGCACATACGGAGCCTGAAAACACTGGACAGTAACGGGTCAGCCATCGCCGAACATGCAATAAATACAGACGTCACTCACTATATACGCTTCGACAAAGCTAAAGTCTTAGCCAGAGAGAAAGGTTTTGTCCCTCGTAAAATACGAGAAGCAATAGAAATTAGTCGACGTCCCAATTTTAATCGAGATGCAGGTTGGAGCTTTCCCCCTACCTGTAAACCGGTTCTTCAAGAGACGCATAATAGATGCTATTTACAGCCGACAGTCTCTGACACAGTGAGCTTTTTTCACACACGGGCGTCATCACCAGCAGCCGACGATGAAGAAAATGATATTGAGGCTTCCAGTACATTCGCGGGAATCGTCGACGCAGAAAACCAGCAATCCCCACCACTGTCGCTACGAGCGAAGCGAGCGATCGCTCGCGCCGCCCGCGTGACCCACCATTAACATCAGTGTGTCGTGCAGCGGCTTTGTCATGGGGGTGAAAGTCCCATACACTGCGAATTTTTCATTTTGAACGACGTTATCTATTAATCTTATCACGGACTAAATATAAAAACCACTTTTAGTTAATGGTTTTCTAGAATTGGTATAGATGTCGTACTACATGCTTTCTCATTCTACCGTTTTACGGTGTAGTAACCAATAATTTCAAGTATGTAATATGAATCCTGAATGGTGTAACGGTTTGGGCGTCCCTAACTAATCAGAAGACCTCAGGTTCAATTCGAAGTCTTTTATAAGTTTTTCTATTAATTTAGTGTTAACTTTTTAAGCCGTAATTTCGCATGTCCAGTACCAAACCTGAATGGTGTAGTAGTTAACGCAATAGATTCAAATTTACAGAGATCTCAGGTTCAAATCACACCTTAACGCAAATAAATTTTATATTTGGAATAACATTAATAGATGACACTACATTTGCAAGTTTGCAGCTTAAATTGTTGGCACAAAAGTAACGCGAGATGGCTCTCTATTTCAATTATACTATAGTACTCTATGGGCTTTGTGCACGAGCGCGTCACATTCGCCCTGATGAAGACCTCCAGATGAGGTTGAAACATGTCGGCCAGTAGCTGAGTCTCTACGTGAGTAACCCGTGCTTTATTAATAATGTCTGAGTCTCACGTTAGTTTTAACCAAAAAAAAATTTGACACTTGGCTATGAAAATACGGACTTTCTGATCTTACTTTGTGGATTGGTTACTTAATATTTCGGATAATATTGTTGATTTATAAATTGACACTTGGCTACGAAAATACGAACTTTCTGATCTTGCTTTGTGGATTGGTAAGATATTTCGGATATCTTCAAAAGCTTCTTGGCTTTATACATTTATTGAACTAAGTTTGACATTTGGCTATAGCAATACGGATGTTGTGATCTTGCTTTGTGGATTGGTTAGGTATTTCGGATATTATCTTTAAAAATTTCTTTTCTACATAGATTCATGGAATTAAATTTATTTATTACTAGCTTTAACCCGCGGCTTCGCTCGCGTACAATTATGACTGTTGAAAAATTGTTGTATTTTTCTGAAATAAACTCAAAATTATTTCATAATTAGTAGCTAGACGACATCCCCACTCCGTATCGGTAGCATGGGAAGGTTCTACTATTTCGAAATTGACGATTTTACCGCCCTTCTTATTTCACCGCCCGGGTTAAGTGCAGTTCCTCTTAGTACTTAAACTAAATCGCTGTCTGTACATGGAAACCAATAAAACTACTATTCTTCTCATAACATTTGTTCTGTCTTTTAAATTCTGAAGAGTCCCGTTCAAGGCCTGAATTACGATTGAAAACCGTAATTTGGTTCGCATAGCAATTGAGTAACTAATTCTGTGATTTGCTGTTACAATGCTGTGAAATCATAGTTAAATTGCCCAACAATCTCATCATCAAAGTGATTTCGTGTAATCGTTCTGAGTTTGCGATACAAAATAATGTAGTTTCTTTTCCACCATTGTAATACCCCTCTTTTTAAATTTTTTATCGACGCTTCCAGGTGGTCATAAAAAAATTACTTGAACCTAACTTCCTTTTTGCCATCACAGTTGTTCCGGTTGGTTATAAAAAAAAAAAACATGAACCTAACTTGCCTTCTGCTCTCACGGTTGTTCTGGCTGGTTATAAAAAAAAAATAACTTGAACCTAACTTCCCTTCTGCTCTCACAGTTGTTCCAAGTGGTCATAAAAAAAAATATTTGAACCTTACTTCCCTTCTGCCTTCACAGTTGTTCTGAGTGGTCATAAATTTATTGCATGAAGATTAAAAATAAAAACTTCAATATTACCTAATTCTGTTTCCTACTGTATGCCTACGGAGATAATGCGAATTTACATTATGCCAAAACATAAAAACTTGAACTTAACATCCCTTCTGCCCTCACAGTTGTTCCGGGTCATAAAAAATAACTTGGACCTAATTTCCCTTCTGCCCTCAGAGTTGTTCCGGTTGGTCATAAGGAAAAAAATATCTTACTTAATTTCCCTTGTTTATTTTTAATACTCATGCAATAAATTTATGACCACCCGGAACAACTGTGAAGGTAGATTCCTTCACCGTTGTTCCGGTGGTAATATATGTTGTGGTCATAAATTTATTGCATGAGAATTGAAAATAAACACTTCAGTATAACTTAATTTTGTTTCCTACTTTATGCCTACGGAGATTATGCGAATTTACACCATGCCAATACAAATTAGACCAAAAGTTAATTATTCCAAAATGTAAGTATGCCAAACAAAATAATGCCTAGGAACTATTATGCTGAAATATTTATGCCAAAACTGGTATGCCAAATAAATTATGAAAACATAAAGAAGGAATCCTGTTTCATCCCAGTGGTTATCGTTCTCTAACAGAAGTAGAGTCTCATATGCTTTTTATCTTATTGAAGAGAACACGCTGTCAGTTTTCTAAGTGATAAGCTATATGAGTGACAGTAGGATGTCTTTTGTGTAAGGGAAAACAAAGAAACCGCCATGCTGCCTCATTACTACTGACATAGGTACTCGGACCCTTGTATCGTCCAGCTTGTTAGGTTTTTACTTTAATTAAGTAGCTGCGATACATAGAGATGTATGCCCGGTATTATACCATTTGATCATGTTGGTATAATACAAAAAATACCGTATATAACCGTATCCAACGATATATTTGGAATTATTCATTTAATGTGTTTTAAATAGATACAGTACTTATTAAATGCGGGAAGAAGGGTAGGTTACGCATGATGACGACTCAGTCTCGCAGTACTCACTCTAAAATTACTTTTGTATGGCTACAATCTTGAATTAAAATAAAAATTTTATATAGTTATCTCTTGTTAAGGTGGTTGTTAGTCATTAAATGTCTTACACAGGGTGTTTGGATTGGTATTTTTGTTTATTAAACCAAGAAGAACTATAGTATTAGTTTTATAATCAATATAAGGATTGATTAATAATAAGAAGCGGTTGGTCTCAACGCAGCTTGCCGTTGAGCTTAATCACCTAAGCCTGTCTGCTTTTGAAGAGGCGTTTTAACAGCTCTCAAAGCTCCTTTACATTTAATTTGTTCTTCCATTCAGACCAACCAAATAAATAATTACAAAAAAACGACTTTAAAAAAAAGGTAATCGCTTGGCAAAAGACACTCAGCGCCATCTATTATTTTTTTGCAATACTTAGTTCTTGCCGAATCGTTTATCGCAAATCCTACGGGAACAGTAGTTTTTTCCAGTATAAAAGGTACCCTATGTCCTTCTCAGTAGTCCTAACTATGTGTATGCGAAATTTCAAGAAGATTGCTGCAGTAGATAAAGCGTGAAGAAGTAACAAACAAACAAACAAACAAATATACAAACTCACTTTCGGATTTATAATATTAGTTTGGATTGTATTTTGTGCTTTGCTTTCAAAAATGCTATGAAGAAAGTCAAATCTGTCTCAGAATATTAGACAAGCGAAAAGAAAGCGGATGAGTAGATCCCAAAAATCCAATGACATAAGGCAGGCACGACTAAGTGTTAATCGAGAACGAAATTCATTGACTCGCGCCTCGGAGAGTTCCACTCAAAGGGAGTCTCTACTAAGTGCTGATCGTGAACGTCATTCGCTATCTCGCGCCTCGGAGACTTTTACGGATAGGGAGTTACGTTTGACTGCTGATCGAGAACGTCACACACTATCTCGCGCCTCGGAGACTTTTACAGATAGGGAGTTACGTTTGACTGCTGACTTTGTCTGCGAGCCTATATATTTATACACAAAGGTTAAGATTATTATAGAAAGGGTTCATTATAATCCACTCATAAGTTGTATGAATGAGTAACTGATATCCATACATCTATAGATCCTTATAAACTGTCACATTTGCAATATTAAAGGTATACCGCATCACAATAAAAAAATATACAGACTAATCTAACAAAATTTTTAAATTAGTCATGTCATCAACAATTTCACACGGACGAAGTCGCGGGCACCAAATACAGATATTAAAGTATGTATTCGTGAGCAACATATATAAGGAGTAACAGGACACTAATAATATTTTTAAGATTTTTGTTTGTATGTCAGTGTCTGTCTGCACACTGTACACCCGAATGTCCGAAACTGCTGAACGGATTTTCACGCGGACGAAGTCGCGGGCACAGCTATTTGAATACTATCAAATATTTTAATGTTATCAGTTGCCCTGATCTCCTGCGGCAACCAATTATACACTGTCGTGTCGTTGTCATCACCGACACGATTGTCACGGAGATATCGGCGGACGACTATATTTATTACTACTTAATAAATAAAAGCATTAAATAATTTACAGAAGACGAAAAAAAGTATTGGAAAATTAAACTAAACTACAGATTATAAGTTAGGTACACTAAACTATGAAACCAAAATAATTATTATTATATTATTCTTAAAGTAAATATGTCTAAACAAAAAAGAATAAAATAAAATGTTGCACTTTTTAGCACCGCGAAAATTATTCTTATCGCCTCCCTACGTTTTGTATGCAAAAATAAAAGTTCCTTTTACGTACGATAGAGGCGCTGATTATTTTTAACCCCGGACAAAAAGAGGGTTGTGGCATCGTAGCGCTCGGACAGCTAGAAAAATTTCGGTGCGGTTTTTTTACGTGAAAGTTATTATTATAAAAGTTAGTTATTGGGGATTAACTCTTGAAAGTTAGGGCTTTCTCTATCAAATAATAGATGGCGCTACGGATATCAAGTCGTATCGGTAGTTCCGCTACCCATCACTACATGGC
This sequence comes from Acrobasis suavella, assembly GCA_943193695.1. Classification (NCBI taxonomy): domain Eukaryota; kingdom Metazoa; phylum Arthropoda; class Insecta; order Lepidoptera; family Pyralidae; genus Acrobasis; species Acrobasis suavella. The sequence continues at coordinate 34,281,671 of OW971928.1, forward strand.
GTTTTTGACAGTGGTGTTTTTTTTAAATTTGCCTAGAAAATAAACTTGTTGCATGTATGAACATGTACGTACATGCAATACGCATTCGTCTTGTATGTATACAAATGTACCCTTAGGTTATTTGATAACCTCCTTGCTAGTTTGTCGTCAGTTGAAAATCACGTGACAACTGGTAAGTGCTCTCGTTTCCTCATATCGTGCAGACGAGTTCAATCAATTCGCTCTCGGCGACACTAGTCTGTTTATAGTTGAATGACACGAAGGTACTTTGCGTCATTGTAGCTTGATCTCAATTTGATTTTAATCTCTGACATCAAAAGAGGGGTGCATTGTCTTCATCGTAGATATTAAGATTCATTCTCAGCTGTGCAGCTTTGGAGCCCGGGGCTTTCTCGCTCTTCTTCAAATTGCCTCAAAACTTTTCGGCAAATGGTCACACACCGATGCCGAAGACCATGCGAAATGAATGGAAAAGAAATAGCCGGAACATTTTCAACGATTTGATTATAGTTTAACGAACTGCCTGCCTGAAGTCAACCCTCCTTGCATTCCCAAAGAGGGTTGACGCCAGACATGAGGCGGTTGTAAAACATGTCTCATGGTCACACAATGATGCCGAAGACCATGCAAAATGAATAAAAATAGCCGGAACAGTTTCAACGATTTGGCTTAGGTTTTACAACCGCCCGCCGTCGACGTTAAACTTCTCGGGAATGGAGTTGCAGCACAAGATGTTGTGTTTATTACTGTAGTTGCTTCTTACGATATCCCCAGGAAGTGATGGTATGGTTTTAGGTATTCTTAGCCGGAGGCCACACGGCCGATCGGATTTCAGCCAGTAGGTGAAAAATAGATCGGAAATTTCTTAACGGATAAAACAAATCAAGTAAGATTATAAGCTTTTTATTTTACTTGTTTTGTTTTATCCGTAATACCCTATTATAAAGCAATTTAAACTAAGTTTTTAGGCCTCAGGTAATGCTTAATATATACTGATGATAAGCAAATTAATCTAGTCTTAAAAATCATTAAACAAGACTTACTATAAAGTTGTTAAAATCAAGATGTTTCTTTTGAATAATTCGGACTAACAGACGGCTTCGTTACAATTGCAAATCATGGGAATAATTTGAAAATTATCTCGCCAAAGTTTATATCTTTCTATTAAGTCGACATGTTCTGAGAATCTAGCGATAAATTAGGCTTTTTTAAACATTTTTTTAAGTTCTGTAATTTATATTTATAAACAATTTAGTACAAAAAAAAAGCCAATAATTTCTTAAGCAAATACTTTGGTACCACTTACTAGGAACAGCTATTTTCTCATCTCAGCGCATTCCCAGTGTATGTATGGTAAGTAATCTGTTAAAATCACGCAAAATAATCAATTTTAAGTATTTCTTTATAAGTACTTTACATACACATTATACAAAAGGGCGTGCTGGAAAAGCTTGTACAAAAATGTTATTTTTGAAGACAATAAATATAAACTAGAATTTATTTATTCACTAGCTGATGCCCGTGGCATTACCTGCGTGTTAAAATTTTTGACAATCCCACGAAAGCCTACCATTTTACCAGTAAAATCTATCCGCAGGGCTCTGGTGACCTGTGTCACAGAATAAGTACTAGTACTCGTGTACAGAAGTTTCACTCAGAAAATCAAAGAAATATCTACTCAATGTGGTTACAGCTATGGTTTAATTTAGCTCGCGTCAGAACTCAGCACACGTCCATTTCAACCTAATTTAATTTTTATTAAGTAACTGAATTTACCACTCCGGAGTGGTCGCCACGCGCATAGTAATATAATGTAGGCATGCCTGTGTCACAGGCACCAGTCTTTCACAACAATAGATCCTATATACGGGGAACTAACTTCAGTTTAGTTTATAGCGTTACACCTACTCGTAAGTAAACAAAATCGTTCTCTGTACACCCTAAAAAAAAATAAGAAAAAAAAAGATATTTTAATATAAGGTAAGGTGCAATCACAAGAATATGGTTTAAGGCCAAGTGATTTACGGATCTATGTAGTATTTGGGGTCTCATCCATCACCCTGCATGAATTTCCTTAATGTTCTGCATGTGTTTAAAATTACAGCTTTTTGCGTATTGATACATATATGTGTGTTGGTAAGTCCAAAAGTTTTAAACTTTTATGTAAATGAATTGGGGTTACTCCTGTAGAAACAGAATTATTGGTACTATACATATATACTTTGTCTCCTCGCGATATCCTTCCTATTACTTGTTTAGGATCTGTATATTTAATTTATTTTTTGTTAAAGTTTTTGATAAGTTATGGGTGTTTGGAACTGGTATGTCTATTATCTACAGAAATGTTTAGCTTTATCAGTAAGTATAATATAGTTTGTATTGGTTCGATTCTATTACTGGATATGGTTTATAATTACAGTACTTTTTATTATTATAGTAAAAAATACCCTGTGTTTATTCAGCCAATGTACATGCGTAATTTCATTTTAAACCTTTCAGCTGTTTTGGCGTAAAAGCGGGACACACATCCATACATCGCCCAAACAAACTGTTTACAAACAGTTTATCGTAACTACGACATTTCGAACCACATTTCTTTGTATGATTGTATTTCGACGTTTAGTTACGCACTCCACATCTCTGTTCATCCTAGTTTCGCATTTATAATATAATAATAGGGTTTTTACGCTTTATTGCGCCAAATTACTAAATATACTTTTCTAACAACTCGTGAATGGGTGCTACCGGGAGGGACTGGTCAGCTCGGCTTCGCTTTTTTGACTACTTAGTATTTCTTATTACGTAATTTATTTTTGTTAACTCGTTCGCAAGCATTGCATGTTATAATGTTTCAACACTACATTATATTATAAGTATTTATTAATTCAAAGACATAATCTATACTATAATAAAACAGTAAAAAATGTGTCTGTATATTGTAAATTTTTCAAAAAAAAAATACTTTGTGCGATGTAGACATAGTAATGGAGTAAAAAATAAAAAAAAATGTCTGTTTGCCTGTTTGTACGGACGAAATACTGGACGGATTCGAATGAAACTTTTTTTTTGTTATATAGCTATTAAGTCTTGGCAACATATAGGTATAATTGATTTTGGAAAATGGAACACATGATGCAGAACTATAATGGTCCAGCTAAACTATAAGAAATATAAAAATGCCGCCTTAGCAAAAGTTGTTAAGGGACTACCTGAATTTTTCGGGGTCCAGTGCTGGTTTTTCACATGGCCAACTTTATGTGGCTTACTCCAGGGTAAGTAACGCTTCAGGTCTTTTCATATTGGCTCCCGAAGGAAAGACTCCCAACATAATTTATAAAGAACATTTTTAAACTATATTTAAAGTATGAAAAAAATTAAAATAATAAATAAATAAAATAAATAATTAAAAAAATATTGACTTATAACTTGCTACAAGTACTTTCTTATCTCTCGTATATCTTATATTTCTTATTTCTTATATTCGTCGTCGTTACTTTTCATGAAAAATAAAAGAAATTTGAATATACATATGTTATCCTTATTATGTGTTATACTTATTGACGTGTAAAAGTGCCTGTAAAGGTCTAATTTCTGAATAAACATTTGAATTTTGAATTTCACCCAGTATTCCTATTTTTCAGCTTTGCATTTGGTTCCGAATGTTTCTTTTGAAATACATACACACACATATATAAGCTAAGGTAAGGCCATGGTAACTTAAAAACAAAATAGGTAACGCTAGAAACTTAGATTTTCTTGGTGCTTGCGATGCGAGTGCCGTGCAGGCGGCGCGAGTTTGATCCCCCGCGTCGGAAGTTAGATCCGCTTGTCTACTCGTAGGAAGATCACTGGGTCGTTGTCTCACTGGGAATATGGAGTTTACTCGAACACGAATAATATCGGAATACGTAGAAAACCATGACAGTATGTCGTATAATTATGGATATTTCGTATGCTGGATGTTTCGTACCTTCCATTTTAAATATTAAATTACTTTTGTTTATTACCTATAAAATCTAAATTTGCCTTAAAACGACTTAACGTATTTCAGGGTTTAACAAATATTTATTGAAACAATTTTAAAGCCGAAGTTACTAGGACTCTCGACGATGTATATTATACATATATGTACCTAATTAAATTATACATAGTCCGTACCCTAGACTATTCCGTACAAACGTAATCTACCTTTTATGTTGAAACGACAGACAGACTACGCTTGTATGGAAAAGTCTAAGAACGTGGTAAATTTTACAGCCAGGCTATGGCTATGGTTAAATAATAGAGTTCACTAAGTATAGTGAACATTCAGATATCCAAAAAAAAAATAGTGGATATTCTCTAGGGTTATATTTTAATGTTTGGTCGATAGCTCCACAGTCCCGTTCTGGAGATATGGAATCCCAATCGTAAAGAAGTTTTGGTTTTACCCTTTGGGTTGCGGAGGTCAGACGGTCAGATAGACAGTCACTCTGTGCAAAAACTAGTAATCTTGTCAAATCACAAGTTAGGTAGCGAACCCCGGGCTCTGAAGAGTTACCGCTGAGGATGCAACCGGGAATACGCTCGGGTGATGACTTGTGGAAAGTATAAAGATGTGTTATGGAGAGGTAAGTTCGCAGTTCAGTTACCCTTCATTCAGATAAAACAGTTAATCGTGATGCCCTTTCCTTTGCAATCTCCCTAAATTTATAACGCCCGCCTCGCCTCGGGAGCTGAACAGAATACACACTGACACGGATTTAACAACCTATCACGAAGCAGTGCTAGCGGTAAAGGTCACGCGCATCCTTTACTTTAATTACATAGTGTTGCCAAGGGAACAAGGTCGGATCTAACCTTGGTTTTCATAAAAACTAATAATTAATGCTTATTAAACCTAATTTAGTTCAAATATGTTTTGCCCTAATCACTCTTTTCTATATTTGAAATTGACATAAGAACAACACGAATCATATTTCAAATGAACAAACTTTCGCTATACCTATTCATAGCGAAAGTTTGTTATTTTTAGGGTTCCGTACCCAGACATTAACCCTATTAGTAAGACTCCGCCCTCCGTCCTTCCGCCGGTCTGTCACCAAGCTGTATCTCATGAACCGTGATAGCTAGACAGTTGAAATTTTCACTTTTCACATTTCTGTTGCCGCGTTATACTAGAAACAGAATAAAGTAAGTATTTAAGTTCCCATACAAAAAACGTGTTTTTTACAGATAATTGTACGGAACTTTTCGTGCGTGAGTCCAATTCTCATTTTTGTCGTTTATCAATAGTCCTATCTTAGCATGTTCGCGGTTACGTTGCCGTGGGGTGAGTTTCGCGACTTTTACTTCATTAAAAATGATGTGTATAAAGAGTCCCAAATTGAATTTCGACAAAACGTAGTAAGACAATATTTGACAATATGCAACGCCGATACCATTTCATTTCGAAAATATATCGGCTACAAAAGAGTATGTAAGTTTTTATAAGCACCTATGTATAAACCCTTTCTAGTTCATTCGCATGATGATCTGAAATCTCCTGTCGTCGCTCCCTCGTAACTTCTTAAGCCCCTATTTGCCGATTACGGATCCGGAAACCGGTACGTTTCCGTACGCATACGAGATTTTTATCGGACGATAAAATGAGGTCACAGGGCTAGTTGAAAAGAGCAAATAGCAAATTCGAGTTTGCTTGAATTATCCTGGAAATATTAAGGCAATGTAAGGCAAGAATCTTTTATTTGCATTATACAATAGAAAAATATTTCAAAGATTAGACCAAATACTACACTTCTTCCCTTAACAGGAAGCGCCGATGTGAGGCAGAAAGCTGAAAAGCGGAAGTGGGACTGAACGGGCCACGTCAGCAAAATGCCTCCCGAGAAGTGGACGTCGCAGGGGAAGGCCGAGAAAGAGATGGCGCGATGACCTTGACGCTTTTCAGAGTGGTTGGTCGGCAATGACAATGGAAGAGACCTTTGCCCGGCAGTGGGAAGAAACAGATAAAAAAATGCTATAGATATCAGTGATATATGTTGACGCTGGTTGAAAGGGCTGGTGACAAATTGTATTTCTCTACCGTCACGACCTTGACACTTTTAAGTCACTACTCTAGATAAATGACTGAGACGGACACTCTAAAAAACTATTCATACAAAAACGTGTCATACGACTTGTAGATGACCTCTAATCAATAAGCAAAAGATTAAAAGTCTATTCAGTGAAACTAATAATAAAAAATAAAAAAACATTTATAAAATTCCATTACGATCCCGCAATCCCAGATTAATATAACCGAAACGACAGTATCGCGTGCCGTGGCGGCTTGTAATAAATTATTTCAGTCCCTAGGGAACGATATAGGTGTGTATTAAATCCTTTGTCAGCCTGACACTGTATGGATGGACAGGTTTAGGCATTATTGTGTAATTTCTAGATTATTGATCGTGTGTTTAGCTGTTCTTGCTCATCGAGTGTATTAATAGTTAGCACAGATGTCTGATTATTCGAGCTGCTTAATGCGTCTAAGGTAGCTCAATGACTTTAAACTAGGGTGCCGGTTTCTTTATGCTATTTTCCTTCGCCGGAAGCAAGTGATGGTATAAACCCAGATCGGACAGGGTTTTTGTTACATATTGTATATTTTATGCGCCGATGGTCCCATAGTTCTCATTAGTTAGTTCACTGTTTGTAAAAACGACTGTTGTCACTAGATGTCAGTCATGTCAACAGTCATGGAGCGCTTCAGTTGCCTTTAGGCCAATAAAAAATCTAATAAAACTAATAAAACACTCGACAGTGAAGAGGAAGAAAATAGCAGCATGTTGTCATAGTTATAAATGAAGAAAGAAACAGTAGTGAAACACAGCGAGATGCTTATAAAGAAGAGGTCGTCTGACAATTGCAAAGCAGACTACACAAACAACTTTGCAACGGCAAAGCTTTGGAACTCGCTTCCTGCTGAAGTAAAGATGGCACCTTTCACGATGATACTTTTCAAATTATGCTATCAAAGTCCTCTATGATTGCGTCACACTTGGATTGAATCAGTTAGTTATCTGTAATATGTATGTACTATAAGTTTCCGGAATGAATATGAAAAAATACTATTAAAGGTACAAAATTAATTTATTGTTATTCAAAATAATCTCCCTTGGCGTCTACGCACTTTTTCATGCGATGAAACCAGTTTTGAAAACTTTTGTGCCACTCCTCTGTGGTGACCTCTGAAACGTGTTTTTCATACTCCTCGACAGCCTCTTCTGGTGATGAAAATCGTTGACCGCGTAATTGGTTCTTAATTTTTGGGAACAGAAAAAAGTCACAAGGTGCCAGGTCGGGACTGTATGCAGGATGACTCATGAGTTCTACATTTTTTGCCTTCAAAAAGTCGTTTGTCTGTCTGGCCGTGTGAGAACTAGCATTGTCGTGGTGCAGGATGATACGGCGTTTACGGTTATTTTTACGGAGTTCGTCAATAACTTCCGGCAAACAAATGGTCGTGTACCAGTCACTATTCACTGTACGACGATTCTCTAAAGCAACAGTAGCCACGTGTCCAGTTTTATTAAAAAAAGAAGCAATCATCCGCTTAGATGCACTTTTCACGCGCGCCACTTTGGTTGGTTTCGGCTCATCTTGAAAGACCCATACGCTCGATTGCTGCTTTGTTTTGGGATCGTAGCAATAAATCCATGTTTCGTCACCTGTTACTATGTCCCACACCAAATTTGACGCACCTTCGTTGAATCTGGTAAGCATGGCACTGCACCAAGTGACGCGGTCCGTTTTTTGAGCCTCGGTCAAGTTGTGTGGGATCCACCGCGAGCACAGCTTTCTCACACCCAAATGTTTGTGTAGGATTAATTGTATTTGACTCATGCCTATTTCTAAGGATGCGCGAATTTCATGGTAGGTCACATGCCTGTCTGTTTCAATCATACGGCGCACAGCATCGATGTTTTTGTTGGTCACAGCGGTGGACGGCCGACCATCGCGAGATTCGTCACTGAGATAGATACGACCACGCTTGAATTCTGCAAACCAGCTATAAACAGTTGTCTTGCATGGTGCTTCATTGCCAAAAGCTGTTTCAAGCCGAGCGATGCTCTGTTGAGCTGTCAAATTACACTTAAAATCGTAGAAAATCATACTACGAAAATTTTCCCGAGTTAAATCCATGTTGATGCAGACACACAATTTTTTAAATGGCGCCACAAGGTAAAAACAAAAGACAGTCAGATGAAACAAACTGCATTCTACAGCCAAAGAGTTCTATTTTCAAATGTTGCAATAAATTTTTAAATATTGTTTATGTAAGTGGCCAGTTCCGGAAACTTATAGTGCGCCCTATGTATATAGTAAGTTTTATTGCTTTAATTATTTATGTACCTAAGTATATGACGTATGTATGTGTGTAGCGATGTAAGTATGATCTTATGTTAAATTTGTACGTACTTGCTTCTACCTTTTAATCGAATAAATATCCTCTTAAACAATCGGAGGCTGACTGGCACAGATCCCTACATGGGATAAGTCCGCCTTTGTATATTTGCTTTTTCGCATGTTGTCTCTGTGTATGTTTTTGTTTTGGTACAATAAAGTTACAAACAAAAAAAAAACTGCCCGTTTGTCAGTGGACACAGACCTCAGCAAGATCTCCTTTTGTCTAGCCAACTCGACGACCTAGATTAATTATAGAGCCCATGCGGGCACTATCTCATCAGTTATGTTAGCTTTCAGAGAGTTTTACTGCAGTTACGGGGAACTCATGTTCTTCATATTAATTCTGATCTTTATTACCACACTTATCACGTCTTATTTCTTGCGAGGAACAGACAATTCTTCGCGAAATGGCTGGCGTTTAGGTGGAAAAGGAAATAAAAACAACAGCATCCTAGTTTAAAAAAAAAAGTTTAAACCTTTAGTTATTTTTTTGTATTCATGTTTAGAGGAATAAAGCATTTTATTATTATGTATCTCCGTTAGATTCACGGGTCTTTTCACCCCGGTCCTTTGAGAGGCTTGCGTGGGGATACAGATCCAACACGTAGAGGCCCTTTGGAAAAGTTGATGTTTTGTGGCGCTCCCGCCAAAACCCATTCCTGAATATACCTATGAAAGGTGTACCTTTGAATAGGTTTCGGCAGGAGAAAGATCTATTGCAAGAAAAAAGGAAAGGTCTATGGGTTATGGAATGAGAGTGGGATGGACTGACGCTGGAATATTGCAATAGCAACGTCACCTGCCATAATCATGATTACTGACTATTGTAGGCAGGTGGTGGCTTGCCGCCCACTAAATGGGCCCCTCAAACACGCCGACTATAATTGCCGGCAAAGGAGCAACACCTGGTGCAGATGACTATATTATTATTTATATGATTCCTCACCACATTTTTACCTATAACATCGACCAGTCATCGTACAATATACTTTGTTTTTTTTTTATCCCATCCTATTTATGTGGTCAGTTGAACATTCCCTCGATCTGCTTGTACGATCTGCGCAAAAAGAAAAGCAGCTAGTACATTCTAACTTTTTTATTTTTTTCCAAACCAGCGTGGAAGATAAACTAGAAAGAAGAAAATAAAAAGCTTGTAAATTTAGTGTAGTTGAGGCGCCATATCCATGACCACAAGATGCTACAAGATGGCCGTCAGTCATTGAGATCATCAGTGTTTGCGCCAACAAGCCACTGCCGATATTACTTCTATTCCGGCTTATCTACCCGCAATTCCGTGACACACAGAATTAACGGATTGCAAACGTAGTGTTTATTTTTTCTTACTACCTTGTAGCAGAGTAATTTGAATATTTAAACATTACGCCGCAGCGGCAGCGCTTTTTTAAGATGGCTTCAAGATGGCCGTCAGTCATTGAGATCATATTCATCAGTGTTTGCGCGAACAAGCAGCCGATATTACTTCTATTCCGGCTTATCTATCCGCAATTCCCTGACACACAGAAGTGACGGATGGCCAGCAAACACCTATTTTTTACTTGTTTATGGCAGAGTAAATACCTAGTTTTAATATAACACTGCTCGGTAACTGAAAAACCGATTAAAGGGCTAAATGCCCTTCGGTTTTTCAGTTACCGTAGTTCGTAGTCGTGATTCGTGATACAAGAAAAATATTGGAGACATAAGTTGTATTATGTAGTATGAACATACATACATACATGGCATTTTGAATCTTGCGGCCGTAAGCAGAGAAAACTAAGGGCCGCAAAACTCAGAGCAAAGGCTGATGGTAAACGAAAATGTGGAGCCGCATCGCTTTTCCCTTGATCTGCTTGTATGATCTACGCGGGAACAGAAGCAGCTGGTACATTCTAAGTTTTTTCTATATCCATTAAATGTAATATGAAACCAAAACTTGATTGAAAAGCTCAACAGCCGTGTGTGGCTCGAGTAAGGGCAATCTCAAAAAGGGATGCGATACGAAATAGCGCAGTGCCCTTGGGAGCCAGCCCAGAAATATAGGCCTGCACACAAATATTAACATGATACCATCGATCTCGACGAATTACGTTTTATTGCGACGAAAGCCTTCACAGTTCACTGCATACTTTAGATTGATGTATTTGATAGTTATTTAACGTCTAACAAAATATACTGAAACTATTTGAAGGGTGAATTGAGTCCATGATACTGAACAACTTTTCTCAAGTATCGAATTTATTCAAGTATGAAAATGTTACTTTCCATACAAACTGAAATCAACTGATTGGTCACCTTGTTTAGAAGGCCAAATTATTTTCATATTTCAATATATGTTTTTGGGGAAAGTTGTTCAGTATAATGGATTGAATTCACCTTATTCACCCTTAGATTATAGTTTCAGCTTAGAATAGTTTCAGTATATTTTTCTACACCCTGAATATCAATAGCTCGAAATGTGTCATGATAACATGACACATTTCGAGCGGAACTTTAGCCGCTGAACTTCAGCTGCTGAACTTCGGCAATGTGTGTTGAGACACTTTTCACTATATATATTACTTTAGATGGATACAGTTTTTAACCCCCGAAAAAAAGAGGGGTGTTGTCTGTGTGGCATCGTAGCTGTCGAATAGATAGACCTGTTTCAAAGCGATTTTATTCACGTGAAAGCATGTTTTATTGTGGTGGTTCTTAACAAAGTTTCATTAAAATAGCTTAAGCGGTTTAATAGTTATGGGCATTAAATGCTTAGAAATCGGTGGATTTTTTATTTGTCTGCGAAAAAAATTGAAGAGACTTTATTTTGGTGCCGTGTGGCTTCCGGCCTAGAATAGGAACACTTCATCTCTTTCTGTGGATGGCGTAAGACTAAAGGACTTAGGCAAAACATCTCATGCTACAACTGTATTTTCAAGGAGGGTAGACGTTGGGCGGTGGCCGGTTGTAAAATTTGTCGCTCTAATGCATTCTTAAGGAGGAATGACGTCAGTCAGGCGGTCGGTCGTAGAACTATAGCCAATCATTTTAACTGTTTCGGCTATTTCTTCTACACTTTGCAAGACCTTTGGCATTCTTGGGTGACCAGACTATTGTCGTGCATATTACAATGTATTTGGAGAAAAGTGGAAAAGCGAACCACGGGCGCCGAAGTACCACAGCTGAGAATGTAACAGGAAACGCGGTAAGATGAAGGAGTGAATTGTGTATATTATGTAATGATTGGTATTTACTCGTAGTTAGGTACGAATTAACTGTAATTATTTCCTTTTATGATACACGTAACCTTTACTAACATTATTCCTTAGAAAATGGAGAAAGTGACCACACATTTCAGTGATGGGAATAGAAATTACGTATAGACCTAAGTAGATATAATAAAGAGCGCAAGTTTTCTCTTCCATGCTGATCTGGGATAAAAGAAAAGCTGTTTCTACAAAGATTTCCACAAGACGAAATAGGGTAGTCTTGTTCTAGGCCGGAAACCATACAATCTTGGGCTATGTATGATTTTAGTTTCGCGGTCACAATAACTGTTATTATCGAGCTTCCCCAACCTGAAATACTTGCGACTGAACGCCATTACACCACGTTAAGTTAGAGAGGCGATTGAAATTAAGAAGCACACCAAATTCAATAAAGAAATCGGCTTCAAGTTATTTATTGTGTAAAATTCAATGATTAAACTTATCAAGACCGACACTGACCCAGACTAGAATACTTATTTAACTATTTTCATCAACCGAAGAATCAAGCTTTTTCGACCGTTCAACGACAGAAGGATCGTCGATATCCGGCTAAAAATGGCCATGGTTAATCCAGTAATACAATGTATTTGGGGCTACGCTTTGTATCTCCTCTCTCCGGCCCTAAGTGATCCCTGTATATTACATGTAATCTACATTTCTGCGAAAGCTCTTATCTATTCAAGCACTAAGTGAGGTTCTCATTCAATTTCGCGAAGTCTATTTATTTACATATTAAACATATTTGCTTAAAAGGGCTAAGAAAAACTTACTTAGTAGAAAAGGTGAGTGCGTAAATGAAATTCGAAATACAAACGTGTAAAGAATTGTATTGGTATAACTTACCAATTAAAATTAAAAGTAGGTAATTTTAATTCCAAAAATTTCGGGAATAAAAGGAAAAAAATACCTAATAAGGAAATGAAAGGAGAAACAATGGCGACCGCACCGGAACTCGGGGGCGCCAAAATCATATTATATCTCATTTTTAAATTAACTACATATATTTCATATTCTCGCAGAAACTTGCAAGGTTGCCGAATACAAATGGAGAAGAAAATGTAGGAATCCGGCGAATTTCGCATGTTCGTCGACATCCTTGGGTGACCATCCATAGACATGCATATTATATTCGAGGAAGAAAAGCCAGAAAGTGCACCCTGTGCTCCAAAACAGTACAGCTGAGGGTGCGACCGGGAACGCGCCAACATGAAGAAGAAAAAAGAAGATAGTAAGAGAAGAAGTAAAATTATGAAGTGTTTCTATTAGTAGACATCGTGTATCATGTAAGTGCCTTTTTATTTAATTTCAAAAGCAAGAGAAAGGCTCAGAAACTCAGAAGTTTGCGCGGACTGTCGCGAACTGTAATTAGTGATGTGAAACTGTAGTCAAGGAATGCAATACTTGCCACGTGGACGTGATATATTTATTCACAAAAAATGTAGTGCACAAAAAATACAAGTTGTGGACTTGATGCTTTAGAGCGCGTTCAGACGACAAGCGCACGCCTAGCCAACGCCTAGTGCGCTGTAGTGCATCTCGTACTGTTAGGTTAGTTTTTGAGTGCACTTTAGGTTAAATAGTTATACTTAAATCAAAGATTTCACGGTTATGCGTTTATTTTCATACAATAAAGTTACAAGTACAAATGCGGCGGCGGCGGCCGAAAGTAGGCTGTCTACATTGCATTTTATATGTGAGGTCTTGACTTGTACACGCGTTTTGAAATTTGTTACATATCATTAGAGTCCTACCACACATCTACACAACTTAAATTGACGACGTCTGTGGCCTAGTGGTCATCATGCCACGCTGTCATGCAGGAGGTCCCGGGTTCGATTCCCGGTCAGGTCGAGGTGGATAATGATCTTTTTCAGATTGACCTGGGTCTTGGAAGTTTATCTATAATATTTGTTTTAAGATATGTATTTGTACGAGAGATAACTATATTCAAACGTTTATGTGGGCATTACTATATTGTTCTATCTCTTATAAATCTTTGTATCTGTGACGGTCTCCGTGGCGTAGTGGTCACCATGCTAGTCCGCCACCCAGAGGTTCCGGGTTCGATCCACGGCCAGGGCAAGTTGGAAAATAGCCTTTTTCAAATTGTCCTGGGTCTTGGATGTTTATATATATGAATTTGTTATATAATATAGTATCGTTGAGTTCCCATAACAAGCGCATGCGCTTGGCATTCGCATGGCGTGCGCATGTCGTCCAAACATGCCCTTATAGCATACACTACCGATCTACCATTAATATTAAAACAGATGAAGATACCTACACTATCAGTTGTTGCTGCTTGATAGAGCAGATAAAACCTGGGTTTTGCTCTTGCGGCACTAGGCTCTGTCTGCCCTGCGCCGCAAAACCCAAAGACAATTTTTTGCGTAATGAAAGGCGAGAAGGTGGCAAAAAGGAATCAAAATAGATAGATTGCTGGCCGCATTTATAATTTCACTCATTTTCTCGATTAACCTTTACAACCAGCGCGGTAACAGAAACCTATTTTAAGTGTAATATTGTTTTTAGTTTTTCGTGTGTAAGTGGCCAACACTGATGTCAGCTATTTTAAGCTGCCTAAAGGCATCTGCCATAACTTGACGACTGCCATGCAATGATAACAGCCAGGACCAACGGCTTATACGTGCCTTTCGAAGCACGGAGGAGCTCGATAATGTGCGAGTAACCCATCCAAGTGCGAACCACGCTGGTTTCGCTTTACTTGCGAAAGCGCTAGTAATGCGCACTCCCACTGGGCTACCGCGCTATAAGGATAAGTCTAATAAAATAAACTAATGCGAAATTGTATGAAACTGTGAAAATTAAATACATTTAACATTTTATTTTCCTTTTCCCCAGACTAGCATGAAATAAAACTGAGAAAAATTTCTTTCACGCATTACCACATCCACGGTAAGTATTTCTTGATTATTTCTCTTTGGTCCAAGAAAATTAACTGGCTACAAATTCATTCATTGGCCCGCTCCGCAGGACGAACTTGTGCCGCTTCGTTGCGTAATTGAGAGCACACAGCTGACGTTGTTACCCGCTTTACCTTTATAAGAGATCTAACTACCCCCGTTTATATTTATATAGCGCCATATTAATATCAACTTAGTATAAAACTAAGTCGCTTCCTGCCGTCTGTCCCGGTATATATATATATATATATATATATATATATATATATATATATATATATATATACTCTTAAATCTATTAAACTAAGCAACGGATTTAAATGCAGTTTTCAATAACATGTATTGACCCAATGTATTCAACAAAAATATATTGGGTTCCATAGCGACGGGCATTCTGTTTGTTTAATTTTTATAGTTATCTTTCTCAGATGGTTTGAAGAAGCTCTCGACTGTTTCGAAAACCTTTCAACGTTTCAACTTATGAATCTCTATATTTATTTGGAAGCTTTGAAGTTATTAAAGTCAAGAGGCGACCGAAAATATGCTTTTCTAACCCACTGATTTTTCTCTCAGAAATTCTAAAAGGTTGATTTGTGTCGCAATATTTTTAAATACAAAAGCTATAAAGGTTTCCCCCCGATTTTGACGATTTTTGGAAATTATTTAAATATTATGAAAAACTAGGGCCGTACGGTTTGTATTTTTTTTTAAATGATACATGGAATTTTAATAACTAGCTGATGCCCGCGACTTTGTTCGCGTGGACTTTATGACTCCGGCGTATTAATTAAATACAAACTAATAATTAATAATTAATTAAATACATAAGAAACTGCCTCCGTGGTCCAGTGGTCAAGGCGTTCGCCTTGTGACCCGGAGGTCATGGGTTCGATTCCCACTAGGAAGCATACTTTGTGAAAAGTTGTTTCCAGTCTGGATAGGATATTGCAGGCTTGAATCACCTGATTATCCGAAAAGAAAGATGATTCCGTGTTTCGGAAGGCACGTAAAACTGTGGGTCCCGAACGCCACCTAGCGTTTGATCATCAAACTATCCAAGGATTGGTTCCTGATTTGCCCTTTGGGTTGTGGAGGTCAGACGGCAGTCGCTCTGTGTAAAAACCAGTAACCCCGTCAAATCTCCTTGGTTAGGTAGCGGATCCCGGGCTCTGAAGCGTTACTGCTGAGGATGCAACCGGGAATACGCTCGGCTTATGATGATGTAGATACATAAGAAAATACTTGTAGCAGTGGTATATCACATTGCTCTCGTCAATAGACAAAGTTGTAGAAAAATACATTAGTGAACAATTACAAAAATGTAATAATTATATATCAAAATCAATTCGGATTTCAGATGGGGAAGGGCACATCCGATTTACTAATTAAATTTACCGAGGAAGTTAATCAAATCAAATCAAATCATCAAATCATCTTTATTGTGGAAACAGGTAACAAGAGATCTTAAAATAAATATACAAAGTACCACTGTGACCTGCCCTTGATGGACGTACAATAATAATTAAAACATAATTAAATTAGGTGAAATTTCAGGTAAACAATAAAATAAAAAATTAGTCATACAAAATAAAATCTAGTAATTAATTATCATTATATGATTATACAATTCAATATCAAAATAAAGTAAAATAATATAAAAATTTAAGTCAAATTATCTTCTAAGTATTCTTTTACAGTATACAAACATTTTTCAGTCAATAGTAATTTTAAATTAGTTTTAAATGTCATAGGATCCAAAGTTTTAAAATGATCTGGCAATTTATTGAAAATAAGGGGGGCCATACTGATCACATTCTTTTTCATTAATGCAGTATTGTAACCGCCCGTTACCAACAGATGTACGTATTGGGATCTTACATTATTGGTCCTCATTCTCGTTTCAATGAATTTGGGAAATAATTGTGGATTCGATTTTACAAATAAACATATTTCCATTATAAAAATGCATGGTAATGTTAAGAGTTTTAAAGATTTAAAACAAGGTACACAACTATCCCTAGACTTCAATCCACACATTGATCGAATACATTTTTTTTGAGCTTTAAAGACTTTATCACTTTCTTGCGAGTTACCCCAAAAAATTACACCATATCTTAAATGGGGCGTAACCAAACCATGGTAAGCTACCAAAGCCACTTCTAATTTAACTTTTTTTGACAACCTAAACAATGCATAAGCTGATTTGCTTAACTTGGTACAAACTTGTTCAACATGAGATGTCCATGTTAAATTGCTATCAAGTGTGACGCCAAGGAATTTTGTTGTGTGTACTGCTTCTATTCTTTGATTATTGTAATTTATATTTAGATTAGGAGGTAATTTTTTATTATAAAAATGCATAATAATCGCTTAACTGTCTGTCAATAAAGAACAATAGTAAAACAATGGCGCGCGACCGTATTACGGTCGTAGACTGTTGAAGGGATATGAGTTTTTTGTAAATTGATTTTTAAATTATTTTTGTCCAACCAGTTTATAATGTCATTTAAAGTATTGTTTATGTCAGATTCATATCCACTTGGGTCGTCACATCTAATCACGGCTGTACTATCATCTGCAAATAGCACCATTTTTTGTCGTACGTTTTGAGGCAGATCATTAATGTAAATGAGGAATAGCAATGGCCCCAATACACTTCCTTGAGGAACACCGAAATTGTTCAGTCTATATTCTGACATGAAATTTACTTCTTGTTTTGTTTTGGCACATAGACTAGGTATTTCTACGTGCTGACTTCTTTTATCTAGGTAAGATTTAATTAAATTTAACACATTACCTCTTATTCCATACGCGTGTAATTTGTTTATTAATCTCTTTCGATAAACATAATCAAATGCTTGCGTCATGTCGGTATACATTACACAAACAGGTTTCCTAATATCTACATTTCTCATTACATTGTCGAGCAGATCATGTATTGCCATACTAATTGTTTTATTTTTTCTGAATCCCATTTGTTCGTCACATAAAATTTTATATTTAGTCAAGTATTTAAAAATGGAGACGTAAAGGTATTTTTCGAAAATTTTTGTAAAGACCGATCCTAGCGCTATTTGTCTAAAATTGGACATGATTTCTTTGTCCCCTTTTTTATGAAGTGGCTTTATTATTGTATGTTTTAATTTGTCAGGGTAAATACCAGCACATATACTCATATTTATTAAGTGACATATATGTGGAGCAATATCTTCACACACAAACTTAACAACTTTTGTGGAAATATCATCATAACCAGTACTACTTGTATTTTTTAATGATTTAATAATTTCAATAACTTCTTCATTCAAAATTGGTAACAAAAACATCGATTGTGGCTGAATAGTTATGTCAACTTTGTCTTGTAATTTTACGTTAATGTAATTAAATTAATACGTACCTAAACAGAAAACTTCATGTTTGTGTTCTCTTAATCGACTTTTCGTGTGCTTTCGATACACTAGATCATAATCAATTAGTATCTAGCCTAGACAACTGTGGTGTACGTGGACCACACCTAAAGTGGTGCACCAGTTACCTTTAAAATAGAAAATTCCAGGTGAAGGTCAATGATGTTTTCAGTGAACCGATAGACAGTACTGAAGACACGGCCCAAGGATTCGTGTTAGGACCCCTCCACTTCCTGTCTTATGTTAACGAAATGCATAAGTATGTTCAACATAGTACATGCTATCAGTTCGCTGATGACACCTGTCTGGTGGCTGCAGATAAAGACCCGAATAAAGCTTGTGACATGCTACAATCAGATTTTAATACTCTTTTAAAGTGGTGTCTCGATGTATGATTAGTTGACAATGCTACAAAAACCAAACTGCTGCCCATTAAATCACCTTATGTGAAAAGTATTCCCATAAAGGGCGGTATAGCTCATGACCATGAATGTTTACACTCATCTATCTCAAGTCAGTGCTGCTGTATTCCTGTAGACGTAGTAGATTGCCAAACATATTTAGGCCTTCAAATCTACAGCAAATTTAATTGGTGTAACCATATAGAGCATGTGTGTAATAAGTTAAGAGAGTTTTTAGCAAATATCATAATACTTAAAAATAGGATCCCATTCAAAGTTAAGATTATGAATTTGGTGGCAGAATCTTACATTCAATACGGTTTATCTAGCTATGGTCTTACACATAAAACTTACTTAAATAAAATGTATGATCTTCAACTTAGAATATTAAAAAATATAGTATCAACTAAAGTTCGGTATCAATATGGTGACGATCACGCTGGCCTGTTTAAGCCCTGTAAAGTTTTGCCTGTCCATACTCAGGTTAAATATATTTTATTAAAAAAACTGTTTTTCGAGATCAATAATCAGCCACAACCGAAACACTCTGTATACCCGATCGGTAGCTCGACGTCAGCTGAGTAGCAGACCGGTTCGCGTAAACAACGAATACGGTAGGCGAACATCTGATTATATTGTCACTCGACTCATTAATAAATTACCTTTGGGATTACGGGATAAATTGATGACAAAAATATTAAAAATAAACTTAAAGAACATTTCCTTAGTTTCGAGTTAACGAAATAATAACCGAACCATATGTATTTGTACAATTCTTCTTGATCTTTCTTTCTTTTTTTCTTTATGTATGTCATTTGTTATATTGGGACTACTCACCCACAGGACGGAGTATTGTCTTTATGATGTATATTGATTGATAGCCGTAAACTCTTCTTAGTATAATCTTAAACCTTAGTGGTTTCACTATTCTAAGTATTACCTACTCAATGTTTTGTAAGACCTTTTATATGGTAATAAATAAAAATAAAAAAAAAATGTGGTGTCGTGGGACACCAGGTAGGAACGAAGTTCCTTCGGCTAATGTAGAATCGACACAATGTGTATACGACTGTCGCGCCTGCGCACGTCTCATTTAACGAGGTCATCCTTACGGTTTTACTATCACATTTTTTTCAGTTCGGTCGCGCAGCAAAATCCCTATCTCCTCCAAGCCTGCCGTAAGGAACTTCGTTCCAATAAAAAATATGTTAAAATATAATCTAAATTAATACACAAATAAAAGTTACAAAATTTGATTGATTAGTTTAAGTAGGTATTCAATTATTATTTATATTTGCATTATCCGTTTTTATTTATTTTATGGAGATATTTTATCAAAATGTTAATAGAGTTAGAAGCAAGCTCAAGGAGCTTTAACTAAACATTTTGAATAAAAATTTTGATATTATATGTCTTATAGAAACTAACTTAGATAATAGTATACACAGTGAGGAATTCATTGACAATCGTTATGTAGTTTTTAGAAGAGATAGGCAGACATCAAAATCGCATAAAGAGGAAGGTGGCGGTGTTCTTATTGCTATAAAAAAAGAATTAGTGGCCACAAGGCGATATGAATGGGAGTCTTCAGCTGAGGACCTTTGGATAACCGTCTACAAGTCGCAATCTAAACATGTTGCATTTAGCTTATGTTTAGTTTACCTCGCTCCCGACGCTGAAACTAATTTGGTGGAAGACTTTTTCGATAACAGCTCTAGGGTACTCTTGGATTATGCTATCTCTAACAACGTTATTCTTTTAGGAGACTTTAATATTCCGTCCTTACAGTGGACTCGTGACTACTCTTCTAATTACTTGATATCTTCAGAACCCAGTGATAGAAAATCGTTATTACTAAGGGATATCATGGTCACTGGGAACCTTAAACAATTCAACTATTTTCCTAACGCTAACAATCGCATTTTAGACTTGTTTTTAACTAATCTTAATAATGTTTCGGTTTCGGAGGCAAAAGAACTAACTCGATTAGATCGCCATCACCTGGCAATCACCGTTAACTTGCAACCGAATACTAAATCGAAAAACTTACCTCACAATGAAAAACTTGTTCTTAACTATAGAAAATGTGATGTACAAAAATGTATCGATAAGCTTAATGAGATTTCATGGGACACTGTTCTGGATAATTCTGACATAATGTTTGCGTTGTACGTTTTTATGAAACGTTAAGCAGTATTATAGCTGAGTATACACCGTTGAAAAAAAGTTGCAAAAATACTTATCCTATATGGTTTTCAGACTCACTTAAAGCGTGTATTAGAGAGAAGATACATTTTCATAATAGATATAAAAAGTACAAAAACCCCAGAGATTTTGATACTTTTTCCATGTTACGCCGGCGTTGTAAAATGCTTATCAAGAAATGTTATGATGCTTTCATCTCATCCGTTGAAGAATCTGTTCACAGTAGTACAAAATTATTTTTCTCATTCGTAAAAAGTAAAAAAGCTGGCAGTAGCTTTCCACCTACGATAAAACTGGGTTCCAAATTAGCAACTACGAGTCCTGAGGTTTGTAACTTGTTCTCCGAATACTTAGCATCCTTATTTCAAGCTGATGATGGTAAGCCCCTGTCACACACGAATGAAAATAAATGCACATCTAGCCTTTCTAACATTGTTATAACAAAAGACGAAATCCTGAAAAAAAATAGAATCACTTGACATTAATAAAGGTACTGGACCAGATGGAATTCCACCTTACTTCATTAAGTAATGCGCTAATGCTTTGGCTGAAGCGTTAAGCATTATTTTCAATTAATCTTTGTCAAGTGGAATATTTCCCGATAAATGGAAAGTTGCTCATATTGTACCAATTCACAAAGCAGGAGATACTAGTGCATGCAACAACTTTCGCCCTATAAGTATCTTGTCCTGTTTTGCCAAGATTTTCGAATCCCTCATATATGAGAGTATCTACTATCTACCATTTCTTGCTGAAGAACAAAATGGTTTTATCAAAAATAAGTCGACTGTTACAAACCTTCTGGAATACACAAACTTCCTTTGCAAGTTGTTTGATAAGCGAGGACAGGTTGACTCAGCTTACACCGATTACCAAAAAGCATTTGACAGAGTAAATCATCGCTTATTGACTCATAAACTTCCGTCTTTTGGTATACATGGTAGCCTTCTTCGTTGGGTGGAATCTTACGTCTCCAATCGCTGTCAGCTTGTAGCTGTGAACGGATTTTTGTCAACACCGGCACCTGTTTTATCTGGTGTACCCCAAGGTTCCCACCTCGGGCCACTTTTGTTCGCCATATATATTAATGATTTGGTGCAAAATCTTAGATTGTGTCTGCTATATGCGGACGACTTAAAATTATTTACAGCGATCAATAACATAAAAGATTGTATAAAACTTCAGCAAGATCTAGACTTTTTGTGTTCTGAGAACTACATGAGTCTCAATACTAAAAAATGCTTTAACGTAAAGTTAAACCCATTAAATTTGACTATAAACTGCGTAATCAACCATTGAGTAGTAAATCAACCGTTCGCAATTTAGGTGTTACCCTTGACTCAAAGTTGACATTTTCCCAACATCTTGATAATGTAACATCCAAATGTAAACAGATGCTCGGATTCATATGTAGAATTTCCAAAGATTTAAAAAAAATCAAAACTCTTATAACTTTGTATAAAAATTCGTACTCCCCAAACTGGAATGTGCCTCTATTATTTGGTCCCCTCATTATATAACGCATGTAGAGCAAATTGAGTCTATACAGAAATGCTTCTTGAGAATACTGGCTATACGACTAGGCCTTAGAAGCAGCTTAGTCACGTATGAACAGCGCCTGGAGCACTTTAATTTTTCATCTCTTTACTATAGACCAGTCTTTCCCAAAGTAGGTGATAACGCCCCCTTGTGGGCGCTGGAGGCTTTAAGGGGCCCAGAATAAAGTTGGGGGGAGCTGATGTGATTTAAGCAATGAGTGATTTATAACTTCAGCTATTTCATATTTTAAAATTAACTGAAATTAAAATCTTCTTATTACACAACATCCATTTATTAGTTCATATTTATATCCTTTTTTATTGTACAAATATAAACTAAAAATGTAATTAATATTTATTATTTGAATGCGTTCACAAGCTAATTATATCGTTAAAGGAATCAAACACTGAAAAAATTTCGTGGTTTAAAGTTTTGCAGGTGAGGTCCCCACTTCCAATACTCTTTATTATTGTAAAATTGTATTATTATTGCTATTTTTTTATTTAAAATTAACAATGGTGATTATTGTTATTTTTTATAAAAGATACTCTAATGTACTGGTGTTTGTATTATTATTGCTCTCTCGTTTAGAATATAGGTTGAATTAAACTACAGGCAAGACAAATATATGATTCAGGTTTTTATGGTGAAAACAATGGGGGGCGCTACAAAATAACTGATTTTTTAAAGTGGGCGTTTGACAAAATAAGTTTGGGAACCTCTGCTATAGACGCTCCCTAACTGATCTGACATACTTATACAAAATTATAAACTCAAAATTGTCAACTTGTATTTTAACCGAAATTAACTTTAAAGCACCTTCGCGCAGTCAAAGAATTCCTCAACTGTTTTCCATACCTTCTAGTGCGAATAACATTGGCCACAACAATCCGATGTACCGAATGTGTCAACTTTATAATCGCCTGTGTTCATCACCTGAGATTCCTGATATCTTTTGCACTTCGTTAGTTAATTTGTTTTATAACTTGATTTTTGCTATAATAGACATGTTATGTACTTATAAAATTGGTTAGTTAGGCTATCTAGTTATATTTATTATTCTTATAATTTATCATTTCATGTGCCTAACTCACTGTATATGTACTAATAAATAAAAAAGTCAATATTTTGTTACCAGTGAGACCACTCGCAGCAAGTGAATTTAGAAACTGAACTGGAAAATTGGTAGCGTCGTTCTGATCAACTACACTATCCAAGAAAGTATAAACTACTTCATCCCCCATAATTAACGCCATAATTTTTTAGGGTTCCGTAAAAAAAATAAAAAACGAACCCTTTTGAGATCACACGTGCAACAGTCCGTCAAGTGGAATTTGGTAGGATGATGTTATCCTATGACCTAAACACCGATGTGCTAATATCTGTGTCTCATATAAGTATTTTTTTTAAATTACGTAAATTTCGAGTGACAAATTAGATATGAAAAAAAAAGTTTTGTAGACCTTACTGTGTCATATCTATCTATACTATAATAAAAGAGTAAAAAAAATGTGTCTGTACATTGAAAATTTTTCAAAAAAAAAATATTTGTGGCGATGGAGATATAGTAATAGAGTAAGAAAATAAAAAAAAATGTCTGTCTATTTGTCTGTTTGTCTGTTTGTCTGTTTGTACACGCTAATCTCCGGAAATACTGGACGGATTCGAATGAAACTTTTTTTGTTATATAGCTGTGAAGCCTGGGCAACATATAGGCTATAATTGATTTTGGAAAATGGAACACATGATGCAGAACTATAATGGTCCAGCTAAACTATAAAAAATATTAAAATGCCGCCTTAGCAAAAGTTGTTAAGTCTGATGAGAACTTTTTGTTGAGTTATAATACAACTGGCCAAGCGCGAGTCGGACGCGCACGAAGGGTTCCGTACCATAATCTATGAAAAATCACGTTTGTAGTATGGGAGCCTCCCATAAATACTTATTTTATTCGATTTTTAGGGTTCCTTACCCAAATGGGTAGAAACGGGACCCTATTACTTAGACCGTCCGACTGTTAGTCTGTCTGTCTGTCTGTCACCAGGCTGTATCTCATGAACCATTATAGCTAGACAGTTGAAATTTTTATAGATGATGTTTTTTTGTTGTCGTTGAACAAAAACATACTAAATCTATACTACAAATAAAAGAGTAAAAAAATGTGACTGTACATTGAAAATTTTTCCAAAAAAAAGTTGTTTCGTCCGAAGAAGAACTTATAAGTTCAGAATTTGCGGACCTTCAGAGCATAACACACCAGAAAAATTCTTGGATATGTGAACGCGCCATATTGACACCAAAAAATTAAAAATCAATTATTATAGAACTTATGACGCAAATTATTGTTAATTTCTTGGATAGAGTTGTTGACGACACCACCAATTATCCAGTTGAGTTTCTTAATTCACTTGCAGCAAATGGACTCTCGGCTCACAAAATAAGTCTTAATGTCGGAGGGCCAATAATGCGAATGCGAAATTTGACTCCGCCGAAACTGTGTAACGGAACCCAACTTAGTGTCACAGCACTGTATGCCGAAGTTCAGCGGCTGAATTTCAGCCAATGCATGCCTGCAATGTTATTTGCATTACTAGCAACACATAATGCCGAACTTCCGATGCTTTTGCCTGAATCGGACCCGTACCCGTACCCGTACCCGTACCCGTACCCGTACCCGTACCCGTACACGTACCCGTACCCGTACCTGTATCCGTACCCGTACCTGTACCCGTACTCCCTCTTCCGCTCCCGCCGCCGCTCCCGCCGCTGCCGCCACTGCCGCCACCGCCGCCGCTCCCGCCGCCGCCGCCGCCGCCGCTCCCACCGCCGCCGCCGCCGCCGCTCCCGCCGCCGCCGCCGCCGCCGCCACTGCCGCCGCTGCTCCCGCTCTCGCCGCCGCCGCTGCCACCGCCGCCGCCACTGCCGCCGCCACCGCCGCTGCCGCCGCCGCTGCCGTTTCTGCTCCCGCTCCCGCTTCCGCTCCCGTTCGCTCTTCCACGTACCCGTTCCCGTACCCGTTCCGCTCTCGCTCCCACTCCTGCTCCCGCTCCCGCTCCCACTCTCGCTCCCGCCGCCGCTCCCGCCGCTGCCGCCGCCGACGCCGCCGCTGCCGCTGCCGCCGCTCCCGCCGCCGCCGCTGCCGCCGCCACTGCCGCCGCCGCTCCCGCTCTCGCCGCCGCCGCCACCGCCGCTGCCGCCGCCGCCGCCACTGCCGCCGCCGCTTTCGCCGCCGCCGACGCCTCCGCCGCCGCCGCCGCCTCCGACGCCTCCGCCGCCGCCGCCGCCGCCACCGCCGACGCCTCCGCCGCCGCTGCCACTTCCGCTCCCGCTCCCGCTCCCGCTTCCGCTTCCGTTCCCTTTTCCATTTCCATTCCCTCTTCCGCTCCCGTGTCCGTTCGCCGCAGACGCGCCAAAGACGGAAGATTAAATTCTCATATCGGCACATCACTACAGTCCGGCGTTTCCACCGAACTTCAGCAGCTGAACTTCAGCTTATTTAGTGTGTCATCCCCACCGAACTTTAGACACTGAACTTTAGCCGCTAAACTTCGGCATAGTCTGCTGAGACACTTAAAGTTTACTGTGAGTGGTGCCAGTGAAACTGTATTTATTCCGCGTATAACAATTTTCCTTTTGAAAATACACAGTTTTACAAATACACAGTGTTTACTTGCTTTCCTATGAAAATAAGTCACAGTTTTAGAGGCTTAAAGCTGCTGATGTCGATCTAAGGACTGCTTTTTCGCATGGCCAACTTAATGTGGCTTTCTCCAGGGTTAGTAACACTTCAGCTCTTTTCATATTGGCTCCCGAAGGAAAGAATTAAAATAATATTGACTTTTAACTCCTAACACTGTTACAAGTACTTTCTTATCTCTCTCTATCTTTCTCTTTCATTAGTTGTTATTTATATTAATACGCCGGAGTCATAAAGTCCACGCGAACGAAGTCGCGGGCATCAGCTAGTTATTAATAAATCAAACAGCCCTAGTTTAAAGTAAACTAAACAAACAAACCGATACAATTTACGAAACAGAAAATAGCTAATGACTACTCCTCCAAATTAAAAGTTAAGAAGGTCTGTTAAATTTGAAATTTGGCAAATTTTAATTTATTACTCGGATACAAACCAGGTCATTTTGGTATGTTGCTACTGATCGGAAAAACCTTTTAGGGTTCGAAATAAAGATGTCGTTTTATATTTTGAAAGTAATAAGATGACGAGCGTCATATATTCTATCATAAATATACAAACCTTGCCTATGATAAGACATGATTGATACTCGTAGTATATATTCATTCATTGCAAAGATATAGGAAGAATATAGATTCCGCGATGAAGGCTCCAAAACATACACTGTTTTGAATTGTAGCAGAAGGCAAAATGTTGAGTATGTATACCTTGTCGATGGTTTGTGGTCAAAGGAAGTAATGTGACACATGCCAATGTTCTTTGTTCGTAATAAATCTATTAGAAGTAACATGCTTTATTTAATTTAAATATAATATATATATACCAAATATTTAACAGTGGCGACGAGGATGGCGACGACATTCGGTATTTTGTCGTCGTTCGACCATAATGTCGATAATTGGAAGACATATAAAGGACGGATCACGCAGTGGTTCATTGCAAACGATATATCGCCGGAGTCGGACGCCGAAGGTACAAAGCGCAGAGCTATTTTACTAAGCGCGCTCTCAAACAATACATATAAGCTTGCAGCAGATTTGGCACTGCCGCAGGATTTACAAGACATCAAATATGAAAACATTTTAGAAATTTTAGATAAACACTTTACACCAAAGAAATGTGGGTTTAGTGAGCGGCATAACTTTTATGCAGCGGTGCAACAAGCCGGCGAGAGTCATACTCAATGGGCGTCGAGATTGCGAGGGTTGACTGCCTTTTGTAACTTCACAAATTTAGAGGAAATGCTACGCGATCGATTTGTTATGGGTATGCTTGCGGGTCCAGAGAGAGCTCTTACAAAAGCGATTGAGATTGCGGAGAATGTTCGGTGTGCTAGAGCTGGTGCTGCCGCTTCCTTGCAGTCATCACAGTTACAAGGGCAATTGTATAAAATCGCTGGAAAAAACTCATCGGAAGCTACAGTGATAAAAGAAAAGTGTTCGGTGTGTGGCCGGAGGAATCATACGTCGCAAAAATGTCGTTTTAAGAACTACCAGTGCCGGAAGTGTAATTCTTAGAGACATCTGAGCAACATGTGTTCAAAAATTAAATGTGTGGAAACGGTGAGTGAGGTGACGATGGTGAGTTATTTCATATCCGTTCTCTTCACGGTGAACCCATGACCGAGAGCATTCTTGTTAACGGTGTTCAATTGACATTTGAAATTGACAGCGGTTCGGCCGTTACTGTAATTTCTGAAAAGTTATTTAGGACCTTTTTCAGCGATGTGCCATTGTCGCCGGCTAAGAAAAAACTATTGTCTTATACTGGCGATAACATTAAATGTACAGGCGTTTTACGATTGCCTGTAACGTATAAAGATTGCACGCACATGTTAGTTTTTTTTGTCGTGCGGGACGGGGGGCCACCGTTGTTGGGCAGAGATTTTTTATCATTGTTTAGTTTGCAATTGTTACCATGCAAGTACGTGGGCTCAAGTGAATCGACAGGAAGTTCTATTGAACAATTAAATTCTAAATTCCCAGATCTTTTTTCAGGGAAACTTGGTACTTTTAATAAATATGAAGTTAAATTACGTCTGAAAAATGATGCTAAGCCGATTTTCTTTAAAGCAAGGCCAGTAGCATTTGCTTTGCGAGATAAGGTGGACAAGGAAATCGAAAGGCTTGTACAGCTAGGAATTTTGAAACCTGTTGATCATTCGGAGTATGCGTCGCCGGTCGTGCCAGTGCTAAAGCGTAACGGTAGCATTAGGCTATATGCAGATTATTCTGTGTCTATAAACAAACAATTGTTAGTTGAGCAATATCCTCTGCCGACGGTTCATGAATTATTTTCAAAGCTGCATGGCGGCCAACAGTTTTTAAAATTGGATTTGTCTATGGCTTACAACCAATTCGTTCTTGATGAGGAATCACAAAACCTTACTTGCATCAATACGACACGTGGCCTGTTTAAGTATACGCGTATGGTTTTTGGTCTAACCAGTGCACCGTCAATTTTCCAACGTGCAATGGAAACAGTTCTATCGGGCATGGACGGAGTGTTATGTCTGCTGGATGACATTTTAGTAACGGCTCCTAATCATAAACTTCATTTAGAAAGGCTTTACGCTGTACTTCAAAGGCTACAAGATGCAGGGTTAACGTTACAAAGGGAAAAATGCGAATTTTTCAAGAATGAAATTAGTTATTTAGGTTACGTTATAAATGCTCAAGGGTTAAAAAAAGCACCCGAGAAGGTTAAAGCCATAGTTGAAGCACCAAAACCTAATGATGTCAAAAAGTTACAGTCGTTCTTAGGATTAGTAAATTACTATCGGAACTTTGTTCCAGGAGCTTCGAGTATATTAAGTCCATTATATGATTTACTTAAAAAGGGATCCAAGTGGAATTGGAATGCGATACATGACAAAGCATTCAATGAAATCAAGAAGCTTTTAGTCTCAGATAGGGTGTTAACACATTTTAATCCCGACGCCAAACTGATTTTGACAGTGGACGCATCACCAAATGGCTTAGGCGCAGTGTTGTCACAGGTAGACTGTGAAGGCACCGAAAGACCTGTTTGTTTTGCGTCACGAACTTTGAATGCTGCTGAAAAACGATATTCCCAAATACAAAAAGAAGCCACAGCCATCATTTTTGGGGTGCGTCGGTTTCACCAATATTTATATGGTAGATCAACACCCTTTATACTGCGTACAGACCATAAGCCGTTAATTACAATTTTTGGACCACATCGAGGCATCCCTGAAGTAACAGCAAATCGTCTCCAGAGGTATGCAATTTTTCTTAACGCTTACAATTATAACATTGAATATGTACGCAGTGTTGACAATTGTGCTGATTTTTTGTCTCGTGCCAGCCTGCCTGATCAGCCAGGCGATTCGGGTGATGCTGACATAGAAATGATGGACTGCGCTACATACATTAACTTTGTTGTGGAGGGCAATTTACCAGTGACGCTGAGGGATTTGCGCGATGAGACTAAAGCGGATGTTACACTAAGCAAAGTAGTAAAATATGTCATGAACGGATGGCCAAAAAAGGTTTTAGACTTACGTATTAAACCATATCATTTTTGTAGGACGCAACTTTCATACGAAAATGGCTGTTTGATGCGTGGTCACAAAGTGGTTTTACCCGAAAAATTATGGGCTAAAGTTTTGTCAGAGCTTCATAATTCACATATAGGAATAGTTAAAACGAAAGCGGAGGCTCGTTCGCGATTCTGGTTTCCCGGAGTTGACAAGGCATTGGAGAAATTGATAGGTGGATGTGAAGTATGTAACCAACTGAGACCGTCACCATCACGCACTCCGTTGACACCTTGGGAATTTCCATCTAAACCCTTCCTAAGAATTCACATTGATTTTTTAGGACCAATCAATAATCGCTCATACTTAGTAATTGTAGATGCTCACTCGAAATGGGTTGAAGTATATGATATGGTCAGTAATACCACTTCTGCAGCTGTAATAGAAAAACTTTATGATTTTATGTCGCGATTTGGACTACCACAGACGATAGTCAGCGACAATGGCACAGCATTTACGTCTCACGAGTTTTCTAACTTCTGTGAGTTAAACGGCATTGCTCATTTGACGTCTCCAGCATACCACCCAGCTAGTAACGGTCTAGCTGAAAGTTACGTCAAAATAGTGAAAAAGGGTATTAAATCCAGTCTGGCGTCGTCCGATAATATGAGGGTCTGTTGGTTGAGGCTTCTTAAACACTTATTTGATTATCGGAACTCAGCCCATTCTGTTACCGGATTTTCACCAGCGCAACTAGTATTTGGTCAAAATCTCAGATCGCGTCTGGATTTAATTAAACCTATCGAATCGTCATCGACGTCCTCACTCACTTCATTGTCTAACCACGTGAAACGTAAACAGTGTTCGCAGAGTGAGTCATACGGTGGCAAAAAAAGTACACAAGACTTTCAAGTTGGAGATGAAGTGCTTTACAAAAAGTTTTCAAATAGTGCTAAGTATCAATGGAGTAGAGGTGTAATTACCAGAAAAATTGGAAAAGCTGTTTACATTGTTAACGATCACATTTCATCAATTTCTTTTAAGAAACATAAGGATCAAATAATTTTGTTTAAAGGGTATGATAAATACGTTCAACATGGTTGGGATTGTGACGCAGATAGTTCTGGTTTACATGAACCAAATCCGTCATCACATGTCGTGGGGGAAGAACAGGTTACGGAAATGACGAGTCCGCCATCAAATGGAATTGCTGGTGGTGAATCAATTCTTCCGTCACGATCTACCACGAGGTTGTTAAGAGATATACCCCGAGTTGATTATAAACCTTTACTTTAGTTATTATTATATAATAAAGGGAGGAGATGTTGAGTATGTATACCTTGTCGATGGTTTGTGGTCAAAGGAAGTAATGTGACACATGCCAATGTTCTTTGTTCGTAATAAATCTATTAGAAGTAACATGCTTTATTTAATTTAAATATAATATATATATACCGAATATTTAACAATTCTATCATAAATATACAAACCTTGCCTATGATAAGACATGATTGATACTCGTAGTATATATTCATTCATTGCAAAGATATAGGAAGAATATAGATTCCGCGATGAAGGCTCCAAAACATACACTGTTTTGAATTGCAGTAGAAGGCAAAATGCCTTCCGCTACGTTTCTAGACACTGCTAAATAAAAAAGTCGCGAGATCAGAAGTCAATGTCCTTAGATAATGTCATTTAAATTTTGTCGTTTTAAACAGCTCATGTAAACATATCGGCTACTGTGCATTTGAAATCGAATTGTCTAATAGGTAAAAATAAAAAATCATTTCCACATTATTATTTATAAATAAGATGCCATCAAATTACATAGTAGAGATGCAAGTCCTGATGGAATTTATAAAGAGAATTGTGACAAAACTATTAGCTTTTACAGGTGAGCACATATTTTTCACTTGAAATTACAGATTTTTATAGGTACACATAATACATTTTTGTCTGGAAATTGAGTGCAATCCTTCCCATTTTATTATAAATAGACAACATAGTAATTTATGCTTATATTTCTTATTATATAAGTATTTCGTAAGCTTTTCGTAATTATCGAAATTTTAGACAATAGGGTTAGAAAAAGCTAGTCGATAAAAAATATCGATACCACATAATTTATTTTTAATTTTGATATTAATCATGAAAGAGAAAAAACTTGAATGAAAGAATTGATGATCAACCGAACTTGTGAGGTTCGATCGAAATTATGGGAGCAGCATCATTTGAAATTGGCTGTGACAGACGGACCGACAGACAGACGCACAAGTGATTTTCAGAATAAAGGTTCCGTTTTTAAAATTTAATTTCAGAACCTATAATCATCACACATTAACATTTGAACGGAACACAAAAATTTACAAAAAAGTATTTTGAATTGTCTTGTTATTTATATAGCTCTGACGGCCAATGTTGCGCACTACTTGAAGGGGCCGTGCCAACATAGCTACTATCAACCAACCCTCCTTTTGGCTTCGCCACAATCGGATAAAGATGATGATTTATAATTATTTAGATAGTAAAAAATAATTTGTTTACAATTTAAAAAAATTTTATTACTGACTTCTTGCTAACCCTATAACCCGTGCACGAGGATTAGTATTTCTCAAAAGTATCGATGTCGATATCTTTCATGTCATACCTCCCTCGGGGTTCACAAACAGTGTACGCTTTCAATTTTGACGTTTAACGAAGTCTCATTCTTGCAACAGTAAATTTCCTTAACAGAGAAAGGGACACAAGATGGGTTTTATGCCAGATTATATCTTTCGGAACCTAAAAATTTTTTTTTGCTCTTTTATTCATTATTCTATAAATTTATACAAAGTTCGTTACTCCACCGACAAAAACATAGTTTTGACTAAATGAATATAAACTCCTTTGAGCATTAAATTGTTCGTTGCTTCGGTAGCTAAATTAAAAACAAATATATAGTGACAAGTAACACTGATTGAGGAGTTCAAGACTTTGTGTTATGGGATACTAACTCAACGATACTACATTTATAACAAATACATATATATTTAAACATCCAAGACCCTGGACAATTTGAAACGGGCTATTTTCCAACTTGCCCTGACCGGGGATCGAACCCGGACCCTCTGGGTGGTGGACTAGCATGGTAACCACTACGCCACGAAGACCGTCATAGATACAAAGATTTATAATATAAGAGATAGAACAATATAGTAATGCCCACATAAACGTTTGAATATAGTTATCTCTTGTCCAAATACATACTTAGTTACTGTGCAATAAAGCCCGTACCACGATATGAAGTTGCCGTTATCACGAAAGTTTACCTTTGAACCGTTTTAATATTATCAGTGAAACTTTCTCCAACTGTCGATTTGAAAGCGAACGCGAGCTTTGAGCTTTGGGACTCATGAAAAGGTTTAGATAAAGGGTAAGTGAATTTGCGGTGAAATATAAATTGACTAGCTTTGGCCCGAGCCTACACTCGATTTTAACTTTATCTTTAAAGTTCGATATAATACATACATACACTATTACTTCTTTATCCTTAATGGGATAGACAAAGCATTTCTGGTCTCGCGTCCCGAAGCAGACAGAGCCCAGGGCAGCATGACCCAAAGACCGCTTATAGTGTGATGGTGGGCGAGAAGGTTGATTAAGGAATCAAAACAGTGACGAGTTGCTGGCCGCATCGCTTTTCTAAGGAGTCGAACACGAATGTGGCACCAGGGTGTTTCAGACATAGATACAAGTCAAATAAAATCTAGGCCTGCAGGCCTAACAACTTTCATAATTAACCGTTTACATAAAAATAAAATAATATATTGTCGAAACAAAATGTTATACATAAATGGGTGGTACACAGTAGGTTTACAAACCATCCATTAGAAATGAAAACGTATATATTGCGTTTTGGACGCCATTTCGAAATTTCGAAGAATTATTTAAAAAAAAACTAAAGCAAGTTTTATCTAAAACAATGAACTGAAAGTTTAAAGTGCTCTTCAAGACGAGTTAAAAGAGCCCAAACTCGATGGGGTTGCGTCGTTTCATTACAGAGTTCCTACGGCTACGTTCCTGCTCCATCATCAGATCAGCTCCATATTAATATTACATAGTCACGCGATCTATGTATGCGTGCAAAATTTCAGCTCAATCGGAAACCGGGTAGGGGGGCAAATTTAACTTGCAATATTTGATTACAGACAGACAGACAACGGAACTAGTGAAACTAAATCTTGTAAAAATATTAAGTTACACAGATACACAGGCACGTCAAACTTATAACACCCTCTTTTTGCGTTGAGGGTTTAAAAGCAAAAGCGTCGAGACGGTAAATGTTTCTAATTCTTCGGTTGAATACATCAATATTATATTATGGAAAAACTGAATACTAGAATATTCCAGGATTAATAAAAAAACTTTGACTAATATAAAAATAATTGCTCGCATCGCAGCAACATATCAAAATTACCTAGTTTAAATCCCCAAACAAACCGGGAGAGCAATAAATTAAAATTTGCCGAATTTCAAATTTAACCGACCTCCTTAACTTTTAATTAGAGCGAGGACCCCAAATTATGAGTTTTGTAGAATACGTTATTTTGTGTTTAGTGAACTGTATCGGTCCGTTTGTTTACTACGCAAGACTTTTTCAGATTATATATTATAGTCTAAGATCCGAAGAGAGGTCGACCTTCACCCATCTTGTTTTTTTTATTAACCTATACTGTCCCACTGCTGGGCAAAGGTCTCTCCCATTTCCCATCTGCTTACCGAATGAAAAATATTTATATCAGAAATATCTATGTTCCTGAACATTTACCAATAGACTTGCCGTAAAATGTAATATGATTATGGCTATTGTTATAAATATTTCACTTCTTTTTTTTTACTAACTTGGTAGTCGAAAAAAAATATCCAATGGAAAGCATACAACATACACAGTATGCGTACACACAAATAGTGTGTTGATATATGTTTTATAATTTTAACGGAAGTGCCGATTTTCATAACTTTCTTTGTATATGTTAATATTTCCTCGATAAAATTGAAGTTCTAACATTTTATTTTAAAACAGCTCGTGAAAATTCAGAGAATTTTTAATTATTTATCTAAGAGTCAGTGAGTTAAAAAAGCATATTTTCGCCCGCATCTTGACTTTAACTTCAAAGCGTCCAAATAAAGAGACTCATAACTTGAAACGTTAAAAGGCTTTCGATAAAACAGTCGAGAGCCCTTTAAACCTTCTGAGAAAGATACCTATAGAAATAAAAGAAAAAATAATTCCCGTCCCAATGAAGTTCGATATATTTTTTGCCGACTGCAAAAGTAGAAGCTTGACGAACCGATGACCGCCCCGGCAAGAAAGGGGATCGACCCAAGAACCTCTGGAGTGACAGGCTAGCGTATCACGGAAGTGGTCAGGATCATCTGCACGGCTAACGTCTAACAGCCATGCCGAGTGGCCTCCGGCACAAAATACTCTTCCTGTGGATGTCGTAAGAGGCGACAAAAGAAATAAATACAAGCATCTTGTACAACAACTGTATTCCAAAAAAATAATTTTCTTTTTCTTTTTAAAATATTCTTTTTTGTTTAATAGGGATAATAGCAAGGTATGCAAGTTAGTCCCATTGTTACCTCGTGAGAAAATCTAATGATGGAATCCTCGAGATATCGAGGGAACTTTTATGCACATGCACATGTGTTTTTTGTGAATAAATGCATTTGCATTCAGAAAGTGTGTTTTGGTGATATAGAAAAGATGTCGAAGACCAGAAATTGAAGTTTTTTTTATTGATTATATTATTGGCGAAAAACGTCCATTTCATATAAATATAAATAAATGTATTTCATAAAATAGTTTGAAGGGTTGTCTAAGGCTTGATCAAGACACAATTTTTAAATATCTCCGTTTCCTTTCAAATGGGCCCCGAAAAATTCATGTACTCGTATGTATGTAAGTGCAATACAACAAACGTGATGTTTTATAGATAATGGTACGGGACTGTTCGTGCGCGAGTCCGACTCGCACTTGGCCGATTATGTTACCTGATTACTCAAAGACGCCTGGACCAATTTGAAAAATTCCTCTTTATTTGCATACTCAACAAGTAGTCCCATATAAATTTTATCAAAATCGATTGTGTAGTTTTGTGTTGAAGACGGTTTTGAGTTTCAAAAAAATATTTTTTTCTGTTATAGTTCTGTTATATAATAGTAAAATAAGAAAAAATCTCTTCTTTAAAATAACTATTGAAACAAAAGTTTTATTCCCTCGTGTCTTCTGGAATTAAACATATTTCTTGGTGTCCTACGCTGCACTCGTAACTCTGATATACTGGCGTGGACTTTCAGTTTGTTTAAAATTCTCTGATTCTTAGTAAAACTTGTTTAAAAAAAATTAAAAAAGGATGTAGGTAGCAAAACTTTTTTAATGCAACATACTCGAATATCTAACTATGCTGCATTAAAAAATATATGAATCGGGAATCTCGGGATTTTAAGATCTCTTATGCCAGATGGAAAGAGTGATCTGCCATCCAGATGTACTCGTATATCGGGTTCAATTACATTCCTAAGGGCGGCGATCGGTTGTAAAGTTTAGGCACAAAAGCATCACTAAAGAGGGTTGACGTCGTGAAAGTACTGCTAAATCATGTTAACTTTTTTGGCTATTTATTTGCCACTTCGCAAGGTCTTTGGCATCCCTGGGTGATCATTGACATGCATATTATATTTGTGATCGTTCAATCTTCGATTAGAGCAGTTGTGTCACAATCACATATGACGAGCATTAATACAGTGCAGTGAAAGTGCTAACGCATCAAACCATCTATCAATCTCACGTATCTTCGGCCGGCTGCGATGACCTACATTGGTGAGTCATAGCACCTTGCTATGTTTACGTACGATAGTTGTTAAGGTGACACTCTCCCCGCTTTCAAAATGAGTACGACGCCATCTAAATCCATTCAGATCAAAACTGAAACGGAACGCTATCTTTACGACTGTTATAGAAGTGAAAAGAATGAAAGGCTAAAACAACAGAGCCTTATCGAAGAATTACAGAGCCAAATTGCGGTTCTTCAAAAACAGTTGCAATGCGCTGTTGAATCAAAAGCTACAGCCCAAGCAACCACTAGCACGGAAACATCAGCGCCTCACGCTGAGTATATTACTGACGAAGACGAGTTGGCTAAAGAGACAGAGTGGATTAGAACAAAGTCCAGGAAAAAGAGGAAGTTGAACACGTCTCCCACACTCTCGCCTCAGGCAAAAGAATGCCAAATATCTGAAAAAGTAAAAAAAGTTCTCCCACCTCCTCCTATCGTGGTGGATGGTGTGGAGAACTACCAGAACTTTTATGACTTTTTGACACGAGATCAACCCGCTAGCACCTTCACAGTAAAGATGTTGCATGGCGCTAGCGTAAAGATAAATGCTTGCGACGTAGAAACATATAGAGCAATTACGAAGCTACTCACAGACAACAACTGCCTTTGGCATTCATATGAGAACAAACAGGACAGGCCAATCAGGGTGGTGGCCAAAAAATTGCCTTCTACGTGTAAACCGGACAGGATTATTGAAGACCTCAAAGCAAAGGGTCTCCAAATTGAAGACGCTGTGAATAAATTAAGTTGGAAAACTAAAGAGCCCTTAAATATGTTCATGCTGACATTCAAAAACCATGAAGAAATTGGCAAAATTTATCAGATAAAATCTATCTTGGGGTGCGTGGTTGATATACAACCTCTCAAATCTTCCTAACTTATCCCGCAATGCAAGAGATGTCAGGCTTATGGCCATACACAAATGTATTGTGCCAAAGAGCCAAGATGCGTAAAGTGCACTGGAAAACATCTTACCGTGGACTGTAAAAAACCAAGTACAGAAAAACCGAAGTGTGTGCACTGCGGAGAAAGTCATCCTGCGAACTATAGAGGTTGCATGATAGCTAAAGAGATGCAGAAGATAAGAAACAAGTCTGTTAAAAAAAAATGTAGTCAGTCATTAAAATACTGCTCAGAGCAAACTGCAGAAACCTACCAATAAGCCCGTATCAAAAGTAACCACAAATATCTCTTACGCTCAGACGGTTGCGAAAAATTCTATAAGTCAACCCCAACGCAAAGATGAAAGCACTCAAAACCCACAAGAGAAAAAGTTAGATGAAATTCTAAAGCTTATGTCATCATTAGATGAGCGCTTGAAAAAACTAGAAAATAGCACCAAACCCGCTATTACTACCAAGAATAAAAAATGATGAAACAACTGAAGATCATGGCATGGAACTGCAATGGGCTACTTAAGCACAAAAATGAGTTACAAGTAATTCTATTTATAGAAAATATTGATGTGTGCTAGTATCTGAAACACACTTTACAAAACAATCTTACATAAAATTAAAAGGTTACAAAGAATATAATGCATTGCATCCAGCAAACAAAGGTAGAGGTGGCAGTGCTGTTATCATCAAAGAAACTATTCAACATCAAGAACATGTTAAACATGAAATTCCTCAGGTGCAATGTGCTGCAGTCAGATTGAATACAAAAAGTTGTCTTCTTACTGTAGCTGCCATAAACTGCCCACCAAGACATAAAATACAGAAAGACTTGTGGAAGAACGTTCTTTACACACTTGGTGATAAATTTGTATTGGGAGGTGACTTCAATGCTAAGAACACGTATTGGGGTTCCCGACTTACGAACACAAAAGGAAGAAAACTTATGTGCGCCATCACAGAAATGAAATGTGGTATTGCATCAACAGGTTCACCTACATACTGGCCAACGGACCCATCAAAAACCCCTGATCTCATAGACTTTTTTATTTATAAAAACATGTCGTCTAACTACATACAAACTAATCAAAGTTATGATATGAACTCCGATCACTCAGCCATATATTTAGAAATAAACGAAAAAGTAATATTTAAGGAAGATAATTTAACTCT
This sequence comes from Acrobasis suavella, assembly GCA_943193695.1. NCBI lineage: Eukaryota > Metazoa > Arthropoda > Insecta > Lepidoptera > Pyralidae > Acrobasis > Acrobasis suavella. The sequence continues at coordinate 34,319,965 of OW971928.1, forward strand.
AATCAATAAATATACAGACTGGGATAGTTTTAAAATAGAATTAGACAGCCATGTAGACCTTAGAGTACCACTAAAGACTCCAGAGCAACTAAATATAGATTTAGAAAAATTTGTCAGCTTAATACAACATACTGCTTGGAATAATACACCTAGGAGTAAGAAAAGGACAGTGAAAAACACATACCCATTAGAGATAAAAGACCTGGTAAAAGAAAAAAGAAGACAAAGAAAACTATGGCACCAAACTAGGTCGCCAGACGATAAAAAAAAGTTGAATAACCTCTCAAAAAAGCTTAAAAGGGCAATCCGAAAACATAACGATGAGTGCACAAATACGTATCTCCAAAAACTGTCCAGTGACCGTAGTACAGATTATTCTCTCTGGAAAGCTACGAAGAACATGAAACGGCCAATAAACCAAATTCCTCCCTTGAAACTTGGATTTGGAAAGTGGGCGGTTAGCAACGAACAAAAAGCTGCTTTGTTTGCCGAACACCTCGAAGGGATCTTCAAACCAAATGACAGATCAGAAGGCATCGTTGAAGATATCACTGAGGAACTCAGCGAAAATTATAATGAACAAATAAATATACAGCTTGTAACTCCAAAAGAAGTTATGAGGGAAATAAAACAGCATATCAACACCAGGAAATCTCCTGGCTTTGATCTCATACCAGGTGAACTGCTACACAATCTCCCGAGAAAGGCTTTAGTCAAATTAACTAATCTCATAAACGCTGCTTTGAGACTTAAATACGTGCCCGATTTATGAAAAGTAGCTGAATTAATAATGATTCCGAAACCGGGAAAACCGCCAAATGAGACGACGTCGTACAGGCCAATTTCATTGTTACTCGTTATGTCAAAGTTATTTGAAAAAATATTACTAAAAAGACTAAAACCTATCATCGAAACCAAAAACATTATTCCACCACATCAGTTCGGCTTCAGAGAAAAGCATTCAACTATAGATCAAGTTCACAAAATAACAAATATAATTGAAAATACCTTCGAAAATGAAAAAGTCTGTTCTACTATCTTTCTAGATGTAGCGCAAGCTTTCGATAAAGTGTGGCATGAAGGACTCATCATAAAACTTAGAAACATGTTACCCACTAACTACGTAGATATAATTACATCATATATAACCAATAGAGCTTTTAGAGTGCGACAAGAAAATGCGTATTCTAAAATTAAAGAAATAAAAGCAGGAGTGCCTCAGGGAAGTGTTTTAGGTCCGGTCCTGTATCTACTATACACCTCGGACATTCCTGATATAGATGACAATACTATGGCGACCTTTGCTGACGACACTGCTATAATGGCTGTCGGAAGTACTCATGAAGAAGCAGCAGAAAAGGTTCAAATAGCAATTAATAAAATTATTGAATGGACAAAGAAGTGGCGAATCAAGCTAAATGAATCAAAGTCAACTCATGTTAACTTTACGAATAAGCAAGAACAATTTTGTCCCGTGTATATAAATGGAAAGCAAGTTCCATTTGAAAATACAGCCAAATACTTAGGTATGACTCTGGATGCAAAGCTGCGCTGGAAAGCGCACGTCAAAAAGAAAAGAGAAGAGCTCGAAATACGGTTTCAAAACATGCAATGGCTGCTTGGGAGAAACTCTGCCTTGTCAGTGCACAACAAAATATTTTTGTATAAACAAGTCCTGATGCCAGTATGGACTTATGGTAAACAGCTGTGGGGCTGTACCAAATAGAGCAATATTAGTATGATCCAAACATTCCAGAACAAAGTACTCAGGAGCATTGTCAATGCACCCTGGTACATTAGAAATGCTGACCTGCACCGGGACCTTAACATGCAGTTCGTCGATAAAGTTATTAAAAAATATGCAGAAGCACACGAGTATCGATTGCTTCATCATGTGAACGTTGAAGCAATCCAGCTCCTCGACAACACGGACACAGTGAGAAGACTTAAACGAACTAAACCGTTCGAATTAGTGTAGTGTAGTGACAATAAAAAAATAATACTTAGTGCGGTAATAGTGCAATAATTAAAGACACACGAACAAAGTGCCTTCCCCTTAATAGAGACAGTAAGAAAAGTGCCGATGGACACATTCTTATACTATTGCTTATAAAGCTAGGTCAATGTAAAATTACTAATTAGTCTTAGATTAATAGGCTAGATTGTAATAATATTAGCGTACTTATTGAACAGTATGTAGGTACGTTAAGAAAGTGAAAAAAATATATATATTTGGACAAGAATAAGTGGGAAAGGTACCCCGAATTCCGAAGTAGTACAGGTGCTGCTGAGGATGCAACCGGAAACGAAGAAAAAAATATAACCGTACATAAAAAGGGACACATCCACAGAATCCTCTAAAGCGCAACCCTGTCACAGATTCATACAGAAATCAAGAAAAATGGGCTTTCGTTATTTCGATTAATTAATAATTCCCAACTCGGTCCAGCGTGAAGCGGCTACAAATGAAAATTTAATGATAACTGGTTTCGGCCGGATCTTTTATTCTGGTTTGCAAGTTTTTCGGAAGTTTTTCGCCGCTCATCGAGTAATAAATAATAACAGTTTATAAAAGTTACGGATTTAGGGTGGTTTAGCTTTTTGCGGGTTTAAAAGAACGTTCAACGTTCAAAATTTTCAGTTTTATGCTTTTCATATACTTTCCCGTCTTTATTATTTATAGAGATGCAATGTTAAAGTCAACCTTAGCCAGAGACGTACTTTTCACCCAACACCACGCTAAAAGCCCTAGACTTTGTCCGCTTCGAGCTAGAAGATTTAAATGCTCCGTCTGTCCCATTAGAGATAAAGGCGTGACAGCATATTATGTATGTAAAGATTTTGTGGAAGATGCAAAAGTTTCTATCTTCCCTAATTTATCGGCTGGTATATATGCACGAGAATTCGGCGTAGTCCGTATGGCATGCGATGAATTTATAGCGCCCCAATTCCCATGGAACCTTGCAATTTTTCCATTTTAAATTGCCCTTTGGAGATCAATATGTTGACTTCTAATTATGTTTTATAGTAATATTTGTTCTGATTGGTTTTTCTTCTTGAATGATTCCCAAAGCTAACATTTAGACTTAATAGTACTGGGGCTCCTAATTCATTTCGCATTACGAACTGAATTATCACTTTATTATTGATAATTTTATGTTTTTCTGATTAAATATATTAAGAGACTTAACAGGACTTAAATACATAGAAAAAAAAACTGCAGGAGCCGTGACGAGGCAGTAGTCACTGGTCAGTGACCTTAGTGCCTGCAAAAGACTATTTCCAGATTAATTTTTTTTTTAATTGTTTCATTATTTCTATCCAAAAAATATATATAAATAATAAATACAGTTCCATTTCTCACGTACCAACAATTCATGTAGAATAAGTAGGAAAAGTATTTGAGTTGAGTGAGAACGACCGCTTTCTCGAAAATAACGAATTGAGGAGGATTCCTTTTATTATTCTGGGCGAAAGAATTCAGGCAATGGAATAATATTCAGGACGGTTAGTGCGAGAGTCGAGATCGACCTACTTTTTTGTACAAAGTTTTATTAACCGACTTCAAAAGAGGAGGAGCACAGGAGGAAGATAACAATTCGATACGTGTGGTTTTTTTTGTAATTAATATACAAAAAAAACGCGCGCGATATCTTTACCACTTGTAAACCAATACTGAGGATTCTTTTTTATTTGAAAGCCCTGTGAACCTCGTTCATCCCATATAATTTGGTGAAGATATGGTGAAGAACTTTGGAGATTTGGAAGAAACTCCTAAAAGAAAAAGAAGTCAATTGGTTTTTCTTTTTTTTTTAATTTTAATTATTTGTACTTTGTAAGTTTTTTTACAAATGGGGTATGAATATTATATTATAATAAAACATAAATGTAAATCGTTTCATATATTCTATGAGGAAAAATGATAATGCTAAACTGGCAACAGCCAGTTATTATTTGCTGATGAAACTTATGATATGGAATTTAATTTTCTATTTTGCCGCCTGAGTTTGCCATTATATGTAATGAAAAAGAAGGAAATAATGACAGAACATGAAAATTGAAATATTTTACTCCATTCTAAATATCAACATCCGGCTAGCACAAATTACTTCAATGGCTTTGATAAAAGCAAAGAGGTGAACTTTCATGTTTCGTCATACATTCCTTCTTCGTCATCACTTACATCGGCACGAAAGTAATGACAGCTATGAAATCAGGTTGAACCATCAAAGCGATTATGAAAGAAGGAATCTTATGCTTCTAGGTATCTGAGGGTAATTCAACCATTATTTAACAATTTAAATTGAAATTTCGAATTTAGTGTAGACAAGAGAAAATCGTTGCTGATTTGTATTCGTGGACCGGTCTTTCTATCATTAGATACTTTATAACATACACACATAATATATTCATAAAAAAAATATATAGGAAAATACAGACTACTCCATTATGTTACATGATAATGTCATGAAATTGATTGTTGAAAATGGGCAGGGTTGGTCATATGGAACAATCCATCAGTCTTTATAAAGTAGCTATAAAATGCAAAATAATGTGGTGGGGTGGGTATTATTTATCTACCTTATAGAAAGATATGGCAATGTGTAATGCTTGATAGTTAAATATAATGATAATAACAAAAATGTTGTATACAAGGAACAAATTATATGTAGACTAACGACATACATATCTACGACTTACAGAAGCGAAAAGTCATTTGTCTTGATCTTTAGATTTTGAAATTCACCAAAAACAAATTATGGTCATATCTTAACCCAGAACGCCATAAAAATGTATTGCGATATGTTATTTGCCATAATTATTTTCGTTGGCTCTGTGAATTATATCAGAAGACGCTTTTTGTTGAGCACCCTTGATATGGGTAATTTCATACTTGATCTGCCCGTTGTACCTGCCCCAGAACACCATTTTAATTTCAAACCTATGTATTTTATTTTTTCTAAAAGGTTTTTCATTAAGCCCATAATAAATCAACAAATAGCATATAAAAATAATATTTCCTTGTGGTCCCATTTTGGGCGTTAATTTGTTAGAACAATAAATTATTTGCACAGACGTCGTTTTTTTTTTAAAATTTGGTATACATATCGTCGTCAACATGGATGAAGAAAAAAAAGTATTAATTATTAAAAAAGTGCAATAGTTGTCTTTTTTCATCATCATATCAGCCACAAGAAGTACACTGCTGAACATAGGCCTCTCCTAAGGATTTCCAAAATGACCGATCGGAAGCGGCCTGCATCCAGCGCCTTCCTGCAACCTTGCTCAGGTCATCTGACGCGCTTGCCATTATGTAGCCGCCATTAAAAAACCTTTCTTTCCCATCGGCCATCGGTTCTGCGCGCTAAGTGCCCCGCCCACTGCCATTTTAATGAACTAATCTGCTTGGCTATGTCAGTGAACTTCGTTCTTCTACACCCAGATCTCCTTATTTCTGATTCGATCGAGTAGATAAACACCGAGCGTAGTCCTCTCCATAGCCCATTGAGCGTCCTTGAGCCTTCTAATGAGACCCATAGTAAGGGACCCCATTTCAAAGCCATAAGTCATCACTGGTAACACACATTGATTAAACACTTTCCTTATGAGGCCCTGACGTATTTTAGACGATAAAACACTGCGAAAGATCTCTTCCTCGAAGCTGGAACTTCCTACCTGAATCAATTGACCCAGGTAGACATACTGGTCTACAACTTCGAGGGTGGAGCTCCCAACAGAAACAGGTAAAGGCGTAACGTTCATATTTGACATGACCTTCGTCTTGTCAATATTCATTTTTAGGCCGACCTGTTGGGAGACTCGATTTAAGTTTTCAAGCATCGTACTTAAGTCCTCCATCGATTCTGCCATGACAACGATATCGTCGGCAAATCGAAGGTGAATGATATACTCGCCATTAATGTTAACGCCTAATTCTTCCAGGAGCATGAAGACATTTTCCAGAGCGGCGGTGAACAGTTTTGGAGATATGACATGTCCCTGTCTCACGCCTCTATGCAATGCAATATGCAAATATCCTTCGTACGTGCTCGTACTTGGACCGACATAGTGGCTTTGTTGTATAAGCACTTCAACACCTTGATTGACAGTCAATACTGCACTGCTGGATTTTTGTCTTTAATTCAAAGTAATTATGGAAGTTTTAGGTTATATTGTATTGACATATAATTATTTAAATTTGAATACTTGTTCGTAAGTTCAAGCCGATAGTGAATATCAAGTTTACTTGTAAAAATAAAAAGATATGAAGGACCACGCAAACAAAGTTATGAGTGAACTGGTGCTCTTCTAAAAATTATCTATAAGTATTTATTGAATGAAAACGACACCAAATAAAGGTTAGTATCTGTCGGTTGAACTTTCATTATGTATTATAGGTGTTCTACTTTTCTTAATATTTTGTTTTGCATTTGTTCGTTTTTGGATACGGTAACATTTTTATCTCGGGCGATAAACATGAATCCCTCGCTTCACTTAGGATTCCACCGTAGAATCACTCGCTACGCTTGTGATTCAACTGTGAAATCCTTCGTTTAGCTCTGGATTCAAAGAAGCACCCTCACCTTTAAAATATTACATTGTAGCATAATCTACTATTATTGTTTTATTTTGTCTGATGAGGAGTAGGTGTAACGGAACGCTAAAACCTATCCAGTCTTATTATAAAGCACTGGCTAACTTTAGCACTTACTTGGTTTAAACCATTATCCACACAAAACCAGTAGAGGCAATATGTCACTTTTTTGAGGGTTCCATACAAAAAACCCTTATAGGATCACACAGATCTGCAAAATAAATAAATATTTTCTGGGTCATATAACAACTGAAAGGGCTCGTTAGAAGGATTTCGTTATTATTGTAAAATAAATATTATAGTCTTGATTTTATTCATGAGAGAAGACAAAAATTGAAAATCCCTGATCTCCAAAACTACTAAGGCAAAAATTTTGAAAAAAAAACGAATTGTAATTAATTGCTTAGAAATTACACGAAAACCTATAAGAATTCTATCAATTGAAAAAAAAGTGGTAAACTCAATACGATACGTTCACTTACAGAAAATAGTTCATTAAAACACCACTAGATAGCGCTAGTAGTAGTTAGCTCGCATCTTAATGTAAGGATTTCAAATGTGGTAAAAACATTTGACTTGCATTGTACGGAACCCACTCCACGCGAGCTAAACACGCACTGGGCCGGTTTTTTTTTTAACTCTTTTTCCGTTCTACACGCGGTATTTCACGAGTACTAATATAAACTTTTTATATTAGTACTCGTAAAATACCGCGTGCAAAAAAAGTCTAGATCCAAAAAAAAGCATTTAAGTCTTTCTTGTAGAAGTACGGTCTTATATGACCGTAACTTTAAAAGTTCGGGCAAAGTTGTAAAGTTGCCAGGGATTCGAAGTAATCAGGCGATTTCGAAACGGCTGCCAAAACAAATCTTTTCCTAATTAAGACAGTTGTTAAGACTAGCCATAAATGTGGCTACAAAGTCTACAAAAAAATGGCTGATGTGAACAGCCATTTTTTTGTAACAGAAGAAAAAAGATTATTTTAGAAGCTTTTTTTCTTTATTGTGCAAATATGGAATGAATGTCTATGGTACATTCATAAGGCAACAACAGTCGACATATACACATACGAGTACATACAGTATCACGTCTTTATCCCTAAACGGCAGACAGAGCATTTTGGGTCTTGCTTTGCTGCTCTAAGCAGACAGAGCCTAGGGCCGCAAAACTCAAAGGCCACTTTTAACGTGATGGAGGGAGAGCAGTTCGAAAATGAATCAAAAAAATGATGGGTTGCTAGCCGTATCGCCAATTAATATGATTTGCATTTTTACCCAACTCCCTCGATTGGCTTCTACGATCTGCGTAGAAAGAAAGCGGCTGGTATATTCAAAGTTTTTTTTTAAAATCCAGACAAGCATGGTAGTTGAAAAATATAAAGAGATAAAGTATGTAATGTCGTACAGTGAATGTCTCGCCTAATAACCTAGGGCACAAGTTAGTCAGCCAATCCGGAACATTCTATTGAGAACTCAAATGTTTTCAAATGTTTTACTTGGCACCTAATATTCCATTAAACTACGAGTAAGTCTGTAAATTAAACTAAGTAGTTCAATCTGTAATGTCGACTCGCAAAAAATGAGAGAAAACGCTATATATACGAAAGGACTTGATCTTTTTTGCATCAGGGGTTAAAAAAAAGTACCTACTACTTCTTTACTTAAGGCCTCTGCTTACTAAATAGTTCCACATCGTGGTCCGTGTTTATGGCAACCCTCTTCGCGTTATGGCTCTTACTAAATAGAAGGGGCGGCTTCTTGTGTAGTATACACTTACTTAAGCTGCGAATGCATTTGCTGAAATTCAGATATATAATAAACAGGCAATCCCTAATTATAAAATCAGTATAGTTAATTTAGCATGGTGTATTGCTAGCTTACTGTCGTTTATTTGTTCGGATTTTGCGTGGAAGGCTGTTGTATATAGAGATTTATAATATTATAGATTTTTTATCGCAAGTAGTTTTGCTTGCTCCAAAGTCAACCTTTTAATTTTGTGGTCTGGTTTAGCGGTACGCATGTCTGTGGTACGCACTACTTTTTTGCGCACTATGAAGTAAGGATATTTTTAACAACACGTATGTACCTATGCTCCGGTTTCTTTATATTGAAAAGTGGAACGAGTGGAACGATTTAAGTGTAGGAGAAATAAAACGGTGTACTTACTGTGAACCAACGGTAAACTTTAAAAGCCAAGTAGGTAATCGACCGAATATCTAAAGTAAACTTATTGAAAAGAAAATAATATAGCTAGGTAAGTATAAATATCTGTGTTAAAAGGTAAATTTTAATAAAGTACATAATACACATAGTGCAACGAAAAATGAGACCAGAAATGAATGTTTATTTGTGAAAAGGGTTGTATTTGTACCTTACACAAACAACCGGTGCAGCATGATACCTTCTTTTCAATGAGTAAAATAATTTGTAAATTAAGCAGTATACGTCTTATATCAAGATTGTCACTGTGATCCACATGACACTGTGATTGCTATTTCTTTTGCTCTTGTGAGGGTGACCATTAACGTATTTTTGTCGCACTTGACTATTCTGGTGATATTATTACACAGAAAAAAATCTAGGTCTATTTAATTTTAAAATCAGTTTTCAAAGGGTACAGACAGTAAAACGATTAAAGTATAAGGCGAATTTAACTGAAGTAACTGAGAACCAACGAGAAACTTTAGAACCTACTAGGTAATTGAGCGAGTTCGAAACTTTGCAACAAATCGAAGATATACCTAGATCTCTTCGAAGACTAGACTGTGCTTTGTCCGGTGTGTCAGTAGATACAGCCTAAACTTTCCACTTCAGGATATACCTAGTCTAGCCATAAATATTGTAAAAAAGAAAAAAATATTTTTCTATTGCTAATAACATTTATTACTTTTACAATGTATTAGTTAAATACATAAATATAAAACAATTTAAAATATAAAGAGCTTATTCGAAGTGGTCTCCATTGGCTGCAATACAGTCCTTTAGACGTTGAGGCCAGTTATCAATAGAAGCACGCACTCTTTCCATGGGAAAATTCTCCACTGCCAATCGTATGGATTGTTTTAGGGACTCCAAATTATCATGGCGTTTAGAACAAGCCATACTCTGACCTTAAATTATAAATTTTTCTGTGACCTGCCTTTGCGTACCGCTGCAGTAGTTGTTTCGATTTTAGCACCCTATTCTTTTTTAAATTATCAGTTAAGAAATGACCAGTACGTCTCTTATAGGCTGCAAGTCCTGAGTCATCTTTTAAAATACGCGACATGGTTCTAGGTGCTATCTTCATCTCCCGTGATAAAATCTTTTACTTTCGGGCAGGATTTCTTCGAATTCTTTCCCTTACTGCTTTGACCACCATTTTCGTATGAACACTACGTGGACGGCCAGATCTTCTTCTGCCACAAACAGAAGAGGTCTCATTGTACCTATTAATAGCCCGGTATACAAACATTTGACTAATACCAAGCGTATGGAGAGCTTTAAAAATTGCATTTAGCTCCATACCTACTTTGTGAAATGCAATCACAGCGATTCGGTTTTCTTTATCACCCCACTCCATTTTAATATCGCAAAATATTGTACAATGTATTGGCGCCAAAATAAGAAAAGACTATGAAAAATCATATAAAAATACCGGATTCCAAATTCAAATGTAATATTTTGATTATTTTTAATTGTAACAGTATTTATGGCCAGACCAAGTATAGGCCTCCTCCATTGCACGCCATTCGTCACGATAATACGCCTTTTTCTTCCAAAGTTGACCAGCTGCTTTGAATATTATTATGATTACTTTTATTTTCCCTTTTAAGAGCTGACATTTTAGCCGCATAACGTCCACTAATGGACATAGGCCTCTCGAAAGGATTTCCAAAATGACCATCTATAGAGCGGCCAGAGTTTATTTAAGCCTTTAGACAGCTAGAAAAATTCTGACTCCAGTTTTGGCCACTTTCACACTCGAGAAACAACAAAACAGCTGAGAAAAAAGACTAAAAACTTATTCGTAATTTCCTTCGGAAATTTACCACCGTGATGAGAGGTTTCACCTTCGATTTCTTTCCAACAAAACTTTCCAACTAGCTCAATTATCCAGTTATTTTTAAAGTTGCTCCGCATCTTCTACTGGCTTTCGTACTTGGACAGTCAAGAAAATGCTACCAACTTGGACCTCAATAAAGAATATTTTAAGCGACTTAAAAAGACGGAAGATCGACTGCATATTTCTTTTCATGTTAGTGCCTCCGTGCTTCGGAAGATACTTTAGCCCTAAGTCTTGGCTGTCATTGTATGGCAGTCGTCAAACTGTGTCCTCTCTAAATTAAAAAATTTAAGGCGTCCACGCATTTAGATTTTAATCCATTTTATCCCTTTTTTCAACAATTATATCATACAATAAGATCATATGATAATATTATACATTTAAAAAGCAGAAAAGAAAGTAGTAAAGTTTATTTTTCAGATCGCTCACTACAGCAATGGTCCATTACTAAATAAAGAAAATGGATCGTTTAATAAATCCGTAAATGGCCAGTGTATCAATGTAAATTCTACCCTTTCAGTCGATTGAAGAGAAACCCATAAGAGGTCGACGATGTTATATTTTAAGAAGATCCTGCGCTATTCAAAGCTTATAATAAAAAAAAAGTATCTTCTTCTTTTAATATATAAAATTCTCGTGTCACAGTTTTAGTTGCCATACTCCTCCGAAACGGCTTGACCGATTTTGATGAAATTTTTTGTGCTTATCCGGTATCTATGAGAATCGGCCAACATCTATTTTTCATCCCCCTAAATGTTAGGGGTAGTCCACCCCAAATTTTTTATTTTTATTTTTTAGACAAAATTTTTAATTTCTATTTTTTTATGATACAACATACAAAAATACATACAATCCTCAATTTTGGCAAAACAACGTTTGCCGGGTCAGCTAGTATTATATAAATAAGCAAGTAAAACACTGACCTTGTATAAAATCAAATTGACATTATCTTAAAAAACTACCAGACATTTAATTAATTACATAATAATTTTAGCATCAACAAAAATCCGCATGCCATTCCATTGTTTTCTGTTGCCCTATCAGGGTTCATGTTGTACATACTAATTTAAGAAATGACTATGTACTAAAGTGTAATATTTACAATGTGAAAAGCAATAAATCAATTGAAATTGAAATAGTGCTACAATAAAAAAATCATCATCATCATTTGAGCCGCATAACGTCCACTGCTGGAAATGATCTCTCCTAAGGATTTCGAAAATGACAGATCAGGAGCGGTCTGCATCCAGCACCTTGGTTAGATCGTCTGACAACCTGTGTGTGGGTGTCCTACGCTTCGCTTGCGGTCGCCGTTCGAGAACCCTTTTGCCAACCATCGGAAATCGGTTCTTTGCGCTATGTGCCCCGCCCACTGCCACTTCAACGAGCTAATCCGCTGGACTATGTCAGTGACTTTTGTTCTCCTACGAATTTCCTCATTTCTGATTCGATCACATAGAAAAACACTGAGCATAGCCCGCTGAGCGACCCTGAGCCTTCTTATGAGACCCAAAGTAAGAAAAAGTCATCACTGGTAACACAAATTGATATAATAAAGTAAATACTCCCATTTGCACTCATTTACCGATTCACGCTGCTAGCAAATCTACACATAATATTATATCAAAGTACGATACATACTTTTGGTACTCGCAACAATTGTGTGTGTACTTTCAATCAGGCGATTGGAAAATATCTGAATTCCATCCATCAGTACTATCCTCGCGTATAGTCTTCAGAAAACACATTATAGGAAATCTCGTAAGAGATTGAAAGGTTTTACTGTTAACGATACGATTGTACTACGAATTTTGAATAAAACTAAAGTGGATTTCCAGAACGAGTGATGGTGGTGGGCTTGTATACGGAAAACCAGGGACATTCCGGCTAGGATTAACCTGACAGAAATAATCTGTTATTAATCCTAATCGGGAATGGGTTGACATATATTTTGGATTAACAGAAAAGGCCTGTTAAAGGATAATTGCGGTCTTAAACCGAATTGATATAGGTTTAGGATACCATTTAGGTGCTGAGTTCGATACCCAGGGGATGCAAGTTGGAAAATTAACTTTTTCAAATTGACTTGGATCTTTGATGATATGTGTTTATCGTTCATAAAAGACGGCAATTTAGTATGCCATGTTTTGTGATTTGATTTTATTCGATTTTTTTTTTAATCGTACAATATAAAAAGCTATTCGTAGCACAGATACACGCTATCTCCGACAATCCACAATAATCATCTGAGGCGTGCGATAACTCCGAACGATAACAATTCCTTTCAATCGCGCGAGTAATCGAGTTTTTATAGTACAGCTATTGTATGCTTGCGATTTATGGAGAACTTAGAGGAAATTTTGTACTAGATTTACGGAATTATTTTATTCCTCCCTTACCCTGAACGTTTAAATACAAACGTTATCTAGATTTTCTATCTTATATACTTAGGTAATATTATGTGTTGCTCTTTGTAACCGGCTTCAAAGAAAAGGAGGAGGTTATCAACCCGTATGTAATTTTTTGTATGTATGGTACTTAATATCTTCGTCACTTGTGACCCGATTTTAATGATTCTTCAAAAGCCTTGTATCAAGTTGGTCCCATATTCATTTGGTGGAGATTTGATAAAGAACTTTGGAGTTATGGAAGAAACTCCTGAAAGTAAATGAAGTCGGTTGATTTCTTTTTTGTTTAATCGATATATTGTTAATTATACTTAATGTTATCTCCATTTCTACTTGGATAGGTTTCTTGTATACATACACACCTTTGGGTTTTTATATTTATTGTAAGATATCTATGTATTATATAAAACACGCGTTAGATTTAAAATTAAAAAAGTGTATTTAGTTTATATTTATGAAGGTTTGTTATCGGCCTATTTGTATATATTTTTATTGTTGCTGTTAAACTTCTGAATATTTTACTTTTTTTTAAGTAATTGCATACTTTACGAGTACATACATCTAGGAATAAACTGATTTTACGTGTATAAGTTTCCGGAATGAATATGAAAAAATACTATTAAAGGTACAAAATTAATTTATTGTTTTTCAAAATAATCTCCCTTGGCGTCTATGCACTTTTTCATTCGATGAAACCAGTTTTGAAAACTTTTGTGCCACTCCTCTGTGGTGACCTCTGAAACGTGTTTTTCATACTCCTCGATAGCCTCTTCTGGTAATGAAAATCGTTGACCGCGTAATTGGTTCTTAATTTTTGGGGACAGAAAAAAGTCACAAGGTGCCAGGTCGGGACTGTATGCAGGATGACTCATGAGTTCTACATTTTTCGCCTTCAAAAAGTCGTTTGTCTGTCTGGCCGTGTGAGAACTAGCATTGTCGTGGTGCAGGATGATACGGCGTTTACGGTTATTTTTACGGAGTTCGTCAATAACTTCCGGCAAACAAATGGTCGTGTACCAGTCACTATTCACTGTACGACGATTCTCTAAAGCAACAGTAGCCACGTGTCCAGTTTTATTAAAAAAAGAAGCAATCATCCGCTTAGATGCACTTTTCACGCGCGCCGCTTTGGTTGGTTTCGGCTCATCTTGAAAGACCCATACGCTCGATTGCTGCTTTGTTTTGGGATCGTAGCAATAAATCCATGTTTCGTCACCTGTTACTATGTCCCACACCAAATTTGACGCACCTTCGTTGAATCTGGTAAGCGTGGCACTGCACCAAGTGACGCGGTCCGTTTTTTGAGCCTCGGTCAAGTTGTGTGGGATCCACCGCGAGCACAGCTTTCTCACACCCAAATGTTTGTGTAGGATTAATTGTATTTGACTCATGCCTATTTCTAAGGATGCGCGAATTTCATGGTAGGTCACATGCCTGTCTGTTTCAATCATACGGCGCACAGCATCGATGTTTTTGTTGGTCACAGCGGTGGACGGCCGACCATCGCGAGATTCGTCACTGAGATTGATACGACCACGCTTGAATTCTTCAAACCAGCTATAAACAGTTGTCTTGCATGGTGCTTCATTGCCAAAAGCTGTTTCAAGCCGAGCGATGCTCTGTTGAGCTGTCAAATTACACTTAAAATCGTAGAAAATCATACTACGAAAATTTTCCCGAGTTAAATCCATGTTGATGCAGACACACAATTTTTTAAATGGCGCCACAAGGTAAAAACAAAAGACAGTCAGATGAAACAAACTGCATTCTACAGCCAAAGAGTTCTATTTTCAAATGTTGCAATAAATTTTTAAATATTGTTTATGTAAGTGGCCAGTTCCGGAAACTTATAGTGCGCCCTATGTAATTTTCAAAATATGAACTTGTAGTTAATAATTATAATTCCAGCCAGCTAGCGACATGTTCGGAAAAGAAAAGCTCGTGAATTAGAAATGATTTTTTGAAAAAGTCTCCGTGCACCTTTTATATTTATTTTTTCTATTTCCAGTTTATATAGAAATAGCTTTTAACTACTTTTAGCATCCGAAAAGACTAATGCTAAGAAAAAGCAAAAGAATTCTATGTTAGTCTGAAAATCTAGTAAGTAGTAGTATTTCAAAAACAGCTCACGCAGTTTATGGAGAGTCGGTTAAATGGCAAGAGTCAAGCATTTTCCTGCGCTTTCTACAAGCTTTCAAGAATATTTTTCGATCGCTATAAGAAATCTCAATACATCACTTCCGAGAAAAGCTAAGTCAATTTTACCTTTACTTTAGATTACAATTAACACACATATACATACACTACATACCAACACCGATAATGACGACGATCATGGTCTGGGAAAAAGACACAACTTAGAATGTACCAGCTGCTTTTCTTCCCGCAATTTTTATAAAAGCCGATCAAGGCAATGAGCGACAATGCAAATCATGATAATACGCCGACAAGCAACAAGTAGAACAAGTGAATCAAAATATAGTGATGAGTTGCTAGTCCCATCGCCTTATGATCAGTTTTTCAGATAAACGCGGGAAGCGGAGTAGCTACTAAACTTTTCATTTTTCTTGTATCCTGGACCTGCATGGTAGAAACCAGGTGTACCGACCGCCTATCGAGAAATCTTAAAATTAAAAACAAATTACCCAAAGTAGAAAGCCTCCTTTTTTCAGCATAACCAGTGACTGAAAATTATATAAATAAATAAACTAACCATATTTCCAATAAATAAACCACTTATAAAGGTGAACGCCTGCATAGTTAAAACTTCTCGATGCCGGAATACCCTTATCCCGAATATTTTATTGCCGTATTAGTTTAGTTTTGATTGTATCCCGCGGTTATATTGTAGGTACAACTATTTTCAAATGTGTGTTTGAAAATATCTTTATTTTATATAATATGGGTTTAAAATATTATTTTCTAAAATAGAACGAAATATTTTAACGATTGTTATTTATTATTAACATAATAAGCAAAAGTCAAATTTAATATTTTCTTCATTTCTTTTGTATTTTTTTTTATTTAACCTAAGTAACCTTAGTTTATTATATATTTACATTTTTTAAATTACTTTTTGTGTAAATCGACTACTATTTGCGTTTTGGAATGACCACTGCTGGAAATATAGGCCGAAAGATACTGTAAAGTTAAGTCGGCCAAACATGGACTTTGGGTTTTGAGGCTCTGAGTTGTCAACCCCGTTAGTCATAAAAACGTAATAGTTAATTTTTATAACACTTACGTGCGTAGAAGTTCCTCCTTCTACGAATGTCGTAAGAGACGACTTAACGCCTAAGCACTAACGACTGCATTCCTAAGGAGGGCTGACGTCAAGCAGGCAAACAATCAATTTATAATAAACTAGCGATGATAATAAAATTAGAAAGATAAAAACTATCCGTATGTCCTTCCCCGCGTCTCAAACTATATCTATACCAAATTTCATTTAATTCGGTTTTTTAGTTTAAACATGAAGAGATAACAGACAGACAGAGTTACTTTCGCATTCATATATATTAGTGTGATTAAGGAAGTAGGGAAGTAAGGAAAGGATAGTAAATAAATGTGATAAACAAGTACAAACACATGTTGCTAACACATTCAGTATAATTCAGACTGATTCCAGAAACTGGAATGCGAACAGGAGTGCAATAAAGTGGGAAGTTATAATATAACAAAGACGGAATCTCTTACTAGGATGTGCATCGTTTCTTAGCCTAAAATCATTTTTTGAAGTGAAAACTTCTATAGCGGCGTTGTACACTTTTTTTGTAATGGGTAAAAAATATTAAACTCGCGTCAAGGCGTCACGGCGTCAGGACACGTGACCTGATCTAAAATTCGTAAGACGGATGGAGAGTAAACAGCCGGCGCGGTGCGGCTTAGGAGAGGAAGTATCCCGCTCTCTTTCTACGGCGCGGCGAAAATGTATGCCTGCGCCTGCTGTTTCGTTTAGGCGGCGCAAGGCGCTTGCGCGAATGTTCGTGTGTGTTTATGTTACAGCGTGCCACGCGCATCCATGTAAATGCAAACGTTAATATTCAAGTTTTCACTTCTGCCGGCACTCCCGGAGTGCAAACCGTTTTTTTTTTATAGCACCTTGTTGACAACGATCTTCTATCTACGAGTAAAGTTCGATAAGCATCTGTCCTCAGCGGTTCTCATTGTTTGTCATATCTGAAAAGGTCGTCTGGCCACCGCGATCTACAGCGACCTTTCTTTGACAGCCTGAAGGAACCGATTTTATAGTTTTATTCTACAAAACTTTATGTAGATTTTTAAAGTCAGAAAGTTGCTTGATAAAATCAATAGGGTATTTGCCTGTTTGTTTTTGCACTAAAAATATCACTTACTAATAGAAAACTTCTTTTTGTAAACAGCAAGAATTACCATAAGAAAATAATATTAGTAAAAAGAAAAATGCGAGCGTATGGAAACATCTCGCTATCTTTTTCGTACGTGCAAAACCTTACCTAAAGCTATTAGTTTGTAGTTTTTTCACTAAAAATATTTTTGATAAATACTTTCAAAATGAGATAAGTTTATCCTACGTTGACTTTTTTTTGGCTTTGAGTTGACTTTATGTCCGTTAGTCACTAGCTGTAGTGCGTACACTTTCGGTTCGATGCAATTTTCTGCCACCATCGCACCCGAAATCGTTACATTTGATGGAGAAAAAACATAGAATCCCGTATTTGCATACAAAGACTGGAACTTTCAAACGTTAATGCAAACGGGGAGTTTCTTTGTTCGGAACAATCGGAGTCCCGCACAAATCCGAGATAGGGACACACTAGCGTCGGCGGAACTGTAGGAGCGTGTGATTGGCCGGAATTTTCCGGAGCGCGGCGTCTGGATGCGGACCTAGCCGCTACGCTGAGTCCGCTCTATTCTATGAAGCGCAAGTCATAAGCGACAGCAAAAGAGATTAAAAATGCATTATTTAGCTTTTTTTACAAGTTTCAAGTGGCAGCAATAAGTAACACACTAGCGTTGGCGGAACTCCTAAGAAGCGTGTGATCGGCTGGTATTTTGCGAAGCACGATGTCTGGATGCTGACTTAGTCGCTACGCTGAGTCCGCTCTATTTTATGAGGCGCAAGTTATAAAAGATTAAGTCTTTTAAACCTTGCACCTCATAAAATAGAGCAGAAACACTTTATTTGCTGTGTTTTAAAAGTTTGTAGTAGCAGTAATATGTAATAGGTATAGTAGCGTCGGCGGAATTCTGGAAGTGATTGGAATTTTCCGTCCGGAAGGGTGGCATCTGGGCGTGGACCTAAGTCCGCTATATTCTCCGAGGCGCTTATTATAATAACCAAATTGAGTTACCTTTTTTCATTTAATTTCAATGCAATACCGATGACCTTACTTTTAGAAAATAAATAAGGCAAATCCTCTCATAACTTGCACCATGCACCCACAAATTAGCGAACAATAGAGCAACTGTTTACTTCAAAGTCCTCGTTATAACTTGAATTTGTAACGCATTGGAGACTTGCGACCTTCTGGATTCTTGCTAACTCTGAGTTAGAAAGTTTACTAAGAAAGTTTAAAATTGGGCCATTATGTCATAAAAAATTTGTTATTACTATCACGTCTTTATCCCTAGTGGGACAGATAGATCATTTTGGGTCTTGCGGCTTAGCAGACATAGTCCAGGACCACAAGGCCCAAATGCCACTTTTAGCGTCATGGTGGGCTAGAAGATAGAAAAGGAATCAAAATAGTGATGGGCTGCTAGCCGCGGCATTTCCGCGATGTTTTCTTTTTTCGTTGGTTTCAGCTGTCACCATTGTAAGCCGGGGTCAAGTTATGTCAGATGCCTTTAAGCAGCCTGATCTGATGACACCAATATTGACTACTTACAAACACGAATAACATTTCCGCGGTGTAAGGCCAGACAGCTTCTGACCGAAATGCGCGCCAGCTCTTGAATCCTCAGAGACGTCGTCGGTCAGACGTGCGAAAATATCCTTATTTATAAATTAAATCCTCATGCAGGCCTAATCTGCTTGGCCACAGCTTTTTCATTAGTGACATGTAAAAACACACGTAAATCATTTTTGAAATCCTTGGGAGAAGCCTATGTCCAGCAGTGGAGGTTATGCGGCTAAATTTATTATGATGATAATGAAAAACATATATACTCGAGCGAAATCGGGATGTGCCGCTGGTTTTGTAATCTGAACGATGTTCTTCTTAGGTAATTCCGGTACGTCACAATGCTGATTCCCCCCATAAACTAAACTAACTTTTCCTGTCGACTTCCCCTTCAAACCGCGACACGAACTCGACGAACTAGCAAACTCAATGATCATTACCGAATCTTTAGTTCCAGTTAAAATGTGACGGTGCCACCATCGATCCGTTTCGCCGTATGTAGATGTCAGATTAACGACGACCTCTGAACTTAATTTAAGTTGTACGGGATTGTACTGGCGGTGAGGAAAGTGTTAACTATAAAGAATACAGGAACAAAACAAAAACACTAACAATATATAGTAGTCTAGTCCTGTATTAATAGCCCTGCTAAGTGGGGATTTACTCCAGCGTTGTGGTTAAATATTCGATGATAAAATGAATATGTTATGTAATATGTTTCTTTTCACAGGTTTTTAAAATTTTAAACAAAATTAAAAATATATAGAAATACTCAAGCGCGCTTGTCAGAACATTATTCAGATGGTTCAGCTTAATTTTCTAGTTGTCATCGTCATCATCAGGTCTTTATAATTTCCATTGCAGGAGTACGACCCTCTCTGTACTACTATTGAACCATACTTGGTCAGAGCAACCAGAGGATTCAGCCTACACTCTCCACTTTCGTTAATGTTTATAAGCCTTTTTAGCTTGTATTTCCTAGGTAGTCGTGCTTACCCAAAATCTAATGATTATTAGTAGGGGCTGGTATTTTGATATGATAAAAAGAAAAAATAAAGAATATAAATAAATATATCTGGAACCATAATGTAACTTTTGGTTCCATGCAAATAAACTTTTATTCGCGATACCACTTTTCGCCACGTATGTACGTGAATAAAGCTTCCACAATGCCCAAGGGGGCCGTGATTCAACCCGCTACGCTAACTTACAGGTCTACCAGACGTGTATGTTAACGGTACGTTAAACTTTTATTTTAAACTACACCATTTCTACACAAGTATAGGTACATTATTGTTATTATGAGGTTTACCTAACCATTAGTATCTTTAAAAAAACGACTATACGTTTATCACCCCATCCCAATTGCATACTGGGAACACACTTAGCTCACATGAGCGAGTTATTTGCTGTTTTTAGGGTTCCGTAGTCCTTTAGTAAGGTTTTACTCAGAGACTACGAGTACCAGAAAGCGGTAACATTGCATGGGTATGTATATCAATCATGCCAAAAAAGCGGTAAAATCAAACCTCGAAAAAAAATTTTTTATGGTAACTCCCATCCATGTGAAGTGGAAGTAATTTTTCGTGTGAGCTTGTAAATACAATTTTTTCGATTAAGAGATAGCATAATTTTACTAAACACACAAAAATATATACAATATAAGAAAAAAAAAACAACTTAATTAAAACTAAAATACTACCTACTTCAATTAAAACTAAATAAAATAAAAATAATTTAATAATAAAAACTTATATTAAATTATATAAAAAATGGAGGCCAAATCAATTAAGAGATTCGTTCGCAAATTATTTGGTTGCAATTTTTTGTTAGAATCAAGTGTCCCCCCCCCCCTATCAGCAAGATGGTTGTATATGAACAAATGAAAAAAATCACCTTGGAAGAATATATAACTTAAGATTAAAGGAAAATTATCAGAGTTAAGTAGGGTTTACAAATTAAAAATTAAGGCGACTAAGCTGTAAAATGTACTCGGAAAAGGAAAATTTCATGCAAATTTGATGGAAAAATAGTTATTTTGACGTTTTTAGTCTCGTGAACACAAAGTCCACTCATAACTACGGAAGTAATGCGCGTGGCGCGACACGCATTTCCCCGGTTATTTTAACATATCTCATTCCAAATTAGAAACATATACGTTGTATGCGTTCTTTATTATGATACCCCAGTCGATAGGTTTGAGTAAAAAAAAAGTATGTCTATAGATATTAATACTTCTTTAGGACGCTCTACATAACAGCACGGCAATTGATATGATTCACATTCATGTTTATTCCCTTGATCGGCTCTGAGTTTAACGTGCGAAGAGAAATAGCTGGTGCTTTCAACCACTGAACTTTCTACTTTATTTTTTTTTATTTCTTAGCTCCTATACCAGCATGGAAGAACAGAGATGGTCCACCTACAACTAATCTGAGTTCCAACACTTTTCCTGCCGTCAGTCCGGCGTCCCGCGGGGGCCGTGTGTAAACCCGGGCTAACTTAAACCGCTTACGTGTGCGTTTTTAGGGAATTTATTATAATTGCAACATCCACTTGCAGTCCTCTGGTTAACGTGGACTAACGCAATGCAGTAGTTTGGATTGAAAGGCGACTTCCATGCTAGACGGAAAGAAAAAACGTAGAATGTACCAGCTGCCTCTCTTCCTGTGCAAATGGACGAGAATCTAAATCACGTCAATAGGCGCTGTGGCTAGCAACCCGTCACTATTTTGATTTCCTTTTTTACCTTCACGCCCATCACGCTAAGAATGATCCTTGTGTGGTGTAGCCCTGCGCTCTGCCGTTCCGGATAAAGACGTGATAGTGTGTGTATTTTACTTTTCTATAAGGATTCTTATAAGGATTGTTCAATATCTTCCCCAAATATGAAATTTTGAAAATCATTTGTTTTTTACTCTCTCAACCCCTGAAGATACATGAAAAGTATCTGTATCCAAAATGTCCCACAACACCCGATTCAATAGCAAGAACTTTAGGACTAACGGAGAAATAGCAAAAGAAACTAAATGGTAAACTTTTTGCGTATACATTAGGACTGTCCCGACTGACTGATTTATCACTGTGCTGCAAAAACCGAAGCTATCTCCTATATCTTGAAATTTTAATAAAGGTACAATGCGACACAAAGAAGTCGAACAAAAATGGCGGACTTCAAAGCATTTTTGTACAAATTCCCATCACATAATGCGCCGACGACAGCCATTTTGGTTCAATTTACGTGTCGGGAATTTGTACAAAAATGCTTTGAAGTCCGTCATTTTTGTTCAAATTATTTGTACTTTCTTCTAGGCTATTACGAAACGGACATTTAAATAAAATAACAAGCCGGCCAAGTGCAATTTGAACTCGCGTGGATAGGGTTTCATACAATGCCAAAGTTTAAATTTAATATTTAATTATTGCATTTGAAATTCGCGAGTTACCTAATAGTAGTGCCATCTAGTGGTGGTTTAGTGAACTATTTCCGTACGTAAACGTTTTATTGAGTTTACCACTTTATTTTCAGTTCATATGATTCGTGATAATTTTCCTATAATCCACAAGTAATGAACTATATTTTGTATTTTTTCCAAAATTTTAGACTCAGTACCACGGAGATCAGGGGGTTAAGTTCAATTTTTGTCTTCTTTCATGAATAAAATCAAAACTGTTTATATTGCAATGACGACAAAAATATATTTGAGATTCTCATAATCGGTTCTTTCATTTGATATAATATATCAAATATGATACAGTAAGGTTGGCAAAACCATAATTTTTTTAATTTCTTATTCAACCCTCGGAAAGGAACCTTATTAAAAAAAATATGTATTTATTTAGCCTATATCTACAAGCAATGAACTATACATTGTATTTTTTTTTTCAAAGTTTTAGGCTCAGTAGTTTTGGAGATCAGATTCAGGGGAAATGGTCAATTTTCGTCTTCTTTCATGAATAAAATCAAAACTTTTTATTTTATAATAATTACAAAAATATATTTGAGATCCTCATAACAAGCCCTTTCATTTGATATATCACAAAGGTGTGCATTATTTTTTTCCGTTTTCTAATTTGTCTCTCAAAAATGACCCTTATTTAAAAAAAAAATATTTGTTTACTTTGCCCATCTGTGTTTGGGTCATAAGATTACACCATCCTGCCAAATTTCTGCTGATTTGGTCCAGTGGATTCGGAGAAAATAAGCTGTGACAGACGGACGGATAGACAGACGCACGAGTTAGCCTGTAAGGGTTCAGTTTTTCATTTTTTGTGCGTTTTCCCCCATTTAATTTCAACCTATTCTGATTTCTGAAAATGTTGTAAATGTTATAAAAAACAAAGCCGCTTCATTTTTTTTTATAATTTTGAAAATGGGACACAATAAAAAAAAAGGTACGAACTATGTTTGAAGTATTATTACTTAAGTAATATCAAAATTGACTAATTTTATAAAGTTTTAGGGGTGGAAAACAAGCACGGAGAAGCTTAAGAAATTTTTATGCTATTTGTACCCGTCCAAGTGGACCACACCGGAGTTACTTAACTTGCAAAAGCGCTTATACCGCGTATATATCGCGTACTCCCGCCGCCTGGCCACCCAACTCCTCGGCTAATAGTTCTTTTTTAAATCACTACATATTTAAGTGTGAAACTAGCAAAAAATATAACAAATTCGCGTAACAAACGCCAACCATTTGTGTGTTTATCTTAACGTGTTGCGCGCTCTCGGTAACAAGTGATGAATGGTTTGTGGTGACACAATCTGAATCGAGTGTGATTTTTATAGTAACGGTGAATTTCAGTTTTTTTTTCTTCATCAAACACAAATTGTTCAGAAAGAAAGACGAACAGCGTTGTCTACCAGTCAACCTTTAGGTTAAACAAAGAATTTATTTTTGGGCCGCAAGATGTAAAGGGGTATTTTATTATACCTACTCGTATGCACATAAAATAGGTACTATTTATTACGGAATGAAAATTTTATTGAACGTTTTTCGCTCTTCGAACTTAAAAAAAACTATTAGAATTTCATCTGATCAAACGTCGCATATTGTTCTTTTATCACTGTAAAGAAGAACTTTAATACCACCAAGTTTTCGAGTTATCCCTAAAATAGGGCAAAAAAAACTATAAGGATATAGCAAGTACCTTATTTTCAAATTTTGATGAAAATGGCAAAAACTTCGTGCCTACTTCATTTAAAGTATTGTATTGTGGAGGTTCCACAGAAAAAGGAACAAAACGCAAAAAGGTCGTAAACACGCAGATCCGACGTTTATCTGCACAATCGGATAAGGGAACAAAAAATAAATATAAAGGAAGGTAATAAAACTGCCGTGATAGAAAACAACGACAGTATGGAAGTGGTCTATTTTTCCATGCTGGCCTGGGAAAAAAAAATTGGATATTTCAGCTGCTTCTTTCCTGCGCAGATTGTAAAAGGCGATCGAGGGAATGGGCGAGATTTTGAATTATGTTCATAGGTAATGCGGCTAACGACCCATCACTATTTTGATTTCTTAGTTCCACCATAACGACCACCATCATATTACGCTAGAGTCTGTGTTCGCCCTTAAAGATAAAGACGAGATGTATGTATAAGCAGTATAAAAGCGATATATGTTTAGGTACGTCCAGCTGATCTGGAAGCAAAAAGAACTTATTCTTTAACGGCGTAGATAGTAATAGCCGAAAGAACTCTCAGAAAAAAGTGGTGCCAGCTGTGACACTAGATTAGACTATAAGAAAGTTAATTTCATCATGGTCAGAATGGTTGAAAGCGGTGGTGATGGCCGACAGGTTTAGACACTGGCTGTACGTCTGTAATGCATGAGATCGATCCTAAATATGTGCGGCTGTTTTGGTTCTAGACAGAAACCATAATAGATAGTTAGACAAGAAAACCTTATCTCTATTCTTCTGATTTGCATCCTCGGCTTGCAAATGTTTACACGGCCTTAAGTGAATGAAGTCAGAGGATGAAGTGGAAGACTTGAAGGCAAATAATACGACTCCAGTTGTAGGTCTTGATGTAATTAAGGGGATTGCACTTTTATCTGACTTTGTTATATTAAATGAAAGGATTCTCAGTTTTCTTCTAAAAGAATTCCAGACAAACGGTGAAATCTAAATTTATATATTTAAAACCTGTTTGATAGTCTGGTATTTCACTTGTATCTTGATGTAAAAAGTCTATACAGCTAGTTTTGATTATTTGTAGACAACCTAAATCCGACACTGCAACCACAAAAGATGTCGTTCCTAAAACGCTGCGTTAGGCGGGACCACGCGACTAGTTCAGTCCATCTCTGTCACAAACTCTACGTGCGAAAGATATAGCAGAATACGTCGCGTAATGTCGTGTCTCTATTCCACGTAGAGTTTGTGACAGAGATAGACTGAAGCAATCGCGTAGACATGCTAACACAGCCTACTCCGCCTTAAGTTATTTAAGGCTTTAAAAAAAGATTCGTGTAAATATCCGTTTAAACAGAGTGCCTCTTTACCCACCACCTTAATTTTTGGAGCAAGTTTAGTTCATGATACTGAACCACTAAAAATTGATAAAAAGATTTCGTCCTCTCGTACAAAATACGATTTCCCGAGCGCTGATTTGTACGGGAAGCGGAAACAATTTAAAATTTTTCGTTTATTTTTTTTATAGAAAGTAGCTAATATCAATGACAGAACGTGCTCAAAAAAATTTGACTAATGATTAAAAAGGCACACTGTATATGTGTTCAATCAAATCCTATTAAGGTTCCGTTATTCTGTTTGAGGTACGGAACCACAACAAATTCAAAATTACCCCGGAAGCTAAACTAACAGGCTGCCATCCTTAATCAGTGTCAAAGTTAAAAGCGCTTTGACATAAAATCAACTAGACTCTGTATCTCTGAACAAAAATTAATTAATAGCTGAACTTGTTGACTGCCGTAAACACACCACGAAAGTTTAATCATTAAGACTGACGTAATATAACAAGAGAGAGAGATAACTCCACCTCCAGGGTAGGGAAAAGAGGAGATGTAACATTAAATCATATGTTCTCTTTATTTACTTTCATTTTCTATTACAAAGTATAAACATTAAAATATATAAACTTGTTGACTGCCGTTAAAATGAAAATCGACCTAATCTAACAATAGGGAGATAACTTCATCCCTAAGGCATGAAAAGGATAAGTAACACAAAACAACTTTCAATGTGTCTGGCTGCTGACAAAACATCAGTTGGTAGTACCCCAAGTAACATAATATAAAATTCTGCTATTATACTATGATATGACGGAAGTAAGTATTGGTACTTACAATTTTTGATAGTTTATGTCAGGGGATGGAACTGCACAAAGTATCTGGCACAATGTGCGATAAGATTTCTAGCATTATTATTAATAAAAAAATAATAATATAAATGTATATATACGTACATAACTAAGCTTTACACTATGATAAATTAAGGGTCCTATTTTGTACATCTTCACTACTTGGTCTACTAAAGTCACAACGACCCAACTTTCATATTCGGGAATTGTTCTTTCCCGGGACATACACAGAAAAACTTTAAACCTTCAAAAAAACGTAAGTCTCTTTTAAGTCAGTCATTAATATGTATTATAATAAAATTCAATAAATACATATGAACAAGGTCATACGTTCTCATGTTTCCTTTTCCTAAAGGCTAACTGGTAGAGAATGCATTAGCATTAACTCCATAATTTGTACCATTATGGTTAAAAAATCTATATCTATACTATAATAAAAGAGTAAAAAAAATGTGTCTGTACATTGAAAATTTTTCAAAAAAAAATTTTTGGTGCGATGGAGTTATAGTAATAGAGTAAGAAAATAAAAAAAATGTCTGTCTGTTTGTCTGTTTGTCTGTTTTTCTGTTTGTACACGCTAATCTCCGGAAATACTGGACGGATTCGAATGAATCTTTTTTTGTTATATAGCTGTGAAGCCTGGGAAACATATAGGCTATAATTGATTTTGGAAAATGGAACACATGATGCAGAACTATAATGGTCCAGCTAAACTATAAGAAATATTAAAATGCCGCCTTAGCAAATGTTGTTAAGTCTGATGAGAACTTTTTGTTGAGTTATAATACAACTGGCCAAGCGCGAGTCGGACGTGCGCGAAGGGTTCCGTACCATAATCTATGAAAAATCACGTTTGTAGTATGGGAGTCCCCGATAAATACTTATTTTATTCGATTTTCAGGGTTCCTTACCCAAATGGGTAGAAACGGGACCCTATTACATAGACCGTCCGACTGTTTGTCTGTCTGTCACCAGGCTGTATCTCATGAACCATTATAGCTAGACAGTTGAAATTTTTATATATGATGTTTTTTTGTTGCCGCTGAACAAAAACATACTAAATCTATACTATAATAAGAGGGTAAAAAAAAATGTGTCTGTACATTGAAAATTTTTCCAAAAAAAATTTGTCCGAAGAAGAACTTATAAGTTCAGTATTTGCGGACCTTCAGAGCATAACACACCAGAAAAATTCTTGGTTATGTGAACGCGCCATATTGACACCAAACAATTAAGAATCAATTAATAAAGAACTTATGACGCAAATTATTGTTAATTTCTTGGATAGTGTTGTTGACGACGCCACCAATTATCCAGTTTAGTTTCTTAATTCACTTGCAGCAAATGGACTCTCGGCTCACAAAATAAGTCTTAATGTTGGAGGGCCAATAATGCTGATACGAAATTTGACTCCGCCGAAACTGTGTAACGGAGCCCAACTTAATGTCTCAGCACTGTATGCCGAAGTTCAGCGGCTGAATTTCAGCCAGTGCATGCCTGCAATGTTATTTGCATTACTAGCGACACATAATGCCGAACTTCCGATGTTTTTGCCGTACCCGTACCCGTACCCGTACCCGTACCCGTACCCGTACCCGTACCCGTACCCGTACCCGTACCCGTACCCGTACCCGTTCCTCTCCCGCTCCCGCCGCCGCCGCCGCCGCCGCTGCTCCCGCCGCCGCCGCCGCCGCTCCCGCCGCCGCCGCCGCCACCGCCGCCGCTCCCGCCGCCGCCGGCGCCGCCGCTACTGCCACCGCCGACGCCGCCGCCGCCGCTTTCGCCGCCGCCGCCACCACCGCTGCCACCGCCGCCGCCGCCGCCGCCGATGCCTCCGCCACCACCGCTGCAGCCGACGCGTCCGCCGCCGCCGCCGCCGCCGCTCCCGCTCCCGCTTCCGCTTCCACTCCCGTTCCCACTTCCACTTCCGTTCCCTCTTCCGCTCCCGTTTCCGTTCGCCGCAGACGCGCCAAAGACGGAAGATTGAATTCTCATATCGGCACATCACTACTGTCCGGCGTTTCCACCGAACTTCAGCGGCTGAACTTCAGCTTATTTAGTGTGTCATCCCCACCGAACTTTAGACACTGAACTTTACCCGCTAAACTTCGGCATAGTCTGCTGAGACACTTAAAGTTTACTATGAGTGGTGCCAGTGAAACTGTATTTATTCCGAGTATGCTACTCATCCCCAACAATTTTCCTTTTGAAAATACACAGTTCCATGTGTTTACTTGCTTTTCGCATGGCCTACTTATTGTGGCTTTCTCCAGGGTTAGTAACACTTCAGCTCTTTTCATATTGGCTCCCGAAGGAAAGAATTAAAATAATATTGACTTTTAACTCCTAACACTGTTACAAGTACTTTCTCCCTCTGTCTCTCTCTCTCTCTCTCATTAGTTTTTATTTATATTTATACGCCGGAGTCATAAAGTCCACGCGAATGAAGTCGCGGGCATCAGCTAGTATTTAATAAATAAATAGAAAAGGACCCTTGGCCTTAAGTCCACCATATACTGTATTGTAATAAATTCAATAAATAAATAAAAGCTGGGATATTTTCCCATATTTCCTTTTTCTGCTATCTGTGAAATAAACAGTATCGAAATCGTGACTTATCTGGCGTGCGACCCCCGTCACGTTAAATACCGGATTATACCAAGATCCAGATGATATAGCAACTCGCTGGAAAATAAACACACTGCGGGAAAGAGAGGTTCTCAATTTATAATTAAACATAGAAGAATTTAAGGAAAAAGTGATAGTATATGAAAGGTAACGCACATCTCTGTCGTCTGGGAGATAATAATAAACATATACTATAACTGCTGCTCTTCTTTCCTTTCTCATCGTAAAAGGCGAGGGAAAGTGCGATATTCGGAATCATATCAAAATAGACGATGTAATCTATCACATTTTTGATTCCCTTGTTTCGTCTCCACGCCCACTAAGATGCTAAACGAGGGGTTTTACGGCCATGCTCTATGTCTGTCTATTAAAGATACGATGTGGTGTATCTACATCTAACCCTCACTGACCGGTAACCAGAGACTAGACTACCAACATGATAAAAGTCTTATGACTTTTATCGTTAATGGTCATAATACTTTTATGGAGGACAAGGGAGTCAAAATAGTCACACCCCTGATCCCATGAAGTTTATCGGTTGTGTTTTGAAAAGTTGATCGAACTGAAAAGTTGCTTCTTAAGAGGCTTTTCTCATTTGGTTGGTTGTCTCGTTCACACAATCAAACATTTTTAAAGATTATAAAAAAATACTCATTTGAAGAAAAGTGTTTATAAAACTTTTTAATATATTATATGTTAGATATTGTAGACATTTTTTTATTGTTAATGTGTTTGTGAATCGAGAATAAG
Organism: Acrobasis suavella; assembly: GCA_943193695.1. Taxonomy (NCBI): domain Eukaryota; kingdom Metazoa; phylum Arthropoda; class Insecta; order Lepidoptera; family Pyralidae; genus Acrobasis; species Acrobasis suavella. Next base: position 34,349,602 of record OW971928.1, read on the forward strand.
GTCATCAAAAATTTTAAATTTCGGTGACCTAATTTTCGATGTAGTCAATGTCTACACAATATACAAACATGTTTACAATATCTAACATATAATATATTAAAAAGTTTATGAAACACTTTTCTTCGAATGAGTCACATTTTTTAATAATATTTAAAAATAGTTTGAGTGTGCGAGCGAGACAGCCAACCAAATGTGAAAAGCCTCTTAATAAGGATAACAAAAAATATTTCCCGAAACTGAATCGAAAGAAAATTCCATAATATATATTCGATATTATTTCATTTCTTCCATGTTATTATCGAACTGCTCACAACATTTCATAAGAAACGGTTGAGAAATGCGACTCATACCATATGTATGGGTCGCATTTCTCAACCGTTTGTACGAGTAGTAATGGTACGAAAGATGCTAAAATGCTGGGGCTAACTAAAAGGTGGAATAAAGAAATAAAAAAGTGATGGGTTGCAAGCCGCATCGCTTTTCGATCATTGCCTCTTTCAGCTTTTGCGATCTGCACGGGAAGAGAAGCAGCTGAGTTTTTCGTTTTCTCTCAGACAGTATGGAAGAAACATATGGCTAAAAAACTGGGGTTTTCTCGGTACCTGCTCAAGTATATCTGCAAGTTAAGCTACGTACCTAATCTCAGCTCCGAATTACGTGTAAACCGAAACGACTTGACTCTTTCGCCTACAAGCATTCCGCATCACCATAAAAACTTTACACATTAAATCCAGGAACTTTATAGGAAACAATGCTCTTGAAAAGGATTAATTCGTGTTTTGAAAACATAATTTAGTTAGTAAGAAAGTTCTGATTTTTAACTGACTTTAAAAAAGGAGGAGGTTATCAATTGATGTGTATATATGTTTTGTTTATGTACACGTATGTTCCCCGATTTTTCAAAGAAGCCTGAAATTGGAAAATTCTTTTTGAAAGGGAATATTCGTCAGTTGGTCCCATAGAAATTTTATCAAAATCGGTTGTGAATTTTGGTGTTAAAGTCGGTTGTTAATTTTGAAAAATTATAATAAGTCACTCCAAAATACAATGTTATTTAGTCGGAAAGCATACGTCATATCGCCGCTACACATAAATACGTATTCTTTTATATTATTAAGTCTTCATCCCTAACGGGCTAGACAGAGCCTCGAACCTCTCAAGACATCGGTATTTCTATGGATGAAGTAAAAATTAGAAAAGTAAATGCTTAAACTGTAACTTCTGTAGAGATAAGTACCTATGCAAATGTAAACTCATTTAACAAAGTCAAATAGTGTATTATTTTAAAATACGAATCAAAAGAAGACTTTTAACCTCTGCTTCAATTTTTTGCTTTATAATATCGCCCCCATTTACGAAAACAAATTGTAATACCTCAGTTTCTCGGCACAATCAAGAAAAGCTGCTTTTTACACGTCCGCGGGCTAGTGCCGGGCTTAGGGTGGGGCGTGGTAGCGCCACTGCCGAGGACAATCTAATAAGGGGAGGAAGGCAAGTCAAAAGCTACGCAATTTTTACCATAATCAATCAGAATGCCCCAAAAATACTTACCAAACTTACATAATTAAATTTCGAATTCCGGATTGTTCTAGTAGACTCGAGGAAGTTCTATGTTAAACTGGAGTTGTGAAGGACGCTTAGAAACGTAATTTCATAGTTAGCTAGGCAGTAGGGGGTGAGCTTCCATTCTGTACGTTAGTACTTATTCTGTAGTCGGGGCACAGAATTAATCTCACCAAGGACGCGGAGTTTACTAGAGCCGGCACCTCGCGGCGCCGAGTTGAAGGATTGAAATTTATTTATTTATGCACCCGACGCGCCGTATAATTTTCTTATTCATCAAGATTAATCTGACGCGTAATTGTTTGTTAAATGTGACGTTTTTATTTGGTCGGCTTCCTCTGGGCATTTACCCGTGAATCTTTCGTGAATAACATGACCTTCCTTTTTTCGTGCTATACTTCTTAGCGTAACGCATTCGTCAAGCTTAAAATTACAGCTTTGAAGATTTCGCTTTTTCTTCTTCAAAGACAATATGAATGTTCCCATGTGACGAAGAAGGTGGTGGCCAAGCGGCACTGGTTCTGGATGTGTGAGGCACAATTGTGATCCTCACTAACCGCGACTTGTACCTCTGAATTTGTGCTTATGTACGATCATCATCAACTACCACCATTGCTTCCGGTGAATAAAAACATGGTGAGGAAAGCAGCACTCCTCGAGCTAACTCTGAAACCAGACACTTCATGTAAAATGTATATTATGAAATTTCAATAAATAAATTATTTTTTAAATACATTTACTTTATATTAAGATATCTATACTATAATAAAAGAGTAAAAAAAATGTGTCTGTACATTGAAAATTTTTCAAAAAAAAAGTTGTTTCGTCCGAAGAAGAACTTATAAGTTCAGAATTTGCGGACCTTCAGAGCATAACACACCAGAAAAATTCTTGGATATGTAAACGCGCCATATTGACACCAAAAAATTAAAAATCAATTATTATAGAACTTATGACGCAAATTATTGTTAATTTCTTGGATAGAGTTGTTGACGACACCACCAATTATCCAGTTGAGTTTCTTAATTCACTTGCAGCAAATGGACTCTCGGCTCACAAAATAAGTCTTAATGTCGGAGGGCCAATAATGCGAATGCGAAATTTGACTCCGCCGAAACTGTGTAACGGAACCCAACTTAGTGTCTCAGCACTGTATGCCGAAGTTCAGCGGCTGAATTTCAGCCAATGCATGCCTGCAATGTTATTTGCATTACTAGCAACACATAATGCCGAACTTCCGATGCTTTTGCCTGAATCGGACCCGTACCCGTACCCGTACCCGAACCCGTACCCGTACCCGTACCCGTACCCGTACCCGTACCCGTACACGTACCCGTACCCGTACCTGTATCCGTACCCGTACCTGTACCCGTACTCCCTCTTCCGCTCCCGCCGCCGCTGCCACCGCTGCCGCCACTGCCGCCGCTCCCGCCGCCGCCGCCGCTGCCGCCGCCGCCGCTGCCGCCGCCGCCGCCGCTTCCACCGCCGCCGCTGCCGCCGCTCCCGCCGCCGCCGCCGCCGCCGCCACTGCCGCCGCTGCTCCCGCTCTCGCCGCCGCCGCTGCCACCGCCGCCGCCACTGCCGCCTCCGCTTCCGCCGCCACCGCCGCTGCCGCCGCCGCTGCCGTTTCTGCTCCCGCTCCCGCTTCCGCTCCCGTTCCCTCTTCCACGTACCCGTTCCCGTACCCGTTCCGCTCTCGTTCCCACTCCTGCTCCCGCTCCCGCTCCTACTCCCGCTCCCGCCGCCGCTCCAGCCGCTGCCGCCGCCGACGCCGCCGCTGCTGCTGCCGCCGCTCCCGCCGCCGCCGCTGCCGCCGCCACTGCCGCCGCCGCTCCCGCTCTCGCCGCCGCCGCCACCGCCGCTGCCGCCGCCGCCGCCACTGCCGCCGCCGCTTTCGCCGCCGCCGACGCCTCCGCCGCCGCCGCCGCCGCCGCCGCCTCCGACGCCTCCGCCGCCGCCGCCGCCGCCACCGCCGACGCCTCCGCCGCCGCTGCCACTTCCGCTCCCGCTCCCGCTCCCGCTTCCGTTCCCTTTTCCATTTCCATTCCCTCTTCCGCTCCCGTGTCCGTTCGCCGCAGACGCGCCAAAGACGGAAGATTAAATTCTCATATCGGCACATCACTACAGTCCGGCGTTTCCACCGAACTTCAGCAGCTGAACTTCAGCTTATTTAGTGTGTCATCCCCACCGAACTTTAGACACTGAACTTTAGCCGCTAAACTTCGGCATAGTCTGCTGAGACACTTAAAGTTTACTGTGAGTGGTGCCAGTGAAACTGTATTTATTCCGCGTATAACAATTTTCCTTTTGAAAATACACAGTTTTACAAATACACAGTGTTTACTTGCTTTCCTATGAAAATAAGTCACAGTTTTAGAGGCTTAAAGCTGCTGATGTCGATCTAAGGACTGCTTTTTCGCATGGCCAACTTAATGTGGCTTTCTCCAGGGTTAGTAACACTTCAGCTCTTTTCATATTGGCTCCCGAAGGAAAGAATTAAAATAATATTGACTTTTAACTCCTAACACTGTTACAAGTACTTTCTTATCTCTCTCTATCTTTCTCTTTCATTAGTTGTTATTTATATTAATACGCCGGAGTCATAAAATCCACGCGAACGAAGTCGCGGGCATCAGCTAGTATTAAAATATATTTTTTCTCAAAATAGGACATTTTGTGTACGCATGCTTGTGGCCAAACGTAGTTAGGGAATAAAAAGAAGAATAGAGATTTCAAATAGAAGCTACGATTCAGAGGAGAGGAACTTACATACTATAGGACAATTAGTTATTCAAAATTACTGCTTTCTGCTTAAAATAAAATTGAGTGGGTGTATTTGTAACAGATTGAGGCTTGTGTGCAGGGATTTAGGTACCTATTACACCTGTGGATAAGATTAATATAGGGACTGTTTTTACAGTCTCTACATGCCATTGTATCTTCAGTTCTATGGCCAAATCTGTATATTTTATAATCTTTTCAGTATATTATATAGGGCTAAGGTTGTAAGTGTTCGGAATAGCAATCTCAATTAAATATACTATTATTGTGTTGGTCGTGAAATGTTATATCCGATCTGCTGTGGTGGATTGTCTTATCAGTTAAAATTGTTCTATTCCAGTACTATTTATATTCAGGAGACGCTAATAAAATTTGGGGTGTGCGTGTTACCGCTAAAAGCCAAAACGCGGCCTTATCATTTCGGCTAAAACTAGGTGCAGCCGGTCATTAGTGGTAAAACTTGGTTGTAAGATTAGGTTTGTCATATTTTACGTTATAACGGTGATAAAATAAAATACCAAAACATTGAAATTACATTTATTTTGTTTTGTTGATATTTTTAATTTCGGAAAACAATTTATTATTAGTAAATTTCAGTAAATCAGTAAATAAATAAGTAAACCTTGTAGATTTATATTAATTTACTTGCAAAAATCAATCTTTATTTTTGAACTGTATACTTTTAATGCTGACAGCCCCCACTTATGTCATCTTTCTTCTCTGTTGCATTGTGTCAAGACATATATTCTTCCAAGTAAAAGTTAATACAATATAATTTCATGCTTCACCAGTTAAATAGTATTTTAATTTTGTGCTCTAAAATGCGTTTAGAAACCATAGGCAATGACCAGCATTACCAACCAGTAGAAATTAACGGAGACGTAATGATAACATTACCTCCTGAAATCAGTAGGTAATGAGTTTAAATTTGGAACAGCTCTCAAATTCAAATGGGTGTGTATTCCAGTATCTATAGATATTAAAACAGTTATCAAGACGAAGGCCAAATTCAGTATATTTTTTAATATAAATCGCACGAATTTCGAAACGCCGCCATTCCGACTTGTCATTTGTTTGTTGATGTTTTGCTGTTTACGAGTGTTTGTGAAAAGTTAAAACGAATTAAAATAATTAAAAAGTTGCGAAATAAATATAAATATACCACCGTCGTCAAGCTCTTCAGCTCCAAAACAAAACCCCAATTCAAATGCAACTCAACCAAGACAGTTAACTGTACCTCGCTGTACAACTGTTAATATTAATTACAATTAATATAATAAATAATTTATTATATATGTGTTCAATTTGTTTTTTATTACATCATCTATACTAAAAAAAATGTGTCTGTACAATAAAAATTTTTCAAAAAAAAAATATTTGGGGCGATGGAGATATAGTAATAGAGTAAGAAAATAAAAAAAAATGTCTGTCTGTTTGTCTGTTTGTCTGTTTGTCTGTTTGTACACGCTAATTTCCGGAAATACTGGACGGATTCGAATGAAACTTTTTTTGTTATATAGCTGTGAAGCCTGGGCAACATATAGGCTATAATTGATTTTGGAAAATGGAACACATGATGCAGAACTATAATGGTCCAGCTAAACTATAAGAAATATTAAAATGCCGCCTTAGCAAAAGTTGTTAAGTCTGATGAGAACTTTTTGTTGAGTTATAATACAACTGGCCAAGCGCGAGTCGGACGTGCGCGAAGGGTTCCGTACCATAATCTATGAAAAATCACGTTTGTAGTATGGGAGTCCCCGATAAATACTTATTTTATTCGATTTTCAGGGTTCCTTACCCAAATGGGTAGAAACGGGACCCTATTACATAGACCGTCCGACTGTTTGTCTGTCTGTCACCAGGCTGTATCTCATGAACCATTATAGCTAGACAGTTGAAATTTTTATATATGATGTTTTTTTGTTGCCGCTGAACAAAAACATACTAAATCTATACTATAATAAAAGGGTAAAAAAAAATGTGTCTGTACATTGAAAATTTTTCCAAAAAAAATTTGTCCGAAGAAGGACTTATAAGTTCAGTATTTGCGGACCTTCAGAGCATAACACACCAGAAAAATACTTGGTTATGTGAACGCGCCATATTGACACCAAACAATTAAGAATCAATTAATAAAGAACTTATGACGCAAATTATTGTTAATTTCTTGGATAGTGTTGTTGACGACGCCAACAATTATCCAGTTTAGTTTCTTAATTCACTTGCAGCAAATGGACTCTCGGCTCACAAAATAAGTCTTAATGTTGGAGGGCCAATAATGCTGATACGAAATTTGACTCCGCCGAAACTGTGTAACGGAACCCAACTTAATGTCTCAGCACTGTATGCCGAAGTTCAGCGGCTGAATTTCAGCCAGTGCAAGCCTGCAATGTTATTTGCATTACTAGCGACACATAGTTCCCCTCCCGCTCCCGCCGCCGCCGCCGCCGCCGCTGCTCCCGCCGCCACCGCCGCCGCCGCCGCCACTCCCGCCGCCGCTGCCGCTGCCGCCGCCGATGCCTCCGCCGCCGCTGCCGCCGCCGCTTCCGCCAACGCCGCCGCCGCCACTTCCGCCGCCGCCGCCGCTGCCACCACCGCCGCCGATGCCGCCTATGCCACCGCCGCCACCGCCGCCGCCGCCGCCGCTCCCGCTGCTGTTTCCGCTCCCGCTCCCGCTTACGCTCCCGCTTCCGCTTCCACTCCCGTTCCCACTTCCACTTCCGTTCCCTCTTCCGCTCCCGTTTCCGTTCGCCGCAGACGCGCCAAAGACGGAAGATTAAATTCTCATATCGGCACATCACTACTGTCCGGCGTTTCCACCGAACTTCAGCGGCTGAACTTCAGCTTATTTAGTGTGTCATCCCCACCGAACTTTAGACACTGAACTTTACCCGCTAAACTTCGCATAGTCTGCTGAGACACTTAAAGTTTAGTATGAGTGGTGCCAGTGAAACTGTATTTATTCCGAGTATGCTACTCATCCCCAACAATTTTCCTTTTGAAAATACACAGTGCCATGTGTTTACTTGCTTTTCGCATGGCCTACTTATTGTGGCTTTCTCCAGGGTTAGTAACACTTCAGCTCTTTTGATATTGGCTCCCGAAGGAAAGAATTAAAATCTCTCTCTCTCTCTCTCTCTCTCTCTCATTAGTTTTTATTCATATTTATACGCCGGAGTCATAAAGTCCACGCGAACGAAGTCGCGGGCATCAGCTACTTTTTAATAAAAACTCTGTATTTCAGGTCAATTCCCTACGGTTCCTGAACCTATCTTAGAGCACTATGATAATTGTTGTGGATATATCCTTGATGTGTAATGTATGTAATATTATATGTACGTGAGTACAAGGGAAACGATGTTGTTACGGAGAAGTCATATATTGCACTAATAATAATGCCTCTATTTGTAAATTATACAAAGGCAAAGGCGACATAGCCGATTGTAGTTCGTACAGAGGCATTTCTCTACTCTCAGCAGCTGGGAAGATTCTAGCCCATATCATTAACACCCGTCTATCCCGACACGCTGAAGACATACTCCCGGAAACCCAATGTGGATTCCGTCCGGGCAGAGGTACAGTGGATGCCATATTTGTAATTAAACAAATACAAGAAAAAAGCTTGGAACAACATCGTCCTCTCTACATGTGCTTCGTTGATCTTGAAAAAGCATTTGATAGAGTACCGCGTGAAGCCTTGTGGATTGTTCTAAAAAAAGCTGGTTGTCCTGAAAAGTTAATTAACTTGATACGCCAATTTCATGACGGCATGTTGGCCAGAGTTCGACATGAAAATGACTTTTCAAACCAATTTTCCGTAACCAGTGGCGTGAAACAAGGCTGCGTCTTGGCTCCAACTTTATTTGCTTTATATTTTGCCTCTGTCATGCGTGACGCAACGAAGTCTTGCAACGGCTTAATACAAATTAACTCCAGAACAGATAAAAGTATTTTTGATCTATCTCGCCTCAGATCTAAGCGACAGGTATTCAAACTTTCGATTTTGGATATCCTGTACGCTGATGATGTTGCCTTAATGGCGGATTCTGTTGAGTCTCTACAAGGGTTTGTAACATCTTTAGCCGTTTCGTGCCGTAGATTTGGTTTAGTTATAAGCGTTAGCAAGACACAAATTCTAAAACAACCACCCAGAGGTTGCCACGAAGATTCCTCCAATGTCACCTTGGAAGGAGCAGCGCTGGAAGAAGTTTTAAACTTTAAATACCTGGGCACACGTATACGCAACGATAACACGCTGGCATCAGAGCTGCCAGCCCGGATAGCAAGTGCGGCGGCAGCCTTTGGAAAACTAAAGGCACGTGTTTGGAACTCCCACGACCTTAAGCTGCAAACTAAAATTTTAGTCTATAAAGCAATCGTCGTGCCTACCTTACTGTATGCTGCAGAGACTTGGTGCTGTTATAAAGCAGACATCAAGCAGCTAGACATCTTCCATCTCAGATGTCTAAGGTCGATCCTGCGCATTAAATGGCAAGACCGTGTTCCAAACACGGAAGTCTTGCGTCGAACTGGCCTATCCGGGATTGAAGCGCTTATCTTCAAACATCAGCTGAGATGGTGTGGGCATGTCTTGCGAATGGATGACAGCAGGTTGCCAAAGGCAGTTTTCCATTCCGAGCTCGCGGACGGGAAAAGAAAACAGGGTGGGCAATACCTGCGGTACAAAGACGTGCTCAAACGCAACCTAGTGGCGTGTAACATTCCAACTGATAGTTGGGAGGAGCGTGCTCGTCTTAGACCGGAATGGCGCCACACCGTTCACAAAAACGTAGATGCATACGAATCGAAGCGTCTAGAAGACCTTGATGCAAAGCGCCAAATACGGAAGACTCGACCGAAGCCCTCCTACAACTATACTTTCAACTCCACTGGCCAACTTTTTTGTGTACCATGCAACCGAACTTTCAAGTCGAAGTTTGGCTTTGCTAGCCACATCAGAGCCCACCACAACAACGATCCCGGAATAGACACATAGGAGTCGCCGTCGCCGGATACGGCTTGGACGACATGATGATGATGATGATGATGATATTGCACTAAATAATGTATGTTAAAACAAAACTATGTCAAATTCTTCCAAACATTTATCTCTCGACATCTTCTTCTCGAGCTGTAGAAATTGGGCGATCGCTTGTGGCGCTTGACTCTCCCAACTGAATCACGAAGTTCTTTTTCATAGGAATTCTGACCTGATATCTACCGCTTCTCGTACAATCTGATGTCATAGTTGTTGTGGTATTCTCAGCGACGCTTCCATTTCCCAAAAGTGTGAAATTTCCTCGAGATTGTTCAGGACAGTAAAGCAATTGTATGTAGGTTGATACTCTTGGTCACCGAATAAAATACAACCGATCCTCGTCTGTAGAGCGATCGGTAGCTCCGGCGGCCCTCGAATGCTTCTAATTTTGTAGAATGTTTGCATAAACTCCTGCATCGAATAGAATATCCACATCGCGAGAAATGTTTAAGTCCGGATCGGCCAACTTTACACCCTGTATGTGCGTCCAAGATGAATTGTTGAAAGTGTATTTGGTAAATGACGCAAAACCTTTGTCATAACGTGAGTATCCCTACTTAATGTATAATCGTCATGAATTGATTTACAAAGTAACTGAACTACCCCTTTACTTTTATTTGTCTGAAGACCCACTCCTAAGACGCTCTCTCTGTGGTTGCATCTTTTCAAACCTAGTCTCTGAGCTGCGTTTTCAGTGATGAGGCTGACCTGAGAGCCATGATCGATTAAGGCCCTAAGTTCGATATAAAGCCCGGTTGCTGATTTAACTTTTATCACAGCAGAAGCTAACATCACTCCTTCGTTATCCTTAAAGACGTGATGAGAATTCAGTAGACGATTAGTAGAATTTGCTGATGAAGATTCAATTTCATTAAAAGTATTGTGCAAATATGTATGATGTGGGTCGCCGCATATTTTGCATCTTTTTGTGGAATTGCATGTTCCATTGCTATGTACGTACATACAATTGCGACATATATTAAGTTCATTGATCGTTTGGAATTTCTTGGCGGCGTCCATATTTTGAAATTGTCTACAAAACATTAAAATATGTAGGTTTTTGCAGAGAGGACATTTTCGTTCACTGCCAGCTGCTTGAATTGTTGCGAAAGATTTAGGTTTAAAATAATTTTTGTAATTATAATTATTGTTAAAGTTTTCTTTGTTAATTTGTTTTTGGGGTTGAGATTGAGACACAGAACTGTTGTTGTTCTTCTTCTCACTAAGGGGCTCCAATGCTGTAAATATTAAGTTAAAAAACTCCATCAGTTCCTCAAATGAGGGAAGTTTCTTGGGGTTTTCCTAGCCCGCTGATAACTCTTGTATGTCTCTGGGTCCAATTTTTGAATGATGTGGTAGATCAAAACAGGATCCCAGGTAGGTGTGTCAATGCCTAAGTTTTGTGTGGCGTGTATTGTTTCCATGCTAACGTCGTAAAGCCGTCCTAACTCAAAGGCACTTTGTTTCGTCATCTTAGGCTGTTCTACGAAAGTAGCGAACTGTTTATTAAATATTGTCAGTATGTTGTTAGTACCTGTGACACAGCAACTCCCAGCAGGTGTCGTAGTTGTCATCAGTTACTTGTAGATGTTTACCAACCGCTCGGCGTCACCTCTCAGCTTGCCCTTGAGGATACGCACCTTATGCGCCTTGGTTAGCCCTTTGTTGTTGTGTATGGTCCCGACGTAGAGATCCATAAAGGTTGGCCAAGATGTATAGTTACCTGAAAAAATCGGCAGGTCGATTTTTGGCGTAGAGCTCTTCACAAGTTGACGAGTTCAGTTTCCGGTGTATAGATGTTTTTGTATCCTCGTAGGTCATTTCGTAGTCGGTGTAATCATTCTCGTACCGCTCGTCCGATCCCACTAGGAGGTTGTCAATCTTCAAATGAAGAGTTCTAATTTCCTTCCAGCAGTCCTTTAGAGTCTGAAGCTTGTCTTCCAGCTGCCACTCCTCCGTCAACTTACTAACGTCTATGCTACGCACAACCCGTAGGAACGCCCTAAAATTAGTGTATTGCTGACTTTTCAAATCGTCAGCTTTGGATGGCTCGAAAATGTTTTGAGTAAAATACTCATGGGACTTAATTTCAACAGTTAACAATTTCGCATGATTTTCGTTAAACTCACCCCAAAATTTATCTAACGCCTTCAACCGTTTTGCAATATAGTCGGCGGTTTTCCTAATCGCAGAATCTTTGTTAAAGTCAATCGTTAACTTGTTAATATGGTCCATAATCTCCCGCTGTCTGGCAATGATGGATTCCATTGTAGTTGATGTAGATGTGTTAATAAAATCAGAAAGATCTTACTTGTGTTGTGAATCTCCGCAGATGTAGCACTTGCTGACTTTGACCTAGTCAGACGGAGCTAATGTTGATGTACCCGTGACTTGACCTATGTGTCCAGTCACCCTCGAAGTGGAAAAGTGTAGATGCGAGCTGTATTGTTCACAACTCACACTTTCACTAACACTGCATCCAAACGTCTTTTATACTGGTTCCAAACCTCACCCGATTGAGGTATAAACGCGCGAGGTCCGTATGTTATTCGAAGGACCAAAATAATATAGTGGGTTCTTGATGTGTAAGGATATCACTGTAATGTATGTAATGTTATATGTAGTTGAGTACAAGGGAAACGATGTTGTTAGGTAGAAGTCGTATATTGCACTAAATAATGTATGTTAAAACAAAACTATGTCAAATAGAACATCACGCGCGCAGGCGCTTACTAGACGGTTTTTATATAAAAGTTGTATATGTCGGGTTTGTCCGTACAATAATTATGTGTATAGATAAAGTAGTGTATGCAACTATACATAATTAGGCATTACAACACTCATGTGATGTTATTATGAAATTCGCCTCGGCTCGTTTCATAAAACCATATTCGTGTTCTAATGCCCTTCATTACGCACAGTCGCATAAACTACTATTAAACATCTAACTAAGAAAAATATCTGTTCGTAAAAATCCAACAGAAATATAAAACCATTTGACGGTGAAAATAAAACTTTTGGAAAAAAAGCCCGTATCTCAAGAGTTACTAAGTGAATTAAATGTATTAGATGTGATTGATAGTGACCCAATTATGCGAGTTGCGAAAAGATATTTTGCGGCGAAGGTTATTTTGTGCAATTTGGAAACTGATCACGAGCGCAAGAGTATCGCAACCCAGTTGGCTTTATGGAGCAAATTTTTGGGCTTAAAAACGAATAACTGCCTTCTTAAATGATAATAAAAAAGTCACATTTTTGTAAAATGACATCGTTGTGAACGGAGAGGACATGTGGAAAACGATTGCTACTATTTGAAAAAATGAATCAGCAGAAAACTACGGATAGAACCAGAACAGTTCAAGTAGTCGAGATGAATCAACCATCTATGTCCTCAACAGATTTTTTTCAGGGTTTGCTTTTCTGGCCAATTTGATGGAAGCTAAAATAAAATCGCATTTTTATTGTTATTTGGTGTATCGGAACACATAACTAACAGAGAAGTATTTTCTTTACATTCCTTAAAATATTTCAGATGCTAAACACTGTGAATTTATTTCAGACACCAAAAAGGAAATATTGCATGTTACCAGCAACATGCAGACACCAACGGGAAATATTTCATGTAACCAGCATCATGGACATTTGAGGAACACTAGAAAGCGTATTATTTTGCCGCCGAGGCATCATACAATTTGCTATCGGTCTCAAAAGATGCAACAGGCCGGCAGACGAGGCACCCGGGATACTTAAAGACGGTAAAACAATAATGAAAGGTATGTCAGTAAACAATTTCATTGTTTTAGATTTTGTGGTATCTAAGAATGTGTACCAACCTGTTTTTCAAGTGTGTACCTATTGTGTTGGATAAAATTTATATATGCCATTAGTAAGTAAAAATATTTTTTTAAAGTTGATAAATCATAAAACGGTAAATAACATTGATCAAATCAAGAAAGTGGTATCGAGTGACAATATATGTGAGGCTTGTATATATGGGAAACAGAGTACACTACCATTCAATCAGAATATAGATAAAAGTTAAACTGAACGACCATTATATGTTATATATTCTGATGTGTGTGGCCCAATCACTCCTTCAACAATCAACAAGAATAATTTTATTTTGTCGGTTTACCAATTTATTCATACTGCGTGTTATATATCTATTGACAAATAAGTCTGAAGTTTTCCCTACTACTAGAAGCAAAGCTAATTAAATTCAAAATTTGTTTATTTATATTGTGATAACGGTGGGGAATATTTATCCACCGAAATGAAAATTATTGTACTGAGACGGGAATATTTTTAGTCTTTGTTGTTATAGCGGCAACAGAAATACATCATCTGTGAAAATTTCAACTGTATCACGGTTTATGAGATACAGCCTGACGGTGACAGACAGACAGACGGACGTTTTTTACAAGTTATATTTTTGATGGCATCTTATTTCTTTTTTTAACAGTATTTTATATCTAGGTACCTATCTATACCTATTATTCCATTATATTATACTTAATACAGGTACACTGATTCATTCACTGCAAATATAACTTTGTAATCCTATACATTTATATGGGATTATACACTAAACACTAATTGTATTCTAAATTTGAAGCTTTTATGTCTGCTAGAAAAGCCTTAGAGTTTTGATGATCGGTCAGTCAGTGAGTGACAAAATTAAGAAACTTTGACTAGTTATTATAATCCTTAAACTACTGGTTCTAATTGACTGATATTTAAAATATACTCTGTCTATACGATGCCTGCTTGGCTACTGAAAATAGAACTTCTAGTTTTATCCACAACGAAGCCTGAACCGCTTCGAGAAAAGTAAGGTAAGGCCGTGCCGCATTTTTGCTCGACTTGGCGGGAGCACTTCTGTGCCCCCAAATACGTATTCTGTATTTTGCATTTCAAATACTACTATTTTCAAAATGAGTCATCTCTGGTTGTAGTATGAGATGTTGGTGCTTGGTCCTTTAGACGCCTCTTACGATATCCACAGGAGATATAGAACATTCCTATTTTAGACTAGAAGCCATATTTCACACCTACTTTTTATAAGATTTCCTCCAGCATAAAACGGTAAGAAAGTGCTTACTATTTTTTTTCATTTTGTATTTTACATAAGTATTCCACAGCGCTCGATTCTTTTTAGAAGGATTTTCAATGTGGCTGCTTTGAAAGTTGTTCGTGCCAGAGGCAATACCTGTGGATTGAAGATTGAGTCGTATTGCTCGATGATATAGTTTATAGTGGCTGGAATAGGCAACTTGTCACTGCCAGTCCTGAATTATTCGGTTCAAAGAGTTTTGTAGTGCCGAGCACGGGCGTAGCCAGGTACCATAGGGTGACGGAATGACGATAGGATCAGAAAAGTATTATTCTTATTACTTCGTATTTTTGATTTGTCCAAAAATAATGGACCTATATCCTAATTATTTTCTAATCCTAATTTTATTATTTCCTATATAACCTATTCTGTCTCATTGTTAAAAAAACCGAACCACATATACAGACAACAGGACATTAAAGTTTAGGTTAGGGCTAAATCAAGAAGATAATGCCTGCCTAGTTTCATTTTAATATGGCGGTTTTAAGTCCCACATTAACAAATGCTGGTTTGGAGCGATTTGTGGTGTTTGGGCTTCTCCCGTTCAAAGAGTTATGTAGTGTTTTGTTTTCAGAACCAATTAGCAACGACCTGCGTGGCATAGTGGTTGACCAGCTGGTCCGCCACTCCGAGGTTCTGGGTTCGATCCTCAGGCAATGCAAGCTGGAATATTGTATTTTTCAAATTGCTCTGGGTTTTAGTGTTGTTATATATAATTTTCTCAAACATGCTCGGAGATGTAGGCATTATTGTAGTAAAAAGAAGACACGAAGTTTGTTATTCTTGGCTCGTGCATTACTTTGCTGGACTAGGCCAGGAAAGTAGTATGAAAATTCATTCCTGGCCGTTAAAACAAAAAGACGAATAAAGTGTATTCAGAATGATAAGACAGTGACATTGACGTTTCAGATGACAGTTCTGTTTTTACATTTAGCAAAGACATTAAGCGTTTAATTCCATACCTTGTCATACAACCAATTGCTACCGCATTATAAAAAATGCACTCTTCGAGTATCATTTATATTCTAATTATTAAAATTATGTTGCTATAAAATTACACGAAAATATGCTTAATTTTCGTTGCGATAGAAAAAAAATCTACGGTATTACATTTTTAGCGTATAATATGACGGGGCTGTATGGGCTATGTTTCCTTTGCACTAAAAAACGCGGGAAAGCAGTTTATCTTCTTTCAAAATCTTTGCAGTAAACATTTATTGCTTTCGGTAAATATTTGCATATTTCTGTTTATTTCTTTAATGATTTTCTCACATTTATTGAGAAAAGCACTATACATGCCTCGCCGGGAATGGCGTTGCCGGACTCGTAATTATTGTCAAGGCCTCGCCGACGCTCGGCCATAAAAACTACTCGTCCCGCAACGCCATATTTCCCGTCCTCTGCAGTAATGTACTATTTTATGTTATTTATCGTTTATTTAGTTTTTCAAACGGAAGTTAAAAAATTACTTTGGGGCTAGCTCCGTCAATGTATGCCCTTATCTATTTATTTATTTACGTACATACTTTTGACACATACATCTCATTTTGATCACCCTTGGTTAAACCCTGGTTGCTTTTCACCGCGCGATGCCAGTAGGGGCCACCGTCACTATGTTTTACGATAGCCGACAATGGAATTCTTTTCAATTCGAAAAGCAACTAAAATAGAATTTGATGGCGCCCCGTTCTTTATTTGTCTATAAATTGTACCGGCAATAGGTCGGAACAAAGGTATTTGAACGAGTACAACGTGTGAAACAATTGTTATAAATTGTAGCTATGCAGCAAACGACCCATTGGAAGCTAGATTTATTTTATGAAATGTGTTTTTTCCATTTCGAAAATTTTATTGTAAACAAGTTATTTTATTTGCTTTTTCCGGCATAAAAAAGAACCTCGGTCCTTGTCTACCTGTGGATGTCATAAGAAGCGGCTAAAAGACATCATGCTGGTTTGGAATTGCGGACAAACTTAAAATGTACCAGCCGGGTCCTTCCACCCATCATGACGCGAAAAGTGGCCTTTAGGTTTTGTGGCCCTGGGCTCTGCTTGTAGCCGCATGACCCAAAATGCATAATGATAGACGTGCTGGTGTTTGATATTCGAAAACAAAATCAAAGAAGGAAAAGAAATGTTTCATAAGCTGATAAGTATGGGAGACCAAGAGATGGAGAGAAAAAAATGGTAGATACCTATTTAGATACTTATTTCTATATACATACATATACCAAAAATACCTATCCTTTATTTGCACCAGTGCTTCGTGCAAATGTACATGCGAATCATATTTTGCATCTTTATATTTCGACGAGTGTCTGCGAAAAACATTATTCACATATATATGAATTTCCCGCAATTGTTTGCTATAAACAATTTGTGGTAATGATTCCTAGAATTGTCAGTCGGCTAACCACATTTGGATTTGGTGATTTAGCGTTTCATTTTCGAAGTTTGACTCAAATAAATAAATTGATAAAATTTTCGCCAAGTACAATTTACAAACTGTTACCTTACCTTATTGAGATAGATACGTACGTTCGCACTGATATACTTTTTTAGCCACCGACAAAAAAGTTTTATAAGTTTAACACTAATGTCTATCTGTCTGTCTGTGGTAACGTAGCTCTCGAACGGATAGACGATGTCGATGGGTTCTTTTACGGCTAAGCAAATTCACTTGCAGTTGTTCTTACATCAAATATGGCTAATATTTCATCAAATCATATCTTTATTTGATGAAAATTGGTTCAGCCGTTTAAAATTTATTCGAGGTTAACACTTAAAAGTCAGGGTATTTTATAATTTACCTGGCAAATAATAGATGGCGCTACGGATATCAATTCCACGTAACATCGGTTGGAATATGTACTTAGTTCTGCCACTCATCACTAGATAATGTCGTCGGGGGCTTTTTAATTTGCCTGGCAAATAAACGTGTATACAAAACAAATTCGAAAGTAAATACCTACCGTGTAGGTAGGTATTTACTTTCGTCTCAGTCGTCAAATATTTATAAACATCAGACCTAATGTATACTTACTAAACTTTTATTGACGTGAAGTGCCTGCGTAGGCCTAATTATTACTGAATTATCATAAGAAATTTTATTTCCCTCATGCTGGCCAGAAAGAAAAGAACCAACTAATAATTTACCAGCTACTTATCTTTCCGCGCAGATTGGAAAAGCCGATCGAGAGATACGGATAGCAACACGTCATTATTTTGATTCATACACGTCCACTATCACGCTAAATGTGGAATTTGGATCTTATAGATATCCTAGGCTTTGTGTATATATTACTAGCGGAACGCCCCGGCTTCGCACGGGTATTTAACAAAAAAAATCAAAAATTTACTCGCGTTGCCTACCACTGTCACAGAAATATAGAACTTTAACCCGCGACTTCGTCCGTCCGCGTAGTAGTCATAAACATATAAATTATTATGTTAAAAATTTAAAATGTTTGAATTGCTTGTTCCCATTCCCGCTCCCGTTCCCGTTCCTTTTCCCGTTCCCATTAAAATCATTTGCTAGAGCAAAGGAGAGCGACGGAACTATTTATCACACTTAATTTATTATTATAATATATTATTTTATTATAGCTTAATATGTTATTTTATTATAGCTGACCTAGAAATTTAATGTACGAATATCGATAGCTGAATCACACAAATTTTATTGTTTGCACTTTTTATGTAGGTTAAACATTAGGTATGTCATTGTTATGATTTAAAATGATTATTTATAACTAACTTTTTTTCTGGCCATATTTATATTTTTAGTAATAAGTCCGCGAGTCCTGGTGACCCGTAATTACAAGTTCCTCGGAAACCTAGCATGGGCACCAGTCCTCCGCAAACACTTTAAGTAGACTTATATTAAGATTAATCTTTTATAAATTTTGTACGTAGGTTTGTAGTATAAGAAGAATTAAATACAGGTTATGCAGATATGTAGCGAGTCCTGGTGACCCGTTATTATAGGTTCTTCGGAAACCTAGCATGGGCACCAGTCCTCCGCAAACACATTTATTGATTAATTAACTTTATTTTCGTGTATATTTGTTATATAAAATTGTAACTATTTTTTTGGAGGAAATAAATACATTTATTATTAAAAATACATTTATTATTATTAATTTGTCTCTTCTTCAAAAAATAACGAAGTTTCATAATAATATAAATTTGCAACCTCTAATGCACTCCCGAGGACGCAATTTTTTAAATCCAATTAAAGGATTATAATTTTTTACTTAACACTAATTTTAAAATGTCATGTGTGTCACTTCAAAAATGACGGAGATTCATACAAACTTGCAACCCCTATTTCACTATTATAGGGATATAAGTTGCAAAATCTAATAAATGCATTATTATTTTCTTAAAATAAATAAAAAATTTCACGTGTCTCACTTTAAAAAATTACGAAGATTCATACAAACTGGCAACCCCTATTATTTCAACCCCTTAGGGATAGAATTTCCGAAAATCCTTTCTTAGCGGACGTCTCCTAGTCACAATCTACCTTCCTGCAAAATTTCATCTTTATTGGCTTAGTAGTTTTCGAGATTTCGTGATGAGTGAGTGAGTGAGTGATTTTCGCTTTTATATATAGTGATTTACCTCACAACGGATACAGACGAAATATTGTCAATGCAAACAGTTTTATTTTCGAAAATCAATTACCATTACCTTTTTGAATGTCCAGGAATAACTCAGCAAATAGAAACAGTAGTTAATACCGCGTAAACTAAACAACATCAGTGTTCCAAGTTTATTGTTACAAATCGTTTTACATCACAAATAAGGGACGTTTACTGTTCCACAAACATTGGAAACTAGTTAGGGTTTTCACATCAAAGTAAAACTTAAAAATTACACAATATTTGGGGTGTAAACTTACCCTCGATATGCAGGGTGACTTTTAATCATCAGCCAAAAATTGGGAGCAAGTTCAGTCCGTGATACTGTACAAGCAAAGGAATCGGCGAAAATTCGAATAATGTTAATAGTGTTGCGGCTAGCAACCCATCACTATTTCAATTCCTTTTTACACGCTTTGAATTATTTCGTTTCACCTGTCCTATCCAGCAGACTGTCTGTGATCAAATCCTACAAGTTAAATTTGACCCACTTTCCAGTTTCTGATTGAGATTAAATTTTGCATGCCATACATACATTTGATCTGATGATGAAGCCGGAAGGTGGCCATAGGAGCTCTGTATGGAAACGATGAAACTCCATCGAGTTTTAGCTCATTCGATTCGTCTTGAGAAGCACTTTAAAATTTTAGTTTCATTGTTTTAGATAAAATATTGTTTAAGTAAATATTTTTTTAATAACTATTTGTTAGCACCTTCGTGCCTACGAGTGTGTTTAGCGTGTGTCTTGCGGCCCAAGGCTCTATCTTTCCCGTTAGGGTTGAAGACGTGATAGTGAATAGAAGTAAAACAATTCTTTATTCGTCTATTAATTGAACCAGCAATAAATCGAAACTAAAGGTGAACATGTAAAACAATTGGTTTGAATTGTAGCTAGGTATGTGGCCAACGAGCCAATGGGAGCTACATTTATTTCATACAAAACGGCGTCCATAATGTGGTCTGTCAGTTCCACCTTTCCTGTCGCATACGGCAGATGTGCCTCGACTAATAAATTGTAAGTACTTAAATATTACAGGGAAATTAAAACAATTTGGCGGCAGCCCTACAGAATCATATGATTAATTCTACAGTCAGATGTTGTGTTTGAAAGCGTTTGTGTGTCGATCTGTCATTGTTTGTCTGTCAGAGTAGTTGTGGATGTTAGTCATTAATGGTAATCATTTTGGAGATAATATATATCTATTCACAAACAACCTTCTTCATCTTAGCACGTTTCCGGTTGCATCCTTAACTGTGGTGCTTCAGAGCGCTTTCCCCCTTTTCCTTCTCTAAATATAAAATGCATGTCAATGCTCATCCAAGGATGCTGAAGACTTTGCAAAATCGAGAAGTGATAACCGGAACAGTTTAAACGATTTGGCTATTAGTTTTACAACCGCCCGTCCGCCTGGCTTAAATGATCTCTGGGATGCATTTGACCGAAAAAATTGAAAACCGGTTAAATAGAAACGGTAAACTTAGACAGTTGTCCTTCGCCCTGAACTATTAATTAGGGTATGGGCTATTAAGTCCATATGTCGAATATAATCAAAGATCTCATGACTTATTTAGCTCATATACGAAAAAAGTAAGGTAAATTTATTAGGGTTCCGTATCTAAACGGTGCCAACTGGACCCTATTACTAAGCTCCGCTGTCCGTCTGTCCGTCTGTCACAAAGCTCTATCTCTTGAATCGAAATAGCTAGACACCTAACATTTTCACCGATTATGTATTACTGTAGCCACTATAATAATAAATACTAAAAATAGAAAATTTTAAACATTTACTCAGGTATAAAACCTTTTACGTACGATTCTGACTGGCACTAGATCGGTTTTATTTTTGTTTCATCTACTTGCCTACTATAAATAAAAACTATGAAAATCTAGAAACATATGCATATATAATTATTCTTTCAAAATTCCATAATAATTATATTGCAACTTTTTGCTCTCAGTGGGGTACATAAAGAACATAAGTTAATAGTAACTGTTTATCTCTATGGTTGACTGGGAGAGAACGCTAGTAGCGGTAGGTCCGCCAATTGTATTCAAAAAAGTTTTAATATTAGGGTTCCTTGTTTACTACGGAACTCTTCTTCTTCTTTCTTCGCCTTTTCCCTATTTGGGGTCTGTTCTGGATGTCAACTCCCTCCATAATTTTTCCTCCTACTTTAGATGGCGGAGGACAGAAAACTACAGAACTCGTATATATGAACAACAAAAAAACATTACTTCTGCCGTATACCTTTTATTAAACGTCATTGTCAACATTTTTCTTTATAGTTGCGAGGCCAATGAGTTCCGTTATGTTCCGCCATGTAGACACGTCTATTGTCATCATCAAGTCGGACTCCAAGTACGCTGCTTCCACTAAAAAATAAAGTACTTATTAGCTGGCCTGTGCGGGACGTGCTGGCAATATAAAAGGACGTTTATTTGCTCAATTGGCTGGTTTGCCGTCGGCGTGCCGACAAAGGCGCATCGGCTTTTTCAAAGGCGCGGCCTTTGTGGCGCACCGACTGCATGCACACCATTTCAACAAATGAACTAAACGTCCTTAACTAAACTAAACGTCTATAACGTCCAAACCAAAACTTCCAAAACGTCTATAACAACCAAAGCCGGAAAGCAAACCCCGGGCTCTGAAGCAGCACAGTTAAGAATGCAACTGGGTATTTAGATGTGGATGCAATGATATATTCCATGGGAGTCATTATTGCGAAGGCTACGCGTGTTACATTACAAATAAAAGTATATTAGGTCTAAAAAAAAACTGAAACTATTTAAAAGGTAGCTTCAGTCCGCCATCCGTGATAATGATCAACTTTCGCCAAGGAACATACCTATATAGAAATATGAAAAAAACATTGCCTCTCATAGAAACTTAGATAAGCTGATCGATCAACTTGTATGCGAGGCAAAAGAATATTTCATATTTCGAAATAATATGTTCCTTGTGCAAAATTGTTGATAATGATGAAATGAATCCAACCTTAAATAGTTACAGTGTATTTTTTGTAGTTGTTAGACCTTGTTTACATATATTTATTTATATTTGTTTAGTCCCATGGATAAGGGATATTATTGCGAAGCTATACGTGTGATACGATGCAAATATTATATTGCTTAATCAATATAACATTATTAATTAGCCACTCTAGCCTTATTAGCCATAACTCGGCTTGTTCTGCTTAATCCGTCGTAATTAACATCTCAACAATATGTCGAATCATATTGCCAACCCGGCAACAAAATAGCCCATGTGTAACTATATAAGTCATGTATTGTCGTCAATATGGATTATGTTCACATTGGGTGATAAAGTGCTAAAGGCTCTTAACATCTTAAAAATTGTTTTTCTTTTCGTATGAAGGACAGGAAAAAAATGGCGCCTAATAAATTGTTTAATCGTAAATGTGATGGTTATTGACATATTGCAAATTGTTAGGCATTGGATAGACATTTCAATTATTTTTTATATAACCTTCGAAACACTTTGATGAAAACAGGTTTTCAAATCTATATGCTTAATTTCAATCACCGATTGTTCATAAATTAAAGGTCCATCTAACCTAACAATTTTTAAAATGTTTATAATCACTGAATTTACGATTAAATAATTTATTTCAAACTAGCTGATGCCCGCGACTGCGTTAGCGTAGACTATATCACTCCTGCGTATTAATACAAATACGAGTTAATGTAAATACATAGAAAAATACTTGTAGTATATGTTAAAAGTAATTTTTTTTTTGTTCATATTGTAAACATAGAAATTAGGCCGAAACTGATACCGGCTTCACCATGGGGAGATACTCTCAGCTTTTTAAACAACTGTAACCTAATGATCATCGATTTTTTGTAAAAAGATGTTTATGCAAATAAATTTAACTTAGTTCTGAATCAGGTGCAGATCGATATGTATTAATAATACAATACTTCATCTTTTCAAGATTATAGTTTTAATATGAAACGGCCAAAGCACGATTTGAAATTATTTACCCTTAAATAACCTTTGATATTTATCGTCTATCCCGTCGGGAAAAAGACGTGATAATGAAATTTTTATAACAAACGGCGAATTATTATTTAGTCTATTTCTTTGTTTATTTATTTACAAAAATCATGTATACAAAATACAAACATAGAAACAAACAAAGTAAGAACATTGAGTACATAGGTACTGCTTATTTCATAAGAAATCTCTTCCAGCAGATCCAGCTTTACTTTCGTCAAACAATAATTTGGATTTTAAATTTATTAAAAATTATCTTTCTTTATTGTCTTATGACAATTTTTACCTTGAGATTAAAATTTAGTTTTGTTTGTGAAGGATCGCCAACCTTAGGGAATTTGTAATCATTTGGCTGTCGGTGATCTTCTGGGACAACCAGTATTTACGTCAAAACTACAGCGGATGCACTTTCCAGGAACACCCTTACACCTGAAAAACTTACTCCGTGTGTTACAATTTGCTGTAAAGAATAAGGAAGTTTCCAACAACTCAAATCAGATACTTTTTTCTAAACGTCAAAACAAACCTTTTCTATGGGATTTGTATAAAATAAAGACTTATGACGTCCAACTTCTTTAAGTCAAAAAGCCCTCTTAATATCAGTTTTTTTACAATAACAAAT
This sequence comes from Acrobasis suavella, assembly GCA_943193695.1. Taxonomy (NCBI): domain Eukaryota; kingdom Metazoa; phylum Arthropoda; class Insecta; order Lepidoptera; family Pyralidae; genus Acrobasis; species Acrobasis suavella. The sequence goes on from OW971928.1 coordinate 34,373,386, forward strand.
CTAAAATCACGTTAAAATGGATACGTTCTAAAACATGTGATATTATTTTGAGACGTTTTATTTTCTTAAACGTACCAAATAATTTATTTTTGACTCAGGAAACTTCCTTATGGCTGGGCGTGTCGCTGACCTCGCCAAGAAACGGCAGACATTTTGTGGTGCACCGAGTTTGCCGACGGCGTTTCCTTCTGACGTTCCGCCGCGTTAAGAGCTAAGTCCCGCACCGAGACCCATAGACCACCGCGTTTTCTCTCAAATATCAGTGATTAGTGTAAACGTAACTGCTGTACAAGACTACTTATTTGTTTGCCGAACCTGCCTCTGTCCCTTGTGATTTTAGTTTCGATTTTTAAATTTCTACCAAAAATGCTCATCCCTATATGTTGCCCAGGCCTAACGGATAACTATACCAAAAAAAGTTTAATTCGTATCGGTTTAGTATTCTCAGAGATCAGCGCGTACAAACAGACAGACATTTTTTTAATGCCTACTCTGTTACTATGTCTCCATCACCCTATTTTTTTTTGGAAATATTTTTAATGTACAGGCTAGTGTCCAACCGAAACTAATTTTACGACCGAAACCGCAACCGAAAACGAATTTCGGCAACGGTCTCTGTTTCGGCCGAAACCGAAACCGAAACTTCCTTACAAGGATCATATTTTGAGGGAAAAATAAAGAAAACGTTATTATAATCAGTCAGTCTTTATTGTTTTCTTTCAAATCACATAGACAAGTAGTCTTCGACATTTTCATTTATTAATAATCAACATAGAAACCTTTATTTAAAAAAAATTGTTGCGCCTCAAAAATACTCATAATAGGTATTTATTTGAGTGGATAGACTCTTATATTATTTATGTGTGATAATAATTTCACAAAACAAAATTGGTAGTACGTAAGTAAGTATCTGTACTTGCCACTTGGATACCTTGGTAATAAATACTAAATTGAACTTTGAAACTCTGAATCCATAATATTATCACCATAAAATGCACTATAGTCATTACTAACTACCTAACTAATGTTTGTTTACGTATAGCATTTGCGAAAGAGTAAAGCAAACCAAATAAATAATAATTAAAGGTTAAATTAAACTTGATCTTACTTTTATCAGTCATATTGAATATTTTTTTGATGTTTACTACCCGCTCTTATGTTATAACGACATAAAACAAGATAAAACTTACCAAATTCAAAATAAATCACTCGAAAACTCGCCACCACAACAAAACAAAACGAATAGCAAACAAACAAGCGAGTTACGACATGGGCTCTGATGGGATTCATTCGTTCATTCAACGCGCCGAACATGACCGATCACAGCGCGAAAACTCCCGAATGCACATTCGGTTTCGGTCGTAGTTTCGGCAAGATTGCCGCCGAAAACGAAACTAAACCGAAACTAGTGTTTTTGCCGAAACTCAACCGAAAACGGAACCGAACTTTCGGTCGTACACTAATACAGGCACATTCTTTTTACTGTTTCATTATATGTAAAGCTAAAGATGAGGGCGCCACTTCTGCCCTGTCTTCGCCTCTACTCGACCACTCTGGAGAAGGCATCATAAGTAGCGTACAAATCGAATTAACTAAAATATCCGGTTTCAAGAACTATTTCAAAAGTACTTGAATACAACGCTGAATCAAAGGGAAATTTAGATCCCCTTCATTTGAATGAGATCTATGCGGAAGTTCATATATAAAGCCAAAACTTTATACTTAAGAGAAACCACGTTAACCACGTATTGTATAAACAATTCTCTGTTTAGCTATGTAGCATGTTTACACAAGTGCCTACCTACATATCGGAACATGTGAGCTATTTATATACACCTCACACTAGATGCGCCCAAGGGCTTCGCTCCCCGTGGGAATTTCGGGATAAAAACTATCCTACTCATGTGTCTTTCCTCGGGTCTCAAACTAAGTATATCCATACCAAAAATCTAAATCGGTTTAGTGATTGAAGCATGAAGAGAGGACAAAGAGACGGACAGAATAACTTTCTATAAGGATCAATCAATCAATATCAATCAAAGTGAAATAAGTTTTTTGAAATAAAATCATTTTTTGTAAAAGCTTTTATTGTGAGGTCAGAGTACTTATTAAGACAAATGAAATAAGCCCACACTCGATAGAGTTCCGTCGTTTTATCACTGAGTTCCATCGACCATCTTCAGTCTTCGAGATCAGACATTAGACGTCGTCTACCATAAAGTGCTCGTCAGGACGAATAAAACATATGAGGCTGTGTTGTTTTCTTACTGAGTTGCGTCAAATATCTCCCGACTCCATCATTAGAACAACTCATTGAATATTGTATTGTCTTATCGGCCTTACATAAGTATGCAAAATTTCAGCTCAATCGATTGAGGATAACTGGTTGAAAATTGAGTTGCAAGATTTGACCATAACAAACATACATACATACAAGATACATTGTAAATTAAAGCCTGTAACAAAGTGGTTTCCCGGCATCTGTTTCTCTGTACTTACGTTTAGATCTTTTTACACAACGGATTCTGATGCGGTTTTTATCAGTACCTGTACAAAGCCGGGACGGGTCGCTAGTCTATTAGGCCTGGAGGCGTTTTATAAGTCAACAACTAAGTCACTGGGCCTGAAATGATGGCGCCACCGGTTGTTTTTAACCCCGAAAAAAAGAGGGGTGTTATAAGTTTGACGCTAATGTCTGTCTGTATATGTGTCCGTCTTTGTCATCGTAGCTCTCAAACGGATGGACTGATTTGGATACGTTTTTTTTTTCGTGTAAGTAAGTATATTCCCTTGCGGTAGTTCATAGCTACGATTGATAAAAATCGGCTCAGCCGTTTTAAAGTTATTGGGTGTTTAACGCTAAAAAGTTAGGTTTTTTTCTTATTTGCCTGGCAAATAAATAGATGGCAGTACGGATGATTATTTCATTTTACATTTTCGGCTACCTACTTATATCAAATTGGAAATCGGTTAAGGGGGATAAGGCTTGAAAGTCGAAAGGTTGTATATGTATATAATTTGTCAGACTTCCCTGACAAATTAATTTTTGTATCTTTGTGGCGGTGGCATGTTAAATGTTACGATTTTATTCACAATATAGCAAAGCCTACTAACTTAATTACTAGCCTTTAAATTATGATCTCATAATACTAGTTTAAGCTTATTGTGGGCTAGCTCAATCGTGATTTCTCCTTATTCATTCATTTATTTTATTCATGCGTTTTCTTCAAATCCGCAACAAACTTTAAACATTAGGAAGACGTTGAAATGCTGTGAGACTTCCTTTTAATATACTATAAAATAAATTATAGTACATTAAATTAATGTGGTCTGTGGAAGACCTTTACAAAGAAGTCATACGACGCCCTTAGAGTGCAATACAATGACGCCTTTAGGGTTTTGTTCGGGCTCCCTCGCTACTGTAGTGCGTCGGGTATGTTTGCGGATGCCCACGTAAATGATTTTTACGCAATAATACGGAAAAAGACCGTGTCAGTAATGTACCGGTTGAGGGGGAGCACGAACGGCATCCTGAAGGTAGATAATGCAGATAGGCTGGACTCAGCTATCCTGAGCCGATTCATCGACCTGCATGTGAGAGGTGCGAGTCGATGAATAAATGAAATTTATTTGATTTCATTTAATTTAATATTGCTTGTCCGCCTCGTCACAAAAAGGCAGATTATATAAGTAGATTATTTTTATTATTTTTTTCCTCTTTATGATATTTTAATTATTATTATTTGGATTTCATTACATAATTTTTAAGTCTGATTTATTTTAATTTTAATTTAATTTATTTTTATTCTTATTTGATGAACCTAATTAATATTTCTATGGACTAAGTTGTCTGACAATAAACGATTTTATTATTTATTAAAATGAAGCCGCTTTTTGATGGCTATATGCATATTTAAAAAAAAAATTGAAAAGTCCAAAATGCCAATCCTGTGACTGGCATTTTGTTTCTGAACGGTTGACTTGCTTTTTAGGAACGAATCGTTGGGCATTTTTCCACTGCCTGGCGACGGCAGCAGTGGACGTATAAATTTATGAAGTTGTATTGCACGCTTTTCCACTAGCCGGCTGCGGCCCCGGCACGGCGATGCCTTCCGCCGGCGCCGTCACAGAAAGTGGGCGTGGCCATTTAAATATTATTAAAGTAATTTTTACAGCCCTGGATAGGAGTTAGAATCTCAGCCTTTAATAATTTCATACTTCGTACCTGCTGTGACGTCAAGCCGCTTGACCGTCTCGCAGGCGCTTAACCTGTCTTCCACTTCACACACTTTTATGCCACTTGTCACCCATCTAAGTTGTGACCACGCCCGAAGTTGCTTTACCCGTAAAAATGTAGTCGGTTGGTGACCCATCCTATTAGTGATCACATCCAGAGTTGCTTAACCTGTGAAAGCGTGGTGATAAGTCTAAATTGCGTAATTGCATGCCACGGCGCCGCCGCCGTGCCGGAACCGTGCTGGCAAGTAGAAAAACGGGGCCACAGATCGGCGCCGGGCCGGCACCGTGCCGCCGCCGTGTACTAGAGAAACGTCCATTGTTGATACTTGACATTTAATTTGATATTAATTGAGCAGTTCTCAAAATTTTTGTACCCTACAAAATATTTTGTGTTTTTTTTTTTGTGGTTTTTAATGAAAAATTTGGTGTAGGTATTATTCATCTTGTGTTATTTATAAATGGTATCGATTTATTGGCTACAGCGTATGTATAAAAGCAGTTATTTCTTGAAATGGTTACTATTTGTGCTCAATTTTGTTACTATTTATTTAATCAAAATTAATTATAAAAATAGTAATTTTACGTCAAATGTTAACATTATTGCAGTTTAGGGACAATAAAGTGGTTTATAAACCAAAATACACTTGATCAAAAAGTATTAATTTCAAAATTCAATAGGTTTTTTAAAGATTTACCTTAAAATTTTATTTGCAACTAATTTACTCAATACGCTAAGTGTAATTAAAACAAAAATTTTATTTTGTTTTAATTACACGCTAAATACGCTAAGTATAATTAAAACAAATTTTTTATTTTGTTTGTAATTAAAACAAAACAAAATTTTTTTATTCTCAATTTTTTTGCGGATGCATGGTCACCCTAGCAATTTAATTTAAGAGCAGTTCTCAAAATTGTTGTACCCTACAAAAATGTTTGTGTTTTTTTCAAAAGCGTGTTTTTACTGGCTATGAATGGAAAATTAGGTGTAGGTGTATTATTCATCTTGTGTTATTTATAAATGGTATCGATTTATTAGATACAGCTTATGTATAAAAGCAGTTTTTTCTTGACATGGTTACTTTTTGTGCTCAATTTTGATACTATTTATTTAATCAAAATGAATTATAAAAATAGTAATTGTACGTCAAATATTAACATTATTGCAATTTAAGGACAATAAAGTTATTTATAAACCAAAATACACATTAATTTCTAAATTCAATAGGTAGAAGGTCAATATTGTTACTCAGGTAAGAAATTAAGCCTTTTTTTAAGATTTACCCAAAAATTTTATATACTAGGCAAAAAGTGTCATGGTCATTGTCAAAACTTATAATTTTCTGTAAAATATGTAATGTGTTATTAGTGTAATCCAGAAACATAAGGATTTTAGACAAGAAAAAGCATATAAATATTTGGGGATAGTAAAAAAAATTAGTTCGATTGTAACCAACGAAAAAGTAAGGACTCTTTTATACTGTTACTGTATATATATTTTTTATCTATCTGAATCTAGAAATTTATTCTACAATCCAATCTTATTTTCAAACAATATTATAAATGTGAAAGTGTCTGCCTTTCGTCTGTCTGTTATCTCTTTACGCTTCAACCACTGAACCGATGTAGATGAAATTTAATATGAATATAGTTTGAGACCCGGGGCCGGGAAGATCATAGAATAGTTATTATCTCAAAAATAATTCATTGAGGGAATGAAAAGGTGAGTGAAGCGTTGTATGAGAACTCCTATTGTGCCATACAAGAGTAGATTTTATTACAAAAGAATAGAACTAGTCGCGTCTAGCAGAAAAAATGTCTTTTATTTCTTGATTTTTGGTATACTCTGGTTTTTCGATGGTTTTATTTTAAACTCTGAAGGATAAAACATATATAAAGGGTCATTATCAGCATTCTGGTGCTTATAAAATTTACAATAATTTAGTATGAAGCCTAAAGAAGTTGACGATGATAGCGATATTCATACGTTTAACACAAATAAATTTAATGTAAACGTTTCTTAACAACTCAATTTTGTTACCAATCAGATCAACTTATACGTTTAAATTGAGAGGATTAGCGATACCCGAGGCTTTTAAAATTTCTCTGTTAAGCGTATAACCATGTATAACTCACCTAATTATTGAGTAAATAGCGTAACGTAAGCAGTTTTATTATAAAAATTAACATTAAATAAAATATAATACATACTAACCAGTCAAAACGAGTAACAAGTTTGAGCACAAATTTGTACCAAATGCTAACCCAACGCTTGCTTTGATTTTACACTGATGTTTGACGAGCAATTTTAATTTATTTTGGCTATGTATTGAAATGAGAATATAGCCTTCTTTAAAATTCACCTCCGTCAAAATAGTTTTTTATCATTGGAAAATAACACGGTAATAAAAATTGATACGCAAAATATTCGATTATTCTAGGACAACTTTAAAAATTGTTTCTAATATATAAATAATTGAAAGAATGGCTAGAAAAGGGGCTATTCAACACAGTACTAATTAAAACACAACTGTTTCGAGACATAATAAATAAAAAAATATACAGTAGTTAAAAAATGAGTTTTTATACTGAATAAGTGGGGTCGGACATCAAAAAACCCATACATTGAAATTATCCAGTTTTAAGAAAATAATTATTTAATTATTTTGTGGCATTCTAATGGTACATATTATCCTTAAATTTTACTAAAATCGGTTGTGTAGTAGTAGTTTAGGGGTTTGGTCGGTCTTTAGTTTTGAAAAAAGCGGCCAAGTGCGATTCGGACTCGCCCATGAAGGGTTCCGTAGCAGCAAGGAACATAATATAAAAGTTCTTGTAGTTCGTTGTAACTTTGATCGATGTTTTAATAAACGTATTAAAAAAAACTACTTACTCGATCTCGTTCAAACCAATTTTCGGTGGAAGTTTGCATGGTAATGTACATCTTTTTTTTTTTTGTTGTATCATTCTTTTATTTTAGAAGTTACAGGGAGGGGGGACACATTTTACCACTTTGGAAGTGTCTCTCGCGCAAACTATTTAGTTTAGAAAAAAAATATATTAAAAACCTCAATATCATTTTTGAAGACCTATCCATAGATAATCCACACGTATGGGTATGATCAAAAATAATTTTTGAGTTTCAGTTCTAATTATGGGGAGCCCCCAAAATTTACTGTTCTTTTTCTATTTTTGTGTGAAAATCTTAATGCGGTTCACAGAATACATCTATTTACCAAGTTTCAACAGTATAGTTCTTATAGTTTCGGAAAAACGTGGCTGTGTCATACGGACAGACAGACAGATAGACAGACATGACGAGTCCATAAGGGTTCCGTTTTTTGCCATTTAGCTACGGAACCCTAAAAATATATGCTATCTATATAATCCTGTAAGTAACATTATGTTTTGGTGCAATAAAGATTTTAAATTACTCTCAGTAAAAAGTAAACTTAGTAAGTATTTGTGGTTACATAAATGCAAATTTGCAATACTTAGGTCTTTGTAGATTTCCTATTACATTTTCTCTGTAAGTAATTAATTAAATACATAGATACTTAGGTATCTCCTATTGATGTTTCTAATCGTTATTTTGGTGGTCGTACCTCGTATGAAACGGTCGACATAATGTTTTTATGAGCAGATAAAAATTAATATGACCTAAAAGAGTTACTCACGTAGCGAGTTAGTTGATCTTGACTTGTGTCTCAAGATACAAATATTTTAAGAAAATAATTAAGTACCTCGCATTTGATTAATACTATCAACTAGCTTCTTCAAATTGGAGAGATTTTTCTCAATTTCAGCTTTTGTTTTATCAAAAAAGTCTGGATCGCTAAAATCTTCCAAACATTTACTAGAGCTATCCATTTTAAATATTTTTTCTAAAACATCTACAAAATAGCAACTTTTCTATTTCTTCCCGCGTAATTAATCCAACGGATACAGTCAATACAGACAACGAATTTAAAAATATACAAGACGAAGAAATCTTTCTAGAGCATCTTAAATTAATTTCTGAGCATAATCTAAACATAAATTTAAAATTTAAGATAACAAATTTGTCACTTTCATTACATACCTACTTAATGACTGAATCGCAACAATCGAGCGAGTTAACATAAATTTATCTCAATCAAAAATAAATTTAAATTTTGTCGACAGTTCAACCAAAAACAAATACACTAGCGACGAAAAAGCAAAACTTTATAAATTAAAATGTAGGCAATCCAACTGTCGCTGGCCAGTAGCCCTTAATAACCAAAACGAGCTAAGCAGTGAATTTAAAATAAATGTCGATTATACGACATTAAAATTATTTTGCTAATTGCAGGCTGTTAACATAAAAAAAGATAGAATTATGCTAGCTGTAAAAATAAAAAATAATAGAATTGCATCGCGGCCAGTATTATTTTTAAAACAATATTCGATCGTAAACAACAAGTATGAATAATAAATTCGAAATTTGAATCGAAAATCGCTCCGCAATCGACAATTAGCAAACAATGATGCCAATCATTGTACTAAAACTGTTTTTGGATGAGATTTGGTATGTGCGGCGCGTCACTGACTGAATGTCATTCGATTTATAAATACAGTTCAGCTCCAGAAATAGTGGCTACAGGTTTTCCAGGCGAATAGCCGAAAATAAAGTCGCCTGGATTCGGTTAACAATTATATTATTGTCTTCGAGTGCGTGCTACGTTCGATAGTGAGTGACGCTTGCGTTGCGCTTGCCTTTTTCTTTTTAATTTATTGTGAGCTATGGATGATGATGATATGCAACAGTTTTCTTTGCGCTGGCATAACCATCAGGTAGGTAAGTAATTTATATTATGACGACACAGCCACAGGTACACATACAAACATTTTTTACTATGATTAGAACGCGGTCTTCTGTTTTTTAGCGAAGTGATAACTAGAACACGTATTTTAACCCCAGTGAAGCATTTAATACTTTCTGGGACGCTCAACCAGTCAGAATAAAAATGAAAATGGTTGTCTACTATTTTAAACATACCTAAGTGTTTCAGAAAGCTTTAAACTTTAATTCTGTCGCTTCGCTTTTGTAGCTCCGTTATATTTATGTAGGGGTAAAGTGTAGATCATTGTTTTTTTCTTTGTCTCTAATAATATAAATATAAATATATAGGGACAAATTACACTGATTGAGCTAGCCCCAAAGTAAATTCGAGACTTGTGTTATGGGATACTAACTCAACGATACTATATTTTATAACAAATACATATATAGATATACATCCAAGACCCAGGACAATTTGACAAAGTTCATTTTCCAACTTGCCCTGACCGGGGATCGAACCCGGAACCTCTGGGTGGCGGACCAGCATGGTGACCACTACGCCACGGAGGTCTCTCTTCTTTATCAGCCCTCATCAGCCCACTGCTGGACTATAAGATAGGCCCAATAAAGTGAGTTTTGCCTATAATCACGACTCCTGGCTGATGGATTGGTGATCGCAGCAGAGTGCATAAAATCAGACCACAAAATATGGTTCATTTAAATTTAAAGAAATACTTAGTAGGTACATTACATATCATGTGCATGTTGCATATACATACTTTTAATATTATGAACCTCGACGCTCGATAAATAATGAAGGAAAATATAAAAAGCATTGTTATAAAAAGATAAGTGTTCCATATTAGGCACAAAAACATAACAAGCTCTTTACTGTCTAGTGACAGCATAATTCAAAATCAATCTATATTAGAGTTACGACAATTCTTTTTTTCCGAGACAAGTTCGTTTACTGATCTCAGTAACGCCGCGCCGTAGCGGCAATGCGTTTTAGATATCGACTTGTGTTGTGTACACAACTTGAGGCCCATGTCGATGAATGCAACCTAAAATAGACTGACATGTTATGTATACAAATCAGGTATGAAAAAATATCGGCGTCCACTGTATCGTAATATCCACGCTAGTCTGCCACTAGTACGCTAGTCCGCCATACACGGCAATTTGGAAAATGCCTTTTTTAAATTGTGATAGGTCACGGGTGTTCTTATTCTTCTTCTAATCGCTTCAAGGGCAATTATTGATATCTAAATTATATTATATATTGTCACGGGTGTTAATCGATATACATATATATAATGTGTTTATCATAAAAAATTGTATCGTTGAGTTAGCAGATATATATATAATTTAATGCACCTAAAGTCTTACTTTGGAGCTAGCTCAATCTGTGTATACCGACCTACCTAATTTGTATATCTTTAATAAGCTAGTAGTATTCGATTTATACACACGCACAATCAATTTTTATTGTGAGGACGATTTTTTTGTAGGAATCTCACCATAAGTGCCATTTTTGAAACGCAGAGTCACTAAACGAATGTTATTATTCATACAAAAAACCGTTCGTTTAGAGACTCAGCGCATCAAAAATAGCACCACATGTTTATATTATATACATTTACGTGAATACAATCAATAATCATCTTAGATTTAACTTTCTGTAAAAGTTTGCACAAGTAGGTAAGAACCTGCAGGGAATTTCGCTTTAGCTTTTCTTCGCTTTACATATGACCAATACTTTACTAACACTACACATTAACCTTAATTTCAAATCAAAAACCTTGTACTAAATATTGTTTAACTAACTGCCAAGAGAGGATGGTGTTTTACAAAAGCAGTATTTAGATTCAGCCTTCAAAATGGTCTGGGGGTGTGGTCACAGCCACCGAAGAATCGGCCAATCGATTTTGCATACCTACTAATAGTGCAAGCACTATTGGTGGCTGTGACCACAACCTTTTTTTGAGGGTTGAGTCTAAAGACATCATTGTAACTCTCGATAATTTTTCAAAACTAAAAACCTACTCCTAACGATGAATATTAACCAAATGGTTCCAGGCGTATTGGGACTTTGTCGAAATTCAGAATGACACTCGTCTTTGAGCAATCAGAGAACATACATAAAAACACATTAGTATTAATAAACTCCTTTTTTGAAGTCGGTTAAAAAACAGCACCCTCCTTTGGCAGTCGGGTAAACAAACAATCTATTGACTTGTTTTAAAGTACACTGGCTGGACGCGCGCCCTCACAAATTGCTGAAAGAGGCCGAAAGTGATCATTAAACGTGTCATAAAAGTTTGAAAGTCTTTAAACTATCGTAAAATAGCCATAACAATAATGATATTGAGTGAAACGAGGTTAAAAAAGACTTTTGGGGATTATGAGCTGTGAAAAAAATAGAAGGTTGAAACTAGCCAATACACCGGGCGGCAGTGTCAGAAGGCCGACAAAATCAAATAAGAGTCCCCTCACCCTAGACTTTTCCATACAAACGTAGTCTAGGTTTTATATTGAAACGCATGCATATATCTAGGCATATAACTGGTTTTCAAAATATGAATTTAAAAAAAATTTAAAGTATAGAAGTTTTCTATACTAGTGGTTAAAAATTATGTCATAGCTATAATAGGTGTATATATTGTCTTTTTGGTTCATATTTTGACTTTGAAAATCATTACATGCCTCGATATGTAAAATTTCCTTGAAACTGCAAAATTTTGTCGAAGTTAACATGTTGTTTCAAAATAAAAGCTAAAATACGTTTGTATGGAAAATTCTAGGATGACCCAAGACCAACCTAGACTTTTCTATAGCCATATCTAAAGTGACTTATTTAGATACGAGGGACCATATGAACATACACATATATAGTAACTCTCCTTTTGGGTATGTCATAGTGTTTATCACTCCAATTGGTTTTATTGGTTTTAAGTACTTTAAAAACAATCAGGGCAAGTTAGAAAATGGCCTTTTTAATATTGTCCTGGGTCTTGGGTGTTTATCTATATACTGAGTTAGTACCCCATAACACGTTCAAACTTACTTTGGGGCTAGCTCAATCAGTGTCATTGTCTTGGCCTGCTTATATACCTTATTTTTATTTAACAAAAACTGACTACAAATAATGTAATCTCCAGAACAGCATCATCGGAGCCCTTAGCCGCATGCTGAGCACCGGAGCCCTAACTGACGTCACGTTAAGCGCCAGTGGGACTTCGCTGAAGGCTCATAAGATCGTGCTGGCTTCTTGCAGTCAATATTTTGCGCAACTTTTTAAGGTTAGTTTTGATATACGTTTGACATAGGACCTATGTTTGTAGCCTCATAGTATCTATAGTGTCTCTATTGTATTTTTGTTTTTTAAATATTTTTTAACAATAAAAATGAAGTAGGATACACCCAAACAGGTGCGCCAAGATTTTACAAAATGGGTGTCGGTACGCTGGCGTCGCAAGAGAGGTCAGCCAAAGACAAAGTGTGGTGATGATCTGGCGCTTTTTGACAAGACGTAGAAATCCACCACGCAAGAAAGAGATCAGTGACTTACTGGAGGTGAGGCCTTTGCCCAGCAGCGGGACAGTAAAGGCTAATAAAAAAATATATATTCTTATGTTTATGAGATAGAACCCGTACTGCCCCCGTAGCATGGTATCAATGATAAACCCAGGTAAAGTTTTTATCACGCGATGAACTAGTGGCATCTCGTTCGTTATTATTATGCAAATCGAGATATGATAGATGATACCGCTCGATAAACGCTGTCTCTAGTGTCATGCTACGGGGGTGTGGAATGGAATAGATAGTTAGCATATTTCCTACAATAAGCGGATTATTCGATCAATTTATTGTTCAGGCTCAGGACAATACTCAGGGTGTTTCGTTCCTAATATAATTGATGGGAGTGACAGTCTTTGCAAACGACACAATCAATAGTTATTTCAAATTTAGTTGTAGAGTTTATGCAACGATTTTGGCGACTCCCGAGCGAGCTTCAGTTGCCAATATCCACGTCCGTGAATGGTCCTCCAAGTTGTTGCTAGATCCGATAGGTCACGTCATTCATTTGAGTGACGATTTTGTATGGACCTTCCCATCTCTTCTTTGGACGCTTTCCTTTTCGGCGAATCGTGTTTTGAAGCCAAACCGAATCTCCTTCCATAAAGCCACTGGTATGGTGATTTTCGTGGTGTTTGTTCAGGTTGTTGTTGTTATAGTCCTCATCAACAGGTTTAACGACAGTTTCAGCGAAATCAGCCTTCCAATTAAATTTTTCTATATGTGGTTGATGTGGCTCAATTCCTTGAGTATGCTGTGTTGTTTGTTTGACGCCTTCCCTGGTGGTATCCTCTTCCCTCGGAAGAACTAGCATCTTTAAATCCACTTTCGACACCGAATGTTACGAAACGGGGGTTCGAGATTTAGAAAAAACGCCAAACTTCGTATGAGGTTCTTTATTCACTAAGAAACCCTAGGTTAACATGTGAAGATGTTCTTCCTGATATCCAAGTCCAAGTTATCTCACCGAGATTGTCGCAGGTACTTCCATTTGTAGCACTGAAGTAGGTTTCCATCGCTTCTGTTTCCTTCGAAGTGATCGCTTCCGTAGCTCGTATTGAACTTACCTACGTAGTGCGCACTCGATCGCCTGCGCCGGTATAGAGGCCTACATAATTCCAGAATATTCTCCATACATGACGGACTTATTTCGATGACGGGAAACGTCGAGGCGCCGGTACGTGTCTGTGAGTGCAATCTGCCAAACAATTCTGTACATACAACGTACAAGACATAAGGCCTATTATAGTTTCGCTTGCACTATTCTTACGAGATTCCACGGATTACTTGCTCGCGAACATTCTGCGTTTATCTCGTTCGCGACAATAGATTAGTTTAATGCAAGTACAGTCACATTACATACTTCTCTCATAGTCTAGGAGACAAGAAAAAACTTAGAATTTACCAGTATCTTCCCGCGCGATTCATAAAAGCCGTTCGAGGGAATACGCGAAAATGCGAATAATGGGCGGTGCGGCTAGCAACCCATCAATATTTTGATTCCTTTTTCCACCACCACGCTTATATTGGTCTTTGGGTCTTACGGCCCTGGGTTCTGTCTGCTTAGAAACGCAAACCCCAAAATGCCCTCCTTCTTCTCAGCGAGTCGGAATGGCCTTTTCATAAGGTTGTAGACCAGTGTGTGGCCACACTTACTCCCCTGTCATTAGCCTGCCCTGTCTGCCCTATTAGGAATCAAGACGTCATCGTGTGTATATGCAGTAAATGTATGGTAATTTTGATAGAAAACTTTTGATGATGGAAAAACATCGGTTCTTGACGCCACATCATCTCATTCCATCCCTCAGATAGAGTGGTGTTTGATTAAAATTACCATACAAATAAGAGAAAGGTGTACAAGATGATCCCGCTAAGGGAGAATGTTCTTAATTTTAACATTGGGGGCGAGTTGATGTATTGAGCGAAGACGAAGCGACAGAAGTCGTAGTCGTAGCAAATTAAATTACCTAATTAAAAAATCTTTATTTTTGTTTTCGTTTTTACAAACTTACTATTCTTATTCAATTTGAACAAAAAAAGATGAAGAACATCCTTACCTCTATCCTCCATGCTACTACTGTATCTTCTTTATGCCTGTCAACTATCTTTTCCAGGACCTAGAAACAGAGAACAACACCTTAGTGGTCGTTCTCGGTTGTGAAGCAGCTGAACTGAGGCTGCTCCTGACCTTTATGTACACGGGAGAGGTGACAGCCTCCAAGAAGATCTTGCCTTCTTTGCTGAGACTCGCGCAAAGCTTGAAGGTGTCGGGACTCACTGATGCCGATACGGTAAGCAGATGACGTCCCTAAGTCTGAAGACCTTGACGCGACAGATCGTGACATTACAGGGTCGATTATTTATTATTATATATTTATTCATGTGTTAAAACTTTATTGTTCTTCAATTAACAACTCCTCCCAGTCAACCGTAGACATAAGAAATTGTGCGCAGTTTTATTCAGCCGCGCGTTCTAGCCCTCGTTACATCGAAACCGGGAAAAATATAATTAATGATCTTGTCTTCATAGATCTAACAGTAACTTATCTCTATAATACAAGGTTAAGTAAAACGTCAATTTCGTTTTTATTTCGTCGATCGTCGAGAAAGGGTGTTCTAGTTGATTTATGATTCACTTGATACACGTGGCAACAACTAGAAATTTTAAAGACACAGCGAACAATGTAGTATTAGGTATGTATCGCTTCTGCTATAGGACTGACTAGGATTGACTTACCGAAATCTCTTTACCAAAATTCAAATATTCAAACAATTATTTGCCAAATGTGAGATAATACATACGGATCTTAGGTATAATGATGTCAATTATAGCAACTCAAAGAATATTGCAAATATTAAATTTAGCGTACATATGTTTTGCTGATCCATTTTTGTCTCCAGAATTCCACACTTACCCCAACGGAACCCGAGCCGAACCAAGAGGAAGCGTCACCAATAAACTTGGAACACAAAATTGACATCGACAACTCGGACAGCAACTCGAAGCACGACGACGAATCGAAGGAACCAGAATTCATGCGAGAAAGAGACAGACTTAGCAAGCTAGACCAGATTGTTCAGAACTTGTACAGCACGCATAAAATTGGGAATCCTATAGCTGCGCCGATCACTCCACCAGTGTCCACTTTAGGTGAGTTATTTATCATCCTTCACCTTTTGTCTTCTTGCAAAAAAGACGCACTTCATGCGAGAATGAGGCAGACTGAGCAATCTGGTCTAGATTGTCCAGAACTTGTACTTGTAAATTGGAAATGCTATAGCTACCCCGAACACTCCTCCAGCTTTCAGTTGAGGTGAATTATTTATTATCCTACATCTTTTTGCTTCTTGCTGCAAAGATACACTTCATGCGAGAAAGAGACAGGGAATCCTATAACTACGCCATTTCCAGTTTAGGTGAGTTTTGATTCACTTAAGGTCCTAACTAAGACATGTCTTCAATAGTGCCTCGCCATCGTAATCGGCCATATGCTACGCATTACACTTCGAGCCAAGATTTCCGATTGTCTTATCACGTGTGAACTATAGTGCGCCGCAATAGGTCTTTGAGACGACCAACATTTTTGCTAGCCCTGGGGAATTCACAGAATTGCCTTGGGATGTTCTGGGCTGCCTCCTGAGAAAGTGGGCTATCCACGTCCATTTGAAGTGTCGATTTGGTAATCGCAGGTGTTTATTGAAGATCTCAAACAAGTTTTATATTACCTACCAACATCATTTTATTGACTTTTTATGAGCAAACTAGGCTTAGTTTGTTCATAAAAAGCCAGTAAGTTAGTTTGTGGAAAGAGCAGAACCCGTCACTATTTTGGTGAGCTAGTCCCAGTAGCTAGACCAACCTCGTTAGTTCTCAACTCTTTTTTTGTAAGGCTACTTTTAGCGTGAGAGTAATTTTGACAGTAGAATTTTAGCGTGAGAGCAGTCTTGACTCTGTTTACCCTGTTAAGGATATAGAAGTAAAAATGTATCCGAGTCGTTTTATTTATGAGAGATTGCACATTCCAGACCCAACAGACCCGTACGACAGAAAATGGCGCATCAACAGTTCAGTCTGCACAATATGCAACAAACGACTCAGCAACCAGTACAACTTAAGGGTGCACATGGAGACGCACGCGGGACGCCGACACGCGTGCCGAGCCTGCAGCCATGTGTCACGCTCCAGAGACGCGTTAAGAAAACACGTCGCTTACCGTCACGCGCCGCAGCACGACATGTCCGACGTGTGAGACAGAAACTTCAGTCTGTCTCAGCAACTGTGCTGCTTCGGAAAGACAAACGATTAAGTATTTGCTTTTATATTAGGCAGAGTATCCCACTTCTGATTACAAAATGTATTCTATAAACAATTGTCTAATGATAAATTTTCGAGACATGACACGACTAACGTGTAACAAATATTAGGTAGATTAAACCTACTTCTAGATTATTACGTGTGTGTTCAAAGAGAACATGTCCTTAACAAGTCGCGTTTGGAAACATTTCAAATCTGACACGCGTAAGAGTCCGAAATTTCGAGAATTTAACAGTTAAATGTGAATTCGCGGCATAATTTTAAAAAAATAAAAATATAAAATGCGAAAAAAATATACCTATATTTAGTGCACCCACCGAAAAGATAATTTATCAAAAATCTTGGAGATAATGTTTATTTTATGAACATTTCATACCTGTGTTCTTCATTTTCTATAACTTTATTGTTAAAAAAGTGGTGATGAAGTCTTGCCAGGAAGAAAATCAAAAAGATACAAAGTACATACAAAAATAAAAGTTGAGGCAAAAAGATACACAGATCAATCAACAAAAGTTACTTAAAAAGGTATTTCAATAATACATTATCTGCTGAACTAAATCGTACAACTCCAACAAGATTTTCTTACTGGCAAATAGTAAGTTAATCTTAGTAACATTTTATTCATAAATATACCCCCTATTTATAAAGACAATGCCGTAGGATTTAGAATATGCCAATTAATCATTTTGATCTAATCAATTGTATGAGATCAAATATATTATTATCAATGTTGTTTGTATTGTTCTTTATTCTGTGATATTTACCAGATGTTTCTTCGCCTTAAAGAATTTTCATCCGGTTGGCAGATGGGTGAATGTCTTCCCATTTTGGGTCCTATACTATAAGTAAAAAATACGTGTTTAGTCACGTTATAACATAAATTTTGAATTCGTCAATTAAGGTCTTGGAAACATCTACAATTTGTTCTGTTCAATGTATTCTAGTCATTTTTGTTTATTTACGATTGACTGCGTTACAATAAATGTTTTATGTAGTCTGCTTAGAATTTCACAACTTTAAATTGTGTTTTATTTGGCTAATACATCGTCGAACTGTCAAACTCATAAAATTAAATCAACTTAAGTAAATTAAGTAATTTGTTCCTATAAATTTTTTATGTTTCATTTATTACATTATTTAACAATGACAGATCGACAAAATTTAAGTGTTACATAAAGTCTTGCGGCCTACCTGGGCTCTCTCTGCTTAGAGCCGCAAAACCGAAAATTCTGTCTGCCCTAGCCTAGTAGGCATAATGACGTATGTATGTCTACATAAACGTCTATACATAAAATAGTTTTAATATTGTGAAAAGACATCGTTAAGGCATTCAAAATTAGTCTTTAATGTATAAACTTGTTACGTATATTCAATATACTAGTATAATGCAACAAAAGACATTAGAGGAAAGACAATTATAATTATAATAAATATTTAACAAACATATTTATTTTTGTATTATTTTCAAAATGTTTTTTAGGGTTGCTATTTTTATGAAAGAGGTCTGTCAGGATCGAGGCAAGTGGAGCTCCTCTCTGTCTGCCACTGTGGGAAACAGGCGTGACAATATGTATGCATGTACATATATCATATTTAAAAAAAAAAACAAATGTATATACAAGTGTATACAATTTTATTTTATACATATATTTTAGTAGTAGAAATCACGTACAAAATCAAAAAAAATATAGTTATAAGAAATTAGTATAAAAATACTGTAAATATTACTCTAGCTCTTCAGAAATGTACAAAGTTGTTTACGAGGCGTTAACAAAGGATTGTGTATGAAAATAATATAATTAAAAAATACTTAAAACGTCATTCATGCGAATATGTGTGGCGGAGCTAAACAGTATAAAACGCCCAAGAATATAAA
Organism: Acrobasis suavella; assembly: GCA_943193695.1. NCBI lineage: Eukaryota > Metazoa > Arthropoda > Insecta > Lepidoptera > Pyralidae > Acrobasis > Acrobasis suavella. The sequence goes on from OW971928.1 coordinate 34,392,196, forward strand.
AATCTATAATATTCACTACCGCGCAAATTCTAGGCTTATTAAAGAGGTATATTTTAAAAGAATTTACTCTGAGGGAAAACCATAAAAAAACATGTGTATCAAGGTTTGATGAAAGAATGAAGGTATTCTTATTTTCGTTTTTATCTAAGCTGTGTTAGGTCACGGTGACTTATTCATAAGTAATCAAAACTGTTTAAAGTTTAAGCATTATGAAACATTGTATATTTCTGAATAGCAGGATAAGGGCTAACGCTGCGTCAAGCGTAGTCTGCTTCAGCCTGGCACAATCATACCATACATACAATTCACGGCAGGCTCGTATCCAGAAGTCCAATATTAAAAACGCTGAGTGACTTAATTCATTTTTTCTATACAAGAAAAGCAGTTTGGTATGTGACTCAGCATTTCAAGAATAGAACCCCAGACTGGTTGATTTCCCCCTCCCACTCGCACTCACACAAAATGGTTGTAGGGCAGAAAAGTATTATTCGTAAGACTAAATATTTAAAAATAATGGGCAAATATTTTTCAGTTTATTTATAAGCAAAAATGCACAAAGATCTTCAAACCCCTTCCCTTTAAAAATTGTACGACACAATGACATCTTGCTAAATTACATGCGCTGCTGCACGCTTATCATCGTTATTATTTGTTTGTCAGAAGAAAGAAAAAACGAGTACACATTTTGTTTTACAATATAACTGATGAGCCTATTATATTTAAAACGACATTCCTATTGGTAGATATAGACGACCTGCGACGTCCGCCTGACGCAGTCGTAGGCAATAAATGTCAACATTAAATGCGTGCACACGTTAGTACGTAAATTGACACGATCTTTTAGATCCGAATTTCAATAAAATCACAATTTCCGCCAGCAAAACCGTAGACAGGGACTGACTGACTTTATAATTTGAATACAATGTAAAACTATTGACAATAGATGTACGGTAAGTTACCATCATAGATATAAATAATGAAATGTTTAAGTTTGACTTAAGAAGGGTTGTATTTGGACCTATTACACGACTAACCGGTAATGCAGCACGATATCATCTTTCTAAGGTAAGATTGACAATTTGAAAAATCTTATTTTCGACTTATACGCCTTGAACCCAGACTTGCCACATGTCGCTTTGATCGCTATCTCTTTTGCGCGCATGAGAGTAATGTTTGTGACACTCGGCTATGGTGCCGTTTTCATACAGAAAGAATTCCAGGTCTATATGGTTACCGCGCATATTACTTTTTTGTCACCTTATCCCACTGTATGTTGGGTCGAGACAGCATGCGAGTATTTTCCATTTATTTTATTCTTCGTCATGATACTTGTCACTTTTACGCACGCACATTTATTCGACAATAATAACGACGAAATCGCAATTAATTTTATTAGATTGATGTGCTTTTAACTGTGTAGTCTAAAAATATGTCACCTAATAAAAAGTTTACATATATTTTTGGCTGCTGACAGTGCCTACTGGAATAAAAAGAATTTCATCTTCGCATCTTGTTAATAATTGCAATATACACATTTCGAATAAAAATAAATTGAATTGAAGTAAATTGGCCCTTTTATCTTCTGATATAGTGATCAAAATAAGTAGTCAGTCCCCAAGTAACTCTAATAATCTGTTAGTAACAAAAATAGGTTACATTGTGTAACTGAGCATTAAATATTACAACTAAAATACAAGCGAAATAAATATGTTAGTACTTCATGTTGCTTATAAACAATTACACTCTTTTTAAAATAGTCGCCTTGCAGGGATATAGTTGGAGAAATTATCGGGAACTTTATTTATTTAAACAAATTATGTGGTATATTCTTTGAAAGTATGAATACAGAACATATTTTTTAAAGAAAGATCCGTCGTCGATTGAACAGCTAAACATATGAGACATACAGGTTAACATTTTAACCACCAGCCAAATTTTTGGACTATGTTCCATGACCCACCATCCCGCACTGGACCAGCGCGGTGGGTTATGGTCTGAACCCCCTCTAAATGACTGAAATGTTCAATGACCTGAACTAATTTTTATAAATATTCCCGTCCCATTCAAAATCCGTTTAAGTAAGGTGAGTTTTATTCGTTTCTCGTCAATGCTTATGTGGAAAGAAGTGCATTATCATATACTGAACTTGCTTCAAAAATTTTGATGGTGGTTAAAAGCCCTCTTATTATAGTGCAATAAAAAATGTTTTGTTTAAAAATCTGGTTTTGCATAAAATTATAATGACTAATAGGATTTCTTTATTTTTGTGTTTTGTAGTATGTTACATAAGAACATTTGTTCAGTTCCACTCTTATTGGTGTGTTCCCGGTTGCATCCTCAGTTCAGCTGTGCTGCTTCTGAGCCCGGGGGACACGCAAGAGTTTGTTTTGCCTTCTAATCGAATAGGCGAAGAACAATTGTTCAATATCATAGACTGAGCTTACTCAAAAAAGTGTGCTGTACTTAAAAGAAAACTAACTTGAATAAGTATATCTTGTTCAATAAATTTAGAATACACAGTAAAGTAGTGGACATTTGTATTATAAAATACCTATCAGTTCGTAATATTATAGATTCATCCAACTATAAAATTCTATCAAGCATACGTTGCATCCTACTTTATGTAAAAAAATATTTAATATCAAATGCCGCCATTTTAGATCTTACTTCCATAAATTTAAAGGTCAACAAAAAAGTTACTGGGCCCGTAATTATGGCGCCGCCTTTGTTTTTTAATTTATTATGGCGGTACCATGTTAAATTTTAGTTCCGATTATTTTTGCAATATAGTGAGGCCTACTAACTTATTTAAAACATTAAGAATAAAAAAAAATAAGACGGGTATTTCATAATACATTAAGATATATAATACTTAAAGGTGTGTTAAATTTTTAATGGATACGACGTATGCTTGAGAAGTCCCTTGATTAGGCATATATGCATATACAGTAATATGAGAACAGTAAAACATCTTCTATATGATCCTTTGAAACAACTTAGGCACATTTCAGTAATTTAATTTAGTATTTTATTCGCCTTATTATAAAACCCAGACTAACTAGAACTTGATTTAACCTTTTGCATGCCAGCGCTTGTTTCCGTTACTTTACCCCCGACGCAAAGCCTTTTAAGCGCAATTGACCGCTTTAGTTGCAAAACAGTCTCATGACTGAGACGCCATTGACAACAACTAAAGAGGTCAAAATTGTACTATTTTTACTAGGCTTAGCATCAAGGGTAAAGTACGTATTTAAGCGCTGCCGTGCAAAAGGTTTAAACCAATTGGCCTTTCACAAGTTGACATGTAGCCATCTCCTACGTAAATGTCAAACCTGATTTGGGCGGATTATGGTTTAAACCTAGCCACAGAATTAATATAAGTATTACATACAGAACGGAATCTTCTAAGGTCCCGCGCAATATGCGACCCCGTCCCCCGTCCTAACACCTCTCCCCCGTTCTCGCCTTGTCGAGGCTCCGCTCAGAACCCTCCACAAGGTATGTAGTACTTATATTTTCATGTGACGTAGCAACAAAGTTATTCTGTTTTATAATACGACGATGTAAGTTTAAAACAAACTGAACCTTTTTTCAAACCGTACCAAACTCACCCAAAATTCAACTTGAAAACACCTATTACGAATATTTTATACAGCATCATTCAGAAACTGTATAGTGGAACATTTCGACTAATTTCACGTCGATTTAGACAAGGGAACAGGGTTTCGACACGTCGGTTTCAATGTTTACAACTAACTGAATAAAATATTCATACTTCGTATACTTACGTTAGTTTTATTAATTAAAATGGATATTTATGGACGAGAGAGACCAATGGAAGAAATACTCCGCCGGTAAGAGCATAGCCCTTAAATATAGATGGCAAAGATGACGGATATTTCCCACTCTATACGCACATGGATAACTAAACAAAAGATGTCTTACTATCCTCCCTTATAAGTTTCATCTTAAGCCTTAGGCACGTTCCAGACGCGCGTGTTGGCGTCCTGTCCCACAGACACCACGGTCTCGTCGTCCAGCCATGCAATGCCCGTGATCTGACTTTGCGGGTGTGCATCTGAAAGAAAGAAAATAATAAGTTTTGAAAACTAAATAGAAATATTTTTATTTTGTTTCATCCGGTACATACACAAGATGATTTTATTAATGAGTTTCTCACATTTAATCAGGCCCAGTGCCTGTGCATTCAAAATATTTTTAAGTGAAGTTAAATAAAATGTTTATAATTATTGACTTAAGTATTTGTCATACTGTCTACCGACGGCGGGAAAAATTCTTAATAAAAAGTACGTTTATCCAATTAATGGAAGCTCAGCAGGGAGAAACAGTTAACAATATGTATTTTGTGCCCTTTTATTTGAAGATAAGAGGGAACAGATGAACAGACATACATATCGGGGTAACACGTTACCCTGCCTTTGGCTTCACCGTAGTCGGGTAATAAAGAAGTAGGTACCTATGTTAATTTAAAATTGCTTCATAAGAGCAATACAAGCGGAAATTATGTTGCCGAAAAATCGATAGTTTCGGTACTATCTAGTACCGGTTTTATTTACAATACCGATAGTCTATCGATGCTATCTATAGTGGCAACAATAGTCGGAAACGCCTACTAGTTTCGATCAATTTTGACGAAATTTAAATATTTATTTTATTTACTATACAACTAATCAACACATTGCCCATAAGAGCTTTGGTAATTTCCATTGATCGGAATAGGTAGATTGTTTTGGGTCCAATGAACTAAAACGTAGTTATTAATATAGACATGCCTCCAGGATTTTAAAATTTTCATTTTTTTTTCAAAAGCTTTTTCTGGAATTTTAAAATTGTTACATATAGGATGCAAAATATATGAGCAAGATTTTTTTTACATTTTCTACATTATTTAACTGGATAAGTGACTGGACTTCGAAAGCAAAAAATAATAATGGCATGGCAAAACTTAGAGAGATAAAAATTGCAAACGAGACAGGAAAGAATGCAAGAGAGACACACTGCGCCGACTCCAAATAAATTGGGAAAAGGGAACCTGAAATGAAATCCCGGAAAAAAAGCTTATCCATGTTGTGTTTTTACGAAAGATCATGATACAAGTATATAAAATCTATCTACCTATTCCGATTACTGATAATTACTTTTTGTTGAAAAAAATATTTTTTGGTACAAGCTTTTATTATTAGGCCTAAGTACTCATTACGACAAACGTAATAAGCCCAAACTCGATAGTATTGCGTCGTTTTATTACTGAGTTCCATCGACCACCTTTCGTCTCCGTGATAAGACAATCATCACATCAAAACAAATCAAACGAGTCCTACTCAACTAGTGGTTCAGTGAGAACAGTAGGGCTCGCGAGCCCTTACAACAATTTAACTTTTGTACTAAATATAGTCTGTGGTTTTGACCAATATGGGAGTGAATTTTATTACTGTGCCATTTATTCATAAAGCCCTTTCATTTAATACCGCACATGGTATATTCATATAAAAAAAAATATATTGTCTATCGCCGACGTCACAGTTCCTACCCACCATTTTCGTACTTGTAATCCCAAAGATTTGTATTTATGACATCATACTGAATGCAGTAATACAAAATATACAGAAAATCGATTTCTAGACAACTTTTGGGCGAATTGCCGACTATAAACACGTTTAAGTTTATCGTATAAAAAAAGTTGTTCAGACAAAAAGTTGCGTCTTAACAAGAATAACAAAAAAGTCTAATGACATTTTTGAATATTTTTTTAGGTAATAAAGACATGAGATTTTTTAAGTTTCATAGCCCCATATTTCCACCATTTTTAAATATTTCGATAAACTGGCTCGACAAAAAAATTCTATATAATTACCGAACCTGCTTACTTAATTTCATGAGAATCGGTTAAGAAATGCGACCTGTAGACAAGAACAGACAGACAGACGGACAAAAGAATTTTCGGCCAGTCGAAACTGAGAAGTTTCGCTCGCTTCGCTCGCTCGGTCAATGAGGTTGTGATGGAGTGCCGTTCTAAATTTCGACAGTAAATAATTTCGACAGAGTCCCAATTTCGAAAAACAAAAATTCAAATTTTGATTGTATTTTAAATCATCATCATCATCCGAGCGTATTTTCCTGGTTGCATCCTCAGCAGTAACGATTCAGAGCCGCCTTCATGGGTCCGCCTCTGCCTAACCAAGGAGATTTGACGGGGTTACTAGTTTTTACACAGGGCGACTGTCATCTGACCTCTGCAACCCAAAGGGTATACCAGAACCAATCCTTTGGATAGTTAGATGATCAAACGCTAGATAGCGTTTGGGACCCACAGTGTATAACATAGTAGTTTTATATCTTCGATATCGCTTTTTGTTCTCGGAAAATAGGCGATATAGTGAGAAAAGACCCGAATTTCCACCATAGTGCTGGTGCTGGTCAAGGGCTCCAAGCCCATGTTACACATCTTTTGAGACCTCAACCATTTCCGTAGCTCTAAAACTCACGACACTAGGGCGATGTATCACTGAGTGAATCTGAGGGGCTCTACAGAAGCGATCAATGTTTAAACTTTTATTATCATTTAAACGTCAAAACAGTATATTACAATTATAAATTTTCAAAACTAAAACCCGACTCAACACCAAACTACACAATGTTTATACATTCAAATTGATAGACTCCTCCTTCTTTAATGTCGGTTGATTAAATAATGTATTTTTACTAGTTTTATATTTACACAGAAACTAAAACGATTTATGCGAGCGTTGCCATTGGTATTATATCTTTTATTTTTATTAATTTCCTTCTTTCGACCTTATTAGATAAAAATAACTTTAAATTTAGATTATATTATAATATATCGTCAGGCTGCTTGGCTCCCAGTGGTGAGAGGCTGGTGTACTGAGATAAAGGCTCTGCTTAGTTCAGACACACCCTCTTACAATCTTGAATTAAAATTTGCCATCTGCTATAAATATAGTTTTAAGTATGTATTTTTAGGTATAAGATTGTGGAGAAAATAAAGAAATTTTTGAATTTTGAATTTGAGTTATCCGATTTTTCTTTTATAATAAGAAAAAAACATTTTATTACATTTACAACTCAAAAAATAGCTTTATACAAACATTTGTCTATGTACGTACAACTACACTACTGCGCTCACACGCTTCGCGTAAACTTCACGTCATAAAGATTAAACTACAGAATTATCCTATCAGCTTATAGCCCTTGCCACAACGCGTCATTTGACATCTCAACCATTAATGTAGCTGTAATATCTACGAGACCAGGGCGATGTCGCACTTTGGCTGAAAATGGGGCCTATACAGATGCATCAAAAAATGTTTTTTCAATTAAAAAAATAGGAACCTCCTACAAAATTATGATGAAACTTGTATCATGATTTCTTTCGTACAAATGATATTCGATCTACTCGACCGTTGGAGTCGTAACTTTCGGGGGCCACAACACCGCGCGTCTGGCGACATTAGTAATTAGTATGCATAATTCCATACAAAATTAACCTTTTATAAATGATGTGTATTTGTTTGTCTGTCCTTCACGTTAAATCGTAGCTACGATTGACGTGACTTTTCCATACTACTTGAAACGTAGATAAATTTAAGTCGTGAATTTATAGTAATGATCCCGCCTGCTATTTACAGCACCTAGGAGGACAATTTTAATGGTCATTAGGGGAAGGTGGTACAAAATGATCCCCTAAGGTAAAACGATCTCTGGCTGTTATATCGACTTTAAAGCGCCATCTAGTATATTTTAACTGAAAATTGTGCTCCTGCCGCTGAGCCGTACAATCTCTGTCAGTGTCATAGCGTCGTTAACAATGGCAATGATTTTATAGCAAAAATATTGAAAATTGCTGTGCTTGATCACATTATTTGAAGACAATATTTGACATTATATAACTTTAGTGTGCATATTATGTGATAGGTGTCTTTATCTCAGTGTCTGTTACCAATCAGCCTTTAAATTAACTGCTATTAATTACAGTATTTGAAAAACATGGTTATGTTTGATGTTTTACGTCAGTAAGGCATTTGGGTCAAAACGGCCCCCTAATAGGCCCCTAATGGGCAATATGATCTCAGCATCATTTACCCACTGCCTATTTTTTTTATCGTTTTTATATACCTTTATGAAAATATTTTATAGCTTTTTAGGGCTCCGTAGTAAACAAGGAACCCTTATAGTTTCGCCATGTCTTTTCGTCTGTCTGTCTGTCCGTGGTTTTACTTAGAGACTATTAGTACTAAAAAGCTGTAATTTTGCATGGGTGAAATAAATTGTTGAAAAAAAAAACATGTTTTAGAGTAGTTCCCCTTAAAAAAAAAGAGCTTGTCAGTACATGATTTGCATTTTCGCCCATTCCCTCGATCGGCTTTTACGATCTGTGGGGAAAAGAGCTGGAAAAAGAATACAAAATATTGACGGGTTGCTAGTTGCATCGCTTGTCAGTACATGATTTGCATTTTGGCCCATTCCCTCCATCAGCTTTTACGATCTGCTCGAAAAGAAATTCAGCTAGAAAAGGAGTACAAAATAGTGATGGGTTGCTAATCGCATTTTCGCCCATTCCCTCGATCGGCTTTTACGATCTGCGCGGGAAGAGAAGCAGATGGAAAAAGAATGGGTTGCTACTTGCTAGTCGCATCGATTGTCAGAACATGATTTGCATTTTTAAGAGAAACAGCTGAAAAAGGAATACAAAATAGTGATGGGTTGTTAGTCGCCTCACTTGTCAGAACATGATTTGTATTTTTAAGAGAAGCAGCTGGCAAAGGAACACAAAATAGTGATGGGTTAATAATCGCATCGCTTGTCAGAACATGATTTGCATTTTTAAGAGAAGCAGCTGGCAAAGGAACACAAAATAGTGATGGGTTAATAGTCGCCTCGCTTGTCAGACAATGATTTGCATTTCTAAGAGAAGCAGCTGGCAACGAAACACAAAATAGTGACAGGTTAGTAATCGCATAGCTTGTCAGAACATGATTTGCATTTTTAAGAGAAGCAGCTGAAAAGGAAAACAAAATAGTGATGGGTTGCTAGTCGCCTTGCTTGTCAGAACATGATTTGCATTTTTAAGAGAAGCAGCTGAAAAAGGAATTCAAAATAGTGATGGTTTGCTAGTCGCATCGCTTGTCAGAACATGATTTGCATTTTTAAGAAAAGCAGTTGGCAAAGGAATACACAATAGTGATGGGTTGCTAGTCGCATCGCCTGTCAGAACATGATTTGCATTTTTAAGAAAAGCAGCTGGCAAAGGAATACAAAATAGTGTTGGGTTGCTAGTCACCTCGCTTGTCAGAACATGATTTGCATTTTTAAGAGTAGCAGCTGGCAAAGGAATACAAAATAGTGATGTGTTGCTAGTCGCATCGCTTGTCAGAACATGATTTGCATTTTTAAGAGGAGCAGCTAGCAAAGGAATACAAAATAGTGATGGGTTGCTAGTCGCCTCGCTTGACAGAACATGATTTGCATTTTTAAGAGGAGCAGCTGGCAAAGGATTACAAAATAGTTATGGGTTGCTAGTCGCCTCGCTTGTCAGAACATGATTTGCATTATTAAGAGAATCAGCTGGCAAAGGAATACAAAATAGTGATGGGTTGATAGTCGCCTCGCTTGACAGAACATGATTTGCATTTTTAAGAGGAGCAGCTGGCAAAGGATTACAAAATAGTTATGGGTTGCTAGTCGCCTCGCTTGTCAGAACATGATTTGCATTATTAAGAGAATCAGCTGGCAAAGGAATACAAAATAGTGATGGGTTGCTAGTCGCCTCGCTTGTCAGAACATGATTTGCATTTTTAAGAGAAGCAGCTGGCAAAGGAATACAAAATACAAGGCAATCGAGGGAATGGGCGAAAATGTTAATCATGTTAATACAGCGAGATATTATCACGTGTTTATCCCTAACAGGGTAGACAGAGCCCAGGGCAGCAAGAGCCAAAGGCTACGCTTAGCGTGATGTTGTTGTTAATTCTACCCATCACTACTTCAATTCCGTTTTTTTACCTAATCTTCTCTTCCACCATCACGCAAAAGTGGTCGCATCACGGCTTTGGGCTCTGTATGCTTAAAGCCGCAACATCCAAAATGCTCTGTCTGCCACATTAGGGATAAGAACGTAAATGACAGAATATATGGTATTATTCTTATTATATTATGGATTGGGCAGTTCACGTCTACCGAATGCACCGTGACAATAAGCTATTCGACGAAGTTTGTTGTTTGAACAATGTTTTATACACACAACGAAATAACACCAACAAAAAGTCTTTTTTCGAAAACAGCAATAAATTTGTTGTTATATCAAGCAGAAATAGAATTTCAGTTGTCAGATTTCAAATTGTCAAATAACAGATAAACCAGTGCTTCTTAAATCAGCAGATTTAAAAAGCACTGTTTTATCCGTTAATTGCATTGAAAAATCTGTGCATAGGAACGAATAAATAGCTTCAAATAACTAATTAAATAGGACAGATTTTATGAATATGATAAACTTTTGAATTTATTTACTTTTAATAATGGTGTGTTTAGCAGGCGCAGCCACGTTCCATATAATGATGTTGGTGTCGAGAGAGCCGGAGGCGACGCGAGCGGAGTCGGGGCTCCACGCCACGCAGTTCACTTTGGCGGTGTGGAAGCCCCATTCTTTGTTGTGCGCCAGCTGGAAATAAGCCCAAAGGGTTTATTAAAAAATAGTATAGGGCGTAAGGATAAAAAAATGTTCCGTACCCAAAGGTAATCTGGTTCCGTACCCAAAGGTAATCTGGTTTCCGAAAAAACAGAGGGACCCAAACAGCGCTTCTGGATGTCACTGACAATGTGCTCGCTGAACAAGACAATGGTCGCGGCACTATTCTTACATTATTGGACTATTCCCGTGCTTTTGATAGAATTGAAATTCCTTTATTACTCTCTAAACTATCATATTATGGCCTGGATCACCATTCCATTGGATGGTTCAACTCTTACCTCGGTGGACGATCTCAGAGAGTAAAATTAGTGAAAGAAGATGGTTCTTGCCACTTTTCCCTTCCTAAACCCGTGAGTCGCGGTGTGCCCCAAGGATCTATTCTTGGTCCCCTGCTTTTTATCATATATTGCGCCGACCTTGCTGCAGCAGTAAAACACTGCAAATTTCACTGCTATGCAGATGACGTCCAGGTGTACATTTCAGATACTCCGGAAAATATATGTACAGCTGCACAAAAAATGAATGAGGATTTAGAAGGCATTTCAAACTGGTCACGTAACAATTGTCTCGCATTAAACCCATCTAAATCGAAGTGCATAATCTTGGGCTCTAAAGTACAGATCTCTAAAATGATTGAAAATAACCCGATAATAATGATGATGGGTCTAGTTATAGAGAAGGTAGAGGAGGCAAAAAACTTACGTATAGTCTTAGATCCTGAGCTACGATTTGAAAACCATGTCCTTAATATTGTTAGGAATTGCTTTTACCGCTTAAAAATCCTCTATAAGATACGAAATTTACTGACTGAGACAGTTCGCATCAGACTCTGCGAGTCCTTGGTGCTTTCGCGTCTGAATTACTGCGATATTGTTTATGGGCCCCGTTTTCTCGAGAGAACACGACGTCTAGTACAAAGAGTCCAGAACGCATGCTGTAGGTTTTCCTTTAATGTTCCTCCTCGTACCCACATCTCGCCGTATCTCAATAATGCTTGTATGTTAAATATGGACTCGCGTAGACAACTACATTTGGCAACGTTATTGTTTGGGGTGATCAAACGCAAAACACTAGAGTATATTCACTCGAAACTTATATTTGATAGACCGAATGCCAGATTATGCCGTCCCCCACTACTCATGCACCGTCACAGATCAGCTGCTTTCAGGGGCAGCTTCAGATACCAGGCGACTAAATGTTGGAACAACATACCACCTCCAATAAGGCTTACTGTGTCAGTTTCAACTTTCAAAAAACTGTTTCGCTCTTATTTGTTAGATAAACAGAAAACTAACAATCCAACAAGTCGCCGGTAGCTGTTGCTGCCACTGACACTGACGCTGACACTACACTCACACAAACTCCTAGGGCACTATTTTTTACTTTTCTATCCTTGTCTGTAGCTCTTCTGTATTCTTCTATCTATATATGTATGATGTGTAGTTTTTCTATTAGTTTTGTGTATAAACATATATTTAACATTTGTTAGAACTCTTTTCCCTCTAGTCGTAAGATTCCGTAGATGCGCACTCGCACCTGACAGGCCGTAGCTGAAAATCAGTGAGCTACTCTCTGAGCAGCACCAAGCACTGAGCTATGACCTTTTTGTATTGCTGTGGCACACAGATGCATGGATATTGATATATGTTCTTAGTGCGATGTTTTATCATGTGTTATCTTGGATTTTGTATATATTTCTGTATGTGTGTGACTATAGCAACAAATAAAAATCTTATCTATCTATCTATCTATCAAAGGGTAAACAAGTTGATTTGCAGGCAAATAACAAGACGACACCATCTAGTGATAAGTGTCTACATAATATCCTTATCCATAGCGCCATCTATTATTTTCGAAGTAAATTACAAACCCAAGCTTTCAAGCGTTAACACCTGATAACTTTTAAATGACTGAACCGATTTTCATCAAACACGGCTAAGACCCACCGTAAGGGAAGTTGCTTTCACGTAAAAAAAAAGCATTGAAATCAGTCCATCTCTTCGAGCGCTACGATGCCACAGACAGACACGCAGACAGACACGCAGACAGACAGACTGACAAACTGACAGACGGACAGAGACAGACAGACGACGTTAGCGTCAAACTTATAACACCCCTCTTTTTTGTCGGGGGTTAAAAACGGATAGTTCGTTTTTAATTTTTTAATTAGACGTTCTCTAATTACTCGAAGACGCCTGTACCAATTTGGAAAATTATTTTTTTGTTTGCAAGAGTATACTTGCGAAATGGTCCCATAGATAGTCTCAATTTTATCCAAATCGGTTGTGTAGTTTGGCGTCGGTTATAAATTTTGCGATTATTTTTATATTTTGTGTGTATATTTGTCTGCGTAACCGGAATCTGGCCGGCCCTTGAAAAAAAAGGATGACAAAAACAAGTCTTTGAATGTCAATAAAAAGTTGTGGGATAACCCTACAGGTTTCATGCCATACTAACAAAGGCTCACCGTTAGTAGTACTGACAATTGAAATTATGGCCGCCTGAAAGCCGGAAATCTTTTTTTTAAAGTATGAGAAGTTTCTTGAGATATTAATCATTTTGGAATCACCCTACTGGTTTCATACCCCACTAACAAATGCTCGCCGTCACTAGTGCTAACCATCTGCTGCATGGCCGGAATCAGATTGGCACTTAGATAAAAAGTATGAAAAAATCGTTTGAATGTCAATAAAAAGTTGTGGAATAGCCCTACAAGTTTCATGTTTTACTAACAAATGCTCGCCATTAGTGTTTTTACAATTGAAATTGTGATCGCTTGAAAGCCCGCACTTTTTTAAAAGCGTATGATAAGTGCACTTTTCAGATGCCTATAAATCATTGTGGAATCATCCTACTGGTTTCATGGCATACTAACAAATGTTCGCTGTCACAAGTGCTAACCATCTACTACATGGCCGGAATCTGGCCGGCACTTAGAAAATATTATGAAAAAAAACAAATCTTTGAATGTCAATAAAATGTTTTTCGAATAACCCTACAGGTTTTTTGCCATATAAACAAATGCTCACCATTAGTAGTACTGATTATTGAAATTAATGTCCGCCTAAAAGCCGTTTATTTTTAACGTATGAATAGTTCACTTTTCAGATGCCCATAAATCATTGTGGAATCGCCCTACTCATTTTAATGCTCGCCGTCACAAGTGCTAACCATCTGTTGCATGGCAGGAATCTAGTCGGCAATTAGAAAAAAAAATTAAAAAAAAAAATTTTTGAATGTCAATGTAAGTTGTGGAATAATCCTACAGGTTTCATGCCATACTAACAAATGCTCACCATTAGTAGTACTAACAATAGAAATCATAGCCGCCTGATAAAAAATTGACTTAGAGCCCAATTCAGTTTTCTCCTTTGTATCAAACAACGCAGTCACCATAGCCGAAAACGACCAGGGAATATATGGGATACTAATTCAACAATACTATTTTATCTATACTATTTTATGACAAATACATTTATAGATAAACACTCAAGACCAAAAAAAATTTGAAATATGCCATTTTCTAACTTGCCCTGAATAGGGGATCGAACCCAGAACCTCCGGGATTGGCGGATTAGCGTGTTAACCATTACGCCAACGAGATCTTTATTAGTTTGACATAAACAGCGTATTCACATTACGCCGCTGCGGCACTCCGCGATTGGATTTTGTACACTTACTAGTCAAACAGCTAAGTTGACATTTTTATTGCGAGAAAAATAAATAGGCCAGATATGTACCTTGTATTCATCAGTAGAGTAGAGCATGAGTTTCCTGTTGGCGTCACAGGCCACCAGGTATTTGGAGTCCGGACTGAACTTGGCGTCAGTGACCGGACCGAGGTGCTGCAGCTCCACGCTTGGGGTGAGAGTGCGAACGTCCAGGGTGTATATGTGGACTTTGTTGTCGGCGCCTGGTAATAAAAAGGTATCTAGTAAGCCCTGAACAGACGAGGTAAGATGTTAGGTCATCTGATGCAACACGACGATTTCATAAAAATATCATTGAAGGCAAGATAGAAGGGAAAAGAGGACAAGAGAAATCAAGGCATAGCTACATGCGTTTACCTCCAATATCTCTTGAACGGCGGTACCGATTTTCATTACATAAAGCTAAGAACCACCGCAAGAAAACTTCGTCTGTCCATCCGTTGAAGAGCTAAGATGATGCAGACAAACATTCAGACAGACATTGGCGGCAAACTTATAACATCTTTTTTGTCGTTGGTTTAAATAGAACACGATGAATGTTTCAAATGGCTACTCTAGGTAGTTATCTCGATAATTGATGATAATTTATGGTCTCCTAAAATAATCCGCAAACAAAACTTTCAAGATTCCTGTCTATGAACGTTTCACAAGTAATTTATTTAAACTTTGTTGGCCGCTTACCACCGACAGCAACATGCCTGGACTTGGTGTCGATGGTGACACACGTGGGCTCGTAGTTGAGAGGCATGGATGACTGCTTGCTGTTACCGATTACTACTGCCAGCTTAAAAAAGGAGAAAATGGTTGACACTTCCTGTATTACTGAAAATAATTGTTTTTTTTTTAATTAAATTACTAAATACGGATGATGACTGGGGCAGAAAAGTATAATTCTATTTAGCCCGTCTGTTCGATTATCCAAAAGAAATGGAGAATCAATTTTCGATTAATCCAATAACATAGTAAAAAATCACAGATACAGACCGTTTAAGTTCTGTGGTGGCTTTTGACGTCACTTTTGAGTATAAAAAATTGTACCAAGGCGTACTGTACCTTTGTTATTTCTTATTAATCAGAGAACAGAAAAAATATGTGTACAATATTTTTTAAGTAGTAAATCTATAGGTGGGCTAATTAAAAATGTTTATGAATATTGGTGAAATCTGACATGTTATTTCAAATTAAAAGCTAGAGCATGTTTGTACTGAAAAGTAAGGGAACTGCTATCGCGACTTAAAACCCGCAACAGCTTTATGAGACAGCGTAGCTTACCACCTAAAGAAGTCTCGACTAAACTCACACTGTGGCAAAATAAGTGCCCGTCCTCACCATCTGACATTCTACCTGACGAGAAGCTGCCCCCGGGTAAGGATCTCCCCTGGGCTGTTTGGAAATCTTTAAACAGACTCCGATCTGGTACAGGGCGATGCCGGGAGAGCAGAGCCAAATGGGGTTGGAACTCTGGCAACAGTTTGTGTGACTGTCGGGTCACACAATCCATGAACCACCTTTTGTCATGTTCGAACTGCCCGTCTCCTAGTACTAAGGCAGATCTGAATGTCGCTTATGACAGGGCGGTTGCCGTGGCTATGTTCTGGTCTAACGATATCTAATTTGAGCCATTTCGACTCGATAAGAAAAAGGGAACTGCTATTTAAGTCAGTAAAATAAATGACGTCATACCTCTTTGACTGTAACGATGATAGTGGTATCATCGTCTATGATGTGATCCATGCCGCGAGGTTGCGAGCCCAGGGGAATAGCAGCGTCCGTGTATGACGGAGCGTCACCTAAAAAAGAGATATAATACTAAACTATTACCTTTATGGAGTTCCGTACCCAAAGGGTAAAAGCAGGACTCTATTACTAAGACTCCGCTGTCCGTCTGTGTGTCACCAGGCTGTATCTCATGAACCGTGATAGCTAGACATTTTTACAGATTATGTATTTCTGTTGCCGCTATAACAACAAATACTAAAAATAAAATAAAGTAAATATTCAAGTGGGACTCCCATACAACAAACATGACATTTTATAGATATTAGTACGGAGCCGTTCGTGCGCGAGTCCGACCCGCACTTGGCCGGTTACTTTAATTCCTAATGAACAGACAGAGAATTTTGGGTTTTGCGGCTCTAAGCAGGAAAGTAGTTGACTTTGGACGGAGAGATGGAAGGCATTGGTTACTCCACAGTCAAGAACTTTAGCTCTTTAATAAGAATAAGAAGGCTCTAAGCAGAGAGAACCCAGGGCCACAAGACTAAAAGGCCACTTTTTGCGTGATACTCGTAGTGGACGAGAAGGTGGAAAATGTAATTGTAATATATGCTTTGCAGGGTTGTATAAACCCATTACTTACCCTCAGCCTGAGGCGTGGCCTTGCGTAAGCTGTCATCGATGCCGCAGGTCAAGAGCGAGCCGTCCTTGCTGGCGCTCATGTCATTGACCTGGTTGCCGTGACCTTGACCTTGGACGTGACGACCTTCACCTGGAAATAATACACATCCTTTAATGTAATGTAGTCTCATCTTCTGTCGTGTTTTATATTTACAGCCATTTTAATGGCTTCTTCCATGCTGTTCTGGGAGAAAAGAAAAAGGTTAGAATGCAGCTGGTTCTATTCCTCGCAGATCGTAAAAGCCGATTGAAAAAATGGGCGCTATTTAAATCATGTTAATAGGCGATGCGACTAACAATCCATCACTATTATTATTCTCTTTTTCCATCTTAACGCCTACGCCAAGCATGGCCTTTAGGTCTTAAAAGCCAGTGTCACTCTAACAACTAAGTCGAATCTAACGAAACCTCTCAAGCATAAATCCATCAAGCCGTTTAGGCTGCAAAGCATGCCAAAGAAGTATACATACACACATACATACATAAATATATGTATACGCTCGAAAAACATACGCTCCTTCTGCAGCGCAGCGTCAAGTAAAGACTCACCAGTGTCAACGTTCCACATGGTGACACAACCGTCATGGCTCGCTGTGTACACCGACTTCCGGTCCGGGTGGAGAGCCAGGCTGGTGATGGGCTTGTTGTGCCCCATGAGCACCTGGCGCGGCTTGTCCGGGTTGTCCACGTCCAAGTAGTTGATCACTCCGGACAGCGACACGGACAGGAGGTGCTTGCCTTGCCAGAGGCAGGATACCTGAATATTTTTTTTTCCAGTGTTATTGTACGTTTTGTTTTTCGGCTGTGTAAGACGTACTCGGCCAAAAGTTGAAGTCAAAAGTCAAACATCATTTATTTTTTTTAGATATTTGAATCTCTCGATAATTGTCAATTTTTCTTTCGTTTTCATACGTAGTTGTTGACGTCAGATCATTTACTTACAGCTAAGTTTATTGCCATTATGGCCAACACTGGTGTCAGATTCAAACTACCTAAAATCATCTGACATAGCTATGTCAGATGTCTGAAGATATATTGAAGTCTTCAAGGTTTACGACTGCCATACAGTGATGACAGCCAGGACCAACAGCTTAACGTGCCTTCCGTCCTGCCAAGTATGACCACCGCCCAATGTTGCTTAACTTGCAAGGGCGCTAGCAAAGCAGACCACCAAGGCGAGACCACGATCTGGCTATAGGTTTGTGCGAAAAGTTTTACAACGGACAACCGCCCGATATTCACCCTCCTTGGGAATTTAGTTGTAGTGCGAGATGTTTGTGCTCAGTCCTTTATTCGCCTCTTACGAAATCCACAGAAAGAGATGGGTGTTCCTATTCTACGCCAGGAAGCCAAACGGCACGACATTTATTATTATTTATTTATTAAAACTTTATTGATCCACAATTAACAATTGTATACAATTAGCGGACTTGACGCTAAATGCGTTCTGTCCCAGTCAAACATAGGGATAAAACAGATCAATTGTTCATTCTGTCCCATTTACCTGTTGGTCTTCAATAGCGGCGCCCATGTTGAACAGCGTGGCCCGCTGCAAGGTCTCGATATCCCAGATCGCGCAGGTCTTGTCTCCGGAGCAGGACAGCAGCTGCTTGCCGTCCGGGGACCAAGCGATGCCGTAAACACCGCCCTTGTGCGCTGGAGAGCCGATCTAAGGTGATATTATTAAAAAAACGTGTCATAAATGGTTGATCATCGAAATTGAAACACTACATTTTCCTTATAAACATCCTAGGTATTGGATCAAGAGCCACAGAAAACCAGCAGTGCCATTTGTCAAACGGAGTCACTAAATAGACGTTTTTTTATGGGAAAAGCCATTCGTTTAATCACACCGCGTTTCAAAAATGGCACTTCAGACCTATCTTATTTTCTAACTTAACAATTGTGTGCGATTAACTAGTGTTAGTATGTACTTTTTCTCCTTCTAGTGTTCTTTATCTCCTTGCTAGTTTGAAGACAAGGCCAACAGTTTTACATTTACCTATTTTTATATGTTAAAAAGACTAGTGAGAAAATAAGGGAGGGTCTTGCGGTTCTGCGGCTCTTGGTTCATATATACACTTTGTTTAATATTGCAAAATGTTCTCGAAATCTGTAAAGTCATTTCAAAATAAAAGCGAATTTATGTCTGTGTAGAAAAGTCTGGGGTAAAGGCGTTTTTAAGCATGCTATACCTCTCCCTTGAGCTCGGAGCTAGCGCCGTCGTACAAGTATATTTTTCCATCGAAGCCGGCCGACGCGAACAGACTGCCGTCGGGGCTGTAACGCACGGCCTGCGCGAATCGAGTGTGCTCCTGCAAACAAAACAAAACATCAACTGTCTATGGAATGCACAATTTGAACAGAGGCTATAACGAGTGGCTTCTTTATTTTCGAAAGTATCGTACTGGCAGGCAATATTGATTAATATATATTAAATGGACTGAGCACAAACCTTTTTGTTAGGTCTAACGGAGGATGTAATACCATGCAAATATATATAAAACAGTCTTCTTTTTCTCGACATCACCAGAAGTCTGACTGGTAGGTAAAGCGTATGGCTTTAAGTCTGCCTAATATGTACATTTGTAATAAAATAAATAAATATTACGTCACACAGAGTTATCGAACCCCTCCCTTGTTACGCTTTTTTCCCTTTAACAGGTACTGTCCCATTAGGCAGCTATACAAGTTTTACAATGCTGCCATCGCCTTATAAACTAGGCTTCGTATTTATAAAAATTAACAACCGATTTGTTTAGATCTTGATTAAAACATCTTTTATCCCTTTCCCTCTTTTAAATTTTTTAGATAGTAAAAACAAAATAAAATTCAGCAATAGGTTTAGCAATCATTCATTAACTTTTATAATTATGGGGGTTAGTATACAAATATCTACCTGTTTGGTGCACTTGAATTTAAACGGAGGTCCCTCAAAGACAGCAATGGTGTTGTCCTCAGAAGCCGTCACGATCCTGAAGGGGCGCGCGGGCCGGAAGTCCACCGAGTTGATGGGTTTGGACTGTCCGCTGATCTCTCCTACCGATGTTCCGGTCTCCGACATAAACACGTGGCCGAATCTGCAAAAAGTTTAGGAAATTGAGGGCTTTGTTTAATAAAATATAAAAATATACCTATTTGGGAATAGACACGCGGACAAGAAAAATTTTTGGCTCTTTAAATCGACTATTAAAAAGTATGGTATGCGTATTTATTCTTTTCTCTAATGAGCAAATAATGACGAAGATACAATTACGTTTAACGTCACGATCAGCTAAGATAAGGTAACATAAATCATTCCCACTCCCAAACTTCAAAACACTGTATCTTTGTGAAATTTTACTTCTTTGCCTTTGCTTAGCGAAAAAGTATGGGTCCTTTGTTTTTGGATAATCTAGTTGAAGGGCTAAATAAAATAATATATTTTTTACCTAGTCCACATCCCTATCAACAAGAGATTATGTATAAAAAGCCCGATTGCGCAAAATAATGAAAAGATAATTTAAATTACACGTATATTTTTTTTATGTTATAAAGTCCTTTAATTTGATAAAACACTCGATAAGTTTTATTTTTAAAATTAGACATCTTGTTTTTTTTTTTAATTACATATGTTACGACCCCTCTAAAGCTACAATCCATCAAGCAGTTTAGGCAGCAAAACTTGCCAAAGAAATACAAGTTGATTTTAAACCCTACCTTCATATTCCGATCTTGGTATCAGATTCACAAACAAGAAATAATTTCTTGTCAATACTTTTTCTAAATTTCTAATGAATGGCTGATGTATGGTGTACAAAAGTGAATGAAAAACAAATAGAGGCTTTTGCCCAAAAGTAGGTACCTGAAGGCTATTGACGATGATGGCTAACCTACTTCACCTGACTTCACTTATGATTATGATAAATATAGCTACCTTTCTCTCCCCTCCCCCACTACAACCATCCGCTGGCTGTCCGCGCTCCATGCTATATCTTTGATGGGGCCACCGATTGGCTGAAACTCGTTCTTCAGGATATGTTCCTTGTTGACCGTGTCCCAAATTCTTACTTTGCCGGAAGCATCTAAAAAAAACATAGATATAAAGGTACAAGATACATACATACTCACTATCACATCTTTATCCCTAATAGGGAAAAAAGTGCATTTTGGGTCATGCAGCGCTGAGCCGGGCCACGAGACTCATAGGCCACTTTTAGCGTGAAAAGGCAAGAAGGTGGAAAAAAGATGAAAAAAACGATATGTTGCGCATTTACGCCCGTTATCTCGATCGGCTTCTACGATTTGCGCAAAAAGAAGCAAATGGTATAAGTATTCGTCGTTTGTTTGTTTGTTTGAACTCTTTATTGCACATTCAAAAATAAAAAGTTACAAAACATATAAATTAAAAATAAAATGTACAACGGCGGAAATTTATCCCTTTGAGGAATTTCTTCCAGCCAACCAAGCATCCGAAAGAACAAGAAGAAAGCATCTGGGTAGTAGTGCAACTAAAATCTGACACTAATAAATACCTAATACCTATTATAAACTAATATATATAATACCAATATTATCTAAAATACATCATACATATACATACATAAATAAATATAAATTGCTCAATGTTCTGAAGAATCGAAGTAAAATTTCCTAACTCGAGATTTAAAAGAATCTGAAGAGAGTGCCATCTTTATATCCAACGGCAGTGAATTCCACAGTTGTGCCGCATGCACAGTAAACGACTTAGAGAATGATCGTGACGTATGATGGGGTATGAATAAAATAGGATTGTTACTCGCACGCAAACGATTATCAATTTGGAGAGAACCTATCATGGAGATATTTCGGGAAGGAAGATTTATAAAGCACGTTGTATAGCAGTGAAAGGGTGTGTACGTTGCGGCGATGCCTGATAGGGAGCCAGTGAAGCTGACGACGGAACTCTGAGATATGGTCAAACTTGCGAAGACCAAATATAAAGCGAATAGCTTGATTTTGTAGGCGTTCTAACATGTCTAATTGCTCCTCAGTAACATCTAGAAAAGCCACATCGGCATAGTCGAGAATAGGAATGAGGAGAGACTGCGCAAGAAGAATCTTAGTTTCGGTAGGTAAAAAGTTCTGTGACCTACGAAGCGAATGCAAGGAAGCATACATCTTACGGCCAATTTCACTAATATGAGGTATCCAAGATAAGGTCTGGTCCATTATGATCCCCAAGTTAGTGACTGAAGAGGAGAAAGGAAAAATGCTGTCTTCAAACACTACATTAGGCACCACCATGTCGTTGACCTTAGCCATGAGGTATGGGCTTCCAATTATGATGGCCTGTGATTTGGCAGCATTAACCAGTAAACCAAAATCATGTGACCATTTGGCGATCTCAACCAGATCAGAGTTGATTGTATCAATAGCGACATTTAAGTTATCGAAAGAGGAGGCTGAATAAATCTGCATATCGTCAGCATACAGGTGGAAATTTGAAGAAAGTGAGGACGTAATACCGTCAATAAAAATAGAAAAGAGTAAGGGAGAAAGTACTCCACCTTGAGGAACACTGGCAATGAGCTCCCCCCAGTCTGAACGACTGTCGTTGAGTTTGACCAACTGTCGGCGTCCCGTCAGGTAAGAGCGAAACCAAGCAAGAGAGTTTGAAGAAAAATTCAAAGAACGCATAATTTCGATTAAAATGTCAAAATCTACAGTATTGAAAGCACTAGTAAAATCTAAAAGAACAAGTACGGTGAGCTCTTTACCATCAATATTTTTACGAATATCATCTGTCATTTTGACGAGCGCAGAAGTTGTACTATGGCCACTATTAAAACCTGATTGGAAAGGACTCAATAGGCTATAAAGTGAAATGTGACTCGTCACTTGCTGATTAACGTGAAGTTCTATAATTTTAGATAACAGCGGAAGAATGGAAATGGGACGTAGATGGGAAGGACAAGATGGGTTGGGTTTTTTAGGGAGTGGAATTATATGAACATATTTCCATAAGCTTGGGAACACACCAGAGGAGAGGGAACTGTTTATAATATCGGCAATGATGGGAGCAATACACGCAGCTAAAGGTTTAATCATATCTAAAGAAATATCGTCATTGCCAATAGCTTTAGATTTGATAGATTTAATGTATCGAATTACGTCATCGCTAGATACTTCACTAAAGCAGAACTGCGGAGAATCACGAGTAGGTTGAGCAGCCAGGCGGGCTAAGGTGGCCTCTTTCATCCCAGGAGAAAAACAAACAATTTCTCTTTTCTCTCAGTCCAGCATGCTTTTTCTCCTAAAAACAATGTTGAATTCCTGTGGTAATTGTGGAAAAACGAAACACGTGAAATACACCGCAGGTAACAGTTAGTTTTTTTTCATAATTGGGTACAATACGACACAAATAATTTGAAAAAAAAATACCGGTCTTCAAAGCATTTTTGTACAAATTCCCGACACGTAAATTGAACCAAAATGGCAGTCGTTGGTGCATTATTTGTACCTGCGCCACAGAGTACTTTTGTATATACTGAAATAGAGACCTATCTTCGCGGTGTGAAGCGGAAATAAATTTTGCAATGCATAACTAACGCCATCTGTTATTTTTAGTAAGGATTAGATATATATATCTATACCACGAAGCCGTCTATGGTATACCTACTTTATAGTTTACCTACGTATGATGTTTTTGTTTTGGGAGATAAACCTGCCATACTTCACAATGTTTATGTAATTACGCCAAAGAGACAATTAATGGAGATGGCAGTCACACAATATTTTGGATTATAAATAATTAAGTACATAAACAATGCGAAATAGGCTCAAAATGAAAGCCTTATTTAAAATGTAATGCAAATCAATTATATTATCAAATCACACGATCATCGCAGAATATACATAGTTGAAATGACAAAACATATCCAAAATATAACACAGTTCTATTTGTCTCAGCACATACTTTATATATTTAGTAAGTTTTCTTGATTTTTGTTTCACACCAAAGTTCACATCACAACATTACAAACTAGTACCTACAAGTTTAAAACTTTATCGGTGTTGCCATTTACAGATATAGAAATTGTACCAAGACAAAATTGACGTTGATGTAATTTTAGTCCTCCTTAGTCTCTGCCTACCCCTGTGGGAAACAGGCGTGATAATATGTATGTATGTATGTATGTATGTAATTTTACGGACATTTGTCTTTTTATGGTTTGTTAAATGTTTTTTTAGTTAAAATCATATTTATTGGTTTTATTTTCACCCTCATTTGTATTGAATTATATATTTTTTTTATTATTAAAATCTACTATCGTTAAAAAATGAGTAAGTAACTAGAGACATCTTTTCAAATTCTATTGAACTATTTAGTTACTTTTAATAGTTATGCCATCTGTTATTTCTAGTACGAACTTATATTATATGACCAAATAAAATGATCTTGGTTTATATAAGGATCATACAAAGATAGAATACATTTTGAATCGATATCATTATACATCATAATTTCCTACTTTGTTGTACTAACATTAACCCCTCTGACCTGCGCCGATAACCGCCATTTTGATTCAACCTACGTGCCGGGAATTAGTACAAAAATGCTTTGAAGTCCGCCATTTTTGTTTAACTTATTTGTATCGCAATGTACTTGCCTAAGTCAAAAATAAATTAATTGATACTGTTAAGGTGAGAAATTAATTACTAGGGCTCCATAGTTGCCCCCATTAATTTGAAAAAAAATGTTTGAAAGGAAATGGAGATATCATTGAAATGTTATCTTGATCATGTCCTTCAAACTATTTTATGACCTACTGTTTACAGTTTGAAGTGAGCTCTTCTTTGCGAAAAACGGTTACTTTTGGCTAATGTGCGAAATAAAATAATTTCTTTCCAATGGGGGCAGCACTGGACCCCCAAAAATTCATGTACATCCCCTTAAGAAAACAAAACGTCACAAAATAATGCCAACATATCCATTTTTAATGTGATTTTAGATTTTATTTGATATTAAGAGCGTTATTTGACTCCCCAGAAAATATGTCGTCGTTAGTCTATATTTCATACAAATCCCAGAGAATATACTTCGTGCGCGAGTCGAACTCGCGCACAAAGGGTTCCGTACCATTATCCATAAAATATCACGTTTGCTGTGTGGGAGCCACCCAAATAGTTATTTTATTTTAATTTAATTATTTATTTTTAAAGTTAATATGCAGCAACTAAATATTCTGTGAATATTTCAAGCGTCTACCTGTTGCTTTTTTTAATATCGAGCAAAAAAAACGGCAAAGAAATTGTTGTATGGGAGCCTCCCTTAAATATTTATTTTATTGTTTTTAGTATGTTGACTGCCTCCGTGGTCCAGTGGTCAAGGCGTTCGCCTTGTGACCCGGAGGTCATGGGTTCGATTCCCACCGGGAAGCATACTTTGTTAAAAGTTGTTTCTAGTCTGGATAGGATATTGCAGGCTTGAATCACCTGATTATCCGAAAAGAAAGATGATTCCGTGTTTCGGAAGGCACGTAAAACTGTGGGTCCCGAACGCCACGTAGCGTTTGATCATCAAACTATTCAAGGATTGGTTCCTGGTTTGCCCTTTGGGTTGCGGAGGTCAGACGGCAGTCGCTCTGTGTAAAAACCAGTAACCTCGTCAAATCTCCTTGGTTAGGTAGCGGACCCCGGGCTCTGAAGCGTTACTGCTGAGGATGCAACCGGGAATACGCTCGGATGATGATGAGTATTTGTTGTTATAGCGGCAACAGAAATACATCATCTGTTCTTTTCGTCAATTACAATAGCAGTTCCCGCAGGACTCAAAAAAACCGAAATTAGTTACAACTAATTTATTAGAAAAATAAAAATTACAATATAAAACATAAGTGCTAACGCGTCGACGTTCCGAAGTAAGGAATAGGAGTCCGCGCTGACGCAATGCTTGCCCGATGCCTCGTTCACGTGTTGCTCCGTCAGCGGTTTACTTTAGGTGCATGGAAGTATGTCGCAATAATATAATGGAAATAAAATGTTCTAGAATGTTCGATGTCTTGTCAGCATATTACATTAAGGTTGCGCACATAACACCTCCCCCCGATGTTCAGCAACTATTTCGTGAGGTTTAGCTGAAATGTTGCTGGTGTCACGTTCTGCTTTCTTTCACGAATTGTCTCAGGATTCTCGTAGCAGTGGGCGTTACTTTCAGCATTAGGGTTTATGCTGATGTCCTCAGATGCTGTCGAGGATGCTCGAAGTTTACGACGCACTAGGATGATGATGAGTATTGCTGCACATGTGATTATTAATCCGTACAAAGGTAAGGTAGTATGGTAAAGCACGTCGTTATTCACTTTCTTCAGATGTATGGGTTTCTGGGATGAAATCTTGTCTTGTATTTCGTGTAGTCTTTGTAGGTTGATGCGAGTAAATTCGACGGGATGCTGCTGAGCAGATGTTATCTCTGGAGACGTAAGTATGTTTAGGATCTTCAGTGGTTGTCCTTTTACTTGATCTTCGACGTTAGCGATTGTAAATTCGTTTCAACTGTCTATAGTCCATTTGTTTAGGTATTTTGAAGAATGTAAACAATCTTGAAATGTCTTTTTATCGAAATATACACTTAATAAAGCAACACCTTCGCAAATTACAAATTATTTATAGTATAAATTACATAATTTATTTGTAATTTGCAAGGATATTGATTTATAAAGTGTATAATTTCAATAAAAAGACATGTCAAGGCTGTTTGCATTCTTTTAAATAAACAGTCTTGACATGTCATATTCATATATATTCATATTCATTCATTCATTCATATTCATATTTTAAATACCTAAACAAATGGACTATAGCTATCATGGTTCATGAGATAAAGCCTGGATACAGACAGACGGATGGCAGCGGAGTCTTAGTAATGCGTCCCGTTTTTACCCTTTGAGTACGGAACCCTAAAAAGTATCTGATTAGAGTTTTTGGGAAGTAGCGAATTCACAATACGCATAATCATTTCATAAGACAAGAGTAACAATTTATTGCGTTTGTTTATGTATGCACCGTGTAGAATGCTGGCACAGTGCCAGTTGGAACACATATCTCCAGAATTAAACGATGTAAGTAACTGTTAATAAATAACTTCGTGTGAAAAATCTTGAGGAAGGCGTGAATGGTATCATTATCATTTATTTAATAGTTTGAAGAGCTCGGTGGCCCGGCTTGAAAGCACATTACTCTCTCGCAAGTAAACCGATACCGGGCGTTGTCTTCACTTGGATGGGTAACCACAAGCGGCTTTCAATTTTTTCGAGCTCCTCCGTGCTTCATCATTGTATGGTAGTAATCAAGCTGTGTCAGATGCCTATAAGCAGCTCGAAAAATCTTACACTAGTGTTGGCCACTTACACACACGAAAAGCATTTAATAGTTCTGAGGCTTTACACAAAACGTAAAGGTAGACTAGTAAATTAGAGTCAACATATCTAGCTACCCAAGTTCATTGCAATATCACCACCATCACCATTGCACGAAGCTGCGTTAGGGATAACTAATCCTGCAGCCGACGGTTCTGGCATACAAATAGTAACAGTAGTAATATTTTTCATTAATTTTATCCTAACCACAGCAGCAAATATTAAAGCCCCAGAGGTATGTAGGTCTTTAATCACTTCACTGAATATACTTTCGTTTTCATCTGTGCCGGTGTCGTGAAACGCGGTCAAATTGATTCATCTGATAGGGGCGCGTTCACATTGTTTAAGACTCCTTATTTTTAACATGATGGCATGTACGTATGCGGCTCCAGCCAGTGTGCATCACAGTTTTATGGTTGAGTTAATTAACAAAAAATCAGTTTATTTAGTATTTTTCCTCGCAAGTATGTTGAAAAACGCCGTACGATATACGTGCATATATTGGTTAAACACACTCGGCTCCAATACGGCCTCGCCTTCGGCTCGGGCTGAAATTCTACCTCGTGTATTATAACCACCATAACGCACTTATATCGTAATCTATATATATAAAAGGAGAAGTTCCCACTGACTGACATAAGATGCACGCACAGCCGTAACCGCTTATAGTAGAAACGTGAAATTTGGACAATTGTTTTAATTCAAAATGCGGACGCACACTAAGAAGGGATTTTGAAAAATTTTAACCCTAAAGGGGTGAATTAGGGGTTTAAAATTTGTATGGAAAAATCTTTAAATCTGCATCGATTTTGATAAAAATTGAGATTCATACTCTTAAAAACATTTAATTGAACACGTGTTTCATGGTTTATTAGAATTCACCCCCTAAGGTCGCAAAATAGGAGTTGAAAGTCTGTATAGAAAAATCTTTAAATCTGCATCGATTTTGATAATGAAGTCGGTTAAAAAATGAGGTTCATGCGCTTAATAACATTTCATTAAATTCTTATTTCATGGTTTATTACAATTCACCCCCTAAGGGTGCAAAATGGGAATTGAAAGTTTGTGTGGAAAATATTTTAAATCTGCTCCAATTTCCATGAAATTTGTTACTATAACTCCTAAATACAAATAATCAAACACGTGTATTTTTTAAAACGCATCCCCAAATGTGTAAAATAGGGGTTGATAGTTTGTATGTAAAATATTTAAAATCTGCTCCAATTATCATGATCATCAGTAAGAGTCCTTAAACTAACAAGAAATATGAGAGTACACCTGAAAGGTGATGTTACTGCGGGACTGTTTGCAGATATGCTGCTAAAAATAGGAAATGGGGAATGTAACGACAGTGACGGTAAAGTGACTATAAATGATTAGTTATGCACTATGGTGGCTACTATTGAAGAATTAATGAATAAAATATACCCCAATATTTTAAGCATACAAGAAAAAAGTATGAAATGGTTTTGTGAACGGGCTATTTTGACCCCTAAGAACGAGGCAATAAATGACATGTTGCTGAAATCAATGACAGGAGAAGAAAGGATATACAACTCGATAGACTCGGCAGTGAATATGGATGACGCTGTTAATTATCCAGTAGAATTTTTGAACTCCCTAAAACCCGCGGGTCTTCCTCCCCACAAACTTACCTTACGGACAGGGACACCTATAATGTTGTTACGAAATTTGAAGCCTCCAAAAC
This sequence comes from Acrobasis suavella, assembly GCA_943193695.1. Lineage (NCBI taxonomy): Eukaryota > Metazoa > Arthropoda > Insecta > Lepidoptera > Pyralidae > Acrobasis > Acrobasis suavella. The sequence continues at coordinate 34,421,116 of OW971928.1, forward strand.
TCTGCAACGGTACCCGACTACAGGTCAAGCGTCTACATCAAAATTTAATAGAAGCCATTATTATAACTGGCAACTTATAACTAAAAAATATTGTTTACAAGGAAATATTATATTCGTGAAGTAAAGATCTGAATATCTAAGAAGTTAGTGTGCCTCCCGCGTACTACGCGGAAAATTAATCCATCCTAATTTTATATGGGTAGGTAAATTCTAAAGTTACTCTATTTGTCTATCTATTACCTATTCAAGCTGAAACGGCTGAACAAAAATTTTGCATGGTTATACTTTGAACCATGAGGATGGAAATAGGTTTTGTTCGCGATAACCGACATCCACGCGGGCGAAGCCGCGGGCGGAAGCTAGTGTACTATATTAGCATTCTATGTTTTTAACCCCCGACGGAAAAAGAGGGGTGTTATAAGTTTGACGCTAACGTCTTTCTGTCTGCGGCATCCTAGCGCTCAAACGGATGCATCCGATTTCAACGCGGTTTTTTTTTTAACGTGGAAATAGGTTTCCTTGCGGTCGGTTCTTAGCTATGTTTGGTAGAAAACGATCCAGCAGTTTAAAGAATATCAGATCTTTATTACTATCTAAACCATGGTTTCGAACTGGATGGCGCTATCTAGCGCATTAAAGTGAATTGTTATGGCCGGGCGGCCAGTGGTCGGAAGGAAGTGTGCTTCTTTGGTGATGAAATGATGAAGATGTGATTGAATATGACTCGTTTATTGAATGACTATTACAAGAAATAATGTGTATGCACTGTGGATGTCTGATAGCGAGTGGGGGCCCGCGTAGCTGCGTTGCCGATGGCCGGTGTGCGTCTGTGTGCGTGTGATGGTGTCGATGTAGTGCGTCGACATGCCGCCCCTCATTGAAGCCTTGCTTCAATCTTGATCTGGTTTCGAAAGAGGACAAATCTTTGCAAACGACCGTCGAATTGTTCCTGATGACGTTTTAATATCAGCAACTCGGGTTACTCCATCGGTTCCAGGATATATGGTTACGACTCGCCCCAGGTGTCATTTCATGGGAGGCAGGTGATCATCTTTGATGAGGACAAGATCACCTATGCAGAGAGATCCTTGTGATTGCTTCCATTTAGTGCGGATTTGAAGCTCTGAGATGTATTCCCGATGCCATCTGGACCAAAATTGTTGTAGAAGTTTTTCTATTCTCTGGTATCGATCAAGGCGATTGGTAGGAACTTCGGCTAAATCTGGCTCTGGTAATGATGTTACTTGCTTGCCAATCAGGAAATGGCCAGGAGTAAGGGGTCTTAAGGATTTGAGGTTATTGGGCTAAGAGGACGTGAGTTAAGAATCGCCTCAATTTGTGTCAGAGCTGTGTACAACTGTTCAAATGTTAGATTTGAATTACCAATTGCACGTTTTAAATGGTTTTTTGTGGACTTTACCCCGACCTCGTGCAACCCCCCGAAATGAGGTGATCTTGGTGGAAGAAAACTAAATTTTATAGATTGCTGTGCAAAAATATTAACAATTTTATTTTCATCTGAAGTTATTATCCGTTTTAACTCGTTATTACCTCCGACAAAATTAGAACCATTATCCGAATAAATGTATGATGGTTTGCCCCTCCGGGCTATAAACCGTTTTAAAGCTAAAATGAATTTTGATGTGGACATGTCGCTCACTAATTCTAAGTGTATGGCTTTAGTGGTAAAACACACGAAAACGCATATATAGGATTTAATCAGACGACATCCTCGCCCTTCCTTGTTAGCGATCATGACGGGGCCGGCGTAATCGACTGCTGTAAATTGAAATGCATAACCAGCACCAAACCTCTCTTTGGGCAAGTTCCCCATTATAGGTGCTATTATATTTGCCTGATAACGGCTACAGGTGTTGCAGTTTCGATACACGAACCTAGCCAAATCACGTCCGCCTACCGTCCAATAATTTTGACGTGTGGAGTATAATAATTGTTGAGGTCCAGCATGCATTAACATTTTATGTTCACTGTTAAATAAAAGTTTTGAAAATGTATGACTTTTGTGGATTAAAAACGGGTGTTTTTTAATGTAGTTGTACTGTGAATTATGTAGTCGCCCACCCACTCTTATTAAATTCAACTTGTGATCAAAAAATGATCCAATAAAAAACTTCATTGATAGTCAGGCGAAGCGATTTAAGAATCTTTGTGCTTAGTTTGGCTCCTAACAAAGCACCACATAGCTCTAAGCGCGGTATGGTTTGGGGTTTTAGAGGGCTTATTTTGTTTTTTGAGCACAATAAAATAGTGAATGGAAGATTGTTTTCGTTAATGGACCTTAGGTGAGCGCAAGCTCCATATGCTTCTTCAGAAGCGTCTGTAAATATATGTAATTGTAATTTAATGTAATTAGAACAAATTGTGTGTCTAGGAATTCTTAAATTGTTTAATTGAGACAGTGAATTAATGAATCGAAACCAAGCATCTCTTATAGCCTCGGGAACATCGTCGTCCCACGAGAGCTTGCATAACCATAATTTTTGTAGTGTAATTTTTGCTTCTAATATTGCAGGGCTGACCAATCCCAGTGGATCAAATAGTTGTGAAATGGTAGATAGAATGTTTCTTTTTGTTATTTTATTGCATAGTTTTAACTGTAAATCAAAGCAAATTTCATCGGTTTTATGATCCCAATTAATCCCTAACGTTTTTGAAATATCATTTGGACATAAATCAAAACGATCATTAGAGACATTATCTTGTTGTTTAATTTGAGCCATGACGTTCTTATCGTTGGAACACCATTTTCGAAGCGGGAAGCAACCTTTTTTAAGTTGTTCGGTTACTGCGGTATAAATATGGAGCGATTGATGGACATTTCTAGCGCCGGTGATGAGGTCATCGACGTAGAAGTCCTTGGAGATCACCTCCTGAATAAGCGGATCGCTACACTCGTCGGCTAGTTGCTTGAGACACCGTATCGCAAGGAACGGTGCCGAAGCAGTGCCATATGTCACGGTGTTTAACTCGTAGGCTCTCAGGGGTTCACTCGGCTCGTTGCGCCACAGTATTTGTTGCAGGCATCGTTGCGACTCATGCACTTCAATTTGGCGATACATCTTTGTGACGTCAGCAGTTATAACTATGTCATGCTGTCGAAAACGTAATAAAATTGAGAAAAGATCATCCTGTATAACCGGGCCAATCATTTGAAGCTCATTAAAAGAATAACCCGATGATGACTTAGCAGAACAATCGAAAACCACCCTTAATGACGTGGTTGAACTGCTTGGACGCTCAAAATACTGAATGTGATCACTATTTTTACTTTTGGATAGTCTCATATGGTCCAAATCTCTTGAATAAATTCTTTATATTTAATTTTTAATTGCATATTATTTTCAAGTTTTTTTTCTAAGCGTAAAAATCTAGTTTTAGCTAATGTATACGAATTGCCTAAAACTTCTGCACTAAACTTTAGAGGTATTTTTACACAAAATCTGCCATTAGGTAGGCGAGATGTAGTGTTTACAAAAGAATTTTCACATTCAATCTCCTCCGGAGACCACTCTAGTTGTTTATTTTTATTAGATGTATGGAGAGTGTCTAATTCCCAAAACTTCGCCAATTGGTCGGTGAGTACTTGAGAATCAGAAAAATGGCAGTATGATGGATTGCGGTATGACTTTGATTGTATCGATCCAGCAATAAACCACCCTAGTTTGGACTTTGTAAAATAATGTTTTGATATTTTAATTTAATTTGTTCTGGTTCAATGAATTCCCACAATACTCCGTTACCTACCAAAATGTCTATATTTGATGGTATATAAAATTTTGGATCGGCCAGAGAAAACGATTTCGGAATTTTAATAACTTCTTTATCAATAGGAGAATTTGGCCAAGGATTTGTGATATCTGAAATAATTATACAAGTTATTGTTTTACTATAATTCGAATAAAGTGATTGAATCGTAATATCGCAACATTCTTTTGCTACTGACACATTTTTATTCAAACCATTAATAGTTGTACTAATGTTTTTAGTAGGTAATTGAAGTTGTTTACATAAACGTTCCGTAATAAAGTTCGAAGTGCTGCCCGAGTCCAGCATGACGCGCACACGACGGCGATCGCTTGCTGAGGGCGCGGGGCCGGCGGAGCGCACACTTACGCACGCAAGTGATAATAGTCCATGGGCGGACACGACGGCACAAGATAATGCTACTTCGTCCTGCGAATCTGATGTATCGCGGCCATAGCTCGGCAACTCCGGGCAGTTTTAACTATTATGTTTTTTATTATAGTTCTTACAAGCTCTTAGTTGTCACTTTTTGGTAGTATGCCCAGCCCTTAAACAATTTAAACACAAGTTTAATGAGTTAGCTTTAGCTTCTCGTTCTTAATTCTTTAATTTTAAAAATGTTTCACAATAATAAATAAAATGATCCGATGATTGACAGATGGGACACTTTTTATTTTTATTATTTTGATTAGTAGCTAACAAACTGTGTGTGTTACTCAAATGTTTAGGTATTATTTTATTTTTGTTACTATGTTCCAATATTTCTAATAATTCTGATCTATTTCTTGTAAATTTAATTAAGTCTTCAAAAGATAAATGTTGATTTTCGTGTAATGCCTTAAATTTATCCCATTCAATGAAAGTTTGCGAATCGAATTTGTTAGATAACATATAAATCAATAAAGTGTCCCATTTATCAGTGGGTTCACCTAACGTCGTTAAGGATCTTAAATTCTTTACAAAATTGTCAACTAAGCGCTTTAAATTATATGAAGTATCCTTTTGTATAGAATAAACGGTAAATAACGCCTTCACATGATTAGCGATAAGCATTTTTTTATTATCATAGCGATCACAAATCAACTTCCAAGCCATTTCGTAATTACTTAAAGAAAATTCAATTGATTTTATAACCAACAATGCGCTGCCTTCTAGTGATGAACGCAAATAATGAAATTTGTTGATTTGGCTTAAGTCATTGTTATCGTGAATTAAAGATAGGTACGTATCTCGAAACTCCAGCCAAGAACAATAAGCACCATCGAATTTAGCGAGCTGGATAATAGGTAGTCTAACACTAGCTCCATTTGTCTTGTGACAAGAATTATCGGAATCACAGCTACGATTATGTGTTTGCTCCGCCACTATGCCTAACTTCGACTTAGCGAGCGCCACGGCTTTATAGTACATACTCTCAAACAGATCGCGCTCTTTACACTGCTCCGTGATGTTCGTGGTGATATCTTCTATTTCCTGTTGGATCTCATTGTAACTGTCAAATAATGGTTCTAACTTTGAAATACGAACTTCAATTTCTAACTTAAGTTCGTTGCTCAAATGAGCTGGTAGACTATTAATATAATTGTAAAACGATATTAAACGGCCTTTTATGCTTCCTCGCTTTTTAACTAAAGCTTGTTCGTCGGCCATTATTAAAGAAAACAATTATAAAACGGAACACAATTACAACTAATATCGATGTTAAAAGAGCGCACCGTAATTTAGTGCGCGTCCTTTATAACTTGAGTTAGTAAGCGCACAGCACGATCACGTTCAATGTACGGATACCCGTTTATTAGTAATCGAAAATAAATGTTTGTAATATTCCTGCACTTTTTGGTTTAAATGGATAGATGAGTAGATGATTTAATCGTATGTGGATTACGACAATTACACGTTGTAAATAGGTATACAACAAATGTAAGTAGGTATGCTGTCTAGTGTTAATAATGATTTGATCGACGGGTAATAGGTAACCCGGTCCTAAAGCAATAGGTAGCTATAGGAATATCGTGAATATATAATATTCTACACAGCACTGACACAAATGACGCGGCACAGAGTTAGAAGTAGAAGTAGAAGAAAGAAAAAGGAAATTGGCTTTATCTATATAGCTAGTCTGACCATTTCGCCACTTGCCTGTTCGCAATGCTGTTCAGCATGTATGATGATTGATGGATGATGGATGATGAATGTGCACAATCCTTTGTCCGATCCAATGTTGTCCCTGCTGGTTGCTTCGTGGACCCGGGAGAAGGACCAAATGGCCGGGCGGCCAGTGGTCGGAAGGAAGTGTGCTTCTTTGGTGATGAAATGATGAAGATGTGATTGAATATGACTCGTTTATTGAATGACTATTACAAGAAATAATGTGTTTGCACTGTGGATGTCTGATAGCGAGTGGGGGCCCGCGTAGCTGCGTCGCCGATGGCCGGTGTGCGTCTGTGTGCGTGTGATGATGTCGATATAGTGCGTCGACAGTTATTTCAAAATATAGTATAGCTCGTCTTTAGCTCAGTTGATGAAGCGTATGGCTTGTGTACTAGCTGATACCTGTTCAAGTCCCATCACACGCATGTAATTTGATTTTTTTTATTTATTTCTATTGTTTAATTTATTATTAAGTATATCCTTTATTTATTAATAATAAAAGAGTGTAAGATTATTCCGTCACGAATTAATAATTGACTACGAAAGGTCTTCATAAAAATTCCGGAACAAAAAAGTGTCGCTGCAGTAGTAGCTGTATTCAGATGCAATAGTCTGTACATGGAAGATAATGAGAAAATATATTGCTGGGAGGTTTTATCAAATCACAAAAAAAAAGATTTTTAAATTTTTGGTCTGTTTGTCTGTCAATTTGTGCACGCTAAAAATTAAGATTTTCGATGGTTTTGGCGTATCCATAAAATAAGTTTTTTTGGTCACCGATAGATGGTGTTTTTCAAAATTTGAACTAATTTTTAACCTCGATAAAAAAAAGAGAGATTATTACAAGATTGACGCTAAAATTTAGAATATTATGTAGGTCCGCCACTTATCAGTTTTTTTTTTTAATTTGCCTAGCAGATAAACTTGTAGCTTGTAAGTATGTACAATATGTTCCACCCAACTTTTTTCATTACCTCCTCTGGTTTTAGGAAGGAAGAGATTCCTGACAAAAACAAGTCCGCTTTTGTACTATTATTTTATCGTATATCATACAAATCAAATAGAATTTGTTGAAAACTAAACGATTTTAATGTGCTGTTACTATTTTTGCCAATATTTTTTTGTCATATATTCATTCATCTCATCCTTCTTTCGCCCACTGCTGAATATCGTCTTAGTATGCTGTCGGATTACGGTGTTGGGAACACGATCCTGCAACTTAATGACAAACATGACACACTCCATGACTCTCTGTACGACTCTGAGTTTGTGCACAGCCTCCTTAGAGAGCGTCCATGTCACGGCCCCATAGGTCATAGTAGGCAGGATTCACTCGTTGTATAAGCGGGTCTTCAGGCTTTGTGGAGTGTCACCAGATTTCAGAATGTCGTCTAGTCTATTGAATGCGACCCATCCGAGTTGCAATCTCCTTGGTTTTCATATTTTCTTTGAGTTTGTGCTTAATCCCTTTTATGATCTCTTTCTATGTTAGGAAAAAGAAAAAATAATTGTTTAATATTTTCTAATAATCTACCTATTGACACAAAAATATATTTTTGTCTACCACATCTTTATTGCAATAATGTATGCTTACTTCCTTATTAATCTTTGTGTGTTAGTAACCGACTACACGCTTCGTTGGGCACATACACCGACCATGTTGTACTAAAAAGTCACCATTATGATACATTGATGAATCACATTTTAGAGTCCCGTAAATTTTTACGACCGATTTTTTTAACCGACGGTATAAAAGGTGGTTCTATGATCGGCTGTATCTGTATTGTCTTCGATTTATTTAAACTTTAGTGCACATTCAAAATATGTACAAATGGCGAACTTAACGCCATATTACATTTTCTACGTACGAAATGTATCATACATTGATCAATCACATTTTAGGGTCCCGTAAATTATTACGACCGATTTTTTAACCGACGTCATAAAAGATAATTCTATGATCGGTAAGTATCCGTATTTTCTTTGATATTTAAACTTTATTGCACATTCAAAATGTGTATAAATGGCGAACTTAACGCCATATAACATTCTCTGCGTACGAAAGAGACAGTAAGATGTCCCCACCACTCTCCCACTTGTATGCTGCTTCATAATTTAACCAATGTTCTTGCTGTTTTCAAAAAATGTTTCAGTGGTACTTTTTTTGTATAAAATACTAGCTTTAACCCGCGACTACGTCCGCGTAGAAGTGTTTTAAAATGTTTGTAGTAGGATTTTTAATTGCTTTTTTAAGTTATAATTTTGTTAAATGTTATAACATATGAATTATTCGTTAATAATTTAAAATATTTGAACACTCATTAGTCATTAAATATAACAATCTAATAGTGTAGGGATTTAACGGCCAAGCGGACCCGACGAACTTTGTTCCGCTTGTTCCCGTTCCCTTCATTTGCTAGAACAAAAAAGAGCGAGGTGTCTATTTTTCTAAAAAAAATGTGTCACTCAATAAATGACGAAGTTTCATAATAATATAAATTTGCAGCCCCTAATGCACCCCCAGGAATGCAATTTTGTAAAATCCAATTAATGGATTATTATTTTATACTAACCACTGATTCAAAAAAACCGGCCAAGTGCGCCGGCCGGCCACGCGCATTGTTATGGTTCTGTAGTTACGAAAGCCGACTTTGAGTTCACGCGACTTAAAACGTCAATTTTTTTATCAAATTTCTATGAAATTTTCCTTTTCCGAGTACATTTTATAAGTAGGTAGACATGGCGAAACTATAAGGGTTCCTTGTAGGTACTACGGAACCCTAAAAATGATTTGTGTCTGGCTTCAAAAATGACGAAGATTCATACAGACTTGCAACTCCTATTTCACCCCTATAGGAATGTAATTTTCAAAATCTAATAATTGCATTATTATTTTCTATTAAATACTTAAATAAATACAAAATTGTTTGTGTCTCACTTTAAAAAATACGAACGTTTCATACAAACTGGAAACCCCTATTTCAAACCCTTACGGATGGAATTTCCAAAAATCCTTTCTTAGCGGACGTCTCCTAATCACAATCTACCTTCCTGCCAAATTTAATCTTCATTGGCTAAATAGTTTTTGAGATTTTGTGATGAGTGAGTGAGTGATTTTCGCTTTTATATATACATATAGAAGATAGATTAAACTACAAAAATACACAGCGAAATAGCTTATTACATGTATAAACTTGGGATGATACGAATATTCGTATTCGCATTTGCGAATGGTTCGCATCGTTTTAACATTCGCATCAATCAATGCGAATGTTATGCGAATGTGTGCAGGTCATGACATGCCTGATGCCCATCGGCCTCGCGCACGCGCCACCGCGCCGTAACTCTGGTGACTCTGCGTTTCGATGATTCGCGCATAACGTGATTGTTTTGACACTTTTGACCAATAAATAAACTTGGTTGTTTTGTTTAAGTTGCAGTCTGCTGTGATTGCTTATTAGGATAAACAAATAGTTTATTGTATTTTAAACTTGTTTGGGATAATTAGACAATTTTTCATTATGGCACCGGGAAAATGAAAATATATGGTGATATTTTACGCCTAAATAATAAAAAAAAGACGTGTGGCACTCGGGGACTGCCGCGGTAAAGCTATTGCATAGCATTTTTTATCAACTTTTATTTATGCAGTATGTTTTTCTTTAATATTAATTCAAGGCAAAAATTCAATATCGATATTGAAGGCAATCGGTCCAGTGAAAAAAAATATTCAAAATGGCGACCAAATTTTTTCGATGCAATCGGTTTAAAAGAAAACACTCGTACACTCTAAAAGTAATCTAAAAGTAAGTTTTAAAAAAACTTATGCAATTATAATTATTTATTTATTTTATTTATTCTGCATAGGTATTCGTCCAATTTCGGAGCAGCTCGTCTCGATTCGTGCGAGTTTCGTAGAGTCGTACAATACGTCTAAACGCACGCACGCAACGCCGTGTCGAAGACTGCCGAACTGAAACGACGTTAGACGATGCACGGCCTTCAAGCCACACCTCCGTGCCCGTCGAAGTGGGGAGCGTGAGGTTTTTTCGTTACGGAATTTCTGGATTCGGTCCCCGCGATCAAGGCCCGCGATAGAAGCTATGCAATAGCTTAAAAATATTCAAAATGGCGACCAAATTTTTTCGATGCAATCGGTTTAAAAGAAAACACTCGTACACTCTAAAATGTAACTCTTCCCGACGCAATCGGTTAAAAAGAGAAGAGTAAGTTTAAAAAAAACTTATGCAATTATAATTATTTATTTATTTTATTTATTCTGTTATGTATTCGTCCAATTTCGGAGCAGCTCGTCTCGATTCGTGCGAGTTTCGTAGAGTCGTACAATACGTCTAATCGCACGCACACAACGCCGTGTCGAAGACTGCCGAACTGAAACGACGTTAGACGATGCACGGCCTTCAAGCCACACCTCTGTGCCCGTCGGAGTGGGGAGCGTGAGGATTTTTCGTTACGGAATTTCTGAATTCGGTCCCCGCGATCAAGGCCCGCGATAGAAGCTATGCAATAGCTTAAAAAACTTATGCAATTATAATTATTTATTTATTTTATTTATTCTGCTTATGTATTCGTCCAATTTCGGAGCAGCTCGTCTCGATTCGTGCGAGTTTCGTAGACTCGTACAATATGTCTAATCGCACGCACACAACGCCGTGTCGAAGATGCCAAACTGAAACGACGTTAGACGATGCACGGCCTTCAAGCCACACCTCCGTGCCCGTCGGAGTGGGGAGCGTGAGGTTTTTTGGCCCGCGATAGAAGCTATGCAATAGCTTAAATATTAATCAGGTATTGATTTAGGTATTCATTCCTATATAGTAGAACTGTTTATGTTATAATATTATTTTATTATGCATAACAGCGGTTTACAGAAACGGCATCTACAATGCAACACAAATAAGTTGAACAAAAATGGCGGACTTCAAAGCATTTTTGTACAAATTCCCGACACGTAAATTGAACCGAAATGGCGGTCGTCGTCGCTCTACTTCCCTGTAATAAAAAATTATCATAGTACGAGTATGAACAGGCTGTCCACCGCACTTACCGGCCGCAGCAGCGGAACTCTCGCTTCTAACATAACTGCGCGGGAGCAGGTCGCAGTTCTAACCTAACCTATGTACATGGGCGTACCGAGGGGGGGGCAGCTGCCCCCCAGCTGCCACCCCCCTGGATTTTGCTTACGTCCCTACTAACTATCTACTTTTGTCAATGAAAATTAAGAAAAATAACTTTTTGCCATTAGCAAAACAACATACAACTTTGAACAAGTTAATTTGCCAGGCAAGTTAAAATAAAACCTACTTTCAAGCCTTAACCCCTAAAAACTTTGAATGGCTGAACCGATTTTCATCAAACATAGCTAAGAAACACCGGAAACTTGCTTATGCAACAAAAAAACCGTCGTAGACGTCATCAACTGTTTTGCCGAAGACCCTTGAAAGTTAATTTTTAAATAGCTATTGTTTATTAAAGAATTTATTTAAAAATAGCTATTTTTATTGAAGTTTATTAATTTGATTATAAAAAACAAAACTGATTTGCCCTCTCCTGGCCCAGAACCTGGGTACGCCCATGCCTATGTATATTTGTACCCGTACAGAGTATAAACTTGGAATGCTATTTTATATTAGGTCCTTACATATGATAATGACACGTCTTTTATTTTTGAAATAGACCATCATAGCGAAGATGCTACAGCGGTGAATGACACACTATCGGCCATTTATAATTGGTTTTCAGCCAATAACCTTGTGTTGAATGCAAACAAGACCCAATGCATTAGATTAAGTCTTCCTAACGTGAGGCAGGCCAATGTTAATATGCTACTGGACGGTCAAAAATTTGATCTCCTTGAAAACACAACTTTTTTGGGAATCAGAGTAGATTCAAAACTTTGTGGCGAACTCTAAGGCCACTACGAGGAACTACAATAAGAAACCAATCAAGAGACAACGGACGATATAGTTCACAAGAAGCATATGAGATGGCGCCAGCAGTATCCTACATTTCGATCTTAGAGTTCGCCCGATTCGCTGCATATATACAACTTTCGACGATACACCGTCGGAGCCGCGGTTCCCCAGGCCCAACAACATGCCTGGCGGGAAGATCTTCCCTTTGTGGCGGTCGAGCATATCGCCTCGCTCCCGCTACAACTTCAATGGGATGCCCATATTTCTAAACTCGCTAATGGGCTCAGCTCAGCGGCATACGCTATTAGAAGAATCAGACAATTGACAGATGTAGCAACTGCTAGACTAGTTTACTTTAGTTACTTTCATAGTCTGATGTCCTACGGTATTCTTCTATGGGAAAGTACAGCTGATATACAGACTATTTTTATTTTACAAAAAAGGGCAATTCGTTTTATTTACAATTTAGGATCGTAAAGAGACTTCCTAAGAGAATTTTTTAAGAAAATTTATATACTCACTTTACCATCCCAGTACATATTTGAAAATATAATGTATGTTAGAAAAAAAATATTGCCTTATTTAATAAAACAGGTGATTTTACGGGTAGATACTTACGTAACATAAATGATTTAGTTACCCCGTATTATAGTTTAAAAACAGTCAGTAATACGTTGGGAAACTGTATAAAGTTTTATAATAAATTGCCAGATTCGGTCCTTGATATGCCAGATAGAAAATTTAAAGTCTATGTAAAGAAATTACTTTGTGAGAGGGCTTATTACGGAACTGGGGGGATACTCCAAAAAATTATAAGTTAGCCGTACGATAGTGACGTTCTATTTGTATGTCAAACTAAATTACACTTTATCTTCACACGCTTAATGTTGCTTGACACTGAAACGCAGATACGCAGTAACGTCCGTCTTGCGTACCGTTTTTCGAGTAACCCCCCTGATGATTATCTTAAAGACAAAAACGTCTAGCTTCAGCTTGGCGCGGGTCCCTCTTAAAGGTTTGTATTTGTACACTCACAAATATCATAATGTGAGTACAATCAGTACATTTACTTTATTTACAAATTGACATTCATTTAAATTTTGACATCATTCTAAATTAATAATTATGACATAACAAATTATTTTCAGTCCACATATCTAACTTTAACCTGTTTAGACGGAAGTCCAAAATTGCCTGAAAAACCGGAACTTTATGTCAATGTAATAAGGTTGAAGTTCGTCTGTGTCGATTTTCCCCATGGGGCCGGACGGGAAATGAGAGGTTAATCAATATAATTGTAACGTTGACGTTTTTGGAGAAAACGCTGCAGTATAGTTTGTTGCCGCTTCTTCTGTACTTGCGCTTAGGAAGCGGCACTAAACTTAGTTGTAAGTAAATGATCTGACGTTAACAACTAGCTATTAATAAATCTAAAGAAAAAAAATGACAATTATCAAGTGATACAAATATCCAAAGATATATAAATGATTTTTGACTTTTGGTGTTTTGTATGGGAGGAACAAAATGTCTAATATTTTTAAATTTAATATATTTATTTAATCAAAGTATGAACAATTATTATGTATGTCGTAGGCAATTTGTATGATTTGTCCGTTTACAAACGGCTTCGGCATTTTGTAAACATGAAGCTTTATACAAATTGCCGAAGGCAGATTGTACATGGTCGTCATTTTATAAAATGTTTTATGACATTAGTAGCGCGGTTTATGATTTGCCGCGGCATTTTTCTCGTGTCAGTTCTTTATGTGGCGCTGTTCACCAAAACAATAAACATGGCGGAGTGTTGTGCAAGTGCCGGATCAAAACAAATTGAAAACGTATCGATATTAAATGACTAAGTAAATTTTATGAAACACGAACGGGAGCAGTAAAAACACCGTGGACAAAACAAAAAATTTTTGAGGTTATCCATCATGTTAAAAGTGCCGAGGTGGCCATCAATTCTGGTGTCCGACGGACTGCCGCGGAGTACTATTGGAGCTCGAGGTATGATGTCATGAATATTGGTGGTTCAGATTACCTAATATTAAAAAAGAAAAATCATGATAGGCCAACTGTTCGCGTCGTACCTTTGGAGGAGTATTATGATATTCTCACAGATATTCACAAAAGTTGTGGGCGTGGTGGTCGTGACAAAATTCAATACGAACTGAAAGACAAATTTGTAATTGTAAGAAAAGAAATTAATTTGTGTCACTTTGTCCTGTCTGCCAATCCAAACGCAATATACCAAAAAAAGGTATAATTACCAAACCTATACTGTCAAAAGATTTCAATGAGAGAGGCCAAGTTGATTTAATTGACTTTCAATCAGCACCAGATGGTCAATTTAAATGGTTACTCAACTTTCAAGACCATGCTACTAAGTTTGTTCATCTTAGATCACTTTCTTAAAAACAAGCGAGTGAGGTCTCGAATTACTTAAAATCTTTTTAGAATTCGGAGTACCATACATTTTACAGAGTGATAACGGTCGAGAATTCACTACCAACATCATTGCAGAAATGGTGAAAATGTGGCCTGATTGTAAAATAATACACGGTACTCCTCGTCATCCTCAAACCCAGGGCAGCGTAGAAGGTAGCAATCAAGATGTCGAGAATATGCTTCGGGCGTGGATGAGAGATAACAATTCGACCAATTGGGCAATTGGCTGCTTCTTCGTACAATATAGCAAAAATAATTCATTTCACAGAATTCTAGGAAGATCACCATTTCGGGCTCTATTTGGTTGCGAGCCTAAATCCGGCCTACAATCTTCCAATGTTCCCAGTGGTATTTTCAATCATATAAATTCAGAAGAACAACTACAACAGATTTGTGATTTGGAGCAACCAGTCACTAAGAATGGTTTGGAAATGCATTCGGAGCATCAGTTAGAAGTGGAGCAAATAGTTGAAATCCAGATACCTGAAGTTCATAAGTTACAACAAGTGAATGATAATCCGAATGCTTCTTTACATAAAAATTGTTCCACTATTACGATTACTGAAAATATGAATTCAATAGAAAGCGTAAATAAAAAAGGCCAGATTCTGACATAACAAATAAAGTAATGAAAAATACAACTGAGCATTCTCCAACTCTGCTTTTAACAACCACTGCCGACAAAACTAAACCTGCGATTTCAATTACCTACAAAATGATGCTCCTGAAAATCCGGTAGCGATTGCAACCAAGAGAGTCGAAGTCGTGATATTATTCGAAGAGGTTCTGGTAAACACATAATTCAACTCAATTTAATTCAAGTTCTGCCTACAAAACTATTGAACCTAATGAAACATTTGATTTGAGTTATGTAGTTTGCAAGAAGGGAACTAGTGGAGCACATAGTTGCTATTCCTGTTTGAGAGCAGTTTACACTATTTGCGGTATATGCGATGATGATGAAGGGTATGGTTCAAAAATTTTATGTTTTATTTGTAAAAACGAACTTCATATTCTAAAAGAAAGAGAAGAAGCACACCAAGGCATGAAACGAGCTGCTGAAAAAATGATTTCTCATACTGCTAAAAAGCTACCAGCTCTAGATATCGGGAACAGTATTTTCTTGAATGTTCCGAAAATTGACAGTGGACCCATGGATGATAAAAATATAATGAGAAAAATAACAGACATGAGGAATGAAGTTTTCCAAGTAGGTACAAGATTTGGTGTGATTAAGAACTGGTTTTCACGACAAGAACTGCAAATATCAAACAACGAATATCTAGCAGAAGTTCCACAGACTGCGATATCGTTCAGAGAAGCGGTTTCTAAGGAGTCTTTATTTGGTGGACTAGGTTTCCACAAATGTTCCTGCAAACCCGCTAAAAATCAGTGCCACACTAATCGTTGCGCTTGTTTTAAAAAGAAAGTACTTTGTGGTTCAAAATGTCATTCCAGTTTAAGCTGTATCAATAAATAAGGTTTAAATAGGTAGAAACATATGAATATGATTATGAATAGGTAGAAACCTATTTAAACCGTATTTATTGATACAGCTGACAGATAACAGTTGATAGATATTACATTTTGTTGTTACAAATTTGTTGAACTATTTAGGTACTAAGAAACTAACTAAAAGACTAAAAAACTATATGAAAGGCTGTTATAGTTAACTAATTTTTCTACCTCACATTTTATCTGAAAGCTAGATAATAACCTAAATGATTGTTTGTTTATTTATTTTCATAGAATTTATGTGAAAATTAGATACTAAGTTAAATGTTTGTTAGACTCTTTTTTTTCATTGTTATTTAATAATTTGTTAAAAGTGCCATTTAAAACCGAATGCCGTACTATACGCGATGCAAAACGTCTCTTTACGTCATGTTTTTACGCTTTGTAGTATATTAACTCTATGTCTATTAAGTAAAACACCAAATATGTTAAGAAAGATAAAAGACATGTGACAACGCCCGTATTCTCACGGAACCTCGAATTTGACGTGTTGCGTCTCTGCGTCGCGCTGAGTGTGTTTGATTCATATTGTAAGATTTTTTTATTAACCTTGAGCTTCCTATTTTGAGTATTTGTACTGGACTGATTTTTATCAGAGTAGGACCAAGTAGGTAAGTCCAAAGAAAAATAATTATATTTTTATGGCTAATTTAGATATAAGTTTTTTGTTACCTACCTATTTCGAATTTTTTACTTTTTCAATTCAAAATTATGAATAATTTTATAAGACCCATTACGTAAGATTAGAATATCTAAGTACAAATAAAAAATACTCTATAATTATGTTAAAGACTACCATAGTTTAACTTGTTTTGCTCTTTTAGATTATAATTATATGTGTACCTAGTTAAACTAACTTAGAATTTATAGGTATTATCGTAATACCTAGTTTAACTAGGTATTATCGTAATAAAAAATAATATGCTGGAAGTCCGAAGTGATGTGATTTAGTCCTAAAACTTTTAAAATAAATACAGGTTTTTTTTTTTTTTTTTTAATCATTGTCACCTTAGAACAACTATCACGTTTACATTGACACTTTCGAATACGCTGACAATCTGCCTTCGGCAATTTGTATAACGCTTCATGTTTATAAAATGCCGAAGCCGTTTTTTAACGGACAAATCATACAAATTGCCTGCGACATATGCACTTTTGCCATCTCATCGGTAGTTCATTGATCCCTTTACTAGAAAAAAACATTCGAACGGGAATGAATAAAATCTTTGAAGGCGGTTTGGACTGCCCAATTTTTTCCCTTGCAAGAAGTTATTCAAATTTCAAAAAACATTGTAATCTGTTGGAGCAAGGTCCGGGGAATACGGTGGGTGTCTTAGACATTCCAATTGAAGCTCTTCTAATTTGGTAGCCGTCTGTTGTGAAGTGTGTGGTCTAGCGTTGTCGTGAAACAACAGTGGCATGGCGTAGAGCGATTGACCAGCCTCGGTTGTTTAGCAGCTAGCTTATCCATCATGGTTTGCAATTGCTGACAATAGACGTCTGCCGTAATCGTCTGGCCAGATTTGATAAAACTGTAATGAACGACACCGGCACTAGTCCACCAAACTGTAAGCGTTTAAGTAACTTTTTTTGGGTCAATTTTCTTTTTTTGGGTCGCTTGGAGCAGGATTTGGCTGGCTTGCCAGGATCCAGCCATTGCGATGAGCGCTTCCGATTATAGTAGAGAATCCACTTTTTATCACAGGTAATGATTCTTTTAATCGAATCATTACCTGTGATAAAAAGTGGATTGAACCTTTCATTATTGTGCCGGTCAAGTACTGTAACGCAGCAGTCGACGCGCGTTTGCCGGTTTGCTTCACTCAATTCGTGAAGAACCCACCTTTCAAGCTTTTTAATCTTCCCAATTTGCTTCAAGTGAATTAAAACTGTTTTATCACTAACACGGCAGCCTGCAGCTTACTCGGACGTGGTTTGCGATGGATCCGCCACAATAGCCTTCAACTCTTTATTGTCAACTTGGGTCTCCGGCCGTCCACGGGGCTTGTTCTGCAGGTCGAAATTTCCAGAACGAAAAAATAATATGATAATAATAAAATGATGGGGGTAATTTTTTATCATCTTATCATAATACAATAATGAAATCAAAATATTCCTTCTATAATTTTAGGGAATTAAAAATGAAAAGGGCCAGAACCTATTTTTATAAGAAGTGATGAATTAATTATAATAGAAATAATATTATTATTTTCAACATTTTGAAAGAAAATAAAAAGTTAATTGAAGCAGTTCAATCAGAACAAAAAAATATTTAAAGAAGCTTCTGATGATAATATATTATTCGAGTAAGAAATTAATGGGATAAAACTTCGTGAGTTAATTTCCAAACCAATTCAATACACTTAATATCTCAAAAAAATATGCACACATCACGCCTTTATCGCTGACGGGATAGACAGAGCCTAGAGCTATAAGACCCAATTATTACAACTATTACACATATATAGACATGTGTCAATTTTGAACTATCACAATCAATTCAAATATATCTTTATTATCAAAGGATATTTATAATATCTCTTAATAATCGTCACTTTGTTTTGTTACAAAATTGTTGACGTCAAAAAGTTACTTAGAGCTAAGTTTAATGCCGCCTCCAAAGCGCTAGTGCAGAAGAAGCGGTAACAAACTGTCAACTCACAAAGAAATTAATTCACATTGGTGATACTTTTGGACTGCACTTTAATGCCCACTGAACTACTATGAGGCCTATTTAATGGATGCACAACCCATGTACGCTTTTGGATACGGTTACTTGACCGCCGCTATAAACTTTCGCCGTAAAAACTTGAGCGCCACAGTTTCTTGCTGCACTATAATAATTGTTGCTTAAATGTTTTTCTTTTTTCTCTTTCCACACTTAATAGATACTTACTGATGTTTTTTATTTATTAATTTTTATATAGGTAAGCGAAAGCAAAGGATAGAGAAACATGGAAGGAAATAGGAGAGACCTTTGCCCAGCAATGGGACAACAGTTTAGATAAAAAAATTATAAACAGGAAGTCCTTCAAATAAAATAGTTTAAAATATTGATTCAAAGAATTAAACAGTCTCCTCAAATCGCGGAGTACAAAAAAAAATTATTTTATAAAAATTCTCCTTGGATCTTTAGCTATGTTGCTTCAGAGCCCAGGGCAGGTTTCCAAATTTCTCCCCTCCAAAAATGTTTAATATGTTTACATACCTTAAATGCAAGTACATACCCTCACATATATTAAATATGCAGGCGATTTATTAATTTAAAAAACTTTATTTAGATATAATTTCTCAAATTGTATTTAATTTGGAGTACAAATACTACTGTTCAATTTTATATACAGGTCAACTATGGAAAGTCTGTTGTTCTGAAATACATGCCTGCTTAGTTCAGGTAACAGTCTCCCACAATCGTCTACTAACTATGAACCTATGTTGATGACATCATTATGTTATATATAGTGTAAGAATGTAGAGAAAAAAAAAAAAATGATTTATGTTTAACAGGGTACTTCTTTTATTACTGGTAATAGTATAATTTTTTTAAAACTAAAAACTGACTTCACCCCCGAACTTCACAACTGATTTTGATAAAATTTCTATGGGACCACTTGGAAAGTATACCTTTTCAAACAAAAAAAGAATTTTCCAAATTGGTCCAGGCGTCTTAGAATAAGCGGTGAACATACATAAAAAAAAACATAAAAGATCGCGACGAATTGATAACCTCCTCCTTTTTTGGAAGTCTGTTAAAAAGGCTAAAAGGGTTGAGATTCATCTGTGTTAGCCGTCCCAATTGATCCACTCCTTTAATCTTCTTCTTCTTTGCATATCGATGGTACTACTATATTTTGTCACTCCAGTATCGGGCCACATCGGTAGCTCATCGCTCCTTAGATGAAAAGTTAAATAAAATAAATAAATATATATGTATATGGACAAATCACACTGATTCAGCTTTATTATTGATATTTACGCCTTCCAAGCCCCTCTAGCCCTACCTGAAAGCACTGTATTTTTGATAAGGCTGATACAGTGGTAGTCATGGCTCTGATGTTGATGTTGACAATGTTCTTGTAAATGAAATACTTGAATTCAATTTTAAAATTAATAAGTTATACTTTCTTTTCAATAAAACATGGCTGGTGTTATCAACAATTAAGGTGCAGCTCTGAATTTGTCCATTATCGAGGAAGGAAGATACAATGTTATCAAGAATAATAAATGAGTCACTATGTGAGCATGTTTTAGGTTGAAACAAGAAATATGAATCATTATAAACCTCATTATCTATAGCTCAGTTTTGGGGCAAGTGATGGGACAATTTAGTTAATCTGAATCGATAAGTTTATTTTCACTTGATAGAGGTTTCCCTGTAATCTGCAAGCAAAATATATTTTGTATATTTTTCTAAATTTTAGGTCAGTACTTTCGGAGATCAGGGGGGTGTAAAATTTTCGTCTTCAGTCATGAACAAAATCAAAACTATTTATTTTACAATAGTAACAAAAATATATTTGAAATCCTCTTTCATTTGATATATGATACAATAAGGTTAGCAAAACTTTTTTTTATTTCCTAATTTAGTGTTAAGTTTGTAATTTGTAATTACATATAATATATATTTTACTATGATTTCAATTTAAAGCCCTTAATTTAAAGATTTAACAGTCGTGAGGGAAATGTGTCCAAAAAGCTACATCAAATACCTCCATTTTAATTCAATGTCATCAGCAGAACTGAGGGAGGGGTGCAGGGTGGCCATTAGTGATACTAGTACAATGTATGATGTGTTTGTTGCTTCAGAGCAGAGTGCTTATGTATTGTTTTTACCATATTGTGTCCATACGTGCGTGAGTGCCGTTAGCAATTTAATTGAAGGAGTAAAACATTAGACGAACAACTGAAAGCAGTATCATTAAATAACACCTAAATATAAGCTATATGCATTCAGTGCACTGCCTTGCGTAGTTGATTTTGTGGTGATTTTTCTATAATAAAGATTATTCATGATTCATATCCATCAGCAGTATGAACACTATGAACTAATATAAAAAAATAGAAAAAACACCCTTGCAAAAATAGATAACTTTTTTTTGAAATACCGAAATACTGGTATTTTATCATGTAATACTAGTATCAAAATACCAAAAAAATTTACGGTATATCAGTATACCGGTATCCATGCCCTAATCTTACCAAATTTCACCTGATTTCGACCAGTAGATTCAGAGCAAATTGGCTTTTGGTCCAATAGATTCGGAGAAAATTGTCTGTGACAGACGGACGGACAGACAGACGCACGAGTGATCCTATTAGGGGTTCCGCGTATTGCTTTTTTTGTACGGAACACTAAAAAAGTTAACCTTACCTCCAGAAGCAATGTAGAATCCACTTGGGGAGTATTTTGCGACGTTCACTTGACACGAGTGCTCCGTATACACATCGGCAATCGCAGGATTCTCAATATCACGGATTATCACGGAGTTTCCGTTCGTGTACAAGAAGTTGCGGCCCTTGGGGTCACCGCCCAAAACTAAGGGTGTCCCGCGCTGGGTCCTCGGTAAAGCCGCAAATGTATATTCTGCAGATACAAATACACTCAATCACAACGCTGATTAACAATAAAAACCAGATTAATCATCAAAATCGTTCCAGAAAGACATCACATCATGCATCTGGTCAAACCACTTCAATAAGAACTTACTATTAGAATACGACATATTGTCCTTACACTTTATTGTTTATACACTACACAAACTAATTTAAAACTACAGTTTAATTAGTACTTTTCGATTTATTTAGAAAAACACATACAACCACAGCATACAACCGATAGCACTACATAGCATAGCCTCCCAAAAAAGTGACGTATTCGACTTTAATTTGCTATGTTGGTAGGAGACAGTGCGTAGAAATGCCCATATATGGGCATCATTCTCGTAATAATCGACTTGACTATTTTGGAATCGATTATCAACATTGGTTTTTATCCCCCGATCTTAGATCATTTAATACAGGATAAGCCTTACCTGCGCGTTCCTCTCTGCCAAAGTATAAGATCATAAATCTAATACGTTCATAAAAACTAGTTCACATCTAAATGATCATTATGTGAATCGGTAAAGCATCGAAAAGACATCTAAAAGTGCTCCATTAAAAATGCTATACTATGTAATTTTCTCGTGAAAAAAGACGTCAAACACATTTAATCTTCTAAAAGATGGCATTTTTTTATTTTATTAAGGTGGTTTTCTTCTTAAATATAATTTCTGAATAATCGATGGAATATCTATAAGTATCGATTACAAAAAATAAAAAAGAATTTAATCACGTTTGCAACTGATTTTCTTCGATCCCATAAAATAATCTAAGATCCCATACGCTTTTCTCCCTTATTTACTGCCAAACCACTGCAAAAAAGATTTATAGTCGCATAACACAAACTTGACATATTTCATTTTTTCATGTTATTATTTTTTCACTATAACTTGTTACGAGACTAGTTCATTCACCCCCGTTTTAAATGTGTCAATTACATTCTTAAGGTTCGGTAATTAGGTTCAAATTTGAAAAACGATTAGTTGATGACGCAGGCGCACTCCCCACGAGACTAGTGCAGTGATGCGCACTCCCTATGAGACTATAGCGCACTCCTCACGAGACTATGTATTTTTGATTTACAACCTTCGTCTTTATTCCATTGTCATGTATTAGACTTGAATATATTTTTGCCTTGTCTCTCTTTCTTGCCAAGAGTGTATTATTATGTGTATTTACACATATTTATCAGTGTGAGCTTTATTGGTGTGCAGGAAATAAGCTAGGTTGATTTTTTTGTAAGTGTGCATTTATAGCGACACATATTATTTTTGTAAATGTGTGGGTTTTTTTAGATGTAGTAGTAGCTTGCCCCCGCACCAAAAGCGGCAGAAAGTTTTGTAAGAAGATTTGTCTGCGTAACTCATCCTGTATTAAATGATCTAAACTCCCGATGCAAAAAGAGTTCAATTAAATCAATACTGAACCGTTGAACAGTCGACCCGGTTCAATCGTTAACGGTGTCCAATCGCAAGTGAATAGATATCGATAAAAGAATTATACGTTACGCACGTCACTCAAACAAACTTCCCAATCAAAGAGGTAACAAGAAATCCTATAGCTGGTACCTATCTTTGTTTCCCACCATCCCACCCAAATAAACAGGAAGTTTATTTTTTTTTGCTCTTTGTACCCACATAGTAGAGCAGTTCTCAAAAATTTTGTACCCTAAAATTTTTTTTTTTTTTTTGAAAGCGTTTTTTACAAGCTATGAATGGAAAATTCGGTGTAGGTATTTATTCATATTGGGTTATTTATAAATGGTGTCGATTTATTAGCTACAGCTTAAGTTTAAAAGCAGTTTTTCTGGATATGGTTATTATTTGTGTTCAATTTTGTTACTATTTATTTAATCAAAGTTAATTATAAAAATAGTAATTTTACGACAGATATTAACATTACTGCAATTTAAGGACAATAAAGTTATATACAAACCAAAACACACTTAATTAAAAAGTATTAATTTCAAAATTCAATAGGTTGAAGATCAATATTGTTACTAAGGTAAAACAATTAAGCCTTTTTTTGATTTGCCTTAAAAGTTTATATACTAAGCTAAAAGTATCATGGTCATTGTCACAACTTATTATTTTCTGTAAAATATGAAATGTGATATTAATGTAATCTAGAAACATAACAATTTTAGCCAAGAAAAAGCCTATCAATATTTGAGACGGTAAAAAAAAACTTTAGTTTGTACATTTTGTTTATTTATATGAATCTGGAAATTGCTTCTACAATCCAATCTATACTTCCAAACAATATTATAAATGTGAAATTAACTTTGTCTGTCTTCCGTCTGTCTGTTATCTCTTCACACTTCAACTACTGAACCGATTTGATGAAATTTGCTATGAATATAGTTTGAGACCCGGGGCCCGGGAGATCATAAAATAGTTATTATCTCAAAAATAATTCATTGAGGGAATGAAAATGTCAGTGAAGCGTTGTATGAGAACTCCTATTTTGCCTTTCAAGAGTAGATTTTATTACAAAAGAATAGCACTAGTCACGGTAAGTAGGAAAAATATGTGTTTTATTTCTTGATTTTTGGTATACTCTGGTTTTTCGATGATTTCATTTTGAACTCTAAAGGATAAAAAAATATATAAAGTGCCATTATCAGCACTCTGATGCTTATAAAGTTTTACAATAATTTAGTATGGAGCCTAAATAAGTTGACGATGATAGCGATAAATTTCATTTGATTAACACAAACAAATTTAATGTAAACGTTTCCTAACAACTCAATTTTGTTACCAATCAGATCAACTAATACGTTACCGTACCAAAAGTATCAAAATTGAAGTAATGAGTTTGAGAGGACTAGCGATACCCGAGGCTTTAAAAAATTCTCTGTTTAGCGTATAACCATGTATAACTCACAAAATTATTGAGTAAATAGCATAGCATAAGCAGTTTTATTACAAAAACTAGCTTTTGCTCGCGAATTCGCTCGCGTAGGGGTGGAATTTATCAATATCCTTTCTTAAAGGATGCCTACGTCATAGTAGCTTTATGCATGCAAAGTCTCAGCCCGATCGGTTTAAAATTGACAAAGTTTCATACAAATTTTAATCCCCTATTTTATCCCCTTGGGGTTAGAATTGATCAAAATTCTTTCTTAGCGGATGCCTACGTCGCAACACCTACCTGCATGCCAAATTTCAGCCCGATCCGTCCAGTAGTTTGGGCTGTGCGTTGATGGATCACTATGTCAGTCAGTCAGTCACCTTTGAGTTATATATATTTAGAAGATTAACAAAAGTTTTAGCCAATCGGTTGCATTGGTAAGTTTAAGATCAATTTTTCGAATATAAATGTAGGCCGTGATTCTTTAAATTGATACAACTTTTTTATTTATAAATGGATTTAAATTAAACAAACACTAGTGAAGCGTAACAAAGTAAAGCGTAACAAAATACATTAGTGAAAACCACAACCGAATCGGTTCAGCCGTTTCTGAGATTAGCGTGCACAAACGCACAGACAAACAGACAAAAATCCTAAAAATCATTGTTTTGTGTTCTATTGCATTGATAAAAGCCCTTAACAATATTTTTTCTCATTTATCTTCCATGTACAGACAGCGATTTAGTTTAAGCCCTAAAAGGAACTGCACTTATCCCGGGCGGCGAAATCAGAAGGGCGGTAAAATATTCGATTTCGAAATAGTCGAACCCTCCCATGCTACTGATACGGAATGGGGGTGTCGTCTAGTTATTAGGGGCCTGCAAAATGAAACCTTATGGTCAGGACGGACCGAGACACGACGTGCTGTTTAGAAAGCAAGGTGCTGGTAACCAAGTAGGTAGCAAAACCAACAGGTGCGGCATATTAACATATTTTCCCTCCCCCCCCCTCCAAAAATTTCTAGATCCTGTACTGCTCAAAAACTGAATGCTTATTAAAGTAGAGAAATAAGCATTCCTACTTTAAGTCCAAATTGCAGATAAAAGTAGAGAAATAAGCATTACTACTTTAAGTCCCAATACATGATGGCGTTCCTCAAGTAACGCGGAGCAACATCGGCCCCTAAAATATAGGTTTTCTTAAGTACCACTTCATCCCGAGCCGCGTCTATAGCGGGAAGCGAGAGAAAAGTACTGGGTAAAGCTTCCACCGGATCACTTTTGCTATCGCCACCACCCTATCGATGTGGGCTTTCAAGCTGAGGCATCTGCCAAACTTCAGGTACTCCCAGATATTTGGCGTGCGAGGTACCTCGGCACATCTTCCCCAAAGAGCTTTACTCTTCACAGCGCCTCCCCCCCCCCACTCACCAAGTCGGCGCGTCCGGAACTCACGGACGCGCCGTACCTCCTCGGGCCCATTGAGAGGCGGCAGACTCCCACGCAGTCCACCGCCTGTGGATTCATGGGAGCCAGATAAACTGGCTCCCAGCGGCGGAGAAGATAAAGGCTCCGCCGCTTGCCTCTCGCCGCAAACGCGGTGCGGCATGGCTCGGTCGCGGAGGATAGGGAGAGCGGCAACGTAACACCAACACTCCTCCTCCTCCGCGACCGATCTTCAACCACAACCACGGCGGTGTGGCCCCGCCTGAAGCGCCTAATCTAACTAAACCTTACGTAACTATTTTTTCATGTTGAAAAGACCTACCGTTTCGTCCACTCACGGGAAGTTGGGTGGAACCTAACCTTACATTTCTTAACGTGAGGAAACGAATCAAGAAAAATTGTACCCGTTAGGGTAAAGGCGCGTGTTGGCACAAACGCGCGTTCAACTCGGAGGACCGTATTTGTTGAGCGAAACCCAGTTTCCATCGCACGATTGGCCCACGTTATGGTGGCATCAGTTGCAGGTCAAAAAATCGCCTCCTGCGCCCTGTGCGCCGGGGATGGATAGCCAGGTCGGTTGTTGCCTCCTGGTCTCTCTCCGCCACCTCTTTGCAGAGCATGACGCTCTCCGCAAAGGCCTGCACTGCTCTCCACGACGTTCATGTGACGGACCACAGTCGACAGCGGAAGGTCGTCCGTCCCCCACTACCATGCACAGTTCAGCGTGGTCATCCGCCCAGGCTGGGCAGTCCGTCAGGGTGGGAACCTAATTTAACCTAATCTGTCTCGTAGTCAAGGAGTACCAGGCAGCGCGGCACTCACCGCGATTTTGTCTCCATGATGGTTTAGGAGAACAGAAAAAATTAATATCTAACTCTTTCCACGCAGATCGTAAAAGCCGATCAAGTGAATGGGTGGAAATGTAATCAGCAGCTAGGAAGCTATCCTGTCACTACCAATTTTGATTCCTTTTTTTATTATCCCGCCCAAAATTACGCTAAGAATGGCGGTAGGGCGTCGTTAGGTCTTGCGGCGCTCGGCTCTGTCTGCAGACGCCCAGAGAAGCACTAAAATTTTAAATTTGTAAATTTAAATTTTTTGAATTTATGAACAGCGACATCTATCGGTGACCAAAAAAACAATTTTGTAAGAATGCTCCTAATTTACCGAAATTTTCAATTTTTAGGGTTCCGTGCCCAAAGGGTAAAAACGGGGTCCTAATACTAAGACTTGACTATTCTTCTGTCCTTCTGTCTGTCACCAGGCTGTATCTCATGAAGCGTAATAGATAGATAGTCAAAATTTTCATTGATGATGTATTTTTGTTGCACTTGATACCAAAAACTAAATAAAATGAATATTTAAGAGGGGCTCCCATACAACAAAAGTGATTTTGTATTCATAATGGTACGGAACCCTTCGTACGCGAGTCCGACTCGCACTCGGCAGGTTTTATTAACTTTATATTAACTTTCAATCATCATTTTATAACACAAGTTTTAGCCAATGTAACGAAACAGTTATTTTATAGCAATTTTTCAAACAAAAATTGATGACCTGATTTTTTAATTATATAACTTTTTTATTTATGAACGGATTTAGATAAAACAATACTAAATGTTAAGTGAGGCTTATCAAAATACATTAGTGAAAACCGCAACCGAATCGGTGCAGCCGTTTCTGAGATAAGCGTGCACAAACGCACAGACAAACAGATAAAAATTCTAAAAATCATAGTTTTGTGTTCTTTTGCGTTGTTGAAAGCCCCCAACAATATTTTTTCTCATTTATCTTCCATGTACAGACAGCGATCGGTTACGATTTTATTATATGTATAGATTAATATTACATGAAATATAATACAAACCAGTCAAAACGAGTAACAATTTTGAGCACAAATTTATACCAAATGCTAACCCAACACTTGCTTTGATTTTACATTGATGTTTGACGAGCAATTTTAATTTATTTTGGCTATGTATTGGAATGAGAATATAGCCTTCTTTAAAATTCACTTCCGTCAAAATATAATTTTTATCATTGGGAAATAACACGGTAACAAAATTGATACGCAAAATTTAGATTTTTCAAGGAGAATTTTAAAAATTGTTTCTTATATATAAATATTTGAAAGAATGGCTAGTAAAGGGGGCATTATTCAACACAATACTAATTAAAATACAACTGTTTAGAAAAATAATAAATAAAAAATATACAGTAGTTAAAAATGAGTTTTCATACTGAATAATTGGGGTCGGTCCTTAAAAAACTCTAACATTGAAATTGTCCAATTTCAAGAAAAGAATTATTTAATTATTTTCTGGTATTCTAATGGTACATATTATCCTTAATTCTATTGATTGAATTACGCAATAAGCTAATAGAAACATTTTGGTTTAAACTTGCACCTGATAATTTGTCTTAAATTAATCTTGAATGTAAAGGACACCTAATTTCAGTCAGGTACAAAATTTTTGAGAACTGCTCAGTTCCCAGTTTCATTCCTGTGGAAGCCCTTTGAGCTGCATGCATATAGCGTATATCTTCGTTTGAATAATACAACGTGGCAATGCTGCCAGCCTTCTGGGCTCGTTACCACGGGGCAGCGATTTGCCGGGGCTTTTTTTATTCATAAGTAGTTTTAGTTACTTGAGTATTTTATTTTATTTTATTAATAGGTAGGTACTAAACGTTTTTTTGTGAATTATGTGATCAAATATTTATTAAATTAAATTCCAAAAAAAATACGCGAGAGTCGTAGAACACTCGGTCGGAATTAAGACTTGTACCTATACCTAATCCAAATCTATTGAACGAAGTTACTTTTGCAATTATTATACGCAGATACATTCATGAATCGTGAATTCGCGACGGAAAAATCTTACACTTTTTTCGCCTAGCCCCGATTCGCCAAATCCGTACCGTCCAAAAAGGAATTTCTTTGCAAAAACCAACCGAACGACCGAATCAGTTATCTTATGCTTCGGCCGCACTTGTGCCTATCGTCCCGAAGCAATTCGCGGTGAACCTTCGTACGTTTTGTACACTAAAATTTATCGCGATAAAGTGCAGGTCACACTTGCGGCTTCGTTATTTTTCACGAACTATCCGACAATTATCCAAGATGGCGTCATTTACGTGTTTTAAATATGGACGACGACTTTCTTTTCTTTAACATGTGTGCTAATAATTACATAATGCATTTATTGAAACCTAAAAAGAAACCTAGAAAGAAAAAGGTAAAAATTTTAACACTATTTTATCGTTCCACTCCATTTTTACGCATTAACAACCGTGGTACCGTCGCACAGCACGCGTCCGAACAAGTTGAAAACAAACGTCAAAATGAACAACGCAAGTGCGACCACGCAGAGCGAATTGTTAGCGCGCATTAATCCTTTGATGTATCGCCACCCGCGCAATAACTACACGAAGTCCGAATATTCGGGACGATACCCGATAACTGCCGGTCACATTTGCGTGTATCGTGTAATAGCACGAAGCTTCGTGACGATAGGCGCAGGTATATGCCTGGTGAGTGTTGTATTGTGTGTGACAGTGTGACTTTGTATATTCTAAATCTTGGGTGTGACACTACTTATTTACTACGTTACTAAATAAATTATTGTAAGACACATAAATATATACTTGTATATTCTAAATCTTTGTTGTAATATTATGTTCATTTATTTCATCCTCAATGGAAAATAGCTCTGCCGGCTCTATTGATTCGTTCAATCGCGCGCAACGCGTACTACTCTTCGCAAAGAGGGATGTTAATAGTTTCACGCTAATGTCTATCTGAATGTCTGTCTGTGGCATCGTAACTATTGAACGGATAGATCGATTACGATGTGGTTTCTTTTTCGTAAAAGCAAGTTTCCTTGCGGTGGTTCTGTGGCCTGCACTGCCACTCCTTTTTTACTTGTATTTTGTATGTACATATATTTTCTATGAATAAGTTGTAAATATTGTAAATTTTCATGAATCGCAACATACAAGCGGACATACATTCTTTTACATGTATATAAATATATTGTCATTTATGAAAGACCGCTGCGCGCATGCGTGGCCATCAACCGTTTTTATGAAGACGGTGTCGCCACGCCTGACGTGCGGCGGCTAGTCGAGTAACTATTTTTTGCTCTCGCTTTTTGTTTTAAAATTTTCCTGTAATAAATAAATTTTAATAGGGAATTGTAAATACTTTTGGAGAGCATCATTTATCCATAACTCCGATAACATCATTCACCTTCTGTATATATAATATTTGTTTGTGCTAGTGTGAAGTGTACATAAATAAACTGTAAATAGTGATCTCCTTCTTTTCCTTCCTTCCTGTGTACATAGCTTACGCCTAGCCATAACATTTGATCCTGCGCTTGGCTTAATCTTTACCCAACGCGCTTCAGTTCTGTTTGATAAAAATCGGTCAAACGTTGTTGGAGGAGAACCAAGTTAATGCTTGAAGTTTAAAAGGCGGTATTTTTATTTGCCAAGGAACCACATTGCTTATGTTGATAGTTACCGATTTAAGTTGCCGGAAATACAACAACACTATAAAATAAAAGTCATTTCGAGCAGCTGACAAAAGAAGTGTCAACCAAAGAGCGTGCAATCAGTACTGCCAACTTAGCACTTTTCGCGCCAGATCTAGCCCTTCGTTTCGAAGCATGTTTTAGCCCCCAACGCTAAATATAGCGCTTTTTTATATTATATATTTTTATTTATTTATATGTTAACAAAAAATATAGACTTAAACATAACATTTTACATCGCATAATCGGATAGTGTAATAACCTCTTTATGCGGTTATTACACTATCTGATTATCTCTTCCTCTCTCATCTTAGCGTTTTCCCAGTTGCGTTCAAGGCTGAGAAGCCCGGGGTCCGCATTCCGATTTTTTCTTCTCCTCTTTGCACGGTCTTGAGCATCCTTGGTTGTAAGACGATTAGCATGCACATCATCCCTGACGACGTCAAGCCAGCACTTCCCCGCCGTGGGTCTACCCCGTTTGTAGGGCCCCGGCGAAAGCGGCATGGCTATACATTTGTTTCTCACGTAAAGTGCCGGCCTTCGTAGGACGTGACCGTACCAGCGTAGGTGACTTTCTTGCAGTTTGTCTGCTATGTCACGGACATGAAGGTTGCCGTGGATGCGGGTGTTTCTCCCACGGTCTCTACGTGACACTCCGCATATCCAACGTAGCATTTGCATCTCCGTGACACGCAATTCCTGCTTGTGCCGCTCAAGCAAAGCCCCCCGTCACTCCCATATATAAGGACAGGTCTAATGATGGATTTGTAGACCTGTCCCTTCAACCTAACCGGCATTTTGGGATCACAAATGACACCAGTCACCTCCCACTTTGCCCATGCGGCAGATATACGGGCCTTGACGTCGGCATCGATATCTCCGGACGCGTGAAGTACAGATCCCAAGTATTTAAATTGGTCCGTACGCTTGACCAAGTTTTCGCCTATGTATACGGGTGGGGGATCTGTAGCATTGCAAGCCATGTGTTCAGTCTTCGCCACATTTAGCTTCAGACCACCGTTTTCAAGCGACTCACTACACACATTTGCGTGCGCGTCGCACCAGTCTCCCTCTGTCCGCATCCGCCAGTGTGATATCATCAGCATTCATAAGCAGCCACGGAGGTTCCTCGGGTGTGTCTCTGATGCTGTTAGACGCTTCATCTAATATCACACTTTGTTCAGTGTGATATTAGATATTTTTTAAGATACACTGAGCAATAAAACAAATAACACTGGTCGACAAAATTCTACATATTTATTTTTCCCACTGGAACAAGACTAATTGTCTTACAGATTTTTGTATAGTGTGTATGGACATAATTAAATTTTATTTCTAGGAGGTCAGAATTGGGAATAATGTTATATCAAAAATCCGTTTTTCCCAAATTCTGATATTTTTAATTATTTATAGTAAATAACCAATAGTGCAGCCTGTTCAATTTTGTAACTTAAAATTATGTAATCAGCCTTCAAAATCAAAACAAAATCAGTTTTACCTTTATACCTTTTTTATGTATAGAGATATAGAAAGATTTAAGTTATCATAATATTTCCCATACATTGTATACTGCGCGCATTGTATGGCATTATACCGACCCTCAAAAAATCTGTAATAAGTCTATTTTTTTAAATCATTTGGCAATGATGTAAAAAATATTATAAAATGTAAGATTTGTACAGTGTTAAAATGGTATTTGAAAATCGGGAAACACCTAACTGAATTTATGGTATAATTTTAAAATTACTGACAAAATAAGAAATTTATTTTTGACGTGTTATATTTGAAATTTTAGACGTCCTACACATTTTTTATAACTAGATTCATATTTTGGGTACTGAATTCTCTAAGAAATCGCTGCAAGTATGCTTGTGACAAAATCTTGTTGACCAGTGTAATATTAAGGAGTACGTAAATAATCCTTATTTTCTTTGTTCTTTCAGAGGGCCCGTTATGCACTTAGCTGGCTCTTCTAGATCACAGTAGAATAATAATAAATTAATAAATAATAAATATGTACGGACAAATAACACTGATTGAGCTACGAGTAGCCCCAAAGTAAGTTCGAAACTTGTGTTATGGCATACTTACTCAACGATACTATATTTTATGACCGAGGGTCGAACCCGAGACCTCTGGATGGCGGACTAGCATGGTAACCACTACGCCACGGAGGTCGTCAATATGGATATTTTAAAATATCGAATATTTTTGTCATACACAAATGTTTAATCTATAATTTTATGTATCTTTGTTTCATTTCATACTACATAAAATTGCTTTTATGTAAATATTTACTCATTGTAACGAGCAAATAGTAGAACCATTTGTGGTTGGTGCGACAATTATCTTCTATTTTTCTAAAAGCCGTTTGCATTTTGTAGCATTTTTTTATAGCGCTGACATTGCGTTTTCGCTAAAACTAGTTGGCAGCACTGGTCACAATTCCAATTTTATTTTTCGTTTAAATATTTTCTGTCAAAAATGGATTGAGTATTGCGGCGTCGTGCGATAATATTATAAAGTTCGTAAAATTATTATATTTTTGCGAATATCTATTCACAAACGCTGTTATGCTTCTTGAAAGAAAGTAATGATTGCTAGGAAAATCTTAAACTCAAACAGCAGTAAATTCGTTGCGTTCGACGATTTTATTTGACGTTTGTTTCCACGTGGTGAACTGCAGGAGAGAACGTCATATTCAGTCGACGTGTAAAGACCTCGTCGTATTTAAAGTCCACGACCGCATTTTACGTAGAAATGGAGTCCTTGAACATGTCGAAGCTGAACCTGTCGAGTGTGAACAGCCATACGTCTCAGGAGAACGTGGTTAAAGCTGGTCCATCTGAAGCAAGAGTCGACTTAAACGTAAGCATTTCTGAGTCAGCGTAATGAAATGACCATGTGTTTCTTTTAATAAAATATATATTTTTTGAATTAAATGTGTGCTTGATTTGTATCAAATCGCATTTATAGAATAATTTTGATTCTTTTGGATATATCAATTTTCACATGACCATATAAAGTTACAATGATCTCTGATGAAATGTTTTTTCACAATATATCATTTTTGAATCATCATAACAATTTTATATTTATATTGCATGATGTGGGTAATTACAAATTGTTTTTAATTATGTGATAATGTAGTTATACTCAGTAATCACTTGCAATCTAAGCCTGCAATACATAATTTACACAAGATTTGTTTATGTTGAGTAAGCTTTGTGCAACAATACAAAATAGTGGTGTTTTTGATTCTTTATTCTGAACTAATGAGCTGCATCTATCTTGTTTTGTTATTGTACAAAGAAACATTTTTTATGAAGATATGTAAGTATAAATCTTTTTTTTTAACTAACCTGTACTGTCCCATTAAGTATACTGTATACCTTAGTTCTTGAAAATCAGCAATAAGTTATTTATAATTTTGAGGTGTTTACACTGGTCCAGGGCTCTGTCGGCTTCATTAGGGATCAAGACATGAAAGTGTATACAGTAAGGACGATAGAAAAGGGTTTAGATTAGAAAACTTAAAAAAAAAAATTGAGATAAAATGACAAGAAGATAAAATGTTGGATAATTAGTAAATATGTTTTGAATATTGCCATTTATCCCATCTTTAATATGGAACAACAAACATCTACAACATTTATATAATGTTAATAATTTAAATGTTTGTAAAATGAAGTTTGTTGGCCAGGTGTGTATAATTACCATGTTTGCAAGTGACACTGGTCTTCACTTAGATGGGTGACCACATGTGTCATAATAAATTCTCCTGCTCCTCTGTACTTTGAAAGGTTGGTACCACCTGTCATCATTGTATGGCAGTTATCAAGCTATGACGAAATGATTTCTTTATTTGATTATGACATAAAACATATCCCAGCTTTGTTATCACAAAATTGAAGAGATTTATAATTTGAGTGTGCAATCAAAATAATGTCTGTGCCAATCAGTAGTTAAAAAAGGGTCTCTGATAAGGCTTATCACTTTAACCAAGTGGGAAACAAGAAAGATAAAGATAATTGTTTTTCAATTGTCCAGAGCTTCAAATGGGCATCTTCAATCAAGTTACCCTTGCTAGTTTCCACAACTAGGACCTAAAGTCCAAAAACCCACTGAAAACTAGGTATTTACTACGGTTTTTATACTTGAAAAATTAAGCAGATGAAAAGGTTTCGTTTCGATGACTTTTTTCGATTGGGTTAAACAATCATCCATGGTAAATGTATAGTTATGCCATCTTACATTTGATTTAATAATATTACAGACCCACAGATACTTTATTTTAATTATTAAGGTCTTTAATACACATTTAGTTGACAAATATATATATATATATATATATATATATATATATATAAATATATATATATATATGAGGGTGGATTGAAAAGTACTTGGCCTAACACAGATCCATTTAATTCTAAAAATAAAATCTACCTACAGTATTTCGTTCAGTTCAGACTAGTTACTTGTGTGAAGTTCAAAATGTGTGCGATAATTAGTTGTGATTTTTTAAATTTATCAACAAAGTTATCGGTTTAGTTTCTGCAAATGGAGCAAATCGAGCAGTGTGCCGTCATTAAGTACCTCCATAAGAAGGGGCTATATTGACGAATACCGCTCTGGAAGGACTTCGACGTCCACTAATGGCGAAAATATTAATTGATATAATAACTGCGGATTAAAATATTTGAGAGATAGCCGAGATTACAGGCAACTCTTATGAACGAACTTAAAACGTCAAAGAGTTTCCACAAAGTTTCCCCAAGGTGGCTTCAAGGTGGGTTCTGCAACTGCTTTCAATTGAACTAAAAAGAATGCGATTGACTACTTCATGTGACTGTTTGAAGTTATTTGAAGCCGATGCAGATAATTTTTTAAATCATTTTGTTACAATGGACGAAACATAGGTTCATTATTGTACTCGGGAAACAAAACAACAATCGAAACTGGAGAAGACCTGGTTCACCACCCCCTAAAAAGGCTAAGTCGATTTTGTCGGCAAATAAGGTGATGGCTTCAGTATTCTGGGACTCGAAGGGTGAGATTATGGTTAATTTTTTTGAATGGGGTCTGACCATAAACTCTAAGAGAGAAATGTCCAGTAATGCTCAAAAGAAAAGTCCTGTTTCATCAAGATAACGCCCGAGTTCTTGGCTTGACTTTAATGGCTGAAATCCACAACTGTGGCTTTGAACTGTTACCGCATCCGCCTTATTCGCCTGATCTGGTACCATCAGACTTTTTACGACCAGGTCAAAGCAGCAGTAGACACTTATTTTGACTCTAATGAAAACGAATTTTTTTTTACGGTCTAAATGTTTTGAAAGCGAGATTGCAAAAGTGTATTGAACTTGATAGTGATTATATAGAGAAATAAAAATATAACTGATTTAGTACGTGTTTATTTTCTTAGTTAGGCCGCGTACTTTTCAATCCACCCTCTTACAATATTCAAAGACAAGACTGTATCCCAAAACATACGCACATAACAAGATTACGAATACTACGATGTAAACATCATGACAATCATAATTATTAAACATTTAAATTTAATGACAACAAAATATACATTATCACATCTTAATCCCTGACAAAGTAGATTTAGTAGGACAGGGCCGTAAGACCCAAAGGCCACACTTAGCATGATAGTTAGCGCTGTCATAACATTATCAAATACTGTATTTGGATAAGGGAATTAAAAAAAAAAAAAAACAAGTAAGTAATGATCAACTCCTTTTCAGGCCATGACAGACCTGGACGAGGATTATCACTGCGAGTACCGAGAGGAAATATGGAAGACTCTGCTGGAGCAAGAGGCACAGAAGCCAATAATTCATCTCCAATCACCACAGGTAAACATTACTCCTTTTTCAAATCCCGACAAAAAAGAGGTGTGTTGCAAGTTTTGATGCTAATGTCTGTCTGTCTGTGGCATCGGAGTTCTCGACCGGATGGATCGATTTAGATGCGGTTTTTCAAAAGCAAATTTCATTGACGTGGTTCTTAGATATATTTAATCAAAATAAGTTAATCCTAAAACTAAAATGCTAGAAAGTTTTTTGTAAGGGGATTTTTTAAATCTGCCAGGCAAATAAAATTGTTGGACTAAAGCATTATTTAAAAAGATATATTAATACATCTTTATCCCTGATGGAGTAGACAGAATCCAGGGCTGTAAGACCCAAAGGCCACTTTTAACAAAATGGTGTTAAGATGTAAAAAGGAATCAAAATTGTGATGGATTGGTAGCTACATGGCCTGTACGAGCAAAGCACCGTCCAGTATTTGATAAGTCAGCATTTGCACATTTTGGCCTCATTAGTATAAAACAGTCAGTTCGCGACCTACGGCCAACAAGCGCGCCACGCGGCTCATATATCATTTCTCATCAAGTTATTCTATAGTTAATTATCAAGAATATATCTCAGTGTTTATCAGTTTATCCGTGACTTTCATTTGATCAGAACTCTTATTTCGGTTCAAACCCGAACATTGGTCCTTCGAGCTTTAGACAGGCGGGACCTTGACGCGTGTTTTCGTGAAACAGTGCCACGTGTTTCGTCTGTGCAACCACGTTGTGGACGTTACAAGTTCATATCGATTACCAAGTTTTTGTGTGTGGAAACAAGTTTACACACAATCTGCAGCAGTACTTGTGTAACCAAGACACACGAGTACCTCCATCAAGACCGTCTTGTTCTATCAAGACGCACAGGACATTATCAGCTCACCAACTCCGTGCCATCGAAGAGCACGGACAAATCATCAGCATCAGACCAAGATCAGATCAAGTAAGATCTTTCCTTTTTACTTGCTTTCTTGTTTTTCAACTCATTTATCAAGATGTCTAGCCTATTTGAATCTCAGGATGTCATTTATGATAGTATGGTTAAGTTGTATACTAACTTCAAGAAAGATAGCAGGGATAGGAAAAATTTAGATTATTACAAAAGACGCTTAGAAACCTTGGAGAAATACTGGGAAGAATATGAGTATAATCATGATCGAATTTCTACGGAAGAGAGCAGGAGTCATCCGTATTTCACGGAGAATCGCTACAGCATTGCGAGAAATTACTACAAGTCCCTGAAGAATACTCTCGAATTAGAATATCAAGATTTATTAACAAACAAGAAACCTACGCCTGCCAAACAGGATCAAGCCCTGGCCACAGGATCAGAAGAACAACCAGCCCAACTGCACTTACCAAGTAGTGACGCATCAGAACCAGAACCTCATCAAGTTGTCAAGACGTTCTCCGATCGAGGATCCATTAGCAAACTCGACGAGATGTTAAGGAAGCAATCGGTGAACTTCAAGGCTTTTATGCGCACAGTCAGGAACATTGACCTTGACAACATTCAAGAAAAGTGGGAATTCGAAGATACCTTGAAGATACTTCAATCAAGATGGTCAGCAATTGACAACCTCCACTGGGACATCGACGCCGAGTTAAATGAAGACAACCCAGAGTATGAAGTTTCATTTATAAGACATGAAGAAATATTCAATAAATTAAAGAGAGACATAAACAGCAAGTTGTGGTCAGTAGCTCACAGAGAGAATTCCACCCCGAAGCTGGACATTCTAAAATTTAGAGGACAATACAATCAGTGGGTCTCTTTTAAAGACCTTTTTACAGAGGCGATCCACATCAACCCCGCTATTCCCAACGCGCGCATGATGCAATACTTAAAAGGAAAAGTTAAGGGTGAAGCCGAAAGGCTGATCCAACACCTGCAAATCAGTTCGGACAATTATTCCGTTTGTTGGGACATATTAAATCATCGTTACAATAATATCAATCGCATCTTCAACTCTCATATTAATATTTTGATGAATATACTAGTAGCTGAACAACAGTCATTGAATCATATCAAGCGCATTCATGACACAACACTGGAATGTTTGAACGCCATCAAGAATTTAGGGGTAGATATCAAAACATGGGACCCCTTACTTGTCTATATTTTAGTGCAGAAACTAAGCAGCGACACGTATAATGATTACATGGAATTTGTGCCCAATCCGCGAGAATTACCCGTTTTAAAAGACCTTTTGGACTTCCTAGAATCTAAATTTACTACGTTGGAATCTTCGCGTAGGAAGCAGGATAATCTATACTATAATAAAAGAGTAAAAAAAATGGGTCTGTACATTGAAAATTTTTCAAAAAAAAATATTTTTAGCGATGGAGATATAGTAATAGAGTAAGAAAATAAAAAAAAATGTCTGTCTGTTTGTCTGTTTGTACACGCTAATCTCCGGAAATACTGGACGGATTCGAATGAAACTTTTTTTGTTATATAGCTGTGAAGCCTGGGCAACATATAGGCTATAATTGATTTTGGAAAATGGAACACGTGATGCAGAACTATAATGGTCCAGCTAAACTATAAAAAATATTAAAATGCCGCCTTAGCAAAAGTTGTTAAGTCTGATGAGAACTTTTTGTTGAGTTATAATACAACTGGCCAAGTGCGAGTCGGACGCGCGCGAAGGGTTCCGTACCATAATCTATAAAAAATCACGTTTGTAGTATGGGAGCCCCCCATAAATACTTATTTTATTCGATTTTTAGGGTTCCTTACCCAAATGGGTAGAAACGGGACCCTATTCCTTAAACCGTCTGACTGTTAGTCTGTCTGTCTGTCTGTCACCAGGCTGTATCTCATGAACCATTATAGCTAGATAGTTGAAATTTTTATAGATGATGTTTTTTGTTGCCGCTGAACAAAAACATACTAAATGTATACTATAATAAAAGAGTAAAAAAAATGTGTCTGTACATTGAAATTTTTTCTAAAAAAAAATTTATTTCGTCTGAAGAAGAACTTATAAGTTCAGAATTTGCGAACCTTCAGAGCATAACACACCAGAAAAATTCTTGGATATGTGAACGCGCCATATTGACACCAAAAAATTAAATATCAATTATTATAGAACTTATGACGCAAATTATTGTTAATTTCTTGGATAGAGTTGTTGACGACACCACCAATTATCCAGTTGAGTTTCTTAATTCACTTGCAGCAAATGGACTTTCGGCTCACAAAATAAGTCTTAATGTCGGAGGGCCAATAATGCGAATGCGCAATTTGACTCCGCCGAAACTGTGTAACGGAACCCAACTTAATGTCTCAGCACTGTATGCCGAAGTTCAGCGGCTGAATTTCAGCCAATGCATGCCTGCAATGTTATTTGCATTACTAGCAACACATAATGTCGAACTTCCGATGCTTTTGCCTGAATCGGACCCGTACCCGTACCGTGAACAATTTGCCTCCTCCACTTCGGTGTCCGCAATCAGTCCTAACTTTCAAAACCAAACTGAGAGGCATTTTGTTACAGGCACAAATAGCGCAGTGGCAGTAGAAATTATATTTGAAAGGCTAGCATTGCGTGTGCATTGAAGCCCATAGTTTTAATAGTACTGGATTTAATTATATTAATATTTTTTACCACACATTTATATTTAACATATATTTATTATATCTATATATTTCATAGACACACAAACTCATTTATACACAAACCACATTAGCCCGTGAGTCACATCACATAAGGTCCATTGAAAACCAGCGTCGCGGTTACATCGTGGCCGCGACATATGCTGAATGGGTCTTTTTGCCAAAAAAACCACACCACGCTTTGACAATGCTGCACATATGTACGAGATGAAGGAGACATTTCATGGATATCATATTGTTCGATGTACTTTTTTCTATTTGGTGTTGTGGTATTTTTAGCAATAAAGAAATTTCTATTCTATTCTATTCTACCCGTACCCGTACCCGTACCCGTACCCGTACCCGTACCCGTACCCGTTCCCG
This sequence comes from Acrobasis suavella, assembly GCA_943193695.1. Lineage (NCBI taxonomy): Eukaryota > Metazoa > Arthropoda > Insecta > Lepidoptera > Pyralidae > Acrobasis > Acrobasis suavella. The sequence continues at coordinate 34,461,216 of OW971928.1, forward strand.
TACCCGTACCCGTACCCGTACCCGTACCTGTATCCGTACCCGTACCTGTACCCGTACTCCCTCTTCCGCTCCCGCCGCCGCTCCCGCCGCTGCCGCCGCTGCCGCCGCCGCCGCCGCTCCCACCGCCGCCGCCGCCGCCGCTCCCGCCGCCGCCGCCGCCGCCGCCACTGCCGCCGCTGCTCCCGCTCTCGCCGCCGCCGCTACCGCCGCTGCCACCGCCGCCGCCACTGCCGCCGCCGCTTCTGCCGCCACCGCCGCTGCCGCCGCCGCTGCCGTTTCTGCTCCCGCTCCCGCTTCCGCTCCCGTTCCCTCTTCCACGTACCCGTTCCCGTACCCGTTCCGCTCTCACTCCCACTCCTGCTCCCGCTCCCGCTCCCGCTCCCACTCCCGCTCCCGCCGCCGCTCCCGCCGCTGACGCCGCCGCTGCTGCTGCCGCCGCTCCCGCCGCCGCCGCTGCCGCCGCTCCCGCCGCCGCTGCTGCTGCCGCCGCTCCCGCCGCCACCGCTGCCGCCGCTCCCGCCGCCGCCTTCACCGCCGCTGCCGCCGCCGCCGCCACTGCCGCCGCCGCTCCCGCTCTCGCCGCCGCCGTCACCGCTGCTGCCGCCGCCGCCGCCACTGCCGCCGCCGCCGACGCCTCCGCCGCCGCCGCCGCCGCCGCCGCCGCCGACGCCTCCGCCGCCGCTGCCACTTCCGCTCCCGCTCCCGCTTCCGCTTCCGTTCCCTTTTCCACTTCCGTTCCCTCTTCCGCTCCCGTGTCCGTTCGCCGCAGACGCGCCAAAGACGGAAGATTAAATTCTCATATCGGCACATCACTACAGTCCGGCGTTTCCACCGAACTTCAGCGGCTGAACTTCAGCTTATTTAGTGTGTCATCCCCACCGAACTTTAGACACTGAACTTTAGCCGCTAAACTTCGGCATAGTCTGCTGAGACACTTAAAGTTTACTGTGAGTGGTGCCAGTGAAACTGTATTTATTCCGCGTATAACAATTTTCCTTTTGAAAATACACAGTTTTACAAATACACAGTGTTTACTTGCTTTCCTATGAAAATAAGTCACAGTTTTAGAGGCTTAAAGCTGCTAATGTCGATCTATGGACTGCTTTTTCGCATGGCCAACTTAATGTGGCTTTCTCCAGGGTTAGTAACACTTCAGCTCTTTTCATATTGGCTCCCGAAGGAAAGAATTAAAATAATATTGACTTTTAACTCCTAACACTGTTACAATTACTTTCTTATCTCTCTCTATCTTTCTCTCTCATTAGTTGTTATTTATATTAATACGCCGGAGTCATAAAATCCACGCGAACGAAGTCGCGTGCATTAGCCAGTTACCAATAAAAATACAATCAAAACGTATCAAATCATGGAAATCAGTTATTTAGGTATCAAAATCAAAACAATCAACAAAAATCTAATTTTAATAAAAATTAATTCTCCATTCAAACTACAAATAACACGCCTATTAAAAATAACTCTAATTCAAAAAATTATTCATATAATAAATTTAACTGTCCGGTTTGCAACAACAGTGATCACGGTGTATATTATTGCCCGAAATTCCTGGGAATGCCTCCTTATTTAAGAAGAAAAACAGCATTAAAATTAAATCTTTGCAGTAATTGTTTAAATAATCACCACGGGAAATCATGCCTTTCAAGTTATAGATGTAAGGATTGCAATAACGAACATAACACCTTATTACACGAGGCGTTTACGTCACGTAATACAACACCGAGCGTGCAACCTACTTCGAGCGCTGCTATCACGAGCACGCCGAATGTTCAAAGCAACACACATGTGACCCTGGAAAACGACCCTTCCGAGATATTGTTGGCCACTGCAGTTATTTCTGTCCAGGCTGCAGATGGTACATTCATCAAAACGAGAGCTCTCCTAGACCAAGGCTCTCAAATGTCGCTGATGTCCGAGCACGCAGCACAGCTTCTCAAGTTACCGCGTCAGAGATGTAAAGGACTCATAGTGGGCATTGGAGAAAACGAAACCAGCTGCAACGGTTTCGTGTCCATTAACTGCAAATCAACAATCAACGATTTTTCATTTCATACCGACGTTCTTGTTATGAAGAACCTTATCAAGCATTTACCAAGTCACACTTTCCCTAAACCCAATTGGTCATATTTACAAAACGTCAAGTTAGCCGACCCCGAATTTTATGTCAGTAGACCTGTAGATATCTTGTTGGGCGCAGATATCTATTCGACAATACTAATATTACTAATGGATGGCATCTGCAGATCAAGTTCAACACTGCCTACTGCTCAACAAACCCAGTTAGGCTGGATTTTGAGCGGGAACACCAAAATTTACCAATGTAACGTCGTTATAAATAATTTAGAAAAAATTAGTCGCTTTTGGGAGATAGAAGATATTTCCGAGCAGTCGAATATGTCATCAGAAGATCAAGCGTGTATAGATTTTTACCAGAATACCACTACAAGACGAGAAGACGGTAAATACGAAGTCAGAATACCATTAAAACCAGACTACAAAGAAAAATTGGGAAATTCTAAAAAGAAAGCCATCGCTCAATTTTATCAACTTGAATGGAAATTAAATAAAGACAAAAATTACGCTCTAAATTATAAAAACTTCATGAATGAGTATTTGTCGCTCGGCCATATGACACCCGCGGCTAACGCCGGTAATAGGAGCACGGAATGTTATTTACCACACTTCGGCGTAACACGTGATTCAACCACGACTCAATTACGTGTTGTTCTAAATGCTTCTTCGAAAACTTCGAGTGGTTACAGCCTCAACGAGGTCATGTGCAGGGGTCCAAACTTGCAGCAAGACCTCCAAAACCTTATCATCAAGTGGCGACAATTTAAATACGGGTGGACTGCAGATTTGGAAAAAATGTTTCGTATGATTTGGCTGCATCCGGATGATCAAGAGTTACAAAAACTAGTTTGGAGAGAAAACGAAAAAGAAATATTGAAGGAATATAAACTAACTACAGTCATTTACGGAACTAGGGCGGCGCCCTATCTCGCCATGATGACGCTTCGACGTTTAGCGCAAGACGAAAAGATCAATTATTAAGGAAGTTTAGTGCCTGAAATTTTAGAGACTTCGTTTTATATGGATGATTTACTCTACGGTTCTCATTCAAAGGAGTCTGGTACAATATTAAAACAGGAATTGACAAGTCTTCTAAAAGCAGGTGGATTTAACTTGAGAAAGTGGAAGTCTAACTTACCAGAATTATTAGATGATCATCATAAACCCGAAAATTTTGATTTCAAGCAATTGGACTCCACGAAAACTCTCGGCCTTCGCTGGAATCCGAGCGAAGATACGAGGGGGGGTCAAAAAGTTCGCGGAACGGAGGGGAAGGGGGGTGAAATAAAATACTGTACTATTTTTCTTTTTCAATATATTCCCCCTTAAGTCGAATACATTTTTCAGATCTCTCTATTAACTTATTAATACCGTCGAAAAAAAATGATTTGTCTTTGTCCTCAAAATAGGCCGAAATCGCCGACTTGACTTCTTCATCATCGGAAAATTTCTTCCCCCGAAGCTCTTTTTTTAATTTGGGAAATAAAAAATAATCACAGGGGGCTAAGTCTGGACTATAGGGAGGATGGTTTAACATTTCGAAGCCACAGTGATGAAGGGCAGCCATCGCAACGCGGCTCTTGTGTACCGGTGCGTTGTCATGCAAAAGCAGCACACCCTTTGTCAACTTTCCCCGCCTTTTCTCCTTGATTGCTTCTTTTAATTGTCTTAGTAGATTAGCGTAGTATTCTCCCGTTATAGAAACACCCTTATCTTTATAATCTATTAATAAAATACCCTCTGTATCCCAAAAAACAGTTGCCATGATTTTTCCAGCCGATTGTGACACCCTGTATTTCTTAGGGGGGGGCTGACCCTTTTTATGCCACTGCATAGACTCTTGCTTCGACTCAGGCTCATAATGATGAACCCAAGTTTCATCTGCAGTAACAAGTCTTGCAAAAATTCCTTCCTTGTCGGCGCTACAGAGGTCTAAAAACTCCTTTGAATACTCGACGCGCAGCTGTTTCTGTGGTGGTGTGAGCATTCTTGGCACCCATCTTGCGCTGACTTTTGACATCCCAAGATTGTCGTGTAGAATATTTAAAATGGTTGTAGGTGATACTCCAACCATTTCTGCAAGTTGTTTCTTCTTCAAACGAGTATCCTCCAGTATAAGATTCTCCACTTTTTCAACGATGTTTGAGGTGGTGGCCTCAATCGGCCGTCCTGAGCGAGGGTCGTCTTCAAGAGACTCTCTGCCTTGCTTGAAAAGGCTATTCCACTTGTACACCATGGTTTTCCCAGGGCAAGAGTCCCCGTATACTGATAACATTTCTTCCAAAATTTTCTGAGGTGGTTTTCCTTGCTTAGTGAGGAACTTTATGACGGCACGAAACTCGATTTTTTCCATGTTCAAGTTTTTCTTCCGGATTCACTTGTTTGATCGACGACAGGTCAAAGGTTATTGACACAATCAGGTTCAAACTTGGCATATATACTCACAAAGAGTTGCTCATTAGTTACTACCTGCGGCAGGTCCCCCACCCCCCGCTATCCCCTCCATTCCGCGAACTTTTTGACCCCCCCTCGTAAGTTTACATTCCAATCAGATATCATGTTACAACCTTCTTCACCAAAACGTACCAAGCGAACACTTCTTTCTGAAATTTCTAAATTGTATGACCCATTAGGATGGTTGACGCCTGTTACAACGAAGTTAAAACTTCTTTTTCAAGATATATGGAAACAAAATATCCAATGAAATGACCAAGTACTACCACAATTATGGGACGAGTGGTGTAAAATCAAGGAAGATCTCAAGAATATCAATCAATGCCAAATACCAAGATGGCTTCAAACAGAAGAGAACAGTGTAGTGGAGCTACATGGGTTCTGCGACGCAAGCACGAAAGCCTATGCCTGCGTTGTATATTGCAAGACTACCAAGAAAGATGGAACCTCCTCTGTAGTATTAGTAGCCGGAAAATCATAATTAGTCCCAATTATTCAGTCAAATTCAATGCCTAGATTAGAATTAAATGGGGCTCTTCTGTTATCTAAACTAATGAATAAAATCATACAATGCCTAAATAATTATCATATCAAGATCTTCGGTTGGATCGACAGTATGGTTGTTTTAGCCTGGATAAAGGGAGATACCAGTAAATGGAAACAATATGTCGCCAATCGCGTACAAAAAATAACGTCGACTATGCCTAATGATTGCTGGCGTTATATTAAATCAAAAGATAATCCTGCGGATGGAGCGAGCCGAGGCATGACAGCCACTCAGTTAAACGCGCACACTATGTGGTGGCAGGGCCCCACATGGTTACCAACATACAAACCACGAGACAATGAAGATCAGCCAGACTACACGACGAGCCTGGAAATCAAGAAAAATAATCAAATCAATGTCACTCAGTCATCATGCAACCAAGAAACTATAGATTATTTATTAAACAAGTTCAGTTCACTAAATAAAGCAATTAGGGTACTAGCATGGGTACGTCGATTTATCAAGCGGGAAACTAAGGAAGTGTTTCTATCAATACAAGAATTAAAGCAAGCACAGGAAATAATTATCAAGGAAGAACAGAAAAAAGAATTTTCGGAGGAAAAAAGCAATTTACAGCAAGGATTACAAATAAAAAGCAGAAGCAAGATTTTAAGTTTGACACCAATACTGGATTCTGCAGGGATATTGCGTGTCGGAGGAAGATTGAAACATGCCAATATAGACGAAGACATGAAGCATCCTATAATTTTATCCAGTAAAAGTAGATTAGCAGAACTAATCATTGACCAAGCCCACGAGCTCACTTACCATGGAGGAGCGAGACTTACTACAGCATTCATCAGGAAAAAATATTGGCTGCTCGGTGGCATCAGGGCCACGAAGAAAAGGTTACGTCAATGTGTTAAATGTAAAAAAGCTGAACCTTTACAGCAACATCAGTTGATGGGTGACTTACCTTCAGCAAGAACGACACACTTCTCGACCCTTTTACAGATGTGGTGTGGATTTCACGGGACATGTTTTTATCAAAGCTAATAGGGGTCGTTGCATCAAAACTACTAAAGGATATGTTGCAGTATTCATCTGTACGGTCACCAAGGCCGTACACCTAGAGCTGGTTTCCGACCTCACATCCTCAGCTTTCCTAGCAGCGCTACGCCGAATGTCCGCTAGGAGAGGCACACCAACGCACATGTACAGCGATCAAGGAACCAACTCCATAGGTGCCAACAGGATTCTACAAAAGGAATATAAAGAGATACAGAATACTTTCAACGACCTGTAGCGGGAGCGAGGTGATATGCTCGACCGCCACAAAGGGAAGATCTTCCCGCCAGGCATGTTGTTGTGCCTGGGGAACCGCGGCTCCGACGGTGTATCGTCGGAAGTTGTATATATGCAGCGAATCGGGCGAACTCTAAGATCGAGATGTAGGATACTCTGCTGGCGCCATCTCATATGCTTCTTGTGGACTATATTGTCGGTTGTCTCTTGATTGTAGTTCCTCATAGTGGCCGTAGAGGTCGCCACAGACCAATTCAAAGCAGAAATCTCAGAAATGGGCATAAATTGGCACTTTAACCCGCCGAAATTCCCGTCCGCTGGCGGACTCTGGGAATCCGCGGTCAAAAGCCTAAAATACCATTTAAAACGTGTCGTTGGTGAACAACGACTTACATTTGAAGAGTACAGCACGGTACTCACTCAACTCGAAGCGTGCCTCAATTCAAGACCGCTCTGCCCACTAACAGAAGATCCAGATAATCTAAATTATCTTACTCCATCTCATTTCCTAGCTAGCGGGCCCATACTCACAATTTACGAAACGGAAAAAGATCTGCGGACAAGGTGGCATCTAACCCAAAAAATATTTACAAGTATTTGGGACCGATGGCGCAATGAATATCTAACTCAATTAGCCGCCCGGAGTAAGTGGAGAAAACCACAAAGAAATATGCAAATCAATGATATCGTCGTCATCAGAGAAGACAATCTTCCGCCCGGCAAGTGGGCCTTGGGAAGAGTCGTCGAGCTACATCCAGGCAGCGACTGATTAGTTAGAGTGGTAACAATTAAAACTAAAAACGGGTTGATCAAGAGGCCTGCAGTAAAATTGTCTGTTTTGCCAGTCGAGCACAGCTATACGGAAGATGATAACAAAGAAGATGCGACGCGTGATGATTAAGATACCTCACAGACATCTCGCCAACAATTTGCTACCAAAAAGAAGCATTGTTTTTCATCCCTCTCAATGTCTTTAATATTATTTCTTATAGCATGTATCTTGCCGTCACAAGCCTCATACAACATTTCAAGTCTTCAAAACAAAACAGGATTTTATTTTGATCGTATCTCGGACATGAATGTAATAAGAGATGACTGGCGCCTGGTTGTCTATTATGACACACAACCTTATCAAGAAGGCATCGTTACACTTAGTAAATATATTCATTATCTAGAAACATTGAATACCAATTTAAAAAAGCAAGCACATTGCTCTGCACTCATATTGCAGCTAAAGCATGGAGCGAACGAATTACATTTATTCAAGGACATTGACGCTATCATGAATTATCGGAACACATTTGATCACACGAGACGGCGCCGCGGCTTAGTCAACGGTGTCGGCTACATCGCGAACTCTCTCTTTGGCGTCCTTGACGAGCGCTTCGCAGAAAAATATGAAAAAGATATTGAAATAATCAAAGACAACGAAAAACACTTAGCATCGCTATGGAAAAATCAAACCTCAATCGTAGAAGCAGAATTTAATGCCCTCAAGAATATGGAAAACATCATAAACCTCCATCACAAAGAAGTCAACAAAAAATTAAACGACATTCAATATAAAATATCGGATATAAAATCGGACTTGTAGCTCACCACTGATTTTATCACATCAGCCATCATAGCAAATAATATTTTATATTCGTTAAAAATATTCAAGACGTGTTATTCAACACGATAACTAATATCAGCCACGGGAAATTCAGTCTCCATTTGATATCACCTGAACAGCTGAAACATGAGTTGAACATTATTTCTGGTCAACTTCCCAAAGACTTATCATCGCCAATCAACACTGATGATTTATCGACGATCTATAATTCCCTTCAAGTTTATGCCAAAATGTCTCAAAAATACCTCATCATTGAAATTAAAATACCACTAACAGGACGCGACACTTACGAGATATCAAGAATCATCCCTCTGCCTTACCAAGTCGATGACAAGGTCGTCCATTTCGTACCTATTCAAGAATACGTAGCCATTAATTTACAACGAGATACCTTTATTCCGCTATCTGAACAAGATCTTGCATCGTGCATTCAACAAACACCTCAACTACTTTTGTGCCATATCAAGAAACCAATATTCGAGATGAAAGACGATCAGAGCCTCTGCAAGAAAACATCTAATTCAAAACTTTGTGAAACCAAAAAGGAATCGTGTTATAACGTTTGGTCGGAGTTAAATACAATAATCAATTACCTTTATCATTGTTGTGCAGTGTGTCACTTGAAGTTACTATGCGAGGATCAGATTACTACAGCCCAGCTGACTCGCGCCAGCATATTATCAGTAGGACAAAACTGTGCAATCAAAACAGCTGATTTTGTAGTGTATACTCATAAGCACGAGATAAGTAATCTCAACTGCCCAGATATCATCTTACCTGATATTTCTCCTATGAATAGCATCATTAACTTAACCATACCAGAAAACCAACCTTTAAATGACCCCAGTGTCGAAACAGTCGAGAACAGAAAACAATTATTATACATACAAAACAAGTTGAGACAAATAAAGGAAAGCGAGCCACTAGAAGAGCACATATCCTACCATGATGTGCACCATTACGCTGCGATTTATGTACTGTTTGCACTAGTCATCTTAATCAGTATCATCTACGTGTGGAGGCGTATTTATCGACGCAGACAAGGTCAGGCAAGCCGACAGCAGAATTCGACGGCAGCAGAAGCTGGGATTCCGGTAGCAGCCCGAGCTGTCGCTGAGAGGCCACAGACATCGGCCCGCTCAAACGACATATGTCTTCAGTGTAGTGAAGTGAAGCGTATTGAGAGTGATGATATTAAAAATCAGTGCAGTGCGCGATCGATAAAACAAAACCGTAGTACATCGCCAGTTCTTCGATCAGTCTACACGATACGCGATTCTAGCTGAATATTATGAATCATGCTTCACTTATTAACATTAGATTTATGACAACATTATCAATCACCTTGTTAAATTAAGATCATTGCTTGTTTATTCTCATCTGCGGCTCGGGAGCATGTACGAGCAAAGCACCGTCCAGTATTTGATAAGTCAGCATTTGCACAATTTCGCCTCATTAGTATAAAACAGTCAGTTCGCGACCTACGGCCAACAAGCGCGCCACGCGGCTCATATATCATTTCTCATCAAGTTATTCTATAGTTAATTATCAAGAATATATCTCAGTGTTTATCAGTTTATCCGTGACTTTCATTTGATCAGAACTCTTATTTCGGTTCAAACCCGAACATGGCCTATTTAACATAAATCGCATTTTAGCCCATTCAACCAATCTGCTTTTACGATATACGCAGGAAGAACATCATCTATTAAATAAATAAACTTTTTATTTCAATCAAAAACTTAGCCTAGCTACCTAAAGTGCACACAGTCGCTGTATACAATTAAATATTTAATTTGGACTTGCCTAATTGTGCTGGTTAGTATAAATTTATCCAGTTTATCCATAACATTGTATTGTAGTGCAAGCTTTGACATCTACCTCCCATACTTGTATAAAAACTATATGACTATCTGCATACCTTGTCCACAGTTGGAGTTCCGTGGTACACTAGTTCAGCATCTCCGCGATGTCTCCAAGAAGCTGTCGCTGGGTATCGCGACCCTCCACTCAGCTGTTGCTCAATTGGACCTTTTCATGGACGCTCACAGACTGCGCTCAGATCGACTTACTCATGTGGCGTTGGCATGTCTCAGCTTAGCTGGTAAGTCATTTTTATTTATACTTGGGCTCGGTGAGCAGCTTGGTGGCCATAGTAACGGCTACCGAGCTTCCGCTTTCTAAGCTGCACTAGCCGAGGTCCATATCTTCCAAATCTTGGATGGGTGACCACAAGTGGCTATAAAAACTTCTCGAGCTGCTTCTTGCTTAGTAAGACACGTTAAGCCGTTGGTTGGTATCATTGTATGGCAGTCGTCAAGCTATGTCAGATGCATTTAGGCAGTTTGAGAAATCTAACACCAGTGCTGCCAGTTACACACACGAAAAACAGACATTAATTCTTTATTTGAATAGGGTGTTTATTTAGACATTTTAGATGCAGTATGTAACAAGGTACTTAAATAAAATAATGAAATCATAAATGGTGAAAAATTACCATGTTAGTGTGTTTTGAACTCGCGACCTTGGTCTAAAAACGACTATGCTGTAATGTAACCAACTGAACTATCACGTATTCAACCCCGCACACCAAATTTCTCCACATCCTGTATTTGTGTTACATTAGAAGTACTTAGACTCCTGTTCTTACCATTCTATTATACCAGTAGCTCTGTAGGCTGTAGACCTCGCAAGTCACTCCGACCCGTTAAAGTTTCTTGGACTAAAAGTTGTTGAAACAAGAAAGTTGCGTCTCAATAAGAGTAACAAAATATAATTAAGTGCGATATTTTTGTTTTGAAATGTCTGAAATATGATAAAAATAAGTTTTCGGTCCTTCGAAATAAAAAAAACTTTTTATTTCAGCTTTGCGGGGTGCGCGGTGCGTTTCTGAACGTACCGGACGTGTTAAAGAGCCAACATATTGTTAAAATTATTTTTGGTGTCATTCTTGAAAATTACAAAGCGAAAGTTATATTGCGATATTCTATAGTGCTTGACCTTTGCGATATTCTATAGTGCTTGACAACACCCAGATTTGTGCTGGCTGTTTGAAGCCTATTGAAACGCGTCAGTTCCTGGTCTGCAAGTTGTGCGGAAAATATTATGATCTCGCATGTGCGAATGTGTGCGCTTGGTCAATCAGTTTCCCTTCCTCTGAAGGTTTGATTGCCCTTCAGCAAAGGCTTCCTCCAGCCTCTTCTCGTTTTTATCTCGTGCCAAGTCTTTTCTGCCGCCTGGCTTATAACTTTGTCTCATCTTATTAGTGGTCTCCCATTATCCCTCTGAACCTCTCTTGGATACATCAGAATTCAGAAATTACATTATTATGTTTTTATTTCTAGCAAAAAGCGAAGAGAAGTTCAGTCGAGCGCCGACACTGAAAACTTTGGCCAAGGTGAGCGGCGTGCAGCTCTGCGGGAAGACCTTCAGGCAGCTGGAGTGGATGGTCGGCCAGCATGTGCGGTGGAGGTAAGTTACCCATACAGCTTGATTTGGCAGCTCCTAGCTATGTTGAAATGTTGCATTCAGAATCACTAAACAATTTTCGGTAACATTTGTCGGCTAATATCTTTGTTTTTTATTTTATTATCAAACAATGAGATATAAAGCGCAGTATGATTAGTGATGTGCCGTTGGAAATATACCAAAGATTCAAAGATACAAATGTTTATTAAGTAATTAGACCTTTACAGGCACTTTTACACGTCAATAAGTATGATTTATGTTATGTGTAAAGTATATTAAAATTTAACTTATTTTTAAAGAAAAGCTACTGATACTAGTTCTTCGTAATGACCACTGCTGAGAAGAAACCCCGAAAGAAACTCATTTTTACAGTATTGGTCGCCTACTCGCCAGAAGGGCTTTGTCATATTGTTATTATTGCCTTTTAATTAATAAATACTTATATATAATACAATGTTGACACATTATTACATGTAATGCTTGCAAACAAGTAAACAAACATAAATTGCGTAATAAAACTCGGGGACTGCCACGGTAAAGCTATTGCATAGCATTTTTTATCAACTTATGCAATTATAATTATTTATTTATTTTTTATATATGAAGTATTTTTTTCTTTAATATTAATTCAAGTTACTCTTTTTGAGCGTGGTGACCGATAAGAAATCAATTTTTTTGTCTTTTATTTAATAAATCAGAAATTAATATCGTTTAAAATATTTTTATTATTTTACAATACATGTAGATTATTCAGGAATTTTTATTATGAGCAATTAGCAGCTAGTCTCAGAGTTGGGCAAAATTGACAATTTTTTTTTCAATTTCGAGCATAGATTCTTTATAAGAGACCGCAGAGACCCCCAGATATCGAAATATATAAATTATGAAGGCAATCTGTGCAGTAACAAAAAAATTAAAAATGGCGGCCAGCTTTTTTTAAATTTGAGCATAGATTCAATACGAGGTGCCACAGGGACGTTTAGATATCAATTTTGAAGGCACTGGCCCAGTAACAAAAAGAAAAACAAAACGAAATGGCGACCAATTTTTTCAATTTCGATCATAGATTAATTATAAGAGACTACATTGACCCCCAGATATTGATTTTGAAGGCAGTCGGTCCAGAAACGAAAAAGTTCAAAATGGCGGCTACCTTTGTCAAATTCGAGCATAGATTCGTTATAAAAGCCACAGGGACCCCCAGATATCGATTTTAAAGGCAATCGGTCCGGAAACAAAAAGTTCAAAATGGCGGCTACCTTTTTCAAATTCGAGCACAGATTTATTATAAGAGACAGGGACCCCAGATATCGATTTTGAAGGCAATCGGTCCGAAAACGAAAAAGTTCAAAATGGCGGCTACCTTTTTCAAATTCGAGCACAGATTTATTATAAGAGACCACAGGGACCCCCAGATGTCGATTTTGTAGGCAATCGGTCCAGAAACGAAAAAGTTCAAAATGGCGGCTACCTTTTTCAAATTCGAGCACAGATTTATTATAAGAGACAGGGACCCCAGATATCGATTTTGAAGGCAATCGGTCCGAAAACGAAAAAGTTCAAAATGGCGGCTACCTTTTTCAAATTCGAGCACAGATTTATTATAAGAGACCACAGGGACCTCCAGATGTCGATTTTGTAGGCAATCGGTCCAGAAACGAAAAAGTTCAAAATGGCGGCTACCTTTTTCAAATTCGAGCATAGATTCATTATAAGAGACCACAAGGACCCCCAGATATCGATTTTGAAGGCAATCGGTCCAGAAACAAAAAAGTTTAAAATGGTGGCTACCTTTTTCAAATTCGAGCATAGATTCATTATAAAAGACCACAGGGACCCCCAGATATCGATTTTGAAGGATATCGGCGCAATAACAAAAGAGTTAAAAATGACGGCCAGTTTTTTTACATTTTGAGCATAGATTCAATATGAGGGACCACAGAGACGTCCAGATATCGATTTTGAAGGCAATCGATCTAGTAACAAAAAAGTTAAAAATGGCGGCCAGTTTTTTTACATTTTGAGTATAGATTGAATATGAGAGACCACAGGGACATCCAGATATCGATTTTGAAGGCAATCGGTCCAGTGAAAAAAAAATCTAAATGGCGACCAACTATTTCGATGCAATCGGTTAAAAAGAGAACACTCGTACACTCCAAAATGTAAGTCTTCCCGACGCAATCGGATAAAAAAAGAAGGGTTAGTTTAAAAAAAAATAGCAACATTTTACCTGCAAATAAAATGTATATTAAACATACTTACCTTATTCGAAGCCTATATAATGAGAGGGGCTACTGCTTCCGTTCTAGTACTAGTAATGTCTTCCGGTCTAGGCCCGCGCCAGTCGCCACTTCCGCTCCCCACCTAGCGCGCTCCCCGCTACGCGACACTAGCGCCACCTAGGCAGTTGGGTTTTTTAACCCAGTTTGTTCGTCATTGGTTCTTCTTTTGGGACACCAGGTAGAACTATAAACTATAGGCTTCGAATAAGGTAAGTATGTTTAATATACATTTTATTTGCAGGTAAAATGTTGCTATTAAACTCACTACCGTTATTCGAAGCATATATAATGAGAGACGTGTCTATTATCGCCTGGTTATGTTTAGTTACGTCAATGTGATTATACTTATTTAGTGAGCAGGTTAGGGATTGCGATAAAAATTTAATTCAATGAACAGCGCATGTAGATCAAGACATTTATGTAATGAATTATAAGTACGTAGCGATGAATTAAACAAAATTAGTCATGTTGCAATGAGCAGATAGTAACAAAATGTCTTATCTAGATGGACAGAGTCCTTATGATGATAAAGTATAAGTAAAGCTAGTACTTCTAGAGATATCACGCGTCTCATAATGTAAATTAGTCATGTAGCAGCAAAATAGCAGACTTAGTGCGTATTCGGGAATTTCAAAATACCATTGAAATAAAATTATCTACATGGATATTTTCTAGCGAGTACTTAGGAACTGTGGTAAATCTAACTCGTAGATTTACAAAATGATAGGTTGTACGCGTAGCAGATTCAAAGGATTTCAGCCAGCTTAACGGATGGTTCGTAAAAGTCTAGTGAAAGCCCACTTAGGTTTATGTTGTCCACACTGGACATTCAATACAATGAATTGTGATTACAACCATTTATACATTTACTACACGTTTGGATTGATATATAATGAAGAAACTTGACAGGGTGATTCGGAGTCGCAAAGGCTCGGTTAATTGAGCGCTCACTCACAGTACATAAGAGAGATTCGAATGCTACGCAATACTACTATTTTATTATATCTATAAATACTTCATGATGTACAGCTTTCAGACAGCCTAAATGATTCTGCTCAAATGTTGATATTCGTGAGTGTTTCTATGATACCGTTTGTACTAATAATGTTTTATTGTTTTAATATTAACTGTACATAATTCTGGTGACAAGGGAACTTTGATGAGCGTGGACCTACGTCAGCTTGAAAACTGCTCTGCTCCTCCGGGATACTCGTAAGAATGCCTCAACAGCACTCTAATCGAATTCATTATGAACATATGTAAATGTATTTCGTGTAAAAACATAATCTTGCATTTTAATAACTGGAGATGCGTGCCATTAAAATGAAATTTTAATACTAAATATTCATTTCGTGTAAATTTAGTGTTACACAATCTTTTCCTAAAAAAAAAGAATTAAACGAAATAGTATTTGACGTTTAAGGACAGACATTTTTATACCATTAACAAACAAAATGGCAAAAGTAACGTCTTTTGTGCGTGATTTCAATTCATTCGAGTTAGAAATGAAACACATAAACTGCTCTTTTTCCATTTAGGGAGTCGGCAACACACAAAATGTGTAGTTTTCCAGATCACCACTCGTGTAATATACCGTCTGGTGATACTTTTTCAACCGTCGTGTCAGTGAAAAAGAAATGCTTTTTTTTTGTTTACCTAGAAAAATGCAAGTTTGCCTATGGTCTACTGCCACCATGAATAGAAAAACATCATGAATCGTATGTACGCTGCAAATTTCGGATTACGAGTGGTCAAGACCACTCGTGCAAATCCTTCGCGTATGAATATGACTAATCCAAAAATGTGCCCGTTTGAAATCCAAAAATGTGCCCGTTTGCCCGCTCGTGCAGGCTATTCTCAATGTGACTAGCGATTTCTCTAATAGCACTCCTGGTAGCTTACGACCAGAGATAAGAAATATGTTATAATTCTATGCTTACAACGAAGGCATGCCGAATTACTAACGCACTGACATAGAACATGCTAATAAGCGCAAGGTTCCAAGGTACGTCTAGCTCTTTGGCCGGGTAGGATCTAGTACGGGGTGCCCGCGAAGTACTATAACATTGTAGTGTTGTATTGTGGTATTTAGATGCGTAGCACATAACTGCCATGGTGGATTGACCAGGGATTTGTTAAAATCCACGTGAGTAAGGACTTGTAGATGATCAATGTATCCGAGTGGGTAGGTCTCACTACTACTACTACTGACTATGACCCCCCCCCCCCCAAGAAGAAACGAACTTGCTTAGTGGTTTGAGGTATTGTTCTCCTGAACGTCAAAATGGCCCAGCTGACATAAAATTTATGTGAATACAAGGTTCACTTGTTTTTATTCTTACTCTAATGTTATTATTCTAACATTGGTGTCAGGATTGTATCCTGCTTAAAGCTATGTCAGTTCCTGTTATTTAAGGTGACTGTCACCTAACGAAAACAATGAGGACAAATAGCTGATGTGCCTTTTGAAACTCAGTATAAGGTGCCACTGGAAGGCACTTTTATTTAATTTCACCCAGCAACGAGCGGTGTTTATCGCGAAAAATCGTAAAGACCGCTAAACTGCATACATTATTTCACTAAATGATGCTAAACTGAGTTATTTGAAGTAGATTTCGAGACGTATTCACACGTCTAATAATAATAATAACTATATTCATCAGACAGTGTCGTCAATATTTCAGGACGAGAGAGCTTTTGCGATTCATGTTTAAGAAGTTTGTCGTTAGTCAAAGCGCCCCGGAGTTCTGCGGGGCAGAAGTCCCTCCATTGTTGCTGCTTTTACAGTTAAATACTGCATAGCAGGTATTCGATCCTGGCTTTTATTAAATGCCATGTGGTGTAAAATTTTGCATAGCGGGGGTTAACTATACTTACCGAAACTAAACGACGTTGCTATCTCTGCGGTGCAGAATTCGATTCTAGGCTTTGTTGCAAATAAATATTATAAGAATTCCGCGGGGCAGGAAGTTCCAGCATGATTGCGTTAGTCACGTCGCTCTGCGGGGCAAAAATGCGATGCCGGGCTTTGTTGTAAGTCAATACGATAGGAATTCTGCGGAGCAGGAAGTTCCAGTATGATTACGTTTGTCACGTCGCTCTCTGGAGCAGAAATGCGATTCCGGGCTTTATTGTAAATCAATACGATAGGAATTCTGCGGGGCAGGAAGTTCCAGCATGATTGCGTTAGTCACGTCGCTCTGCGGGGCAAAAATGCGATGCCGGGCTTTGTTGTAAGTCAATACGATAGGAATTCTGCGGAGCAGGAAGTTCCAGTATGATTACGTTTGTCACGTCGCTCTCTGGAGCAGAAATGCGATTCCGGGCTTTATTGTAAATCAATACGATAGGAATTCTGCGGGGCAGGAAGTTCCAGTATGATTACTTTTTTCACGTCGCTCTGCGGGACGTGCGATTCCGGGCTTCATTGTAAATCAATACTATAGGAATTCTGCGTAGCACAAAGTTCCAGTATGATTACGTTTATCACGTCACTCTCCGAAGCCGAAATGCGATTCCGGGCTTTGTTGTAAATCAATACGATAGGAATTCTGCGGGGCAAGAAGTTCCAGTATGATTACGTTTTTCTCGTCGCTCTGCGGGGCAGAAGTGCGATTCCAGGCTTCATTGTAAATCAATACGATAGTAATTCTGCGTAGCAGGAAGTTCCAGTATGATTACGTTTATCACGTCGCTCTCCGAAGCAGAAATGCGGTTCCAGGCTTTTTTGTAAATCAATACGATATGAATTCTGCGGGGCAGGAAGTTCCAGTATGATTACGTTTTTCACGTCGCTCTGCGGGGCAGAAGTGCGATTCCAGGCTTCATTGTAAATCAATACGATAGGAATTCTGCGTAGCAGGAAGTTCCAGTATGATTACGTTTATCACGTCGCTCTCCGAAGCAGAAATGCGGTTCCAGGCTTTATTGTAAATCAATACGATAGGAATTCTGCGGGGCAGGAAGTTCCAGTATGATTACATTTGCCACGAATTCACGCATACATAATCACATCGGGTTATTGCTTCTCATGTATTTTCTCCTTTTCGCTTTTCACCATTTTTGAATGATCGGTAGCGCAGGAATGTGGCTTAACAGCAAGCGTACAAGCTTATCTTAATTTGCACATCAATGGTTCTTTGCTGTAAGAAAGCGTTAGTAGTACCTGCAAATCTGGAATTATTATATTACCGGCTGGTAAAACACAAAAATGAAACCGGTTATCGGTGTTTCAGATAAACTGTTAAAACTCTTATTATACCAATGTTCTATTGAAAATATGAGCTGAGAAACGACGGTAAATATATCAAAAACAAAAACATTTTTGTATGGCCACGTTGCAAGTTCATGGTTGAAAATAATTATTAAGAATATTTTGGCCGTAAAGGGTCACTTGTACAAAGTTAAAGCATGCGGTTACTCACGGTTTTCTAATTCCTTATGAGTTATCTGAACTCATTCCATTTTATCACTTGGTAATTTTCCCTTCCTGAAAAACTATTTCGGTACTCATTCTTTTTTCGATATAATGAGTATGATAATGAGATGTACCTATTTCACACTGAAAAGGGTTAAGCTTAAAGGATTGTTTTCCCTGTAAGGTTAGGAGATGTTATAAAGCAAAAAATAAAATTTTAAAGTTGCTATCCTTTTCTGTCGCCGGTGCTATAGCGTTCCGTCGCTCTCTCTCGCTGTATATGACGGTTCTGAGCGACAGAAAAGCATAGCAGCATAGAAAAGTGCTGTTCCGTGTTGACAAGTGAGATCCATCCCTTAGTGTCCCATAACACAAGTCTCGAACTTACTTTAGGGCTAGCTCAATCTGTGTAATTTGTCATACGTTATGTTAATATTTATTTATATTTATGTTAAAATTGGCCACAATCTCAAAGGTTTCTGCCTTTTCAGGTTGCTAGCACCAACACCAGTGACATTCGCAGCGCTGCTGGCCCAGTACGTGGTCACCGACGCTGATCTGACGACGCGGCATCCCAAGTTCGTGCGGCGGTTCAAGAGGGACGGAATGAAACTGCTCGATTCTTACTTGGATCTGACCCTGTCTGGTGAGTCTTTCTTAATTAGCTTATACCATAGGCGTACCCAGACCAGCTGTTTGGTGGGGTGGGGGGTTTCGGGCGGCTCTTGTAAGTAAGACTGGGGGGTATTGTCGGTTCATATGAGGAAAAACACTAGGATTCTATTTTGTAATTATTTATTACTAGCTGAAGCCCGCGGCGTTGCCCGTGTAGAACATTTTGGATAATCCCTCGGGAACCTCACATTTTCCCGGGATAAAAAATATCCTACGTGTTAATCCAGGTAATAAGCTATCTACATGTCAGATTTCATTCCAATCCGTACAGCCGTTTTTGCGTGAAAGAGTAACAAACATCCATCCATACATACTAACTGTCTTGTTTATAATATTAGTAAGATTATCAACTTTAAATAGAATTTAGAATCGAATCAGAACTTCGAGATTGTATGAACACTTAGTACTAAGTTAAGAAAATAAAAGTTCGCAAAATAATTTCACTGGTTATTGAACATATCCATTTTGACGTGATTTTAGATTTATTATTGCAGAAAAACTGATAATAAGAGCGCTATTTGACTCCAAGAACTATGACGTCATTTGCCTGTATTTCATACAAATCTCATAGAAAATTTATGTTTTGACGTTTAGAAAAAAGTATCTGATTTGACTTGTTGGGAAACAGCGGATTTACAGATAAGGTGGTTCGACGAACAGCACAGAGCGGATTAGTCTTTTGCCGATACCGAACCCACTTCTATGACAGCCAGGGAAATATATGGCCAGGTGATAGTTTTTCAGCTGGTGGTATTAAGACAACGGCATATTTGGGTTGTCACCCGTTTATTATCCGCTATTTTCCAACAACTCAAATCAGAAACTTTTGTCTAAACGTCAAAACAAACATTTTCTATGTGATTTGTATTGCTTTGGCCGCACTTGTGCCTATCGTCCCGAAGCTATTCGCGGCGAATCTTCGTACGTTTTGTACACTAAAAAGTTATCGCGATAAAGCGTTGGTCACAGCCGCTAGGGCTTCGTTATTTTTCACGAACTATCTGGCAATATTCCAAGATGGCGTCATCTACGTGTTTTAAATATGGACGACGACTTTCTTTTCTTTAACATGTGTGCTAACAATTACATAATGCATTTATTGAAACCTAAATAGAAGCCTAGAAAGAAACAGCTAAAAATTTTAACACTATTTTATCGTTCCACTCCATTTTTACGCATAAACAACCGTGGCACCGTCGCGTCGCACAGCACCGTCCGAACAAGTTGAAAACAAACGTCACAATGAACGAACAACGCAAGTGCGACCACGCAGAGCGAATTGTTAGCGTGCATAAATCCTTTGATGTATCGCCACCCGCGCAATAACTACACGAAGTCCGAATATTCGGGACGATGCCCGATAACGGCCGGTCACATTTGCGTGTATCGTGTAATAGCACGAAGCTTCGTGACGATAGGCGCAGGTCCGGCCCAAGCATATGAAATACAGGCAGATGACGTCTTAGTTTCTTGAGGTCAAATAGCGCTCTTATTATTAGTTGTACTGCAATAATAAATCTCAAATCACGTTAAAATGAATATATATATAAATGCATGTGACATTGTTTTGCGACGTTTTATTTTCTTACAAGTACAAAATAATTTATTTTTGGAAAATACTCAATTAGGGCCGGCGCACATATAGCGAAGCGCAGTGCAGAGCATTTTTCACTGTCAAACTATTATCGACATTGTCTTCTTTGAAATAATATCCAAAATCATTTAACACAATACTCATCATCATCATCATATCAGCCACAGAAAGTCCACTGCTGGACATAGGCCTCCCCCAAGGATTTCCAAAACGACCGATAGAAAGCGGCCTGCATCCAGCGCCTCCCTGCAACCTTGCTCAGGTCATCTAACCTTCTAGCAGGTGGGTTCCCTACGCTGAGCATGCCGGTACGTGGCCGCCATTCGAGAACCTTTCTGCCCCATCGGCCATCTGTTCTTCGCGCTATGTGCCCCGCCCACTGTCACTTTAATGAGCTAATCCGCTTGGCTATGTTGGTGACCTTCGTTCTCCTACGAACCTCCTCATTTCTGATTCGATCGCGTAGAGAAACACCGAGCATAGTCCTCTCCATAGCCCGTTGAGCGACCTTGAGCCTTCTTATGAGACCCATAGTAATGGACCACGTTTCAGGGCCATAAGTCATCACTGGTATCACACATTGATTAAACACTTATAAAACACAATACTAGCGAGTTTCAACTAGGCTATAAGTATTGTGTTAATTAATTTTGGATATTATTACAAAGAGGTTCTGTGCTGCGCTTTGCCATATGTGCGCCGGCCCTTATGATGATTGATTTAGAATTGTGTTTTGCCCAGACGTGCGGCTAAAAGCGGTGGAGTCTGTGGACGTTGGATGCGCGTGCGTGGCGTGCGCGCGCTGCGCGCTCGGGCTGCGCGCGTGGCCCGGCTGGCTGGCGGACAAGGCCGGACGGAAGAGCGCGAACGTCGTGCCCGTCGCCAGGTTGTTGCAGAGGTAATTCGTTATAGCTTACTAACTGATATCGACGTGGGGTGGTCAAATCTTTGACAATCCCACGGAAACCTCTATAATTCCTAGAATGGTGGAAATATGTATCCAAATAGTTATGGTTGCTAACCGCATCGCCTGTTAACACGATTGGCATTTTTGTCCATTCCCTCGGTGGGCTTTTGTCTGTGCGGTAAGAATAGCAGCTGATACACTCAATTTTTCTTTATTTCTTCAATGCTAACATGAATGTTTATGAACTACCCATATATCCAAATGATGATCAAAGGCCGAAAAGACGCTTCAATTGAAGTGTAGGTTGATATCCCATTCGGTCGATATCCCAAAATGGTTATACCAACGAAGCGAAATACTGAAAATATTACTGCAATACAAAATTCATCCCGTTTCTCCGACCCTCCTAATAATCAACCTCTTTGCAGAATGATGCAAATGCTGAAAGCAAAAGACAATCCAGACTCCGAAGCCGATCAAGGGTACAGCAGTGCTCGGACATCACCAAACCTCACTCCATGTACTTCACCGCAGTACCAATCTCCTTGCAACTCACGTACCTACCTCAATGAGTATCCAAAACCGGATTATACCGGCTTAAATGCCGAGTATCCAGTGGATTACAGGTATTGTAGGTCAAACAGGTTATTAGATGATAGTTTAGCGGTGCAACCGTCGACAAGTATGGCTGTGAAACGTAGTTTGGATAACAGGGAGCTAGAATTGGAGAGGAAGAGGTACAAGTTGACTGCGCAGATGTCTCAAGTGGTTCTTTGATTGTGTCTAGTCTTTAGTTATAGGGGTGGATAGGCAATCCTGTAAAATTAATTTAGTTCGAAATAATTTTTCGCTGATAATGTTTCACCGATATCGTGTTTTGCCTAAACATTAAGAAGTAAATATAATTCGGTGAAAATAGATTCAGTTAAAATTTATTCTGTTTAACATACTTTAATACTCAATTGCCGAAAGGAAGGTAATTGTATTCGAGCATATATAATTGTTATTGTCAAAATTATATTTTAATGAACCTCATTTGCCTCTTTTTCAAATCCTGTACTGTGTAGTGTAACCGTTAGAGGTTGCTGGTTTGACCTCTTCAAACACTTAAATGTTTGTTTATGTTGTCAGGTATTGAAATTATGTTTATAAAAAAAGAATCGTTCTATATGTAACAAGAAAATTATATCTGTAATGATGTCTCGATACTATTAAAATGTCTGATTTTGTATTTAAAGCCACCAGGCTAAGAATATCCACCACTTATGTAATCCATATTCATGAATGCTAAGTGATATTATAGTAAAGACTGCATTTATTTACGACTCAAAATCGTATTATTAAGTACATAAATAAATACAAGGTCTGGGAAGTACCTTGCTCAATTAGGATTTCAATATGTTAATTAAACTTGTTTTTCCATTGGATACATCTATCAATAATATTCATATTAATTTTACCGTCTCGAATGAACAGTGCCTTTCCAACCCTGTATATTTTAAATTCATTCGTGAATATGGAACACGATCTATCGATCGAACGATTATTACCATTCGAGTTAGGATAATTTCTTGTATTCCAAAATGTTTACTGTAGGATGTTTACTGAGATTTTTATCTGCTTTTCGTCTCAGTGTTATGAAGGGATTTTGGGATTGATATAACTGAACTAAATACCGATTTTCTGCATCGTGTTCAAAGAACATTAACGTTCTAATAAAAGTTAATAATTCGTTTTTTACTTCCCAATTTTTTCAATTATATTTTTTATATTGGTATTTCCGTATTTTTACTTTTATATGAATTGCGTTCCTCTATTATAATTTCTTTTAAATTAATAATGATAAACTACCTTATTGTAATAAAAAATCTATCAATTCTTTCAAGGCCCCTTCGTGTACTTTTTAATAGCATTAAACAATTGATAAGTTCCGAGGTAATGTATAAACCTATATAGTAACGCTTCTTCATTATATAACGAACGAAACGATTGCTGTTTAGTTAGGAATAAATTCTGGGCTTATAACATCGTCTTGGTAGTAAAAAAAAAACTTACCAAAACTGAAGATATTGACCAACATACTATTAAGGTGGTGTTATAAATCTTCATAAAATATATATTTATCAACGTTCACGTAAAAAACTAGCGTTTGAAAATATTTTGGAGTTGATGAATGTATACTTGAAAATGATTGCCAAATCACAATTTGACAGTCATTTATACTTAAAAGTTATTGAATATTTTATATTAAGGTGCTCGTGATTTTTAAATCTATATGGTCAGACTTTCATGTCTCATACTGTTTAATATATCGCATTCTTTTTATTAAGGTTGAACTAGTCGCGGGCTCGGAACTCAAAGGTGGGCGAAGGTGAGGTGAAATGCACCATAAGTCATGGTGAACCGAGCACGTAAAAATATACATAAAGTCCTTTGGGAAAAGGGGTTTTATGCAAAAACTACTGCATTAATCAATTACATTATAAGTTTATTAAAATCTTCGATAATTAAGCTGTGTCGGTACTTTGTTTTGGAGATTACATTCCTTTTATTACTTATTTACGCCGCAAGTTGCGTAAAAATAAGCAAAAAACGAATCTTTGATGGCTAACTATATAACTTTTTAATGGATTTTTATTTTATTATTCTGTATCCGTACAGAGAAAATTTATAATGAGAAAAAACGATATCATGTTAAACTTTGAATGTACAATGTCAAACAGTGGAGGAAATGCTCTGATATTTGTTTAGAAAAAGTATCGACTAGTTCAACCTTAAGTTTTACACATTGAACCAACCGAATAAATTGGATATCTGGTAATTTTAAAACACCACTAAAATAGCTTTCAATCTTTAAATTTTTTCCTTGCTTTTCCAAACGTCACCTTAATATACTAATTTATTTTAATAACTACTTTATCCGAAATAGCATAATTATAGGACAACTGAATTATGTTTATTTTTAAGATTGTTTGGGTGGAGAACGGTTGTGATAAAGATCTACTGTTTTAATTTATTCTCTCGTTAATATAATTTAGTTACGTGTTTAGTCCTTAGATCGTTTAATACGTGTACAGGATAAGCCTTAACTGCGCCTTCCCCTGTGTCAAAGTATAAGATCAAAAATCTAATACGTTCGAAAAAACTAGTTGCGTAATCGATTATGATCATTATGTGAATCGGTAATGCATCAAAAAGACGTCTCATTGTCTAATGACAAGTGTTCCGTTAAAACTGCCATGTTATGCAATTTTCTCGTGTAAAAAAGGTCAAAGATATTTAATTTTCTGAAAGATGGCATAGCCTTTCACTTGCAAGTATTTTTTTATTTAATTAACGTTGTTTTCTATTTAAATTTTATTTCTGAAAAATCGAGAAAATATCTATTAGCATCGATTACGAAAAAAATTATCGAATCACGTTTGCAACTGTTTCATTCCATCCCATAAAATGATCTAAGATCCCATACGTTTTTCTTCTTTATTAACTGACAAACCACAGCAAAAAGATCTATAAACCAATAACAAAAACTTGACATATTTAATTTTTCGATGTTATTATTTTTTCACTATTCCATGACACGAGACTAGTTCATTACCCCCGTTTTAAATGCATCAATTACATTCTTAAGGTTCGGTAATTAGGTTCAAATTTGAAAAACGATTAGTCGATGACGTAGGCCCACAATTGTATTTTTGATTTACAACCTTCGTCTTTATTCCCTGTGCATTAGACTTGAATATAGTCTCTCTTCCTTGCCAAGAGTGTACAAATATTATTATGTGTATTTACACATTAATTTCAGTGTGAGCTTTACATGATAAGCTAGTGTTTAATTTTTTTTTAAGTGTGCGCGACACAAATTATTTTTGTGAATGTATGATATTTTTTTGATGTAGTAGTAGCTTACCCCTGCACCAAAAGCGGTAGAAAGTTTTGTAAGAATATTTGTCTGCGTAACGTATCCTGTATTAAATGATCTAAGTATTAGTCAAATTTAGTTTTAGCCAGATGGAGGATATGCGTTTTGTGATTTTCATTTTTAAAAACAAGCATCATTTTTCGAGGCCACAAGACTAATAAAGACTTGATTGTGTTAAATTTTTTAGTCTGACAAATTTCCACTAAATTGCGAGCTCAAATTAACTGTAGTTTGATTTTAATCACAGTAAAATGATATCCTTAATGTTGTCTTCATGTAAAAATTGTGTGAAAGTAGTAGCAAGATGGTTAAGTGTTTTCACATAGTTGAAATAACAGACAGAGCCCTTGGTTCCTTATTAATATTATCATTATCTTTCCACTGACTAGAATTAAAAATCTGGCTAAATGTCTGTCTGTGTTATTCTATTGACAACACATATGTTACAGCCTAGGCAAAGCGGCGGCAATTTTACGTAAATAAAATTAAAGACACGTTAAATCGGCACTGGAAAAATAATCAGCATTCTTTATCTACAGCCTAAAAGCAACTCTGGCATATGTGTGTAGTCTGTAAATCGATGATATGGAATCGAATCTTTTGGCATTTGATGTTTTGCTCACATTTTATTCGAAGTATGTTAGTTTATGATTGTTTATACAAAGATTCCGTTCCATTTTCACTTTATTTTTTATCAGCTCCATAGGTAAGGGCTAAGTATTTTCTTATCTTTTTTTATCGATGGTTTTTAAGTTTTTTGTTTGAAAGTTTGTTAAGCTACATTCATTAATAATCTCAATCAAAAGTTACCATTTCTACGTCCATTTCGTTTAAAATGCTAAGTACAGCTTTCTTTATTATAAACATAATTAGCGATTTATTATAAACAAATGTAAAGGGTTTAGCGCGCTCGAATCAATCAAAATAAATTCGATGTTATTCTTGTAACTTTACATCTTCTTAAGTTACGCATATAGAAAAACGCGATTTAACTTTATATACCCTAAATCAATGCACATCAAATTATCAAAAATATTTATATTATGCACTTCAAAACTCACTACTGTTAATGATAAAACCAATCAGTCAGTCAAGTTGAACTTTAAACGTAAAATAAAGTCCTTTACTTTCCTACACTATCACGTCTTCATCCCTGACGGGGTTGACCAATAAATTTATAGTATACGTATACCTACTATAACTGCCATTACATATTATAATTATAACGTAAAATACAGTTCTTCCAGCGTGATGCCTACCAAAATGTTTATAACAAATTTAAGCCTATTTATAGGCGAACGCGCGGCATGGTTTAAATTGATTTTCTAGTTTCATGCTATGTTGCAACATTTCAGAATCTTTAACAAAAAGAATTCATTAGCAAATATTAATTTTCATTGCATCCAAAGGTTTGCAGTTTCTCAATTAAATGTGCTTCCAGCGGAAAATTATGAGCACTGTAAAAGTATTTTTTTGCGTCGCACAATTATATCGCTAACGACAATTAAGTTGCACTAATAAAATAACGACTGTTGAGACAAAATGTAGCATTGATTACTTAAGATTATGAATTTATCAAAATTGTAAATAATGTTAAAGTTGAAAGCTTAGCAAAACTATTGTACTGTTGAATGTAACAAACATATGTACGAATGAAGACTGAGGATAAATAGGCATTTTTAAATTGTCATTTTTAAGTGGTAATGAGGTATTGTGTTGATTATGATGAATCAAACTTTCCCATTTTAGATATGTTAATAATTATAAAAAAAAAAATTAAGCCCGATACATTTTTTTCGTAGAAATTACCATTTGACGAAACAGTAAATTTTTCTTTGAATGAAACATGCTTCTGCGATAAATGCTATCGACCAAAAATTATTGTCATTTGTCATGAGCCCCCTAAAATAATGTGAATCCTCTTTTCATACGATACCTTATTATCACTTCAGAATAGTATTTGAGGACCTACGAATGGTACTGGACTGAATGATAATTTTTGTACTCTAAAGACTCATTATAAAACTTAAATAAATACTTATTCAAGAATTGTCTTTGTTTTTTTTTTATATAAGCATAGTACATTGGGATTTCCTTTTTTATAAGACTGCCAAAAAAAAAGAAGCGCAATGACAGGACATTTAAAACCTTTTTTTTTCGCCAATTCTGAACAGATTTGGAGATACCTGTGTAATGTAATGAGGTATCGTTAGAATCCTTTGGTCCTCCGGTGTCCGGAGTTGTGTACGTTCTCTTTAATTTTCTTTTTGGGAAATTTAAGAGCACCCTAATTTTTGATACTTTAAAAGTCACTTGTTATAAGCAGTGTAGAACAATGTAGAAAACCCTGGGATTTGAAATAAAACACTCATTACACCTTTATTATAAATACACCTTTATTTACACTCCAAAATAAACTTATTTAAATAGCTTTTGGACCATTTCTAGGGTAGTCTGTAGACCGAGGTTTCGTCAGGGGAGAGAGTGGGTATACGCGGCGGGCGGCGGGGCGGCCTGCGACGGCGTCTCGGTCGGCACTCGCAGTGCAAAGCGCATAGGCCTATTCCAGCACATCCAGACAGAAACAGCGGCAACGCTAGGGTCCTAGTCACGGTTGCTACCTGCTCCCCTCTCGACCAACGCGGGATCACTACACTAGTGTCCGCCCGCGACCAATAGCAAGGATACTTCGCACCAACATAGCCGTAACTCGTTGTAAAGTTTTCGCAGTCCACCGTTGGGGGATAGCCACAGCCCTTGATGTTCACGTACAGAACAGCCGGACGCCAGTCGTACGTATTCGCTTTGTATTTAACGTGTAACTGTATGCATTTGTAGGCGTCGCTGGTGCAGCCTTCGCGGCAGGAAGCCCAAGTGCAGTTGTCTAAACCAAGTCGGTCGTCTCTCCGTTCCGTGATGCACTCGGCTGGGAGTGGATCGAAGTCTGCAGCGAGGGCGCTCAATGCAGGGTCCGCGTACAAAGGAACGAGGAAGAGCAAAGCGGATCCCCCGCCACCGAGCAACGCTGCAAGCGTCACGGTAATGTATCTCGTTAATTTCGCTCTTGTTTCCCCTCGACGCCTCGGAGGACGCACGACGAGGCGCTCAGAACTTCCTCCTCGCATTTTGCAATGCGTCACCCCATGCTCACTACTTTGTCCTAAATATGCAGTGGACTTCCGCGCATGCGCGGCGGTAAGACTGGTGGACCTGCGCATTGAGTGTCTCTTTTGGGGCGTATACTCTCGAATGGCCCAGGCAATGATGGGATGTAAATAATTTCAGTTATAATTCGGGCTGAGATTATGGGCGACGACGGCAACTTGAAGCTCCTTATACTATTTCATACAAGTCGCGAACGAGATAGGATAGGACGTAGAATGTTCGCGAGCAAGAATTGTATAGAAATTCGTTAGAAAGGTGCTAGACTGCTGGCGAAACTAGCTCTTATTTCTTTCATCATAAAGTCTATTATTGTTTGGCCGGTTGCACTCACATACACATGCCGGCGTCTCGACGTTTCCCGACAACGACATACATTCGTCAGGTATGGGGAATATTCAAGAATAATGTAGACCTCTATTTCGGCGCATATAAAAAGGCGATCAAGTGCGCACTACGCAAGTTCAATACGAGTTACGAAAGCGATCACACCGAAGAGAACCAAAGCGAAGAAAACCTACCTGCGACAACTTCGGCGAGGTACCAGTTCTGCTTGGGACGCATGTCAGGTCTACTGCTGACCAGGGCCGTAACCAGGGTTTAGGGGTTCAAACCCCCCCCCCCCCCCCAGCAAAGGCCACAAAATCTCAGAGCCAACCAAAGGGGCGTCCATTATTTACGTGAGGTGATCAGGGGGAGGGGGTCAAGCAAAGTCTCATCAAATCTCACCTGGGGTAGAGGGGAACTCGACAAAAATGGCGTAATTTTTTTCTTTCCATAAAATATGTAAGAATGTTAGAGAATCAGATCAAATTTGGTACTTTCCTGAGTCAAAATAAATCATTAAATACAGTTAAGAAAAAAAACGTCACAAAATAATGTTACTTGTCATGATCATAATATATCCATTTTCAATGTGATTTTAGATTTATTATTGCACAAAAACTAATAACAAGAACGCAATTTGACACATTCGAAACATATTTGTCATATGGCGAAATCTGACATTCTTTTTATATAACAAAATTTTGTGCGCAATTGACAACGATTAAGAGTGGTTAAATCAGGGCGAAGTTGAAGGAGCAGATGATTTTACTGAAAATCACATGGAAATGATGGGACCAATAATCACTTTTGATACCGTTCCCGAGTCTCCACAAAAATTGAATATATAAAAAGACTGTGAACTGTGACAGATTTAGCGTTTTAGTCTAGAAACATGTTTTACATTAATTTGATCTGATTCACATTTTTACGTAATTTTTTGAAAGAAAAGTATTACTTATAGTTGTCGAGATCCTCCTCTCCCCCAAGTGACATTTGGTGGGACTTTGCTTGACGCCCTCGCCCCCTGATCACCACACGTAATGAATGGATGTAATGTTACTTATTATCTAGTAGAGTATTACCGGCCGTTATGTTTGGAGTTCGTGGACTATGAAAAAGCCTTCGATTCGATCGAAACATGGGCCGAGCTTCAGTCTCTCCAGCGACGCCGTCTTGACTATCGATATATCGGAGTGTTAAAGTGCTTATACACTAATGCCACTATGCCAGTCCGAGAATAGGAGCAGTGCACGAGGATTATTCCACTGCAAAGAGGTGTAAGACAGGGAGACGTTATATCTCCGAAACTGTTTCCCGTTGCACTGGAAGATGCCTTCAAGCTTCTGGAATGGGAAGGATTTGGCATCAACATCAATGAATGCATTAACATTATATCACTTACCTTCGAATAGCTGACGATATCGTTGTTATAGCAGAATCGATGGAAGACTTAAGTACTGTTGGATAGAAACTTTTTAACGAAGCACAGTATTCCAAAGACCCTTCGGACCGGACATTTTTAACTGACCCCGTAGGTTGACGTAGTTTGTTATACTGAGCAATTGTCTAGAAGTAACCCCTATTCAAATATGGATAGTTTTCGAGAAAATAATCTTAAAGTTCGCGGTTCCGGAGGGACCGAAAAATGAAAAATATTATTTATTTATACTTTGTTATTTTTCTTTTAACTATTTATTTCTAGTATGATGTGGCATTCAATTATGAGCTCTTAAGGCTTTTTATAAAATAACAATTGTTAACAGTTTAGAAGATATTTTAAAAAAATCAATTTTTGATTTTGATATTTTTTTTTTCAAAAAGTAGTAGTTTCCGCACGAACTATTTTATGCTGGTAATACTTCAGCTTTATAACTACCTATGAAAAACAGCCCAGTATCTTGCGTCTAACTTGAGATATTCGCCATTTTAATTTTGTATAAAGTGCCTGCAGTATTGGTCATAGCAAAGTTGCATTGAAAATTTTGCTATACGTATAATTTCTGAGTACAAATTGCTTAAATATGTACTTTTTAGTCGTGAAGAAGAGGAAAAAATTCCTGGTTCATTATTTTGATCAATATATTATGCTTACACATTAGACCAAGTTGAAAATTTGAAGTAGTTATAAAGCTGATGTATTATCAGCATAAAATAGTTCGAGCGGAAACTGCATACTTTTTGAAAAAAAAAACAAAATCTAAAATTGATTTTTTTTATATTTTCTAAACTGTCAACAATTTTTATTTTATAAAAAGCCTGAAGAGCTCGTATTTGAATGGCACATCATACTGGAAATAAATAATTGTAAAAAAAAAGTATAAATAAATAATATTTTTCATTTTTCGGTCTCTTCAGAACAGCGAACTTTAAGATTTTTTTTCTCGAAAACTATCCATATTTGAATAGGGGTTACTTATAGACAATTGCTCAGTATAACAAACTACGTCGACCATGGGGTCAGTTAAAAATGTCCGGTCCGAAGGGTCTTTGGAATACTGTGCGAAGGTAAATTTGTACCTGGCATGTTATAATGTTTGAAAAGTGTTCGATATAAAACACTGTTGTTGTTATGACAACTTTGTATGTGCCATCTGAAAAATATACGTCTAATCCTGTTCAGGATATCAAAGAGAATTCAAATACTACGTCAGGATATTTTAATTTCCTCGATTCCACAGCAACCTACGCTCCGCTACAATGGTTATGGGCTAAATGCGTACCCTGATAATACGCCTAAAATAAAAGAGGAATAAAATATCACGTAAGTATGATAAAAAAAGTACAAGTTATTTTGATTGCCCATACCGCCGTTTTGAGGAATGTCTACGGTAAGGATCGAAAACCTCGGTAGAGAAAATTATGATTCCTGGCGTATACAGGTACAGGCGATTTTAATAAAGAACGACTTATGTGATTACGTAGATGGAAAAATACCAAGGCCAGCAGAAGTCGCAGAGGAAGCGATATGGCAGTCGAAGGATGCGAAAGCGAGGGCTGAGTTAATATTAGCGATAAACCCAAGCGAGTTAAGGCATATTCGGGACTGCAAGACTTCTAGAGAGGCAATATATGCATCAAAAGGGCCAGTCAGGAAGGCAGCTCACCTTATGTAAAATGAACGAAGGTGATGATATACATGTGCATTTAGCAAATTTCTTCGAAGCGAAAAATAAACTCCATAATATGGATATTGATTCATGACGATTTAGCGTCAATTATGTTATTGTACAGTTTACCACTGAATTTTGAAAGATTCCGTTGTGCGATAGAATCTAGAGACAATATTCCGGACCCTGAAATTTTAAAAATAAAAATTATCAAAGAATATAATGCAAGAACTAATGCTGGATCTGATAATAAAGTGTTTATAGCAAACGGTAAGGGTCGAAATAGCAAAGGAAAAATAAAAACCGATGAAAAAGAATTTGAATCGCATCGAAAATTCATTATGAAATGCTTTAAATGTCACAAAACGGGCCACAAAGCTTCAGAATGTAAATTCAAGAAAGAGAAGCAAGATAGTGTAAAGTATGTTCCAAAATGTGATGTAGCTATTACCAGTGATGACGAGCTTGTAACTTGCAACTGTGTTTTAGATAACTGTTACGCTGTAAACTACGAGTATGGGAACTGGATTCTGGATGGCGGCTGTACAAGCCATTTGTGCAGTGAAAAATCACGTTTTGAAGATGATTTACAACCTTTTTTTGGAAAATTGAATTTAGCTACAAATCAGAGTGCTCCCGTACAAGGTACAGGTACAATAAGATTATTTGCATGTAATGATGACTCTAAGCGTGTAGTTGAACTACCAAATACGTTGTTTGTTCCTGATTTGAGAACTAATTTAATCTCGGTTGCTAAAATCACTGACAAAGGTTTCAATGTATTTAGAAACGACAGTGCTGCAGTGAACTCTTTCGATCCATATGTGTGCGTGTGGAGTGCTCCTTTTCCGAATCCATATGAACAAAACGTTAGGTTTTAGGACAAAATTGTGCCAACATCGAGACATAATTCTAAAAATTGTTCCTCCTATAGTCCAAAAGTTATAGTCGAAGAATTGGAACACTTATTGGAACACTTGAATAAAATCATATCTCGTAATACTACAGCTGTGTAGAAAGTTCATATATAGAAAATTAAGACTTTATTTGTGTTATAGAATAACTGTTACATCAATAGATTTTGATGTTTTATTTAGATTTTATAAGGGTTAGTTTGGAACACAGGGAACACTCAATCCTCGTAATTGGAGAACGGAGTGTTCCTGAAATTTCCTATTTCGGCTGGATAAATTCGTAATGTTTTTTCGGTACAGTATAATAATAATTAAAAATGAATTTGTTCCATAAAAACCTTAACCAAAAAAGCGCTGGTTGAATAGCAAATTAAAATTTTATTATTTTTTCAATGTCCCTTATGAGTGTTCCATATTTTGACAATTATTTACTAAACCTAACGTCATATCAATACGGAACTTATTTCCAAAATTGTGCAAACGCAAGCACTTAAACTTGGCATTTTATTTATGAATGTAAGTGTTATGCTTTATTAATTATCAATATTTTAAAATTTCTAAAGGAAATAATTGTGTAGGGTGTCCATGCATTACAAAAGAAAAATATTCATGCATACATAAGTAGGTATTTATTTTTAAAAATTAACAAGAACACGTCACACTTAAAATAAAATAAAATGGGTACAAATCTTTACCTTGAATTTGTCCCGACTGCACCAAAAGGAGGGATATGCGCGTGTTTGTGTGTGTGTATGTATATTTGTGTGTGTACCTATGTGTAATGAATATGTGTGTTTAAGTATATGTTTAAGTATAAGAGTATAAATATAAGTATAAGTATATGAATAAATATATGTATAAGTGTATGTATAAGTATATGTACATCTTTCATGCTGGTTTGGACGAACAAAACTTAGAATGTACCAGCTGCTTCTCTTCCCGCGCAGATCATAATAGCCGATTGAGGGAATGGGCAAGATTTGAATTATGTTAATAGACGATGCGGCTAGCAACCTATCACTATTTTAATAGAGAATATGCAATATTTTTATTTTAGCCTTAATTTGAATGAATTTCACGCAGAATAGACCACTAGTATATTAAAACTTAAAATACTTACATTTATTGCCAAAATTGCGGTTTTAAACTGACAATTTAAATTTTCACGCGAAAACAGACGGTGATGTCATACGTATCTTAAATTAGCATTTAGTGTTGCCGAAATACCGATATTTTTACAATCGATAGATTCAATCAAAAAATACCAAACTATCAATAGGCCTATCGATATTCAATTTGAAAATTTCACTATTGAATTCCCTTCCATACCGTTTTGAGATTAGTCCTTCAACAACCACTTATTTGCAAAACCATTGTTATTAATCGTTCGTTCGGTCGGATTCGGCCGTCTGGAAGTTGACAGATTAAAGTAAAAACTTAGAATGTTCTAGCTGCTTCACTTGCCGCGCAGATCGTAGAAACTGGTCACGGGAATGGGCGAAAATTTGATTCGATTTTTTCACCACCGTTTATTTTAATTTCATTTTCCACCATCACGCTAAAAGTGGCTTTTGAGTCTTGCGACCCTGAGCTCTGTCTGCTATGAGTTGTAAGAGCCAAAATGAAAGTTTGGTATTTTTCAATTGAAACTTATCGATTTTTCGGCAACATTAAAAGCTAATGCCAGACACGAGTGACGTCACCGCCTGTTTTTGCGCGAAAATTAAAGCTGTCAGTTTGAAACCGCAATTTTTGGCAATAACTAAAAGTATATTGATCTTTTAATAGGTACACCAGTAGTATTTTATGTCTATTCTGCATAAAATTATTTATCAATAAATTGAATAATTTAAGCAAAAATAAAAATATTGCATGTTCTCTATTTCTTTTTCCCATCTTAATGCCCATCATTACGTCAAGCGTGGCCTTTGGGCCTTGTCTCCCATGTCAGGGATAAAGACGTAACAATGTAAAATATTTTTATATGACAAAAAAAAAAGCTTGAAGCCGTTTAATTCGTACTTAGCGTGGGATCTATCTATAAATCTTGGCCACAAGGTTCTCGTACAAAATAAAATCTGGCTAAAAAATAGTCGAAATGATCCAGTATATGACGTAATGTACGTTATTTGTTTTACGTTTGTATGATGTTAATCATTCTTAAAAACTAATATTAGGTACTTATAGCTATCTACATTTTATTTGTGTTTTTAGGGTTCCGTACCTCGAAAGGAAAAAACGGAACCCTTAGAGAATCACGTCCGTCCGTCTGTCTGCCTGTCAAGACTCTTTTTCTTAGGAACGCGTGGAGGTATCGAGCTGGAATTTATATCAAGTACTCAAGTCTACTGTCCCTTGGAGCTGTGAAAAAATCAAACTTTCAAGCCAACGCAATCAAAAGATACAGCCGTTTATGCCGCAAATTTCCGCAATTTTTCGACACTCGCAAGGGAATCAAAACTTACAGGGTACTTCCCGTAAACTCAGAATCTTGAAATTTGGTACGAAACAATGTCTTATGCTTCGGCCGCACCTGCGTCTATCGCCCCGAAGCAATGTTCGGCGAAGCTTCGTACGTTTTGTACACTAAAGTGATCGCGATAAAGCTGTAGTTATACCAGCGCCTTCATTATTTTGCACAAACTATCGGGCAATAATCCAAGATGTCGTCATCTACGTGTTTTAAATATGGACGACGACTTTCTTTACTTTTACATGTGTGATAACAAATACATAATGCATTTATTGTAACCTAAAAAGAAACCTAGAAAGAAAAACCTAAAAAAAATGTACACCATTTTATCGTTCCACTCCATTTTTAAGCATTAACAACCGTGGCACCGTCGCACAGTACGCGTCTAAACAAGTTGAAAACAAACGCCAAAATGAACAACGCTAGTCCGACCACGCAAAGCGAATTGTTAGCGCACTAAAACCTTTTGATATACCGCCACCCGCGCAATAACGAAGACGAAGTCGGAATATTCGGGACGATACCCGATAACGGCCAGTCACATTTGCGTGTATCGTGTAATAGCACGAAGCTTCGTGACGATAGGCGCTGGTGCGGCCCAAGCATTATAGCACAGATAAAGGAAAAATTGCAAAAGCCGTAAATATTTAGTTACGTCATTTAATTAAAATATTTTTAATAATTTAAAACTTACTATACTACAGGTTTGTACGGAACCCTCGGTGCGGGAGTCCAGCGCGCACTTAGCCGGTTTTTTTAATGTGAGACGTGTTTTTGTTATATTTTAAAAATAGATACCTACTTATGTATGTATGAATATTTTTCTTTTGTAATGCATGGACACCCTACACAATTATTTCCTTTGGAAATTATAAAATATTGATAATTAATAAAGCATCCAACTTACATTTATAAGTAAAATGCCAAGTTTTAGTGCTTGCGTTTGCACAATTTTGGATATAAGTTTCGTATTGATATGACGTTGGGTTTAGTAAATAATTGTCAAAATATGGAACACTCTTAAGGGACATTGAAAAAATAATAAAATTTTAATTTGCTTTTCAACCTGCGCTTTTATGGTTAAGGTTTTTATGGAACAAATTTATTCTTAATTATTATTATACTGTACCGAAAAAACATTACGAATTTATCCAGCAGAAATAGGAAATTTCAGGAACACTCCGTTCTCCAATTACGAGGATTGAGTGTTCCAAACTAACCCTTATAAAATCTAAATAAAACGTTAAAATCTATTGATGTAACTGTTATTCTATAACACAAATAAAGTCTTAATTTTCCATATATAAATTTTCTACACAGCTGTATTACTTTATGAGATATGATTTTATCCAAGTGTTCCAATGAGTGTTCCAATTCTTCGACTATAACTTTTGGACTATTGGAGGAACAATTTTTTTAATTATGTCTCGATGTTGGCACAATTTTGTCCTAAAACCTAACGTTTTGTTCATATGGATTCGGAAAAGGAGCACTCCATCCACAAGCACACGATCCATATGACAGTTTCCAAAATCGCTATCAGAATACTCTATTATGGACTTACCCGTCTTTTTATAAATAAGACCGTATTCTCTGGTTTTTTTAGGTATGTTACAATCCGTATAGCTGCTTTCTAACAGCTTCTATCGGCATTATCCAAATACTGTCCCATCTTGGCTACTGCATTAGCTATATCGGGTCTAGTACCTACGGATAAATAAATAAGACATCCAATTATTTCTCTATACGGAAGATTCCTATCAATATTCTGCTGTGTGGGTTGTAGCTTTATTCCAACCTCCATTGGCGTAGTATGAATTTCTTTGCAATGTTTTTGTCCAAATTTAGCAACTATTTTATCAATATATTGCGTTTGTGACAATTTCAAGCTGCTGTCACTTCTGACAATATCTATGCCTAGAATAAATTTTGCAACTCCATAGTCCTTTAATTCAAACTCTTTGGCCAATTCTGATTTAAAGTTCTCAATGCAAACTTTTTCCTTACACGCGATGAGGATATCATCCGTATAAATACAAACAAAAAGCTTGTTTCCATCCTCAAAATTCTTGAAGTATAGACAAGGTTCATTTAAAGTTTGTTTCAATTGCATTTTCTTCAATTTCTTGTCTAACCTTATGTTCCATTGTCTCCCAGATTGTTTTTAACCATATAATGATTTATGTAGCTTACAAACGTTACCACCTAAAGCTATATCATTAAGATATTTTGTTCCTCTTTTATTTTAGGCGTATTATCAGGGTACGCATTTAGCCCATAACCATTGTAGCGGAGCGTAGGTTGCTGTGGAATCGAAGAAATTAAAATATCCTGAACGAGATTAGACATATATTTTTCAGATGGCACATACAAAGTTGTCATAACAAAAACAGTGTTTTATATCGAACACTTTTCAAACATTATAACATGCCAGGTACAAATTTACCTTCGTTAAATAGTTTCTATCCAACAGTACTTAAGTCTTCCATCGATTTTGCTATAACAACGATATCGTCGGCTATTCGAAGGTGAGTGATATAATGTTGATGCATTCATTGATGTTGATGCCAAATCCTTCCCATTCCAGAAGCTTGAAGGCATCTTCCAGTGCAACGGGGAACAGTTTCGGAGATATAACGTCTCCCTGTCTTACACCTCTTTGCAGTGGAATAATCCTCGTGCACTGCTCCTATTCTCGGACTGGCATAGTGGCATTAGTGTATAAGCACTTTAACACTCCGATATACCGATAGTCAAGACGGCGTCGCTGGAGAGACTGAAGCTCGGCCCATGTTTCGATCGAATCGAAGGCTTTTTCATAGTCCACGAACTCCAAACATAACGGCCCGTAATACTCTACTAGATAATAAGTAACATTACATCCATTCATTACGTGTGGTGATCAGGGGGCGAGGGCGTCAAGCAAAGTCTCACCAAATGTCACTTGGGGGAGAGGGGGATCTCGAAAACTATAAGGTAATATTTTCCTTAAAAAAATTACGTAAAAATGTGAATCAGATCAAATGAATGTAAAACATGTTTCTAGACTAAAACGCTTAATCTGTCGCAGTTCAGTCTTTTTATATATTCAATTTTATTTCAGAAGTGATTATTAGTCCCATCATTTCCATGTGATTTTCAGTAAAATCATCTGCTCCTTCAACTTCGCCCTGATTTAGCCACTCTTAATCGTTGTCACTTGTGCACAAAATTTTGATATATAAAAAAAATGTCAGATTTCGCCATATGACAAATATGTTTCGAATGTGTCGCTACTTATGGCAACTATTTTTCTAAAATTCTACCCAATATTCCTTTAAAACCTTGGATTTCTGACTTCTGCGCAAGCAAGGTCAGCGCTAGAGTTTCGTGCCGCTACCTGTACCTTTTTCTATCTTTGGTTGCAGCTGTGGTATGATGGGAGTTGGTGACTTAAACCATAATTATCCTTTTTAGTTGTCCCCTTTTAGACCGGAATCTGCTGGAAAAATGCATTTTTAATGAAAATATTCCACTTCCTACTCTGATTACTGATTTTTTGAAATGTAATAATATAAATTTAAAATATGTATTATTAATGTTATTTATCTCGTAATATCGTTTCTAAACATTCTCCAGCTTTCCTATACTCTAAGCTTTTATTTTTCACGTTATAGTTTCCCACGCTTTATTAACTCGTGCATGGCTGCATGGCTAAATAAGCAAATGATACTAGTATAGTATCTGCTCCGTAGTCTGTGCGCAACTGCGTCAGTCAAGTCAAAACAAAAAAAAAAATTGATGTACAATAATATAAGTAGGTTTGGTTTCTTCGTCTCTTCCCTTGACAGCTGGTGTGGTGACGTAATTAGGACAAGATATGTCATCATTTACGGAGCGGTTCTCAAACTTTCTAAGTGGGGAAAAAGATGATAGATAAAACAATACAGTTAGTGGGTACAATTTTTTATCAATACTAGCTGAGCAGTTTTCAAAAATGTTCTACCTGACTGAAATGACGTGTCCTTTACGTTCAAGATTAATGTAAGACAAATAAAGATGTTTGATTTAATAAGACAAATAATCAGGTGCAAGTATAAACCTAAAAGTTTCTATTAGCTTATTGCGTAGTTCAATCAATAGAATCAAGGACAATATGTATCATTAGAATGCCACAAAATAATAAAATAGTTATTTTCTTGAAAATTGATAATTTCAATGTATGGGGTTTTTGATGTCCGACCCCAATTATTCAATATGAAAACTCATTCTTTAACTACTGTATATTTTTGGAACGAAGTTTCTTATCGCGCGTTGCGAAAGGGGGAAAAAATTAAGACAAAAAGTTGTAACGACACTTTTTGTTCATTCAAATTTATGAAGATAATAAAAACTTGATTTTAGAACGCAGAAAAGAGTTTGAATGCAATTTAGACCTATTTATATTTTACTTCGTCCCATCTGGGTGTCCCTTGACACCTTTCAAGTTTTTTTTATTTATTATTTTTCTAAACAGTTGTGTTTTAATTAGTATTGCGTTGAATAATTGCCCCTTTACTAGCCATTCTTTCAATTTTTTATATATTAGAAACAATTTTTAAAGTTGTACTATAAAAATCTAAATTTTGCATATCAATTTTGTTACCGTGTTATTTTCTAATAATGAAAACTATATTTTGACGAAAGTGAATTTTAAAGAATGCTATATTCTCATTCCAATACTTGGCAAAAAAAATTAAAATTGCTCGTCAAACATCAGTGTAAAATCAAAGCAAGCTTTGGGTTAGGATTTGGTACAAATTTGTATTCAAATTTGTAACTCGTTTTGACTGGTTGGTATTATATTTCATATTTTGTTAATTTTTGTAACAAAACTGCTTACGCTACGCTATTTACTCAATAATTTTGTGAGTTATACATGGTCGTACGCTAAACAGATAAATTTTTGAGCCTCGGGTATCGCTAATACTCTCAATTTTGTAACTTCAATTTTGAAACTTCTGGTACGGTAACATATAATGTGATCTGATTGGTAACAAAATTAAGTTGTTAGGAAACGTTTACCTTAAATTTGTTTGTGTTAATCTTAAGAAATGTATTGTTTTGATCGTCAACTTATTTAGGCTCCATACTAAATTTTCGTAAATTTTATGAGCACCAAAGGGCTGATAATGACCATATATAATTTTTTTATCCTTCAGAGTTCAGAATGAAACCATCGAAAAACCAGAGTAAACCAAGAATCAAGATATAAAAGACATATTTTTTCTACTAGCTTCTAGCCGCTAAAATTTAATATATAATAATAAATTTAATAACACATGTAATATTTTACAGAAAATTATAAGTTTTAACAATTACCATGATACTTTTAGGGTAGTATATACAATTTTAAGGTAAAATGTAAAAAAAGCTTATTTTTTTACCTAATAAACAATAATTTATAGGTTGATAGTGAACCTATAAAATTTTGATATTAATACTTTTTAATCAAGTGTGTTTTGGTTTATATATAACTTTATTGTCCTTAAATTGCAATAATGTTAATATTTTTCGTAAAATTACTATTTTTATGATTAATTTTGATTAAATAAATAGTAACAAAATTGACCACAATGGAGAATATGCATACAATTTAAATTTGTCTCAAATATTTTTTTCTAGATTTTTTATTGTCTTTACATTATACTTAAAAGGTATTTGTTTATTTAGTTATTATTTAAACCCAGAAAATATTATATAAAAAGTGAAAAATAAGGGAGGGAAATTCAAACTTACACAACGCGTCACTATTGGTCGAAACAAAATGTGACGTCATTGGTTACCGCTTGCATTTATCGGCGTCGATATTCATACTGTGTTAATAGTGTTTTTAAGAAAAATTGTTTAAATCTGTAGTTCTGTGTGGTTACTTTGTGAATATATATTTGTAGTCAATCTAAGACGATGACAGAAACTGGTTTTTTTAAAGCACAATCGGATAATCTACCGAAAATAGATGCATTTATGAAGTCGGCATATTTTACATCAGACCTCGATTTGACGAGATTTTTCATTTCTAAAATATTACTTTTTATGATAGCATACTCTGAAAGAGCTGCATTCACCAGTGCTATTCCTTGCCTTTTAACTACGGCCATTCTCTCACCTGGTGGTGGCATATACGGTTTCTGACATATATATATGAGGAACAACTCCTTTCTTTAACCGTAGATTAAGTTTTTCTCCTTTCTGTTTCATTATGTTATCTATATATATAAAAGAAGAAACTGAATGTCTGACTGTCTGACTGACTGACTGACTGATTGACTGACTGACATATCAACGCACAGCCCAAACCGCTGGGTTTAAAGGCTCCAAATTTGGCACATAGGTTCCTTATGAGGTCTAGAGGTGCAATAAGAAGGATTTTTCAAAATTTACCCCCTAAGGGGGTGAAACGGGGGTCCAAAGTTTGTATGGACAAACAAGATTAGTTTGACCATTTTGATGCGTTCCGTCGCTCTCTTTCGGTCTAGCGAATGACAGAACAGGGAACAGGGAGTAGGGAGCAGGGAGCAGGGAGCATGGAGCAGGAAGCTGGGAGCAGGGGGCAGGGGGCAGGGGACAGGGGACACGGGACACAGGACAGGGAGAGTCCTATGTGAATCATTTTTGACTTCTACACGGACGAAGTCGCGGGTTAAAGCTAGTATTCAATATAATTAACTGTATCTTCTTTAGCCTGAAATCAATTATCAATCATCAAAATTTCGTAAAACCGCAATAGGAATAAGGAAGCACTTTAAACAAAATTTTAATGAACTTTTGTAAACTTGTGAACTAGGTTAGTTTTAGACCAAATCTTTTACTGCATAATAGCTAATTTACACTAAGCTGTACATAAATATAGAATCCTTAAGTTAAAATTATCTTCACAACAAAATACAACCGATAATAGAGTTATGTATTTTCCATTTTCGTTATCTTACACCATTGCTTTCGTAATTTTTCATCAAAACTCAAATGTTTATTCAGTAATTAGACCTTTACAGGCACTTTTACACGTCAATAAGTACGAGTATAATTTACATTACGTATAGTTTATATTGAAATTTTATTTATTTTAAATAAAAGCTACCGATACCAGCGTTTTGCGTGGAATACGAAATAATTGGCCAAGTGCGTGTCGGGCCACGCGCAGTGTAGCGTTCCGTAGTTACGAATGCCAACTTTGAGTTCATGCCACTAAAAACGTCTAAAAACTAATGTACTATTGAATTTGTATGAAATTTTTCTTTTCCGAGTAAATTTTATAAGTTGATCGACTATAACTTTTTAATTTGTAAACCCTACTTAGCTCTTATAGTTTTCCTCTAAATTTCGTTATATTTACTATAGCTGTGAATTTTTTCACGTGTCCATATATAACCATTGAACAGATAGAGGGGGGGGGGAACACTTGACTCTAACAAATTTTTTCACTTTTAAACCAAATATTTCAGAAACGGATCCCTAAATCGAAAAAAGGTGTTTCCAAGCTCATAATATTTTTGAAAGATCTATGCAGCGATACCCCACATGATTAGTAAGTCAAGAAAATAAAATTGTCTTTTGACTTTACTTGTATGGAAGCTACTCTAAAAATAATTATTTTACCACCTATTCCGCATAATTAATATACACACCTGTACCAAATTACAGCTTTCTAGTCCTTATAGTCGCTGAGTGTAATAATAAAACGATAAACCAAAGTATATTGGTTTAATTATAGTTAGAAGGATACTAGACATATACATGTGTATTCTTTTCACCCAGACCAGCATAAAATATCGTGGAAAATTAAAAAGTAGTTAAAACAAAATGAAATACAGATCATTTTATAGGGTGGAGCGCTCAATATATGAAAAAATTTTTTTTTCAGATTTCCGCTTTTGCAGTGTTGTTAAAAGTTGCCAATATACATAAGCATTATGTGTGTAAAATATTTTCTGAAACAAACAATTAGAAGTACAGCCCCCAGTCGCTCAATTTAAAAAAATAATACAAAAATCTTAGTTTTCATAGTGCCATTATAATGGAAACTTATTAATTTACCTTCACTTTTTTATGTTAAATCAGTAGTAAATATACACAGTAATCAATAAAAATAGCAAAAGATACATTTGATTGCGACTGGTTTTTAAAATATTTTGTAAAAATCTCGATATTTTGCGCGATAAATCACTCCATGCTGGTCGAAATTAAGAAAATCTATAATAGAGAAGAGTTCGACTGACTTTCAAGATTATATTAGTATTTTATTTGATGGAAGAAAGGATAAGACATTAGTTCAAGAAGGTGACAGAATCATAGTTGAAGAACACATAACAGTTTGGAAAGAACCGGGTTCCAAATACTTGGGTCACATTGCCTTAAAGTTTGTGAATGCTAAAACAATAGCCAGTAAGTTGTTTTCATTTTTTGTGGAAAACAATATTAGTTTAACAAAGGTAGTGACTATTGGTTGTGACGGAACCGCCGCAAACACTGGTACTACTCGTAAAGCTGGAATCATAAAATTACTTGAAAGCAAGCTTCAACATCCACTACAAGGTATGCCAACTCCATGCAAACGGATTGACTTTAAGACATCTT
Organism: Acrobasis suavella; assembly: GCA_943193695.1. NCBI lineage: Eukaryota > Metazoa > Arthropoda > Insecta > Lepidoptera > Pyralidae > Acrobasis > Acrobasis suavella. The sequence goes on from OW971928.1 coordinate 34,505,011, forward strand.
TTTGAACATTTAGATGGTCCTACCACGGACCCAAAAAGTTTTAGTGGTCCGATAAAAAAGACATCTAACAATCAAAACATTCTGTGCCATATCATGTTGTTTGCCAGACATAACAAAGACCCGTGACGATCTTAGCACGAACCAATTATATATTTTAGAAATTTGTCAAGCAATCAATAAAGGCCAGTGTCATGAAAGTTTGGCCAAACGTAAACTTGGCAAAATATGTCACTCAAAGTGGCTTTGACAGTAGGTATTCTGGGGCTCTACGTTTTGACCAAAAACCCAACTAAAAATATTGATAGAGTTTGTGATAAAAGTCTAGGCTCCTATGTGGTTCCGTATCAAAACTCAGCCGCATTGCACTTATGGAGCCAAACATTTGTTTGATACAACTAAACTGTCACGATACTTGCCAGGTAGTCTCAAAAGTGGGATAGATCCTGTAATATAGCAGAACGGTTATTTGGGCCACTGAAAATATATAAATTTCCGTGTGAGCGGACGATTGAAAACACATTAAAGATTGCTCTTCTAAGAATTTTAATGATACATAATCGTTCTTCTGGATTTACTCCTTTGCGTGTGTTAAAATTACCAGAGTTTAATTTTGATGCACAAGATTATACTGATCTAATACATTGGGAAATTCCTCTTACTGAACCACCTCTTATCAAAATGAATCCCAACAAAGTGATTTTAGAAGCCTTGGCAGATCAGCAAAACGTAGATTCTGAAATTTTAACACGTTTCCGTGAGATCCCAAGTCACACTCAAGCAACTGAAAGATGCATAGAATTCGTTTCAGAATCTTGTTCAGCAGTCTGTGGACCGTTAAGAAGAGAAGGATGGATCAGGAATAAGTTGGAGTCGTGTCGTATTATGCCCTCGTTCGATACAAAAAAAGAGTAAAAAATTGAATAATTTTTGTCACTTCCATGTAGGAAACCTAATTCTTATAATTATTATTTTTTGTTCATTTTAGTTTCCTAACATGTTGTTTAATAGTAAACTATACTACTTTAAATAAAACATATTTCGTGGAATATTTATTTTATTTTTCTATTGACCTAGTTTTTTCGTTTGTTTTGAAAAATTCAATGTTCTTGGGGCAGTACTTCCACTAATTTAATTTAGTTGTCCCCATAATAAGTTTAAAACCTGATACCATGATGCAACTTTTCCGCTATCCGTGATTACAAAAAACTAAAAAAATGAAAACGCTCCACCCTAATATACAAGACATTTGAAATGACAATATCAAATCAGAGACAATAATAGACAATACATTACAGTCTCCCCCCCTTAAAAGAACAATCATAATTCTTTAGATAAGCAGGAGGCTGGCGGTCTCTTCCGGAACGACGACATTCAATCGGGAGCCCACTTGGTTCTCCTGGCTCGACTTGATTTACATCATCGGCTTCGGCATCGTTGTTCTCATGTGTTTCCTTAACAGAGTCAACCTCCTCTTCAGGTTGGGGCATAGGTGCTAGATGTTTATTCGACACGACTGTTTCGCGTCCATCCGGCAGCCTCACATGCGAATATAATGGATTAGGTTGTATAAGTTCGACTTCGTCCACTAAAGGATCGTATTTCGAATTCCTTACATACATCTTAAGCAAGACGGGTCCAGGCGTATGTAACCATGAAGGAACAGAATCTCCATTCGGTGACCTTCTGGGGTGTTGAAACATACGCTCGTGTGGAGTAGCATTTGTAGAAGTGCATAATAATGAACGTATTGAATTAAGTGCGATGGGTAAAACTTTCTCCCACTCTTCTATTCTAAGATTCTTGGAACGGAGATTTAACTGAATGGCTTTCCATAACGTTCCATTCAATCGCTCGATTTGCCCGTTGCCTTGTGGGTTGTATGGAGAGCTTCTGCTTGTTGCTACTCCTGACAAATTAAGAAATTCTTTAACTTCAACAGACAGAAATGATGTACCCCTGTCTGAATGTATATATTGAGGTATTCCAAAGAGATAAAATATATCTTTTAGACAATTCACGACTGTAGAAGCAGTCATATCTTTGCAGGGATAAGCGAATGGATATCTGGAATACTCATCTATCACTGTTAAAATATAACGATTGGAAATATTACTAGGTATAGGCCCTTTAAAATCTATATTAAGTCTTTCGAAACAAGAAGTTGCTTTTATAAGTCTGCCTTGTGTCTGAAAAAACCTCGGTTTTATTTCAGAACACGTAGGACATGATGCTGTCATAGATCTTATGTCATTGATAGAATATAGTAAATTTTTCTGACGGACCCAATGCGCCATTCTTGCTACTCCAGGATGACTCAAGGAATCATGTAGTCTGTATAGTTTGTCCGTTGAAATGCTCGCACTTATTCTAGACCAGTCTTTCCCAAAGTGGGCGATAACGCCCCCTTGTAGGCGCTGGAGGCTTTAAGGGGGGCGGTAACGGGCCCAGAATAAAGTTGGGGGGCGCTGATGTGATTTAAGCAATGAGTGATTTATAACTTCAGCTATTTCATATTTTTATACCTCCTCTTACTACACAACATCCATTTATTAGTTCATATTTATATCCTTTTTTATTGTACAAATATAAACTAAAAATGTAATTAATATTTATTATTTTAATACGTTCACAACGCTATTTATATCGTTAAAGGAATCAAACACTGAAAAAATTTCGTGTTTTAAAGTTTCGCAGGTGAGGTCCCCACTTCCAATACTCTTTATTATTGTAAAATTGTATTATTATTGCTATTTTTTTATTTAAAATTAACAATGTTGATTATTGTTATTTTTTATAAAAGATACTCTAATGTACTGGTGTATGTATTATTATTATTGCTCTCTCGTTTAGAATATAGGTTGAATTGAACTACAGGCAAGACAAATATGTGATTCAGGTTTTTATAGTGAAAAAAATGGGGGGCGCTACAAAATAACTGATTTTTTAAAGTGGGCGTTTGACAAAATAAGTTTGGGAACCTCTGTTCTAGACAAAGCATCAGCAGTAAAATTTTCTTTCCCGGGTCTATAAACAATATCGTATTTGAAATAAGACAATTCCAGACGCCATCTTTCTACCTTTTCATTTTTTATTTTACTAGTATGTTTTTGATCAAACATAAATGATACAGACTGCTGATCAGTTAACAGAAGGAAATGTCGTCCGATTAAGAAATGTCGCCATTTGCGTAAAGATTCTACAATCGCATAGGCTTCCTTCTCAATAGCCGAGTGACGGCGTTCAGAATCTGAAAGACTTCTAGAAAAAAATGCAACTGGTCTTTCACATTGTGTCAAGGATGCAGCGATTGCGTGTTCTGAGGCATCAGTTTCTACGACTAAGCGTTCATCATCACTAATAGCGGACAAAAATGATTTCGATATATCAGATTTAAGTATGTTAAAAGCAGAGATAGCCTTTTCATCGAGAGGAAAAGTTTTACATAAAATAAGAGGTTTCACTTTTTCAGAGAAGTTCATTATCCATTTTGAATAATGTGCAAAGAGTCCTAGGGCTCTCTTAAGACATTGACTATCATTCGGTATTGGTAAATCTAAAAGTGGCTTAAAGCGGTTAGTATCAGGCTTTATAGTATTATTTTCTACATTGTATCCAAGTAAATTAATAGAAGTTGTACTAAAAGTACACTTGTCCATATGTAATGTCAAATCATATTTCTTTGCCGCGGCCATGAACTTTTCCAAATTTAAATCATGATGTTCTTTTGTTTTCCCGCAAATAGTGACGTCATCTAAATAAGAAAATGTCCCATCCAGTTTCTCCGATTCTATCACAAATTGCAGAGTTCTTTGAAAAGCTGCAACCCCGTTCGTTACTCCGAATGGAATACGAGTAAACTGATATAAATTTCCACATGCTTCGAACGCTGTATACTTTTTCTCCTTTTCTATAATAGGAACTTGATGGTAAGCACTTTTCAAGTCAATTTGGCTAAAGAAATTGTATTTGGCGACATTATTGACAATCTTTTCTATGCTAGGTAAAGGATGTGAATCAAGTTCTGTGAATTTATTAATCGTTCGTGAGTAATCGATTACCATACGGCGGCGATGGTGATCTCCTCCAACAATTAAGACTTGCGCTCTCCAAGGTGATAAAGATGGTTCGATTACTCCATCTTGTAAAAGATTGTTTATTTCATGCTTGATAAAACTTTCCTTGTCATGGCTGTAGAGTCTAGACTTGACCGCTATCGGGCATACATCAGGAGATAAGTTCGCAAATACGGATACAGCTGGAACAGAAGCTTGCATGACATTACAGATTTTAAGAGACTTTCGTGTTCCACCAAAATGTAACTCTAATGAAGAATGATTCTTGAGTATGTCATGACCAATTATAACATCCGCACACAAGTTATTTACAATGAGCATTGGTACATGCTTGTAAACGTTGTTGTTAATTTGAATAGTAGGATAACAGACTCCATCAACATGAGATATGTCATTTAGGGATGCTAACGTGATAGTTTGTTTACTCGGTTTTATTATAAGTTTAGTTAATTTCACCAATTCGTAATCAATAAAACTCACTGAACTTCCAGTATCAATGAGTGCATCAGCACGTTCGTTATTTACTGTAATAGGAATGGTGGCCTTTTCAAGACTCGATGGAGATGCTGCTGTTATTTGAGGATTTTCCGCAGGTTCTGCTTCAATGCAATTTACATTTACTCTACTTCTGCATACGTTAGCAAAGTGTCCCTTCTTGGAGCATAATTGGCAGGTAGACTGGCTAGCTGGGCATTTAATCCTTTGGTGGACACTTCCACAAAAGAAACAGCGTCGTTTATTGCTGTAATTGGTATGAGAATTAGTAGTATTAGTAGCAACTATGCTTTTATTTGTTTCTGTGTTTTCATTTTCATTAAGACAATTAAGGGTATTTATAGACGACGGTGAAATATAGGCCTTTGTATTGTTCACAGCTGCCTCAAGCGAAATAGCTACATTAAGTGCTTCATCTAGACTGAGATTTAAGTGTTCCAGAAGCCTCTCACGTATATGTTGAGATTGTATTCCTGATTTAAATGCATCACGTACATATTCATTTCTGTGTTCTTCTGCTGATACGCTTTTAAAATTACAGTTTTGTGACAAAAGTTTTAAAGCTTGAATGTATTCCGAAATATTTTCGCCGGCATTTTGTTTTCTCATAGTCAGAGTATGACGTGCGTAAATTTCATTCAGAGGCTTGATATAAATTGAATTTAATACATCTATAGCATTATCGTACTTGGTACACTCTTGATATATGAATAAACAGTCGGTGACAAATGATTTACTAAGAGCTTCAGATGTAGTGAGTCGCTCTAACACTCAGCAAATTCTTCTGATAAAAAATTTTCAAACGTGTACCGCCAATGTGTCCAGCGCAGATCGGCTCCGCTCACATTAGGTTCTACATCAAAACGTTCAGGTCTGAGATATCGGCTGAGACTGGTAGAGGCGGTTGTGGTAGCCATCTTTTGTTTCTTTTCTATGTACCAACTACCAACGTTGTGAATTATTTTTCCAGAGTTCCGAAGTTATTCTTTATTGAGTTCGGCGAAACATTGTTAGATAAAATCTAACTATAATTAATTGTAATAATAAAACGATAAACCAAAGTATATTGGTTTAATTATAGTTAGAAGGATACTAGACATATACAAGACATTTGAAATGACAATATCAAATCAGAGACAATAATAGACAATACATTACACTGAGAAAAACCGCGGACGGACAGACAGACAAACATGGCGAAACTATAAGGGTTCCTTGTTTACTACGGAACCCTAAAAACACTTCATCTGATGTACTAATGGTAGTGTTTTTACATTTCGGTACCAAACAATACTTGTAAGAAGGTTTCTTAACTTCTTCCATAATTTGTTTAGCAATTAAAACTGAAAATAAGTATTAAGTAACTGAAACGCTACTGTAGTAAACAAACAGGACTTAACCAATGACGTCATCATAAGCGCGCGCAAAATGGTGGCGTTTGAACGGCTCAAATTTATTCACTGATTTAAATTTCACTTTGAAAAATATCTTGACTATTTTCAAGCCTATTTATATTTTTTTCTTTGTTATAAAGATGTAAATGAGTAATTTAAGACATAAAAAAATCATGAATATTTCCTATTACCACAAATAATAACCATTCCCAGAAAAAAAACTGCTTTTATGCTTAAGCTGTAGATAATAAATCGATACCATTTATAAATAACACAAGATAAATACTGTACTGCCAGTGAAAAGTGATCTAACTCGAGATAGATCGTTTTTGAGATTTTTGCATATTCTTAATCAGAAAAATAAATGCTTTTGTTCAGTCTTATTCCCATAGCCATAGGACTTAAAATGCCGAAGTTAGTCATTGTGCACAGTAATACAAGTAGGCATATTTGAGGGCTTTAAACATTTTTGTTCGTGTATTATGATATTATTATACTTATTACAAAATTTACTGCACCATTTTTTTAGCTTTTTATGTGTAAAAGAGTATATCTCCAATAACCACATATTTCACAATTAAAAAATGGACATAAATATTCGTGCGTATTGATATAAGTTTACCTAAATCAATAAACTCGAAAGATTTTACTCAAACTTTTTCGTGAAAAGTGATAAATGTGCACTTAAAACATAAATCTTATGATGCCGGTACGCGTTTATTATGTGTTTACTGATTTAACTTAATATGAATCAATTAACACAAATAATAAATATTTGTATGTTTTTGTAGCAACTAATATGAATGGATTTAGATCATTTTACCCAAAATGTTTTCATTATTTCATTCATTGTGCGGAATGATTTATTTTGACTTGCATCAAATATGTTCAAAATATAAATAAAGTTCTAGTCTACTTATTTTGTGTTTAGCGATCTATCTTAGCGGCAGAAAAGACGCACCCCGCTTCACTTTACCGCGCTACTACTCCTTAGAAAGAGACAGCGTGACTTCATTTCAAAGCGAATGAATGAATAAGATAGCTTTCCTCTGCGTCTGCGATCGTTGTGATTCATTGTGCTCCACGCGCTTGTATTCTTGGAGCGACATTCGTATAGACCGCTTGTGCTGCGCTGCGTCCTTTGGCTCGCGTAAAAATGTCTCGCGTAAGTAACAAGTTGTATCAATTTACACGAAACTATTGATGATTTATCTATACTAATAGTATAAAGAGGAAAGATTTGAATTTTTATATGTTTGTTACGAATAAACTCAAAAACTACTGGACCGATTTCAATTTTTATTTCACTTTTATATAAAATTTAAAAACAGTATGTAAGTTATTTTGAAAATGGGCTATTGTAATAAGTATCATTTTATTGTTGGGATGATACAATGTATTTACTAAAGTATATAATTACCTATTTCCGTACCCAAAGGCAAAAACGGGACCCTATTAGTGAGACTCCACTGCCCGTCTGTCTGTCTAACTTTCCGTCTGTCTCCAGGCTATATCTCATGAACCTTGATAGCTAGAAAGCAGATTTTTTTACAGATGATATATTTCTGTTGCCGCTATAACAACATAATATACTGAAATTCAGAATACAATTAATACTTAAGCAAGCTCCCATACAACAAATGTGATCGTTTGCCGTCTTTATAAATAATGGTACGGAGTCTTTGGTGCGCGAGTCCGATTTGCACTTGGCCGGTTATTAAAAAGAGCTATACTCTAGTCAGTGCAGTATGAATTACCTATTTATTACTTATATTTGTTTATTTTGAATTGTCTTTTTAATAAGTATTAAAACAATCGGTATTTAGTGCAAAAGTGATTGCCTCCGTGGTCTAATGGTCAAGGCATGTAACGTGCCCGGGAGGTCACGGGTTCGATTCCCACCGGGGACATGCTATTTCTTGAATTTTTCGTTAGATAGCTCTATTACGGTCTTTGGCTATTTTAACCCTCACGCAAAAGGAGGGGTGTTATAAGTTTGACGTCAATGACTGTGTGTCTATCTGTGACATGAGATAAAAAAGCATGTTTGATAAGGATCAATTTAGCTGTTCAACATTTATTGGAAGTGAGAGCTTAAAAATAAGTTCTTTTTATTACATAGCAAATTTTAATAATCAATAGTTTATTTGCCGTCATAGTCTATGGATATTTATCGTGATCGTATAAAATCGAAATTCACAAATTCAGTCATTAGACCTGTATAGGCCTATTTACACGTGTGATGGCATTGTATTTTCTTTTTTTTTACAGTCAGACTATCTACTGACGTTTTTAATATTGTGTTGATTAATTGTAAGTTAATTATATTTAATAATATTGTTATATTATTTTAGTTCTGTTAAAAACAGTTAAACTTTTGAATAAATCAGTGTTAATTATAGGGAAATTTATCAAGACTATTGATGACTGTATTTCCTTCCATAATGACTTGGATAGATTATCTACCTATTGCTATACAAATAATAAATTACATCTCAGTATTCCATAATGCAATTTTATACGATTTACTAAAAATATTAATTTAATTGATTAATTACAATTTATCGAACACTCCTTTGATTAAAGTCACTCGTTTAAAAGATTTAGGTATTATTCTAGATGAAAAACTACATCTAGACACCCATATACAGACCATTACCAATAAAGCCTTCCAAATGTTCGGGTTTGTCCTTAGGTCATCCGTTGAATTTAAGAAACCTTCTACTTACCTTTTCTTATATAAAACCTTAGTTCGTCCTCAACTGCTATACGCATCACCAGTGTGGAATCCTTTTTACAAAAAATACTCTTCTGCAATAGAGAAAGTGCAAAGAAAATTTCTGCGTACTCTGCATTACAAGTGTGATCGAAGTTACCTAGATTATCCTCAGCTGCTCGACAAGTACAATTTATTGACTCTTGAATCGAGACGTAAGTACCTTGAAGCAATATTTCTATTTAAATAATCCATAATAAAATTGATTCAATTCGTTTAGTTAATAAACTGTCGTATACTGTCCCACGAAGAGGGAGCCGCCACAGGCTCTCTCAGCTCTTTGCGACGGCCACTCGCCGTAACAACGCTGGTCTTCGTTCACCAATTCGTCGTATGGTTGAGTTCCCTAATAAATTGTTCGTAGAAAAAATAGACATATTTAGTTGTAAATTCCAAAAATATTAAAATCTGCTCAACGCTACTTTGACTGTGCATGACGTTAGTTCCTTTTAAGTTAACATTTTTCTATACATTCTTCTAATTTTCTCTTTTTTTTTTACTTCACTGATTTCTTTGTAGGCACATATATTTTATGTAATACTCATGTAACTATTACCTCTAGTGGCTACTTTATAATTAAGACGCAAAATTTAAACTGTGAATAACGTAGTGGGTTACTTAATCATTACCACTTCATATAATAATATGTAATATTATATCTGTTAGATAATAAAAAAAAGAAATATTTTTTTATTTAAATTACTCTTGTTTTTATTATAACTATATTATATGAATAATATTATGTGATATTTCATACGAGTAAATAATATTCATATTAACGATTTGCACAAATCGGAGCTTATTAAGCGATTGTCAGCATCCAGGGAGAAGAATTTGAAGCAGTTAATGGAACATGAAGAGTTGGGTAACCGCAAACCATCCACATTTCTGCGCCATCTTCAAAACCTGGCCGGCCCTGGAGTTCCCGAGGAGTTCCTTGGGACGATTTGGACGAGCCGGCTGCCCTCGGGGACCCAAACCATTATAGCTTCACAGCCAAAAGCAACCCTGGACGAATTAGCCGAATTAGCTGACCGAGTTCACGACGTCGTCTCACCCAGTCAACAAATTGCTTCGACTTCGAGAGCAGCCCCATCTGGTAGGTGCAATGAGTCTGTTGACTAACAGATAACCGAGCTTACCAAGCAAGTTGCAGCTCTCACCAAGAAGATCACTGAGATGTCGAGAGATGGTCATCGTCGAGCAGCCGGGCGTAACCGCAGTCGTTCCCGATCCCGAAATCGTTCTCACTCCAATTACCGCAAGTATCCTAACTGCTGGTACCATGCCAAATACGGTGAAAAAGCGGACAGATGTGTGAAACCGTGTGATTTTGGGGCGGGAAACTCAACAGGCAATCGGTAATGGCGGCCGACGATTGCGTCACTAGCGGACGCAATCGTTATTTGTAACAGACAAAAAGACAAAAGTGCAATTTTTGGTGGACACAGGTAGTTTGCGTATTTCCCCGGATTTATTTTAAAGAGCGCCGGGCTCGTACCGACTATGATTTATGTGCGGCTAACGGAACTCCGATAGCAACATATGGGCATGTCAACTTGGTGTTGAACTTGGGCTTGCGCCGCGACTTCGCTTGGCAATTTATGGTAGCTGATGTAACAAAGGCGATAATAGGTGTGGATTTTTTATCATTTTTTAATTTGGTTGTTGATTGCAGGAACCAACGTTTGATCGACAATAGCACTAGCTTGTCGACCGTGGCTTCGCTTGCACAACCTTCGGATGTCATTTCTTCGGTAAAATGCGTAACTGGTGAGTCTGATTATCATGACATACTACGCGAATACCCCGACATCACACGTCCACATGGTACACACACCACACCTAAACATAATACAGTACACTACATACGTACTACACCCGGCCCGCCTATTTCTTGTACTCCACGTAGACTGGCCCCAGACAAATTAAAAGTTGCTAAGGAAGAGTTTGCCTCTATGCTACAGAGTGGCATAGTCAGACCCTCTGAGTCTTCCTGGGCCTCTCCCCTTCACCTTGTCCCTAAAAAGGACAATGGTTGGCGACCCTGTGGGGATTATAGGATGTTGAACGCCAGGACTGTTCCGGATAGGTATCCCATTCGCCACATCCAGGACTTCTCGCACAGCCTATCAGGGTGCAATGTCTTCTCCACCATCGACCTTACGAAGGCTTATCATCAGATACCGGTTCACGACGCTGATATCCACAAAACCGCGATTTCTACGCCGTTCGGACTTTACGAATTTCCATTTATGAGTTTCGGATTACGTAATGCCGGACAGACGTTCCAGCGTTTTGTGGATGAAATGCTGAGGGATTTGGACTTCTGTTACCCATATTTGGACGATTTTCTGGTCTTCTCGAGGCATCCAGAAGAACATAGAAGACACCTTCGTACGCTGTTCACAAGGCTGCAGGAATATGGTATGGTTATAAACTCATCCAAGTGTGTATTTGGTGCTTCAGAGGTGGTATTTCTAGGTTATCTTATTTCAGCCGAAGGTACTAAGCCCCTTCCTGCAAAGGTTGATGCCTTCCAAAACTTTCCGCCCCCTAAAACCGTACGTGAGCTCCGTAGATTCCTCGGTATGCTAAACTTTTATAGGAGGTTCATTCCAAGTGCTGCAAAAGACCAAGCTCCTCTGAATGCACTGCTTGAAGGTTCTGTGAAGGGCTCTCATCCCATCCACTTCACCTCAGAGGAGACAGAAGCATTCACAAATTGCAAGAAAGGCCTATGCCAAGCAGCCCTCCTCGCACATCCTGACTGCAGTGCGAAACTCGCTGTCGTGACAGATGCGTCTGATATCGCATTAGGTGCTGTGTTGCAGCAATTTAAGGAGGACAAAGGTTGGCAACCCCTTGCTTTCTTTTCAAGGAAGCTTAGCCCAGCGCAGCAAAAGTATTCACCCTGTGATCGCGAGCTACTGGCGATTTACGAGGCAATCAAATATTTCCGTCATATGGTCGAGGCTAGGGATTTCGTGGTTTACACTGACCACAAACCATTATGCTTTGCATTTAATTCTCGCAAGGAGAATTGCTCGCCTCGCCAGTTTCGCCATTTGGATTTCGTATCCCAGTTTACCACTGACATCCGGCATATATCAGGTAAGGATAATGTCGTAGCTGATACCCTTTCCAGGATTGAAGAAATTGCACAACCCGTTGATCTGAGTCAAATAGCAGACGCTCAAGGTTCAGATACGGAACTACAAGCTCTCCTAGAAGGTACTACTTCGTTAAAATTAAAGAAAATGAAACTGCCAGGTGTTAAGTCGGAGCTGTATTGCGAGGAGAGAGACGGAAACGTTAGACCATATGTCCCGAAAATATACCGACGACAAGTGTTTGATTGTCTCCACTCGCTCAGTCATCCAGGGGTAAATGCTTCACTTAAACTGGTTACTGATAGGTATGTGTGGCCAGGAATTAGAAAAGACTGTCGGGAATGGACAAAATGCTGTCTAGATTGTCAACGATCAAAAGTTACTCGGCATTCCTCATCACCTTTTGGTTCCTACCATCTTCCGAGTTCTAGGTTTGCCAACATACATATCGACCTTATTGGTCCATTGCCTTTGTCTCAAGGATTTCGATACTGCCTCACAGCAGTCGATAGGTTCACACGATGGCCTGAGGTAGTACCAATCCAAGACATAGCTGCTGAGACGGTTGCCAAGGCATTACTCAATGGTTGGATCTCTAGGTTTGGCTGTCCTCTTAGTATAGTTACTGATAGAGGTAGTCAATTCGAGTCAGCCTTATTTAAGCAGTTGTCTAAACTTATAGGTTTCCAGCATAGAAAAACCACAGCCTACCATCCATCTTGTAATGGGCTGGTTGAGAGATTCCACCGGCAACTAAAAGCTGCAATCGTCTGCCACTCTAACTCCAATTGGGTTGAGTCACTTCCCTTTATTTTATTAGGAATTAGGAGTTGTTTTAAGGAAGACCTATCATCTTCTTCAGCCGAACTTACCTATGGTGAGCCACTGAGGCTTCCCGGTGACTTTTTTCATCCCGGCAGGAAGGATACCATTGACGTGACTGATTATTTGTCACGTCTCAGGTCATTTGTAGGTAACATCAAACCATCACCAGCTTCCCGACACGGCAAGCAGTCAGTCTTCGTCTTTAAGGACCTTGCTACTGCTTCTCATATTTTCCTGCGAGATGATACTATTCGTGGGGCTCTTACCCCAGTATATTCCGGACCTCACGAAGTGTTACAGAGAGGAGATAAGACTTTTAAAATAGTTCTTCGTGGTAAGCCAGTCACAGTATCGGTAGATCATATTAAGCCGGCCTACATACTGCACGACACAGACACCACACACAATACTCCACTTCACACTAATAATAATTCACACACAAATACACAGGTCAGGGGCCTTACTATGACCTCTTATAGCAGTCTTATTTTAATATTACTTTGTCAATTCGTACCACGACCTATAGAAAACAACATTAAAGTAATATTACTTTAATGTTGATTTTGCTAGCAATTTTGTGACGTCACACACAATCATTCGCTCAATCGGTACCAGCAGGAGTACGATCTCCGAAGACAGCGTTTATGGAGCCCTATCATTCATCACTATCTTGCTCTACGCAATAATAACGAGCGGGATGGCACTTGTCTGTCGGGCGACATTACTTTAACTGGGTTTCTCAACGGTGTCATGCTACGAAGGCATGATTAACATTATTGTCTAAACGTCAAAGTAGCAATTAAAATGGCTATTGGTTTTTTTTACGACTCTGGATACAAGTCCTTTAGAGCCTATCTTTATTTCTTTGTTTCTTTATTCCTAATCCTAATCCGAACTAGTTTCAATCAAAGGTTGGTGTAGGTCCTTTGATTGCTTCAAGGGAGCTTCTGGCGACAAATCTATACGAGTCCACTACTTTTTATAGTCGATTGAGTAGCGGTATTCATAATATAAACAAGAATTGGATTGGAAGAGACGAAAAAATTATGTAATCGTAAAAGGCGATCGAGGGAATGTTTTTGTCTGGGGCTTTATCATAAACTTAACAGAAAATTCATGACAGTTTAGGTCCCTTTTGTTTCAAACTTATAATAAAATTGTTTCAAAGCGTACCACGAGCTTTTAAAACAAGATTGTTTCTTTCTTGCCAAGTGATTTGAAGGAACGAATGATATGTCTATTCCCAAGCAATTGTGAGAGTGAGATAATGCTATAATTATTTCGTATAGCTCCATCACCGGTGCGTGGCGTTCCATTTTATTATGATGTATGTCTTGTAAAATATTAATTTTATAAGAAAAGAAAATGTAATAGAGCGCTGTATTATATATGTTACACAATGTAAACGACATTAAAATCTAATTTGTCTTATAAAATATTCGCTATTATATAAACAAAAAACTTGAAATTATAATTTGAAACTGTATTGCATTCGCAAGCGTGATATGGAATAGTTTTTGACCATGAAGGTTGTTATCTCTATGGGTTTTAATTCTATGGTAGTGATAAAATCTAAACATTTTTTTTTGTTCTTTGGATATAATATTCTCTTTGGTATCCGCAGCCATTTAAAATGTCATTTCGACATTTATTTATTTTGTTTGGATAAAAAGTAAATCATATTTTTCCATGAATATAGCTAATAATTTACAATACCAAGTAAGTTTTTCATATTTCTTTGTGTTAACATTATTGATGTTAAATTTTACTAGTGATTTGTAGTGGTAGATCTTCTTAACCCTCCCGCAGAAATTTCATGTGATTGGTTTGTTTTTTGCAGCGAAACGAAAAAATTATGAGGCAGGTGGATTTTCTGCAGGAATTTCTACATACTAATAAAGATGTGTATAGCTTCTAACCGTACTCTTCGGAACAAAGCTTGGGAGTCATAACATAACCAATAGTGAGAGTGTATGGGATACCCAACAAAAGGTACCTAATCAAAACATTTTAAGAATTACATTATTCTCTTATTTTAAGGAACCACAATTGATTTGCTCTTAGAATGAAACCCTTCTGTAAAAAAATAACATTTCCATGACAAAGTGCAATAAGTTAGTATTTAATATTTGTTTCTTTTTTCAGGACTTCGTCAATTGCTTTCTGGATTCGTCGAGCAAGAGAAAGTGTTATAAAAAATTGTATACCTATGCAATAATATTAATGAGAAAGTTTTTACTTGTATAGGTCAATAATTTTATGTGGTAGAAAATCATTTGTTTTGTTTTCTTCTGTACATTTTGGTAAAGTTCTTTTGTAAATAAAAAATGTACATACTATCACCATTGCTTTTAATAAAATTACTTAAAAAGATCGTGTTTTTCTATCCTTTTATGAGACAGGTTCTTGTTAGTTTATGAAATTACATAATTAAACTATTCTATGTCTTCTTCTTATCGTGTCGCTGGCTCAAAATTCAAATTTTGTTCTTCCAATACGTTGCCACTTTTACGCCTTCCTCCGACGCAGAGTATAGGTCAAGCATGGTACAGCTGGTAGGACACAAAGGGCATGAGAGGAGGTGCTGCATAGTCTGGTCATCGTGACCACACTGGCACTGTGCTTCTGCTTGGTCAATATAGCGCCAGCGCGCCAGATTCGTGTATACATCGACCTACCTCAGTTCGGAGGCGATTCAAGCTCTTCAAAATGGCAGTTTATACATTAAACTATTCTAGGTGTGTTTGGGAGAAATAACGCATAGGGTATTTTTATCTCGAAACAAAAGATCCCCATAGAATTGACAGAAAATAGTGGATATACGCAAATACCTCACGTCTTCACGCCCAACGGGGTAGACAGGGTCTAGTGCTCGTTTAGGAGATTTTTTTTCTTTATTATGGTGTCGCATTACCCAAAGACCAGTGTTGATAGTGGAATGAGGGAATCTAATACCTAATGATGCGTGCTGCCCACATCGTCTATTGGCATGATTCAGATTACATACTTATTATTTTATTTACTTTGGGGCTAGCTCAATCTGTGTGATTTGTCCGTATATATTTAATGTAGGGTTTCGTCCATTCCCTCAACCGGCTTTTACATTCTGTGCGAAAAAAAATAGGTGGTAGGTACATAAAAAATTGTAATAAATTAAAAATTGTAAGTCTTTGGGTAAATTATTGATTTTTTCTTTTCTTCTACATTTGGATTATAAGACTCGGTTTCTTAATAAAGTTAGTAAAGAAGTTGTTTCCGCGGCAACCGACCAACGTTTTCAGGATTGCTAATTTGACAGTAAAACAATACTGCATAGGAGATCATAGTGCACATTAGAGTGAATGATTTACAGTGACGTCAACAAAACTGCTAGCAAATACAACATTAAAGTAATATTGTATTAATATTGCTATCAGACGCCCATCGGGCTCAAGAACGTGATAGACTTATACAAAATATATAGCGTTATCTCACTGTTATTCATTCGTTCTGTCACGTCAATAAGCAGGAATATCAAAATCTTGTTTCAAGAGCTCATGGTGCGATTTGAAACAATATTATTATAAGTTTGAATCAAAACGAAACTAATCCTTTATGGTTTTGTAAAAGTTCATGGTACGGCCCCAGGCCACCAGAACACAATACACTCGCTGAACCCAAAGATAATGATATCCGAAGGACACGTTCAGGTCGTATTGTGCGTTTCCCATCCTATTATCGCCCTTGACGGGCTCTGGAGGGGGGTGATGTGGCATACCTCTACTCATTTATTGTTAAAATAATTTGTTTTTGTTTTAAATTGTTAAACGTCAGTAAGTAAATTAATTTAGTTAGATATTGTAGGTAAATAGCTTACACTTATATATTTACATCTATATTAAATATAATTTAGTGTTGGTAATAAAATGTTAAATTATAGTAAATGCTAAATAATATACTTAGGTACATAAATATAGTATTAGAAAAATATAATAGCCAAATATATTGCTTTCTATTGTTTTGTATAAATATATAATAATGTTAAAATCGTATTTATATAAGTTTGTATAAGTGTTAGTAATGTAATCTTTATTTATTATAAATAATTATTTATTTTATGTAAATTAATTTGTGTGTTGAGGCGGACACGCGAACGCGTTTTCGATATAGTGATTTCGACCGCGCGTAGTAACGGTCAGAGAACCGGTCCTCGTCGGCGCTCGGTTGACGGGCGCATCGAGCCGCCAGCCTCAGTCTGCGTAACCAACTAGACACATTCGCATGTCCGTCGCGCGCGCATCTCGCTTGCCGTTAGTGATTACGTATGCTACTTGCTTGTATGCTATAACTGTTCTATCGCCTTCCTTTCAATACACCTTCTTATTTCTACGATTTTGGGACTTTTTCTTCTTTGTGCCTATCCCGCTTTATGTTTGTATAATAACTTTATAAGACAAAACCAATGAGGCCTATAATTTGTTTTATCTTTCAAGCTTATTATGTAAGCGGATTTAATAGTACATAACTAATAGAAAAACAAAGATATTTATCTATTTTATGTACCTTTATATTTATTTACATATTGCCCAAACTAAATATTATTTTACTTATTTTTTTCTTACGAAAATAGTAAGTTACTGATGTTATATTATTTTTTTACTGCTACTTATATCACTTTACACATAAACACTTATTACTTAGATCATTATACATAGGGCGCACTATAAGTTTCCGGAACTGGCCACTTACATAAACAACATTTAAAAATTTATTGCAACATTTAAAAATAGAACTCTTTGGCTGTAGAATGCAGTTTGTTTCATCTGACTGTCTTTTGTTTTTACCTTGTGGCGCCATTTAAAAAATTGTGTGTCTGCATCAACATGGATTTAACTCGGGAAAATTTTCGTAGTATGATTTTCTACGATTTTAAGTGTAATTTGACAGCTCAACAGAGCGTCGCTCGGCTTGAAACAGCTTTTGGCAATGAAGCACCATGCAAGACAACTGTTTATAGCTGGTTTGCAGAATTCAAGCGCGGTCGTATCAATCTAAGTGACGAATCTCGCGATGGTCGACCGTCCACCGCTGTGACCAACAAAAACATCGATGCTGTGCGCCGTATGATTGAAACAGACAGGCATGTGACCTACCATGAAATTCGCGCATCCTTAGAAATAGGCATGAGTCAAATACAATTAATCCTACACAAACATTTGGGTGTGAGAAAGCTGTGCTCGCGGTGGATCCCACACAACTTGACCGAGGCTTAAAAAACGGACCGCGTCACTTGGTGCAGTGCCATGCTTACCAGATTCAACGAAGGTGCGTCAAATTTGGTGTGGGACATAGTAACAGGTGACGAAACATGGATTTATTGCTACGATCCCAAAACAAAGCAGCAATCGAGCGTATGGGTCTTTCAAGA
The DNA here is from genome assembly GCA_943193695.1 of Acrobasis suavella. Lineage (NCBI taxonomy): Eukaryota > Metazoa > Arthropoda > Insecta > Lepidoptera > Pyralidae > Acrobasis > Acrobasis suavella. The sequence continues at coordinate 34,523,094 of OW971928.1, forward strand.
TGAGCCGAAACCAACCAAAGTGGCGCGCGTGAAAAGTGCATCTAAGCGGATGATTGCTTCTTTTTTTTATAAAACTGAACACGTGGCTACTGTTGCTTTAGAGAATCGTCGTACAGTGAATAGTGACTGGTACACGACCATTTGTTTGCCGGAAGTTATTGACGAACTCCGTAAAAATAACCGTAAACGCCGTATCATCCTGCACTACGACAATGCTAGTTCTCACACGGCCAGACAGACAAACGACTTTTTGAAGGCGAAAAATGTAGAACTCATGAGTCATCCTGCATACAGTCCCGACCTGGCACCTTGTGACTTTTTTCTGTTCCCAAAAATTAAGAACCAATTACGCGGTCAACGATTTTCATCACCAGAAGAGGCTGTCGAGGAGTATGAAAAACACGTTTCAGAGGTCACCACAGAGGAGTGGCACAAAAGTTTTCAAATCTGGTTTCATCGAATGAAAAAGTGCATAGACGCCAAGGGAGATTATTTTGAAAAACAATAAATAAATTTTGTACCTTTAATAGTATTTTTTCATATTCATTCCGGAAACTTATAGTGCGCCCCACGTAATATGTTTTATATATTAAAATACACGAGATGTATGGATTAACTTTAATGTGTATACTGATCCAAGTAATTATTTTTTTACCTAATTAAAAAATCAAATTAACACAAAAAAACCTAATGCTAAAATAAGTAACTTTTGTTTTGGAACTTTGTGTTTAAGTGGTTCGATTCTCTAAAAGACTTTCAAAATAAAGTTAAGGTATCAATTGACACCAACGCAGAAAAAAATGTGTAAATTGATATATGTAATTTTATAGTATTTTACACGAATATTTTTTCGTGTCAAATAATATTTTTTGACGTTTTTTTCTAAAATATCTAAAACTAGATGATTTAAAGTTGTTTACATCATAAAGACTTCTTAAGTTTTAAAATATATGTTGATATCAGTAATCAAAGTTTTTCTGGTTGACGAACAGAAAGAGTGAGAATTATTGAAACTTTAATCTCAATTTTCTCAAAACTATGGTTTTGGACTTAGATCACTTTTCACTGGCAGTACAGAATAATACCTACACCTAATTATTCATAAGGCAGTAAAGACACGCTTTTGAAAAAAACAAAAAATGTGTGTAGGGTACAAAAATTTTGAGAACTGCTCAGCTTGTTAAATTTGCGCTATTTGTCGTTTCGGAATGATCACTGCTGGGAAGATAACGATGAAATAATCCCAGTACAGTATTGGTCCCGACGTCCGCGCGTACCTACCCAATCTAATGGGCTATATAAGTAACAAATCACAATGATTTACATCTTATGCTATTATACTATACATTCAATTTTACATTTAGAAAGACAATTAAAACGTTCAGTCCTGTATTTCCAAATATTTTGATCTGATAAATAGTTTTAGAATATTACTCAATTGAAAATAAAATAATCTTAGGTTTGGAAAACACCGGTATTTCTTTACCGAACGAGTTAGAGCTATATGTGTGAGGTAGAAGATAATGATGAAAAGGCGGGCTGTCAGTATGACAATTGACAATTTGATGTGCTGCCATTGTGTGTAATTGAATTACCCGAGCAAAATACACTTTTGAACTTTATGTTTGATTATATCAATTTAAGATATTGACCTTAGATGAATCACACAAGATATAAGTAGCTAAGTGCATTAATATTTTATTTAATATTTATAAATTTATTTAAAAAGTCATTAAATTTACTGAAAGGAACAATTGTTGGCAACACTTATCGTGTCGTAGTCTTGTTCCAACTTGGGAAGAGAATACAAACTCGTGGTTCTCTTGGCCTTGATTGGAGGCGGTGCCCCCCTCCCTCACACCGCACGTCCTGTGGCCTGCTTGCGTGAGTGCGTAGAATTTGTATCACAAATTAGATAGTTATTGTCAAGATATATAGATTTGTATTTGCATTTTGCTGAAGTGCAGGAGAGTGCTGTGCATCCTTTATTTTGTAGATCTTTCATTTATATTGTTAATATAGGTATGTCTCTCACATTATTCAAATTATTTGTTAGTTCATTGAGAAAGAACCTGCCCAGACATCCTATTAAAACAGGTACTTTCACGTGGTGTACTTTCCTCATTTTATGTTGTATAATTTGATAAACTTGAGATAATGAAGTATGAAATACAAAGGTTGAAAATTCATCATATGAACATTAAATAAACATATACTGAGATTAATAATCAATTTGTTGAGTCGCTTATAGATTTATAACCTAACATTTATGTAGGGAGGCTGCATAATACATTTCGTTGCATTCATACACCCATTGCATCCCTATAAAAAATTTGACATAACTCAGGTCTGCAGCTACGCTTTGCAACAGCGATGGATGTCGCACCAGTCGATACGGTGCCGAAAGAGCAAAATGGTGACATAGTTAGCAATAAGAACATGACGAGGTATAAGCGACGGTTTATGAAGAGACAATGGGAAGAATTGGCTCCAAAGAAGGAAGATGGCGAATCTGCGGAGAAGAAAGTGTGTGAAAGGATAAAAAGGAAGAAAGTGGCCTTATTGTTGGGTTATTGTGGGGTGGATTACTTTGGCATGCAAAGGTAATTTTATTTTATGTGATTTTTTCGGCAATACTACTTATACTTATATCTTTTAATAAAATGGAGCACTTGTTGCAACCTACTACCTTAAGCCTCAAGTTTTATATGCTACTCGATACTTAGTTAATATATGGAGTGTTATTTGACTTTTTTATGCCAGTGTGTCTTATAATCCATGCAGACCTAGGCAGCCATTACACATTCAAACTAGATCAAGATGTTCAAGGTCTCCGATCGCAATAGATTAATATATCTTGACCCAACTGGTTGTAACATTAGACAGTCAATCCAAATCATATCAGTCCACTGTTGGCAACCATCAGACGATTATGTGTTCTCTAATCTTACATTCAATTTGGGTTGATGGCTTGATATTATTAGTTGACTGTGACTTGATTTGTTTTAAATGTTTTTAGGCTCCTGTACCCAAAGGGTAAAAAGGGACCCTATTACTAAGACTGCAGTCTGTCTGTCCGTCTGTCTGTCACCAGACTGTTTCTCAGAGAACTGTGATAGCTAGACAGTTAAAATGTTCACAGATGATGTACTTATTTTTGTTGCCGCTGTAACAACATATACGAAAAACCAAATAAAATTAATATTTAAGTAGGGCTCCCATACAACAAACATGATTTTTTATAGATAATAGTACAGAACCTTTCGTGCGTGAGTCTGGCTCACTCTTGGCCTTTTTTTTATATGATCAAACAGTTGTATAGAAAGGATTGTTTATGTTATTATATGTGTTATAAATAACACCAAATTTGTTTTTTCAATAATTATTACCATCACCTCTACTTAACTTAAGGCAAAACAAGCCTTAAATTTGCTGCCCGAAAATTCTAGACTCCAGCCTAGACTCCAGCTTACTTAGCCCAGCCTGCTGGTAAATTCGCCACTGTATTTCTGGTTACATTCCCCAGCAGTGCCACATTCCTCATCATCAAAATTTGAATGTTTCCTGGTTGCTTCCTCAGTGGTAACACTCAGAGTATGAGGTCCCCTACCTAAACTAGGTGATTTGATGAGGTTTTTGTTTGCCATTTTCTTTATTCAATTAAAATAAACGCGTTTTGTAGGAACCCAGGAGTACAAACAATTGAAGAAGATTTGTTTAAAGCCCTTCTAGATGCTAAATATATCACAGAAGAGGATTTTAAAACACAACAGAACATTCAGTTTCAACGGAGCTCACGGACGGACAAAGGTGTCTCGGCAGCTAGACAGGTTGTGTCTTTAAAACTACGTTAGTATTGTTTTATTCACTATGTTATTCAGAATTGAAAGATGCATTTTTGATAATTGGATAAAAAGTATTTAGCATTGAGACCTGCATGTTTTTGAAGTAATCTTGCAAAACCTGGATAGTACCAGGACATGCCACCTAAGATCATCTCGAGAGGTTAAGAAATAAATTACTTAAAGTTATTATTAATGTTTTTTATCTGCCATATCCTAATCTCTCTTTTTGTCTGGCTTTCTCTTCGTTACAGTATCATTGCACATACTGACTTATATAGAAATTAACTTACCGAAAGATTTTCCAAAAAAACTACGAAATAGTCTCTTAGCTTATTTTTAAGATTACGAAAATAGTTTTATCTGTTACTTATTAAATCATTTCCTTCTCTTACAGCTCTGGAAGTAGATATAGAAGAAATAAATAAAAGATTACCAGATTGCATAAGAATATTTGGTCTCAAACGAGTCACAAATAGATTCAATTCCAAAGTTAAATGCAATGCACGTACATACAGTTACACTCTTCCTACTTATGTGTTTGAACCAAGTCTTGTTGCAGACGAAGACAGAAAACAGTATAGGGTTCCGGCAGACAAACTTGAACAAGTTAATAAAGTTTTAAATTTTTATAAGGGAACTAAGACTTATCACAACTTTACCGAAAGAAAGTAAGTAACAAATAAAGTTTACTACCTGTGCACTTTATCACCAGATTTTTTATCCGTTCTGCTCAAAAACTTTAGTAAAAAAAAGAAACCTACTTACATAATAGAAAAAAAAGAAAAATAAATGAAAGTAGATAAATAGTAAAGAAAAATCGAGGAGAAACAATAAGTTCCATGGAAAAAGAATATAGACCTTATTATATTAGAGATGTAATAGTAATTTTTTTTTTAGGCATTTTAATGATCCTTCAGCCTCGAGATACATGATGGGATTCAGCATAGAAAAAGTATTTGTCGACTCAGATATGGAGTTTGCTGTTTTATTAGTCAAGGTTAACATTTTTTCTTAATCAGAAGTGCCATTTTTGAAATGTGGGGTCACTAAACAAATGGTTATTTTTATACAAAGAACCGTTCGTTTAGTGACAGGTTCCCTTTGTTCTTTTAGGCACTGGACACACAGTAAAGACTTAAGACGTGGATGGGGCGCAGACTTGTCTGCTCCTTGTCCGTTTCATACAAAATGTATAGAAGCTTCGCAAAAAAGAACACACAGAAAAGACGGGTCACCGACAGGGCGCAGACATGACGCTTAGGCGTCTGTGTCCTATGGTAGAACATACAGAATGGACGGGGCAAAGACACGAGCGGGCGAATCGGGTGTAGGGGGACTCGCGCGTCGCGTTGCTGCCATAGATACGGTTTGTATCTGTCACGTCCGTGCCTCGTCTTTTCTATCTGTTTTCAAAAGTCGCGCCCCGCTGTGCCTTGTCTGTGCCCCGTCTGCGTCTTACGTCTTAGGGTGTCCAGCGCCTTAAGGTGGACCGGAACCCCACAAAGGGCACTGCAGACTGTCTGTGTAGTTTTACCAATTTTGAAGAGACTTTCAATGACAAGACGAGAATGACAAAACATTCAATGACGTTTTTTGTCACGTTTTGTTCTCTTATTGGTATAAACAGTAACTAATAAATTATTAAAAATATTAGTTTACTAATCTAAATATCCTATTAAGCTATAAAATCATTTTTAAGGGGCAAAGCTTCATGTTACACCAGATAAGGAAGATGGTAGGGCTCATGATAGCCGTGGTGCGAGGGCATGCAGACGAGACGGTCATGGAGAAAGTGTTCTCCAAGGACAAAGTTATGATACCAACCGCACCAGGCTTAGGATTGGTGCTTGATATGGTAAGAATCATTCTTTTGTCAATCCTTAAAATTGTGCGAAAAGTTTTACAACTCATTGCTGCCCGATTTAATGCGGCTTGGTTGTTGCTTAAGATGTTTGTGCTAAGTCGTTTAGACTGTAATACACGATTTATCGAGTTTAAAATACTGTATACTGGTCAAAAGTTTATAACTGTTCCATGACATCTACATATGTACGTATGTACTACGTAGCTAGACTAGACCAGCTATCTGGAACATTCTCCTTCATCTCATCACTATTTTTTCTATAATCTCGCCCACCGTCACGCAAAAAGTGGCCTTTTGTGTCTCCTAGCCCTGGAGTTTTTTTACTTAGAGCCGCAGGACTTAAAATGCTTGGTCTGCCCATCAGGGCCATAATGGCATTAAGACATGATGTTGTATCGTCCGTGTTTCTCTACGCGACCGAATCAAAAGAGGAGATTCGTAGGAGAACGAAGGTCACCAACATAGCCTAGCGGATTAGCTCATTGAAGTAGCAGTGGGCGGGGCACATAGCGCGAAGAACAGATGGCCGATGGAGCAGAAAGGTTCTCGAATGGCGGCCACGTACCGGCAAGCGCAGCGTAGGACACCCACCTGCTAGATAATCGGATGACTTGAGCAAGGTTGCAGGGAGGCGCTGGATGCAGGCAGCTTCCGATCGGTCGTTTTGGAAATCCTTGGTGGAGGCCTATGTCTAGCAGTGGACTTCCTGTGGCTGATATGATGATGATGATGATGATGTATAATAATAGTACTCCCAAGTTTTTACAACTAAATAAATTAACAAAGGAAAAATGCATCAATAATTAAATTTAATAATTTGTTTATTGTTTTAATAATATCCAAATACATTTTTAGGTACACTACGATAGGTACGACGCCAGGTATAAAGATAGCCACGAAAGTTTAACCTGGGACTCAGTAGAGGAAACGGTGCAAAAGTTTAAACACCAATACATATACCCGAACATAGTAAAAGGTGAAATCGAAGGTAACTCCATGGGAATGTGGCTAGAGAAGCTAAAACAACATTCCTATGAACCGTCCGATGACGTCACCGATGAGAAAGGGACGGGAGATGTCGAGAAAGATGATGATGACGATGATGAGTGTTATGATGATGATGAAACAGAAATCAAAGGAGAGAAAGGGACGGAAAATGAAATGCTTCAAAGAATAAAAGCAGAGAATATTGAGCAGAGTAAAGAACAAGAGACGAAAAATGGAGCAGAAGTAGAACAGAAAGGGATAGAATATTTAGAAAAGAAAGTTGTATAGTTGTATGAGTGCTGATGCAGTGTGATGAATTATTTTAAATTGACTAAGTATACCTACTAGGGAGCATTATCAATTAATCAAGTGCATGATTTACCTTCTCAAAAGTACATTAAAAAAGAAGCGGTACTACATCTCTTTTGCCGTCAATACTGTTACTGACGTTTACTTCTCGTTGATCGCTGGGCCAATCAATTGCTGCTGTATGACGGTGCGTCATGGCCGACAGTTGACGCCGTGTCATGCGACACTAATAAATTTCACGGCACCGATTTGCGCGATGAACATGTTTCTTTGAATGTTACTTTTCCATAGTATAATCATATAGTTCGCTGTTTTTAATCAATCTAAATCTAAATATATATAACTCAAAGGTGACTGACATAGTGATCTATCAACACATAGCCCAAACCACTGGACGGATCGGGCTGAAATTTGGCATGCAGGTAGATGTTATGACGTAGACATCCGCTAAGAAAGGATTTTGATAAATTCTACCCCCAAGGGGATAAAATAGAGGATGAAAGTTTGTATGAAACTTTGTCAATTTTAAACCTATCGGCTGCTTTGCATGCATAAAGCTACTATGACGTAGGCATCCCCTAAGAAAGGATTTTGATAAATTACACCCCTACGCGAGCGAAGCCGCGGGAAAAAGCTATTCAAATATAATATAATAAAATAATGATTGTACTCCGAATGGTGAAATAAAGTTTTTTTCAGGTCTGATAAAGGGATCTTGAGGCTTTCTTTAACCGGCATAGGAGCAAATAGAATTTTACGCTTTTTCCTCGCCAAGAAGGTTCGCTCAAAGCGGGTGAAATACGCCATTTTTTGGTTTTGAGAGACGTGAATATTTCTGGCCACATACAAATTCCTAGTGCACTTTCAAAATAATATTTAAATGACAATATATCAGTGCAAAAACTTTGATGTAAATAATATTGTTTGTCTTTTATTATGAAATATTTATTATGTCAGTAAGGCATAATATAAATAAATGTGGCAGAGCCATTATTGAGTTTATTATATCAATTTTATAAGTCCCAAAATGTAGGATAACTCCTGAGGCTCTGATTTGTTAAAAATATAAATTATAATAGTATCGTTGAGTTATATCCCATAACACAGGTTTAAAATCTTACTTTGGGGCCAGCTCTATATTTGTGACACGTCCCGAAATGTACTTAAAAAACTTACGAAAAATGTGATAAAAATATAAATTATATTTAGTTGTCATCGTAAATTCGTAGGGCGACGCTTTTGGTGACTTTGAAATGTAGCATGCAGATACAAAGATCAGTTTGTTCCCAATTGCAATGTATTTTCATGTTTTGTAATTTTGTATTTTTCTGTAAAAAAGGGCTAAATAAAAAAGTGTGAGGGTCAAAAAAGTGTTATATCTCTTAGCGTGTCAGAAAGACTTTTTTATACGATTGTGGACCAGTGTTTCTCCCGTATTATAAGCAAAGTTGTCTGTAGCCCAAGTAGCTCAAGGGGTCTCTTATATCCACACTATCTTTTGATGCGAAATTGGCCCTCGATCTTTATACTATCTCCCTTTCAATTTCAATTGTGCATCTTAATGTTCTATGTACTTTATACGTTTTATTTTTTGATATAAAGTTAATACTTATAAAATGTCAAAGTAAATCTCGGAAAGAAATTTCTATTCTAATGCAAGGCGTCTCGTCTGTCTTAGCTTTTCATCTCTTTTTGTGCTGTGCCCGCGCAGTTTTAGTTGCAGTTGTTCACCACGCTACTGGTGTTCTGATACACGTTAAAATAAAACTCATTGTCGTGTAAAAGCGATTATTAAATAATAAGACCTTTACAGGCCGGTCTTATTACTGAATAATTATTCGAATTAGAATCTAGAATCAATCATGTAATAAATTAAAGTCAGTCGGTCCGTAGCACTGGAAACGGGTTGATTTTGATGCGGTTTTCGTTATCATGTTGAGCAAAGCCGGGGCCGCTAGGTGAATCTGAATGACATAGTAACATTGAAGTATATCCATTGAATGTGACTTGTTACCGCTGGTTAGGCCTCGTGTGACATCTTGTTATTTAGATGAGCTTAGTGGCCCGATGGGAGTACGCATTTTTAGCTTTTTCGCAAGTTAAGCATCCGCGGGCGTCTTCAACACTTGGATGGGTGGTATAAAATTTTCTCGAGCTCCTTCGTGTTTCGAAAGACACGCAAATTGTTGGTTTCGTTTGTCAGCATCGTATAGCAGTCGTCAAGTCATAACAGATGGCTTTTGCCAGCTTGAAAAATCTGTCACCTGTGTTTGCTATTAAAACATTAATTTCAATTCTCAATTCCGAAAATTTTATCTAAATGACACATAGTAACATTGAAGTCCAGCCAGTGAATGTAACTTGTTACCGCTGGTTAGGCTTCGTGTGACGATTTGTTATTTAGATGAGTGGCCCAGTGGGAGTACGCACTCTTAGCGTGTTTGCAAGTTAAGCATCCCCGGGCGTGGTGAATAGATAGATAACCCTTTATTGTACACCAAAAGAAATATGTCACACTAAGAAATAATTTTATCTTAAATGAGTAAAATGGGCGGTCTTATCGCTTAGAGCAGCCATACTCAACCTTTTTTTACCCTGGGCCACATAATTGCTACTGTTTAACCTTGCGGGCCGCAGTAATTTACCTACGTACCTATGTCGCCTACGTCCCGAGCGAATAGTCTATCTATGTACCAAATTTTATCAGAATCGATTCAGTGGTTTACTCACGAAAGCGTAACAGACAGACTGGGTTTCTTTCGCATTTGTTACTAGCGGTGAAGTGAAGATAATGCGACAGTTAAATAAAACTATATATTAAAAATATAAGCATTTATTTCTGTCATAAAAATTAATGTGATTTTTGACATTGTAACAAATTTTTGTTAAATCAGGCACATAGTTACTGCTTGCTACTCTCAAGACGTCGTCTAGGTGCGAATCAGTAAGCCGAGATCTGTAGACATTGTTTGCATATTTCATTTTTGAATATGAGGATTCACATAGGTAAGTTGATGCAAACAATGTCAAGAGTAAGTGTGCGCAATTTTTTAACGTCTCATAGCTATCCGGTACTAATTTCCAAAATTCTTCATATTGATGTGTCTTTCTTTTCTCTTTAAAAATCGCCTCCAGATTCGTATCATTTTTTAAATCAATCAGCTCATCAGATAATTTTACATTATCAAAACCCAATAATGCAAGCTCTGTTGTAGTGGCTACTTCTGAATGCCAGGGATTTTCAATTAAGAGAAGACATTTCTTTATTTTACGTAAATCTGAAATCTCTTCTGAAATTCGTTGCTTAAGGAAAGTAAGTAATTATAAATATAAACCAGATTTTCTGGGGAAACCTTAATTCCATTCTGTTGAGCTTTTATTAATGTTGGAAAATTATTAAGATTTTCATTTTTTATTTCTTTGATATTCATATGAAGTTTGTCTTCGAAAGCAAACACTTTACTTGCCATTTGAGAAATAAGTTTATGCTCACCTTGTAATCGACGATTAAGTTCACCAAGTTTTTCTGTTATATCGCAAAGAAACGCTAAAAAACACCACCAACTGTCTTTATCAACTTCTTTATAATTTTGCTGTAGAAATAATATTATTTCGTGCCTTAACATTACACATTGTTTGACCAATGGTTTTCTCAATTGGAGGTATGTATGTTCCATTTTCTTTAAAATATTTTAGACGTTTATATTCAGTATCAAATGACTTAAATGGAGCTTGTATTGCAGACAAAATACTATTTTGTAGAGTTAATAAAGTTTCATGTTGTAATACAGACGTACTCAAAATATTTTCTACATTGGTCGATAAACTATTACATAGGTATTTGTTCATTCCTTCCACTATACTTTGAACTGTATTTCTAGGTATTAAAGGGTTTGCATATAGTGAAGAAAGAAACCTTATTAAAGAATAACTATTGCTGCGTATTGTTTGGTGCGATTGTTGATTATTTATAGTAGTAACATCAGGAAAATCCAAAATGGGTGAAAATTCACTTGCACTAGGCACATTGTTTAAGATTTCGGAATTTGAAGGTTGGGTTGTAACTGTTTTATCAATAATAGTTAAGCTAGTTGAACTATCAGATAAAGAATGATGATGTTTCAGTAAATGTTTACGAAAAGTATTTCTTAAATGAAAAGACCTGCTACAATCACCTTCTACGCAATGGTACTTTGAAAAAATATAAGTTGCATGAGATAAATTAAAATGTCTTAATAATGAACGAATATTATCACAAAGTTGAAATCATAAGAAACACGTTGGCATTTTGAAAATATCCAAGTGAAATATAATATTAGTCACTATTAATATTAAGATCTACACATAGCGTATTTATTGATGTGATTTTTTTGTCATATTTAGTTTTCAATTCGTACAGCACTACCTGTATAAATTGCCACAAGTTGTAACTTTCTAGAGGGTATTGTGCGTTCAGAACAAATATTATTTTAAAACAGTCATCTATAGCTTTAATCATAGATGGAACCTCATATCGAATATTATTTACAATAATATACCTGGACACTATTTCTCTCAAAGTAGGTCCGACGATAATAATGAATGGCTGCACAGTCAATGCGAGATCAAGCATCTTCTTCGTGCGACGAACAATAGTTTCCTCTATTTCTGCTGCACTCTTGACATGGGTGATAAATCCTTCCAGTACTTCCTGCTTCGATGGGCGCCATAGAGTTTTGGACTTCAATTTACTTTTAGGTATGTTCGATGTTGACATCAAAAAAGGTATTGACATGAACGCAGCTATGTCTATAATTTCATTGTTTTCTGTAAATTAACACGCGTTTTGAGTAATAGTATTATAGAAATATTAAGTTAGAACAATATATACCTATGTATTATGTGTTTGTTATTTCATCACGCCGAAGTGGCTTGATAATTTGTACAAAAACCTGTAGAGTTATTAATAGACTATGAAAAAATTTAAAAACTAGACTAATAAAATCGAATTTAATGCAAACAAAATCACAAACAAAACCTAAAGGTTAGGTATTCAAACAATCATATTTACGTTGCTCAATATCTTCGAAGACGTCTTTTAAATAAAGGATGGAACGGGTTTTTGCCAATTTGATAATTTTTGTTCTTAGTAGCAGCCAGTTTTCCATCAGTTTTTGGTCATTGTCAGGATAAACAGACTTAAAATCTTTTAAAGCTGAAATAAGATTATTGATAATATTAACGGTGGTTAATCAAAAGTTTTCGAAGTCGGTTTAAAATCACTGGTCACTCACCAAGAATATGCCTCCAGGCTGATTTAGAGCTTTGAAGTTTTCATAATATTGTTGTATTGTCAAGTTCTTGGTCTGTAAAATAGTCAGTCGTTCCTTTGTTGTGATGTTCCAATATTGTTCTACTGTTTCCCATGGGTCTGTACAGTTCTTTAGCCAAAGTATTTTATCTGTAAGGTCATCTGCAGACTCTGGTAACTGCAATGTTACATCTTGGAGACTAGTACTGGGCCCTGAAGTCTGGACATTGCTCCTGGTACAAACTGGAGATGAATTTGCATTCTTTTCTTTTGTTTTAATCAGACCAGTTTTTATAAAATTTCTTCGCCTTTGTCGGTAGCAATCTAATAATTTTCCTTTGGCAGATACTTTGTGTTGCGGACTGAAGCTTGAAAAGGGAATAAAGTAAACGGATGCACTTTCCTTTTTAAAAACTTTGGTTATAGCGTACGCCAGTTGATAAAACCGTGAGCTGGTGATACATTTTTCAGCATCATCCTTTAATTAATTATTAATAATGATGTTGCAAAGTCGCCGCCTAGCCGCATTGTCCAATAAACCATTTTCTTGATACTGTAGAAAAAGGCCTTTACCTTCATTGGTCGAGCTTAATATTTGATATAGCTCCTGAAAATAATACAATGTGGCTTTAATAAATAAACTATGACACAAAAGTGATAGATATATACCTTGCATTATCATCATACCACACCAGGGCTTTTCAACTGATATACATATATATATAGTGTTTTAATATTTACAACAAAATAAAAATTAAATAAATTAAATTGGCTTATATTTATTCAAAATGTAATTAGGAAATTAGCTAATTCTCAATAATTATTTCTAGGATAATTGAAAACATTACAAACTGCACTATAGCCAGAGTGCATTGAAAATAAAAAAATACTCACACAGTCCTCTTTGAAGTCGCTTAAGAAGGAAGTTTGATCGTCAATTTGTTCATCTAGCATAAGCACTGTGTCTGAGTTTAAGCCTTGGTTTACGTTTGACTCTTGAAGTAGATATATTTTGTTTGTGTTTGTTAGTATTTCTGTCTGAAGATAAAAAGCAAAAGAAAAGTTACCATTACTTAGTCAAAACAAAAGTAAAAAAATAATTTTCTAAATTAAGAAGATAGTATACCCTACCATAAAAGGTGATTATGATATGTTATTAGAGTATTTAATTAAACTAGAGACTTACATTATTTTTGTCAGAAAATGCGTCGGTTACTATGTTTTTTAGCATAGCAATTTGAATGGTTAGCTTAGCTCTGTGACCAATTGAAGGCACCAGTTCTTTTAGATCTTCTGCTGACAAAATTTGCAGAATGTCTAAGTCCACGCTATGTTCTGGAATAAGATAATACTTACAAAATATTTCTTATTGAACGGCTAAATTGTTGATTGATCTACAACTGAGCTACTTATCTTTGAACTAAACTATTAAAGTAAGACTAGATCAATTACATACCTTTAAACTTATCTATATACATGGCAAGTCCCCAAGAGGTAAGATAATCCTCAAGGTTTGAATCTTTGGCGGCGTTGATTACCACCGGCGGCTCGGCCGCTGCCGCCTGGTCAAACTCACCCATATTTTTAAACGTTTGACCACTTTGACGAACAATTTTTTTAACAAACACCATCCACTTAACCGAAAGAATAAAGAAAAATGACAAACCATTTACTAAACGCAAGAGCACAGGACACAGAATCAGGATTACAAAGTACTCTATGATCAGGAATGAACTTGTTCTTTGCTTTGATACACGCGCGCGACGCGTTACCCCTCCTCCCACAACCACGCGCCCCCGCCGTTTGGTTATACGTAAACAATCCGTTTTTTCGGTGTCAACAAAGAATGATAACTACTTACAAAACCATTATGTTACGTACAAAGAACATTTTGTTTATTTTTTAAACGATACACGTAGTTATTTTTGCTAAACTTGTGGGCTATGAATAACAAAAGTTTTTTAGTAAATAGATAAAATCAATCAGTTGTTGTGAACAAAACTGGTTATTTAATGTATTAAATAAGTTTTGTACTTTGCGATACGTGTGGATTGATTACTATTAATGTACAAATTTCTTAAAAATAATCAAACACTTTGATTAATATTAAACCCTAAGTTTAGATGTCTGTAAAACCTGGTTTTGTAGCTGCAAACTGCGCTAGTTGGTTTATGTAAGTAGAGTAAACAGAAACAAAAAATTTAGTTACTAAATACCAAATTTAAATCTACAGAACTAGTTTGACACTGATTACTGAAAAGTTTGTTTAGATTTAACTAAAGTTCATTTTCCTGTAGCTAAACCGTTAAATAACATAACTAGTTTTGTAGATCCTTGTTTTCAGTGTTTTTAATCGGACGCTAGCTCTATATACTACTTTGCACGTCTTATATACTTTGTTTCAATTCAGTGGGTAAATAGTATGCAAAACAACAGTTTTATACTTGAAAACATATTTATTACCTATATATTGACATACGTCTATTAGATATATTTTTATAATATAAATAAAACAAAAGAACTTCTAGAAGTACAACTATAAATAGACATCCAATACTTATACTTAACTCCAAAATAGCCGTTATTGAAAAAAGAATAAAAGAAAATATAATATAAATGTAAATACACTAATTATTTATCAGGAGTATGATAATTTTCAAAACAATATTTGGGATGCAATGTAATTTCACACTTCTTGCAAAAAAATTTGGCTTTTTTGTGACACATGGCACACCTCAATTGATTTTCCTTATATTTAATTATGTGTCCTATGTTATCATATCTCGAAATTTCACGGAAATTCTGAGAAGTGCGACCAGCTTTCCGATTCTCATTTTTTTTATATATTTCAAGTAAACCTGTCGCAATACTCCTAAACTGCAGATGATCGTATTCTCCGCTATTTTTTTTTGTATAACTGCCAAGCATTATGAACGGTCATATCTAAACAGTGAGAAATAAGCGAAAAATACCATTTCTTTCCACGTATAGAAGTTCTATACAATCCCACATTTTGGTCGCACCTTTCTACTCCTCCCATATTCTCATTGTAGACCTTAATAAGTGCGGGTTGATCAACAGTTATGTATTTTTTTTGTTGTTGAGAAAATGTTTTTATTTTGCCTATGGGTTGCACTTTTGCAGCATTTGATGAAACTGACACTACGCTGTTGTCATGCCATTTGCATATTAAAATTTGTTCACTTCGTGTTGACATATGTTTGTAGGCTCCAAGTTCTAATTTCTTCATTTCCTTGTTTGACGGGAGTGGACATTTGGATAGACGGTTTTCTGTGATAGTACCTGTAGCTTTAAAATTTCTTAGACGCAGCTTATCGATGAGTGGCATGGATGTGAAGAAGTTGTCGAAAACCAGATGAAAAGGTGCTTGCGAGTCTAACTTGCGAAGAACATCAGCGTACTGTAAAATCACGCTAGCGCCCAAGCCTAATTTCTTGTTGTCACTTGATATTTCAGCTGAATGCCCTTGGTATGGATCAAACCAAATCACATAACATAAAATAAGAGCAATGCTATGAACCTAAACAATTACAAAATTAAAAATGAATTAAAGAATTGGTTGGATGGCTTAGACTATGACAGTACGGAGAAACTATTGGTTGTACTGAAGTAATAAGTACACACCCACCTATTTACACATACAAGCACCCAAGTTAACACAAAAATACATTCATATTTCAAACACATTAATTTAGCAAAATGAGTCGAAGTAATTAATGGTTATGCAATGCATAACCATTAATTACTTCGACTTCGGTTATGCAATGCATAATATGCATGCAAATCAAATTTATACACATTTTATGTAATCTCATGTCATTATTATTTTGTAATCATCTATATTAAATTCAAAATTTGATCTTGACAACAAAATTTTTGTATCTAGAACTTATAATAGGGAAGAACTGGTTCTCGGGATACAGGTTATCCTAGTCCGAGAGCCAGGGCTACATTTATCTTGTAAATCTGTTTGTTGAGAATAAATGATTATTATTATTATACTTTTTATAAGTTTTTCTCCTCTTGAAGAGGGTATACGCCTTATACGCGGGCCGAAGCCAAGCGTAAAAGGGGTTATTTTATACTGTAAGTTGAAGTAAGTGTGGAGGAACTAAGGAATTTGCGTGTGATGCAGCAGGTATTGAGGATCACGGCCTTCTGAATTAAAGTAAGTATGTGTGCTGGAATATCTAGCGTATCTAAACTTTTAATTAGGGATTTTGGTATCACACCTGTGGATGATAATACTATGGGGATTATATGAACCGTTTGAACTTTCCATTGTGTTTTTATTTCTATTGCTAAGTCTTGGTATTTACTTAATTTTTCAGATATTGTGGTCTGTAGATTGTGTGTGTTGGGGATAGCTATATCAATGAGGTAGACTTTTTATGGACTTTATCGTGTAGGGTGATGTCTGGTCTATTGTAATGGATAGTTTTATCGGTGATAATGGTTCTGTCCCAGTAGATTTTAAAGTTATTGTTATCTAGTACGGAGTTGGGAGTGTATTTATAGTATGGAGTCATTTTCGGTACAAATTGGTATTTGTGGGCAAGGTGTTGGTGGACTATTGATGCTACCTGATCATGCCGGTGCTTATAATCCGTCTGGGCGATCGATTTACAAGCACCGGTGATGTGTTGTATAGTTTCTGATGCTGCATTACAGTGCCTACAAAGATCTGTGGGTTGATTGAGGTCTTTTATTATGTATTTCCGGTAGTTACGGGTGGCAATAACTTCGTCTTGAATAGCAAGCATAAAGCCTTCGGTCTCCGGAAACAGTTCGCCTTTCCTGAGCCATTCGTTCGACTTCTCCTCATCGACGTGTGGTTGGCTCAGGTAGGTTCGGTGTCTTCCATGGAGTGACTTGGCAGCCTATGCTGCTGTTTTATGTTGTGTGTCTATTATTGTCTCAGTAGGTTGTGTCTGTCTGTCATGTAGGTTTAATGGAGTAAGCTTGGTGTTTGTTTCTGTAACAGCACTATGTAGATTTGATTGAGTTGATTTATTGTGAAAATATTTTCTAAGTGTGGTTATTTGTTTACTATGCAGGTTTTGGATGTCTATAAATCCTCTCCCACCATCTTGGCGCGGTATAGTAAGTCTTTCTGTACAAGCTTTGGGATGATGTTTCCTGTATGATGTAAGATGAGTGTTAATGGTCCTTTGCAGTTTTTTAAGGTCAGTCTTAGACCAGTTTATGATTCCAAACGAATATGTTAATATCGGTATTGCATAGGTGTTGATAGCTTTAGTGGTATTTTTTGAATTTAGATGAGATTTTAAAATACAATGAAGACGCTGTTAAAATTTATTTAGAAGTTGAGCTTTGGTCTGTTTTTGGTGTATTTGTCGTGATTGATTGAAACCTAGATATTTGTAGGTGCTGTTATCATCCATAGGCTCTATTGTTTCTCCGGTTTCTAGCACATAACTGTTATTTAGAACTTTACCTTTGACTATGGATAAAATTTTACAAACAGCTCTTTTTTATTGGATGCGTAGAGTTTTATGTCATCCATATACATAAGGTGTGACAATGAGTAGTTGGGAAGGGTAATTCCTGCTTGAGATTTATTTAAAAGATAGGACAAAGGGAGTGCCAGACAAAACCATAACGGGCTTAAAGCGTCTCCTTGGAATATCCCTCTTTGAATGAAAATCGGTTCAGTACTTTCTGATTCTGATTGGTTCGTTTGTATTTTCAAGACTGTTTTCCAGTAACGCATAGAGGTTTCTAGGAATGATACTATTACCGGGTGTATTTTATAAAGTTTCAAAACTTGAAGAAGCCAACTGTGTGGGACGGAATCATAAGCTTTGCGGTAGTCAATAAACATGGTGTGAATATTTTTCTTTGTTTTAAATGCTTTATTTATAACTACAGAGTCTATTGTCAGTTGTTCCTTACATCCTTGGCTATTTTTGCGGCATCCTTTTTGTTGTTCTGCTAATATATTGTATTTATTCAAATGTTTATTTATAGAGTCGCTTACACAAGCAGTTAGAATTTTGTAAATGGTTTGGAGGCATGTGATTGGTCTATATTTTGCTGGATTTTTTCGGTCATTAATATCTTTAGGTATCATGTAGGTTATACCTTCGGTTAAGTATAACGGCATTATATCCGGGATCTCTATGAATTTATTGATATGCTTGAATAATGGTATGTGAATGCTTTCCAATTTTTTATACCAATAGTTGTGTATATGGTCTGATCCGGGGGCTTTCCAGTTGTGGGTGCGTTTGATGATTTGTAGAAAGGTATCAATGGAGATTTGTTCAAATTCCATTTCTGCAATATGTGTTAGTGTTTCAGTAGTTTGATTGATCCAGCCAGCTTCCTTGTTGTGCTCAACAGGGTCTTCCCAGATACCAGCCCAGAATTCTCTGACGGCTTCTGGCGATGGTGTTTCTGTGTGTTGGTTAGTTCTGTTACTGTGTGTTTCGGTGATATTTCTGTAGAATAATTTTTCGTTGTTCATGAATTGGGTATTTTGTGTTTTACGATCTGTGCATGTGATATATCTATTAAGCCTACTAGAAGCTGCGTTAAGTTTTTGTTTTATTGTATCTAAATATTGTTCTAGCTGCGTATTGTTATTTTCGTATTGTGCATGTTCTGTATATTTTACTTTTATATTTTCTACTGTTTCTATAAATTTTCTACTTTTGTGTCCCTGCATATATTGAATTAATCTAGCTATTTCTGTCGTAAACCCGTTTATCTTTTTTTCTAGTCTTTTTTGCCATGCTGGTTTATATTTTTCATTTTTCCTATTTCTGTGTGTGTTCGTGTCAACAATTCTAGTTCCATTACATATTGCTGAGGTATAAGCTGCAGAGTAAATTATAGTCTGAAGTGTTATGAAATCTTGGTCCTTAGCTAAATATTTAGGAATTACATGTTTATCGATATATTCTACAATCATGGCTAATTTTCGTGATGTTTTCAGCCTAGGTATATATGGTCTCGAAATCGGATCAGTGTCTTTGAATTTATTAAATGTTTTCGCAAATTCTAATGTAATTTTCTCTTGCAACGAATAGTGTAATTTACGATAATCCTTTTGTTCATCTACACCACAGTTAAAATTTATGGTATCAGAGATTTGTGAAAAAGTTTCTTCATTTTCTGAATCGTGTATGTCTGTCCATGTTTGTCCTTGGTCTTGAATAGAGTGATAATTAGTTTGGCTATGGGCTTCTACTTCTCGCTTAATTTGTTTTATTCTATCTTCTAAAATCATTTTATTATTAATTATAACGCGTCGTTGGTCTGAAAGTCTTTGTTCGGATATATGTGATAAGTGTGGGTGTAGTTCGATAAATCTGGTGTGTACTTTCTTTCTATGTGCAGTTATGTTGGTCTCTAATTCTGTAACTTCAAAGTAAATTTGTAATATTGACTCATTTAAGTCATTAGACCAAGACATACGAGATCTAGCTGGATGCATTTGATTTTGTGGCATTAGGTTATTTTGTTGACAATTTTTACCTACATCGTTTTTAATTTCCTCAAGGACATTTTGTGTTAGTAGCCTGTTATTAATTATTGCCCTTCGTTGGCCACCTAATCTTTGTTTAGAGGCATTTACATCAGGAAAAGCTTCATTGAATTTTTGGTGTAGTACGTCTAGGTAACCACGTGTGTTTGTTTCCATGTTTGTAGCAATTAAATATGTGCGCCAAATGAACTTATTCATGTCATCTGTCCACCTTTGTCTCGCACGTTTAGTGCCAGCAGCGGGTGCAGCATTGTCAGCG
Source organism: Acrobasis suavella (assembly GCA_943193695.1). Lineage (NCBI taxonomy): Eukaryota > Metazoa > Arthropoda > Insecta > Lepidoptera > Pyralidae > Acrobasis > Acrobasis suavella. The sequence goes on from OW971928.1 coordinate 34,543,182, forward strand.
AATGCCTCCTGCACAACGTCCACTGACATGGGTGATACAGTCGATGACCGGTCTATTGCATCTAATTCAAATGATCGTAGTGATGAGTTGGGTGATGGAAAAAGACTATTGGATGATGATGGTGAATGAGGGATGATATCGGCTGTAGCATTTTCATTGAGGGGAGCCCGCCTGCTCAACTCGCCCTCACCGATGGTTCGCATACTGTGGCACTCAGCACCGGCTCCAAGTGCGCCCCGGCGACCCCCGGGCAGCGGCCGTAAACTATATCTTCTATTATTACTTTCCATTTCTCTTCATAAAGGGTTGGGGCCGTTAGTTTGGGAAGGGTGTCATCAAGGTGTTAGTGACGGTAATGTAATGTGTTATTTAACCTAGATGTAAGTGGCAGCTTTATTAACCAGTGCCATGCTTCCCGTGAGCCCCCCACCACGATAAGGTGGCCCCCCGGGGGGGTTATTATTATTATTATTTTTATACGTTTTCAGTGTCTCAGCTTGAGCTGGTATAATTTATAACATTTACGGGCGTTGCCAAGTAAAAGGTATATAAACTTACTGCGGTGGTAAGTCTGTGTGTCCGTTTTCGTCAATCTGAAGGAATTTCCTAACTATGCGGCATGTGTTCAATATGGCAGCTTTTTGCATGCAAGGTTGAGGGTTTCAGATCAAGAAGTTTGAGGCTATGGTGTAAGTGTTTAGGAATAATTCCAGTAGTTGAAAGAACAATAGGGACAATGAATACCTTGTTCTGCTTCCAGATTCTGGTGACTTCATCCTGCAGATCCGTGTATTTGTGTATTTTTTCGGCTATGGTTTTCTGTATATTGTGGGTATTGGGTACGGCAATGTCAACAAGGTAAGTTACTTTATTTATTTTGTCTTGTAGAGTTATGTCTGGGCGATTATAATGAATGGTGCGGTCAGTCAGTATTGCTCGGTCGTAATACATCTTGTGTGTTTCGTTTTCTAGTACCGGATCTGGCGTGTATTTGTAATACGGTGTGTTTGTTCTGGGAATGAGTCTGTGTTTGTATGCTAGTGTCTGATGTAGAATGTTTGCTATCTGGTTATGTCTGTGCGTATAGTCTGTCTGTGCAAGGTTTGGACATGCCCCGGTAATATGTTGTATGTTTTCAGGTTGGCTGTGACACTTACGGCATCGGTCGTCGGTTACTGTTACATCTTTAATTATGTGCTTTCTATAATTCCTTGTATTTATAATTTGATCCTGGATCGCAATCATGAAGCCCTCAGTCTCTGGATACAAGGATCCGATAGAAAGCCATTTGTTGGAGGCAGAAGCATCAATATGTGACTGTTCCAGGTCATGTGGGTGTCGACCGTGCAGTACTTTTCTCTTCCATTGTTTTTTTCTTGTCTTTTCTATATTATCTAAATCTGTTACTCTATTTTCTACGCTAAGATTCAAAGGTGTATAGTTGAAGTCATTTTTTACTACAGATCTATGGATTTCGCTAATGGGTGACTTGTGAAAAAAGAATTTTCTAAGGTTCGTTATTTGTTTGTTCCAAAGCGTAACTAAGTTTATTAGTCCTCTGCCTCCTTCTTGTCTTTTTATCGTCATCCTTTCTATTGCAGATTAGGGGTGCAAGCAATTATATTTTGTAAGTATTGTCCTGGTATTTATTTCTAAACTATTTATGTTGGATTTACTCCATTTAATGATCCCGAACGAGTAGGTTAAAACAGGTATTGCAAAGGTGTTAATTGCTTTTATAAGACTTTTTCCCGTCAGTTGACTTTTACATAAAGCAGTAACTCTTTTTTTGTATTCTGCAGTGAGAGAGGCCTTTATTTTTGTGTGGTCTAACCCTTTGGACTGGTGGTAGCCGAGGTATTTATACAACTCGTTCGGTTCCATTGCTGTGATATTATCTTCATCACCTACTACGTAATCTCCGGGTCGGATTTTTCCCTTAACTATATTGATTGTTTTGCATTTGTCTAATCCGAATTGCATATTAATGTCTTTGCTAAATTTGGTCGTTGTATCTATTAGTTTTTTCATTTCGGTTTGTGTTTTGGCATAGAGCTTGATGTCATCCATATAGATTAAATGACTTATAGATGTTTCAAATTTGTCATGTTTCAACTGATATCCGGCTCCGCTTTTACGCAGCAGGTGTGATATTGGGTTTAGGGCGAGGCAGAACCACATGGGACTCAATGAATCTCCTTGATATATGCCTTTTTTAATGTGGATTTGTCTTGTTGTTACATCTTTTAAATGTAATTTTGTTTTCCATAGTTTCATTGTATTTTGAAGAAAGTCTATTAATTTAGAATTAATTTTATATATTTTCAAAATGTGTATAAGCCAGGAATGAGGAATACTATCAAATGCCTTTCGGTAATCTATGTAAGTACTGTGTAAATTTCTTTTGTTCGTTGCTGCGTGTCTGTTAATCAATGAATCTATAACAAGTTGCTCCTTACACCCCATGTGCCCCCACCTGCATCCCTTTTGTTCTTCCGCAAGAATGTTGTTCGTTTCTAGATGATTGTTTATTTTGTTAGTTATTGCCGATGTAAGAATTTTATATAACGTAGGTAAGCAAGTTATTGGACGATACTGAGATGGTTGAGTAGAATATTTTCCTTTTGGGATCATATAGGTTATACCTTCTACTAGAAAAGGGGGAGTGGGTTGTTTACCTTGAATAACAAGGGTTAATTTTTTTGCTAAAATTTTGTGTAATACATTGAGTTTTTTGAACCAGAAGTTATGTATTTTATCTATACCAGGACTTTTCCAATTGTGTAACCGAGATGTTTTATTAGCTATATCTGTTTCATTTATTTCTGTGAAATTCATTTCTTCCAACTCTTTCCATCTGTTCTCCTCTTCTGATATCCAAGTTGCTGTTTCGTTATGTTGTGTATCTTCTTCCCATATTCCCGTCCAGAACTCTTCTAAATTCTTTACTTCAGGTAATCTGTTATCACTTGTTGCGTTATCGTTATTTTCAAATAATTGCCTGTAAAATATCTTTTCATTATTATTGAATAGTTTATTATCTATTTTCCGTTTATATGATTTTTTATACCTAGATAGTCTATGGGCTTTTAGTGATAATTTTTGTTTTAAGGTATCTAAATAGTCTTCAGGTTTCTTGTTATGGTTTTCATGTCTACTATGTACTTGTGTGTTCCTGAAAATTCTATTTACTTCATCAACTACATTTTGGGATCTGTTATTGTTTATATATTGTGTCAACCTACCTATATCTGATCTAAGTTGTGTTATATCTTTTTCTAATCTTATTAGCCAAGCTGGTTTTCTCTCTACTCTTTGCTGTGGTTGGTGTTCATATGCTTCTCCTATATTGTAACCTAATTCACGTGAGATAGCTACAGCTGTACAATAAATTAGAGTATGGATATCAGTAAGTTGCGAGTCTTCTGAATAAAATTGTTGCAAGATATCATTATTGAATGCTTCTATAATCTGTCTCAAATGTAAAGTATATTTTAGTTTGGGTAACTTTGGTCTTAGTGTTGGGTCAATTCCTGCGTATTGAACTAGAGCTGTTTGTAGATTTTCGTATAGTTTTTGTACTGAATTATTGACTAATGTAGGAGGCTGTAAGGTCTCAACTTCGGTTTCTACTAATAAACTTACTGTTTCTGTTTGTGTGGATACATGTGAGTTTGATGTGAAGGATGTTGGAAAATTTAAATCTGAATAAGGATGTATTGCCGAGTCTTGTGAAGTTATCATGGAATTTACTGTGGGTATTATTGGGACATTTGAGTTATTTGTCTGAGTTAGTAGGTTGCTGTTTGAAAGAACATCTGGTATGGTATAAGAGTATTGATTATTTCTCATTATTGTTTGTTGTGTTGTTTGTGTTTACTGGCATATTAGATTGAAAGAGAGAGTCAGGGATAGATAGTGAAGGTACTGTGTCGGTTTATTCAAGTTCTTGTCTGACCTCTTCTTTAATTTGATTTAATTCATCTTCGGTAATCATTTTGTTTCTAATTATTACACGCCTTTGGTCTGAAACCCTCTGCTCTGACACGTTAAGTCCTGGGTATTGTTTAACGAATTCTTCATGTAACAAATTTCTATAAACTGTCAAATCTGTCTCTAATTTAGTTATTCGGTAATATGTACGCATGATGAATATATTAATATCATTTGTCCAGCTCATGCGTACGCGAGGTTTTCCAGCCTTAGTGGACGCAGGTTTAAAAGCTTGAGCTTCCTGTGTAACACATAAAGTTGGATTGGGAGCTATTTGATCGCAAGGATCTTCATCCACAGAGCTGAGAGATGGTGCGTAAGATGCTGTACTGGGGCTATATGGCTCAAAAATATCTGAGGAGGAATGAGGGGATGGACTTCGATATCTATTACATGTACGTCTAGAACTCCTTCTAGGAGCGACTTCTTCAGTTCTATCATTACTTGGTCTCTGTGGATGACTAGGTGATGTGTGTGAATTATTATCGTTTTCTACAACAGTAGGACACTGGGTAGATAATGTCTGTTTTCTTTTTCTATTCATGCGGTTCCCACGAGCAGCAAGGGATTGGAAGTCGACCACGGCAGAGCCCCGCATGCCGTGGCAAGGGTAATTGAAACTGGAGGTCCCCCGGTATCCAGAGTCCGCATATTAGCGACTATGCTCTCCCATAGCCACGCAGCCTTCGGCATATGCTGTGGCACCTTGGCTTGGATTGACCTTTGCCTTGTTGGCCGCGTAAGTTTAGATTGTACGCGTGTCCGCCCCCCACGTGGCCAGATGTTCAGCACGGACGTAAGGTAGGGTTTATAGGGGGCTTATTATTATTATTATTATTATTCACTTTATTTATTTTAAATATTCTTAGATTAGATTTTTTTATACAATAAAAAATATACATACTTTATAAAAAAACTTAATCTAGCTGCCCACTGGCAGCGGGGCTTTAAGGCCCAAGCTACCGGCGGTTAGGGCCGCAGAGAGAGAAACCTCCTGACAATGCGTGCCGTGTCCAGGAGTACTGCCTTCTGTATCTGACCCTTGATCCAGCCATCTAGCGAGAGAGTCTTGAGGTGTTGATCAAGACTCTTCGCTATAAGACCGTTCGCCGATACGACTATCGGGACAACGATCGTTGAATCAACATTCCACATGGCAGTCACCTCGTGGGCCAAATCAAGGTACTTACTAAGCTTGTCCTTCTCGGCCTTCACGAGGTTCTCGTCATGCGGGATGGTGATGTCAACAAGCACTGTCTGGCGCATCAATCGATCTGTCAGCACGATATCAGGCTTATTGGCAACAATAGTCCTATCCGTGATGACAGATCGATCCCAATAGAGCGTGGCACGACCATTTTCGAGAACCGGCATCGGTGTGTACTTATAGTACGGTACCTCAGATTCTACAAGTCCGTATCGAAGAGCAAGCTGCTGGTGAATAATTCTGGCTACGAGGTTATGTCTGTGCAAGTATTCACCGTTAGCCAGATGAGAACAACCAGAGATTATATGCCTGATAGACTCCCCGGGACGTCGACATGCACGACAGACGTCAACCGTACCGTCCCTCAGGATATATCTCCGATAGTTGTTCGTCATCATGACTTCGTCTGCAATTGCACAGGCAAAACCTTCGGTTTCCCCAAAGAGGTCACCGAAACGTAGCCAGTTCACCGACGCGAGCTGATCCACATCGGATCCTGTTAAGGCCCGATAGAATCGCCCGTGGAGCTCCTTGCTCTTCCATACGTTTATGCGATCCTCGGTACTTAACACTGTTGGTTTGCGCCAGTTCTCATTTGCCAAGGAGAGCGGCGTGAGGCCCTTGTCTACTGCCACAACATCACGATGCAATCCACACTCATTGTTAAGGAAATACTCCCTAAGGCTGCACACCTCGCGGTTGTGTAGAGTCTTGGCATTTAAGAAGCCTCGACCTCCACGCTTCCGCGGGATGTACAGTCTCATAACAGATGAGCGTGGGTGTAGCATACGATATGTTGTGAGCAGTAGGCGGACCCTTCTATCCAGAGCATCCAGCTCAGTCTGAGTCCACCTTAGTATGCCAAAGGAGTATATGAGTAGGGGCATCACCCAGGCGTTGAAGGCACGCGTCTTATTTCCTCCCGACAAAAGACTTTTAAGTACTTTTGTCAGTCGGCTAAAGAAGCGCTCCTTCACCGCCTGTTTTATGTCCCCATCCATAATACCCAATGTCTGTGACATACCAAGGTATTTGTAGGTTTCCGACTCCGAGAGAGTCTTGATGGTTATTGTCTCAGAAAGCTGTAAATTTGTAGAATTTACAACCTTCCCCCGCTGTACATGCATAACCGCACACTTATCTACACCAAACTCCATCTTGATGGCACTACTAAAAACTTCTGTAATTTTGAGTAGTTTCACCAAGTCAGCACGTTTTTGTGTAAATAGCTTTAGGTCATCCATGTACAGTAGGTGAGAAATAACTTCCCCTTCTCTTCTGAGCCGGTAGCCCAGTCCTGAGTCATTTAGCAAAGTGCTAAGAGGATTTAGGGCTAGACAGAACCATAACGGACTCAAACTGTCACCCTGGAAAATGCCTCGCTCAATCCTTAAATACTCTGACGGATCTGAGGGACTATTTCCACAACCTGGTTGACAAAGGACTGTGATCCACTGCCTTATACAAGTGCTCAGAAAGGATCTTAAAGTTGTATCAACTTTGTACAATTCCAATATCCTTTCCAGCCATGAATGAGGCACCGAATCATAGGCCTTCTTATAATCAATCCAAGCAGTAGAAAGAGCCGCCTTATTCCGTCGAACTTGTTGGCTAATGGTCATGTCGATGAGGAGGAGATCTTTAGTACCACGGGACCCAACCCTACATCCATTTTGAGTTGGGGCCAAAATTTTATTCGCAACAATGTGCTTATTAATTTTTGTTCCCAAAATGGATGTAAGGAGCTTGTATAATGTAGGCAAGCACGTGATGGGTCTGTAGTTTTTCGGATCCATGGTACTACCTGACTTATAAAGCAGGAAGGTTATACCCGTTGTAAGAAACGTGGGAAGTGAACCAAGCTCTAGGGCGTGTTGAAATTGCTCCGCCAAGCGTTCGTGTGAGTTTCGAAACCATTTTATCCAAAAGTTGTGCAATCCATCCGACCCAGGAGATTTCCAGTTGTGTGCCGTACGAATTGCACAACTTACGTTATCGGGGCTGATAGTGACAGCCCCCATGGCTTCGATATCCTCACACTCACGCCTGACGATACTAATCCAATCGCCCTCCGTGTGTTCAACCGGCACCGACCAGATGCTACGCCAGAAATTAATAACAGCTGTGGCATCCGGTGATTGCCCGTCGGACACACGTTGGTCAGTTCCCTCCCATTTCCGGTATACCTTCTTTTGATCACTTTGGAAGAGGCGATTCTGCTGGAATCGATCCACACGCTCCCTGTAACGACGAATACGACCCGCCCACGCATAGACTTTCTGCTTCAAAAAGTCAATGCGCTCCGTGACTCAAGACAAATAATCACGGGGTCTGATTCCAGTCCCCGCAAATGCTTGATTCACGAAGCGCATGACTCGGGGGCGGTTGTTGCCCCCTCTGAAACAGATTAGCTTTGCAATGAGAGTCCTGAATGTGTTGATACGTCGCTCAATTCGCATTTGCCATGCGGGTACACCACCGGCGGCCCGAGGTGCACGGTCAACTTTAGGGAATTTGACTCGTGCAACCCGACACGCCGCGATGGCCCCGCAGTACAAAATTGAGTGAGTATCAACAAGGTCTTCGCTAGTCTCTAAGTACGAGACTAGCAAGTCATCCAGGGCTCCCATTAACGCCAGATTGCGTCTATTCGTAGGCAAGCGCGGTAATCGCGGTCTAAGGTTAGATGCGAATCGATATAGTGTAATCGCCTCATCCAAAGTCCTCCTCAATTGCTCATGGGCCTGGGTACTTACACTAATGTTCGCACAGTCATCTCTGTCGTCACTGGGATCATTCCGCAACAATGTTGTCGGCTGAGCTGATGGTGGTATCATAGCCGACGACAAGGCAGGTCGATCTCGGGACGTAGAGGGGACTGAGTGAGCAGGGCGTGACTCCAGGCGTAACCGATCAAGCACAGAGTCATCTAGTCGTTTGGATCGCTGGATAACCCGTACTTGATCCGATAATCGTTGGGCAGAGACGGTGATAGATGGTTCAAGCGCCTGAAACAGAGACAGCATCCGACCACGATACGCAGTCATGTTAGTTTCTCCCTCTGTGGCCCCATAATAGGCGCGCATGCAGTTCTCATTATTTTGTTGAGACCATCGCATGCGACGCACTACACCACCGGTAGCGGGAGCCGCGCGCGGAGCAGATGGCCCCGCAGGCCCCAAGCGTGCCGGCAGCGGTGGTCGTCCCCGTCGCGCAGGTGGTCGTGGCGGCGGGGCCAACGGCCCGCGGTCGTCGTCGCTCGACTCGCTGGTGTCGGGCGCTGTTGCGAACTCATTGCCCGACGAAGATGGCGAGGAGCTAGACAACGACACGGGCGGGGATGTTGGGCGTGCGTTTTCAGTCTCCGCTAATATCGATTTTTGTCTTGTAATCATAATATGTTAAATAATATAATCATCCCACGTTTGACACACTTCATTCCGATAAGTCAGTTGATATTGTATATTTTCCTTCTTCTTATTGCAATGATGAAGATTTTTTTTTATATCTAACAATATTTAGATTTTAATTGTAATAAAAAAATTAAATTATCTAAAAAACAAACGTGGAAAAAGAAATATTATTATAAAATGATTGACATGAACGTGTGAACGTGACAGCGGTTTTTTCTTTTTATTATTATTATGTTGGTACGCTTTTCAGCCACGGGTCCATGGGGACCCGGTCCTTTGAGGCGTTCATGGGGCCAAAGCCAACATGAAGAGGCCTTTTAGTACCTTTTTATCTAAAAAGTGAGATGGCTGCGTCTATGGAGGTCTATCCCTTAATGTACCATTGAGATGCATTAACGGACAGTCCTCCACAGCTGCCGAACTATTGCCAGGGAGGGATTTACTTGGTTTGGGCTTTATGGATGGGATGTTAATTGACCGGTTAACTGGGTTATGGAGTGAGATACGGACATCTACCTAAAAATCTCTCACAACAATTTTAGCCTGGTAGATGGTGACTTGCTGCTCGTTGGCTACACTGCCTGTGGGCACCCTAACTAGCCACGAAAATGCAGCCAGGGCGCAACACAATGTGAGCAGCTAAGGGTGTCGAGAGGTGCGGCTCCGGTTTCACCATCACGGGGCTTACCCCCGAGAGCGGGTTTCCCCGTTATTATGCCATTACGTGCAATACACTTCCACCCTGGAGCGTATGTTCTGCTCTTGCGACTCCACTCTGGCCGGCCAGTTAAGGCAAGACAGAGGCGGGGGGTGTGTAACTGTGTGTATGTGTGTGTGTAAGCGCATGTGTGTATGGTCCCCCTGGAGGTAGGGTACGTGGTGTCGCCACTCACCATCAGCTCGCCACAAGCTGCCCTGCGTTGACTGACTGCACTGGGAATCCAGCGGGCGATGGGGTCGTCACGTCCCGACGCCTTTATTATTATTATTCACTTTATTTATTCATATTTTCTTAAATTAGGTTTTATAATATATCTATAAAAAGTAAAATATAAAATATTCTACAAAAAATACACATATTATAAAAAACCTAATCTAGCTGCCCACTGGCAGCGGGGCTTTAAGGCCCAAGCTACCGGCGGTTAGGGCCGCAGAGAGAGAAACCTCCTGACAATGCGTGCCGTGTCCAGGAGTACTGCCTTCTGTATCTGACCCTTGATCCAGCCATCTAGCGAGAGAGTCTTGAGGTGTTGATCAAGACTCTTCGCTATAAGACCGTTCGCCGATACGACTATCGACAATGATTATTATTATTATTGTATCTCCTTTAGATTCACGGGTCTTTTCACCCCGGTCCTTTGAGAGGCTTGCGTGGGGATACAGATCCAACACGTAGAGGCCCTTTGGAGAAGTTGATGTAATGTGGCGCTCCCGCCAAAACCCATTCCTGAATATACCTATGAAAGGTGAACCCTTGAATAGGTTTCGGCAGGAGAAAGATCTATTGCAAGAAAAAGGGAAAGGTCTATGGATTATGGAATGAGATTGGGATGGACTAATGCTGGGATATTGCAATAGGAACGTCACCTGCCATAATCATGATTACTGACTATTGTAGGCAGGTGGTGGCTTGCCGCCCACTAGATGGGCCCCTCAAACGCGCCGACAATAGTTGCCAGCAAAGAAGCAACACCGGTGCAGGCGACTCAGGGGTGTCGAGAGGTGTGCTGCGCTTTCTCCGAAGTTACTCGCGGCGTTATGCCCTTCAACACTTCCACCCCTGGAGCAACAGCTCTAACGACTCCTCTCTGTACGGCCAATTAAGGCAATGCAGAGCGGAGAGCCCTGCGAGCCCTCTTGGGTCTCCACCCCGACCGATGAAGACACGTCGGGGACGAGGGCCCTGACCGGCTCCCTGGAGCACTCGGGTCCGTGGTGTCGTTACTCACCAACAGCTCGCCACAAGCTGCCCTGCGGTTTTATTATTATTATTATTATTATTATACATAGCCTAGACGTGTACATCCTGCCCAGAGCTTGTAGCCCCATCTTATAGGCTTACCACGAATAAATTGTTTGCAGGGATGGCCGCCGTAGTATGGGACCATGGCCTCGTCAATACTATGGTTTTCTTCCATTGGCGCATACTCTTGAAATTTTTTATTCAATATGTCAAATAATGGTCTCAGTTTAGCAAATTTGTCCTTCGGATTCAATTTTGTGTTATCACAACAATGCAAGTGTGTCATTATGAATTTGAACCTATCTCTCCTCATAGCATTATAAACAATAGGCATTCCGCAATCCGATGAATTTTGCCAATACATATGTCGCCTAGGTACTATAACATACCCACTGCATAGAAGAATTCCGATAAAACATTTGATTTCGCTATGTGACACATCTCCTTCTTTATTATTTTGGGTAGCATAGAGATTCGTATAGTTCTTAATTATGTCAATAATTTCATCATTAAATAAACAATTAAAAAAGTACATTGGGTCTGTTTTCAATACAGCTCCCTGAACTTCTTGCCATACCTTGGTTGTAGGTTGTATGTCTCGTGCAATCCATTTATACTGCTTATTTTTTGACACAACAGTTGTTTGACAGCCTGAAGAAGATGGGACTGGCGAAGACACATTCTGAGAACTATCTTGTGGGGAAGTACTACAAGTAATCTCATCATCTTGAAGTCGCCTTCGCTTACTCAATTGAGCTAATGTCAACTCGTCGTCACTGTCACTATCACTAGATAACTCACGGAAATGAACCTCTGCTGGTGCACGTAGCTGAGATCCTGGCAAGTTATGCATCAAGACGACATTTTCATCACCAGAATCCTCATCTGTTACATCAGCGTTGCAGTTTTCTGGTGGTAAAATAGTAATAACGTCGGGTATTGGTTGATTATCGTCTTTTTCTAATTCCTCGATAATTTCATTGAGTGTCAGGTTCCTGTAAGAACAATTATATTTTTGGAGTTCACTTGAGTTGCATTAGTAGCATATAAGGCTATTGGTCGTTATAAAGGACACTATGTTTATGCATCATAAATCAATATGTATAATTTAAAATATGGCAATTATTTATTTTTTTATTATTGTTTACATACTTATCTAACTGATGTTTACATTATTTTAATATTAAAGTAACTATATATGTATATAAACTTACCTGGAATAACTCATGATTGATTCGTCAAACTTCTACACATAATTTATCACACTAAACAAAAGTAATGCACTCACAACTGTACTGCACAGAATGAGTCATATGTTGATCAAACCATAGCATAAAAATATTTTGAAAATAATGTCCCCATTGCTCTGTAGAATTTTGTTTATGTGACGTTCGTTTAAAAGAACGCTAGCCTCAAGTGGGTTTAAGAAATAACACAATAATACCATAAATAGTTGCAGAGATACTGGAAAAAGTGTAGGCACCACATCATCCTTTAAACGCACCATACCCAAAGTTCTATTAATGCAAGTTTCTTCCAAGTGCTTGGAGCAAACTAATTAATTTTGCCGGTTTAATGTTTTCGGTGCCAATATTTTCAGTCCATATTTTTTGTAGCGTTTCATTTTTAGGAAATCTAAAAACATAAGAAACAACCTTTTAATATTTCTGAGGAAGACTTCAAAATTCTATTTACCTAAAAAATATTAACACTTTGTCATTGTAAAAAATCATTGTCATACAGTACTGTAAAATTTAAAAAATAGTTTCGAACGCCAAAGCTTTGACAACAGAACTACTTTGACAATAGGCTTATAAAAATGTCTGCCTGTCAAAAAATGGCTTCAATGCAAAGTTTGATGACGTCACGACAACAAGCCAAAAAAACAATTTACTGAGTGACAAATATCTGGTCTCCGTCGCTTAAGTACCGTACACTGCGTTTAAAAGAGACAAAAATATTTTTGTTACTACCTTAACTTTCAAGCTGGTTTTATACATAACAAAGAGTACTACAGACAATAATTTCATATACTCTATAGTTGCAACAAAGATTGATCCTTCTGGAGCAGGTGAAAAGGGAGGGGGTTGACTTCTATTAAAAATTTTGATTCAGGTCCAAAATCTTTGAAAACAGTATCTTAGTCACCGTCATTAGAATAAAATCTGTTTCGAAACTTCAAAAATGGTACAAAATCGGGGTCAGTTATTTAGTGGTCACTTGAATAAACTTTTGAAAATTTGAAGGGCAGGCCCGATTACCACTAACAAAAGATAATAGATTTTTTCTACGTTGCTTATCGTAGTATTTGTATGAATCAAACTGGTGAAAATAATGTCACTATTCATGATCATATCTATTTTCAACGAGATTTTAGATTTATTATTGCAGAAAACTGATATTAAGAGCGCTATTTGACTCCAAGAAACTATGATGTCATTAGCATGCATCAAATTTTTTATTATTTTTTTTATTCTTATTTTATTTTGGAAACAAACAGTTACATATATAATCAATCAATAACAATTAACTTAAGTAATGCATAAACCAATCAAGTTTCCTCAGATAACTTATACAGAAATACCGAACAGATTATGAATAAATTAAAAATTAAGAGAAAAAAAAAGGGGGTAGTTTAAACTTAATTATTTACCGAAAATCACATATTAATTTAACTATATTTCAAGTGTCAGCACTCAGCGACCTGATTCCCGTTTTATATAAACCAATAGACGACATAAAAATATCAAGTTCATTAAACAGTGAATTATAATTTTCACAAGCACGATAAATGAAGGTATTTTTTGTGTAATTTGTTTTAAGTACTGGTTAAAAAAACAATTTCTTATTCCTAGAGTGTGGACGATGGCATCTCAAACCTATATTACTTAAAAGGTAAGCAGAATCTAAAGAATTATTTAAAAGCTTATAAAGAAAAATTTGTTCTCTTTCCATGCGGCGAACAGACAATGAAGGCAATGGATCTAATTTATTCTGAGTACAATGATTTTCGTAAAATTGCAAATGTTTCATGAACCTTTGTATCTTATCTAACATATCTATACATTGTGGATTCCAAATAGTTGATGCATATTCTAAACCTGAAGGAACAAAAACATTAAAAAGGAGAATACGCGTATTAAAAATCGAAACTATAGATAGCATTGTGCCTATGGAAATCTTTCGTAAAAATCATAATTCGCACCTGACGAAATCGAACACACGTCCAACCTCGTCAACATTGAATAGCCGACTGGGCGGTGCTTTCAAAAGTAATCGAAAGAGACCAGTTTATGGGTTTCGCTCAGTAAAGAGAGAGGTAGGGAGATTTTAGTTAGCTTGGGCAAAGTTATTTCGTGCCTAGGGTTCATAATGGCATTTTATCATTAGTGGCCGAATATGAATAAATTTATTAAAATAATTTTATTTTGATCGGGCTTTAAAAACACCAGTGGCCGTTGTTTTAAACGAATATTCGATGGTTAAACATGCGTCATTTATGTGCCCTAGTCACATAAAGAAAAAGGAGAGGGAACTTTGGATTTATTTTCTATCTAAAAAATTATAAGCTAATATGTTTTGAGTTTCACTAGGCTTTCGGGTATATAATCAATTAAAATATATATTTAATTCAGATTTTTTCATCGTCTACATTGGACGATACAGTCACATAAAAAACATCATTTTTTTAGGTAAAACTTTTAAAACCCCTTAACTTCTTCCATAATTTGTTTAGCAATTAAAACTGAAAATAAGTATTAAGTAACTGAAACGCTACTTTAATAAACAAACAGGACTTAACCAATGACGTCATCATAAGCGCGCGCAAAATGGTGGCGTTTGAACGGCTCAAATTTATTCAATGTTTTAAATTTCACTTTGAAAAATATCTTGACTATTTTCGAGCCTATTTATATTTTTGTCTTTGTTATAAAGATGTAAATGATTAATTTAAGACATAAAAAAAAAATCATGAATATTCCCTATTGCAAAAAACGGCCACTTTTGGCATATGTGCGTAGAAACGCTTCATGTTCTGACTTTAAATTGTAACCAGTAGTTCATAAAATAGTTTGAAGGGTTATTTAGGGTCTGATAAGACAAAATTTTAAATGATATCTCAGTTTCCTTTTAAATGATTTATTTTAAATGGGGGCAGCACTGGACCCCGCCAAATTCAGGTAGTCCCATAAAAGGAGGTTTCAGAATCCAGAAATTGTAAACCAAAATTCTAATAATTGAAATAAACAATTTATTATTAGTATTATTATTATACCAGGAACGTTGTATTGCTTACCATACGTACTTATAGGGGATGAAGCGTTTCCTTTGAAAACTAATTTGTTACGTCCATTTCCATCAAGAAATTTAAATACTGATAAAAGAATATCTCAATAAACTTTTCATTGGTGCTTGAAAATGACTTGAGTCGCTTTGGGTTTAATAAATGTAAAATGACAAATTTTAAACAAATCTATAGAAACGGATTATCAAAACTCTTGTATCATTAATATCATTATTAAAGCTATATGCGTATAAAATTAATTTTATACATACGAATTTTTTAATCATAGTTTAAATCCTGCGAAATGCCCACCAAAATGTAAAAAACTGGATGAGACATTCTGGGCACTTAGTACCAAAATGTAACATCCTAAACGCTACCCATTTTAATTATCTGTATACTCGTAACTTAAGAAATAAATTATAAATACTTAAATTTACTAAACATCTCTCTTCTATAATTAATTATCTTGAGTTTGTTGAGTCCTGAGTTTAGGCGGTGATCGTCATCGTAGTGGACCCAAGTTGTACAAAGCAGTAACTCAGATTCTAGCGCAGCACGTTCCGTCTCACTACTCATAATACATATAAATCAGTTGTAATTAGGATACTGTACCAAATAAAATAACCAAAAATTAGAGAATCAGGGAGGTGAGGTTTTGTAGCATGTTCTGTTCAACATATATTTATAAATATATTTGTATTATAGAAATTCGCTCATTATTTTTTATTACGGATGAAGAGGATGCTCCTCCCATACGCGTCATCTGTGAGTTCAACCATAGACACGACTACCCCCCATCCGAGGGTCTACAAATGCTCAGAATCATATATAAATATTAACTCTAATAAGCCTTTTCAGGCAAGAGACAGGGGAGGAATGCAAGTAGAGCTCGCAAAGCGTTTCCAGCAGCTTCGAGATCTGTACTTATGCAGTATCCCGGTCTGAGCGTCGAAGTATTATATCAAATCAACTGGAAACTGATTGCTGAAAGAGCATTCTACAAATATTTGTTCTAGTCTGTCTTATCAGTAAATATGAGGGTAATAAATAAATACAGCT
Organism: Acrobasis suavella; assembly: GCA_943193695.1. Taxonomy (NCBI): domain Eukaryota; kingdom Metazoa; phylum Arthropoda; class Insecta; order Lepidoptera; family Pyralidae; genus Acrobasis; species Acrobasis suavella. The sequence continues at coordinate 34,559,105 of OW971928.1, forward strand.
ATAAATAAATACTGCGATTATAAGGTTTCATGAAGATGAATAGAAGTCATTTCAGACAGCAATAGAAGCTTATTTCCATAGTATACGTAATTTGTAATATTGTTTAAGAAATACCTCTTTGTCAGTAGGTAGTTTTATTAGTTCTAAACGACTTCTCCGTGTTTTATAGAACATCATAATATCTTTGATATTATGATATAAAACAGCAATTAGAATACATAGTTAAAAGTCTATTAAGACTTTTGTTCAACAGGTATGGCAACAATGTCCATAGATTAGCCTCAACCAGAATCGGTTTACATAATTCTAATCAATGTTGTTTATAATATAAGTCTCTTAGTCAGTAGACTTCATTTTAGAGCATATCTTATCTATGTTCAAAGGAAATGTTTATGACGAAATAGGCTTCTCTAAACAAGTGTACATAACACTGACGGTGACGAAGGAAGCTTCCTTGCTCTGCAGCGGGAATCATATCCTCTGAGCGTGACTTAAGCATAACTCAGTAAAGTGCCAACACCGCCTGTTTAGATGGCCTAAAATAATATATAGATAAGTATCAGAATTATTCAATCTAACCTCAAGTCTCGACTTTTCCAAGACAAATCACCATTCCACTGAACTAGCCAGCAAACCAGAGTAAGTAAGTATAATAACAAAGCTATTGCTTTCTGAAATTGAATCATTTTACATAACTCCAGCTTTTTTTTTAATTCCATGTCGTTGCTCAGCAACATAGCGATGGTACCAGGTGCGTCGTAATCAAGTTGCCCGCCTACAAGCTTCGGGATGTGCTTCTCTACAAAGTGGAGGACGTTTGTCACATCAGCAATGTCTCTAAATAGGTCTTCAGACGAGTAACCAGGTGGAATAATCTCGTCAGCATTCGTTAATAGTCTTCCTGCAAAAATGCATCCGGGTATCGGATTATTACGAATGAATGCATCCCTGACCTCTCTTGGTGTGCGTACATCTTGGAGTGCCATCACGACGCTTCGAAGATTTGAGAGGACTACTACTTGTGGAGAAGGAATAAAACGGCCGTTCTCGTCTACTTCATCCTTTGCCATCACGGGTAAGAAGGTTTCGTCCCCATGTTTCAGTATCCCTAAAGATGTGAGGATGCTAAATAGCGGCTCCGGTGCAATAGTTGCCGTATTCATAACTTCAATCCAATCCGGGCTAAGTAGAAACTCGCGGCAATCATGGGGTAGTGGATTGATTGCCGGAAAGCGAGTTTTAGACCTCCTCATCTTCGCCTCAAAAATTCCCAGGAAACTGCGATACACAGCATAGATGGTTGGCATATCAAAGCCTCGATAGTTGGAAACGGCTTTGGTAAATGCACAAGCTGCAAAGCCGACGCCTCTTGAAGTTATGGGAAGTGGTATCGGTTGGTGAGTAGATACCGTTCCTAAGTGTCCCACTGCTCCAGCAGCATCAGTAACGCCAGCGAACAACTTGGATCGAATTCCATTCGGGCCAACGCCTAGGCCCGCCATCTTAGCCTTAGTACGCTCATCAGAGAATTCAGTACCTTTGATTTCTCTGTACGTCGAAGCCCGGTTCTTCTGATGTTGTTTCCGGTTTCTCTTCTTATTTGAGGTGGTATATTGGGTGTTGGCGGAAGCCCCCTGCCCATTCGGTATGCTTTCTGGTTCCATGTTGGCTCCAGCATAGCTTTGATGACAATACTATAGGAAGGTAAGTATTCGTGTGGTGAAGTAGTTAACAACGATATCAGTAAACATTAAACACATCAGTGATATCTGATGTAACAGATGAATAAATATCTTCAAGTCAATGACAGGAGTACATGTGTTATCTTCAGAGATTAAAAACGTTGTTCAGGTTCCTTTGGAACATAACAATCTGAGGTCCATCGACTATAATCCAGTCAATAGATGACAACAGAGTTTGTTTGTACAAATCATTTACGGAATAGGTGAATCGTCATAGATCATAAGATCTCATCGTAAACTCGTCGTGTAGCTTTTATTAAACAAAGCTATAATTAACTCAGATTAGAGAAAACACAGGAAATAAACATATATTGATTAATTCATTCCACATAGGAATCACACATTGTTGTTGTCATCTTTATAATGTCCCTTCTCTTTTGTCAAGTTTGTGAAGTATTGAAATAAGAAAATGAAAAAAACGAGTGCGTATTTGCGAATCGTTACAGTTGGGGACATCGATTAGAAGTACAATGATACAATAGGGACATAAAGTACTAGAAATCGTTATCATAGAAGAAACAACGCAGCTTCCTCCAATGCAATTCAATATTTGTAATAGATTTATGGCTTACTTTTGTGACAATCGTTTATAAATATAAAACTCCACGTAAATTTTATAAATAAGTACTTACTGATCATATTATGAACACATTCATCTACCTACCTCCTAAACCATAAATTCCAGATACTTCCTTCCACTAGAGTTACATAACAATCGATAGTTTGACTATCGATAGTTGACCTCAAAAAGCAGTCACAATAACGATAGGGACTATCGATAGTATCGATTATCAATAGTTTGCAATACTATTTATAAAAGGTTAAACTATTGATAGTATCGATACTATTGAATTTAGATACTATCGATAGTATCGATATTGTAACAATTTTTTTGTACGAAAAATCCATAGCTAAATTACTATCGATAGTATTATTATAATATTATAAATTGTGTTTAATACAAATAATACACAACTACAACTAATGAGCATTCGTCAACTCTATTTATATAGTACCTGCATTTTAATTAAGAAGATAATCTGTAAAAAAATCCATACTAATATATCTTTTACTACAAGATTACAAGTTTCCAAACGTAAAATTGCGCTGGCCAAGTTTGCTCGTGCTAGGTACCAAAAACACGTACCAAACTTGCGAAAAAAAGCATTACCTTTGAGGGAGCACGCTTCTACAATAAATTACCTTCTCAAATCAAAGACGCAGAATCCTTACACTGTTTTAAGTCCCAGTTACGCCATTATATTATTCAAAACTGCTCACTCTGCAAGTAATAAAATGGGATGAAGGGACCAACCTAATTGAAATCTCATATCCAGTCTATTTAATTTAACATGTATTTAAATACGGTGACTGCTTTCTAGTTTAAGTACCTTTATGATTATAAAATTTTTTGTTCTCATGTAAGTGGATTTATTTTAATCTTTTATGAGAATAAATTCTTTAAACCTAGTACCTTTACAATAAAAACAATTTATTGCACCAAAAGACATTTACATATTCGAAATACTTACAAAGAGTAACATAATATAATGAGGTACAAGAGGCGGCCTTATCGCCGAAGCAATTTCTTACAGGCAACCAAAAAGAAAAGGAGTGCGAACTATATAATAAGATAACAGCGAGGCAAGTATGATAAGGGCGACAAATTTTATCCTACAAATTGGTCGCATTTCGCGTAATTTACCGTAAAAATCATAGACAAAATTGAGCGACAAAATAACTTTCATTCATAAAACGTATTTTATCTCATGCCTAACTCAAGCCTGTCAAAACCATGCTCGCATGGTTTTGACAGGTCAAAGTAGACATATCGACGGTTGGCAACGTGAAATCATGTAAATTTGTCGCCGATTTGCTAGACCCACATAAGACTCAATTAAACCATTTTTAATCGTATTTTAAACAGTTATTCCATTGAACTAATATTAAATGTATATTTACATATTTAAATGTAGGCAGACATCTTTAAACAATGGAATGCGTAACCCCAGCAAAATGTTGCGCCTTAGAGAAATGAGAGTATTACAGATACTTGGTTCATAGTAAGCCTCAATATGTTCAAATATAGCAAAATTCGTTCATGTTGTATTTTCGAAGTTATTCGAGAAAAACTGATTTTGCTGGAGTAACGTTACCCCAGCAAGATGTTTTTCAAAAAAAGCGTTTAGCCTAGAATCAAGTATATGAAAAGACAGCTCTTAATAGGTTGTAAATGTATACCGATGGCAAAATTTGTTCATCTTATACTTTTTGAGATATTCAAGATTTTGCTGGGGTAACGTTTTGCAATTTTCCATATCTCGAAAACTGTTAGTAGCAGAATTTAAAAAAAAATACTGTTTATAGGCCTTAGTTTGTTCAAATTTGTTTAAATATAAGTAGTCCGATTCATCAACAAATATCGAAGTAATTTATTATTTAAAAAAAAATCGGAAAATTCCGGTTTACTCGTAATCTAGTACATTTACTAACAAATAAAAAGCAGTTACATATACGTATGATATACCCTTCTAACGTGTACAAATTTGGATGAACAAACATTACGCGATATGAAGATATAAAAGAATTTTATATCTTCATATCGCGTAATGTTTGTGGTGTGACTTTGGCCATCAAATACGCAGTTCTCTCTAAACACAAATAGATAAACTATAGTGAACATATGTGTTCATTTTGTTACAAAACATGCCTGAAAATTTCGGCTTCAAATCTCGGATGGAATAAAAGTTATTAAAAAATCAAGAAAATATCATCAATTCTCCTACAAACCGACTAAATAATGGAGGCTACGAAAAAGCGGCCGTTTCATACTAGCGGGTTTCCTACGCAAATTAGCCACCTAATAACCGATAAAAAGTACAGTCGGGTCGAATAATATTCATGTAGCCGATATTTTAAGTATATTTACTATGGTATTATTTGGTGTGAATTCATACATTTGTAATTTAATTAATTTTTAGTAATAGGATTGACAATTCTATGGCAGTGTATGTCGGATAGATTAATAAATGTCGCATCCCCCACTCAAACAAAGCAATAAATACGAGTTTTATATTTTATTATTATCTACGAGATAGATTTTAAATTCCTTGTCGTCATTAGTATGAGGTAACCAGAAACATAGTTAAAACTAAGTATTTAATAATAACAGCTGTAAATTAATAGATGATTACTTTGCTCGAATCCTTTTCTAAAAGAAACAAAAATTATATCAATATTGAAATGCATAAAATTTGATCACATGTCACGGTGTCCAACACAAGAAGTTTGTTTTACAGTTCTGTCCCGCTTGCCACTATGTAGGCGTCTCTTTCTCACAACGCCGCGAAGCACAGGCATACATTTTTCTAGTTGTCATGAGTCATGTTAGTCAAGCCATAACATTGTGAGACCTGGAAAGTTGCTGTTGTGCTGCGCTATTATATTTAAAAATGGTGAGTATTTTAATTTTTTAAATAACTTGTTTATAGTGTGTGTAATATATAGCTTAATTACTAATTATAATATTTGAAATATTGTATCGTTCAGAATACTAAGCATTATTTACTAAGAAAAGTTAATTAATTAACTTTTGTAAATGTGTTTGAGCTTGTACTGAAAAGCATTTTGATTATTTAAGTCTAAAATTTGTTTAATAATACTCAATTTATCTATGATTTTTCTAGTTTAAGTTATATAGCATACAATTATTGTAAAATAGTAATTTGAATAAAAAATAATCATGCTCATGTATTTTCTTTATCCACCAAACGCAAGAACCTTTTTGTATGCGACTTTACTAGCAAAAAAAGACTATTATACCTTTTTTTGAGATGGTTACGCTCAAGTATGAAACGGCCGCTTTTTCGTAGCCTCCGTTATTTAGTCGGTTTGTAGGAGAATTGATGATATTTTCTTGTTTGTTTAATAACTTTATTCCATCCGAGATTTGAAGTCGAAATTTTCAGGCATGTTTTGTAACAAAATGAACACATATGTTCACTATAGTTTATCTATTTGTGTTAAGAGAGAACTGCGTATTCGATGGCCAAAGTTACACCACTAGGAATTCGATCAAATTCCTTTATATCTTCCTATCGCGTAATGTTTGTTCATCCAAATTTGTACACGTTAGAAGGGTATATCATACGTATATGTAACTGTTTTTTATTTGTTAGTAAATGTACTAGTTTACGAGTAAACCGGAATTTTCCGATTTTTTTTTAAATAATAAATTACTTCGATATTTGTTGATGAATCGGACTACTTATATTTAAACAAATTTGAACAAACTAAGGCCTATAAACAGTATTTTTTTCAAAATTCTGCTACTAACAGTTTTCGAGATATGGAAAATTGCAAAACGTTACCCCAGCAAAATCTTGAATATCTCAAAAAGTATAAGATGAACAAATTTTGCTGTCGGTATACATTTACAACCCATTAAGAGCTGTCTTTTCATATACTTGATTCTAGGCTAAACGCTTTTTTTGAAAAACATCTTGCTGGGGTAACGTTACTCCAGCAAAATCAGTTTTTCTCGAATAACTTCGGAAATACAACATGAACGAATTTAGCTATATTTGAACATATTGAGGCTTACTATGAACCAAATATCTGCAATACTCTCATTACTCTAAGGCACAACATTTTGCTGGGGTTACGCATTCTTTACAAACTTAAAAATATATTTAATTACGAAACTATAGCGCCATCTTTTGATGAATCCTACAACCACTCCGGCGGCGGTGAATGCATACGAACTCGGCGGTGGTATTTTCCTTTATGTTGGTTGAACGACATGAGTCGAAACGTTCCGTTGCACATTCATTTTTATAACATTTCATTTTAATAATTTTGAATACTCTTTTCTTTTTCTAGAAATTATTACATACTTTTATCTATGGTGATTGTTTTGTTTATGTAAACACTGTTTAAAACCTGCCTGCGTGTGACGATTCATTTTACTACGTGTCCATTCATGAATTTTATCTTGTCGTTACAGAGGGAAGATACGTAAAGACCTCTCAGATAAAACATCACACTAAGACCGCAGGTGGCGCAGTAAGAATTTTATAAATTAATATAGTAATAAATACAATAACCAGTTAACGTTCTAAATATACATAATATACAACATAATAAATAACTTTATTTATATATATCCCGTAACCGTTTTGACGTCCCATACAGACGTAAATGCATTTAAAATGGCGTCCACCTGCTTTTCGCGTCCCATATACGGTCGCCAGATCGATTTCCATCGCCAAACCACTCCTCGTGGCCTAAAGTATCACAAGAATTAAATATTAAAAAAACAAATTGGACTCCATTTTGTGGCCAATCTATACAAACTTGTATTTTCATTAGTTCTTGATTATTCCGTTTCAATGGAGCAGCGCTGTAGTTACGCAATATAATGAATACGGCCAGTGAGATTGTTATGAGTAATGACTACTAATAATTCGGCTTATCTAATTCCTGGCGTGACTTTTGTCTTGTACAAAATGAAATGCAGTGCTTACATCTAACATTGATTTTAAGTTTTAACTCAAGATACTGTCGACACTCTACAAGTACACATAGTTCAACGTAATATTCGGCGGCCTTCAGTATTATGAAATATCTTGCACAAGAAGATTTACTCCATAATACCACGATATTTAAAAACAACTAATACTAGCTACTACTACCAGCTGAACAGCATACGTACACGTATGCTGTTCGGCTTAGTTGTTCTTGTTTGTTTAATTAAAATATATTACTGTTAAATAAAGAAGAAATATATAAACTAATAAATCTTCAATAGCTCTAAAAGCTAATCTTTTTGTTAGGCACAAGCAGCGCAAGCAGTTGGCCAACACCAGGGTCGCAGCCTCTGCAGGGGCTGCGCCTCGGGTGATGACATCATTTCCATGTAGTCAGCACTTCGACTGCTTTCGCTGCTTGTGCCTCACAAAAAATAAATAAATTAGCTTTTAGAGCTATTGAACATTTATTTATTTTTCTTTATTGAAAAGACAAGATAAGTATATTTTAATTAAATACTATAAGGGGATACAGCTTTATCCTTTCGAGAGCTATCCTACTAATATTATAAATGCAAAATTTTGTAAGGATGGATGGATGTTTTTTAGTTTCACGCTCAAACTACCGAACGGATTTTGATAAAACTTTCCAGGACAAACATTTAGACATCAGAAAGACACATAGGCTACAATTAGTACGCGGGTAAAGCTGCGTGCGAAACTAGTACAATCATATTGTAAGGATCTTGCGATGGTTGAAAACTGCGTGGTTTTATGGTACAAATCCTTTTATTACGCACCAAACAAATAAAAGCAGGAGAAAAATGATGGAGGCGTGAGATAGTGGCTTACACAGTCAAGAGAGAACGACAGTTCTAATTCGAGTTGCCATAGTACAAAAATTTTTTTTTAGTTAATTTTATAAATTATTGCTATCTCCAACATGCTGGGGGCCTCGAGAAACAAAGGCAAATTGAGTTTTATTCTATTACAAACAAATTGAATTTTAAGTTATTACAATGCTTTTATCATCAAAAAAAACGTACATGACAGAAAGTAACAGAATCTAAAACTAATTATGAATTTAAGCCTTTGATATAAACATATGTAACTATTAAATCTTATAAGTAGGTACACTGTTTATAGAATAATGATATGATGAGTACTCACAGTTTTGTATACTATAAGCACAGAGTACTATAAAACTATGCTAATAACATTGACCTTGTGTCAACATACATTTTGTAAATTTATTAATTTAAAGGCAATACACACACCTTAGTTATAGATCTAATGTGAGTCTTACGATTAGGAGTCATTACTTCAAACGCTCTAACACAATTATCAGTTCCTGGAAAGACACGAGTTACACGAGCCATTGGCCAGTTCATAGTAGGAGTATTTTGCTCTACAAGAAGTACAAGAGATCCTACAGTAATGTTAGCTTGTTCTTTTCTCCATTTTGGTCTACATTGTAAAATATTTAAATAGTGTCTATACCAAATTTGCCAGAAACATTGCACCATATGATTACAAATATTCCACATTCTTAATTTACCTACAGGTTCATTGCTTACATCATGATCCGGATAATCTGTTAATGCAGTTCCAATTAGGAAATGCCCCGGCGTTAAGTATGTAAAATCATCACTATTTGAGGTCATTGGAATCAGTGGTCTAGAATTGAGAACTGCTTCTATTCGTACTAAAACCGTATTAAGTTCCTCGTAGGTCAAAATGGCCTTTTGAACAGTACGCTTTAAATGATACTTGGTACTCTTTACCGCGGATTCCCATAATCCCCCAAATACTGGGCTGTAGCTCGGTATTCTGTGGAAATTTATCTTATTTTGAATAGCATAATTGTTCACCTGCGATTGATGATCTTTGGAACTGAAGAGTTCATATAACTCCGATAACTGAGAGCTTGCGCAACGAAAGGTGCTAGCGTTATCACAATAGCAGTTACTAGGTAAACCTCTACGAGATATAAATCTCTTAAAACATGCAAGGAAAGTAGCTGTGCTAAGGTCTGAAGCCAACTCTAAATGCAAGCAGATGTATCCTTTTCCTACTACCGACTTTCTAATACGTGACAGCTTCACATTTAATGGGCCTGCAAAGTCAATACCAATTTTTTCAAACGCTCGCATCGGTTTGACAACCTTGTCCTTAGGAGGAGATCCCATCAATTGTTTGGAAGCATTGGCCTTCATTCGAAAGCATGTGATACATTTATGCGTTACCTTCTTTATTTCCCTAATGCCGTTTATTAGCCAATACCTTTGGTTAATTGCAGATAATATCAGCTTGGGTCCAGCATGTAAGTCTCGCATGCTCACTACGAATAATTAATTCTGTTATTCTTGATCCCTTGACTAAAATGATAGGATGTTTCTGGGAATAGCTAATATCTGAATTTTGTAGTCTTCCTCCTACTCTAAGAAGACCTTCTTGGTCAAGAAATGGATGCAATGGTAACAGAGAACCAGTTACTTCTTTAGTGGACTGTAATGAATAAATTTCTTTTTTAAAATGAACACTTTGATCATATTTAATAACCACTATCAACGCCCTCTGTAATTCTTTAGCAGAAAGTGTGTTAAGATTGACTTGAGAATTTTTATCTTTTATTTTAAGCTTTACATTATCACAGTATCTGAGAATGTATGCGAGATAAATACGTGCAATTTTATTAATGTCAGAATATCTATCAATATACGATTGCAAGAAATCATTACCATTTGCCATGACCAGCACTACCTCATACTCATACCTCAGCGCTTTTAAACCAGGTAAGTCATCCTCAGGTAAGTATGTATTATTATTTTCGAAACTATGCTCTTTTTTTTGCAGGAATTCCGGGCCACCCCATCAGAGGGCGCAGCTGTGCAATACCTGTGGCTCAACACCTCGGCTGATAAGGTCAGCAGGATTGTCTTGCGATCGTACATGCAGCCACTTCCAGCTACCTGTCAATTCGCTAATCACTCTAACCCTATTTGCAACATAGGCTTGCAGCTTCATTATATCAGTGTTTTGCCATGCAAGCACAATTTTAGAATCGCTATACAAAAACACATCATTAATTTTTAATTTTGTGATAAGTACAGAATGAACTTTGTAAGCTAACTTCGCAAGCAATAAAGATGCATTTAATTCAAGTTTTGGAACCGTAAGCGGACTTGAGCATGGATTGATTCGTGATTTTGAACATAACAGGAAAAGTCTAGCCTTATCACTACCTGTCACACGCAAATACAAGCAACATCCATAGCCAGTAGTTGATGATGCATCAGCAAACCCGATGAGCTGTATAGCAGAATTTGTATGTGTGATTGGTATGTTCCTATCCAAACAAATAGGTTTCATGCTAGCCAAGTCCTCTGTAAAGTGTAGCCAATCATTAATAATTTCTTTGGATGGCTCTGCATTCCAATCCACTTTATCTGCCCACAAACGTTGCATGATAGCCTTTGCCTTAACAATAATAGGACTTACAAACCCTAACGGATCATAAAATCTTGATATGCAACTTAAAATGCTGCTTTTTGTTATAGTTTTAGACATATTACTATCTGGACTAGTTATTATAAAACTGTCATTTTTTAAATTAAAGGTTAAACCCAATGTTTTAATGTTACCGTTACTATCTTGTTGAAAATCTAAATTTTCAAATTGCTGTTTCTCAACAGGAATGTCTGATAATAAATCTAAATTATTTGAAGACCATTTATGAGTGTCGAATCCACCAAGCTTAAGCAATTCACACAACTGACGCTTTGTTTCTATTAAAATATATAAATCCGAATGACTGTATAAAATGTCGTCGACATAGGTACAATTTTCTAACACAGATGATGCAAGAGGAAATTCCTTTTCATACCGCATAGCCAACTCGTGCAGGCACCTTGTAGCTAGGTAACTAGAAGACTTAAGTCCATAGGTGACTGTGTCTAAGCAAATACATTTTATGGGTTGAAGCGGGTAATTGCGCCATAAAATGTTTTGAAGCGGCTTATGTGCAGGATTTAAGCTAATATTTCTAAACATCTTCTTTACATCCGTCGAAAATACGTATTCACCAAATCTGTATAGCAACAGAATGTCAAATAAATCTCTCTGTACTTTGGGACCGTTTAGCAAAATATCATTGAGTGAAATGTGCTTAGTAGTTAACATAGATCCATCAAAAACTACCCTAAGTGGTGTTGTTTTGCTAGACTCATTAAACACAGCATGATGAGCCAGAAAATATACAGGATCCACTGCAAAATCGTATGAATTTATATCGACATAGTGGCCGTGACCTAACTTTATATATTCTTCAATAAATTTATCATATTGGGACAACAAATGTATATTCTTTTGTAATCTTTTTTCGAGATTTAGAAATCTAAATAAAGCAAGATCAAAAGAGACACCAAGTGTTTGATTTACATCCTCTAAAGGAACCTTTAAAGGCAAATCAACTGTGAAGCGGTTGTCCTCAAGCTTAGCTGAAGATAAAAAAATTGATTCTGCAAGGTCAGACCCACTACTTTTTTCATTTACAAATTGGGGTATATCTTCCGTTCTCCAAAGTTTTTAAGTGTGTTGTCGAGATCATTGACATCAGATTTGCATGTATGACAAAAAAGGGATACCTGGTTAAGGTGAAAATTATTTACGTGCATAGGCAAGGCTCCAGCTATGATTGTACCAAACTTAGAGTGGATTAGTGCAGGTGTGCAGGGTGTGATGTGCTCATTAGTTGGTAAGCTTGCCACCCGGGGATTCGCGCACTTCTTAGTTGCAGGTTCAGACGACAGGACCACCTGGAAGAAGACATCGGCTCCCATTAACATATTAATTTCAGATGGTATGTTAAAATTGCTGTCGGCTAACTGTAATCCAGCTGGTATGTTTAGCTTTGATAAATCAATTGGTTGCTGGGGTAATTTGCAGGTAATTGTATCAATTACATGAAAGTTGACCATCATTTTGAATTTGGATGTCAAAGAATGTACTTCTAATGGAATTGAGTACTTAATATTGCTCATGGTGTTTGTGATTCCTACGATGTTTGCATTAGATTGCGTAGGTGTCAAGCCAAGAACATCAATCACTTTGCTTGTAACTAGCGAGGCTTGGGACCCCGAGTCAAGTATAGCCTTGACATGTACTTCCCTGTTGTCTCGAGAATACAATTTGATGCGAGCTGTTGGAAGTAAAACATTAGTATTAACATTATTGGAAAATAAGGAGACAGGATTAGCTATCTGTTGCTTATTTTCATCAGGATGTATCAATGAGTTATGACTTTGCTTGCAATGAGTACATCTGAAATGGAATTTGCATTTTCCCTTGTGATTATTGAGACAAATTTCACAAAGCTTATTATCCTTTACAAATTGAATTCGTTTCGCTGAAGGCAGTAATTGAAATTGCTTACATGAAAATAATTCATGATTGTTAGACTTACAGTTCACACAGGCCTTTTCTTGGACCGCTACATGGACCGCCATACTCTTTGGTCCAGACTTCCAACCGTGACCTGTTGCTGTTGGCTCAATGTTTTCATTAGCCAAAGCTCTCTTCTCGAGGAAAGCCAGAAGTTCCATGACAGTCGGCTCCTTGGAGATGTCCCGTTCAAGTTGAAACGTCCTCGCAGTGTATTGGTCTAATTTGCGAGTAATTATAACAATTAAAATGGGATCCCAACTGTCTACGGACAGCCCTAAATTTTTCAAAGACACAATTGCTTGCTTGATTCTCGACACAAAATCTCTGATACTACTATTGCGAGTCAGCACGGGCAAATCTAGCAGGGATGTTATGTGCTCTGTTGTTATCTTGTGCTCATTATAATACCTATCCTTAATCTAAGGGCTTCCAAGTAACTGCTATGTGTGATGGGTAGCTCCTTGATAAGGTTGTATGCCTCATCTTTCAGAAAGGACCTCAAATAATGTAATTTTTGTATGTTATCTAAGGCTCTATCATTGTGAACTAATGAATTAAACGTGTTGATAAAGGTTACATATTGTGAACTTGACTTACCATCATAAAAATCTAAATTAATTACAGGAAGTTTCATCTTTGTTTGTTTTTGAACCGAGGAGGAATCTGAGCAAGTTTTATCTGAACCTGCTGGCTTTTCAATTTTGGAATTAACTTGGTCTTGAAGGTATGCCAGGGCGGAATAGTACTTCTCCTCAACAATGCTGACATCCTCAAGATCTGGGGCATCTGACAATGCCATGATTCTTTTGTTGACTAACTCGTACTCTGTAAAAGCATTTTGCAAACGCGTTAATTTAACTTCGACCTTAGTTTTGGACTCGCTTGCCGGCAAACCATCTACTGTTTGCTGGTAAATCCGCGTAATTGCACCTTTTAAATAGCCACGGTCAGATATTAGAGATGCTTTGTCACTTTTTTCAGAAGCCATTTCGGTTTACAATAAAATAAAACGTAAGTTCACTGTAATGGATATAAAATATAGTTAATAACAATTACCTTTTGTTGATATTACAATTATGTAAAGCTACTTCTATGGCGAACGAAATTATAAAATAGGTACTAAAATAAAACTCAAGCTAACTAGGCGATGCCTTTTTCGAAGCGTTAAGAAAATGGCGTCTTGATTGTCTTCAACACGGCTTGTCGGTGTCTTGCAATTTGCAGACAGGAACCATAGATTCTTGCTATCAGGTTGGCAGTGGGCGATGCTGACGAAGGCAAGGTGAAGGCCGGCGTACGCGTCGAATATGTGATGGTTGACAGTTGTCACTGTCAATAAAGATGTACTGTACAATGCTTCGGTTCGTTCGTTCTTCCGCCTGCGCAACGAAGTTGTCCCTCTCGCTCGCACGCGACCGCGTGGCGCGCGACAAGTTACGTAATCGATGACAAAATTTGCAGCTTACTTTATGTTTCAAAATTGCAGGAAAACCTCAATTTGGGAAAATGGGTGAAATGAATGCTCACGCGATTGCTCCTCTTGCTGCTTAACGTTGAGAAACGTTCTTGAGTGGACGTTTACTTGCGCAGTTGCTTGCAACCATCCATGGGTGCTCGGCGCTGAATCGCGTTCTCGTGGCTCGTGGACCAAATGTAAGGATCTTGCGATGGTTGAAAACTGCGTGGTTTTATGGTACAAATCCTTTTATTACGCACCAAACAAATAAAAGCAGGAGAAAAATGATGGAGGCGTGAGATGGTGGCTTACACAGTCAAGAGAGAACGACAGTTCTAATTCGAGTTGCCATAGTACAAAAAATGTTTTATAGTTTTAATTTTATTAATTATTGCTATCTCCAACACATATTAAAGGCCCAAATTTTACTATGTATGTCGATTAAAATATATCTCACTTAGGTATAATTTTATTGCAGCAATCTAATGACTTGGTAACAAAAAAAAGGCCCAACAGAATAGTAACGAACGTCAGCACTCCCAAACTTTTGCAATTACTCATAATATTAGTATGGATAAAGATTATTTCTGTTTTTTTTTTCAGGAATACAGTAAGATTTCTACTAACAAATCAAAACAATGCTTACGACATTGCTAATTTTTGTTAAGGATATAATTTTTTTTTACACGTTTATTCACCTAGTTGCTCACTTCTGATGGAGACAGTTGGTGAATTAGGAGGAGCCCAGCTACCCTCATCATTAGATTCTATTGAAAAAAAAACAAACGCGAAGCGCATACATTAAGTGATGTCTCATCAAAGCGTGACAGACTATTAATGTGAGGATGTTGGAGGTGGTTTTGTCAGTCTCATTTGAGAGATAAGCACATATAAAACGGGCCAAGTGGGAGTCGCCCACAGATTGTTTATCATATTAGGTTTCGTATCATGAAAAATTGATGTACCTACCTTAAAATTTGATCCCAGTTCATACAAGAAAATTAAACTGTTTCTTTATAAGCTTTCACGTTTTGAACAACCTTCAACTTTGCCTAAATTAAATCATACTGTTGTAAGGTGGTAAGGAACCCTTCATTTGCGAGTTCGACTTGAACTTGACCGGTTTTTAACAATAACTATTTTGTTTGCTGTAGTTAGTAGTTGATGTAGAAGAATACATATTGTTGTTCTGTTAAAATTTGATGCACGTACGTAAGTACCTATTGCGTTAAAAGTTATATAAAAAAGAAAGAAAGACAGCGGAGGCATATTAATATCCCATTTGGTTACGAAATCCTAATCAGACTTCGTCAGCACAGAAATTGTCATGTCTTTGTACAGACATCGATCGGTTACGACTTACGATTTAATTTTATGTATTGATATAGAAAAAGTAAATTTAGAAACGTTTCAAAACTATATGCAACAAAGTATGAACAGACTGGAAGTCAATTTTGCGTGGAATTTGAGAGAATCACCTTATACAGTGACGCCCAATGTTAGTAGATTCGAATGGGGTCCAAATGGGTGCCAGACTAAACATAAATTAAATATTAGTAAATAAAGTGTTTTTTGTCTTTGTAAATACATAACCTTTATTCTATTCGATTATAAAGCAATATAAGCGAAGATATGAGGATAAAAGCTATTGGAACACATGTACGCAATACTGATGTAAATTAAAAAGACGCCAAAACATAACTGAGATGTAAATATATATATATATGTATATATATATATATATATATATATATACATAGGGCGCACTATAAGTTTCCGGAACTGGCCACTTACATAAACAATATTTAAAAATTTATTGCAACATCTGAAAATAGAACTCTTTGGCTGTAGAATGCAGTTTGTTTCATCTGACTGTCTTTTGTTTTTACCTTGTGGCGCCATTTAAAAAATTGTGTGTCTGCATCAACATGGATTTAACTCGGGAAAATTTTCGTAGTATGATTTTCTACGATTTTAAGTGTAATTTGACAGCTCAACAGAGCATCGCTCGGCTTGAAACAGCTTTTGGCAATGAAGCACCATGCAAGACAACTGTTTATAGCTGGTTTGCAGAATTCAAGCGTGGTCGTATCAATCTCAGTGACGAATCTCGCGATGGTCGGCCGTCCACCGTTGTGACCAACAAAAACATCGATGCTGTGCGCCGTATGATTGAAACAGACAGCCATGAAATTCGCGCATCCTTAGAAATAGGCATGAGTCAAATACAATTAATCCTACACAAACATTTGGGTGTGAGAAAGCTGTGCTCGCGGTGGATCCCACACAACTTGACCGAGGCTCAAAAAACGGACCGCGTCACTTGGTGCAGTGCCATGCTTACCAGATTCAACGAAGGTGCGTCAAATTTGGTGTGGGACATAGTAACAGGTGACGAAACATGGATTTATTGCTACGATCCCAAAACAAAGCAGCAATCGAGCGTATGGGTCTTTCAAGATGAGCCGAAACCAACCAAAGTGGCGCGCGTGAAAAGTGCATCTAAGCGGATGATTGCTTCTTTTTTTAATAAAACTGGACACGTGGCTACTGTTGCTTTAGATAATCGTCGTACAGTGAATAGTGACTGGTACACGACCATTTGTTTGCCGGAAGTTATTGACGAACTCCGTAAAAATAACCGTAAACGCCGTATCATCCTGCACCACGACAATGCTAGTTCTCACACGGCCAGACAGACAAACGACTTTTTGAAGGCGAAAAATGTAGAACTCATGAGTCATCCTGCATACAGTCCCGACCTGGCACCTTGTGACTTTTTTCTGTTCCCAAAAATTTAAGAACCAATTACGCGGTCAACGATTTTCATCACCAGAAGAGGCTGTCGAGGAGTATGAAAAACACGTTTCAGAGGTCACCACAGAGGAGTGGCACAAAAGTTTTCAAAACTGGTTTCATCGAATGAAAAAGTGCATAGACGCCAAGGGAGATTATTTTGAAAAACAATAAATTAATTTTGTACCTTTAATAGTATTTTTTCATATTCATTCCGGAAACTTATAGTACGTATATATATATATCACTAAAACAAAGACGGTTTTGTTGGAAATAATACGCGGCTGATGGTCGTGACCAGTGGGATACCCTTAGTAATTTGGATTAACTTGATGGTAAACATTCGTTTTTTAGCAAAAAATCATCTTAGACGCATAAAGTATTTACCAGGCATGATTAATAAATCGTTTTATGTATCAAAACACTGAAAAACATCACACATTTTCACGCACAAACTACGCGACCACTGCGCGGGAATCACGCGAGTTCACTGTGGAATTTCTACCACTTTTTGTTCGGAACGATGGTAATGGCAAAATTTTATTGGCATCCTTATCTATCCTACTTTCTGATATAACCGTAAGAAATAGATAGAAACAGTTTCTCTATTGTTATTAACCGCGAAAAGTGCGGGGAAGCGATCAGACGGATTCCGATTGCGCGCCATCTTAGCGAAATATGACATCTCTTGGAATCCGTCTGCGCGCCATTCGAGGGGCCAGGAGTTGATACCCGTTTTCTTTTAGATATCGGCTCTGATAAAAATCTTTCCAAAAGACACCGTGGTTGGGCGCACAACTGCCATTTATTCAAATAATTATATTTTTTTATTTAGTTACAATGTCATGATTATTATTAGGTAAGCTTTAGTACGGCTGAACAGAATTTTACGTTTGGGGTATCGTTATGACGTAGGCTATTATAGTATTATTTTGGGAGAAAGCAAAGGTTGTTTTATTTTTATTTTGTAGAAATATTTAGTTTGGTTTTATTGTGATCATTATAACATGAAGGTTTTTTTAACTTTTTTGTGATTATTATAATACTAGCTGATGCCCGCGACTTTGTTCGCGTAAACTATATGACTCCGGCGTATTAATATAAATAACAACTAATGAGAGAGAAAGATAGAGAGAGTTAAGAAAGTACTTGTAACAGTGTTAGGAGTTAAAAGTCAATATTATTTTAATTCTTTCCTTCGGGAGCCAATATGAAAAGAGCTGAAGTGTTACTAACCCTGGAGAAAGCCACATTAAGTTGGCCATGCGAAAAAGCAGTCCTTAGATTGACATCAGCAGCTTTAAGCCTCTAAAACTGTGACTTATTTTCATAGGAAAGCAAGTAAACACTGTGTATTTGTAAAACTGTGTATTTTCAAAAGGAAAATTGTTATACGCGGAATAAATACAGTTTCACTGGCACCACTCACAGTAAACTTTAAGTGTCTCAGCAGACTATGCCGAATTTTAGCGGCTAAAGTTCAGTGTCTAAAGTTCGGTGGGGATGACACACTAAATAAGCTGAAGTTCAGCCGCTGAAGTTCGGTGGAAACGCCGGACTGTAGTGATGTGCCGATATGAGAATTTAATCTTCCGTCTTTGGCGCGTCTGCGGCGAACGGACACGGTAGCGGAAGAGGGAACGGAAGTGGAAAAGGGAACGGAAGCGGAAGCGGGAGCGGGAGCGGAAGTGGCAGCGGCGGCGGAGGCGTCGGCGGCGGCGGCGGCGGCGGCGGCGGCGGCGCCGGAGGCGTCGGAGGCGGCGGCGGCGGCGGAAGCGGCGGCGGCAGTGGCGGCGGCGGCGGCAGCGGCGGTGGCGGCGGCGGCGAGAGCGGGAGCGGCGGCAGCAGTGGCGGCGGCAGTGGCGGCGGCGGCCGCAGCGGCGGTGAAGGCGGCGGCGGGAGCGGCGGGAGCGGCGGCAGCGGCGGCGGCGGGTGCGGCGTTAGCGGCGTGAGCGGCGGCGGGAGCGGGAGTGGGAGCGGGAGCGGGAGCGGGAGCAGGAGTGGGAGCGAGAGCGGAACGGGTACGTGGAAGAGGGAACGGGAGCGGAAGCGGGAGAGGGAGCAGAAACGGCAGTGGCGGCGGCAGTGGCGGCGGCGGCGGCGGTGAAGGCGGCGGCGGGAGCGGCGGCAGCGGCGGCGGCGGGAGTGGCGGCAGCAGCAGCGGCGGCGTCGGCGGCGGCAGCGGCGGCGGGAGGCGGAGTGGGAGCGGGAGCGGGAACGGGAGCAGCAGTGGGAGCGAAAGCGGAACGGGTACGGGAACGGGTACGTGGAAGAGGGAACGGCAGTGGCGGCGGCGGCGGCGGCGGCGGCGGCAGCGGCGGCGGCGGCGGCGGCGGCGAGAGCGGGAGCGGCGGCGGCAGTGGCGGCGGCGGCGGCAGCAGCGGTGAAGGCGGCGGCAGGAGCGGCGGCAGCGGCGGCGGCGGGAGCGGCGGCAGCAGCAGCGGCGGCGTCAGCGGCGGCAGCGGCGGGAGCAGCGGCGGGAGCGGGAGTGGAAGCGGGAGCGGGAGCGGACTCGGAGGAGTGGGAGCGAGAGCGGAACGGGTACGGGAACGGGTACGTGGAAGAGGGAGCGGGAGCTGGAGCAGAAACGGCAGCGGCGGCGGCAGCGGCGGTGGCGGCGGAAGCGGCGGCGGCAGTGGCGGCGGCGGTGGCAGCGGCGGCGGCGAGAGCGGGAGCAGCGGCGGCAGTGCCGGTGGCGGCGGCGGCGGCGGGAGCGGCAGCGGCGGCGGCGGTGGGAGCGGCGGCGGCGGCGGCAGCGGCGGCAACGGCGGGAGCGGCGGCGGGAGCGGAAGAGGGAGTACGGGTACGGGTACGGGTACGGGTACGGGTATGGGTACGGGTACGGGAACGGGTACGGGTACGGGTACGGGTACGGGTACGGGTCCGATTCAGGCAAAAGCATCGGAAGTTCGGCATTATGTGTTGCTAGTAATGCAAATAACATTGCAGGCATGCATTGGCTGAAATTCAGCCGCTGAACTTCGGCATACAGTGCTGAGACACTAAGTTGGGTTCCGTTACACAGTTTCGGCGGAGTCAAATTGCGCATTCGCATTATTGGCCCTCCGACATTAAGACTTATTTTGTGAGCCGAGAGTCCATTTGCTGCAAGTGAATTAAGAAACTCAACTGGATAATTGGTGGTGTCGTCAACAACTCTATCCAAGAAATTAACAATAATTTGCGTCATAAGTTCTATAATAATTGATTTTTAATTTTTTGGTGTCAATATGGCGCGTTTACATATCCAAGATTTTTTCTGGTGTGTTATGCTCTGAAGGTCCGCAAATTCTGAACTAATAAGTTCTTCTTCGGACGAAACAACTTTTTTTTGGAAAAATTTTCAATGTACAGTCACATTTTTTACTCTTTTATTTGTAGTATAGATTTAGTATGTTTTTGTTCAACGACAACAAAAAAACATCATCTATAAAAATTTCAACTGTCTAGCTATAATGGTTCATGAGATACAGCCTGGTGACAGACAGACAGACAGACTAACATTCGGACGGTCTAAGTAATAGGGTCCCGTTTCTACCCATTTGGGTAAGGAACCCTAAAAATCGAATAAAATAAGTATTTATGGGGGGCTCCCATACTACAAACGTGATTTTTCATAGATTATGGTACGGAACCCTTCGCGCGCGTCCGACTCGCGCTTGGCCAGTTGTATTATAACTCAACAAAAAGTTCTCATCAGACTTAACAACTTTTGCTAAGGCGGCATTTTAATATTTTTTATAGTTTAGCTGGACCATTATAGTTCTGCATCATGTGTTCCATTTTCCAAAATCAATTATAGCCTATATGTTGCCCAGGCTTCACAGCTATATAACAAAAAAAGTTTCATTCGAATCCGTCCAGTATTTCCGGAGATTAGCGTGTACAAACAGACAAACAGACAAACAGACAAACAGACAAACAGACAGACATTTTTTTTTATTTACTTACTCTATTACTATATCTCCATCGCCACAAATATTTTTTTTTGAAAAATTTTCAATGTACAGACACATTTTTTTTACTCTTTTATTATAGTATAGATGAAGTATTTTTGTTTTACCTTTTTAGTTAATCAATCATCAGTGAGCTATTTTTTTTTTCTATTTTTATCTTTTGTTTCTGTCTTGATTTCAACTAAAGTAATGTTTAGTTTAGAAATAAATGATTTTGTTATTTTCATTGTATTTTATTTATACCTGCATGGATATACTACATATCTGTACTTCTTTCTTTCCTTTCTTATCGTGTGTCGTAGTAGGTATAACTAACACAAATGTTAGAGTTTTTAAACCACCTTATAGGCATCTGATATAGTCTTGTGTAACGACCGCTGTCCAAGACAGTTACCGGGACCGATGGCTTAACGTGCCCTTCGAAACATGGATTATCTTCCTTATCAGAAAATCAAGTGACCTGTCTGCAATGTCTTAACCAATCTAGAACAACTACACAAAGTTGTTGCCCCCGTTGGGAATCGAACCCGTAACCATCGTGTGTAAGCCGAACGCTTAAACTACTACACCACGAAGGCAGTATAACTGTGTGTTAATTCGCATGGACAAAATGAATTTGTCGGTCATTTGTCGACCGACTAAATATTGTCTTGGACAATGAATGGTACGGTGACCATTCGTTCTGTCGTCGAGCGGACGGAAGGCATAATGTCTTGTCGGACAATTGTACAGTGAACATTCGTTCTGTCGTCGAACGAACGTAAGGCGAAATGTATTGACGGACAATCATACGGAGATGAAGAGTTCGGTCGGCGAGTCATCGGAAAGACAAATGTTGCGTCGTTGAAAGATAACCCGGAGAAAGGTACGTCGGATTTTTGTTCCACAATCACACTGGGAATATAAAAAATTCTGTCGGTTTTTTTAATAATTGCTTGCTTTTTATGTCATACTTTGAGCGCATAAAGAAATACAGGCGTTTTAAAATTATGACATTTGTTACGTATAGATTATAATATTTAGAGCAAAATAATGTTATAATAAGTAAATATTAATGTTAATGTGCATTATATATAATGTTCATTATACCACATAAAATTAGGTCATATGAAATTATATAAATAATACGGTATATCAATTGATCTTTATATTAAACAAAAGTATATTAAATAACATTAGGTTGTATGATTATAAAAAGGATTTGTTGTTATTACATATATTACAAACCCTATTTTTTTGACCACGCGAAAAGACTTAGAGCAGAAAAATAGAAAGGATGAAGATTTTTCTTTATGATCATAACCATGGTTTACTGTTATTTTTAAAGTTATTGACGTTAGTTTGTGAAGTATTTTGATAAACAAAAATGATTACATAAAAGGCGTATCAGTTTTGTGCGGTTTTGTTTTTATGTGAAATTTAAATTATTCATTGAGAATATTACAAGTTATTAAGGGGCTACCTGAGAACGTGAAGCTTCTCTACGCACATACACCAAAAGTGGCTGTTTTTCGCAATTGTGCGTAGAAAAGCTTCACGTTCCCACTTTAAACTGTAAACAGTAGTTCATAAAATAGTTTGAAGGGTTATCTAGTGCCTGTTCAAGACAAAATTTTAAATGATGTCTCCGTTTTCTATCAAAATGATTTATTTCAAATGGGGGCAGCACTGGACCCCGAAAAATTCAGGTAGCCCCTTGAGTATTAGACCTAATGAATATTTTTGGAAATAAATAAGGATAAATCAAAATGTTCTAAAATTTTTACGAAAAGTTTGTGCGCCAATCTTTATTAGAAATATAAGCAAATTAGGGGAACCAATATAGACCTTAGGCTACGGGTTTCAGAGATATTAATCTGCTCCACAAGCATCTTATGGCTAGTTCAATTTGTTAAATTATAAATGCAAAAATAACTGGCATTCTGTTTTTTTTACAATTTTACGCCTAAACTGCAGAACCCATTTTGATTAAATTTGGTATAAAAGTAGCTTGCTTTACAAGATTTTGAGATGGTGAGTTAACGCATATCACAAATTGAAATTCGTCAACTCGCCGGCAGACGAGATTTCAAGATGGCGTTAACTAATAAGTCCTGTAGTTGTGGATTCCGGCGACATGTAAATGTCTTCGGACTGTTTTGAGTGATACTCCATGAGCACTTACACGTGTAGATGCAAAGGGAGACATCACGATGTCGTTTGGATTCGTCTGTATAAACTACAGAACGGCGGCCTTGACGATCACACCTGACATCACCGATTTCCTGATACCTTCTTATCCAAAGACGAACCGTATTTCTCTAAAACAATGATAAAAGTAAAAGGTATAAGTATTATGTGTTTCACACTTATTGTAAAATATCTTAGTATGAAATACTTATTACCTATCAAAAATATAAGTAACCTAATGAAAACTTACAGCTATAGCCAATTGACGGGCGATTTCTTTAATACTTTTATTCCGTTCCCACAAAACTATTACTTTAATTTTCATAAAATTATTTCATTGAACCACAATTAAAAGTATTAACGTAAAATCCACCGATAAATTTATAAGAAAGGAATAAGCACAGCGTCACACAAAGTAAGTTAATAAAATTGTTTGAGCTTGTTTTTTACTACTCTACCCTTCAGTTGTAATTAAACGCCTTCAATAAGCAAGCATCGCCAGACACGGTAAACCGATGGGTATTTTGTGTATACGTGTGTGCATTACTTATTCTTACGGAACCAGTGGGCAGATTCGTCAAAGCAGTTAATAGCTCTCGTGGTGCGATGGTCATCTAAATAGCTGCTGAATAAAAGATTGTGAGTTCAAACCCCAAAGAAGTCCCAAATAATTTTTAAAATTGTGTTTGTATTGATTTGTTATAGCTAACTTTATCATCTTTTTTATGATAATTATTATAACATATAAAATCTTTTATTGTCTGAGTGTTTGATTATGTTTCTTCGCTGTTGTGAAATTTTCAATTATTATTGTTACGTCTCCTGGAGTTGATGTTCGTTCGCTGTTATCATGACTGTTTTCCATTATCCAAACATTAGTATACTACTTCAGCAGCTATTAGCATGTTTATTGCAGACGAGTTATTAAATTCATCGTCAGCTAACTGAGCTCCAGGTGGGATGGCTACTATGCTCAGATAATTAGGAGTCTGAGGTTAGTATGCATGTTAAATAGTATCCACTACATGACATAACGTCTTAAAAGGCCCTTTTACTGAGAAAATTTCTAAATGGATTGAATAATGTACTTTATTTTCTATGTTTGTGACACCTATGATATTTGTGTTTTCTCTCTTAGGTGTCAGTCCCAGTACCTTAATAGCCTTACTGGTGATCAGCGAGGCCTGTGAAGCAGACTTAAGTATGGCTTTCTAGCTTCACGGTTATGTTTGCCATAGATTTTAATGCGCGCTAATAATGGGTATTGTAACATATTGCCGTTATTGCCTGACAACATTATGACAGCTATGGCTTCACCTCGTCGCGATGCAGTGCTGAATTGTGTGGTTGTTTACAGCGGCTGCATCGAAAGTGAAACCTACATTTGCCAGGATGAGAATTTAAACAAATGCACAGCGCATTCTTCTTCTGCACAAAGGCTATTCTCTCTGCCATATATTTGCAAAACCTTTGAACCATAGTTCAAAGGTTGCAAATATATAATTTGTGATCATTTGACTTACAGTAGTGGCATCCTTGCTTCTCTTTTGTAGTTGTGGCGTTGACTGCCTTATTTGTAGCTACCTTTTCCTTTAATGGCTCCACGTTCGCCATAGCCAGCGCGCGTTTTTGACCCCCGACGGAAAAAAGGGGTGTTATAACTTTGACGCTAACGGCTGTCTGTCTGTGGCATCCTAGCGCTCGAACAGTTGCACCGATTTCGACGCGGTTTTTTACATGAAAGCAGGTTTCCTTGCGGTGGTTCTTAGCTATGTATGGTAAACACGATCCAGCAGTTTAGAAAATATCAGCTCCTTATCACCTTCTAAACCATGGTTTACAACTAGATGGCGCTATCTAGCGCATTAAAGTGAAAGGTAATTTCAAAGTATAGTTTAACTTTTCTAGCTCAGTTGATTGAGCGTAGGGTTTGTATATTCGATGTTACCGGTTCAAGTCCCAGCACAGGCATGTATTTTTTTATTTCTATTGTTTCATTTATTATTATGTATATCCTTTATTTATTATTAAAAAATTGTAAGATTTTTCGAATAGAAAAAAATGTTTAATAGTTTTTTTTAAAGAAAATTCCAGTATTCAGGGACAATAGTCTGTACATGGAAAACAATGAGAAAAAATATTGCTAGGATCATTTAATTTTTTTTAATTTTTGTCTGTTTTTCTGTGCATTAAAAATTAAGAATTTCGATGGTTTTGGAGTATGCTTAAAAATCAGTTTTTATAGTCATTGATCGATGTTGCTGTTCAAAATTTGTAACGGTAAAATGTACGGGAGGCAATTGACTGGACCGCTTATTTAGCGCTCTTTGCTGCGTCGAAAAAAGGATAAAGTACTTACCTGCGTATTAGCTTATATCCTCGTCATCTTCGGGATCAAGGTCGAATATTTACTCTTTAAACTTTCTTATTTTTGCAAAGCAGCTATACTCGTTTTGAATGATCACCATTCATGTATTATAATTAGCCAAAGCCTCCTCCAACTGGTCCGATAACCGCGTCATAGTGCCTTTTACGTACGTATCGGATGTACTGTAAATCTTTCGCTATGTTAACAATTAGTAGATCACATAGCGATAAACTATAAAGTAAACACCTTTCATTACACCAAATATGATTATTTGACATAATTTACTTTCGCTTTTTACCGTATGAAATGTCTGTCTACGAGAAAAATATGTCGCTGCCACTCGCCGCTCCGCTTGATGCTGATGCACTCTGATTAGCCCACGCGTCGATGACACGTTCGGAAATTGTAGTCGTTCGATGTAGCAGTTTTCTGTTCACGACGAATGCCTACCTTCATACATTCATACATGCTTTCGTGTATGTACATACATGCCTACGTGTCGTTGCCGAAGACGTTTGGAAATTGAGTGTGATGTGGCCAACCGTAGAGCTCGCGTGGAATTTAAAAAGCATGGGCACGAACAGACTTCTTTTAACCCTAAAGGCTTCTTCGTAGGACCATCTGTTAGCGTCCTGGGTTGATTCTCCGTTATAATGATGTGACATTGAACTACTTTATCTATATATATATAAAAGCGAAAATAACTTACTTACTCATCACGAAATCTCAAATACTACTTAGCCAATGACGATGAAATTTGGCAGGAATCTTAGCAGACGTCTCCTAGTCACATTTTACAAGTGTGACTAGGAGATCGTCTGCTAAGAAAGATTTTTGGAAATTCCATTCCTAAGGGGGTGAAATACGGATTGCAAGTTTTTATAAATCTTCGTAATTTTTGAAGCAAGACACATGACATTTTTGAATTAGTAGTTAGTAAAAAATTATAATCCATTAATTGGACTTTAAAAATTGTATCCCCGGGGTCCATTAGGTGTTTCAAGTTTATATTATTATAAAAATTCGTGTTTTTTTTGGTGAGACAAAAAAAATTAAATAAATAGATAAGTCGCTCTCTTTTGCTCTAGCAAATGACGGTAATGGTAACTGGAACGGGAACGAAACGGAAACAAGCAGATTCAAAATTTCAAATATATCTTTATTATCATAGGATATTTATAATATCTCTTAATAATCGTCACTTTGTTTTATTGCACAATTAATTATTGTTGACGTCAAAAAGTTACTTAGAGCTAAGTTTACTGCCGCCTCCAAAGCGCTAGTGCAGAAGAAGCGGTAACAAACTGCACTGCAGCATTTTCTCCAAGAACGTCAACTCACAATGAAATTAATATTTATAGTTGATATTTGGACAGAGTATACATTGTTTGTTGTCATAATTTAAATTAATTTTTTAATGTCGAAATTTTGAAATAATGTCAAAGCAAGTTGTAAATTCAGTATGTACTTAATGTACCAGATTATGACCATTTCTGAGTATACAAACCTTTAAGAGGGACCCGCGCCAAGCTCAAGCCAGACTTTGTTGTCTTGAAGATAGTCATCGGTCCTGTAATAAGCCTTCTCACACAGTACCTTCTTTACATAAGCTTTAAACTTTTTGTCAGGCATATCAAGGACCGATTGTGGCAGTTTATTATAAAAAAGTATACCGTTCCCCATGAACGTTTTACTAACTGTTTTGAGCCTATAATACGGGGCAACTAAGTCACTCTTATTGCGTAAGTTTCTGACGGTAAAATCGCTTACTTTATTGTATGAGGAAATATTTTTCCTTACATACAGTATGTTTTCAAATATATACTGTGATGGTAAGGTTAGTATACCTATTTCCTTGAATAATTCTCTGAGTGAGTCTCTAGATCCTAAGCCGTAGATAGCTCGAATTGCCCTTTTTTGTAAAATGAAAATAGTCTGAATATCGGCTGCACTCCCCCATAGCAGTATGCCGTATGACATTAAACTATGAAAGTAACTAAAGTACACAAGTCTAGCAGTTGCTACATCTGTCAATTGTCTAATTCTCCTAACAGCATAAGCCGCAGAGCTAAGTTTATTTGAAAGTTTTGATATATGAGCGCCCCACTGAAGTTTCGAGTCGATCGTAATTCCTAAGAAGGTAGTACTTTCAACAAGATCAAGTTTTTCGCCATCTATCAGTATGTCGACGCAAGCTTGCCTCACATTGGGAAGAGAAAATCGAATGCATTGGGTCTTTTTCGCATTTAACATGAGGTTATTGGCAGTAAACCAATCAGAAATAGAAGACAAGGTGCTGTTCACCGCGCTAGCATCCGTGCTATGACGGCCAATTTTGAATATTAGCGAGGTGTCATCAGCAAACAGCACTATGCCTGCCTGTTTCTCAACCATGTAAGGCAAGTCATTTACATAAACTAAGAAAAGGAAAGGTCCTAGAATAGAACCTTGTGGTACGCCGATTTTAACATTAGATCCGTGCGATTTTATGCCGTTTAAATCAACAGTCTGAAGCCTATCTGTTAAATAAGATTCTATTAATTTAATTGAATTTTCATCAAAACCATATTGACGAAATTTAAGCAAAAGTGTCGGATGATCTACGCAATCAAATGCTTTAGAGAGATCGCAAAAGGATCCAATCCCATCATTTTTGCTCTCCCATGCGTCGTAAATATGAGTGATGAGTGCCACTCCCGCATCGGTGGTTGATTTTCCGCCAGTAAAACCGAACTGTTGGCTATGGAAAAGGTTGCAGGTCTTGAAGTGAAGTAGCATTTGATTGAGCATTATCTTTTCGAACACCTTACTCAAGACTGGCAAGATAGATATAGGTCTGTAGTTGCCAGGGTCTGTTTTATCTCCTTTTTTGAATAAGGGGATTAGTTTACTACATTTCATTAGGTTAGGAAATATGCCTTCATCAATACATTCGTTAAATATAAAAGCTAAATCACCAGCTATGACATTTATAATATGGCTTACTACAGCAACCGACATGCCCCAATGATCTTCCGATTTTTTTAAATTTAACTGTTTAAATGCTTCTACTATATCACTAGGGCCAACATGCTCAAATTTAAATTTAGAATCACAAGGCCTAACATTATTCTTAAGCAAGGCTTCAGCACGTTGGGGGTTAGAATCCACATTGGAAGTAAGTTCCAAAGGTATGTTAGTAAAAAAATTATCAAAAATATTAACAATTTCTTCAGGTTTAGTAACAATCTTACCGCTAGCTTTGATTTGACAGATATTTTCTTTTGCTTTATTTTTACCAGTTTCTTTATTAATAACATTCCAAGTTTCTTTTATCTTGTTAGGGGCATTATTTATTTTTTTACTAATACGATTGGCCTTGGCTTGTCTACAAACTTTTTTAAATATTTTAGAATAATTTTTAACATATTCTACAAATGAAGGATTAAAATTAAATTGTTTTTGGGCATATAAGTCATAAAGCTTGTTCCTACTTATGTAGATGCCGGTAGTAGCCCACTCACTAAATTGTGATTTACTATGCACAGCAACTTTTTTTTGTTTCAATGTTTTAGAATATTCTGAAGAAACACAATTAAAAAGCTTATTGTAATGGTCGTCCGGATTTTTCCCTGTGTATACGACAGATAACAGTTTGTTATCTAAATTATTTTTAAGTTTTCTTATATTTTTTGAAGTAATTGGCCTACAGAAGGTCTTATCTTTGTTCAAGTGGCTGAATTTGCCTTTGGACTCCTTGACATAAGCTAATTTGAATTTGAATTTGACATACGGCGCACAGCATCGATGTTTTTGTTGGTCACAGCGGTGGACGGCCGACCATCGCGAGATTCGTCACTGAGATTGATACGACCACGCTTGAATTCTGCAAACCAGCTATAAACAGTTGTCTTGCATGGTGCTTCATTGCCAAAAGCTGTTTCAAGCCGAGCGATGCTCTGTTGAGCTGTCAAATTACACTTAAAATCGTAGAAAATCATACTACGAAAATTTTCCCGAGTTAAATCCATGTTGATGCAGACACACAATTTTTTAAATGGCGCCACAAGGTAAAAACAAAAGACAGTCAGATGAAACAAACTGCATTCTACAGCCAAAGAGTACTATTTTCAAATGTTGCAATAAATTTTTAAATATTGTTTATGTAAGTGGCCAGTTCCGGAAACTTATAGTGCGCCCTATGTATCGTTAATATAAATAAGGAATAGTAGTGGTCCTAATATGGAACCTTGTGGGACGCCATGGGAGATGAGTTGGAAGGTGCTTTGGGTGTTTTTAATTTTGACTATCTGTGCTCTATTTGTTAGGTATGATTTGAACATTTTGAGAGCAATGCCTTTGATACCAATGTTTAATAGCAAATTGTGACTAACAGTATCAAAAGCCTTTTTTAGGTCGATAAAAACGCCCAAAACTAGTTTTTTATTTTCTAAGTTATCTTTTATTTTTGTTACTAAATCGATTATTGCCGCGGTGGTGTTAGTTTTTGATCTGAAGCCGTATTGCCGTGTAGATAGAAAATTAAAAGAGTCGAGATAATAATTTAATAAGCGATTATAAATTACTTTTTCTTATATTTTGGATAGAACCGGCAGTACAGAAATCGGGCGATAATTACCTGGGTCGGTAGTGGCCCCAGATTTGTAGATTGGTGTTACTTTTGCCACCTTCAAACTATCGGGAAATTCGCCTTCAATCATAAATTTATTAAAACAACGTGACAAGGGCTCTGAGATTAGATCTTTGAGACATTTGACTACTTTTGTGCTAATTTTGTCTATGCCACTACTAGAATTCGGATCAAGGTATTGAATAATATCCTTTATTTAATTAGCGTCACAAGGAGCAAAGATGAGCAGTTCGTGATCATCGTTTTTTTGTGGTAAGACGAAAGGATTTGATGCACTATTGTGATATTTATTAGGTATTTTGTCTGCTAGTATGGAACCTACGGTGGAGAAATATTTGTTAAACATCTCACATACTTCTATTACATCAGTGATTTGTTTAGAATCTTTTAAGAGCTTTGGAGGAGCACTACTTTGTTTTATTTTGTTTCTGGCTAGATTGTTTATGAGAGACCAGGTTTTTTTGGGATTATGGGAACAATTTGCAAATAAAATATAATAATAAGATTTTTTTGTGCTTTGAATTAGTTTAGCTATTGTGTCTCTTTTTTGCTTGAATTTTTTTTCCAGAGCCTTGTTTTTCGGATTATTTTTATGTTGCAACTAGACCTGTGCCAATCGATCATTTCTCGTAACCCGGGTCGATCGTGACCCACTTGTATAGTGATCGGGTTAAAATGACTCGATCTTATCGATCATTTGGGTCACAGAGTCATAGTTCTTTTGTATGACCGACTCGTCATTTTGTCAGTCGTACAAATGAACTATGATGAGACCCAAGTGTTCTGCTATGCTGAGCAGGTTAATATTGCTATACAACTTATGTTCACGCATGGTTATAGGTATAGGTTGCCGATACAACTATTATGAAAAAATAAATTTAACAGGTCACGACCCAAACAAACCAGTTTATTTTCCTCACGAGAAAAAGTGCGAGCGGATGAACCCGGTTTGTAAGTAAATGACAGAGATAGACATGATTTGTTTGTTACGACTCATTCAATTGACGTAAAAGACTCGATCGTTTAGTATGCAAGCAATTAGTTACTGTAACTATATGAAAATAAAGTGCAATTTGGTTTACTTTGTAATCGGGTTAAATGATCGAATCTCTGAAAGATCCGTGATTCGATCAATCGTGTACAGGTTGCGATCGAATCAAAATGATTCGATCAATCGCGATCGACACAGGTCTAGTTGCAACCATAGATGGTTTCTTTGGCTAATATCAGTAATTATGTCATTGTTAATCCAGTCTTTTCTAGGAGGGTTTAATATTTTCGTTTTAACTACTCGGTTATGTGCTATGCATTGTTTCAATTTATGTTCGAAATTTTCGTAATTGTCTGCAACATCTTCGAGCCCATATGATTCCATTTCTGCATACAGTTTTTTGTAGTCTACTGCTTCATAAACCGATCGCATTTTCTGTGAAGGTCTATGCCTGTTCAATTGTAAGAAAATTTGTTTGTGGTCCGACATGGATGAATTAATAATAGCAAAATTGAAGGCTTCAGATTTTAAATTGGTGGTGATATGGTCTATAATGGTTTTTGTTTCTCCCGAGTCTCTTGTACAATATCTTTCGTGTACTTTGTTCAATATCTTGTGTCCTGATTCCCTTACTGTTTGTTTGTATTTAGTCAAAGTCTTGTTTCTTTTCAGCAGGTCGATGTTGAAGTCACCAAATACAATTGATCTTTTTTGTTGTTGTAATTGTGATCCACATATTTTTAAAAATTTTCAAGATTTGTATGTCCGGGTTTGTAAACATCGCCAATATTGAGTGCTAACTTTTCCAAATGTATCCATAAGTAGTTGTTTCCTTCTTTATATGTTGATTCAAGTTGATAATGTTTTAAGTCATTATGTATGTATGCTGATACTCCTCCGCCTTTTTTATCTCTTCTGTGATTATAATGATGCGTATAGTTATCAATTTGTAGTCGTAAAGCTTGATCTTTATTTTTAATCCAAGTTTCTGTTATCAATATTATGTGTATAGGTGTTGGCATTGATTGCAAGATACATTTTAATTCGTCTAACTTTCCTTTCTTTTTGATACTTCTCGCATTTAGATAGAGGAAGGATATTGCTGATTTTTGAGTTCCTATAAGACTGCAATCGTCAAGGATCTGGTAGATTACATCTTTAGAGTTTTTTGTGGTATGTTTTGTTGGCTGTTGGAATTTTTTGACACAGATTTCACGATGCTTGGTATGCCTTTAATGTATTTTATTGTGATATCATCTTCTCCATCATTTTTGTGTTTTGTAAGTTCGTCTTTTAAAGCCAGAAAGTGTTTTTGTTAAGTTGGAGTTTTGTCAGAGAAAATTTATATGTTATTTGCTATCTGGACCGGCTGCACTAGACCAAGCGTCTCTGGCCTCGGCCAAGCATGCAACCTCTACGTCACAGAGAGACGGGCCTAATATTTTACCGATGAGGTTGCGGGTGCCATAGACCGATGACAGAAATGCTGGTAGAGTGCCACACTAGAAATTTTTCTTATCCCAAGACCACCATGCCGTATCGGTAGTGTCGCTTGGGACCAACTTCGGGAATTAAGAGGGCAATTAAAAATTTTTGTTAATGCCTCTTTTACTGTGTTGTCCAAAAGGGATAAAAGGTGGTCGTGGGCCCAAAGTGGAGTGCACCGAAGAGCATAAGTCGTCTTGGGTATGAACATGCAGAATTTTATAATCGTATAAGCCACGTGAGGGTTGATATCAACTAAACGGCTGGAGGATTCTTCAAAAACCGATATTTGGTCATGTTAAAATTTTTGGACAGAATCCTCCAGCACTGGTGCCCCTAGGAGGCGAAGTGACTGGTCGTCAATAATTTTAACATTTGGAGCCAAAACATTGAATTTTGAAATGTATTCATCCTTAAATTGCTGGGTCAGTCCCCTGCAAAAATGTAGTTCACATTTAAAATAGTTTAATTCAAGGCCAATATTACCGAAAGATTTTATGATTTTTTCTAGGTCAGAAAGAACTGACGCAGCATCGCCTCCTAAGGTCCCGTCATCTAGGTACCACGTGTTAAATTTAGATGTCAAAAGTTTGATATGAAGGTGGATTGCCAAACTGAAAATTGCCGGTCCAAGGGGGTCGCCCTGTTGACAGCCAACCGCCGAACTTATGAGTTGACCATCGTATACCAGGCACGTGGTTTGGCTGTAACATTGCCAGAGATAAGGGTAAGTGGCTGGTATCGAGTTTTAATTTCTGTCAAAAGAAACCCCGGTCTACTGAGTTAAATGCATTCTTAACGTCAACTTTCAGCAACATTTCACCATCGCCGTGTAATAAAAATGTGCGTACTGCATGAACAGCAGCTTCACAACCCCCCTTGGTGCCAAAGCCTAGCTGTGTGGGCTGAAATTGTTGCTCCACAACAGGCAGGATTAATCTGCAACATATTTTGGATACAATTCTACGGATTGTGTTCCCTACGGCGATAGGCCGGATGCCACCGTCCTTTTTCCGGAGGGCGCAAAGATTAGCGCCGTATAATACGTCAACGACTTGATCACAAACCTTACCACTTGCACTAGCATCAAATTAACGAGCCGCGCCAAATTCTGCAAGAGGGCAGTGCCGATATTGCCGGTGACGCCATATATCAAGTCCTTAAAGTGCTGGGGTGTCAGACCGTCGAGACCTCCGGCAGAACCCTTCTTGAAGGACAAGATCGCAGCTCGTACATCCTCGGCCGTGACCTCCGGTGTGGGTTGCGAAGGGTCAGGGGCATCCGGCAGGCAAGACGTAGCTGATGGAGAAGGATACTTTAATTTCAACGCAGCGTAGGTGTCAGGGTTACTGGGAGCAACTACGTCACTGGAGAAGAGCAGATCAGCAGCTCCTTTTATGTCCCCTTCGTCCAATTTTGCTTCAATTCTTCTGGTAATTTTGTATTGCGATCGTTTTATCTGGACAGTGTCTAATATGGACCTAAAGTTAGGGCTGCAGTTATTTTTAATTTTTTGTGTTAAATTACCACTACTCTTATCTTCATTTACGTGCAGTGTTTTGTAAGCGAAAGTCAAAAGATTCTCCCAGCTGTGTAAGTCATTTTTATCGATTACTTCTTTTACAGAGGAAGACAGAGAGATTGCTACACAATGTCTAGCTCCGCGTGGTATCCTTTTTACTACGGGGAGTGTCCTTTTTAAATTATTCAGCCGTTTCCATAAAGGAAAGCTGGAGGAAGATAGAATCGCTGCTAAAAGATGTCTGTACGGGTATATTTGGTATCTTAACATTATTGTTACTAACATGTTGTCCTTTATGGCATCTAGTTTGATGTATGCGTAAACCTCTCTGTCCTTTGAAAAAACGTGGCTGGGAGCAATCTTTACACTGCACAGGCTCAAGCGATGTCGATGCTCCGGACTGAGTGGCAGGCGCAGCCTCGTCAGGGGTCAGGATAGGCTGGCTTAGCATAAGGTTCTTAAAAAATTAATTTAAATAATAACAATAAATTATAACTAAAGAAAAAATATATAATTTCCGACTAAACACTAAAATAAAATACACTTAAAATATTATAAGCAATTTAATTGCTCTGCGTGTATATATTTAACTATTTGTTGGAGAACTTGTATCTGAAAATTAAGAAGAAAGATACTTCATTTCGAATAGCAATACCACCGGAAGAAATGCTAGTAGTGACGTTGAGGTAAGTTTTTCATCTTTATGGAATTTATCTGTCATTAAACGACTACCATCATAAATGAAACACTATAATCATAAATGAAACATTTATTTATAAAAAAACATCATATATCAATATGTAATTATAATCCTTTCTATCCTCAATATAATTTACTCCTTATTTTATATAAATAAAATTAAAATTACTCTTCAGTACTAAACTGATTCATTAAATTTTGATAGACATTTACGCCTGCATTTTGTTCTGAAAATGTATATGTTTCTGTTGGCTGGGGGTCAGGCAGAGGGTTACTGTTATCATATAGTGCATTGTAATTATCTTCAGCTGGTGAATACTGGTTGTTCATATCAATTAGCACTTGTTGTGAGGTAACTGTTGGCTGAGTAACAGAGGTTGGTGCAAACGACAGCTGGGATGGATATACGTTTTTAGAACTAGTTGTACTGCTTGCTGGTGATGGTGATTCCGAGATGATGCGAAAATTCAGAGTTCGTTTTTGTTTTATATTCCGAATCGACGTCAGAATTTCCATATGCAAATTCATCATTTCTGTTTCATTCATATCCTTTATGTAAGGTAAAAATGACAGCAGCATAGTTTCTTTTTCATTCATCCTTGAGGTAAGTGTCAAATTCGGCCAAGATTTCCCTTTCTAGCACATCTGACTCCCTTGTTTTCTTCTTCCGTGCCGGCAATGTGGGTGGTGGTAATTCATAATTAGGCTCAGGTGTAAGCGGAGGAGGATCTGGTGTATTTGATGTTGATGAACACGGTCTTGACGTCA
Source organism: Acrobasis suavella (assembly GCA_943193695.1). Classification (NCBI taxonomy): domain Eukaryota; kingdom Metazoa; phylum Arthropoda; class Insecta; order Lepidoptera; family Pyralidae; genus Acrobasis; species Acrobasis suavella. The sequence continues at coordinate 34,594,660 of OW971928.1, forward strand.
AATGATTTTCTGTGTCAGTTAAATTTGAATCTGTGTCTGCTTTGTCTACAACTTTTAAAAGAAAATTAATTTCTCTGCGTGTATATATTTTTTCTGGAATCCTCGGCCAGTTTTGGTACGCAGAGATTTTACGAAAGAATCCCTTATATTCGCCCATTTTTTCATAATGACATCACCTGTAATAAAAATAATTGCTTAATCAACTTTTTTTTTTTTCAGGTACATCGTATCAGGAAACGCCATGACCGATATGTATTACTGCTATAGAATTGGAATAACAACTTTGAGCAACATTATACATTGCGTGTGCCACGAAATATGGGTTACTTTTCGAAATGAACATCTTAAAGTGTTAACAGTAAAAGACTGGGAAGAAATCAGCAATGGATTTGAAAAACGAGCACATTTTCCTATGTGTCTCGGTGCTATCGATGGGAAACATATACGCATTGAAAACTTCCCCCATGCAGGATCAATGAATTACAACTATAAAAATTTCTACTCTATAGTTCTGCTGGCTGTAGTTGATGCGGACTACAAATTTTTGTACGTCGACTTGGCGCGTATGGTAAAGACTGTGACTCGTCCATTTTACAAAAAACGGCATTTTGGAAAAGGATGAAAAGCGGGAATCTTAATATTCCACAACCGAGATGCTTGCCAGGATTAGATACAAAAGTACCGTACGTTTTCATCGGAGACTCTGCATTTCCCTTCGAGGAGCATATTCTTAAAGATTACTCTAATCATAACTTAAGTGTGACGCAACGGGTATTTAATTATCGATTGCACAGAGTTCGGCGATACGTAGAATGTGCGTTCGGTATATTAAGTAACAAATGGAGGATATTACATAGACTATTGAATGTTTCCAGAAACTTTTCAAAGAATATCGTGAAAGCGACGGTAATGTTACATAACATTGTTCGCAAACGAGATGGTTATCGGGAAAGTGATTTGGTCATTACTAGTGGATCTCAACTAATAAATTTATCAAGTAATGAAACAAAATCCACAAAGAAAACTGGTAAAGGAGTGCGTACGTGTTTTGCTAACTATTTCATGTGTGAGGCAGGTCAGCTGCCTTGGCAATTATCTAAAATGTAGTGAGTAGCCATACCTTAATTATATTGTAATTAACACAGCTGTAACTTAATAAAAACAATAACTTAATTTACCTGTGTTTTTCTTTTCAACCTTTGACATTTCTTCATATCCTGTCTCGAGAAACGCAAAAACTTCCTGCCAGCATTTCTCTTGTAAATTTTATTTTTACTTGCTTCATTAGTTTTGTCCACAGTTTTAGGAAAACAATGGCGCTTATTATGCAACTGATAACGTGGACCAATCATAGTGCGTTAAAACTACCCTCATTACTGATATATCAAATCTTTTTGCTATATAGCCAAAAAGTTTTTTTTTTCGATAAATTTTCAAATGTCAATAACTTTTTGAAAAATGCGTTTTCGGAAAAATACCAAATTCTATGGCATAGAACATAATAGGCTTAGAAAATGTAGTAGAACACATTTTTGGGTTAGTTTTCCCTATGTCCCAAAAATCAGATTTCAGCCCACTGTGCGCCGGCGCCGGTGCCGGTGCCGGGCCGGGTAATGGAAAAACGCCCATTAAGTTGCGCGCGCGCATAGAAAGGGGTTTTACGGGGAAAATTAAGAGATCTCTGATTTTAGAAAAATATAACGCGTTTGTACGGTTTGCCTGTTTTATACTTTCGATTAGATTTTATACGTTCATTATTGCGTAGTTTTGATGTTGTTAACTCGTGGCACTAGTTCTAGACGAGTGTTAAATAAAAATCCGATCGCTAATAAATTTATTTGATCCGGTCTCCGCGTCAAATTTAATCCACGTGATAATGATGTGCAAACACGTCGAGAATCATGCGTGCGGTGGTGGTAACATACGAGTATCATCTTGGCGGCTGTTGGAGCACGTCGAAAATATACCGGTAACAAAGGGACATAAAGGTCGTATTACAATATTAAATTAATAAATTTTGTATGTAATTGCATGTCTGTATATATTATTTACTTACTGTAAGTAAGGAGAGGTCGTAAAGTCGAGACTTCGTTGTGCAGAGGAATTAATGTCGCAGATCTGAGGATGTTTGTGAGCTGTTTGGTCGTCGGACTGTGATTATTTATTCTAGGAACTTAATAGGGCCGTACTTTAGATTTCGTTACCTCATCTAATTTTAGTTACTGCCTTATATTCGCGTTCTTGGTATTATACGCTTGCCTAGAATATACAAAAGAATAATTAATTACATCAACATTACAAAATCTTAGGGGCGCTTGAAGGCTGTCTGTAGCAACAGCGGACTTAAGGATAATTGTCAAAGTTTTGTGGTATCTCATGAGAATAATAGCTATAATTGTTGACAGTTAAAATTCTGCATAATACTCGTACGATTGACTTTAGCTCAAAGATCGACGTAAGTTGCGACAAGGGAAATTCTCACACCAATAGAAGCTGAGTTTAGGGAAATTAACGTCGATTGTATTTTATAGAGTGGTAACTGGCTAAATATAGTACTTAGTTAGACGACCTAGGAAATCAAACGCCCCAAAAGTTAGGAACACAACGTCTGCAGACGAAGTAGGATAGATTGTTAGGGATTTTAGGGTTTAGGATTACAAAGGTCGACTAGCCAGGTCGCAGGACACATATGGTCAGGTACGCGTGAACATCAGTACTTTCAGTTCTGCCCTTAAACTGACCATTGTGTGGGCGGGTTGCTGAGGAGAGTTGGGAGACCCGCATTTTAACCCCTTTTATAGGAATTCTATAGACTTTATAGTCTAAATCCTTACTAAATGTCTATAAACCAGCGTTCCGGAGATTAAATGGTTGTTTGTCTATTTTAAGGCTTATATTTTACAAGATATTTATACTATTTTATATAAAATACTCCGGACATATCCCGTTCAAATATAAACTCGCCGGAAAAACTGTTTCATGCGTGTACGAGATCGGGATTAGGTGACGACGCGACGCTGAAGAAGGCGCGGCGCCATTCAGCCATCGCGGTGTGTCCTGCTGTTCCACCTTGGCCTTCGAACAGATCAAAAGCTAAGTGATAACAATAGTTCCTTTACTTAATTCTACTTGTTTTCTTTATTTCTCTGACGTAAACAATTTAAACGAAATATTTTCCTTCATATATTCGCGTAACACAACGTACGGGTTCTATAAATAATAATAGACGATCACATTTTCTGGCCATACGGATGATTGCGTTTGATTTAAACGGAAAACTTTGTCTTTCTTTACAATATTCCGAGCAAAGTCGTTACTTTTCAATCACCGTGACTGTCGTTCCAGTACCTTGAAAGTAACGTTAAAAAATAATCGTGACTCAGTCACGTCGGTCACTCATGTTTCCTAGGTCATAAATTCCTTTCATTTAGATAGTTTAAATGCATCATTACAATCACGCTAAGGTACACGATTCATTAAGTGTGGTCGTCATTCGGCAACGTTGCTATTTTCATAGAAGTCTAAAATACAAAGGTGCAAGAGACAGAGCAAGAGATAATTCAAAATAAAATTTACACTTTTACAGTATTATTACTGTCGCTTAATGCGGCGTGTTTATTATTTTGAATCAACTTGTTTACAATGTTTTTAAATTTACATAATTTACTTTTTATTTATATTTGCTGCTTTTTATTTACACACTTTTTTATCTACTGTTTTTGTTTACTTTTTTACATTTTATTAATAGTAGAGTTTTTTTTTTGTATTTTTAATTTTTAGGGTTCGAAATTCGAATTTAAAATAATATCTGTTGTACTTTTCGAACGCCAAGTCGTGTGCGCCTTTCATTCAGAATATTACCAGCTTTAGAAAATAACCTCTCGCAAGGTACTGAAGTTGCGAGAAAGTTAAGCCTTCTTCTTGCCAAAATAGCTAAATTAGGAAAGCTATTATGAAAAGTACGCCACCACTCCAGGGGGTTCTCCTTTCTTCCCAAAATTGGCAAATCCAAATATCTCTAGAGCTTGCGAGGTAGGTGTCCCTTCGGGCCATGTTATATTTATTATATTGTCATACTCGTTCCAAATATCGAACCTGGCTTTTTTGGGTGGTGGCTCAGTGGGCTCGGTATCTTCTGCGGATTGCTGGTCTACTGCGTTTTTATAATGTTTCCGGCGACCAATTCAGTCAATACCCTTTTTACATCCAGAGCATAACTTTGGTTTTTGAAAACATTAAGTTTGAAGCGCGGATCTAGGAAAGTCGCAATTCCAATTGTTTTGCTGGCTTCCAAATTAGGAAACCTCTTTTCAGTTTCAGTTTTTCGGCACGGTGATGCCATTTTGTTTTTTGTATAAGACCAGTTTTTCTGTAGCTTTAACACTTTTTTTATAATGTGACACAATGTTTTTTACTTTTGTGATTATCTCGCAAATCTTTTGTTCTGCAGTGTTTTCTGTGGTACAATGTTTTACAATTAAATTTAAAGTATGGGCATAACACCCAAACTGCTTGAAACCCATTTTCTCTACAGCGCTCCTCATGTTGCTGGCATTGTCAGTTACCATAATAATTACTTTTTCCTTAAGTTTAAAGCCTTGTAAGATGCGGATCACAATGCTTTTTATATTTTCGGCTGTATGTGAGCCGGACATAGGTACGCATTCTAACAGCACAGATTTTAAATTATAATCTATATCAATGTAGTGGGCTGTGACTTCCAGGTTAGCATCATTTACACTCGATGTCCAAATGTCCGTAGTTAAGCAGACACTGTCTGGTTTAGATTCAAGTTTTTCTTTCGTCTGCGCCAGACATGTTTCATATAGAGCAGGCAGAAGATTATTAGATAAAACTTTTCTATCTGGTAGATGGTACGACGGATTTAAACCTGCCACAAAAGCTCTGAATCCTTTATCTTGTACAATTGAAAACGGTTGGTAATCGAAAATAAATAATTGCATCAACAGACGGTCTCAGTTTTTTTTTTCAATTTGGTGTAATTTTTTTTATTTACGTACTTAGTTATATTTTGATTGAGTAGTGGCTTGCTGAGAAGAGAGCAATAAAGACCATGATGTTGTTGCGTGCTCTTCGCCGTCTCAACTGCTGGTCGAGTTCGAGGGGTCTTTTTCTTTGGAACTCATGTGGAATCTGAGGGAGTAGTTGTAGATGTTGAAGAGATCGATGTAGGTGGTTGAGAAGTAGTATTAGCTTCTGGTGATGGTTGTGATGAATCGAATAATAAGGGTTTTGACGAAACAAATTGAACAGTAGGATGTTTCCGGTGCAAGTGTTTTTTCAAGTTGGATGTAGAGGACTTATAACTAATTTTGATTTGGAATATCTTACAGGTAGCTATTTTATTTACATCGGTTGAAACGTCGAAACAATTCCATAAATTGCTCGTTTTCAATTTTCTTGAATCCACCATGGCTATTAGTATGTGAAACAACTTCTCACATTTATTTTTAAAAAGTTATAAAATGGATGAACCTATCACTAGTTTAAATATATTATTTACACAAAAAGTTAAACGTTTTTCATATACACAACACAACAAAGCTATTATTTTTACACTTATAACTTTATTTACACAGCACCTTTATTTACTTTCACTATTGTTAATGAGAATGAAATGTCATTCACAATTTGGCATAACTTTCTTCTACTTTCCATTAGTTTCTAATAATTCAAGTGCACTTGTAAACACAAGCCAAAAAATGGCGAAACTGTCCTCAAGGACGAACTATTTTTAGTTCGTGGAAATGTACAGATCGAAGTTAGAATAAATACGTACACAAGACATTTAAAAAAATTTATTAATTATTTAATATCCTATCTAAGTATTTGATTATTCACCTAAAAAAATAGAAATACGTTTAAATCATTATTTTTTCCATTATAATACATCACGTATTTTGTTGGAACATAATACGTGATGTATTATGTTCCAACAAATAATTACTTAAATTTTCTGATAAAGAAAACGTGAAATAGAGTTATATCGAAATTATCGAAGTCATTATTAAAAACTAAATATATATTATATACTTACATAGTACCTATTTATTTTTATTTTCATTATTATTTATATACATATATTATTTTTATTTACATATATTATTTATAGTACAATACAGATTGCAGTCGAAACTTTTTACATGATACCTTTTTTATAAGAAACTGCCCCTCACTGAAAAACGTTGTTATTTTAAACGTTTAAATTGATATTTAAATGTTTCGAATGGAAATAGCATGACAGGCTTAGTTTTTTTTTTTAACCGCCTTTACTAATCCAAAATAACTCTATAGAATGTTATTGTCTCTGTCTCTTACTATCACAAGAACTCTACTGTTGCCGTGCCGAGTGCTGCCGACTAACGCCGAATCGCCGTATTCGGCTCGCTCCGCTGTCCGCTGTGGCCCGACGCGGCGACGCCGGCCGCCGCGCGCACACGCGGGTCACAATCACGAGTGACGTGACGCCGTCACTGCAACCACCGCGGGATAGGCGTTATTGCTTGTGATAGCAGTGACAAGTAACGTGGAACGACATACGTTACTTGAACGTAGTTCCTTCTTTACAGATCACAGTGATCACTGTAATCAGTGGATCAGTGATTTTTTCACTGTGAAGTTATTTATCACCCATCTCTACTTTTAGCTAGGATAGGAATGTTACAGCAACCGAAGGAGCCGTCACACGGTTATAGACTGTTCGCGCCGTTATAAATCTACAATAAAACAATATAATCATCATTCGGTTTTTTCACTCGATTGACAAGTTCTTTTATTTGTGTTTTTTTTTATAAGTGGGAAAGCTTATAAGTTTTTCTTTCCACTCGCTCCAACCCATCGCATAACGATGCTTATCACTCATGCCATCCTTAGGCGTATCCAGTCAATTTAGACGTACTTACAGTGAAAAACAAAGATGAAACTATCTTTCGCTTCATGCGAAGGAATTTTGGAAGACGCGTATAGTCAAGTTTGTCCTTATCGTTGTGGTCTCTTTCTCAAAAGGAATATTTTCCTTATTGCGAGAAGATTGTCACGGGATAGCTCTGGGCTGGAGAAGCCATTAAAAGTAAAACCCGGAGAACTAGGAACTTTTTAGTATCCATCATTACTTATTTGTTATATTAAGATTTGTATCTGTATAAATCTTTGCTAATTAATACTAGATAATTGAGATATTACTGATTTTATAAGCTATTGCATAGCTTTTATCGCGGGCTTTGAGCGCGGCGACCTAATCAAGAAATCCCATTATCCCGTAACGAAAATAAAACCTAATACCCCCCCCCCCCCCCCCACTCGGTCTAAACGTTTCTCGGCAACCGCGACCGGCACAGCGGCGCGGCGTTAAAAGCCGTGCATCGTCTAACGTCGTTTCAGTTCGGCAGACTTCGGCACGGTGTTTGTGTGCGTGTGTTAGATATTATAATAAAATAAATAAAAATTGTATTTCTTTGAATAATACTAAATATTTCTTTTACACAAGTCACTTTATATTTTCAAATGTTAAAACAGTATATTTCATGTGGCAACATTTCTTGTGGCAAGATTGGCGGTGATTGGCCGAGATATTTTAAAAAGAAGTGTAACGCCAAAATGGCGGATACGAAGCTTACTTATATTGTGATAATCAAATGGTCCTCACTTTTGATTCGGCAGCGACCTAGTAAAGGTTAGTTTCATTTCTCATATATTGTATCTCTTGAAGTAACAATTACTGTTTTCTCTTGATTTGTTTTATTAACGGTTATCTGAGTATATTATTAATAAATTGTAATGATGTGATATTATTGTAATCGCTACAGATATCTGTGATTGATAATATGTTTGTAATAATATTGTAAAGATTATTCTTTTGTGAACCGTGATAGAATAACCAATAAGTAAAGTACAGATGTACTAAATCTTTTCCAAATAAATCAATGTACCTACAAAAAATAACAATAGTGAAATATGATGAACTGAAATAGTTGTAGCTTTGCTTTAGAAAGTTTTAAGAATTATTTTAAGAAAATAGTTGTTTTGAGGGAAATATATTATTATTTGAAATAAATTGTTTTTCCTCCCTCATCCTGGTGTTTCATTTCTAACATCAGAAGTGGGATGCCACGATTCCTTAAATAAAATTACTAATATTTTTTTTTTGTTTTCATGTGAATCGTGTTGGAAACAATCCTGCCCACAAAAATGCGAGTTGACGCGGTGGCAGCCACGTGTCTCTTCAAATTTTCGATCGAGAGCCTTGACGCGGTAACCAGGCAATTCCTACAGCAAAGAAAGGAGTCAAATGGATAAACTAGTACTTGAAGTTTTGGAAAAGGAGGTAAGGCCTTTCGAGGCTGTGCCATTGAAACTACCGAGACAAGAAATTCAAATGCTATTTAAATTTAAAGTTTATTGTATTACATGTACCTACAACACATATAGTTTTACCATAATTTATTAAATTAAGATATTGTTACGTTTCGGATTCTTGACAAAGATTTAAAAAAAAACACGTATGTACGTACGTACATTGTACAAATTGTTAGATAACATAGTATAATTTTTTTTTGCTTCTTGTCTCTTTTTATTTGTTGGGTTTTGTGATAACCTAACTGCTAAAATGAAATATTTTGTTTTTGGGTATTCAGGTTAAAGAAACCTATAACTGAATAATGAGTTATAAAACTTTTTTTTTTTCTGAATAAGGTGGATAAAATTGACATTTTAAATGTGATCATGTGAGACCTTTCCTTTTTTTTTTTTGAAACGTTCTGTGAATTTTTTTTCGAGACCAATAATGACCTTCACGTTTAATCATACAATAGATAAGATGCGTAATGAGTAGATTTTGATAAATTTCTCTGATTTTGTAACATAAACTTCGGGTTTTAGTTGATTAAGTTTAAAAATAATATTACTATAGAATTTTCTAAAAAAAAATAGAGCTACTTTTGTTATGAGGCCAATCCTGTTAACGCAATATTTGACATAGCCCCCGAACAAATGTTCTTATATCACGCCTACAACTGCGACATAAGTGACATCACTCCTGTCCGGGTTTTTCAAAGGCGCTCCGAGACGCCGTCCAAAGATGGACGTGACTTTGTAACCTTTATATCTTAATGAGGTTTTGGGTTAGCAAGGTAGTTTTTTCTTGGACATGAAAAAAAATACGCATCTGCCCTATAGTAGTCAGCCATTATCGGCATTACATTTTTACCTCCCCTAACTACCTCCCCAGCCTAATTGTTGAAAATTTTCGAACATAGTTTATATTTCATAACTGAGACTTTTATGATTCCTAATAACACTTTTTTTTAAAAGAATATTGATGCTGCTAGTTTCATTGAAGTTACTTTTTTTCATCTAAGTTATTTTGGATCCAGTTTTATATACTTTTTTAGTCTTTTTACCTCTCAAGCCCAGTAAAGCCTCTACTAATTGCCTCGTAGAATCACGTTTTATGGGGATAAAAAGGAAGTTTTTTCTTTTTGTTTGATGAATTATATATTTTTTGGTCATCCTTTTCTTGTATACGTTGATGACTAAGCAACACAGAATATATATTTTTTATCTTATTTCAAATTTATTTCACATTAACATACATTCTGACGTTTTTGTGAGAACTTGAGAAAATAAAAATATTAATCGTAATTGAATTAATAAAGACAATGTGATTTATTACAGACAGTGTCAGCCACTTTGCCATAATACTCTTAACTAAGTACATATCTACGTCAAACTCAATTCCTATAATATATTTATGAAATGCTTTTCCAAAATTATGTTTTTCTTTTCCTATTTTCGTAAATTAGCATTTAAATCTAATAGGAACACAAAGTAAACTTTTGAAGTGAAAATAGAGATTTTGTATGAATACTTCATAAAAGACCTGGTTCCTTAAAGGTATATATTTCAAATCTTCATGCTATTCAATCGTAAAATAAAGTCAAGCGTCGTGAAAAACCTTCATACCAACCCATGATTTGTCAGTCGTAACGTCCATTTTATTATCAAAACTGTGTTTTACGTTAGAAGCGGTCGGTGAACATGTTTCAGTTATTAAAATACTGCTTATAATATTTTGAATGCTTTGGGTAAAAGCAAAACAATATTCCTATGAAGTATTTTATTTTAAATAAGCACTGTTTTAAACTTTTAGAATGTAGATTGCTAACATGTGCTGGCTGAAATTAAGTGTATAATTAAATACTTTCTTCTTTTTATTGTGTTTGTGTTGCACAGCTGCAAAGCAACATTTTGTCTATAAATTTTACAGATTTATCAGAATTTGATATTCCTAATAACAAGCACTGGCAGGCTTAAATAATATCAAATAAGGTCCATGAACCACGACTGATAAAATACCTAGCCAATTAAGTAAATTTAGTCATATAAAATTTGAGTTAATAACAATTATTATGGAGCTTTTTTGGTTCAATAGCCTATCAGAAAACTATCTTTACTCGCCAATCTAAAAATTGAAACTCTTAATACGGATCTTATTTAGGACCCGTTGCCTAGTAGTGTTCATCGAAAAGCTTTTGGAATAATTTTTTTTTAATATTGCATATTGAATTGTTTTGATAACGCTTTAAAGAGGATTTGTTAAGACAAACATTATTAAAAATGAGTATATTATCAAATATTGATTTATTAGGATCTCCAAAAGCATGGTACTTACAGTATAAAATGTTTTAATGTTGTTGGCTTGGCGATCTAAGACGATGAAAGTTATGTTGTCACAATATGAGTATAAGTCATAAAACATACAATGTTATGTAGTGTAAGAATTCAAAAACAATAAGTCCACGAGTCTTTATGTTAGACAGTACAATTATATAAAAAAGAAATGTTTTCTTTGGAACCAAACTAGTGATTAAGTGTAACATAAGTACATTAATAAAGTATTAAAAAGATGCAATGGTTATAAGTACAAAAAAAAAAACTATAAAAATTGACACCGCTAAGAGTAGCAAATAAATGTTGTTGTTATAGTCATGACTGATTGTTATGAAACTAAGTGTTGTTGTTGAAGTGGTAAACCTTTAATATTTATTTAGTTTTTAAATATGGTTACTGTTGTTGTCTCAGCTATAAATAATGTGTTTAATCTGTTGTTGTTGAAAAGAATTTTACAGTTTTTTTTTCCTTTCGGTTATTGTAAAAACGACGTTATTACATAAACCTTAAAATGATATTGTTGAAAAGACATGTTGTAATTAAGTGAAACTATATTTCTATGGAATTATGATCTGGTTTAGATATTTATTTTATTAGTTTTTACCCGTTACTGCGTGAATTTAGTACTTTATAAAAGTCAACTTCTATTTGTATAGCAAAATAGGATTTAAGTACAGAACAAAGTTTCACTTCCCTTTTCGTTGCCTTAATAGATAATTTTTGAGATAAAAATATCCTATGTCATCTCAATCGCTTAAGTGCTTGAAGCGTTTCTTACATTTTTAATATTTATATGGAAGTATGGATTTGCAGATAAAGTATGTTTTACGCAAATTCAATTTCAAATTGATATGGTAAGATATAAGTTTATGAGTTTTTTTTTTTTCAAAGTCACTATAATTGTTGTTTATTTTAGAATGATTATTAAGCGTATTCATACTCGTATTAACACAATAATTATTTTAGCCGTAAAACATATAACGGAAAAATGATTTTGTTCAAGTTGTAAAAAATAAAGTTTATACATTATTTTCGTTTTCGATTAAATCGTGTTTTTTTACAAGTTTTCAAATAAAAATAAACGAAGTAAAATGTTTGCCAAATTATATTATTAGATTACACGAACTTGCCATGTGAAGTTCGATCAATATTATACGAGTCGGTTCAACCAAAATATAATGGAATTTTATTCTAATCAGGGTCAAATGAAAATATTTAGAATAAATAATTATATTAACAATGTTGTTGTTTAAGACGTAACTAGCTGCTACGTGAAGTATGTTGTTGTTGTTAATGAATAATTGCAGTTGTTACCAAAGTTATCAGAAGTAAATATGTGAAAGTGTTATTTTAATAAAACTTGTTAAAATATGTTATATTTGTAAATTTTACATATTCTATTTACAAGATGCTGTGTTTCTGTTCTGATAAATTTCGAATAAATAAGTAAATTTAATTACACTGTTGTTGTTTAAGACGTAACTAGCCGTTACGTAAGTGTGTTGTTGTTGATGATGAATATTTGAATTTTACTGACCTCGTCAGAGATCAAGGAGAATGGCTTGTTATATTTCTGTTCATATGTCAGCAGCAGCTTAACAGGCTGCCATGTGTATGTTGTGGTAAAGGATAATCATAAAGTAAATTTTTATAATTTGGTCAGTAAGGCCGGGCGGTAAAGAATTTTAGCTATTATCTTGTAGATTTATACTCGCTATCATGTATGTACAAGTTGTGTCAGATATTACCAAGTTATACTTATATTTTTTAATAGCACTATGTTAAATGTCGTCCAAACATGGGCAATGTTTGGAAATGTCGTCCAAACATGGGCAATTAAATTAATGGATTTATGGTGAATAAAGTAACTATAGGGTGGTAGTGCTAGTATGTGCTTCGGGACGCAGCACTTGTCAGTATGGCCGTGTTAGATATTATAATAAAATAAATAAAAATTGTATTTCTTTGAATAATACTAAATATTTCTTTTACACAAGTCACTTTATATTTTCAAATGTTAAAACAGTATATTTCATGTGGCAACATTTCTTGTGGCAAGATTGGCGGTGATTGGCCGAGATATTTTAAAAAGAAGTGTAACGCCAAAATGGCGGATACGAAGCTTACTTATATTGTGATAATCAAATGGTCCTCACTTTTGATTCGGCAGCGACCTAGTAAAGGTTAGTTTCATTTCTCATATATTGTATCTCTTGAAGTAACAATTACTGTTTTCTCTTTCTCATCCAATCCACTTAACTTTTCTAATAGATCAGAAGCTTTTACAGTACTTGGCCCTTTGATATTGTTATATGTGTCATCTGGGGACAATTTTCTGAAGGACTCATTCAAAATATCTAATTCCCATCTTGATACACAGTCTTTAACAAAGCCATCACAGAAAATTTTATTGACTAAATTCATTTCTTTATTTAAGGGGTATTCTGCTATATTTTTTTCAGAAAATATTAACGATCTTTTTTGTAGAAACTGTTTTATTTTTACTTCTCCTAACGCTGGATCATCGTTGTCTAACCAGAATATGGTATGGTTTTCTAGATTTATACTACATAATGCACAGTTTTCAGGTATCTCTGCCTTCATGTAATTGTATCTTTTTTCCTCTTCTTGCTTATCGGAAAGTGCGCTAATCATCACTAATTTCTTGTTTTTCATGTCTACTATGTCCCATTGATTTGTAATTACATTTTTAATATTCCAGTCGCTTAATATATTCTTCAGTGTTGCATGCTTATTGGGGAAATAGTTTAACAGATGGAATCTATATTTGACAGGGTCATTGATAATTTCTAGGTACTCTTCATATAATACAGTATCTTCTGAGCTGCTTGTAGGTGTTTCCGTGGAGGGCGAAGATTCTTTAGCTTGTGCGCCTTCTTTTTGATTTTGAGCCAGTTCTCCTTCCTTCTGCTTCTTTGTATTTGATGGTCCTGCTTCTTGGTCGCTTGTTATTTTCTTTCTTTTGGGAGCTACTCTATCACTTCTAATATCTGTTCTTTTCTCTTCATTACATATAAGCATGCATAACATTATGTGTAACAACAAGAGTTCTCGCTCCCTCCAACTATACTTTATCCAGTTGGTCTCACTTTTCGCTATTTTCTCTATAACATCTGGAGGATATAAGATATTTTCAGATATAATTTTTTCGTATGAATCCATATTGCTTTTAATTTACAGGATCTGGTGTTTCATTTCTAACACGTGCGACTAGACTTATGCGTGTAGACTAGCTGCTAACTGTTCATAATAAAAATTCCTGAATAACCTACATGTATTGTAAGATAATAAAAATATTTTAAACAATAATAACTTCTCATTTATTCAATTAAAAAAAAAATGTTTTCTTATCGGTCACCACGCTCAAAAAATGTAACTTGAATTAATATAAAAAAAAAACTGAAGAATAAAAAATAAATAAATAATTATAATTGCATTAGTTGATACAAAATGCTATGCAATAGCTTTACCGCGGCAGTCCCGGAGTGCCACACGTTTTCTTTTAATAAAAAAGTATATTATAAAATTATAAATTAAATTAAGAATTTGGATAACAAACCAATATTTTATATTTAACAATAAAAGTATTGTTCTTCGTAAGCTATGCTTAGAATCTATAATTCCGGCTAAAATCTGGCCAAATTCATAGCGAAAATCTTCATGTTAAGAATTTTTAGTAGATTTTGTAAAATGAATGGAGGGTGGTTTTGTCGCGAACGGTTTTGAGTACCCGGAAATTATTTGTAATATCGGCCATAGGGCTCCTATTTCTTGCTATTGAAGTAAAAACATTCTTAACTGCCCTCCTCGAAAATGAAAATATTTACTCCATTTTTTGCCGAAACGAGCGCGCCTTTTAGCGTCAAGCTTCAATTCATACGGTCTCTTAAAATTTTTCACCGTGCGGGTTTCTGGACAGACTGATGCAGCGCTACTTGCCGTTGACGGGCGAGCTCTTCCCGAATAGTGTTTGCCTCTGGTAGGTTAAGATTAGTCTACGAAAGGAATCTCTCTTCCCTTCTTGTCTGCCAGGATACTTGAATGAAGTGACGTGAAACCTTGACCATACATCTTTATTGTAGACTCTACGAACCTGTAAGTCCGTGCGATTGTGTACTTTGTGTCGATCTAGCCGCGCCCGCCGAGTCGCCCCACACCGCGGGGGATATTAGCGCAGGCTCTTCGCAGTTCGCGATTGTCAGCAACTCTCTTTGAAGGGCTCAGTCGCAAAACGTCTCTTTCGCTATATGTGCCCTAGTTGTAAAATGTCTCTTTCGCAAAATTAAGCATTAGAGACTTAGAATAAAATTTTACTTTGAATAGGATAAAAATATATTTTATCCGCAATACATGTATCGCCTTCAATTGCGCGGGGACATATTGCCTATTAAGGCCAAGTGTCCCCACGCAAACGTAGCCCTTGCTCTTCAGCAGCCTTGCCAGTAAGGGAGAATTATAAAAATTGTCCATAAAGACAGTATGTCCTTTGGTCTCCATCCCCTCAAGAAGATGAAGAACAATGGACGAAATGTAACCGTATTCTTCGCTGTGCTTGCCGCGACTGGTGTGCAACTTAAACCGCCACAGATAACCCGACCGGCTATCACAGGGGGGTTACTCCAAAAGCGGTACGCAAGACGGACGTTACTGCGTATCCACGTTTGAGTGTCAAGCTACGAGTACATTGAGCACTGAACGTATCCAAGCTAATATTATAAATCCGAAAGTGAGTTTGTATATTTGTTTGTTTGTATCATACTGTCACTCATCTAGCTTATCACTTAGAAAACTGACAGCGTGTTCTCTTCAATAAGATAAAAAAGAATGTGGTGTCGTGGGACACCAGGTGGGAACGAAGTTCCTTCGGCTAATGTAGAATCGAAACAATGTGTATACGACTGTCGCGCCTGCGCACGTCTCATTTAACGAGGTCATCCTTACGGTTTTACTATCACATTTTTTTCAGTTCGGTCGCGCAGCAAAATCCCTATCTCCTCCAAGCCTGCCGTAAGGAACTTCGTTCCAAAAAGCATATGAGACTCTACTTCTGTTAGAGAACGATAACCACTGGGATGAAACGGGATTCCTTCTTTATGTTTTCATAATTTATTTGGCATACCAGTTTTGGCATAAAATATTTCAGCATAATAGTTCCTAGGCATTATTTTGTTTGGCATACTTACATTTTGGAATAATTAACTTTTGGTCTAATTTGTATTGGCATGATGTAAATTCGCATAATCTCCGTAGGCATAAAGTAGGAAACAAAATTAAGTTATACTGAAGTGTTTATTTTCAATGCTCATGCAATAAATTTATGACCACAACATATATTACCACCGGAACAACTGTGAAGGTATCTACCTTCACAGTTGTTCCGGGTGGTCATATATTTATTGCATGAGTAT
This sequence comes from Acrobasis suavella, assembly GCA_943193695.1. NCBI lineage: Eukaryota > Metazoa > Arthropoda > Insecta > Lepidoptera > Pyralidae > Acrobasis > Acrobasis suavella. The sequence goes on from OW971928.1 coordinate 34,610,778, forward strand.
TAAAAATAAACAAGGGAAATTAAGTAAGATATTTTTTTCCTTATGACCAACCGGAACAACTCTGAGGGCAGAAGGGAAATTAGGTCCAAGTTATTTTTTATGACCCGGAACAACTGTGAGGGCCAGAAGGGAAGTTAGGTTTAAGTATTTATTTTGACTGCCCAGAACATTTGTGGGGACAGAAGGGAAGTTAGGTTTAATGAATTTTTATGACCACCCGGAACAACTGTGAGGGAAGAATGGAAGTTACGTTCAAGTTATTTTTTCTTGACCACCCGGAACAATTGTGAGGGCAGAAGGGATGTTAGGTTCAAGTTTTTATGTTTTGGCATAATGTAAATTCGCATTATCTCCGTAGGCATACAGTAGGAAACAGAATTAGGTAATATTGAAGTTTTTATTTTTAATCTTCATGCAATAAATTTATGACCACTCAGAACAACTGTGAAGGCAGAAGGGAAGTAAGGTTCAAATATTTTTTTTTATGACCACTTGGAACAACTGTGAGAGCAGAAGGGAAGTTAGGTTCAAGTTATTTTTTTTTATAACCAGCCAGAACAACCGTGAGAGCAGAAGGCAAGTTAGGTTCAAGTTTTTTTTATTTATAATTAACCGGAACAACTGTGATGGCAAAAAGGAAGTTAGGTTCAAGTAATTTTTAAGCGTCGATAAAAAATTTAAAAAGAGGGGTATTACAATGGTGGAAAAGAAACTACATTATTTTGTATTGCAAACTCAGAACGATTACACGAAATCACTTTGATGATGAGATGGTTGGGCAATTTAACTATGATTTCACAGCATTGTAACAGCAAATCACAGAATTAGTTACTCAATTGCTATGCGAACCAAATTACGGTTTTCAATCGTAATTCAGGCCTTGAACGGGACTCTTCAGAATTTAAAAGACAGTACAAATGTTATGAGAAGAATAGTAGTTTTATTGGTTTCCATGTACAGACAGCGATTTAGTTTAAGTACTAAAAGGAACTGCACTTAACCCGGGCGGCGAAATAAGAAGGGCGGTAAAATCGTCGATTTCGAAATAGTAGAACCTTCCCATGCTACCGATACGGAGTGGGGATGTCGTCTAGCTACTAGTTTATTTTAGAAAAACACAACAATTTTTCAACAGTCCTAATTGTACGCGAGCGAAGCCGCGGGTAAAAGCTAGTGATAATATAATTCTAATTTGGTTTGACATAGAAACCGGACGTCACTATAGCACGACTAACGTATTATTTAATGGAGTAACCCCCCAACTTTCATAGGTTTTTATTCCTTTACCCGCCGTTTTATTCTTTATGAACTGGTTGATGCTCAACCAACCTTTCCATTGCCCCAATCCGTAAAGCATCTGAAATTTTCCATTCACTTGCTTTACGACTGGGGCAATTTTAAAGAGCTTCGCCTCCGCATTAGATTGGTTGGCACCAACCAGTTAGTTGTTCACAAAATGTAAACATCTACATATCTATTTGAAACGTCGCCAGGTGATATACCGGCCGAAGTTAGCTGTGTCGAAAATATCATTGTTATTAATATATTGACGGACCAATATTCCCATATATCCGTTTTTATTAAAATACTGGTTGCGAGGATTACAGTGAAGAACCCATATAGCTCATCATTGATAGCCTTCCACTTTAAGAGCCTTGACGATCCTTCAAGATGCCCAACTCTATTTCCAGTACAATAAACATTGCTCCGCGTACCTATTGGTCTCCGCCGCAATAATTTTCATGATGCTACGGTCCCAAATTGCTACAAACGCGTCGTAGGGATCATAAAATGAACCAAAAAAACCTTCTGGTCCAATAAATGTCTCCCTACGAGCACTTGTGGGTATTGGTGGCTGGGGCAATGGCTTCCACTGAAAATCAGTTCGGCCAGACCGTAAAGACTCTTGAGTGTAAGAGCCCGATGAGGACGGAACTTGATCCCTATCCCTTGCTGCTCCATCGGTATTCCCTAACCCTACTCCCCCTTCGGTATCTCCCTGCCCGGACTCATAACAGTCTAAAATATCAATAACGACTCTTTCTTGCCGTGTAAGCCCTAAATCAAAAACGCCGGCGGTCATGTCCGTATATCATAAATAGTTTGGTTGTCCTCATCGCTGTCGTCGCCGTTATCGTCGTTATCGTCGCTTCCTAAAAAAACGAAAGTAAACAAGACTGCTATGTAATACATACCCAGTTTTTGCTTTGCATAATTTAGTAACTTACCAAGGTTGACCGGATTGACTATGTCCTCCAACTATAACAAAACCCTAACCTACCTAATTAAAATTCTAATTATTTTTATACGCTAACTTATCCACCCCTATTATACTATCAAATGTATTATTTATCTCATACTCGCTGTATTTGAATTGACGAATTGGCAGTAAGTATCTAGTAGAGGACCCAAGTTGTGTTTTATAGTAACTCGAATTCTAGCGTAACACGTTCAGTACTTTTGTCTTAATTAGTTTCCCTACATTCTAATTTACCTATCTTACTAAGTTCAACTCCGCTTAAAGACTTTGTGAGACATTGAGTTCAATTAATATGGTAATAAAGATTTATATTGTTAATTATCCGATTGAGATTTATGAGATAAATTATCACATGTGTTTATTTAATATATTTTTATTTAAATTAAATTTATTTTACGATTATCGAAAAAATCTACTATTTAAAACTATTTTTTATTTGAATCGAAATTGAATATCGAAGATAGAGATGTGGGAAGCGATGAAATGATTAAACCGATTATTCAAGCAAATGAAGTATATTGAAGTAAAGAAAGTACATAGAAGAAAACAGTTCAGATAGTACAGCACAAGAGAGAAGGTAGAAAGTTCGTAGGAAAGTCAGGATAGCACGGAAGCACAAGCTATGCACTTAATGTCCACAATAATTATTACGCGAACGCGGGCTAGCAAGCGGCGGGAGCAACGAATGACGCAGGTTACTCGTCGCATAGCGAAATCACGACTGGACGGGACGGGCGCAGCGGCCGAGCGCCGCACGCGCAGCTCATACCAATACTTATAGGAATGTGGTGCGAAAACAGGCTCCGCTGGAATTCTACTCGTTTGCCGCGGTGATGCTCGTGTATTATTAATTTGTCTGTATGTTGTAATGTTTAAATTAAATAATAAAAGAAAAAGAAGTGTTTATGTTAAGTGTTTGTATAGTAATAGATATAAAAAATAGATATATTATTTATAGATATATATGAAATATACAGTAATAAATAGATTATAAATATGTAAATTGGTGGGAAGCACCCACATCACTCCCCTCCAGAGACCGTGTCCACGGGCGATAATAGTCAGGGAATCTTACACGTCTTCCTGATCTTGTTGTACGCACGACCTCTGGAGGTTGGGGTGTATGGTGCTGCGAAGCTTGAGATGGAGGTTGTTGAGAGGGCGTTCTTCGCGGGTTTGGCTGTTGCTGATGAAATCAGCGTCATCGTCGGACAGCATGAAGGCTGGCTTAAGGCGGTCGCCAGATACTGTCACGTCTTTACTCTTCACACGGATTTTATAAAATTTTGCATCCCTCTTGATAACCTCATACGGGCCGGTATAAGCGGGCTTAAGTGCACCACGTAGCGCGTCTTCCCTTAGGAATACGTGGCTACATGTGGTAAGACGTTTAAAAATAAAAACTTTAGGGCTAAAATGGTGCTGTGTAGGCACAGGACAAATGTTTTCGACTAAAGATTTTAGGCGGGCTGAGAAGTCGGTGATATCGGTGGTATGTACGACATCACTCTTAAAATTCGCCGGGGAGTCGGAGTGGCTCCCCGTGATGAGAATTTTAAATCCTTTTTAAAAACTGTCCTGATGCCTAGAAGCACAAAAGGAGGAGGGATTCAACCCAGTTTGGGTCTGCATGGCAAGTGATTGCGTACTTGAGCTGCCAGTGAAAGCGCTCCACCAAGCCATTTGATTGGGGCTGATAAGCTATGGTCCTCCGATGTTTAAAACCAATTCTTTTGATAATTGATGGAACAGAGACGACTAGAACTGTCTGCCCTGATCTGTAACAATATTGGTAGGACAGCCGAACCGAGATACCCAGCACGAGATAAATGCTTTGGCCACCGTCTGCGCAGATATATCAGTTAAAGGGACAACTTCCGGTCATCGCGTAAAGCGATCGACGATTGTCAAACAGTAACGATAGTCTCCAGATGGAGGTAGGGGTCCGATTAGGTCTAAATGAACATATTTAAAACGCGCCAATGGTAAGTCATGTGTGCCTAAAGGCGATGTGACATGTCTCGTTATCTTGGCACGCTGGCAGGTTAAACATCCCTTAGACCAATCACGGCACTCTTTGCGCATACGGGGTCAAACATAACGCTCAGCAATCAGCTTGGCGGTAGCGTTTGCACCGGGGTGGCTCATTGAATGCAGACAATTAAATATCTGCCTCCGCAGGTTTTCGGGAACGAATGGCCTGGCCGTCGATGTACTGACGTCGCAGCTCCTTTCGACTGCCAGGAATTTGTCGTTTGACTATGTTGAGTGAATTTTCACCTTTGAGATAGTCAGCGAGTTCAAGATCCGTGGTTTGAGAATCAGCCAGCAGTTCAAGATCCGTGGTTTGAGAATCAGCCAACACTTCCAAGTCCACGGGTGTCTGCAATTCTTCAACTCGCGAAAGAGCATCGGCAACTACGTTGTCTCTGCCCGAGATATGTTGAATATCATTTGTATACTGCGAAATTAGGTCAAGGTGCCTATACTGACTAGGCGAACAGTTACTCTTTCGTTGATGAAATGCGTAACAAAGAGTCTATGGTCAGTATATACCGTAAAGTGGGTAGCCTCTAGCATATGACGAAAATATTTAATACTTTCATAAATTGCAAGGAGCTCCCGGTCATATGGTGAGTATTTTCTTTGAGAGGGGCTCAACTTACGTGAGAAAAATCCTAGAGGCTGCCAGTGTCCATCTTGTAACTGCTGTAGGACTCCACCTATCGCTGTATCTAAGGCGTGGGTTGTGAGGCCACTGATCCTATTAATCACTGCTGAAGTTAATCCGCCCGGATTCAACATAACAATCCAAGTCTCATAAAAGTTCAGCATCCCCCAAAAGCATAGTCCACCATTAGTGGCGAACAAATCATTACGACCCATGTGTTGAAGTCATACCGAGAACTGAAATCAAAACGATTTCCAATTCTGTCTTGGTTCATGTGATGTTGCCGAATTTATCATTGCTAGCATGATTCTGCTTAGCTTCTTGACCAGAATAAAGCATTCTATAGGTGTTATAAGACTTGGGTACATATCCGATGGTATACAATGTTATGTAACCTCGGAATAAAATTAAACCTAACACCTTGTCCCCCTATAAATATGCTCTTCGTTGTGTAGTGTACTTCTAAATCATTGGGCTAATATTTAATAGTGATCTGGTTTCTCATAAGGTATAGGGTCCGGCCGTTAGGCCCTCGTTCCGCGACGCGCTTGGCCGCGACGCTCTCGAATTTTAAAATTTGTTTGTCCGCTACGCCCTCGGCCGTGCCGCTCTCTATTGTAAAACAAGGTAAGTGTACTGTTGAGAAAAGAAGTGTTTCTGATTTAATATTTTAATTTTCTTTGAAACGTGTGCCGTGTTGAGTATAAATTTCACACTACCTTGCCTGATCTTATTAGTATAGATGTTGAGAGCCCTACTCCGGGACTCAAACCGGTGAGCAAACACGAAAACTATGATTGTAAATTTAATTTTAATTTGTCAATTATCAACACATAATACATATTGTTTTTGTTTTACCACAGTGTATTTATTTATTAAAAAAATAACTGTACCTTGGATCAGATTCTATTTATTTAAAACATAAAAGATTTTTAATATTGATATGGTCACTTGGTCACTATAATATGCAACAACGGATCCATTATATACATACATATAATATGCAATTTTACAAAAATCTATGATGCTTGGGAGTATTGTCAGAATGCAATTGGTGTGTTTTGTGACCTCACCAAGGCATTTGACTGTGTAGACCACGAAACCCTTCTATCCAAACTTGTACACTATGGAATAAAAGGGAAAGCTCTTGAATTGATTAAATCTAACTAAACTAAATGCAAACAAAACTAAATGTATAAAGTTCTGCTTACCGAAAAGTTTCAACACGATTACTTATTAATAAGGAAGGAAGTAGGTAAGGTAGATAACACAACGTTTCTGGGAATAAGGCTTGATTCCCAATTGCCCATATTAAAAAATTAACTGGAAAACTCTGCAGCCTCCGCGATTAGAAGAGTTAGGCAGATGACGGACGTTGATACAGCGCGTTTGGTATATTTTAGTTACTTCCATAGATGTCCTATGGAATATTGCTATGGGGTAATATTGCAGAAATAAATACCATATTTGTTTCACCATATGTGTGTTAGGTCTATGTATAAACTAGGTGTTAGAGAGTCTCTAATGAAACTTTTTAAAGACATAAATATTTTGACTCTCCCTTCGCAATTCATCTATGTGAACATTATGTACGTGCGTCAGCACATACATTTATATAAGAAAAATTATGATATTCATAGTACTAACAGTAGAAATAAAAATAAATTAGCTATCTCAGCTTTTCGGTTAAAAAAGGCAAAAAGTCTTTTGTGGGTCTCAGCTTGCGTTTCTATAATAAAATTCCAGATAATGTAGTAGCGTTACCATTATCTAAGTTTAAGACTGCCGTTAAAATCATTGATTAAAAAATGCTTGTTATGATGTAAATTACTATTTATCTTATCAAAATTCTTGGAAATAGTTGACTACAAATTTTAATTGTATTATTTAGATGTATAATAAAATGTATACTGAGCTTAAGTGTAAATCTGTATTGTAACTGAAACATCGGGCTGGGAAGGGACCAATACTGAACTGGGTTTCTTTCGGCGTAATCTTCCCAGCAGTGGTCGTTCCGAGTAGTAGTTTTTAGCTTTTGCACTAAATAATACCTTCAAAATAAGATAAATTTATCCCACATTAACTTTGACTTTGATTTTGTTAGGTTGGCTAATAACGTAATGACGTAAGACAGAAGGTCCTATTAGAAGGGATTGAAAAAATAAACAGACTTTTTACGGTAGAAAGACTGAACTGCGAGACTATTTTATTTACAAGTTATGTTTTTGATGTCGTAAATGTCTACTCGAACAGAAATTACATATTTTTATTTTACTTTATTTTTCTGGACAATTTAAAATTACAATATTCCATGCACACTAAATGATCCTTACGCACGTGAATTTGATGTTTTTTTTTTCGTTTAACATTTCTGCGCTTAACAGTACTCATACGAGATTTTTGCAAAAAAAATATTAAAACGAGAGCGTCACGGCCGAGGGCGTCACGGACAAACAAATTTTGAAATTCGAGAGCGTCACGGCCGAGCGCCTCGCGGAATGAGGGCCTAACGGCCGGACCCTGAACCGGGGCCCTCGCTAGCTAAATATATCATCATCTCTCATACATCTTCTCTCAGAATACCAGTATACTCTAATAAAACAAACTATCACACCTTCCCCTTTCTCAGTTTCGCGCCACACAAATCCACAATAAAATTCCAAAAGACCACAAAAAAAAAAAAAGTACGATTTAATTATAAAATATAAGATCAATTTATATTCCCATATTTAATTATGTTACCATTTTTATGTAAAACCTTATAAAACATATACCTCTTTTTTTTTTCTTATTTACCATTTACATACCAATTGAAAATAAAAAATTTCATCTAGAATGAAAATAAAACAAACAACTCTATTTTCCATCTCAAGTCTTTAATAGTTATGAGGTGAATAAAAAAAAATATTGAGTGATCTCAAGTATTTTTATTTGAACTCCAATACAAAATAATGTATCTTAAAGTATTTTTTTAGTTCCGATCTGCCTATTTTTTATGGGGTGCCTCAAGGAAGCATATTGGGACCTACTCTTTTCTTGATTTACATTAATGATCTTTTCTCTATCAATCTACCTAACTGCAAGATCATCTCCTACGCTGATGACACTGCCCTTCTTTTTTCAGCCAAATCGTGGAATCAGACTTATGATTTCGCCCAACGTGGCCTAGATATTGTATCTGACTGGCTACGTCTTAACCTCCTCTCTTTAAATGTCAAAAAAACCTAACTCGCTAACTTTTCTATCTATAACCTGGATAAGCAAACAGCAATATTATCGAAATTATCTATTGTAGCCCATTCCCATCAAAGAAATAACTCCCCCAATTCTTCCTGCTATTGTCTATCTCTTATCCCAACTGATAAGGTTAAGTACTTAGGAGTCATCATTGATAAAAATCTAAATTTCAAGGAACATATCAACATCACTGCAGGTAGAATACGCAAACTTATTTACATTTTTAAGCGCCTAAGAAACGTCGCTGAGCCGAATGTAGTTAAGATGGTTTATTTTGCTCTAGGGCAATCCATACTGATTTACTGCGTTACTATCTGGGGTGGCACCAGCATATTACGGCTGGAAAGAGCCCAGAGAGCACTTCTTAAGGTCTGCACCTTTAAACCTTTTCTCTTCTCCACTTATAATCTCTATCAATATTGTGAAGTCCTATCTGTTCGACAACTTTATATTTTATACACTGTCTTGCAGCAACACAAAATAACCCCTTATTATCCAAAATCTAAAAAACGTAACTGTCTTGTGGCTATCTCTTCTAAGTTCAATACTCGCTTCTCGCATCGCTTCTCATGTTCCATAGGACCATTCCTATACAACAATCTCCATTCCAAATTAAAATTCGTGCACCTAACCAAATACTCCTGTAAAATTACTATCTCTAAGTATCTGCAGTCTCTGGATTATAATAAAACCGAAAGCTTACTCCTTCCCTGTATCTAATACTAGGTAACTATCAATATCCTTAATTCTCTTTTCTTTTCCTGCTATTGCTTGGTACCAATTTATTTGACAACCAAGTTAAATATTATAAGCTTATTTTCTGTATACTGTAAACAAATGGTCAGTGAAACTGTAATTTTTAGTTTAAGTTCTAGCGCTGTACTTTATATATCATTTACATGTATGTGTTTGTATATCACTCATTGCAAATATGAGGGAATCCCTATGCGATGAGATTGTTTATGGTAACTAGCTGCTTCTGTGGGAAAGCACTGGAGTCCTGTAACACAGGTTTCTTCCTTTAACAGGCTCCAGCCTCCTCCAATCTGCATTGGTATACACTGGTATACACGAAAAATGTCTTCTTCTCTCTGTATTCTACTTGATTGTATGGAGGAAATTAGTAGATTATTAACCAAGGGGATAAAGCAGTGTCTTCCGTCGCGGGCGACGACTTAAATCGTGAGCGCAACGAAGGACTCAAGGTTTACTCCCGAGCGGAGCGAGGGTGTTAAATACTTAAATCACGAGCGAAGCGAGGGATTTAGGATGAGTCCTGAGTGTAGCGACGGATTTAAGTTCACCCAAGACAAAGACAGCTTTATCACCGAGGAAAATACTCTAATTTTTGTACCATTTGCGAAAAAATAAAGACTAGAATATCAAAAGACAAGCATTTATTAAAAGATATATTATAATTAATTTTTATCCAGTTACATAAAAGATACAAAATGTTTTACGTTGTAAATAAATGTAGGTACGCAGAAAACTTGGCTGTATGTGTTAGACGCAAATGACCCTTTGCTTTTCCTTTTTGGAAAACTAAACAGTTGGTGTAAACCACGTAAACGAATAATGACTTAATTTAGTTTTATATTTTATGAAATTTAAGTGGTTTTGTGGACTTTGCGGATACATGTTGTCGATTCAAAATCGTTATTTCTTTACGCTTAACAATATAGAAATGAATTCAGTTCAGTATAAATTTCGGTAAGTATTCCAAACTTAAACCACATTCTCCCTCTAGAGGATGAATGAAATTCAGTACAATTTTCTTTCCTCGTTTTCATTCTTGGTCTAGAGCCTGAATGAAATTCAGTACATTTTTCTTTCCCTGTTTTTAACAGATTAATAATGACTATTGTTATGTTCGCTTTTTGTGCCATAGAATGTGCCTTTTTTGAGCAAGAGGTACGAAAAAATTATTTTTTGTTACTTTTTACTTTTTAAATAAAATAAAAAAACAAAATAAATTTTGTTGTCAAGTATTTTAATTTATTATTATATCAAAAATACAAAATTTTGATAAATTATTTCAAAACAACACATATGGTATTATCATTCATAGAAAGATGATAAGAATATAGGTATACCTCAAGGTAAATAATGCAAGAACACATTTGTGCTAATGAATCCCATGTTCTGCTTTATAAGTAATAAAACTCCAACTCCAAGATCTATAATCTTTCCTCCATGCTCTGCAAAAGTAAGATTACACTTTAAATGTTAATCCATTATATTAGAATTGTATAAGAAATATTGATTAAACAATTAATCAATCTTAATCCAATCAGAATAGAAATCAAACATTTCTTTTTATGTAATTCTTAGGAATAATCCTTAAAGAATATATTTTATAAATGTAATTCAAAATAAATATTTTAATTTTAATTGATTGTAAAATAAAATTGTATAATAATATAGCTTTATAATAATAATAGCTTTCGTATATATATATATATATATATATATATATATATATATATATATATATATATATATATATATATATATATATATATATATATACGAAACAACTATCGAAAAAGTTCGACGCCCGATTTCAACTTGAAGCTATGAACATCGATATTATGATGAATATTATGTTGAAGAGTTCTAATTTCAGTTTTTAATGTATTTCAACAATCCTTTCATACAAAAAACAGACAAAAATACGTTCGAATTAAGGCAAATTTTAGTATGAGATTGTACGAGATCAATAGTGATGGGGTGGTTACATTGTGTTATCGATTAAAAATAATCATTTTACAACATTCGTAAAAGTAGTGAACATTGTGCACGAATATAGTTTTATCGTGGAAAATATTTTTTATGTAACGTTACATAAGAATTTATATAAAATTTTATACAAAGTAGAAGGGACATACCCGTTATAAATCTAAACCATACCACCAAAGAGCTACACTAAATGAATATAGAGTAAAAACAAAAAAAATTGGCATTTCCATACAAGTGTGCAGCTACCCGGGCAATTTGTATGGGAATATTGTTTTTTTTTGTTTTGTTGCTTTGTAGGATCAGCTTATGACTGTTTAGTTCTGTATATCTATCTCGTTGTACTTAGTGGCCTAGGGGCCACACTAGGGGCTTATACTACAGAAAAATTTGGTTCGCAGTTCAGAGCAAATAAAAACAAAAAAGTGCAGTTTCGTAGTTATTTATTTTTTACAAAGAGAGAAGAAAGAAAATATATAAACAGAACTTACAACTAAAGTTACATGTAAGAAGTATAACTTGTTTGTTAAAAAATTACACATTTTAAGATGAAAACGTCAAAATTGCAATTTTTCTTTCGATTTCACAATAGGTAGTTGTTGTCGTCAGATAATTTAATTACAGCTTAGTTAATTACCGCTTCCTTAGCGCAGGTACAGTAGTGGCAAGAATTTGTATCGTAAAAATATCAATTTTCTTAATAAAAAATTTTAGCGGGTCTCGATGCTAAACAAATTGCCCTTTTTTGTAAAATAAAATTAATCTGTATATCAGCGGTGGTAGAGCGGTGTAAATTGTAGCCAGAAGACCCAGGTGCAGGGTGGTGCCTTAAGTATATCAATTTTCTTAAAAAAACTCTTAGCATGTCTCGATGCTAAACCGTAAAAAAACGAATTGACCTTTTTTGTAAAATAAAACTAATCGGTATATCAGCGGTGGTAGAGCGGTGTAAATTGCCAGAAGACCCAGGTGCCGTAAGTATATCAATTTTCTTTAAAAAAAATCTCTCAAAAAAAAAAGAAATTACACAAATTGCAATCAGTTTCCACACGCGGAGCCGGGGGTGAGTAAGATGAAAAAAACAGAAGAAAGAAGTCAGATCAAGGCACAGTAAAGCATCTATCTGGCTGTTAAACAACTCACTGACTATTTTTAGCCGGAGTAACTAAATCATTTTTATTACGTAAGTTTCTATCCGTAATCCCACTTTATTAAACAAGGCAATATGTTTTCTTACATACATTATATTTCCAAATGTACTGGAATGGTGAAAGAAGTATATCAATTTTCTTAAAAAAAAATATCTTAGCGAGTCTCAATGCTAAACCGTCAATAAAATGAATTGCCATTTTTTGTAAAATAAAAATAGTCTGTATATCTGCCGTGGTAGAGCAAATTATATTTCCGAATATGTATTGGAATGGTGAACTAAGTATATCAACTTTCTTAAAAAGGTCTGTTGGGGAGCAACGATCCTAAGCCGTCAATAAAACGAATTACCCTTTTTTGTAAAATAAAAATAGTCTGTATAACAGCCGTGGTAGAGCAAATTATATATCCAAATATGTACTGGAATAGTGAAGTAAGTATATCAATTTTCTTTAAAAAAATCTCTTAGCGAGTCTCAATGCTAAACCTTCAATAAAACGAATTGCTCTTTTTTGTAAAATAAAAATAGTCTGTATATCAGCCGTGGTAGAGCAAATTATATTTCCAAATGTGTTCTGGTATAGTGAAGTATATATTAATTTTCTTAAAAAAATCTCTTAGCGAGTCTCAATGCTAAACCGTCAATAAAACGAATTGGCCTTTTTTGTAAAATAAAAATAGTCTGTATATCAGCCGTGGTAGAGCAATATATATTTCAGAATATGTACTGGAAGAGTGAAGTATAACAATTTTCTTAAAGAAATCTCATAGCGAGTCTCAATGCTAAACCGTCAATTAAACGAATTGCCCTTTTTTGTAAAATAAAAATAGTTTGTATATCAGCCAAGTCCCGGGTCATTCCACCTGGATAGGTTTCCACCAACGGAAAAACGGAAAAAGGGAAAAGGAAGTGGATGAGGAGATTATGAGTGGCAGGAAGGAATGGAAGAAAAGGACCGTGAGGAACCTGAGACAGGTTTAAACCCTATCCAGGTGGTATGACCTAAAGCATTGATCGACACACAATCCCACGTTGCACGAATTGCATTCAAAAACACAATGCCTGGAGCATACGCCGCAACGACGACGACTGGTCCTGCCATCAGCTTTACGTTTAGTAATCGTTGACGGCAAAGGCCACCCTGTGACAGCAGCACCAGATAAAGCCTGTGCCGCATTTTGAGCTTGATGTGGTATAGGCACGTTTTTCAAGTGACGTTTTAAAATTTGCTCCACCAGCTGAAGGCAGAATACAATATGCTCTACTCGACTTCCCAATTTCGTTTCGTAGCAAATACGAGCATTTAATATGGAAACATTAAGAAAATGTTTAAAAAGCTTCACGTTCCATTTGGAGCACCTCTTTCGTTCTAAGAGGTAAGCCTCCAGCATACCGTCCTTGAGGTCGATGCCCCCCATATTGGCATTATAATCTAAAACCAACTGTGGTTTCCATAGCGAACTTCGGAATGGCTTTTTGGGTTCTTGTGCTGTTGCTGTGCCATGATATGTGGAAATAAGGGAAACTTTTTTTTGTCGAAATAGCCCATTACCGTCATGTCCCCCGAATGCCTTGCAACAAGCTGGCCCGCGTTCAACTTGCACTAGGTGACAAGCGGCGGCAAATGCTGTCGGTTTGGGCGAAGAGATCCAACAACATCGGTTTTACTCCTTTTCAGATATCTGGTTAACAGCGGACTGTTGAACCAGTTATCAATGAAAAGAGTATAACCTTTGTTGAGGAGAGGGCGAACAAGGGAGAGAACAGTTGCCGTGCTTTTCAGCAACGACAAGAGAAGGGTCAGTTACAGAGTTTTTGCCAGTGTACACGAAGAACGACCAAAGGAAGCCTGTGGCGGACTCGCAGAGTTCAAAGGTTTTATCCCGAACTTGGCTGCATTGGTCTTTATGTACTGGCGGAAGGACAGATTACCTTTTCACAAGATCAGGCTTTCGTCAATGCAGATATTTTGACGAGGAATATAGGCGGACTTTAATTTAGAGTTCAAATGAGCAATAATGGGCTCGACAGGGAACAAAGGGATGGAGTCGAGAGTCTTGCGAGAGTTATCATTGAAGTGGAGGCATGAGCACAAACGCTGATACCTCTGCTGGGAAAACATAAGGCGAAAACATGAAGTAGATAAAAGGGGGTTAAGGGAAAAACAAGATTTTATAGAAGGCATCCGGATGATGCTTGACATCATCCGGAGGCCTCAAGCAGAAAAGGACGAGAATCTCGTCAACATTTGTCTCGTACCAATCCGGCCAATTTTTATCAATTGCATACCGGTTGTTTTCCGAGACAATGTTAGACAAGATTCCCTCGTCCCAGAACTGAGCAAAAGAATTGACAACATTTCATTTTCTAAATGGTATGAAAATTCGAGAATCATTTCGAAATTTGGCGATTCTGAAAACGTAAAATATTTTTTCAGAATTTTTTGTGTTATATTTTTAGAGATAAATGAAAAAAACTCAAAAGTACAAGGATATAGGCATTTAACAGGTTACGCCTTTGCTTGAACATCTAAAAGTGAAAAAATTATGTCAAGCTGTCAGCTGTCAATTGACGCGTGCGTCAATCTGACAACTGACATCACGAGTGAGAGAGAGAGATAATAGTAGTGTTGTCTATAGAAGTATCAGTTCGATAGGAAGACCATCTAATATCGATAGTTCTTTCAGTAAAGTAGAATTAGGATTAGAAAAAATACACATGCATTAAAATGTTTACATAGTTTGGTGACGAAATGCTAATACGTGGGGCGCACTATAAGTTTCCGGAATGAATATGAAAAAATACTATTAAAGGTACAAAATTAATTTATTGTTTTTCAAAATAATCTTCCTTGGCGTCTATGCACTTTTTCATTCGATGAAACCAGTTTTGAAAACTTTTGTGCCACTCCTCTGTGGTGACCTCTGAAACGTGTTTTTCATACTCCTCGACAGCCTCTTCTGGTGATGAAAATCGTTGACCGCGTAATTGGTTCTTAATTTTTGGGAACAGAAAAAAGTCACAAGGTGCCAGGTCGGGACTGTATGCAGGATGACTCATGAGTTCTACATTTTTCGCCTTCAAAAAGTCGTTTGTCTGTCTGGCCGTGTGAGAACTAGCATTGTCGTGGTGCAGGATGATACGGCGTTTACGGTTATTTTTACGGAGTTCGTCAATAACTTCCGGCAAACAAATGGTCGTGTACCAGTCACTATTCACTGTACGACGATTCTCTAAAGCAACAGTAGCCACGTGTCCAGTTTTATTAAAAAAAGAAGCAATCATCCGCTTAGATGCACTTTTCACGCGCGCTACTTTGGTTGGTTTCGGCTCATCTTGAAAGACCCATACGCTCGATTGCTGCTTTGTTTTGGGATCGTAGCAATAAATCCATGTTTCGTCACCTGTTACTATGTCCCACACCAAATTTGACGCACCTTCGTTGAATCTGGTAAGCATGGCACTGCACCAAGTGACGCGGTCCGTTTTTTGAGCCTCGGTCAAGTTGTGTGGGACCCACCGCGAGCACAGCTTTCTCACACCCAAATGTTTGTGTAGGATTAATTGTATTTGACTCATGCCTATTTCTAAGGATGCGCGAATTTCATGGCTGTCTGTTTCAATCATACGGCGCACATTTTCGATCGATCTTTTTGTTGGTCACAGCGGTGGACGGCCGACCATCGCGAGATTCGTCACTGAGATTGATACGACCACGCTTGAATTCTTCAAACCAGCCATAAACAGTTGTCTTGCATGGTGCTTCATTGCCAAAAGCTGTTTCAAGCCGAGCGATGCTCTGTTGAGCTGTCAAATTACACTTAAAATCGTAGAAAATCATACTACGAAAATTTTCCCGAGTTAAATCCATGTTGATGCAGACACACAATTTTTTAAATGGCGCCACAAGGTAAAAACAAAAGACAGTCAGATGAAACAAACTGCATTCTACAGCCAAAGAGTTCTATTTTCAAATGTTGCAATAAATTTTTAAATATTGTTCATGTAAGTGGCCAGTTCCGGAAACTTATAGTGCGCCCTATGTATTTCCTTTATATGATTGATATTTCAGGTTAAATAAAAATAATATTGACATCCAGGTCTTAAAAACTATAAAAAAAATGAAGTAAGGAAAAATGCTACCCTAAAATGGGGCGACTTTCAAAACACAAGGTGACATTTATGATAGCTTTGTTTTTGGTTTTTTAATTAAATCTTCCAAATTTCTGAACGCATATTTTTTATTTATATTTTTGAAATAGCAATCCTAATACGTCCACCATCTTTTCACTACGCGTGTACGCCGGAGCCTTTGTTTTTATTTTCAGTCAAATTCACCTCAATTAACTTTAAAACGCTGTAACTTCAAAAGTAAAAAGTGAAACATTTTTTTCTTTGTGTTCTTAATTCCTGTAAGGGGCGACTATGAGAATCCGTTACAAAACGTGGGTTACCCAAAAACCCCATTTCAAGTATAGAGATGATAAGGCAATTTTTTTTTTGCCGAATTTTTATTTAATTTTAAGTAATTTTTTATGCCATTTGTTTTCCACATACCAAGTCGTCAATATAATATTTTTATGCCAACAATAGCTGAGATAGAAGCGTTTGATTTTTTAAATTAATCAAATCACCCTATTTTACGATACGTACGAGTTGTATCGATATCGATATCTTACTGCTACAAAACACAACTCTATAGACGTCAGTAAACAGTTTTATTTTTTAATTATAATGTATGGCAAAGATGTAAACTCGTTACATCCTAACTCTTGTACTTACGCTCTTTTAGAATGGAGAGATTTTAAACAATTTAATTTTAGGAGAAATAATGAAAAGAAATGAAAAAGAAAAAATATGTATGTCCTTTTTATTGAAGTTCTTTAAGGAAAAAATATAAAATACGAATATAAAATTTTTGAAATGTTGTCAATTATACACCGAAGTGCAGGCGTTGGTGAGCCCAGTTTCCTGGACAAGAAAAAGCTCCCTAATACCTTCAAAAGAGTCCATAGTCCTCCAAATGAAATGGAGGGCCTCCTCTTCCCCAGGAAACAGGGCCTTATCCCCGTCTCCATCCACCGCGTCAAAAAATTCTACATTATCTGCCGCCTTACCCGAGCTCTATGTTCCCGAACTTCTCGCCCAGAAATTACGGCCTGCACCTGGACTCTTAATTCTTCGGGGACGTCATCATCCGACACATAAATTTCCCTAATGGGGTCTCCTGGCTTCCAGGCCGACGGTGCATTAACACCCAACCCCCCACGTGTGCCCACCCTTCCACTTCCACGTCTACCACGGCCACCTTTACTGCGTCCGCCTCCTCGCCCACGTCCGACACGGCCCCTTCCCCGGCCAATTATGACAACTGGCAACTCCTCCCTGATAACAAGCAAATAAATTAAATGTATTGTGTAAATATAAATGTATGTATTTATACAAATAGTAACGATACATAAATATTGCAGTTAAAGTTTTTTTTTGGAAAATAATCAACATTATATTTACGTAAGTCCATTACGAATCAAAATAAACGTACGGTATCGGTATTGGAGACGACTCTCGCCGATCAGGACTTCTGTAAATGAACAATATAATAGTCATATAAATAAAACGATACATAAATATTGCAATTAAAGTTTTTTTTTGGAAAATAATCAATATTATATTTACGTTAGTGGTGAGACTGCCCCGCTAGGTAGACGAGGAGACGAGAGCGGAGAAGAATGCGGAGAAAAAGCTGTTCTGTAAATAAACAGACAGAGGGCGACAAATAAAAATATATTTCGAGGGACCAGCATTGTGATGTCACATAAAATCAAATACTCCATACAAATCGTAACAGCTGATCAGTCATTTAGAATGGGGAATTTATTTTATATATTTTATAAATATGTAAAATAAATTCAGTGAAATATACAACAAAAAATTTTGTACAAAAATAAATGTACTGACGACGTCCGGCCGACTTCGAAAAGAGGTTCACCATCCCTACCATAAATTCCAGATAGCTGGGATGCTAGAAATAAAGTAAAAAAATGTTATTTATTGTATGAAATATCAGTAGGGTATATATTCTCTTGTAAAATGCTTGTAAACCATATGAATTCAAGATCTATATAACTTACGTGATTTCGTCGACGTCTTCCTCCACCACGGCTTCCCCTGCCACGTTCTCCACCGCCTCTTCTTCCACGTCATCAAGTTCCATCCAGATCTCCTAGATAAATATGATGGCTATTATAAGGGATAGGTTAATACAAAAGTGTTAGAAAGCGTATGCATCCGCACCTGGGGCTAAATGTTAGCGACCATCTCTATCAACAATTACCATCACGCCATATGTATAAATAATATGAATGTATATAGTGCGATCACCATGGTAACTATAGGGGTTGTGTGCTTGATATTATGATGAGGATATGTATAATTAAATTCTCCAAAACCATTCAGTACAAAGTCAACACGGCACTACAAAGGTATGCTTACGTGAAAACTGTAGGGTATAAACGAAAGCATTTGCGACCATCTCTGTCAAAAATTACCATAACACCATACGTATAAATAATATAAATGTTTACAGTGCGATCGTCATGCGGGATGTGTGCTTGATATTATGATGATGTATAGTTAAATTATCTTAAACGATTCAATACAAAGTCAAAATGGCACGACAAATGTTTACTTGTGTGAAAATACTAAACGCTGTCCTAGGAATTGCGATGCTGAATGTAATATATGTTCCATCTGTAAAATTTTAATATGTAAATTATAATCCAGAATACTTACTTATTATTTATTTTTTTATAACATAAGTATATTTACAAACCTCATTATCATCATCCGACGACACCTCATCGTTATCCTCTTCAAGGATGTCGATAAAAGATGATGGGGGGGCTTCATTATCAAATAGATTCCAGTTCATGTTCTATGGAACAATAACAAAAAAAATCGGGCTTGCACACAACGCTTACAACTTACAAAAGTTACATCACAATCTGATATGTTTGGTATATAAAAAGAAAGAATATAGGGCGAATAAACATTCAATAAATATACAAAAAAAAAGTCTATTGTTTCATGCTTAACGGTTTATCTATAACCTAGTATTGTAATTAAAAAATTCTCGTATAAGCCGTTGGTTACGGCTGTCATCATTTTATGGCAGTCATCAAGCTATGTCGGATGCCTTTAGGCAGCCTGATAAACCTGACACCAGTGTGGCCACTTACACATTAAAAACAACAACATTATATAAAAAAAAAAATGTTTATTAAATGTCTATTTTTCATTTTATACAATATTTATATGACTAAATTCATAGAACCAACATCAGAAAAAATCAAACTATAACTTTGAACTAACTAAAGCTTTGAAATTCTCGAGCTCCTCCATGCTTCGGAAGGCACGTATAAGCCGTTGGTCCCGGCTGTCATCATTGTATGGCAGTCGTCAAGCTATGTCGGATGCCTCTAGGCAGCCTGACACATCTGACACCAGTGATGGCCACATATACACAAAAAAAAAACAATATAAATAAAAACAAATGTTTATAAAATGTCTTTTTTTCATTTTATCTAATATTTATAAGACTAAAATCATAAAACCAACATCAGAAAAAAAAAACAACAACTAAAGTTTAGCAAAAAATTATCGACTCTATCGATATCAAATGTCAGCGTCTTCAAAACACTTCAAGATGGCGTCATATTTACGTAATGAGTTAGAAAATAGAAAAATATGATTTGATAACAGAGAATTACGCTAAAATAATCCCAACTAAGAAAAACTGAATACTTTTTCTATGTAACAAGCTCTTTTGTTGTTAAATTTAGTTCCATTTTAGTGTAATCTGTATCCACATCATTTTGCTGATTCGGCAAAAAAAATCGGTTGCAAATTTAAGATGGCAATTAAATTACAAAAAATCATATGACATACGTATAATTAAACAGAATACTTACGATATTATCGAAATGCACAATAATAACACGATATAAATTCAAAACATTTTTTAATATAGTTTATTTACATTTAACTAAAGTATGTAGGTACCATTTTGTTCGATAACTTTTTTCCATCTTATAGGTAGGGACATGATCCCATTGCTATAGAAATTTTTTGGGCTTCTGATCAAAAAACTGCGCCAAGTAGTTTTGGCAGTCCTCTCGTGATGTTAACCTGACACTGCCTAAAGAATTCTGAAGAGACCGAAACAGGTGAAAATCTGAAGGTGCCAGGTCAGGACTATAAGGCGGATGCATTAACACCTCCCAGCCAAACTCTCTTAATTTTTGCTGAGTGGTTAAAGATGTGTGAGGTCTAGCGTTATCATGATGAAAACCCACACCCCTTCTGTTGATTAATTCCGGCCGCTTTCTCTCAACTTCTTGCTTTAACCTTATCAGTTGTTCGCAGTAGAGTTCTGAATTGATGGTCCTGCCTGGTGGTAACAGGTCATAATGAATAATGCCCTTCCAATCCCACCACACACACAGCATCACCTTGTTACGAGTTAACCCGGGTTTTGCCACAGTCTGTGAAGCCTGACCGGCCTTTCACCATGACCTTTTTCGCACGTTCTTGTCGTACGGGATCCACTTTTCATCACCAGTTATCAATTTCTTCAAAAATGGTTCGGTCTCATTACGTCGTAATAAAGAATCACAAATGAGTACACGGTTCATTAGGTTTCTTTCAAAGAGCTCGTGAGGTACCCAAATATCAAGCTTTTTTGTGTACCCATTTTTTTTCAAATGCGCCAAAACTGTTTTGTGGTCATTCCCAGTTCTGCTACGTCGTAACTACTGATATGCCGATCTTGCTCCACTTTTTCAAATATAACATCCATTTTAACCGTAACAGGGCGACCAGAGCGACGTGCATCTTTGACATCAAAATTTCCTGATTGAAAACGCTTAAACCAAATTTGTGCTACTCTCACAGACATTGCACTAGGTCCATAAACATCGCAATTTTTTTTCGCGGCTTGCGTTTCATTTTTACCTATTTGGTAATAAAATTCTAAAATGATCTAATTTCTTCATTAAATTCACTCATCTTTAAATTCACGCATTTTCCTAACATGAATTACCTTCTTTGTGTACCCATTTTTTTCAAATGCGCCAAAACTGATTTGTTGTCAATTCCCAGTTTTTCAGCTACGTCATAACTACTGATATGCCGATCCTGCTCCACTTTTTCAAAAATAGCATCCATTTTATCCGTAACAGAATTCACATCAAAATTTCTGGATTGAAAATGCTTAAACCAAATTTGTGCTACTCTCACAGACACTGCACTAGGTCCATAAACATCGCAAATTTTTTTTCGAGGCTTGCGTTGCGTTTTTACCTTTTTGGTAGTAAAATTTTAAAATGTATCTAATTTCTTCATTAGATTCACTCATTTTGTCGGTAAGAAAAACAAATGAAAATCATGCATTTTCCTAATTTAAATTTGGAATTATCTTCTTCAAAATTTAAACTTTTAAATGATACCAAAACCAGCTAGGTACAAATAGTATAGCCAAAGTGGTTTTATTACTAGTTCATACATACTATATGCGAAAAGACTTTTTCCTTAACCTTACTTTAGCCCCTTTAAGACGAAGTGGTAGCTAAAGTAGCGTCCTCATTTGAAATAAATTGTTTAAAACTAAATATGGTGATATCTAAAAATTTGATTTGTATCAATGTCTAGAAAGACTTTTAAAGTATGTTATGAATAACCTTTGAAATTATTACTAATAGTCCCGTCTAGTTTTAAAACTGTTTTTCGCCAAAAGTAGCCACTTATGGCGAAAAACAGTTTTAAAACTAGACGGACTATAAATATTATTTTCAAAGGTTATTTATAAAATAGTTTAAAGGTCTTTCTAGACATTGATACAAATCAAATTTTTAATTATCACCATATTTAGTTTTAAAAAATTTATTTCAAATGAAGACGCCACTTTAGCTACCACTTCGTCTTAAATAAGTTTAAAAATTTTCTAAACAACAAATAATTGAATAAAATTCTTGTTCTGTAACTTTCCAATTTAATTGCGGTCCCTTTAAAAGTTTACTATGGAATTCTAAAATTTTAATTCAATTTTCATTTTCTACTGAGTAAATACTCAAATGGGTAGATTGAGTACTATCCACTGCCCATCTCTAGCTGTTACGCGACGCAACTTGAGTCCCGTCTGTTGCGGCACTATAAATCCTGTTAATCCTATCCCGGAACTATCAGTTTGTAAATAGTAAGGCTGACTAAAATCTGGATGATTTAACTCTACGGTTTTTACACATAAAGTTTTTATTTTCTTAAAAGCCTCTTTCTGTACTTCCCCATTTCCAATGCTTTGTTTTTTTTTTAATAACTCGCACAACCATAGTTCGGTATAAATCGTCGATAAAAATTACAAAAACCTAAAAATGCTCTGACTTGTTTTAGTTTTTTAGGAATTGGAAAATTCTGCATCGATTTTACTTTTTCAGGGTCTGTTCTGAGACCTGTAGTTGAAATAATATAACCTATCATCTTTACTTCCTTACATAAAAATCACACTTCTTAAGGTTACAAGTTAATCCTGCTTTAGAAAGTTTACCTAGTACAATATCTAAATGTTCCAAATGTTAATATAAGACACTGTAAGTATTATTGCCAAATCATCTAAATAATTAACACAAAATTCTCTTACTTCGTGTCCTAATATGAAGTCCATTGCCCTGCTAAAACTGCCCACCGAGGTTTTTAATCCTTGTGGTAGTACATTGTAGACAAATGAGTTAAATGAAAAGCCCGTATATATCTTATTAGATTCTGACAAAGGGATTTAAAAATAAGCATTATTTAAGTCTAAAATAGTAATATACTTAGCTCCTTGAAAATAGTTCATAACATCTAACTGTAAAGGTGGTTTTTCAGTCTCGGCTACCATGTACTTATTTATTTCCCTAGCATCTAATAAAACTCTAACCCTCTTATTCATAAAAAATTACAAACGGTTGCTAAACCTATTTTAGTTAAAATATGTTTTGTCCCTTTCACTCCTTTCAATATTTGACTTTGCAAGAGCGAGACAAAACATATTTTAACTAAAATAGGTTTAGCAAACGTTTGTATTTTTTAATGAATAAGGGGGTAAGTGTAACATCCTTTTTTAAAGTGAAAGTTAACGGACTACAATAAGGTGTCGAAGTTCTACTAATAATAATTCCTTGTTCCTGCATTTCTAATATTTTTTTGTCTACTTTTTCTCTGTAAGCATATGGAATAGGATAAGTTTTCTTTACTATAGGCGCATGAGGTTCCATTTTAATAACATGTTCATAACAATTTGCTCTTTTAAAGATAGTTTTAAAATATTTTTAAAACTATCTTGTTCCTTTAATCTTATTTTTATTTTAGATACTATATTTTGAATAACATTTTCTACCGATTCTTCATTTTCATTATTTTCTACAATATTTTGAATAGGCAGACAATTTATGGACTTTCTTTCATAAAATTTAAATAAATGTTTTTTTTTTTACTTACAATGGATATTTCTAAATCTTGACCGTCTTTATCTAATCTGATGGAAGCCTCATTTTCTTTAATCCAATCGAAACCTAATATTAGATTAGTACTTAGCCCTGGCACAATTAATACTGAAAGATCCTTTTCGTACGGTCCTATTCCGTGCGGCTAAGGTAGCCAAAGCTATCTTTAGAATTTCTACTGTTTTACTATTTACAGCCGTTTTTATAACAGAAGGTTTTATTGGTAAACAGGGTATTTGTTTTCTTTCAACTAACAATTGTTTCCAAAATTCTTCTGAAATACAAATTATGTCACTACCTGTATCTATCAATGCTATTACTTCTATATCGAAAATTTTAACTAAAATCTCTGATTTGAAATTGATATTGAATGTCTCTATCTCAGTTTTTGTTCTTCAAACACCCCGGATACTTGATAACCCGTTTTTCCTTGATACAAATTTCGATTAATTTTTAATTTTAATACTTCTACGATTGAAAACAGATCGTTCTTCTAACTTTCTAATCGTACTCCTTTCTCATTAGAATACAATTTAATACTTAATGGAAATTTTAAACCGTTATTATTTTTTCCCAATAATAGACCTGGTTTCCACCCCATATGAACCAATATATGAAAACCCTTGTCTCCTATTTCTGAAGCTGACTCGGAGACTATTTCAGCTCCCGTTAGTTTAATACATTATTATCTTCTGAGTCCTTAGTATGAATTTCCACGGAGTTGACGTGTTTGTTTTTGATTTTCCTGAGCACCCGGTTTTTGCCATTGACGATATTCATTTTGAAAATTCTTTTTCTTCTATTCCCACTCCTTAAAAGTTTTAGAAGTTGGCTGACCTGGTAACTCTTTTTTTGCATATCATCCATACTTCTTAGAAATTCCGCAGTTTCTATAATAGAATCAACTTTTGAAGTCGCCCACACCTGCTGTACATATTTTGGATAATGCCTCATTATGTCACCTATGACTTGACTCTCATCTGTGCCTTCCCTGTCAGTTGTAAAAGTGAGCTAGCATTGTTGAAGTAGCTGCCTTATCCCAATGTCCGTGTACAATTTTTCTACGTAAATCGTTTTGTTCGTTTTCTTCCCAATAAGCCTTTAAAAAATGTTTTTTTGAAATCGGAAAAAAATCTCATCTGCCTTTATAGATCCTAGCCCAATCTCTTGCTTCGCCTTGTAAACATTCTTGAATGAGATCCAATTCGTTGTGTACTTTTCAGACTCTTTTAAGATATGCTTTCAAATCTTCGATAAAGGTTCCCGGATGTATATTATTTCTATTGCCAAATTTAGGTCTCTCAAGATTTATATTTTTCAAATTATCAACTATAAGTTTTTCCTTTGCAGTGGATGACTGTTCAGGCATTTCCAGAGGAGTATTTCTCTTACAGAGATTTGCGGCTCTTCTTCCAATAATGGTGAATCTAGATTATTTGATGAACTAACATTCGCTTGATTTTCAGTATTATTAGGATTTTAGATTTGTTGAACGTCCTCACATAAAGTATTAATTTTTCTTGATAATTCTGCAACTGTACGTTACATCACTCATATAAAATTTATTTTCTTAATCCATTTTGTTTAGGTTTTACTTGAAGAGTAGATATCTTCGAACGAACTCTAGGTATCTCTATCAGTTGACTTGTTCTAACAGGTACTTGATCCCTTAAAACCCTGTTTTTCCTAAGTTCCATTTCACTGTTCTGTAGCAGAGCGTAGGTTGCTGTGGAATCGAGGAAATTAAAATATCTTGAACGGGATTAGACGTATATTTTTCAGACGGCACATACAAAGTTGTCATAACAAAACCAGTGTTTTATATCGAACACTTTTCAACCATTATAACATGCCAGGTACAAATTTACCTTCGTTAAATAGTTTCCATCCAACACACCCCCTTAAATTGTACCCCAAAAGTTCCATCATTTGCTCGAAAAGTAGTAAGATAAACACAACATAAATGTGACCAAAAAATAAGCACCAAATGTAAATAAATACTAAGTTATACCTAAACCACGAATGCACAAATAATATTTCTGCTTTAGCAACGGTTTAGTTAAAATATCTGCCAGCATGAAATCAGTAGATATGAATTTCAAAGCTATATTTTTATTATTTCTTTGCTTGATGCTTAATATTAATGTGCTTACTGCGGGCATGAGAAACTGGATCTTTCGCAAGTGCAATTGCTCCTTGATTGTCCACATGTAATGTCACTCTGCTAAAGTTGTGTAAACCTATCTCACCTAATAAGTTGTGAAGGTACAAAGCTTCTCTCATGCTTAAAACCAAGCTTACGTACTCAGCTTCGCAAGTTGAGGTAGCGACGCACTTTTGCTTTTGTGATTTCCAAGAAATCGCTGCTCCTGCCAATATAAAGACATTTCCCGAAAAACTCTTTCGATCCATATGACAGTTTCCAAAATCGCTATCAGAATACCCTATTATGGACTTACCCGTCTTTTTATAAATAAGACCGTATTCTCTGGTTCTTTTTAGGTATCTTAAAATCCGTATACCTGCTTCCAACAGCTTGTATCGACATTATCCACATACTGTCCCATCTTGGCTACTGCATTAGCTATATCGGATCTAGTACCTACGGATAAAAAAATAAGACATCCAATTAATTCTCTATACGGAAGATTCCTATCAATATTCTGCTGCGTGGGTTGTAGCTTTATTCCAACCTCTATTGGCGTAGTATGAATTTCTTTGCAATGTTTTTTCCAAATTTAGCAACAATTTTATCAATATATTGCGTTTGTGACAATTTCAAGCTGCTGTCACTTCTGACAATATCTATGCCTAGAATAAATTTTGCAACTCCATAGTCCTTTAATTCAAACTCCGATTTAAAGTTCTCAATGCAAACTTTTTCCTTACAAGCGATCAGGATATCGTCCGTATAAATACAAACAATAAGCTTGTTTCCATCCTCAAAATTCTTGAAGTATAGACAAGGTTCATTTAAAGTTTGTTTCAGTTGCATTTTCTTCAATTTCTCGTCCAACTTTATATTCCATTGTCTCCTAGATTGTTTTAAACCATATAATGATTTATGTAGCTTACAAACATTACCACTTAAAGATATATCATTAAGCATTTGTCTAGCTCGTTCTTTAATCAATCTATCCTCTTCAGTTTTCAATAGTTTGTTTTAACTCTTTTCTGGAAGATCTGGAATTTTCATATACACTTCTTCTCCTAGATCTCCATTAAGATAAGCCGTATTTATATCTTTGTGATGAATTTCTATATCTAGCTCCATAGCAAATGCAAAATTTCCAAGTTTCATTTATCACTAGACTTCGGATTTCTGAGTGCTTCCTTTAAAGTCACTTCTGCGGTACCTGCAAAATCCTCACAATCGACAAATCGATCAGGTGGCGACTGTGAGTCGTCATCGATTTCAACTTGCCTATTTTCACCAGTATCATATCTCTCCTCTTGCGCTTCTTGCTCTTGCTCTTGCAAAAGCGCAGGATCTATTTCTTCTTCTAACTCTCGCTCTCTTGATACGGAGACCGTTCTATATATTTTCTTCGGTCTACCTATTTGACCTCTTTGGATTCTCGGCCTACCTGGAGCTCTCCTTACGTTCTCATTTGATGTCGTTTCAACCGGAGATGAAGTTTGACTTGGTTCGTCTAAGATAAGTGGTTGAGCTGGTTCATCAGCCAGATATTCAACTATTTCTTCGCTTTGCGGTGTATCTGATTGTGAATTTATTTCCATTTCCACAAAACGCGTCGGTTCCAACGCAACAGGCACTTCCACCTGATAAAGATCACCAGGAGCCTCGGAAAAAGATCACCAGGAGCCTTCTTAGATTTTTCAACATCTAAAATCTAACATCTCTAGCAATAATTACTTTACGATCTTTCGGCAACCATACTCTGTAACCTTTCTGATTCTTGGGATAACCTATAAAATCCCCTGTTTACTACGAGCTGCAAACTTGTCTTTATTTAAATCTTTATCTAAAATATAAACTTTCGTTCCAAAAGATTATAATTAATGAATTTGTACAGGTCTATCAAATAATTTTTCATATGGTATTCTGCCATTTATCGCGCTAGTTGGACATCTACTTCTAATATAACACACAGGACCACTGCATCTGCCAATCTCAATAACTTCGGAATTACGACACGATGATTATATAAAATACAACCCCTATCAATCGTCAGACATTCTTTTCGATGGAAATAAGGCTTTAAGGAGTCGTCAACCACCGCCGATGGCCAGCCATTCAAAAGGTAACCGTAAATTATTTTCAAAATGTCATCGTCTTGTGTTTTAATCGCTATGTCTTTAGCGCTTATAGGAAAATATTCTTCTACATAATTTATGTACGATACTATATCAGATGGCCGTCCGCCTTTACGCTCGTCCGGCAGCGGCAACCGCGACAGTGCGTCCACATTACCATTATCACGCGACTTTACAAACTCAATCTCAAAATCGTAGGCAGCTAACTTTGTAGCGTACCTTTGTAACCTACTTGCTGCCGTTTGTGGCAAGCCGTATTTCGGGCCAAAAATAAAGGTCAAAGGCTTATGGTCCGTTTTAATGATAAAATGACGGCCATATAGGTATTGATGGTGTTTATTTACCCCACTAATGATGGCGAGCGCCTCCTTATCTAACTGGCTATACGCGCGTTCAGCCGCGTTTAAAGTACGTGATGCAAAACATATGGGGCGCTCGGCGCCGTTAGGATACCTATGTGAAAGCACGCTGCCGATGCCGTACGAGCTACTATCCACTGCTAACACTAAAGGTAATTTAGGATTATAATGAACAAGTATCTTACTACTAGCTACGGCTTTTTTAACATTACAAAAACTCATGTCAAAATCTTTAGACCAATACCAATCAATATTTTTCCGTAATAATTGGTGCAGTGGATGCAAAATCGTACTCAGATTAGAGATAAATTTTGCGTAGTAATTAACCAAGCCTAGAAAAGACTTAAGTTGAGTCATATCTTTTGGCTGAGGCGCTTCAACAATTGCCCTGATCTTACTATGATCGGGGTGCAAACCCTGTTTGTCAATTACAAACCCTACGTACGTTATACTATCTTGAAGAAATGAACATTTTTCTAATGTAATTCTCAAACCGACCTCACGTAATCTAGTAAATAATGCCACCAGATTGGCCACATGATCAGCGCGATTTTTTCCAGTACAAGCTATATCATCTAAGAATATTGCCACACCTGTCAGGCCCTTTAAGGTTACTTCCATAAATTTTTGAAACTTTTCGGGTATGCAAGTCTATCCAAAAGGACAACGGTTATATATAAAATTGCCTAAGTGTGTCGATATCGCTGTACATGCCTGACTGCCTTTTTCTAAAAATAATTGTTGATAGGCATTAGTGAGGTCAATTTTTGAGAACTGTTCCCCGCCGCTGAATGCCGCGAAGAGCTCCTCGATCCGAGGTAGAGGGTACGGCTCGCGGATTAACTTGGGATTTATTGTGACCTTGTAGTCACCGCAGATAGGTACGTATTTCACCTGTTTTTTTAATGACAGGTACAATCGGTGTACCATATTCTGAGTAATCTACCTTTGTTATCGTGCCCTCTGCCTCGAGTCGCTGCAACTCCCGCTCGACAGGTTCACGTAACGCAAATGGCAAAGGTCTGGCTTTAATAAAAACTAGATTTTTATCCTTCAGTCGTAATGTCAGCTTTTTGGTACAAGTCCCCAATCCTGGGGCAAAAACCGTTGGAAATTCACGGCGAAGTTGGTCCACTAGACTATTGTTATCATTAATTTGAAATAAAAAGTCCTTTACTTCAATGTTACTTATTTTAAGTTTTCTTAACCAGGACCGGCCCAAAATGGGGGGTCCCCCATTTTTAATAATAAATAATTTAAGACCATTCGCCGTGTGAGTCGAAATAACAACATTAATAAATCCCACAGATTCAATATGAGTACCAACATAAGACGACAAACAGATGTCGTAATCAGAAATCGCTAGATCAGAAAAATATTTATATATTTTTCTGATCTATAACTTAATTTTTATTATTATATATAACTTACTGCCAGTGTCCAATTCAAAGTTTACCTCCCTGCCGTGCACTCGGCAACATATACGGTTTGTCCATTGTTCCACGAACACAGATATTATACATCTCACTGTCTGATTCGTCGTCTTCACTATTTTTAATATAATTTTGTTTTCGCGTCGTTGTAGAAAATGCCTGATTAGCCTCACGTTTACCGGACTTTTTATTGCACATCACTTTAATATGACCCTTCATGCCGCACACATCACACGAGTAGTTTTTAAACCGACACATTTCAGCGCGATGATCCCTGCCACACCGCCAGCAACCGTTGCCGCGCGCACCACGAGACGTAAACGTATCACCAGACGAGCGACCGCCCGCGCCGCCCGCCGAAAATCGCTCATTCGCGGCTGAGCGATAGGTGCGCGGTCCCGTTGACACTCGATGCACCGACTCAAACGCGCCCGATGCGCCCGCCGTCGGGCCGACCGTCCGCGACGCAACAACCGCGCCTATACCGCTCGTCTGCGCATGCGTTCGGCCGCTTCCAATGCAAGGCCCAGTTCAATCGCTTTCTTATATGTGATGGTGGGCTCCGCAAAAATCCTAGACCTCATTTCGTCACTCGCCAATCCCGACACAAACTGGTCGCGTAAATTTTCTTCCAGCGCAGTATTAAAATTGCATGTACTTGCCAAATGTTTGAGCGTTTGTAAGTACTCGCTAAGGGATTCGCCGCCATTCTGGCGTCTTTGGCGAAAAATATGACGTTCAGCGATTTCAGAGCGTTTCGGTTCAAGATGGTCGCCCACAATTTTTACCAACTCACTAAAACTTTTACTTTCCGGATTGTTCGGAGCACAAAGGTCGCACATAAGATCATATGTAGCTGCACCAACTAACGTCACTAAAGTAGCAACTTTTAATTCCTCTTTGATTTCATTTAACGCCATAAATTGTTGCACGCGTCTAATGTACGCCGACCACTTTTTACTCGATAGGTCATATTCCTCCACTTTCCCGATAGGCATTTTAGTGATTTGCACTGTACACACTATTCCGATTACCAAAAAGTGCTAATATCGCGATTATCCTCGTCGCCAGTAATATTTTAGGGATATAATCGGGAGCGCAACAAGGAAACACGGCGTACATGGTATGACTGGTTTATTTTAGGTTTACCCTCACATACAAAAGTACCCTACGTTACAATCATATGAGAGACGTTTTACGACACTAAATGCAGTATTATCATATTTATATGGCCCGGCTGGTTGCTTCCCAGGGTAAATTTCCAAATTGCTAGTATAAAAAGATTCTGAATCACATAATGCATATACTTTGATTCCGTATTTTGCTGGTTTATTCGCGACATACATGTGAAATTTACATCGACCTCTAAAAGATTCCAACATTTCATCAACAGTCACATTCTCACCAACCTGATAATTTGACCGACACTTTTGAACAAAAGATTCGAATAATTCACGAATAGGCGCCAAATTGTCAACTTGAGAGCTTTCCAAGCGAGAGTTGATGTCGTCAAATCTTAGGGTTCTCATCTAAAACATAAATCTTGTAATATTCATTGTAGCTCGAAAAATATCAGGAGCGGTGCCATCTTTGTCCCACATTTCTTTTAAATTCAAATCTTTCATTTTTTTTTCACCAGCCCTATATAAAATACCTATAAACGCCTTTATTTCTATAATATCAGTCTCTGTCTCTTGAACGATATGGGTAGTAGTACCACTTAGTCTTTCCCTAAGTAATAAAGTCCATTCTCAGTTTGTAAAGGAGAAATCTCACCTTCATCTTCTATTGATGACTGTTCCGTATCAGTATTATGATCGCTGTGTTCACTTTTTTGGTCGCTTTCTATTGCGTCGGCTCTAAAAGAAGGGTCTTCTATGTCGTCGGAATAGTCTTCGTCCAGCCACGAAATAATCTGTTGTTCTTGCTTATCCATCTGGAAAAATGTTTAAATTTATAAATAAACGCTAACCATAATAATTACTGACGATTATTTATCAAAATAATAACAAATTCATTTAATTAACAACATTCAAGTAAAAAAATAATAAATAAACATGTACTTACGTCGATAATCGCGCGATGAACAAAATGCCGCGTTCCGCGACCCGGCCGGACAAACCGCCTCCCTCGATGGACTAGGACGCACTGCGCGGGTGTGACTGTTACGAGGGGGTCGGGGGACTAACAAAACTCAGCTATAGCGAGAACGAGGCGCGTTCGCACAATTTTGACTAAATACCGCGAATTTTAAAATCAGCGTGAGTAAAATGCTCATAGCGCGAGTGTTCGCGGGTTAATTAGTTTCCCTACATTCTAATTTACCTATCTTACTAAGTTCAACTCCGCTTAAAGACTTTTTCAGACGTTAAGTTCAATTAATATGGTAATAAAGAATGATATTGTTAATTAACCGATTGAGATATATGAGATAAATTATCACATGTGTTTATTTAACATATTTTTATTTAATTTAAAGTTATTTTTTCGATTATCGACAAAATCTACTATTTAAAATTACTTTTTATTTGAATTGAAATTGAATTTCGAAGATTAAGAATACTTTAACATAATTTTTAATTTGTTATTTAGTCATTTAGGTATTTGACAAATACTAGAAAATTTAATGTTATGCAGTTAATGATTTTAGTTGATTTTAGGTTTTATTGTAAATTAAATAAGCTTTTTACATAACTAAAAATTTATTTTAATAAATTTTTAGTTATGTATCAAATAACTGAAAATCTATAAAAGAAGTTATTTAATTTTGTAATATGATTAAAGTTGACCTGCAGTTTGTTTCGTCCTATGTAAAGTCAGGTATATTTATATATACATATATATTTATTTAAAAGCTCAGATTTAAATTAGTATAGCCCTCGTGAGAGGGAAAAGGACCCCACTCCCCGCTCCAATTCTGTAGGTATTCGACTCCTTACTTGGATCTACCTCCCAGCCAGGGACAGCAAATTGCTCAGTTTAGTATGAAAATACTAAATTTAATAAACTCAATATAAGCAAGAGATAGTTGAGAGGAGCAAATAAGTTTTGCCAAGCGATATCAGCTACTTCAGAACCGATATATTTTATCTGATTCTGGACTGAGCTAAGACTAATATCCTTTACTTCAAATAGCTGATATCTAATATGCTTAAAGAGCATACTAAAATATATTCTACAGTCTGTTTTGTCTGTCATTGTAGGTCAGAGAAAGAATCTCGAATGGTGCATAAAATCTCAGATAAATAAATACTAAATATATCAAACGTAAACCTTAGATTTTATAATTAAATTGAAATAAATGAAAGGAATTCTAATTCAAAACAAGAATCCGGCTCGAAAGAATAAATGAGCAGGAGTAAATGAGACTCCAAATACAACAATAGCAGGTTTATTTAGTTAACTTACGAAACAGTCAATACTATTAAGACGATTAATATAGTTTCCTAGCTAAGTACATACGTTCCTAGGTACGTGCTACGAGCTTAGGGTGGATGTGAACCTCACCCGTACTCGTTTAGGTGTCACTTGAGTTTAGCTTACGCCGTCTCGACTTAGACCCTTAGCGCGTAACTAGCTACCTACGACTGGATGATAATTTGATGTCCGCGCGCCGTTATATAGCCGACGCGGGCTGCCTTCGTAGGTGATCATTTGCAGTCGCGAGGTTCCGGCCGCCGAGCGAGACGATACCAACGTGTAAGCGAGAAAGTATTTGAGCCTGTGCGTCTGCATTATTGTTCCGCTACAATCTCCCCCTCTGGTACTCTTTGACGTCCCGTAAGAGTACCAGGAACCGGGGTGGTCTGTGGATTCCTTGGTCGTCCTCTTTTTCGTATAGGTAATACAGGTTCTGGATTCTGATCCTCTCGTTTTTCAAATAGAGTTATGCTGAAGAGTGATATCTGCCCAAGGGGTGTTAGGGTCGTTTATATTAGCTATTTCATATATCGAACTGCCAATCTTTTTCGTAATGATGTAAGGGCCATCTCTGCGAGGTGCAAATTTGGCAGTAAATCCACTATCCTGCCGACTTATTGGATGAGTGTCGATTAAGACTAAGTCTCCCACAGCGTAGCCGGGATCTGGTCGACGATTCTTGTTTGAATTTGCTCTATTATTATCTTGCATTGTTTCTATGTTTTCTTTTGCTATTATAAGGTTGTTTGCTAGGCTTCTTAAATATGGAGTGATTCCAGGTATAAAACTTTCGGACTGAACTATTTCACTGAAATTGTGTGTTATCTCAAATGGATTTCTCATTTCTCTTCCATATGTTAGATACGCTGCTGTAAACCCGATGCTTTTGTTAAAGGCTGAATTCATTGAAAAGCGAATTGCATAAGTATATTGGGTACTTCATGAGTAGGTACGATTAATTTCGCATTGTCATCTTCTTGTTCTGGAGTAAATCGATAAAGTACTCCTTTATGGATTAGGTAGCCCTTTTTTAATGATTGAATATAGTTTTCTGAATTTAAATTATTCTCTAGGCTTTCGATAATGTTTTTCAGTTTTTCATCTTTCATCTGTTCATCTCGAACATTCATTTCTCCTCGTTTGGGAAGATCAACTTCCACAAGACATATTTGAGGAGCTGGGGAACAAAAGCGGACTTGTCCAATTAATCAAATTTTACACTAGAGCAAAAAAACTGAAATAGGTATATGCATATGGGCTGTAATTTTGTGCATTTCAGTATAATTAGTATTTAATACAACATAACTAATAGCCTGCTTGTTGGTCATAAAACTATGCGTTTTCAATTTTTTTTTATTTTTTTTTGTAATGGACAAGTCCGGTTTTGATTACAAAAGGTGGACAACTCCGGTTATGATTGAAAGAGTTATGGACATGTCCGGTTATGAAAGAAAACTAGATTCTATTATTGTATTTTTTTATTTAAAAATTATATGAACTCTCCCACATCTGGTTCGCAACAGTCACAATCGTCACTGTGGTCGTCGTCTTCGTCATTTATTTGACTTGTTTCAGCAATTGCCACTGGTGAGGTATGGAATATGTTTTTAAACCAATCAAGCTCTTGATTATCCATCCAATTATCTCCGAATTGTTTCTTTAAGAGTGTTTCAACATCTTTTTTCTTGTTTGGTTTTAGTTCATTAACCATTGAAAATCTTTGTAGTAAACTCGGATGGTTTTTTGTCATTTTTAACAATGATACAGCATTTTCTGATGATTCATCTCCATAATAGGTGTTTAAGACTTTCACACCAAAGTTTACGTGATTTAAACGTGCAGTAGGATCTCTTCGTATGTTTGCAGTGCCTCGGCCACGTGCTCTGCCACGACTACGGCCCTGACTTCTTCGTGTTGATTGTTGAGATTGACTAGGAGTTTCTGTTTGGATGATGGTTGACTTTCTTTCTATTATTATTCTCTTTGCATCACGAATACTTTCCACTTTCTTGTAATAGTCTTCAAGGTTTTTGACGTTGTAAAGGTTCCAGTTTTCAGCTAAAATATGAACTTTGCCATGCTTTGCGTAAACCTCATGATATTTTTTTGGATCCAAAATGAAAGGCATCTTCCGCAAATCCTTTTCGACCCTCCCGAACACTCGATCCGCCGGCAAGAAGCTGTGACCGCGTACAGGAAAGGTTAGTACGATTTTGGCGACATTTTGAGGGGCGTAGTTTTTCAACCAGAAAATCAAAGTGTGGACGACATGTGCATTTTTATTTTGACCTCCACACCCGTCCGAAAAAAGGCGTAAAACTTCCACTTCAGAAAAATCAGTAAACATCAGGTATGTTAAAAGGGCAGACGCAATTTCGGTGGCGCCTTTTTTAGCTTGGTTTTCTGTCCATATGAAGAAATGTGGCTCCTTTGTAGGCATATCAGTAATGCAGAAAGAATAAAGTCCAACTTGTCGTAAATAAAAACATTCCTGGATTGGCGTTTTAGGAAGGGATTGAATTTGTTGGAGATCAAAACATATTGTCATAGAATTTTCAGGTTTTTCTTTGGTAAGGGAAAAGAACGCTTTGGCTCTAGCTTTATGAACTCGGAGTTGAAGTTTCAATGATTGAAGTTCTTCAGGATTATTTTCAGTCTTCTGCCTATTTTTCAGCAGTTCGCAGGTACTACATATGTCGGAAGATGGTGACGCAAACCCAATATTAAAATCGTTCTCAAAAACATTTCGGAACATCGTTTGTGAGACTTTCAAATCATCAGTCGCTGAATTATTGTACAACTCCCACAACTTTTTTACGTTTAGCTCGTATGACAGGTACACTCTTTTTGATTTATTTCGATTGTAATGTGACTCCTTTGCTGGCAAACCACCGAGAAATTTTCTTACAGATTCCTTTTTATCAATACTTTTGAAACTTTTCCTGTCTCCTCCTCTGCCGTCAAGTGGCGTTTTGCCTTCATATAATTTGCTCGCAATTAAGTTTACCCTGTGCTTACTGAGCCCAAGAGCAGCCAAAAAAAAAGATTTGCATACTTTTACTAACCTTTTTGAATCACGGAAGAGAAAGTATGTCACAAAGTACTTATTCCTCTGCGGTTTGCGAGATTCCTCTCTCGATCTTTCTCTTTCTATGGGGCATGGTGATATGAGCCGTGACAAGTAAATATCCTGTAATTTTTTGCCAATTTTTTCATATAGTAGTTTGCGGTTGTAAACAATTTCGTTTAATGTCAAAGTCTGGCACTTAAATTTTCCCTTGTTATGTTCACACGCAGACACGAAATTCAAAGCAAGGGGGTCTTTATCTGCGTACCTAAAACAAAATAATAGCAATTTTAAATTCATCATAGGTTAGAATAATAACAAACACGCACCGGTAGGTATAATTTTACACTCACTTCGATTCCCTGTTGTTTTGCGCTTGCCGTCCTGTTTTTTTTCGTTTACGTGAGCCGTCATTTATATTGGCCACTATTTCTTCGATTCCGTCCATAATTTTGTCGGTTTTCTAGGAAAATTCTTCTCAAAATTACGAAAGCAATGACCGTCACACAGCTGATTATCTTTTTTTTTAATTTAGCAGTGTTGCCACAACTGATTTAGGGATATCATAACAAAAAAACAATGATTTTTTTAGACTTGTCCGGTTTTGTTTGACATTTTTCGTACTAACGGCAATTCTCCTGACGTTTTTGTCCGGTTTTGATTGGAGAAAAAATCCCTTAGAATTTTAATAAATTTCTAACAGGACAAGTCCGCTTTTGAACGAAATCATCATTTTTAACAATTTTTTTCTCTAAGATCGGACCGCTTTTGATACACAATACTCCGGGGTTCGATAGATATGAGCTTAAAGAGTGCAAAAAAATAAAAATAAAAAATTCGAGTACAGTGGACAAGTCCGCTTTTGTTCCCCAGCTCCTCATTTCACATTTTTCTGTATAAACTTCACATGGCGGACGTGAAAGACAGTCTGCCATGACATTTGTCTTTCCGGGGCTGTTGTATGTGATGTCAAATTCATAAGGCTGTAATTGTAGTGCCCATCTAGCAAGGCGTCCAGTTGGTGATTTTAAGTTTAATAACCACTTCAATGGTTGATGGTCGGTAATTGTCAAAAACCTTGTGCCTTCTATGTAACCTCTAAATTTGGTTATTGCCCAGACTATGGCTAATGCTTCTTTTTCAGTGACTGTATAGTTACGTTCAGCTGAGGTTAATAGCCTACTAGCGTACTCGATCGGGTGTTCATTTTCCCCTCCCCCGCACCAAAGCTGCTCCGATTGCGTAATGGCTAGCATCAGTTTTAATAATGTATGGTAAATTGCTATCTAATTGTTTTAGTATTGGTGCTGTAGTTAATGCTTCTTTCAATTTATTAAATGCTAATATTTGCGGTTCTTCCCATTTCCTTATAGCTGTTTTTTTTGTAAGACTTGTTAATGGCCTCGCAACTTCTGCGAAATTTCTGATGAATCGGCGGTACCAGGAAGCGGTTTGGAGGAATGAAATCAATTGTTTTAATGTTTTCGGCGTAGCCAAATCTTTGATTGCTTTAATTTTATCTGGATCTGTCATTATTCCTTCCGGTGTAATAACATGACCTAAATATTTAATTGATTTACAGGAAAATTTGCATTTATTTCGGTTTGCACGTAACTTGTAATATCTTAGTTTAGTAAATATTTCTCTTAAATCTTCAAGAAATTGTTCAAAATTAGGCGATCGACAGATCAAGTCATCCAAATAGGCAAATACTGACTCTGCTTTCAGTTCTCGACAGAATTTATCCATAAGTCTTTGAAAAGTACTCGGTGCGTTTCTTAAACCAAAAGGCATTCTTTTAAAAAGAAATGTCCTAAAGTTGGTTACAAATGCGGAGTTCTTTTGATCGTTTATATCTATTTTTATTTGCCAATAACCTGACTGTAAATCAATGGTGCTCATATAAGGCATAGCTTTAGCCTGCTGTAATAAATATCTATGCGAGGTAATGGGTATCGGTCAGGAGTTGTAATAGCATTTAATTTCCTGTAGTCTATACATACTCTGATATCTGAGTCGCCTTTAGGCACCAGAACTACTGGAGCTGCCCAAGGGCTTTCACATTCCTCAATTATATCATTTTCTAGCATTTCTTTTAATTTTTCGTTTAATTGTTTCTGTCTGACAGGTGAAATCCTATATGGTTTAAGTGCGATCGGTTTATGATAACCTGTTTCTATTTTATGTTCAGCAAACGGTGTTGGTTCACCGTGTTTATTAAAAATATCATGAAATTCCTCTAAGAGTTTATTTAATTGCTCTTTTTCGGAATTCGATAGGTATGTCGCCTCATGGGATTGTAATGAAAAGTCAACAGAATACAACTTTTATGGGTTTATTGGAATATAATCAATACGAGGATCTTTAGGTCGCTCATCTTCTATTGCACATGGCTCACGAGGACGTGCAGGTTTTGGCGGCGAATCCAATGGCAGTAGCCACCACTCCGTTGGCTTTTCTGATTGAACGAAGTCTTCTTGTACTGGGCTTGAATCAATAGGGCTATCTGGAATGGGGGATAGCATCTTCAATTTTGATGCCCATTCCAAAAACTTAGACATCGGCATCCTTGTATAAATATCTTGGTCTTCTAGTTCAGCGTTTCCCAACCTTTTTCAGTCCACGGTCCCCTAGGAAATCAAGCACAGCTTTCACGGACCCCCTTAATAAAATAAACAGCCAAAAAAAAATCAGATTAGGTATTTATTTTAGTTATTACAGATACAAAATAGGTACTCTAAACTGTTTATTACGAAAAATATGAAGAAATTTAATGTGAAGGTTGGTGTTGCTTTTTTGCAACTCGTAAATCAGTGATATTCGGGTTGATGTTGCTACTAAGTTGTAATCTTAAATCAGATTCTACTTGCAATTTGTTTTTTCTATATACAAGAGTAGAGAATGCCTTTTCACATAGGTATGTGGTTGAAAAAAGCAGTAAATGTTTCAGTGCTTCGTCCGATATCTCCTTATAATCTGTCTTTACATTTACCCAAAAACTTGATAATGAAGATTCTTTGAAATTGCGTTTCAATGCTGAATCACAGGATATTTCTATTAATTGGTTTTCCTGTGCCACTGTCAAGCCAGTAATATTAGTAACATCTGTGTTGAAAGGGTCTGATATCCAATTTTTATTTTTGTCGGGTATTGGAAAATAATCCCGAAACGAAGACCTCAAAGCGCGGAGGTGTGTAACCATTTCATCTTGTTCTTGTGCTGGCAATATTGCTTCACCAGAGGATTCCAGAAAACGCTGACAGTGTTGGAAAGTGATTATAGTTTTTTTGAATTGTACGATTTATCTAAAGGTCAAGCTTTTTTAGCATCGTTTCAATTTTATCATCGACTCGGAAGATATTGTTATCTCTCCCTTGTAGACCCAAGTTCAGCTCGTTAAGGGCACTAAATATATCAGCTAAATATGCTGCCATTGTAAGCCATCCAAAGTCATTGAAGTGATCAGCATGTTTGTTGGCGCCGCCGTGTACAGAAATCTTCAAAAAGAACATTCTGATCTCATCTCTCAGCTCGAAAACACGCGACACAACTTTGCAACGAGACAACCAACGATTTAACCAAGAATTTTAGAGGGCTCGTAATTCACATGGAAAGGTAATACTTTGCATAAAACAAACCATAGCGAGTTTTAATTTTGTACAGCGTAATCTAGTGAGTTTATTTGTAACTCGTGTTACATAACTACTTTTATCAACCCAAATTAAAGGAACTACATGAATGAACAGTATGCAGGACATTTGTTTGAAATAACAATAATTATTATG
This sequence comes from Acrobasis suavella, assembly GCA_943193695.1. Taxonomy (NCBI): domain Eukaryota; kingdom Metazoa; phylum Arthropoda; class Insecta; order Lepidoptera; family Pyralidae; genus Acrobasis; species Acrobasis suavella. The sequence goes on from OW971928.1 coordinate 34,650,711, forward strand.
TACTTAACGCTATTAATCACACTACCTTATTAAAATACAAAGTTTTGCAAACTTTTTCAATGCGTATACGTTTAAACTATCGCGCTGCATCATAACAATATTAATGCAAAAATATAAAAATATAAAAAAGGTATGATTTCGCGTTAATATGTATATAGTATCTCTGCATTTATATTGTCATTTTCTATGTGTTTTAAGACTACTAGACGATGTATACTGACTGGCCGATTAGGAATAAGCCTTATTAATGAGTTTTGGCTTTAATTTAATCAATCAGAGCTAAAACTTATAATGTATATATATCTACAGTTTAATATTATAAAGAGAAGAGATTTGTATTTTTTTACGAATAAACTCAAAAACTACTCAACCGACACCAAAAACTCTTTCACCGTTGGGAAGCTTCGCTTATCCCGTGTGACATAGGCTATTTTTTTAATATTCGAGCGAAGCCGGGGAGATATTCCTTTATTTTTAGTAATAATTAGAATTGTGTATAAAATATTTTATTTAGTAGTGCTGTGTACTAAAGCTAAAGTTTTGAAATTAAATTACTATGGCGTCCATTACACGGTCATGCAAGCGTCATGCAATTCTGTCAATCATGAATTACGTTTGATTGTTCATGATTGAAGAAATGAATACCGACATTAGACGGTTATTCTGACTGATCGTCAGTCATACCCAAAATTTCAAAGTGTTCATACAAGTTAATATGGACATTCATAAAAAAAAAGCTGGTATTGGAATTTTGGTTGCGATGTTGGCTAAAAAACGTATAAAAAGAAAGCGTTGGGTAAAAGAGTGGCTATTGAAAAGGGATTTTTACACCCATTTAAACTTGTTGTATGATATACGGAGTACGAAAGAGGATAAAGACTATGAAAATTATTTTCGCATGAAAGATGCGTGTTTTGACAACCTTCTGTCTTAGTAACACCATATATAAAAAAACAAGACACCTGTATGCGAAAAGCTATAACTCCAGAAGAAAAACTAGGAGTAACCTTACGTTATCTTGCTACTGGTAGAAATATTGAAGACTTGAAGTTTTCAGTTATAATATCACCAGCTGCAATTTCTGAAGCAATTATGGATACATGTCGGGCACTTATTTATGTTTTGCAGGATTATATGAAGGTAAGTAAAAAATAAAACAACATTTTGATTTATTTAATCCTTTAATTTTAGCAAAGAATAATTATTTCGGTACAAAATAGTAAAAATGTAAGTTCTTAAAATTCAAGTTGAAATTGAGTGAAACTATATTATTACTACTATCAAAATGTGTTGATGGGGTGGGATCGGTAGGACTATTTGAAATTTGTAATATGTATTCATTTGAATTTAAATTTTGAGAGAAATGAATTATTTGAGAACCCGAGCCTCTTTGTACAGATGTGTAGGTTGATGTGTGATGTGGGTTGCTATGGTTTGACGATGGAGGAATTGCAGAGAAAGTTTGTTGTGATGCGGGTGACGGTGGAGGTGGTGGAGATGTTACGGTGGGTGTAGTCGTGCAAATCACAGAATCAGCTTGTGGGGATGGTGAGGGTTGAGGGTATGGGAGGTGGTGATATCAGCGAGGATGAATAGTTTTCTGGAGATGGTGTGAAAGATTAGTATAAAAGGATTCATTAATTTCAACTCGAGCCTCGTCTCAAATTTCCCAGCTCTGCTTCAAATAAAACATTGTTGATTGCTTTTTTGGCATAAAGCCGTTGAATAGGTTCCAGTCTATCTAAAATATCGGACCATTCCAGAGCGATGGGATTTCTTTTTTTTCTGTGACTCTTTGCTGCAAGGTTCAGTCAAATATTGGCAAGCACGATCCAGTAATTCTTCTTGTTTAGACTTTTTTTTTTTGTTTGCCGAGGCAGCTGAAGGCTTTGGAATTGTCGTTACAGATGAAAATGAATTTTTTCTCCATTGTTGCATCTAATGGTTTACTTTGCTAGCTTGTCGATTGCTCCGCTTCTGCAGTAGTTTGACTCTGTAAACAACATATTCATTTATTAGTTAGCTACCTGTAAATATATTGTTATAATTTTTGTTTCAGATGCCGTCATCATCAGAAGAGTGGAAAGCAATTGCGAGAGAATTCGGTGAAAGATACCAATTTTGGAACTGTTTGGGTGCACTTGACGGAAAACATGTAGCTATTCAAAAACCTGCACATTCCGGCGCATTGTATTATAATTACAAAGATTATCACAGTATAGTTCTCATGGCATTGGCAAATTCAAGAAAAGAATTTATTATGATAGACGTTGGTGCTAATGGCCGCGTTTCTGATGGTGGAGTATTATTCTATACAAAATTCTGGGAATCGTATCAACAAGGCACATTGTGTTTACCAGAACCATCCTCATTACCCAACACTACAGATGTCTTTCCCTACGTATTTATTGCTGATGAAGCTTTTGCATTGGGTAAAAATCTTATGAAGCCATATCCTCAAAGCGGCTGTAATAATGAACGAAAAACATACAATTACAGACTCTCTCGTGCTCGTTCTGTGATTGAATGTGCTTTTGGATTAATACGGACAAAATTTGGAGTTTTTCAAAAAGACATCTGTTTTGAACCCAACAAGGCTGCAATAATAGTAGCCACATGTTGTTATTTACACAACTATTTGATGAAACATTCACGAAACCAATATTTAGCATCGAATTGGAAAACTGAAAAACAAAACGGTGATCAATTATTGGATTTAGAACCCACTAATAATCGAAATCCTCCAACAGAAGTTAAAATTATAAGAGACAATTTTTGTTATTATTTCAATAATGAGGGTAAGATTTTTATAAGGATGTAACTATTACAATCTAAAGGAGTAGCTATAGTCGTTGTTAGCAAATAAACATGAATCATTAACGGTTATTTTATTTTTTCTCCTGCCATATACCTACCTACTAATGCGTGCAACTGAATTGAAAACCAAACTGCACTGCGCACGCATAAGTATACGTAATATGTATATGCTGTGTGCAGTGTATAGTGTATAGTACGCGGAGTTTTCCCTGAGTGCTATGTATGTTCCACGGGCGAAGCCGGGGCGGACTGCTAGTGTAGTAATATACCGTAAAATTGGTCAATATAATTTTTAGACACCTAATTAAGTAAAATTCAAGCAATATGTATAGATATTAAAATAGTGTAAAACAACAAATATTTATAAAATGTATAAAATATTACCTGGCTTATTGGATCAAGTGCCACTGGTTGTTCCAATTTTTTCAGAAAATGTAAGTATGGGTTATACCAGATTTTAGGTGTGTAAACTTCTTCTGCTCCAGCACCGGATCGTCTAGATGTCAGAATTTTTTTCAACTCTCTCCGGTAATTAGATCTTAGGCTATTTATTTTCTTTTTTACATCGTCAACAGAAGCAGTAGGTTTTATAATTTTTAAAATTGGTAATAATTTTGCCAAACTTTCATTCCTGAAATCAAATAAATAGCACGATATATACTACATATACACAGGACAATATCTATTTACCTACTAAGAATATAATATTTACATCTTGAGAACAAAAACTAAACATACCTCTTATATTTATTGGTATATGTGGGATTCGTTGTATCCCACAACTCAGGGAATGTTTCAAAAGTCAATATAAAATCCCTTTCTGGTTTTAATACATTAGGCGGGAGCGTTGCGCTGCCGCTCGTCGGTGATGGGCTGCGCGAGCGCGCTTCCCCCGGCGGTGCCGGGGGCGCCGCTTCTTCAATATAATCCGTGTCCGACTCCATCCCTTCGCTGCCGCGCGCCGACTGACGCGTGATTGACGAAATGCCATTACACGTTCACTCAAAAGTCATGACTGACAGTTGCATGGCGCAAAAATCAAAATATCTAGATAATTGTCAATCAATTTCATGCAACCATAAGTCACCACATTACACGGTAGGTTAACTGTCAGTCACAAACCATGACTGTGGTAAAACTGACAAAAAACCTATCGTGTAATGGACGCCTATCAGTATAAAGCAATTTTCCAGAGATACAGAAATACGAAACATACCTAAATTGTTCAAGATCGGTCGTTTTAAAAAAAAACATTGGGGGAGGCCTATGTCCAGCAGTGGACGTTATACTGTTGAAATAATGATAATGATGAAACATAAATTACAACGTTCGAAAATACACTTCTTAAAATACCAGCGGATGGCACTTGGGATTTGAATTTAGTTTTATAAAACTAAATTCAAATCCCAAGTGCTGAATCAGTTATAACTGATTCAGATTCAAAGATTTTTATTACTATCAGCCTGTTGACGAACATTCTCTATTTAAAAAAATAAGGGTAAATAAAGTTTACTTGCAAGAATTGTTTTTATAACTAATACATATTTGTCTATACTATTCTTGAGATTATATCGTAGGTCAGACAAAATGAATTTAAAGAATGAAAAGGAATAGCTAAAACAGCAAGTTGATATAGCTGTGGATCAGTAATTTTTGTGATATCCCAAAATGTTAATACATTATTTATAGAGTTTACACGTGAATAGTTACAAAATTGCTCTAAAGGCATAATAATATTGTTAGGATGGCAACGACTCACATCATCACGTCGTGCATGTTATTTATTTTTTTCAGTTGCAGCTAATAATTTTTTCATCACATCTACAGTGTCATTATTTATAGGTAAATCTTGATAAGTACATTGCTCATCCTCATGTGTATCTGAAAAAATAATTCTGGAATTTAGGCGTAATATTTGAGTCCAGATAGATTGCAAATATGTGACGACTCTTTCATATACGGCATATTTCTTCGTCTGATAGAACGATTTGCAATCTCGGATCCAAATAAAGCGCGCTGAGAAAGTAAGGAATCTCCATCAAACTCTTTTGACTAGTTCTCATAGCTTGACCAACATACTGAGCTAAACGGCACCATAATCATCTCTGTTTCCAATCTACATTTTGTCCAGTGGTAATAAAAATTACCAATACTAAGTTGCTCAGATTGCAAAATTTTTGTTAAAATTTTGGCCGGTAGTAACGATGTTATTATATCATCAATAGCATCCCAAGTATTACTTGAACGATTGTTCTCTAGGGTCTGTTGAACAACCATCTCTCAACTCTTTCAGGCGTTGCAACATATCTAACGTTGAATGCCATCTTGTTGTACGATCTAAGATAGCTTTAACCTACTCCCTCTAACAAAGGAAGTCCTAAAATTGCGCAAAACTGATCTAGCTATTTCAATAGTGCCGTTAGCCTTATCGTCACGTAATACATCACTTACTGCCAGTTGCAATGTATATTATGAGCAGCACATCGAACAGATGTCACTGAATAACTATTGTTACCAAGCTCATCTCCACCGATCCTGTTTATAATTACATCATCTTCCAACGCAAAATTTTCGAAATTTTGTGGTAGTATTTCCTGTTCCTTTCCTTCATCCTCATTGTTGTCTTCTTCTTCATCACGACTTGCTTCTTCGATACTTTCATTTAACAACTGCGAAACTTTCAAATAATTTGCTAAATTTCAGTCGTTATTGTGATTATTTGTTTTACTGATATACTATTATACTTTCTCAATACATACAGTAAACTTTCTTTGAAATTCTCTGAAGTATTTCTAACGTGGAGTTCTACAAGTCCTAAATAGTTAATAATAATTTCCCCATTTTCCACATATTGCACATTTACACCCATAAACAAACGATCTTGACGAGTTCCGTCATCAATTTTAATTGAAATAAGTCTGTCCTTCAACTTATAAGATAATTCTTGCCCTTTTTCAGTAGCTTTTTTATGAGTGATTATCGAATCGAACGACTATGTATCGCTGCTAGTTCTGCTGGGTCAATCGCTATTAAACTATATATAATATAATATATTTTAAATGAACAGTACCTATTAAGGTATTAACATAAACAAACATCTACAATCCCAATGCAAATGCAATTACAAAATAATAATAAAATATTGTAGCTACAATTTCACTTGATTCACTACCTCGCCTGCAACAGTACAATCTTATTATAAGTATTAGCTTCTATAATGAATAAATTCATATGGAATAGGTGGCTTACGATTATTTTATTAGAGATAAGTTGGTGATGTAAAGGAAAAGGTAGGTAATCATGGTCATGTATCACAGCTTGCATGTTAGCACTGTCAAAATTTCACACAATACAATCCTTTTCTGTGACAATGAACAGTAGTTAATAACTTTGTTTCTGACTGTTGCAGCCCATTCCTTTCCTAGACTGTTAGAGGACTGTGGTCTTGGATCATATCACATACTTTATTTATTTTTTTTTTTTTTGCAAACATTGTATTCTGATATTTCATATGAAAAGTTCTCTGCTTTTTGTGGTATAACATCAAGTTTATTTTCTTAGGTGCATGTCATACTTGTTTTGTTTTTTTTTTTCTGTTGGAGTGTGTTCAATTAGCATTCTGCTCTCGAAATTTTAGTATAGCATTGCACAAAACTGACATATGCTTACAAATAATGGCTTTTGGTCCTTTCCCTTCTACACACTCACACATCGTTTGTATAATATATCCACTTTCGTAACACATGAAAACGGAAGCAAAATAAGTGAGGGATTTTATATTTTCTGAATAAACTTGACCTTTGAAAAATATATGTGTAACTGGTATTTGCGGTCACTAATGCTAGCAGTTAAGTCATTTTGCAGCATATTATAACCTATTCTGTGCACTGCAGAATAATCTGACATTCTTATGCCCTCTTTATACAATTCAAGGAAATACGTACTCTTTGTTAATGACAAATAAGACACCCAAAGTAAATAATAATTAGTACTTTTATTTAAAAAAAAAACCTAAGCACTGCCATCCTCTGCAACTTCAACCACGCTGGAACCATCGACGATGTTAGCTTTGCTTTCATTAGCAACGCTGGCGGTGTTGTGTCAAGAACGATGTCCGGGAGAATTTGGTTTTGCCCGTTTGGCGGCACGCTTGCGGTTTTTGGGCGTACTAGCTGGACAGTGGTTTCACCAAGGTGCGATTGTATTGTGCCTTAGAATTTTTAACGACTCTTTTCAAAAAAATATCAGTGCCAAGTTGGGTCGTGGACTTGTCGGCACTGTTAATTAACAAAAAAAAAGAACAAGGCGAATTTTTTTGCGAACTTTCGTTCCGGTATGGCCACTTAACGAGCATTGCATCAATAGCTTCCGACTAAAGAAGAAGTCTATTAATTTGTAGCACAAGCTTATTCCTCCTGCAGATGATGAGAAAGAGCACAGGGTTGACATAGCGTTATCGTATCGTTCAAGATATACAGAACTTTTTGAATTTTTTTCTAAGGATATCGGCTTGTCCGGTTCGAAGCGCTCTGTTAAAATGACATTTTGCTCATTAGTCTTGCAGTTCACATGTACATATAAGAGTTATTAATATATTTTGTTGATAAACATCTCATGTTTGGCTAGCTGAGCCATAATCCTATTTTGTTGTTCAAGTAGTTTCTTGAAGTATTCCAATGTCTTGTTTTGCTTCTCAAGAATGTCTTCCATGATGATTTTTATTAAAACATCATTGCAATAATCTGCCAACGAGATGTTTTGTTCCTGAAACAAATGCATATTTACATAAATGATCACTTTTCATTCAAAAACAAGTAAGTATATAGATGTACAGTAGTATGGATATTAGGTGGTGAAAACTGTGAAAGTGGTTATATTACTTTTAATAAGAATCGAAAATCTTGTGATAAAAGTACTTACTGACTAAATGAAACGTCGAAACAAGGCAAACTCATAGGTAACATGCCGACATTATATCGCGGGCTTCAAGCCATAGGGGCGTATAGGCAATAACCCGACTTTTCAGGAAACAAAAAAAACTTAACTTCTTTTTCCGTGTAACTTAACATTTAAAAATTTGCATGTACTTAAGAAATTGCTTCCAAATTAAAGTTAAATATTTATTTTTATTATAAGAATTATAAAAATCCGCTTTTATGTATTTACATCTTTTTGGCACGATGATATTAGATTAATCATACAGTATGTTTTTACGAAAAATGCCTATTACAAATGGACGTATAATACAAAATCTTTGAATGGACTGCGATATTGAAATTATCTCGATTTTGTATATAAGTATTACGTAATATTACGTTATAGTATTTTTTTTTACTTTTACTATCCACTATTTCTACCATTTTTGAAGATTATACGTCCATTTGGCTTGTCAAATAAAACAGAAATTAGCTTTGTGCCTAGACAGTCGTATAGGTTAGATAGAGTCATAGTAAAATAAAACAATTATACTTTTAATATTATTATTTAAAAAGAAAACGAAATATTAAAAAGGTATTACAACTCTGAATTAATAAAATTATTAAAATACAGTTTTAATTGCGTTTATTACTTTCTGTTTTGTACCGACCCTATTGAACACTTCAGTGATCTTTGTCGCACTGTCCACCTTTTTGGAAAAATATTCAAATTAGTTTTTCTATTAATTTGAATATTTTTACATAACTTTTGCAAAAAGAGTTATAAAAAATGTACTTCCAAACAGAACTGTGTAATTAAAAGAATTAATTCTTCTTCTCTGACCGACGTCTTAAATAGGAAGCTCTTGTTGCAGATAGTTCCAAATCATCATCATCTTGACGAGGCTTTGCTTTCGGCAACGATTCAGACACCACGGGCAGATTTTCATAATAATAGTGATGTATCTTGGGTATTGTCCCATCCTGGCGCAGTGCCATCAAGTCTGCGTGTTTCACTGTTTTTAATAAAATTTGTTCAGGGTATAATTTTGAAAGACGCGAAGTATGTTCCGATCTTGTTACCCTCCCCTTTAACTTTACCTCTTTGAATTCTTCCCAATAATCAAATTTAAAAAAGAACGAATCAGAATAATCTTTGTCGAATCGTAACCATCTCACGTTAGCCGATTGCAAAATAGTTCCATCAATGGCTTTGATAGTATTTGGAAAAATAGGATTTCGCAGTGCTTTGAAGTCCAAAAAATCGGTGTGTTCCATAACTTTGACACTATAAGGTTTGTCTTTGCGGGCTAGTCGTATGACATTTTGCCAGTCATCCGGGGTGTAGATTTTGGCATATTCAGATGCTCTTTCTATTGTAGAGTGCATATTGTCGCATTCCATGTAAGTGTGACCTGGTTCAAGAAATTTATAGTCAATGACTTTAATGTTACTGTCAGGTGATGTTATAATAAAATTAAGCATGGAAACAATAACAGAATTTCTATGTTGTCCAGGTCAGCAATCAGAGTATAATATGAGGTGGTCTACTTCGGTGAGATTTTTAATATAATTATAGAGACACGTTGATACTTCGTTTGATCCTCGGTTGCCTTCATATTTCGGCCAAAAATAACAATAACCTTGTTTAGTCGCTGCATTGTGGATTGTGAAATTCATGCTTCCTAGCTTTCTTTTATAAAATACAGTTTTTCCTAAAACTAAGGGACAATATAGCATGGCTTCAAAGTCAAAAGTGCAAACATGCAAGCGACTGTCAGCTATAGCTTTCTTTTTATCATGTTTTTTTTCTTCCTGTGCATAATATTTCCTGTTAACATGCTCTTCGTATTCTTCTTGTTTTTCCTTTTGCTCTTCTTCAGTTAATTGTTAGAACTTTTGACAACAACACTGGTCCTTTTTTGGTTGGTGAAAACCTATATTCTTTTCTAAAATTATTTCCTTATAGGAAGTCTTGCCAATAGGTTTCCTATTATTTTCACTACAATGCTGCTTATATAAATCGTACATTTGTTTCATACTCTTTGTTCATAGTTGTCTCCAAGTAAACCTTTTTTGTATCTTTACGGCACAAGTGAGCAGGCACTTTTGGAAAAGAGTCTATGTGATCATTAGCGAATTTTATGACATCATTGTTTAACTTATTTGCTGGTGTGTGATGACCTCTTTTGTCAGGGGATGAAATATTACCCACTCCTCTGCTTTTTTCAACGCTGTACGAACCATCTTGTCACTTATATCTAGTGTTCGAAGAAAAAAAGGTTTACACACATTTATTGTTTCTAAATTATTTTTAAAACTGTAATTTAATGTAAATTTTCTTCTTGAATTTATCACTCGTGATCCTGTTGCTTCAGTTGAAGACACGTTCGCGGCTATAAAATCTCTTTGTCTTTTAAGACTCCCCAACCCCAAAATGAAATATGAATATTTTGCCTTGTATTTATATCAATTTTAGTGTGACAAGCTTGTTGACAATTACAACTTTCAACACTACACTTTTTTCCCGTACATTTTTTCCTTGAGTTGATATGTATGTTTCGCCACTGTTTCTTTTCTTCTTTCTTATGTTTTTCTTCCACTTTTTCGGCATTTTTCTTTTATTTCTTTTCACTTCTTGATAGTTAAAGTTACTTTCAAATGTGGTTAATTCTACTGTGTGAGTTTATATTGCTGACTGGTGATTCAATTTGAACTAAAGAAGAAGAGGCTATAGGCGAAATTGGTGAGCGCTGGTTTCCGTCGTTCTCAGGTTGATAATTAGGGTCTGCTACAGAGTCATCACTATCATTAATGAATGCATGATTAGACGAATGAATATTCTCGTTTGACAAATTTTCAAACGTTTCTATAACACTTGGGCTTTCCAGTGAATGTATAGATGCTATTGGTGTAAAGAGCGGTGTAAGTTGGTTTTCAACTGATGGAACGTTCGATTCTTGTTGTTCGAAATCTTTATTGGTGGCAAATACTGACAATGGTGATTTATTTGTAAATAATGGAATATCACTATCATCAGCACTAAAACCCACATTTTCCATTTCGGCTATTACCACTTCTTGTTCAGCAGTAAGTGGTGATTCTCTGAGTACCTCCGTGCTTGTCATTGGTGACGTCGTACGTGAAGATCGCTCCAAATGCAGATCCTTCGTCTGTTCTTCAACCGGATCTAGCGAATTTTCATGATTTAATTAAGTACCTATAAAAAAAGGCCTTCGTAAAGAGATAATATATTTCATAAGTTCTCGTTATCATGTAAATTGCAGAAAGAAAAAAACTAAGCCTTTTCCAATATTTATCTTATGTCTAGTCATATGTAAGTTGCATATTCAAGCATTATCTATTAATGAAAAGCTCACAACACTGACAACAATAACTTGCGTATAACTGAATTAATGCAACTTTCGAAACTTTGCAGTGTGTTGTGAAAATAAATTAGTGTTAGTTTTAACAAGCTGTAAAATTACAATAATGTTTTGATAACATTCCATACCTCAACAGAAATCCATAAAGTAGCATTAAAGCATATAAACCAAGTGCCCATCGCTATCTATTATAATTAATTACTTACCTAACTCATCAATATAGTATATACCTGTACCCGTTGATTATTATATTATAATTTTTGTTTCGAACGACAAAAGAATAATCTAAATCGGTTCATAAACGACGGAGTTATCGGCGAACACACATAAAAAATATATATACGTGGTCGAATTGAGAAACATCTTCCTTTTTTTTGAAGTTGGTTAAAAATAATATGCGAGTCAAAATCTGTGGAATAACCTTATCAAATATAATTCAAGAGATGCCGTGTGTGTTGGCTGATAACCCCTTTCACCGCGAACGTAAGATATATCCGACCAATAATGGGCACAAAAATGGGATATTTACGACGTTCGCGGTTAAGGGGTTAACAACCACAATAAGAATTCATTTGTAGTGAAATAAATAATATAATTATACTCACCGTGTAGTGCTAAACGCAGAATATGTTTGCTTCGTTCCATCGTATCACGCTATGGATTTTACGCCCAGTCCGTACGGCCGCCGACAACACACTGTGCGCGGGGAGCGGGGTCCCGCGCGACATGAACCCGAGGTCGTATGCGTACACGCCTTTTTGGCACGACAACATTTGCCGCCATTAAATAAAATTCGATAGGCGTATGAACATGTCTTTTTGGCGCGGTATTAAATTGGTTTGCCATATAAAAATCGTTAGACGTATGCACATACATCTCTATGGCGCGACTTATATTGGCAGTCTTTATGAAAATCTATAGTCGTATGCACATACGCCTTTTTAACGCGACATTATAATGGTAGGTCAGATGAAAATCGACAGTCGTATGTACATACGTCTTTATAGTACAATACACTAATTCCTCACTGGTGGTTACGGCCGCTGTACGTCTATCTGGCATGAGAATAATACCGGACTATCAATAATACGTCTGAAAGTTTTTTGATAATATATTTTAAATTATTAAAAAAAAAAATAAGAAAAAAAATGAGGTTGCGTGTCAATAAAATTCGAAAGGATTGACATTATAAAAAAAAATGCATATTTTTTTATACGCCCCTCTGGTTTGACACCCGCGATATATAGCCAAATAGTTTTACTATTAAGGTGCAAAGCCAACTTTGTTTTGTGTATTTTTCGAAGTATATATAGTAAATAATTTCACAGTAAATGATTCCTGCATTCTATTTTTCTTACATGAATATTAAGAGCATGAACCATTGCGTCTCTGAAAGTGTTCATTAAGCTGTTATCTCAATCACAATTACCTTGATTATTTTCTAAGTTTATTTGAATAATTTAGCAGTAAATGGTTACTGCATTATATTTTCCTTGTATAAATATTAGGACCATACTCCATTGCGTCTATAAGAGCGTTCATTACGCTGTTATTTCCATCGCCAAATACCTTGGTGTACATGAGTCCGTGCAATTTCATGCTTATTTTGAATCCATCTACAATGGCCGATATCTAAATTTCGGAAGATGGACTAAACCAGTTTTAAAGACACGTATGTGCCGGTTTTTTTTTTGGTTAAAGCTAGGAATACACAAAATTACAAAATTATCGATACTTTACTCGATACCAGTATCGTATCAAAAAGAAGTATCGGAACGAAACTACATAAAAGTAAATAAAAAAAAAAAACAAAAGAAAAACTATATGTACTTCAATTTTAATTACTAAATTATTCAGAAAAGTGCAAATCATCGTCTGTGTAATCTGACAGGAATAATATTTTATCCTGGGGGAATCCAGTCCAGCGATAAAGAATCTTTCATAATGGCTTTAGCTCGTTATAAAAGGCTCTCCGAAGGCACTAAAGTTGCTAGAATAATTAAGTGTTTATTCACCAGGCTAAAAAGCCTTGAAAAACGTTAGTGCAAAGGATCCGCTTTAAGAGGAGATAGGTACTTGATTTGAAATGTTAAGTCCAACTTCGTCTCTTTCCCCTTCAATTATCCTCTGACATTTAGCATGAGCCAGTTGTTTATGTTGACTTCAGAAATCCTTGGTGGTTATAGTTTCCGATGTCGAGGAGTTAGTGATTGGGTACGGGCTGTCATTTGCGTTTACTGTTCTTCGGATCCATAAAGTGGATGTTTTTGAATCTTGGATTTGAAGCAGGGTGGAGATAGCTAAATATGATTTTGTTCTATTAATCGAAATCGGTCGCTAATTTCTTTGATGGCGCGCTTTTTTAATTGTTCAATTATTGCTTTGTCTTGGCCTTGAAACCTTAATATTTTGAGTTTGGTGGCGCAGACAATAGATGTTGGAATCACTTTACTCGACATATTTTTTTTAAAAGACATGTCTTTTCGCACAAATATTTCGTGACAAATTCAAAATAAGTTTCAGTTGATGGTTTTCCTGTTTTGCTCTAAGAAGGTCGCTGTTTATAACACTATTTAAAAAAGACAAGATATCACAAGTCAAAGCAATTTCAACAATACTGTTGAGTTTTTTTGTTAACGTTTGCAGGCTATTTCATAAATATCACCAACCGTCGCTTTAGGGTATCCTCTGATGGTAATTTCAGATTTGGGGCGACCGTTTTCATCAAGCAGCGGAATCCTTTCCCTTCAGCCATATGAAATGGTCGATTGTCAACACAGATGAAATATAGTAATTGTTTTATAAGGTGTTTGTATTGATTTCCTCTATCTGGAAAATAAAATAACTCGTTTGGTTTTTTTAGTAACCAAATTTTTCAGGTTTTCTATAATTTTACAGGTTAAGAAAAATAAAAATAAAAAAATTATTATACAGAAATTAAAACTATTATGTTTGTTTCCAACACCAAAGATAGTGTTTCAAATTTATCTCCATGTACATCATCAGACCCCGAGGCATTGACATTCAAATCCGGGGTGTCAAAAGGGTATCGAGAGCGAGCCCAACTACACCACAGACTGCGTCTGTAATCACAACAACTAGAACAACAACATTTACAGAACGAAATGAATGTATGAAAGAATAAACAAATAAAACAAGTTGAGCTTATTTTTTAAAATGAGTTTCTATTTTATTATATCTAATCTATAGAACAGTTACAAAATAAAATTGTTTTCCTACAGTCTGAATTACAGTCAATGACTAACAAATATAACTTATCGAGTAAAGTCATTGCTGAATATTCAGTCGCATTAAAAAAGTTAGTCGAAGATTGCTCGGGCAATGTGTGTAAGAAACGCGATTCCCTTATACCTGTCCCCGATGGCACCAGCTCTGGATGCCTCCACCAGCTCTTTAAGTGTGTTGCCACTGGAGACTCCGCCCCCTTTACAGGCTCCTCCAGTCACAAAACAGTTGTTGAAAACAGTTCTTTGGTTAGGTCAGGCTCCACTGACTGCAAGACCCCTAGAACTATTATCTTTTTCGGACAATCTTGGAGTAAATATGGGTCCTATTTTGTCAAATTACACTAATCAAAATGTTACCAATATATGCATGCCAGGGGCACATATTAGCCAGTTAGTGTCAAAATTAAAATCTGAAAAATATGACTGTAACACAACCTTAATTTTAGCTGTAGGAAATAGTTTAAATGTAACTCGCGACAATATACTTTTTTGTATTAAAGTTCTCTCAGGTATAGAGGAGTTGGGTGTAGGCAAGATAGTGATTTGTATTTTTCCCTATCTTAATAATAGTTATATGAACAAGCATATTCATATGTTGAATATCTATCTGTGTAACTTGGTGTGGCAACACAAAATAATTAATGTCATTGATATAAATAGATTTTTTAATAACTGCTATATATACAATGGTACAGTGTACCTGCGAACTAGGCTTAAGACGACGTTTGCTAAATTGTTAGCATATCATATTTTTAAACCCGTTATAAGTAATATAACGCAGTATCTTAAAGACTCGACCAATATTAGTACAAGTACTCGAAAACTTACAAAACTAGATAATAAGACAATGGTGAAGTCCTCTAAAATTAATTTTGTACATCAGAACATACAGGGCCTCACCAGCAAATATCTAGAAACTTGCCTGTTCCTAGAAAGTAACAATGTTGATATTTTTTGTGTCACGGAACACTTTTTCCAAAATGATAATCAATTAGTGTTTCCGAACAAATTTGCAGTAGGTAGTGCATATATAAGAGAAAATATAGAACATGGAGGTTCCTTAATTCTTTTAAATAATAATATTAAATTCAGAGAAAGAAAAGACATAGTAGGGTTGTCTCTTGAATGTACCATTGAACTATCATGTGTAGAGTTAGATAAATACATTATTATTTGTGCTTACAGACCTCCTTCAGCTTGTTATAACACTTTTGAAAACGTCATGGAAGACATCCTAACCCGAGTTAGCTCTCAAAATAAACATATTATAGTATGTGGCGACTTTAATGTAGATATTTTAGTTTCGGACAGAAAGTATTAGGTTCATTAACTTTTAATTCATTTAATTTGAGGTATACATTCTTTGAGCCCACTCGAATAACTGAAACATCTGCCAAGTGCATTGATAATATTTTTTGTGATTGCCCGGTCATTGATAAAAAAATCTTTGATTGTCTTGGCTCTGACCACCTCGGCCAACAAGTATCACTTGTATCTCCAAAAGATCACACCCTACGACCTATCACTTGCAGGCCTATTACTACCAATCGTAGAGTGCATTTTCGGGAATGTATACATAATAATTTACCTAGATTAGATTTTATTGCAAACCCTAACGACCATTACAAAAATATTTTTAACACGGTGGAAGGAGAGTTTAGCAAAAGCTTCCCACTAAAAAATCTTAAAGCTGATAATAAACCTAAATTTTGTGATTGGGCTACTAAAGGTATTTACACTAGTAGGAGGAAATTATATGAACGATATGGTGAAAAAAGATATAATTTTAATGCGGATTTTTTGGCATATGTTAAAAAATATTCAAAACTGTGCAAAAAAGTGTGTTTGGCTGCGAAAGCATTACATCTAACGAATAAAATTAAAAATTCTAAAGATAAAGTTAAGACAACATGGTCAATTATTAATAATGAGACAGGAAAAACCAATACTAGGGACTCAACATTCACATTAAAAGTTGGAGAAAAAACCGCTGACTCGGATATCGAAGTAGCTAATGAATTCAATACTTTTTTTGCTAACATTTCCAAAGATATCACCCAGTCATTGCTTTCATGTCCGAACGCCGCCGATGAACTATTGAAAAGTAATTCATCTACGCCCAAAACAACTTTTACATTTACTAGCATAACTCCATATGACATTATCTCAGCTTACAAGGCTCTTAATACTAAAAAAACTGAGAACCTATGGGGTATTCCGGTTTCCGTTTTGAGCAGTATCATCGACCTGATTGCACTTAACTTTAATATTTAATAAATGTATTTCAGAAGGTGTTTTCCCTGACTTAATGAAAGCAAGTAAAGTTATACCACTGTTTAAACAGGGATCCAAAGATGATCCGAACAATTATAGACCAATTTCAATATTACCGGCTTTAAGTAAAATATTTGAAAAAATTATATTAGACCAGCTAGTATCGTATTTTAATATTAATAAATCACTTCACTGTCGCTAATATGGATTTACAAAAGGGTGCTCTACCACTGATGCAGCAGCGACCTTAGTTAAAATTATTTACGAAGCCTGGGAGAATCGACAAGACGTTATAGGTAAATGCTCTGCGATCAATAAGTGACCAACATATAATTAATATTTTCTCTTGACAAGGTCTGCGAGTTCGGGTTTTTCATGCTCACTAAAATGTCCAATCCGGTGGTGGCGTCGCTGGTCGGGTCGTTGGATTCCCTCTAATATGGTTGAGTTTAACGATGGCTGATCCGTGCGTCAACTCGTGAACGAGTGCTGCCGGGAGGGACTGGTCAGCTCGGCTTCGCTTTTTTTGACTACTTAATATTTTTTATTACGCAATTTATGTTTGTTTACTTGTTCGCAAGCATTACATGTTATAATGTGTCAACATTGTATTATATTATAAGTATTTATTAATTAAAAGACAATTATAATAATATGACAAAGCCCTTCTGGCGAGTAGGCGACCAATACTGTGAAAATGAGTTTCTTTCGGCGTTTCTTCTCAGCAGTGGTCGTTACGAAGTGCTGGTGTCGGTAGCTTTTCTTTAAAAATAAATTAAATTTTAATATACTTTACACGTAACATAAATTATACTTATTGACGTGTAAAAGTGCCTGTAAAGGTCTAATTACTGAATAAACATTTGAATCTTTGAATCTATTACAACAAAACATTTTTTATCTAATTCAACTCCGTGCCTTTTTGAATCCTATTTGAACGGATCGACCGATTTCGATGCAGTTTTTATGTGGAAGCAAATTCTCTTGCGGTGGTTCGTAGGTATGTTTGATGAAAATAAATGTTATTGGGGTTTAACGCTTGAAAGTCAGAGCTTTTTCTAGCAAATAATAGAGGGCACTACAGGTACCCATCTAGTGATGAGTAACAAACTACCGAAACAACTTCGGTAGGTCTGCCGCTCATCTCTAGATGCTGTTCTTGACAATTGGATAGGTTTTTTAATTTGCCAGCAAATAAACTTATTTGGGGATCCATTTATGTCTGTCAATTTCTTCATTTATATGCAGATGATCCATGCAGTCTGCTCATTATATTTTTAAAAATATATTTTGATGACTCCTCCGACGTTATATGCCTCAGAATGAATATTCAGACTTTAAACTGACAACCGAGAAGTGGACGTAGACACATCATTCGTTATATATGGAAAGAAAATTAATAACATAAATTTGTATATTGATAACTTTAAGTAGTCACTTTGTAAAATTTTTGGCAGCCAAAGGCCGACAAAATTTCACAAATGCCGATAATAATCGGTTCTTTAGATCCGATCTATTAACACTAAAACTTCCGAAGGAGATTCTAATTCTCTGTCGAAAAGGCTGGTGACTTTCGAGCTGTATGGTATTATGGGTATGGCATATAATAATTAATGTTTACTTATTTTACTCTAACTTACTAAGTACTAAGTATATTTATTTTTATAAACAATAAAACAAGAGGTGTGGAAAACTGGTGCCTATGTTTGGTTTCAGAAGAACCTGTATTACGGCTCACCAGGACTCGCCACTGACATAGTAATTAATCAAAACCAATAAAATTTTACAGAAAACTACAAAAAAGAAAAAATTATGTTCAAGTAAATTATATAAATTGAGAATGTAGAGTTACTTACATGCTTTTTATAGTTAACAACAACTTTTATAGCCGTATATATATATATATAAAAGGGCTCTACCATATCAGACGATTCCATTTTGGGCGTAAATAGAAGGTGCACGCACACGAGTTTATTCAAACACACGTTCACAACTTATTAAGTTGTTACGATATTTCGTAAAGTTCATAAAAGTCATTATCAGTAGGTAATAACCACGAGAATATGAAATCTAATTCATAGACTGTAAAGTTTCCACACTTAGGAACAAATCACTCAAGTTCAGAGATCACTTAAAACGGTAACAAATGCGCGGGTCGCAAGCAGTAAAACACAACGTTGCCAACTGTACTCATTAGAATGCGTGCTTTCAGCATCCATGCCCAAGCTGAACTTTGTTCTACAAAGGAAACCATAATAATCTAGTAATTAGTATGAAGTGGAACATCACTTCATAATCAAATTGATCCAAAAACAGTACCCAACCGGCTACTTTAGGCGACAAATCCTTTTTCTTCAAAGTCAGTTCAAAAGCTTGACAATCGGTAACTATTTTGAAATGGATTACATAAAAATACACTCTTTACTTTTTAATCCCTAAAAAGGAGATAAGAGGTATTTATTCTTCACTAACTTTCAGGTAGAATAAACAATTTTTCAAGTCTAAGACACAAAAGACCTTTGCATCTTTTAATTTATCTATAAGATGTTTAATAGCTGGCAAGGGGAACTCGAATTAAATATTAAACCATAAAAATAAGTAAAAAGAAGTCTTAGAAATGTTTGGGAATACACAAATCAAAAAAATTATCATAATCCCCAATAACCATGATTTGGGTTTCATTAAAATAACAGGTGTGGTATATTATCATAGTAATAGTGACAGTCTCTTGGCAGTACCTCTCTCGTAAGCTGCTGGAGTAGATAAAATTTTGTGGATTGGTATTATTGGGATTGATTAGATATTGATGAGATTATATTATTGGGTTAGGGATCGAACGAAGGTTTTTTGGTCTAAGTAGTAACTGGGTCCATTCATCGTCAAAATTTATCTTGTAGGTGATAGATGATGCTTGGTGCGAAACAAGGTCGTAAACAGTGAAATTGTGACATGTAAGTTTTGTTTTAAAATATAGGGAACTTGCAGTTAAATGTGGACATACTTTCACCGATTCTAAATCCATAGAAAGCAAAATGAATTCTCCATTGTTTGCTTTCCTCTTGTCATCGTCCTTCTCTTGCCTGGCTTTATTTTTGCATTTTATATGTTGTTCATATTCAATGCTGTCAATATTTCCAACTGCATGCCCGCTGCATGTATCACACATGTCCTTTTTTAAGGTTTATAAGGACAGGCTTTTCTCTTTAAATAGTCTCTCAAATGTGAAACGATATTCTACTAGCTCGTCATTATCAATGCAGTATTCTTTGTAACGACTAAATAATTCGCTAAGAGAACGGTACACAGGCTTTAAATAAAGTAATGAGATGGTAACTTTGGAATATCATGCAGGAATTTTATTGCTGTTGAGAGTTTTCGCTGAGTTCCTGATCAAGGCGTTGCAACTCCGGCCAGATTTTGCATTTTATGATTTCACGATTGAACAGTGTATTACCTAAGGTATAAGGTATTTAAAAATGTTGTTCTACAAACCTGTAATTGTTTACCATCAATAGTTGGCAAATTATAGACAAAAGTGCCTTCACGTCGCGATTCGTCAATACTTGTTTTTAGAGGTGTTGCCTTGCGAGTAACAAGTCCGTTAACATATACCTTGCGCTGATCCCAGTTCATGTCTACCCAAAAACGTTTGTCTTAAAACTCAACCTGATTTAGTAGAGATGCTGAATGCCGCAAGACGCATCCTAACTCATTTTAATCATTCAGCATTAGCACAAGAGAAACTGAAGGCAATTCAAAAAGAGTTAAAGTAACCGGAATATCGGTTGGTACAAGATATCAGTACACGTTGGTACTCGACGTACTATTTACAAGAGCGGCTGCTAGAACAGAGACGAGCTGTTTCTCTGTATACAGCCGACCACAATAAACTCGGCAACTTGACTCCTCAGCAATGGAATTTAATGGAGCAATGCATCATTCTCCTCAAACCGTTCGGGGAAATAACGAAGATCACAAGCTCAGGTCTGTCGTGCATTTCAGAAGTTATACCACATGTAGCAGTTTTGATGAGGTAAATTCAAAAGGAAGAAACTTCACGCAAAGTCCCTAACTTATTGCAATTTATAACGTCCCTAAAAACTCAATTGCAACAACGCTTCGAACATCTTGATGAAAATTTAAAGTATTTCCTGGCTACGTTATTGGATCCCAGGTTCAAGACCAATTTTTTTGGGGTAATACAAGCAGAAAAGGCTCGCCAAAGCCTCTTATTGGAGGGTCTAAAACTGAGTTGCGGTGAAGAGGATGCATCCAGCAGTGGAGGCGATACACCTCCATTGAAGAAAAGAGCAGGCAGTTCCATGAGTGTTCATGATTCATTTTAGGACTGTTTTAATGAAGTTGCCAAAGATAACAATCAAACTGAAGACTCTGATAATACTGCTATAGCCAATGAGCTTGACTTTTACTTAAAAATGGTTCCTCTTGATCGAAAAAGAGACCCTTACGCATGGTGGGCAGCAAACGCCAAACAATTCCCGATTTTAGTTAAATTTGCCCAAATATATTTCTCTTCCCCGTGTAGCAGTGTGTACAGCGAGAGACTGTTTTCAGAGGCTGGGCTTGTATATGAAAACAAGAGGAATCGTTTGCTTCCTAAAAATGCTGAAAATCTTGTTTTTATACATCATAATTTACCTTTGGTGGATTTCCAATATTAAATTAATTAATATTACTATTACTTACTAGTTACAAATAAGTACATTTTTTAACTATCAGTATTATCACCAAGTTACTTTAAATAATTGGTTTATTATAAAAAGTTAAAGTTGTTTAAAATAATAAAAAGCTTCAATTACAACTGTGTCTTTATGTAGATTCTATTTATAAAATCTACAAAGTTTACTATCCGGTATCCGGCCTGATAGTACATTACCATCCGGTATCCGTCCGGATAGTAAAAAAGGGCCGGATAAGCCGGATACCGGATAGGAACCGAATATTCGGTGCATCTCTACTGCAGATTTAAAGAAAATGGAACCAACTCAACAAATATTTGCTAAAAATGCTATTGCTGCCATTATTATGGAAGGACAATTAGGACTTTTACACCGCAATTCGGTAAAAATCAATTCTCCAACAGTTACGATAACTCCATGCAAAAGCATTTCAAAAGGTTAGTGTAGAAGATTCAGCAACTAACTGTACTGAATTAGGAGGATCGACCCAAACGTCACAACAAATTTTGAGGTCAATAATAATAATAAATAAATATGTATGGACAAATAACACAGATTGAGTTACGTTGTATCAAAAATTATCCATGTTCTTTATGGAAAGAAAACATAAAAGATTCCTGAGAAGGGTTTAAGTACATAATAAAGCCGCAATTTAATTAAAAAAGAAAAATGTGTGATTGTTCTATATTTAAGATTTGGTAAGTTATGGTATTCAGCCCAGCAAGAACCGGGGTATAGTCTGCACATCAATTGCACCATGGTGCATCTTGCGCATCTCATTTGTTTGTGGCGGCTTTTGCCGGCCGGTTTTGATCACTTGTGTACACGAAATTACTTTCACCTACCATTAGCCGCCTAGGCACAACCGCTGACACTGATGGGGCTTGTAATAATGAGAAATATGACTGAGGGGAAAACTTTTGTTGAAGCCCCTTAGCCAGAACCATTCTAAACTCACGATGTGACAACGGTATTTTTCTATTGGGATGTTTCGATAAATTATGAAAGCATTCAAAATACTTGTACTTTTACAAGCGTTTTAAACACTTGCATTTACAACTTTTTGCCTCTTTTTCTTTCCATAAGGAACATGGATAATTTAAAATCTTTGAAGTCTACTCCATCCATAAACATATTATATTTGACAATAGACTCTGGCTTTAGAATGTTTTTACCAGCGCGCCGTGCAGGCAATTGTCTGTCTCCGTGGCATGTAGCCATTGCGGTGACTAGTTTCACGTCTTTCCAAGCGACCAAACGAATGTCACCGCAATGTTTAGCAATTTGCTGCCCCCTCTGCAGATTTTTTCCTTTTGCAAATTTAATGTCATCGGGAATGTAAAGCTGACGGAGATTCAAAGGCCCGATGACATCAGTTTTGCGCTGTTTCAAAAAAACGTGCTAATGTAATATGGTTGTACCAGGTGTCCATTACTAACGTATGCTCTACGTTAAGGAACCCATCCATGAGTTCCAGAACTACGTTCGCAGTGCAGTTATCGAAAACATGAATAAGCTCTTCGGACTTTGTGAAGTCTTTATACCTAGTGCTAGGTCTAATGGCGAAATTTCGTCGGAAAGCTGCACTTAGTGATGAAAGCAAGCCACTTTGCACAGCGAAAGTGGGACCAAAATAAGCTATTTCAACCGCAGCAGCGAAAGTTTCATCCCTCAGGAAAAGATATGGCGCCACTTCTTTAAAAAAATAAATAAAAATTTCTACAAGCCAAACCACTGCACCAATTTTGATAAAATAGGTGTCAAATGAAAGATAATTACATAATTTATAATTAAAAAAATATTGTAAAATCTTACTTTTAATAAATGCCCAAATATTTGTTTTATTTTGGAAAAAAAGAAACAGTTTTAGTCGCCATATAATTAATTTTATTAAAAAAATATATCTGTTAATTAATATTGTTGCCAATTAAATACAGTATTTAATAAAGAAAACTGCATGTCAATATCCCTAATAATTATGGAGATATAAAATTATTAATGAGGGCAATAATTTTCGGGCGCACCAATTTTAAAGATATAGGTATCAAACGACGCTCTTTTGTCATTTTAAGAAATATGTACTTAAAGAATATATTTTACATAATTTTTACGTAAAATATAGTGTATTTTTTATACTTAATCAAACAAAATCTGCGGATATTAGACAAAATATATCAATGAAAAAACGGAAAAACAATCTTTATTAACATTTTAATTTTTTTTTTTTCTAAAGGTCGTGTTTTGATTTTTATTTTCTTCTCTTTGAGTAAACTGCGTATTTTCTTTAAAATTGTCTCATTTGAAAACTACAAAGTTTAAGAAGCTAAGAAAGTAAAAAATAATTAACAATACCAAACAGGAAACTAGTTAAAAAATAATTGTCGAAAAAATTAAAGTGCCTGGATTTTTTAAATAACTAACATAACGATTTTTTTTGTCTATTTTTTCGATAATATTTCGTCTAATATCCGCACATTTCGTTTGATCAAGTACAAAAAATACACATTGTATATTATAAATATATTTTCATTATTATATATTTTTATAAATACATATTTCTTAAAATAGAGTTAGGAGTGTTACTTTAGAAATAATGGAAGTGTACATTATAAAATAATTTTATTTAATCAAAATCTTCTAATATTTATTCATCGATGATGGTGTTTAAACACAAAAAAAAAATAACAAAACCTTATTATTTAATTTAAATGATAACTTTAATTATTTCAGGTTAAATAAGTATCTATTGAAATAAAAAAAGGAAATTATTGCATATCTTTTTGATATTTTTTGGAAATAATTTTGAATGGTGTGTGGGTGTGAATCATTATTTTTATTTACCTTTGAATACACAACCGCCTTTGCAAAATTTGCACTGCAGAGTGCATGGTAGAGGTGGGTGAAAAATAACGTCACGATGAAAAAATCACAGTGATCCGCCGTCGAAAAGTATCACCGTGACATGCGAAGGCGGAACAACGTTACAAAATCACGTAGGTCGTTCCATAGCTCTAGAGGTGTCTCTTTCACTCACACAACGACCTCATTTCGATTTGTATCATGCATCGCACCAGCCGCCACGGGTTCTCGGCGCTCTCCGCTCGCGTCGCGTGACTCGCGTGGCGATTTCGATCTTCGATTCGACCACTCGCTCACTCGGCGCCATTCGGTATTAATCGGCAACTCATCGGGTCGGGTTCGGCCGTCGGCGGATGCAAGTGAAAGAGAGCGATTGACTTTTTGCTCGCATAGAGCACAAGACAATTAGATCTAATAACAGTGCTAGAATTAAAATATTTATAATAATAATTAAAAATTAAATCATTTTTACCGTTATATTAGAATATTATTTCACTGTATTAAATTAAACCTAATTCATGAAGAAAAATACAAATTGTTTTATGATAACAATTTTTTTTCTAGAAACCAATTATAACTACGAGATTAGTATTTAATTTACACATTGAGCAGAGATACAAGTACACAACTCAATAATTTTAATTGTAAATATCTCATCAATAATACTTACATTCTATCATACTACAACTAGAAGAAATGCCTAAGATGGGTAATTTTTCCCTTTTATTTGTATTATTTAATTTTATTGTTGTATTATCATTGAACCTCGCGATGTTCAATGTGTAACTGATCTATTACGCAACATGTGATTTGATTTGTGACAATTGTGACGCCTAGGGGCTACAAAAACGCATGTCGTTTTGTGAGGGACCGGTGCGACAAAGTGACGATTATTTTTCACTGTGATTTTTTTGGCCTGTAACGACAGTCACGGTGAATGGAAAGTAACGCTTTTAGCCAACTCTAGACTGCATGGTAGGCCGATGCGTCGACAACTACAGCGCATAGTGTCGCAGGAAGTTTTGCACCCGCAATGATCTAGAAGGCTTAACTCTGACCAAATCGGCGTAGCAGTGGACCATTTAGGTGTCCATCCCCCTTGCGATCTTTTGTACCATCCCCACGAAGTTGCACTTATGATTGGGGCTCCTAAATTCAAGGCGTTACCCCATATATGGCCTGCTTGGTAGGCTGCACGCAAGCAATGTTTCTTTAGTGCGGCTGATGTCGGGGGAAGGCTTGTCACTAGCATTGA
Source organism: Acrobasis suavella (assembly GCA_943193695.1). Classification (NCBI taxonomy): domain Eukaryota; kingdom Metazoa; phylum Arthropoda; class Insecta; order Lepidoptera; family Pyralidae; genus Acrobasis; species Acrobasis suavella. The sequence goes on from OW971928.1 coordinate 34,676,166, forward strand.
CACTCGTGTGTTCTGTTTGAGCATCATATACGAGTAGTTTCCAAATAAATTTGGAAACAAAATATCTTTTGTACAGAAACATAGATACCAATGTAAATTAATTTAAATTCCTCTTTTTTAATCCTTTGCTAGCATATCCTCTAGAAACCCTCTCCGAAGAGGAGAGGCTATGCAATGGTACATTTGGAACGGTGTGTGCTCATTTCATTTTAATTAAAAAAAGAGGAATTCACATAGGTAAACTGACTGTAAATAGGTATTGTTATTAGTGCGATGCGAGTGAAGGCGGTATCAGTTTAGGTCAATTTTTTGATATCGAGTTGCCTAAACTGTCTAAACCTCTCATTTGCTGTCTTATCGTTTGGGATGAATGCACAATGGCCAACAAAAATGCAGTGGAAGCTGTAGATAGAACGTTGAGAGACATTCGTCGACATGACAGACCAAAAGGCAATGTCACATTTTTGTTGTCGGGAGATTTTCATCAAACCCTTCCAGTTTTATATCGGGGCTTGCTCCCGCTCCTGTTCCCGTTCCCGTTCGCCGTAGACGCGCCAAAGACGCAGAGTAAATTCTTATATCGGCACATCACTGCACGTTGGCATCGAACTTCAGCGGCTGAATTTCAGCATATTTAGTGTGTCTTCCCCACCGATTTAGCTGCCATACCAAGAACAGATCTTTGGCAAAACATCTTCAGTCCAAGTGGCGGCGGCAGGGGGTGCTAAGAATCTCCGGCAGGGATCCGGCTACCACTCCCGTCGAAGACTGGCCCTGGTAACACACAATGTCCGCACATTGAGGACTGGTGAGAAACTAGCTGAGGTGGAAGAAGAAATGAGTAGGTTACGGTGGGACATAGTGGGGTTGTCTGAAGTCCGAAGAGAGGGTGAGGGCACGACAACCCTAGAGTCTGGTAACCTACTCTATCATCGGGAAGGAGACAAAAAGAAGTCCCAGCATGGTGTGGGGTTTCTCGTCCACAAGTCTCTCATTAACAACGTCACAACCATCGAGAGTGTTTCTAGCAGGGTAATCAGAGTGTCTAAAAGATACTAGCTGAAGGTCATACAGGTATATATGCCAACTGAGGATCACTCCGATGAAGAGGTGGATGAAGTGTATGAAGACATCAGTAGGGCCATACATACTTCTGGAACCTATTTTACGGTTGTTATGGGGGATTTCAACGCGAAACTGGGCAAGCGAGGCGATGGAGAGTTTAGCTGGGAAATTTCGGATACGGAGTGCGAAACGAAAGGGGACGTAGGCTGGCTGATTATCTGGAGCTAGAGAGACTCTTTGCGATGAACTCGTTCTTCAAAAAGCCGCCGCAAAGAAAGTGGACCTGGATAGGTCCAGCAAAGAAGAACCAGCCCCCTGTTAAGAACGAAATCGACTTCATCCTAACGACGAAGAGACGAATATTCAACGATGTCTCAGTGATCAATCGGATCAAAACCGGAAGCGATCACCGAATATTAAGAGGCATCGTGAATATTGATCTCAAAGTCGAAAGGTCGCGGCTGATGAAGTCGACGCTCCGACCGTCGCAGGTCCAGATCGAAAACTCCGAAGGCTTCCAGCTTGAACTATCGAATCGCTTCAAAGGCCTCCAGGATTGCGTTACAGTGGACGAGATAAACCAAGGGTTTGTAGAAGCTGTCCAAGCGGCGGGATCGAAGGTGTTTAGGTCCCGCCCTAAACGAAAACCTCAGAAAATCTCTGCTCAGACCGTAGACTTCATGGCAGAGCGACGATCAAGGCCGCTGCAGACCTCCGAAGATGCTGAATCATATCAGCAGCTCAATAGACGTATACAAAAGTCCTTGCGACACGATATCCGCTCATTTAATACAAAATGTATTCAGGAGACGATCGAGCAGAAAAAAGGCTCCAAAGTGTTCGCAAGGGCTATGTCGGTTGGGCAAAGCCGATTGATGAAGCTGAAGACGGAGGACGGTGGCGTGGTGTCGACAAAAGAAGGGGTTCTGGCGGAGATCGAGAGGTTATATGGACAGCTATATACCTCAGTTTCTCAACCCAGCGAACAAATGGCTAAAGACCCAAGAGCCAAGCTGACCCGAAACTATACCGAAGATATCCCGGACACAGCCTGTACGAGATTAGGATGGCCCTTAAACAGCTTAAAAACAACAAAGCGCCGGGCGAGGATGGAATCACAGCAGCACAGAGGCTCTTTAATTCTGTTCTGCTCGAGGGCGTAACGCCAGAAACGCGGAACAGAGGCGTGGTGGTCCTGTTCATCAAAAAGGGTGATAACGCTCTATTGAATAACTATAGGCCTATCACGCTTCTGAGTCACGTATATAAGTTGTTTTCAAGGGTCATCACGAATCGTCTCGCAAACAGGTTTGATGCGTTCCAGCCTCCCGAACAAGCCGGTTTCCGTAAAGGCTTTAGCACCACGGACCACATTCACACGCTGCGGCAGGTTATAGAGAAGACGAGGGAGTATAACCGGCCGTTATGCTTAGGGTTCGTGGACTATGAAAAAGCCTTCGATTCGATCGAAACATGGGCCGTGCTTCAGTCTCTCCAGCGATGCCGTATTGACTATCGATATATCGAAGTGTTGAAGTGCTTATACAGTAGGGCATGCATTTCAAAATTTCAAAACTTCATAATTTCGAAATTTCGGACTATATTTGCATGCCATGTAATTTAGAAATTTGCACCTTTAGTTTCGTAATTTCGAAATCATTTTATTTTATACATCGATATCACTTTTTGTCGGCAAATACAAAAATTTGGGCTTAGTCCCAATAAAAGGAAGCATGACGGCTTATACTGCCTTGCGATATTTAGAAGAGCGACTTAATACCTTCGGTTTAGATCTTCACAAAGACATAACGTGCATCACGACTGATGGTGCTATTGTTATGACCAAAATGGGTAGGTGCTATGATGGCTTGCAACAACTTTGTCTGGCCCATGGCATACAACTGTCATTTATAGAAGTTCTGTACAAACAGAAGAAACACATAGTGGAAGAGACAGTATCAGCCGAAGGAACAACTGTAGAGGAAGAAGGAAGCAGTAGAAGATTATCAGACAGGCGAGACAGAAATTTCCGATTCCGATGACTAACAAGAATTTGATAAAAGCTTTGAAACACAAGCGACCCATATTGAGGTTCAAAGTGAATTTATATACAGAGATGTCGTTCAGAAAGTGAGAAGAATTGTCCGAATGTTTCGCAAATCACCCACTAAAAATGATGTACTGCAGAACTAAGTAACTCAACTTAATCGACGTATGATTGAATGCATTCTTGACGTTATTGTCGCTATCATCATCCATATCATTAATTTTCACTCACTTCAAGTCAGTTTCCCTCACTCTGGCTTTCATATGCCCAAAGTTCCCAACCCTTCTCTCCCAAATCATTTCCGTCCCATCTCTATTCTCCCGCTATTGTCAAAGGTTCTTGAGGCTTGCGTACATTAGCAACTCACCTCATATTTCACTCGTAATGGGTTATTAAATCCCTTACAGTTCGGTTTTAGACTTAGACATAGCACTGTTTCAGCTCTCCTTAAAGTGATCGATGATATTAGAGCAGGTATGGATAATACTTAAGTCACCGTGTTGGGTTTAGTAGACTTTTCTAATGCGTTTTATACCGTCGATCATGATATCCTTCTCGCGTTTCTTTCCCATTAAGTTTCTCCCTCGGCTGTGGATTGGTTCTCCTCATATCTTCGTGGACGTCAATAGTCAGATCGCATCGATGATTTATCATCAAGTTGGTGTGAATTGGATACTGGCATTCCGCAGGGCGGCATCCTCTCTCCTTTATTATTTTCCATTTTCATTGATTTTATCACCAAAGAACTCCAGTGTACGTATCATCTTTATGCCGATGACTTGCAACTTTATGTACAAACAGATGTTGATAATGTTGATAAAGCCATCAATCAAATCAATTGAGATTTAGTGGCAATTGCTGATTGGTCTCGACGTTTCGGAGTCACTGTCAACCCTAATAAATGTCAAGCAATTATAGTTGGTAGATCACATGTAACAAGCCGGCTTGACAGCAATACACTTCCTCCAGTTCAATTTAATAATATCCCAATCCCATTTTGCTTTAGCGTTAAAGACCTCGGACTCCACATTGACACAAACCTCCGTTGGGATGTTCATATTGCAGAGGTTTCTGGAAAAGTAATGGGATCTCTCCGCTCTTTGTACAGGTTAAAGAACTTTCTCCCTATTAATATTAAGACTATGTTGGTGTACTCTCTCATCTTTCCAATTTTAGATTACGCGGATGTATGTTGCTCAGATCTGAATTGTAACTTTCTCAACAAACTTGACAGACTTCTAAATAACTGTACTAATTGTAACTTCGGAAGTACGACCATGTGTCGGCTTACCGGTCTAAACTCAAATGGTTACCTATCCGTCAACGTCGCAATTTGTATATTCTCACTACTCTATTCTCCATACTCTTCGACCCAAAAACTCCGATGTATCTCAAAAACAAGTTCATTTTTCAGGTCGATACCCATCTCAGAGTTCTTAGTTCTTCCAACAATCTTCTTCTCGATGTGCTTCGCTGCCGGAGTGGGTTTTTCGATCAATCATTCACCAAGCAAGCCGTGATGCTTTGAAACGCCCTTTCTTTTGACATCGTCAAAGGAAAGTCGTCAAGCGTTTAAGAGAGCTGTGCGCGCTCATTATTTTCACCAATTGTCAAAGAGTAATATAAATATTTATGTAGACTATGTAGGGTTTATGAATTTATGCAATATTTGTTTATTTTTACATGAATGTTTATGAATATATAGATAACTATATATAAGGGGTAGGGCTTTTAGTAGGGTTAGATAGCCTAAGTGTGCCAACGAGACCACCTTATTACAAAGACTCCGCTGTCTGTCCGTCTGTCTGTCGCCAGGCTGTATCTAGATAACCGTAAGAGCTAGATACTTGAAATTTTCACAGAGTGTGTATTGCCACTATTGCCGCTATAAAAAATGATAAAATAAGTATGATTAGAAATTAAAATAAATAAATAAACTTTTGCTTTTAATCGATCTTAATATAGTTTTACATCTTTTATGATTGTATGGTACGGAATACTTCGTTCGCAAGTCCGACTAGAACCTGGCCAGTGTTTTTAGTTGGTTAAATATTGTTAGGCCTAGAAAGTATTGGGGCGATGTGTTGGACGCTTTCCAGCGTGATTGGTCAGAAGCTGCTCTGGATAGAGAAAAATTGATGAAAATGGGAGAGACCTTTGCCTAGCAGTGGGATAGTATAGGACCAAAAAACAATGTTGGGAAATTTTAAATGTCTTCGCACGGGCAGTACTAAAATTACATTTCTTTCTTCATCTCTATAGAGATTGATAGCACATTTTTATTTTCTCATTTTACTTAATATATGTGAAGTCCACTCAGAGGTAAACAGCAAACAAGTAATTAGTGTTCCAATGACAAGGAGCGCACGTCCGTCCGTCTCGGTGGCCGTCGGCTGTCTGCCACGCGCCCCCGCCCCCCGCCCCGTCCGGCGCGTACGCCACTTGCATTGCTTTTATTGCAATACGTCACACCTCTCTTTTTTCATAAAGAATCTAGTTTCTTACTTTAATTCTACGGTTATAAAAAGCATTATTTAACTCTCAAAAATCAAATGACATAAACATTATATGCTATACAAAAAAACAAAATTAATTATTTAACAATCAAAATTCATGTTAAGCTTCATCAGTATATGTGTCCTCTTTATTATCTTCTATTTTCTCATCATCAGATCTGTTATTTTCTTCTGTATCTTGATTATATATTTTCCATTGTCCTTCTATCTTTTTCAAATGTATAATATTCCTCTTGTACTCTTGTCCAGTCTCATCGTTTCGTACACTGTATTCTCCTCCGTTGGCGTTTACTACTGTATGTGGTACAGAATTAAATGGGGTGGAGAGTTTGTTTTCTTTTGTAAAATTCTTGACATATACTTTTTCTCCTATAAAAAGTTCGTTTTCAGATGCTTTTCTTTTTAAATCTTCATATTTCTTTCCTTTATCTTTCATTTCTTTATCACGGTCTCGGACCTCTGAATCATTTATTGCTATCGATAAATCTAAAGACGGTATTTTGTCTCTAAATTTCCTGCAAAAAAAAATTTCGGACGGAGTTTTACCTGTGGTAGAATGAGGTGTACTATTGTACATTATAAGGTAATCTAACAGGTCCTTTTGCCAATCCGTTTTGAGACTCTGACTTATCCTGAGCCTCTTTAGAATATCTCTATTCTGACGTTCAACCTCGCCATTTTGTTGTGGTGTATAGGGGGTTGTATGCAATATTTTTATTCCTAATTCACGACAAAATGATCTAAATTCGTCACTGGTAAATTGTCTACCATTGTCTGCTGTTATGGACAGAGGTAAACCCAGTCTTGAAAATATTTCATGCATAACTTTGATTGTATCTTTCGCTGTGATTGATTTCATAAGCTTTATTTCTTTGTAGCGGCTATAATAGTCGACTACAACAAACAAGAAATGACCGGACGGTAAGGGTCCTAAGAAATCAATCGCAAGGTCTTGCCACGGTTGGGAAGGTAAATCGCGTCTCTTTAAAGGTAGTGGTGGATTACCGGCCGAAACCAAAACACACCCTTTGCAGCCTTTTACTCTGTTTTCGGCATCTTTGTCTATTCTAGGCCACCAAACCTTTGTACGTAATCTACCTTTCATGGCTACTATTCCGGGGTGACCTTCATGTGCTGCGTCTAACACCCTTTGCCTTAATTTGACTGGTATCACAATTTTATCACCCCGGAGTAAGAGACCTTCGTGCGTCCAAAGTTCAGGCTGAAATATCCTATAATTATTAATCCGTGGATCCCAAATACCAGTAGACAACGCTTCTAAAACTAGCTGTGTTTCCACATCCTCGTGAGAGGTATCGACCAAAGTTGGCATTGGTACTGCTACTGGTCTTGCGTACTCAACTATTTGATGAATATTATATTCATCATCAAAAGCTTGAGATTTTACCTCTGCACAGAGTCGGGAAAGTGGATCTGCTATGTTGGTTTTACCTGGTTTATATACAACTTTAAAGTTGTATGACTGAAGTCGTAGAACCCAACGCTCGATTCTGGCTGAAGGCTTTGATCGCGCTCCAAAAATCACCTCCAAAGGCTTGTGATCTGTCACGAGATCAAAACTTTCTTTTCCATATAGATACATGTGGAAATGTTCGACAGCCCAAACTAATGCAAGGGCTTCTTTTTCTGTTTGACAGTAGCGTTTTTCAACCTCTGTCAAACTTTTGTTTCCATATGCAATTACCCGAGGACCCCTAGGTCCAATTTGTACTAACACTGCCCCAAGACCTACAGGACTTGCGTCAGCCATTACCTGAGTTTTTTCGTCAGGATCGTAAAACCCTAAGGATTTTATATTTTTAGGCAAGATTTTAACTCTGCAAATGCATTGGCTTGTTCGGACTTCCAATATTCTGAAATTTCTGATTTCTGACCCAGTTTCAATGACAATATTCGGCGAATAGGCTCTGTGAGGGAAGAATAATTTGGAATCCATTTATTAACATAGTTGACCAACCCGAGGAAACTTTGGACTTCATCAACTGTTTTTGGCGGTCTAAAGGTTTCAATGATGTTGACATAACTATCTAAGGGCTTAATTCCCTCACCCGATAGTTCATGCCCCAAGAATTGGATGCGTTTGACATTAAAGGTACATTTGTTTTTATTCAAAAGCACATTTGACCGTTTTACGATATCTAAAACTTGCTTGAGCATCTCCTTGTGTTCATTTTCATCTTTCCCGAATACTACTATGTCATCAATAAAGTTAACTACATTCCGGCATGGTAGCAGTATTCTTTCCATAGTTTTTTGGAAAAGTTCTGGAGCACAAGATATGCCAAACATGAGCCTTTTGTAACGAAATAATCCGCGATTGGTAACAAATGTAGTAATGTCTCTGCATTCTTCAGATATCTCCAGTTGATGAAATGCATCTTTAATGTCGAGTTTGGAAAAAAAATTTGCTGATTTGAAACGAGGTAAAAGTTGATCTATTGTGGGAAGGGGATGGTTTTCCCTAACAATAGCTTTATTGGCACATCGCATATCAATGCACAGTCGAATATCTCCATTGCTCTTTAATACAGGTACTATAGGAGAAACCCATCCAGAAGGTTTATCAACTGGCTCAATAATATCTTTTTTTAACAACTCATCAATTTTTTTATTGACTTTCTCTTCTATGGGTATTGGTACCCTACGACAAGGTTGACTAATTGGAACTATAGACTTGTCAATGGAGATATTCAATTGTATGCCCGAAAATTTTGGAAAAATTGAATCATCACTTACAGAATTAATGTTTGGACCTAACTTCAGAACTTGGAGGGCTATAGCTGATCTTTTCCCCAAAAGATCACGATTTCCGCCCTGAATCACATAGAAGGTATCTTCTTGTGTATTTTGTCCAAGTCTTATTTGTGCCTCGAATGAACCTAAGACGGTTAATGGTACATTGCTGCCATAGGCCATAAAAACCTTATCTGATTCTGTTGTTTGACTAGTAATCTGCACACCATTTTCTTTTAGGTAAGACCAAGTCTTGTCACTTATTATGTTGGCGGTACTCTCCGAATCTATCAGTAGATCCATATTGATACCTCCAACAGTACAGTTTACAGTTGTATCACTATCAAAATAAAATATATAGTTCACATTAGATTTTTTAGCTGGATTAGGCGATTCTGATTGGAACTCACTACGTTTTGATTCAGTATTTGAATCAATTTTAGCCTTTTTTGGGAAAAGTTTATTTTGTTGAACGGAACTAGACGATTTCCTTTTACTTGCACGGGTTCTGCATTGGGATTTGAAATGGCCAACATAACCACATTTGAGACATTCCTTATTAATTGCAGGGCAATGGCCATCATTTTTATGTTTTATGGCACCGCATCGACTACATTTGCCATCGAAACTATTGTTCTTTTTGGTGTCAATTTTATTTACTGTCTGTACAGCATCCTTGAAACCAGTCAATTGTCTTTGCACTGATTCTAAAATATTTGCTTCAGTTGTTATTTTATCTAGAGTAGCAGTGTCACCTAATGTAAGAATTTTTTTTCGTAATTCATGAGATGCACATTTTTCTGTGATTTGGTCAATGATACTTTCATCTTCATTGTTAAATTTACATCTCGAGCTTTGAGTCCTTAACCTTAAGAGGAATTTTTCGAATTTCTCCTCAGGTTCTTGCTTTATAAGTCGAAATAAATGACGCTCATATACTCCACTTTGTTTAGGCAAAAAGTACTCGTCTAATTTTTTCAAAGCTACGTCATATACATCTGTCTCTTCGTCCCCCGCGGTATCGTCCGAGACATGCGCACCAGGTATATTAAAATATACTTCCTGAAAATTAGGTCCTCCCATGTGAAGGAGCGTCGCTCGCTTCTTTTTGGAATCAACAATATTTGCCGCGAAGAGATATATGCCTAAGGCTCGTTTCCATTTCTCCCACCGTACCCCAATTGACGCAGGATCACTATCGCAATCAAAATGTTCTAATGCGGGTAACTGAGGTAGCGACATTGGGGCGACCTGAAACAAGTCGTAAAAATCCCTTTATGCATATATTTATTTTTAGGGACTTTTCCGAACAAAATCATTTTATCACGGATATAGTATTTTTATTGTAGTGACACTGTTTTAATCTTAAAATTGCGTACATACTTGTACTGTTCACCTACGATTAGAACAGTATGAAACTTGTTTTATTTTAATTTTATATGTACGTGTATTGTACCAACTAGGGAAATCACTGGTCAGTATGGCACTAGCAATAAGCTTTTAGTGTATGAGGTAGCTTGTTATCGTTTGACATGCCCCTTCACAGTACTAAGGACTTAATAGTTTTTTTTAAATTAACCTATTTATATCGCAAATAGAATATTCTTAGAAGTTGTAGATTCTGTTTGATTATTTTAGTTTTATTAATAGATCGAAACAAAATATGTCGCAACTTCACGGAAATTAAATGTTTATAAATATCGCTGTAACAGAAAAACACATCTAATTTGGTCATCTGCACTACATACTTTAGTACAAGAGTACAGCCACTGGGTTCGCATGTCATTATTATTAACTTTTTAATTCAAATATCTTATTCAATGATGTCTATTATATAGGTGAATAGATGAAAATTCAAAATTTATTGCAGCTCCCTGATGATAACACTTCTGTACTCCGCATAGACGAGCATGTATGATTTGTTATAAATCTACCCAAGTTTATTTTATAATTATTTTATGGGGTGTCTAATAAATACTACTATCACGGAATATGTTTAAATGGTTGAACTAATACTTAAAACTATTCTCCACAAGTGAAGGACATTACTTTGACAAGTATACTTTCATTAATTGTATTTAAATCCTATGGGTTAAATGTTAGGAAAATAGAACATAAAAAAAATCCTTAGTACCGCGCGAGTAAAGTCATCGATATGATTTTGCATACACATTGTAGGTTCTTTGCATTCTTCTATTTTGATGCAACCTGTACGGTTCTACACCACACTTTCATGCTGTTCTTTTTTTTTTTTCTTTCGGTATTATTATTCGAGTATGTGGATATTTTCACTTACTTGATGACTCGTCGCCACGTGTGAAGTCCACTCAGAGGTAAACAGCAAACAAGTAATTAGTGTTCCAATGACAAGGAGCGCACGTCCGTCCGTCTCGGTGGCCGTCGGCTGTCTGCCACGCGCCCCCGCCCCGTCCGGCGCGTACGCCACTTGCATTGCTTTTATTGCAATACGTCACAATATATATACATTACAACCTCGCTTTTTTTTTAGAAATCATGGATCAATAAATGTTGATCCATGATCTCCGACAAAAGCGAGGTTTTAATGTAATAATAATTACATTACAACCTTACTTTCAAGCAATCCACGAGCTTCCCCAGACTGGCGAAAGTTACGATTTCAGAATACATGTATACCAGTGACCAACATTATGTGGCTGTAATTTGTGGTGCGAAAGTCTTATTGTCATCACGGGACTCTTACGTAGACACCGCGGTGGGCTATGTTGAAGTCAAGAGAAACTACCCTGACTGAATGTACTGTGCGTGCTAAAGTTGTGCCGAAGCACAAAGTAGGTTCGAACAGTATGTAATAACGGTAACTATCAATGAAGCAGAAGTGTCCAAAGTGAAGGCAGGATGTGATGGCTGTGCTGCATCTTCTGTAGGTTGAAAACATTCTCTAGTGCTTATGTTTTGGCTCGAGAAACAAACTGGAACCATCATCCACTTCACTTCAATGTTACTGGAATAAGCATCGATTATGAAATGTATGTTCTAGAACAATAAAATGTGAAGATATTTTCCCGTATTCCAATTAAATTCTATTAGCTCCTAAAGATCCTGCACTAAGAATGAATTTAAAAGAGTGCAGAGTAAAGCAAATAATTTCACTAGTTTTGTTGATCTTTTTGATCAAGGAAACAAGTTGTTGCGCAAAACGATGATGATGATTTTGAAAAAATACAACGTGGAAGGGACATACCCGTAATAATCCGAACCACGTGTTATACTATTAAAATAATAGTAAAATGAAATTAAAATAATAGTCAAGAAACAAAACAAAATTGGCATTTCCATACAAAAGTGTGCTGCAGCAATTGGTATGGGAGTGCCAAAACACAGAAGATGATCAGGAAAGCAACAAAGTTTTGGAAAACATGTGTTCAAAAAGTTATTAGGAGGGCAAGGGTGTAAGGCAACAAAGCAATTAATAAAATAATATTATTTATTAATCACTTTTTTAATTACGTTTTGCAAATTTATTAAACCACATGCTATTCTTAAAATATGGTCTAAATAGCTTACATGTTTATGGGTTATTTTAGAGTGAGGTTTTAAAAATCTAAATTCTTTTATCCTCCATATCATCCTTTCTATATGCACTTTCAGGCTAGCTATTACTTCAGTTAGTATAACTTCCTCTTTTGTAGGTTTGATTAATGCAAACACACCAAGAGAGGCCGCAGTTATTTTATACCTTTGCAAGCTAGATAAGAATCTATCTCTTTAAATCCTATATCAGCCATAATAACTGTACAGTGGCATAAATATTCCAGAAGGTCACTCTTCTCAACTTAAACGTTGTCATAAATCCTTTCGCCATAACCTATGGATACATAAGAAACAAATCCATTTGGTGTGCTGCCCACCAGAAATTGCACAGTGTTCGCATTTTTATATTGAGACCAAGTTTGAGCTTGGGATTTCAAAAGCATCTAATAGTAATTCTACATTAGAATATCTGATCTTAAAAGCCAAAAAAAAGGATGGAGTGCTCCTTTTCCGAATCCATATGAGCAAAACGTTAGATTTAGGACAAAATTGTGCCAACATCGTGACATAATTCAAAAAATTGTTCCTCCTATAGTCAAAAAGTTGTAGTCGAGGAATTGGAACACTCATTGGAATACTTGGATAAAATTATATCTCATAAAGTACTACAGCTGTGTAGAAAGTTTATATATGGAAAATTAAGACTTTATTTGTGTTATTGAATAACAGTTGCATCAATTGATTTTAACGTTTTAGTTAGATTTTATAAGGATTAGTGTGGAACACTCAATCCTCGTAATTAAAGAACGGAGTGTTCCTTAAATTTCCTATTCCGGCTGGATAAATTCGTAATGTTTTTTCGGCACAGTATAATAATAATTTAGAATGAATTTGTTCCATAAAAACCTTAACCATAAAAGCGCTGGTTTAAAAGCAAATAAAAATTTTATTATTTTTTCAATGTCCCTTATGAGTGTTCCATATGTTGACCATTATTTACTAAACCCAACATCGTATCAATACGGAACTTATATCCTAAATTGTGCAAATGCAAGTACTAAAACTTGGCATTTAACTTATAAGTGTAAGTTGGATGCTTTATTAATTATCAATATTTTAAATTTTCCAAAGGAAATAATTGTGTAGGGTGTCCATGCATTACAAAAGAAAAATATTCATGCGTACATAAGTAGGTATTTATTTTTAAAAATTAACAAGAACACGTCATAAATAAAACAATACAAATAAAATGTAGATAACTATACCAAATCTGGTAGTGCTAAATTGATATTTAGTATATTGTTTACAGATAAAGAGGTACGTTTTTCAGCACTTATTTACTCGTACTTAAAATAGTTGGAGTTGACTTATTACTTGTTAGTGGATAAATATTACAAAACAATATTAGTACCTATCAAAATAAGTATTATTGTTAATTTTAAAAACAATGAATCATTAATAATACATTTCTGAAATTCGTGTTTGTGTGATGAATATGTGTGTTTAAGTATATGTATAAGTTTAAAAATATAAAAATAAGTGTAAGTATAAGTATATGAATTAGCATATGTATAAGTGTTTGTATAGGTATATGTATATCTACCATGCTGGTTTGAAAGAAAAAGACTTAGAATGTACCAGCTGCTTCTCTTCCCGCGCAGATTATAAAAGCCGATCGAAGTAATGGGTGAGATTTGAATCATGCTAATAGACGAAACGGCTAGCAACTCATCACTATTTTAATAGAGAACATGCAATATTTGTACTTTTGCTTCAATTTTAATGAATTTCATGCAGAATAGACCACTAGTATATTAAAAATTAAAATACTTTCATTTATTGCCAAAATTGCGGTTTTAAAATGACAGTTTAAATTCGCAATTTTTGGCAATAAATGAAAGTATTTAGATTTTTTAATAGGTACACTAGTAGTCTATTATGTCCATTCTGCATAAAATTCATTCAAATTTATGCAAAAATAAAAATATTGCAAGTTCTCTATTCCTTTTTCCCATCTTAATGCCCATCATCACGTTTAGCGTGGCCTTTGGGCTCTACCCTGTCAGGGATAAAGACGTGACAATGTAAAATATTTAAATACAACAAAAAAAAGCTTGAAGCCGTTTAATTCGTACCTGGCATGGGATCTATCTAATAATCTTGGCCACTAGGTACTCGTACAAAATATAATCTGGATCAAAAAAATAGTCGAAATGATCCAGTATATGACAATGTACGTTCTTTGTTGTACGCTTGTATGATATTAATCGTTTTTAAAACATATATTAGGTACTTATAGCTATTTACATTTTATTTGTGTATTAAGGTTCCGTACTTCGAAAGGAAAAAACGGAACCCTCAAAGGATCACTTTGTTGTCCGACCATCTGTCTGTCTGTTAAGACTCTTTTTCTCAAGAACACGTGGAGGTATCGAGCTAGAATTTATATTAAATACTCAAGTCTACTGGCCCTTAGAGCTGTGAAAAAATCAAACTTCTAATCCAACGCAATCAAAAGATACAGCCGTTTATGCCGCAACTTACCGCAATTTTTCGATACTCGCAAGGGAATCAAAACCTATAGGGTACTTCCCGTAAACTCAGAATATTTAAATTTGGTACGAAGCAACGTCTTATAGCACAGATAAAAGAAAAGAATGCGAAAACTGTAAATTTTTAGTTAGATCATGTAATAAAAATAATTTTAATGATTTAAAACTTACTATTTGTTTGTACGGAACTCTCGGTGCGGGAGTCTGACGCGCACTTGGCTGGTTTTTTTTAATGTGTGACGTGTTATTGTTAATTTTTAAAAATAAATACCTACTTATGTATGTATAAATATTTTTCTTTTGTAATGCATGGACACCCTACACAATTATTTTCTTTGGAAAATTTAAAATATTGATAATTAATAAAGCATCCAACTTACACTTATAAATTAAATGCCAAGTTTTAGTACTTGCATTTGCACAATTTAGGATATAAGTTCTGTGTTGATACGATGTTGGGTTTAGTAAATAATGGTCAACATATGGAACACTCATAAGGGACATTGAAAAAATAATAAAATTTTAATTTGCTTTTGAACCAGCGCTTTTATGGTTAAGGTTTTTATGGAACAAATTCATTCTAAATTATTTTTATACTGTGCCGAAAAAACATTACGAATTTATCCAGCCGGAATAGGAAATTTCAGGAACACTCGTTCTCCAAATACGAGGATTAAGTGTTCCAAAATAACCCTTATAAAATCGAAATCAAACGTTAAAATCAAATCATGTAACTGTTATTTGATAACACAAATAAAGTCTTAATTTTCCATATATAAACTTCCTACACAGCTGTAGTACTTTATGAGATATGATTTTATCCAAGTGTTCCAACGAGTGTTCCAATTCTTCGACTATAACTTTTTAACTATAGGAGGAACAATTTTTTGGATTATGTGACGATGTGGGCACAATTTTGTCCTAAAACCTAACGTTTTATTCATATGGATTCGGAAAAGGAGCACTCCATCCACACGCACACAAAGATTTTGTAAATGAAACTTTTGATACTTGTAAATGGAGATACTAAACATTTGATCATTTAATTTTATTTTAAAAAGTTTATACCTAGACGTGTCACCAATAAAAAAGAAACAGGACTGGATTACAGACTCTTAATCTAATGAAAGAACGCAGAAAACACAAGCACGTTTATCCAATCCCATACAAGGTATAAGATAATACGGCGGGAAATTACTGAGACTTGTAATGCTTTTAATACAGAAAAATACAAGTTATGGAAGATCGACATAATAAACACGACAGTTTCAACATGCACACACATAAAAGACAAGTTAGGCCATAAAGATATTCCAGTTACTGCTTTGGCAGATGGTTCTGGGCAACTGCTGCTAGATCTAAAAATAAGAAAAAGACCAGCAGGGCTAACATGCATGCCATACGAGATAATATGACATGACATGACATGACAAATTAGTCTCTCTTCATGACTCAAGTCACGTCCAAATGTCAAGTTCAACCTATCTCTTTCACAAGTATGGACAAAGATAAGGAGAAAAAATATTTATTTTTATTTTTATTAACAGTCATGTTTTTAAGCCAGTATGTTTCCAGTGTCTTTGCAAAGTTTGTATAGGTGGTGAACTTTCGCAGTGTTAAAGCCGTTCCTTTTTTGTTTTGACGGACTTCTAGTCCGTCTATACAAAAAAGAACATACTATCTCGAGTGGTTTAGTATGTGCCCGCCCACTGCAACTTCACCAGTAAGACAGGGATCATAGGGACATATCTTGAGTGGTCTAGCTATATGCCCCACCCACTGCTACTTAATATTTTACCGTATGAGTCGTCTCGTCTACACATTCGTTGATTTAGACTATTTACCTTTATTAACCCGGCGAGCGAAGCGTCTTAGTTTCGAGATTGGCCAAAAATGCTTTTGTCTGTCTGTCCGGCTGTTCTCGCTTATAGGTCGCATTTCTCAACAGAACCTTATGAAATTTTGTGGGATGGTTCAAAAATTATGTAGATTATTTTCATCGATTAAATTTTTCGAATTTTTTTAACATGGTGGAAATATAGGGTATGGAAACTTTAAAAATATCATATTTCAGCCATTTCAAAAATATCATTAATCTTTTTTAATACCCTTTTTTTTTTAGAATGAAGGTTCAATTTTCGGACGGTACGGACTGGGGGCTACGCAAAAAATAAGATTTTTCCGTCACCAATCTTTATCCTCTGTGTGGGTGTGTTTGTAATTAAACTCCTCCTAAATGGCTGGTCCGATTTTGATGAAATTTTTTGTGTGTGTTCAAATAAATTTGAGAATGGTTTACAGTTACAATTAGATGAGTTTGGGTGTTTTTGTAATTAAACTCCTTCTAAACGGCTGGACCGTTTTGATGAATTTTTTGTATGTTCAAGTGGATTCGAGAATGATTTAGATTTACAATTAGATGATTTTGCGTGTGTTTGTAATTAAACTTCTCCTAAAAGGCTGGACCGATATTGATGAATTTTTTGGGTGTTCAAGTGGATTCGAGAATGATTTAGATTTACAATTAGATGATTTTTTGTGATTTGTAATTAAACTTCTCCTAAACGGCTGGACCAATTTTGATGATTTTTTTGTGTGTTCAAGCGGTTTCGAGATTAATTTAGATTTACAATTAGATGATTTTGCATGTGTTTGTAATTAAATTCCTCCTAAACGGTTGGAACGATTTTTATTTTGGAATATACAGACTAATCTGACAATTTTTTTTTATTTGTCATGTCATCAACAAGAAAACTGAATTTCACACGGGCGAAGTTGCGGGCACCAAATACAAATAATAAAGTAAAAAGATTTCTAAGATTTTTGTTTGTATGTCAGTGTCTGTATGCACACTGTACACCCGAATGTCCGAAACTGTTGAACGGATTTTATTTATTTATTTTTTATTTAATCTTTATTGTTCATCAAATACAAATTATACAGAACAATAGGCGAACTTAACGCTAAAAGCGTTGTCTACCAGTCAACCTTTGGGTTATACAGATAGTCTAAATGTGGGTTGCAAGATTTGCAAGACAATTTAAAGCATTTAAAAAAAAAAACAATGTAAATAAAAGTATATACAGATAAATACAATAATATAATATTTGATATATAATAGACACATACATATATACTAATATACATTACACATACGATACACATATAACTATATATATACACATATATACACACATATATATATATATATATATATATATATATATGCAGCAATTTTTTAAACTTCTCTTATAGATCGGCCAGGAAGTGCTTAAACACTCGCGTCTTGAAACTAGCGCGACTAGGAGCGGTTCGTATGGGCTCGGGAAGTGCGTTCCAGAGTCTTACTGCCGTAATGGCGAAAGAGTTGGAAAGAAAACCAGTACGGTGAGAAGGAATAGAAAGGGTCAAACTACTAGAAGAACGCAGGATTCTTTCGTGAGTGGAAGATAGAAGTTGAAAACTTGACTTAAGGTATTCAGGGGAAAGGGGATTATTGAGCACATTATATAGCTGACATAAAATATGAAGATTCCTGCGTTGGCGGATAGGGAGCCATTTAAGCTCAGAACGGTATTCGGAAACATGATCATATTTACGAAGACAAAAAATAAATCTTATACAATTGTTAAGAAGTCTGTCTAGTTTGTTCAGCTGGTCTTCAGATAAATCCAGATAGCACACATCACCGTAATCAATCAAGGGCAAGACAAGAGCTTGAGCCAGCATGATCTTAGTTTTAATGGGTAAGAAATTTTTCAAGCGCTGGAGATAGTGTAGTGTGGCATATACCTTTCGACACACTTCGACAATATTTGCGTTCCATTTAAGATTATCGTCTACCAGGATACCCAAGTCCTTAACTACGGGGCTAAATGGAATCAAAGTATTATCATAAGTAACAGGTTGGACAGTTTCTAAGTCTAGAATATTAAGCTGATAAGAGCTTCCTACTATAACAGCCTGACACTTTCTTGCATTTACTTGTACTCCAAATTTTTTTGACCACTCCAGTATATTATTTAAATTCTCATTTATTAAAGAAATCGCCTGATTTATATTGTCAATGGTGGTGTGTATATAAAGCTGCAAGTCATCTGCATAAAAGTGATAATTACAAGTGAGATGATGTGAAAGAAAATTTATGAAAATTGAGAACAATATAGGAGACAATATACCGCCTTGCGGAACACCAGCCTCCAACTCGCACCAGTCAGACTCTGCCTGACCACTACGAATCTGCTGCCGGTGACCACGAAGATAACTTGAGAACCAATTAATCACCGTGGTTGAGACATTGCAATAGGAGAGGATAGCTATTAGGATATCGATATCAACTGTATTGAAGGCATTGCTAAAGTCTACTAGGCCTAAAACTGTCACCTGCTGGTGTTCCATGCCAGCTCTTATATCTTCAGTGACTTTAAGCATCGCAGTAGTTGTGCTGTGACCAGGTCTAAATCCAGATTGATAAGAATTTAAGAGATTGTTGTCATGTAAATGTTTAGAGAACTGACTGAAGACCGAAGCTTCTAATATCTTAGATAAAAAGGAAAGGATTGAAATTGGGCGAATATCGTTAAGACGAAGGGGTTCAGGGATTTTAGGAAGAGGGTGAACATATGCATTAAGCCATAAGGCTGGGAAACAGTGTTCGGCAAGGCTAGAGTTAATAATGTGCGTGATAACAGGAAGTACAAAAGGGAGAATAGGGATTAGCATCACGCGACTAATTTGATCAGGCCCAGCGGCATTAGAAGTAATGGATTGGATGATTTTATGCACGTCTTCCTCAGTGACCGCGGTAAATTCGAATAAACTACCGCCAGGAGCAGGTAAGGCAAGAATAAAAGAAATAGTAGATTGTTTTATATTTTTATCTAAGAGTGGAACTGAAGTGAAGTGATGATTAAGTTCATTTAAAGAGAACGGTAATTTAGCTGACTGATTATGATTTTTACCTATGCCCTGAGAATTAAGAAATTTCCAAATATTGGCTGAAGATACATTTTCAATATTGTCAGTGAAGTATTGGCGTTTGGCATTTCGACATATTTGATTGCAAAGATTCCTTGCAGCCTTATACAAAGCCCAGTTCTCCTCTGAACGCTCCCGCTTATACTTCCGAAAAGCTCTATTCCGTCGTCTCATCGCCATGCGTACTCCATTTGTAATCCACGGAGCAGGTGGACGACGTACTTTGATGGCTCTGACTGGGGCATGGGTGTCGTAAAGAGATAAAACTAAATTATTAAAGAGAGATACTTTCTCATTTACTGTACCCGACGCAAACACAGGATTCCAATCAATCCTAGATGCATCCGATAATAACGCATTCCTATCAATTTTGGAGAGGCGACGGATATTGACAATTGTCGGTTCAGGTTTTGGAACTTTGAGTTTATATGAAATATAAATTAAATCGTGGTGAGAAAACCCAGGGGCAGGAGTTTGACCATGACTGGCAACGCGATTTTCCGAGGAAGTAATTATCAAGTCCAGCAAGGTTGAACCATATTCAGTGAAATGTGTAGGCCCTGACGGGAGAATAGAAAAGTTTACAGACTTTATAATATTTGTCAATATAGAAGATCTGGAGTCATCTTTCAAGAGACAAGTATTAAAGTCACCCAGGATCAGGTGATGTGCGTCATCTGAACACACAGATTCAAGAAGAGATTCAAATGTAGAAAAATAGTTAACTTTGGATGAAGGACTGTAAAAGACTCCTAGAACGACTTTGTTACCTTTGATATTGACCTCAAGCAAAATATATTCCAATGAGCCTGTATATTCTGAAGGTGACATGGAAAGGATGCGGTAATTAATGTCACTCCTGAGATATATTGCAACACCACCCGACCCCGCCCCGACACGATCGTTACGTATCAGTACGAAGCCGGGAAGCGCGTAACTGGTTGAAGGTAAACTCGGCTTAAAAAATGTTTCAGACACAAGAACCGCACTAATATACTCCGATGAAAATACCTCTAAAAAATCATTATAATGACTAGGTATACTCTGCGCGTTTATATGGCATACGTTAAAGTTTTGTGGAAATTTACCAAAAACATCTCCAACAAATGACCCCAGAGAATCTAAGGACTCTCCACAAGATACGAAACTAGAATCAGATGACTCCCTAGCAGAGCAGTAAGAATCATCACTTTCATTTTCATCGATAAAAAGTTGCTGCATGATAAATAATATTTAAATATACTAATACAAATTAATTATGAAAATAAGATATATTCTACGTAACAAAAAACTTAGAAAACGAGTACTATGTATAACCTGCCGATTGGACCGAAAAAAATCTTAGACTTAAACAAAACTGTATAAAATACATCACTTCAGATTACATACATTATTGTGTGAAACAAAACAATGGAAACAAACTTTAATTCATTGCCAAAAAATAAATAAAGAAAAGAAAAGATACGGCTGAACAAAATTCAACAAAATACTGTTCAAGCAACAAAGTTTGGTTAACTACTATAAAAAGGAAAAAAAGAGGAATTAATTTACCGTCAACTTGACTTAACAAAGTGTCAATGTCTAAATAAACTTATAGAGTTATTCTTACGTAGTAGGTAAGAATTCTTATTTGAGAGTTATTATCACACTTAAAAATCGAAAGTTTTAGAAGACACCCTCCAGTTATTAAAAATGTAAAACTTATAAAAAAAAAGACTTATTGTGCGCTCACACAACGAGAAACGAACGACATAGACTTTATAAAATTACCTACAAGAAGATCGTTCCAAACTACGTCGTAAAGCAAATTATTTTCTAGTGTACCTACATAAAAATATCGTTCAAATGAAAAGAAAATACTATTTCGATTTAGCGGCCTGCTGCGCCTGCTTCCGAGTTGTAATTTTCCTCTCAGCTACAAATGCTTCTGAAGACGCTGCTGTCGACTTTTTCGGCGGCTACTGTTTATCCGCCACAAGTGCCGGCTCATTTTCTTTGTTGGCCGCAGTCACCGGGAACTCCTTTGTTAAGGCAGCCAGCTCACTAGCTGTGGTGATCCTCACACGGGGCACCGTGTGAGGATCACCACAGCTAGGCGTTTTAATGTGAATGATGCCATCGAGGGTCCAACAACGCCTCATCCCAAAATGCGCACGGGCTGACATAAAAACCTCCTGTCTGGAGCGTGTCAGGAACTCAGAAACACTTATTGATGTTCCCTTCAAAACAGATTTCTTGCCCCAGATCAAAGATTTGATCTCAGAAGTGAGGAACCGTACAAGCACAGGACGTGATCGGCCCGGCTTACTTGATCCGATGCGATGACAAATCTTGATCTTAACACTGCCATCAGGAACATCAAATGTGTCAACAAGGAGATTACTCACAACAGCCAAGATATTCTCGTCTGGGGCTTCAGTGATTCCATTGAATAACAGCACTTTCCGTCTGCTCCTCATCTCAACCGTATCCAACCTGCCACTCAAATCTGCGATCTGTTGCTGCAGTAACAAGAAGATGCCATGCACCAGCTTCTTGAAGTCAGCATATTCCTGCTGCAATTGCCCGGTCTCCTGTTGAGATGTGGATGTGAGCCTCTTCTCAAACTCAGCCATCCGTTGCGCTAGTGATAATTCCAAACTCCTTTGTGTTTCCTGCACCTGCTCAAGCTGTAAGTTATGTGACACTTCCATTGTGTTTAGAGATTTTAGTTATCACAAGTGATGTGTGGGAGTCCAAAGGCAGGTCAGTGTCGAACTTTATATATTATTGCATTTAGTAGGTCTACACTGTTATATTTTTACTTTATTTATAAAAAAATAACTTTATTTACTATTAAAATTAATTAAATAATGACTTGGCTATTATTAGAGATGTGGCACCTGCAACTACCCACCATTTTCACGCGGATGAAGTCGCGGGCGCAGCTAGTCATGAATAACCGCGATTTCAGAAGGGTTGCTAGCAGTTCCCTGAAAAAATAATCAAATTAGAACAAGAAACATACAAAATAAAATAGCAATCATATAATATATACAAATACCTAAGTCTCTTATATCGATACAATAAAAAGTAGGTACCTAGCACATAATTTTAGAGTGAACCAACCTGAGAGAGGTCTTGTATTGTGAAGTTGTTTATATCCATAGACATGCTTTTATTAGGTTCTATCACCATAACTGAGAATGTATCTACAGCTGTCACCATTGGGGATGCTTCTTCAGCTATCACCGTTGGGGTCGCTTTTTCACCGACGTTATTCTGCAAAAAAGTACATGATCTACAATCCTTATATTAAAGCGTAACAAACTTACGTAAGCTTGCACTAAACCATTTAACTGATTTCGATGAAATTAGATTTAGTGACAGACAATCAAAAAAGAATATGGAATAAACTTAATCCCGTAATAGTGCAAAGTTCTCGCGGCATAAGCGATAAACGACATACACAGGCGGAGCCGTAGGCAAAAGCTAATGTAATTATAAATCTATGCAAATAGACATGCATGTACCATGGACATACCATAAAAACATGCAGATCTGCTTCTAAGCCGGCTATACAAAGGTATAGCCGGTTAACATTGGTAGTGTGAGCGCGGAAGCCCTAGTCACCGTCTGAGGATTGTGATTATGTATGGCCGGACCATATGATACGAGTACATATATATAAAATATATAATACAGGGTGTAAGGTTTAACACCGTTATCCTTCAAACCAGGCTGTATCTCGATTCATGAGATACAGCCTGGTGACAGACAGACGGACAGTAGAGTCTTAGTAATAGGGTCCGTTTTTACCCTTTGGGTACGAAATCCTAAATATTTTCAATTTCGTGGTTTCGGAGTGTTCTTAAAAATTAAGCGGCCACCGTGCCAGGGCTGTGAAGCGGGAGTAGCACATGGGCCTGGCAAAAGCGGTAAAGGCGTTGACACCGTGAGTTTTACAGCGGCAATACCTACACCATCTATGAAAATTTCAACTGTCTAACTATCACGGCTCATGAGACAGACAAGTCTTAGTAATAGGGTCCCGTTTTTACCCTTTGGGTACGGAATCCTACTTTTTTACATTGTCCTGTTCAAAAATTTTAAATTTAAATGCTATTCTGGGAAAATTAACATTTCAGACTAAAAATCAGTTCTAACTACTAATAGTCACCGTCTTATAATAGGTGCACTATGAACCCTATCGGGTATCGCAATCCAAAAGTGGAACGGAAAATCAAAATAGGTAGTGATAGGATATGTTGCTAGCTGCTGATTCACATTTTCGTCCATTCACTTTGATCGGCTTTTACGATCTGCGTGGAAAGATGTTTTTTACTCCCAAATCAGCATGGAAGAATCCAGCATGGTGAGTTTCGCGCCGCCTGGTACTTCTTGACTACGAGAAGATGTTAGACAGAGTGGTTTGATTAGGAAAGGTTAGATTCACACCCTGGCGGACTGCCCAGCCTGGGCGGAAAACCACGTTGAACTGTGCGTGGTAGAGGGGCACGGCCTTTCGGTGTCAATCGTGGTTTGTCACAAGGTCGACAGCGAAACATCGTGGACAACAATGCAGGCCTTTACGGAGAGCGTCATTCATGCTTCGCAAAAAGGCGGCGGAGAGACGTCGGGAAGCAACGACCGACCTGGTCATCCGCCGCCGATGCACAGAGCGCAGGAGGCCCATTACGTGGGCCAATCAGGCGATGAAAACGGGATTCCGTCTCTCGACAATTACAGTCATTCGGGTTGAAAGGCGCGTTTGGTTCAACACGCGCCTTTACCCTAGCAGGTACAATTGAAGGCAGACAGGCCACCCCGTAGGCCACATTGACTCCTCTGGCTAATTGAGCCTCTCAATTGGCTGATAAGCGGCCACCGTGCCAGGTCTGTCTTTGACTAAAAAATGCCTGCCTTTGCACGTAAAAAAAGACGTTAGCGTTAAGTTCCATTCGGCTTTCCGTGGCCGGGTAGACAAGACGGCAGGTCTGTTTCACAAGAAAAAAATAAAGAAATTGTTAAGTTAGGGTCTGCAATAAAAATGGGAACAACTATGACAAGACTACCTGGGATTGTGACCTCTTTTCACGATGACCTAAATATTACGGTGGCGGTAGTCGATAGGTACCAATCTGTCAGATTTGATATTCTCCACGTTGATACGCGTAGTACCTACACCGACAACATCCCCGTAGCCGGCTGTTGGTGTTCTTTGCCGACGACACGAAAGTACGTCGCAAAGAACCTCCAGACAGCCCTAGACGCCTTGTCTGGCAGGCTCTTCAAATGGAAGTTCTTAATGTACGTCAACAAGAAGCAAACATTGATCTCAGAGAGCACCAACTTCCTGCCATACTTGAAGCTCTTCGGGGAAGATGTGCCGAGGCACCGCACGTCGATTACCTGGAAGTACCTAAAGTTCGGCAGATGCCTCATAGCGTGATGATGGACGTTAGGATGAAAAAGTCAAAGTCAAAGTAAAAAAAAAATATATTCAATGTAGGATAATTTATCTCTTAGTGAAGGGAAGGAAGGAAAGAGAATCCAAATAGTGATGGGCTGCTACTAATGCTACGCTACATGAATCAAATCTCGCCCATTCTCTCGGTCTTTTACAATCAGCGTGGAAAAAGGAGCTGCTGGCACATTTTAAGTTTTAGCCTTTATCCCAGACCAGTATGGAAGATAAATAAAACAATTTAAATTAAATGATGAAATTAATTAATTTTTTTTTGTATATACGAGTATAGTAAACAAATTTTTTTTTTATTTACAAAGGGTATTTATTAAGTCATAAAAAACATACATTGAAAAAAAACATGTCAAATTACAAAACGTAGTCAATAAAAATAAATAAAAACAAAAAGTACAAAATATAATTTTATTACAACCCGCCTCTTAGCGTTTCCGGTGCAAAGGTGCCCAGAATGCTTGCCGCGTTACCGCGCTGGATGGCTATGGCCATTCTTTGCACCAGAAACGAGCCAGAGCGGGAGTCCCCAGTCTTTTCTGCGATTCGTTGACCTATCTCCCTTATAAGGCGCTTAGCGTCCGATCCCCAGCTTCCCATGGTCTCTACTGCTATGGGCACAAAACAATATTTTGGCTCCAAAACCGCGTATTTTAGACGCTTTCTATCAGCCGCATCCTCGGCAGCCGCAGCCGCCTTGCACGAAGTACGCCCAATGTGGCTGACGGCTACTGTACTGACGCAGGTTGCGTCCCATATTAGGCATCTGCCGTGCTTCCACGGCACAAGCGTCAGCCCGTCAGGTCTCTTGCCATCCGACCTATTAAGGCCTGGCGGCTCCAGCACTCAGGGAATATTGGCTGTGACAAATGCCCTGCGGACTATATCATTAAGCGCATGATGCCGAGGAAACCTGCCCGAACAGCGACGGCAACTCATCGCATGATGGCCGTCACCCTCCACCATGGACCCGCAGACGCATTTATGTGGTTCACATACTCTGCTGCCCAGGCGGAGCGCCACGGCCACCCGCATGGTGTCGTCGTCTAGTAATGTGCCCAAGTGAGGCGACGGAAGAGCCTGCAGCCATGCCCCCGACTCCGGCTGTGATACAGCTTTAAGCCTTGCCAGATCCGGCCCCGCAGCCGCACCCAATAACTCGTTGTGAACTTTTCCTGCGCCAACTTCATCCCAGGCTCGCTGAACTGATAGGGCAATCGGGCTAGGCGCACCCGAGTTGATGGCCGCCCAGGCTAACTCAGCATCGGACGCATAAGGTATGCTTACCTTGCTACCTTTAGAAGGAAGAATGATAGCAACAAGGCCAGCAACCCCATGCGCCGACGCCAAGAAAGCGGGCATACCAACATCAAAAGCGCACCGCACCCCGATGCCCCCTAACCGTATAGGAAGAGTAGCCTGTTTCCATTGAGTGTCATTAAGGTGGACGTTTAAGACTGACTCGATTGTGGATTTCAAGGTCCCATCGAAATCAGAGATCTCTGCGAAACAAAGCCAAGTTGGAGCGGTTCGAAGCAAAAAGTTGATCTTAGGCAACGCGAAACATGTTCGTAATAATACTAAAGCTACGTGGGCTGCGATATCCTGTAGACGCTCCTTAGCCGTAAGCAAAAGTTGCTTACGAGAATTGATGGCCTCAGGAACTGCCTCAACAAAAATGGGTGAACCTAGGAGGCTGAAATTAGTTTTTGATAGTTCATGGAGGCCAGGAAGAAGACTGGAAAAATGTGCAGAGTGGGAACTTACCTCGGTACTGCAAGGATAAAATTCGCATTTTGAGGTATTTACCTCCAGACCCAGCTCTTTAAAGCGTGGAATTAGAGTTTGCAAATCCTTATATACAGTCTCTGGTTCCCCGCCAATAGTGCCATCGTCCAGGTACCATATATTTAACGGTGACTTTAGCTCTGAAACTATTTTGTGAATAGCCAGGCTAAAAACGAGTGGCCCAAGCGGATCCCCTTGTTGGGCTCCCACCTGCGACAAGATCAAGTTATTATTGTAGACGAGGTTTGATGGGGACTGATAAACTTGATAAAGAAAGGGGTACAAAGATGGTATTTGGTCCCTAACCTTGCTTAACAAAACATCTCTCTCCAGGGTATTAAAGGCGTTGCGGATATCTAACTTTAGTACGACGCACTTTTCATTGCCAGAGTCTGCCACAAATGCACGTGTCCTGTGGATAGCCGCCTCACAGCCAAGGCGAGTGCCGAAGCCTAACTGATGTGGCGGAAGGTATCCTGACATCGTTTCTTTGACTGCGCGGCATGCCAGCTTGGCTGTCAGGCGCCTAAATACGCTGCCAACGGCAATGGGTCTTAAACCACCGTCTTTTTTTGACAGCGCGCAGAGGGCTGCTCCATAAAGGTGAGGACAAACTTGAACATTAACTTGTCCGCTCAACATGAAGTTTGATAGCTTGGTTAGGCTTTCCAATAAGCGACGCCCATTTTCGCCCGCACTGACGGAAGTTAGTTCCTTCAGATGCCCCGGGCGAATGCCATCTGAGCCCGCCGCAGAGCCACTATAAAAGGAACCGAGAGCAAGCGCCACATCATCCACTGTGAATGATTCAGGGGTGTAGGATGTGTCAGGTGCCGCCGGCGAGCTAAGGGGACGAGACGGAACGGGGTGCTTAAGCTTAAGGGCAGCTAGAGTGTCAGGGCCCGGTTTTGCCAGAGTGTCGTCCGAAAGTAACAAACGGACAGCTCCTCTCAAGTCACCTTCGAAAACCTTCATTTCTATATTTTTCCGGATAGAACGTGGCCTGAAACCTTCCGACGGGATATCCGACTCGTCCTCGAATTTATAGGTTCCAGATGTCTCGATATTATTCTTGACCTTAGATGTCATGTTACCCGGTAAGGCCTTTGAAGGCACTCTAAGCGCGGCGAATGCAAAGGAGAGGAGTGCGAACCAGTCGTCCACACCGTTACGTTCGACGCATCTATCTACTATCTCACTCAATTTACCCGCCGCCTGGTTACGCGCACCCTTAGGTACATGCTTAAGCACTTGTGTACTACCCCTTAAACCAGCCAGTGTATCCAGCGGACATTGTCGTGGCGCTAGTGGCGCCTTCTGCCCGGGAGAAGCATCTATGACCCCGGTGCCAGGGGGTCGTAGTACTGCTACTGAAAAAATTCCTATATGTTTCCGCCCTATGTGGACCTTGAGGCCGTGCGAACTAAAAGTACGCAAAGACCCTGGGCAGTGAGGACAAGTCAACATTGTAGATAGGGTACTCATCTTCAACTACATATTCATTAAAAAAAAAACCAAATTAATTTACATTATAAAATATATACATTATCTAGGACCTACTATAAATAATTTTAAAACAATAGCATATAGAGATAAATTGAAATTAATTGCATACATTAAATAAAACCTAAAGGGTACTAACAGTACCTTAATAAATGAGTCAGCTTATCTACCAAAATATGTAGATAACATAAAAAAAAAATAAAAAAAAAATATTTAAAAAAACCTAAGGAAGATATTTAATTAAATGTATTTATGTAATATTATTGAATTGAAGTCCAATGTTGAGGTCGCGTCCATCGCCGTATACAGCTTATTTTTAGTTACAGCACACTTTTAAACAGCTCTTGCTGTCAGATGTTTCAGTTTGTTTCTTCGACTTCTTGTGATTTTCTGTACTCCCGATTGTATTGGGAAATTTTATGTTAGTGGCAACTTTATGCATATGTCACGATCAATATGACGTTATCAGTTGACTTTGATAGCTTCTCAAATTCCAGGGTGAACTGTCAATTGAATTTGACAGGTCTGTTATATGGCGCAAGCGGGTAGATAGACAAACAATTGTCAATATTGCAAATATGGGGGTATAAATATGCCTTATCTTAAGTGTTTGTTGTTGTTTTCCTGTGATATTTTTCTTGTATTAACACTTCTGCAGCCGTTAGAAATGTTGTACTATTGATTAATAACACTTTCTTTCCAAAATAACTCAGATTTTGAGCAAAAATAAGTTATAAGCTGGAGCGTATTGTTTACGATGCAAGGCAGTGTTGCCGCAGTATTAATTAATTATTTTTTTAACTTTATAATTTTAACTCATCGGCATTTGCAACTACGTAACCATTCAATGCGCGTGACCCGACATGCACTTGGCCAGTTTTATTGAAAATACCAAAATCACAGTGCTCATAAACTTAAGTCAACGCTGACGAAGTCGCGGGCAAAAGCTAGTACTTAATAAATAACAATAATGCCGCTTTTTCTGAATCGAGGCCGTTACGCAGAGGTTCATAAATTAAACCCGCGCTAATTAATAATTGTTCACTGGGAACACTGCCTGGAGGACTAGATAAGAATCTTAGTGCTATCAGTGATAGTAATTTAAATTCTGCTCGATGAACATTCCACAATTTTTTTTTTCATCCACGTTAATCCCTTTTTAATTGCGGTAAGAAAGTGATTCCTTTTTGAGTATAGCTTCTATACCGTTTTCTGGTATTTCTTCACTCTCATCTTCACTTGAGGAATCTAACATCATAGCAAGATCGGTTTTTAAACATGGTTTTGAAGTCCCTGGTTCATTTTGGATATCCTTTTCTATGGAATCAGACATTCTCATTCTTTTAGCCCCTTTGGAATTATCGTCAGAACCAAAAACGTTATTCTCTGTATTTGTCATTGTCAATATTGTCATCATGATTTCATCTTTAATCTTTTCCTCAGTCACTGGCGTAAAAATTTTGTGCTTATAGCGAGGATCTAAGTAGGTGGCGATCATATATAAATTGTTTTCTCCCAAGGTGGACAATTTTGTTGAAAGTTCAGTATTTAGAGTGGTGGCTGCCTGTCGAATTGGATCAAATTCTTGTGATCTTGTTAAATAATCGTCAACTTTTTTCTCAAGCATTTAAATTATTGGAATCACACACACGTATACACGCTAAAAGGCACCATGTATCACATACTGGCACATAAAGCCCAATTCTTAAAGCCAAATCTTATCGGCTTTCCTCTTATAAATTGTTTAGCATAGTGTAAGCAAAATGAAACAAAAAATATAGAATAATCATTTTTTTATTTCGTAACTATTAATAAAATATAACTTTAAGTACCATTCTATAAATTATCACAATCAAAGAAATTAATACGTATAATAATTTGAGTAAAACAGAAAAAGGGGGGTTTGACCGCTATTGTCGCCGTGGCGTGTAATGTCGGTCAGTAGGAGCACAATGCCGGTCGAGCCTTTAGCGACACAAATCGCATGTGTAGCCTTCGCCCAAAGAACGCATCTATACCATAATTCATTGTTACGACCGTAATCATGACATAGCAAACACTTGTTTTCCACATCGTCAATGTCGGTGTCATTTACGTCGATATCATCATGTATGTCGAT
Source organism: Acrobasis suavella (assembly GCA_943193695.1). Taxonomy (NCBI): domain Eukaryota; kingdom Metazoa; phylum Arthropoda; class Insecta; order Lepidoptera; family Pyralidae; genus Acrobasis; species Acrobasis suavella. Next base: position 34,706,458 of record OW971928.1, read on the forward strand.
AATTTCAATATCCGAATTCGACGAACCCTTTTTTTCACCTTTCTTACAGAAACTTTCGCCAGTCTTTTCTTCGCTGTTTCTGTTCCTGAACTCTTTCTCTCTTTTAGTCTCTTTGCATTCTTCCTTCTTTTCTTTTTTTTTTGCTCTTCGTTTTTCTTTCTCTATCAAAGCTTTTTTGAGAAAAGAAAAATAAGTTTTTATTTAGATGAGTCGAAGATTATAAATAAAGAATAATAAAAAAAACATTTTTTTTTCGTAAAAAAATATTATCTACATTCTTGTTTATCTGACATGCGGGTAATACCGGTCAGCGTGACCGGCATTACCCTTTACTATTATTTAATCTATGATTTTTTAAGGTTTATTATAATTTAAGAAAAAACTAATTGCATTAAATATTCAATCAAATGGACAGATAGGTAAATGTCTAATTGATAAAAATAAATATGAACAGTAAATGACATGAATATTATGATACTCGCGTCTTATGTTCTAGGACAAAAAGTTATAAAGAAGTGCCGCGAAATAGACACACGTCTCTTTCTCAGCTCTGCGTGGTCAGAACTAAAAGCGGTGCGGCGTGCGGGGAACATTCACGTCAAGCCACCGTCTTTGCAAGTGTGCGTGCCAATAAACCAACTTTTTTGTGTTTGACCGGTGTTGTCAGCTGACCGGGAAGACCTGCTTTTACCCTAATGTGCGTCTATTCTGTAGTATTTATGAAAAGACTCGCTCAGACTATCTAGCAGTGGACGCAACTTATACAGCTTATCAGAAGACTCGGATAAGAATGTATTATCATTTAAATGTAAATTATTGTTTTAAATCTGTTTCATCTAATATATTCGGCAAGGATTTTCGGAACATCATTGTCTCTAGATAAATACATTCTTTTACATGGTAACTTGGTATAGCCCGATAGTAACATAACGCCAAAAATAACATAAATTTCGTCCTCTATTACCATCAAAGGCTTATTTTTCTGACCTGCGTATAAATTAGCTTTACTAGATCGGTGAGGATAAACAGTTTGAAATAATCTAAAGGTTCTTAATATATTTTGCTTTCTTCTGATGTTGGTCGTGTACTCTATTCCGGGCATGTAAAGTTAGGTAAATCTTTTTTCCATAGAGATAATGTCCTTTTCTTCACACCTAGCGATTTTTTGGAGCTGAAATTCGCGTTTTTAGTGAAGCCAGTGGTTTGTTGCCTTCATCATCACTTTTTTTACTAGACGAAGTTACTTCGGAATTTTCAGAATTTGAAGACGGGATACATTAAGATGTCGATGGCATTACATCGTGTCTCTTTGCTTGAGAACGTAGTGTAGTTCACATCTACTTTAAAGCAATGTGCGCCCCAAGTGTTTTAGATTGGCATCATACTCATCATCAGACTTGTCACTGTCCTCATCCATAGCCTGACCACTCCGCTAAATAGGTGGCGCAACATAAATAGAGTTCTCAGCGGTGTCACCGTCATCTTCACATTCCAAGGCTGATATAATCTCATCCACCTTCAAGCTGTAAAAAGTGACCAACTCCACACTGTAGATAATAATAATAATAATAATTCTTTATTCAAGTAATTAAAACTCATAAATTTGTTAGTAAAATGCTTATACACTATGCTAGTAATAAAATTAATTTCACACACTTAATTTATTATTTAAAGAATTTGATAATTGACATGTCACACCCAAGTCACCCCACTGGATATGGCACGACAACGATTTACGTATGAGCTGTCTAATCTGCTCGCAAACATGCTTAGGATGCCGTTGGTGCTTGCTCTCCCGCACCCTGCGCACCTTTTACGCATTGTTGCGTAAAAGCAGTCTACGTGAGCCTCGGCGAACATCCCTGAAGCACTACAAAAGCGAGGCAACCTCATCAACACCCTAAAAGCATTGTTGAATTGCACACGAAGGGCATTACAAGATTTTTGAGTATAGTTGGCCCACAGGCTACACGTATAGAAAGAAGTACAAAAAGCTCTGAATAGAGTGATTTTAACGTCACGTGAGCAGCGTGCAAACCTGCGTGCCAACAAATTTGCCCTTACTGACAACGTCCCGCCATGCATAACGTCCGATATATTGGACAGCCAAATCGCACACCATGAGAAGCAAAGCAACAAGTATTTCACAAAATAAAAGATATTCTTAGATAGGTATACATTATATCAACAAGCACAATCCCTTTTTAGGGTTCCGTAGTAAACAAGGTACCCTTATAGTGTCGCCATGTCTGTCTGTCCGTCCGCGGTTTTACTCAGCAACTATAAGTACTAGAAAGTTGTGATTTGGCACGGGTATTTATATGTATTATGCGGAAAAAGTGGTAAAATAAAATACGATACAAAAAATTTTTTAGTGTACCTCCCATACGAGTAAAGTGAAAAGTCATTTTTTTTTCTCGACTAGCCATTTATGGTAGGTATGTATGGTAAGTATTTAATAGGTCTTTTAAAAATATTATGAGTTTGTAAACACCGTTTTTCGATTTATGGATCCGTTTTTGAAATATTTGGTTTTAAAGTGAACATTTTTGTTAAAGTCAAATCCCCTCTATCTACTAAACGGTTATATATGGACACTTGAAAAAATTCAAAGCTATAGTATATATATAACGAATTTTAAAGGAAAACTGTCAGAGCTAAGTAAGGTTTACAAATTAAAAAGTTATAGGCTATAAAATGTACTCGGAAAACTTCGTACAAATTCAATAGATTTTTTTTTATACGTTTTTAGTGGCGTGAACTCAAAGTTGGCATTCGTAACAACGGAACCCTATACTGCGCATGGCCGACACGCACTTGGCCGATTATTTAATATTACGAGTACAAATATAAGTAAAACAAAATAAGTTTTACATTTTACTCGAAACAAACCAACCGCGAGCTGCCATTTTCGAAAAAGGCATATAACATTCACCAATTTCTTAAAACTGCATGCGTGTGACGACTAATTTTACTACGTTTCTATCATGAATTTTATCCTGTCATTACATTTTTACAGAGGGAAGAAACAAAACCCTCTGCAAGCGCTTTATGAATAAATACAAACAGAAATAAAAAATAATATCTAATAACACTCCCGGTGAAACATTTAACTTCAGCAATTATGGGGTTTATGATATGTGGGATCCCAGTGCCGTTTACGTGTTCAAATGTGATTATCAGGTGTTGTGAAAAAGATAAGTTATATTACTATAACATCAACTTCTTCAAAGGGCCACTGATGTATTTATGATTAATTCATATTTGTTAAGGTTCACTTTTTATTGCCATTTACAAAAAAAAAATGCTGCTAAGCAATGTCACCAGCAACTTCCTTAAAATTTCATACTTTACTGAGAGTGTTTTGCCTCCTCTACACTACTCGCGAAGTTCCTCGGCGAAGTACTCTCGCGAAGTTGAAGGAAGTCCGAAGTGACTCGCTCACACTTGTTCAACTTCGCGAGTAGCTCATTCGTGCTGCGGTGCCAGCACTCTGCGGGTGCCTTAAAAATGGATGCTCAAATAGCAGCTGCCGTAGCAATGTGCACTCTCGCGTATTATAACAACGTGTATATTTTTCATACAAAAAAAGAACTAAAGGAAAAGGAGAAAAAGATGGTGGATGATTGCCGTGCATCGGAATAGAACAAGGTTAATACAATTTTCGTATTTCTATTCTTTTTTCGTACTTACAATTCTTTTTTTAAATTTATTGTATTTTTTTACACTCTTACTATGGAAAAACAATTTCTTGCGCTCATACAGGAACCATCTGGGGAGTTTGAAAATTTTCACCGAATGTCATTGGAAGATTTTAATTTTTTGCTTTCCAAAGTCGAACCTTTAATCTCTAAACAAGACACTCATTTAACAGAAAGTATACCAGCAAAGATTCGATTATCAATCACCTTGAGGTTTTTGGCAAGTGGTGACGGCTATATATCTGTGCACTATTTATACAAAAATTTCAAGCCAGTAGATATGTAGGGGCGATCTCCGAGCGACTTTTAAAAAAAGATTTTTATTTAAGCTAAAAATAATGTTATTTATTTGAAAACTCAACAAAGACTGACAATTATGGAATATTGATAATACATAATGAAATTGGAGTCACTGGGCCGGCTGTTGGGCAATCTGCTGACTGGACGATCTTGCAGTACGTAGTTGTTGCTATTTCAGCGGTATAGCACGATTATGACGTGCTAACTCCTCCCTCCTTAAGATAGAATCTTGTTCCACCGGTTCGTTTGGCGGGCTTTTCTGGTGCCGCTGGTCCAGGCAATGGGGTGGTTTTTCTTTCCAAGTAGTATTTATATGTCTTCCAGGCCAGGAGAGTAGCTCCAATGATGTAAAGGATGATCGTGGTCCAGCTCGGAGTTAATAACACGAATGCATCTTCATAATAGTCTACATCTTGTATATTCTGAGCTTTATTTATAAGATTATGTATGTTGTCAAGTGAAATGTCTTCTAGTTGCACTTCGAGTCTTATTTCATTCGGCATGTATTGTTGTTCAGGTAGTGGGATGACGTCATGTATGGTCACGGCGTTGCTATGTGTCTGTAATGTCGTATTGAGTACTTTGGCGTGACAATCGTTCGAGATTGAGATGAGTTGCGTCTTCGTGAGAGCATGGTATAATACTTTTTTTTGGGCGGTAGGAGTGAAAAAGTGTAGACGCTTTTATTAGAGCTCTGCTATTTTTTTATTTTAAAATTGAACTTAACAGGTTTAACCCTATTAATATAATTTAAATGAATTAGTTACCTCTATCCTACTCGCCAGCAATCTATTTCACAAACTCCTTTAATTATTTTGCACATAAAATTCACATCACTTTATACACTGCACTATGGATCAACTAGTTCTAGTTCTAGTCTAGTTAAGAAGAAACATAGATGAACTGGAGAAGATGTTTGAGGCGAAAATGTCTTCGTTTGAAGAGAATACAATGGGTCGCAGCCACCAGGACATCACAGCACTCTCCAGTGAGTTTCAAACTTTTAAAACATTCATATGGAAAGCCGTATCTGCAATGAAACTTCAACTGGAGCTAGTCTTTGAGACATTGGACAGCTTTGAAATGAGGTCCAGATCTAACCTCCTCTTGCTTCACAATGTGCCTGAGGAAAAACAAGATGACTTGGCTGACAAGTTCCTCAAGTTATGTCACAATGACCTACAATTGCCAGACTTCGCACCTCAATTGATTACTTCTTGTATTCGTTTGGGCAAGACCACAAAGGCTGATAAACCACGGCCCATCCTTCTACGGTTTAGCGACACCATCAGTCGTAACAAAATATAGGCTGCCAAGAAGCATCTTAAAGGTAGTGGACTGACTTTATCTGAATTTCTGACGGCATCCCGGCATGCAGTGTTCGTTGAGGCCCGCAAAGCTCTGAGAGTCAGGGGATGCTGGACAGGAGACAGGAAGATTGTAGTAGTATGTGCAAATGGCGTAAAACGTAAAATCACTACAATGGCACATCTACGTGAAGTATTAGCTGATTTTCCACAAAAGTCAGATACTGCGATTGTTGATGAGCAAACCAGCCGACCGACCAGGCAGCTGCGCAGCACCAGGACGGCATACAAGAAATGAGCCCTCTACCCTGAGAAAACCCGGCCCGAATCAGTCTTCGCTCAATGGGTTAATTCCGAATAGTTCTTGTAGGTACTGGATTCCGAATTTGTATGTGGGTAATAGAGTATTTTACACAGCAACTTCTGTGGGTGGTTTTTATCACTTCTATAAACTATAAGGCGCGGTAATTCGAGTTTTCTTCCAAATTGTGACGATGACAGTTAACATAACAATAAATCAGAATTTTGACGTTTGTTAATGTCAATTCAATGTATTACGACAGTTTGCGTTTCGTTTTCACTAATAATTTATTTGTTGTGTGCGCGATGACAGCGCCCCTAGTGGCCACAACTATTCAGGACTTGTCATCTGTCAAATCATGTCAACTAGATGATAAGATATTTTTGTGATATTGATTTTCGACTAGTTTTTCAACGAAATTGAAGAAAATAGTGTAAAAAGTGAGTGTGTATATTATACCTAGCGATTTTCTTCCACGTGAAAAATATGGATATTATAATACGTACGGGATTTGAATCGATTAAGCATAAAATACATTTCCAACCTGAAACTGAGCAAAAAGGGAAAAAATTAGTATTAGCAAAGCATGTGAGAGAAGTGGAAGAGCTTAGAACGAACGGGAAAAGCTTCTTAATAAGAGCTCTGATCATAAGACAAACGTCTGTGACACAAACTCCCTACAAAACATCATTAAATGTGAGTACATACCTACCTACATATCAAGTTATAGAAATAGTATATTTGAGTTAGCTTCATGTCAGCTTACTTATATTAATTATTTTATTGTTTATTTTAATTCCAGATAAATGATGAACGTGTTGTTACAAATGTTAAGTGCGACTGTGTTTACAACCAAAGTGGCAAGTGTAAGCATGTTGCTGCTTTGATACATTACATCAACACAGAAGAGAGCTTATCAAAAACAAGCAGCGAACAGCAGTGGGGAAAACCCAGCACTCGACAATTTGTCAAAAATAAATATAGTAAAGGTAGATATTTCGAAGAAATGTTCCCGCCAGTTGCAAATCATACCCGAAATCTCGCCTGCAACGAAGTGCAACCAGTATTGCTGGCTGAATTAGATCCAAAATCACCTCTAAAATTAGCTCTTGAAGCAGCAGCAGCACAATCAAAAGATGCAAGTTGTGTAAAGGAAATATTAGTAGAAATTTTGAACAAAATTGAGTCAAATTTGGAGCGAGAAGACTGCATCGCATGTTTAAACTTTTTTTTATGTACAGAGAAGAATGTGAAATATACCAAAAAAATTATATATTAGATGAACAACTAAAACAGTTTTACCATACAAATATAGTGCTTTCTGATGAAAATATAATTAAGATTAGTTATGATACAATTAAGCAATCGGCATGCCCGAATTGGTATGCTATTAGACAGGTAAGAATATCTGCTAGTACAAATGTACATAGCATAAAAACACGTACTACCAAAAGTATTAAAAGTTTGGTATCAAACATGTTAAATCCAAAGAAAGTTGACTGTGAAGCTACTCAGTATGGTTTAAGATGTGAACAAAAGGCTTTAGAAGAATACGAAAAATTAAATCAATGCGAAGTGAAAAGAGTGGGTGTAATAATTAACAAGGTTCAGCCATGGCTGTGCGCAAGTGTAGATGGAGTTGTTGTAAAAGATGCCTGTGTGATAAAATTGGTTGAAGTCAAATGTCCAATTTCATGTAAGAATAAACCTGTGGTAAATTTGGAGACTAATGTGTGCAATGTTACTTATTTAGAATTTAAAAATTCCACATTGGAACTTAAGAAAAGTAAACCATACTACACACAAATACAAACACAAATGTATGTCACTGGAATGACAATGTGTGATATTTTTATATATTTACCAATAAAAAATGGCAGCGTGACTATCGAACGAACTTCAGTATGAAACAACAAACGGTTGAAATCCTCGTCATTAGAAACACAAAGCTGATGAAATAATCTATCATTCAAAGAGCTGTTGCGGATTTTATTGACTGCTTTGATAACATATTGCAGTGATTGAAATAGTTTTTCACTTAAGTTTCTAGCAACTAAATGTTGTCTATGAATAACGCAATGTACACCAAGGACATCTGGAATTTTATTTTTTTAAGTAAGCTATGAAGCCTTTATGTCACCCTGTCATAGCCGGAGCGCCATCTGTAGCAACTGAAATAATATTTTTCAAAGGAATCTCTTTCTCATCGCAAAACTTTTCCAATGTATTGAATATGGTTTCCCCTTTTGTATCGGTCTCTAAATTTCTAGCAAATAATAGTTCTTCACATATTTTCTCATCTTTAATAAACCTCACGTAAGACAACAACAATGCTTCATTAGTTGGTAAAGTGGACTCATCGAGCTGAATTGAGAATTGACTTGTCCTCAGGTGATCGCACAATGATTCTTCAATGTTTTCGGCCATTTCATCAATTCGTCTTTGCACAGAATTATTACTCAAAGGAATTTTTCGGATAATATCTGCGGCCGGTTTATGAAGCACAGTAGTTATTGCTGGCAATATTAACTCTTCTCCGATGTTATGTGGTTTGCCTTTTTGAGCAATTAACAAAGAGATATTGTACGAAGCTCGAAGTCCGTCGTCATCTTGCTTAGCAGCCGCCGAAAATAGTTTTGCTACACTTGGCTGAGTATTATTATCTTCTCTAGGTCTTGAAAATATGCTACATTCTTGTCTTTCTTATCTGAATGCATTTTATTCAAATGATCTTGCAGCCTTGAAGGCTTCATTGCTTCATTCGAAAATGTTTTTAGACATAAAAGACAGTCCCCTCTTCCCCACTGGGCACTATGGGCACGTGCCCAGGGCCCCGCGATCGAATGGGGCCCCCTAGTTCCTGCCAGATTACCAAATGATAACCGATATTTAGGTATTACCGAAAAACATTAATTTGGAAAAATCTGATGATAATGACTTACTACAATACCTACGCTTATTATATTAGCTTTAGTTTGCCGCATGCGGATTCCTTGTACAACATAGCTTGAACTTTTTGACAGATGGGTCAGTGATGGGAAACAGAAAATATCTATTGGTGTAAAAAATGTGTTGGCTAAATATGTGGCTGTATGTATGTTTTAAACTATTCAAAATAAATAAATTCATTCGTCAATCAATTTTATTGCACTAGACATAAAAACATTTTTTTCAGTTTTTGTTCTCTCTCTCTCAAAAATGAGTTTTTCCGATATTAGTATATTTAGGTTAATTTAAATACCTATATGTAAGTATAAGAATACAATTAAAAGAAAAATTATTAATTTAAAAAAAGAAGAATTATTTCATGCGGTGTGGTTTATGTCTTAAAGAAACCTATTCGAACGTCATTCGTAATACCAAAGACAAAAAAGGGGAATTCCCGACTCCCGATCGTCGTTTGACTTGACGAACGGGAATTGCCTTCAAGTATTTGTCTGCGATGTTGTGGCGTTTGTTTTGTTTGTAGTTGTTAGTTTGTTACTGACTGTGCTTGAGCTCTGACAAAAAAATAGTATTGTTTGATTAAATCGTCGTTTGTCTGTTTTGTGTTAGCGAATATTTTCGTTATAAAATTAATTAAATACTGAATTATAATATAAAATGTCGAAACGGTCATATCCTAGTGGATCTGAAAAAAGGAAAAAAGCTCTACATCAGAAAGAAGTAATTGAAAAGTTACCAAAATTAACATCATATTTTACTACTACTACTGGAGAAACTTCTGTAAGTAGCAATCAACTCATGAATGTTCCACATGATGACTCAGCTCAATTACAAATTGCGGGAATTTCTAAACCTTCATGTTCCAATTTTGAAAAAGAGATTGAATCAGAAAGCGACTATTCCTACGACGAAAGTGCAACGACTTCAGTAACTTCACTAAAACCGACAACTCCAACTGTGTCAATTGAACAGCAGTTTTCCAACACAGAAGAATTAATATCGCACGATCCCGCCGATTATTTTCACGAAAAGTTTGTTGAAATAAATCGCGAAATTTTAATTCGTAAGGGACCAGTATATTTTCAAAATAAAGATTCTGACTTTTCCGAGGCATCCAGAACCTACAAAGATGGTAATAAATTAGTGACGAGATATTTCAACAAAGCATTATTTATTCGCAAATTAAAGAACAATGAAAGCGTCGAAAGAAAATGGTTGCTGTATTCGCCTTCCAAATGCTCTGTATTTTGTTTTTCATGCTGCTTATTTAACCCAACTGATGTTAATCTTTGCTCTCGGAATGGATGTAATGATTGGAAACATATTAATCACATAATTTTAACACATGAAAATAGCCCAGCGCATAAGCAATCTATGATGACTTATCTGGCACGAAGTAAAGCGGTTGGTAGAGTAGATATAGAGTTATTATCTCAACATCAAAAGGAAGTGGATTACTGGAGAAACGTACTTAAACGGATTGTAGCTGTTGTAAAATTTTTGGCATCGAGAGGGCTTCCATTTCGCGGCGACAATGAAATCCTAGGATCTCCAAACAATGGAAATTATTTGGGTTGTGTGGAATTATTGAGTGAATTTGATCCATTTCTTGCAGATCACTTAAAAAAATTTGGGAATCCTGGAAAGGGTAACATTTCTTATTTATCAGCAAATATCTGTAATGAGTTTATTGAAGTAATGGGAAAACAGGTTCTAAAAAAAATTATAAATGAAGTTAAATCAGCAAAATATTTTTCCATAAGCGTTGACAGTACGCCCGATCTGTCTCATATTGACCAGCTAACTTTCATCATTCGATACGTAAAAGACGGTGTTCCTGTTGAAAGGTTTTTGAAATTTATACCTATTAAAGAGCATAAATCTAAGTATTTAGCGGAGACCATCTTAAATTTTTTAGAGATACATGATATTCCCATAAAAGATTGCAGAGGACAAAGCTACGACAATGCTTCAAATATGTCGGGAAAGTATAGTGGTCTACCGGAGGCATCACAGTTTTTTGAAATAGTTCAGAAAGTGTACAACTTTTTTTCGGGCTCTACCCACAGATGGAATATATTAACAGAACATTTAGGTTCAAAAAAAGTTGTTAAGAGTCTTTCACAAACCAGATGGTCAGCCCGAGCTGATGCAGTAAGTGCTTTGCATGGGGGTTATAAAAAAATATTAGAAGCTTTAATCACCATCGCAAACGATACTGAACAGGCACGAGAAACAAGAGACGAAGCCCTTAATCTGTCTAGAAAAATGGGAAATCTAGAATTTATTATACTGACGGAAATCTGGAGCACCATATTGGAAAGAATAGACAAAACAAGTAATTATCTTCAGAAAGAAACAATAACACTGGACGTTGCAACCAATTTGTTGACTTCACTTTATGATTTTATTACTAACCTCAGGGATAAATTTGATAACTTCGAATCATCTGCCAAAGAAAATAACCCAGAATCTGACTACAAGGATCTATCTCAAAGAACAAGACGTAGAAGCTCACGGCTGGAATTTTTTGATGGCTCTGCGCCATCAGTCCAATTGAATGGAAAAGAGCGATTCAACGTAGAAACCTTTCTCCCAATAATCGATACCTTGAGTGTTCATCTAAAACAGCGACAAAGTTCATATGAGACCGTCAGTCAACGTTTTAGTTTATTTTTTCACTTAAAAACTCTGAATTCCGAAGAGATACGACAAGGATGCAAAGAATTTTCTCAAATCTATCACGAAGATGTAAATGAAAAACAGTTAGAAATAGAATGTCAACATTTAAAAGAATACTTAAAAAATGTTCAGAGTGAAAATGAAGCATCTAACAGTGTACAGGAAGTATATAATCTATTAAAGCAAAACAAAATTGAAGACACATTTCCTAACGTAAAAATTGCATTGAGAATATTTTTAAGTATGATGGTAACTAACTGCAGCGGAGAACGCTCCTTCTCCAAATTGAAACGAATAAAAAATGAATTAAGAAGTACAATGCTTCAAGAGAGATTAACTAGTTTGTCGCTGATGTCCATAGAATGTGATATTCTCAATACCATAGATTTTGAAGATGTGATTAACGATTTTGCTCATCTTAAATCTAGAAGGGTACCTTTGCAATCAACATAGAATTAATCTAAGGATTTTAAGTTAAGCGAGTTACTTTTGTAGATTATTTTTTATATTTCCTATTTTTTTATAGTTAGTAACTAAATAAAAATAAATTTAGAACCTTGTTTGTCTTTCTTTATCTATTGTAACTAAATAGTGTTTTCTCAAGGTCATAGGGGCCTCATGATCCTAATGTGCCCAGGGCCTTAAATAGTTTAAAGACGGCATTAATAAAAGACACAAAGGCGACGATGGGTTTGTGGGATTTTCAATAAATCCGAATTTAATATATTCCGCACGCAATACTGTGCGGAATATATGTGCGTCTCTTCTTTTTACTTCCGACATTGTTTTGCTTTGAGAAATACGTTCAACTTCGCGAGTAGTGTAGAGGAGGCGTAAGTACTGCTCATCTATTGCGCGCGAAACCACAAATGAAAATAAAATAAATATTACATTGTTTATATAGGAATGCTTAAGCAGCACGCACCGACAGGAATAAAACAAACATGCATAAATTCGTTTATCTCATTCGACGCTCAATCGTACTCAACAAGTCCGAACAAGTATTCAATGAACCAGCCAACTGATACAGGAATGCACAATTCGGGTTATTTATCAAAAACTTGTTAAAACATGATAGATATCTACGAGTACTAATTACTATTAAAATGCGAAAGTGTGTCTGTTGCCTTTTTATTTGTTTGTTTGTGTCTACTTTCATTACGAAACGGAGCGACCGATTGACATGATTTTCATTTTTTCTATATTCAATAACATAGGACAGATGAACTACGCGGAGAGAAATATAGAACCGAGTTTGAGCAATCTTTTATTTCATATTAGTTGATGTTCACAAGTTGTTGTTGAGAGTCGAGAGCTCTTGCAGTCGTTGTTTAAGAGGCCTCCTAGCTAAATAAAGCTCCTAGCAAAAAAAAAACATTTTCTTTCTGGGTCTCTTACCGCCCCCCTTAAGACCTGCAGCGCCCACAAGGGGGCGTTATCGCCCACTTTGGGAAAGACTGGTCTAAACGGTGAGCAAATAACAGGCCCCCAAGTGGTTTTTGACCCCAAAAAAGTAGGAAAAGTAGGACTTTTTCAGCAAAAAGTAGGACTTTTTTACTGAAAAGTAGGACTGAATTTGCCATAAAAATCAAACTTTTTTGCTGAAACAATATATATTTAAAAACCAAATATACTAAAAAACTCAATAGTCTATCAAATATGTTAAAATTGTAATCAATTATTAATTAATTTTATTTTAAAAAATCCCCAACCAAAAGGCCGGATAAAGTTTTAGTTGAGGTTGTCTTGAAAACGTGTAAGTATATGCAGTGGTCTATGAAACGCTAGTAGTCTTTAGATTTCGAAGTAAAATTAGCAATTTAATTTAATATTTAAGTAAATTTAGTTTTGATATTTTTTAAATGTGAAATTGACGTGAAAAAGTGCCTGATAAGGCCTATTTTCTGAATAAATTTTTGAATCTTTTGCATCTTTGAATCTTTGAATATGTTTTTACAACAAAATCAACTAAAACTCTGGATGGGGTTTGGCCATTAATTTATTTTCAAAATTACAACTATATTATTACACTGCCTAGAAAAACCTTAAGTGAATAATGGTGTATCAGTCTAATTTAATTTCAGTCTTAAATTGTAGTAGTTTACATAATTGTGTAATATTAAATCAATCACCTCTTCTTAAGTTTAAAAGCTCCTTAAACTTTTTTTACCATAAAAATAAATTAAGGCGCTCTCTCATGTCAATGACCTTGAAGTGGCGCCCTTACACTCACACAGAAACAGAATTTAAATGAGTGAGGGCGCCACTTCAAGGCCATTGACATGAGATAGCCCTTTAAATAAGAAAACTAAATAAAATAAACATAGCTTCTTGGTATACCCTTGAAAAAAGAAAACAACCAAAAACTATCTTTTTATAATTTGAAAACAAAACAAATGACTCATCGCTTAAGACTACCACAAAAACACAATATCAACAATTAATATAGCTTCTTGCTATTACCATGAAAAAACAACTAAAAACTATCTAGTTATCATTAGAAAAACAAAAAAACAAATGACTCATTGTAGGCTACCACAAAAACAAAATTAACGTAATTGTTTCATAAAAAAATGACAAAATTAGGTAAAAAATACAAAAAAATTCTAGGTGTTGAAAATATTCCTAGAAAAATGCAGATGAAACACTTAACCAAAGGAATTTCTCAGGAATTTATTAAATTTTTTAATTCTTCTTGAGTTTTTTGTTTTGACTTGATACGAAAATATCTAACATCGTACGTTTAGTTTTTTCAATTTCTTTCTGCTGCATTCTGATTTCAGCTAGGCTGGATTTACTTTCCTCAACTTTTTTACACGCTGCTTCCAGCATGGTTTGTCCTATTTTAACCCCTTTTAAATCTTGCTTCTTTAATGCATTTTTTATTCTTTCATTTGCTTCGTCTATTAGTGTCTTGTAAGTGTCCATCTCTGACGCAGCTTCATCCTCTTTCTTTCCTAGAGATTTTTCTTTTAATATCACTTCTTTAGTTTTTCTACTTTTCTTTTCAAATTCAGCTTTCTCTCTTGCCAAATCTTCTTTTTCTTTCATTTTTTTCTGTTTTTCATCTTCCTTTTGTTTTTTTATTTCCGCTTCAACTCTCTTTTCTTCTTCTATTCTCTCTACATAAGATTTGTAGGCTCTAGCACCTTTATTAATAAAATCTTTTGTGATAGGGACCAAGTGACATTTATTGTCATACTTTTTTAAGCCATCCTTTGTTGATTGCAAAGCGCTAATCGAGGCTGCTGATAGAGATGTTCTTGTGCTAGTCAAAAAGTTTGTAGTTTGAGAAAATCCTCGTTCTACATCGGCATTACCGTGCGGAATTACCAAAACTGCTTTGACTAATTTAGTAAGTTCAGGATACTTTTCTTGGCCAAGATCATTATTCAAAGCAAAGATTTGACTATAGTAGTGATCAACCCTCTTATGCATTATATTTCCATCAATTTCATACATGTACCAGTCTTGTGGAATATTTTCACACTGAAGAACTTTCCATTCATCACTTACTACATCGGCATTTAGGGGTTCTTTTAATTTGACACTGGTTGCAAGTTTCTTCACAGATGCAAGAGTCCAAGATTCACACCTATTTTGGGCCTTCAGACATCGTGCTTCTCTGATTACACCATTGGTTGGTACTTTTTCCAACAACTTCAAAGTTACACATCTTAAAAATTTACGCATACCCACAATCAAACTTGATTGTTGTTCAGCCTTCAGTTTACCTACTAATTTCCTAGTGTTTTCTCCAATATCTATGTCTTTGTCCGAGAGTTCAATTTCAAAATTTGGGAATTTCAGACTCTTTAAATCTTCAAAACTCATTTCTTTTAAATTTTGGATTCTGATAAAACGTCCAAGCAAGTTCTTAATAACACTGACCATTTGATCAAACAGTAGGTGGATAAGAGGTTCTTCCTTCTGGAAAAGTTTTAGAAATGGTTCCAGTAAATTCGATACAGTAATCAGAAAATGAATCTTGGACAGAGTTATGACGGGGGTTTTAAAGAATTTTATAATTCGGTTGTAACGTCCATTTTCAGTTATTTTCTTATCTCTTACAGGAAGGGTTTTCAGAAAATATTCTTCTGCCACTGACCACTGGCTCAGCAATCTTTCCAAAGCAGGTCCTAAGGTAAGCCATCTGCTTTGCACATGTTTTAAAAACTTTTGATTTTTGAAACCAAGTTCATCTTGTAGTTGTTTTAGTTCTTCGACCCTGACAGGGGAAAGTTTGAAAAAATAGTGTAAGTCAACTATTAAGTCTGCTATATCGTCTCCAAATTCATGTAGAGCTTTGGAAAAAGCATTATGAACGGAATGTAGGTTACAAAACCCGATATTGAGAAGAGGAGGCAGGTCCTGAGATTTTTTCACTTCAGTCACCATTTGGAAAACTGCTTTGTTTACATTGGGCCCATCACTGCCTAATGCAATAAAGTCTGCTAATAGGATTTGAGCATCATTAATTGTTTGAATATTTTTTTCTGAGATAGTGTTGGCTTTTGCCTGTCCCATTAGATGTGTGTCAAGATGATGGACGACAACTTCTTTTTTAATGCTGGACCAGTATCTTATTTTGAGATCGAGCTGTTTTTTTACTTCTCTATTGGTCAGCTCATCATAAGAAATGGAATATGGAGATGATGAAATTTTTATATCATACAATAAGGCCTCATGGAAATAGGGTCCAGTTGCTTCTGTTATCATGTAAGATAATTTTGTGTGGGACATAGAAAACCTGGAAGCTATAGTGCTGTCAGGGAACATTTCTTTAAACAACTTTGGAGTATCATCTGCTGAGTTATATGAAAAATCACTACTAACTGACTTGAGGCTCCACAACAGCTCAGCCTTTATGACCTCCTCTTTTGCAGTCCAACAGAAAATAGTAGCTTCGGCGTTATCGGCTTCACTTGAAGTTTTTGTTTGACTTACTAAAATCATCTGTGTTCCAGCTAACACGTTTTTAGCAAATGAAGAGTGGAGTTTCGTTTCTGAGTGAGTTAGCAACTGACTTAGTCCACGGTTATCACATCGTACAACTTTCTTACACAAACGACAAAACACTTCACATTTTGATTGTTTTACACACCACTGTTCAATAATTTGGCCGTTTGAGTCCTTCTTCTTTAACCACTCATCTTTGAACGATGTTTTATTAGGCATGTTCACTGCACTGCTATGTTCATAAACATTGATCTTTCTTCAAAAACTAAATAATCTGAATTAGAAGTCTGCAACTTTTTCCTAACAACATGAACATTAACTCAAGATCGCAAAAAAAAAACACATGAATTGGTAGGTCTAAGACCATTAGAAAATATATAAAGTTCAGGTGAACTTTTAATATTTCCTGACCCTGGAAAAAAATGCTGCAACAACCTGGGTTAAAGTAGGCAGGAGCATGGATTTCCCCTCAGTTTACTTCATTGGGGAATCTAAGAGACATGTCAGAATAGTAAGCACTGATAATAATCACTATTTTTATTTTGTATCACAATAGTATTGCCATGTGTTTGAAAAAAAATATTTTCACCCAATAACAATGTTGATTAGATTAACCATACATGTACTACTGGAACTTATAAATTTAAATAAATCAATTATTTTATTCCAAAAAAAATTGGATCTTAGTCAGTCATATTTGTAGAAAAAAAAACTTCTCATTGGGAAATATTGCTAGGTAAACATTAATTAATAAGCATAATAAATGATTGCTTATTACTTATTCTTAAGGGCTGTGGGTTTTGTAATAAAAAAAAAACACGGGTTGCACTCCGGGAGTGCCGGCAGAAGTGAAAACTTAAATATCAACGTTGTGCATTTTGGAATGGTTAGGCAATAATTTTGCCCGAATTGCTTTAATTATCAATATAAAAGTATTATTTATGTGGTAACATACAAAACTATTACGATTATTTTACATCAATCTCTCTGGAAAATCAACTTTCATCCATGACACTTTTATACACGACTTTTACAAATACACAGCACTACACAGGCGGTCGAGCCATCAGCTGTCACCATCTGTAGATGCGCGTGGAAGACTGTAATACAAACACACACGCGCAGGCGCCCAGCGCCCACTCAAACGAGACAAACGGAGCAGGCATACCCTCTCTTCCTACCGTACGGTAAAAATGTATTACCCCCTCTCCATAAATCTTACGCTTTTTCGATCAGCATCTGACGCGAGTTCAACATTTTTTACCCATCCAACAAAAAGTGCCAAGCGCCGCTAAAGAAGTTTTCACTTCAAAAAAAAAAAAAACAACATATAGAAAAGTAGGAAAGTAGGACAAATGTGTAAAAAGTAGGACTTTTCCTACTTTCCTACTAAAAAGTAGGAAAAGTAGGAAAAGTAGGACGACTTGGAGGCCTGAAATAAGGAAAAATTGCGAGTAAGATAGAGTAAGACGACAATTCCATTTTCCCATATAAAAGTTGACCACTTACTTTCTGTCAAACATTTGACGGTATTTGTACTCTCAGTTCCACTCGAATTGACAAGACTTTTGAATCGAAAACATAATATCAACTTTGCTCATAACATCGTGTATTTAAATTTTAAAATATAAAAATAATTAATGTGTTGACATGTTTGATGGGTGCCAACCTTACAGTGTTACCAACTCTCAAAAATATTTTTATTATAATAATAAGTGCATCCGAACGTTCCATTGTTTTGTCCATAGATTTAGAGACTTTTTGCTGCGCTCCTACTTTAACATCCTTGGTTTTGTCATCTCATGTTAAAAAAAAAAACATTTAATTGGAGAAATACTGAAAAAACTGATTTTCTTCTCGCTGCTTACAATGCCGAGGAAAAGAAAACGACCTGACATAGGTCGTCGAAGTCGTGTAAATGTGCAACGAGCTACTTTACGCTCCAACCGCACTAATGACCAGCGAGAGGCTGATAATGATAACAGTCGTACAATTATGGGAGAATTACGTTCAAGAGTAAATAACTATGAAGTGGATAGGCAGAGAATGGAACAAGTTCGTACACATCGATCACAACAGCAGCAAGCACGGGATAATGAATATAATCGATTCCGCAGACGCAATGCTCCTGTAAACCTCGAACGAGGAACATTTTCCTACGATCCGGAAATTAATTATAGTGCCGACAAATCTGTGACGATTGGAGAAATGTCAATCATTTGTCAACATTGTAAAGCATTAAAATACAGTAGTGAACCTGCAGGATTATGTTGTGCTGGTGGCAAAGTAAAATTGCCACAATTGGTTCCACCACCTGAACCGTTACACTCATTAGTTAATGGGATGGAAAGTGAGTCTAAAAACTTCTTGTCTAACATCCAAAAATATACTAATTGCTTCCAAATGACATCGTTTGGTGCAACACAACACACAACACAAGTACAAGACGGGTTCATGCCCACTTTCAAGGTAGTATACCATAATTGTTTTAGTGAAATTCTAATTTGTATTTGAATCACAATTAATTTAACCAGTTCTTAAACAATTACAGATACAAGGACAAATCATCACCTACTGGGGGCAATGCTGCCAGTGCCAGATGCAGATCATAAATTTTTGCAAATTTATTTTATGGGCAATCAAGATGCGGAAGTTGATACACGTTGTGGTCATAATCCAACCGTCAAGCGAACCATTGTCCAACAACTGCAAACATATCTTCACGAGAATAATGAATTAGTGAAGGTGTTCAAAATGGCACTGGATCGGATGCCATCAGACAGCCATAATATTGTAATAAGAGCCGACAAAACACCTGCTGAAGAGCATGCAAGGAGGTTTAATTCACCGACAATAGATGAAGTGGCTATTGTCGTTGTTGGAGAGAATTTGCAATCAAGAGATATTGTACTTCATCGCCGGAACAATGAATTGAAACGTGTATATGAAACGCATAGAGCTTATGATGCTTTACAATAAATACCCATTAATTTTCTGGCAGGGAGAAGATGGGTACCATTTTAATATCAAAATGGTTAATCCAACAACAGGTAATTAGATTATACAAAATAAAATATTTTATATATTCAATATATAAATGTATTTTTTTATCATTTGTACTTCCAGGTGCTGATACACACAAAAAAGTCAGTGCCATGAATTATTATGCATACAGACTCATGATCCGTGAAGGTGAAGCAAATCACATTTTGATGTGTCAACGGCTCTTTCATCAGTATGCAGTGGACATGTACGTCAAAATTGAGACTGAACGATTGACATACATTCGTCTAAACCAACAGCAGCTTCGATCTGAAGAGTACATTCATCTTCGCGATGCAATCAATGCTGACGGCAATGTAAATAATGTAGGAAGAATGACAATTTTACCGGCCACTTACATCGGAAGCCCGCGCCACATGCACGAGTACGCTCAAGATGCGATGTCTTATGTTCGAAAGTATGGTTGTCCAGACCTATTCATTACATTCACCTGTAACCCACAATGGATTGAAATAAAAAAAGAACTGCTACACAACCAAACACCACTTGATAGGCATGACATCACAGCCAGAGTTTACAAGCAAAAATTTAAATCTTTAATGAATTTCATTACAAAGCATCGTGTGTATGGCCAAGTACGTTGTTGGATGTACTCTGTTGAGTGGCAAAAGCGTGGTTTGCCACATGCTCATATATTAGTCTGGTTGGTTGACAAAATAAGGCCAGGAGAAATTGATTCCATTATTTCAGCCGAAATTCCTGATGAAACGGTTGACCCAAAATTGCATACAATAGTAACTAAACACATGATACATGGACCTTGCGGAGTTATCAACAACAGCTCACCCTGTATGATCGACGGCAAGTGCTCCAAACGGTACCCGAGAAACTTGGTTGCTGAAACCATCTCGGGAATCGATGGTTACCCATTGTATCGTCGGCGATCAGTTGAGGACGGTGGACGATCTGTAGATGTCAAGATAAAAGGACAAGATTTTCATGTAGACAATCGTTGGATTGTGCCGTTCTCGCCCATATTGTCCAAAACTTTTGAAGCTCACATCAATGTGGAATTTTGTAACTCTGTGAAATCCATAAAGTACATATGTAAATATGTTAACAAAGGTAGCGACATGGCCATCTTCGCAGTAACAAACACAAATGATGAAGTGTCTCACTATCAGATGGGTCGCTATGTAAGCAGCAATGAGGCTATTTGGCGCATATTTTCGTTTGCAATTCATGAAAGACATCCCACTGTATTCCATTTGGCAGTTCATTTGGAAAATGGACAACGAGTGTATTTCAACCCAAACAACGCTGTGGATAGAGCGGCACGTCCACCTGTGACCACATTGACAGGTTTCTTCTCAATTTGTGAAACTGATCAATTCGCTCGCACTTTGCTGTATGCTGATATGCCGCGCTACTACTCATGGAACGCATCATCAAAGTCTTTTCAGCGTCGTAAAAAAGGAACACCACTTGAAGGATATGAAAATGTATTTGCCACAGATGCTATAGGCCGAATATATACAGTACATCCTAATAACGATGAATGTTATTATCTTAGATTGTTATTGGTGAATGTTCCTGGTCCGACATCTTTTCAACAATTGAGAACAGTTGATGGACATCTGTGTGCGACTTACCGTGAGGCGTGTCAATTATTACGGTTGCTTGAAAACGATTCGCATTGGGATGATACGCTCTAGGATTCCGTGATATCTTCATCGCCGCATCAAATTCGCACACTGTTTGCGATTATAATATCGACATGTTTCCCCTCAAATCCGAAAGATTTGTGGATGAAATATAGGGATGACATGTCTGAGGATGTGTTGCATCGCGTGCGTTGTGAAACTTTGAATCCTACATTGGAAATTACGGCAGAGATTTACAATGACACACTGATCATAATAGAAGATATGTGTTTATTGATGGCAAATAAAGTATTGTCGTGTTTGGGCCTGACAGCACCCAATCGTGCTATGCAAGATGCATTAAACCATGAGTTGCAAAGAGAACTCCAGTACGATACTCAAGCTATGACCGAAGCAGTTCGCACAACTGTTCCGCAATTGAACGAAGAACAAAGAATTGCGTACGATCGTTTGATACAAGCTGTAAACAGTGGGGCTGGGGGGATTTACTTTCTTGATTCTCCTGGGGGTACTGGGAAAACGTTCCTAATTACATTGCTATTAGCAAATATCCGATCGCAAAATGAGGTAGCCCTAGCGTTAGCTTCATCTGGAATAGCAGCAACTTTATTAGAAGGCTGACGAACTGCACATTCAGCCTTAAAATTACCATTAAAAATGCATATCAACGAAACGCCAGTTTGCAACATCGCCAAAAATAGCGCTATGGCGAAGACTCTCCAAGTATGCAAATTGATAATTTGGGACGAATGCACAATGGTCCACAAGAGGTCGCTGGAGGCACTAGATAGGACGTTAAAAGATTTACGTGATAACCAAAACATTTTTGGTGGAGCCATGATACTGTTGTCAGGTGATTTTCGTCAGACTCTTCCAGTAATTCCTCGATCGACTGTTGCTGACGAAATAAACGCATGTCTAAAATCATCAAATTTGTGGCGGCACGTAAAGACACTACAATTAACTACTAACATGCGAGTGTTTTTGCAACAAGATCAAACTACGACTGTGTTTTCGAAGCAGTTGCTGGATATTGGCAATGGTAAGGTCGCAGTTGATAGCTCGACCGGATTAATGACTTTTCCCACAGATTTCTGTCACTTCACAGAATCGAAAGAGGAGCTTATTCAGCGTGTTTTTCCGGACATTAAACAACAATATAATAACCACGATTGGCTAAGTGAACGAGCAATATTGGCAGCAAAAAACAAAGATGTCGATGATCTCAATGCTACCATTCAGAATTTCCTTCCAGGAGAGTTGTTTACGTACAAATCAGTTGACACGGCTACAAACCAGGATGACGTAGTCAACTATTCTACAGAATTTTTAAATTCATTGGACTTGCCTGGACTAGTGGACTACCACCACATAATTTGAAATTAAAAGTAGGGTCAGTTGTCATCATGCTGCGTAATATTAATCAACCTCGACTTTGTAATGGAACGAGATTGGTTGTGAAGAAACTCATGAATAACATCATCAAAGCTAAAATAATCAAAGGAAAATACAAAGGAGAGGATGTCTTAATCCCACGAATACCTATGATTCCAACGGATTTGCCATTTGATTTTAAAAGGTTGCAATTTCCCGTGCGTCTAGCTTTTGCGATGACCATAAATAAATCGCAAGGCCAATCGTTGCAAGTTTGCGGAATAAACTTAGAGTTTCCCTGTTTCGCACATGGACAATTATACGTTGCGTGTTCGCGTGTCGGAAAACCAACATCCTTATTTATTTACGCACCGCAAAAAAAAAACTAAAAATATTGTCTACCAGAAAGCACTATATTAATTAACTGTATATATGTACAGCAGTGGACATTTATTGGCCGATATCATGATGATGATGATAACTGTGTTGTATTTAATTTAAGCAAAGATTTGTTTATCATGTTCACAGTCCAGAAACGAGCACATCCAAGAAAATTTTAAATTTTTGTATATGGAGTGTATAAATATAAATAAATGACTTAATATGTATATAATATGTGCATTTGGATCCTTACAATTATATAATAATATGTTGTATATATCTAAAATAAAACTCAATTTGATACATTTTTTTTTTTTATTTCAAAATATATTAATCACTCTTTTTCTTTTTCTTTTCAAATTATGCCTTCCATCTTTGCTTGACGATTATTTTGCCAATGTCAACGTGTATTAGTAACTCTTTATTTCCATCAACTTGGCTCTATCTACTTGGGAACCACTTGGCTCGCCAGGACATGATAATATGGCGGAAGTACTAGGCGACTCGGACAAATCTGATTCGATCAGAACATTATCAATGTTGAGCTGCTGGCTGTCTTCAATAACATCAATATCTACCAGAACATTCTTGATGTTGGGCTTTTGGCTGTCTTCAATAACTTGAATGTCCTGTATGTCTTCGGCCGATAAATTAAATTCACAGAATGTCTCCTCAGATGATAAAGATGGCATTGTAGAAACGTGTTTTGGTTTAGATAGCAGCTTTTGCTTCCCTGTTCACGCGTATTATTCGTTCTACATTCTTACCACACTTGGTACAAAATCTGAAGGTGTCAGCGATTATGTTGTAGCATTCGTCGCATCTTAATAATAATTTAATACAACCTGGACAGTTATTATTTTTGTTCTGCCGTTCCATCCACTTTTTACAAAACGGACAATGCATTTTAAGGAGTTGAGGGATATATAGCTTCAATATAACTTCTGGAAAATAGTTTTAAAATATCAACAATTTAAATATTATAGTTGTTTGAATTCTTTATTTTCTCGATGACAGATGTAGTTCTTCTTCTTTTCCTAACCATGGCCACCGTCAAAAAAAAAACGACAGATGTAGTTTGATAGTTATAGAGTTAATATTTGTCAGTATTCACTCAAAAAAAAATTGTCTATGGTAAAATGTCACTTGAAATGTAAACGTCTCTTTGCTGTGCATCTATACTATAATTCTTTAATATTCCTAAAAATCTAAAAGCAACAAATTTCAATAAAATTAAAAAAGTATTGTGTCGTGTGTTTGTGACTTACTAAATATGCCTCCAATAATTAAGCGGTACGAAGTTCGCCGGGTCAGCTAGTCATAGAATATTATAATATCTCTTAATAATCGTCACTTTGTTTTGTTACACAATTGTTGACGTCAAAAGTTACTTAGATTTAAGTTAACTGCCGCCTCTAAAGCGCTAGTGCAAGAGAAGCGGTAACAAACTGCACTGCAGCATTTTCTCCAAGGACGTCAACTCACAATGAAATGAATATTTAAAGTTGTAATGTGGACACCGAATACATTGTTTGTTATGTCATAATTTAAATGTTGATATTTGAAAATAATGTCCACTCAAGTTGTAGATTCAGTATGTACCTAATGTACCACATTATGACATTTGTGAGTATACAAACCTTTAAGGGGATCCGCGCCAAGCTCAAGCCATACTTTGTCTTTAAGATAGTCATCGGTCCTATAATAAGCCTTCTCACAGAGTACCTTCTTTACATAAGCTTTAATTTTTTTGTCTGGTATATCAAGGACCGGTTGTGGCAATCTATTATAGAATGTATACCGTTCCCCATTAAAGTTTTACTTACTGTTTGGAGCCTATAATACGGGGCAACTAAGTCACTGTTATTCTTATTACTTTATTGTACAAAGGAATATTTTTCCTTACATACATTATATTTTCAAATATATACCGTGATGATAAGATTAGTATACCTATTTCCTTGCATAATTCTCTCGAGTGAGTCTCTAGATCCTCAGCCGAAAATAGCTCGAATTGCTTTGTTTTTGTAAAATGAAGGTAGTCTGAATATCGACAGCACTGCCCCATAGCAGAACGCCGTAAGACATTCAACTATGAAACTAAAGTACACTAGTCTACCAGTTGCTATATCTATCAATTGTGTCATTCTCCTAACAGCATAAGCCTCAGAGCTAAGCCTATTAGAAAGTTTAGATATATGAGCGCCACATTGAAGTTTCGAGTCGATTGTCATTTCTAAGAAGGTAGTACTTTCAACAAGATCTAATTTCTCGTCATCTATCAATTGTCAACTGTTTAGGTTCAAAATGTCCAAGTCCCAAATGTCCAGAGGGTGCAAAACGTCCATATCCCTACTGAACTGTTTATTAATATGGATATATATCTTACATGGATGTACGTATATATTTTTTATTCGTAGGTACTTAGTATAGTCATTCATTTTACATAATACTAGGAAATAGATATCATTATGTTTTTCTTATTTTGATATTAATAAATAATTAAAGTTATTTCTTTTTTCATTTTATTCCATTACACATAATAAAATATACAATACTAATACTTGATAATAAATAAAATACATACACTAGTATATATGTAGACATTCTATTGTATGTAGACATATAATAATAGATGAGACTATAATGAAAAACTAATTTCTTGTTATTTTTTTTCTGATTACAATTACCTTAAGAAAAGCCATATGGTCTATATAATAGGTTGGGGAAAAAGTCTTTTCGCATTTTATATGAAAATTTAAAACATTTTTTAATATAGTTTATTTACATTTAACTAAAGTATGTAGGTACCATTTTGTTCGATAACTTTTTGCCATCTTATAGGTAGGGACATGATCCCATTGCTATAGAAATTTTGGGGCTTCTGATCAAAAAACTGCGTCAAGTAGTTTTGGCAGTCCTCTCGTGATGTTAACCTGACACTGCCTAAAGAATTCTGAAGAGACCGAAACAGGTGAAAATCTGAAGGTGCCAGGTCAGGACTATACGGCGGATGCATTAACACCTCCCAGCCAAACACTCTTTATTTTTGCTGAGTGGTTAAATATGTGTGAGTTCTAGCGTTATCATGATGAAAAACCACACCCCTTCTGTTGATTAATTCCGGCCGCTTTCTCTTAACTTCTTGCTTTAATCTTATCAGTTGTTCGCAGTAGATTTCTGAATCGATGGTCCTACCTAACAGCTCATAATAAATAATGCCCTTCCAATCCCACCACACACACAGCATCACCTTGTTGCAAGTTAACCCCGGTTTCGCCACAGTTTGTGAAGCCTGACCGGCCTTTGACCATGACCTTTTTCGCACGTTCTTGTCGTACGTGATCCACTTTTCATCACCAATTATCAATTTCTTCAAAAATGGTTCAGTCTCATTACGTCGTAATAAAGAATCACAAATGAGTACACGGTTCATTAGGTTTCTTTCAGAGAGCTCGTGAGGTACCCGAATATCGAGCTTTTTCGTGTACCCAATTTTTTTTTAAATGCGCCAAAACTGTTTTGTGGTCAATTCCCAGTTCTTCAGCTACGTCGTAACTACTGATATGCCGATCTTGCTCCACTTTTTAAAAATAGCATCCATTTTATCCGTAACAGGGCGAAAAGAGCGACGTGCATCTTTGACATCAAAATTTCCGGATTGAAAAACGCTTAAACCAAATTTGTGCTACTCTCACAGACACTGCACTAGGTCCATAAACATCGCAATTTGCGCGCAAATTTTTTTTCGCGGCATGCGTTGCATTTTTACCTTTTTGGTAGTAAAATTTTAAAATGTATCTAATTTCTTCATTAGATTCACTCATCTTGACAGTAAGAAAAACAAATGAAAATCACGCATTTTCCTAATTCGAATATGGAATTATCTTCTTTAAAATGTAAGCTTTTAAATGATACCAAAACCAGCCAGGTACAAATAGTATAGCCAAAGTGGGTTTATTACAAGTTCATACATACTATATGCGAAAAGACTTTTTCCCCAACCTAATATGACCACTGCCCATTTAAATATAAATGATGTGGGTTATATCTGGCCACTGCCCAGTTAGGTCTCAACAAGTAAGTATAGAACAAATAAAGGTTAAGGCACATCATTATAAAGGATTTTTTTTCTAAGACTTACAGTGTGTTTGTTTATATATATTTGTGTGTTTGTTTGTAAAAACCTTATTTTCACATCAATATAACCCCAAGGTATCAAAAATGTTGCCGTTAAAGGTCAATGTTTATTAGAGTGGTCCTATAAGCGTGTTCCCTGTTACATCCTCACCTGGGATGCTTCGGAAAAAGATCTTGTTACAAATATAATAAAACCACTAGTAATAAATGAAAAATTCTTTAACTTGAGGTTTGGCATGTAACAATTTTATAATAAAAAATAAAAAAACTAAAAAATATTAGGAATTGTGCATCTCAAAACTTTGCGTTCACTTTGACGGTGTAAATTATCAAAACATGGTGCTGCACTTGACACAATCTGCACATAATTTTTGATTTTTGTGGCATTTTTCGGGTACTGCAGTACCGGCCTCGCCGTCTTGTACCCTCACACGGCATGTGGACAACAACATTGTTCAACCTTATCTCATCAGACACTCCAAACCCTCCCTTTTTAGGGTTCCGTAGTAAATAAACAAGGAACCCTTATAGTTTCACCATGTCTGTCTGTCTGACTGTCCGTCCGCGATCTTACTCAGCGACTATAAGTACTAGAAAGCTATAATTTGGCATGAATATATATATATCATTTAGGCGGAAAAAACGGTAAAATAAAATATTTAAAAAATGCCTTTTTTTTGGGTAGCTTCCATACTTGTAAAATGAAAAGTCAATTTTTTTTCTCGACTAACCAATCATGTTGGGTATCGTTGAATAGGTATTTTAAAAATATTGTGAGTTTGAGAACACCGAGTTTGAGAACACCGTTTTTTATTTTTAGGATCCGTTTCTGAAATATTTGCTTTTAAAGTGAAAAAAATGGTTGGAGTCAAGTGTCCCCCCCCCTCTCTATCTATGCTAAATGGGTATAAATGGACACGTGAAAAAATTCACAGCTATAGAATTTATAACGAAGTTTAAAGGAAAACTATCAGAGCTAAGTTGGGTTTAAATTAAAAAGTTATAGGTGATTAACTTATAAAATGTACTCAGAAAAGGAAAATTTAATACAAATTCAATAGTTAATTAGTTTTTAGACGTTTTTAGTGGCATGACCACAAAGTTGGCGTTCGTAACTACGGAACCCTACTGCGCGTGGCCCGACACGCACTTGACCAATTATTATTCTTAAATATTGGTGGTTCTCTAACACGAGTACAGAAATTGTCAATGAGGCTTCTTGATAACTTCAGACTGAACTCTCGGTGGCTGCTGCTTGTCTTTTTGTGAGTGAGACTATAAACAATATACGCATTTATGCAGGCAGTTTCCAGCATAAACCAAAAGAGATGAATCCAATTCTTCTTAGTTGATTTCCTTCCAATAGAGTTAGACGATCTGTAGTGGCGAAACCTATCAACACCTCCCATATACCTAGTATATTGCTCAATTGCCAGAAGGCAGGTCATTGCAGCTTTTTGGCCATTTTTCTAAGTCCTTTCAATGTCCGTTAAAATATTTCTCAAATGCAGCATTTCTAATAAAGGGAGACTAGTAAAAAAGTTATCAAAAGCCACTAAGGTCTCACACTTAACTTTTCTACACAGTTCCATAACAACTTTATACCCAAGCCCTCCATCACCATCATCAGCAGTTTCACTTTTGCCACAATATACACTGAACTGATATAAGTATCTTGTCTCTGAATCACAACGAGCCCAGACTTTTTATCCTCTTTTAATTGGTTTGTTGGGCATGTATTGTTTCATACCACTTTTCCCTATAAATTTAACCATGCTTTCATCGATGGACTGTGTATGGGATCCAAAACAATTTCTTTCAAAGCTTTTATTCAAAATATTTAAAATCGGCCTAATTTTTGCTAACTTATCATATCTAGGTTGGGTGCGGGGTATTTCAGTGCCTTGTCATTCAAATGTAAATTTGCTGTAGGTTTTTTTAAATCGTTATTAGTCATTATTGCACTTATGACCGGATTTTGATAGAAAGGGTCTGTAGACCAATATAATTCTATTTCTAAAAGAGAGGTTGCAGGCCCATCATTATGATGATACCTCTGCTATGATATTAAAGAAATCACTAGGAAATACATCCAAGAAGTAGTCCAAAGGAAGACTTCTGTAATTATACAACTTCGTGGATTTCAACTTTTGCGTAAAAGCAGGAGCAGCAAATTCTGTTGTATTACCAGACCAATCCCTGACTTTGTTTATTACTTCTTGTAATAAGGCATGTTGGGTTGCTGCTAGTGAGAGCGAAGAGGTGGCTTTTAAAAGCACAGCATTTGTTGCCACTGATGCAGGTAAGGGCTGGTTGGACTCTGCTTGAAGTGAAGACTATTACTTCTTGTAATAAGGCATGTTGGGTTGCTGCTAGTGAGAGCGAAGAGGTGGCTTTTAAAAGCACAGCATTTGTTGCCGCTGATGCAGGTAAGGGCTGGTTGGACTCTGCTTGAAGTGAAGACTGAAGAGTTGCTGCTGAAGACGAGGGACGATGAGTTGCTGGTGGAGATGACAGCATGTGGGTTGAAGTTGAAGGTAAGTTTTCCATAAATACTGCCGGAGACGAAGACCGACTGGCTGCTTCTGATGGTGAAAGCTGATCAATGATTGCTGAAGTTAATGTTTCCATTATATCTGCTGGAGGCGAGGAATGATGAGCTGCTGCTGAAGACGAGAGATGATGTGTTGCTGCTGGAGACGAAGGCTTGTGGGTTGTAACTGAAGGTAAGTTATCCATAAATAATGCGGGAGAAGAAGGCTGCTCGGCTGCTCCTGATGGTGAGAGCTGATCAGTGATTCCTGAAGGTAAGGCTTCCACTATAACTGTTGGAGGTGAGAGGTGATGAGCTGCTGCTGAAGACGAGGGATGATGAGTTGCTGCTGACGAGGAGATATGATGAGTTGCTGCTGATGACGAGAGATGATGAGTTGCTGATGACGTCGAGAGATGATGAGTTGCTGCTGACGATGAGAGATGATGAGTTGCTGATGACGACGAGAGATGATGAGTTGCTGCTGACGATGAGAGATGATAAGTTGCTGCAGAAGACGAAGGCTTGTGAGTTGTAGCTGAAGGTAAGTTATCCATAAATACTGCAGAAGATATCCATATCCAGCCTTATTACATATCCATAAATACTGCTTGGCTGCTCCTGATATTGAGATTTGACCAGTGAGTGCTGAAGGTTAGGCTTCTACTATAACTGCTGGAGGTGAGGGGTCATAGCTTAGTCTAGGCTTTTCAGTCGCTAGAGTGACCTCTGAGATTGCAGCAGGACATATGGGCTGAAGAGTAGATGAAACTTC
This sequence comes from Acrobasis suavella, assembly GCA_943193695.1. Lineage (NCBI taxonomy): Eukaryota > Metazoa > Arthropoda > Insecta > Lepidoptera > Pyralidae > Acrobasis > Acrobasis suavella. Next base: position 34,736,524 of record OW971928.1, read on the forward strand.
TTCTAAGATTTGTAAAAGATCAACATCTGTCACATTTCGCAAGTCATCCAATGCCTGATTGATATTAAGGTGGGTATAATGATGAAGTTACTGAAAGCTCTTCCTCCTCTGATAATTCATCTTCTGAAGATGCGTAAATTTCTGCCAAGACCTTTTTAATATCTTGATCACGAAGACTTCGCTTCATCTGAAAAGATTAATTAATATTAATGCCTCTGTAGTGTAGTGGTTACAGCGTTTAGCTCTCACTGCGGAGATTTTTTCTCCCTGGCGACGTCAACGAGTTACTGTTGTTGTACTACTTTGTTAGGACATTGCTGATTACATGATTGCCTGATAAGATGATCCGTGCTTCGGAGGGCACGTAAAGCCGTCGGTCCCAGACACTGTCTTTTACAGTGGTCGTTATGCAAACTATATCAGAGGTCTATAAGTCGGTTTAAAAACTCTGACACCAGGTTCATCGTGTTATTCTTTGAACCAAAACCTATCTCACACAAAATAGATTTCAATGTTGATGTTTAATTATTTACTTGGATATACTCGTAGGTGTATCATGTTGTGGCTTCACCTTTATTTAAATGGATATATGCTTGTAGGACAGTGGTTACATATTAACCACAAAACGTTTTCTGAGAAAGGCAGAGGTCACATGTTGACCACACAATTTCGGCGTTAATATTTCGAAGAAAAACAAATATCATGTAATTCCGAAACATATTACAGATAATTCAACCTATCTTCTATTATAAAAAAACACAAAAAGTATCACTCACGGGATTATTTTTCGCCATAATTACAAATCACAGTCACAATGCACATAAAAAATCCATCGTTGAGCAATAGTAGTTTATGCGACTGTGCATAATGAAGGGAATGCCCTTCATTATGCACAGTACAACAACACGAATGAGAGTGTATGAAACGAGCTGAAGGCGAGTTTCATGATAACATCACATGAGTGTTGTAATGCCTAATTATGTATAGTTGCATACACTACTTTATCTACACACATAATTATCATAGTGCTCTACGATAGGTTCAGGAACCTTAGGGAATTGACCTGAATTACATTGTAATTTAAAAATAATGTTATAAAAAACTAATTGAACACATACAGAATAAATTATTTATTATAATAATTGTAATTAATATTAACAGTTAAACAGTGAGATACAGTTAACGGCCCTGGTTGAGTTGCATTTGAATTGGGGTCTTGTTTTGGAGCTAAAGAGCTTGACGACGGTGGCATATTTATATTTATTATTTCTTTATTTTTATAGAGTTCATAATTTGGTTTGATACACTTATTTTCTTCTGCATAGATTCATCTATGTAACCTTCAGCGACCGTTGAAGATCTTCAGCCTCCGTGGCGTTTGAGAGCTGTGATGTGATGTCCCCGCCTGCATCGACCAGCAAAGTGGCTGATGTCCTATGAAAGCAGTGGCCTGTATATAGTTCAGGATGCGGAAGATTTAAATAATTTGCTATAATGTTTCCCAATTCTCCAAATTTATTTATCCCAATCTTTTGTTTGGTGCATTTGCCAGCTGAATATTTTATTAAAAAAATGACATTTGACAAGTTTCTGGTCTCAATTGTATGTACTTTTTACACAGCTTACAGTAAGTTCCAGTTACTGTGAAAGTACGATTCGTTTTCGTTTTAGTATAGACAAAACCATTCTAGTAACAGACTATTACTAGAATCGTTTGTAGATTTGAACATCACTAAACTGTAAAATGTACAGTTCTTGTCGACGGCAAGCTCCCATTACACCAAATATTAGTGCCACCTGAAACAATATCAAAATGTCATTAGATGTCAATCATCTCAATGTGCTAATGAAATCAAATTTGTTTGAAACATATTTACTTCTTCGGGATAAAACGTTTTTGCTTTTTTCCTGTATATCCCTCCGATTTTCTCTTAAGAAGAGTAGTCAGTTTGAAATATTTTGAAATATCCACTTTGTGCTTGATGTTCAGCATGCTTTTAAGCATTGAATAAAAGGTCCACAAACTAGCAGGACTTAATTTGTTGAATAATTCTTCAAAGTAGGCTAATAGTACGTGTCTGATGACACAAGTGCTCACCAGGTCTTCTTGTCGAAATAAAACCAGGAGAAGTACAAATATGCTGGTGTATTACTATATCTTGTAATTAGTGTAAAAATTACAGTTTAAAAAAAATACTTATATCAAATTAACTGGTACGGTCCGTATGAGACAAGCTTTTAAAGTGCAATGAGTGACATGCAAAATCTTCAATGTATCAAGTACAATTGTCCTTAATTAAAAGAAGTGCGAATCATAAATTTTGCATCATTGCTCTTCATTTTTAGTAGGAATCTTCAACATATTCTCCCGCGTTTAAAGCATCAATTATGGCTTTAAACTGATCATAATCATTAGTCTTCGCTGTCAGTCATGGGTAGAGGACTCAATCGGGTCAGAGGCCTTCTCTGGATTCCTCGTATCGTCCGTACATCGGCTACTCTGGATATGCCATCAGGTCCAGGAAACAGCTGATGAACACGTCCCATTTTCCAAGAGAGAGGGGGGCAGTTCTCTTAATGTATGATGACCATGTCTCCCACTGATAATTTTGGACAATTCTTCCTCCACTTGCTGCGAGACTGCAGTTCGTGCAGGTATTCATGTTGCCATCTCCTCCAGAAGTGAAGACGAATTTTTTCTAGTCTTGCATAACGCTGAAGTAATGTGATGCGGGCGTCCTCGATGGAAGGCGGTGGTAGCAACGCGGTGAGTGGGCGGCCGATCAGATAATGACCTGGAGTGAGGAAAAGGAGGTCGTTAGGGTTGGAAGAAATGGGGCACAGTGGATGACTGTTTAATACGGCCTCCACTTGTGCAAATAGGTTTGACAGCTCCTCATATGTGAGGTGGGTGTTACCCATGACGCGCTTGACGTGAAAGGCAGACTTTATGGTTGCCTCGAACAACCCATTAAAATTCGGCCCATAATTAGGGGAAAAATGAAAATTTATTTGTTCCTCATTTGCAAAGTCGGATAAGGATGTGGAAATTTCTTTAATGAAATAACCAATTTCCTTAGCGGCGGCTACGTAGTTGCGTCCATTATCGCAATAAATATCTGAAGGTTTGCCGCGACGAGAAATAAATCTTCTAAGCGTAAGAATAAAGGCATCCTTTGTAAGATCGCTAACCAGCTCGAGATGCACACATTTATAACGTAGACGTACAAAAATACATAAATATGCTTTTATAATAGTAGCACCGCGCCCTTTGCGGTTTAGAATATAAAAAGGGCCTCCGAAATCGGTGCCGACGGCCTTATATGGAAAATCGGGAGAAACGCGCTGAGAAGGTAGGTTACCCATCATAGGGACTTACGTTCTACCTGCCGCGCGCCGGCACAGAGTGCATTGATGCACGGTGCGCCTCGCTAAATGCCTACCGTTCACTGGCCACACACTTTGGCGCACGCAAGCCAGTAACAGCTGTGGGCCGGCATGCAGATTACGTAAGTGCTCGTATTTAAAACATAACTTAGTGAGGTAATGAGATGAATGTAGCAATATGGGATGTTTTTGTTCGTAAGTATACTCGGAGGCATCTAAACGCCCACCTACTCGAATAAGATTAGTTTTGGATTCAAAAAATGGTGCTAAGCATATAATTTTAGATTTGTTTGATAATTGTTTGCCAAAACGTAATTGATTAAAGTCATCCGGAAAAGACTCTTGTTGCGATATAGAACATAATAGATGAAATGATTGTTTTAATTCAGTTAAAGTAAGATTTCCCGTAATTTTGGAATAATTTTTAGCATTTTTCAAATTATTTATGAAGCGAAGTACATACGCATATACATGTTTTAACTTAATTATAGAAGAAAATCTTTCGAAAGAAATAAAATTTACTGAAGGTAGTAAAATAATTGAGTTACATTTGATTTCGGGTAAGTCAGATTCTGAAATTTTCTTGTGTAATACAGGCCAAGACGATTCAGGTTGAGATAAAAATTTAGGACCAAACCACCATAAAGATTTGTGTTGTATTTCGTCGGGATTTACACCGCGGGTTATCAAGTCAGCCGGATTCTCGCTAGTGGGTACGTGTCTCCAACTGTTTGCATTTGTGAGTTCGCATATCTCGGAAACTCGATTGGCCACGAACGTTTTTAGGCTTGGGCTTGTGCGTAACCAACCCAAAACGACACTCGAATCGGTCCAATATATGATGCGATGGATTGGGTCTCGTAGTGACTCGATGACGGACTGACAGAGCCTTGCGCCTGGTAAACCTGAGGCCAGTTCCAAACGGGGGATGGTGGATGTATTAGGTCGAAGTGGAGCCAATTTTGACTTGGAACACAAAAGACGAGCGTTAACTCTTCCTGAGTCATCCTCGGAGGTCATGTAGACACAGGAACCGTAAGCCTTCTGTGATGCGTCACAAAAAACATGGATTTCCACCTTGCGAGCAGATTTGCATAAGACGTGCCTAGGTATGTGTACTGACTGTTTTATTTCTTTGGGTACGGGTTCATCCCAGTCTACCTTTGCAAGCCATAGTTGTTGCAATAGCATTTTAGGAATAATGACACATGGACTAAGAAGTCCCAAAGGGTCAAAGATTTTAAAAGAAGTGGATAAAATTATATGTTTTGTAACTGTGGTATCCGGTTCCTGGGGGTCAAGATTAATTGAAAAATATAATTCATCCGAATCTGGATTCCAGCCCAAACCTAGGGTGCTGAAAGAACTGCTAAGCGCTAAGTTTTCGTTTGTGTCAATGGAGAGAGATTGGAGAACAGTCTGAGAATTTGATTTATATTTTCTCAGAGGAAAACAACCAGAGGCAAGAGCTTGAGAGACAGATTTTTGTATATATTTCAATTCAGATTCGGAATCTGATGACGTAATTAAATCGTCTATATACATTTCGTGTTGTATGATTTCGCGAATCATAGGATAATTGCACTCTTCGCCCAGCTGCCATAAAGAACGCGTGCTGAGATAGCTAGCGCTGGCGAATCCGTAGGTAACGGTGCGTAACTGTAAAGTGCGTAAGGGTAGGTGCTCACTCTCGCGCCATAATATTAATTGCAGATTACAATCATCCTCGTGCAATTCGATTTGGCGGTACATTTTAGCTATGTCAGCTACGAGAATGTACTGATGCTGCTGCAGTTAATTGTTTTAGTTGTAATAAATTAATAGTGAGGCTGTATGAGCTGTTTGTAGAATTGATTTGTGCAATGCAACTCTTAGTAATCTGACCTGAAGAGTTGTTGCCTATACCAATAAGATTGATAGGTTGTATAGGACGAGAGTCAAGTTGAAGGATTTGAGCAAGGGATTCGGTGATAAAGGAAGACTGACTTCCAGAGTCCAGAATAGCACGAGCTCTCTTTTTTATGTTTTTATTTGGATTGATTACCTCAATGACTGCTGTTGATAAAAGAACTTGATTGAAAGGTTGCTTAGAAAAACTTGAAACAGAAGAATTAGGCAGCTTATCTAACTGCTTGTTGCTGACTATATGCAGAAGAGTGTTGTGCTTACGTTTGCAGCTTATCTACCCCCCCAATGGGTTCCCGGTTTGTCGTACCGGGGGGGCTCAGTACCCGTGGTAGCCTCGAGCCACGGGGAAGCTAAGAGGAACCCGCGAGGGTCGCGGGGCGCTCCTGCTGCCGTCAACCAGCAGTAAGCGCCCACATTGGGGCGGCGGGGGAGTGGGAAGATCTCCCCCCACCCGGGGAGGGGCGCTCCCGCGGGCTCGGCTTCGGCCTTGAGCCTGTAGGGATGCGCCCAATGGGGCGGCGGGGGAGTGGGAAGTTCTCCCCCCACCCGGGGTGGGGCCGCCGGGAGGGGAATTTTTCATTGCTCTCCCGGCGCTTCAGGCGGGGCCACACCGCCGTGGCTGTGGTTGGAGATCGGTCGCGGAGGAGGAGGAGTGTCGGTGTTACGTTGCCGCTCTCCCTATCCTCCGCGACCGAGCGGTGCCGCACCGCGTTTGCGGCGAGAGGTAAGCGGCGGAGCCTTTCATCTTCTCCGCCGCTGGGAGCCGGTTTATCTGGCTCCCATGGGTCCACAGGCGGTGGACTGCGTGGGAGTTTGCCGCCTCTCAATTGGGCCGAGGAGGTATGGCGCGTCCGTGAGTTCCGGACGCGCCGTCTTGGTGAGTGGGGGGGCGCTGTGACGCCCCCGAGGAGGGGCCGCTTTGGCGGCCAGCCGCGCCGGGGTTCGCGGATGTATTTCCGTTCCCGTGTCCCCGGCAAAAGCGGTTGAGATGGAACTCCGGAAGTTTTTTAGTGGGTAGGCACGTCGATCTGGCGTGGAGTCCCACATAACCCGACAGCCTCCCCCGCAGGTTGACGGGTATCCGTAACAGGGATCTTTCCTCCTTAAAAAAAAAAGGCAGCTTATCTAATTGCTTGTTGCTGACTATATGCAGAAGAGTGTTGTGCTTACGTTTGCACTCCCGGCAAGGTCCCAATCGACAAGAGTTGACATCATGACCTGACCTGAGACAATTAGCACACAGATTCAACCTGGCTACTTCAGGAGGGACAATCGTATATCCTATGGCTGCCTTTGCAAGTTGCACAAGTGTAGGTATGTGAAGTACTCGGCTGAGTGCAAGCAAACGACCTGACATTTGATGATTTATTTTGAGACGATTTAGAGTGGTTATTATTCGATTTATTTGGAAGAACATTATCAGATTTATTTTTATTTAATGACTCAAGTACGTCAGCCCGATAATAAATGAATTTTTGAAAGTGTTTAAATGTGATGTCTTCATCTAACGTATTACGATACTCTTCCCACCTGGCGAGTGTTTGTGAGTCTAGTTTTAAACACACAAGATGAATAATAAGCAAGTCCCATTTGTCGGTATCTTGCCCCAAACCGGAAAGAGCGCGCAAATTCTTTACAACGTTATCTATTATGTAACGCAAGGAGCGATCGGACTCGCGCGAGATAGATTGCAAATTAAAAAGTGCATTCACGTGATGAGTTGTTAACAATTTTTTGTTATCGTAGCGATCTAGCAAAAGATTCCACGCATGTTCGTAATTAGTTGCCAATATTGGTAATCCTGATATGATTCTCGCGGCGTCGCCCTCTAGGTATGACAAAAAATAATGGTACTTATTGATAGGGCTAATTCGTGCATTGTTGTGAACTAGGGACAGGAAACGTGTCCTTGAATTTCGGCCAAAAAATTCATTCGCCTCGGAATTTATTTATATTCAAAAAAGGCAATTTCAACAATCTGCTCTCATTATGATCATGGCAATCGGCATGACAAGTACTGATATTTTGAGAACTGTCGATGCCCGCGATCCCCTGGAATGATCGGCGTGAAATGTGAGTGGAAATAGAAGATGAAAATAGCCAAAATTGGGATTTGGACGCAAAATGGTCAACACAATAAATTTGGAGGTAGAAACACTATTACAAGTTTCTATTAAATTTATTAAAATAGTGACAATTTATGTGGGAAATAAGCGTATAATTAGGGATTGCAATCCCGCAAAACGGGATCCAGCATTCCCGCGGGGTCCCGCACCCTTTATCAAAGTGCTGGATCCCGCACTTTCAAAACGCGGATCCGCGGATCCCGCTTTAAATTTGCCGCTAAAACGTTCGTGAGTTTCATATCGCGAGAAAGCGAGTGGCGCGAGCGCGACGTTGCCACCTCGCGTTGCTATGCGGGGTGAAGTGGGCGGCGGGCGGCAGGCGCTTTTGTGTTGGTTCAGTTCAGTCAGTTGCACAGACTCACCGTGCGTACCGTGCGCTTCGCGCGTCGTTTCTTGAGGTGACAGAGTGACGGTGTTTTCGTATTCACCGTCCGGCGTTTAACGTAAGTATATTTATGTTTTCAATTTCGTTTTTGTGTTGTGCTATTTTAAATGCAGATTGTGCCGTAAATATGAGTGTGAAAGTGTGATGTCGTAATATTGCGTGAAAATTCACTTTTAACTTATTTACAAGTTAATATGTTTTTTGGTTATAAGTAGTTCACTGATATGACCATATATCAAAGATTATCATAATTATTTGAATTCAAACAAAATGTTTTACTTCATTATAAAAAAAGACAAAAATATTAAGGGCTCATTCATTGTATGATTTTGCCGCGGGGTCGCGGGATCATCTATCCGAGTACAAATTTTCATTTATCTTAGAAAAGAGTATATTTCATTACATATGATCATATAAGTATATTTTACCCGCGTTATTACTATTACTTTATTTATTTGCAGGAAGAATAAATAATGTCCAAGTCCACTAAAACAGGGAATTCTGAGAGAGTAAATAAAGGCGACGGTGACGGCAGTCAACTTCGTACGGGTCTATGGCGTTATTTCAAGAAAAGTGACAAAGGCGGCAAATGTCTTATGTGTTCCGATGAACTAAAAATTAGTCAACGTTCTACCAAAGGCTTAAAAATACATTTAAAGACTAAACACAATGTAGATGTGGATATCGGTTCTCTAAACAAAAAGACCGAAGAAGAATCCTTACCAGTGGTACCAAAGAAGAAACCCATAACTATGGACAGTTTTGTTATAAAAGATAACTCCATGGAAAAAATGATCTCTAGGATGGTATGTAAAGACGGATTCACCTTAAGCTCCTTTTGCACATCATCGGATTTAAGAGATTTATTTTCTAAAAGCGGACATAAACTACCTAATTCGCCAAATACGATAAGATCTATTGTAACAAATTTTTGTAACACAATCAAAGCTGATATGATCAAAGAGTTTGAACATCTTAAGAAAGGAAAACAGAGATTTTCGCTCACATTTGATGAATGGACGTCACAGAAGAATCATCGATACTTAAATATCAACGTTCACCAAATAGAAAATCATTTCAATCTAGGTTTGGTACGTATACATGGCTCGGCTACCGCAGAATATTGCATTAGCTTACTAAAAGAACGTCTAGCAAGTTTTGGTTTAGACTTAGAAACAGATATTATCGCATGTACAACAGACAGTGCTAGTGTGATGGTGAAGGTTGGCAGGCTATTGCATTGTTCCCAGCAGCTTTGTTTTACACATGGCTTACAGTTAGTGGTAGTTGATACACTGTATAAGAAAAACAATTCACCAATACCAGAATGCCCAGCAGCCATAATTACGACGGAATCTGATAGCGATGATGACGATGATATGGATGCGAATGAACAGGGCGTAACTGTAAATATAAATTCACCACCACTTGAAGTGACTTCTACCTACAACGATCTATTGAAGAAAGTACGAAAAGTGGTCAAAATTTTTAAACGGTCTCCAACCAAAAACGACGTCTACTTACAAAAATATGTAAAGGAACAAGAAGGCCCTAAAAAAGAATTGACATTGATATTAGACTGCCGTACTCGCTGGAATAGCCTTTTAAATATGTTAGAACGATTCCATAACTTGAAGAATTGTATCGATAAAGCGTTAATCGATATTGGATCTGAAATTAAATTCAGCGATAATGAGTGGTTCAAAATCAATGATCTCATTGTCAGCTTGCAGCCTTTTAAATTGGGGGTAGAGGCACTTTGTAGGCGAGAGTCAACACTTATTACTGCGGACACAACAATCAGATTTATTTTGGATAAATTGCAAGAACAAAATACGGTGTTGAGTAACCAGTTAGCTCAGAGTCTACATGAACGTGTTCAAGAACGTCGTACTGAGATGACAGGGATTTTGATTTATTTGCAAAATCCAAAAAAGTACGACCAAGAAGCCAAAAATACAGATCGTACTCGTACATTCTTAATACCAAAAAAAGCTGCAATACGCCAAGAAATAAAGAAAATAATAGAAAGAGTCAGTAGAGTTGAAAACGATCAAAATGAAATATTTGCAGGTGACGCTGACCTGTTTGAAAATACATCTCTGAACGTTGAGAGTTGGAACATCTGCAACTCACACAGGTCCTACTCCTACTCTAACGTTAAAAGAAGAATTAGAAAAACAGCTCCAAGAAGAAAAAGAAATATTCAAGAATAAGCCAGAAAACAAGGAAAAGGATTATGATAAAATTTTGAAAAAAGAAATGGCTTATTTTGAGTCCGATGGTATCAGAGGAGAATACCTGACTCTCGCCAATGAATATATGCTGACGATTCAGCCTACTAGCGTAGAAGCTGAAAGAGCGTTTTCGGCGTCAGGATATATTTGTAGCTCACTCAGAAGCAGGCTTAGAGATGATACTATAAATAACATTTGCTTTTTAAGAGCGTATTTCCAAAAGTTATCAGTATCATCATAGGTGAGTCGTAGTAATAACATAAAGATAAGAGGAAGTTGTGATTTGATAATTAGTCATTATAATGGATAAGACTGATTACCTTAAACCTATTATATGTAAGGGTAAAATTAAAAAACTTTTAATGCCAAACATTTAAAATTTAAGTTTTTTTAAGACTGATTTGATTAATAATTACTCTTGCTTACTTAATTACAATTTAATTAGTATTTTGTTAGAAAACAAATACTTTTGTTGCATTATGTGAGACATATATAGTTTTAAAATTTAAGTTCTTTTAAGACTGATTTGATCAATAATTACTCTTGTTTACTTAATTACAATTTTATTGATATTTTGTTAGAAAACAAATACTTTTGTTGCATTATGTGAGATATATATAATTTTAAAATTTAAGTTCTTTTAAGTAAAACTGATTTGATAAATAATTACTCTTGCTTACGTTATTACAATTTTATTGATATTTTGTTAGAAAACAAATACTTTTGTTGCATTATGTGAGACATATATGATTTTATAAAAATACAACTTGATTTTTATAAAAAACCTGTAGTTTTAATTGATTTCATAAATGAAATTAACAAATGCGGGATCCCACGGGATCCGCGCGGGATTGGTCAATCCCGCATATCAATCCCGCGGGATTGAATAAGCTGCGGGATTGCAATCCCTACGTATAATGCTTTACTTTTGTTTTAGTTTGAAGATTATTTACAGGAAGAAAGAAATCAGTGGAATGCTGAACGATTTGTAACGTTCTGAAAACAAAGGAATGCTATGTAATCAGTCAGTAGCTATGCTGGAAATTAACCACTATTTACACAAATGGAGACCTAAACAATCAAGGAGGAATTATGGATGGAAAGAAAGAATGGTTAAGAAAGCAAGGGCACGTATCTGAATGGCTCGTTGCGGCTCGAGGCGATGCTGACTATGCTGGGCGCGACTCGAATCGGGGCCGGTGTAGACTGCCTGCTTCTGCTCCTAGCTGCTGTCGCGGAGATCGGTTGCACGGGCGTCCTAACTCAGGACTCTGGACACGCTGCGTGGCTTCTCTGCAACAGCTGGGAATTAGCGAGTGACTCTTCGTCCTGTCACGGTCGCCAATTTATGTCTGATGACACAAGTGCTCCCCAGGTCTTCTTGTCGAAATAAAACCAGGAGAAGTACAAATATGCTGGTGTATTACTATATCTTGTAATTAGTGTAAAAATTACAGTTTAAAAAAAAATACTTATATAAAATTAACTGGTACGGTCCGTATGAGACAAGCTTTTAAAGTGCAATGAGTGACATGCAAAATCTTCAATGTATCAAGTACAATTGTCCTTAATTAAAAGAAGTGCGAATCATAAATTTTGCATCATTGCTCTTCATTTTTAGTAGGAATCTTCAACAGTACGTTCTCGGACATGGAAGTCGTAGATTTTTCCATTCTCCAATCCAAAAAATCCTTGTATGCCTTCTCGTAATTGGCCCTTGATTTATATGGCAACAGGTTGTTTGTTGCATTCGTGGCTGCATTAATGATGTCGGGCGGAGTGGTCATATCATTATCTGAGTCTGTATCACTCATATTCGCAACTTTTTAACTATTTTCATTCGTTTCAACTTTTTACAAATACTCGTAAACAGTAAAACATCAACAAACAAAAATGACAACTCGGAATGGCGGCGTTTTGAAATTCGAATCTGTCATTTTTTTATCATAGACAAACGAATGAACGCTCCTATTCTTGTGTCAATCGAAAACCAATGTCGTGCGATTTATTTTAAAAAATATACTGAATTTACCTGAAATAGAATTTGATCAATTGCCAGTCTTGAACTCAGTTTCATCAGTTTTATCTCAAACTAATACACCTGTTGTTCAGAAGACACGTTCTAAGCGGAGTATGAATCAAGAACCTCGACTTGTAACGAAGAGAGTAAAAAAATACCAACGACCACCTATTATTTTTAAATGGAAATCAGGTAAATTCAAACACTCAGCAACTTTCGAAGAATCGCATTTTATGAACGATGCCACCGAAATAACGACCAAATCACCCCTAGAATACTTTTTCAAATTTTTCTCTGAAGACATAATATCTTACGTAACTGATCAAACAAATTTGTACTCAGTTCAAAGTGATCCTACTCGATGCATAAAAGTTTCTGTCTCAGATATGCGTGATTTCTTAGGTGTGACCATTCTTATGAGCATTATAAAAATGCCATCATATCGGGACTACTGGAGTAACGATTTCAGGTATGGACTAATTGCAAATATCATGTCTCTTAAGAAATATGAACAAATAAGGCGTTTTTTACATTTTGTAAATAACACCGAGATAACTGATGACCGATATTTCAAAATACGGCCATTATTAGAAAAAATAAGAAAGAACTGTTTGCAACAAGATGAAGAAGGAAAATATAGCATAGACGAAATGATGGTTGCATATAAGGGAACCAGGGCTGGTAACAGAAGACAGTACATGCCAAAGAAACCAAAGAAATGGGGCATTAAACTTTTTGTTCGGGCTGGGATATCAGGGCTGGTGTATGACTTTTTTCCGTATGGTGGTGAAGATACCTTTCGGTTTTGTTCTTTTTCAGAATATGAAAACAGTCTTGGGCTTGGAGCCAAAGTAGTATTGGCTCTTTGCAAGACAATAGAAAAAAAGCCTGCTTTTGTCTATTTTGATAATTTTTTTACGTCGCTAGAGCGTATCCACTATTTGCGCGATGAATATGGCATCTTTAGCCTTGGAACAATTCGATCAAATCGCCTGAAAGGATGTGAAAAATTTTTACCTTCGGATAAAGAACTGGCAAAGAAAGGTAGAGGCATTGTTTGCAATGAGATGAAAATTGCTGTCGTAAAATGGCTTGACAATAAATCAGTCACGCTAGCAAGCTCGTTTGTTGATTCCTACCCAATAGGAAAAATCAAGCGCTGGTCCAAACAGGCCAAATCGAAAGCCGATGTTGACTATCCCGCAATTGTAAAAGAATACAACTCATTTATGGGTGGCGTGGATCTTTTGGATATGTTGGTGGCTCTCTATAGAACCAGCTTTCGGACAAAAAGATGGTATATGGCGATCTTTTCACAGCTAATTGATATATGTGTAAATAATGCTTGGCTACTTTATCGTCGGGAGTCAAGTGAGAGGAAAAAATGTCACTGAAAAAGTTCAGGAAGTGCATAACAACAGAACTATTTAAAAAAGACAGAGCAAATAATTGTTTGGAGCAGCAGAATACGTTCAATGTAATGTAAAATTCTTGAACCCGTTTCTCCCCGACCAAATGATGCGATTCGTTTTGATGACGTTGGTCATCTTCCAGTATTTAGAGAACGAGGGAGATGCCGATTGTGTAAAGAAGGACAAACAAATGTTCATTGCGTAAAATGTGACTTGCGGCTCTGCTTCGTACCTAAAAGAAACTGTTTTTTCAACTTTCACTCTAAATAAGTAAATTGGTTTCCATTATCTTGTTTATTTTTTGCTGTTTTAGTCTTTTTTTGATATTAAATAAACGTTTTTCTCATAAATATTGCGTTTATTCAAATCTAGCCCCAAGAGCAATGTGACAGCAGAGATACACATTTTTTACCAGTTATTTAATTGTTAATTGTGCAATGTATCATATTTGATACATCCAATTTCTAAAAAACTAAAATATTATTATTTTTTTAACTATTTTTTCTAATGTCTTTTTAAGTAAATAAATATATTATTTCAATAAAACACTAAAAAATCAAAACAAATTGTCATGCGCAATAAAGGGTTAAGTTCAATCACATTCTACATTATGATTACTACTACCCGGATAACGTTTTATCTGTACCATTGCTTTTGTTATGTATCATGCTTTTTATTAGTTCAAGGTGAAAGGTATACTTAAATAGCGATTTCATTTTTAAATGAATAAATTGATAGTAAATAAAGAAGAATAAAATTTTGCTTGGTAAAATAATTTAAAGATTGATTAATCTAATGCTTGTTGTATGTGCAGATTTTTAATTCTAACCTTATTTGCGATGAAATAATTTATTTTTAAAGAGTTAGCATACCCGTCACCTTAATGAAATTATTTTAGGACTACTAACAATGACCGCAGAGGTCGCGGCCGTGGAAGCGGTGGTCGAGAGACCCGGGTCGGTCTCTCGGGTCTAGAAGCCGTGGCACCGGTTTAAATGACAACCCATGCCCTGGGCCTTCGTCACGTCCTGCTACAGCTAAGTGAGTATAAAAATATTTTTTTTAATTATATCCGTAACTTATAACTATTTTGATTTCAACGCCCTGATACGTTAAGCTTGGCTTTTGGATTTTAGGGTCCTGGGCTCTGTCTACCCCATCAGTGATAAAGACGTATTAATGTATGTGTAGATCCGTGTTAGAGACTGTATATTAAAATATTATATTTTGTAACAGCGAACTTGATGTAGTGAGGGCTCAGCGGAAGCTGACTAATAAACGAATAAGCGCGAGCTAGATTGTCGACAGCGCGATGCACAATTACAGCGGGTGTTGCTTCCTGATGCGCCACCTCGCAAGCGCGCTGCTCGGTAATATTTTATTTATTGCTGCAACATATTTTCTTTGAGTAATGATCTTTATAATGAATTTATACCTACTGATTTCTACTACAGGTGGTCCTCACCACAGGGAGAGGAGTGTGAATTGGTAGTTGCCTCCACACGCGGTGGAACTTGAAGTGGTGCTGGAGCTTCGTATGTAATTTTATAACTATATTACGAATATTATTTTAATGTTTTTGGATATTTTACCATTCTAAATCGTTCTTGTTAAGCTGCTGTAGATATGATACAGGGGTGTCCCTTGTTTCACAGACTGAAATTACATAGA
Organism: Acrobasis suavella; assembly: GCA_943193695.1. NCBI lineage: Eukaryota > Metazoa > Arthropoda > Insecta > Lepidoptera > Pyralidae > Acrobasis > Acrobasis suavella. The sequence goes on from OW971928.1 coordinate 34,751,670, forward strand.
ATTTCGATTCACAGAAAATTTTTCATAGAATATTTAAGTCTTATATTTTTATTTCAAATATTATTGTTTCAAAGACTATTTACTTGAATGAAACACAATTTATAGAAACACAGTTCAATGAATTTTAGAATCTCATTTTTTCATTTAACAAACTAATCAAACAGTAGAATATTTCTTTAAAGAATATTGTTTGTTAGGTATAATCTTTCATGGAATTTTATTTTACTGAAAATTTGAATATATAAGTTATGTTATTTATGATTTTACTGTCGTCATCTTCCAGGCTTTCCATATATTTTTGGAAATAAATAGGTATTTCTGATTGTTCTAAGTAACTAAGTGCTATAAGACATTTAATTTCAAGATTGAACTTTGAATCCTTCGCAGCGGCCGGCGAGTGCTGGGAAAGTTTTATCCATTTTACTAGAATAGGGCAAACTTATATATATTATGTATGGTTATAAATATTATATTAACTAAACTTATTAAAAATAATAAAGCCTTCACCTCGTGTGGAGGAATCTCGGATTGCCGATGAATTTTGTGAGTTAATCTCAGTTTTATAATCTTTTAAGCTGTAACCCGCGAGTTCGTCTGCGTAGAAGTCAAGGAAATGTTTCTAATATGATTTTATTGGTTTTTTACGTTATTAATTTTGTTATGACAATGAATTATTCTTCTTCAGTATTACAATCTTTATAAAAGTGTTGGGATTTAAAAGCCTAGCGAGAGGACACAACCTTGTCGAGCTCCCGCTCCCGCTTCCGCTCCCGATCCCACCCCCGCTCCTACTCCACTCAAACACGTCATGTTTCTCGCTTCAAAAATGTCGAAAATTCATACAAACTTGCAACCCCTATTACACTTATTATTGTTATTTTCAAAATCTGAGGAATGTATTATTATTTTCTACTAACTACTAAAATAAATAAAAAAAATCGTGTCTCTCACTTTAATAATTACGAAATTTCATACAAACTGGCATCCCTTATTTCACCCCCTTAGGGATGGAATTTCCTAAAATCCTGTCTTAGCGGACGTCTCCTAGTTACAATCTACCTATCTGCCAAATTTCATCTTCATTGGCTAAGGAGTTTTCGAGATTTCGTGATGAGTGAGTGAGTGATTTTCGCTTTTATATATATAGATTTTTGTATTTTTGTAAATTTCTACATTATTTGAATATAATTACGTGTGTTTACAGTTGGAGAAGCCTTTGAAAAGCCTCACGAAGGAGAAGTGAAGGTCCTGTTCGAACTTCAAGTCAAACGCTAAGTATGATTGGTTTCTTAATATTTTAGGTTATTAACCAAAACCATTGTTTATTACAGCCCTTGCCAGTTGGGAAGTTGTTAAAGATACTGATGAGCAGCATACAAATTCTACTGCAATGGAGGCATTGCAGTATCAGCCAGAGCTAGAGCAGGTGACACAACTAAGTAAGTATTACATACATTTCTACTTACTTAGATCATAACAGATCCTTTCTCTTTTCAAACAAGATTATTTGTAAAATTATTTCAAAGAGATAAAACTTTTTCGCAGTGCCGAACACCGATATTACGGCGCGGAGAATAACAGCGAGGCCATAGGCAGAAACGGATCGGTAAGTACTATACATTTAAAATGTTTTCAATTTATAAATAACTATCTTTACGAAAATATTTAAATAGACACATTTAAAACAATTTACATCTGTACGTCCTATCGTCATTTCCTGATTATAACGGCCCTACTTATGTTGGTAGAATTGAGGTATGAAAATGTTCATCAAGATGCCATTAGAAGACTGGCTTGAAATGACGGACAACACTAGTGACTGTGACATGGACGTTGACGATGACTCCGAAGAAACTGGAGTAATACCGACAGTTAGAGGTCGTGACGCAGAAGCCGAGCCTGCAGCCGACTCAGACTTGACAATGCTTCAGGCAAACATCTTGAGGACTGAGGACCGACTAAATGACATGCAGTACGACTGATAGCACAAACAGACTCATTGACCTTTGACTGGTCAAAAGACAAAAATACATTTATTGGACAACGCGAGACTTTTACAGGTACACCCGGACCGACTTGACGTTACAGACAAGACTCAACCGATCGATATTTATTTTAAAATGTTTGACGATGACTTTATAGACAGCCTGCGTTTGGAGACCAACCGGTATGCGGATCAACGAATCGCAGCTTTAAAGGCTAACGACAAGCTACGTTTCCATTCCAGATTTCAACGGTCCACCGTTGAAATCTGGAACACAACAGACAGAGATGAAATGACGACCTTCTTAGCTTCAACTATATTACAAGGACTATACCCTTTGACAAACGAAGAATCATACTTCTCCTTTAATGGATTTGGAACTATGCCTTACTTTTCTAGAATTATGTCCTACAATAGACCTTATACTGTCTGTCAATAAAGAACAATAGTAAAACAATGGCGTGTAACCGCTATACGTTTATAGAAAGTATAAGGGATAGGTATGATTTACTTAAAACCATGCTCCATTTTATACTGAATAATGTCACTAAACTGGACAAAATTAAACCGGTTATTAATAATTTAAACAAAAAATTTTCAGATTTATACAGTCCATCAGAGAACGTAATGATTGACGAATCACTTCTAAAATGGCACGGCACACTAGGCTTCTCCCAAAAATTTTATCCAAAGCCGCTAAAGTTGGTGTCAAAACTTACGAGCTTTATTAATCTGCCACAGGATATCTTTGGAATTTTTTGTTTACACAGGAAAAGAAAAAAATGACAGCCCAATCGAAAAATGACACTGACTTAAACAACGACCGACTTGAAATCAATTGCGAGGATGACGAAGAACTGCCATCGACAGATGACCGATAGCTGACGATGCACTGACTGATGATTAACCGATAGACGGACAATGCCCTGACAGTGCTACGGCAACAAAAGTGTAGAGCCTTGTTAAATACCCTTATTAAAACCCTTATTAAATAAAGGTCACAAGTTAATAATGGACAATTTTTATAATGCACCATTATCTAAAAAACAAGACAGACTGTTATGGCACACTAAGACTTAACCGGGAGTTCGTTCCAAGCTCGGTGCAGACTGTAAAAAAGACGGACTTACGACAGGGTGAGGCAGTAGCTCCCCCCCAATGGGTTCCCGGTTTGTCGTACCGGGGGGGCTCAGTACCCGTGGTAGCCTCGAGCCACGGGGAAGCTAAGAGGAACCCGCGAGGGGGCGCTCCTGCTGTCGTCTACCAGCAGTGAGCGCCCACATAGGAGCGGCAGGGGAGTGGGAAGTTCTCTCCCCACCCGGGGAGGGGCGCTCCCGCGGGCTCGGCTTTGGCCTTGAGCCTGTAGGGATGCGCCCAACGGGGCGGCGGGGGAGTGGGAAGTTCTCCCCCTACCCGGGTTGGGGCAAGCGGCGGAGCCTATCATCTTCTCCGCCGCTGGGAGCCGGATTATCTGGCTCCCATGGGTGAGTTCCGGACGCGCCGACTTGGTGAGTGAGGGGCGCTTAGACGTTCCCGAGGAGGGGCCGCTTTGGCGGCCAGCCGCGCCGTGGTTCGTGGTTGTATTTCCGTTCCCGTGTCCCCGGCAAAAGCGGTTGAGATGGAACTCCGGAGGTTTTTTAGTGGGTAGGCACGTCGCTCTGGCGTGGAGTCCCACATAACCCGACAGCCTCCCCCGCAGGCTGACGGGTATCCGTAACAGGGATCTTTCCTCCGAAAAAAAAAAGAAAAAAAGGGTGAGGCAGTAGCTAGTTATTGCTCCGATTTATCGGTGATGGTATTATCTTTTATAATTATTTTTAAGGCTTGGCGTCCGCCTTTTAGCGATTCATTATTCACATTTTCCTTATTTTAAAATCTGAGTGATATTATTTTCTAAGATCTGACTTTTCGTTCTTCACTACTAGCAACACATAATGCCGAACTTCCGATGCTTTTGCCTGGATTGGACCCGTACCCGTACCCGTACCCATACCTGAACTTCAGCTTATTTAGTGTGTCATCCCCACCGAACTTTAGACACTGAACTTTAGCCGCTAAACTTCGGCATAGTCTGCTGAGACACTTAAAGTTTACTGTGAGTGGTGCCAGTGAAACTGTATTTATTCCGCGTATAACAATTTTCCTTTTGAAAATACACAGTTTTACAAATACACAGTGTTTACTTGCTTTCCTATGAAAATAAGTCACAGTTTTAGAGGCTTAAAGCTGCTGATGTCGATCTAAGGACTGCTTTTTCGCATGGCCAACTTAATGTGGCTTTCTCCAGGGTTAGTAACACTTCAGCTCTTTTCATATTGGCTCCCGAAGGAAAGAATTAAAATAATATTGACTTTTAACTCCTAACACTGTTACAAGTACTTTCTTATCTCTCTCTATCTTTCTCTCTCATTAGTTGTTATTTATATTAATACGCCGGAGTCATAAAGTCCACGCGAACGAAGTCGCGGGCATCAGCGAGTCCAAAATAAATTAAACTTCCCGTCTCGAAGTTTCCCGTCTTTTTTTTTCCTCGGTGATGGTATGGCGCGATGCTAATTTAGTTAGCATGATCTCGACGTACCACCCTCTACAAATTGGAGCAACCGATAAATACAACCGGTTGAAATATAAACCTTCTATTGTACTTGAGTACAACAAGTCTATGGGTGGTGTAGACAGGAAAGACCAGTTCCTGTCTGCACAACCCATAGAACGTAAACGTACCAAAGTATGGTATAAGAAGTTATTTCGCCGGTTGTATAGCACTAGCATATTTAATAAGCTTTATAATTTTTAAAACTGCTCACCCTACAATAGATCATTGACAATTCCGAACTATTTTGGCAGAAACATTACTCGCAAGACATAGACAAATTGATATTAGGACTGAACCACGACAGTTACGGACTAAAACGACAGGTAACTTGGCCAAAGCTGCAGCACCGCCATTTTCCAAAAAAACCCGGGGTCGAGGCACACGAGATGTTGGTGGTGCCATAATAGAAGATCGGAAAAAAGAAATAACCGCACACGTTGGAAGTGCAAAGAGTGCGCCGTCAACTTGTGCCTCGAAGATTGTTTTGAGGAATATCATACATAAGTTACGAGTATGTGTGATATGATTTCTTGTGGCTTATCTTCCTAGCAGCGGTCGTCCTTGGTTTTTCACGACTTAGTATTTTTATTACGTTAATTAAGTTTGTTTGTTCGAGTCTGCGAGATCGGGCTTCTCATACTCACTAAAATATCCAAGCCTTTTCTCTTTGTCGATGGCTGATCTGTGTGTCAACTCGTTAACGTGTACTGCCGAGAGGGACTGGTCAGCCAGGCTTTGCTTTTTGACTACTTATTATTTTTTATTACGTAACTTTGATTTTAACTCGTTCGCAAGCCTTACATGTTATAACGTGTCAACATTGTATTTTTTTATTCTAGCCTTTTGGTGTGTCTCACTGCTGGGCAAAGGCCTCCCATTCTTCCTTCCCTCCCACATGTCCCTGTCCGTAACTGCCACTCATTTTAGAACCTGTTAATGTCATCGCGCCATCTTCTCCGTGGTCTCACTCTACGCCAGCGCCCTTCTGGCACCCGCGAGGTTGCCTTTTGGGCTCATCTATCCGGATGCAAGCGCCACACTTGCCCCGCCCAGTTCCACTTAAGTTTGGTCGTCTTGACGCTGACATCAACAACTACAAGAGTATTATAAGTATTTAATAATTATGACATAAAATAATATGACAAAGACCTATTTTTTTTCCAGCCTGTTGGTGTGTCCCACTGCTGGGCAAAAGCCTCCCCTTGTTCCTTCCTATATGTTAAGTATTAATTTTAAAAGGTCAATATGATTACTGCTTATACACAGGAAGTGTAAAAGATGCTGTAATTTATTTATGTTTGTACGTTGATGATATTTCAACATTTTCAGAGAATTTTAATTCTATAAATGAAGTAAAAAGTTTGTTAAATATTCGTTTCATAATAAAAGATTTAGGAAGTGTGAAGTGGGAATTGATATAGAATATAACCAGTCGAAGAAAAAGATGTCACTAAGCCAAAAGAAGTACATTAAACTGTTGGTAGAAAAGATTATAAGTACGAAACACCTATGGAGCAAAATTTGAAATTAGAGCCCGGCAAGAATCAAAATTCTGATATCAAGTATAGAATTACAATTGGAGCACTACAGTGTGTCGCTAATGGAACGCGACCTGATATAGCATTTAAAGTTAACTATTTAAGTCGTTTTCAAAACAGTTATAGTACTACTCATTATAAATATGCATTAAGAGTGCTAAAATATTTGTATTGAACAAAAGAGATGAAGTTAAAATGTGATGAATTTTTTGATGAATTTATTGATGCATATGTTGATGCTGATTTTGCTGCAGATGTCACAGATAGGAAAAGTACAACGGGTATAATTATTAGGTTATTTAATAATCCCATATATTGGAAATCTCAAAAACAAAAGATTGTATCGAGAGCATCTACTCATTCTGAATATCATGCATTGGCAGATTGTGTTGAGGAATTGTTATCAATTAGAGGCATATTAGGGGATTTAGGAATTAAAATATTAAAATCTATAAAGATAATACGGGAGCTATTGCTTTGTCTAAACATGGAAAGTTTTCTAAAAATTCAAAGCACATTGACGTTAGTTACCATCATGTAGCAGTCAGTCAATGAGCTCGGACGTGCATATTTTTTAATAAGCAAAATAAACAATTACCGCGCATTCTTGACCTAGATTTTTATCTGCGTCACTAGTTTCCGTGTTTATAACTTTTAGTGTAATGTTTTGTGTATTGTACAAATAATAAAATAAAATGGAGGACAGTCCCTTCAATCGGAGTGGGATGACACGCCGCAGCCCGCCACCCACACCCGCCCGCGCTCCCGTGTCCCTGGAGGAAGAACCGCCAGAAATCAGATCCACGGCCGAGATCCAGTCCTGGATGAGCTCCATCGAACAGTGCCTTCAAGAAGTATGCGCTATTTCGGCTGAAGGAAAACTGAACTCGGACCAGAAATTAAGGATCAGCAATCTCTGCCGGAAAGTTGGTCATGGCACATCTCAGATGGCAGTTCAATATCAGTCCATAAAGCAAAAAACCATTCAATCCTTTTGTACTATTCAAGCCCTTAAAGAAAAACTCGACCTATCGCAGCGCCTTCAAGACCTAAAAACAAGTATTGACGAGTCCTCCAAACCCTCTTCAGGAGCGTCCTCTTTCGCCGACATGGTGAAAAAGGGAGCAAATAATTTCGTCCAGCCTCCCAAAGTAAGTGCCGTAGCCATCTACCCTACGGATAAACGGAAAAGTAGCGAAGAGACTAAAACATTAGTTCAAAAAATTATTAGCCCTGTCCAGATGCAGCTACATGTACGAGGATTAAGGAAAACTAAAAATGGCGGAGTCATCATCAGCACCGAGAACAAGGCCGACGTTGAAAAACTGAAGCAGTCAGCACAACTAAAGACCTCTGGCCTTACTGTGGATGAGCCGCATAAACGTAAACCCAGGATTGTAATTATTGGAGTTCCATCATCCATGCCGGAAACGGAAGTATTTTCTTGCATTTATGAACAAAATTTAGCCGACAAGTTAGCCGACTCAACTTTGGAAAGTTTCTTAGCATCTATCAAGTTAAGCCACAAATCTGGAAAAAAGAATGCTGAGTCCTGTAATTTCGTGATAGAAGTCTCAGCAGACATACGTAGAGCCCTTATCACTAATGACAGAGTGTTCGTGAACTGGTCTTCTTGTCCGGTGAGAGACTTCACTCTGGTGACCAGGTGCTTCAAGTGCCAACAATATGGTCATGCGGCTAGAACATGCCGGGAGACGGTTAACACCTGTGGACACTGTGGTGTGGTAGGCCATGCCTTGGAGGAATGCATAAAGAAGGGAGACCCCCCAAAATGCGCGACATGCCTTTATTACAAAAAACCGTGCGACCATAAAACAGGTGACCAAATTTGTCCTGCGAAATTGATGGCCGAAAAAAGGTATATTAATTCTATAGATTATGACGGCGCCTAAGAGCGCCACTTATTAGTTTATTTTAGTACTTAATCTTTTACGTGTAAACTATTGATAAGTTAATTTCTGATTTAGACAATTTCTCTGTTTTAGAATCGAAAACTTGTGAAGTTGAATGCTGCAAACAATATCTATCTTCATTTAGTGACCCTTTAACATTCATAACACAAAATATTCAGAGTATATATAAACACTTTGACGATTTTCACGTTCTTCTACATAGGCTCAACTTTGACTGTGACATAGTCGTGTTAACTGAATGTTTTCTACAAAATCGTGGTAATCTACCCATCATACAAGGTTACAATATTTTTAACAGTTTAGATAATTTTAATAAAAACGGCGGGGTTGTAGTTTACACTCGGAACACATTGGATGTCATTGTAGAAGAACCAATTATATTAGACTGTAATCGGCTACTTATAAAAATCGGAACAGATATTGCAATATTAGCCATTTACCGTTCCCCTTCTCATACAAACGCCAGTATTTTCTCAGTGTCTTTAAATGAAACACTGCAAAAGTTATCCTCTTTCAAACACATAGTTATTATAGGAGACATTAACATCAATATTCGCCCGGAGAATAACGATTCAGATGCCTTGGAGTACCTTAATATTTGTGCTTTCCACGGCTTACTCCCTGCACATACGTTTATCACGCGACCCAAAAGCGGTACTTGTTTGGATCATATCATGGTAAAAACTAACTTTCAATCATTAACATTAGTACCTAACTCGAGCATAACCGATCATAGAGCTGCCCTACTAACAGTAAATCGTAAATCAAACTTTTGTCAAACGCAAATTAATACTAAAATAGATTACAATAAACTTGAAGGTTACTTATGCAACATTAATTTTGACCTGGTTTATAATAACGCTGATGCAAATACTTGTATGTCATACTTGATACAAACGGTTCGGCAAGCTATAATAAGTAGTACAACAAGAAAATATTTAAATAATAAAAATCGAAACATTAAGCCCTGGATTTCACCAGGGCTCATTCGTTGTATGAGACATAGGGATAAATTACACAAAAAAGCAAACAGCAATCCGGAAAATTTTGTCTTACAGTTATCATATAAACGCTATCGTAATTTTTGCAATAACCTACTTAGAAAAATCAAGTGCAACTACGAAAAAAATGAATTATTAAAAGCCGGTGGCAACAATAAATAAATATGGCAGACTATAAAGCAGGTCACATGTACTACAAAAAAGCATGAGTCATCTTCTAGTTTATTACAAGTGCACGCATCACAGATGACCTCTGCAAACATTGCAAATTCGTACTTTGTAAATATAGGTAAAAATTTAGCAGAAAAAGTAAAAAAGCAGTTGCCTTCAAGTTCGATTTCCTGCTGTTCTCTCAATTCATTTGTGTTACTAGACACGGATGAAACTGAAGTGGAAGCTATTATTACGAGCTTGAAGGATACCTGTACCACTGGTTGGGACAATATATCTAATCATATACTTAAACATTTCAAACATATACTGGTCCGCCCATTAACCCATATTTTTAAAAAATGCCTGAGTGAGGGTATATTCCCTAAATGTTTAAAAAAAGCCGTCGTAGTTCCTATTTATAAATCCGGTGACAAAGAGCAAGTTTCAAACTATAGACCTATTTCATTATTGCCTTCGATATCAAAAATATTAGAGAAAATTATAAACAAAAGGCTTATTCCTTATTTGGAAAAGTACAATTTACTATCGGAAGTGCAGTATGGTTTTAGGTCTAAGTTATCAACAGCGGATGCTGTTCATAGTCTAACCGATTATTTAGTACAGGAACTCGATAGTGGCAAACAAACAATTGGAATATTCCTTGACCTTGCAAAAGCATTTGACACAATTTCCATTCCCATTTTATTGCACAAGCTAGAAAACATAGGGATAAGAGGAAATGAGCTTAAACTTTTTGCAAATTATTTGGACGAACGTACTCAGTGCGTCAAAATAGACAATATCATTAGTACTGACCAAAAAATTAGCTGTTTTGGAGTTCCCCAGGGAAGTATTTTAGGCCCTACCTTGTTTTTAATTTACATCAACGACCTATGTAATCTGAATCTACAAGGGGGGAAAATAATTTCGTATGCCGACGACACAGCTCTTTTATTTTCTGCTAACTCAGTTGATGAAGTCTTTAAACTTGTAATGTTGTAAATAATTGGCTTCAGCAGCATCTACTAACTTTAAACACTGAAAAGACGAATTTTATTCAGTTTTCCATGCGCCATTTGCACTCATCTCATTCTAACACAAAAATGTATGCACATCACTGCACAAACCCTGCAACTAACACGTGTCAGTGCCCAGTTATTTCTAGCACCGACAAAACAAAATATTTGGGTATTGTACTTGACAAAACACTTTCTTTCAAGCATCACATTGAAATCTTAAATGGCAGAATCCGTAAGTTAATATTTGTCTTCAAAAAATTACGCTCTATTGCGGACTCAAAAACAATCAGGCAAGTTTATTTTGCCCTTTGTCAGTCAGTATTAACTTATTGTATTACGTCATGGGGTGGCACAGCTAAAACATCCCTACTAACTATTGAAAGAGCTCAGCGAGCCATTCTTAAGGTGTCTACTTTCCGCCCTTTCCTTTTTCCCACAGACCTGCTCTATTAATCCTGTAAGGTATTAACAGTTAGACAATTATTTATATTAAGCACAATCCTCAAACAGCACGCCGCACTGCCATTCAGCACTCAACTAACGAACAAAAGACGGAAAGATATTGTTTGCACAAATAATGTTCAAACAAAGCACGCCTTCTCCTCTCGATTTTTTCTATTCCTTGGCCCACTTCTCTACAATAGACTTAATAAAAAACTAGGTTTTCATCCCCTCACTTATAGTACTACTAAGAAAATTCTTCAAGAAGCCCTACTTAATATGTCTTACGAAGAAACAGAGGAATTGCTAATAGTTTTAAAATAATAAGCGTTTCGTTTGTTTATAATAGGTATATATTTTTTTATATTTTCTTTTTATTTTTTCCTAACGTTTTTAATATCATTGTAAGTGTAATTGTTTATTAAGTTTATTATGAGCATATAATACGTGTAACGCCTGAAATACAGGATGATTTTCATCCTAGCTCAGGTACCTTTAGATTATAATATATATCCTTAATGTATCAATAATGTGTTCCTTTTAAAATGTCTAGCACCTAATTATTTGAATAAAGATTTTATTATTTTTTTTTAATTTTATTTGTGTATGACTATGAAAAGCAAGGAGTTATAAATGTTTCAAAAATAAATACTAAAAATCAGTTAGCTCACATTTTTACAGTCCTTAGGTAGAGTTCGTTTTCAAAAACAAACACAGTTGATTTGTGTCAAATAGAGTGATTTGATAGGAATGTTTTGATAAGTTTGTTGTTGTTGTTGTTAACTTTGTTTTGAGCTTTATGTTTCTGTTTAATAAGTGTGTATAACTATAAAATCAAAGAAGTGTATTAAATATTGTGATTTTATAGTTTAGGTATCGGTACTTCTTGGTTTAGCTAGATAAACCTATAGATGAATATTATAAAAAGAAGTTGCTCTTGTTTGTTACTTATTGCTTGTTGCATATAGCTTTTATCGCGGACCATGAGCTCGGCCACCGAATCAAAAAATTTCGTAACGAAAATAAAACCGAACACTCGTCTAACGTCGTTTCAATTCGGCAGACTTCGGCACGGTGTTTGTGTGCGTGCGACTGACGTATGCGTGTAGACACAGAGTACTTACTATATATACTAGCCTTTTGGTACCCTTCTAAAGTATACAGCGCCAGCACTAACAAGAGGAACTAATTTGTAAGCTGGCTTAAAGTTGTGTGTCTTTTACAAGTTTTACAACAGATGGCGCATTCATCACTGTGCCTTGTGCGTATATGTTATTACTGACTTGTAATGGATGGCGATATTAACAATCAATCATGTAGACGTCATGGGGTCAAGCAGCGAGCGGTTGGCTTTTTATTATTCCTTTCAAACACCTACCTATCGGTCGGATCCGGCAGCGTTCACCCGTCGATATAGCATGTGCTATATTCTTCCTGCTTGTTAAGAAAATATTTCTACCACAACGCCATCTATCGTGTTTATATAAAATTAATCACTTCGATTTGATTTTAACATAAAGATTCCTAAATCCGCCTTGAGATGGCAGCAGAGGGTTACATATCACATGATACGACGGCGAAGGTACCTAAACATAGTTGCGTTCGTTGGCCGCGTCCACGAGTCACCGTCAGTTCGAGCCCGCGACTAGTTGAACCTTAACGTGTATGTATATGGTACGACTGTACGAAGCTCGCACGGATCGAGACGAGCTGCTTCGAAATCGGACGAGTACGTAAGCAGCTGTTTGTGAGAAAGTATGGTGTATAGGTATCTATCATATCTTTATAATGCCACACTCATCGCATGTGCACCCCGTAAGTATACATGTAGGTATATATGTATACATAGGTGTACCTATGTACAACAGTGAATAGCAGTTGCTGGTGAATAGCTGTACGCGTAAAATTTGTGTAGGTATAAAGTATTTTAAATATGAATAAAAAAAGTGCATTTATTAATCATGAAAGTGATAAAAAAATAGTAAAGGAAAATGAGTGAGTACTCTGTATACATACATTTTATTATTATCACAAAGGCAGTTTTTAAGCTATTGTATAGCTTTTATCGCGGGCTTTAAGCGCGGCGCGACCGAGTCAAGAAATTTCGTAACGAAAATTATACCTAACACTCGTCTAACGTCGTTTCAGTTCGGAAGACTTCGGCACGGTGTTTGTATGCATGCGATTAGACGTATGCGCGTAGAGAGTTGGACATTAAGCCCGCTCCACACTCTCGCCAAAACTATACGAGACCGGTTTTGTCGAAACATTCGCCGAGATCAGGCAAATACGAATGCGCCCCTCTACACTCTTGTCCTGCGCAGTTGTAGTTGGGCTTTCATCCAAGATGGATATCTTGGAAACTTCTGTCGCTGCAGTGTTATTCGCTGCAGCGTATTACAACTATTTAATGATACGTGAAAGAAAAGTTATCAAAAAGCGGTGGAATAAGCGAAGATACTGGATGACTGGGATACATTGCAATAGAACGAGGTAAACAAATATCTGCCCTTATAAATAACTAGCTGTAACCACGGGCTTCTTGTGGGAAAACTTAACAAATTATTTACTGAAACCTTCCTGGAGATCCACTCTTTCTATTGGTAAAAACAGCATGAAAAGCAGTGCAGTAGTTTTCGAGTTTATTGCGAACAGACAGACAGATAATTAAATTTTATAATGTTATGAATTATAATTCGGCATTTCTTTTTTCAGCGAAGTCATGGAGAAACAATTATCAGAACTGGTTTATGAACCTAGCAGAGAATTCCATAAATTTACTCGGATGTCCCAGCAAGATTTTAACTATTTACTGTCAGAAATCGGGCCACTTATCGCTAAGAGAAATACTCGATTTCGTGAGGCCGTACCAGCTAAAACTCGTTTAGCTATCACGCTGCGCTTCTTGGCCACAGGGGACAGCTACGAAAGCCTGCATTTTTTATTTAAAGTTTCACCTTAATTTATATCCCAAATTATACCGGATGTATGTGAGGCTTTAAATGAAGTCTTAAAAGAGGAAATAAAGGTAATACCTCGAAAATGCCTTATTCAATGCTTCTTTGGTGTATCTAATGTTTGTAAGAAAAATCAAAAAATAAATATTATGTTGTAAGAAAAAAAAATTTGTTTTCAAAAATTGAAAAAAGTTTTTTTTTGAAAACCTGACGCATTCATAGGTGTCATAGCTTAGGAAAATATTTCTCTTAAGACGGTGATTTCATTATCAATATTTTTAACATACATTTTCCCAGGGGCATCTGACCCGTGCTTATACTGCTACACTCTTTGAGCATAATGTATTTTTTTTGCAGCAGCATTAGAATGGAGTACGACATCGAAATAGTACCGGTGACATCCACCGAGGAAGTAATAGCGTTGCCAATGTCATATGCTATTCCCCAAACACATTCACCGGCAATTCTTCCTTTACCTATATTGTAAGTTTTTTCTTTGTTAAAAAATATATTATGTATATGTTATGTTAATGTATTTTAATACACTACAGTGACTTAATAAAAAGAGACATGGTTTTGTTTTATGTATAGATATGAAGAGGGTTACCCTTCGACACCATCAACAAGTGGCCTCTCCACCGCTGCTAATTCTTCGTCAACGCCGTTATCACGGTGAACACTTAAATCCAAACCGCGTTGCTTGCTTCGCGATAAAGATATAGAAAGCATAATCAATTACGACAGGTATGTATGATTTGTAAGTGATTATAGCATCAATTGCTGTATGTTAATTGTAAAGAGGACCCTATTCCAATGATAAATTTATTTCGGTTTCTTTTTTCGACTCAGGCAAAGCCAAGAGAAAGTATTTTTATTAATATTTTAATTTTATTTTTATTCATGAAAGAAGCCACGATTTCTTTTAAATTTGTTTTATTTAATCTTTAGGCTAGGTTTTAGAATATTTTTTTTATAAGTACATAAAAACATTATTCAAATGCCTACCTATTTGTGCTGCAGGTACAATAAACCTACACAAATATATAAATAAATAGGGACAAATAACACAGATTGAGCTAGCCCCAAAGTAAGTTCGAGTCTTGTGTTATGGGATACTACATCAACGATACTATAATTTATAACAAATAAACATCCAAGCCCCAGGACAATTTGAAAAAGGCCATTTTCCAACTGGCCCTGACCGGGGATCGAACCTGGAACTTCTGGGTGGCAGACTAGCATGGTGACCTACGCCACGGAGGTCGTCAAAACAGATAAAGCATTTTAAACCCACTTTAAGCATGATGGTGGGCGAGCAAAGGTGAAAATAGTAATATATACAGTGGCATTGGCTATTAACTTGATTAAAACTCGCCCATTCCCTAGATCGGCTTTATGGTCTGTAAAAGAAGAAAAGCATCAGCTACATTCCAATCCTTATTTTTCAGACCAGCATGTAAGAGCCTACACAACTCACTAAAACATCCTATACAAAAAGTAAAATTGAATTTGAAGACTTCTCGCTCAAATTCAAACAAAGTACACATCCTACAAAACATTTTCATTTGAGCTATGCAACCAATCTGATACACATGACTTGTGTTTTTACTATTTGTCTATTCTCTCTAGTAATTGCTAGCATTAAGAGTAATTTAAGTATTTACAAGAAATTCAGGCGTTGAAAGATAATTGCTATATAGGAAACAACACTTTTACATCAAATAATAATATATTTGTATAGGTACAAGGTACTGTCGCTTATGAACATATATTTTCCATCCATTGTATGGCTAATATTACTGTCATTCTCGAAATAAATTATCAAACACAAGTTTTCACAATCTGGGAGAGTTAGAAAATTCTTTTATTTTTTTGGATTCACAGAGGAGAGTATTTTCGGCATAGGTGACTTAGGGCAGCTGGAATGTTGTTCTGAGTAGTTCTTTACTAGTTGCTGAAGATGAAGAGCGTAGCGCTCCAAAGTTACTCGGAAGTAAGTATTAAGCTGTAAAGGTTATATTTCAGCCTGAATCCTTCGAATGTTCGTTGGGTCTCAAAATTTGCTTTTTTTGGTTTGTTTGGTAACAATCGCCCCCTCTCGAAATAAAACTGGAGAAGTTTTCTTAAAACAAATGGAAATCTATATATATAAAAGAAAGTCGTGTTAGTTACACCACTTATAACTCAAGAACGGCAGAACAGATTTGGCTGAAAATTGGTAGGGAGGTAGCTTAGAGCCAGGAGACGGACATAGGATACTTTTTATCCCGTTCGACAGCGTTCCTGTGTGACTTGACATGAAACGTCAGTCACTATAAAACGTGGTATAACAAAAAAGAATCAGACTTAGAATAACAAAACGCAAATGACAGATATGTAATTGACGTAAAATGACAGCTATGAAATGACGTATGGATGACAATTTGATATTTGTAAGAAATCAATATTAAAACTATTTCTATTAAATAAATAATTAACAAGTGGATTGAAGTGAAGTAAAGTTTAATTAATAATGCCGCGACCAAGACGATCGAATCTTTCCCGACAAAGCCGTAATGCAAGAAGAATACAAAATACTGCAAATGAAAGGACTGAAGAAGAACAAGAAATTGCACGTGAACAGCGCCGCAATAGTATGGCTCGACTTCGTGCTTCTCAATCACGAGAGCAAAGTGAAGCAGCCCGTGAAACAGCTCGGTTGGCAATGCAGAATCGTCGAGCGAACAACAGAAGTCAACAAATAGATAATTTGCGACGCAGAACAAGATATTTAGCTGATTTGAATCGAGCTGCGTTTCGATACGATTGCAGCAATGATTACAGCTTGCATCCTAGCGTTTGCATTGGGCAAATGGACGTTGTTTGCGAGTATTGTGGTGCATTAAAGTTTTCCGGAGAAACGCCTGGATTATGCTGCGTTAATGGTAAAGTGAAATTGCCAGTGTTGACTCCGCCACATGAGCCATTGTATTCATTGCTTTGCGGCGAAACACAAGAATCACGCCACTTTCTTGCAAATACTCGAAAATACAATAGTTGTTTCCAAATGACGTCATTTGGGGCAGACATTATCGAAGAAGGAGGTTTTAATCCGACATTTAAGGTATTTATTTTTGTACTTACATAGAATGTAGTTAAAGAATAACTTACTTTATCTATTGGTATGTATTATACTACTCTCCCACAGAAAAAGTGTTTATAACCCAGTTAATACTGTCTGGTTTTTATTTTGTAGATACAAGGACAGATTCACCATCGAATTGGATCATTACTACCTTTCGAAGATACACAGAATAAATTTTTACAAATATATTTCATGGGCAACATGGAAGAACAACTTGATCGACGCCTAGGGATCAATGCAGGAATGAAGCGAGCAATTCTTCAAGACTTGCAGTGTCTGCTTCATGAACATCATGCGTTGGTCAGGTTGTTTAAGAGTGCTTTAGAGCGCATGCCAAATGATGACTATAAAGTTGTCATCAAAGCAGATAAACGACCATCTGGAACACACGAACGCACATTTAATGCTCCAACAGTAGACGAAGTTGCCATCCTGATTGTTGGTGAACAATTGGAAAAACGCGATATTGTGCTTACACGTCGCGATACTGGGCAACTGCAACAAATATCGGAAACTCATCGATCATATGACGCATTGCAATACCCACTGATCTTTTGGCAAGATAATAATGAATGATTAATGTAGCTATTTAATTTTTTTTTTGTATTTTTTCGAATAAAATAAAAAAAAAAACTGCTTATTTATTGCCATTAAGGCGGAACAAAGTTCGCCGGGTCAGCTAGTATAATATATTACCGAAAGGTCATGTTTATGTTTACCTGTCATGTCATACAAATGTCATATTTGAAGTTGACATGTCTGTGATACGACTTTTTAATGTTTTTATGGTCATGGCTTCTAGGATATTGAGTCATACCGTTTATACGATACTGAAATAAATTACTTTTTATTAATTAAAAATGTTTTTTAGTCCATATTATTCTAAAATGTAAGAAATAAGTAAACTTCTCGTATTTAATAACCAATCAAGATAATTAATTATTTTTGAAAGTACCGTCATAGTACCGATAACTTCAGCAACAAAATTCACATCACCGGTATCGACGTGCGTTGTCTATGGCAGCGGTCCGCAACCTTTTTGATATTGCGACCCAAAATTCAAAAGAGTTATGAGCGACCCCAGAAAAAAAAAATCACTAAGTTAACAAGTGCAAAGGTTGGTTCAGGTAACGAAGTTAGCTGTTTTTATTTCGTAAATTATTTATATTGAAGAGTTTATTTATTTTTGAAAGTAATAAGTGCGTTAATTTTTCACTATTGAATAAACCTAATACTCACATACCTTTGAGTCTTAATGGTCAAGTTCTAGAATGGGTACCCAACACCAAATTTTTAGGCATAACTGTAGACTGGAACTTAAAATGGGATAAACATATTGAGGCCACTGCCAAGAAACTTAGTTCGGCAGCATATGCTGTGAGGAGGGTCAGACGGTGTACTAACGTTGAAACTGCTAGGCTAGTATACTTTAGTTATTTTCACAGCATAATGTCATATGGCTTGCTCTTATGGGGTAAAGCGGCTAACATACATGCTATCTCTGTGCTACAAAAGAGAGCAATTCGGTCGATCTACGGACTAAAATCACGCGATTCCTTAAGAGAGTTATTTAAATCTATAAATATTCTTACTGTGACATCTCAATTTATTTACGAAAATCTTCTATTTGTTAAATCTAGGTTAAATAATTTCAAGAAAAATAGTGATGTTCACAGTTATAATACTCGCAACAAAAATCAGCTTCATACGCCTAAATTTCGACTTGCTAAAACTAGAAAGTCACTCTTAGGTCTAGGTATAACATTATTTTATAAACTTCCCGAAGCGATCGTTAACCTACCAATGGCAAAATTTAAAACACATGTTAAAAAAGTTTTATTGAACAATGCATACTATACTATCAATGATTATTTAAGAGATAAAAACGCGTGGATACTTCCTAAACATTTTCCATTACACTCCACACATGAAACAAAAATAGCTGCATTTTCTGTTACCATAATAAGCTTACTGTAAAAACATGTAAATGCTCTGCGATCAATAAGTGACCAACATATAATTAATATTTTCTCTTGACAAGGTCTGCGAGTTCGGGTTTTTCATGCTCACTAAAATGTCCAATCCGGTGGTGGCGTCGCTGGTCGGGTCGTTGGATTCCCTCTAATATGGTTGAGTTTAACGATGGCTGATCCGTGCGTCAACTCGTGAACGGGTGCTGCCGGGAGGGACTGGTCAGCTCGGCTTCGCTTTTTTTGACTACTTAATATTTTTTATTACGCAATTTATGTTAGTTTACTTGTTCGCAAGCATAACATGTTATAATGTGTCAACATTGTATTATATTATAAGTATTTATTAATTAAAAGACAATTATAATAATATGACAAAGCCCTTCTGGCGAGTAGGCGACCAATACTGTGAAAATGAGTTTCTTTCGGCGTTTCTTCTCAGCAGTGGTCGTTACGAAGCGCTGGTATCGGTAGCTTTTCTTTAAAAAATAAATTAAATTTTAATATACTTTACACGTAACATAAATTATACTTATTGACGTGTAAAAGTGCCTGTAAAGGTCTAATTACTAAATAAACATTTGAATCTTTGAATCTTTGAATCTCTAATATTAGAGCAAACTAGAAAATATGCATTTAACATACGAGTAATATTTATGATGGCATTAAATGAGACAAGCAATTAATTTTATATTTTATTTAAAAAACAGGTAAATATACGTAACCTTAAAAACTAATGTGAACCTTGTGCTTGCACACTTGCAGTCAGTATATTAATTCTTGGTGATATATTATCAGAACCAGACACCCTCAAATCAGGTTCTACGTTAAGTCTGGAGCGATATTTTGTTTTTATAGCAGTTAATGTTGAGAAAGCTGTCTCGCAAAGATGCGAATGGCAGCAATTTCAGCAGAAATGTTTTGAATAACAGTGGATATTCCTTTTCCATCATTATCCAGAACTTCTATAGATCCGTGGTTTTGAAAATAGATCGAAGGCTTTCATCGGACATTAAATCGATCAGCTGCTCCTTTTCTTTTAAGTTCATCTTTACAGTGTTAAGATCACAAGTGAATGGATTAATTATCCATTGGTCGCCGTGTGACGTATCTGGGAATCTTATTTCCAAGTCTTGCTTAAGGTTTGTAAGATGCATCATGATTTTGGTTTTAATTTCTTCTTCGAGCTTTATATTGTTTTCTTCAGAAAATTTGTCCAAACATGCAAACATCTCATAGTTTTCAGCACTGATTTCGTCTATCCACAAACCTATTTTCCTACAAAAAGCTTTTATTTTGTTAGCTAAAATCGATACATTTGTACTCTTCCCTTGCAACGATTGATTTAAATCGTTAAGTTTTTCTAAAATATCCGAAAGATAGCCAACTGTTGCCAGCCAATTTTCATTCAAGAAATATTCCGCTAGCTTTGGTTCCCGTTTAAGTAGAAATATTCTGATTTCATCTTTGAGATCAAATACACGTCGGAGTATTTTTCCTCGCGATAACCACCTGACCTCCGTATGTAACAGTAGATTTTCGTATTCTGATCCCATTTCACGACACATTATTTTGAAAAGGCGACTGTTTAATGCGCGAGCTTTAATAAAATTTATTATTGTTATGACTTGTTCCAACACTTTATTTACATCTGGTTGCAAATGTTTTGCTGCAAGGGCTTCACGGTGAATCATACAGTGAACAAAACCTACGTGAGGTGCAATCTCAGTTACTTTTGCTTTGAATCCTGTTTTGGAGCCGGTCAATGCAGCTGCGCCGTCTGTACACACAGATACACAATATTCCCACTTTATGTCATGGAGTTCAAAAAAGGAATTAACTGTATTAAAAATTGCTTCACCGGTTGTTCTTCCTTCTAATCCCTGACAAAATAACAAATCTTCGCATATGTCGTTTTCATATCGGTATCGGATAAATATCAGAAGTTGAGCTACGTTAGCTACATCAGTGCTTTCATCCAGCTGAATAGCATAATAGGGACTCCCTTTCACGCGATCTATAAGTTGTATTTTGATATCATCAGCAAGTAAATTGATACGACGATGAACAGTGTCACTTGATAGTGGATTTGTTTTCAGTACATAGGAATACTTTTCTCCTTGCATGATCGAAACCATTTTCATTGCATCTGGCAAAATGAGCGTCTCGCCAATGTTGTGAGGTTTTTTAGTTTTGGCAATCAACCTCGAAAGATGCTTGTAAGGCTTTTTGGTTAACTGTTGTGTATTTTTGGAAATCAACCTGCTGTGACGTTAGTTTGGTGGCAAGTCGTTTAAAATTAGATTCATCTTTATTCTTTAACTGTGGATGCTTAGTTTCTAGGTGCCTTTTCAGTTTGGCTGGCTTCATGCTCTCATTTGCCAAAACCTCCGAACAAACAACGCACTGTGGACGTTGTTCAAAATTTAACACTGTACATTTAAAACCAAACTGGATGTACGATTATTTAAAAATGCGTTGACGCTTCCCAGTTGTCTCCGATGTAGCTGTTGCTTGTTTAGTTGAAGTTGAAGCGTCACTCTCTGTATCGATGTGTAAGGTAGATGTGGCTTTTGAACTACAATCATCGCTGTTATGACTAATAGTTATAGTAGTGGAACTAGATGTTGCTCTGCTTTCATCGATAGTAATAACTCTACTAGTACTTGAATTGGCGGCATTGTTTTCACGACTTATATTACTCGTAACAGTAGATGTCATTGTAGAATCTGAGGCGACACTGCTGTCAAGAACTACGTGTTTAATTCTTTTGATTTGTGATACGTTATTAGGACTTCCGCCACCTGCATCTGTAGATGTGCGTTTTATTAGCCACTTATCCATTGTTAACTGCAATAATAAATACGTATTAATAAATAAAAAATGTATTCCAAACGATTAATATTAGATTTTTCGTCATATGCTCGCGTGGTAACAGGATTTACTTCAAATTTATTTTCAACGAAGCACAAATAGACAAGCAAAAAAAGTGGCCAAGTGCGAGTCGGACTCGCCCATGAAGGGTTCCGTGGTAGCAAGTAATGATATGACTGGATGTTAGTTGTAACTTTGTTTTTCATAGTGTTTGTATGAATGACAAACATGACTTGACGAAAAAGACTTGTTTCTCATGACTTGTTTCTCAAACGGAACCCTAAAAATACATAAGTGAAGCGTAAAAAATATTTCGCGCTGGTTTTGTTATTGAACCCACGCGTCCAACATGGCCGCGCTGCGATGACGCCTCACTTTATTTTCTAAGAATGAGTGCACAGTTACTTACCGTGTGCGTGGTTATCCACGAGAACACTAATCTTCTAAAAAATTTTTCTACAGAAGTAATCTTCCGTGTTTTGACATCAATTTAGTATGTATTTGCAATCGACAAAGCGGCGATGGGTACGCACGTGCGGACAGAACTGACTGAACAGACAGACTGAACGAAGAAAGAGAGATCGGGGTGGGGGCGCGGGCGCGGGAGCGGTGAGGTTGTGACGGGCGGGACTGGACAGGTCGTACAATCGTAATTATTTTCGATTCTCTCCGTTTTAAGGACATTGTGTAATTGTGTATGTAAAGAGAGGTTATATTTTATGCATAAACCTTAATAAAATTCGATAAGTACAGGTCCTTGTTGACTTTTTGGCGACCCCATAAATATCTTTCGCGACCCCAGAACTCAGACAATTTGTTTCCGTACTCGCTGATTGTCATATTATTTTGCGTTAAATTATTCAATTGAAATAGTATAGAGTTGGCAGATTTTTTCGTCAGTAAAAATTGACGAATATCTTGTATTAAATTCGTGACGTCATTATATTCACTTTTTAATTTTAATTTTGCCACCTTAATCAATCGGGTTTTTAATACAAAAGAAATAAGTAATTTTTTTCTAATTATCGTCTCCAAGATATTCGTTATACATTTCAATACCATCGATTATATTTTCTATAGTTTCCTCCGTACTATCCATTACAGGAAATAAAGAAGTTGCCGTTTTAATATCAAATTTCTCCATTTTTGAAACCATTGTACAATCCTCACAAATAGTTTGATAAGTCTATATTTTATTATATGTTAACTCTATACGCTCTGTTAGTATTTCATCAACGTAACCTCATAATTCTAGTGTACTTTCCTGCGTGAGGAAGGTATGAAATAAATGCTTATAAGATAAAAAAAACTTTTTACCTTCTAAAATTTTTTCATATTTACATCTTTTACTTGGCCCCAATTTTCTAAAACTAATATAAATTTTACTTAACTAATTTAGGATACCTTCTATTTTTTTTCCATATAGCTATAATATATCTATAATAGCCCAAAACATTGACATATTGAGCTAAAAAAAATGGGAGAAAATAAACACGATATACTAACGAGAACCGAAACTTTCACACTTCATTCCGTTTCACTCACGTGACGCTCCATCAGGTCTACATCCAGCTACAAGGCTGCATCATCAGTTCCTGCACCATCGAATCTCCCAAACAGCCTCTGCCGCATTCTTCTAAAAAACTCCGACTGTATTCTCTTTTCCATCCATTTTCGTTCTTTGTTTTTCAATCTGTTACACGCAATAAATATTCTCGCAGCACTAATTACGAGTATCATCAAAATTGTCTCAAGTAAGAGATTGTTGGTAATTATATATTGTTTCTGTACATCCACATCTGATATTCCAGCATTGTTGCTCCCTGCTGCGTTTTGAGCAATTAATATCTCCTTTTTTCCGTCTTTGAGTATGATTTTCCCATTATGAATAGGTACGGTACGGATATAAAAAAAAAAACACGAATACAAAAGTTTATACACGTATTAGTTAGTGTTCTTCGTTGTGAAAACGTACTGTCAAACCACAAATTCACAATAATTTATTCGTTTTAGCGTAATTTCGTAACGTACGACAAAAGTTTTATTCACTCCGTAGTTAAACGTCTTATAAGAGTGCACCGAGGCACACAGGAATGCGCAGCGTAGATTGTCAGAAGTGTTGCATGTTGCATCCCAGTATGGATTGCAAATGAATAGAAAGAAGTCTCAGTTGGTACAGATGCAGGTAAAGAACGTGAGACATGCTACAGAAGTTGGAAAGATAAAAAGAGCTCAAAGACAAGATGAAAGACTAAAAGCTGTAACGGAGTTAATTAAAGGAAATTGTTATTATGAGGATTACTATTTGCAACATGGTATGCTTTACACAGGGCTTCAGAAGCAACTTGTTGGGCCAAGGCACTTGGACAATGAGATTATGGAAAAACCACATGAGAAAGACAATTTTCTAAAAAATAATATTTTTATGTTAGCCAAAAAGGAAAATAAAACAAAAGTCAAAGAAAAGATGTTCAAGAGTCTAGGAAAGAATAAGAGAACTTATGATAAGAAGCGGAAGAAGAGGACTAAGCAAGGTGTTAAAGACGCTATCAAAAAAGTAAAGATGAAGTTAAGGTCGGGAAGAATGCCAGGTATGAAGTTTAGAAACTGGATGATTCTTTTATGAGTAAGGTATGAGTTAATATTATTTAATTTTTTAGTGAGTTGTTTTTTTTATTTTGTGTATATAAGATGTATGCAGAAGACATTGGGGTATAGGATTAGATGTTCCATGCACCAAGCGTTGTAATTAAGTTATTATTTTAGTAAGAATTTAAGATTACAGTTTAACAATGATATTTACAGACGTTTTACAATTTTTTTTTAGGTAGTTATCAGAGATTTACTTTATGTTATTTAATGATGTTGATTGGCGTTTTACTAAAGATTAAGATTTAATGATGTCAGATGTTTAAAATTAATAATTTTATGTTGATGCTTCAACCAGAATTATAAGAATTCCATTTTTATTCTACAAAGAACTAAGAAGTTTAAAGATGTTATGTTTCTGATTAAAAGACGTTTACTTTAATATGTGTAATTTTAAGATGTTTTTAACATAGGAAGTCTGGGGGCCAGACTATGTCAGGTCAGCCGATTTGTAGGATGAAAGAGTTATGCATGGAAAGGAACGTACGGTTTGTAAGAGAAGGACAGACGATACAAGTAAGACGGTGTGAAAGAGAAAAGAATAGACGCGCGGAAAGTTTAAATTTGGAAGGATGCGTGAAAAAAATAGTTTAAGTTCTCTTGAAGATATAAGATTAGCTAAAGACGAAATAAGGTGTAAGACGTGGTTTTTAAAGTTAAAGATTAATAAGATGAAAGACGAATTTTGTAAAGTATAAAGTTCAAGTCGAAATATAGCAGTTGTTATATTCTCAAACACAAGTTTCTTTCTGTGGATTTTCCTCAGCCCCAATCCCACATATATATTATCTAAGACACCTCGCATTCATATTTATCAAATGTTTTCGGAATAAAATTAACACAAAAACATAAAATTACAGTAATTGGCCATGAGATCACATAGTTATTGGCCACATCGAAAAATTTAAATATGAAATTAAACTTGAACAAAAAAAATAACTCACAAATTAACTAAAATAGGTTTTCATGAAGATTTTCATCATCAGAAGGCTCTGATTCACCATTTGAAAAAAAAATAGCATATAAAGTCAGGAATCTCATCATCTGGAATATGCTCTCGATGCTTAATAGGAATGCAATGAAGATGATAAAACTTTTGACAAGAACTACATAATAAGGACTTATTTTTTACATAAGGGCTTATTTTTCGTAGCTAGGCGCTTGTACGTATCACAAATAATTAATTCCAAGTTTGACAATATCTTAAAACTGCCGTTTTTTATTTTCTGCCTCAGTATTTTCTTCTCCATTTACATCTTTTTTATTTCTTTCCTATTCTTTTGCCTTTTTTTATCTTCAGAGCATTTTCTTCCCGTGCAGCTGCCTTCTCGTCTTTTTTCTTTTTCTTTCTATTTTTTGATTCTATTTTTCTTGCTTTTCTAGTTCTTTTTTTTTCAATAGCTGATCTAACGTTCTCAGAAGTTATGACAAATGTCTATCTTTCGAATAAACTATCTCTTATTTTCTGGGGCATTATGTATGTAATCATTATTGGTTTGCTATGATGAGCAGTTTCTGTCATAGTGGTGTCAATAGTAGAAGTAGAGCATTTTTTGTAGGAGTCATGAATATGTTTTCATATTATTTATGCTGGTAAGATTGACATTCGTTGTTGTATTAAAAGCAGATTGTAGGATTTCAATATTGGTTGATATTTTCTGTGGTAGATCACTTTTAAAAAAATACTTAAGTTTAAATAATGTAAGAGACGAATCATTTGGAATGACACTCGATTTCAGTGCTTTCATTTTGTCTATCATTTCGGCTCCTACAATATTTTCAAATTCTTTAAGGGACATGAGCTTGATTTCCCCGTTTTACTCTTCAAGTTTTTTTTATTTTATTTACCTAGACATTTGGTATTATCAATTGCATTCTCGTTAAATGGACACAAATCACATGCTCTAAAACCATTTATTATAGATTCTGGGTTTAAATCGTCTACAACTGTTTTCAAAATAATACCGATGTTCAACTTCGATACAACCTCGCTAACATTTTCTGATTGATTTTTCGAACTGCTTTTGGGTACATTTTCTTAATAGGGCCAAAAACAAAAACGTCTGCTGGTTGAGTAATACGGGTCGTGTTGGGGTAAAGAGCAATTAGTTCAACTTCCAGCTCTTTGCAAGTCAAACTAAGCTGTAAAGTGATATATGGCTTTTGTGGCCATCGATAAATAGAATAACTGAAAATGAATGTCTTTCATTTAAAAAAAAAAACCTGATGTTCGAGTTTACACAATCGAACAGTTTTATGCCGATCAGCACTTTTAAATATTAGTCACAAATTACACAATAAAACTCAGTTCGCATCTAACCAGCGGCTGATCGACCTACCATTAAATAATCATATATTTTAACCATTTTTTAACCAGTTTAGTTTTAGTGTAGTGATTATATTAGTTTTGTGTTTTAACCATATTTCGTGTACAGTTCCAATAAACCTTATTTTATCATTGACTTATATTTTGGTGTTACTGAACTCTATCCAATAACTTCCAAAGAATGTTATACTACAATTCTAAATTCTGTGACGGTGAGTTTTGATACGAAAAGGTAACCATGTTAAAATGTGTGAATTAGCGCAATTTGACCATGTTTATTTTAAGAAGAGTTGTAGCGAAACCACTAAGGAATTGTACCTAACTATTAAGTCTTTGATCGAAGATACCATGCGTAACCTATCCATGTCTCTGAAAGCAAGCGAACCAGAACCACAGAGACTGCTGAGTGCAAGTCCACGCAAACCAGAAGCCGAGCCAGGTAAGCCCGGAACAACCATACCAGTTCCTCGACCGACCAACGCGTCATCGTCTTCGGGAACCAGTAAGATTAATGATTTGCTGAGGAAACAATATATCAACTTCAAAGCGTTTATGCGCACCGTAAGTACCATTGATATTGACCAAATCCAGGATAAATGGGAGTACGAAGATGCCTTGAAAAATCTTCAAACGCGTTGGACAACGATAGATAATTTACATTGGAAAATAGAAGGAGAGAGTGAAGAAGAAAATTTGTGGTACCAGACAGAATTTGGTAAACATGAAAAAATATTTAATGAAATGAAGAAGTCAATCAACACCAAGATGTGGTCCATGGCTCACCATGAGAAGTCTACACCAAAGATGGACATCCCAATCTTTAGCGGTAATTATCACCATTGGACCTCATTTAAGGATTTATTTACAGAGACTATACACAAGAATCCGTCATTACCAAAAGCCCAAAAGATGCAGTTTTTAAAAGGTAAAGTTACGGGAGAAGCTGAACGGCTCATTCATCACCTCCAAATTAGCTCGGATAACTACGAAGTTTGTTGGGAAATCCTTAACCATCGTTACGATAACAAGAAATTGATATTTACGTCGCATGTCAACACCTTATTCGGCCTTCCCAACATACAACACCAATCTCTAATAATGATAAAAAATTGCATGACGTCACCAAGGAGACCCTCCATGCGATCAAAAATCTAGGAGTAGATATAACCACCTGGGATCCTATTCTTGTGCATTTCCTTTCGCAAAAATTGGATAACGAAATGTTTACTGAGTATATGGAGGCCGTCAAAAAACCAAGAGAGTTACCAATACTTGAGGAATTTCTGGAATTCTTAGAAAGTAAATTTACCACCTTAGAAGCTTCCAGATGCAAACATGAACAATCTGTAAACCAAAAACAAACCATACAGTTTCAACCATCAAACCAAAATATTTTTTCAAACCAAAAAAGAAATTTCAACCAATCAAACCAAAATTTTAACAAATTTACCAAACCATATATGAAAACTATGCACGTATCTAGGTCAATAAACTGTGCATTGTGTAACGCTGAGCACGGACTTTGGGCTTGCGAAAAATTCCTACGTCAATCGGATGACCAAAGATTGAAAATGATAAATCAACTAAATTATTGCACAAACTGCTTAATCAGTCATTTTAATAAACTATGTCAATCTACCAAGCGATGTCGCAAATGTCTTGGATGTCATAATACGTTATTACACGAGGCAATAACTAAACCAACAAAAACCAATTTTGAACCAACCCCTATCATCCCTAAAGATCAATCACCTACGTCGTCACACGTTTCTTCAAACCAAATCACAGAAATTTTATTAGCCACGGCTATGATCAAAGTTACTGGAGTTGATGGCACCAAATACAGCCTGAGAGCCCTGATTGATCCTGGTTCTCAACTTTCATTATTAAGTGAACATTCCGCTCAGACATTAGGATTGAAAAGACACCAGTGTAAAGGAGTAGTATTTGGTATCGGAGAAAGGGAAAATAATTGCAAAGGAGCGATGAATATTCAGATCCACTCAAATTACAATGACTTCAGTCTAGACGTAAATGTTTTGATTATGAATAGTTTAATTAAAAGCTTACCAAACAAGACCTTCATGTCACCAGAATGGTCATATATTCAAAAAATTTATTTAGCAGATCCTGACTTCAATATTAGTCGCCCTATCGATATACTTCTTGGAGCGGAAGTTTATAGTAAAATCATGCTAGAAGGGATGCTGCGGGGGGAAAACGGAGATCAACCAATCGCTCAACAGACGCAGTTAGGATGGCTGCTATGTGGGTCAATAAATATGTCATACAAATGCAACGTCGTCTTACATATTATTGATGACATGAAACGCTTTTGGGAGACTGAGGAAATTACTAACCAAACCAACGAGATGTCTGCTGAAGATGAAGAATGTTTAAATTATTTTTTTTCAACAACAAAAAGGCTTGAAAACGGAAAATATGAAGTGAGATTACCATTTAAATCTGACCAAAAAGAAAAATTAGGATTAACTAAACCATTAGCTCTAGCTCAATTTCGGAGTTTAGAAAGAAAATTAGAGAAAAATATTGAATTAAAAACAGCTTACCAACAGTTTATCAATGAATACTACAATTTGAACCATATGAGATTATCCAAATCAAACACAAAACCAGAGTGTTACTTACCGCATCACGGAGTCATTAGAGTTGAATCTTCCACCACACCTCCAAGAGTCATATTCAATGCTTCCGCGAAATCATCAACGGGAGTCAGCCTGAATGACATCTTACACAAAGGGCCGAATTTACAAGTCGACCTTCAAGAACTCATTCTCAAATGGAGAAATCACAAATACGTCTACGTAAGTGATCTTGAAAAAATGTTTAGAATGATAATGATGCATCCCGAAGACCAAAATTACCAAAAAATATTGTGGAGAGATAGCCCTCAACAAGCCTTACAAACATTTAAATTAACTACGGTGTCGTATGGTATAAAACCAGCACCATTTTTAGCTATGATGTGTTTAAGGCAGTTAGCTAAAGACGAGAAACATAACCATCCGGAAGCTGCGAAATGCCTAGAAGAATCTTTCTATATGGACGATTTTTGCGGCGGCAGTAACACCATCGAGAACAGTATAAAATTAAGAGACGATCTCATCAAATTATTAGAATCCGCTGGATTTAATCTACGGAAATGGACAGCAAATGAACCAAAGCTTTTGGAAGGATTAGATAAAGATCAATGCAACCAGAAAACATACGAATTCAAGGAGTCGGAATCTACCAAAACCCTCGGCTTAGGATGGAACCCCCAAAAGGATAATTTTATTTTTAATACCACATTTGATAGTAATTCTAATTCAAAACCTACCAAAAGAACTTTACTTTCTGAGATCTCAAAGTTGTTTGACCCTAATGGTTGGTTAACCCCTTTGAGTACTACCATGAAGATATTATTCCAAAAGTATGGCTAACCAAGTTAGACTGGGATGAAACATTACCAGATGAAATCACCAAAAACTGGATCAATTTTAAACAAGAATTCAAAGATATTAATACCATTGAAGTAAAGAGATGGATAGGCTTAACAACCAAAAGCTTCAATTACACGGATTCTGCGATGCGTCTAACAAAGCTTACGCCTGTGTAATTTATTGTAAGATCAGCAATCAAAACCAAAACCATCCTACCATTTCATTAATAGCGGCCAAGGCTCGGTTAGCCCCGCTAAATAAAACCATCTCAACATTCTCAACGCCAAGATTAGAATTGATGGGAGCTCAACTCTTATCTCAGCTTATCAAGAAAGTACAAGGATGCTTACCAAAGGAATGTGAAGTAGACTTATACTGTTGGACAGATTCCACAGCAGTATTAGGTTGGATTCAGGGAGACCCAGCACGCTGGAAACCCTTTGTATCTAACAGGGTAAAATTAGTAACCAAAATAACACCATCCGATTGTTGGCAATATGTTAATACCAATAAAAATCCTGCTGATTGTGCAAGTCGCGGGTTAACTACCAGTCAATTGAAGAGTCACGAGATTTGGTGGCAAGGACCGAAGTGGCTATTAACCTATGAAAAACCAAACAAAACCTTAAAAACCATATATAAAACCAGTCTAGAAATAAAACCAGAAAACTCGAAAAAATCCTATGCTACTAATTACCTTACCAATTCAACCAACTCTAATATAATTGAAAATTTATTAAACAAATTTAGTTCGATCAATAAAATTACACGCATCATTTCATGGATACTACGAGTACTTACATTTAAGAAGGGAGTCAAAACAACATATCTTACCTTACACGAGTTACATGCAAAACTGCTGATCATCAAAACAATCCAAAAATTGGAATTCGAACGCGACCTCGATTATTTGCGTAGACATGGAAAAGTGCACTGTAAAAGTAAAATATTAAACTTAAATCCGATCTTAGACGAGGAGGGGTTACTGCGTGTCGGAGGAAGGCTTCGCAACGCTGAAATTGATACGCAGATGAAACATCCACTTATCCTGCCACATAACCATCGTCTTACCACACTCATTATTAAAGAAGCTCACGAATTAACATTCCACGGCGGGGTGCGTCTCACATTGGATAATATTAGACAAAAATATTGGATTATCAGCGGTTACATGGCTACCAAGAAGTTCTGCCGACAGTGCGTTATTTTGTAAAAAACAGGACCCCGTAAAGCAAAGCCAGCTTATGGGTGATTTACCATCTTGTAGAGTTAACCCTGAGAAAGCATTTTTTCACTGCGGGGTTGACTATACCGGGTTTGTAGAGATAAAAGCAAACAAGGGACGCGGAATAAAAACCACCAAAGGATACATAGCTATCTTTGTATGTATGGTGACCAAAGCTGTACATATCGAGTTAGTCTCCGATCTTACCAGCTCAGCGTTTTTGGCCGCTCTTACCCGGATGGCAGCCAGACGAGGGGCACCACGTCACATATATAGTGACAATGGGACCAACTTTGTAAAAGCGAATAGAATACTACACGAAGAGTACAACCATCTTCAAAAAATTTTCAGTGACAGTTTTCTTAATGAAGTGACAGAGATGGGTATAGAATTTCATTTCAATTGTGCTGCGTATCCAAACTCAGGCGGTCTTTGGGAAAGGGCCGTAAGAAGTTTAAAACACCATATAAAGAGAGTCATTGGTCATCAAAAACTTACGTTCGAAGAGTACGCAACTCTACTTACGAAAATTGAGGCCTGTTTGAACACCCGCCCTCTCTGTGCTCTAACCGAGGATCCGGAAGATCTTGAATTCCTCACACCAGCACATTTTCTCTCAGCACGACCTGGATTAACCATTATAGAGAGTGAAAAAGACGCCAGAACCATCTTACCAGCAAATTATTCCATGACTTATGGGTCAAATGGAAAGCTGAGTACTTGTCCCAACTTTCAGCAAGAACCAAATGGATGAAAGAACAGGAGAATTTAAAAATTGGAGACTTAGTTACAATTCATGATGAAAATTTACCAGCAGGAAAGTGGGCAATGGGACGCATAGTAGAAACGCACCCAGGTGATGATGGCTTAGTTAGAGTTGTCACACTAAAAACCAAAAATGGGTTCATCAAACGACCAGTAATTAAATTATCACTTCTGCCAATCCCGCAACCAATATACCAGAACCAATACCAGAACCAGAAGCAAAAGAGGAATTAATTAACCAACAATACGATAAAACGAAACCAGAGGAGACAAGAAGGCGAAGGAAAAAACCTAATTTTTTTACCATAGCTACTGCTTTATTATACTGCATGACCATTATGATTTCGCCAACAAATGCATCGTACAATCTTCACGAACTACCAAATAATCAAACACTGTATTTTGACCCCATATCCAAAATACAGTTGATAAGAGATAAATGGTATTTAGTTGTTTACTACGACATGGCGCCGTATTGGAGAGGCATAGCTACTTGCACAAAAATAAGTGACTATTTAGAAAAACTATGTAAGAACATTAATGACCAGTCACCTTGTAACATGATAATATCCCAGCTACGTCACGATTACCAGGAATTAAAATACTACAATGAACTTTTGCTAACACAGCACTTTAATGTTCAAGCTAGACATCGTCGGCGCCGAGGCCTTATCAACGGTGTAGGCTACCTGGCGAATGAACTTTTTGGAGTACTGGATTCTCGTTTCGCTGAAAAATATACCAAGGATATTGAAATTATTAAAACCAACTCCAACCATCTTGCAAAGTTATTGAAGAACCAGACGTCAATTATTGAGTCCGAATTTAATTTAATGAAGAAAATGGAAGATATTAACGATCAACACTATAAATTAATCAACAAAAAGATTATAAGTTTTGAACAAACATTGAGAAAAGAAATTCAAAATATTTCCTATACACAAGATTTTACGCTATCTGCCATGTCGGCTAATAGTTTACTACAAAGTTTGAAGAGACTTCAAGATACTATGCTCGACACTATTACTGATGTATCTCACGGCGAGATTAGTCTACATTTGTTGCCGCCTACGTTACTCAAGACGGAGCTTCGAACCATCTACAGTCAATTATTAGGCGACCTAACCTTACCAGTCAGCAATATTGACTTTGATCTACCATACATCTATCAACTTTTGAAAGTAAAAGCGAGAGTAACGCATGACTTAGTTATATTTGAAATCACATTTCCCCTTATCAGCAGAGACTCCTACCAGTTATATAAAATTTTACCGCTTCCGCATCAAATAAATAAAAATAGCATTATCACTATTTTACCAGTATCCGAATACGTTGCCGTAAACTTGAAGAAAGATTCGTTCTTTGTGATAACCACTGAAGACTTGCATACTTGTTTACTCCACGGAGATTCATACTTGTGTCAGCTTCTGAAACCAATCCTCTCAATCGAAAGCGACCAAAGCTTTTGTACCTAGAGCCAACCAGACGAAAAATGTAAAACAAAAATAACAACATGTACCGATCAATGGGTAGAGTTACATCATACGTCACAATACCTATATTTTTGTTGTGACACCTATTCTATTAAAATCATATGTGACGATCAAGTTACCGTCCGGCAGCTGACTCAATCCGGGGTCATTAGCATGGCTCAGAAATGTATTGTAAAAGGAAAGGATTTCGTACTATATTCTTTACAACATCAATCTAACCAGATGAACTTCACACCTGATATTTTGATTCCAAAAATAGACCAGATTAACCACATAATCAACATAGAGATACCAACTAATGAAGAAATATCTGATGGTATAAAAATAAAATTTTATTACACAGTGTATTTTTTTGTACACAGTGTATTTTTTATTACACAGAATAAAAAGAAAACACTTTTTTAATGTTGGTGTATTTATTATAGTGAGTAAAGTTTCAAAATCTTCGCTAATCACATATAAAATGCAGGCTTATAATGGTTACATTAAAAAAAAAAAAACCATGCGGCTTTGATCGCATGGATACCAATTATATTGCGTTTATGTAAAATCATCGAGATAATATGTACCAACGTTCAACGTTGACGTTTGTATTCACAACATAATAGTCATGGTAACTAGTAGGTGTTTAGTACCTGCAAAACATTTTGTTAGGCACGAAATCGGCAAGCGACCACGATGAGCGTCGGTCATGTATCGAATTGAGATCACCGGACTGCAACGCGCCGCACTGATGATGTTTTCGATGTCGCTTCTATACGCTAGTAATTAGTTCAATGTGTAATATTCTATAAATAAGTCTACAATTGTATGCGATCTTAGCCGATTCTAATTTAATTAATTACGGTAAAAGTACGTAGGTGTTAATAATACAGACATTTATTATGTACAGACTAAAATATACTGAAGAAAAAAGAGAAAAATCATAAGAGGAGAGTGATTCCAGTGTTGCCGTAAATAATGACGCTAGTGACAGTGTAGTAAGTAGGATGGAAAATGTAAATAATTAGGAATAATTAATGCATGTTTGAGAACTACTTATTTTTTTACCCAACTGCGGTGAAGCCAAAAAAGAGCGTTATGAGATTGCTACGTATGTATGTATGTGTGTCCGTTTCTTTGTTCCCTCATATCTGCAAACCAGTGAATCGATTTTGTTAAATGATGTCGTTAGATTCCTCTAGGTAGTGCTGATAACATAGGGTAGTAATTAGAATTAACATAGATACCTATAGTAATTGTAATTTACATACAAATGTATATTTTTTCTCTCTTTAGGAATGTTTATGCACTTAGATCTAGAAAAAATAAACGAAGAAGAAGAATATAAAACCTTAGAAGCGACGAACAGTATTGAAGAACATGAATTGGTATATATTTTTATATAATTTTTAACTCTAATTAAACTATTTATCACTTGCAAAAACCAAAACATTTAACAGTTAATAAAATATTGATACTGATAGTTAAGTATATATAATTTATTCTATTTCAGCAATTAGAGCCAGATAAACCACTTCATCCTCCATTACAAATCGAGGGCAGGAGAGTTGTTGATTTTATGTTTTTATTTTTGATCAAATAAAAGTCATATCAAATCACAATCTTAGATAAGGAAATACTTATTGGTTTGGAGTCGGTGATATGTTTCAAATGCGACATATGCAATTTAAAATTTGAAGTTAGTCTGAGTAACAACATTTCCAAAGAGATGACTGTAAACCATGCTGCTGTGACTGGTGCAATGTTAATTGGCTGTGGTTGGACAAACTTAAACGAATTGCTTAGCGTTATTGATCTTCCTACCTTAAATCAAAAATCTCACAAAAAATAATTACAATGACGTATCTAAGTGGTAGGCAGTTGCTGCGGAAACATCTATGAAAGAGGCGGCTAAGCAAGAATCTGCTTCAGCCATCGAAAGTGGAGACGTTATTGATGGTATTCTTGCAATAACGGTAATAGCATATGCTTGTTGGTCGAAACGCTCCTACAGGACCAATTATTCTGCAGCATCGGGAGCAGGTGCAATCATTGAATTGAAAACTGGAAAAGTGTTACACATGCAAGTAAAAAATAAATATTGCATTATTTGCGCTCGATCATTGACAAAAAAGCAACCACCACCCACACATGAATTTGCGAGAAACCATGTGGGATCTTCATCTAGCATGGAACAGGCTAGCATTGTCGAAGGTTTTAAAACTTCAGTTGAAAAACACAATTTAATGTACACAACGCTTATCGCTGACGGTGATGCTAGTACTTTTAAGAAAATTTTAGAAAGCAGGCCCTATCCTAATCTTCAAGTTCAGAAAATAGAAAGCTTCAATAACCTCCTTAGGAATTACTGCAGTAAACTGATTCAATTATAAAAAGACACATCAGTTCTAGGGTGTTTTTTTAGAGGTATAGAACTTCAGGTTGGTCAGCGATGAAGCGCACTTCTGGTTGAATGGCTACGTCAACAATCAAAACTGCCGCATTTGGAGTGAAGATAATCCTCGAATGTGTGTCGAAAAACCGTTACATCCAGAAAAACTGACTGTTTGGTGTGCTTTATGGGCTGGTGGAATCATTGGTCCGTACTTATTCAAAAACGATGATGGCCAGAACGTTACAGTCAATGGTGATCGGTATAGAGCCATGATTACCAACTTTTTCATTCCTGCATTGAACAACCATGATGTCCAGGAGCTGTGGTTCCAACAAGACGGCGCAACATGTCACACAGCTCGTGCAACAATCAATTTATTGAAAGACACGTTTGGTGACCGCCTAATTTCACGTTTTGGACCTGTGAATTGGCCTCCAAGATCTTGTGATTTAACACCGCTTGACTACTTTCTGTGGGGCTATGTAAAGTCATTGGTCTATACGGATAAGCCACAAACGCTTGACCATTTGGAAGACAACATTCGCCGTGTTATTGCTGATATACGGCCACAAATGTTGGAAAAAGTCATCGAAAATTGGACGTCCAGATTGGACTACATCCGAGCCAGCCGTGGCGGTCATATGCCAGAAATCATTTTTAAAATGTAATGCCATACGATTATCTTTCAAATAAAAAAAAATTCATGTCAATCGAATAATTCATCGTTGTTTTATTGCAATTTAAAGTTCTATACCTCTAAAAAAAACACCCGTTACTTTCAGAGCGCAGATTATTAACATCGGAACGCATTACTCGTCTCCGAACAGCGGTAAGAGCAGCTGCTCGCTTTCGCAATGCTCAAAATAGAAGTGGTTCAGAAAAAAATTTAAATCTAAGGGACGACATAATGAACAGTCCGAAACATGTTTTGGTGATCATAGTTCTTGTGAAAATTATTACTGTACGGAGGAAAAAAGAAAAGATCCAAATCTAATTCCTTTGATTAAAAGCTTATGTCCAAAATTAATAGCTCATGAAACTCAAATAGCTTTACATTCAAAAAGTTTACTATGGGATGTAAATAACAATAGAGCTGAACAATTTAACAGCATTGTGGCCAAGCATGTCGGCGAAAAAAGAGTAAACTACTGTTTGAAAAATTCCTATACAGCCAGGTACTATATGACTTTGTATTTTCACTATTTTTAATTTGTGTGTTTTATTTTAATCATATCAGTGGTCTTATAAAGTTCAATTTTTTTTACTGGCGCCACGCTGCAGTTTTTGCATACAGTACTGGCAAACCTCAGTACGCTTTATATAAAGCTAATTTTAATCAAAGTCCACGGAAGTCTGTTAAAATTTTAGAGTTGCGCCGGTGTAAGCGAAACATCAAACGCCTTCGCCAGCGCTCTGGATTAAAAAGAAAAATTATGCTTCAAAATAACAACCAAGACTATGGAGAGAAATGCCAAAAACCGGACTTAACTGCCGAGGAGTACGACAAAGCCAGAAGTGTGTTTT
Organism: Acrobasis suavella; assembly: GCA_943193695.1. Taxonomy (NCBI): domain Eukaryota; kingdom Metazoa; phylum Arthropoda; class Insecta; order Lepidoptera; family Pyralidae; genus Acrobasis; species Acrobasis suavella. The sequence continues at coordinate 34,789,063 of OW971928.1, forward strand.
TGACAAACTTTGAAGCCCTTGTTTCATGACATGGAACGTGACACGGTACTACAAGCTGAAAGTGCGTTATGATAAGAGCTTCGCAGATGTTTTCTGTCAGCTTCATCGTTTAGTAAGGTACATATATTTACCCTTATATTCATAAAAAATATTAACTGTTTGCTAATCCCATTTTAGTTAAAACATGTTTAATCTCGTTCTTTCAATGACAAATATTGAAAAGAGAGAAAATAACAAAACATGTTTTAACTAAAATAGGTTTAGCCAACTTAGTTAATTTTTATGAATATAAGGGTTAGTAAATAACTATCACACAGTTGGTGTGAATATTTTTTTTTTCTAAAACACAATTTTTTTTAGATTTGCAAGAAACGGCCTAATATGTTCTGCACCGCTTGTAAAGAACATCATTTATTCATATTCTTTGGACAATGTGCCAGCCATCGAATATGGTAAAAGTAATGAAAAATCTTTTATAGAGCAACTGCAGCAACAAGAAGGCATCATTGTAGAAAAGAGTGGACTTTTTATTAATAAAGACCATTTTTTCTTGGGCGCATCTCCTGATGGTCTATACAATGAGGATATTATTGAAATAAAATGCCCGTATTCTGATTGCAACAAGGACGCCGCAGAAGCCATAAAACAAAAAAAATACATTCTGGAAGTTAGATGTCTCTGTTAATGCAAACCATGATTGGTTTTTTTCAAATTCAAGGGCAACTTCACATCAGGTATAAAAAAAAAAAGATTGATAAATTATTCATTTTTCGTATAGTGAAATTATTACAAAGCCGCCTTTGGCCACTTTACATAGTAGTTTTAAACCGGCTTTTAATTTTTTACGTATGGACCTGTGCAAAGCCGGGCCGGGTCGCTAGTGTTTAAGCATAATTTCAAATCCCATTTACAAATGTAAACTTATGTATTTATTAAGTATTTTTATGAGTATATACATATTTATCTATGTATGTTTGTTTTACGTATGTTTATGTAGGTATATTTATTATTTTTATTTATGTTTTTTGTAAAAGTATTTCTTTATTCTTGTATTTTACACCCTAATTACCTCTTTCTTCCCATTTCCTCTCGCGGGTCTGCCGGAAGAAATTTCTCTAGAAATAAGTAGCACCTATGTACTATGTTTACTTTAATAAGGTTTTATTTGTAATTTTCAAGTGTACATGAACCTATAAAATAAAATAAAATAAAAAAAATTATGATTCAGTGACAAGAACGTTTGTCTTTTTCCTGTATGGACCGGCCCCGATTTCCCTTTAAAAACGGCAAAAATATTTAGTGACGACCATTTTTGGGAATCCAAAATGAAAGATTAATGATTTTTTACGAGAAATGCCTTTTGCCAGAGTACGAGGACCTCAGAAAAAGCAGGTCGATGCCTATAAGAGGAACCTGCTTTTAATAAAATTGTGTTTTATTCAAGTTATAGTGTTATTAATTTAGATTATCGAGATAATATGTACTAACATACTTGAGGCGCTACCCCAAACAAAATGTGTGCTCCATTCTCAATCAAGTTTATTCACTACAGAATAGAGAGAGAATAGACATAGTAACTAGTACTTAGGTGTTTTGTACCTACCATACTTTTGTAATAAGTTAGGCAAAAAACGGAACATATAAATGTTGTTTCTGTGGTCACGCTTTTCTGTCATATAAATCTTGACAGTAAAGTTTCATAAGAAAAGTTTATCATATTTTGACTCGACACTAATATTAAAATTGTGATGAGTTCAGAGTAAGTATCAAAATTATTTGTCCTACTAGTCTGCGCTCGGTCTACCGCTAACACACACAAGCATGATACGCATCGTTTGGCGTCTGTGTGAGTTGATATCAACTCCCGCTCATAGATGATGACTTAATTAAATTTGAATGCGCGCTCTTAATATTGTCGATTCTGTTCTGTTCTGTTCTGAGTCCGCCCAGCCAGCAGTTACGCTGCAAGAGCTTATGAATGAGGTTTACCTTGGAGAGTACGTCATCACGCTTGCAGACCAAAGCCGATGCATGTATATCGTCCTCAGTCCCCAGAACATGGTGACGCCAAACCTCGTTATACCACTCTCATGGCTCGAGAAACCAGTTGGACTCGTAGATAGGGATAGTGATAGTGATAGCTGCGTCTAGCCTTTCTAACAAGAAAGTCGCGTAAATTCGATATCCTACGTTACAAATAGATATCTTCCTGAAATCATTTATGTTTTTTGGGTGAGGTTGTTTCGGGATGGGGACTTGCTTAGCGAGGCGCCACTTCTTAGGAAATTCATTTTTGTGCCATATCAAAGCCATAGTTTTAGTGAGTTCTTCTAAGAATTCAGTTGGGGCTGCTTTGTATAATTCGGGTACAACGTGATCGGTTCCTGGGACAGTGGCATTTTTCATGCGCTGATAATATTCCCAATGTTCTCAACGTTAGGGGGCTCCATCTTCGTATAGTAAAGGCCTGTTTCATTTGCGGTATTAACGTGTCGCCCCTCGCTTTGTCTTACGTCTGCAATCCAGTTAGACATTGGAATGTAGTGTTTGGATTGATTATTGCATAATTCATTTTATGATTTCTAAGAAATTTGTAAGTTATTTTCATACGTAGTGATTTATGTGTCTTGCTTAGGCCCTAAAAAAATTTTTTTGTTTTGTAAGTTTCCTCTTTTTCTAAGATGGTTTTAAGTTTTGTTTTTCGCGCTATTGTTACATTTTGGTGTACTTTTTTTGTCTTGGGGATATTGTGATTTTTGGAATAACGCCTTTTGAAAATTTGCTAAAGCGACTCTGCTTTCTTTTGATTTAGCAGCAGGTTTTTGTAGTGCCTTATGGGCAGCATCTTTTAAAATATTGTTTAGGGTGTCCCATTCAAGTGTGTTATCGTTTTTGTCCGTCAAATTCTTATTTGAGTTTTCTTCTTTTTTAACTAATTGGATTTTTTCTTTTACCGCGTTCTGGTAGATTGTCAAATTCTTTTTATTTTATAAGAGCTCGTAATCGTAATTTTTATGATTATATTGGATTTTTTTTTTTGAGTTGGTAATATTGATTGTTTTTTGGGTAACCCGTTTTATTTGTAAAAGATGTCATTTGTACTTTTCCCCATATCAGTTTATGATCGGATTTAACTTTCAGGCCTTTTTCACCAATAATACTGTGGAAAAATATGCCCCTTTTCGTACCGGTGATAATATGGTCGACTTGCGATTGTTTTGTTCCCCGTGACCATGTGGTCCTACATGTGGGTCTGCCCCACGTACTGTTTACTTTTAGTTTGTGTTGTTGTATTAAATTGAGCAAAAGTTTTCCGTTAGCATTTGAGGTATTATGGTAGAGATTATTTTCCGATTAATGTTTGGATGTCTCGATTCGGAGTCCTAATTCACGTACATCTTCTATACCTATATGGGCATTAAAATCGCCGATAATGATTAAGAAGGCATTGCTTGGGGTTTTCCTAATAAGATTTCCTACTTGTGAGAACCGGGTTGTTGATTCTGACGGAATATGCGTGTTAATGACGAAAATATTTATTGGGTCATTGACATCGGCAATTTTTATCTTTATGTTTATTGCTATTACGTCACGGCTTTCGCGATATATGCGTATTGTGTCGTAGTCAATTTTTTTGTTAATTAGGATGGCAATTCCTCGGTATTCCTTAGCACTTTTGCCTCCACCTAGTATCCAGTTGTAGTGCTTTGATTTATAGCCTCCGGTAGCCATATGAGTTTCTTGTAGGCCTGCAATGGTTATATTACGGTCTGAAAGAAGTTTATCTATATTGTTCTTATCGCGTAGTGTTGCGCATCCTAGTACATTCCAGGTGGCAATTGATAAAGCTTCGCATGGCATGGGTGGAAGTTTAGGTAGTACGCGTATTACAGTGGGCGAACGTCGCCCTTTTGTGCAAATATAGTTGTTTTGAGAACTTTCGGATTCGGAAGAGAGTGTATTACGTACTTCGGTGACGTCTTGCGAAATATCTGAGATCTCGTTAAGTTCTTCCGTGTTATTTTCTGTATTAGGTAATAGCTGTTTGTGTGGTGTTTCGAAGTTAGCTATACTATCATAGTGACTATTCTCGAAGTATAAATAATAGATGTTTGCCACAGCATTATCTGATGGATGATATACAATTGGATTCCTGTTTTGCCCATATACGTGAACGTTTATAACATAATATTCTGCTGCTGCTATGAGGATGTCCTCTCCCCCCCAGAAGCCATCCTCAAATTGATTTTCTATATAACTGTTGATGAGTTCATCTGATGTCATATTACTTTTTGGACAAGACAGGTCGGTGCAGTCTAAGATGTTGTTCTGTAGTGCTAGGTTAATATTAGGCACATGTTTGTTGTTTTTAACGTAAGAGGCTAAGTCACGGCGTATCATGTGATGGTCAAAAGTTACTCCGAAAATATTGTTAATTTGGTCCGCTAAGGCTCTATACAAACAATTACCATCTCCCGCCATTTTTCTAACTGTTTTGTTTCAGCTTGTATTCATTGTGTGCAGCTGTTTTATTACTTTATGTATTGTCTTATTTGAGGCTGTTCAGAATTATCGGTTGGCGAGGGATTTATTGCGAGCGCTATTGTATTTTGGGCAATATTCGTTCTTAATGTTTTTAGGGCGCAAGTATATCCGCAGATGTTTTACGACACAATATGTTGCAGGCTCTTTGCTTTTTTTTTTTTTTTTAATGCCTTTGGTTCACAATGCCATTCAGGGTTTGGGAATTTTGTAGGAGATTTTCTAGTATTGTTTCAATTGTTTTCTTGTAAGTATTGTTTCAGATATCTTTCGGGGATTTGGTTACGCAACTTTTAATTTACGGAGTGTTAGCTTAATGTATAGGTACTTTCTAATTGTTTTTGTTTTAAATCTGAATGTTGAGATTTGGAGTATAATTTATATATGTGCAATACTGTTATACTAATGTTCGGATGCTACGTATGAATGCTTATAACGTTGAGTCTGCAGCTACTTGGTTTTATGATTACCGTCTCTTTTAGTTGATAACGGGATCAGGATATAACAGAGGTAGAGTGCTTAGTTTTCCTTTCAATTTAGACTTAGGCTCCAAGTTATTTGGGGTAAATATGGATTTTATAAGGGTTGATTAGTTTTAATACCGGTATTATAGAAGTGTATTAGTAGTTTTCAGGTAACGATAGGCTGGTTTGCTAGTTAGTGTTCAGATTATGTTTGTCGTGAAGAAAATAAAGAAGTTATGGAGTTAGCTTATAATATGAATGTCGATTTTCTGTTCTTTTTATTTATTTATTTTTATTTTGAGGTTAGTAGTGTTAGCTGAAAGCTATTTCGTGTGATATATAGTTCAATTTTATTAGCTTCACCGATTTAGAATTTATTTATTAGGTATCTGTCTAGAGGAGATGCTTAATTGCAGCCCGTCACCACCTCCTCCGCACCAGCACCCTGGAGGCGGCAGGGGACCTAGCTTTTGACGCCAACAATTATGCAACACAACAAAGTGACAAAACCAAGAGATACTATAAATATCCCATGACAACAAAGATATACTTGAACTGAATTGAGTTGATGTCTTTTTAAACTAGTGATGTAGTTGATTTATTTTGCAGCTTGGCTAGATCAGCCGGATAATTGAATTCAAAACCGCGAGTGAGACATTCAACCGAGTATCAATTTGTTCAGGATCTCGTGAATAGAATTATCAATAGTGGTAAATACAGTGTCACTTTACCGTGCTATCGACGTGCCTATGTTGGTAATTTACGAAGAGGCAATAACTTTTTCTTAAACGAAATGTTTTGCGGAAATTTCTTGATTCTTCTTCGGTTAGTTGAAAGTGCAGTGGCCTGCTTTGTAAAAATAGTAGATTTGTCCTTAGCTAGATTATTTTAGTTATCAGATTCTGGTGTAGTATATTTAGGGCCTTTTTCAGTACCACGCGTGCTGTTTTAGTTCGTTGCTTACTATGAACGCAGTAGTATAATTAATATATTTAAGTAAAGATTTTAAATTCTCATCCTTTTTTTTTTTAAGATATACAGCTTATTGAATTTACTAAGTACCAGTTACAAGTCTTTATTTATAAGATAATATTCTGAACTTTAAAATAACAAATACTACATAAATTCTGCTATTAAATGGATAGAAAAAAGAAATACAATATCAAAAAGTGGATGTCAGATAAACGGAAAATTAGGTACTGTTGAAGAGATTTGGTTTTATACAAAGCACTCGATCTTATCAATTTTACAATTAATACATTTATGAAACAAATACTAATAAAGTGTAAGTGCCTATTAAACAATTTAGCGGTAAAGTTAATTATAAGTTATTTTTCATAGAATTTATTAGCTAATACTTGCTTTATACGAGGTATGCTGGTACAAAATAAATCAAATCGCATTCTGTTACGAAGCTATTAAAAGTCTCACGATTTTCTTGTGTAAGACTATTACCTACGTCTTGTAATTACTGATTTTCCTGAACAGAGGGGAGGACATGAGAAGGATAGTTACTAGATTGGCATACAGTGACAGTTAGGATAAACTGTATGCCTATATATAATACATATAAAAATAAATATAAAAAGGATTGATCTCACTATTTAACCTCAGCAAAGTTTATAGCTGAATCTGCGTGGTCATATTCACTATTAGCTTCTGAATAAGTATCTATAATTACACCATACACTGCACTCACAAATATGCACGCATGCGCAGACCAAATGACTTGAACTGCGTTTTACTCTAATACCGGCGCGAACGATTACGGGGCTTTACGATTGGGACGTTACGGTCTCGGCAGGTAGTGAGCGCATGCGTCCGCTCGGCAAGACGGTCGGACCCGAACTCCTGCGCGCTCTTAATATTGTCGATTTAATCTAAATTGTTCATATATTTTTAAATATGACTTCAAAACAGATTCACTATGTCGCGCAAGAGATAAATTTTTGGGAATCGAAAAACGATCTTCAGTCCCGAAAATGATGGGTCAAAATTTTCAAGTAAGTGATGACGGTGAAGCCAAGAGTAGGATGTTGATATTGTCTCATTCAGCAGTTATGAGAACCTTGAAGTTAGCTGCAGGTACTGATGCGGAATTATACGGCGACGATATTTTTAAATGTGTGCCGTTAGGATTCTACCAGCTTTATTCAATACATTTAAATATAAACACTGGAAACTATACTACACTGCAAACATAGTTCCTGTGATATTCAGGTTGTTGCCAGATAAGTCACAAGACACATACATTCGGCTATTTTAATTGATCAAGACTCACTTAAATCAATTTTACACGTTTTAAATGTAATTATGAAACCGCCCACATTCAGGCACACAGGTTTTCCCAGGAATAGAATAAGTGGGTGTTATTACCATTTTTCTGAAGCGTTATGGAAGAAAGCCGAAAAATTAGGCATTTCAGCCACGCGTGCTGGGTGTAAAAAGACCGAACTTTGTGCAAATCTTCCTTTGCTTTCCGAGGTATACATAACAGAGGTTTGGCATGAAATTAAGAATTTAGGAGCCGAGAGTATTAGTTAGTTGCGCCACAACAACAAGATATTGTTAGTTGCGCCAGTCAAATCCATCGCACTAATAACACTTTGGAAGGCTGGCATAAAAGGCTAAATTCTCGGACAAAGGGCAAATTATCATTTATCCATTTTTTATAAGTTAAAAAATAGGCACAGTGGCAAAGTTTTAAATTGAAACAAGAGTTTATTTGAAGGGAATAAACGGAGAAGAATAGATGTGATTTTCAATTCAAGATACTGAAAGGAGCTGGAAAGTTACAAAACAAGAATGTAAAGAGACTATATTTAATTGAGAATCTATGTAAAATCAGAAATGATCTACTGAAAATTCATAAACAATTTGAATTTTCAAATTTAGAAGATCCTGATCTACTAAATTTGAAAATTCATAGTCTTTAAAATTTTACCCTATCAATTAATTTTGGAGTACTCGTAAGCAGTTTTTGTAAGTGAAACAGTAACTTTAATTTCAAGTTTATTTGAATTAATGGATTAAATACCTATAATTTTGTTTAATAATACTACGTTTTATAATTAAATAATAGTCTCTACATAAGTTGAATGTTTACTTTTACTAGAAGTACACATACCATTCATACATACCTACCATCACGTCTTTATCCCTAAGGGGGCAGACAAGAGCACTTTGGGTCTAGCGGCTCTTAGTAGCCAGAGCCCAGGATCGCAAGACTCAAGGCCACTTTTAGCTTATGGTGGGCGAGAAGATGGAAAAAGAATCAAATAATGATGGGTTGCTAGTCAAATTGCCTATTAAAATGATTCCCTTTTTCGCCCAGTCCCTTGATCGGCTTCCACAATCTGCACGGGAAGAGAAGCAGCTGGTACATTGTAAGTTTTTCTTTGCTCCCAGACCAGCATGGAAGATCAGGTTACTGATTATTGACATTTTTGTACATACTCGTAATACCTACGCCAAAATGTCAATAAACTGTAAAAAGCAAAAATGTCCGGATATCAATGTCCAAAGGTTTTGGCTTTAAAACTTAAATTCAGTAGGTCTAGGTAGCGGTTAATCCATATCGTAGTAGGTCTATTGGCTTTATAACTAAAATTCAATAGGTCTAGGTATTGGTTAATCTATTCCTCTAATAATTAGTATCGTAGTTGGTCTTACTATATTTATTGCTAACTCGCGATTTGATTAGTGATAACGCGAAGTTGTTGTTTAACGTATTAGTTCTGCCCTGCGTAAAAGAAATGAAAGATGTTTATAACTAAACTATTAAAAACCCTACGAAAGCCGTTAAAATTATTTTATTATTGAAGTCTTTTTTCCTCACTAATGTGTTAATGAGGTAGGCCCCGGAAGCGTTGGTGTGACGATTTGCGACAGTTTGAAGGGAATGTTGGAAGTGGCACACGATCGAGATATTTGTATGGAGATGGGGGAGACCTTTACCCAGTAGTGGGACAGTAGAGGTTAATTTAAAAATTTGAGTTAAAAAACGTAGTATGGCACACGGGTGTACTGTTCATCAGTCTCGGCTCCATAGACACTTGCGCGAACTTCTCCCGCTTGTGTTAACCACTTCGACTGTAATGAACAACTTACCACACTTGTATCTTAAACTACTATTATTACAACTTGAAAAGTTTTTTGTTGATAAATAAGTTAATAAATAAAATTATTTGTTATAGTTGATTTAGGTCCTATGGCCCCAGAGCTGCCGCTAATTCGCCCAATGTGCCCTTATTTGATATATTCTATAACAAACCACAAGGATATCAACTGAGGCAGCACATGTTAAGAAATATGGGGACACTGGAGGCAGATATTGTGCCTAACACCCCGAGCTGAGCTCCTTGAAAAGTGACCTTGGTCGATTATCGACCAGCCAGAGAGAAAATGCATTCCATTGGAAGACAGCCAGGATGCAGGACGGCCGAATGTAGGATTGGACATTTCTGAACAAAGATGAATATGAGGTGATAATGTATGTTTTTGAAAGGAAGTATGCAAGCGAGATGATGAATGCTAGAGAGAGATACTAACCTAAGTGTCAATTCGACATTACTAACTTTTAAGACTGCCACCGAACGAAACACTGTTGTGTAAAGGGTGTCCCATAAGTAAGGAGACTATTCTCAAAATCAAACTGGCCACAGAAGAAGTTTTCAAAAACAAAAAAATATTGTTGTCGTGGTAACCATAGATAACATGTCTGTCAAAATAGGCGGGTTATATTGTCATTTTGCATTTTTTGAAAATGAAACGAGATAATTCAATACTATTTGTGTCATGGGAAATCTGAGACAGTACGCCATTTTACTCAAGAGGGAGCAAGAAGAACTAGTCTGTACAGAATAATAAAACGTTACGAGAAAACAGAAGCTACCGATTTTAAAAAGATTACGGGAAGACCACGTACAGTATCTACATGTAGAAATATGAACCGGGTAAAAAAGCTTTTTGAACACGCATGTTCCACATCGGTGAGAGTCGCGGTGGATAAAATAAACATTTCTGAATCAAGTGTGTCTAGAATTAAATTTAAAGATGCTTGATTTGTAGATTTAGGCTTGAAAGCTTATGTAAAATTAGCCGCCCCCAAATATGTCAAAGACCAGGAGGCGCGTGTCAAGCGTGGGTGCCGTAAAGTTTATGAAAAAATTTTGAAAAAAATCTTATAATTGATGATGAGACATACGTACCGGTTGACCCGAGCGACGTTCCTGGGAAACAATATTTCTATGCAACCTGCCGTGACGTTGTTGATTATAACTTATTAAGTCCAAAGCTGTTTTGATGATATTAATCATCGTATGATATCTCTTCTCTTGGACTTTATCCTCCCCTTTCTCACATATATAATCAACTTTTCTCTCAGCTCTGGTGATTTCCCATCATTATGGCGTAAAGCTTTTGTCATTCCACTTCCTAAAACATTAGCCCCAGTAGCTTGAATGATTTTCGACCTATTTCTATTCTTCCATATTTCTCTAAAATATTAGAGACTGTTGTGAACTCCCAACTGTCTTCTATTATTTTGCGAAACAATCTCATTAGTGAAGTATAATCTGGCTTCCGTCCAGGACACAGCACAAGTGCTGCTTTACTGAAGGTCACTGAAGACATCAGATTGGCCATGGAAGATGGCAAAGTAACAGTAGTAGTCCTTATTGACTTTTCAAACGCTTTCAACACGGTTGATCACGACATTCTACTTGCTCTTCTGTCCCGCTTCAACCTCTCGTCAACAGTCTTGAATTGGTTCTCATCATACCTTCGTGACCGACAACAGGCCGTTCGTGGTGATCAATCACTCTCTAGCTGGCAAAATCTTAATACCGGTGTTCCGCAAGGAGGAATTTTATCTCCTCTATTATTTTCAATCTTCATCAATTCTCTTACTTTCCTTCTTTCTTCTTCTCACCACCTATACGCAGACGATCTGCAGCTCTACCACTCCTACGATTGCAGTGACATCGACTTATCGGTTGCTCTCCTCAACAATGATTTACGACGTATCGCCGATTGGTCTACTAAATACTGTGTAGCTGTAAACCCAAATAAATGTCACGCAGTAGTAATAGGCAGCTCTCGTCAAATCTCTAAATTAAATTTTGAAACTATTTCTTCTTTACAATTCAATAATACTACCATTCCCTATGGTGAGAGTGTGAAGGATCTCGGCCTGCATATCGACTCTACCCTGAGCTGGACTACCCAAGTAGCCGAGGTTAGTCGAAAAGTAACTGCCTCGCTGCGCTCTCTCTATCATCTAAAGAACTTTCTTCCACTTTAAACTAAAATAATGTTAGCTTAGACTTTAATTCTACCCATTATTGATTACGCGGATGTTTGTTATTGTGACCTGGCACAAGTTCTCCTTAACAAATTGGATCGTTTAGCCAATAGCTGCATCAGATTTATTTTCAACATTCGTAAATTTGATCGCGTCTCTTCATTTCGCTCTCAGTTAGCTTGGCACCCTATCCCCTTACGTCGTAACTCTAAAAAACTCTCTATGCTTTTTTCTATCTTGAATAACCCGAATTCCCCTAACTATCTTAAATCTAAATTTAACCTTCTCAGTTCCACTCACTCTCGCACACTTTGCTCCTCAAGCATTTTCATCCTTAATATCCCTCCTCATCGCACTTCCTTCACGGCCAAGTCTTTCCAAGTCCAGGCTATCCTGCTATGGAATGCCCTTTCGGAGTCTATAATGTAGTAGTGTGCAATATTATATGTTTAATGGTTTATTCTTGTATATGTGGTTATGTAGATGTTTATATTTTGTATACTAGATCATAAGTTTTATCACGCCAGCAATACATATTTTCCGCTTGGTCTAATGAGTGACCGGGAGAGAATGCCATATGGCGTTAGGTCCGCCTTTTGTAATTTTTTTTAAATTGTGCAATAAACTTTAAACGACTAAAATAAAAAAATAAAAAAAAATTTCAGAGAAAAGCTGTTTTGTTTTGGCCGTATTTGGCTTCATGCCATTACGAGTTAAAAATTACTCAGTATTTACTGACTGCAGGTATTGAGTTCATAACTAGACATACCAATGCCCCGAATGTTCCTCAAGCTCGAGGTATTGAAATGTTTTGGGCCCTGTGTAAAAAAGTATATAAAAAGTACACAGATATACCATAAACGTTGAAATCTTTTAATAACCGATGGACCAGATTGGCTAAAAGAGTAGCAGCTACATCTTGAAATGCAGTGATGAAGCGTGCTGCTATAAATCTAAGAAAAATTGGATACAAAGGTATCGTTGGGGCAAATTTGATATGGATATAAAAAACAAATTAGTTTTACTTTCATTTGCATGCCAAATGCGTATAGCATCGGATTATTTTTAATTGACCGAGCGAACGAAGCGAGCGAGGTCTCTAAATCGAGTTGGGGGCGAAAACACATTGTATGTATGTATGTATGTTTGTACCGCAATAACTGCCGAACCAATGGTCCGATTTTGATGAAATTTGGTAAGCATGTAGGTAATATCAATAGAATTTTGAAGTTCTTTGGGCATCAAAATCGGTTCAGTAGTTTTTGAAATATTAATAAAAATGTCCGCGATTATGTAGCAAATGAAACCATAGCGCGTTCTAACTTTGGATAGCGCCATCTAGGTGTTACTTAGGGAACTGATTTGTGTTAGAAAGGTCTGATGTATATCAAAAAACAGGAATGGTCAATTTTAGTCTCCTTTCTTTAAAAAAATATATATTTTAACTTATTTTTCCTGTAATCTACAAGCAATGAACTATACCTTGTATTTTTATTTTTCAAAATTTTAGGCCCAGTAATTTTGGAGATCAGGGAAATGGTAAATTTTTGTCTTCTTTAATAAAATCAAAACTGTTTATTTTAGTCCTTTCATTTGATATGTGACACAGTAAGGTTTGCAAAACTTTATTTATATTTTTCTAAATTGTTCCTCGAAGATGACCCTTAATTTAAAAAATATTTATTTACTTTGCACATCTGTGTTTCGGTCATACTATTAAACCAACCTACCAAATTTCACCTGATTTGGTCCGTTCACCACACCTATGGTTAGGTTAGGTTAGGTTCCCCTATCGGGTTCCCATCTTGTCGCGATGTGGGGGCTCAGCACCTGCGGTTCGCCTCACCCGCAGGGAAGCCAAGAAGAACCCATGGCCTGGGTCGAGACCTCGGTCTCCCGTGCCGGTCCCGGGCCGTGCGGAGGCCATTCCAGGTGGGAATGGCCTGACTGTAAGGAAAGGGGGTGAACTCTCTTCCATTAAAACCGCGGTAGGGGTCGCGGGGTTGGAGGAGTGTTGGTGTTACGTAGCCGCTCTCCCTGACTTCTGCGGCCAGCTTGGTGGGCGCCGGTCGCCGTCAGACGAACCTGGGGCAGGGCCTGCTTTTGCAAGCCCCAAATCATGAGGGCTGATTGGGTGGTGGAAACGGGATTCCATTGTCCGACAGACTGCCCTCCGGAGTGGAAGGCACGTGTTGTGTCAGCGCGCCTGTCCTTAAAGGGCGAGGGCCGAAAGGAAACATGCTCTGATGCACTCTCTTAATGAGAGGGACCCCAGAGCGGGCATGGACCGCCGAGGGGAGTAGTCGCCGCGCCGGGGCTGTAGAGCGAGAGTAGCACACAGCCCCGGCCCTTTGCGGCTGAGAGGTGAAACCACGGTCTTTTAGCGGTAACACCACATAACTTTATCGGTTTCCCGTGACTGATAAGGTATCCGAAGGGATATTTGACAAAAAAAAATAGGTTAGGTAAAGTTATGTTCCTCCCGATCGGGTTCCCATCATGTCGCGATGGGGAGACTCAGTACCTGCGGTTCGCCTCACCCGCAGGGAAGCCAAGAGGAACTCATGGCCGGGTCTCCCAACCACCATAGCGGTCGCCGCGCACCATTGCGGCTGAGAGGTGACACCGCGGTTTTTTTAGTGGAAACACCACATAACCTTACCGGTTTCCCGTGACCGGTTAAAAAAAAGGTTAGTAGTAAACTATTTTCTATCCGTGTCCGTGAGTGAACTGATTATATTGAGTTTAACACTTAATTTTCAATTGATAGAATTCTTATAAATTTTTCTGTAATCTACAAGCCATAAATTAAATAACGTATTTTTTTTTTTCAAAATTTTACGTTCTGTAATGTCGAAGATCATGGGGAACAGTCAATTTTCATCTTCATTCTTGAATAAAATCAAAACTTTATATTTTACAATAATAACAAAAATATATTTGAGATTTTCATAACGAGCCCTTTCATTTCATATATTATAACACAGTAAGGTTTGCAAATTTTTTTCACAATTTCCTAATATTTCCTTCTAATAAAAAAAAAATATTTACTTATTTTTCTTGTAATTTACAAGCAGTGGTATTAATAATATTTGTTTTTTTTTAAATTTTATGCTTTTTTGTTTCGGAGATCAGGGGGAGACGGAAATGATAGATAGATAAACACATTTATTTGCTGCTATAACACACATAAAAAAAACACAAATCAGACACAAAAAGTAAACATCCTTCTACCTACCTGCACAATTTTCATTGTGTGTGCTACAGCAATACAAATAGGCCATAGCTCAGTGGTAATATTGCCCGAGAGCAATACACTGATTTTCAGTTGTGCCCTAAAGGGATGCGTGGTGCGGGTCCAATAATAATAATGTAAAAAAATATAAATAAATAAGGCTGTGTGTATGTTTACATAAATAGATAGTGTAATAGAATACAAATATTAGGCAAATACATATATATTGCATTGCTGTTGCGTAAATACTTTCGAATGGCATTGTCATTATCACATATGTCTGTTAGGAAGAATGACAAACAGGGAGTGGGAAAAATAAATAATAATAAATAGTTAATAGATAGTTACATACGCCCGGAAGAACTTTCAGCGACAGCATCATCTACCATGTGACGTGTAGGATTAAATTTTTTTTGTAGATCTAATAAATAGGTGCGAAACGTCGTTTTGAAAGTCGAAATGGTTGTACAAAGTCTTATTGGAGGGGGTATGTTGTTCCAACATTTCGTCGCCAGATAACGGAAGCTGCCCCTGAAAGAAGCTGTTTTGTGACGATACACGAGAAGTGGTGGACGACATGATCTTGCATTAGGATTTCGATTGAACATAATCTTCGTGTAGAGATATTCTGGCGTTCTATTTTTTATCAATTCAAATAGCAGAGTTGCCAGATGTAGCTGTCTACGGGAGACCATATTTAGCATCGAACCATTGTTTAAATACGGCGTGATATGACTTCGCGGCGGGATATTGTAACAAAATCTACAACACGCGTTTTGGACACGTTGGATTAGACGTTGTGTCCTTTCTAAAAGTCGAGGCCCATAGACTATATCTCCGTAGTTAAGCCGCGACAGAATTAAAGATTCGCATAACCTAATTCGTACCTTCTCCGTTAGCAAGTTTCTTATTTTATATAATATTTTCAAACGGTAGAAACAGTTCTTAACAATATTGCTGACATGTTTTTCGAACCTAAGCTCACCGTCCATTAAAATGCCTAGATTTTTTGCCTCATCCACTCTGTCTATCGCCGTACCTAACATAGTTATAATTGGATTTTGATCAACTATTTTGGCAATTTGCGCTTTTGATCCAAAAATCATAAACTTAGATTTCGCTGGATTAAGTACAAGGGAGTTTTTGGTAGACCAATCAGCAATATTCTCCAGATCCTCATTCATTTTTCGAGCCGCCTCACAAATATTCTCGGGTGTATCAGATATGTATACCTGGACATGGTCGGCATAGCAGTGGCATTTACAATGCTTTATAACCTTGGCGAGATCAGCACTATAAATAATAAAAAGTAGGGGTCCAAGTATAGATCCCTGTGGGACTCCGCGGCATACAGATCGTGGCTGAGAAAGGAGATAAGAATCATCATCTTTTATAAGTTTTACTCTGAGACCGCCCACTCAAGTAACTATCAAACCACAGTACAGCTTGGTGATCGAGGCCGTAGTATGAAAGTTTGAAGATCAAATGAGGCGTTTCAAGGCTATCAAAAGCGCGAGAATAATCCAGTAAAGTCAGGCAAGTTCCACGTCCGCTATCTTGCTCAGCGAGAATGTTGTCGATGACATCCAACAGCGCAGTTTGCGTTCCACTGCCTTTTCGAAATCCGGATTGGAACATCGGTAAAATATTATTTGCTTCAATATATCTAGACACTGGAAGTGTGCAGCCTTTTTTAAAACCTTGGAAAGAAAAGGTAATAGGCTAATTGATCTAAGGTCAGCGAGATCAGATGGATTGTTTGACTTAGGTATCGAAGTCACCGATGCTTCCTTCCATTGGGGAGGAAAACAACCCGTGAGAATACATGTGTTGATTATTTGCGTAATCACACTCAGAGTAGATGGAAGAGTAAGAAGAATCATGACCTCACTGATTCCGTCATGTCCTGCTGCATTCGAATTAATTGAGATTATGAATTTTGCAATGTCATCTTCAGATACAGATTGAAATTGAAAGGTTGAATTATTAAAACGATTAAACTCATAAAATGTCAAATTAGATAAATTGGTATTATTGAATGTATTGGGAAGATTCAAAAAATGATTGTTAATGTCATCAGGGTTATCAAAAGATTTAGGCAAAAATTCACTTTTAGTAGGGTCATTTAAAATTTTCTCTTTTAGATTCTTCCAAAAAGCTTTGCTGTTATTAATTTTCGAATTTACATGGTGATTAAAGTACGCAATCTTTTCATTTGCAATACTGTCTTTCACTAGCTTTTTAAGATCGGCGAAATCTTTCTTGTCAGTGTCAGATTTGGTTTGTCGATAATTTTTGTGGGCTTGGTCACGTAGTTCTATCATAAGCTTACAAGTATCCGTTACCCATGGCAGCGAGTGATGACACCTAATTTTGTATGTTTTTGTAGGAGCATGTTTGTCAAAGAGACCCAGGATAAGACTATTGAATTTATCCACCATTTTCTCGACGTCAAGCAATTGAGTTACAGAATTCCAGTTAATCGAATGCAAATCTTTATTTAAGGCGTCCATATCAATTGTCTTTAGAGGGCGATAAGAAATAAATTTAGGGGGTATTCTGGTTTTCTTTAATTTTAATTCTACATTTATCATAGCGTGCCCATCCACACGACCAGTTATATTCGTAAATAAAACCTTCCTAACAGGGGCATTAGTGCACACGACGTCGATCAATTTCTGAGAGTGGCTTGTGAAGTGCGTCGGTTCAGTAACTACCTGATTAAGTTCCATATAACTTTAAAAAGTGGTGAATTTTAAGGTGTCAGCGTCATTTGTTTTGTTTAGGTCAATATTAATGTCCCCCAAAAACACTATGTAGTCGTGGTCTGAAAAAGAAAGGCTTGATTCCGTTAGAGCGTCAATGAACTGGTCAACCTTTATCCATTCTGGCCGTCCCAATTGCCAAAGTATGTCCATTCACTCGCGCAGACAACCACATCTGTTCAATATCAGCATTCCGTAAGTTTACAACGCGCACACGCAAGCCGCGCTTCACGTAAAACCCGACTCCGCCCCCTCGCCCTTTCTTCATATGCGAGGGCCGCGAAGCAGTGTGAAGACGATAGCCAGGCGGGGCAGGCGCGCGCGCTCCCTGATCCGAGCGCAGCCAAGTCTCATTTATTGCGACAATATCTGCCTGAAAACGTGACATAGCTATGAGAAAGTCATCGTGTCCCGTGTTCAATGAGCCAGGGTTATAAAGTCCCAGTTTAAAGTGTTTCTCTTTGGGAGCAATTATTTATACACGAGATAAAAGATATACAGGAAAGGTAAGCAATGTTGAATTGATTGAGTGATATTGTCTTTCAAAGGTGTGATAAAATAAGTAAATAAATAAAATAACAATAACGATATTTTTTGATATATAAAGATAAAAGTGTATTTATGTGTATTTAAATAATGTAGAAACTGTTTACGAGCATTACTACTCTTATTCATTTGTATTACTTCAGCACACATTACGATTAATAGATTACAATGGTGATTCACGTCCAGTGTTACGTAACTACAAAACATTGAGTGTTGAATTGAGATTAAATTAAGGAAATTATTTAGTTTCAGAACAAGATCACAGCCAAGCGATGGAGATATACGATAGATTAGTGCAATTACAATTGGTGGCAGTGGCAGTGCTTGTAGCAAATGCAAAAAGATGATAAGCGCCAAGTACAATAATATCTGTATAAATACCACACTCGTACGTGAGGTACATGACAGGTAAGACCTTATAACATGGTGTTTACCATATGTCCTATTATTGAAATTAATTAGATTACTAATGATAATACCATAATTATTATTTCTAAATAATTGTATATGACAAGAATAAAATTTTTTAGAAATCATTACTTGAAACTCAGACAAAATTTTATAAAATCTGAAATACGAGCGTGCCGACATTTTAAACATGTTACATAATACCTTTGTACGTAATAAATCATTCATGCATCTAATAAAGTAAATTGTATTTTCCAGATTAATCGTGTGGACGTTAAATTCTTTAAATTGTATACATATGAGGCGAGATTCTAGTTGAAGGAAAAATACGCAAGAGACTCTAAAAGCATAAGGTAAATATAAACATGCTTTTTTTGCTGTTATGGAAATTTGATTTAGTATACAATTAACCAATAGAATGTTACAGATATACATAATTAAAAATAAGCAAACAAATAAACTACACAACCTAAGACAAAAATTATAATTCATTTTCAGAGGGACCAACAGTTTCCGGCCCAAAAACACGAACCAAGTCCTGCTCACTACGGATGCGGTGCCTGGCCGCGTCAGGAGCCTGATGTTTTCTGGCGTAGATGCGGCCGTCCCGAGTCCAGACGAATCTCCACTTGTGCTGCGTTGCTAGCTCGCGCGTACGACGAAATAGATGACGATTCACTTTAGTCAATCGCTCATTGACGTAGAAACGACGATGAGGACCAGGCAGATCCGTCCCCTCGGTAGTTGCACCACGACGTACGCGCGCCGGCCTGATCAACTGGTCCCGAAGTGCTCGCCGCGCAAAGTGAATAACAATAGGCCGTGGACGAGATCCCGACTGGGCCGCTGCCGCTCCCGGCAACCCTGTGGATGGGCCTACGCGCGTCACATTCACTAAGTCTTCATCGACTATTTGGACTCCTAACTTATCGGCAAAAGTTATGGCGATGTGGCCCAGGGACTCCCCAGGCTGTTCCGTGACGCCTGAAATTTCCACTTCATTGAGGAGAAAGTCCTAGTCCCGATCATTTATTTGGGCTTTCAGTTCAGCTACGGATCTAAGCAGATCCTGCTCGCCGTCACTTCCCATCGCCGCTCGCTGCCCTGCCTGCTCACGCACCTGTGTCTCTAGGCAGTCAACTCGCGCTTGTAACTGCTGGTACTTTCTGTCGCTTGCATCTTGCCGAATATTATTTTTTTCTAAAGCTTCTGTCAGCATTTCCATTCTTTTTCTTTCATTTATTCTGTCCTCCCTGTATTCCTCTCTAAATTGCCGCATCTCGAAGAACAGCATTTGAATATCAGCCACCTCTATGGTGTCATTAAGAGATGTGGCGTTTAAATTAGTTGCAAGCGGTAGAATAAGTGATTTTTCCCCAAGGTGTTCCTGGGGGCTTACCACCGCGGGCCCACGACGCCGCATCACTTCGTGCATTCCACCACGGACAGGCGTATTGGTGTTGTCCGTTCGAAGTTGTGCGCATATGCACATAGGGCACTTCCATGCTGCCTTATGTTCGGGCGTCAGAGTGCTATAATAACGTTGTTCGGATACATTTGCGCAAACGAGGTCATACTTTTTATTACATAGACTGCATACCACGAACTGTCGTGCGAATCACGACAGTTCGTGGTATGCAGTCTTTATATTGTCTTTGTCTATTGGCCTTAGACATCCAGCACAATTAAAATTTTAGTTAAAAACATATAACAATAATAATAAAAAAAATAAAAAATGTATGCTCGAGCTGGGATTCGAACCGGCGTCCGCGAACCGGAAGGCGCGCGTCTGACCGCCACGCCAAAAATAACTTAAGAGTTGATATGAAATTTGCATACACATGCGTGTGAATGACACTAGAGGAACGAATGTGTGAGTTGGATGCAATGACGATTATTTTATGCTACCGCCCACCCAAGACACAATCACTTTGTTCACTTGTTAGTTAGCCGATTTATTGTTAATTTACACAATAATTTTCATCTTTACAATTAATTCACTAGCACCAATTGGTTGATTATGTGCAACAGATTATGGCAATATAGTTTATACTAAATCAGTCATTAATCACACTATAAATATTTTTTGACGTTGGGAGCCTCTTTACTTGCGATAGGTACGTTAGAAGCGCACACACACACTTTCTCTCATGCTCATTCTTCGTCTTCTTTCTTGAATAAATTCAAAACTATTTATTTTACAAAAATATATTTGAGATCGTCATAACAATTCCTTTTATTTGATATACGACAAATAAGGTTTATAATTTTTTTTTTATTTCCTAGAGTATCCCTCGTAAATGACCCTTTTTTAAAATAAATTTTTATTTCCTTTGCACATCTGTATTTGGGTCATAGGATTACACCATCTTTCCAAATTTCACCTGATTTGGTCTAGTAGATTCGGAGCAAATTGGCTGTGGCAGACGGACGGACAGACAGACGAACGAGTGATCCTCTAAGGGTTCCGTTTTTTCATTATATGTACGAAACCCTAATAAAAACGCGAATAATAATAGCGAGGTCTAAGTTCGCGGCGAACTACTAGTTAAATATTGTTATGATAATTTTGTCTCTACTTCTGGGACACCCCAGTATTTTATTCTTTTTGGGAAATAAACGAAAGTCAAAATAACTCTCTGGCTGTTTATCCTCATTCCCTACATACTTGTATGTATGTTAACTTGTAGTTAGTGTAGTTTTATGAAATTTTAATTTTCTTCTTACTTTATCCTATGTATTGTTAAATAGAAAGTCCAGTTCTTTTTAATACTTTTATTATAGTTATAATTGCACTGTATGGAACATACACCAACTTACAACCGACTGTCAATGTACTGCGCAGGATTCGGTTGTCACCTAGGCCCGCACCATACATGAAGAGATGTTGATGTTGAGGTTTGATGAGGTATGGAGACACAAGACCACATCACGTAGAAACTGTTTATTGTCGATATGAATTACATTGTGGAGTTGGTTGTGACAGGTCCTTTCTCGATCACCGCTCGATAGTGTCTCAATTGTTAGTTGTATTTGATTCAAAATGTAAAGTAAGAACAGCCGACACGCGACCTACATAATATGTGGCCGCGTGTAGCCGAAATGTGCGAGCTTGGCTCGTACAGTCAAAATGAAGACAAAACAAATTAGAGCAGGGACACGTGTGTCGATTCCTGCCGAGTAGTGTTAGACCTCTCACGATGCTTGCTATTACTATGAAGATGAACACGCCTGTATGGCTTTCTTCATAAACATCTCCTCTCACAGGCTGTCGTGGAATGTTGATCATTTAATTTGACATTTAAAAGCACTCGTTACTTGTGCTACTTAAGTGTGGCAATTGGTTAATTTTATACAGTATTTATTCTTTACAGTTGTATAAAGCGATGCGATGTTGTATATGAATTTTCTAATCTAAGGAAATTAAACAATTAAAAAAAAATTATCGTAAAAGTAAGTTGTTTCATTTATTATTCTTAATAAAGTATGCTTTCAAGCTCATTAGACAAGTTTTTGTGTCAGTGACTTTAAGCACAGAATAAGTACTAGTACTCTACAAAAAATCGATTGAGTGAGCAGTATGACAGGGTTTACGCGACGCAAGACACCGCGCCGTCTCGTCTGAGTTACGATTGATAATTACGTAAGAGCTAGCAGCACTTGGTCTAAAGAATGTTATTTTAAACTTCAACTTTATAAATGTTTAGATTCAATACAGTGTAACGTATTTTTTATTTCGTAAATGTTGTAACGACCCAAAATCATAGTAGGTAGTTAAATTAATAAAAACTTAAAGCAACCTACATTTTACATGCAATCGAAGAACAAGAGCCATCTTCTGACGCAGTCAGGTAAAAATACAGTTCCTAGTCTAGCACACGTCCGTCCGTTTTTCCCGAATACGGCAAAGCCGAGGAAGGGTAATGATTTAGCAGTCTATGTTTGTATGTATGTGGCTATTTATGCCTGTTCTACTATAGCTATTTATTCCTGCACGATGAAGTACATTATTTCTCTAACCATATTATGCCAGTAACAGAAATAAAATAATTCTGATCGTCAATCTCAAACTTAAGAAATCCCTTTAATTTTCGTCCGTAAAAGTCGTATATATTCACCTAACAAGTTATTAGTTATGTGAGTTTTTTGGTCATAAATAAGCATTAAACGTACCTACATATGTTATATACAAGTGTATATCGTGTATAAATCATTTTTCGTAATAATAACCATAAATACCTATTATATGATAATTCATAATATACTAATATGTCCTTAAGAAGCTTTAAATTTGGATCGCAATCTAAACAATGCTCCGTTTTTTCGTGCTTTTTCTTTTCGTGACGACGAAGTTGGTGAACACAGGTAAACGAACCACGCGTGCGTCACTGCGTCACTGCTCACTGCTTCAGCGAGTCGTCCTTGCTGAATTTCCCCCTTCGTAGCGGTCGGAATGCGTAGGTATATTTTCGATACCTACACGCGGAGTGAGACAGGCCTGCTTTAAAGTCGTACACAAAATTTTAAACTATAGATTTTTTAAATTTAATATTTTCATATTACTATTAAACTGAGCAATTTTCTGTCCCTTGGCTGGTAAATCCAAGTAAGGAGTCGAATACCTACAGAATTGGAGCGGGGAGTGGGCTCCTTTTCCCTCTCACGAGGGCCAAACAAATTTAAATCTGAGCTTTTAAATAAATATATAAGTATATATACATATACCTGATTTTACATAGGACGAAACATATACAAAATTTAATAATATTTTATCTACAAAATTAAATAGCTTCTTTTATAAATTTTCAGTTGTTTTATACATAACTAAAAATTTATAAAAATAACTTAATAAATAAGTATAAAACATTTAATATAATTAATTGATCTGACTCAATTTAATTATTCTAATCATAAAGCTTATTTCATTTACAATAAAACTTAAAATCATTTAAAATTGTTAACTGCATAACTTTAAATTTTCTAGTATTTTTCAAATACCTAAATAACTAAATAACAAATTTCTAAATTACGTTAAAGTATTCTCTGTCTTTGAAATTTAATTTCAATTCAAATAAAAATTAAATAGTAGATTTTTTCGATTATCGTAAAATAATTAAAAATATATTAAATAAACACATATGATAATTTATCTTACATATCTCAATCTTTTTATTACTATATTGATTGAACTCAACCTCTGACAAAGTCTTTAATCGGAGTTAAACTTAGTAAGATAGGTAAATTAGAATGTAGGGAAACTAACTATGACATAAGTACTAAACGTGTTACGCTAGAATTTGAGTTACTATAAAATACAACTTGGGTCCACTACTAGATGATTACTGCCATTTCGTCAATTCAAATACAGCGAGTGTAAGATAAATAATACATTTGATAGTACATAGGGCGCACTATAAGTTTCCGGAACTGGCCACTTACATAAACAATATTTAAAAATTTATTGCAACATTTGAAAATAGAACTCTTTGGCTGTAGAATGCAGTTTGTTTCATCTGACTGTCTTTTGTTTTTACCTTGTGGCGCCATTTAAAAAATTGTGTGTCTGCATCAACATGGATTTAACTCGGGAAAATTTTCGTAGTATGATTTTCTACGATTTTAAGTGTAATTTGACAGCTCAACCGAGCATCGCTCGGCTTGAAACAGCTTTTGGCAATGAACCACCATGCAAGACAACTGTTTATAGCTGGTTTGCAGAATTCGAGCGTGGTCGTATCAATCTCAGTGACGAATCTCGCGATGGTCGGCCGTCCACCGCTGTGACCAACAAAAACATCGATGCTGTGCGCCGTATGATTGAAACAGACAGGCATGTGACCTACCATGAAATTCGCGCATCCTTAGAAATAGGCATGAGTCAAATACAATTAATCCTACACAAACATTTGGGTGTGAGAAAGCTGTGCTCGCGGTGGATCCCACACAACTTGACCGAGGCTCAAAAAACGGACCGCGTCACTTGGTGCAGTGCCATGCTTACCAGATTCAACGAAGGTGCGTCAAATTTGGTGTGGGACATAGTAACAGGTGACGAAACATGGATTTATTGCTACGATCCCAAAACAAAGCAGCCATCGAGCGTATGGGTCTTTCAAGATGAGCCGAAACCAACCAAAGTGGCGCGCGTGAAAAGTGCATCTAAGCGGATGATTGCTTTTTTTTTTAATAAAACTGGACACGTGGCTACTGTTGCTTTAGAGAATCGTCGTACAGTGAATAGTGACTGGTACACGACCATTTGTTTGCCGGAAGTTATTGACGAACTCCCTAAAAATAACCGTAAACGCCGTATCATCCTGCACCACGACAATGCTAGTTCTCACACGGCCAGACAGACAAACGACTTTTTGAAGGCGAAAAATGTAGAACACATGAGTCATCCTGCATACAGTCCCGACCTGGCACCTTGTGACTTTTTTCTGTTCCCAAAAATTAAGAACCAATTACGCGGTCAACGATTTTCATCACCAGAAGAGGCTGTCGAGGAGTATGAAAAACACGTTTCAGAGGTCACCACAGAGGAGTGGCACAAAAGTTTTCAAAACTGGTTTCATCGAATGAAAAAGTGCATAGACGCCACGGGAGATTATTTTGAAAAACAATAAATTAATTTTGTACCTTTAATAGTATTTTTTCATATTCATTCCGGAAACTTATAGTGCGCCCCACGTAATAAAATAGTTTGAAGGGTTGTCTAGGGTTATATCAAAACTAAATTTTAAATAATATCTCCGTTTCTTTTCAAATGATTTATGTTAAATGGGGGCAGCACTGGACCCCAAAAATTCAGGTAGCCCCTTAAAGGATAAATTAAAGCCTTCACAGTATATGCATTTTCTCAGTCTGAGTTGTGCTATTAAAATTTTGTGTAGTATTGAATTTTCTGTGCTGCATAATGATTATGCCAAAAAATTACTCTTGTATTTTGTAAAAAAAAGTCTTCAAAATTGTATGGTGAACAATATGTTTCTCATAACGTCCATAATTATAAAAGTCAATAAAAATACATTTAGCTGATGATGTATTAAACTCAGGACCATTAGATCGTTTTTCAGCTTTTATAATATGAAAATAACATGGCTGAAATAAAAAGAAGCTTAAAGACCTGTAATTTGCCATTACAACAAATCATAAACAGGGAACATGAAAAGCGGTCTCTTCAAAAATTTGATGTAGTTTATGATTCAAATAAAACTGTGTTTGGTTTTATTACTTCATACAAAGAACCCCTATTAAAATACAGCTTAGTGAAAGCATACAAATCTGTCAACTTTTTACATTTTAAATTAGGAACGAATTTAAAAAATAACCATTGTGTTATTAAAGACAATAAAGTAGTCAAAATTGTAAAAATAATTCAGTGTGACATTACCAAAACAATCTAAATGATTGTTCAAAAATATTTAGGTTACGAAAGTTATTTCATACAACCTTGTGAATCTTCTTTATTTTATGGTGGTATTGTAACAAATTTATGTAGCATAAACAAGATAGTTAAGTTAGAAGAAGTCCCTACTTAATGTATTCATTACGATAATTATGTAATAAATTTTATTGTGTAAATGGAGAATGGATGAAATTTTTGAAAACCACTTCAAAACGCTTGAAACTTTTTTTAATAAATTGAAATTTATTCTTAGAAAAAAGTTACAGATTTTTCTATAGCTTTAAATAATTTTAATTAAGAAAATAGTTTTCTCTTGCCCCATTATGGTTAAGGGACGAGGTGCCGAGCGGGCACAGGTCACACTTTCATACAAGGTTATTGCTCTTTAATTGGTTCATACATGTAATTAAAAAAAAATCTGTCTTGGGTCTTGGGTGGCGAGCAAGAAGTCCAGTTGACAATTCAAATGACATTTTGATTTAAAAAAACAAACGTACTACATTCATGACCATTGCCCGCTCGCGGCACCTCCCTGTCCGTTAACCATACCGGGGCAAAAGGAAGCTCTATTATTTAATAAAAATATTTAAAGCTACAGAAAAATCTGTAACTTTTTCCTACAGAAGGTTATTCCAACTTATAAAAAAGTTTCAATGGTTTTAAACATGTTCACCCATTGCCCATTTAGTGCGATTGGGTCATAGCAGCAGGTGTTCTGAGTTCGTGACTCTGGTGGTATGCCTCTAAGTCTGCCCTGTTGATTTTAAACTAAAAACGACATTATAAATGTATATAGAGGAATTTTCAACATAAGTACCTACTATAATGTGTTTCCTTACCTATAAGTATTATAGTAGTAGTATAGTTTAGCTATTAAAACCACATACCTGACCCCCTGACGCTACCGAATTAACTGACGAGCCGCTACCTGAACACCTTTAGGATGGGTAAGTTTGGTTAAAGTTTCGTGTACTAGAGATACCTGTATAATATTTTTGGCGCTTTAAGCTTGTAGAAGTAGTTAGTACTTCGTTTCATAGGATTTATGATAATAATACGGAAACTTCTCTCACAGGTACCTACTCAACCTGATGTATTGTATTAGTACTAACTTTTATTCAGTTTGTGTTGTTTAATAGTATGTTGTATGTAAGTATATAGTGTTGTTTGGGCCATCGAATTTGGCTGAAATTTTGGTACATACAATCATGAAACTCGAATCAATGACATTGTAATGTTAAGTGGTCATAAAATTTTTGACAAAACTAATTTTTTGTGTTTCAGCTTGTCTATTCTGTGATCAGTAAACAACGAGGATTATGTATCAGCCGCTCCTAGACATTGGATTAATGATGAAAACCATAGTTGCTTGTGGTCAAAAAATAAGAAAATAGAAAGAAAGGCTATCAATTTAAACATGAAACCCGAAGAAGATTGGAATAAGTTAAAAATATCACTATTGTGGAACATTATGGTAATTAAATAATAATTTAGTGTCATTGGCTAGACTACAAGACTTATTAATATTTTTTCAATTATTTTCAGCGACGCTTGCTGAAGCAAACGAAGTAGAAAAGAGGAAAAACAAGGGCAACTAGTGAGTCTGAAGCAGCAGCAGTAGAGGACGCCAAAAAAAGAAAAATTACAAAAAATAAAAAATACCGCGATGACTCTATTTTACCCCCACTTATTATTATTAAACAGGCCATACACACAACACCACAACACCAGACAACTACGCTAGCCCAGACAGCAGCCCACTAGTTTGCCCAGTAAAGAATCTTGTTCCTGAGGAGAATATCAAAGGATAATCAGGTATGTATATTTTGTTAAAGGCTTTTCTATTTAGACTACCACATTGTTTGTTTAAACTTCACTTAGATAATATAGTCTCGATTCAGTCATAATGGTTGACTAGATACCCTAGAATTGCATGCAAGTTTACCCCTAGTAAAGTCCAATACAGTTTAGGTTCAGTGCAGTCCAGTTGTTGTCCAATAATAATAATAGTCTCTGTAGATGTGAGTGTTGTTACAGTGGTTTGTGTTTTATTCAGGTGATGCAGTTTCACATGGTGGCAGTGAATTCAGTGTGGAATTAGAGCATGCATTGACACCAGAAGATATTCGGCGAGCACGGATTATATTTCAAGATGATGATGAAGTATTACCAAAGTCGAAGTGAAACTTCATCAGACTCGGCGGCACATAAGTAAGTTATGCAATTACTATTAACTAGTAGTTTCGAAACAAAGCGAGTTCTTCAGCTCAGAGCCCGCCCATATGTATATATATAGCACATATGTATATTTATGTTGCAGGTCAAGTAATGACTGAGCTGAAAAATCTCAAATCGATCGCTATCTTCACTATGCATAGAGTGGAACACATTGAAGAAACCCTTAAAAGAGTTCAGAGTACCTTCGCAACGTGAGAGCAGTCCCTCACTACTTCCTAATTTACCGCTGATGGAATTGTGTCAGCTAAAAAGCTTAAGAGGAAAATATAGCAGATGAACAATTCGAAAAACAATTGGCAATTTTTTTTTTTACACCTTGGCTGGGTGATAGTGTTGCTGCCTACTGTGCTGGAGGTCACGGGTTCGATTCCCGCTAGGGGCAAACTTTGTGTGATAAACATGATGTTTGTACCGGAAAAAAGACATTGTCAAAGGCTTTAGGCATATCTGACTGCATTCACTTTTAAGTTTTATATCCTTTCATGTTTACCTCCCCTTTTTTTGCCATTCTTTAGTCATGCCATTTTTTGCATGTAACCTAAATGACCGTTTTCATGGTCTATGTGTACATGCCTTTATTAATAATTTTAGAAGTAGATTAAAGGTATATCCTATTACTGTATATTAATGTACATATATTTGTAATCAGTATCTCAGAAATGGCTCACGATTTTGGCTCAAAAGTTGATCTACATAGATAGGTTTAATCCTTGAAATATCGTCAGTCCACCGAGCAAAGCTCGGTCGCTACTTATCACTTATTCAAGTAAAAAATTGTTTAATATTTTTACCTCATTTCAGTTCAATATGCTGAAATATACAGGCGGGAGTAGACAGCGCGACTGCGTGAATCGTTGCCTTGAGAAGAGTTTTACAAATTACTTGGCGCAATTTTGCTCATGGACCGGCAAGAAAAACAACTAAAAGCTGTCATCGCTCAAAATTATGACGACATTCAAACGTAAGTTTAGCAGGATGTATAGTTTTTATAGTAATTTATTTACGAGCTTCTATCCGTTCGACTTCGTTCGCGTGGAATCGCGTTTATCACGATTCCCCCGGGAGCTGTCCACTTTTTCGGCATATAAAGTAGACTATGTCCTTTTCCAGGGTTTAAGCTATCTCATACCAAAATGTATCTAAATCGATTTAGCTGTTTGGTCGTGAAAGCGTAACACACAGTCAAACAAACAGGTTTTTCCATGGTAACTACGAAACTCCATTGTGTAATGCCGGTGGGTGGGCTTTCACATCGCGCCGCCGCGTACTCCGCCTAGCAATCATATGTAAAGCAGTATCTCACCGTTTACATCTGTATACATCTCTAATGGCCGTTCCCAATATCCAGACCTTGGATCTAAGCGCACGGTAGTGCGCAGGCAAAGTTCCAGCAATAGGCCGCGTGCATGCCGTGCACTATTTGCACGAACCGTTTCGACCCACTTTTGACCTCCCTGTAGCTCAGTGCGTATTGCAAGTACAGAGATAACATATACTAGTACTAAAGCAGTATGCCAAATTTCATAGATATAGCTTCAGTAGATCCTGAAATATGACCCTTTAAAAATAGCTAATTTTGGCACTGACTCACTCACTCACTCACTCACTGACCGGTAATCAAAACCTCTAGGCCACTTGCAATGGACAAGATGCATATTTTTTTTTTCGTTGTGCTATGGAAAGTGTTCCTAATAATAGGCACGTCTACGAAAAAACTACTTTGCTAACCCAAAATCTTTTAAAGACATAAAAGTTACAAAGTCACATTTCTTTGGACGGCGTCTCGGAGCGGCTTAGGAAAGACTGGATAGGAGTGACGTCACTTATGCCGCATTTGTAGGCCTGATGTAAGAACATTGTTCGGGTGCTATGTTAAATTTTGCGTTTACAGGATTGGTCTCATTACAAAAAATATAATTGTGCTTGTAGGCCTCTTTTACGTAAATGCTTACAAAATCAGGGTCATTTATCAAAATCTACTCATTATGCATCTTCTCTATTGTCCTAGCGTTATGAAATTTGGCACGAAGGTCGTTTTATATGTAGATTAACAAAAAATTAAGAAATCGGTCAAGCGTGAGTTGGCTCAACCAAATATCGAATTTTTAATAAAAATATTTATGAACCAGTGATACAATGAGAATACTATGAGGAGGAGAGGAGGGAGGGGGTATAAAATATTGTCATGTATACATAATGCACACTGAAAGAAAAAAATAGGTACGATTTCTTGAAAAAGAGTATTGAAATCACACCAAAAACACACCTGTTAAGAAGGGGGCCAAGTTCCTATTGGCTAATTGTTCGCCTAAAAAAGAGTTGAAATCCAATCCAATGCCAAGGAAAACATTTGGCATTCCTAAGACTCGCCACCACACCCAGTCATCCGCCTTCCGCATCTAGCCACTCTACCCGCCACCTTATTCACGTCAACAGTCCATCTGGCCGAAATTCACTTTACACCCAACTTAAAATATGGTATAGTTGTGAGTACTTGGTTTAAATATCTTTAATTATATTTCAGACCTCAACCGAAGATGATTATTACTTAATTATTACTAGCAGCAGCGAGAGATGTTGCTGTCTCAGTCACACATTTTTTATAAGGACACCAGCGTCGTTTTATTACCGATTCATACAGGTACGTGCCTACAGAAAATTACAGTGCTAAGCTCCTTGTGAATAGGCTTATACCTACAGTTACTATTTACTCCACTAATGTGTCGAGTCGGTACGGACATCCTATATGGATTGTCTTAGTACCACCTCCACGCATATCGTGTGAGAACTATTTAACAACCTATACTGGTTTGTGAAATTTCCTCAGGCTAAGAACGACAATTCATATGTTTCACGTAAAGACCGTTATTCACCTACGATGTCGGTGTTTTATGTGTTTGAAATGCGTGTACCCTAAATGGATTACTCGGTTTATTTCAAGCGAAAAGAGATTGGGAAAACTCGGAACCTGGCCTGGACCCAGAAATTTTGGAATTATTAGGCTCGGATCCCTCAAATAACAATCATTTCGAGGAAGATCTTCACAAAGATATAATACCTCGTTGGAAACATATTTTGACCAACAGTCACGAAAAAGAAGTGAAAGTTGAACTTTTAAAAAATCACCTACTACCTGAAAATTGCCCAAATTTTAAAGCGCCCAAGCTTAACGCTGAAATCAGGGCGGCACTAAATGAAATAAACAATGAAAAAGAATCGTTTAGTGAAAATAAGCAGAACCAGCTAGCAGGCTGTCTGGCTGCCCTTGGCAAGGCACTGAACCGCTAAGCGATGCTGGACGGCTATTATGTGATTACCATTACAGAGAGTCACAATCGCGGCGTTTTGCAATAATAAATGTACTTAATAAAGAGATACGAGAGACTGTTCGAAACACAAAAATTGATGAATATCTTTTTGGCTCCGAATTAGCCGAAAATTTAAAATCAGCTAAGGCTATAAACAAATCCAGTGCCGAGTTGAGGATCCCACCAATATGATCAGGATATATAAGGCTTGGCTTAATGCTACTGACGACAATACTATACTATCGTGGATACAAGGCTACAAGATACCTTTTAAGGAAAAGCCGGTTCAAACTCATATACCAAATAACACTTCCTTTTTTAGAAAAGAAACTTTAATTATCGATCAATGCATAGCAGAAATAACACTAATTTCAAGCATATCTACTATATAGATATGCTTGAAACTAGTGTTATTTCTGCTTGTTTGCCGTGTAAAGATCCACTTATGGAACCACTGTTAATTTTTTTCATAAAAATTGACGTGGTAAAACTACTACTACTCGTAATAAGCACTAACAGGAAATAAAATTAGCCTTAAATCTTTCAAGGGCACATTCAGTTTCCTTATTCTGCTAAGGCCTTTCTCCCTTCATTGCCACTTGTTCGATTGTGACGAATCGCAAATTAGCTCTCGACATTACATTCTCAAATATTTATAAATACATATCAATTTCATAAGATTTAACATTTGGAGTCCATAATGCACGTGTTATTTAAATTGAAGTCTTGCTCGGCAAAAATACTTATCAATGAAGCTTTATTACGGTACACGGAATTTGGTTCGGCCATAAAAAAAAAATATTTCATATCGCCTGGCTAGAAGGTTTCAGGTAGTTGACGAACAAGCTTTCTTTCTATGTATACAGTTGGCTGAATTAGTAAAAAAATTACTAGTTTGTTAATGAATTTTGATCTCTATCAGTGTAAGAGATGGTTTAATATTGATGAAATGGGCTAGAATACAGGCTGAGATTTTGTCTCATTGTAACATATGTAGTTTTCTCTGTCTGACCCATAAATATTGTTTTTAATTAACCGTCTCGAACACTTGGGTGAAATACGACGTAACACTTTTGTCAATCAATAAAAACTTAATAAATCTCTATTCATTTGACAAGCATCAAAATCCGTGAGAATGGAATTTCTAAACATTAGTAACCTTTTTTTCTTTCAGTGTGCATTATGTATACATGACAATATTTTATACCCCCTCCCTCCTCTCCTCCTCATAGTATTCTCATTGTATCACTGGTTCATAAATATTTTTATTAAAAATTCGATATTTGGTTGAGCCAACTCACGCTTGACCGATTTCTTAATTTTTTGTTAATCTACATATAAAAGGATCATACACTCTGTAGCCCTTGATATTATCTGGAAATCTAATCAGTATACATTTAGTTGATTTCTTATCCCATTTTGACCTCTTCTCTTTATTCACATGGACCATTACAATACTCCCAAATATTCGAATATGACTGACATCTGGTTTTTACCAGTCCATATTGCATACGGAGTCTTTCCGCCCAATGCTGGTGCCACGGTACGGTTTTGTAAATACACAGCTGTGTTTGTGGCCTCACCCCGACGACCTCGACCTCCGTGGCGTAGTGGTCACCATGCTAGTCCGTCACCCAGAGGTCCCGTACAGGGCAAGTTGGAAAATGGTCTTTTTTAAATTGTCCTGGGTCTTGGGTGTTTATCTATATATGTATTTGTTATAAAATATAGTATCGTTAAGTTAGTATCCCATAACACAAGTTTTGAACTTACTTTGGGGCTAGCTCAATCAGTGTAATTTGTCCCTATATATTTATTTATTCATTTACCCCAGAACTCTTTGCCAAGGTTAGCATCAAAGAGCAAGCACCTAGCTTTCTTGACTATTGTTCTGTTAAAGCGTTCACATAAAACCATTTTGCTGAGGCGTATATGGGTTCCTTTTGTGATGGATTATGCCAGCTTTGTTCAAAACTTCATCAAACTCATGGTTGCAGTACTCTAGCCCGTTGTCACTTCTTAATACTTTGATTGTCGTCCTCAACTGATTCTCCACCATGGCTTTAAACTGTTTGAAATATTTTAAAGCTTCGTTCTTGTGTTTCATAAAATAAACAAAAGCCATACGACTGTGGTCATCTACGAACAGTAAGAAATATCTCGAACCACCTATAGACATGTTTTCCATTGGGCCACAAACATCTGTGTGCACGATGTCTAACAGGTTGCTGCTTCTCTCACCAGTGCTTTTGAACGGTATTCGACACTGCTTGGCTTCGCAACATATAGTACAATTTGATTTACGGATGTCAACTTTCTCATCAATAGGCATACCGTCCACAGCAGTCTTCATCTGGTTCAAGTAATCCTTCTTAACATGCCCAAGTCTACGATGCCACACAACTCCTGACACTACTTTTTTTTTTGACGCGGAGAAAATCCCTTCGGATACCTTACCAGTCACGGGAGACCGGTAAGGTTATGTGGCGTTACCTCTAAAAACTCCGCGGTGTCAACGCCGGTACCGCTATTGCCAAGTCCGTGTGCTACTCTCGCTCCACAGACCTGGCACGGCGGCCGCTTTTCAGCGGCCTCGGCTTGGCTCACTCACGGTACCCTCTCAATTAGCGAGAGGGGTCGGAGTGGCCTGCGGGGTGGCCCGTCGGCCTTCAGTTCTACCCGCTAGGGTAAAGGCGTGTGTTGACACAGACGCGCCTTTCAACCCGGAGGACCATATTTGTCGAGCGATGGAATCCCGTTTCCATCGCCCGACTGGCCCTCGTTATGAGGGCAGCAGTTGCAGGCCATAGGCCCGCCTCCTGCGCCCTGTGCGCCGGCGGCGGATGGCCAGGTTGGTCGTCGCCTCCCGTTCTCTCTCCGCCGCCTCTTTGCGGAGCATGACGCTCTCCGCAAAGGCCTGCACTGCTGTCCACGACGTCTCACTGTCGACCATGCAACGTACCACAGTCGGCAGTGAAAGGTCGTCCCCCACAACCGCGCGCAACTCTGCGCGGTCTTCCGCCCAGGCTGGGCAGTCCGCTAGGGTGTGTTGGGCATCCTCATCCGGACAGCCGTCACAGTGGTGACAGGCAGAAGTCGGTTCCCTAAGCGCCCTATGACACAGATACCGACCGAAACAACCATGTCCGGTGAGCACCTGCGTCAGACGGAACGTCAAGACGCCGTGCCGCCTCGTAACTCCTGACACTACTGAAGCAACTAAATTAACTTGTTTACACAGGTTGACTTTGTAAACTCCATTCATCAACATGCAGTTGCCACCAGCTCATTCTTCCGATTGTAAACTAAACAGCCGTCATTGGTAAACGACAAACTGTTACCTTTCTTGATCAGTTGGCTAACGGATAGCAAGTTTGTTGTCAAGCTTGGAACACAAAATGCTCCTTTCGCAACAATGTCATAGTTACAGCTTTTAGCGGTCGTCGTGATCTTCACATCGCCAGAGCATAACACTGGTAATTTTTCATTGTTCGCCACAATAATTTCTTGTTTTCCTTCATACGACGCATTCATAACCCAACTTTCATTTGCTGTTAAGTGAACGCTGGCGCCGGAGTCACTGTACCACTCATTTATATTGAAATTTCCACTTAGGATCACCGCACTAAATGCGTTTGATTCTTTCCTTGAAGTATTTTATCAGTAAATGAACACTGATTACGGTAATAGCCAAGTTGCTTACATTTGTAGCATCTGACGTTTGATCTGTCATTTCCGACATCTTTGCTTTTGACAGTTGACGTAGAGAACTTCTTATTTTTATTTGTACGTTGTCCTCTCTGCGCGCTCGCAAATGCGCTGCTAACTTCACTACCGGTCTCTTTGACACCCGTTTCCTCCATGTCCATCAACTTGGATTTAATGGCGTCTGCTGTAATGGTGATACTGTAGTGGTCACATAAGGTGCCTAGTATTTGGTTCCTGCAAATGGCATTTCATTACAAATATTAGGACGGGAATCAACAGTGTCAAAGTGCATGATTTTGGAGTTTGTACACTAGTCACAAACTGGCCACAAAGTGTATAAAAATGTGTAGACACAAATGAGCCGTCGCAGTTACGAAACTATTGTGTCTTATAACTGCTATGAAGTTTCTGAGACCGTAACTGGCTATATGGGAACAAGGTATGTTCTGAAAATGCATTTTCATTTAAATTTATAACTAATTACTGAAATGTAAGGATGCGATATATTTTTAGAATCAGCACATAAAGTTCTTTTAATTGATACCACACATGATAAGTTCAGAACACTTTTTTTTCATTCTAGAAAACGATGTCTGTGCCCCTTTTCCGGTTGACTCGGTTCGACCTAGCTCAGTGGTTAGAAGTCGTAGCGCAATGATACATACCTTGCTGGATTGCTAATAATATGATCGACAAATTATATACTAACATAATTACTCAAAAATGAACGGTTACTGAGAAATCTATGGAAATACTCTCAAGTAAATAGTAAAAATCGGTGAAGTACGTACCTAAAAAGGCTTAAAAACGACTGAGCGGGCGCCATCTTTGATTACCGCTTCCACCCCCCTCCACCACTTTATTACTTGACAACCAACTGGCTCGTGATCAGGGCATCGTAAGGAATCCAACGGTATCTGTCGTCGGTACAGAGAAAGAGTACAATTGAAACTCGGTTTCTAGAGGACTTTTAAAGAAAAGTTCTGCAGACTTTTAAGAGGCCGCGCCATGCGAGAGTGAACAATTATTGTTCTACCAAATGGCATTCTAATTATTATTATTTTATAATGCGATAAATATATCGTAGTGAACCATGGTTTTTAAAGTAAATTTCTTCACAACATATTGTAAAATATATCAACTTTCACTTTCTCTATGATATTGACCTTGGATCAAAGATTTAGAAAATACATCGTCTGGAGGAATATTTTTCTATGGTCTGAAGCCCCCATACTTGAATAGGTACTCTTTACGGAATCCAAAGTATCCGTATACAACTTGGAAGCGACATACCCGTAATAAATCAAACCTCGGGCTGTACTAGATCACTGCTAATAGTATAATGAAAATAAAATAATAGTCAAATAACAACAAAAAAATCAACATTCCCATATAAATCGCCCCAGCGGCTGCACACATTTTTTTATGGAAATGCCAATTTTTTTATGCTCTTTATTGCTATTTTAATTTCATTATACTATAGTGATCTAATTTAGTCCGTGGTTCGATTTATTACGGGTATGTCCTAGTGAACGGGAAGCTTTTCTACGCACATATGCCGAAAGTGGCATTTTTTCGCCATCGTGCGTAGAAAAGCTTCACGTTCTCACTCTCAAATGTAGACAGTAGTTTATAAAATAGTTTAAAGGATTATCTAGGGCCTGGTCAAGACACAATTTTAAATTATATCTCAGTTTTCTTTCAAATATTTTTGTCAAATGGGGGCAGCACTGGCCTCCGGAAAATTCATATATTAATACTTTTATCAGAATATCTATAATAATATAATCAGTCGTTGTCAGAATATATACAACGTTCTGTTCTTTGCTTGGCTAAAAAAAATTATATGCATCATGAGCGCTTTTTACGCTTTTATAATTCGTTATCATGATATCCAAAAGACAAATTGGACAACTGCAAAAATTGGTTACTTTATTCACTGCTAGTAGAGCATTTGGTGAAATCAGATTTTATAACTACGACCAATAAATCACACTACTTTGAGCCGGGGCACACATTTATTAGCGCTGACTAAGAGCACCCCCAAGTCGAATTCTCAATAAAAAAATTGGCAAAATCTACGATTTCACTGATTTCAAAGACGTGGTCTCCTCAATTAATAATGGGAAAGTGTCACTAGAGGCAGAGCCTCAACGATTTCTTGAACATACCAACTAAAATTATACCAAAACGAGGGTTTGTTAGATGACAGTGCCCGGAAAAAATTATGTAACATTATGACAAAAGAGTTACTTGGAAATGAACCAAATTAAGCGAAAGTAACAAACGAAACGATTTTAGATAAAGCACGGCAAATAAAGGATATTTTTATAAAAGAAAATATAACTACATACTTTATTCCCTGTGTTCATAACAAGAAACTAAAATAAAAAGATGTGCTAAAGGCAAATTATATGACTGTCTGAATAATAGAAGAAAGAATTACCGTACTGCTGAAAAAAAGATAATTTATACTAATAATATGAAACTTGAAATTGCAGTACGTAAAACTTCTATGGTAGATGCAGGTAGGATCCTTTTTAGTTGCTTAATATTTTTAATATTTGCTACCAGTTTCCACTTCAGGGACATTAGGCATAATATCCATCGGTGCCAAGTTCATGAATCATATTATATTTTCAAAAAATATTGCCTAATAGCTTTGGAAAATAGTGGAAGAGAAATGGAAAAATACATCCAAGATTAGACTTGAAGAGTCTAGAAACATAACAGTACCTGATTAAATGAATAAAAACCCTGTTTTAAAAAAGCCGACAGGGTATCAGCTACCTGACGCCACGCAGGAAGAGCAGAGAGAAAGATAAAGAGTAAATGGTAAAATATATTTAAAGACAAAAGAGGAAGCCGAAAGACATGAAAGAGTGGTCGTTGAAAATTCACTACCTCCTAGTGAAACTAAAAATATGACTGTAGACTAAACCTGTAATAAATTGTGACCCATTACTTAATGATGATATTGAATAATATTACGGCACTTTAGACAACCAATGCGTCAAAAACTCTGGGTCATTACAAAAATGCGTTATAGGCACATGAAAAGGTCGAAACAGCTTAAAGCAGAAATAAATCAGCTGAAAAGAGAAAAGTACAAACGAGATAGAGAACAAAACAACGACTATCAAGAAAAATAACAAATTATTACTAATACGAAAAACTATGTTAAAAAAATCCGGCCAAGTGCGAGTTGAATTCGCATGGAGAGAGTTCCGTAAAATTCCAAAGTTTTTAATTTAATATAAAATAATACATTGGGAATGGTCAATTTTCGTCTTTTTTCATGAATAAAATCAAAACTATTTATTTAATAATAATAACAAAAATATTTGAGATCTTCAATAACGAGCTTATTCATTTGATATGCGACACAGTAGAGTTTGCAAAACTTTTTATTTTATTTCCTAACACAGACGCACGAGTGATTCTATAAGGGTTCCGTTTTTTCTTTTTTGTACGGAACCCTAAAAAGAGTAAAAGAAACGTTAAAAGACTCACAGCGCGAAAAAGTAGACGAAGTAAAGCAAAAACTGCTTTTTGGATAATCTGTAGCAAAGAACCTTGGGCACCCATTACACGCTCAGTCTAGATGGCGATCATGGATCGCAATTGATTGATGTATTTTGACTTGGATTGTTATAACATTAGACAGTTAATCCAAATTTTGTCAGTCCACTCTTCGCAACTATATAATAAGCGTTCTCTGATATGAAAAATTAAATTTTATTCAAAATGGACGATTAGATTTAAAAAAAAAAGCTTGTGTAGCAATTGCTTGTTCTGTACAGAAATGCGTTAAGAGGAAACGTATTTTACATTTTATTAAATAATTACATTTAGTATGTTTATTTTTTTAATAATTTTCTGGCAAACATTCCAGCGCTAATATGAACTCTTCATCAGAAGAATTAGTATTCGATTGATGTTGCGATCGTGGCCCCGCCGGCACATCCGGCAAGTCGCTGTTTTCGTCCGCCTCCATCGCGATGCAACTGCTGACTGACGTAAACTGACAATATTTCACATTAGACGCTCAATCTGGGTCGCGATCAAGGGATCGAGATCTTGATTTCAGAATATCTAGATAATTTGTGATCCGATATGGCGATCCGTCAATCACATATTACCCGGTCAATCT
The DNA here is from genome assembly GCA_943193695.1 of Acrobasis suavella. Lineage (NCBI taxonomy): Eukaryota > Metazoa > Arthropoda > Insecta > Lepidoptera > Pyralidae > Acrobasis > Acrobasis suavella. The sequence goes on from OW971928.1 coordinate 34,828,142, forward strand.
GGATAGAAATCATCGATCACGATCACGGATATCGGTTAGCGTGTAATGGGTGGCTTATAGAAGAGTACTCAACGCTAAATAAGAAAAACAAAAGACTTTTCGTGGAATCGATCTTGAAAAATAGGCATCAACTAAAAAATACCAAGTTCTCGGAAATTTACCATTTGACTATAGAAAGAAAAAAATACAACCCAGAATGCAAAATACAATATCAGAAACAAGACGATTTTTGGAAGACTGTAGCGGGTAAAAAAGAAAACAAAAAGAATAATGGCATTAATAAAGTAAAAAAAAAAAAAATTTGAAATAGTTTGTCGATGCATCGAATTCACTCGATGTTTACATTACGATACATCGAATCGATCCGATGTTTTGAAGAGCTATTGATTTCTTCGATTTTTAATCGATGTATGTCATGAAACATCGAAATCATCGAATTAATTGGCTAACTACTGATTATATTATAATGATCCAATTGCTTTAATTTAGACGACAAAAATAAAACCTATTATTGGCGCTAGTTAGCGGTTGGCGGAATCTAGAAACATGACTAGAAACGTGAATGACACATTGGTAACACTGCGTCAGTGCGTGACAGACAAAGAATTTAAGAAAAAAGTTTGTTGACATCTACCGTTGGTGTTGGTGAGTGTGTCTCGATAATTTGACGAGCTTTAAGTGAAAACATTTGGATTTAATTGTGTCGTAAATTCGCATAACTTACAGAACAGAAGAGGATTTTTGTATATTATAAATTATAACCGCTTGTAGCGACATATGCAGAGTATGCGACTGACGAGCGAACCCCCCGCGTCTCGCCAGTCGTCTCTCGGTCGCCTCGACCAACGCTTGTGATATGGAATAAACGTTGACGTGAGAGACCGGCATTTACCTTATACTCCCCTAATATCCCGACACCAGCCAGAACCCCGACACGCTCATTATCCATTGATTTGATATGTAAGTAATGTAATAAAGTATGGTTAGGTTATCTTTTTTATTCTCATGTAAACTAGGTTAAAAGTAAATTCGTTAATGCATAGATTAAACATGTAATTATTTTGATATTATGTATTAATCCTTGATTGCAATTTGTAAGTCCTCATTGATTTCACTTACACTCTCACCAGGCACTGGTGATGGTTAGTGATGTGGCATTATCGATTATTTATCGATTTTAGTTGTAATAATTTTAATATTCAATTTTTTTTTCAGATTGAGTTTTTAACAGTATGACACCTTCCAAGAAGAGTGGTATATGGAAGTTTTACGCAAAAATTGAAGGAGACAGTAAGTCCACAAAATGTAGACTTTGTGGCAATACAACTAATTTAATTGGTCATATAAAAAACGTTCACAAGGCTGTCTTTCAAGAGATTAAGAATGAAACTTCTAATAACAACAGTAATAAAACAAGTACAATACGTCATTAAAGATGCTTATTCGCTCCCGTCAACAAGCTCTGCTAAGGATGTTATAAAAAATATTGAAATTAATGATGTTGTCGTTGGTCTGCGGGCTTGAAAACGTCAAAAGTGTATTACGTCAAGTTTTGGAGAAATTGACGCTTATTCGGCAAGTGGTGACAAAATTCTAAAAATAAGTAATGCCCTAATTTATATGATTTGTAAAGACAATTAGCCATTTACAATTGTAGAAAATGAAGGCTTTCGCAACGTTTAGGTTCAAAATGTCCAAATCCCAAAATGTCCAGAGGGTGCAAAACGTCCATATCCCAGAATGTCCAAATCCTAAAATGTCCAGATCCCAGAATGTCCACATATATACTAGTGTCTGTATTTTATTTATTATCAAGTATTAGTAATGGTACTATTGTATATTTCATAATGTATAATGGAATAAAATGAAAAAATAAATAACTTTTAATTATTTATTAATATCAAAATAAAAACATAATGATATCTATTTCCTAGTATTATGTAAAATGAATGACTATACTAAGTATTTACGAATAAATAATATATATATACTTACATCCTGTAAGATATATTATATCCATATTAATAAATAGTTCAGTTTAAAAAATCTGGAATTACCTAATAACCATGATTATTTATTTAACATAAATAAATATCATTATGTTTTTATTATATTAATAAATAAGTAAAAACTTATTTCTTTCTTTCATTTGAATTCATTATACATTATAAAAAATACACTTGTACCATTACTAATAATTGATAATAAATAAAATACAAACACTAGAATGTATGTGGACATTCTGAGATCTGGATATTTTGGGATTTGGACATTCTGGGATATGGACGTTTTGCACCCTCTGGACATTTTGGGATTTGGATATTCTGAACCTCAACGTTTCGCAATTTGATTAAAGTAATTGCACCTCATTATAAACTTTCCAATAAGACGACATTGTTTTCACAAATACGCAGCATTATCGATGGTCTTTAAAGAAAAGTTGTCAAATATTGAAAATTTTACTTTTACTGACATGTGGACAGAAACAATGAGAACTTTTTAGGAATAACAGCACACTTCGGCGTCGGTATTGAATCAAATTCAATTACTGTTGGAGTGTACCAGTCAAATGAACGCCATACTTCAGAACACATCCTGAAATTCTGTTGAACATTTGTGCTGAATGGGGCATGGACGACAAAGTTTCGGCTGTGGTGACAGACAACGCAGCCAATATGGTTAAAGCCATAGATTTGGCTTTTGGGAAAAGACACATACCATGTTTTGCACACATCTTGAATTTGGTTGCACAGAATTCTATTCAACAGTGTACAGAGCTACGAAAATTGTTCACTAAAGTCAAGGATATTGTTACTTGGTTTAAACGAAGCAATATCGCTAGTAACGAATTGCGTATAGCAACAGACAAAGAGACTAAATCAATTCAAGAAGTTCTGACCAGGTGGAACAGCACGTTTTATACGATCGAAAGATTGTTAGAGTTCCGTGCTTTTAATAATAATATAATAATTAGTTATAGAAATGCATCACCGATGCTTACTATGTCTGAACTATCAACTCTTACTTCAGTTTTACAAGTACTGCGACTAATAGAAGCTGCAGCCAAGGCAGTGTCAGGTGATAAGTACTGCACTAGCAGCAAGGTAATTCCACTTATCCATTGCCTTATTTTGAAAGTAGAATCTCTTCAGCTCAAGGATTCTCTTGGAAAAGATCTGCAATCGCTAGTCCTAAAAGAGATTGCCAAAAAAATGGGTGTTAAGGAGAATGTCACACCTCTCGCCATAGCTACAGTATTGGACCCAAGGTTCAAAAATATGCATTTGACGAATCCTCTTGCTTGCTCTTCAGCTGTGGCAAAAGTCGAAGACTTAATGATAACTACAGCACAAAATGAGGTAGAATCGGATTCTTCGGACCATTCTGAGAAACCTGAAGATAACTTTTCTTTGTGGGAAGATCATCACAAATCAGTCCGCAAGAACTGGAAAACGTCGAAGACCCACTGCATTATTTCTAACGATCTGTCTATATATTTACGTAGTCCAGTTGGAAGACTCAATGAAAACCTATTGGAAATTTGGAATGATCTTTAAATACAGCTTCCCAAACTACATACAATCGCTTACAAGTACCTTACCATGGTGGGAACTTCAATGCCATTTGAACGTTTGTTCTCAAAAGCTGCACAAATAGTTAATCAACAACGTAATCGACTAAAAAGCTCCAGCTTAAATAAACTTCAGTTTTTGCAGTCTTCCAAAAGAACCCTGGAAATATAGCCATATTTCCAGTGTTCCGTTGGGATTTTTATTTTGGCTGATTTTCTGTACTTTTTGTATTATAAAGAATATTTTCAGACTTTACTTTTTTAAACATTTTTCTAATATAGTTAGAAAAAGTATTCGATTTTAGGATAGCATCGATGTTGTAAACCGATGTATCGAAAAGAATCGATGCATAGTCGCGATGTATTGCATCGAAAAAAACATCGATGTATTTTCTAAATGGACACCCCTAAAACATGGAAAAGGAGCTCCAGATGGAATAGGAGCCGTCCTTAAAAGAACTGCTGATAATGTTGTAAAGTACGGTGGAGACGTTAGTTCTTTTGAAGATTTTGTTAACTATTAGAAAAATTATGAATGTTAGTAAAATGACAATTGTAATAGTTAAAGAAATAGCAATCCTGAAAACAACGTTCCCTCATAACATTCCGACTTTTAAAAGGACAACGAAGGCCTATCGGGTAACAAAAGTTTTTATTCGGCTTATTGTAAAATTTCATTTGATTTTTTGCTTATTTCTTAACTTTGTTGTACACAATCGTTTTAACAATTTTTTATTTACTGGTAATCTGGTGTAATTCGCTACCACTCAGTGTTGCATTTTGGAAGTTGAGTTGTTTTACGTGTCAGAGCAGTTATATTCTATACTGCCATAATAAATATTCAGTCCGCCGCTTACTACGCGAGCAAGGTCATCCTGTACCTGTAAATCGCGCGCAATTATTTGGCCTCTCAATGGCATTGCGCCACATTATGTCAGGTGATGAATTGTCATCACCGCGGTGATGAGCCACAATATGGCTCATAGTGATGAAGCGGGTCTGTGTTCAAATATTTGTTATTTAACCTATTGCCTCTTTATTCTAACTTCATAAAAACTTAAAAGGATAAACAGAGATAGCATGTTTATCAATGGTTTGGTACCAACCCTTACATTTTTTATTCGAATTTTATTTTGTTACGAGGCCCGCCATTTCTAAGCGCGCGCAAATTAAAGTCGTATCTTTTTCGGCTATATTTCGAGTTTTCATACGAGATACAATGAAAGGGTAAGTAGAAATAGTTGTTTAAGTTATATAGTAACAATTCTACGAGATTTGCGATAAATTGGATAAAACTTACATACTGAAATCATGCTTTCATTCCGGACAACTGGGTAAGCCAACAAATCACTGACACATTTCACCGTAGATTTATAATATAAGATCACATTATTTCCTCACAATATTTACCACTAGTAAAACTATTTAGCTACACATTCCACTATGTATTTGGTTTATATTGACACATAATAAGTAAGTACAACAAAGCATATTTAGGAGTATCAAACGTTGGTATCAATGTCACAACAACTTTTCAATTGAACGAGGTTGAAAACATGATTGACGTTAACTCTAGTTCACACCATGAAAATTCAAACCAACTGTTAAATGTCGATATTGAAAAAAACGTCATCCCATCCAGTAACGAAAAAAATGCGCTCTTCATACAAATTTTCACCCTCATTTCCAATTTTTGGGGGTTGAAATTTGAAAAACAAAGTAGCCTATGTTTGACTTTGGGTAATCGACTATGTTGATATTGTTCATATTTTATCAAAATAATATACTAGTGTACTCTTTGTCAAAATGTTGTTTTTTCGAATGTGTATAAATAAAATATCCAAGAAAAGTTAAAAAAACCATTTAAAATATTTTTCAGTTTTAGTTTTTGCGCACATCCTAACCATTGAACGGATTTCAACTAAATTTGATATACAGATAACAAAATGACAGAAATTAAAAAAAATGTTTTTGCTTTTTTGGACTTTCCGTGTAATTTTTTACCTTTATCAAAGACTCTTATTTTTTTACAAACATATTTTCTAATATTTTCAATAGTGGAATATACAGAATATCCAAACACCATTCATAAAAACCAAATAAAAACAATGATTATCACGCCGACAAACTAAAAACACTGAATATACTTGGATATTCAGTGTATTTTCCTAGTCGACGGACATTCTGTGTTTGTTGGTGGTTTTTAATCGATTTGTTGTGACATGATTCGGATATCCCTTGTTTCTTGTCATAACTTGATCGACGCGCACGCGAATAAGATCGTAGTGAGTTTCTTAAATTAAATTGACAGTATTTTGTTTAATTAACGGTGTGACAATGTTTAAAAGGGGTAGACAGTTAGTTCAATTATGTGTTAGGAATAAAGAATCACCTAATACTGTTGGAGATGAACCAGAAAATCAGTAAGTTATTTATTTTTGTTGCTAGTAAGTACCTTAGTAATAAGACCTTACAATAAGATATTTAAATGATGGAAAACATAATAAGTACCTGTTGCATCAGGTCAATATTTTAGTAAAATAAGGATGAGCGCACACGACGGACTTCTGCAGACATTTTGTACGCCAATCTTATTACTAGGTACATAAGGTTTAACTTAACCCGCGTAGGTCTGTGAAAATATGCGCAGACATACGCGGGCTGAGTTGAACCTTACGATCTTAGTAATAAGATTGTATCGCTCCATTCGTTGTCTGCGCTCATCTTATACATGGTGAATTCAAAAACATTGGCAAAGTTTCTTCTAGTGAAAGTACAAACTTTTTATATGGGACCGACCAAAAAAAAATCATCAGTTCCATACATATTGGGCGAGTAGGTATTGTAAAATAGTATGGAAATGCTGTTTTTTCTTTCGATTGGATGGAGGCGGTCCCATACAAAAAGTTGCACATTAGTATTTATGAGTACTACGACGACCTCCTGGCGGATTGTTCATCACGCTAGACCGCCAATCTGGAGGTTCTGGGTTCGATCCTCAGCCAGAGCAAGATGGAAAATGGCCTTTTTCAAATTTTCCTGGTTCTTGGGTGTTTATCTATATATGTATTTACCATAAAATATAGTATCGTTGGGTTAGTATCTCATAACACAAGCTTAAGCTTACTTTGGGGCTAGGTCAATCTGTGTGATTTGTCCGTATATATTTATATATTTATTTTGAGAAAAAAAAAAGTACTTTCACCTATACAGGGTGTTTTTATAATCATTGATCCCCCGAACGACGGGGTATTAATCCGACAAAAAAAAAGAAACATTTGCAAACTGATGCCTAATAACAGGACCACATTTTGGCATACTATGGTTGAAAGTAATAATGTCGAAGATTTGGTGACTGATGGTCAAGTAATCCAAGATGAAGAATAATAATTTTTATAAATTTCTTTATGATTATGAACATCGTGATTTATAAAGATAAAACTAGATAAACGTTTAATTTGATGTAGTCTTATTAAGTTCATTCGAAACTTTCAATTAAACCAAACCAACAAAACCATTTTAAAACACTGAATAATACTATTCTGTGTCATTAAACTGTTTTATGCAATTTAAAATTTCTTCATTACCATTGTTTCATGAATAGTTTTATTATTATTAGATTATTGTAACATTTTGCTGACAATACATATCTACCATGTTAGAAGAGCCTATTTATCACATTTTAATTTTGTTTGAGGCTTGAACTGTATGATAGGAATAAAAGTTGGTTCACGACAAACTTGGATTTATTGCGACACCAGCACCACACATATAAATTTACAACAACCGTACAACGAAGCTTGGCGCAGTAGAGAGAAAGAAAAAACTTACGTTACAAAGTGTCAAAGGTATCAAAATGTCAAGTTGACATTATTATTTTTTAATTTTTATGTTGCATTGCCAACATGCTGCGGCCTCACAAATGTTAATTAAACAATATGAAATCTATTAAGATCTTACAAAATAAAAAGACACCGGTTTGTTTACAGTTACAATATAACAACATGTTGAAATATAACACAAGTTAATTAATACCTATTCGCTGGGTGCGAAGTACTAGGTGGGGGTAACATAATCTATCGCAGCGCTCATGGTGGTCAAAAGTAGAAATAATGTAAGCTCTGTCATCAGATGTATCTGTCAATGGCAAAGCGATTCTACATAAATACATTTTAATATCATTAATTAATTGCATTAGTCCGCTAACAAAAATGAATCACAGTAGTTGTTGTGTTGTAAACTGCAAGAATACTGGCAGAAATAGTAAATGCAAGTTTTACCGATTTCCAAGAGCTACTTGGAAACTCGAACAATGCAAGAAATGGATAGCTGCCGTCAAGAGAATTGAGTAAGTAACATCATAACCTCATTTACATCCTGTATTTGATATTAATCAAAGAATCCATTTTACCTATTTAAATTCAACTTTGTTTCAGTGCTGATGGATTGCCATGGTACCCAAGACCAAATGATTTAATATGCAGTGCTCATTTTATTGGTGGCAAGAAATCAGACGAGTCAGCCAGTCCCAGTTATATACCGATGATATTTCCTTCAATCTATCGCTCAAAAATACCAAATGAATCTGCAGCTATGTCCCGGTACAAACGATTAATGAAAAAGAGAAAGAAGAATGAATTATTTAACACCATACCAACCAACCAAAAATTTATTCACTCATCTGAAACATTTCATCAAGTAGACATGACTTTAAAATGTGATCAGGAATGTCAAGTTGATATATTTTCGAAATTAAACAATGCAGAAAAAACATTTACATGTAATAGATATATTTATAACCAAGTATCTGATGCTGAAATACAAACAGAAATAGACAACTCTACTATTTATATTAAAAATTACAAAAAAATGAAGGACAACGAATGTAATACCCCTCAAAAAACATATATTGATATGGCAACTTCAATCGAAAAATCAGATTTTACTGGGTTTTCATCGATTCGTAATGATGAGCAACTTATGGATCTCGCAGGTGTGACATTCAACAACTTTCGATTATTATTAAAAACATTAACAATCTGTCACAAATACAGTATTTCCAAAGAAGATAGACTCTTTATTCTTTTAATAAAAGTTAAAACTGGCATGACATTTTCGGCTCTAAGCGTCTTGTTTGGTGTTCACAGAACAACAATCTCAAGGATTTTCTATACAACTTTAGAAAATTTAGCTAAATCAACAGCTAATTTTGTTTTTTGGCCAAATAAAGATACTATTCAAGCCACAATGCCAGACTGTTTCCGTCCAAAATACAGTAATACAAGAGTGATAATAGATTGCACTGAGTTTAGGATAGAAGTTCCGGCTTCAGTAGATAATCGTGTATATTGTTATTCACATTACAAGAAGGGATTTACTACTAAGTTGCTCATAGGTATTACTCCTGGAGGCTTTATTTCTTTTAAGTCTAAATTGGCTGGTGGAAGAAAAAGTGATTCGAAAATAACGATAGAATCCGGATTGATTGATTATTTGGATGATGGCGACATTGTTTTAGCCGATAAAGGTTTTCCAGAAATAAAAACAGTTATAGATAGAAGTGGAAAAGAGGTGAAGATTGTTATGCCTCCCTTTCTCAAAAATAAGAGGGAATTTTCTACAGAAGAGACTCAAGAAACATATAATATTGCCAGTGTAAGAATTAATGTCGAAAGGATAATGCAAAGATTAAGAGTTTACCAAATTTTTAACAAAATTCCTGAAAATTTATTTTACTGCATCGATGACATTGTACATATCTGCTGTGTATTGGTAAATTTACAGCCCTGGATATTTAAAAAAAAGAATGTGTCTCTGTGAATATTTCTTTATTTTTTCCAACAAAATAATGTTCTGTTTATTCATATTATTATGCATAACAATCCAAAAATAATTAAATGATACTTATTTTTACTTTCAGTCAAACTTAAATCACAGCAATAAATAAATCATAAATACATAATATATATGTTTTTATATTGCTCATTAATAATAAAATAACTTGTATGACTTATTTACTTTTTTTATCGAACCTACATCACATTGATTATATTTTTTCCAGTAAAATAACGTTTTGGTTGTTCAGTTTTATTATTATTACTATCATTTTCACAAGTACTTTCTAAATATAATGATTTTAAATAATGTTCAAAGTAAAATCTTTCACTAAGCAAAATTACATGTTTAATGAATGCTTCATCACGGTGTACCCGCACTGTGCAGCTACCATGTTTTACAGGCGAGTACACAAAAAGATCACAAACGGTCATTCCAGTTACATACATCTGTACCTGAATTTGAGTATAATACGGTTTTTGTGTTTTTAACTCTAATCTATCATTTACAAACTCTAAATACTTCGCATTAGACATCTTTTCATTATAATTTATCACAGGTTGTTTTGAACATGATATCGGACATTTGATTTCAACTAGTCTTGATAAGATACAATCATTTTCAATGACAACCATGTCAATGCTTGCACAAAGCCAAGGTTGATATTTGCTTATGATTAAACCAACGTTTTTAACCTTACAGGAATGTAATTTTTCATATTCATGCAAAGCGTGCTGTTCATTTCTTAAACCATATTTTGTTGCCTCACATTCAATTTTTCGTGGGTGTAAAAAGCTTGAAACTAGACTTTCAGTGTTTTTAGTTTTTTTCCCTTTAATATTGTGAACGTTTGTGCTCGCTGATATTCTTAAACGCCGGTTAGCATACCAGTCTTCACACTTCGATTGCTCAATTGTTTTACAACATACATTAATTAAGGTTTCTTCATTTATGTGAATGTTTTTCTCATAGAACTGTTGTAATTGTTCTTCCAGTTTGTATTCAGCCTGATATACTTCAAATTCATCCTTGAAAATTAAAAAACTGATTACGGATGCCTCGCAGTCTTCTCTCATCAAATTTGATTCTGCATGTTTTATTATTGTCTCTACTACATCTTTTATTATAAATGTATCCTCCGTTTGAGATGAGGCTTCCATCACAGATCTTAAAGCTGAGTGTTCTGCTAAGTCTGACAGATCTATTGTCATTGGCTCACAGGATATTTTTTGTTTTGTTGGAAAAATTTTATCAAAATATCTCCCTTAAAATTTTTTTCTTTGGCAAATTGGCTTGCACTTAGCTTACCCCACTGTTGTTCGTGACATATTTTTGACAGGCTCTCTTCATGGTTTATAAAGTGGATCAAAGCAGCGATATGCTTGCATTTACCACTTTGATTATAAACACAATTACATTTCACACTTGTGACTACTCGTGCTGTATTCACCTGCAATCAAATTAATATTTGAATATTACGTCTATCAAAACTCGATCAAACTAAGTATTAAGTTCAATCGGAAATAATTACTTACATTTAAAACCGTTTTGTAAGGTGGCCAAGTAATAGATGTTTTCCTTATGATGAGAGCGTGAATTATTGAACTCTGCCCTTGTTTTGTTCTTAATTCTTTTACATCTCGGACATGTCCAGCCAATACCAACAACTTTCCTTTAAATACAGTTTGTGGTTGGAATTTGATATTGTGAGTACTTGTCATAGAAAAAACCTCAATAAGTACACAACGTTTGACATTTGTTTTTGTATTTGCAATGCCTAGAACATTTGTATCATTTTGAGTGGGTTTTAAATTAAGAAGCTGAACGGTCTTCTCTGAAATAAACGACAGCTGAGACCCACTGTCCATTAGGGCTTTGAAATGCATTTAGAACCATCTCGGGCAAAAAGCTTCACTCTTGCTGTGGGTAAAAGAACATCATTAGTTTCATTTGCTGCTAAAGAAGCAGGGGACGACACGGCTCGCTGAGCATCACTATCTTCCTTACCAGTATCATGCAGCAGAGTGTTGTGAGACTTTTGGCACTCTGAACACCGAAAGTGATATTGCATTTCCTTGTGTGCGTACCTAAACATATTTTACACAATTTATGTTCTATGGCAAATTGAACCCGTTTTTAAATATAATCTGTGATTTGACTTACAATGCAGGCATGATGATCGCTCCTGTGATGCAGCGCTGGCCACTAGTTTTCCTGATGAACCAGGCCAGTGTTCCTTGTCATTGTGCAGCTGACGTTGCGGGGCACCTGGCTCAGCATTCTCCAGCGCCAGTGCTCGTTTTTCAAGGAAATCCAGGAGACCTTGCAGAGTTGGGCCCTCACTCACGTCCCTATCAAGCTGATAGGCCCGTACGGTATATAAATCTAATTTGCGGGAAAGAATACAAATCATTATGGCATCCCATGTTTTAACATTTTCCTCTAAATTTGTTAAAGCAGCAAGCTCCTGTTTTATGTTTGATATAAAATCCCTGAGGCAGCTTGCTGTGGATTTAGAAAAAGGCTTCATGTCTAACACTGTGTTTATGTGCTCACTAATAATTTTAAATTTGTTATTATACCTATCGTTTAATATTTTTATTGCCTTTTCATAGCTTTCCGGTGAAAGTGGTAGGTTTTTAATGAGATCTAGGGGCTCACCCCTTAGATAGGACCTAAGGTAATATAACTTTTGTACTAAGTCTATAGACTTATTGTCATTTATGACTGAATTGTATAAATTAATGAAAGGTATAAAATCTTTGAACCTACCCGTGAAAATTGGTACGTCAACCGGTGGTAATTTGACTTTGGAGATTGGAGGTGCGGCTGGTTGAGCTGGGTGCTCATTTTGTCTACGCTTGATAACCTCATTCAATACGGTCAAAATGTCATAGTATTTGTCTCCGACTTCCGCAATATTTTCTGTGTTTTTGGATCTGTGGCCAATATTTTAATGTGATTAGATTCGTACTTTGCAAATGCATCTAATAATCTTTGCCTTTTGGCAATAAGAGTTTCTGTCTGCGACTGTTCTACGGCATTGATACTCGAGATGAAGGAGTAAAGACGTGTTATTGTACCTTATGCGTGGCCTCGCGCAGCAACCACCTCATTCTTCATTTTCCACAATCAAAAATGGCACAACACAAACACAAATATTCGTTTTTACTTTTTACAATAAAAGTACACGTTGCGTATGCGACAATTCCGACATGCACCGCAAACAAAATGAATGAATGAAATGAACGCTAGGTGTGAAATAGCGGGAATCCGTTCATCTGCTGTGAGCCCACGGAACAGAGAAATAGGTGGAAGTGCCTTGGGCCTAAATTAGTTAAGAAGCCAGCGTCGCCAAACTCACACAAATAAACCAATAATCACATATTACACACATACCAAAAATTCGTTTGATTGGTCAAATATATTCATTTTAATATTGGTCTAAGTCAATAGACCCTACATTTTAAAAACTACATTAAGTCTCAAGCATAAGGTTTATTTTGCTACGGTTCAAAAAGTACTTCCGACGTTTTGTTATTAACTGTCTAACTCAAATTAAAAAGTCTAATAATTGCGCCATCTATCGTCGAGAAGCAGAATTTTTTCGTCACTTGAATCCCAAGCTACGAAATAATTCTGCTACTCGCCGACAGGTGCGCTACTCGAATAGTGAAGTCTACATTATTTAATATTGATTAACAGTATCGATATCATTCGACGCAAAGGTATTTTACGAATTTTCTTTATTTAACACTAACTTTTACTCGCGACTTCGTCTGCGTAACTTTCTTATCTATATACTATAATAAAAGAGTAAAAAAAATGTGTCTGTACATTGAAAATTTAAAAAAAAAATATTTGGGGCGATGGAGATATAGTAACAGAGTAAGAAAATAAAAAAAAATGTCTGTCTGTTTGTCTGTTTGTCTGTTTGTACACGCTAATCTCCGGAAATACTGGACGGATTCGAATGAAACTTTTTTTGTTATATAGCTGTGAAGCCTGGGCAACATATAGGCTATAATTGATTTTGGAAAATGGAACACATGATGCAGAACTATAATGGTCCAGCTAAACTATAAGAAATATTAAAATGCCGCCTTAGCAAAAGTTGTTAAGTCTGATGAGAACTTTTTGTTGAGTTATAATACAACTGGCCAAGCGCGAGTCGGACGCGCGCGAAGGGTTCCGTACCATAATCTATGAAAAATCACGTTTGTAGTATGGGAGCCCCCGATAAATACTTATTTTATTCGATTTTTAGGGTTCCATAGGGTAGGGTAGAAACGGGACCCTATTACTTAGACCGTCCGACTGTTTGTCTGTCTGTCTGTCACCAGGCTGTATCTCATTAACCATTATAGCTAGAAAGTTGAAATTTTTATAGATGATGTTTTTTGTTGCCGCTGAACAAAAACATACTAAATGTATACTATAATAAAAGAGTAAAAAAATGTGTCCGTACATTGAAATTTTTTCAAAAAAAAGTTGTTTCGTCCGAAGTAGAACTTAAAAGTTCAGTATTTGCGGACCTTCAGAGCATAACACACCAGAAAATTCTTGGTAATGTGAACGCGCCATATTGACACCAAAAAATTAAAAATCAATTAATAAAGAACTTATGACGCAAATTATTGTTAACTAGCTTGTGCCCGCGGCTTCGCTCGCGTAGGGGTGTAATTTATCAAAATCCTTTCTTAGGGGATGGCTACGTCATAGTAGCTTTATGCATGCAAAGTCTCAGCCCGATCGGTTTAAAATTGACAAAGTTTCATACAAACTTTCATCCCCTATTTAATCCCCTTGGGGGTAGAATTGATCAAAATCCTTTCTTAGCGGATGCCTACGTCATAACATCTACCTGCATGCCAAATTTCAGCCCGATCCGTCCAGTGGTTTAGGCTGTGCGTTGATAGATCACTATGTCAGTCAGTCAGTCACCTTTGAGTTATATATATTTAGATATATAGATATATATTTAGATTTCTTGGATAGTGTTGTTGACGACGCCACCAATTATCCAGTTGAGTTTCTTAATTCACTTGCAGCAAATGGACTCACTGCTCACAAAATAAGTCTTAATGTCGGAGGGCCAATAATGCTCATGTTAAATTTGACTCCGCCGAAACTGTGTAACGGAACCCAACTTAATGTCTCAGCACTGTATGCCGAAGTTCAGCGGCTGAATTTCAGCCAATGCATGCCTGCAATGTTATTTGCATTACTAGCAACACATAACGCCGAACTTCCGATGCTTTTGCCTGAATCGGACCCGTACCCGTACCCGTATCCGTACCCGTACCCGTTCCGCTTCCGCTCCCACTCCTGCTCCCGCTCCCGCTCCCTCTCCCGCTCCCGCCGCCGCCGCCGACGCCGCCGCCACCGCTTCCGCCGACGCCGCCGCCGCACCTTCCGCCGCCGCCGCCGCTGTTGCCGCCGCCGCCGCTGCCGCCGCCGCCGCCGCCGCCGCCGCTGCCGCCGCTACCGCTTCCGCCGACGTCGCCGCTTCCGCCGCCGCCGCCGCCACCGCTGCCGCCGCCACCGCCGCCGACTCCTCCGCCGCCGCTGCCGACGCCTCCGCCACCGCCGCCGCCGCCTCCGCCGCCGCTGCTGCCGCCACCGCTGCCGCTTCCGCTCCCGCTCCCACTTCCGCTCCCGCTCCCGTTCCCGTTCCCTCTTCCACTTCCGTTCCCTCTTCCGCTCCCGTTTCCGTTAGCCGCAGACGCGCCAAAGACGGAAGATTAAATTCTCATATCGGCACATCACTACTGTCCGGCGTTTCCACCGAACTTCAGCAGCTGAACTTCAGCTTATTTAGTGTGTCATCCCCACCGAACTTTAGACACTGAACTTTAGCCACTAAACTTCGGCATAGTCTGCTGAGACACTTAAAGCTCACAGTAAGTGAGTGATGCCAGTGAAACTGTATTTATTCCGCGTATGCCACTCATCCCCAACAATTTTCCTTTTGAAAATACACAGTTCCATATGTTAACTTGCTTTGCTATGAAAATAAGTCACAGTTTTAGAGGCTTAAAGCTGCTGATGTCGATCTAAGGACTGGTTTTTCGCATGGCCTACTTATTGTGGCTTTCTCCAGGGTTAGTAACACTTCAGCTCTTTTCATATTGGCTCCCGAAGGAAAGAATTAAAATAATATTGACTTTTAACTCCTAACACTGTTACAAGTACTTTCTCCTTCTGTCTCTCTCTCTTTCTCTCTCTCTCTCTCTCTCTCATTAGTTTTTATTTATATTTATACGCCGGAGTCATAAAGTCCACGCGAACGAAGTCGCGGGCATCAGCTAGTTTATAATATTAGTGTGCAGATTAAATCGTGAGCGAAGCCAGTCTCAAATAATTAAAGATCTATTTTTTGAACGTGAAAATTGATCTATCTGATCGTGATCTATTTTGAGAACGTGAAAAATCCGCCTTTATCCCTGTAGCGATCTATATCCCTAATGGAATAGAACATAAGTACAGCGCATTTTGAATCTTGCGGTTTTAAGCTGAAATCGCCCAGGGCCGCAAGATCCAAAAGCTACTTTTAGCATGCATGACGGCGGGCGAGAAAGTGGGAAAGGGAATCAAAATAGTGATGGGTTGCTACCCGCATGGTCGAAATGGCAGAGGAATTTCTCTTCTGCCATTTTGCCCATTCTCTCGATCGGCTTTTACAATCTGCGCGGGAACGCGGGAAGTTGGTACATTCTATTTATTTTCTTTTGTCCCTTTCACCCAAACCAGCATGGTGAGCTTAAAATACAGAGAATTGTGTCAATAACTTCGAAGATCCATTACTAGTATTAAAGTGATATTCAAGTAAATCCGTCTGTCTGTTACTTCTTCACGCTTCAACTACTTAACCAATTTAATTGAAATTGAGTATATAGTTTAAGAGTCCCGGAAAAGGGCAAAGGTTTATATCCCCAAAAAAGAGTGATAGAACTTGGCATGGTGAATCTTATTTTGCTATACAAATGGAGACTTTTTCAAATTACTTATATTACATTAATGAAGTCTTGGGTTAAAGCTAGTTACATATAAATTTGGGAGCAGCAGCAGGAGAAAGAGCAGAAAAAAGGACAACCTTTATAAGAAAATAATATTATTACATATAAGTAAATTAAATATAAGTACATTATTTTCTTCAAAACGCTCCGGACATATGGTGCTTGATTTAGTTGGCATCCAGTTAATCCTACCCGTTGCATCTATCCACTTTTCTTTCACATTTGGGTCTAAAAATATTTCGAAAGGTTAGACAAATGTAATTTTTTTTATTGCAATAAAAAAACTAGAAAATGTTCATGTTTATAATAAGTCTATATACTACTTAAATCGTTGCGTTATTCTATTAAATTATACCTGAAATTTTGATTTATTTTATCGACAAAATCCGCATTCGACTCGACTACATCACTAATCGAGTAGCGAGATTTCATCGACAAAATTTGTGCATCACTAATCGAATAGCAAAATCTGTACATCACTAATCGAGTAGCGACAACTTACGGGAACGAACTTTCTAGAACTACCTAGTTAATATGATCGTACCAGAATGATTTTCGTAATTTTTTAAAAGAAAATGCATGTTATCGTACATACTGATGGAAAGAAACACCTGCATTGCTTTTATATTTGTTCTTACTGCTATTTTTACATACTAAAACACTACAACACGGCATATTTAGCGAAAAAAATGTTGGTCGGGCGGACAAAACGATCTCAACACGTAGCTAGAATACGACTGATGTACGGAGTCGGTCGATCTTGTGTAGTTTTACCGGATTATGACAGGCGCGCCACGCCCACTTGGCACTTCCACTTATTTCTCTGTTCCGTGTGTGAGCCGAACAAGCCGCGATCACGACGCGAAGATACTCGAAGCCGGCGCTCGACGTATTGGCTCCACCCACTTCGTGAAGTATATCCGTTGATATGCCCGTGCTCCGAGGAAGATACTTGCTTGCGCGCCGTTTCGAACTCGTAGCTTTTATGATGCTACAGACGAATGTGACCCGTATTTCGTTGTGGCAAGGGTCGGTGTAGGTTGAAGGTGACACTGAATGCGATGAACGAAATGGCGGTCGGTTTGTGTACTTTGTGTGTGAAATTTCGGAATGCTTTCGTCGATGAAATCCAAGTTGTTCTTCGTTTTTATGCAGCAGGTAGCTTGATATGCAAGTCTATTGCAGAGTTCCGATGCGTAGCTTAGCTGTTGCGCCCTTACAGAAAGATTGCTGCTGCCGCGTGGCGTGATGTGCTGCATACGCTGCTCGGTCGGTGATCGTCAGATCTCTGTCTTGCACTTCTTGATTATTTATTCGGCCGAGTGGACCATGTTTGAGGCTTGGACTGTATGATAGGAATAAAAGTTGGTTCACGACAAACTTGGATTTATTGCAACACCAGCACCACACATATAAAATTACAACCGTACAACGAAGCTTGGCGCAGTAGAGAGAAAGAAAAAACTTACGTTACAAAGTGTCAAAGGTATCAAAATGTCAAGTTGACATTATTATTTTTTAATTTTTATGTTGCATTGCCAACAAATTTACAGACAATTTAAGAAAATGGTCGATTCTGTGTTTTTAATTTGTGCAGCCGAGATGCAAAAATGCACAGCAAGGTGCAATTGTATAAAAAGAGACATAAGGTGCACCGAACTGTGTGGCTGCAGCGGAAACTGTACGTGGGGGGATTAATAATTTTACGGCCTGGCCGATAAAGATTTTTTTACTACTTTTTTCAATGCCATTTTGAACTGTCATTTAATTCCAAGTTTGCACTGCCAATCGCTCACAAATTTATGGACATTTACCTTTTTCTGTTCCTAAATACTCAGCATTATCTCCACCAGGTGAACGAACACGTGTGTGTGTACAGGCCAAAGCACCCCCAATTTTTGGGAATTGTGCTATATTATAAAATATTAATTGTGCTTCCTTTAATTCGTCGTCCGTATCAGGAAACTTGATGAATTGGCTGCTGAGGGAGGCTAATGCTTAGTTTTTAGCTTTAGTTTTTCTCAATGGAAAATACAGCAGATCAGAGTGGTATGTAGATTCTGGAGCAAGCGTAGTTGAAAAATGTAAACAATTCACCAAGCTTATCCGAGATTATAGTCGCTAACAAGTCTAAGGTGCCTGTATTGTGTTCCGGAGACATAGATATTACCACGGAATGTGGCTACGATGTCACAGTTCAGAATGTACTCTGTGTGCCTAGTTTAACAACAAATCTACTGTCAGTAAGTGAACTCATCAGAAATGGAAATAATGTGGTTTTTGAGGCCAACTACTGTTATATTCGTAACAAGAAAAAAGAATTAGTTGCAAAAGCGACATTGACAAATGGTGTTTACCAGTTAGAAATACAATCACTACAATATTTTTTTACAACAACTTCGACAGTGGAAAGTGGAGAGTTATGGCACAGACGTTTGGCACACGTGAACAGTAGTGAATTTAAAATTTAAGACTTAGGTCCTGTGAAATGTTATCTAGGCATGAGAATTAATGTTGATAAGCAAAATAATATATTGAACAGTTATTATATTATTATACTATTCATTCAGCTATTATACTATTGAATGTAATTTAAATAGAAAAATCGGAAAATTGTTCTCCCAATATTCTATACCAAAATTTAATTGGTAGTTTAATGTATCTCGCAGTTTTGACTCAACCTGACATAAGTTTTGCTGTTAGTTATTCGAGTCAGTTTAATAATGCATATAATGAAATGCACTGGAATTATGCTGTAAGAGTTCTCAAATATTTGCAAAAAACCAAATGTATCATTTAAAATATAGTAATGAGAATGTACAGTTAGTAGGATTTGTTGATGCCGACTGGGCAAGTGATATGTTGGACAGAAAATCTTATACTTGCTTCTGTTTTGTCATGTCTGGTTCTGTTATATCGTGGCAAAGCAGAAAGCAGAGAACAGTAGCCCTGTCCAGCACAGAGGCCGAATATATGGCTCTCTCAGAGGCATCCAGAGAAGCCATACATTTAAGAAATTTAATATATGATCTAACTGGTGAATTAAGTAAAATATCTTTGAATTGTGACAATCAAAGTGCTTTAAGGTTGGCAACAAGTCACCAGTCACATAATCAATCAAAACACATAGATGTGCGCTATCATTTTATTCGAGACTAGCTGATGCCCGCGACTTCGTTCGCGTGGACTTTATGACTCCGGCGTATTAATATAAATAACAACTAATGAGAGAGAAAGATAGAGAGAGATAAGAAAGTACTTGTAACAGTGTTAGGAGAAAAAGTCAATATTATTTTAATTCTTTCCTTCGGGAGCCAATATGAAAAGAGCTGAAGTGTTACTAACCCTGGAGAAAGCCACACTAAGTTGGCCATGCGAAAAAGCAGTCCTTAGATCGACATCAGCAGCTTTAAGCCTCTAAAACTGTGACTTATTTTCATAGGAAAGCAAGTAAACACTGTGTATTTGTAAAACTGTGTATTTTCAAAAGAAAAATTGTTATACGCGGAATAAATACAGTTTCACTGGCACCACTCACAGTAAACTTTAAGTGTCTCAGCAGACTATGCCGAAGTTTAGCGGCTAAAGTTCAGTGTCTAAAGTTCGGTGGGGATGAGACACTAATGCCCATTTTCACCAACGATTCCTAAATTTTAGGGAACTCCTAAGCCATTTTAAGTGATACCTAGCAGAAATTTCGTTTTCACCAACATTTAAGGGACACCTAAGGCATTAAGGGACTCCTTTAAATTAGGAGCCCGAATGTCGACCTCCTAACGATAAGAGACAGTTTTTATCACAAACTAAATAGAGATATTAACGTAGATTTTATTGTGTTGTTTAATTTTCGAGTTTCTTGTAAAATGGAGGGTCTATTAGGAGAATTATTTGACAATTTGGAAGCTATAGAAACAGTGCAGTTATTACCAAATCGAAGTTTGTTCGCGCGACCGCGTATTTATCGTGAACGACCAGATTTCTTTTCAAAATATGACGATAAAGACTTCTTTATGCGTTATAGGTTATCCAAGGAGAGCGTTATATATTTGTTAGCAAAAGTGGAACAGAAATTAGAATACCCAGACAACAGGTATGATGCAAGTATAGTGTAAGAAATATAGTAGGTACATTTGGTATTGTACAAAGTTTACAATGTAAGATATTTATTTTATTTTATTAAACTGCATTGTTCCAAAGTACCTGCAAATATACTTTTCAGCAATACAATATACCTTACATTATAAAATATTACTATATAATATACAATTATATTAAGTATATACTTATTTATGAATATCATAATGAATATCTACATATACAATACACACATACATTTACATAAACTGATCTGAATAACCTACAATCTAATCATTGTACATTTCTTTTATAGAAACCAATCTGTACCACCAATAAACCAACTTTTGTGTGCCTTGAGATTTTTTGCTACGGGCAACCACTTGCTAGCAGTGGCAGACATGGGCGGCATCAGCATTGCCACTTGTAGTAGAATTGTGAAAAGAGTTTCTGAAGCTATTGTCTCCCTCAGAAATGAATTTATTGAGTTTCCAGATACTCATGAGAAACAGTCCAGGGTGAAAGCTGATTTCTATAAAATAGCTCGCTTCCCTAATGTTCTGGGTTGTATAGATTGTACACATATTAGGATACAATCGCCTGGTGAGTGGAAATAGATATTTATGATAAGTACCTATTTAAAGAGTACCTATTTTAGATCTCTTCCAGGCAACTTACATAAAAAGAAGGAAGGAACAGCTTGAAGCAGGTGGTGTAATTTATAATTATCGAGTAGTAATAAAAAAGACATTAAATAAACACGCATACAATATACTACTCGTACACACTTACAATATTATTTAAAAAGTTATGTCTAATCTTCACTCCTTTAGTCTGATCAGCAATTGATTTGCTATTTTACTTATACAATGTCCCTTTTAATTAAGTACAAATATTTGAAACCCTGGTTCATGAGTGTACCATAAACCGTTTACAACCAAACATAAATAAATCGGCAGGTTAGTTAGTAGTCTACTAAAATTCATTCATAGTTCTAAACAATCATTGGCACCGCCCATCGCCATCTATCTCCATCTGACTTTGGCTGATTGTCTGTGATAGATAGAGACAAACGTCTTTTAGAACATTCATATGTCGGTTTTTAAAAAGTAAATATTTGGGAGATTTCCCACAAATACGGGAATGTTGTAATGGAACAAGTCATTTGTTAAAAATGCATACGTTTTTATGTAAGTACTGCATGACATTCATAGTTTTGTAATGTAATTCCCATTGATAACTCAAAATAATATTTAAAAAATATCTAAGTTTATAAGTTTGTATTAATAATCTACTAAAAGCAGTCAATATTTGTTGTGCCAATTACATGTTTCAAAAATAGTTCGGTATGTATGATCACGCTAAACTACTAAGTACTATTTTTAACACCTTTGATGTGCATGTAAATGGAAATTGTTGTTTTTTTTTTAGCCACGGGGTCACCGGTATGCCAAACAAATTTAATCTGTTCAGGCCGACGGTGACACTGTAAGCCTAAGTCTTCTATTCAAAAATTATTTACAGGGAAATGTGTGAGTAGGTTGTGGTCAAGTAGCGTAAAAAGCCCTGTAAAATAAATTATTTTGGTTCTTTTGTATTAGTACTGTTAGTTAAAATGTAGGTATTTGCAACATTATGTCATTAGTAGGAATTGCACAAAATTTTGGATTAAGATCGCATTGGGTAATTTTGCTTAAATGCAAGAGAAATAAAAGTAATATGTTATAGTAAAATAAAAATAATAAGTTTATTTTTATGAAATATCGGCTCTGTCTTCCCCGTAAGAGCTGAAAGTGTATCTGTATTGAAATTAATCATACCCACCTACTACTACTTGTAGGCAACATATGTAACATATTTTATGAATGAATTTGCGTAAAGGGGCGGGGCGTGTAGGTAACGTAATTTTATAGTAAACAAATAGTACGCTATACGCAGGATCATCTACAGGCTGTTGTTATGTGTCTCTGTATGGAAAATTTGTTAATATGTTATCTCGAAAACTAACCTGCCGATTTTTTATTTTTTGCTACTAAACCTTTTTTAACACATAAATGAAGGAGCCCTTTAAATATTTGTATTTAATTAAAAGGGACCTTATATACATTATTTTATTTGTTACAAGTTTCATACATGAGGATTTTTAGATGCAGAGATTTATCCAGTAAAGTGTCACGAATAATAAAATTTTGTTTGAATGACCACCTGACTGAACAGTATAACTTCTACGGGAACACATCCTACAAAAAGATTTACATTTTTATATACAATTTTTAGATACAAATTGGACATATTTTTCGGCGGTAGTTGTGAAATAAGTGCACACTGATCTCTGTGATTTAATTTAATTTAAAATTATATTAAATACTTACATTGTTGTCAAAACTATATAATTTTGAAGACTTTGGGGTGTTAAACATACTTAGTTAATCAATCACACTGTATCAATGAGATAAGTGGAAATTTCACTGCTTTGTCCTGCCTGCCACACTTCACTCACACAAAATATAATTTTCTTCAATATCTAGAAATTTTTGGATATCACTAAAATAGCAAATTTTGAGGCAGTTCTTGAGGGCCAAAGAGCACTGATGACTCTTCTGTCAAAAAGATGGGAGAATTTGAGTCCCAACTCAAGACCGCTCCATCCAGCAACATGAGCCTTGAAGAGCAGTATGATGGCTTTAAAAAGGAAGTCTTCGACATGGTGTCACTCCTGTTCCAGCAGATCAAGGCACTTTCAACATCTGTTGACCACATAGAAACGCGGCATCGTAGGAAAAATCTTCTTGTTAGCGGTGTGCCAGAAGATGTCAAGAGTGGGCTAGCTCAATTCGTGTGCAGTGTGTTCCACGAGAAGTTGGGTCTGTCTGATGTACAACCTGAGAATTTGACTGTTTGCCATCGTATAGGGAAGATCTCCGAGGACAAATGTAGGCCTGTGTTGATCAGATTCTCAGATATGCGCAACAAAGCAGCGGTCTGGGAGAAAAAGACAGCCTTTAAGGGATCCCCCTACAGTGTTGCCGAGTTTCTTACAAGGCAGCGACAGGCTGTGTTCGTTCAAGCGCGCAAGAAGTTTGGTATGAGACGCTGTTGGACATCAAATGGCGTCGTCATTATCAAAATGCGGGACGGATCGCTGCAGCGTCTCTTCTGTGAGGCCGATTTGAATAGCCTGCCTCAGTCGGAGCAGGACATGGCTCCGGTGACCTCGGATCAGGAGTCTGGTGCGGCGTCTTCAGTTGCGGCCCCGGGGACTAGCTCCCCGGAACAGCGAGCAAGGCCTAAACGATCGGCCAGGGCGAAGAAATGAGCTGTAGTTTTTGTGCTTGTGAATATTATTTTGTTATTTAATTATGAACACTACCTTTTGTTAGCCTACCTTACAATTTTTTTATTTTTATTTCTACAAGCAGGTGGCCAAATTATTTCTGAATATTTTTTTTTTGTTTTTGTTGAACACTCCACTCACTGTCAAATTGTCAATGTCAAAAATTCATCTAGCTCCTGTCATAATAGTCATCGTTAAGTTTAACTGCTCTGGCCTCCAGTCTTTTTGCCAGTCGTTATTTACTGCGTGTAAATAAATCTCCGGCAACCGGCAGGACATGCAGATAGATTCTTATATATTTTTTGTTTTTATACATATTATTATATTTATTATATTCTTATATATTTAAACTTATATATTGTTGTCTGATAATGACTCATTCTACTCTTGCGTTTCTACTGATGATGACTCGTTTTATGAACCGGAAACTTTATTTCAAGTTTTGAACAAAAGTATGACGGGTACTTCTTTTAAGATTCGCTATAAGGGGGTAGAGCAGCGCCTTCACGCCGCACCTGTGTTACACCTCTCAAGATAAATGCAGAATTGGGAGTACTTGGCGTTCAATCATCAACCTTCACCACAAGACAAGAGGGTATGCTAGGCACCATCACACACGGTTTACTTCTGCAAAATAAGACCTTGGTAGAGAGCCTCCAAGAAATCGTTAACGAGTCATCCCTATGTTGCAGAGGACGTTAAAAAGCTTATATCAAACGGCTCATCTTTTAGGACCGTCTCCGATGACATTCTGCAGATAATGTGTGGTCATCGAACAGAGGTAGAAAGACCCTATCAACTCTTCTATAGGAAAACCTCGTAATTCTCCACTCAAAGGCAAATTTCGCAGTCCAAAAAGTTGTGCACCACTAGAATTAAAAAGATGCTGGTTAGCACTCACGTCCAGGACGAGCTCGGTTGCCCGCTCCCTCCGCCCCTCAGCAGCGTCGCGCAGCCCACAATTCCGGCCGTCCTAGGGGCCCCCGACAAGCTCACCAGAAAAGCAGAACGACAGACAGTCGCTCTCAGAAGCCTAGAAAATACTTACGGTTTTTACGGAAAACAATTGAGGCAATTTGTCCACCGCTGGGGAGATTTGGGAGCACCGGACAAAATGTTAAAAGCGATAGTCGGTTAGACATTTCCAATTCCGCAACCGTTCTCCTACGACCCATTGGCCACTGGACTGTTCGTCGCCAGGACAATTTACTTTTTTCCGTTTCCCCAACAGACTCTTTCACCTTTGGACATTTCGCCGGCAGAACCTTTCATCTTTGTTATTTTCGACGACAGGTCTTTCCAGCTACAGAATGTTTCACTGACGCGACCGTAAACCTATAACTCTTTTAATTACAGACCTTTGCATCTACGGAGAATTCTACTTATTTTCGTTTCCCCAACAGACTCTTTCACCTTTGGACATTACGTCAACAGAACCTTTCATCTTTGTTATTTTCGACGACAGGTCTTTCCAACTACGGCATGTTTCACTGACGCGACCATAAACCTATAACTCTTTTAACTAAAGACCTTTGCATCTACGGAGAGTTCGCCGTCACTTTAGAAGAAAGATTTAGAATAAAATACATTGCTGGATGCATTAAAAACAGGACATTCACTAAAAAATTATGGATTCAACGATAACGAGCTTACACTACGAGACGACTGTATTTTAAAAGGCACCAGAATTTTTCTACCACAAAGCTTACGCTGCCGTGTCCTTGAAGAGCTTCACTAAGGTCATATCGGCATTCTGAAGATGAAATTACTCGCTCGCAGTTACGTATATTGGAAAAACATCGACAAAGATACAGAAACAGAGTGAAATCTTGTAGATCGTGTCGACTACAACAAAATTCACCTGTCAAGGCACCATTACACCATTGGGAAGCACCAAATGGCCCATGGCAAAGAATCCACGTCGATTTTGCTGGACCTATAATGGGCCATTACTTATTTATTGTGGTGGATGCCTATACAAAATGGATTGAAATAATTCCGACTAAGACAACTACTAGCTCATGGTGCGTTAATAAACTGAAGGAGCTATTTTGTACGTTTGGAATGCCAAATTTATTGGTCTCTGATAACGGCCGTCAATTCATATCCCAAGAATTTAAAAATTTACTAATCGATTGTGGCTCAGTTCACAGAACTACCGCTCCCTATCACCCAGCAACCAATGGACAGGCAGAACGATTCGTACAGACTATCAAAAGAGCTCTGCGAGCTATGGAGGAGGAGAAAGGCAGCATATTAGAAAAAGTTATGACTGTTTTGTGTCGTTTGAGGCAAACACCCAGTCGCAATGGTTTATCTCCGTATGAAGCCATGTTTGGGCGAGATATAAGAACACGTCTTCACATAATGCTGAAGCGACCTCCCACACAATCTGGCAGAAGAAACGTTGATCCAGTACAATCAACGTTGAGAGTATTTTCCATCGGGGATAGAATTCAGTCAAGAAGTTACAATAGCCCAAAACGTAAGTGGGAATTTGCTACGATACTTAGCAGCATTGGACAACTACACTACCAGGTCCAAACTGATGGTGGTGCAATATGGATACGCCACTTAGACCAATTGTTAGTAGCACCCCAAGTGCTTCAGCCATAAATCGCCTCGGAGGAAATGTTATATACTTCTAATAAGTCTTTATCAAAGACTACTTGTCTATGACGGATTGACGTTGCGTGTGTTCCCTTGACTACGGTTTGTTTACAAATATCATGTCACTCGAATAAAATATTGAATAAGAATAAAATGTGATTCTAATAGTTTGAAAAAAAAAAATGTTGTTCTACCATTTTGTCGGGGTAATAAGTATACATACTCAAGCTAAATAACAGTTTTCTAGTACTTATAGTCTCTGAGTAAAACGGGGGTCAGACAGACAGAAATAGCGAAACTATAAGGATTCCTTGTTTATTAAGGAAATGAATACATTTATCTGCAGCTATTTACTAAAAGATCATTAACACTTCTTTCCACCGATAATTCTAACTTTGCTTACGATACAAATAACTTAATAAAAATTTTTTAAGTTAGAATTACGCACTTCCTAGTTTATACTGTGAAAATAGAAAAATAAAATAAACTTATACCACACATAATTTCATATAACTGTGGGATCGGTTGAAGAAAAGCCGGGAATAACTTATTAATTTAGGGATTTTTCGACTTCATGTCTTATTAATTTTTTTTAAATTCTTTAATTATTTAAATTCACTTGCGTTTCCTGCGCGTTACTAGCTATCTTTTTTACTCCCTCACAAACGTCATCTCTTCCTTCTCTGTCTTACAAAATATTAGGTTGGGGAAAAAATCTTTTCGCATATAGTATCTATGAACTTGTAATAAAACCACTTTGGCTATAATATTTGTACCTGGCTGGTTTTGATATCATTTAAAAGTTTAAATTTTAAAAAAGATAATTCCATATTCATATTAGGAAAATGCGTGATTTTCATTTGTTTTTCTGACCGTCAAGATGAGTGAATCTAATGAAGAAATTAGATACATTTTAAAATTTTACTACCAAAAAGGTAAAAATGCAACGCAAGCTGCAAAAAAAAATTGCGATGTTTATGGACCTAGTGCAGTGTCTGAGAGAGTAGCACGAATTTGGTTTAAACGTTTTCAATCCGGAAATTTTGATGTCAAAGATGCACGTCGCTCTAGTCGCCCTGTTACGGATAAAATGGATGCTATTTTTGAAAAAGTGGAGCAAGATCGGCATATCAGTAGTTACGACGTAGCTAAAGAACTGGGAATTGACCACAAAACAGTTTTGGCGCATTTGAAAAAAAATGGGTACACAAAAAAGCTCGATATTTTGGTACCTCACGAGCTCTCTGAAAGAAATCAATGAACCGTGTACTCATTTGTGATTCTTTATTACGACGTAATGAGACCGAACCATTTTTGAAGAAATTGATAACTGTATTTGCTTACAGTGGGTAAGAAGCTACTTTTATTGTTTTAGGACGCGTTATTTAGGTATGCAGCAATGATACATTTCTGTAGATTTTCGTATAGAAGATATTCGTTGGTTATGGATAAGATTTCACAATACCATTTAAATTTTACTTACCAAAATTGCGCATGACTAATTCTTGTGCACTGCACTCATCACATGCCTTATTTATTTTTGGATCGGTTTTTTTTTTGTTTTTAGTGGGTTTTTGGCACCGGGTGTTCGCATGTTTTGATTTTTTTAAATTTATTTTGTCTATGACCTTTATAACTCCTAAGTTAACCTATTTCTAACTCACTTTATGTTTTTACTTAGCACGGGTGTGTGTTGCTTTTGTGAGCCTAGCTGTCTATTTCAGGTTTCAATCTGTATGACAGTGATGATTCTGAAAAGGACCCTGATTTTTTATATGATTCTTTAAGAAACCAAAAGCGCATTTCTTTTAGAGATTATATAAACAACGACTATGATACTGATCTGAGTGAATTTGAAAGAGTTCTTGAGACTACTGATCAAACCAATTTTCTGCCAGCTCTGCTTTCATCTATATACATTGCAACTTATCCAAATACAGTTATATTTCTAGACCAAGACCAGGCCAACCGTTTTCAAGAAGATACGAGTACATCTGATCCGCCAAACTTTGAAATAGATCTTCAGGATAATATTTATGTTAATAATGCAGAGGTCTTAACGTCTAAAAATGATAGGCAGGAGCTGAAAAAAAGAAAATTAAATATCCATTAATTGAGGAAACATGTGGAAATAAATGTAAAAGACAGTGTGAACTTTTTACTTTAGAAGAAAGAAAAATCTTACGGGAAATTTATTGGGACTTAAATTTTGAGAGCCGTAGAAGCTTTTTAATTAAGTGTATAAAAATTCAAAACACTAAAAGACGTAAAGCGACTGAAAGAAATCCAAATCCAAAGTACGCTAAAAATGAATCTCGATTTTGTTATCTACCTAAAATTAATGAAGGCAACGAAAACATGGAAGGATTCAATGTATGCAAAAACTTTTTTCTCAATACTCCGGGTTACAAAACCGATGCAGTAATTAATTACTGAAATAAGTAGAGGTGTAAAACGAAATGTATTATATGGAGAAGTTACAGAGAAGAGAGGAGGGAAAAACGTAGATTAGATTTTATCTTTTAATTCTACTGTCAGCCATTATAGAAGAAACAATGCACCACTTGCTCGTTACATGTTTAATGATTTTAAAAGTAAATTTCCAAACGTGTCATGTTCCAAAGAAGTTTACCGGCAAACTTTGAAACGAATGCATATTTCATTTAAATTCCCGAAAGGAGACAGATGCGCTGATTGTGAGTTGTTTGACCAGCAAGTAGCAGAATGCGAAAACGAATCGGTACCGGAAACATTAAAAGCTGCTATCGAATGCCACAAAATTAAAGCTGAAAAAGCTATTCGAAAATATCAAGAAGAGAGTTTCCAGTCGAGTCACACGACAAAACACTAGTCGAGTTAGATATTACTCGATGAACCTCCAAAAAGTAATGTAATTGCCAGACATGCCTAAAGTTAAGGATTCATTTTTTTTGAGTCGTCTTATCACATTTAATTTAACATTCGTCCTTCTGATGAAAGGGTCAAATACTAACTGCACTTGTGTGCTTTCGCACGAAGTCTGGGCAGGCAGAGACGGCAATAATATAGTAGATGCTTTTACAGCACTACTCAAAAAGCAAAGAGATGTGCAACATTTGGTCATTTGGTGTGACAATTTCACTAGCCAAAATAAGAACTGGATTTTGTTTACATCTCTTGTTATTCTTGTGAACGCTGGATTTTCTTCAATTGAAACAATAAATCTCAAGTACTTGACGAAAGGACAAACCAACATGACTGCAGACAGCGTTCATGGGAATATAGAGAGTCAAATCAAGCCTCGGGAGGCCGTTTACGACTATGAAGATTATAAAGATGCAGTGCAGGCTTCTAGACATAATCTTGATATCGTGGAGGTCCAGAAAAAAACGAATGGGTTAAAAAAAAGAAGCCCAAGGCGTAATTTCGATGACATATTTAATACTCTTACTTTAAATTCTTTGGTAGACGTAAAATTTGTTAATGGAAGTAGAAATATGTTCTACAAGTTAGACTTTGACGATCAATACAAAGAAGTTGATTTTCTTGTAAAAAGTTTTTATGTAAAGCGGCTGCCAGAAACTATTAACGGTCCCAGAGGAATTAAACAGAGTAAGAAAGATGTGGCATCTTAACAAAACTAGTACCGCTTATGCCTACAAACCGAAAACAATTTTGGTTGAATTTACCGGTTTCTGATACTTCAGAAGACTTAGTTTCGGGAGGGCAAATGCTAGTAAAATAAGATTTTTGTTTTTTTTTTTTTAATAAACATTGGCTACATATAAATAGTTTTATTTTTTAAATAAACACAAGTATTAATTTATATCACTAACGGAATATGCACTTACTAGCTTTAATAAATGATCACTGTCGCTTAGATAATTTCATTTGACAAATTTAATAACATAGTAAGTGCACTTGCTAGGTATAGAAATTGTCAAGCCTATTACTTTAAAATAAAAATACAATTAATTTATCAGTAAGTGCAATCAAATTTGTTCCATAACATTTAAGCATTATTTCTATCTAGCCGTAGATATAAGGCATCTGTTGATCTAACTCTCGTCTTTATATCCTTTATAGTTTCGGAGCGGCAAGACTTCGAAGTAACCAACTCGTTTTTTGCCTCTCCTGTAAATTTTTTCTCATGACCCTTACTAGGTTTTGAAATCGTACAGCCGAACACTTATAAAAGTGGTAGTATTGTAATATGCGTAAAACTGTAGAAAATTGAGCATTGAGGAAATATCTGATAATTTCTAAAAGAGCGCATAATTTACGCGCAAAGGCTTTTTACAAATTACTTAAGGAAGAAAAAGAAGAGTTACTTATTTTAAGTTTTGACTGTCATAAAAGCCAAAGCCGTTATCCAAAGTACCCGACCAGAGCGTTTATTATTCGCGACAACTGTATGTTTATAATTTCACGACTGTAATAGGCAGTTCCAAAAGCAAATTGAGAGTGACAATTTTTTCGTTTATACATGAACCGAAGACGTTCTACGTCAAACGAAATCGCCAGTGCTGTATTTCACTGCCTTTATTCTAATATTGCAAAATACGAAAAAGTAACAACTATACGTTTAGTAGCTGACGGATGCAGTGGGCAAAACAAAAATACATCGGTTTTGGGAAAGCTTTGTAAGTACCTTTTGGACTATGCTCCAGAACGGATAAAGTAAACTTGGGTGGGTAATGTGAGAAATGAATCTCAGGAAATGTTTCCCAGACAGGAAATGTACCATTTCACATTACGCGATAGTTTCTACCATTTCATCAACCATGTCTCATGTCTTGCTTGCCGCATGCACTATCGTTCGGGTTCGTGTGTGTTCCGCCGAACTCGGAGTAGTCGAACGTATATCAAGACGAGCCGAAACCGCGCCGCGCCGCGTCGCGTCACGGTGGCACACAAACAATGTAAGTACTGTGCAATGTATAAGCGCGCTACGACGCGACGTGACCAACGGCTCGTGCCGTGAAATAAAAAAACATCTAAGCTGAATGAGTATGAGCGAGTAAGCAGATAAACATATTGTTTGTTTGTACCTGTTTACTTACAAATAATTATTATATAAGTCAAACGTCATCAATTCATCGAGTGAACTATTCGCACGCGAAAAAAGTTAGTTTTGGCGTCAATAACAATATTTACGTACATTACATTGGTTTATTATTGAGTTATTTATGAGTGTAAAAAAGTTGTATATAATATTAGATTAACGTTGTTAAATAACTGTTGGAAAATAAAAGTTTAGTAAATATACATTGCAATAGTGAAGTGGTTGGACAATGGCCTCGAAACGAAAGCACAGTCCACTTTGGAATCACTTCGAGCAGACTGAGTCAAAAAAGGCAGTGTCAGTATTGCTCAAACGTACTAGCTATAACACCCAACTCTATTAGACATTTGAGCAGACACATGAAAAAGATAAACCCCACAATTAATATAGCTGTGGAAAGGCTGGAAACATCGCCGAAAACCCTGATAGGGATGAGAGCCCCTCGCCGCCTCTGGCGACGTCTTCGACAACAACAGTTGCTGTAACGACTACTGCAACAACATCAACTGCTGTTGCTGTAGCTACATCGGCCAGAAATGCGGGAGTAACTTCACCAACCATGACGGACTACGTTATGATAAAAAAGCCACTTCCTCTCAGTAGGACACAACAGTTGGATGAACAACTAATCAAAATGGTGGCAAAAGGATATCATGCATTAAGAATAGTTAAAGAAAAAGAATTCAGAAAACTGGTGCAGATGCTGAATTCCGGGTATTCCGTACCCACTCGAAAAACATTATCTGAGAGTTTACTGTTCAAAAAGTACGCCAAAGTACTTTAAACTGTACAAATTGAAATTAATAATGCGACGGCCAATGGAAGTGCTATCTGTATAACTACTGATGGTGAAACTGTACTGTAGTTAAAAAATGATTTTTCTGCCACGTAAAGGTGGTGTGGTCCTTTTATATAATGGATATCAATTCTACTGCAATAAGAAATTCCTGCATGTCAAAAGTATATGGACATATTCTAACAAAAAAAAAAAGAAGTGTCGAGGAACTATTCATTTAAAAGTAAGTTTCATTAATAGTTGCTTTTATCCGGAAGTATGTTGGTACATGTTGTTTTATTTTAACATAGTCATAATATCGATTAATGTTATTCCGATTATGAATAACATTAATCGGTGTCACAACTGTGTACTGTGTTTTATACCTGAGTCTCAGATTACCATCTCGTAAAATGTATAATTTGATTTAGGTGCATAACTAACATTTATCAACTGATACTTGTTTCACAGATTGATACTTGTAACATGTGATACCCTTAAAGAACGATGGTTCAGAATTTCAGATTTGATTACGAGTATACGAAAATTTACATCCGTGAAAAGTGGACTTTACAACAACAACAAAAATAGCGGCTCAAGTATCAAAATTAGTTTATCAAGTGCCAAGTGAGGTAGAAATTTCACCGGAGTTCAAAGACTTGAACTGTTTGAATATTATTTCGAAGAAACATGTATTATTGCATTCTGTTCAGAAGAAGCCAGACAAAAGATTCTGTTAATTAATATTTTTTTCGCAGATGGCACATTCCATAGCTGTCCTGCACCGTTCAAGCAGCTATTTACAATTTACGGTGACGTTTGATCAACATCTGATTGTTTGAATGTAGTTCCATTGATTTATGTATTAATGACAGACAGGCGAACGGAAACTTACATAACCATATTTGATTTTCTTAAAAATTGCTTCTTAGTATTCAACCCTTGTCAAATGATGACCGATTTTGAAACTGCACTTATGACGGCTTTAGAAAAAGCATTTCCAGGAATAATATTAAAAGGCTGTTTTTATCATTACTCCAAAGCGGTTTTCAAGAATGCCAAAAACCAAAATGAAGAAGCACAATTGATTCGGGCCGGATGGGAGTATATTTATGAGAGCTTAGTTTTCCGATTGTTATTAAAGTTTTGTTGTAGTGTTTGTTGTGTGATTGTTGTAAGAAAAAAATATATTTAGTAGGTGATTAGTTCAGTTTAGTTAAAAATGGAAAAGGCAACAATGACAAATCTTACTGTTTACAATGCCAAGAAAGCTGTGTAGTTTACTATCAAATAATGGACTTGTGATCAATTACCCATTAGTCATTACCATTCCTCGTCGTATTCCTCAATTTAGCTGATGAAGTATCCTTTGTATAAAAACATTGTTACACTATCACATCTTTGTTTTTACGGGGAGGACAGAATCAGTGACAGGCCACAAGCTTATTGACCTATTTTTGATATTCCTGAGTCTTAGAAGTTGCACGAGTGTTAGATTTCCAAAAAGTGTTGAAAGTGAGTCCCTTGCCAGTCTGTCAATGGACATACGTTTTAAATTGAGTTGTTTTTTTCTTTCTATGTACTTTTATAAAAAACCGAGGGAAAATATAATTTTTCACAGAATGTGAAATTGCCTAGATGTGAAATTTTCATTATAATTTTAATTTATAGTTACTTGATGCATTTAATAATGTAAAGTACAAAATACATAATAATGTACAATTTGGCAAGAAGGTCGTGAAAAAATAACTACTTCTATAACTACTTCTAGTAAAAGAATAGGTTTGGCACAGAATAGGGAAGAATGGCACACTTTAATGTCGCAGGCCAAGATCCGCTTTGGGTCGCTGAGCCAGCGAAGTAAGTAAGTCAAAGAAGAAAAATTTTACTGTTGCCAGTGAAAATATTTTTAGTGCCATTTCACGACTTTATGGCCATGCAGTATGTAGCTATAGACACTGTTACTTTTTACTTAGTCTGATAACTTTAAATGTTTTATAGGTATATTCTACGGACCGGCTATGTCACAATTGCTACAGATCAGCTGGATGCAAAGTTATCTCATAATTTATTAATTCCCAATGGCCTTTATGGCCATAATGTGAAACCAAATTTATTTGGGACGGCACATCACTTTTACATATAAAAGTGCCAACTATACTTTTCAAAAAGATTCCTATTCATTGCATAAATATAGAAACCCCCTTAAGCCCATGATGATAATTTTATGTGATAGGTACATACATCTTAGACTGCCTGGGTCCTTATAAAGCCGTAACATCAGATGCTGAAATTATGTTGTCCCTTTTTAGCCAAGAAAACAATTTAATAGAGAGTTATTTTAGAGAAAATGATGTATTCATTTTGGACAGAGGATTTGGAGATGCGTTACGTTTATTGGAAAGATATGGTTATGAACTTAACATGCCAGAGTCTTTACAGTTGGGTAATAATCAATTAACTACACAGCAAGCAAATCGAAGCCGCTGCGTAACAATTTGTAGATGGCCAGTAGAAGCAGTTAATGGTGACTTGAAAAGAGATAACCGATTGTTTTGGTTTGCATTTAGGAGCGCTTTCGCCAATTTACGCACACCGATTTTAGGTAACAGCGCCCCACGCCGCGAACTAGGTGCGAGTGTGTGCGTTTTTTCACAAGTACGGCACACAGTTATAGTTGTGACGCTCTGCTGCAAGCACTGAACGATCTTGATCTGTTGTCGCGTATTCACAGTCACATAACATTTATTGAATATTTTATGTGTAAAATTGTTTCTTTAATGGTCATAGTGCTAAGGCGTCGCTCTTTCATCTTAGCGCTTTCCCGGTAGTTTCCTAAGCTGGCAGCTTCGGGACCCTAGGGCCTATTGTAGCCCTTACCGGTGGCTCTGTCGTCAACGCGAGCTTAGTTCGAAAAGCTTTAACGAGATTTTAACGAGGAAAAGGGACTAGCTGGGAAAGGATAGCTACGGTTATTTTTGAAAAGACATCCGGAGCCGACAAAACGTAAGGCGCAGTTTCTAAACCCGGCTCGAGCTCAAAAACTAAACAAAAATATTGTTGCCCACCATTTCGAACAAGTCCGTAAGCTGTACGACGAATTTGATTTACATGATCATCCTGAAAGAATCTATTAGATGCTCCTGTGCCTAAGAATGTAAGTGAATTGCAATCGTTTTTGGGGTTAGTAAATTATCACAGGAACTTTATACCAAATGCGTCGGCAAGATTAAGTTCCCTTTATAACTTATTAAAAAAAGGATCAAAATGGGTTTGGTCAAATAAACAGGATAATGCTTTTAAGGATGTAAAAAAATGCTTAAGTTCTGAAAAAGTACTAGCTCACTACGTGGACGCTTCGCCTAAAGGGTTAGGAGCTATTTTGTCTCAGGTGAAAAATGGAGAAGAAAGGCCAATTTCGTATGCTTCGCGTACACTTAACGCCGCAGAAAAAAAATATTCCCAGATTTCAAACGAAGCAACGGCGATTATTTTTGGAGTGCGACGATTCCATCAATACTTATACGGTAGGTCGGAACCTTTCATTCTCAGGTCAGATCATAAGCCTATGATCTCAATTTTCAGAGAAAGGCGTGGTATCCCCGAAGTTTCAGCTAATTGCTTACAAAGGTATGCAATGTTTTTATCGGCTTATAATTACCGCATAGAATATGTTGCTGATTATCTGTCGCGCGCGACGTTGCCTGAGCCAAGCGGCGGGGAAGATGAGGCGCGCGCGGACCACGCAGCGGGCGGCGAGCTCTGTTGTCGGCGCAAGCCTGCCCGCACCTGTCACTCTTGAGCGGCTGCGGTATTTCGAAAGGTCATACAGTAAGTGCAGACCGGCTGGCTGTGCAAAATGCGCGATCCTGAGTTGAAACCTTACTTTAACTGTAGGGTCTGTAGGCTACAGTTAAACTATGAAAACGGTTGCTTGATGAGAGGTCATAAAGTAGTAGGTCATAAAGTTTTATCATACATACATGCCTTGCATTTTGGTAAAAAGTAAGGCAGAAGTGAGGTCTAAGTTGTGGTTTCCTGGTGTAGATATGGCTTTAAAGCGTTTGATAGGAAGCTGTGCGGTGTGTTCCTCATTACGGCCGTCCCTTAACGCTAAATTTTTCCCAGGGCGAGCGCCTCTCGCGCCGTGGCCATATTCGAGCCAACCTTTAGAAAGGCTACATTGCGATTTTCTGGGACCAATTAATTCTCAAATGTATCTGGTAATAGTAGATGCATATTCTAAGTGGGTGGAGTGTTATAACATGAAACATAACATCACTTCAAAATCGTTAATTTCGAAACTGTACGATTTCATGTCCAGATTTGGAGTGCCCAACACTTTGGTGAGTGACAACGGCACATCATTTATATCACTTGAATTTAAACAGTATTGTGCTTCAAATGGTATTTGTCATATTACGAGTCCGGTTTATAATCCAATGAGTAATGGACAGGCGGAGACATATGTTAAGATAGTTAAGAAAGGTATTAAAAGTGCAATTTTGTCAGGAAAAAATGCGGAAGATGTAAATAACAGAATTCCAAATTAAAGGCCAATAGCGTTATGGTGGTAGACAATACATCTTACTACAATTCGTTAGAAAATCCCGCTCCCAACTCAAATAGTCTTAACCAAGAAATGATTGACTGGCTCAAATATCGAGATATCGATCACTCTACATCGATGCTTAGACCACAACTACATGAATTGATATTACAAAACAAACAAAGATTTACTGAATATAAAATTGACTCTTAACTTAGAGAACATGGTCACAGCGTCCTTCG
This sequence comes from Acrobasis suavella, assembly GCA_943193695.1. Lineage (NCBI taxonomy): Eukaryota > Metazoa > Arthropoda > Insecta > Lepidoptera > Pyralidae > Acrobasis > Acrobasis suavella. The sequence goes on from OW971928.1 coordinate 34,865,195, forward strand.
TCTACCACCCTACCACCCGGATTTCAACCCAATTGAAAATATATGGGCAATGATAAAACGATACGTGGCGAAAAAAAACGTGTCATTGAATATGGATACCAATACGAGATTAGCGAAAGAAAAAGTTGACACTATCGCTGTACAAGAATGGAAAAATGTATGTGACCACGCAATAAAAGAAGAATAAAGTTTCATGGTCACGACGCCGTTATTGATGATATAATGGAACGATTCATTATTAACACAAACGATACATCAGACGAGAGTGATAATGAAAATGATGAAGATGCAATGTCCGGTGTAGAAGAATTGTTATTATTTTTTATATTTGAATTTTATTAGATCAAATTAGATGTTTTTTTTAAACTGGGGTTGCAATTTATTAAAATCCAATAAATGGATTATTATTTTTTACTAACCACTAATTCAAAAATGTCATGTGTCTCGCTTCAAAACTGACGAAAATTCATACAAACTGCCAACCCCTATTTAACCCCCTTAGGGATGGAATTTTCAAAATCCTTTCTAAGCGGACGTCTCCTAGTCACAATCTACCTTCCTGCTAAATTCATCTTCATTGGGTAAGTAGTTTTCGAGATTTCGTGATGAGTGAGTGAGTGATTTTCGCTTTTATATATATAGATAGATTGATTGATCTCTGACTTCTCAGACACACTTACATATGAACACATACTCATCAGTCATACATATCATAGGTGGCCTTTATTTAATTATATTTTATTTTTAAACCTCTCCTCTCCTACTTATGTACCTACCTAAAACATAAGAAAATTTCTTTTTAAGTTTTTTGTTAGACTCTACTTTTGGTGATCACTCACACAAATGCAAAGCTCAGCTTAGACCTCGCGAACTGTACCAATTTCTTATTTTTATTTTTTAATCCATCACACCAAAGAATAATAACCCATCATTTCATTACCATATTGGTGGTTGATTAAAAGACATCTTTTAGTGTCAAATCCGACAGTGTTCATTATAAATTATTTTACATTGTACTGTAAGAAATTCCATTAACATATTTGACATTTTGCACAACCAAGAACGAACACCTAGACTTTTCCAATTACTTTTAAATAGTCCTTCAATTGGCTGGAATACCGTCGGTATGCAAAGGCGCATTGGCTTTTTCAAAAGCGCGGCTATTGTGGCGCTCCCATGGTGTGCACACCATTTTAAGAAATGATAAGATGTACCTACTAGCTTTTATTTTACGACATGTCAGATTTCGGCAAAATTTTGTAAAGAAATATCATGTATAGATTTTGACTGGTTTTCCAGGATAAATATATCAACTCGAAAGAATCTATTGAAAACCAGTTCAAATCCTAGATAGCTAGGATAGCGAAGTCGATACATAGGAAGTCACTTGATTGGTTCCAGATTTTTCTTGTCTGTTTTTCCATTAAGAAAATTCAGCTGAATAGCGAACCTCGGCCTCTGGAGCAGCTTGCTTCAGAGCCTGAGGTATCTAACCGGCAATAAGCGTCGACGAGGACGAAGGATGAAGATAAAAAAATCTATCATACATTCTAAGTTTTTTCTCTAATCCCAAAACAGTATGGAAGGGAATACTTTAGTGAAATTTTCAAATTGAATATCGATAATCCTATCGATAGTTGGGCATTTTTCGATTGAATCTATAGATTGTAAAAATATCGGTTTTTCGGCTACACTAAATGCTAATGTCAGACACGTGTGACGTCACTGCCTGTTTTTGCGCGAAAACTTAAACTGGCAGTTTATAATCGCAATTTTTGCAATAAATGAAAGTATTTTAATGTGGTATATTCTGCATGAAATTCATTCAAATTAAAGCAAAAATAAAAATATTGCACGTTCTCAATCAAAACAGTGATGGGTTGCTAGCCGCATCGTCTATTGACAACATGATTCAAATCTCGTCCAATCCCTCGATCGGCTTTTATGATCTGCGCGGGAAGAGAAGCAGCTGGTATATTCTACGTTTTTTCTTCCAAACCAACATGGAAGATGTACATATACTTACACTTATTTTTATACTCTTATACTTAAACACACATATTCATCGCACATACACACACACACACAAACACGCGCATATCCCTCCTTTTGGCACAGTCGGGAAAAACTAGAGGTAGGGATTTGTATCCATTTTATTTGTATTTTTTTTTATGAGTGACGTGTTCTTTATAATTTTAAAAATAAATACCTACGTATAAATGCATGAATATTTTTCTTCTGTAATGCATGGACACCCTACACAATTATTTCCCTTTGAAATTTTAAGATGTTGATAATTAATAAAACATTCCACTTACATTCATAAATTAAATGCCAAGTTTTAGTGCTTGCTTTGGATATAAGTTCCGTTTTGTTATGACGTTGGGTTTATGGTAAATAATAGTCAAAATATGGAACACTCATAAGGGACATAGAAAAATTAATAAAATTTTAATTTGCTTTTGAACCAGCGCTTGTATGGTTAAGGTTTTTACGTAACAAATTCATTCTAAATTATTATAATACTGTACCGAAAAAACATTACGAGTTTATCCAGCCGGAATAGGAAATTTCAGGAACACTCGCGTTTTCTAATTATGAGGATTGAGTGTTCCCAGTACCGGATCTAGAACTTTTTTGAGGCGGGGCAAAATTTGTGCATATCCGCCCCTGATTGGACTTACTTGATTACTAGTACCTGAACAGTACGAGATTCAGAACGAGATGCGACTGTACATTTTTGAATAGTAAACAACTTTTATAGTTCTAGTAACCAGACGCCGCCCCCATTCCGTTTCGGTAGCATGGGAGGGGTGGATAAACATATTAGATTTTGCCACCCCTCTGACTTCGCCGTCCGGGGCATGGACCCCGGCTTGCCTCCCTAGATCCGGGGCTGAGTGTTCCAAACTAACCCTTATAAAATCTAAATATAATGTTAAAATCTATTGATGTAACTGTTATTCTATAACACAAATAAAGTCTTAATTTTCCATATATAAACTTTCTACACAGCTGTAGTACTTTAAGAGATATGATTTTATCCAAGTGTTCCAATTCTTCGACTATAACTTTTTGACTATAGGAGGAACAATTTTTTGAATTATGTCACGATGTTGGCACAACTTTGTCCTAAAACCTAACGTTTTGTTCATATGGATTCGGAAAACTCAAAAACGAATCGTCCTGTTGGTGATCAGCCCATAGGAGAAACAATTGTCGGAGAAAGCTGGTACAGTCGAGATTTTACATGATATTCACTTATTTATTTAATTTTTCAATACCTTTACATAAAAAATAATAATTATATTATTGATTGAATGTATTGAGTTTATTTTTATAACCCAAAACCACATAATAATAAATAATTTGAACCCTACACGGCGCCGTGATTTGGCCACATATTTAATGTCAGTAGGCCTACACGGCATCGAGGTTTCTGTTTTTTGTGAAAGAACAGATTTTTTTTTATAATTAAGTATCTACCCTTTTAAAATATGTTAAGTCAACTATTAGAACAATAAAAAAATATGGCCCCTATAATATTGCGCTTTTTAAAGTTCGCTAAAGAAGTGCACCTCTTTTAAGCAAATGGATTTGAATGTGTAGAAGTTTTATCTTATGAAGCCGAGTACACCAAAAATGTGCGATCATGGCTTGTTCATGGTTATGTAGCACCCTTCCCAATGAGAACCCGAAACTAATTTTACTGAGAATGCCGATTTGAAGAGTAAAAAAATCCATAACAACAGGGCAAAAAAAAATGTTCTGCGACAAAAATTTACAAACTTATGACCAAATTATTACAGGCGCCAGTAAAAAAAAAAAAACGGATGGACCAATACAATGATTTCAACATTATATTGATGAGAAAGCTTAGTAGAACACTGTTATGTTGGTTTTGCGTTGATTTGTCGACCTCGAAATGATTCTCATTAATTAATGGTGAGGTGACTAACACTTTATATACTTGTTCAATCTTGATTGCTTCAGGCAATGGTGAGCAGCTTGTTGCTATTCTTATACTGATTGGTTCGAAATACTTGCGATAAATGCGCTTTCTCAATTCAACTGGTGAGACCCGCTTGTGGGAGGCCAGTAAACCGATTCGCTGTCGCAAAAGGTTGGCAGAAACATTATATACGACACAGGCTTCCATACATGAAGATGATAAAGTCTTGATGATGCTGAAGTGTGGAGAAAACCTAATCAAGAAGATGGATTACCGTTGATAAAATTACATGGTTGTAGAATTGGGTCTGACAGGTCCTTTTTCGATCGCCGTTCGATAGTATCTCTTTTGATTCAAAATTTAAACAGCTGGCAAACGACCTACATTTGACAAACGACAAAAAAATGCGAGCTTGGTAACCTGAAACTGTATTTGTTGGAGTTAAACGTCCATTCTTAATTATTTGTTAAAGAGAGAAAAAAGAAGAAATATGACAAATACGAATTGCAAGCATAATAAGAGAAATAAAAATTGTAATATGTATTAATAAAGATTAGTACCAATCTATTCTATCGAGCCATATTTTTCATAAAACGAACCAATTTTTTACCTTTACGACCAATTTGGACACTAGGAGAAAAAAACCACTAGAATAAGATGGATTACAAATTTACAAATTTTACAAACAACCAACAATTTTCAAAAAAAAGATGCATACGAACAATTTTTCAAACAAAAAAAAGTTGGGAAAAAAATCAACTGTATAGTGGTGTTGCCACACATATGTGTGCATAGAATATTTGAAGAGTTCCTTCAATTCTATTCCGACAATATATCTTCACCTGATAAAAATGAGACGCAACTTGCGCGTATACTTTTCCTAATAAAAATAAGAATTTTCTAAATAGTTTAAACGGACAAGTTAATGAGAAATAAACATTTAAAAAAGCTCGTCCGAATTGAGAAGCTCCTTTCTCCATTTTTGAAGTTGTTGAAAACAATCAAACAAGCAATGAGTAAAAAGGCTTTGTTTTGTCGTGGCAAGAACAATGCCATATTATGAATATCAAACAATCTGCTAATTTCCAATATCGTCCGGTAGTTTCCAACAAGCCAATTCAGATACTTGAATTTTCGGGGTCTAGTGGCTGGCTCAAGCTTTTCTATGCACATTTGCTAAAAGTGGCCGTTTTTCGCAAATGTACGAAGACACGCTTCACATTCTCACTTTGAACTGTAAACAGTAGTTTATAACATAGTTTGAAGGGTTATCTAGGGCTTGATTAATCTAGTCCCCAGTGGGGACGATGCGGAGGTGACAATAGAAACTCCCAAAACTAAAAATCGTCTCATTCGTCCATTCGTCCAGTGGGGAGGTCCCCACTGGGGCCCAATGGGATATACCCATGCCAAATTCCAAATGATATCGCAAATAAATTATTTGAAGTGCTGCCCGCGTTTCAAATAATTTATTTCAAATGCGGGCAGCACTAGACCATGAAAAATTCATGTACCCCTTAACGTCGAAACATACATTTTTACTGAATTTTTATTAAATAATAAACTGTGACAAATAGAATCGGAGCTCTTAATTTCAATTTTTTTGCATTGATAAATCAAACAAGTTTATTTACCAGGCAAATTGAAAAAAAAAACCGACTTACAAGCTTTCAGAACCCCATGACTCTTAGACCGCTTTCCATGAAACAGCTTAGAACCATCTCGATCAAATAAGTTTTCAAACAAAAAAAAACAGCATTAAAATGGGTCTATTCGTTTAGGCGTTACGATGCCAGACATCAAATTTATTACACCCCTCTTTTTCTTCGGGGGTTAAAATCGATATGAATATCGACAAGTGACATGAAGTCATGTCACTTGTCGATTGTTTAGGCATTTACAAATTACAAATTTGCAAAGGTGTTGCTTTGTAAAGTGTACATATATATTTTTTTTTAAATAATTATTTTACGGCTCTGGATACTAGGCCTTTAGAGCCTATCTTTATTTATACACTTCTTTATTCTTAACCTTAACCCTAACAATACAATCAAAGGTTGGTGTAGGTCCTTTGATTGCTTCAAGGGAGCTTCTGGCGATAGATCTATACGAGCCCACTAGTTTTCATAGCTGATTGAGTGGCGGACGGCGCCTAACGACGCTCACCACAGTCCGCAAATAAAGATCATTACAGCCGCACTTTGAGTGTCAACATTTTACATATCGTCCATGAGCAATAGCATTTATAACACTAAATTACACCCATTTCATATTACAAAGTCCACTGGAATCAATTTGCAAAACAATTTAAAGCAAACTCCAACTGTCCCCTTGACTTCCCGCCACAAAAACTCCTCAAGTGTATTGCAATAAAGAGACATGTCAAGATTGTTTACATTTTTTAAATACCTAAACTAATGGACTATAGTGATATTTTATTCTTATCAGTACAGTTCGCGAGGTTTAGGGTGAGCTTTGCATTTGTGTGAGTGCTTATAGATGGTGTAGGTGTGATGTCGGCCTAAAGCACGGCACGTCCTTTGCTTGGTTAAAACCGGTTTATACTGCTTTTTGGCAATCGGCCTGATGCGCGGTTCGTCCCTCGCGCGACGCATCTCCGCCGCGCACCTTTCATACTTCACCTCTTGTACTGGTAGCAGCGTGACATATTTAATTCTTAATATTTAGTTCTTGTATTCGATTTATTTGTGAAATGGCTGCAAACACAAGTAAACGAATAATACGAAAACCTTTAAATAGCCCAGGAAAAGAAATATTATGTAATTTAAATAGTTATTTTAAAGACATTAACGATAAAGACGTGTCAAGTGTCACTACATCAGCCCAATTGGTAGCGACGTCGACGAGAATTCCGCTGTCCACTGTCAAAAGAGTTTTATTGGAAGGTAAACGTCTTTTGGAAGACGGAAACAAATTTAAATCTCCAAAAAAGACCAGAAACAGGAAAAATATCATTATCATTGACGATTTTGATAAAGCGGTAATACGAAGAACTATTCACAACTTTCACATTACTGATAAAGAGGTGCCAACTATGAAGCGAATACATGAAAAGTTGAAGACAGAAATAAACTATTCAGGTTCAATTTGGTCATTGCGTAGTGTCTCTTTTAGGATTTAAATGGAAAAGGACAGAAGATATTAGAAAAATTCTAATGGAAAAACATGAGATACGTTATCTACGTATAATTTTTTTTATAAAAATTCACGAATATCGCATACTGGGCCGGCCAGTTGTTTATATCGATGAAACATATATAGTCACGACTCACACTTCTTCGAAATCTTATTCAGATGGCAGCACTTCTGGTTTAAAGAAACCAATTTCTAAAGGAAATCGTTTAGTAATAGTTCATGCCGGCGGAGAGGACGGTTTCATACCAAATGCACTGCTGATGTTCAAAACAAATCAAAAAAGTGGAGATTACCATAACAATATGAATACAGAAAACTACACGAAATGGTTACAAACGCAATTAATTCCAAATTAAAGGCCAATAGCGTTGTGGTGGTAGACAATACATCTTACTACAATTCGTTAGAAAATCCCGCTCCCAACTCAAATAGTCTTAACCAAGAAATGATTGACTGGCTCAAATATCGCGATATCGATCACTCTACATCGATGCTTAGACCACAACTACATGAATTGATATTACAAAACAAACAAAGATTTACTGAATATAAAATTGACTCTTAACTTAGAGAACATGGTCACAGCGTCCTTCGTCTACCACCCTACCACCCGGATTTCAACCCAATTGAAAATATATGGGCAATGATAAAACGATACGTGGCGAAAAAAAACGTGTCAATAAATATATGGATACCAATACGAGATTAGCGAAAGAAAAAGTTGACACTATCGCTGTACAAGAATGGAAAAATGTATGTGACCACGCAATAAAAGAAGAATAAAGTTTCATGGTCACGACGCCGTTATTGATGATATAATGGAACGATTCATTATTAACACAAACGATACATCAGACGAGAGTGATAATGAAAATGATGAAGATGCAATGTCCGGTGAAGAAGAATTGTTATTATTTTTTATATTTGAATTTTATTAGATCAAATTAGATGTTTTTTTTAAACTGGGGTTGCAATTTATTAAAATCCAATAAATGGATTATTATTTTTTACTAACCACTAATTCAAAAATGTCATGTGTCTCGCTTCAAAACTGACGAAAATTCATACAAACTGCCAACCCCTATTTAACCCCCTTAGGGATGGAATTTTCAAAATCCTTTCTAAGCGGACGTCTCCTAGTCACAATCTACCTTCCTGCTAAATTCATCTTCATTGGCTAAGTAGTTTTCGAGATTTCGTGATGAGTGAGTGAGTGATTTTCGCTTTTATATATATAGATAGATTGATTGATCTCTGACTTCTCAGACACACTTACATATGAACACATACTCATCAGTCATACATATCATAGGTGGCCTTTATTTAATTATATTTTATTTTTAAACCTCTCCTCTCCTACTTATGTACCTACCTAAAACATAAGAAAATTTCTTTTTAAGTTTTTTGTTAGACTCTACTTTTGGTGATCACTCACACAAATGCAAAGCTCAGCTTAGACCTCGCGAACTGTACCAATTTCTTATTTTTATTTTTTAATCCATCACACCAAAGAATAATAACCCATCATTTCATTACCATATTGATGGTTGATTAAAAGACATCTTTTAGTGTCAAATCCGACAGTGTTCATTATAAATTATTTTACATTGTACTGTAAGAAATTCCATTAACATATTTGACATTTTGCACAACCAAGAACGAACACCTAGACTTTTCCAATTACTTTTAAATAGTCCTTCAATTGGCTGGAATACCGTCGGTATGCAAAGGCGCATTGGCTTTTTCAAAAGCGCGGCTATTGTGGCGCTCCCATGGTGTGCACACCATTTTAAAAAATGATAAGATGTACCTACTAGCTTTTATTTTACGACATGTCAGATTTCGGCAAAATTTTGTAAAGAAATATCATATATAGATTTTGATTGGTTTTCCAGGATAAATATATCAACTCGAAAGAATCTATTGAAAACCAGTTCAAATCCTAGATAGCTAGGATAGCGAAGTCGATACATAGGAAGTCACTTGATTGGTTCCAGATTTTTCTTGTCTGTTTTTCCATTAAGAAAATTCAGCTGAATAGCGAACCTCGGCCTCTGGAGCAGCTTGCTTCAGAGCCTGAGGTATCTAACTGGCAATAAGCGTCGACGAGGACGAAGGATGAAGATAAAAAAATCTATCATGACGACTCTTGAAGACGAACGACCGAATGTCAGCGACAGTTTGCGACACTAGTCAGCGACCAGTGCCGCCAATCGTCACGCGACCGTTGCACTACAGCAGTGACAGTCGGCAACAGTCGTGGGATAGCTGTCGACACTGGCAGCAGACTTTCGTCGACCAGAAGTGCCATTTTTAAAACGCGAGTCACTAAACGAACGGTTTTTTCCAAACCAAAAACCGTTCATTAAATGACTCCGCGTTTCCAAAATGACACCTCACGAGCTGTTGCTGGCACCAAGTCGGTCATCTTCCCTTAGTATGGAGCCCTAAAAGCTTACTGAAAATAAAATAAAAAAACAAACTAAAAACATAATCAAATACTGCTTCTTATCCTTGCAAGTATATTTTCTATCATGTTTCAGCTTCTAACGATTTGACCGCCATTTGCAGGGCGCCTTCTCTGCAGACGTTCCCGCCTATGAAGCCAGTACTATGGCAGAAGATACAGCCTTCTATTCCTGCCTCGTCACTGAGCAACTCGTCGCGGACGCCCCACCACGATTTGAGGAGAGGTTTTCTGTAAATTAAACACAATATACTTTAAATATTATCCATTATCACATTTTTATCCTTAAAGTACGCTGCGTTAAGCGTGACCACGCAACGTGTTCAGTCTATCTCTGACACAAACTCTACGTGCGACAGAGATGCGGCATCACGCGACGTATTCTGATATCTTTTTCGCACGAAGTTTGTAACATAGAGGCTGAACAAGTGAACACGTCTCGTGGTCTCGCCTAACTCAGCTTATGCCCTAATGGGGCAGACAGAGCATTTTGGGCCTAACAGCTCTAAGCAGAGCCCAGGGTGGTGACATCACCTATCAACTCAGTTCACATTTTCGTCCATTCCCTTGGTCGGCTTTTATAATCTGCACAGTAAAAGTAATTGGTACTGTATAAGTTTTTCTTTACTTTACCAGGCCAGCGTGGATTTAGAAAACTAAAATCTACAATCTGAAGTTTCATTTCACACAGTTTTACTTAAAACTCTAGCCGATGATCAGCAGCACTGTAAAATACAAAACATTTATTCCATTCTGCATATTAAAGTTCAGTTATGTTAGTTACAAGTTTATTTGCCAGGCTAATTTAAAAAACCCCATCTTTCAAGGGTTCACCCCTCATAACTTAAACTGCAGAACCGATTTCCATCAAACAGTCAAGCCAAGAATCATGTCCATCAAACAGTCAAGCCAAGAATCATGTCGATCAAGTCAGCTTTCAAACAAAAAAAACGCAAGCAAATTGGCCCATTCGTTTAGAAGCTAGACACTTACACATGTTTTATAACACCCCTCTTTTATGTCGGGCGTTATAAACACTTAACATCATTCGGTGTTTTACGAAACAGGTGTATTTATGCCAAACCATTAACCCTTTCACCGCGGACGTCGGATTTATCCGACAAACATTGTCGTGCCCATTCCACGAGCGTCGGATATTTCCGACAAAAATAAAACCGCTAGTATTGCAAAACTTCAGTGTCCACATCCCTTTTTTTTGTTTTTATATCTGCGATTAGTCCTTGACTATAAGCAGATGAGTGGTGTGTAAATTTTGGTTTTACAGAAGTTGCTTCCCAGCAGCAGCAATCCTTTCTTAATATCTGGAACTTAGTCCTTGAATATCTTGTCTTTTTAGACGCTTTTTGCAGCCAATGTTAACTAACTTGGACGCTAGCTCATTAGGGTGGTTAGCGAGTCGCTTCTTATATCACTTAGACAGGAGTCTTATCTCCTCCTTTACGGTGGTAATTTTTAATTCCTTACGGACTTCATTGTTAGTGATAAACCATGGTGTGTTGGCGATATTCCTAAGTATGGTGATGTTGGAATTACATGCACCTCCCCATAGTTGAAGTCCATAGGTCCTTATTGGTTTTAGGATTGTATTATAAATTAAGAGCTTGTTGTCTAAAGACAACACTGAGTTGCGTGCCATCAACGGCAAGGCACGGCAACTGATATAAAGTCTCGCAGTGAAAGGGTTAAGATTGTCAAGTCATTAACTTAATAGATATTATACATACCTCGTAACAAAACTTGTGGGATCAAGTGGTACTGCTTGAACTCTCCAAGATTTCGGTTTGTCATTAAACAAAACATATTTTATTTCGTGACCAATACCCAATTCTTTTTCCAAATCAAAAAGGTGTTCTTTCCATGGAAACCTTTCTGTAAACTCTAGAATCTGACCAGACTTATGAATACGGAACCTATCTTCAATGGATGATTTAACATAGTCTCTTGCGGGTAACCAAACGGATATGAAATAATTAACAGTGTATAAGAACTCTTCGCTGACTAAAACCATTGCTTTTTGGAAGACTTTATTTATGTCAACCTCTTGTTTTGAGTTCCATTCTGGATTTAACCGCCCTATTCTACGGCTGAGGTGTGTACGGATGTTATACTTAGGTTCTTCTGCAGTCATAGGAACTCCATTGTCAATGGCATCTATTTCTTCTATGAAATTTTCGTAAACCTTCTTGTATATGATTCGTAAGTTATCTTTGCTCAACGGTGCATCTTTTGGAGCTATTTGTTGGATCACATCTTCCCCAAAATAGGTGTATACTAGTCCCGCTGAGCTTAACCTAAAATAAAGAAAAAAATAAGTGTCCTATTTGTGCTGAAACTTACAGCTGGCCCAATTGGAGAAGAGTTGGCAGAGACAGTAGTGAAAATGGTAAGAGGCGTTTGCCAAGAGGCACACTGGACTCAGAGACATCTTATAAAGTTCATGATATAGGGCTTATACAATACAATATAAAATTGTTTGTTATTATTATTTATTTAATCCTTATTCTAGATTTATCGCAGGTTGGTTACATAAATCATGCAAATAAATGAGTCTATTCTATAAAACACACTAGCAGCTTTTTGAAGTTGATGCATGTGCGTTTTGATGTTTGGAGATCTTTTTTTTTCGGACATAGGCTTTATCTGTCTGATGCGATATGGACTCCAGAAGTGTATTGGAAACAAGAAAAGACAAGGAGAAGATGCCATCTTCTCCTGGTCTTTTCTGGATATATGGCAATAAACACTAGCTGAGATTGTGAATAATGTAAGTAATCTATAGTAAAATAAAATACTTGTCTTACTTGATTTTATACTTATCCCCAAGCTCTGGCCTCAACGAGCTAAGTGTATCAGTGAACTCCCTCTGGTGATGGTCATATCGTTTCTGTTCATGATCAAACACAGCACCCACATCAACAACAATGTCACATTCATTCAGCTTCTCCAGATCACGGGTACGGACTATCTCGGCATCTTTGAATGCAGGGAGACGCTTGAGCATGAAGCAGGCAAGCACTTCGTCACAATGGAATACCCCATCATGAGTACCGATCTGAGGGATTATGATAAATTAATGTTTGTTTTATGAACCCAAGAATCAGATTTTTCAAGCTGATTCCTCTTAAGTGTTTGTGCTAGATGCTGCTAATTCTTACATCACTAAGAATACAAGTAAAGTGCATAAATAATGCCTTCATTGCTCATTTACAAAATAAGTCGAAATTAGGTAAGTAAAGTACCTAAGTATTTAATAAAATATTTTTTTTGAAAATTTGCAAGGAAAATAATCGAACTTGCCAGCAGCCAGCAAGTTCTGCAAAATAATAAGTTTATTCAAAAGAAATCACTAAGATAAAACAATTACAAAAAAGAGAAAAGCAAAAGATTGTCAGTATATTACGAGTCAGCACAGGCGAAGGTCTTTACAACTTTTATAACTACCAGCACCCCAAACAAATGCTACTAATATAGAAATACATATATTTATCGATAAAATAAAGCAATTTACTAGAAAACTGCAAAAAAAATTCTAACCTTCATTTTGTTGGCAATAACGTAACTAAATCCGCTACTAACACTGAAATAACGCGATTTTATCGATAAATAACACAATCTATTTACATTACTGATAATTTTCACTAACATTACAATAAAAAAACACAAAGATACACTATGTGGAATTCTATTCTTAAGTAAAAATCTTACCCAAGATTATGCAAAGCCAAAAATTGGAATGCAAGCAGCGCGCGAAGCACAAATTATATAGTATGGCGCGAAGGCACAGTGAAGCAGTGTTGCCAACTTAGTATAGTATTCAAGCTTAGAGCTAGTGTTGTGCCAAAAAAGAGCTGAAAAAGAGCTAACTTTATCAGCTGAAGAGAGCTAAATAAAACCATTCGAACTTATTATATTTTAATCAATAAAAAACAATGTTCTTAATAATAGCACTAGGTATCATTAATCTTCATCTGACCATAAGTAACATATGTTGTCATCATCGTGAAAATCAATCACCAAGGAACTTCCACTTGGGCCTGCTTCAGCCTGATCAGGTTTGTTGTATGAAGCCATTATCCCTATTTTTTTTAGTACCTCAGTTGGCAGTATGTAGTTGTGATTGTGACAGCATTTTTTTTTTGACGCCGTAATCCTGGCCTGCCGTAATCGTAATACCATCAGGGCAGGAGCCCTGATGGTAATAATGGCATTCGTGGTGGTGTTGTGTAGTCTATTGCGAGCCTTGTTTTTAACTATATCCAGTTGGCTAAAGACTCGTTCAACTTCCCCATTAGACCACGGCAAAGAAATCATCGACAAGGCAAATGAACACAATTCTATAAAAGGATTATTGCCAGCTGCATCTTGATATTTCAAAACTTCGGACCAAAATGAAAAAGTGTTGTCCTTTTTCTCCCATGGTACAAGAGCTATATTGACCCACTGTGTTTCTACCTTCGCGATAAAATCCTCGCTGTGGCCCATTTCTCGTACTAGTGAAGTTATTCTTTCCTTTACTTGCTTCAATGTGTTTGAAACTGTCAACTGGTTGACTTTTTTCAAAACATTGTAATTTTCTGGAAGTCTCTGTTTCAGTTGTTTTATGAGCTCTACTGTGAACTTCACACATTTATCCCTGAATTGCTCTTCATCTTGGGTTGAAAATCGATTGGTCTCTCGTATTTCTGAAAGCTTACTTTCGACTTTGAATCCTAGACAAGGATGTGGAACCAAGAAATCTTCTAAATTTTGTATTTCGAATACATTGATGTTCCTAGTAGGATTCAGAACTTTTTTCCCGAGAGATTCTATAGCCATGATTAGGTCATTAAGTAACTTGCTAGGATTAATATTATTCGACTGAAAATTTTTTACTAGCCCCTGTAATTGATCCAAAACGCTGTGGATATATAACAAATATGCTTCGTTTGTGGGATTCGTGTATAAATTGTAAAGTGTTTCTGCACTGTAGCATTTTTCAGTGTTCCTTGTAATACCAAAATGTAATTTTAATTCTATCCATTGGTCTTATATTCTTTTAACTGCAGTTTCAACAGAAAGCCACCTGGTTGCACATGCTTGTGTAATTTTTAGCGGTTCTTCATCGTTAATTGTGAGATATAAATTTCTGTATGCGTTTTGTCTGTTTGACGATTTCGAGAACCAGTTGTAGGTTTCCTGTATAATATATTCGAGATGCCTAGGTAAATTTTAGGCAGAAGCATGAGAAACTGCTAGTTGAATTGAATGGTACGAGCATTTAATCATGACGAGATGGGGTACCTCCTCTTTAAGTTTCTGGTATACTCCGCTATGTACACCTGTCATTACATTGGCGTTGTCAACTCCTATACCAGAAAGCTTTTTGATGTCAAGTCCATGTGCAAGTAGTGTTTTTTTTACAGTTTGCGTAATGGATTCAGCGTCGCCTTTACTTAACTCTCCAAGCGTAAGGAAATTTGACACTATCTCATATAAAGTCTTACTAAAATATTGAAAAACAACTCCCAGTAACTTTGTTACACTTATATCAGTGCTCTCGTCTAACAAGAGGCTGTACGGTCCATCACCAACATCTTCACGTAATTTGGACGCAAAATGCGGCGTCTAAATATTTTTTAGTATAGCTGTACATTTCGTCCGGTGCAATTTTATATCAGCTTTAAATTCTTTTTTACATAAAGCCCCAAGATGGTCTACCGGTAATATTGAAGAATGAGCGGCAATATACAATGTCAGAGAAGCCTCAGATGAGCTCTTCAATTCGTCGAACTTTGGCTTTGCCTGAAAGGTCAATTTTTGCTGTCTCGAAAAAAAGGGCTTCGCAGCTTTCAAGTGTTTTTTGCGCTTTATGTGATTAATTAAGTAATTTTTTTTGGCGTTTATTTCGCATCGACAATAACTGCAGAAGGCTTTCGTATTGTCATTGCTGATTTCTTTTAACCAGCCCTGAAAATTAGGCTCAGAGAGCCATTCCTGGCGGAATTTCTGGGTGTATGGTTTACTACAGGACATAATTTCACAATAGTCTTCACTTCAGTCACTTTCTTAACAAACTAACTTAACTTTAGCACAAAACAAGCACTAATCTCTCAAATGACATAAACTTTTCACATACGTAAGATGAATGAATACCATGTAAGCGCAAGAAAGAAATCGTGTACGGCGACTGTGGGAATTCCCCCGGGAGGGGAATTCCCCGTTCGCACCGCGCCGTTGCCCCGTACGAATTTCTTTGTGATCTATGGCAGAGGTTCCCAAACTTATTTTGTCAAACGCCCACTTTAAAAAATCTGTTATTTTGTAGCGCCCCCCATTTTTTTCACCATAAAAACCTGAATCACATATTTGTCTTGCCTGTAGTTTAATCCAACCTATATTCTAAACTAGACTTTTACAAGAGAGAGCAATAATAATACATACACCAGTACATTAGAGTATCTTTTATAAAAAATAACAATACTCAACATTGTTAATTTTAAATAAAAAAATAGCAATAATAATACAATTTTACAATAATAAAAAGTATCGGAAGTGGGGACCTCACCTGCGAAACTTTAAAACACGAAATTTATTCAGTGTTTGATTCCTTTAAAGATATAAATAGCGTTGTGAACGCATTAAAATATTAAATATTGATTACATTTTTAGTTTATATTTGTACAATAAAAAAGGATATAAATATGAACTAATAAATGGATGTTGTGTAGTAAGAGGATTTTAATTTCAGTTAATTTTAAAATATGAAATTGTTGAAGTTATAAATCACTCATTGCTTAAATCACATCAGCGCCCCCCAACTTTATTCTGGGCCCGTTACCGCCCCCCTTAAAGCCTCCAGCGCCCACAAGGGGGCATTATCGCCCACTTTGGGAAAGACTGATCTATGGTTAGGTACAATACAAAATGGCTGCGTTCAATAATAACCTGCACTTCGTTAGTGGATTCGAAGCTGGAAAGCCACCGTGGTATGGCTAACTGAAAAAGAGCTAGAATATATGTAGTCGTAAAAAGAAGCTAAGGAGCTAAATAGGTTTTTTTAGAGCTGATACATAATAAATAGAGCCAAATCTAGCTCTAAAAGAGCTGAATTGGCAACACTGCAGTGAAGCCGTGGTATATGTAATGTAGGGATACGCAAAAAGTATCGATACCTCAAATTATCGATTCTTTTGTTTCGATACCAAGTACTTCTGGCATCGATACTTTTGTTTCGATACTTTTGAGGTATCGATACTTTCTCAGAGGTATCGATACTTTTCTTCTTCTTCTTTCCCCTCTTCTTCTTCTTATTCTCATTTCTTATAAATTGGAAAGTTATTAATCGATATTTTAAACAAAACATTTTTTACAATACTACTGGGGCCGCATTTTTGAAATCACTTGTCACATCACGAATGGTTTGCGCGAGTGTTTTTGAAATGATCGTATGCGAAAGATTATTACGAGTGGTCTCAACCACTCGTAATTTTGACATTTGTGGCGTAGATATGTCAAAGAAACCTTTCATGGAGAATCCGCTCCGATTCATGCCCCTTTTTAATTCATGGTGAAATTCTTAAAAAACCATAGACATATTTTCAAAATATTCTGCGTAAAACAGTATTGTTTTTAGCGGACACGACGGTTTCAAAAAAACGGCCAAATGGTTTTCTACGCGAGCGGTGAGTTGGAAAACTACACGTTTTGTGTTTCGATGAGTCCTTAAATGAAAAATAGCACTCCTGAACCTAAGACATGATTCAGGGAATTCCCACTCATTGCCGAGCACTTATGTGTGTTACCATTGTATTATATTGAACTGTTTCAGGTGCTTTTTTACGGGTTGAATAATGTGTGTAGTGTTTTCTTATATTTGCAGCCCTAAATGGAATAATTACATTATTTGCGCAGCATCTTTCAGTTCCTTAGTTATAGGAAAGTAATTCTCTGACATATTCCTGAAATAACAAGTAGCAACACTGCGTATGAGAGTACAACTTACACAAGGTGACGTAAATGTGCGTTTGCCCTATTGAGTTTTCTAAACTTATTTGTGATTTTTATTATGTCATTTATTTTTTATTAAAATAACATGATTAACGTGTAACTCAACTTAAAAATAAATTAAAAAACATTTCCCGTTTTATTGTTGTTCTGATGTGTTATTTTCTCCAAATTTTTACGTTATGTCAAACAGTTTCTAAATATCTATTGGATATTAATCATACGTTCCTGCTAGTTTTTTTTGTGAAACGTATCAACATAAACAACACCCCATCCAGGTTTTTATTAATGCTTCGGCCGCACTTGTGCCCATCGTCCCGGAGCAAATCGCGGCGAATCTTCGTTCGTTTTGTAAACTAAAAAGTTGTCACACTAGCGGCTTGGTTATTTTTTACGAACTATCTGGCAATAATCCAAGATGGCGTCATCTACGTGTTTTAAATATGGACGACGGACCTCTTTTCTTTAACATGTGTGCTAAGAATTACATAATGCAATTATTGAAACATAAAAAGAAACCTAGAAAGAAAAAGCTAAAAATTTTAACACCATTTTATCGTTACACTCCATTTTTACGCATTTAAAACCGTGGCACCGTCGCACAGCACGCGTCTGAATAAGTTAAAAACAAACGTCAAAATGAACAACGCAAGTGCGACCACGCAGGGCGAATGGTTAGCGTGCGATACATCCTTTGATGTATAGCCACCCGCGCGATAACCAACACGAAGTCCGAATAATCGGGACGATACCCGATAACGGCCGGCCACATTTGCGTGTATCGTGTAAGAGCACGAAGCTTCGCGACGATAGGCGCAGGTCCGGCCCAAGCATAAATGAGTGTCATTAGTGTCAAACTGATGTCTTTTAATCCTGTGAAATTAAATTTCTGGTCATAGTTCCTTTTCTTGGTATCATTGTGTTCAATTCAACTTGTTTGGATTAAAATGACAGATGCCATTTGGATGTCTTTCCTAGTGCATGAAACGTGCATATATCTAACATCGACAATACGATACTCCATACTACACAAGACTCACAATCGTTTACAAAACATTTACCTATTTAGTTAAACAATCATCATCAACATATTTTACAATGATGTAGGTCAGGATTTTTGTGTTCTTTTCTACGGAACATAATAACGCGCAATATTGTGCATGGATAAATGTGTGTCTTTGAATAAGTTTACGTATGAACATAAATGACCCGGAATAGGTGACGCTTATCGAAATATGACATTTGTGTGATGAAAAAATTCGAGTGAAGACTTATTTAAAAAGTGTATTTAATTTTCTTTTTTAAGTATTAAAGAAATTGATACATAGGTATAAATAAAATCATGTAATGTCTTTTCTTCTCCTTCCAATATTCGGACTTCGTGTTAGTTATCGCGCGGGTGGCGATACATCAAAGGATTTATGCACGCTAACAATTCGCTCTGCGTGGTCGTACTTGCGTTGTGTTCATTTTGACATTTGTTTTCAACTTGTTCGGACGCGTGCTGTGCGACGGTGCCACGGTTGTTTATGCGTAAAAATGAAGTGGAACGTTAAAATAGTGTTACAATTTTTAGCTTTTTCTTTCTAGGTTTTAATAAATGCATTATGTAATTGTTAGCACACATGTTAAAGAAAAGAAAGTTGTCGTCCATATTTAAAACACGTAGATGACGCCATCTTGGATTATTGCCAGATAGTTCGTGAAAAATAACGAAGCCGCTAGTGTGACCAGCGCTTTATCGCGATAACTTTTTAGTGTACAAAACGTATGAAGATTCGCCGCGAATCGGGACGATAAGCACAAGTGCGGCCGAAGTATTAGTAACACCACGTTAACCAAGAACAGAATACGATTACTTGTTTCAGTCGCTCATATAGAAAAATCATTTTCGCCGTGTGAGTAGGATTGCTAATGTCAGTTATTTTACTTAAAATGACTAAATATTCCGGTATCTTTTTATATCTCTTATCTCTGGTTCGCCGTGAACGGGCCGCTGCCTGCCGGCCAGTGGAAAAGCGTGTCATACAACGCTCATTTACCGACACAAAATTAAAATGTCAAACGTTACGTACCACAGTGCCCACGGGCGTTTTTGCACTTGGCGGCACGGCGGTGGTTCCGGCAACGGCCCGGCATTGAGCCGTTGCCCCGTTTTCCAGTCAAAGTCTAAAGTCAAACATCATTTATATTTGGATATTTGTAATGAATTATTATCTTTGGAAATTTGTAAAAATGACATGACAATGACACTTCTCCCTATTAATGTCAGTTATTGTCAAGAATAAAGCGAATCGTCCTTTTTAATGTCAACATTATATGGATAAAATAATTTTACGGCTCTGGATACAAGTCTTTTAGCCTATTTTTATTTAATTAGCACGGCGGTGGCGTCGTGACATGCAACTCCGCAGTGTCACATTCAAGTTAAGACCACGCCTGCGTGGTCGCAATTTGAAGGGGATAACCATACCAAGCTTTTACAGGTTAAGCAATTCTGAACGTGGTTTCTTATAGGATGGGTGAACACAAGTGGTATAAAAGTGTGTGAAGTGAAAGACAGGCCAAAAGCCTGATAAACATATTGACAAGTGATAAGTGCAAGTGACAAGTAGCAAGTAAACACTTAAAGCAAGCGACCGTGACGCACGCCTTGGGCCCTCAGTTACATTTGCTATGATTCGTTATATACCATTTTATATAAATTAAACGAGCGACCGGGGAGCGCGCCACGGGCGCGCGTTCCGATCGCTTTCTATGTTTCGTGCCTGACATGTGAAAATTAGGTGTTCATTCACACGCACTGACAAGTGGATATTCAGTGCTGCTATTCACTTGTAATTTCTCACTTGTCAGTGCCTGTTCACACGAACTTGCCGCTTGTCACTTGCATTTCTCAATATGTAATCCGGCCTATAGACATGGTATACTTGATGCTAATTTATATATTTTTAAGCCGCTCCCAAAAAAGGAAGAGGTTATCAATTCGTCGCGATCTTTTTTAAGGTACCATACTCAAAGGGTAAAAATGGGACCCTATTATTAAGACTCCGCAGTCCGTCCGTCTGTCACAAGGCTGTATCTCATGAACCATTATAGCTTCCGTTGAAATTATCACAGTTGATGTATTTCTGTTGCCAACAAATACTAAAAACAGAATAAAATAAGTATTTAAAGGAGGCTCCCTTACAACAAACGCGATTTTTAGGGTTCCGCACACAAATGAAAAAGCAGAACTCTTATAGGAGTCCGTCCGTCTGTCACAGCCTTCGAATCTACTGGATCAAATCAGGAGAAATTTAGTAGGTAGGTGTAATCCTATGACCCAAACACAGATGTGCAAAGTAAATAAATATTTTTTATTTTACAAATACAGGTCATTTCCGGGGGACAAATTGGGAAATAAAAAAAATATATATTACACACTAAGGTTTTGCAAACCTTACTGTGTCATATATCAAATAAAAAGGCCTGTTATGAGGATCCCAATATATTTTTATTATTGTAAATTAAAATATTTTTGATTTTAGAAAGAAGGCGATAATTGACCCCTCCCTCCCTGATCTCCGAAACTACTAAGCCTAATATTTAAAAAAAAAATACAACATATAGTTGATTGCTTGTAGATAACAGGGAAACCGAAAAAATTCTATCAATTGTTTATCAAAAACACCTTTACCGATTTGATTTTATATTTTGTTTTCATGGGTATACTTGCCAGGTGGTCCCATAGCAATTTTATCAAAATTGGTTGAGGACTGTAGGGGCGAAACCGGTTTTCAGTTTTAAAAAATGATTGTCAAGCAGATCATAGATAAGATTTTCTTTTTTTAAATTATTCAGACGCTATAGATACAAGTAATTTAGAGCCTACCTTTGTTTCTTCGTTTCTTTTATTCTATTCTTGCCTTAACGATTCAATCAAAGGTTCATGTAGGTCCATAGATTTCTTCAGGAAAGCAAAATTGCTACAAATTTATTGATGACACACAGTATAGTCGCACCGCAACATTTTTGCAATTAGTCAAATCCTCCTATTGCAATCGGTTAAAAAAGGTTCTTTAGAATTCTTATCCAGGGCCGCAAAAATGACTTGGCCCGCTCATTTGCCGTGACAAATTTTCCGTCATTTGTCGTTTTTCCACCACCCAGCACGGTGGCGGCGACGAGGACGGTGACGGCAGCAGTGGACACAAAAATTTATGTGGTATGGCACACTTTCACTTCACTAGCTAGCAGCGGCCAGGGCCTCCCGCCGGTTTGTATATTTTAAATCTTTGGCAGGTGCCGTCACGGAAAATGGGCGTACCTTGTCATTTAATTATTTAGAAAGACTTTTTACGGCCGTTGTTCTTTAGAACCTGAGCGGAGCGTAGCGAGCCTTTTTATCCGATTGCAAAAGAAGGATTTGACAAATTGCAACAATGTAGCTCTGAACCTAAATTTTATTTTGCTCATTGAATGTAGCGATGCAAATGCGACCACACTGAGCACTACTAGTATATTCTAAATCTTTGACACTGAGCGCCATCCAAGGAAGCGAAATCAACGAAACAAAAATCATTCATGTTAATAAGGTTGAAATTCGCTCGAAATCCTAGAAACGACGTGCATAATACGACTGTAGCCTGCAATAGCCAAATGTTGCTGACTGACGACGAATGTCGCTGACTGACGGTGGCTGTCGCACGACAGTCAGAAACAGTAGTCAGGCGCGTATGGAAAATCATAGTCCGCTAGGCGTGCGATATTTGACTTTACCCGCGGGCCGCGACAGTCAGCGAGAGTCTGCGACAGTTGGCAACAGTTGGCATCAGCCAGTGACTGTCAGCGATAGCCTAGACATTTGGCGACAAGTATACCCTTTCAAACAAAAAAACATAAAAAATAAATAAAAGATTGCGACGAATTGATAACCTCCTCTTTTTTGAGAATTCGCATCTATCTGACCTGTCTTCTACTTCATATACTTTAATGCCACTTGTCACCCATCCAAGTTGATCACACGTCTACCACGCCCGATGTTGCTTAACCAGTGAAATTGTAATGAACCCGTGAGCTTGTTGGTAATCCATCCTATTAGAGACCACGTCCAGAAATGCTTAACCTGTTAAAGCGTGGTGACCCATCGACACGAAATTGCGACTACTGCGAAGTTGCTTGCCACGGCGCTGCCGCCCTGCTAATTGAAAAACAAATCTTATATTTGTCCCAACTTACCTGCATGTCCCTAGTCATTCCATTATACAGCATTCATGCACCTAAAAATATTTTTTGCTCTTTGATACACGCCCGGTCACGAATGTACGCGTTTGCGCGCGCTGGTGCATGCGCTTATGCGCGCGCGTGCACTTATGCCATGCCACGAATTTACTCGATTTCGTTCGCGGAATATTGCCAGTTTAACGCTTTTTACCTAATAATCGAAAATAGCATTGATCATGTCATCCGCCCGTCTCTCACCGCACAATTAATAAGGAAGGATATGAAAGTAATGCTTCGGCCGCACTTGTGCCTATCGTCCCGAAGCTATTCTCGGTGAATCTTCGTACGTTTTGTACACTAAAAAGTTATCGCGATAAAGCGCTGGTCACACTAGCGGCTTCGTTATTTTTCAAGAACTATCTGGCAACAATCCAAGATGGCGTCATCTACGTGTTTTAAATATGGACGACGACTTTCTTTTCTTTAACATGTGTGCTTACAATTACATAATGCATTTATTGAAACCTAGAAA
This sequence comes from Acrobasis suavella, assembly GCA_943193695.1. Lineage (NCBI taxonomy): Eukaryota > Metazoa > Arthropoda > Insecta > Lepidoptera > Pyralidae > Acrobasis > Acrobasis suavella. The sequence goes on from OW971928.1 coordinate 34,888,511, forward strand.
GAAACAGCTAAAAATTGTAACACTATTTTATCGTTCCACCCCATTTTTACGCATTAACAACCGTGGCACCTTCGCACAGCACCGTCCGAACAAGTTGAAAACAAACGTCACAATGAACGAACGCAAGTACGACCACGCAGAGTGAATTGTTAGAATGCATAAATCCTTTGATGTATCGCCACCCGCGCGATAACTACACGAAGTCCGAATATTCGGGACGATACCCGATAACAGCCGGTCACATTTGCGTGTATCATGTAATAGCACGAAGCTTCGTGACGATAGGCGCAGGTCCGGCCCAAGCCTAGATATACCTACAGTATACGTATACATATACCTACAATAAAAACAACAACTACGAATTGCTGTAAGGGCTACCAGCTCAGCTAGCTATGTGCTGATGGCGGTTTGCCAAAGCGCTGATTTTCACACGGTAAAGAAATAATATACCTACAAAAACTTTTCAAAAATAAAAAGCCGACTTTTCCCCCAAACTACACAACCGTTTTGATAAAATTTCTATGGGACCACCTCACAAAAATATAAAGAACGCTATCTAGTGATGAATAGCGAAACTACCGATGATACGATTTGATATCGTATCGGTAGTTTCGCAATTATAGCGCCATCGATATATTTGTAGGGAAAGCCCTTTTTCAAGCTGTAACCGCCAATAACTTTTAAGCGGCTGAACCGATTTTCCTTAAACATAGCTAAGAACCATCGTAAGGGAACTTGCTTTGACGTAAAAAAAACCCCATCGATATCAGTCCATCCGTTCGAGCGCTACGATGCCACATGAAAAAATAAAACCCGAATTCCTGTTTAGTAATAGACAAGTGAATTTCCGAGCGGGGAACCCCTTATTACATCGAGTTGTTGTAGGAATCAAGGATATTCTCCAAAATATATGGTATGTTCTGTAATAATAACTACTCATTCATACACTTACTATTGAGAGATTCCCGTTATCGTAAAACATAAATGAAAAGGGTTGACAACTCAGAAATGGAAATCGGTGAAAAAATTGAAAAAAAAATCATTTATCCTCTTAAATAGTTGCATTTCGGTATTTTGTTAAGACAGAGTCCATATCGATAGAACTACCTAAAAAAATCGGTAGGTTCGAGACCACTGCGTGCGGGTCACGAATGTCACCCATCCAAGTTTTGACCACGTTTAGGGTTGGTTAACCTGTGAAAGCATGATCACTCTGATAGAAATAAAGATAGGCTCTGAAATACACGTATCCAGCCGTCAAATAATTTAAATATAAAAATGTGGATCGAATTGATAACCCCCTACTGTATTTTAAGTCGGTTAAAAATATCCTAACTAGGGTAAAATCGGATTAAGCCTTAAGAATTCGCGTGTAAAGTCGCACCAAAATAAGCCTGAAAAGTCGCCGGTATCGTTGATCGTAGCATGCTTCATACATTTCCATACATTTGTTTCAGTCGCAGATCGCAACACGCCGCCGTCGCGCTATAGGCCGCAGCCTGCCGTGACCGGAAGTGCCATTTTTCAAACGCGGAGTCACCTAATAGAATCGTTTTTCCATACAAAAAACCGTACGTTTAGTGACTCCGCGTTTGAAAAATCGCACCACGCGGTGTATTCATTTGTCAGCTACGGAAACGGATACAGGTGAATGAATGAAAAAAAACGTACTTCACACAGATAAAATATAAGTACTTCAATCGGCAGTTTCTGGCGCGTCTAATTTTATTATCACGTTGGTAGTACTGTCTTGGTTTTAAATCGATTTGTGTGAATCGATTACTCGATTTATTATCGGAAGTTCATTCAAATGATAATAGATGGCGTGAGATGTAACTTTTTTTAATGTTATAAAAAGACAGTTGCATTTGATATATGTATAAATCCTTATAAATACACAATTATTTTTTTGTTGCAAATTGGCAAGTATGATTACTTTTATATTTACCTAACTATGTCAAAGCTAAAAAGAGGGTAATGTTACATACATTACCCTCTTTTTGACTACAACGTGGAAGGGACATTCCCGTAATAAATCGAACCACGAGCTATATAAATATACTAGATCACTATAGTACAATGATCATAAAATACCAGTAAAAAAATGACATTCCCATACGAATTGCTCCGGGATGCTGGACACTTTCGTATGGAACTGCCGAAGTCTTTTTAAAACCTTTGGCTGTTAATTTCATTTCATTAAACTATAGTGATCTAGTAAAGCCCATGGTTTATTGTTTATTTTTTTGTTAAGACATACAAAATATATTACCTACGGCTGTCTTTTCCACGTTCAAGGGCGGATCCAGGTGTCATGGGGGTCATGACCCCCCCCCGCCTGGGCTGGGTCCCCAGGACCTAGGTGGTTAATATTGTTAAACATAATGTTTTAAATTTTTTTTTCAGTTAAGCATTTTCATGCCAAAAAGCGAATACAGTAATCAAGACATTGAAACTGTGAAACAACTAGCAACCGAATACATTGTTACTAGATAACTCCAGGCAGGACATACCGCAGTCAATTTCAGACCTTATTTTAAATTGCGATAATGAGAAGTATCCTAATATAAGATAATTTTAATGTATTGTGCCTGTTATGCTTGGGCCAGACCTTCGCCTATCGTCACGAAGCTTCGTGCTATTACACGATACACGCAAATGTGACCGGCCCTTATCGGGTATCGTCCCGAATATATGGACTTCGTGTAGTTATCGCGCGGGTGGCGATACATCAAAGGATGGATGGATGGATGCACGCTAACAATTCGCTCTGCGTGGTCGCACTTGCGTTGTTCGTTCATTTTGACGTTTATTTTCAACTTGTTCGGACGGTGCTGTGCGACGGTGCCACAGTTGTTAATGCGTAAAAATGGAGTTGAACGATAAAATAGTGTTAAAATTTTTAGCTGTTTCTTTCTAGGTTTCTTTTTAGATTTCAATAAATGCATTATGTAATTGTTAGCACACATGTTAAAGAAAGTAAAGTCGTCGTCTATATTTAAAACACGTAGATAACGCCATCTTGGATTATTGCCAGATAGTTCGTGAAAAATAACGAAGCCGCTAGTGTGACCAGCACTTTATCGCGATAACTTTTTAGCATACAAAACGTACGAAGATTCGCCGCGAATTGCTTCGGGACGATAGGCACAAGTGCGGCCGAAGCATTAGTGTAGCGACAGCGGAAAGATCTTTCTCTACGTTACAATCATATCGTGGCTAAGAGCTTTCATGGTTGAAGAACGTATAACCGGACTGGCACTTCTCCACGTCCATAAAAACGTACCCATTGAAGTAGATGAAGTGATAACGCGTTTCGGAAGAAGACTTAAAACAAATAAATAATTTTGTTATTTAAATATATGTATTTTTAAGCACAGTAAGTACTTACATACATTAATATAGTACCTACTTTTTACTTGTACCTATGATTATAAAAATTAAATTAACTTCTTGTGACTTGACCACGACTCTATGACCATCCCCCCACCCCAAAGCTGGATCCGCCCTTTGTATTTGTATGTAAGTTAGTACCAATGCCAACACTATGCAAAATGGTAATTAAAACAACATTTATGATTAAAAAGAAACAATTGCACTCCGGATGTGCTGACAGAAGTGAAAACTTGGTATTAGATAGGTTACGGTAACCGTAACAGTGTTGCGCGCGAGTTCAATGGTTTTCAACCGACTTCCAAAAAGGAGGAGGTTATTAATTCTTTGTCGCGATCTTTCTTTCTTCTTTTTTGTTCATTGATTATTCGAAGACGCCTGGACCGATTTATAAATATTCAGGTAGTCTCACAGAAATTTTATCAAAATCGGTTGTGTATCTTAGGGGTGAAGTCGGTTTTTAGTTTTGAAAAATTACTTAAAGTGTGGGCACCATTTAGTCCTTCACTTGATTTTTACCTAAATTAATACCACGTATGAAATGCGGTGGTGAGCCCATAAGATGTAACGAAAAAATTACGTCCAGCGATGAAAAAATGACTTTTAAAGCCATACATATACCTATATAGGACTTAGCTTTCACTTGGGGGGGGTGTTTAGGTACTAGTGGCACTTTATCTAGAGTTCCTTTATTCCAGATGTTATTCCTTGATTATACGTAATTGTTATGATATAAATACTAACTCGTTATTATTTCAATCCTTAAACTATTTGTTTTTATGATCTGCGCGGTTTGCGTCAGCTCATCAGCTGTTAATATATGTACCAGCAAACCGCCTACGTTTTCTTTTCTCACACTGTCAGTGTGTCCGTCTATTCTCGCCTTGAAAGCTTTTTTTTTTCATCCAGGGAGTCAGCGAAGTTCAAAAAGTGTAGTTTTTCAACTCATCACTCGCATAAAATACTATTTGGTCGTATATTTTTAAACCGTCGTGTCAGCGAAAACGTTTGTTTTATGCAGAAAACTTGGTAGAATTGCCCATAGTTTTCTAAAAATTTTACCATTAAGCAGCAATAATCGGAACGGATTCTCCATGAAAAGTTTCTTTGACATAAAAAGTATTGTAATGTACGCTGTTAGTGACAATATTACGATTTACGACTGGTGAAGCAAGACCCAAAGATTGAGTTGTGTCGAAACAAAACCATCCAGGTACATATCCAATTAAACGACCAGAGGTGCCATTTTTCAAACGCGGAGACACTAAACGGACTGTTTTTTTGTATGGAAAAACCATTCGTTTAGGTGACTCCGCGTTTGAAAATGGCACCACAGTTAAAAAATGTGCCCGTTTGGAAACGCTCGCGCAAACCATTCGTAATGCGACTGGCGATTTATTACAAAATATAATAGATTTATGCAAGAAGTCGGTTAAAATAGCACTCGTCGCATTTCGCAACCGAAGAAATTTTGTGAGCAGGTACGAAAATTTTGTACAATTTTCTTTCGAAAGTTTTTAAATGGCGTATATGATAAATAAATATAAACGGACAGATACGGACAAATCACACAGATTGAGTTAGCCCCAAAGTAAGCTTAACTTGTGTTTAGAGATACTAACCGAAAGATACTATATTTTATGATAAATAGATAAACACCCAAGACCCAGGACATTTTGAAAAAGGCCTTTCCCAACTTGCCCTGGCTGGGATCGAACCCAGAACCTCCAGATTGGCGGTCTAGCGTGTTGACCATTACGCCACGGAGGTCGTCAAAACGGAGGTTGATGAGGGTTAAAACGTATGGTACAAGTAGCGGCACGTAAGTTTAGCGCTGAGCGAAATGTATGGCTACTGCGCATGGGAGCAGTACTAATTTTTAGGGTTCCGTAGCCAAATGGCAAAAAACGGAACCCTTATGGATTCGTCATGTCTGTCTGTGCGTCCGTATGTCACAGCCACTTTTTTCGAAACTATAAGAACTATACTGCTGAAACTTGATATGTAAATGTATTCTGTGTACCGTGTATTAAGATTTTCACACAAAAATAGAAAAAAAAACAATAAATTTTGGGGGTTAATAAATTAAAAAAAAAAGTTTTGTTTCATTTTGTATATGGGTCATCCAGCCTGGGTATATAGTTAGGCTTAATTCTGAGAGTGACACTGGGTTACCCAAAAATTTTAAATTTTACCGAGACTTACATACCATCTGTTTTCGTCTTCAAACCTTAACACTGTTGCTGTAGCTTCACTCATCAGCAGTCTACGATCGTTTTGACTCTTTTCCCGAAGGAAAACTGCAATGGTAGGTGAATAAACCTAATTTAACCTAACCTAATTCTGAAAGTCACACTGGCTGGGTTACCGGTGTAACTGTTCCGGCTATTTCTTCTCGATTCCGTATGGTCTTTGGCATCCTTGTGACCAATGACATACATATTAGTTATATTTGGATAATATAACTAATATGTATTCCCGTAAGAAGCGGGAATGTACCCAGGGCTCTAAAGACAGCCGAAACCAACGGCTTAACGTGCTTTCCGAAACACGGAGGAGCTCAAGAAATTGTTATGTCACTTGTGTAATACATCCAAGCGCTTAATTTTTTTAGGGTTATGGGAGCTTAGGTAAAGTTTTTTTCTCGACTATCCAATCATGTAGGGTATCGTTGAATAGGTCTTTCAAGCTGGTGACCACCTTTTTTCGATTTAGGGATCAGTTTCTGAAATATTTGATTTCAAGTGAAAAATTTTGTTAGAGTCAAGTGTCCCCCCACACTATCTGGATCATATGAACAAAAAATATAAAAGTTATACTATGAAAGAAATACGAAAAAAAAATATTTCCGTGGTAATGATATCACGCGACTACTTGATTTGAATGAGAACCTATATTTTTTTCGTATTTTGGTATATGTTTATTGGGAAAAGTTATTCAAACTGATGGACTGAATCACCCCTTAAATTATTTGAGTTAATAAAAAAGGACATTGTAATGTATAAGATTTCAATATACTTATTTGGAGGCTACAAAATTCAAGCTGCAGTGTACAGTCAGCAGCAAAAATATGTCACCTAATAAAAGCGTTGACTTATGTTAAAATGCATTTATTTGGTGACATATTTTTGCAGCTAACTGTAAGTAAGACAAAACTAACGAGATATTTGAACCTATTTATAATTGATTTTAAAAGTCTTAAAAACCTAATTAATGGTTTACCGAAACTCTCCATGACTAATAGATATATGAAATATATTAGATTTGACGACTTTCCTGGCTTACGAAATACGGACTAGCTTATGGGCGTGGGTACCACACCTATACGCTAGTCCGTCGTTCGGAGGTTCCGGGTTCGATCCTGGAAAATGGCCTCTTTCAAATTGTCCTGGGTCTTGGTTGTTTATACGTATATAAATATATGCATTTATTAAAAAAATATAGTATACTTGAGTTAGTATCCCATTACATAACACAAATTTAAGCTTACTTTGGGTAAACTTACTTATTAAGGGTATAAGTACGTATATATAATGTTTTTTATTATAAAAAGTAATATTGTTAAGTTATTGTCCCATAAATGAAAAATAAACTTCCTATAGGGAAATTTAAAATACAAAAATAAACAAAGAAAAATATGAAAATGTTAGGCAGATACTAGGTACCCATGATAAACTTCATTTTTTTTAAATGACGTTTACTTCCTATAGTGATTCTGTTAAAAAAAGTTTTTCTTATTTTGTAAGGAAAGCATTTATTTCGGAAAGTTTTATTTTTAATACCAACTGTATGAATTCAGTAGTTTGTTAAGTTAGTGTGCTTTTTTTTAAGTTGGTGTTGATAGAGTAAACCCTTAACCTAAGTGCTCTACATAGGCACTATAGTGCATAGACCTAAAAAAAAAAATTCTAGGTTTATGACACATGTGCTATAATATTAGGAATAGAGTATAGACTTTTCTCAAATCATATTACGTATCTAAGTTGTTATAATAGTGTTCGAGACCATTTTAAAGACAGATAACAGCATAGGAGTAGAAAAAGTGTGTTTATTATATTTATTAATTCTTTCAGCTAACCTTTTAGTTTTTATTACCTGTGTAATGTTAAGATTATGTTTATTGAATGTTTTTAACAACTGGCAGGAAAAGAAAATAAGTGAACAACCTATTTTTTTTCCAAGGGAGGATGAAATCCTTTATAGTTTTTAATTTTTTTTAGAAAGTAGGCTTGCGACGTCGTTATCGTTGTGGCCACATACTCCGGTTAAAGATTATTATAAACTATACGTATACGTAAGAAGCATTTCGACACGACAAGAAGATAATAGTTCAGCATCATGGACTTTACTTGCTCCAAAAATTTAGTTGATGGTTTAAAAACTCACCGTTTATCGTGTATAATAGAAGGTCATTAATTCAACTTAAACAAATTGAAATCAAGAAAAAAAACTGTCAATTATTAAGTGATCGGAGTATGTAGTGATAAGTAAAGTATTTTAAGTATAAGTTTTTAAGCAAGATTTTTCAGACCGTACTTCGCAAACTAGTTTCCGCTGCGGACGCTACCGCGATAGGTCGGAGCTTTTTTGAAGACAAACTATAGGTATCGGCCCAGAGTTCAGATAGCAGAGCCGTCGCCACGATACTGTGGCCCGTGGCCCGTGGAGCTGCTCAGTATCGCGCCAACATTCACGCGACGCGGCCACGCCGAGCCGCGCCAACTCCGCACGAAACCTCACGATACGTTCTCGGCAAACCACGGTACACGGACATGTGATTGACGCACGAAAAATCATAAGAGTAAAATTTTGGCACGTCAATATTTCGCGCTTTCACTTTGAGGTTATAACTTTTCCGGATGCAGTTTTCCGACATGTAGTTAAAAATTTTTTCGAGTTTTGGCAACCGCACGGAGTTCGTTGCATAACAATGCAGTAAAAGACGGAAAAACTGTCGAGTTTTAGTGGTTTTTTAATACCTAGCCACGCGGAGGTGCAAATCCGGGCCGATTTCAGTGTAATGACTCGAGCCTGTTACGAAACACTCGTCGTGAAGTTTTGTTCTGAAAAAAAAAGTCGTTTGCTCTCCGTCAGACGACAGTTAGCCGCTAATTGTTCGACAGAATTTCTTTTGGCACGAATCTGTGTGTAAGTTATTCCACGTTTAGCCTTCGTTTCACGCAGCGCACCAATTTTTTGAGTAAACATTTGCCGCATTATAGGTTCTTTATCGCGTCCTTTATCTTTTCTTTTTTATTACAACTTTTTGATGTCCGTTTATTACTCTATGATTTTTCTCAACAAGTTTCGAAGTGGATCGTGTGTCATTTGTGATTTTCAGCTCACTCAAACGCCGTTGGGAAATGTCACTAGTATCAGTTACCTTCCTTATGTGATTCAAACCAATACCAGTATTCAGTTAGAGTTACAATAACCACAAGTGAATACGATACGGAAACGGTACGAAAGTGACACGAGGTGTTGGGAAACTAACGCGGTTTTGAAAAAGACGTATGTGTGAACGTTGATTCAAAACTGTACTTTTATACTGAAAGTGAACTTGTGCAACTTTCCACCGAGTCGTTTGATGATTGGGACAGGTAAGCCTTAAACTGAAGACTTGATTGCATGTAAGAGTTTTGTATAAATGTTAGGATTGAAATATAATGAAACTTAGTTTGTACAAATTGTGCGTGTTGTGAGCTTGTATAAGTCTTAAGGGGCCACCTGAATTGTTTTGGGGTCCAGTGCTGCCCCTATTTGACATAAATCATTTAAAAGAAAAAGGAGATATAATTTAAAATTTTGTCTTAATCAGACCTTAAATAACCCTTCAAACTATTTTATGAACTATTTGTTTATAGTTTAAAGTGAGAACCTGAAGCTTTTCTACGCAAATTACGGAAAAACGGCCACTTTCGGCTCACTTTAAACTGTAAACAGTAGTTCATACAATAGTTTGAAGGCTCTGATCAAGACAAAATTGTAAATGATATCTCTGTTTCCTTTCAAATAATTTATTTTAAACGGGAACAGCACTGAACCCCGGGAAATTCAGGTAGGTAGCCCCTTACGTTGTTACATTGGCAGCGCATAGGCAACAAAATTTCAAAAAAGGTGCTGGGAAGATAAAAAGAAAAAACAATAATACTTCAAATTTCTAAAACAGGGTTTTTAAATGATTAGAAATACTGATGATTAAAGTTTATCCAAATAAAGTAGACTAACTAAGAAGTTTATGATACCTGCGTACAATTTAGTAAGTTACTACATAGTTTTGATAGTTAGTGCCGGTAGAGTCTTAATTAAAAATAAGTCGTAAAATTAATATATATCTAGGTGTGTATTGTGAAATCATTATGTACTTAGCAACGCTACACCTACCGGTCGGTATCTTGAGATCTCATAGGTGGTCAAACTGTCGTAACTTAAGAAATTTACTTTTAAAGGAGTAAAATGTTAAAATAAAATATCATCGTGTTTAAAAAACAGAGATAAAAAATGTATTTATTGATATAAGTATTTGAATAACTGTTACACAGTAAGTAAAGATCATAAAACTTTCTTTTAATAAATTTTAAATTGAATTAATTTGTTTATCTCATAATAAAAATGAAGTCTACTATGGAAAAAAAACTTGATCATTTAAAAAGTATAAAAAAAAATGAATAAAAAAATGACATTGTTTAGAAATAGGATAAGTTAGATTTAAATATCTGTCGTCACGCAAAATCAAATGCAAATATAGAGCAGCCTACTTACAAGGCAAATACCCTCGTGTTGAAAATATGGAACCAATAATTCCGGCCATTCCCTCTTAAGCCTTTACAAGTTTTTGTACCGTAAATCTTTCTATGACTTAGTTCACTAACTGAATAGGTTGTATTGGCTACAACTACTGTTGCATTGGCAACTAATTTCAAATATGTATACGGTGGGGCACCATAAGACTTTTGATTTAAAACAGACATACCTCAAAATCAATTATGTACGTAGTAGTAACGCTTGACATGCAGCAAATTGTACAAAAGTGTTGCACTTCGATAGAAGGCAATGTTAAAACAAGAATTGAACTGTTGCATGTTTCTTTTAAATGTTCATTATAATACCTACGAAAGCTAGTAAAAGGTGTAAATACCTTGATTTGACCAGCTAATCAAACTGTACTTACTACTTACGTCATTTACTTACATAAAAACCTTTAATATGACTTTGCTCTTGAATAGACAATGTTTAAAAAAAAGAAAACAATGATAAAATCCGTCTTATAAACTATGAATGAAAATTTTGAAGAAAATGTTAACGCCATTGTCCTCAATTCATAACTATTGGCTATAATGAACCGTGTAGCTATCCTCCTAATTATAAATAAATAAATTATAATTTTTACATTCATTCTAAAAAAATGTGCATATCGACGAAGACACAATCAATTAATAAATGTAGTAAGTACACGAACATGTAGGTGAAGTGAAAATATCAAGTTTTGAATTAAAATAAACAAATATTCAATTAAAACTAACAAGATACTAATAAGAAATTAGTTCAGACTTGTTCAATAGTTCGACATTTATCAAAGCAGACCGATGAAAGACATTGAAAGGAACGTTAGGGGCTAGATCTTGATCTAGATCTAGTCCCTCGTTTATATCCATATTTCCCGTTATTCTATTTAGAATTGTGATTGACTATCCTGGCTTTGACTCTGCTTATTAAGGTGGAAATTATTCCTCAGTTTGTATTATTTATTTATTATTATTAGCTTTTACATCTTTCATTCTGGTCTAAGAGTAAGAAAAGAAAAAAAAGTAGAAACTGCTGTTTTTCTTCCCGCGCAAATTGTAAAAACAGATCGAGGAAATCTAGGCGCTGTTTACCCAATTCCTAAGTGATTAAGACGTGAAAGTAGTATTCATAAAACATTACTTTTGATTCAAATCATTATTTGAAAGTTCCATTTAAGTTTTATTTATACTCGTGCCTTTCATTCATGAGTTGGACAATGATATAAAACATTGTTAAACCTTTTTTTTAATATTCATATAGATTTCATAAATACCTACTTCTATTATAAATAGGTACATAGGGGGGGGTAGGTACATACATGTCAGGGGTAGTGCAAAACTTGAATAGGTAAGTGGCGAAAAAAAAAAATATGTTAATACACACTAATTAGTATTTACTATGATAAAAAATATCTACTTATATACTACATAAATACACTATGATCTGTCTGAAAGTTTTTGAATAAAGTGTGCCTTCATCTATTTCTTAAATGAAGAGCGGGTTTTAGCCTTCTGGACATCGATTGGTAAATCGTTCCATAGTTTTTATTTACACAGTTCTCTAGGTAAGTACTTAATACTGGATCAATTTTCAAAATTTTTATACTTATCTTTATCTGAAATACGATTATATTTCATAATATTTTAAACCTAACGAAAAATGTGTAACACAATTTCTAAAACCAAAAGATAAAATTCTCACAAAAATTCGGGTGTACATAAAACGAATTCATTTGACTCACGATCAATCATTTCTCAAAAAGCCGAAGACTTCCGCTAAAATTTTCGGTTGGTAGATAACGTAAAAGGGGCAACAGATAAGTAATTTATATCGCTCTTATCGTCCATTGTATACTTTCTCACTTAACTATCATGTCATAATCAAATCAGTGCAAGATACTGCGGTAGGCATAGCAGATAATGCTTCTCAAAGTCAGGTTACAGAATTGCTAGCGCCTGTAGTCTTTAGTGCATCGTAAAATTTTATTAACTTTAGCATTCCATATGACTTCTTTAATACCGCAAAACAAAATCGAAGAATTCATATTAATTTTAAGCTTGTGCATAATTTTGTTACAATTGTCAAGCCTTTTTTATATTTACGAATATAATTCAATTCAAATATATCTTTATTATCATTGATATTAATATTATAACTTAATAATAGTCACATTGTTTAGTTGCACAAAGAAAATTATACCAATGTAACCGTTTCTTTAGGGTTCCGTATCCACAGGGTAAAAACGGGACCTATTACTAAGACTCCGCTGTTCGTCCGTCCGTCTGTGTGTTGTGTCACCAGGCTGTATCCCATGAACCGTGATAGCTAGACAGTTGAAATTTTCGCCGATGTATTTCTGTTGCCGCTTTAACATCAAATAGATATTAAAAACAGAATAAAATAAATATTAAAGTGGGGCCCCCATACAACAAACGTGATTTTTTATAAATAATGTAAGGAACCCTTCGTGCGCGAGTCCGATTCACACTTGGCTGGTTATTTTGAACAGGTTCTTAATTTTTCAAAGTGCTATTTTTCCTAATTTTTCAAAGTAACATTAGGAAAGTGCTATTTACCACACTGATTTTACTTATGTAATATATATATATATATATATATATATATATATATATATATATATATATATATATATATATATATATATATATATATATATATATATATAGGGACACATCACACTGATTGAGCTAGCCCCAAAGTAAGTTCAAGAATTGTGTTATGGGATACTAACTTAACGATACTATATTTTATAACAAATACATATATAGATAAACACCCAAAACCCAGGACAATTTGAAAAAGGCCTTTTTCCAACTTGCCCTGACCGGGGATCGAACCCGAAACCTCTGGGTGACGGACTAGCATGGTGACCACTACGCCACGGAAGTCGTCAAATGTAATGCCATTCATTACGTACACATTCAAAATCGTGCTGTAAATATTACAAGTGTTTTTTTGAATGTTTTAGGGAAAAAAATGTATGAATCCAAAATATTGAATATTATTCTTGAAACATAAAATCTCTGCATGCAGCCAGCCTAGAACTAAACTATTACCAAATCTGCGAAAACTGTTGCCTACCCCTTCACTAATACTTTTAAAAATTGTTTTAATAATTAAAATTGTTTTATTATTGAAGTTTTTTTCCTCACTAATGTATTGAAAAACGTAGTATCTATGGCACACGCGTGTATTGTTCATCACAAGTCTCGGCTCCATAGAAACACGCGTAGGCTTCGCCCGCTTGTGTGTCGACCCGCCTCGATTGTAATAAACGATTTGTTACAGTACGTAAAAATAAGCCTTCGTGACGTTTACTTTAAGGTGTATACAGTGTCATAGACCATCCTCTACATTCCATGATGTGAAAGAAATAAGGGAATATGCACTTCAGATCACTTCTCAATAAACGTCATCCATTTTGGTCTTGTGCCATGTAGGTTATCTCATCTTAAAAATATTTCGTTTCTCGTAAACTTAGAAATTCTAGTATTTAAAAACGCGTACTGTCGCATGCTAGCTCAAGCATATTATTTTTAGTCGTAACAAAATTTCGACGAGGTCATTGCATGAGCAGACGGCGGTTCGCGTGTATCGGTTTGTTTCCAACCGATTGTAATGAATTTGAACGTGTTTACATAATCGTCATTTTGTTATAATTCCTTAACCTTAGATGTTCTAGTGAATGTTATATTTATGTTGGAAATTATAATACATACACCAAAGTTACCTATTTTACTCTAACTTCCTTGTCTTTACCTTGTGAATGCTGATTTCGGTTATTATTTCAACTTTATCAGTTAAAATGTAGTTAATGTGTTAACTTCCAAATATTACACCTTGAAGTATCTTGTTAAAATATCAAAAAGCATTTTCACCTGTCTGAATATATTTAACCCAAAACGCTGCACATTTGAAACGTTGTTCAATTAAAAATCAACAAGAAATATTTCCCTAAAATAACACTGATTTGAATTTTAAATGAATGCAATGATTTGAGTGGTAGGGTTGGGATTTTTGATGGAGGCGTTGAATTCTTCAATTTAGTTGTTTTAACGTAGTTTCCCACTGCAATGGAGTCACTAGAGAGCTTAGTAGATCCAGTTAAAGAAAACCTGTCTTGCTGGTATACAGATACGCTATCAAGTCGCTAAAAGTGGCCTTTGAGTCGTGCGGGCCTAGGTGCTGTTTGCTTAGTGTCGCAAAAGCCAAAATGCTCTGTTTGCCACATTAGGAATAGCGACGTGACGTAATGTATTTATTAAGCATCAACCGATAACGGGGTAGACGGAGCCTAGGGTTGCATGAACCAAAGACCACGTTTGCGGGTTACGATGGTGTGCGAAGGGAATCAAAAGAGACATGGATAACTAGTTTTATCTTCTATTGACATGATTCCGATTCTCGCCCGTTCCCTCGATCAGCTTTTACAATCTGCGCATGGGAGAAACATGCTTTAAGTGAAATCAGATGTAGTGTTCGTTCGGCGATTTTTGATGTATTCGACCTCAAGTCTGGCTCCACTCGTTATCTATTAGTCTGAGTTATCTAATGCTATCATGCGCTAGCCACTAACCTCGGGCAACAATTTGTATTTATATCATAGAACGACAACAAATTCTTAATTTAGTCATACAAGATTTTTAATTTGATATAGATACGTATTTATTAACTGTACGTGATTTTACGTTATAGCATATATATATATATATATATATATATATATATATATATATATATATATATATATATATATATATATATAATCTGCTCAAAAAAACTAAGTTATTGTAAGCTTTTAAAATCTGATGGAAAGAGAGAGAACAAGTCAAGTGTCAGCTGTTCCGTGATCAGTACCATAAAAAGGATGCGCGTACAGCGCTCTTGACGTCACTGTTATAAGGTCTCGCGCGTCGCGCACGAAAGATGTTCCCGTCACGTTTGTTATATTTGAAATGCTAATTGCTGCTTCGTTGACTTAACAAATTATTAGATGTAAATAAAAAAAAATAATTGTGGTATATTTTGTTTTATATAAAATATTAACCAAAAACATACACAGTAAAATAGCCTATTAGTAAGTATAACTACCAAGACTATGTAGAACAAAATAAAATAAACTAAATGTGAAACACATCTTCAAAAGCCTTTGATCGAGGCAGAGTATCCAGAATACTGGTAGCGTTGCCTCGCATGATAGCTAAGCTAATTCTTTAGCCAAGCATGGAAATCTCCTTTTGCCTCGTCCGGATGTCCTTTACAAATACAATTTTATTTACTTTTAAGAGGGTCCGTGCTTAATAGAAAATTGCCATTTATTTTATAAGCGTATTACTAAATTGCAAACTACCAGCGCGCACTTCAAGCACGCAGACGCATAAACGTCATGTGAAAACCGTTGTCGTCGCTTCTATAAATACACTATTTCGATTTTTTTAACAAACAAACGTACGAGAATCAATAACGATAGCCGAAAACTCAATTAACCTTAATTTTGGTATGAGCCCTAAAATGCTGCTGGCGTCCACAGATACTTAAACACGCGCGCTAAAGCTTGGCCACGAAAACGGCGTGGGACTGTCTGCCTTTCTCTTGTTGTTTACAAGAAATTCAAATTTTAATCATGCATTTACTTCCGGCGATAAAAATCTTAATTTTTAACCCATACTTATAAGTAAATGTGGAGGCTTAGATGAAAACTCTCAACAACACTAATATAAACTCTCTAGTAATCTAGAATTAAATTATTTCTATAATGAAAATAGCTTTCGAGAAATTTCTGCTAGATCTGTAAAGTAGGTTTAGTGCATACAGTACGCTTTTGTACAGATTCATAAAAGGTTGTTTCCGACGTATGAATATTGGGGCAGAACGGTTTTACCGTGACCGTTTCTGTGGCCAAATGCTAAAACCGGCTATTGCGAAATTCCCTGTGTGACAAATGCACCCGTTGTACTGCTGGGCTGGACAGAGTGTCTCCTAAAATAGTTCAAATAGCTTCCTAGTTCAAGGGAGTCGTTAAGTGCCGTTTATTGTTACTTTTTACGAGTCTCTAAGAATGCTTCCTATAGTTATGTAATAGGCGCGTAGATCGTGAATATGGAATAAAATCTTTGGTTTTAGCTAGAACAATTTATTTGCAATGTTACAACAATGTGTGTAAGTGAATGTACTCGTAAACATCTGCTGTGGTCTATTGTAATACGAGTATAACTGAAAATTTTGTGCAATAAAAATAGTTAATAAATTCTGGTTATCATATCGGTCAAACACGTAAAAATAAAAATAAACTTGGTAATTTATCTAAATAAATGAAAAATTCTGCATTTAAAAATTAGTAAATTCTGCAGCATTTTAGTTACTAAAAATGTGGTGGAATGCGTATGCGCACAAAACTTGCTGAGCGATAACTAAACCTAGTAAAGTATACAAATGACTTCTATAAAGTATCGTGCAAGGCATGAAAGGTTTTAAAACTGAATACATTTTATAATTGAGGAAAATTTTTGGACAGAAACACGTTATGGTATAAAAAGTAGGCCAATTTCATCTAGTTTATAAGTATACATTACGTTTTGAACACATGTTTAAACAATAAGGTAAAATTTTAAGCATATACCTTTAGTCTTTTTTTTATAGTCTCAAAAATGTAATCTAAAATACAACACTTAAAAATTTGGTAAAAAGTTTGGTATTTGGTAGTGTTAACAGTGTAAAAAGTTGACTTCTCATAATAACCAAAAATACGGCTAGATTTAAAACTATTTTCGGTTGTCTAATATAACTAATTATTTCTGACACATCTTTAAATGATGCACTGTGACTACACATCAAAAGATGACTTCTATCGATCTACTTGTAAGAAGTTAAAAACCTTATTTACAATAAAGAAAAAGAAGTAAAAATGTGTTAGTTTCGTGGAATACTCGGTTGGAACGAAGTTTGAAAAAAATATCGGACCGAAAAAAGTGACGGAAATATCTTACACTTTTTTTCGCCATGCTCCCATCCGCCAAGTGCGCACCTTTCGAAAAGAAACTTCGTTCCAATAATGTTTTGAATCAACAATTCTTATTTATACACTTTAACTTGCACGAAATTATTAAGGCAGCAACAAGTGGCAATCGCATAATTATCAAATACCAAATACATTACGCCTAGATGTTATCAATACCGGCCGAAAATAAAGCATAATGATATGCCATTGATTTTTTCGCTCATACGGATTGAGTGCGGCAAAGTGCTCTGATACATACGGTGATAAATTCATGGTTTATTTTTTGCAAAATTTTGAGTTACAATGTTTTCGCTGCGTGCCTTTTTTGCTGCAAGGGTTGTCACGCAGTCGTTTAATATGACATGTTTTTTTTTCTAATAAAATCTTCTCTTCTTAACTCATTCTCGGATGCATCCTTGGCTTTGCGGAGCTCAGAGTGCGCTTTCCAGTATTTTTAGCCCCCGACGCAAGAAGAGGGGTCTTATAAATTTGACGCCAATGTCTGTCTGTCTGTGTCATCGTAGCTATCGGACGGACGGACCAATTTCGATGCGGTTTTTTTCCAAAAAGCAAGTTTCCTTGCGGGGTGGTTTTTAGGTATTTTTGATGCTGATGATGTTTGAGCTATGATCGCCGCCCAGCCGTTCAAAAGTAAATAGGGGTGAACGCTTGAAAGTCGGGGTTATTTAATTTGCCTGGCAAATAAATTTCGGACTTATGGACATAATAATACACAGATTGAACTAGTTCCAAAGTATATTAAAACCTCTGTCATGGGACACTACGATACAATAATTTGTAATAAAAACACATTAGTATAAATTAGCACCCAAAACCCAGGACAATTGGAAAAAGTCTTTTCCAACTTATCTGGCTGGGGGATAAAACACAGAATCTTCGAGTGGTGGACTACCTAAGGCCCACGGAGGTCGTCAAACGTTTCTATTAGCTACTTAATAATTAACTTCCATACATAATCAGACAGATTATAAGAAATCACCGAATGTAATGCGGTTTTAATCCGGTTTTGTTCCTTCCTTAAACCCGGAATCAGGTTCAGGTGTATTATTTGGTGCAGTTAAGCTCTAAAACTGCCACTTGCATTGTCATTTCGTTATTAAATTAATCATACAGTTGTCGATACATGTTCACACCTTGAGGATTTAAAGGATAAGCAAGTTAGGTTACTGACTACATAATATGTGGATAGGTTTCTTCTATGCTGATATGGGAGAAAAGAAAAAACTAGAAACTTACCAGCGGCTTCTCTTCCCGCCCATCATCACGTTAAAATTGGTCTTTGAGTGCAGCCCTGGTTTCGCTCCACTTAGAGCCGCAAGACCCAAATTTCTCTGCCCCATTGGATAGAGATTAGAAGTGTATAGTACAGTAAGATAGATAAAATATTTATTTTGTTTTATCTGTAGTACACATCATACAAGTGAAAAATTACTTATAACATTAATAAATGATTAATACATGTGTGCCACAGAAGCACAAAAGGGCTACAGCTCACTGAACTGTTGCTCGATGAACAACCGCTGATTTTCAGCTGTCACTCTGATAAAGGTGACGCGGAGCTCTATTTTCTATTGTTATATACCGATTCAAATATTATTGCATTATTTATTCATGATATATTACATTTTATTAAAATAGATTAATAAAAATGAAAGAATTAAAAGTACCTACAATATAACATAATTTCTATTAAAATTAGAAATTGCAATGTCCATAAGGGCTGTATTAATTATACTAGCTGTTGCCCGCGACTTCGTCAGCGTGGACTTTAGTTTATGAGCACCGTCATTTAAGTATTTTTAATAAACCGGCCTAGTGTGACGCAATGAAGCGTTTCGTAGCAGCGAATGCCGCTACGAAACGCTTAATTGATTTATTTAAATATTTAGTTTAAGTACTAAAAGGAACCTTATGGTCAGGACGGACCAAGACACGACGTGCTGTTTAGAAAGCAAGGTACTGGTAACCAAGTAGGTAGCAAAACCAACAGGGGCGGCATATTAACATATTTTGCCTGGCCGGCAACTGGGATGTCGTCAGTGTATTGCGCGTATCACTATGAAAAGCAGATGCTCATGAAAAGAGGCCACATAACAGTCCTAAATGATGTTGGCATGGTTGCTCCAAAAGCCCTTAACCTAACCAAACCTTACGTAACTTTTTTTCATGTTGAAATATCCTACCGTTTCGTCCACCCACGGGAAGTTGGGTGGAACCTAACCTTACCTTTTTTAACGTGAAGAAACGAATCAAGAAAAATTGTACCCGTTAGGGTAAAGGCGCGTGTTGGCACAAACGCGCTTTCAACTCGGAGGACCGTATTTGTTGAGCGAAATCCAGTTTCAATCGCCCGATTGGCCCACGTTATGGAGGCATCAGTTGCAGGTCAAAAGCCCGCCTCCTGCACCCTGTGCGCCGGGGATGGATGGCCAGGTCGGTTGTTGCCTCCTGGTCTCTCCGCCACCTCTTTGCAGAGCATGACGCTCTCCGCAAAGGCCTGCACTGCTCTCCACGACGTTCATGCGACGGACTAGCAGCTAGGAACCTATCCTGTCACTACCAATTTTGTTTCTTTTTTTCATTATCCCGCCCACAATCACGTTAAGAATGGCGGTAGGGCGTCGTTAGGTTTAGCCGCCCTCGGCTCTGTCTGCAGAGGCCCAGAGAAGCACTTAAATTTTAAATTTGTAAATTAAAATGTTTGAATTTTTGAACAGCGACATCTATCGGTGACCAAAAAACAATTTTGTAAGAATGCTCCAACTTTACCGAAATTGTCAATTTTTAGGGTTCCGTACCCAAAGGGTAAAAACGGGGTCCTAATACTAAGACTTAACTATCCTTCTGTCCTTCTGTCTGTCACCAGGCTGTATCTCATGAAGCGTAATAGGTAGACACTCAAAATTTTCACTGATGATGTATTTTTGTTGCTGCTATAACACCAAATACCAAAAACTAAATAAAATGAATATTTGAGAGGGGCTCCTATACAACAAAAGTGATTTTTTATACATGGTACGGAACCCTTCGTACGCGAGTCCGACTCGCACTTGGCAGGTTTTATTAACTTTATGTTAACTTTCAATCATCATTTTATATCACAAGTTTTAGCAAATGTAACGGAACGGAGTTATTTTATAGCAATTTTTCAAACAAAAATTGTTTACTGATTCTTTTAATTAATATAACTTTTTTTATTTATGAACGGATTTGGATGAAACAAACACTAAATGTTAAGTGAGGCTTATCAAAATACATTAATGAAAACCGCAACCGAATCGGTGCAGCCGTTTCTGAGATTAGAGATTAGCGTACACAAACGCACAGACAAACAGACAAAAATTCTAAATATCATAGTTTTGTGTTGTTCGATTGCGTTGATGAAAATCCCCAACAAATTTTTTCTCATTTATCTTCCATGTACAGACAGCGATCGGTTACGATTTTATTATATGTATAGATATAGATAAATTAGATTAATAGATAGAGTTAAGATGGGATGAATTAAATTATATTAATTTGAACTGAATTAAATTAAATACGAAACAATAATATATAAAATAATCTTCCATAGTATCTGCCTACCCTTGTGTGAAACAGACATGATAATATGTTTGTGTGTATCTTATGTTGTATGGAACATTTCGAACTGTCAAGTGAAGTTCGACAGAATACTGGGCCAATGAAGCGTGCTATTTGCATCCAGACACAAATACACTTACTACTTCGGTCGCGGTGCTTCTCGTATCAATTAACATACATACATACATACAATACAAACACTATCATGTCATTATTCCTTTTCCCAGGCAGACCACTTTGGGTAACAGGTTTCAGTTTCAATCAGCTCTTTTATAAATTAACTAGCTTTACGCTAGGCTTTGCGCGGGTTATATACTCGTAAGTTAAAATATGTACGAATGGCCATAAATTAGTGTTTTACCCCCGCTACGCACAGATAGAAATAAGATATAAAGAAGACATAAATTATATTTTAAAACAAATGTTGTAGGAATCCAGCACCAACAAGTATTGTAGTTATGTACTATCACGTTGATCAAATAAACGTTATTTTATTTATTAATTATTATTTAATCAATAATGCACATTCTAATGATGAAGACTGCATGCAATCTAATTTTCTGGGGACCCAAGAGCTGGTACACATTTCGGCTAATAGTGGCCCGGCCAAACAACGTGGATATGCCGCCAGCCTCTAATGTGGGGACTGTATCTATGGGATCGCTGAGCTTGTTTTGGAGTCAGCTTTTTGAGTCACTAAAATTACGTATTTTAGTACTAGTTTAGTTTTATAATTATAAGTATTTAGTTTAATCGTGACTTTTAACCGACTTCCGAAAGTCAGGGATTCATCAATTCGAATGTATACAATATGTCACAAAAACCCTGTCCGATCCTTGTAGGAACAAAGATCGTCAATATAAGATCAACTTTTCCTATGAGACTAATACTTGAAACTCGAAGAAAAAATCGACATTTTCATACAAACTGCCGGGCCGGCCGAACACTTTTGTATGAAAATGTCAATTTCTATTCGAGTTTCTGACATTGTTTCGATAGGAAAAATTTGTTCATATTGACGGTCTGAGTTGCTCCTACAAGGATCGGACAGGGTTTTTGTTACATATTGTATATATTTTTTTATGTAGGTGTGATACTCGATTGCTTGAAGACGCCTGGACCAATTTGGATAAAATGGGTTATATACAATTAGGTAATCTATAAACCGTATAACATCTTTTGCGTGGTTCTTAGAATTATTTCATTACGCTTGTCAAGTATTATATTTTCTTGCAATCACTATTGTTAAAAGCCCTACAAGGTTTATGATGATGATGATGTCAGGTAAAACAATACAATACAGCCCTAAGATCATTTTGCACATATACAACCGTTCATGAACCGTTCTTTATGTTCGTTTCTCAACCGTTTGATGTTAAATGTATATTATGACTGGGTGACTTATTACGAAGGGTTCACACTCGTGAAAATCAAAAAGAACAAATTAATTTGGCAGGTAATTAAAAAAATCGACTTTCAAGCGTTCACCCCCAATAACTTATGAACAGCTTTACCAATTTTCATAAAAATACCGAATTTTGAATAAACAAAAATACTTTAATTTGATAACCCAGGCAAGCATATTTGCATACTTTAGGTTGCTCACCCCCGCTACGATGACACAGACGGCCACACAAACACACAGACACCACAAGCTTATAAAACACTGCTTTTTTGTAGGCGGTTAAAAAAAGAATTATGGAGAGTTATGTTGCCGCTTCTTTTGCACTTGAGCTTGGGTAGCGGCACTACATTGAGACGTAGTAAATTATAAGTAAGCTATGGTGAGACATAAAAAAATACAGGTTACCTTCCCGCGAATGCATAAATTCTCGTAGAATGTAGATCGTGAAATGAAAGCATGATTGAGGATGCAGAATATATGATCCAGACCCCTCGGCTACGAGTGCTATGACCTTCCATCAGGATTTACCAATCAGCTCCCCTGAACTTGAAATAGAGAGAACAATTTTCACATTAGTTTCCATACATAAATGAATACAGAGTATCACGCCTGTTTCGTGCTACTCTGGGAGAAAAGGAAAAAACTTAGAATGTACCAGCTGCTTCTCTTCCCGAGCAGATCGTAAAATTCAATTTAGGGAATGGGTGAAATGCGAATAATAGGATATGCAGCAAGCACCCATCATTATTTTGATTTATTTTTCCATACTCCTGCCCACCATCAAGGTAGAAGTTGCCTTTGAGTCTTGTAGCTTTGGTCTCTGTCTACTCTTAGGGATTTGATAAAGAAGTGGTAGCGTATGTATTACTATGAGAAAAGGGTCGGATAATTATATTTCGTATATCATCCGTCTTTACTTACGCATATTTTCCTTTAGTGCAGAGCGTTGCAAAAACGTCGCGCCTTTCAAACGTTACCTTGGATAAAATCTATTAGTAGTCACTTATTATTACCTGGCCCTACGCAAACAGTGTAAACACGCATGCACGACGCAGCAGAGGCAAGTGCAATAGGATTTGGTCGCGTATTAGTCATTATTCAATTGTTATGTAAGGCAACGACCTAAAATCGAATCTGCAACAAGTGCGGGAAGCGAAAGGTTGTGACTGTCAGCGGAAATACTTACCTACCTTTTATATTGGTTGTCTGGAAGAGATTGTTTAAGGCGAAAAAGATCGCCCTTTGTAGCTACTCATTTAATTCTTCAAGCACCGATTGGCCTGATCGGGCCATAAGAACAATTGAATTCAATTGTATCTGTGATTTATGTGCTTGAAGGATTAATATAAAATTATTTCTTTGTGTTACATTTTTCTTTTGGTGTACATTAAAGAGTTATATGTTTATCTATCTATCATAATTTCAGACGCAGAAACTTCACTGCTAAACATATTACGTGTGTCATTATCTTCTTCATCGATCCCTCAATGCTGAGAATAATAATCACATATTTGTTTCCAGACAGTTCGGTCGTCAGTACTATAGACCGCCTTGCATGAACCTCCAAAGCTTTTGTACGTCGGCTTATTTAGGCAGGGCAGTTTTCATCAGTTATTAACACCCTCGATTGGCCCAAAATCGCCGATTGGAAATACCTTATAAGAGTAAACTGTTTTGACAACTTCTTTGGCGTATTGGTAACCACGCTTGTCCGCCACTCGGAGGTTTCGGGTTCAACACATCACCCAGGCCAAGTTGGAAAATGGCCTTTCAAATTGTCCCGGGTCTTGTGGATTTTAGTGGTTTCTTATTTGGTTGGGATTTCGTCCAATTAAAACGTTGTAAAACGCTAGAATTTAATAGTAAAAATTAAAAAAACATAATTGGCCGTGAAGTTAAAAGAAAAAATCTGATAGTTTTCGAAAAATAAAATTCCATATTTTGATTTCGTCGCTTACATTTCGGCCCCACAATTTGCTCTATATCTAAAGAAGTTTATCTTATATGTTAGCCACTTGCAAGGGTGATGGGTTACACATTTATTGCAACTTCCTTCGCCACTGTTACCTGTGCAAAAAGGGAAGGTAATTTATCCTGATGTTGACGTACTTACTGATTGAGGCAAGTAAAGGCTTTGGCAGCAAGAATATTAAGAAATTGAATGAACGGAATCCGGTACATACATCGCCTTCCAGACTCCGTCTGCTAAGAAGAGATCAGGCGCGAAAAGCGTAATTACATAATCACGCTATTCGCACCAATTTGTTTTCGTATTGTACTATTATGTACAATAATGTACATAATAGTACAATACGAAAAAAAAATGGTTCCTACTTATAAAAATTGATCTAGTTACAAAACATTTTTTCGTATTTCTACATACATTTATTGGGAAAGTCGTTTAAAATATAGACTGAAAATTTACTTGTGCCGGAAAACGCTTCGTTCACAATTTTCTTTTAAATCTCTTCTTTTTCTGTCCGTCTGTCACAACGAATTGGCCCCAAACCTACTGGACCGATAAAGTTGAAATTTACTCTTACAAAATAATGCCCTTATTAAACCACTTTATCTACAAGGCATAAGGTTAGAACATAAGCCTTTCGAACATATATTTTTAGCAGCGAATAGGTAGTCTGTCCTTGAGTCCACGGGTTGTATAATTTGTGGTGTCAGGTACCACATACAACAGCTGTGTTGACAGGGCAGGTTGCCGTTCTAACTGGCATTGCTGAACATACGGGGGAGGAATTGGGGCGTGCACGTTGATCCTTTTTGATATGTGACGTATTTAGACATTTATAAAGTAACTATCTAGTAGTTCTTCGGTTTTGTTGATGCGAATTAAAAAAGTATTATTCTATCACATACAAACAATACTATTACGTCTTTATCCTTAATGGGGCAGGCAGAGAGAGCATTTTGGGTTTAGCGGCACTAAGCAGATCTCCTCAGGGCCGTAAGGATCAAAAGACCACTTTTAGGGTGATGGTGTAATATTGTATTATGCCTAATAAAACTGAAGTTCCTTTGTACATTACAAGTACAAATTCCAGTCTGTCCAATGTCCATTTTACGATGGGGATATCCCATTCGTCCCCAGTGGGGACGTCCCTACTGTGGATGAATGGGACAATTTTTAGTTTTGTGAGTTTCGACTGCGTCGTCCCCACTGGGTACGAATGGGAATACCTATTTTTTCACAGTGCCATTCGTCTACAGTGAGGACGTATGGGACAGACTTCCACAATACCCATTTGTCCCTAGTGATGATGAATGGGAATTTTTTGCGTTTTTAGATTCCCATTTGACCCCAGTGGTGGTAAATGGAATGGATATTATTGCGGCTCTAGTTATGTTAAATAAAATAGCTGATAATTATTTTCAAAAAGTATGGTTTCCCCACTAGGGACGAATGGCACTGTGAAAAAAATGTTATTCCCATTCGTACCCAGTGGGGACGACGCGGCGGGGACAATCGAAACTCGCAAAACTAAAAATTGTCCCATTCGTCCCCTGTGAGGACGTCTTCACTGGGGACGATATACCCGTTTCGATGGATTTGCTCATTTCAATAAAAATGGGTTTTAAGTTTTATGTGTCTTTTCAACTAATAATTAATCTTTCATGCTGATCAATGAGAAAAAAAACGTAGAATGTACCAGCTGCTTCTCTTCCAGTGTAGGTCATAGCGACCGAAAAATGCTAATCATATTAATAGGCGATGCGGCTAGTTTATCCCTTATTGATTCTTTTTTCCACTTTCTCGCCACCATCAGCACTAAGCTGAAAAAAGCCTTTGGGTCTAGCGGCCCTGAGGTCTGTCTGCTTATAACCGCATCCAAAATTCTCCCTGACCCATCGGAGATATAAACGTGATAATATACAAATAGTGTCGTAAGACTTTAAAAAGGTCTCTTCCATTAAATTTCCTTCCTCTCACCTGTGTGTAAAGCTGCTTCCGCTTAGCCACGCTATATACAAAGCATCAAAATCGTTTTCTGTGTACACTCGTATGTTTCCAAAATTTATCTGAAGGAATATCGAAAATTCTGAGTTCTCGGGCGCAATAAAATGAATTTAATTGCAGCCGTTGGTAATGAAAATTTTATTTCCTCTTGTTTACCAGATACTGTAATTGTAGGATATTTTATGACACTTGTTGGTCGATACTTTGATACCGATGTAACTTTCTACACTTCTTCAGGTAAAGAGTCGTAATTTTTTTTTTACATTTTTTATGTTGAAAAGGTACAACTGAATTTGAACGAACAAAGTAATAACATTGTGGTTTTAAAACGTAACGAGTAACTTTTTTTTTGAGGAAAATAACGTATAATAATGAATTAATATAATATTATAAATTTAAATGTTTGTACTGATGTATGGAATGGAATTTAAATGTTTGTACTAATGTATGGTATTTTATGGAAGTTTGGTAGCTTTCCAAGTGAAGTTAGTTGTTTTTTTGTTAAAAAGTTAATAAATTAGGTCGCGTTCTATGCCTAGGACCTATAAATTTTTACGGGTTTTATAAATAAACAAATTACACCCATTCAGCTAGCCCCAAAGTATGTTCAAGACTTACTTAGTGGCTAGCTGAAACTAGAAGATAAATATCCAAGACCCAAGACAATTTGAATAAGCAAGAAAATACGTCAGAGACTTTATGGGTAAAGTAAAACTTGTGACGACCTTGTTGATGGGTAAAGTAAAACCGTGGCGTAGTAGTTAACACGCTAGTTTGCCGCTCCGATGGTTCTGGGTTCGATCCTCAGCCAGGGCAAGTAGAGAATTGCCCTTTTCAAATTTTCCTGGCTCTTAAGATTCTGTTTACCTAAATTATATGTATTTATTAAAAAATATGGTATCGTTGAGTCAGTATCTCATTAGGACTAGCTCAACCTGTGTGATCTGTCCCCATATACTCACCTACATATTTATTTACTTATTATTTAAGTATTATACTAGATTTTTCGAGAACATACGAAACTTGGTAGCTTTGGTTACCGTCACAGACCTAGATTTTATTATTACTATATTTGCCCTCATATCGTTGCGTCAATACTTTAACGATCTAATCGATCTATTGTCTATCCACGGCAATAATTACAATATACTGATTACTCGTCGATGATGGCTTGCTAGTCAGCAAGCCGAGCAACCAATTTAGAACTGCTTAAATTCGTTACGCCCAACATAGCAATTAACAAAAATCGGTTGCCATCCGAAAGATCGGCAAAAAGCAGAGATTTAAAAACAGACAGACAGTCATATACGAAATAATTGGAAGTGTAATAAATTTATTTGCACACAAACACATTGGAAAAATGGGAACTCTTCACTTTATCGCAATTGACTTCAACGATTTTCATTCCCCATAAAACTATTCGCAGATCTTTTAATACAATATTTAACAAAACCTTAAATCTGTTTACATCGAAATTTCATTTACTCGATTATTTATTACTTACAAACTCAGTTACAGAACATCGGTATTTATTTTTATATTTTATGTATTTGATCGAAATAATGTAACATCAAAGTTTTGTTACCTATAATTTTGTTTCCACGTAAGTTTCTGCTTGCAAAATAGTTCAAGCATTTGACAGCTCTATCCATCATTTTACTAGTTTAGGGCAATCCTATAAATAAATATTTTTTTAATGAAACTTTGTTCCATAAAATGAAACTACGATGACCAACTATTCGATTTATTAAGAAAAATAAATAGTAAAAATCGTGAAATAGCTTTCTGGGAAATAAAATTCGATGTCAAAAAAATCTGTATTCTAATAGACTCTCCCTGGAAAAATATGTTAAAGCTGGTTAAAGCATAATTTTATGTTTTTTTATTTTATTTTGTTAATAAATAGTGGTTTGCCTTTAACCTGCAAATTATTTACAAGACCATATCTTAAAAACTCTGATCAATTTCACTTGTCATATCAACTGCAGGAAGTCCACAGCTGGACATAGGCGGCCTATGTCCAGCTGTGTGGCCTATGATAGGCCAATTTCACCTTTATTCTGTTTTAAAAAACTTCAATTTTTATTAAATTTTGATCTGATGATGAATTGATGATATTCAAGTTTAAGGTATATGGAACATGCATAAAAACGCCGGATTGTCCAAACAGACTCGAGATGAGATGAGATGCACGCCACGCTCGCTTGTTCAATAATTCAGTGACCGGTCTACCCGTTTTGGAAGTCTATGCAAAAAGTATAACCATCGCATTAGGCCGGCCCAACTCGCTCTGATTTCACTGTCGCAAAAACTTAGAACGGTATTGTAATGACTTTTTAGAATCTTCATTCATTATCTGTAATTAGTTTCAAATTTGTTTGGAATTATTTGCATTTAAGTGAGACGATTTTAATTTATTGAATCTGTGTTTTTTTATTCTATTTAATTGGTTAAGAACCGATTTGATGAAACTTTAGAATAACACACGATGATTAAAGATTTTTGTGCGTTAGTTGTCTAATAAATAAACTCATTGTCAAAACTTCAACCGTCTACCACACACGAACTAACTTTATTTAAACTTTAAACCAGTATTCGCCCTAAACTATTTGACATCTAGTAAAACTTCATTCTTATCTGTCAATGTCTATTTGATATTATGTTTATTTCTCTCACTTATTTCCAGCGAAGGAACGCAGCCAGCGTTTTTGCTACCATGCTGCATCGGCAAGACGACATTTTTTGTTTAATTTTATATGTGTATTTTATTTTTATATTATTGTTTAGTTTTTGGTGCTGTTTAATCTATGTTTTATCCTAACAATCGGTCTGGACCTTATTTAAAACAAACTCCACTCTTGTAACTCAGCATCGATATTTATATGAATACTAGCTCAAGCCCGCGGCGTTGTACGCGTGGAACATATTTGATAATCCCTCGGGAACCTCACATTATCCCGGGATAAAAAGTATCCTATATGTTAATCCAGGTAATAAGCTATTTAAATGTTCTCTATGTAAAATTTAATTCCAATCCGTACAGCTGTTTTTGCGTGAAAGAGTAACAAACATCCATCCATACATACATATAGTAAGATTAAGATCGGTTGAGTGCTTTTTAATTTATTATATGCGAACGTATGTATATAAATAAATATTTTTTTTATAGGTGACGTATAATTAACCGAATTTTAAAATAAGGCGGTTTACAATTCGAATGTGTACCTATGTCTTTTTATGTATGTTTCCCGATTACTCTAAGACGCCTGGATCAATTTGGAATATTCTTTTTTTTAATTAAAATGTCATACTTGCGAGGTTGTCCCATATAAGTTTTATCAAAATCGGTTGTGTAGTTAAGCGTTAAAGTTGATTTTTAGTTTTGAAAAGATACCGTGTTTAGTAGAACATTGTTGTGGCCTTTGAATCTTGCGGCCCTGGGCTCTATCAGCCTAAGAAAACCCAAAATGCTCTGTGTGCCCCATTCGGGATAGAAACGTTATTATTATGTAATGTAAGTTTTTGTCTCTTCCATGCTTGTCTGAGAGAAAAAACATAGAATACTAGGTAATGTACTCGTAAGTACAATATGTATCAGAAACCCTGTCGTAATCGTCATTTCATATATATATATATATATATATATATATATATATATATATATATATATATATATATATATATATATATATATATATATATATATATCATCATCATCATCATCCGAGCGTATTCCCGGTTGCATCCTCAGCAGTAACGCTACCTAACCAAGGAGATTTGACGAGGTTACTGGTTTTTTACACAGAGCGACTGCCGTCTGACCTCCACAACCCAAAGGGCAAACCAGGAACCAATCCTTGGATAGTTTGATGATCAAACGCTAGGTGGCGTTCGGGACCCACAGTTTTACGTGCCTTCCGAAACACGGAATCATCTTTCTTTTCGGATAATCAGGTGATTCAAGCCTGCAATATCCTATCCAGACTGGAAACAACTTTTCACAAAGTATGCTTCCCAGTGGGAATCGAACCCATGACCTCCGGGTCACAAGGCGAACGCCTTGACCACTGGACTACGGAGGCAGTCAACGGAGTTTAAGCGTATCCTACACGTAAAACGAGCAAATCTAATATATATATATATATATATATATATATATATTACATTTGCTCGTTTAAAGTGTAGGATACGCTTAAAACAAAACCATCCGTCTAGTGCGGTAGCAGGCTGAAAAATTCCTGTTTAAGTAGGTGTTAGCAGTCCATAGACATCAATAGAAACTAGAACGAACGTTAATTTGTTATATTAGTTTTATTAATGATCTCCAATACTGGTTGTACGATGATATCAGAAGCTCAGTGGAATCGCCTTTATAACGTTATAGCGGGCTTGCTTTTTTTAAAGGTTTGGGTATATTGAGTCGGGTCTAATCGGAGTGGAGCGGGTCTTATGATTAAACTGCGTACTTTGCATTTAAGAGATCGTAGTTATGGTTGGAATTTGTGGATGACGCGTGTTCTGACACGTTTGAAGCGGTGGTGGCCACGTGGTTAAGGCACTGGCTGTGCATCTGCACTGCTAGGCACCAGTTCTATTTTCGCTAGTCACAATTTATACTTCTGAGTTTGTATTCATACACAGTCATTTTCAATTACCACCATTTACATCCGGTGAACGAAACCACGCGAGAACACTTGCTCACTAGTTCACCACTGTGTAATAATTGCAGTTATCATGAGATGACAATCATTCAACTACATCAGATGCCTATAGGCAGCTTGAGAAATCTTGACTCCATGTTAGCTATTAAAACACGATAAGATATTTCTCCATGTATTTTAATTTATTTATTTATAAGAGAAAGGGAATCCACGTCATACATACATACTATTATGGTTTTAAATAAATAAATAAATATATAGGGACAAATTACAAAGTTTGGGCTAGCCCCAAAGTGAGCTAAAGCTTGTATTATGGGGTACTAACCAAAGATATTATTCAGGTTATTTTATGATAAATACATATATATGAACACCCAAGACCCAGGACAATTTGAAAAAGGCCATTTTTAACTTGTCCTGTCTTGGGATCGAACCCAGAACCTCCGGATAGGCGGTCGAGCGTGTTGACCATTTCACCACGGAGGTCCTTAAATTTAATCAGGTTATCCCCTATGTTATGAGGCAGATAGTTTGGGTCTTGGGGTCCTAAGCGAACAGGGTCCAGGGCCGCAAGATTCAAAGACCACTTTTAGCCTAATGGGCGAGAAGGTAGAAAAATAAATCAAATTAGTAATTCAGGTCACGTCGTTACGCCTAAAATATAGGTATATTACAGCCATGGGGACCTGCGTGGATTTGAGAAGTGGCCCGACCCGATGCGACCCGCCTTAGTTTTGTAAACGTTTAAAATGTATAAAATTTATAATCGTATACATTTATATTTTTCTCAAATTGTTGGTTAGTTTGAAATTAAAAGCTCTTTTCTCTGGCAAACAACCAATGATGTGTAATATTTGATAAATTTATTGCAATATCCGATATGTGAATTGGATTCATTCATAATGTCATATATTTTAATGATGTTAGTTTACAATGTTAATTTATTAAATGCAGATATCTGATTGATCGCTACTTAAAGGAACTGGTTAGCAGGACCTACTTTTATTAAAAATAAAGTAGGCAAGTTGGTGTGATATCTAGTTTTAAAACTATGTATAAGCAATGTTAAGGCTTATTGAAATTGAAAGAGGCGTGAAAATAAAAAAGCTCGTTTGGCACATAAGCTACGATTATTCATCTTTAGACATCATTTTGACATATGTTTGCCTACTTCTTCTGTTTATGCCTTTTTCCAAATTGGGGTAGATTCCGTAATTTTCGGTCCTTCCCTATCTCCGTACTAACCCACGTTCCCCATATCTGATCTCACACACGTCCCATGTCTTTATTTTCCTAATCTATTATTGGTCATTCTTTTCCTATATTTTTTTTGATTATTGCCTACTTTATAGTATAGAAAAAGTTTCTATGAACACACTTAATAAAGTCGTAGTTGTTTAATTCCATTAAATGGTTACGAGACTGTCAGTAACAGTAATATGACAAAGAATAAAGGCGAAGGAAGGAGATAACAAATTGGATACAGATCAATCTCTTTTTTTATGGTTCCGTACCCAAAGGGTTTATACCCTTTGGGTACGGAACCATAAAAAATTTAACGGAGTTAGAAGAAAGAAGGGTTTTGTCTGTATGTCTGTCACAAGGCCGTGTCTCATGAAGCGTGATAGCTGAAAATAGAGCGAGAAGATATAGTCTCTTTTACACCGAGGCATAACTGGACGCAATGCCAAATTTCAACGACGCTTGTCAATAATAGAACACACCTGTAAGTGTGTTGACCTGAAAATCAATGGTTTTAAACATTTCTTTTTATAGACAGACGCCAGACGGATTTATTTTTATTTGGGTAAATCACCTTTTACGAAAGAGGCGAGATGACGTTTTGTTGTGACGAGTTCTCTAATATGTATTACTGAAAGAAATATTTTTTCAAAACTAAAAACCGACTCACCCTCATACTACACAACCGATTTTGATAAAATTTCTATGGGACTACCTGGAAAGAATACCCTTTCAAACAAAAATATTTTGCAAATCGGTACAGGAGCCTTCGAATAATCTAAATGATCGCGACGAGTTGACAACCTCCTCCTTTTTGGAAGTCGGTTAAAAATAGTCTTCATTTGGGGATAGAGTAGCGCTGAAGATTTCTTTTTTCAATGCAGGTAGACCAAGGCTAAAATAAAATCATACTTTTAAATTTTTCTTCTGGGTTAACTGTTCAATATCGGTATATCGAACAGTTTACCCAGTCTTACAAGGACCAACTTGCCTTGAATAATTTCAAACATCTAAAACACCTATTTCTTGATCGAACCAGCAAAGCGAGCGAAGTTTTCAAAGACTCTTTTTCTATCTTTGATCTACATAGATACATAAAAACGTCCAATTGTTTAAGTAGTCTTCCCGTATACTCGTACCAGTAAGTTTTATCACACATACATACCTTGTATGTATGTTTGTCTGACGATGAATTTTCGGTATAGCGTTCACCGAGATTTCGTCTGTCGGAATTGAGTGGTAGACTAGATAACACGAGTAATTTTAATCAAAGCTACATGAAATTGTATAGGAATGTAGAAGAGCCAATAGAATTTTAAAGTTCGATTGAGCCAAATCTGTCAAGAGGTTGCCAAGATATAGGGTTCGCCAGAACATTGTGTGTTTGACTGAATTTTATCAGTTCGAAATGCCAAGATTGGGCTGTTAAATATGTCTTGATTGGCAATGTCCGATTCTTAGACTTGTTTTGCCGCTTTAGGTCACTGATAGTGAAAAAAGAGCTGACTAATTTAACGCGACATTCCAATGAAACACATCATACTAAAAGTCTCATGTAATGTTGTATGTGTTTCTGCCGTAAGAGAATTAACTATTTGCTTATGGAATTTGATTTACATTTCGAACGAGCGAGCGAAGTGAGCGAAGTCTTCCGAGTCTACTTGAATAATTCAGCGTTTGTTTGTATGTTTGTACTTACAAATTCATCTACTCTGCAACTTCTTGGTAGGCTTCCTTATTATAATATGGATATTATAATAAGTATACTTATATTTTAATATATACTTTAGAAAATAATTTCACCGAATTATGTTAATAATTATTCAAAGTAATTATTCAATTTTATTCATATGTATTCAATGTATGTATAGTGTCTACATTAGCCTATTATGTTTGAAGACTATAGTTACTAATTCACCGATTCCATAGCTATCGCTTTTGATTCGCGCTCTTTCTGATTTATTTACCTGAGTAATATAATTACCCATATTATTAGGCACTCGAGGTTTATTATATAAGATAGTTTTACGCATTATCATAAGTATAATGACTATTTCGTAATTTGTACTAAATGTGTAGACAGTATATTTTATCACGTAAATGGTGGATAGGTGTTAATTTTATACATATTTGAATAATTGAAAATTAAATTCAGTCAGTAATGACATGACTGTATGTTGCCAAAATAAAATAAAAAAATAAAGTATTCAGTAAATGGAAACAGCTGACATACAGAACGTACCACAAATAGGGAAGTGGTGAGGAAAATAAATGAATGAATGCATAAAATTAACACATATCCCCCTTTTACACGATACAATTTATTGTCCACATATTAAGCACACATTACATTATGAAATAGTAATGTAATGGCATTCAAAAATAGGTGCGAATGTTGTTTTAAAAACCGGAATTTACCGATTTTCGGGAACCTGTGTATTCAATGGGCGGATACGGATATTCAGTATTGTATTTTGTCATTGAAATATATATTATTATTTTTATTGCGTCTTTCTGTTCTTTGACTATTGTGTTTTTAGTGCCAAATTCTATAATTTACCTTTATTTTACGCATCTTTTTGTCTTAGTGAGCTCTTGGCAAATAATAGGAAATAAATCTTAAGAAAAAGTTCATAGTTAATGTCAAATTAAGTTATTGATTTAAAATATATTATTTCCTCCGGGTATTTTTTTTAATACTTAATCAGGTTTATATTAAACAATACCTTAATCTTTA
The DNA here is from genome assembly GCA_943193695.1 of Acrobasis suavella. NCBI lineage: Eukaryota > Metazoa > Arthropoda > Insecta > Lepidoptera > Pyralidae > Acrobasis > Acrobasis suavella. The sequence goes on from OW971928.1 coordinate 34,923,326, forward strand.
AACGCAAAATAACAAAATAAACACCTTTGCCAGCAAAAAACATTTAATAAATACTGAAACGATTCATTCAAACCTGATGTATAGTTTATCTGTTACAAAGACTGTTAAAACTACTCCATAGTATTTTTTTTATCGAATCCTCTTTCTAGGTCTCTCGGTCATGGACTCGGTATTAAGTCCTCTTATATTGGTCTACCAAAGATATAAAATAATCTCCATTTGTAATTTGAACCCTGGGATATCTATGTAGTAGTTACTACCTAGGTCGTAATAATAAATGGTGTTTTTTGCTCTTCGTAGTAGCTCAGATATTTGTTAGAGGCTCGTCAATATTGATAGTAATCGCAAACGAAAATAGATTTAAGTTGTGAGCGATTGACTTTTTGTCAAGAGTAAAAAAGGATGTGTATTTGGTTATTTCATTCTATGCGTCTTATTCTACTCAAGTCGTTCTTTAGTAACTGAACTGAACAAAAAAAATATTGCCTTATTTAATAAAACAGGTGATTTTACGGATGGAAAGTAACGTAACATAAATGGTTTAGTTACTCCGTATTATAGGCTGAAAACGGTCACTAAATCGTTTAAGGGAACTGTACAAAGTTTTATAATGAACTGCAAATCGGTCCTTGATATTCCAGATAGAAAATTTAAAGCTTATGTAAAGAAAGTACTTTGTGAAAAGGCTTATTACGGAACCGATGATTATCTTAAAGACAAACGTCTGGCTTGATCATGGCGCGGGTCATTTTTAAGGGTTTGTATTTGTATACTTACAATTGTCGTAATTTGAGTACAATTACTTGCGCTTAGGAGGCAATAAACTTAGTTGTAAGTAAATAATCCGACATCAACAACTACGTATTTTGAAATCGAAATAAAAAAAAATGACAATTATCAAGTGATACAAACATCCAAAGATAAATAAATGATCTTCGACTTTTTGAATTTTTTTTGTTTAATATCAGTATCATATAAAATGTTCAAAAACACACGACTTATACATGTGAAAACTCGGACTGATAACGATCGGGCGTGTTACTCATTCAACGTAGTATTTATCTCGACCGACATTAGTACAAGTACTAAAAACTTAAAAAACTAGATAATAAGACAAAGGTGAAGTCCTCTAACATTAATTTTGTGCATCAGAACATACAGAGCCTCACCAGCAAATATCTAGAAACTTACCAGTTCCTAGAAAGTAACAATGTTGATATTTTTTGTGTCACGGAACACTTTTTCCAAAATGATAATCAATTAGTGTTTCCAAAAAAATTTGCAGTAGGTAGTGCATATATAAGAGAAAATATAGAACATGGAGGTTCCTTAATTCTTTTAAATAATACTATTAAATTCAAAGAAAGAAAAGACATAGTAGGGTTGTCTCTTGAATGTACCATTGAACTATCATGTGTGGAGTTAGATAAATACATTATTATTTGTGCTTACAGACCTCCTTCAGCTTGTTATAACACTTTTGAAAACGTTATGGAAGACGTCCTAACACGATTTAGCTCTCAAAATAAACATATTATTGTATGTGGCGACTTTAATGTAGATATTTTAGTTTCGGACACAGAAAGTATTAGGTTCATTAACTTATTTAATTAATTTAATTTGAGGTATACATTCTTTGAGCCCACTCGAATAACTGAAACATCTGCCAAGTGCATTGATAATATTTTTTGTGATTGCCCGGTCATTGAAACAAAAATCTTTGATTGTCTTGGCTCTGACCACCTCGGCCAACAAGTATCACTTGTATCTCCAAAAGATCACATCCCACGACCTATCACTTGCAGGCCTATTACTACCAATCGTAAAGTGCATTTTCGGGAATGTATAGAAAATAATTTACCTAGATTAGATTTTATTGCAAACCCTAACGACCATTACAAAAATATTTTTAACACGGTGGAGGGAGAGTTTAGCAAAAGCTTCCCACTAAAATCTCTTAAAGCTGATAATAAACCTAAATTTTGTGATTGGGCTACTAAAGGTATTTACACTAGTAGGAGGAAATTATATGAACTATATGGTGAAAAAAGATATAATTTTAATGCGGATTTTTTGGCATATGTTAAAAAATATTCAAAACTTTTCAAAAAAGTGTGTTTGGCTGCGAAAGCATTACATCTAACGAATAAAATTAAAAATTCTAAAGATAAAGTTAAGACAACATGGTCAATTTTACTACGATCGTTGTATCACTCGTTATTTGTATACCACGTAGTCTCACTATTCATTGTATTGGGCAGATAACACAGTCTTTAGAGATCTTCAATTTAAAAAAAAAACAGCGTCTGACCTGTCTCTGTCACCTGTCAAACCGGCCGCATTCTTCATTCACTTTTGTTGTGCGGACACGATAGCACATATATTAAAATTATTTTTTAGTTTTAGTTTTCTTCCATAGTTTTAGTGTTATATTTACATTATACTTGTGGTTTATACATATAGATTGTGAAATAATCATAAATTAGGTGAAAGAAGCACCAGCATGACGTGGATTTTTCATGCAGCAGTAATGATTGTAAGTTAATTCTTTTCATGTATTTTTCACTGCAGTATTTTAACTATTTATTCAAACTGGGTACTTATATTGTGAATTATTCATGTGTATTCAAAATTTTTATCACTATTACGTAACGTACGTAACTTATTAATTACAACCTCCAAAGTCGGTACCTGCAAAAAAAGCAATAAAAATTGCTGACTTAGATACAATATATACGACCCAAGGCATTTTCCATCTTGCCATGGCTAGGGATCGAACACAGAACCTCGAGTGGCGGATTGGCATACCAACCATTAGGCCACGGAGATCGTAAAATGTTTTTTCAGTAGTAAACTACCTACATTTATGTTTTATTCTATTTTACGTGAATTTATTTTTCGTGCTAAAATAAATATCAGCCAAAGAGGTACTAGTTCAGATTGTTGTCATATCTTGTCAGAGTTTCTTTGATCTGGGAAGAAAAAGGCAAGCATACGTGATGCAGCAAGTACTACGATGTGAAGTAATTTGGTTTCAACGAACGATTACAAGATTTAAGGAAAACGGTCTCTGTTCGTCATCACACACGAGGAAATAACAATTGTTTTAAACGTTGTGCATAGAACTATAATGCGGTTATAGTCACGCACACTTCGTACTGCGATGCGGTCGTAGTCTTGTTCAAGCATTACAGTACAGAGAAAATGGAAATAACAATTGAGTTCTAAACGCAGTGCATAGAACTATGATGCGGTCATATGTCACGCACTTTTAGTATTACGATGCGGTCGTAATCTTGTTCAGACGTAACCTATCTACAGCACAAATGGAAATTACTTCAATACTAAACTATAATGTATCACACCGTAAGGTACTTTATTATTATATACTATGACAATGAGGTACAACAATGTTTTAGCAGGTACGATGATGTACTATGATGCACTATGGCATGCTTTGATAAACTATGAGATCCTATGACGTAATATAATGCACTACGATGTACTTTAACTGTACTTAAAAAGTACTTGAAATGTACTTAAATTGTACTTAAAATGTACTTAAAACGTACTTAAAATGTACTAAAAATGTATTTAAATGTACTTTGATGTGATTGGTACTAATGTGATGTACTATGATGTACTATGATGTACTAATGTACTATGATGTACTATGCTGTACTATGATGTATTATGATGTACTATGCTGTACTATGATGTACTATAATGTACTATGATGTACTATAATGTACCATGATGTACCATGATGTACCATGTTGTACTATGATGTACTATGGTGTACTATGATGTACTATGATGCACTATGATGCATAATGGTTTACTATGGTGTACTATGATTTCTATAATGTACTAGGAAGCAGTACAATATACAAGGAAGCACTAAGATATACTGTACCATGCCATGCTGCTCTACGCTGCTGTAGGCTGCCCTATGCTGCCTTCGCCGCCCTACGCTTCTCTACGCTACACAACGTTTTACTACGCTGTTGTGTTCTGTTCTACATAGTACTTTTCAGTACCATTTTGTACGATTCCGTACTATGCCGAGTTATACTGCACTATTCTGTACTATGCTGAGCTATACAAATTTATGCTGTACTGTATTGAACTATGTCAAATCAAGCTGTACTACGCTGTACCATGTCGATTTATACTTTGTTACGCTGTAATATTTTATTCTTCTTCAAGTTATGATCTATCCTTAACAAACATGAAATGGCCATAACAAATTATTGAATGAATGATTGAAACATAATGACGTATGTAGTGAAAAGCGATTCGATCGTTTATCGTTTAGCGATCGTTTATAAACTGTCGTAAAACCATGAATAATATTGATATAATATTGCATTGCTCTATATCAATGATACGGCTAAATAAAAGTTTCTATATGAATTTTCTCACTTCGCTCAGTAAACCATGTAGGTTTATACATAAACAAATATTTAATGACTATATTAAATACTAAATTATTTTATAAAATCGGGCATCGAATTATATAGCCCTTGAAAATTATTTACAGAGTGAATACATCTTTGTCAAAATTTTGTAACAAGTGATATCTAAACGTCGGGGTATCTTGAGCTATGGATCATGAGGAAATGGAGATTCTCAGAGGAGGAAATCCCTGTGGGAAATAGCATCAGGCTATTGATATATTCAAATCTAACCCAAGTTTTGAAATGACAATTTCTTGAAACTTCATACTTGCTGTGTAATTTACACGTGCATAGATAGTATAGCTTCTTATCGAGATGCTTATTTGAAATAGTCAACTTAAAGATGTTATCTTTAAGTTTAATTTTTTATTATCTATTTCGTGATGAAATCAGCAAAACCTCATTTAATTATACTTTATTTATAGAATATGGTAAATAGTTGGATACAAATTACAGGTATATTGTTTTACGCGTAATGACACTATCTAATCTCTACATAGAGATCTCATCTAAGATGTTGTTGAATAGAAAAAATGCAGTATATTTATTTAGATAAATTTCAAAGTAAATGAACTTTTAATTTAAAACCTGGTTTTATAGACACTATATTATTTTATTAATACATAAATATGTGAAAATTAAAATTCGGTACATTTTATTGCAGAGGTTATAAAACTGCCTGCAATCTCAACAGTTTCTACAATAACATACAAAATTTGAAGTTGATAATTGTGACTCTTTTTTAATATGGTTAAAGACTATCTTGTTCAAACCTTTAGTCTTAAGCTATAACTATAAGTCACGCTTTGAGAAAACACTTATACATTTTCATATACTAAGAAATAAAGATTGGCTATATTAACTATAGGCTGGTTATAACAATTTAAATAATTGACAACATACTATAGGTACTTGCAGAAATATCCTGGTCTTCTAAATATTTTACCAAATCTATTTATTTAATTTAGATATCTCTTGACGCTAAGCGGTCTCTATAATAAAAAAAAAAACCTTTGGAACGTTTCTAAAAAGACTATTGATTTATTTTCACTATGGATTAATTTTTGCTACACAGGAAATAATATAAGCGCATCCTCAGCGGTGAGGCTTTGGAGCCCTGGATCCGCTACCTAATCTAGTTGATTTGACAAGGTAACTAGGTTGGTTCTGCTTACACAGAGTGACGGCTGTCGGACCTCCGCAACGGAAAAGGTAGACCAGAACCAGTCTCTAGGGAAATGTGGTAAGGACGTCAAATCGAACAAGACTTTTGTTACTCAGATTGTTTCGAATTCCTGTCATCATCTTCTTAGCCTCTTCCTTATTTGATTGATTTGAATTATCGTAATTTCAGATACCATTACATTCAAATGTGTTTTCTAAATGCGTTTATTTAATCATGATTAAATGTGACAAAAGTGTCCTCGACACAAATGTCACACAGCATCGAAGAAGAAAGTCATGCTCTATCTATAAAAATAATTTATGTTATCCATACCAAAAAATGTTGTCCAAAATGTGAGAATGTGATTTTCCCAATTAGTAAACAGATATTTTGCTTAAATAATTATCCTTCACGTTTTCTTTTAGAGAATTTCTCTATAACATATAAGAAACTAAATCGTTATTCTGTGTATACTAATACTGTTATCTAACTAATATGAAACATTTTTAACAAATCAGTTTTGTATGAAATACTATTTTCATCTTATCTAAGCCGAATAAGATTATTTCTGAAAATAAGTTTTTTAACGTGTGAACTTTTCTCATTACACGGTTGTCATTTAGTTCTTTTGATATACTCTTAATCACATAATGCTTGCTACTGTCAAGTAATACTAAAATCAATATTTATAACCTATATAAATAACTTTCGCTGTGCTACGGATTTATTATAATATAGTTTCTTTTTTTATCAATGATACCTATGATAACAAAAAAATTAAGTGGATGACTTCGTACCAGTTAAGTTTACATTAATAATAATTTAATTCATTATCGTATACGTAACAAGATTATACCATATAAAATTTGCTTTGATCAACACATAAAATATTTCTGTATGATAAATAATCCTAATCAAAGATATCGGCGATTAGTTTTACTGTGACTGACAAACTTTTGAGACAATAGAAAACTTAAAACTTGTTCGTCTCTTTAATACCTTATCTATTTTAATATTGTTATCAATATTAAGGTACAAAATAACTTTAAATTCAAATTATTTGAACATAAATGAATTTTTCGATTCATTCACCAGATCATTTTAATTGTTAGTCAATGTAAGGTCAAAAAGTTTTAATATAGTTAAGTATGGATCGTGCATTCCCAAATTTTGCAAATTAGCTCTAAACGTCCTACGTGGTATACAAATAACGAGTGATACAACGATCGTAGTAAAATTAATGGTTAAACAAACTTACCTTAAGCAAAGTTTGGCCATAATTTTATAAGATCTTGTATCCGAAGTTATTTGTAACCCGCCACACCCTAATATGTATAAGATTATACTTGCCCCAAAGCGAAATTTGCAAAATTTGTCTCTAAAATAATGAAGAATGCGGCCGGTTTGACAGGTGACAGAGACAGGTCAGACGTTGTTTTTTTTTTTAAATTGAAGATCTCTAAAGACTGTGTTATCTGCCCAATACAATGAACAGTGAGACTACGTGGTATACAAATAACTTCGGATACAAGATCTTATAAAATTATGGTCAAACTTTGCTTAAGGTAAGTTTGTTTAACCATTAATCTATACTATAATAAAAGAGTAAAAAAAATGTGTCTGTACATTGAAAATTTTTCAAAAAAAAATATTTGTGGCGATGGAGATATAGTAAGAGAGTAAGAAAATAAAAAAAAATGTCTGTCTGTTTGTCTGTTTGTCTGTTTGTACACGCTAATCTCCGGAAATACTGGACGGATTCGAATGAAACTTTTTTTGTTATATAGCTGTGAAGCCTGGGCAACATATAGGCTATAATTGATTTTGGAAAATGGAACACATGATGCAGAACTATAATGGTCCAGCTAAACTATAAAAAATATTAAAATGCCGCCTTAGCAAAAGTTGTTAAGTCTGATGAGAACTTTTTGTTGAGTTATAATACAACTGGCCAAGCGCGAGTCGGACGCGCGCGAAGGGTTCCGTACCATAATCTATGAAAAATCACGTTTGTAGTATGGGAGCCCCCCATAAATACTTATTTTATTCGATTTTTAGGGTTCCTTACCCAAATGGGTAGAAACGGGACCCTATTACTTAGACCGTCCGACTGTTAGTCTGTCTGTCTGTCTGTCACCAGGCTGTATCTCATGAACCATTATAGCTAGACAGTTGAAATTTTTATAGATGATGCTTTTTTGTTGTCGTTGAACAAAAACATACTAAATCTATACTACAAATAAAAGAGTAAAAAAATGTGACTGTACATTGAAAATTTTTCCAAAAAAAGTTGTTTCGTCCGAAGAAGAACTTATAAGTTCAGAATTTGCGGACCTTCAGAGCATAACACACCAGAAAAATTCTTGGACATGTGAACGCGCCATATTGACACCAAAATATTAAAAATCAATTATTATAGAACTTATGACGCAAATTATTGTTAATTTCTTGGATAGAGTTGTTGACGACACCACCAATTATCCAGTTGAGTTTCTTAATTCACTTGCAGCAAATGGACTCTCGGCTCACAAAATAAATCTTAATGTCGGAGGGCCAATAATGCGAATGCGCAATTTGACTCCGCCGAAACTGTGTAACGGAACCCAACTTAGTGTCTCAGCACTGTATGCCGAAGTTCAGCGGCTGAATTTCAGCCAATGCATGCCTGCAATGTTATTTGCATTACTAGCAACACATAATGCCGAACTTCCGATGCTTTTGCCTGAATCGGACCCGTACCCGTACCCGTACCTGTACCCGTACCCGTACCCGTACCCGTACCCGTACCCGTACCTGTACCCGTACTCCCTCTTCCGCTCCCGCCGCCGCTCCCGCCGCTGCCGCCGCCGCCGCCGCTGCCGCCGCCGCCGCCGCTCCCGCCGCCGCCGCCGCCGCCGCCACTGCCACCGCTGCTCCCGCTCTCGCCGCCGCCGCTACCGCCGCTGCCACCGCCGCCGCCACTGCCGCCGCCGCTTCCGCCGCCACCGCCGCTGCCGCCGCCGCTGCCGTTTCTGCTCCCACTCCCGCTTCCGCTCCCGTTCCCTCTTCCACGTACCCGTTCCCGTACCCGTTCCGCTCTCGCTCCCACTCCTGCTCCCGCTCCCGCCACCGCTCCCGCCGCTGCCGCCACCGACGCCGCCGCTGCTGCTGCCGCCGCTCCCGCCGACGCCTTCACCGCCGCTGCCGCCGCCGCTGCCACTGCCGCCGCCACTGCCGCCGCCGCTCCCGCTCTCGCCGCCGCCGCCACCGCCGCTACCGCCGCCGCCGCCACTGCCTCCGACGCCTCCGCCGCCTCCGACGCCTCCGCCGCCGCCGCCGCTGCACCGCCGCCACTTCCGCTCCCGCTCCCGCTCCCGCTTCCGCTTCCGTTCCCTTTTCCACTTCCGTTCCCTCTTCCGCTCCCGTGTCCGTTCGCCGCAGACGCGCCAAAGACGGAAGATTAAATTCTCATATCGGCACATCACTACAGTCCGGCGTTTCCACCGAACTTCAGCGGCTGAACTTCAGCTTATTTAGTGTGTCATCCCCACCGAACTTTAGACACTGAACTTTAGCCGCTAAACTTCGGCATAGTCTGCGAAGACACTTAAAGTTTACTGTGAGTGGTGCCAGTGAAACTGTATTTATTCCGCGTATAACAATTTTCCTTTTGAAAATACACAGTTTTACAAATACACAGTGTTTACTTGCTTTCCTATGAAAATAAGTCACAGTTTTAGAGGCTTAAAGCTGCTGATGTCGATCTAAGGACTGCTTTTTCGCATGGCCAACTTAATGTGGCTTTCTCCAGGGTTAGTAACACTTCAGCTCTTTTCATATTGGCTCCCGAAGGAAAGAATTAAAATAATATTGACTTTTAACTCACTAACTAACACTGTTACAAGTACTTTCTTATCTCTCTCTATCTTTTTTCTCTCATTAGTTGTTATTTATATTAATACGCCGGAGTCATAAAGTCCACGCGAACGAAGTCGCGGGTATCAGCTAGTTATTAATAATGAGACAGGAAAAACCAATACTAGGGACTCAACATTCACATTAAAAGTTGGAGAAAAAACCGCTGACTCGGATATCGAAGTAGCTAATGAATTCAATACTTTTTTTGCCAACATTTCCAAAGATCATCCAGTCATTGCTTTCATGTCCGATCGCCACCGATGAACTATTGAAAAGTAATTCATCTACGCCCAAAACAACTTTACCTTTACTAGCATAACTCCATATGACATTATCTCAGCCTACAAGGTTCTTAATACTAAAAAAACTGAGGACCTATGGGGTATTTCAGTTTCCGTTTTGAGCAGTATCATCGACCTGATTGCTCCTCACTTAACTTTAATATTTAATAAATGTTTTTCAGAAGGTGTTTTCCCTGACTTAATGGAAGCGAGTAAAGTAATACCACTGTTTAAACAGGGATCCAAAGATGATCCGAACAATTATAGACCAATTTCAATATTACCGGTTCTAAGTAAAATATTTGAAAAAATTATATTAGACCAGCTAGTATCGTATTTTAATATTAATAAATTACTTCACTGTCGCCAATATGGATTTACAAAAGGGCGGTCTACCACGGATGCAGCAGCGACCTTAGTTCAAATTATTTACGAAGCCTGGGAGAGTCGACAAGACGTTATAGGTATCTTTTGCGATCTGTCGAAAGCATTCGACTGTGTCGATCACATAATATTAAAAAATAAACTAAAATTTTATGGCGTTACTGATACTGCACTCTCTGTTATTTCATCTTATCTTGATAATAGAACTCAAAGAGTTGAAATCAACAGAGTATCCTCAAATAGTGCACCAGTTAGCATGGGTGTGCCTCAGGGTTCAAAAATTGGCCCATTTTTGTTTTTGATTTATATTAATGACCTCCCCTGTCTTGCAGAAAAGTTGTGTGAAGTAGCATTGTTTGCTGATGATACATCTTTACTTTTTAAGGTTGACAGAAAATGCACAAACTATGACGATGTAAGCAATACTATGTCACAAGTACTTAGTTGTTTCACGACTAATAATCTAAAAAAGATTAAGTGCGTTAATTTTTCACTATTGAGTAAACCCAATACTCACATACCTTTGAGTCTTAATGGCCAAGTTTTAGAATGGGTACCCAACACCAACTTTTTAGGCATAACTGTAGACTGGAACTTAAAATGGGATAAACATATTGAGGCCACTGCCAAGAAACTTAGTTCGGCAGCATATGCTGTGAGGAGGGTCAGACGGTGTACTAACGTTGAAACTGCTAGGCTAGTATACTTTAGTTATTTTCGAAGCATAATGTCATATGGCTTGCTGTAATGGAATAAAGCGGCTAACATACATGCTATCTCTGTGCTACAAAAGAGAGCAATTCGGTCGATCTACGGACTAAAATCACGCGATTCCTTAAGAGAGTTATTTAAATCTATTAATATTCTTATTGTGACATCTCAGTTTATTTACGACAATCTTCTATTTGTCAAATCTAGGTTAAATAATTTCAAGAAAAATAGTGATGTTCACAGTTATAATACGCGCAACAAAAATCAGCTTCATACGCCTAAATTTCGACTTGCTAAAACTAGAAAGTCACTCTTAGGTCTAGGTATAACATTATTTCATAAACTTCCCGAAGCGATCGTTAACCTACCAATGGCAAAATTTAAAATACATGTTAAAAAAGTTTTATTGAATAATGCGTACTATACTATCAATGATTATTTAAGTGATAAAAACGCGTGGATACTTCCTAAACATTTTCCATTACACTCCACATATGAAACATAAAATAGCTGCATTTTCTGTTACCATAATAAACTTACTGTAAAAACATGTAAATGCTCTGCGATCAATAGGTGACCAACATATAACTAATATTTTCTCTTGAAAAGGTCTACGAGTTCGGGTTTTTCATGCTCACTAAAATGTCCAATCCGGTGGTGGCGTCGCTGGTCGGGTCGTTGGATTCCCTCTAATATGGTTGAGTTTAACGATGGCTGATCCGTGCGTCAACTCGTGAACGGGTGCTGCCGGGAGGCACTGGTCAGCTCGGCTTCGCTTTTTTGACTACTTAATTTTTTTTTTCATTACGCAATTTATGTTTGTTTACTTGTTCGCAAGCATTACTTGTTATAATGTGTCAACATTGTATTATATTATAAGTATTTATTAGTTAAAAGACAACAATAATAATATGACAAAGCCCTTCTGGCGAGTAGGCGACTAATACTGTGAAAATGAATTTCTTTCGGCGTTTCTTCTCAGCAGTGGTCGTTACAAAGCGCTGGTATCGGTAGCTTTTCTTTAAAAATAAATTAAATTTTAATATACTTTACACGTAACATAAATTATACTTATTGACGTGTAAAAGTGCCTGTAAAGGTCTAATTACTGAATAAACATTTGAATCTTTGAATTTGAATTTAAGAGTATATTCTATTAGCTGATACCCGCGTGATCAAGGGATATTTGTCAATCTCACAGATACATAATTTTTTTCGGGATAAACGTATTAAATCAGCTATAGCTGCAAAACAATTTTATTCTAATCCATACATTCATACAAACTATCGCATTTTTAATATTAAGTAGGATTGTACGTCACGGACATAGTTTCAATGAAGTAGATCTTCTGTCGTTACATTCTTCTGCTTTCGCTGCGCTTGTTTACAACCTACCACTAAAATAGTTGTCAGTTGATTGTTGCGGCTAATTGCCAACTGTGTAACGACGTGGGTTGTTACGTCATTTTTAAGAAACGTCACGAAACCAGTGACTTAGGTTGGCGTCACCTGTTTAAAAACTAGTGATTTTTGTAACTAGCTATTTTCACTCAGCTGCTCTGATGACCGGCTACTATGAACCCGATAGTGATTTTCGTTTCGTGTGTAACTGCATAGGAAATGATTTAGTTTCGTTTCCTGCGTTATAGTTACTTTACCGTTACATACGAAACAAAACAAATCACTATCGAGTGTTTATAGCTATGAAGTTTATATCAATTCAATAAATTAACTTCCCTTCATACTTAGGACGATGCGAAAGATATGTAACTCAGTAAAATAAACATTTACAAAAATCAGTAGGTACTTACATAAAATATTTAAAACACGTCACTCGTTAATAACGCATTTTCAAAAATCACTGGTTATATATTCGTCGAGAAACTAGTGATTCGGTTACATGCCAAGTAACTAGTTATCGTATACAGTGACGTGAAATAACGCTCATGCCTAGTGTCTACGGAGCTAGTGACGTAACCATAAATCGGCAAATCGGAATGTCTACAGTTGATATATTATTGATTTCATCTAACAACCCTTCTGTACTGTTTTGGGGGCAAAGAAAAAACTTAGCTGGTTCTCTTTCCGCACAGTTCGTATAAACTTGGATCTTTATCTTTATATGTATTTATTATAAAATAAAGTTTTGTTGAGTTAATATCTCAAAACACAAGTCTCGAATTTACTTTGGGGCTAGCTAAATCAATGTAATTTGTCCGTATATATTTATTTAAACTGGACGAGGGCGAGTATTTGAATTACGTCAATAGGCAATTCAAGTAGCAACTTCATTACTTTACGGTTCCCTTTTTCCAGCTTCATGTCCACCATCACGTAACGTGACCTTTGGTTTCGATTCAAGGATTTGTTTAACCTGTTAGAGATGAAGTAGTGATAGCATACTACCTAAAACTAAACTTACTAAAATTTTAAATCAGTTCATTTTAACTGATCTGCAAAATAGCACCCCTTTCTTTCTCTATATCAGCTATCCCATGCCAGATTTAGTACATGTTCCAACTTAAAACACCAAGTGGTCATACATCTATTCGCCTTTCAAATTTGATGATGCTATAATCAAAGGATCTCGAGTTAATGTGAACACAAACACCGAATGTCTAAGTAGACTTGGATAACTTCACTTCCTCGTTCAATAATAATGACATTAACTTGAGAAAAAGGCATGTTATAGTTATAACTGCCATACGAGTCAGAATGTGGCTATTAGCAATTTGAAATTACTTGAATACACTAGCTTATATTTTTACTGAGATGTCTATTTTACGGTTATTGTTAATTGATACCATTAAAATAACACACTATGTAGTAGGCAGCTCATTAGAATCTTGTCATTTGAAGGTTTTTCTAATCGTACTAGTATATAATAGCTATGTATGCAAGCCATTAGAAGAACATTATTGAAGTTTATTTATTCCATAAAGGAAGTAGTTTTAGTAAGTCACATATTCGATAGAGTTTACTTTTTTTTCTTATGGCCTTAAAAATATTTGTTCTCTCTCTTTTTGGATGATACTGATTTGTAAACCATATCATGCATTGCTTCAGAACAGAGATAATAAATTCGGATTAAAAGATGACCTAATAGACTTTTCTATTGCGACATAGTCTCAATGTTATCTTTTGTTTAGATAAATATGAATGTAACACAGATCCAAAGCAATCTGTTTACTTACTGGGCCTATTCCGATTTTCTAAAGATAATGCTCACTTTGTGAAGATTACGAAAGGTCCCTTGCTGTTTAATCAATTCGTTCTGTGCGTCCGGAATATAATTTCGTAATATATTTGGATTCAATGACCATTGTAATTCACTTTTGATGGGGCAAGGTACATCTTAATATGACCATTTTGGTCAAAATGAATATGTTTCAGGTAAAATAAATTATATTGTAGTTTTTCTTTTTTTACAGTTTTTTAGGGAAAACCCTAAAATTTTCGGTTATTATTTTAAATATTGTATTTTTCATTGCATTTTAGTTTATTAAATTATGTTTCCTCAGATAGCCGCTGAGGTAGCTTTACAATTGGGGACCTCTTATCGGCTAGCTTCTTCAGATACCCGTTAAGCATTCAGGCAACTTTATCAAGATTGCTGGAAAACGTCAATCATTTTGACAATCCTTGGAGGGATGAGGGGAAATTATATTATGAATTTTAACTGACATCTGAATTTAAATTCTTTTTTTTTTCTCATATTTTAAGTTTGAATTCATGTTCATACTTTCAAACCAACGAATGTAAAATAAGGCCATAAATTCTAGAGTTTCAATTAGTGCCGCCGTTTTCTTTCTGTTTCTCAAAGAGTTGGGAATATTTACGTGTTGTTGTCGTCAACAAAGAAACGTTTTATTTAAAGTGACAGTTCACTTTAGTTGAGTGAGAGCTAAACTGTAATTAAAATAGGGTTGTCACATCTATAAAGTATATGTTTACGCTTATTGGAACAAAGTTCCTTATCACGCAATGCGAAAGGGAGCTAGACGGAAAAAATTAAAACCAAAAGTTGTAACGACACTTTTTGTTCATTCAAATTTATGAATATAATAAAAACTTGATTTTAGAACGCAGAAAAGAGTTTGAATGTAATTTAGCCCTATTTATATTATACTTCGTTCCATCCAGGTGTCCCTTGACACCTGGATGGGATTTATTTTAATTTTACCAATTGTTTTAACGACTTTCTCAGTAGTTGACGGATAAATATTGAGAGAGATTAATACTATAAGCGAATTTATTTCATAATGTGCAAGGATAAACATAAAGGTACACATACAATGGCGTATTTATGCCGTATAGCGATCTCTTTCAACCGGCCAGTAATTAAGAGGAATGTTTACTTATTATGCGGGAGAGAAGTGGTGAGCTCGATAACTCAGTGTTTCATATCTGAGCTATCGAGCTTTCACCCTTTCGGTTATAGGTTCTGCTCTTTGACCACTTGACCACACTTTGTGGAATGCTTTTGTAAACGTATTGTAATAAAATTATAGATCATAAAATTTAATATCTTCACTAGACACATCATTTAATGTCGGGTCATTTTACGGTACATTCGCTATGCATATAATTTACTTATAACAATATAGGTTAGGTTAAAGTTAATCATATTATTAAATGAACTAATTGAATGCACTAAGTAACATTAAGTTTCGTTTTCATAAACACAAGCAATTTTAAAATTCCTCAAGGTCTGTCAAGTCTATCGATGAGATGAGCTGACCGTGATTAAAATTCTTGGCCATTTAAACTTAAAATCGATAAGCTACGATTTGCGCACGAAATAAAACATCTTTCATTAAATGTTGACATTATTTAAAATATAATATTTTTCAAAGTTCCGAAACATAATATTGTACTTTAACTTATTAAGCTTAACAATTTTACTCAAATCCTCTATTTCACCGATTAATGTAACTAAGTAGACTAGCTTAAGTTTAGACATGATGAAATCCCAATAAGGCACATAATCCAACGAAAATATTTCACGAGATTACCATAAGTAATGAGTTTGTCAACTAACAGCCTTTAAACGTTCATATTAGTACTTCGTGGGAGTTCTTGGCTTTTTAAGTCTGTGGCGTCAAGTACCCTTGATCCAGGGGCAATATGAGGCAAAATTTTTGACTAATTTTTTTTTTTTTATGATATTTAACATATTCAGTGCCAATTTTTAGGGTTCCGTTCCCAACGGGTAAAAACGGGACCCTATTACTAGGACTCCATTGTCTGCCCATCCGTCCGTCCGTCCTTCTGTCTGTCTATGTCATCACTCATTTATGCTATATCTTATGACGTGATAGCTAGACAGTAGAAATTTTCACAGATAATGTTTTCTTTTGCCGCTACAACAAAAAATACTAAAAACAGAATAAAGTAATTGTTTAGGTATCCCATACAACAAACGTGATTTTTTATAGATAATGGTACGGTACCTTGGTGCGCGAGTCCGACTCGCACTTGGCCGGTTATTTATAACAATAACCGACTTCCAAAAATAATGGGGCTGTTAATTCGTCGTAATTTTAGGGTTCCGTACCCGGGTAAAAACGGGACCCTTCTACTAAACCTCCGCTGTCCGTCCGTCTGTCTGTCTGTCTGTCTGACACCAGGCTGTAATCCCATGAACCGTAATGGCTATACAGCTGAAATTTTCATTGATGACGGATTTCTGTTGCCGCTATACTGTCCGACTCACATTTGGCTAATTTTTTAATCGATGTTAGAAACGACGTCCGTGGCGTAGTGGTCACCATGCTAGTCTGCCACCCAGAGGTCCCGGGTTCGATCCCCGGCCAGGGCAAGTTGGAAAATGGCCTTTTTCAAATTGTCCTGGGTCTTGGATGTCTATATATGTATTTGTTATAAATTATAGTATCGTTGAGTTAGTATCCCATAACACAAGTCTCGAACTTACTTTGGGGCTAGCTCAATCAGTGTAATTTGTCCCTTTATATTTATTATTTATTTATGTTCACCGATTATTCGAAAACGGCTGGAGAGATTTGAAAAAAAAAGGTTTTCTAATCTCTTCAGTCTGTTTTTAGTTTTGAATAATTAATGTACGCACCGGTTGGTCTCCAGAATCCTGACTACTGAATTTCTTAGATAAATTAGAGTTAGAGTTCATTTTTTGTCTCTGTATCAAATTACAGAGAGAAAGAATGGGTTGTGATGACCAGGGACAGAACAAGATAACCAATTCAGTGTAATATGTCCGTACGAATGGTGCAGACAGAAGGATGCTTATGCCATCAGTGGGTTCATACAAGCCGACGACGATGATGATTGCAGAAATTGGCACGATTTCCTAAAGAACTTTACGATCATATGACTATCTCAATTAGCACTTGCGCCACATCGCAGTCACAATATTTGTAATAAGAATTTAACGACAGCACTCAACGACTGCGGCTTTCTTCATCTAATTGTGGCAGAAAGATAGACAATATCCGGCCAAGTGTGAGTCGGACTCGCACACGAAGGGTTCCGTACCATTATCTATAAAAAATCACGTTTATCGTATGGGCCTTACTTAAATATTTATTTTATTCTATTTTCAGTATTTTTTGTTAGAAATACATGGGCAGCAGAAATACATCATCTGTGAAAATTTCAACAGTCTAGCCATCACATTCATGAGATACAGCCTGGTGATAGACAGATGGATGGACGGAGGGACGGACGGATGGACAGCAGACTCTTTTGGTACGGAGCCCTAAAAAGAAACTAAACAGTAGTGCAATACTCCTATAAAACACAATCAAAGAAACTGATACCATGACAAGCGACAATTGACGAAAATTCGACATGATTAGTGATTTTGAACCTAATGTAGACTTGATAAAAGATACAGATGATGACACGAATATTATAGAAATGATTATTGAAGATGAAAACTTTAGATCTTATTAAAATGACCTATGTTATATAAACCTGTTTATAATATTATTTATGATCTGCATTAAATCAAATATTGTTCAACAGCAGTTTCTAACCACAATAATGATGAGAAAGATGCTTGGCTTGCTTTAGATTTTATTGCCTTGTATTTATGAGTACCACAAATAACTATCTTTTCTAAATCACAAATATCAACGAATGTGATGTTCATTATTATGTTCCGTCCCTTTAATTTTAAACTATTCAGTGTGAAATGTTAAAACAGAGTTGATCTTTCGATGTAGTGGAAATTTTTGAAAATTCTTCTTATAATTTTTTCTTTGAATTGATTACTTTTGTTCAAATCTTGTCAACCGCTTGACAGATTTGGCTTGTGTTCGATTTGAAAATCTATAAGTCTCGTCTTATCGTCAATCTTATTCCATGACGTTTCTAATAAAGAGACTCAAGTTATCGTCAAGTTAAAATGAATACAAGCCAAATATTTTAAATGGATATTAAAATCAGAAAATAATTTTATTAAAATATTTATTAGTTAAATAACTTAGTTCATCAACCTACAATTAGATTACGAAATACAATACCGGTTCTAAGTAATTCGGACATTTTGAACGTCAAGCGCATCCATTTCATGTCATCCGAGATATTTGTTGAACCTTAAGTCGTGTCCAACACGTGGCCTTCATTATTCACACTTTTACCTTTTTTAACGAAATCATCATAACATTGGGTAAAGCTTATTCATATTATGTTATTTTGCCACATGAATTACTTTCTATTTTATTGATGGTTAATCATAATTTTCATGATTGTTATCTGCAAAAGTTAGTGAATTAACGTTTTTTTCGTAAAGAGGAAAAAAAATATATACCTATAAGAATGTGTTTGTTTTTACTATAAACCAAATTTTGATTAGTTGATCATAAAATAAATAAAAGTGCCGTTAATTTAAACTACTGACATTTACGCTTTTCCCATACGCGTTGTATTTTAAAATTACTTCAGTAATTCAGTAAGAAAAGTACACTGGTCATACTAAGTTATGGTAGATATAAAATTCAACATAAAACGTTAACCTATGCAACGTATGCCTATCTTTGACAAGAACATGGCCTTATTATGAATTAACTTCAATGAACACTTTACTATACAAATTGATATAAAACTTTACTACCCACAAATATAACCCATGTAACATTTGCACTCATTGAAGGCGGCTGGATCATGGTATAAATACAACATCAGGTACAACCGATATTCGACACTTCTCTATCTCACGGATATAAAAACCATTTTCGGATATCAACTCTTGGTCTTGAATAACGAAAATAATTCTTGATGCTTCGAGAGCACAACGTGCAGACGACTGTCAAATCTCGGTTAAGTCGCCATCACAAATTCTATGTCCAATTTTATGTACATAGACTGTTTTGTAATAGACAATCTGAATAACATCTTTAAAAACAAGCAATGTATATCAAAGTAGAGACTAAATAGCGGCTTTAGACTGTGGGTTAGATCTAGTAGCTCTAGCGAATAGCACTATTGATGTTATGCGCACGCGCAAAATATCGGTGCTAATTTCGTCCCGCACAGACGGAGTTATGCATTGTCCGGTGTAACTACAGTCTCCAAATTGGCTTGTTCCACATTCGACACAGTATTGTGGTACTATAAGAAAATATGTAAAAATATACCGTCTTAGTATATAAATACATTTAAAGACTTTTTGAATCATTTTCACTAAAATATTTTGTAGAAATTTACACACAAAAAAAAACTGAAATACGAACTGTCATGTTCATTTCATTCGGAATCGTGGTATTTAGATGAAGGTAATGTAGCCTGAATAGTCACAAAAATATAAGTTTGTGCTAAAAATAATATATACCATATTATTTGATTTGATTAATAGATAACAGATCCTAGGGCCACTAAACCCAAGGTCACTTCGTTTAGCGTAAATTTGGGCGTGAAGATGAAAACATGGAATCAAAATAGAGATGGGTTGCTAGCCACTGCCTACCTACGTAACATGAATCAAATTCTCGCCCTACAAATGATCTTTGACTAAGTTATTTTTGTAATTTTCCAAAAATAATATGATATCAGAACCAAAGCAAGTGGAAATAATCCTCTGGTTTTGAGACTAACGAACGCATATTTATTTTAAATCCCAACCTGTTTTTGAGCATTCATTTAGATTCGATGGTTGAAGGTCTTGATTTAGCTCTTTTAGGTATAATTGGAGCACATGTTCCTTTGAGTTTAACGATGCCACCGAAATCAGATAATTCTGTAAGGATTGCAGTTCTTGACTTTCTACGTATCATACCTCGTACAAAAAAAATATTACTTGAAAATCTACCCTCAATAAGTTGACATTTAGAAAAATGACTCTATTCTCACCTATCAATGTCAAATTGATTTGTGCAGATAATAGTTTAAAGTTTAAAATTAGTTATAAAGTAAGTTCTTTATGATAACAGAGATGATGTTTATTGTTTTTATTTTTTATTGCCCAATTCCTTTTACCTTTTTCCAACAACTGGAACATGTAGACTTAACATTTGCTTGATATTGAGAATAAAATCGGTGATTAAAATACTTGAACTATCTCAAGAGTTGAAATTTGTTTGTATTGGAAAGCTATTTGAAACGTTAACGTAAAAAATAATTGAGAATATACCCTGATTATTGAGAAAATAATGCTAAAATAATGCTAGGAAAATAAATTTTGATTGTGCGAAGAATTTTACGCGATTGTATAATGTCGATTTGAGGTTAACTAAAATTGTGGGAACGCTGATAATGTTCAAATGTTCAATTGCGTTATATATTTGACAATTGAGGAATAACTACGAATGTAAAGATAAAAATGGGGACATTTGTATACAATGTATCGATTTTCCTTGTGATTTTGTGGAGTTGATAAGAAAATACCTATTTTTGAAGAATATGTTTATTCGTTTAACCTGGTGATGTATATAATACTTATTTTCAGTAAAATTTTGCGAATGAGTTACACTTCACAAATCACTTCGTTTTGTTACGAGTCGGTCGTAAACCTGAAACTCCGTTAGGTTTCAAATAATAGCTGAATACCTAAATTTAGAGTTGCTCACCCTCAATAAATAAATCTAATTCAAGTACATAAAATTTTAGGCTTGTTGCTATAAAATCCTATGCCTCAGTTTTTTTGTTCTGTTATAAATTGCTCGTAATTTGATCTTTAAACTAATATAGTATGTATTACTCATTTATGTCGCTTTTTGTAATACTTGGATAAAAGCATATTTACTCGTAACTTACCTTAACTACTACCTTGATAAAATGTCTATCTCAAAATTATTGGTGACATAAAACAGTTTCGGCTCGGTTACTTCGTTTTGATTTTCAGTACAAAACATCTAAAAACTTTATAAAATATCAGTAAATTTGAGCTTTACATACATATTACCTCATCTATTTCCTAGAACTTATCAAGCCTGTCTGATGATCTTGATCACGTCGACTCGCGGCGAAATAAACCTCAATTACAATATAGACACTAATTCAAGAATCGGCCCCGACCCGACTATAGGCTATTGACACCGTGTAAGAATGGTCTACGTGACGGTACACGCAAAATTTCAAAGATAATGAGAACGTGATTTATTATCATCATACCAGCTTATGAATTCCCGTTTGCATCTTCAGCAGTAACGCATCAGTGAGAACGTTATTTATGCTACTAGTGATTGAGTTTATACTTATTTGGATCAAGAAGCTATAACCCCAATAACAAATAAATGAAATAAATGAGTTATAAACGGGAATAAGTATGCTATTCAAAAAATCTTAGGTTTAACTATTTAAAATAGGTTTGCTATATCGATAACACGCAACTCATTTGATTTTAGTCACAGTTAGAAAAACAAATGTTCTGAAATATCCTACGAAGTACTATCTTATCCCATTATACTTATGTAATTGCAAATGAAAGACATTTGTAAGTTTGGATGTTTTTTCTCAATAACGCAAAAAAGGCTGAATGGATTTTTACGAAATTTGGCATTTAAATCGCTCGTTATCTGTATTAACACAGGACACTCTTCATCCTGAAAAATTTAATTTACCATAACCGAGCAGTCTTTTTGTAGCGTGTCGTCAGTCGTATACTCGTAGTTGCCGCATGCCGCGACTGCAATTAGACACAACCGTGACATGGTGCGACCTTTGTCCAATGTATCTTCTTGCGGTGACGGCTGCACTGCAGTGGATTTCTTAGCTGAATTTACTGATATCAAAGTATCACGGACTGAATCTACCAATTAAATAGTTTCAGTATATTTTTTAGACGTTATTAATAAAATACACTGAAACTATTTTAAGAGTGAATTCAGATCATCATGGTGTCAATTTACTATTTTATAAATTCTAATCCATAACGTTTGGTCTCCCACCCAATTTGAACGATCAGCTGACCCGAAATTATAGAAAAACAAAAAATATTTTTTATATTTCGATAAGATCCCTTCAAATAGTTTCGGTATATTTTTTTAGACGTAATATGTATAAAGAAATCGTTTATCCACTAACTCTTCCACGTAGCTCTCCAATTCTAGTAACCCTAGTGGTCATAACACCTCTAAATGTCAATAGATCAAAGCACCATCTAAATCTGTTCGGCATGCCTGCCAAAACTCGCTAAAAAGATGACATCTCAAAATAGTGTCATTTCTAATAGCTCACCCGTTTTCTTGAGCCGCGTATTTCCGTTGTACAACGTCACTGGGTCGATGAACTATTGGTATTATCAGCTCTCAAGACTTATTTAATATGCTAATATGTTTTCATTTTAAGAAACAAAATTCCGTTCTTTCCTTTCCTCTATCGAGTCGAAACATTGATGGTCCAAACAATATTTTTAGTGTCATTAGTGTCATACAAGTACCACAAGTTATTTTACTCAGAGTTTCATTTCTTCGTCTTTACATTTGGGCATCATTCCCGGCGACGTCGTTATTGGATGTGCTGCTTCGGAGGTCGAAGTGCGTTTTTCGACTTCTGTTTTCTCCACATCGCACGGTCTTCGACATCCTTAGTTATGAGAACATAGACACGCATATCATCCTCTCATCCATCTTTATTTGAAGACTGCTTCTGAACACCTCTGTGGCTTAGTGGTCATCATGCCAGGCTGTCACACCGTAGGGCCCAGGTTCCATCCACGGACAGTTCAAGATGGAAAATGATCTTTTTCAGATTGATCTGGACCTTGGTCATGTTTATGTATATATGCATTTGTTATAAAATATAGTACCGTTGAGTTGGTATTCCATAACGCAAGTCTCTAATTTACTTTTTGGATAGCTCAATCTGAGTAATTTGTTCTATTGTATGTATATGATCTATTGTTGAGTAACCGGAACGACAACCTGCTTGTTCTTTTGGATGCTGGTTATCTATTTCAGGGCTTATTCGTAACAAAAGAACTGTAGAACAGTTTGTATATGCTAGAAAGCAAGCTTATTGGCCTATAGTTTGCAATATCACCTTTATTGTACAGAATTATTAAATCGAAGCATTTCCATTGTTTCGGAACCTGTCTTTCATTGATGACCTTGTTGAAGAGGTACGTTAAGGGAGTTACAGGCTCGGTAGCTCCGGTCTGAAGAACTTCGTTTTGTAGACCAACGGAACCAGGACTCTTTCATCTTTTAAATATTAATGTTTTCCAAAACTTCGAGTTCTTCAGTTTTCTTGAAGTTTTCTTGTATGTTTGTGTAATGTTTAGTTGTAATCGTCTACGTTAGTTAAATGTAACTGTTAGGAATGCTGTATAGGTCTTCGTAAAATTTTGTTGCACACTCATTTTTTTTGGTCTTGGTATCATGGTCTTTTTATTTTAAGTATTGTATCTACTGTTTATGTGCGGTCAATTCCTTATATGCTCGTTTTGAGCTTCGATATCGTTTCAGTATTTTTTTTATTACTCTATATTTTTTTGGTTCTTTTTGATAGCTTTTGTAGTAGATTTAAAGATATTTAGTTTTGTTTGCATTTCTTCATACTTCGGTTTTTGATGCATAAGTTTCCACCGGCTTTTATTATATCTAAGGTTTCTGGTGATAGTATTTTGTTTTGGTTTGTTTCCTTTTTATGTTTTGTAGCAAGGATTTCTTTAATAATATTTTTTTAACTTTTCATGAAATGTCTGAATGTCGTCTCTATCGTTCTGTTGATTGAGTGCCACAAGGTTTATTTTTGATTTTGATGTGTAGCTTTTTATGTCTATTTTTGTTTTCGGGATTTTGGGTTTGTGTGAATACCGATGGTCGGAGACCCTTGTTCAGATCATCTACATTGGTGTAATTTTTTGATATATTTGTCATATAATCTATATTGTTTTTGGTTTTCTTGTCTGGAGAAATCCAGGTCCATCGTCGGCTCTCTTTCTTTTTAAAGTAGGTATTCATTATAAAAAGTTTATGTTCAAAGGCAAATTGTATTAGATTTCATCCCGCTTACTTCTTTCACCATACCTGATTGTCCTAATATTTTGTTTTCTTTTTCCTTTGGTTTTGTTATCTGTATCTATTTTACCTTAATTTCACATTCAGATATTTATGTGTAGCTTCGAGAAGAGGCAATGTAATAAGGAATTGACTACCGAAAGTTACGGCATTTTCTAGTACCTTTAAACTACAATATTACTCAGCGCTGTAAATTTAACGCCAGTTTAATCACTCTCTGATTTGTTTTGTACAATATTTCTTTGATAATTTGAAATTTTTATTTTAATTTATGTAAGAAGTTGATGGTTTTTATATTCATTGCTAGCGCTTACACATGTTAAGAACACCTGCATCATAGACTTTTTTACAAAAACGTCTTTTATTTATTTAGACTTTTGGATACGGTGCATCGATGATGTGCGGCAAAATTTTATAAATTCTAAAGTAGTTACATTTTTGTAGGATTTTCCACGGTAAAGGTAAAATAGTTCCAGATATGA
Organism: Acrobasis suavella; assembly: GCA_943193695.1. NCBI lineage: Eukaryota > Metazoa > Arthropoda > Insecta > Lepidoptera > Pyralidae > Acrobasis > Acrobasis suavella. Next base: position 34,948,145 of record OW971928.1, read on the forward strand.
AAATAATACTTGAAAGAAAATTAGTGTCATTAATTTTTGAGCATCATCACACTATATTTTCTTTTTTTAGCTATATAAAAGTTAGATACCTTTTAGTTAAAACATATTTATATATATGGAAGTAAAAAAAAAAAGCATAAATTAGCGCATAAAAATACAAATTCAGTGTCTCTTGATTTAATTTAATAAATCTGTTTTCAATATCGTACTGTACTATACAATGTTGCTATCACTGAGACGTCACGCACAGCTGTTACAAGAGCGACAATGCCGTATTTATTAACATTTTAATAAGAACTGAAAAAACCTAGGGTGAAATGGGAAACGCAATCTTTAGCAATTGATACGAGGAATTTGGTGGGTGTCTTGACTCAATTTTATCTCTAGATAAATAAAAAGATAATATTAACGTAGATAAATAGTATTTTCTTACCTTTAATTGAATTATTTTTTGTTTTGCCTACTATTTTGTGTTTGCCTAATTCAACAAGATGAAAAACATTTTTTTTTAAATATTTTACCTTTGTGTTTTTTATGTGCGCTTACCTTATATATGTTACCTTGCAGCAAGGTCAGTGATTTTTTTGCCCTTGGTGTCCCATTTTTGGGCAAAGATCCTTCCCTTTAGACTTCCATATTATGTTTTAGTAAATATTATTAATGTTCAATATACTGATCATTTTTTCCACCTTCTCGCGCTCCAAAGTGGTCTTTGAGACTGAGCTCTGTTTGCTTAGAGCCGCAAGACCCGAAATGCTAGTTTGTCCCATTAGAGATAAAAACGTCATAGTGTATGATAAATATAAAACCATATTTCTTATATGTGATATATAAATATTACGTGTGATACATTTAAATCACAACATTTACAACAGCAGGAGGTGTTCATATACAGTTAAGAACAAAAAGTCCATTCATAGTTCAAAGATTTTAAAAATATGTGTATAAGAATTGAGAAGAATTGGTCACAGGTCGCACTAAATCGGGATAAGTGGAAGGATTTGAAAGAGAGACCTTTGCCCAGCAGTGGGACAATAAAGGTTATTAACCCGTCAACAACCGCAATTTTGCAAACCCATTGTTATCTATTGTTCTCTCGGTCGGATCCGACCGTCTGGAAGCTGACGGGTTAAGATAAGAAAAGGTAAGATAATGTGTATAATATAATAGGTTGGGGAAAAAGTCTTTTCGCATTTTATATGAAAATGCAAAACCTTTTTAATATAGTTTATTTACATTTAACTAAAGTATGTAGGTACCATTTTGTTCGATAACTTTTTGCCATCTTATAGCTACCTATAAGATGGCAAAAAGTTATCGAACAAAATGGTACCTACATACTTTAGTAAAATTTCTATAGCAATGGGATCATGTCCCTACGGACATGATCCCATTGCTATAGAAATTTTGGGGCTTCTGATCAAAAAACTGCGTCAAGTAGTTTTGGCAGTCCTCTCGTGATGTTAACCTGACACTGCCTAAAGAATTCCGAAGAGACCGAAACAGGTGGAAATCTGAAGGTGCCAGGTCAGGACTATACGGCGGATGCATTAACACCTCCCAGCCAAACTCTCTTAATTTTTGCTGAGTGGTTAAAGATGTGTGAGGTCTAGCGTTATCATGATGAAAAATCACACCCCTTCTGTTGATTAATTCCGGACGGTTTCTCTCAACTTCTTGCTTTAATCTTATCAGTTGTTCGCAGTAGAGTTCTAAATCGATGGTCCTGCCTGGTGGTAACAGCTCATAATGAATAATGCCCTTCCAATCCCACGACACACACAGCATCACCTTGTTGCGAGTTGACCCGGGTTTCAGCACAGTCTGTGAAGCCTGACCGGCCTTTGACCATGACCTTTTTCGCACGTTCTTGTCGTACGTGATCCACTTTTCATCACCAGTTATCAATTTCTTCAAAAATAGTTCGGTCTCATTACGTCGTAATAAAGAATCACAAATCTGTTCTGGAATCACACAGAGCTGGTGAGGTACCCAAATATGGAGCTTTTTTGAGTACCCATTTCTTTTAAAATGCGCCAAAACTGTTTTGTGGTCAATTCCCAGTTCTTCAGCTACGTCGTAACTACTGATATGCCGATCTTGCTCCACTTTTTCAAAAATAGCATCCATTTTATCCGTAACAGGGCGACCAAAGCAACGTGCATCTTTGACATCAAAATTTCCGGATTGAAAACGCTTAAACCAAATTTGTGCTACTCTCACAGACACTGCACTAGGTCCATAAACATCGCAAATTTTTTTTGCGGCTTGCGTTGCATTTTTAACTTTTTGGTAGTAAAATTTTAAAATGTATTTAATTTCTTCATTAGATTCACTCATGATGACGTTAAAAAAAACAAATGAAAATCACGCATTTTCCTAATTTGAATTTGGAATTATCTTCTTTAAAATTTAAACTTTTAAATGATACCAAAACCAGCCAGGTACAAATAGTATAGCCAAAGTTGTTTTAATACAAGTTCATACTTATTATATGCGAAAAGACTTTTTCCTGCTTGAATTCACTTAACCATATGAAAATACCAGGCCACTCAGAAAGTATTGCGAAAAAAAGGTTTTATGTATGTGAGACTGCATAGTTACAATCTATTTTGAAAATATAATTATTTATAAGTAAAAATAGGTACGTTCCAATTTTGAAATATCCCTCCTTATATTTTTCGGACTAATTCAAATTATCGCGTTTCAATGAAAAATGGATCTGAGCCGAGAACATTTTCGCGTTATGATATTTACGATTTCAAGTGTCGCCTGAAACCGGATGAATAGAACGATAGGCTTCAAATGGCATTTATGGGTGAAGGCCCTTAGGCGTTGGTATAACGAATTCATGCGCGGTCGACTAACTTTCGGGGATGAGGAAAGAAGTGTCGCCCTTTGACGGCTGTTACGGAAGCTCGAGTCTAGTGTCTCGATGGGTGCCGCACAACCTTACAGATGCTCAGAAGCAAGCCCGGGTGGAATGGTCCCGCGACATGATAAACAAATTTGAAGCAGGCTCGTCTCGGCGTGTTTACGACTCGTTACAGGTGACGAGTCCTGGATTTATCAAATACGATCCAGAAACGAAGCACCAGTCGACGGTTTTGACTGGCTACTTGGTGTCAATTCCTTTACGGAATCAAAGAAGCATCAAAGCCGAATGGTATACTACAAAATGCTTGCCAAAAGTTTTCTCTGTTGTGAGCAACAAACACAGGGCTCCGCGGGCTACTGCTTCACCACGACAACGCGGCCACCCACAAGGTGCTCAAAACGAGGGACTTCCTAGACAGCACGCCGGTCAAACTCCTGGGTCACCCTTCTTACAGCCCTGACTTAGCACCATGTGACTTCTTTTTATTTGCGAAAATAAAAAATCTGCTTAAAAGGATACAGTTTTCGTCGCCGGAAGATGCGCTGTCAGCGTTTGAGCAGGCTTTAAACGAGGTGCCTGCAGCGGAATGGAAAAAGTGTTTCGGTTCAGACGCATGAAACTTTGTATAGAGGCTGGTAGAGAGTACTTTGAAAAGATTTAATAAAAAAAATACCATTAGTACCCTATTTTTTACTTTCGCAAAACTTTCTGAGTGTCTCACGTATTAAGGAAAATGTAGATTCTTTTAAGGAACATTATTTGTTATTTTCCCAATAGCCACAAAATACAAGATGCGTAAAATCTTTAAATTTCTGAATCACATTTGATTAATTTGTTTGTGTCTTTTTCTTCACAAGCTAATAAAGAAGTGTCATCGAAGAAATTAAAAATGTTAATTGAAATATGATGTAATATTACAAACGACTGTTTTATATTAGTTCTCGGGAAGATGAGAATTATGGTCGATGGAACTTATTTAAACCAAGCTAGATTGGACATTGTCAAATTGGAGAATTAGTCACTGTCAATTTGTGTTGTGTTGTGACTACTGACTAATAGTTATATACATTGTAATTAGATGTCATATCTGAATTAAAACATACTATCTTTGTACTATTCAAGCATTATAAAGGGAATAGGCAAGAAAGCGAGCCAATAAAGCAGTCACGAAGTGGACGATACAAGGTAGGGTAACCACCAGACCGTAGTTAAGGGAGGCATATGAAACAGAGAGACAAATACTTATCGATGGGTACCTGACCAACAAGACAAACTTATTACAATGGCAACATTTAAAAATTCTACTTTGCAGCCAGATATCACACAGTACAGAGTGTATGCTAAATCCTCTGGCTACTCTGATAAAGTGCCATACTTTGGCATTGCCATTTCTAGTAGTAGTAGAAGAGAAAGGTTTCTAAAGTGGAAACGAAAAAGAATAATTGATAATGATGACACATCACAGGTAAAACAAAGTGTGCCAACTATATAAATAAAATAAAAATACTTGGAAACAAAATGGCATTTACAAATAATCATTTTCCATTTGTATGCAATCTCGATAAAGACCCGCAGCATGTCCACGTGACCTTGACCCTCATAATTAAATAAAAAGAAAATAAATATTATAGTGTGTGTATAGACGTCGAAGAGATTATGATTTTGGGATGTGTTCACACAATGACACAGCTGTGATACGTTTTTAGCTGAATAGTTTAACCACATAGCTCACAGCGTTCGTACACGACCAAAAGGTAGGGCTAAGTAGATCTCATTTTACCAAACTATTTTCTTTATTATCGTGTCTGTCATTATTATATAGCAGAAGTCTCAGATTTGTAGCGAATAAACTTATTTCATATAACTAACCATTTTATATCAATTTATATTTAATGGATGCCAAGGATTATTTAGGTTATGACTTATTACCACAGCTCTTTTCCTTCTTATGCCAAATCGAGGGAATCTTCATTCACTGATTTGATTAGCATCATTAGTATCTTTTTTTATAGATTTGTCTACATATCTATAGGTAAAATGCTATATCGAACGTATTGTGTTAGAAGTATAGTACTTACCGCCTTACTATGCCAAACTAATCGTCGACTTTCTTCAAGACTCCCATATTAAGAAAAATATAAAAGCAATTTTTACCTTTAAAATTCAAAAATTTTGTTTCATTTGATTGCCCCTTTATGAAATTCCTAACAGATCATTAAATGACGCAACATTTGACACAGAGAAATGATACAAGCACAACGCTATATTGAAAAAGTAGCGTATACCTTTATCTCATTGGTTCCGTAGAATATACGAGTATTATTAGAATTTTCATAGTTGTTGATTGGGCATATTGATTTGAAACATTTTTAGTAGTCAAAACTTAAAACTGCTCTCTTTGCTGAAATGCCTCACTTTTGTAATAACTATAAGCCTCAGATATAAGAACAAAAATGTACATACATACATATTATCACGTCTGTTTCCGACAGGGATAGGCAGTGACTAACCAAAAATAAACATACAAAGAAAAACATTCTTTTAATAAATAGTACGGAAAATAAAATAAATAAATATATACGAATAAATCATCAACAAGGATGTCCAGGATATTTTTATCAAGTCGAAATCTAATGCGGTCGGTAATGACGGCATTTCCCTTGATATTTTGAGGCCTATTTTACCAGTGATATGCCCTATGTCTACCCTAAACAACCTAACCAAATTCCGCCCTATATTCATTCTTCCTGTCCTTAGCAGCAATTAACGAATTATCTATCTTCGCACAAATTACTAAATAAACATCAATCTTTGTTTCGTGCTGGACACAGTACTACTACCGCCCTCCTCAAGATTACGGATGACATAAGAATGAACATAGATAATAAGGAGCTTACTATTCTGATTCTATTAGATTACTCTAATGCATTTAATGTTGTAGATTTTGACATACTACTCGGCGTTCTAAATTCCTTTAACTGCTCTGCAACTTCTCTTACGTGGTTTCACTCTTACCTACATGGGCGTCAACAGTTGGTGAAAATTGATCAGAGTCAATCTGATTGGTGTGACCTAGCTACCGGTATTCCCCAAGGTGGAGTTCTTTTCCCATATTATTCTCAATTTTCATTGACGGTGTCACGTCTTCTCTTAAACCTTATTTTCACTTGTATGCAGATGACCTGCAGACTTATAAAATAAAAAAATAAATTACCGCTCCTCTCGATAATTTCAGTCAGTTTTCTATTCTTCATTATGCTGTCAATTACTATTCTTGATTATGCTGATGTGGCATATTTAGATCCCACAGAGGAACTTTTTGATAAATTAGAGCGCCTCCAATATATCTGTATTAGGTATTATCTTCAACATACGGAAATTCGATCACATCATCGAGTTTCGCAAAAAGCTAATTTGGTTAGTTAGGATACGTCGTAATATCCATATTCTTTCCCTCCTCTTCAACGCCCTTTTTAATTCTTCTTTCCTTTATAAGGTAATTAAGAAAATTAAATATGCAGTGCAGGTGCACTGCAAATTCAATTTTCGGAATGTGGATAGTCGTTTGCGCTCAGCCGGCAACCTCGTTTTGGATATTCCACGGTTTTTGTCTCAGTCGTACTCCAAATCTTTCATAGTCTTGGCGGCAAGTCTTTGGAACTCGCTTTCTGCTGAAGTAAAGATGGCACCTTCACTGGACAAAAATTAGGTTATTAAAGTCCTCTCTGGTTGCGTCACACTTGGACTGAATAGGTTCTTATCTGTAATATGTATTTAATATGTATGTATGTATGTAGAATATGTTTATAAATATATAGTTAGTATATGTGTAGATATGTATTGGTATAAATTATGTATGTATGTAAATAAATATGTATGTATGTGCGTAGCGATGTTAGTATGATATAGTTAAATTTATACCTACTTGCTTCTACCTTTATTTGAGTGAATATCCTCTTAATATATGCCTTTGTATATTTGCTCTTTATGTATGTGTATGTTGTCTTTTTAATGTATTTGTTTTTGTACAATGAAGTTATTACAAACAAACAAACAAATCACACTGATCGAGCTAGCTTCACAGTAAGTTCGAGACATGTTTAATGGGATATTAACTCAACGATACTATATTTTATAACAAATACACAGGTATATCGATAAACATCCACGACCCAGGTCAATCTGAAAAAGATTATTTTTCATCTCGACTTGATCGTCAATGTCCGTCATTAAAAGTAGTTAAAGTCATTAAAAAAGTCTATTCCTTAATAAATCGTATAAAATGATTTCAAGTTTAAGCTAGAGTTCTTTGTATTTTATATTTTTCTCAGTATAGCTCCTTTTATGGGGACACCATTATTTTTGTCTAAAAATACAACTAATTTATCGAATTTCACTTAGTAACAATTGGAAATTAATCTGACAATCTCTAAACACATAAATAACGATTGTTCAAATCGAATATGTATCAGTATCAGTGTAACACTGATAAGGCTTCCATTTAAAGATCTCCAATCGATATCCCGAACTTTGGCCAATGGAAATGTTTATTGTAATATTATGTATCGATACTGCATTGAATCGATACGTGAATCATTTGAATTAATAAAAACAACTCTTGAAAAAGTTCGAGATAAACGAATGTGTTTGTTTACAATTAACCTCAGTTATGTATAATTTATATTCGACGACCTCCGTGGCTTAATGGTCATACAGGCAGTCTCACCGGATGTCTCTGGTTCGATCCCCGGTCGGGTCAAGATGGAAAATGTAGTTTTTTAGATTGACCTGGGTCTTGGATGTTTATATATAAATGTACTTGTGATAAAAATATAGAATCATTGTGTTAGTATCCCATGACACAAGTCTTGAACTTACTTTAGGGCTAGCTCAATCTGTCTGATTTGTCCGTATATATTTATTATTTATATAAATTCGTAGGAGTACCGCAGTTCTTCCCTCAAGTACACCGACTTTTCATTATGCAGTAATCTTTGGTAATCTAATCGAGAAATCCCGGGACGACCTGGGTATATATTGTACTTAATATACACTTCTTTAGCCACTCTATTGATGAAAACCACATTTTAATCTGTAAGCGTAGTTTAGCTCTTAAATATAAATAAATGAGAAGGAGTTTAAATGTTGTCCCACTACTGGGAAAAGGTCTCCCTCTCACTTACTTCCACTTGTCTCCTTCCAGAACCTTTTCAGTCCAACTTCGCTGTAAAGCATCGTCTTCGACACGATACAAATAATTCTGTTATGTCATTAAAATGTAAAAAGGTTTGTTGCTTAATTAATTGAGGTTGTTAAATTTCATATGCTTTTGATTTCTTTTATTGTTTTTTTTTTTTACAAATCTTTTTTTTTGGAGAAAAGTTGTCTGCCATTCATTAAGTATGTCAAAAATCAGTAAAAGTGCTTAAAAAATCTTGCTCGTAACCCAGAAACCCAGCGCATTAATTACCGATTAGTAATCATGGTGTAAAACTAACAAATACAAATGTGCAAGTACTCAAAATCCACTCAAAAATTACTTTTCAAAAAAGTTTGACCAAAGCAGATATTTGGGACATTCTGTATCATTAAATTCGAGTTTTAACACATACGCTGATAAAATCGGTATGTGTTAAAACTCGATGTAAAAAACACATTCAATCGATCGGTAATGGCATCGAATCGAATAAAAAGTTGAGGAAAAAAATTTTATGTGATTTTAATAAGTATTAGCATTGTTGATATTTGGATGATTACAAAGTGCAAAATTTGGGAATTTTGCAGAAACATATTAATTTTACTTATGAAAAAAGTTTTGAAGTTCTTTTTACATTTTTTTTTAAACGAATGATTGACTTGGATTTACTCGAATAAATATAATATCAAAGAAGGTTGTTGACACTTCGACTATAAAATGTACAGACTACGAAAGGATAAGCAACTGATTAACAACAGTAATCAAATGAGTTAAATGATGATTAAGACCTGTTCGCTTGAACTTTTTTGTTTGACCTGTTGACGGCTTTCAATTTATAGTTAACAAACATAGAATGCGCAACTATGTATAAATCATAAATAATTGAGGAGCTCGGTAGCCCGGCGGAAAAACGCATTACGAGCGCTATCGCAAGTTAAGGGGGTACATGAATTTTTCGGTGTCCAGTGCTGTAACCATGGAAGGAATTATGGAAATATCATTAAAAATGTTGTCTTGTCCAAACCTTAGATAACCCTTCAAAGTATTTTATTACATTTTATGGACTAAATATTATTAACGTGATGCTTTTGGAAAAACGGCCACTTTTGACTAAGGTGCGTAAAAAAACTGCCTTAAGGCAGTTTGAAAAATGTGACTCCAGTGTTGGCTTCGTTGGTTGGTTGGTTGTTCGTTTTTCGTGTGTGTAAGTAACACACACGAAAATTCGTTTCGGTTATGTTAGTTTACTTTTAAAATGTTCATACTTCTATTTTGGATATTTAAAACGAAGTTAAACTTATGAATGAATTTGAAAAAATATGATTATAGTCGAGTGACAACTGAAACCGGTTACATCGCATACCGGTATCCCGTGAAGTAATAGCAAAACAAACTGAAAATCATGAGCGCGGCTCAAATGTCAACGTCAACACTATTTTATCGGTCTGTAACAAGTTTGTTACTCCATGGTTACTACTTACTACTTTACTCTATAAACTAACGGAAGTAGAGATTTGGCGCTACATATTTTAACGTTCGGTTCGTTCTATGCTTTTAGAGGGAAGTATAGCACGCTCTCCGACCATTCAAAAAATCAGATGAAGGAAATGTTTTTCCACTATATATAGGGACAAAACTGATTTTCAGGGTTCCGTACCCTAAGGGTAAAAACGGGACCCTATTGCTAAGATTCCGTTGTTGTACATCTGTCCGTCCGTCCGTCTGTCTGTCACCTGTTACCTATATTTGATTTACTATAGCAAATTTTGAAAAAAAAGGAACTCAAAACTTGTCTTTAATTCTGTAAATAATAAACTAAAAAATCATTGAGGTCAGATAACATTTAGGACTGGAAATACATTTTTTCTTTTTGTATGAACGAGTAAGTGCTTTACTTTTCTATTCATTATACTAGTATTTTCATTCCGATGTCGACTCATAATAGTAGATTATTAACCAAGGGGATAAAGCAGTGTCTTCTGTCGCGGGTGACGACTGATTTGCGAAAAAATAAAGACAATGATATCAAGAGACAAGCATTTATTAAAAGATATATTTTATTTTAATTAATTTTTATCCAGTTACATAAAAGATACAAAATGTTTTACGTTGTGAATAAATGTAGGTACGCAGAAAACTTGGCTGTATGTGTGAGACGCAAATGACCTTTTGCTTTTTCTTTTTGGAAAACTAAACAGTTGGTGTAAACAAACAATGACATGACTTGATTTAGTTTTTTATTTTATGTTTAAGTGGTTTTATGGACTTTGCGGATACATGTTGTCGATTCAAAATCGTTATTTTTTTACGCTTAACAATATAGAAATGAATTCAATTCAGTATAAATTTCGGTAAGTATTCCAAACTTAAACCACATTCTCCCTCTAGAGGATGAATGAAATTCAGTACATTTTCCTTTCCCTGTTTTTAACAGATTAATAATGACTATTGTTATATTCGCTTTTTGTGCCATAGAATGTGCCTTTTTTGAGCAAGTGGTACGAAAACATTTTTTCATCTAGTCACGTCACATCAATTCCAGGAGTATTGAAAAAAGGATGTAAACAGGGAAAAATTCGCTCGCTTTTATGATTGGTAGCTTTTATTAATAAATCTTATTAATGGTTAAAGAATCTTTATTTCTGTAAAATAATCTATAATATAATCTAAATATATATAACTCAAAGGTGACTGACTGACTGACATAGTGATCTATCAACGCACAGCCCAAACCACTGGACGGATCGGGCTGAAATTTGGCATGCAGGTAGATGTTATGACGTAGACATCCCTTAAGAAAGGATTTTGATAAATTCCACCCCTACGCAAGCGAAGCCGCGCGCAAAAGCTAGTACAATATATAATTCAATTAAAGAGAAATAGCTTAAATAAACATATTTATGTAACTAAAAAAACCGGCCAAGTGCGAGTTGAATTCGCGTGGAGAGGGTTCCTTACAATGCCTAAGTTTTAAATTAATATAAAATAACAAATTTGAAATCGTATAGTAGCGCTTTCTAATGATGTTTTAGTGAACTATTTTCCGTAAGTGAATGTCTTTTATTGAGTTTACCACTTTATTTTCAATTGATAGAATTATTGTAGGTTTTCCTGCTATCTACAAGCAGTGCACTATTTAGTTTAATTTATTAATTGCTTACATGCCCATTATAACAATATTAAGATCACACAACGCTATAGATATACTGAATATTTTTCTAAATTTTAGGTTCTGGAGTTTCTGAGATAAGGATAGTCAATTTTCGTCTTCTTTCATGAATAAAATCAAAACTATGTATTTTACAATAATAAAATATATATATTTGGGATTCTTATACCCTTTTATTTAATAAACATATGACACAGTTTTGCGAAACCTTTGTTTAATTTCTTAATTTGTCCCCCAAAAATGACCCTTATTTAAAAAAGATAATTATAAAGTAAACACAATAAATAAATTTTATTAGGATCCATATTTATACAAAAAAGCGAGACGTATGAGTTACGTTTTATTTATGAAATAAACAATCAAAGAATCAAAAGATCAATGAACTTTATTTCGTGCTAATTGGCTATTCATAAAAAATCCAAACTTTGGCTAAACCTATTTTATTTAAAATTTGTATTGTCTTGTTCTTGCGAAGTCATAATTATATTAAAAATAGTGACAGAGGCCAAACATATTCTGACACAAATATTTGAAAAAAAATAATTATAATGATCGGATTGAGAAGTTCGTTTTGAATATTTACAAATAATTATATCCCTATAAGAGCTATCTTTCTGTAATTTCTGAATATCGCGAATACGTGGAACGCGTATTCCTCGATGCATATACGTCTTCGATACGTCATTGTGTCACTAGTACGAGTAATAGTGTTGTTAATGCAGTTGCCGAGTAGTTAATGTTACTTGGAAGTGGGATTTCCTGTTACTTAGTGCCACTGTGACAGATTGCCCGGAAAATGTATAAATTTTAAAGTTAAACGTACAGATTAAGCAGAGATTTAAGTTATTTCTTATTATGTTTGAAAAAAATTGTAATTATTAACATGATTTTCCCCTTATTACTTTTTGTCAAATAACCTCTAAGATGTAAGAATAACGGTTGTCTTATAACACCATGAAGTTGTCAAACTTACATTTTAAAAGCTGATCTATACATATATCTAATTAAATATATCTTTAATATGAATTTGATTTGGAAATCTACGTTAGTCACATACCTACGAGTATTGTTAAAAAGCAGTCGTCATTCCAATTTAAGCTACTGCAACATTGTCTCTTGAAGTGACACATCACATGACGTGTCAATAACTCTGAATCAGAGCCCAAACAATCTATATTTAGATGCAATCCTCAAAACTAATATTGCATTTTGTTGCAGATCGTGTGACCCCGCAAACACCGGATCGTTTGCGGTCCGGAATCCGACACGCGTGAATGGCGCAACACTAGAACGAAACATGCGAGAAATGCTATACCAACGAAATTCGCGAGTGAATCGAACTGTCCAGTAGCGTCGAGCGAGATAACGAAAGTACTCGTAGATAGTAGTGCGGGGGATGCGAGCGTGTTAAGCAGTGACGGCGTCGGGCCGTTTGAAATGGGCGCGGCGCGCCATGATTCCGCGTGCGCGCCCCTTGCAGCTCTTCATAGCTGCTTTGGCGCTGGCGTCGTGCGCCGCGGCCCCGGCGCCCGAGCCGAGGGCTCAGCGGTCTGCGAACCTAAGCCACATAACAGGCACTTCGCGGAGAATACAGATGTTCCTCAAGAATCGCTATCTGCAGTTATTGCCAGATGGCACCGTCAACGGCACGTCCGACGGCAACAGCGAGCACAGTAAGTACATATTCTTCTTCATCTTAGCGCGTTCCTGGTTGCATCCTCAGCTGCTTCGGAGCCCGGGGTGCTCTTTCCCACTTTTTCTTCTTCAAATATAACATACATGGGTTCCCTTACCCAGTTTTAACGCCATTGTGTAGTTCGGCATGCACTGGACCAACGCATTGCCTAACCAAGTCCAACATAGAGTAAATAAAAATCTAATGCGATAAATCACACAAGATTTCTTGTGTTCATGCAACTTGTGGTCAAAATCCAATCGCGGATCACGCCAGGTATTGCATTGCATAACATGCATAAGCGTTAGTAATGCGTATTTCCGCCGGAATATCGACCTCCGCTTAATAAGAACATTGGCATAAGCCGGTCAAATTAGATTTACAATTCCGAATACTAATTTCTGAAAAAAAAAAATCATATCATTACGACAGTGAAACAGTGCCCGCGCAGTTTGACTTCTCTAATAGGGCATCGTACAAAAATTACTTAGATACTTAGTTGCGATGATTGTGTAGAAAGCATTTTATGCTTTTAATTTTATTTTGGTATATATTTTTTTTTAAGATTTTTAGTATGGTAGGTACATTTTCTACGTCATTTAAAATTAGGTGGTAATGTTATTTTCAAATTTTTGCTATATTTTTCAATGATTTTATAAATGAATTTCGATTTTTATCTTCGTTTTTGTGAAGATTATTTATTTTTATGAAGGGTAGTATTTTCTTTCGTGTCTGGCTTTAAATTTAAGGCATGGCAGAAAATATCAAAGCTTCAGCACTGTCATTTCATTCCACTTAATGATCACGACCTTCATAATAAGGGATAGCACCGAGATTAAGTACCTAGGTATGGTTTTAACTAAAATGTAACTGTAAAGCCTTTAATGTTCTATAGGTAAAGCACACGCAAACTGCATAATGTTTGAAAAGATGAGTAAGATTTGCGTATATTACCGTGTGGTACAGTTATAAAAAATCCATCCATCCACCATTTCTGAGGATGTCGTAGGAGACGATTAAAAGACTAAACAGGAACTAATCACTCCAGAAATTCTCATAGAGGCGGCTTTTGAACTTTCCACACTAATGCTTTTCGAAAGCGGAAGGTCTTACCACATTAATATCATTTTAAGCCAGATATTTCGACAACCCTTCTGCCGTCATGGTCGCTGGCATGCCGGGAACTTTGATGGGTGTTTAGCTGTCGGGCGACGTCGGTTTACCCTCTTTCTTCGTCGTCGTTATAATAACACAGAACAGAATTCGTCGATTTCTAAGTTTATCGCTTAATTCCTTTAGACCAGTCAAGTCTCGTTCATCGTCATAAAAACGGCTTTAGGCGTAAACACATACAAACACGACATATCTATGGCGACCAGACACAGGCTAGACAAGAAACGCAGCAACTGCTGTGTATAAATCATATCAACATTGTTGAATTTTTTAAATACATACTGATGTTGATTTAGTAGTTTGTGAATTTGATCGATGTTAGTCGTGTTTTCTAAATATATACAGTTCTGTTAATTTTCATATATACTAAGTTTAATTCTTACGATGTAGAGAATGCCTAGAGCTATGGCTCCAGGCATACCTCTTCTCTACCTCTGGGTAGAGGGCTGTTTATTTATTTATTTAACTCTATTAGAATACTTACATGTCAACTAATCAACCATGTAAAAAACTAAAACGTTGTTGGTCTAAAGGGGAATCAAAATAGTGATGGGTTGCTAGCCGCGCTGCTTAATGATACGATTCAGATTCACATTTTACTTTTCTCCTAATCTAGCATGGAAGATTAAAAAATCTCTTATGTGCCATAAAAAATAGGCGAACATTTCGACAACCTAAATAGCAATGAGAAGCGGCAGTAACCATATAATCTTTTAGACATTTAAATAACTAACTGGCAGGCGATTAAAATCAACTCGATTATAGCAGCACTCAATTAATTTAATATCATTCGATATTTCTTAATAACATAGGTCGGTAATATAATGTCGGCAATTGTACTCCAAATTGTGATAATTACTCAATCAGATATGTTGCCGAAGGGGTTGCCGAGGTGGTCTTGTGACCGTTAGGTTGGAGAAACAATTGCAACCATAATAGGTACTTGACTAGTTAGTACTATAGTCATGCAAGTAGAGTTTAACCCACTTATTCATAAAAAATAGAATTCAAAACTTTAATATTTAACTTCAAATTTTGGTAAAAATATGTTTTACTGTTTAGTTCTAGCAATGTCGAAAATTAAAAGAGTGATAAAAACAAAACATATTTTCACTAAAATAGGTTTAGCAAACGGTTGTATTTTTTTACGAATAGGTAAGGGGTTGAAAAAAGAAACGCCTTAAAAATTAAGTGCTCGCAATTTTTATGAGCTTGTTAGTTATAGTTCCAAATCGTGCGCGAACAGTTTCAGAGGGAACATTACGTAAGGTAAGCGCTCTTACAAACGAGCGACAGTCGCCGTCTCCTCGACTGACCGATTGTGCAAATGGTTGCGTGATACAAGTCTGTCTGTCGCAGACTGTTAAAAATTTTCATGCGACCGTCGCCGACTATCGGCGACAATCGGCGTCTGTTGCAGACTATCGGCGACAGCTTTTGACAGTTCACATGTGTCACGCGATTGTGTGCAACATTCGGCAACGGACGCCAACCAGTTTCGCGACAGTTTTTGACAGTCTGTGACAGACTGACATGTGTCACGTGACCGTTTGTGACAGTCGGTCAGTCGAGGAGATGGTGACTGTCGCTCATTTGTAAGAGCGTTACCTAACGCAATGTTCCCTCTGAAACTGTTCGCGCACGATTTGAAACTATAACTAACAATCTTACATTATTGTCACTCGTCTGTAAGAGACGAACTAAACCTGCCTGAATTCAAATTAAAAACTGTAATAATCCAAGCATTGTAATGCTGTTATAAATCAATAATTCTGCCTGAATTCTATATAATAAAAAGAAATAACAAATAATTAATTACCCTATGCACTAAAAGTAAAATTGTATACAATACCTATTCGACATTTACACTGTAAAGGGACAATTGGAGGAAGATGAAAGAGAACTTTTGCCCAACAACGTGACAATTTAGGAAAGATCCCAAGCGATTGTCTTGATATATAAGACCTTATTAAATAGTTATCAAATTCATTCCTCACAATTTACACAATTTGCACGTAATACATACCTGCATAGCTACAGAAAAAAAAATACATACACAACAAAAAGTTCTGCAAAAAATGGCCACCGTGTAAGCGATACTAAAGCGTATTTTTGGCAAGCAAATTAAGCGCGCATAAAAACGCGAATAACTCTTTTATTGTCTGTAATAATGGCGTTTTACCACCATGCGAGTTAAGCGCGTGGCACACGCAACCTTATGAATATCTAGCTTTTAGCCTGTGATCTCGGTTTGAAATACAAAAATTCAAATACTAGTATATAGTTTTCGTAGCGCGATATTTGCTTGCTATCTCAACCAAATATCGCGCTATTGTAGAGAAGTATATACTTTGTTCTATTCAAAATGGAAAATGTTACTAGGTATGTAGAATTGCTTTAAAGTTTGTACGACTATAGTTTGTATTTGTATGTAAACAAATAGTTTTTTTGTTTTATTCAAAGGACCAAGTAGTTATGATTTTAAAGACTGCGTTCAGAGTGTGGCGACATGTTCCAACGTCCCGCCTGGGGTAGCATTTTTGAAATCACTTGTCACATCACGAATGGTTTACGCGTGCGTTTCCAAACGCGCGCATTTTTGAAATGATAGTTTGCGAAGGTTTTGCAAGGAGTGGTCTCGACCACTCGTAATTTTGACATTTGTGGCGCAGATATGTCAAAAAAACCTTTCATAGAGAATCCGTTCCTTTTCGTGCTTTTTTATAAGTGGTGAAATTCTTAGAAAACCATAGACATATTTTCGATGTTTTCTGCGTAAAACAATATAGTTTTTCGCTGACACGACGGTTTCAAAAATTCGGCCAAATGGTTTTTTACGCGAGCGGTGAGTTGGAAAACTTCACGTTTAGTGTTTCGGCTACTCCTTAAATGAAAAGTAGCACTCCAGGTCGCGCGTCGGTCGCACGTCGCGTCGTTCTAGCCGGCCCGCTAGAAGAATATGACGTCACGGACAGAATTACGCGGCGCGCACTCATTTTAAAATTCTCTCATATCTCGGAATCGAGACATTAAAATATTTTTTAATGATATTTTTTATTTTCAACGGAGAATACGATACGAATATTTTAATTGTATTGGAATGGTAGCCATCCCTATTATCTTATCTATGTATATTAGCTGCTAGACTCAAAATGTACAAGGGATAAATACGTGATAGTGTATTAAGTGTAAGTATGTATATTTTTTATCTTGCTTGTAATTTTAATTTGAGATGTAGTTATTTGGTTCATTCATTTATATTACAAAAAATCCTATAATTTTTTTTATCATGCACAATGTTGTACCTGCGGCATTAGAAACTTTGTTAACACCAATTACTATCTATCCGATAGATAGAAATTGGAGTTAACAAATTTTCGTTTTAAGAGAACTTTTAAGAGTACTTTTTGCAAAAGTACCGCTTTACTTCACAATCTTAACGAAAATCGTAGTCGTTTGCTCGAGCTACATAAAGACGTATAGTATATATATTTTTATCAAAAGAAAAAGAAAGGCGTATGGGTCAGTTCTTATTTTCGAGCTTCCACGCTTGATATCTCACATCTTTCGCTCCCGGCGTTGCTTGTTCAATGTTCTTTCTCAAAATACAGCCATAATTTTCAGTAACCCCTACTTTGTACGTATTAACTTTTGGAATGACAATTACAATATTTGATAAGGATTTGTGAAAGTTTTATTTTGGATTAAATCGTTTGAATGAATTTTATTTTTAACCGACTTCAACAAGGTGGAGATTCTCAATTTGTCGGATTACTTGAAGGTGCCAGAAGCGATTTGGAAAATTCTTTTTTGTTTGAAAGGGCGTACTTTCCAGATGGTCCCATTAATAGTTTATCAAAATCGGTTGGGCGGATTGGTTTTAAACCAAAGTAACTGGAATGGAAGTAACTGTCACTGCTATTGAAGTCGTTTTTTATTTAGAAAAAAGAAATCAATAATTATATACTTGCTTTTGCCTGTGACTTGAACGTAGCCATATTGCATTCTCCTGACTTTCAAATATTTGCATTCAATCAACAGTAGCTTAATAGCACAAAATACATATTTGAGCAAAACTTTTAACAATAGATTATAAAATTTTTAGCTTTAATCCTGAAATTACTGGACATGAAAGATTGACGTAGACGAAAGTAACATGCACAACTGAAAATAAAAATTAAAAATACAAAAATCAGTCCGGCTGAGACCACGTTTGGTGTGACCCGAACGAAACGTCAGCGCTAATAAATAAATACGGAACCCTAAAAAGGCATTGCATTAATTTAGTAATGATGGAGAAATACCTGGATGCAGGCCACTTTCAATCGGTTGTTTTGGAATTCCTGTGGCTGAAATGATGAGTAATTAATTAATGATGCAACGCAATAGTTTAAAAATAGTAATTTAAAATAAATTTGCCTTTGAAGATGCTGATAGATCATATACAAATCGATTGCTTATACAAAATGCCACTGTCTGCGTCACGGTTAGATTTATATGGGACTATAAATCACGAACAAATATATGATAAAGCTTTTGATCTGCGAGATAGAAATATAAAGTGATAAGAAAATGTACGTATTTATAAAAACTTCGGTATTTTTTTTAAGTGAAACAAGATAAACTTTTAAAAAACGAATACTATAAATAATGAATGAATAAACTACGACAGACATATAAGGCTAACAATGAGTACATTTTTGAAATGTCATCATCAAGAGCTTGCATTCGGAACCCCACACGAAATCGAAACAAAAAGTTAACTCTCACTTTTTTGTTTGTAACTTTCGTTATATACATTTTTGCTTACTAATTGTAGCTACGTCACCCGGTCAATAATGACGAATCGATTGACATATTATTTGTGAAAATTGGACTAGCGATTCGGATGCTACGGTGAAACAAACATCTTCCTCTTGGCTTTGCCGTAGTCATGCTCAAAATTGAACAAACGATTCGGATGCTACGGTGGAACAAACATCTTCCTCTTGGCTTTGCCGTAGTATTGCTCAAAATTGGACAAGCTATTCGGATGCTACGGTGGAACAAACAACTTCCTCTTGGCTTTGCCGTAGTCTTGCTCAAAATTGGACAAGCTATTCGGATGCTACGGTGGAACAAACAACTTCCTCTTGGCTTTGCCGTAGTCTTGCTCAAAATTGGACAAGTTATTCGGATGCTACGGTTAAACAAACATCTTCCTCTTGGCTTTGCCGTAGTCGTGCACAAAATTTGACAAGCGATTCGGATGCTACGGTGGAACAAACATCTTCCTCTTGGCTTTGCCGTAGTCTTGCTCAAAATTGGACAAGCTATTATTAATACTACTATTAGCAATACTACGGCAAAGCCAAGAGGAAGATGTTTGTTCCACCGTAGCATCCGAATCGTTTGTTCAATTTTGAGCATGACTACGGCAAAGCCAAGAGGAAGATGTTTGTTTCACCGTAGCATCCGAATCGCTAGTCCAATTTTCACAAATAATATGTCAATCGATTCGTCATTATTGACCGGGTGACGTAGCTACAATTAGTAAGCAAAAATGTATATAACGAAAGTTACAAACAAAAAAGTGAGAGTTAACTTTTTGTTTCGATTTCGTGTGGGGTTCCGAATGCAAGCTCTTGATGATGACATTTCAAAAATGTACTCATTGTTAGCCTTATATGTCTGTCGTAGTTTATTCATTCATTATTTATAGTATTCGTTTTTTAAAAGTTTATCTTGTTTCACTTAAAAAAAATACCGAAGTTTTTATAAATACGTACATTTTCTTATCACTTTATATTTCTATCTCGCAGATCAAAAGCTTTATCATATATTTGTTCGTGATTTATAGTCCCATATAAATCTAACCGTGACGCAGACAGTGGCATTTTGTATAAGCAATCGATTTGTATATGATCTATCAGCATCTTCAAAGGCAAATTTATTTTAAATTACTATTTTTAAACTATTGCGTTGCATCATTAATTAATTACTCATCATTTCAGCCACAGGAATTCCAAAACAACCGATTGAAAGTGGCCTGCATCCAGGTATTTCTCCATCATTACTAAATTAATGCAATGCCTTTTTAGGGTTCCGTATTTATTTATTAGCGCTGACGTTTCGTTCGGGTCACACCAAACGTGGTCTCAGCCGGACTGATTTTTGTATTTTTAATTTTTATTTTCAGTTGTGCATGTTACTTTCGTCTACGTCAATCTTTCATGTCCAGTAATTTCAGGATTAAAGCTAAAAATTTTATAATCTATTGTTAAAAGTTTTGCTCAAATATGTATTTTGTGCTATTAAGCTATCAATTTCTTCAAAAATGGTTAGGTCTCATTACGTCGTAATAAAGAATCACAAATGAGTACACGGCTCATTAGGTTTCTTTCAGAGAGCTGGTGAGGTACCCAAATATCGAGCTTTTTCGTGTACTCATTTGTGATTCTTTATTACGACGTAATGAGACCTAACCATTTTTGAAGAAATTGATAACTGGTGATGAAACGTGGATCACGTACGACAAGAACGTGCGAAAAAGGTCATGGTCAAATTCCGGTCAGGCTTCACAGACAGTGGCGAAACCCGGGTTAACTCGCAACAAGGTGATGCTGTGTGTGTGGTGGGATTGGAAGGCATTATTCATTATGAGCTGTTACCACTAGGCAGGACTATCGATTCAGAACTCGACTGCGAATAACTGATAAGATTAAAGCAAAAAGTAGAGAGAAAGCGGCCGGAATTAATAAATCGGTGGTTTTTCATCATGATTACGCTAGACCTCACACATCTTTAACCACTCAGCAAAAATTAAGAGAGTTTGGCTGGGAGGTGTTAATGCATCCGCCGTATAGTCTTGACCTGGCACCTTCAGATTTCCACCTGTTTCGGTCTCTTCAGAATTCTTTAGGCAGTGTCAGGTTAACATCACGAGAGGACTGCCAAAACTACTTGACGCAGTTTTTTGATCAGAAGCCCGAAAAATTTTTTATAGCATTGGGATCATGTCCCTACCTATAAGATGGCAAAAAGTTATCGAACAAAATGGTACCTACATACTTTAGTTAAATGTAAATAAACTATATTAAAAAATGTTTTGAATTTTCGTATAAAATGCGAAAAGACTTTTTCCCCAACCTATTATGATTATATGTTAGGAGTTATAGGAACTTGTACATATTTTGAGATTCTATGTTAGTATGTTGGGAATGTACTAGAAGTTTGCCTTATTTGGAATGTTAACTGTAATAAGGCTGTATTGATTATTTTTAAAGAATCATTTGCGAAACGGTATCGATAGCTTACCAATGCCGTTTCGCAAAGATCATTGGTGAGAAGAAAAAAAAACGCTTACAGAAACTCATTAACGGCAACGATATAGGTTAGATTAAAAAAGATTAATAAGGTGATAATAAAAATAAATGTTTAAATTTAGTATAAGGGTCGAAAATGTTTACCTACTTTCAATATTTTTTTTATAGAAAGTTGTCCAGTGTAATGGACTGAACTTTTTCCAAAAACTTTATGATGGTTTAACTTTGTATTTGTCCACTTATGAGTAAAAACTGTAGAACATCTGAAATATTGCCTGCAATATATTTGGTAGGTATTTTAAATTATTCACCAATTCATCATAATACAATGTGTATAAAAAGCTGTATACATTTAAAGTGAATTTGAACAGTTGCTACATGACACTAGAGCCGGAGGCGAAAAGGGTATGATGTCAAAAAAGGCGCGAAACACTACGTAAACCACACCGGATTGTTCGTCCCACACTAAAGATCACTGATTAACAATAATGCCACGTTTAAACGAGTTTATTAACTAAGTGGTTCCACTAAGACTAAGTTTGAAGTTTAACTTTTACTTAAAATTGAGAGAGAAACTAGTAAGCCTTTTCCGATTACACTACGTGAGTAAAACCGCTTTAAAATAACTATTTGTGTCATCTCACGTTAAATATACATTTATTGAAAGCACTTTTTTATAATTGACAACCTCCGTGGCGTAACGGTTAACCCGCTAGTCCGCCAATCCAGAGGTTCTGGGTTCGAACCCCAGCCAGAGCGAGTTAAAAAATGGCCTTTTCAAATTGTTATGGGTCTTGGGTGTTTATCTATATATGTATTTATCATAAAATATATTATCGTTGGTTTAGTATCCCATAACCAACCAACCATAACCAAGCTTAAGCTTGCTTTGGGGCTAGCTCAATCTGTGTGATTTGTCCCTATATATTTACTACGATTTCAAAAGGTTATTAATTTGAATTAATGTTTTTTTATGTATGTTCTTCGATTACTCAAAAACGCCTGGGTTAATTTCAAAAAGTCGTTTTTTGTTTAAAAAGGCATACTTGTCTAGTGGTCCTACAGAAATTTTATCAAAATCGCTGTAAATTGGGGCTGAAGTCGGTTTTTAATCTTAAAAATAAAGTTGGGTAACACCCAACTTTACCTGTGATTTACAAAATAAATGGAGAAACTCAAGGCCACCCTTAGCGTGATGGTGAGCGTGGAATTTGGAAAATTATTCTAATTCTCAAAATAAGTAAGTAGTTAGCATATAAGTATTAAATTCCGTCTAAGTTTAAAATAAAATTAATTAATTACGCTCCTAAGTAGGTACTTAGCTCTAACCCCGTGTAAACAAACCATGATATCTATCGTGAGCCATCTATGTTTTTGACGGATTTATTACCCGAATACAGCGCTAAGATGGTAGATATTTGGCGTAATATGGTCTTTAGGAGATAAAGCATATGTCGGCATTGCATAAATCCACCCGTAATAGTCTGTCGATTTTTGAGTAAGGATAAATATTGAATAGCCATTGAAGAATTCTTTGAAGATAGATATAGATTGTCAATACATAATCCTAAAAACTAGAAAATGCGTAAAAGGCTGTCTTATCGTTAAACAATGTTTTCCAGACAAACTCGCTTATATCGAAAAAAGTGATAGGAAATTAGCTAGTGCGGGGTTGGCAAGCTAATAAACATACCAATATACAATAAATCTAAAAGAATAAACGATCATCATCTCTTTGCTTTCCATAAGAAATAGCAAGGTTATGCTTGGAATAATATTCAAATTGAAGAAAATAGATGATAAAAATAAGGTTTTTAATAAAAGATATTTTTTTCGAAAAGCTTTTATTTTAAGGTCTACGTATTGTCCTTATCAAGACAATATTGATAATGCTTGATAATCCACGTTTCATCACCAGTTATCAATTTCTTCAAAAATGGTTAGGTCTCATTACGTCGTAATAAAGAATCACAAATGAGTACACGGCTCATTAGGTTTCTTTCAGAGAGCTGGTGAGGTACCCAAATATCGAGCTTTTTCGTGTACCCATTTTTTTTCAAATGCACCAATACTGTTTTGTATTCAATTCCCAGTTCTTTAGCTACGTCGTAACTACTGGTATGCCGATCTTGCTCCACTTTTTCAAAAATAGCATCCATTTTAGCGACCAGAGCGACGTGCATCTTTGACTTCAAAATTTCCGGATTGGAAACGCTTAAACCAAATTTGTGCTACTCTCACAGACACTGCACTAGGTCCATAAACATAGCAAATTTTTTTCGCGACTTGCGTTGCATTTTTACCTTTTTGGTAGTAAAATTTTAAAATGTATCTAATTTCTTCATTAGATTCACTCATCTTGACGGTAAGAAAAACAAATGAAAATCACGCATTTTCCTAATTTGAATTTGGAATTATCTTCTTTAAAATTTAAACTTTTAAATGATACCAAAACCAGCCAGGTACAAATAGTATAGCCAAAGTGGTTTTATTACAAGTTCATACATACTATATGCGAAAAGACTTTTTCCCCAACCTAATAGTTTTAAACCAATACTGATAGGACCCCTCGTGTCTAATAAAGAAATCGTTTAACGAAACTTTTCGCAATTATTTTATATTGGCATAGTTTATTCTATTTTTATTCGTTTTCAATTTACACGTGTCGCATTTAAGAACATCAGGTCAATTACATTGCAAAATACTTTAAAGTAATTTAAATGGCTGCGTTAACAATAGGCTAAACTCAGTTGTTTGTCATTAATTATTTTTTCAGACATTATCTAGACAATGCCTAAGACCTAAGAAACATGTGATACCATAAAAAGTATGAATTAAAATATAAAAACTACTGAATAAATTAACATAGTAACTACTGAATAAATTAACATAGTAACACAAACGTCACACCCGGCGCGGGCCTCGGTCAGTCTATCTATTTGTTGAATACTGTTTTTACTAGTTTTTAAGGTTCCGTATCCAAAGCACAGAATTAATATAAGTACAAACAGAACAACTCCGATCCCTGTCTCCGCACGTCTTCCCCGTTCTCGCCTTGTCGTGTGTGTTGGGGGCGAACGCACATACATTAACATGTGCACGAATATGTGCACACTAGCTTTTGCGCGCGGCTTCGCTCGCGTAGGGGTGTAATTTATTAAAATCCTTTCTTAGGGGATACCTACGTCATAGTAGCTTTATGCATGAAAAGTCTCAGCCCGATCGGTTTATAATTGACAAGTTTCATACAAACTTCATCCCCTATTTTATCCCCTTGGGGGTAGAATTGATCAAAATCCTTTCTTAGCGGATGCCTACGTCATAACATCTACCTGCCTGCCAAATTTCAGCTCAATCCATCCAGTGGTTTGGGCTGCGCGTTGATAGATCACTATATCAGTCAGTCAGTCACTTTTGAGTTATATATATTTAGATATAGTCGTTTCTAGTACTAGTAATCATAAATGATACTCCGCTGTCTTTCCGTCTGTCCGTCAGTTTGTCATATGGCTCTATATCTTGAACCGTATTAGCAAAACGCCTGCAATTTTCTCCGATTATTTATTACAGTGGCCACCACAACAAAACAAAAAACAAAAAATTATAATTTTAAAAACAGTGTCCGGAGGTACGAAACCCTTAATGTACGAGTCCAACTCGCTCTTTATCGGTTTTATTTTTTTAATTATGTACCTACAGGATGTGTCAGGCAAAACGATCTTTGCAGGGCATGATATTGGACGGCTTTTCTAGGGATTTTTTAAAGCATTTTAAGGTTTGTTTCCCTTTTTTGAAACTTTCTTTAGGGCATATATTTATATTTTATTTTAATATCTTACAAGCACTAATCATTACCGATTTTAGTTTAATTATGTATTTATTATTAATTATTTACTTTTGAATGACAGAAATAAAACTAATAACTCCTTCGTCTCTTGTCGGTGTCTTTGTATGGCACATTATTAGAGTTATTTGTCAAATAGGCAACAATGACTGAAATCGTGAAATTCGAACGCTTACAAAAATCTGTAAACAAAACAACATACAGATCTGAATTTAAGATATGCAAAACAAGGGAGTATTTTAAGCCCATTACTATTTTTGATATATATTAATGAGCTTCCAGATTCTATCCGACATAAAACTATATTATTTGCTGACGGTACAACATTGACCATTAAATGCTATGACATAAAAAAATATGAACATTTAAACAAAGCACTTTACGATGTTATGGGATGGATGGACGCGAACAACCTATGCGTAAACAAAAATAAAACTAACTTCATTCAATTCTGTAGTTACAATTTTAATCATCCGTTAATTTTAGTTAACTATGATTATAATAAGGTTAAACAAGTCAAAAGCACTGAATTTCTTGGCATCACAATTGATGAACACTTAAACTGGAAGGCTCACGTTGAACAAGTCTGCAATAAACTAAACAAATTCACTTTGTTTAGTTTGTTTATATATTACTCAGTTTGCTAAGACAAACAGTTTCGATTGATGCAGCTATTAACGCTTATCATGCCTATGTTTCGTCGGTGCTCAGCTACGGATTAATTATATGGGAAAACTTGACATTGATAAAGCATTCAAAGTCCAAAAAAATGTAAACGTGCCATTTGTAATACTTGGATCGATGATAGCTGTATACCACTCTTTAAAAAATTAAAAATTTTACCCTTGCCCATGTAACAAACCCACAATTTTGGCAAAAAACAAGTGGAATAATTACAAGACAAACACGAGCTATTATCATCAACAGATTGTTTCAACCTGTGTGTCAGAAAGACATGCAAAAAGATTGTTTTTAATATGTGTATATGTTTATTTAATATGTTACCTGAAAATATTAAATCACTAAAAAGCACAGCTTTTAAGACGACACTAACGAAATGGCTGATGGAACAATGTTTTTACTCCATTAGTGAATTGTAACCTATTGCAAATCAAAACGAAATATTAAGTTTTGATATTATGTACTGTTACTCTTATAACTTGTATTTCTTAGCTAATTACTACGAGTTTAAATTAATTTTAAACGATAACAATGTTTGCATACCTGTCTGCAGGTTTATACAATGTACATACTAACATTTTCTAACATCTCAGAAATCGATTGTATAATGCAAATAAATGATTCTTGATTCTTGATTCACATATTGACGATTTTTGGCAGAACTAATGAGTGGTTTGCAATTGCACATTGCTTTCCCCAGTTTACTTACTTTTTTACTTGGTACTCAATTGTATATTGTAAGTGAAGAAATCGTTAGTATTAAATGCATGTCTCAAATGTGAAAGGTAAAATCAACATTGTAATCCAGGAAACTAAAAATGGGTTTACTGCTAGGACATTTTGCAACGGCCCCCGCAAAAAGAGACGCGACACAGACAAATATATCGTCGATATCTTTTTACGATTATTTATGTAGGTGGTGCAAACCTACGGCTGTCATACATACATTTAACATTTTATAACTTCGCTTTATCAATAAACAAGTTTGCGCTTTCGCTTTTTACGTTTAGATTGCGGTTTTTCTTGTGAAACGTTGTGATAATAAATCGTTATTCGCCGTTGAACTTAAGTCCGATTAAAAACGTGTTTATTTCTTTGTAATAATATTACGGTACCAAAAACTTTTAAGCAGAGATATAAATATAACATACAAAGTATAGAATAAGTATACAATTTACAAAGGCGGATTTATCCCATGTACATATATATGCAGGTATATAAAGGCATGCCTCTTCTTAGTTTCCAAGAAACATGTTAAACTTTACTTACACTTATTCAAATGAATAATAAATAAATCAAGAAAACATCTACTTCTATATGATTATTCTTTATTATCAAAAGGGCTGTAAATGTTTACTTTAAAATGAGTTCCGGGACCTTTACGTATCTCTATGCAACTATCCGATTTAAAATCATTTCGGCGCATATTAACACAAACTAGGTAATGTCAAATTATGTTAGTTTAACTACACCTTTAACATTATCAAATATTTGTTAACTTCGCGTTCTGTTAATAATAACATGTCACATTTCGTCGATAAAATTAAATTATAGTTAACCAAACTTAACATCGGCTTAAATTATTAAAAGTTTGAAGTTTGAAATATAATCGCCAATTTAGTCGATTGTAAATTAACGAATCGAATATCAGACTAAAATCGATAAGGTCACGTCACTATTTATTTTTTGTTGTTCCTTAAACAAGTTTCCAATTTTCACCATAAATTGTTTTGTTTTTTATTTTATTTTAATTGTTTTAAAGTTCTTGACACTTTATAAATTTAACACATTTTGTGTCTGCCTACTAACCTTGCTGACAACATTTTGTACAACCATTAAATTAATTCCAAATTATTTTCTAATCTTATTCAACTATAATTTTAAAATGATTTAAAAGCCCTTCGTGTTAAAAATAGTACCATTTTATTATAAAACATAGACTACTGGGATAAAACCATCAACCGCTCAAATCAAGTTTACATCAAGAAAACTTACACTATCTCTTCTGTCAATGTCAACTTGATTTGAGCGGCAAATGGTTTTAACCTAGATCTAAAGTTAGAGTTCTTATGTATTATAAAAGACAGAGTAATGTCGAAGTAAATTATATGGCATCTGAGGCAACGTGTAAAGTGTAGAAATGTGATTCAAATTGTGAATGTTGCGAATTGAAAGCGATTACAGCACAAAAGAAAAAAGAATCAGATTTCAAATCGATCATTCAAAGCGCAATAGTTTAAAAACCAAGAATCCTGATTTCTCATACATATTATTCATGGGCTGTCGGCACCGACAGTGGATTGATTGGCCGTGTTTTAATACAGCAATTTACACCTTTTAAGCTGGACTTCCGAGATCCTGACGTCTTCATTCAAAACGGGTTCCAAATGGACGTATGTAGAGAGCGGTCTTTAGGGATTTGTGGGATGAAGGGAGGCTTTTCTGGAAATGCGAAACTTAACTTCGTGATTTTGAGTTAGTATTTGATCTACTTACAACTTTTTGGTGCGTTATAGGTATAATTACTTATTTTCCTGGGTCAAAAACAAATTATTTGGTACCGTTAAGAAAAAAAATGTCACTTGTCATGATCATATCCATTTTTTAGATTTATTATTGCAGAAAAACTGGCATTAAGATCGCTATTTGACTACAAGAAATAATGACTTCATTGGTATTCTATATTTCAAACAAATCCTATAGAGAAGGTTTGTTTTGACGTTTAGAAAAAAGTATCTGATTTGAGTTGCTGGAAAGTAGCGAATTAAACAATCATTTAATATTATAAGTATTCTTGATTTAATTTTTGCTTAATTTTTTTATTGACATTTGACAATTTTACAATGTTTGTCCATGGTTATCATCATCGACGAGAATGATCTCGTCGATGATGATCAAATCCAACGAAAAACACATCACATTATTTGTTTAAATAAGAATCTAAACAAATAATGTTATGTGTTTTACGTTGGATTTGTTTAAAATTCCATCCACTAAATTATGTACGAAATCACTATCAGATAATCGGGAATGAACTAAAAATAATTTTTTGGCTCATTACGTAGATTATTAAAAAGTATGGTATTCGTATTTGTTCTTTTCTCTGATAAAAAAATAATGACGAAGTACAGCGCATTTAAATTTTGCGTGACGTCACAATTATCTAACATTTTATCCAAAGTTGACGCAAATCATCCCCATTCCGAAACTTTGAAGCGCTGTATCTTTGTAAATCTTTACTTTTTTGCTAAACGAAAAGTATGGGTCCTTTATTTTTGGATAATCTAGTTTTCGGACTCAATAAATAATTTATTTTTTACCCAGTCCACATCTCTATTATATGCTTTTCTGAGCAATTTTCGTAAAAATATCTTATTCTTAGGAGGGGTCCCCGCTCCTCAGTGATAGTTATACCTACGCCTGCGGCGTACGTCGTACGATTTTGGTCTTCTGCAGAAACCATTATGAGGAAAATGGTCAGGCATTATTTTGATTTATGTGATGACGACGTGAGAACTGATCGCTTTCAAGTAAGGCCAGCTTTTCGACATGTTTTCATGGTATTAAATCACATAACGTCAGAGGCAATCAGAGTACTACATAATTAAAAGCGTACGTATTAAAAATAAAAGTAATTTTGTCCAGGTATTTTCAATACGCAGAGGTACTTTTTAATTTAATTTTCTCAAGTTCCTAAAAAAATATAAAAATTGTTTAGACCGGCTGAGTGCGAGTCGGACTCGCGCACCAAGGGTTCCCTACCAAAATCTATTAAATTAATCACGTTTGTTGTATGGGAGCCCCACTTAAATATTTATTTTATTCTATTTTTAGTATTTGTTGATAAAACGACAACAAATATACATCATTTGTGAAAATTGCAACTGTCTAGCTATCACGGTTCATGAGATACAGCCTGATGACAGACAGACGGACAGACAGCGGAGTCTTAGTAATAGGGTCCCGTTTTTACACTTGGGTATGAATCCCTAAAAAGCTTTCATGCGAAGTAAGTTAGAAATATTATGAAATATATCCGAAAACATTTGAGATATTTTCAGAAGTAACCTTTTAGGGTTCCGTAGTAAACCTTATAGTTTCACCATGTCTGTCTGAGTGTCCGTACACGGTTCTACTCAGAGAATGTCTCTGAGAAGAACCGCGATTCCAACCAAAATTTGCATCCCTGAGTTCCTCCCCCTCTATATGCTAAATGGTTGTATAAGGATGAACACGTGAAAAAATTCACGGCAAAAAAAATATAGGCAGGCTGTTAGTTATTAGACGTTTTTAGCCCCTCAAAGTCGGCATTCTTAACTAAGGAACTCTTCACTGCGCATCCAAGTAAGTGTCGGGTACACGCATATGGCCAGTTATCACGAAGTGAAATTTTGCCGAAAGTAACTTTATAGTCCAGTCAACGAATGACTCACAGAGGGATGTAGATTGCGTGAGCGGGAATCTAAGCATCCTGACGTCTAAGAGATGAGCCGGATCGAGGGGGGGAGAAGTTCTCAATTTTTGGTTTTTCACTTATATCTCAGAAACGATGCATCGTAGCGAAAAATGTTCCAAGATTAAATAAGAGCTTATAAATTTATCTACAACTTTGATTCTATACTCTTTTCCCAAATTCACAACTGTTTTAGATATATGCGCTCCGGAAATGTAAAAAGATATAAGTTTAAAAAACGAATATAATTTTTTTTTATTTCATTAGCACACTTTTACTTCGTTGACTGAACTATTACCGAAATAGTGTTTTGTTTTATACTAACAGACTGTTTCTGTACAAAACATATAATGCATTAATATTAAGCTACTGAAGTGACGTTTGCTAAACCTATTTTAGTTAAAATATGTTTTGTCTCGTTCTTTTAATGTCAAATATCGAGAAGAGGAAAAGGGACAAACATGTTTTAGCTAAAATAGGTTTAGCAACGGTTGTATTTTTTATGAATATGAGGATAAGTGAGGAGCTTAGTGGCCTGGCAGGAGTATGCATCACTATCGCTTTCGCAAGCTAAGCGAAACTGGGCGTGGTCCACACTCGGATTAGTCGCACAAAGATTTTTAGAGCCCTCCTCCATGCTCCGGAAGGCACTTTATGTTGATCCTGACTTTTATCATTGTACGGCAGTCGTCAAGCTATGTCAGATGTCTTTAAGCCGCTTGAACAAAACTGACATCAGTATTGGCCATTAACACACGAAACATGTGTAGTCTAACATCATATTAAAATATAATATTGAATTAGTTTTATCATCTACCAGTTATGTCACTCCTGATTAAGCCAAAACGACCAATAAAAAGTTTTTGGGTGTGTTCGGCCAATTTATCATTCCAATTAGTGTTTTAACTGCCGAATCGTCCATATTAATTCCCCTACTAGCAGCTTTTTACTAATGTTTTGCCCCATTAAAATTTAAAAACGGAATGTTGTCTACTGGTCTACTGCATACTTTTATTTACGGAGAAAAGATTTAATTTTGGGGCAAGTTCACCCCATGATACTCAACTACTAAAAAAAATCGCCTCTCCATATACCTACATCAGCGCTAAAGTAAGTATATGGAAAGGCAATATTTATTTTCGTTTTTCCTGAATGGATTTTTATCGAGAATATACTTCAAAAATTTGCCTGTTGATTAAAAACTCAACCTGTTTGTAGTAAATTTTCTCAATTTTGCAATTTTGCTCTGCCAATCCGTCAAAGCAGCAACCAACATATTCTCTGTCACCTATATAATATTTTCAATATCTCAAATTGCCAGTTACGAACCCTGCGTTCTTAAGATACTAATATCCTAGTCACTCCTTTTCACCTTTAAAATTTTTTCAATAACTCTCCGTCACTGTTGTACGCCTTTGGAATGCTCTCCCTGACTCCATTAGAACTCGCGCAAGGCGCACTTTTTGCGATAGGCGTCCATAGGTTCGGTAGCCACTTATTCTCGCTTGAGAATAAGTGCTTATGCTTATTCACCTAGTTCCATAAATGTCTAAAAAAAGCAGACCTTGACATCGTATTTTTATAGTAGCTGTAAATAGCTACCCTATCTTAGTTATACAGCTACAGTATAATATATGGCGTGGAATGTGTGGTCATGACCGTGAATCGCTTTCTTAATTGCCTCTATAAATGTTCTGGGCCAGATTTTGCCAGAAATTATCAACCAACATTTCATAAACAAGTCGGCTCAAACAGCCAGACAGCTGGACAAACAAAAGCATGTTTGCCCAAGCTGAAACGGAGATGCTTCGCGCTTATACTAAAATGATAATGTAAGTGCTTTTAATTATATCAGATTTAGCCAGAAATTAACGTTCATAGTCCAACATTAAAAATATTGTATTATGCAAAAAAAGTAGGTAAATAGGCATACGGCCCATCTAATGATAGTAAATATTATACATACACTTTTACGTCTTTATCCCTAATGGCGCAGACAGCAATTTGGGTCTTGCGGCTCTAAGAAAACAGACCAGGGCTGCAAGACTCAACGGCTACTTTAGTGTGATAATGGGCGAGAAGGTGGAAAAAGAAATTAAAACAATGATGCGTTGCTAGCCACATCGGCTATTAATATAATTCATATTTTCACCCTATCCCTCGATCAGTACGGGAAGGGAAGCAGCTGGTATGTTCTGGTCAA
This sequence comes from Acrobasis suavella, assembly GCA_943193695.1. Classification (NCBI taxonomy): domain Eukaryota; kingdom Metazoa; phylum Arthropoda; class Insecta; order Lepidoptera; family Pyralidae; genus Acrobasis; species Acrobasis suavella. Next base: position 34,980,722 of record OW971928.1, read on the forward strand.
GACTTTCGCTTCTGTGTCAAGGTAAAAATGCACTTAAATATTTTCGCTTACGTAAAACAAGAGTAACATTCACAAATTGATTCATAAAAGAATTTTAATGGATGTGTTCGCGCCTTGCTAAGGCTATCAAGCGTTAAATGCCACTTAAATATTCATGCAAAAGCTGAATCCAGTAAGATATTAATATCTTGGTTCATGAAGATATTATTTATTTTTACTTTCTCTCGGTAGGTCTGGCTAAGCCACAGGCTAATTGCGTCACTTGTATAGCTACTGACTGTAAAAGTGACATTAAGTTCTTTTTATTTAAGGGCAGTTGTGTTTTTTAAATTATGTTCTTATTTATTTATTAGGCTTTGGCGAGGCGACTACGGTGCCCTCCATTCTTCCACGTATCTCTATTATTAATAAGATCATTTGCCAATTATGTCATTATGTCAACTGATATCAACTCTGCAAGATATTTGTGTGCCACTGTTTTAGGCTTAGAGCGAATAGTGGTGTGGTGATCACATTTTTAAATACATATAGTAAAATGTTGTCTGCGAATGACTATTTTCTGTCCCAGTCATTTCAAATTGCCGCGCCACCACGTTATTACTATCAAATACCAAAATTTATTCATTTACAGACAACTAACTAAAGGGCAAAATAATGTTTCCTATTGTTTTTTCACACATATAAAGTCTTAATGTTAATATTTATATGAAGCAAAATTACACAACACAAGGTCTCGTTAACTACAAAATTTTAAGACCAGTTCAATTGATCATTCTAAACAACTTTCTTAATAAATCTATACCAAAATTCGAATACGTTTGGGTCCTTTACATATTGAAGCAGTCACTTGAGCTTACTGGAAAACTTGAATTATAAACACTTAAAAAAGTAAACGGACAAATAAAATAATGCAAAACACAATTTAAAAAAGAAACTTATTATAACTAACGAATTTAGAGATTGCCGCAATAGCCGCAATATCGCCAGGCTGAATCAATGAATGATTCTCCTTTGATCTAAATCAATTGAATTATTTGTTGCTAGAGAGGTGATGGGAATGGATATCGATGATCGATCTGATATTATTGAATCATTTTCATTCTCAGAATACAATTTGTTTTGTATAACCATATTTCTATTTATACTTTACAACAATTTTACGAGTCTGATATTGTCAGCAGAGTAGCATTATATAGTACTCGGACTTATATTAGTACCTACTGGGTTTTAAACAAATATCATTATACGCCCAAATGAAGTAGACACTGGCAGACGAGGAAGTGACTTAATGGAAGATGTCAACTTATTTTAGGTGGATAATGGTTAAAACTCGTAAAGAAAGTCCACGTCTTGCAATTTTTTTTCATTAGTAGTTCGTCCCAAACTGAGAATTTCCGGCCTCTTTACTGCACCATATCTCAGGAACCACTATTCCGATTTAATTCATGTTTGAACACAAGCATCACTGTAGGTACTCGTATGTCGTGTGTGTAAGTAGCCAACACTAGTGTAAAATTTACAGGCTGACTAAAGGCATCTAAAATATTTGTCGACTGCCATACAATAATGACAGCCGGGACCAACGGCTTATACGTGTCTTCCAAAGCCCGGAGGAGTTCAAGAAATTTTAATGCTACTTGTGGTCAACCATCCAAGTGCGGACCACACCCGGTGTCGCTTTAGATGTGAAAGCGCTGGAAATGAGCTTGCGCACTCCCGCCAAGTTACCGTGCTCCTCGGGCTCCTCCTAGGCGCCTAACGTTAGTCGCATTAGATGAATAAAATCTTTTCTGGTAATAAGCAACAGCGCTCATTGGTCAAATCAATTAACGCGCGTTTCCCCGGCTTCCTGTTACACACTTCCGTCGCATTTCACAAAACTAATCCCACAAATTGCAGGAAAGCGAGAGGAAAGTTATTTCACTTCAAAAAATGTTTGTTTCTTCTAATCGCCTAACAAGTCGATTAAAGATACTAAAGTTTTTGTCGAACCTACATTTGGATGTATAGAAACATCGGATTGCTCAAATAGGCTCGAAGAACTTGGCTCGCTCATTCAATTAGTTTATTACTACAATTTTTTTGCGAGTGTTATTGTTTTAATAGAGTTTATATATATTGTACCTTCTGCATCTATACTGTTTGTCTCTTATTAGCCCAGGTGCATCGACACGCGGCAACCAGTTCGTTTAGCGGCGGTGTCGAACTTGATTCATTTAACGAAAATGCTGGCCAAAACAGGGTTTATACAGATTGCACTTTCTGCATCTCTACTCTTTGCCTCTTATTAGCACAGGTGTCGAACTCGACTCACTTACCAAAAATGATAACCAAAACTGAGTTTATACAGATTGCACCTTTTACATCTTTTCTCATCGCCTCGGTGTTGAATTCGACTCATTTACGTTAATGATGTCCAAAACAGAGTTTATAAAGATTGCGTTTTCTGCATCTCTACTCTTTGCCTCTTACTAGCACAGGTGTCGAACTCGATCCACTTATCAAAAATGATGGCCAAAACAGAGCTTTTACAGATTGTACCTTCTGCAACTCTACTCTTTGCCCCTTATTAGCACAGTTGCATCGACACGCGGCAACCAGTTCGTTTGGCGGCGGTGTCGAACTCGACTCACTTACCGAAAATGATGTACCGCCAAATTGTAGAGCGAAAAAATTTTGGATGTTCCTACCATTGTAATTAAAATTTTTTTGGTGTTTTGGTATACACCGCATTGTACCGGTTTCAGTTTTTAAGAAGAATCTTTATTGATCAAAAAAGTAATAAAAAGTCAGTAAAGACCTTGAAAATGTTGAAAAGTAGTCATTCCTGTTTAATCAATCACTAAGACAACTATCCGTACTTTATACTAATATATAAAAATGCGAAAGTAACTCTGTTTGTCTCTCTTCACGCTTCAACCACCGAACCGATTTAGATGATTTGGTATGGATATAGTTTGAGACCCGGGAAAGGACATAAGATAATTTTTATCCCGGAATGAGGTTCCCGTGGAATTGATTAAAATTAAAGCCACGTGGGCAACGCCGTGTACATCAGCTATTATAAAATATTTTTTTGTTTAAAACTATTTGGTTTCAATTTTTTTAGTGATTTGAATTCCCTATGAGTACTTCTGTCACTCTATATTTTGGTTTTATTTACATGATAACTGAAAGTTTGTTGTTTTGTAGACATAACTTTCTATCATAGTTTATTAAAAAAGCAACTAGAATTTAGTATACATAACGTTGCATAAATTCATAATTGATGTATAGTATCGCTGTTAGCTTTGCGCTTTATGAAAGAGTAATTATAAAACAGTAATTATAAAAAAAGACGGAATCTCTCGCCAAGTCGGTCGAGTCACCGCTACTAGCACTCGTCCCGATGATGATTGTTAAAATCGATCAAAACCATCGCACCCAAAGGGTAAAAACGGGACCCTATTACTAAGACTCTGCTATCCGTCTGTATGTCTATCTGTCACCAGGAAGTATCTCATGAACCTTGATAGTTGAAATTTGTACAGATGATGTATTTCTGTTGCCGCTATAAAAACAAATACTAAAAACAGAATAAAAATTATATTTAAGTGGGGCTCGCGAACAACAAACGTGACTTTTTAAAAGATAATGGTACGGATCCCATCGTGCGCGAGTCCGACTTGCACTTGGCCGGTTATTAGTAATACTTATAACTAATTTTAGATTATGAAGTCTTAGATTGAGCTTTGAACAAGTATGATTATTGATTATACTACTACACAGATGGACATAAATATTGTATTTTGATGACAATAAATACATAATGTCACTGTGACTAAAATTATAAAGGCATAATGCTAGATTTACAATCTAGTCCATGTCTAAATAGTTAGACTAGTAATTTAGCACTCAGACACTTGGTCGCACAAATGTGACAAAATTAATGGCCTAGCTGAGTTCTGACATAATAAAGACCTAGCTTTTGAACATTATCTTGTAATCTCCGGAACTGTCCACTGGAGCAGTTGAAATCCTAAATTATATTCTGAAATATTAAGTGGTACTACTTTGATAAAGTTATGCTCATTTTCATAATAAATCTATTATATAATAGTTACTTTTCAACACACAACAGTTTTAGATTTAAATAGCAGCTCATAAAACACGCGTGTGTTATAAACGCAAATAGTGAAGTTATATTTAACCGCACAATTTGCTCTTTTTTTTGAAATTTCAATAACCACCGTGACGCACTTATATCATAATGTACTAACGTGGTTTTCATAATGTTTACCTTTACACCTACCACATTTTTATAAGAATAATAGTTGTATTATAAGAGTTTAGTAAAAAATGTTTTAATAACTTTTAAATAAACTTTGCTAGCTACTAAAACAAAAATAAGTTTCGTATTAAGTTCCATTTGTAAAATTATGTGCTAATTTTTTATGAAATACTATAGTAAAGTAAATTGTGGCGCTTTAGACCAAATATTCCATACAAAAGTTATTAATTTTAGATTCGCTTTAAATTTTGTTGTAGTCTAGTTTCAGTAACCTATCTAATGTTGTGTTTTTTTTCATCATTTTCAACAAAGGGAAAGTACAAAAACTAGGAACGCTCTTAAAAATATTTAAGTCTAAGTTAATGGGTATTGACTTAGTATAATAATACTACACAATTCAGCTTTGTAAAACCAATAGCTGCGTTCTTCAAAACGCGTGCTCTAAATATATTAACCTTGACTAAGTCGCATAAAACAACATCATTTATTGAAACGTCGAATTACTTACTCGAATTTAAACCACACACATCGTTTAACAAGGAAGAAGGAGAAAAAATGTTTGTTTAACAAAGATAATTCATTCAAGAATCCGTATCTACGTACTTATGAATAACACTACTATGTTTTACCGAGAATAATTAAATTTCAAGGCTAGGAAGTAATTTACCTACTTCAATAGTCTGATTCAGTAACATGACCTATATTTTGAACAGCCTGTTGTAAACAAAATCCAAAATATGGGCAATAGGGTATTTGGGCACTCATTAAAGCAAATCATCTTTAATTTATTTGTTTAGATAATTCGACAGTTTAGAAAAATTGGGTCATTGATTTATCTTTATTGATCTTGATTGTTATATTGCATTTATTTATTGTACTAGCTTTTGCTCGTGTGGTCAAAGGAAGAGGTTTTTGACTATTCCGGCAGAACCTCTCTTATTTGTATGTCTGGGATAAAAAGTATTAATCAAGATAATAAACATCCATACATCCATACCAACATATCATTTATAATGTTATTAATCTTTTTAGCGATATCAACAAACAAATCAATCGAATTTAAAAATGAGGAGGTTATCAATTTGAATATTTATACATATATGTTTTTAGGGTTCTGTACCCAAAAGGTAAAAACGGGACCCTATTACTAAGACTCCGCTATCCGTTTGTCCATCTGTCTTACTGTCACCAGGCTGCCTGTCTCTTGAACCGTGATAGCTAGATTTCATAAAATGTTCACAGAAGATGTATTTCTATTTCCGCTATAACAACAAATACTAAAAACAGGAAAAATAATTATTTAAGTGGAGCTCCCATACAACAAACGTGATTTTTTTCTAGATAATGGTACGAAAGCCTTAGTGCGCGAGTCCGTCTCGCACTTGCACACTTATTTTATGAGTGTTTTTTTGTTTGGAAGGGCATACTTGTCAGGTAGTCCCATAGAAAATTTATCCAAATCGGTTGTGCAGTTGGGCGTTGAAGTCTGTTTTCAGTTTTGAAAAATTATATTTTAATCGACATTCGATCGAGTTCACATCGACTCGCGTTTCCATAGTAGGCTCCCGCGAAAAAGTTAAGACAGAATCCGGTGCCTTAAGCTTTTTATAGCACCCATTTCAAGTCCGACCTTGTAAATTGAGTTAGTGGAAGACTGCCGCCATGTTTTAATCATTGGAAATAATAAGAGATTAATTTTTATGCGAAATGCCTTCACGGTTATCACTTTGTTTAATTGAAAACTTGATTTTGGACTTTGATTTATTATTATCAAGATTTTTTTTCTTCAAATTATGGTATTAGAATTCCAATACACTTAAAGCCGTAGATGTAATTAATACCATTGTTTCTATTTTCTATTGTGTCTGGCTGAGTGTCCCGGGATGTGTTAAGAGACATCTTAATTGTGATGCAACTCGAAGAACCGTGGTTAACCGAAAGCAAACAAGACGGTGTTCTGTATGGTAATGTGTATTTGCATCGCTGCATACAATGACACTGGACCTGTCGACGAGCCTTTGTTAGAAAGCAGTGGTTTTTATCTGCTACGTAATGGAGAAAGTTTTCATGAAACACCTGTTTTACAGAGATATTTTTTCGACCAAAGGACCAAAGCGAGCGAAGTTATCCGTGTCTACTTGAACAATCCAGCGTTTGTATTAATGTATGTTTGTTCGACGATAACTCGAGTAGTTTTAATTAGAGTTTTATGAAATTTAGAAGCTAGACGTGTAGACGTAGCCAATAGAAATCGGTCAAGGGGTTGCCGAGATATAGGGCTTAGAGGGTGGTAGAGTTCACAGTTCGGGGCAATTTAGTAGTTTATATATTTTTGACAATCCCATGGGATCCTTACATTTTTCCGGGATAAAAAAACATCCGAGTTTTAATTCAGATAATAAGCTATCTACATGCCACGTTTCGTTTCCATCCATTCAGATCTTCAGATGTTTTGGTTTGAAAGCGAAACAAACATCCACACATCCACATAGATCCATACAAACTTTCGCATTTATAATATTACTAGCTTTTACCCGCGGCTTAGTCTGCGTAAATTTAGTACTTCGTAAAAGTCTACTTTTATATATCAAAATAGGATTCCCCATACAAACTTCCACTCCCCTTTTCATTCCCTTTATGGACGATTTTTGAGATAAAACCCGGGTCTCCAACTATATCCACACCAAATTTCATCTAAATCAATCAGTCGTTAAAGCGTAAAGAGGTAACAGTAAGACAGACCGACGGAGTTATTTTCACATTAATATATTACTATGGAAGTATGGATAATAATACTATTATCCATACTTCCATACTAATATATAAATGTAATAGTATTAATAGTATATGATTATTGTATCCTAGATTTAATCAAACATTCCATCCAAATGGTCGTAAACTCTGGATAGAAGCCCATTTGGATCAAAGAATTTACACGGCCCATAAACGTTACAATACCAACAAAACCACTAAATATTATAACAAGGCTCCTTTATCGGTTGTTACATTTCAATTATTTTAATTTCGAGTCTCGTTACAAATATTTTTTTTTCTTTTGTATTTTTTATTAGATGTTTTTGTTTTATTTAGACACTCTTCGCTGTTTTAAACTATAATTAATGTCCTATGAGATTACTTAGTAAAGAAATATGCCTACTAAATGAGTTATCTCTACTATTCCATTGCAGTCAGGCAAGTACGGCGCAGTGTTTAGTGGATCGATGTAAAATAAATTGTTCATACTTAATAGTAATGGGTAGTTATCAACCGAACGATCTTTACTTTTTTAATTTCATTTTAGGGTTTCGTAACGTACAAGGAACCCTCATAGTTACGCCATGTCAGTCTGTCTGCCTGTATGTCCGTCTGCGGTTCTACTCAGAGACTAAAAGTACTAAAAGGCAGTAATTTGGCTTGGGTATGTATATTAATTATTCCAAAAAAGTAGTAAAAATCTAATTTATAATCTCGGATAGCTCCCATATCTACATGTAGAGTGGGAGTACTTTATTTTTCTTGACTATTTGATTATATGGGGTATCGCTGAATATAGCTCTTCCAAAAATATTGTGAGCTTGTGAACAACATTTTTCTATTAAGGGATCCGTTTCTGAAGTATTTGAAATTCACGGCTGTAAAAATATAAAACGCAGTTTAAATAAAAACTATCAGAGCTAAGTAAGCTTTACAAATTAAGAAGTTATAGGTGGCAAACTCATAAAATGTACTCGAAATAGAAAAATGACATACAAATTCAATTGAAAGATAGTTTTTTTGGATTTTTTTAGTCACGTGAATTCAAAGTCGGCATTCGAAACTATGGAACCCTTCACTGCGCGTGGCCCGACACGTAATTGGCTGGTTATTTCACCTTCGCATCCACTATCACGCTAAACACGGCCACACGTGGCTACTATTAGAGACAAAAACATGATAACTGAAAAGTACTTGAATAATAGTTATAAGATAAAACTGCCACATTACATGCGTACCTATAGTAGGTAATAAAACATTGATACAAAACTATGACATTTAACGTCATCGATAATTTATATAAATCGATATATATGCTTGTTCAATTTATCATAAGGGTGAGACGTGGCCTACTTTATGCTAATTTTACCTTGACACTCTAGGTTAAATAAAATTAACATACGTAATAACACTATATGTTTAATAGTGTAATAAACAGCTTTGTATGGCAAGGTAATCATAGATGTTATTATTTCTATATTAAAAAGTTGTTAATTTAACATTATATATTTTTATTTATTTAACTTTATTTCAAAAATCGTAACAGGCGGATTTAATGCACAGGACCTTTATTTTTATTTATGTATAAAATTTAAAAAAGGTACTTGCATAGATTTTGTGAAGATACCCAAACTACGCCGGAAAAAACCAGAAGCCACGTTATGGTTTTTCATTATAATATACATATAACATTTTAATCCTTCCTAAGGAATCCTGTCAAATCCCTTAAAATTCCTATACGTTCTATCGATCACAAATATAATCAGGTACTTACCTTTACTATCCTATAAAAAAGGTATCAGATCAGATCCTTAGATAACTGGCCATAATCCATCACTCGAAATGGTTCTACTTTGTGCCCCTAATTAATTGATTTTGGTCAAAAGGACCCACGTTCGACCCGCGAACTTAATGTGTCATATAGATAGTTTTAAAATCTATATGCGCCTAAAAAAGACACATGACGTATCATTAGCTTAATACATTTTAAAGAAATAAATAAACCACTTAAGGCTAAGACAGGGCAGAAGTGGCACCCACATTTGAAATAAATTCTATAATCGTAAATGTGGTAATAAATAATTAACATTTTGCAAAATTTTTGGCATAAGAAAGATCTTTAAATTATTTAGCGAACAATAGTCCGCCTAGGTTAAAAACCTGTTTTTGGAAAAAGTGGTTGTAAAGCTAGACGGACTACCAATGATGCATTCAAGGTGATGCTTTATTATTAAATTATTGTAATATGTTGTGATTCATGAAATAATTTAAAGCTAACAATCGGCAAAATTTAAAATATGACCACATTTACGATAAAACAATTTATTTTAAATGACGATGCCACTTTTACCTTGTCTTCGCCTTAATTAATAAAATTTCAGCATGTGTCAGTACTCGTAGTTCTCTGCACCAACATATATCTGACTGGATTTAATATTATAAGAATATTTTATATATGTTAAGACAGACAAAGAACTTTATTTGTCGGGTTAAGTCTAGGGGTAGGCCCAGTTATACCAGTAAGCTTTGATTCTGCAATTATGTTTATAATATGCGAGTATATTTAAAATGCCTTATTCGTAGGAAAAACTAAGGATAAATGATAGAACAATCTTTAGTAATACGAGTATAACCACTTTGGGCATCCGTTTTGAGCAGTATCATCGACCTGATTGCTCCTCACTTAACTTTAATATTTAATAAATGTATTACAGAAGGTGTTTTCCCTGACTTAATGAAAGCAAGTAAAGTTATACCACTGTTTAAACCGGGATCCAAACATGATCCGAACAATTATAGACCAATTTCAATATTACCAGCTTTAAGTAAAATATTTGAAAAAATTATATTAGACCAGCTAGTATCGTATTTTAATATTAATAAATTACTTCACTGTCGCCAATATGGATTTACAAAAGGGCGCTCTATCACTGATGCAGCAGCGACCTTAGTTAAGATTATTTACGATGCCTGGGAGAATCGACAAGACGTTATAGATATCTTTTGCGATCTGTCGAAGGCATTCGATTGTGTCGATCACATAATATTAAAAAATAAACTAAAATTTTATGGCGTTACTGATACTGCACTCTCTGTTATTTCATCTTATCTTGATAAAAGAACTCAAAGAGTTGAAATCAACAGAGTATCCTCAAAATAGTGCACCTGTGAGCATGGGTGTGCCTCAGGGTTCAATAATTGGTCCATTTTTGTTTTTGATTTATATTAATGACCTCCCCTGTCTTGCAGAAAAGTTGTGTGAAGTAGTATTGTTTGCTGATGATACATCTTTACTTTTTAAGGTTGACAGAAAATGCACAAACTATGACGATGTAAGCAATACTATGTCACAAGTACTTAGTTGGTTTACGACTAATAATCTGGCCTTAAACACACAAAAGACTAAGTGCGTTAATTTTTCACTATTGAATAAACCTAATACTCACATACCTTTGAGTCTTAATGGTCAAGTTCTAGAATGGGTACCCAACACCAACTTTTTAGGCATAACTGTAGACTGGAACTTAAAATGGGATAAACATATTGAGGCCACTGCCAAGAAAATTAGTTCGGCAGCATATGCTGTGAGGAGGGTCAGACGGTGTATTAACGTTGAAACTGCTAGGCTAGTATACTTTAGTTATTTTCACAGCATAATGTCATATGGCTTGCTCTTATGGGGTAAAGCGGCTAACATACATGCTATCTCTGTGCTACAAAAGAGAGCAATTCGGTCGATCTACGGACTAAAATCACGCGATTCCTTAAGAGAGTTATTTAAATCTATTAATATTCTTACTGTGACATCTCAATTTATTTACGACAATCTTCTATTTGTTAAATCTAGGTTAAATAATTTCAAGAAAAATAGTGATGTTACAGTTATAACACTCGCAACAAAAATCAGCTTATTATTATTATCTTCAAAAGCTTTATAGATTTATTGAACTAAGTTTGACATTTGGCTATAGCGATACGGATTTTGTGATCTTGATTTGTTGATTGGTATTTCAGATATTATCTTTAAAAAACTCTTGGCTAAATAGATTTATTGAATCAAATATATATATTATTGTATTTTGTGCTTTGCTTTCAAAAATGCTCCGAAGAAAGTCAAATTTGTTTTAGGATACTAGACAAGCGAAAAGACAGTGGATGAGTAGATCTCAAGAATTGAATGACAAAAGACAGGCACGACTAAGTGTTATTCATTGACTCGCGCCTCGGAGAGTTCCACTCAAAGAGAGTCTTGGCTAAGTGCTGATCGTGGACGTCATTCGCTATCTCGCGCCTCGGAGTCTTTTACAGATAGGGAGTTACATTTGACTGTTGATCGAGAACGTCACACTCTATCTCGCGTTTCGGAGACTTTTACAGATAGGGAGTTACGTTTGACTGCTGACTTCGTCTGCGTACCTATATATTCATACACAAAGGTTATGATTATTATTGTAAGGGTTTATTATAATCCATTCATAAGTTGTTGTATGAATGAGTAACTGATATCCATACATCTATAGATCCTTATAAAATTTCACAATATTAAAAGTACACCGCATCACAATAAAAAAATTGAACTGTAAATATACAGACTTTTTTTATTAACCTTTATTGTCCCACTTCTGGGCAAAGGCTTCCTCCATATTATTATTATTATTATTATATCTTTCATCTTATCCCGATTTAGTGCAACCTGTGACCAATTCTTCTCAAAATGTCTGATGTCATCACTCCAACGTTTCCTAGGCCTACCCGGTTTCCTGTGACCGTCTGCAGGAATCCATCCCGTGATTAATTTGGTCCATCTATCTGGGTGCATCTGGCGTACGTGGCCTGCCCAACCTCACTTCAACTTGGCGGCTTTGTGCTCCACATCTACAACTCCCGATTTTGAACGGAGTTCGGTGTTCGACACTTTATCCAGTCGCGTTACGCTTATGATACTTCGCTCCATCGCTCTTTGGCAAATCTTGAGCTTGGACTTCTGCTCCTCGGTAAATGACGAACTCTGAGCACCGTAAGTTAGAATAGGCAAGATGCACATGTCAATGAGTTTACGCGTTAGTGAAATTGGAATATACAGACTAATCTGACATTTTTTTTTATTTGTCATGTCATCAACAAGGGTGTGTAAGAAAACTGAATTTCACACGGGCGAATTCGCGGGCACCAAATACAGATAATAAAGTAAAAATATTTTTAAGTATTTTGTTTGTATGTCAGTGTCTGTATGCACACTGCACACCCGAATGTCCGAAACTGCTGAACGGATTTTTACGCGGACGAAGTCGCGGGCACAGCTAGTTACTGAATAAACATTTGAATCTTTGAATCTTTGGTTGGCTCCACTAAAGTCTACTATTAATGTGAATTGTATCACTACCTTTGATTATATCACTAACTTTAACCTACGAGGAGCTTTGTAGCCCGGCGAAAGTGCGCATTACTAGTGCTTTCGCAAGTAAAGCGACACCTTGCGTGGTCTGCTCTTGGATTGGTGACCACAAAAGGCAAAAATTTTTTCGAGCTCCTCCGTGCTTCGGAAGCACGTAAATCCGTTGATCCCGGCCGTTATCATTGTATGGCAGTTGTCAAGCTATGCCAAATGCCTTGAGGCAGCTTGAAAAATCTGTGTTGGCCACCTACACATACGAAAAACAAACATCAAACACATTAAACTTACGTAAACATTGGTTTAATAAAGGAAATGACGATCATTTACTTGAAGTAAGCAGTCATCAATCCATTCAGCTACGAGTTACACCTGGTCAGCTCAAAGTTAGCCAAATTAACAAGCCCAACTTGTTCTATTTCAAAATCAGCACAACCTACTACCGATCAACGTCATTGTGACAGCTTCAGGGCCTGTATACGACGTTAATGAGACCGTCTGTAGTTGTATACGCCTTTAAGACAGTCAGTTAGTCCACAGATCGTTAGTTACAACTGGCGTGTGTATGCAAAATGACTAGATAAGCGCAGGACCGAAATGTGAGTGTTTGGAGCCCCGGAGTTATCTTCCTCGGGGGCTGGCTCGATGACTGACTGACCATTTTAGCAAAATCAGATACGTCCGATGGTATTAGGTAGTTGCTTGAAAAATCGGTCAGTTTTGGCTACACACGAAAAAGAAAGAAGGATTTGGCTTGTCAGACATTCATAAAAGTATCTCCAACATGTAATATGGGGGCTGAAGGCCCTTTATATCAACGGGGCCCCGGGCTGCAGCCTTGAAAGCCCTTATATAGATACGCCCCTGGATAAGCGAGATGTTGAGATAAAATCTAGTTGGAATAAGTAGATCGACTTCAAATGATTTTAACAGTTATATTTATGGTAGTACTTGTGACTAGTTGTCGTCTAAGCATTAATTAATGAGGAACAAAAATGTATTTCTTCTTAGTATATGACATTGCTTCCTTTATGGAGATAGAATTGACTGGTCTATCAGTCTACTGTCCTTTATTTGCAGTGGTGTGATTCAGATCCACAATCATGACATAATAAACTAGACTAAAAAAGGAATTACGTAAGATTATCTGTTGCTCGCGTATTCAAAGGTTATCTGACGATCCCACAAACACATCACACTTTTTCTGGGAAAGTAAGTCTTATGTTAATCCAGATGCTTTTTTACTCAAGTCTTGGTATGAAATAGACCTCTCTAATCATGAAGATTCTTTTTTTATTGTTTTGCGCCTAATGTGATTCGTTAGTAACATAACACAGTTATCCAAGAACATTATAATTAAATAACCACTCCTTATTGAATAATAACGTTACAATACGAGTAACATAGGTTTTAATAACAGTTATTTGTCGCTGTCAGCTGTCAGGTGGTACGGTTGATGGGGATTTAATTGGCTTCATTTCATACTGAGCTGGCCACCTAGGAATCCTATTTTGATTTTTTTTTACCTGTTTTTAATGATTATAAGGTCATAAGATGCGTAAACAGAAAACTGCTAATGAACACTTTGTATCTTTGCATTCCCAAGCTAAACGTGCCTTTGAGACTTAATAGACTTTAAATACTATTAAGTCCCAAAGGCCACACTCCGTTTGCCCCGTTAAAGATTTTGTAAAAAGTTGCAGTTTGTGGCAGGAGATGACGTGTAAAAAAGTAATTTAACAGAAATATGTTACGTGATGTTTTTGTAGAAAAGGCAAGAGGAACTTTTCAATGTTTACTACGCATTTCAATGTTTTGTTTTTAAATATGTTTTCCTTGTGTTATATATTAAAAAACATTATAAACTAAAAGTATATATATTAATTAAGCAAAGATATCACAGACACATAGTGACGTCTACTAGGAATCTACACGTAACTATGTTTACATGTGTTATCGTTCCTAAAATAACTATTTTATTTTCAACCTACATGTAACGGTAACCTCAAACTGATTAACATTATAGGTATAAATTAAATGGATTGTAACATTTTTAAAAATTTTCACCGTTCAAAAGCAATTAATTTTTAACAAAAACTAACTTTTCTTAAAATAAAATTTAATTATAAACGAACAAAGTCAAACAATTTTGAATTTAACACTAGGTAACGTGTTAAATTCATTATTATGTTGTCGACCATTACACGCTATGGTCATTATTGTACATTTTATTTAAATGATCTTTAATCAAAATATTTTAGTAAAATCAATATATTTAAAGAATAATCAACATCTTGTCAGACAAATTTGAGAAACAGATAGCTTAAATTTGGCGTGAAAGACTAATGCTAAACCAGATTATAATACATACAAATCGCCACCGATACAAGTTCAATGTCATCCATAAATCGGCCATGACTTAACTTTAAAAGTTTAAATGGGTATTACAAATCGTCTTATTTTTCCCGCCATGCACCTCCATATGGTTGTGACGCAGTTCGTCATTTTCTCAAATGGTCATCACTGAAAATTTTGTCACTTTCGCAAATTGTCATTTTTGCAATATGAAACTTTTGCACTATGTCATTTTTGCAATTTGTTACTTTCGCAACTGGTCATTCACAGATTTTTCTACCACATTTACTACAATGTTCCGTTAGAAATAGGATAGAAAACTGTGTGGTTTAATAAATATGAATCATAGTTCATAATATAAGTTCTACTATAAATTTTCTTAAAAGTCCAAAAAATATATATTTGTTTTGTTTTATGGATCGGTAACAGTAGTGGCGATCGTTTTGAAAATGTGGCAGACAAGCTGCAATTTGCCACTTTCGCAACTGGTCATTCATAGACCAGTTGCCAAAGTGGCAAATTGCGAAAATGACTAAGTGCGAAAGTGACATATTGCGAAAGTGACCTATTTTTCAGCGATGACCATTTGCGAAAATCACGAACTGCGTTACAACCTGCCATATATGAGCGGGCGCGTTAATATATTTCTTTAAAGAAAATTTAAAATATTTTAATGAAAGCATACGGTTTTAATGTACAATTCTAAATGAATAACATAAACAATTCTAAATGAATATGAAATTAAAGGTCAACAACTAGTGGACCTGAAATGATGCCATTTTAAAATTAGGTGAAGTCTTCTTCTTCTTAGCGTGTTTATGGTACTTTTCATTACATAAAGCGCAACCTCAAGAGCTCGTTTCGTGGGCTGCGACTCTATCTATATATTTAAGAGATATTATCTTGTCGTGCCAGTGCCAGCCGTTTTACTTCGCCGTACGACACGACGTTCACCTACTCCTTTATTTGCTTCATGTAGCTATGCCTTGGTCTTCCTGATCCTATTTTCCCTTCTATCTTCCCTTAAATGATGTTCTTTATGATACCATCGTGTTGTATCAGGCTGCCTGCGGTTAAGTCTTTCAAAAAAAGAAGTAGAACAAGACTGTTGTCATTGTCACTACCTCTAGATGTCAATACGATACGGCAGATGTTCCAATTCGTTGAACGCACTCTACAAACATAAAACATGAATTAGCGTAAAGTGGTAAAGTGTGAATCAAATTATGATTGTGTGAGTTCTTTTCATACATTTGACCGATATGGTTTTATGTTAAGTGTCTTGCATGGCCCACGTTTCTAAATAGTTACGAAATCTTCTTACATTACTTTAACTCGTTGAGGTTTTCTCACACAAAAGTTAAAGCCTTTTATAGAGCGGGGCCACTTAAACTTAGCGCGTTTCCGGTTGCATCCTCATCCGTGCTGATCCGAAACTCGGGATGCGCTTTCATCATCATCATTCCAGGCGCATAACGTCGATGCTGGACATAGGCCTCGTCCAAGGATTTCCAAAAACCTCATTCTTTCAACCTTACCTGATTCTAATTATTATTTTTTTATTAAAAATATTTAATCAAACTACAATGCAAGACCATTAAATCACTTGATCATTCAAAGTTACGGATTTCCTCGTCATTCCACTTTTCAATTCCTACTTTATTGCTACAGTAACAAGTTTTAATTTCGATTACACTTGCCGACCACCCAAGCTGTTTCCAGTCGCTTAACCTCCGATAACGCTGTAGACGCACTGATAAGCGTTATCGTTAACACAGATTCGGGTTTTGCATAAACCATAGACACCTAAGTATAAGTAACTAGTGTGTACGCACGTGTATAATGTGTATATTGCATAACTTACACAACACATTTACACACAGGGTTGTATAGGTCTGATGGGTCCGGGTGACAGGATTCTGTTTTGTGGTATGTACGTACCGGGTGCCAATGCTTTTTTTATCCCTTTTCCCGCGAACGTTGGATTTATCCGACATTGATTTTTTTATTGAAACTACAGGAAGAATTTGGATTCGCTGAGCTAATCTTGAAATGTGCACAAAAATGTTTGTCGGATAAATCCGACGTTCGCGGTTTAAGGGTTTGACCAGTGACCGAAATACCGTTATTATAATATGTTTATAGATACTTTTACATACAAAGCGATGAGACAAAAAGCTATGCTTATGTAGCACATAAGTTTAAATTTCAGTGATTATAGTTAGTAACTTCACTAGGTACCAATCTACACAACCATACTGAACTCCGGTTTTTAAAATATGGAAAATACGGAACTTCAAAGGTTTCTTCATAGCAAACTTCAAAGTCCTATACAGCTATTTTCGAAGTTCCGTACATCGATATTTTAAAAATCGGAGTTCGGTGTGAATGTCACAACCGATTTTTCGAAATTCGGGACCACCACGACCTTCATCTCACATAATATTTGCCCTTACAAACAAACAATAATTTTCATATTTTAAAGATTTTTTATCTTTCCTTTTATCTAGGAAAATACATTTAAAAAATCAGTTTTATAATGAAAAGCCGATATTTTTTTAATCTTATACATTGTGTACCTATTAATATTTATTATAAATGGTACCCGGTTGAATTGATGAAGTCCGTTGCTAGAAGCCGCCACTTGCAGTAAATGGGTTAAGACAGTAAGTCAATATGGATAGGGCTGACAACTGTGTGAAAATTATAGATCAAACATTGTCGTATTTAGAAGGAAGCTTTTGCTTTTACCGATTGCGAGTTGACATAGGGTGTTACAGATACAGAACGGTAAAGCTCCAATAGTTTGTTATATCGAATTAATCAAATAATTACTCCACAAAAAAATGTAATACGATCAAATTACTTTTTTCATAGGGTCTAGAAAAGCTATCTAGAATAGCTCAGTTGGTATAGGAGAAAAAATATACTTAAACACTTTATATAAAGTGTATCAAATGCCTATACCCCATTCAGAATCGGTAATATCAATTGAGCGGTCTACAAAGTTGTTTTTAATTTAAAAACTATATGATTTAACTGAACGGGCCCAGCGTCGTACGGTTGTGCGAGGTCCGTACTTTGACCTTGTGTATAAATTTCCCGCGAGTAGTACTGGACCGGTACAACACGATTATTTTTGTCGTACCGGGTAAGACGACAGTAAGTACAAAAATATAATTTTTTCAATATCTGTGGGTTTTTTACGGTTCCGTACAAAAATTAAAAACGGAACCCTTATAGGATCACTCGTACTTCTGTCTGTCCGTTCGTCTGTCACAGCCAATTTGCTCCGAATCCACTGGACCAAATCAAGTGAAATTTGGTAGCATGGTGTAATCCTATGACCCAAACACAGATGTGCAAAGTAAATAAATATTTTTTTTACATAATTTTTATTAACAATCATATTCGGGGGAAAAATTAGGACATGAAAAAAAGATTTGCATACCTTACTGTTTCATATATCAAATGGAAAGGCTACGCGTTATGAGGATCTCAAATATATTTTTGTTATCATTGTAAAATAAGTAATTTTGATTTTAATCATGAAAGAAAACGGAAATTGACTGCCTGATTTACGAAACTACTAAGCCTAAAATATTGAAAAAAAAAATACGAAATATCTTTCATTGCTTGAAGATTACAGAACAAACCTATAAGAAAATAAAGTGGTAAACTCAATAAACTCGTACGTTCACTTACGGACAATCTTTGACATTATACGGAAACCTCTCCACGCGAGTTCAACTCACACTTGGCCAATTTTTTTTTAATAAGAAACTTTAATATATTAGTTAATTCACATGATTTCATAGATTTTTACGTCAAAACAGCTATTTTTTAGTATGTAAAGGAGATGAAGATTTTTTTCACACAAATGATTCAATGCCGGCCAAAATTTTACTTGATAACATTTTCGCAAGATTTGTTTTACTTTATTTTATGGGAGATTTCATTTATGACAGTTGTTGTTAGACGTTAGACTTTCCGAATAAAATAAAAATACAAATAGATCAGAAACAAAGGGTATGGGTATCGTGGTACACCCAGTGAAAACGAATTCTTGCTGCAAAATCGGAATAGAGAATATGAGAAAGCTGTAATCACCTACCCGACAATGTGCCTGTTTGCCTGATTAATCTTTTTTATTTGAATTAAGTGCAATGGCGCTAGCCCTACAATGCTCAACGGCTGTAAATCGCAGCATCCCGACAGATTATCTCCGCGCAAACACGAGATAAAGTGATGGATGCGTCGCATGTAGGCCGCGGGTACAGTCGGCTGACGATCAAGTTCAGAAAGTAACATAGTTTATCTACCTTTATTTTCTGGGGTTAGCGAAGGATATCTGCAAAGTTGAGGGTAAAAGTTAGTAAGAAGCGTAAATCTAGAATTGTTTTTACTGCTAAGATTTTTTTATTTTTATTAATTGAATCTTATCTCTTTTATATATGAGTACATAAATTTACAAAGTGTGTTACTTTGTATAATAAACTTATTTAAAACAGTCTACCTTGTAAAATAACATTTTTATATGAATTAAATAGGTTAAATTATCTTATTATGAGGTTAGTTGCAAAATATATTATTTTTCAAGTTTTGTATCAATGTAAATTGCTTGGGTGTGACAAGTAGTAACTGATTGTCAAGTGATGAATGGCGCAGTTACCTATCGCAATAAACTTTCTAACTCTCAACCATGGTTAATCGAAATGTACATTTGTTTGAGACAAATAAAATTCTTTCAAAAATATCTAAAACGCATTATATATAGAGGTACTTTACAGTTTATGTCATATTGTCATTGGGGTTAATTTGGAGTTGTGAAGTAGACTGTTCTTTAAAATATTTGTGCTTGATTAAAATGACCTTTTCAAACAAGCTTAGTTGCCAGGCAAATAAAAAAAACGTCTTTCAAGCGTTCTCCTTCAATGACTTTTGAACAGCTAAACCGATTTACATCAAATATAGCTAAGAACCATTTCGATTAAGTTGGCTTTTAAACCAAAAAAATCGCATCAAAATTGGCCCGTTAGTATAGGTGCTACGAACACAGACGGCACACAGACACACTGATACGCAAAAATCAAATTTACAACACCCCTCTTTTTTGTCTGGGATTTAAAAGCAAAGTCGAGTGTAAGTCTTGCTTAACTTACTTAGGCTTGTCCGCGGTAATATAATTGCGAATATTCAAATGTTAACTACTAGTTTGAACTAACCTGTTGTCTCAAGCTGATTAGCCGTGACAAACGACAGAAAAGCACGCAAACCGCCGAGAAAATATGGCGCACAGACAATCCACTAGATTCCAACAAGTCAAATCAAATACTTTTTTGTAAATGTCACAACAAACATTTTTTATGGGATTTGTATGAAACAACTGGATGCAGGTGACAAGGCAAAAATAAAAATGGAAAGATATCGAGGAGGCTTATGTCCTAAAAGGATAACAGGCTGCTAAGGATGGATGGACGAAATACTCAATCGTGACCTCATAGTTTTTTTAAGTAAAAAAGCGCTCTTATTATTTACTAGCTGATGCCCGCGACTTCGTTCGCGTGGACTTTATGACTCCGGCGTATTAATATAAATAACAACTAATGAGAGAGAAAGATAGAGAGAGATAAGAAAGTACTTGTAACAGTGTTAGGAGTTAAAAGTCAATATTATTTTAATTCTTTCCTTCGGGAGCCAATATGAAAAGAGCTGAAGTGTTACTAACCCTGGAGAAAGCCACACTAAGTTGGCCATGCGAAAAAGCAGTCCTTAGATCGACATCAGCAGCTTTAAGCCTCTAAAACTGTAACTTATTTTCATAGGAAAGCAAGTAAACACTGTGTATCACACACAGTAAACTTTAAGTGTCTCAGCAGACTATGCCGAAGTTTAGCGGCTAAAGTTTAGTGTCTAAAGTTCGGTGGGGATGACACACTAAATAAGCTGAAGTTCGGTGGAAACGCCGGACTGTAGTGATGTGCCGATATGAGAATTTAATCTTCCGTCTTTGGCGCGTCTGCGGCGAACGGACACGGGAGCGGAAGAGGGAACGGAGGTGGAAAAGGGAACGGAAGCGGAAGCGGGAGCGGGAGCGGGAGCGGAAGTGGCAGCGGCGGCGGAGGCGTCGGCGGCGGCGGAAGCGGCGGCGGCAGTGGCGGCGGCGGCGGCAGCGGCGGCGGCAGCGGCGGTGGCGGCGGCGGCGAGAGCGGGAGCGGCGGCGGCAGAGGCGGTGGCGGCGGGAGCGGCGGCAGCGGCGGCGGCGGGAGCGGCGGCAGCAGCAGCGGCGGCGTCGGCGGCGGCAGCGGGAGTGGGAGCGAGAGCGGAACGGGTACGGGAACGGGTACGTGGAAGAGGGAACGGGAGCGGAAGCGGGAGCGGGAGCAGAAACGGCAGCGGCGGCGGCAGCGGCGGTGGCGGCGGAAGCGGCGGCGGCAGTGGCGGCGGCGGTGGCAGCGGCGGTAGCGGCGGCGGCGAGAGCGGGAGCAGCGGCGGCAGTGGCGGCGGCGGCGGCGGTGGCGGGAGCGGCGGCGGCGGCGGCAGCGGCGGCAGCGGCTGGAGCGGCGGCGGGAGCGGAAGAGGGAGTACGGGTACAGGTACGGGTACGGATACAGGTACGGGTACGGGTACGGGTACGGGTACGGGTACGGGTACGGGTACGGGTACGGGTACGGGTACGGGTACGGGTACGGGTACGGGTATGGGTCCGATTCAGGCAAAAGCATCGGAAGTTCGGCATTATGTGTTGCTAGTAATGCAAATAACATTGCAGGCATGCATTGGCTGAAATTCAGCCGCTGAACTTCGGCATACAGTGCTGAGACACTAAGTTGGGTTCCGTTACACAGTTTCGGCGGAGTCAAATTGCGCATTCGCATTATTGTCCCTCCGATATTAAGACTTATTTTGTGAGCCGAGAGTCCATTTGCTGCAAGTGAATTAAGAAACTCAACTGGATAATTGGTGGTGTCGTCAACAACTCTATCCAAGAAATTAACAATAATTTGCGTCATAAGTTCTATAATAATTGATTTTTAATTGTTTGGCGCGTTCACATATCCAAGAATTTTTCTGGTGTGTTATGCTCTGAAGGTCCGCAAATTCTGAACTTATAAGTTCTTCTTCGGACGAAACAACTTTTTTTGGAAAAATTTTCAATGTACAGTCACATTTTTTTACTCTTTTATTTGTAGTATAGATTTAGTATGTTTTTGTTCAACGACAACAAAAAAACATCATCTATAAAAATTTCAACTGTCTAGCTATAATGGTTCATGAGATACAGCCTGGTGACAGACAGACAGACAGACTAACAGTCGGACGGTCTAAGTAATAGGGTCCCGTTTCTACCCATTTGGGTAAGGAACCCTAAAAATCGAATAAAATAAGTATTTATGGGGGGCTCCCATACTACAAACGTGATTTTTCATAGATTATGGTACGGAACCCTTCGCGCGCGTCCGACTCGCGCTTGGCCAGTTGTATTATAACTCAACAAAAAGTTCTCATCAGACTTAACAACTTTTGCTAAGGCGGCATTTTAATATTTTTTATAGTTTAGCTGGACCATTATAGTTCTGCATCATGTGTTCCATTTTCCAAAATCAATTATAGCCTATATGTTGCCCAGGCTTCACAGCTATATAACAAAAAAGTTTCATTCGAATCCGTCCAGTATTTCCGGAAACAGACAAACAGACAAACAGACAAACAGACAGACATTTTTTTTATTTTCTTACTCTATTACTATATCTCCATCGCCACAAATATTTTTTTTTGAAAAATTTTCAATGTACAGACACATTTTTTTTACTCTTTTATTATAGTATAGATGAGCTTCTCTGCATTAACGTTGAAATTGGATATGATGGGTAGGTTCCATACCCGAAGGTTAAAAATGGGACCCTATTACTAAGACTTCGCTGTCTGTCCGTCCGTCTGTCTGTCACTAGGCTGTATCTCAAGAACCGCGATAGCTAGACAGTTGAAATTTTCGTAAATGATGTATTTCGGTAGCCTCTATAACAACAATGTGGTTTATGGGGGCTCTCATACAACAAACGTATTTTTATAGATAATGGAACGGAACCCTTAGTACGCGAGTCCGACTCGCACTTGCCCGGTTTTTTCTCTGAACGGCTTAAATACTACAAAATTTTCTATCGCCGCGCCGCATTGGCCGTGGCTTAGCCTAGAGGAAAAATCCTATTTCATCCCTTACTGTAGATACCATAAGAGACGTATAAAAGGATTAAACACAAATATCTCGTGCAAAAAACGCGGCCCTTGGATTTTAAGGCCCTGGGCTCTGTCCGCCCCGTTAGTGATGACACGTGATTGTGTAAATACCTGTACCAATCTGTTTGTTTATTGCCATATTTATTATCTATACATTCAATTCTTGCACTGAGAAAAAAGAACGGTTGCTAGTAGCAAAAATTTTTGCTACACATTACCAAAATCGAGTGACTGCTGAACTCAGGGCTACTAGTAGTTAAAATGTGCTTTTATTAATAGTCGTAGTTTGGGACATGTAACAATATAACTGCAAATAAAAACAAAAGTTTGGTATCTACTAATCAAATAGCAAATAGCAAAACTGGTTCAGCTATTTTCTATTCTCAGTGTGCATATCTTTTTAAAATTTGAAATATTTACTACATCTACAAAATGCGGTTTCGAATCAAATCAGACAAAGGTGAAACCTTAAAAGTTTTAACAATAACGTAATTTACTTGCCCTTTGACAGTTACACATCCAATAAAAATTCTAAAATACGCAAGAAAGCTTATGTAACTCTTTTGTTAAACAAACATAGCTCTAAATCTACCGTAATATGACTGGCCCACGCGAATGACATTTAATTATTTAAACTATACCAATATATAACGTTAACTAAAGAGTGGACGACTTATATTTTGGCATATAACGACTGACTAAAATGTGTATGGGACGTGAAATATTAGTAGAACGTGCCCCATTGTCAAGAATTAATGTTTAAGTTTTTTTTAATAGTTAGCCAATTTGCGGTTTTATATGATGACGATAGAGAAATGAGACAATTTTATTCAATCCGTGTTAGCAGGTCGCTTTTTTATTAGCCTATACTGTTCTTCCGTTCGGCAAAGGCCTCTTGTACGTAAAATGGACCAGTTGTTTGTCTTCCCGTTCAGACCTTAAAAGCCGATCGTGGGAATGGTGAAAATGCATGTTAACATTTAGGCGATGCGGCTAGCACCTTTCACTATTTTGATCATGCTAAAAGGCCTTTGAGTCTTGCGACCCTGGGCTCTGTCTGCTTAGAGCCATAAGACTCAAAATGCTACCTGCCTCATTAGGGTTAAAGATGTGATAAATATTAAAAAAAGAAATGCGTAGCTCATTAAAAATTCGTTAAATACATTTCGTGCCAGTCTGTCTACAAAAACAACCTCAGATATATAAAAGTTTCGCATATCACATATTGTTGTCATACGATACAGTGGTCGTCTGCCGTCTGTCTGACATACTTGTCATACATAGGACACCCTGCATTTGATACATATTATATGTCGGACACATTCTTCATTCTTTTTTTAGATCATCTACTTTGTTTCTTTAGAGCTGGCGGGTTTAAGTCGCCCAGTAGTGTGATACAGATTCACGTTCACGTCTGTTACCTGACGAGGTAGACAGAGTGGGCTTAGACGCTCAGATAGTTGAAGTAACGCTTGTAGGTAACTTTTCTTTAAAATAATTAATAATTGAAATATAAATAAACATTACGCGTAAGTTTCTTAAACTTCTTCTTCATCTTAGCGCGTTACCGGTTGCATTCTCAGCTGTGCTGCTTCAGAGCCTTTGGTACGCTTTCCCTTTGTTTCTTCTGTAAATATAATATGCATATCAGTGGTCACGCAAGGATGCCAAAGAACTTGCGAAGTGTAGAAGAAATCGCCGAAACTAATCACTATTTTGATTTATTTTTCCACCTTCTTATCCATGATCAAGATAAGCTATAAGGGTATTTCAGCCCTGGACTCTGTGTGCCTTGAGCCGCAAGATTTATAATGCTCTGTCTGCCCAATTAAGGATAAAGACGTAATAGTATAGAATATGAAACAAAAATCCTGTCCGATCCTTGTAGGAGTAACTCAGACCGTCAATATGATCAACTTTTCCTATGTGACCAATGCTTGAAACTCGAAAAAAAAAACCGTCATTTTCATACAAACTGCCGGGCTGGCAGAACACTTTTGTATGAAAATGTCGATGTTTTTCGAGTTTCAAGTATTGGTCCCATAGGAAAAGTTGTTCATATTAGCGGTCTGAGTTGCCCCTTCAAGAATCGTACAGGGTTTTTATTACATATTGTATATGTAGATGTGTATATCTCTTTAAATCGCGTGCTGTGAACGTGGGCAGCGTTTCCTTGCTGCAAACACTCCGTGTTTCTCAAAATGACCGTTGACCACCACCGTTATCAAATTAATTGTTGTCTCCTTTCAGACATATTTCACAATAAAGAAGATAAAATCTATGAAATAAATGCTTTCTAATAAGGATCAAGTATTTCTTCAGAAATTTTTAATTTTTCTTCATATCAATATTTGAATTGCTGATTCAATTAATAAATAATTTGGTTACAGAAAAAAAAAGTAGTGTGATTTATTGATAAAATATTGCCCAAAAACAAACATAGTCAAAAAGAGCAGCCGGTCATAAAACAGACAAATCGATTAATTGCGTCCCGATATTTTTTCCATTTATTCTTGGAGGTGTGAGGTATATACGGCAGAAAGTCATACAACGTCACAGCACGTGTTAAAGAGATCGGTAAAAAGCGTAACAAGGTGGAAGGTGATCGAAAAATAACTTGAATTCTGCGTAACGTAATACATTGACGGCCCCTTAAAACATTAAGCCCTGGTTTAGAATTATACCACATTTTTATGTATTTGCCAATATTTTAGTCTGTAGTATGCGATCAGGCTTTACGACTATTGTGCTGTGACATGCATTTCGCAAACTGTTGCAAGGCTGAGAAAATACCAATTATTTTATGAACACAAATCCAACCTTGGCGACGCGTTCTCGGTGCTGGTAAATAGGTAAGTATATATTGATGTATACACAAGTGCATGGACAGGCCGTGTGAGCATTGTTTTGTAAATTCCAGTTTTTCTACAGCGATTGTTAAATAATACATTATCACTTATTCATCCCTAGGGCAGACAGAGCATAAATAAATACTCGTACATAGGGACAAATCACACTGATTGAGCTAGCCCCAAAGTAAGCTTAAACTTGTGTTATGGGACTCAACGATACAACAGGACAATATTATAAAGGCCATTTTCCAACTTGCCCTGGCCGGGGAACGCCTCTGACGAAACTTTTGTCGCGATGGTCACAACTACCTCACAAAAATAGTGATGGGTTGCCATAGAAACAGTTGGTATATTCAAAGTTGTTTCTGTATAAATTTCTACTATTATATAACAATCTCTATACTTACGTATAGTATAGAGATTGTTATATAATAGTAGATATTTGAGAATGTACTGTTTGAAACACATTTCGGAAAAAAATATACAAGCCTCTTTTTAAGATTATATCATATGGCAACTGGTTGTGAATTAGAAAAATATTCCTTCAACGCAACTGGTGACGAAAGCCACTACGCAATCAATAATTATCTGATGAAAATGTGAAGATAAACAACATTTCCTTTACATTCAAAACTTATAAATTTTTACGCCGAAAAAAGTAAAAGTTATTAAAATAGGTTACTACTTCAATGATATTTTTGACTGCCTCCGTGGTCCAGGGGTCAAGGCGTTCGCCTTGTGACCCGGAGGTCATGGGCTCGAATCCCACTGGGAAGTATACTTTGTGAAGAGTTGTTTCCAGTCTGGTTAGGATATTGCAGGCTTGAATCACATGATTATCCGAAAAGAAAGATGATTCCGTGTTTCGGAAGGCACGTATTAACTGTGGTGGGATAGTAATGATGACTATTTCAATGATATTTTAAAATGATTACCGAAAGCTCAGTGAAAGAGAGATAAATTAAGTAACCTGCCCTTTAGGATCCGAGTTCACGCCGAGTTACCCAAAAAATTGAAATCACTTGAGTAACTTAACAAATCTCTCGATGGACACTGTTACTAGTGCGTGCTTAATTTAAGACGATAAATATTTGAGATACTTTTTATTAGCTCAAAAATAAAAGCTGTTAACTGTTACGTTTCTTAAAACAAATCAAGTACTCTAAGGTAATCTTTACTTCATATATTACTAAACTCAAAAATTCTTTGTATTTTAGTTTGGTTTAACTTATAAATGAAAGCTTTTAACTGAAGCTACTTAATCATTACTTTATACTAAATTCCAATTATCTTTATAAATTTTAATTTTTATTAAAAGATTATTAAAGATATTCTTTTTTATTATTAGCTTAATAAAAAAGAATATCTTTATGCGTTAAGTTCGCCTATTTTTATGTACAATTGGTATTTGATGAACAATAAAGATTAAATAAATAAAATTAAGTAAACATTTAATAAGCCCCGGTACCAATTTCAAATTGGCGAAAAGTAAAATAAGGTTCAAAGGACATACATACAACGTGGATGGGACATACCCGTAATAAATCGAACCTCGGGCTATCCTAGTTCACTATAGCATAATTAAATTAAAATAACAACGAAATAACCAAAAAAATTTTCGACATTCTCATACAAATTGCCCGGACGGCTGCACACTTTTGTAAGGAAATGGCGAAATTTTTTTTTGTGTTTTGGCTTTTATTATAATTTCATTATACTATAGTGATCTAGTATAGCCCGCGATTCTATTTATTACGGGTATGTCCCTTCCAGGCTGTATATTAACTATGGCAAAATATAGAGAATATTTAATATAGAGAAATACACATTTTAAAGTACTCATACTAGACATCTCTACCTCATAGGGACATCAAAAATGTAACTTAACACCAAGTATCCACTTTCTAAGGGCAAACTTGATACAACGTAACACATCTTGTAATAATTTACAACCTTTCTTTGTGTGATGAGGCTTCGTGGTAACAATTAGGTTGATAAGCCATGCCGTAACCTAATAACCTTGTCGGTGACGTCACATTCAAGTGTCAAGGTGGGGTAGGTAATGTATACAGCACCTATAAAATTGGGCCAGGAGAACAGCGACTTCTTAACTGCCAGTAAAAATTAAAACAAAGATACACATGTTTTTAAATAGGTAACTTTTATTTATTAAAATCAATCGGTGCATTGAAATAAAATTATAAAATAGATATAATTTAATTTCACGCATCGCATTCTAATTTAACAATAAAAATAAATTTTATGTAGTTTTTTTTCTGCTCTGTCAGCCCCATTAGGGGTACAGACGTGATATTATGTATGTATGTATTAAGTGCTAATCAACTATGAATATTAATTTCACCTATCGGTAAAATTGTATTATCTCTATTTTATTTCAATAAACAATTGTGAAATAGAGATCATTTTATTTCACGCATCGCATTCTAATTTTACAATAAAAATAAATATTATCAACTATAAATATTACTTTTATACCAAAACTTACAAAAAAAAAAACAAATGATAAGACACGTTTCGTAAAAAGACTTCTACTTTAAAAAATGGGGATATAATAGCTTCAACAATAAAACAATCGATGTCTAACTCATAAATACAACTTTAATTACCTACTAAAATTGTAAACGCTCTCTAAATTAGAACAAGGATTATAATAGAACGTTTAATCCCTTGAGATTGCGCTGATTTTAATGTCAATGAAAGCGATATCGTCTCTCAAACAGCTCATCCATAAAATTATCTATTCGACACACTAAATTGATTAACACCGAGAAAATTTATGCAAACCGAGACTTGTCTCTCACTTAACGCTTAACGGTAATAGATTTTCAAATAAGACCATATTAATTTCACTTGACACAAATATTTAACTGTTCGATAAATATCTTGGAATGAAGGTGTAGCGATAGCGATAGAGATCTGTATTTAAATTTTAGCGTGTAACTTTGTTGTAGGTAATTGAATCTTTTAATGTTTTCTGCTTCGCGGAAGCAGGTTTTAAATACTAGGGTTTCAATCATTTAGTTTTTGGAATAGAAACATTAAACTGTAGATGTCGTAAATGGCTACTGTTCTTGATACTTATTTCAATTTTAATGCAATTTCATAAAAACTTTGCAGTCAAATAATAATAAAAAAAAACCATCAAACCAAAGCTAATATACAAAAAATTTATATATTCGAAATAAAAAAGTTCTACATAAATTTCTTATAATTTGTTGTTTTCAAAAATAAATTATTAATTTATTTTTGTAAATAAATATATAGGGACAGATTACACTGATTGAGCTAGCCCCAAAGTAAGTTCGAGACTTGTGTTATGGGATACTAACTCAACGATATAAAAAATACGAAAAATAAAGTTTTACTCCTATAACTTAAAATTTGGTTTCCCCGCTGTTTCCGTGGCTTCGCCCCACTAAGCGCAATAAAAGGGCAATATACCAGATTCCTTGAAGAATCTCTATAGAGATGTTGATTGTTGATTAAACACGGCGTCAGTGGTTTTAATTACACTGCGTGAGGATTGAGTCATTACATTACACAAGTTAGTTTTAAATTGAATTTGATTGATGTTGCTTTGAATTTGAAGTGGAAAGGAACTGTTTAAATGTATATATTTAGGTCTTCTGGAGTTTTATTGGCTTATTATCGTATAGAAAGTAAAGGAAAGCCTTTTTAGTATGTCCGATGTGGTGATACGAGTAAATTGGATACCGATTGGATTGGATAGACTATCATGTTTTTATCCCTTACTGAGCAGTCTGAGCATTTTGAGCCACCTTCAGCGTGATGGTGAGCGAATACATGGGAAAGGAATCAAAACAATGATAGGTTGCTGGTCGCATCGCCTAAGTAGGCCTCCAGACCACGTTTAGCTTTATGAAAATGGATAATTGTATATCATGTGTTTTGACATTTAACTTGATCCGGAGCTAGCTTTTTTGTTAATTTTACTACTTTAACGACCTCTGTGGCGCAATGATCGCCAATTCGGTCTTGGGTGTTTATCTATATGTATATGAATTTATCATAAAATATAGCATCGTTAGGTACTCGTAAGTACTTTTGGGTGAGTAATCTTTGGGGCTAGCTCATTTTGTTTGATTTGTATATTATTACTACCCAATATTGTCATATTTATTTATTTATCTATAATGCTGCCCAATTTTAACAACGCTCAGTTACAATTACAACTTACTCAAGACACTAAAACAGTTGTCTATTTGCTTTGACGTCAATTGTGAGCAAAGTGTCAAATTCCGTGTGAGACGTGACCAAAGCCCGATCTTGTTGATTAGTGGGGCAGGTCATGACAAATAGCTTATTACAGTAATAGGAGCTTTTGTGTTCTTAGCACTCCCTCTGATGCTATCGTTTTAACCTTTATTAAGTCAACATATCCTTTCATATGAACCTAAATTAGAAACTTTAAATCCATACCGTAAGATACCAACGGCGCGCTTCAAAAGTGGCATAGGCTTAGTAGACAAAAATGCGTCCTTCGTTTCATTAAAATAATTAAGCAAATGAACTTTACATACTATAATAATTATGCAGTAAATAGCTACGACGTAAACAAATCTAGTCTGTTGTCTAAAGTTTTCGTTATTACCGCTTGTGATGTGTATCAAACTCTACGTATTTTCCTGAAAAGTTGCACTAAAACATATTTACAATAAAACTGAAGATTTTTACTTGGGAAAAAACACTCAAACTCAAACGAAACCGGGACTCCGGGACGGCCGCTACAATGAAATGATATAAATTTGCACAGAGTATAGTTCATTTGTTGAATTGGTGTGCACATCGTCAGTGCACCTCAAAAGCGCGACCTTTGGGCCGCGCCTTTAAAAACGCCGATGCCGCAAACCGCCGAATGGACCGAATGAACTATAGTTATTAGTATATAATTGAATCTAAAAATACCAAGTCAACGCAAGTAACATTGCAGAAACCATGCAATAGTTGTTGTTCCTTAGCTTAAGTAAGTCTTCCACTTACTATATGCCCTGTACGAGTATGTTTGGCATATGACTAAGTTAGTAACTTGGAGCGACAAAAACTAAAACATTAATCATTCTGATGAGTAGCCTTAGCATGGTACCGGCGACAACGTTTGTTAAACGCTATTATCTATCACTATATCGCTCTACGTAATAACAAAGAGCGGGATGGCACTAGTCGGGATGGCACTAGTTAATCTAGATTTATCAACGCTGCCATGCTAGGGGTGGCGCTGCACCACATTTTTAATCTTCTACTGTGTAAAAACTCGTCGGTAAATCAGTAAAAAATTCAGCGGCAAATTTATTCGCGGTTCCATCAATTCTTATTAAACCTTTTTTAATGGGAGTTTAAAAAAAATATGAGACACTACATGCAGTACGGTGACGTCAGGTCCAATCGACTGTTGTCATTGGACCACGAGGTGACAGGTTCTTTTGCTCCTTCAAATTTATCCAATAATAACAGTGACTTCACTTTGCTGCTGTCCCATGTTTCTGAAAGCCCTTATCTGGTGTCCCATGTTTTTGAAAATCCTCCTGGTAACATTTCTTCTTTTTTCAGGTAAGTACGAAACATTCACCAGTAAATACCTTTTTCACCACATCGAGTCACTATGAAGAAAATCAGCCAAAATGTCCTAATCGTAAGTAACAATTTTACATCTTTTCTACCGACTCTGAGCAACCCTATCCCTGATGCAGCTAGAATTGCTCAGGATTGCTTAGAATGCCCTGTACTTTAGTAATGCAGTAGTGGTAATAAACTTGTGTAGTTTTATGAAGTATTACACAGGAACTCGAGCTTCCAAGCAATTGGTTGTTTATAAGGTTTATATGTAAGCAAACCATAAGCGAATGAAAGTTTTGACTTGATAAAGCTGACATTTCTAAAGACAAAAGCTCCTAAACAAATAAAGATAAAAACAACTTATGCTAAAACATCTCGAATTACGTAGCTTTAAAAAAAGTTGCCACTCCTTTGCAGGACAAGGATCTGTGAAAGATGGGAACGCCTTTGCCCAACAGTGGAACATTACTACAGGCTAAAACAATATATTAAAGTAGAATAAGAAATTTTTCACAAGAAATAACAACTGACTTCCTATTGTTTTAGGAATGTCTTCCATATCTTCAAAGTCCCTCATCATATCGGCCTATGCCCAGCAGGCTGAAAATGATGATGATGTTGAAGGAGACATGGAAAATACTCCACCGACACGAACCTAGTTCTAGTAGAAGAGATAAGTAAAAGAAAAAATGGAAACTTAAGAAAAAAGTAAATATTTCATCTCATTTGACTTAGACCTGGCGCCAGTTCAAGTTGGATTCTATTTTCCACTGTATTGTTCTCAGCTGACACGAGGTATTTTGCTAAATGCAGCAAAGCGAATGTTTCTGTCCTCTTTTTACGTTTGTTATGTCTACTAATATTTGGCTTTGAGTCTTGCGGCCCTAGTCTCTATTTGCTTAGAGCCGCAACACTCAAAATGCTCTGTCTGCACCATTAGAGATAAAGACGTGACAGCATGTAATTTAACAATATTCGCTTGTGTCGATAAGCTGTGAAGTTAAAAAAAATTGTATATGCTATACGACACGCAGATAATGTAAAAAAAAATTATTGAAGGGAAGATAGAACGGAAAAGGTTCAGAGGCATAGCCGCATGAAGCAGATAAAAGAGAAAGGAAACGTCGTACAGTGGTGCGACTGGTGGACGAGACGAGAGAGACGAATGGAAGAAAATTCATACTCCACCAACAAGCATAGCTCTTATATTAAAGATTTTACACTATCACGACTTTATCTGGAATGGGGCAGACATACATTTTAAAAATATAGGTCAAATAACAGTTTTAGCTGTTAGAAATGTAGACGATTTAAACGTAT
Source organism: Acrobasis suavella (assembly GCA_943193695.1). Classification (NCBI taxonomy): domain Eukaryota; kingdom Metazoa; phylum Arthropoda; class Insecta; order Lepidoptera; family Pyralidae; genus Acrobasis; species Acrobasis suavella. The sequence continues at coordinate 35,013,498 of OW971928.1, forward strand.
CTGGCATGCTTAAGTGTTTAAAAAATCAAAACGGGCTTTTATTATTATTAGAGTATTAAAAGTACTTTTATTATTGTCTCTTAAAAAGGGTTGCACCAATTTAAATTTCACTGGCAGAAAACCACTTGACACTTATGGATGAAGTAAAGGAAAGGCAAAAGTCGTATCGTACAGTGAGGTAAATCAATTAGCCAAAAAATAAGGAGACGTGGAAAATATTCCACCGTCAAGAACCTACTTCTTGAATTTAGTGATAAATATATATTATTATTATTTGTAAGCCTGCAGAGTCCCATTGTTAGGCAAAGGCCTCCCCTCTAGTTTTCCACTTCTATCAGTGGCGATCCGCACAAGTAAAGAAGCAGCTGGTGACCTAAGTTTTTTTATTCGTATTGTTATTTTTTTTAAATAAATAAATATACCAAAGCGGAAGGGACGTACCGTAATAAATCCAACCACAGGCTATACTAGGTCACTATAGTATACTCGTAATCATAATAAAATAAGTCAAAAAACAAAAACAAAAATGACATTTCCATACAAATTACCGCTTTTAAAGCTTTTAACTATTATTTTAATTTCTTTGTGCTCTGGTGATCTAGTATATATAGCCCGTAGTTGAATTTACTACGGGTCCCTTCTACGTTGTATACGGGCAAACAAAACATATTGAGCTAGCCCTAAAGTATGTTCGAGACTTGGGTTATAGTATACTAACTCAACTATACTTTATTTTATAACAAATACACATATAGACAAACATCAAAGATCCAGGTCATTCTGAGAAAAATATTTTTCTTCTTGACCTGGCCGGAGATCGAACCCAGCATCTCAGGTGTGACAACGTGACATGATGACCACAAGGCAACAGAGGTCGAAAAAATGATGAAAGAAAATAAAGAAAAAATAGAAACTAAAAACAAAGTAATATTCCATCTCTCGTAACTTAGACCTGGCGCCAGCTTGAGTTGTATTCTATTTTCCACTGTATTGTTCTCAGCTGACACGAGGTATTTCGCAAAATGCAGCAAAGCGAATGTGTGTGTCGTCTTTTTGTGTTTGTTAAGTTTTAAAATATTCGCTTGTGTTGAAAAGTCGTAACGTTAAAAAATGTACTATACTATACGACAAGACGATTTCATAAAAAATATCACTGAAGGGAAGATAGAAGGAATAGGGAACAGGGAGTCCCAGGCATAGCCACATGAAGCAGATCAAGGTTCTCGTTTATCTGCTACATGTTATAAGCATAGCTATGCTTGGGTGACGTTCACCTTCTGGTGAACGTCATGTCGTACGGGGAAGTAAAACGGCTGGCGGACGAGAAAGACAAATGAAAAAAAAACATACTCCATCGACAAGAGCATAGCTCTGAAATAATATCGATTGACTAAAAAATTACAGCTTTTGCTTATAGAATTTATACAATTTAAACGTACCTTGGCATGTTTAAATCTTTTCAAAATAGAAAACGGGCTTTGATTATTATCATAGTATTAAAAATTAATTATTATCTCTTTAAAAGGGTCGCTCCAATAAATATTTGACTATCAAAAAATAACCTGAGACTTATGTCCGCTTTCAGTAAATAAATGAATTCTCGGGTGTACTTATTTGTGAATTCGTCTAAAAATGTGTTACATAATGTTTTAATCTTCATTTGTTTTCTCTAAATTAGCTAAATAATTAACAGTAGGATGATACCATAGACAATGAACACATGAACGCAATTTAGATGCCTTGATAAATTCTAATTCTTCTGTGTTCAGTAACTGTCTAATTACTAAGATATAAAAAAGCCTATTTGCAAAAGCTCTCAATAACCATATAATTAAGCAATCCAAATTCTTTCCAATAATAACAACCGTTAAATTGGACAATTAGCTTAATTAGAAGATAAGTTACACCTTACAACTGTTGTAATTACATGTGGTTATTAACCGATCATTATTAAGATATTGGGCAATATTCAAACCTACATAAGTACATGTGTGTAATAGATCAAGGTAGTTTTGGACTGCTAATCTTCAAGAGTTCTTTATTCCGAGAATATTAATGACCAACATTGAAATTTGATTAGCTTATTGACTCATTGGGAAAAGTTCGACTTTTGGAAGGCCTATACGTAAAGTATTTGACTTTACGTACCTACTTTCCGAAATCTAAGCGCACGGCAGTGCGCAGGCCAAGTTCCAGCAACAGGCCGCGGGCATGCCGTGCACTATTTACACGAACCGTTTCGACCCACTTTTGATCCCCCTGTAACTCTGTGCCTATTACAAGTACAGAGATAAAATTAAAAAAGAAACTACGTAATCATATACTAGTACTAAAGCAGTATGTTAAATTTCATAGACATAGCTTCAGTAGATCCTGAAATATGACCCTGTGAAAAAAGCTAATTTTGGCACTGACTGACTGACTGACTGACTGACTCACTGACCGGTAATCAAAACCTGTAGGCCACTTCCAATTGTCCCAGCGTTATGAAATTTGGCACGCAGGTCGTGTTTTATATGTAGATTAACAAAAAAATAAGACATTTGAGAAATCGGTCAAGCGTGAGTTGGCTCAATCGAATATCACATTTTTAATAAAAATATTTATGAACCAGTGATACAATAAGAATACGATGAGGAGGGGGGAAGGAGAGGGGGGAGGGGTATAAAATATTCTCATGTATACTTAATGTACAATGTATAGCTTATTATTAGATTATTAAATACTGCTTACCTAAAAAATCAGGCTTTTATTGCTATAAATTAATTTCGATAGATGGCGCTAGCGGTATAATTGAAACGCGATATTGTGTTTTTCGTCTGCAGTATATGTATATGAAAAGTTGATAAGAAATCGATGGGCGTTTCTTAATACACTTACGACGTTGATATCTTATAAAAAGATAAAATAGGTACGATTTCTTGAAAAAAAGTATTGAAATCCCACCAAAAACATATCTGTTAAAAAGGGGGCCAAGTTCCTATCGGCTAATTGTTCGCCTAAAAAAGGGTTGAAATCCATCCAAACAATTAGCCGATAGGAACTTGGCCCCCTTTTTAAAAGATATGTTTTTGGTGGGATTAAAATAGTATCAAGGCTGTCATTCTTTCGTACGGTTCTGAGAGAAAAGAAAAAACATAATTCACCAGTTGTTTCTCACCCAATCCAGATCGTAAAAGCCGATCAGGAAGGAGCCGAGGAAAAGGGCAAAAATGTGATTTATCCATATTTTGAATCCATTTTCCATTTAGGATCTAGGCTCTGACTGCTAAGAGCCATAAGACCCAAAATGATATGTCTGCCCCGTTAGGGATGAAGACGTAATAGTAGGTATGAACAACACAGAGGTTTCATAGTGTAAGAAAATAATCGCAATATCACCGAAACGAAATTTTACAACAATTTTCTTCTTTTTCTAAATCACAGAGCTAAGTTCTTGTCTGTGGACAATTTCTCTCTTTATAAAGCGAATTTCTTTAAATTATTGTATGTATAGACATTATTGATATATGTGCTACAAATCACTCCCATCCAAAACATAAAAGGCACGAATTGAATCGTTTAGTATCTACTAGCGTTAAACATCACAAATTAGTGTGGGCGGGGGCACAAACAAATATGATTAATAACATTAATAAGCCGTCAACTTATCTCGCGATCTGATAAATACTGATTTATAAGTCTTGCAGATCTTGTGGGTTTGTACTAATTTGGTAGGATGCCATTTGGTAACATTAATTATCCTTAATAATTTTGTAAGAATGGATGAGCGTGATATGAATCATGTTCATAGGCGATGTGGCTAGCAATCCATCACTATTTTGATTCCTTTTTGTACTTAAGCCCACGATAATGCTTAGCGTAGCTTTTGGGTCGTACACCCTGGGCTATGTCTATGTCTTTTCGTTTGAAGGCAATTTTTAAATCTCGTCCTTAAAAATGTGTTCTCAAATAGTTCAAAATTTTTAATTGCTTTTAAATTTGCATTTTTTTTTTAAGTGTAGCGATTATAGATAAAAGTTATCATACAATACCTAATTAAAATATCTGCACTCCCTTATTATCATAGTACCCTGGTATGGAATTCCAAATGTACTAATTACTGACTTTTTGGCAAAGACATGTCAACATGTTTGATACAAAGTTGCGATGTCGGGATTTGTATTTTATGAAATAATTTCATCGATGCTGACTTTTTAACCGACTTTTAAAAAGAGAAGATTCACAATTCCTCGGAATCTTACGTAAGTACGTCCCAAGTGGTCCTATAAAAACTTTAATAAAATCAATTGTGTAGTTTGGTTTTAAAACCAAAATAGTTAGAAAAATATAAATCGCTATATATACAATTGTTGCGATTTATTTATTTCTTTTTGGTTAAAAGTTGCTGTTTGTCATCCCACTGGTTAAACCCGAGCATTTATCGCTAAGTACTAACTAGTTTTTCAATCTTAGCAATACAGTCTCCTTTCTAAAGTATTATAAACTGGTTGAATCCTAGAAAATTCGTAAATTTTCACAATACGAGTATCTATATTACGGACTTCAATTGTTGTTGATAAAAGCTAGACTGCGATATTGCAAGGACCCATTTCATTGCAATAATAATAAAGTTTTAGATATGAATAATTTTCTTTAAACGAACTACTTTCGCTAAGAAACTAAGAAAAATTAAATCATGTCTTATTATTGTCATGTCATTATATGAAACGCAGACTAATTTGATTCATTATCCGCACATAACAAGAAAACCCTCGCAATAACACATTTTTATTTCGTCTCCGTCAACTTCATTTGGGTGAAAAATTGTTAAAACCTAGTATTATTCCGTATATCATAATGAGACGGTACATAAACACACACGAATGTGAAAATGAGTATAGCTACTAGATTTTTTTTTGAGTTCCTTTCGTAGGCCTTTAAGGGACAGCTAGCTGACAAACGAATTAAATAAAAACCAACAGGCTTTTGTCCAGCAATGGTACAAAGAGAGACATAAAAAAAAACAAGATACTTATATCAATATTCATTACCCCACAAACACCATCTGTCCTAAACGTTTGTAAACTAGGAACAAGGCTATGTCGGTATATAAGTAAGAGATAAAGATATCTGAAAGATAGCATAACCGTAATTCTCGTTGTCTGCTCTACAATATAGATATTTTCCTTATTGAGGCTTTCGATATTGTTATCATAATCAACAAATAATATAAAACAAAGCCACAATTTCCTCTTCATTTATTTGATACATTCATACATATTATCACTCCTGCTTTCCACAGGGGTAGGCAGAAACTATGGATGAAAATATTATTATCATTTATTTAATTTGCATGACACTAAGGCCAAAAAAGTAAAGTGTGTAAAACCAACTATACATACGCGAGTACTTATTCTTGGCTATAGATATGTATATTGTCCAAGGAGAAAAATGTCCATACGTTTACTGAGCTATTAAGCAAAAATGGTAAATTGCAAAGAAATAGATTAATAGGAGGTTTCCGGCAGAGTAAAAAAGGGCCACTTCAAATCTTTCCGTGGATGTCTCAGAAGGCAACTTAGGAAATACATGCTAAACAATGTTTATAAAGATCTGTCTGGCCAGCGTGGAGAGTGTACGCCAAATCCTCTGGCTGCTCTGGCCAAGAATGGCTCTTATAGTACAGAGAGGGTCGTGCTCCTGCACTATAAACTAAAAAGACCTGATGAGGATGACATACACGTATACATTTATTTAATAGCGCAATTATAAAAATATACCTAACACAAAGATACTTTTATGTCTTAATTATGAATAAGAGGTGAGTTTATATTTTAAGCGTGCTTATGTTATTATAAATTAAGGGGATTGAAACCTATAAAATATTAATTATTAATCTCTTTATACTCGTACATTCTTTAAAGCAAGTGAAGATCTATAGTCTCTTTCTACCACTATGAGAAACCGGTGTGAAAATATTTATGTATAAATTTTTCATACAAGTAAAGACCCCAATAAAATAAAATCACATTGTCTGAAGATATTTCATATCGGCCATTGTCGTTCGCCGACTAATTTTAATTTATTGCATCTTGATAAGGTTTGTGAGATTGTAAGATTTATATGCATCCTTTCGAAACGTGATAACTTAATCAAATTAAAAGTTACATGTTAATAACAGTGCTTTTTTAATACTTAGCACGCTTTTAAAATAATTATAAAGTTTTTTATAAATTCACCTTGTTACCGCTATTTTTTCTCCCTTCAAAAAAATTGTTTAGGTACTAAGTATTCGATACTGTAACATAATAATATACATAGATATCAACCTATATATAGTCTAAAATAAAATAAAAACTGCTTCTAAATAAGTCATATAATGAGCATGCAAGGGATACATGAATTTTTCGGGGTACAGTGTTGCCCCCATTTGAAATAAATTATTTGAAACGAAACAGAGATATCATTAAAAAAATTGCCTTCAATCTATTTTACGATAAAACCCTTTAAACTATTTTATGAACTATGGTTTACAGTTTAAAGTGAGAACGTGAAGCTTTTTTTGGTCGGTCACTCATGGCAAATGTGCGAAGAAAAGCTTCACGTTCTCACTTAAAACTTAGACCAAATAGATGTTCTTTGGTCGACATAATTACTACCTAAGATTAAAATAAAGTAGGTAGTTGTAAACTAAAGGTCTCTCTTTCTACATTACCTTGTAGTATATACATCTAAAACAATCTAATAAAATTTTATTTAAAAAATGGTTGCCCTGAAAAAAATATGCTTTAAGAATCTGCCATTTTTGGTTCTTAATTCCACCAGGAAAAGTAGGTATATTTGTTGTCTGCTTTAAAAGTAAAATGTTTCCACTCAATTGTTGTCAAATAGTTTTGGCCGATAACCAAATACGAAAAATAATCGTATATTGTACATTTTATTACCCTTGTTGTACCTATTTTTCCCCCTCTTGAGAAGAGGGCCTAAAATAGAATGAGTCTTTTGGTCGAAAAAATGGCGTATACGTATAAAGGTGAATATCGTGCAAAAGTGGCGCCCTGATTTGAAGAACGTATATTATTTAATCGTAAATATGGTGATAATTAACATTTTGTTAAATGTTAAATTAGATAGCTCTTTAATTTTTTTAACAACCGTTGAAAGTAAAATGTAGTCGTCAGTATAGATTTAATTTAAGCGCGTATTCGCTGAAAGTGCCCACTTTCGGCGGTTTTATTTGTTGTCCTAAAAATCACAAACTGATTCACCTTAAAAGGAAAATTTCCTACTAGTAAAATGGGCATTATGGAAAACTACAAATCGGTCACCCCACTCATAACTAGACTAAAATAGAGCCGCGAAACCCAGGTATGTCCGAAAGTAAATATTTGTGTGTTCAGCCAGGCTACTGGCACAAAATGGCGAGAACATAGAATCTCAGGAATTTGAACCTTAGGTATACCACAGAATAAGTACTAGTACTCACTTACAGAAGTCTTACTTAGAAAACAAATTCAATGAAATATCTACTTGATGTGGTTAGGTTAGGTTAATATATCTCGCGTTTAGGTAACTAGACATCCATTGCAAGCCAATTTAATTCTTATTACTGTAGAAAAACGATTCATGTGACTGAATTTTCGGACGTGCATGACGACCACTCCCTCCGGAGTGGTCGTCACGCACCTAGTACTAATGTAGGTATATTTTCGTTACTTAAACGGGGGGTGACACAGGCCTGTCCAAATATAATACTATTACGACGCTATCTGTACTTAAAATATGTCCGTCGTTAATGGGGCATACAGAGCATTTTCAGTATTGCGGTTCTTAGCTCGCTCTTTCAATTACGAAACAAATTAAAACTGGTAGACGTAGTGGAGGTAGATTGATTTTATACTTCTATATTTTTTGTATTTTAGCTACGGGGGTCGTTGGACCTGTTGCATAAGCAGCGTCACAAGTCGATCAAGGTGATACGTCATGCGACGTAAATTGCATACATTGACACATGTCGTTTATGAACATACTAGTTTAATGCAATTGTTTTCTTTCTGGGGTTCCGTACCCAAAGGTTAAAAACGGGACTCCACTGTCCGTCCGCCAGTCTGTCTGTCTGTCACGAGGCTGTATTTCATGAACCGCTATAGCTTGGCACTTGATATTGTTACAGATAATGTATTTATGTTACCGCTATATCAACAAATACTAAAACATAATACAATAAATATTTAAGTGGGGCTCCCATACAACAAACGTGTTTTTTATAGAATGGTAAGGAACCCTTCATGCGCGAGTCTGACTCTCACCTGGCTGTTTTTTTTACTTATTAAATAATTTAAACATGAATCAAACACGTACTGGATGATGTATAGATGATAAATTAAGTCGGGACGAGACTGCTTTTAATAGGTGTTTTAGGTACTTTTGATACTATTTTAGGCAGGTCAATCTCTTTCGTCTACGCTACGCTATGTTTATATCATTGGTCATAAAATAAATATATTGCAGAAGAACTACAAGCTGAGCCACTCCTTTGCTTTAGGTACGTGAGTACTAGTATTTATTCTGTGCTTTAGGAGCTTTTATAATTAGGTATTACCTATATGTATTATTAGAACAAAAAAGTTTCAATAAAGATTTTCTTACTTTACGTCTACATAAAAATCACAGAGGATTTTAATATTCTTTCTTAATAACACTGATGTTACATTTTTTCGAGATGCATAGAAGCGCCTGACCAAGTCAGGTTGATACAATCACAATGGTACAAGTTAAACCGGGCATCGAACCTAGAGCCTTTCGGTGAGACATTGCGCACTTTAACTACTAGACCACTACAGAATCATTAAAAATAACAAATATTCAAAAACACAAGTTTATTTTAGTTACTTAGTTTTAGTTCAGTTATTATATAGTAATTTGATGAATTGTAAATATTATTGTATATAGAATCAAAACACAAGTGGTACTTAATATTATTATAATCAATGGGTGCCATCTAGTTCGGCATGAAGATGGTTATCCAATGTTGATATTACATAGATGCATGTATATTTTATTTTCAGTATGTAGTGTGTGTGATTGAATGACTTGAGGAATTACCAAGATTTATGTGTTGCTATGTTCAGAAACATCAGTTTTGCTCGTTGAAATTCTAAAGCGCCAAACATGGTCCTCTACTAACAGGCCTGATACTTTTTAATATGTTTTCAATTTAGCAACATTTTCTCGTAAAATGTGAGGAATTAATCGATATTTTTAATTCTTCCATGCTGGTTTGGAAGGAAAGGAAAATTGTTGATAGCATTGTACTAACAACTGCTTCTCTTTCTACGCAGATGTAAAAGTCGATCGAGGGAACGAGCAAGAATCGAAATCACGTCCATTTTAAATAACATATTCTGACTTCACGTCTGCCATCACGCTGAAAGTGGCTTTGGGTCTTACTTAGATCTCTTTCTTAGGTACATATAAGGACATGATAGTGTATCTTCAGTAAAAAGTGAGAAACGAATCGACGTTATGCATCAATATTTCTGTAATCTGGTAATAAATCATGCTTCATTTATTCTAGAATGATCTGAATAGACCGCCTTACAGCATTAAATAAATAATATATTAGGATAATGCATTGGATTTGGGCATTTATCAAAAATTACATTGATTTATTGATTTGTAGTTAATGCCTTTCGGTCACGCGATCATATTAAATGCACTTTTGTGAGTGAATCGGAACGGAAACCTTTCTGCTATAGCGTTCATTGATTTATAAGAGAATAATAAATTTGTTTTGGCACGTCATTATTTGTTTTGGCCAGCGAATGTGGGTTTTGGGCGGGTGCTGTTGTCATTCGTTTTAATTTTACTACTTACCTACCTGCAGGTTTTAATTTAGTGTTCATAATTAAATTGAGGAGCTCGGTGGCGTGGAGAATGCATCTGCTCTTGGGTGAGGTGATTCCAGTGGCAAAAAAAAAATCTTGAGTTCTTCTGTGCCTCTAAAGGCAAATTAAGCGGTTGGTCTCGGTTCGCATCACTGTATGGCAGTAGTCGACCTATACAAGATGCCTATATGTCAAAAATTATGCCACCTACGCGAGAGAAAGCAGCTTATACACTAAATTTTTTCTTTGCACTCAGATTACAACAGTTTTTTTTTTTTGAAATGCTAAGTTCACTTCTTTCCATACAGCCACAGCGCCTTTCGCAAGAATTGCCCAGGGGTCGGAAGAATGTTAAGATAAAGGGATACAGTACATTCTACATTTACCTTGTATGAATAATTTATTGTAAATTTCAGTCTGTTTCTAAGAACTGTTTACCAAAGTAACAAGTTTAGGGCGCTTTCCCCTCTGATTAGGCGATAACTATCAACATATATCAAGTTAATGTTAACAAATAGTATCTACACGCGACCATCTTGTGGATTAGTACTTTTAATTGCCCTTTTATTGATAATTTTATCGTAATTAGAACATTTTTAGTAATGTAAATTATAAGAGCGAATTAATATTTTTATTCAATGAATAGGATGACCAAATTTTCTTAAAGATACTTTTGCATATTATTTAAGTAAGTAAGTAAACAAAATAATGATTCGAAAAGAAAGGTATATGAGTTTTTAACCGCCGACGACAAAAGGGGTGTTATAGTAAATATTAACATCTGTCTGTCTGTGTGTCTGTGGCATCGTAGCTATCGAACGGATGAACGGATTTCGATGCCGTTTTCTTACGTGAATGCAATTTTTCCTTGAGGTGTTTCTTAGCTGTTTACTAAAAATCGATCAAGCAATTTGAAGAGCATCTCCTCTTATTAAAAATCTTAAATATTATATCTAGTTTATGTATTCAATAGATGGCACCACCATCTCTACAAAACCCCGTTGGCGTGCACGATATCAAAATGATAATACTAATAATCATAAATATGAAATTGTGAATAGTCAAGGCGTTTTTTTTAATTTGCTTGGCAAATAAACTTGTTGATAGAAATCGGTCGACATAAAGGTGCAGTTTATGTACCACTTGTTTGATTACAATATCATGTTAATAAAAATACTCCTTTTTCCTCTTCCTTATTTCTAAAATATAAATAGAAAAAAGAAAAACTTAAACCCTACTCGGCAAAAATATATTATGTTCTTTTTTATTATTATTAAACCAATTTTTATTTTCATTTATTTTAAGATTAAAAAATCAAAAATATAGAAAACATGAATATTGGAATTACATCTTTTCAACGTTCAGTTTTTAAGACATGCGTATCCTCAAAAGTTTACGACCCCATCTTTGTTTTAATAAATAAAAAGGCCCAACACAGGTACCGCTGATGTCAAAACAGACGATAACCCTATCAACAGCTGTCATTTCTTCAGACACCCCACGACTCGCACTTGATAAATTTTCCACCAATAAAACCTTTATAGGCACTTAACTTTCATAGCTTTCAAATAGTATGGGAACCTACTGCTCTAAAAACATGTATTATCACCCTTTATTTTGGAACTCGTAAAATTTTTATTCCCAAGAGATATAAAGCTGACCACTGATGGGCGATTCCATTGCAATTAGTACGGAAATAGGATGACATTGGAATTTTATTTATATAATATTTATATTAGATTTACGAGTGAAAAGGTTCGTGTCAAAAATATGTGTTTTCTCATTCGTGTAAATTAAAACTCACTTTGCTTATTAAGATACATAATTTTTACCAGGGATGTCAAATTTTCTATATTCGCGAATGCGAATACGAATGTTCAGGCTGCGAATGTGCAAATGCTAATGCGAATGCGAATGTAGTCAAGTATCACAAAAACATACATATGAATTAATTATTTTTATTATTTAGGCGTAAAAAAATCGCCATATTTCACTTTTCTTTCCCGGTGCCATAATGAAAAACTGTCTAAATATCCCAAAATAGTTAAAATTCAATAAACTATTAGTTTATCTAAATAAGCAATTACAGCAGACTGCAACTCAATACTCAAACACAGCACGTATGCGAGGCCGATGGACATGTCATGACCTGCACACATTCGCATTCGCATAATATTCGCATTGATTGATGCGAATACAAATATCGATGCGAATCGAACCATTCGCATATGCGAATGCGAATATTTTTAACATCCTTAATTTTTAAGTTAAAGCATATTTAATTAAACAGAATAATGTATGAAATATATAATAAATGCAGGCTAAAAGTTGTTGAGCTTATTAAAATTTCCGTTGAAGGAAACATGATTATTTTGATTTATTAAAATATTTCAAAATAAAAACCACATACATTATGATACTCATAAAAGTTTTTGAACATTACTTTTAATCCCTTAAAACAGATTGAAACAACCTTAATTAAAATATTGGCTCTCAAAATTCTTTTTATTAAAAATATAATAAAAGTGTTTGTTCGTACCTGCAATGTCCATCTTTAATAACTCTGTCACAGGCGGCGAATCTCAGCGAAATTTTAGATTAAGAAGTAATAAAAAAGTTTATGTACAACTCCGATCTCGTCCTAACTGATAAATAAGTAATAAAAATGTTATCCCGTCGGTTTGTTTTTGTGATTCGTATCCTAATGATTTAACGGCGAATTAATTGCGTTTTTATGTCGCTCTATCGACATGGATTTTTAATAGTCGTAAAATTTTATCGACACTAATGTAGGTATCGACACTATCTATGTTTTGCGCGTGCAACGGGATACAGCTGCAAGTAGGAACTCACTGTTTTCTTTAAATTATTACAAAAACAAAGAGGCTGAACGGTTTGTTTAAATTACTGACATTGAATATATTCCTTATTCAAGCTCAGTTTATTATTCATTGCCATACAATGTTATAGTACCTAAAACATTTTTTCTCGAAAAAAGTTAACTAAACCTGAGTTTGGATAATTGTAAAAGCAATTTACAAAATACACAATTTAATTGTGTATTTTGGCTGAATGCATTATTTTCCCAAATGACGTACCGGTTTTCCAAATGGAATGAAGAATTTATTAATATATTCCAAGCCGTCAAAAGCCATGAATAAAATATTGCTTTAAAATCAAATGACAAACGATCATAAATATTTAATTACCAACAAGCTATGAATCAAAAACAAAATGCAAAATTGGGGTTACCCTACCCGTTTGCATAACCTGTTTGTCTGTGATTTGGAATTTCCATTTTTATTTTGAGACATGTATGGTTGTTAATGGCGTGAGTTGCAATCTCAAGGAAGGTATACTAGGTACCTCCTTGTTATCAACTGTTTTGTGTTCGGGACTATAAACAATTCTCATGTCACATTTTGCAAACAAATTCTGTACTAATAATGACAGATTTGTGTGGATACGTCCTTTTATTTTTATAATTATTATAATGGAAAAAAATGACCACTGATCAGGAATTATTATTTTATTTTGAGGAGCATTCAATTGGAACTAGGTTTAAACACAGTCTCATCTAATAATTTGTTGATTTGTGTATGTTTTGTAAAGTAAGTTGCCGGCAACGTTTTGAATTTAAGGTGTAAAATAATGTAGGAGCAAAATATTCATCATTACATATTTTTTATTTGCTTATTCTTCTACACTTATGGCAAAGGCCAAAATAGAAAGTGCAAGAATAAGATGCAAATAGGATAACAGAAAGGTTGGTTTTTCTTTTCCGATGTTGCGTACGGTTCTATGTAAAATTCCATCGTACATTTTGTCAATATCTAATATAAACAAATAACCCAGAAGTGGTACACCAAACGGTGGAAAGTTCTGTCGGTCTGTTTGTAGTAAACTTTACTATTAGTAAGCGCCCTATTAGTTTTAGTTGCAAATAATTTTGCTAACTTTATTATTATTTACAATGCAGTCACGTATATTGAATAGCACTACATTCCTATTCAAAAGTAACCTAATTCCGAAATAGAAATAAGAATAAACGAATAATAAATTTTAACAAAAAGAAAGCATTGTTTGTTCGACGATAACTCGAGTGGTTTGAGTAGAGAGTAGATAAAGAGACAGACAATATAATGAAGTTCGAATATGAGCCAAATTGGTCAAGGGGATGCCGAGATACGGGGTTCGCGAATTCTCAGTTCGGGGCAAACTACTAGTTTCATACTTTTCATTTTTTACCTGACATTACTAGAAGTAAATGTACTATTTTTATAGGCCTCTTGTGTCAATTATTTTATTTATTTTTTACCGCTCTGGTTGTATGGTGTTATGTCATGTATGTATGCTGTGCTTTTTATTATATAAGAGTCGTATCTCCATTAATATCCACTTTTACCAACCGTTTCCATTACCAAATGTTATCTGCTGTCAGTACGACAAAGGTACCGCTCATTAACGCGTCGTCTGATTGTTCGGGAGGTGATGTAGTGTGATGAATAAGCGGAATGCTTTCACACTTCTTACCAAGGGTAGGTAAGCTCGAAACATTGTATTACAAAGTTAAACAACCGGCCAAGTGCGAGTCGGTCTCGCGCACGAAATATTTCGAACCATTATCTATAAAAAATCATGTTTGTTGTATGGGAGCCCCACTTAAATATTTGTTCTATTTTTAGTAATTTTAATCAACATAAATATATCATCTGTGAAAATTTCAACCGTCTAACTGTTACGGTTCATAAGATACAGCCTGGTGACCGACAAACAGACGGACAGCGGAGTCTTAGTAATGCGGTCCCGTTTTTACCCTTTGGGAACTGAACCATACATATAGCAGAAAAAAAGACACTTGACCAAGAAACTTTATCTAAAGAAATAATTAGGTGTACCAAAGACAACTTTAAAGAAAAAAAATTCAAATATTTGTATTTTAAAATATAAGTTACAAAAGAAACCAAAAGGAGGTCACTTTTTGTTCTTTTTAGAGTTCCGTACAAAAGGTGAATAAAAGGAACAGTTATATGATCACTCGTGCGTCTGTCTGTCCGCCAATCTGTCACAGCTTTAGTTACCACCAATTTGCTCCGAATCTACTGGACCAAATCAGTTGAAATTTTGTAGGATGGTGCAATCCTATGACTCAATACAGGTGTGCAAAGTAAATAAATATATTTTTTAAATAATCCTTATAAAGAGTCCTTTCGGCGCTAGTAGTAGTTAACTCACGTCTTACGTTAAGGATTTTAAATATGATATTTTGTATTGATTTAAAAACTTTGGCATTGTACGGGTCTTTCTTCACGCGAGTTTAACTTACACTTGGCCGGTTTTGTATTATTTAGCCGTGGTTTCTTACCTGACTGAGGTCAACCCTCTTTGAAAAGCTCCGTAAAACACGGCTTATATTGCAAGTTTTTTTTTACCTAAATATAAATTAAGCAAAGTTTTGGGCATCCTACCATGCAATGATCTACATAACATTTTTATTTGCAGTTATTATTAATCATTATTATTAATAACTACAAATAAAATCATATTTATTTAATTCAAGTTTTTAGTAAGTACAAATAATATTCATTTAATTTTTATGTACATCAATATTTATAACATTAATTTATTATATTATAAATATGATATGCATAACAGATTATAAAAACAATTACAATATAATACAAACAATACAAATTAACTTTATTGCACCATAATAGACACACAAAAATTACAAGACAACAAGTACAAAGATCGCTATATTAATTATTTCGAAGTACTTAAATGTATTTGGATAAGCATGTATAGTTTATAAAATATTCTGTAATTGTTTGTTATCCCTGAAAAAAAAAAAACAAAAAACAATGCAATCCTTTCCAGCTAACCTTTGTTATTGCATAACAAAGTTTTTCTATTGTCTCATTTAGTTTAATCAGTGTAATTTATCCCTATATATTTATTTAAAAAGCTAAGTATATTTAATTAAACGAATATAGCCGCTCTTCTTATACCACTAAATCACAGCCTAACCTCCCAAAGCGAGGGCCAAAATGACAGACTTCGACACGTTTCGCGAACAGTCCCGCAGTATTTTATAATTACGGCCTTTTTTTTATATGTTCGGCCTTTCATTTGAATTTTTGATTGCCGACACTGAAGTGGAGTGGGATCCTACTATATATAATAAACGCTATCATTTACGTTATCAATAAATAGACAATCTAATCCGACATTCAAAACCACATTTACCAACTTAAGACATCCATTTACGATATCAAAAATAGATAAAAAAATAAGGATATTGAATATAAAATCTCAAAAATGTCTCCTTCCAGGTGGGCCGTTTAGATCACTAAATAATACAGTCATAAACCGAGTTTATGACTGTATTAACAATATAATTCACTCCAGATAGCAACATCGTACTAATAAATATAAATATTATCATTTATTGTGATTTAATAGGGTAGCGCATCTAGTAACGGTGGCTTTGTGTGGATACACCTTTATAAGGTGGATCGCCAATAAATTAGTCTCCTAGAAAAGTCGAAAGGATAGATCCATATTTAATACAGCTGATATTATTCAGCAAATTAGCTTATAATTCTTAAAAAGTAAAAACCGTGTACACCCCTTAACTGTACAACCGATTTTGGTATATATTTCTTTAGAAAAAAAAAATATGGGACCTCCTGAGAAGTATGCCCTTTCAAACAAAAAAAGTATTTTCTGAAGCGGTTCAGGCGTCTTCGAATAATCGACGAAAATACATTTAAAAAAATTCGACGAATTGATATCTCTTTCTTTTTGTAAGTTGGTCAAAAGTAGATAACTTACTAAAATTTATAATATAAAGTATTTTTTAAGGTTACTAGGTACAGACAAAATTTTTAGATTGTTACTTTATAATGTGAAAATGAATACAACATTTAATTCTTTTTACCTTGTCTCTTAAAAGATTAACATAAGAATATAATTTTTATAGTTAGTTTAGTATACCAGAATTATGAGTAATATATTTGAGTGAAGTGACATATCCCCCTTATATCTCTGATTAAAAAGATAGTATTTGACAGAAGTTAAAATAAAATAAATAAATAAATATGGACAAATAACACTAATTGAGCTAGCCCCAAAGTAAGTTCGAGACTTGTGTTATGGGATACTAACTCAACGATACTATATTTTATAACAAATACATATATAGATAAACATCCAAGACCCAGGACAATTTGAAAAAGACCATTTTCCAACTTGCCCTGACCGGGGATCGAACCCGGGACCTCTGGGTGGCGGACTAGCATGGTGACCACTACGCCACGGAGGTCGTTATATACGTAAAATGGCTATTTTAAACATTTAAAAGGCGTATCCCGTATTTCTCTGCAACGCATCCCTAACCGAAATTAAAATCCGTAGGATTTTTTAATGCTTTCTGGGAGCACCGTTACACAAATAACTAACTACTAATCGATATCACGACTACAGACTGTTCTCGGAGACATTTATGATATTATTCGATACAAAGTAAGGTCCTTTTTTTAAGAGTTGACGAATTAAGTTCATTAGTTATTTTTATTGACAATTTAATAGGCTGTAAGCATATATGTAAGAGATTATTATGATGTAACGAAGGAAAGTAAAAAATAAAACCTTTTGTAAATACTCTACATCTGACTAATAGGGACAAAGAAAAATATAACCAAATAATTTTGAAGAATAATTTAAAAATTCTTAACCTAATTATAGTTTGCTTCAAAATGGAAGACTACCACTCTTCCAGGGTTTATAGCACTTAAATATAAGGATAACTATAAATAAGTGCTACCGAAATAGTGAGCAGCAATTTATATTACTTGTAGTTTAAAAAAATAACAACCTGTAGATAGATGCTTGCCGGCCTAAACGATCGCCACGCGTACCTTATTGATATCAATTATTATCGAACCTACCTCGGTGCTCAGCGTTACTCAAATTACTTAAATTACTCAGTATAATTTTTAAAAATAAATTAAAGGTTATTGATTTTACTTATTTTTTGAAGTCACTGTAACTATAATTTACTTTAAGCAAAGACGCGTCAAATGCATTTAGACACTTTGTAGGATTCATAACCGAGGGTACTATAACAATGTATATGTCGTGGCCATATCGTAATTTGATCACTTTATGAAATGATCGAACATATCTATTCACGATTTTGTCATCCACGTGGTGGCCCTTGTAAACTAAAAATATAACAATTTTACGATATAATCAACCATTTCATGAAGTGACACGGTAAATTCATGAAATGGTCGAAATTATTTGATCATATCGAGAAACAATTTCTTATCATTGATCGCCCAATCCACATCACGATGTGGCCAGTAGCCAGTGCAACATTTCATGAAATGCGACCATTTCATGAAATTCTCGATAATTTAATGAAGAGATTAAATTTACGATATGGCTACGACTTATATATAACAAGTAAGGAAGGAAGAAGAGAAGGCTTTTGCCCAACAATGGGATACAAATAGCTATAAAGACAAACAATTATACTCGTCATTGTGAACACCATTTTTCAATTGCAGTGTCCCCCTCCCTCCTTCTACCAGCTAAACAGTTGTATATGGACACGTGTGAAAGTTTACGGCAATAAGTAGTATATATACTCATAATGAAATTAAAAGGAAAACTATTATACAAAAACAAAATTTACTCGGGAAATTAAAATTTTTATAGAAAAATAATTAAATTCATTTTGAGGGCGTTATTATATTAACTCAAAGTCAGCATTCGCAACTACGAAACCTTACACTGCGCGTGGCCCTACACGCACCTGAATGTTGTTCGTATTTTTTTAAGAAAATTAAAATATTGCATGTGCTTGAGAAAATTTTTGAATCGGTATAAAAATGTGTAACACATGGGCCATGTTTCTTACACTTTATTGAACACGAATATGTCTCCGGACTATTATAATAAGTCACAGGCAAAGTTATGTGAAATTGTGCATTCCTTCTGGCGAGCTGTTTGGTTGAATTTAATAGAGTGGCATAGATTGTACCTTATCTGATGATACGTGCAAAAGTGCAAAAGAACAAAAAGAGATTTTTTTAACTAAAACATTTTTTTTGACGGAAGCTGATTTTTTTTACTAAAAAAGAACAATATGACTAATTTGGGGCCATGGCCCCAAATTATTTTTTGGAAATATTTTATATGTGCAGACACATTTTTTTTACTATTTTACTTTACAACGTGGAAGGGACATACACGTAATAAATCGAACCACGGGCTATACTAGATCACTATAGTATAATGAATTTAAAAAATAAGTCGAAGCACAACAAAAATTTGGCATTTCTGTACAAAACTGTGCAGCCACCCGGGCATTTGTATTTGAAGCTGTCTTAAGGCATATGACTTAGCTTGACGACTACTATTCTATTATGACAGCCGGAATAAAGTATTTTAAAATTTCTAGTGCAAACACTTACCAGCCAGAATAAAAAGTAGCACAACAAAAAAAAATTACAACTTTTAAGTCAAATATTTTTTTATTCTCAAATAATGAAGCTCATTGGTAAGGGAAAGCCAAGCTCGGGAATAGTTATAGGAACTATGGCTAGGTAGGATTGCAAGGAAGGAAAGGAGATATTTACAGTTTATGTACACGTAGCGCAGCACAATAAAACTAGATACTTAGATAGGTACATTTAGAAGGAGAACACGAGCTTTCCGGAGGTTGCACTGGAAGTCTCTATTTCCAAATCCCTTTTTTTAATAAGTACTAAGATGTACTCGTTTTACTTACCAAAATTATGTGAAATATCTTTAAAACCTTAAGTAAACGATACCAAAGTGTGAAGATTACACTCAAAGCCACATGTGGACAACTAGCAAGCTAGGAAAGTGGGAAATATTAAGTGCCAAGACGATAATTGAACTGCGCAATGAACCGAGCCAAGCTGTAAAATATTGAACCTACAGAAGAATAGACTGTCAGGTATATAATAGGTAATGAGGAAATTTTCTAGGACGAATCGAAGTCACGGTAGTACAATTGGAAGTGCACTCATGGTACAAACATGAGGGGCGTGAGTTAGAATCACACTCGTGGCTAACATTTTTCTTTACATATTAATTTAGAGTATTTTGGTCTAGTTACCTCGCCGAGTACACGGAGAGCGTATGGAGCAACGTTGATACGTGGAATTATTTTATACATTTGTTATAGGGTAATCATTTGATTTACTTTTTCGTTTGGTAGTAACGAAAACGTTTTGTTTATAATTGCAGGCCGAAAGACATAAGAATGAAGTTTCTGTTTTGTTATCTCCATATTTTGTAATCGAGTAGTGTTTAAGAATATCTTTCTGTGTCTTAAGTTAGACATTTTGTTTGTTTTTATGTTATCTTTATTATCCTTGTTCTTTATTATATGGAGATACGTAACCGCTTTACGCATTTTAAATGCATTTTATTCCGTATTTTGTCGTTATTACTGTTATACATTACTCGTCTAGACACCATTTATATTTATATAATTTCCATTTACATACAACAGTATTTGTATGAATCTTCAATCTAAGGCCATGAATATGTAACGGACTATGTTTTGAACAAATTTAAATAAAGTCAGTGGGTAACGTCTTTATACAAAGTAATCATATTTGAGATATTATGCTCGCTTAAACCGCCCACCTCACAATTCGGTGGAATAACTTAATCATGCCTAATAAAATTATACAGCACGAAAAGTAAATATGAAAGCGAAAGTCTTAAAACCAACAATTTACTCTTCTGTCTGATAACTTCATCTCCGATAATGATAGAGGAGCAGCAAAAATCACGACCACCAATCACGTGCGAGCATTTAAAAAGAATTCGTTTGAATTTGGAATGTATTCTTTCAAATAGCGGCGGACCGCCGACGTGGTCATACCCGTGTTTAATGTAATTTGCTGATAATTTGCAAAATGAGAGCGTGCCTCGTTTTGAATTTTAAAATGAGGTTTTTTTACTGATGTAAAATTTGGGTGTCGCTGAACTCTGAGGTGAAAGTACTTCAGAAGTAATTGAATATTTTAGCAGGGCGGTAATGGTTTCCTCAGAGGGTAGAGTCATGAATATAAAAGCAAGGCCGGGGGCATTTCAGTTTCATTACCGGATGGGTCATAATAACTGAGCTGTTTTGTTAACCCTTCACTTTCACGGTTAACAGTTATTAACTGTTATCTGGATGCTGTCTTTACGGCTTTGTTTTTTTTTTTATTTATTTAACTTTATTACAAAAATTGTAACAGGCGGACTTAAGGCCCAGGGCCTTTTCTACCAGTCAACCTACAGGTGATGCGGATAAAAGCTAATTTTGGACGACATGGTACATTCTAATTTAACTATAATTTAATTACTATCTTCAAGTTTTACCAAAAATACATTTACCGATAATTTTATTCATATATATACTTATCTATATATTCATATACATACATGGAAAAATACAGAAATATTGCAAAAATTCATAAACCCTACATAGACTACATAAATATTTATAATACTCTATGACAATTGGTGAAGATAATGAGCGCGCACAGCCCTCTTAAACGCCTGACGACTAGGTGCTTTGAGGACGTCAAAGGGAAGGGCGTTCCAAAGCATCACGGCTTGCTTGGTGAATGATTGATCGAAAACCCCACTCCGGCAGCGAGGCACATCGAGAAGAAGATTGTTGGAAGAACGAAGAACTCTGAGATGGGTATCACCCTGAAAAGTAAACTTGTTTTTGAGATACATCGAAGTTTTTGGGTCGAAGAGTATGGAGAATAGAGTAGTGAGGATATGCAAATTGCGACGTTGACGGATAGGTAACCATTTGAGTTGAGACCGGTAAGCCGACACATGGTCGTACTTCCGAAGGCCAAGGCTTTGTTCTAGATCGTGTTAATGGCAGTTTTACGCGGCTCTTTTATACCCTTTTAGCTTTAATTAATTGATATTTGTTTCGTCTTAGGCCTATGTTAATTTCGGTTTCCTATCTACACGCATAAAAAAATAACTTGAACATAACTTCCCTTCTGCCTTTTTAATTGTCCGGGGTGGTCATAATCTTTTTGCATAATAATTGAAAATAAACAGTTAAAAATAACTTAACTTTGTTTCTGTTATTCCTAAAAATATTATGCCTAAATACTAGTCTTACGTTATTACGCGTACGGAGATTATACGAATAACATTATGATAAAACAAATTAGCCTTAGAGTAAATTATGCCAACATTACCCACTTGCTATAAAATGAGTATGCCTAAGAACTATTATCCCAAAATATTTTATGCCAATACTGGTATGTCAAAGAACATAATCGACAAAACAAATTATGCAAAAAAAAGGGATCCCGTTAATTTCATGTGCTTAAGATTTTCAAAGAAGAGAAAGAGGAAATTGTAATGGTATTTTTACACATTTTTTACCTACGACACAAACTTAGAGACCGGCTCGACAGATAGGTATCTATCGATCTGTAACGTAAAACAAAGAAACTGAATCTTAAATGTTTAATTACCCCTTCTTCACCTTGTCTTAGTGCATTCCTAGTTACATTTGTGCTGCTTCGGAGACCGAGATGCAATTGCTGGCTTTTTTCTTTAAACTTAAAGACCAATAACATTCGGCCGTACATTGCTTTATTTCCAAACACTACAATCACTCTTGTTGTATTCATTTCTTAAAAAATAATGACTTTCTTTGGTAATAGTGCGCTCAAGTATGTCGAGTTCCTCGTCTAATATAAATGTACTCGCCCACAATTACAAATATTTCGAACTGGACCTAAATCAACACAATATGTCAACGCAGTGCCTATTTGAAGAATACACATCGAACATCTCAAAACAATGTCCTTTTACAGTAATAAATTACAAGGCAATATCCCTAAACGCGATGTCTAATGCTCGCGCGTTTCGAATGATAAACGATTGTTAGCTAGTGAAGACGGCAATGTTTCAATACATTCTGAAATGATTGGTATTGGAGATTGATGTAAATGGTGTTTTAATACAGGATAGGTTAATTGGAGTCACACGCCGGGCATTAATCAGCTATGTAATGTGTACATGTAGGGTAAAATATCTAAGATATAGAAAGATAATAAGAAATATTGTAGTTTTCTTTGTATTTTTAGGGTACCTATACATACTTATAAGGTAATTTTATCATAATGCATATAATATAGGTGCACGACATTTTTAGGATGCCGTACCCAAAGGGTAATAAAGCGACCAAGTGTGAGTCGGACTCGCCCATGAAGGGTTCCGAAGCAGCAAGTAACATAATATATTTGAGATGATTGAATGAAAGGTATATTACGGTTTACGATTTATGACGTATTAAAAAAAAACTTCTTACTAGATCTCGTTAAAATCAGTTTTCGGTGGTAGTTTGTATGGTTACATCATATTTTTTTAGTTTTATCATTCTCTTATTTTAGAAGTTACAGGGGGAGGGGGGACAGACATTTTACCACTTTGGAAGTGTCTCTCGCGCAAACTATTCAGTTTAGAAAAAAAATATATTAGAAACCTCAATATCATTTTTGAAGACGTATCCATAGATAACACAAACGCAAGGGTTTGATGAAAAAAAAAATGAGATTCATTTCTAAGTATGAGAGCCCCCAAAATTTATTGTTTTTTTTCTATTTTTGTGTGAAAATCTTAATGCGGTTCACAGAATACATATACATTACATACTTACCAAGTTTCAACATTATAGTTCTTATAGTTTCGGAAAAAAGTGGCTGTAACATACGGACGGACAGACCGACAGACATGACGAATCCATAAGGGTTCCGTTTTTTGCCATTTGGCTACGGAACCTTATAAACGAAACCCTATTAATAAGACTCCGCTGTCCGTCTGTCCGTCCGTCGGCCTGTCTGTCGCCAAGCTGTATCTCATGAACCGTGATAGCTAGACAGTTACATTTTTTACAGATGATGTATTTCTGTTGCAGCTATAACAATAAATACTAAAATAGAATAAAATGAATATTTATTTTTCGAGTGGGGCTCCCATACAACAGTGATTTTTTTATAGATAATTAATGGTTCCCCTCGTACTTGGCCGGTTATTATTTATTATTCTTAAACATATTTAAAGATTCTTCAAGGTTTCCGTGGTGTTTAAACTTACTAAGCCGAAGATGTGCGATCGATCTTCGGGGAGATTAATATTAATCTTGCATTTAATTTCAAAAAGCCACACACTATACATAATTACGTCCGTGAAACTTCAGCCGAGCAACTTTGGCTCACTGTGTTTACTTACCAGCACGTTGTTGTCATTTCTCCAATATATATTTTGTTCGTTTGTTGTACAATTCACAAACAAGCGTCAGTATGCCTGGGACACCTGTGGGCGACAGTTCTTAACAGTTCGTGACAGACTGACATGAGTCGCGTGATAAAGGTCGCGGGCATATTGTGGCTCGTCTGTAAGAGCACTCACTTACAAATGGATTAGATATACTATGTAAGTATACTTAGTTATTGACACATTTAAATGTCAAGTAAAATCTAAGTTAGTCGAATCCCACATCTTCTACAAAGCGTAATTTCTGTACTGCGTATATTTTATGTTCGTGGGCACGATTGCAATGAAGTAGCATTGTTTTAAAATTATGCCATTAGAGGTTACCGAAGGGAGGCAAAATCAATTGTTGTATGATTTATTGCATTGGGGCAATCGGTATAAATTAGGTCTTTTAGGTACGATTTGTTCCTTGTTTAGAGCGAAGTATTTATAGCGTTTATATCCAATTAAATTATTGAGTAGACTAGAAGAAACAGTGTTGAGGTGGTTTGGGAATGTGGAGACATGCATCCATACATATTTTCACGCCTTTATCCCTAATGGGGCAGACAGCATTATGGGTCTTGCTGCTCAAGACTCAAAAGCCACTTTTAGCTTGATAGTAGGTGAAACGTTGCAAAAAGAAATCAAAATAGTGTTATTTTGTTGGCCGCATCACCTATAAACATGATTCGTATTACCTATGACTGGTACATACTATCTTTTCTCCCAGACCAGCATGGAACGAATGTGCAAAGGATTTATGAAATGAGATAAATCAGATTTTTTTAAGGCAAGTGGAGAGCTTTGCCTTGTGTGATGTATCATTTTTGGGCAATCATTCTTCTTTGTCTAGAGTAGTTTGGTTTTTAAGCCAAAATAACTGGAGGAAAAAATGTGCATCTAAGTAGTCAACTGTTTCTGTGACTCTTAATGGAATTGAAGTAGGTTTTTAGTTGTGATTTTTTTTATTGGTTTCACAATAATTGTTAACGCCAAATCATTTACTACAAGCTTTCAATTGTGTCCTTCTAATGCCGCTTCTTTTGTTTTAGTGTTTTATCTTTCGATACATGATGATGATGATGATAAAGTTATAGGCGGCCACAGTGTAATTAACATATTGTGCATAGACTGGAAGCCATTTATCCCAGCTGGCTGTACCTTGACTAGGATTATGTTTCAATCACGGCACAAGCGTAAGCGATATTAGCATATTTTATATCATACTTTATGATTATACTTCTTTTATTTTGCCCATCCTTATCCCACTATTTAAGTTCCTTTATTTATATTTATAATTTTTAATGCAATTTCGAACACCACTTATATTAACGCCGCCATTTCTTTAACCATCTCGTCTGAAGCATAAAAAATAATGTCATATGGCAGTTGACAACTTTAAACTTTAAGAGTTGACAGCTTAACTGGCATAGTTGTCAGAATTGTGACCCTATTTTAGCACAAGGTCAGATTTTTCGTTCCAATAAATAAAGTAAGTGGTCTAATTAACAAAATTAATTTACTGGACCGAAACATCTGAAATTTATTTACAATAAATAGAAATGCTATTTCTAAAAGTAGCAAAAATTCAGGCATTTTATAATTTATATCCCTTCCCCATTATAATGCTATTAACAGAATTCTTTCCTATTAATATTATTAATGCGGATGTTTGTATGGATGTTTGGATGTAAGGATGGTTGTTCTGCTGTCTCGCCTTTAAACGACTGGAATTAAATTTAGCATGTAGATAGCTTAGATAGTAGGATTAACATAACACATTTAATACTTTAAGGTGGTGGTAGAGGTGCCCGTGGGATTCAGCTAGTCATATTAGTTTGTAGTGTAGAATCGGAAAAAGATATCACACCAGTTAATCATTTTAAAACCACAAAACCACTTTCATTCGATGTATCCCGTCGATACACTGCTTCAATATGACAAATTCAATTAATAGACACCAACATTGAGATCGAGGATACAGAGAAAGCTGTGATCAAGAGTTCAGGAAAGCCGGGTTTCTAGATGAATGTATCTAATTGGATGTTTGATAGTAATTCATGAACCGTTTCCTGTATAATTAATGAAGGATTATATAAGGCTAATCATAGTGGTAGATTTGAATTAAAGAAACACATAAGCCCTTATATTACTACTTATACTAAACACCTAAAGCGAAGCTAATTTGACCAATTTTGAATTTTGTTTTCTGCCAGATTAGACAAGGACCGTATCGTAGAAGGCGAGTTAGGAAATAAAAGCTAAACATATCTTATGTAAATTTAGACATCCCATAGACCTCTTCAACCCACCTGGCCAGTGTGGAGAGTATAGCCCAAATCCTCTGGCTGCGAATGCCAAGTATGGCTCTTGATAGTACAGAGAGGGAGTCTATCTCCTGTAGTGAAGATAAAAATAAAAAATCGGATAATGAAATGATGATCCTGCCTAAGTTGCCTGATATGGATGCGAAAATTAGCTACTGAATGGAAGAGGCCTTTGTCTAATATTGGACTAGACGTTGCTGATTATGATGATGATGCAGTGCTAGCCTTTTCAAAGCTACAGAAGAATTGCCTTAGTGTAGAACTGGTCTAAAGTCTGTTTTTGGATAGAATGCTGCAGTGCAGTTTTTATCAATTATTAAGTAAAAGCCTAATTATCTACACACACAGATTTGTACATTTCTACCTATACCTATTTCGAAGAATTTCTGTGTTACCTATTCTTTTGACCTACTTCTACGATCTACTCGCGAGGAAAAACTTCTAGTATAATCTACGTTTTTTCATTACCAGCACCGTCCTATCATTTAGATAAACAGATAAAAAATAAGAATTTAATTCAAGGATGCAGCGAAAAGGTCAATATCCGATAAAAAGAAAAACGAGTTTTGTTGCATCAGACCGAGATATTGAAATCGGCATTACGTCAAATTACTTAATAGGACAATGTAAATGTTGGCTGGTGATTAGATCGCTATTAATCGTTCATTGAGTGTATGTGAAATACTGATGTAAGTTTATAAAGCGCCAGTTTATCCTGCACCATTTTCCTAACTAGATTATAGGCAAATATTCTTAGACCAGTAGTCCGGATTCAAACATTTGTTTTTAATATGACAGAAAGTATTACAAACGAGTAATCATGTTCGTTATTTATGATGGAAAAAGAGACTAATTGAGACAAAATATCAGTGTAAAATTAAATTAAATGTCAATTTTATATTTTTATCGCCTATGTAATGAATGATTGATCAGTTGAATTATAAATTGATTACAAAATGTCGTTTGTCATATCTCCCCTAGATCGTGAGCAACACAATATAATAGGTTGGGGAAAAAGTCTTTTCGCATTTTATATGAAAATTCAAAACATTTTTTAATACAGTTTTTTTACATTCAACTAAAGTATGTAGGTACCGTTTTGTTCGATAACTTTTGCCATCTTATATGTAGGGACATGATCCCATTGCTATAGAAGTTTTGGGACTTCTGATCAAAAAACTGCGTCAAGTAGTTTTGGCAGTCCTCTCGTGATGTTAACCTGACACTGCCTAAAGAATTCTGAAGAGACCGAAACAGGTGGAAATCTGAAGGTGCCAGGTCAGGACTATACGGCGGATGCATTAACGCCTCCCAGCCAAACTCTCTTAATTTTTGCTGAGTGGTTAAAGATGTGTGAGGTCTAGCGTTATAATGATGAAAAACAACACCCCTTCTGTTGATTCATTCCGGCCGCTTTCTCTCAACTTCTTGCTTTAATCTTATCATTTATTAGCAGTAGAGTTCTGAATCGATGGTCCTGCCTCGTGGTAACAGCTCATAATGAATAATGTCCTTCCAATCCCACCACACACACAGAATCACCTTGTTGCGAGTTAACCAGTCTGTGAAGCCTGACCGGCCTTTGACCATGACCTTTTTCGCACGTTCTTGTCGTACGTGATCCACTTTTCATCACAAGTTATCAATTTCTTCAAAAATGGCTCGGTCTCATTACGTCGTAATAAAGAATCACAAATGAGTACACGTTTCGTTAGATTTCTTTCAGAGAGCTCGTGAGGTACCCATATATCGAGCTTTTTTGTGTACCCATTTTTTTTAAATGCGCAAAAATAGTTTTGTGGTCAATTACCAGTTCTTCAGCTACGTTGTAACTACTGATATGCCGATCTTGCTCCACTTTTTCAAAACTAGCATCCATTATCCGTAACAGGGCGACCAGAGCGACGTGCATCTTTGACATCAAAATTTTCGGATTGAAAACGCTTAAACCAAATTTGTGCTACTCTCACAGACACTGCACTAGGTCCATAAACATCGCAATTTTTTTTTCGCGACTTGCGTTGCATTTTTACCTTTTTGGTAGTAAAATTTTAAAATGTATCTAATTTCTTCATTAGATTCATCATCTTGACGGTAAGAAAAAAAAAAGAAAATCACGCATTTTCCTAATTTAAATTTGGAATTATCTTCTTTAAAATTTAAACTTTTAAATGATACCAAAACCAGCCAGGTACAAATAGTATAGCCAAAGTGGTTTTATTACAAGTTCATACATACTATATGCGAAAAGACTTCTTCCCCAACCTAAAATATAAAAGGTGTAGACTTTTGACAAAATTCGTAGCAAAATAATATGTCTTTAGTCTATCATATTTTAAAAGATAAAGGTTTAAAAACTAAAACCTGACTACGGGAAGAATCTCGCCCAAAAGTATGTTTATCAAATGAATACAAGCACAGCAAGTAGAAACAGCTAGTAATTTATATATTTTTTAAATGGTATGATTCAAATTATTTTATTTTTTCTAATCTCCTTTTGTTTTCGCCGAAGTCGAAATAAAAAAAGTCAGAGTTTAAAAGATCAGATTTCTTACGAATACTTATAGACTATAAGATGAAGAAGAAGAAGATAGACTATAACAACCGCTCCGCCTATCAGCATGCTACTTATCAATCAGGTAACATTAGATGTTGCACGCAAATACACTTTCTTCAGCCCCCCTAGTTTTTGTCGGAGAACCTGTTTCCATAGCAAGGTATCTGGTGTGACAAGTTTAATGATATAATTCTATAGACTAGACAAAAACTGAGGTTTAATTCACTATGTCCAAATTATGGCGCTTATGCCCTTAATTATACATCGTCAGCATAGAATGTTAAAATATCAATAACCAGCCAAGTACGATTCGGACTCGCGCACGAAGGGTTCCGTTTGTTGTATGGGAGCCCCACTTAAATATTTATTTTATTCTGTTTTTAGTATTTATTGATATAGCGGCAACAGAAATACACTGTTTGTGAAAAATTCAACTGTCTAGATATCAAGGTTCATGAAAGACAGCATGTGACAGACAGACAGACGAACTGCAGAGTCTTAGTACGAGTACAATGCGACACAAATAAGTTGAACAAAAATGGCGGACTTCAAAGCATTTTTGTACAAATTCCTGACACATAAATTGAACCAAAATGTCAGTCGTCGGCGCATTATTTGTACCTGCGCCGGTAACCGCCATTTTGGTTCAACTTACGTGCCGGGAATTTGTACAATAATGCATTGAAGTCTTCCATATTTGTTCAACTTATTTGTGTCGCATTTTAATAGGGTCCCGTTTTTACCCTTCGGGTACGGAACCCTAAATACGCCAAAGAAACGAGTTAATATCGAATGGTGTCATCAAATAAGTATGTTGAAATTGCTTGATTCTTAATTAGTTTTCACAACAAATCTGGATTTCAAACCTGCACCTTTTTACGATTTAAGCGCAAAGAAAATAAACAAGCCGAAACGGTAGTCTCATACACATAATCCAAATGACACATCCTTACACCTAATATACAGCTTCAATGGTCTTGCGGCTCTTAAAAGATAGTCCAAGGCTGCAAGACTCAAAGGCCACTTTAAGGGTTGGGACTCATTTGTCAGCACGGAATAGCAATTTTTTATGTTGCTATCCATATAATCCATATAATAATATCAAATTAGTCTCATTTCGCATTACGGCGGGCGAAGAGGTGGAAAAAAGACTAAAATAATAAAATAGAACCGTATCGCTAGCCGCATCGCCTATATATTCGCATTTTCGCCCATACCCTCAATTGCCTATAACGATCTAAGCGTAAAGAGAAGCAGCAAGTATATTCTAAGATCCTTTTTCTCCCAGACTATAATGAAAGAAAGAGAGCGGATTCCACTGCCCAACATAGTCAATACTTACAAGTTTTATAACTAGAAGAGGCATCCTGAATTGTAAACTAGCGAAGTTCATACTCGTTAGGACTTAGACCAATATGGCTCAGTTTCTATTTTATTAAGCTCCGATCACAGATAGTAGAGTTGAGGATAGTCGAACAAACAAGTAGACTCCGAGAACTTCGCTTGGTCGTTCAAATGCATTAATATGCAAACATGCAACAAAATGCACTGATATCTTCCCAAGTATGTAAATATGACGAAGCGAATGCCCATTTTCTTATCTGGTCTAATTTGTGACTATCGGCGTCTAGTAATCTAGATTCCTTTGTCGTATTATTATTATATTAGGTTGCATAACGTAACTTGTAGAGAATATTGCACTTTATTCATAATCTTAACACTTTGCTGGACACTCAACCAATCACCAATCAAATTGCAATGAAGTTTTATCATAGACACTGCTTAATGAGCGTGTTTTGTTTAAATTTGTTGGTTTTGAAGCAATTTAAATTACTGTTTATAGAATACTGTGAATTAGAAAATCGCAGTCAGTGTTCTTAGCACCATGGCGCCAAGAATGCTGACTGCGATTTTCTTCATCTGATTGGCATTAGAAGATTATTATGACCGTGCGGCCTATTAAAATATTTTTCGGTTTACGAGTATTATAGGTCGTTTATAGGCTTAAAATGTACTTTTTTTGTCTTTAAAAGTTTCATTCACTAAAGCTGCTTCTCTTCCCGTGCAGATCTTTAAAGCCGATCGAGGGACTGGGCGAGATTCGAATCATGTGATGCGGCTAGAAACTCATCAGTATGTTGATTTCTTATCCATCTTAACGACGCCCATCATCGCGCTAAGCGTGGCCTTGGGTCTTACGGCACTGGGCTCTGTTTTACCTTACAGGGATAAAGACATGAAAGTGAATCTATTTTTTACGTGCATCGCCTTCAGTTGAAACGCTAACACACCAAACTTACCTATTCCGTTATCAGCCATCAAGATCATAAGATTCGCAGGGTCATTGCCCTGTTATCAGTGGAGGAAGCTCCTTATCACAAAAGAGTACGCACTTAGAAACTCTTTGACTGACCGGATATGCCACAAACTGTTTATTGTAGTGTTAGGGCTATGACTGACTGGATGTACTGGATTAGCCATTATTTTATTGCTAAAATTATTCAATGACTGTGCTATGCGAGTCATAAATAGTTTTGAGGTATTATTGGGACTTAAGAAGTTATCTATAATTAAAAAAAAGATTTCTTTTAGTTAGTATTTACTAACTAAAAGAAAACAAACAGTCTCTAGTAGTAGCAACGCTAGATATTATAAAAATATTAAGTCTATTGAATATATCGTCAAAAGATAGATACATGTCAAGAGACTGCTTACGTAAAATAATAATATTTATACGCGGAGAATAAGGATTAACTACATATTATTATTACTGTATATATGTATTGTGTTGTAAAATATGTATTTACATTTAAGTATTTGTATTTAATGTGTTCTAACTACGAGTGTTTCTTATTACTAAAACGATAGTATAATTTAGTAAGTACCTATTAGATATTTATTTGTGTGCCTACCACGAGTTTTTTCTTTATTTATCTCGAAGGTTAACTGGTAGAGAATGCTATTAGCATTAAGTCCGCCTTTTGTACCATGTTGTTTTGGTAAATAAAGTTTAAATAAATAAATAAAACGTTGCATATACATAAATCACACCAGATCACTATGACATTTATTACCACTGACATAATTATGTATGTTTGTATTTTATACTGAACTGCGTGGCTATGTCGCATTCAAGGCTGATTTGATTGTCATATTCAAATTCTGATTGGATAAATCACTAGATCGTATGTCTGATACAGCCCTTGCAATGCTATTCTACTTTCTTTACCATTGCCACTGTCACTTTCAGGTTGTTTTGAAATAGATAACCGTCTCGAAGGACAGACACGCCGGGTTGTACTATATAGAAGAATTTCAAAACATGAAGTGTTCGTAGCCAAGATAATTTAGAAAAGGATTTTAAATAAAAATTACATTTTGAAGTTTGACTGCAAACTTGATTTACCTATATTAATTACATGCTCCGGTGACCGTGGTATGTATTTTCTTGCGAGTAAAAAGTTACACTACTAAGTAAATCTACTTGTCCAACGCAGATTGTAAAAAAATTAGTCGAAGGAGTGAGCGAAAATCTAAGGAACAACAAGCGATGCGGCTAGCAACATGTCCCTATTTTGATTACCTTATACTACTGAACGTCATCCTTATTTTTATAGCCTAATACTCTGTCTATTTCAACAAATATAGACTTTATATGTTTTTCGTATTATATTACCAATTTATTTTATTGGGATATTATTGGGAAAAAATCCACTGTTTTGTTTTCAATAGGTTTCATCATTTTAACCACATGAAATTCTTCTGCTGAACATTAATCAAGACCTTTCCAAAATGACCAATCTAAAGCAGCCTGCATCCAGGGTATTTCAGCGATCTTGGTCAGGTTGTCCGGCCACCTTTTAGGTTGGTGTCCTACGATTTGCTTATCTGGTCGTAGCTATTCGAGAACCTTTTTGCCCTTTCAGTAATCGGTTCGTCACCCTATTTCTCTCGCCCATTGCCACTTTAATAAGCTAATTAGCTGAGTTATACTTAAGTTCTCCTACGAATTTCCTCATTTCTGATTCGATTACGTCGGTAATTGTATACCCCAGGAATTGAAAACGGAGTGTTCGGCGTCCGGCAGCTAGGTGGGTTGATGACATCAAATGGATTGCTGGAAAAAACTGGGTAGCTAAGGCTAGGGATAGGATTCAATGGCATAGATGCTTATGCCCAGCTGTGGGTCGTTGCATGCTGACGATTGTGATAATGATTCGATCACTTAGAGAAACACTTAGCATAGCCCTACACGAGTTTCCTCATTTTCATTTATTTTACTTGACGCATAATCTCTTAAAGTTATAAATACCAAGACGTGTGAAAAGAAAACAGAACAATGTTTATTAAAATAGACCTAGTATTTTAGGACTATCAATATACTAGTCTAGATTTTAATTCTATTCAGCACGCTGGTGGGCTGCCAAGATCTTGTGTTCCGGTCAAAAACCTTGGTGTTTTCAGCAACAGGTCGAAGCAATAATGGTACAACAACTAGAAAAAAAAATTGTAGCAATAAAAATCAATGAAGTGGTGCATTTGTACTTATTTTATTAATGCTCGTGTACTGTTCATTTGTTCAAATGGTTGACATAACGAATTTCATTTAATCTTATCTTATTGGTTTATGTACACTTGAAAAATTACAGATAAAACCTTATAACAGTAAACAAAGTATGAAGGTGCTATTTATTTCTAAAGAAATTTCTTCCAGCAGACGTATTGTCTAGGTGGCACCGGCTCATTTATGGATGAATCTTTTGTGGCGCGCCGATAGTATATGTAGACAATCAGACACCATTTAAGCGAACGATCTATAGAGCTATCAGTTTGCACCACTGCGCTGGAATCTTTTATGGACTGTCCAGGAAGAGAAGCAGCTACACACTGTCACTCTACGTATTTTCGTTTCCAGAAGAATCTGTATGGAAGACATGGAAGACTAAGTAAGTATTCTTTTTCAATGTAAAACTAACACAGTTTTGTACACAAGTGACATTAGGGTCAGCAGGCCCTAATATCACTTTAAACAAGCTGTGTTAGGTTACCTACTCTTTTAACCATCTCTGTGGCGTAGTAGTTAATACGCCTGAGTCCGCCACTCCAGAGGATCTAGATTCTAACCCCAACCAGTTAAGTCGGAAAATGCCTTTTTCAAATTGTCTTGGGTATCGGGATATAAAATATCTATAGTATCTTTAAATGATACAAGTGTAAACTTAGTTTAGAGGTAGCTCATTCAGTGTGATTTATCATTTATTTACGGTTTTAGTAAATAGCATTGCAGATTGTACTGATTTATGCAGCTGGCGAGGTCAAATAAATTGGGCATGTTATCACGATAACAGCCAAACGTCGTGATAATTGAGCAATTATCAATATTGTAGCTCACAACTGAGGAGTCTATAGTCTTTCCGTACCCTTTTCAAGAAACATGCGATATAGAACGTACATGTATGACTACTGAATCGGTTCCAATCGGTAGTTTAGGAGAGTGTCATTCAGAGTTTCAACAGTTAATTTTTTCGACAGATTCCCAGTTTCGAAAAACAATAGTTCGATGCCAATAAATCTTTGAAGTCCTAATGTCCATCAGTGGACTTCCTGTGGCTGATATGACGAGATAAGATGAAATTTCTTTATTGCACCAACTATTAGGATAATTAACAGTAAACTATGTTAAGAAATCGCTTCAGTGATAAGTCCGCTTTTGAAAGCGATTTCTTGCAACCAACCTTTGATGGTGATATGATAATCACTATTGAGCAAACTTGGGTGTCTAGTTCAAACCAAATTAAGTGGAGAATTTTAGCATCAGTATTATGGGTATTACCATTTCCAAGAAATATAAATAATAAAAAAAAACCAAGTCTGAGACCCATATGTAAGGGTCGTCCCCTTACATATGGGTCTCAGACTTGGTCTTTGACAAAAGCTCAGGAGTCAGGGCTCGGTGTTTACTAACGTGCCATGGGGCGCAGCATGCTTAATATCAAGAGAATAGATAGAGTCCGCAACACCACAATGCGATCCATCACCAAAGTCACCGACGTGAATGTCACCTCCGCTAAATTAAAATGGGAATGGGCTGGTCACGATAGACGTATGCCGACCGAACTATGGGCCACTCTAACTTTGTGGACCCCAACGAATGGACGGCACCGTGACGTTGGCGTCCTGGAAAACCTAGGATGGAGGGACGACCTAGATGCCTACTCAAAGGACTATAGAGACGAATGGAGAACAGAGACCAATCGGATCTAGCGGGGGCTAAATAAATATTATAATAAATGACGAAATCATATAGACTTCTATATCGGTCCTGTTATGTTCTTATCCAAAAGGAACCTACGACAAAAACAAATATACTAAATTTCAATCAGACAAATAGTTTTGATCGCACGTTTGTGAGGGATTGATTTTTTTTATTTGATAATAATATTTGCCTTAAATAATTCAGTATCTTTTTCAGTGGTTACAGTTCGCCAGTCCATCTTAAAAGCCTTAGATCGTCGTATATCAAAAGATAAAGGCTAGAGGAGAGGCCTTTGCCAACACCAAAAATCAAAAGAAACCCAGTATCTGCAACTAAATATTCTTTAATTTGCGCACTAGAAGTCCTGTCATTACCATCTGCCAAAATCAATCTAAATCATATTCTAATTATGACAGGTGTCACGATGTTATAAAAAAACTCGCACACTTAAAAAAGTAACATGCTTTTCTTCTGCGTGGGCGTAACTATGTGTCGCACAGTTTGATATGATTATTAACGAAATAAATGGCCATAGTATGGTATGTTTAGAAAATGTATGATGACGAAAAGTATCTACGCCCTTCTGAATTTGTTTAGCTATAGGTGTGTGGTAATTGAATGTGTCAATGACTCAATGACACGTCTATAGGACATTTGCCCTTTTCCATTTATCTTAACAGAGGTTGTATCTAATAAATAGATTAAGACTAATTGTACACAGATGGACCTAGCCCCAAAGTAAGTTTTAAATTGATGTCATGAGATATTATAACTCAGAGATGCTATATTTTTTTGATAAATACATGTATAAATAAACACCCAAGATTCAGAAAATTTGAATAATGGCCATTTTACAACTTTCCTTATCTGGGGACCAAACCCAAAACCTCCGAGTGGTGGACTAGTATAGCAGTGAATAAAATGACCATGAACTTCTTCATGTGGTAAATTTTAGTGCTCGTTTAAATTTAAATTCAAAATTACTTACCGTTAAGACCGATACACGCCAGATGCATTATTTAAACACATTTTACGTAAGCCTATAAATATTATTGTAAGACATATTTTTATATTCAAATTCATACGCCGGCTATTCACCTTTGGCAAGGCCATTTCTGAAAACGAAAATAGATGTTAGATAGAGACGGGTGTAAAATATACGCAGGTTAGAGAGTGATGAGCGACGCTGCCGGTGTAATTTCTATGAAATGTTACACAATTGTTGATTTTTACGGCTAAAGTCTAGACTGAGGTATATAGATTTCATTTGAGATCGTAATCTTTTCTCGTAAGTCGTAACATATTTGAAATAAATACTTCTAAATTGCGCAAAGAAAAGAGAAAATTGATGAAACGGTTAATTTTCTGTTTTATTTTTGATTGTAGTGAAGAATTGCGACTGAAACAAGGAGGAGTATTAAACAGAATTAGAAAATTATTAATCTATTAGGGTACAACTGCAAATTGGTCCCATTGTCACTAGGTCAATATCTCATAATGAAACAAATCCTCGAGAAACCCAGGGAACTCCTTAAATAGGTATTCTAAGTACACTTTTTTTTTATAACGCCGTTTTCTCGTGGTCATACAATGATATTTATGTTTTTATCAGTTAATCAAGTATTTGCATTCAGGAAGTGTGATTTGGTGAAGTGGAACTGATGAAGAAAACCAGAAGAAGAAGAAGAGGACATGTCCGTCGCGTAGAAATGATGTTTGGGTTTTATGGTCTTTGGCTCTCGTAAGGTTACGCGTAATTATTATTGATGCATATTACATGTGATTTGACAATTTCAAATAGTCACCTAGTACCTATATATCTAATGTACGAAACTTATTCCATCGTAAATATTTTTACTAGCCTTTTATTTATATCCCACTGCTGGGAAAAAGCCTACCCTCTTCTTCCAATATTAAATAAAAAGAATGATAAATGAAATGCACGGAATTAAATCTTACGAATTCAGATTTGGTCTCACAATAAGTTTTTTCGTTTTGATATTGTGATTCTGAACTGATGTCCTTGAAATACGTTATAAAATATGTGACCTTTAAAGCAGCTTTATAGTAGATAAAAAACGCCACGTCGCATAAAAGCATTTTAATAAAAATTTCTCAAACTATCAGATTCAGTTGAAATGGATTGATCAGTTGAGATGGCAGATTTAGGGCAAACGATAGAGTCCATTTAGTTTTATGTTTTTTTAATCTCGTGTTTAAGATAAGCGGTGACATAAACAATCAGCCAAGAATATGTGAAATAAAAATAATCGCCAACTATTTTGTAGGGCTTTTGTAAACAGCGAATAAAGTATATGATTAATAGGTGTAATTTGTAATTTTATAATTAGATATTAAGGTTACTTATTACGGTACTAATTTATTTAAAATCGAAGAGAAAATAAAGTTGCGTAGCAAGATGAAGATTAAATTGTAGCAAGATAAAGATTAAATTAAGTTTTAAAACTAGGTACTAATTAGCACTATCTGGAGGATTTATAGGTATGCCGAAACAAAAATCTTTTAGCTACATACATAAATACTAAAATGTCTTTGTCCCTAATGGAGCAGTCAAAGCATTATGGGTCTTGCGGTTTTAAGCGACAGAGTCGTCAAAGGCCACTTTTAGCGTGATGTTAGACAAGAAGGTACAAAAAGAAATCAAAATAGTGCCGGGTTACTAGTCGCATCGCCGATTCGCATTTTCGCTCATTCGCACATCTTTTACGATCTGCGCGACTCTAAGTTTTTCCTTTTTTACTAGACCAGCATGGAAGATCTAGTCTTACTTAAACTCAGAACAGGCAGTTCTGTAAAATAAAAATTACTTACTAAATGAATACAAATTAGTATTATTTATTGTTGTAACATTTAGCAATTTTATGCTAAGTTAATTAGCAACTGGAAATTTTGATACGCTCGGAGTTATGCGACCACACAGATGCGGTACGATTTACTGTTAAAGCGAAGTACTTCATTATAATATATATTTAATGACCTTCTTGGCATAGTGGTGATCGCGCCAGTCCGCCGTTTGGAGGTTCAGGGTTCGATTCCCGGTCAGGGCAAGTTGGAAAATGGCCTTATTCAAATTGTCCTGGATCTTGAATGTTTATTTATATATTTATTTACGGTTTAAAAAGATTTCTATAAATCGAAGTAAGAGGTATTATAAAATAAAAAATTTCAAAATAACATTGAGGATGAAGATTTTTTTTATTAATCGGTTTAAACTTGGCCTTAACTAAACTGCCGAATCTCACGTTGGCAGCGGGCCAGGCTGCCGATAGAACCCGTAAAAAATGACGCTATCACCGCTTTGATACACCGATACAAGCGTGTCTGTTCGAGTGATTGTCGTGTAAAGTTTTTACTATAATTCACACACATACTATGTAATAATAGGCCAAATACCTTTTTTGGCCAGCGCGCAATGTTCAAAGAAAACAGTTGGTAAAAGTGGAACGAATCCACTAGTTTCCAACAAGTCAAATCAGATACATTTTGTAAATGTCAAAACAAACATTTTTATGACATGGCATGTCGTGACGTCATAGTTTCTTAGAGTCCAATTTTTTTCATTAATAAATCTGAAATCGAGTTCAAATTGTATATTATCAATGACAAGTAATATTGATTTGTGATATTTTCTCTTATCATTATAAAATAATTCATTTTTGACCCTGTATACTACCTCATTATTTTTATGCCCGAACAATATTCTTATTCTTACTTTTCTGATCCTACTATTATACTCAAATAATATTTATAACTTTTTATTTAATTAGGTTGGTAGACCAATGACTATACTAATTAAATAAAAACTACTACGAATATTACGTACATAATATTTTATTAAAAGCATAAACTGCGGACTGCGGACTGCGGAAGTTTTCTAGTGGGCTGTCCACTGGTAAAGATTTATGTCTAAACATTTATACCTGTGACTAAAATCAATACTGAATCTAGATATCATAAATTTGTATTATGACACAAGTAGTGAGTATAAGATCGTTAGCACCCGTTTGCCTTTACTTATGCTCCTTCCTTATTTGTAGGTGTTGTTTCATCCTATTGAAATGCCCTCTCGTCCTGCCACACGGTGAACTCTGATTATTTATTTCCTTACGTTACGATGGAGTTTTATACACTTTTATGACAATGACTAAATTTATTGTGAGGTAAAAAGATTGGTTTATATTTTTTTCATGATGCTCGTGCAAATGTGCATATTATTTAGTAGTATTATGATAGTTGAGATCCTTTTTAAGCATCGAAAAACGTTTCCTTTGGGTTTACGGCTCCGGGCTGTGTTTGCATCATTAGGGATAAAGACGTCCTAGGCTATCTGTATCAATCTTAGATCATTAAATCTATAGAATTAATATTATGCCCCCTTATATTTAACCCCCGCAAAAATATTATGTATCTGTGACATCATAACTTAGAATTAATTTTGTTTGACATGCGACTTAATCCAGACAAATATTCAAGAAAATTCACACTTGAATGAAAGTTGTTAGTCATGGGATAAAAAGTTATTAGGTTAAGTGGGTGCCATATCGGCACCAAAAGAAGGTTTTGTGCAGTGTCCATATCGATAAGTGATATGTCCAAGCTGATGGTAAGTGTAACCACTTTTCATCACTTACTTTTACTATTGTTCACAGAAGATTCACACTATTTAAAAAAATCTTTTTCTAAATGTTATCAATATTAACTGTCATGGGGATGAAAAGGATTATGTTATAGAACAAGTGGGTGCAATACCTGCACAAACAGAAGGGTCTTTGCAGTATCGATATCGGTAAGCGATAATTCGCGCGGTGTCGCCGCCGCGTCGCATTCGTGTCACCTAATTGTCCAACTTGCTGTACAAGGATATCGAAATCTATAGAGACTATGCATTTTTTATTTACAATAGTGTTGCCGAACAATCGATAGTTTTGATCGAAAAATGCATAACTATCGATAGGCTATCGATAGTGGGATATCGAGCGGCAACACTAATTTATAACTGATAAGGTATACATTTGACCTGATGATAAGCAGGTTCTGTGGCTGACTACAGACGCCTACAACTCCAAGAATAAACGGCTTGAGCTGATCATCATAATTCTTCTTCGGTCTTTTTTAATCTCCACTGCAGGAGCATGACCCTCTCTGTACTACTAGAGAAGATTTGGCCTACACTTTCCACCCCACACTGGCCAGGATATGACAAATCTTTTTTTAGCTTGTATTTTCTAATTCGCTTCTACGACGTCCACGGGAAAACTTGGAATAGTCCTATAGTATATATATATATATATATATATATATATATATATATATATACCAGATTCTTAAAAAAAAAAAACGGCTTTCTACAAAAATTTTAAGAATCTGGTATTAACATATATTAGTAGATTGACATTTGAAATACAATATTAGAAATAAATATTTGCTACAGTGCTCAATTAAGTCACCTAATTGTTCAAGTCGCTGTACAAGGATTGCAAAATCTATGGAGTCGATGTTTCTTTTTTTCTTTTTTAGTGTTCCCAAAATGTAAAAACATAACCCTCAGACTCCGCTATCCGTCCCTCCGTCTGTCTGCCTGTCTATCACCAGGCTGTATCTCATAAACCATGATAGCTAGACAGTTTTATAGATAATTGTACGAAACCCTTCGTTATTTAGTTATCTTCCTCGCTCTAGGTAATATTTCAAATTGTTGTACATAACTATTATCGCTCGTCTAGATATGGTTGAGCCATTTTTATCCCCGGTAAAAAAGAGAGGTGGTATAGGTTTGCCAATGTCTTTCATTCTGTTCGTGTGTCTGTCAGTGGCATCGTACCGATTTAGATGCGGTTTTTTTTACGTGAAAGTAAGTTTTCTTATTGTAGTTCTTAGCTATGTTTGATGGAAATCGGTTCAGCAGGCCAAAAGTTATTGGGAGTGAACGCTGAAAGTACATTCATTTGCATGACAAATAAACTGGTTGAATTATTATTGCTCTTCGAACCAAAGTAGTTGTCCAAAAAGTCCAATTTCAATTCTTCATTATAAAAGGTTATATAATTTTTGCTTCTTTCATGTTACATATCTGTAAAAAAGGTAATAATAATACTGCATTACAAATAAGTTGGATTATTTGAAATCGAACTTGTTCCAAGATGTAAATTAAGTATAGTAGTTTAAGAACCTTACACTAGACTGTTCCATACAAACGTACTCTAGCTTTTATTTTGAAACAACCCGTCCGTTTCTGGCAAAGTTTTGTAATTTTAAAGAAATTCCTTATATCTACTTATCTTAGATTTTATCTGGTTTACAATAAACAAAATATGCAATAGAAAAAAATTTTGAGTAATAATTTTGGGCCATGAAAATTGAAAAACTATGTTTTCATTGAAGACCATATTTTTCCGTGGATAACCAGTAAAAATCTCAGATATACCTAGTCTAGCCATAAATATTGTAAAAAAGAAAAAAAAATATTTTTTTTGTTACAAATAACATTTATTACTTTTACAATGTGTAAAGCTATTCGAAGTGGTCTCTATTGGCTGCAATACAGTCCTTTAAACGTTGAGGCCAGTTATCAATAGAAGCACGCACTCTTTCCGTGGGAAAATTCTTCACTGCCAATCGTATGGAGTGTTTTAGGACTCCAAATTATCATGGCGTTTAGAGCAAGCCGTACTCTCTAAAACTGACCATAAATCATAATCCAGCGGATTAAGATCGGGACTAGACGACGGCCAGTCTTCAGCTCTGATGAAGTCGGTAACGTTCGATTCCAACCAAGACTGCGTGAACCGAGCTTTGTGACCCGGTGCCGAGTCTTGCTGGAAGGACCATTCTTGGTTATTGAACATGGTGTTGTTAAGGAGCTTAACTACCTTCTCAAGGATGGTATCTTGATACACTTGTGTCGATGTTTAGATACCTTTTTCTCAGAAGTATGGTTCAGTCACTCCTTCATAGCTAACACCCCACCAAACCATCACTGAAGTCGGATAATGCCCACGTTGCACTCTGTCGACTAATTGGGAAGCTTTCTTAGAGCTTTGAGCATAAATACGGTCATTTTGTTTGTTAAAATGTTGCTCAATTATAATAAAATTCTCATCCATAAATAAATTTTTCTTAAAAATAAACCTCCTTTTGTGTACCGTTTCAGTAGTTGTTTCGATTTTACCACCCTATTCTTTTTTAAATTATCAGTTAAGAAATGACCAGTACGTCTCTTATAGGC
Source organism: Acrobasis suavella (assembly GCA_943193695.1). Taxonomy (NCBI): domain Eukaryota; kingdom Metazoa; phylum Arthropoda; class Insecta; order Lepidoptera; family Pyralidae; genus Acrobasis; species Acrobasis suavella. The sequence goes on from OW971928.1 coordinate 35,056,090, forward strand.
TGCAAGTCCTAAGTCATCTTTTAAAATACGCGACATGGTTCTAGGTGCTATTTTCATATCCCGTGATAAAATCTTTTGCTTTCGGACAGGATTTGTTCGAATTCTTTCCCTTACTGCTTTGACCACCTTTTTCGTACGAACACTACGTGGACGGCCAGATCTTTGTCTCTCACAAACAGAGGAGGTCTCATTGTACCTATTAATAGCCCGGTATACAAACATTTGACTAATACCAAGCGCATGGAGAGTTTTAAAAATTGTATCTGGCTCCATACCTACTTTGTGTAATGCAATCACAGCGATTTGGTTTTCTATCACCCCACTTGTATTGTACAATGTATTGGCGCCAAAATAAGAAAAGACAATGAAAAATTATATAAAAATATCGGCTTCCAAATTCAAATGTAATATTTGTTTATTTTTTTAATTAAGTTCAAACAAATATAGTAATTTTTCATAAAGCCGTCTCCATGGGTTTAGTTTTTGATCATTTATCACGAGTGCGGTGTATATTGGGACTGGACCGCATGTTTGCGGTTTCTAACGTAGTTACGGCGCCGAAATTAGATATCTTGCATATAATTAAATTAAATGAATATAATTTAATTAATTATTCTCAGTAAAATGAGACCCAGTTGAATCTCCTGAACGTCGGCATCCTGGAAGACCTAGGTGAAGATGGCGTGACGATCTAGACGCCTACTCGAAGGACTGGCACGCGAAAGTACAAAACAGGAATAGATGGAGAGCGGAGAAGGAGGCCTTCGCCCAGCAGTTCTAGTGGGCTCTTACATGATTTTTAATGAAATAAAACTTTAAACTTAATAATAGAAGAATTTGCCCATACGACGCTGGGGAGACAGGTTGGAGATCACAGTAGATGGTATAAAGTCATTGCGCAGAGAACGCTGTTACCCCTACCATTGTTAGTTTTAACAAAGATAATATAATTACTAACGTAACAGATACGTTTGGAGGGCTCGTAGTAGGCAACACTGGAAGTTGCGGGTAGGCACACAGAAATGGCAGCACACACGACTAGAAAAAAGTGACAAAGAAAGTCTTGAATATGCTTTAAAAATATTTTTCTACTCCTGTACTGTTATCTGTCTTTTGAATGGTCCCGTAAGATCATAGATTATATGATTTCAGAAAAGTCTATAGTCTATTCCTAATATAATAGCACATGTGTCGTTATTTTGCCAAAACGATACTCCTAGCCATAGACCTATAACTTTTTTCTTCAGATCTACCATACTGGCAACATAATAAAATCGTTATTTTAACATATGGTGCCATTTTTCAAACGTGGAGTCACTAAACAAACGATTTTTTGTATGAAAAACATTTGTTTAAGTGACTTCATGTTTCAAAAATGGCACTTTTGGTCACTAGGAAGACGTCAATAAAAAAAAATTAGGTCTTCCATAGATACCTAGTATCTACCAAACATATGGTAGTATGTCGTTGTTTTCTTTGTTTATTTTTGTATGTATTTTAGTAAATATAGTCGTAGAAAAGGTATTGTATGCAACGTTGTATAAATATGTCAAAAAATGCTCGATGGCGTCTCCTTACGATGCTTGCCAAAGCTCGCATCGTAACTTGCGCCACTCGCATTTTATGAACCTTCTTATACAACTGTTGCATAAAATACTATTATTGCATTTCATATAAGTCACATTCAATTAATTAGAGTACTACTTTATTTATATAATAGTCTAGAAAGTTTTTTTTTATGTTTTAATTATTACCTTTAGTGCAATCTAATGAGTATGACATGCTTGGTAGGCATTTTTTTACCTCCCTTAGCCTATTAAGACAGCCGTGGGAGAGGAAACGGTTGGTGACAAAATGTAATTGCCGTCACTAAACGGCAATAATACAATAGAACAACATTTAAGGCATCAAAATAAGGTTAATTGCGAAAACTAGACAGTCCACTGACTTACTTGTCAACTGGTTGTCAACCTTAAAAATGACGCAATTTCTGACCACTTCCGATCGATTTTTCCGATCATTAGTTTATTAGGTAATTTTCTCACTGGCGTCTTATAATCTGAGTCAATCTGTATGCAAATCTCCTACATCTAGTAATAACGATGTAATCACTCAGCGATAACTATATAATAACTATATAATAACTAGGTAATAGCGTTATAACGACACCCTGATATGGCCAGTTTCGTTTTAATCGGCGTGAAATATGCGCGCGCGCATGCCATTATGGCGTTATGGGTATGGTTGTAATTATTAAGTGTCAGCCTTATGCATTATCCTTACAAGGACTTTATTTAATGTGTGTCAACCTTTAGGGCTAGATAGACTCCATCGAAGTTAAGCGGAATCTGTGTGGTGTTTTGATAACCAATGTAACAAGACAATAAATAAATATTTTTTTATGTGCCAAATTTGCCAATATGTTTCTTTTTAATTAGAATATGGGCTCGTAAACTGCTAATGACTCGATCATTATTCCTATAATAACTAGTAAAAAATTAGGTCCTAATTCCCCGAAACCAGAAGGAAAATATTTATTTTAGAAGCAGTAGTTTATAACTTAATCTCACTTAAGATCCACCGGCTTAGTGGGAAAAAGTTGTTCATTATGAGATCTGACAGTCCGAGGAGCAAAGTTGCCACTTCACGGGGATTACTGGTTTTTGCTGAAGCGATACGGTTACAGGGCTGGATTAAGGGAATCATAAGCTTCAGAAAGATCTTAATTCTCCGTTTGGCTTCGCCATAGTAGTATGCTTTTTAATTAGTACAAATATTGTGGGTTGAATAAGTCCATGATTTTGTACAAATTTTATTTGTAAATGTAAATCATACAAAAAAAAAGTATTTAACTGGCAGGTACAACGGCATTATGGGCTCGCTGATACTATGCAAACAATTTCAGCGATTGAAGCTTTACCGGCTGATACATACAACGTGTAAGGGTTATATACTAGTAGTTCTGTGAGAACAGTAGACCTCGCGAGCTTTTATAACTTTACATCCATGGAATAACCGACATTTTAATCGTTTTCCTATCTTAGCAAAAGCCACTTGAGGGTTTTGAAACTATGCTGTTGAGAAGAAAGTAGATAGGCCTACCGCCTATCCTTTACGCATAAGTCCCTTTGAAGTATACTTTCGCTGTAGGCCGGTTCAGAGCTTTTAGCCTATTAAAATTGTAATTGAGAACACTTTGTTGTCAGGATATAACCGCATGCAGTCCTCAAAAAGATCTAATTCTTTTTTATTCAGCTAACTTTTCTCCCGAGACATCAACGTTTCCCAGTCAGTCTTTGTTGATCTCCCCATGCTCAACCTATCAAGAATACCCCTAAATAACGCCTGATCTACACCTGCTTGTCGGTATGACGCTGATAACACCACGCACGATGTGGTACTTTTAAATAAAAGTTGCCCTAAATAAATACTGTTGGGCTTTGCAATAAAAGTAAAATAGTGGTCCAGACATTGGCCTTGTAACTCGGAAGTCGCGGGTTTGATTCCCACGGGAGACATGCATTTTTAAGAAAGTTGTTCACTAACCCGGACTGAATTCACCCTTAAATAGTTTCAGTATATTTTGTAAGAAGATTTGTATTGTATATTTTTCAGTCAGCTTGAATTCGCGAGTCACCCTAAACCCGTTCAAGTATAACGTATAAAAAAATTGTTCAGACAAAAAAATTGTTCAAATAAAAAAATTGCGTTTTAATAATGGCATCAAAAAAGTCTATTGACATTTTTGAAAATATTTTGAAATGGCGGATATATGACAGTTTAAAAATTTTAAACCCCCATATTTCCGCCATTTGGCAAAATTTCGAAAAACTGGCTATACAAAAAATTATATTTCCTTGTTGAACCTGCTTACAAAATTTCATGAGAATCGGTTAAGAAATGCAACCTGTAGGCGAGAACAGACAGACAGACAGACAGACGGACAAAATAATTTTTGGTTAATCTCGAAACCGAGACGCTTCGCTCGCTTCGCTCGCTCGGTCAATTACATTGAACCACTATTAAATTGAACCACGTGCTATTATAGTTATCTAGTATATATATAGCCGTGGTTTGATTTATTACGTAGGTATATGTTTCTTGCACATTGTAAAGTTAAATGTAAAGATTAAGCTTTCCTTAGTTCGCCCCTGTTGCAGCTGTCAGAATTGGGGTTACGATATTACTTTTGTATAACTGCAACTGTATTACAGGAAAAACTGGTGTTTGTTTAAATTAGTTCTTCTTTGATTGATGGTTGAAACCTTTGTAAGGGGGGTGAGCTTTTGCTGAGTACAATATTATTTTCTTCATCTTAAAGCCTTTCAATTCAGCTATTTTGTGCGCCATTGACCACTTAAGTTGTAAAACGGTCGCGTGACTGAAACTCCATTGACCACTAAAATTGTCAAAATTATAGATACTAATTTTACTGGGCTTGGCGTCGAAGGTAAAGTATCGTCAACGTGTGTTGACGAGCAAAAAGTCAAGAAAAGCTTTAAACCATCAAGGCTGCTAATCGGCTTTGTGCTCATAATAATAATATAATAATTAGCCCTGTATTCTGCAATTCTGGTATGTGTTTTTGTCTTTTATAATTTGTCTCTAATTTCAGTGTGCCTCTTGGCATGGACCTCTTTCAGTGACTTCCACTAAGCTCTGTCTCTAGTTACTCTCCTCCAGTTAGCCTGAGGTCGTCTTCCCATCTTGTGATAGGTCTGCCGTCATTCCTTTTTATTGTGCCCTAAGTTATGATCAATTAATCGATTTTCTAACTTTAATCATAAACTGGGAAGGAGTATACCCTTCTATCAGGTAGTTTATATGTATTCACGCGTATTTCTTAGAGTTCTATGAATTTCATAGCAATTTTTTTAGAGTAACAACATAAATTAAGGTTTTTGGGGTCGGCTTTGTAAGTCAACTCTCTTCATTTGTCGACATACATACAAGATTTGGCATTGGTTTTTACAATCAGCCGCCAACCAGACATCAACCTTCCCATTTGTCTAACCTGGACTGAGGTATGACCCTGGCTTAGCAGGGTTTGGCAGTATACTTACTGGGGCTCGGGGCACCGAAGGTAACGCCGCCCCTAATCGAATGCTGTCCTGCCTCCGGCAGCATGAAATCTAGAGAGCCCTCCTTTAGTGTGGCACTAGAGTACTACCTTGTGTAGACCCCCTGAACGCCCGTTTGTTCGCCGACCTAGTTTCCCGCTAGGGTTGGATATCCAACTTTCTACTGGGTTGCTCGACTTAACAGGTTCCACTGCGTTTATGTGGGCTAAGAGTTAGGAAGGAGAGGCTAAGAGGCCATGCTTGCGAATGGTCTTGTATTGCCTTGTGTTAAGTAAGTAATATGTTAAGTTTAAAAAAAAACAGATTCCACAGGTTGATTTTTTACAAAACAAACTAGTTTTGATAAAAAAATTGTCTTCCCATACAAAATCCATTTGACTGAGCGCTGATTTGTACTTTATTTTTATTTCCAGAACCGTTTTTTATTTTTATTTCGATTATTGTTTTTAATAGAAAGTAGCTCAGTATTCCTCTAAAATGTATTAAAAATGGCATATCAAAGTACAAATCTTTATATTCTACAGGCGTGAGACTAACGCGACTTTTCTTAAGTTATAATTGAACTTGCATTATAAGCATCGGAGCGAAATAATTCGATCTGATGTTCATTCGCTCTACACCTTGAGTGCAAAAAAAAAGTACAATTTGTCGAACATGAGCAATCACTGCAGAGTGTGGTGACGTATTCAAATTTAACTTTTTGTATGACAACAAAAAGGTTGTTCCTTTGTTAGTATACGTAATGAACACTGAACAACTTTCCCCAAGGGTGTTCCTTGTTCAGTCTATGTATATTGAAATGTAAAAAATATTTTTTGGCCTCCCATGCAAGTTGATCGATCAGCTGACTGAGTTTGTATAGAAATATAAAAAAAAAAACATTTTTCCATGGGGAAAATCTTTCACTACCTTTTGTTAGACATTGTACATAAATATTAAAATTGTACCTTCATGTGTATGCATAAATGAGTAATGTAAGAACAAAACACCTAATGCAAATATAATTTCCCGAAACGCATACCTTCCATTTCGAGCATATCATTAGCTGGAGCATACATCATCGATGCCTGTCTTTGTCCGCGTTATCTAATAATACCGTAGACATGCAAAAAGAGGAGAGCGAGGGGGAAGACCGCCCGCCTTGATGGACCGTGGATGGAGGGGCTATAACCGACTGTTGAAACACATTCAAACACAATACATTATATTGTGTTTGAATGTGTTGACATCAACATCTCCCATTTTTACCATTTAAGCCCCACTTAGACGATGCAAGTTTCTTGCCTGTTGCGCATACTATTTTATAGAAGCAATAAATTATTTGTATGGCTGACGTTTCGTTTAGACCTTGCAAGTTATCTATTGCGTCAATTTAATTGCATGCGAGAGGTAAGAAACTTGCACCGTCCGAATGGGCCTCTTTAGACATATGTCTTAGCCCTCCATGTCCCTCTTTTACTCGTTAGTCTTTCATACCTTTTTTATCACCCTTACTATGCCCAATTAATGCTTTACGCACGCCATCCATCTGTAGTTGACGTCAAAACGATATCCGATATCAAGAGTTGTTTCATTTACACATACATTATACTGATATCGAAATAGGTACGCAAAAAACGCGTCATATTCGAAGTAACTTATTCACGTTACGGCTGTTCCACAGGATGCAAGATAAAAACAAAAAAAAATTACATAAGAAGGCAGTACAGTTTAATAAAATATTCGGAATGATAGACGGCGTTGCCCCTTAAATTACGTTCTTGAATAAACATAACTTTGCTTACATAAAAAAAAAAACGTTTTTGTACCTTAATTTTCTAGCGGAATATTTTACATGTAGTAGACACTCGATAATATGGACTGAGAAAGATAATATGGACTAATAAAAGTTAATACGAATTGAAACTCCTTATTTTAAACGTCAGTTCAAAATGACAGTACGAGTATACTCCATAACTTCACCCGATTAAGAGATACGCATTGCGCGATTTCATTTCAGATCACACTACACTTAAGCAAAACATAATGTAGTCTGTCTATCTATATGATTTACATCTTCCAAGTAGAACGCTTATTTAGGAAGTCGAGAGATAGATGGGTTCTCTGACTGCAATTGTTTTGGTTGTTATTGGGTAGTTCTGTTCTGGCAGCTTTCGGAATAATTCCATGTGAGAAAATAGAACAAAGTACTAATTTAGTTGAAAAAGGGTAAGATTAAAATAACTATCGTTGTTTGCAAAGTGACAATATTTATTCATCGACAAATTATATTTTAAGAAATCTGTTCTTGTGGGTGGAGTATTTTTCATGTCTCCCTTTTTTTTTTAGCCAAAAGGTTGACTTGACTGCCCTATGCGATACGACTTCTGCCTTATTAGATAGACAATATTGATGAAAAAGATTAAAAAGTAATATTTATTTAAGAGACAATATTTATTAGGAGAGTACAATTCAGATAGGCAGCATTCTATAGACTATACGACATTCTTAAATCGGCTGATACTCCACAATGCCTGAAGACCCGCTTATACAACCAGTGTATCCTGCCCACTATGACCTATGGTGCCGAGACATGGACGCCCTCTAAGGAGGCTGTGCACAAAATCATAGTCGCTCAGAGAGCCATGGAGCGTGCTATTCTTGTGATCAGATTGCGCAGGATCGTGTTCTCAATACCCTAATCCGACAAATAAATGTATACGGACAAATCACACTGATTGAGGTAGCCCCAAAGTAAGTTTAAACTTGTGTTTTGGGATACTAACTCAATGATACCATATTGTATAATAAATACTCATATAGATAAACACCCAAGAACCAGGACAATTTGAAAAAGGCCATTTTCCAACTTGCCCTGGCTGGGGATCGCACCCAGAAACTTCGGTTAAGCGGACTAAAGTGTTGATCGTTACGCCGCGGTGATCGTCAAACGTACTAAATTACGAGATGTTAGAACAGCGTTCATGCACTTAAAGTGGAATTTGGCTAGGCGGCACCTGGCTCGATGGACTGAATGGCAGATGGAGCAGAGATTTTACCGAAAGGTCATGGCTTAGAGCAGGTGAAAGAAGCGTCATGCGGTAAGAGATGGGTTGACGACATGGTGAAAGTCGTGGGTTGCCCCTGGTTTAGAGCAGCACAGGACCGAGATGAGTGGCGTCGGCGAATGGAGGCCTATGCTCAGCAGTGAGCGGAAGTAGGGAGTAAAGGGGCTGAGATGTTGATGATGATGATTTAAAAAAAGTTAAAGATAATTTATGAAAGAGTACAATCCTTTTTCATTAATTCCATAAACAGAACTAAATTTCACCATGTCAAGGAAATGACGAGTTTGAATGACATAAAATAATTTTTATTCATAAGTACTTGTTTTAAACGATTAATTTATTTGTTGCGGAATCTCGTCGGATTCCTTATCACGGTGTTCCTAGAACTTCCTACAATCTTGCGGCGAGACTAACAACTTTCTTAGGCGGATGTGGTCTTAATATGTTTATGTAAATAATCCACCACGATTTAAAGGAACAACGGATGTGAGACTATTAGGTAAATAACTTTTAAAAAGGGCGAGGTGGTGGATTTTTAAAGACCTTCAAAAAGTAGGAGGTTATTAATTCGATTATGTATTTTTTTTTCTTTTATAAGTATACAATGGAAGGGACATACCCATGGCACTACCAGTAGGACTATTGTCGTTACGGCGCTGCTTACCCGTGGTACCAACCACGGGTAAGCAGCGCCGTAACAAATCGAACCACGGGCCTATACTAGATCACTATAGTATAATGAAATAATAATAACAATCAAAATTTAAAAAAAAATCGGCTTTTCCGTACATATGTGTGCAGCCGCCCGAGCAATTTGTATGGGAATTTCGTTTTTATTTGGTTTTTGACTGAATTCATTTCGATAATTAAGTCTGTCGTCTTTTTGTAAAACGCATTAACCTATTTCGTTCATCGGCGGGAAGACAAGCAGCTGGTTCATTCTTAATCGTTTTTTTTCTTCCAAACGGCATGGAAGAAAGGCTAAGAATAAAATTATTATTAAGTTTTATCAAAAAATATTTTTAAGTTAAATTTTATGTTTAAGTTTTAGAAAGAATAATGTCACAGAATAAAAATTTTACATTCAAGTTATTCTGCTGAGTTCTATCGAAATAAATATGTTTATGTAAATAATGTACTTTGCAAGCAAAATCTTCGTAAAAAGAGCGCTGCACACGTCTTGATTGGATGTATCTGTCTTATTGTATCGGACGCTGATGAAGATGGATGGAGTACACTAAGTGATAAATATTCTATGCTGAAATTGCAATCTGTAGTTACTAATATAAATATTTAAATCTTTGTCTGTCTGTCTGACCTTTTGATCAAAACGAAGCAAAGAATTAACGTAATTTTTTAAAAACGTACTTGGGATCTACTTACTAGATTTTCCTTATTATACCGAGATTTGCCACCTAAAAGTGGGTTTATTGTTTTACTGCCCAAGGCGCTCATAATTCTGTTAGGAACAAAGACGTGAGTGTGACATCATTATACTCAATTATTTCTGTGGTTTAGGCACACTAAACCACAGAAATAATTGAGTATAATGATTGTAATTTTAGTGTGTTCTTTTTTTATAGTTTGTATGTTAGGTTTTAATTGAATGACTATGTGTTGTGTTTTGTTCAGGACGTTGAAATAGTCTAAAAATATAATTTTTATCTTATCTAGATATAGACGCAAAACCATTTTTATTCTACAAAGTGTTAAAACAATAAACTTATATTATCACATTGTACAGAATGAAAGCTCTATTAACAAGAATTAACCTAAATCAGATATCCGGTTTGTACAGCCCCAAGACGACGGGCCATTTATGGTGCGGCTCTAGCATACCGATCTATTTGTAACCGTCAGCTTATAGCGACGTAATCGAATAAATTCGTAGTAAGGCGACATGTTGTCAAGTATATATAGTATGTAAAAATCTGGTCAAAAATATATCCTTACAGAAAAGACAGTAAAAATTAAATTCACCCTTTCTTTAAAATGTTATTTTCATTGTGTATTACAGAAAATGTTACACGAAATGTAATTGGGCAGTATGGTCGTCATCTGGGGCTTCTGGAGCACGGAAGTCTAGAAAAAAGGCACGTTTCTTATTTTCAACCAAAAAAGAAAAATCTTTTACATTCTTATTATAAAACAAGGTTTAGAGATAGATCGAGTTTTAAAGTCGGTCTAAACTAGGTAACAAGGAAAATCTTAGTATAAAACAAGGTTAATGTTTTGTTCTGAGGACGATCCTCGGTCTAAAGATAAACCAGCTAGGACGCTAGTTTAAGCTCTGACTAACCTAAAATTCATGACAGAAATCAAAACAAAACAATAAAATCTTAGTAAATCCGAAATTTTACCTGATGGCTAATAATAAATGATTATTATATTCAGGAAATGTGTTAAAACTGCCATGATTATGATATAAAAGTAGTTTTATTGTTTTACAAGTTTCCATGACAAACACGATTTCAACACTTTTGTTCGTTTATTTTCCAACATTAAAAACATGATTTTATATTTACAACACAATACAACACACATGTAAAAACAATAGTTGTAAGATTATTTACATTTACAAACGTAAACAAACTCATAGGTTACGCTCCATGACAGTTTATTATGACAAGTGCCCACAGACTAAATATAGAATTACGTTGTCAAAGTTGTCAACTTAGCTTCGTTCCGTTTTTTGATACTATAATTACTTTATTATTGTATAATAAATGTTATTTTGTAATCAGATCAATAAATAAGAGGATATAGGTAAAATTATATACTATGCATAGTTTTGAATTAATATTATTTAAAATTATTCCTACTACATATAAACCACGATTATGGCCTTTTTTATAATAAGACTGTTAAGCTCTATATTTTTTCATAATCATAAAAGATTTTTTCAGTTTTGTCTCATGCCTAACCTGACCTTATATAACAGATATTGTAGAAAAGCGAGTAATAGTACTGTAAAAAATTGGGCCGTTGCCGCAAAACCGCAAAACATTCTAACAAACGAGGACTAACCCTCGTTTGTTAGAATGTTTTGCGGTTTTGCGGAATCTAGACCAACAGTATTTTGTCTTAATTTTATTAAATCTGTAACCGCGTGACCGTTGATTTTCAGTCAGCAGTTATGCTGACTGAATGTACTTAAACTGTAACTTCCCTTCTTAAGGAAAGATGACGTTTATCAGACGGCCGGTCATATTTAGACCAATTGGGATGTAGACTGGGTAAAAAATATATTATTTTATTTAGTCCGTCAACTTACAAAATAATCCAAAAATAGAGGACCTTTATTAGCGAAGTAGAAAAATTTACAAACATACAGCGCTTCAAAGTTTCGGAGTGGGGGTGATTTAAGTCACTTTGGGTTAAAAATCTTAGGTGATCGCAACGTCACGCGAAATTTAAATGCGCTATATCTTCGTAAATATTTGTAAATAGAAAAAAGAAAAAATACGAATAGGTACCATCTTTAATGATCTATCTAAAAAGCATCTTTAAGACGGCCCTTCCCGGCCGCTCTGTTTTCAACGCGAGCATAGTTTGAAAAGCTTGGTGTTTCATCCAAGGCAATGCTAGAAAAAGAGGCAATCCAAAAAGAGAGAGATAGCGCCTAAGAGCATGGTTTGCATTCTATTAAATGAAATTAGTATTATTATTAACTAGCCATTAAACAAATACATTACCGCACACTATGAAAACATAGGGTGCGGAAATTTCATAAAACTTGTTCCAGGTGGTACGTGTTTATCAATAAGCCTTACAAGTATGTGAAATAAATGTATTTTATTTAAAACTAGCTGATGCCCGCGACTTCGTTCGCGTGGACTTTATGACTCCGGCGTATAAATATAAATAAAAACTAATGAGAGAGAGAGAGAGAGAGAGAGAGAGAGAGAGACAGAGGGAGAAAGTACTTGTAACAGTGTTAGGAGTTAAAAGTCAATATTATTTTAATTCTTTCCTTCGGGAGCCAATATGAAAAGAGCTGAAGTGTACTAACCCTGGAGAAAGCCACAATAAGTAGGCCATGCGAAAAACCAGTCCTTAGATCGACATCAGCAGCTTTAAGCCTCTAAAACTGTGACTTATTTTCATAGCAAAGCAAGTTAACATATGGAACTGTGTATTTTCAAAAGGAAAATTGTTGGGGATGAGTGGCATACGCGGAATAAATACAGTTTCACTGGCATCACTCACTTACTGTGAGCTTTAAGTGTCTCAGCAGACTATGCCGAAGTTTAGTGGCTAAAGTTCAGTGTCTAAAGTTCGGTGGGGAAGACACACTAAATAAGCTGAAGTTCAGCTGCTGAAGTTCGGTGGAAACGCCGGACAGTAGTGATGTGCCGATATGAGAATTTAATCTTCCGTCTTTGGCGCGTCTGCGGCGAACGGAAACGGGAGCGGAAGAGAGAACGGAAGTGGAAGAGGGAACGGGAACGGGAACGGGAGAGGAAGCGGAAGCGGCAGCGGTGGCGGCAGCAGCGGCGGCGGCGGCGGCGGCGGCGGCGGCGTCGGCGGTGGCGGAGGCGTCGGCAGCGGCGGCGGAGGAGTCGGCGGCGGCGGCGGCGGCAGCGGCAGCAGCGGCGGCGGTGGCGGCGGTGGAAGCGGCGGCGGCGACGTCAGAGGAAGCGGAGGCGGCGGCGGCGGCGGCGGCAGTGGAAGGTGCGGTGGTGGCGTCAGCGGAAGCGGTGGCGGCGGCGTCGGCGGCGGCGGCGGCAGCGGGAGCGGGAGAAGGAGCGGGAGCGGGAGCAGGAGCAGGAGTGGGAGCGGAAGTGGGAGCGGGAGCGGAACGGGTACGGGTACGGGTACAGGTACGGGTACGGGTACGGGTACGGGTACGGGTACGGGTACGGGTACGGGTACGGGTACGGGTACGGGTACGGGTACGGGTACGGGTACAGGTACGGGTACGGGTACGGGTACGGGTACGGGTACGGGTACGGGTACGGGTACGGGTACGGGTACGGGTACGGGTACGGGTACGGGTACGGGTACGGGTACGGGTACGGGTACGGGTACGGGTACGGGTCCGATTCAGGCAAAAGCATCGGAAGTTCGGCGTTATGTGTTGCTAGTAATGCAAATAACATTGCAGGCATGCATTGGCTGAAATTCAGCCGCTGAACTTCGGCATACAGTGCTGAGACATTAAGTTGGGTTCCGTTACACAGTTTCGGCGGAGTCAAATTTCGCATCAGCATTATTGGCCCTCCGACATTAAGACTTATTTTGTGAGCCGTGAGTCCATTTGCTGCAAGTGAATAAAGAAACTCAACTGGATAATTGGTGGCGTCGTCAACAACACTATCCAAGAAATCTAAATATATATCTATATATCTAAATATATATATAACTCAAAGGTGACTGACTGACTGACATAGTGATCTATCAACGCACAGCCCAAACCACTGGACGGATCGGGCTGAAATTTGGCATGCAGGTAGATGTTATGACGTAGGCATCCGCTAAGAAAGGATTTTGATCAATTCTACCCCCAAGGGGATAAAATAGGGGATGAAAGTTTGTATGAAACTTTGTCAATTTTAAACCGATCGGGCTGAGACTTGCATGCATAAAGCTACTATGACGTAGGCATCCCCTAAGAAAGGATTTTGATAAATTACACCCCTACGCGAGCGAAGCCGCGGGCACAAGCTAGTTAACAATAATTTGCGTCATAAGTTCTTTATAAATTGATTTTTAATTTTTTGGTGTCAATATGGCGCGTTCACATAACCAAGAATTTTCTGGTGTGTTATGCTCTGAAGGTCCGCAAATACTGAACTTATAGGTTCTACTTCGGACGAAACACCTTTTTTTTCGAAAAAAATTCAATGTTCAGACACATTTTTTTTACTCTTTTATTATAGTATACATTTAGTATGTTTTTGTTCAGCGGCAACAAAAAACATCATCTATCTAAAATTTCAACTATCTAGCTATAATGGTTAATGAGATACAGCCTGGTGACAGACAGACAGACAAACAGTCGGACGGTCTAAGTAATAGGGTCCCGTTTCTACCCTACCCTATGGAACCCTAAAAATCGAATAAAATAAGTATTTATCGGGGGCTCCCATACTACAAACGTGATTTTTCATAGATTATGGTACGGAACCCTTCGCGCGCGTCCGACTCGCGCTTGGCCAGTTGTATTATAATTCAACAAAAAGTTCTCATCAGACTTAACAACTTTTGCTAAGGCGGCATTTTAATATATCTTATAGTTTAGCTGGACCATTATAGTTCTGCATCATGTGTTCCATTTTCCAAAATCAATTATAGCCTATATGTTGCCCAGGCTTCACAGCTATATAACAAAAAAAGTTTCATTCGAATCCGTCCAGTATTTCCGGAGATGAGCGTGTACAAACAGACAAACAGACAGACATTTTTTTTTTATTTTCTTACTCTATTACTATATCTCCATCGCCCCAAATATTTTTTTTTTAAATTTTCAATGTACAGACACATTTTTTTTACTCTTTTATTATAGTATAGATTTTCATTATATTTGCGAGGTTTGTATCGAAATATTTTCTTTACTTTTACAATTTATGAGAACTTAATGAACGTTTGAAGTTTAGCTAAAATTTGTGCAAAAAAGCAGATTTTCATAGGCTTATACTAACTTTGTTTTTCTAAATTTCAATTTTTTATTTCGATAAAAACCTAGAAATAGCCCTCAAGATACCTGTGAGTTCAAAAGTTTTCTAGAAAGATCAGATACAACGCCATAATCACGTATGAGCTTTTGTATGAAAAGTAAGACGGGAAGGCCGCTCTTGATGATCTATCTAAAAGGCCACATTCGTATTGTAGCAATCTTGTCGCAGGAGACTTCTTGAATAACATATTGAACATCTTGGACTAGCTGCAATTTAGACAGAATAACATTTTAGTCTACTTACTATTTAGACAAGTTGCCACTGCCTACTTCACTTCGAAGAACATTGGGATGTTTACCATGTAAACTATCTTTGGAGAAGAAAAAGTCGTAAAGCGCATATAAGCGCCGAAGCAGTGCAGGAACATGTCAAAATGTACCGTCAATATTGTGTAGTCTTACAAACAAAAATGTTTGTACAACGAAATTAAAACTTTAAATTTGTTGCCCAT
Source organism: Acrobasis suavella (assembly GCA_943193695.1). Taxonomy (NCBI): domain Eukaryota; kingdom Metazoa; phylum Arthropoda; class Insecta; order Lepidoptera; family Pyralidae; genus Acrobasis; species Acrobasis suavella. Next base: position 35,071,349 of record OW971928.1, read on the forward strand.
GACCTTATGGAATTTGCAAACATACTCGCAAAAAACAAGTTTAGGTCATTCATGGCACTCCTCAAACAGTTGTTTCAGTAAACAAAAGTTTATTTTAAAGTTCCACAATGGTGGCCCATTTGCCCCCATCGACTGGTAACCCTACACTGAAATACAGCTTGTTTGTTCTGTGTTTAGGAACATAAACATTTGAAAACCAATTTTTATTTACCCGAGTTATTTTAAGAGACTTTGTTGACATGTCTCGACAGATTTTTGCGAAAAATGTTTGAAAAAGGACACACTAAAAAGTATACACTAAAAAGGTTGAAAAGATGTTAAGGAGTTTCTTTCTTTTTCAAAGTTCTTTTTCATTTCCTAAACAAATTAATATGGGACCAACAAGATAGTCAATAACTTTAATAAAAAAAAAAACCTTCAAAAACAGTTCACAACAACGCGAAGGTATCGCGTAATTAAACTAAACATGCATAAAAAAAGAAACTACAGTCGAATTGAGAACCTCCTCCTTTTTCGAAGTCAGTTAAAATATCGTCTATGGAGAAGAAGTAGTCGGAAAGCGCAACTAAGGCGTCTAAGCAGCACAGCCGTATAATAAGTAAACATGTCATTACTAATTATAGTTACTAGTTTTTTTACCAATCGAAGCATGTAGGTATCTAGCTATAATTTTGTAAATGACCGAATAATTGTTTCGATCTTTCTTCCTTTCACAGTTGAAAATGTAATCTGAAACGCGCTAGGATGTGAAGCTAAGGGAATGGACGGGACGAACAAAGTTCAACGTCCTCCAAACGTCCTTCCCGTACTTATTCATAAATTTAGACATCACAAAGCGTCGCGAATATTTCACACGTAGACAAACCGGTAGTAAATGGGTCACAAGCTTTGCTATAAATATCTACACTACTCCTAAATAAAGCAACAGGTGGTCGAGAAAGTAATATATAGCTATGTTTGTATGTGGTTTTAGCATTTTTGAGATATAGTATCATATCACATATGTTATGATTTGTAGCGATGTGATTTTTATTATGAAGCGACAAATGGTTTAGCGGTGAAGAGGTTGATTTTTAGTTGTCAATTAATACATTTGTCTCATGCTATTATGGACGAACTATATATAGTATGGTATGCCGCTACACTTATAGGCGATCGATCGACGATCATCTCTGGCACGACAGTTTCGACAGTTCGTTCCAAGAATGATAAACTGACATGTGACTGTCGCCGACAGATGTCGCGGGCATACTTTTCTGTCACTCATCTGTAAGAGCCCAATAGATTGAGAAAGGGAATTTTAATATTGCAAAACAAAAAATCTGAAATAATAACATACTACTAGCTTATCATAACGGTTTTGGCACTTGCTGTGCATCTGTGGGGCACGAGTTCGATCCTCACTAGGCGGGACTAGACTCGTACGTCTTAGCGCTCTTACAAACGAGCGACTGTATGCCCGCGACAGTACACCTGTCGGCGACCGTTGTCGCAGGTATACTATCGCTCGTCTGTAAGAGCCCTTAGTTTGTACTATTGTACATAAATTTAAAAAAAAAACTCCGTAAGGAAACCTACACCACACAACACTACTATTTAGTTTACAGTGTCTCTGTTCACTCCATTACCTCTGCCGAAAATTGTCAATGAGTCTCTTTCCATACAATATCGACAAGAGCACGGAAGAGATTTTACTCTTCCGTGGACAAGAGCCTGACTCTTAAATCATGACCTCTCATCACATTTTTAGCTAAATCCCTAGATTATTTTTCGCTCTGATGGTACAAACGTTCCTAGAGAAAACCCGTATGGTCTGTATAATCAAAATTAATTGTCATTCGTTAGTCTCAAAACTCGTCAAAACTCGGGAACGGCTAGACTGATTTGGGTAATTTTGGTTTTTAAATATTAGTGGAGTCCAGGGAAGTTTTCAGTGTATAACAGGAAAGAAAATGGGAATGACAGCGGGCGGAACAAAGTTTTATATGAATTCTACCGTATCCTACGTGTACATTTAGGACGAAAACTTTCGTATACCTGCTCATGAAATATGTTTATTATTTATTTACACATTTAAACAGCACTTTCTCGACCACCTGTTGTGTTATTTAGGAGCCTTCTGTTGTGTTTGTTTGACTTTACTATCATCATGTACCTATAATGTGAAGATATCTGTAGTTTTGTAGAAAGCACGTTTAAATGTTAATAAAACCACCGGCAATGGCGAAAAAAGTTATGATTATTAATGTGAGCTGAGATTGCTGAGAATAATGATAATTATGACGTCAAAATGTTGAAACATATAAAGACATCTAAAGGGAAGATGTTGTTCATCTCATCTACACGCAAGTTGCAAGCGCATTCCCGATTCTTTTCCAAGAAAAACTAAAAACCGGCCAAGTGCGAGTTAAACTCGCGTGGAGAAGGCTTCGTACCATGCCAAAGTTTTAAATTAATACAAAATATCACATTTGAAATTCCCACAGTAAGACAAGTAAACTACATCAATCGCTGTCGAGTGGTGTTGAGTGAACTGCTATTTTCCGTAAGTGAACATATTACATTGAGTTTAACACTTATTTTATTGATAAAATTCTTATAAGTTTTCCTGTAATCTACATGCAAAAAACTATATTTTGTATTTTTTTTTTAATTTTAAGCACTCTAATTTGACACTACCGGTGATCAACCGGTAGTAAATGGGTCCCAAGCTTGCGTATACTTGCAGTAGCAGGGGAATAGTCAATTTTCGCCTTATCTCATAAATAAAATCAAAACTATTTATTTTACAATAATATCAAAAATATATTTGAGATCCTCATAACTACCGCTTTCATTTCATATATGACACAGTTATTATGCAAATCTTCTTTTTAATTTCCTAATTAAACCCCGAAAATGACCCTTTCCTTTAAAAAATAATGATTTACTTTGCACATCTGTATTTGGATCATAGGATTACACCATCCTACAAAATTTCATTTGATACGGTCTAGTAGATTCGGAGAAAATTAGCTGTAACAGACGAACGGACAGACCAACGCACGAGTGATCCTAAAAGGGAGTCGTTTTTTCATTTTTGTACAGAATCCTAAAAAAAAAAGAAAAATCCGAAGCCCATAACATGATTATGCCTTCCTAACGTTAACCTTCCATGAAAAGGCATGTTTATATGATTTTATATACGTCATTTGTTTGTATCTCCTTTTGGAATCACGGGTATTTTCAAAGCAACTTGTATACACTAATAAAAGAAATATGTTTTGAGTATCTTTGAGTATTTATTATTAGTTATTATCATGCTGATATAGAAGAAAAAGTATTCAAAAAATGGGTATTAACCTAACCTAGGAATCCAGGGGAGATGGGCTGATACTGACGATGTGACTGTCGGGAGATGTTCGGGAGTGCTCTCTACAACATTTGTGTATGATTTCCCAATGTAATTTGCAAGTGTATTCAACTTAGTTGCTGAGAAGTTATGACTAAGCATTCTATGCGATGCGCTGTCTGTTTTGATTGGTCTAAGTTCGGATTACAACGGTAATCTTAGTTTAACTAATAAACACTTTCAGGATATTACTACTAGGGTTGCTAGTATCAAGAATAAAAAATTTGATTTAGTGATGCAAAAATAATTACTGGTGCTTATGTTTAATTTTAAAGGAAATCGTAGGCCAGATCCTCTAGCTGCTCACCAGTACAAACCATAACAAACCATATGACAAGTAAAGGAATTTTAAATTAAATATTTCTTTTATACATGCACTTTTGAAATACCAAGTTTTTCTTTGGTCTACTGGGATGTTACCTATTGGCTTTGGAAATATGAGATACATTCCTAAATTACCTTTTTTGTCTAGTCGACAGTGACAGTAGTTAACTATGACAAGGAGTAAAACCGCTTTTACTCCTCACACGACGGAAACTAATGATTTTACATGGGTAAAAAGTAGTTAAGGTTGAAAAATTACTCTTCTTTCAAAAATAGAACTCAGGTAAATAAAAAAGACACCACTCTCGAGGCAATATGTTTAAACCAGCGATAATAAAAATTGCAAATTTCGAAAATCCTTGGGAGAGACTAATGTTATTTTCAGCTGTGGACTGTAGCTAATTTAGAAACTATAGAATTCGTCATCACAAACATTTCAGCCATAAAAAATTCCGCTGCTGGAAGTCAGATATTTTTTAATTATTTAGATGAGGCCTTAAAGAATTTAAAAGAATGTTCGATTAGAAGTGGCTTGCATCCAGCGTTTTCCTGTGATAATAAGTTGTGACAGCCCTACTCTGGCGACACAAATCAATTCACTCGTCGCATGCCAAACCAATATAAATCTCGGTCTCTTACGCGGGTATTTACAATATAGGTATGCTAGATGTATTTGTATATATTTGCAATTCATAACAACTAATAAGTGTGGTTATTTACGGGCTTATAATTCCTTGCTCCTTGGCGCCAGATTGAATTACGGAATGAAGGAAATATGTTACTTACCACTATTCCTATTAAATGTATAAAGTATTTATTCTGCTTTTTCAACCCATTTTTATAACTTGTAGGTATTTTATGAGCCATCTATATACCACTGTTGGGCAAAGGCAGGTACGAAAAACCGTTGGTCCCGTCTTTTATTGTATTACAGTCGTCAAGCAACTTATCTCAAAAGATGCCTTAAGCAGGTTAAAAAATATGACACCAGTGTTGGCCACTTACACACAAAAAAAAACGAAAAAAATTTTAAAATGGCTTCAACTTAACAACCTATCTTGTATCTAGGTGTATTACGTTTCATAATCCTGTCGCCTCTTAGCCGGTAAGTATGTATTTATCATCATCATCATAATCCGCAGTAATAAAACTCCAGTTAATAGTTTTTATTTATTCAACAGTGAAATATGGAGGATTTCACTGTTGAATAAATAAAAACTATTAACTGGAGTTTTATTACGTTTTATAATACTTGGCTCCTGTGCGCCGGTTTGGATACAAAATCAAGGAAATACGGTTAATAGCGCATTGGTCTTTGAATTGTTTGATGTGTTTTTTAAGTAAAGGATAATGCTGTCTTGTGAACTTAATTGTACTCACCGCAATTAAACGTAAATCCACCATTTATTATAAGAATAGTTAAACAGTGGGTCTGTGGTCTCATGAAGTATTTATTTAATACAAAATCCGGTGTAAACTTAACTTCTTGAATCCCAGATGTCATTTTCTAATGCCGTATGAGTCTTGCAAGGTTACCACAAATATTTTTCATTTCATGTACTTAAAAACGAGGTTTTTATCCCAAAACATTTGGAGCCAAAGTTACTGCTGATTCTCTCGGGACTTAAAAGTAAAAAAGAAAATCTCTAGGAACAATTTGAAAACTGAACACGAGTACAATCTATGTAAAATCAAAAATAGGTTTTGCCAGTCCAGCAAAAAAAAAAGAAGAATTTAGTTTTAAAACAATAAATTATTGTCACAGACGTCGTATTTTTTTGAATATGGAATACTTATTGTCGTCAACATGGATAAATGTAGGTAATTTTTTTATGTTCTTCGGAAAAAACAGAACTATACTTAATTCAATAAAGCGCAATTTTTGTCTTCAATTGAAAGTAATTACATAAGTTTGAGTTTATATTGTATTGACATATAATTATTTAAATTTGAATACTTTTCATAAGATAAAGTCGATAGTGAGTATCAAGTTTACTTATAAAAGTAAAAGATAACGAACAGGCAAACAAAGTTATGAGTGAACATTGTATCAGAAGTTGTAGCTCTTCGAAAAATTATTTGTAAGTATTTATTAAATGAAAACGAAACCAAATAAAGATAAGTAGGTATTTGTCGGTTAAACTCTGATTATGTTTTGTAGGTGTTCTACTTTTCTTTATATTTTGTTTTGTATTTGCTAGTTTTTCTCATAGATGGAGATGAAAAGTAGAGTGTGCTACTCGGATACGGTAATATTTTTATATCGTGCGATATAAATGAATCCCTTGCTTCACTCAAGATTCCACCATAGTCAACTTTGAAATCCTTTGTTTCGATCTGTTGCTTTTTCTGCTCTGTTGTTTAGCCTTCAAAATATTACCTTTGTCCCTTGTAGCACTCTACTGTAATCTATTATAATTTTTTTACAAAATAAAAAGCCAACTTTATTTTCTTTTAGGAGTTTCTTTCATATCTTCCTTCATCATATCTTTATCAAATTCATATGGGACCTACTTGGTACAGGGCTTTCAAATAAAAAGTCTTAACAAAATCTATTTAAAAGTGCCTAAGATATTGCGTAACAAACATACATACTTAAAAAAAAAGACATATGTGTCGAATTGATAACCTCATCTTTTTTTAAGTCGGTTAAAAGAGAGGTTAATCTTTCATTAACTTAGTCAAGCATATCTCCTTAATTCCGTTATCTCAAGCCCCGATACTTATTGATAGATTTCTAATCGTGAGAGGTATAAATCAATAATTCTATTATGCTAAAGTTTACTTGGCTTGAATAAATTGAGACGTCGTCGCTGATTTGTATATTTACTGCTACCACTGGTAGTTTAACATCTTATCTGAGTTTGTAAACGCGATGTGTTGGAATAGCAAAGTTGTGGGGATGCAAATGACTTTATTGAATGGATACGCAGTAACTAGAAGTAATCCGCTATTTTCCAACAAGTCAAATCAGATACTTTTTTCTAAACATCAAATAAACATTTTCTATGGGATTTGTATGAAATACAGGCAGATAACGTCATAGTTTCTTAGAATCAAATAGCACTCTTATTATTAGTTTATTATTAGTATTAGTTTTTCTGCAATAATAAATCTAAAATCACGTTAAAATCGATATGTCCTATGACAAGTAACATTATTTTGTGACGTTTTATTTTCTTATCAGTACAAAAAAATTATTTTAGTCCCAGGAAAATACCCAATAGTAAATTACATATTTATAAACCGACTTCACCTCCACACTACGCAACCGATTGTAAAAAAAATTCTACGGGACAACCTGACAGACCCACACTTACAAGAATAATCAGTGAACATATATTAAAAAAAGGTTCCGACGAATTGATAGCCTCGTCCTTTTTTGAAGTGGGTTAAAAAGATTTTATATGTATACCGATATATAAAATACTTTTTTTTACTTGACTCTTGCAACCCACAATTAAATTATCTGTGTTACTTTGAAGGTTGGCTGGTAAACAACGTTTTTTAGCGTTAATATAGCCTATGGTTTGTGTAGAATTAGTATTTTATGATCTAACATTGAAAAAACTTATTGAGTGGGAATCTCAAAAATATAAAAAAAAAATGACGGACAAAAAGTGCGAGTCAAACTATGACATGCTGACTGTAATGAATAAAATAAACGTCAACAAGTATGTAGCTACTAAAGATTTAGAATATCGAGCTACAGGACGCGAAAGTATTATAAAAAAAGGATCACACAGATGACTATATTAACAGATTCAACACTTCCCTAGAATACGACAAATACCTACGCTATTTAACTAAACTGTCTATCTGTCAGGCGACGCGATAAAAGATGATCAATGAAGGCACTTAACAAAGTATACATAATTCATAATGCAATTTATATATTTACACAATTAAATAATGATTATAGACTTTCCACCTAGCATTGCAAAATATTCTAAGTACGAACTAAGATTTCACGACAGTTGGCGTATCTAACGAAAGCAAAGAAGCATTCATCATTCATGCTATCTGCTATCTAGAGCTAGATGAGAGAAACAGATAGACAGGCCGGCTTCATTGTCCATTAGTGTGCACTGACCATACGTGCCAGTCATATAGGATATAGGATTAAAGATATGATTGATGATAGCTAGCATGCTTTTCCAGGATATGTAAATAAATATGCATGCCGGCATATCGTATCACACGAATTTAGCAAGTGACAATGTAAGTTTAAACTTGTGTTACTTAAAGGATACTATTCTTACCTAACTCAGCGTTTTTAATGATAAATGCTTATACATAAATATCAAACACCAAAGACCCAGGAAAATTAAAAAGGCCATTTTTCATCGGTCGGGTCCTCTGAGTAGCTGACTAGCTTGGTTACCACGAGACCACGGAGGTCACAAATAGAATAAGATGGATCACTTTATCTTTTTCTTTGGGTCTTAACAGGTTATATCATTCCACTGCTGACCTAAAGGCCTGTCGCAATTAAAGGAGGATTTGCCCATAATCACCACGCTTGGTAGACGGGTTGGCAGTCGCAGCTAGTAGATGGTATCATTCTTTGCACAGACGACGCTGCTTCCCGTTCTCTGTTACCCTTTTCTTATATTCAAGAGCTAGGGGCTCTTGTCGGTGGAGTGCTTTCCATGTCTCCCTTTCCTCCGCCAAGTTCTTAACCTCCTTGTAATTTTCACGTTACATTTTTTTTTATTTGGACGAAAATAATTCTTCTGGGTTTTCTTACTCCTCTTTTTCCATCCATTATTGTTTTAAAAAACGCGTCGTAATTCGTAACACAGTAGATGACCGAACATTTTCCCTCTTCTATTTCCTATAATTTGTTGAATTTGTCTTTTCTCTCCCACATTCTTCAATACCTTCTCTGTTACTTATACATATGTACATACCTCTCTTATTCGCCTCTTACGACATCTGTGGGAAAGTAGTGGTGACAAATTGTATTCTACTAGCCATCACTACACGGCTATTGTTTTTGAATGTTGGCGGCCAAATTTTTTAATGGTTCGGGATATTTCTTTGACACGTTTCTATATCAACGTGACTGGCATCATTGCAGAAATAATAGACTTTTAATTTTTTACCTACCAGTCACCTCCTATAAAAGAAAAAAACTGAAAAGCGAGCCTCGGACTCCTAAGTAGCACATTAAAGAAGGATGTAACCGGGAACGTGCAATAAGGATTTTGTAGATTGTATCATATGAAGTTTAATTCTGATGTTTTTTAAAGTAAGTTACTATTTTGATTAATATTTTGTTTTTATCCCCCAACGAAAAAGAGGGGTGTTATAAGTTTGATGCCAATGTCTGTCTGTCTGTGGCATCGTAGCGCTCGAATGGATAGACCGAGTTCCCATGCGGTGTTTCTTAGCTATGTTTAATAAAAATCGGTTAAGCCGTTAAAAATTTGTTATGTTAACGCTTGTAAGTCAGGACTTTCTCGAGCAAAATAAGAGATGGCGCTATGGATATCCATCTCGTATTGAGTAGCGGAACTACCGATACGTCTTCAGTAGTTCCGCTACTCATCAATCGGGTTTTTTTAGTTTGCTAGCAAATAAACTTGTTTTAGGTAAGTATGAAACGTTTACTAATTGAAGACGCGTACATTCTCTCTACAAACCTAAGCAACGCATACACACTATTTAAGGTAAGTTACTAATAAGTCAGGTGTACTGAGGGTTCAAGAAGATCTCCTTCTTCTTTTTCTCTACAGTTTAATGTTTTATAGAAAGGAGAAAGGCAGAAACATAGGGGCTTTCAGTATCGTCATTATTTCTAAAAATATTGACTGTGTATTAATTTTGTATGGAAATAATAGCTTACGAAATTTCTAAAAATACTGTACTTTTAACAGATTTGTAGAAGCATGGAGTAAAGAGTTGTATACTAACATTACCTTATACATAAGCGTTCCTGTTTTTCTTTTACCTTCATACATTCCGTTCGTCACACTAAGTGACATTAGAAAGTATTCGTTCATTAGTTAAGCGGAAACACCCTTTAAATTATTACCTAGTTACAATTTAATATACTTATACACATGTAGGCATATATATTGTATCACGCCTTTATCCCTCATGGGGCAGACAGCATTTTTGGGTCTTGCAGCTCTAAGCAGGCAGAGCTCATGGCTGCAAGAACCAAAGGCCACTTTAAGCGTGATGGCGGGACAGAAGGAGGAAAAAGGAATCAAATTAGTAATTAGTTGGCAACCGCATCGCTTTCACGGTTAGCATTTTTGCCCTTTCCCTCGATCGGCTTTTACGATCTGCGAGGAAGAAAAGCAGCTGGTAGGTACTTTCAAAGTTTTTCTTTTCTCCCAGTCCAGCATTCATTATTCATTATTGAAACACGTGTAAAATAGTGACGCGAGTTACTTTTCCAGCGGCCATTCATATCGACGCATACGCATGATGGCACATTAATATAGCCCTTTACGGTGTCATGAAAGTACTCACTCAATCAACCGGGGTTCAAACTGGACGAGTTACTGGCGTGTGGTTCAGGCTAAATTACACCGATTTTCAGCAAGATATAAACGACTACACGTACAGAACAGTAACTCGCAGCACTCGCCGCAATATGGCGCCCCCGCACTTCTCCCCCATTCTTAGCTGTGTTTGATGGTTTTGAACACTAAAATTCACACACTGACGTCACAATACACTAAAGACGTGTGCACGGATGTAAAGTTTCATTTGTAGTATTATGTACTAGCTGTGCCCGCGACTGCGTCCGCGTGAAAATCCGTTCAGCAGTTTCGGACATTCGGGTGTACAGTGTGTATACAGACAGACAAAAATCTTAAAAATCTTTTTAGTGTTCTGTAACTCCTTATATATCTTGCTCACGAATATATACTTTAATATCTGTATTTGGTGCCCGCGAATTCGTCCATGTAAAATTCAGTTTTCTTACACTCCCTTATTGATGACATGACAAATTTCAAAAATTTGTCAGATATAAATTTTGTAAAAAATTTGACTGTATATTTACAGTTCGATTTTTTTATTGTGATGCGGTATACTTTTAATATTGCAAATGTGACAGTTTATAAGGATCTATAGATGTATAGATCAGTTACTCATTCATACAACTTATGAATCGACTAGCTGTGCCCGCGACTTCGTCCGCGTAAAAATCCGTTCAGCAGTTTCGGACATTCGGGTGTGCAGTGTGCATACAGACACTGACATACAAACAAAAATATTAAAAATATTTTTACTTTATTATCTGTATTTGGTGCCCGCGAATTCGCCCGTGTGAAATTCAGTTTTCTTACACACCCTTGTTGATGACATGACAAATAAAAAAAAATGTCAGATTAGTCTGTATATTCCAATTTCACTAACGCGTAAACTCATTGACATGTGCATCTTGCCTATTCTAACTTACGGTGCTCAGAGTTCGTCATTTACCGAGGAGCAGAAGTCCAAGCTCAAGATTTGCCAAAGAGCGATGGAGCGAAGTATCATAAGCGTAACGCGACTGGATAAAGTGTCGAACACCGAACTCCGTTCAAAATCGGGAGTTGTAGATGTGGAGCACAAAGCCGCCAAGTTGAAGTGAGGTTGGGCAGGCCACGTACGCCGGATGCACCCAGATAGATGGACCAAATTAATCACGGGATGGATTCCTGCAGACGTTCACAGGAAACCGGGTAGGCCTAGGAAACGTTGGAGTGATGACATCAGACATTTTGAGAAAAATTGGTCACAGGTTGCACTAAATCGGGATAAGTGGAAAGATATAATAATAATAATAATAATATGGAGGAGACCTTTGCCCAGCAGTGGGACAATAAAGGTTAAATAAAAAAAGTCTGTATATTTTACAGTTCAATTTTTTTATTGTGATGCGGTGTACTTTTAATATTGTGAAATTTTATAAGGATCTATAGATGTATGGATATCAGTTACTCATTCATACAACAACTTATGAATGGATTATAATGAACCCTTACATTAATAATCATAACCTTTGTGTATGAATGTATAGGTACGCAGACGAAGTCAGCAGTCAAACGTAACTCCCTATCTGTAAAAGTCTCCGAAACGCGAGATAGAGTGTAACGTTCTCGATCAACAGTCAAATGTAACTCCCTATCTGTAAAAGACTCCGAGGCGCGAGATAGCGAATGACGTCCACGATCAGCACTTAGCCAAGACTCTCTTTGAGTGGAACTCTCTGAGGCGCGAGTCAATGAATAACACTTAGTCGTGCCTGTCTTTTGTCATTCAATTCTTGAGATCTACTCATCCACTGTCTTTTCGCTTGTCTAGTATCCTAAAACAAATTTGACTTTCTTTGGAGCATTTTTGAAAGCAAAGCACAAAATACAATAATATATATATTTGATTCAATAAATCTATTTAGCCAAGAGTTTTTTAAAGATAATATCTGAAATACCAATCAACAAATCAAGATCACAAAATCCGTATCGCTATAGCCAAATGTCAAACTTAGTTCAATAAATCTATAAAGCTTTTGAAGATATCCGAAACATCAAATCAATACATAAAGCAAGACCAGAAAGTCCGTATTTTCATTACCAAGTCTCAAATTATAAATCGATAATATTATCCGAAATATTAACTAACCAATCCACAAAGCAAGATCAGACGTCCATATTTTCATAGCCAAGAGTCAAATTATAAATCAACAATATTATCCGAAATATTAACTAACCAATCCACAAATCAAGATCAGAAAGTCCGTATTTTCATAACCAAGTGTCAAATTATAAATCAACAATATTATCTGAAATATTAACCAACCAACACACAAAGCATCAAAGCAAGATCAGAAGTCCGTATTTTCATAGCCAATTATATGTATAAAATCAACAAATTCAACAACAGTAACTAACCAAATCACAAAAGAATCGAAAAGTCTTACTTAAAGAGAAAAAATAATCAGCTAGTATTTATACTTTTTCACAAAAACAACCACAGCGCGTTTTAAAATTTCTTGAGGCGCCATCTGTTGCTATTTTATGCAACTATAAAATCGCCCATAGAAAATTTTCTTTAAACTTTAAATGATGTTAACTTTTTTATCTGAAATCAAATTTCAATGAAACAAAAGCCTATATGTTGCTCAGGGATGGGCTTAATCTTTTAGTTAAAACCGCCAAAAAATCTGTTCAGTAGTTTTAAAGATTAGCGAGTACATACAGACAAACAGACAGACAGAAAAAAAAATCTTTTTTGTGTTCTGTTACTCTTTTTTTATCGCCCACACCCATTTTTTGTTAATTTTATCAAATGCACAGACACGCGGTTCCTACTGTTTTATTATATGTATCAGCTAGTATTTATACTTTTTCACTAAAACAACCATAGCGCGTTTTAAAATTTCTTCACGCGTCATCTGTTGCTATTTTATGGAACTAAAAAATCGCCCATAGAAAATTTTCTTTAAATTTTAAATAATGATAACTTTTTTATCTGACGTCAGATTTCGATGAAACAAAGCCTATATGTTGCTCAGGGATGAGCTTAATCTTTAAGTGAAAACCGCTTAAAAATCTGTTCAGTAGTTTTAAAGATTAGCGAGTACATACAGACAGACAGACAGACAATAAAATCAAAAAAATCTTTTATGTGTTCTGTTACTCTTTTTTTATCGCCCACACCCATTTTTAGTTAATTTTATCAAATGTACAGACACGCGGTTCCTACTGTTTTATTATATGTATTGATGTATTGATAAATATTACTCTGCTTGTTTGAAGCGCCATAACTGTGACAATATGCTCATTGCTAAAAGTCTGTGTTTTATTAGGGCAATATTCACATTGAGTTTTGATTTTTTTCTGTTTTGCACTAGCACACACATGCAACTCTTCATCTTAGCGCGTTTCCGGTTGCATACTCAGCCCGGGGAGAGCTTTCCCGCTTTCGTCAGTAGTTTAATAACTGTCCTATTGTCATATTAACACACTATTAAACTAGTGTGAAGGATTAGAAGTTATCTTTAGTTACGAACTAATAATACTTAAATTTTCGGTATGCTTATACAAAATCGGCTCAAGCATTGAACTAAATGTGAACTTGCTTCGAGTTAAGGCCACAAAATCAACGACTCAATTCGTCAAGCAGGTTTTGGTATCGGTAAATCAGTTGTTGGTTTTCTGAGTATTTCATAAAAGATGAATTTGCGTGATAATGATACAGTTATTTAATATCCTGATGACTTAATTTCGATATTGACTTATAAAGGCTTGTATTTAATGACTTTTACTAAGAGATTCGAAACCGACATTGTATCCGCGTAGAGTATTGTTTTTATAACCGACTGCGCCAGGAGCGTATGTTTTTCGGGTGAGTATGTATGTATCTTTAGCACGCTCTACCTCCAGTACCTCCAGCTTAATGTTGCCGAAAAATCGATAGTTTTACAATCGATAATTTCAATCGCAAAATGCCAAACTATCGATAGTATCGATAGGTGTTTTAGAGTAATATCGATAGTATCGATATTTATAGATATTTCCTATCAATAGATTACAGCTTACAGCTGTAATCTATTGATAGGTTATCGATAGTAGACTATCGAGCGGCAACATTACTGCAGCTAAATAGCTTGATGGATTTTAGCTTGAAAGATACACTGGTTGTATGTATCAAAAATGTATATAAACAGCCTCTTTTTATTCTCTACCTTTTCGCCGGCCATCTCGCTAAAAGTGGCCTTGGAGTCTTGCAGCCCTGGGCTCTTTCTGCTCAGGACCGCAAGATCCAAAATGTTTTGTCTGTCCCATTAGATAAAAGTCATGGTAATATATATGTACCTATGTACTTTTTTAGTATAATATTTTTTTAAAGAAATTCATAGCCGTACACAACGGTTTCGCATGTGTGGTTACCGGAAGTGTAAGCAATAGACTAAGCGGACAAACATAACCAGGCAGTTATTATTAGGGAATACATGGCGCACTTAAATTGTAGTGTACCAGTCCTTGGCTTACAGCATCTTGAGTTTGATTAATGAACAAGTCAAAATGGAAAATATTTTATTGATGGTTCTGGGATCTTTATCATGTATATTCCTATACAATATGTAACAAAAAAACCCTGTCAGATCCTTGTAGGAGGAACTCAGACCATCAATATGAACAAATTTTCCTAAAGGACCAATGCTTGAAACTCGAAAAAAAATCGTCATTTTCATACAAAAGTGTTCGGCCAGCCCGGCAATTTGTATGAAAATTTCGATTTTTTTTTCTTCATATTTATGAACAAATTTAGATTTAATTTTATTGCTTTACACACGTAAAGCAATAGAAATTCTTTGTGATGAAAACCTTTTCAATACTATAACTCATATAATAACATTACATAACTTTGTATTTATCTAGTAATAGCAGATGCCCGCAATTTCGTTGGCGTGGACTTTAGGACTCCGGCGTATTAAAATAAATACGAACTAATGTAGATACATAAGAAAATAATACCTGTAGCAGTGTTATATGTCTTTAACGTTTTAGACCACATCAGATGATCATCGATTTTTTGTAAACAGATGTTTATTCAAATAAATTTAACTTGGTTCTACATCAGGTGTTCCAGATCTTCGATTTTTATACCTCAACAAAAAATGCTCATAAGGTGAACAACTCTTGCAAAGGTATGACACCTTTGCAAGAGTTGTTCACCTTTTATATTTCTTAAATAGTTTCGCTGGACCATTATGGTTCTGCATTAGGTGTTCCATTTTCCAAAAACAATTACACCCTTTATGTTGCGCAGGCTAAAAAGCTATATAAAAAAAAAACAAATTCGTTCAGTATTTCCGGAGATTAGCGTGTACAAACAGACACACAAAAAACAAACATGTACGTATAATATAATATTGTATTACTATGTCTCCATCGACACATTGTTTCTTTAAATTGGTTATGTACAGACACTTTTTTTTATTGATTTATAATTATATCGATTAATGTTAAACCTTTTTCTACAACTTAAGAAAAGAGGCCAACAAGTTGCTATAAAAGTAAAATTACAAGAAAAATTTAATGAAATCATCATTCTATGGGAACCAGTCAATTATTTCATAATTTGTCTACCATAAACCATCTTACAATGCCATAAGTGTTTATAATGCTATTAACATTCCTAAAACAGTGGCTACCAATCACCTACGTTCGTGTAAAGTGTTGTTTGAGACGACCACATAACGCGTTGGAGACGTTATTCAAGTTTACAAGTACATACTAATAAGATTTTTGAAAAAATATTTAATTTTTTACAAGCTTTTATTGTGAGACCAAGGTATTTATTAAGACAAATGAAATAAGCCCAAATTCCATGGAATTGCGTCGTTTAGTTACTAAGTTCCATGGACCTTCCGTGTCCGTGATCAGACCCTAGGCCTCGTCTATCATAAAGTGCTCAAGACAAATCAAGTGAGTCCTACAGTCCTACTCAATGTGGTTATGTTGTTTTAAAACTGAGTTCCGTCGAATATCTCCCGGCTACATCATCAGCTTATTAGCTCAAGTGGACCCATTCAAATTTAATAAAAATCGGTTGCGTAGTTTTGTGTTAAAGTCAGTTTTTAGTTATGAAAAATTTTATTTTTTCCGCGTATAAACACAAGAAGGCACTTCCAGTATCATACCTAATATATATTATACTGGAGGTCGCCTTAGGTATAAGGTAAATTATCAGCATGATTGTAACGCTTTAACAGGCGGTATTTTAACCTAACGACCAATTAATAATGTACCAAGATAATATCAGAACTTCATTTACAATCTAACGTTGGATTCAGGCCGGTCATAGGCCTAATAGGCAAGGGCGGACAATTTTGCTCAGGGGCTAGTGTTTAAACTGGATGAATTAATTACTCAGAGATTTGTTTTACATACGCTATTTTCTACTATAATATCCAGTAGGGCCGGCCCGGCCGAAACGCTCTGGGGTTTAGAGTGTGAATGTCAACTATAAAATCCTGTGTGCTTCCTGGCCAAAATCGATTCTTACTGACTTGATTGATATTTACTTACTCTAATAGCCTGAAGGTACGGCCATCGGACCAGCCGAAACGCCCTAGGGTTTAGAGTGCGAATTTTTAACAACAAAAGTCTGTGTGATTCCTGGCTGAAATTAACAGGCTTAAGGAATGTCGCTGCTTAGGGTAGAGCCAAATTGTGCTTTGGCGCTTTGGTGGTCAGTAGGTTTGCGAGAAAACATCAATGAGCCGGCAGACTGTCTGCCTATCAGAGAATGATCGCAAGTCGTCGATATATCTGGCTCAAAATTTCAATAATTGCGATAAAGCCAGTTATATTAATAATAGTGCTTGTGTTAGAACGGATATAAAATGCATAGTTTTGGCGCCCCCTGACTGTGATGTGCCTAGAACCAATGCTTTACTTACTTTAGGGCCAGTTCTGTATAGCCCTATTTAGATCCTAGCCTAGGGTAAGCCCTAGGCTAGTATCTAAATAGGGCTGCCATTTAAAGGGTGCCATTAGTTACCTTGCAAACGCTTTATTCACCACTTTTTCAAATCACATTGAATGCCGGGATTTGTCCGGCAATTGTGTTGCGTGGTTTGGTGACTCAGACCCCATTTATTTGGCATCTTTGGGCAGCCATCGACATATTGTATTTGGAGAAGAAAAAGCGGGAAACGTACACCGGGCTCCGAAGCAGCACAACTGAGGATGCAACCGGAAACACACTTAGATAAAAAGAAAAGAAAAAATATTTTACAGGGTACCCCATTAGTATCTATTACAGGACAATTAACTTGCATAACTGTTTATAAATTTAAAATTATTAATAATTATTCAACAATATTTAATTATTTTCTGAGTAAATCAACAATTACATAAAAGAAAGATTAATATTTAATGAAATCATAATTAAGTATGCTTTTAATAAATCGTTGCCACGTAAAATTAACATACTAAAATATTAATGCACATAAATGTATGATTTAATTTAACATATAATAGCCATTTCAACTGCATATTTATTATTATTTATATTTGAAACGGATATTTTATGATTTATATAATTAATTATCACATAAAATTGCACATATACTAGTATATAAATAATAATAAAAATTATTAAAAATAAGGGTAATATATATACTGTGAATTCATACTGCTAACATTTAGGCTAAATCATCTAGGCTCCAATGGCTATATAATAAGTTTTACCGTACCAAAGAGGTGGTATATCATTTCAATAAATAGTGTCTGCAGGCTAAGAAATATGTGTGTTTGTTTAGTCTGGGTAAACATCGGTCGATATACAGGATGTCGCAAATATCGTGCCAATTTTTGTAGAACTAACTGAACACATTGTTAAAAATTTTTTTTAATGTATCCCTACTTACTACAGGTAAAGTAATTTGCCCCGCTTACGTCAACCGCTTGACCGATTTGCACATGTTTTAATGTAACAATTTCAATCATGTCGTCTTTTATCCTAAATTACATTATAGTTCTAATCATATAATGACACTTTGTAACGCTCGTTCATTAAATAAATTTGATAGTATTTAGCGTGGAATTAAAACTAAATAAAATAATTAAAGTTAAGTGTTCGTATAAATAATTTGGAAAAATATAAATGTTACCAAAATCAATGTAAAACGGGTCAAGGCTTGTATTTTAATAAAAAAAAAAACAAGAGCGCATTTAAATTATGAATTTTAAAAATATCGAAATTCACTATAAATTGTGCACCACCCTGAACATTAATTTGAATATTACTTCGCCATAACTTCTGAGGACTAAATTAGGTCTTAAGCCCGTTAGTCGAAAGAAGAATAGACCATTCGGTAGATTTATTCGCTGAACCGTAGCCAAGGGACAATTAAGCCGTATCAATAGCTGTTGCCCTTTCTCCATTTAAACTTAGTTTACGGGAATTGAGGATTCATGAGTCATAATATAAAGTCACAGAATATATACAATGAATACTATTAGCGCTTTCGCATGTTAACCAAGCCCGGGTGTGGTCGCCAATTGGATGGGTGACCATTGATAGCATAAAATATCCGTGCTTTGAAATTGAGCTGTAGACGTTTTTAAGGAGCTTGCTTCAATCAAACTAACAAAATAAAGCATATTGGTACGCGATTAGATGTTAAAATAGCTTATAAGTTTAAAAAGCTAAGATTTTAGATAAAATTATATACGTCTTGCAAGTTTTTTTTTTTATAAAGTTATATTTGTAATAAAGATAAAAAAAAATATTTTTTATCTTTATTACAAATATAACAAGCGGACTTACATCCACCTACCAAGATAAAGCCTAGGGTTGTAAGTCCTTGGTGGTTGACTGGTGTCAACTAGGTGATGCCGAGAAAAAAAAGTCTGCGTCGTGGTCGGTCTTTAGAAGGAGGAGCAAATTGTACTTATTATTTTTTATTGCGCAAGAAACACAGCTGGTTCACTCGAGTACAAATTTTCTTTAGTCACAGGCCAACATGGGAGCAAACGTGAAAATGAAATGAGAAAATCATAGTTTAGAGAAGAAAATGCAAATATACAGTATCTATTCAAATGAAGCAGCAATTTCTATTCAGCCTACAATATCACTGCACAAACAATCCGAGCCTACTTAATTATTGCAATAAACTTATCATCAAATGCAATCTCCTTCCTTGACTTCCCCACTACATTAGTATAATGACACACTTACCATTGATGCGATACTCGAAAGAATGTCGAATAGAAATTAACGAAGTTAGAACGATGATCGTTAGAAACAAACAAGTCCAAAGTCTCATTTAACATTTTCAATTCTAGTTTGAATGAGTTTTATGTTGGGAAACGTGTGATTATTCAGTTTCGTTAATGCTCATGTGTAATTTGGGCCGTGAAATGTAAATAGTATAAATTTTTGGAATGGTTTAGGTTCGTTTGGAAAGTAAATGGCTCATTTGACTAATCGAATGGACAAACAATCACTCGTTGATTATGCTATGAAGTTCATTACGATATTGATTTTTAGATAAGAGGGGTACGCCAAGGAGATGTGAAAAAGAGTGGTACGCCAAGGAGATGTATTATCCCCTAAGCTTTTCACTAATGACCTAAAAGATATTTTTAAGACACTGGAGTGAAACGAAGAAGAAGACGATGAATCTGGACAAGACGAATTGGATGGGCCCCACAGACACTAGCCAGATTTCAATAAACGGCACAGCGGTGGAAAAGGTAGAAGTGTATGGCTACTTAGGTCAGAAGATCGGGCTAAAGAAGCATGCACTGGAGAAAGAGATAACTGGGATGGGTGGCCTTTGGGAAACTCAAAGACGTCTTTTGATCTAAAATGCCTCAAAGTTTGAAGACTCTATTGTTTGACCAGTATGTACTTCCAGTAATGAATTATGCTTGTGAAACGTTGACCTTAACTGTCGGGCGGGGCGGTAAACCAACTAAAAGTCGCCCAACGATCCATTAAACTCAATGCTCGGTATCACCTTGCTTTATCGAATACGAAACAACATCATTCGTCGACGCACAAATGTCACAAATATCGGTGAACGAACTCCGTATTTGAAATAGCAATAGACTGGACACGTCTGCCGCAGGGTTGATGGTCGATAGAGCCAGAGAGTTTTGTATTGGCGACCCCGCACAGTAAGACGAAGCGTAGGCAGACCAGCAGCCAGATGGTCGAACGATATCAAAAAGACGGCAGGGCCGACCTGCACCAGAATCGCCAAAGCAAAATCTAAATGGAAATCAATAGAAGAGGCATCCAGCTGTGAACGCAAACACGCTGAGAAGAGAAAAGAAGAGAGATCACTTTTTCGTGTAAATGCTGATATATTTTTATTTATACTCATTTAGATTTATTAAAAAAAAATATAATATATAAAAAGTATCATCTGAAAAATTCTATCATCTGAAACTGCTTTTGGTCAATTGAAAAAGAAAACATCATTTTTATTATAACTTTCTTTGTACGAAATGTTACCTTTGGAATAACAAATCAAAGGTTCTCTACTATGTTGAATTTATCCGTTTACCAATATTACCTAAACATAACACATAATTTCACTATCTTAATTACCTGTTTTTCTTGTCCTATAGGTTGACAAGGAGAGAATGCTTTGGAGTAATGTCCTACTATTTTAGCCTTTGGCATAATAAAGTTTTTAAATAAATAAATGCAGTTTCTTTACAGCAGTCCATTCATTGGCTCCACCCTATCCCATCTTACAATATAGGTACATTTTTAGATAATAATAGTTTTAGAATTGCCGTTGGGCTCCGGCTGGGAACACCCGTCTGTACGCCTCATCGTTGCCCATGTGGCAGCGACGTAGATTAGTTTGGGCTCCACGGGCTCTACTGACATCTCAGTGCTGTTAGAATTGTGCGCCACGGCCCTCTTAATGACGTTATCCGAAGGGCCACCTTGTACCCTCGAACCTCGGGGTGTCATACGTGATGATGGCAAGAGACCTGATGGAACGTCACTGATCACCTGGGAACGCGGCAGGGCATTAGTGTGGCACGCACGCCACATGCTTTGACACATTGGCACCCTCCCATCTTAGGGGATTAGTCTCAAGGTTCGCCTGCTGAAGACGCTAAGATCGCCAAACGACGCAAATATAACTATATTTGCGTCGTTTAACGAACTCGTTAAATGATGACTATATTTTTGAGCCGTTTGGCGTGGAGACTTTCGGACCTTGGGGCCCCGGGGATAGGGGTCTCCTTAAAGAGATCTCTCCAAGACTGATCTCCGCCGCTGGTGACAAGAGGGCTGGCTGCTTTTTCGCCCAACGCATCAGTATTGCGTTCCAACAGG
Organism: Acrobasis suavella; assembly: GCA_943193695.1. Taxonomy (NCBI): domain Eukaryota; kingdom Metazoa; phylum Arthropoda; class Insecta; order Lepidoptera; family Pyralidae; genus Acrobasis; species Acrobasis suavella. The sequence continues at coordinate 35,092,893 of OW971928.1, forward strand.
GAAATGCAGCCATCGTTCTTGGCACTTTGCCACACGGGCAAGATTTTTTAGATTAAATTTATAGTACGTATTTCACTTTTTCTTTTTATTTGTATCTTAGTTATTAAATTTAAAAAAAAATATTTCCCAATATAATCATGTTATGTATATATAAATATAAACTCTTCCGATTTTTGTTCAGATGCTCTCTAAAACTCATGATATTTGAGAAAAGTACATACTCATTTACTCCGCTGGCTAACCGACCCGATGTGGATCTTAGCCTCCGAGACGAGAGACCGTCACAATTTTCTATTCTGAGCGATATCTTGCCAACTGATCGCCTCCATTTCACGCAGATCAGCCTGCATCATATCGCTCCAGCGATATCTGAAAAGTACACATTCGTAGTAGTGGTCCTTGTGCATTTTGTGTTCTTCGCGTGTGGGAGCGATCAGCGAAGCTCGTGCTACGCGTAGTCTACCAATTAAACAATTCAATATAGAACTGGCCGAGATTTCTGTACACTGCACACTTTGTCTAGGCTCACACTTCCCGATATTCACATGATCAACCTGAATTACCATAGAAGAACATAGAGTTTATTCTATTCTATAAAAGTGAAACTAAAGGAGAAAATGGTGTATGCTTTCTGAAAAAAAAAAACACTTCATTAAGTACATTGAAGAGTTTAAGGGCATATCAGATATTTTGATCATTTCATGACAGGCAATTTATAAGAAATCAGAGATTCAGAATGTGAGTCGAACATTATTTCGTTTAATTTTATAGAAATTCGTCGTTCCTAGTAGTAGTTAGTATGTTCTTTGCTTGGACTTGGTCTGAGTCTTGGACAACACAACTCATCACCTAATGTTGACTCAAAGAGGCAGCAGCTATGGGAAAATGGCAAAGTGAGGCCCTTAAAAAACAAACGAATATAATAAAAAGTAAAAATATATCAATTTACAAATTTTATCACAATGTCCAACTACCTGCTTACAATCTAATAAAGCAAGCTTAAATTCTATGTACAAGATTCTTATATGAATGACAATAAAAGAAAAAAACATCAATTGCATCAACACCAAAATAAACTATCACACGATTAGTATGTGTGAACGCATAAGTACAGTCGGCATAACTTGCTGCTTGACAGCGGGGAGCCCACGGAAGCCAGCAGTCTATTAAAATAAATTACGACCTATAAACAATTACGTTCTGTAATTTTATAGTTCTATCTTGTAGGTACAGTTACTACTTGTATTAAACTTAGCGTAAACCAAACATTTTGTTCAGTATCTGTATCAGAAAGTTTATATTTCATTACGAGGGAAAAGATTGAATTTTTCATTTTTAAGATCTACTTCATTATCACTATATGATCACTATATTATCAATCAAATAACACTAAAGCAGTTATTTGATTGATAATATAGTGAAAATAATCGTATGCCAGATTCAGTCCACGTTTGTCCCTCGAGAATTTGCTATAACTTCAACATAAATTATAGCTATGTATGTTGTTTATATTATAAGTTTACCTGTATGCTAAGTTTACTAGTATTAGAAGCAGTTGTTTTGTCATTAGTCCAGTTAACCGACGCGACCTAGGGCATGTCATTGCAGAACTTTTACGTTAATTTTTGTTTTAATTAATTATTTTTTAGTAATTTTTTAAAATATTTGTTTTAGTTGGCGACTGTTACCTTTATAAATCGAATTAGCATCAGAGTCATAAACTATTTTATTTATTCATTGCTTACATTATATGCCTCATTTGCATTCCTCATTATAAGTCATTAATCTATTCCGATCCTCATAATATCCTAATCCAAATTTATCGCTAATAAATTAAAAATATCGTTCCGCTCCTAATAGATATATTCGCGTGCCTGCCAGTAGTAAAGTATAAACTGACAGCAACGATTAAATTTGCCATCGCGCATAAAATCTATGTGACATAAGCCTGCCGAGGTTTAAGCACACAATTTATTCGCACAAGACTGTACATGCGATTATTGCGAGTACATCATCAAAAGTGCAATAAAATTATTTATTTATTCAGCTTTATATACGAATACGTCTCTATCCCTAATGGGGCAGCCAGACATTTTGAATCTTGCTGCTCTAAACTGACACAGACCAGGGCCGCAAGACCCAAAAGCCACTTGAGCTTGATGGTTAAAAAATAGTGATGTGTTGCAAGCTGCATCGTCTACAGTACAAGGGTTAACGTAATTCGCATTTCGCCCTTTCCATCGATCGGCTTTCACAATATGAAGAAAGAGAAGCAGCTGGTACATTCTTAGTTTTTTCTTTTCTCCCAGTCCAACGTGAAAATAAATAGATTGATTTACTCTCTATTAGGTCATTTTTGAGATAGTTCTGATGTACAACACAAAGTCCAGCTACGATAGCTACTTTCTAGGTTGAACATAATGTAGTAGCTACTTTTCCTCCCAATTATGGTATGAAGTTAGTCCGTGTTTTGTAATAAATAAGGCACGGAGTAACTCCTGGAGGGTTATGGAATTATTTACCGCCATATTTATAAAATACAAGATGGCACCAATCTTGTCCGCGACGACAATCCTTGACCAGTAGAATATTTGCATCCGACATATTAAGCTATCCAGAAGGATTCAGGAGTTATGAACATTTTTTGAGGAGCTCGGTGGCACGCATTGCTAGCGTTTTCGTATGTAGCACTGGGCGTGGTTCGCACTTCGCTGAACACAAATGGCATAAGTACAAACTCGAGTTCCTCTGTGCTTCGGAGTCTGTCATCGCAGTATATGGCAGTCGTCAAGCTAAGTCAGACGTGCCTTTGGTGCCTTAACCTACGTGAAAACGAACCAAACATCCATATATACATATATATATATATATATATATATTACCATACTTATTTTATAAAAACTTTCACATTTATAAAATAAGTATGGTGATTTAAATGTTTCTCACAGCTGCTTTCATACCATAGACCCACACAAACACCTTCTTGTTACATAAAGCTCTAAGTTAATAGCTTAACAGATTGGCCCATAACTTAACCAGAGCCTCTTGCGAACGTAATCTCCGGGAGACGCCAGTGATTTTTCTTGCGGATCCTTAGGGTTACAGGCTAAATATGTTTGTTCGTTTGTTATTTCCATATTTATTTGTAAGCCGCTTATTCTTCGCGAGTCAGCGGTGAGACGGTACGTTTTTTCCTAATAAATGCTTGTCTTCAAGGCCTTAAGCCAGGCTCTAAACAAGGAGGGAGGAACTTGGTAAACGATAAAAGCTGGTCACTGTCTTTCATAAAACAATATTTTAAGGTAAGACAAAGCCGTAACATAGACCATTTTCTCAAACATGCTCGGGAATGTGTAGTCAAAAGAAGACACGAAGTTTTTAATTCTTGGCCCATTCATGCATTACTTTACCGGCGTAGGCCAATAAAGTAGTATGAAAATTTATTATTGGTCGCTACTCAAAACAAGAAGACAGGAATTGTATTCAGAATGCGAGACAGTGACATTGACGTTTCAGATGACATGTCTATTTTTACATTTATCAAAGACGTTTGGCGATTAATTTCATCACTTTTGCTACCACATCATAAAAAATGCATTCTTTGAGCACTTATATGAATACTAGCTGACCCGGCAAACGTTGTTTTGCCAAAATTGAGGATTGTATGTATTTTTGTATGTTGTATCATAAAAAAATAGAAATTAAAAATTTTGTCTAAAAAATAAGAAATAAAATTTAGGGGTGGACTACCCCTAACATTTAGGGGGATGAAAAATAGATGTTGGCCGATTCTCATAGATACCGGATAAGCACAAAAAATTTCATCAAAATCGGTCAAGCCGTTTCGGAGGAGTATGGCAACGAAAACTGTGACACGAGAATTTTATATATTAGAAGATAATAAACAGTAATGCTGTGTAACTTGGGTTCCCCTTTCCGTTTTTTTTTCTCTACTTCTCACATCACTAACCACTTTAAGCCTGCATTTTTGGGTCTACCACGTCTGCCGGTGCCTGTCATGTCGATACGTTTTTAAATGGTGTTAATTCTTGACAGTGGCCCTTAAATATGGGAGATAGCTCATTCGATTCGGAATCACGTCTGGTAAAATTAATGAAAAAAGATTTTCCATCTCATCTATTCGAAAAACGATATTTTCATCCCAAAACTTTTTAGCTAAACTACTACTTACTGCTGATTCTCTCGAGACTGAGACGTGAAAAAGGAAATCTCTAAAGATTAAAAACAATTTGAAAACGGGACGCAAGTGTAATCAATGAACAATCAAAAATAATGTTGACAGTTCAGCAAAAAAAAGAAGAAACTTATTAAACAATAAATAATTATTTATGTGAATTTGTTTAAATACTTTTTCGTGATTAAAGCCGATAGTGAATATCAAGTTTACTTATAAAAATAAAAAGTTATGAATGACCACACAAACAATGGTATGAGTTCTTCGTTTCGCTCGGGATTCAAAGTCTCTTAAAAATACTCTTAAATAATCCCTCGCCTTAAAAATATTACTTTTACCCCTTGTATACTATTGTGGCATCTGCTAAAATATATTTTTTGAAAATATACAATATTACTCATAAATTAAGCAAACAAGTTAAAACAAACAAATTCAACCCCAGTATAAATCACAGTGATCAAGTCGGAACATCCCGGTAACATCTTTATTAGAATAGCCGTATAGGGCATGCGGAAAGACAGGCCATTCGGCCTAGGCCTTCGGCGACGGCCCGTAACGATCTATTTGCAGCAACCACATACTGAGCTGTTGAAACGCTGTCGGAATGGCGGGCTTTACTTTGAGAGCTGGTATTTGAATAATAGTAAATTGTTTGATAAAATGTTTGTTTTTAATTAAATTTATACCAAATGGTGACGCCTCTGGACTGTACTGACTGGAAGTAAAGACTTAAGACATATTATTTTAGATTTAATTATCAGTATGGAACCATTTCGACTTGACAAGAAATCTATACGAGCTTATTTATAACTTCATCGACGTGTGCAAAAACCGCCTAAACTGAAATCTCCAATACAAAGCATATTCCTTGTTGCATCCTTAGCTGTGATCCTTCATATCCCGAGATCATAATATTGCTATATAAATATATCGATACTAACTATAGGTATTACTAGATTATTATACAAGTACCTTCTGGCCAATCGTCACGCTAAATGTGGTCTTTAAATCTTGCGGCTCTCTACTCTGTCCGCCCAGGGACGCAAAACTCATAGAGCTCTGTTACCCCCTTTAAGGTTAGGACTCATCTATGAGCACGGAACAGTACTTTCATATGCTGCTTTTCCGTCACGCTCTTGCTCTAGCAAATGAAGGTTCTCAGCGAACGAAAAAGATAGCAGCATGTGAAAATTCCGTTCCGTGCTGACAGATGAGTCCCAACCCTTAGTGATAAAGTCGTGATGAATAGGTTGGGGAAAAAGTCTTTTCGCATTTTATATGAAAATTCAAATCATTTTTTAATATAGTTTATTTACATTTATCTATTTACATTGAAATTAACATTTAAAATGTATGTAGGTACCATTTTGTTCGATAATTTTTTGCCATCTTATAGGTAGGGACATGATCCCATTGCTATAGAAATTTTGGGGCTTCTGATCAAAAAACTGCGTCAAGTAGTTTTGGCAGTCCTCTCGTGATGTTAACCTGGCACTGCCTAAAGAATTCTGAAGAGACCGAAACAGGTGGAAATCTGAAGGTGCCAGGTCAGGACTATACGGCGGATGCATTCACACCTCCCAGCCAAACTCTTAATTTTTGCTGAGTGGTTAAAGATGTGTGAGGTCTGGCGTTATCATGATGAAAAACCACACTCCTTCTGTTGATTAATTCCGGCCGCTTTCTCTCAACTTCTTGCTTTAATCTTATCAGTTGTTCGCAGTAGAGTTCTGAATCGATGGTCATGCCTGGTGGTAACAGCTCATAATGAATAATGCCCTTCCAATCCCACCACACACACAGCATCACCTTGTTGCGAGTTAACCCGGGTTTCACCACAGTCTGTGAAGCCTGACCGGCCTTTGACCATGACCTTTTTCGCACGTTCTTGTCGTACGTGATCCACTTTTCATCACCAGTTATCAATTTCATCAAAAATGGTTCGGTCTCATTACGTCGTAATGAAAAATCACAAATGCGTACACGGTTCATTAGGTTTCTTTCAGAGAGCTCGTGAGGTACCCAAATATCGAGCTTTTTTGTGTACCCATTTTTTTTTCAAATGCGCCAAAACTGTTTTGTGGTCAATTCACAGTTCTTCAGCTATGTCGTAACTACTGATATGCCGATCTTGCTCCACTTTTTCAAAAATAGCATCCATTTTATCCGTAACAAGGCGACCAGAGCGACGTGCATCTTTGACATCAAAATTTCCGGATTGAAAACGCTTAAACCAAATGTGTGCTACTCTCACAGACACTGCACTAAGTCCATAAACATCGCAAATTTGGTTCGCGGCTTGCGTTGCATTTTTACCTTTTTGGTAGTAAAATTTTAAAATGTATCTAATTTCTTCATTAGATTCACTCATCTTGCCGGTAAGAAAAATAAATGAAAATCACGCATTTTCCTAATTTGAATTTGGAATTGTCTTCTTTAAAATTTAAACTTTTAAATGATACCAAAACCAGCTAGGTACAAATAGTATAACCAAAGTGGTTTTATTACAAGTTCATACATACTATATGCGAAAAGACTTTTTCCCCAACCTAATATAATAGTATGGTAAGTATAAACTCTATAGGCAATAAAAAGTGCGTCAGAAGAACAAAATGGCCGGCCAAGGGTCCGGCCGAGTCAGACTCGCGGCCATGGATTCCGTTCCGGGAGCCCAACTTAAATATTTATTTTATTCTGTTTTGAATATTTTTTGTTAAAGCGGCAACAGAAATAAATACATCATTTGTAAAAATGTCAACTGTCTAACTATCACGGCTCATGATATACAGCCTGCAGGTGACAGACGGGCGGACGGACAGACAGACGGACACACGGACAGCGGAGTCTTAGTAATAGGGTCCCGTTGCTACCCTTTGGGTACGGAACCCTAAAAATAACCATATTATTCGCTATTGAAATAGGTTACGATTGTTTTTATATCACTTTCACGACTATGAATAAAATAAAGAATTCATACGTGTGATTTTATTGCCGGCGCGGGCGTCTACAAGTTACAACTCGTAAAATAAATGCCTATAACCATAATGTTAACATTTCTACATTATATTGATATGAAAATAACTTTTGTAGCTTTATGTTGCTTGTGTTTTTTTTTATTAATTTTACATTATGTCAATAAGCACTTATCCAAAAGCAAAGCAAATATCACAAACCACGCTTTTATACAATCGTTAAAAGTTCAGAAAACTATACGTAAGTAGATGAAATATTGTAACATAACTCTATTTACCTACTATTCTAGGGTACCTTATGCTATTTTTAATCCAGTGTGTACATTTTTACAGCAAGTACAATCTGTAAGGCGCAATCGGGAAAAACAAAGTTTAAGTTATACTTACTTCTGTGTGAAAACTCGGAATAAATATTTTTTTATAAGTTCTTATGTACTTATTATTTTTTACATGCTGGTTGGGGGAAAAACGTAGAATCTACCAGCTGCTTTTCTTTCTTTTAAATAAGTAATAGGCGATGCGGCTACTAATCCATCATTATTTAGATTAATTTTTACATACGTAAAAATTCGCCCGCCATTACACTAAAGGTAACCTTTAGAGCTTACGGCCTTAGGCTCTATCTACCCCGTTAGGGATAATGACATGATAATATATTTGTACCTTTCTTCCTGTAAAATTTGCTCACTGGAACAAAAATCTTTCTGTATAGTCCCACTCACAAACTAATTGTACATAGGTACTACACTGTTGAATTTGTTAGAAAGTAAGTAATTAACCTAAATAGTCGGCTAGTCGCTTTTAGCCACATGTAGTTTGTTATCGATTGGCATCGCTAGTGGGAACCGATTGTTATTGTGGCGTATTGTAAATAGCGATCACTAAATCGGGCCACACTGCCGTTTTCAGTTCTATAGAGTACATGGGGCACACACTATACTACTTATTGTTGGCATTTCCAAAATCTGCCCTAATTTTATTTATATATAATGGAAACACGAAATGGGTATTTTAATATGAGATATCGGCCACGCTGACAACCGTAACATTGAAAAATGGACCTTCGAAAATAAAGTTTGAAGAGTTTTGTAAAACTATAAACGAAGTGAAATAGAATAGGTATATACCATATTCAAAGTGCTAACACGTTTTATTTAAATTATCCTATTGAAGAATTAAGTAATTATCGGCGGTCCCAACACTATGTATCTAAACGAAAAAGTATGAAGTATATTATTCATTTTGAAGTAATATTTTGGTCTCCCATGTAGATCAACCTATCAGCCGGTCCAAAATTCTATAAAACCGGCTAAGTGTGAGTCCGACTCGCGCACGAAGGGTTCCGTACCATTATCGATAAAAAATCACGTTTGTTGTATGGGAGACCCCCTTAAATATTTATTTCATTTTAATATAATTATTTATATTTAAAGTGAAATTCTGTGAATATTTCAAGCGTCTACCTGTTGCCATTATTAAAATCGAGAGAAAAACGGGAAAAAAATCAAGTTTTTGTATGGGACCCCCATTCAATATTTATTTCATTCTGTTTTAATATAGTTTTTTGTTATAGTGGCAACAAAAATAAATCATCTGTGAAAATTTTAACTGTCTAGCTATCACGGTTTATAAAATACAGCCTGGTGACAGACAGACAGACGGACGTACAGCGGAGTCTTAGTAATAGGGTCCCGTTTTTACCTTTTGGTTACGGATCCCTAAAACATATGATTTTCATTTTTACATAAGCTTTATGTAGGTAGTATTTGGGGTATGTCACCTTTACTTAATAAGTAAGCCTAAGTACCTACGACATACACACGACATACTTAAAATTTTTCCTGTACAAAAAGTCGCAAATGTACGTCCGCTTTCCTTCCAATTATTCAAGCATTACAATTAAGTTATTCATACTCATATATGGGCTATAGAGTACCGCTAACAAGCAGACAAGCACAATGAGACTATCGGCTCCGACAAAGTCGCGACTTATCTGCAATTTCAAAAGGGATATTAACAGCCTGTCCCAAATTTCCTCTGGTCTGTCTGATTCCTGGCCCTCCCTCCCCATGTTTAATGAAGATATCAATTACGAGTAGGATTAGAAGATGATAAATATGTGTATAAAGTTACCCTCAAACTTGAATAAAACGGGTTGCATAAAGTAAGATGGAAACAAATAACCCTTAATTTTTGAGTAAAGATGAAACAAATCCGCAGGTCTAGGCTAAGTATTCAAAAGGTAATATTAATTATTTTACAAATGTTACTGTCATGTCCCAACTGCCCAACCCCCTGTACATTGGAAGACCTAAACTCGGCTAATATATATTTATTAGTCCATTCCGACTCGCTAAGAAGAAGAAGATGATTATGGCTAAGTAAGAAATGCGGCGCCAACGGCGTGGAACGATGAAGAGACGATTGAACTGCCGTTCCATTATCTATGGAAAAGAACCGCGCGCCACTGTGGAGATATCTTTCTTATTTATGCTGTGATAAATAGCGTGCGCTGAAAGAGACCTGTATGTATCCTGCACGATAATAGAGGTTAAAGAGGTTAAATTTAACAAAAAAACGGATATAGGAAATGATTTTCGAGCCAGGATCTAAATACTCCGCAAAGGTAGGCTTACAAATGACTCTATTAGTTTTCAGTGCGCTCAATGCAATCTTATCTAGATGGTTTTCACTTGATTAGGAGCTTGTTTGGATTAATATCATACTGTCGTCTCAAGTACAGTTAGAATCCAAGCCCTTGGTCTGCCAAAATAGCTCATTTGAAATAAATTCGTAAAAACGTGGCTTTTTTTAATTGCAAAAATAATTTGACTTCAAAAAATGGGACTAAAACATATTTAAACTGACGAAAACGAAAATCTTTGCACGGAATGATATTGTACATATAAACCTCCCAGGTGAAAAGCTTTGCATGATAGTAAAGTTCATTTAAATCGGGCCCATCCATAGTTTATCCAGCATAGACAAACATATATACATACTTAAAAGTTAAAAATATACTTTATAAGCGTTTTATTGTAGTAAGTATGGTCACACACTGGTCCACAACTCTATAAAAGGCCATTTCGACTCGTTAAGAAGAAAAGGTGTTTTATTTGAGCCTGTAGTCGAAGCGAACATTGTAGGCTGACTGCATCTCTTCCTTGTTTCCGGCTAACTACACCGACAATTACTCACAAAAAGAGTAGAAGGACGTACACTAAAGATGTGATAATATGTAATACTAGCTTTTACCCGTCGAGTTCATCCGCGTTAATTTAGTAAGTTGTAATAAAGACTACATTTCTATGGCAAAATAGGATTTCTCGTACGAAGTTCAACTCCCCTTTTCATTTCCTCAATGGATTAATTTACGATAAAATCTATCCTGTCCTTTCCCGGGTCTCAAACTATATCCATACCAAATTTTATCTAAATCGGTTCAGTGGTTGAAGCGTCAAAGGTAACATTCAGTCAGTTTAACAATTAATTAAAAAGCAACAAGGATGCATCATATCCGTATTAAGTTGCTCGTTATTTGATTTAGCACGTTTATATTGGACGCACGCGCTGGGGTGCGTACGCGCACTCGACAATGTGACCATCATGTCTTGATATTTTTTGATTGCAGCGTATTTTTTGGAGCTAAAAACGTACAAATAAAATTTTTTTGCCTTATTTATGTTTAGAAAAACAACATTAATACCTGAGATGTATTATTTTATATCCGATTAAACTGATTGGTTACTAGGAAAAAAAATACTTATGTATATAGACCAGACTTTATCCATCTTACTTTATCCAGATTGCAGACGTTCTGAAAAAAGGAGAGGTAAAAAGTACCCGTAACCGAAGGGCATGTATGAAGAGATTGATGAGTATTGATGAAGCGAAAGAGGTTTGTCAGGATCGTAGCAAGTAGAGGTCCATAGTCTCTGCCTACCCCTGTGGGAAATAGGCGTGATATTATGTATGTATGTATGTAAAAAACACGGTCTAACAAAGTAGTCGGTTTAGACCATTATCCGCCTAAAACAAGAGACCTCACGCAATATAACACCTCTTTTGTCTATAATAATGGTATAAACCAGATCCTGAAAGCATTCTGAAGTTTTAAGTCAGATCTGAAGTTTTATAATAAGGCGGTAATAGTTTCGATTGTTTCTATTTTATTTTTTATTTGTTGTTTACGTTTTACGAGACAAAAATGTGTTTAAAGACTGTTTGGTCCTGCTACCCCGTATTTATTAGTTGTATAACTTTCTCTTTCGACAGACCACAGAAACCGAGGTGCGGCTAAGACCCCGTATATGGCTTAACGACAATGCTTTATGCCACATCTGACAATTTAGCAAATTCTTGATCAGCCTATAAGAAGTAAATGACTTACTACTGGTATTGGTAGATGTTTCCATAACACAGCAACTTAGTTCGGTTAAGTAAAGATAATACTCGTAGAAAGTTTATTTACTAGGCAAATTAAAAACCCCCAACTGTCAAGAACGCCATGTAGTGATGAGTAGTGGAACTACTCATCACTAGACTTGATATCCGTAGCGCAATCTATCGTTTGCTAAAGAAAGCCCTGACTTTCAAGCGTTAACCCCCAATAACTTTTTAACGGCAGAACCGATCCTCAGACAGACAGACCGCCAGACATGAGCGTCAAACTTATAACACTCCTTCTTTTTTGTCGGGGGTTAAAACAATTAATATAAATATTTTTTTCTAATTTTAACATTTTCTTGGCATGTCATTTTATTTTCAGTTGGTAGTCACAGGCACTCTTATGATGAGCAACAGATCGCTTTCACGCCTTGATTAAGTATCGATTTTGAAAGAGAAAAATTGAATTCAATCTCTTCTCTTGCCCACCTACTTTCTAAACGAATTTCTTCCCATCTCATAAAAAATCTACTAAACTAAACTAATCAGCAAATTAAGCTATGCTTATTTTTATAATGGTCGACTTACGACAAAGTATCAAAAAAGTAGACGTAAAAAAAAAGTTCGTGCTAAGTCCCGTTTATACATAATAGGGAATATGCATGAAAAAAATATATGTTATCTAATCAGTTTATCCATAAATATTCAAAAATAAATTACTGACAGTGAAAACAGAATAAGATTTGGTTAAAAAACGAACGAGATATAACAATTTTACGGAACTATGTCTATCTCACTCGCAAAAACGCTATTTTCTATGGCAAATGTATAGATGATGTGGACTTTGACGTCATCAGTACATATTGGACTTCTCTTTCTAATTGAAACTTTGAATTATTACATGTTCGTCGCTGATTAAGATATTTTATAAATTCTTTCATATTTGTTTACTGTGAGTAATAAGGAGTTTATTAAGCAAATAAAAAAAATACGTGCATATTCTCCATTACATTAATCAAGTATCAGAAAGTCCGGTCGTCGTATACATCTGAAAGGCGAGTGGGCGAAACAGTTTGTAGATAATTTAACTGCTACCGCACTGAGTTCAAAGGGCTATTATTATTGCTCTATTGCGGCCTACCTTCCGACTGGTTTTCGCTAGTGCTTTCACGGTTCCTTAAATATCCAGTAAAAGTAGTAAAGTATAGCAGAAAGTGTTATAACATTATAATCGAAGTAATAAATCGAATGACATCATCCCTTATATTTTAACAGCTTCGTAGAAAACACGTTTTTAACACATTTTTTTTTTCGGTTGCCCAAATATCAACTGATATCTATTGGAGAATTGTAGTATTGTTAAATTTTTAACGCGGGTAAGCCATTTTAAACTACAGACTGAGCTGAGCAAGGTTTTCAAAGGATATTTCGTATCTGACATACCGTTACTGGTTTTTTACATGATCTTATCCTAATATAAAAAAAAAAAAGATTTTCATTGACACAAGTGATGGCCACTTCCACATACGATATACAAATAATCTTTTCATTTCGTTTTTTTTTACAATAATGCACACAAATAAAAACTTGAATGAACGGATTTTAAATAACTACATACATACAGATTATATTCTGTTGGCGCCTTTAAATTGATTAACATGTCATATTAATGACACTTTTTTATCAAATTAGGAAAAAATCCATTCAATAAACTAATTTTAATGGTATCACTTTCAGACCAGACATTTAAAAGAGGTTAATGACAATATAATCACTTTGATCAAGAGATAAAACATAACAACCTGAATCAAACAGGTAAGTAAACATTATAAATGAAATGTATGACAAAGTTATACAGGTCACATAATTTTCGGCATATTTGGGTGACATAGTCATCTTTGCGCAATGAACCTCGGACTCCGAAAAAGCACAGCAGGAGATGTTGTTAAAGGGTAACAAGTTCAAATCAATAATATCCTTGTAGATTGTTTGTTATTTATAGAGAAGCGGCATCTATAAATAACAAACAATATTATATGTATCTAAAAATCTAAATTTATTAAGATGCGCCGATGATACGACCAATTTATGGAGTCACACCGCTGCTATTATGTAGATAATGTGACGATAAAATGCGGTTGGGGATCCGTACAGAAATTCAAAGGGTTCAAATCCTTTACAGAATACTATAGAGAATTTTTGTTTTTATTCTCCGAGTCTACTTGACCCTTGAACAATCCGGCGTTTATGTGAGTATTTATGTTTGTTTGAAAATAACTCGAATAATGTTAATGTTACTTTGATGTTTAATAGACGTTTAGACGTAGCTAATAGAATTTGTGAATTCGAACATGAGCCTTATCGGTCAAGGGGATGCTAAGATGTTGGGTCCGCGAGTTGACAGTTCGGGGCAAATCACTAGATTAGTTATTTGTTACGTCATTTCAATAGACGTTGGATGTTAAAAATGTTTCAAGAATTCTTTTACTGTCTGTTACAAGTCACAAAGATTGCGCTAGCCCCAAAGTAATTTAAAGACTTGTGTGGGATACTAACTCAACGATGCTATATTTTATAACAAATACATATTATAAAGATAAACATCTAAGACCCAAGTCAATCTGAAAAGGATCATTTTCCATCTTGACCTGACCGGGGATCGAACCCGGGACCTCCATGACAGCCTGGCATGGTGTTCACTAGGCCACAGAGGTCGTAAACATCTCTATACTTACGACCTACGTATGAATGTTTATGTGAAAGTAAAGCGGAGCAAATGAGATTTGCTGCTTCAAAAACTTCGTGAAAGGATTACAAAGCAGATATACTATACTCCCGGCTGCGTTTATGTTTATAAAATGCGCTCAGACAGAGATCCATATTACAAATGCAAAAGTAACTTTTTCTGTAAACTTTTCACAAATGTAACAGGTATTACATAAATGTAATTTAATCCATTACAATTCTGCTAATATATGAAAATGTATGTATAGTTTTAGCACACTTCTGAACATTAAATCCGTTTAATCCTACTGAACCCAATCTATTTTAACTATTCGCGCTTGACCAGCAAATGAAACATTCCGTGTACAAACCCTATTACAGGGTGTTAGAGATTATGACATTAATAACACAGGTTATTACTGGGCGTGTCCTGACAATTTGTGGTATTAAAGGACGACATGAAACGGGATTGTCAATAGGAACGAGTTCATTTTCTACAGGATTACAATTTAAAAACTAAAGTACCTAACTAAATGTAATCAAAAAAATGTATTAGGTTTTCGACCCGTGAATTAAAATGAACATTTGGTAATGAAAAGTAAAACAAGTTACTATAATCTTATACACTTATGTTAAGGAGTATGAATAACTTTAAGGAAAGCGTCTCAGAATTTCGAATATAGACTATTTCGACAATACTTGTCACCTACTTAAAGTACGAACATCGTCTGTCGGCATTGAGTGGTAGACTCAAATTACACCTAGTACCTAAGATATTTAGTCACCTAATCATGATAAGATACTTACCACCAGCCAGTAGTTTAGTATCAAGGGCTGAACGGCACTCAAAAATTGAAAATTTGGTCAGTTGTTAAAAAGTCATCCTGTTTATAATCATGTGAAAAGCAAGTTAAAATAAACAAACAAGCTATAATAGGCACTTGTTTCTACTTACAAATATTTGTTTTAATAAGTTCAGAATTCAATAATTTAAGATCTCGTGATAAGGATCTATAAAATGCGAACAATATATTCAGTTCAGTCAGTACTTATTAACAAAGTAATGTACTTAACAAAAATGTTTGCCGTCTGGCTATCTAAAGTTATGCGATGTGCTTACCTTACAGACCTTTGCAGACGAACTGCACCTTTTTATTTAATTTAAAAACCTGGAGTGGATTCAAATGCGACCCGCAACTTCGCAAGGCAGCCTTTGTGTCTCCTGTTGACTTGACAGGCTCCTTATTTTTTTTTTACATTGACAAATAAACGACCCACGTCATCCACCCACGGCCATGTAGAGTAGTAGTGTGGGACTTGGACCCACCTAAACCCCTTACCGCTTCTTTTTCTTGGTCTTTGCGCAGTTTTAGTAGTCGCAAGGTAAACAAGTCAAGTCAACTGATGGTTTTGATAATTAGAGTAGACTGTCGTTTATCTCGAACTTCAGCCAAAATAGTTAGATATGATAAATAAAAGATTTATTCTGTTTTATCTGTTCATTTTGGAATCATTAAGAGAGGCCTATGTTCAGCTGTGGACGTTATGCGGCCGTGATGATGATGATGATCTGTTACACACGTTATACAAGTGAAAAATTATAACATTAATATCTTAACACTCACTCAACCTAACATGCATCATTTGTGCAACAGAAGCTCAAAAATGTTACAGGTCAGCGAAATGTTGCTCATGTTGAACAACTGCTGAAATTCAGTTGTCATCCTGAGAGAGTTGACGCGAAGCTGGAATGTTTAAATTAACATTTTCTTTTGCGTGCACATCATGCTCTCATAAGTTTTTAATAAAGTACTTAAAATGACTCGGGCTTTTTACTCTCCTTCTTCTTCGGTATCCTTTGGTGGGCTTCGAAACACCATTGCAACACGGGTGCAACAGACAATTTGCTAAGATGAGAATCATCACATATCTCAATGGCAATTTTGTCTCGTCTGCTCGGCTTCAATGATGTTCTAAAAATTAAGATGTGATAAATTCATGCATCGATTTATGAACTAAACTCGTTTTATACTGTTAAGTCTCATAAACATGGTATACAATCATGTTTATGTAATGTCCCGAAGTAGCAAATACAATTTCAGAGAGATAGCTTGCGGTACATAGAGTCTAAGGACAGGTAAATCGCATTTCATACTATTAGAAAAAAATGGAACCAGAAGAAAACGTAGGCTTTAGAATTTTTAACATAAGTTTTTATTTTGTCGTGAAAAGGTATCACCTATTTATAAGCGTAATAATATATAATCTCAAGAGTATTTTGTCTTTTAAAACGTATTTATTACTTATAATTTTAAAATGTAAAAGTGTACGAAGATCAAATGTCATCGAAAATAATAAAATGTCACTAAAACTTGTCCCCGCCGCTATAACACATCTAAAGCATTCTATCACTAATTTTGACATTATTTCAAACTACACTTGTAATACAGGAAATAAGCGGCGTGTCCCCGGTTTGATTGTTTTTTTTTTATCGACTTGTTTCTACCATTTAATTAAGACCTTAGCAGTACAGATAAGGTGAAAGTTATAGAGTACACGCTTTGATTGAAAAATGATAGACGTAGCACCGCTAACAAAAGAATCTTCTTGACAAATGAGTACATCCATCCAAAAGCACTTGGATTATTATGCACGCGTTCGCTTGGACTTGTAAATATGTATAATTGTATACCTCTATAAACGCGACTTTATAAACAGAGCTTACACGGATTGAAGTAACATAAGAGTTACTTGTATTATCTGTCACTTCTTTAACGATATCATAGATATTTAAGAATCTCAGTAAAAAAAAACCATTTATGTGCGAGTCGGACTCATACATGAAAGGTTCCATATCTTCGTACAATGTTTTAACATTTATTTTTAGTAGTTGTTGTAATAGTGGCCACAGTAATACATAATCGGTGAAAAATTGAAATATCTTGTTAATGCCATTATAAAGAAACGCCTTTTAATTTTTAACTTTATCTTATTTTAGGTATTTTTTGTTTTATCGGCCACAATAATTCATAATGGGCGAAATTTTCAAGTGTCTAGCTATTACGGTTTTAGAGATAGATATCTGACTGACGGACAGACAGAGACAATGGAATCTCAGTAAAAGGGTCCCGTTGTCATCCTATCCAAGGGCGCCAAAGGAACCCTAAAACAATTCATATACACGTAACATTCATCCAATCCAATCCAAAGTCCAAATCAATTTTAAAAAGATAATTTTCACAATACACTCTATAGTTTAGCTATGAAAACACAAACACGATGTTTAGCGTTAAAACATTTCTTAGATGCTTCTTAGCTTAAAAGTTGTATATAATGCGATATCTAAATTAAATGTAACATCATTCACTAATAAACGTATTAAACATAACCATATAGATAGACAGTACTTAATGTTGATATTAAGTAATAGTATGCATGGGAATTTCTTTAGATTATGTCTTTTATCAAAACTAAAAGTTAATGAGTACTTACTTTGGGGCTAGCTCAATCAGTGTTATTTGTCTCTATATATTTAAATTTATTTATTTATTTACTTCTAGATTTGGGATTAGTTATCGGGATAAAAGGTACTTTCAATAAATACGTCATATATATTTTTTTATTAATTAGGATGGTAATTGGTTCATCAACATCATTATTTTCAGCCCACATGAACTCACTGCTGGTAAGTGGTTTATTTTATAAAAATATATAATTGACGACGTCTGTGGCCCATCGGTGGTCATCATGCCACACTGTCAGACGGGAGGTCTTAAGTTCGACCCCCGGTGAGGTCAATATGGAAAATAATCTTTTTGGACCTGACCTGACAAGACCTGGGGGTCTTGGATGTTTATCTATATATGTATTTGATATAATATAGTATCGTTGAGTTTTTATCCCATTACACAAGTCTCGAACTTACTTTGGGATAGCTAAATCTGTGTGATTTGTCCGTATACATAATATGATCCCTATACGTGGGGCGCACTATAAGTTTCCGGAATAATTATGAAAAAATACTATTTAAGGTACAAAATTAATTTATTGTTTTTCAAAATAATCTCCCTTGGCGTCTATGCACTTTTTCATTCGATGAAACCAGTTTTGAAAACTTTTGTGCCACTCCTCTGTGGTGACCTCTGAAACGTGTTTTTCATACTCCTCGACAGCCTCTTCTGGTGATGAAAATCGTTGACCGCGTAATTGGTTCTTAATTTTTGGGAACAGAAAAAAGTCACAAGGTGCCAGGTCGGGACTGTATGCAGGATGACTCATGAGTTCTACATTTTTCGCCTTCAAAAAGTCGTTTGTCTGTCTGGCCGTGTGAGAACTAGCATTGTCGTGGTGCAGGATGATACGGCGTTTACGGTTATTTTTACGGAGTTCGTCAATAACTTCCGGCAAACAAATGGTCGTGTACCAGTCACTATTCACTGTACGACGATTCTCTAAAGCAACAGTAGCCACGTGTCCAGTTTTATTAAAAAAAGAAGCAATCATCCGCTTAGATGCACTTTTAACGCGCGCCACTTTGGTTGGTTTCGGCTCATCTTGAAAGACCCATACGCTCGATTGCTGCTTTGTTTTGGGATCGTAGCAATAAATCCATGTTTCGTCACCTGTTACTATGTCCCACACCAAATTTGACGCACCTTCGTTGAATCTGGTAAGCATGGCACTGCACCAAGTGACGCGGTCCGTTTTTTGAGCCTCGGTCAAGTTGTGTCGGATCCACCGCGAGCACAGCTTTCTCACACCCAAATGTTTGTGTAGGATTAATTGTATTTGACTCATGCCTATTTCTAAGGATGCGCGAATTTCATGGTTGGTCACATGCCTGTCTGTTTCTATCATACGGCGCACAGCATCGATGTTTTTGTCACAGCGGTGGACGGCCGACCATCGCGAGATTCGTCACTGAGATTGATACGACCACGCTTGAATTCTGCAAACCAGCTATAAACAGTTGTCTTGCATGGTGCTTCATTGCCAAAAGCTGTTTCAAGCCGAGCGATGCTCTGTTGAGCTGTCAAATTACACTTAAAATCGTAGAAAATCATACTACGAAAATTTTCCCGAGTTAAATCCATGTTGATGCAGACACACAATTTTTTAAATGACGCCACAAGATAACAAACAAAAGACAGTCAGATGAAACAAACTGCATTCTACAGCCAAAGAGTTCTATTTTCAAACTAGCTGATGCCCGCGACTTCGTTCGCGTGGACTTTATGACTCCGGCGTATAAATATAAATAAAAACTAATGAGAGAGAGAGAGAGAGAGAGAGAGAGAGAGACACAGAGGGAGAAAGTACTTGTAACAGTGTTAGGAGTTAAAAGTCAATATTATTTTAATTCTTTCCTTCGGGAGCCAATATGAAAAGAGCTGAAGTGTTACTAACCCTGGAGAAAGCCACAATAAGTAGGCCTTGCGAAAAACCAGTCCTTAGATCGACATCAGCAGCTTTAAGCCTCTAAAACTGTGACTTATTTCCATAGCAAAGCAAGTTAACATATGGAACTGTGTATTTTCAAAAGGAAAATTGTTGGGGATGAGTGGCATACGCGGAATAAATACAGTTTCACTGGAATCACTCACTTACTGTGAGCTTTAAGTGTCTCAGCAGACTATGCCGAAGTTTAGTGGCTAAAGTTCAGTGTGTAAAGTTCGGTGGGGATGACACACTAAATAAGCTGAAGTTCAGCTGCTGAAGTTCGGTGGAAACGCCGGACAGTAGTGATGTGCCGATATGAGAATTTAATCTTCCGTCTTTGGCGCGTCTGCGGCGAACGGAAACGGGAGCGGAAGAGGGAACGGAAGTGGAAGAGGGAACGGGAACGGGAGCGGAAGCGGAAGCGGTAGCGGGAGCGGGAGCGGGAGCGGAAGCGGCAGCGGTGGTGGCAGCAGCGGCGGCGGAGGCGGCGGCGGCGGCGGTGGTGGCGGCGGCGGCGGCGGTGGTGGCGGCGGCGTCGGCGGTGGCGGAGGCGTCGGCAGCGGCGGCGTAGGAGTCGGCGTCGGTGGCGGCGGCAGCGGCGGCAGCGGCGGCGGCGTCGGCGGCGGCGGCGGCAGCGGCGGCGGCGGCGGAAGGTGCGGCGGCGGCGTCGGCGGTAGCGGTGGCGGCGGCGGCGGCGGCGGGAGCGGGAGAGGGAGCGGGAGCGGGAGCAGGAGTGGGAGCGGAAGTGGGAGCGGGAGCGGAACGGGTACGGGTACGGGTACAGGTACGGGTACGGGTACGGGTACGGGTACGGGTACGGGTACGGGGGGTACGGGTACGGGTACGGGTACGGGTACGGGTACGGGTACGGGTACGGGTACGGGTACGGATACGGGTACGGGTACGGGTACGGGTACGGGTACGGGTCCGATTCAGGCAAAAGCATCGGAAGTTCGGCGTTATGTGTTGCTAGTAATGCAAATAACATTGCAGGCATGCATTGGCTGAAATTCAGCCGCTGAACTTCGGCATACAGTGCTGAGACATTAAGTTGGGTTCCGTTACACAGTTTCGGCGGAGTCAAATTTCGCATCAGCATTATTGGCCCTCCGACTATAAGACTTATTTTGTGAGCCGTGAGTCCATTTGCTGCAAGTGAATTAAGAAACTCAACTGGATAATTGGTGGCGTCGTCAACAACACTATCCAAGAAATCGAAATATATATCTATTTATCTAAATATATATAACTCAAAGGTGACTGACTGACTGACATAGTGATCTATCAACGCACAGCCCAAACCACTGGACGGATCGGGCTGAAATTTGGCATACAGGTAGATGTTATGACGTAGGCATCCCCTAAGAAAGGATTTTGATAAATTACACCCCTACGCGAGCGAAGCCGCGGGCACAAGCTAGTTAACAATAATTTGCGTCATAAGTTCTTTATTAATTGATTTTTAATTTTTTGGTGTCAATATGGCGCGTTCACATAACCAAGAATTTTCTGGTGTGTTATGCTCTGAAGGTCCGCAAATACTGAACTTATAAGTTCTACTTCGGACGAAACAACTTTTTTTTTGAAAAAATTTCAACACAGACATTTTTGTACAGACACATTTTTTTTACTCTTTTATTATAGTATACATTTAGTATTTTTTGTTCAGCGGCAACAAAAAACATCATCTATAAAAATTTCAACTGTCTAGCTATAATGGTTAATGAGATACAGCCTGGTGACAGACAGACAGACAAACAGTCGGATGGTCTAAGTAATAGGGTCCCGTTTCTACCCAACCCTATGGAACCCTAAAAATCGAATAAAATAAGTATTTATCGGGGGCTCCCATACTACAAACGTGATTTTTCATAGATTATGGTACGGAACCCTTCGCGCGCGTCCGACTCGCGCTTGGCCAGTTGTATTATAACTCAACAAAAAGTTCTCATCAGACTTAACAACTTTTGCTAAGGCGGCATTTTAATATTTCTTATAGTTTAGCTGGACCATTATAGTTCTGCATCATGTGTTCCATTTTCCAAAATCAATTATAGCCTATATGTTGCCCAGGCTTCACAGCTATATAACAAAAAAGTTTCATTCGAATCCGTCCAGTATTTCCGGAGATTAGCGTGTACAAACAGACAAACAGACAAACAGACAAACAGACAAACAGACAAACAGACAAACAGACAGACATTTTTTTTTATTTTCTTACTCTATTACTATATCTCCATCGCCCCAAATATTTTTTTTTGAAAAATTTTCAATGTACAGACTCATTTTTTTTACTCTTTTATTATAGTATAGATGTTGCAATAAATTTTTAAATATTTTTTATGTAAGTGGCCAGTTCCGGAAACTTATAGTGCGCCCTATGTATACTATATAATATATTCAGTATATACTATATTAATTTCAAGAGAATCAAAATCTTATTTATCTAATTTAACAATGAGCAATTATTTTCAAATAATTAAATAATGATTTTACAATGGATGGATTAAAATCCATTATTTAAATAACGGATTTTAATCCATCCATTGTAAAAGAGTGATCCCTTACACAAACGTGACATTCATAATCCATTAATTAAAACACTTTAACGGCAATAAAACAAACAAACGGAAACAATCTCAACCCGTGATTTAATTTGCTCCCTTTGCTCCATATCAATCAAATGGAAGGGCCTCGCCTTTCAATTCCAATTACCGCTCAGTTGTCAGTTGGCTGACAGGTCTGTCAAACTAACGGATTAATTTGACAGCCGACCCCACGCGCGGTGACAGCCGCTGTCAAATTGACATTTCATGCTTGCCTGAGTCCTAATTGGGCGATTTTCCAGATTTTGATTTAATCTTTGGAGGAATCCTGTTGTTTTATAAGAGTGAAAGTTAATTGAATGTTTATCATACTCTCGGATTCCAAATCAGTTAATTTAAGTAGGTAATCCTTAATTTTAAATTGATATCATGCAGAGTATTAAAACTAAAAGGTTTAAAGAGATACAAAGGCATTTGTTTATGATATTTAATTCACTTTTGACTCAATTATGACTTATCAGACATGTAATTACCTTTAACTTAATAATAATTTATAAGTTCATTAATTTATAAAAATTTTATGTATAAATATAGTTTGACACTGATTTAGAAGTAAGCGTTGAGAGAAAACGTTAATTTGTCGATAAATGTGATGTTATAACAATTTTAATTTATGTAGAAATATTTGTATACATATTGTTTTGACTTGTTGCACATGATATGCACAATTACCTGTTTTAATTATTATCATTCGCCGCGGTGTTCGCGATAGAGACAGCATTGTTTTAGACTTTCGTAATCTAAGAATGGTTGAAGTTAACATTTAGCTTAACGACTAGAAAACGTGCCTGAAATTTGTGTTAAGTAATTACTTAACCCTATATTTATTTTAGAAATAAGACCCAAGAAATGTACATGTACGTATAAAATTATTTATGTAAAACTACAAGACAGCGCGCTTTTTTTTACAGTTATATATCGAAGAAGCCTTACTCGTACTTGAGGGAGCCTTACTTTTTGCAGGTGTTTCATTCTGCGTGGCTGCATTTGAGGCCTAAGAATATTATTGCACATCTAAAACAGAATAATTTCCAAAAAAAGTATTGGAGTATTTAGAATAGGCAGTAAATCGATAATATCGATAAGAAGCTAGGGTTATAAATCGATGTCGTTACATTAAAATGAAAAGAAAGCACATACTAACAGATAGAAAATATGCACTACTTTGCAATTGCCTTCTTATCTCACTGACGAAGGTGCAAAGTTAACTTCAAATTCATGTCTTAAATAACGTTATAATTATTAACAAAATAAGTCGACATTGACGGAAGAAAAGTGACATTATTAAAAGATTAGATGACATTTTGTTCTAGGTAAATAATTGCTTAAACTAACATTTGCTCACGTTCTAATAAGACGGAATTAGTCCAAAATCGTGGTTAACTTTGCAACACTATAAAAGCCTGCTATCTTAGAAAGTTGGTCACTTACACTTACACGGCAAATAATTTTCATTGTATTGTAATGTCGTGATATTTAGCGGTGTAGGCAAATACCACCTGTCGTAGACTGTCACGAAGTTTTATCTGTTGAAAAGTTAAGTGACGTAATTGGGGTTTTAATATTCTAAGATGTTAGATGTTTGGAAGGAGATGGGGATGGGATGGGACGATCCACTGATACGTCCCAAAGGTGAACTGGTAGACGATGCTTAGCATTAAGTTGTACCTTTTGTACTTAAATCTTAAGTTTTAGGGCAGTAAATTAAATAAACAGTTCATTACTTGCATGTGAAAATAACTCTACCTTTTCGCTTCAAGTACTGAATTTTAATTAAACCCATTTAGATTAAATTTGGTATGGTTATAGTTTTAGACCCAGAGAAGGTATATGATACTTTTATCCCCGTATTAGGTTTCTGTGGGATTGTCAAAAATCAGGGCACACGGGCAACGCTGCGTACATAAGCTAGTTTTTCCATAAATCTCATTATTATGCCTACGTAGATCTTTTCTGCTTCGAGTGTTAGGAAAGTCAAGAAATAATGCCATTTTTGCATATTCTTCCGGAAAATTTCCCGGGGATACTTATGAAAGCGTTGCGAACTCACGCCGGCGCCGGGCCAACGAGCTCCTTCTTCAAGCAATTTTACAAATCATCAAAACAAAGATTTTCACCATAGCTCCCCATCTGTTCGGTCAGGGACTGATGGAATATTTGGATTGAAATAGTTCCGTTTATGGATCCATAAAAATCTTTGCATGGAACTTTATTATCCTTACGATTCGAAACCAATATTTAAAGACTGTAGTGTGTCCGCCAAGTCCAGAATTAATGTCGCTGTGCGCATTTCTTAGCCATTAATTAAGATTTTTACTTAAACAGGCACAAAAAAAAGATGTAATTTTACCTTTATTACATTTTCTTTTTACATTCATAGTATTTAGTCATTTTATTTTGTAACTAACATAGTCCAGTGTTATTTGGGTCCTTTGGATTTAAAGTACTTAGTCAATTAGCTAAACTTTCTCATAAACCTATATACTCGTATTATAAAAAAAGGATGTAATCTTCGTCTATTTTACACTAATTTTACGGGTAAAAATTGGAACTTCAAACTTATAAATTAAACCAAATTAATTAGGTACCTAATATTAAAGACTTGGCGGTTGGCGTCAATTATAACATATATTTCTGTTTATATTTTTTTAATATTCCAAATGAAACGCAATTTTTATAGCATTTCAGCAATGCTTAGTTTAGTATTATTATACGCATAAATAAAAATCATTGTATATTTTTTTGAAGATTATTGACCGATTGTAAAATAAAGGAATAAATGACGAATTGACAAAAAAATTAATACTGAAAAATATAAACTTTACCGAACGTTGTTCAAGTATAGGTCCATACTATCGACTCAGAATTCGTTGACAAGTGCAACTACGTTGCAAGTGACATTCGTTGAGAGAGTCCTATTCTCAACAGCTGGAAGGATGATGATGATGATTATATCAATTTAATAACTAGGTTTGTAACGATGTTGCAATAAACCCTATCCTTCTGTAGTGATATCATGTCTTTACATTCTTCCTTTTTCCATCTTTTCATTCTGTCCACCATTTCAAATTTCATTTAAATTAAATTTCTAAATTTTTGACACATTTATTCCATCCTCACCAGCCTGACTCATTCCACCACCTGACTGATACAAGCAACTTAAATTATATAATTATATCAGGGCTGACACAAATAAATGTATTTTTCTACTCCTATACTGTTATCTGTCTTTTGAATGATCCCGAACACTAATATAAGAACATTGATATCATGAATGTAGTAAGTACAAAGTATGTAGGTACCATTTTGTTCGATAACTTTTTGCCATCTTATAGGTAGGGACATGATCCCATTGCTATAGAAATTTTGGGGCTTCTGATCAAAAAACTGCGTCAAGTAGTTTTGGCAGTCCTCTCGTGATGTTAACCTGGCACTGCCTAAAGAATTCTGAAGAGACCGAAACAGGTGGAAATCTGAAGGTGCCAGGTCAGGACTAAACGGCGGATGCATTAACACCTCCCAGCCAAACTCTCTTAATTTTTGCTGAGTGGTTAAAGATGTGTGAGGTCTAGCGTTATCATGATGAAAAACCACACCCCTTCTGTTGATTAATTCCGGCTGCTTTCCCTCAACTTCTTGCTTTAATCTTATCAGTTGTTCGCAGTAGAGTTCTGAATCGATGGTCCTGCCTGGTGGTAACAGTTTATAATGAATAATGCCCTACCAATCCCACCACACACACAGCATCACCTTGTTGCGAGTTAACCCGGGTTTCGCCACAGTCTGTAAAGCCTGAACGGCCTTTGACCATGACCTTTTTCGCACGTTCTTGTCGTACGTGATCCACTTTTCATCACCAGTTATCAATTTCTTCAAAAATGGTTCGGTCTCATTACGTCGTAATAAAGAATCACAAATGAGTACACGGTTCATTAGTTTTCTTTCAGAGAGCTCGTGAGGTACCCAAATATCGAGCTTCTTCGTGTACCCATTTTTTTTTTCAAATGCGCCAAAACTGTTTTGTGGTTAATTCCCAGTTCTTAAGCTACGTCGTAACTACCGATATGCCGATCTTGCTCCACTTTTTCAAAAATAGCATCCATTTTATCGGTAACAGGGCGACCAGAGCGACGTGCATCTTTGACATCAAAATTTCCGGATTGAAAACGCTTAAACCAAATTTGTGCTACTCTCACAGACACTGCACTAGGTCCATAAACAATTAAACATCGCAAATTTTTTTCGCGGCTTGCTTCGCATTTTTACCTTTTTGGTAGTAAAATTTTAAAATGTATCTAATTTCTTCATTAGATTCACAATACAATACAATACAAATACTCTTTATTGCACCATAAACAAAAGGAAAAACAATAAACAGAAAAAAAAGAAGACAGAATTATGATACAAAGGCGGACTTATCGCATAGCAATCTCTTCCAGTCAACCTTTGGGTAGAGGGAGAAGTGAATATTAAAAAATAGGCGGTGCAGTATGTTAGATTTACTGTAAATAGTTACTATATAGAACCTGCCACAATATATACATACAAATACTTAAATACACGACATACATACCTACAAATTAATAGACATACATATATACATATAAAATATATATTATAATTATAACAAAATAATGAAATATGAGCATAATGCGAAAGAATCCACTACAAAATAAATCATGAGTTGGACAGATAGTGAGCTTTTAATGCGTTTTGAAGCTGCACAAAGTTTTAGCGCTATGGATATTAATAGGTAAGGAGTTCCACAATCGAACAGCTTGAACGGAGAAGGATTTAGAGTAGTATGTGGAAGAGTGGAGGGGGACATGAAGACGGAGATTGTAGAAGCTGCGTAAGTTACAGTGTGAGACATCAGTTAGGAATATGAAACGCTCTTTTAGATAGCTGGGAGAAGAAGGTATAAATAGTATGGAGTATAAAAGGGAGAGGATATGATAATTACGACGAAGTCACTCATCTTGACGGTAAGAAAAACAAATTAAAATCACGCATTTTCCTAATTTGAATTAGGAATTATCTTCTTTAAAATTTAAACTTTTAAATGATACCAAAACAAGCCAGGTTCAAATAGTATAGCCAAAGTGGTTTTATTACAAGTTCATACATACTATATGCGAAAAGACTTTTTCCCCAATCTAATATAAGGATGATACGATTTTCCTTAATTTTGAATGTTGTTTAATGTCTAGCAGGAAGGCAATATTTTATCATTAGTATGTAGATGTAGGTATATTCGTTGTATATATATTTGCTCGAGTATCTACCTACAATCATTATTATGGCCAATCTAAGATGTAAGATGATTGGATCTTATATAATAAACAAGAAAACATTAATCTAATTATTGCAATAATAAGTAGACTTGTAATTTTTTTACATTATTATTTGTTCAATCAAAAGCTAGTGTGTTATTATTACTTAATACGTCTTGACAGCATGTCATATGGACAGTTTACATAATTTGAATATTTGCGAATTAGATTAGCATAATTTGATCATGAAAACAATTTGTAAAAAATTGTAAATATTATTATTAGGTACGTTTAATCATTAGCAAATTATCTACTTATTTATGACTATGGAATGATATTAAGAGCATAGAATTAAAACATATGTTCCCATTTATATAAATCAAGTGATGTTATAATATATTAATCGATATTTTACTAAGATAATATTAAACAAAATGGCGGATATATGGGGGATTTAAACTTTTAAAAATATCATAGTTCAGCAATGTTGGATTTTTTTCAAAATGTCATGAAACTTTTTTATTACTCTTATCAGGACACAACTTCTCTGTCTGAGCAACTTTTTTGTCCGATAAACTTCAACGGGTCGGGGTGACTCGCGAGGTCTACAGTTCACAGAGCCACTAGTGTTATTATGATTTTATTTCTACAATTATATGATAATTGTCATTGTGTTAGTTTAATGACGTAAACGAGGTGTGAAAATAGGTTTGCATTTATCGGTTTTACCGCAATAAAGGACAATTTGATTAGACTAGACGGACATTGAGCTTTGAGTTACTATCTTGAATTCATTTATATGAATTAAGGTTCAAAACGTATTATTATTTTTACATCATCCTTGCAATGTAAAATTGGTCTGTTTATGCGTGTAGTAGATCATACCTCCCCCCCCCCGCTCCTTCTGCGATGTCTGGTAGATCACACTGATCACACTACAATGCCTAACATTAGCATAAAATTTACCTTCGTTTTGCGTATTTAAGTAACTTAGAGGTTAAATCACAATAATATAAAAATAAGGTAAAATTAATGTATACGATTTCACAAGTTGATTAACACGACTAATCGTAAAATCAACATTATCTTCCGCATTGACCAGACAGACAGTCCCTTAAACACGCCTATTATACTAATCTCGAACTATGACAACTCATAATGATCTATGAATCATTGGAATACCTATCCATATTCGCGCGTCACTACGCGCCGAGGAACGTGCGCGAGAGCACGTAGTACGTTAACGTCACGCAAAAATCGACGAACAAGGCCGAACGTTGACCTCGAAACTAGGACTGCAATTCACGTGATATTAAAATGTGCTAAATTTCGCTGGTTCTTTTTCTTTTATTTTTAGATTTCACTGCTGACATTGCTTGTAGATGTAGTACCTACATTTTTTACAGACTTCTCAGCAATAGGTACTTCCTTATCGTCATAGCGCGCTCTCGTTTAACATAGCTCCTTCAGAATTTGATAATAATGGTGAGCTTTCTGGTTCGCCAACCCTATTTTTGAAATGTGGAGTCACTAATCGAATGGCTTTTTCGTACAAAATATCGTTCGTTTTTTACTGAGTGTTTCAAAAAATTTTGCAATTACATTTAAGTCGCGTGACGTTTACTGCAGGACAGAGGCCTCTGTAAAACTGGGACTACTTAAATCAGTTCATCAAAATTTTAATGTTCTTATATCTCTACTTCACATTGCATTTAAATAAACAATCGAAATAAGAAAAAAGGTTCGTATTTGGCCATCGCACTGAAAAAAATGTTTTCTTTAGGTATATTTTTGTCGTGATTCCTCTCCTCAATATTATTATGAAATGTTTATGTCGAATTTATGGGAGTCACGAGTGTGATTCTGGCATCGGAAATACGAAAACAACTTATGTTTATAATAATTTAAGATATTTTGAATCGATCCCGTGACTTGAGTAATAGCATGAAATAATATGCATATTCTCTACAAATGGTCTAAATTGTTAATTATTATTTGTTTATTTATGATGAATATGATGATCGTTAAAGCGAAATTAGTACGTATGTACACTGATGGAAATATATGAAAAACTGTATTTTTATAATTATAACTATTAGCTTTATATCAAAAGGCCAAACTGGCTACCTATTATTTCTTACTTATATGTGTGTTAATAGCTCACACAGGTCAGAATTTTCGTGCTTCCTAAAAGAATCCGACGTAACTCAATGACTATCATCTAGTGACAAGACACTAGTCAACTAGTATGTGTCCTCACTTAATTTTCACACAAAGTACACGGTAGCAAGTGGTGATAGTTGAAAATGGCCCTACATGAGGACAAACAAGTCGCAGCTATTAAGGATCGAACTCGTGCCTCACAGACGTATAGTCAGTGTATAAAACGTTCAAGCACCAACGCTTCATACTGTTTAAATATCTTTATAAATAAAATATTTTCACAAATGTATTCCACTTACGATGTTAACAAGAATATTAGCGATGTCAATAAACATATTTGCATTGATCGCTACGGAAAAGCAAACAAATGTTCATTCGCAATAAGGCGTGAATTATTCATATCATTACTTACATTTTTATCTTTATTATCATGTCCCATATTTGTATAAAACCAATTTCTATGCCAAAATGTACACGTTACGATTAACATGTTCTATCATCTTCACTCTTTTTAATTTAGAGTAGAATATATACAGGCAAGATCTAATGGCAGATTTTCAACAAAGAAAATATTTAGAGCCTTGTCACACATTGGACACTTTCTAAAGAATTTCATCAAACAATACTAATAATATTAAAAATTATTTACAAAAAGATTACGTTACGTGTGTTATCTACTTATTTTAATATTTTTTTCCCACTGATTGACGTCAATTTATCAATACGAATAATATTCATAAGCAGCTCGCCATTTCTCATTCTGCAATAAATTGATGTCACCACACAATTGATGTTACCGGGCGTATCGATAAATCAATTAATGAAATGATCGACACTGATTCGGGTGTCGATAATTTTATGTCGCAACACTACACAATATGTTTATTATCTGTGGAAAGATAAAGAGGAATGGGCTGCATAATTCTTTTAATTTTAGGGTCAGATTAGCATGTGTGGAAGTGATTATGATAATTTGTTAGAGGGTATAACAATATTGGCAAATATGGGGCGAGCATAAAAAACAGGTCAGATTATGTCCTCTTTTACTGCATGCGAATCGATTTATTGGAAGCCTTTCGATGTATTATATGAAAATTATTATATGGCAACATGCAATAAGTTTTCTTGATAAAAATAATTTAGTTAGGTTAGAAAAACCTATGTTTGCTTTTTTAGTAATAACTGTTGTCTTACCCTCTACAAAGGTTTTTTATCTTTTAACTTTGATAAAGTCAAAAGTTATAACGTACTTCCGTCTAACGCAATTTTTTTAATTATTTTTCAGTATTGATTACACAGACAGAGTGGTATTTTTGTGAAAATAATTTAAATGTTGCTTTTATCATAAAATTTTAGCACGTTTTCTAGTAAAAAGACAGAAATCTATTGAGGGCGAATAAAATTCATATATGCATATTCGTTATCGTATAAATATTGTTTACACAAACAGCTAAAAGTTATAGCTAAACGTTCAAACATACAAACAGAAAACCGCAGTTACCGCAAGATAATAAAATATACATTACATTTACAAATGTGCCAAGTAAACCCGCTAAATAATAAAATAAATCATGCATAACAGACTTTTAAGCTTTCGAATTTAGCCCCAAATAATTATTACTTCTATTTATACTTTTCATGTTCAGTTGTAGTAGTATAGTAGTTATTTGAATGGGAATGGGAACAAGTTATTTTGAAATCCCACAAAAGTCATAGAGAAAATGTTGCTTATACTGACGAACTGAGTTTGTACGTGTCGACCGAACATTTTATGTTCACCCAATAAACTTATATTTTCTTAACTTTACTATACAGCCTATATTACTCCACTGCTGGACTAAGGCCTCTTCTAATAAAGAAAGGATTTGTTCACAATCACCAGGCTGGGTAGGTGGTTTGGTTGTCGCAGTACATGGCATAAAATCTTTGCATAGCGGACGTTGCTCCCCTTTTCTATTGTTACCTATATATCTAGAAATAAAGCATTCTTAATACTTTTTTGTTAATAATGATAATAAAATTAATTTATTTCCATTTCTTATTCTATATCTACGTACATATAATATGCACATCAATGGTCACTGAAGGATGCCAAAGATCCAAAGAGAGAAAAAAAAATATTTGCGAAGATCACGCGAAATCCAAAAGATATTGCTGCAACAGTTTAAACGATTTGGCTGTAGATTTACGACTAGCCGCATGCCTGATATCTTTTCTCTATTACCTCTCTTAGTAATCTTTCGATTCTGGTTGGAGATCATACCCTCGACAAATCTTGCCCTTCTTCGACAATTAGGTGAATTGGTTAGGACACACGTTTGATTTATTTACATACACACTAATTATCTTCTCTGTTTATTTCTTTACTTTATTACACTTGTTCTTGTCCGACGACAAAATATTTTGAAGCCCAAATTTCCATATAATCGCCGGTGGTCGAGTGAGATTATAACACCACTTTCTCCGTAATTATTATTTATAATGTCGAGTTTATCTCGTAGTTTCGATGCCTTGTCTCTGTTATTACGTTTGTGGATGCCGAGATTAAATGTTTTATAGAATGACGTCCGTAAACCTTGGGCCAGATGGGTTTTAAAGACGTAATTCCAGATTAAAACTATTATTTGAGAATCAAATAATAGTTATTATTTGATTCTCATTTTATCAATCAACTAACTGAGAATTCAATAATGCGACACATACTATTGTCATTTTTGAATATAGGTTAAGCATGGAAGAAACACACTACGAACGACGAATAATTAATAATTAATGTTGTAAAAGGTACTACCAATGTCTTCAATTGGCAGCTTCTCCTGTAATTCGAATCTAACACTCCCCACTTAATAAACCGGCTACCACTGCACTTAACACCTAGATAAAAACACTAATAACCCTCTTCAAAGATGGCGCCCGTTGCGTAAAAGAAATTATGGCCAGTCACGCAACGACCACACACGGATTCGGACGTGTCCAAGATTACTGTCGTTTACCTAAGTTTAAGTACGATTTACTGATAAGTTACAAATATAGACCGTATAGAAGCAGCGCGGGATGCGAGTAGGTCTACTGGTCTTGGTATACTTACACATACACTTGTCCTCCAAATCCAAAATTGTTCTAGATTGCATCCGTCGCTATGCTGCTTGTATAATGTATAACAAAATATACTGAAACTATTTTAACAGTTTCAGATACTAGAGTCAAAATATGAAAAACACTTTTTTTGATTTCCGTAGAAACTCAGGTTGGTCGATCAACCGGGAGGCCGTTTTTTTGTATTTTGCTTTGTGTTGTTTGTAAAATAGTTTTAGTATATTTTGTTAGACCCTGTATATATGACGTGGCTTTAGCACTTATATCGCACCAGTCACCACTCACCATAGATCTAAGACCAATATAAGGGTTCTTATATTATTTTTAACCTCCCGATCAGACTACACGGCCGAGTTAGTCTAGAAAAGTAGTATTTTAATTTAGCTTGAATTTACTTTTTTGCAGTTGCTACTACTAACCAGTGCAATTATTATAAGTCATATTCTGGGTTCTCGTCATTTTATTTTAACTAGACACAAATTACATAGCTTTATGTTTACCGAAGTTGGTTTGTAAGTACGTAGTCCCTTTCGATGCAAAACTTAATTCGGTATTGCAAAAATACCAATTGATTAGAAACGGGTTTTAGAAAATTCCTTTCACATTTAGTTTTTAACGGTGAAATGAACTACAAAACCAAATATAGTTTAAGAATATAGAAAAATCCCAGTGCCTAAAATTGGCAGCACAACTTACCAAAGAGATATATATATATATATATATATATATATATATATATATATATATATATATATATATATACATATACACACAGTACAACGCGATCACTTGATGTCAATTTAATTTGAAATATCATTTTAAAGATTTTTATCAGTCATTGACCTTGTTATTTTAATAATATAATTAAATAAAAAACCTTTACTAATGATAGGTTGAATACATACATATTAATCTTGACAATCATTTCTTTACCTAAAATGGTTTTCATCTCATTCGAAAAACGAATAAACTCTAAGCAGCTGGTCTGAAAGTGCATACGTCGGGCGGGATTAAAAAGCATATTTCACACAGTTTCAGTAGAAAACTTAAACCCATAATTAATCGCAAAAAATAACATGTCAGTCAGTCGAGCAAAAAATAGTTTAAAATTCATTTAAATACTGACATTTACTGAAGATAATTACAATAGGTACTTTGTTGGAACGAAGTTTTGGAACGAAGTTCCTTATCGCGCGTTGCGAAAGGGAGCTAGACGGAAAAAATTAAGTCCAAAAGTTGTAACACTTTTTGTTCATTCAAATTTAAGAAAATAATAAAAACTTGATTTTAGAACGCAGAAAAGAGTTTGAATGTAATTTAGACCTATTTATATTTTACTTCGTTCCATCCGGGTGTCCCGTGACACCTCTCAAGTTTTTTTTTTTGTAGTGAAGTTGTTTTTTTGTACCTATGTGTAGTGTACACATAGGTACAAAATTATTTTCTTGCACGATCCGTCCCACCAGCTACGGTGCTACCAGCTCATGGGGCGAATGATATTCTATCTATAATGTATAATAAAGTTTTCAAAATGAAATATTACAAAGAAGCCATAACAAGATAAAAAAAATATATAAAGCTATCTTTCTTCCTTTGAAGCCTAGCCCTTCACGGAGTAAAAGATAATCAGTTCCAACCAAGTACTAAGCAATATTGCTTAGTGTATTGTAATCATCTTATCAAGCATCTAAATGATTATCTTGTTGATCTTCTGATAGTTTAAACTAATATAAACATAAAGAGCTATTACACCTGATTTTGTTGCATCTGTATACGAGTAGTAATAGGGGTTTAGATTGTTCGATTTTTGAGCAAAAGTGATAGTAAATATTTGTTTGTATATACCTACTTTTTGCAATTCATGAGCGTTGAATTAAATTGTGTTTCGGATTTCATTCTACTTTTCAATAATTCTCATTTTTCCCTTTTTTTTTAAATTTCGTGTATAATATTCATAAAATACACAGTAATTCGGTATAGCCGAAAACAGCTAGGAAATTGATTGAAATTTAGACAAGTATATTTCTCAGGGTTTTTAAAAAATCGTATTTCTTGATAATTTTTTAACTTACTCATATAGTATTGTTTCTTATGCGTACTTACGATATTTATTTTCAGTGTAGAACTGGTAGCATCCAGATGCTATCATTGCAATTAGCCAGATGTCAGTTCTAACGAAATAATTCAATCAAGAACGGAAGATTTAGCGAAAGCAAATAGCAGAATAGTACCCTATTCACCGAAGTTCATTCATTGCAAGGATATCACATTCCTTATTATTCTTTCAAAGGAATAAACACTCTAAGAAGCAAAGAATAAAATCTTATTTCGTTTGAAAAAGGAAGGATAGTGATGGGAACGTCCCCCGCTATTAAATCGTACGTTTATTTTCACTTTACATCGAGTAATGGCGGTTATTTAGCGACGTACGTAGTACTGGTCAACGGTGATTTTGAATCAATTTGCTGATATTCGCCCTGGGGTAAGTGTGAAAGGGTTTCGACTGATGGCTACGTTCACGCTTCTTTAAAGAACAATAACAGAAAATGAGACAGTAGAATATCGAGTTTTCTAATCGTCAAGAAACTCGAACAAAAATATACGTCGAAAAAAAAATCTATACATAAATCATATCACGTAGCAAAAATCATATACGTTTTACTATAATTAGGATATTCATTAATTTTTAAATTATGTATTCCATACAGTGTACTTATTTAGCCGAAAATAGTTGAATTACTAGGTATAGTATTATTACTAGGTGCTAGCTGTCAATATGAGTCTTTTATGGCAAAAAAAATCATATAAACCAATATTTTTTTAGTACATTGTCAAACAAGGGTTGTATGTGATCAATCACACGTGTGATATTAAGGCACACGAGCGAGCAAAGCGAGTGAAGGCACTTATAGTTCGAAGGCGTTACTCTACTTTTCATCATAAAAGCGAGGAAATAATGAAAAACTGTTAAAACTGATTTGGTTTTTTAAGAGTATCTATCTTTTTAAAATTAAATGAAAATACATTTGAAATTCGAGGTTATAAGTTTTCTATGACTGCCTCTATTTTTACCGATTCAGGTGTCAAATCCAAATCTTCAGATAAACTCATAATTTTTTTGTTAAATAAATATTTTGCGTTTTTTTTTCAACAAAGATATAAACAAGAAAATTTAGCACGCCAAACCGTATTTTTTATGGCCTTGCGCTCTTGGCACATTTAGCTATTCCTGGTGACCAGCACGCTTATTTTTAAGTAAATCAAAATTTTGCAATTAAGATTTCAACTAGAAAATTTTTCGCGAAAATTTACCTTGCGTTTTTTGGCGCATTAGCCCTTCGTAGTGGCCAGTGCGCTTGGTTAAAAATAAAACTAAATTCATGATTAATAAATAGGGGTCGCCTGGCCGCCTTCGATTTCCAAATTGACTTACCTCCTTAAGGATGTAAATCGAACTTACAACCCGAACTTTGAATTAATACATCCTCTTGTAAGAGCTTGAGTGATGGAAAAAACATTGCAACATACTAATGCGTTAAATATCGAATGAAATCCTTTCTGGTTACGTCAATATATATTTTTAATGCATACATTAAATACCTTCTCTTTTTGCTTCCTCTGCTGCTTGGATGACGAGATAGAAGTTCAAAAATAAATTATTATAAAATATCGACATAGACCCGTCACTAGGTATCAATCGTTCGGTCGTTACGCCGCTGCCAGCGCTCGGTACAAGATCGACAAATTGCACAAGCGGCGTCATTCACAGCTCTTTAAAGGGAATTAGCGCTAGATATCGATACTCTGTACTTATCGCCTAGGTTGTAAAGCTTTCTCGGAATGACTTCGGGACTTTTAACTTTTGAAATTTAAATAACAATAATTTAAATGTTATGTTAGAAATTTCCATCATGTTTTGATCTTTATGGCATGTTTTTAACTCTAAATTATAATCGATAAGGAAAGTAAGGAGGTGGTACAGTTTACGTATTTAAATTAGTGAATTTTTTTAAAATTTGTTAAATGACATTCAGTAATTGTTACGTCATGTATATTTATTTTATGTGTAATGTTTCTACGGATGTCCGTTACAGTAACAACTTATATTTTACCTTTTTTAATTAGATCCATAATTATTGAAATCAATGTTAAGATGTTATTTAAATACGTAGTAAAATGTAGATTTTTGTGTTGGCAGACTAAATGTACAGTTTATTTTTATTTTATAAACACTTGATATCAGCAATCATCTTCCCGAAACACAACTGACTCGATTTAGCTTGTATGTTAAAATCGCAACATGTCTCTGATACCGCACAGTTTGTGGTCACCCTGGTGGTCGCTCACCGGCGCCTGCGCCGCCGCAGGCGCCGGCATCCACTCAAGACAATGTCTTGTACACTCACATATAAATACGGTTCTTCATGAAATAATGTGAAAAGGTATCTAAATCCTCTTGGTTAGCATATTTTTCTTAATCGCCAATATTTTCTATTTTTTGTTTTAAATAAGTACGCTCTAAACCTTACGCATACACGTCTCATAGTTTAGTAAATGAAAGTTAAAAAAAGTAAAAGATCATTATTCATTAAAATCATCTGAATTGTATTTTATATTGTTAATATTAAATTTTTAAGTATTACTTTTCTTTCTAGATAGACATGTATTTATTATGTAATATATGTATATGTATTATGTATGTTTATTTGTATTTTGTGTAGTTTTATGTAATTTTAATTTTCTTCTTCCTTTATTCTATGTATGAACACGCCTGTATGTCTCTTTTACATAAACATCTTCCTCACAGGCCTACTGAAAGAGATCTCTTTCGAGATAAGTAGTGCTTTTGTACAACTTTTATTTTATATATTCTCTGTACACATTCTCCGCGTACATAACTTGGTAAATGAATAAATAATAATTACAAACAGTACTTATATTCCTATAAAAATTTATTAAATGCTTCAAATTTTATATGTATTATTTTTAAATAAAATTTATAAATGTACATCATGTTTAGCGGATGAAATGCTAAATCTAAAGCAATATTTTTGTTATATTTAGTAGTTAAACTTTCAACATTAATATAGAAATAAGCTAATAGTAGCAATTTTTGGCATTGTGTAATTTGTGAATCATAAGTCTATGTGAAATATTTAAGCTTGTTTGTTTCTCTAAATAAATAATTTATAAAAAAATCATAATTTAGACTGACTGTACTTAGTACATATATGCACAGTAAGCCATTTGGTGTTAAACTGATATACTTACTATGATAAATAGACAGCCATCGAAATTGTGATCGATGTTACAAGTGCTATTTATTCACAAATCGGTTATATCAAAGCAGTAGAGTAGATATAGAGCAGTGCCTTTTGTGCATTTTCTGTTTTTTAAGATTATGTATTTCTTTGCAATAATAGTAGATTACTAACCAAGGGGATAAAGCAGTGTCTTCTGTCGCGGGTGACGACTTAAATCGCGAGCGCAACGCAGGAGTCGAGGTTTACTCCCGAGCGGAGCGAGGGTGTCAAATACTTAAATCACGAGCTAAGCGAGGGATTTAGGATGAGTCCTGAGTGTAGCGACGGATTTAAGTTCACCTAAGACTAAGACAGCTTTATCACCGAGGAAAATACTCTACTTTTCGTACCATGTACGAAAAAATAAAGACAATAATAACAAGAGATAAGCATTAATTATAAGATATATAATACTTTAATTAATTTTTATCCATTTACGTAAAAAATACAAAATGTTTTACATTGTAAATAAATATAGGTACGCAGAAAACTTGTTTGTATATGTGAGACGCAAATTACCGAAGCTTTTTCTTTTTGGAATACTAAACAGCTGGTGTAAACAAACAATGGCATGACTTGATTTAGTTTTTTATTTTATGAAATTTAAGTGGTTTTGTGGATTTTGCGGATACATGTTGTCGATTCAAAATCGTTATTTTTTACGCTTAACAATATAGAAATGATTTCAGTTCAGTATACTCGTAAATTTCGGTTAGTATTCCAAACTCAAACCACATTCTCCCTCTAGAGGATGAATGAAATTCAGTATAATTTTCTTTCCCTGTTTTCATTCTTAGTCCAGAGGCTGAGTGAAATTCAGTACATTTTTCTTTCCCTGTTTTTAACAGATTCAAAATGACTATTGTAATGTTCGCTTTTTGTGCCATAGAATGTGACTTTTTTGAGCAAGTGTTACGAAAAGATTATTTTATGGTATTGTAGATTTTTAACATAATTATTTAATGTTGTAGGTAGTTTATATTGTTTCCGACGTTTGTTCCGATTAAATTACTTTGGAATAAATAACTTTAAAAATAAGAAAGCAGGTTGTTAATCGTAATAAATTACTTTGCATTACTGTAGCTATGAAAAATATTTATGTAATGTTGACTTACTATAATAGTTTATGATTGTCCACTGCTGGACTATACGCCTCTCCCATTGAAGGGAGGACTTGCCCATTATAGGACGCTGCTGCTCTTTTCCCGTACACCTCCCTTAGTCGCATCTTACGACCCTCGTGCGAGAGGAAAGAAACGTAATGTTGCCTAAGCAGCCTTTATGAACTTGAATGAGACCGATAAAACTACAACTTTCTCATACCATAATTTCCCAGTTAACGGCCCTACAGAATTGAATAAATTCGTGCGTATCTGCCATCTGATTGGCAAAACGTGCGATGCTGGCGATAGACGCTCTTTATAGCTTCATAGCGATTGGAATCGTTGGGTTTGGTTCCTGCTTTGTTGTTTAATCGATTTAATGTGGCTTTAAGATGATGCCCTTATTTAACTGCTTAATTGTGCCCGCAACTTTGTTTACGTTGCGTTACATGATGCTGTTGCGTCCATCTATTTCTTATATACTATTTATACCTCTGCATAGTACTATGTTTTACTTCTTCTTACTAATAAGTATTTATTTAAGTATGCCCAGAGCTGGCAGATTTTTACCATCAGATTAGCTTAGCTATCCAGCGGGGGAATGCTGCCAGCATTTTGGGCACGTCGGCTCGAAATGGCGCTTTTGATAAAATTTTCTATTTATAATTTTTTTTTAATTTTAAGAATAGTTTTAGATAAAGTTAGATTTTACTTTTTTTTGTTATTTATAATGTTTATTATAAATAGTTTTTAAATATTTATTTGCTATTAAGTGGAAATAATTTAGAGAGCTCTATTCCCACCAGTAGGAGGGTAGGGTCATGGTCATTTGTTGATAGTTGCAAAGTTTATTCCTAAGTTTGACTGATCGAACCCAAGTAATGTTTGTCTTCTCCCTTTCAACGCTCTTTGCAGGACATTTTCGAAAAGCTGCAGCAAAAGAGACCTTGCATCTCCGTAACCCATAATTCCTCTTCATTCTAGCGCGGTTGCATCCACTGTGCTAATTCGGAATCTGAGGTGCGCTTTCCGATTGTCTCCTAAAACCTGCATGTTACAACGTCGACAAGAAAAAATGCAGTTGTCCTATTCTAGGTCGGAAACTGCACACAGCTTTATAACCTGGATGTTTAATTATTAATTTATTATTCTTTCTGTACTTAAATTATTTATGTTATTTGTGCAATAAAGAGATAACAATCAAAACAACCATGTTAAAACATAATTAAACCATGTATGGATGTAAAAGTATTTAGATACTTAGATTACTTTTAGACTAGTATATAAACTGCGACCCATATTCCCTAGTCGTTTATCAGCCCAGCAGATTAGAAGGCGTGTTTCACGCTAATGACGAGATAAACAACAGATGCCTACATTAACACTAAATTACTAGACGAATACTTATGGCGAATATGCATAATTACTTCGCCAAGATAATAACTTACCTATATTTCTACATAAGTAAATGCAAATACGTATGATTGTGTTGGTCCCGCCAGCATTAGGATAAGTTACTGGAAACTGCTCAACAGATAACTCGCTATAAGTACCTATTTGTATGTAATAAGGTATAAATTACAAGGTATTAAAGTCTTCTAATTTTCGTACTCATAGCTCATAAAGTACCTATCCCCCTAGTAAAAGTTGCTTTCGAAAGATCTAATTATGTTTCTATTTCGCTTTCAGCGATAACTCCGTCCCCCATCGTACAATTATTTTAGGTTTGGAAAATGAGTTGAAAAAGGAGTTCTACCTATACCAAAGCTATTTAAAATATTTAAAATAGCTTTGGTATAGGTAGTCACTCACTTACACCTTTTTCAACTTAAGTGTATATTATCTCAGTAAATCAAACAAACTTTAGTAGGTTGTATGGTTTACTGAGAGTTTACATTGAAATAATATGTAGTACTTTGGTACCTACATATTATCTGGATGCTACTACTAAACAACCCAATCAGGAGGATACACACAATTTAGATCTCTCCCGACCACCCTGACCATTACTGTAACTTATTGTAATTTCTGTTTATTCCAGACGCTGCTAGAATCAGGCCCCCTTAGAAATTAAGGCGTCATAAATAGGCCAGGTATTAGACCTCCTTTGTTAGCTTGGATTGTCCAGGGGCTGAATATTTCAATAATTTTCATTGGCTACGCTGGACAGAGACGCGATCTTGAGATTTGAAATGTTTTTTTTTTTTGCCTGTCTTTAGTTGTATTTAGTTCCTTTGTTGGTGAGAATGAGTTCTAAATAAATATGAGATACCTATAAATAGGATTTGTTACATTAGGATTGTATGAATGCGAATTGTTATAAAACCAGCTGCCGGGGGTTACATAAATTTTTCGGGGTCCGATGTTAAGTGCGGGGGTGCGAGGACATTTCAAAGTGAGAACGTGAAGCTTTTCTTCGCACATTTTGCGAAAAACGGCCACTTTTGGCAAATGTGCGAAGAAAGTGCTTCACTTTCTCACTTTAAACTATAAACAATAGTTCACAAAATTGAAGGCTAGGGCATGTACCAGATAACATTTCAAATTATATCTCAGTTTCTTTTCAAATAATTTATTTCAAATGAGAGCAGCATTGGACCCCGAGAATTTCATATATCCCCTTAACCCTCTCTGGGAATGCAATTGTGGCACGATACGTTTATAGGAAGGCATAGTGGACAGCCCAGGTAAAGCGGGTACCCTTCATTCAGTTGTAGGCAAACAGAGCTACCACGATGTTACACGTCGTTTGTGAAAAAAATAATAAACAATAAAAATTGTACATTGCTTATGAATTTTCAAAGTTCGTAAATCTGTAATTATACTCACATATATATAGTCCTACAATATGTCCCTTATTCTTTCTTAAAAGTGCACGTTTTCTTGCAGAAATACTGATAGTTTTATTGGAAATTTGTTTCTAGTTTTGATTTTAGGTTAGGTTAAATTCAACAAGTACCCGCTGGGCAAAGTGAACACGGGCAAAACGGATATCATATCCACTTTGCCCAACAGGTTTTCGTTTTGCCCCGTACGTTTAACAACCTTTTTTAGTTATTCCTTTTTTTGTTGTCTGCCTATTTGTGTATAAGTTTGTCGGTCTGTATATCTGTAATGAATTCCTGCTAGTTTTTGATTCAATTACCGGTGTTCGATCGACATAAACTTTTGCATGCAAATTACTTATTAGTTACAAATACAAACTAACAAGTAATTAATTACTTGTTAATTAATTGTTTTTACTCTTATTTTTATAGTTGGTTTACAAATAAAATAAAGAAAGATCAAGCCCATGGTGAGTATGTTATGCGATATTAGTCTGCAATGCTAGTATTCCGTAAAAACTCAACAAACAAATGGTCAACCTTATTCTGCTATGTATAGGCATTACAAAACGTGATCTCCAAAACATATTTGCAAGAGATGGACGAAGTTTTTTATGGATAAGGTTAATGATTGGATTCAGTGTAAGCATAGGAGTCGCGAGAAATGCGCACTTACTATGAAGGAAATGGCAACTTTCTTTATGACAAAAGCATTCATGTAAGTAGTATTGATTTTTGTCCTCTTTATTTACATATATTTTCCTTTACATTCTTGGGTTATTTTTCCTTAGTTATCCGTGTATCCACTTTGCCCTAGGAGCCTATCTACTTTCCCCGGTGGGTTGGGAAAAGCGGATAGCAGTACCAATTCTAATAAACTTAAAAAAAATAAGTGAATTACTGATACTGTGTTAATTATATTTAAAAGTTTAATAAATACTCGTTCCAATTGACCTATTGTTTTTTATCTGGCTATATAAGCTATTTTCATAACCCGCCAAAAGTCAAGGTTTCCTCTTTGACACCTTCCCCTATGCTTAGTCTATCGACAACAGGAAGGGGTAAAGTGGTCCTGATTAAGAACCAGTAACCACAATTGTTATAAGTAATCGATAGAAACCTGGACTCTTTGGTTATGGTCACCAAAAAAAGGCGGCTAAAGTCCTACGTTCTGTAACTTTGTTATCGAATATCCTTTTTACGTGGATAGATAAACTCATTGATTTGTTGTGCAAACATACAAAGGAAAAGCAGACATCAAAAAGGATATACCTACCTGCATGTTAATGTGTGAGCTACAGCAATACAAAAAGGACACAGTTCAGTGGTAATATTGCCCGAGAGCTATATACTGATTTGCAGCTGTGGCCTGAAGAGATGCGCATTGGGGATCCAATACTTCAAGACCATTTGTATGTTTATTTATATAAATTGAGTGTTAGTATAAATTAAGAAGTTTAAATATATGAAATATCAAACTTGAATGTAATAGGTGTCTGTTTGTTTGTTTCAGCGATACTTCAGCGTGCGACGTACAGAGTTGGCCTCCTGACGATCCAGGGGGTGTACACCTGTCTCTACCTCTGCATGGATGCTTGCGGGTTTCAATACGCACATGTATGTATACTCCTTTATTTTATTGTCATCCCCTCGATCTTTCCTCCAGCTGACGACCCAGGTGAATGAAGAATGAATGAAAAACTCTTTTTTGCACCGATACAAAAAAAATGTACACCTAAGGTTTCACCCCTGTCTTGACTTCTGAAAGGGTGCTTGCGGGTTCCTAGGACTCATTTTCCGAAGACCTAGGGGTGTACTGGACAGTGTAGCCTCTACTTAGTACAAATAGTTCCGAAGGTTATACGTACGTTCTTTTACAGTTTTAAACTGATACAACAATCAAGACAGAATAGGAACAAGATTAGGTTTTTCAATTAACTCCAAGCAACATTTATTTATGGTTAACGACATTTATTCTCATAAAAGAATCTACAAAATTCAATTATAATGAGAACTTATTTTACATTTAGTGGACGCGTACAAAGTCGGTGGGTAGTTAAACAATATTCGTTCCGTGCGGCTGGCCACGGGTTTTGAGTGTTGTTGATGTTCGATGCACAGTGATAATGTGCCAATGTGTGTGTACTGAACTGTCTATTGTGAAACGGAATAAGCGCAACTAGATGTGTCTTGCGATACGAACATCATTATCATTAATTTTAAACTGTTTTATTATTTGTTTATTCTTTTTCTTTCCAATGTGCGTGTTGATGGTATGTATGTTTTAGTGATTGGTGTATATATTATGTAGTTTAGTTTTCACAGTTGATTTTCCTGTTTTTTTATATTAGTATTTTTTTTGTTTTTAGTTCATAATGGTAGTTTGTTCTGGGTATGTGAAGGTTGATGTCACTGGCACGCCGAAGTTTAATTATTTGATATTCTTTCTTTTTTGTGAAAGTTATTTGTGAGTGGATATCTTTGTTGAGTATTTTTCGTACTAATAAACATGTGTAGTAAACATATGTTTGTTTGATATGCATAATTTTTGTTTTTCTGTAAACTGTTTGGCTAGGTGTCAAGTAGTCTAAATGAAA
This sequence comes from Acrobasis suavella, assembly GCA_943193695.1. NCBI lineage: Eukaryota > Metazoa > Arthropoda > Insecta > Lepidoptera > Pyralidae > Acrobasis > Acrobasis suavella. The sequence continues at coordinate 35,137,575 of OW971928.1, forward strand.
CAGAGATTTAATAATTTTGTTCTGAGCAATTTGTAATATTTTTAAGTTGGTTTTGGCTGCGTTACCCCAGACTTCAATAAGGTAGTTTATGTGTGGCTTTATAAGGGTGTTATAGATAGTGTATCGAATTTGGAGTGGAATAAATTTAGAAATACTCCTTACTAGTTCCGATAGTGACACAAGTTTTGATTTGATTTTCTCTATATGAGGTTTCCAGGTAATATGCGAATTAATATTTATTGATTTATTTACTAACTATTTTTTTTATGAATAAGGGGTATTCATAAAAAAAATTATAAACGTTTGCTAAACCTATTTTAGTTAAAATATGTTTTGTCTCGTTCTTTCAACGTCATATTATTCAAAAGAGGGAAAGGAACAAAACATGTTTTAACTAAAAAGGGTTTAGCAAACGCTTATTATTTTTTATTAATTTGAGGGTTAAACTTTATTATTCTTGTTCCAATATAAACAATTGTTAATAATTAGCAAACTTAACACTAAAAGCGTTTTCTCTTAGTCAACCATAGGGATAAATAGATAGTCTGTTGCGGCACAAAATAAATAAATGTATATACAAATTGTAAAAGAACAACAATATACTATGAATATACCATATAGCATTATAATATACCCGATACATACATTATAAAATTCCTACTATATGCATACTACATACATACAATATAAGAACAATGAATGATGATAATGAAAGTACCTTTCGAGAAACAAACCTATTTAAAAAAAAAATAGCGTGTACTTTTCTCTTTAAAGAAAATTTTGTAAAAATATCTTTAATGTCAACATGTAATGCATTCCAGAGTCGTGAAGCTTGTAGGATAAAACATCGTAGGTACAATAAAAAAATTTATTCCTTTTTCCAAAAAGAAATAACAATGCGACCCGATAATTTGAAAGTAAGCATTGTTTTATACATTCGCGTCCATTAAATCCTTTATAAATTGTATCTAAAACGCACTACTGAACTATCAACAAAGCTGCCAAAGCAAATTTTATTAATTGTAACAAATATTTAAGCCAAACTTTATAAATCAAAACAAGAGCGTTAATAAACGATGGCCGGCAATTAAAGTGACGAACGATCTGAAACACACATCTGCTTTACTTTTACCGTAAGATATGATTCACAATGGGTAAGTGAATAAGCGACACTGAGGGCGAGAAAATTTAAAAAAAATTACCTGTGCTGCCCCACTGCCGGGCAAAGATCTCTTTCACTTGTGTCCAGAACAAAGAGAGTCATTACTCTTCCTTTTTACGCTTTACTATAGTAGGGTTTGCTGGTTTTTCGCGAATAAGTATTAAGTATAAAATAATTTAGTATCTTTTATATATACCATATACTTACACAGTAAAAAAATCACGAAGCTAAATATCGGCTTCATTTAAGTTTTGTTTCATATTTGGATAACTTAAAATAATGTTACATGTTTTGATTAAAAAGAGCTATAGCTCTATATATATCTTCGATAAATGTTCATAAGGCTATATATAAATAGCCTTATGAACATTTATCGAAGACAAAACTTTTAAGAACAACGAGAAAGCTTACCTTTAGATAGATACGAGTATATACATGCAAATACTTGCTATTAATGAGGCTTTATCTTAACCAAAAATCTAAAAAATATAAAATTTAAAATTGCATTGTCTATGTTATGGCTAAAACCTGCAGCTGCGCCTAGTTTTAACCGGCTAGAACTAGGTGCAGCAGCTCACAGATGATTACAATTAGATGTATCCTGTTTATCTTCGGCTAAAACTAGGTTTAGTTTTTATCGTTCCGGCTAGAACTAGGTGCAGCCGGTCGCAGGTGGTTAAACTTCGGTGTATCCTATTTATATCAGGTTTGCACTAGGTTTTTAGTTCATTGTATACCCCGGGAGATGATCTGGTGGGCATCGAGGTCGAAAGGGGGAGCCAGAGATGAGAGATATATTCGCATAATCCGCGACATGTACCGCTATTCTAAGTCCATAGTTAGGACTGCTGTTGGTGACACCAAACCCTTCCCTGTTGCAGTCGGGATCCAACAAGGCTCGGTCGTCAGTCCTTACCTTTTCAGTGTGATATTAGACGAAATATTATTAAATACCCCCGTGGCTGGTCTGTATGCTGAAGATGACGCACTGGCAGATGCAGACAGAGGGGAACTAGTGAGACAAGCGTGGAAGGAGTCGTTTAAAAACGGAGGTTTGAAGCTAAATGTGGCAAAAACGAAATACATGGTTTATAATGCTCCAGATACCCCACCCGTACGTATAGGATTATGTCAAGCATTCGGACCAGGTCAAATACTTGGGATCTACACTTTACGCGTCCAGAGACATCGATGCCAACATCAAGACCCATACCTGCCACTTAGGAAAAAAGGCGGGAGGTAACTGGTGTTATTTGTGACCCTAAAATGCCGGTTAGGTTAATGGAACAGGTCTACAAACTCATCATCCATTCTTAGACCTGTCTTTTTCTATGGCAGTAAAGCGTGGCCTTTACATGAACGGTTGAGATGAGAAGAGATTAAAAATCTTAATACAGATCACCTAGATTTGTCTTCAAAAAATGTTTTGTCTTTTGACATATTGGGAAATGCAATACAAGACTACCTACTGAAAACACAATGCTTAGCTGAAATTAAAAACTAGTTCAAACCTAATTTGGATAGGATATACCTAAGTTTAACCAACTGCGACCGGCTGCACCTTTATCATTCCGGCTTCTTGCCAAAATGATAAAAGCTAAACCTAGTTTTAGCCGAAGATATGCAGGATACATCTAGGCCATCTAAAACTAAGCGGAGCCGCATTTCGGGTTTTAGCCGTAACATATACAAACGCAGCAAACAGGTCTATCTCCATTTATTCCAATTAATTATCTATTAATTCACATGAAAAGATAAGCTTAGTTAGCCGCTTCAAGTTTCATGATAGCTTACAAAGCTTAAAGGTAATTAAAATATGTTAGAATGTAAGCATTCTTACTCGCAATCCAGTAAACTCGCCTACTTTGAGCTACGTTTAAGAGTGTGACGCAACTGTATTGGTAACCGACAAACAGTCTATATTTAGATGTTTTATTTATAAAGCAAAGCTTATGCCATAAGCTTATACTGATGATCAGGATATAAAGATTAAAAAGCTTTCGAGATGTGTTCTTTAAGTGCGTGTTAATTGCTTTATAGATTAAACTAATTGGCTTCCTAACTATAATTACCAGAGAATTATAATATTTGCACAGTATCGTTTCCTGTAAGTATCCCGTGTTGATTTTTGGTTTTTTGTGAGTGTAAGTAACCAATACTGTTGTCAGATTTTTCAATCTGCCTAAAGGCATCTGACATAGCTTGACGACTACCAGATATGCCTTCCGAAGCACGGAGGAGCTCTAGATATTTATATGCCACTTGTGGTCACCTATCCAAGTGCGACCACCTACTCAAACACAAACATAGTAAAAATTCCTTACTTGCGCGGTTTTTTAGATTTTTTTGTAGGTACAGGTTTAGGAAGAGGGAGAAAGAGAGGGCCCCGGAAACATCGATATCAAGAAAATGACAATAGCCTTGAAAACCATCAACTAGGCTTTAATAAGTACTTGCCTAATTAGACAAATTGTATTTTTTAAATTGCAATCCAACCACGTGAATAAAATAAAGTTTTTATACTCTTGGAATACTAAACCTTGAAAGGATTGTACGAGCAACTGACTAAATAATAATCTTTACTATAAAAACCTCATACAAAAACGTTTCGTAACAATAAATCTATTAATGCATTGAACATCCAACCATACATTCATACACAAAACCACAATGCTTTGATTAGGGCACAGCTTTCTCTCAGGATATCGATCGATCATCGATCTATGGATCCGAGTGATCTATTTATTTATTGTGAGTCCACACAATGAGTCATCCATTTTGTTTCTTAATGAATGACGGGATAATTTAATGATATTTTGACATGATAAAATTTGATAGTTTTATTTGTATGAAACCAGTTTAGATTTTTTTCCTTTGTAAGGTATAAAGGTTGACTTCAGACAGGCGGCCCAGTGTAGAACATCAGTCAAATAATTTTATTGGTTCTTGATTTTTCATGGCCACTTCGCTCGTTTTACGCCATCCATGGGTGACCAACCTTTTATTTACATGTTTAGGTATATCATCTTTGCTGATAAGATATTAATTTTGACCAAACAAGAGATGCTCGGCTCGGCGGGAGTGCGCATCACTAGTGCTTTCGCAAGAAAAGCTACACCGGGCGTGGTCTGACTGGAATGGGTGATCACAAGTGGCATAAAAATTTCTCGAGATTCTCCGTGTTTAAGAAGGCACGTATACGCCGTTGGTTCCGGATGTCATTATTTTATTGCAGACGTCAAGCTATTTCAGACGCATTTAGGCAGCCTGAAAAATCTGTCACTAAAATAGTGTTGGCCACTTACACACGAAAAACAAACAACTAACAAGACCACAAATTGTTCCATGTTTCTTTATACTCATCATATAAAGATACTAAATTAATAAAAAAAATACTGAAATAAAAATGGTCTAGTAAATACCCGTTCTAGCAAACCGGGTTCTTTATTAGTAGAGACGTCGAAAGGGCTATTGACTCTATTGTTAATTGACAGGTTTGACGGTGATCCACTGCATGTGTCGTGGGTGGCATGAGGTGGCATTGTCGCTTTGACACCTTCTGATACCAGAGGCACCTGATTTTGTGTAAGCTGTTTGACAAGTTAAAACACGGTCAGCTGTCAAATTAACGTGCGGCGAATTCGACTTTAGAACGCTCTTTCTGATTTCCTTTTTGCGTTTAAGGGCTTAGTATTTTTACTTATGGGCTTTATGAGCTCGGTTTCCCGGCTAGAGTGCGCATTACTAGCGCTTTGATGGGTGACCGACGACAAGTGGCATAAAAATTTCTCAAACTCCTCCGTGCTTCGAAAAGCACGTAATAAGTCGTTGGTCCCGGCTATCATCATTGTATGGGTGTCATCAAGCTATGTCACATGCCTTTCGGCAGCCTGAAAAATTTGACACAAGCGTTGGCCACTAGCATATACGAAAATCAACCAAATATGTACTTTTACGTGATACGATGTACATGTTCAGGGTGTAAATGTTATTAATGTCTGTTGTTGAATGTGCGACTCAGCACCTCATACGAAGAAGCACCTCAATATATATAAGTATAGTTTGACTGAGCGAGCGCAAAATGCTGTGGTGAAGCGTCTCGGTGTCAGCTTAGGTAAAAAAAGCTTTCGTATGTTTGTCCGGCTGTTCTCCTCTACAAGTCGCATTTTTATAAGGTGCTTTTTTGATTTAGTTTTTGGATTTTTTTTCAAAATGCGGTGTTACGGTGCGCATTTAACATTTATTCAATATTAAGATATTCAAAGTCAGACTCGCGAGGTCATAATAAGTAACGAAAGTGTTCAATATCATGCTGTCCTTGTCTTATGAAAAATACAGCTGGATTGCATACTAAAATAGAAACTTCTTTTGCCTAATTCAAATGTGATTTATTAGAATCAAAAGCTTCAGCAGCATTACATGAAAAAGCAGTTTCTAGGTATACTTACATGTAGGTCTTATGAGCACTTATTAGTGATAAGTGGGGACAACAATGAGAATTAATGAGGTAAGGATGACTAAAGAGCAAACACTCGAGTGGAGGACCACTCGAGTGTTTGCTTCACAAATATTAGTTGTGGCATCCCGACATTGTCCGACACTCAACACGCGTCGGTATAAAATACCACATTGTTCACATTGTGTATTGTATCATACAATTACGTGTATGACAACCGAAACGAAACGGGAGGCGTGAATAAATTTATTGCATTGAGTGTTGAGATCAAGTAAAAGTATTTGAATATCACACGGTTCTGAACCGCTTTTTAATTAAAAGCAAATACCTATATTAAGGGACAGTTAAGACCACTGTTCCATGCTGACCTGGGAAAAATAAAAGGAGGTACCAGGAGCTTCTCTTCCCGCGCAGATCGTAGAAGCCGATCGAGGGAATGGGCGAAAATGCGAAGCATGTTTAATTATTTCATTATTTCTATACCTTTTGCCACCATCAGGCTAAAAGTGGCCTTTAGTGCTGCCCTAGGCACTGTCTGCGGCTATAAAGCCTAAGATCCAAATGCTCTGTTTGCCCTTTTTGATAGTTATACTGAAGCGCGAAATAAAAAAAAATGCATGTTATACACAACATAACAAAATTTTTTATTTATCTTTTAACTTTATAAGAAAAATTAAGTTGACAAAGGTAGTTATTGTAAAATATTTTTTTATTAAATCATAGCACTATTAAAAAATTGTTTTTAAAGTGCTTTGTAGAAAAACAAATGATACTTCCCCATTGTATCGTAAATAAAACATCTCAATGCATTGGTAGCGTTTAGCAAATCATTTATCTTCTGAACCCTACGCCGTCGTGTAGACAGTGTGCACTCCTCCTTACAAATGACTTTGTTTGTTTCAGACGTCGCGGTAATGTGATTTCGTTTAACGGCTGTCAAGTGAAATAAAAAAAAATAAAAAAAAAATGTTTTTCTTGTAAATCTGCGAAGATACTTACTCAAATCATAAAAGTTGAAAAAGCCGTCTGAATTGCTACTGTTTCTTTTAAGTAGGTATTTATGTTAGGTCAAAATATGTTTTATACGTTTGTGTTATGTAGGTTTATTATTATTCTACAGTGATTTACAGCAAATCTTGTTTTTATATAAATGAACAAACACAAAAACTATATGACCTCTTTATATCTCCGAAATAAAACTCCAAACTGGTCATCAATTAAAAAACAAAATACGTTTGAAAAATGGAACGCAATTCGGAAATCGAGCACGACACCCGCTAATCGCAAAGGCGGGAAATACACTTACTACCGCCCAATTTGAATAGGCCTCTTCTTTTAAACTATTTGTTGTTAGAAGAAAGTTTTCTTAACTTGGTAAAATATTACTATACAGGGTGATCCCATTAGGGAGGCGCTACACTTACAACCGGGCGATAAGGATGTAGTGACATCATTAATCAGCGAGTGCTCGATTCATTAACTCGCGCTAGTAGAATCGATTTGTCATAGGTGGATGTGTGGCCTTAGATAGGGGTGAATTGTTTGGATGCATTTGCTTTTTATTTGTAAGTGCTTGCACTTATCTAATATATAATTGATCGTAACTGTAATGCTTACACTTAGAATAGGTATATTTAAACGAGGCTCCTTTCTCTGAAAGATAACCTTAACTAGAATATGCGCAGTTATTTCATTTTCTCCTAGATGAACATGAAATAGGGTGACCTTTTTTTAGCCTGATGGCTAATGCTTCAAAGCAATAGAGTTCTAAATATAACAAGCACAATGCGGCGATTGCACCTGCAATTTCCTTACCAAAATAAAACCTTCATCGCGTTCCATTCTGCACCACCAGTTTGGTCGGAGTAGAAGGACAGAACAAAATAGTGTCTGCCGAAATGTGCAAATAAAAGAAAAAAAAGTTAAATCATATTATTTTTTCTTCAAAATATACAAACAATTTCAATATAAGCAAAATCGCAATAAATCACAAATTCCAAATCCGGGTACCTATTTCGTAAAGAGCTTTCTATTTTATCCCCAAAAGGCGTTGCCCTCACCCTTTGCACCCTTCTTGGGTTATTGTCGGTATGCCAGTTACGCAGACAACATTGTCCCTTGCCATGAGATTAAAATTGCTTTAGACAAAAGATTTCTTAATTCTTCGTTCGATGATTAAATCTTGTGTCATTATATTTTGATAGAAATAGGTACCTATATCTAGTAATATTAGGGTTGTCTAAAATACCCATAGAAATTAAAAGTCCGCTATTTTTTAAATGCCATAAATCATACGCGCGCTTCAATCTTTCTCATTTTAATGCTCAATTGTAATTTGCTCTTTTTTTTTCTTCTAATTAAATTTTGTTATGAGATAGTTTGTGCTATGTAGGTCATGAAACTGATTAAATTAATAAAATCAAATCTTTTTTTTAATTCACGTCTATTTTATCACGTATATTTCTTCGAAATCACTGTGCGAGTTTTTAAGCGGTCATCACCATGCGTAGTGTGGTGTGCTTAGTGCTTTCTGAATGGAAGTTGTGTATATTACGTGCTTAGCCAAAGCGAGTGTTCATCACATTTACACCAATTTTATTTGCCAGGCAAATTAAAATCCACCGACTTTCAAGCGTTTACCTCCAATAACTTTTGAATGGCTAAATCAATTTACATCAAACATAGAAGAAAGAAAATTACCTTTCACATAAAAACGCATTGAAATCGGTCCAGTCGGTCCACACAGACACACAGACAAAGATTGGCGTCAAACTTATGACACCCCTCTTTATGCGTCCAGGGTTAACAAATAACAATATCTTCAATAAGCCAGCCCCGCAATAAAATGTTTACATAATAAAATTTCTGTTTCTCTGACATTTCTGAGCCATCACATATAAGTATTTAAATTGTAAGTATAAGTATGCTGATGAGTACCATCGATCATCGTAATCGGGGGACGCTTCCTCTCGAAATAACAGCTACCGATTCTGCTGTGTTTGTGGCACACCAAAAACTAACGGAATTACGGAATTAAATTTCAAATATATGAAATATCTTCTTATACAATTTTATTCTTATTATATGAATCAGGCCCACGTGCTTATATCGTGCAAGCCATCGCTTTAAATCCCGGTCCAAAATATTTACGAGTTTCGACTCATCATCATAATTTCAGCCGCTTAACGTCCACTGCTGGATATAGATCTCTCCAAGGGATTCCCAAAATGACCAATCTATAGCCTAACCTGCATCCAGCGTTGGGTCAGAGTTTCTGACCAACTTATGGGTGGGTGTCATACGCTCCGCTTGCCAACGTGGCCGCCTTTCAAGAACCTTTTTGCCCCATTGGCCATCGGTTCGTCACCCTATGTATGTCAAGTGCCAGTTCAACGAACTTATCCGCTGGACTATGTCAGTGACTTTCGTTCTCCTACGAATTTCCTCACTTCTGATTCGATCACGTAGAGAAACACCAAGCATAGCCCTCTTCATAGCGCGTTGTGCTACTTTTTAGCCCTCTTATGAGACCCAAGTAAAGGGACCACGTTTCAGAGCCATAAGTCATCACTGGTAACACACATTGAATGTAGACTTTAGCCTTGAGGCCTTGAGGCAAAGAGGTATTTTGAACGAAAAGACACTGCGTAGCTTCCCGAACGCTGGCCAGCGGAGTCGGATTCGTCGGAAGACCTCTTCCCAGACCCAGGTAAATATACTGGTCTACAACTTCAAGGGTGAAGCTCCCAACACAAATACGAGTAGGTAGGGGCACGACATTGGTATTCGACGGCAATGTCTTGACAAACAACTCTACCGACAATTTTCCATTTTTTGAGGAAAAAATGCCCATCTTTGACTGTCTGCATCTCCGCAACTAATAGACCTAGAGAACTTGACAAAAGTATAGAACTTGAAAAACGCTTCCTTAAGTTGCTTTTGTACAAAAAAAAACTGAAACAAGAGCCAGAACTTCGCAATTTTTCGAGCACCATGGTATAGCACAAGGTTTTCCACTAGATCGCACTAGGTTTTGCTGTGTCTCCGTCTTTAAGTATCTTCCTAACGGTGCCTGTTGAGCCTGTTCAATGTAGCCAGTCGGATTACTCAGGCGACTGACGACACCTTCCGACTTCCTTCTTTAAGTATTTATTACCAGTTCCCGTGGGTACTCCGATTGACAGTGTAATCTTGTCGTCCGTCCTTCAATCTGAGGAATTCAAATAGCTGATAAGTAACAGATTATACAGGCTTTTTAAATATCCGCCAGAACAAATTTCCATAAAAAAGTATAATTAATCATGATTTCAAAACTATAACTAAACTAAAACTATTGAGGGGACATAAATTTTGCGGGGTGCAGTGCTGCCCCATTAGTAAGGAAACGGAGATATCATTTAAAATGTTGGTTTCATAACCATTCAAACTATTTCATGAACTACTTTTTACTCTTTAAAGTGAGAAGTTTCTCCGCACATTTTTTAACAGATGATATACTTCTGTTGCCGATATAACAATAAATACTAATAACCGGCCAAGTGCGAGTCAGACTCGCGCACTAGGGGTTCCGTACCATTATCTATAAAAAAATCATGTTTGTTGTGTATGGGATTTTATTAAATGTATATTTTATTCTGTTTTTAGTGTTTGTTGTTATAACGGCAATAGAAATACATCATCTCTGAAAATTTCAACAGTCTAGCTATCACGGTTTATGAGATGCAGCACAGAGATGCAGCCTAATGACAGACATACAGATCCCGTTTTTACCCTTTGGGTACGGAACTTTAAAAACAGAATAAAATGAATAGATAAATTCAACAAACGTGATTTTTATAGGTAATGGTACGGAACCCTTCGTGCACGAGGCCGAGTCGCACTTGGCCGGTTTTTTTATTCAAACAGTTGTAAAAGTGGCCTATGGTTTTTGCGGCCCTGGGCTTTGTCTGCTTAGACTAGAGCCGCAAAACCCAAAATTGGGTATTTTCCTGGGTCAATAATAAATTATTTTGCACAGATAAGAAAATAAAACGTCGCAAAATAATGTCCCTCGACTTTGAATATATTTCATTTTAACGTGATTTTAGTTTTATTATTGCAGAAAAACTGATAATAAGAGCGCTATTTGACTTCAAGAAACTATGACGTCATATGCCTGTATTTCGTACAAATTTCATAGAAAACGTTTAGAAAAAAGTATCTGATTCGACTTGTTGGAAAATAGTGGAAAATAGCGGATAATAAATTTAATTACCGGAAGTTGCAATTAAATCTACAGAGGCGGCATCGCGTTTGTAACGTAACGCTGGATTACGCTTGTAAGCTCTACTTGTAGGCTACTTGTAGACTTCTTGCACAAGAGATAACCGACATGGGACGCTAAGCTGTTTACGGAATTTATCAACCGGTATTTACGTGCTATCCCCTTATTCCAAAAGCTGTTAGCCTATTTGTTTAGTACTTGTGTCTCGGCGCAATACAATTTGGTGTAAATATCGCAAGAAAATACATACTTATGATAAATAACTTCTTGCATTTTTACTGTACATCAAAATGCAATGCTGATAAAAGGATAATGGGTAAAATGTTAGTACAAGGCGCACTATAAGTTCCCGGAACTGGCCACTTACATAAACAATATTTAAAAATTTATTGCAACATTTGAAAATAGAACTCTTTGGCTGTAGAATGCAGTTTGTTTCATCTGACTGTCTTTTGTTTTTACCTTGTGGCGCCATTTAAAAAATTGTGTGTCTGCATCAACATGGATTTAACTCGGGAAAATTTTCGTAGTATGATTTTCTACGATTTTAAGTGTAATTTGACAGCTCAACAGAGCATCGCTCGGCTTGAAACAGCTTTTGGCAATGAAGCACCATGCAAGACAACTGTTTATAGCTGGTTTGCAGAATTCAAGCGTGGTCGTATCAATCTCAGTGACGAATCTCGCGATGGTCGGCCGTCCACCGCTGTGACCAACAAAAACATCGATGCTGTGCGCCGTATGATTGAAACAGACAGGCATGTGACCTACCATGAAATTCACGCATCTTTAGAAATAGGCATGAGTCAAATACAATTAATCCTACACAAACATTTGGGTGTGAGAAAGCTGTGCTCGCGGTGGATCCCACACAACTTGACCGAGGCTCAAAAAACGGACCGCGTCACTTGGTGCAGTGCCATGCTTACCAGATTCAACGAAGGTGCGTCAAATTTGGTGTGGGACATAGTAACAGGTGACGAAACATGGATTTATTGCTACGATCCCAAAACAAAGCAGCAATCGAGCGTATGGGTCTTTCAAGATGAGCCGAAACCAACCAAAGTGGCGCGCGTGAAAAGTGCATCTAAGCGGATGATTGCTTCTTTTTTTAATAAAACTGGACACGTGGCTGCTGTTGCTTTAGAGAATCGTCGTACAGTGAATAGTGACTGGTACACGACCATTTGTTTGCCGGAAGTTATTGACGAACTCCGTAAAAATAACCCTAAACGCCGTATCATCCTGCACCACGACAATGCTAGTTCTCACACGGCCAGACAGACAAACGACTTTTTGAAGGCGAAAAATGTAGAACTCATGAGTCATCCTGCATACAGTCCCGACCTGGCACCTTGTGACTTTTTTCTGTTCCCAAAAATTAAGAACCAATTACGCGGTCAACGATTTTCATCACCAGAAGAGGCTGTCGAGGAGTATGAAAAACACGTTTCAGAGGTCACTACAGAGGAGTGGCACAAAAGTTTTCAAAACTGGTTTCATCGAATGAAAAAGTGCATAGACGCCAAGGGAGATTATTTTGAAAAACAATAAATTAATTTTGTACCTTTAATAGTATTTTTTCATATTCATTCCGGAAACTTATCACGTAGTTTGTAGCTTAGTCACTAAAAATAAAAAAAAGAATGACCTTCAATAAGAGATTAATTTATTATATGTACATTGACCTTTATTAAAGGTCCTTCTTTATTAGATTTAGGGGGCAGTTCAGTAGGTAATTTGAAATAACATACTTATCTTAATTAATGTATATTAAATAAATACGAAAAAAACTACTTATACGACATTATACGAATACAAACCATTTATTAATATACGTTGAGTAAAATATTGCATGGTTTTTTATAACAATGTAGGTATCTAAGTAAATAAAGATATTGTTTTGGCAAAAACGGTCTCTAACTATTTAATATTCGTGTAAACTGTGAATCTAAAACAGTGTTCAAATTGATTACTTTTGGAACAGCGGCACAAATTCTGAGAATTAGTTTTATCTGGTCGCTTCAGGAAAATTGCTAGCTTAATCGTTTAGATAGTTCACTGACTTGCTAACGCGACTAAAGTATTGAAATCGCCTGTAACAACAAGTAGATTTTTAATCTGTGCCTGCTTTTCTGCAACGTTTTGCCCATATCGATCTCCCAAAATCTCCATAAAATATTATAACCAAGTAATTACTATAGATGAAATGCAATATACTTACCCTAATATTATACTCGTCATTATAAAAGCGACGCGACTTTTAAACATGCCTCTACGAGTATATACAAAAAAAAACATTTTGGTGCAGTTTAACTTTTTGCTTTCATATCTATCTTTACACTTTTTTTACATCTACTTACTTATGCGCGCCTTTGCTCAGTTAGAATTAAGACCCCCTAATTCGGCCATTTTTTTAACTCTTCATTTTCTTTTTTTTTAAACAAAGCTGAAAAGACCATAAAAAATATAATAAAAGTAGATCACGTATTTTATTGACACATAAAAAAGCCACTTAGGTCATTATGTCAGGAGGAGCTGCATTCACTACCAGAAAGGACAATAGCGCTAGTCTTAGAGAAATAAAGCGTTTGGAGATAAAAACAAGAAAAGGATTAATAACTATTGCATTAGAGATAGCGACGCCGAAGCAATCGGGGCAGGGGTTGAATAAATTTGAATATTATTGGTTTTTCTCCTAATAAATATACCTAACAAGATTATTTGCTAGGCAAATTATAAAACCCCCTACCGAAAATGTCAAGAACGCCATTTAGTGATAAATAACGGAACTAGTTAGCGCTATAATAGTGCAACTACCGATACGACATCAAATCGTATCGGTAGTTGCACTATTATTAGCGCTATCTGTAATTTTTAGGGAAAGACGTTAATAAAACCGCATCGATAATAAAATCGGTCCATCCGATCGAACGCTACGATACCACAGACAGTCACACGACAAACAGACAGACATAAGCGTCAGACTTATAACGCCCTTCTTTTTTGTCAGGGGTAAAATACTAGTTTTTGCGAATCTCTGTGGTCAACATTTTAATCTGCAAAACCCATTTACCCTATGACTTAATGACCTTATAGCAGTTGCCTTGCCCCCAGTGTGAGGAGTAGTAAATCAACCTGAGGGAAAGTAAATCTAACCTACAACCACAAGTTTATTTCCCAAGCAAATAAAAAACCTCCGACTTTTCATATAGCTTTTTATTATATATAATTTTATTATTATGAAATCGTATACACCATCGGGTTTTTGTAGATATGGTGGTGCCATTGTTTCTCAATACAATTAACTTGAATGTTATTGGAATGGAAACTTAGATAGCGCCATCGAGATATAAACCATATGATTTTACCAAACATAGCTAAGAACCACCGCAAGGTGCTTTCACGTAAAAAAAACGCATCCGTTTATCCGTTCGAGAGCCACCATGCCACAGACAGACAGACAGAAGTTAGCGTCAAACTTATAACACCCAATTTTTTTTGCCGTCGGGGGTTAAAAAGGGATATGGATACTTAAGCTACGTGCAATCCAAGCATTTTTTTTTGTCGTAAATATCCGAAGCTCGTGGAATGTGCACGACAATGTTTGTAGGATAAATCCGACGTTCGCGGTGAAAGGGTTATATATAGTATTCCGAACATTTTGTGAATCGAACCAATCGAACGCTTTGTTTTAAATTTTTAAGGAGCTAGTGTCAACCCTAAGCGATCAACGACAAAAAGTTCGAATTTTAAATTCGGACTAAAGGGTTTCGCCGCGCCACGGGCGCCGCCAATGTTGCCCCAAAAAAGTTGAAAAAACTTACGATAACCTAAGAAAAAAGTGTAAAACGGCTCACAAAATAGACATAATTTATATTTGAATTAACGATCGCATTGTGTGTTTTAGATCTGATGTTTATTTACGATTGTTTACCCCATTTTATGTTTTAATATTACCCCATATTTATGGCTCGATTTTTGTCGTGTGGAATCCATTTTTTGTATAGGTAATGTTTTAATTTATTGACGTATTAATAAAGTATTTGTGACGTTAATGGACAGAAAATTGTTTTATTTTAAATAGGCAAATGCTTTTCAAATGTGGTGATTATGAATAGGCTTGTTGGTTCCGTAAATAGTATTATTTATATTTGCAGTCGTAACTCATAAATAAAATTAACATATAGATTACTTCTTGAGTTTTGCCACAGTCTTTGTTGTAGCCGTATACTTCACTTCCTAGAGTCAATATGTTCCTAGAGTCTATTTAATTTGCCGTTACTTAACATGGAATGCTGAGCTTAATCGCAATAAACGCGTGTTTTACGGTGCTTTTAATAGTTTTTGAGCTGTGATTATTTTACTTAATAAAATTTACAGTCTCCAACAAAAGACACAACCTAATAGCAATAATAATAATATTGTACAATATATATGTCGATATAATGAGTTGACCGAGCGAGTTAAGATTTCAAAATAAGAATTGTATTTTATGTATGTTAAGATATATTAGGTATATGTTTAATAGTTTATATCACGCCAGTCACTCATTTTTTTCCGATTAAGTGTTATGGTTGACCGGGAGAGTATGCCATATGTCATTAGGTCCACCACTTATGTATTTCTTGTACTGTGCAGTAAAGTTTGAATAAATAAATATACTCGAGAAGAGAGTCCAGCGTATTTATATGTTTGACGGTTCGGCCCTGTTAGACGCAGTAGACTCAGAGAATGCTGGCATGATAACGTACAATATGGTGTGTGCCAATGATCTACGGATATAAAACTAAGGATGGTCAAGACTGTGCGAAGTGGAGAAGAAAAAACCGGAAAGCGGACCCCAGCTGCAGATGCATCTGAGAATACGCAGAGATGAAAGACAGATAGCAAAAAACGATTTTCGTAAAATAATGCTTTATTAAAGCCAAACACCTGTGCCTTTCTACATAATGTTAATAGCCATATTGCTGTCGGAATCCTATTGTACTTATATCTGTTCCTAGAACATTTTTATGTTTAAGTAATATTTAATACTAATTTACTTCTAAGTAGACAAAAACACCGCCCATCGATATTAAACGTAACACCGTTTCAATATCAAACATTTCTCTCATTAGCCGACTCGGTTGAAAATATCGACACGCCATATTTTACTAGGTTTTTATGGCGACAGAAATGTAAGGACCAAGCCGCGTCCCCAAATTATCAGATTATTAAGTCGATATAAATTTATTAATGATTAATAATGATATCGAGTTTTGTATGAGATGTCTATTTGTCGATAACGTGGAAAAGTAAGGTGCTGAGTTTTATTTGTAAAGTTTAGATATAAGCAGTAAAACCAGAACTTTTCGAACTAAAACTATTTTCTGTTTGGTTTTATAAAACAGTTGATTAATATCAATCGTAAGGCATAGGCTTCACGTCGTAAAATTCACTACAAGGACATATTTGTACTAAGTTTTTTATTAAATCCAAAACCGTAATATTTCAAAAACTATACATAATTACTAAATAAAACAAAGACACTACACACTACTTTTTGTTAGACTGTTCTATTAGATTGTAAGAAATCAATTATATAGAATCAAAAATGTATTCTACCCACTATGTTATTCCAAACTCTGATTTGTTCTTTAGTGTATTTTTGACATTACTATCATGTAGGTTTGTCCCTACAAAATTCCCTAATTAAGTAATTTATGATATGAATATGTTGAATTAAAAGTCATCGTCCCAAAAGTTGTAAGTTTTGAGTCGCGTACTTTTCTTTATATGGGTGACTTTTTGCCCGCCAGCCAAATTTGAAGCAAGTTCGTTCCATGATATTGAATTACTTTCCATAAAAAAAGTTATGTATTACTTTCGATAAAAATTTTTCGTCCTTCCATACAAAAGCCGATTTGCCGACCGCTGATTTGTAAGAGAAGCCGAATATTTTTTGTTTGTTTTTCGTTACTTGTTTTTATGAAAAGTAGTTTAGAATCTTGAATAAGACTAACTCCACAAATTCGGCTGGTGGTTATAAAGTATTTTGGTTGGGTACCAATTAAATCGTTCAATTCTTTCATGCTAGTCCGGGCGAAATGAAAAAGAACTTCTCTTCCCGCGCAGATCGTAAAAGCCGATCGAGGAAATGGAGGACAATCTTAGGCGATGAGGCTAGCCATCACTATTTTGTTTCCATATTCCAATCTTCTCGTCCGTGTTTTCACTAAACACGGCGAGAAGTTCTGTCTACCCCGTTAGGGATAAAGACATGATATCTGTACTAAATCAGAATAAAATGTAAACCGATCCTAGCATTAATATAGTAACTAAAAATAAATAAAACCTCTCGACTATTCCAGTTGTCCCGCAACTTAATATGGGACTTTAAATCCTCATAAACGTTAGTGGCGATCGAAGTCACACGGGTCGTAAACTTTTTATTGCTTCATTTTTCTATTTTTACACCCGTTGTTCTATTTGAGAATCTAGAAATCAAAGAACATATTTATTAAATAACAATACATAGATACTATAGTTGCTTCTTATACGTGGGCGCACTATAAGTTTCCGGAATGAATATGAAAAAATACTATTAAAGGTACAAAATTAATTTATTGTTTTTCAAAATAATCTCCCTTGGCGTCTATGCACTTTTTCATTCGATGAAACCAGTTTTGAAAACTTTTGTGCCACTCCTCTGTGGTGACCTCTGAAACGTGTTTTTCATACTCCTCGACAGCCTCTTCTGGTGATGAAAATCGTTGACCGCGTAATTGGTTCTTAATTTTTGGGAACAGAAAAAAGTCACAAGGTGCCAGGTCGGGACTGTATGCAGGATGACTCATGAGTTCTACATTTTTCGCCTTCAAAAAGTCGTTTGTCTGTCTGGCCGTGTGAGAACTAGCATTGTCGTGGTGCAGGATGATACGGCGTTTACGGTTATTTTTACGGAGTTCGTCAATAACTTCCGGCAAACAAATGGTCGTGTACCAGTCACTATTCACTGTACGACGATTCTCTAAAGCAACAGTAGCCACGTGTCCAGTTTTATTAAAAAAAGAATCGATCATCCGCTTAGATGCACTTTTCACTTTTCACTTTGGTTGGTTTCGGCTCATCTTGAAAGACCCATACGCTCGATTGCTGCTTTATTTTGGGATCGTAGCAATAAATCCATGTTTCGTCACCTGTTACCATGTCCCACACCAAATTTGACGCACCTTCGTTGAATCTGGTAAGCATGGCACTGCACCAAGTGACGCGGTCCGTTTTTTGAGCCTCGGTCTAGTTGTGTCGGATCCACCGCGAGCACAGCTTTCTCACACCCAAATGTTTGTGTAGGATTAATTGTATTTGACTCATGCCTATTTCTAAGGATGCGCGAATTTCATGGTAGGTCACATGCCTGTCTGTTTCAATCATACGGCGCACAGCATCGATGTTTTTGTTGGTCACAGCGGTGGACGGCCGACCATCGCGAGATTCGTCACTGAGATTGATACGACCACGCTTGAATTCTGCAAACCAGCTATAAACAGTTGTCTTGCATGGTGCTTCATTGCCAAAAGCTGTTTCAAGCCGAGCGATGCTCTGTTGAGCTGTCAAATTACACTTAAAATCGTAGAAAATCATACTACGAAAATTTTCCCGAGTTAAATCCATGTTGATGCAGACACACAATTTTTTAAATGGCGCCACAAGGTAAAAACAAAAGACAGTCAGATGAAACAAACTGCATTCTACAGCCAAAGAGTTCTATTTTCAAATGTTGCAATAAATTTTTAAATATTGTTTATGTAAGTGGCCAGTTCCGGAAACTTATAGTGCGCCCTATGTACCGTAATAAGTTGTGGACAGTTCTTATAATGTGGCCATGTTGTACCTTTTCAAACCATAGCCCACCTACTGTCATGCCCCAATTGTTTAACACCTTGTACTTACAAAATAATGGAGGAGTAAGTGTGGGCACGCACTGGGCTAACAATACTGATAAAACCATTCCGAAGATAAGATTTTGTATTTAGCACCATTGGACCATTGTATCTATTCTACTTATAGATACTTCAACTCCTTAAACTAAATACCTACATAAGAGATTACGTCGAGAGTAATAAAGCAGCCTAAAGATATCGGAGATTACGCCACCAGCAGAATTCGCGTAAGAAACTTGGAGAAATCTGCAATTAAACTATACGTAGGTACCTAAAAGCAATAAATTCGCGTTAGCCGAAGTTACCGAGTGAATCCGGGATATCTAGTATTAGCGGTGCAAGATTTATAACCTCACGACCATGAAATCCCCGTGACATTCGGTTTACCGATAGCCATCTAACGAACGGCCTAGATTCTACGTATTTGAAGCTATAAATTAAAAATTCGGCACATAATCTATTGGATTACTAATTCTCATGAATTATTTACTAAGAACCCGAGACAAATTACAAAAACAATGTATGTTTACAAACCTATTATTAGGACTTCTTTACCGCCAAAATTAATGTTGGCAACATGCAGACTTTTTGCAAATACTTCAGGAACACTACTTGTATATTCTAAATCTTTGGGCAGGACAGGACAGTAACAATAGCCTAATATTAGTGCATAGACAACATCTAATATAAAAAAGTAACAGCCAATTTAAAAGGAAAACATCGTTAGGAGAATTTATATTATTAGAAGCGTTATAAAGATCTTGAGTAAAAGATTTGAAGCTAGTAAGAAATAAAACAAAACATAATTGATAGGTTTTGACCAAACAACTTAATTATAGTCTGTCAAACAACTCAATTATAGCTTAGACTTAGGTCTACAATTCATACCTATGTAGACTATTATTATAGAAACGGTTACTTCCGTCTATCTAAATTATTGTGTAGAAAAGTAGAGTAACACTTTATTTTACAATTTATCATTGTTACCTAACATTTATTTTTCCTCATAAATTATCCAAGTATGATCTTCATTAATTACTTTTAAAAACTGTATATCCATAGATAACTAAAATTTCAATAAAATCAATTTATATTAATTCTGTAACAGATTTCAATTTCTTAAAGTCTACTTAACTTTATCACGATGTTTAAATTCATATTATATATCTTCATAATCACCTGTATTTAAATACTTAAGTTACAAAATAGCATTAATGAGATAACTATAAAATCGCACGGAAACACGTCATTAAAACCAGGCTCAGAATGTGAATAAATTAACACTAGATTCATAGACGACGGCGGATTTATTCGA
Organism: Acrobasis suavella; assembly: GCA_943193695.1. Classification (NCBI taxonomy): domain Eukaryota; kingdom Metazoa; phylum Arthropoda; class Insecta; order Lepidoptera; family Pyralidae; genus Acrobasis; species Acrobasis suavella. Next base: position 35,157,696 of record OW971928.1, read on the forward strand.
GAAGGCTGACGAAATCCCATCAAAATACCTGGAAGTGACGCATTTCGATCTCATCGATCTTGCGTGGGTCTTCTCGGAAATATTAACCTTGTCGCAGCCCTGTGATGTGCCGTGATGGGCGTCGCGCACCGCCAATTGAAAATCAAACGATTTTTTTTTTAATACTGTATTCTCTGGTAGCTAATGTTACAGTGTGTAAATTGTTGGACAAATGAATTTAAATTTTAACATAATAACAGACTCCGTTGCTTACAATATAAGACTTTTCAGATTTTTTCTAGACACCGAAACACGTAGTTACACGTAGTTAGTTTTAACGATAACAGATAAATAGAAGTCGCCATTTTGCGAAAAAAGGTGCCCTTTCTATGTGGCACTCTTAACACTGGTTGAAAATTAGTATTCGACGGCGGCACAATTTCAGGTAAACTTCTTAGTTATTAATCTTCATCTACTTGTAGACGATAATATATGTAAATATTTTGAAAATTTTATTTTTACATCTCTGAGTATTTAGATATATCTATTTGCCATCGAATCTCCATAATTGCAAGAATCTATAGTCGAAACAACTAAACTCTACAATTCAATGTAAATGCTAAATTAGAAAGCCGCTTTGGAACCTAATTTACGCGCTTCCCGAGTTATTTATTCAGCAATAAACATGTCAATTACAGGAGTCTAGTCGGAGAGATTTATTCACTCCTCCTTAATATAAAGTTAGTGAAAAATATAGTCATAGACATGTCAAACGTCAGTGTCTCGTTTCTTAGACTAAACAAGGGTTGTTTATAGCAATGATGTGTTTAGGTATTGTCGGATATTTGAAAATGTTCAGAGATTTATGAGTTACTGCATACAATTCATACAAACCCAGATACCTACACGTCGTTATACCGAGCTAGCGCAGACAGAGTAGTTTGGGTCTTGCGCCTTGGGCAGACATCCAGAATAGGTACCAAAGGCCACTTGGTTGCGGGACGCGTCGTCTATATTGTATTCTCTCTATGTCAAATAGAAGACTTACATATTTCTAAGATAACTAAGTAGTTCCGTTTTTTAGATATTGAATGATTACGATCAGACCAAGAAAAGGTTTCAAATCCCACTGATTGACCGCGCGAGTAATGTGTGGATCAAGCAAAACACATAAGTGGTGGATGTATTAAAACTGCTTTAGAACGCCGGAAATGAAGATCGGTGGGGCATGTTGCGCGTATGAGCACTGAGTGATGGAACAGAAGAGCGATAGAATGGAGACCCCGAGAGACAAGATCCGAGGAAGAGGTCGTCCACCAGAATGATGGGTCGATAACATCAGACGATACGTAGGTCAGAACTTGATGCAGAAGGCTAGAGACAGGAAGTCATGGAGGTCTATGCAGGAGGACTACGTCCGTAGACGGACATATAAAAGGCTGATAATTACAAAAAAAGTGTCCGTTCGTCTAGCCGCACAAACGCATTTATTTTTCAAAATTATATCACTCACACCTGAGGTCGAAAATATCCTCAGAAACGACACCAGAGTTTGATTCCACCGTATTGAATCCTTTACAAGGGCCAGGAATCGTCGGGTGATCTTCTATATCAATTTATTTTTTAGTCCATAAAGATCGGATTCGATAACCCTACTAGTGCTGCAACCTAATCGATCTTATCGGTTATCGATGAGCATGCGATCGCAACATATTTGACCCGCGAGGTTGGCACGATTTATTCGTAAGCAAACGAATGTAAATGTTATGAGCATCTGTATTTGCATGAAAAAGATGGAATAATTTTATTTTAAGACATTAATCTTACTATATAATTTATTACTGCATCAATAATAAATAAGTACATAAAGAGAAACGTTCCTGTTTTGTTTCCTGTCAAGTTAGTTTCATTTGAGCAGTAGAATTTTCCTGCATTCAAAGTGCCCCCATTTGTCGCTTGATCCATAACATATACATTTTACATATATACCTGCATGCTAATTATGTATTATCTTTAACGGATTAAACAGAGCCTAGGGCTAAAAGACCCACGAAAAGGTCTCGTTCAGTGGTTGGCAAGTTGATAATATGAAATAATTTTAAAAGCTATAGAAAGCAAGCAAATGACCTGTAAAATAAGTACATATAGGTATAACTTTACACAAAACTTCATCCTTTCTGAGCTTGATTGCTGCTAAGTAAGAAGTCTACGCGTGAATCCTTTGAAGCAAAGGCTGCGGTTGCAGCAATCAGTCACAAAGAGATGGCTTCGAGACTCTTGTATGTTTTTTCAGTACAGATAGAATAAAGTACTATTAAACTTTCATTTTTTTTCTTAATTTGTTTCAGTTACATTTCCGAGAAGATAGCAAATTTTCGTACTCGATTAATTTATTTAACTATTTATATTCATGATCATTTTGCAAAAAATATGTATTTTCACAGTAATAACGTGTCTAAAAAATAAAAAATACTTAGAATAACGATACGTAACTAAATAATGATATCGTAAGTATCTCAAAAAGTAGCATTTAAATTTCGAACCGCTTCGAATCAATAGATTTTTATCGACAAATAGTTAGATCTAGTTCGTTATCGTCTCCTCATTCACGCCACTGCTTATATGAACCAATTTCTCTAAACAGGGTCCTGTAGCTATTATTGGAAGTAGGGTCTAATAGTTTTATGATAAGATAGCCGGGTACATATGGATGTGTCGTAATTGTGACCGATTAATCTATTAACGGTAAACTTTATCGATTAAAATATTTAGTGTTGAACAAGATATATGTTAAAAAACCAATACCTGACTACGGGATTAATGTGCTAATCAATACCTTTAATTAGATACCCCACTCGATAGGGAAATAAAATTGTTTTTACTATCACTTGTTTGTATGTAACATTTGTTACATACATTTTTTGCATATAAATTATAGCTTAAGTCACCTGGACAAAAATGATGAATCGATTGACATATCATTTGTGAAAATTGGACAAGCGATTCGGATGCTATGGTGGAACATACATATCCATATACTGCTATGATAAGTTATTTAATTTTGTCCCGACTTCACCAAAATCTTCTTTGGTACTAACTATAATATGCAAGTTATGCATTCATAAATTGCGCAACTACCTATACATTGCAGTCCTAAACAACCTAAAACACCAGCATTGAGACAGTAATGACGTAAAATAATATCCACTACATTAATGGCAATATTTTAAACAAAGCAATTAAATACTGGCATCCCATTTGGTTTGTAATCAAGTTGTCGCACGAGATTAACAGTAGAAACAGTTAAATGCGTAGCAATACAGCAACTAGCGACATCTATTGGATGGTAGGTTAACAAGAAATCAAAATAGTTTATACCTCTTTATTTTTCTTTCTTTCTTAACGTACGTACGTAATCAATACATATAATAAAACAGTAGGAACCGCGTGTCCGTACGTTTAATAAAATTAACAAAAAATGGGTGTGGGCGATAAAAAAAGAGTATCAGAACACAAAAAAGATTTTTTAGATTTTTTTTGTCTGTCTGTCTATCTGTATGTATGTACTCGCAAATCTTTAAAACTACTGAACAGATTTTTACGCGGTTTTCACTAAAAGATGAAGCCCATCCTTCAGCAACATATAGGCTTTGTTTCATCAAAATCTGTTGTCAGATAAACAAGTTATCGTCATTCAAAGTTTGAAGATAAGTTTTCTATGGGTGACTTTATAGTTACATTAAATAAGAACAGATGGCGCCTCAAGAAACTTAAAAAGGCTTTTTGTTTTTGTGAAAAAGTATAAATACAAGCTGATTGTTTAGCCCTGTACGTCCTAAATAGGCTTTTCTGGCACCGTAGCTTCGGTTCTTCCGGCTTAACATGGGTGTTGCAGCACCCCATAATTTTCTATAGTCCCTAGCTCGCTCCTCAAACCTTGTCCAGTGAAGTAGGAAATGTTGTCCGTGGCAACCTATGTATGTCATCTAAAAAAAATTGCTCTGTACGTAAGACCTTTTGATTCTTTTGTGATTTGGTTAGTTACTGTTGTTGAATTTGTTGATTTTATACTGATATTTGGCTATACTTGGCTATGAAAATACGGACTTCTGATCTTGCTTTGATGCTTTGTGGATTGGTTAGTAAATGTTTCGGATAATATTGTTGATTTATAATTTAACACTTGGCTATGAAAATACGGACTTTCTGATCTTGCTTTGTGGATTGGTAAGATATTTCGGATATCTTCAAAAGCTTCTTGGCTTTATAGATTTATTGAACTAAGTTTGACATTTGGCTATAGCAATACGGATGTTGTGAACTTGCTTTGTGGATTGGTTAGGTATTTCGGATATTATCTTTAAAAAATGTTTTGGCTACATAGATTTATTGAATTATTTAAATATAAGTATATTATTGTATTTTGTGCTTTGCTTTCAAAAATGCTACGAAGAAAGTCAAATCTTCTCAGAATATTAGACAAGCGAAAAGAAAGCGGATGAGTAGATCCCAAGAATCCAATGACATAAGGCAGGCACGACTAAGTGTTAATCGAGAACAAAATTCATTGACTCGCGCCTCGGAGAGTTCCACTCAGAGGGAGTCTCGACTAAGTGCTGATCGTGAACGTCATTCGCTATCTCACGCCTCGGAGACTTTTACAGATAGGGAGTTACGTTTGACTGCTGATCGAGAACGTCTCACACTATCTCGCGGCTTGGAGACTTTTAGAGATAGGGAGTTACGTTTGACTGCTGACTTCGTCTGCGTACCTATATATTTATACACAAAGGTTATGATTATTATTGTAAGGGTTCATTATAATCCATTCATAATGAATGAGTAACTGATATCCATACATCTATAGATTGCAATATTTAAAGTATACCGCATCACAATAAAAAAATCGAACTGTAAATATACAGACTAATCTGACAATTTTTTTTAAATTTGTCATGTCGTCATCAAGGGAGTGTAAGAAAACTTAATTTTACTCGGACGAAGTCGCAGGCACCAAATACAGATATTAAAGTATGTATTCGTGAGCAAGATATATAAGGAGTTATAGAACACTAAAAAGATTTTTAAGATTTTTGTTTGTATGTCAGTGTCTGTCTGCACACTGTACACCCGAACGCTTTATAAGTTATCATTTAACAAATGTATCCATTGGCACGTCTTTAATTTTCCTTATTAACAGTTTAGACCCTTAACACAGCTGGAAGAGATTCCATTACAGGATAAGTCCGCCGTTGTCAATTTACTCTTTATGTTGTTATTTTAAGTAATTATGTGTTTTCATAGTACAATAAAGTTATTACAAACTCAAGAAACAACCAAACTTTGACTGCTAAACGTATCTAAATAGCTCTAATATCTTAATTTTACTTTACTTTAGGTTGATATTCAGACGTTTCCTTTTATAAGTTACTAAAATTCAAGGAAATACAATAAACTTTTAATAAGCTGGTTGCGGTTTAGTGACTGTGAAAATTTTGACGAACGTGTTACAGATATGAAATGTTTTAATTTTATTAATAGTAAATAAGAATTAAATTAAAAACAAATCATCTACGTAACTTACACGCGCAGGAGTAAATATTATATTACTGCGTAACCATTCACTAGTTCCCTAATGAATTGGCTTCAGATGGTATATACCTACCTAACCTACAGTGGTATTTGCCCCGAAGCAATTTGCGGGTGGCGTAGTTATTTACAAGTCCTATAGTCTGCAACTATATGATTAGTATCAACAAGACTTACATTTGTGGTGCGATGCGACCTCATAAGGTGACGCGTTGGAATTTGCGCCTCTTTTATGGGTTGAGTTACAAAGAAATTTGCAATTTTCTAAAATCTGCTATATACTCTGACTCTTACAGTAAAAGAAATTTTATTATAAGGTGGAGTTTTCAGAAAGTTAAGGCAAAATGTCCACTGCTGAACAAGGCCTCTCCATGTAATAAAAAATTGGCCAAGTGCGTGTCGGGCCACGCGCAGTAGGGTTCCGTAGTTACGAACGCCAACTTTGTGTTCATGCCACTAAAAACGTCTACAAACTAATTTTCTATTGAATTTGTATGAAATTTTTCTTTTCGGAGTACCATTTTATAAGTTAATCGTCTATAACTTTTTAATTTTTAAACCCTACTTAGCTCTGATAGTTTTCCTTTAAATTTCTTTATAAATTCTATAGCTGTGAATTTTTTCACTTGTACATTTATAACCGTTTAGCAGATAAAGGGGGGGATACATGCCTTCAACAATTTTTTTCACTTTAAAAGCAAATATTTCAGAAACGAATCCCATAATCAAAAAACGGTGTTCTCAAACTCACAATATTTTTAAAAGACCTATTCAACGATACCCAACATGATTGGTTAGTCGAGAAAAAAAAAGACTTTTTATTTTACAAGTATGGGGGCTACCAAAAAAAATATTTTTTTTCAATATTTTATTTTACCGTTTTTTCCACCTATTGATATATATATTCATGCCAAATTACAGCTTTCTAGTACTTATAGTCGCTGAGTAAGACCGCGGACGGACAGACAGACATGGCGAAACTATAAGGGTTCCTTGTTTACTACGGAACCCTAAAAAGGAGATCTATCTACTTAAGACTTTTTCAAAATAGATACTCGTTGTAACAATATATTTCTGATGTTGCAGAATCATGGTCTCCTGTAAAGGATACCAGAGTTGTTATAATCGTAAAATTTCATAGCGTCCATCACAATAGCGTAGATTGTAGTACCGAATATATACTTAATTTTAGATTGTTCACATTTAATGTAAAAGTAAAATACAGCCAAGTACCAAAAAGTTTATTTTTTTTATTGTTAGTAAATCGCTCTTTTTTAAAACATAAAACAATAAATCTGTAATTCATTTGTACCACTTTATTCATTTTTGTAACATTTATTTTAAAACATCTGCGGAATTTCGTTATGCAAATAAATTACTTAATGTTGAAACTATAAAACATATTCGCGTTACTCGCCGCCCATAAATCGTGGTCTATCAAAAAATTCTCACCAAATTAAGACTGACAGAGTGATCGTATCACAAAGATTTACAATCGTGTGCTCTTTCTAATTAAGACTTTACACATGTTTTTATAATTATTCGTTAATTCAGTAACATCCGTTAAATTTATTTTGGTGTTCCAAAGGACTTATTTAGGGATAAAATAATATTAAGGAGGTTAACATAACTGCCAGTAGTGCATAAATTAATAGATAATAATTAATTGACAAAACAATAGACACAGACAAAAGGGCAATGATTAAAGTCAAAGTTAATATTTTTTTAAAATCTAGGATTAATATAACGTCGAAGAAGAAGAAGTCGCTGTTTCCCTGAGTGATTCTAACGATCGGAATCCAGGGCGGTAACCTAAAGAACTTCTGATAGAAACTGCTACTGCTATAAATCAATCGAGCTATAATTCACCCACCGAGATTGAATTTAATACCGGCGAATACCTAATGGTCACTCTTGAGACAATTTAAGATGCATTAGCACACCTTAAGGCGTCTTATACATATTTATGATTAAAATAGCCAATTTTGTCGGAGGAAGTACATCCCATGGTTAAAAGCTAACGGACCTTGTAGATATTGCTGATAGAAATTGTCGATATTATACCTTAACATCGCCCATTAAGGCGTTGCACAATGTATAACACAAATGAAAGTGAATTTATAGCTTGCATAAACTATAACGACAACAGGACCAAGCAAATTAGTCTGACGACCTCAAATTATTAGAAATAGATGCTTTGATTCTTCAAGATATACGATATGCTTTGACAAGAAGCAAGCAATTAAGTGCAATGTAAATAAAACTGAACGGTCAATAATTTAATGCGACTTGATCTAATGACCAGTTCCCGAGTCCGCTTTCATGCGAAGTTGATCCGATTTCTGTTTGTATGAATATTTTATTTTGCTTGGACAAGTTGTATTTACTGCGTTGTATGCGTTTAGTTCTTGATATTGGAAAATACTTTGTGTATGCATGTAATACTACGTCAAATGGTTGAATGCTAACAGATTCTACATATTTAAATAAAACATCTAAACAAACGTATGTACGGTGAACAAAAAATCCTGTTCTTATCAAGTCGGAATGGCTTTTTATGGTGTTGCGGCCCAGTGTGTGGCTACACTTTCTTAACTGAGACTCATACTGATTAGAAACTAATCAAAAAATTATCTGTTGTTTCAGAAGGATCTCTCAGACGACTGTCTGTTTGAGGAACATTTAGAAGAGAACAACTACAACACGTACTCGCGGATACGCAACGGGAAGAAGACGTATTTAGCGCTAGACAACCAGGGCCGGGGGCGGCGGACGCAGATACCGGTTGCTAGGCAGCTGGGCAACTTGTCCACGTACGCTCTTACCCTCACAAAGAGATGCGACGGCCATGGACACAAACCCACACAGTGCCCACCGCGGCGGCATCGAGGAAAGCTGAAAAGACCCCCACCAAAGCGCAGAAACTGCATGTACAGGGTACAGAAGCAAAATCTGAGGAACAAGCGAAAACACAAGAAGGCTAATAATGCCAAAAAGAAGAGGCATCCGAAGGCGCGGAGAAAACATGAAAACGGGACGACGACGACAACAGAGGTCACCTGGGACGAGTCGACGATGTCGACCATGTCCACGACAGACGTCGGGTTTTTTCGTTCGGCGACCGCGCAGGAGGCGGTCGCTCCCTCGTGAGTGGATCCCTGGTCGCGGTCTCGGCAGCCGTTGCGCTCGCGCACTAGCACCGTTCCACTCTTACACGTGTATGAATCTCTATAATCATTCCTGCTACGTGCTCGCAGCACTTACTCTTGGCGACAATGTAGAATTGCTCTCTTAGGTGGAGTCCACATTCGAAAACTCCTAGTTTCCTTCGGTTGATGAACTTTAAGTATCTCGTTGTAGTCATAATACTTAAGGCGGCCCTTCCCGACGGCTCTATCGTCAACGCGAGCATAGTTCGAAAAGCTTGTTTTTTCATCCAGGGCAATGTTAGAAGAAAAAGCAAACCAAAAAGAGAGAGATAGCGCCTTAGGACACGGTTTGCACTGTATTGAATGAAATTAGTATTATTATTAACTATCCATTGAACGAATATTAACTATTCATAGGGTGCGGAAATTTCATAAAACTTGTTCCAGGATATACGTTTTTGTCAGTAATTTGTAAGGCTTTGTGAAATAAATGTTTTTTTATTTAAAATTTTCATTACATTTGCGAGGTTTCTATCGAATTTTTTTTTAAATAATTAATGAGTACTTTATGAACGGTCGAAGTTCAGGTAAAATTTGTGCAAAAAAGCAGATTTTAGGAGACGTATACTTAACTTGTTTTTCCAAGTATTCATTTTTTATTTCGATAGAAACCTAGAAATAGTGCACAAGATATCTGTTGGTTCAAAAGTTTTCAAGAAAGAGCGTTTGTATGAAAAGTAAGACGGGAAGGCTGCTCTTAAATACTCAATTGTTGACGAATCAAAACTATGAACAAATAAAATAACGGCATGTCAGCCGTAAAACAATAAACGAAATGATATTATTCTACCAAAGCTACTGAAATTATCTATCTCAATTTATATTCCTAGTTCGCTTTAAAACTTAGGTTATCGGCAAGATTCCAAATGGTCTTAGTTACTGTTACTTATCATGAAATTATTAATGTAGTTAATAACTCTTATTCGATAAATAACAAATTGTTTTGTTAAAGATTTGTGATTACCGTTTGGTAAGGTGGAACAGTGTTAGACGATGACCAATTTTCCTGTTTGTGATAATCCAAATATGCGTGTACCGTACTTCTATGTTTAATTTTATTATTTTAATATAAACCGTACGCTAAATGGACTGTCATATCGATTAGCATTTTAATATTTTTTCCGCTGTATCTTTCAACTCCATTTGTTGGTTAGCTTCTAAGATTTCTATTTAATTACACCTAAGTGATTTGTTAATGGATCCGATACGAGTCATCTCGGTTCCGTTACAAAAAGCATTTATCGTCCCCAAAATCTTAAACGCCCGAAATTTACCACGTTCACAAAGTGCTCTTAGACGCATATTTAAATTAAGAAATTATCACTTTTATTCCTTTGATAGCCGCGTTGAATATAAAAATCAAATTAGTTTTACATATTTTTACAGTCGATCGATTTGCATATAAATACGTTGGATTGTCACGATCAGGACCCGGAGAAGCTTTTGTACTTAGATTGGATGTGTTGAGGTGTAATTTCGTAAGAAATTGACTGAAAATTGGACTGAGTAATGTAGTTAATGTTGGTTTCGGTCTAGGCTATGATAAGATAAAGAGTTGCGCGGCGTAACGGCATGCTTCTGTATTCTGTAAGATATTAAACTTCGGTGGCGAGCGGCCAGGTCTGTTTCATATGGAAGTGATAACTCAAACGTCAACAAAATTCCGAGTTATCCAGTCGCATCGGAACCAGTTTAAACTGGATTTTTAAAACAAATTAATAAGATCATAATTGCGCAAGACGCTCAGACTTGGCGGCTCACTCTGCCGTCTACCAAAATGGATGTAGTGATAAAAATTAACAGCGGAGATGTGACTACTAGTGTGTAGGTCTAAAACGTGTATCTAATTGTAAATTTATTTATTTTCCATAGAGAAAGTGTATTTTGTTAACGTTTTAGTTGATGTTTTTTTATTCTCTTTCCCCTGTAGTTCCAACCGAATGTAGATATGTAGGATTTCATACGCTTGTTACTTTTAGTAAACCAGTTAATTTGTATTATATTTTAGTCCGTTCGGTAACAATATGTGCGTATGCGATTTGTATTGTGTGTATGATCAAGCAAATATTGTGATTGAATGGATTCACGATTACATTCTACAGTCGATTTTCCTCGCAATCTATTTGCGCAGATTTTGTAACTGTCATGCCCTGATATATCATCAACGAGTTGATATTTTATCTTAAAAAAATTATGTCTTCCTTTTTTCTACCCATCTATTTCTTTATATATCTGCGTGTATAGTTATTTCAATATTTGAAATGTTGTATAGTCACAATATGCTGGCTGATGACAGGCACAGATGTTTTATTAGATTAAGAAGCATAAGTATTAAAGTGATTCATATTTATAAAAAAATATCACATTTGCTAAACTTATTTTAGTTAAAATATGTTTTGTTTCATTCTTAAAGCGTTTTGAGCTAAAGGCAAGTATTACAATAACTCAAAAACACAACAAGATATGATAGAAATAATATAACTTTTGATATACGTAAGAACTTTGCTAATATATATATACATTTATTTGCATCGATTAAATAATTTCTGGCCTATGTATGTGAAGGACATGTGAGTGATACGATTGATCTCAAATCTAATGCATAAGCCAAACTGCATTCGCTAACGCTGATTTATAAATTGGCAACGCAAATCAATGAATCCAATGGCCAATGGCCTTTGCCATTTCCTTGTATTGATTTATCATTACAATTCATAATCAGTATAACTCTCATTCTCATTACGAGCAGAGAAATACGACAGACGAATGATATGCGTCAATTTTTTATTGCCATGTTTCTATATCCGTACCTATATTTAGTACCCCCGCTATCATTAAGTGTTTACTGTCAAATGGTCTTTTCTTTTGCCAAATTTTTCTTTCACATAGAGCAGTAACAAAGATGGCGCTAGAAAATAAGCACTAAACTTAACATGCGCCAATATATCGTGGTCTAATATTATGAAAGGATTTACAGTAAAACTACTGGAAATATTGGACGCCAAATGCGCATTGCATTTGGCGCTTAATATGTACAGTTGGGCACATTTTATTTGATTGTGAATATTTTTGACAATTCGTTGATGATGTACTCAAGATGTGTGAATATAATCAGCAAGCTTTATGAATGTACCTATGTATGTTAGATAAATGAATTCTGAATTTATTTATGTATGTATAAAATAAACAACCGTCACGAAAGCGACCCAAAATCGCGACTTATCTCAGCATTTATGCATTTTTGTATTTAATATCGAATATTGTCAAGACTTGGCGTTTGCACTGCCTTAGTCATCACGTGCGTAGATTTTTCGTCTCTTTTGTAAAAAAATATTCGAAGCTAGGACATATTTAATACTTGACTCGTTATTGTATAATAAATTAATGAAAATCGATCTTTATGTTAGTTTATCAGCAGTATTTCGGTATTGTAAAAATAGTTCTCTGTAAACAGTATCTAGTTTTGTAGTTTTTATATTAAATAGGAGCCGTAAGAGAAATACTCGTAGCTGGCAACAGATTGTTCCGAAGCCCAATGCCGCGGTTATTCACACAAGAGATGACTTTATGAAAAGGCGCAGAGAGAGCAAAATCACATTTTCTTTCAGAAAAATCTCATTCACCTTGTAGATGAAAGTGATCGACATTTTTTTAAATATGAAATATTGCACATAGGTTTTCATTTAATTTGAAGACGTGAATATTCTTGTACAAATTGAATTTTGTGCAATTTAATTGAACCTTTAGAAAGCAACAAAAAAAACATTGACCGATTTTGAAATTTTTATGTACCAACGAGAATAATGTGACTTTGCAGTGCTAACTACGATAGTGTAAAAATATGATTCGTAAGATTATATACGCATGTGCCATACTACCTAGCCCGTGTGGCTATACCTACCGATACAATAGTTCTTTTTTACTTTCCGCACAAAAAATATTTCAATATTAAAATAAAATTACTAAGATTTTTTTTTGTAGTTTTGATGACTAGGCGTACTGGAAAAAGTTACTGTGGATGTTTATTTTTGATCGAAAACGCAAAAATATTTATTCATTAATTTTGTTAATTTATAAGAAGAAGGGGGAGGCCTTTACCCAGCAGTGGAATATGACAACAAAAGGCTAGAAAAAAAAATAAGAAGAAGAGTCAAACAGTATTAATAAATTGATTTCGATACATTTTACAAATAATTGAATAAAGAATAGTCGTGTTTGCTCAGTGCAATTACAATGTACAAGGATATCGATTCGTGTTTTAAAATTTTTAATAATTCTTTAGATATTTCTAAAAGTAGAATAATTCACCTTACCACCTTCCAACGTAGTTGTACCAAAAGATTGATCGAGACGTACCTTTAAGACAATAAACTTTTTACAGCCTCTTATACCTACAAATAAATAAAATGATTCTATGAATATACTTATGTTGTTTTATTTTAAATATTTTGATAGTCATATTTAAGTGTCTAGTTTATAACTAAACTTTTATTTCAAGCCCACTTGTTCGAATCTTTTTCTTCACAACTGCAAAAAACGGCCGCTTTTGGCGTATGTGCGTAGAAAAGCTTTACGTTCTCACTTTTAACTGTAAACAGTAGTTCATAAAATAGTTTAAAGGGTTATCTAGAGCCTGGTCAAGACAAATTTATAATGATGTCTCCGTTTCCTATCAAATGATTTATTTCAAATGGGAGCACTGGACCCCGGAAAATCAGGTATCCCCGTAACTACTTAGGTAGGTATTTTACGCACCTATCAATGTGCCTTGAGCCTTAATTTTCACAATAAGTTAGTAAAAAATAAATTTGTTAAGTAGTAATACTGGTTTAAATCTAGCGTATAAATGAAGTTTGTCAATTTTGACAACTATATGTGGCCAAAAAAGGAAAATGTTTTTTTAAATAATTTATTGGACTTACATATAAATAAAAGAAGCCCAAACTCGATGAGGTTGTCAATCAATCGTTTTATTAAAGGATCCGTTTGCCACTTTCCGGCTCCATCATCAGGTCAACTTCTTGTCAGAATAATATTGCAATGTCGGCTGATATACATAAAAAAATTCATCTCGAGCGGAAATTGTGTCAAAAAAAGGAAGAAAGCATTGGAAACTTGGCTGCTGTACCGCCGTGTGTCTAAAAAGAATTCGTAGGTATTAGTGTCTTTACCCCAGACCAGCATGGAAACAGAACAGGGTATACCGTACTGTTTCCATGCTTGTTGGTCTGGGGTAAACGAAAAATCTTAGAATGTGAGTTCCATTTCTTTCCGCGCAGATCTAAGCCGATCGAGGGAACGGGCAAAAGTGCCATTTATGTTAACCAGCAGCTTGCTCTTCGATACGGACTTGTAGAAACTGAATTACCTTACTATAAGTACTCACCAATGCCGGTTCTCGATAATAAGACTAATCTAAGATAATTTAAATAAATAAAGTGAAAAATATAGTAAAAATATAAGTACAAGTAAATAATTAGCAATAAAAAATTTACAACAAGTTAATATCTATCACAAAATCAGCATTAAAGATGTTTAAATATTGTAAAAATTTACATTTAAGTCATACTATCAATAATCAAGAATTTTCAAACAATTCACAACAAGTAAGTAATTATCTATAACAAAATCGGCCTTAAAGATGTTAAAATTAAGATATACACATGAATCATTTAAAATATAGAGGTACTATACAACAGTCAACAATCACAATTTGTTAAAAATTAGAGACGTAGCTTTAGCTTCATAGAATCAGTCTTATTTAAAATATTAAAAAAATTCAAATCATCAACATACTACTTAAAAAACAATTACACCGAATGTTCATCGTAATCTCTCCTCTCTATATCTCTGTTGCTCTATTACTTTAAACATTTTTTCGCTGACTGTACTGTTTTGGCTTGAACTTTTAATTTATGTGTATCTAGAGCCTGTCGCTGGAAGAAAAATATTAAAACTTTTGATCGTACGCGTCTTCGAGAAAAATGGGGGACAAACATACATAAAAAATACATTGGAGTTGATAACCTCCTTCTTTTTGGAAGTCGGTTAAAATGCAAAGAAGACCTAAATCTATTATCGCAGAAGCTAAGTACACAATAGGGTCAGTACCTAGGTAAAGAGGGCCCATGCACAATAAATTAAAAAGTTTTTAGCCGTGTAAAAGTTTGAAGTTGTAAGAACTCTACCATGCAGATCGTTGAAACTACTTGAAACTGACTTAGGGAATGGGAATCATGTTACCTAATAGGCGATGCGGCTAGCGACCCAACACTATTAAGATTCCTTTTTCCACCTTCTCGCCCACCATCGCGCTAAAAGTGTCCTAGTAGTCTTGCGGCCCAGGCTGGGCCGCCACTTGCTTCTTGTGCACACACAGCGTAGTTAGGCTGTGCGTGCTTAAGAGCCACAAGACCCAAAATGCTCTGTCTGCCCTATTAGGGATAAAGCCATGATATTATTGTAAGTATGTATAAGTCAAATATATTTTTCTTTCTTATTATTGAGTCGGCGTCCTGGAAAACCTAGACGCAGATAGCGTGACGCCTGCTCGAAGGACTGGCACACGAAAGGGAAAATCAGGGATAAATGGAGAGCCGAGAGGGAGGCCTTTGCCCAACAATGGGATCTAGTGGGCTCTAAATAATAATAATCTAAAAGAGATACATAATAATATCACACACACTTATCTAATAAACTAGTGAGCAGGTCTCCTCACGATGTTTTCCTTTATTAGAGGCAACTGGTGGTTGTTGAAAATGACCGTACATGAGTACAAACTCAAAGGTACGAGGTGTGCTTAGCGAGAATTGAACTAGTGCCTCCCTCCCTCACAGAAGTCACAGATTCTCGCGCAGAGCAAATGTCTATAATAACCGATCACCGTGCCTATACCAACCATCACCTCCGCTTCTTACTATAGTCTACACCTTATGCCTACTCTATTTATGTAGGTACTTAATAGAAATTTTATGAAATAAAACTAGGTAAGTATGAACCTGAATTTTTACAAGCTGGAAAGAAAGAAAATCTTCATTCGGCAAACAAACATCTTATGTACTAGACTCATATCTATTAAGTGTGCCGAAAAGGCGGCCAGCTCAGCTGTATGTGAATATCAGTAAATAAATAAATAATATATATAACTCTGTAAAGTCAGTCATAAATAAAATAAAAATTTTACTCTAGGTGGACCGCATCTCAGTTTGACATAGTCGTCGTCATATTGGCAACACTGCGATGTGACGTTTGGAAAGACAAGGTAGGTCGCGTGATTTTCAGTTAGAGAGAGCGAGAAAATAACATCCTAACACGGTTTCGTACGAATTCTACAAAAATATTTTTTTTCGGCAAAAGCTTCTGTTAGTTAATGGTATATGGTCGAAATTCCTACGTTATTGCATCGTTAGATAGGTACGTGATACGTCATACGAGTAAACTCGCTAAGACGCCGATGTCGTCCGTCGATTAAATCGCCATCGCCATTTTGTTGAACAATTTTCTACTCGTGATAACTTTCAATTCGATACGCATTCAATAATCGTTTATACTTTATCCATCACAATTTCGGCGGCAACTTGTTAACAAACAAATCAGTATCGATATTGGATCACCATGAAGAAATGTTCATCGCTCGTGTGGCGGTTTTTTGACCGTATTGAAAATGAAAACAAGAGATGTCTCGCAGTGTTGTGTAAATTATGTGAAACGCAATACAAATTTTTCGGTAATACTACAAATCTGAGGGCGCATATGCTAAATAAGCATCCTTTGCAATGGGAATTGGCACAGAATGGGACGTTGGACGAGTCGAGTATAAGGGTCGAAGAAGATGATAATGATACAACTTCACCGAAGCGGAGAAAATATTCGCGAGTCTACAACAAAGACAAAAATGTACGTTATTCTGTATCAGTTGATAAACCAAGGATCTCATCTGGAGGGGCGATTCCAAAAATTGAAATCCAAAGGGTATTTATATTTTGTTTAGGTTATCTTGAATGTTTGTTATCAAAATTGATAAGTGATAACGAATCGATTATATCGATTCGATGCGAGTGATTTGGTGATGTAATCATGTGGATGGAATTTGGATAGCTTTGAATTCAATCATTGGAAGTGATGTGGAATGTTATGAATTTACTCTGTAATTATTACATTTTCACTGATAGATAGAAGGTACTTAATATCTTATTCCTGGTTAGGTTACTCAATCATTTACAGAACAACTCACACAAATTGTTTGATTCAAACAAATGCAAGTACAAACAAAAACATTCTTTGGCTAACCTAATTATTAACTCATAAGTCATAAATAACATAACTATTGCCCAAAAATTGGCAAGTAGAATGTAAAGTAACAATAAACGAAATTCATACTTGCAGAAATAGTAAACAGCATTCATTTTTTTAACCTTCAAGCAGCTGTACATCTAAATATGATTTATTTTCAGATTGATGTCCTTGAAACTTCTGATGCTGAGCATGACACTGAAGAGACAGAGGCTACATACAATTTAGTAAGACAACTGCATAATAACTCTGGTCTAGCAGCATCCGACGAAGAGTGGTTGGAAGATGAGGCATTCACACCAACATATGAACCTAAACGCAAAAAAATGACATACAGGAAGATCAAACGTGAAGTCACAACACCGCCACGAAGACCATCTTATGTGCGAGTAGTGAAAAATGAGCCAAAACCTTCTCCAATAGTCATGGAAAGTTATAAAGATGAGTATTCAGTGTTTGGAGAATATGTAGCGAATAAACTAAGGAAGTTCAAGGCTCCACGGACAAGAGGAAACTTACAGCAGTTAATAACTACAATTTTGTGGCAAGCAGAGTATGGAGCATACGATAATGCTGAAGCCGTGAAGAGGCTTCTTATGTTCTCCGTTCAGGTACAAGGAGATCAAACCGCACACCAGGAGTTTGAGACACATGTGCAAACGGAAGAGGTTGTCGAGCACAGGGAAGAGGACCCGGACCAAAGTATTGTGGGATAACTATTTTTAAGTTAATATTATAATTAATTCAATTTGTGAGAATGTTCACCAAAAAATTAATAAAGTTAAGGCTTGACACATTTTTGTAGTTTTTGATTTAATATCAGGTTAATGATCTGCTTATTCATTTTTAACTTGATGGTGGCCTTTGAGTTTACCCCACTAGCAAAAAATACAGGATATGATATAAGTATGTGTTAAACTACCTAATGATCTGCTCTTAAGGGTCTCCTACTAAGACTCCACTGTCCGTCTGTCCATCTGTCTATCTGTTACCAGGCTGTATCTCACGAACTGTGAAAAAGTTTGTGACATCGTAGCTCTTGAACGGATAGACCGATTTCGATGCGGTTTGTTTCCGTGAAAGCAAGCTTCCCTGTGGTGATTCTTAGCTATGATTGGCAAAAACTGTTCAGCCGTAATTTATTGGAGGTTAACACTAAGAAAGTCGGTTCTTTTTAGGAATGAAATTCCTTTTCTGACAGTACAGACTTAGACGAAAAAAGTATAAGATTTTTCCGTCTCGAATTAAGGCGCTACCTGAATTTTTCGGGGTCCAGTGCTGCCCCCATTTGGAATAAATCATTTGAAAAGAAACAGAGATATCATTTAAAATTTGGTCTTGATCAGACCCTGGATAACCCTTCAAACTATTTTATGAACTACTGTTTACATTTTAAAGTGAGAACTTGAAGCTTTTCTACGCACATACGCCAAAAGTGGCCGTTTTCGCAATTGTGCGTAGAAAAAAATCACGTTTTCACTTTAAACTGTAAACAGAAGTTTATAAAATAGTTTTAAGGGTTATCCAGGGTCTGATCAAGTCCAAATTTTAAATGATATCTCAGTTTATTTTCAAATGATTTATTTCAAATGGGGGCAGCACTGGACGCCGAAAAATTCAGATAGTCCCTTAAAGTGAAAGGTTTATTATCTCGTCTATAGATCAGTTGGGAGAGCGTATGCCTGAGATGGTCGATGTTCACATTTCAAACCTAGCACACGCCATAATTCTCATTTTATTTTATTGTTTAATTTATTATTACTATGTTGGTATGGGGACCTGGTCCTTTGAGACATTCATGGGGCCAAAGCCAACATGAAGAGGCCATCTGAAAAGTGAGATGGCTGCATCTATGGAGGTCTATCCCTTAATGTACCATTGAGATGCACTAACGGAAAGTCTTCCTTAGCTGCCGAACGATTGCCAGTGAGGTATTTACAATTGTTATTTATCCTTTAGATTCACGGGTCTTTTCACACCGGTCCTTTGAGGGGCTTGCGTGGGGATACAGATCCAACACGTAGAGGCCCGTTGGAGAAGTCGATGTAATATGGCGCTCCCGCCAAAACCCATTCCTGAATATACCTATGAAAGGTGTATCCTTGAATAGGTCTCGGCAGGAGAAAGATCTATTTCAAGAAAAAGGGAAACGGCTCATGGAATGAGATTGAGATGGACTGATGCTGGGATAATGCAATAAGAACGTCACCTGCCATAATCATGATTACTGACTATTGTAAATGTTGCTGCCGAAAACAGTTGCCGGCAATAATGGAACAACACCGGTGCAGGCGACTCAGGAATGTAGAGAGATGTGCTGCGCTTTCTCCGAAGTTACTCGCGGCGTTATGCCCTTTATTTAACACTTCCACCCTTATTATTGTTCATCCTTATTATTATTATGCTTTTCAGCCACGGGTCCATGGGGACCCGGTCCTTTGAGGCGTTCATGGGGCCAACGCCAACATGAAGAGGCCTTTCAGTACCTATTTATCTAAAAAGTGAGACGGCTGCATCTATAGAGGTCTACCCCTTAATATACCATAGAGATGCACTAACGGACAGTCCTCCACAGCTGCCGAGCTATTGCCAGGGAGGGATTTACTTGGTTTGGGCTTTATGGATGGGATGTTAGTGGATCGGATAGCTGGGTTATGAAGTGAGATACGGACATCTACCTAAAAATCTCACAATAATTTTAGCCTGGTAGATGGTGACTTGCTGCTCGTTGGCTACACTGCATGTGGGCACCCTAACTAGCCACGAAAATGCGGCCAGGGCGCAACACAATGTGAGCAGCTGAGGGTGTCAAGAGGTGCGGCTCCGGTTTCACCATCACGGGGCTTACCCTCGAGAGCGGGTTTCCCCGTTATTACGCCATTACGTGCAATACACTTCCATCCTGGAGCGTATGTTCTGCTCTTGCGACTTCACTCTGGCCGGCTAGTTAAGGCAAGACAGAGACAGGGGGTGTGTAACTGTGTGTATGTGCGTGAGGGTGTAAGCGCATGTGTGTATGGTCCCCCTGGAGGTAGGGTACGTGGTGTCGCCACTCACCATCAGCTCGCCACAAGCTGCCCTGCGTTGACTGACTGCACCGGGAATCCAGTGGGCGATGGGGTTGTCACGTCACGACGCCTTTTTATTATTATTATCAATAAAAAACTTCGTTCCAACTGAGTTTTCCACGACACTCACTTTTTTTATTGTCTGGCAAATAACAGATGGCACTACATATATCAATTCCACTAAAATCGACTGGAATATGTAGTTCTGGTTCTCATCATTAGACGGCATCTTAATGTTTACATACTCGTACATAAAATAAAAACGCGCTATGAAGTTTATTTCTTAATGACCTTCGGCTACTAATATCGAAAATAGGACTCGGTCCAGTGGTACGAATGTTACGAGGGTCTTAAAAATCGGGGGGTTTCATCAGCCTGGCAAATAAACTTTCTATAGGGTTCTGAATTCCGATAAACGTTTTGATTCAGTTCTTCACTTCTATGAGCACAATCACGTTCAATGTCTTGGGATCTTAAGGCAATAAGCTATATGTCTAACCCGTTAGGGATGAAGATCTAGATCTAGACTGTTAGAGGGCCCCTGATAAAACTTGTAGGGAGACAAAGCTTATGCAATTGAAGCACGAGATATTTGTGGTGAGTCCATTAGTCATCTCGTCTCTGACGACATCCAGAGTTGGAGTTATCCTAGTCTAAGCCGGAATTTACACAGCGCAAGTTGTTAAGTCCGTTATTTACAGAATAGTCTACGCAGATTCCTTCGATCGGCTTCTACGACCTGCATTCTCCATTTATCTATGTACCGTGAAACGCCTACTCTTTCAGTATTAGTGGTAGTTAGCCAAATGACGTTAGACAAATCTAAAATAGACTGGGTCGTTGTACTATAAATTAGTATATCAATGCATATACTCGTATATGTGCAACAACTATAAAAAATGAGGTCTTCTATTTCTTGTCTGTAACCTGAAAAAATCTAGAAAGTTGACTTTTTTTTAAAAGAACAAATCACATTAATTGTTTGGCTACAAAGTAAGTTTACATATATAATGTATAATGATCTGATGCGACAAAATGGGAATCAGAAATAATAGCTCTTATTAGCCCCTAGCTTGCTTGCTTGCTTTTCGTGTGTGTAAGTGGCCAACACTAGTGACCGTTAAAATTTTGACATAATGAAAATACTGTTACTGTTACTTATTATGTTAATTTGGTACCGGGAACAAACCATATAGGTACCGGTAAAATTAACGTTAATTTTTTATATTATTATATTATGTTACTAGATTACCGATACCCATAATTACCGTTAAAATTTTAACAGAATGAAAATTCCGGTACTTTCCTATACTTATAATGGGAATTTGGTACCGGTAACAAGCCCTGGATCAAAGTATAAGTTCGGTGGACTTGATCCCATGTATATTATTTGTGGCGATGCGATGCATGTGGGTTATTTTGAGGAAGGAAGTATGTTTTGTTTTTCCTTTTCTCGCTTGGGAAAATTAAATTTTAAAGTATTGTATTTGTGTTAGAGCATGTATGAAAAGAGTAATGAGGGTTGGCGAAGCAAAGGAGGTTTGCAACGATCGTAGCAAATCGAAATCTAAAGTCTCATCCTACCCTCATGGGAAATAGGCGTGAAAATATGTATGTATTTGTGCTATCATTAGACCCTATCTAAGCTTTAGAACGTCCATTACTTTGATAGACTTTTACGATTTTCATGTCAGTAAGAGCAGCTGCAACATAATCTTCATTCTACTTCATCAAACCAGTAAGAACAAAAGTGTTGTGAAATAAATCAGTGCTGAAGCACTGATTTATTACACAAAATAAACGAGTGTGCCCTGGCCACGCAAGACAATCTCTAATATATAAAATTCTCGTGTCACAGTTTTTGTTGCCATACTCCTCCGAAACGGCTTGACCGATTTTGATGAAATTTTTTGTGCTTATCCGGTATCTATGAGAATCGGCCAACATCTATTTTTCATCCCCCTAAATGTTAGGGGTAGTCCACCCCTAAATTTTTTATTTTATTTTTTAGACAAAATTTTTAATTTCTATTTTTTTATGATACAACATACAAAAATACATACAATCTATTTATATGGCAAAACAACGTTTGCCGGGTCAGCTAGTTTCTTCATAAGTTCGACAGTCACCAGACAATAACTCAAATTTATAGGAGCCCGTCATAGCGGCAATCATGACGTCACATCCTGGTTGTTACAAGTTGATCAAACTGACATAAATACTTCACACTACTACTTCTAGCATTTTCAACAGGGGGTAGGTACAAAACTGTGTTTTGTTTTACATGATTCCCGCCATGTAGTCAAGTTCCAAAGTCCATTCTGAGAAGTGTTTAATCATTTCCTAGAAAACAAAGCTTTAAAACATAAATAGAGTTTTGAACTTGACTGTAACTAATAATTTTACTTATCTCTTTAGAAAAATCTACCTCAAAAGAAATGCTCTACATGTTGAAATTGCATCAAAATTGGCCCAGATATTTCAGAGTTCGTTGAGTACTGACAAACAGATGGATATGTATACGCACGCACTATGTTATCCTGCACCTGAAATATGAAGCAAGTGGTGGTAGTTGAAAGTAACTATAGGTACCATAGGTAGGTTCTAAATGAGTACAAATTCGAGGTACAAGTCGCGCCTGGTGTACCCTCACTCCATTAATAGCGTAGTATCACTAAAGGGGTTAATAAACTATCCGATTTTAAGGAACTCTAATCAGCATCTTAGCTAGTTAGCCATAGTGACTACACTATTCTTACTCACATCTTAAATCGTCCCTAAAGTGCCATTTTTGAAACGCGAACTCACTTAATCGATTGCGTTTTCCTTACAAAAAACAGTTCGTTTAGCGACTCCGCGTTTGAAAAATGGCACTACAAATGACGTCAACTCATCGGCCAAATGCGCGTTTTGTCTGTCACATCACACTGGACATCAAATCACCATTTATTTAAGATTGTTTATAGTTATGCTAGGGCCGAACCTGCGCCTATCGGCACGAATCTTCGTGCTAATTACACGATACACGCAAATGTGACCAACCGTTATCGGGTATCGTCCCGATTCCCGAATATTCGGACTGCGTCGTTATCGCGTGGTTGGTGGTATATCAAAGGGTTTTAGCGCGCTAACTCGGACTAGCGTTGTTCATTTTGGCGTTTGTTTTCAACTTGTTCAGAAGCCTGCTGTGCGACGATGCCACGATTGTTAATGCATAAAAATGGAGTGGAACGATACAATGGTGTTAAAATTTTTAGGTTTTCTTTATAGGTTTTAATAAATGCAACAATTACATATTATTAGCACACATGTAAAAGTAAAGAAAGTCGTCGTCTATATTTAAATGCCTAGATGACACCATCTTGGATTATTGCACGATAGTTCGTGAAAAATAACGAAGCCGCTAATATGACCACAGCTTTATCGTGATAACTTTAGTGTACAAAACGTACAAAGCTTCGACGATAGACGCAGGTGCAGCCCAAGCATTATAATGTAAAGTTATAGCGACATAGGTTTTGTTGCGATTATATTGATAAATGACTTTACTACAAGTATACCATGAAAAAGCAATCGTTTAGGCGTCTCCGTGTTTCAAAAATGGCACTTCAGGTACAATTTAGGTAAGATACGATTAAGGATAGTATAATCACTGGCTACCTACTTAGGTAGTAAGGATGCTTAGTAAAGTTGCTTAAAATCGGATAGTGTAATAATCCCTTAAGCAGGATTCAAAATGCTCTGCATACCTCTTTAAGGATAAAAACGTTTGTTTGTATGTATACATTACTAATATATTGATGTAATCAATTTGCAATAAATGTTACCCCTTTCAGAACTGGTCAATACAATTGTGCGGTTCACAATGTTCATTTTTTCTCGAAAATTATTCGTGTTATATGGACGGGCCCGGTATCACACGATTGCGCGTGAACCGTACAGTGACCTCACGCACGAATTTCGCGCCACAATCAGTTGTGTTGTGAAGCAAGTGTCAACCCGTCGAGTTTAGTGGATTTTTGCTTTGCTGCCTTTCACGATTGTTAGTATAAAATTGTTGCTTTTTTGTTAATATATGAGTGTTTTTTACTCTGAAACGTAATATTAAATAGATTATCTGTGTGTTTGGTGAATTTTTGCTATAAAATAGCTTTAATGATCGTACGCAGCCGTTAACGAATTTTATTGACACAATTGTGTCTACCCGGGCCGTAACAGTACTTTTTTATCTATTCCCATTTATGTATTTTCATTATTACTTTTGACAGAATAAACATGATGCCGTTTGGATCATCAGAAGAAGAGATTGCGGCTACATTGAATGGATCTGGGGACGAGTGGAGTGATGAAGAAGAGCTCTCTGATGCCATACCAGGACCTTCGGGAATGCAAGTAAGTTCAGATTCTGTGCAATCAGCATCAGAAAATGACACTGACGACGATTCGGATGACAACCTACCGTTAAGCAGACTCAAATGGAAAAAAAAGAAATTCAACAGCAAACCAATCCCGATTAAAGCAGCCCCAGAGCCTAATCCAGTGTTGAGTCCAGCTGAGTATTTTCAGAATTATTTTCCGAAATGTATTTTCGAAAAGTTTTCCTTGTGTACAATCCAATATTACATGACAACAAACGGAGGCAAAGCAATGAAACCTGCCTGTAGTTCTGGAGAAATTAAAAAATTCTTCGGGATTCATGGAATGATGGGATGTTTCAGTTACCCAAGAATAAAGTTATTTTGGAACCAGCGGTACAAGTTTGACCCTATTGCCTCGGCTATGTCTAGAGATCGATTCTTTCTTCTCTGAGTAAATATTCATGTCTTGAATGTCAATGATGTAAATAAGAAGAACAGCGGAAAAATAGACTCTGGCGCATTCAGCCCGTCATTGACGCTGTGAAAAATCGTTGTTTGCAGTTACCTCGGGAGTCCGTCAATTATTCCATAGACGAACAAATGATTCCGTTCGGAGGACGCTGTCCAGTTAAGGTGGTTGTCAAGAATAAACCGCGTCCTGAAGGGCTCAAAAACTATGTCCTTACCACCCACGAAGATTTAGTTCTAGATTTCGAGATTCATCAGGGTAGTACTACAAATTTACCTGACATTGAGAAATTTGGAACGGGACCAGCTGTTATTTTAAGACTTTCTAGCACGCGGTAGCGGTTCAGCAGGCAGTTTTCTGTATTTCGACAGATATTTTACTACCATACCTTTGATGCAGGAGTTGTTAAGAAGAAAGCTGGAAGGCACTGGTACTCTTATGGTTAACAGATTTAATACAAAGAAACAGACTAAATATGAATTTAAAAAAGATACATCTATGAAGAGAGGTGAACATGAAGAGATAGTCAGTGGTAATGAAGACCTTTGTATCCTTAAGTGGAAAGACAACAAGGGAGTTCTGATGGCTTCCACCGCTTTTGGCTCTGAGCCTCTTTCCACTGTACAAAGATGGGAAAAGAAAAAAAAGGAATATATACCAGTGTCTTGTCCTGCAATTGTTAAAAATTATAACAGTTTTATGGGTGGTGTCGATACTTGCGATCAATTAATGGAAAGTTACCGCACCTGGATCAAAACTAATAAATAGACTTTGAAAGTAATTTTACATCTATTCGATCTCTCAATTGTTAACTCCTGGATGGAGTATCAAACGGACTGCAGAGCTGCTAAAATGAAGGAAAAGGATATCATGGACTTGATGGAATTTCGACTAAGTGTCAGTGAATATTTACTGACTGGATCGCCTAGAGCTGCAGCAGACAGAACTGGCCCTGAATTTGCAGAAATGCTATCTGATTCAAAATATCGACCAAAGCCACTGCCAGCTATAGATATTCAATTAGACAGATACAATCATTGGCCTACATTCGATGACTTGAAACAGCCTCGCAGCTGCCGTACACTGAATTGCAGTATCAGCCTTACTAAGGTCAGAAATTGTTTTTTCACTTTTCATCAGTCATAACTCCAAGTCAGGGGTGTGATTTGATATTTTAATTTATTATGATTCATAAGCGTGATCTCATTTGAGGAGACTGATATATCGTTAAAATTAAAGATTTATTTTTTTTAAATGTTGATTAAGCCGTGTCGGACTGAATAAAGTCATTTATTAATAATATACTTGTTGTTTTATTTTCCTGTTGAATATCTACTTGGGCCCGGCTAGATACAATTGTGATACTACACAATTGTGCGATAGTTAGATTAGGCCCGACTCCACACAATTGTAGCTCAAGAACCTTGGGCCCTGGATAATACAATTGATACCCCTAAAATTTTCCAAGATGGCGGCTGGTAAATAGAAAATAGACCTCATATATCGGTCTGAAAGGGTTACTGACATTCGCTCTGCTCTGCCTAATTTAGATACCAGTTAGGTAACTAATATTTTGCAAAGTCGGATAAAATGATAACCAAATTCGCGCATGCGCAGAAATGCGCACTCCTTGACATTCAAAGTCGCGATCTCTTTCCAACGCTGTACCTATCCCTTTCGCACATGTCAATCAGCTGTTCTACCAACATGGCCACGCTGAGCCGCTCCTCGAGTAAATTGCTAAAATTGCAATATTCCCAGGTTTTTACGCGAAATATAAGTAATGTAAAGGTGATCAAAAATTACAAGAATGTGTTAGCCACGTGTGCTTGTGTTTTCGGTGGAGGGTTGGTGTTTTACGCGGTAAAAAACCATGAAAAAGCAAACACAGTCTACGCACTCAAAGCTAAGGTAAATGTCATTTGTTTACCTATTTATGACTAATTTCTTGGGTGAATAATTATGCAAAAATGAGGATACAGTATTGCTACAGTAATACACAAGGAACTTAGGTGTTTAATGACGTAGTTATGTCATGACTCATGATAGTCGAGTTTCGCGCAGCCGCAGAGCTTGTTTATAAATAGCAATTTTGACGTTTCCATGGGCGTTCAAAAACACGCATGTGGCCTGCACGTGCGTAGTTTAGGAACGCGAAGATTTATGTTGCCGAAAAATTAATAAAGTTGACCCTCGTTTTATCCTGATGAAGGTGACCTTGCATTATATTGCGATTAGTTTTCCTCGTTTAATTCGTACGTACATCATATTAACCTGTTAACTGTACTTTTATTTTTAACCAACTGTGCCCATATTTTTTTATTTATGCTGAAACAAAACTTTCCTAATGTTATAAAAAGATTCCTATACAGGATCTAACAAAATACAGGGTGGCCAAAAAGTCGTGGATCAAACGAAACAGGGAGATAAAGGAGGTAATTTCCAACAAAAAATCTTTCCCCAGCATAGCCATAACTTCATTGCAAATAAGTGCTCTTAAAGTGAGAAGTAATTTTTTGTAACGCTTTAAAATTTACGGAAAAAAAATCATTGCTCGTTAAGTTTGATACCAAGAGCTGCAATACAATTTTTGTAGTATTGATACATTATCGACTCATAATACAACACCTTTTGTTTTATTGTTTTTAATCAATTTAATTTTTTACTGATTAAATTGTAAAAAAACTCGGTAGTTTCATTGAAAAAACTAAAATAATTCATATCTTTTCGTGCAATGAAGTTATGGCCATGCTGGGGAAAGATTTTTTGTTGGAAATTACCTCCTTTATCTCCCTGTTTCGTTTGATCCACGACTTTTTGGCCACCCTGTATACATAAACTATTTTAGGGTTAAATTTAGTCCACGATCCTATCCTAAAAACCCTTTTCCCAAGAAAAATATACAGGGTGACTTTTTACCCACCAGCCAAATTTTTGGAGCAAGTGCTGTCCATGATATTGAAGCACTTTCCATAAAAATACTTAATGAAAAAGAAAACAAAAATTCGGATTCCCATACAAATCAGCGCTTGGCCAAACGAATTTTGTATGGGAGGACGAAAACTTTTTATCGATTTCTAATAACTTTTATTATGGAAAGTAGTTCAGTATCATGGACTAGACTTGCTCCAAAAATTTGGCTGGTGGATCAAAATGACTTTTTACCCACCAGCCAAATTTTTGGAGCTGTATTTTGGCCTCCAATACAAGCTGACCAATCGTGATAAGAGTTTCTGTGAAGTTTCTACGAACAACAAAACCTTTTTACTTTCATATTTGTGTTAAGTTCCTTGGGGAAAGTTGTTTAGTATCATGGACTGAACAATGGTTCAGTAAGTAGTTAGGTAAGTATGTATATATTTTGTTAATATCACTCTTGGAACATTAGCTATCAGGGAACACTAATGATTGTTTTGTTTCATCCACCGCGATGGAATCAATACGTTTTCCGTCTAAGCCTAACCACACGCGTAGCGTTTACCGCGGCGGTGCCTTACTCTCCTAATGTACCGACTCGACTCGCACGAAACTCGATAACTAATGATCGCAATCAATAACGCATGAGAATCGGAGCAGTAGTTTGGGGTTCCGTATTCAATTTCAAACCCTTTTATCTTCTGTGCTGATCTGGGAGAAAAAAAACGTAGAATCTTCTACGAGTAAGCACATAGCTGCTTTTCGTCCCAGATCGTAAAAGCTGATCGAGGTAATGGGCGAGAATCTGATTATGTCAATAGTCATGTGTCTAGCAACCTATCACTATTTTGATTCCCTAAGAAGGAAGGCTCGAAAAAAAGGATCAAAATAGGATTGTTATCCTCATCGCCTAGTAACATGATACTCATTTTATTTTTTACTCATTTATTAATCGCTAACATATTGCTTAAGGTGAAAAAATATAAGTGCAGTAATACATGTACCCATTTTGGGTGTGGCGACGCAAACATTGAATAAAATTTAACAATATTAGTATATGTACCCGTTAAATACATTTTTAAATTTTAAGATTATAATATAAGATTTAAAAGTTTAACTAGCTTTTCGGGCGTTGCGCGGGCTGAAGCAGCCCGCGGTTTTTCGTGCAGCTGTTGAGGTGGGCTAAGATATGACTCCAGTTCATAAAATGTGTAAAAACTGCAGTCAGTTGGTGAAACATGAAAAAATGTGTGGGTGGCCATCTTTGATCCAAAATCTAATTGCAGTTTCGAGTTTCGCGGGGTGCTTTACCCCAGGATACAAAATTTCAAACCCCTACGACGTCCCATTGAGACGTTATGAACGAAATAATTTGAATTTTCCAAAATCCAGACGCCATCTTGGATTCCAAAAAAAATATTAAATTTGGATTTCTCGGCTCAAAATACATATAGATATTGATTTTCCGCCAAATCGGAAGCAGTTGACCTTTGGCGGCCATCTTGGATTTCTAAAAATTAAAAAAAAACGCAGGCTTTGGTGGAAGTGGCTCGGCCTACGGCCTCGCCATGCATCGGCCTGCGGCCTCGTGTAAATTACTTAGGGAAAAGGGGTGAGTGGGAGGAAGGGGGGGGGGGGAATGGCTCGGCCTCAGGCTGCGCCTAGTTACTTAGGGGGGACTTTTGTATGAAATTTGTATGGAGGGAAATTGTCCATGTATGGCGGCCATCTTGGATTTTGAAAAAAATCAAAAAACAAATGACAGTCGTCAAATTGCTCACAACCCCCTACATTTTGGAAAAAAAATCACGCCCCTAACCCCAACCGTTTTTGCAGGCCGTACACCTTCCACATGAGCTTTCCGCAGATCTTGAAATGTCAGATTTTTCTGGTACTCACTGGAGCACCCTCTACACGATGGTACATCATTTATTACCCCTAACACCCGGGAACAAACCAAACAACTATGTCAATCAGTGAGTGAGTCAGTGGTAATGTAGGTTTATATTTAAAAGTTTAATAAAATAGACAACGAAAAGAATTCTGATTCTCACCCATTCCCTCGATTGGCTTTTACGATCTTCGCAGGTAGAGATGCAGCTGATACATTTTACGTTATTTCTTCCAGACTCGTATGGAAAATTGTCAGATTTGTTTGGCAGATTGGTGGGATTGCCCATCTGAGCTGAAGTCAAAATATGTTCAGTAGGTAAGTATGTGATCTCAGACTTTCTTTATTCTATCAACTGTTGATGGAATGAAGTGATAAGTAACACCCTGATAATGTGATCCATTATCAGGTGTTACACCTGATAATGGGTCCCATCTCATGGCATATAATTTCACCCGGAAACGTGATCGGCGAAGCCGTTTGCAACTGCTGTCACGAACTGTTCCATTTAGAGGGTGCACGTTTCTTGCCTAGTGTTGTAATACCATTTTATTGAAGCAATAGGTAACTTGCATGGTCTAAACGAAACGTCAGCCATACAAATTATAAATTCCTTCAATAAAATGGTATGCAACAGACAAGAAACCTGCACAAATGTGCCTTTAAAGCTTTTTAATATGGCATACAATTTCGCTACCGAGCTACGGAATCCTCACCGTCGAGTCCGACTCGCGGTTGACCGCTTATTTTTTACTAAACACGTGTTAAACGGTCTAATGAGATCCCGGGGTGGCGATCGTTAATAAGACAGTAGAGAAATTGCTTTCGACATACTACAGCGGTGTAAATGGTGTGAAAGAAGCCGGCCGACGACAGTAGTATTTATCAGAGATATAAATTAATAACTAGCCAAGTGCGAGTCAGACTCGTGCACGATTATCTATAAAAAGTCACGTTTGTTGTATGGAAGCCCCTCTTAAATATTTACTTTATTCTGTTTTTAATAATATATTTATTGTTGTAGCGCAACAAAAATACATCATCTATGAAAATTTCAACTGTCTTACCATCACGGTTCATGAGATACAGCCTGGTGACGGACAGACGGACGGATGGACGGAAAGCGGAGTCTTAGAATAGGGTTCCGTTTTTATCCTTTGGGTACGGAACCCTAGAAATTATTTGATATTCTTCACTTCCATGCTGGTTGAAGAGAAGAAGAAAAAATGTAGAATGTACAAGCTGCTTCTCTTCCCGCGCAGATCGTAAAAGCCGATCTGGAATGTGCAGAAATGCGAACTATGTTAATAGCCGATGCGACATGCAACCCATCGCTGTTTTGATTCCTTTTTTCATCGCCCATAATTACACTAAAAGTGGTATTTGGACCTTGCAGCCCTGGGATCTGTCTGTTTAGTGCCCAAACTGCTCTGTCTGCCCCATTAGGGATGAAGGCGGGATTGTGCATCGTGTCGTATCGTAAAATATTCTCTTCTGGAACGTGTCAACGAGAAGAGAACGTAAATGCATTGGTATAAAATAATTTTTCAAAACTTAAAACTGACTTCACCCCCAAACTACACGACCGATTTAATAAATTTCTTTTTGACCAACTGACATGTATCAAACCTTTAAAACAAAAAAGGCGTCTTCGAATAATCGGTAAACATATACAAAAAAAAGATCGCTACGATTTGATAACCTCCTCCTTTTTGGAAGTCGGTTAAAAAGGAAACATGTTTAAACCTATACGACACGATAATTAAATAACATCATTAAAACATCGTGGAAGAAAAATCGAGGCAGAAGAGGGAAAGCCCAAGAAGGGCGTTCATGGATGAAATGTAGAAAAAGGCAAGAGTCGTGTCGTATATATGGAAGTCAAGCATTTGGCAAAATATCGGGAAAAAAGAGAGAAACTTCACCTAAAAGAATATATGTATAGTTTTTAAGCTTTTTGGCTAGTATTCTCTTTATCTAAAAGCGTTCGGGGTTACATCCTCAGCTGTGCTTTAGAGATCAGGATGCGCTTTCCCCCTTTTTTTCTCCAAATATATTTCATATGCATATCAACAGTCACCTAAGGACGCCAAAGACAGGCGAAATCTGGAATCTGAAGATAGCTTGGCTATAACAACCCGCCTTTGTAATGCATTCGTAGCACGAAATGTTTGTGCTTAAACCTGCTTAGTCCTTTAGTCGCCACTTACGCTTCGACAGGAACAAATGGAGCGGTCTTATACCAGGCCGGAAGCCACACGGCTCCGAGAGTCCTTTTTAATACAGGGTGATAAATAATAAAAAATATTCCTTTGCAAAAATCGCTGCATCACTTCACACACGCCAATCTAGCCGATAATGCCACGTCAAAAAGATGTCACAGATAACGAAACATCGTTTATTCAATAAGCAAGCTGATACATCATTTTGCGGTCCAATCGAGCGGAGATAGCCTTTGAAAATAGTTCCGATTGGTACAGATAAGGGGTTGCAA
This sequence comes from Acrobasis suavella, assembly GCA_943193695.1. Lineage (NCBI taxonomy): Eukaryota > Metazoa > Arthropoda > Insecta > Lepidoptera > Pyralidae > Acrobasis > Acrobasis suavella. The sequence goes on from OW971928.1 coordinate 35,189,961, forward strand.
TTAATTTGTATGTCAAGTCTGCAAACTGATTTTTATGTTTTTCTTGTACCTACTTAGTATTTCCAATACTACCGACCGCCGACTTAAACCTATAACAATTTATAGGTTTAAGTCGGCGACAGGCAGCGAATGTCGCGCGACGTGACAGGAAAAGATTATCCTTCCATATTATTAAGGTCTAACAATATGTAATACTGGCAACGTACAACTGCTAGCAACCCATCACTATTTTGATTTCTTTTTCACGCCCACCCACGATAAGCTTGGCCTGGGTCTTACGGGCCTGGGCTATGTCTGCCCCGTAAGGGATAAAGACATGATAATGAATCTGTATCTAACAAAATGTACTTTTCGTATACCCACAGCATGGGTCTTAGCCTGGGCACAAAATAAGTACTAGTACTGGCCTGATTTTTTGTTAAAAAATAATCAAAGGTTTGGTTTCTTTCGGTGCGTTAGCCAACCTGGTATTTGGGACTTTGTGTCCAAACATTACTTGTTATGTGTTTGGACAGAATTATACAAAAATCGCTTTGGCATTCCTTTATGTTTGGACTGTATGGGCGTACCCATACCATACATGCCCAGAAGCATGTTTCGTCATATTACGTCTGTAAAGTATATCCCATTTGTATGTTACGTCTATTCCCATTGTATGTAAAGTATAGTACATACAAAAAGAAATTCATCCATGTATGTACCCATATCATATGGGCCATCCCCACACGTGACTACCTTCACAATCACCAGTTAGTGGTGCTTGAAATTAGACCACAAATTGAGATGAATAGATGACGTCATTCTAGTTACCTACACTACAGTGGTCTTCAGGTCAAAAGAAACAGTTGTATGTTTTTAACCCCCGACAAAAAGAGGAGTGTCATAAGTTTGACGCTTATTCTGTCTGTCTATATGTCTGTCTGTGGCGTTTATTTTTTTTAACATGAAAGCAAGTTCCTTTGTGGTCGTTGTTAGCTATGTTTGATGAAAATTATCTCTTGAAATTGGTGCAGCCGTTATGAGCTTCGGCTACCAATATCAAATTATACCACGTTAGAGAGGCGATTGAAATAAAGAAACATCCCAATTTCAATAGGGAAGATGGCTTCAAGTTATCGGGGACGTGGAATCCAGTGATTAGCCTGTGTAAAGAGTGTGTGCGAACAACAAAAAACAATTTCGGAACGGACACTGTCAGTGTTGTGTGTAGGGACTAATGCAACAAACGACGAAGAAAGAGGGTAGAACGATATGGTTACCCTTGACAGCCGAACATCCATCGGCCATCGCAGTTACTCAGTCTGCCGACGACCGTGACGCAGAAGGGTCGTCGAAATATCTGGCTAAAAATGATAATAATCTCAGTAAGTCCCGTAGTACAATAACATATATCGTACCTGAAATCGGTTCAGCGGTTTACAAGTAATGTGGGGTGAAAGCTTGAAAGTCGGGGTTTTTTATACTACTACTCGTACCTTCGAAATAAACTTGTTACCTACTACATAGTCAGTAACAACTTTATCTGCCAGGCAGGTTTAAAAATCATTTTATCTCACCCTATATCCATCTATCTACAGTCCATCATCTATACATAGTCCATCATCTATCCGTAGTCCATCACCTATCCATAATCCAGTTGGACAAGGCCTCTCCCAATAAACTGAGGAATCACGTTGGGTTGATCATCGCAGTATTCGCGGTACCCACATGGAATAAAGCCTTTGCAAAGGACGCTTCTATAGCCCTTAATAATTAATAATAATTTTTAACTGACTTAAAAAAGAAGGAGGTTATCAATTCGATTATTTCCCGATTATTACTTCCATAAAAACAATTAACGAAAAGCGAAAAAAAATATTCGGCTTCGCATACAAATCAGCGTTCGGCCAAACGGATTTATCGACTTTTAATAGGAAGTAGTTCGAGTATCAGCGACTGAACTTGCTCCGAAAATTTGGCTATTGGGTTTGGTTGGTGGGAATTAGTTTGGCATTGAAGAGAGATTATATATTTTTTTTTTATATCTTTGCCTTGTTAAGTTAATTCTAATAAATAAAAAAAAGCTCATCTACTTTTCCCATTATGCTTATACTCTAATTATTTTACACTTTTCATAGTAACGAAGTCGCGGACTGCTTTAATTTCTACGGGAAGCTAAAAGTTTCAGAATGATGGATCTACCTATTACCTTTACGAGTACTTTATCAAAAATAACGTATCAAGTGGTAGGCCTAGTGTTGAGATATATCTGATGACTACTGTACAGATGACAAATATTTATTGATGATAATTCGCGAGCGCACTTGACTGCCATGAACATGATATACACATATACATATAAGTAAGTAGATACATATTATGTGTAGGTATCGATGATTCAGATTCGAGAATGTGTGCTTGGTGGGGTTAGAGCCAAGTCACGAATTTTTTTTTTTCGTTTGAGCCGTACCATTATTCTCGTTTATCCCAAACTTGGGCCACACTTTTCTGTAACTACATCAAGAAATACGTTAGGCAGCTCGAAAACTTAGACATCTAACACACACGATAAACGAAAAAGCTATTGTTTATTTTTTATAAAATTGCGTAGACTTGGCTTCTTTTTATCGCCTATTAGAATAGATACTCGTACGATATTATGACTAATCCAATTGTCACTGTATTGTCTGAATTGATTTCGCACGCAATGTCATACCCATTTCTAGGTGACCACACCACAGAGATACTCCAGATGAATAATTTATCAGTAACTAAAGTATTCTAAAGCTTTCCTGCCGATCGTGACGCATCCAGGGCAGTTTGGTTAGCAGAATCCAAGAAACGACGCGACGTCACGACGTGTTATTTCACAAAATGTTTGTTTTGACGTTTAGAAAAAACGTATCTGATTAGACTCGGTAGAAACTAGCGGATTAAGTCCAATAAACAATGTGCATACAGCTACAAAACGAAAACGTCACCCACGTAATACAAAGTTATTTAACAAATAAAAAGCCTCAATGAACGATCTTTAACATACAAAAGAGACAACAAATTATATCATTATATCACTTACAAAATGGCCTTTTTTAGACCATAACTGGATCAATGGGATTCGTTGGTGGTCTTCCTCGAAGCACCCTTAATGTTGTGAGGGACAATGCAGTATCATTTATAGGGGGTTGCGGCAATTTAGGGTCACCGCGAACGGTCGACTGATTTACTTTTAATCGTGCGTTTGATATTATCGCGAGCTATTGAGTGTTTTGTTACGAACTCGCGGTTCGTACTACTTGTTTTTGTGGTTTTGAGAATTCGAGTAAAGAATCGTGTTTGTTATGATAAAACGTTTCAAGTTAAAAAGAATCAGATAATAAATTAGTAATTATGCCTTTGCAGATATTTTTACACGTCATTAGGTTTAGTATAGCACATTAGATATAACAATTAGTAATCTTGTATGATCAAAAGCCAAGCTAAAACTAACAGTGGCATTCCGAGGGTGCCGACAAAAGTGAAAGCTTGGTGTCGGTTAAGGTAACGGTAACAGTGTAGCGAGTTTAATGTTTTTTCCCCATACCAAAAAATGCTCAACGCGCCTAAAGAAGTTTTATTTCAAAAATCTAACACCAGTGTTAGTCACTTGTACAAACAAAGGACTAACGTACATTCGTATCTAACATGACCCAGAAAGGTTTAGGCTTATTAATGCATTTCATCGCTTGATGAACATAATCTTAAGAACTAAAAATCCTTTTTTTTTTTTCATTTTCATGTCATATACAAAAATAAGGATGTGAGAAATATAATTTCTTTGGCCAGGAAGTATCTGGATAAATATTCTTAAGAAGTATTTTCACATATTTTTAAAAGAGAATACTTTCTTTATAAGTATCCCATCATTATAAAATCAGACAGACTTCAAATAAAACTCGACTCAAACTCGAATCTGACATAACAGACCTAAAGTAAGACCCCACTCACAAGCTGTCAAGTTCGATGCGGAGGATTGTGTTACTACAAGAAAAAAGTAGTGACCAGACGGCTGTGGAACACGTATTGTAAAAAAAATGAGAATAAGGCTTTCTCGAAGGAGAAAATAAGTGACAAGTTGCTAAATCGCATACTATTTTGTCCGTGAGGCTGTTCGTGTTGACATACAAAGTAAACACTAAGTTATTAGATTTGTTGGTTTGAATTTATTTTATTTGGAATCCGATTTTGTTTGCAATATATCAGTATATCAAGCAAATGCCCGCTTTAATACTGATATCTGTAACGGTATTCGTGGATACGAGTATTTTTTGTGTATGGAGTATAGCACTTTCGTGTCCTATGTGCTAATATCTACAATTTGGTTGGAGGACTTCATATAGGTCCATATCGCTTTTGTTGTTTCCCTTTACTGGAGCAACAAAATATAACTTAAAAGTATGAACATATAGTCCAGAAGCCACCAATCCTGAAAGCTCCGTGATCACGGATTCTAATATTTTTAATAAAAAATAAAAGTTAACGTTTAGACCAGTCTTTCCCAAAGTGGGCGATAACGCCCCCTTGTGGGTGCTGGACGGCTTTAAGGGGGGCGGTAATGGGCCCAGAATAAAGTTGGGGGGCGCTGATGTGATTTAAGCAATGAGGGATTTTTAACTTCAGCTATTTCATATTTTAAATTTCACTGAAATTAAAATCCTCTTACTACACAACATCCATTTATTAGTTCATATTTATATCCTTTTTTATTGTACAAATATAAACTAAAAATGTAATTAATATTTATTATTTTAATGCGTTCACAACGCTATTTATATGATTAAAGGAATCAAACACTGAAAAAATTTCGTGTTTTAAAGTTTCGCAGGTGAGGTCCCCACTTCCAATACTCTTTATTATTGTAAAATTGTATTATTATTGCTATTTTTTTATTTAAAATTAACAATGTTAATTATTGTTATTTTTTATAAAAGATACTCTAATGTACTGGTGTATGTATTATTATTGCTCTCTCGTTTAGAATATAGGTTGAATTAAACTACAGGCAAGACAAATATGTGATTCAGGATTTTATGGTGAAAAAAAAGGGGGGCGCTACATAATAACTGATTTTTTAAAGTGGGCGTCTGACAAAATAAGTTTGGGAACCTCTGGTTTAGACGAACAAGATTTGCTTGGCCGGCGTGGATTTGATTGGCCGGAAATATTTTAATTAAATTATTTATTAATAAATTTCCATAATTTTTTTCCGTCATCACGGATTTTGATCAATCTTATATAGAATTTAGTGTAAATTTAAGTTCAACAAGAAAAAATCCGGCCGACCAATGATTTTTAGCCGGGAAGGTCACGCATACCTATTTGAATGGTGTGATAAGGGGTAAAATTTATCCATTATCACGGAAACCTTTTGTTTTTTTTTTTATGCACGCGTTTTAATGTCACATTTATAATTATCTTGGTATGCGTGCTTACAAACTGCCGAAAGTATCGCGCATACCAAATTTTATAGTGTGAGTGAGGATTATACTGTTATAGATTTCACTTACTTGATGACATTTCTTTTAGAGTCTTTCTTCTAGCTCTGGTGTGTTCCTTAAGTTTTTAACTATTTATTATACTAATTAATATGGAAAAGAGGAAATACAGGAAAATTATTATTTGAGTTGATTATATAATAAATGAAGGTTGATACAAAAAATGTGTTTAATTCAAGTTTATTAATCAATAATCATCTACATCATTATCATCAAAATTATCATTTCTCTCTTCTTCTAATTCATCTAATTCTTCGCTTTCTTCCTCATTCTGTTGGCAACTTAATATTTCCTCAACCTTTAACGGTGCCGATGGTCCAATGTACCACAATGGTTCGAGTTTACTGGATTCATTTACTTGCCATCCACATTCTGTTGGATCATATAATGTACAAATAGGTTCAGTAGCATTTTGCCACATTGCGTTTACAAAAATGGTGCGTAATATTTTTTGCGTTAAAGTTTTCCAGCATGGTGGAATATTATTTGAATTGAAATTTATCATACCTTCGTAAAATTCTTCTTTGCCAGTGGTACTTGCAAAAAATTTTAAGCATAATTCAAATCTTGCAACAATAACATCATTTTTTTTACGTTATACATTTCATTTGTAAATCTTTGGACTTAATCTGTCTTTTCTTTATCATTTATGTCTTCCGGATTTGTCAAATGCTGTTCTGATATTCTTCATTTTCTAACAGGAGGTTGTAGGCTTTAATTTTTCCTTTACGAACAAAAGCTGCTGTATAATCACAACCTGTAAAAGCATGGAAGCCTGGTAGAGCTCGAAGAGTTAAAATTTGGTATGCGCGATACTTTCGTCAGTTTGTAAGCACGCATACCAAGACAATTATAAATGTGACATTAAAACGCGTGAATTAAAAATAAAAAGGTTTCCGTGATAATGGATAAATTTTGTCCCCCCCTTATCACACCATTCAAATAGGTATATGTGACCTTTCCGGCTAAAAATCATTGGTCGGCTGGATTTTTTCTTGCTGAAATTAAATTTACACAAAATTCTATATAAGATTGATCAAAATCCGTGATGACGGAAAAAGATTATGGAAATTTAATAATAAATAATTTAATTAAAATATTTCCGGCCAATCAAATCCACGCCGACCAAGCAAATTTTGTTCGTGTAAACGTTAACTTTTATTTTTTATTAAAAATATTAGAATCCGTGATCACGGAGCTTTCAGGATTGGTGGCTCCTCGCCTAAAAGGTCAGACATAACAAAACATTTTTAGAACTCCGATCAAGAAACCAATAAAATAACTCTCCTCAACTGACTAACAAAGGAATTGGGTAGAAAGAAAAATCTCACAAAAATCACAGAATTAGATCGGACACTACAAACGATTTGGCGGAGTCAAACGTGCCCCTTGACAGAAAGTGGATAGCCAATTAGGGGCAGACGTCTATCAATTAGGAACTTGGGTGCTAATCGCGTGGAAAGGAAAGGGACAGGGGAAGCTTTGATGGATTGGATGGGTGAAGCAGGAAAACATTCCTAACAAGCACTTCGTTGTAAATTACTTATATAATGCAAACGTATATTTTTTTTATAAAAAGAACTTGAACTGAATCCGAAGTAATATGTACTTAGTAAAAATATTAGACAAATCTCCATTATTCTTAAACGCTTATAAAATAGGGTTTTTTTTTTCAATTTAATATAAAGAATGTGTCAGTAAATAAAATTACCACCTTTTCAATACATTTGTCTTTATTTTAACTTTACCGACAATAATAGCAATAAATAACAAAAACCCGGCCAAGAGCGAGTTAAATTTGCGTGTAGAGGGTTCGGTACAATGCCAGAGTTTTAAAATTAACACAAAATATCACATTTGAAATCCTCACAGTAAGCCGCGAACTAACTACTACTAGCGCTATCTAGTGGTGATTTAGTGAACCGTTTTCCGTAAGTGAATGTATTATATTGAGTTTACCACTTTATGTTCAGTTGATATAATTCTTATAGGGTTTCCTGTAATCTACAAGCAATAAACTATATACTGTATTTTTTTTTCAAAATTTTAGGCTTAGTAGTTTCTGAGGTCATTGGTAAATTTTCGTCTTCTTTCATGAATAAATTCAAAACTTTTTATTTCACAATAATAACAAAAATATGTTTGAGATCCTAACAACGAGCCCCGTCAATTGATATATGACACAGTCAGGTTATCAAAACCTTATTTTTTTAATTTCCTAATTTGTTTCCCATAAATGACATACAATTTAAAATAAAATATTTACTTTGCACACACATCTGTATTCGGGTCATAGTTACCGTACCGTCCTAACAATTTTCACCTGATTTGGTCCAGTGGATTCGGAGCAAATTGGCAGTGACAGATGGACGGACAGACAGACGCACGAGTGATCCTATAAGGGTTCCATTTTTTTATTTTTTTGTACGGAACCCGAAAAAGGAATAAGTAAACTGTATCGCTTATCGTGCAAACCATTCCTAATTCTAAAACAATCGGGTAAAAAGTAATATCAAGTTACTAAATTGAACAAATCGACAGCAAAATAGAACAAACACTCGATAAACTAATAGACCCAAAACAAAACCAAAATTGGAATCACCATTATCCTATCTCCGGAAATAGCACCACCGTCTCATAAATCGCAAGGGAATCAAACAACCCTCAGGGTGTCACAACCAGACAGTTAAACTAAATCCCCTCAAAGGAATTTTTCAATCAACCACATACATGTGACTTAATAATTCGTTTCACAGTTGGGCCGTTTGAGAAACACGGTGATAAAGATCTTGGTAATAGAAAAAAGGCTCCAGAATTAGGAGAATAGGGTTCTATTTTGGTCGATGGAGCGGTGAATGGTGGAAAAAAGGTGAAATGGCGCGTACAATAGCTAGCATCGGTCATTGAAACAAATATGTTAGAGGCGTTGTCGAGGGTAAACATATCCTGGACTGACAGTCGGTAAGAGGTTTAAGGATAATGTTATTTATTTGTTAAGGATATATATACATGGCGTCAGGAGGTCAAATTGTTTAGTCACTCTAGTAACTTCTGAGGTCTAGAAAGATTAACTGTTTTGTTCTTCATGATTGATAAAATGTATTACGATAATTTAGAAAATGATTGTTGTGTTGTGATAGTCAAGTCTAAAAAAATCATGGCGTATCGCCAATTTCAATGTGACTAATCCAGTGATCAATTCGAGAAAATCAACATTTCCGTAATAGAAATTGTATTTGACCCGAAGTTCACCCAGAAGAAGGTATTTTCCTTAACAGACAGCAAGTCAGGCCGCCTCCCGTAGCGTTGCAAATATCTTCAGCTAGTGACAATAGTTTAACGTCAGCTATACTAATAACCGTAGTTAAGATTTCATTTGGTACCGCGAATCATAAAAGATTATTAACCATTATTATGAGATAACGGTGTGTCCTCGAGGACATTTGTTTTATCATTAATTGTTTTGTTGCGTGTGTATCCCTATACATTAATATCTATTACGTCTAAAAATATAATGCTTTTTCATATGTATTTATCATCTTGTCTTTTTCATTAACTATTTAAACACACGGCAGCGTGTCAGAGCCAAGGTCAAAGAAAGGAACTAGCGTCACAGCAGCCGTGTGTAAAATCATGAAATTAGACACAAACATTTTAGTCCTCTAAATCTTATCTCGAATCCAAAAGTTATTGATTTAACAACTTTAAAAAAAAAACCGGAAAATTGTCATTGTTTCATTTATCCATGATGAAATGATAACCTACTTCCATATGAAATTGGGCATCTAGGTAAACTATTACGCGTATGCAAAGGAAAAAAATCAAAAAGCGGCCAAGTGCGAGTCGCACTCGACCTTGAAGGGTTCCGTAGCAGCAAGTAACAATATAAAATAGCTTGTAGTTCGTTTTAACTTTGATCGATGTTGTAATAAACATATTTAAAAAAAACCTACTTACTAGATCTCGTTCAAACCAATTTTCGGTGGTAGTTCGGTAATGTACATCATATTTTTTTTTTTATATATAAGTTTTATCATTCCCTAATTTTAGAAGGTACGAGGGGGGTGGGGGCACACATTTTACTACTTTGGGAGTGTCTCTTGCGCAAACTATTCAGTTTAGAAAAAAATGATATTAGAAACCTCAATGTCATTTTTGAAGACCTATCCATAGATACCACAAACGTATGGATTTGAGGAAAAAAATTTTTTGAGTTTCATTTCTTATTATGGGGAACCCCAAAATTTAGTTTTTTTTTTCTTTTTTTGTGTGAAAATCTTAATGCGGTTTACAGAATACATCTACTTACCAAGTTTCAACAGTATAGTTCTTATAGTTTCGGAAAAAAGTGGCTGTGACATACGGACGCACGGACAGACAGACAAGACGAATCCATAAGGGTTCCGTTTTTTGCCATTTGGCTACGGAACCCTAAAAAAACAGTGAATTTCGTATATTTGATATGTTTCAATTAATTAATTTCGTTACGTCAAGGCACGGTACTATGTCTCTATTCTGTGGTAAAGGATTTTTGGAAATTCCATCCCTAAGGGGATGAAATAGGGGTTGCCAGTTGGTATGAATCTTCGTCATTTTTGAAGCGAGACACATGACATTTTTGAATTAGTGGTTAGTAAAAAATAATAACCCATTAATTGGTTTTTCATAAATTGAATCCCCGGGGGTGCATTAGGGGTTGCAAATTTACATTATTACTAGCTTAAACCCACGACTTCGTCTGCATAGAAGTCGAAAATTGATCTAATAGGATTTTAACTGGTTTTTTACTGTATTAATTTTGTTCCGTAATTTGAACCATCCCCGTCCCCGTCCCGTCTAACGTATTTATATCAATTTTTTTGTCTCTCACAAAAAAAAATACGAAGTTTTATCTGAATATCAGAATTACTGGTAAAAACCTTGCTAGGGCAAATGTTAAGATTCATATAAATAAATTTCAATATTCTCTAAAGAATTTGGCAGCCATTTATCTCAATTCTTTTGTCAGATTTTGAACATGGCTCACATTTTCACATTTTTGTTTTTTGGTGGGATTCTATTTACGCGCTTTCAATAAACAACATATCGCAAGTATCGCAACCTATGCAAACAATGAGCATAGATTCTTTCACTTTCAGATCGTAATGTCAAAATAAGTTATTTTCAAGATAATTATTCCGTAGAAAATGTCTTTTCCTTTAAGTACCTACTTTTTGGATCTCAGATGTGGACCCGAGAAAAGCTTTAAAATCAAGTCGTAAGTGTCGTAACTTCTAAATTGCCCTTTTCTTCCATAAAAACAGACCAACATTATCAAATATTTCCATGTTTTTTGGTAATTTGATATCTGCTCACAGCAATTTATATTTAACTATCAATGTTACTCCTGATACAATTTTTTTACAAGTCCCGTTAACTCTATTCTATTGTATTCCATTCAAAAGTTGACGCACCAAAAACAAATCTTCAAAAGCATCGTCATTTTTTCTTTCTCATGCCTCATCGATTGTTACCAATTCATACATCGATAGTTTAAACCTGACCGTGCACCACACGCATTGTTATTAGATAAACATCTTGTTTGTGTATCACCTCCCCAATCTACCCTTATAAACCACCTGTCTTCTTTCAAACGAATTTCTACTTTACCGTTTGAAACTTAAAGTCTAAATTTTAATAGATTTATGAATTACTTTATGACTATTAATGGAAATATCGAACGTTTAGTAGTGATGTCTTCAATGTCCGGCCTAATGACTGAATTGTAGGGCGTCACTTCGTCGTATTTATTTGAATATGACGATCTATTTCGTGCAGTGTCGTCTAATAACGCACAATCGATTTTGTTTTCATCAATGGAGGTACATTGTCAACAAATATATTATCATCTTTGACTCTATATATTGGTCTATTTTTATTGTAATGGTGTGTGTAGATACCAACTCTTTGTCGTAAATATTACTTTAAAGTGTCAATAAATCCCCCGTTTGTAACGCTTATTGATCCCCATAAAACCAATTTGAATCGAAAAGAGTTCGACAGAACCGGAGCAAGGACAAAAAGCGTTAACGAATGGTCAAAACAAATCATCTGACCATTTCAACTGTAAGGCGGAAAGATCTTGGTCTTTTACCAACTTTGTACCCTTAATTTACCGATTTAAAATCTAAAGCTGTTGAAATTTAGTTTCTAAGGTAAACGAAATAGGGAATCGACGAGGTGGTTTTGAGTGTAGAAGATGTTGTTATAATATAAAAGACTGATTTATACAGAGTGAGCCGACTCAGTGGTCTTGTCTAATAAATCTCAATCAAGATGGTCGATGCGATATGATAGGCGCTCTCTGTCCGCACCATAGACATGGATGAAGATAGATAACGCATTTAGTCAAAATAATGTTAAATCGAGCTACCATATTTTGTCGGAAAATAATGAGACACTGTTAATACCATGTGATATTTTAAATTTAGACTCCACGAAAATGCACTCGCAAAATTAGTGGTGCTTAGTACAAACGCCTTACAATGAGTTAGTTCGTTTTCTTTGTTAAACAATAAGAAATATCTATGAATTAGCTTTGTGATGTTTGTTGATGAATCGTCTTCTAGCCAAGAAATCTTAATAGTGTTATCTGCTCTGGCTGCTACCAGCTGGATTAATAGCATGAAGATGAGCGGGGCAAAACGTGACAGATATGTCATTATAAATTAACCGGCCACTCAGGCCAACCAGGTTTCAATCGCATTAGTAGATCATCCTCATGGCGAATGCAGTGCAGTGAACACAGTGACATTCCTATTCCAGCTTGCGCTTGAAGTTTAGTTCTGTAAACATCAAGTCTCGCTTTCGTATTGCTTACCAGAAATTACTAGGTATAGGTAAGTATATAGATGTTGGCAACTGCCAAAGTGTAAAACATGTCTGGTATCCGAAAAAAATACAATCGATCTGACATAAAACTTAAAGCTTAATAGAAGGTTACAAACACCACATCCGACAATCACTACAGCCAAAGTCTCTTATACCACAACCTTGTGTTATCTGAGAAAAAAGTAACCATTGCGATATCTATTTAGTCTGTAATGTTCTTTGGTCAGCACCGAGACCCGAAGATAGGCGTATAAAGAGATTTGCGTGGTAATGAACGCACCGTTTTGTTTCCGAGCCCGTTTCGTCAACTAGGTGTTTCGTAAATCTTGCTTTGATACCAGGAAGCTTGTTATGGAATGCTGTAGTTGAACAAAGGTTTGCTTGTGTGTAATAATATTCTTCGCCTGGTATTCTCTTCCCATGACAGCTGGTCATTTGATTGGCCTAAGAATACGTCAGCAGTTGGGAGTGTTGCCACTGTGTGTGATTGAATCACCCGATCAAAAATGCATTTTTGACGCCCGACAAAAAGAGTCTAAACGCTTTTTGACCCCCGACGCGAAAGAAGGGTGATACAAGTTCGACGTTTCTGTGGGTATGTGTGTCTGCCTGTGGCATCGTAGCTCCTAAACGAATGTACTGTGGACCGATTTCAATGCCTTTTTTAGCGGGAAGGTGGAAGAAGAGAATGAAAATGATTGGATTGCTAGCTGCATTTTCTATTCAGACTAGTCACATTATTAAGTTCTCGCTCATTCCATTGTTCAACTTTATGATCTAAGCGGAAAGAGAAGCAGCTGACACATTCTCGCTTTTTCTTTTCTCGCAGACATGGCAGATTTATTCCATGTTGTTCGATCCTAGGCAATCAGAGCCACAATTATATGACTGTATAAATCGAACCCTGATCAAACCGCGCCAATTAGCCCCTTCATACATAAATTGAGGAGATATCACTGAGTAATGCAGGAATGCAAATCAGGTGATTCTCACATCGATCGTCGATGAAAGTTGTTCATATCTGAAGTACCAGCCATTGGCGCCCTTGGTTCATGTTGCTACATAGGGCGCACTATAAGTTTCCGGAACTGGCCACTTACATAAACAATATTTAAAAATTTATTGCAACATTTGAAAATAGAACTCTTTGGCTGTAGAATGCAGTTTGTTTCATCTGACTGTCTTTTGTTTTTACCTTGTGGCGCCATTTAAAAAATTGTGTGTCTGCATCAACATGGATTTAACTCGGGAAAATGTTCGTAGTATGATTTTCTACGATTTTAAGTGTAATTTGACAGCTCAACAGAGCATCGCTCGGCTTGAAACAGCTTTTGGCAATGAAGCACCATGCAAGACAACTGTTTATAGCTGGTTTGCAGAATTCAAGCGTGGTCGTATCAATCTCAGTGACGAATCTCGCGATGGTCGGCCGTCTACCGCTGTGACCAACAAAAACATCGATGCTGTGCGCCGTATGATTGAAACAGACAGTCATGTGACCTACCATGAAATTCGCGCAACCTTAGAAATAGGCATGAGTCAAATACAATTAATCCTACACAAACATTTGGGTGTGAGAAAGCTGTGCTCGCGGTGGATCCCACACAACTTGACCGAGGCTCAAAAAACGGACCGCGTCACTTGGTGCAGTGCCATGCTTACCAGATTCAACGAAGGTGCGTCAAATTTGGTGTGGGACATGGTAACAGGTGACGAAACATGGATTTATTGCTACGATCCCAAAACAAAGCAGCAATCGAGCGTATGGGTCTTTCAAGATGAGCCGAAACCAACCAAAGTGAAAAGTGCATCTAAGCGGATGATCGCTTCTTTTTTTTAATAAAACTGGACACGTGGCTACTGTTGCTTTAGAGAATCGTCGTACAGTGAATAGTGACTGGTACACAACCATTTGTTTGCTGGAAGTTATTGACGAACTCCGTAAAAATAACCTAGTTATATTTAATAGTATTTTTTCATATACATTCCGGAAACTTATAGTGCGCCCCACGTATAAGTTTTAAATGAAAAAGACGCGGCCTGTATCGAATATATCGTACAGGAAGTCTTTTCCAATGCGTAATATTGAAACACACATGAGTCCCCGGCACCGATTTCGCCATATATTCGTATCGTAGGTATATCGTCGTGCGGGTTGGCCAGGCCATTTCCTCCGTTAAAAAATTATGCTATTTCCGCATCCGCTGGTGCTTTGCATACGATTACTTTTTGTAGACTCAAAACAACTAACCGGTGGCTAGTACTTATTCTGTGCCTGTGGTGCCATTTTTTTAACGCGGAGTCACTAAGCGTAAAGTTTTTTGTATGAAAATCCATTTGTTTAGGTGACCTCGCGTTTCAAAAATGGCACTTCTGGCACGAAAAGAACAATTAACAATTGATATAACTAAACCTCACATACGTACGAGTATTGAACAACAGTGACAGTGACCTAAAAACCTCGTAATCTGACCGTGAACTTGGTTCATTCACTCGCTGATAAACCTCGATTGTATGGCGGTTGATACAATGAATGTTATGCAAAGGCTTTATTACGAAAATACCGTTAGGTAAATGTAATAAATATGGAAAAAGCTTACGTATTTCGTATAGGATTATATTAAAAAGTTACAGAATATAATTCTGTTTAAAAAATAAGTAGGTAAGTAATAATAAGTATAAGTAGTTATTATATCTGGTGAAAAAGGAAACTGTCAATGTCAAGTTGTAGAAAAAGCTATGCGACGTCGCACTGCTACTTCGGTTTCGGGCGTACTTAAGAGATTATTAGAATAAAGTCCCTAAACCTGTATGAAGTTTATGTCAAATATCAGACTCTGTTAAAACGAAAGATAATCTAGATCATCCAACTTGGTTCTAGTTCTAATAATGATTTATTTTTCTTACCAGGACAAAAACCAATTAATCATTCTTAAATTAGCAAAAGGCGTTCCCACAGAAAAACAGTGTCGGATCTGGACCCGCCAAGGGCAAGTTTTGTCTATGGCATTTGGTAACACGTTTGGGATGTTTATGGTCAGTTTCAAGGTTCTTAGATAGATGCTCTTTTGTTTGGCTAAAAATATACAATTTATGAGCAGCCCAGTTTTTTTTTTTTGATTTGATGATATTCAATGAATTTAAATCTTGAAATTTGGTAGGCGTGCATACCCACCCACATATACAAACAGGGTATTTTTAATTAAGAACAAATATTTTAAGGGGTGATTCAGTCCAATAATTTAAATAACTTTTCCAGATAAATGTATTCTCGTATGTTAATAATAAAAAAAAACATTTCTTATAGTAACTAGATCACGTGACTACTTTAATTTATATATTAACCAATATGTTAACGTTCTGAAAAACTGTTAAAAAAATTCCAAGAAGACTCCGAGAACTTAATAAGCTTTATAACTGATAAAAGTTGCATATGGTAACTAGTTAAATGTCCGTTGATAAAATAAATCAATCGTTTTATTAAAAAGTAAACAAACGACATCACGATCGTATAAAGAAGTCACCGGATAACTTCAGAATGCAGTGCAGTGTGTCACAAAGAGTAGGGTGACCAAACTAAGTGAAATGTTAGTCCAAAGTGGTCTGGAGCAGTGGTGACCAAATGGTCTAGGCACTAGCTGTGTGTCGTGTGAGGCACGAGTTCAATCCTTACTAGGTGCGCACTTCTTTTTTGTTCTTATCCAAACTTCCAAACTAATATTATAAATCCGAAAGTGAGTTTGTATATTTGTTTGTTTGTTTGTTTGTTACTTCTTCACGCTTTATCTACTGAAGCAATCTTCTTGAAATTTTGCATACACATAGTTTGGACTACTGAGAAGGACATAGGGTACCTTTCATCCTGGAAAAAACTACTGTTCCCGTAGGATTTGCGATAAACGATTCTGCAAGAACTAAGTATTGCAAAAAATTAATAGGTGGTGCTGAGTGTCGTTAGCCAAACGATTACCTTTTTTTAAAAGACTTTTTTTTTGTAAGTATTTATTTCGTTGGTCTGAATGGAAGAACAAGTTAAATGTAAAGGAGCTTTGAGAGCTGTTAAAACGCCTCTTCAAAAGCAGACACGCTTAGGTGATTAAGCTCAACGGCAAGTTGCGTTGAGACCAACCGCTTCTTATTATTAATCAATCCTTAAATTGATAATAAAGCTCATATTATAGTTCTTCTTGGTTTAATGGACAAAAATACCAATCCACACACCCTGTGCCTGTGTAAGACATTTAATGACTTACAACCACTTTAACAAGAGATAACTATAAAAAAAATGTTTTCAATTCAAGATTGTAGCTATACAAAAGTAACTTTAGAGTGTGTACCGCGAGACCAAGTCGTCATTATGCGTAACCTACCCTTCTTCCCGCATTTAATAAGTACTCTATCTATTTAAAAGACATTAAATGAATAATTCCAAATATACCGTTAGATACGGTAATATACGGTATTTTTTGTATTATACCAACATGATCAAATGGTATAATACCGGGCATACATCTCTATGTATCGCAACTACTTAAAGTAAAAACCTATCAAGCTGGACAATACGAGTGTCCCAGTACCTATGTCAGTAGAAATGAGGCAGCATGGCGGATTCTTTGTTTTCCCTTACACAAAAGACATCCTACTGTCACTCATCTAGCTTATAATTTAGAAAACTGACAGCGTGTTCTCTTCAATAAGATAAAAAGCATATGAGACTCTACTTCTGTTACAGAACGATAACCACTGGGATGAAACGGGATTCCTTCTTTATGTTTTCATAATTTATTTGGCATACCAGTTTCGGCATAAAATATTTTAGCATAATAGTTCCTAGGCATAATTTTTTTTTGGCATACTTACATTTTGCTTTGGCATGATGTAAATTCGCATAATCTCCGTAGGCATACAGTAGGAAACAGAATTAGGTTATATTGAAGTATTTATTTTCAATTCTCATGCAATAAATTTATGACCACTCAGAACAACTATGAAGGCAGAAGGGAAGTAAGGTTCAAATATTTTTTTTATGACCACCTGGAACAACTGTGAGAGCAGAAGGGAAGTTAGGTTCAAGTAAATTTTTTTATAAACAGCCAGAACAACTGTGAGAGCAGAAGGGAAGTTAGGTTTAAGTTTTTTTTATAACCACCCGGAACAACAAAACTGAAGAGAAGTTAGGTATACGTTTTTTTTTTATGACCAGCCAGAACAACTGTGAGGGTGGAAGGGAAGTTAGGTTCAAATGTTATGCCTTGATAAATGATGGTTTAATATCATTATGTTTAAATAAATTTACGCTGTATAATGTTATGCCTAAATATAATTATGCTAAGATACATTGTGCTTCAAATAATTTTGCGCTATGCGTAATAACATTATGCTTAAAAATCATTATTTATTAATTTATTTACTATGCCAAAAATCAGTATGCCATGTTACATTATGGATTTGTATGCTTATGGATACAGATCCGGATGAAACTATGAAAAAGCCGGACAAAATTAAAGAACTTTATGGAACCCTTATATCATGTTGCGGCATTTCCATTCTTCAAACACTTTGAGATAAGTACGAAGAGCAAAAGATATATTGCGGCGTTTGCCGCAATATTTCTTTTTAGGTACATATATACAAATATTACATTTATTGAACATATTTTTAATGAAGCGTCGATAAAAAATTTAAAAAGAGGGTTATTATTACAATGCTGGAAAAGAAACTACAATAGTTTGTAACGCAAACTCAGAACGATTACACGAAATCACTTCGATGATGAGATTGTTGGGGAATTAAATTAAACTATGATTTCACAGTATTGTAACAGCAAATCACCGAATTAGTCACTCAATTGCTATGCGAACCAAATTACGGTTTTCAACCGTAATTCATGCCTTGAACGGGACTTTTCAGAATTTAAAAGACAGTACAGATGTTATGAGAAGAAGTAGTAGTTTTATTGGCTGGTGACCCGACAAACTTTACCAGTGATCCAAAGACGCACGCCAGCAGATTAAATCTAAGCCTGTCTGAAGTTATTCAGCTTATACATAAGTTAAAAATCACGTTTGTGATGTTAACGACAAATATGACAGGGTACCTCTATAAAGAAATTAATGACGCACATACGGGACATCATTGCGCAGATAAGAAAATGATGCATTTTGTTCATTTTGTGGAAAATAATCCGGAGTTTCAACAAAATTCAACTTTAATAGCGATGCTTGGCTATGTGCAAGAGTTATTTTTCCGCTTAAATGATCCCACCAATTTTTTTTTGTAAAGTAATGCCAAGACCGTAGGTAAATATTGCTTACTTTTAAAAAACGATCAGATTTTAATGGAGTGCAAAGCTTCTTACTCTACACGCCCTTTTTTTTTACGGAGGAAAGATCCCTGTTACGGATACCCGTCAGCCTGCGGGGGAGGCTGTCGGGTTATGTGGGACTCCACGCCAGAGCGACGTGCCTACCCACTAAAAAACCTCCGGAGTTCCATCTCAACCGCTTTTGCCGGGGACACGGGAACGGAAATACATCCGCGAACCCCGGCGCGGCTGGCCGCCAAAGCGGCCCCTCCTCGGGGGCGTCACAGCGCCCCCCCACTCACCAAGTCGGCGCGTCCGGAACTCACGGATGCGCCGTACCTCCTCGGCCCAATTGAGAGGTGGCAAACTCCCACGCAGTCCACCGCCCGTGGACCCATGGGAGCCAGATAAACCGGCTCCCAGCGGCGGAGAAGATGAAAGGCTCCGCCGCTTGCCTCTCGCCGCAAACGCGGTGCGGCTCCGCTCGGTCGCGGAGGATAGGGAGAGCGGCAACGTAACACCGACACTTCTCTTCCTCCGCGACCGATCCCCAACCACAGCCACGGCGGTGTGGCCCCGCCTGAAGCGCCGGGAGGCAATGAAACATTCCCCTCCCGGCGGCCCCACCCCGGGTGGGGGGAGAACTTCCCACTCCCCCGCCGCCCCATTGGGCGCATCCCTACAGGCTCAAGGCCGAAGCCGAGCCCGCGGGAGCGCCCCTCCCCGGGTAGGGGGAGATCTTCCCACTCCCCCGCCGCCCCAATGTAGGCGCTCACTGCTGGTTGACGTCAGCAGGAGCGCCCCCTCGCGGGTTCCTCTTAGCTTCCCCGTGGCTCGAGGCTACCACGGGTACTGAGCCCCCCCGGTACGACAAACAGGGAACCCATTGGGGGGGTACTCTACACGCCCTAACGTAACACCCACTAAGGCTCAATTTACACGGCAACGGAAGCGACACGCAATGAAGCTTCAAATTCGCCCCTTTCGCGAGAAGACGCACGAAGTCTTACGAATTGGCCTCGCGACTATTTTGACTGTATGGACTGACCGGCCGTGATTCGCGCCGGTTCGCTTGACTTCGGCACTATATCGCGCGCGACACCTGCAACCTCGCGGGAATTCGCTGCTTGACGCGCGACTACTTTTTGAGCACGAATTTAGTTTGAACATTATGCGATTGACATAAAGTCCATTACGCTAATGTACAATTTCGTTCCAAAAATCGCTTCGCTTCGATTCCGCCGCGGTGTTAATTGAGCCTAATTCTCATCATATCGTATAGCGGTTTGCGTGAACCACTCTTAACCAGTCTTAAGTTCTTTACAAACCCTTAACCTTAGTCAGTGTATAGCTTGGCCAATCCGTAAGAATGACGTAGACACATAGGAATAAAACAAAAAGTAATAAATTCACCTATACATAAAATTTTTGCCTATACTGAGGCCCTTTCATGAAAAAACGGCCAAACTACACAAGTCCAGTGCAGTTCGGGAGAACAAAAAATGTCATGTGCAACAGTGTCCTATAATAAATCTCTGTTCTGTGTCCATAATAATTATGAAATAATTTTAAGTTTATTTTAGAAAAACAACATTTTTTTAACAGTCATAATTATACGCGAGCGAAGCCGCGGGTAAAAGCTAGTTTACAATAATTTTCAAATGCAGCCGCTTACGAGTACTTCCGGTGAATGAAATATTGTGAGGAAACTTGCACACTAGTTCACTCGTATGTAAAAATTTTCACTAAATAGCATGCGTGTCAAACATATAATAATAATTGTTTGAAGGTTCTCAGAAATAATAAATAAATCATTCGTATGTAAAAAATACTATTGTCACTAGATGATTTGCATGTCAAATTTGGACACAGTTAGATCAACTGTTTGCTTAAAGTTCATCGTCATTATCATCAGTTCAGTGAAACCACCTGTTAGAAAACTTACTTTCCTAGAATAAATTCAGAAGAAGATTTAAGTTAGAAACATGACTAGACATGGATAGTTTAAGTTGTTTTTCCGGAATCAAACTTACTTTTTTTAAATTATTAATGTTAATCTTTTTAACGATGCAAACTATGTTAAATTGTCATTCACAAATCACTAATTCAACACCATACCACAAATTCAATCTTAAACACAAACAAATTCAACACGATATCACAAAATCACACTTTCACACATACATTCATCTGTCACCCACTCATTTACTCACGATTACTTGCCATTCTACAAACTTTTCTTTCACATTATATTTCCTATATTACGACAGTCTCACTTTAATCTTTACACAGCATACTCCTTGTTGTATCTACACAAACACATTTTATGCAATATGCACACACCTGATCTCTCCGACAGAGTCCTTATCTAATATTTTTTCCCATTCGCTGCCATAAACGATATTTTAAATGAAATTGACGGTGTAAGCATATGCGAATCCGTCTTATGCAAGCCTCAAGACTGTTTTACACTTAATCTACACACAAAAAATACAATAAACATCTTAGCCCAAAACATACGAAGTATTAATGCAAATATGTCGGGCCTTCAGGTATAACTCAATAGAGTAAAGGTGCACTGTGATATCATTATTTTATCTGTCAGCTGGCTATAGTGTAATCCTCGCTTGCCTCATTTGCACGGATACAACCAATTTGCGTCTTCACATACATACAACTAAAACGATGGAGTTGTGGTCTATGTAAATAGCTCTTTTAATAATGTAACTATATGCGAACCTCATGTTTTGGAATTTAACTGCCTAGTGATCAAAATAGGTACCGAAATAGCTATCGTGGCAATATATCGACCTTTCGCATTTTCTAATATAACGAACTTCCTTAGCTCACTCGATAAAATATTCTCTGATCTTGGAGGATTTAAAAATATCTATATCATGGGTGATATTAACATGTCTATATCATGGGTGATATAACCCCTGGGCGTGAAAATACACAAGCTCTAGACTACCTCGATCTCAAGTCCATCACGGTCTCCTTCCTGGTCATTATTTTCCTACACATGGTGCAACTTGTTATGACCATGGGATATTAAAAACCTCTTTATCTGCTAAATGTCTTATTCTAGAGACGACGCTTACTGATCATTATAGTGCTATTCTGTCACTTTGTACTAAGAATGTAATCACTAACAAGACTTATTCCAAAATTGACGAAAATAAACTAGAGTTGGTGTTTAATTGTATAATTTCCCATTTAAAATATAATATAATATTTCATCAATAGATGGCGCTAATTCTAGACCTAAAACTCGCTATGATTTGTTTTGTATTTTTTATTAGATAAACATGTGACTTTGTAATTTCTTTGGCTTTGACAATATATGAATATACGTGGTTGTCTTGATTTGAATTTTATTCAGTTGGACCTCTGTCGTATTTTTGAAGAAACAAGTCTGTTGTACATTTCCTTCGAGCCGGATGCTTGTTTGGTACAGAACTCTAGGCTTTCTCGTTCGCACCCACGGGCAGTAGATCAGTGTCAAGGGCGAACATCTTGCATCTCGCTTACACCAGTGCAAAGAGAGGAAGAGCAGAACAGCAGAGAAGGTGGCAGCGTCTGCACTCGCTCGCACAGTGATAGGAGTGGATGCCGCAACTACGTGAACGAGGGAGACAACGAATACGCCAGATGTGTGAGTGAAATAGTGTGTGACGTAATCGGACAAATCGTGAGTACTTTTATTTCATTCAATTCAGTAGAAGCAAATTTGAACCTTATATTCAAAAGAACTTTAACTTTGAAGAATTTGGATCCTAGTAGTTAGTATTGAAGTATGGACTTAGAATAATTTTAAGAAAAGTGGAACGGCGGGGTATCCATACCGGTTTTTGAACGGATGACAGCTGATCACTTCAAACACTTGAAAAATTTTCACGGAAATCTTGGACTTAGAAAATTTTCAACGTATTGAAATTTTTCAACTTTTAAAATTTTATGAATATTAAATAATATCAAAGTGTTTTATTTGTGTTTTCGATACATTGTCTGTGTGATTTCTAGTTCATAATAAAGTTTTTGTTCTAGAATTACATAACCTAAACCTAGTACGTAAAGCAGTTGTCTGTAAGTTTCAGGGAAAAAAACACTTGGCTATTGTGAATATATATATTTTTTGACATTGTTCTGATACAAAAGAAACACAATGGAGTCATTAGTTAAAATTCAAATTAGCACAAGTAAAACCATGAGTAAGGCTTTTACCAACTTTAAAAAATCACCTAAGGCGCGTTTAACTGTTCCTTATTTAGAAACAAGACTTGAAGCTCTTGAGTCTCAATGGTGTGCGTTTTTAGAAAATCATAACAATCTGATAGGTGATTATACTACTGAGGATTTAGAAGGCAAAAAATATTATGATGACGATGTATACGAGGCCACTGAAGAAGGGTACTTTGATTATAAATCGGCGCTTAAACAAAAATTAAGTGAAGTCAATCCCGTTGCACCAACTACTTCTAATATTCAAAGTAATCAGTCAAAGGATCAATTGCATAGTAACGTGAGGTTAGCGAAAATCACAATACCTACTTTTTCCGGGAATTACTATGATTACAGTAGTTTCAGAGATTTATTCCAGTCTTTAGTGCATACAAATCAATCCCTAAGTAATGTTGAGAAATTACATTACCTTAAATCTCATTTGTCAGGCGAGGCTGAACAATCGTTAAGACATGTCCCTATAACTAGTGACAATTACATCGTTTGCTGGAATCAATTAGAAAGCAGATACAATAATAAACGCTTTATTGCAAACTCAGTTTTAAAAAGGTTTATGAGTCAGAAAAATGTCACAACTGAGTCTGCAAGTGCATTGAAGGAATTATTGGATACCAGCAACGAGTGTATGCATGCATTGAACAATCTCGGCCTGCAAACGGATACATGGGATGTGATTGTAATTTACATTTTGTGTTTAAAGCTGGATACAGAATCTTGGAAAATGTGGGAATCAAAGTTAAGCGAATCTCAAGATTCTTTGCCGAATTACAATCAATTTAAAGAATTCTTACAGCAAAGATTTAGGTTACTGGAATTTTTAGATAATAAGGTTTCAAAAGGTATTGTTAAAACTAAAACGCTATAGAAACTTTTTGGCAGGTTTGTGGAAGAAGCTTAGAAGGGATTATGAGAAAAATGAATTATATAAAGCTAAAAATAATAATAAGAAAACTTGGCAAGTAATAAAAGACATTGCAAATATAAATAAACAGAAACCTTACCAGACTGACCTACTAAACATAAGAAATACACCACAAAATTCTGTAGATGAGGTAAATCGATACTTTGCTAATATTGGCAAAAATCTAGCGGCCAAAATTGTATTAGATCCACATTCACAAACTCGATCCAAAACCACTACAAAGTCACTTGTGTTGTTAAGTACAGATGAAGAGGAAGTTGAACGGCTAATAAACTCTTTAAAACGTGATAGCGCTCCTGGATGGGGTAATATATCGGCAAAATTTATCCAAACGCACAAAAAGGCAATAATGCCCCCATTTACATATATATGTAACCTCTGTTTGCAAACAGGTATTTTTCCAGCCTACCTAAAAATGGCCGTGATAGTACCTATCCACAAGGGAAGGGATCGAGACCGTACAAATAACTACAGACCCATTTCCATTCTCCCAGCTTTTTCCAAAATACTGGAGCGCATTTTGAACAACAGGCTGATTCAATTTTTTGAGTCAAATCATCTCCTTTCAAACAACCAATTCGGCTTTCGTAGCAAAAAATCAACAACTGATGCTGTTAATAACCTGATTGATCATATAATTGAGAATTTAGACTCTGGGATTAAATGCGTTGGCCTTTTCTTGGGCCTAGCAAAGGCCTTTGATACGGTCTCGATTCCCTTGCTGCTTCAGACACTGGAAGCCATGGGAATCAGGGGATCGCAATTGGCCATTTTTCAAAGCTACCTCACAGGGCGAACACAGTGTGTTAAGATTGGATCTTATACTAGTGAGGAAGAACCCCTTAACTTCGGTGTCCCCCAGAGTAGTATATTGGAACCTACCCTCTTTCTCGCTTACATTAATAATCTTTGCAATATCAATTTACAAAATGGCAAGATCATCACTTATGCAGATGACATAGTACTGATATTTTCGGGAACAACTTGGGAAGAAACATATCGGTTGGCTCAGATTGGTTTTAACACTGTCTGAAACTGGTTGAACAACAATTTATTAACCCTTAACTTAGACAAAACCAAGATGATAAAATTTTCAATCCGGGACACAAACGAAGTAAAACAATTGATCTAAAAATTATTGCTGAAGACTCCCAAACTTGCTACGTTATCGAACATCATGACTGCGTTAAATATCTTGGTATCATGATAGATAAACACCTTAACTTTAAACATCACATTTAAGTAACATCATCGCGCGTACGCAAACTTATATATATCTTTAACCATCTTAGACACGTAGCAGATACCAATATTATTGAAATGGTTTACTTTGCACTTTGCCAATCACTATTGACATACTGCATTACTGCATGGGGTGGAGCTGCTAAATCTCACTTCATGCAAATTGAGAGAGCGCAAAGATCAATTTTAAAAGTATCATGGTTCAAACCAATTCTATTTCCAACCCATGAACTTTATAAAATCACTAAGTTATTAACAGTACGGCAACTGTTTATTCTACATACCGTATTGAAGCAACACACTATGAGTAGGGAGGGAATATAGGGATATTAAAGAAAACCTCAGACTTAACCATCTCTTAGCAAAAACAACACTCTTTAAGACGAAATTTAGCCAAAGATTCCTTGGCTTTTTTGGTCCTTATCTATATAATCTACTGCAAATAAAATTGTCCATTCACCATCTAAACAAATTCCAATTAAAATGTAAAGTGTCGGAATGGTTGCAAAAACTAAATTATGATGAGACAGAAAATTTGCTTTTCCCCTTACAATAAAACACAAAAACACATACACATACATAGACACAAACACACACTACTCTCTCTCACACACACATGCAGACATACACACACACACACACCCCCCCCCTCACACACACACACACACACACACACACACAAACACATATAGACGTAACATGACAATTTGAGACCCCACCAACTGCATCTAAATTTTTATCTGCCATTAATTAAGTACTGTACTTTCCATTTTTTTTACAAGAGCCGGGCCTGATGTCTTGCTATACAGGTGCAAACCTAGTGCTAGCATCAGCTCTCACAAACATTAGCTGGTAGGTAGTACAACATATATATATTGTTTTTGTAACCTTAGTTGTTAAGATTACCATTGTTTGTGGAGAAATAAATAAACATTATTATCATTATTATTATTGCCTCTTAACTGTTTTATTTACTGTCTATTCAGTTTCCTTTACTGTCTTACAAGCATTGAAAATAGTCAACCTAAAACAGTTGCAGAAACAATAAAATCTATTGTTACAACTCAACTGCTTTTTTTTTCACTTATTTGTTTGCATAATATGCTGCATTTTTACTGGCCAAAGCAATATTACCGAAATATTACCGAAATCTCGATTAAGTTGACTTTTTTTTAGTGTGAAATTCATTGGGCCATTGAATTACCTCGGATGCCTTAAGGCTGCTTGAGTCTGACACCAGCGTTAGATATTAAAACTCTCGATAAAAAGAAATTATGGAGGTGTAATTAGGTTTCCAGGCTATTTTCGATTTTAGAGCCTCTTTTTAATTTTTTTTTCCAACCTTAACACAAACAACAACTACAGGTTTCAGTTTTAGTTTCAACTAGTCAGATGTTTTTAGATTTGACAATTTTTACAGGCTAAGTATCTTATATGTTAATCCAGGTAATAAACTATTTCCAATTGTCCATGGAAAATTTTATAATAAACCCTTCAGCCATTTTGGCGTGAAAGCAGTACAAATATTTATGTAGATTATATAACTTTCACATTTATTATATTAGCGGTCCCGAATAGAAAATATTAATTTCTTCGGGACTACTAACGCACAAATATGTGGTCACCCTTATCGGAGTGGAAACAATGCCCGCGGTGGTCAGTCACGCTGACGTCTCTGTACTCTGGATCTCGTTACCACAATAAAGCTCAGTGAGCTATGGGACTCGCATACAATTTGCTACTTTTAATGCTCCCCCAAGGCGTTTCTCGAGAGCGACGCGGTATAAATAGTGGATGCAATCGGCAGTATAATTACATATGTAGTGTTGTAACATGAATTGTATTTTGAAGACAAACAATCTATTTTTTGGAAATCATGAAATATAAGGCAGGCAGAGCATTTTGAGTCCTGTGCCTCTAAGCAGACAGCTCAGGGCCGCAATACCTAAATGTCACTAATTTGGATTTAACTTGATTTTGGTTATCGGCTTTTTCTTCTAAAATGTATCATACATCATACATGCTATTATTTTATGTATTCTATGCATGCATGTAGTAAAGAAATGCTTGTATTCGATGTTCGTTCTTAGTCCTTTTAAGTTGCCTTCTTAACCGACTTCGAAAAGAAGGCTATAAATTCGAATGTATATATCTTTGATATATGTATGTTTCTTTTATGTGTATGTTCCCAGATTACTCGAAGACGCCTCGATCAATTAAGAAAATTCTTGTCAGGTGTGCTCGTAGATATTTTTTCCAAATCAAGTGTGAAATTTAGAATTGAAGTCGGTGTAAAGTTTTGAAAAATTGTACTACAATCATAACTACAGGGAGCGAGTGCTCCTATTCAAAGCGAAAAACCACTGTTGTTATGAATCATATAACAAATTGTACTGTGACTCGCATAAGTAAAGGTGACAAACTTTCTCGAAAACGGTTAAAGACATTTCAAAGTTAAATACAATTACATCACCTTAACCGAGACAGACATCAAAGCAGACGTTTATTTCATTGTAAAACGTGGTTTGGGTAACAACGGTTTGGTTGTTGGAGACCACAAATCATTTATTAATGACATTGCCATTATGAGTATTTATTATTATTTAATGACTATACAGAACCAGTCTAGTTTATTTCGGCAGTTTTAAACTTTAGCTTTACTACAAAGCGCTTACTAGACAAATAAATAAACATATTCTGACAAATCACACAGATTGATCTAGGCCCAAAGTAAGCTTAAACTTGTGTTATGGGTTACAGCTCTAAGATATTCCTTAAGCTTTAGTAGTTGTGAGTTTTTATCCATATTATTTAAATAATCGCTTATTTATATTATATTGTGTTCTTTCTAGTGATATAATAAATGTGATAGTTTGTGCGTTTAACGAATCGAAACGTTAAGTGCTAAAAACATCAGATTTTTTCATCCAAAAAAGATTGTAAAATAACTGGCCCTTTGCCCACCTTAAACAGGCCTAACGGCTGTTGCATGATAAACATTTTTTTTTCTGGGAAGTTTCTAGGTTTGAGACTCATTACAAAAATAATGTTTACACCTTTACTACATAAGTAAATAATAAGCAACAAATCTGGTTTTAGTTGACGTCTTCTGGGATTAAGCTTGACAGCAGCTTGTCTTTGCAGAATTTATGCCAACTTAACACAATCCTGACGATATTAAGCATTGTCAAAAATTATATATTATATCCTGTGAACATGAATAGTTTATTATTCTCATTCAACTAAGATTGTGAAATAAATAACGTCCAAGCTGAAGGCTATGGAGATAAATCTAAAGATCTGAGCCTTTCTTTGTCAAGTGGTGTGTATAAAATTTTACGTGCACGGTCCACCTCTAGTCAGGAAGACACAATTGTAAAATAGCAATGTCTTCCATCATGTTATTCTGAGAGAAAAGAAAAGTTATAGTTTTCAAAACTAAAACCCGACTACGGGAAGATCTTGCTGAAAAGTACGTTCGTCCGATAAATACAAGCACAGCAAGGAGAAACAGCTAGTAATGTTAAATTTTTGAAATGTGATATGATTCGATTGATTTTATTTTTTAGATATTTTCCTTTTGGCTTATACCACATGTAACGGAAAGGGGGTATCAACCAATAACCATAGGAATATAATAATAAGGAATAAACAAACCAATTAATGTGAACAACTTATACTATAGGACTATCCCTGAAATCATAAAAAAAATCTCCAGCTCCATATATTTTGGCATGGTAGGTATTTAATTTTGTATCGAGGTGAAGGATTTCTGGTATGGTCCCATAGTACAATTGGTTCACATTGATTAGTATGTTAACCCCCTTTCGGGTTGATACCCCCTTTCCGTTACACGTTGTATAGAGCGCCATATAGAATTTATCGTAACCTCACATAGTCAGTCTATAGCGCCCAGCCATGACGCTTCCAACGATACCTCAATTGTTAAGGTACCATGGATATTTTTTTTAATTTAAGGGAACAATACATACATACATAGCGGCGAACCACATAACCCTTTTTAGGGTTCCGTAGTAAACAAGGAACCCTTACCGTCTTATTATAAAACCCAGACTAACTTTGTTACTAGGTTTAATCCATTATCCGCCCAAAATGAAGTTGTCATTGACAAGTGAGATAGTGTGATATTACTAGATGTCAATTTGATTTGGTCGGATAATGGTTTAAACCTAGTAACAAAGTTAGTCTGGGTTTTATAATAAGACGGTAATAGTTTCTATCTAGTCTATCTGTCCGTCCGCGGTTTTACTTAGCGACTATAAGGACTAGAAAGCTGTAATTTGATATAGGTATGTATATTAATTATACGGAAAAGTGGTAAAATAAAACACTGAAAATAAATTTTTTTAGCCTAGCTCCCATAATAGTTAAGTCAAAAGTCGATTTTATTTTCTCGACTTACTATTCATGCGGGGTATCGTTGAAAAAATTCACAGCTAAATAAGCTAGTACAAAGCTAATAGTAACAAGCTAAAAAGTTATAGGCGATTAACTTATAAAATGCACTCGGAAAAGAAATATTTCATACAAATTCAATAGAACATTCGTTTTTAGACGTTTTTAGTGGCATGAACTCAAAGTTGGCATTCGTAACTACGGAACCCCACACTGCGCGTGGCCCGACACGCACTTGGCCAATTATTTTCCTATGGCTCCACCGTAGTCGCGTAAAAATACACCACCTGCTTCTCTTTCCATTTTACAGCGTCAAAGCCAATTGAGAGAAAGGACAAGAACATAAATCATATCGATAGATGATGTAACTATCAACCCATCACGCTTTTCCACCTCCACAACCGCTATCACATAAAGCGTATCTAAGTATTACTGCCTGGACTTAGTCAGCCCGTTAGGTATAAGGCCGTGATCCTGTAGAAAGTGTTTTCAAGGTTTTATAAACCGCTTTAGTTTCTACTCCCCCGAAATAAGCGATCAAACACTCCAGAGATGGATATTCGAATCGTACGACCGTTTTGAATGTTTTGATCGATTGCCATCTTGACACCGAGGCAGAAGATGTTTTCGGTCGTCATTTTGACGCCGAGACAAAAGATGTTTTGCCCAATGATGGCAATCGGGTTTATTATGTCGTGGATCTGGCTGTAGGGATACCATTTAAACATATATGTAGGAGGATAACGCATAAGAATTTAAGGAAACGATGAAATTTGACTTTTTATCTTTTACTCTCCTATTAGTTTTAATTTTGTCAGTTTTGTGCCGATTTGTGATGAATGATGCTAATATGTTTCAATAAGCTAATGTTTTGGGTTAGATTCCGAATGAGTATTTTTGTGTTCTTTTAAAACCCATTAGGTATTTATTTTAGGAATATCGTTACATAGGTAACGGTAATCACAGACTTTATTTAAGGCTCGGAATTGTAGGAATTCTAGATTTGAACCAGATTTTGTCACCCTATCCCCTCGAAATTCAATTGTCTTAACTGCCATTTTAAGTTCACATTTGACGTCCACCGGACAAGTTTTTTATATTATTTTGCTTGGATCGTTGTATCTGTCATATTTCTTGTGATGGATCACCAAACCTGCTGTCTTTTTTCGTAAGACATTTTGTATGAATATGTAGGTAACTTAAAGTTGTTATGTGAAAAAAATTAAGGATTCTGGGCCTCATTGATATTATTATGTAATTGTCACGTTACTGGTAGGGTAAGGTTGCAATTTGCGTTTTCTCACCAAATTTTTCAATCAAATAACCGACATACTAAAATTACTTAAAAATTTATTAGTAAGTAAATATTATTCTTGTCACTCGTTAACAATCCTTGAGCTACGTTAGATGAAGGCAGCTCGAAAAATCATTCGGTGTTAGTTATTGACACACTCGATAAGAAAAAGAGGCACAGTATTATATTACTCTTCATTGATTACACAAATTGTTTTATTTAATTGCAAATAAATTATGTTTAAGTATAAATTATGCTGTTTGGTTTTGAAAACCGTGAGCAAGTGCCATTCAAATTTCAAACACTTAATATTTTTGAGTAGAAATTAAAAAAAAACGTTACCGATTTGAATCTTTTCAGCAAGTATATATATAATTCTAATCCGAGTAGTTTTGTGAAGCGAGCAATTTTATAAGAATCATATTGCAATTTAGGAGTTAAGAGAGATGAGACAATTTGGATGTGCGGCTCAACAAAAGATGTGATTTATCCCACGGATCAGTATCAATAGGGTTGTCAGATCGACTATATTATATAAAAATACTTACCTTACGGTTGTATACAACTTAGACGTCGTACCATCTACTGTGATTACCAACCCAAGGAAGGATTTGCTCCTAATCGTAGTAATACATTTCAAGCATTTTTTTTTATTATTTATATTAATAAGTAACATAATTCGAAACCGAAAATATTTTTCTTTGTTTGCTCTAAAATACGTAAGTACTTTTAAAATCTGATGGAAAGGAAAACTGTCAAGTAACAGAAAAAAAGATGCACGTACAGCGCTCTTGACGTCACTGCTTAAGTCTCGCACGTATGAAACAGATCCCACTCTTCTTCATAACAATATTTCAAATGCTAATTTCTGCTTCTTTTTCAACCAATATTCTTATTTTATGATCTATTTTTATTACTGTTATTTTAAGTTCTATATCTAGGCACGCGGCAGCGTGTCAGAGCCAAGTTCGAAGAAAGGAACTGGCAACGCAGCAGCCGTGTGTATATGTACACGAACCATTTCGAGCTACTTTTGACCACTTTACAACTCGATACCTATATAACCTAAATACATGAAATTTAGCACATACATCAAGCTCCTCATCTTGAATCTAAAATTTGAATAATGTAGCTCAAACAGTTATTAATATAATAACGTTAAAAAAACCTGAAAAATTTGATTGACCACTTATCCATCATCGAAAAGATAATCTACTTTCATATGCCCCGGAAAGTTGATATTTGGCACCTAACCTATAAAATAGGTACACTATAACGCGTACACAAAGGAAAAACTCAAGAAAACAGTGATCTTTGTGAATTTGATAATTTTTCAATTAATCGATTTTATTTGGTAAAGTGCCTAACAAAATTATACGAGCAAGCATTTCTTCTTTCTGATACTGCTGTGCAAAAAGTAATGATATCTCAAAAATAACATAAATGTGAAAATGGGAGCCAAGTTCAAAATCCGACAAAAGAATTGAGATCTAAATAAGCGCCAAGTTCTTCAGAGAATATTGAAATTTATTTATAAAAATCTTAATAATTGACTTGGCTACTTTTAGCAAGCCTACTTATATTTGGCTAATCTACTTAATTTATCATCTTAACGTTATACGTTACTTTTTTTAAATTGTAAGGTCTTATTTAGATTTCAATATTCTCTAAAAACTTGGCGGCCATTTAGATTTAGATCTCAATTCTTTTGTCGGATTTTGAACTTGATTCCATTTTTACATTTATGTTATTTTTGGGATATTATTACTCTTTTGTGTGGGATGTTTTCTCTTTTTTTCGGTGGGATAGAATATCAACCACACAGTGAAATAGCCTTTTATGGGTAAATACTTCTTATAGGCTAGTGAGAAAAACATTTTTAATGCACTTCCACACATAGAAAATGTTCGAAAATAGGATAGGTACCGAACTTCACGCTGGATGTCATAACGACTCATTACATGGCTTGGGTAAGAAAAACAGACAGTTAGTTTCTACGCTAGGTTCTTGTCGCTGAAGTATTTTCCATGTCTTTATATTTATGGCTAACTGTTGCCTTTCCTGTAACTTCATTCATGTCATGAAAGACCTTCTTGGTGTTCTTTCTTACCTACACGTACGCTGTTAACCCTGAAAAATGATTCAATTATGCTATTATGACCCTCCTCAAATTTATTTTGGGGTCGGACCATACGTAACAGTACTGCAGAATTGGTCACTTTGTGCCGTATAATATTGCACTAATTTAGTTAGTCTTTCTTGACTTTAATCAGCACCATTTTCTTTGCAAACCCTCCACCTTTTCGAGAGATAATACTTATTCACCTGCTGTACCTACTTTTAACGTTTTTAAGAAGCGTTCAAAAGAGCTTCGTTTTCAATGAAATGCTCTCTTGAAGTTACCTGACGTGTAAATTCTATCAAAGATTAAAACTGGTTATTAAAATTCAGACTAAAGCATAATTTGCAAAAATGTACTGGTGTCCCACAAGGATCTATGCCAAGTCTATGCATTATTTTTCTACATTTAATAATCATCATCATCATTTCAGCCGCAAAACGTCCATTGCTGGACATATGCCTCTCCCAATGATTTTCAAATAGACCGATCAAAAGCGGCCTGCATCCAGCGCTTTCCAGAGTCCTTGGTCAGACGTTTTATAATAAAATTGTTAATTAATATCGCTGTTATGTGTGGATCCCGCATAATTCTAGTTATAAGCAAAATATGTCATATACAATATATTATGTGGTCGCTTTAAGATAGATTTAATTTTTAAATATAATTCAAACAAAACACTACTGCAGATGCGTAAATGTTTTTCACTTGACAAAAATAGTGAACATTTATCGTCATTAGTATTGAGATAAAATTGTTTGAAATCGAGTGCTGGTAAAAAGCGAGCGGATCTTGAACATTAGAGCTTTGAGCTTGGTTGCAGACAACTTCCAATACCGTTACGATGAGATTTAGACTTTACGATTAGAAAACGATAACAACGATTTATCGTCTATTAGTTTCCATACCATCGGAGACCTTTCTTTGTTGTGTATCGATTTAGTGGGTGCCCTTCGAATAGTTTGAAATTTTTGTTTCTAATTTCACTTCGCCGAACCTTATTGACCTAAACTTGTAATGCAAAATTATTGTCTAGCCTAATTAATGTTTTTGCACTATACAAAGATTTAAATGTTTATTCAGTTATTAGACCTTTACAGGCACTTTTACACGTCAATAAGTATATTCTACGTTACGTGTAAAGTATATTAAAATTTAATTTATTTTTAAAGAAACGCTACCGATATTAGCTCTTCGTAACGACCACTGTTGAGAAGAAACGCCGAAAGACACTCATTTTCACAGTATTGGTCGTCTACTCGCCATCGCCAGAAGGGCTTTGTCATATTAATATTGTCTTTTAATTAATAAATATATTACTTATAATATAATACAATATTAACACATTATGACATGTAATGCTTGTGAACAAGTGATGCGGAGCGGGCCCGTAAACTGTAGCTACTGGGATCCCTACTGCGGCGCTGATAGAAACTATTGTTCAACTTGAAATGGACTGTATTACTGGGAATTAATATGTATGTACAAAATACGTGTCGCCCGACAATAAAAATACGGAACGCACGCGCAGCTGTTCGCTCGGAGCGCAGATGACAAGTGTCGTAGATTATGACAGCTGCGATCGGTCATCATAAATCGATGTGAAGTGCGCCGCTCTGACGTTCGTGCGAGCGGCGCCGTCTGGTTGTCGCTGGTGCGTTGATGTTGCCAGCAACATACTCCCCGCCTTGAAGTCTCTTCAACAGCTGATGGGCAGGGGGCAGATTGTGTTGAAGGCCCGGCGCATCGTCCCCTTGCGGGTACGGATGTCGATCACTCGGACCACTCCGTCGCGGCCCGGCAGCACGCGGGTCACGCGGCCCAGCAGCCACATGAGAGGCGGCGCCGAGGCGTCCTTGATGAGCACCATCGCGCCCTCCTCCAGTTGTCCTCTTGTCTGGTGCCATTTTGTCTTTCTCTGAAGCCAGAAAATGTATTCGTTGTGGAAACGATTCCAAAAATGTTGCTTGAGAAGCTCTATGCGGTGATAGCGTTGAAGGCTGGTGATGGATCTCTCTGTGATTTGCGGATGTGGCACACAAACCAGAGATCGACCGATAAGAAAGCGAGCAGGAGTTAAAGCAGCAAGATCAGAAGGATCTTGAGAGATAGGTGTAAGAGGACGTGAGTTGAGTATAGCCTCAATCTGTGTAAGTAGAGTCGACATTTCCTCGTAGTTTAAGTGTGTGAGAGCTAAAACGCGCCTAAGGTGGTGCTTTACAGACTTTACGCCACTCTCCCATAAACCCCCAAAATGCGGCGTGTACGCGCTGATAAAAGAGAAATTTATACCTTGATTTGTGAGGTCTGATGATAAGGTGGGATCTTTGAGAAGCTTTGATAACTCATTGAAAGTACCTACGAAGGTGGTACCATTGTCCGAGAAGATCGTTTGAGGCTTCCCGCGCCGCGAAATGAACCTATTGAGAGCTGCAATAAAAGCCTCTTTAGTTAGGTCTGAGACAAGCTCCAGATGCAGCGCCTTGGTGGCTAAACAGACAAAAACACAAATATAGCATTTGACTACACGACTACCTCTACCTTTTCTGTCTACGATAGACAAAGGTCCACAATAATCGCAGCCTGTTTCCAGGAAAGGGAACTCTAAGTGTACACGTTTATCAGGAAGATTGCCCATGATTGGTTGTGTAGTCCTACCCTTAAACCTACAGCACTTTATACAGGTATGTACAACTCGTTTGGCTAGCCTGGTTCCACCTAAGGACCAGTAATTATGCCTGGCAGTGGCCAAAAGAAGCTGTGGGCCTGAATGCAAACAGGTTTTGTGTAAATATTCAAATATTAAATATGATAGCTTATGCTTACCACAAATAAGTATAGGATGCTTGACGTTATAGTCATAGTGAGAGTTACCAAGCGTTCCCCCTATGCGAATGATCTTGTCCGAATCTATAAATGGATAAAGATAACAAGCGGTTTTTGGTAGGTAATGGCTTATCACTGAGCAGTAACTCTCGCTCTACAGGGAACGACTCCTGTTGAGCTGATATTAAAGTAGAGTCGTTGCGGCTTTAAGCTCTGACAACGACAAATGTCCAGAAAGCTTTGGAGCATTTTTACAATTGTGAATGAATCTCAGAATGTACGCAGTGACACGTTGTAATTTAGAAAAACTAGAATATTTTTTAATTAAAGTAGTTATGAAATTTTCTATGGGGGGCTCTTGTGATGCATGATGTGTGTGTGCTATCTCCGGCTATCTGTGTTGTGTTGATTAGGTTTAATAGGCCATTTAGATGAATCTAACTGCAAAAAGGAGGGTCCTATCCACCATAATGAACAATCCCTAAGTAAATCGGCTCTCATTCCTCTAGAAACTAGATCTGCTGGATTTAATTTGGTTGGCACATAGCGCCATTCGTGAGAGCTCTCTTGGATCTCTTAAACACGATGCCTGACAAAAGTTTTAAGATGACCAGGAGAAGAAGCAAGCCAGCCCAATACGATCATCGAATCTGACCAGCATATACACGAGCTGAATTCAAAGGTAACAAATGATATAACCTTCGCACACAGTCTTGCTCCTAATAACGATGCGCATAACTCTAGTTTAGGAATGCTCATAACTTTAGAAATTGGAGAAACCTTGCTCTTGGATGCGAGTAGCCGTACACAAATAGAGCCATCAGTGTCTATGGTCCTAACATAGACACATGCACCGTACGCCTTTTCTGATGCGTCTGTAAAGACATGAATTTGTGTGTCAACTGGTGAAGAAATTTTAACACATCTGGGTATATTAAAAGTGTTCAAATGTAATAAAGAATTGGAGAAGTCGATCCATTGTTTTTTAATATTATCTGGAACCTCCTCATCCCACGATCATTTTAGTAGCCATAATTCTTGTAGCAATATTTTTGCCTCCACAATGCACGGAGAAATAAGGCCAAGAGGGTCAAACACCTGGGCAATTGTAGATAAAATTAGTCGCTTATTTACTTTATCAAATTCGGAAATGTTAACGAAAAGTTAGGGTGTCAGATAAACACGTCCAATTGAGCCCTAGTGTTTTAGACATCTCTTTCTCGCTAAGATCGACGCTACCAGACATGTCAGTTTCATCGCAAATTGCACTTAAATTTTCTTGGCTATTAGAATGCCATTTACGCAAATGAAAATTTGCAGATTTTAGTGTTTTAATTACATTTTGACACTGAGCAATCGTGCCTTCCAGAGTGTCCTGACCTGATAAATAATCGTCAACGTACATGTCGTGGCAAATAGATCGTCTCGCATCTGGGTCAGATAATTCTAAACCTAACTGTTTAAGACATCTTGTCGCTAAGTATGGCGCAGACGACATTCCGAAGGTGACAGTGTTCAACGTATATGTCTTGAGTGGGTGAGAGGGATCGAACCTCCAAAAAATTTGTTGCAAAGGACGTTGCTCTTCATTCAATAAGACCTGTCGGTACATACGAGCTATATCACTAGAGACAACGTACTTATGCTGTCGGAACCGAATTAAAATTGAAATTAAATCGTCCTGTACGGTCGGCCCAACACGCTGGATGCTGTTCAAAGACCGGCCTGAAGATGTCGCCGCTGACGCGTCGAAAACGACGCGCAGCTTCGTTGTGGTACTGCTCTCCTTGTATACTCCGTGATGAGGTAGATGACAGTAAACTGTATTTGAAAGTTTTGATGTAGTTTCTGACATATGACTTGAATCTAAATATTCAGTCATGTACTCATTGTAGAGAGCTTTCATACGTGGTTCCTTATCCAACCGACGCTCTAGGGAAAGAAATATACGTTTGGCTAGATAGTAAGAATCGCCCAGTGCTTCTGGGGACTCTTTCAAAGGCATGGACACTGAAAAGTGACTATCTGATTCCCGCCTAACAGATTTGACAAACTCTTGTTCACATGCCAACTCATCTAGAGTGAATTCATGCTGAGACTGAATTGTATCTAGCTCACAGAAACGAGACAAATCTACTGGCGGTTGATCGTCGTTAACATACATACTTGTGAATGTGAACCGGGTGAAGCTATGGCGCCTGACACTAACCATCCGAATGTGGTTTCGAATAGGACCGGTTTGTTTTTACCTAACTGGATACGATTCGTTCCTAAGACCTTCCAAAAAACGTCCGCACCAACAAGGATATTAATGGCTGACGAAACGTTGAATGACGGATCGGCTAAACGAACACCAGATGGCAAATCTAAATTGTGTACGTCTATGTATGTGTTAGGCAGTAACGCAGTTATTGTGGATAAAACGTAACAATCAATACTACGTGTTCTATAGCTACCATCTAAAGAC
This sequence comes from Acrobasis suavella, assembly GCA_943193695.1. NCBI lineage: Eukaryota > Metazoa > Arthropoda > Insecta > Lepidoptera > Pyralidae > Acrobasis > Acrobasis suavella. The sequence continues at coordinate 35,228,173 of OW971928.1, forward strand.
TCGAATGTAAGAGAGCAAGACTGTGAACTACTAGAACTTTGGTTATTGATACCTGTTACCTTGGAACATGCAGCGTGGGTGCGCATTTGTAGCCTGTTACAAAGATCATGTGTAACGAAGTTACCCGTGCTACCATTGTCCAGCAAGATCCTGGCAGTGTAAGGTGACCCGTGGGAGTCGTACACCTTGACCAGTGCTGTGGACAGTAATACATGCTTAGCATTAGAAGCGGGTTGTGAATGTTCGGCAGATAGCACAACACTCTCATGCGAAATTGACTCTTGGCTTGGTACATCCTTGTGCAAAAGCGTGTTGTGTTTTAATTTGCAATATTTGCAGTGAGAAAGGGTGCATTGAGCCTCATGGTGACCAGACCTTAAGCAGTTTTTACATACTCTGTATTCATTCACACGTTGTAAGCGTGCATCCACTGGCAGCTTGCGAAAACCAAAACAATTAAATAAAGCGTGGGGTTTGTTGCAAAATGGACAAGAAGAAGATTTATTTTTGTCTGTAGAAACAACAAAACTCTTTTGTTTTTGAACCGGAAAGGTCTCTAATTTACCTCTGTTACTCCTAGCTTCCTCCAATGTCTCCAAAAGGTCGGCTCTGTTCGATAAATAAGTGATGAAAACATCAAGTGTTGGTGGCTCACTAATCATAGTGAGCCACCAACATATAGGGAATGGGAAGAGCACCGTAATAGTCATATTACGGTGCTCTTCCCATTCCCTATTTGTGACAGCATCCAATATACTAGCCATCATGTGAATAATTAATGTGTCCCAATGCTGTGTAGGCTGATCAAGAGTGGCTAAAGCTCGTAAGTTTTTATTAGTGATATCTATGATGTAGCGCAAACCCTTGCTAGACTCTTTTTGTATGGCACTCACATTGAACAGATCCTGCACATGATTATTTACAAGCAAGCGTTTGTTGTGAAACCTTTTGCAAAGCAGTTCCCAAGCAGAGGCATAATTCTTGGCTGAAAAATCTAAACTCTTTATGACTAGAGCTGCACCTCCCTGCAGACAAGCGCGAAGATAGTGGAACTTTGTGATATCGTCTATGCTGTTATTAGAATGAATGATTGAAAGAAAAGATTCTTTGAATTCTAGCCAGCTCTTATAATCACCAGAATATTTGACCAGGTCTATCTTAGGAAGTCGAACAAAACTGTTAACAGAATGTTGTTAATTTACTTTTAAATGTTCCTTGCTTTTTAATCAACTGTGCAACTTTTACGTCAGTCATTGTAATTGCAATTAATTGACTGCCTCCGTGGTCCAGTGGTCAAGGCATTCGCCTTGTGACCCGGAGGTCATGGGTTCGATTCCCACTGGGAAACATACTTTGTGCAAAGTTGTTTCCAGTCTGGATAGGATATTGCAGGCTTGAATCACCTGATTATCCGAAAAGAAAGATGATTCCGTGTTTCGGAAGGCACGTAAAACTGTGGGTCCCGAACGCCACCTAGCGTTTGATCATCAAACTATCCAAGGATTGGTTCCTGGTTTGCCCTTTGGGTTATGGAGGTCAGACGGCAGTCGCTCTGTGTAAAAACCAGTAACCTCGTCAAATCTCCTTGGTTAGGTAGCGGACCCCGGGCTCTGAAGCGTTACTGCTGAGGATGCAACCGGGAATACGCTCGGATGGTGATGATTGTAATTGCAATTAATTGGGAATACTAAGAAAAGTTAGGAAATAAACTAATTTGAAAGAAATAAGAAAGAAAATTTAACTGAAATAAGAAAGCAAGAAAACTGTATAAAATAAATAGCAGAACGATACGTAAGTGAGTGTTGCTATGATATTAACGTTAGGCGTACTCGGAGTTCAAGCACCACCGATGTCAGCCCGAATGACCTAAGAAAAAAAAAATGGAAATATTAGCACAAATCTGTAAAAATTTGGAAGAAAATGCTGTGGAATGATTTAATCATGATGACTAATGATTGATGTGATGAAATTAAGTATGATTGATGATATATGAGCATGAAATGATTGAAAATTACTATGGGGAATTTCTGTGACACAGGAAACGAATTTTCTGTGCAAAATTAGATAAATATGCTACTACACACACAATTGACAACACAAACTCGAACTATGGCTACAATTTTAAACCAAAGAGGATGAAAACATCAAACTAAAAAGATGATGCAATGCCAACTACCACTAAACACAGATGAAATGAAATGAAAATGGAATGGAAATGAATAGGTGATGATGTGATGAGAAAAGCACATAGAAAATTAAGGAAACTGGGTCGATCTCACGGTTTCGTAGCCCTTATTCCTTGTTACTCCTTGTGGCGAAGTATGTTCACGACGGTTCTGCCTGCCAATGCGATGCTGTCCGCCTTGGAACCGTTGTACTGGCCAGGCAACACGATGACGAAGCTGGATGAGCAGGGATTTATTGGTGACGCACGATGACCGTTGTAACTGGCAATTCTTCAAATTGAATTTGACAGCAGTGGAGACGGCGTCGAAGTCCCGTGATGCTCGAAGGATATGATGCGGAGCGGGCCCGTAAACTGTAGCTACTGGGATCCCTACTGCGGCGCTGATAGAAACTATTGTTCAACTTGAAATGGACTGTATTACTGGGAATTAATATGTATGTACAAAATGCGTGTCGCCCGACAATAAAAATACGAAACGCCCGCGCAGCTGTTCGCTCGTAGCGCAGATGACAAGTGTCGTAGATTATGACAGCCGCGATCGGTCATCATAAATCGATGTGAAGTGCGCCGCTCTGACGTTCGTGCAAGCGGCGCCGTCTGGTTGTCGCTGGTGCGTTGATGTTGCCAGCAACAACAAGTAAACAAACATAAATTGCGTAAATATACTAGTTTAGCCTAAGAATTGTTAGCTCCAATTTTAGAATCTCTATTTATAGATGACCTAAAATCGTTCGGCTTTTATTTCTTTAGACGTAACGATAACCTCGAATAACTATCTTTGAGACAATTACTGCCTATACTAATTACTTCACATAATCTTTGAGACAATTTACTACCTATAATGATTACTTCAAAAATTATTCCTAAAATCTTCATAAATCACTGATTCGACTTAGAGCACCCCTACTCCTCGTGGCTCAAGTTTGCCCTATACTAGAGTGTTATCCATTAGCGCGGAACCAGAAGCTCGCGAAGAAGGTCCTCAGAGAAATGAGGGCACGAGGTCGACTGCACGAATGAATCGAAGGGCCGAAGAAGTAGTCTTCTGGTGGAGCCACTCAGAAATACTTGCATGTTTGCTTGCTTGCATGCTGCATGCTTGCTTGCATGCTGCTTGCTTGCTTGCCTGCTTTATTCTTGCTTGCTTGCATGCTGCGTGCTTGCTTGCATGCTGCGTGCTTGCTTGCATGCTGCGTGCTTGCTTGCATGCTGTATGCTTCCTGCATGCTTCATGCTTGCTTGCATGCTGCATGCTGCATGCTTCCTGCATGCTTCCAGCATGCTTATGTATTATCTAAAATGATTAGGCGTTACACTTTTGTTAAGCTTTTTGGGCGAAATAAAAATTATTAATGGTGAATATTATACATTTTTAATTATTGGGCCTAATGACTAAATTGTGAAGTTAATGTTCGGTGGTAATATCTTAGGGAAGTCAAAAATAGGCTATACTAAATTAGGATTACTAAAAATATACGAAAAAAATTTTAAAAGCGGACTTATCCCAGATAGATCTTTTCCTCAGCGAATCGAGAATTAAATATGTAGTCAGTGATTAATTAAGCATAAGCCTTTTCAGACACTTTAATAGAAAACATGACTTGTAAAGTTTATATATATTTAAATTTTATTAATTACTAGCTTTAACCTGCGACTTTGTCCGCGTAGAAGTCGCTCCCACTCCTGCTCCCGCTCCCGTTCCCGTTCCCGTTCCCGTTCCTGTTATTAACAACCACTAATTCAAACACGTCATGTGTCTCGCTTCAAAAATGACGAAGATTCAAACAAACTTGCAACCCCTATTTCACCCCAATAGGGATGTAATTTTCAAAATCTAATAAATGCATAATTATTTTCTACTAACTACTAAAATAAATAAAAAATGGCATTAGTCTCACTTTAAAAATTACGAAGTTCCATACAAACTGGCAACCCCAATTTTACCCCCTTAGGGATGGAATTTCCAAAAATCCTTTGTTAGCGGACGTTTCCTAGTCACAATCTACCTTTCTGCAAAATTCCATCTTCATTGGCTAAGAAGTCTTCGAGATATCAAAGGAGCTGCTCCTTTGATAACTTTTCGATATTAATTGTTGATCTGGCTGTATAGTTCTTATGCCCAAATCACTTAACAAATCGCCTCAACTGACAAAACTTAATCAACTGACAGAGTATTTCTAGCGCGTGGACTACCAATACTGTGTAAATGAGTTTCTTTTAGCGTTTCTTCTTAGCGTGAAACGGTATAGTGATACGATTCTTCTTATTAGTAACTTTTCTTTAAAATCTATATATATAAAAGCGCAAATCATTCACTCACTTATCACGAAATCTCGAAAACTACTTAGCCAATGAATATGAAATTTTGCAGAAAGGTAGATTGTGACTAGGAGACATCCGCTAACAAAGAATTTTTTCTAATTCCATCCCTAAGGGGGTTAAATAGGGGTTGCCAGTTTGTATGGAACATCGTAATTTTTAAAGTGAGACCCATGCCATTTTTAGTTTATTTTAGTAGTTAGTAGAAAATAATAATGTACTCGTATTTATTAGATTTTGAAAATTACATCCCTATTGGGGTGAAATAGGGGTTGCAAGTTTGTTTGATACTTCGTCATTTTTGAAGTGAGACACATGACGTGTTTGAATTAGTGGTTGTTAATAACAGGGACGGGAACGGGAACGGGAACGGAAACGGAAACGGAAACGGAAACGGAAACGGGAACGGGAGCGGGAGCAGGAGCGGGAGCGACTTCTACGCGGACAAAGTCGCAGGTTAAAGCTAGTAATTAATAAAATTTTAATATAAATAAACTTTACAAGTCATGTTTTCTATTAAAGTGCCTGCAAAGGCTTATGCTTAATCAATCACTGAATACATATTTAATTCTCGATTCGCTGAGCAAAAGATCTATCTTTGATAAGTCCCCTTTTGTACTGTTCGCTTTTTCCCTTAAACTTTATTTTTAATGCCCGACAATAGAAGGGTGTTATAAGTTTGAAGCTGATGTCTGTCTGTCTGTGGCATCGTAGCGCTCGAACTGATGGACCAATTTCGATGCGGTTTTTTTACGTGAAAGCAAAGTCTTCCTTTGTCGTGGAGTCGTGGTTCTTAGCTATGTTTGATGCAAATCGGTTCAGCCGTTTTATAGTTATTGGGCTAACGCTTGAAAGTCAGGGTTTTAAAATTTTCCTGGCAGATCAAATTGCTGTATTTATGTGTAAAATTAAGTTTTACATACGAACAAATGAAGATCTTTGCAGAAATCGTCCCATGATCGTGTCGTCGCCTCTAAAGGGCCTATTGCCAAAATGAATTAGTAAATCGGCGTCGACATTCCCGGAGCGTCCCGTGAGCCGTCTGCAAAAAGACCGTCGATCTCTAATTTATTTATGAGATTCTGCCCCTCACAATGGCATGTAGGGTTGGCTCGTCAAGAGGCATGTCGTATATGATATTGTAGGAAAATATATTAGAAACTCAATATTTGCAAACATAATAATATAATTGCCAGTCAAAACCTGGCTTGAACATACATTTATTCGCATATTAATTACAAAATGTAATCAATTCCGTCTAATTATCATAATGCAACATGCACATGTAACGTACATGGAAATAAGGCGTGGTTCACATGTAAGCTAGTGTTAGATGTAAAGTCGATTTATGTTCGATTTATTTATTCATTAAACTCGTATCGATATAGCTGTCAATCAAACTGTAAATGTTATGTAACATGTTGATAATTATTATGAGTACTGTTATGGTTTACGTTGGGTACAAGTCAATGAGTGAAAGATGATCAAATTATGGAAGATTATATATTCAGTTTAGGCTAAGATTAATATCTGCTAGAAGATAACAAGTTAAATCAGATTTTTTTTTCAATCATATCATAACCGTGACGTCATACATTTTTGCAATCAAGCTCTTTTTATATCGGTTTTTCTGCATGAACACATCTAAAATCATGTTTAAATAGATTTGATCAATGCAAAGTGACGCTTTCTTGCGACTTTTTATTTTATATACTGTATACCGAATAATTAATTTTTAACCCAGTAATGGCTACCCAATTACTAAGGTTAAGGTAAAGTTGAGGAGTTAATACAAATTATTGTCCTTCGATGCTTGTCTGAGAAAAAAGAAATGTAGAATGCACCAGCTTCTTCTTCCTCGATCTATTTTCCACGTAGATCGGGGATAAAAACATCGTTTATTAAAATCCTCTATGAGAAAAAATTAAAGGCGATCGAAGGATTAATGGAGAATTTAAATAAAGTTTGTAACAAGGGCTACCCAGCAACTCATTACTATTTTGATTGCCTTTTTTCATCTTCACGACCATCATCTCATCACGCTAATCATGGCCTTTGGATCTTACAGCCCAAGGCTCTATGATAGTTCACCCTGAATTGTGAATTTGCAACCTCATATCTCGGCAAAACCGCCAAACAATTCGTGGAGGGCTAAACCTAAAGACTAAACCCCTAAATTCCTCCGTCTCGGTACGCCTATGCTATATATTTTATATTGGTGAGCTAGATACGAAATTAAAACGGGTGGCTAGTGTACTAAGTCTAACCAATTCATATCGAGATCTCGAATCGATTTGCAGTGCAGCACGAATGTGTCCCGATTATATGGCCTGTGCGGACATAAATCCAATTATAGCGAGAAATCTGCAGCACACAGTTGTAGTCAACTAATACACAATATTAACTAAATTGTGTTTGCTTGGCTTTGATAACTGGTTCAAACTAAATCGGTATTTAGTACGCTGTAGCTATAGGTATAGGTTTAACTAAGCAAGTTTTCTATCCAACAGTGAGAGTACTTTAGGCACTTTGGTATAGGGTGGATTTAATTTTTATGAAGTTAATAAATTTTACTTACTTCTGGGACTTCGAGTCTACACATTATTTTGTTGAGCATTTAAATTGTACCCATTCAGAATACATTCACTTGTAGTAGTATGTAAGTATACATTTTTTGTAGAGCCATATCTTTACTAGCAAGTACTTATTACAATTGAATGGAACGAAGGCGGAATTGTTCATTATCATACAAATATACAGACAAAGGGTTCGCCAAATGGATTGAGATAACGTTAATTGATGACATGTCAACTAGAACTTGAAGCAATTTTTTACATACCTACAAGTTTTGACAGTAACATGAGTCAAGCTTAAATGTAAACCGTCTTAAAATCGCGGTAGTTAGGAATTACAAGTTTATTTGTCAAGCAAATTCAAAACACTACTTTGAAGCATTCACCCTCAATAACTTTTGAACGACTGAACCGTTTTCATTAAACTAACCTAGCTAAGAACCATCTATCTTTGGTCTTCTCTTTCCAATTGTGGAAGGAAAGAGAGAAGGCCTTTGCCCAGCAGTAGGATATAGATGATTTCTTTAAAAAAACTGCCTCAGACAGACACAAAGACACGTCAAACTTGTAACACCCCTCTTTTTACATCGGGGGTTTTAATTGTTTTCTTTTTGATTTAAACTTAAAGTAAGTAAGTAAACTTAAAAAAAACCGAGTAAGTCAAAATCGATTGACCATTCTACAAACAAGTCTCCATCTGCATTGATTTAGGTCGGGATATTCCCAATCATTTCCTAATGAAGCAGAATTTATCATCATCAGTAAATTCCACAGCAACACTAAATAAATTTTGTGAATAGGATTGGCACTAAATAAGTTACGATGTGCCACCCAAAAGGTTTGGTAGCTATATAGAAATATTTGTATAAGGATCCGTTTGTAATTATATTATCGACTTTCAGAAATAGGGAGTGCTGTATTTGACATGTATGTTTTCTAAAACATATCTAGAGTAATATATGGATCTATTTTGACGATACTTTCAGTATCGTAATCGACATATTTTCATGAATTTTTAGTACACCTTTACTTATGTCTAATGTTTTCAAATGTTTGTTAATTTTCCTAAGTTTTAAAAAGAAGAAAAGTAACAAGTACGTACTTTATTAACAATAAATTCATATGAGTTATTTTGTTTATGATAGCTATAGCTGAAGATAAACTGCCAGAGGAAAACATTACATTAGTATTTTCTAATAAGTTACCAACATTCCTGATTAGATGTCCGTTAAGTGATAAATCTAAAAGAAAGAGCTACGTTCAACCTTATTTCTATTATTGAAATGAATTATATTTTTGAAATGAACTCGACATTATTTCTATTTCAAGTTTCATTTATACCGGATAAATAATCTAGGTCCATGGTTTAATATTTTCATTGTTCCATACTGGTCGGGGAGAAAAGAAAAAACGTAGTATCTTCCAGTTTCCGGTTGCTTCTTTTCCCGTTTGAATATAAAAGCCGATCGAGGAAATGGGGGAGTATCGGAAGCATGTTTAAAGGCGATGTGGCCATCAGAATTTCAATTTTCCACTTGCTCGCCTTCCGTGGCGCTAAAATTGACATGTGGGTCGTACGACTCGATGTTCTGTCTGATCCGTTTGGGGTAAATCGTGATAGAACCTCTATTAATATTATCAGTTTATTAGAAACAGAGTATTAATGCTTCATCTAACAGTTTAAATTGCAACCACATAAACAAATCCAAGTTCACCCACTAGTATAAAACTAACGACCTTAAAATATACAAATGGTAACATGTTGAATCTCCGAGTTGTGTACCCCGCGGGCGATGTTACTGATTCGTGTGATTTTTTATTAGATTTTCATGTTTTACTAGCCTTTGCCTGCGGTGATCCTTTGGTTTCGGTTATATGATGTACTTGTAAACTCTGAGCGTTATACTCTACTTAGAATCAGATAACAACCTGAAACACAAATGGGTATGTTACATTTTCCGAGTATTGTACCCCGCGGGCGATGTTACTGATTCGCATGATTTGTTATTAGATTTTCATGTTTTACTAGCCTCTGCCTGCTTTCCTTTTATTTGGTTTAACTTACGCCTGTAAAATTTTATTTTACAGGCGTAAGTTAAACCGAAAACAAAGGATAACCTTTAGAAACCAACTAACAACACACAAATCAGTATCATTTGGTTAGATTAGATAAGTGAGCAATTTATTAGATTACTGATCGTGGTTGTTTGAAATAATAAATGGCCTTTATCATATACTATATTATTTAAGGACAAGTACAATATCATCATTATCATCATATCAGCTACCTACAGGATAGTCAACTGCTAATCATTGGCCTCCAAGGATTACCAATGGACCGATCGGGAGCGGCCGTGAATTCATATGCATGCCGGGAAGCGCAGCTGCGTTGTGTGTAGGACACCTACAAGTACTCGGTCGGTTCAGTTTCAGTGACCAAAGAAATAATAATTATATTATTATAGAGATACAAATTATGGAGCGTTGGCGGCTAAGGGTTGGGACTCATCTGTTAGCCCTGAACGGAACTGTCGCATGCTGCTATCGTTTTCTGTCGCTCGTCAAACAAAACCGTCATTTGCTAGAGCTAGGAGAGTGACGTAAAGCATCAGCATAGGCGGTTCCGTGACGTTCCGTCGCGGAATTTGAATACATGTAATATTTCAATTCAATACTAAGAATCACATACGGAATTTTTAAAGATAATGATACGGAACCCTTCGCGCGCGAGTGCGACTCGCACATGGCCGGCTATTAACTCTCACACTAGACAGTGTGTGAGTCATTGAGCTACCACAGTTTTCAGACTTTTTCTACATTTATCTATCTATATATATAAAAGCGAAAATCACTCACTCACTCATCAAGAAATCTCGAATACTACTTAGCCAATGAAGATGGAATTTGGCAGGAAGATAGATTGTGACTAGGAGACGGAAAAATAATAATACATTCATTAGATTTTGAAAATTACATCCCTATAGGGGTGAAATAGGGGTTGCAAGTTTATATGAATTTTCGTCATTTTTGAAGCGAGACACGACATTTTTGAATTAGTGGTCAATAAAAAATAATAATACAGAAATTAGATTAAAATTGCATCCCTTTGGCATTAGGGGTTGCGAATTTATATTATTATGAAAGTTCGTCATTTTCTGAGGAACGGGAACGGAAACGGGAATGGGATATTATAACACAATTTATAACATAAAAAACCAATTAAAGAGCCTATTAGAACCATTTTTAACTTCAACGCGGACGAAGTCGCGGGTTACAGCTAGTCCAACTATAAAGTTTAAAAGTATAAAATTATTTTAATTCTGATTGCTAGAAAATAATTTACCTATCAAAAGCAAATTAAAATAATCGATAATAAACTTACCAAATTGCAACATTGTATAGAGATTCATCAACTTCATGGTCTAAATGAAGTGATTTGCTCAATAGGAAAAAAACTCATAAAATTGCGCTAAACAAACAACTTGAAAGCTTATGGCGAAGACAGAACAAAAGTGGCGCCCTAATCTATCTTATCTTCTAAAAAATAAAAATAAATTGCTGTTCGATAAATTTGCTAAAGCTCGAGAATGGGTGGACAGATATGGAAAATTTTCGTTTTGAAATATTTGTGAAAGTCCAGGGAAGGTTTATGCGGTAGGAAAATTTATAAAAGTTAACAGGAAAGAGAATGAAGTTCGCCGGAATAGCTAGTTTAATTGTTTAATCGTAAATGTGGCGATGATTAACATTTTGCATATTATAAGACATTGGATGGACCTTTAAATTATTTAATGAATAACCTAAGAAAGTATCATCAGTCTAGCTTTAATCGCGTCTCTGATAAAAATGACAACTTTTAGCGAAAACAGGTTTACTGCTAACTTAATTACAATCAACGATTGTTCATAAAATAATTTAAAGTCTATAACTATGCCTAACAATTTGCAAAATGTTACTTATCACCACATTTACGATTAATCAATTTATTCGAACGAGGGCGCCATTTCTGTCATGTCTTAGCCTTAACATGGTCTAAATAAAGTGATTTGCTCAACAGATAAAAAAAATACACAAAAAAATTGCGCTAAACTAACAACATAAAAGCATAATGGTGGCCCACCGGTGCGTTGGTTCTGTGGAAGCCGAAGCCTATTGAGATAATAGCTTAATTAACATAATATATACTTAATGTTACGGGTTTGACTAGTGATGGCCCGGGGCTTCGTTCAATACTCGTACTGGTTCTGATTGTTAATAATGTTATCAAGATAAGAAAAGCTATTAAAAATTACGCAATTTTAATGTTATATTGTAATATTGGTAGAATAATTGCCCTCTTCACAAGGTCAGCGAGCTCGAGCATTTCATACATACCACTATCACGCTTTATCTTCAACGGGGTAGACAGAGCCTAGGACCGTAAAACCTATAGACCGCGTTCAGCGCCTTATTGGGTGTGAAGGTGTCATAAGAGGTAACAGAATCTATCCAAACCTTCTGCCCAGCGTGTTGATTAAATGTGGGCTAATCGTCTTTTTATTGGGAAAGGCTTTAAGTCCAGCAGTAAGACTGATACTGATATAAGCTATAAAGAAGACTACTCTGGGCAGGCGGGCTGGACGGTGCGAATTCTCTCTCATCTCAGCGTATTCCCATTCCCAGTTGCATCTTCGGCTGTTAAGCTGGCGCTGTGAAACCTTTGATCCGCTTTCCGGCTTTTTCTTCTCCACTACACATGGTCTCGAGTATCCTTGGTTAAAAGACCATTAGCACACATATCATCCTTGACGACGTCAAGCCAGCATTTCTTGTGTCTACCACGGCTGCCCGGCTGAGGCAACATGACAGTGCAAATTATTTAGAATTCATTAAACACATCAACCGTTACATGCTTCCTTGCTGGTCTGAGAGAAAATAAAAACATACAATGTGCCAGCAGAAAAATCCGATCTAGGGAATGGGCGAAAATATACTCGTATATCATTTTAATAGGCGATGCGACTAGCAACCCATAAATTTTGTAATTCCTTTGTTCCACCTTCTCGCCCATCATCACGTTAAAAGTGGCCTTTGGATCTTGCGGCTTTGGGTTATGTCTGCCCAGGGTCGCAAAACCCATAGGTCTCTGTCTGCCCCATTAGGAATAAAGACGTAATAGTGTATGCAAATTAACAGTCCTTGAACTCACCGTAAACAGCCACGTGATAATTCAAATGGACTCAAAGATTAATAGTTTAGTAGCGAATTTAACGACGCGATAAATAACAATAGCATACGTCAATAGCTGCTTATGGTGCTATAGAAGTGGATCTGTTGTATCGGTTCAAATGCGGAGGCACCGAAGCGGGATATAGTACTATTGAAAGAGTTACATGCTCAGGAGAAAACTCATCTGTGAGGTCTTCTCTTAAAAGAAATACATGATCGGAAGAGAACAAAACTGTAAGATCTTCTCTTAAAAATACATAATCAGGAGAGAACTAAACTGTGTGAGTATTCTTTTTAAAGAGTTACATGATCATGGCAGAACTAAACAAACTGTGAGGTCTTTTCTCAAAAGAGTTACATGATCAGAAGAGAACTGAAATGTAAAGAGTTACATGATCAAAATCTTCTCTTAAAATAGTTACATGATCAGGAGAGAACTAAAGTGTCTTACCGATCGTGTCATAATTTTGTGACGTGTATTCTCTTAGAAATGCCAAATAATTATGTTTGACCCAGGAACAACCCTTGTATATAACAACATATAGGTTTAAATCCCTGTCACGAAAAGTTGTAAAATGTTGTAAAAAGTCGAAAAGGTCAACAGTCAAGATATTTCCAGAAAGCGTACCATTGTTCCAATTAGAGTCTGGTTTGGCTTACGAAGGCTGTCGTAAATCAGCGACGGCGGGGACCACACATGTAAAATTAATTATGATTTGGTGTTGGGTTTGTTGGATTGAATTGCATTTAGCAATTCAATCCAACAAACCCAACAACTGTTGTCATTGTACAACCATATTATTGTTAGTAAAAAGAAACTTAAAAACCTAGTGTTAGTAGTGCGTTCATTCAAAAAACATATTAAATATATAAATTAAATTAATCAGGATTACAAAAATATTCACAATTAGTACAATTACACACTAAATTAATTTAAGTATCTGGTGTGCACACCCCCGGGGAGGCGTAAAAGTGGCAACGTTATGGAAGAATAAAATTAAAATTGAGCCAACGACACGATAAGAAGAAGCTTTTTGGCAAGGGCCTCTGAGGGTACATTGAATTATGCATTATATTATTAGTTTTGATATTATTGGGTGCTTACTATTGTTCCTATTAGGGTCTGGTTTGACTAACGAGCGCTGTCATAAATCAGTGGCGGCGGGAACCACATAGGTTAAATTAATTATGAGCATAATACGGTCTCATTTGACGTATTAGAGAATATGCACGTATTTCTTTTATTTACTGAATAAAATTCTTATTGACCACAGAAAACAAATTTGAAAGAATTTATAAAATATTTTAATCAGCGACGAACATGTGATACTTTAAAGTATCAATTAAAAAGAGAAGTCCGATATGGACTGGTGACGTCAAAGTCCATATCATCTATACATTTGCCATAGAAAGTAATGTTTTTGCGAGTGAGATAGACATATTTTCGTTAAATCGTTATATCTCGTTCGTTTTTCAACCAATTTTTATTCTGTTTTCACTGTTAGTACTTTACTTTTGAATATTTATGGATAAACTAGTTAATAAACACATATTTTTTTCATGCATATTCCCTCCCAAAGAGTAAAAACGGGACCCTATTACTAAGATTCCGCTGTCCTTCCGTCTGTCTGTCTGTCACCAGACTGTATCTCATGATCCGTGATAGCTAGATAGTTGAAAATTTCACAGATGACGTATATCTGTTGCCACTATAACAACAAATACCGAATAAAATAAATATTTAAGGGGGCTTCCATATAACAAACGTGATATTTTTTTCCGTTTTTTTGCCCGATGTTAGTTACGGCAAAAGGTAGACGCTTGAAATATGCGCAGAATACTTAGTTGTTTCACTTTAAATATAAATAATGAAATTAAAATAAAATAAATATTATATTTACTACGGGATTATATTTATAATAAATATTATATTTACTATGGGACCTGAATGGCTAGAACAAAATAAAATAAAAAAATAAATATTTAAGGGGCGTTCCAGTACAACAAACGTGATTTTTTATAGATAATGTTACGGAACCCTTGTGCGCGAGTCCACCTCGCACTTGGTCGGTTATTAAGAATAATAATGACAAATGACATACAGTCCTCATCATCATTATTTTCAGTCCACATCAACCCACTGCTAGGCATAGGTTATTCTTATACACTGCACACTGCACAGAGTAATTATTAGTAAGGAATACACAGTATTGTTGTTATTGCTTTTTTGCTTTTTTAATTGTAGCTTTTTATGCACAGTAAAAAAATTACATACATACATAAATATGTACATACATAGTATAGGATGGAAGAAAATACATATTAAGAAATTATACAAGGACGAAGTTCCTACTAAGATATTGTTTTTGAGTAAGTATCGACGTTTATATTCGAAGCGCAAGGGGTTATATCAGTAATCAGATGCCGCCGATGCATGCCGAATTTAGAGGCTTGTGAACATTATTTTTTTATTTAAAAAAATATCGGTTGACTGGTGTTGTTAGTTTAATGGCTTCACCATCCAGGTTTTAAATTATAGAGGCCAACAACAAACACACAATTATACCGTTTAAGTTTTCAATTATAGACATTAGTTACTGCCAAATTCTGTGAAATGAAATACACACCTTTATAATTAAATATTTAGCTTAAATGTGATGTGCATCAATGATAGGCACTGTGAGATTTTGTGGAGTTTATTTTGGATTACTTAAAACTGTTTTGAACATCATCGTCATTGTCTTTATACCTTCCGCGGTAGAAAGAGTCTTGATGGTGAGCGTATTAATTGAAATGGAAATCGATAATATACTCATAAGCTCATAACCCATAATTTTATCAGACTTACAATTTTACATACTTTAATGTACTAACCGGATAGTGCAACTTCGCTATGGATAAAAAATAATACTCATTGACATTCCTACGCCACATGTCGTCCACGTAATAAAAACAATGGTCAAGGGACTGGGCTGTCTGTATTGTGTGACTTAACGAGTATGTTGTCACCATTAACATTTTAATAAAATAATAAACTTGGGTTTTGAGGGTGCGAGGGTAGTGATGCGACTGTGTAGTGGTAATTTCCGATATGTCGTATTTTTGGATAAGGTACCGAAATGTTACGTTTATTATTTTATTTTATTTTATTTGTCTAAATAAATGGAGTTAAGAAAAAGTAAAGGCTAAAGAACTAATTAAGTTTTAAATTAGAAATTAGGATACTGTTCTAAATATGTGACAAGTATTGCTTCATCACATCGATTATAACGTATTCGTATATTGATTATTGTAAAGTATTTGTATGGCACTAAACTGTTAATATCGAATTATTTTGTTACAGGTAATATCTCACAAACAACAGCAGCATCAAGGTATCAAACACAGTTTATTTGTATGTTCTCGTGCGCTGAATAGGAAAACATACGATTATATTGTGGGTGAAATGACCTGTTATTACATGTTGATCGTACCGTTCTAAAAGCGCAACCTAAAATAATTCAACACTTTATTACATACACTTGCAGACGAAAGTATGTTATGTATGCTGCGGTGTCGCACAGATAGAGGAAAAGCGGAGCTTCAAACAAATCCCATTTATATGTATTCTTTTTTTGGTTTTGCTTCCTTATTGAAATCTATATATATATATATAAAAGAAGAAATTGACTGACTGACATATCAACGCCCAGCCCAAACCGCTGGGTCTAAAGACTCCAAATTTGGCACATAGGTTCCTTATGAGGTCTACGGGTGCACTAAGAAAGGACTTTTCAAAATGCACCCCCTAAGGGGTGAAACAGGGGTCCAAAGTTTGTATGGAGAAACAAGATTAGTTTGACTTTCTTCGAAATTTCGCAAGAGTACTCCCGGCGGTAAATAAGTAAATAGGTGTTTTAGGTTTTTTCAAAACTCATCCTCTATGGGGATGAAACGGGGGTCCAAAGTTTGTATGGGAAACAAGATTAGTAAGATCATTTTATTCGAAACTTCGCAGGAGTAATCCTTCTCTTCATCAACAGCCTGATCCACTGGTAAACATTTGCCATTCCCAAGACTCGCCACCACACCCAGTCCTCCGCCTTCCGCATCCAACCACTTCCCGCCACCTTATTCACGTCAACGGTCCATCTGGCCGAAATTCACTTTACCATACATCCAACTTAAAATTTGTTTAAGCATTAAACAAATTTTAAGTTTATTAAAATATGGTATAGTTGTGAAAATACGTAGGTACTTGGTTAAAAATATCTAAAATTATAGTACTTCTAAATTTGAACTTGGCAGGTTTTCGTGCTGTACGTAACACTTGATTAAATGTATAATTAAATTTATTATTTATATAATTAAATTAACCTGCCAAGTTCACATTTAGAATTATTATAATTTTAGATATTTTTAACCAAGTACCTACTCGTATTTTCACAACTATACCATATTTTAAATTGGGTGTATGGTAAAGTGAATTTCGGCGGAGAGGGAGAGGGAACGGTAACAGGGACAGGCGGAACAAAGTACGCCGGGTCTGCTTGATCTATATATCTTTACACTATAATAAAGATTTTAACATAATAATTCATATGTTATATCAAAATTAAGGCGGCCCTTCCCGGCCGCTCTGTTTTCAACGCGAGCATAGTTTAAAAAGCTTGGTATTTAATCCAGAGCAATGATAAAAAATGAGGCAAACCAAAAAGAGAGCGATAGCGCTTACGGGTATGGTTTGCATTCTTTTAAATGAAATTAGTATTATTATTAACTATCCATTGAACGATTAACTATTCATAGGGTGCGGAAATTTCATGAAACTTGTTCCAGGTGATACGTGTTTATCAGTAAGCCTTACAAGTATGTGAAATAAACGTTTTGTATTCAAAATTTTCGTTACATTTGCGAGGTTTGTATCGAAATATTTTTTTTCTTTTACTATTTATGAGTATTTTACTGACGGTCAAAGTTCAGCTTTTGTTCAAAAAAGCAGATTTTTGGAGGCTTATACTTACTTTGTTTTTCTAAATTTCAATTTATAATTTCGCGTGTCTGTACATTTAATAAATTTATGAAAAAAATATTGTGGGCGGATACAAAAAAGTAACTGAACACAAAAAAGAGAAGAAGAAAAATGTCTGTCTGTATGTATGTTCACACTAAGCTTGGAAACTACTGGACGGATATTTACGTGGTCTTCAGTAATAGATTAAGCTTAGCTTGGAGCAGGTGTTGTTTCATTAAAATCTGATGTTAGAAAAATACGCAAACGAAGTTGCACCAGCACAAACACAACAGGGCGCCAGCTATTTATTAAATATAGGTGTTGTTTCATTAAAATCTGATGTTAGAAAAATACGTAAAAATTGTAACTCATTATTTTTGTATCAATAATTTCATTGTTTTTTCATCTATTCTCATATTACTAGTGTTATAAAAAATTACATAAATAGGATGCGCCTGGTTCTCGTCGGAATACGTAGAAAGTTAGTGAATAATTTTCTTATTGCCTGACCTGTTTCTGAAAAATATTACCATAGTAAATATGAAAAAAAAAAACAAAAGTATCTCACTCGCAGTATAGATATAGTACAGATACCGAAACCGTTGCTTTTCTGATATTCCTTCCACATACAATTCCTGGTTCGGCTATCTCGAGCAAATCGTATAAGGCGTACACGGAGTAAGTGAACCCGTGTTCGGCTATCGAGCGGCTTGTAGCTTTCATATCTGGATAATGTGGCGGTGTCTCGCGTAAAGTAATATTTATCCACACATCGTGTTGCTACGATTATATGCTGTGCCACATAGTGTAAATATAAAAGCCTTAACTTGTAGCCTTACAACGTTGTGACTTTATTTATCGGTTATGTCATGCGTCTACATTTAATGCTTATGAAAGGTTATGAAAGAATAATAATGTTTTAATTCATTCAATATATTGATTTTTGTAACAATTTCTAGTTCATATTATCTCATTTGTTCTAACTTATAGTAATAAGTCTAGAAAAAAAATCTATTCCGGATCTTATAATTGCAACTCTACCTATACTACCTACTTTGAAATTTGTTGTATCGTGACACGAGTGATTGTTACTAATGAGATTAGAACCGAAGTTTTTAACCAGATATATCTTTTTTTTATTATCTTGAAGTTATATATAGACAATGAGAATATGTAAGAAAAGACCTTTTCAGTAAGTCATTTAATTTAATTTCGGTAATTGTTCCGGTTATAAATGAATGTCATTTTCCATCTCCAGTACTAAGTCATCCCAATCATGTACTTATTATATTTAGTTTGAAATTGCATCACCCATTGACTCACACCGTGTTATTGTTATTACTTACTTGATTCTACTTTATTGTGAAGATTATTTCCACTAGCGAGAAACAAGTTTAGTCTCCACTTGCTCATAACCTAAGTCTCTTTGATAACTCATCGTGACTGATTAGTGTATATATCAGTAAATAAAAAATTAAAAACAAAAATAAAAATTACATTTATTGTCCTTCACAAGATTACAAAATATCATGTTTATTAAAAAAATGTATTATAAATATTAGGACATTGTTTCTGTTCCTTGTATAACCCGTCTTTGCAGAGAACTGGTGTTACACAGGTCGCCAGGTCCCCTCGTCGTCGACAGAACTTTAAAGGTGACTGAGAAGCGGAACTACCTAACAATGATTTATATAACCCTGCAGTCTAGAAGTTAAGTTATCTTAAAAAATAAAATATTTTTTAATTAACATTAAGAGAATTGCAGAGCCACGACCCACAAATGGGAATAGTGAGTGAGATGTGTATATTGTGTGAGTATGGTGTGTGTGTGTTTGGATATATGAGTCAAAAGTAGTGTATGTAAGAACAGAGACGGATAGTTTTGTATTTGTTTTATTCAGGAGAGGTTAATAAATTAAAAATTTCATCGTAGTCTAGCTTTTTAATATAGTCCATAACAACAACTTAACATTTATATTTTGTTAAACTATATAGATGTTTAATTGGTTGTTCAGATCGTTATAGACATAAGGTCCAAGGACACAAAAGAAACGATGCGTGATATCCTTTTTGAGAAACTGCATCTGGCAGATAGTTCCTTTCCTTCTTTTTGTAGGTGAGTATCAAATGTTTTTTGAGCACAGTTTGCAGTACAAATGTTTTCCTGATTGTAAGAACGTCCCACAGTTGATATAAATTTTTGGTAGGAAACTAGAATGGCAACCCCGCACCAACCTGAACAAAGCCCTTTGTGCTTTTTAAACTTCTAGAAGATGTGTCTTGGCTACTCTCCCCAAGAGACAATGCAATAGTTTATAAGAGAATGCGCTAGTGCGTTTAATGCATGCGTGCGTTAGTTAATATACGTAGTCTAGTCGACAGATTTGAAACGACTTAAAACTAAGTGTCTAATCAATAACAACACCTTAATATTATATTTGTTGTACTTTTCAAGTGTTGATCACGAGCACAAAGAGTCAGTAAAGCAGTAATAGACAAAGAAGATTTGGGAAGGAGATCTGATCTAAATGCAAAGGTTAATATTTGTTTTTGTCAGTATTCAGCGTTAGAATGTTTTGTTGTAGCCTTGCTGAGCAATGGTGAAAAGTTCTTCGGTATCGTCCGCAAAGGTAAGTATTTTTCCCTTGTTGATATCCAGCTGGCAAAGGCCATTTACGTAGATTAGAAACAACATTGGGCCAAGGATACTTCCTTTGGGAACTCCAAAACTAATTCTTTATTCACTGCTCATTTTATCTCCAATTCTAACCCTTTGGTGTCTGTCCCTCAAATAGTTCTGGAGCAATTTCAATGATAGACCTCTAACACCAATGTCCTCAAGCTTTTTCATTAAGTGTAGAATTGAGACTGTGTCAAAAGCCTTCGCTAGATCAAGGAATATAGTCAGACATTTTTTTGTTTGTCTAAAGTGGTAGTTATAGCGTCAACCAGATTTTGAACGGCATCGTTGGTAGATTTATTAGCTCTGAAACCGAACTGAGCCGGAGACAGAATGTTGTTCAGATCTAGGTAATCGATTAATCGCTTGTTGATAATGCGTTCTAAGATTTTAGACATGATTGGTAAGATTGAGATCGACCTATTAACACACACAGTCACACATAAACACAGTCTTTGGGTCCACCCTTATGAATTGGTATTATGATAGCAGACTTGAATGCATTTGGGGAAAACCCTTAAAATTAAGATTTCTGATAGATGTTTGTTTTTGAATACCTTTAAAATAAGCTATGATAAGCATCCAGTCATGATTTCTGACCAAGTCCTCGTTTGATCTGTAGACTTTGAATTTTTAAACTTTTTACATACATATCTCCTATTCTATATCGTAAAAAGTAGTACGTAGAATTAAAATGTGATAATAGTTTTGAAATACTAAATGTAGTTTTAGAATTCATGTTTGGCATTACATTAGAACTAACATATTAAAATTAACGAAAGACAAAAATATCATGCTTATTTTTAAACTTAATTTTTATTCCATTCTCGAACCGCCCATTTCGACCGATTGATAATGATCCTAAAACAAATTATGATTGTAAATGTGTTTTATTCAAATGTTACAGCCTCCCTTATTGTTTATACGTGAAGCCTCGGATCACTTAAATGTTTGGTATATTTAAATCGATGATCCTGTCTTGATACTTGTATGGTGGTTATATGCACTTCAAAACGTTAATACGACCCTTAACTGTATTACGGTTTTATTCATCGCATTTTACCCATACCTACAACGTCGGACATCTTTATTTCAACACTCCAAGTCATCAAATTCGTAGCAATTATGCCACTTATTATTTAGGTGTATAAAATTACGAAATCGGCTTGTGACTTTAATAGTGATGTAATCTTTATATATTGTTTTCTAATGCAAATGCTAGGTTTATTTATTTTACATCAATTGATAACTTCAATTTAAATATACAATGATCATTTGAGCAACTAGAACAGCTACGAGATATACCCCTTCCTAATTGTAACACTTCATCTAATTGCAACAATAATAGATCGTCTTTTCCTTAAGGCACCTTTCCAACTAGTGAAGGTTGGCGACTAGATTCGTGTAGTCTGCTTAAGCAGCGTTTTCGGATGTTTCGTAGCCAAGGGTTCTTTCTCGAACCATCATTTTTTTCCCTATAATAGACGCGTGTTAATAAATAATATCGATACAATACCAATTTTAGTAGATCAAAAGAATTTATATGCTATACTTTGCATAACTTCACAACGACCAGGATATGGTGCATAAGTGAGATACAAAAGTCAAGGTCTGACAAGGTCTGACTGATGGCTGACTCAAGGTCGTCGGTTTCTTGATCAATGATGGTGTCTTCTATACCAATATCGCATTGTCTTGCGACAGTCATCCACCATGAGCAGACACAGCGAGTACAGTCACAAGACAGTGATAGCCGCTGGCAGGGTACTGCTAGCCCTGTGGTAACAGGGAATAAAAAGATGTGGAGAGTTGTTGTTGCTTTTATATCTCTTTTACATGTTCCACTTGTACTTCTTTTTTACATGTTTTCATCGCACTTCCTATATCTTAGATAAGTACGCGCAATGCACATCTTCATACTGTTCTTTACTTTGGTAGTTCATCTTTATTTGATAGTCTGGCGAACCTTGCTCCGAAAGGCATAAAAATGTAAACGTGGTGGCTGTGCGTGTCAATATGTAATGTGCATTGTCACCACTTGCGCCCGATGAATGAAAACATCGCGAAGTAACCTACAAACTAGTTCAGTAGTGTGTTAAAATTACTTTAGTCAGATTCCTTAAAGCAGCTCGAAAAAACAGGCACTAATGTTAGCTACTAACACACTTGATAAGAAGATGGCCAATGTCAGTTTATGCCAGCATTTAAACTAAACTTTCAAAAACATGAATTCCCTTATATCAATTCCATTTCATTACGATTACACCCATCCAATAACTCCATCCATTTTCTGTTCTCAACTGTAACTTTCACTGATAGTGTTTTAATTCAAATAACGAACCTGATGATATCGTTTCATATCGTAACAATATTCCAGTAATGAGATGTTTAAACTTGTCCACTAACGTTTTCATAAATTTCTCTTCGCTATGGACTAAGATAGAAAAAGGCGTGGTGCTACTAATGTTTATGGATGCCATAATGTCTTCACTAGTAGTTCAGCTGAAGTAATGAACGCGATAAGCTTGCAACCCCTTTATAAACCTGAAAATAAATATTTTCGTCTCATCAACTCTCCAAGCAAATACCCTGAAGCTTCGATTGAAGATGCTCGAGACATTGTTTATTATCAATCAAACACGCATACAAACGACTGACTTAGTACACAAGTCACTCTAAAAATTTGGATATCCTATAGTCGTCCGTCTTCATATCGTCATCTATAATGCAGATGACTTTAATTTTCATATTTGTTAATACTCGTAAAATAGTCAATGTTCTGTTACTTTTAAGTTTAATAAAATATTTGAAAATGAATACTTAACCGAACGATAAAACTCGATGAACTGACCAGTACAAAGATGATCCCAAACCAAAGAAAAAAACGCTCATCCTAAATTCATTGCACAGTGTAATTAATTTAAGATAGAACTACAAAAAATATATTTTTTTAAATAAATACCAACGTTAGTTATAATTTTAGTCTGTATAGTATTTCAAATCTATAAAATCGTTTAATTTAACAATTATTCAATCTAACGAACCTTTGGTATACATTTACCCCCTTATTCATAAAAATATAAACGTTTGCTAAACCTACTTTAGTTAGAATATGTTTTGTCTCGTTCTTTCTATATCAAATAATGAAAAGAGGGAAAGGGACGAAACATGTTTTAACTAAAATAGGTCTAGCAAACGGTTGTTAATTTTTATGAGTGAGAGGGTTAAAATAATATATAGCAATCTTTTAACTGTCACTGAAAACCATGAAATACTGACTGCAAAGTCGATTTTTGTTAGCTAGACACTTCTATCAAAAGTACGTCACTCGCTCGCTCACTGTTATGGTCACTGCAAACCATCAATTAACGTATGCCACAAAAGTTGGCTTTGACAGAAAGTTACTTTTGTCACGAGCTCAGCCGCTGGCTTGCTTTTGCTTCAGTATCCTTTGGCTAACATAACCTTGAAATTTTGACAAAAAATTAAAGTATATGAGATTGCGTTGCATTATTTCACTCGTACCTATTTCCTGTCTATACTTTTTAGACAGTATATTTTTGCAATTATATATCTTATAAACAATAATGTTTTTGAAAGGTATAATTTTGAATAATATGTCTTTTAAACAGTATACTTTTTGAATGGCATACTTTTTGAGGTGTTAACGCCACAAGTTGAACAGGTAATATTTAGTTTTCATAAACGTTTTAAAAAAGGATCTTAAGGTATTTTAAAATGAAAATTTAATGAATATTATAGCTATTAAAAATATATTTTAACGATATTGTCAATTGAATATTATATCATATAAACGTTATTGAAATGGAATTACTTATACCACATGTTATTCTATCGAACAATACGCATCCCATTGCACGTTTTAATTCTATCGATAAGTTAGGTACATTTCGAAAACAATTTTTATAATTATGCTAATATGTAACGCGCGGACAAGCATAAATTTATTTTTATCGATTTATCGATGCATATTGAGTGGGTGTCGATGTGTTATTTTATGTTACTGTGATAGATATTGATGTCCAACTGTCGTAATATTAAGTCAGTAAAGATTTAACATCTTTTTATTTGGAATGTGAATTATTTAGGGGCAAAGCATAGTCGATAATCTTCTTATTCGATAGTATATTGTATAAAATTTTAGAGTGATAATGATAACAGTACGTGGTTTATTTTTTGTATTCTCATAAATGTTTAATCTACATAGTTGTTCGATATTTAAATAACTAAAAAAAGTTATTTTTGTAAATTCTAGTAGCCATGTAGATAAGCACTATAAAACAGCATAAAAATACGTACCAAAATTGAATATATTTCGTAAAACTAAAAAGTTCAATTCACACAATCAATCGCCCGGAAACCGGTAAGCAATCAGGAAATTGGACGTCACTAAAAGACGAATATATCACACGCTAGCTTGTAATTTCATACCCGACAGCGGTAATTGAGATGTTTCACGATAAATACCGGTAATTCGATAGAACATCGATATCCCTTAATGACAGTCCTCGAGTGTATAATTTGCGCCGATTTTTTTCGCAGCTCTAGTTTCAAGATGGATTTATGGAGGAAGAATTTGCGTTTTTTTTACAAACTTCAAAATAGTGGTTATTCATTCAACCCTTATACAAATATCAGTCGTGTCTTTTTGAATATTTTTAATAAATCAGTCTTTATGATTTTGTCACTTTTTTCAACTTTTCTGGTCATAGTAGAGAGTCGTGACATAAAAATGCAAAATACGGCGTTTGGTGATCAAGAGATTAATTTTGGTTGAATTGATCCTTATTACTCAAATCTGGATATAGAAAGGGGAGCCGTCTTGAATGTTTGTACAGTGAAGGGTTTATGACGTCATCAATTATTTGTATGGAATAAAAAAATTACCTGTCTTGTTGGGTATCAAAAGAAAGAGCTTTCTTTATGAGGTGACTCTAAAATATAAATATAAATATATAGGGACAAATAACACTGACTGAGCTAGCCCCAAAGTAAGTTCGAAACTTTTGTTGTGGGATACTAACTCAATGTTACTAAATTTTATAATAAATACATATATAGATAAAACCCAAGACCCAGGACAATTTGAGAAAAGCCATTTTCCAACTTGCCCTGACCGGGGATCAAACCCGGGACGGGACCGGGACCCGGGACCCGGGACTGGGTGGCGGATTAGCATGGTGACCACTACGTCACAGAGGTCGTACATATATACTAAACCATTACATTTCAGTTGCCTTTTTTTCTGAATGAGAATGATTTTTTATAAAACAAATGTCAATGAATCGTAATATACTTATATCTAATGACATGGAAGCAATTTTGAAAATTTTTACATTTACGATTCCTTAACATTTTTTTTTATCTCGATTCTTAGACTTACGTGTTATTATTGTTTTAATTGTGTCAATCAAGTGTTAGTATTGTGTTTTTTAGAAGTGGAGCCATATCGATTTCTGGTGTAGGGGGTGTGTAGTGTTGTGGTTATGGCGTCATCATTTTATTTATATGGAATTTGAATCCGTCGTGTCCAATAAAAGGGCTTATAATTATATAAGAGCCTAATCTTAAAAATACTACATCATTACAATTCAGTCACATGTTTTCTAAAAAAAAAACAAAAACATTTTCAAATAATTTCAAAATTTGATGTGTTAATATTTAAAAAATTGTTTTTACTAAAATTGGGTTGAATACATGTGCGATAAAAATAAAACAATAAAAATAATAGACCATAGACATTTAAATAACTCAGCATGACATTTACTTATTTGTATTATTAGCTTTACTTGTTCGCTAGCTTTACGTGTTATACTTAATGTGTCAACATTGTATAATATTATAAATATTTATTAATTAAAAGACAATTATAAAAATATGATAAAAAACTTCTGGCGAGTAGGCGATCAGTACTGTGAAAATGAGTTTCTTTCGGCGTTTCTTCTCAGCAGTGGTCGTTACGAAGCCCGTAGTGCAGTCATTGAAGCGAAAAATACGGTCTTACCTCCGATTTTTTTTAACTGTGAACCGATTTGCATGAAATTTTGGAATTAGGCTCATCTTACCCTTAACTTCAAAAGTGAAAATGATCTGAACTCCGCCTATTATTTTTAAGGGATGTAAACAACCCCTTAATGGAAAAATTTACATTGAGCCATTTTATCGCTAGAAAACATGTCTAATAGTAGTGGTGAAATTGTAAAGGGTTTTCTAACACAATTACCTCATATTAAAATCATTTTCAACCCCTTGAAAATCTTACAACCCTTGCAAACAACCCCTAAATTGAAAAAATCACAAAGTTTCTAAGTAGAAAATAATATGATAAGTTTTTGGACCATAGCTCCTTCAATTTTCATGCTATCACAATTTATAAAAAAAACATTGTAAAGGTAATTAAGAGAGCTACAACATCCTTCATTACAATATATAGTAAAAAACCTTTTTTCTAAAACGGTGAAGGGTTAAAGGGCTTAAGAGAGGCTGTGATTGCGCTGCCACGCGCTCTTTAAATAATCATATCTCCGTCAATTTTTGTTTGACAGAAAAAACAAAAAAACCAAATTGTTTGTCAGAAAAATTCCAAAATTTTTCATCCCTACACTTTTATACGTATCTGTCATCATTTTTGAGATATTATGAAAATTAGGGTGGGTATTTTAAAAATTTTAAATTTTCTTTTTTTTTCAATCTTGACTTTTTTGAAAAATATATGTCACTCTTTCATGAGATCGGCGGCGGACAAAAACTCGTCTATGAGAGCCGAAAAGTTCAAACTTTGATTCATCCGTCCATAGTACAGTTTTCCACTGTTCCATCGTCCAATGTTCATGTTGTTTTGCCCACTGCAGACGTTTTCTCTTATGTATTGCCCGTAATAATTTTTTTACTGCCACACAACCACGCAGGCCAGCAGATGAAAGGCGATTCTTCACTGTTGAAATTGACACTTTTTTGGATCGGGTTTTATTCAACTCCCGAGTGATATCCGGTGCTGTAAGTCGACGATTACGCTTTGAAGTTGTTGCTATAAACCTGTCTTCTGCTGCAGAAGTAATTTTTGGTCTGCCACTCCGTTTTCTATCTGATAAACTGCCAGTCTCCCGGTATCTTACAAGTGTATAACGAACACCTTTAGGTGATATACCGAGTTTTTTTGCAATTTCTCTTTCGGAATATCCTTCATTACTTAAAACAATAATAGCCGAACGTGTTTCAATTGGTAACTGTTTTCCTTTTCCCATTTTAGATACAAAATATTGAAAAAAATTAAAAAATTTTAAAAGCCCATTTAATGCCATGGGAATGTAGAAAAAATTCTATTTAGCAACTCAGATACAATCAAACGTTATTCTTAAAACAGTTCACAATAAATTCTGACTAACTACTTATACCGATGACTTTAAAAATCTATTTGAGGGTACTCAACAAATTTATCAAAGTTACAGTAAAAATTGAGTTTTTGTAATTTTCATAAAAATGTTTGAGGAAAGGCCACCGAGATTGTTTAAAATACAGTAAAATAATTTAATACGATATTATATTACATCACAACATAGATTTAATGAGTTATTTTAGATTTGCTATGCCTTGTAACAAAATTTACAGGTGCTTCCAAACTTTTTGTCGGAAGTATATCTCAATTGACTTCTAATCTGTAGACATTTTACCACGAGTACAAATTTTCCTTTTATTTTATTAATATTGTATCTTATAAACATTTATTTAAATAAAAGTGTTATAACGCAACACAGTGATACTTGAATTTATGTATCTAACACCCATTGTACCTGTGATTGACAAAATAAATGATAATGATTATATAGGTATATATAACGTCTTATTTGGCGTATATTTTTCATTGTAATATACATATTATAGATAAATGACGTGAAAAAGCTTAAGCACTTTTTGCTTGCTTAAAGCTATTTCAATATTATGATTTCCATTTTCTTACGTTTCTTCTCAGCAGTGGTCGTTACGAAGCGCTGGTATCGGTAGCTTCTCTTTAAAAATAAATTAAATTTTAATATACTTTACACGTAACATAAATTATATTCATATTGACGTGTAAAAGTGCCTGTAAAGGTCTAATTACTGAATAAACATTTCAATCTTTGAATCTTTGAATCTTTAGAAAGATTTTAGCAAAAGTGCATTTTTCGTTAGCAGAACTTACTTACAAAGGCTTTTGTGACTTATTTCTGTTCATGTTCGTTTCTCAAATGCATTACGTTTGCACTCAGAACAATTTATGTACAGTCCACGTAATAAAGCTATAAATTAATTGGCCCAAAGCCATTAATTAATATTTTATGCGAAGAATTAATAAAATTATATTTACGAGTGTTAAAGTGTCAATATGTCGATAGCTTAATAATAATAAGTCTTCAATAATATGTCGTTACTACGTCATTATATTAAATTCAATTATGTGATAATATTTCAATTTGACGTTAGTACAAAAGCTGACCATTAATTTTATGATATATTTCATAAACGATGCCTCGCAAATCGTAAAGACGTCTTCACACTAATAGAACAATAAAGCCTTGCTAAACACTTTATTCACAGACTGGTCGTAATGGTTATAAATTAAACGTTTACAGGTTTCTTTATTAGCAATTTAAAGAATACACCGTGCAAAATGAAGTTGTTAAATGCATAGACATGGGACTTTCATTGGAACATAATGTAGTTTTTATTTAGAGTCATTCTATGCTTCGAGCCTAGGTGGCTAATTCCAGAAAACTAATTCAAACCGGAACTTGTTCAAACGAACTTCTTGCCTGATGAATAAGTTGTCAAAAAATATAAATTCTTCTGAGAGGAGACTTACGTACACTTCGAAAATTAGGAAAATTAAAAATTAGCATAAATATTTTTTTAGCAAGCGTGCCTGTTATAAGGAAGTATATTTGAGATGTTTTCAGCACGTTTAAATTGTTAAGGATATTCCTTCTCATCTTACTAAGTGTAAATATTTTATTAAATGTAGCGCCCTACCAGGGTCTCATAGTTATAGACATAGGGACATAGCCAATTTAATGCCATATCTTCAGTGCATTTTGTAAACTAGATTTAAGTTTCACAATTTTATGTAGGTACATGAAATAAATGAAGCAGCTGATAATTAAGTGATAAGATTTTTAGACCAGCATAGGTACACAATTCAATGTATATTTATAATGTACCTATTATTATTAATTAAAATGCACTTATAAAGGAAGTTTACAAATGGGTTAATATTGTTTATTGAACACGGTACTCTAAGGAAATGCAATGTAGACTTAATAATAGGCTAGAGGGAAAGAGCTGGAGACTGCCATTGTAATTTCTGGCCGTACAAACATTATATTACTCTGTCATCCGAGTATTCTAATGTTATTGCGATTTTGTTTATAGCCGATGTATGTAGGGTTGGCCAGTTGGTTGAAATGTTGTTAAATCCAGAAAAAAATATTTTTTTTTGTTTTTTTACTAATATAAGCAGCTTGTAAATAGTTCGACTGAATGTGCAAGAATCGGAATCAAGTTAAGGGGCTACCTGAATTTTTCGGGGTCCAGTGCTGTGATTTAGGCCCATTTGAAAGGAAACGAAGATATCATTTACAATTTTGTCTTAATTAGACCCTAGATAACTCTTCAAACTATTTAATTATTTACTGTTTACAGATGAAAGTGAAAACGTGAAGCTTTTCTACGCACATTAGCCAAGAGTGGTTGTTTTTCGCTAATGTCTGTAGAAAAGCTTCTCGTATAGCGATATCTCCGTCCGTTTCCTTTCAAATAATTTATTTCAAATGTGGGCAGCAATCCCGTAAAATTCAGGTAGCCCCTTAATAGGCGAATGCGGCTAGCGAACCCATTAATATTTTAACCCCCTTTTCCCATCTTTACGCCCACCATCACGCTAAATGTGCCCTTTGCATATTACCCTGGGCTCTGTCTACCCCTTTAGGACTAAAGACATGAACATGTATTTGTATCTGGCAGGGCTGAGGCTGACCTTAACTTCAGACGCAAATTTTATGATACACAACGTCGCCCATTTCCTAGATCGGCTTTAACGATCTGTGCGGAAGAGAAGCAGATGGAACATTTTTCTTTTTTCCCGGACCAGCAATTTTACCCAGCCCTATCGAAAGATCAAACACGATCACCTCCACGGCTGATGTACACACGCGATAACTCAGCATCGATGTTATCGACGCCATCAGTATACAACAACATTCATACCCTGAACCCCCGCACCTGACGAGGCAGTCACACTGTGGGACAGTTCATTTAGCACTATACGTAATACATAATGTTAGAGTAAAATGAACCAAAAGTCACGGGAAGAAGTAGTTTCGAGCACCCTGTTGAAAGACCAAACACGATCACCTCCACGGCTGATGTCAGTATCGATATAATTGACGGCATCAGTATACAACCACATTCATACTCTGAACTTTCGCACCTGACGTGGAAGCTACATTGTGGCTCGTCATTCTTTAAAAAAATGCTATTCTCTACTCGCAAATCATAATAAAAGCCGATCCAGGAAATGGGCAAAAATGCTAGCGATGCAACTAGGAACCCTTCACCCAGCACCCATTTTTACATGGATATTTCCATATTTAATAAATTTCCAATGAGTATAGGTAAACATATCGAAAAGGAGAAGCTGGCGGATGGCTAATAAAAATAAATCATTGCATAATCTATGCAATGATTTATTCTTATTAGAAACTAATTAACTCCATTGTCATAATGTGTGCTAAATTTATGCTAATATCGTTATTATGCAAATAAACCAACCACGACTGTATCTCACGGCAGTTGACAGAAAGGTGAAATTAGGCTTATTACATTGTATCTGATAGCCTTATAACTCTGAAATGTTATTTGTTTTCTATGTATAAGTGGCCCTTTTCCTTAAAAGGGTTACTTAAAATGGACTAATGATATCTGTTGAATAGGTTCGGTATTGCGAAGCTGGCCGACGATTTGCGGCAATAGTTTGTTTAACAAACCCTAAATGCGGTTAGCGGAAAATTAAGGCCCTGTCGTCCAACACTCTGGGAGAACACATCCTCCCCGAGTATCTCCCGTACCACAGTACGGGGCGATGTGCAAGGCACCCCGCAAGCTTCTACATATTTCAACTAAATGAGAAGCGGAAGGTGGGGTGTGGAATGAACGCGGAATGACGCGGAGGAAATGGTTGATTTTGACAGCTTTTAATGGTTTGAAAAAAGGGATAAAAGAGAAGTTTGCTAATATATATGTATAAAAATAGTCATAATCTTGAAAAATATTACGAAAAGGGGTGGTTGCTTTTGGATTTTTTTATCGAGTGAATTTTATTACATTTTGTTACTGAATGCTACTTTGACTTGTCTAGATAACTAAGACATCTTTTTTCAGATTTTAGAACACTATTTTCTATGTCTCCGATGGTTTTAAAACTCAAAAACTGGGCCTACCTAGCCGGGACCTTGTAATAAAACAGAAATTGGAAAGTTAGTTGCATATAAACGTATATACATACATACACTATCACGTTTTTATCCCTAGTACCGAACATTATAAGGTCTTGCGGCTCAAAGCGACAGACCACAGGGCCGCAAGACCCAAAGGACACTTTTAGCGTGATAGTGATGGGCGCTAGGTGATGGATTGCTAGCTGCGTCGCCTATTAACCTGATTCAGATCAGATTCTTGCCCATTCTTTCATGATATGGCGAATAGGGGCAGCTGGATATCTCATGTACTTATTTTAAAGTAATTATCTGTTACACAACGCCCAGCTATCTTCTCAACACTGTTGTGGGCCATTTCTTACAGGTAAAGAGGTCACCAGATAACCCCGGGTTGCGATAGCGAAAAGTGTACATTCCTGTTCTAACTGTTGCGTCGGGCAATCTGGCACGACCTTTGCGTCAATGGTTTTCCGAAATACTTTGATATAGTTTTGTCATATTTTGATATGGTAATTAGAAAGATATTTGTTCTATGTTTGATGTCTTATATTTGTTCTATGTTTGATTATTCAAATCAAGAGCTGCACAATTATTCCTAATAATGGTGTTCGATGATGTCTATTTTTTTTTGTAACCCTTTATTTTTACAAGCTTTTATTTAACTTGCAATGTATGTTTGTTCGGGTGGAATCTTACAACTCAATTTTAAGGCACTTGCCCTCAACCGATTGAGCTGAAATTTGGTATGCACGTTCAGTTCGGATGACAATGCATAATTAACAGTGTGACGTTATTCTAAATCCAACATGGCGGCTTACCCAAAATGGCGGACGAATCATTTTTAACGCATTTCTACAATATGGGTATCAAATTAAAGGGCTTACTGAAAGTAACTCGAAAAAAATGTGACGTTACTCTTAATCCAATATGGTGGACTTCTAAAACTTGAAAATTAATTTTGAAACAGATATTTTTAACTGATTGAGCTGAAATTTTGCAAACACGTTCAGTTTGGATGACAATGCATGGTTAACTGTGTGACGTCATTCTAAATCCAACATGGCGTCATATCCAAAATGGCGGACCAATCATTTTTAATGCATTCCTGCAATATGGGTATCAAATTAAAGGGCTTGCTGAGAATTACTCGGAAAATAATGTGACGTCACTCTTAATCTAATATGGCGGACTTCTAAAACTTGAAAATCAATTTTGAAACAGATATTTTTAACTGATTGAGCTGAAATTCTGCATACACGTTCAGTTTAGATGACAATGCATAGTTAACTATGTGGCGTCATTCTAACTCCAAGATAGCGGATAATTTTCTTTCATTCGTTCCTACAATATGGGTGTCAAATGAAAGGGCTTGCTGAGAATTGTGTTTGGGGACTCAATGCAGTTACCTCCCGTGAGAGGAAATCAAGTGTTTGATCAACCTGCTAGGTTTATCCCAGCAACACACTTATGGCGCTCTTTCTCGTTAATTGAATTAACCGAAAATATGCGACAACAAGGTAGCACAACTTTTAAAGACCTCTTAAACGCATTAAGAGTTGGTGAACTTCAATCTGAACATTTTGCTATTTTAATGAATCGACTAAACAAAGAACCGACAGGTAAATTTGCAATTGAAAAGGTCCTACGAATTTATCCCACTAACCAACAAGTGTATGACCATAACAAAAGTGTTCTCGAACATTTCCGGGCTCAAGGTATAACTATCAACAAAATAAGAGCACAGGATAGTCTACTAGATAGTACTCGAAATAACGACAACGTGGATTTAAATAATATTATACCATCTGATATAAATAAGGCTGGAGGGCTTCCTAAGGAGTTAGAAATATTTGTTGGGGCGAAGGTAATGTTACGGTACAATGTAGATGTATCCAAGGGTCTTGTGAATGGTGCAATCAGACATATAACAGAAATATTATGGCCTTGCTTCCGGAGAGCACAAATGTATGATACTGACATACCTTCCGTCCGTATATACTCCAGTAAAGACGGCATTCATCTAATTCAACCTAAGACTGTGCAATTTCCAGCAAAATATAGTCACGGCACTGCAAAAAGGAGAATGTTACCAATTATATTATGTTGGGCTTGTACGGTACACAAAATGCAGGGTAGTACCGTCGACCATGCCGTTATATACTTGGGCTCGAAGCTCTTTGCCGCTGGTCAAGCATATGTGGCCTTAAGTAGGGTGTAATCATTAGAAGGGCTCTTCATTGAAGAGCTGGACTGTTCAAAATTAACTGCCAAACGACCTTGCAATAATGATGCGTTGAATGAGATGAACAGACTTAGGAACTTATCAGGTGAAAACTAAAAAGTATAAAATAAAATTAAGGTAAAAAAAACCTTTTTAAAACAAGCTTTTATTAAAATGGACTAAAAAGAAAAAATTAAACTTTTACACTAAACTTTTACTGTTAACTTATAACGTCATTTCAAATTTAACACATTTGACACAATTTATATGTTATAAAAGCTTGTCGCAAGATTTAAGTACTCGTATTTACTTGCTGGCTATTAAAATTTTAAAACTAAGAAAGTAAATACGAGTACTTAAATCTCGCGACAAGCTTTTATAACATATAAATTGTGCCAAATGTGTTAAATTTGAAATGACGTTATATGTTAACAGTAAAAGTTTCAGTGTCAAAGTTTATTTTTTTCTTTTTAGCCCATTTAAATAAAAGCTTGTTTTAAAAAGGTTTCTTTTACCTTAATTTTATTTTCTTAGACGTATCACTTCCATAGTGTTTCGTTTATGGGCTCTTGTGTTATGTTTTTGTAAAAAATTTACAAAGGAAAACTGTTAGCTGTAGTAGCGGATTTTTGGGGGAAATTTATTCTTTTGCAACTAGGCTTTGTAATTATTTGATAGAATTTGTGCCAAATATTTCGAGCAATAAATAATACCGTAATTAATGGTTTAACAATCGCTACTTGATCGTTTTCGATGGTGACCACCATTTACGTGCTAAATTCTATTTTGAATGTCACAATACAATGTTGTATTGTACTTATAGCCTGCGCCGGTGAGGTAATCTTTTCAGATTGATGTTGTTTAATAGAGGACACAATTCCTTTACATATGGTATACTTATATTCATTATGTGGTTGTGAAACTCGTGACTATTTTGTTTATTTGTTTTCACGTTACTAATATAAATGTGTATTTAGTTACTTTAGTGATTGCGCATAAATAGCACTTTTAAGTTTAAACAAAAAAAATATATATCGATTAAATATTTTGTTGAAAAACATATAGCTATAAGTAGTAGAATCATCAAGCATCAGCATCTTGAATAGGTGTGTACTATCAAGAGATTTATTTACGAAGTGCTTATCGGCGCCGAATTCGCCACCAATCCCAGAAATTCTGAAGTCCAACAGGAAACCGCCGCCTACTTGTATCCCGTTACAATCTAAACCCGTGTACGCACGGAAACAGCCTCTAGATCACAGGCTTATCTTAATACCGCCGAATTTATTGGCCCATGACGTCCGTACGACGTCATAATTCCCGAATCGTGCGCATGTCCCTGTCAGTGGGAACAGTGGACATTGTCTTGGGTCAGTTGAGAGGTTACTATGGGCTGTAAAGTCGCATTCGAGTTGTGTTGTCTTTGTATGAGGTGGTTGCAGGAAACCATACTGTGGCTGATGTGATGAGTATTATCAAAACATTGCATCCAGGATCATTCTTAGCAGGTTCAGATTAAAAGTTTTGTGATCGGACATGAGAATGAGAGAACAGTTCGACAAGAATCATGTCATCACTTTAGGCAGACGCGATATCTAGCATCAGGTTTCTTGCATTTCCTCTTTCATCACTTCGTGACTTTAATTCGTTATCTCACACCATGGTAGGGCTGTCGGTGGACCTATGTGCTGTACCACGCCGAATCGCCCACGCGTCACCTCGCTTCTCATGAGGTCTTGTTAACGCGTGTGTACTGGCGCTAGGATCGGTTGAAGCGACACTGCTTTATGGATATGTTAATGGGAGCGTAATAATAGTTTATTGGACCTGTGAACCACACAAGTCAAGAAATCCGGGTCAGTAGGTAATCTCATCCGAAACCTCTTAGAGTCTCTGTAAAATCATACTTTGAGACAATATCAAAGATTTTGAAAGTTTCATGTTATTATTTGAAAATAATGTATATTTCTTATTTAATGCCATGCGTATAATACCTAATTCAGTATCCTTATTATGAGTATCATGGACTGATATATTTTGAATTCAATGCGGTTTAATGCAGATGTACCTGGGTACGTGTGTAACAGGTATTTTACCTACTTCAGGCACCAGTCCTCCTTAATGACAGGATTTACAAGGAACAGAAACATCTGTTTTAATATTTATACCTTTTTTATAAAATATTATGTTTTATGTAATCTTATGGAGGAAAATAAACGTATATTTTATTTTGTTATTTTTATATTATACCTATTTCAGTTTCCTTATAATGAGTATCATAGACTGATATTTAATTTTACGCGCAAACGTCTTCTTGTGTGACGGCCCGTTGCTTATTGATGTTTTTTTTTTGTATGTACAAAAACCAATCCCTTTAAATGTGCAAATTCAGTCACATCTAGAATGTTTGATGGCGACTTCCCGATTTATCGTGTAGGTCACAACAGAACCTTAGATATATGTATGTCCACAGTCTATCTTAGTTCCGGTTACACATACGATGTTCAAGACAATAGCAAATGAAACGCCACTGACATGAAATGCGAGATAATGCCTTTTTTCAACAAAAATCATTCCTATTTACCCGACTGCGCCAGAAGGAGGGTTATGTTTGTTTATTTCTTTAGTGCGTTCTAAACCTAAACGGCATGATGCATTTTACGATTGGCTTGAGAGTTGTCGTTAGTTTCGTCTTTATTGTGAAACTGGGCCAACACTGGGAAATCCTGGCATATTTAATAAAATAAAAAAATGTTGAATTTATTGCCAAACTTTTTTTTTTGATTCGCGGTTTTCACAAGCTTTTATTTAGTTTTAACTGTCCCGTTGCCTGTCGGTCTGTCTGTAATCAAAGCTTGCAAGTTAAATTTGACCCACTTCCCGTTTTCCGATTGAGCTGAAATTTGGCACGCATACGTATGACATCACGACAATGCAATATTATGATGACATGGAACTGATCTGATGATGGAGCCGGAAGATGGACCAAGGAAGTCTATAATGAAGCGACGCGACCCCATCGAATATAGGCTCGTTTGATTCATCTTGAGGATCACTTTAGATTTTTAAATTCATTGTTTTAGATATAAGCTTGTTTTAAAAATATATATTTTTAATAATTACTTGTTATTTTGCATTGTGTATTTCTATCGAATATTTTTTAATCTGTTATGGGCAGTGTTGTGATAAATTCAGATCCTTTTAACCGAAAAGGAGAAGGTTATCATTCAATTCGACCCGAATGTTTCTTTTTCTACGTATGTTACGCGATATCTTCGCCATATGTGCACCGATTATAATTATTCTTTTTTTTGAAATCCAAAGTTGGTCCCATATCAATTAGGTGATGAAATTATGAGGAACTTTGGAGATAAGGAAGAAACTCGTAAAAGAAAATAACGTTGGTGATTGCTTTCGTTAAAAAAGTAATTATTTACGAAAAATGTCGAAGTCCAGTTACTTATCTGTCAACAAGATCTTTTTATGCCACTACCAATCAATTGATTTGTTTCGTGTAACCGTACAAACAAATCAATTAGGTAGTACATACCACTGAGCCATCTTGCTCGAAGCTCCTCAAGGAACGTAAGTAGGTCAGTGAAGAAAGTTGATGAAGAGCGCACAGATGGCGGCTGACGCCTGTCCTGTTATTATGATGGCCCCCCGCTGGGTGACGCTCCTGTACCATTTTGTTTCGAGATGGGAAGATTAGACACCTCGGAGGAGATACGATATAGACTTATAAATAAATCACTAGCTGATAACTACGTGGTTAAATTTTTTAAAACCGTGCGAAAACCAGTAGTTTGAATCCGCCTGTACCAATTTTTGTAATAACGTTAAATAAATAAATCTTTAATTTTGGTGTTAATCCAGGTAATAAGCTATCTATACGTCAAATGTAATTCCAAACTGTTCAGACGTTCTGGCGTAAAAACATCCACCCATCCATTAATCCATCCCTTGAATCAGTTGAATGATTCAAATTCGAATAAGTTGGAACTTAAAGTGTCACGTGACTAACGTGGTGGTCTGGTGGGAGAAAAACATTATTAGCGTTTTCACGAGTTAAATGGCACTGGGCGTGATCAGCACTTGAATGGGTCCGAACCTCGGGGGAGATAGTCGTACGATATAAACAAACGAAGGTTCGATTGAGCTTGAAACCAAGTGTCACATGAGAAGCTCGGTGGTCCAGTGGGATTATTTATTGCAATTCGCAAGTTACGTGATACTGGGCGTCTTTTCGGTAATGAACACAATATCAGATATGGATTTGTATTCTTATTTTATTGTTGTTTTTAAGCGACTCCAATAAGGAGGATATTTTTATGTATGTTTCTCGTTATCTTCTCTGATTTTTTACCGATTTATAAAATTAGTTTTTATTTGAAGGGGTATAAATGCATTTTGGACCCATTGTCACCGAATCTGATAATGAAATCCTCGAGAAATCGAGTAAACTCTTTAAAATTATATGTGCCACACTTATAGTGTGTTTGTCAATTATCACAGATTCGTGAAAATCCAGAAAGTCGCTTTTTTGTTTAAACATATAAACGTAATGAAGCCAGATTTGAGTAAAGTCAGATCTACAAAGTTAAAGCCTTATTTCGATGATGCCGCGACATTTAATGTTGATAAGTATGATAGGATTGTTGACTTATTAAAGGCATCATAGATCATCGAATGATCCAACGTTTCCGCCAGTGAAAGTCACGGCAGGTGCACTATAGTATCGCGTTCTAATTAACCGGTGGTTTTATTTGGACGGACAACGAACAGATAGCTGAGATAAGAGGATCAAGATCGAGTGCTTTTTGTTGTTAGGAAAATATTTGGTTGATGAAATGTGTTCCACCAGTTATGCATCTGTGAGGCACGAGTTAGATCCTTACTAGGCGTGACTTTATCTCTGAGATTGCGCTATTGTACGGTCATTTTCAGTTGAGCTACCACCATTCGGTTCCGGAGAAGGCAAACATTGCGAGAAAACCTTCACACTACAATGTATTGTCACTAGATGACAGTCATTGAGCTACGTCATATGCCTTTAGGCAGCTTAAAAAACATATGACACAATTGTTTGTTTTTAACACAATGTGTAATGAAGCAATTTTCAAGTTCGATCATAAAATAATTGTAAGTTATAAAGTAATTAGTGATAATTTACCAAGTAACCATCGTATCGATCGTCGATGTTATCTCCACTCTATTATCATTATATTTCTAAGGTTACAAATCTCCCGAGCTTACGTAATTGTCAATAACAACTATATCATTACATTGAAGACCTGAAGCGTTACACAGTAGGCGTTGATGAGCAGGAATTTTGATTGGGTTACCCGCGCTAATACCTTGGTCGGGTGTGGCTTCTATGCTAGCTTTATTTACTTAGACAATCTTAAATAGACATTTCTATGGCGATAACTTATTTCACACGAAATATTTTATCGCCTAGACCGGTGACATTGATGTCGTACAAAGAAACAGGATAGGGAGCAGTGTAAACAACTGATGTCGGATGCTAAGAAGTTCTTTGAGTCGCTAAGCTACCGCAGTAAGTAATAATGAACTATGACTGGTCACAGGGCATGGCACGATAAGACAATCTTATTAATTGAAGTGATATCTATTAGTTGATTGCAAAAATGCATTTTACTTCAGAACACCATTATGAAATGTGTATCCGCTAGTTTCCAACAAGTCAAATCAGAAACTTTTTTCTAAACGTCAAAACAAACATCGTCTCTCGGATTTGTATGAATTAGCACGGCGTGACGTCACTGTTTCTTGGAGTCAAATAGCGCTCCTATTATCGGTTTTTCTGCAATAATAAATCTAAAATCACGTTGAAAATGGATATGATCAATGACAAGTGAAATTTTTTGTCAAGTTTTATTCTCATCAGTACAAAATAATTTTGTTTTGACCTTAGATACTAGCCTATTATATACGTACTGTATTTATTAAATTATCTTGTAATTAATCGAATTATTATCTTCAATAAGTTTACTTGCTTGACTTAAGACCAATTAATAATTAAATATTTATGTATTTGATTTTGTTTAGATTTTGCATGACCCGCTATTCAATCCTCGGTGTGTTCATATAAAATGACTACTTAAGGTGTTCATATTCGCGTCATTTTTTCAGAGTTTCACAAAATTTACATATCACTATTACTTTTCTTAGATCATAGAAAAAAAGGTTTTAAATCAACCTATTTCATTGAACACATATTCTTCATTATATTATAAACAAACATTTTGTCCTTTTAGCTTAATGTGTAAGTATTTATTTTTGTTCTCGTTATTTATTAATTATTATTTTTGTCCCCTAAATGTGGCAACTCCTCTGCCTATGCTTCAATACTTTTCCACTGGATTTGGATTGGATTATTTTTTTACCCAAACCGCTACAACTAGCACCCCACCCTTGGTTCCCAATACCTTAGTCGGCGCATTTGATACCAGATACTGATGTAATGACGCAACTAATAGTCGCCGACGGTGGTTTCCCGTGTCGTAACTGGAAACAATGTTGGTAAATTTTGGTCGTTCGTCATCTTGTCAGCTACAGTGGAAAGTAGAAGTTCCAAGTTCAGAGGCAGAAATTTTATGGCATCATCATCATCTTTTACCCTGACCCTTTCGGTGTCAGCGCTGGGTGTTGCCCGTCGTTTATCTAAATTTACTCTAAACTATAAGAAACTGTCCAATAACTGTAAGTAGTTTTCTTTCTTTATATAATAACTTTTATTAAATCTAATACCTCAATTACATTCAACAATTATAACTTCCTGTCCTGAATTGGAAGGAAATAATGATTGTTGAATGTAATTTAAGTAATGTATTTTTTCTTGTTTACAATTGTCACTTTAAGAAATATGCATGTTATTTTTAAATGTCAGCACCATCGCATTAGGTCTAACCTGTAATGATTAGTGCTTGTAAGATATTAAAATAAAATATAGTTTTGATCTTTTCCGTTGTTATTTTTTTTATTTTAAATGCACAAATAAAGAATGATATAATCAAATATGGCAGGGTTATTGCCCCACAGAGCTTTTTAATAAAAAGAAGAAGTAAAGAATATATATTTTTTAGATCAAATGCCATTTAATCATTCTCTACTCTACCGGTAGTGGTTTGTAAGTAATGATAAATTCTCATTTACAATTCATCATCTTAGGTATTACAGCCGCGGCTAGGAATGCGCCAAGACAAGTAATTTTTTTTAAAGAGTTTTACTTTGGGCTTTCTGCCTCCAGCCTCTGATGTTGATATTCTTCAAGTCTTTGAACAATCCAATCTGAACTTGGGTCATTTACAATTACGAATAAAAATAAAGACATTTATTTTTGTATTCAATTCCAAAAATAACTAAATGGCTGTCTGCATCACGTCTACATCCAAAGATATTCCCAATTTGGTCTGCATAACTATATCTTTAGCTCACGCGTCATCTGGCACAAATATGACGATTAGGTACTGCATAATTCCATAATTCAACAGCTAAATGGTCTAAAGCTGGCGTCTGGTTCAAGAAATCTTTTTATTTGCCCATATTTATGCGCGTGAGCGTCGGTACGTGCCGTCTTCAAGTCTTCAAGCTGAGAATCGTATGAGAAATGTAAATTAATGACAATGTATGAATTTGTATCATGGTTGATTATAAGCTTTGTGAGCAGAACTGATTCACTTCAGTGATTTCATAATTCTCTATCGTAAGTACATGAATGTCTGTATTATTTTTTGTAGACCTACTTGTATGTTTATGTATAAGTCTATCGAAACATGTGACGTGTAAGCATATCATGAACAAGTGCCATTGACATGCGTTCTTTGACGTAGAAAAAAAAGCCAGTCCGCGTTTCCCGGGCTCCGAAACAGTACACCAAAAAGGCAACCGGGAAACGCGCAAAGATAGTTGGACAAGCAGACGTCAATATTTTTGACTATCAATGGAGTTCAGAAAACAGTAAATTATACCGGACTAGTAAAAACTAACGGTTAATTCCCTATAGCTGGCGTTTGCTTCAATAATCCTTTATTATTTCGTCGCATGTATGCGTATGCGCAATGGTACGTGCCTCGTCCGCGCGTCTTCACCGTGAAAGACTTATAGTGATTTAATTTTATGCGTTTGTTAATTTGCGTTAGGGTTCAAGAAATCTTTTTATTTGCCCACATCTGACTCGGTTTAATGAATACTTATATCTGAAGAAAGAAGGCCTTCTATAGTAGATATAAAGAGGGAACATAAGGTCAACCTACGAAGTAATAATAATGGCAAAGGTTTTTACAATAATAGCGAAAAATATTTTTTTCGATATTATTTAGAATTCTAAAATAAGAAATATCACTGAAGCTTTCAAATTTTCAATTTATTATTGCTTTTTATAATGTGTTCACTATGAATCCTGCTTATTGTTTCCGAGCATCGCAAACAAAAACTGAAAGGCCAATTTGATTTGAAGACATGTGGAAGTTTAAAGAGAAGGATTTCAAAAAGTGGACATCCCTAACTTTCGGACAACAATTAGACACCATTCAGAGGAATCACACATTCAAAAAGCATTTCGATAAACAAATAAAGACATTCTGGGCCGTTTCCAACCAATACGCACGTGCCTAACAGGGTTTGCGGCTGCATTTTATTTAGAGGTCCCTTTTGAAACACTAACGTCTGGCCGATCCCATATTTTTAATCTATTTACGTCATCATCATCATCAGTTACAGCAGACTAATCAACTCGAAACGGATCGACACCGTATGGCTTTTCAGCGCGCCGTCACCAGGCGTCAACCTGACGTAAGCACGTAACTATCGGTACGTGGACTCGGCTACGGCTAAGCAACGCCGCGCTTACCATTCGCCGACCGCTCTGGTCTGGCTATCGTGAAGTGTATAGCGCATGGTTTTGTCCCGGTTCACAATCCGCGAGCTGGCAACCATAGCCATTGCACTTGATGAAGAAAAAAAAGAAAATAGAAAGAAACGTAGAAGAAGATGTTGGGTATACAATATGGAAGTTGCCTTGTAAATGACAGCACGCAATTAGTGTCCTAGGCAGACCCTATCTGTGACTTTTTTCAGTGTTCATTACCTAAATTGTTAAAATTTGAATTAAAGAGTTTGGTATTCTTAATATTGTTTCTTTTAATAAATCTTAACGTCACAATAAGTCTGCTGTGACCTTTAGTCTTCACTGCAGAAACAAGACCATCTCTGTAAATG
Organism: Acrobasis suavella; assembly: GCA_943193695.1. Classification (NCBI taxonomy): domain Eukaryota; kingdom Metazoa; phylum Arthropoda; class Insecta; order Lepidoptera; family Pyralidae; genus Acrobasis; species Acrobasis suavella. The sequence goes on from OW971928.1 coordinate 35,271,087, forward strand.
TATATTTTATCAATCCAAAATGGTCGCAAAAAAAAGGTCGCAAGGAAAGACGAGTTTCTTAATTTCAGAGTGTATCGATTCATATGACGTGTTCCGGATGAAAGTTAAAAAAAAATACGGAACTCTCGATTCGCAAATCAATCTCATACATTTATTGAAAGAATATACCATCTCTTCTTTATTCCTTTATAGAGACAGGGACAAACATATTTATTAGTACTGTTCATTTAACTGGGAAGCGATTCGACACGAGTGATGTATTTCGTGATATCCATAAATGAGAATGGTTTAGTTGTGCAAGTATCGGAATTTTAATGTTACCTCTGGGAATATTGACTGCCGAATGTTTCAATGTCCATTATATTGATAAAGGTATTTGTTTACTTGTCACGGAATCATTTGCAGTGAGGTAAGCAAAGTTCATCGGAAAGTCGTTGAATAAATTAGATTGTACATGGATGTTGGCCTACCACATGAGACATTCTCGCCATAAAGGCGACTTCCAAATACAGTGGATTTCAATCAAAGAAAATCAAAATGTAACCACGATGTCTTGTCATGAAGTTTGGCAAATATCTCCACCATCACACTGAACTAAAGTAAATTTTTACTTAACTTGAATAGGAGTAACTATATATATATTTTTTTCTTGTTTTCACAAATATTTTATGGCATACTGTTTCTTCTATCACCATATACATTTTGACGTCATGCATTGTCTTCATTATCTGTTCTCAAAAGTGGCGAAATGTGACGATGATGATAATATAATGATGATACTTTACTAAGAAAAAGGAAAAAAAACAGAATGTCTAGTTGCTTGTGTCCCTGAAATCGTAAAACCAATTGAGGTAACGAACGTAAATCTAGGTCATGTCACGTTATATATAGCTCTTTATTCTAAATATTTTTAACCGAGTTCCAAAAAGGAGGAAGCTATCCTATCGTCGCGATCTTTTTTAAATATTTTTAACCGAGTTCCAAAAAGGAGGAGGCTATCCATTCGTCGCGATCTCTTTTAAATATTTTTAACCGAGTTCCAAAAAGGAGGAGGCTATCCATTCGTCGCGATCTCTTTTAAATAATTTTAATCGAGTTCCAAAAACGAGGAGGCGGTCCATTCGTCACGATCTTTTTAAATATTTTTAACCGAGTTCCAAAAAGGAGGAGGCTATCCATTCGTCGCGATCTTTTTTAAATATTTTTAACCGAGTTCCAAAAAGGAGAAGGCTATCCATTCGTCGCGATCTTTTTTAAATATTTTTAACCGAGTTCCAAAAAGGAGGAGGCTATCCATTCGTCGCGATCTTTTTTAAATATTATTAACCGAGTTCTAAAAAGGAGGAGGCTATCCTTTCGCCGCGATCTTTTTTAAATAATTTTAACCGAGTTCCAAAAAGAAGGAGGCTGTCCATTCGTCGCGATTTTTTTAAATATTTTTAACCGAGTTCCAAAAAGGAGGAGGCTATCGATTCGTCGCGATCTTTTTTAAATAATTTTAATCGAGTTCCAAAAAGGAGGAGGTTATTTTTTTATATATTTTCACCAATTATTCGAAGACGTGTGGACCGATTTACAAAATTCTTTTTTGTTTGAAAGGGAACCTATACTTTCCAAGTGGTCCGATAGAAATGTTTTTAAAATCGGTTGTGTAGTTTGGGGGTGAAGTCGGCTTTTAGTTATGAAAAATTATATGTAACCCTATCTTTAAGTTTAGTAAACAGTTGATCCTCGCTTGGCCACCGCAGATTATCCACAGATTATACACGTCATGAGCATTCGTCTGCAGAACAAACTCGTCTTTTATTTCTTTGGCAATGATAATAGAAATGAAAAGATGTGGTTCGAAATATCCCAAGTTATCCCGTACTAGCTGTGAGATCTACAATCCTTTTAAAGATTTGTCATTGCACTGTTTGAAATTCGGATTTTATATCTTATGCTTCAACCAGATTCTTGATGTTTTTATTTCAAAAAGTAGTGTTGTCACGGTACCAAACCGGAGTATTTTTTTTTGTTAAACAATTCTGTTACGCGTCAAATTTCGATCATATCAGGCAGTAGTAGGATATATTGGAAACATCACGCCCATTCTCTTGGCCGACTTGTGCGACATGCGCGGAAGGAAAGTTTTGCTCCCAGACGGCCATGTAAGTAACGTAGCCTTAGCTCCTGTTTTCTTTAATCTAACTCCATGTTCCACCAATCTGTCTGAGGGCTTGTAATTAATATTACATTATACGATTTATTAACTTTCACAAGTGACGTATGAAAATGTTTTGACAGCTCGATTGAAATTCCTCGCCACTTTCAACAGCTCCACGTTTTACTTTTATTAATGGCATATAATCTTGTAAATCGTGCAACTTGTTAGATTCTGTAGTTCTGCAAGATGAGCGTAGAATTGATTTTACTTTGTTGGATTATAGTTAAGAGCATTTTGTTGCAGTAGAAATGCAAAACGGAGAACATACTTACTTATCTATCTGCTTAATTATCGATTCAATATAGTGGCGCCTTAGGTATTTAATTTTGTATGGATCTGCAGATTTTTTTTTTGCTATTTCAGATATGGTCCTATACAAAAAGTTGTTCACATTGATGAGTGTGTTTACTACCTTTCGAGTTTTTGTTACACATAGTTAGAAGCTTGCGAGAAATAGCCAGAAAAAACATCGGCTGAAGATATATATGCTTATCTAAAACCTACACACTAACTCACTCACTTAGGCCTGAGCCCGAGCTGGATGAAAGACGGCAGATAGATGATGATAGTAGAAAGAGAATGATGCCTAGTCGTACTTAGACATTCCACTACAGCTACTAAAACTACTGTTACTAAAGTAAACAAAATCCATACTGACCTCGTCCAACGACAATAACTCTTTGTCTCTGCCTCTAACACAAAAACTGCTATTTGCCCATCTATTTTGTATGGCTCGTGCTAATTGAGCTTAAAAGGATAAACGTATTGACTCACGCACTATAGCTTCCGATGTATGGATCTTATTGAAGCTGCGTCTGATGATCTCTGCTAGTCATTGAATAATAAACGCACCAGGAGCTCAAAATAGTTTATAATTAGTGCCTATTTCCATTACTGTTTGTTTATCGTGTGTATAAGTGGCTAACACTTGTGTCAGAGTTCAAGCTGCCTGAAGGCTTGAAAACTGCCATACAAAAATAACAGATAGGACAAACGGCTTAAAGTACCTTCTGAAACCCTCAAGAATTTAGTATGCCTCTTGTGCAAGTACAGTACGGACCACGCCCAGGGTAGCTCAACTTGCGTAAGCGCTAGCTATGCTTACTCCCACCGGGCTAACGAGCCCTCAATTATAAACCTTCAAATACATGTAATACATAACAATTACAATATTAAGTGATATTTGCTCGTAGGATGAAGAAGGCAATGGCAAACCACATACATTATCTCCTCTAATATCGCAATGTCGCTTTCCATACAATGACACCGACAAAAGCCTGGCTCTTAAGTGTATTCTGATGCTTTTAGTTCGTCTTATTTTAATGGTCTTTCGTTCATCAAACGATGGTGACTATAAATTGTGCTACAAGGGCAAAGGTAATATTTTGAAGGCGAGGGCGCTAATTTGCATGTATTTATTTATTTAAGTTTATTGCACACAATCTTATGACGGATTGATTACAATGAATCTAACTTAATGCTATGGGGCATAGTGAAAGATTGGAATAGGGGTGCAAGTGTGGCAATCCAACTTGTGATATTTTCAATATAATACCGATATTGTAAATTAAAACATACCTTTGAAATACATACTGATACATATAATACTTAATCTAAACTAATATTATAAAGAGAACAAATTTGTTTGTTTGCATCGAATAGGCTCCAAAACTAGTGAACCGATTTTGCTATACTAGCTATACTATCCCCGAGTGACACAGGCTATATAATAATTAAAAAAAAAATTGCTATCTACTATATATATACTATGACTCCAATAATGTAACCCAACGTTTAAAATAATGTACTACAAATTTGTAGAGCATATCATTTTCTACAAAAAATGACGCTTCAGTATATGTCTAACTATTATAGTTATGTCACAATAAGAGTTAATTTATTTTAAAAATTTAATTGAATTGCCTACGTTAGAAAAGACTCTTAATTTGTACCTTGGTATTAAATCTTTATCAAAATAAATTGCTTCATATTCAATACTGATTTAATACCTTTATAAAACTTTTTGAATTATTCCATTCGAATTCGGACATTCCATTCGAAAGATATTACGAGTTTAAAAATGTAGTCGCGTGATCGCTGCTCACCCTGTTCGGCTAACAAGGCAGCACCGTGATATGCGATGCGATGTAGGCCTAGGCGCCACTGGGGTACGCGAGGCGAGTAAAAATTACTGGCCGAGTACGAGTTGGACACACGCACGAAGGGTTCCGTGCCATTTTCTTTAAAAAGTCATAATTGTTGTATGGGACTTCACTTAAATATTTACTTTATTTTTTTCCACTATTTGTTGTTATAGCGGCAACAGAAATACATCATCTGTGAAAATGTCAACTGTCTAGCTATCACGGTTCTGGTGACAGACAGACGGACGCACGGACGGACAACAGAGTCTTAGTAATAGGGTCCTGTTTTACCCTTTGGGTACGGAACCCTAAAAATAACTATCTAAAAGTAGATTACTATCGTAATTTGAGCTAAGGGACTGAACTTAAGATGTCATGTAACTAGGTGCAAAGGGATTGTAAATAATACCATGAATATAACAGAGAATATGTAGATATCTACGCTGTCTGATGGTTAGCCATTTAAGCTGCGAACGATACGCAGATATGTGGTCGTACTTGCGAAGGCAAAATATAAATGTGATACAGTACGAGTATGTACGAGTATATTGCCCGAGATAATAATATTACCGTACCTGAGTAGCACACTCTACTTTTCATCTTCATCTATGAGAAAAAGTAGCAAATACAAAACAAAATATAAAGAAAAGTAAAACCTACAATTACAATACATAATCAGAGTTCACTCATTACTTGGTTTGCGCGGTCCTTCATATCTTTTTATTTTTTATAAGTAAACTTGATTTTCACTGTCGGCTTGAACTTTCGAAAAAGTGTTCAAATTTAATTAATAAATTCTTTTTTTTTTTTTACTGTGATGCCAACATTATTTTTGATTTTACATAGATTACACTCGTATTTAGTTTTCAAATTCTTTTTAATCCCTAGGGATTTTCTTTTTAACTTTTCAGTCCCGAGAGCATCAGCAGTAATTATAACTCCAAATGTTTTGGAAATAAAAACGTCGTTTCTCGAGTAGATGAGATGAAAATTTCTTTACGTTACAATTTACATACATATAATTTTCTCATATGCTTTGGTGTGCCATAGCTGTGGTTATGCATCGTTACCTCAGCTTTCAGTCATCCGTCAGAGAACTTGGTCAGCAGTTCTAGCTGCTAATGACGACTGCTATATCATACCTTAAACAGCTGTGAGATTACTATCGAAACTCACTTGCCGAGAAAAATACTCATCTAGTCAAATAGAATGAAATCATTTTACCTTCACCGGTATTTTTTTCTGCCCAATTAAGTGAAAACAGTTCTTTTTATTGTGAAAATGTTTTGAAAAGTTAAGTCAGTTCAGCTAAATCTGAAATATCACTATATTTTTAATACAAACTAATTTGCATGTACATGACGATCGCTTGCAATATATAGTAAATAACCTATTTGTTTAATGTTCCAGAATTTTTTACTATAAATAATTAAATAAGATATCTCACTCACACAGCCTCGTTCACACAACAGTGAACAGTTACAAGTGCAGGAGTGGTGATAATCTCTTTTCTGTACAAGATTTTGCAGTTTCATTCCAGTTTTCCGATCACGCTATAAATCTCCAATTTCACCCGATTTTCAATATCCCATATCTAAATTAGAAGCTGATAAGGTATATTTATGCGGTCGTTTAATGAAATAAGTGGCAATAGTACCGGCGGGTAATGACAGGTCGCGGTCGTGCCGAACACTTTACAGTGATGGATTGTGATAGCGGGCTAAGACGGGTTAGGCAAACTACACAGAGCCTAGAAAATAGAGTAAAGATACCACTGATTTCTTCTTTTTGCCTACTGTAAACTTTTGAAAAAGAGTTTCTTCTTTCATGCCTTTTAGCTGAGTCTCTAGTAATACAGATCGTTAAATTCTTTACAGTTATGGATTATGATAGCGGCCAAAGACAATTTAGGTTAACTACACAGATTTCAGAAAACAGCTTTTTCTTAATCAGATTACGATTGTCTCGTATTACTGAGTCTGTAGTATAGATATTTTATTAATGCTGATTGAACTATGCAGGACCTTTTACTATGTTTCCACAAAAATCCTCACATGAATGGTGCGATCGCGGTCTTTATGTCGAAACCGGACTACTTTAGGCATGTCTTTAATAAAGCTTAGATTCTTTAAAATTGGAAATATAATAAGGATATGGGTTTTGTTAGCTCAAAAACAAAAAATACTATTGATTGTTGAACCTTAGATGAGTGTTAAAATTTCCACTTTTCAAGTGGAAATATCAACCGATTTTATACACCATCTATACAAAAAATCGAGAAAAAAACAATACTTTTTCTTACTTCATGTGTTAATTTCCCGCCACCTTCGCTTCACGCGGCGTGTTAACCCGTAAACACTATATTTATTGGACGATCCATAAAGCCGACAGGTTAACCGTCCGCCGCTAATAGCCCTAGTTTGTATCGTCTAAACGGTTCAGTCTGGTCTCAACGTTAGCGCTAGGTGGTCTACATTCGCACATCTTGTTAGAACTGAGCTTTATTGACGGGTTTCCATTAAGATCATAATGGCAATCCATATAGCCCCTTACTCAAAAGGTGCTAAGCAAAATTTTCGCAATGGTTGAAAGTCCTAAACAAACAGACCTGGGTTTCATGACTGTGTGTACTAATATATAATAGTTAAATTCGCTTGCTTATTCAGGTTGATCATGTGCAAAATTCAAATCAGGGAAGGCAATTGAGCCAATATAGACAAAATTATTTTATTTATTTTTGGATATATTCATCATCTGATAATTGTCAATTTATAATATTGACACTACCTGTCAGGACTTACCTGGGATAAGTAGAGCCAGAGATTTTGGTCTCACTGTTAAAGTTATTTTCTCATTTGGTGTAAATACATTGGAAAGCTTCATTAAGCCTTAATTGCTCGATTTTCTGATACATCCGCAGTAGCAAACGGTGCAAGCGACCGGCCATGCAATTTATATCGCCAATGAAAGTGGAAGTGTTCGATAGACTATGATTTAAGTTTGATCGGCGTGGACGCGGGATATGATCACTATTTGTGGGTTGATTGAATACGCTAGTAGAATATTTTTGTTGTGGAAACAGTAGCAGTATAAGCTAGTATAAAAATATGAAGACATGCAGAACAAACTGCAAGATAGTCGCCTATTTAGTCCGGTCAGGTTTTGCGAAAATCGGCATAGGTAATGTAGGGAACAAATGTCAGCCAGGCCCCAGCAGAAGAGTTGAAAACTAAGCGACGACCTAGTTTCTGAAAAATATTTGATTAAATGAATATTGCCATAGATAAAAATGAATATCTATAGCATTATAAAAAAGGTTACTCACGCAGGGAGTCAGCTATTGGCCGACATATTTCGACCCCTTCCGAAGGTCTTCATCAGGGCGAATGTGATTAGAGGACGCGCGCACACGATGTCGCCTCGAGCCGCACTGATATATTAATATATGGCATTTAGGTTTAAAAGAAGAACTTCTTTTGAATCAAGCAAGGACCCTGAAAAAAATGAAACAAGCAAAAATCACAAAAGATATTATTGTCTTAAAGATACACAACAAGAGACGCTTCCTTTGACATGAGTAACTAAATAGGATCAAGTAAAATGCGCGTTTCGCTAAAAAAAACGACATTTATGAACTAGACCACAGTACAGTTCTCATGTTATAAACAGTAACATGGTGCCCTAAGTTAGACCTTTAAGGCAGTGTGCTTTACATAAGAGACACATACGATGGGCCACAAACAACTCATATATGTGGCAAAGATTAAAGGATGGTGTTGGGAACAGAAGTGTTAGGTGCTTTGAAACCACGTAATGTAGCTGTAGGTGTGATTAATTCTGAAAAGGTGAAAGTGTTTTTTTTTTCTTGTGAAAATAGCTAATAGTTGTGTTAAGCTGCCTTAAGGCTTGACAAGAACTGGGACCTACCACCGGCTTAACGTGCCTTCCGAAAGTCGGAGTTGATCAATATATTTTTTTGTTATTTGTCGTCACGCTCGGGGCTACTTAACATGCGTAAGAGTAAGTGCATACATACGTACTTCTACCAGGTCACCCATGTTCTCTTTCTGGCTTATTGTGTATATTACATCATGGCACTATTTAGAACTTAAATCATGTGGAAATCTGTCAACTGATAAGGATTATTATTATTATGTCCGTACGCTTTTCTGCTACGGGTCCATGGGGACCTAAGCCAAGAGAGCCTAAGGCTAAAGCCAACAGAAGAAGCCTTTTAATACCATTTTATCTAAAAAGTGAAGTGGCTGCGTCTAAGGAGGTCTTTCCCTTAATATACCATTGAGATGCACTAACGGACAGTCCTCCATAGCTGCCATACTATTGCCAGGGAGGGATTTACTTGGTTTGGGCTGTGGATGGGATGTTATTGGACCGGATAACTGGGTTATGGAGTGAGATACGGACATCTACCTAAAAATCTCTCACAACAATTTTAGCCTGGTAGATGGTGATTTGCTGCTAATTGGCTACACTGCCTGTGGACACCCGAACTAGCCACGAGGGTGCGGCTCCGGTTTCGCCATCACGGGGCTTACCCCCGAGAGCGGGTCTCCCGTTATTACGCCATTTCGTGCAATAGACTTCCACCCTGGACGTATGTTCTGCTCTGCTCCACTCTGGCCGGCCAGTTAAGGCAAAACAGAGGCGTAGGGTTTGTAACTGTGTGTATGTGTAAGCGCATGTGTGTATGGTCCTCCTGGAGGTAGAGAACGTGGTCGCCACTCACCATCAGCTCGCCACAAGCTGCCTTGCGTTGACTAATTGCAGTGGGAATCCAGTTTATTATTATTATTTAAAAAATAATTTGTATTTTTTTGTACCAAACGAAGACCTATTCTATATTTTTCGTTATTTCTTTGTTTTTCATTCTTTATTGATCTTCCTCGCCCGTTTTCTATAAAGTGGACATTCTACATTTTTAATTTTTATAGTAGCGGACACACGGGTCGTAAATCAGACGGACCGGCGCACATTAACTACGAGCGACATGTCCTACTAATACGATACAAATATTTGTACAATGGACGCCGTTTCAAACTGTCGCTGGACGATTTATTTGTGGCTTTGGCGGCGGGGACGGATTCGGCCGCGTGTATTCGTGTTAGGGCTACAAAAAATTGTCGAATACCTACACTATTAATATAAGTTATTTTTTTCTCCGTCTCCTTAAAACGATCGCCTGAGGCAATTCTAAAAGTTAACGATGGAAACAAGGCATTTTTACGAGTATAAGGTAAAAAAAATATTGTGAATTTGTTAACATTATTGAAATAATTCTACTAATTTATATATTACCAAAGTTTGTGTAAACGATGTACTAAACCAAAAATAAAATATGGCAACTGATTCAAGCAAAATAGTATTTTATGCAACAGTTGTAGAAGAAGGTTCATAAAATGCGAGTGGCGCAGGTTACGATGCTCCACTCACATTTTTTGACATACTTATACAACGACATGAAGACGCTATCCAGCATTTTTTGACATACTTATACAACGTTGCATACAATACTTTTTCTACGACTACATTTACTAAATTAAATCCAAAAATAAACGAAGACAAGTATGAAATACTACCATATGTTTGCTTTTTTTATTGACGTCTTCCTAGTGACCAAAAGTGCCATTTTTGAAACATGGAGTCACTTAAACGAATGTTTTTTCATACAAAAAACCGTTTTTTCAGTGACTCCACGTTTGAAAAATGGCACCATATGTTAAAATAACGATTTTATTATGTTGGCAGTATGGTAGATCTAAAGAGAAAAGTTATAGATCTATGGCTAGGAGTATCGTTTTGTGAAATAACGACACATGTGCTATTATATTAGGAATAGACTATAGACTTTTCTAAAATCATGTAATCTATGTTCTTATATTAGTGTTCGGGACCATTTAAAAGACAGATAACAGTACAGGAGTAGAAAAAATACCTTATATTTAATATTAAAATATTTTAGATGAGTAACTTATTTCTTTATTTTACTACAGTAAATACTGGCGCACTGATAAACTCTAAGACAATATATTTACAAAGAAATTTTCAATTCCTAATCCTGCTCTGTCGGTCCCTCGTTCCCACAAATCCATCTCTGTACCGTCAGTGGCGGCGCCTGCGCACACGCGTGCTTTATGTCCATGTACGGACAGAATGTCGCACCGAACGAATTTATTACAAAATATAATGATGTGACGCCATATATTTTTGTTAACTGTATGGCTGGCGTGTTACAATAAAGAATAATCAGTTCAATAAGTTAATCTTATTCTCTGTTAACATTTGCCAATGTTGTGATTTAGTATGTACCGAAGGATCTATCATTTCGTAAGTGCGCTTGCATATGTATGAATTCTTATAAGTAACTTTTTATTTCTATTGATGTTTCGTGTTTAATTAGAGAAAAGAGATCTGCTGTTTGTTTGTTATACTTCCAGGTTCAGTTCAGGCCAATACAAATTAAAGTATGGCCTAAGAATGTTTTACAAAAATAGTGCTGTTAACGTAAAAGGTTACCAGATCTAGTGATTGTCTCTAGATTTATGTACCTTCTTAATTCGTCGGTTTCATTATCAGTTAGTTTATTACAACTTGGAGCGGAGTTACTGTACCTATGTTTTATTGGATTTTTATCTATGTTGATTTAATAACGTTTTCACAGTCGCTTCAAATATTTCGAATACCTTAGGTTTACACAATTTATTTCTTTTTACTTGTACTTGTAACTTTAAAATCTTTTGTAGCAGTGCTTAGTCGCCAAAAATTTTAGTCTAGTTATTTATATGGTGATCATTCTGGTTTTCTTCAAAGACGGATTTATCCGCATCAGGAATCACACAAGAGTCAAATACTCATTCACTAATTTTGCTTTTGCAGGCTCTTTTATACGTCAATAAGTTTAAATACTATGCCGCAGTTGCTTTTGGTAGGTACTGCTAATGTAATGTTTGTTTTGGCGATTACAATTTAAATTGAACTGAAACGGCAATAGCATAAGTATTTACAATGAAAATTTCACGTAGGTACATACAAAAGATACAGTCCTGTGGATAAACATTAGTCATAGGGCACAGAATAAGTACTTGCATAGGGTTCGGTTTCGTCCGCTGGGATTTAAGACTATATTAATACCATGTACGGAATTACTGTGTACTCGTAATAAAAACTGTGTGTTCTCGTTGTATTATTTGTTTTGTATTATAAATCTTGTATTAATCCACAGAATAAGTAACTTAGTCACTATACACATTAACAGTTGTTTTAAATAGTACTAAGAAATGATGCCCAAAATCCAGTCAACCCCCAAACCTCAATACATCTTTTATCGCGGCTATAAATCAGTGCCCCGGCTTTGTCCGCGTTTAATAGCTATTTTGTCAAATAAGCAGTAAATAACAGCGGTGAGTGCCACCCTTAAAGGAGTTATAAATTACGTATGAAGGGTTAACCTGCGCGGGGTGGCAGTAAAGGTAATAAATGTCCAGCGGCAGACAGGGGTTAAAAAAGAGCCTTTTAATTTAACAATTAGTTGATAAACTACTTTGGAAAAGTGGGTTGTAGCTGTTTCACACAAAATTCTGTCTACCAATGAACCAAATTGGACAGGTACATTGGCAATATAGTGTAAAGCTGATGATACTCGTAGGAATCACAGTGAAGTCACGTCAGGTCCAATCAACTGTTGTGGTTGGACCATTAGCTGACGGTTTCTTTTGCTCCGTCGAATGTATCCAATAACAGCAGCTTATTGGACTTGACTTCGCTGTGCTGCTATCTGGTGTCCCATATTTATGAAAATCCTCAATAATACAAGCTCATCATTCATCATCATCATATCAGCCACAGGAAGTCCACTGCTGGACATAGGCCTCCCCCAAGGATTTCCATAACGACCGATCGGAAGCGGCCTGCATCCAGCGCCTCCCTGCAACCTTGCTCAGGTCATCCGACCATCTAGCAGGTGGGTGTCCTTCCCACTGCCACTTCAATGAGCTAATCCGCTTGGCTATGTCGGTGACCTTCGTTCTCCTATGAATCTCCTCATTTCTGATTCGGTCGCGTAGAGAAACACCGAGCATACTCCATAGCACGTTGAGCGACCTTGAGCGTTCTTATGAGACCCATAGTAAGGGACTACGTTTCAGAGCCTTAAGTCATCACTGGTAACACACATTGATTAAATACTTTCGTCTTGAGGCACTGAGGTATTTTAGACGATAAAACACTGCGTAATTTTCCGAACGCTACCCAGCCGAGTCGGATTCGCTGAAAGACTTCTTCCTCGAAGCTGGAACTTCCTGCCTGGATCAATTGACCCAGGTAGACATACTGGTCTCCAACTTCGAGGGTTGAGCTCCCAACAGAAACAGGTAAAGGCGCAACGTGCATATTTGACATGACCTTCGTCTTGTCAATATTCATTTTTAGGCCAACCTGTTGGAAGACACCGTATTTAGGTTTTCAAGCATCGTTCTTAAGTCCTCCATCGATTCTGCCATTACAACGATATCGTCGGCAAATCGAAGGTGAGTGATATACTCGCCATTAATGTTAATGCCCAGTCCTTTCCATTCCAGGAGCTTGAGGGTATCTTCCAGCGCGGCGGTGAACAGTTTTGGAGATATGACATCTCCCTATCTCACGCCTCTATTCAATGGAATATCCCTTGTACTGCGCTCCTGAACTCGGACCGACATAGTAACTTTGTTGTATAAACACTTCAAAACCTCGATATACCGTTAGTCAACGCGGCACCGCTGGAGAGACTGAAGCACGGCCCGTGTTTTGATCGAATCAAAGGCTTTTTCGTAGTCCACGATCCCCAAGCACAGCAGCCGGTTATACTCCCGTAACCTTTTCGGAATCCGGCTTGTTCGAGGGGTTAGAAGGCATCAAATCTGTTAGCGAGACGATTGTTGTTTATTGTGATGACCCTCAAAAACAACTTATAGACGTGACTCAGAAGCGTGATGGGCCTGTAATTCTTTAATAGAGTATTGTCACCCTTTTTAAAGAAAAGGACCACCACGCCTGTATTCCACTATTCTGGCGTTACGCCCTCGAGCAGAACGGAATGAAAGCTCATCGTTAAACGGTGGTTTCTGGAAATTTCTCCCTTTGGGTTTTATAAAATGGCCACGTTTACCGAAAATAGCAGACTACTGGCATATTGGTGGGACTCAGTCTCGTGAACAAACGCCGTAGAATGTTCGGAAATTTACAAAATAGCCTTTTCACATTACTTCTTGCGGTCTCACAACTACAACCCTTTGTGTAGTATTTTAGACTTGATCTTCCAACGATCTTCTTTCCTTTACTTTTACCTCTGACTCCCTTTACCAAGATGTTGGTTCGAAAAATCCTCAACTACCATGGGTCTAACACGCCCCCAAACTTACATGGGTGTGTAGGTAGGCTTAAGCTCAAATCCATGTATGTTAATTGTAAGGACTAAATATTCCTTGTTTTATACATTTTGTATTTTTCTGTTAATTATAAATTGACGTTGATTTTTAAGATCGGGTACATCACCCATCTCCAGGCACTCAGACAGAAACATCCAGGTTACTGAACAGAATCAATAATTTATTTATCATGGCCATTGTTTACAAGACTTACGCCAGATTCTCTCTCTCAGCTAGGAAACCACCACACACAAATATTTTCCTAACACGAATCGCAGTTTTCTTCCGGATATCGCGTTCCTAATGTAACAATGGAAACTTTATGTAGTTTCATTCATAGACCACTTTGTCTTTTCATTTTTGTTAGTCTGGATGCAATTTAGTAACATAGAAACTACAAACTGCTTCTTCTTTTTATTATTTACATAACCTTTATTGTCCATTAAATACACATTATACAAAAATAATAGGCGAACTTTTAACACTAAAAACGTTGTCAGTTAACCTTTCGTATAAATCGATCGAGGGAATAGAAACCAACATGAGGAAACTTCTAAAAATCTTTGCTGCTGTGCAGTGCTGATTTACCGAGCCTTTAGGTCTTGTGAACGACCTCCGGCCCTGTCTACACTTATGGATAAAAACATAACTTTGTAGCTGCATCGTTCATACCATTTTTTAATAAAGAGAAATCCTGTTTATAATAAATAAATATATAGGAACAAATAACACTTATTGAGCTAGCCCCAAAGTAAGTTCGAGGCTTGTGTTATGGGATACTAACTCAACGATACTATATTTTATAACTAATATATATACATAGATAAACATACAAGACCCAGGACAGGACAATTCGTTAAAACACAGAGTTTATTGGTTTGTTCTCACATCTTTTCAGCCCGATGAGCTAGCCAAATCGGTGAAGCTGACGTCACGTGAGCGGCGATTCATTAAATTCGCGAGCGTGGAGTACGGGGGGCAGCTGTACATGACGCCGCAGGACTTTCTGGAGTCAGTTGTGGAGCAGGAACCACGACGTAAGCACGAAGCATGACTGATAATTTTGAATTAACCTATCAGATGATTATTAAAATCATTGTACACGTATTTAGTCTATTCACTGACTAACAAATAAGATACAAACTGAAAAGTATAAATCATCGAATGCATTCAAGTTCGGCAGCTATTCACGGATAACAATATAAATATTTTTGAAATGTGCTAATTTAGACCTTTCATTTGATACATCACTCGAAATCGGAATAAAAAAAATTTAGCACGTACTTTTTTGTATGTAACATACGTTATATAAATTTATTGCATACAAATGGTAGCCTATGTCACCTGGGTGACTATGTCACCCACCAAGTGAGATGTCAATCGATTTATCAAAAATGATAAATCGATTGACATCTCACTTGTGGAAATAGGATAAGCTGTTTCGAAGATACAGCACATTTCGAGTTCGCGCTACGTCACGCCTTGGCAAAATTTTTACTCACACACTTCACAAGCGTCCACTCCGAAACGTAAACGCTCTTTACCTATGTGATTTTTCAAGTAATTTGGATGAAACGTAAATTAAGTGCCCATTATTTTTGAACAGAATAATACCTATTTTTCTGACCCAGTCATCACCCGAATTCTTAAGAATTGTTCATATTTTTCCAGCTCGTTTGAAGCGGCGCGTGCTGACTACTAAAGAGATCGAATACCTTCGCGATCACACTCCTCAGCTAAAGAAGGGATCCCCGCAGATGTTTAGGAAACTCAAGCATGAAGGTAACTTATTATAATTCACATACTACAATCAACAGGAACCCAGGTGAAAATGCGAATTATGTTAATAGGCGATGCAGTTAGACATTCCAAAAAATATTTGCCTGATTAAAGAAAAATTATTCTATATAATACACAACTCGGAATATTTGAAAAACAAAAATAATATAAAAAAGCTCTATTATCATTTTGGATATTATTATAAAAAAAAAGTATATTATTTTGTGACTGACAATTTTTTAAAATACGTAAAACAATCTTAACTTGTAAACTATTAATTTAAAAAATTTAAGAATAGTCTAGTGTATTCTGAACACTTTAGTGAATTTATTTCCGTTACAAATAAATCTTAAACTTAATAAAAAAAAAACAATAACTTAGGCAGTTGTTAATCAACAAACGTTCTCGACTTTTTGTCTTTATTGTAAAAAATGTTTATATAATTGGCGTAAAAATATTACATTTTGTGGAGCTCTTCTCTTATTTATATTTAACAAGACTACACCATTAAAATAAGAAAAAGATTAAAATTTGTTTACATACTTACTTTCCTAAAGTTGACCAAAAGCGCTACATTTAAAAAAAAAATGTCAACTTTAGAAAATGATTATAAACAAAGTATAATTTTCTTTTAATTTTTGTGACGTGATCTTGTTAAATATAAATACGAGAAAGGCTCTAAGAAATGTAATATTTTCATGACAATTATTAAAACATTTATTTACTCTACAATGAAGACAAAAGTTCGAAAAAATTTATTGATTGACAATTGCATAACTTATAGAAAAAATAGCTGAAAGATTTATTTTTAACAGAAATAAATTGTTCCAAGTGTTTAGAAAACACAAATATTTTTTTTACCATTTTTCAAAATTTTAGATAATACCTTACAAATTTATACTATTAAGTTACATAAGAATAAGTACAAATATTTGAAATTAATATATCTATTTTTTAAGTTTCTTTTTACTGTACATTATCCCAAATTTTATTCCGGAATTGTTATGCAGACTTTCAATATATGCGAAAATGATACCAAACTTGGCTTAGTACCTTTTACGGTTATTAACCTCGGACTTCGTTTAGGCTAAATACCGTCCTCCTGCATGAATAATACAGGTACATTCTTCGAAAATCTATATTAAGAACACAAAGATCAATCCTCCGTAGGAAAGCTTTGGTTCAGAACAAGCCGCATTCTTCTCTTTGTTGTCGTGTTCAGAGCCGCAATAGTGGCAACTACTGCGGCTCCAGGCTCTGTCTTCTTCCCAAGACCCAAATTGCTCTGTCAGCATCATTAGGAATTAAGACGAAATAGTGTACATATACTACGCACTATGGGTGTTTAACTTTTTTCCTAATTTATCGATGGGCTAAGGAATAATCTTCGTACCTAGTGCTTGTCCGTTTATAATTTTGAAATATTTGCAATTTTTTATTTTCTTATTTTTTTCAGGAATCATTTCGTATACGGAATACCTCTTTCTGCTTTCTATACTAACGAGTAAGTAATATTAATATATCTTACTTTATATTGTTTGTACCAACTTGATCCATTTTTGGGGTTCGGTAGTAAACAAGGAACCCTTATAGTTTCGCCATGTCTGTCTGTCTGTCCATCAGCGGTTTTACTCAGCGACTATAAGTTCTAGAAAGCTGTGATTTGGCAAGGGTATGTATATTAATTATGCGGAAAAAGTGGTAAAATAAAATACAAAAAAAAATTACGTTAGCTCTCATACAAGTAAAGTGAAAAGTCAATTTTTTTACTCATTTAACCAATCATGTGGGATGTCGTTGAATAGGTCTTTCAAAAAAATTATGAGCTTGTGAACACCGTTTTTCGATTTAGGGATCGGTTTTTGAAAAATATGGTTTTAAAGTGAACATTTTTGTTAGAGTCAAGTGTCGTCGTCGTCGTCGTCCCCCTCTACCTGCTAAACAGCTATAGTATATATAACGATTTTTAAAAGAAAACTATCAGTGCTAAGTAGGGTTTACAAATTAAAAAATTATAGGCGATCAACTTATAAAATTTACTCGGAATAGGAAAATTTCTTACAAATTCAAAAGAAAATTAGTTTTTAGATGTTTTCAGTTTCATGAACTCAAAGTTGGCATTCGTAACTACGGAACCCTACACTGCGCGTGGCCAATTATTTCTAATCTGGCGTTTTATTTTGCGACCCAATATTGCTCAAGACAAAAATAATTTGAAGTGGTGACCAAGTCACCACATACCTATATATAATTATTTCTTGTATTTGACTTGTATTTTAACATGAATATAATATGTAATTAGTATATCAAAATAAATATTAATAGTTAATTTATTCAGGTGTTACTTTGTGGAAGTCAAAGTAATTTGCTTTGTGATCTGAATTACTTTATGCGATTCCGCCACCAGTTAGTTCATGCAAACTATTGCCGGCCGGCGCCCATTGCACCCACTAGGTACTGTTAGTCCCAGCATACCTGCCACCTTCAGCCCATTTACACCCACCACCAACAACCGAAACATTCGGTCCCATTCTGCTGCATCCGCTGCGGCTGCAGCAACATCGGACACCGCATACGTCCTTGCTGGCAGGCGCACACGGGCTGTTGGTGGCAGGTATGCTGGGACTAACAGTAGTGAGTGGGCGTCAACTGGCAATAGTTTGCATGAACTAACTGGTGGCGGAATCGCACAAAGTAATTCAAATTACGTAGTAAGTAAATGTTCAATAAAATTTACAATTTTTTTTTAATTTCAGAGCCCGCCTCTGGCTTTCAGATAGCTTTTAATATGTTCGACACCGATGGAAACCAAAGAGTAGATAAAAACGAATTTCTAGTCGTAAGTACATAACTATATTTTTAAAGGTACATAACTATATTTTTAAAGAGTACTGAAATAAATATGAAGCTACTATTCATACTATTGATATTGGCCATAAAAAGTTGTCAAAGTTGAAAGGTCGAATATTTTAATGATGTATTCGTGAAAAAAAAATTATACTAGCGTACCTTCAAAAACGAATATAATATTCAGACTTCGACAATTTTTACCTTCATATACGTCTATCCGTCCTTATATTGGTTTATTTATATAAATTGATAAAGGATCAAATGAGTTATTCATTGGATTAGAAAACCTATATATACCCCATTTGGTTAGATATATAAATATGTAAACAATCTTGACATGCCTTTTTATTGAAATATATACTTTTAAAATTAATATCTTTACACATTACAAACTAATTATATAATTTATAATTTCTAAAATAATTAATTTGTAATATGCAAAGGTATTGTTTTATAAAGTGTAGTGTAAACATGTCAAGACTATATTTAAGTACCTAAAGAAATGGGGTGTAGTAATGAATTATTTCATTAAATACTCTCTTATAACTTTGAATAGTAAACTACTCGCATACGTGTGTGAATCATAGCCATAGATATTTAGTTTTAGCACACCCCACTTAGTTTAAGAACACCTTGTGTGTGAATCATTGCCATAGATATTTAGTTTTAGTACACCCCACTTCGTTTTAGAACACCTAAGTTAGACTAGATTAGACCTTAGACTTGCACCACAAAACCACGACGTGGCGATTGATTTCTACGCCTAAATACAAGAATCCACGCCTGACAAATTGTTTGCCACTTGCAAGTGCACC
This sequence comes from Acrobasis suavella, assembly GCA_943193695.1. Classification (NCBI taxonomy): domain Eukaryota; kingdom Metazoa; phylum Arthropoda; class Insecta; order Lepidoptera; family Pyralidae; genus Acrobasis; species Acrobasis suavella. Next base: position 35,290,303 of record OW971928.1, read on the forward strand.
CTTTCTTCCCATTGTTATAATGATAACAATGATTTATTCCCCTTTTACTTATTCATCCATTAACTGCCATTATCATACAGGAATACTTTGTTTTAGTGTTTAAATATTTAGAGCAAGTCCCTTCTATTCCGTCCCCTATCACATTCCGCAAGAAAAGTAGAGATTTACAAATAAATAAGTTAGGTCTTTGCCATATTGCGAAATAAATCGAAACGAAATGTAACATGTAACTGCCCATAACACAGATTGAAAAAACAACTGTTAGCGCTATAATTTCAGGTCCACTATCTTAGTTGTTAGCCTTTAGATACTATAATTGCGAAACAAAAAAATATTGACTTCCCATACAAACGCGCGAAAGTGCTATGGAAGTAGGCTTTTTTTTTCACTTTTCGCTTTATGCTGCTGGTAGAGTAATATACTGGAAAGAACTTGCTTTAAATGTTTTTCGCACTAAATAAAAAAACAACTGTAAGCGACAAGGAACCAAGACATCTTGCAAATTATTCTTTTTCTGTTTTCTATCTATATAAGTATATATTTTAATTTTCTTTCTAAGCATTTTTTTTGCGATATAAATATAGATTCAGCGGTTGCTCGGTGGTGCTTTCAAGGAGCGTAAAGACCTGGACAGCAAGAGTCAGGAAGCAGTGAGTTGACGAGTGCTAGGGGCTATCGGGGGGATGGGAGGTTTCAGTCGATTTGTTTAATGCTACCACCCGAATAAAATCAAGATATGTCTTGTTTTATGTATATATAAATAAATGATGCCTGATAACAATTGTAGCAATTAAATAACTACAGGAACTTGCAAGCTTTTAAAAAAATACTGTATCCTAAGTTACTCAATTTCTTACATTATTCTTTTTGTGCTTTTCATATATAAAGAAAATAAAAAAGTACAATTTCTTACTCATTCCCATTAATTTCGGCAGAGCCTTTTTTGTAAAATTTTATTTTTATTTTATATAGCACTAAACAAATTATAAACTTCCATAAAATTTTAACCGAATAAGTTGTGCCGCTGATCAATTATGATTTTGTCATATTATGTTGGTTTATTTTGTGTCGTCCATTCTGTTTGAGTCTTTATTAGAAGTGTCAAATTATCCATGTAAACTGTTTAATAGTCGAACACACATTTTTTCTCAACAAAAGCTTAGGGTTAGAATCCCGAGCGTTCCTTTGGCTTCTATACATATATCCGTGAGTATAAATAAATACTCCTACGGATTTGTCAATATGGCGGCACAACCTTTGGTGTATCGCTTGTTATTTTTGTAAATTATTTCAAAATAATGAAAGTACTTAGGTACTTATTCTAAAAGAATAACATCATCATTGCCTATAATTAATGCATAAATTCAGATGAACCAAATTAAATAACGTTAAAAGAGTGTTGGTATACTGTCAAATGCTGAATTTATTACTTATTATAATAGTGTCAACTGACCTAAAAATTGCCAAAACGTATGCTTTTTACTGAATTAATTTATGTTTGATAATATTATATTTGTGTGTATTATGTGCTCACCGCCTGCAATAGCTGCTTTCGTTAGTATCTTCAAGCGCACTGAGAAGCAAGAAGGTACAAACTGAAACCGTTCATAGGTCGTCTACAGTAAGTTCAAAATTTGGATCCGTCTGTGTTTTTGTTCCGTTTATGGCAGCCTCGTATCATCCTGTGTTTATTTGTCACTTGTGCTAAGAAGTACTCTGTCGATGTTTATTTGATTGTTCAAGTTTGCATCATGCCATCCATTAGCCGTCGGTGTATTTACATTTATCGATTCTATGTAGTAAAAGTTCCTTCTTATTATATTTCTTTATTTACTTTTTTAAAATCCAAAATTCTTGCCTTTACATGTTCATCACATACCAACATCTTCCTAAGACAAATTAACATGTAGTCCAATATATTTAAGTACTAACGTTTAAATTCCTTAACTAAGTACCTACTTTGCTTTAGACTTTTGATTGCTTATACATTGATACTTTCAACTTCTGTTTGATACTAATATATTTTTGTTTCAAGAATTATTTGTACATACTATATGTTTGTTAAAAAAATAACCTCGTGTTGATTTAGAATGAAATACGTAAAATGCACTTCTAGGTTTAACGCGTTATACATTTTTATCCGGAGCATGTAAGATTTCATGTGAATTATGAAACACTTCACTTTTTACTAGTTCTTTAAGTAGGTCGTTTTAAAAAATATACATTTGTACAAGCTTTTACAGTGATTACCCCAAATAATGCCTTAAAGTGTTCCGACCCCTACATCTCGGCTCCGTTTGTAATTTTAGCTCAAGTAACTGTGTAAATAATGATTCGCAAACGGACAACTTAAGGGCCATTAATTCAGTGCAAATTTGCACGCAATTTCACTGAAGCAGTAACATTTGCATAAATATTAATTGAATAAATAAGTATCGCTAAAGTTTTGTTTAGACCATGCACATCCGCACATGCAGAAACTTTTAGTGTCTCAATGGGCCTTAAGTTACTTATAAAACTTGCAAGCTAAAGCCTGTAAAATAACATTAACTAAGCCTACCTATTTACTCCCTACAATTGAACGATGTGTTAACAAACAGAATAAGGAGTTCTCCAATATTGCCAAAGTCTATTCATTTCTTTATTGACAATGTTCGCGGTTTTGTTTTTACAATAAAATTAGCTCTCGTTGCTACTTTTGCATTTATCGGTCCATCGGTTTTTATTTTTAATAGATGCTCAATTTTATTTATTGGCAAATCGATACATTGTAGCAAAGTATATTGTACAGCTTACTTACACGTATTTCCACAGTCTCTGCCTACCCCTTGTGGGAAACAGGCGGGATACGCAAATGTATGTAAGATCACGTATTTTTGCTTTTACCTAAGTAAAAATGACGCAGATACTTTTCTACCCTGTCTGTCATTATTCCCATCTGTAGTAACGAAAGTCATCCACCTTTTGAAAAAAATCTCCAAGCCCAGGCCATATTTGGAGGACTCTATTTATCAGAAATAAAATGTAATAATTTCCTCACAACCAACTACTAGATGGAGAAGATCTTCAGTTTCGCGTGGCGCGGAAAGCGGGGTATGACAGAGGACCCCAAAGAGGACGGCAAGGATGACAAGCCGCACGACAAGTACGTCAACGACGATCAGGGGCTGCAGAGGAGGCACAACGTTGATACTCTACTGCAGGTAAGTAACATTTTGAAACAGAGGCGTGACAAGATCAAAGTTTCACGTGGGCGAGATATGTAATTCTAGTAGTACTTAGAATATTTTTTCAAAACTAAAATCCGACTTCTCTCCTAATCTACACAACCGATTTCCGGCCCAGGTGTCTTTGAATAATCAATGAACATACATAAAAAAGAGATCACGACGAATTGATAACCTCCTCTTTTTTGGAAGTCGGTTGAAAAGCGCTTTCAGACGCTAGCCGTCCTAAGTAAAAAACTTATCCGCTTCCGTGATGGAGCGAGGGCAAAGTTTCATATGGGAGGGCTAGTTTTGCGAGGCTCCTCCGAGATCTTTAAAATAAGTTCATCCGTATTACTCACGAGGCCCTATAGACCGCAAAGCCGTGCCTCTGTACTCGTATTAAAGCATATTTTATCTTCTCGCTAATGCTTGGTGAAATGGAACGGATAATACTTAATTAATTTTAATTGTGCCGTGTGGCTTTCGGACTAGAATAGGACCACTCTAACTCTTCCTGTGGATGTCGTAGGCAACTAAACGATTGAAGAGGAGAGGTAAGAGGTGTAAAAGCACAAACATCTCGTGCTAAAACTGCATTCCCAAAGGGTTGACGTCAGGCTGGCGGCCGGCGTCAAACTATATTAGCCAAATCGTTACAGTTCCGTTTATTTCTTCTTAATTTCGCATGGTCTTCAGCTTTGGATGTCCATTGACATGCATATTATATTCGGAGATGAAAAAGCAGGAAAGCACCTAACGTGATCAATTTACTTACAGGTCCACTTCTTTGGCAAGAAAGGCACGAACGATCTAAAGTTTGAAGGATTTAAGCAGTTCATGGAGAACTTGCAAACTGAAGTGCTGGAACTGGAGTTTCAGGAATTCGCTAAAGGTGATATACTTTTGTAGTGAATATTCTTATACAAGGTCCGTTCTGTCTTATTCTTAAGATATCCAAGATAGCTAAGGATAACGAGAGTTTTGTAACTTGATTAATGGTAACGGTAAGAATAAATAAAGAGAGTGAAATCAACAATATATCTGTAATTTTGTGACATTTTATTTTATTATCATATATACTTAATTACTATCACATCTGTTTCCCAGAAAGGTGGGTAGAGACATATGGACCTCCGCTTTCCGCCTTCATTCCACTATGAAGTAAAAAATAATTTACTTTTGATCAAGGAAACTCCAAATCATCGCATATGGTTTCTGACATCAAAACCATCCCTCGTTACATCAATTTTAAACTCCTCTTCCACTCTCTAGGTCATGAAACGATATCTGAAGTGGACTTCGCCAAGATCCTCCTCCGCTACACGTACCTGGACACCGACGAGTACGACATGTATCTCGACCGGCTTCTAGACAGAGTCAAGGACGAGATCGGCATCACCTTCGACGAGTTCAAGACCTTCTGCCAGTTCCTCAACAATCTCGAGGACTTCACTATCGCTATGAGGATGTATACGCTCGCTGATCATCCGATCTCAAAAGGTAAGTTGATTCAAACTATCCTACTTATATAAATTGTTAAAATTTTACTTTTCTTCTTTAGTTATTCCTTTACTTCACCTTAGACGGTAGATATAAATATAAAAATCCTGATTTATATTCGTTACAGAAAGTAGGAGAAATCGAGTAAAGGAATTAGCTTTGGACAGGTAGAAGTTACAAGTGTTGACGGTTCTACAGACTAGAGACTTGCTTTAGACACATTATTCGACTCAACTCGATCTATGCATTACAAGTACTCTTAAATTACATCGTCTGGTTGACATAGAAATATTAAAACAAACTGATAAATTCCAAAAAATCTTTGACAGCTTAATGGATGTTAACACTTCAAAGCTAAGTATAAAATTGACTTTCACAGACGAGTTCCACCGCGCCGTAAAGATATGCACCGGCATCTGCCAGTCGCAGCACCTCGTGGACACCGTGTTCGCCATCTTCGACGCGGACGGCGACGGCCTGCTCAGCTACAAGGAGTTCATCGCCATCATGAAGGACCGCCTGCATAGAGGATTTAAGGTTCATTTGCTAAATTTAAGAAAGAGATTGATCCCAGTACAATGCCCTGGAACACTGTGAAAGATTTTTACATATTTTAATATATTATCTGCGTAGAGGATTTGAGATAAAGACATTGGATTCAGTACCGTGCGCTGGGACACTTTGAAAATTATATTACATATTAGCTACTTGCGAAGTGGTTTTGAGGTGACAAAAAAACAAAAATTAGCAGAGTAAAAGAAATTTTGATGTAATTTAAAATTAACACGCCCACCATAACGCTTAAAAGTTTCCTTTGGGTCTTATGGCCCTTGGACCTGTCTGTCTGTAAGATATGCAGAATTCAATATGCAGATTGAGTCCAGAACACTACTGTGTTACTCATTAACTTATTAGCCTATCGAATGCTTTATTTGCTTAGTGGTTATGTCTATTAAATATGAAATAAATAAATAATACTGAAGGACTGTTTTGGAACTTCTCTAAGATTCACATTCTAGCAGCTCCGCGACAATAATGTTCACCGTCTTTAATTTTTTCAGTCATATGCCAAGAACGAAGGCTGGGAAGCGTTCAAGTCCTGCGTGAAACAAGAAATGAAGAGTGCTGTTTAAAGTTTTGTTTATTAGAGTCAATTGCCATCTCAATCATAATTGTAATTTACAACTTTTTAATATGTACTAATAATCAAAATTCACGGAATCTTCTCATAAAGTCACTTTATTAACATATATTAAAAAAATCTTTTTGTAAATAGGTTGAAATAGAGTTGGTCATCAAATTGAAATATTATATTTGAGTGCATGTAAGCAATAAATAAAGAAATGGCAATTAATGTTTTTACCTATTTAATTTATTTAGTACATGCGTGTGTTGAAGAAGAATACTGTAGGGCTAGGACGTCGCTCTTCATAAACCAACCATCAAAAGCACTTGTCAATTTTGTGGCCAACATAATTGAGACCGTTTGAAAGTATTTAAAACTTGGTTTTTTCCTTTGTATCAGTAAATTGAGGTAAATTATTCTAGGCATTAGTATTTATTCTAAGTCATTACTAACGAACAGTGAGATTTTATACGGTTGTTTATTTATTTCGAATAGCTTCGCTTTTATTAACATTTTAAGGCTTGCACCGTCAAACGGTAGTAAATTAAATATTAGCGTTAAGTTTCTTGAATTTTGATATGTTTTATATGTTTATAGGTAAAGTTAGCATGATTTCGTTCCTTGCGCTACGGACTGGTAGCCCCACTGTTTATCCCCACCAGTGGGGTCACGAGGACTTTTATGTACTGATGTCTCCATGGTAGTGGGTCAGTGGGGTCACGAGGACTTTCAAGTACTGATGTCTCCATCGCAGTGGGTCAGTGGGGTCACGAAGATGTGGCGCCACAATCGCCACGGTAATATTGCATACGGCAACCCCTACCGGACATCCGGCGGGCACGCCATCTTGTTTGACACGCACGCACTACATACGACACGTCTTTGCACTTACGTCAAAAACTCGTACGCATTCTTATTTAATATGTATATTGTGACTCGTTTCCATTACGTACATATTATTTCTTTCTAAGTTGTTATGAGGTGATATAGACAATAAACGATTTGGATTATCTACTAGTGTGTTTGGCTGGGTCTCACAATTCCCCAAAGTGGTGACCCCGACGTGATCAACTTACGCCGCTCTGGGGAGAAGCTCGTGTTGACGGCTCGCGCTGTGTGTCTGTTGAAAACCCGGCTGATCACCTCATCTCGTCCCGTCGGACTACGTGCCGTTGTCAAGTTCACGGCGCTGGAAGCACACCTGGGCACTCACTAAACGGATCCAAGCTGTTTTTCGTGAGCTACGTCTGCGGTTCGAGCAGGAAGCCCAGTGGTCCCATCGTTTTCCTCGCAACACAACAACACCAAGTTTTCGCACTCCATTGGTCTGAGGTGGTAGTTCCTGGCCTGCGAGGTGTAAGGCTGTGTGGTGTGCTGCCCCGTGTAAAGCGCTGCAACGTCGTCGACCTTCTACCGCAAACCTGAAGTGATCTGTGGCAGTCCAGTTTTTCTCTGCGAGCGGAGCGTAGGAAGCAGGTGTGAGGTCAACGTCCTCGGTCCACGACGTCACCGGCTTAATTTCATGTTTGATCAGGGATGCGGCTATCAACTAAAACTATTTACCTATTGTGTTATGTGCATGTTTCGTGTATTTATGTGTTTTGTTTATGTTTCTGCATTTCTGTGCATGTGTACCTAAACATTTTTATGTAAGTACTAAACAATTTCACATATTTAACCAAGGATAAGGCTAACAACTTAAAAACTACTGAACTATTCTGTTATGTGCATGTTTTGTGTATGTATGTGTTTGGTTTATGTTTCTGCACTCCGGTGTATACCTAAACATTTTGTGTTCTGTAATTTTTGCTTGGGAGCTTGCGGTTTGCCTCACCACCCCTGCTATACTTACAGTTAAAATGAACCTAACTAGAGTTAAAAATCTAAAATTAAATTGCAACTATGGCTAATGATGAGGCTCAGTTAGACAAGCTTATGGCTGAAAACGAAGAGCTTAAAATTACCAAAGCTCAAATTTGTAAAGTGTCTGCAAAGATCCCGCCTTTTTGGCCAAATAAGCCAGCTATTTGGTTTGCAACGGTGGAGGGTCAATTTGAAATTGCAGGAATCACTCAAGATACCACCAAACATAGCTATTTACTAGGCCATCTAGATTATAAATATGCGCAAGAGGTGGAGACATCATCACTAACCCCCCTCCTGCAGGTGAACGTTAAACCAAGTTGAAAAATGAACTTATCCGCCGTCTCTCTATGTCGGAAGAAGAGCGAGTGAGAAAACTCATCAGTGATGAGGAACTCGGGGATAGGAGGCCATCCCAGTTCCTCCGCCATCTACGTTCTCTGGCTGGAACAGCACTAGCTGATGGAAACATCATTCAACAACTGTGGCTACGACGCCTACCACAACAAGTTTAGGCTATTGTTGCACCACAACCGGACCTACCGTTAGAGAGGATGGCAGAACTTGCAGATAAGATAGCGGAGATTAGCTGCCCCAAGCAGGTGCTCTCCTGCTCAGCATCAGCGTCTTCTGCATCACCATCTTCATCGGTTCTAGAACAGCTAACCAAGAAAGTAGAGGAGCTGAGCCGGCAAGTGGCTGCTCTTTCTGTACCTCGAGGAAGAGCTCGCAGCAGATCAGCCAACAACCAGTCGAGAAGTGACACACCCAACCGATTGTGCTGGTATCACAAGAAATTTAAGACAAAAGCAGTTAAATGTATCAAGCCTTGCAGTTGGACGCCTTCGGAAAACACCACCAACAGTCAGTAGAGGCGGCGACTGATTGTTTATCTATTGGCCGCCGCTTATTCATCACGGATCGTACAACCAAGCACCAATTTCTTATTAATACTGGTTCGGATTTGTGCTGTTTCCCTCGTCGGTTTGTGAAGAACCGCACTCCGGTGGCCGACTACAATCTCAGTGCAGCTAATAGAAGCTCAATCAAGACTTATGGAAATATTGCACTCCATCTCAACCTAGGACTCAGACGGGAATTCCATTGGAATTTCATTGTCGCAGACGTCAGTACTCCTATCATCGGCTCTGACTTTTTAAGTTACTACAATTTATTGCCGGACTGTCGGAACAAGCAATTGATTGATGGACATACCAAGCTTCATGTGTGTGCTTCTATTGCGCAATCACAGCAGCAGAGTATAAAAGCTGTGTCCCTCGAAGGTTCTCCGTTTGCGAATATTTTAGCTGAGTTTCCTGAAGTCACAAGACCACCTGGCTTACCCAGGGTCATTAAGCATGATACAGTACATTATATTAAAACCAGTGATGGTCCACCGGTATCCTGTCGCCCACGTCGGCTAGCGCCTTCCAAACTCTCAGCAGCGAAGCATGTATTTGAAAATATGGTGCGCAATGGTACAGCTCGACCATCAAAGAGTGCATGGGCCTCTCCATTGCATATGACTCCTAAGAAGGATAGCACCTGGCGTCCCTGTGGCGACTATCACGCCCTGAATGCCAGGACTGTGCCCGATAGATACCCTGTCAGGCACATTAACGATGTTGCCAACAGCCTTGCCGGTGCCACCGTGTTTAGTACATGTGACCTTGTGAAAGCGTACCACCAAATTCCGGTTTTTGAGGATGATATCCCGAAGACGGCCATCGTTACCCCGTTTGGCCTCTTCGATTTCCCTTTTATGACATTTGGATTAAGGAAAGCGGGACAGACCTTTCAAAGGTTCATCGATGAGGTCACACGGGGTCTCGATTTCTGTTTTCCATATACTGATGACGTACTGGTGTTTTCAGCGGATGAAGCTACTCATAAGGAGCATCTTCGCATCCTATTTCAGCGATTTAAAGACTATGGTGTTGTCATCAACCCATCCAAATGTGTACTAGGCTCCAGCGAAGTCACCTTCCTTGGATATGTCATTACTCCTGAAGGCACACGTCCTCCTCAAGACCGTGTTCAGAACCTACTGGATTTTCCCCCTCCTAAAACTGTGCAAGGTATGAGAAGGTTCCTCGGCATGATAATTTTTTATCGCCGTTTTATCCCTAGCGCCGCTCGATTTCAGGCGCCATTAATTGATACTTTGGCTTCTACTAAAAGTAATGGATAGAAACCATATACATGGACATCTGAGCTGTTGGAGAAGTTTGAAGAATGTAAGAAGAGCTTGTGTGACGCCACTCTGCTTCAACACCCCATCAGTGGTGCGACATTAGGGCTGTTCACGGATGCTTCAAGTGTACATATTGGCTCTTGTTTACAACAACAGAAAAATGGAGAGTGGCACCCCCTCGCTTTCTTCAGCAAGAAACTTACGCCAACACAGTCTCAGTGGCCTGCTTACTACAAAGAACTTTTGGCGGTGTACAAAAGCGTACAACATTTCCGCCACATTCTCGAAGTTCAGCATTGTACCATCTATACAGACCATAAACCATTGCTGTACGCTTTCGTACAGCGTCGAGAGAAGCTCCCTCCTTCTCAATGAACAATGTAGTGGCCGATGCCATGTCCAGAATAGAAGCTATTACATTGGAGCAAGAGTATGAAGCTTTAACCAAATCGCAGGAATCTGACAAAGAGTTGTCAGACAGGTTGGGTTCAAACTCATCAGGCCTTCAATTGACAAAAGTCGATGTTCCTGGAGTTGGGTTGTCCTTGTATTGCGATGTTTCCGCTGGCAAGTCCCGCCCCTATGTCCCTCCCGACTTACGTCGTATAAAATTTAATAAATTTCACAATCTTAGCCATCCTGGTGGCAAGGCAACCGCGCGTCTTGTAGCCGAACGCTATGTTTGGCCTTCCATTCAAATAGACTGCCGGGAGTGGTCTCGTACGTGCGAGGCTTGCCAGCGAAGCAAAGTATCGAGGCACAATGTTTCTCCTCTTGGAACATTTGATGTACCATCGGGCAGATTTCTCCACGTCCATATCGATATTATAGGACCCCTGCCTGTGAGTGAAGAGTTCCGATACTGTCTGACAGCTATTGATAGAGTTACCAGGTGGCCAAAAGTGTGGCCTATGCGTACGATTACGGCTGAAGAAGTGGCCACAACTTTCCTTAGAGAATGGATACCGCGCTTTGGCGTGCCGTCGGTTATAACAACGGACCGCGGAACTCAGTTCGAGTCCGATTTGTTCCACCGACTGTTAAGGTCGACACGTTGTAGTTAGCGTAGACCGAGTTAAGCCAGCTTTCATTGACAACCCATCGCCCACCTCATCAGACAGTCAGGAGCCCTTACAATCTCCTCCCACGCCAGTAGTTCCAGCACCTGTGCAACAACCCGCTACTGTCACAACGAGGTCTGGAAGGATAGTAAAATTTAAAAATTTTGATTATTAATTTATTTGTCTCCGTAGGGGGGTGGTGTGGCGCCACAATCGCCACGGTAATATTGCATACGGCAACCCCTACCGGACATCCGGCGGGCACGCCATCTTGTTTGACACGCACGCAATACATACGACACGTCTTTGCACTTACGTCAAAAACTCGTACGCATTCTTATTTCCTATGTATTTTGTGACTCGTTTCCATTACGTACATATTATTTCTTTCTAAGTTGTTGTGAGGTGATAAAGACAATAAACGATTTGGATTATCTACTAGTGTGTTTGGCTGGGTCTCACAATTCCCCAAAAGGACTTTCAAGGCTCTGTTGCGACCTTTTATTCGGCACACGAGTCATATTTCAGAATCCGTGGACCAGCTTCGTGCAATATCCTTTATGTAAATAAATACCTAAGTAAACATTAAATTGTGTATTCACTCGCACTAACACTTTTTTACCTGTCATAAAGTTGGTTCGTTTATTGATAACTTCATTATTTTTCAATAGCAGGGAAAAGGTCTTATGAAAGAGAGTGGCAACAATGTTACTATTAAAAAGATACGAATTCTGTATAGCTTCACTGCCCCACTACAATGGAGACATCAGCACTTAAAAGTCCTCGTGACCCCACTGACCCACTGCAATGGAGACATCAGTACTTAAAAGTCCTCGTGACCACACAGACCCACTACAATGGAGACATCAGCACTTAAAAGTCCTCGTGACCCCACTGACCCACTGCAATGGAGACATCAGTACTTAAAAGTCCTCGTGACCACACAGACCCACTACAATGGAGACATCAGCACTTAAAAGTCCTCGTGACCCCACTGACCCACTGCAATGGAGACATCAGTACTTAAAAGTCCTCGTGACCCCACAGACCCACTACCATGGAGACATCAGTACTTAAAAGTCCTCGTGACCCCACTGCTAGGGATAAGCAGTAGGGCCACCAGTCCGTAGCGGTTCCTTGTATGTGGAGTCGAGAACTCAAGACCATTAAAAATAAATTGATAAATGCTCGTCTAAAACAAGTTTCGAATATAATAAAATTCAGCTTATCTTAGTATATCAGATGTTGCCAAAAATAGATTACAATATAACCATAATATAGGGACTACATTATTGTGAATAGTTTCAATTTGTCCCTTTTAAGTCCCATCAGAAAATCAGCATGAAAACGAAAAAATATATGTCTCTTAGAGCTGACGCTCGCCGCGTATCGTCAATCTTTGTCGCACGAAAGTCTGTTTTTAACAAGTCGTAATTTAAAAAAAAAAGACACACTTTTTATGTACCCAGTGACACTCTCAGAATTAAGACGAATCTAATGATATCTCTCAAGCTGAAATCCGTCGAGGAGTTCAGGCCGCAGAGCGTGCCAAAGAATTATACATACGAACATACATAATCTCGAAAATCATAATCTTCCTACTGGCGCAGTCGGGTAAAAATGGCAACACAGTGAAGTCAGGTCCAATAAGGTGCTATTAATAGATACATCTAACAGAACAAAAGAACCTGACAACTGATGGTCTAATCACAACAGCTGATTGGACCTGATGTGACTGGGCCGCCATGGCTGGAGACCCATTTTTCGGAAACCCTCATAGTGATCTATTTTAGGTTCAGTCCATAATTATATGCAATTTCAGTCTTGGAGCAGAGCGAAATATGTAAAAAACTTCACCTTATTCTCAAATTGTCTGTCATGGACTAAATAAAGTAGTAGGAACTAGGAAAGAGGACGTACTTATGTTATCTTTTTGCAGTATTTTCCTTAAAATGTTGATTTGTTCTGACGGTTTGTGGAAGGGCTTAAAAGTTTGCTAGTCATTAGACCTATCGTACAAATGTAATTTGTTATACTTACCTACATTGTTACCGTTTAAGTTTTGTGTTAAATCATGCAATTGCTACGAATAAAAAATGTATACCTAGTTATTTTCTTTTTATTCTAGCTGTATTTTGGGAACTTTTGTTTAATTTTGCAAGATAGTGGTTACTTATCCTTTGAACTTGCATAGAAAACTACTACAATTGTCTATGTACTTCGATCTAGCGGGGCCACTCGAGCTAGACCTTAAACACTAGTGGTAATGCTTTGTCTGTTCAATGTACCTCACGAATTTACTAGCAAAATCCAATGTACGACAACCATTTGGACGAAAATTAAAAAATAATTGTCATTCGTCCAGCGGTGCCCTCGGTTATATTACGCTAGAAATACATAAAAATAATTCAGATCTTAACTCAATGTACCTCTCGATTCATGTATTAATTCCAAGGAATCTTTAGCAGTTCAGGAGAATAAATAAATAAATATACAGGAGAAATTCAGCAAGAAAACTATTATCCGTCCAGCAGGGCACTGCATAATTTGAAGTCATACGTGCAGAAAAAGCTCGCCATTGTTATGTATTACCAATCCAATTATACAGGGCCCTACTGAACGGATAAAAGTTTTCTTGCTGAATTTCTTCTGAACTGCTAAAGATTCCTTGGAATTAATACATGAATCGAGAGGTACATTGAGTTAAGTTACGATCTGAATTATTTTTATGTATTTCATAGGCCAAATAACATGGGAAAAAAATTGTTACTTTGTTTATGGCTAAAATTTAAAAAAAAAAACAGAATTAACGAAAAACTCCCTTAAAAAAATAAAACTATTTATGAATTATAAAATGTTTAAGTTTCTATTCTATGCAATTTATTTATGTGTAAATTTGATCATTTTAATGACAACATTTTTTAAAACAAATATGGATTTTGGCTCTATGGTTCGTTGTCGCGAAAACTTTGACTTGGCATAGACAAAAGAAAAAATAGAACGTATTAAACATTACAATTTTTTTAATATGTACTAAAAGGAAATTTCTATTGAATACAAAACATTTAAATACACTAAGTTATAAAAAAAAATCAGTATGTTGCCGAAAACTGCACAGGATGCATTTAGGGTTGAACTAGTCGATACTTTTTCTACACAAATTTCGGGGAGGATTTCCTCCGCTGTTCTTACTACAGTTTTTGATACAGAATAGTAAAATTAAAAACTATTAATAAGTTATGAGCCATCAAAGATTCGTCTTTTTTTTTGTTTATTTTTACGCAACTTTCGGCGTAAATAAGTAATAAAAATACTGTAAAATGTCCGAAACAAAATCTACGACCGACACTGCTTAATTTGTCGAAGATTATAAACTTTATTTGTAATTGATTAATGCAGTAGTTTTTACATAAAACCCCTTTTCCCGAAGAACTTTACGTATACGTATTTTTACGTGCTCGGTTTACTATGGATTATCGTGCATTTTACCTCACTGCTTCGCCTGAACACAATGTTAGGTGAGGAAGCATGCTTTTAGGTCGCGCCCACGTATGAGTTCCAGCCCGTGATAAGTTCAACTTTAACGGTCCTCTGTGCCTCCCCAGGCACGTTATGCCGTTGGTCCCGGCTGTAATCAGTGAATGACAGTCATCAAGCTATGTCAGATGCCTGTAGGCAGATTGAAAACACTGAAACCAGATTAGGCCACTTTATACACACAAAAATCAGTATCACCTGTGGTGTCGTTTTCGTTTTTTTAATTTCTCAGTTGAAAACAAAGTGAAAAACAAATTGAGCATTTAAATTCTTTATTAATACCACATTAAAATAGATTTGTTCTTATAAATGTACACGTAATTTTTACACAATACGATTACAGTCGTAATCCATACTTTGCAATCCGCATCTGTCTTACGTTTATTGTAGAAGTACATATATATCGCCGCGTCATCGCTTTTCCTATATGTTAAGAGGTTATTAGACAGTCATTTGCTTGACATACACCACCCTGGTCTTTAAGGTAACCTGTACCTGTACCGATCGTTAAAGCCGAGGGGATGGACGAGAATCTGAATCATGTTAATAGACAATGCAGCTAGCAACCCATCACTATTTTAATCCCCTTCTATTTTCACGATAAAAGATGACTTTTGGGTCTAAAAGCCTCAGGCTCTCTCTGTTAGGGGTAAAAACGTGATAGTCTATCAAAATCGAGCGAAGTTGCGGACAAGTGCTAGTTAAACATGTCTTATCATAAAAGGCAGACAAATTTCTTAGGTTTAAACCAATATCCGCCTAAATATAGTTGAAATTGATAGATGAGTGTCATTTTACTAAATGTCAACTTGATTTGGGCGGCTGCCGCGGCACGCGTATGGCTTAACTCAAACCGGAACTGCAGCGGCTGGCAGAGCACTTTCATTGTCAAACCATATTCGCCTTTATTTCTACATTTTCTATCTTTCATGCGGACAGCCTAATATAGTTCAAATAAAAGGCCAACGGCGCCGCTAGCCCTCAAGCGGCCGAATTTTTCCAAGCCATTCTATGCGTTTCGTAAATAGAAATAAAGGTGACTTTGGTTCGACAGTAAAGTAGGCTGCCAGCCGCTGAGTTACGCCAAGGCTGCCGCGGAAGCCCGATGCGAGCCGGTCAGTCTGAAACATACCCTAGTTGTGCGCTGTTAAACTCCGTTTTACAATAAGAAGGGTCCTTTATTTACTGTGTGACTGCGTGTATGTCAAGGAAAGTGTCTCAAACTCATTAATAGAGCCGCCGGCAGATTTCGGAAGGATTCCTTAAGAGGTAGATGTTTTCCAAAGCGAACTACTTACACAGTGCAAGTTTCTTGCCTGTTGCAATGTTTACAATTAAATTGAAGCACCGAGCAACTTGTATTGTGACTAAACTAAACGTCCGGCCGAACACATACATTATTGCTCCAATTAAATTGTATTACAACAGGCTCTTGCCTGCACTGTGTTGGTTGGGCCTTAAGGTCCGGAAGTCTACACACGAATTCGGGGTGTAACACATAGACGCGTTTTCACGTTTAAACACAAGCCAAATTGGCCTTTATTTCATATACCTCCCCACCCCCTACCCGTCGCAAACGTACGTCTGTGACCTACTTATTCCCATGTGGAATACAATGAGAGTTTTTAAAAATATGTTCCCACGTTGTATTTTGCCCCATTTGCCTGCAGTGGCCAAAACACATATTACGGGTTTAGTCAGTTAAATGGAAACTCTACTGACAGCTGTTTTATTTCAATTAAGTTAAATGGAAATTCTAGTGACAGCTGTTATTTCTATTAAGTTAAATTTAAATTAAATATTATACAGTCAGAAATCCCAAATAGTGCAGAAAGCCGCGAAACCGTCGGGCCGCCGCTCCTGACACTCGCCCTGGCGATGATCGTCTAAATCGATCAGAACCTGGTCGGCTTTCCCGACTATATTACGCGACTAAACTGTTTAAACAATTAAAAGTATATGTGTCAGAACATCAGAAACAATAGTTGAACAATGCATTTTTGGGTAGTGTCTATAGTTGGGAATGCACATGGATATAACCCTTAAATTCTATTAGTGGGAGCCCTTAAGTTTTATATAATAATCATAATAATAAATGAAGTTTAAAGTTAATTAAAGTGCAAATTCACAACTTATAAAAGGCAACTTAGTTCGAACTCAGCTTGTATATTTTGTACGCACTTTAGGAGTCATTTTGTTTTACTAAAATAATCTTTTTTAATATCATTATTTTAAATGACTGTCCAAAGTGAGTACGTTTAAAACAATACAATCCCAAAATCAGGGCCTCAGGACAAATGGCTATTTATGTTTTCTTTTAATAAAAATAAATCTGAATATACGAAACTATTCGAGAATGGAAAGAAAGAAACTAAATAGTATATTTGGTAGAATAAATCTTTCTTATTTTTAACTCGTGCGTTTAACTTTCTTATCTCTCTTGCTTCCAGTAAGTATATTAAATGAACTTAGATCTACAAGAATATGTCTGTGATAAAGAAAGCCTCCTTTCACATGTATTACCCTCGCCTGTGGTTGGCTAATTACTACAATCTAAAATATTCTTTATCGACAATAAAAACCACTTGTAACGCATAAGGTAAAAAGTGCGATGCGCGCCCTCTCCTCTCAGACACCAAGCGGTCGCATGCGACCGGTACCATTGCATAAAAACTTTATTTGCACAGTATAGAGTTTAATTTTGAATGCCTGCTGACGGCGCATACGTTTTGCGCGTGGGAAGAGAGGACCCCGGGTTCTGAAACAGCTAACGATGTGGCCAGGCACGCGGTAAGAAGAGAAGAAGAATAAAGAACCACTTGTCCTGAGCTCACTAACTCTATGATCTATGGTCGCTCAGCAGCCCGGCGCTGCGATGAGGTTCAGGTGCTGTCCGTTCTCGGTGGCCGTGGTCAGCCGATGCCGGAGGGCGAACGCCGCTACCACGCGCGCTACCTGGGAAACAAATCAAAACAATGACAACCTTCTTTCTTATGCAATGATCATAGGTTTATAGATTCCGCGTTGATTAACGCGGAATCTGTTTTGAAATGTGGTGGCGTATTCTTTGTATGAAGTACATGTATGGCAACTAAATAGATAAGTCACCTAAACAGAAGGCAATGTTATTAAAATTTTGTCGTATTAAGCAACAAACAGGTTACTTTTCTAGTTTTAACGTTTAGCAAGGTCTCGTTCTTGCAACAGTAAATTCCCATAAAAGGGAAAGAGACACAAGATGAGTTTTATGTCAGATTATCTCTTTAAAGTTTCTTTTTTTTTGCTCTTTGGCCATAGATATTAAATAAATTAGTGGGCCTCGCCTATTGCAGAAAATCTCGGAACTAAATTTAACATGGAACCGCCCATAACACAGATTAAAACACAATGGTGGCGCCATCATTTCAGGCTTACTAAATTATTTATTAACCTGTAAGGGAAAGGAACGTAAGTGAGAAAGAAAGAATTAATGGTGAAACTACTGTGAATGAAAGAGTCAGTAAGACAGTTTGAGAGCTGTTTGTGACCGAGATAAGTGTTGAAGAGATAAAGGCTAAAACAGAGTTTAAGGAGCTTATAAATATAAATTTGGCCATACCTCTGCGGGCGAATCTTCATGCACGGCGTGACCACACCGCGTCAGTACTTGCATTTGGAATTTACCTGAAGATAAAAATAAATAAGTTAATGATGAAAGGTAAGTGGCAGTTATTTATACAGAATATTGTTTTTATTTATTATTAATAAAAGTTATAATCAGCCAAGTATAACACTGTTTGATTTGACCTAAAATCAGTATTTGGAGCTTTTGGTCGCGGAATCCGAATCTAAACCTTTTTGGAAGTCAAGATGGCGTCAGGTTTTTTAAAAACATCATTGAAATAATTTTAATTTAAGGTTCAAAAATCTTTCGATTTTGCAGTAAGGAACTTCGTTCTCACTGGGAGTAACACTACATCCATCCCTTGTTTTCTAGGTAACCTACTGACTTAACTATACGCGTGGCCTTTATCCTTCCCGTTCTCTGGCTGGCGCCCAGTGTAGGTAACATTCTAATGGGATATTACAAGGTACATATGACAGAATAGTAGATTATTAACCAAGGGGATAAAGCAGTGTCTTCTGTCGCGGGTGACGACTTAAATCGTGAGCGCAACGAAGGACTCGAGGTTTACTCCCGAGCGGAGCGAGGGTGTTAAATACTTAAATCACGAGCGAAGCGAGGGATTTAGGACGAGTTCTGAGTGTAGCGACGGATTTAAGTTCACCCAAGACAAAGACAGCTTTATCACCGAGGAAAATACTCTAATTTTCGTACCATTTGCGAAAAAATAAAGACAATAATATAAAGACACGAGACAAGCATTTATTAAAAGATATATTTTAATTAATTTTTATCCGGTTACATAAAAGATACAAAATGTTTTACGTTGTAAATAAATATAGGTACGCAGAAAACTTGGCTGTATGTGTGAGACGCAAATGACCCTTTGCTTTTTCTTTTTGGAAAACTAAACAGTTGGTGTAAACAAACAATGACATGACTTGATTTAGTTTTTTATTTAATGAAATTTAAGTGGTTTTGTGGACGTAAAAAAATAACGATTTTGAATCGACAACATGTATCCACATGTTGTCGATTCAAAATCGTTATTTTTTTACGCTTAACAATATAGAAATGAATTCAGTTCAGTATAAATTTCGGTAAGTATTCCAAACTTAAACCACATTCTCCCTCTAGAGGATGAATGAAATTCAGTACAATTTTCTTTCCCTGTTTTCATTCTTGGTATAGAGCCTGAATGGAATTCAGTACATTTTTCTTTCCCTGTTTTTAACAGATTAATAATGACTATTGTTATGTTCGCTTTTTGTGCCATAGAATGTGCCTTTTTTGAGCAAGTGGTACGAAAAATGTATTTTTTATTTCATTTCGTTTAAAGAAATCTTTTCTTGAGTATGGCTAAGAGGCTCAAAATCACCCTATATGACCGTACCCTGCATCTCCCAAACAGTGAGCTGCTTGTCCAGCCCGTCGATGCTGGCCAGCAGCAGCTAGCTATAACGTGACCTGCATCTGCCCGACAGTGAGCTGCTTGTCCATCCCGTCGATGCTGGCTAGCAGCAGCAGCTAGCTATAATGTGACCATACCCTGCATCTGCCCGACAGTGAGCTGCTTGTCCAGCCCGTCGATGCTGGCCAGCAGCAGCAGCTAGCTATAATGTGACCGTACCCTGCATCTGCCCGACAGTAAGCTGCTTGTCCAGCCCGTCGATGCTGGCCAGCAGCAGCAGCTAGCTATAATGTGACTGTACCCTACATCTGCCCGACAGTGATTTGCTTGTCCAGCCCGTCGATGCTGGCCAGCAGCAGCAGCTAGCTATAATGTGACCGTACCCTGCGTCTGCCCGACTGAGCTGCTTGTCCAGCCCGTCGATGCTGGCCAGCAGCAGCAACTATCTATAATGTGACCGTACCCTGCATCTGACCGACAGTGAGCTGCTTGTCCAGCCCGTCGATGCTGGCCAGCAGCAGCAGCCGCGGCGCGCGCGTCGACAGGAACGCGGCCGACAGCCCGCTGAACCAGCCCGACCAGTGGGCCTCAGTCTTCGATAAGTCGATGCGCCATTTATATCTAGAACCAAAGAGGGTATCAACATATAAATAAATACAAATCGCAGCTGATCGTGACGTCACGCGAAATTTACATGCGCTGTATCTTTGTCAATATTTGCTAATCAGAGAAAAAAATAACGCATATGGATACCATTTTTATTAGGGTTCCGTACCCAAACGGTAAAAACAAGACATAACATAATATAACCCCCATAACTAAGACTTCGCTGTTCGTCCGTCCATCTGTCTGTCTGCCTGTCAGCAGGCTGTATCTCAGGAACCGCGATAGCTATGCAGTTGAAATTTTGTAAGATAGAATTTTGTATTTCTATTGCCGCTATAACAAATACTAAAAACAATTTCACAGAATAGATCGTAGTATATTTATTTTAAAAATTAATAATGTGAATTAAAATAAAATAATTATTTCTATACAACAAACGTGATTTTTAATAGATAATGGTACGGAACCCTTCGTGCGCGAGTCCGACTCGCACTTGGCCGGTTATTAATAGTCTATCTAATGAACCAAAAACATCCCTGTTGTAGCTATCTCCATTAGTTCACTTAGTCAACAGTAGTTGCGCCTAGTACTTTAGACAGCTTATTAGCGCAAACAAAAAAAAAATTAAAATTGTTCAAGTACATAGAAGCTTATTTTCTTATTATGTCTGATTTGTGAATATTTTTATGTTTGTGTGTTGTAGCAAATTAATTTGTCTATCTATCTACATATCTATTTATATAAAACCATAAGTAAAAATCATGTTAAACATAATTCAAAATGATTTGGTGTGTGAATACTGTAAGAATAATTCAAGGAACACGTTCAAACGAACAGTCATTGTTTGGAAATTTAATACGTTTGATAAAAACGCCAAAATAGAATAGGGTCCAATGTTGGAGTTGGAGTCTGTAGAGTTACGTGGTCTATATCAATGGATGCAGGTCATTTCAGCAATCCTTGGAGGAGATCTTTATTCTGCAGTGGACTCTCTGTGGCTGATATAATATGATATGATGATGATTATCAATTTATTACTTACTTCATAGCAGTGTTGCCATCCCCGACGGCCCCGGGCCTCACAAACTCCTTCTTTTCCGGGACCTCCATTGCGGCCTCAGTGTTCCCATCCCCCTCCTCCTCCCCGTCGTCCTCCTCCGCGATAGAGTCTGCACGGGCCGTATGCCTGGTCGGCGTTGGTTTGCCGTCCGACACTGGCGTGTAAGATTCCACTTCGTTGATCGCTAGGAGGTCTGTTTCACAGCTGGAAATTAAAAATATATATGTCGATATGGCTATGACTATGTATATACTCGTATGTAGCTATATAAAACGGCGCCTGTCTATGGTAAACCCCACTATTGAATTGTTGAGTATGGCGTTGTAAAAGCGTCGCACGGTCGAAATATCGTCAATGTTATTCGTACCACCGTACTGTGCATACTCGTTTTGCTGTGGGCTTGGCCATGACTCATTTAATTGCGATTATTGTAATAGATAAGAGTTAGTAATTCGATTTATTAAAATGACAGTCTACTCCTGGACCGCCAGGCTTACCGTTGGTAAGCCCTGTGGGCACAGTATAACTGTGCGAGCTAGAGAGTTTAAGGGGATATCTGAATTTTCCAGAGTCTAGTGCTGCCCCCATTTGAAATAATTCATTTGAACGGAAACGAAGACATCATTTAAAATTTTGTTTTGACCAGGTACTAGGTAACCCTTAAAACGATTTTATGAACAACTGTTTACATGTCAAAGCTTTTCTACGCACATACGCCAAAAATGGCCATCAGTAAACAGTAGTACACAGCAAAACGAGTATGCACAGTACGGTGGTACGAATAACATTGACGATATTTCAACCGTGCGACGCTTTTACAACGCCGTACTGGACCCCAGAAAATTCAGTTATCCCCTTAAGGGGCTACCTGAATTTTCCGGGGTCCAGTGCTGCCCCCATTTGAATTAAATCATTTAAAAGGAAACGGAGACATCATTTAAAATTTTGTCTTGACCAGACCCTAGATGACCCTTGAAACTAATTTATTAACTACTGTTTACAGTTTCAGTCAAATGATTTATTTCAAATGGGGGTAGCACTGGACCCCGGAAAATTCATGTAGCCCCCTTAAGCTGGGCAAATAAATAAATGTACATACTTGACGATTTGACTGGGCATGGATACTCTCGCTGAGTCGACATTACGTACTTGTCCACTTCTGACACTGCAAACAAAAAAGGAATAGCCAATATAAGAAAAATATACTAGCTATAACCCGCGACTTTGTACGTGTAAAAGTAGAAAATGGTTCAAATAGTTATAATTGGTTTTTTACGTTATTAATTATGTTATTTATTATAACATATAAATAAGTATATTAAAATGTTTGAATACTTATAAAATATAAAAATCTTTATTAAAGTGAGATTCTTAAATCCCCCCACCCCCCAAATATTGTTATATTTTCGAAACAAAAATTTCAAAAAAGAACAAAATTTCGCTTTCGCTTTTGCTTTTGCTTTCGCTTTCGCTTTCGCTTTCACTTTCGCTGTAGCTTACGCTTCCACTTTCGCTTTCGCTTCCGCTTTCACTTTCGCGTTCCCGTTCCCGTTACCGTTCCCGATCCTGTACCCGTTTCTCGTTCCCGTAATTTCTCCTGTACTTGTCGCTACAGCAAGAGAGACCAACGGAACGCTTCAGCATGGCCTAGGTAGTAGGTCGCCCCATTTCATCTCTCTAGGGGTTGAATATTGGAAAATCCTATAACACGTTCTTGCTCATTTACCGCCAGGAGAACTCTTGCGAAGTTTCGAATAAAATGGTCAAGCTAATCTTCTTTCTCCATACAAACTTTGGAACCCGTTTCACTCCGCTAGAGGGTTAATTTTTAAACCTTTATTAGTGCACCCGCAGATCTCATAAGGACCCTATGGGACCATATTGGAGATACCCAAATTTGGAGTCTCTAGACCCAGCGGCTTGGGCTCAGCGTCAGTGTCATTCAGTCATTCAGTTTCTTCTTTTATTTATAGAAAACTGAAAACCAACTGTAACACCAAACTACACAACCGATTGTTAAAAAATTTCTATGGGACCACCTGACAAGAATTTCCAAACAAGAATTTTCCAAATTGGTGCAAGTACCTTTGAGTAATCGGGAATCATAAATAAAAAATATAAGTCGCTATAGTAGTACTCGCCAAGCACTGGTCAAATTAATATAATTCAATTATACTTACAACATTTCGACTCAAGAAGATACATAAAAAAATACATTCAAATTGATATTTATAGTGTATTAGTACATTCTATTTCGTAGTTTTTTTTTTCCAGTATATGAATTCAAAGTGTAATAATTACTTATTACACTTTTACGCTTATAACGTCTATGTAGTATGTGGTGCCAAATAAGGCCTAGGCGGCCTAGCTTATTTGTGATCCTAGCCCATAATTAAATTCGTTACTAATTAAAAACAAATTTACGTCTACAGATCAATGATGTCCGAATACATTTCAAGAGTAGCAATTACTGTTGACATTTGCAGCTTCTGAGTTTACTTCTCGTTGATATGCCACTTTAAGTTTGACTAGCAATTACGAACGATTAATAAACATGAGAACAAACCTTTTTTTTTATTAATGCTTTTGTTATAATATTGACTAATATATTAGAATTTGAAAATAGGTGGGCCTTATTTGTATCACTTACCTTATTAAAAAATTAGATTCCGACGAATTAAGAACTTCCTACTTTCTTGAATTCGGTTATACATGCTTAAGGGGCTACCTGAATTTTCCGGGGTCCAGTGCTACCCCAATTTGAAATAAATCTATTGAAAAGAAACGGAGATTTCATTTGAAATTTTGTCTTGATCAGACCCTAGATAACCCTTTTTATCAACTATTGTTTACAGTTTAAAGTGAGAACGTGAAGCTTTTCTACGCACAATTGCGAAAAACGGCCACTTTTGGCGTATGTGCGTAGAAAAGCTTCATGTTCTCACTTTAAACAGTAAACAGTAGTCCATAAAATAGTTTGGAGGGTTATCTAGAGTCTGATCAAGACAAAATTTTAATTTATATCTCCTTTTCCTTTTAAATGATTTAATTCAAATGGGGGCAGCACTGGACCCCGAAAAATTCAGGTAGCCCCTTAATTAATTCTTATTATTTCCTAATTAATATGCAATTAGGAAAAAACCTAGTATGCTTACCACCACTCGATAGCGTGTTCAATACTCTTGAAGTGTGTAGGTCTGCCGCGCAGGAAGCTTTGCATGCTGGCCAGGGCGTCCATTGCTGTTCCTAAACATATAAACCTCAAAATAAATACAAGCGCAAGTTTATTGGCAACGAAAATTTAAAAAGCCCCATACTTTTAAGTGTTTATTTATTTACATATTAAAATAAATTTAAAAAAAAGTTGAATGTAAATACAGCGCATTATAAACATATATTAAGTTTTTCTTTGCACTATGTACTGTGGGATATCATTATATCTGTCATAAACTACAACAATTAGCATCTACCAGTTAGGTGTACACACGAAGCGGGCTTAGCCATGACCACAACCGGTTTTTTAGTATGTGACGAAGCAAGCGAATACAGGATGAATATCTTTCCATGTTCATTATATAATTAGACGATATGTTATTTAATTTCAGGGGTTATGTAATTTGTTAATAAAGTTATGTTTTAGTTTCTTTTTAATCTTTTTTCTGTTATTGTTGTTTTTAGATCGTTTGGCAACTGATTTATTAAAAATATAGATGTTCATCCCCCTAACTTTTCCAAAAACTAAACCGATTTTTAGTAAAGATAGCCAAGAATCATCTCGATCAAATCAGCTTTCAAACAAAAAAACCGCATCAAAATCAGCCCCTTTTTTTACAAACACGTCAAACTTAAAACGACAATCTTTTTCATTGGGGGTTGAAAAGAGTATATCTTGTATCTCACGTATTCACGGCGATGGTATTTCATCTGGACGTTAGTCCAGATGAAATACCCTTTATGGCAACCATATTGTTTAAATACATGTGCAAAGGTACAACGAAAAAACACATTTTCACTATACTGTAAACAGTAGTTCATTAAATTCTTTGAAGGGTTATCTAGAGCTGTATGAGACCAACATTTTAAATAATATCTCGGTTTCCTTTCGAATACTTTATTTCAAATGGGGGGGCAGCACTGGACCGACAAAAATCATGGATATAATGAAAAATCCATGTTAATAGCACTGCGTACTCTGGTCACTCATCTTCATTAAAGTAACTTGTCGAAGATGAGGGCACAGAACCGAGATAAGTGTTGCGTCGACCAAGAGTGACCTATGCTTAGCAGCTCATAATAAAACAATTATTATTTTTTAAATAATAAAAATTTGTTGAGTTTGTTGTGTGACACAAATAGGTAATGTTTCTTTTAAAGCATTAAGGCCAATTTACACATTGTAAGTTTCTTACCTGTTGCATGCAGTAGAAGCAAGAAATTATTTGTATGTTGACGTTTTTCTAGACCTTGCAAGTCATATATTGCTTAGATTAAATTATAAAGTACAGTAAAGTATTAAATTGATTCAATTAAATGTATTTATTTCTTACATGACACCACATCATAAACTTTAAACGAGCAATTCTTGTATACAAGAATTGACGAGGAGTGACGAGGCAAAAAAATTTGTTTTCTTAAAAAAGTAACCGCGCATCTAGTGGTTATAAAAAGGGTCATTTTATAGGAGAGAGAGAGGGCTTATTTCACATATCTCACCTTCAACCACATCAATGACAGCTAAGCCATCGATATGCTGTTCTAAGGACGGGGAGTGCGCCACGCGGACCGCAATGGCACCGCCCATGGAGTGCCCCACCAGAATCATCGGGGGGATAGCCCCGTCAAACAGCTTGTGGAGGACCTGCTCCACGTCCCTATAAGAATATAGATGTGATTTAGCAAGTCAGTAAACCCTACCAGCCAATTCACTGTTATCTTTTTTTTCCTAGCCTGATGTGTCCCATAGCTGGGCAAAGGCCTTCCCCTGTTTCTTCCACACATCCCCATTTTGAGCAGTTGCTAACATCCACTTGTTAAAGAGTCTATAGCATCCTGCAATCTCTTTCATAGTTTACCCCTGCCTGTGCATCCTTCTGTTTTATTCTGAACATCCAAAATATATTTAGATAAATTTTAAACTATCTATCTATTGTGTATGTGTAACTTGCCAACATTGCTACCTAAAGGCATCTGACATTGCCATACACTTGACAACTGCCATACACTAATGACAGCTTAATGTGCCTTCCAAGGCATAAAGGAGCTCGACCAATCCAAGTGCGGATCATGCTTGGTGTCGCTTAACTTGCGAAAGTGCTAGTAATACAGCTCCCCGCACTGCAATTATACTGATAACTACTTTTATTTCACCTGGCTAAAGTGTCTGCACTCAAGTCATCTGGTTCCTTAGCTTTGGTCTCCCCATGTCCTCGGATGTCCATGGACACAACCTGACAGTGGATCATGTTGGTTATCTCCTCCTGAAAATTGAGGTTGTGTTAGTAAATTCAACAATAACTCATTTTTTATCCCAATGCCTGTAATAACTGTGAATTAAACCACAGCAGGCATAAGGTTAGCATTGTCAGAACACAGGCCTCACCCATATCTTTCTAAAACCTTTTGTCCTTTCCTTTGCCACCTGCATCCAGTTGCAGGCAGAGTGATGCTTTATATCCTTTACCCAATGCTGTCATAAATACAATATTTTCTTTATTAACATCAGTAATCAGTTCTCTCCTATGAGCAGAGGAGTTTTTTAAGAATTTGCTTCTCAGCGGCATCATCCCTTCTTAATATCTGGCAGTTTAAGGTGCTTTTTGTTACTAATATTAACCGGTTTCGATACCAGCTCTATGTACAGTACAGTATTTTAATATCTTTTGAAAATACTAACAGTAAACAAAGACCAGCTCAACCCCGAGTATCCTCCACCATGTAATGTGACAATCCTCAGTTGCTCTGGATGATCAGGTTCTGGAGACAAATACACTCTGAATACACCATTCTCCGTCTCCACGTCTACGAAACGGTCGAAATACTGCTTCCATGGCACAGGAGTGTAGTCCTTGCGACGCCCAGCGCCGAACGGAGCCAATCTAAAAGAAGTTGCAATTTTTTTAGTTACAGCTTCTTGTAAACAAATTTCTTACTGAAGTTATTAATTTCTTACTAATTGCAGATTAATCTTGTTCCTTGTGAGTATTAAATACTTTGTTTATTAAGAATAGTTTGAAAGATATATTTGAACATTTAGGTCATTTTATCTTTCGGGTGTTCCGTTTGTTTAACCAAAATCTAATTTTTTAAGTATTTTGAAATAATATTTTAGCAATATTAGTGCCTTATTGTCTACGTTTTTAGTTATCTAAATTGTAAAATAAGTACAGTTTAGCATAATAGAATAACGATTATATAAGTCGAAAAGAATGCGTTTCGGGTGTTTCATGATTCTGCCTGTATGTCCTGTATTGTTAGATTTATTTAAAATTCTGCGACTTTGCTAACGGAAGCCTTCCTAAAAATTACAGGGCTCTAAAAGTATAATATTTACTAACCATCTACCACAAAATCACTGTCATGTCATAAATAACGGTTTACTATTTTTTTTATAATGTTTACTTCGTTTCGGTTGTTACCATGGTCCTGTTTCGGGTGTTACGAATACAAAAGTCAAACATTTCTAGGTACTAAAAAGGTAGGTAACAATTAAACAGAATTAATTCTTCTTATAAATAACTCAAACATATTCTTAAAAAAATACGAATGTAAGAGTTACAAATATATTTTTAACAATACACTTGTAACTCGTACATGTGTGTTTGTGACAAAGAATTATTGTCCATGTGTAAAGAAAAAACTTAGAATGTTCCTGCTGCTTCTCTTCCCTCGCAGATCGTAGAAGCCGATCGAGGGACTGGGCGAAAATGCAAATCATATAATTAGGCGATGCGGCTAGCAACCCATCACTATTTGATTCCTTTTTAGGGTTCCGTATCCAAACGGTAAAAACGGGACCCTATTACTAAGACTCCCCCGTCCGTCCGTCTGTCTGTCTGTCTGTTTGTCACCAGGCTGTAACCCATGAAATAGTAAATCTAGAGGAATTCCCTAAAATGGGGACAAAATGTAACGGCTGTAATGCCGTTATATCTGATATTATTTATATGGAATGTTCGCAAGAACAATGTAAGAGGATCTACCACTTGATATAATATTGAATAATGTCATAATGTCATATGGCTTGCTCTTATGGGGTAAAGCGGCTAACATACATGCTATCTCTGTGCTACAAAAGAGAGCAATTCGGTCGATCTACGGACTAAAATCACGCGATTCCTTAAGAGAGTTATTTAAATCTATAAATATTCTTACTGTGACATCTCAATTTATTTACGACAATCATCTATTTGTTAAATCTAGGTTAAATAATTACAAGAAAAATAGTGATGTTCACAGTTATAATACTCGCAACAAAAATCAGCTTCATACGCCTAAATTTCGACTTGCTAAAACTAGAAAGTCACTCTTAGGTCTAGGTATAACATTATTTAATAAACTTCCCGAAGCGATCGTTAACCTACCAATGGCAAAATTTAAAACACATGTTAAAAAAGTTTTATTGAACAATGCGTACTATACTATCAATGATTATTTAAGAGATAAAAACGCGTGGACACTTCCTAAACATTTTCCATTACACTCCACACATGAAACATAAATAGCTGCATTTTCTGTTACCATAATAAGCCTACTGTAAAAACATGTAAATGCTCTGCGATCAATAAGTGACCAACATATAATTAATATTTTCTCTTGACAAGGTCTGCGAGTTCGGGTTTTTCATGCTCACTAAAATGTCCAATCCGGTGGTGGCGTCGCTGGTCGGGTCGTTGGATTCCCTCTAATATGGTTGAGTTTAACGATGGCTGATCCGTGCGTCAACTCGTGAACGGGTGCTGCCGGGAGGGACTGGTCAGCTCGGCTTCGCTTTTTTGACTACTTAATATTTTGTATTACGCAATTTATGTTTGTTTACTGGTTCGCAAGCATTACATGTTATAATGTGTCAACATTGTATTATATTATAAGTATTTATTAATTAAAAGACAATTATAATAATATGACAAAGCCCTTCTGGCGAGTAGGCGACCAATACTGTGAAAATGAGTTTCTTTCGGCGTTTCTTCTCAGCAGTGGTCGTTACGAAGCGCTGGTATCGGTAGCTTTTCTTTAAAAATAAATTAAATTTTAATATACTTTACACGTAACATAAATTATACTTATCGTGTAAAAGTGCCTGTAAAGGTCTAATTACTGAATAAACATTTGAATCTTTGAATCTTTGAAGTGCCTAGCTATGACGGAGGAAAAGTTTGAACAGCTTACTTTGGGGTACAAGAGCAAGTGGCAGTGTCCTGAGTGTGTACGTGCAGCTCAGAAGACGGATAATACCAATACACCAGTAAGAGGCACTGTTATGATGAATAAAACGTTCACACCTAGCAGCTATGTATGCTTAGAACGCGGCAGTCGTCTCAAACCTAACGAGTCAATGGGGATCGACCTGGAGTACCGAATCTTAGAAGAAATAAGAGAGTTCCGAGCCGAAACTTTAGCTCAATTGGAAAAGCAAAGCAAGGAGTACTTAATACTTAGTAATCGCTTTACGGAACAAGAAATAGAACTAAGGCAGGTACGAAAAACATTAGAGGTATTCGAAAAAAAATCCAGTGAAAAAATATCAATGCTTTCTAGCATTGATATTTTTTCACTGGATTTTTTTTCGGTCAAGCAAGTGAAAGAACTAACTGAAAAGAATAGCCGTTGCAAGAATCTGTGGAATCAAACAATCAAAACAATAGCGGACAATCGACTCAAGAACCTAAAAAGGCAACATCGTATGTAAATATAATTAAACGACAGCAGGTAGTCAGCATTAACCCACCACAACAAAATGAGGCCACGAAACCAGCGAGTGGAGTAAAGAACACAACGGTAACCAAAAATGTTCCTATGAGCTCTGGCGAGGTTATGAGTAAGGAAAATAAAGATGAGAAAGTGGAGACGAATGAGTGGACTACTGTGACGAAAAAGAAAAGCCGATATCCCAATAGTGAGGTAAAAAAGGGAGGCATAAATGACAGCCAAATTAAAGGCACAGAACGTAAGAAATTCTTAAACGTTTGGCGGCTAAATGAAAACACAAAAGAGGACAGCTTAGAACAGTCTTTCCCAAAGTGGGCGATAACGCCTCCTTGTGGGCGCTGGAGGCTTTAAGGGGGGCGGTAACGGGCCCAGAATAAAGTTGGGGGGCGCTGATGTGATTTAAGCAATGAGTGATTTATAACTTCAGCTATTTCATATTTTAAATTTCACTGAAATTAAAATCCTCTTACTACACAACATCCATTTATTAGTTCATATTTATATCCTTTTTTATTGTACAAATATAAACTAAAAATGTAATTAATATTTATTATTTTAATGCGTTCACAACGCTATTTATATCGTTAAAGGAATCAAACACTGAAAAAATTTCGTGTTTTAAAGTTTCGCAGGTGAGGTCCCCACTTCCAATACTCTTTATTATTGTAAAATTGTATTATTATTGCTATTTTTGTATTTAAAATTAACAATGTTGATTATTGTTATTTTTTATAAAAGATACTCTAATGTACTGGTGTATGTATTATTATTGCTCTCTCGTTTAGAATATAGGTTGAATTAAACTACAGGCAAGACAAATATGTGATTCAGGTTTTTATGGTGAAAAAAAAAGGGGGCGCTACAAAATAACTGATTTTTTAAAGTGGGCGTCTGACAAAATAAGTTTGGGAACCCCTGGCTTAGAACAACACGTTAAAGACATATGTGGCAAGGAAACGCCTGTCACTATTGAAAAGATAAAACCCAAAACCAAAAGAGACTACGCTTCATTCGTCGTAGGAGTACCAGAAAGTAAATATGAAAAACTGTGCGAGTCGGAAAATTGGGCGGTCAATATTGAGTACTGTGAATGGGTGTGGTTTCGTCGACTATCCAATCGCAACTCAGCCCAAGCACCCCAGTCAAAGTAAATCTATCGATGTATATTACCAGAATGTAAGAGGGCTTAGAACAAAAGTAGAAGCCTTCTATTTGAGCATATCGAGTTCAAATGCAGACTTTTTCGCTATCACGGAAACTGGTGCCAACGAATCTATCCACGATGCAGAATTGATACCACCCGGATACTCAATACTTAGATGTGACCGAACGGACGGTAGGAAGCAGGGAGGCGCGTGTCTAGTGGCCGCACCGCGTTACGAGATGCGACGAGTGCACTGCGATGTCAACATCGATAACCATGAATTCGAACTAGTTAGTGCAAGCGTATACCTACAGGATAGACATTTATTCTTATTGTGCGTAATATACATACCACCGGGTACTTGTGAAAGTGAATATTTATTAATGTTTAAAATAATAATTATATATAAAAACAGTTATGTGACAAATTTGATAAAGTAATGGTGATAGGAGACTTCAATTTATATTCCTGCTCACCTTATGTAAATGTGTATTATGAATACTTTGTAACCTATTGTGAATTCACTCAGAGTAACAAAATATGCAACAGTAACGGTCGTTTATTGGATCTTGTGGTGTCAACGTTTGCGAAAGATGAAAGTGTCAGTGTGTGGGAAGGAAAATCACCGCTTTTACCAGTGGATATTCAACATCCTCCGCTGGAGATATTGGTAAGTGTATCCCACTGCCATTATACAGACCAGAATGCACTAGCAATGGATGACGATTCAAACACAAATTTAAATTTAGGTTGGAATTTCCATAAAGCTGACTTTACGTCTTTGTACGCATTAATTGCATTGGCAGACTGGACTCCAATGTACGAGTTAGATCTAGAAACCAGTTTAAAATATTTTTATGATACCATGAACTTAATTTTTGATAAGTGTGTGCCCAAAAAGAAAAAAAAGTGTACTAGTCAAAAATATGTATATCCAGTTTGGTATACTGCGAATGTTATTAATAGCATAAAAAGAAAGGCCTACTTACACAAAAAATATAAGAAAAGTAAAGTATAGACTATGACAGATTTTCCGAGTGTAGGGCCAATGTTAAAAAGCTAATTTCGGTTACATATAAACAATATCAGCAACGAATTCAAAATCAGATGATGGAAGATCCTAAATCGTTTTGGAGTTATGTTAAATCAAAAAAAGGCGGCAAAAATGGGCAAAAGGATTGTAAAAAATGGAGTCTTATTATCAAATGAACAATGCGCGGCGGAATTTGCAAACTACTTTGAATCCGTTTATAGCCCAAAAAGCCCACATTAGACATATGCAAGGCTATAACTGAAGCAGGAGGAGAAAATGGGGCTTTTCGGGTTCATATTGACCAGCTACAGTTGAATGACGTATTGCGAGCCCTTCAACAACTCAAACCAAAAAAATCCGCGGGACCCGATGGCATCCCTCCCTACATTTTTAGGGATTGTCGGTCAGTTCTGGCTAGGCCACTACTACATATCTATAATGAGAGTATAAGGTCGGCTGTATTCCCGGAGGTATGGAAAACAACTCGCGTAGTACCAGTACCTAAAGGCCAAGCTGGTAATGAAATTGAAGGCCACAGACCTGTGGCAGTTCTTTCAACCCCGGCTAAGGTGTTTCAATCAGCCATAAATGATAGCATATATCCACAGATAAGCGCCCAACTATCAGACGCACAACACGGTTTTAGACCGGCTAGAAGTACTGCCACAAATCTTATCAGCCACATGACGTATGTTGTACCGACAATAGACGATGGGGGTCAAGTTGATACGGCTTACTTTGACTACAAAAAAGCTTTTGATTTGGTCGACAATGACACGTTGCTAACGACGTTTGCACGATTTGGCTTCACCCCCCACTTACAAAATTTTTTTGTTAGCTACCTAAGTGATATGTGGACTATGCTGGGCACTCCTCTAGGTCGTATGTCACATGGTCTGGCGTGAGTCAGGGCAGCACGCTCGGACCCTTACAGTTCGTCCTGTTGATAAACGACCTGCCTCAGGTGGTAAAGGATGCACGATGCTTATTATTCGCGGACGACCTTATATTGACAATGGGTATCACTAGGCAGGAAGATTGTGAATGTCTCCAAAGAGATATCGATAGGGTCGTGAACTGGAGTAAGCGCAATCATCTAGAATTTAACACGTCAAAATGCGTAACGATGACTTTCTCGAGGGTGCGCGCTCCTATTCAGTACGAATATAATATTGAAGGGGTAGTTTTAAAAAGGGTCTCTGAGGTAAAAGACTTAGGCGTCACTTTCAAAACAGACTTAACGTTTGCTGATCATATAACTGAAACATGCAAAAAGGCGTTTAGAAATTTAGGGTTTGTTTTGCGTACGGTTAGGGATTTTACCAACATTCACGCCATCGTATGTTTGTATAACACATTGGTTCGTAGCCAGTTGGAGGGGAACTCAATTGTTTGGGATCCACATGAACATAAATATAGGCTCATGTTGGAAAAAGTACAGAATAAATTTATTAGGTACATCTATATGAGACTATATGGAGTATATCCCTTCTACCCGTTAATGTACCCAACTTTGTTTATTTTAGGCATGGTTGGGTACAACGAACTAAGGGTTAGAAGACAGTTGGCAAATGTAGTATACTTGTTTAAATTGTTAAGGGGGAAAATTGTGAATCCGGATGTGTTGAGACAGATCAGTCTGTGTGTACCGAACAAGTACGTGTGGCGCCGCCTGCAGCCACCGCTGCTGGCGATGCCGGCCGCGCGGACCAGGCGGTGGCAGGAGGCTCCGCTGACGCGGGCGTTGCGCACACTTAACCAAGTAGCTAACGAGACCGACCTATTTTGTTGCAGTCTGAGTGAGTTCACAAAGGTATCTCTAAAGATAATTTGTTACAAATATAATTAACTGTAAAGCAAGCAAGCATGTCGCATTAGGCTAAAACCTGTAAAGACAGCTGTTTATGAAATAAATAAATACTAAATACTAAATATCTAGATAGTTAAAAACTACAAAAAATACTAAAAACAGAATATAATTATTATTAAAGGGGGCTGTCATACAACAAACGCGACTTTTTTAAAGATAAATAAATATAAATAAATAGGGACAAATTACACTGATTGAACTAATTTCGAGACTTGTGTTATGGGATACTAACTCAACGATACCATATCATATAACAAATACATACAAAGTTAAACATCCAAGACCCAGGACAAATTGAAAAAAGGAAATATTCCAACTTGCCCTGACTGGGGATCGAAGCCGGAACCTCTAGTATAAATATACCTCTACCTTTTACCATCACTCTTAAATTAACTTTTGAGTCTTGCCGACCTGGGCACTGTCTGCTCAGAGCCACAAGACCCCAAATGCTCTGTCTGCCACATTAGGGATAAAGACGTGATAGTAGTATGTATGTATTATATAAATGGAAAAATAAGTCTGTACGAGGGGGAACCACATGAAAGGTTTAGTACCTCCGATCAATGTTTTAAAAATTTTATTGTTAGTGTTTGCTGTCATAGCTGCCAAATTAATACCCTTCGGGACATAGCTTTTCACATGACTGAATGTCCAAATGGTTATTGCATTTCAGCATATGAAATAAGTTGTAACATCCCAACATTATAGTTAACAGTCTTTAATTAGGAAAAAAACATATTAAATCAGTATCAAGCTCAAATATTTGTTAATTTAATATTTTAAATCATTATTATCAAAATCTTACTTTTACTAAATATTATTTAACTATTCAATCTGTATTTTATTGTATAAGACCTTTATCCTGAACTCTTGGGTAATATTGTCGCTTTTTATAGGATGTCTCTGAGTGCAGTGTGCCTCTTGGCAAAGGCCTCCTTCAACCATTTCCATTGCTTTCTGTTTCTGGCAACTTTTCTCCTCCATCATAAGCTCTTCCTCCAGCTTATATATTGTCTTCCACTGTTTCTCTTTCCATCTCTCGGATACCAGTGAGCTACACTTTTCCTGGTTAACTACGCAACATCTGGCCAGCCCATCTCCACTTTAGTTGGTCTATCTTGAAAAGTACTCCTGTTTTTCTCCTTATTGTTGTGTTGCATATTGACATTTATCTTTAAACTTAGCATGCTCCTCTCCATGACTATTTGGCAATGCTCTTTGGTGTTTTGTGAGTGCCCATATTTCACAGTCATACATCAGGCAGGATGGGACGCAGGTGTTGAAGACTCTATGTTTCATTCCTATGCATAGTGACCACTAAGGTACTAATGAAACCCATTGGATCCGGTTTGATCCATCACAGTCTACAGGCCAGTATTGGCAACAGGATATTGGGTAATTTATGTGATTATTGCAGAGTATTTATACTAAAACATTGTACAGTGTTATATTGAATCTACTCGTCCAGTTAGAAGTGATGTGCTAAATTAACAAAATAAATTATTTGCTTATTCATTAAATATATAACCTAGTTCACATCACGTATAACTATAAAGATGCTGTCCTACTATGCTTTGGTTAGAAAAGATTAAACTATCTCAGATTTGCAGACAATATTGTGCTATTTGTAGAAAATCCACAAAATTTGGAAAAGATGATACATGAACTCAAGGAACCAAGTGAAAAACTGGGACTCACTATGAACATACATAAAAGAAGAACGTCCTAACAAATTCATAAAGCTATGAAATCAAGATAAATGACCAGCCCCTGGAATATGTAGAAAAATATGTATATTTGGGTCAGATAATCTCGCACAGTAAAATGAACACAAAAGAGATAGACGTTTAACAAATGGCTGAAAAAGTTACTGGGCACATTAAGAAGTCATGAAATCCCCGGACCTAAGCATTCAATCTGTAAGATAAATTAATAAAACAACTACCTGATTTTTCGTTACGGGTGTCAACATGCCAAAGTAACAAGAAAACACACTCTTAACATCATAATTATTATTTTTTTCGGGACTGTGACGCAATTCACCAATACTACGATAAATAAGCTCAATCAAGTCACATCATGGCTAAATGGTTGATAGATTGTCAGTCTAACAATTTTTTTTTTGTATTTCCAAAAGTTAGTGGCACAATGGTCATTCAACCAGTGCACGTATAAATTTTGTAAAAACACAAAAATTACGCGTTTCTTCTAGTTTTTTCTTGTCGCACATTATAATTTGGAATGTTTTCCCTCGAAAATCATCAGATTGAATGTCGAAAGAACATATTCATTTTTTCACCCTCAGTAGCGTTTGTCATGGAATGACCCAATTGTTATTTTTTTAACAATTACTCAAAAAGCTTACTTGGACATGTCCGAAGTTTTGGGACATCTAGGCGGCAGTTTATTTTTCAATATACTTTTTTGCAAGGCAGACATATTCAAGTTGTAATTTTCACTGAGGTTTATTATTAACTCCTGTTTTTTTGTCGGTTTCTAGGAACAAAACATTGAAATTATTACAAATTACCGGAATAAAGCCATTTTGTAATTTTGACGTTTTTGACATTTTCCATGACTGACAGTTTAGTGTTGCATTATAACCGATTTTTAACACATTCCTTAAATAATCGATTTTTTTTATTATTTTTTTTATTTATTTATTAGGTTCACCATTGTGTACTACATTAATACAGGCTTATATCTAAAATGCAAAACATTTTTTTGCTTAATGCGCACGCCTTCTAAGGTGAACACCACTTGCTTTATAACATATCAATTACAAAAGTTGGTATACTTATCATAACAGTAAATATAAATGCAGATCAATAATAATGGTAAAACAAGACCGCAATGACAATCCTGTTCACCTGCCACCACCTAAAGATTGTGTGTATAATGCACTACTCGTATATTCCAAATCTTTGTGTGTACTTACATAGATTTAGAATACACAAATATGTACTTAAGTACGAAATCGAAAAACTATTTCGTGTTGGAGTGAATTTTTCCCTTATATTGACAATTACATTTACGATAAAGCTAAACTTACAATTATAAAGTTTTCACTATGTTAAAATCTAAAATATGCTGATATCACTGTCTATAATGTAGTGGATTCAATGATGTATATATAAATATTAACGGATCACGGCACTACAGGGCACCACTAATACTAGTGCAAAATTTATTTAAAGAGTCATGGTGCACATCACAGCAATGACTAACTTTGTTATATACGTCACATATTTTTTAAATAGGTGAATTATGACCCAAAACAGTTCGACGGAAGGGTAAGACTAAGGGTGCAACAATACCTCGAATCCTTCTAGAAGGAGCTCTAAACGTAATTTTACTTAAAAGTTGTGGAGAATTAATTTTATTACGAACAATTTTATAAAAGAATTTCAGGTCCAATATCTTCCTTATTTTCGATAATAAACTAATCTTGAAGTAATTCAGCCTTTCGTCATATGATTTCAGCTCCTCATGTTTTCGAACCGTGTAAGAAAGTTGGTTTAAAAAGCGCTTCTGTAGCCGTTCTATACGAAGTGTGTGTGTTGTATAATGCGGGCGCCAGACTACACTACAATACTCTAATATGCTACGTATCAAGGTTGTAAAAACTAATATTTTAGTGAGAGGTTTCCGGAAATCTCTGCAATTTCTAAATACAAATCCATAAAGTTTAGATGCCTTCTTAGTAATGTTGTCTATGTGGGGAATAGACGTGAGTTTTTTATCAAATGTTACACCTAGATCTTTGATTACATTAACTTCTTTTATATTGTGTGAGTCTGTATAATAAGATGACCTTAAAAAATTTTATTTTCTAGTGCATTTCATGTGGACACATTTATCTGGATTAAGATGCATACGATTTAATTTGCACCATTCTTGTAACGAATTCAAGTCAGACTGTAGTAAATTTACGTCCTCCATTTGCTCAATTGTTCTACAAAATTTAAGATCATCCGCAAACAGGTAAGGGCTAGAATTTTTAAACACTGTTGTCACATCATTAATAAAAATGTTGAACAAAATAGGTCCTAAATGGGAGCCTTGAGGAACTCCTGATGTAACTTTTTGAAGATCAGAATTATAACCATTTACGACTACATAAAAGTCGCGATCCTCAAGATATGAATGAAACCAATTAAGTAGATTTCCTGAGATGCCAAGAAGTTCCAGTTTTCGTAGGAGGACAAGATGAGGTACCTTGTCGAAGGCTTTACTAAAGTCAGTGTATAGAATGTCTACTTGTTTATTCGTATCCACCGCTTCGATCAGATTTTCTGAAAACAATACTAAATTTGTGGCGGTTGACCTGCTTGGAACAAACCCGTGTTGATAATCTGATAGTAATGGTTGAAAGAAACGCTGTATATGAGGGTAAATCAAAGCTTCGAAAACCTTGCCAAAAATTGATAAAATAGAGATGGGCCGATAATTCTGAACTTTCGTCTCATCGTCTGACTTAAAAATCGGAATGACTTTAGCTGTCTTCCATTTTTTTGGAAATACCCCTTCTTTTAAAGATTGATTATATATTATATACAGCGGTTCCGCCAGATAAGATGAAAGTGGTACTATAAAGGAAGGTGGTATATTATCGGGACCGGCTCCCTTCGTAATATCTAATCCTTTCAGTTTATTCTTAATGTCTTCTTTGTCAATATATATAGAAGATAAACATTCATTACTGGATATTTTATCAAAATTTGACGTTCTATGCTCATATGGGTCTTCTGGTGGCTCCGAGTCATTGCCGTTGACTGAAGAAAAAAAGGAAGCAAAAAGGTTACAAATCTCGCCTCCCTCTGAACATGAGTTAGTCCCATCGGAAAGTGTATCCGGTAGAGTACTTTTATTATCTCGCTTATTTTTAAGATAGGAACAGAAATATTTCGGGCTTTTTGAGATTTTAGCCTCTGTTTCTTCAATATAGCGCTGATAGCATTCTTTTTTTAGTTTATCACATCTTTTATTTAACAAGTTCAATTCGAGTTTGTCCCTGTCAATATTGTATTTTTTAACTTTGCGAAATAGTTTGTCCTTCTCTCGAATACGTTTAATCAAATTTTGCGTAAACCAAGGAGGGCTTTTATGTTTCTTATTTTGTATGAAGGGAACGAATTTTTCAATAATGACATCCAAATGTGAGTAAAATCTCTCTACCATCTTGTTGACACTTTGACACTCTTTAAGGATAGTACACCAATCTATTACGTCTAGATAGTCTCTTATTGAATTATAGTCTGCTTTTTTAAAGTTTCGTCGTCTGTTCAACGGGTTAGGCTCCAACCGGTCTACGTATTTTTTTTTTATTGGAATGTTTAATTGGAGAGGTGGATGAATTGGATTGACTTTACTTAGGACTTCTGAGGCAGTCATAATAGAACAGTAGGGTATATCACTAATTACTACATCTAGTATTCTTTGCATTGAATTAACAACATTATTATACTGAGTAAAGTTATTGTCATTAACAAAGTCAACAAGCAGCTGCGCACGCAGAGGAAGCTGATCTGTTAGATTTTCTTCGCCCAGCTCTGCCCAATTGATGCAACTTAAGTTAAAGTCCCCCAGAATACAAAAAGAATGTGGTGTTGTGGGACACCAGGTAGGAACGAAGTTCCTTCGGCTAATGTAGAATCGAAACAATGTGTATACGACTGTCGCGCCTGCGCACGTCTCATTTAACGAGGTCATCCTTACGGTTTTACTATCACATTTTTTTCAGTTCGGTCGCGCAGCAAAATCCCTATCTCCTCCAAGCCTGCCGTAAGGAACTTCGTTCCAAAAATTACATTCCTGTTCAGCATATAGATCAATGACTTTATTACAATTTTCTGTGACCTTTCGTACTGTTTGAAGTGACACAGGTGGTGGCAAATATGCCGTATACAGTATTAACTTACAAGTGTTCTGACCTTCTTTAAGATTCAAAGAAACCCATAGATTTTCTAATGTACTTTCATGACTGGTTAGTCTCTGTGACTGTATACTTTTAGCAACCGCAATCATTACTCCTCCACCCATTTCTTTATCATTCTCTCTAGAGGTTTCTCTGTCTCTCCAATACACAGTATATCTCTGATCAAAAAGTTCAGAACTAAAGATGTCATTGCACAACCATGATTCGTTAATTACAACAATATCGTAATAACATTCGGATAGATTTTTATAAAAAATGCTTGTTTTGGTCCTGAGACCGCTTGTTTTGGTCCACAGTTCTGGTAATATATTTTAACCATAACTAACAAATTGTAATTTAAACCCACACTTAATGTCCACTTAACTGCAGAGTTTTTCAATAGATTTGATATCTTTAACCAATATATAATCAGAGTTATCGTCCTTGCGTACAAAAATTTTTCCGTTACGAACCCAAACATATATAATATTATTTTCTTTAGCTTTAATCCTGACCGCTGCATGAAGTGCTTTATTAGCTGGCGACAAATGCTCCATTACAAAAATTGGTCTTTTTTCTCCTCCCTTTCCAATGTGAGTTGTATTAAGTTTGTCGTTCGGGTGTGATCTATTGTATTTTACTACGGCTGCTAAGAATGAGTCACGAACAGATGCATTTTTAAACTGCACTACGATGGACTTTGGGCGTGCTGTCAGTCGATTCATTTTGGCAGTTCTTGTACAGGCCACTATATGATCAGTCAGTCAGTATATCACTTTTATAATGGTATGCAGGTTCTCATCTTTTGATTCAGGCACACACTGTACCTCGATATTTGGTGACCGTGCCTGTTGTTCGAGCTGGTTAACCCGCGAGTTGAGACCATCGACGATAGCTCGCAGGGAAGAATTATCTGATTGAAGGTCTACAACTGCTTTAGTGACTGACTCCTGTGCCTCTAGCATTTCATCATGTTTAGCACTTAGTTTGGTCATAGTTTGTTTCACATCTTTGATTTCTCCTTTTATAATATTCATATCCTCTCCAATCATTGAGTGAATATTAGAATTAATCTGTAACACAGCATCTTTGAGTTCTTCTCTAATTTTATCTATATATATAATAGGATATGGGTGTTAAACCTTCCTAGTGATGCTTCGGCCGCACTTGTGCCTATCGTCCCGAAGCAATTCGCGGCGAATCTTCGTACGTTTTGTACACTAAAAAGTTATCGCGATAAAGCGCCGGTCACGCTAGCGGCTTCGTTATTTTTCCCGAACTATCTGGAAATAATCCAAGATGGCGTCATCTACGTGTTTTAAATATGGACGACGACTTTCTTTTCTTTAACATGTGTACTACCAATTACATAACGCATTTATTGAAACCTAAAAAGAAAACTTGAAAGAAAAAGCTAAAAATTTTAACACTATTTTATTGCTCCACACCATTTTTACGCATTAACAACCGTGGCACCGTCGCACAGCACGCGTCCGAAGAAGTTGAAAACAAACGTCAAAATGAACAACGCAAGTGCGACCACGCAGGGCGAATTGTTAGCGTGCTTAAATCCTTTGATGTATCGCCACCCGCGCAATAACCAACACAAAGTCCGAATATTCGATACCCGATAACGGCCGGTCACATTTGCGTGTATCGTGTAATAGCACGAAGCTTCGTGACGATAGGCGCAGGTCCGGCCCAAGCATAAGAATGTTCTTAGGTACTGGCTGACAAGAAGTTTTATATGAAAAATGTCACATTCAAAATATAGTCTTTTTGTTGTCATGGTGAAAACTTTTATTATTACAAAAGATAGAATATTCAGTATAAACTGAATTTCTGAAATGTTTACGTAGTGTTATTATTTGTAGATATATTTAATGTAATATGTCTTACATTGGTTATGGGATTGTATAACCATAAATTCAGTGAATGTTATTGTTCTATCCCAGTAAATATTATTTACGTGAATTCAACCTAATAAGGTTGGGGAAACAGTCTTTTCGCATATAGTATGTATAAACTTGTAATAAAACCACTTTGGCTATACTATTTGTACCTGGCTGGTTTTGGTATCATTTAAAAGTTTAAATTTTAAAGAAGATAATTCCAAATTCAAATGAGGAAAATGCGTGATTTTTATTTGTTTTTCTTACCGTCAAGATGAGTGTATCTAATGAAGAATTTAGATACATTTTAAAATGTTACTACCAAAAAGGTAAAAAAGCAACGCAAGCCGCGAAAAAAATTTGCGATGTTTATGGACCTGCAGTGCCTGTGAGAGTAGCACAAATTTGGTTTAAGCGTTTTCCATCCGGAAATTTTGATGTCAAAGATGCACGTCACCCTGGTCGCCCTATTACGGATAAAATGGATGCTATTTTTGAAAAAGTGGAGCAAGATCGGCATATCAGTAGTTACGACGTAGCTGAAGAACTGGGAATTGACCACAAAACAGTTTTGGCGCATTTGAAAAAAATGGGTACACAAAAAAGCTCGATATTTGGGTACCTCACGAGCCCTCTGAAAGAAACCTAATGAACCGTGTACTCATTTATGATTCTTTATTACAACGTAATGAGACCGAACCATTTTTGAAGAAATTAATAACTGGTGATGAAAAGTGGATCACGTACGACAAGAACGTGTGAAAAAGGTCATGTTCAAAGGCCGTTCAGGCTTCACAGACTGTGGCGGAACCCGGGTTAACTCGCAACAAGGTGATGCTGTGTGTGTGGTGGGATTGGAAGGGCATTATTCATTATGAGCTGTTACCACCAGGCAGGACCATCGATTCAAAACTCTACTGCGAACAACTGATAAGATTAAAGCAAGAAGTTGAGAGAAAGCGGCCAGAATTAATCAACAGAAGGGGTGTGGTTTTTCATTATGATGACGCTAGACCTGACACATCTTTAACTACCCAGCAAAAATTGAGAGAGTTTGGCTGGGAGGTGTTAATGCATCCGCCGTATAGTCCTGACGAACCTTCAGATTTCCACCTGTTTCGGTCTCTTCAGAATTCTTTAGGCAGTGTCAGGTTAACATTACGAGAGGACTGCCAAAACTACTTGACGCAGTTTTTTGATCAGATGCCCCAAAATTTCTATGGCAATGGGATCATGTCCCTACCTATAAGATGGCAAAAAGTAATCGAAAAAAATAGTACCTAAATACTTTAGTTAAACGTAAACAAACTATATTAAAAAATGTTTTGAATTTTCATATAAAATGCGAAAAGACTTTTTCCCCAACCTATTATTTTGTGAGTGAATTTACGTCACAGTAAAATATTTTTTTACATAATGGACCGAAACCATTCAAATATTTCGTCTGATAATATAATCGTAAATACCGGCTCTAATATGTTCATCGGGAAATTGGAAGGTGTTAACAATTATAATACATAGAAATTTCAAATGAAATTGGTGTTGATTGAGCATGATTTATGGTAGTTTGTGGGTGGATCTGGTGATGCTACAAAGAATCCCACCAATGAACAAAAGGCGTATGCAAAAATTTGCCTTAATATACAACCCATCTGCTATCCGCATGTGATGAATGCCGTAACAGCTAACCGAGCATGAAAGAAATTAAAATCTGCATATGAAAACTGTGGCATAAGCAGAAGGCTTTATTTAAAAAGGAAATTATCTCAAATTAAATATACTGACTTTAACTGCATGGATCATTACATTGCAAATATAATTTCTGTGATTCAAGAATTAGCAGATATTGGCTGTAATATTGAAGATGAAGAATTAGCACAACTTATTTTAATTGGTTTGCCAACAGAATTTGATCCACTGATTACGTCAATGGAGGCTTCAAACACAAAGCTTACATCAGATTTTGTGAAATATCAATTAATTCAAAGCGAATTCAAGAAACAGTCAATAAATTCAAACAATCCGAAAAGATTTTATTAGCAAAGAACTTCGTTCCTAATAATAATATAATAAAACAGTAGGAACCGCGTGTCTTTACATTTGATAAAATTAACAAATAATGGGTGTGGGCGATAAAAAAGAGTACTAGAAAACAAAAAAGATTTTTTTATTTTATTTTCTGTCTGTCTATCTGTATGTACTCGCTATTTTTTCAAACTACTGAACAGATTT
Source organism: Acrobasis suavella (assembly GCA_943193695.1). Taxonomy (NCBI): domain Eukaryota; kingdom Metazoa; phylum Arthropoda; class Insecta; order Lepidoptera; family Pyralidae; genus Acrobasis; species Acrobasis suavella. The sequence continues at coordinate 35,334,487 of OW971928.1, forward strand.
TTATGCGTCATATAGGCTTTGTTTCATCGAAATCTGTTAACAGATAAAAAGTTATCGTCATTTAAAGTTTGAAGATAAGTTTTCTATGGGCGACTTTATAGTTACATTAAATAACAACAGATGTCGCCTCAAGAAACTTTAAAACGCGCTATAGTTGTTTTTGTGAAAAAGTATAAATTCAAGCTGATTGTTTAGCCCTGTACGTCATTCTCACATCAGAAGGGTATGCAACACTGCATGCTTCTATTTGAGCCGTCTCAACCCCATGATACACAATGAAAAGTTTTCTCTTGGTAACAAGTTAACTCTTTTCAAACTTTGCATTCGCCCAGTCCTGACATACGCAAGCGTTGTCTTCGCACACCCAGCCCCATTTCACATGCTTAGGCTTCAAAGAGTACAGAAACGATTTATCCGCAGAGCTACCAACGCTCCAACGATAGCGAGAAACCCACACCGCGATCTCGAACTCCCGTCCATAAAGCACTTTATGAAAGAAGCGTCCGTACGCTTCTCTGATAAAGCCGCCGACCACCCGAACCGACTAGTTAGAGAGGCAGCTAACTACATCCCGCAGCACAACCCTCGCCGACTCACCGGCAGACGTCCGAGGCATGTTCTCTCTGATTCCGATGACCAGATTATGGCTGACATGGTCCAATTCGATACCTCTGTGGCTCCGAGCAGCCAGAGGAACCTCGCGGTCCGACCCCCCCGCATTCGTCGTAATCGAATACGTAGGCGTAGGAACATTAGCTCGTTCACTAGGTACCGCCCGGCGGTACCTGGACGATTTGCGTCCTAAGTAGGCCCTTCTGGCACCGTAGCTTCGGCCCTTCCGGCAAAACATGGGTGTTGCAGCACCCCAAAATTTGCCATAATCCCTAGCGCGCCCAAAGCCTAGGTTTCCCCCTTGGGAGCCCTTTGCGCTGCTGCTAGTAGTATATAAATATAGGAAGCCGGGTTATAATTTGAGACTTGGCTATGAAAATACGGACTTCTGATCTTGCTTTGATGCTTTGTGGATTGGTTAGTTAATGTTTCGTATAATATTGTTGATTTATAATTTGACACTTTGCTATGAAAATACGGACTTTCTGATCTTGCTTTGTGGATTGGTTAGATATTTCGGATATCTTCAAAAGCTCCTTGGCTTTATAGATTTATTGAACTAAGTTTGACATTTGGCTATACCAATACGGATTTTGTGATCTTGCTTTGTGGATTGGTTAGGTATTTCGGATATTATCTTTAAAAAATTCTTGGCTACATAGATTTATTGAATTAAATATATTATAAGCCACGTTTATTTTTTTATGTTTTTTTGCCTATAAAACCGGGCGTGCAGTCGATGGCGGGCCTTAGTATATAAATATAGGATGCCGGGCCTCTGGCCCGCTCCTCAAACCTTGTCCGGGTGAAGTAGGAAATGCCATCCGAGGCAACCTAGGTATGTCATTCCAAAAAAAAAAAAAAGATGGCGGGCCCATTTACTGCTCGACCGCCATGCGGATAATACCTTGGTGAAATCTATCTTGTATTGCAAGTTAGTAATATTTCGGTTTAATTATTAGTACATTGTTTAAAATGGCTGTTTAGTTTATTTAATTAATGTCAAATTACAATTATGGATTATAATCTCAAATGTTCTTTAGTACTTGTGTTTTTATAATAAAATCCCTTAGGATAGCTAAAAATATATATTATTGTATTTTGTGCTTGGCTTTCAAAAATGCTACGAAGAAACTCAAATATGTCTCAGAATATTAGACGCCAAGCGAAAAGAAAGCGGATGAGTAGATCCCATGAATTCAATGACAAAAGACAGGCATGACTAAGTGTTAATCGAGAACGAAATTCACTGACTCGCGCCTCGGAGAGTTCCACTCAAAGAGAGTCTCAACTAAGTGCTGATCGTGAACGTCATTCGCTATCTCGCGCCTCGGAGACTTTTACGTATAGTGAGTTACGTTTGACTGCTGATCAAGAACGCCACACACTATCTCGCGCCTCGGAGACTTTTACAGATAGGAAGTTACGTTTGACTGCTGACTTCGTCTGCGTACCTATATATTTATATATTATAAAAAAATATTTCAAACGGACGAAGTTGCGAGCACCAAATACAGATATTGAAGTATGCATTCGTGAGCTAGATATATAAGGAGATACAGAACACAAAAAGATTTTTAAGATTTTTGTTTGTATGTCAGTGTCTGTATGCACACTGTACACCCGAATGTCCGAAACTGCTAAACGGATTTTCACGCAGACAAAGTCGTGGGCACAGCTAGTTTAACAATAATTCATCTCAAGATGATTCGCTATCGTCCTCGAAAAAGGGAATTAAAACTTCTTTATTTTCAACAGAGACTGCTTTACTTAGTGATATTTGTGATCGTGATAGCTGGATTTTTGATTAAGGTTGCTCTAGTCATATGACAAATCAGAAGGATTGGTTAATTAATTACTCCTCTAAAGTTAAAACCCAAATTACTACAGCTAATAGTGATACAATGTTTAGTGAAGACGCAGGAGATGTCAATGTGACGTTAAAAAACAATAATGTTAAAGTTATTAGAGATGCTTTATATGTACCAAAGGTAGCAGCAAATCTTTTGTCTGTTAGCAAAATAGTAGCAAAAGGTTATGTTATAGTTTTGTTACTAATAAATGTAATGTTTACAGGAAGGGTAATGTATCCATTAATCGTTTCTGTGAACTGCAAGCATCAAATATAAATGGAATTTACAAAATAGATCAAGGACTGGAATGTTATTCAAGTTTATAAAATAACCAAGAGCCTAAGATGTTATCCGAAGGTAAAGCTTTTTTATCCAGCTCTGATTTGTTGGAGTTACGTCTCTTAGGACACTTAAGTTTTAAAGGTATGATAACGCTTCGTGATTCTTTGGCCCGCGGTAATAACTTTCCAAATGGAAATCTGGGGTTACTCCAAAAGCGGTACGCAAGACGGACATTACTGCGTATCCGCGTGACAGTGTCAAGCAAAGCAACATTGAGCATTAATGTATGATGACGAAGTCTAATTTGGATGACATAGAAATAAGACGTTACTTTCGTACGACAAACGTATTATTTTATTGAGAAACCCCTCTGAAGTCATGTCCTCCTTGCATTGAAGGTAAACAAAGAAGTAAATCTTTTCCCCGTGGTCAGGCACATAAAAGTGACAAAGTTGGATTTAATCCATACTGATATTTGTGGACCGATGTCCGTTAATAGTTGGATTGGAAGTCGTTATTTTATTAGCTTCACTGATGATTATACGCGAAAATCTTTTATTTATTTTGTGGATCGCAAAAATCAAACAATTGTTTTGAATGCGTTTATTAAATTCAAAAATGTCGTTGAAAATCAAACCGATCTAAGGATTAAGCGTGTTAAAAGTGATAACGGTACAGAATATTGTAACAAAAGTTTTGAGAATTATTTTAAGCAATGCGGTATAATTCATGAAACAACTGTTCCATATACACCTTTACAAAATGGCATCGCTAAGCGTTTAAATAGAACTTTAATGGAAAAAGCTAGAGCAATGTTACAAGACGTTGGCTTATGAAAAAGGTATTGGGCTGAAGCAGTCAATACTGCTTGTTATATAAAGAATCGTAATCCGAACGCTGCTCTAAATAAGGCTACTCCTGAAGAGCTGTGGACTGGTTCCAAAGTTAATCTTAGTCACCTTAGAGTCTTTGGCTGTATAGCATATGCTCTTACTCCACAATGCCAACGTACAAAGCTTGATCCTAAATCAAAACCCTACATTATGCTAGGATATTTTAATCACACAAAAGGTTATAGGCTTGGTGATCCAGCTGATGGTAGCAAAATGATTAAAGCTCGTACAGGAGATCTTCATGAGCGCATTTTTATAGAACAACCCACTGGTTTTGTCCTTTGTCACATTCAAAATATTGTCTTTATGTTGTCATGGTGAAAACTTTATTATTACAAAAGATAGAATATTCAATATAAACTGAATTTCTGAAATATTTACATAGTGTTATTATTTGTAGATATATTTAATGTACATAATTATGTCTAACAACTTTTATTATTATAAAAGATAGAATATTTAATATAAACTGAATTTCCGAAATGTTTACATTGTGTTATTATTTGTAGATATATTTAATGTAATATGTCTTACAATGGGAGCTCCCAGATAGAGGAATGCGTGTACACAGAAGAAGGAGGTATTTATTATGTACAAGATGTACAAGAAAATTAACAAGGAAAACAGAAGGTGCACGAGTGGAGCCAAGAACAGTAAAGGGTAGTAGACAGAAAATACAGAAGTAAAATTCAGTAATGATAAGACTTGAATTTAAATTGAAATTCATTTTTTAACTAGAGAAAATACCACTATCTACAAGCGACAGGCAGAGTTGAAAGCCTTGAAGGAAGGTCTTTGTGAATTGGCTAATGGGTTATAAACTTATAAATAATAATTCTATGGCTAATACATCGAAATGTATGCGCGCGCAACTGACAAAGATCATCGCTTAGTGCCGGAACAAACGGGCGCAAGTTGCGACGCGTAACAGCTAGAGATGGGCAGTGGATAGTACTCAATCTACCTATTTGAGTATTTACTCACTAGATTTAATAAAAAGACTAAATAGAGCGTGCTCATATATTAACATCGCATTTGATGTCTGTTTACTTATTTTAACAAATAATTACGTCTTTGCACACCTCCTAGCAAAAAATTATAATAAGTCAAAGAAGCCTACTTTCAGTGTATGATTAGTATGGTATTTTCATATATTTTAGCGTCGCATTTGACGTTTACCTACATTTTAAGCGTCTTATAGCGTATGCACATACTTTCCGACAAGAATTGCAAGTGTAAACTAGATTTAAGTCAGTCTAGAGTAATTGTCATGAAAACATGAAATAATGAATATAAATATAAATATGAGTCGCAACTCATATAAATCAGTCTAGTCACCAAATGGATAAATAAGGATTTATGTCGGGTATTTACTCAATCTACTGAGTAAATATTCAAATGGGTTGATTTAGTAACTATGCACCGCCCATCACTAGCTGTTACGCGGCGCAACTTGCGCCCCGTCTGTTCTGGCCCTTACAAGTAGAAAAATAATAATAGATACTCAAAAGTAGAGTCCAACCGAAACTAGCTTCCGGCCGAAACCGAAACTGAATATTCGGCTGTGGCTTCAGTTTCGATTCGACCAAAACCGAAACCGAAACTTACGTGGACAAGTATAAAATTCCTTAAAATACAAGTAGAAAATAAAGAGTTTAGATACTCAAAAGTAGAGTCCAACCGAAACTAGCTTCCGGCCGAAACCGAAACTGAATATTCGGCTGTGGCTTCAGTTTCGATTCGACCAAAACCAAAACCGAAACTCATGGTCAAGTATAAAATTCCTTAAAATATAGAAATTTGGTACATTTTACCCATTATTCTGTATTAATTAAGACATGTAATGGAAACACAGTATATTAATATTGTTGATAACAACAAAAAAAAGGTACTGACTCAATATTTAACTATCAAGTACAGAAACGAAACAAAAACTTATTTGTAATCAGTGCCATCGAAACAATACCTTTTGCGTCGGGCGATAACGCACTGACTAAGTTGTGTTGCTAATGCTATGCTACAGAGCTATCCGAACGGCGCACGATAAATTCCCGTACAGGAGTGCGATTTTTGAAACGCGGAGTCACCTAAACGAATGGTTTTCCCATACAAAAACCATTTGTTTAGGTGACTCCGCGTTTCAGAAATCGCACTTCAGCGTCCGCCAAAGCGTGAGCATGCACGACAACTTCCGAAATCAGTTTCAGTTTCGGCAAAAGTTTCAGCCAATTTTGGCCAAAATCCAAACTGCCGCTGAAACTTGATTTTTGGCCGAAACTCGGCCGAAACTGAAACCGAAACCGAACTTTTGGTCGGACTCTAAAAGTATTATTGTTAGTTTGATAAGGTGGGAGAAGCCCACAGTAACTCATATTAATTATTATTACTCGTTTAATCGATTCAACGCGAATTGTTAAGATTGTACCCCTTAACTACCAACCGTTATAAAATTAACGTCAGTTATTTGTTAATGTCATGTCAGTTTGTTACTGTCAAACAAAGTATTAAATCGACAAAAATAAATAGAGGATATTTGTAATTTTATATTAAATTATTTAATTCTAGATTACCTACTGTATTTTATAGACAAACTATGAACTTTTCCGAAGTGTGTCGCTTATGTTTGAAGTCAAATAACCAGTTACTGTTGGATTTATTCACTAATTATGATATAAAGAGAAACACATCGTATTCTGAAATGCTTTCTTTTTGTACTAAAATAAAGGTAAATTCTGCATAAAATACATACGAGTTTAAATTCTTGAAATTTTTTTATCATGTGTGTGTTAACATTGTCCACCTGTGATTTATTTTTAGCCAAATGAAGAGGATGGATTACCTAGACAGATTTGCAAGGATTGTATAAGGCAACTAAAACGAACTTACTTATTCAATAAACAATGCGAAGAAAGTGACACACAGCTGCGATGCTATTTAAAGAAACGCCAAGAAACTACAAATGATGATATTGATTTAAAAGTAGGAATTGGTACAGTTGGTTTAGAAAATGGTACAACAATATACTGTAGCCAAAGCCAAACAGACACAAAGTTAGAAGGTGAAGTGAAGGATGAAGTGCATGAGAAAGAGGTCAAAACTGGTTGGTATTTTTATCTATTACTTTGTTTAACTTTTTAATGCTTTTTTTATGTTATTGGGTGGCAAACAAACAAGTGGATCACCTGATGGTAAATGATCACCGCTGCCCATGGACAACTGCAACACCAGGGGTGTAACAGGAGTGTTACCGGCCTTATTATTTATATTAGTTTGGACATCATCATATTCTATATTTAAGGTTTATTCTCTTGTCGGTGGAATACGAATTTTCTACCATTTCCCTCATCCACCAGGATGACTGATGTATGTTTAACTATATTTTTCCTTCCCGTTTCTACTCAAGAAAAACCACACTTCAGTCTGGTCAATCCGAAGATACAAAAAGCTGAAAGTTTTTATAGATAATAACAATATGATCTACAATTTTTGTCTGAGCTGATTTTACAATTAAACTTATGACATTTTGATAAAAATCTATAATTTAATTCTGAGAAGACTTTATAAATTTCATTTATAATTTTTAGCTTTTTGTGAATTTTGTAGCTTCACTAGTATTTTTTCGACTAATTTGACTGGAGTAGATTGTAAATCATACCTAAAGTTTTACATAACTTAAGCTATATAACAAATTTAAGGAGCCCCATTTTTTCTGTCAATGCAGTAAAGTCTAAATGTTATAATAATATGGGTTGGGTTTAGTCTTTACAAATTTATAATTCCAGAGCCAACTTACAATGATGATGCAGATGACAGCTTCTGGGATGCTGAAGATGACAACATAGTACTTGAAAATATAAAAAACAGAGCAAAAGGTAAAACTTAAATGTTTTTAAATTGTAGGATATTAAATAAGACTAAATTGTGTTTTATATTTTTTATTTATTTATAGCTTCATTCCAGGTACAATACAGTAAATAATAATTTATCCATATTTATAAAAAGTCACCCTTTCCCTGGATTGTCTTTTCCGACATAAGCCTCCTCCAAGACTTTCCAACTATCTCTTTCCCTTGCCCTTCTTGGCCACGTCTTCCCTAGTGATGTGCCGTTCCCGAGAACGTTCTCCCACCTGAGAATATTGCCGGCAGCGTTCCCGGCAACGTTCTCCTAAGTGAGAACGGTTGAGAATATTTTTATAAAATGTAAACAACGAACCTTTCTTTAGTAAAATAGTATCAAATAAAATCAACAGATAATTGTGTATAAAACAATACACTCCATTTGCAGTAAAATACTATATTCCCAGTGTTAGCATGTATTCTCGAGAATATTCTCGGGAACTTTCTCGGCAATATTCTCAGCATAAATACACATTTAATAAATTTTCTTTTTTTTTTCTTTGTGTAATAACGTTTTATTGGTGTGGACGATGACAGCAATTTCTTTGTACACGTAATTGAATAATGGTCAGTCAAATTGTTCGTTTACGTGACAATAATATAAATTTTGTAGATACAAATAGAATGGTCAAAGTGAAACAAATTATTGCAATCAACTCCGTTTAATCAACATCAACGTCAACTTCAGTACTATAATATTGACTAAGAACACTGAGTCAACGCTCTGAAATCTGATTTAAAAATAAGATATAGCAAGTGCCTATTTTGAGACGCGGAGTCACCTAAACGATTTTTTTCCATAAAAAAATACGTTCGTTTAGTGACTCTAATTTGAAAAAATCAACAAGTATTTATAAAACCAACAAATTATAATTAGAAAATATCAAAATCAGAACTAAACATGTAAAAATCAACAAAGAATGTTAAAGTTAGCAATATTTAACGACCTTGAGATATAATTAACACTCTAAAATCTTTGAAAAATAAAATAAACTGAGATCTGATTTTAAAATATTAGTATGACAAAAACATTTTAGTACTAGAAAATAATTTTAGTTTATCGAAAGAGGATCTTCAAGAAGTAATGGTTCATCTTGAATATCTTGAAACTCATCAGTCTCATCACAATCGAAAGTTTCTATGGATTCAAGCATAGATTCTTCATTTTCAGAGTCACTTTCGTTGTTTGCAGAGGTAGCTGACGATTGAATTGTAGAAGATGATTGATGACGTTGTGTTTGTTTCTTATTTGGGGACTTAGGAGTTTTATTCATGAGCTTCCAATTATGAGCCACATAACATAGTTTTCCAACTCGCTCAGTCTTCAATTTATTTCTTTTCTGAGTATGTATATTAGAAAATGTCGAGAAACTCCTTTCCACAGTTGCCGAAGTTGATGGTATTGATAAAATTTTCAGAGCAGCTCTTCCCAAATCTGAGTTGGGAAAAAATAAGTGCCACCAAGACAAAGGTTAAATTGTGCACGCAGATTCCCAAAGAAAACTTTTATCATAAATGCCAGTTCGTCCTTTATAATGTGCTAAATCTTCAAGGATTCCGTTTGACCCGTAGCCACACTGCGCAATATTCATTATTGCCTGGCATCCTTCGAGATTCGCATTAGCAGGTAAAGTTGTACCTTGGTTACCAGGGTCCAAAATAGCGGCCGCAAAATGAACAGATTTTAATGCATTTTGTTTTCTTTGTGTAAAACTTAGCCAATATTTCTTCTAATGTAAAGTTATATAGATATAAAATATACTTACATTATTCAAGATAACATCACTAGAATGTGGAACTATCTCACATGATGTTGATTGTTCAGCCTGGCTTGAAGCATTAATTAAATTATTATTAACTGACACGTTTTCTTTGTTTTTATCGAATTTGCATTTCACAGCCTCCGGGCACTTTTTACATCTATTTACGATGTGACGAATAAATCTGGTTGCATTTTTACTAGTATACAGTTCACCACAGTAATTACAGTTGAATTTTATCCGGTCGTTGTCTTCTATACGCGTAAAATGATCATAAGCCGGGCTTCTTTTACTCATTTTTAAAATTCGAAAACAACAGTGACAAACGCAACGTTTTAAGCCTTTAAAACTTAAAAGCACACTGACACTCGCCGGCCGCGGCGCGCGTTCCCCACGAAAAGAGTAAGCAGGACAGCATTATCTCACTTACACATTTCATGCCTTGTTAAAAACAATTAGTCTTAGCGCCCAGATAATAAAGTGAAGAAACAATGTACATAAATCACCTATTAATAAACAAAAACATCAAATTCTACATTTATTTTGTTGAGAACGTAGAGAATATTCCCGGCAGCGTTCTAGTTTCCTGAGAATATTCTCACTGGGAATATTGCCGGCAACGAGAACGTTCTCAGCGGCACATCACTAGTCTTCCCTGCCACCTCTTTTATCTCATCCTCCCATCTCCTTATTTTTCTCCCTCTTTTCCTTTTTCCTTCTCTTGGGTACCATGGTGTTATTCTCTCTGTCCACTTATCCTTGCCTTCTCTAATCATATGTCCTGTCCATTTCCATTTCATTTTTCTTATTGTTGTAGTGATCCCTATTACTTTTGTCTTTTTCCTAATTTTTGTCAGTCTTATCCTGTCTTTTAGTTTTAGGTTTAGCATACTTCTCTCCATGTCGTTTTGGCATACTTCCAGCTTTTTGAGGTTGTTTTTTGTTAGTGACCATGTTTGGCAGCCGTACGATAGGCATGGAAATATGCAGGAGTTAAACACTTTAGTCTTTGCTACTAGGGGGATGTCTTTGTTTTTCATTATTTCTTTCAGAGACCAAAATCTTCTCCATGAGTTAGCTATTCTTTTTGTGATTTCTTTTGCAATGAAGTTGGCTGGAGAGATGGTCTGTCCAAGGTATTCATACTCATCTACATAGTCTATGATGTTACCGTTGATGGTAATGTTGGTTTTTTGTCCATTTGTCATAACCTTCGTTTTCGATTCATTCATGGTTAGACCTTCTTTTTTACTTTCTTGTGCTAGACTTTGCAGAATTAACTGTAGTTCGTCAGGTGTTGTGCTTATCAGAACTAGGTCGTCCGCAAATCGGAGGTGGTGTAGTCTTGTGCCGTTAATATTTATACCATATTTGTTCCATTGCAGATTGCGAAAGACCTGCTCCAGCACAGCTGAAAATAACTTTGGGGAGAGCGGTCTCCCTGACGTACTCGTCTTTGTATTTCATACATTTCCCCTTTCCTCTCTAGCTGAATTTTTGCCATGCTGTAGTTATATATTTTTTTAAGTATTTGAATGTATTTCCTGTCTATTCCTTGGCTTTCAAGCGCTTCCCATATCATTGTGTGTTTTAATGAATCGAATGCTTTGTTGTAGTCTACGAAAGCAATATAGTACTTGATGCCGAATTCGTTACATTTTTCTATGACTTGTCTTAGCACGTAAATATGATCTATCGTAGAGAAGTTAGTTCTAAACCCAGCTTGTTCTATTGGTTGATTTTCATCTAGTATTTTGGTCATTCGTGCCAGTATTATTTTAGAAAATACTTTGGTGATAAATTTGGTATTATGCTGATCGGCCTGTAGTTATTTATTTGGTCCTTGTCTCCCTTTTTATGTATCAGAATTATTGTGCTTTTGTTTCATTGCTCTGGGATCTCTTCTTTTTGTAGAATATCATTGAACAGTTTTGTGAGGTGTTTAATCGTTACTTCCAAAGTCCCTTTGAGGATTTCGTTGGGTATGCCATCTTCCCCTGGTGACTTGAAGTTCTTTTGGGTTATTATGGCTTTCCTGACTTCACTTTCCAACAAAATTGGTGGGACATTTTCTGCAGTAGCTATGTTTGTTTCTATTATTCTGTTTTTATATGAAGAATATAGCTGTTTGTAGAAGTGTGTAGCGATTTTTACTATTTCTTTCCTATTTGTTTTGGTTTTATTCAATTTGTTTTTCATTTTGGGTATCCAATTCGTTGTTTCTCTTAGTTCTTTCAATGCTTTTTTTATTCCGCCTGATTTCTCAATATGATAGATTAGCCTTTCTTCTCTCTCCCTTTTCCTGTGTAGTCTTATGTTGGTGTTAATCTTCTTGCTAATTTCAGCTATTTCATGTCTGTTATTTTTCTTGTCTTCTAATAATGTTTGTCTTATCTTTATGTGTGTTTTATATTAGGAAATCACAAATCTTTTCCACTCAAAACCCAGATAGTATAGCATTGTCTCGTCTTCTCGAGACTCACTCCACACTAGAAAATCGAAAACATAAGATCTCGAAATATCTACAAATCACAAATAGGAGTTCTGAATAAGGGAAACAAGTGATGTTTTGAGCGTTTATAAACTTGTATATTTGTATTTCAATTTAAAAAAATATGTATTTCATTTATTTTGTTTCAGAATCATGCACTGAACTAGAAAAACCGAAAAAGAAACGGGGTAGAAAAAAGAAGGGTAAGTCCTTTTATCCCTTACCAAGAATTTAGCAATTGTTTCACTCGTATTTTTGTAGCCCCCGTTCCTGGTAGGCCCCGCTCTGTAGTTGACGCGTGGATTATTCTCTGTCGTAAGAGGCGACTAGAGGAATAAAAACAAACATCTCATGCTATAACTGCATTCCCAAGGACGTCAGGTTTTTGCAACTATAGCTAAACCATTTATACTGTTCTGGCTATTTCTTCTCCTCTTCGCAAGATCGGCGTCTTTGGATGAAAATGGAGAAGTATCAAAAGAATTTGACACCAGTTTTGGCCATTTACTCATGCAAAAAACAAAAAACAAATCATTATGTGAAAAAATGCAGGAAAGTCCCTTGGCTCCAAAACGCAGATGAGGATGCAACTGGGAACGCGCTAAAAAGAAGTTGAAATACTCATACAAGATTTTTCCCATATCACTTCAAAAATATTGTGTATTATTCTAGAATTATCCCGTGATGACCCGGATTTCCTTTCGGCGAGCAAGAAGCCGCACCAGTGCGATATCTGCGGCAAACTCCTCAGCACCAAGAGCAATCTCAAAGCGCATAAGATTTGCCACACAGACCAGAGACCTTACCAATGTTCCGACTGCCCTGCTACATTCAGGTAAATTGCAGCTCTAGGCTCTGTCTGCCTAAAATCGTTCGCCGAGGGTTGATAAATATTATAATTAGTCTCAGATTAACGACTGTCGCTTAACTATCGCCGCTTTCACCGTTTGCGTGGTACGAGGGTCGCAGTTGATATTAACCGCGGCCTGAACGGTCGAGCGAACGCGGCGGCCATATATTGCTATTCGTTATGGAATGTGCTTCGAATGAGTCGTTTTGGTGCTTGCGTGTTATTTTCTGTTTTATCAACTCTCTACAAACATACCTTAGAGCCATAAGACCCAAAATGCTCTGCCTACTCCATTAGGAATAAAGATGTGAAAGTGTATGTAGGACACAATAGATAGAAATTAGGTTATAGTTGCTGTAAAATTCGATAAGCACCCCAGATTTTGAGACAAAGCTAAGGATGCAATGGAGAATGCACTTAGAAGAACTATCATATTTTACTTTTGTGTCTGCCTATATCGAGTTAATATAGCTATTTATTTGTATTCCAGAGGCCACAGTGCCCTGTTTCAACACAAAAAACTACACACTGGAGAGACTCCCTACCACTGCGAGTACTGTCCTAAGCAGTTTGCGAGGCGGACCGGCTTGGTCAATCACATACGAATCCATACAGGTATGCTGTTAGATATAAAACATACAGTTAGTCAATGCAACACTATATAAACCTTATTAATCATCATCATCCTTCCCATGTATTCCCTTCCCTATAGGTTGCATCCTCAGCGGTAACGCTTCCGAGCCCTTGGTCCGCCACCTAAGGTGATTTGACAAAGTAACTGGTTTTTACACAGAGCGACTGCCGTCTGACCTTCTCTCCTCGGAATAATCTTTCTTTTCCTAACCTAACTACACTAGAAACAACTTTTCACAAAGTATGCTTCCCAGTGGGATTCGAACAATTAACATTTAACATTTCTAGGTCACAAGGCGAACGCCTTGACCACTGGACCACGGGTAGTTATAAAAATACCAACCAGTTTTGACCTCTTTCTCGTCCACTTCATCCTTCACTTTACCTTCTAACTTTGTGTCTGTTTGGCTTTGGCCACAGTATATTCTTATACCACTAAGAAAGTTTACGCTGCGAATGTGCGAATTTTGGGCAATTTTTACACTGCATGAACATTTATTATACTGTCTAATTAATCACTTCGTCCATAACATATACATAACATCTTAAACTATTTCTAACTATCCTATTTATATACTTTATTGTTACAAAATGTATGATAAAAAAGGAAACTATATGATAGAAGCCATTAATTCCATCGTGTTCAGATGTCAATTAACATTATAATTAATGATTTCAATGGCAAATTTTATTATCATCATCATATCCCACTGTTGGTTGATCTTGATTGGGAACAGGCAAGTGTATGCCAACCACTTCGGTCCTGCGGCTTTCGTAACCAGTTTCGACCCGCGACTTATATCATCAACCCATCTAGCCCTCGGACGACCTACCTAAATTTACCATCTCATCTGTGTTTACCATCTATGTGCCATCACTCTGTCAACACTCTGCTTCACCTATTGTCACCTCGTTTGATTAAAATTTATATTATTGTTTTGATAAACAATACATACATAAAATATATTATATAATTTTTCAAAACTAAAAACTGACTTCACCCCCAAAATACACAACCGATTTTGATCAAATTTATATGGGACCACTTGACATATAGACCCTTTCAAATAAAAAAGAATTATCTTAATCGTTCGTTCGGTCTTAGAATAATCGGTGAACATACATAAAAAAAAGTTTGCGACGAATTGATAACCTCGTCCTTTTTGGAAGTCGGTTAAAAAAAGCGATAAGACATTTGTAAATTTTGTCATTGCTTTCAAGGGTTCAGTACCCAAAGAGTAAAAACAGGGCCTTATTATACTGACGCAGCTGTCCATCCGTCCGTCCGTCTGTCGCCAGGCTGTATCTCATTAATCGTGATAGCTAGAAAATTGAAATTTTCCCATATGATGTATTTCTGTTGCCGCTATAAAAATAGGATATAGTAAATATTTAATTAGGGCTCTCATACAGCAAACGTGATTTTATAAAAATATCGGTACAGAACCCTTCGTGCGCTAGTTGCACTTGGCCGGTTATTTCAAAACATTTTATAAATGTCCTTTACAGGTGAAAAGCTATACAGCTGTGACGTTTGCTCCAAGAACTTCGTTCAAGGAGCCCAGCTGTCCATACACATGAAGAGGCACAAAGGAGACAAACCATATCTCTGTCAGGACTGTGGAAAAGGTAACGTGGTTATTTTTTTTATATTTCTTTTTGTAAATATTTTAATGAAGTATTTAGGTAGAAAGGTTTATCCTACAAAAGTAAGGCGGAGAAAAGTTGCGTTTTTCGATTATTATCTCCATTGTTTAAAGATATAATTTTTCAAAATTAAAAACCGACTTCACCCCCAAATTAAATTAAAAATTTTTGATAAAATTTTCATGGTACCACCTGGAAAGTATACCCTTTCAAACAAAAAATGATTTTTTTTAATCGGTCCAGGCGTCTTTGAGTAATCGGTGAACATACATAAAAAAAAATAAAGGATCGCGACGAATTGATAACCTCCTCCTTTTTGGAAGTCGGTAAAAAATAGAGCCTATGTTACTCAATGATAACGCGGTTTTCCATAGGTGAAAGATTTTTTAAATTCGGATCAGAAGTTTTTGAGTTTATCCATTGCAAACAAAAACAATCAAATCTTTTCGCTTTTTAATTAAGGCGAGCAAAATTCTCCGAGTCTATTTGAACAATCCAGTGCTTGTATTTATGAATACTTACTTTTTGATATTGATAACTTGAAAATTAGATGTGAGCTTCAATCAAATTTACAAATTAGGTACGTTGAAGTACCCTATAGAATTTTTAAGTTTGAACATGAGCCAAATCGGTCAATGGGCTGCCGAGTAATGAAGTTCGCGAGTTCACAATTAGACGCGAACAACTAGTATTAGTATAGATGTCAATATTCAATATCTACTGATTGCAGGGTTCCCGATAAAGGCGGACCTGAAGGTCCATCAACGCATCCACAATGGGGAGAAGCCGTACTCCTGCCACTTGTGTACGAAGACCTTCGCCACGTCCGGCAATTTGTCCATACATATCAGAATACACACGAGAGAAGTCAGGTAACGTATAAAAGCTAGGATTTGACACTGAATATTTACGAAGTATTTGAATTCTCTTAGCTGAATGTCACATATTTTTCAAAGCATGGAAAAATACGCTACATTGTGTTTTTAACAGACTTCAAAAGAGGTTCTAATGTATATTTTTTTATGTATGTTCCCCGATTACTCGAAGACGTCTGAACAAATTTGGAAACTTCTTTTTTTGTTTGAAAGGGCATACTTGCCAGGTGGTCCCATAGACATGCTACATGTGTAGACACTGTAGCTCCATCCCATGTACGAGCGACTGCTCGAAAACCGGGCTCGGCAGCGACGGCAGCGGAAGCCTTCAAGAGGTACAAATACTCGGCTCTGGGAGAGCCATATATATTTGTGCCTTTTGCAGTGGAGATCGATCAGGCTATCCAACGCGGAAATGCCGCCAGTCTCTTAGGTACTTTGCCCTGTAATAATTTACTATAATTATTATTATCTAATTATTTTTATTTTATTTCGTTTTAATTTAAGTAGTATTTTAGTTTGTCTAGTTTTAATTTTTTTTTTCTTTCTTATTTTGTATATAATTATATTTTATCAAAATAGTTTCTGTAGTTTGAAGTTTACTTAAGTCGGTTTTTAGTTGAAAAATGATTTATAGAAAGCCTATCGACTGGTATCAATATCATTATTATATACAAAGTAAATGTTTCAATGTAATTTAGAATAGTATACGTAATCTTTATTTTTTATAATAGTCTAGTTTAAGGGTTATATATTTTTTTGTGTTATATATGACATTTAATATAGGATCATTTATAGTACAGGTACATTGTTGATTGCAAATTGTAAGAAATAAAAAATAATTGGAATGAGAATTGCAACATTTAAGTTGCATTTTTCATTCCATTTTTCCTCAATCCAATTTTTATTTCTTACAATTTACTCCTCGCACTTCGCTTATCCGAGCGATTATAACTATGTTGCTGTTGTATCTTTTCAATTTATTTCTTTCTTCATTGCACAAAAGCATGCAGATTTTTTTGTCTTCAGTTTTCATTTGCGATCAGCGGTGTATCGCTGTAAGCAAATTTGTTGATGATTGTTGTGGCTTTTTGAGTGGGTCCTTCAGCGCCAGCCTCCACTCATCATTCAGGAACAATATGTGTTTCCTCTTGAGTCGCTTCTGGTAATAGCGTGTTGTAAGCCCAGCAGCCAATTCATTATGGTGGGCCTCCAGTTTTCCCTTGTACACATCAGACACCTTTAGTATTTCTTCCTTAACTGTGTTCATCTATAATTATTGATCTCAGCATTACTACCCGGCCATGGCACAGCGCAGATATTATTCATAAAATAACATTCTGCATTCTCTGCAAAATTGATATGTTTGAGTTACTACAACTTCCCCCAGACAAACAGACTTACCAGTTTATTTATAGGCTTTCTTTCACGCTGTCCGTTTTTGTTTTTTTTTAATAATGATTTTTTCAGATATAACTGTCCAGAATGCAACAAAGGTTTCGTCACATGCAGTGCCTTCAACGTGCACCTTAAACGCCACAAAGGACAGCGCGACTACCAATGTGAGTGCGGCAAGACGTTCTACACATCCTCGGCTCTCAAACAACATAAAGTTGTTCACACAGGCGAAAAGAAATACCAGTGCAAAATATGCGATAGAAAGTTCTCTCAAACGAGTCATCTGAGTCGACATTTTAAAAGGGATCATATGAAACCGAACGCGCCCGTGCCGTCGTCGGACTATTTCAAACACGTGATACAAGATGGCGGCGACAGCGTGTTCACCGCGTATGCGCACGCGCAGTCAGATGTCAAGTGTGAGAATTCTTAGCTTATTTGTTAACTATTTTAGGGTTTTGTCAAACAAGAGTTTCCGTGGCCTCCATACAGCGAACTATAACACTATGGAAGTAGCTACAAACATTTTCATCACGCAAAGTGGCGCTACGTAACTTATATAAAATGATTGTAGCATGGCGCAGCGTTAACCGTCGGCCAATGTCCGCTATGACTAATGTGTAACCCCAGCAAAATGTTGCGCCTTAGAGAAATGAAAGTATTACAGATACTTAGTTCATAATAAGCCTCATATTGTTCAAATATAGCAAAATTCGTTCATGTTGTATTTTCGAAGTTATTCAAGAAAAACTGATTTTGCTGGAGTAACGTTTTGCAATTTTCCATATCTCGAAAACTGTTAGTAGCAGAATTAAAAAAAAAACTGTTTATAGGCCTTAGTTTGTTCAAATTTGTTTAAATATAAGTATTTCGTTTCACGAACAAAAATCAAAGTAATTTATTATTAAAAAAGATCGGAATATTCCGGTTTACTCGTAACTAGTACATTTACTAAAAAATAAAAAGCAGTTACATAAACGTATGATATACCCTTCTAACGTGTACAAATTCGGATGAACAAACATTACGCGATATGAAGATATAAAGGAATTTGATCGAATTCCTAGTGGTGTGACTTTGGCTATCGAATACGCACAGTTCTCTCTAAACACAAATAGATAAACTATAGTGAACATATGTGTTCATTTTGTTACAAATCATGCCTGAAAGTTTTGGCTTCAAATCTCGGATGGAATAAAAGTTATTAAAAAAAACAAGAGAATATCATCAATTCTCCTACAAACCGACTAAATAACGGAGGCTACGAAAAAGCGGCCGTTTTATACTTTCGGGTTTCCTACGCAAATTAGCAACCTAATAACCGATAAAAAGTACAGTCGAGCAGAATAATATTCATGTAGCCGATATTTAAAATGTTTTAAGCAGATTTACTATAGTATTATTTGGTGTGAATTCATACATTTGTGACTTAATTAGTTTTTAGCAATAGGGTTGACAACTCTATGGCAGTGTATGTCGGATAGATTATTAAATGTCGCATCCCCCACTCAAACAAAGCAATAAATACGAGTTTTATATTTTTATTATTATCTACGAGACATTTTAAATTCCTTGTCGTCATTAGTATGAGGTAACCAGAAACATAGTTAAAACTAAGTATTTAATAATAACAGTTGTAAATTAATAGATGATTACTATGCTCGAATTCTTTTGTAAAAGAAACAAAAATTATATTAATATTGAAATGCATAAAATTTGATCACATGTCACGATGTCCAAAGACAATAATAATAATATGAAAAAGCCTTTCTGGCGAGTAGGCGACCAATACTGTAAAAATGAGTTTCTTTCGGCGTTTCTTCTCAGCAGTGGTCGTTACGAAGCGCTGGTATTGGTAGCTTTTTTTTAATAAATTATATTTTAATATCTTTACACGTAACGTAAATTACACTTATTGACGTGTAAAAGTGCCTGTAAAGATCTAATTACTGAATAAACATTTGAATCTTTAAATCAAGAAGTGTGTTTTACATTTCTGTCCCGCTTGCCACTATGTAGGCGTATCTTTCTCACAACGCCGCGAAGCACAGGCATAAGTTTTTCTACCATGAGTCATGTTAGTCAAGCCATACCATTGTGAGACCCGGAACGTTGCTGTTGTGCTGCGCTATTATATTTAAAAGTGGTGAGTATTGTTATTTTTATTAACTTGTTTATAGTGTGTGTAATATGTAGCTTAATTACTAATTATAATATTTGAAATGTTGTATCATTCAGTACACTAAGTATTTTTACTAAGAAAAGTTAATTGACTTTTGTAAATGTGTTTGAGCTTGTACTGAAAAGCATTTCATAATTTAAGTCTAAAATTAGTGATAAAAGTACACTTGTTTGTAATACTCAATTTATCTGTAATTTTCCTAGTTTAAGTTATAAAGCATACAATTATTGTAAAAAAGTAATTTGAATAAAAAATAATCATGCTCATGTATTTTCTTTATCCATCAAACCCAAGAACCTTTTTGTATGCGACTGTACTAGCAAAAAAAGACTATTATACCATTTCTTTGAGATGGTTACGCTCAAGTATGAAACGACCGCTTTTTCGTAGCCTCCGTTATTAAGTCGGTTTGTAGGAGAATTGATATCTTCTTGTTTGTTTAATAACTTTTTTTCCATCCGAAATTTGAAGCCGAAATTTTCAGGCATGTTTTGTAACAAAATTAACACATATGTTCACTATAGTTTATCTATTTGTGTTCAGAGAGAACTGCGTATTCGATGGCCAAAGTTACACCACTAGGAATTCGATCAAATTCCTTTATATCTTCATATCGCGTCATGTTTGTTCATCCGAATTTGTACACGTTAGAAGGGTATATCATACGAATATGTTACTGCTTTTAATTTGTTAGTAAATGTACTAGTTTACGTGTAAACCGAAATTTTCCGATTTTTGTAAATAATAAATTACTTCGATATTTGTTGATGAATCGAAATATTTATATTTAAACAAATTTGAACAAACTAAGGCCTATAAACTGTATTTTTTTCAAAATTCTGCTGCTAACTGTTTTCGAGATATGGAAAATTGCAAAACGTTACCCCAGCAAAATCTTAAATATCTCAATAAATATAAGATGAACAAATTTTGCTATCGGCATACATTTACAACTCATTAAGAAATCTCTTTTCATATACTTGATTTTAGGCTAAACGCTTTTTTTTTAAAAAACATCTTGCTGGGGTAACCTTACTCGGGTATATCCCATTTGCCACCACTGGAGGTAGACAGGACAATTTTTATGTACACGTGTGCCAGATGCCACCACTCACGACGCCCCCACCGGTGGCGAATGGCAATCGTCAATCATTCACAGTCTCATTTGCCCCCAGTGGTGGCCAATAGAACAAACTCTGGTTTCGATTCTCATTCGCCTCCAGTGGTGACGAATGGGAATTTGTTCGTTTACATTCCCATTTGTTGCCACTGACGGCAAAATGGACAGCTTTATTGCCTGGTATGGTTATTTACATTATGTCTGACCGAAAGAGAGCGAATGGTCTAACTTATCTTGTTTGTCTATACAAACTTTTTACCCTTTCATCCCTTTAGGGGAAAAATTTTGAAAATTCCTTAAATACGTATTCACTTATTTACCGCCGGGAGTACTCTTGCGAAGTTTCGAATAAAATGGTCAAACTAATTTTTTTCTTCATACAAATTTTGGACCCCCATTTCACCTCATTAGGGGATGAATTTTAAAATCCTGAAATATGTATTACTTATTTAGAGCCGGGAATACTTTTGCGAAGTTTTGAATAAAATGGTCAAACTAATCTTGTTTCTTCATAAAAACTTTGAACCCCCGTTACACACCGTTAGGGGATGAATTTTGAAAAATCCTGAAACACGTTTTTACTTATTTACCGCGGGGAGTACTCTTGCGAAGTTTCGAATAAAATGGTCAAAGTTATCCTGTTTATCCATACAAACTTTGGACCCCCATTTCACCCCCTTAGGGGGTGAATTTTGTAAAATCCTTTCTTAGTGCACCCCTACACCTCATAAGGAACCTATGTGCTAAATTTGGAGTCTTTAAACCCAGCGGTTTGGGCTGTGCGTTGATATGTCGGTCAGTCAGTCGGTCAGTCATTCACTTTCTTCTTTTATATATATATATAGATTAAACTACCAAATTCTGTTACATGTCGAGGTTATTTTTTGGTTTCGAGATATTCTTAAATTATTTATTTTTAACCTTTTCTTATATTTCGCATATCATTTACAACAGTTATGAGGAAAGAGAATAATGATTTAAATTTATTCAACCGCAAGAAAAGAAGAAATTACTAGTATTGTATTTTATATAAAAATATTAGCAGATATTATGCGATTCAAATGTTTTCCTATTGGTACCTGGATTTCCTGCTTAATTTGACACAACAATATATTTTTTGATGTTTTCGCGGTTCTTCAACTTCTGTTTTACATCTAGGTAAAAACAACGACAAAAATATACACAAATACCGCTTTAAATAAAAGATATGTTAACAATGGTCTAACCCTTATCTTTTGTGTGGTTCTGTGAGTCACTAATTAAGCGGCATATTTTAACAATAGTAAAAAGGTTCTCCAACTTCTGTTTTACATCTAGGTAAAAACAACGACAAAAATATACATAAATGCCGCTTGTGACGTGACATAAATGTGACGAATGGAAATCGAAACCAGAGTTTGTTCTGTTCGCCACCACTGGGGGCAAATGAGACTGTGAATGATTGACGATTGCCATTCGCCACCAGTGGGGGCGTCGCGAGTGGTGGCATCTGGCACACGTGTACATAAAAATTGTCCCGTCTGCCACCTGTGGTGGCAAATGGGATATACCCCGTTACTCCAGCAAAATCAGTTTTTCTCGAATAACTTCGAAAATACAACATGAACGAATTTTGCTATATTTGAACAATATGAGGCTTACTATAAACTAAGTATCTGCAATACTCTCATTTCTCTAAGTTGCAACATTTTGCTGGGGTTACGCATTCCACTATGACGCAGCGTCATACGACAGCAACCGACTCGGCGTGAAGTAACGGTATTGGCGTGAAGTAACTGTATCGGCGGTAAGAATTGTAGTTTTTAAGTACCTATTTTAATGTACTTTTGATGTGGTTTTTTATACGTATTGTTGAATAGATCGATGCCTCCGTGCACCAATAGATGTGGTAATCCTATAATCCCAAATATTTTTTTTGCGGTCAGTCAGTTATACCTGTCAGGGACATTTACGGCTATAGACATATAATCATTGTTATGTTTGTTGTACCTGGATGAAAGTCCCGCAAAGTGTAAAAAACAATAAGATCTTAGTTGAGTTTTTATTTGCGAGTGATCGAGATGAAAATGTATATTTAGGTGTGGTTTTGATCAGTCAATTCAAGTTTTGAAATTATAGTTTGATCTCTGTTCTATTCGTTACTTCTATTGAACTAACATTCTACTATTTAAATAATTAAGTATTTATTTGATTTAGTGATTTAATATAATGTGTCATTGTGTGTCTATGTAGGATTTTGTTGTGTAATATTTTCGGGAGCAGTCCCTATCTTATTTATTTAGTACCTTTTATTATTTAAGTAAGTAACTAAAGCGTGGCCTTTGGGTCTTACGGCCCTAGGCTATATCTACCCCGTCAGAATAAAGACGTGGAATGTATCTGTATTTTTTTTTTAAATTTTGATAAGTTTACACAAAAATATTAAGAAGAAGTCTTGTAAAATTTCTTCTAAATATTAAATTAATTTTTCTTTCCGCATCGTCGGTTCTAACGGGGAAATTACTTCTGAATCTGAATACCGATTATGATGCGGTTTTTACTGTCGTTTGTTTGTAGCAAATAGTAGCAATCCTTCAAGGTTTTTTGTACAATATAATTTTCACAAAGTTACCAATAAGTATATCTCAATACACTTGTGAAATGTCAGTTTTAAAAATAGTTTTAATTGGAATGAAAAATAAATATATTTTGTACATATCATCTTTATTTTTCTTCATTCGTCACTAATTTCAAATATACCTCTAAGTAAATGCTGTAATTGGGCTGTAATTGGCTAAAGAAAAAAGTTTATTTCTTTAAAATAATATATTTAAGTAGGTCATAAAATCAGCAAAGTAGTTTAGTGCATTAAATAATATAATTTATTTATATCTATCATAACCAAATATTAAAAGATTACTTAAACTAAAAATGAGCTTCCGACTCAATTGAGACAAAATTCTGAAATTGCTTATACACATAAAATAATACTCTAAGTCTAAACGGTAACAAAAAATGTTTACGTTAACAATAAACAAAAGATAAACAAAGAAATATGTTACGTCTTATTAAACATCTAAAACTTAGTTATAAAGTAGTCTTATTATCAAACTATTTTTTCATTTTGTTACAAACATGTAGTTGTTATAGTGGGTAAATGTAAGCAAATAGAAATACCTGACTACTTTTCTTTATTAGCTTTTTTAACAAATAGAAATAAATTCTTCATTAGATTTTTTCAATCCAATGACAATATTTTGATTTCTTTTTTGCATCGCTTCGCCCACCATCACGCTAAAAGTAGTCTTTGAGAGTCTTGCGGTCCAGACTCAGTCTAAAAGCCGCAAGACCCAAAACGCTCTGTCTGCCTCATTAGGGATAAAGACGTGATAGTGTACATGTTATGATATTTTAGGCAGAAATTCAAACCAAAATAACCTGTAAGACTCGGCCCGGCAGAGGTTTTGATTTTGGGCGTGTGTGCTTTCTAAGACTGATGTGACGTCGTCTGATCTGACGTCAACAACTACCTATTACTAGTGGTTCTGTGAGAACAGTAGACCTCGCGAGCCCTTACAACCACGAAATTAACAGAGATTTTACGGTTTCCCTGGCTTAGCAAAGCCAAGAGTTTTGAAACCACCCTACCAGTGAAAACACTGAATAAACTTAGAATCCAGAGAAAAACATTTTAAAAAGAGATTCACAGTATCATTGTTTAATAAAAAAGTCAAAAAACATTTTTCATATTTCGATATAAAATGTGGAAGGGACATACCCGTAATAAATCGAACCACGGCCTATACTAGACCACTATAGTATAATGAAATTAAAATAAAAGCCAAAACACAAAAAAGTATTCGGCTTTTCCATACAAAA
This sequence comes from Acrobasis suavella, assembly GCA_943193695.1. Classification (NCBI taxonomy): domain Eukaryota; kingdom Metazoa; phylum Arthropoda; class Insecta; order Lepidoptera; family Pyralidae; genus Acrobasis; species Acrobasis suavella. The sequence continues at coordinate 35,358,840 of OW971928.1, forward strand.
GTGTGCAGCCATCCAGGTTATTTGTTTGTTATTTTGATTTCATTATACTACAGTCATCTAGTCTAGCCCGTGGTTCTATTTAAAACGAGTATATCCCTTCCACTTTCTATGTTCCTTTGGGAAAGTTGTTCACTTCACGTATTTCCCTTCTTTCATTTCAATTTATATTTAACTTTTATACTAAATATAGGCTGTGGGTTTGACCAATATGGGAGTGAAGTACTGTACTGTGTAATCTACTCATAAAGCCCTTTCATTCACAATTTACAAGTGCTAAAAATATCCAAAGATAAATAAATGATTTTTGACTTGAGTTTTTTAGCCGGGATCAAACAGGCTTGATTTCCAGTAATAAGTTCTATAATGTTATAATTTAATATGATAATAGTTGGTCGAAAATAAATATTTTATTTATTACAAGACACTAATGTTTTTTTTACCCTTTCAAGAATCTTTCAGGTAGAAAAGGAGTCTAAATGTCTACATGCACCCACTTTGACTACTCGCATACATATTAATCCTAATAATCATGAAAGGATAATAATCCAAATGAATATGATGCTTAATAAAAAAGTTACAACAGGCACTGCACAAGTGCACACGATATTTTTTAAAGGAGTTTTTAAAATTTTTTATTTGTATAAACTTAAATACTTATTATGTAAACTTTGTCGTCGACGGTTTATCGAGAAGTCATGCTGCGGAAGTAGCTCGTTTAAAACATCGTGTCCACAGAGCAAGCGTCTTTTTTGTGTTAATAGCGTATCTTTATCTACCTATATCTATATACGTGTCACTTACCGTCCTACTCTTACAGTTGAAACATATTTTAAAAAAATCGTGCGTGTAAATGGCCAACATGTCAGATTTTTCAAGCTAACTAAAGGCAACTGATTTAACTTAAGCTTAGACTGGGAGCACCGGCTTGATGTGCCTTTTAGAGCACGGAGGAGCTTGAGAATTTTTTATGTCACATAATACTAACTGTGCACAGTTCACTGCGGGAGCAAGACAGCACCATGTGAACGAGAGGTACAGATCAATAAACGCTATTCGCTCGCTAACTGGCGCTTGTGTGTAACTTTTGTGTAATCAAAACCCACCATTGATCACCGGAACACTATACTTAAAATAAATTACCACAGGTAATGTATATTATTATTAGTTGAACCCGATTTGAGAATGATTTGCGATTTGAACTGTTCATATTTAGATAGGTACGTTAAATTTATAAACTAAAACTAACAAAACTTTGTTTTGTTTACTATATATCGAAAACTACTATATTTTTTAGATTAATGTTTATTAGGGGGTAAGATGACAGGTCTGCTGTTTCGCGCGTTAGTGTCATTTGTGTTTATGCACGAGTTGGTCAACAGACCTGGCTTTTTAGTATTTACAAGCAAGCAATGAATGTCAAAAGACGAAAAAAGCATTGGTTTTGGATTTAGAATAAACACATTTTTGTTTATGAGCATTTCAAAAGATCTGTTCCAAGGTTTTAAGTGGTGCATCCACACCGATGTTACTTTTTGTGGAGTAACATGAAATGTCAGTTATGGAACATTAGAAAATTTAAGTTTCCACAATAAAAAATCCTTATTTTTTATGATTTTCTTCATTAAAACAGTTTTTTTAAACTTATATGGAACAGTTGAAATCGCATTGTACAAATACTACCTATAAACCTATAAGTCTATCTTCGGCCGGTACTGCAGCCGCAGTGGGGGGTCGCGGAACCTCCAGCGGGTCACGTACACGAACTTAAGTGTGTGGTCCTTGCCTAACAGCTCGTCATTGCAGAGGATGTCGATCTGGAAGGTAAAGAATATCGTTATAACATCTACCACTGGTTGCGGAAAAAAGAAAATGTACCAGATGGTGAGTGAAGGCCAAATCCTCTATCTACTCTGGCTAAGTATATTCTGGTAGTAGAGGTACTGGTAGCTCTTGCAGTGGAGACTAAAAAAGGCCTAATAATGATGATGATGAAAATGTACCAGCTGCTTCTCTTTCCCTGCAGATCTAAAAAATCCTGTCTAGGATTACCTCTAAGGGGAAAAAGGAATAAAAAGAATGGGTTGCTAGCCTCATTATTATCTAAGATTCCTAAAGATTTTCGCCTATCCCCTCAATTAGCTTTTACGATCTGTGTGGGATAGAATTTTCTTAGACTATGACGTCTTGCAGACAAGAGCATTTTGTATTCTGCGGCTTCAAGCAAAAAGGAAAACAAAATACTCACTTCTCTATACTTCTCCATGCCGTTTAACACTTTTTTGGCCACAAACTTCTTGAGGTGTGTAATGGTGGCCTGCGCCGAGCACCTGATGAAGCTGCGCTTTAGTGTGCGCAGCGACGTCGATATGCACTCCAGGCACACATTGACCTGGAAAAAAATGGGTCATAAGACAGGCCTACTTCTTTCAGGTCAAATTTTAGGTAGCATACAATAGTAGGTTGTACAACAAGAGCATAAAACGAGCCATATTACCAGAGACATTCATATAGTCACGTCGAGGGTAAAATGGGTTTTATTCTCAAGTTTTACACTCTGCTTTTCACTTCGATTGCAAGTAAATAACAAATTTAGGTAGTTTCTAGTTTTGTTTGACGAGTAATTTGGTTCCTGCCATACAATTTTTATTATTTTTTTTTAAAATTTTCATTTGTGCACGAGAGCATTAAACCCATTTTATCCAGTCTTCTCTCGACATAAAGAACAACTTTACGAGCATGAGAAGTGAAAATCTATTTTACTATAATAACATTTTTGTTTTAAATCCTTTATTTTACCGAATCTTCAATTCACTTGGAGTGACTATTCCAGCCTCATGGGAACTTTGATTATGTATTATGTAACCTCAGTGCAACATCACAGTTGGCAAGAAAAATAAGATTGCTTTTGCCATGTGCACCAATGGATTGCTTTGCATTATGTTAAGCTCACCATTGTACTTACTTCAAATTAAGAATACTTATTTTTTTATTTGTTGTCATTTCTGTTCTGTTATGTCTTAAGTGTTTGTATATAAGTTATTGCATTACAATTATTTTTAAGGAAGTTTCAAACCTTGGTTTTAAACTCTCGTGCTTTGAACACATTATTTATGTATAATATAAATGGGATTTAGTACGAACCTTTATTGTAATGTCTAACATTAGTGTCTTCACCAAAAATAGCTAAAAATGTGCGTTCATCAACCAGAAAATACTGCTGCACTCCAGCCAGTTTGTCTGCAACCACAAGGATGCAACTCCTCTTTAAAACATTATATGTTACAAAAAAGGTTCGTGCTTACATGTTACAAAAAGCCCCGTTTATATATACACTAGCTGGGCGACCAATCTTTGCTCAGTTACTTTTTTATGAAAATATATTTTTTTGCCTCGTCATTTTCTAAATAGAGTTTCCTCAAAATCGTTATGGCCGTTTCTGAGATCTTCATTTTATATATTATATTATATACACGCTGAATTTCCATTGGAATTGGATAAAGAAATATCGTATAGTAAATAAATTCCTCTATCTATATGTATATACAGTGTAAACTCTATTTAGCGTCACTCGATTTTACTAACAACAAACGTCGCATTTACTTGACTTTGGTTGGTTATGTATATACACACTATGTAGTGTTAAAAATACGTCATTAGTAAGCAATATAGATTACTTTCTTTGCATATGTGTCTCTTTTTTGTTTATTTCTTTATTGTCTGACATAAATTTACCTGGCTGACCCCATCTTACTGGGGTCTTACTGGGGTATACTTACACCTTATTTATATTCAGAGAAATCCATTCTTTAGTTTGTTGTGATTACTTGCACGTGTTTCGTCAACTGTTAAACTGTTGTAAAGTTGTTTGCACCATGGACAAGACTGGACATAGGGAAGACTTTTTCATACATAGTTGGACAATCCACAATATGCATTGTTATTTAATAGTAATACTAATGTTTGTAGTTTTAAATGTATATTTATTAGTTAAAAACATTTAGTAGCAAAATCTCTTTATATTATGCCTACTCTTTATAACGTTACAAATTGTGCAGTCCTATATATCTATATCGTGTTTACACTGTATATACAACTACGTAGTTACAGGTAAAGCAACCTCAGGCGAGGTCATTGTCACAACTTGGATGGAGGCCATAGCTAGGGGTGGGCAGTATGAGCCTAATACTGTATAACTTCATACTATGAGGTGATGCCCTACCTAAAAACTTTTGATTTTATCTGTAAATGTATGTTTTTGTTAATATATTAGTGTTTACACAGTATAAGTATAGGATTAATAAGTTACAAACCTGTTCATCTTTTCTATGGCAGTCAGTGTTATCAGGTTGTTCTGGCTCATCACCAGCCCCTGGTTTGTCGGCTGCGAGAGCCGCGTCTTTGGGACATGGCAGATTCCGAGCACGGTAGAAATCACGCTCACGCTTCAGTTCATCTGAATTGGAAAATCAATTGATTTTATACATATACTGACAAAGTGGTGTAAAATAGTCAAAGTATCCAAGAAAGGGCCTGAGAGAGAAAGACCACAGACATAATAGGAAGACGACATAGGCCAGAAGGCAGGAAAGACTTGACACAGTATGGAATGAGACAGAAAGGAGTGAAAGAAGGGTGAAGAGGAGGCCTTTGCTGAAGGGCAATTAAACCTGCAGAAGGATGGCAAAACAGAAATTTTATGGGACAGTGACCATCTCCAAGTAATAATAGTACAAACTAATCACATCACTATCCCTTATGCGATAGACAGAGCCTAGCCATAAATAGAATTTACATTAATCAAGTTTTCTAATTCATACTCACTGTCCTGTAGGTCCGGGACTAGTTTGTAGACAATATCCTGCATCGTCCGGTCGAAACTGATGTACTGAAGAGGATGGGATTGGTGGATCACTATGTTGCATGTTGGACATGTATTATTCTCTTCTAAATGTTTCACTAGGCAACTTTTACAAACTGAAACAAAAATTTTGAGGTTATACATTCATTATTTTAAGAATTGTCGTAAAAAATATTCTTTACAGGTTATTAACATCATTTCCTTAATTATGACATTGATATTAAGCTTAAAAATACGAATTACAGTATTTTTAGCGTTAAACTGATATCAGCTTGAAACCTTTGTCAAACAGAAGTCACTATTTAGAACATAAAATAATCTTACATAAATAACACGGAAACAAACAATACACCAGGAAAACTAGATAAGGACATCGTCTTTGGCGTCAATTAATAAATAACTGTACTTACACGTATGTAGGCACTCTGTTACGGTGGTAGCATCAATAAAATATCCACGGCATATCTTGCAAGTGATGTGGCTGTTTAGTGTTTTCAATTTAATCCTCCTTTCCATGGTCATCCTAAAACTACGTCTGCAGCAAATGCATTAGGCAAATAACTTAAAATTAGGAGAAAATAAAATATAATTAGAACTAGAACATAAAAACGCTTTTCTCAATCAGTCGACTCATAAATACAGAAAATAAAACTTTCACTAGCTTCACTGGGGCATGACGTTGATTAGTACGTTTTGTTTACAGAGGTAGTAAACAAAAGCTATTAAATTAATATGAAATAGAATCAAAAAACCTTTTTAAAATTGTAAAAAAGTTATTTGGTTATAAAACAATATTATATTTATATTACAAGGCTAATATTAAATAATTCCAGTAAAATACTAAAGTATCCTAGAGTAAAACAAAACGCTAAATAGAGCTTACAATCGATAAGTACCGAAAAACATTATTTCGCTTTATTGATAAAATATTTATCAGAAGTAGTGATGGGTCGAGGTTTTTGCCCAGTGGATGAAAACTAGGGCCGAATGGGCCGAAATAATTTTCGCCCGATAAACGCCCATTTGCTGGGCCGAAAAATCTTACTCATATTAGAATAATTTTCTTTTGACCTATGAACTATAAGTGATATTATACTGTCTTGAAATGGATAATAAACCTTTTAGGATTAGATATCATTGCTGTTGTAGCTAGGGGTCTATTTCTGCCCGACTAAGCAACTCTTTAAAAGTCACTAGCTTAGGTATGAAACTCTGTATGCAATCATTATAGGTAGGAAGATATTTTGTTTTTTTCTGGAAAAGATGATAAAACCTAGTTCATCTGTTAATGAATACTTTGTGTGATTGATTCGTAACGTTTGTTGAAGCGCGCAAAGAACTGAAGTGCGATTTCTGAAACGCGGAGTCACCTAAACGAATGGTTTTCCCATACAAAAACCATTCGTTTAGGTGACTCCGCGTTTCTTCTTCGCCATCTTATGCACGCAACGCGAAAGCGCCATACAAAAATTAATATTGTATAAATGTGAAATACACGCAAATCTACGTATCAAGCAAAGTTTTTATTTCAACGACACACCAAAGCAAGCCTGAACATCGTCGTCGTGGACCTTCGTTGCCGCATTGAGACCACACCAGTACGAACCAGCGAGGCAAGGTTAAGGCGTTGAAGGAATAGCAGGACATCGAAATCGCATTCGGTACGGTCAGCCATCCTTCCTAACCTCCTCCCTGTGGGTTCAATCTGTGCTAATACCGTGTTTTTTTCGCATTTTTTAGTGCTTGCTTTGAGTCAGCTTTGCACCACCTTTCAAAACCGCTAAAATGGGCTTAACAGACAAAGAATCGAAGCCCAAACGGGACAGATCCCCTAGACCTGCTGCTAGACATGAAACCAACAGCCAGCTTTTAGCCGAACTCATGAAGGCTAGAGGAATCATCAAAGGTAGGCTAACTAGATTAACCGCCTTTGTCAGATATCTTTCTAGTGAATCCCTAGGCGCACAAAAATCTATCGATTTAAAGCTAAGAATGCAGGGCGCAGCTAGTCTGTTCACTGAATTTAGCGAAATTCAAACAAATATCGAGAAAACTGTCATTGTTTCTGACTTAGACGCACAATTAACCCAAGAGATTTGTTTGAAGATAGCTATTATAGTGTAATATCACGCGCAGAATATTTGCTTAGCCAGGTCAAGGTCGCTGATAGTTCCAACGTGTGTCATGGTAAATCAAAAGCTGTGAAACTGCCAATTATTTCTATAAATTCTTAAGACGGTTCCCCTGAATCTTGGCTCCAGTTTCGTGACGAATTTACATCCCTAATTCACGAGTCAGATGATATCACAGACATTCAAAAATTTCATTACCTAAAATCATCACTCAAAGGGAGCGCGAAGCTGGTCATTGATGCGGTGGAGTTCTCAGCTAGTAACTACGCTGTGGCCTGGGAGCTGCTGCTCAATAGGTATAACAATAGCAGCCTTCTAGTGCATAACCACGTAAAACCCTATTTTCTATTCAAAAGGTGTCAAAGGAATCTGCCCATTCGCTCAGGACATTCATAGACACTGTGCTCAAAAACCTACGCGCTTTAAAAATATTAGGTGAGCCGACTGAGCAATGGGACACATTGATTATATTTATTGTTACTAGTAAGCTTGATGACATAACTGAACGCGAGTGGGAACAATATAAGTGTACATTTAAACACAGTGAAACTAAATCATCCCTAAAGGTGAACGATTTGCTTTCATTCCTTAGGAATCGGGCTGAAATGCTGGAAATATTGTAAGTTTCGTACAGTAAGGTTAACTATGATAGTAAGAAACAAACCGTTACGTCACACAATACGTCACAGGTTACGCCACGCAACAAAACGCATTGCAATATTTCCACCAATAAGCCGCAGAATAATCGCACTGATTCCACTAGGAAGCCGTGTTTAATGTGTAACGCTGATCATCCACTGTATTCATGCCAAAGGTTTCTAGATTCCGACATAAACACTAAACTGCAACTTGTAGCCACTAACATACTCTGTGAAAACTGTTTACGTCCTGGACATACGATAGATGCATGTAAGTTTGGGCCGTGTCGAAAGTGCAATAAAAAACATTACACATTAATTCATAACGACTCGTCCAACGAGGTACAAGGAGTGGCGGTTCACTTCGCATGCAATGGTAACCAGTGGCAGCGCTGTCCGCTGCCCGCGGCGCCCGCGGATACCATCCCCGTGATTCCATCATCTCAGGTAAACAGGTCACACACGGATAGCACCCATACTTACAACAATCAATCGGCTATATGTAATGATATGCGTTCTGTTTTGTTATCGACTGCCATGATCTAGATAGCTGATGCAAACAATAAATTTCACGTCGCACGCGCACTTCTTGATTGTGGCAGCCAACATTGTTTTATTTCTAAAATACTTTGCGATAAATGAAATGCAACTTATTACAGTCCACTTGCGAAATTCGAGGGATAGGTAACTTTGTTAATCACTCAACACAGATATGTGATGTGTAGATCAAATCACGCAAAGGGTCCTACACAGCGCGTATTAAATGTTTTGTGTTGCCTTACATAATAGCTACCTTACCGGCAGTCGTATGTGATCAAAGCGCACAGAAGTACATTTCTGAGCACATACAGCTGGCCGATCTGTTTTATTACGAGTCTCAAAGCATAGATATTTTGATAGGCGCAGATATCTTTTGGGACTTATTATGCGAAGGTAAAATTAGGTTGCCTAATGGCCCATTTTTACAGAACACTAAATTAGGTTGGATAATTTCAGGGCCTATCAATAATAATACACGCAATAATAATAGGTCTGTCCAATGTAATCTTTCCCACGTAATTGAAACACAATTAAGACAGTTTTGGGAACTGGAGGAGCTGCCTAGGATTGGCCTCACACACACAGAAGAGGAATTAGCTTGCGAGGAACACTTCATCAACACTACAACGCGCACAAGTGAAGGAAGGTTCTGCGTGCAGCTTCCGCTCAAGGAGTCACCAACCAGGCTGGGCGAGTCGTTTTTCCAGGCTATGAATCGCTTTTTAGCACTGGAAAGACGCCTCGAACGCAACCCTAGTTATAAGAAACCGTACAGTGAATACACAAATACATTGATTTAGAACATATGAGGAAGGTCGACTCGTATGGAACACCACATTATTTCTTGTGTCATCATGGTGTATTTCGCGAGCACAGCACCACAACTAAACTTCGTGCAAGTAGACCTACCAGTAAAAACGTGTCCTTAAATTACCTTCAGCTTGTTGGGCCGCCTTTGCAGAGTGAATTAATAGATATTGTGTTAAGATTTAGGCGATTTAAATTTACTGCGTGTGCCGACATTTGCAAAATGTACAGACAGTGTTTATTACATGAATCACAACGCGACCTTCAGATGATCGTATGGCGCGACAGCCCTTCTGAGCCCTTAGGTATTTATCAGCTAAACACAGTCACCTATGGCATGTCAGCGTCTGCTTTTCTTTCTGTCAGGTGCCTCAAACAGCTGACGCTTGAGTGTACGGACCCTGATGTGCGCAAAATAATCTTAGAAGATTTCTACGTTGATTTGATAGAAGTTTGGATAATAAACAAGATTTGTTAACGCTATGTCACAAAACCTCACAGGTTTTAGAATCTGGTCGTTTAACTTTGATTGTGATCAGTCATCAGCCCCTTCTAACATAGCTAAGGAGTTAACATTAGGTACCGACGCTCAGTGCAAGACTTTAGGGTTAGGATGGTGTAGCACAAGTGATGAGTTTTATTTCAACACACAATTTAAAGGTAACAGAGATAAGGTTACGAAACGCAGTATTCTTTCACACGTTTCACAAATTTTTGACCCACTTGGTTTGGTCAGTCCAATCATTATCGTGGTCAAGATTTTATTGCAGCAGCTTTGGTTATTGCAGTTAGGTTAGGACGATGAAGTGCCGCGAGACGTTTTGCGCACTTGGACAAAGTTCGCAAATAGTTTGTCAGCGCTTAACGCTATTCGAGTTGCGCGTCACGTCATGGTTTTTAAATCTACGCATTTAGAGTTACACATTTTTACCGATGCTTCTCAAGCAGCGTACGGCTCTTGTATTTACGTTCGCTCAGCTAGTGATGGTGATAATAAAGTATTGGTAAGACTGTTGTGCTCTACGAGTAAGGTTTCACCTTTGAAGCTGGTCACTATAGCCAAGCTTGAATTATGCGGAGCTTTGTTAGGCGCTAGGCTTTACGACAAGGTAAGCAAGGCTCTTCAACTTAAGTTCGACAGCGTTATGTTTTGGACTGACTCAACTATAGTGCTAGGCTGGTTACACATGCCACCACACTTACAAAAGACTTTCGTTCAAAACCGGACAGCGGAAATACATGAATTGACAGGAGAACTTCCATGGCGTCATGTAAGTGGAAAGGAAAATCCAGCTGACCTAGTTTCACGCGGTACGTCACTGGAGGACCTCTCGACTTCTACTACGTCTTTTCTCCGTCAACCTGATTTTAGTTGTAGTCAAGTGCCTTCGCATCTATCTAATTCGCTTAATGATTTACCTGAGCTAAAATCTACTTTAACTCTTTCTGCTATAGCCGACAATATTTCCAGTCAAAACTTATTTCCTTTTGACAGGTTCTCTCAATTCAATCGCATGAAACGTTCTGTCGCATACTTGAATCGCTTTATTTATAATACGCGCAATAGTCACAGTCGGCGATCAGGCGTTCTCACCGTGGATAAATTGAGAGAAGCTGAGCTAACTCTTACTAGACTTTCTCAACTGGAATCTTTTCCAGATGAGTACAAGTCACTCACAAGCAATGGTGCTTTAAGCAATAAACACAATTTAGCAAAGCTGACTTTATTTATTGACAACAATAAATTGATTTACGAGCGGCTGAACCGTCCGGCGCCTCTCCATTTCCTGTTTTTGGATATGGAGAAGGCCTTTGACTGTGTTCCTCGAGAGATGATCTGGTGGGCTCTAAAAAAATTTAAAAAATAATTTTTGTGTATGCTGACGATATCGCACTGGCGGATGCGGACAGAGGGAGACTGGTGCGACGCGCAAATGTGTGGAGGGAGTCGCTTGAAAACGGTGGTCTGAAGCTAAATGTGGCGAAGACTGAATATATGGCTTGCAATGCTACAGATCCCCCACCCGTACGCATAGGCGAAGACTTGGTCAAGCGTACGGACAAGTTTAAATACTTAGGATCTGTACTTCACGCGTCCGGAGACATCGATGCCGACGTCAAGGCCCGTATATCTGCCGCATGGGCAAAGTGGCGAGAGGTGACTGGTGTCATTTGTGACCCCAAAATGCCGGTTAGGTTGAAGGGACAGGTCTACAAATCCATCATTAGACCTGTCCTTTTATATGGGAGTGAAGCGTGGCCTTTGCTTGAGCGGCACATGCAGGAGTTGCGTGTCACGGAGATGCAAATGCTGCGTTGGATATGCGGAGTGTCACGGAGAGATCGTGTTAGAAACACCCGCATCCGCGGCAGTCTTCATGTCCGTGACATAGTGGACAAACCGCAGGAAAGTCGCCTACGCTGGTACGGTCACGTCCTACGAAAGCCGGCAAGCTACGTGGGAAACAAATGTATAGCCATGCCGCCGCCGCCGGGGCCCGGCAGGCGGGGTAGACCGAAGAAGTGCTGGCTTGACGTCGTCAAAGATGATATGCGTGCTAATCGTCTTACAACCAAGGATGCTCAAAACCGTGCAAAGTGGAGAAGAAAAAGTCGGAAAGCGAACCCCGGGCTTCTCAGCATTGCAGCTGAGGACGCAACTGGGAAAACGCTGAGATGAGAGAGATGAGAGAGGGGCCGTCCGGCGCCGGCAGGGGTTGTGATTCGGACTAGTTCGGAAAATATGGAAAGCACCGAAGACCGAAGGCGTCGCACGACGCGACGTAGGTAGCAATAACGAGGTCACGGACGAGTTCATTTTCTAGTAAATAGTGTATAGGTTAACCATTTCATGCGAATTTGGGAATTTTTTTCTTACGAAAAATTGTAAAAACAATATTATTTTTATTGCAATTTTGTGTTCTATTAGTGATTCTGGTTTCAAGATTTCAATATAGCTCAGGGTTACAAAGTCACTCTGTATATGAGGGTGCTCATATATTGACATCGCATTTGATGGCTGTTTGCTTATGTAACATATAACTAGGTCTACAAACATTTGTCAGCAAAAAATGTAAACTTAGTCCTATCGATTCGTATGTTCTCGTACAATGGGTAGACTTTGGTAAATACCTGACATTTTGAAAGAAATGTTAAATTAAGTTGACGGATGATCAAAGAACTCGTCAGTAAAAATATCTTTTGTTCCGGGACCAGGGGCGTAGCTACCGCCCTATCTGCCGTATCAATTACACGGGGCCCCCGGGCCACGGGGCCCGGGGGCCCCTAATGTGCGTAAGCGAAAATTAATAAAAACTTTCCAATTTTTTGTCAGACCTGTCACTATTGCCCATAGGCAGAAACTTCAGAAAAAAGACAAAAAAAAAAAAACTTCAGAAAAACTTAAGTCACCATCAGCTGTAAATGATTTAATAAATCAGTTTGCCGAAAGAAGGCAAGGAGAGTGTATATTTAATTTAAATTATTATGATATAATTTAATAATTATGATGAATAAATATTTCTTTTAATTTTATGCAAACATTTTTTTCTTTTGTGAGAAATCTTTACACTTCCTAATGGCCCCAAACATTTTTTTATAAGGGGCCCTACCAAGGCACGCTACGACACTGTCCGGGACTTATACCGAAAGCAGTAGTTTTGGAGTTTCGATGAGAAGCAAAAAAAATCTACTCTCCATATATGTATGACGGTGCTCATATTGATATCGCATTTGATGTCTGTTTGCTTATTGACCGAGCAAGCGAAGCGTCTCAGTTTCGAGATTAGCCAAAAATTCTTTTGTCCGTCTGTCTGTCTGTCTGTTCTCGCCTACAGGTCGCATTTCTTAACCGATTCTCATTTAATTTAGTAAGCAGGTTCAACAACTAAATAGAATTTTTTTGTCGAGCCAGTTTTTCGAAATGTTACAAAATGGCGGAAATATGGGGGTTAAAAATTTTAAAACTGTCATATCCAAGCGCCGAGTGCGAATACTGTATGTCTCTATCCTGTGATAAAACAGCGTTTGCACACACTTTCCGACACGATTTGCGAAGTAATTACTCATATAATTCAATCTACCCACCAAACGGGTAGATACGGCCGATACGGGTATTTATCGGGTATTTACCAAATCTACCGGGTAAATACCCAAACGGGTAGATTGGGTATTTACCCACCACCCATCTCTACACGCGACAGAAGTGCCATTTCTGACGCGGACGCTTAATGAATGGTTTGCCCATACAAAAAACCATATTCGTTTAGTGATTCCGCGTTTGAAAAATCGGACCACAGCTGTCACGGTCACGAGAAGAGAATACCAATGGAACAACACTTGATCACTAGATTCTTGTTTAGCTATGGCTTCGGCCGCACTTGTGCCTATCGTCCCAAAGCAATTTGCGGCAAATCTTCCTATATTATTACTTAATATATAATTCCTATATTATCCTACGTTTTGTTCACTAAAAAGTTATCGCGATAAAGTGCTGGTCACACTAGCGGCTTCGTTATTTTTCACGAACAATCTGGCAATAATCCAAGATGGTGTCATCTACGTGTTTTACATATGGTCGACGAATTTCTTTTCTTTAACATGTGTGCTAACAATTACATAATGCATTTATTGAAACCTAAAAAGAAACCTATGAAATTAAAAGCTAAAAATTTTAACACCATTTGATCGTTCCACTCCGTTTTTACGCATTAACAACCGTGGCACCGTCACACAGCACGCGTCTGAACAAGTTGAAAACAAACGTCAAAATGAATAACGCATGTGCGACCACACAGAGCGAATGGTTAGCGTGCTTTAAATCCTTTGATGTATCGCCACCCGCGCGATAACCAACACGAAGTCCGAATATTCGGGACGATACCCGATAACGGCCGGTCACATTTGCGTGTATCGTGTAATAGCACGAAGCTTCGTGACGATAGGCGCAGTTCCGGCCCAAGCAGGGTATGAGTATGACAAGAGTATGGGCAACAGAGTACTTTTGTATATACTGAAATAGAGAACTATCTTCGCGGTTTGCAGCGGAAATAAAATTTGCAATGCATAACTAACGCCATCTGTTATCTTTAGTTAGGATTAGATATATATATATATATATATATATATATATATATATATATATATATATATATATATATATATCTATACCACGAAGCAGTCTATAGTATACCTACTTTATAGTTTACCTACGTATGATGTTTTTTTTTTGGGAGAGGGACCTGCCATACTTCACAATGTTTATGTAATTACGCCAAAGAGACAATTAATGGAGATGGCAGTCACACAATACTTTGGATTATAAATAATTAAGTATATAAACAATGCGAAATAGGCTCAAAATGAAAGCCTTATTTAAAACGTGATGAAAATCAATTATATTATCAAATCATACGATCATCGCAGAATATACATGGTTGAAATGACAAAACATATCCAAAATATAACACAGTTCTATTTGTCTCAGCATATACTTTATATATTTAGTAAGTTTTCTTGATTTTTGTTTCACACCAAAGTTCACATCACAACATTACAAACTAGTACCTACAAGTTCAAAACTTGATCGGTGTTGCCATTTACAGATATAGAAATTGTACCAAGACAAAATTGACGTTGATGTAATTTTACGGACATTTGTCTTTTTACGGTTTGTTAAATGTTTTTTTAGTTAAAATCACATTTATTGGTTTTATTTTCACCCTCATTTGTATTGAATTATATTTTTTTTATTATTAAAATCTACTATCGTTAAAACAGGAGTAAGTAACTAGAGACATCTTGTCAAATTCTATTGAACTATTTAGTTACTTTTACTAGTTATGCCATCTGTAATTTCTAGTAGGAACTTATATTATATGACCAAATAAAATGATCTTGGTTTATATACGGATCATACAAAGATAGAATACATTTTGAATCGATATCATTATACGTCATAATTTCCTACTTTGTTGTATTAACATTAGCTCCTCTGGTATGGGCGTTTTCCCACTAGCCGGCAAGGCGACGTGACGGCGACGCCAAGGTGAGAATTATCTGAGATTATGGTGAAAAAAACAGTATTGTACACTTTACATAATTTATTGAAATAAAATTCTGACACTGACAACAGTTGTTTTTACTTATATTTACACCCTTGTATGTAACCTTTAAAATGCAGAAAATAACACTAACATCCAACGAAAACCACAGCACAAACACACCAATAATAATTTTTAATCTCCGCGAACTACATAAATCGCGGCCGGCACGAAACTTTCGTAAAAAGAGCCTAATATCTAAAAAAAAATCTACTACAAGATGTCAAGTTTTGACTCTAAGATAATCTTTCATTATCATACTTCAAATAACAGTAGCTTTGACTGTTAAAAATACTGAAATAAAATCCTTACATACTCGAATTATAATTATTTATTAGAACGGATTGTAGATCTAACAAGACAGATAAAAGTAATGTGAAAGTGTCAAGCAGAGCAACTTCTTTTTAAAATATTCATCTATAGGTTTATCTACCTTAACCAAAAAGTACCGACACCTAAACTATAAAATCACAATATTTTATACACTTCCTTGATTTTATAGTTATACACTCATTAAATAGGAACATACAGCTCTAATAAAAGTTAACAACAACATCAACAACCTTATAAAAACATTCCAAATCACTCCATTTGACACAAATCAACTGTCTTAATTTTTGAAAACGAACTCTACCTAAAGACTTTGTAAAAATGTCAGCTAACTGATCTTCAGTATTTATTTTTGAAACATTTATAACTCTTTGCTTTTCATAGTCATACACAAAATGATAACTAACGTCAATGTGCTTTGAATTTTTATAGCTCCCGTATTATCTTCATAAATTTTAATAGGTTTATCAACTTTAATTCCTAAATCCCCTAATATGCCTCTAATTGGTAACAACTCCTCAACACAATCTGCCAATGCATAGTATTCAGAATGGGTAGATGCTCTCGATACAATCTTTTGTTTTTGAGATTTCCAATATATGGGATTATTGAATAATCTAATAATGATACCAGTTGTACTTTTCCTATCTGTGACATCTGCAGCAAAATATGCATCAATAAATTCATCAATAAATTCATCATAATATTTTAACTTCATCTCTTTTGTTCAATACAAATATATTAGCACTCTTAATGCATATTTATAATGAGTGGTACTATAACTGTTTTGAAAACGACTTAAATACTTAACACAATATGCAATATCAGGTCGCGTTCCACTACATACGACATCTGTAGTGCTCCAATTATATTTCTATACTTGATATCAGAATTTTGATTCTTGCTGGGCTCCAATTTAAAATTTTGTTCCATAGGTGTTTCGTACTTATATTCTTTTATATTATACTTTTCTACCAACTGTTCAATGTAATTCTTTTGAGTTAGTGACATCTTTTTCTTCGACGGGTTATATTCTATATCAATTCCCAAGTATTCCTTCACACTTCCTAAATCTTTCATTATGAAACGAATGTTTAACAGCCTTTTTACTTCATTTATTGAATTTAAATTCTCTGAACATATTAAAATATCATCAACATATAAACATAAATAAATTACAGCATCTTTTACACTTCCTGTGTATAAGCAATAATCATATTCTGACCTTTTAAAATTAATACTTAACATATATTCATTAAAATAATCGTACCAATCTCTAGGGCTTTCTCTTAACCCATATAAAGCTTTTCGAAGTTTACAAACTTTGTTTCTTCCAATTTTATATCCATCAGGCGGATATATGTACACCTCCGATTTGATGTCTCCATTCAAAAAAACTGTTTCTACGTCCATCTGATGTATCTGCCAGCCATTAACACATGCTATAGATAAAAGCGCTTTCATTGTAGGAAGCCTTGCTACTGCCGAATAATTATCTTCATTTTCATCATACCACTGTTGATATCCTCTAGCAACAACTCTAGCTTTATGTTTTCCATTTGATTTAATTCTGTAAATCCAATACACATCTATAATTTGTTTATCTTTTGGTTCATTTACTGCTTCCCAAGTTTCTTCCTTTTCTGAACTATTAATTTCATCCTCCATAGCACTTATTCACTTCCTTGCTTCAGGACAATTTACTGCTTCATCATATGTAGTTGGTACTAGCGCATTTGACATATTTACGTATACTACGTGATCTTTTAACTTTTCTGGTAATTTTACTACTCTTTTAGGACAACTTTCTGCACGGCTTTCTTCACAAAGTTCTTCATTTCTGTCCTCTGATTTATCTACAGTTTCATCTTCATCATTGTTTATGACGTCAAAGAACTCTTCGTGATCGTCATTTCCTTTTTCTTCATCACAAGCTTCAAATTTTATTATATTTCCTTCTGCTACATCATTTTCTATAAATCATACATGTCTAGAAACTATAACCTTGCCGTAAATTAAAATTTTATATCATATGTCAGTATATCCTACCAAGATTCCTTGCTGACTTTTTGGATTTAGTTTTGATGTTCTGACTTCCTCTGGAACACGTACAAAACATTTATTGCCATAAAATTTCAATTTTTTGACATTTGGTTTTCTACCAGTAAACAATTCATATGGCGTTTTTTTCCTACTGTATTCGTAAGCAATCTATTACCTAAATATGTTGCTGTCATCACAAATTCAGGCCAATACTTTTTCTCTAGCTTTGCTTCTGTCATCAAACATCTAGCTCTGTCCATAATTGACCTATTATAGCGTTCCGCTACTCCGTTTAATTCATGTGTGTACGCTGGTGCAGGTTTAATAAAAAATCCTCTCTGCTTTGCAAATTCATAGAAATTTCTATTTATGTACTCTCCACCGTTGTCACACCTTACTTCCTTTACTTTCTTACCAGTCTGTGTTTGCACTAAATCAACATAATAGGTTGGGGAAAAAGTCTTTTCGCATTTTATATGAAAATTCAAAGCATTTTTAATATAGTTTATTTACATTTAACTAAAGTATGTAGGTACCATTTTGTTCGATAACTTTTTGCCATCTTATAGGTAGGGACATGATCCCATTGCTATAGAAATTTTGGGGCTTCTGATCAAAAAACTACGTCAAGTAGTTTTGGCAGTCCTCTCGTGATGTTAACCTGAACTGCCTAAAGAATTCTGAAGAGACCGAAACAGGTGGAAATCTGAAGGTGCCAGGTCAGGACTATACGGCGGATGCATTAACACCTCCCAGCCAAACTCTCTTAATTTTTGCTGAGTGGTTAAAGATGTGTAAGGTCTAGCGTTATCATGATAAAAAACCACACCCCTTCTGTTGATTAATTCCGGCCGCTTCCTCTCAACTTCTTGCTTTAATCTTATCAGTTCTTTGCAGTAGAGTTCTGAATCGATGGTCCTGCCTGGTGGTAACAGCTCATAATGAATTATGCCCTTCCAATCCCACCACACACACAGCATCACCTTGTTGCGAGTTAACCCGGGTTTCGCCACAGTCTGTGAAGCCTGACCGGCTTTTGACCATGACCTTTTTCGCACGTTCTTGTCGTACGTGATCCACTTTTCATCACCAGTTATAAATTTCTTCAAAAATGGTTCGGTCTCATTACGTCGTAATAAAGAATCACAAATGAGTACACGGTTCATTAGGTTTCTTTCAGAGAGCTCGTGAGGTACCCAAATATCGAGCTTTTTTGTGTACCCATTTTTTTTTAAATGCGCCAAAACTGTTTTGTGGTCAATTCCACGTTCTTCAGCTACGTCGTAATTACAGATATGCCGATCTTGCTCCACTTTTTTAAAAATCGCATCCATTTTATCCGTAACAGGGCGACCAGAGCGACGTGCATCTTTGACATAAAAATTTCCGGATTGAAAACGCTTAAACCAAATTAGTGCTACTCTCACAGACACTGCACTAGGTCCATAAACATCGCAATTTCTTTTCGCAACTTGCGTTGAATTTTACCTTTTTGGTAGTAAAATTTTAAAATGTATCTAATTTGTTCATTAGATTCACTCATCTTGACGGTAAGAAAAACAAATGAAAATCACTCATTTTCTTAATTTGAATTTGGAATTATCTTCTTTAAAATTTAAACTTTTAAATGATACCAAAACCAGCCAGGTACAAATAGTATAGCCAAAGTGGTTTTATTACAAGTTCATACATACTATATGCGAAAAGCCTTTTTCCCAACCTAATATGTCCTAAAGCACTCAAGCACATCACTTTTATTTTTTATAACACAAACATATGCATGTCGACTAAAATCATCAATAAATGAAACAAAATATCTTTGACCCTTGTATTGTATTGTTTGCATGGGTCCATTAACATCCATATGAATTATTTCACAAGATTGAGTGGCGCGTCGTCTGTTATTTACGAATGGTAAATTAGTCATCTTATTTTTAAACAAATTTCACAGTGCAAATATCCTTCTAAAGTATCAGGTAAACCATCTAAAACTTTATTACGACACATCTCTTTAAGTTTATAAAAATTAGGAGTCCTACAATACGGTGCCATTTTTCTTTAATTGACATTACTTTATCACTTTGATATGCTACACTTTTTCTATTATAAAAGAATTTACCTAATATTTCAAACAATTTGTTATCCTTTTTGGCTGTAGCTATTAATCTTCGAACATTGTATATTTTAGAATTATTACGATCAAACCTTGACATATTTCGTTTGTTGACAATACTAGAAACGCTGAGTAAATTCTTTTTCATATTTGTAACAAGGTAAACATTATCGATATATTTTTTTGTAGATTTAAATCTTACGTTACAAAAAATGCTTAATTTACCAATCTTGTCAGCTTTAAGACAAAAACCATCTCCAACCTTTATATTTATTGGATTCTTGAGCGTTTCATATTCAGAAAAATATTTAACATCGTTGACAATGTGATCGCTGCATTCACTGTCTAACAGCCAATCTATGGTTCCTGCTTCATTTGACTGTTCTGTTCCAACTGTCATTACCTCAACATTTAATGCATTGCTATAATTTCTTCTGTAGTTTCGTCCTCTTCCTCGGTTGCCACGGTGATACCTGTTATATCCACCTCTATTTCTAAATTTTGGACAATCCTTCTTAAAATGACCTTTTTGGTTACAACCATAGCAGTTGTCATTACGACTGTTATTACCACTGGTACTAGCAAAACTATATTCTGTCCCTACACTATTTCTAGATTCTATTTTCTTGAAATCTAAAATTATTTTTGACTTTACATATTCAACTGTTTGTTTCTCTTTCGGCATTGCATCAACAATATTGACAAGATATTCAAATTTGGATGGTAATGTTAATAATAAGTAATTCAATCTATCCTCTTCTTTAAATTTTTTTCCTGCTCCCTTTAAACCATTTATTTGCTACTCAAAATTTTGGAAAAAATTGAATGGGGAGACTCTTACATCAAATTTCAATTCGAATATCTTCCTTTTTAATAATAACTTGTTCACACATCCTTTTACAATATATAAATCATCAAGTTTCTTAATCATCTTATAAGCACTATCCTCAGATATTACGATATCGATCTGCGAGTTTCCAATGCTATTAACTATGTAGTTCTGAGCTTTTAAATTCATTTTTCTCCAATCTTTTTCATCTATTTCTTTATCTTTCTCCTCCTGTTCTATAACTTTT
The DNA here is from genome assembly GCA_943193695.1 of Acrobasis suavella. Classification (NCBI taxonomy): domain Eukaryota; kingdom Metazoa; phylum Arthropoda; class Insecta; order Lepidoptera; family Pyralidae; genus Acrobasis; species Acrobasis suavella. The sequence continues at coordinate 35,379,478 of OW971928.1, forward strand.
TTACAGTTTTTCAATTTAAGTAATAATGTCAAACGGAACTTCCATTTCTCATAGTCATTGCCTTCAAAAATTGGTATCTTAAAATCATCCTTACCTTCCATTTTTCTGACCTAAGGGTTCCGGTCCCTGATATGTTGTCTATTGTTTTCTTCTCGAAAGAAATTTTTCAGATCATTTCTTTAAATCAATCCTATTAATTGTCTCGACAGCTCTTCCGCTCTTCACGCTCTGCTACCATATTAAAAATACTGAAATAAAATCCTTACATACTCGAATTATAATTATTTATTAGAACGGATTAGAACTACAAGACAGAGAAAAGTAATGTGCACAAATTAGATAGTTATTGTCAAGACAGATAGGAATCGAGCTTTGACAACGTCAGTTCATACTAACTTATGACAGGACCTAGCAAGGTACATTGCGGTTTTGTATTTTAGATGTACATTGCGTTTTTTGTTTACTACTTATTGTTACCCGACTGCCTCGGGAGGGGTTATGTTTTTTCCTTTTACTGTCAGCACTATTTACTGTATATTGTATTTTTGGTAAATAGATATTCTAATTTGAATTTGAAATGAAAATCATAGACTTCCTTCAATCGATTCATTTATTTAGGAACATCTTATTACAAAATATAACCAAACTACATTTAAATGGATTTCTAACTGTTGATACAGGTAATTATTAGCAAAAAGAGTACAATTCCAAATGACGAGTTATACAGCGATCCTTATCTAATTAATAACATATATTACATAATATAAGCCCTGCATTTAATTTCATTAATATCAAAATTTAAAGGTAATAATTTATATGAAATGATTTTGCCACTTTGGTCAAATACCACTTGCGTCAGAATAATTTTAAGTTGAAAAAAAATTACAAAATTGGTAAAAGGTTTGCATTTGGTACAATCATAATATAAAAAATTCAATCCATGATACTTAACTTTTTCCAAAGGCAGAACATAATTTATTTCTTATTTAATTATTGTACAGAGTATTTAGTGTCATGGAATGAACTTGCTTATACTATCCAAGTTTCATGACACTAGATTTAATAAGACGTAAAAACAAGTACAGTTATTTTTCTTTTGTGAGACTAAAGTCATTATCATCTATATTTAAGAGCTATGCTCTTGTGGAGCAGACTCCAACAATAATCTACGGATGAGAGAGACAAATAGAAGAACATTCAGAAATCTTCTATTTGTCTCTCTCATCCGCTAGTTATTTTATTTCTCTAGACTTGTCTAAATATCAAATGAGCTAAATACGTTTTTGCCATTTCATTGCTAAGTTCCTATGTCTATACCTTAATTCCATCATCAGTTTAACTTTATGATGTCATAATATTAAATTATCATCCTTTTTACATAGCTGTGCAAAATTTCAGCTTAATCGGTTGATAATATTAAAAATTATTGACATTTAACATACATACAAACAGTGAGAGTTGAATAAAAGCTTGACAACATATATGACTATTGTACCATATACTAAAATACATGATAGGCATCAGTATTTCAAGTCTAACAAATGGAAGCGTTTTATTAATTTTATATGCATTATTCTTAGAATTGAAATTTTGGGTGTTTTTTTTTTGTTTTTTTACATGGAGAAATGACCAACTCACACCACTTACCACGGGGATGGTGAGTGGTAGTGTGGGACTCGAACCCACTAAACCTCCATGTTGCCCCTACTAATCTTTATCCCGGTCGATTTCATCTATACAAAACTGTTTATACTAACAAACGAAATACATAAGCTTGAAAAATATTACTATGATAAGAACAATTTTTAAGCAGAGAAAACAGTTTTCGCTTTTGTCTACAACATCATCAAAATCATTTCAGCCGCATGACGTCTACAGGACATAGGCCTTATCTACAATAAAGAGCGTAATTTGGGGGCACACAAATACGCCTTCATCTGTACTCAGAGGGACAATGGACATAATCCCCGATCCATCATCCCTCAGCTCGCTGTGAAAAAAGGTTATTAGTGTAGTTCTGCTTCCCGCACTCGACCCACAGGCTGCTGTTTCGTCCACCTAAAACAAAGCAATACAGAATGTTAAGCAAATTAATAGAACCAGAAATGAGGACATTCGTAGAAAAAAGAAGACCACTGATTGCAAAGACCAGCAGGTTAGCTCATTGAAATAGCAATAGGCTGGGCACATTGCACGACGAACAGATGGCTAATGTAGCAGACAGGTTCTCGCATGACAGCCACTTACCGGGGCGCACAGCGTAAGACATCCACCTACTAGGTGGTTGGACCACCTGGGCAGGGTTGCAGGAATAGGCTGGATGCAGGCCGCTTTCAATCAGTCGTTTTGGAAATTTTCGGGCGAGGCCTATGTCCAGCAGTGACCTTCCTGCGGCTGATCTTTATAATATTACTGAATGGCAATCTGGGACATAGGTTTGACCTTGGCTAATTGTTTTAGAACAAAATGTAAATAAATAAAAGGTTTAAAAGAAACTCACGTTAAAAGTTAGACACTTATAGAATAAAAATGAAGGACACGTCTGCGATCTTTCTGCATTGACCCCCACATGGATGACATCAGTCCTGAAAAAAAGGAATTTAAGATTATATAACACATAAACTGTCAGTCCGCTATTACACTTGTATTTGTATACTGTTAAATATAAAAAAATACAGACAAAGACGCAATCTAATCAAAAAATAATAATACCTACATATTTAGTTTACTTAACAACAGCACGTAACTTTCTAAAATTCTATGCCTATAACTATTAGGTTATGAAAATTCTTTTTTTTCCAAATATTACAAAAACTTTACCTTTTAAAATATTGTTGACAGTTTTCATTGGCCGAACAACAGAAAACCCATCCATCTAACCTGAAAATTTACTATTATTTATATTTTAAATATTGTAAAACGTAGGAATTGCAATACTACTTATTTTTTTGCAAAATAATAATAGGCCTCATGTGCTCAACTCGACTTTACAACTCGAAATTACATAGAACACATATATGCATTTATGTAATGTATATATTATATAAATAAATATATACTGACAAATTACACAGATTGAGCTAGCCCCAAAGTAAGTTTGAGACTTGCATTATGGGATACTAACTCAACGATACTATATTTTATAACAAATACATATATAGATAAACATCCAAGACCCAAATAAATTAGAAAAAGATCAATTTCTATCTTGACCTGACCGGGGATCGAACCCGGGAACTGTAAATGTATAATGAATACGCATGCAAAATAACAACGAAAAACAAACAAACATACGTCGAGTATAGAGTTTTGAGTCAAAAATATAGCTAGATCTAAACACCATGACTAATATTATAGTACCAATGGCTTTAAATCTAATAAAACCAGTTAATTATATATAGATATAGAAACAATACATACATCTGCAAATACATAAGACACACACACATGTTAGTTAGACTGGTGTTTAGATCTTTTATGTCCATAAAACTTTTTGCGTTTGTCAAGTGCCAATCGCTGCATGGAAGAAAATGAGTTTATATTATCAGTGTAAGATCCTTTTAAAATTCGATTAATAACGGTACAAAAATTGTGAATTTGAATGCGAGAAACTATAGTAAAAAAATTATTTAAAACGTCTACATGATGTTGAGGGCATCCTAACCATTCAACATCATGTTTTTCTAAAAATAATAATCTAATATTTGCCAATATGCCGGGTAAATAAGGACTATCCTCCATGTAGTTATTAATTATTTCTATTAGGGATTTAAATAACATGACAAATTGGGAGTTGGGATACTTAAGGTTTCGATTTTTTAATCCCTTCCTTTCCCTGTAAGTGATCCACGCATGTAAATCTGATATTTCATCAGTAAAAAAGATTCTTTGCAGGATGTGCACTTGAATTTTGCAATTAATTTTCTGGATACATAGCCCGCTGTAAAAGCGGACGCATGTGTGTCCATCTTCTCCGTCCGGACTTGGCGGAACAAACTTGCTCCGCCAAATCCAGATGAAGAAGATGGTGATCCTGTTGTAGTAGAAGCTGCGCTGGTTCCAGCCGGTGCGCTGGTTCCCGCCGCTGCACTGGGTGCCGCCGCTGCACTGGATACCGGAGAAGCCGTCGCACTGGCTCCCGCCTCCGTCCTCCGACGCCACAGCGTCCGGCGAGGCCGTATCATTTTTCTTTAAAGTGAAAAGTAAGGCACCCAAATCGTCTTCGCAATTAGCGTGAGGGGAGTGAGGGCCTAAAGTGTTTGTAATCAAAAGTGACTTTAAAGAACACTGGAAGGCATATGCATCGGGTTGGTTATACCGATGGTTTAAAGCGCGCACGCGGCCAAAGAAATTTTCTAATGGATCCTGATTCAGGTTCCGTGTATAAAAGGAAGTTACTCCAATCTTCTTTAAGTCACTCCAAAGACCAATAAAACTTTTTAAAGTGGTAGTCCAATTACCAAGGGAAGGTACCCACTTTCTGATGGGCTGCCCAGTTGGACTACTCTCAAAAAAGAAAGAATTTGAAAGGATACCGATAGCCTCTCTCCAGAACGATACGTGTTTATTTAAACCGTAGGTGCCATCCTTGACCGGCCCTCGCATCTTCCCCTTGTCGCCGGCGCCACTCCGTGACCCGTTCACACTGTCGAACAGCCGGTCGAAGAACAGGACTGCGTCTCCCATATTATTCATTGTGCGCGACACTGGAGTTCCATCAGCATGTGTTTCTGAAATTAATTTCGTTTTATATTACTTGCATTAGATTTCTTAATTTTTATTTTTTAGAAGATTTTGTACTTAAATTTTTCATCGAAAACGCTGGAGCCCTTTCTGAGATCCTCCTTGAAATCATACAAATAGGCTCAACCATTTTTGGGATATAAACAGCATAATTAACCTTTGAAATTTGGTAGGTAGATGTGGCCAGTGGAATTTTGCCGACATATGGGGTTCGGAAATTCACAATTTAGGGCGAACTAAGTATATATAAATCACATTTTACTTTTTTAAAATATAATTTAACTTACTGTATCTTGCCGTATAATAAAGCGCAGCACTCATTCGCTCACTCAAAGCCTGAGTGCATGTTTTTACCTGAAAAAATAAGCATTGAGCGTAAATACACTTTTTATTCTCAATCAGGTAAACCCCAGGGTCATTAGACCCACACTCCACGTTGGTCGTAAAAGAGGATCAGAATTATTCTGCTTAGTGAAGGGTTGCTAGCCGCATCGCCTATTGGTGATTGGTGCAATATGCAATATTGATGTTTAGTCCTTGAGTCGCCGTCGACGTCGAAAGGGAGATATAAAGTAGTCCTGTTCTAGACCAGAAGCCACATGGCTCTAGAATGATGGACTTATTGGGCAATTAATCAAATATTTGTGCTTGATTAAATAACCAGTGTTACTAAAAAAAAATATTACCTTCATTCGTTGTGATTGTGTAGGATTGATATGTTCATTATTTATTTTAGGAAGCAACTTTATCTTTCCTAATTGGCAGTCTGTTCTGTAGACTTCCTTCAAATCATTCCATGTGGTTTGTTTCCCACAGAATGATAGATCTTTGTTCAGCCAGTTGTTTCGTATACCTTTAATAAGGTGAGGAGGATCAAAAAATATGTAAAGTTGATGTCCGTTTATGTCGATTTTGTGATCTGAAACAAATAACAGTACATTAAAAACAATATAAGTACTATAAATGTCAACATATACGAGTATATTTTATTTAATGCACATTAACATTGTATTGATTTTATATTTCTTGACCTTCGTTGAAATTGAATGTCTTCAGCTTCATCTTTTGACGACGTCTGTGGCCTAGTGGTCACCATGCCACGCTGTCACACCATAGGTCCCGAGTTCGATCCCCGGTCAGGTCGAGATGTAAAATTATCTTTTTCAGACTGACCTAGGTCTTGGATGTTTATCTATATATGTATTTGTTATAAAATATAGTATAGTTGAATTAGTATCCCATAACACAAGTCTCGAACTTACTAAGTTCGCCGTTGTCAATTTACTCTTAATGTTGTTATTTTATGTAATTGTGCGTTTTCATAGAACAAGTAAGTTATTAAAAACAAACAAACTTTGGGGCTGGCTGTGATTTGCCCGTATTTCTTTATTTATGTATTCATCAAGATTTCCCACCAATAATTTAGTACAATCAAGATATAAACCTTATTGCAACAGTCCTACTTGTTCCAAAAAGAACATTAAATAACAGCTACCGAGTACGAAACTATACGAGAATTGCTCGTTTAAATAGGAGATTAGGTAAAAAGAAAACTATGCTTTAACCACGTTTTACCTTCTGGTATATGGTTAATCAACTGTTCTCGTCTAGCATCTGCTTGAAAACTTTTCAGTGTTGTCTCAAAAGTCGAACCCTGATCACAAATAAGGGCCATGGGGTTCAGTCCCGTTTCAGATACAGCTTCTACTACTTCTAGCAATGTTAATATACGAGTAACATATTAACTAGATATTATACTAGATATTGACGACCTCCGTGGCGTAGTGGTCACCATGCTAGTCCGTCACCCAGAGGTCCCGGGTTCGATCCGCGGACAGGACAAGTTGGAAAATGGTCTTTTCAAATTGTCCTGGGTCTTGGATGTTTATCTATATATGTATATGTTATAAAATATTGTATCGTTGAGTTAGTATCCCATAACACAGGCCTCGAACTTACTTTGGGGCTAGCTCAATCAGTGTTATTTTTCCCTATATATTTATTTATTTATATTTATATACACAGTTCATTAAATAATTCATTAAATACTGTGTACAACACAATAAGACAGTGAAGATGCAAGTTCTGTTTTACTAATAACTGCACCATTACACTTTATGTATGTGGTCTTGAGTCTTGCAGTCCTGGGCTGGCTGCCTTGTTAAGATAAAGATGTAATTAATTGTATCTGTAGAAAAAAAATGAATTTAAAGGTAACTTACTCTCAAAATATTTTTTATGTCGAAGCAGGAGTAGTGCCCTCACAATAATAGAAGGCCAGCACTTGTCTCCATGAGGTAACTATACCTCGCACCATAAACACTAACGCATGATCACAAAGCCTCTTCTGCTTGCCTTTGCCAAAATCGACGAATCCAGTAATGGCATCCTGCGACTCCACAAATTGGATGTGCGGCATGAGTGATATTTCGTCGAAGACAATAGAGCAAGCCTTTTTTTTGTCGTCCCACTTTCTTACTGGGGCCTTTAATTGAGCCAGTACATTTGAGTTGAGTCCAGTGTTTAGGACAAACTCTTGAGTAAAATTACTAAGGGTACGCCTCGTAGGAAATACAAAAAGCTTTTGCAGCAGTTTGTACCCTTTTGGGCACTGCTTCTGCAGTGTCAATGCCAAGAGTTTCTGTTCGTTTGTGAATCTCCTCAATTTCATATGATTTCACATGGTTATGAAGGTTTTAGCATGTTGGGGTAGTTGGTTGATCATAGCTTCAAATGATCTGTCTTCAACAAGTTTGACAACAAGCCTTGTCCATTTTTTTTTTTGAAACATTATCATTCTCCTTTTTGATCTGAGTATACCAACACACTTTTGATATATTTTATTGCACCACGGTGTTAAAGTTTTAATAGACTTCATTATTCTACACCTTTTCGTCGTTCCTGCAATAAAATTGTAATTGCTTTTATTTTCTACTAGCTTTAGCCCGCGAATTCATCCGCGTAGAAGTTGAAAATGTTTCTAACAGGGTTTTTATTGGTATTTAACGTTAATCATTTTGTTGTAACATATGAATTATTATGTAAAATTTAAAATGTTTGAATAAATATTTAATATAATAATCTTTATTATAGTGTAGGGCAGAGGTTCCCAAACTTATTTTGTCAAACGCCCACTTTAAAAAATCAGTTATTTTGTAGCGCCCCCCATTTTTTTCACCATAAAAACCTGAATCACATATTTGTCTTGCCTGTAGTTTAATTCAACCTTTATTCTAAACTAGACTTTTGTACAAGAGAGAGCAATAATAATACATACACCAGTACATTAGAGTATCTTTTATAAAAAAATAACAACAATCAACATTGGGGACCTCACCTGCGAAACTTTAAAACACGAAATTTTTTCATTGTTTGATTCCTTTAACGATATAAATAGCGTTGTGAACGCATTAAAATAATAAATATTAATTACATTTTTAGTTTATATTTGTACAATAAAAAAGGATATAAATATGAACTAATAAATGGATGTTGTGTAGTAAGAGGATTTTAATTTCAGTGAATTTTAAAATATGAAATAGCTGAAGTTATAAATCACTCATTGCCCCCCAACTTTATTCTGAGCCCGTTACCGCCTTTAAAGCCTCCAGCGCCCACAAGGGGGCGTTATCGCCCACTTTGGGAAAGACTGGGGGTTTAAAGGCCTAGCGGACCCAATGAACTTTGATCCGCTTCCATTCCCGTTCCCATTGTCATTTGCTAGAGCAAAAGAGAGCGACGGATCTATTTATAAAAATTACAAAGTTTCATAATAATATAAATTTGTAATCCCTAACGGACCCCCGGGGATGCAATTTTTTAAAATACAATCAATGGATTATTATTTTTACTAACTACTAATTCAAAAATGTTGTGTCTCGCTTCAAAAATGACAAAGATTCATACAAACTGGCAACCCCTATATCACCCTTATAGGGATGTTATTTTCAAAATCTGATAAATGCATTATTATTTTCTACTAACTACTAAAATAAATTAAAAATTCCATGTGTCTCACTTTAAAAATTACTGAGTTTCCTACAAACTGGCAAACCCTATTTCGCACCCATAGCAGACATCTCCTAGTCACAGTCTACCTATCTGCCAAATTATATCTTCATTGACTAAGTAGTTTTCGAGATTTCGTAATGATAATGGATTGATAATATATATACATATATAATATATATAAAAGAAGATTTAAGGCGAAGGGTATGCACGAAATGGCGCCCTCATTTGAAATAAATTGTTTAGTCCTAAATGTGGCAATAATAAACATTTTGCTAATTTTTATGCATTAGGTAGACCTTCATTTTTTATGAATAACCATTTATAGTAAAAATTACAACGTGATACTGAACAATACATATAAGAAATAGTTAACTATAAGTACATACCTTGAGAATGAACAGAGCTCGATTTTTTTATTAGACGTGGGGTGTCCAGTGATTTGTTGGAAAGAACGCCACCTACAAAGTCGCATCATCAAGTAAGTATAAAACAAAAATATGATACAAAACAAGTTTATTTGCTAGGCAAATAAAAAAAAAACCCAACGACACCATCAAGTGATAAGTGGCGGATCTAAATAATATTGTAACCGATGTTAAGTGGAATTAATATCCCTAGAGCCATCTAATATTTGCCAGGTAAATTACAAAACCCCGACTGAAAGCGTTAGCACCCAATAACTTTTAAACCACCGAATTTTACCAAACATAGCTAAGAACCACCGCAAGGAAACCTGCTTTCACGCAAAAAAAAACCGCGTCAAAATCGATTCCTCCGCTCAAGGGCTAGGATGCCACAGACAGATAGACGTTAGCGTCCAACTTATGACACCCCTTTTTTGCATCGGGGGTTAATTACGGCGGTCGAGTCTGAAAACGTAGTGTTCCGATTCGGAGTCATGGATTGTGCTCTCAGCAATTATCTTCATAATATTGGTTGGGACAATTTTCTAGGTCTTTATAAGATAAAATTGACTTACCTTGAGAGGGTCCAGGGGTTCTGATTGTGTTTTTGGTATTATTGAAAGTGTGGGCATATTCCGCATTAGGATACACGCCAGTTTCGCCTGAAAATATAAATATAAACCATTATTTAATATCTTTGTATGCATTTAAAAATTAGTGTAAAAAATAAATACCGAAGGGAAAGCCATTACACAGTTTTGTGTAAGGCACCTCTATCTTCATATATTCATCATTCATAATGAATGTGGTCCCAGCAAGTATTTAACACACAAACGAAACTGTTTGTTTTAGACCAAAATTAATCCAAAAAAACCTGGTTAGCCATCCCTGTTTGGAACAGTAAGGAAGGTCATTGTTCTTGAATCCACGCAAGCATCTTAATAATAATTGCTGGGACAGTTTTTATGTATTTATTAGATAAGATTTACTTACCTCGAGAGGGTCCAGGTGTAATGTTCGTTTTTTAGTAACACTGAGAACATGAGCAGGATCTTCAGAAGTCATCTGCACAGGTGTCACCTCTGCTCCACTATCTGAAAAATATTAAAAGTTGTTTGTCTAATTTTATTTCTATATTAAATTTCCTGTTGACTACATAACTATGTCAAAACTACTTCAAACTACTGAAGCCTTTTTACATAAATTATATTAAGTTTTTGCCTTGGTAATGGACATTTTTTTGGCATATACAGACATTTATTCGGCATTTATCCAATGAGCCCAATATGACCGGGCAAAAACCCATCTCTAAATGTACCTACTTATCTCTATTAAGCTAAAAATTATTTTATTGATGTGTATAGATAGTAATAAGTAGATAGATAATAACAAAACGAAAGTGAATAGGTAGTAAATTTGGATTTATAACGTATTATGCATATGATTAGTAAGGATATACTAAAGTAAATGGTATACGATACCAATGGTATAAGATCTTGTCCGTAAATTCCTTGAACCACGTCGACTTTCGCAGCTGGAGAACGGAGTGCAGAAATTCCTGGAACCACGTAGTTTTCAGCAGCTGGTTGAAGAAGGGCACCACAGAAGGGATCGAAGCACGCTAAGGGATCTGAAATGTGACAAAAAAAGAAATTAACACATATAGAAATCAAATCACTCTTTTCTTTTTTGCTGAGGGCAAAAAAAGGCATAAAAACGGAACAGTTTTCAATTAATTTCTTTTTGCACAGTAAAAAAATCTGTATCGCATAAAGAAAATTCGTTGAATTGAAAATTTTCATTATGACAGTGACAGGTGTCACTGAAGAAAATTTTGTGTTTTTTTATTATTATTTAACGGCTCTGGATATGTACTAGTCCTTTAGAGCCTATCTTTATTTATACACTTCTTTATTCCTACTTAACCCTAACCCTACCTACCTAGCTATACAATCAAAGGTTGGTGTAGTGGTCAATAGGTCCTTTGATTGCTTCAAGGGAGCTTCTGGCGATAAATCTCTACGAGCCCACTGGTTTTTATAGCTGATTGAGTGGCGGACGGCGCCTAAAGCGCCCACCACAGTCCGCAAATAAATATCACTACAACCGCACTATGAGTGTCCACTTTAAACATTTTACATATTGTCCATGAGCATGAGCATATATAACACTAAACTACACCAATTTCATATTATAAAGTCCATTAGAATCAATTTGCAAAACAATTTAAAGCAAACTCCAGCTGAACCCCTTGACGTCCCGCCAAAAACTCCCAATACTCCCATCAAAAACTTGTGTTGTGTGTAATAAATGTAAAAATGTAATTTTTTTTCAAAACACATACATCTTTTACTGGCCTGGCTTAATTTTCTAAAGAATTAACTTTATTTATAGGTAATATCTATTTAATATCCGATCCACAGGCATACAAAGGGAAGCAGACCAAACATAAAATTTTTAACTCGTAGTTTATTTTTTCACTGTTACAAGCACAGCCTGCCATTGGTGGTGCTTCTAAGCGGTGCTGAGTTTCAAGAGTTGATTTAACTAAGCGTGTCTTTGTTTGAAGAGACGTTTCAATAGCTCTCAAAGCTCCTTGACATTTAACTTGTTCTTCCAACCAAATACATACTAACAAAAAACTGTTCCTTTTAAAAAAAGTAAATCGCGTTTTAAAAGACACTCCGATCATCTCTATTGAAATCACCATCTATTGATTTTTGCAATACTTTGTTTTTGCCGAGTCGTTTATCGCAAATCCCACGGGAACAGTACTTTTTCCAGGATGAAAGGTACCCTATGTCCTTCTCAATAGTCTTACACTCCTATCCGAAATTTCAAGAAGATTACTGCAGTAAAGATTTATAGCAAGCCAGACAAAAGCTCCTTGAAGCAATCAAAAGACCTACACCCTTAACCTTTGAACAGTAGGATTAGGTAGTCCGTAGTAGGAATAAAGTAACGAAGAAATATAGATGGGCTCTCAGGGACTCGAATCCAGAGCCGTAAAATAATACATAGTGGGTGGCGTACAGAACCCGCGGTGCCATTTTTAAAACGCAGAGATTTTAACCATTTTTGAAATCGTTCAAAAGTAGTTCCCTAGTTCGTGTCACAGTGACATTTGGAGTAAGCACCTGTCAAATATATGACGGTTTCTAACGCCGGTAATGTGAAAGTGTCAATCAAGACCAACTTCTTTTTAAAATATTCATCTATAGGTTTATCTATCTAAACCAAAGATGAATATACAAGTACCTAGTGATCTAAACCAAGAAGTACCGTTCACAAATTAGATAGTTATTGTCAAGAGTACCGTTATCTAAACTATAAAATCACAATATTTTATATTGACAATGACAAATGCCGAAATAAAAAAGATATAGGCACAAACATCGCGGCTGGGCGGTGTATCCCACTTGGGCGCGTCAGCAGTCACTCAACGGTGTTTTTGCAGGAAGCCCAATTGGGTGTCCAGCACTCGAAGGGGTATTCTTATCTTGGATGGGTCACTCACTCATTTCACTGCCGGCCGAGTTGCTTATCAGTGTCATACATTGGAAAAACGCAAAGATTGAATATACAAGAAGAACGGCTCTGCGGCTCGGCGCCGGGCCGGCGCTGCCGTCGTGCCGGCGAGTGGAAAAACGTCCTATGAGAAAACTTTAATAGCGACCTGTCAACGTCTAATAAGTTTCTGTGTGTGTGTGTTTGTGATACGAAAAATGAAAATGGACGGCCGCTAGTTTCCCGTTTGGCACGTGAACAATTATTTTTATTTATTTGTAATTAACAAATCACCGTCAAACTGGGTGCCAAAACGGTCGAAAGGTTTCTGAGCCTGGCGGACAGCAATTTCGTCGACGATGTCAACGACGACTTAAGATGTTTTGTGGCCGAGCAAAACGTTGACAGGTAAACAAGTTTAATTGCGATATTTATTGGCTATATTTCCTGTGTTTAATTATTTTCGCAATATTTTGGTTAGTGGTTAGCATGACCTTTGTATTTGCATTGGTTTTGGGGCAATATTGTCGAGGTTAATTTTCAAGGTTATCGCGAGTCACTGGACGAACAAATAGAGTAAAAGGTAGGTAATGACAGTCCAGCCAAGGCTAATAAATATTCATGGAGGTGTAAAAAATTACATTGCTGAGCGGCGTTGCCGTGACCAGCTCCCTTTTAGAGCCACATACTTGGTTGTTTGCTATGCAGAGCAGCTGAATGCTTTCACGGATTGAATGCCGTGAAAATCCTTGATCATTAAAATTAACTGTATGCCAGAAAGCAAGTCTAATTAGATTTTGTATGCTGTATTTTTTAGGAAGGTACTTATAGTAAAATTATTGTATCAGCTAATTATTTTTGAATGAGATGCATAACATTAAAGGTGGTTTATTCTATAAGGGGATTCTTTATTTGTCTTTTTAATTATTGATTGAAAGTGAACACAATATTATTTATTATAGGTATATAATTCCTGTAAGTATCTCATCTTTGCCTATCCTTGTCACTTCCTTAGCTGTTTTTGTTCAAAGACCAACAAAATGCTTTCTGTCTTTTTCTTATACAAGAAAAAAAAATTGAATAAGGAGATACTACAATATTTTTAGAATAAAGTTCAATCACATGTTTATAAAGCTTTTGGTAAGAAACTTCATTTTCAACATGCTTCTTGTAAAGATATATATAATCAGGAGATAAATCAGGTATTCTTATTAATACTTCTTTGTGTGTTTCTTCCTTTTTCTAATTTTATTTCTAGTATCTACATTTTGTGTGCATAACACTATCTCACTTTATTGTTTATATTCAAGTGTGCTGGTGTTCCCTCCGGTGAGCAACTACCGGCGGTTCCTTATCCACCGCTGTGTGGAGGACCTCGGCAACTCACAGCTAGCCACCTTCTCTATTGGGGTGAGCGACGAACGCCGCACAGTTGTCTGTTATCAGGACAAATTGCTAAGGTACTTTTTTACTTTTTACCTATTTATTCTTATAGATATAGGCAAAAATTCATCACATCAGTACCTATTTTGTTTTCCTATTTCACCTTTATTAAGCCCTCCATCATGCTCAGAATGGTATTTGGGCAGTACAGCCCAAGGCTCTGTCCACCCTGTTAGATATAAAGAGGTGATAGTGAATCCAGATTTCTCTGATCAATAGATAAAATGAAAATTTTCTATAGGCCGACAATCCGGCCGTGTCTGTGCGACATAGTAAATTTTGTACCATAATTTTTCTACAGAGCTAGGTCTATAATGTTAGCTCTTACAGAAAGGCGACAGTGAGTCAGCAACAGTCGCACCACACAACATATCGTAACCATTGGCAACATTCACTAACAGTCGGCGACAGTTCGCGACCGTTAGCGACCGTCGGCAACCGTCGGCGATAGTCAGGGACCGAACCTCGTCTATCTGAGCCCTTTGATTTCGACCTGTGTATAAGCAGTTTACCTTGATGAACATTTTGTTTCAGTGATGAAGCTTGCGCCCGCCCCACAATGGGACTGACACATATGGACCGTGAGAATGCGCCCTTATCCAGAGATGGTGAGTAGCCCTCCCTTTTTGACCGACTTCAAAAAGGAGGAGTCTCAAAGCTATCAATTCTTCAGAATCTTTTATGTTTTTTTAAATCTTATTTCACTGATTACTTGAAGACGACTGGACCAATTTACAAAATTCTTTTTTGTTAAAACGGGCTAATACTTGTCAAGTGGTCCCATAGAAATTTTATCAAAATTGGCTGTGTAGTTAAGTGATGAAGTCAGTTTTTACATTTGAAAAATTGTTATTATATTCTTCAAGCTAAACTATAGGCGGGAAAAATCTAAAGAAACATGCATGTCTTATCACCTGTAGTCTTAATGAATCACATCTAAAACCAAAAGAAGATCTATGAAGCATAACTTAAAGCCTAAGATCTAAGGAGGAATATGTCCAAGACTTAGATTATGGCGAATGTCCCCGAACTCTCGAATTCAACTGTCTCTGTCGGGGGCAAGGGCTTGGAGAAAGTTGACCAATATGTCTATCTTGGATATACTCTATAATTATAGATATTGCCAAAGAAGAAGAAAAAGAAAGGGACCAAGAAAGGAACTAAGAACAAATCCATAAAAAGAACAAAAACAAAGAGGTAGATAGGAGAGTACAACTTGGATGGGCGGCATTCTATAGACTAGAAGACATTCTTAAATCAGCTGACACTCCACAATGCCTGAAGACCCGCTTATACAACCAGTGGATCCTGCCCCTCTATGACCTATGGTGCCGAGACATTGACGCTGACTAACGAGGCTGTGCACAAACTCCAGAGTCGCACAGAGAGCCATAGAGCGTGCCATGCTTGGCATTAGGTTGCAGGCTCGTGTTACCAACACCGTAATCCGACAACATACTAAAGTACGAGATGTTGGAACAGCGTTCATGCACTTCAAATGGAACTGGGCGGGGTACCTAGCTCAACAGAGTGACAGCAGGTGGAGTAGGATTTTAACAGGTAGTCCAGAACAGGTGAGAGAAGCGTCGGACGTCCAGCAATGGGATGGGTTGACGAGATAGTAAAACTCGCGGGTCGCACTTGGTTTAGAGCAGCACAGGACCGAGTTGGGTGGCGTCAGCGAAGGGATATGCCTATGCTCAGCAGTGGGTGGAAGAAGGACTGAGATGATGAGATTACTTTACACGACATGAAGATATATTAAAAACAACAATATATAAGTTACATGCGTATGTAGTGAAAACATGGTGTACTACAAGTAAACAATGAAGAAGGTAATTACAAAATGAATGAATTAATAATATGTTTACTTTTCACGACATGAAGATGTTAAGAAAACAAATGTTATTAATTTTTGTATTTGTTATTAATATGAATATTCATAAATGCGTTTCTTTGTTATATAGTCGTATCAAAAAGATTCTATTTACCAAGGTTGACAATTGAATAGCTGGATACATACGTACACAAAAGTCATATTTATTTAGTACAACTATTGAAAGAAACATTTTAGTTTATCATTTTTACACAATTATTTTCATTTTTAATTTATTTAGTTGCTGTACAGACTAGAGCCTAGGAAACGTAGGTACGTAGGAGTATTTACTCCAAACGCGACAGTGTCAAGCGACATTGATCGCTACAAAATAATGATGACGACACCTATCGGATGGCTGTTGTGTCATTTTATGGAGAAACAGTTTACCTTTTTAACTAACCTAAAAAAAGGAGTTTATTAATCGTCGGAATCTTTTTAGGGTTCCGTGATTAAGGGTAAGAACGGGACCCTATTACTAAGACCCTGTATGTCTGACTGTCACCAGGCTATATCTCATGTACCGTGATAGCTAGATAGTTGCAATTTTGACAGATGATGTATTTCAGTTGCTGCTATGACAAAAAAATACTAAAAATAAAATAAATATTTAAGTGGGGCTCCCATACAACAAACGTGATTTTTCACAGATAATGGTACGGAACCCTTCGTGCGCGAGTCCGACTAGCACTTGGCCGGTTTTATTTTTATGCATCTTCCCCGATTACTCGAAGACCAAAGTGGAAAATTATTTTATTTGAATTAAATTTTTTGTTTAAAAGCGCATCATTGTTACGTGGTCCGATACAAATTTTATCAAAATCGATTTTGTATTTTGGTGCTGAAGTCGGTTTTTAGGTTTGAAAAATTATAAGATAATCATCAGATGAAGTTATTTATCAATACAGTGAACAAACAGCGCACAAAGCATACTTCCTTTCAAAAGTACGAGTACGCAACCAAAATAAAACGAGTACTGTTAGGCAACTAGACGCACAGTTGTGTTACCTCCGCTGTTGTAAGCAGATGTTACAACACGGGTTATTATAGCGCTTCGCAACAGCCTTGAAGTGATCTCCAAGGCTCTAAATGATCGTGCTGACAAAATGTATAAGATAATTGAGGTCATAGATATAAAGGTAGGTACGTAAATAAACCGGTCAATTGAGTCGGACTTGTTCATGAATGTTTCCGTACAATGTATTAAAGAATATTTTTTTGTTATAGCGGCCGAAGTAATACATAATCGTTGAAAATTTCAAGTATCTAGTTTATGCATTATGAAGATCGAGTTGAAAACGCTCACAAAAACACGTGTATGTATGACGAACCCCTTTAATTTTTAACTTTATCTTATTCAATTAGTATTATTTGTTATACCGGCCACAGTAACAAATGTACCGAACGGACGGACGGACAGACAGACAGAAAACACAAATTTCATTCATCGATAAACATTTGAAAGCAGGTTTCAACTAAAGATCTATGTATAAATCAACATTTATTATTCGAACCTTTTCCGCTGGGGCACACGTGTAGTTTGGTGACGAAGTCGGTTTGTAGTTTTTGAAAAAAATATTTTTATATATATTACTAGCAGAACTAGCAGAACTCCGCTCCCCGTGGGTATTTCGAGATAACGAGATAAAAAACTATATATGTTGTTCCCCAGGTCTCAAAACTATATACATACAAAATTTCAAATTTCGTCTAAATCGGTTTGGTTGTTGAAGCGTGAAGGGGATACAGACAGAGTTACTTTTGCATTAATATATATATATATATATATATATTATTTTATATATATATATATATATATATATATATAATATTATATATATATATATAATATTATATATATATAATCAAATCATTTCTAATACAGTTTATTTACATTTAACTAAAGTATGTAGGTACCATTTTGTTCGATAACTTTTTGCCATCTTGTAGGTAGGGACATGATCCCATTACTATAGAAATTTTGGGGCTTCTGATCAAAAAACTAAGTCAAGTAGTTTTGGCAGTCCTCTCGTAATGTTAACCTGACACTGCCTAAAGAATTCTGAAGAGACCGAAACAGGTGGAAATCTGAAGGTACCAGGTCAGGGCTATACGGCGGATGCATTAACACCTCCCAGCCAAACTCTTAATTTTTGCTGAGTGGTTAAAGATGTGTGAGGTCTAGCGTTATCATGATGAAAAACCACACCCCTTCTGTAGATTAATTCCGGCCGCTTTCTCTCAACTTCTTGCTTTAATCTTATCAGTTGTTCGCAGTAGAGTTCTGAATCGATGGTCCTGCCTGGTGGTAACAGCTCATAATGAATAATGCCCTTCCAATCCCACCACACACACAGCATCACCTTGTTGCGAGTTAACCCGGGTTTCGCCACAGTCTGTGAAGCCTGACCGGCCTTTGACTATGACCTTTTTCGCACGTTCTTGTCGTACGTGATCCACTTTTCATCACCAGTTATAAATTTCTTCAAAAATGGTTCGGTCTCATTACGTCGTAATAAAGAATCACAAATGAGTACATGGTTCATTAGGTTTCTTTCAGAGAGCTCGTGAGGTACCCAAATATCGAGCCTTTTTGTGTACCCATTTTTTTTTAAATGCGCCAAAACTGTTTTGTGGTCAATTCCCAGTTTTTCAGCTACGTCGTAACTACTGATATGCCGATCTTGCTCCACTTTTTCAAAAATCGCATCCATTTTATCCGTAACAGGGCGACCAGAGCGACGTGCATCTTTGACATCAAAATTTCCGGATTGAAAACGCTTAAACCAAATTAGTGCTACTCTCACAGACACTGCACTAGGTCCATAAACATCGCAAATTTTTTTCGCGGCTTGCGTTGCCTTTTTACCTTTTTGGTAGTAAAATTTTAAAAAGTATCTAATTTCTTCATTAGATTCACTCATCTTGACGGTAAGAAAAACAAATGAAAATCACGCATTTTCCTAATTTGAATTTGGAATTATCTTTCTAATTCTTTAAAATTTAAACTTTTAAATGATACCAAAACCAGCCAGGTACAAATAGTATAGCCAAAGTGGTTTTATTACAAGTTCATACATACTATACGCGAAAAGACTTTTTCCCCAACCTAATATGTAGTTATCCGAATCGACCTAGCTTCAAAATTAGTCAGTCAATGCCGACAATTGCACACTTACAAGCAACACTTCCCATGTCATGTATGTAACTATGTATACTCGTAGTATAAATCAGTACAACAATGGCAGTGAATATAGCCCCACGCGGTGACACAATTGCAAACAATAGTTGTTTTAGTAAATATCCGAATGTTGCTGCTTCTTCCGCAAAGATAAATGTGAAATCATATATTTCAAAGTCAAAAGTAAAAAATCATTTTTTTTATCTTTGCATATTTGGATCCCTTGATATCACCCTCCTCGCTTTTTCCCCATTTGGTTGGGGTCGACTCTGTATTGCAGTAGTTATGCGGCTTGGCGCATATTTCACCGACAAGAGCCACTAATAGTACAGTAAAATTAGGTTTTGACCCGGACATTGAAAATGACTAAACCGGACCTTTTGGAATATGTTCGGATACCTTACGGTATGATGCTCAAAAAAGTCCCAGGACCTACCTAGCGGAATAGCCGGGAAATCCTGGATAAACTGAAATTTCAAGGCAATTCTCGGAGCGTGCCTAAAATCGTTATTAACAACGCATTTTTCTTTCATCAAACAAATATATTCATGTGTCCAAAAATGTGTCCGCATTTTTTACGTAAGATATCTGAGATTTATTAAATATAGAATACATTCCGGTCAAAAAAAAAAAATAGGGAAAAACTGTAATTTTCCTGGAACTTGAAGGAAAAAGCTAGGTTTGGTTTAGAGCAATAGCAAGATGTCGTTTTTTGATACAAGACGACATTTTATTTTTATTAATAAAGTTGACGTTAACTGTTCCCATTTCCAGAATTCCAGGTGCCCTGCGTTGGAGCGAGCTTAAAATTGTTAAAAAATAAGCTACTTAGATAACTTTGTTTCACTCTTATACATATGAGGGAAGATCCAACACGCTTGAAATAATTGTAGCACTGCCTATGGTATCTCCCTCAGCTGCCACTAAGTCCGCACCTGGCAGAAAGGTATATGCCTTTCTGGTCGGTCTGGGTGTTGAACAATGGTCGTCGAAGTCCAAGGCCGATAAGCGAGTTACTTTCTGCACTTGATCAGGTGCAGTAAGGGTCTTTGGACGCTTAATGTAAACTTTGCGGCACTGAACATGTATGTAGCTCCACAGTAGTTTTCCTTTAAAATAGTTTATCGGCTCCATCTTTACGAATATCATTACACTGAAACATACTGCGACATTACACGCCTCTTCTTGCGCGATTCCTTCCAGTAGGTTCCTCTTGGCTTCATCGCGAGTCCCCAATTTCTAGAAATCATGAACTGCAATACGCATGGGCTTAAATCTGAATATTAAAGAGGCAATGATTGCGTAGAGCGCAAAAAAAGCATAAGAATCTAAAAAAGGTTTTCAAAGTAAGAGAAGCTTATTTTTTAACTATTTTAAGCTTGCTTCAAGGTAAATTCCAGGTGCTCTGGAATCCTGGAACAGAAAAAAGTTTACGTCAACTTTATTAATAAAAA
This sequence comes from Acrobasis suavella, assembly GCA_943193695.1. Classification (NCBI taxonomy): domain Eukaryota; kingdom Metazoa; phylum Arthropoda; class Insecta; order Lepidoptera; family Pyralidae; genus Acrobasis; species Acrobasis suavella. The sequence continues at coordinate 35,400,097 of OW971928.1, forward strand.
TAGAATGTCGTTTAGTATTAAAAAACGACGTCTTGCTATTGCTCTAAACCAGAGGTTCCCAAACTTATTTTGTCAAACGCCCACTTTAAAAAATCAGTTATTTTGTAGCGCCCCCCATTTTTTTCACCGTAAAAACCTGAATCACATATTTGTCTTGCCTGTTGTTTAATTCAACCTATATTCTAAACTAGACTTTTTTACAAGAAAGAGCAATAATAATACATACACCAGTACATTAGAGTATCTTTTATAAAAAATAACAATAATCAACATTGTTAATTTTAAATAAAAAAATAGCAATAATAATACAATTTTACAATAATAAAGAGTATCGGAAGTGGGGACCTCACCTGCGAAACTTTAAAACACGAAATTTTTTCAGTGTTTGATTCCTTTAACGATATAAATAGCGTTGTGAACGCATTAAAATAATAAATATTAATTACATTTTTAGTTTATATTTGTACAATAAAAAAGGATATAAATATGAACTTGTAGCGGGAGCGAGGTGATAGGCTCGACCGCCACAAAGGGAAGATCTTCCCGCCAGGCATGTTATTGCGCCTGGGGAACCGCGGCTCCGACGGTGTATCGTCGGAAGTTGTATATATGCAGCGAATCGGGCGAACTCTGAGATCGAGATGTAGGATACTGCTGGCGCCATCTCATATGCTTCTTGTGAACTATATCGTTGGTTGTCTCTTGATTGGTTTCTTATTGTAGTTCCTCGTAGTGGCCGTAGAGTTCGCCACAGGACTCCCTCCCAAGATCGGAGGTCTGATAGCTTTTTCAAGTGCAGTCTGTGCTTCATGTCGTAGCTTGCAAGTGCCAGTTGATACTTGTCCCAGTGAGTCGGGAGCCTTCCAATGAGTCGGAAGTGAATTTGCTTGCTCATGGCCTGCGGTGAGTCGAGACCGTGCTGAGCGTGCTCGTAGTCTTCGGTGAGTCGAGACTATGTAGAGCGTTGTCGACTTTGTTGGCGCCGGAATGATGTCCTGCCGGAGTGCCACGCTGGAGAGTAGATGCCTCAGATCCAGGGTGTGATGCTACGGGGGATGCGCCGGTCGCTGAAGTCGTCGAGTGAGTTGTGGGTGCTTGGTATCAGGACCAGGAAGCTCGGTGAGTCGGCTGCGATGGACCTGAAGATTGACCCGTTGCGCTGGCCTGCTGTGAAACTGCTGCTGACCAATATTGAGTGAGAGAGAGTAGCAATGATGACAGTTCGACGATGATGAAGAACGCTGCTTGGCTGCTGATGATGGAGAAGGTTGCTTCCAATCACGTCGGGGTCACCAGTGTAGCGGGAGCGAGGTGATAGGATAAATGGATGTTGTGTAGTAAGAGGATTTTAATTTCAGTGAATTTTAAAATATGAAATAGCTGAAGTTATAAATCACTCATTGCTTAAATCACATCAGCGCCCCCCAACTTTATTCTGGGCCCGTCATTGCCCCCCTTAAAACCTCCATCGCCCACTTTGGGAAAGACTGCTCTAAACCAATCCTAGCTTTTTCCTGTCTGTCCAGGAAATCAGTTTTTACATGTTATTGACACTGAAATGTACTGGATAATGCATTTTAAATCTCAGATGTCTTGTATGTAAAAAATGTGTCCAAATGAAAAAGATTCGTTAATTGTAATAAGAGGCCGCTTCAATTTTTTTCTTGATTTTCCAGTTTTTCCAGCATATCCTAGCTATGCCACTAGGGAAGTCCTGGGACTTTCGGGAGCGTCATCCTGGAAGGTGTCCGAATATATTTCAAAAGGTCCTACTTAGTAATTGTAAATGTCCAAGTTTGGTCAAAAATTGATTTAATATAACTGAACTATAAGCTCTTAAATCATCATCATCATCATGTCGTCCAAGCCGTATCCGGCGACGGCGACTCCTATGTGTCTATTCCGGGATCGTTGTTGTGGTGGGCTCTGATGTGGCTAGCAAAGCCAAACTTCGACTTGAAGGGCTGCTTTGTCGTCATCTGAGCTGCCGAACTTGTCCCCCGTCTCAAGCGGGACATAGAGCGACCATCACCAGAAGACCGCCTACGTGCAGCTGCCAACTAAGGTTCGGACACACCATATCCTCCCCCCACCATCAGCTCACCATCGCCGTAGGTCTTGCTCTTAACTAAGAAGGAGAGGTATAAGATGATGAAATTATGCATACGATATACAATAATACGAGTATTGTTTTCAGTCGATTGTTTATATACTTCCCATATTCGAGGGGAGACAGTAGCTTTCATAAATATGAAAGCGCAAGACAATGCAGCAGGAACTAGATTCGGTAACAAAACAACATACAGTATTACGATAATGCGTGCTCGACACAAATTATTGTATGTACTCACTCATTATGTACTAGGGAAGGAAATTGAAGGCTAGCCTTTTTCTATCTTTTATTTCTAGAATTATCCAATAGCAAGCAGTGTGCACGTCCTTCATTTCTTCATTATATAAGTCCAGTCGTTACAAAAAGGAATTCAATTTTATGGAAACTATTGAAGAAAGAAATAGTAGAATGTGACTATATTACGCCGCGCGGTATTTATGTATTTTCTGAAATCTTTGGAATAGAATTTATTTTACCGGTGGCTTCATCGCTTCCAGTGGATCGCAGACCACCATTTAAGAACCACTGATCTATTTCAATCAGCAAAGTGAACTAACCAATTGTTTAAGCCATTTAGTTGACGTTGCTTAAAAAAGATAAAAATCTAGATCTATTCTTCAAACCCCATTATGTGAGGATAAAAAGCCAAATTAGTTCTGCGTCAGCCCGTGATTAAGACCCGTCATTAAAACAACAAATATACTAAAAACAATAAAATTGATTATTATTGAAGAAAAATGCTGCTTCAATTAATAATCAATTTTTTTTTGCTGGTGCGTACAGAAAAAGTTTTTAGTATATTTGTTGTATTTATAATATTGATATGAAGAAAAGTGGGAGTGTGGTGGGACATCTCGCTATCTCTTTCGTAAGCGCGATTAAAGAAACTTATTTTTGAGCTGATTATAAATATAATTTCGGTTAAGGTTTTGGTTTATGTGTCTTTTTGATATGAATAGTAAAAATAATGTGTCCAATACTCAGATAATATTACGCTACGGTGTGCAGTGCAATCCTTTTGCTTTGCCCCACCGGACACTCCAGCTCTACATATGTTCGATGGGTCGGTAGTTCGGTACGCATTGCTAGCGCTTGCGCATGTAAAGCAACCCCGAGTGTGGTACGTACGTACTGGGATTAGTGATCACAGGTGGCACATATACCTCCGCGTTTCGGATTCGATAGGCAAGTTAAGTCGTTAAAGTCATCAAGCTATGTCAGATGCTTAAGAGTTTGAGAAAACTGACACCAGTTTTAACCCACTCATACACGAAAAACAAACATCGTCGCCATGGAATAAGAGTTTTGCAACCCTTAAGCTCTGTCAAACCTGTAAGAGATAAAGACGTGCTAATATATACTGTATCTAACATAAATAAAGGGTAGAAAGGGAGGGAGGAGGCCAGGCTAGCCGCGGAGCCACGGTGTGCCACTTTCACTCGCGCTGTGCCACATTCGCACAGACTATTACAACGACCCGGCTTGCATCATTGCGGATTATGTCATTGGAATGTACGGGACAATCTTGTTTTTATATTGACTATAAAATTATCTGAAGGACGAAGATTATTGATAGATTTTGCCGTATAGCTTTTGGCCGAGAATAGAACCACTCTATCTTTTCCTGTGTGGATGTCGTGAGAGACTAAAGTACTTAGCACAAACATCTCGTGCTTCAACTGCATTCTACTAACGTGACATATTCCTTATAAATATTGTCAAACAGCGAAACCGACCGCAACCTTTGGGTCGTCGTTCTTAACATTCGAATTTATCCATAAGTACTAAAACTAAATAATAGAGTAAGAAATGGTGAAAAAATACCCCGTAATCGGGTCTTGAACTCGCGACTTGGTCTCTATATGACCCTGCTTTTCCAACTGAACAATCTCGTGTTCAATACTTCGGCCCGTGCCTCGGCTCATAGCTCAGGTCGCGAGTTCAAGTCCAGCTCACATTGTATGGTTCACCATTTCTTATTTTATTATTGAGTTTGAGTACTTTAGTACTGCATATTAAATGCCTTTAATAATTTTGCCAAACTAAAACCCGACTTCACCCCCAAACTGCACAACCGATTTTGATAAAATTTCTATGGCACCACCTGACAAGTATACCCTTTCAAGCAAAAAAAATCCAAGTCGGTCTAGGCGTCTTAGAATAATCGGAGAACATACATAAAATAAAAGATCGCGACAAATTGATAACCTCCTCCTTTTTGAAAGTCGGTTAATAGAGAACCTTTAAATATAAAAGAATCTATCTGTGGGTATAAATGCAGTCATTTAACATAGCTGTAATAAATCATTCAGATCTAACAACTACTAACAAGTCTGTCGACTAGAATCAGGAAGGGAATCGAGACTAAGTCACGACTGTGCAAATTGAATCTGCTATTCAGATTAGAACTGTTTGCCTCTACATTTTTAATCACATAGCACAGTATTCCAAAGACCCTTCGGACCGGACATTTTTAACTGACCCCATAGGTTGACGTAGTTTGTTATACTGAGCAATTGTCTAGAAGTAACCCCTATTCAAATATGGATAGTTTTCGAGAAAAAAATTCATAAAGTTCGCTGTTCTGGAGAGACCGAAAAATGAAAAATAAAATTTATTTATACTTTGTTTTTTTTTTTTTTTTTTTTTACAACTATTTATTTCCAGTCTGATGTGCCATTCAATTACGAGCTCTTCAGGCTTTTTATAAAATAAAAATTGTTAACAGTTTAGAAAATATAAAAAAAAATCAATTTTTGATTTTGTTTTTTTTTTCAAAAAGTATGCAGTTTCCGCACGAACTATTCTATGCTGATAATACATCAGCTTTATAACTACCTATGAAAAAAAAAACAGCTCAGGATCTTGCGTCTAACTTGAGATATTCGCGATTGTAATTTTGTATAAAGTGCCTACAGTATTGGTCATAGTAAAGTTGCATTGAAAATTTTGCTATACGTACAATTTCTGAGTACAAATCACTTAGATATGTACTTTTTAGTTGTGAATGAGAGGAAAAATTTCCTGGTTCGTTATTTTGATCAATATATGCTTTATACATTAGGCCAAGTTGACTTCTTGCTTTATACATTAGCCGGGGAGTTCGTTCGCGTATGTTTAAACCTTCCCTGGACTTCCAGAAATAATTCAAAACCAAAATTAACCAAATCAGTACAGCCGTTCTCGAGTTTTAGCGAGACTAACGAACAGCAATTGATTTTTATATAAAAGAGAAGAAGATTTTTTTAAAGGTGCTCCCCTCACCGGGAGCATTCGCATGTAATGTAACATTTCTGGATCGATTGTATAACTACGTAAGGCTCAAAATCGAATCTTTGATTGTTACATTACAGGCGAATGGTGAGTGAGCACCTTAAGGCAATATTTTGATAGTTCAAACAAACTCTAATTCAGAAACTGTAAAGCAAAATTTTCAATTTCAAATTTTCAACTTTGTCTAATGTGTAAGCATAATATATTGATCAAAATAACGAACCAGGAAATTTTTCCTCTTCTTCACGACAAAAAGTACATACTTAAGCAATTTCTACTCAGAAATTGTACGTATAGCAAAATTTTCAATGCAACTTTGATATGACCAATACTGCAGGCACTTTATACAAAATTAAAATGGCGAATATCTCAAGTTAGACGCAAGATACTGGGCTGTTTTTTTTTCATAGGTAATCATAAAGCTGAAGTATTACCAGCATAAAATAGTTCGTGCGGAAACTACATACTTTTTGAAAAAAAAAAAACAAAATCAAAAACTGATTTTTTTTTTAATATTTTCTAAACTGTTAACAATTGTTATTTTATAAAAAGCCTTAAGAGCTCATAATTGAATGGCACATCATACTAGAAATAAATAGTTGAAAAAAAATAACAAAGTATAAATAAATAATATTTTTCATTTTTCGGTCCCTCCGGAACCGCGAACTTTAAGAATTTTTTTCTCGAAAACTATCCATATTTGAATAGGGGTTACTTCTAGACAATTGCTCAGTATAAAAAACTACGTCAACCTACGGGGTCAGTTAAAAATGTCCGGTCCGAAGGGTCTTTGGAATACTGTGCATAGTATTTTACAAGCTTTTATTTAGTTTTACCTGTCCTGGTGTCTGTCGGTCTGTCTGTCTGTCTGTAATCAAATCTTGCAAGTTAAATTTGACCCACTTCTCGGCTTTGGATTGAGCTGAAATTTTGCACGCGTACGTATATCGCGTGACAATGCAATATTATGATGACATTGATGATGCCATCATAATATTGCATTAGATGGTCAGATGGAACTGATCTGATGATAAAGCCGAAAGGTGGCCATAGGAACTCTGTAATGAAACGACGCAACCCCATCGAATTTGAGCTTGCTTGATTCGTCTTGTCTTGAGGAGCACTTTAGATAAAAGCTTTATTTAAAAAATATACTTTTTAAATAATTAGTTGTTTTCAATATACTGTGAAAATGATTTCCTTTGGCGTTTCTTCTCAGCAGTGGTCGTTACGAAGCGCTGGTATCGGTAGCTTTTCTTTATAAATAAATTAATTTTTAATATACTTTACACGTAACATAAATTATACTTATTGACGTGTAAAAGTGCCTGTAAAGGTCTAATTACTGAATAAATATTTGAATCTTTGAATCAATATTCTTTGCTCAAAACAGTGAAAGAACTTAAACCGAAGGAATTACCAATTGCTAATAGATTTGAATAAGCCATTTCCTTGGGTCTATATTCAACAGTGGTTTCCTGTGGCTTTTTTAGTTAATAGTAAATAATATAATTTGCACCTCCTTCTAAAGTCTTCTTTTTCTCGCATGACCGGTGGGTTGACTGGTAGACAAAGCCTATGGCGTTAATTAAGTCCGCATATAACAAATTAAAATGTATTTTTTTTTATAAGAATTGAAGGAATATACAGGATCAAAAGTAATGAAAATTAAGAAATAGAGTTTGAGACCAATTCTCACGTAGCTTAGGATTCAGTACTTAATTTTAAAATAGTTTTAGTAATGTTCAGTAAAATTTTTAGTCCCTGTATAGCCGTATAGTCTCGCCCGGAAAGTGACCGAGACTCAAGCCGAAGACATGGCGACAATGCGGAAGGGATGAAAATTTTAAAAACGCCTGAAACTTTTTCTATTGATAGGAATAACATACTTATTTATCGTAAATAAATATCAGATTTTTCGGTCCAGTCAATAAATTATAACAAAATAAAAACATTTTTAATAGCAATTTTGCTCACCAATCAGCTTAACGCCACCATTTCTTTTGCCCGTCTCGTCTGACGTGTAAAAAAGATGATGTCATATGACAGTTGACAACTGAACTGCCATTGCGGTAAAATAAGGACCATATTTTGACAACTGTGACAGTTACATGACAGTTAAGCTGTCAAATGTCATATGACAGTGGCAGATGAGTTGTCAACCGTCATGAAAATATATTTTTTATACGTCAGATGAGAAAAGGCAAAAGAAATGGCGGTGTTAAGATGAACGGGATACGAAATTGTGATTAAAAATATTTTTATTTTTTGTAATTTATTGACAGGACCGAAAAATCTGATATTTATTTACGATAAATAGGAATGTTATTCCCAACAATAGATAAAGTTTGAGGCGTTTTAAAAAATTTCATCCCTTCCCCATTGGCGACGCGGAAGAATGTAGATAAATCTTACTGATAGATCTATCTGTCTGTATAATGCTCGTGAATATTATCTGGCGATGTCGTAATCAGGTCAGATTGCGATAATAAGAGCTGAGTTAGGTCTCAAATTAGCAAGATGACTGAGTCTGAAAAGCATAACTGTAGTCAGCAGTTAGATTATCCAAAAAGTTTTAATCCGAAATAAATAATAAATCATTTATTTCGGATAACATTGATCCATAATTACAATTAAGTTAGTTAAGTTTAAATTAAAAACCTCCGACTTTTAAGCCTTTACCTCCAATAACTTTTGAACGGCTGAACCGATTGTTATCAAACATAGTTAAGAACCACGGTAAGGAAACTTGCTTTTACGTGAAAAATCGCATGGAAATTGGTCCACTCCTCTTATTGTATCGGGGGTTAAAATAATGTATCCATATTTTTAGGTTTATTAAAACAGTAAAATTTCTCAAGGTGCAGGCCTTATTAGGCCAAAATACAATGTCCTTTTTTATTAAGTACAAATATTTTAAGGGGTGATTCAGTCCATTATTTTATATCGAAATATAAAAAAAAATAGGTTCTTATACAAACCGAAGTGATCACGTGATGATATTACGAAAAAAACTTTTTTCGTATTTCGATATATCGCCAAGACGAGCCAAGCGGAGCGCAAAGGCACCACCTATCTTTTCTCGAAACGGTTCGTCGTTTTTTTTAACTCTCATAACTTTGGTTTGGATAGTGCTTAATAGTTAAGAATTTCAAAATATAATGAGACCAGTACAATCATTAAACATACAAAGTTTGAATGTCGTAGCTATTATACTTTAGATTTTATTAAAGTATAAAAACCCCCGATATCCTCACTGATTCACTCACTCACTGACTCACTCACTGGTCATCAAAATTCTTAAGGTACTTCCTGAAGTCCTAGAAGGCTGAAATTTGGTATGTAAGCTAATATTACTACAAAGACAACGAAAAAATTAAAATCTGTAATTATTTTTGGAATCCAAGATGGCGTCTGGATTTTAGAAAATTAACTTATTTCGTTCATAACGTCTCACTGTAACTACGTAGAGGCCTGAAATTTTGTAGGTGGGGGTAAATCACCCCGCGAAACTCGAAATCGCATTCGGATTTTGGATCCAAGATGGCCGCCCACACATTTTTTCATGTCCTCAACATTTTAGTCAAATCGTGATGCTTGGCCATTTTGCTACAGTTACGGCGAATTCATAGGCATTCGTTCATCGTGTGTGAAATAAAACGGCCAAGCCACACGTTTTGTAACGCTAAAATGTAGAGTATGTGAAGTTAGGCCTGGTAAAGTAAGGGCGAATAGATCAAGAATCTTGGCTCTACGTGAGATCTAACTACTTATTAATAGATTTTGATTAAGGTGTAGTGTAGAGTTTGTAGGTTTAGAGCGTGTAGTCTTTAAAGCTTGGCTTTATACGAGATCTGTCAACTTTTTTTACAGGGTAAGCTATGTAGACTCGTCTTGGCATAATTTTTACATAAAAATGTTTTTGGTGGGATATTTATTGACAAAAGTTGTTTAATATGATAGACTGAATCAACTCTTAAAATATTTGTACTTAATAAAAAAGGACATTGTATACCTGTTTGGATCAGGGATTTTACGAATGTAAAATTTTCTACATTCAAATACGAATGTTTAGGCTGCGAATGTGCGAATGCGAGTGCGAATGTAGACATCAAGTATTTCAAAAAACATATGAATTAATAATTATTATTATCTAGCGTTTGCTTATCAAACCTATCCAAGGATCGGTTCTGGTCTACCCTTTGGGTTTCAGAGGTCAGACGGCAGTCGCTCTGTGTTAAAACCAGTAACCTCGTCAAATCACCTGGGTTAAGTAGCAGACTCTGAAGCGTCACCGCTGAGGATGCAACCGGGAACGCGCGGATGATGATGATAATAAACTATTTGTTTAATTATTTGTGTAATTGTTGTTGACAAGCAATTACAGCAGACTGCAACTAAAACAAAATAAACCAAGTAATCACGAAAAACTAATGTGAAATAAACGTTGCCGAAATATTCACGTTATGCGCGAATCATCGACACACAGAGTTGCGGCGTGGTGGCCCGTCCGCGAGGCCGATGGGCAGGTCATGACGTGCACACATTCGCATTCATATAACATTCGTATTGATTGATGCGAATGCGAATGTCTATGCGAATGTTTAAAACGATGTGAACCGTAACTTTCCTAGTTTAGATGTCTGTATAATGCTCGAAATTATCTTGCGATGCCGTAATTAGGTAAGTTTTAAAAACAGAGATGTTACTAATGTCAAAATTTCTACATTCGCGAATGTGGATGCGAATATGAATGTTAAGGCTGCAAATATGCGAATGCGAATTCTGTCCGTCTGTCACCAGGCTGAATCTCATGAACCGTGATAGCTAGACAGTTGAAATTTTTTAAATAGGATGTATTTCTGTAGCCGCTTTAACAAAAAATGGCATAAAATAAATATTTAAGGGGGGCATCCCATACAAGAAACACTATTTTTGCCGTTTATTTGATATTAATAACGGCAACAGGTAGCCACATGAAAAATTCTGTTGTATATTCACTTTATATAAGGGGGGCTCCCATACAACAAACGTGATTTTTTTTATAGATACGGAACCCTTCGTGCGCGAGTCCGACTCGCACTTGGCCGGTTTTTATTATTTAGGCGTTGAAAATCGCCACATTTCACTTTTCTTTCCCGTTGCTAATGAAAAACTGTCTAATTATCCCAAAATACATAGTTTAAAATCCAATAAACTGTTTGCTTATCTAATTAGCAATTACAACAGACTGCAACTAAAACAAAACAAGCCATGTACCTAATCACAAAAAACTCACATAATTTAAAATCTTTCTATTTATCGAAATAATCACGTTACGCGCGAATCATCGAAACATAGCATTATTGGCTGATGGTGGGCATGTCATGATGACCTGCCTACCCACATTCGCACAACATTCGCTCTGATTGATGCGAATGCGAATGTTTAAAACGACGCGAACCATTCGCATATGCGAATTCGAATGCGGATATTCGTAACATCTTAACATCATTTGTAATATATAGATTCTATCAAATATGTGAGATTGTCTAATGAAAAACTGAATCGCGTATTTATCTTTATGTATCAACTTTCCTATCTGATATTCTTTTCCTAAATGTTGACAAGAAGGTAATGTTTTAGCATTAAGACAATCTATTGTAGCTCCTGCCTCAATAAAGTTTTCAAATAAAATATATACATTTTCTGAACCTCAATCGGCTCGGCATAGGCAGGTGTCACTCACGAGGTCGGAGCAGGTTTGGCATACACTTCCCGATACTATCTCGTTGTGGAAGTTTACGGGGACTTTCTAGACTATGCAGAGCTTGTGTGTGTACGTTTGTTTGTTGCGTAATCTCATGGTTATCTACAAATTTTTATATTGCCTCTGCAATGTAATATGTACATATTAATTATGAAAATGACTAAAATACAAATAAATGATGTAAATTAGTTTTAAAACGTTTTTAGTCGTGAGCCGTGAACTCGAAGTCTGCATTCACAACTACGGAACTCTACACTGTGCGTGACCCGACAAGCACTTGGCCGATTTTGTTTTCTAGGTATTGTCAGTCGTCACAATCACAATGAAATGTCACTTGATGCGGAGCAGGCAGAGCAAACCTAGTTAATACTTTCGCAAGCCGTTATACAAGCAGATGTAATGCATTCAGGGTTCTCCAGTCTCCGCCCGCCGCTATTGTGTACTTGAATCCGAAAGTATATGGAGCGGAAAACTAGATCGCCTTATAACGATGTGGCGGACGGTATGGCCATATCATTACTGGCTGACGACCTTTTTGGTGCAATGGTACGCTAGTCGGCTACTTAATATGGGTTGCTGGGTTCGATCCCCAGTCGGGACTTCAGGACAACTTGGCCTTGTCAAATTGTCCTGGAAATTTATTATAAATTGTAGAGTTAGTATCCCATATAATCTCACAAGTTTAACTTAATTTAATTTTGAGGCTAGTTAAATCTTTAATTATATATTCTTTATTTTTCAAAATAATGAACATCAGCTGCTTTTGCCGTTGCGAGATCTTTGCAAGGCCTTTTTATAATTTATGTATAAATTATTGTAGATTTTATTTTTTAGATTGTGATTCATGTATAAGATATTCAGAAGTTATAAATAGAAGTAGATTTTAAACCACTACTTTTTTTTAAAGCTTCAAATCCGTCTTGTTTTTCCTCTTCTTATTAAAAGCTTAATGGATTTTGATTCACATAGTTTTTACGATATCAATATTGTTGATCATCATGCGAGCGTATTTCCCCGGTTGCATCCTCAGCTAACGCTTCAACCCGGGCTCTGCTCCCTAACTAAGAAGATTTGACGAGGTAATTGGTTTTTACACAGAGCGACTGCCATCTGACCTCTGCAACCCAGGGGTAAACTAGAACAAATATTTGGATAGTTTGATGATCAAACGCTAGATGGCGTTCGAGACTCACAGTTTATACGTGCCTTCCGAAGCACGAAATCATCTTTCCTGCAATATCCTAACTAGACTGGAAACAACTTTTCACAAAGAATGTTTCCCAGTGGGGTTCGAACCTATGATTCTGGGTCACAAGGCGAACGCTTGACTACTGGACCACGGACGAAGTCTACGATATCAATATTATTACCTACATCAAATCCGATGTTTACCATTAAAAGAAAAAAAAAACATCTATCACGAGTGTTAACAAAGTCTGATGAACTCTCACTGTGGGAATGTAATTGTTCTTAGAAATCTGTTTATTAGCCTTATTACAGTAATAAATGCGATGTTAATATGTCTTTGTCTCAATTCTATGCACGTATGAGTACATTAGTATTTTATAAACGAGTATATAAATTGTGTAAATTATATGTTTACAGATTACTTGCACACACTTTGTTTTCTTCAAGTAGAGACGAATACGTTTATTTATATTAACAAATGGACATTTCTTCACGTAAACAAAGGGCGCGTAAAGTGTTACATACTGTTTTGACCAAAAAACAGCTCATATGTACAGTTAATTTTATGTATGTTTACATCATTTACAGTATGCACAATATTTGCCACTTAAAGGTGCTCCCACACAGCAGTTATATAACGTTATAAAACGTTGTGTAACACGATAACATTCTATAAAAATATGTAACATTTTGCTACAACATGTTATACAATGTTATATGTTATAAACGCTCCCACACTGGTTGAACTCGTAGTGTAACATAATTCTGTTGTATGAAGTTATATAACATCACTAACAATTTATAACTTTTGTTATAATTTGTTATAAAATGTTAGACAACAAATGTTATGCACACATTCTCTATATAACTTTATATAACTGCTGTGTGGTAACACCTTTACAAATCCGCTACCGTAATAAGAGAAAAATAGAAAATAAGATTAAAGATTCCAATGGAAATGTCTACTAAATGAAGATAAACGTGAGATATTATTAAAAAAATATTTATTCTCCTACTCGTACAATAGGTATAATTTGCTCGTCAAGCGTTCTAATCATGCCGATCTAAAAAAAAAACGAGGTAGAAAATTTTATCAGATAAAAGATACTAGAGGTACGTACAAGAATTTACATTGTAAGCTAATAAAATTGAATATCATCCTTACAACAATTTGCGAGAAATCTTTATATATAAAAGGAGAAGTTCTCACTGACTGACATATAGACGCACGCACAGCCGTAATAACCACTAGTGATAGAAACGTGAAAATTTGGCACATAGGTTCCTTATGAAGTCTAGGGGTACACTATGGAAGGATTATTCAAAACTCTAAGGGGTGCAACGGGGATCCAACGTTTGTATGGAGAAACAAGATTAGTTTGACTATTTTATTTGAAACTTCGCAAGAGTACTCCTGGTGGTAAATAATTAAATACGTGTTTCAGTATTTTTCAAAATTCTACCTCTAAAGGGATGAAATGTGGAGACCACTACTTAGGGCTATATGCGGGCGTGGGGCAGGACAGGGGAAGTAGTCGTCGGAAAATTTCTGCATTCAATAATATATTATATTGATATGTCTAACAATAATATTCTCTATCTAAATATATAAAAGAGGATACTGACTGACTGACATACCAACGCACAGGCACAACTCAAACCGCTGGATCTAGAGACTCTAAATTTAGCACATAGGTTCATAGGGTGCACTAAAAAGGATTTTTCAATACTCAACCCCTAAGGGGTGAAACAGGGGTCCAAAGTTTTTATGGAGAAACAACATTAGTACCATTTTATTCGAATCTTCGCAAGAGTTCTCTTGGCGACAAATGAGTAAATACGTGTTTCACAGGATTTTCAAAATTCCCTTAGAGGAATGAAATAGGGTAAGAGGCGGAACAAAGTGTGCCGGGTCTGCTAGGCCTTTAAATCCCTACACTAAAATAAAGATTGTTTTATTTTATAAGTATTCAAACATTTTAACATAATAATTCATATGTTACCTACGCCACATTCCATAAGTCTGTTAATTTTGACCAAGAAGCACACAGGGTTTTGTAGTTGAAACCAAGTCCAAACCCCAGAGCGTTTTGGCCGGGCCGAGTCCTTCAGGTTATTGGAAATAAAATAGTAAATATGATTTTTGAAATGCCTGTCCATTTCGGCCCAAAAGCATTTTGGGTGTTGTTGTTGGATCTTATAAGTACTTTAAACCCCAGTGAGCTAGAGAATATTTTTGTTTAATACTTCATATACTTTCTGCAAAGTTCAAGTAATCGAGTTATACTGGTTACAGATAAAAGTAAAAAACATTGTAGTATTATAAAGAAGTTTAACCATGTTGTTATCTAATCTAACACAAAAATTGTTACACAGTACATCTAACACAAAAATGACAAAGTAAGAGCTCGATGGCTCGTTGATAGAACGCATCATTACTAGCGCTTTCGCAAGTTTAGTAACTCCAGACGTGGCCTGCTCTTGGATGGGATGCCAGTCACCTTGAAAAGTCTGTTGGCAGTGTTGGTCACTTACACACATCATTTTTTTTTAATTTTTTCATTTCATTTTATTCGAAACGTCGCAGGAGTACTCCTGGCGGTAAATGAGTAAAGTACGTGTTTAAGGATTTCTTAGAAAACAACCCTTAGAGGGATGAAATCGGATGATCTACTAGAGGGAGCGAGAGAGGGAGAGGGAGAGGGAGAGGGAGAGGGAGAGGGAGAGGGAGAGGGAGAGGGAGAGGGAGAGGGAGAGGGAGAGAGAGAGAGAGAGGGAGAGTGAGAGCGAGAGCGAGAGCGATGGCGAGAGCTAGCAAATGCATTTGTAATCTCACTTGAATTGATAAAACTTACTCCAATTTCCTATAGAGAAACCGGCCGGGTTTGGAGTGCGAATTTGAACTACAAAAGCCAGGTTTATGGAATGTCGCGTTACCTACTTACATAACAAAATTAATAACGTGAAAAACCAATTAAAAATCCTGATTCTATTAGAACCATTTTTGATTTCTACGCGGACGAAGTCGCGGGTTAATGCTAGTTCTAACATAATTTTCTACTTAAACATGATACCGCAGCGAGCTGGGAACCGCGTGATGTAACTATTATTCACTTAACATATAACAATTTACAATGTTATTTAGCGTAGCTGTCAGCTGGATTAGCTAGCTAGAAATTATTAAACCTATTTTGTGTTAATATTGAAGTTGGATTTTTCAAGCCAATTTCAATATTACTGCATGCACTGCTCCTGTCAAGTTTACAATGTCATCTGACCAGCCGACTGAATGTAGGGAATACTATTGAGTGGATATTTACCAGATAATAAATTTAAATCCCTTAGATTCCCTTAGCTGCTTTCATCCTGATACTTAACCGTTGCTCCACGTCATTTGCCCAACTATGTTGCCCAATGTGCAGCTTAACCTCATGTTGCAATCCACAGATGCGGCGGGGGACTGCCGGCCGGCGCAAGCGCAGCGTCGCACTCAGGAAAAGATCAGGTATTTCGTATTTCCTATTACATTGGTCGATCAACACTCGCGGCGTGCGCGCGCTTTTGTTGTGAGCTGTATCTGATAACAGTGACTGTGTTTGTGATTGGAAGACCTTGAGGGTTGTGGTTTATACGTGGCCACCATTGCGGATCTAAGGTACTTTGTCTGCTGCAAATGTAATTTTTGTATGTTTCTATCTTTGATGCGCTTGGTTTTAAAATTTAGAGATGTTTTTATGGAATTTGTATGGAAAATGAAGGCTCCAAGTGAAACTCTTGTGGGACCTTATTTCCACTATAATAATTGTATAAAAATAATAAGAAATCCTAATATTTCGTCATATTTTCTTGTGTTAATTACTGATAGGCATAGTATAAATTATAAGTGATATGATATGAGTCATAAAGTCATCATAAGTTTGAGGATTTGTTCATTTTTTACACGTTTTTCTTGTAGTTGCTGTAGTTTCTTAGTCGTTTATAGTGTATCCCACAAAGCAAGCTCTGTTGATGAAGACTTCATCAGCACACCTAGCTACCCAAACTGCATGAAGGATAACTTAGCCATTTTATTTATTACGTATTTTGATATTAACCACTTAATATAATGGGTTACCATAGCCAATGGCCGCCTGAAATACCAGGGGTACCACACATGCGATCGTGGTATCACACAGGCTACCCTGAAGAAATCTTCAGCTACAGTTACTATAGAGCCAAGAATAATGTTATTTGTAAATTCATGATTACAATGGAATTAATATGCAGATAATTCAGTACTAGCCATGTTCCAGTACCAATTGACAACATGCAGCGGTTTTTGACGTCATTTCCTTAATTAGCAAAAACTACCGACTGAATGTTTAATGTCATGAACAAGTAATGCTTTAGATTGTTAATCAACTTTTGTAATTAATGTAATAGCCTTGTAACCAACAAAATCGCTGTTCTGGCAGTACAAATCAATACTAAAAACAGAAATTTCATAGATTAAGTTAAGAATAAAAGAGGAGTTGGACATATAAAAGGTCTTTTAGTCTAATAATTATTTGAGGTAGTACCATTAAAAACTATAGTATATTAAACATCAAATTGTGAATTCTAGTAGGACCTAATGACGGAATACGTCGCACGTTCCACGTCAATGTTATCCTGAGATATGAACCCAAATAACGAATGAAACCATATGAAGATTTAAACGACTTCGGGGTAGTAAATAATGCAAAGACTAAGATAATGATAAAATATTAGGAATACATACAATAGACCATTGAGATTCGGGATTGTATGTGTACCTTTATGTGAAAGGTACACTAAGCCAGTCTATCGGTGAAGGGTCTTGTGAAGAAGGTCATGGTGATTTAGGCATTCTAATATTGTTTTCATCATTATTATGACGATGACTTCTGAAATCGTTAGAACTTTAAAGGTTTATGTGCATCTAAATCTGGCATTGTTTTTCCCTTTTGAATGGTCCTCTAGATGCATCACTAGAATTTATAAGGCTACTAGAACTTATTTTGCTGTTGACTGCACGAGTACTAGAGAGACGAGACCAGTTTTGGGACTTCTTTTTGTGGCTATGGTATTCCTATAATTTTTGTAGCTCGATAGAGAGCTAATAGCTGTCTCATTAACGATCATCAAGTCGAACGAGTACTAAGTGCAGGGTACTTTAGGCAAGTGTAACATAGTTTGTGGAGAGAAACCACACAAACAGATATTGTCCTCCTAGCCAGATTATCTTTACGACCCACATGGGTTCTCAGTCTGTTTAGCAACTATTGCATTGTGAATAATTAAATTGCCATGTCAAATATTACTTAATCATAAAAATATAATAGATGTAAAATTCGGACAAAAATTTTCAATGGTCTGAAAGTCAGTATTACACAAAGTGGTCAACAACAAGGAAGCCATGATTATAAGGAGCTTATACATATCAGTCAATACACTTATTATGGTAACAACCGGTGATTAGATAAGCAAAATTCTTATCAAAATACTCTAGCTGTCGTCGTAATATTTTCTTACATTCATAGATCAATTTAAACATTGTCATCACGATTTACTAGCATGAATTAAACGGGTTTCTTACGTAGAGAGAATGACCTCCGGTTGAGGTTAAAACATGTCGGCCAGTAGCTCACTCTCTATGTGAGTAACACGTTCAATTCTTGATTATAATGTCTGTGTCTCAAGTTAGATTTAAAAAAATAAAAAAACGACGGGTTGCATTTCGGGAGTGCCGGCAGAAGTGAAAACTTGAATATTACCAGCAGGCGCAGGCATACATTTTCGCCGCGCCGTAGATAGAGAGGGGGATACTTCCTCGGCTACGCCGCGCCGGTTGTCTACTCTCCATTCGTCTTACGAATTTTCGATCAGGTCACGTGTCCTGAAGCCTGACGCGAGTTAAACATTTTTTACCCATTACAAAAAACGTGTACAACGCCGCTAAAGAAGATAAGTTAAAAGTCTAAAAGAAAAGTTAAAAGAACTTAAAGAAAAGTTAAAATAATTGTAATAACGAATCGTAAAATTGAGTAATTAACGCGCTTACGACCATTAAAATCATCGAATAAAAGTCCATTTGATATTCAAAAGTATTCAAAACGGAGCTAATCTTAAAGTGCAACTATCAAAACAAGTTGCCGAAAGACGAAAGTGTGCCGTCAGTCGCTCGACGGCCTTGCCCCACTTGCGATGTTACGTGACGGAGTAATCGTTCCATAGTAGTGACATTACTTTGTGATTGCACTGGATCTTGTCACGTTTCATGTTTTAAATGGGTATGTTACTCAGATTAATTACTTCTGTTACTCAAATTAGTATGATCAGACTTAGCTTGAAATGCCTTAAGTGATGGAGGTCTATGATTAGCCACTGTCTCACAAATAAACTTCTTGCAGCTAAAAAGTGTACCTCCAAATAAACATAGGTATTAGGCATTGCCTCATCTGACACATATTTGTTTGTAAGTATCAACATGCCTTTAAAAAGTGTTGAATGGGCCTACGTGATCTAACTGGCTTATGATAGGTTGTTATGAATTCATAGGCCTCGGGTCATGCATTTGTTGATTGAATCATTTCATATTGGTCTTTTCATATCTTTGAAGTTTGAAAGAGCAAAGTCGTAAAATGAACGTGAGAAATCGTTAGTGTGCGATTGGACATATTTATGATAATAATGCGATACTATAATGATCATATGAATATCTTTAAATAATTTAAGGCTGATTTTTGTACTTTTCTGGGGACATAATAATAGTAGATTGTGATATAAGGGACAAAGGTATTACATATTTTGAATCCCGAGCGAAGCATCTGAATCACGAGCGTAGTTAGTGATTCTACGATGGAATCCTGAGTGAAGCGAGGGATTCATGTATATCGAGATAACAATATTACCGTAACCCGAGTAGCACACTATAATTTTTATGTCCATGTATAAGAAAAACTAGCAAATACAAAACAAAATATAAAGAAAAGTAGAACACCTACAATATATTAGGTTGGGGAAAAAGTCTTTTCGCATATAGTATGTATGAACTTGTAATAAAACCACTTTGGCTATACTATTTGTACCTGGCTGGTTTTGGTATCATTTAAAAATTTAAATTTTAAAGAAGATAATTCCAAATTTAAATTAGGAAAATGCGTGATTTTCATTTGTTTTTCTTACCGTCAAGATGAGTGAATCTAATGAAGAAATTAGATACATTCTAAAATTTTACTACCAAAAAGGTAAAAATGCACACAAGCGGCGAAAAAAAATTGCGATGTTTATGGACCTAGTGCAGTGTCTGTGAGAGTAGCACTAATTTGGTTTAAGCGTTTTCAATCCGGAAATTTTGATGTCAAAGATGCACGTCGCTCTGGTCGCCCTGTTACGGATAAAATGGATGCGATTTTTGAAAAATTGGAGCAAGGTCGGCATATCAGTAGTTACGACGTAGCTGAAGAAATGGGAATTGACCACAAAATAGATTTGGCGCATTTGAAAAAAAATGGGTACCCAAAAAAGCTCGAAATTTGGGTACCTCACGAGCTTTCTGAAAGAAACCCAATGAACCGTGTACTGAGACGTAATGAGACCGAACCATTTTTGATGAAATTAATAACTGGTGATGAAAAGTGGATCACGTACGACAAGAACGTGCGAAAAAGGTCATGGTCAAAGGCCGGTCAGGCTTCACAGACTGTGGCGAAACCCGGGTTAACTCGCAACAAGGTGATGCTGTGTGTGGTGGGATTGGAAGGGCATTATTCATTATGAGCTGTTACCACCAGGCAGGACCATCGATTCAGAACTCTACTGCGAACAACTGATAAGAATAAAGCAAGAAGTTGAGAGAAAGCGGCCGGAATTAATCAACAGAAGGGGTGTGGTTTTTCATCATGATAACGCTAGACCTCACACATCTTTAACCACTCAGCAAAAATTAAGAGAGTTTGGATGGGAGGTGTTAATGCATCCGCCGTATAGCCCTGACCTGGCACCTTTAGATTTCCACCTGTTTCGGTCTCTTCAGAATTCTTTAGGCAGTGTCAGGTTAACATCACGAGAGGACTGCCAAAATTACTTGACGCAGTTTTTTGATCAGAAGCCCCAAAATTTCTAAAGCAATGGGATCATGTCCCTACCTATAAGATGGCAAAAAGTTATCGAACAAAATGGTACCTATTACATACTTTAGTTAAATGTAAATAAACTATATTAAAAATTGTTTTGAGTTTTCATATAAAATGCGAAAAGACTTTTCCCCAACCTATTATAATCAGAGTTCAACCGACATATACGAGTAGGTACTAATTGACCAAGCGAGCGAAGCGTCTCAGTTTCGAGATTAGCCAAAAATTATTTTCTCCGTCTGTCTATCTGTCTGTTCTCGCCTACAGGTCGCATTTCTTAACCGATTCTCATGAAATTTTGTAAGTTGGTTCAGCAACTAAATATAATTTTTTTGTTGAGCCAGTTTTTCGAAATTTTTCAAAATGGCGGAAATATGGGGGTTTAAATTTTTAAAACCGTCATATATCCGCCATTTCAAAATAATTTCAAAAATGTCATTAGACTTTTTGGTTGCCATTATAAAAACGCATTTTTTTATTCGAACAACTTTTTTGTTTGAACAACTTTTTATACGTTATACTTGAACGGGTTTAGGGTGACTCGCGAAGTCTAGCTGACTGAGCCGTGACGGATATACGTGGGGCGCACTATAAGTTTCCGGAATGAATATGAAAAAATACTATTAAAGGTACAAAATTAATTTATTGTTTTTCAAAATAATCTCCCTTGGCGTCTATGCACTTTTTCATTCGATGAAACCAGTTTTGAAAACTTTTGTGCCACTCCTCTGTGGTGACCTCTGAAACGTGTTTTTCATACTCCTCGACAGCCTCTTCTGGTGATGAAAATCGTTGACCGCGTAATTGATTCTTAATTTTTGGGAACAGAAAAAAGTCTCAAGGTGCCAGGTCGGGACTGTATGCAGGATGACTCATGAGTTCTA
This sequence comes from Acrobasis suavella, assembly GCA_943193695.1. NCBI lineage: Eukaryota > Metazoa > Arthropoda > Insecta > Lepidoptera > Pyralidae > Acrobasis > Acrobasis suavella. Next base: position 35,421,439 of record OW971928.1, read on the forward strand.
CATTTTTCGCCTTCAAAAAGTCGTTTGTCTGTCTGGCCGTGTGAGAACTAGCATTGTCGTGGTGCAGGATGATACGGCGTTTACGGTTATTTTTACGGAGTTCGTCAATAACTTCAGGCAAACAAATGGTCGTGTACCAGTCACTATTCACTGTACGACGATTCTCTAAAGCAACAGTAGCCACGTGTCCAGTTTTATTAAAAAAAGAAGCAATCATCCGCTTAGATGCACTTTTCACGCGCGCCACTTTGGTTGGTTTCGGCTCATCTTGAAAGACCCATACGCTCGATTGCTGCTTTGTTTTGGGATCGTAGCAATAAATCCATGTTTCGTCACCTGTTACTATGTCCCACACCAAATTTGACGCACCTTCGTTGAATCTGGTAAGCATGGCACTGCACCAAGTGACGCGGTCCGTTTTTTGAGCCTCGGTCAAGTTGTGTGGGATCCACCGCGAGCACAGCTTTCTCACACCCAAATGTTTGTGTAGGATTAATTGTATTTGACTCATGCCTATTTCTAAGGATGCGCGAATTTCATGGTAGGTCACATGCCTGTCTGTTTCAATCATACGGCGCACAGCATCGATGTTTTTGTTGGTCACAGCGGTGGACGGCCGACCATCGCGAGATTCGTCACTGAGATTGATACGACCACGCTTGAATTCTGCAAACCAGCTATAAACAGTTGTCTTACATGGTGCTTCATTGCCAAAAGCTGTTTCAAGCCGAGCGATGCTCTGTTGAGCTGTCAAATTACACTTAAAATCGTAGAAAATCATACTACGAAAATTTTCCCGAGTTAAATTTGTGTTGATGCAGACACACAATTTTTTAAATGGCGCCACAAGGTAAAAACAAAAGACAGTCAGATGAAACAAACTGCATTCTACAGCCTAAGAGTTCTATTTTCAAATGTTGCAATAAATTTTTAAATATTGTTTATGTAAGTGGCCAGTTCCGGAAACTTATAGTGCGCCCTATGTACAGTACAAATCTTCTTACAAAATATATTTAAAGAGCGTTGAGGTTTTGCATTACTCTAGACATGTCAGGGTCAAGCATTTTTCTGGACTTAAAATTTGCATTTTTCTATAATATTCATATTGTAGTAAGCTATACATATAATAAAACAGTAAAAAAATGATTACGTACAAAAAATATTTTTCCAATAAAAAATTTGTGGCCATGGAGACATAGTAAAGCAATTAGAATTTAAAAAAAATGTCTGTCTGTTTCTCTGTTTCTACACGCTAATCTCCGGAAATACTGGACGGATTCGAATGAAACTTTTTTGTTATATAGTTGTTAAGCCTGGGCAACATATGGGCTATAATTGATTTTGGTAAATGAAACACATGATGCAGAACTATAATGGTCCAGTTAAACTATAAGAAATATAAAAATGCTACCTAAGTAAAAGTTGTTAAGCCTGATGAGCATTTTTTGTTGAGATATAATAAAACCGCCAAGTGCAAGTTCGACGCGCGCACTAAGGGTTCCGTACCATAATCTATGAAAATTCACGTTTGTAGTATGGAAGCCCCCCTTAAATATTTTTTTTTCTGTGTTTAGTATGTTTTTGTTTAGCGGCAACAGAATTACATAATCTAATAGGTTGGGGAAAAAGTCTTTCGCATTTGATATGAAAAATCAAATCATTTTTAATACAGTTTATTTACATTTAACTAAAGTATGTAGGTACCATTTTGTTCGATAACTTTTTGCCATCTTATAGGTAGGGACATGATCCCATTGCTATAGAAATTTTGGGGCTTCTGATCAAAAAACTGCGTCAAGTAGTTTTGGCAGTCCTCTCGTGATGTTAACCTGACACTGCTTAAGAATTCTGAAGAGACCGAAACAGGTGGAAATCTGAAGGTGCCAGGTCAGGACTATACGGCGGATGCATTAACACCTCCCATCCAAACTCTTAATTTTTGCTGAGTGGTTAAAGATGTGTGAGGTCTAGCGTTATCATAATGAAAAACCACACCCCTTCTGTTGATTAATTCCGGCCGCTTTCTCTCAAATTCTTGCTTTAATCTTATCAGTTGTTCGCAGTAGAGTTCTGAATCGATGGTCCTGCCTAGTGGTAACAGCTCATAATGAATAATGCCCTTCCAGTCCCACCACACACACAGCATCACCTTGTTGCGAGTTAACCCGGGTTTCGCCATAGTCTGTGAAGACTTACCGTCCTTTGACCATGACCTTTTTCGCACGTTCTTGTCGTACGTGATCCACTTTTCATCACCAGTTATCAATTTCTTCAAAAATGGTTCGGTCTCATTACGTCGTAATAAAGAATCACAAATGAGTACACGGTTCATTAGGTTTCTTTCAGAGAGCTCGTGAGGTACCCAAATATCAAGCTTTTTTGTGTACCCATTTTTTTTTCAAATGCGCCAAAAATGTTTTGTGGTCAATTCCCAGTTCTTCAGCTACGTCGTAACTACTGATATGCTGATCTTGATCCACTTTTTCAAAAATAGCATCCATTTTATCCGTAACAGGGCGACCAGAGCGACGTGCATCTTTGACATCAAAATTTCCGGATTGAAAACGCTTAAACCAAATTTGTGCTACTCTCACAGACACTGCACTAGGTCCATAAACATCGCAATTTTTTTTCGCGGCTTGCTCTGCATTTTTACCTTTTTGGTAGTAAAATTTTAAAATGTATCTAATTTCTTCATTAGATTCACTCATCTTGACGGCAAGAAAAACAATGAATTAGGAATTATCTACTTTAAAATTTTAACTTTTAAATGATACCAATACCAGCCAGGTACAAATAGTATAGCCAAAGTGGTTTTATTACAAGTTCATACATACTATATGCGAAAAGACTTTTTCCCCAACCTAATATAAAAAGATTTAGAACACTTGATACAGAATTAAATTAAATTTATTTGCATAAATATTTTTTTACCAAAAATCGATATTCATCTAATGTGGAAATCTGAGATATCAGGTTAAATTTGTTTAGCATATTATAATAACATAAGCTGGGAGTAACTCTACGTGGTGAAGGCGTAAATAGTTTGGGCCTAAATTTTGATATCAACTTGCCTAAACTGGCTAAACATCTCCTTTGCTGTCTAATTGTTTAAGATGATTAGGAAACCAAAAGGCAGTGAAAGCTGTAGATAGAACGTTGCGAGACATTGGTCGAGATGGCAGGCCAATGGGCAATGTCATATTTCTGTTGTCGTTAGGGTTTTCGTCAAATCCTTCCAGTTATAAGTCAGGGCAAATGAGATTAACTGTTAGGCAGTAGAAGCTATTAAAAGGACGTTGCGAGACATTCGTCGAGATGACGGGCCAATGGGCAATGTCACATTTTTCTTGTCGGGAGATTTTTGTCAAACCCTTCCAGTTATAAGTCGGGGTAGCAGGTGAGATTAACTCCTCATTAAAACAGTCTTATCTGTGGCCTCAAATAGTGAGTCTTCCCGTAATACTTGGCATAAATGTTTCCTCCGAAGAAGAACTTATAAGTTCAGTATTTGCGGACCTTCAGAGTATAACACAACAGGAAAATTTTTGGTTATGTGAATAAGCCAAATTGACACCAAAAAATTAACAACCCGCAGCAATTAATGAAAAACGTACGGCGCAAATTATTGATGATGAAGTGGTTTATACTTTCTTGGATAGTGTAATTGATCAGGACGACGCCACCCAATTGGTGGCGTCGTCAGTTGAGTTTCTAAAATCACTTGCAACAAATGGATTCTCTGCTCACAAAATAAGACTTAATGTCGGAGTGCCGATAATGCTGATTCGTAATTTAACTCCACCGAAACTGTGTAACGGAACTCAATTTAAAGTCAATGCTTTGCAGCGATATATAATTGAAGCTGAGATTCTCACTGTGAGTAGTGCCAGTGAAACTGTATTTATTCCGCGTATACCACTCATCTCTAACAATTTTACATTTAAATTTAAGCATACACAGTTCACTGTGTCCACTTGCTTTGCTATGACAATAAATAAGTAGTAGTGTCAGACGCTTAAAGCCGCTGGTGCCGACTTAAGGATTGGTTTTTCGCATGGCTAACTTGAGGTGGCTTTTTCCAGGGTGAGTAAGTCTTCAGGTCTTTTCATATTAGATCCCGAAAAAAAGACTCCCAACATTATTTATACGAGTAAAGAACATTTATAAAATATGTTTACAATGTGAAAAAAATAAATAAAAAAGAATATTGAGTTTTAATCTATAAGTACTTTTAAGCTACGAGCTTATGTATATACATTAGTTTGTATTTATGTTAATAAGCCGGAGTCATAAAGTCCACGCGAACGAAGTTTGCGGGGCATCAGCTAGTTCAATAATATAAGTACAGCGATATGAAGAACAACCCTTTTATAAACACATACTTGTAGAAAATATTTATCAAGCATAACACATAAAATAAACTGATTTAAAAAACGTGTTGTTGGACGTCCGGATGTCTGTGTGTATGTATGTGCCACGATTATGCTCAAAATACTTTATGTAGTTGTACCAATTTTTTAATAGTTTGACACGTCACGGGACTGTTTCCTATTGAAAATTACTATCTAAATTAGATGTCGTTTAGTCATAATTAATAAAATACTCGAAAAATTTGCTGGCATCTTGTAAAGCATTACAGAATTACAGAATGATCGGTCGGAAATTTTACGAGAGAGATCGGAGATATTATATATATATATATATATATTTTACGTTGTGATAGAATTTGAGAGAAATAAAAGAGAAATAAATCAATTAAGTAATACTTTGACACAATTTTCTACAAATTTGAAAAGTCTTAAGTGCCTGTCACAGTTTTTGATTTCTGAACGGTCTTCTTTGTTAGGAATGATTCATTGTCAAAGAAATTTTAATACTTGTCATCTGATATTGCCAAATATTTGTAGTTGCGTTCACCATTGTCATATATTTACAGGTGTGTTCTAAAAAATTTTTTGTTTTCACCTTTTTTTGATGAGCTTTATGAGGCTTCCTTTGGGTTTTCCAAACTAATTTATTTTTATAAGAAAACTTGATATTCCCTATACGAAACGTCGATAAGACGTATTCCAAATAAAAAAATTATGACCTCCGTGCCAGTAATTAATTGTTTTAAAACTTAATTTATCATTTTTTTTTGCTGTACTGTTAACATTCTTTTTGATTTTACGTAGATTTACACTCGTGTTCAGTTTTCAAATTGTTTTTAATCTCTAGACATTTTTTTTTCACTTCTCAGTCCTAAGAGAATCAAAAGTAATTTTAGCTCCAAATTTTTTGAGATGAAAACATCGTTTTTCGTGTAGATGAGATAAAAAATAATTTATTTATTTTTTCAGGCATAAAAAATATTTGTTGCATTAAATATTTTAGTCCTCAATTTATTGTTAACAGATCTGGATCAACGAAACCTCGACGTCCAGATCGAGCTGTGTACGTGCCTCGGGCGTTACGTGCGGCCGAAAGCAACTCAAGCGACGAGGTCAAAACTGAGTCCAACCACCGGCGGAGCAGCCACAGCGCTGACCCAGCCAAGCGGCCGAAATCCCCTCTTCCTCGTGACAAATCAGCCGGCACTCCTCGCAAGTCCCTCGACAAAAATTTCTGCAACGTATACACTCCTCCCCACCTCAGGAATCAAAGATCTCACACAGCTCCGAGTATAGACCTAGCTACGGCGAGCGAAACAAACGAATCTGTGCCTTTAGCTTGCCAAGTGCCAAATAGTGATAGTGCAATATCTTATAGTGATAATAGTTACGACGTAGAAGTAGGTGAGAATTTTTATATAGGCGACTACTTCGCCAACGGACAGCTAGGGTTCTATAGTCCGAATTATTACGGAGAGTTTACGGAACCCGAAAACGATTGGAGGCCCAATGAGCCTGATATGATGGCTGTACCAGCACATCAAAGCAATATTATTAATAATGATAATTATTTATATAGTAAAGATGAAGATATTGAGAAAAAAGAGTTAAAACGAGCGTCACAAGAGATAAATAGAAGTAGTAAACGAATAATAAAGCAGAGTTTTCATTCCGATGTGTTGATAATTTCGGATCCAGTAGATGAGGCAAAGAATGAAAAGAACGAGGTGCCAATAGTACCTGAAGTAAAAGAGCCTGAACCGAAGAAATTAAAACCGAAATTAGAAGCTAAGTTGTCGTTAAAAAGAGAAGAAAATGATTGGGATGCAGTGTTTGATGACAGTGGGGAATGTTTAGACCCGTCTCTTCTAGAAGAATTGACATCGACAGTCGGAAAGGTGCATATAAGTAAAGCTAAGAATAATTATGAACAGTACCAGACGAAGGGCCAGTCGCTTTTCAATGGGCCGTTCGACGAAACGTTCGCGCATGTTGTGGAAGTGTATGACTTTCCCAGTGAGTTCAAGACCAATGATTTGTTGTCGGTGTTCAGTGAATACAAAGACACTGGTTTCGAGATCAAGTGGGTGGATGACACGCACGCGTTAATCGTCTTCAGCAGCGCTAAAATTGGTGAGTTTAGAATTATAACATTATTTTATGTCTTGTAGTTGTATGTGTGTGTTATAAGTTCTAGATCTTTAAAGTAGAATAATCGGCCAAGTGCGAGGTAGACTCGCGCACAAAGGGTTCCGTGCCATTATCTATAATAAAAACACGTTTTGTGTATGCGATTTTGATACTTAAATATTTATTTAATCTGTTTTTAGTATTTTTATTGTAGCGGCAATAAAAATACATCATCTGTGCAAATTTCAACTGTCTAGCTATCACGATTCATGAGATACAGCCCGGTGACAGACAGACGGACGGACAGCGGAGGCTTAGTAATAGGGTCCCGTTTTACCCTCTGGGTACGGAATGATTGATCAAACTAAATGATTGCATTTGTATGGCAGAACCTTATTAAAGTCTTAGACGTTTGACCTTTTTATATTTTGATCGTGATCCAAATAACTTCAAGGAAATGAATAATGTAATGAAAATTAATTCTATTCGAATAATCCTTTGTTATTTAAAGTTAGAAAGTTATCGTTAATACATATTAAATTATACGATACGGCGAACAAGCCAAAAAATATAAAATGAAGGCGACAGCATGAAATAATACTTACAAATCCGCCTTTTTCCGCCGGCATAACCTCTAAATTCATATTATCTTCATTTTAATACACACCTTTATTGAGAAGTTAGCCGTTTCTATTTCCTTTTCGACCGCATGCAATCGTATGTAGTGTGTTATTATAAAAGTATTTATATAATGTTTTCCGCTGTGTACAGTCGTAATGACGTTTACATCATGTCCATGGTTTTTGATTGGTTGAGTTTTATTTTGATTTTTCTGATTTGAAATTTTTTTTCGACTAGAACATCCCTACCACTTTTTAGAAGCTTAAAACGTTGGAATAAAGTATCAATTCACATGAATTGTTCTATGGCTTTTTCATCACCGCTCGAGTCAAATATTTAAGTGCAAACACAGAAAACATCCTGAAAAGTTCTTAGTTCTTCAAGGATATGCTTTGGGACCTTTCTAAATTCTTACAACATCATTATTGAAATCTAGTTTTAAAGGTCTATTTTGAAATAGGATACACATTATTTTATATGAACTGCATAATACTAAAACGCATTCGCGTAATGGTATGCTCCAGTTTATTTTGTTTGTTTTAATGCGTTGCTGTTAATCGTTTTATTCAATTATTTATTGGGTTATAGAGGAGCAGCTTAAAGCTAATGTGTCTAGTTATCTCAGGCACTGTCGATTTTTTTTTTATTAACAATCAATCATTTTATTTCTAAATAACTTAACATGTCGTAATGTTTATGCTTGTGTTATGGTTATCTTCTACTAAGTATTGCTTGGTTAATGACTAGTCATGTTAACTCACCTCTGCATCGATAATGAATTATATTGCAGGTGTGCAAGGCTTAAATAAAGTTCTTGATATTTAGGTCTTTCTTACTCTCGGATTATTAGATATTATATTGGTATTAAATGTTTCCGATACTAAAATCAATGAATGTATCAAATACCTACCCTAATAACATGCCCAAATATGATCTTTTTCTTTTGTACTTTTAAAATTGTTAAGGAAAAGAATACACGATTCGCTTATATTTAATGTCTACTATTTACTTTTTATGGTTCCGTAGTAAACAGGGAACCCTTACAGTTTCGCCATGTCTGTCTGTCCGTCCCCGGTTTTACTCAGCGGCTATAAGTAGTAGAAAACTGTGGTTTTGCATAAGTATGTATATTAATTATACGGAAAAAGTGGTAAAATAAAATTTTCTTTGGGGTAGCTCCCATAAAAGTAAACTGAAAAGTCATTTATATTTTCTCGACTAACCAATCATGTAGGGTATCGCTGAATATGTCTTTAAAAAATATTATGAGTTGGTTAACATCGTTTTTCGATTTAATGATCCGTTTTTGAAATATTTGGTTTTAAAATGAACATTTTTTGTTATAGTCAAGTGTCCCCCCCTCTATCTGCTAAACGGTTATATATGGACAGTGTTCACAGCAATAGTATATATAACGAACTTTAAAGGAAAACTATCAGAGCTAAGTAGGGTTTACAAATTAAAAAGTTATAGGCGATCAACTTATAAAATGTACTCGAAAAAGGAAAATTTTTTACCAATTCTTTAGAAAATTTGTTTTTAGACGTTTTCAATGGCATGAACTGAAAGTTGGCATTCGTAACTACGGAACCCCATACTGCGCGTGGCCCGACATGCACTTGGCCAATTATTTTATTTGCTTTCACTATAGGTACATCATGCATTTTATCATAGAATTTGGGTTTTAAAAGTGTTTACTTTGTGAATCTGATATTTTACGTTTAAATCTGTAAACAAAAGATCCTTTCAGTTAACGAGTAGCATTTTGTCATGATTGTTTTGAAGAGTATTTTTACACTATGTTATTATTAGAAATGTAAATGTAGGTAGGGTAGGTGATGTAAAGGAGACGTAACTACGATTGCGTGCCTTGACGCAATTCGTCGATTAGTGATTATCGATCCAGCTGTTTCTGTTCTGCTGGACTAATCAAGCGTAAGCTTCACTTCGTATTTTTTTCGGTAATCAATCGAATCTTCACGTTACTAGCATTTGCCTTCAATCACGATCATGAATACCTAGAAACATTTTAGATAGTAAAAATCATCATTCATCCAGATTCACGCAAAAAATAAAATGCAGATAAATCAGCATTGAAAGAGCGCAAACGTCTGAATCGTGCCCAAATTACTCCTAATTTGTCGGTGAAGTAAGAAAAATGAGTTAACCTTTTGTTAAGCAGTTTGACCTACATAATTGTCTCGTTTTCGGTAAGTCTAACTGCAAAGGTTAGTCACTGTGACTGTGACATAATGATTTATTTAGTAGGCCATCATAAACCATCATTGCTGATTTTTATTGCTTAGTTCTTTTATTTTTTATCAGTTTTTAAAATGATCTTATTTTTGCCTTTTAAACCTTTTTCTAATCTTAAAGTTTTTTTTGAGCTTTTCTCATCGAATCTTAAAGAAATGATAGAATGAAGCATTCTATCACCAACTCTTTTTAGGCGTTCTCTTGTTTTCTAGTTATTACCTTCAGGACAATTTATCGTTGGTTGTCTTTGCCGTGTTTTTAAAACAACTGCGGAATCAGATTGTTTTTGTTGTGTTCCTACTTTGTGTTCTACTAGTAAAATTTTTCCTTTTCCTTAATTATTTTTCTAGAATGTTTACTTATTTTAGTCTTTTTCAAACTTTCGTATATCCTTATCGTATATTTTTATTGCGATTTGTTTCTACGCTTTGATATAATCTGTGTTTTTTAAAAAGTCACGCAGATCTACAACACTTTTAAAATATATACTTCCTCACTTTTTATCTCTATTATTCAAGCAAAATTATCGTTTAGATGTAAATTATGCGTAAAATCACTTAACCCTATTTAATCAATTTGTAGTTACTGCATAATCGTCACGTTTTTAGCACGTCTAACTACGAAGGTCAGTCATTGTGACGTAACGATTTAGATCGTTGCATAGCTTTTGCAATGGTGGTTATAATTTTTTTATGAGTAAGAAAGTCTTTAAACATTTATTACGTGACATTATTCGGCGTGTTTTGAATATACGATGCATGGGTATACTATGCATTTCGTAAATATATATAAAGGCGAATATGATTTGATAATGAATGTGCGCTGCCGGCCACTGCAATTCACGACTGACAGTAGTAATTATTTTTTCTTTTATGAGATTTCAGAAAGTTTGTGATGATAATGATGAGATCAGATCAGGTACAGCCAAGGATGCAAGCGAAAATGCGCTAATATAAGAAGACTTCAATAGTTGATTGTGCTATATGCCTAGCTCTTACGCAGGTGTACGTGTACCACAGTAATGTTTCATTTATGAAATAATACTAGTTAACATTTTTAAGAACATGATCTAGGGCCTTCGTGTGATTTTTTCTCATAAAACACTCGTTTATCACGAATTCGTTAAATAATTCCTACACATCTCGCTCAACTGCACCCCCATGTCGGAATTGTGATGCTTAATGCTGCAACTGCATTCACGATCTAGCTTACGTAAAGATTTCGCTTTGAGATCAAGAGCGCTTCGCAATTGTGTTGCAAGTTGCAACCAGGGATGCTATTGTTAGTTAATGTTTAGGTTGCGAATATGCGAATGCGAATGTAGATATCAAGTATTAAAAAAAAAAAAACATACATATTAATTAATAATAATAAATTTTTATTATGTATGCGTAAAAAACCGCCATATTTCACTTTTCTTTCCCGGTGCCATAATGAAATACTGTCTTATTTTTCCAAATAGTGTAAAATATTGTTTATGGACATGTCATGACCGGCACATATTCGCATTCATCATCATCATCATCATTTCAGCCGCATAACGTCCACTGCTGGACATAGGCCTCTCCCAAGGATTTCCAAAATGACCGATCTAGAGCGATATTCGCATTGATTGATACGAATGCGAATGTTGTAACATCCCTAGTTGCAAAATGCATGTCACGTACACAAGGCATGACAGACAGCGGTGCACCGCTGTTTCCATCTCTCTTAGTTTATTCACTGTTTCGTGTAGGTATCGTGTCAATGGCAATCATTGTCGTCTAAATTGTATAGAAAAGAGACGAGGAAAAGTTTAAAAAGATAGAAGGGAGACGAGGAAGCGGAAGACCCAGGATGAAGTTTTTCCAACTATCTATCTCCTGGCTCTTATCGGCCCTCTTTATGTATTTTGCCTAATCTTGGCAGTTTAGTGTATTTTCATTGTATCAAAAGAAGACATTTTGGCTAAGGTATTTTTACAGCCACCTGACGCCAAGACGACTTTTTAGCAAGGCTGGATCCCCGCCGTTGATCACTGATGCGATTCGTCCGCCGCCGATTCTTTTGTCCTTACTAGCCTAAACGCACAGCACTTCTGCGGCCTCGCCTCCATTTATATTGGAGTGTCCTTCTCCGGCCTGCGTCATCCGCGGGAGATGAAGTTTTAAACAATTTAAAGAAAAGTTACAAGACGGGTCCTACCGTGACTTAGGATGGCAGAGAGAAGGGAGGTATGAAGGCATCTCCATTTAACTGCCCTGACAAGAGCAAGCTCTTAAATACAAGAAGAAATTGTAAAATGTATATAATAGTATATTCACTATAGAGAGTCTTGACATGTGACGTTCTGTGTCACAATCCTTTTTTTCCCACCTCGTTTCTTAATACCAAACTACGTGATTTATCAGTCAGTTAAGTTCTCACTGCTAAACGTGCGTATAGCTTTACGAGGCAATAATTCATATTGCCTCGTAAAGCTATACGCACGTTTATACGCATAATGTGACCTTTTTTAGTTGAAGGGCAGAATTGTCGACACCATGCTTCTAATAAGCGCCGATAACAATATTTACTTTAGATAATTTGTAAGTCATTACCAATCGTTTCATCATTTGCCGTGTGACATCCATTACTAGTCCATAGGCCTCTCCCAATGATTTCCAAAATTACCGATCTAAAGCGGCCTGCTCATTTATTCGTATGTATATATTTATTTTACTTTACACCACACATCACTTTTAATTTCATTTACTCGCTCCAAATTCAACCGGCATCGTTTTGTTTATTCTGTTTGCAGTACATTGCTGCCTTGAACTTGAGCCTATTTTCACGTCCAGACGCAAATAGGCAGATGTACGTTTCATAACACGCTAATTTGAAACAGTCGTTTTGTAACACTCTCTGTAGATTTGCATTCTTCTTGTGCGTGTTAGGTCGAACGTGCGATGTTTTATGGATGCAGCTGAATTAAAATTTTACTTTCCAAAATTTTAATTCAGCTGCATCTCATCACTTATTATGAAAAATAATGTGATGCTTTCGTAATTGAAAGTTTTAATACTGAAGTTCTGGACGTGTCATTGCTGGTTAATGTTTGTTCAAACCTTAATTTACTTATTGCGCTGACTCAGCGACCCAAAACGCCACTGTGCCCTGATCTGCTTCACCTGCATAATAATTAATATGCTTACTTGTTTTTGTGCTTTGCTTATTATAATTATTTCTTCAATTATTACCTGTCCCTTGTCGTAGGTAGTTATATTTTTATTTAATTTATTATCAGCTAAATTACCATATTATTTCATATGCATTGTTCAACCTCTGTCATTCTATTTGAGAATGTGTGCTGAAATCTGAGGCTAAAATATCAATAAGATCAATATTTAATTGGCATTAAAACTCCTCGTCATCCTTTACTTAAGGGATTCCAAAATTACTGATATGATTTTATCATGTAGCTATAAGGCAGATTTACCGAGTAGGTAATAAACATGTAACGATATTGCACTAGAACTCCTTCCTACATGTTCTTACTCACCTCATTACTCCATCATTTCATTCCCTCCACCTTTTAAATTTCATTTCTATACTCAATTTTCAGGGTTCCGTAGCCAAATGGCAAGAAACGGGACCCTTATGGATTTACCATGTCTGTCTGTCTGTCGTTCCATATGTCATAGCTTTTTTCCGATACTTTAAGTGATTCTGTGAACCGCATTAAGATTTTCACACAAAAATAGAAAAAAAGCAATAAATTTTGGGGGTTCCCCATACTTAGAACTGAAACTCAAACATCTTTTTTCATCAAACCTATACGTGTGGGGTTATCTATGGATAGGTCTTCAAAAATGATATTGAGGTTTCTAATATTATTTTTTTCTAAACTGAATAGTTTGCGCGAGAGACACTTCCAAAGTAGTAAAATGTGCCCACCCGTAACTTCTTAAACAAGAGAATGACAAAACTAAATAAAATATATGATGTACATTACCATGCAAACTTCCACCAAAATTGGTTTGAACGAGATCTAGTTGGTAGTTCTTTTTAATACGTTTATTAAAACATCGATCAAAGTTACAACGATCTACAAGAACCTTTATATTATGTTACTTTCTGCTACGGAACCCTTTATGGGCGAGTCCGACTCGCACTTTGCCGCTTTTTAAATTCTTCCCACATTCCTTCCTGATCATTCTTACGTATCCTGTACCACCTCTTATACTGATAGCATCATGCTTATTAATAATTGTTTATTTCTATAATTTTATATCAGTTCTGTTATAATAATACTTATAAATTTATTAACCTTTTAATCTCCTACTTTATAACTACTTGTACATACATATTTCATATGAGAGCCTATTACTGAGATGGGACAGGTGGAGTTCTCACAAACATATCAGTTCACTAATATTTACAAGCTAATAACGAGCAGTAACAACTCTTATGCAGAAATCCGCGCAGCATCGCACGCCTCTCTGTGTGCGCAATTCGTCATATAAATTAATATGCAACGCCAGGCCTGTGTCACTGCTCGTTTAGGTATCAAACATATACCTACATTATTAATATGCGCGCGGCGACCACTTCGAAGGGGAAAATTCAGTTACATGAATCGTTTGTGCAGAGTAATAAGAATGAATGCAATGGATGTCTAGATATCCAAACGAAGAGGTGAGGACTTCCGACGCGAGCTAAATTAAACCATAGCGCTAACCACAGATAGATATTTCTTTGAATTTCTATTTTGAGTAAGACTTCTGTACGTGAGTAGTATTAGTAGTTATTCTGTGACAACGTCATGTGCCAGCTAAGGGTTGGACTAGTCGTGTATGATGATGATGGCAATATGTTATTATTATTTTTAATTTGCCCGCTGGCCCGTTTAACTGGTAGATAAACAGGCAAGCGAAGCGAGTGAAGTCCTCAGTCTACTTAAACAATCCGGCGTTTGTATGTATGCATGTATGTATGTATGTATGTATGTTTGTTTGTTTGTTTGGCAATAACTTGAGAATCTGATCGGAGCTTCATTTAGTGGGTGTATAGATATGGCCAACCGATTTTTGAAGTTCCTTTTCGGATGGTACGGACTTGGCTTCGATTAATATATACCCGAATAGTTTATATAAAAGAGGTTTTATTTTTAAATCAAATTTTAATTTTCAAGTATATGTGCATCTATCAAGGTGCAAGTAACTATTTGAAACTGTTTTGTAGATTTTCTTTTTGCAAATAATGTTTTTAGTAGGTATTCTGTATTACTTTCCCATATTAGCAGTGGACGGATAATCGGGCGCTTATTTGCCTAAACTAAGTTAACTAAATAAGACAGCGTCGATACAACCACCAACCTGATAAAAATGAATATCAATCTCTCTCAATGGAACTTTGCTTTTATGGTTATAAACTCGTTTGAAAGTAGCCCCATTGAAAGTAAGTAAGCAGTATTCAATTAAAATATTATTATTTTGTCGCAATGACTTCTAAAAAAAAATTATAAGGAGGAAACCTTTTTTAGATGTCAGCATTAGATACTAATAGTAATTCCATGTACAACTAGATAGTACCTAGCGTATATACATAGATAAACCATAATAGCAAAGTTGCATTAAGAGAGATTGATATTTATTTTTATCAGGTTGGTGGTTGTATCAACGCTGTGTATTGTACCGCGTTAAGTTTAGGCAAATAAGCGCCCGATTATCCGATCACTATATTGGGAACCAACAATAATTCTCAATATTTCAGGGTCCCAACGGCCTTAATATGTCTGTTATATTGTTAAAATATCTTAGTGGAACGGAACCTATCTCACTGCTCAGTTTGACATACAAGACTGGCAACATATATGGAAAGCCCAATTGCAATCTTGATTTACCATGGGAATACCAAAATATGTAAGATATGCTGATTTAGTCACTTTAGTTATTGTTCTGGCCTGTGACTGTGATCTGGTGCATACAAACCATAAACATTAGAAAATTCGTTTGTATATTACAACCATGTCTTTTAAGTTTTATGCATACTTTTTAAAAAAACGGATTTTTTAATTATGAATCTATATTTAGAACACATTAACTAATATAAAAACACATACAGCCACTCAGTTGCATTTTGGCTGTAGACTAGTGAAAGTATCCCATGTTAATCCATATAATAAGCTATCTACATGCTTTTCAATTTGTTTTCATGAAGTATAACCTAAACACGCTTGTCATCAACATAATTTGAGTAGATTATTATTATTAGTACATTACGTACCCAGTACGAAGGGGATCTAGAAGTCTAGCCTGCCGGGAGGAGTGAGATTTTAAACCAGCTTACCCACAATACAATTATTTATTTCTACGTTCTGCAATGATAATATAAATCTAGGCTAACATACACCGTATTTTCTAGGTTCGCAGCTTTCCTTATCTCTCACCGCAGTCACCGGCTATTCACCCAAGGAGCGCTTGAGCTCTATTAGCAGTATAAGTAACACACAGCCTCAAACGATGTAGTAATTGCTAATTTTTATGTCGACGCACCAAACGGAAAGACGGATCAGCCATTTTAGCGTACATAATAACAATAATAACTCCATGTAGGTATTTAATAATTCTTGCAATTTGCAATGCAGTTTGACGAGCCTACCCAAAGGGTAATAGAGGTTGGGTAAGCGTTATGTAAGTGAGCTTGCAAAGCTTGCCAAGTAACATTCGCTAAATGTCAGGCCTGTGTTCAAAGTTTATTGTTTACGTTATCACTCATTTTGTAAAGAACACGTTGTAATGAAATATTGTAACTTTGTCTTTAGACGTCATTTTTACTACTTTTCATAATATATACACTTACTTATATTATCTTAATTGAAGCATTTCTAAAGTTGTTCGTCTAATATTTCATTTATCTTTGAGTCTACCTTTTTCTGTACTTTTTGGTTGTCTTTTTGGTTGTTGATGTCATCAATGGATGAACAGGGTCCAGAAGTACCATCATATAAAAATCCAAAGCTAAAACTGACCTAAATCCTTCTCTGCGTCATTTTTATTTTCATGTTCGACAAACAACAATCTTCACAATTTTTAACCCCCGTCGAAAAAGAGGGGTGATAAGTTTTACGTGTATGTGTGTCTGCCTATCATCGTAGCGCTTAAACAAATGAGCCGATTTTGATGCTGTTTTTTAGGGTTCTGTACCCAAAGGGTATAAACGGGACCCTATTACTAAGACTCCCGCTGTCCGTCGATCCGTCCGTCCGTTCTGTCACCAGGCTGTATCTCATGAACCGTGATAGCTAGACAGTTGAAATTTTTACAAATGATATATTTCTTTTACCGCTACAACAACAAATACTAAAATCAGTATAAAATAAATATTTATGCACGGGGGCTCTCATACAACAAACGTTTTTTTTTTTTTTTTGCTGTTTTTTGTTCGATATAAAAAACGGCAACAGGTAGATGCTTGAAATATTCACTTTAAAAATAAATAATCAAATTAAAATAGAATTAATTTTTGTAGGGGGGATACAACAAACTTGATTTTTTATAGATAATGGTACGTAACCCTTCGTGCGCGAGTCTAAAATTTATCTGGCAAATAAACTTGTGCTTCTAGTACGTACTCTAGATCTGTGAGAGTTTACCAGGAAAGCAGCAATGGTTAGCTGGTTACATTCCAAACGTATATATATACGTATTACGATTGCAATGCATGCATGTATTTCCTGTTTCTCTTGATACTCGTAAATAGCAGTAGGATTGCACACGCTCTATCGAGGTTAATACGAGTTAGTACGTTGCATGCGATGGATCCTGCAGAAAAGTTTGATTTAAGTATTTATCTTAGGGAACGCTGGCCTTCATAAAACAATATATATATATAGGAAAACACTATCATTTCACAGCTTTTTGGGTCTTGCGGCTCGAAGTTTTTGTAGTATATTACACCAGGATGATAGATTTAGTATAAGTAGTAGGTATATTTAACCGACTTAAAAAAAAGAGGAGGTTATCAATTCTTCGGAAAATTTTATGTTTTTTTTTTATGTATATTCACCGACTACTCGAAGACGCCTGAACCAATGTGAAAAATCTTTTTCGTTTTTAAGGGAATACTTGTCAGGTGGTCCCATTTTAGTAGATTTTTTTGTAGAATTTTTATCAAAATCGATTGAGTAGTTTGGTGTCTGTTAGTTTTGCAGTAGGTATTATGATGCTTTTTTGTCAAAATGTGCACACCAACATGATTGCACGAAACGAAATGTGAATCTTCTCTTGTCCCCATTGAATTAAGTATTATAATTCAAAGCTTGTAACACATGTTTGAAAAATTAGTTTTTGTTTATCTTTGCAATATTTACCGCATTCTGCGCGGCTTTTCTTCTAAAAAACCCAATAAATTATTACACTTACTTCGGAAGAAATCAAATCTAACATATAATTGATAGATAGATATATAAATATCTGTGAAACTAATCGTCAAAAAACTTATTTCCCGCAAAAGGAAGTGCGGGTGCTTATGTATTGTTATTGTTTGTCGAGAAGGTTCTGCAAGAAACGCGTTCCGATCATAATTGATCATCGTTCTATGCAACTACTCGTTTGTGCTTGTTTCCTGGTACGTAGGTTGGAGTATTTCTTAAAAGATAAAAATATTACGGGTGATTTAAATTACTTTTGCATCATATACTTTTTTCTAAACGTCAAAACAAATACGTTCTATGAAACTTTATATAGGTATGACTAAAATATCATTGAACTATTTAATCCTGAGACTGCGTCATCTAAATTCGTTTCGTGTTGCATTAGGTGTGGTGCTTCGGACATCGAGTTCCGCTGTCTCACAACCAAATCAAACCTAACCTTAGAACATGGACCAAGAAACTGGACCAAAAGAAGCAAAACATATAAATCATTCAAATTAGCAAATCAAAACAAACTTGGTTGCACCAACCAACGGCGCCACTGGCGACCTACACAACCTACTTTTTGACTGCCTCGCAGTTCAGTAACCCGCGCGTGACGTAACGCTGCGGCGAGCAAGTGGCACGATGAACTGAGCTGTTCTAGCGCAGTGATGGGAGATGATTCTTTGCAAATAGACCGAATAGTTTGGAATAAAAGTTTGTTGATTTGGTCTCATAAACAACTAGTAGGTCGATCGAACCTTACAACCCTGTTCGACCTTAGATTTGGTACCCCGGGAATCCCGCAATGGTGTAATGATGGACCGCCTGTTTTAATAAGTCCTCGCCTGCGCGGTACAGGGGCGCGGGGGTATGGTGACTTAGGGGGCTGAGGGAGGAACAGGCGTGTACCTGCAATTCATGTCAGGTGAGGTCTCATTAAGATGGTCGGTTTATAATGGTCTCACAGCTAAGTATACCGGAGACTGCGTGGGGAAGAAAATGCCGGAAGGCGACCCAAAGCTTTGAAGCACTGCAACCAGTGATGCAACTTACACCCTTCAATAAATCGAAAAATCCGTGCTTCGGAAGGCACGTATAAGCCGTTAGTCCCGGCTGTCATCATTGTCTGGCAGTCGTCAAGTTATGTCAGATGCCTTTCTTATTCTAGTGTTGGCCACTTACACACACGAAAAGAAGAAAGAATAAATCGATATTGAGATAAACGGGCAACAATAAATTTTAATCAATAATTGTGGTGACATGCTTTATCTGAAGGCTACAATAGTAGATTGTGCTACAAGGGGATAAGGTAATATTTAGAAAGGCGAGAGCGCTACTTTAAATGAAGTGAAGTGAGGAATTCATGTATATCGCCCGAGATAAAAATATTACCGTACCCGAGTAGCACACTCTACTTTTCATCTCCATCTATAAGAAAAACTAGCAAATACAAAACAGAATACATAGGGCGCACTATAAGTTTCCGGAACTGGCCACTTACATAAACAATATTTAAAAATTTATTGCAACATTTGAAAATAGAACTCTTTGGCTGTAGAATGCAGTTTGTTTCATCTGACTGTCTATTGTTTTTACCTTGTGGCGCCATTTAAAAAATTGTGTGTCTGCATCAACATGGATTTAACTCGGGAAAATTTTCGTAGTATGATTTTCTACGATTTTAAGTGTAATTTGACAGCTCAACAGAGCATCGCTCGGCTTGAAACTGCTTTTGGCAATGAAGCACCATGCAAGACAACTGTTTATAGCTGGTTTGCAGAATTCAAGCGTGGTCGTATCAATCTCAGTGACGAATCTCGCGATGGTCGGCCGTCCACCGCTGTGACCAACAAAAACATCGATGCTGTGCGCCGTATGATTGAAACAGACAGGCATGTGACCTACCATGAAATTCGCGCATCCGTAGAAATAGGCATGAGTCAAATACAATTAATCCTACACAAACATTTGGGTGTGAGAAAGCTGTGCTCGCGGTGGATCCCACACAACTTGACCGAGGCTCAAAAAACGGACCGCGTCACTTGGTGCAATGCCATGCTTACCAGATTCAACGAAGGTGCGTCAAATTTGGTGTGGGACATAGTAACAGGTGACGAAATATGGATTTATTGCTACGATCCCAAAACAAAGCAGCAATCGAGCGTATGGGTCTTTCAAGATGAGCCGAAACCAACCAAAGTGGCGCGCGTGAAAAGTGCATCTAAGCGGATGATTGCTTCTTTTTTTAATAAAACTGGACACGTGGCTACTGTTGCTTTAGAGAATCGTCGTACAGTGAATAGTGACTTGTACACGACCATTTGTTTGCCGGAAGTTATTGACGAACTCCGTAAAAATAACCTTGAACGCCGTATCATCCTGCACCACGACAATGCTAGTTCTCACACGGCCAGACAGACAAACGACTTTTTGAAGGCGAAAAATGTAGAACTCATTAGTCATCCTGCATACAGTCCCGACCTGGCACCTTGAGACTTTTTTCTGTTCCCAAAAATTAAGAACCAATTACGCGGTCAACGATTTTCATCACCAGAAGAGGCTGTCGAGGAGTATGAAAAACACGTTTCAGAGGTCACCACAGAGGAGTGGCACAAAAGTTTTCAAAACTGGTTTCATCGAATGAAAAAGTGCATAGACGCCAAGGGAGATTATTTTGAAAAACAATAAATGAATTTTGTACCTTTAATAGTATTTTTTCATATTCATTCCGGAAACTTATAGTGCGCCCCACGTATAAAGAAAAGTAGAACACCTACAAAACCTAATGAGACTTCTACCGACAATTTAATACTAACCTTTGTTTGGTGACGTTTTCATGCAATAAATACTAAAAAATAAATTTTTCGAAGACCACCACCAACTTACGATAATTTGATGACGTTTTCATACAATAAATACTAAAAAATAATTTATCGAAGACCATCACCAACTTACGATAAAAGGAGGGGTATCCATAAGCTAAGAAAAATGACCCCTCTAGAAAATTTTAAAAACTATGTTTGAATAGCATGAGCCTTATACGTAAAGAAAATACAGCAACCAACAGTACGAGCTCCTACCTTAATTGACAATACCAACCCGAAATGTTAGTGGTCACCAATGTAGGGTATTTGAGAATTAGGCATCACGTTGTTCAGTACATTGAAAGTTTTGAGTAGCCCGTTCATAGCCTCTATAACCCATCTTATAGATGTTATAAGACGTGACTCATTGGCCTCATCTGTCGTATGTTGTAGTTCACCTTTTTGAAGAAAATGAGGCATTTTGGGTATAAGGTTCATGTCTTCCATTAAGCTAACACTGTCTCTGAATCCTCTATCTACCACAATAACATCATTTTTTTGTAAATATTCTCGTAATGAATTAGCACTTCTCGTAAGATGAAAATTAAATATTGAAGCATCATTATTTTTTCCATCGGCGAAGAAAGGGCCCAATACATCTAAAATATACCCTGTCGTTGTGACTACCATCATTGGTTTTACAAGCGGCCTACCTTTATGCAAAGAGTAGGTTCTTCTTTGGAAACTGTAATCTGCACTTTTTTGTATGTAAATATAGGTACCGTCAAGAATAAGAATTAAAGTATCTTCTTTTGCACTAAATATTTTTTTCGCCATCGGTCGTGTATGTTTGTTAATCAAGTCTTGAAGAGTGATGTGTGTGTATCCTAAATATTTAGGTACAAACTCTGCCATCAACACCCTTCTACAATTCAAGGTACAATTTTCCAAAAAAAGCCATTTTGACCTCAGTTTGTTGATTTATTTCGTGAGCAAAACGTAATTATTTGGACTTTTAATTTATTTTAGCATAAAGTTAGTGTTCTGTATTTTACAAAAAAAATGAAAAATATTAAAAAAACATATTATTAAATTTTTGGTCAAATTGGGGTCTATTTCCTTAGCTTATCGACCTTATCGACTTAATGACCACGCAAACAAAGTTATGAGTGAAAAGGAGTATTTTCACTCATAACTTTGTTTGCGTGGTCATTCATATCTTTTTATAAGTAAACTTTATACATATTCACTATCGGCTTAAACTAACGAAAAAGTATTCACATTTACGCAAATAATTACATGTCAATTCAAATAACCTAAAACTTCTGTAATTTCTTGAATCAAGAATAGAAAAATTGCGCTTTTTTAATTATACTTATTTATTTTTCCGAAGCGAAGAACATAAAAATATTTTCCTACATTTATCCCTGTTGATGAAGATATGTATTCCAAATTTAAAAGATCAGGACCTTGTTCCTTTTTTTTTTGTATTATAAAACGAAATTCTTTTTTTTTTTTGCTGGACTGTCAACATTATTTTTATTCTACATAGATTACACTCGTGTTCAGTTTTCAAATGGATTTTAATCCCTAGAGATTTTCTTTTTTACTTTTTAGTCTCGAGAGAATAAGCAGTAACTTTAGCTCTAAATGTTTTGGGATGAAAACATAGTTTTTTTAGTAGATGAGATGAAAAAAAAATGTTTTCGTTACTTTAGTTAATAATGTCGCGAAACCTTTCATCGGCAAAATATTAAGTAACCAACAGTATAATAATCTTAACAATACTGAAATACTATTGCTGTGATTTTACAATTTGTATTGTTAGAATCCATGTTATTTACTTACTTTTCCTTTTATTTTATTTCCTTAGATTAATGGTTTGGGTTCTTAGAAGGATAGATAAAACAATTAAGCTTATTTTCAAGATTTTTATAGCATATTTACTGTCTTTTTTCTTTGATGATTTTCAACACATTAACAGGTAGGGTGAAAAAGGTTTGCAAAAAACAATATAGTTTGAAAAAACAAACCAAAAAGAATAAATATTCTTAAGTATTTTGATGAACCGAAAAATAAGCTCGAAAAATCTGACACCAGGGTTGGTCAATAACACACACGGAAAACAAACACCAATCTTTTTTAAGGGTTCCAAACAAAAATGAAAAAGTAACTAATAGGATCACTCGTGCCTCTACTGTCTATCTGTCCGTCCGTCTGTCACAGCCAATTTGGTCCGAGTGTACTGGACTAAATCAAGTGAAATTTAGTAGGATGGTGTAATCCTATGAGTCAAACACAGATGTGCAGAGTAAATATATTTTTTTTAAAGGATCAGTTTCGGGGGACAAGTTAGCAAATAAAAAAGATTTGCATACCTTACTGTGTCATATATTTTTGTTATTATTGTTAAATAAATAGTTTATTTATTCATGAAAGAAGACGAAAATTGACCCTGCCCCCTCGTGATCTCAAAAAATACAGAGCCTAAAATTTTGAAAAAATACTCAATATTGATCGTTGCTTGAATAAACCTCAATATAATACGTTCAGTTACGGAAAATAGTTCACTGGAACACCACTAGATAGCGCTAGTAGTAGTTAACTCGAGTCTTACTGTTCGAATGCGATATAATAAAAACATTTGACTTTGGCATTGTACGGAACCGCTCCACGTGAATTCAACTCGCACTTTGCCAGTTTTTTAAAGTAACATTGTATTTTCTTATCTTTCAGCTGCCGAAGTGCTGTCGTCAAGCAGGCCTTTGGTGCGGTGTCGTCCTCTCCACGCGGCGACTTTGGAGTCTCGAAATAAAGCCAAGAAGTGCGCCGAGTACTTGCAACCCTACCGGTGAGCTGGTTCGCTATTATAGCCTCGTATCCAACATTTGGCGCGCAGCATGTTGAACAATATGTGAAGCGAAATGTTGAAGTACTGTCGTCAAACCGGCCTTTGGTGCGGTGTCGTCCTATCCACGCGGCGACTTTGGAGTCTCGAAATAAGGCCAAAAAGTGCGCCAAGTACCTGCAACCCTACCGGTGAGCTGGTTCGCTATTATAGCCTCCTATATAACATTTGGCGCGCGGCATGTTGAACAATATGTTGAACGAAATATTGAAGTGCTGTCGTCAAACCGCCCTTTGGTACGGTGTCGTACTCTCTATGCGGTGACTTTGTTGTCTCGATAGAAGGCCTAGAAGTGCGCCGGTTACCTTCTGCAGTACAGGTGAGCTGGTTTTTTGTAGTAATAAGGCCTTTGGCGGACCATGTACGAAATACCATACCATTCGCTACAAAACCAAAATAGTTGACGTGGGAAGGAAAGCAGCCAAACGCAAGTGGGATTGGGTTGGTCATATCTGCAGGATACGCCCGGATAGGTGGGCTAAAATAATCACGGAATGTGTCCCTGCAGGCTGGCGAAGAAAGAGAGGTCACCCTAGAACGCAGTGGTCTGCGATCTATCTGGATTTCAGATAGAGACAAATGGAAGTCTAGAGGGGAGGCCTTTGCTTGACGATGGGACACCGTAGGTTAAATAAAAAAGGCGTTTGCAGGCCCTTGAACGTCAATAAGTTTAACATTACGTGTAAATGGGTTGCTAGCCGCATCGCTTTTACAATCAGCACGGGAAGAGGTGCAGCTGGTACATTCTAAGTTTTTTCCTTTCTCCCAGACCAGCATGGAAGGTTTGCAGAATTTTGATTATAACCTTGTTTATGATTTTTTTTTACGAGTATTTCAAACGAGGGCGCCACTCGACCGTGCCCTTTGGTTTAAAAATGCAGTTGTTGCGTTAGATGTGTATGCCTAGTCCTACTACGACATTCACAGGTACCGATCGAGTGATTCTGTTCTGTCCCGGAAACCACACGGCTCAAGGATCCTAAATATTCATTCTTTATTTAAAATTCGATTGTAAGCTACAATAAGGGCTCAGACACGGGGATTTAGAGGCCTCCAGACCTTTAAATCCCTGGCTCCAAACTAGGTATAAGTAATAAGTCGAGGTTAACTATTGTAAAACCAAGTAGATTCTTTTAGTATTAAATAAAAGAAACAAGAATTATCAGAAATTTTAGTGTTAATGAACGGAACGGTTCGAGCATTTTTGTTTTAGAAGTCTATTGTCCCCTCTTTTGTGGAGCCCCCATGGGATGTAGCCCCGGTTGCCCTCCCCTAAATCTGACGCTGCTCAGACAGCGTGCCAGCGAACGTTGCTAACCGTCGCGCGACAGTCGCCGACCGTCGCCAACCTGGGTTGAGATCTGTTTGTAGCTGGCACGCTGTATTTATATTTTACTTCTGCCCCAAACGCGTAATAAGTAAACATTCCTCTTGATCACTGACCTATTGATTGGAAGAGATCTCTAAGAGAATTCCGCCATTTTATGTTTACTCTTCTGTTTTTAAGGTTCCGTACAAGAAATGAAAAAAACGGAACCCTTATAGGATCAGTCGTGCGTTTGTCTATCCGTACGTCTGTCACAGCCAATTTGCTCCGAATCTACTGGACAAAATCTGGTGAAATTTGGTAGAATGTTGTAATCCTATGACCCAAAACACAGATGTGCAAAGTGAATATTTTTTTTTAATAATTGTCATTTTCGAGGTACAAATTAGGAAACTTAAAAAAAAAGTTTTGCAAACCTTACTGTGTCATATATCAAACCATTATGAGGATCTTAAATATATTTTTGTTTAAATAGTTTTGAATTTATTCATGAAAGAAGACGAAGATTGACCATTTCCTTATCTCCGAAATTATTGAGCATAAAATTAAAAAATATAAAATACAATGTATAGTTTTTAATTGTAGATTACAGGAAAATTATCAAGAATTTTATCAATTGAAAATAAAGTGGTAAGCTCAATAAAATACGTCAACGTACAGATATAGTTCACTAAAACACATCTGGGTGGCGCAATTAATAGTTAACTCACGTCTTACTATGAGGGTGTGTTATATTTTATATTCATTTAAAAACTTTGGCTTTGTAAGGAACCCTCTCAACGCCAGTTCAACTCGCACTTGTATCTTTGTTCTTGTGTACTATAAAGCTTTATAAACAAACAAACACGTCCGACAAAGCCTTTACTGCTATAATTAAGCTTCTTTCCAACAACTCAAATCAGATACTTTTTTCTAAACGTCACAACAAACATTTTCTATGGGATTTGTACGAAATTTAGACTAATGACGTCATAGTTTCTTGGAGTCAAATACCGCTCTTAATATCAGTTTTTCTGCAATAATAAATCTAAAGTATGGATATGATCCTGACAAGTGACATTATTTTGTGACGTTTTATTTTCTTAACGGTACCAACAAAATTATTTTGGACCCAGGAAAGTACCCAATTACTTCAACGTAACTAATACAACTTGTATGCAATTACAGACAGCGGCCGGAAACTTGCACCGCGTTGGCGCGACGGCTCGTGTCCGGCGCTCTGGGGGTCAAGCTGAGCACCGCGCGGCAGGAGCGGGACGAGGAGCGGAGGATCATCACTAAAGCGAGAGGTACGGAAGAAGAGTGGATCTTCCTATCAGGCATGGGGTTTGCATAAGGAACCATCACTTTGTCGGAGGTTCCCAACCAGCCTTCAAAAAAGGTTGTGGTCAAGATACCTGTTTGCACCCCCACCCCCCCGACGGCAGATACGAGTGATGATCATGGTGGCATATACGATATTACCGACCATTCCTTTTGCACCATCAGTTTACAATACTTGTTAGCATACTTGTGACGTATTTTTAATTTTTAGGGATTTTTCAAGCTGAAATTTCAAAGCATACCGACTTTATCTAACATTATATCAATGGCTTTATATGCCTTCCGAAGCACAAAAGAGCCCTAAATAAAGTGTCAATAGCGTCATAGAACTCCTCATTAGACTGTAATTCTGGCTTCTATTTTTTCTATTTCTATTTTCAGCCTTTACTGTCCTACTTACATTGTAGAGGAAAGTAGGGCATAATCTTCTACCACTTCAATTTTCTCGATCAAGGGCGTTCGAGGCGCAATCCCTGTAAGGGTCAAGCTCTTTTTTCTCTATTAGTTTATTTAGATAGAGAAAAGGGAGGGAAAGAGAGCTTACTGGATCTCTTCTTGGGCTTACCAGACTGACCTGAACCAGGCCTGTGTCACTACCCGTTTAGGAATCGAAAGTATGCCTACATTATTACTATGCGTACGGCGACTACTTCGAAGGGGAAAATTCAGTTACATGAATCGTTTGCCCAGAGTAATAAGAATGAAATTGATTTACAGCGGATGTCTAGGTATCTAAACGAAGGGGTGAGGAGTTCTGACGCGAGCAAAATTTAACCATAGCGAAGATGTAAGTTCTGACGCGAGCTAAATTAAACCATAGCGCACTTTAAGTAGATATTTCTTTGAATTTCTTTTCTGAGCAAGACTTCTGTACTGCCTGTCTTTATCAGAACTGATTCTGTGCCTGAACTTACCTGACTTAATTCTTTTTTTTATAAATGTTTACTCATTGAAAATGTATTGGGTTTCAGAGAAAAAGCGGCAGGCGGCCCTTCACAAGGAGGCGGCGTGGGACGGCTCGCTCGCCAACCAGTCCGTGGCGGACGCGTGAGGTAGCAACACTACCTACTTGTGTGTACTAACAGCAGCGAACTATAATAAAATACAATACAAAAAACTTTATTACACCAAATAAACATTTACAGTTTCGATATAGAAAGTGAAGAAAAAATTAAATACTGTGGAAGCTGTCACACCGTAGGTCCAGGTTCGAACCCCGGTCAGGTCAAGATGGAAAATGATCTTTTTCAGATTGACCTGGGTCTTGGATGTTTATCTAAGTGTATATGTATTTGTTACAAAATATAGTATCGTTGAGTTTGTATCCCATAACACAAGTCTCGAACTTACTTTAGGGCTAACTCAATTTGTGTGATTTGTCCGAATATATTTATTTATTGATTTATTTATAATCAGGCTCAAAAAATTATCTCATCAAAAGTACATTTAAGCAGGGATGTTACGAAGGTCAAATTCTACATTCGCGAATGCGAATGTTTAGGTTGCAAATGTGCGAATGCTAATGTAGACATCAGTTATCACAAAAAACATACATATGAATTAATTATCAATCATTTTTATTATTTAGGCATAAGAAATCGCCATATTTCACTTTTCTTTCCTGCTGCCATAATGAAAAACTGTTTAATTATCCCAAAATAGTTTAAAATACAATACAATATTTGTTTATCTAATAAGCAATTACAGCAGACTGCAACTTAAATAAAGCAAACCAAGTAATCACAAAAACTCGCCTGAAATAAAAGCTTTCTATTGGTGGAAATAATCACGCTATGCGCGAATATCAACGAAACGCAGAGATGCAGCGCGGTGGCGCGTCCGCGCGGACGATAGGCATGACGTTTGCATTGATTGATGCGAATGCGAATGCGAATGTCGTTGCGAATGCGGACTGTCTTACTGAACTCCCACTTTCAAAATATCGATTTACGGACATCAATGTTTTAAAAGTCGGAGTTCAGTATGACAATTGCGAATGCGAATGCGAATATTCTTAACATCCCTACATTTAAGTAGGCGGTACCAGAAACTACATCTCGTTTTCCACCAATACCTTTACTGACATTACGTCACGTTATTGCTGGGCAATGGGGGCGACCATAAATTACGTGAGACGTACAAGGCGGAGGGGGCCGAGCCGAATCACATCTAATTTTACTTTAAAGAGTGGCATGTTTCGGCAAATATCACGTAATTTTTTTATCAGAAAATATCAAAAATCGTATGTTAATGAATTTACGCCCCCCCTCATCAGTGGCCGCTGTTTGAAGCTGCGTCTTTGCGAATATTGGCCGACAGTGATGCTGCGACATGCGATAGTCATTTTATATAAATTTCGTGGGGCCATTTTGCACGATGGTAATATTTTAAGATACTCTTCCACAGTCTTATAGATAGTTCACTGAATTACAGAGATACATATCCTATTATTCAGCATTTTTTTCTTGTTTGTCAGTGTTAAAAATTGGTGTCAGACTTTTCAAGCTGCCTCAAGGCATCTGACATGGCTTGACGACTGCCATATAATAATGGAAGCTGGGACAAACGGCTTATAATGCTGTACGAAGCAGGAAGGAGATCAAGATTTTTTTCCCCTATCCAAGTGCGGATCACGCCCAGTGTCACTTAATTTGCGAAAGCGCTAAGTATGGGCTCCTCAAGGCCTGAAAAGGTAATACTTCCTGTACTCACTTAATCTTCTAAGCGTCCAAACGGTTGCATCTTTAGGTACTTCGGGGTTTTATTAGCCCGGGTCGAGAGTTCCCAATTTTTCTTACATAACGATACGTGTCATAAAGTGATGGAATGGAATATTTGCGTCCAAGTATTCGTGCCGCCTTCATTTTTGGATTTTATGCAAAAATGAAAGTTCTATTTACGTACGATAGAGGCGCTGTTCATTTTTGCACACAAAATGTAGATAAAGGCGATACAATTAACTTGACGCCAATATTCGTTCTAAGGGTACAGGAATACCGAAAACTTCTCGAAGTGGAAAAGAAAATGTTGGAACTATTAAAACAATATGGCACCGTAGGCGTCTAATATATTTTTTATCAATGATCGTAATAGTGTAGACGAAAGTGTTGAGGTTACATTTTGAGAAGATGGTATTATTGAATAAAGATTTCACAATCTGCAAAGTGGTTCGTAATACTCGTACATAGTTTGATAAATAGTGCATGACTTTTGTATATATTTTTCGTAAATTACAGTTATGACAATTCTTAGCTTGTTTATTTATTTAAAAAAATCTAAACATAAGAATATTATTATTCATAGCTTCGCGACATTCTTGCAGACCAGGGATGTTACGAATGACAAATTTTCTACATTGCGAATGTGAATGCGATTACGAATGTTGAGGTTGCGAATGTACATACACGTCATCAAGTATTACAAAAAACATACATATGAATAAATAATTAATAATTTTATTATTTAGGCGTTAAAAACGCCACATGTCACATTTCTCTCCTTTATTGAAAAACTGTTTAATTATCCCAAAATTGTTTAAAATACAATAAACTATTTTTATATCTAAATAAGGCGATTAAAGCAGACTCCAACTAAAACAAAACAAACCAAGAAATCACAAAAACTCACGTGAAATAAACGCGTCCTATTGGTCTAAATAATCACGTTATGCAGCGTTTACACGCTCGCGCGACTGGCGAGGCGAGTCGCAAGCACGAGTGTATGAACGGACGTTCGCTATTCGCCTGGCGGCTTGCCTCGTCACTCGCCGCTCTCGCTCCGCTATTGCAATGTTTCGGGCGCGAGTTAAAGGGCGCCTATTTCCTTGCTGAGTACGTTCTGTAGTTATGCAACTGTTTCATGGTCCTCCATGTTCGCGGATCAACGTTTAAATGAATGCTCCGCGAATGTGTAAACGGTAACTCGCGTCGGCACTCGCGCACAAACGTTTCGTCATACTATTCGACGAGTGCCAAGGCGAGCGCTAGTGCGAGTGTGTAAATCAGTTACTATGCGTAAATCATCGAAACGCAGAGTTGCGGCGGGTGGCGCGTCCGCGAGGCCGATGGGCATGTCGTGAACTGCACACATTCGCATTCGCATTGATTCATGCGAATGTGAATGTCGATGCAAATATTTAAAACCATGCGAACCAATCGCATATGCGAATGCGAATATTCATAACATCCCTAATGCAGACAGATATATTATTTTACTTTTATTTAGTGATAAGTACTTATATACATAGTCTATTCAAGGCACACAGAATGACATGACCCAAAAGCAACATTTAGCGTAATGGGGGGGGGGGGAATAGAAAAAAGAATCAAAATAGTGATGGATTGCTAGTTTTTCGACCTGCGCGGATACTGTGATAAATATGCTTAAAACATTAGTATAGGTAAAACGTTACGTACAATTCATTTAAAATCGATGTGTTTAATTATTAAATTCCAGGTGCCGTACACGACCAGCAGTACCCAGAGACATCCTAAACTAGATGACGAGCTCTCAAAACCTACGTAAAATTACGATATTTGTAGAAATAGATATTTTTCTAATCGAATTCATAGTATAGAGGCATGCTCAAGGGGTTCCGGTCCTTATGTCTATGTGTCATAAGTGTTAGTTTTAATTTTGCTTAGTATAATTTTGTGATTTTCATGTTGTGAGCTTCCTATAATTGACTGATTTTAACATGGTTTGAACGTTGCGTATTTTATAAATCGGACATTATGTATTATATTTAATCTTAATATATTTATCAGGGAACATGATCCAAAAATCGAACTCAGTTTATAGCAGCAATAAATAAAGTGCAAATCATGATATTGTGCTGCGTCATCATACACTTAAAATATGCCCCTGTATTCACCTCATTATTGTGGTAAAGGGGAATCGGAGCATTTGGTATTCTTTAAAATTAAAATCAACAAAGAGCCGACATGCAGAAATCTTGGTCAATTAAAACGTAATATTAGTATGTTACCTTATTTATTCCATACGAACATCGTCATCATCATTATTGCTCCTCTGACGCCCTATATTCGAGTTTTATAAAAAATCTGAGCGGATCGCTAGTGCTACTAATAAAATACTCAATTCCAAATATTTACAAAACGCTTTATAAAGAAAATAAATATGGACATATTTTTATACAATTAAAATAAAGATAATTTTGCATGAAAGAGTATATAACTGTTACTTATATATTGAAAATTCCTGTCTAAAACTCTCTGAAGTAACAAGATCTCTTCGTTTCATTTAAATATGATGGAATAGCTCGAAACTATTTTATATTATAGTATTTTTATACCAAATATTAGTATTGTCTATCTTAAACGATGTACTAACTCTATAGGCTAATTTTATTGCTGACAACGATGATGTTTTTTATCTTAACTGAAGTAATTATATTATCTTTGACTGAATTTATTCCAAAAGCCTAACATGGCTGTTTTAAGTATGTATGGCTTGAGTGCATGAATATTACATTAGTTGGAGTCTCTAACTCGGTTAGCATAATATTATCTTTAAGAATGCAATAACTATTTTGCACTAATTGTTAGTGGCCCGGCGGGACAACACATTGCTAGCGCTTTCTGAAGTTGGCGACACCAGTTGTGGTCCGCATTTGGATGGGTGACCACAAGTGGCATAATTTTTTCTCGATCTCTTCCGTGCTTCGCAAGGCACGTTAGTGCGTTGGTCCCGGCTGTCATGATTGTATGGCAGTTAAGCTATGTCAGATCCCTTTAGGTTACTTAAAAAATCTGACACCACTTACACGAAAAACGGACATTAATTTTATATTTACTAAAGGTCATTTCTGATTAATTAATATAATTGGGTACTTTCCTGGGTCAAAAATAAAATATTCGGAATTGTTAAGTAAATAAAACGTCTCCAAAATAATGTTACTTGTCATGATCATATCCATTTTAACTAGATTTTAGATTTTTTATTGCAGAAAAACATTAAGAGACAAAAATATTAAAAACTATATTTGACCCCAAGACACTATTGACGTCGTTAGCCTGTATTTCATACAAATCCCATAGAAATTGTTGGTTTTGACGTTTAGAAAAAAGTATTTGATTTGAGTTGTTGGAAAATAGCGAAATAGACACTATTTTAATCTTATGCATGTTTATGTATAAACTCTACGAAAACCTTCTGCCGCCGGGTCATCGAGCTCTTCTATTGAAATTAATAAGCAATAAATAAAGTACCTTTTTTATAAAACATCATCGTAAATTCTTGTGAGTTACGCCTTTGTGTCTAGTCTGTGGCGGACCGGCAACCTCTTGGCGTCGAAAATATTAGTCGAATTAGGTGTAATTGTAGGGAAATTGGACGTAGGCGTATTGAAATATTAGACGTGTTATTTCTAAAACAACTAAGTGTTGAATTTAACTTAAGTACTTGTAAGATGAAGCATAGATTTTTTTCAAAATATGGTACCACAGATGTCAGCACAATGACGTCAGACCCAATCGACTGTTATCATCGGACCATCAGTTGCCAGGTTCTTTTACTCCGTCAAATGTATTTAATAACAACAGGTTATTGGACCTGACTTCTGTGCTGGCATCTGGTGTCCCATATTTTTTAAAACCGTCATTGACCACGAAATTAAGTAGTAGAAGTGATCTTAGAAACATAGACTTATAAAGAACACTAGGAAGTAGAGTGTTTGTTTATGTTGCATGTGTAAAATATCTATGAAAATAGTATAGGTAGGTAAATGAGAAATGTGAGGGCGAAAATGTTACAAACATAGCAAAAGCTCTTACGAAGTAGAAGTAAAGTATGTGTAAAAGTAAGGTTTTTTCGTTATGTCGTTTATTTTTCTGGGGGTCGTATGTAACAGCCTATTTTTTATGTCAATAAAATTTACTACAATTTTATTCTCTTTGAAAACCTATTTTAAGTGAAACACGTCTACTGTTTCGATCGAATAGAAATGTTTAAGAAAAGTTAAGAAACGAAAGTATTGAGTACGATAACGATGTATTTTAATACTAATGTTGAAAAAGATATGAAGCTGGTACAACAGGTACCAAATAATATAGAATCTTATGAAAAATTGTCTCTGGCACTAATATCTGTAGTAATAAAAGCATTTTAAAGTTTACTTTAAAGCGAGTATAGTTACTTCTTTATCTTAGCGCGGTCCCGGTTACATCCTTAGCTGTACTGGTTCGGAGCCCGAGGTGCGGTACCCTTTTTTCTGCTCAAAATACAGGGCGACCTTTTGCTCCTAGTTTAGTAGTTCAATATCATAGGCAGAACTTGCTCCAAAAATTTTCCTGGTGGTTAAAAAGTCTCCTTGTATAAGGTGCATTTCAATTGTTATTGGCAACCGAAGGATGCCAAAGACCTCGCAAAGTGGAGAAGTAATGGCCGAAACATTTTTAATGATTTTGCTGCGAGTATTGTAACTATCTAAAGAAATAGAACAGAAAACGACGCCATGATCGGTGATCTTGATATGTGCTCACAAAACTTAGTCATGGACTATCTAAGCTGTTTGAATGAAATTAAAATACCTAAAGAGGGCCTTTATATAGTGGACGATTTGTGACAGTGTCACTATGTGTTAAAAATCAAATGCTTTGAATGAACCATTGTGGTTCATCATTGGTATATGATAAACAAACGATCTTCTATTTCTGGATCAATATTCTATAGAGATTAGTGTTAGGGATTCAGATAAATATATAATGCCAGCTCAATAGAGTTCTGGAGACATTTTTACAAACTGATTTCATTTGTTATAATTTTTTCTAGAATATTGTTTAAAAGTCCTGCCTATGAGGTAGTCAATAGCGATTATTTGCCTTTTATATATTTGCCGCAAATGCTATATGTATATATGCATATATATAGTGGTTCGTATATGCGTATACGTATTGCTACAAATGTGAGGCGGAGCTTTAAACGAAGCGATGCTATTAAAATTAAACATTAAAATGAAAGTGAAACACTAATATTAGAATAATATTAAGGGTGAATGTCCACAATTGACTAGCTTATTGGCAACTAGCATAAATAGTAAAACAAATATTAACACTTTAAAACAACTCTTTATGGGAAAATAATGTTACCATTCGACGCTCTTTTTAATTGTAAGCCCAAAAGCAATACACAGAAAAAATTGTGCAGATTGCGGTTACAGTTATTACACTACATTGAGACTTGCTGACTTAGTGGTTTTGTTACAGTCACGCCTATTGATTATGTGAAATATACACTTTTGAAAGAATTTTATCCGAACAATGGAAGGTTTACAGTTAATTGAGTGGGCCTTGCCATATTGCCGAAGAATAAATTTAACGTGGCACCGCATATAACAGATTAAAAAACGTTCGGTGGCGCCATAATTTCTGGTACTCTAACTTAGTTGACAAATTTGGAACGGTGAAATAAAGAATGTCACTGATCATAGGATGTATAAATGATATGAGGGGATGTAAGATATGAGACTTCTTACATCCCCCCTGGTATTGATTTATATTTTACATTTTAGCCTGTCTTGGACTTTGGAACATGCAGGTAAAGGCACCTCGCGTCCTAGACGGCCACAACCACGACCAGTGGCTGCAACGACCAGACTAAGTAATATATGAACGTCGTGTACTTGGCCGCAACGCCC
The DNA here is from genome assembly GCA_943193695.1 of Acrobasis suavella. NCBI lineage: Eukaryota > Metazoa > Arthropoda > Insecta > Lepidoptera > Pyralidae > Acrobasis > Acrobasis suavella. Next base: position 35,456,217 of record OW971928.1, read on the forward strand.
TCAGGCCGCACACCGGTCTTTGCGACCAACCTGCGTATAGCTAGGTTGTATAGTGGCCGCAATCTTGGTCGTAGAAGCTGCGCCTGGGCTGCGGCCAAGTTTGTGGCCACGACAATGCCTGTCCGTCTAGTGCGCGAGGTACCTTAAACGTAAAATGCAAATTACAACCCTGGTATAGGTAAAATTACATTTTGATTTTTATTTAGTATAAACAAGCATATTTGTTATTGTTTTCAAATGCGTCCCCATATATTAAATGCAAAGCAATGTTATTCTGGTAAAAGAGCATATTTAGATCCATCGAATTCTTATTTCGTAATAATGAATCTTATTCCTATCGACATAAGTCATTAATTTCAAAAGTGTATGTGAGATTTGAACACACATGTCTCGGGACTCTAGTCAACTGACAGATTTGTCTACGGATCGTCCATTTTTGAATTGCAGAAATACAGCTATTTACAACGTCTTTAATTTGTTTAATTTTATAACATTCCAACAGAAATTGAAACCAATCAATTTTTAAGTAGCAAGCTTATTTGTCGCACTGCTGGGCAAAGGCCTACCCGCACCTCACCTTGTCCAGAAGTCTTGGTGTTATTCACACACGTAAGTATTTTTAAGGCATTTTTTTCTGTATTTTTTTCTTTATTTATAATACACTTAAACTATGCCAAACAACTTTCATATAAATTGAAATATGAAAAAGTCACGCAAGAGCGTCACTCTTGCCTTTTTCATATTTCAATTTATTATATATATATATATATATATATATATATATATATATATATACATATATATATCAGAATCAGCAGCATTCATGTTTTGGGATGAAAAACATCTCAATATATATATTCTACTCAAAAACGATGTTTTCATCCCAAAACATGAATGCTGCTGATTCTCTTTGAACTGAAAAGTAAAAAAAGAAAATCTCAATGTGTTTAATCTATGTAGAATCAAAAAAAATGTTGGCAGTTCAGAAATAAAAGACGTTAGTTTTAAAACTATATAAAAATGGTACAGGCGTTATAATTTTTTTAATTTGGAGTACATATCGTCGTCAAATGGATGAATGTAGGTCAGTATTTTTGTTATTTTTCCGAAGCGAAGAGCTTCGGAAAAATAAATAAGTATTATTTCAAAGATACGTTACTATTTGTCTTTAGTCCAAAGTAATTACAGAAATTTAAGCTTATATTATATTGACATGTAATTATTTGTGTAAATTTGAATAATTGTTTGATTTGTATGAATATAAGTGTAAATTTAAAATCTCACCAAAAACATAAAGGGGGCCAAGTTCCTATCGGCTAATTGTTCACTTGATTAATTGTATGATTAAATTTATTATTTATATAATTAAATTAACCTATTTAATAAAACCTGCCAAGTTCAAGTCTTGGGAATGGCAAATGTTTACTAGTGGATCAGGCTGTTGATGAAGATGATTATGATCGATTTTAAAGTGCATCTAAACTTGGCATTGGATTGGATTTCAACTCTTTTTAGCCGATAGGAACGTGGCCCCCTTTTTAACAGGTATGTTTTTGGTGGGATTTTAAATTTACACTAATATTCATACAAATTTTAAATTTACAAAAATATTTTAGAAAGTCCTATTCAACGATACCCAACATAACTGGATAAACGAGAAAAAAAAAACTTTTCACTTTACTTGTATGAGAGCTACCCTAAAAAAAACTATTTTTCAATATTTTATTTACCACTTTTTCCGTCTAATTTATATACATATCCATGCCAAGTCACAGCTTTCTAGTATTAATAGTCGCTGAGTAAAACCGAGGACGAACAGACAGACATGGCGAAACTATATGAGTTCCTTGTTTACTACGGAACCCTAAAAAGGTGCTAGAAAGACTCTAAGGGAACTTTTTAAATACATAAATATTTTGACTCTCCCTGCGTAATTTTTCTATGCGAACATTATGTACGTGCATCAAAATATACATTTCATATAAGAAAATTGCGATATTCATAGTATTAACACCAGAAATAAAAAGAAATTAGCTATCTCAGCTTTTCGGTTAGCAAAAGCAAAAAATCTATTGTGGGTCTCGGCTTGCGCCTCTATAATAAAATGCCAGATAATATAGTAGCGTTACCAGTTAAAATCGTGCGTATTAACTTGTAAATGACTAAAAACGATGTTTTCATCTCAAAACATTTGGAGCCAAAGTTACTGCTTATTCTCTCGGGACTAAAAAGTGAAAAAGAAAATCTCTAGGGATTAAAACCTTATCTGTCTTATCTTATCTGACCCTTCTATCTGACTTTCTCCTTCGTCTCCATCCTCATCGTCTACATCGCCTTCTCTGCCAATTCCTATGAACTCAAAGTCCAGTTCTGTGTCTGAATTATCTGCAGGTTTTTCTTCCGCGTCGTCTAAATATTTTAAATTTTGCCTCACTGTGATGAGCTTGTGTACACGATCTTGCTGAAGTCTATTTCTGGACTTAGAGTGAGTGTTCGCAAAGAAACTCCAATTTCTATCCGCAGCTGCTGAACTTGGTGGAACGCTTAGTAGTCTATATGCGAGGGGAAATAATTTTTGTTTTGATGCAAAACTCTGCCACCACAAATGAGGGGCTACCGTTTCAGTAGTGACCCATGCAGAGTGACACTTGCCAAAATATCCGGTTTTTGTTCTAAATTCAGCTGCATTCGTCATTATCGCCACTGGATCTTTACCAAGCAATCGCGCTTGGTCATATATAAAATTGTTGGCCTCAGCTTCTTGGTCATCGTTCAAGCCTGAACCCATAAACTTAGGATCCAATATATTCGCAGCCAGGTGAATTGGTCGAAGACAAAAGTCCCTCCGTTTTGAAATTGCCTGTCTAATGACACCTTTTTCGTAGTCTTCAAATATTGTTGAGAAATGAAGTTCATCTTCAACAGATGCTTCTAATTTCATAAACGTGACGGGAACTTCTGAAACTCTTGCATTATCAGACTCGGACTTTGTTATTGCGTCTGAAATTGGTTTTAAAACTTTAATGATATTTTTCACGGAAACCCATATCGCATCGTCCAGTAAAGCAATCATGATATCATTTTCGATATCTATTTCGTCAGCAACAGCCAGTGCCTTCAAAGCTTCTTTATTACAGTCGAATGACTCCAGAGATAAAATAACGCTGTTCCATCTTGTTTTACATGGAAGTTTCAGGGATTGCTTTAAATTTCCGTAAAGTGTGGCCTGTATCTTTTCAAAGTATGCCAAAGCTCTGTGTTTATTCTTCACATATTTAATAATCTTTGTTACTTTGTCAACGGTTTTTTTTATAGTAGGCAATTTATCAATATCTTTGTAGATCAAATTTAGAGCTTGGGCCACATATCCAATGCAAGCTATGTTTGGATATTTGTTTTGAATAAGTCGCCATGCTGCTTTCATGTTTTTTGCATTATCGGTGATTAATGCTACAATTTTTGCGGACCCAACCTCTTCTATAACTTTCGAAATTTCAGAACTCAAATATTCTGCTGTTTCCCTTTCGCATTCGGGGTATACGGATTTAAAAAATATGGGTTTTGGTGTAGAAATAATGAAATTTATAACTCCTTTCCCGTTAATATTTGTCCACCCATCTGTTATAATGGATACAGCAGCAGACAATCGTATCTCTTCATCAATCTGATATTTAAGTCTAGAATATTCTGCGTCTAATAATCTGGTACTTAAACAAAGTCTTGAAGGTGGTTCATAGTCAGAATTTAGAGATTTTAAAGCTTTTTTCCAGTACTTTGACTCCAGTAGGTGTAGTGGTGCTCCAGATGCATATAAAGCTCTTGCAATGTCTGCGTCGATTTCATTTTTCTTATTTAGAGCGCTGTTATTTTCGTCGGGTAATTTATTAACGAGACTAGATGATGATTCGGTATGATCAAACGAAAATCGCGTATTGTCGTCACAGGACACCAAAATGGAATTTCCCGATTCAGAGTCAAAAGATGTACTTGGTCTTGGACTTGGACATGATAAATCGCTAGAACTTTGCTCTATTTTCTTTAGGCAATACTTTAGATGACGATTTCTTCATAAATCTTTTTTTTAATATCACTAGGACACTTTTTACATTTTGTTATATGTAGCACCATTCGTGTTGCATGCGAATTTCTATATTCGGCATTACAATGAATGCAAACCACATGTTTTTTTTTTACCCAAACTACCAATAACTTGATACTGGTCCCAAATTTCACCCGCGTGTTTGGGCATTTTATCGATAAATTGGCGAAGACAAATGAGATACGCACGTCTGCTCTTCGTAATAGTGCCGGACGTACTGTTGGATGGGGCTGTCGCGCGCGCGACCGGCAATGTAGAATTAAAGAGAGAGAGAGAGAGAGAGAATAGGCGCGCGAGCGGCAGTGATTACAAAGTTTTTCTTGTGTCAAAAGCCGCCGTCGCTGGTTTCCATTGACTTCGCTGATACTCAATGATTGTTGTTTGTGCGTATAAAAATAAGTACGTGAGAGAGAGAGAACCTACCTATTGAATAGGTAATCGTCGCTTTCGTTGCTCGAAATAAAATGCCGCGGTGCGCACTCGTTTGCCTTTTTATATGCGCCGATATACAGGTCTACATTATTCTCGAATATTCCCCACACTTGACGAATGTATTTCGATGTCGCAGAAACGTCGAGGCGTCGGTATGTGTGTGTAAGTGGAACTTGCCAAACAACTCTAGACTTTATGCAGTAAGGATATAAGGCCTAGTTTCGCTTGCTATCTCTGTGCTACAAAAGAGAGCAATTCGGTCGATCTACGGACTAAAATCACGCGATTCCTTAAGAGAGTTATTTAAATCTATAAATATTCTTACTGTGACATCTCAATTTATTTACGACAATCTTCTATTTGTTAAATCTAGGTTAAATAATTTCAAGAAAAATAGTGATGTTCACAGTTATAATACTCGCAACAAAAATCACCTTCATACGTCTAAATTTCGACTTGCTAAAACTAGAAAGTCACTCTTAGGTCTAGGTATAACATTATTTAATAAACTTCCCGAAGCGATCGTTAACCTACCAATGGCAAAATTTAAAACACATGTTAAAAAAGTTTTATTGAACAATGCGTACTATACTATCAATGATTATTTAAGAGATAAAAACGCGTGGATACTTCCTAAATATTTTCCATTACACTCCACACATGAAACATAAATAGCTGCATTTTCTGTTACCATAATAAGCCTACTGTAAAAACATGTAAATGCTCTGCGATCAATAAGTGACCAACATATAATTAATATTTTCTCTTGACAAGGTCTGCGAGTTCGGGTTTTTCATGCTCACTAAAATGTCCAATCCGGTGGTGGCGTCACTGGTCGGGTCGAGTCGTTGGATTCCCTCTAATATGGTTGAGTTTAACGATGGCTGATCCGTGCGTCAACTCGTGAACGGGTGCTGCCGGGAGGGACTGGTCAGCTCGGCTTCGCTTTTTTGACTACTTAATATTTTGTATTACGCAATTTATTTTTGTTTACTGGTTCGAAAGCATTACATGTTATAATGTGTCAACATTGTATTATATTATAAGTATTTATTAATTAAAAGACAATTATAATAATATGACAAAGCCCTTCTGGCGAGTAGGCGACCAATACTGTGAAAATGAGTTTCTTTCGGCGTTTCTTCTCAGCAGTGGTCGTTACGAAGCGCTGGTATCGGTAGCTTTTCTTTAAAAATAAATTAAATTTTAATATACTTTACACGTAACATAAATTATACTTATTGACGTGTAAAAGTGCCTGTAAAGGTCTAATTACTGAATAAACATTTGAATCTTTGAATCTCTTTGAATCTTGCATTATATCGACGTCTATCTCGTTCGCGACAATATCATTTCAAATTCATAAAGTATTGAATTTGCCTAACATTTGATATTTTACGACAAAATAATAGTTCCACCAAGTAAAAAATACTAATTAAATATATCTGACCAATATGACAATAAATGTCCAATGTGGCCGGTCATTTATTATAAATGACGGACGCTTATCGTATGTGACCGTCAGTTTACAACACTAGTCGGGACCCTATTACTAAGACTTCGCTGTCCGTCCGTCCGTCCGTCTGTCACTAGGCTATATCTCAGGAACCGTGATAGCTAGACAGTTGAAAATTTTACAGATGATGTATTTCTGTTCCCGCCATAACAACAAATACTAAAAACAATAAAATAAATATTTAAGGGGGGCTCCTATACAACAAACGTGATTTTTTTGCCGTTTTTTGCTCGATGTTAGTAACGGCAACAGGTAGTCGTTTAAAATATTCACAGAATATTTAGTTGTATATTCACTTTAAAAATAAATAATTAAATTAAAATAATATAGATAATTAAGGGGGGCTCCCATACAACAAACGTGATTTTTTGCCGTTTTTATAGATAATGGTACGGAACCCTCCGTGCGCGAGTCCAACTCGCACCTGGGCAATTTTTAAAATACATTTTTTCTATCATAAAAGTCGAGTCGAACAGATTGAATCTTTTGGTATTTTGTTACTTCAATGTCTTATGTGATATGGAAACAATCTTGACTTGATGCTACAGCATCACCTTACATGCCTGACTCTTTTCTTTTTGCTTTCATTGAAATTTTCTTAATGACTAGGCTACAGTTATAGATAAGTGATGATACCAGGGGCCAGATTTTTGAATCTCACCGGTGACTAATTGCCATCATTGGAAATCGGTCATTTTGGTGACAATAGTAACTCGGTCATATTCAAAAATCAATACCGAGGAGGGCCGCAAGCTGTGACCAAAATGTCATTTTCCAATGGAAAATAGGCCATTTCGGCGACAATAGTCACTCGGTAAGATTCAAAAATTAGGCCCCTGGACTCATGATGGAGCAGGAAAGAGAAATGAGACGCGACGAGGTTAATTTAATTTTTTTTTCTTGTTTAATGGAAAAAAAATACAACTTTTTATTTTTTCTTGGTAAGTGCACGCACGGGGCCCCTAGTCGATGCGGGGCTCCTAGGCCTTTGCCTTTTTCGCCTTATGGATAATCCGGGACTGACCCTTTGAGAACGGAACTCTAAATGTACTCATTTAGAATAGGAACATTCCACCGAGGACAAGGCTTAATATCTCATACAAATGTTTCGCACGAATACATTTCCAAATGCCACTTAGTGACAGTTTCTAGCCGCATCGTCTAGTACATGATTCGCGCCCATTCCCTCAATCGGCTTTTACAATCTGCTCGGAAAGATAAGAAGCTATAATAATATCTTTCTCTTGAGATAAATTAGTGTAGTATTGTTAAATATGTATAATTAACAATTAAAACATGAGTACTTATCTATTTTTGAGAAAAAGAGGAAAGCCTAGAGAACGATGGATCGATGAAATTGTAAAATTACCTGGAATGGACTGGGAAAAAAAGGCACAAGACAGAAAAACGTGGAACCAAATGGAGGAAGTCTCTGCCCGTTGAGGGGTCCATAATTTAATTGATCACCATAATAATCTAATAACTTCATATAAATTTAATTAAATATCGAATAGACATTATGATTACTAATTTTAATTTAATTTAATGTTTTGGTTAAATTAAACGATTTTAAAGCAAGCATGTACAATTAATAATGGATTAAAAAGGTTATTTTATTTTATTTTATTTACTTATCTATTTTATTATTCTGCAACACGGAACTTCACGGAACTTTTACTTAAAAAGAGTTTGTAATAATTCGACCAAAATCTATTGACTTCTTTGAATCCTAGTCTAAATAATAGGTCTTTACCTATGAAATTGCCGCTCTGCAGTACTGGCCATTTCAAATCAAAATAATTATTGTTTGGCTAAGAATTCTAATTTCAAATTAATTTTATTTTAAAAACACAGAATTCTTTTTTCACATTTCAATTTTCATCACATTTCAATCTTTTTCGTCATCATAAATACGTTAAAAATTCGAGTAATTATGGAATATTTAAGCTAACACTACAAACCAACGCACCACCTGTTATTGGTTGGCTCGCTTCCGTTCTGGAAATTTCGACCTGAAAAATGAACTTCGCGGTCGTCCGAAGACTTTGGTCAACAATGACGAATTAAAGGCGATTGTGGTAGCTGATGATACACAATCTACGGCCGAATTAGCAGCAGCTTTCGACGTTAGCGTCAAAACAATATTGGTCTATTTGCGTCAAATTGGCAAGGTAAAAAGCTTGACAAATGGGTGCCCCACGAACTCAATGATCGCCAGCGCGAAGTACGCGTCGAGACGTGCCTTGCACTGCTCAACAGACACACAAATGAAAGAATTTTGAACCGCATTGTTACCTGCGATAAAAAATGGATCTGTTTATAACCGCAAGCGCTCAGCAGCGACATTCCATAAGCCTGTTAATTTTGGCCAGGAAGCACACAGGCCTTTGTAGTTAAAATTCGCACTCCAAACCCTAGAGCGTTTCGGCCGATCCGACGGCCGAACCCCAGAGGTTATTGGAGTAAGTAAATATGAATCAAGTGAGCTTACAAATGCACGTTGATTTCGGCCAGAAACCACATAGGCTTTTGTAGTTAAAACTCACACTCCATAGCCCAGAGCGTTTGGGCCAGGCCGAGCCTGGAGTTAGTGAGTTAGTGGAGCAGATAAATAGTGTTAATTCAACTACAAATCCCCGAGTAGCTCATCCAGTTAAAACTGGACATTGCAGCTGTTTTACTTTAATACTAGGACCTTTTCGGTGCGCGTTCGGTCATTGGTAAAAAGCAAGCAAATCACGTAATATTATTTATTCAAAGAGCGAAAGAGATAGTGCCATTTTCATTGTTTTACTTGAAACAGGACGACATTGGCACAATATACCTATATTATGACATCGATTGGCACGTGCGTGCTTGAATTGGTTTGTTTTAGTGATATTACGCTTCAAAGCGAGTTTATTCTTGTCCTACCTAAGTTGTTTTATCCGAAAAAATGAGTGAGGAAACTGTTAATGTTATCAGGGTAGATAAAAGATATAAATTACTTCCTTTAAGGATCTTACGGACGAGTCATACATATACAATGTAAAGATTTGTGCGGCGAATCGTCGGCGGCGGCAATAAAACAAGTATACTGTATAACCATATTTATTGAACACAGTTATTCTCACCGCTTAAAAGTATCTCAAGCATTCAACATGCTCCGTTGTAGCAAAGACACCACATATTTATTTTTAAGTTATTTTGAGAGTGGAATGATCCCGGTGGCCCGGAGTCGCAAGATAGAAGAAGAAAATGCTCTGTATGCCATGCATTAGGGTTAGAGACGTGAAAGTATGTATGTATGTATGTATGTGTGGGAAGAAAAGCAGCTGGTACATTCTAAGTTTTTTTTTGTTTTCTCCCAGACCAGCATGGAACAAGATAACGCAAACGCAAAAAATAATGTTTTTAGCTGTGTCCATTATAACTTGAATAAACTTCGCGTAAATTATTTTAACAGCATTTAAAAAAACTTATAAGATCCACCAATAAAACCCAGAACGCTACCTGACCGAAATGGACAGGCCTATCTTAATCCTGTTCACTTTTTCCAATACCCTGTAGGGCTCAGGCCGGCCGATACGCTCTGGGTTTTGGAATGAGTTTCAACTACGAAAGTCTGTGTGCTTCATGGCCGAAATCAACATGCATTTGTAACCTCACTTGATTGATAATACTTACTCCAATTGCCTGTAGGGAAACCGGCCGAAACGCTCTGGGGTTTGGAGTGCGAATTTTAACTACAAAGGCCTGTGTGCTATCTGGCCTAAATCAACAGGCTTATGGAATGTCGCCGCTCAGCAAGTGGGTTGGATCCTGGTTCAGCACCTAAACAATGCCCTAAACGAAAACTTACCTCTAGAAAAGTGATGGTCACTGTTTGGTGGTCTAGCGCCGGTGTGATTCATCACAGCTTCTTACCAAACGGGGTGAGCATTACTGCAGATGTGTACTGTGAAGAACTGAACACAATGATCGAGAACCAGCATTGGTCAATCGCTCCTCTCCGCTGCTCCTGCACGACAACGCGCGACCTTATACTGCACAGCAGACGGTCTCCAAGTTGCAAGAACTGGGGTTGGAAGCTCTCCGTCATCCGCCCTACTCACTAGACCTTGCGCCTACAGACAACTACTTTTTTCAGAATTTGGATAACTTCTTGGTGGGAAAAAATTTAATACCCGAGAGGCAGTACAAAGTGCCTTTGAAGAATTTGTTGCCTCCCGTCCAGCTGATTTCTTTAAGAAGGGCATCAGTAACCGCCACTGCGTTGGCAAAGATGCGTTGATTGCATGGGTGAATACTTCGATTAAAATACATGAAAAATATTCGTTAATTTTTTTCATACAAAACGGCAATTTTATAGGTAAAGACCATATTTGTTTGAATCGATATCTATTTTCATGACATAAATTGACGTCAATAATTTGTCAAGTCAAGCCCTAGTGTAAACATATACATTGAGGGACTCTCCGAATGCGTAACCCCAGCAAAATGTTGCGCCTTAGAGAAATGAGAGTATTACAGATACTTGGTTCATAGTAAGCCTCTATGTTCAAATATAGCAAAATTCGTTCATGTTGTAATTTCGAAGTTATTCGAGAAAAACTGATTTTGCTGGAGTAACGTTACCCCAGCAAGACGTTTTTCAAAAAAAGCGTTTAGCCTAGAATCAAGTATATGAAAAGACAGCTCTTAATGTGTTGTAAATGTATACTGATAACAAAATTTGTTCATCTTATACTTTTTGAGATATTCAAGATTTTGCTGGGGTAACGTTTTGCAATTTTCCATATCCCGAAAACTGTTAGTAGCAGAATTTTGAAAAAAAAAAAAAACTGTTTGTAGACCTTAGTTTGTTCAAATTTGTTTAAATATAAGTATTCCGATTCATCAACAAATATCGAAGTAATTCGGTTTACTCGTAAACTAGTACATTTACTAACAAATAAAAAGCAGTTACATATACGTATGATATACCCTTCTAACGTGTACAAATTTGGATGAACAAACATTACGCGATATGAAGATATAAAAGAATTTCATCGAATTCCTAGTGGTGTGACTTTGGCCATCGAATACGCAGTTCTCTCTAAACACAAATAGATAAACTATAGTGAACATATGTGTTCATTTTGTTACGAAACATGCCTGAAAATTTCGGCTTCAAATCTCGGATGGAATAAAAGTTCAAGAAAATATCATCAATTCTCCTACAAACCGACTAAATAACGGAGGCTACGAAAAAGCGGCCGTTTCATAGTTGCGGGTTTCCTACGCAAATTAGCAACCTAATAACCGATAAAAAGTAAAGTCGAGCAGAATAATATTCATGTAGCCGATATTTAAAATCTTTTAAGTATGTTTACTAGTATTATTTGGTGTGAATTCATACATTTGTGATTTAATTAGTTTTTAGCAATAGGGTTGTCAACTCTATGGCAGTGTATGTCGGATAGATTAATAAATTTCGCATCCCCCACTCAAACAAAGCAATAAATACGAGTTTTATATTTTATTATTATCTACGAGACAGATTTTTAATTCCTTGTCGTCATTAGTATGAGAAAACCAGAAACATAGTTAAAACTTAGTATTTAATAATAACAGTTGTAAATTAATAGATGATTACTTTGCTCGAGTCCTTTTGTAAAAGAAACAAAAATTATATAAATATTGAAATGCATAAAATTTGATCACATGTCACGGTGTCCAACACAAGAAGTTTGTTTTACAGTTCTGTCCCGCTGGCCACTATGTAAGCGTCTCTTTCTCACAACGCCGCGAAGCACAGGCATACATTTTTCTACCATGAGTCATGTTAGTCAAGCCATACCATTGTGAGACCTGGAAAGTTGCTGTTGTGCTGCGCTATTATATTAAAAAATGGTTAGTATTTTTATTTTTTCATTAACTTGTTTATAGTGTGTGTAATATTTGAAATATTGTATCTTTCAGTATACTAAGTATTTTTTTACTAAGAAAAGTTAATTAACTTTTGAAAATGTGTTTGAGTTTGTACTGAAAAGCATTTAATTATTTAAGTCTAAAATTAGTGATAAAAGTACACTTGTTTAATAATACTCAATTTATCTATGATTTTCCTAGTTTAAGTTATATAGCATACAATTATTGTAAAATAGTAATTTGAATAAAAAATAATCATGCTCATGTAATTTCTTTATCCACCAAACGCAAGAACCTTTTTGTATGCGACTGTACTAGCAAAAAAAGACTATTATACCATTTCTTTGAGATGGTTACGCTCAAGTATGAAACGGCCGCTTTTTCGTAGCCTCCGTCATTTAGTCGGTTTGTACGAGAATTGATGGTATTTTCTTGTTTGTTTAATAACTTTTATTCCATCCGAGATTTGAAGCCGAAATTTTCAGGCATGTTTTGTAACAAAATAAACACATATGTTCACTATAGTTTATCTATTTGTGTTCAGAGAGAACTGCGTATTCGATGGCCAAAGTTACACCACTAGGAAATCGATCAAATTCCTTTATATCGTCATATCGCGTAATGTTTGTTCATCCAAATTTGTACACGTTAGAAGGGTATATCATACGTATATGTAACTGCTTTTTATTTGTTAGTAAATGTACTAGTTTACGAGTAACCCGGAATTTTCCGATTTTTTTAAATAATAAATTACTTCGATATTTTTTGATGAATCGGAATACTTATATTTAAACAAATTTGAACAAACTAAGGCCTATAAACAGTATTTTTTTTCAAAATTCTGCTACTAACAGTTTTCGGGATATGGAAAATTGCAAAACGTTACCCCAGCAAAATCTTGAATAGGTATCTCAAAAAGTATAAGATGAACAAATTTTGTTATCAGTATACATTTACAACACATTAAGAGCTGTCTTTTCATATACTTGATTCTAGGCTAAACGCTTTTTTTGAAAAACATCTTGCTGGGGTAACGTTACTCCAGCAAAATCAGTTTTTCTCGAATAACTTCTATGAACGAATTTGGCTATATTTGAACATATTGAGGCTTACTATGAACCAAGTAGCTGTAATACTCTCATTTCTTTAAGGCGCAACATTTTGCTGGGGTTACGCATTCGGACTTTCCAGGCCAGGTTCTATAAAAAGAGGTGGCGTTGTGCATCGCTGGCATTATGATTATTCAGAACCTTAACCTAAATATTGTCCAATTAATTGATGTCCAAATATAATCGCCAAGTCGTTAGAGTTTAGTAGAATCGGAATCTGAATATAATAACCAGATCTTCATATAAAGCAGTAATCAGAAACCAAAGAAAAAGGGTCCAAAGTGAATGGAAAAAACAGATTATCACGCACGATCACAAAAACAGAAACTATCGAAATAACAGTAAAACCAGGAAAAACAGGATTACTTTTTCATTCTTTTTTGGCTCTGGGTACTAGTCCTTTAGACCCCATCTTCATTTTTTTCATTTTTTTATTTCTAACCGTCAGGTTAGAAATAAAGACTAACCCTAAATATACAATAAAAGGTTGGTGCACCTCCTTTGATTGCTTCAAGGACTCAAGAAGCTTCTGACAAAAAATCTAGAGTCCACTGATTTTCATAACCGATTGAGTGACGATTGACACCTAGCTAGAGACCGCCAGTGTTCCACAGTGCCATCTATTTGATTTTTAAGGAACGTGGCCTGCAAAAGCCCCTTATTGCTCTAAAAGAAAACATAAATAGGTACCTAATTCAATTTTGAACAAAAAAATACAACCGACTTCATTGGCTTTCAAGAGTTTCCTTTATATCTCCAAAGTTTTTAGATCATATCTTCACCAAATTAACATGGGACCAACTTGGTGCTACAAGCTTTCAAATAAAAAAAGAATCATCAAAATCGGTCCACGGTAGACGAAGATATCTAGTAACATACATACAAAAAAAACATACTGTCGAATTGATAACCTGCCCTTTTTTAAAGTCGGTTAAATACATAATCTGAACAGGTTTTTTGGTGAAGTTCTGAAGAAAAAATTATGAACGAGCTATGTGTGAGTGTGAGTCTAACTTAATTTACTAGTAAAACGTGTTTTTCTTAGAAGTATTGTTTTTTGTCGCATAACAGTCCATACTGCAGCACGATACCATCTTTCCAAGGTAAGAAGACTTATGAACTAACATTGTTTACGATAAGAAAAATAAAATTTTCGTGTGACAGAACATAGGCCAGGTTTTGGTACGTTTTGTACTCATTCAAAAGTTGGCTCACGTCAATGTGATCTCTTTTGCTCTTGTAAGGGCGACCATTGCGTAGTGTTTAAATAGCAGTAAAAAAAATCTAGGTGTATGTTTCTATTTTAGGTGTGTTGAAATATTAACCTATCTTTACATTTCGGTATGTATTTGGTTAATAGTTTTTTTTTATTCCTTACATGAGGACGGTAGTTGGGGCGGTTGTATTGTGAAAAAGTTGTCAAAGTTGTGATATTCATTAGTGTTGAGAACCCTATTATTGATTTTTAATTAAATATTATTATCACGTTGCTTTGTTTTTCCCGGTTTTAGTGTTAATTACCTATATTCCACGTTGTCTTTATTTTATCTTTAAAATCTACAAATATCTTCCCTGGTGTAAAATGGTTTAACACACAAGTTTTTTAAAAGCTTTGAATAATTTCTAACCCAATCAATGAAATCAGGTTTTTGGTTAGCTTTCATAGCTATTGATTCATTTAGCCTTTTGGTCAACTTAAAAAATAAATACTTCTATCACTTTTGGTCAACTTTAAAAAAATATTTTAAACAATGTTTCAAGATTTTTTTAATTTTTATGCCGTGATCTTGTTAATTATGTACAGAAGATAGGCTCCACGTAGTAAAATATTTTTACGCCAATTACATATTTAATTATTTTTTTGAGTTTACACTGAAGATAAAACTTCGACAAAATTTTGGTGATTAACATTTGAATAACTTATGGAAATATTTACTTTATTAATATTTCTTTCAAACGAAAATAAATTCTTTTAGGTGTTAAGAACACACCATATTTTTCAATTTTTTAAATCATAGTTTAAGACAAGTAAATACAAAAGTTTGGATTAAATTTTTTTAATATTTAAATTTTTTTATCAGCCAGTTTATTATTTTTATATTCAAATGAATAATAATAGAGCTATTTCAAGATATTTTTCTTTTTTAAATATTCCAATTTGTATGTTTTCTAGAATATTTTTCCTTTAATAAAGCAAATATTATTTTATCTTTTTTATATATTTTTTTATTTAACATAGTTTACCATCGGAATCTTACAAATGTAAACATTTCATTAAAAAAAAGTACCTGTGACTAACATGCTCTATGGGGTGACTAAATTGTTTTGTGACATACCTGTATCTTTGTATTACTCGTAGGTTGGGGAAAAAGTCTTTTCGCATATAGTATGTATGAACTTGTAATGATGTAATGAAATCGTGATTTTTCATTTGTTTTTCTTACCGTCAAGATGAGTGAATCTAATGAAGAAATTAGATACAGTTTAAAATTTTACAACCAAAAAGGTAAATATGCAACGCAATCCGCGAAAAAAAAATTGCGATGTTTATGTTTTTTGTTTATGTGTTTTAGTGCAGTGTCTGTGAGAGTAGCACAAATTTGGTTTAAGCGTTTTCAATCCGGAAATTTTGATGTCAAAGATGCACGTCGCTCTGGTCGCCCTGTTATGGATAAAATGGATGCTATTTTTGAAAAAGTGGAGCAAGATCGCCATATCAGTAGTTACGACGTAGCTGAAGAACTGGGTATTGACCACAAAACAGTTTTGGAGCATTTGAAAAAAAAAAATGGATATACAAAAAAGCTCGATATTTGGGTACCTCACGAGCTCTCTGAAAGAAACCTAATGAACCATGTACTCATTTGTGATTCTTTATTACGACGTAATGAGACCAAACCATTTTTGAAGAAATTGATAACTGGTGATGAAAAGTGGATCACGTACGACAAGAACGTGCAAGAAAGGTCATGGTCAAAGGCCGGTTAGGCTTCACAGACTGTGGCGAAACCCGGGTTAACTCGCAACAGGGTGATGCTGTGTGTGTGGTGGGATTGGAAGGGCATTATTCATAATGAGCTGTTACCACCAGGCAGAACCATCGATTCAGAACTCTACTGCGAACAACTGATAAGATTAAAGCAAGAAGTTGAGAGAAAGCGGCCGGAATTAATCAACAGAAGGGGTGTGGTTTTTCATCATGATAACGCTAGACCTCACACATCTTTAACCACTCAGCAAAAATTAAGAGAGTTTGGCTGGGAGGTGTTAATGCATCCGCCGTATAGTCCTGATAGATTTTCACCCGTTTCGGTCTCTTCAGAATTCTTCAGGTTAACATCACGAGAGGACTGCCAAAACTACCTGACGCAGTTTTTTGATCAGAAGCCCCAAAATTTCTATAGCAATGGGTTCATGTCCCTACCTAATAAGATGGCAAAAAGTTATCGAACAAAATGGTACCTACATACTTTAGTTAAATGTAAATAAACTATATTAAAAAATGTTTTGAATTTTCATATAAAATGCGAAAAGACTTTTTCCGCAACCTATTATCAACGTGAGTCACATTTATTGTAAGGCCAAGTTTACACCAGCAACAAATTTTATTTAAAAAAACGTAAGTAGGTATATTGAAATGTAAAAAAGAAGGAAATCAAACGTTTTTTTATAATAGTTTTATTTAGTTCCCATCTGCATTTTAAAAAAATTATTATAAAGTTATGTAATTGTGTCATGGCTTTGGTAAATATGCAACCAAAAATAATCAAAGTCAAAAAGTTTCAGCCGTGCTCTACAAAATTTAATTATTTTGATTATTCTAGGTGACATATTTACAAGAGAATGATAATATTATGAAACAATTATAGTAAGCTAATTCATAATTGATCAAAATTTCAACAAATGTAAACATATCTTTATTTTTCACTATTTTGATAGGCTTACGCAAAGAAAATATTTTATAATAATATTAATTTTGCGTTGTGTGGAAAAGCACTGTTATTCACATGTATATTTTTGAACTTTACACCGAAGTTTCGAGACAACAAACATATTGACACTACCTTCAAAAATAGCGGAGAATTTTTAGGAAGAGCATGAAGCATAGCGTTGCTTCTCTAGCGTTCTTTAGGGGATAGTATTGATATAAAACGATTCGAAATCGACTGTGACATACTCTGTGTGACTCATATGTTCATAATCTTGAACAAATTTAAAATAAATGATTTTATTGTTATAATACCGCATAGATTAATATATTGTTCTGAATAAATAACAGAAAATATATATTTTTAATTAGTTAGATTGTTAAAAGGTATCTAATAAAGAACATATGAGAGACTCACGACCACATGATAATACATTTCTGTTCTAAAAGAACTTGAAAAGTGGGAAAATATACAAAAAAAATAATACAATTATGTGGAAAATGCCATAATTTCAATAAGGGTCTTTAAGCAAAAGGGTTTTAATCTTAGGAAAAATTAAAAAAATATGCATCATTGAGTCAGTAAAAAAACTATGATATTAAGTACCTAGTCGGACACATTTTTTAACAAAAAGTATTTTTTTTAATGACCCAAATCCAAATATGAACTTATCATCCTAAAGTCATACGAATATGATACCAAACTTGACATAGAAGCTTAACCAATGCATCTCTCAAGATTGAGCTGGAGGAGATATAATTTAACCTCAAGAAGCTTAAATTATATCAAAAATCTTGGTGGCTCTACTTGTCTATACATATAATAAAATCGTAACCGATCGCTGTCTGTACATGGAAGATAAATGAGAAAAATTTTGTTGGGGGCTTTCATCAACGCAATAGAACACAAATCTATGATTTTTAGAATTTTTGTCTGTTTGTCTGTGCGAAACGGCTGCACCGATTCGGTTGCGGTTTTCACTAATGTATTTTGATAAGCCTCACTTAACATTTAGTGTTTGTTTCATCTAAATCCGTTGATAAATAAAAAAAGTTATATTAATTAAAAGAATCAGGTCAGGGTTTTATCCCCGGTCAGGGCAAGTTGGAAAATGGCCTTTTTCAAATTGTCCTGGGTCTTGGATGTTTATCTATTTATGTATTTGTTATAAAATATAGTATCGTTGAGTTACTATCCCATAACACAAGTCTCGAACTTACTTTGGGGCTAGCTCAATCAGTGTTATGTGTCCCTATATATTTATATTTATTTTACAATTTTTGTTTGAAAAATTGCCATAAAGTAACTGTTCCGTTACATTGGCTAAAACTTGTGTTGTAAAATGATGATTGAAAGTTAATATAAAGTTAATAAAACCTGCCAAGTGCAAGTCAGACCCGCGTACGAAGGGTTCCGTACCATTATGTATAAAAAATCACTTTTGTTGTATAGGAGCCCCTCTTAAATATTCATTTTATTTAGTTTTTGGTATTTGGTGTCATAGCAGCAACAAAAATACATCATCAGTGAAAATT
Organism: Acrobasis suavella; assembly: GCA_943193695.1. NCBI lineage: Eukaryota > Metazoa > Arthropoda > Insecta > Lepidoptera > Pyralidae > Acrobasis > Acrobasis suavella. Next base: position 35,474,729 of record OW971928.1, read on the forward strand.
TTGACTGTCTATCTATCCTACGCTTCATGAGATACAGGCTGGTGGCAGACAGAAGGACAGAAGGATAGTTAAGTGTTAGTATTAGGACCCCGTTTTTACCCTTTGGGTACGGAACCCTAAGATTGACAATTTTGGTAAATTTGGAGCATTCTTACAAAATTGTTTTTTGGTCACCGATAGACGTCGCTGTTCAAAAATTCAAAAATTTTAATTTACAAATTTAATATTTAAGTGCTTCTCTGGGCCTCTGCAGACAGAGCCGAGGGCGGCATGACCTACCGCCATTCTTAGCGTGATTGTGGGCGGGATAGTGAAAACAGGAATCAAAATTGGTAGTGACAGGATAGGTTCCTAGCTGCTGATCACATTTCCACCGTTTCACTTGATCGGCTTTTACGATCTGCGTGGTAAGAGTTAGATATAATTTTTTTCTGTTCTCCATCATGGAGACAAAAGCGCGGTGAGTGCCGCGCTGCCTGGTACTCGTTGACTACGAGACAGATTAGGTTAGGTTCCCACCCTGACGGACTGCCCAGCCTGGGCGGAAGACCGCGCTGAACTGTGCACGGTAGTGGGGGACGGACAAACTTCCGCTATCGACTGTGGTCCGTCACATGAACGTCGTGGAGAGCAGTGCAGGCCTTTGCGGAGAGCGTCATACTCTGCAGAGAGGTCGCGGAAAGACCAGGAGGCAACAATCGACCTGGCCATCCATCCCCGGCGCACAGGGTGCAGGAGGCGGGCTTTTGACCTGCAACTGATGCCTCCATAACGTGGGCCAATCGGGCTATGGAAACTGGATTTCGCTCAACAAATACGGTCCTCCGAGTTGAAAGCGCGTTTGTGCCAACACGCGCCTTTACCCTAACGGGTACAATTTTTCTTGATTCGTTTCCTCACGTTATAAAAGGTAAGGTTAGGTTCGACCCAACTTCCCGTGGGTGGACGAAACGGTAGGTCTTTTCAACATGAAAAAAAAGTTACGTAAGGTTTGGTTAGGTTAAGGGCTTTTGGAGCAACCATGCCAACATCATTTAGGACTGTTATGTGGCCTCTTTCCATGAGCATCTGCTTTTCATAGTGATACGCGTAATACACTGACGACATCCCAGTTGCCGGCCAGGCTCAGTTGGCACTCTTCGCTGACGACACGGCGCTTTTTGCAGTTAGTTTGAACTCAAAGTACGCCTCCAGACAGTCCTAGGCGCCCTTAGTGAACGTCAACAAGAAGCAGACATGGCTTTTTGAAAATGTCCGCTTCCTGCCACCCTTAAAGCTCTTTGGGGAAGATGTGCCGAGGTACTCGCACGTCAAATATCTGGGAGTACCTGAAGTTCGGCAGATGCCTCAGCTTGAAAGCCCACATCGATGACCCGGTGGAAGCTTTACCCAGTACTTTTCTCTCGCTTCCCGCTATGGACGCGGCTCGGGATGAAGTCGCACTTAAGAAAACCTATATTTTAGGGGCCGATGTGGCTCCGCGTTACTTAAGGAACACCATCATGCATTGGGACTTAAAGTAGGAATGCTTATTTCTCTACTTTGATAAGCATTCAGTTTTTGAGCAGTACAGGATCTAGAATTTTTTGGAGGGGGGGGGAGGCAAAATATATTAATATGCCGCCCCTGTTGGTTTTGCTACCTACTTGGTTACCAGTACCTTGCTTTCAAAACAGCACGTCGCGTCTCGGTCCGTCCTGACCATAAGGTTTCATTTTGCAGGCCCTTAATTACTAGACGACACCCCCATTCCGTATCGTTAGCATGGGAAGGTTCGACTATTTCGAAATCGACGATTTTACCGCCCTTCTGATTTCGCCGCCTGGGATAAGTGCAGTTCCTTTTAGTACTTAAACTAAATCGCTGTCTGTACATGGAAGATAAATGAGAAAAAATATTGTTGAGGGCTTTTATCAATGCAATAGAACACAAAACAATGATTTTTAGGTTTTTTGTATGTTTGTCCGTGCGTTTGTGCACGCTAATCTCGGAAACGGCTGAACCGATTCGGTTGCGGTTTTTACTAATGTATTTTGATACGCTTCACTTAACATATAGTGTTTGTTTCATTTAAATCCGTTCGTAAATAAAAAAGTTGTATCAATTTAAAGAATCACGGCCTACATTTTTGTTCGAAAAATTGATTTTAAAGTTACCAATGCAACCGATTGGCTAAAACTATTGTTAATCGTTATATAAAATGATGATTGATTGACTCGTGCACAAAGGGTTCCGTGCCATTATCTATAAAAATCATGTTTGTTGTATGGGAATACCTACCTACTTAAATACTGTTTTATTCTGTTTTAGTATGTGATGTTATGTAAAGCGGCAATAGAAATACATCATCTGTGAAAATTTATCACAGTTTATGAGATACAGCCTGGTGACAGACAGATGGACAGTAATAGAAATACATCATCTGTGAAAATTTAACTGTCTAGCTATCACAATTTATGAGATACAGCCTGGTGACAGCCAGACGGACAGTAGAGTCTTAGTAATAGGGTCCGTTTTTACCCTTTGGGTACGAAATCCTAAATATTTACAAATTCGTGGTTTCGGAGCGTTCTTAAAAAATGAGCGGCCACCATGCCAGATCTGTGAAGCGGGAGTAGCACATGGGCCTGGCAAAAGCGGTAAAAGCGTTGACACCGTAAGTTTTACAGCGGCTAGGTATTGCCGCTGTAAATCACCATCACCATCTGTGAAAATTTCAACTGTCTAGCTATCACGGTTCATTAGATACAGCCTGGTGACAGACAGGTCTTAGTAATGGGTCCCGTTTTTACTCTTTGGGTACGAAATCCTAAATATTTACATTTCATAATGAGCATCAGTTCTAACTACTAAAAGTCACCGTCTAATAAAAGGCCCTATCTGGTATCGCAACGCAACCAAACAATGGAACGGAAAGCGAGTTTTAGAGCCTCTGCAGACAGAGCCTAGGGTTGCAAGACGCCGCCCAACAGCCATTCTCATAAACTTAAGTCCACGCTGACGAAGTTGCGGGCAATAGCTAGTTACGAGTAATTCTATCGCTAGGCCCTAAGGATCAATCCTGCCAAAGGAAATCTTTGGTTCACAAAACGCCTTATTATAATACATATGTCGTACACCCGCCACTATTATAATTGTGTCACGTCGGCGATTCGGTCTGGCACGCGACGGGCCTCGTCTAATCGAAGGTCGCGCACTCTTGAGCCATCGTCTTGTGATTTAAATATGTATGTTACGGATTGTAAAGTAATGCTAAATTAGGATAACCATCTTTTTTATTGTTTCTTGGGCAATAAAAAACAAAATTTAAATTTTCACAGATGGTATATTTCTATTGCCGCTTTACATAACATCACATACTCAATAAAAAAACCTGGGTCTGTGGGATAGCTAGCGGAATTAATCTCACTCTCCTTACAATTCAACAAAATAGGGCTTCTATTATCAGTTTTGGCAGGAGTATAGGTTAAACTTTTCCAAAAACCTTCACGTGATGGATCTGTAGCCCCACGCAAGCCTCCTAAAGGACCGAATAAAATAAAAAAAATTACGAGTAAAAATATGTGTAGAGATCGGCAATGTCTCAAGTTTCCGCCCAGACCAAACCTGCTTAATTTTGATCTTGTACAATAAAAGTTCTAAGAAAACAATTAGCCTAAATGCAGTACAGTGTGACCTGTGTGAATAACTTTGAGAAATAGCCATTCAACATTGTACATAAGGGAAATTTCACAATGTCAGTGACCCGGCCGAGTTCCATTGTCTTTGAACAATATGCGACGGCCAACGGAAATAATAAACAATTAATAAAAACAACATTAGAAACGGCCATTTCCAGTTTAGATCGTAGTCACCTCACAAAAACACGCAAAAATGCGTCGATTAATGTTACTGTGTTTTATTTCACAAGTTTACCCCGCCATGCAGACTGTGAAGCGAAGCATGTACGTGTCGAGGAAGTCCAGATCTTACTCGATGCCAGTGGAAACTGGATACAAGTACAGTGATTATTCGTACAATCCAAGAGTTTATTCTTCTATATCCAGCACCGATTATCAAATGCCGCATGGAACCCCCAAGGATTCAATGGATTATAAATCTTCTGTGTCAAGTTATGATACTCTAAATACCTTGGCGAAACCGTACAGTGAATATGTAAGTGAGACTACTTATACTACAAGTGCTCCGTCTACGCGATCACTTACTGAACATTATGAGGAACCAACCACGAAATATGATATAGACTATGAGAGACAGAAGTCAGAAGCTCGGTACAACTCCAGGTTTCTTCCATCCAAAATTAAATCAGACATAATGCACGAAAGACTCAAATCTCTGATGCATTACAAACCATATTCGGACCACAAAATAAATGAAATTGAATTTGACATGAGCAAGGAATATCACAGCGATGATGATAACGATATAAGGACAACTTCTAGAAGCTATGATACCTTCCCCTACTTCTACCACGGTGTATACGGGCCCTACGACTATGATTCTAAAGTCGACAAGGGAAAAGATAAACACTTTTTGTTTGAGAATTATGACAATGTGATTCCCGTGCATGAAAATATTACTGATGATATTCCTCCTAACAATGTTCAATATGAGAAACCTTTTTTACCAAGGCATACAGCAACTACAGAAAACAGTCCGGTAGGTGGAGACAATGGTTTCTTCTCTTACGTTTTAAATGATTATTATAATAAGGCTAGTGATGAGGATCCCTTAGAGTTCAATGGAATTGGAGAATGGGGAAAGGATATTCATTACGATTCTGCTTTCCATGACGATGATATTAAAAGACCAATACGACTCAAGAAATATAATTATCGTTTTCATACTACTCCCAGCTACATCACCAATTCTAAAGGGGCTACAGGAGAAGCTGTCACCGAAAATGGTCATGAAACTAACAGTCAATTTGACAAAGGTATAAAAAGTAACGAGGCAAAAGCGAGAGATAAAATTACGTATGAAAACCATAAATCTGGGTATAAAGGTTTGAAAGACATAGCTGATTCTGTTGCACATAAATTTGGCTCAGAAAATCATAATAAGGAATCCAAATTTGAAATGAAACACAATCAAGATAAAGGCGAGAACAGGAAAGGTTTTCACAGAGTTTATCATAAAGATGAGTACATGGAAGACAAGGAATTCTTTGATAATAGCAACAGCAGTGCTCGTGGAGAAGATAAGGGTAGTTCTTCTGTTCGCAATGGTGGCTCCGAAGTTGTTTTGAAGAGTGTCGCTACAGCTAATATAGGCGATGAGTCAAATGCTGTCAGAAATGTAGGTGATCGAGAAAATAAACATTCCGAAAGTAGTCATCAAGGACATAGTTCAACTAAAGATACGGACAGCGAATTTAATAAATACAGAAAAGTAGCAAAACACGCGGCAGATATAAATGGTGTTGATTACGGCAACGATGATTCAGTATTTTTATACGGCAACGGTGATTTAGTATTATTATAGAAGAAACTATAATAATCATTGTATCAAAACAGTGAGATAGGAAAAAACGCTTATCGAATGCATTTTTCACTTAGATACAGATAAGAGTCGGAGATACAACGAGGGCCTTAAAACCGCAAACGGACATCAGAAATATTGACAGCTCTTCGCCTATTAAAATAGTATACAGGGTGATTTTGAACCTTCTATATAACTAAATTCAAGGAAAGCTACTCGTACTCTTTAAGCGAAATAAGAAATATTTTTTTTCATAGGTACCTTGCATCATAATAGAAACAGTTAATGATATCAGCCCGACACATGTATATCAAAAATTTCCCATTTGAATGTCAGCGCTCGCTACCGAGCGAATGGCGGGCGCCGGCATGCAAGCGGGGAGACCAACGGTCGTGCGTATAGTAAAGCCAGTAGGTTAGCTATTTATTAAAATTAAATTATTAAAAATTCAGAAGAAAATTAAAAAAAAAAAACACAGTTTTATTTCATACTTTTAGTGATTTATATGATTGCAATATTTCAATGTAGCTAGGGGCTAGTTGTGTAGATCCCTAGGTTCACGCTGAATCCCTTCATCATTCTTTCGTGCTAGTCTGGAAGCAAAAAAAAATGTATTAGGATAGACTTTCCACCCCCGACATAGAATATCGACCTAGGGAACTGGCGTTAAGGTCCATTGGGTGACAGTATAATCAAGTACTTATTTATATATTTACTTTGGGACAATTAAGTTTTATGATAAAATAAAATTATTAGAGGATGTGGACAAAATTTTATTCTTTTGGCTCATTAGATCGATTACGAAAAAGTACGATTTTAACAAAGGGTGACGTAAATCAACCCCACTCCGAAAGTTCGAAGCGCTGTATCTTTGTGAATTTTTACTACTTTGCTAAACCAAAAAATATGATACTTTATTTTTAAATAATCTGGTTGACGGACTAGATAAAATATTTTTTTTTTACCCAGTTCACTTCCCTATTAGTTCAAAGGCCCTAAACTCTTGTTGATTTGTTTGTGTTGTTCAAAGGCCGACAAGTAAGTTAGTGGAACTCGCCATATTGTTGAATGGAAACAATCGAAACTAAATAAAACATTGCACCTTCAATAGCCGTTAACTTAGTTGTTGATCTTTGGGATGCCCAATAAATTATGAAGTATATTTTGTACTTAGATAAGTTTAGTTTTAAGGTTGTTACGTAAATAAAACATTTTTATCTTGGCTACTTATATTGAACACTTTATTTTAATATATTCTTCACGTATATAAATACATTAAAATTAAATAATATCTTAACAAATTTCTATTAATGTACTGTTTAATTTAAAAAAAAAGTCTTTTATAAAAAGCCTGTCAATTTTTAGAGGACCAAGCTGTACAATAAGTATATTTCTTGGTTAGACTTGATTTTCCATTTATGCTTTCTAAACTCTTCCTGAAGATGACCTTTTGGCATGAACCCCAAAGGGCCAAACCAGTAAATGCATTTTTTGCGAGTCCTGTGAAACAAGTTCTAAATAATAGTCAAACAACGTAATATTCACAATTTGAAACAACAGAAGCGACGGAGCCAGTGAAGAAAGCGATGTTCTCAAGATTGGGACAATCTGGCGTTGACATATTTTGGCGTTGTAAGTACATATTTATTGTGAATACTTGTTCGACGATAAATCGAGTGCCTTAGATCGGTGCTTTATAAAATTCATTAGGAAGGTAGATGTCGCCAATAGAATTTTTAAATTCGGACATGAGTCAGATCAGTCAATATCTATCCGAGATATGGGATTTGCGAGTTCACAGTTTACAAATAGGTGGGCCTAAACCGCTTACATATTCCAACATTATGTAAGCGGTGGACTATTATATAAATCACTTTGTTGTTTGTTGACGTTAAAAGCGAATAGGTACAATTTGTCACCAGTGTTATTTGTACCATCAATGGTAATGCATAATGGTACACTTTACTCCAACAGTAGACTAATACTTATACCTAGGCTATAAAAATGACCCTTTAGAAAAATACACAGAACAACTGCTAAGTATATACCACGTATGTACAGTTCTGCTTAGTAGCACATCCCTGCTTTTCTCCAATTAAATCGGCCTTCTCTTGGGTCAGCTTGGCACTTAAGCTGACCCAAGTTAAGTAAAGTAATGTAATATACCTAATACTTTTAAGCAGACACAAAGTTAATAAAATTAATACATATTTAGGGCAGCAAACGAAATCTTACTTTTGTAAAAATATTCAATCTGTACTTCGAACACAGAATTACAAATTATATCTTTTCACGTCTTTGTATCGCCCCCGGGAACATCGGCAGTATAGATATACGTTTAGACGGCCCTGAAGATCTGATAGTCATTCTTTGCGGCAGCATAATTTTATGCCAAGGGGATCTAACACGTCTAGTTGCAGGACGATCAACTTCCTTACCGTCTTCGATGTCCTCGTTACTGCTATTTTCATCCTTCTCGGTCATTTTAATAGTCGATATTTCGTAGTCGTAAGTATCTTCTTTACTCTCCCTTGGTTTTACAGCCCAACTATTTACACTCCTTTGTCTATTATGTTGCGTTTTATTTTTCAATGGTTCCTGTTCAATCGGTGTAATGGTTGCAGCTGTATATTTTGAGACAGGTGGTGCTTCAGTATTTTTTGACTTTTCTTTTTCTTTCGTCCTTGGTATTATAGGTTTGCCTCTACCTACAAACTCGTCATGTTTAATATCAAAGTCATAGTCGTCAACATTGAAATCTTCGTCTTCGTTTTCATCGGATTCGACGAATCTGGGAATTAATCTGTAGGCTTTAGGCTCTAACTCATAGTCGTCCAGTTCCGTATATTTAGGAATGGGTTTTTTTACAAGCACTTTTTCATTAATAGGATTGAACTTTGTAGTGTCTAGTGTAGTAACATTGGAATTTCTTTGAACTCGTTTTTTATCTTTAATGAAGTAACGGTTTCTTCTTTCCTGTGTTAATACATTTTCAGGTTGTTCTTCTTTTGACATTGAATCGGAATAATTGTCGATTGCGAGATACCTTCTGAGTCGCACTGGAGGAATAGTACTTGTAGAGCTGACATTAGTTGGTTTTCGTTCATTATCATCTGTTTTTGTCACCTTTTTTAATAATCTAGAATCACTGATAGCTATACAATATACAATCAAAACAAAGAATACCGTTCGCTTCATTTTGTAGTTACTGTGTCTTCCCCAGTGTCCTGGCTGACTAGTGAAATCACTTTGGCTTTCATTATAAAGTAAACTATAATGATGATAAAATATCTCCGTAGAAAACTAAACAATATTATTAAGTATGACGTGACTTGTAAATCATATTTAATAAACATTCATATTGTTATGACATCTGTTGTGTAATCATAGGGTTCTGTTGAAAAAGCAACGATAGAAACAATGATTTGTAGTCGTAATAAAGGCATACAAGTTAGTTACCTACTAGTACAAAGGTTCTTTTATAAAATCTAAGATGATTGGTTACTGACTACATTTTTAGTTTCACTGGCTATGAATAATGAGACTTAGGCACTCAGCAAATGTTTGATCCTCATTTAATTCTTTTTTAGTGTTTTAAAGTACCATTAAGGAACTCTTATTATTTCGGTATGTCCGTCTGTTCATCCGTGGCTTTGCTCAGAAACTTCTAGTACTAGAAAGCTATAATGTTGCTTGGATATATCATATTACTTACGCCGTCAAAGCGGTAAAAAAAATATAAAAAAATATATTTTAGTTAGATATTTGTTTTTCATGTCTACCCCAAAGTGAGGTAAAGGGTATCGTTAGATACCTATCTAACGATACCCCTTACAACACTTTGGGGTTTTATACAACATCTAGGGTTAAATAAGACAACTTTTCTATTCAGTTCCCCGTTTACAAAATATTATATACACATTATTCTTGTCCGTGTTAAGCGTTCCCCTCACCTCTAATGGCTATAGTTTTAAGTAAACATGTTAAATTGTGGAAAATAATTCCCCATATTGAAGCGTGAAATCAACTGTAAGCGTGGCCGACACGCACTTTTCAGTTATTTAATAAAAAGTATCGTAGAACTTTGCATTGCAAATAAAAAGAAGGAAACAAAATTTTACTAAACTAAAACTCTGGTTCAATAAATTACAAGAAACGAAACAGTATTTAAATATAAACTTATGTACTGAACAGAAAAGAATTTAAATTATAAATGTTTGCATTTTTCCTTTGACGAATCGAAACAAATTTTGTTTACAAACAACAACATCCGCCGAGAGTTTATTACGAACGGAAATCCGAATGGTCTGTTCAGTTAGACGTCAGACAGTCGAGATGAAGATGGTGCTCGGCATAGCGTCAGTGTTCGTTTACTTCCACCTCGTTTCACCAGTTCAAATGTTCTACTTGTACGACGAAACTCCTAACGCGGGATTTGTCGGCAAAGCCAGTAAAGATCTCGGTATCATCACCAAGGGTATCTTTAAACCTAACAGGGATCCTCCATACAGTATACGTGGCACCTATAGTGCACCTGTAAAATATGGTATTGCAAGGCGATTCCAGAAAGACAGCTCTCACCCAATTGACTCCCATTTTAAAGTACTGAAGACTTCCACTAAAGCTGACAAAGTTGTTAAAATGAAACTCGAACAGAGTAAGGGTGTAGATGTAACCAACCGGCCACACAAGGATCAAAGAAAATTCATAGAAGACCCAAACAAGAACATTGAGCCAAGAAATTACAATTCAATGACAGTAAATGCTTTCGTTCCGCAAAATTATGGTCGAGATGAAAAAGTACTAAACTCTGGAGTACCGCAAACAAAATCTTATATTAAAATGTCTAAAAATGACCCATACTTGATCAACATACACAAAACACAGGTAACAAGTGAACAGAAAGTGAAATTGAATAACTTTAATAACCAGTTTAGTAACAACCGAAGAATCGAAAACGAAATTTCTACCATTGAAAAAGCACAACAGAAGATGTCGAATTTAGAAGAAGCGAACTCGCAGGTTAAATCTAAATATGATCAAGTCATCAATAAGAAATTAGATAGAAGACATTATGATGCAATAGACTACATAAACAATAATGTTAACAACCCAGGCAGTATTACAAACGTAGTAGCTATAACCAACAGGCCCGTGGCACCGACGGCTATGGCTGTAGTTAACTCTATAACAGAAAAAGATAAATATAAGGTAAACGTCCGTAGTGGTGGCACACCTAGAATCGGTAGTTGGGAAGAGAGTATAGATGATGTTAGGCCTTACGCACTTTTTTATAGGATCAGTCAAGATTCAGATAAACGACACTACATAGGTTCAGCCGGGAATGTGCAGCATTTTATAAATGACGACGACAATGAATTTAAAAGTGAAAAATTTGTTGATCAAGAAGTGGCGCAAAGCGTCCAGCCTACAAACTCGCCAAATACGTTTAAGCTGAGGATGAAAATGAAGAAGTATTCTAATTTTCGCTCCCACTAAAGAATTATACCACAAATTTATTTATGATATCTGTAGCAAGATTTTATCCTGGTAGAAAGTAACCGATTTCCAAAATGCAAAAAAGCAATGCCTTCTCTAATACAATATTTTTTTATTACTATTACCGCATTATTATTTATAATAATCTCAATTATCGCTGGAATCTTCGACACCGCTTGATACAATGAAGCTGGATATAAAAAAAGATTAATATGGTTGGTCGCATGGTGTAATAATATAATGGGTTATAATTCTATGATAATATACTTCACCTCTTGTGATGTGACTGGTGGCCCCACTGGTCATCCCACCAGTGGGGTCACGATGACTTTCAAGTACTGATGTCTCCATCGCCTGGTATTCTGTTTTCGTGATAGCTGGTCACTTGATAAGCCTAAGAATACCTCATCAGTTGGGAGTGTTGCCACTGTGTGTGATTAAATTCCCCCAGCAAAATGCAACTTAACAAACCAATTATATAGAACACATTGAAAACGACGATTAGTGGCGAATGATGACAGTTTAAGTAGTTTAATATAAGACTTAAACTGTCATCATTCGCCACTAATTCTTGTTCTCAATGTGTTCTCAACATAATGAAATATGTCCTATAAAGATATCTTCCGTGCATCGCCCAATTTAATAAAAATATTATTTTTTGTATAGGTAACCTTTATACTTGTTAGTATACTATATATGTGTATTTATTTTATTTATCTGACTAAAAATTGCTATGTACTAATAGAGAGCCAATATATTTTGTGTGCATGCTGTGTTCGCTCTTAGAAGGTTGTACATTATAAGTCATTTAGTGTATTGTGAAGAACACTTGATAATTGTAACAACCAGTTTGCGAACCAAATAAAAAAGTTAGTATTATATTTTATATTAATTAGCTACCTAATTGAGAAAGTCCCTAAATTTATTCAATGAACTAATAATACTTACTGTGACATTCGTGAGGCCATGAGAATATCTTGTTTTATTATACCATGGTTTGTCGGGAAAGCAGTGGATGAGACTAGCACAGGAGAAAAATCCCTTTTTGTGCTTAAGCCTAAAAGTGTTTGATATGGGCTGAAAATAATGATGATGGTTTTTCATTGAAAGTGTGCCGTCGGCTATCGTTTCAGTGTGAATCAGCGCTAAAAGTTGTAAGTATAATTTCTGTACTGTACAGATTTTCTGCCCTCGTTTTAGTTCATTGAATCGTGGAAGTACATAAATCACCGTATCACGTCTTTATCCCTACAGGGGCAGACGGATCATTTTGGGTCTTGCGGCTCTAAGCAGACGGAGCCCAGGGCCAGACTCTAGGCTCACTTTTAGCGTTATGGTGGTATTTATAAACTATACAATACCACACAGGAATGAAATAGCACTTAGATCGTCGGAACTCGGTATCTACAAGTAATACACTTTTAGCCGGAGCAAGGATGTACTCGACCGCCACAAAGGGAAGATTTTCCCGCCAGGCATGGTGTTGCACTTGGGGAACCGCGGCTCCGGTGGATCTTCTAAGTTCCAGAGTGGGGGCTTGCAACGTCACCGCTTTGTAGAAATCGTGCTTAGATGTGACGTAATGCGAAATTTAAATGCGCTGTATCTTCGCCATTATTGTTGCTGAGAGAAAAGAAAAAATTCGTGTACAAATACTTTTTAATAATCTAATTGGGGCAAAAACATTTTTCAAATTGTCATGCCTATTGTATATATATTCAATTGCAACCAGAACTCTCAGATCCAGATGTAGGATACTGCTGGCGCCATCTCGTATGCTTCATGTGAACTATGTTGTCGGTTGTCGCAGTGTCGTAGAGGTCATCACACGCTTTATATTAATAAGGAAGGGTGAGGGCAAGACAGGGTTAGAAAAGTATAATTGTAATCCGCTATATTCCAACAAGTCAAATTAGATACTCAAAACGTCAAAACAAACAGTTTCTATGGGATTGGTATGAAATACTGGGTAATGACGTCACAGTTTCTTGGAGTCAAATAGCGCTCTTATTACCAGTTTTTCTGCAATAATAAGTCTAAAATCGCGTCAAAATGGATATGTTCAAAGACAAGTGACATTATTCTGCGACGTTTTATTTTATATCAGAACAAAATAATTTAATTTTGACCTAGGAAAATACCCAATTAGTCCGTCTTTTAGATTATCCAAAAATAATGGACCCATATTTTTCAGTTTGCCAAAAAAGTAAAAATTCACAAAGATACGCAGCATCAAAGGGCTTGCGACGTCACCTCTTTGTAAAAAGCGTACGTAGCCGCGTCGTCATGCGAAGTTTTAATGCGCTGTATCTTTGTGAATTTTTGTTTCTTAGAGAAAAGAAAAAATAGGTGTAAATAGTAGATTGTGCTACAAGGGGCTAAGGTAATATTTTGAAGGCGAGGGCGCTACTTTGAATCCAGAGCGAAACGAAGGATCCTTCATGTATATCGCCTGAGATAAAAATATTACCGTACCCGAGTAGCACACTCTACTTTTCGTCTCCATCTATGAGAAAAACTAACACATATAAAACGGAATATAAAGAACAGTAGAACACCTACAATACCTAACAGACTTCAACCGACAATTTAATACTAACCTTTGTTTGGTGTCGTTTTCATACAATAAATACTAAGAAATATTTTTTCGGAGACCAACCCTGGTTCCTGACTCCTTGATTCGGTCGGATAATGGTTTAAACCTAGTAACAAAGTTAGTCAGGGTTTTATAATAAGACGACGTAAGTTTACCGTTTTAACGAATCTTATAACAATTGGCTACTTTCCTAGGTCAAAGATAAATTAGCTTGTCAAGTAATTTGAAGAAAAGATCTTATTCGCAAACCTTTTCGAGGAATAGCCTCTAGGAGAAGCTTTCTCTAATCAGATTTAAAAATAAGGTCTTAGTTATTTAGATATTTGCAAAAGTCCAAATAACCTTCATTTTCAGGCAAGGTCAATTATTTGAGGAAGTGAAATCACGATGAAGATTGGCAATTTCCGCTTTCAGTACTGTAATGTCTAACGAAGTACATATAACTCCATGATACTGTCACTGTCACTGTCATCTCTCTATAACAATATATGTCAAACGACTACAACCAACATAACAAAAATAATTTAAACAGGTGACATTGACAGATGACCGTTGTCATTTTTTTTTGTGCAGGCATAGGAAAAATGTAAACTTTGATTGCTGTGTGTCGTCACTTCCGGTGCAAAGTTTTAAATTATATAAAAAAATCCTGATAACACTTAGATTTTTTTTATTCAAATTACCTTCTTAAAATGATCTATATTTTTCATTAAAACCATCTTCAAAAATGTTATATTATTTAATTGACAAGCCAATTAAAGAAAATAAAACGTCACATGATCATATCCATTTTCTATGGATTTTAGATTTATTATTGCAGAAAAACCAATACATAATAAGAGCGGTTTTTAACTCCAAGAAACTATGCCATCATTAAAAAAAAAAACATCATTAAAAATATTTATTTTGACGTTTAGAAAAAAGTATCTGATTTGAGTTGCTGGACTTGCTGGAAAGTTGCGACCTTAATAAGACCCCTTAATTTAGGTCGCAACTTTCCTGCAAGTCCATCTCTCTACCCTGTGTAAACAGTTTTGGTGACCTTGTACAAAAGGGCTAAGTACCAAATTTATCGGTAATTTAATTTTTAGGGTTGTTATTGCAAAATTATTTTTGTGAATTTAAAAAAAAACTGAAACGTTTGTAAAATGTCACTTGTATTGAGTGCCACGACTTAGTGACAAAAAAACTGCCAAGAATTTTTGCTATCCTAACAATATTTTTTTCTTAAATCATCGTAGATAAATTGAGATGTAACAGTAAGAATAAATATAGATTTAAATAACTCTCTAAGGGAATCACGTGGTTTTATTCCGTAGATCGACCGAATTGCTGTCTTTTGTAGTGTAGCACAAAAATAGTATTGTAAGTTAGCCGATTAACCCCATAAGAGCAATCCATAGGACATTATGCTATGAAAATAACTAAAGTATACTAGTAATCTGGGCTGAAAGTATACTCGGTTTATGACGGAGTTTTGTGGTAACAAAGAAAAAAATATAACCGAATGGATAACCTCCTTTTTTTTGAAGTCGGTTCTAAATTAATCAATTTGATGAGCTCGGCGGCCCGATAGAAGTGTGCATTACTAGCGTTTTCGCAAGTAAAGTGTCATCGGGCGTGGTGCGCACATGGATGGGTGACCTAAGGTGACTGCAAGTGGCATAATTTCGCGAGCTCCTCCATCCCGGGCTCCCGGCTGACATCATTGTACGGCAGTCAGACAGATGCCTTGAGGCAGCTTAAAAAATTTGACACCCAGTGTTGGCCTCTTACACACAAAAAACATCGATTGATAAACTTTTAGGTTAGGATTCAACTCGTCATACGTATATGTGATGTCGTAAAGCATTTCTTTTATTACTGAACCCTTAACAACGAAAAGCTACTTACCTTATAGTATTTATGCTACAATTTAAGCTCTAAACCTGCAAATTTAGTGTCATCTATTAATGTTATTCCAAAATAAAATGAAATTCAAATATAAAATTTATTTGTATTGAGGCATGATTTGAACCTGATTCCTGAGATCTCAGTTAATTTGAGTCTATTGCACTAACCACTACACAATTCAGGCTTGGTACTGCATATGCGAAATTATCGCTTATAAAGTTAACACTAAATTAATAGAAAAACTAATAAAAGACTTTGAATTTTTAGCCATGGTGGGGAAATGAACCTGAGGTCTCTTGATTAGTTTGGGACGCCCAAACCGTTACACTATTCAAGATTCGTACTGCGTACTTGAAATTATTGGTTACTATACCGTAAAACGGTAGATTGAGAAAGCATGTAGTGCGACATCTATACAAATTATAGGAAACTATTAACTAAAAGTGCTTTTGATATTTAGTCCGGAATAAGAGTAATATGATAACGTCGTTCAAAACGAAAAATCCGCAATGTACCTATGGGACTTTCACCCCCATGCCTAGGTCGTCCGACCACATAATAATTGATAGGTGTCCTCACAGGGTGTCGTACACTGTGCTTGCCGGTAAGTGGCCACTATTCGATAACCTTTCTGCCCCATCAGCCATCGGTTCTGCGTGTGCCAACATCTTAGACCCGACTTTCTCTTGTTGGTGGAATTAAATGGAGTGCCTTTATTACTGTCTCCTCTCTCCCATCTTTTTAGTATATTTGACTCTCTTTTTTCTCAGAACAGAAAATTATGGTGCTCTTTCGTCTCGAAGGCCAAGACTGCTCAAAAAAAAATAAAAAAGAAAGAAGAGGCTCAGCGACCCGATGTGGACTTCGGATCGCTACTACTATGTATTTTTAAGTAACACCTATAGTTACAGTCGTATATAGATTAATTAACTTTTTACTGCGACGGACGACTATATGGCATATCTGCGATTAGTATAACAACTATGCGACCTATCGAACAAAGTTTCTTTTTTTACAAGCTATTATTTTACTTGCAATGCAAGTCCCTGTTTTTTTTGTGTGTGTACACGTATGATTAGGTCACATCTTGCAACTAAATTTTCAACTAGTCAGCCTAGAGTCTGACTATGCAAATTTCAGCTCAATTGGTAGACCGGTTGAGTTGAAATTTGCATACTTGTGTAAGTCGGATGACAATACAATATTATGGAGTCAATGAGCTGTTCTGATTATGGAGCCGGGAGATATTCGTGAGAACTTAGTTATAAAACAACATAACCTCATGGAGCAGGACTCGTTTCATTTGGCTTGACGAGCATTTATGGTAGATAATGTCTAGGCTAGGGTCTGATGACGGAGAAGGAAGGTGGTCGATGGAACTTAGTAAATAAAATGACGTAACTACATCGAGTTAGGGCTTATTTTATTTGTTAATTACTTAAGCTTCAAAATTAAATGTTGGTAATGTTAATTGTTATTTTAAAAAACCTTATTTACTTTACTCCTAGTAACACCGTATTTAAATGAATTAACTTTTTACTGCGCCGACGATATGGAAAGGCATATCTGTGATTAGTGTAACTATGTCTATCCAACAAAGTTTCTTCTTAGGATTCCGTATACAAAGGGTAATAAAGGGTCCTTATTATGATCATATCATAAGACTTCGCTCTGTTCCGTCCGTCCGTCTATCTGTCTGTCTGTCACCAGATTGTATCTCATGAACCGTGATAGCTAGAAAGTTGAAATTTTCACAGATTATGTGTTTATGTTGCCGCTATAACAAAAAATTCTAAAAACAGAATAAAACAAATAGTTACGGAAGGCTCCCATACAACAGACGTGATTTCTTTGCCGGTTTTTGCTTGATAATAACACCACAGGCCACAGGTAAATGTTTGAAATATTCACAGAATAGTTTTTTGTAAATTCATTTTAAAAATAAAATATAAACTTAAAATAAAATAAATATTTTACTAGGGCTCATATACAACAAACGTGATATTTTATAGATGTAAGGAACCCTCCGTGCGCGAGTCTGACTCTCACTTGACCGGTTATTTTTTAAGTTGCGTAGTAGTATGAAATAATATACAGGATCTAACAAAATATATCAAACTATTTTAAGGGTGGTTACAGACTACAATACTGAACAACTATCCCCATGAACACATACCTATCGAAATATAAAAAAGTTGGTTTCTCATACAAGTTGACCGAAGCAAAAACTATTTTGTATTTCGATGTAAGTATGGTCTTTGGAAAAAGTTGGTCAGTAACATAGACTGAATACAATTTTGAAATAGTTTCAGTACATTTTATTGGATGTTATATAATTCTTATTTCATGTTGTAAGTAGGTACTTACATTATTTAAAAGTACTTATTTCGGTATATTTATAAAGTATGAAATATATTTTAACAAATATTAAATTTAGAATACATATCGTCGTCACCATGGATGAATGAAGGTAAACATTTTTATGTTATTCGCTTCGGAAAAAAACACAATATAATTAAAGAAAGCGCAATTTTTGTCTTTAATTCAGAGTAATTACAGAAGTTTTAGGTTATATTGTATTGACATTATAATTATTTAAATTTGAATATTTTTCAAGACGATAGTGAATACTCGTATCAAGTTTACTTAGATATAATAAAAAAAGATATGAAGGAACACGTAAACAAAGTCATGAGTAAAAATTTTATCAAATGTCGGTGCTCTTCGAAAAATTATTTAAAAGTATTTATTGAATGAAAACGGTACCAAATAAAGGTTAGTGTCTGTCGGTTGAGCTCTGATTATGTATTGTGGTTGGGAGTTCTACTTTTCTTTATATTTTGTTTTGTATTTACTAGTTTATTTCATGGATTGAGATGAAAAGTAGCGTGGGCGAATCGGATACGGTAATATTTTTATCTCGGGCGATATACTTCGTAAATCCTTCGCTGCACTCAAGATTTAACTGTGAAGTCCTTCTTTCGCTCTGGATTCAAAGTAGCGCCCTCGCCTTCAAAATATTTCTTGTGTCCCTCGTAGCACAATCTAAAATATTTAAACAGTTATGCTGCCAGTGAAAAGGTCTCTCATAATGTTTCTCATATCCTTCCGTCCCAAGCCTTCCTCCACCATTTGTTAGTATAATTCGAAATGTCATCTATTCATTTCGTTCTTTGAGACGACGTTTGGCTGAGGCATTTAAATAAAGAAATTAATGCAATAAACCTTAGAAAGGTCGCTATAAATAATTGAAACTGGGCCATAGTTCACGAGTCCTTCACCAAGGTTAATCAGTTCAGTAGGTACACAAGAGCACTCGTCGTTTTTACTAGCACGGATAGAATGAACGCGCAGCAATGCACCGTATAAATGAATACAGGGTTTTTCATTATCATTGACACAGAAGAGCATTGCCCAATCTCGAGAGCGCTCTCGTTATGAATGCAGTTATGTTCACTATATAAATATTAGATTTGACCTTTGCAGTCATTACTGCAAGGTGCGGCAGTCATGGCGCGGCTCGGAGTGTTGCTGGCGGTTGTCGCGATTGCCTCCTGCATGGAGATGCGAGAAACGGTTGAGCGGATGGTGATGGTCAGGACGTCGGGGTCGGATCTCCAGCCCGCAGCGACGGGATACATCTACAAGAAAGAGGACGACGGCCCTGAAAGCGTCATCAAAATGGAAGAGGGCGAAGTATTAGAACATTTATCCAAATACTACAAACAACCCGAAGCCTTCGCTGCACCTATCCCGGTCGCAGCAGGACCTTTCTACGCCAAAGATGACGACAACAAAGCGGCATCCCATTCTAAGGAATACGTCATTCCAGTTGTAGAAAAATCTGAAGATAGTGATGACCACGTCGATGGGATAGCCGATAATGAATACGATAAAATCTTCAAAGGCTACGGATTCGGCAAATACAACGAGGACTTTGCTGATTATTTGCGTGATTTAGGTTATTTCAAAGATGGGCTTCATCACGATGCCGGTAAAGGAAAAGAACATGAATCTGAAGGGCATCACGATGATGGTGACAAAGGTTATAAAGGGTACGCTTCCAAACATCACTACGATAAAGAAGGCGCAGGGGATTACCACACGGAAAAGTATGCGAGTTTCTCAGTGTCCAGGAAAGGGGGTCATAAAAATGACTATGATAAAGCCGATGCTTCTGGAAAACATTACGAGCAAGGACACAGATATAAAGGAGACGATCACGGATACAAGTCCGCGCACACCAAAGGCGAAAAGGTCGATGGATTTCACAACCTCTACGATAAGAACGAGTTCAAGAAAGATCATGACTTTTACGATGGCGAAAACCACGAAGGTGGCTTCCACAAACACAGCGATGAACACGTACACCATGGATCAGACGCCGGAGGGTTCAAAAAGGGTGGATCACACGAGTCAGGGGCACACGAGGGTAGTCATGGAGAAGGTAGTATCGTCGAGAAGGAGTCCGGAGACGAACACGGTAGGAAACATTTCAAAGAAGAAGGAGAAGACACTTCAGGACATCACCACCGAAAATTCGGAGCTGTGGGCGGCAAGCAGGACGGCAAGAGCTACGGTTATGAGATTAAACATTGAGTTACTAATGTTGTTGACTTTTGGTTATATTTGTAAATATCTCTTCGTTATGTAAATATAAGCCATAATCCTATTTTATTTTTATTTATTTGACTTATTAAAAGTGAAAACTGTTACAACTGTTTTGTGTATTTATTTAACATTGAGAACTGAAACTAGTAACTTCGACAAGATTTGAATGAAATCTCACCACCACAGCGTGGAATAGCCGGATCCAAATAGTATTATTTACCTACTGTAAAATAGGTGCCCGAGAGAAAGAGGGCAATTGGTATACCAATTGCCCTCTTTCTCTCGGGCACCTATTTTACAGTAGGTAAATACAAATAAATAGATTTAGGTATACCTAAATCTATTTATTTGTAACTGTTATCTTGTATATCATAAGTAGGTACAATGAATGTACAACTTCTTTAGGTGTACGGGGTGAACGAAAACGAGTTTTCTGGATATGACGTGTGATTTCTCAATCAATCCTATATTTTTTATTTATTTATTTTCAGAAAATAACATAAAATGCATTGTTTATGCAATCCAAAAACCACGAAGATTAGTTCGGAGAGCATACATCTAAAAGTAATCTTAAACGTAGGTAACAGAGTACAAATAAGTATAAGTTTTTTGAAAAAAAATCATTTTTTCATAACTACAATTTTTTTATTGTAAGGCCTAAGTACCTACTTATTAAGAAAAATGCAATAAGCCCAAACTCGATAGGGCTGCATCGTTTTATTCAGGGTTTCTATAGCCTATATCCACCGCAGAATAGCTACTAGTACTCACTCAGCCACCTTCCAGCTCCGTCATTAGATCAGCTTCTTTTTGTAATAAATTGTCGCCTAATTTACACATAACATTTAATCTCAATCGACAATCGGAAAGTGACCCAAATTAAACTTGCAAGAATTGACTCACACAAATAAATAAACAAACTAACAGGGCAAGTTGTAATAAATTGTAATCGCTTGCTCAAATAAAAACATAAGTACAGTAGATGCGAAGCAATTAAAATATTGGTAAATTAAACTTAACTAACCATATATAATACATTACACTAAACTATGGAACTAACATAAATTATTTATTTCTAAAACTAAATTATGTCTAAACAAAAAGGAATCAAAAATTTCGCCTCGGATAGTACCTGGTTCAAAGTAGGGATGTTACGGTTGTTCGCACACATCGTTTTAAACATTCGCACCGACGCGACGTTCGCATTCGCATTGATTTATATCAATGCGAATTCCACCATTCTCTTCAAGAAAGAGACCTTCTCCAACTTTTAATATTATTCTTGAAAACTCATGGGCATGTGAACTACCGCCAAGCTGGGCTCTCATATTAATTGTCAATCTAAGCTTTTGTATTTGAGGCCACAGATAAGACTGTTTTAATGAAGAGTTAATCTCATCTGCCCTAGAGCCCCGACTTATAACTAGAAGGGTTTAATGAAAATCTACCAAAAGCAAAAATGTGACATTGCCCCTTGGCCTGTCATCTCGACAAATGTCTCGCAACGTTCTACCTACAGTTTCCACTGCCTTTTTGTTGACCATTGTGCATTCATCCTAAACGACTAGCCAGATTTAGGCAAGTCGATATCAAAAATTAGGCCCAATCTGTTACCGCCTTAACCACGTGGAGTAACTCCCAGCTTATGTTATTATATTATGCTAAACAACTTTAACCTGATATCTTAGATTTCCACATCAGATGATCAACGATTTTTGGTAAACAAATATTTATGCAAATAAATTTATCTTGGTTCTGCACAAGGTGTTCCAAATATTTGATTTTTAGGGTTCCATACCCAAAGAGTACCCTATTACTAAGACTCCGTTGTCCGTCTGTCTGTCTACCTGTCTGCCACCAGGCTGTATCTCATGAACCATTATAGCTAGATTGTTGAAATTTTTGAAGATTATGTATTTCTGTTGCCGCTAAACAAAAGCATACTAAAAACAGAATAAAATAAATATTTAAGGGGGGCTCCCTAGTTCTGCATCATGTGTTCCATTCTCCAGAATCAATTTTAGCCTATATGTTGCCCAGACTACACACCTGTATAATAAAAAAGTTTCATTCGAATCCGTCCAGTATTTCCGGAGATTAGCGTGTACAAACAGACAAACAGATAGACATTTTTTTTTAACACCATCGCTTCAAATATTTTTTTGGAAAAATATTCAATGTACAGACACATTTTTTACTGTTTTATTATAATATAGATATAAGTATGTTTTTTTTTTAAACTTGATGTCTACATTCGCTTTCGCATTCGCATTTGCATTCGCATTCGCACATTCGCAGGCTAAACATTTGTATTCGGATTCGTGAATGTAGAAAATTTGACATTATTAACATCCCTGGTTCAAAGGTGCCATCACGCTAGCTGCGTTCCCTCTTTGTATAGCGATGGCATTTCTTTGAACCAGATAGTACTATCCGGAGCGAGGGTCGAAAACTTTGTCTGGTTTATAAAACTTTTTGCTTCTGGACACAACGGGCCAGCAGTTTCAACAGCCACAGGTACAAAATCATAATTTGTTGATTCAATATAAAATGTTTTTACGGTTCCGTAAAAAAATGAAAAAACAAAACCCTTATAGGATCACTCGTGCGTATATCTGTCCGTCCGTCTGTCACAGCCAATTTGCTCCGAATCTACTGGACCAAATGAGGTAAAATTTGATAGAATGCAGATGTGTAAAGTACCTAAATAAATATGTTTTTGAATTATGTCTAATTTTAGGGGGACAAATTAGGAAATTATAAAAAAAGGATACCGAACCTTACTTTGTGTAGTGTGATGATCTCTATAATATATTTTTGTTATTATTGTAAAATAATTCGTTTTGATTTTGTTCATGAAAGAAGACGAAACAATTTACCATTCTCGTCGTCGTCGAACTTATTCACAAACGCCTCTTTTTTGTCAGGTCAGGGGTTCAAAATAACTGACGGGAAAATAAATTTAAACAGTACTTAGACTTACAAATAACAATCTTCAATTCAATCAGATTTCAACGAGAACCTACTTGTGCATTTATTTTTGTAATTTATAACAAATTATACAAACATAGCTACTATCAGGTCTTTATGCCTAATGGGGCAGACAGAGCATTTTGTATCTTGCGGCACTTCTAGCGTGATAAATAAATATATGGACAAATAACACTGATTGAGCTAGCCCCAAAGTAAGTTCGAGACTAACGAAACTATATTTTATAACAAATCTGGGGGCACGGGAGTGCCCCCGCCAAGACGAGCCAAGCGGAGCGCAAGGGCGCTACCTACCTTTTCTCGTAACGTTTCGTCGTTTTTTTTTACTCTCATAACTTTGGTTTGGACGATGCTAAATAGTTAAAAACTTCAAGATATAATGACACGAGTACAATCATTAAACATACAAAGTTTGGATTTCGTAGCTAATATACTTCAGATTTTATTAATGTCTAAAAACACCCGATTTCGTCACTGATACACTCACTGATTCACTCACTGATCATCATAATTCTTAAGGTACTTCCTGAAGTCCTAGAAAACTGAAATTTGGTATTTAAGCTAATATTACTACAAAGACACCAAAAAAATTAAAAACTGACAATATTTTGGAATCCAAGATGGCGTCTAGATTTTAGAAAATTAACTTATTTCGTTCATAACGTCTCACTGTGACTACGTAGAGGCCTGAAAATTTGTAAAGCACCCTGCGAAACTCGAAACTGCATTCAGATTTTGGATCCAAGATGGCCGCCCACACATTTTTCATTTCCTAGATATATAAAAGCAAAACTGAAATTATCAACAGAGCATTCGTTCATCGCGAGCAATTTCTAATCTGTGTCGCATACGCTATTAACCATACACAAAAGCCAAGGATTAAGATTGAACAGCTTTGCTCTTATTGATATAGGGACATCAACTCTCTCATGTGAGCAGGCTTATGTAGCCCTCTTTAGAGTAACAAATTTACAAGGTGTACACCTTGTAAATATTGATTTTATCAGTATCAAAGCACAACAGACAGCTATAGTCGAATATAATCGCCTAAGAAAAAAAGTTTCGCCCTGACCTATCACTTATTTTAAATAGTAAACAATCAAATAAAAAAGGCAAAGACAGAGAGTAGGCTATAAAAAAAGCTGTGGCTGATGTGCAAGAAATACACCCCAAAAAAAGAAAGAAAAAATAGGCTAATCCCGCAAACATCGGAACAGACCTGCCCCTACTGGTTGGTTCATCTAAATTCCAGACAAAGGGTAAGGCTAAAATTGGTTATTTTTAAACTCAAAAAGTACATTAACCAACTAACAAAAATATATGAAATCCCACCAAAAACATTTTTTTATAAAAGTGTTGCCAAGACGAGTCTACATAGCTTTCCCTGTGAAAAAGTTATCAGATCTCGTACATAGGGCGCACTATAAGTTTCCGGAACTGGCCACTTACATAAACAATATTTAAAAATTTATTGCAACATTTGAAAATAGAACTCTTTGGCTGTAGAATGCAGTTTGTTTCATCTGACTGTCTTTTGTTTTTACCTTGTGGCGCCATTTAAAAAATTGTGTGTCTGCATCAACATGGATTTAACTCGGGAAAATTTTCGTAGTATGATTTTCTACGATTTTAAGTGTAATTTGACAGCTCAACAGAGCATCGCTCGGCTTGAAACAGCTTTTGGCAATGAAGCACCATGCAAGACAACTGTTTATAGCTGGTTTGCAGAATTCAAGCGTGGTCGTATCAATCTCAGTGACGAATCTCGCGATGGTCGGCCGTCCACCGCTGTGACCAACAAAAACATCGATGCTGTGCGCCGTATGATTGAAACAGACAGGCATGTGACCTACCATGAAATTCGCGCATCCTTAGAAATAGGCATGAGTCAAATACAATTAATCCTTCACAAACATTTGGGTGTGAGAAAGCTGTGCTCGCGGTGGATCCCACACAACTTGACCGAGGCTCAAAAAACGGACCGCGTCACTTGGTGCAGTGCCATGCTTACCAGATTCAACGAAGGTGCGTCAAATTTGGTGTGGGACATAGTAACAGGTGACGAAACATGGATTTATTGCTACGATCCCAAAACAAAGCAGCAATCGAGCGTATGGGTCTTTCAAAATGAGCCGAAACCAACCAAAGTGGCGCGCTTGAAAAGTGCATCTAAGGGGATGATTGCTTCTTTGTTTAATAAAACTGGACACGTGGCTACTGTTGCTTTAGAGAATCGTCGTACAGTGAATAGTGACTGGTACACGACCATTTGTTTGCCGGAAGTTATTGACGAACTCCGTAAAAATAACCGTAAACGCCGTATCATCCTGCACCACGACAATGCTAGTTCTCACACGGCCAGACAGACAAACGACTTTTTTAAGGCGAAAAATGTAGAACTCATGAGTCATCCTGCATACAGTCCCGACCTGGCACCTTGTGACTTTTTTTCTGTTCCCAAAAATTAAGAACCAATTACGCGGTCAACGATTTTCATCACCAGAAGAGGCTGTCGAGGAGTATGAAAAATACGTTTCAGAGGTCATCACAGAGGAGTGGCACAAAAGTTTTCAAAACTGGTTTCATCGAATGAAAAAGTGCATAGACGCCAAGGGAGATTATTTTGAAAAACAATAAATTAATTTTGTACCTTTAATAGTATTTTTTCATATTCATTCCGGAAACTTATAGTGCGCCCCACTTATAAAGCCAAGCTCTAAAGACTACACTCTCTAAACCTACAAGCTCTACACTACACCTTAATCAAAATCTATGAAAAAGTGGTCAGATCTCATATAGAGCCAAGATTCTTGATCTATGCGCCCTTACTTTACCAGGCCTAACTTCACATACTCTACATTTTAGTCAAAACGTGTGGCTTGGCCGTTTTATTTCACACACGATGAACGAATGCCTATGAAATCTTCGTAACGGTAGCAAAATGCATTTAATAAAATTAATAAGTAAGTATTTTTATAACTTAATCAGTTTTTCGTTTTATAATAATATAATATAATATAAAAAGCACTTGAGAGTACAGTTCCTACTTCGCCAAAAATAAATTAATTGTAAGGTTGTCTAATTTATTTTATTGTAGTTGTGTTGTAGTTATAGTTGGTTTGTCAAGTACATATATCTAAATACAATTCAAGCTTTTTTGTATTTTATTTGAATACCTACCTAACAAAAAGTGTATGCAAGTATCGTTCGCATCGTGGCGGCACCATTGGGTTTGTTTTTTTTTTAGTTCTGTGCTAGCTGAGAGAAAAGCAAAAACATAAAACTACCTACTGCGTGTGTGCGATCGAGGGAATAGGAGAAAGCCCAAAATAGCCGCAAATCCATCACTGTTTTGTTTCCTTTTTCCCACCTACACTGCACACACCCACCAAGTTCTTTGAGTCATGTCAACAAGCTTTGTCTATAAAATACGTGATAGTACTTATACTCGTATCTGTACCTTAATCTAATATATCATAGACAAATAAAAATAGTAACGTTGTGTTGGATTTGTAGAAGTTTTTATACCATAGACGAATATTTTATGAGTGCCTAAATTTTGGTTTTAATAGAAATAATAATATATATATATGTAATGTACTAATTTGATTCTGTAGGAAATGACATTTATATTGCAATGTATGGCATTGATATAATGACGACGTGTTTTATCGGATATAAACGAATTTTTATTTTACTTAATTTAGATGATTTTCCAAAAATATTTTAATAATTTTACAAATTTTATTAATATTTAATAATATGTATAATAAAAGTTGGCTTAATGTATGTAATAACTTGATAATAATGTTATATTGTAATACAACCTTGATCAAATTGCAATGCCCTGACAGGGCTCATTTGTGCGCTAATACATCATTATTTAAGACCTTATTGTACACCAAATGAAGCAATAAAGAATGATTATGATGATCAGGTGAGTCACGTCACGCCGCCGATTGAATAAACAGTAGCGGGGCCGCCGTAGGCCTGTCTAAAAAAACATTTCACGCCAATTTGCCTGTGGTCAAGCCAAATACTCGTATTGCACAATAGCAATTTTTTCAGCAGTTCCTTTTGTCACCACAACCTCGTCTGATAAGCAAATCAGAACATGGTTACTAGAAAGGTATAGTAACGCATACTCACGGTCCTTTTGTCTCTAACCTAGATATAAATATTGAGCAATATCGTTATCAAATTATTACAGCACAGGTCGTGGTACGGTTCACATCTCAAGATGGTCAAAATAGCGTTAGGAGCTTTAGCGATCGCGGCGGCAGCGTCAGCCGTGCAGGTGGGTCCGGGGGCAACTGGCTACATCTACAGAAGCGACAATGATGGCCCGGCAAGCCTCATTCAGCTCGGCGCTCATGGATACCCTGCCTTGCCCGCACCTCTCCCAATCGCACAACCTTTCAAAGCCATCGATGCCTACGCCATTGGCCCAGTTCCTTTACCATACGTCGCTGCCAAGCCAATCGTAGTTTTAGACGAGGAAGATGATGGTGAAGAAGAGGAATACGAAGATGGCGACGAAGGTTCAGATCATGGTTTTGAAAAGGGAGGTGGCAGTGACTATGGAGAAGAATACCACAAAGCTCACGGCGAGAAAGGAAGCAAAGGATACAATTCTAAAGGTCATCACGCTAAGGGCGTATCCGGACACTATGGAAAGGAACACAAAGAAGGTCATTACAGCGAAGGTGAAGGAGAAAAGGGACTCAAATACGACAAAGCTGATGCCCACAGTAAGCACTATGAAGCTGGTGAAAGTTACAAGGGCGGTGACCACGGACACAAGAAGCACTCTAGCAAGGGAGAAGAAATTACTGGATACCACAAAGTATTCAACAAGGATGAATTCAAAAAAGACCATGACTTCTATGACGTTGCTGATAACAGCGGACACTTCAAGAAGCACGGTTATGAGAAGAAGCATCATGGTGCTGAGAAGGGAGGTCACAAGGAGGCTGAACATCATAAAGCTGGTTTTGACAAGGGTGAGTTTGGAAAAGGAGGCCAATTTGCTGAGGGAAATATTGACGATGCTGAAAATAACCATTCTGCTGAAGAAGGCTATGAAAGTCGCTACAAGAAGGGCGAGAAGTATGGCAAGAAGGGAGGTGCAGGTCATGAAAAAGAATACTCTTACGATGACGATGAGGATGATGACGAAGAATACTAAACGATTGATTTGTGATAGTTTAGTTAATTTATTGACCGATTTTGTTATGTTTGATACAATATGATGCTGTAAATAATTTTTGTATTGCATGAATAAATGTGTTTAATATTGTAACTCTTTATTTTTGTAGTACATACTTCTACTCCCTTTACACAGCTCCCTATACCTAATCCTAGGCCAAATATTGTGGTGGGCCTTGCCTTTGGTTTATTATCCTTGGCTCTGTCTTATCTTGTAAAAGTTAAAGACGAGATGGTGGTTGTAGTTGATATAACATGAAACGTAGTGACACAAAAGTTATTCAGACAAAAAAGTTGAGTCTTAATAAGGGTAGCAAAAAAGTTTATGACATTTTTGAAATTTTTTCGCAATTGCTGCAATATGATTTTTTAAATTTTTCAACCTAAATATTTCCGTCATTTTGAAAATATTCTATTATTTTTAAATTAAATTCTATATAATTTTCAAAACTCCTCACAAAATTTCAAGAGTATCAGTTGAGAAATGCGACCTGTAAGTGAGAACAGACAACCAAACGGACTGCCGGACAAAAGCATTTTTATCCAATCTCGAAACTGAGGCACTTCGCTCGTTTCGCTCGCTCAGTCAACAAAATTAAGACTTAAAAGTTTCACCAAGAAGTGTTATGGGTGTTTCTTTTTCTGGATGTTAAATTTTTATGAGCTAACTACTTATATGTTTATGTACAACAACAGTTCACCGGTGTGACTGCATCAATTTTGTTTTTGGAAAATTGTTTACATACAATATGTAACAAAAACCCTGTCCGATCCTTGTAGGAGCAACTCAGACCATCAATATGAACAATTTTCCTCCTATGGGACCAATGCTTGAAGCTTGAAGAAAAAATCGACATTTTCATAAAAATTGCCGGGCCCGCCGAACACTTTTGTATGAAAATGTCGATTTTTTTTTCGAATTTCAAGCAACGATCCCATAGGAAAAGTTGTTTATATTGACGATCTAAGTTACCTACAAGGATCGAGACAAGGTTTTTGTTACATATTGTATAGCATCTAGAACTAAACCCGTTCTAGAAATTTTGGTGTTTAACAAGTTTATTTGCCATTCCTCGGCTTTCAAGCGTTCGCCCCCAATAACTTTTGATTGGATGACTGAACCGATTTTCATCAAACATGGAATCCCCGCAAAGAAAACTTCCCTGCGGTTTCACGTCAAAATCCGTATCAAAATCGGTTTATCTGTTCAAAAGCTACGATACACACCACATACAGAAATACAGACAAACAGACATCGACGTAAAACTTATATTTTTATCAGGGGTTAAAGGCAGCTTGTAAGTACTTAAAGCCTGTAGTTTCTAAATACCTCTGTGTGCCAGAGAGAGAGTGAGTACAGTAGTCTACATTGAAGACATTTATGACAAAGTTCAACCAGGCTACGAGGCTATCTCACCTTGCGGCAATAACAAATGTCCACGACAAGCATGTTCAATTACATTCACGGCTATTCAAAGCTAATTGTGGCAATCAAGTAATGCCTGCTATAATTCATTTCTCAGTAATAAACGTGCAATGTCACACGAATGAGGTTTCAATAACTGGACATAATAGGCAAGAAATGTAATTATTTTACCCGAATTGACTGAGACAAACTTCTTCATGCATCCGTGACCGAGAGCCTAGGTTTGCTCTATGTAGAGGTGGTGTGGTGGAAGTTGCGGATAAAGAATATTCGAGTTTCTTTGGCTCTGTACGTAGCTCGTTGAAGTTTGGTAACATTTTTTTCCAAGCCAGTACAATCCAAAACAAACCCTCATTTATTTGACTTTTCGATGGCTGGTCTGCATGGTTTGGCAAGAGTAAGAATGATGTAACGGCGTAATGTACTTGTAGATGACCCTGGGCTGGGCCACTGCTCTCACATGAAGGTTTTTACTAACCCGATTACCCCACATAACTATTCTTCAAAATTCGTACCGCTGCGCCGTTGCAGATAAAGTTCAGATATGAATTGCCATGACATTATTCAAAAAGTCGCAGGCGTTTAGACGCAACTTTTTAGCAGACCTATCTGTAACTGTAGATTTACTCAGCCCAAGGAATATCTGATGATCGATCGATCTGTCAGAATAAGTAGACACTTGGTGACACATAGCGTCTACATAACAATTCGATTGTCTTTATTTAACAAAGATACAAGTAGTGATAGTATGATAAATATGGACTTATAGGCAATTTAAAAATACCTAACCTGAGATCATTATTTTTAACTTGAGGTTTTAGCGAAACAAAATCATAAGACAAAAGATGAGACATAAATCTTTATTTATAAATTTATTATACGTATAGACTTTAGAATTATTTATATTTTTTGTTTCTCAATATATCTTTAGCCCTGGCCTGGGCTGAGCATTTTGATCGTCAGCCTTCGTGAATGTAGAGCAAATGAATGACTAAATATATTATTACGAGGGGGGGTCAAAAAGTTCGCGGAACGGAGGGGAAGGGGGGTGAAATAAAATACTGTACTATTTTTCTTTTTCAATATATTCCCCCTTAAGTCGAATACATTTTTCAGATCTCTCTATTAACTTATTAATACCGTCGAAAAAAAATGATTTGTCTTTGTCCTCAAAATAGGCCGAAATCGCCGACTTGACTTCTTCATCATCGGAAAATTTCTTCCCCCGAAGCTCTTTTTTTAATTTGGGAAATAAAAAATAATCACAGGGGGCTAAGTCTGGACTATAGGGAGGATGGTTTAACATTTCGAAGCCACAGTGATGAAGGGCAGCCATCGCAACGCGGCTCTTGTGTACCGGTGCGTTGTCATGCAAAAGCAGCACACCCTTTGTCAACTTTCCCCGCCTTTTCTCCTTGATTGCTTCTTTTAATTGTCTTAGTAGATTAGCGTAGTATTCTCCCGTTATAGAAACACCCTTATCTTTATAATCTATTAATAAAATACCCTCTGTATCCCAAAAAACAGTTGCCATGATTTTTCCAGCCGATTGTGACACCCTGTATTTCTTAGGGGGGGGCTGACCCTTTTTATGCCACTGCATAGACTCTTGCTTCGACTCAGGCTCATAATGATGAACCCAAGTTTCATCTGCAGTAACAAGTCTTGCAAAAATTCCTTCCTTGTCGGCGCTACAGAGGTCTAAAAACTCCTTTGAATACTCGACGCGCAGCTGTTTCTGTGGTGGTGTGAGCATTCTTGGCACCCATCTTGCGCTGACTTTTGACATCCCAAGATTGTCGTGTAGAATATTTAAAATGGTTGTAGGTGATACTCCAACCATTTCTGCAAGTTGTTTCTTCTTCAAACGAGTATCCTCCAGTATAAGATTCTCCACTTTTTCAACGATGTTTGAGGTGGTGGCCTCAATCGGCCGTCCTGAGCGAGGGTCGTCTTCAAGAGACTCTCTGCCTTGCTTGAAAAGGCTATTCCACTTGTACACCATGGTTTTCCCAGGGCAAGAGTCCCCGTATACTGATAACATTTCTTCCAAAATTTTCTGAGGTGGTTTTCCTTGCTTAGTGAGGAACTTTATGACGGCACGAAACTCGATTTTTTCCATGTTCAAGTTTTTCTTCCGGATTCACTTGTTTGATCGACGACAGGTCAAAGGTTATTGACACAATCAGGTTCAAACTTGGCATATATACTCACAAAGAGTTGCTCATTAGTTACTACCTGCGGCAGGTCCCCCACCCCCCGCTATCCCCTCCATTCCGCGAACTTTTTGACCCCCCCTCGTATATCTGCGAGTTTTTTACTTGACTGTAGTTAACTACCTACTTTTATGCATATGTCTTCCAGATTTCAGATGATCCAGGTCTCAAGGTCGTCAGCCTATAGACGACAGTTTTCTTTTCTGATGAAACACCGGCAGCAAGTTTTTGCTGTACTCTTTACCTACCATACAGTGTTTGAGATTTTGAGTACCTACATATATATTTGCCGAAGGATAGAAAATTTAGAAATGTTTTATTTTTATATGCCGAAGGATAGAAAATTTATAAATGTTATTTGCTTCCAAACCGATATAAATAAAAAACAATGTCCATTCAAGTAAATCCATAAGTACGTTGAGTGGAACCTTGGCCGAGCCGATCCAAGTCGTTGCACCGATTACGAGTCAAGTCGACCGGAACAGTCAGCCGTACGGTCTCATCTCTTAGAAAAAAACATCCTTCTCGGTATATTCCAACAAAGGCTATATAAAACCCGGCGGAAGGCATGTATGTCAGTGTCGCAACCTACTTCGATTGCACAAGACACGAAAAAAAATTAGATCGCTATGCAAAAGAAAATATGCTTCGCGTTATCATTGACCGTCTTTTGTTTGGTTGAGTCATCGCCGGTCAACCTAGGAACGCTGGAATTCGACAACCTAGACTCAGATATCTCGGACTTGAAGTACGAGGTCGAAGAGGAAGATTTAGATGATTTTGCGAAGCTTTTAGAAGATTCTGACGAGAAAAGTAAGAACAACAAAAATGGTAAAGCCAATGTGAAGACTTCAGGGTTCAAAAAGAAGAATACAGCTAACAAAGGAGTAAAAGGAAAGCAGAGTGTTCAAGATGAGAAGAAATTTTATAAAACTGGTGCTTTACATGATGACGGGGACTACGATGACGAAGAAGAGTACGCTCTAGCTGAAGGTGTGGCTGGACAGGCTGTTGATATAAAAGGAAATGAAAACAGAAAGTACAGAAAAGGCACAAAGGTGAGAGGGTACCATCGAGTTCACCATAAAGATGAATACAAAAAAGACAAAGAATTTTACGAAGATGATGAAACGAGTGGTGCGATAAAGAAAACTGGTGCAAAGAAGTTAGGTTTCAAACTTGGGGCTGGCGCGGGATTCCACAAAGGACACTTCCATCATGACAGGCTGAAAGGGGTTTTCGGAAAAGAAGGGTTTGTAGACAAAAGCTTGTTTGATAAGCAGTTCAGTGGTTACACGGACTCACAAGGTTTCGAGGGATCTTTTAAAAATAATAGCTGATGATTAAATGTGTGGTTGATATTTAATCAATGGAACATTTAATTTGCCTTTAATTGATTTCTTATCTTAATTATGTCGTAAATACTTAAGCAAATATTAAAGGTAATAAATAATAATAAACTACATAGGTACCAACCAATGTAACATTTATTTTTCTGTGACTATATCTTTGTGCGGTTTTTTCAATAAATGATTATGGAAATCTAGCTAAAATTAAAATTCCATTAGTACATAGGTACCTCTAACTAGGTAGGTACCTAATTATTAAGAAATGCGTAAATAATTCAATTCTCATTAGTGAAGTACGTACAAAATGAAATTAACCCAAGCCCATCTTTCATTAATTAGCATTTTAACCAGTGATTGATTCATTCTGTTGTTAAGGCTGATAGAATGGGTGCGCTTTTAAAAATTATTGTTGTTGTCAATTGTAAGTGTAAAATTAACATATTAAAAATTTAAATATGTAAGTAACTATATAAATAAGGAAGACTGATCAAAAAAATGAAAAGTCATACATTCGCTCCTTCGTTGGTCTTTTTTGCTTGATCTTAGAGGTCTTGCTGTTTTAGTCCATTCGTTATGGTCTTATGAAAACTAAGTCTGGATCAGGATGACTCAATTTAGAATCCTTTTAAATAGGTACTTACTATACTTATTTAGCTGTGACGTTTGTTTAAAATAAAAACTTTACAGAATGTTTGTAATATCTTTGGTTTACAGTTTGTGTTATTTTATTTACCCATTCAAACGGCCGCCTCATATGCAAAGGCCGAAAAAACTTACCCATAATGCACCCGTTGCTCAGAAATTATGCCTTGGAAAGACAGTACAACCAGTATTTAAAAGCTGTTAATCAAAATCAGCTAAATATCGATAGTCGAGTCGAAGATCTTCCTCTCCCATTTCCTACAGTCAAAACTCCTATACCATTCCCTACGGTTAAACCACCCCTCCCATACCCTGCGATTAAACCTCCCCTCGCATTCCCTGCGGGCAACCCTCCCCTCGCATTCCCTGCGGGCAACCCTCCCCTCCCATTCCCTGAGGTCAAACCTGATGTGATGGCAGAAAGAAATCAGGCAGAGGAAGAGAGAGCCAAGGCTCTACGTTGTGCTCAGTTAGCATGTACGGCGGAAGAGCTCGGCCCTGCAGTATGCGCCTGCAACTATGTTACTGGCAATGTGGCGACTTTCAAAGACCAGTGCGATTTGAAAAGGCACAACTGCAGATTTGATACAGGTATTCGTACTTGCATTTAATGTTTAGTTTGTGTGGGGTATGTTTAATGTTCGCTTTATTATTGTATAAAAGTTTCCAAACATTTGCTAACACGTAGTATTCAAACACCTGATTTTGTAAATTAAATACCTTAGGTATTGTATAAATGTTATTTTCCCGGAAATCGAACCTTCTTAGGTCACCGCCCTGGGCAGACGGGTTAGTGATCAGAGACTCATAGTACCACAGAATAAGTAATAGTACTAAACAGTACCACCTAGATAGTACCCATAAATAGTCGCTGGACGCTGCTGCAGGTTCTCTGTATCCGCATGTTACTTACTTAATTGATTTTTTTTTGTTTCAGTCTTCAAAGTCATATTACAAGAGATTTGCCCGTGGGAGTTTAAATCCAGGCGATCTATCGGGAAGCCTTTTATTGACTACTCTCACCAAAAATATTACAATTAATTTTTGTTGATTTGTTCTTTGATTTATCTATACCTAGGTACTGTGAATGCGTGCTCAATGTCATTGAATACGAGGGTCATACCGAAAAGATCGGGAATAGAAAAAAGTACAACGATTATATAATAATGTTTACTTTTATTTGCACTTTTACATTCGATCAAACCAATTATTGAAACAGTAATTTCAGTCTGAAGTGGATACAGTCAAAACAGCTGATTTGTAAGCTTCGACTGGGCCGTGAAACAGTTGACCACGTAGCATATCTTTAATTCTTGGGAATATAAAATAATCATTGGGGCTCAGGTCAGGGCTATACAGAGGATGGTCCATCAACTCCACGTTTTCCAGATTTAAAAACGCGCTTGTTTTGCGTGCGGTTTGTGAGCTCGCATTATCGTGGTGAAGGATTATTCGACGATTCGGATTAATTTTACGAAGTTCTCTTATGACTTCCGGCAAACAAACTGTTGTGTACCAATCAGCAGTAACCGTCCTTCGTTCTTGTAAAGGAATCGTAGCCACATGACCAGTTTTTTTCGACACGCTGCGTGAGCGAATAACTTTTGTTGGCTTGACCTCACCCTCGAAGACCCAAACTGCCGATTGATGTTTTTTTTGGGCTCATAATTATAAATCCACGATTCATCCTAAGAGACGATATTGTAAACTGCATTTGAGCTCCCTCTAATGAACTGTTGCAGAGCAGACCGACACCAATTAACACGAGCCGACTTTTGTTCCTCGGTCAAACGGTGGGGCACCCAGCGTGAAATTAACTTCTTGACACCCAGTTCATCATGTAAAATGGTCTGAATGGCTGTCATACCAATGCTGAGAGAAACCCGAATCTGCTCGTATGTCATAAAAAAATGGAATTGTGTTCGAAATAATACTACATTTCAAACACCAAAAAAGTTTTAATCTAATTTATTCCTAAGTAACTAAAACATTTGTTCCCTCAAAACTAGGAAGGAAGGAATAACTGGGAAACTGTCGGTTGATACATGGTCGATACGATACGGTACCATAATATTTTTTTACTTCTGTTTGGATATAAAAATAAATAAATACCGGTTTATCGGTTCATGCCGATGCCACACTATTATTAAAAAATATCCTCATTCCTCTCTATGGTAACAAATCTGTCACTCAGCTGTCAACTGCATCGCTCTACCTATAGCTATAGTCTCTGCGCATTTGCTGAATGAATAGTCAAGTGTTTGTGTAAATGATTGTGAAACAAAGACTTTTATATTAAAATAAATGAGGCTCGGTAGAGTTTCACTGTTTAACATTACTCATGAGTACGGAAGAGACTCTCTTGAATCTCGATTTCGACAAATCAAATACGGAAATTGCGCCGACCGATGACGGCGTGGTATCTTTGTCCAGTAGCTCCGAGGAGATTTGTTTAGTGCCAGAGGTCGGGTTCGAGGGCAGCGTGGATTCTCCAGGAGTAAATAGGGAGTCGCAGCCGCTGCTGGGCGGCCGCGGCGACTTCGAAGTATCCTTCAACCACTTCCCAGGTACGTCTGAATCCTTCGCCAATCTGACTCATGTTACTGCCCAATAACTACGCAAAAATGACATTTCGCTCTGATAAACAGGCCAATAGATAATACACGATTGATTTTTACTGTAAACAGTTGTATGTCTTCTTGAAGCAATGTATGGCTTCAACAGAATAATTACAATAATGAGAAATGTGAAAACATCTGTTTGCATTGTAAACCTCACCTTGAGTGGCGCTACGTACCTCCTTTGCCACTAATTATCGCGATTTCGTACTGTTTTCGTTGTAATAACCATGAGTATTATTTTCGTCCATCTCTAACTTCATACCATAGGTAGTTAACAAAAATGTAACAAACTGCTGAATATAACTTGAATGAAGATAGCCACAGAATGAAATTTTCAGTGAAGTGTGACAACTGAGCATTCAGTATTTGTGAACAGTACATGTTTAATTTTTGTTAATAATTATAATGGACCGCCCATTTAGCTGTGGTAAGTCATGGAAATTTATTCTATTAACATGTAGATTAAAACATTGATCAGTTTGAGATAAAAATGGAAATTTTCCTTTTAAATTTCATAGTAAGTGTTCATGTCCATATGGTAGATAACTGTAATATCTTCTGACTTTATATTTCTCAAATATTTCAACTTATAAAACTTGTGTTTTATATACTATTGAAAAAAGTACTTGAAAAGGTTGGATGACAATTCATCACTATTATAGGTAGTATTTTATGCAACATTTGTATAAGGAGGGTTAAAAAATGCGAGTGGCGCAGGTTACAATGCGAGCCTTGGCGAA
This sequence comes from Acrobasis suavella, assembly GCA_943193695.1. Taxonomy (NCBI): domain Eukaryota; kingdom Metazoa; phylum Arthropoda; class Insecta; order Lepidoptera; family Pyralidae; genus Acrobasis; species Acrobasis suavella. The sequence continues at coordinate 35,512,002 of OW971928.1, forward strand.
CATCGTAAATTGACGCCATCAAGCATTTTTTGACTACTTATACAACGTTGCAAACAATACTTTTTCTATGACTACATTTACTAAAATAAATACAAAAATAAACAATGAAAAGTATGAAATACTACCATATGTTTGGTGGATACTAGGTATCTATGGAATACTTAATTTTTTTTTATTGACGTCTTCCTAGTGACTAAAAGTGCCATTTTTTAAACATGGAGTCACTTAAACGAATGTTTTTAATACAAAAAAACCATTTGTTCAGTGACTCCATGTTTGAAAAATGGCTTCATATGTTAAAATAATGATTTTATTATGTTGGCAGTATGGTAGCTCTAAAGAAAAAAAGTTATAGGTCTATGGCTAGGAGTATCGTTTTGGCGAAATAACAACACATGTGCTATTATATTAGAAATAGACTATAGACACTGCAAATAAGTGATGTCGCATGATCGGCAATGATCATGTTAAACTAAAAATTAAACAAGTTTTTCATGTCATGTTCTTTTTTAAATCTATTGTTTTACTGAGGTTTCAGTTTGCTTGGTGTGATTATACCAGCCTCATGGGAGACTTTGATTAAATATTATCTTACTTCTGTGCAACATCACAGCTCGCAAGAAAAAGTAGATGGCTTTTGCCATGTGAGACAATGGATTGCTTAATATTATGTAAAGCTCACCATTGTACATCATAGTCCTGCTAAAAATCGGTCACATAGGGTGGTATACTGGCCAAATTTCAGCAATACATGTATTAAACTCTCTAAACAAAAAATTCAAGTACAGGAATAGGATATTATATTTATATTTAAAATTATTATAATATTTAAGGTAAATAAAGCTAAACTGTATTATTATTCTAAATGATTACCACATCATTGATTATTTGTGCTTTCATCACTGTAATCCAGTCTTTCCCAAAGTGGGCGATAACGCCTCCTTGTGGGCGCTGGAGGCTTTAAGGGGGGCGGTAACGGGCCCAGAATAAAGTTGGGGGGCGCTGATGTGATTTAAGCAATGAGTGATTTATAACTTCAGATATTTCATATTTTAAATTTCACTGAAATTAAAATCCTCTTACTACACAACATCCATTTATTAGTTCATATTTATATCCTTTTTTATTGTACAAATATAAACTAAAAATGTAATTAATATTTATTATTTTAATGCGTTCACAATGCTATTTAAGTTCACAATGCTATTTAATATCGTTAAAGGAAACAAACACTGAAAAAATTTCGTGTTTTAAAGTTTCGCAGGTGAGGTCCCCACTTCCGATACTCTTTATTATTGTAAAATTGTATTATTATTGCTATATTTTTATTTAAAATTAACAATGTTAATTATTGTAATTTTTTATAAAAGATACTCTAATGTACTGGTGTATGTATTATTATTGCTCTCTCTTGTAAAAAAAGTCAGAATATAGGTTGAATTAAACTACAGATTCAGGTTTTTATGGTGAAAAAAATGGGGGGCGCTACAAAATAACAGATTTTTTAAAGTGGGCGTTTGACAAAATAAGTTTGGGAACCTCTGCTGTAATCTCTCGTTTAATCTATACATCTATACAAAATTGTGCAGCCGCCAGGACAATTTGTATGGGAATTTCGATTTTTTTTGTTTCTTGGTTGTAATTGTAATTTATATTTATTATACATATAGTGGTTCGATTTATTCCACCACCATATACGAGTATATGGTGGAAGGGAAATAAATAAAATATATATATTATTTGTTTACACCATTTTCATGTTACACTGTTTACTACAATCACCATGAAATTATAAATTATAGAAATATATAGCAAAGCATATTATATATTTTCATTTAAGGTCAAAGTCATAAATCATTGATTTATCTTAGGATATTTGTATCGCTTGATAATTGTCAATTTTTCTTTCTATTTATAATAGGTAGTTGTTGACGTCAGATCATTTACTTACAACTAAGTTTACTGCCGCCTTCTAAACGCAAGTACAGAAGAAGCGGCAACAAACTGTCCTGCAGCATTTTCTCCGAAAACATCAACTTACAATTATACTGATATTAAGAGTGGCCTTCCCGTCGTACTTTTCATACAAAAGCTCGTACGTGATTAAGGCGTTGTATCTGATCTTTCTTGAAAACTTTTGAACTTACAGGTATCTTGGGCGCTATTTCTAGGTTTCTATTGCAATAAAAAATTGAAATTTAGAAAAACAAAGTCAGTATAAGCCTCTAAAAATCTGCTTTTTTGCACAAATTTTAGCTGAACCATTCATTGCGTGCGACCATTCATAAAGTACTGATAAATTGTAAAAGTAAAGAAAATATTTCGATACAAACTTCGCAAATGTAATGAAAATTTTGAATACAAATCTATTATTTCACATATTTGTAGTTTAATGATAAACACGTATCACCTGGAACAAGTTTTATGAAATTTCCGCATCCTATGAATAGTTAATATTCGTTCAATGGATAGTTAATAATAATACTAATTTCATTTAATAGAATGCAAACCATACCCTTAGGCGCTATCTTTCTCTTCTTGGTTTGCTGCTTTTTCTAGCATTGCCCTGGATGCATCAAGCTTTTCAAACTACGCTCGCGTTGAAAACAGAGCGGCCGGGAAGGGCCGCCTTAAAATTAGATATGTGGACTGAGAATACATTGTTATGTCTAATTATTAACTAAGAATGATGGCAAATTTGAAATTAATGTCAATCTATCTATACATATAATAAAATCGTAACCGATCGCTGTCTGTACATGGAAGATAAATGAGAAAAAATTTTGTTGGGGACTTTTATCAACGCAATAGAACATAAAACAATGATTTTAGAATTTTTGTATGTTTGTCTGTGCGTTTGTGCACGCTAATCTTAGAAACGGCTGCACCGATTCGGTTGCGGCTTTCATTAATGTATTTTGATAAGCTTCACTTAACATTTAGTGTTTGTTTCATTTAAATCCGTTCAAAAATAAAAAACTTATATCGATTTAAAGAATCACGGCCTACATTTTTGTTCGAAAATTGATTTTAAAGTAACCAATGCAACCGATTGGCTAAAACTTATGTTAATCTTGACTGACTGACATATCAACACACAGCCGAAACCGCTGGGTCTAAAGACTCCAAGTTTGGCACATAGGTTCCTAATGAGGTTAAGGGGTGCACTAAGAAAGGATTTTTCAAAACTCGGGGTGAGTTTTGAGGTTGAAACGGGAGTCCAAGTTTATATGGACAAATAGGATTAGTTTGACCATTTTAAAGCGTTCCGTCGCTCTCTCATTATAGCAAATGACAGGAACGGGAACAAAAACGGGAACAGTAACGGGAATAGGAACAGGGAACAGGGAACAGGGAACCGGGAACCGGGAACAGGGAACAGGGAACCGGGAACAGGGAACAGGGGACAGAGGACAGGGGACAGCGGACAGCGGACAGCGGACAGGAGACAAGGGACAGGGGACACGGAGAAGGAGAGCCCTATAAGAACCATTTTCGACATAGACATAGACATGGCTGACATAGACAGATAGAGACTGATCGATCAACGCGCAGCTGAATTCGCAGGGTCCCTTTAGGGGTGAGTTTTTTCAAAACTCACACCCAAAGAGGGTCAAATGGCGGTCCAAAGTTTGTATGGAGTGACAAGATTAGATAGACTTTTTTTTTTCGAAACTTCGTAACAGTAAATGAGTACGTATGTATCTCAGGATTTTTGTCAATTCAACCTCTAAGTGGGTGAAATGGGGGTCCGAAGTTTGTATGGATAAACAAGATTAGTTTAACCATTTTGAAGCGTTCCGTCGCTCTCTCTCGGTCTAGCAAATATGTACTTCGATCTAGCGGAGCCACTCGAGCTAGACCTTAAACACTAGTGGTAATGCTTTGTCTGTTCAATGTACCTCACGAAAATATTAACAAAATCCAATGTACCTCAACCATTTGAGCAAAAATTTAAAAGTAATTGTTATCCGTCCAGCGGGGCCCTCGGTTGTAGTACGCTAGAAATACATAAAAATAATTCGGATCGTAACTTAACTGAATGTACCTCTCGATTCGTGTATTAATTCCAAGGAATCTTTAGCAGTTCAGGAGAAATTCAGTAAGAAAACTTTGTCCGTCCAGCAGGGCACTGTGTAATTTGAATTCATACGTGCAGAAAAAGCTCGCCATTGTTATGTATTACAAATGTACTATTATATGTATGTGTATTTTGCGGTTTTTCTACATTTTATTAAAGTACAAAATAATTATAATTGTAGGTAGTAGGCGCTTAATAAGGTAAAACCAACAAAACAAATAGTTCCCGCAATGAGGGTGTGAAAGTCAAAAAGAACTTTTAATTTCAGGTTTTTCAGAGGAAAAAAATAAATAAATGAATATGATTAAGAGCGAGAAAAAAATGAATCTGCTATTTTCCGATACCTTTTCTAAACGTAAAAACATTTTTTAGGATTTGTGTGAGCTACAGGCAGATGACGTCATAGTTCCTTGACTTTCACACCTTTTTTATAAATAAACATTATACTTTTTTATAAATAAACATTAGTTTATTTATAAAAATTAAAAAAAAATATTTTTGTTCAAGAAAAGGTTAAAATTAAATAAAGGGTCTTACATTTCTTACGAGTCTTACAATTAAATTGCATCATCTTCTTTATGAACATTAAATGCAGAAAAAAAAATAGTATGAAACTAACTAATATTGTGAAATCAATATCTACACTACAGTCACAATTTGCAGAAACAGAGATACATTTCACATCCTTATCCCTAATGGCGTAGACAGAGCCCAGGGCCGTTATATCCAAAGGTCTTCTTTAGCTTGATGGATATTCTATTAAATATTCTTGTAAAATGTAGATTAGTACATTTGTAGTTGTAACAAACACCGATAACAAACAAGTTTGTATGCAAATGAAGATAAATTTAGGTTCAAGGCTATATACCCCCTACTCCGAACTTTATAAAGTTGGCAATTATTTGGGGACAAGTAGAAAAATGCAAAAATAACCCGAATGCTGATGCCAATGCGGCCGTTGAAATAAATTATTTTCCAAATACCCGAAGTGTGAATTGTATATTAGGTTGGGGAAAAAGTCTTTTCGCATATAGTATGTATGAACTAGTAATAAAACCACTTTGGCTATACTATTTTTACCTGGCTGGTTTTGGTATCATTTAAAAGTTTAAATTTTAAAGAAGATAATTCCAAATTCAAATTAGGAAAATGCGTGATTTTCATTTGTTTTTCTTACCTTCAAGAAGAGTGAATCTAATGAAGAAATTAGATACATTTTAAAATTTTACTACCAAAAAGGTAAAAATGCAACGCAAGCCGCAAAAAAATTTTGCGATGTTTATGGACCTAGTGCAGTGTCTGTGAGAGTAGCACAAATTCGGTTTAAGCGTTTTCAATCCGGAAATTTTGATGTCAAAGATGCACGTCGCTCTGGTCGCCCTGTTACGGATAAAATGGATGCTATTTTTGAAAACGTGGAGCAAGATCGGCATATCAGTAGTTACGACGTAGCTGAAGAACTGGGAATTCACCACAAAACAGTTTTGGCGCATTTGAAAAAAAATGGGTACGCAAAAAAGCTCGATATTTGGGTACCTCACGAGCTTTCTGAAAGAAACCTAATGAACCGTGTACTCATTTGTGATTCTTTATTCATGAAGAAATTAATAACTGGTGATGAAAAGTGGATCACGTACGACAAGAACGTGCGAAAAGGTCATGGTCAAAGGCCGGTCAGGCTTCACAGACTGGCGAAACACGGGTTAACTCGCAACAAGGTGATGCTGTGTGTGTAGTGCGATTGGAAGGGCATTATTCATTATAAGCTGTTACCACCAGGCAGGACCATCGATTCAGAACTCTACTGCGAACAACTGATAAGATTAAAGCAAGAAGTTGAGAGAAAGCGGCCTGAATTAATCAACAGAAGGGGTTCGGTTTTTCATAATGATAACGCTAGACCTCACACATCTTTAACCACTCAGCAAAAATTAAGAGAGTTCGGCTGGGAGGTGTTAATGCATCCGCCGTATAGTCCTGACCTGGCACCTTCAGATTTCCACCTGTTTCGGTCTCTTCAAAATTCTTTAGGCAGTGTCAAGTTAACATCACGAGAGGACTGCCAAAACTACTTGACGCAGTTTTTTGATCAGAAGCCCCAATGTTTCTATAGAAATGGGATCATGTCCCTACCTATAAGATGGCAAAAAGTTATCGAACTAAATGGTACCTACATACTTTAGTTAAATGTAAATAAACTATATTAAAAAATGTTTTGAATTTTCATATAAAATGCGAAAAGACTTTTTCCCCAACCTATTACATTTTTATGTCTTTCCACTAACCAGAAGAAGTCCCCTTTTGTAGACGCGTAGAGTGCGTAAATCACCACTTTTTTAACCCCTTGATAAGTAAAATTATTTTAATCAACTATATCAGTTTATACAAATTTAATAGGTGGACTTAAAGCAAAGTGATGCAAAGAGTCTAATAATATTCTAACAAATATTTGTCCGTAGATGATCCACAGTTCAGCGAGTTGGTGTGGCAGGCGGAGGTTGCTATTGACAATGGCATCTTCCCGGAGAGGATATACCAGGGCTCCAGCGGGTCTTACTTCGTTAAAAACCCGGGAGGGGTAAGTTTTTTATAAGAAACCTATATTGTCTAAATTCTGGGCAAAGATTTCCCCCATATCTTTCTATCACTCAATTTAACGCCAGTTCCTTCTATGTTTCTCGTATTGTCTCTCTATTCTCGGATGTCTTAGTAACATCTTGTTTTATTTATGTGGTGACAAATCGACAGTTCTTAAATAATTAAATTATAATATATAATATCAACTTAAGTTATGGATGTCTTTAATAATAAAGGCATCCATAAGGCAAGTAATGGTGTAAAATTGGTGGATAAAGAATATTTTTTTTCAAAACCAAAAACCGACTTCACCCCCAAACTGCACAAACGATTTTGATAAAATTCCATCTATGGGACCACCTGGTAGTATATACCGTTTCAAACAAAAAATAATTTTCCAAATCAGTCCAGACGTCTTCGAATAACCGGTGAACATACTTAAAAAAAATATCGCGAGGAATTGTTAACCTCCTCCTTTTTGGAAGTCTGTTAAAAAGCACCTTCCCAAGGATTTAAAAAATACAATTTAAAAGCGATCTGCACCATCCAGCGTCTTCCTGCAACTCGTCTGACCACCTAGTAGGTAAAAATATATGTCCAGAATATTGAACGTAACAAAATTAGAAGCCGCTAAAAGGTCTTTTGTGGTTATGTATAATACGAGTGAATTGAAGGGAATTAGAGTGTTAACGCGCTATTGAGTTACGCCTGCGCTAAATATCAGTGTCGGGAGAAATCTGCGCGGAAGTAGACACGTCATACGATAGCGAACGACACGTAATGAGTAATGACGTGTGTGGTTACGCCCTTTTCGCGTCCCGATACTGGATAAGACAAGATATAGTCTAAAAACTAAAACCCGCCCGACTAAGGGAGGATTCTTACTGAAAAGTACGTGTATACAGTGAATGCAAGCACAACAAAGAGAAACAGCTAGCCATGTATATATTTTCGAAATGTGCTAATTAAGGCCTTTCATTTTGTACCTTACACGGTTTGATTCATTTTTTTTGTTGTTATTTACTTTTCGGCCTATATGGGACGCCATATTGAATTTATTGTGACGTCACAGAGCATATAACCAGCGTCATTTGTTAAGGTATCATGAATATCATAGAAGATACAAGGGAATAGATTAATATGTACACATAGTGTTTCGACACATAACCCTCTTTTTGGGTAGTAATCGGGTAAAAATTAAATGAGTAGTAGGTACGCACTCTTTTAGAACAAAAATGGAATCGTCCGCACTGATCGTGAAAAAAAATGTGTCTGTGAATTGAATATATTTCCAAAAAAAAATTGTGGCCAATGGAGACATAGTAAAGGAGTAAGAATTCAAAAAAAAATGTCTGTCTGTTTGTACACGCTAAACTCCGGAAATACTGGACGGATTGGAATAGTTGTGAGGCCTGGGCAACATATAGGCTATGATTGATTTTGGAAAATGGAACACATGATCAGGCCTACATCACTCGCTGAAGGCCACGCGCTATATGCCTATCGCTCGGCGTATCGTCGACGATACAACCGACAAGGGCCGCCAAACCGCCAAGCGCCCGCCTGAACACTCGCACCGCACTGCACCGCACGTTTCCCGCGCTTACGCTTCGAAATGCCAAAACCACGTAATTATTGTGCAGTGCAGTGGGTGTCAAAGTCAAATACAAATAAAAATTTGACGTTTTTTTCGCAACATTTGTTACAATAATCGTCATACGACAACCCTAGCGCATTTTTACGATGACGCGTTGTCACGTGACTCGCACGGCGGGCAACGCAATCTCGACTCTTTGTACGCGTAGTTATGGTACTTTTTCTTCTCGTTCTGAGCAGCAGGTTATTAAGATCTTGTAGGCTATTATAGCGTAGGTATTTTCGCTTTTGTATGGGAGTGATGTATCTGTTACGTAGTAACTATTTATTAATCTGTGATATGATGCAGAACTATAATGGTCCAGCTAAACTATAAGAAATATGAAAATGCCGCCTTATCAAAAGTTGTTAAGCCTGATCAGCATTTTTGTTGTGGTATAATAAAACCGGCCAAGTGCGAGTCGGACGCACGCACGTAGGGTTTCGTACCATAACCTATGAAAAATCACGTTTGCCAATTATCAAATCACCCCTTAAATATTTATTTTATTCTGTATTTAGTATGTTTTTATTTAACAGCAACAGAAATACATCATCTTTAAAAATTTCAACTGTCCAGCTATAATGGTTCATGAGATACAACAGCCTGGTGACAGAAAGACAGACAGACAGACTAACACCGGAGTCTTAGTAATAAGGTCCCGATTTTACCCTTTGGGTTTCCGTACCCAAAGGGTAAAATCGGGACCTAAGAATTGAAGATTTGGAACACCTGATGCAGAAACAAGTTAAATTTATTTGCATAAATATTTGTTTACCAAAAATCGATAATCATCTGATGTGGAAATCTAAGATATCAGGTCAAAGTTGTTTAGCATAATATTATAACATAAGCTGTTTGGGCCTAATTTTTGATATCGACTTACCTAAACTGGCAAAATCTTTCATTTGCTGTCTAATCGTTTGGGATGAATGCACAATGGCCAACAAAAAGGCAGTGGAAGCTGTAGATAGAACGTCGCCGAGATAAAAGACCAATGGGTAATGTCACATTTTTGTTGTCGGAAGATTTTCGTCAAACCCTTCCAGTTATAAGTCGGGGCACTTGGGCACAAGAGATTAACTCCTAGGCAGTAGAAGCTATTAATAGGACGTCGCGCTACATTCGTCGAGATGACAGGCCAATCGGCAATGTCACATTTTTGTTGTCGTGCGATTTTCGTCAAACCCTTCTAGTTTTAAGTCGGGGCACTAGGGCAGATGAGATTAACTCCTAGGCAGTAGGAGCTGTTAATAGGACGATGCGAGACATTCGTCAAGATGACAGGCCAATCGCCAATGTCACATTTTTGTTGTCGGGAGGTTTTCGTCAACCCCTTCCAGTTATAAATCGGGGCTCAAGGGCAAATGAAATTAACTCCTCATTAAAATAGTAGTAGGAGCTCGGTGGCCCGGCGGAAGTACGCATTACTAGCGCTTTCGCAAGATAAGCGACACCGGGCGTGGTCCGCACTTGGATGGGTAACCACAAGTGGCACAAAAATTTCTCGAGCTCCTCCGTGCTTCGGAAGGCACGTATAAGCCGTTGGTCCCGGCTGTCATCATTATATGGCAGTCGTCAAGCTATGTCAGATGCTTTCAGGCAGCCTGAAAAATCTGACACCAGTGTTGGCCTGGTTGACTTACACACTCGAAAAACAAAAAACAAATTAAAATAGTCTTATCTGTGGCCTCAAACACAAAAGCTCACATGCCCACGAGTTTTCAAGAATATTATTAAAAGTTAGGGAAGGTCTCTTTCCTGAAGAGAATTGTCAGGCCGGTCTCCCCGTAATACTTGGCAAAGTTGTTAGCTCCGAAGGAAAACTTATAAGTTCAGTATTTGCGGACTTTCAGAGCATAACACACCAGGAAAATTCTTGGTTATGAGAACGCGCCATATTGAAACAAAAAAAAAACAATGCGCAACGAATAATAAAAACCTTATGACGCAAATTATTGGTGATGACGTGGTTTATACTTTCTTGGATAGTGTAATTTATCAGGACGATGCCACCAATTATCCAGTTGAGTTTCTAAATTCTTTTGCAGCAAATGGTCTCTCGGCACACAAAAGAAGTCTTAATGTCGGAGTACCGATAATGCTGATGTGAAATATGACTCCGTCGAAACTGTGTCACGGAACTCGACTTAAAGTCAATGCTTTGCAACGAAATATAATTGAAGCTGAGATTCTCACTGTGAGTGGTGCCAGTGAAACTGTTTTTATTCTGCGCATACCACTAATCCCTAACAATTTTCCTTTTGAACATACACAGTTCTCTGTGACCACTTGCTTTGCTATGACAATAAATAAGTCGCAGTGTCAGACGCTTAAAGCCGCTGGTGTCGACCTAAGGACTGGTTTTTCGCATGGCCAACTTTATGTGGCTTTCTCCAGGATTAGTAACACTTAGGTCTTTTCATATTGGCTCTCGAAGGAAACACTCCCAACATGACTTATAAAGAACATTTATAAATATGTTTACAGTAAAAAAAAGTAAATTAGAAATAATATTGACTTTTAACTTATAACACTGCTACAAGTACTTTCCTATGTATCTACATTAGTTTGTATTTATATTATTACGCCACCGGAGTCATAAAGTCCAAACGAACGAAGTCGCGGGCATCAGCTAGTTGTATAATAAATACAGATATAGATAAACACCCAAGACAATAAGTACAAATATTTTTTCGTATTTCGATACACAATTAATGGGGAAAGTTGTTCAAAATGATGGACTGAATCACCACTTAAAATATTTGTACTTAATTAAAAAGGACATTGCATATAGTTTAGTTTCAGTTTGTTATATTTTATACTCGTATATTTATAATAATGAAATAAAGATCAATATCATCATTCATGTATGCTTAACATTAGTTCGCTCTCCTCACTAAAGCCAGGTTGTGTTTCAATCGGCCTGGCGGTAATCGAGCGTACATTAAACCAAACGTTTTAAGGGGACAAGCCGACGTTGAGTCACGTCGTCTTGTTTGGTAAGTTTGATACATTCGTAGTTGTGTGCGTTGCTCCCGCTTCTGTTCAGGTTCAGCTGATCTTGACCCAGCCAGTTTATTTTTATTTATTTTATTTATTTAACTTCATACACAAATACAAGTGTAATGGCGGACTTAAAGCCTAAGGCCTTATCTACCAGTCAACCAAACGGGTGATGTAGAGAATGACAGGAGTAGTGCAAAACTTGTATATGTACATGGCGAAAAAAAAGACTATATGTCAAAACAATAAACTACGTACAAAAAAATACACACTATTAAGTATATACTATGATAAACAATACCTACATATGCTACATAAATACACTATGATCTATCTGACAGTTTTTGAAGAAAGTGTGCCTTCACCTGTTTCTTAAATGAAAAGCGGGTTTTAGCCTTCCGGACATCAACTGGTAAATCGTTCCATAGTTTGATAGCCTGGACGATGAAAGAATTTGTAAAGAACCCACTCCGGTGAACTGGCAAAAATAGGTTGAAATTGTTAGAGGAGTGAAGATCTTTGAGATGGGTATCACCCTGAAATTGAAAATTACACTTGAGGTAAGCAGGAGTAGCGGGTTCAAAAAGAATCGAAAAGAGAGTTGTAAGAATGTGCAAGTTACGCCGTTGACGAATTGGTAACCAATGAAGTTGGGAGCGGTAAGACGACACATGATCATACTTACGAAGACCAAAGATATAGCGAATACAGTTATTGAGAAGACGGTCAAGTTTGTTTAGCATATCGCCAGTCAAGTCCGAGTAGCACACATCAGCATAATCTATGATTGGCAGGATCAATGTATTCACCAGCATTGTTTTGGTATCACTGGGGAGGAAATTTTTTAACTTATAAAGAGTTCGTAGGACACCCGTAACCTTTTTAGAAATTTCCGTGACCTGTGTATTCCACGATAGATATGGATCTATGTGAAGACCCAAGTCTTTGACAGTTGTGTCAAATGGTATTACGATGCCCTCAAAACAAACAGATAGTTGGGAATCAATGTCAATCCGCCTAATAAAGTGTGAACTGCCAACTAATAAGGCCTGACATTTTTTTGGATTGACCTTGACCCCGAATTTTCGCGACCACTCAGCTACAGCACTCAGAGCAGTATTGACTTGATCAATAGCATCATCATCATCATCATCCGAGCGTATTCCCGGTTGCATCCTCAGCAGTAACGCTTCAGAGCCCGGGGTCCGCTACCTAACCAAGGAGATTTGACGAGGTTACTGGTTTTTACACAGAGCGACTGCCCTCTGACCTCCGCAACCCAAAGGGCAAACCAGGAACCAACCCTTGGATAGTTTGATGTTCAAACGCTAGGTGGCGTTTGGGACCCACGTGCCTTCCGAAACACGGAATCATCTTTCTTTTCGGATAGTCAGGTTATTCAAGCCTGCAATATCCTATCCAGACTGGAAACAACTTTTCACAAAATATGCTTCCCTGTGGGAATCGAACCCATGACCTCCGAGTCACAAGGCGAATGCCTTGACCACTGGACCACGGAGGCAGTCGGACTTGATCAATAGCAGCGTCCAGATTATCTATGTCAGCTTGTGCATAAAGTTGCAAGTCATCGGCATAAAGGTGGTACGAACACTGAAGATCTTTTGTAATACTATCTATAAAAATAGAGAAGAGTAATGGCGAAAGAATACCTCCTTGGGGCACGCCTGTCTCAAGCTTACGCCAATCTGAGAAGGATTCCTCGGAGCGAACCGACTGCTGTCGTCCTCGAAGATAAGATGAGAACCAGTTAACAACTGCTGAAGATACCTTGAGATGTGCTAGTATGGCTAAAAGGATGTCATGGTCCACGGTGTTAAAAGCATTGGAGAAATCTACCAACGCTAGGACTGTGACTTTCTTATTCTCCATCTCCAATCGAATGTCATCAGTCACTTTGAGGAGGGTAGATACCGTGCTGTGTCCACGACGAAAACCTGATTGGAATGAACTTAACAAGTCATTATCAAAAATATGTCGAGATAGTTGGTAATGGGCACATGCCTCAAGTACTTTTGAGAGAAACGGAAGAATGGAGATTAGAGAGAAACGAGAGAATGGAGACAGTTATCGAAACCAAGACCCCAGTTTCGATCCCCAGGTGAATATGGAAGAGCTCCTATTATAAAGAGTGTATGTGTACTCTTCTCTCACATTTCTTTAAATCCAACTACGAATAATATTTATAAATGCGAAAGTGAGTTTGTATATTTGTTTTGTTACCTTTTCACGCTTCAACCACTGAACCTTTGGATGTTTGGCATGGACATAGTTTGAGACCCAGGAAAGAACATAGGAAAGTTTTTATCCCGTAATTCCCACCGGGAGCAAAGCCCGCGGACACAGCTAGTAAAATATAATTTTTCAAAACTAAACCCGGACTTCAACACCAAACTGCACAACCGATTTTGATAAAATTTATATGTATGCATACTTGTCAGGTGGTCCCTGACAAGTATGCTCTTCCAAACCACCTCCTTTTTTTGAAATCGGTTAAAAACGCTTCCGTATACTTGTTAGAACTGTGAACTAAATGATTCATTGAGAGGGTGTCTAAACGCAAAGAAATCTCCATAACTAGTTTCACAAACAAAAACAAAGTTGATTATTAAATAATTCATTTTTAACTTTATACGGCGAGTCGGTCCTTATTTTGATTATATCTTTTCCATCTAGGTACCTTCACGCACACCAAAAGTCGTCTTTGCGTCTTATTGAGCTAGGGTGTGCTGTCTAGCCTGCAAGAAATAAAAACTAATTACTATTAGTTGGAAAGGAAAACCAAGAATGCGTTTGAAGTGAAAGAAAACGCAAATGTCGTGTTGTGTAAGGAAGTTAAGGGGATGCATGAATTTTTCGGGGTCCAGTGCTACCCCCATATGGAAATAAATAATTTGAAAGGAAACAGAGATATCACTTAAAATGTTATCTTGACCAAACTCAAGATAGCTCTTTGAACTATTTTATGAACTACTGTTTACAATAATTTAAAGTAAGAACCTGAAGCTTTTTTACGCAAATTTGCGAAAATCGGCCAATTTTGGCTAATGGACATAGACAAGCTTCACGTTTTCTTTTTAAACTGTTAACAGTAGTTCACAAAATACAATGAAATTTTGGACTTGGCCAAAACGAAATTTTAAATGATACCTCCGTTTCCTTTCAAATAATTTATATTATAAGGAGGGTAGCACTGGAGCCCGAAACATTCATGTATTCCGTTAAGCATTTGGTGGGAATGCGGAATATACTCCACTGACATGAACACAGTTCTTAAGGCTTGGTAGGCAGTGCTTTCTTTGTTTTCAATACTATTTGAGGCAAAAAAAAGTGCTTTAAAATTTGAAAAAAAAAAGATATATCTTATAGGGATCTAGTCTCATCAAATTCGCATTAGGTTACATGATCTAACAAACTTTACTATACATAAAGAAACCAAAGTAACCACTTTTTGTAATAATTTTTCTAGAATAAGACTAAACATTTTATTCTTGTCTCAAAGCCACTTAATATTTATAGACAAATTCGCAGAGTTCCTTTATATCCCTTTTTTTTTAAAATTTAAAACCCATGACATCTACATTCCGCGTCATTCCGCGTTCATTCATCGCCTCCCGTTCCCCAGTTAGACGAGATATGTAGGAGTCTGCGGGGATGCCTCGGAGATCGCCCCACAGCTTTTCTCACAGGGTCTTCGGAATACAGGGCCATAAGTTGATTGATGACTATGAGTTGACGTCATACGGCCGTGGGCTCTGTCTTACCCAATATGTATAAAGAAGTGCTAATGTTTCTGAATCAGCATGACGACACACGTCGATTGCGACCCCGCATCAATGCACTCACAGAATGTTGGCGGACATTATCAGCAATTTTACAGTAATACGGCCTTATCTGTAGATTCTGGTGATTCGATTATCCATTTTTAAATCAATTTTTATGGAATTTATATTTTTGTTTTATAAAAGTATACTTGTCAGGTGGTCCCATAGAAATTATATCAAATTCGAATGTGTAGTTCGGTGTTGAAGTCGGTTTTTAGTTTGGAAAAATTATTAATCCAGTAGAAGTAGAATAAATGCACTTATTGTTAGTATTTTTGCGATTCAGCTTTAGGAGAGTAAACTTTGAGAGGACTGTTGACCTGGGTCACTTGGCAGGTATTAGTTGTGTGGTGACGGCGAAGTAGGATACATTTTCTCAACACTCCTACGGGTGTTGTAAAAACAGACTAAGGAGATATGGGCGTCCTCTGTGCTTTGACTTCATACTTATCATCCACTGCGATCACAAAACCTCCTGCCCAGCGTGGTGATTATGAAGAAACTCAGGGACGTGTGTGTGTGTACGCAGCATTACGTAGGTAGTAACTTATTAACAATCTGTGCCTTGACTTATTGGGAGAGGCTTTTTATCCAGCAGTGAACCTATAATGGCCTGTAAATAAAGACTATGGACTCATTGAATTTGTCTTAACAATGAGATCGCACTTAGAACTTACTGTTAGGATGTTTTCTGATGCATGTCAAGTCGTGAAAAAAGATTGAACACGTAGGGTATTTGACTTAGTTTGTTATTGAATAATAGCAAGAAAGTTGGTTATTATATGAAGCAGCAATTAACATTTCAAACTTTTGCATAAAGAAATGTGGGAGCGTGGTGGAGACATGACGCTATATCTTTCGTATGCTTAAAATAATGACGTCACATGGCTCTATGTGCAATTGTGCATCCTCTTTCTAATTTTATTACTTAACAGTTCTTCCACCAGATTTGAAAAGCTTATGACTTGCTTATTTTTTTTGCGGTTCAAAAAATAATTACTTTGTGGTTCAAAAAATGATTACTTAATAATCATTTTTGAGTGAAAAATAAAAAATATTGTCAAATACCTTATCAAGTAAAGTAGGTATTACGTTAACGAAGATACAGGTCAAAATAGTAGAATATTTAAGTGTCGACGTTTTAATGGCTTTTGGTCTAAAAATGAAACTGGTTTCTAATTGGAGTCCAAATGTAACGAGTTTGTTGTTTAACCTCAATAAATAAAGATCATTTCAAACTCTTTCGTCACTCTATTGAAACATTGTAGATTGCTTTAATATTTAATTGTTTTTATTTGTTTATTATTATATAAAGTAAATATACAATTCACACGTCTGTGAATAAAAAATGTATACCTACGTCTAACATCTCCAAATACCTCGGTTGCCTGAAAGAGATGGCTGTTACGTATCTATTTTATATATAGTTACTCGTATGTCGCAGTTGTGGATTGTATTATCCGCGATTTGACAAAACCTCGAGCTGTTTGGCATTTCAGCTCGGTTTTGGACAAGAGCTTAAAAACCGTTCACTAGATTGTCAGTGTGTTACGTTTAACAAAACAGCTAACGTTTAGATAACTTGCCATCAATGTCGCCGCGCAAAACAGATTGTAGATTTTAGTCCGGAATTCTGATTTCTGGCATGCGTGCCTGTCAGTGCGGAACGAATATATATGGCCTCCAATAAGGTAAATTCCTTACCGTGTTCCGAAAGTAGCTGATTTTTATCGAGCAACATCGGCGTCATCGTCTATGATTTCGGACTGCAAATGGTTGAAAAAAATAAAGCAGATTGGTTCTATGATGTTGGAGACTGGATTACATAGGTAGTAAGAAGTTAAATTGAGGCTCTATATTAATGCCGCGAGTGATTAAAAAAAAAGAAACTACTATTGCTTATATTTTTTGGATCACTTTTGTTAAACGTTAACACATTGATAATCCAGCTGAACGATTTTCAGCTGTTGTACAAAACCGAGCTGCAATGACAAACAGCTTGAGGTTTTGTCAAACAGCAGATTATACAATCGAACTTCGACATATATACTGTATCATAATCGAAGTTAAGAGACTTAACACTTTATACAAGAGGCAACAAAATCTAAATATACAAATAGCAAGCTCTAAGTTTGGAGGGCCCTCTGGTTTAATAATATTATTATTAGTAAGTAATGCATTTAGGCATGAGATATCACGGCAGGGGCCCACGTCACCCACGCCTAGCTACGCTATTGATCATGTTTTGGTGCAATACAAAATGTTACTAACTCATAGTTAGAATAACAACGTCAAATTTCTTTAGACTGTCTGTCTTCGCATCGTAGCTTCTGAACGGAAGAAGATATACAGATCTGTGGATGAAACAATAGAAAGGTTCCGTACCTCAATGGTAAAAAAGGGACCCTATTACTAGGACTCCGCGGTCCGTCCGTCCGTCCGTCTGTCTGTCTTTCTGTCAGTCTGTCTGTCTGTCTTTCTGTCAGTCTGTCTGTCTGTCTGTTTGTCACCAGGTATATATCAATTCATGAGTAAAATGTTGAAATTTTCACAGATGATGTATTTCCGCTATAACAAAAATACTGATATGTGATTTTTCTGCCGTTTTTTGCTCGAGATTCATTACGGCAAAAGGTAGACGCTTGAAATATTCACAGAATATTAAGTTGTATATTCACTTTAATAATAAATAATAAAATTTAAATAAAATAAATATTTAAGGGGGGCTCCTCCCATCCACCAACCTTATTTTTTTTAGATAATGGTACGGAACCCTTCGTGTGCGAGTCCGACTTGCACTTGGCCGTTTTTCTATGTTAGATGATTTGATCGTGAGTGTAGTTATACTTATAATTCAATAAAATTTACGAGTCGGGGTTACTTAAAAAAATATATAGTAGAACAGGAATTTTAGCTCCATAATAGAACATTGCTGTTTACATAACTGTCTACACACGAGACTTCATGTCATGACACATGTTTGTAACAAACTTTATTTGAATGTATTGTTTAGCGATCGACATTGACTCAGGCCGTGCCATAGCAAGAACAAATGCCTACGCAATGACTGTAAAGTCCTAGCAAGGAATATTTATTCAAGTAAAGTCCAAAATAAGTCTGGCGTTTATTTAATTGTGGTTTGTATCCCGATCACTCGATTAAGAAAAATGCTTTTTTGTTTTGAAAGGGTATACCTTCCAAGTGGTCCCTAAGAAATTTTATGAAAAGCGGTCGTGAAATTTAGTTTTGAAACCAAAATAGGTAATTGGAAAAATTGTGACTGTCACTTATGTTGAAAATTGCCTTTTTTATTTTGAAATTTTCATTACCTCATTATTTATAATCGTTATTTACCAAAAGATTTTCATCAAATTATTAGTTACTAGCTAATGCCTGCGACTTCATTCGCGTGGACTTTATGACTCTGGCCTATTTATATAAATACAAATTAATGTATATACATAATTAAATACTTGTAGCAGTGTTGTCTATGTTAAAAGTCAATATTATTTTAACTAGACAGTTGAAATTTTCACAGATAATGTAATGCCGCTTAACAATAACATACTAAATACAGAATAAAATTAAGTAATATTAAATCCCATACTACAAATGATTTTTCATAGATAATGGTACGGAACCCTTCGTGCGCGCGTTCGACTCGCACTTGGCTGGTTTTATTATATCTCAACAAAAAATGCTCATCAGGCTAAACAACTTTTGCTAAGGCGTAATTTTTATATTTGTTATAGTTTAGCTGGAACATTATAGTTCTGCATCATGTGTTCCATTTCCCAAAATCAATTTTAGCCTATATGTTGCCCAGGCTTTACAACTATATAATAAAAAAGTTTCATTTGAATCCGTCCAGTATTAACGTAGATTAGCAGACAAACAGACTTTTTTCTTAAATTCCATTACTATGCATTCATCGACCCAATTTTTTTTTTGGAAAAATATTCAATGCTCTGAGACAATTTTTTACTGTTTTATTATATGTATAGATTACAGCTAACCATGGGTTTCAAAACCTCACAGAAAAACGAAACGAATACCTTAAATGTAAGACAGTGGGCATAGTATCAAGGTTCGTTAAAAAAATGTATTTGTTACAGAAAATAACAGGCGTGTTCAAGCCGAAAGACGAAGAACCTTACGGCCGACTGAACCCGAAGTGGACCAAATGGATGCACAAGCTGTGCTGCCCGTGCTGCTTCGGCCGCTCCTGCCTCATCCCCAATCAGGGGTACCTGTCGGAGGCAGGCGCGAGCTTGGTGGACTCCAAGATAGGCCTTAAAATTGTGCCAAAGACCAGGGTAAGCCGACCAAGTCAACTGCTTAAAAGTCATTGGGTGTCTATATTTTTCTTCGCATAATGAATAAATTCGATCCTGTATTGTTAAATCCCTTAAATTATTAAAGAATCTGTCATACGTACGGTGAATATGCTACCAATTCAAAGAGTGCAGAGGTTTTAATGCTTATACATACATACATATTATCACGCCTGTTTCCCACAGGGGTAGGCAGAAACTATGGACCTCCACTTGCTACCTCTACTTGCTAATGCTAATTTTTTTAATGCAATTGCCAGAAGAAAAGAGTTATCCTGAAATTGGTAGCTTTAGATAAGGGACGAAACACATAACTGTATTGCGCAACGCGGTTATGTGTTTAAGTTCAAACTGATTTAAAAAGTGCAGATTAATATAAATACGATGGTTAAGTATTAGTATGTATGATTAGTGATTACACTAACAAAATGAAAGCTTATTATGTGTATCTAGTGTGGGTGCCGCCTTACGAACCTTTCGAATTTTTGCTAGACGTAGAATACGAATCATTTACACATACGATTATTATGCAATATGAATATTTTGATGTTACACGCATTATGTTATAAAAATAACAATAAATCATTTCACCTTGCAAGCTGCAGAGCGCATCGCTATTAAAAAGTTGTATAAATATTAATATGACTTTGCACATAAGTAATATTACAGAATTGGGACTAAGGGATTATTATTTTTGTTTCATCGCATCATGTTTTCTGCTGGATAGGTGGCCTCTCTTTAATACCATTATAGCGTTTACACACGGCGCCGCAGCGCGGTGCCTCTACGATAACGTGTTCGCAGCGTTTACGCTATTACCAAGCAGTTTTTCACAGATGGTCGGTCTTATACCCAGTGACTTTTAAAATACCTGTTCTTACTACGACAATTGGTTCAAAATTATAAAATCACACTTTTTACTACCGTGCAGGGAAGTAAGTACAAGTATGATCACAAGGGCAAAAATTAATAGATTCACGTGTTACTTTGCGGAAGTCAAAGTTACACGCTATGGGATTGTAACATAAGCAATGTTTATATTTATACGTTGTTATGAAGCTAAGGAGGAGTTTTAGTGAAGTTTTCCTTCTATAACGTCTACATTTCGTTGCATTATTAAATATCGCAAGTAAGTGGCGTAACTAAGGTCAAATAATCAATTAAGTAGCATTTCCGTACATTTAATAACAAGAGAGTTTTATCTTAATAAAATACTACGTAAACACTATCAAACTAATACTTATCCTCACACGGGAGAAGAATAGGAAAAAATTCATAACAAGATATGCGTTTTAAAAGTAATACCCGACTACGGGATTATTTTTACGGTATCTTTATTGAGCTGACGAGCTTTACCGTGTACGCGCGTCTCCAAGGTCGCTGGAAGTCAAACGATATTGCTCGTTATAATAGTGGTGACCTAAATCAGAATAATGCGATACAGAATTTAAAAGTGCGGATAGGGCTATATGAACGCATTATAAATGTTTATTACATACTAGCTGATGCCCGCTACATTTCTTAAAGTTAAGCTGGACCATTTTGGTTCTGCATCAGGCGTTCCATTTTTCAAAATCAATTATACCCTAAACGTTGCCCAGGCTTAACAGCGATTTTACAAAAATTGCAAAAAAACATCATTGCCTTATGCTGAGTGGTGCCATTTCGGTGTAAAACTAATTTTAATTAATTAGAACATGCAAGTGATGTAAATTAACACTGAATAAAATATTTTTCTTTCTCTCTTTCAAAAAAAGATTCATTCGAATCTGACCAGTATTTTCTAAGATTAGCGTATACAAACATATTGTCATTTTTTAATTCTTATTCTAATTAATATGTCTCCATCGGCCCGAACATTTTTTTGTAAATATATACGATGTACAGATTTTTTTTTTACTGTTTTGTTATATGTATTAATTTGCAATCTTAAGATCGGTGTATTAGTTATTATTCTGATTTAAAAAGCGCAACTGTATTCATACGTACACCTACATACTGGTCACTTATTTATCTCTACGGGGTGGATTAAGCCCAGGCATCGGGTGGATCAAGTCCAGGCATCAACTAAGGGCCACTTTTAACGTTCCTATGTAAAGAAAACAGGCTCATAATATGTGAATGAACTATATTTTGTATTTTGTTCAAAATTTTAGGCTCAGTAGTTTCGGAGATCAGGGGAAATGGTAAATGTTCGTCTTTTTTCACGAATAAAATCAAAACTATTTTACAATATTAACAAAAATATATTTGAGATCCTCATAATGAGCCTTTTCGTTTGATGTATGACACAGTAAGATTTGCAATATTTTTTTTAAATTTCCTACTTTGTCTTCAGTCCAAAATAACCCTTATTTAAAAATAAAATATTTATTTACTTTGCACATCTGTGTTTGGGTCATAGGATTACACCATCCTACCAAATTTCACCTGATTTGGTCCAGAAGATTCGGAGTAAATCGGTTGTGACACACGAGCGATCCTATAAGAGTTCCGTTTTTCATTTTTTGTACGGAACCCTAAAACAAAAATTTTTAGGTTTAAGTAGGAACTACTGACATTAAAAAATAAAAGATATTTGTATGTAATATTGTTTTCAGGTTTAAGCAACAACTACCGACATTATTATTTTTTTGTTTGATTATGGAATATTTAAAATTGAAGTTAACCAAATGTTAAATGTACAGAAATAAATGTTACTATGGAATAAATAAGGTATTAAATTGAAAAAAAAATATGTGTTTAGGTGGTGAAATTAGTGTCGGAAACTTTCAACTATCTCCGGATAGACAGGGAGCGGTCGCGGTTGAAGAGGGCCATCACTGAGCAGTTCCCCAACCTCAGGTTCAACAGGATGGGGCTCCCGCCGAAGGTAGGCTTGGCGACGTGACGTATATACACAATCACGTCTCTATCCCTAATGGGGCAGACAAGGCATTTTAGGTCTTGCCACTTTAAGCGTGATGGTGGGCGAAAAGGTAGAAAACAGAATCAAAATATTGATGGGTTACTATCCGCATCGTCTATTACCATGTCAGCTTTTACTTCCATGAGGAAGCATTTATTTTTTAAAATTTATTTTAGGTCACATGAAGTCCTGCAAAAATACGCTGACAAATGTAAACAAAGTCCATAAAGTGGTGTGAAATGAAAAATATTTATGTAAAGTCGAGAGCAAAAGTCTATTCAAAGCGTAAAGGTTTTAATCGCTTCGTGTATTCGCGTGGTGTAAGAAGATTTGTTCGGGTGCTATGTCAAATATTATAGGATTGGCCTCATAACGTCATAACAAAAGTAGCTTTAATTTTTAAGAAAATTCTATTGTATTATTATCTTTTAAACTTTTTATTACTGCTAAAATTGACTTTTTCAACCAACTAAAAACCAAAGTAAAATGAATCGATAGAAATGCAGACATTTATCAAAATCTACTCATAACGCATCTTCTATATAAACTCTTACAAATTATGTGTATGAGTGAATTGTGTGTAAGCTAAGGAGAAGCGTCGTTTGCACTCGACCATACATTTAGGGATTTGGCTTGCAGGTGGGGTCGTTCCAGCTATTCGTGGAGGGCTACAAGGACGCAGACTACTGGCTCAGGAGATTCGAGCAGGACCCGCCTCCGCCTCATGTCATGAGGAAGTTAGTATCTACATTTTACGATACTTATACTTATTCTATTTTCAAAAAGATTCCGACGGAAAAGTTAACTCAGAGGTATATAACAAAGACCTCATATCATAAGAAAATACTGGACTCAAATAAATAGATGCCGAACTTCACAAGGAAGATGTGCCGAAATAATGTGCAGTATATCTTAATTGCTGCGGGGATAGTTAGTTAAGATGTTCAGTACTCAATTTATTTAAAGTTCTATTACGAAAAGTCTATGTGCCTCCTTACTGAATCTTGTCCATTAATGGTCCGAAAAATGCACGATCACGATAGCGGCTTTACTAAATGGATCAACAACCATCCATTAACCCTCTAACTTTGCTGCAAATTTTAGAAAAACATTTACAAATATTTATCTCATAATTTACCTAAATTGCAACTACCTCAATGGTCACTCTTTTGGATATGGATGCATATCTCTCTTTTGGATATTTTTGGCATATGGATGCATACCGTCAATCTTCCATTTGAATGATCGCCCGTCACCGAGCGACAGGCGGTCTTTTTTACGGATTTGTGTTGTATTAGTGATTCTAATTTAAGATAGTTCGATAGGTGCAAAATCAACATCTATGAATTGTTCCACAAAATTTTACGGACATTTTGTTAAAGATTTTTAACCACTGACGCAAAAAGTAGTAAGAGTGTTGTAAGTTTGACGTGTCTGTCTATGGCATCGTAGCTTCTAAACGAATGGCCCAATTTCTTCATTATCGCGCCTGGTCTATCGAGATTGTTGTGGGCTATGTTTGATACAATTCGGTTTAGCTGTTCAAAAGTTATTGAGGGTAAAAGTCGGAATTTTTTTATTTGCTTGCCAAAACTTATTTTATAATCGGCCAAGTGCGAGTCGGACTCGCGCACGAAGGGGTCCGTACCATGATCTATAAAAAAATCACTTGTATGGGATGGCACCCCTTAAATATTTATATTATTCTGTTTTCAGTATTTGTTATTATAGCAGCCACTATCACTGTTCCTGAGATACAGCTGGTGACAGACGGACAGACAAACGGCCAGCAGAGTCTTAGTAATAGGGTCCCGTTTTTACCCTTTGGGTACGGAACCCTAATAAAAATGTGATGATTCCAGATTCCAACTACAGTTCGAGCGGCTGGTGGTGCTGGACTACATCATCCGGAACACGGACCGCGGCAACGACAACTGGCTGATCAAGTACGAGGGGCCCTCGGCCGGCCAGCAGGACATCCGCATGAGAGACGCCTCGGTAACATGCTCTTTAATTCTTTTAGAAAAACACTTCCTGACCACGTTAAGGGTCCACGACATAACTAGTGCAAAAGGTCGCTCTAAGCGATAAGAACGCCCATTGTACCTATGTGTTTTTATGTCACGCTTTTATCCTATTCCTTTAACACTTAATGTCACATTTTACAATATTAAATTAAAAACTATTAGTATGAGTGATGCCCCGATAACATGCTATTTACTTCCTTATAACGGTCTGTGGCCACAGAATACGTTAATATTACCAAGGTATTATATTGGAGAAAAATCTTCCAAAATTAAACCCAGTTACAGTGTGCTTAAGTCCAATTAAGTAAAAATGTACCTTACGTGTGCGAAGCGATGGTCCGTATCATTTTATCTCTAGCGTCAAATTTTAACCTTACGTTTGTGAATAAGCCACATTTGAAGGACGGCCTAGTTTCATAGCTAAACTGCGGAGTTGGCCTGGCCTCCTGTAGTGACATCTATGCCACTACACAAGTACTACTTTCACAATAATGCAGACACGGAAACAGTTTATAAGATGCCTTCGAGATGGCGCTAACCGTAGCCCACATCTCGATTTCAGAGTACGTGCAATTGTTTAGGGGCAATTTCGTAAAATTGCTTAGGGGCCCCTCGGAATGTACGACACTGTCTGTCGGTACCATTATACGGAAAGAGAGGCCCACAGTGACTATTTTTGGCAGAGATAATGAGTTCTCATTGCCTTCTGTGTGACTGTGTGCACTAAAATTACAGAATTAATATACGTATTATATACAGGACAGAATCTCCTAGGGCCCCGCGCAATATGCGTTCCAGTCCCCTGTCCTCACACCGCTCCCGCGTTCGCGCCGTGTGAAGGTTTTGAGCAGGCGGCTGCAGGCGCCTCGACAAGGTGGAAACGGGGGAAAGATGCGGGGACGGAGAACGAGGCCGTATATTGCGCGGGACCTTAGGAGATTCCGTTCTGTATGTAATATTTATATTTATTCTGTGCTAAAATGTATTATTGGTGCACAGGAGTGGGGCGGCGCGGAGGTGCGCATCGCGGCCATCGACAACGGGCTGGCGTTCCCGTTCAAGCACCCCGATTCGTGGCGCGCGTATCCCTACCACTGGGCCTGGCTGCCGCAGGCCAAGCTGCCCTTCAGCCACGAGACCAAGTCAGTATGCATAATAACATATACACATAGAATTTGTCTACCCTGAGCCACCCTAATATAATATCGAATACTAGCGCAAAATGTATTAAGCTTGATATGCAGTCTTTCTTGTAATTTAAGTAGGATTAGTGCCTACCCTTTCAAAAATATTTGTGCACGTCTCTGATTTAGTGTATAGTTTGTGCAGTCGAAAAATGAACATACAAGTCTCTTAAAATTTCATATTTTATTTCTTTTACTTTATACACAAATACAAGTATAGTGTATATTATGTCTGTTGGCGTAAACTCTGTCAAGCGAGATCATGCGACGAGTTCAGTCTTACTCTGTCAGAAACTCTACGTGTTTTTTTTTTGACAACGAAGTAAAGCCTATTCTAACTTGCTCTGTCGTTCGATTGTTCGTGTCATTTTTGCACAATTGGTCAACAGTTTAGCCGTTTGGCATTTTTATAAGCAATCAATCTGCTTGTCAAAATGCCGAGCGGCCATATTGTCGACCATGGAATAGACATAAATGAAACGAACGAACGGCAAAGCAAATTAATTTTTGGCTGTACAAACTATACTCCCATGTGATGTTTCAAAGTCCTTTGATAAATGATTCACATGTACTCTCAGAAATATTCGCATGTACATACATTTCTGTATTATGTAATGATTCTTTGATTAGATAATATGAATAATATCTTGATGATAGGTCTACCTACTGAGAGTTTACTTTTCGAAATGGTTGCACAAATCTTTTGGTTAGTTTCGGAGTTTCACAAAGCTCATATCTGGACCCTTTACCAATAATAATTTGGAATTGAACAATTCTCTTGTGATAACCATTTAATTATAAATAATAATTAATTTTTATTCAATATCTTCTGTTTCCAGGTGTGTGAGAGAGAGAGAGAGTCCTTTTTCGAATCGATTTGTTTTTTCTTGTTTCCAGGGAACTTGTTCTTCCACTATTGTCGGATATGAACTTCGTGCAAGAGCTTTGCGACGAGCTCCACATATTATTTAAAGTAAGTGCCAAGTTCTATGAAATTAGATTGATTTGATCAAATGATCATAAGGCTGATTGCAAAACGTAGTTGTCAAAGCGGCCGGAGGGAAAAGAAAAACTTATAATGCCAGGTGCATTATAAGTTTTTCTTTTTCCTGCTCCCCTAATCGTACAAATCTTTAAATAGGCTCAAGGGAATGGACGAATATGTAAATCATGCTTTGATCATTTAATACAGGATAATTTACGAAGGCAAATCTTCAAAAGTTTCTGCCGGTTTAGGTGCGGGGGTAGGATACGACTTACATCTAAAAAAATCACACATGCACAAAAATAATTTGTGTCGCTATAAACAAGTGTTCCCGAGGACTATAGGCTTTTAGCCCTAAATTTAAGCCTATCAGTCTTTTTTAGGACTATGTCATTTTTAAAAGCCTATGAGCCTAAAAAGCCTTTCTTGTGACTGTAGGTTTTTTAGAGTATTAATAGGCTTATATTTAGGCGAAAGCCATTTTGTTAGTATCAGCCTGAGTAATACATAATAATTATGAATAAGGGATTTATTTTATTTTTAATTGATAATCAAAAAAGAAAAGAAAATTTATATGTTACTTAAATATCGCCAAAACAACATCGAACCAAAAGCCTATAAAGATTTATAGTCCTTTAGGCACGGCCTATTCAACAGCCCTAGCCTAAAGGACTAAAAGCCTATAAAGGCTTTTAGCCTGTCAAGCCCCTTTATTAGTAGTCTAGGCTTCAAGAAAAGGCTAAAAGCCTAAAGTCCTCAGTATCACTACTATAAACGCATACTTACAAAAAATCGTCCACCTTCACGCTATGATCTTTGAGTCTTGAGGCTGAGGCACAATATACCTAATCCATACAGTAGCTTGACTCGGCCGCATCTTTGAAATGTATACCTACGGCTGGTCGGAGCGCTAGGATTGGCGTCTACGGAAGCAGACATGTTTACATAGATTTTCATTGTGTGTAGATTTATGTTTTGAGAATGATTGCACCTAACTATTAGTGATTACTGTTATAAATTGTAAATATTAAAGTTGGAAGTTAATATATAACTGACGGACGCTTTTTCGTTGAAACGTTCGTTGATTAAATAAAACATTCTCAATACAAAAATTAATATGATTTTTGAAAAACAAGATATTTATGTAGGTAGAATTTGAGATGATTCGGAATGTATATGTAGGAACTGTGGGCATATAATAATGAGAGACTCAGAATACTTCACTTATGGGCTAAAACGTTTTAACGCTAATTTAGGTATAGATTGTCACTAGATAAGTGTTTTTCATCTGATCTATTTAAAAAAAAGATGGTTTCATTCCAAAACGTTTAGTGCTAAATTTACTGCTGGTTCCCTCGGTTCTGCAACATAAAAAGGAAAGTCCGTCAGACAGACATTAGCGTCAAACTTATAACAACCCCTCTTTTTTGTCGGGGGTTAAAAACAAGGTGACTATGGTTTGACAGTTGTGGTTACGAGTAAAGTAGGCTGCCCGCCGCCGCCGTTCCCGTGTGATTTAAGCGTCGTGGTTTAAGAATAATTCTCGTAATTGTATTCTTAATAATTTGTTCTATTTTCTAAAAGTTGTAAGTATTAATTTTACCTTTTAGCATCAACAAGATGTTTTTATTACCGTTGAATTTAGGCACTCATAAACACTGCAGTATACATGTTGTCGGGAAGACGCCATTAATAAATATTATATTAGTAAGTTTGTACCAAGCACTATAGCTACTTTACGGAATCGCAACGGGGCCGAATAGCGCGGCAACGCGGCACAACACATACGTTCACTCAGAAAGTTTTGCGAAAATAAAAAATAGGCTTAAATTGGATTTTTTTATTAAATCTTTTCAAAGTACTCTTCACTAGTCTCTCTACAAAGATTAACGGGCCTGAACCCATTTTCGAAACACTTTTTCCAGTCCGTTGCAGACACCTCGTTAATAGCCTACTCAAACGCTGACAGCGCATCTTCCGGCACGAAAATTGTAACCCTTTGAGCAGATTTTTTTATTTTCGGGTATTAAAAGAAGTCACATGGTAGGTCAGGACTGTAAGGAGGGGCCCAGACGTTAGATCAGCGTGCTGTCCAGGAAGTCCCTTGTTTTGAGCGCGGTGTAGGCGGGCGCGTTGTCATGGTGGAGCAGTAGCCCGTGGAGCCGTGAATGCTTGTTGCTCACAACAGAGATGGCAAGCATTTGGTAGCATACCATTCGGCGTTGGTTGATGCTTCTTGATTCCGTAAAGGAATTGACACCAAGTAGCCAATCAAATTGAAAAAGCTCGCTATCAAAATCTTCCCCCCGCTTCTAGATCGCTTCACTTTGGTAGGCGTTGATTCGGTTTGAAACACCCAAACCGTCGACTGGCGCTTTGTTTCTGGATCGTATATATACTCATCACCTGTAATGATGTCGTAAACACGCCGAGACGAGCCTGCTTCAAATTTGTTTATCATATCGCGGCACCATTCCACCCGGGCTTGATTCTGAGCATCTGTAAGGTTGTGCGGCACCCAACGTGAAACTATCCTCCTCACGCGAAGATGCATATGTAGAATCTCGTAAACGCTTCCTGATGCAATCTGCAGGATGTGCTGAATTTCCTGCACATACTTAACACGCCTATTGTCGCGGATTGAATTTTTCACTGCTAGCATGTTTTCTTCCGTAACAGCCGTCAAAGGGCTACCACTTCTTTCCTCATCCCCCAAAGTTAGTGTACCGTGCTTGAATTCGTTATACCAACGATACAGAGTTGCTTTGGAAGGGCCTTCACCCATAAATGCCATTTGAAGCCTATCGTACGATTCATCCGGTTTCAGGCGACACCTGAAATCGTAAAAAATCATAGCGCGAAAATGTTCTTGGCTCAGATCCATTTTTCAATAAGACGCATTAATTTGAATTTTTAGAAATAATTTGAGAAATTTTATAATTAGAACGTACCTATTTTTAACTTATAAATAATTATATTTTCAAAATAAATTGTAACTGGCCCGGCTCACATACATAAAAACTTTTTTTAAGCTATACTTTCTGAATGGCCTGGTCAGCAACCAGACTCTGCAACGCCCGGCTTGGCTCTGCGTAGTTTTGTCTTGCCACGATTGGTTAGGTGCCTTGTAAACGACGTTTGGCTGTGTGCGTGCGTCGATTCAAGCGTTAGTGTGGAGTACATGTACTGTATGAATGGATCAGGTATATTGTGGCTGAGGGCTCTGCCTGCTTAGGGCCGCAAGACCTAAAATACTCTGTCTGTTCCATTGGGGATAAATATGTGATAGAATATTTATGTAGGTATGTGTAATGCAACTTATAAGTGATAATATTGTAATTGCAGCAAGATAAAGGCTTCGATAAGGGCCTATTCGAACGGCAGATGTCAGTGATGCGCGGGCAGGTGCTGAACTTGACGCAGGCGCTCAAGGACAGCAAGAGCCCCGTGCAGCTCGTGCAGATGCCAGCGGTCATCGTCGAGAGGTATTGCTTATTGTGATGAAGCTAGTAAGTAATTACACTGTTATGTAGCAAAACAAACCTGTTCAGCGGCAGATGTCAGTGACGCGCGGGCAGATGCTGAACCTGACGCAGGTGCTCAAGGACAGCAAGAGCCCATTTTTTTTTATGTAGGTAACAAATATTAAGTCGGCTGAATCCTGTATGTTTATTACACAGGCGGCAAAAATCATCGTAATAAATAACATGGCGCATATGTGCCAAGTAATGTACTGCTCTTTTAAAAGAGAAAATAATGTTTTTTATTATATCTGTCAGGTCCAAGAGCGGGTCGACGTCGTCGCGCTTCTTCGACTCGTTCCAGCAGCGGTTCCAGCACAAGTCGCCTTTCTTCTCGTGGTGGTGAACATGAGCCGCACTAGGTGCGTTTATATTTTGTATAAATTAAAATAAATAACAAGTAATTTGAAAAATATACGTATTTTTTTAAAACAAGCTTTTATCTAACAATGACCTAAAAGGTTAAAGTGCTCTTCAAAACGAATCAATCGAGCCCAGGGGGTAATGTTGTTTTATCACAGAGATGCCATGACCAGCTTTCAGTTCCATCATCAGATCAACTCCATATCATCATAATATAGATTGTCACGCTAAATACGTATGCGTGCAAAATTTCACTCAATCGGAAATCGGGAAGTGGTTCAAATATAACTTGCAAGATTTGATTACAGACAGACAACGGGACAGGTGAAACTAAATAAAAGCTTGTAAAAATCTTTTATTAGAATACATTTTAAAACTCACGTTGCCCACCGGGTTGTAACAACACAATACCGCTTACAAATGAAAAAAAAAACAGTTTTTCGTGTGACGGAATATAAGGCGTACAAGTCTTGCCACGTGTCACTTACATCGCTATCTCTTGCTCTTGTGAAGGTGATCGTTATCGTATTGTTTGTTGCACGCGGCGTTGGTGGTCGTTTTACTTAGTAAATAATCTAGGCCTATGGGATTGGCCATATATTTCTTTGCCACACACTTTTTTATATCTAATTTTCTTCAAATATTACTCAAGCATTGTTATTTTTATTATGAAAAAATATTTCCATTGTTTCAGGGCGTGAATGGTGGTTGTTACGACGCGGGAAGCGAGAAACATTAGCAAACAATGTATATGTAAGGCGTAAACTAGCATTTCAAACTACTTGCATATGTTCGATCAATCTGCACAGGTAACTTAGCCTGGCATAAACATTAACCTTCTTACTATAAAACATTGTCAGATGTCTAATAATGTATTTTAATGTCTTTTTACTAGATGTCAACTTCTTTAAGGTTATGTAAGGCTTAACTCACACCGGAGCGGCAGCGGCGGGCTGCCTACTTTACTGTCAAACCATAATCACCTTTATTTCTATCTCTGAAATGCATAGAATAGCTTGAATAAACTCGGTCGCTTGTGGCTGCTGGCAGTCGCGAGGCTTATGTTCAAGCTATACTGTACATTGCTCGAATAGAAAAGTAAATATGAACGTGCGCTGCCCGACGTTGCCGTTTCTCTGTGAATTAATCCTAATGGTTTCAATGTTATAAAGTTAGTCCGTGTTTTACAATAAGACTGTAAGGTCTGAGATATAATGAGATCAGAAGTGAACAGTCTCATGTTAATTTTTGTGAAAAATTTGCTATAAATAACTGTTTGGTCATAAAAGAACGTGTCAGATCGCATATTTAACGTTCGGCTCGGGCAGCTAATTTACGCGATCTAATACATTCTTTATTTTAGATTATGGCATAAATTCAATGATTAGCCTAAAGAAGTATGTTTATGTTGGCTAAGTTATCCGTGCTTTACCAATTAGCTTGTTTAAATTTTGTTTACAGTTCTTTATTTTTGTATAATATTTTTGTAAATCCCGCAAGTTCCAATCATTTTGTATTTACAATTTTATATTAACTGAAGTTTAAGAGAAAAAGAAAATAAAAAAATGTTCTATTACTTTTAGGTCTTAATTCTTAGAGAAAGCGTTGCTAAAAGAAATATAACCTGAGAACGACTTGGTTCTTTACCAACTTTTTAAAAAGGAATTTATTTTGCTGGGCGTTGACAAAAAAAAGTTCGTTTAAACTCCAATTTTGTATCTTATTTAAGGTATGCTTCGATATCATACTGCTAGATTCATTGCACTATGTTTAGTTTTCTGTAGAAATACAAATTAATAAATTGATAAACAAAATTTGTTAGCAATGCTTTAATCATATTAATCAAAAATCTGTTATTTGAACGAGTTTCACATAGTTTGGACCAAATGTGGACAAGTCAGAGTCCTGTCGTTTCGTAGATAGTAATCTAAATGTTAGGTAGACGTTCTCACGTTTTGTTATTATTCGTAGACCGTTTACACATTAATCTTTTACAGTATGTGTACAAGCGCGCGGCATAATGTTTAAACGCTCTAAGGCTGCGTTCTTACGGGATGTGTGCAAAAAAGGTTCGGATTTCGTTCCGCCATTTTATCTACACACGTTCTTGTCACACTAAATAGGTAATGATAAATAACAAAGACGGCTATAGATTAAATGGCTGCCGGCGGTGACAACGATGGTACAGTAAAAACATTTAAAAAAAAACCACTCTTTAAAGCCATGCCCTCCTATTATGTAAATATTCATAACAAAATCATAGATGTATGTCCAACAATCACAGGTGGCAACGCAGCCTTAGCAAAATGTTTCAACAATTTTATTATCATATCGTCGAAATATTTAAAACATTTGTTTCACCGAAATAACGTCACTTCTTTGTTTTGTGCTGTGACTTGTTATTAAAAGTTTTTTTTCATAGATAAAAGTGATATCTCGTGTCATTTGTTTATTTTATACAATGAAGATTATCACAAATAACTTTAGAGTAATCTAAATAAACACATAAAATAGTAGATATTTAGGTAATAAAATCGTAAGCTATAAAACACGTTCTTTTTATATTATTTTTTAATAACATGACGTCATAATATATCAATCCATATCTTCTTTGGTTTTGAAATCTTATTATACGTTTTTTTAAACAACATACTTCATTAGGTAAAAATATGTATAAATTGTACTACATGGTAAAAATATGTATGAACTTACTATTTGCTTTATTATTTTGTATCATGTAATATTATTACTCGTCACTTTTCTCACTTCTTCTAAAAGTTAATTGAATCAGTCCTAAAAAAATATTTTTAAATCTAGTTTAATTAGCGCAGCGTTCAAATATTAGATTTGAAACTACCTATATCTTCGTATCGTAAAAAAATGTTATTTGTTGTACAGATTTGTTGTAAATCGAAATTTAAAAGTCCTGATTGATCAATATTAAAAATCGTTTTTATCTTTGTAAAATCCTTGCGGTCTATGTCCTGCAGTGGGCTTCCTGCGGCTGGAAAAAACATCTTTTTACGTTATGAATATAACTAGAATATGTTATAAATTCCGTAAGGCCCCAATGCCAGTTTTAGCCAACGTCACGTAAAAACTTTCGTGTATACTCGTATGTCTGTATATTTACTATCTTTTCAAACTTGGCTCATGGAGTCGAAGCAATATAGTACAATACTTCTTATCAACTGTTCCGATTTTGTACAAGTATCATGATACCAATATTAGTTATGTAATAAAAAATATTTGAGTTAAACGAGCAACTAGTTAAATAAATGATAGTAATTATAATACGACGTGTCGCGCCATCTTATATGAAAGTTGTCAACAAAATGGCCGACGATGTGGTGTTGCCAGTCAGTGGTATACATAAATATGTTAACCTGTATAATCGATTTGTGAGAATGAATGTTTTAAGTGTGAAAACGGTTTGTATGAAGATGACTTTTTAATTTGTGACTACTTATTTTTTTGCTTAAACAAAAGCGTCAATTAGACATGATGATTCGCTTTATTCAACGTAATTTTTATTAGCAATAGCAACACCTCATGTCTCCATACGTCAAATGTCAAAATAGTTTTTTGTTTGTAGCTATTTGGCAATTAAACTAAATAATCAAGCTTTAATTTATGTAAATAACTGTTCAAATTCCAGTTGTACAGATTTTCTACTTATTTAGTGTTATTCGTGTTTAATTCCATTTATTCTGTGATAAATATTTTTAAGTTGATTGTATAAAATGTATAAATAATTTATTCAACCGACTTCTAAAAAGAAGTAACTTAACAGTGCTCTCTTGTAGACAAATTACTAACTGCTTTGGTATTACATTCAAAGCTGGATCACATCTACACTCTGCTATTTCACCTATTTTAGCAACAGTTACCCATTACGCTCAAACGTAAAGAATAAAAAATACGCGAAATGAAACATCATAAAGACTAATTTAAATATCAAAATTAATATTTTGTGACAGTAACAGGCCAGGTGCATTCCGCAGTTTAGGTACGAAACAAAGCTGCCCCTCAATAGACTAAGGGATAAAATCGTTGAAAAATTTAACGCTATAGATAAAGAGATACAGACCGTCATTTCGTAGACGTAAGGTACATTTTGGCTCCTTTGGCGCACGTTAGGCTAAAAAGTCGAAATTCATATATGCGGGTCGTGCAAACTAAATGGGACTTAAGTACGCTGTTATTGGGTTTAAATTAGCAAATTTTCTAATTAAGAGTGATTCTTGTGTACTTTAATACTAATACGTATCTTGTGTCAAAAGTACTAAGAGCATAGACAAGTTTATTTTACGATCAGTTGATCATAAAAACAAGAAAAAGTCCCATCACATCCTGTGTTAAGTGTGTGGCGTTAAGAAAGAGAGTAGTAGATATGATTCGGTCTTATAGTCATCCTCATACAAGCCGATGCTGAGTGAAATCCACGTATGTAAATAGTTTTAATATTTTAGTTCAATAGTTATTTCATGTTTATATGCATTATTTAATTTTGGAGAGAAATATAATCACCATTGCATTTTATTTGTTTTTGTTATTTTATCGGCCAGTTTAAACCGTGAGGAGCGCAGCGGAGAGGATTTTTTTATGCACTCGAAAATAAACTTAGTTATACATAGGGCGCACTATAAGTTTCCGGAACTGGCCACTTACATAAACAATATTTAAAAATTTATTGCAACATTTTAAAATAGAACTCTTTGGCTGTAGAATGCAGTTTGTTTCATCTGACTGTCTTTTGTTTTTACCTTGTGGCGCCATTTAAAAAATTGTGTGTCTGCATCAACATGGATTTAACTCGGGAAAATTTTCGTAGTATGATTTTCTACGATTTTAAGTGTAATTTGACAGCTCAACAGAGCATCGCTCGGCTTGAAACAGCTTTTGGCAATGAAGCACCATGCAAGACAACTGTTTATAGCTGGTTTGCA
Source organism: Acrobasis suavella (assembly GCA_943193695.1). Classification (NCBI taxonomy): domain Eukaryota; kingdom Metazoa; phylum Arthropoda; class Insecta; order Lepidoptera; family Pyralidae; genus Acrobasis; species Acrobasis suavella. The sequence goes on from OW971928.1 coordinate 35,547,415, forward strand.
GAATTCAAGCGTGGTCGTATCAATCTCAGTGACGAATCTCGCGATGGTTGGCCGTCCACCGCTGTGACCAACAAAAACATCGATGCTGTGCGCCGTATGATTGAAACAGACAGGCATGTGACCTACCATGAAATTCGCGCATCCTTAGAAATAGGCATGAGTCAAATACAATTAATCCTTCACAAACATTTGGGTGTGAGAAAGCTGTGCTCGCGGTGGATCCCACACAACTTGACCGAGGCTCAAAAAACGGACCGCGTCACTTAGTGCAGTGCCATGCTTACCAGATTCAACGAAGGTGCGTCAAATTTGGTGTGGGACATAGTAACAGGTGACGAAACATGGATTTATTGCTACGATCCCAAAACAAAGCAGCAATCGAGCGTATGGGTCTTTCAAGATGAGCCGAAACCAACCAAAGTGGCGCGCGAGAAAAGTGCATCTAAGCGGATGAATGCTTCTTTTTTTAATAAAACTGGACACGTGGCTACTGTTGCTTTAGAGAATCGTCGTACAGTGAATAGTGACTGGTACACGACCATTTGTTTGCCGGAAGTTATTGACGAACTCCGTAAAAATAACCGTAAACGCCGTATCATCCTGCACCACGACAATGCTAGTTCTCACACGGCCAGACAGACAAACGACTTTTTGAAGGCGAAAAATGTAGAACTCATGAGTCATCCTGCATACAGTCCCGACCTGGCACCTTGTGACTTTTTTCTGTTCCCAAAAATTAAGAACCAATTACGCGGTCAACGATTTTCATCACCAGAAGAGGCTGTCGAGGAATATGAAAAACACGTTTCAGAGGTCACCACAGAGGAGTGGCACAAAAGTTTTCAAAACTGGTTTCATCGAATGAAAAAGTGCATAGACGCCAAGGGTTATTTTGAAAAACAATAAATTAATTTTGTACCTTTAATAGTATTTTTTCATATTCATTCCGGAAACTTATAGTGCGCCCCACGTATAAAGTTCAACACGAGACCGACCTTGGGTATGCTCGCATGCCTTCAAGACAGCGCGAGCATTTTGTCAAACGTTTTTTTTTTGCATTTTTTGCAAGTAGCTGAAAGTTATTTTTCGAGTGTCATAAAAAAAACCTCTCCACTGCGCTCCTCTCGGTCTGAACTTAACCTTTGACGGCGGCACGACAAAAGCGGCATCAACTCCATCAAAGTCGCATCTAAAATAACTTGACGGTTTACTGCAAACCATTTGAACGCATGAACTGTACCAAAACATCTTGAGGAAAAAATAAAATACCTACTCATTTTGATTCAGTTTTATTCAACATTCGGAACAAGATAAGTAGATCAAACATAGTGTGTACAGACCTTAGTCTGTACACACTATGTTACAAAGACCTATAGCCGTATAAAGCAATACACAGCTCCGATATCTTCTTTATTACATGGTACAGGTTGGCTGTGTGGGAGACTTAACTGGAGATAAAGCTGCGAACGCCAACTTGCTAAGTTTTTATTTAAAAAAAAACTACTTTGAAAACATCCGAAAATCTGCTATTTTGAATTGAAATATACTGAGCGAATAATGAAAATTAACTTGAAAAATGATACCCTCCTTCTGCCAAATGCATGGTTCGCCCCGGCGATAATGGTTCTGATCTACAGTTACAACAAAAATGGGGCGCCATCGTCTTTGTCAAAACTGAATGCAACCTTCGTTGTTGATAAAGCTGCCTACACTACAAATGACACAATTTGGCATACAATCTGTAGCATAGCACCAGATTGCTACTGCAGGTTGTATGCCAAATCGTGTCACGTGTCAAAGCTTTAACTTCAGTTCAATTTAGTTTTGTATGGCATGTACATGTTTATTTTCCATTTTAATATTATTTATTCAACTTTGTACACAAATACAAGTGTAATGGCGGACTTAAAGCCTAAGGCGTTATCTATTACACATTGTAGATGATTTTAGCCAACCTGCTAATACTAGTGAATCTGCAGCGGGGATAAAATCAGAAACCAAAGAGCTACACGAATGCGCCCGCGGTCTCATTTTAAAAGATAGCACAACAGGTTTGTAAAAACTACATATTTTAATATAAATATATCATATCAAGCGTGCGGCCTCTTACAAACAATCGCTCCACATCAGAGCAGTGGACCAAGAAACCTAACGCTGATTCTGAATTAATACTATCAAAATGAGCATTACTAGTGCAAGCGACATCGGGCGTGGTCAGCACTTTGATCACAAGTGGCAAAAAAAAAACACTAAGTCGTTGGTCTCGGCCGTCATTTTGTTGTCAGATGCCTTTAGACAGTTAGAAAGATCTGTCACCTGTGCCCCTCTCAATTTAAAACCTATGGAAAGACAAATCTGTTGATACAAAACTATTGAATAAGATAATATCCATATTTTATATAAATATCACAATGTATTTTTAGCCGAGCCGAGAATTATGAGACAGCGCCATGTTGCGGAAATATTTGATATTTGCATTGTCACTGCCTATGTTAGGCCCGGACTCCACCAAAGCGAAGACGAGAGGAAAGGAGCTTTGTTTTAAACAACAAATAGAAAGTTATTCACACATCTCGTCTCCGCTCAGCTTCAGTATAACCTGTATAACCTGATGTATCATATTTATACAGCGCGATCGAGCTAGCGGAGACGTAAGCTGCGCCTCGCAAGCTGGTGACGGCCGACTTGAAGCAGCAGAGACGAGAAGGGATGTGAGCGGCGCCTGTTCTATTGCTTAGGTGGTATCCGTGGTATAAGCTATAACTTCTGCTTCTTTAGATTCTGTTTCTTCTTCTTCAAGTAAAAGAAAATACTGTTTTAATAATAGTGACATGGAGACGTCTGGCTTTCGAGTCAGATCGAACTAAACTGCAATCAACGCTCGCCGCACACAACTCAGTTTCGCACTGACACACATCTCCGCTACAGTCTAGTCAGTACGCATCTCCGCGCAGCTTTGGTGGATACACCTTTGTTGAAAAACATCTCTTCTCGTCTTCCCTTCGAACATCTCGGTACATCTCTGCTTTGGTGGAGTCCGGGCCTTATGCATAAAGATGTTCTATATCATACTAAACAAAGACGGCGACAAAAAATGACAATGTGTCGTCAAACATCATATCAACAAGGAAATTAATATACTCCTTACTTCACCTTTTTTCAGAACGTCTGCAATTTGGTCGCAGAACGTTCCTCGAGGTCGACCCGGTCCAGTTTTCACTCTAAAGAGTAATGAGTGTTGACGAAGCAAAAGAGGTTTGCAAGGATCGTAGCAAGTGGAAATCTAGTCTCTGCCTGTATGTATGTAAATTAATATAATGGTAACAAATCTCAATAGTTCTCGGCATATAGGTACAACGTGTAAGGGACATATGCGTAATAAATCGAACCACAGGCTATGATCACTATAGTATAATGAAATTAAATCCGCTAGTTTCAAACAAGTCAAACCAGAAACTTTTTCTAAACGTCAAAACAAACATCGTCTATGGGATTTGTAGGCAATGATAAATCTACAATCACGTTGAAAATGCATATGATCAATGACACGTGACATTATTTTGTAACGTTTTATTCTGTTATCCCTTTACCTGTCCCAATAAATAAAACAATAGATAAACAATTGATCTGGGATGAATTCCTCCCAGTAACAGGTAAGGGGTTAACAGTACAAATTAATTTATTTTTGGCCCTGGATACTACAAAACCAAAATCGTCATTCCTATACAAATTGCCCGGGCGGCTGCACACTTAATTGCCCAGACGCTGCACAAATTTATATAAAAATCAGTTTGTTTTTGGCTGTTTCTTATTAACTATAATACCTAAAGTGATCAGAGTATAGCCTTTAATTCTCTTACACGTTGTATATTTTTTTCCTTGACTACAAAGTTACAGAACACTTGCTAAAGGTATATGACGAATCAATGACACAGAATATTTGGAAGGAATGTACAATCGACTAGAATATACGGCAGTGGCGAATTTACCAATTTTAGGAGCGGCCTATTTGAGGCCAATTGCATCGCGGCACGAGAAGGTGATTTGAGGTTCTAAGGCCCCTAGGTGGGGAAGAGGGCTTCAACAGTCTTTCTCCATCGCGAACAATCTTGGGCTACCCGCTTAATTTCGAGCCAGGTAAGCCCGATTGTCTTCATCTCTGCCGCTATTGTGCACCGCTAGGTCTGCATGGGACTGCCAAATTTTCGCTTGCCCTGAGGGATCCACTATAAGGCTTACCTCGGAATGTGTGTGGGATCTCTCCTGAGAGTATGGCCTATCTATGTCCATTTGCGGCGCATAGTCTGCTTGTTTATTGGCATTTCCCTGCACGCCTCCCACAGGGGTTGGAGATCTTCTCAGACTAGAGAATGCCAAGTATTTGTCGCAAGCAGCGGTTGATTAAAACCTATATCGACTGCGTGATCTCTTTGGTACAGTTCCATGTTTCGCCTAACCTACGTTTCTAATATATATTAGGAACGTAGGTTAGGGGCGGTAGAATATATGAATAACCCACTCGCGGCAAATGTGTAAATCCGCCACTGATATACGGTTAAATCTACGCTTAAACTTAGCACCTCGCTGTTTGTGTATTAAAGTCTGGTTATTGCTGCATTTCCAAGACAGAAAGAAAGAGAGATGTGATTGTAAAAAGAGATTATGGATATAATATCTATGGTCCACTGTTTTAGATCGACGACTTAAAAATAGTCGCATAACACATCAGTGGTGGTCACAGCAGTGGTCGTTGCGAAACGTCTAGTATCGGTAGCTATTCATTAAAATAATTAATAATCATAGTATAGTAATGATGCAATGCGATTGTAGCTACTTGTAAGGTTCCATGAAAAATCAAGATCGCGTATTAAATATGTTTTGAAATGAAATAAAACTTTATTTTACTGGGCGCTATTACGATATTTATCTCATTAGATATCAAAGTAAAGCTAACCTGTCTTCTTATTTTTGTGTTGAATAGCCTCTATCGTTTGACCTCATAAATACAATTCTTCAGTCTTACGCTAAATGAAATAATAACAATGACTTGTGATGATTTAAAAATAAATAGTGCTCCGGAAGCAATCTAGCAAATTAAAACTACAGCTATATAAAATTCGAATAATACACAAAACAATTGCAATAATTTGATAAGCATAAGTACTGCATTTCCTCTAAGACAAGGACTATTAAACGACCATTTTATAAATCTTCCATGGTGGTCTGGGAGGAAAGAAAAAACTTAGAATGTACCAGCTATTTCTCGTCCTAAGCAGTCTGTAAAAGCCGATCGAGGGAATGTGTGAAAATGCGAATCATGTCAATAAACGGCTAGCAATTTTTATTTATTTTCCCACTTCCAATGCCATGTCTGTTCCATTAAAGATAAGCCGTGATAGTTTATATTTTCCCATTCTTGTCATACTCATACGTAGACAAGGACAGCGATATAAAAATGGTCGTTTGGCAGTTTATTATAAATTGAAACGCATTGAAAGAAATCTTAAAAAAGAACCCTGAATTAATAATAGTTTTACCCAAATTAACTACGTACGCAAAGATAAAATACACTAAAGTTTAAACGCTTTTTTATTGAAATCTATGTTGAAACAGGGCCGGATACCATATGGGTTGCTACACATTTATTCGGGCCGACATGAATCGGTACAGCCGGGTGATAAAATCAAATAAATGTAGATGAATGTTCGGGAATAATAAACAGTTAGGCTGCCGCACATAATCACTCAGCTTTGTAACTGCCGAATTATCTCATCATCTGGTGCAAACAATAGAACAATTGACCTGGGAGGAATTCCTCCCAGTGACAGGTAAGGGGTTAAGCCGGTAGGCTTTTGGCAATGAAGATTTCTTGTATGTATTGAAAACCGAATTGTGCCGATCAGATCAGATCCCAATAAACTACCCGATTGGCACAACTGTCAATATCACGATGAATCCGAACGGAAAGTAAGTGGTCGCTTCGGCTCGGCTTCGTTCTTCGACAAATACTGCCAAAACGTAACCAGCCCGCTTATCTGTGTAGCAAGCCTTACTTATACCGACTTATGTCTCTCAGATAAAATGCTGTTCTATGTATTCTTGTACGTTAAGAATGACGCGGCAGTGTAGTTATCTGTGCATGTGGATGGAGTGCTGGTGTTTGACGAACGCGATGGCCGCCAGCTCCTTGCAGAACTCTTCCAACACGATGAGGCTCTCCACCAGTTGGTTGTGCTCACCGCTGTAGAGAATATGAACGGAGCTTAGCTCTTAACATTTTTGATACGTATAACGTTTTTGAATAGGAGTTATATCCTTCGTGGTCGCAGACAGACAGTCTGGATACTAAAAAGTGTGTTTTCGACAAGAAAACACCGCTGCACTCCAGCCGGACTGTCTGCGACCACGAATGATGTAACTTCTATTCGAAACGTTAGACGTGACAAAAAAGGTTCGTGCTAAGTCAATTATATGCCCATTATAAGTTCAAATATACATTAATAAGGAGTTCAATGCGCGATAGTTTAAAAACCAATATTCACCTTAACAGTATATTAAAAAAACCCTGGCTTTCTAGGGTTTCTCCCTTTATAACTTTTAAACCGCTGAACCTATTTGGTGAACCATGATCAAGTCAGCTTTCAAAAAAAATCACATCAAAATCGGTCCATACATTTAGCCGCCACGATGCGCTTTAATAACTCTCACACTTATAATAACCCTCTTTTTCGTCGGGGGTTAAATAGAAATCAAAATGTTTCCTAGCGAAAAAGTATTGGTATCAAAAAAATTGCTGAAAGAAAAATTTCGTTGTTTTTACATAGAGTCGGCCAAGGCTACCCTTATTAAGAGCGGCCTTCCCGTCTTACTTATCATACAAAGCTCGTACGCGATTATGACGTTGTAAATGATCATTGTTGAAATTTTTAGAACTAACAGGTATCTTGTGCGCTATTTCTAGGTTTCTATCTAAATAAAAAATTAAAATTTGGAGAAACAAATCCAGTATAAGCCTCCAATAATCTGCTTTATTGCACAAATTTTACTTGAACTTCGACCGTTTATAAAGTATTCATAAATTGTAAAGGTAAAAAAAACATTTCGATAGAAACCTTGCAAATATAATGAAAATATTAAACATTTATTTCACACGCTTGTAAGGATAACTGAAAAACACGTATCACCTGGAACAAGTTTTTTGAAATTTCCGCACCCAATGATAAGTGATAGTTATTAATAATAATAATTTGATTGAATAGATTGTAAATCGAGCCCTCAGGCTCTATCTCTCCCTTTTTGTTTTGCCTCTTATTATAGCATTGCCCTGGATGAAATAACAAGCTTTTCAAACTATGCTCGCTTTGACGACAGAGCGGCCGGTAAGGGCCGCCTTAAGGTGAATAACTTCCTTGTTCTGAGATTAAACGGGTTACTCACGTAGAGAGTCAGCTACTGGCCGCCAAGTTTCGACCTCATCCGGAGGTCTTCATCAGGGCGAATGTGACAAGAGGACGCGCGCACGATGTCGCCTCGACGATGATGTTTAATTTATGCTAATAATGTCTGTTATCCACGATAATTAATATTTTACAAACGGCCAGGCATTTTAAAAAAAAGGAAATATTTTATAAACACCCTTTAAAAGTAATTGCGTTAATCCGTCTAGTTTTAAAACGTGTTTTTGCGTGAAAACGTTTACATGAGATAACTACACCCCCCCCCACACCAAATTACGCTTTTTTCCGAACCCTGTCTCTCTTTTGAGCCTGACATTATTAATGAACGATCCCTAGACATATTAGCAGCTATTCTTTCAATTAGTCTATGTCTAGCATTGAATTCCTGCGACTGAATCCCGTTGGCGTGCAGACAAAGCGGCATCGGCTTTTTCAAAGGTGCTGCCTTTGTGGCGCGCCGACGCCATGCACACCAATTCAGAAACATATCTATAAAATACAGTCAGTAATAAACGAGCTTCGGTTGAACTCAGTCGTTTCAATCCCATCCACGTCGCCAATGTTTATTACTGACTCAAGTAACTACCGTATATAAACGTCACTTACCTCTCATCATAGACGGGGTCTTCACTCATAAGCTGCAACCTCGTATTCTCAATGACCTTCTTATAATTCCTTATCCTAGGAATCTCCATCGTCAGCCTCCTTGCCAATTCCTGTAGCGTTTTGAACAACGTGTGAGTCTTCTTCGCAGTCGGTAGCGTAGGGTTCAACAGGTACTCGTGGAGGTTCGGGTGCGGCATGAGTGCCAACTTCGAAATAATAGACGTCAAATGCAGGTTCACTTGGTACGGTTGGCTAGGCATATTCGAGAGTAACTTGAAAAGCATTTTCAAAAACGGACCTTCATCGAACTCCTCATCTGACGTAGAATTCGACGGTGTATTCAAATCTTTATTCCTCATAACTAGCTTTTGAGAGAATCTATCGATGTTATAATTTGTATCTTCACTAGTGTTGGGAGTATCAGTTTTTGCCGATTCGAATGCCTCGTCGAGGTGTATGTCGGCCTCTGGGCGGCTGTCGTAGCTGTGGGTCGAGCTGGCCGTGTTGTCGAGCCAGTTGTGGTCCGCGGGCCAGTTGAATGACGACGTGGTGTCCAGCCAGAACTGCAAGAGATGACTCTTTGATAACATATCTTCATCATCCTCACGTATTCCCGGTTGCATCCTAAGCGATACGCTTCAGAGCCCGGGGTCCTACCTAAAGTGACTTGACAAAGTTACTGGTTTTCACACAGAGCGACTGCCGAGTGCCCTCCGTAACCCAAAAGGCCGGAACGAATCCTTGGATAGATTTGAGCTAACGCTGGATGGCGTTCGGGATCCACAGTTTATACGTGCCTTCCCGAAATCATCTTTATTTTCGGATAATAAGGTGATTCCAGCCAGCAATATCCTAACCAGACTAGAAACAACTTTTCACAAACTTACAACTTCCCAGTTGGATTCGAACCCGCGACCTTCACAAGGCGAACGCTTTGACTACTGGACCACGGGACATATATCAATGATAAGAATAAAGAAATAATTCGATAGATTTGTTTAACTCACCTTTTAGTTTTTAATTACGTGATAAATAAGGTTGACATTCACTTAGTAAGAAAAAAGAATATAACACTAGAAAAATTGCAACAAATTGTTACAAGTTATCTTTATTTTAAAAGTTGATATGTATCATCGCTGCTAGTTTCTTGCCTGTTTCCAAAGGCCGGCGAAGCGCAGCGCAGAACATTTTTCACTATCAAACTTTTATCGACATTGTGTGACATCCTTTGGAATCCCATCCCAACTTCCGAACTTAATATTATAAATCCGAAAGTGAGTTTGTATATTTGTAACTTCTTCAAGCTTTATCTACTGAAGCAATCTTCTTGAAATTTCGCATACACATAGTTAGGACTACTGAGAAGGACATAGGGTACCTTTCATCCTGGAAAAAACTACTGTTCCCGTGGGATTTGAGATAAACGATTCGGCAAGAACTAAGTATCGCAAAAAATAATAGGTGGCGCTGAGTGTTTTTTGCCAAGCGATTACCTTATTTTATAAGACGTTTTTTTGTTGCTTGCTCTCAATGGAAGAACAAGTTAAATGTAAAGGAGCTTTGAGAGCTGTTAAAACGCCTCTTCAAAAGCAGACACGCTTAGGTGATTAAGCTCAACGGCAAGCTGCGTTGAGACCAACCGCTTCTTATTATTAATCAATCCTTAAATTGATAATAAAGCTCATACTATAGTTCTTCGTGGTTTAATGGAAAAAATACCAATCCACACACCCTGTGTAAGACATTTAATGACTTACAACCACTTTAACTATATTAAACTTATTTTTAATTCAAGACTGTAGCCATACAAAAGTAATTTTAGAGTGTGTACCGCGAGACCGAGTCGTCATCATGCGTGACCTACCCTTCTTCCCGCATTTAATAAGTACTCTATCTATTTAAAACACATTAAATGAATTATTCCAAATATACCGTTGGATACGGTAAAATACGGTATTTTTTGTATTATACCAACATGATCAAATGGTATAATACATCTCTATGTATCGCAGCTACTTAATTAAAGTAAAAACCTATCAAGCTGGACGATACGAGTGTCCGAGTACCTATGTCAGTAGTAATGAGGCAGCATGGCGGATTCTTTGTTTTGCCTTATACAAAAGACATCCTACTGTCACTCATCTAGCTTATCACTTAGAAAACTGACAGCGTGTTTTCTTCAATAAGATAAAAAGCATATCAGACTCTACTTCTGAGAACGATAATCACTGGGATGGAACAGGATTCCTTCTTTAAGCATAATTTGTGTTTTCATAATTTATTTGGCATACCAGTTTTGGCATAAAATATTTGAGCATAATAGTTCCTAGGCATAATTTTTTTTGGCATGATGTAAATTCGCATAATCTCCGTAGGCATACAGTAGGAAACAAAATTATGTTATATTGAAGTGTTTATTTTCAATTCTCATGCAATAATTCTATGACCACAACATTTATGACCACCGGAACAACTATGAAGGTCTGAACATTCGAAGTTAGGTCCAAGTTATTTTTTTATGACCCGGAACAACTGTGAGGGAAGAATGGAAGTTAGGTTCAAGTAATTTTTTCATGACCACTCAGAACAACTGTGAAGGCAGAAGGGAAGTAAGGTTCAAGTATTTTTTATTTATGACCACCTGGAACAACTGTGAGAGCAGAAGGGAAGTTTGGTTCAAGTTATTTTTTTTATAACCAGCCAGAACAACTGTGAGAGCAGAAGGGAAGTTAGGTTCAAGTATTTTTTTTTATGACCAGCCGGAACAACTGTTAGGTCAGAAAAGAAGTTAGGTTATAAGTTTTTTTTTATGACCAGCCAGAACAACTGTGAGGGTGGAAGGGAAGTTAGGTTCAAATGTTATGCCTTGATAAATGATGGTTTAATATCATTATGTTTAAATAAATTTACGCTGTATAATGTTATGCCTAAATATAATTATGCTAAGATAAATTGTGCTTTAAATAATTTTGCGTAAACTGTTATGCGTGATAACATTATGCTTAAAAATCATTATTTATTAATTTATTTATTATGCCAAAAATCAGTATGCCATGTTACATTTTGGATTTGTATGCTTATGTATACGGATCCGGATGAAACTATGGAAAAAGCCGGACAACATTAAAGAACTTTATGGAACCCTTATATCATGTTGCGGCATTTCCATTCTTCAAACACTTTGGGATAAGTACGAAGAGCAAAAATCTTTGTAGGTACATACAAATATTACTTTTATTGACCATATTTTTAATGAAGCGTCGATAAAAAAATTAAAAAGAGGGTTATTATTACAATGGTGGAAAAGAAACTACAATATTTTGTAACGCAAACTCAGAACGACTGCACGAAATCATTTCGATGATGAGATTGTTGGGGAATTAAACTATGATTTCAAAGCATTGTAACAGCAAATCACCGAATTAGTCACTCAATTGCTATGCGAACCAAATTACAGTTTTCAACCGTAATTCAGGCCTTGTACGGGACTCTTAAGAATTTAAAAGACAGTACAGATGTTATGAGAAGAATAGTAGTTTTATTGGCTGGTGAACCGAATTAAATCTAAGCCTGTCTGAAGTTATTCAGCTTATACATAGGTTAAAAATCCAGTTAAAATCAGTTTAACGACAAATATGACAGGACACCTCTATAATGACATAAATGACGCACATGACAGGGCACCTCTATAATGACATTGATGACACACATACGGGACATCATTGCGCAGATAAGAAAAGGTCGCATTTTGTTCACTCGGGGTTACTGGAATTTGGTGGAAAATAATCCGGAGTTTCAACAAAATTCAACTTTAATAGCGATGCTTGGCTATGTGCAACGGTTATTTTTGCGCTTAAATGATCCCACCATTTTTTTATGTAAAGTAATGCCAAGACCGTGTGTATATATTGCTTACATTATAAAAAAAATGTGGTGTCGTGGGACACCAGGTAGGAACGAAGTTCCTTCGGCTAATGTAGAATCGATACAATTTGCAAAAGAATTGTGTATACGACTGTCGCGCCTGCGCACGTCTCATACGGTTTTATTTAACGAGGTCATCCTTACGGTTTTACTATCACATTTTTTTCAGTTCGGTCGCGCAGCAAAATCCCTATCTCCTCCAAGCCTGCCGTAAGGAACTTCGTTCCAAAAACGATCAGATTTTAATGGAGTGCAAAGCTTCTAACTCTACGCGCCCTAACCTTACACCCACTAAGGCTCAATTTACACGGCAGCAGAAGCGAAACGCAGCGAAGCTTCAAATTCGCCCCTTTCGCGAGAAGAGTCGCAAATTCGCCTCGCGACTATTTTGACTGTATGGACTGACCGGCCGTGATTCGCGCCGGTTCGCTTGACTTCGGCACTATATCGCGCGCGACACCGGCAACCTCGCGAGAATTCGCTGCTTGACGCGCGGCTATTTTTTGAGCACGAATTTAGTTTGAACATTATGAGATTGACATAAAGTCCATTATGCTAATGTACAATTTCGTTCCAAAAATCGCTTCGCTTTGATTCCGTCGCGGTGTTAATTGATCCTAATTCTCATCATATCGTATAGCGGTTTGCGTGAACCACTCTTAACCAGTCTTAAGTTCTCTACAAACCCTTAACCTTAGTCAGTGTGTAGCTTGGCCAATTCGTAAGAATGACGTCGACACATAGGAATAAAACAGAAAGTAATTAATTCACAATAAAATTTTTGCCTATACTTAGGCCCTTTAATGAAAAAAACGGCCAAACTACACAAATCCAGTGCAGTTTAGGAGAGCAAAAAATGTCATGTACAACAGTGTCCTATAATAAATCTCTGTTCTGTGTCCGTAATCATTATGAAATAATTTTGAGTTTATTTCAGAAAAACACAACATTTTTTCAACAGTCATAATTATACGCGAGCGAAGCCGCGGGTAAAAGCTAAAATATACACAATATTTATAGCCTAGTCGAAATACGTCATATGTGAGTAAGTATTGTGTTAATTGATTTTGGATATTATTTCAAAGAGGACTATGTCGATAATAGATTGACAATGAAAAATGCTCTGCGCCGCGCTTCGCCATATGTGCGCCGGCCTCAGAGGCGGCGTAAGGCGTGGGCGGTGTGGGCCACCGCTCACGGCCTCGCGGTACAAAGGGCCTCGCGCCTCACAGCCGAAAATTAATTTGAAAAAGTATGGAAAATCCAAAAGTACGCGCACGCCACAAGAGTTTTCTTATTTCCACTCTTTGGCGCACGAAATGAATGAGAATGAAGCAGCTTTGGCAGTTTTATCTATTGAAGTAGATATAGCATATAAGAAACGAACCAAATCAGTAAAATCAAAAGTAGAAAATTACTGTTCCTGTAACTTTCTTTTCATTTTTGTTTAATGTTCCAAAGGAGTATAGTAAAAATTTAGGTTTGTTGGAACTTTTTAATTTTATATTCCCTTCTTGCAACATCATAGGGCCTCGCGAAATGTACCTTGCCCACATTAAGTTTAGGTCTTGCGCCGCCACTGGCCGGCCTCTACAGTTAAATTGTAGCAATAGGTGGTCTACTCAAAACTTCAACTGTACAAATAATTTATTGTTTGAATTGTATGCAACAATCAAGAAACTTCCACTACATATATAAATGGGCACTTTTTACTCGTAGCGCGTTTCCGCTTTCCCGCTTTTTCTTCTCCAAATACAATTTTCATACAACTTAGATGAGAACCACCGCATACATAGAAAACATAGAAGGAAACATGTCCCTTTTCTTCTTCTCAATATTTGACATTGAAAGAACGAGACAAAACATATTTTAACTAAAATAGGTTTAGTAAACGTTTGTAATTTTTTATGAATTTGGGGGTTAGAATGTACCAGCTGGTTCTCTTACCGCGCAGATCGTAGTGGCCGCCGATTGTAGGAATGTGCGAAAATGCGAATCATGTCAATAGGTGATGCGGCTAGCAACCCATATCATATCAGCCACAAGCAGTCCACTGCTGGACATAGGCTTCTCCCAAGTATTTCCAAAACGATCAATCGGAGGCGACCTGCATCCAGCGCTTTCCGCAACCTTGCTCAGGTCATCTGATCATCTGGCAGATGGTTGTCCTACGCCGTGCTTGCCGATACGTGGCAACCCATTACTTTTTTGATTCCTTTTTTAATGTTCTCGCCCAACATCAGCTATTGATCGTGGCATTTGGGACTTACAGCCGGGCTGTGTCTAGTTTGAACCTATAGACCCGAATCACAGCAGGATAAAGACGTGACAGTATGCATGGTAATGTGTTATTACCTGGTAATGTCTATGCGCGTCGTGTATGTAGTGCTCATAGTCTGATCCCACCGGGTCCGAGAGTATCGCGCGCGGCAGCAGGAGCAGGAAACTGGGACAATGAAACGAGCATGGCTTAGAAATCGTTTAATTGCACTCTGATATGTTACAGCTATGACACGACAAGTATAAACATCCACGTTGAAACCTATCGACGGCCGGTGTGGAACTCTAGTTTAAACAAAACATAACCCTCCTTCTGGCGCAGTCGGGTAAATAATGTAAATATGACCAAAATTATTAATTATAAGAATATGGGACGACAGATGGCAGTACAGTGAAGTCAGGTCCAATAAGCTGGTGTAATTGGATACACTTGACGGAGCAAAAGAACCTGTCAACTGATGGTCCAGTGGCAACAGTAGATTGGACCAGACGTCATTTTGTTGCTACATGGAGTCACATATTCTTGAAAACACTCATTGTTAGTTTTTCGTGTGTATTAATGGCCACACAAGGAGCTACTACACGAAGAACAAAGCCGAACGGTTATGTTCTTTCATTGTCTTGCGTGTAAGGGCTGAGACAGACGAGCAACGTTGTGCAAGCGAAAGGTAGGCAACTAGTGTCGCGAACAATCGCGCGATGGTCACAATCTGTCACGCGACGGTCACTAATAGTGATGTGCCGTGCTGGAAACTTTCGGAATATTCCCGTAAACATTTCCGAGAATATTCCTATAAATAGGAATTTAGGGGAATATCTATGAAAATATTGGGAATATTCCGTAAATTCACAATGGGATAAGTTTCTGTAAATTTGGAATATTTTCAGCGGCACATCGTCGCTTAAGGGCCGGCGCACATATGGCGAAGCGCATCGCAGGGCATTTTTCACTTTCAAACTATTATCGACATTGTCCTCTTTGAAATAATATCCAAAATCAATTACACAATACTTAGCCTAGTCGAAATACGCCATATGTGCGTAAGTATTGTGTTAATTGATTTTGGATATTATTTCAAAGCGGATAATGTTGATAATAGTTTGAAAGTGAAAAATGCTCTGCGCTGCGCTTCGCAATATGTGCGCCGGCCCTAACTGTCGAACTGTATTGTCAGAGTTTTTAAGCTACTAATCTGACAACTGCTATAAACGATGACAGTCGAAGGAGGCACTCAAGATAATTTACTCCACATAATCGTCAATCCAAGTACAAAATTATCCGGGCAATTTTGAAAACTGTCCCGCCGTCAACAGCTACGCCAATGTTATAAAATCACAGATCCTTAAAATAATATCTTGTATTACTCCTTCCTATCCTTTTAGGACGATAACATTACACACAGGTGTTTTAGAGGTCCATAGGGCCTTACCCCTGTGGGAAACAGGCGTGATATTATGTATGATTATATGTTTCTTTTTTTACAGCTATGCAACCGTCATATTATTTCATCATGCAAGGCTATTTTAATTCAGTACAAGTATTTTAAGAGGTGATTTAGTACATTTTTTGAACAACTTTTCTCAATATAAATATATTGAAATACCAAAAAAAATTGGTCTTCATAAAAATTAAAGTAGTTACGTGATCTAGTTATAATGGGATGTCAATATTTGTCTGGTCAATATATGATGGACTGAAAATCGCCTTTTAAAATATTTGTAATAAATTAAAAATAATAGTGTACATATTATAATTTCCATTAAACTGAACTGTTGTTATTTCCATGGAAGTAACTTATATATTTTCGATATTTCGCTTCCGTGAGTGTCCTATAGGTCCATAGCATAATTAGACTCGTTTTAAGATTAAAGAGAGATCAAGATCTCGGTTGCAAAGCTGAAAAAAGTCACATGTTCTTTATAAAAATTTATAATATAAAAAAAAATTCTGACCATTTGACTCAATTTGTCTCAAATAGTTTAAAACTTTTACATTACTCAAACATTTAGCACATTATAAAACACTATGGTCTATTTTTTCATCAAAAATAGTGTGACATTCTTACGCTATCCTAATTTGTAATTAATAACATAAATGAGCAAAATCATAGACATTTACTATAATGACGTTTATATATGTAAAACGAAATAATATTAAAAATAAAATGTTAAGCGTAGCGGGCTCCACGGGTGGGAAAATCGCAACAAGCTCGATCTCCTATCGCCAAATAATCTCTACGAGAAGGCGATATATCCGCTAGCGACTCCCAAGAAATCGCCGCGATGATATCGCCGTGTGGAGATCGGTTCTTTGAGTCATTATACAACGTCTAGCAAAATATACTGAAACTATTTTTAGTACATGCAGTCTATGACACTTAGTAACTTTCCCAAAGGAACATGTTTATCTATAGACCATATTTTTTTAATTAAAAATGTTAATACTTTATTATGGCATTTATTTTTACTTTAAAACAAAAATTTTGTAGATAGGATGGGATTTTTGTTAATAAATCCAAATGGCACTTATTTAGATTAAAAAGCATTAGATTCAACGTTTGTATCAAAACACCCTGATTGATAACTAATAATATATAAATTATTTACTATATATCTCGTTTTATTTAAATAGCTATATGTTAATGTAATATTAATAAAAGCTCTCATTTTAGTTTGCAACAGCTTTTACAGTAAAATTATTTATAAAATAGATTCAATCAATATTAGACCTGACCAATGTATTTTCCACCAAAGCTCTTATCTAAATTTCAAACTAAATATGAGCAATCTTGTTAAAATATTACATTTAGGAAATGAACAAATAAATTAATTGCAACTTTTTCCTTTTGGGATTTGGCCTATATTTGATTATCAGCAGAATTATTACTTTCTTGCCCATTCATAAAAAAATATTCGCTAATATATATAATTATTTAAGTCGTATAGTCAGTATACTACCAATTTAGACTTTGCAGACTTTTTTTATGCAAGTGACATAAAAACAGTGCTTCATAAATCAGTAACGTTATACTATATAACTGATTTAATTTTTTTATGAATAGAGGTTAAAAGATAAATGCTTATATTATTTTTGAGCGTTATCTTCGTTGTCGGGTATGTGTGAGTTTTCCTCTGCCATGATTTCTTCTAAGCGAGATTTGAGCTCCAAGAGGCGCCTAAAATAGTATTGTTATTATAGCATTGTTATATATCATTATTTTATTAAAACGGGTTAGCTTATACCTTTTTACTAAAAGTCCGAATGGCCCGATCGGGGCGCTCGAACATAGATGAATCTCAACTTTATTATACATTCACATAAAGTTCATTTCATCAGGCAAGGTCATTAACCTTGGCTTGAGAGGTTTAGAAAGTTTCTAAATCTATGTTATGCAGTTTGTTGTTATTTATTAGAATACTAGTATAATCTGCTACTTTTATCTATTTCACGTTTCGATGTCTCAAATAGCTCTCCTTGCAAACACACTTTCATACGGGTAAGTATGATTTCTTATATGGTCATGGGTAAATGTAACTAAGATCATATTAATATAACGTCTAATGTTACATAACATACTGAACCTATTTCAAGGGTAAATGATATAGTCATATTTTTATGGACTGGATTTACTCTCAAAATAGTTTCAGTACATTTTGTTCGACCCTGTATTTAAAACAAGTATTTTTTTATTGTTTCCATGCTGTTATTTAAGTGATCTAGTGTAGCCCGTTGTTCGATTTAGTACGGGTATGTCCCTTACACGTTGTATAACAGACTAATGACGTCATAGTTTCTTGGAGTCAAATAGCGCTGTTAATATCAGTTTTTCTGCAACCATCAATCTAAAATCACATCGAAAGAAAATAGATATGATCGTGACACGTGACATTATTTGCGAAGTTATTTTCTTAACAGTACTGATTTATTTTTGAACCACAAAAGAACCCAATTATTTACGGGGTGGGGGGGATCTACAGAGATGTGTATACACACCTGTTGACAACCCTGTGCAGGTCCTGCGCGTGCGGCCAGGGCTGCGCGTCGCCAAGCCCCTCGTGCGAGAGGATGGTCGCCAGCTGCTCCGACACCTGGTCCTCGTGCTGCAGCTGCTGCATCGCCTCCCTACACAACATACAAATACACCTGTTAGGCGATTATCACATTGGTCTGCACCCACGCGAGTAGCGCGGGCCGCTATACAAAAACGACGCGCGTAGACTCGGTGTCAGTGTATTGTACTATGCGTGTTTTCTATACAAATTGAGGTACTTGCATACGCAGCAGGGTGCTGACTGCGGAGTAGTGTGTGAATCGCCTTATTCATACGTGTTTACAAACATTCGCTAAACCTTCTTTTAACCGACTTTAAAAAAGGAGGAGTATTCTCAATTTGACCGTATATATATTTATGTGTGTTCGCAGATAGCTTCATAGTTTATGAACCGATTTTGATGATTCTTTTTTTGATGGAAAAGAGATGTAGATGTTATGATTCTTTTTTTAATTGAAACGAGATATTCTTTCTCATATTTTTTTTATAAAATTTGTTGAAAACATATTTTTTACTACAATATGTTTAGAAAAAGTTTGTTATTTATATGAATAAAGACCCCTAACGGGGAAGGCCATGAACATTAAACGCCACGTCATTTTCGATTGAGGGCCCTTTTATCCAACGCTCGAGGGGATGAGGAATGGGACGAGTCGTCCGCGAGGCGCACTACACGTTGCGACTAATGGGGAAACTGAGGGGTAAAAAGGGATTTCAACTTAAATATACATATTTTTTCGTAATCGGGTAAAAATAAGACGCAACTGTATTCATGTAAGTTTACTCTACTTACTTGTTCCTCTCTCTCTCCCTCCACAGCGACACGTCGTTAAGTCTGTCTCTCTCATCGTCATCCTGTACGGTTTGGGGAGAGTAGTACCCGCGGGTGACGACGCGGGATAACACTAGTCTGTGGATGCTGTGCTCTGTGCCTTTCTCTATTATTGTCTGTGGATAGTTGAAAAATTGATTATTATCCATTTTCAACGTGATTTTAGATTTATTATTGCACAAAAACTGATATTAGGAGCGCTATTTGACTTCATGGAACTATGACGTTATTAGCCTGTAATTCATACAAATCCCATAGAAAATGTTTGTTTTGACGTTTAGAAAAAAGTACTTGAGTAGTAAACAAGTTCTATGTTTCTTCAAAGTGCGCGTCGCGTCCCAGTCTTAGCTGAGCCTGAAGCTTTGAACTAAAACACTTGCGCTTAGGAGGCGGCAGTAAACTTAGTTGTAAGTAAATGATCCGACGTCAACAACTAGCTATTACGAAATCGAAAGAAAAAATTGACAATTTTCAAGTAGTACAAATATCCAAAGATAAATAAATAAATAATTTTTGACTTTTTTAACAAACTTTAAAGCCGGCCAAGTGCGAGTCAGACTCGCGCACGAAGGATTCTGTACCATTATCTATAAAAAAATCACGGTTTTTGTATGGGAGCCCTTTTAATTAAATATTTAAGTAAATAATTTATTTTATTGTTTTAAGTATTTGTTGTTTTACTGACATCAGAAATACATCATCTGTGAAATTTTCAACTGTCTAGCTATTATGGTTCATGAGATACAGCCTGCGTGACAGACAAAAAGACAGACATACAGAGGGACGGACAGAAGGACAGCGGAATCTTAGTAATAGGGTCCCGGTTTTACCCTTTGGGGACGGAACCCTAAAAAGAACTCAGATATTTGGCGCTTGCATAAATACATGGAACTATCAGAAATTAAATTTGTGTTACCTCAAAAAACCTGAGCGTCTCGAGCGTAATGTCGTGGTGGTCGGTGAGGCAGTTGCTGACGAGCGAGTGCAGCAGTGGCCACTCCGACACCTCGCCCTCGCCTACCAGCCAGTTAGAGAACTCTGGAACAAGCACGAGTTGGTACGAGTTCATGGTAGGCAGGTATTGTCATTATAAAGGAAAACTTCAATGAGCAAAAAAAAATGCCGGTTTCTGGTCATAAAACCAAAAAACTCCAAAACAATGGCCACTGCTATAACATTATTCAAATTATTAATTCGGAGAGCCGGCATTTCTCTTTGCGTGATTTATTTAGTTTTATTTTTGCTCAAATTGTTTCAATTATGATTCTCTCCCGCAGTCCTAAGAAACGAACTCACCTACGCGGACTGCTATCCGTTGTGTCACGCAGTTTGAAACGGCCAAAAAGGTAAAGCTTGCTTTAGGGAAACTATAATGTTGTACAATTTTTAGGAGAAAAGAGACAGAAGTAGAATGTACTAGCTACTTTCTTCCCACGCAGATCTTAGAAGTCAATCAAGGGAATGGGCGTGAATCCGAATCATGTCAACAGGCGATGAGGTAAGTAACCCATCATTATTGAATCAACCTATTACTGAACCCTTGGGCCTAACCGCTGCGGGCTCTGTCTTTCCCGTTAGGGATAAAGGCGTGATAGTATATCAGTAAAATCCAAATGGATCGTGGTCTCAATCATCATTTATAAATTTAAGAACTGGGTTATTGTCCAGTGGAGTATTTTCCATGTCTCCCTGTTTTTAACCGACTTCCAAAAAGGAGGACGTTATCAATTCGTCGGTATCTTTTTTTATGTATGTTCACCAATTTTTCGAAGACGCCTGAACCGAATTGGTAAATTATTTTTGTTGAAAATAATCCTACATGTCTCTGTCTTCAGCTTTTTTGGAGTATTCCGTTGTTGGGCACTGTGTCACAGCTTTGACAAGATCTAACCTTCTCGTTGGAGACCGACCACGTGAACGCTCGCCTTCAATTCCACCTTGAACAACCAAACGTTCCACAGAGTTTTCTTTGCGGGTGACATGGCCGAAGAATTTAAGGATTCGAAACTGCACAACGATGTAAACCTTTTCTTTATTCGCAATTCCATAGACCTAAATTTTTTTACTGCGTAAAAAGACTAAACTAGCCGAGTGCGACAGATGATACGAAACTGTCAATCTCACAAAAGCAAAAGACATTTGACAACGAAACAAGTTTTCATACAAAACGTATAATTATCAGCCTGGATCGTCACACGAAAATTGGATTTTTCAAATTGTAAACTGTGTTTATTTGAAAGTAATCTTATTTCGGAAATATGGTTTCATACTGCTTTACCGATAGTTCTTGTAGTAGGAACAATACACCCGTTTTACAGAACGCTATGGCTATCTTGTACCTTTAGATTTATGCGCAATTCCTTCGATATGGTGACGTTAGTTCGGTGGGCTGTCCAACTTATTCAAAGAAGTCGTCGCCAGCACCACATTCCTAAGGCATTGAATTTTCCTCCGTTTATTAAGTCTTATTTAACTCTCATTCCCCAACCGGTTGACAACCTTATTACATAATTGACATAAAATACAGTTTATCTGGAAATATTGGTCAAAACAGAAGAACCTCAACCTTATTACATTATTGACATAAAATTCAGTTTATCAGGCAATTTGACTTATTCGGCGGGAAGTCAAGGGGTCCAGTCGGAGTTTACTTTAAATTATTTTGCAAACTGATTCTAGTGGACTTAATATATGAAATTGGTGCAGTTTGATGTTATAAATGCTCATGCTCATGGACAATATGTAAAATGTTTAAAGAGGACAGTCATAGTGCGGCTGTAGTGATATAATTTATTTGCGGATTTTGGTCGCGGTTTTTATATGCCGTCCGCCACTTAATCAGCTGTGAAAACCAGTGGACTCATATAGATTTGTCGCCAGAAACTCCCTAGAACCAATCAAATGACCTGCACCAACCTTTGATTGTTCATTTCGGGTTAGGGTTAGGAATAAAGAAGTGAAAAAATAAAGATGGGCTCTAAAGGACTAGTATCCAGAGCAGTAAATTAATTTAATAACAAGTAATTATTACAAAACAAAAAACCCGACTGCCTTTCTTTATATTGTTTTTATTTTTTATTATTTTTTGTATTTTTTTTTATCACTGTATATACGAATCTAACGACACCTCTCAAGCTAAAATCCATCGAGCCGTTCAGGCTTCGAAGCATGCCAAACAACTATACATACATACTGTCGAAAAACAAAACCCTCCTTCTGGCGCAGTCAGGTAAAAACAAGCAATTTTTGACCTTGGCGTTTGAGAGGTAAAAAATGGTCTTACCATTGATCAAATCAGGCGAGTCGATGACCTTCAAGCACTTGGCAAGCACCGCGGCGACCAGCGCGGCGTGGTGCAGATCTTTGAGCCCGGCCTCCGCCGCCGCCTCCAGGAAGCTCGCGCGGAACGTGCGCGACAGGTGCGCCGCGATGGACGGATGGCACTCCTAATAAGATCATGATGCAAATAATTATTTAAAAAAAAGCAAAACACCCTACTTCATTTTTAATTATACAATATGTAACAAAAACCCTGTCCGATCCTTGATAAAAAAATGTTCGACCGGCCCGGCAATTTGTATGAAAATGTTACTGAGTTACTCCTACAAGGATCGGACAGGGTTTTTGTTACATATTGTATACTCAGTGTCACTCTCAGAATTAAGACGAATCTAACGACACCTCACAAGATAAAATCCACCAAGCCATTTAGGCTGCTGAGCGTCGTATAGAAATATACAAAAAAAAAACAACTCTCCTTCTAACGCAGTCGAGACAAAAATAATCTGATGCAAATCGAAACACCTCATACAAAATACATAGCTGAGCTTTTTTTAGACAATATTTTATACAAAACCAAAAATGACACAAAAAGATTTGTGTTATTTGATAACAGCAAGAAAAGCGCTTTTTTAAATGGAGTAGCATTTCAAATACTGGTCTGAAGAGAAGTGGGAGCGTAGTGGCAATGAATGCCGCTTAGAAAAAATGTCGCTATTTATTTCGTATGCACGAAACCTAGGGAAAGTAACGTCACATGCCTATTTGCTTGCTTTTAATTTACAAACCTTTAAAGCGGTTTAAAATATTGGTTTTGGTTTCAGATAAGGTATGTTACGTTTTGATATGGACAAAAAAAGAGACAAATTTACACACACACAAGTTCGCGAGGTCTAAGTCTAAGGTGAGCTTTGCATTTGTGTGAGTGCACATAGATAGTGTAGGTGTGATGTCGGCCTAAAGCACGGCACGTCCTTTGCTTGGTTAAAACCGGTTTATACTGCTTTTTGGCAATCGGCCTGATGCGCGGTTCGTCCCTCGCGCGACGCATCTCCGCCGCGCACCTTTCATACTTCACCTCTTGTACTGGTAGCAGCGTGACATATTTAATTCTTAATATTTTGTTCTTGTGTTGATTTATTTGTGAAATGGCTGCAAACACAAGTAAACGAATAATACGAAAACCTTTAAATAGCCAAGTAAAAGAAATATTATGTAATTTAAATAGATATTTTAAAGACATTAACGATAAAGACGTGTCAAGTGTCACTACATCAGCCCAATTGGTAGCGACATCGACGAGAATTCCGCTGTCCACTGTCAAAAGAGTTTTATTGGAAGGTAAACGTCTTTTGGAAGAATTAAATCTCCGAAAAAACCAGATGCAGGAAAAATATTATTATCATTGACGATTTTGATAAAGCGGTAATCCGAAGAACTATTCACAACTTTCACATAACTGATAAAGAGGTGCCAACTATGAAGCGAATACATGAAAAGTTGAAGACAGAAATAAACTATTCAGGTTTGTCGCGTAAGGAGATGAATGACATTGTCAACGTCACGAATTCAACTGAAGGAAAATTTCGTCAATAGCATCAGAACAAGATTGGCCTAGTGGTCTAAGCGATGGACTGTGAATCTAGAGACCGCTGGTTCGAATCCACAGACCACATAACCTAAAGACCACGCTTTCATGGACTTTATTACTATAACGAAATCGCCGAAAGTTGGCGGGGTGCGGGGCAAGGACCGATAGTTTTTATTGGCTCGCTCAAGGTCACGCCTAGATTGACGGTAGCAGGTACATGTCACCGGTAACTCCATAGTGATGGTGACTTTGTCTTGATATCGATAAACACCATTGAGTTTACGATAAAATGGAAAAATAAATGTTTATTTCTATTATATACATCATCAGCAAAAAAATAAGGTCGATGCACAAATACTAATTCTTGTTATAATATAATTAAAACACCCGTGAAATAAAGTAATTGCAATCGTCTAAACACAGTTTGTGATTTTTTTTAACATAATCTCATAGGTTTACCTGTACGAAGTTATGACGGACTAAATAAACTCACATTATATTTATCGGCAAGCGCACAGCGATAGACGACCTGAGCAAGGTTGCAGGAAAATTATGCAAGCCACTTCCAATCGATCGTTTTGAAAATACTTTGGGGAAACCTATGTCTAGCAGTGGACTTCCTATGGCTGATGTGATGATGATGATATATACTATGCATAAAAATATACAAAACTACATACATAAACCCGGTAATCATTACACTTTTTTAATAGGGGCGGTCTTGTACAAACCAGATTTAAATATCAACGAATCTGAAATACATATACTTTATGTTTATCTATATATTAAAATAAATTTTAAAATAAAATAGTTAAAATGTTGTCGATAATTAATTCCTTATATTTACGTTGTGTCTCGTCACTATCAAATAGACAGAGCGACACAACCTTATGCTAATCACATGAAGAGAGAAAGAGACTTTTAAAAAAGACATCAACGAGTACCCTTAAAAATAAGGGAACATGTTTATTCTAGAAATTATATTTCCAAAATTTTATCACAGTTTTTCTATGTTATTATTACTTCCCGGTGAAATGTAAGGCTGTCTTTCATGAGACTGGAAGTTGCACTTGACGTTTGACATAGTTTCACAGTACAAAATACGGCATTTTAAATACTGTACTTAATTTTTAGGGTTCCGTACGTCTGAATACAAAAACGGAACCCTTATAGGATCACTCGTGTGTCTGTCCGTCCGTCGCTTACAGTCAATTATCTCCGAATCTATTAGACCGATTAAGTTGAAATTTGGTACACATATCAATTCCTGTGACCCAAACACAGAGGTGTGACGTGAGCAGATGAAATCTGTATATGGGGGGTCATTTTTGGGGGGGAAGGGGAAAATTAAAAAAAAAAAATCCGAAAACTGCATCGTGTGGCATATCAAATGAAAGGTCTTGTTGAGAAGATCTTAAATGTATTTTTTTGTAATTTTAAAATAAATAGTTTCCGAGTTATTCAAGAAAATAGACGAAAATTGACCATTCCCCCCCCCCCCTTATCTCCGAAACTACTGAACCTAAAATTTTGAAAAAAATACAGAAATTAGTTTTCTCCTTATAGATTATAGGAAAACCTATAAGAAGTCCATGATATTAAAATAACATGGTAAATCACTCAATATTGTGCGTACCAACTTACATTTGCAGGTGGAATGTGTGGGAGAACATAATTTTTAACTCCAATGTTAAGTTTTGAAAATAAAGTGGAACACTCAATATAATACGTTCACTTACGAAAAATCTTTGATATTGTACGGAACCCTCTCCACGCGAGTTTAACTCGCACTTGGCCAGTTTTTTCTTTAAGAGCACACACACTGTTCACGCATCGAATGTTAGTCGAATGTTAGCAGAATAAAGAGCAAAAATGGGGCGGGGCCGCTCATAGGTCATGATATAACCTAGGCATGGCGAGCGCCGGGCCTCGGCAAAGCGTGGTCTTGTAGGTTGAGTAGTCTGTGTTCGAATCACAGCCACTTAGTGTTTTTGAAGTTTTGAAATAAGTTTCTAGATTATACTAGACTAAATGGAAAAGAAAATACGGGACAGAAAATGAGTGAGAGAGAAGGCGATAGAAAATTAGTAATTTGAGTTTCGAACATTGATGCGATTTTGTTCGAATTCGGGGGGTATATAAACGGAACAAGGCGCCGCTTGAGGCAGTTTAGTTGGAAAGTGAAATCCGAAGAAGAAGGAAGAAAAGAGAAAAGAAGAAGAAAAGAATAGTAGTGAGTAAAGTGAAACAGTGAGTAAAGTGAAGTAGTGAGTTAAGTGAAGTGTTCAGTGCAGTGAAGTCCGCGTTTGTGACAGTGCAGTGACGTTTACGCGCGTGTGACAGTGCAGTGACGTTTCCGTGCGTGTGACAGTGCAGTGATGTTTCCGCGTGCGTGTCAGTGCTGTGACGTGGAGTGCAAAGAGGACTGACGCTGTCAATTGTGAGTACTGCTTAAGTTGTAAATAAAGGCACCATTCAATAGGATTATTGTTTCCTTTTCTATCCTCAGCCCACTCTCGTGACAGGTTCAATTTGGTCAGTGCGTAAAAAAGTGTCTCTTTTAGGATTTAAATGGAAAAGGACAGAAGATAATAGAAAAATTCTAATGAAAAAACATGAGATACGTTATCTACGGATAAATTTTTTGATAAAAATTCACGAATATCGCATACTGGGCCGGCCAATTGTGTATTCCGATGAAACATATATAGACACGACTCACACTTCTTCGAAATCTTATTCAGATGGCAGCACTTCTGGTTTAAAGAAACCAATTTCTAAAGGAAATCGTTTAGTAATAGTTCATGCCGGCGGAGAGGACGGTTTCATACCAAATGCACTGCTGATGTTCAAAGTAAATCAAAAAAGTGGGGATTACCATAACAATATGAATACAGAAAACTACACGAAATGGTTACAAACGCAATTAATTCCAAATTTAAAGCCCAATAGCGTTGTGGTGGTAGACAATGCATCTTACCACAATTCGTTAGAAAATCCCGTTTCCAACTCAAATAGTCGTAAACAAGAAATGATTGACTGACTCAAATATCGCGATAACGATCACTCTACATCGATGCTTAGACCACAACTATATGAATTGATATTACAAAAAAACAAAGATTTATTGAATATAAAATTGACTCTTTACTTAGAGAACATGGTCATAGCGACCCGGATTTCAACCCAATTGAAAATATATGGGCAATGATAAAAGGATACCTGGCGAAAAAAAAAATATCGTGGAAAAATGTATGTGACCACGCAATAAAAGAAGAAAAAAAGTTTCATGGTCACGACGCCGTTATTGATGATATAATGGAACGATTCATTATCAACACAAACGATACATCAGACGAGAGTGAAAATGAAGACGAGAGTAATAATGAAAATGATGAAGATGCAATGTCCGGTGTAGAAGAATTATAATTTTTTTATATTTGAATTTTATTAATAACTAGCTTTTACCTGCGGCTTTGTCCACGTAGACTACACAAATTAGATTGTTTTTTTTTTCTAAACTGGGGTTGCAATTTATTAAAATCCAATAAATTGATTATTATTTTTTACTAACCACTAATTCAAAAATGTCATGTGTCTCGCTTCAAAACTGACGAAGACTCATACAAAGTGCCAACCCCTATTTCACCCCCTTAGGGATGGAATTTCCAAAATCCTTTCTTAGCGGACGTCTCCTTGTCACAATCTACCTTCCTGCTAAATTCATTTTCATTGGCTAAGTAGTTTTCGAGATTTCGTGATGAGTGGGTGAGTGATTTTCGCTTTTATATATATAGATAGATAGATTAATCTCTGACTTCTCAGACACACTTACATATGAACACATAGTCATCAGTCATACATATCATAGGTGGCCTTTATTTAATTATACTTTATTTTTAAACCTCTCCTCTCCTACTTATGTACCTACCTAAAACATAATAAAATTTCTTTTTAAAAGTTTTTTGTCAGACTCTACTTTTGGTGATCACTCACACAAATGCAAAGCTCAGCTTAGACCTCGCGAACTATTTCGAAAGTTGGTTATTTCACGTTTTTGGTATTTGAAGTAAATCACCCCAGGGAAGTTAGGATTGTAATATTTGTATCTGATATTTTTTAATTTTATTTTAGCGAAAGACAAAGATTTCGGATTTGGTATTCTTCTTTCAAAGATTGTATGTATGTAAAGGTATTGCCACAAGTCGACTTCACGTAGTAAATGATTACTTTAAATGGAATCTAACAGTAATTTAAATGTGAAGTTAAACATCAATGCCTGGTGGCTTGCTTCAAAAAGCATAGTATTATCTTATCCAAAGGGCGACTCTTAAATAATCTGAATTGATAAAGCCAGTGTTTGGGATGCAGGTCCTGTTTATTACCTTCATAAGAGTATCACAGTAGTCCAGCCAAGAGAAGAAGCTCGTCAGCTCCCGGTAGCCGTGGAACTTGTTGAGATGCTTGTCACCAAAATCATGTGCCACGTACCTGCAAGCAATTAACTTTATACCGAGAACTGTTCGGACATAGGTATTTGAATATAGCGACTCAGTCCATCAATAGGTATGTATTTTTGTGTATTCCTGCCTAAATGTATTCCTACCGGACCAATGTGCCAATTACCTCTGAGGTCTATTAATACCGTCTCGAACGAGATAAAGGCAGAATGTTCGCGAGCAAAAACCGTATTGAAAATGGTGCAAGCGAAACTAGGCCTTATGTCTTTGCAGCATAAAGGCTAGAACTTTTAGGCCGGTTTTCTTACTCACATACATACCTGCACCTCGATGTTTCCCGTCATCGAAATTAATTCGTCATATATGGGGAATATTCGAGAATAATGTAGACCTCCATATCGGCGCATATAGAAAGGAGATCGAGTGCGCGTCACGCCAGTTCAGTACAAGCTACGAAAGCGATCACTTCGAAGGAAACCGTAGCGAAGGAAACTTACCTCAATGCGACAAGTGGAAGTACTTACCTGCGACAACCTCGGCGAGATTACAAAAGTTCATCGATCAATGACCTCTCTGGTATTGTTACGAAACTAGGGTTCGAGATTTGGACAAAAACGCCAAAATTCGTATGAGGGTCTATATTCACTACGGAACCCTAGGTGTACACGTGAAGATAGTCTTCCTGATGTCCAAGTCGCATAGCAGCTGAAGTCCACCTGGACTTAGTGAATATAGACCCTCATACGAAATTTTGGCGTTTATCTCTAAATCTCGAACCCCAGTTTCGCAACAATACTAGAGAGGTCATTGATCGATTAACTTTTGTAATGGAAAGCCTTTAAAGTATGTGTAGAAAGTAAATTAAATTAAATTTACAGCGAGTCATGTTAACTACCATCTAGATTTAAGATATATGTCTGAATGTTGATCGCAAACATCTAACTGTAATACTATGAAAGGGTAACTTAAAACAATCACCGCGCAAAACGGTAAAACGAATTTTTAATTAAATGACGCAGCGTCAACCATTGTCAACTGTCGGTTACTGTCTGCTATAACCAAGCGTAGACTCCGTTATCTAACGCTTAGTTAGATAACGGTTTTTTTACCTTTCAATTTATTTCAAATATTTTATTTCATATTAAAAATAAAGGGAAATTGATCCATTCAAAATTAACAAACATATTTAATAAAAAGACAGACTAAGTCCGTAAAAATATTATTCAGTTGATAGAAAATAAGGAAGTTCCAATTGATAACGGTACTTATTGTAAACAAAAACTGCATCGAGCTTTACACAAAACTAATGTTTTTGCCAGTTACATCTGTACGGAAAAAAAATACATTTTCATTTTTAAAATAGATTTTTACAATCAGGCGACGAAGTTTGACTTCATATAATTTGGAAAATATATAAAAGTAAATTAAAGAAAATAAACAATTTTACTATGAAAACTCCAATCTAAATTATAATAAAACAGTAAAAAAAATGTGTCAGTACATTGAATATATTTCCAAAAAAAATTGGAGAGATGGAGAAGTAGTAATAGAGCAAGAATTTAAAAAAAAGACGGATTGCACTCCCGGAGTGCCGGCAGAAGTGAAAACTTGAATATTAACGTTGTGCATTTTTGATATTTTGGAATGGTTAGGGAATAATTTTGCACGAATTGCTTTAATTATTAGTATAAAAGTACTATCATTTATGTGGTAGAATACAATATTTATTTATTTACAGCGTGCCACGCGCAAGCGCCCTGCGCCGCCTAAACTAAACAGCAGACACAGGCATACAGTTTTCGCCGCGCCGTAGAAAGAGAGGGGGATACTTCCTCTCCTACGCCGCGCCGGCTGTGTACGCTCCATCCGCCTTACGAATTTTCGATCAGTGTCACGTGTCCTGACGCGAGTTTTAACATTTTTTACCCATTACAAAAAAAGTGTACAACGCCGCTAAAGAAGTTTTTACTTCAAAAATGTCTATCTGTTTTTACACGCTAATCTCTGGAACCGAACTTTGTATGAGTCTTCATTCACATGGAACCCTAAGTTGACACGTGAAGATGGTCTTCCTGATATCCAAGTCCAAGTCGCATAGCAGCTCAGGAACAGATATCTTGCAAAGATTATTTCAAGTACTTCCACTAGGATTAATTTCCTTCGCTTCGGTTTCCTTCGAAGTGATCATTTTCCGTAGCTCGTACTGAATTGGCGTGGTGTGTACTCGATCGCCATATTATATGCGCCGGTATAGAGGTCATATTAGACGAATGTATTTCGATGATGGGAAACGTCGAGGCGCTAGTACGTATGTGTGAGTACAACTGGCCAAACAATTCTAGACTTTATGCTATAAGGATATAAGGCCTCGCTTGCACCATCCCGACGTATTTCTACGCAGTTCTTGCTTGCGAACATTCTGCGTCTATTTCGTTCGCGACAATACTATAGGTATGTTTTTGTTATAGCGGCATCTGTGCTGTACAAAATGTCAACTGTCTAGCTATCATGATTCATGAGATACAGCCTGGTAACAGACAGACAGCGGAGTCTTAGTAATAGGGTCTCGTTTTTACCCTTTGGGTACGGAACCCTAAAGATCGAAGATTTGGAACACCTGATGCAGAACCAAGTTAAATTTAAACATGAACATTTGTTTACAAAAAATTGATGATCATCTGATGTGGAAATCTAAGATATCCGGTTAAAGTTGTTTGACATAATTTAACAACATAAGCAGGGAGTAACTTCACGTGGCGAAGGCGGTAACAATTTGGGCCTAATTTCGACTTGCCTTAACTGGCTAAAACTCCTAATCGTTTGGGATGAATGCACAATGGCCAACAAAAAGGCAGTAGAAGCTGTAGATAGAACGTTGCGAGACTTTTGTAGAGATGACAGGCCAATGGGTAATGTCCATTTTTGTTGACGGAAGATTTTCGTCTAACCCTTCCAGTTTTAAGTCGGGGCACTAGGGCAGATGAAATTAACTTCTTTTTTAAAACAGTCTTATCTGTGGCCTTGAATGTAAAAGCTCAGATTGACAATTAATACGAGAGCCCAGCTTGGCGGTATTCCACATGCCCAAGAGTTTTCAAGAATATTATTAAAAGTTGCGGAAGGTCTTTTTCTTGAAGACAATGGTCAGGTGAGTCTTCCCGTAATTTTGGCAAAGTTGTTTCCTCCGAAAAAGAACTTATACTTTCAGTATTTGTGAAACTTCACAGCATAATAAACCAGGAAAATTCTTGGTTATGTGACACGCCGTATTGACACCAAAAGTGAACAATGCGCAGCGATTAATAAAAAACGTATAACGCAAATTATTGGCGGTGAAGTGGTTTATACTTTCTTCGACAGTGTAATTGATCAGGACGATGCCACCAATTATCCAGTTGATTTTCTAAATTCACTTGGAGCGAGTGGTCTTTCCGCTCACAAAATAAGACTTAATCTCGGAGTGCCGACAATGCTGATGCGAAATTTGACTCCTCCGAAACTGTGTAACGGGACCCGACTTAAAGTCAATGCTTTGCAGCAAAAAATAATTGAAGCTGAGATTCTCACTGGAAGTGGTGCCCATGAAAGTATTAATTCCGCGTAAACCACTCAACCCCAACAATTTTTCTTTTAAATTGAGGCATACACAGTTTCCTGTAACCACTTGCTTTGCTATAACAATAAAGGAGTTGCAGGGCAGACGCATAAAGCCGCTGGTGTCGACCTAAGAACTGGTTTTTCGCATGGCCAACTTTATGTGGCTTAGGTAGCTCTGTTAAGTATGAATCAAAGATTCAAATGTTTATTCAGTAATTAGACCTTTACAGGCACTTTTACACGTTCAAATGTTTATTCAGTAATTAGACCTTTACAGGCACTTTTACACGTCAATAAGTATAATTTATGTTACGTGTAAAGTATATTAAAATTTAATTTATTTTTAAAGAAAAGCTACCGATACCAGCGCTTCGTAACGACCACTGCTGAGAAGAAAAGCCGAAAGAAACTCATTTTCACAGTATTGGTCGCCTACTCGCCAGAAGGGCTTTGTCATATTATTATAATTGTCTTTTAATGAATAAATACTTATAATATAATACAATGTTGACACATTATAACATGTAATGCTTGCGAACCAGTAAACAAACATAAATTGCGTAATACAAAATATTAAGTAGTCAAAAAAGCGAAGCCGAGCTGACCAGTCCCTCCCGGCAGCACCCGTTCACGAGTTGACGCACGGATCAGCCATCGTTAAACTCAACCATATTAGAGGGAATCCAACGACCCGACCAGCGACGCCACCACCGGATTGGACATTTTAGTGAGCATGAAAAACCCGAACTCGCAGACCTTGTCAAGAGAAAATATTAATTATATGTTGGTCACTTATTGATCGCAGAGCATTTACATGTTTTTACAGTAAGCTTATTATGGTAACAGAAAATGCAGCTATTTATGTTTCATGTGTGGAGTGTAATGGAAAATGTTTAGGAAGTATCCACGCGTTTTTATCTCTTAAATAATCATTGATAGTATAGTACGCATTGTTCAATAAAACTTTTTTAACATGTGTTTTAAATTTTGCCATTGGTAGGTTAACGATCGCTTCGGGAAGTTTATTAAATAATGTTATACCTAGACCTAAGAGTGACTTTCTAGTTTTAGCAAGTCGAAATTTAGGCGTATGAAGCTGATTTTTGTTGCGAGTATTATAACTGTGAACATCACTATTTTTCTTGAAATTATTTAACCTAGATTTAACAAATAGAAGATTGTCGTAAATAAATTGAGATGTCACAGTAAGAATATTTATAGATTTAAATAACTCTCTTAAGGAATCGCGTGATTTTAGTCCGTAGATCGACCGAATTGCTCTCTTTTGTAGCACAGAGATAGCATGTATGTTAGCCGCTTTACCCCATAAGAGCAAGCCATATGACAATCAAATCTTTTGATAAGTCAGTGAGTGAACCAACTTCCTTTTAGCTAGCAGAACAAGAAAATTGGTATATACATTGAATAACATGACGTAGCGCAAACATCACTCTCTTTAAGAATACACAAAAGTGTGAAACTGTCGGTTTTTGGCTATTGTATTTGTTCTTGGGGAAGCGCTAACAACACGACAATTATTGAATTCGAAAGGGCACAACGTGCTGTCCTGAAGGTCATAATGTTCCGACCATATTTGTACCCTATGCAAAGTCTACATCAGGAAAAAAGATTATTTGTCCGAAAACTATACATATATAACAGCTTGCGATAACATCATGCACAGGACATAGGTACCACGTATTCTTCCCTCTAACAAGAGATTTGTTTGCTGTCTAGTACCCTTTTTCAGTTTCAGACACCGTACCTTAAGAACATATTTAATAAAATATACAAACAAAAAAATAAGAGTAATACCATGAACTTAAATAACTACAAAATTTAAAAATCAATAAAAATATTGGTTACATGGCTTAGACTATGACAGTACGGAAAAACTATAGTTATGCAGAAGTAATAAGTACACATATACCTACTAACACATACTCGCACCCAAATTAACACATAAATTCATATTTCAAACACAAATTACCTTTGGAGAAGTTGATGTGGCGCTCCCGCCAAACCCCATTCCTGAATATACCTATGAAAGGTGTATCCTTGAATAGGTTTCGGCAAAGATCAAAAAGATCTATTGCAATAAAAAGGAATAGGTCTATGGGTTATGGAATGAGATTTTGATGGCTGGGATATTGCAATAGGAACATCACCTGCCATAATCATGACAACTGACTATAGTAGGCAGGTGGTGGCTTACCGCCCACTAGATGGGCCCCTCAAACGCGCCGACAATAGTTGCCGGCAAAGAAACAACACCGGTACAGGCGACTTAGAGGTGTCGAGAGGTGTGCTGCGCTTTCTCCGAAGTTACTCGCTGTATTATGCCCTATTACACTCCCACCCCTGGATATTTTGTATCGATTCAGATTATTAAAATTGCCCTATCACTTGCCCTAAAATTAAGCATTAGATAACGAGGTTCGGCTATAACGCAGTCATACAGCAGCCCAGCAGTTGTTGTAAAGTAACGTCAGTTATGGCATTGATGGTAAACGAGATGCAATTTTTAAGTACACAGCGCCCTATTTGCATGTACGCGCCTTATTTGCATGAACTATTAGTAGGGTAATTTTTTGCACTTGCATCCATAGTAAAATAATTCGCTTATCGCAAAACATAAAAAGTTTGTATATATATGTTATACTTACGCCCAAGTAATATTGAGATGGTCGACGTCCTGAGGATCCGTGTTGGCCGGTATGCACTTGTATTTGGACGCCAGTTTTTCCACGATGGTCTCGCAGGCCGGGCTGCAGCTGGTCACGAGGTTGGCGATGTCATCCTCCGGGAGGGAAGACACAATCATGATGCCCTCGCACGCTCGGAGGACCACTTGGTTGTCCTTCAAATCAATATTCAGCTAAAAATTCTTTGGGAAAACTATTTTAAGTACAATATTAATATTGTACTTAGAAAACTATTTTAAGTACAATATTAATATTGTAATAGTTTTCCCTAACAATAGTTCTCCCTACTCAAGTACTTAAATGGGTTGTGGACTGGGTAAAAAAACATATGACCCATATTATTTAGTCCGTCAACTAGACTATCCAAAAATAATGGACCCATATTTTTTTGTTTAGCAAAGTAGTAAAGTAGTAAATATTCACAAAGATATAGCGCAGAAGTTTCGGACTGGGGGCGATTAACATAACTTTCCGTCAAAAATCGTACCTGATCGTGGCGTCACGCGAAATTTAAATGCGCTGTATCTTCGTCAATATTGTCATTATTTGCTAATGAGAGAAAAAAAAATGCATTAAGCATATTTTTTAATAATCCACTTAGCTAAAGATAAAAAATTTTTAGTCTACATCCATATTTGTGCAATGTGACTTCCAGCCTAGAATAGGACCGCTCCATCTCTTCTGTGGATGTCGTAAGAAGCGTTTAAGGGAATAGGCACTAACATCTAGCCTCTTATGGTCGTATGGTTAAGTTCCATAATAAATTGTTTGTAGGAAAAACAATTTAGTTGTAAATTTCAAAAATATAAAAAACTGCTCTACGCTTCTTTGACTGAGCATGACATTAGGTCCTTTTAAGT
The DNA here is from genome assembly GCA_943193695.1 of Acrobasis suavella. NCBI lineage: Eukaryota > Metazoa > Arthropoda > Insecta > Lepidoptera > Pyralidae > Acrobasis > Acrobasis suavella. The sequence continues at coordinate 35,583,058 of OW971928.1, forward strand.
TAACATTTTCTATACATTCCTCTAAATATTTTTTTTCTTTACTTATTTCTTTGTAAGCACATATACATATTTTATGTAATACTCATTGTTAAAATCCTGTAACTATTACTTCTAGTGGCTACTTTACAATTAAGTCGCAAAAATATAAACTGTGAATTACGTAGTGGGTTACTTAATCATTACCACTACATATAATAATAGGTAATATTATATCTGTTAGATAATTAGGTCTTTATTAATGTAACTGTTTGTTGTTCACAAATCTAAAATCTTAATACATATATTTTATTTATGATTATAATGGCGAACTTAAAGCCTTACATACCAGTCAACCAAACAGGTTATGTGGTGCATGGACAGGGTAGTGCAAAACTTGAATAGGTATATGGTGAAAAAAGACTTCCTTCTTTCTCCTCACCTTATCCCATTTTACATGGGGTCGGGACAGCATGTGAGTCTTTTCCATTCCCCTCTATCTTTTGTCAAGGTGAAAAAAGACTATATAATGTGACATTGATGTCTTGAATAAATTACTTTTACTAAACTGATTTACTCACCGCACTATTTAAGTATGAAAGCAGCAGATCAATCAATAGGAACTTATCATTATCTTCATACACAGTCTTGTGGCTTTTACAAGACGCGTCATCAGAACTACTGGATGCATTGTCTGTACTATTGGTCCGTATTATCGATACATTCTTCAAAGGATTCGGCGGTAACTCCACTTCAAAAAGTGGGTTCTTCTTCGGAGTTTGTACTTTGGTCTTGATTGGTATTAGTTTCTGAATATCTTCAGGTATACTTAGTAATGTGGATTTGTCTTCGACGAAGGGCGTCGTGAATATGTTAGCTAGGCCAGGCTCCTTGCGGACCAAGCCGCAGAGGGTTAGAAGGAGTTCTACTTCTTCTTTCTCTGTGGGTGACGCTGGGTTTTCATTACACTGGATTAACATTCTCTGAAACAATAAACCAAGTATAATACTACCTGTATCCCTAATGGGGCAGACAGAGTTTTATGTGTCTGGCAACCCTGGGCAGACAGAACCCAGAACAACAAGACTCAAAAGCCATTTTTATGGTAATGACATTTTCGCCCATTTCTTTCGATCGGGTTTTACGATCTGCACGGAAAATAAAGCAGCTGGTATATTTTGTTTATTCTTTTTCTTTATCTTTCAGACCAACATGGTAGAGAACTTACAATATTTTTAACCATCATAAGCAATGAGGCCATGCTCAATATTATTGCTCATGGACTGCAACAATTAAAACCAATTGACAACATTTCAAAAATTTTATATTCATATTTAATATTTTTTCCTTAAAGAACTTCAAAAAAAAGGACATATGTATTTTTTCTTTTTCATTTCTTTTCATTATTTCTCCTAAAATTAAATTGTTTAAAATCTCTTCATTCTAAAAGAGCGTAAGTACAAGAGTTAGGATGTAACGAGTTTACATCATTGCCATACATTATAATTAAAAAATAAAACTTTTACTGACGTCTATAGAGTTGTGTTTTGTAGCAGTAAGATATCGATACAAAAACTTACGTATCGTAAAATAGGGTTAATTTGATTAATTTAAAAATTCAAACACTTCTATCTCAGCTATTTTTGGCATAAAAATATTATATTGACGACTTGGTATGTGGAAAACAAATGGCATAAAAAATTACGCTTGTAATATTCGACTAAAAAAAATTTGCCCTATCATCTCTATACTTAAAATGGGGTTTTTGGGTAACCCACGTTTTTTAACGGATTCTCATAGTCGCCCCTTACAGGAATTAAGACCACAAAGAAAAAAAATGTTTCACTTTTTACTTTTTAAGTTACAGCGTTTTAAAGTTAATTGAGGTGAATTTGACTGAAAATAAAAACAAAGGCTCCGGCGTACACGCGTTGTGAAAAGATGGCGGACGTACCAGGATTGCTATTTCAAAAATATAAATAAAAAATATGCGTTCAGAAATTTGGAAGATTTAATTAAAAAACCAAAAAAAAAGCTATGATAAATGTCACCTTGTGTTTTGAAAGTCGCCTCATTTTAGGGTAGCATTTTTCCTTACTTTATTTTTTTTATAGTTTTTAAGACCTGGATGTCATTATTATTTTTATTTAACCTGAAATATCAATCATATAAAGTGTTCGAGGCTACGCAATCGAACAGTTTAAGTTCCTCATTATTAAGTATGTCGCGCGATCAGCATAATTCAATAAGTCGAATTAATCTCAAATCAAAGTCAGTACGCAACTACCAGCCGATCTGCGACAACCATTACCGCGTATTCAAACCATTTAACCACAATTATAACCGGCAGTGATTTTACCAATTTTTTACCATTTTATAACCTGTATTTTATCGAACCATTTAAAAGACCATTTAGTTGTGAAGTTCCGTGTATAGTGCAGTGTGTAAATTAAATATTATATTAACCAATTCGGGTGTGTGATTAACCAGCTCCCAAACGAACCATTATAAATAATTAAAGAACATTATTGTTAGGGTGAACTCTTATACTAAAAGGCGTCCCCTAACATATGGTCCTTCGAGGAAAAAGGACTTCGTCTCGCGAGTGATACGTTATTTGCGTTTTTGAAGTTCGTGTAAACCAGTGCCTACCGATTTAGATTGCAGTCAGTTGCTGTACCAGAGTAAGCTGAAACTACGGAAATAAGGTCAGATCAAACCATTTGTTCATACTACTTTTTTTTTCCTTCAATTGTTTTTTTTTTTATTTATTACTATGGCCAGCAATATGGAAAACTATTTTGTCAACCAAACTGAAATTTATGAAGAGCTCAAGAAATTTTTCACCAATTTTAAGAAGGATGGAGCAGATAGAAAAACCATCGACTACTGTAAGCGAAAGTTACAGATTTTGGAAACTTATTGGGCGGATTACGAGTCCAACCACATCAAGATGTGCGAATTAGGAGAGTTCAACCATGTTTATTTCAAGAAAAGTTGTAAAGAAATAACGGAAGAGTTGTATCTTACCATTAAATCATTGATTGAGGATACTATGCAGAAGCTTCAGACATCTTTGAGACCATTACCAGAGATAACCAAGAAACAAAGAAGTGTTAGAGCAAGCGACAGGCCGGAAGCTGAACCAGGGATGTCTACACCGATTCCTCCGTCAAACCAACCAGCAGTATCACCAGGAACGTCTACGGAAATTCCTGCTGTGATAACTCAGCAGCCGTTGAATCCTTCATCCTCCCCGGAAGACAATAAGATGAACGAAATGTTGAAGAAGCAGAACATTAACTTCAGAGCATTTATGCGTACGGTGACCAACATAGATATAGACCAGATGCAAGAAAAGTGGGAATTAGAGGACGCCCTGAAAAATCTTCAATCGCGGTGGAACGTCATAGATAAATATCATTGGGAAATAGAAGGCGAGAAAATTGAAGAGAATTTGTGGTACCAGTCCGAATTTACCAAACATGAAAAAATGTTTAATGATTTGAAGAAGGCTATAAATAATAAGATGTGGTCCGAAACGCACCGTATGAAATCAACGCCTGAGGTCTCCTTACCAGTTTTCGGCGGCAGTTACTTATATTGGACTTCTTTCAAAGATTTGTTTACCGAGACCATTCACAAGAACACGTCGTTGTCAAAAGCTCAGAAAATGCAATTTTTAAAGGGTCATGTAACCGGAGAGGCGGAACGTCTTATTCAACACCTGCTTATAAGTTCCGATAATTACGATGTGTGTTGGGAGATTTTAAACCATCGATTTAATAACAAAAAACTTATATTTGCATCTCATATCAACACTTTATTTGGGATTCCCAATATGCAGCACCAGTCGTTAAATTTAATCAAAAAGTTGCATGACGTCACCAAGGAGACTCTGCATGCGATAACAAACCTAGGAGTAGATATAACGACTTGGGACCCCCTGCTAGTGCATTTATTAGCACAAAAGTTGGATGGAGAATCGTTCGCCGAGTACATGGAGTCAGTGAAAAATCCCCGAGACTTACCAGTGCTTCAGGAATTTTTAGATTTTCTCGAGAGCAAATTTACCATTCTAGAAGCTTCCCGTCGCAAACAAGAACCATCGAACCAAAAAATAACCATGCAGCCTCAATCTTTTAACCAGAATAATATCTCATACCAAAAAAGAAATTTTAACCATACCATAAATCAAAGTTATAACAAAGGCCATGACTTAAAATCATTTTCAAAGTCGATGCATATATCTAGGTCAATAAATTGCGTAAAGTGTAACGCCGAGCATGGACTTTGGGCTTGCAGAGAATTTTTGCAACTATCGGACGAGCAAAAATTGAAAATGATTAATCAATTTAATTATTGCACGAACTGCATGATCTGCCATTTTAATAAACCGTGTCACTCAACAAAGAGATGTCGTAAGTGCAACGGTAGTCATAATACGTTGTTACACGAGGCACTTACGAAATCAAAAACCAATCCTAAACCAACCCCTAAACGTATGGTTACAACCCCTAACGGCCCAAGCGAAAATATAAGATCGTCGTCGCATGTATCTTCGAACAAGATCAATGAGATTTTACTAGCCACGGCTATGATCAAAGTGACTGGAGTTGATGGTACTAAGCATACCATGAGGAGTTTAATCGACCAGGGTAGTCAACTAAGCTTAATAAGCGAACAAGCCGCACAGACATTAGGATTAAAAAGAACCAAATGTAAAGGCAGGATATTTGGCATCGGGGAAAGGGAAAACCAATGTAAAGGAGCGATGAATATTCAGCTGTCATCCAATTACAACAAATTTACTCTGGACGTCGATTGTTTAATTATGAATAGCTTGATAAAGAATTTACCAAATAAGACCTTCACTCAACCAGAATGGCCTTACATTCAAAACATAAATTTGGCAGATCCAGACTTCAACCTCAGTCGTCCCATTGACATTCTTCTTGGTGCAGAAGTTTATAGTAAAATCATGCTAGAAGGAATTTTGCGAGGAGATAGCGAAGATCAACCAATAGCGCAACAGACACAGTTAGGGTGGTTGCTATGCGGCTCTATTAGCATGTCGTACCACTGTAACGTCGTACTCAACAACATAGACGACCTAAAAAGATTTTGGGAGACTGAGGAAATCACCAATCAAACCAGTGACATGTGTGCGGAAGATGAAGAGTGTTTAAACTATTTTCAATCAACCACGAGAAGGCTCGAAGATGGAAGGTATGAAGTGAGACTTCCTTTTAAATCAGACCAAAAAGAAAAATTAGGAAAAACTAAACCATTAGCGCTGGCCCAGTTTCGCAGTCTAGAGAGAAAATTAGATAACAATATTGAACTAAAAACAGCATATCAACAATTTATGAATGAATTTTATAATTTAAACCATATGATACCATCAACCACAAACACCGTACCAGAATGTTACCTACCACACCATGGAGTAATTCGGCCTGAATCAACCACTACCAAACTGAGAGTAGTCTTCAATGCATCTGCAAAGTCGTCAACAGGAGTCAGACTGAATGACATCTTACACAAGGGTCCCAACCTTCAACAGGATCTCCAAAAGATCATCCTTATGTGGAGACAGTACCAGTACGTTTACGTCAGTGATATCGAGAAAATGTTTAGAGCCATATTAGTACATCCTGACGACCAAAATCACCAAAAAATATTATGGAGAGATAGTCCTCAACAACCACTTCAATCATTTCAATTAACTACAGTTACGTACGGTACCAAACCAGCACCATTTTTAGCAATGATGTGTTTACGACAGCTTGCTAAAGACGAAAGACTTCGCTATCCCGAAGCTGCGAAATGTTTGGAGGAATCGTTTTATATGGACGATTATTGTGGAGGAAATTATTCTATTTCCGCCAGTATTAAATTAAGAAACGATCTCATAAAAATATTACAATCAGGAGGATTCAATTTGCGAAAATGGACAGCTAACGAACCAAAACTTTTAGAAGGATTAGATAAAGATCAATGCAACCAACAGACGTACGAATTTAAACAATCCGACTCAACTAAGACGTTGGGTTTAGGATGGAACCCACTCAAAGATATATTCATCTTCAATACCAAAATAGAACAAAAATGTAAATCAAAACCAACCAAACGAAGCTTACTTTCAGATATCTCGAAATTATATGACCCACTAGGATGGTTAACCCCTCTTAGTACAACCATGAAGCTGCTTTTCCAAAAAGTATGGCTTACTAAACTGGATTGGGATGAAGCGTTACCAGAAGAAATTACCAAAAATTGGAACACATTAAGGGGAGAATTAGAAGACATAAAGACTATTGAAGTAAAGAGATGGTTAGGATTAAGGGAAAGGAACCAAAAAATTGAATTACATGGCTTTTGCGATGCGTCAAACAAGGCCTACGCATGTGTAATATATATCAAGGTCACCAATGAAGGTCAAAAAACCATTAATTTAATAGCAGGAAAAGCTCGACTATCACCAATTAATAAAACCATTTCTACACCAAAACTAGAGTTGATGGCAGCCCTACTCTTATCGCAACTTCTAAACAAAGTAAGAAGCTGTTTACCAAAAAATTGTGACATTGATTTGTTTTGCTGGACGGACTCTACAGCAGTTTTAGGTTGGATACAAGGAGACCCGGCACGCTGGAAAATCTTTGTATCTAACAGAGTCAAACAAATAACCAAAATAATACCATCCGAGAGTTGGAAATATGTAAATACGAGCGACAACCCTGCGGACTGTGCGAGTCGCGGATTAACCACAAGTCAACTTAAAAACCATGAGCTTTGGTGGCACGGACCAAAGTGGCTGAAAACATACGAAAAACCAATTACAAAAGAAGATACCCGAGATAAAACCACTTTAGAAGCGAAACCAAAAAGTTTGGCCATATTCAATGCTTTTAACATCCAAAAACAGTCATCCGAAACAAACATCATTGAAATGCTATTAAATAAATTCACTTCTATAAATAAAATAACACGCGTTATTGCATGGATACTAAGATTGCCTACATTCAAAAAACAAGTGCATCAACCCTACCTCACATTATACGAGCTGCGTCGCGCAAAACAGCTGATTATCAAAACCATGCAACAAATTATATTCGAGCGCGACCTAGATTACTTACGTAAACACGGTAGAGTGCATTCGAAAAGTAATCTTTTAAATTTGAACCCGTTTATAGATGAATTCGGTATCTTACGTGTGGGGGGAAGGCTGCGCAACGCTCAGATAAATATTGAGATGAAACACCCTATTATATTGCCTCATAACCATCGTCTTACAACTCTAGTGATTCAAGAAGCACACGAGTTGACCTACCACGGAGGAGCGCGACTTACTTTGGCCCAAATCAGACAAAGGTACTGGATAATCAGCGGCTATATGGCTACCAAGAAATTCTGTAGACAGTGTGTTATTTGCAAGAAACAGGACCCTATTAAGCAATACCAACTTATGGGTGACCTTCCAGCATGTAGAATAAATCCTGAAAAACCATTTCACCATTGTGGAGTTGATTTAACCGGGTTCGTGCAAGTAAAAGCTAACAAAGGACGCGGAATAAGAACTACCAAAGGCTACATAACAATTTTCGTATGTATGGTTACCAAAGCTGTACATATCGAATTAGTATCAGACCTCAGCAGCTCAGCGCTTCTAGCCGCATTGACCAGAATGGCAGCCAGAAGAGGAGCACCACGTCACATTTACAGTGACAATGGAACCAACTTTGTTGGGGCAAACAGAATGTTACAGGAAGAGCACGAACATCTAAGACAAGTTTTCAGCGATAGCTTCTTATCAGAAGTGAATGAAATGGGTGTCGAATGGCATTTTAACCCTCCTGTATACCCAAATGCGGGTGGAATTTGGGAACGGGCAGTACGGAGCCTCAAGCATCACCTCAAGAGAGTCGTCGGACATCAAAAACTGACTTTTGAAGAATATACGACCCTTCTAACCAAACTCGAGGCTTGCCTAAATTCTCGTCCTCTCTGTGCGTTATCTGAAGATCCAGAAGACCTTGAATTTTTAACACCAGCACACTTCTTATCAGGTCGGTCCGGATTGACAGTGATAGAGACAAAAACCGATGCTAGAACCAGATGGCATCTCACCAACAAAATATTCCAGGACCTATGGGTCAGATGGAAATCCGAATACTTGTCCCAACTATCCGCTAGAACCAAATGGATGCATGTTAACGAGAACATTAAAGTCGGAGACCTAGTTTTAATACAGGAGGACAACTTACCAGCAGGAAAATGGGCGATGGGTCGCGTAGTAGACACGCACTCGGGCGATGACGGCTTGATCCGAGTTGTCACGTTAAAAACCAAAAACGGATTCCTTAAACGGCCAATAGTTAAGTTATCCGTACTACCAATACCACAAAATAACCAGCAACCAGTACCAGAACCAGAACGAAAACCAGAACCAGCATTAATACCAAAAACAAGCGATAAACCAGATGACCAAATACAGGACGAAACTAAACCAGGAGAGATACGACAACGTCGACGGAAGATACCCACACTAACCACCATAGCCACGGCGTTACTATTTTTTATGACATTTATGATTTCGCCAACTAATGCATCATCCTATAGCCTCTACGAGTTACCTAGTAACCAAACACTGTATTTCGACCCTATCTCCAAAATACAGTTGATAAGAGATAAGTGGAATTTAGTCGTATATTACGACATGGTACCATATTGGGGAGGCATAGCTGCATATACCAGAATAAGTAACTATTTAGATAAACTTTGTACAACCATTAGTAAACAATCACCATGCAACATGATAACATCCCAATTACGTCACGACTACCTGGAATTAAAATACTACAATGAACTTTTACTAACGCAGCATTTTAATGTTCACGCTAGACGGCGTCGGCGCCGCGGCCTTATCAACGGTGTCGGTTACCTAGCGAACGATTTATTTGGAATACTTGATTCCCGTTTCGCCGAACAGTATGCCAAAGATATCGAAACTATAAAAATTAACCAAAACCATTTAGTCAGTTTATGGAGGAACCAGACGTCAGTTATTGAATCGGAATTTAATTTAATGAAACAAATGAAGGATACAGTAGATCAGCACTATAAATTGATTACCAAGAAAATAATAGCTTTGGAAGAAAATGAGAATACATTCAAAGGTGAAATTCAGAATATATCATACATACAAGATTTCACTCTTTCTGCCATGGCCGCCAACAATTTGTTGCAAGGTTTAAAGAGGGTACAAAGCACCATACTCGACACCATTACAGATATTTCTCATGGCCAAATAAGCTTACATTTATTACCACCACAACTTCTCAAGACGGAGCTTCAAACCATTTACAGTCATCTCATGGCGGATCTCACCTTGCCAATCAGCAACTTCGATAATGACTTACCACTTATATACAAACTATTAAAGGTGAAAGCAAGAGTCACCCAAAATTTTATAATATTTGAAATCACTTTCCCACTTGTCAGCAGAGAGAGTTTTCAGATGTACAAAGTTTTACCCATTCCTCACCAAATTAACAACCATATGGTTAATATTGTACCAATATCCGAGCATGTTGCAGTAAATCTTAAGAAAGATTACTTCTTCGTCATCACCACCAATGATTTGAACACGTGTGTACTCCATGGAGATACATACATGTGCCAAATACTGAAGCCGATCATGTCAATAGAAAATGACGAAACCTTTTGCATGAAGAGCCAACCAGATAGGCAGTGTAAACTCCAGACGTCAACATGCACTAACCAGTGGATAGAATTACATCATACGTCACAATACCTTTATTTCTGCTGCGACGTTTATACTATTAAAATCATATGTAATGATCAAGTTTCAATGCACCAGCTGACTAATTCAGGTGTCCTTAACATGGCGCAAAAATGCATAGTCAAAGGAAAAGACTTTGTTTTGCATTCGCTGTTACATAATTCAAATTCGCTGAATACCACACTAGATATATTTGTTCCAAAAATAGATCAAATGAACCATATTATTAACGTTAAGATGCCGTCTAATGAGAGTTTACCAGAAGACAAAGAGTTGACTTCATCTTTCAATAAAATCGTCCACCAAATTGATGATTTGAAGAATACCAACGTACCGGATGAGGCTTTATCTTTTCATGACGTGCACCATTACGTCATCAGCTACGTCATCGTTGCTGCAGCTTTGAGTGCAGCTTTCGCCTGGCTGTGGAAGAGCGGACGATGTCGCCGTAGTCCAAGGACCATGGCAGATCCCCGCCCAACTTCAGCACTAGCAGAGACGGGGCGACCAGCGCCGCCGCCGAGACCAATTATGAACTATCAAGTGTCGAATGCAGCTGGCCCGAGCCAGATAAATATTCATAAACCGAACGATCATTCAAAGTCCTTTGTCGAGAATTTAGCCAGCCGGTGGCCGAGTTTTAGGCGTGATGTGAATAAAAACGAACAGAATGAAAACACATACGCAAAGATTGTTACAAAAAACGCAGTTTTTACTGTTGAAGACACGGTGGTTTAGGAAGTTTAACTTTACATTTTTACACCTTTTTACACATTTTTTATCTTTAACCATTTTTATATTTCACCATTTTTATTTTTAGACACATTATTTTACTTTGTTAAGGCTTTTAAGTGGTTGCTTTTGAATATTTAAGCCTCCGTTTTTTATGGTAGTAATTAGAGATGTATTTGTTCTTAAGTGAGATGCTTTCATCTCCTGCTCGGGAGCATGTTCGAGGCTACGCAATCGAACAGTTTAAGTTCCTCATTATTAAGTATGTCGCGCGATCAGCATAATTCAATAAGTCGAATTAATCTCAAATCAAAGTCAGTACGCAACTACCAGCCGATCTGCGACAACCATTACCGCGTATTCAAACCATTTAACCATAATTATAACCGGCAGTGATTTTACCATTTTTTTACCATTTTATAACCTGTATTTTATCGAACCATTTAAAAGACCATTTAGTTGTGAAGTTCCGTGTATAGTGCAGTGTGTAAATTAAATATTATATTAACCAATTCGGGTGTGTGATTAACCAGCTCCCAAACGAACCATTATAAATAATTAAAGAACATTATTGTTAGGGTGAACTCTTATACTAAAAGGCGTCCCCTAACATATGATCCGGCTCGAAGGACCATATGTTAGGGGACGCCTTTTAGTATAAGAGTTCACCCTAACAATAATGTTCTTTAATTATTTATAATGGTTCGTTTGGGAGCTGGTTAATCACACACCCGAATTGGTTAATATAATATTTAATTTACACACTGCACTATACACGGAACTTCACAACTAAATGGTCTTTTAAATGGTTCGATAAAATACAGGTTATAAAATGGTAAAAAATTGGTAAAATCACTGCCGGTTATAATTGTGGTTAAATGGTTTGAATACGCGGTAATGGTTGTCGCAGATCGGCTGGTAGTTGCGTACTGACTTTGATTTGAGATTAATTCGACTTATTGAATTATGCTGATCGCGCGACATACTTAATAATGAGGAACTTAAACTGTTCGATTGCGTAGCCTCGAACATAAAGGAAATATTGGCATTTTGTCACCAAACTATGTAAACATTTTAATGCATGTGTATTTTTTCCAATCCTAATTCTACTTTACTGAAAGAACTATCGATATTAGATGGTCTTCCTATCGATCTGATACGTCTATAGACAACACTACTATTATCTCTCTCTCTCACTCGTGATGTCAGTTGTCAGATTGACGCACGCGTCAATTGACAGCTGACAGCTTGACATAATTTTTTCACTTTTAGATGTTCAAGCAAAGGCGTAACCTGTTAAATGCCTATATCCTTGTACTTTTGAGTTTTTTTCATTTATCTCTAAAAATATAACTCAAAAAAATCTGAAAAAATATTTTACGTGTTCAGAATCGCCAAATCTCGAAATGATTCTCTAATTTTCATACCTTTTAGAAAATGAAATGTTGTCAATTGTAACACTGATTGGGTTATCGACAGTAAATGTGTTACTGTCAATAACCTAGTGTAGTGGTAAAACAAGGCTTTAACCAAAAGTAACATAGATGTTATCACATTTAATTAAATTGAATGGAAATTGAACATGAAAAATAAAACTTTTTTGCCCAAGTCATTCCCTTTTTTTTAAAGCTGAGCCGCCCCTATCCGCAAAAAACTAATATGACAGCCTAGTCAGTTCTGTACCAATTTAAATAGATAATATGGCTTTCAACTTTCAATCACACTATGTTTATATTGTTCCACATAAAACACTTACCTGTAGTGGCCTATAAACATGGGCACTGTTCACACATGGCTGCCTAGTTCTTCTTAAGAGTTGCGTAGCAGTAGTCAGAGCTAATGCTCTGGCGCCTGGAGGCCTGTCGGCTGCTGCTAGCGCTGTCAGGGCATCCAGGACGCATATGGAGCGTTGCACGATGGCTTCTAGACAGGGGCCAACTGTGCCACCATGTTGTTCCTTTTCTTCGTCTACTATTAGCTGATAATAACAGACAAAAAATGAGCATTACTAATAATTAACAACTGCCAGTAATGCATACACAAAAGATTTATAATTTATTGGTAGACCCCATTATCTAATTGGGAGTATATCAAAATAGTGATGTTACTTCACATCAAGTAGACTGAATCATCTTTCTTTTGTATCGACTCAGATTTTTAAAAGTGCCCCATAACTTGCTCCCAATCTGAGCATTAGTCAGTCACCAAGTGACCATTATGGTGTTTAAAGGTTTAATAGAGAATTTCAGATAATTATGGTAAAGAAATGTTCTACACATCAAAATTGTCCATGGTTTCTGAGATTAGTTTTTCAAAACATGAATACATCCGCAAGTGCTTGTTAATGTTACTTTACCCCCAACACCAAGCCTAGTAAAAATAGTACAAATTCAACCACTTTAGTTGTCAATGGCATTTCAGTCATGCGACTGTTTTACAACTAAAGTGGTCAATGGTTAATTTTGATAAAAATAAATATTAACAAAATTGTCTTATTCTATGTTTCACGCATGCCTACTCATTCAGAGTCTTATTATAACAGAGGAATAACTTGGCCGATATCTAAAAGTATAATCTAAATACTCTTAAAGTATAATCTATTGGTGTCAAATTGTGTAAACCAGTTAGACCTTATTTTATAACAAGATGGAAGTCCATTACGACGGTAAAACAAGCATATTATAAAAATGCTACCGTGTAAATAAAAAATGTACTAATTTAAAACAATCAAGGTCAAAGAAACCTGCAACATTTGATGTAGGTGATGGGGTATCCGGGTGTCCTCAACATGGACCTTACTGCTGTCATCGTAATTCTGGTAGAAATTCAATATCATCTTCCAGTGATACTCAAAATCCTCCAGCCGCGTAGCCGGCGGGGCCAACTTGAAAAGAAAACACAAGGTCATCATTAAATTTCATTATTTAACGTTTTCATACTGTAAATATTGAAACAACTGTAAAAAGAAGTAAGTAAATAAGTTATGTAACAAACAAATTGATTATTTATTTACTCACAACGTCGGCGGCAGTTTGTAAGACATCGGAAAATCTACTCAACATTTTTATTGGTTATTCCATTGGTTTGGTACACGTTTAGCCCGAATTTCTCTATATGCAAATGTTAGCCCACAAAATCATTTCACAGCATATTAATCACTTAATTACGCACATTAAATTAGAGTGCACTGTGCAAATTATTTAAATGGAAACTGTTAATATTGATGGAAAACTAAGAAAATGGAAAATTGGTAAACTGAACCGAATGAAATCAATCAGTTAAATGTCATCGTTGTTTTGCTGTCATTATGGCCACTTATTAGATTGACATCAATCGATAGGACTTCGATAACTTGGAGTGTATCGTATTTTACATTCAATAAATAGGGATGTTCCGCGCATTACCGCTAATTTTATCGTATTTTCGCCCTTTACCCTTTATCGTTATCGTCGTCTCGCTCACACATATAGCTATATTTCGTTCGGTAAGTAAATTACTGTGTTTACCAAACTATTTTTTTATTAAAAATGAGTAATAATAAGTCAATGACTATTCATCTGATCAAAATACTTTGAAATAGGGGACTGAAAAATTTGATGTTAATCTTTATTGTAATTTATGTAACTTAGCCCATCAGACTGAGTTAGGAGTAGAGAAAGGCGGTGGGTAAATACCCAATCTACCCATTTGGGTATATATATACCCGGTAGATTGTGTAAATACCCGTATCTACCAGTTTGGTGGGTAGATTGAATAATATGAGTAAATTCTTCGCAGCTCATGTCGGAAAGCGTGTACAAACGCTATGATATGGTTAAAAGCAGGTAGATGTCAAATGCGATACTAAAATATATGAAACCTCCATACTAATCATACAAAGAAAATAGGCTGCTTCGACTTATTTTAATGTTTTAGCTGAAAGATGTGCAAAGACATATTTTTATGTTAAAATATGTAAAGAGACCTAAAATGCGATGTCAGCATACTTCATACAAAATTAGAGAAGTATTTTTTAACTACTCGTCCAATACGCAGAACTACTGATTTAGGGGACGGCCTCGGAACAAAAGGTATTCATTTTGACAAGTTCTTCGATCCATCGTCAACTCGTTCTAACATTTTCCACAAAATTGTATGCCGGGTATTCATCCGAATCTCGCCTTTGTATGGAAACATACGAATTGACAAGTCCAAGTTTATTTTTTTTTGCTAGAAAATGTTTGTAGACCTAATCATATGTTAAAATAAGGAAAAGGATACACAGAGGGTGAGAAGATGTTTTTGACTACTTATCCAAGACCAAAACTACTAATTTCGAGGTTGGACCCAGAACAAACGATATTCGTATGGACGAGTTCTTCGATTCTTCTTCAATTTGTTATAACATTACACACAAAATAGTATGCCGGGTATTTACCCGAATCTACTATTGACAGGTCACAGTTTGTAATAATAAAACGATAAACCAAAGTATATTGGTTTAATTATAGTTAGAAGGATACTAGACATATACAAGACATTTGAAATGACAATATCAAATCAGAGACAATAATAGACAATACATTACAGTCTCCCCCCTTAAAAGAACAATCATAATTCTTTAGATAAGCGGGAGGCTGGCGGTCTCTTCCGGAACGACGACATTCAATCGAGAGCCCACTTGGTTCTCCTGGCTCGACTTGATTTACATCATCGGCTTCGGCATCGTTGTTCTCATGTGTTTCCTTAACAGAGTCAACCTCCTCTTCAGGTTGGGGCATAGGTGCTAGATGTTTATTCGACACGACTGTTTCGCGTCCATCCGGCAGCCTCACATGCGAATATAATGGATTAGGTTGTATAAGTTCGACTTCGTCCGTTAAAGGGTCGTATTTCGAATTCCTTACATACCTCTTAAGCAAGACAGGTCCAGGCGTATGTAACCATGAAGGAACAGAATCTCCATTCGGTGACCTTCTGGGGTGTTGAAACATACGCTCGTGTGGAGTAGCATTTGTAGAAGTGCATAATAATGAACGTATTGAATTAAGTGCGATGGGTAAAACTTTCTCCCACTCTTCTATTCTAAGATTCTTGGAACGGAGATTTAACTGAATGGCTTTCCATAACGTTCCATTCAATCGCTCGATTTGCCCGTTGCCTTGTGGGTTGTATGGAGAACTTCTGCTTGTTGCTACTCCTGACAAATTAAGAAATTCTTTAACTTCAACAGACAGAAATGATGTACCCCTGTCTGAATGTATATATTGAGGTATTCCAAAGAGATAAAATATATCTTTTAGACAATTCACGACTGTAGAAGCAGTCATATCTTTGCAGGGATAAGCGAATGGATATCTGGAATACTCATCTATCACTGTTAAAATATAACGATTGGAAGTATTACTAGGTATAGGCCCTTTAAAATCTATATTAAGTCTTTCGAAACAAGAAGTTGCTTTTATAAGTCTGCCTTGTGTCGGTTTTATTTCAGAACACGTAGGACATGATGCTGTCATAGATCTTATGTCATTGATAGAATATGGTAAATTTTTCTGACGGACCCAATGCGCCATTCTTGCTACTCCAGGATGACTCAAGGAATCATGTAGTCTGTATAGTTTGTCCGTTGAAATGCTCGCACTTATTCTAGACAAAGCATCAGCATAAAATTTTCTTTCCCGGGTCTATAAACAACATCGTATTTGAAACAAGACAATTCCAAACGCCATCTTTCTACCTTTTCATTGTTTATTTTACTAGTATGTTTTTGATCAAACATAAATGATACAGACTGCTGATTAGTTATCAGAAGTAAATGTCGTCCGATTAAGAAATGTCGCCATTTGCGTAAAGATTCTACAATCGCATAGGCTTCCTTCTCTATCTAATAGCCGAGTGACGGCGTTCAGAATCTGAAAGACTTCTAGAAAAAAATGCAACTGGTCTTTCAGGTTGTGTCAAGGATGCAGCGATTGCGTGTTCTGAGGCATCAGTTTCTACGACTAAGCGTTCATCATCGCTAATAGTGGACAAAAATGATTTCGATATATCAGATTTAAGTATGTTAAAAGCAGAGATAGCCTTTTCATTGAGAGGAAAAGTTTTACATAAAATAAGAGGTTTCACTTTTTCAGAGAAGTTCATTATCCATTTTGAATGATGTGCAAAGAGTCCTAGGGCTCTCTTAAGACATTGACTATCATTCGGTATTGGTAAATCTAAAAGTGGCTTTAAGCGGTTAGTATCAGGCTTTATAGTATTATTTTCTACATTGTATCCAAGTAAATTAATAGAATTTGTACTAAAAGTACACTTGTCCATATTTAATGTCAAATCATATTTCTTTGCCGCGGCCATGAACTTTTCCAAATTTAAATCATGATGTTCTTTTGTTTTCCCGCAAATAGTGACGTCATCTAAATAAGAAAATGTCCCATCCAGTTTCTCCGATTCTATCACAAATTGCAGAGTTCTTTGAAAAGCTGCAACCCCGTTCGTTACTCCGAATGGAATACGAGTAAACTGATATAAATTTCCACATGCTTCGAACGCTGTATACTTTTTCTCCTTTTCTATAATAGGAACTTGATGGTAAGCACTTTTCAAGTCAATTTGGCTAAAGAAATTGTATTTGGCGACGTACCATACGGCGGCGATGGTGATCTCCTCCAACAATTAAGACTTGCGCTCTCCAAGGTGATAAAGATGGTTCGATTACTCCATCTTGTAAAAGATTGTTTATTTCATGCTTGATAAAACTTTCCTCGTCATGGCTGTAGCGTCTAGACTTCACCGCTATCGGGCATACATCAGGAGATAAGTTCGCAAATACGGATACAGCTGGAACAGAAGCTTGCATACCATTACAGATTTTAAGAGACTTTCGTGTTCCACCAAAATGTAACTCTAATGAAGAATGATTCTTGAGTATGTCATGACCAATTATAACATCCGCACACAAGTTATTTACAATGAGCATTGGTACATGCTTGTAAACGTTGTTGTTAATTTGAATAGTAGGATAACAGACTCCATAAACATGAGATATGTAATTTAGGGATGCTAACGTGATAGTTTGTTTACTCGGTTTTATTATAAGTTTAGTTAATTTCACCAATTCGTAATCAATAAAACTCACTGAACTCCCAGTATCAATGAGTGCATCAGCACGTTCGTTATTTACTGTAATAGGAATGGTGGCCTTTTCAAGACTCGATGGAGATGCTGCTGTTATTTGAGGATTTTCTACAGGTTCTGCTTCAATGCAATTTACATTTACTCTACTTCTGCATACGTTAGCAAAGTGTCCCTTCTTGGAGCATAATTGGCAGGGAGACTGGCTAGCTGGGCATTTAATCCTTTGGTGGACACTTCCACCACAAAAGAAATAGCGTCGTTTATTGCTGTAATTGGTATGAGAGTTAGTAGTATTAGTAGCAACTATGCTTTTATTTGTTTCTGTGTTTTCATTTTCATTAAGACAATTAAGGGTATTTATAGACGACGGTGAAATATAGGCCTCTGTATTGTTCACAGCTGCCTCAAGCGAAATAGCTACATTAAGTGCTTCATCTAGACTGAGAGTTAAGTGTTCCAGAAGCCTCTCACGTATATGTTGAGATTGTATTCCTGTTATAAATGCATCACGTACATATTCATTTCTATGTTCTTCTGCTGATACGCTTTTAAAATTACAGTTTTGTGACAAAAGTTTTAAAGCTTGAATGTATTCCGAAATATTTTCGCCGGCATTTTGTTTTCTCATAGTCAGAGTATGACGTGCGTAAATTTCATTCAGAGGCTTGATATAAATTGAATTTAATACATCTATAGCATTATAGTACTTGGTACACTCTTTGATATATGAATAAAGAGTCGGTGACAAATGATTTACTAAGAGCTTCAGACGTAGTGAGTCGCTCTTACACTCAGCAAATTCTTCTGATAAAATTTTTTCAAACGTGTACCGCCAATGTGTCCAGCGCAGATCGGCTCCGCTCACATTAGCTTCTACATCAAAACGTTCAGGTCTGAGATATCGGCTGAGACTGGTAGAGGCGGTTGTGGTAGCCATCTTTTGTTTCTTTTCTATGTACCAACTACCAACGTTGTGAATTATTTTTCCAGAGTTCCGAAGTTATTCTTTATTGAGTTCAGCGAAACATTGTTAGATAAAATCTAACTATAATTAATTGTAATAATAAAACGATAAACCAAAGTATATTAGTTTAAGTACAGTAAGAAGGATACTAGACATATACAAGACATTTGAAATGACAATATCAAATCAGAGACAATAATAGACAATACATTACACAGTTTACATTATTTGCTGGCAAATGTTTATAAACATTATTGTTTTGCTGGCAAATATTTGTAGACCCGATTGTATGTTATTATTTCAGCTTTATTTTCCACTGAACACTATACAAAGTTATACATGCAATTATATTTCTTTTCATTTCTGTTTCATTGTTAGGTGGCCCCCCTACGGGTGAAATCCTCCTCCATTCTTTTCCACCTTTCTCTGTCTTTGGCTACTAACTTTCCAGCTATCTTCTCCCCATATGCATCCATGTTTTCCTCTGCCTTCCCACTTCCTAATGCCTTTGGGGCCCTGTCATTTAGTTTTTAGTTGAGTTCATCTCTTATCTTTATATCTAAAACTAAAATGAAGTGCATTTGTTACTCTAGTTTTCATGCAGATGTCTGCGTTTCTCGCTTTCTGTATTTTTCTTAGTTTAAAAGTAAAAATTATGTAATAAACAGTAATTTTTTTATCATATGAGCAGTTCTCAAAACTTTTGTACACTACTTACTTTTTTTCAAAAGCGTGTCTTTACTGGCTTTTAATGGAAAATTTGGTTGTAGCGGGAGCGAGGTGATATGCTCGACCGCCACAAAGGGAAGATCTTCCCGCCAGGCATGTTGTTGCGCCTGGGGAACCGCGGCTCCGACGGTGTATCGTCGGAAGTTGTATATATGCAGCGAATCGGGCGAACTCTGAGATCGAGATGTAGGATACACTGCTGGCGCCATCTCATATGCTTCTTGTGGACTATATTGTCGGTTGTCTCTTGATTGTAGTTACTCGTAGTGGCCGTAGAGGTCGCCACATTGGTGTATGTAATATATTCATTTTGTGTTATTTATAAATGGAATCAATATCTACAGTTTAAGTATAAAAGCAGTTTTTTATAGACATGGTTGCTATTTGTGTTCAATTTTGTTACTATTTATTTAATCAAAATTAACTATAAAAATAATAATTATACGTCAAATATTAACATTATTGCAATTTAAAGACAATAAACTTATGTATAAACCAAAACATACTTGATTAAAAAGTATTAATTTCAAAATTAAATAGGTTAAAGATCAATTTTGTTACTTAGTTAAAAAATTAAGCCTTTTTTACGATTTATCTTAAAATTTTATATATTAGGCTAAAAGTATCATGGTCATTGTCAACTTATCATTTTCTGTAAAATATTTAATGAGTTATTAATGTAATCTAACAATTTTAGACAAGAAAAGGCCTATAAATATTTGAAGACAGTGACAAAATTGAGTGCGATTGGTAAACAATGAAAAAGTAAGGACTTTTTTATACTGGTACTTTAGTTTTGTACATTTTTGCTTTTTGCTGATTTGTTAATACATTACATAACCTTTTCACACATTTATCTACAAAGTTAGAAGACTCCAATTCATTTTTAAATAAATATCCCAATCTACCCACCCGAACGGGTAGATACGAGTATTTACACTGTGCATATCGGGTAAATACCCAAGCTCGGGTTATAACCCGGGTAGATGCCCATCTCTAGTTGGGAGGGACGAGGGACCTATACCGTAGTATGGTTTTTCCATACAAAAAGCCGTTTATTTAGTGACTCTACACTTGAAAAATGGCACCACTGAACTCTGAACTGGGTTTCTTTGATCGTTATCTTCCCAGCAGTGGTCATACCGAAACGACAAACAGGGCAAATGTAATAAAACCTTGTAATAATAGTAAAAATTACCTATATACTGGTTTGTTATTATGTATCATCTTTTTCCCATTAAAAAGTTTGAGAACCGCTTCGCAATCGCAACTGATGACGTATAATTGTTATAATTACGTCACCAACTGTCAAGGGAAGAGAACAGGTTAAATAATTCTATGAGAATAAGTACCTACTGGTGGCTATTATTAAAAAAGTAAGCTCAAGGGTCTGTCAAATTGTCAATGTCTGTCAGAATAGGCAAAATAAATGGTAAAGAAAATGCCTTCCCTTTTGTATGTTCGTCTTGTTGTTGTTTTATATTTAGAATAATTAAATAAAATAAGTACTGACATATCCTAAAAAAAACAAAGCTATAAAGAATACTTAAAATATTACTGAAGGATCTGTTTTCCTTAATACCATAATCATTATGTCCGATGACGAAGTGATACGTTTTGAAATTACCGATTATGATTTGGACAATGAGTTCAACCCAAACAGAAGTCGCCGCGCTAAAAAAGAACAGCAGATTTATGGTAAGTCATCAGACATCAGAAAATATAACATACATTACCGTAATAAATACTTATAACCTAGCACCTATGGCTGAGGGCGACGTGATAGTAAATGTAATTCGATCTAATCTCAAAGAGAATTCAAATACTACGTAAGTCTAATCTTTTCAGGTGTATGGGCCAAAGACAGTGATGAGGATGATAATGAGGACAATCTCAGACTGAGGACTAGGAAGCCCAAGGACTTTTCGGCCCCCATTGGTTTTGTGGCAGGAGGGGTACAACAAGCGGGAAAGAAGAAGGAAGAAAAAAAAGGTTTGTGTTTGTCTAGGTACATACTTTTCTGCTAAGCTATGATGTTACACCATTACTAAATGCTATCTTACCTGGTAGACCTGGTTTCATGAACATTTTTCCACCTAGGCTGCTCTTTTAAATCCACTTGCATGTGAGGGACGCAGTTACATTCTTTAGTATCTCTCCTATTTTGGACTGGAGTAGTTTTCATTAAAATGCTATCTTACTCAAGTCTTTCATTAGGCTGGTTTCAACAAAGAGTGGCCTCTGGGTGGTACGGCTTTAGGCATTGTATTCTCTGTTAGGTTAGATATAAAGACATGATAACGTATCTGATTTTTCTTGAATGACATTCTACTGGAGGCAGTGGAATGTTATTTAACCAGCCCTTATGTAAAGTCTTCTTCATAATCGTATCCTCATGTCTGAGAGTCGTGGTTGTGCTTGGATACAACTCCCCTCACAATGGTTTTCCACACTGCACGATCTAGCACCAGGTATATAGCTTCTTGAGTGTTGGTGCATGCCACCCTATGCACCCTATGGACAATATCGGTCCATCTTGTGGGCAGTTTTTTAATTAATTATAGATGAGCATCTTGAAGCTGATATGTCTATTTCACACTTTTCCTTAACCTCTGCTTTTTTACCAACTATCAAAAAGGAGGAGGTTGTCAATTACACTGCGTATCAGAAGGGCAATCTAGTTAAATGCCCTCATTTCACAAATTCCTTTTTTTGTTTAAAAGGGTATACTTGTCCGATAGTCCCATAGCAATTTAATCAAAATCCATTGTGTAGTCTAGGAGTAAAGTCATTTTTAATTAAAAATATTATAGAAGTAGAGAAATGCAATAAGGAATTAATATTATTTATAATTAACAAAGTCAATTTCTAGAACTAGAATCATCTGAAGCATCCACATCTCGTCCAAAGTTCGCGCCGGACTGCTCAGACGAGGATGAGAAGCCGAGTAACCCAGCCGAGTCCGAGACGGCTGGCATCCGGCGGGTGGGTCAGGGCATGCGGACAGCCAACATCGGCGGCAACATGGGCACCTGGGAGAAACACACCAAGGGCATCGGTGCTAAGCTGCTGTTACAGGTTAGGAAATGCTCTTTGAACCAACAAGTAATTATTTAAAAAACAAAAATCTGGTCTCCTTTTTATATTCTTACCCAGTGACTCTTCCAGAATTAAGACGAATCTAACCTCTCAAGCTTAAGTCCATAAGCCTTTAGGCTGCAGAGTTTCCTATGGAAATAAACATTCATACATTTTTTATTTTATTTAGTAGCGTAAACACTGATTCTTATTACAATTAACTTTATAATGTACATTTTTAATCCACTTAGTTGTTAGGCACCAGCGGATCCTGCAGATGCATAGGTCTCCCTCAACAGATTCCATCTTTCTCTGTCCCCTTTTAGTCTAATACTAACAGGGGACTAACATACATACATACACTCGAACTCGCCCTTCTTCTGACCAGTCGGGTAAAAAATATAAACTTAATTGTATAAACATATAAGCTTAGTTGGATATAAACTTAAGCCAGGTTTACTTATTGATGAGTGACAAATGGCATGTCACTGACAAGTGGATATGCAGTAAGCTTATAACACACTTATATGTCATGAGTGACGTGCCAGCTATAGCAGAGGCCGTAGTCGAGTGCAAGGAAAGCGAGGTAGCACGGGGGGAGCTACTTGTCAAATAATAGAACAGAACAGCTTCTTCTTCTTCATTTCTTAGATTATGGCTCCATCGTTTTAAAACGATGATTAAAAAACAGGCTTCTATGCACTTGTCACTTGTCAGTGCCTGATCACACGCACATTCCAACTGTCAATATGTAAACCAGGTTCCCCCGATATTCATAAAATGCATTTAGCAGCTGTAGTGCGGCGTGCATGGATTAACAAATGTCAAGCGCGCGGCGCTGGAGAGGTTAAAACCGCTCCCACAGCGACGTAATGTGTAAACGGTCTAACTGTTGCTTTTCTTTATAGATGGGTTATCAACCAGGCAAGGGTCTGGGTAAGGAACTCCAAGGTATATCGGCTCCGGTCGAGGCGACATTGCGGAAAGGAAGAGGCGCTATTGGTGCATATGGTCCTGAAAAATCAGCTGTAAGTTAAAAAAATTATTTCATTAACCACAGCATTGAAGCTTCATGCTTGACTACCAAAATTGTCACTCAATCATAGATGCAATATTTGTACACACTCATCCATGTGTGCGTGACATGTATACCTAACATAGATCGACTCAGTTTACTCAACAGTCTTATTCTGTCTTTATTGTATGGCAGTTGTGAAGTCTTCTCAGATTTATAGGTAGCAACATATATTTTATTTCATATTTATCCATATTATACATCGTCATACGTCTTATGTTCTGTGCTTCAACTCAACTTTATGTTAGCACATTCTTGATTGGATCATAAGCCGTCTTTAGCTTTTAAGCCCAACAGCTTTCCGGCTTCTCCATCTCCACTTCGTGTTTCGGTTTATAAAAATATTGTTAAGACAAATATAAATTAAGAACTCATAGAAAGCTTAAACCTTTTGTTCTTTGTCATTTTAATTTACATAACAGCTGTTTTTCACAATTTTTACAGCTAAAGGCAAAGAAAGAGGAAGAAAAGCGGCTGAAAGAGAAAGAAGAACAAGAGAAGGGCCCGGCAGAGAAGTCTTACAACTGGAAGAAGTCCCACAAAGGGCGCTACTTTTACAGAGACGCCGCTGATGTTATTCAGGAGGGGAAGCCCTCGATGCACACTGTTACTACGTAATTAACTTACAAGATAAAATATCTTTTTGTCACAAATTTCATAGTAAAATTCATTTTCTCAGATTTTGGAGATTCATTATATCAACATAGATATAGGTACTTTATTTCTTTACACTTTCTTTTTTGTACAATTTTCTATAAAACAACAGCAAATAAACCAAATTTAATATTCTTATACAATTTGCTGCTGGCTGTACACTTTTGTATGAAAATGCCGATTTTTTTTGCTTTTAACTGCTCTATTTTATAAATTAATTATACTACCTTTAGTAAACTAGTTTATGCCCGTGATTCGATTTATTACGCATATATCACTTACACGTTGTATATATGACATGGTACATGGAGTTCCACAAGGGTTTTTCTAGTAACGTTCCAGTAACATTTTTTTTTTATTTAAGCAACGAGCTGTCTCGTGTGCCCGTGATCGACATGACGGGCAAGGAGAAACGCGTGCTGAGCGGGTACCACGCGCTGCGCGCCGCCGCGCCGCGTTTCGAGCACGAGCCGCGGCGGCAGTGCCGGCACTTCGCCGCGCCCGCGCTCGCGCACAACCTGCAGCTCATGGTGGACTGCTGCGAGCAGGTAGCGGACAGCCTATAATGTTCTAGAAGGAATGACTGATCGAACGATTGGATGATTGACAACCTCTTTGGCCTCGTGGTCCGGGTTCGATCGCCGGTCAGGTCAAGATGGAAAAGGATACTTCGCCGCGCCCGCACTCGCGCACTATCTGCAGCTCATGGTGGACTGCTGCGAGAAGGTAGCAGACAGCCTACAATGTTCTAGAAGGACTGACGACTGGACGATTGACGACCTCTGTGGCCTCGGTCCGGGTTCGATCCTCGGTCAGGTCAAGATGGAAAAACGACACGTTGGCGCGACTGCGCTTGCGTTCAACCTGCAGTTCATGGTGGACTGCTGCGAGCAGGTAGCGGACAGCCTATAATGTTCTAGAAGGAATGACTGATCGAACGATTGGATGATTGACGACCTCTTTGGCCTCGTGGTCCAGGTTCGATCGCCGGTCAGGTCAAGATGGAAAATGACACTTTGCCGCACCCGCACTCACGCACTACCTGCAGTTCATGGTGGACTGCTGCGAGGAGGTAGCGGACAGCCTACAATGTTCTAGAAGGACTGATTGAACGACTGGACGATTGACGATCTCTGTGGCCTCGTGGTCCGGGTTCGATTCCCAGTCAGGTCAAGATTGACCTGGCTCTTGTATGTTATCTATGTATGTATTTGTTATAAAAAGTATCGTTGAGTTAGTATACCAAAACACAAGCCTCTAACATTCTTTGGGGTAAACTCAATTAGTATGATTTGTCCATATATATTTATTTATTTACTGATTGACCCGTGTGAACTCGGGATCCGCCTCGAACATTCCACATACTTCTAATACATGCCACATCCTTCTAGAACATTTTAAAATGTTCTAAAACTTTCTACTGCAAGACTGTTCTGAAAACATTCTTCTTTAACATTCTCCTTCTAGATGCACGATCACTAGTCAAGCAAGTCACGATCTCAGATATTCTTAACTTCACCGCCCTAGCCAGATGCATCCCCATATAACGCTTAGTCAAGTTTTGAAGAATTAATTAATATATTTTAACTTTTATTTCGAAGCCATAAGATCTATAGACTGACCGCTTTAATGAGTTCTCGCCTGCGGGGTACAGGGGCGCGGGGGTATGGTAACTTAAGGAGCTGAGGGACTTAAGGGAGGTACCCCGCAGGCGAGAACATTTAAAGGTATCTTATACTATAAAATGTTCTTTATTGTATCTCTGTTCAGTAATACGATTATGTACTATTTACTTATTTGTAGGACATAATCCAAAACGCCCGGGAACTTCAAACGGCGGAAGACGAGATTGTGGTCCTCGAGCGAGACCTGAAGGAGTGCAACGTGAAGCTGAGGGAGCACGATGACGTCATCGAGAAGGTGCAGTCTATACTGCAGCGGGTTGAGGAGCTGGACAGACCAGACATGTCGTTGGAAGCCGCATACGAAGTTCTGGCTGATCTAAAGGTTAATTTTGTTTAAAAATAATGTAGCTTTTATTTCATATCTCCATTGAAAAAATATTACCTGTCTAACTTTGAAAAGAGTTTCTTCACTTTTGGTAAAAACATTTTTTTTTACAAGACGGCCTAACATAATACTTTCAACAGTTGTTCATAAATAAATTTAAAGGGCTATTAAAATATGAGGGCTAGTAAAATGTAAACAACATATTTATGATTAAACAATTGGTTATTTTCCTGGGTCAAAAATAAATTATTTTGTACTGATAAAAAAATAATAATTCGCAAAATAATGTCACTTGTTACATTAAACATATCGATTTTAACGTGATTTTAGATTTATTATTGCATTAAAACTGATAATAGGAGCGCTATTTGGTGATTTCAAGAAACTGTGACGTCATCTGCCTGTACTTCATACAAATTCCATAAAAAATATTGGTTTTGACGCATAGAAACAAGTATCTGATTTGTTTTGTTGGAAAATGGCGGATTTTTTCCAAATTAGGGCGCCACTTCTGCACCATATTCGCCTTAAGTTTCGCGACTCCCTCCAAGGTCCACAACATCTCATCTATTTGTATCCAGGAGTCATTTCCGCTGGAGTACGAGATGTTCGGGCTGGGCACCATCGCTGGCACGCTGGTGAGCCCCCTGCTGAGCGCGCTGCTGGCCCCCTGGGACCCCCTGGCCGCACCCGCCGACCCCGTGCCCGTGTTTAGCAAGTGGCGGAAGTTGCTAACCGACGAGGCGTACAACAGCCTGCTCTGGCAGCACTATGTGCCTCATTTGAATACTGCCTGCGAGTGAGTACATATCTAACTTTTTTTAGCCTTATGAAGACATTTTATTTCGGCTCCGGCCTACTCCATCTCCTCAACAGCTTGCTGTGGCAGCACTATTTGTTGCATTTGAATACTGCCTGCGAGTGAGTGCCTATTTTTTTTTACTCTAAAGAAGAAAATTTTTATTTCGGCTCCGGCCTAGAATTGGTCTAAGGATAAATTTTGTGCTGCATTTGCAACCATTTGCCTGCGGCCGGTTGTAAAAGTTACAAGTTCTTACAAGACAAACTTGACACATATATACCGGTAATATCCATAAAAAATAAAAACAAAAAAGATAAAAACTGGCTCACACGAGGATTAAAACGATCGTGTAAACATAAACGGCTGCTGCGAATCTTCATTAATCAAACAAATAATGACATACTAAAAACTCACTACAAAATGTACACAAAAGTCCTAAAAAAATCGGTCAACACATCAAAAAAAATTAATTACACAAATGAAATGAAAAAATCAAGTAACAAAACTAAAACCATGTGGCGAATTATAAAAAACACAACGACGAAAGACACAAATAAACCAAAAAACATAAAACTTAAAATCAATAACAAAATTACAGAATCGCCCAACTTGATAGCCAACACTCTGAATGACTTCTTCGCTACGATAGGTGAATCCTCCCCGCCACCGCCGCCGGCTCAGTCTGCACCGGGATCGCCGTCGCATGCACATGCACCTTGCGGTCGCGCTGCGCCCAGAGGACGACGCGTAGGCACGGTGGCCACTAACTCACTATACCTATCACCCGTATCGGAGCGTGAAGTCTATAAATTGATCAGAGGCCTCAAAAACAAAAGTAGCTTTGGTAATGACGAAATACCGAGTACATTGCTAAAAGCTTGCGCTCTCGAACTGACTGCCCCTTTGACCAAACTAATTAATAAATCATTTGACGAAGGTTGCTTTCCGGAAAAATTAAAAATAACAAAAATAAAACCAATTTCTAAAAAAGGAGGTAACTGTACAGATATATCAAATTTTCGACCCATTGCACTATTATCAATAATATCCAAGATCTTCGAAAAAGCTATGGCAAATAGACTTTATAAATTTCTTGAAAAATATAATATTTTTGACGAGAACCAATACGGATTTCGTAAAAAGCGATCTACGACCCTAGCCGTGTACAAATATATTAAACAAATACTTACAACTATAAATGACAAAAAGTATGCTGTAGGACTACTACTTGACATGACAAAAGCTTACGATAAAGTCTGTCATAAAACACTATTAAAAGCTTTATATGACTCAGGTATTCGCGGACAAGCCTACAAATGGCTAAAATCATATTTGACGGACCGTAAACAATACGTGGAAGTGACATATCTCAATAACTACTCGCATGAAACGCAAGCAGTAAGATCTGACACTCGAACTACCAACTGTTCAATTCCCCAGGGAAGCGTGCTCGGGTGCATCCTCTTCTTGGTGTACATTAACGAACTGCCCAAATTATTTCCCAATAACTTGTGTATCATGTTCGCCGATGACATTTCATTACTGTTTCATTGTGACACATCAACTGAGGCTAACGCGACCCTATTAGATAGCATTAAGAAATTAAAATCGTGGCTTGACAAAAAAAATTTAGAAATAAATATGAGAAAAACTAAAATAATTCAATTTCACCCATGGCAGAAAAAAGCGCTCTCTTTAAAATTGTCTTTCGAAAATCAAGAAATCACAGAAGTAAATAATTTCAAACTACTAGGAATAACGATAGATTCTTATATTGACTGGAAAAAACATGTGACAAGCATCAAAAATAAATTATCAAAATTTGTATACGCACTAAGCATTCTGAAAGTCAGCACAAACTATGAAACTGCCCTAACCGCGTATTATGCCTACGCGTACTCCTGGCTAAAATACGGTGTTATGCTTTGGGGCAACAGTGTACACGCGCACGACCTACTCCTCATGCAAAAAAAGTGCTTGCGTATACTATGCAACCTACCGTACAGACATAGTTGCAAGGCGTATTTCATAAAACAAAAAATCTTGACTTTACCCTCAATTTATATCCTTGACATATGCACATTTGTGAGAAAAAATAAACACATATTTACAAAAATTAAAGACACACACAAAATAAACACGCGACATAAATATAGACTGGCATTGCCATCGAGAAAAAACCTAGACATATACAATAACGGACCATATGTGAGTGCAATCAAAATATATAATAAACTACCGAAATCATTACAATTAGAACATAATGACAAAACATTTAATAAAAATCTTAAAACTTTGTTATTGACAAAAGGTTACTATTCGGTTGAAGAATACTTAGAAGACAAATTACAAAACGAGTTTTAAAGAATTCTCAAGCCGTTCATCAATTATTATACTGACATTTATACTACATATTTATATTATTATTTTTGACATTACTATTATTGAGATAATTGAAATGTTTTAATGTATCAGAAAACACATCCAATTTAATTTATTTAAAATGTAATAGAATTCCCCTGAAATTAATACTTAACTTATAAGTTTATGTAACAGCTGACATTCAATTCAATTACTAACTTGTTACCTACTAACAATTTCTGACATATCCCGAACGAAATATTTCTGAAATCACTATTATTATATAAACTCAACTATATACTTAAAGTTCGCAACACCCTGCCAGGGTTCATGTACTTATTTACCTACTAACCATGTTATAGTATAAGTGCATGTAAGCGAGAAATAAAGAAATAAAGTTTTGGCACAAATTCATTCCCGAAGAGGGTTGACGTCAGGCAGGCGGTCAGGCGTAAAACTAGAGTCAAGACGTTTTAACTGTTCAAGCTATTTCTTCTTGATTAATCATGATCTTCTGCGTTTTTGGGTGACCATTGACAAGCATATTATATTTGGAGAAGTAAAAGTGGGTAAGCGCACCTCAGGCTTCGCCTTAGGCTTTCGCGGGGTGGGTTCGAAGCAGCACACCTGAGTGTGGCGCTAAGCTGTTTGTTTGGCGGAAACAAAACCCTGCTTTACAGCTTTGCGTGTTCGCAATACCTATCGGTCAAGAGATGCCCAATGTTTTTCACTAGCTATTTATCTCAAGGTCGTGGAACCCCCGTGATCCTACCCCCATGCTGCGCGCCCTCACCAGCTGGGCCGACGTGTGCCCGCCCTGGATCGTAAGCAACTGGTGCGCGAGGATTGTCACCCCCAGACTGTTGGCAGGGGTGAGAGCCTGGGACCCTACCGGTGACACTCTACCATTGCATAGTTGGGTGCTACCCTGGCATGCGCATAACGGTAAGTATTTTCCAAGCGAATGATTGGGGAGATATGTGTCCGAGAATTCGGGTATTTTTCTCATAACGGTAATTCTTGATATGTTTTTCAAGAGAGCCCTGAACATTGTTTGGGCAGATATATGCCGTGTGTGGAGCGTGTAGGATGCAACTGTATTGAAACTCGGTTGGATTAAGACGCTTCGCTTTATTAATAAGTTTCTCATCTTACAACTAGAATACGTTGTGTTAATGTTGATGTTACTACACTACACAAGCAAGTGCCCTAAAGTATATTGGTTGGGCAAACGTGTCTAGATCTTTTAGCCCCAGATTATTGTCCATACCGTCCGAAAAGGAACTTGGTTCCAATTAAGTGTTGTTGCAGGCCAGTGGCGTTGGGTGAGAATTTCGGCTGGTACAGCTATAAAATTATGAAACGAATTAAATACCTACATAATTAGGTTCTATAAAGGTTAATAAGCCGTTCAATACCAGGCTTATATTTTTATTTTTATTGACATAGTGTGAGTACTAATATGTCTCTGAGAGGGTTTGTACAATATTTATTATTTTTGGTGTATTTTAATAACCAGTCAAAATTTTCGTATGCCGATATACGTAGGTTTGAATGTAAGATTATTGATTTAATTGTTTATTTTCTTATATCTTATATTATTGTTAGTAATATTTCTTTTAAAATAACATATTTTGCGCCTCCTTTAAAAGACTTCTTAATCTCGGCATCACCAGTAGGTTGACTGGTATACATTAAAAGCTTATGGCTCCGCCTTAAATTTGTAATAAAGTTAAATAAATAAATAAAATGCATATTAGAAATTCTTAAGAGGCTTTTCACGTTTGGTTGGCTGTCTCGCTTGCAAAATCAAACATTTTTAAAGAATATTAAAAAATGTGAACTCATTTGAAGAAAAGTGTTTCATAAACTTTCAATATAATTATATTGTGGATATTTTAGACATGTTTGTATATTGTGTAGACATTGACTACATCGAAAAATAGGTCATCAAAATTTAAAATTTTTGATGACCTTATTCTCGATACACACACACACACATAAACAATAAAAAAAACTTGTCTAGAATATCTAACATATAATTATATTGAAAGTTTATGAAACACTTCTTGAAATGAGTCTCAGTTTTTAATAATCTTTAAAAATGTTTGATTGTGCGAGCGAGACAGCCAACCAAATGTGAACAGCCTCTTAAGGGAACTCGATGAGAATCACCTTGTAAGGAGGCTCCGATACTGTGGCAGGCGAGTCCCTGGCGCGCACGGTGTACCCCGCGATCCGCAGCCGGCTGGCGAGCGCGCTAGCGGCGTGGCACCCGGCCGACGGCTCGGCGCGGCCGCTGCTGGCGGCCTGGCGCGACGCCTGGGGCTCCGCGCTCACCGCGCTGCTGCACCAGCACATCGTGCCCAAGCTGGAGCACTGCCTGCAGGTGGCGCCGCTCGAGCTCGTCGGCAGGGAGAACGGTCAGTTTGGAACTATTTGTTTTGTAGAATGAACGATTTTGTACTTCCGTAGGGAATCTTCTAAGATATGGACATTGTTGTATTAGGTATACCGTACCGTGTTGGAAACACGGTGCTTCAGCCGTAAGCAAGTCCTTTCTTCAAGACTTTATATCGGTTGTAGTGCCCCCAGCGCGAGAAGTAGTAAATCTAAAATATTCATTATGCATCTTCTGTATTGTGATATAGGATATTGTTGGTTGTACAAGAGGTTGGGCAGTTGGGGCATGGCAGAAAGTGGGCTATGCTTTAAACACCTCCACAGTCACAAAGGTCGTTTGAGAAACCCAACTTGACTCGGTTCTCGTGGCATCTCTTAACACCAGCCCGGAGTCTGTTTAAGGACTTCCAGACAGCCCAAGGGAGATCACCACCTGGTGGGAGGTTTTCATCGGGTGGAAGATTTGCTGGTAATTTTTTGTCGACCTCCTTGGCATAGTGTTCACCATGCTAGTCCGCGACCCAGAGGTTCCGGGTTCGATCCCCGGTCAGGGCAAGTTGGAAAACTAGTCTTTTTAAAATTATCCTGGGTCTTGGATGTTTATCTACATATCTATTTCTTATAAAATATAGTATCATTGAGTTAGTATCTCATAACACAAGTCTCGAACATACTTTGGGGCTAGCTCAATCAGTATAATTTGTCCCTGAATATTTATTTTTATTTATTTATTTGCTGGCGCCATCTCGTAGTCTTGTGAACTATTACCGGGCCTGCATTATTGTGTCAGTAGTTGTGTAGTGGTACAAAGGGTTTGTTGACGTGTAATAATATTGTAATGCGTGTGCTGCCAGCGGCGTGGTTGTGGTGCGTGGACTGGCTGGAGCTTCTGGGCGCGCCCACCGTGGCCGCCATCGCGGCGCGCGCGCTGCTGCCGCGCTGGCTCGCCGCGCTGGCCGCCTGGCTCAACACTAACCCCACGCACGCTACGGTGCTCAACTCTTACACGGACTTTAAGGTATGTACAATGCGACACAAATAAGTTGAACGAAAATGGCGGACTTCAAAGCATTTTTGTACAATCCGGACACGTAGGTTGAACCAAAATGACGGTTCTCGACGCAGGTACAAATAATGTGCCGACGTCCGCCATTTTGGTTCAATTTACGTGTCGGGAATTTGTACGAAAATGCTTTGAAGTCCGCCATTTTTGTTCAACTTATTTAGTAGTCGTAGAGGTACTTAGGAGAGTTTGTCAATGTTTTGGGTTTATGAGCGCTTCCGCTCCCACCGTGCTGGCATGGCGGCCTGCGTGCTGCTACCAAGCATATTGGCTGAACCACATTCCACACACGCTACAATTCTTGAACTATTTACAGACTCTAAAATAACATCTACCTATTATATGCTACAAATCGATTAGTTTCGATCTAAAAACATTCTAAACAGAATAAACATTGTAATAGATGATTAGTATAGGTTGATTCGAGTCTCATAGTAAAAGGTTTTCATATTTTACATTTTCTCACATTTCGTTTGACATAACGAACTTTTTTATTTGACAGAAAATGTTCCCCGAAGAAGTGCTAAAGGAGCCGGCGGTCCGCGATGCCTTCCGCAAGGCCCTCGACATGATGAACCGCAGCACCGACATCGACACCGTCGAGCCTCCCCCTCCGCCGCGCTTCACCGTCACAGAGACAAAAGAACCTTCCAGAATCGCAGATGTACTTGCTTCGGCCACGCAACAGAAGAGTTTCTCGGAACTTCTGGAGTCCAGGTGTATCGAGAAGGGGATAACTTTCGTGCCTATCGTAGGCAAGTCGCGCGAAGGCCGGCCGCTGTATAAAATCGGCGAGTTACAGTGTTACGTCATACGGAATGTCGTCATGTACTCTGACGACAACGGTCGCAGTTTCCGGCCTGTCAGCATGGACAGACTCCTGAACATGGTAGAAGATTAACCGAAATAAAGTTCCATTTATATTAAGATGTCATTTTAATTTTATATGGAAAACCAACACCAACTATTAGCTACTTTTCAACAACTCAAATCAGATACTTTTTTCTAAACGTCAAAACATTTTCTATTGGATTTGTATAAAATACAGGCTAATGACGTCATAGTATTTTAAGCTATTGCATAGCTTCTATCGCGGGCCTTGATCGCGGGGACCGAATCCAGAAATTCCGTAATTGGAGTCAATATTGATTTTGATATCAGTTATTATGCAATAATAAATCTTGAATCACGTTGTAATGTTCAATTCATGATCTACTTTCCTGCTAAAGTAACGCACTCGTATGAAATACAGGCAGATGACGTCATAGTTTCTTGGAGTCAATTGTCGCTCTTATTATCAGTTTTTCTGCAATAATAAATCTAAAATCACGTTAAAATGGATATGTTCAAAGACAAGTGACATTATTTTGCGACGTTTTATTTTCATACCAGTTCAGAATAATTTATTTTTGATCGAGGAAAACACTCAATTAGAAACCAAAACATTTTTATTAGCTTATTCCGTAATTCAATCAATATAATTCATGAAAATATGTGCCAAAAAATACAAAAATACACAATATATATATATATATATATATATATATATATATATATATATATATATATATATATATATATATATAAAGTGTTGAGTATGTAATTGCCCCTTTACTAGCCATTATTTCAATTATTTATATATTAGAAACAATTTTTAAAGTTGTCCTAGCAAAATCTAAGTTTTGCGTATCAATTTTGTTACCGTGTTATTTCCCAATGTTAAAAAACCATATTTTGACGGAAGTGAACTTTAAAAAAGGCTATATTCTCATTCTAATACATAGCCAAAATAAATTGCTTGCTCGGCAAACATCACACATCACTGTAAAATCAAAGCAAGCGTTGGGTTAGGTTTTGGTACAAATTTATGCTCAAATTTGAGACTCGGTTCTGACTGGTTAGTATTATATTTCATGTAATGTTACTTTTTGTAACAAAACTGCTTATGCTACACTAAAACTAACTACTAAACGCTAAACTATAGAATTTCAGTGCCTTGGGAGTCGCTAGTCCTTTAATTTTAGTGACTCCTAATTTGATACCTTTGGTACGGTAACTTATAAGTTGATATGCTTGGTAACTAAATTGAATTGTTAGGAAATGTTTACATTAAATTTGTGTACGTTAACTATATGTAATTTATCTTTATCAGCATCAACTTATTTAGGCTCCATACTAAATACAAGACTCCACAATAAAAGTAATAATTTCTATTAGCTTTAAGCCACGACTTCGTCTACATAAATTTAGTACTCATCTTTTGTAATAAAGTATACTTTTGTATGGCAAAATAGGATTTCTCATACAACGCTTCACTCACCTTTTCATTCCCTCAATGAATTATTTTTGAGATAAAGCCTATTCTATGTCCTCCCCGGCCCCGGGTCTCATACTATATCCATTCATGATCCATGCCAAATTTTATCTAAATTGGTTCAGTGGATGAAGCGTGAAAAGATAACAGACAGACGGCTGACAGACAGAGTTACTTTCACATTTATAATATTGTTTGGAAGAATAGATTGGATTGTAGAGGTTAGGTTAGAACTGCGACGTGTGCGACCAACCGAAATTAACTTGCATATTGAAACATGTTTTTATTGACAGTTTTTTGATAACTTGATACTTTATGTGAAATGTTAGTTCGATATACTGTTTTTCTAGTAACGAAAACATTTTTTTTTAATCGTACATAGCTATGAAAAACAGGTCACCGCGTGAGAATTTGCTTTCACTTAAAAAAAACGCATCGAAATCGGTCCATCCGTTCGAGGGCCATGATGCCATAGACAGACAGACAGCCAACAGACATTAACGTCAAATTTAAAACACCCCTTTTTGTCGGAGCTAAAAGAGCTGATGCATGCATCTTCAGTTTATTATCTAAAGAACACACAAATTGCTTTAAGACGAAGTGGTAGCTAAAGTGGCGCCCTCATTTGAAATAAATTGTTTAAAACTAAATATGGTGATAATTAAAAATTTGATTTGTATAAATGTCTAGAAAGACCTTCAAACTATTTTATGAATAACCTTTGAAATTATTACTAATAGTCCGTTTAGTTTTAAAACTGTTTTTCGCCAAAAGTGGCCACTTTTGGCGTAAAACAGTTTTAAAACAAGACGGAATACCAATATTACTTTCAAAGGTTATTCATGAAATAGTTTAAAGGTCTTTCTAGACATTTATACAAATCAAATTTTTAATTATCACCATATTTAGTTTTAAACAATTTATTTCAAATGAGGGCGCCACTTTAGCTACCACTTCGTCTTAACTCTAGCAAAATACTTGAGAGGTATTTTTGAAATGCAAAAATCACTCTACAAGTCATTGATGATGCAACTCACTAAAACTAAAGTACCTATATGTAACACTTCGAGGGATACAATCGAAATGAAAATGAGTTCACGTCGTAAGTGTCCTGGCTTTCGTAACCGGAAAGGGTTAAACATGTTTAATGACAAGTTTATTTTAAAAATCAAATAGAAAGCCCTCGAACGAAAATGTCAAGAACACCATCTAATGATAAATAGCCGAACTACTAACTGTTCCGCTATTATTGCACCATCTACATTTTTTTAGGGAAAGCCCTGACTTTCAAGCCCCCAATCACAAATAACTTTTAAGCGGGTGAACATATTTTCCTCAAACATAGCTAAGAATCACCGCAAGGGAACTAGAAATCAGTTTATCCATTCGAGCGCTACGATGCCACAGACAGACAAACTTTAACATCATTAACACAAATGATCCATCAACTGTTAAACAAATTCATGCAAAACATAAATACCATTCTTTATTTGGGTAAATTTGTACAGTATACTATCGTAAGGTATTATGGAATTAATTATTATCAAATATTTAATTACTTAGTTTTTATCACTGGGTAAGTAAAGTAACAAATACATGTCTAGTCTACCACATTTATTTGGATATTTCATTTGGGCAATAATTTTTTAAACTCGGGTTTAAATTCATTACAAAGTTTATTTTAAAGTTAACATAAACTAAAATTAACAATGGCAAGTTCTATAATATGGCACTAAGATGGGCGTCTTATTAATTTTAGAAAAAATAAATTACTTATTCGTATTATGACAAACATACAAGAACAGAAATGGACTGATTTTGTTACCTAAATAAAATAGACTTTTTTCTGATGGTAGATAGCTACTTGATAAAGAATTGAAATAAGGCCATTTTTACGAAAAACATATTAGGTCGTAAGGTATAAGTACATTTGTATCGTCGAATCAGAAAGATTAGGATAAAATTATCACCTTACAGTTACCTATATCCATACATATAACTGTCTGTCTGTTGCGTAGGCACGTTCTAGTAAATAACCGGCCAAGTGCGAATCGGACTCGGGCACAAAGGGTTCCGTACCATTTATCTATAAATAAAATCACTATTATTGTGTAAGAGCCCCACTTCAATATTTATATCCTGTTTTTAGTATTTGTTGTTATAGCGGCAATAGAAATATATCATCTGTAAAAATGTCTACTGTCTAGCTATCACGGTTCATAAGATATAGCCTGGTGACAGACCAGTGGCGGATTTACACATTTGCCGCCAGCAGTCTTCATATTATATATTGCCGCCTCTACTGCGTTTACAAAATCGAAATATCATGATATAATTTGTCAGGATCGTAGCAAGAGGAAACCTATAGTCTCTGCCTACCCCATGGGAAACAGGCGTGAAAATATGTATGTATGTATGTATAATTTTTCAAAATTAAGAACCCACTTCATCCCCAAACTACACAACCTATTTTGATAAAAATTCATACCTTTTCAAACAAAAAAAGAATCTTCCAAATAGGTCCAGGCGTCTTCGAATAATCGGTGAATATAAATAAAAAAGAACCGATGGCCGATGGGGCAAAAAGAGTTTTACCATGTCTGTCTGTCCGTAGTTTTACTAAGAGAGTATGTAACTGTAATTAAGCATGGGTATGTAATATGTAAATTAATCTCGCCGACAGTGGTGGTGGAATAAACTCATTTGAAAAAAGTTTTTTTTAGGTAAGTTATTCATGAAATATGGGAATGAACTCATGGTGTGGGTCTTGAGGTGTCGTTGAATAGGATTTTCATTGTGAGTATGCAAACACTTTTTTTCAATTTAGAAATATGTTTATGAAATATTCAGTTTTAAAGTGCAATTTTTTTTTAAAGTCCAGTCCCCCCCCCCCCATCAACTAAACGGTTGTACATGGACAAGTGAAAAAATTTTCACCAATAGTGTAATATGACCAAGTTAATATGAAAACTATCAGAGCTAAGTAGGGTTTACGAATCAAAGAGTTATAGTCAACCAATTAATAAAATGTACTTAGTCGAAAAATGAAAACAAATTCTATAATCTTCGTTTTTAAAGCTATTTTAGAACTATTCAGTCGTCAAAGTCGGTATTGGCAACTACGGCCTGCAACACGCACTTGGACGGTTATTTCTGTCTTATGGAGGCGCCATGTTTTTAGTTCCGATTTCTCCCGCAATATGGCAATATGGCCTTAAACTCAACCTTTGTTTTATTTGTCCGGGGATAATTCTTTAGTATCTTAACAGCTTAGAGTATAATGTATGATCTTTGCTTATTAGGGATGTACGTAAGTATAGATAGGTTTAAGTAGGTACATAAAGCAACGACCTATCTTCTAACTCACTTAAACACATAAACCTCCACCTTCTACTCTACTCGGTACAAGTTACAACTAAGATCTACTTTATAGATAGGTATACTGGTGAAGACAGTGCCCAAAACTAAGTTGTTGGTACCTAAATAGCTTTCTCTATTTGTTATTTTTCAAAGTGTCTTCTTCATATACATCAGTCTTTCCCAAAGTGGGCGATAACGCCCCCTTGTGGGCGCTGGAGTCTTTAAGGGGGGCGGTAACGGGCCCAGAATAAAGTTTGGGGGCGCTGATGTGATTTAAGCAATGAGTGATTTATAACTTCAGCTATTTCATATTTTAAATTTCACTGAAATTAAAATCCTCTTACTACACAACATCCACTTATTAGTTAATATTTATATCCTTTTTTATTGTACAAATATAAACTAAAAATGTAATTAAAATTTATTATTTTAATGCGTTCACAACGCTATTTATATCGTTAAAGGAATTAAACACTGAAAAAATTTCGTGTTTTAAAGTTTCGCAGGTGAGGTCCCCACTTACGATACTCTTTATTATTGTAAAATTGTATTATTATTGCTATTTTTTTATTTAAAATTAACAATGTTGATTATTGTTATTTTTTTATTAAAGATACTCTAATGTACTGGTGTATGTATTATTATTGCTCTCTCTTGTAAAAAGTCTAGTTTAGAATATAGGTTGAATTAAACTACAGGCAAGACGAATATGTGATTCAGGTTTTTATGGTGAAAAAAATGGGGGGCGCTACAAAATAACTGATTTTTTAAAGTGGGCGTTTGTCAAAATAAGTTTGGGAACCTCTGATATACATGGATAGCTTGGGTGATAAGTACTAGTATAAAGTCAGATAACAGTTCTAACGGTTATTGTATCGCACATAGATTTACAACGTGGAAGGTACATAGCCGTAATAAATCGAATCACGGCCTATACTAGATATCTTTAGTAATATGACATTAAAATAACAGTAAAAAAAGAAAAAAAAACTGTCTTTCCTTCACAAAGTGCGGCTGCATTTTTTTGTATGGAAATGCCGACTTTTTAATCAGTTATTTAAGATATCTTAATATAGAATATTTGTACTAAAGTGATCTAGAATAGCCCGTGTTTCAAGTTTTTACGGGTATGTCCCTGCCACGTTGTTAAATTGAACTGGTACAGTGCCGCAATATTTTGTTATGAAGTTAGTAGTCACCCCTTGAAAAGTTATTTCTATTGGTCTATGAGAATGTAATTAACATCGCTTTCTATTCTTTCCCACATCGCTTTGCATTCTTTTAAAGTCGATTTATTAGACATTGCCATTCATCAGTAGTGGAGACTCCATTTCTTGCCTAAGCAGTAGACACCTCTTTCTGCGCGTTTAGTTGATAACTAACAGCCCTAAAACACTGCACGCTATTGGCGGCTCCGAGCGAGAAGTTGCACAAAGAAAGTGCGTAGTTGATAGGTTTGATGACTAAGCAGTACCGGGTCCAGATGAGGCCTGTAGCTGCGAGCGTGGCAGACTGCATCGGAGACACTTTCTCGAGGGGCCGCCGGTACTCGTCCAGGGAGACCAGCACGAGGGCCTGCAATATGTTCGTTGTATAGACCTAATTGACCTAAGCATGTTATAATATTATAGTGTGCCACGGGTATGTAATATATGTAATAATAACAGATAATATAATTTCAATTACAATAACGCTCAAATAATATAATTTACAATTTATATAAAAACGCACTACCTTATTTCATTTCACCTGACATTATATATTATACCATATAAGCTTCGTGTGCTCTAATAACTTTTAGTTTTATGTTCATTTTATATAATAATCACTTGTCCAAATGCTCTTTTTCATTTGTTACAATCTTCTTTTATATAATTTAATTATCCCTTAGCTGAATGCTCTTTTCGTATTACGTTAATTGATTTTGTATATAAAAAAAAAAAGAATTAATTAATCACATTCACGGGTATTTATTTTTTAGGAAATAATCAGTTACCTAACTTTATTTTAAATTTAAGTTTGAGGCCAAAGCTCGAAGATATTTCAAACAATTAAAACAAAAGGAGGGTTATGTATGTGTTTCGCCGCACATAACCCTTCTTTTGTTTTAATTGTATGAAAATACGTTCATCTGTTCCCTCGATGTCAAAATAATATTTGAATTTAAAAAATATAGCACATTTTTTTATATGCAGGGAATTTTTTGTAAATAAAATTCAAATAATTTTTGTACGTAGCAATATTTTTTTCATTTGCTTCCTCGATATTAAAAATAAATATATAAATTACATTTTTTTTATTATTTAAATTTTTGTTAATAGCATTCAAATATCATTTGAATTTAATAAAAAAAATTTCAACTGCTCCCTCGATAATTAAAGAATATTTAAATTATATTTACAAAAATTTAAATATAAAAAAGAATTGGTTGGACATAGAAAATACGCGCGCATAATTTCTTTTTATATACTGCGTCGAAATTAAATTATTTGTAAGTATGTAATAATATTTTCTTGATCTGCTCCCTCAGTATTGAAAAAATTTTTGGTTACACATACAAAATGCGCGCGTATTTTGTATGTGTAACCAATTTTTTTACTTACAAACATTTAAATATTACTTTTACATATACATAATACTTAAATTTTTGTAACCAATTTCTTTGTACCCGACTGTGTCAGAAGGAGGGTTATGTTTTTCTAGTGTATGTATGTATGCATGTATGTATGTTTATTTCTATGGGAAGCTCTGCAGCCTAAACGGCTTAACGGATAAAAGCTTGAGCTGAGCTTGAGTCGTTAAATTCGTCTCAATTCTGAGAGTGACACTGGGAATATAAAATTCAGTCGGTTTTTTAATAATTGCTTGTTTTTTATTTCATACTTTGAGTGCATAAAGAAATACAGGCGTTTTAAAATAATGACATATGTTACGTATAGATTATAATTTTAGAGCAAAATAATGTTATAGTAAGTAAAAATTAATGTAAATGTGCATTTATAGTGCTCATTATACCACATAAAATTAGGTCATATGAAATTATATAAATAATACGGTATATCAATTGATCTTTATATTAAACAAAAGTATATTAAACAGGTTGTATGATCATTAGAGGATTTGTTGTTATTACATATATTACACACCCAGTGTGCCACATGGTTCAGTATTATTACCACTGGTTTTCATTATTCTTATTGTGGCTTGACACAAATAACACATAACTATGGACATAAGCTTCTGAGCTATTGCAATAATGACAGACAGAGAATTTAGACATGAAAAACATTTGTCGGTCTTAACTTTAATAATAGGTATTGATTTGGGACTAATATCTGACTCAAACTAGAGTATTAACAAAACAGCTGATACTTACCCACAGCATGCATGTAGACCTAAAACGTTCACCTGTCAGAGGATAATGTTTCATTTCCCTACAAATCTGCCCATCTTAACATGCTTCAGAATGATGATTGCTTTTAGAGATAAGCAAATACTTAAACTGATAATTTTATTGCGATTTTAATAGGTCCCTTGAATATTCTGATATATACCTAGACATGCCTTGGTACTTTACTAAACAAAATGAAATAAGTTACAACTTAAAACATGCCTTTTCCCGTAACCAATGAATTGTTACAGAAATGGAATGGATAACAGGTACGTAACACGAAGGCCAAGAAATAATAGAAGTGATAAAGTAACAGACATATATTTACCACAAGTAAAAGATACACAAAAATAAACAATGTTTTTAAAACAGGATTGTTTTCGTTACATTTCCTAGTGGGATGTACATTGTATCACATAGCGGGTTTATATTCCCTAAACTTGCATGATATTATGTCAAGCTAATTTGGACTTTATACGAGTATGCGTTTCGTCAGATAGATGAACGCCAAGCTGTTGCAGTAACACACCGCGTGTGACAGGCCTTAGCACCTTATTTTCAAAAACTTGATTAAAATTAAAATACGAAGTATCATTCAAGCTTCGGGAGTACTTACCCTGGTCAAAACTCCGTCTTGGTTAAAAGTAAACAATTAAAAGATTTTTATGAAGACGGGATTAAGTTGTTGAAATATGTGTCACGTGTTTTTAAAACAACTTTTTTACCCACCTTAATGATGTATGGTGAGGTTTTGGACTACCTAAAATCACGTGCATTTTTGGGATAGTATTTTAATAATTTCTAGAATATTTAATTTCAAGAAAGTTACGGCTTGTCCAGGTCACGCGCCGCTTTTTTCGGTTTATCAATGTAGTGTGCAACAAAAAAGACATACACGTGATATATCACAATACCCTCCTTCCCCTTGTGATATTTCGTGATATTTTTAAACCCCCTCCCCCCTTTCCAAAACCTTACATTTACAGAAGATAACTGACGTTTAAATAAATTATTGTTTTTTTTTATAGTTGAAATATATGGACTTGAATAAAAATACTGTCTGTGATTGTCATTTTGTGGAAAGAAACGCAGAGAGATATCCCTGTCGTGGCCAGAATAGTAATATTCAACATTAAAAAAATTTGATCTAACCAAATAATAAGAAATGGTGAAAAAATTTATTTAGTTTGAGTACTTTAGCACTGTTTCTTGAATGCTTTGAAACGCTATTAAAAACATATTTTGCTTTTTGGCACGAATATGTATGTGTCAGGTGTTTTAGATCTACTCTTAGTATTTTCTTAAATATATCTATCAACAAATAAATACAACTGAAAAGATTTTACGTATAACAATATCATACGTGGATACCCACAACCGTCTATAAAGAGCACCATATATCATCCAAGATATTTGTGGCAATTTAGAAGCAAACATCGCTCAAATTTCGCTTAATACTATGTTTTTATCTTCAAAGCTTCTTTTTGTTCTTCAGAAAATCTTATTACTCCCGTTTTAATGCATGTTATAAAAATGGTAACGTTATGTGTGCATAAAAATAATTGAAAACAAAAAAATATACATCAATATATGATATGTAATTGGAAATATTTGCACAATCATGGTAATTATAACTATGGAGAGCTCTGATTAATAGAAATATCGTCACGACTTACATCAAGTTACCATGTTATATTTTACTATTATGGTAACTTGTAATACCTATCCTTAAATTCAATAATTTATATTTTTAAGTGCAAAAGCGAATTCGTACTTACACAATACCACATAAGGCCAAAAAAGATTCATAATAGTTACATTTCGATAAAATGTTGTAAATTCCTAATATAGGACGTATACGTTATTATATTAAGCCTAAGTGCGACTACTTGAGCGCAGTGATTTAATTTCAATAAATAGATAATTCGCATATACCCACTGATATTGAATAACAATAACAATTTTATTACAATAAATTACGGTTGAACTCGAGCCTAGACGATTTTTTTCTACAAGTTTTTATCTTCAGTAGAAAAAGAATGAGAAACTTTTGGTACGAGGCGATACCACCGATATCCAAAAGTCCCCGCGCTTCAGAAGGCGCGTAAAGCTGTTGGTACCGGCTGTCATCACTGTATGGCAATCATTCAGCTACGTCAGATGCATTTAGGAAGCTTGAAAAATGTGACACCAGTATTGGCCACTTACACACATGGAAAACAAACTTTCGATATCGTAAAGCTTTTGACCAAAATGCCAAGTTTCGCTTTTGACCAAAATGCTCGCCAGGTCTCAGATCCCTTGAGACGTCGATTAGGCGACCGGATAAAAAATGCACTTTGTTTTTTGTTTGTTTGGCTAGTTAAGTTTGCAGTTCGTTCGTGTAAATGGTGTGTTGAGTAGTAGACTGTCAACTTGCCGACAAAAGCGACATAGGCTCTTTCAAAGACGCGGCCTTTGTTCCACACTGTCAGTAGACTATTTGGACAAATGAACTTTAAGAGATATCAGATTATTTTCCACAGGTAAATAGTCTCTCCTGTGACAATATTGTAAGTGATATTATATAGTTACTTCCTCCTCATCTTTAGCGCATTTTCTTGGCTTTGCTGTTTCGGAATCCGGCTTGCTTACCATCTCAATTCTATATTACATTGCAACTATTTTTTTACTAATAAATAAATAAATTATTGCTTTATTACTCTCATGCTCGGGCCAACCCTATCTTACCTACC
The DNA here is from genome assembly GCA_943193695.1 of Acrobasis suavella. Lineage (NCBI taxonomy): Eukaryota > Metazoa > Arthropoda > Insecta > Lepidoptera > Pyralidae > Acrobasis > Acrobasis suavella. The sequence goes on from OW971928.1 coordinate 35,627,632, forward strand.
TATAACCCGTTACTACCCGTATAAATTCCTACTCACTGGTTTTAGCTTTTAGGCTTTGTTGGTATTGGCACACACGGCCTATTTGGTACAGATTCGTTAAGGCGACGAACACATTTACAGCGAAAAGACTGTAGTTTTTGGGGATGATGACGAGCGAGTACCGCGACCAGATAAGGCCGGTAGCCGCGAGGGACACCGACTGGGGGATGGATAATTTCTCGACCGGCCGATTCAAGTCACCCAAACCTGCTAGCACCAAAGTCTGAAAGGGTTAAGATGATAAGAATGAGTTATATGTGTACAGTAAGGGTTCTGGTTACATGATATTTACGCTATTGAGAATTTTAATTTTTGAAAAATTAGTATGTATTGTATTTTTGTGTTAAGACGAAGTGGTAGGTAAAGTGGCGCCCTCATTTGAAATAAATTGTTTAAAACTAAATATGGTGATAATTAAAAATTTGATTTGTATCACTGTCTAGAAAGACCTTTAAACTATTTTATGAATAACCTTTGAAAGTAATATTGGTAGTCCGTCTAGTTTTAAAACGGGTTTTTGCCGAAAGTGGCCACTTTTGGCGAAAACCCGTTTTAAAACTAGACGGACTAGTGGTAATAATTTCAAAGGTTATTCATAAAATAGTTTAAAGGTCTTTCTAGACAGTGATACAAATCAAATTTTTAATTATCACCATATTTAGTTTTAAACAATTTATTTCAAATGAGGGCGCCACTTGAGCTACCACTTCGTCTAAGTTTTATTGAGTCAAGGTAATCCTTGACTCTAAAGTAATAGTTTTTTCTATAATTATTTTTAATTGAGTTTTAGTTAAATTTATTTTTATAGTTATATTTCTATATAAGGTCTAAAGGTTAATCTTTAAACCACTTAATATTTCACTTTGACCCATTAACGCCTCTGTACCTGGGCATGTACAGCTACAATGTTTTTATGTTTATTAGGTATATTATTATTTAAATTTCTTAATCTAATGTTTAACAACACAAGTTATATTTAAGTAAATAAAATGTTATGCTAGCACAAAAATAAATGCCACTTTCATGGTTGTGAAAAAAGATCAACAGACATTTTGTTTCCGGTAATGTATAAAAATACGTTTTTTTTAAATAAAAATAGTTATTTTAAAATTTTTCACTGTTTATTATTATTGTGTCTTTTATACTAATGTAATATTTTTGGAGTGTTTATTTGTTATTTTATTGCACTGTACACACACATACACATTGAACAAATATTAATAAATGCGAAAATATCATGTGACAAGAACAAACAATGTATGAGTATTGTATAGTTAAGAGTGTACAATGGTCTAATACATCTGAACTTGACATTGAGACTAAGATGCAAATCATCAATAATTCAGCATGTAACATTTCATTCAACTAATTATTTAAGACTGGAACTTTAGTGTAGGCAAAGTAAATAAGAAAATATGTAAATAGTTATCTTCATCTTTCATATTTAAGACATGTCTATGAAATATAATTTGTTTAACACCTTTACTGCCAGCATTGCAGACACAATAGATTTTTAATTGTTTGTTGGACAACAGGTGACTGTCATGGCATTTAAAGACATAATATTCATTAACATTTGTAATTATCCAGTTGTTTAGGTCTAAAACAAACTATGACCAGACATATCATTTTAGTAAAAGCATATACATTTTTCTATTGATAAATTTAAATACTTAATAAATAGGCTTATAAAAAAATATAAATTAAGTTATTCTAATGTACTACAACATAGTATTGTAAGTAGACCTTTCCCCCACTACTGTAAATTTGCACCAATAAAGTATGTTTCTTTCTTTCTTTCTCTCAATATCAAGTTTAGTAGTATTAAGGAAATTGTTAATATAGTATAAATTATTAAGTCCTTCAAAAGCAAAAATGCATTAGGGCATTTAACAGTACTCTTAGTGATATTTATGTTTCTCTCCATTTGCAAAATGCCCAAACATGCATGTATTGCCCACCACATTCAATTAGAATTGGGAAGCATGATATAATACTTAACACATGGATTCAAAGAATTAATTAAGTAAATTTATATTTGCTATAACATATTTTAAAGATAAACGTACTTCACCACTTAATCGTACTTAGCAAATACGAAAACAGAATTTACTACCACCTAATATAGTCTTAAGACTTGTGAAAAAAAATTGAGTAATGAGATAACTTTGAAGAAAGTATATCTCAAAATCATGTCATACTAGTACTTCAGATGAATTTGATCCATATGTTAAGAGACATTCTATAAAACACGTAACAAATCAGAAGTGTCACTGAGATTACACTTTACTGATAACCTTATCACCAGTTATAAATTGAACATGTTTCGTAACATTCAGGCGAATACGACACGGAAATCATGAATGCAAATGTAGACACGTCACGCACTGCCCTTAAACAAGGTCCCGGGGTAAAAATAGAGCAACCTTGATTCAGAAAATTTTAACATCCGCTTCACTTACCCATTTGAAAGCAGGTGCCCAGAAAAATATGGTTTTTGGACCTGGAACGAAAGATAGCGCAGTTAATTTTCACGCCACGTACTTAACATTAATTTACGATTTGAATGCGTATTATACTTACCAGCTTCATGGTTCCATAGTGGACGAAGAGATGTGGGGACGAATCTATCCGCAGCTGTGATCAGGGTTTTATAAACTCTAGACATTGTTACTTATATATTATTGTGATTTAGGAAGTGGAAGGGTGTTTTAAGGGTGGAGGTGTAATTACTACTCACGAGTAGAGAATTTACATCTCCACTCAGTTTGAATCGGTCGTGAAACAAGCAAAACCTTGAATTGATAAAAAAAATCGGAATGACTTTGACAGTTCAGTGATGGCGGCTGTACACTCTCGGCTGAGTGCTCTCGCCATGCCTGTCCGAGGGCACTCGCGCGAGATGTCGAGTGACGAGTGCGACCCTGTTCACTCTCGTTATGACGGCTCTACATTCTCGGCAGTCTCGGCCGAGTGCCCTCGCTATGCCTCGCCGGGGCACTCGCACGAGGTATCGAGTGATAAGTGCGACCCTGAAGTGCGATTTCTGAAACGCGGAGTCACCTAAACGTATGGTTTTTGTATGGGAAAACCATTCGTTTAGGTGACTCCGCGTTTCAGAAATCGCACTTCTGTATATTTGAATTTTTGAATAAACGAGACTAGAGTGTATCCATCTTTGTCCATCTTCGCGACGTTCACATCCGGTATGGAATATTGAGGGATGCGAACGTCGACGCGTTACAAGTTACAGCAGCTGCTGTCATATGAATATAAAATATAGTCAAATGTAACATGAAACAGGTAAAAAAAAAAGGAAAATAACTTTACTTTATTTTTATGTGAAAAACGACATTAATAAATTTTACAATTTATCAGCGTTGTTTTTCTCATAAAAATAAATCTTCCCGTTTTTATCCCACGCCCAAAGGCCACGCTTGGAGTGATTATGAGCGCTTAGATGAAATAGTGATGAGTTGCTAGCCGCATCACCTAATAACATGATTCAAATCTCGCCCATTCCCTCGATTGGTTTTTACGATCAGCACGGGAATATTCTATTTACCCATTAGTTAAGTTTTGATAGAATCGTAATATAATAATTGTTGATCGAATAATTGATTGACTGGTGATGCTAAAAAAGAAAAATATATTTACACTTTTGGTGGCATATTTTGTTAATTGTGTAGTGTGTGACTTGGTAGAGTTTTATGCAAGTTTTATGTTCTGTAGTTTTTGTTGTTATATATATGCTCCAAATAGAGGTTCTATTTCAATTAGCAATGTGTACGTATGTAATAGGACACCAACTAATTTACTAAATTGGTTGGAATATTACTTACCTACACATTATTAATTGTGTTTTTCTTAGTTCTGCTTTACGAAAAAAAAATCTTTGCTGGAAATTTTTAAAGTATATTATAACAGAATATTCTAATTTTGGGGCTAGCTTAATCTGTGTAAAAAAAATAAGCCTATTTTTAGGATTTTTTTCCACACAGTGTTTTGGCCGAAAGTTATAAGTTCAGTTATAACAATTAAAATAATGTAACATTCTGGCAACGCTGAAGTAGGTACATTACTTTATATGTTACGCGCAGTTGCTCGTTTGAATGAAGCGCGAGAGCAGCCCTGACAAATATGGCTAGAAATCTGCGAAAAATTCACTGAATAATGCAAATTGCAAACTTTGCAGTAAAAATGACTCAATGTTTATATAATATATGAAATTATAATATATTTATAAATAATAAATGAAAAATGGATAAAAAATCATACTCTACCGAGAATAGCATAGCTCTAAAAAATAAACATAGGTAGATAGAAAATAAATGAAATCCGATTTTTTAAAGTTACCAATTTACCAACTGAGTATTCAAAATACTCTGTGCTAACTGGCCTGAAAATGCCACAGATGGCATCACTGTGCGAGAGTATACAGCGAGACAATACTCTCGGGTTCCTCGTGAGGTATGGCGAGACAGACCCTTTGACTCGGGCCAACGCCAAGAGAGCGAGAGCGGCTGAGGCAACGCGAGGCATGCCGAGGCAAAGCGAGTGCACCATATACAATCTCATGCTCGGCATGCGTCGTGGTGTCTTGTCGAGAACTCGAGAGTAGAGATGGGCACCTACCCGGGTATTTAACCGAGCTTGGGTATTTACCCGATATGAACTCTTTTCCCTCTAGTCGTAAGATTCCGTAGATGCGCACTCGCAACTGACAGGCCATAGCTGAAAATCAGTGAGCTACTCTCTGAGAAGCACCAAGCACTGAGCTATGACCTTTTTGTATTGCTGTGGCACACAGATGCAGGGATATTGATATATGTTCTCAGTGCGATGTTTTATCATGTGTTATTTTGGAATTTTGTATATATTTCTTCTGTATGTGTGTGACTATAGCAACAAATAAACATCTTATCTATCTATTTATCTATATGCAATAAATTACAAAGATTAAAATCATTAATACTATCCATATTCAATATTCAGATTTCATCTTATTTGATGTCTATTTGCTAATTATAACGTATAATTAGGTCTACAAACATTTTCCAGCCAACAGTAATATAAAAACTTAGACCTGTCAATTCGTATGTTTCCATACATCGGGTAGGTTGGGATAAATACGCGGCAAAGTTTTTTGAGGGAAATATTAAATCAAGTTGATAAGGGATCGAAGAACTCATCACTACGAATTTATTTTGTTCCGGGACCAACCCTGAAATCAGTAGTTTCGGCTGTTTGATGAGCAATCATAAAAATCTACTCTCCCTGTCTAAGCCTTAACCCTACTAGGTAATCCTCAGGTACTTTGGGCAGTAAAATAAGAGAAAGACTGTATGGATTATACAGGTTTATGTAAAACTGGCGATTTACAAGCAAAATGCACGCGCTACGCCTTGTAAGTCGTTTGGCCAAGTGAAGCTGGGCGTGCTCCTGCTGCAGAAGTGATGAACGCAGCCCACCGTCTGGGGAGCCCCGCTTCCGCGCCCCTCGCCGTCTGCGGACCACACTGGTGTCTCGAAATACTCCCCGGGTTGAAGGGTACGCTTCAAAATCTTCATCCATCTATGAGATGATGGCAGCTGATGGTGATTTCCGATTCTGTGTCACCTTGGATCCAAATCTGCATACAAATGGAACAGCGTGAATCAAGAGTTCCTTCAGGTGGCGTTATCCTGTCCCCTTGAGGGATCTAGTAGCCCGTGTAAAGGTGTGATATGGCTCGCATCGCATAGACCCCCAGTAAAAGAGACAAGTAGGTACTGAAGTTGACAAGGACGTTAAATTTGAAAAAATGTAGAAGGTTGATAGTGAAAAATAGAGGAAAGGAAATAAATTGGAACGACTCACGAATTACCAATAACCTCAACGACGAGGTGTCCTGAATCCCATTGGCGAAGCGGTGACTCGGTGTTTTTTAATTTAGGCTTCTAGAACGAGAATCTGCCAAGACTGCGACGCGAACCTACCGACGAAGCAATCGTCTTTAAAATTTGTAATTGCGCGCGCACTGCGCGCACAATCTAGTAGGCTGACGCTGGAGAAGTGATGAACGCAGCCCGCCGTCTGGCGAGCTCTGCTTCCACGCCCCTCGTCGTCTGTGGACCACATTAAAGTCTCGATACCAATATATGATGGTGCACATATATTGACATTGCATTTGATGTCTTTTTGCTTATTTAAACATATAATCAGGTCTTAAAACATTTACCAACAAAAATGTAAACTTAGCCCTGTTAATTCGTATGTTCGCATACAACGGATAGATTACGACATTGAAACCTTCATAAAACGAGTCTTTATCTTTCTGAAAGGCTGGTAACGCTTTGTGTTACACCCCTGGTGTTGCAGTTGTCCATGGGCAGTGGTGATCATTTACCATCGGGTGACCCGCTTGTTCGTTTGCCGCCCTATAATATTAAAAAAATTAAAAATTTGGATAAATACCCGGCATACTTTTTTGTGAGAAATGTTATAATCAGTCAGTTGATAGGGGATTAAAGAACTCGTCAATACAAATATATTTTGTTCCGGGATCAACTCCGTAATTAGTAGTTTTGGCTGTTGGATGAGCAGTCAAAATCGAAATCTACTCTCCATGTATATAGTGCTCATATATTAACATCGAATTTGATGTCTTTTTGATAATTTTAACCTATAATAAACCTAAAAATAGATCTGCAAACATTTTCTAGCAAAAAAATTAAACTTACCCTGTCGATTCAAATGTTCCCATATAACGGGTAGATTGCGGTAAATACCCGGTATGCTATTTCCAGGGAAATATTATAACCAGTTGATGGGGGATAAAAAAACTAGTTAATTCAATATCTTTTGTTCCGAGACCAACCCTGAAATCAATAAATTTGGCTCTTGTTTGAGCAGTCAAAAAAAATTACTCTCTTTATACGTATGAAGTGCTCATATATAACATAGCATTTGATCTGTATTTACTTATTTCAACATATAATTAGGTCTGCAAACATTTGCCAGCAAAAAATGTAAACTTAGTCTAGTCCGGTCACTGTACAACGAGTTGATGGGGAATTAAAGAACTTGTCATTACGAATATCTTCCGTTCCGAGACCAACCCTGAAATCAGTAGTTTTGGCTCTTGGATGACCAGTCAAAAGTCAAGTCACTGTTATCGATTTTTTACTCGTATCATATTTGAGTATCCTGTTGCCGCTAGCAGCCATTTCATTAAGCACAATTTCAGAATTTGGGGTTAAATGCGGAATGAAGGGATAAATAGAGGCTCTAAGTTGTAGACCGCGCGAGTCACCCTGACCCGTTGAAGTTTATTGTATAAAAAATTGTTCAAGTGAATCGACAAAAGAATTATATATAATTTTCAAACCTTCTCACATAATTTAACGGGAACCTGTTGAAAAATGCGACACGTAGGCGAAAAAAGCCGGAGAGACGGACAAACTGACAGCCGGAAAAAAGCATTTTGGCCAATCTCGAAACTCGCTCGCTCGGTTAATAAAGCAAGCGCGGTCTGCCAGCCCCCCCCCCCCCCCCATTCCGTTTCTCAGGAAAGATTTTATTCTCTTTAAGTACGAAAATAATTACCTAATCGACACCGTCGAAACCTTAAGAGTGGCCCAGAATATATGGTTTAACTTGTTGATGGTCGGAAAGATGGGATCACATACATCCAAAACTTGCATTATTTGACTAGTTTATTTTCCATATTCTTTCATTTGGCACACGACAGATTGTACACTGCGTTTATGGATGAATCTCCATCATCCTTATAAATTTTCATATTTACCAGTTCGCATATTTCCTTTCGTCTTCATTTTTTTATAAGACGATATCAATGATAGAAATCAGGTCTCTGTTATTGGTAACCGATTTACCAATGCCATGCCAAACATTAAATCGTGTAAGAAAGATTCACTGGAGGAGTTGCTCCAAAATGTTTGATGTCTAAAAAACAGTTTCTTGCAACGCGGCGCGGGTGCAGGAACTGCAGGGAGGGGCGCATGTAGAACTTCATAATTCAAATGCAACTGATGCTTGCATAAATCTCAACTCTAATCGCGCGCTGACTGTCTCCTTACTCGCCAATTTTAAATTACTCCCATTTTTATATGATGTCATTATTATGTTACGCTTACGCCAGATTTCGGGGGGGGGGATAAATCTCAACTATCCTCCCCTCTGGATACGTGCCTGCTTCTCTTTATATTGTATGACGGTAAGGTAACATACAAGTATGTTGACATCGCATTTAAGGTCTTTTTACTTATTTTAACATAAAAATATGTCTTTGCACATCTTTAATTGTATGATTAGTATGGTGGTATCATATATTTTAGTATCGCATTTGACGTCTACCTGCATTTTAAGCAAATTATAGCGTTTACACGTGCTTCTCGACACGAGTTGTGTAGTAATTACTCATATAATTCAATCTACCCACTAGTATTTTTCGGGTATTTACCCAATCTACTGGGTATATACCCAAATCGGTAGATTGGGTATTTACTCACTCTACTCGAGAGTGTACAGCCGCCCGCCACGGGATATTAATTTATTTAAACGCACACTGAAACATTGGCTATCAGAACATGTATTTTATGATCTCAATGAATATTTTGACTATGTTACCAATAGGTCTGCACTGTTATGATATCGTAAGCTTGAGATGTATCTAGCAATAGTTTTATATCTTTTAGCTTTACTATTGCATGCCCGAAAGGGTAAACTGTTGATACTTTTATTAATGTAGGTACCACCTATTTTTACACAGTTATACGCAATAAACAATTTTGAAGTTTGAAGTTTGAAGGGAATGAGAGTGGGCAAGGCAACGCGAGGCATGCCGAAGTGAGGCGGGTGCACCATGAACCTTTCGTGCGCGGCATGCCTCGTGGTGTCTCGCCGATAGTGTACAGCTGCCATTCAAAACGCAAAATCGACAAAATAGCTGCGTTTTTGCAAAACTAAAACTGTTAAGAAAACTTACATATATAAATATATTTTTATTTACACAGCAATACATATTTTTATTGTTATTATTTGTGTACCTATTTATTCTTACTTCATTGAATAGAATAAAATAGAAAATTATGAAAATAGGCCATGGCCTCATTTACATAGCTATAATTAACACGAACGCAACGTATTCATAATTTCATAAAATGGGTGCGGGGTGCGTGTGATAATGTGTCAGTGTGTATTAATTTTCCTATAGTTTTTCTTTGTTTATCTTAATTTATTAAGTGGTTTCTGTCGTTTGCTATCCTGTTAATAACTAAAACGAATGGTGTGTGTGATTTAACAAGTGTTGAATATGGGTACAAGCACGATGGGTAGCGATTTGCATTCGGATAAACAAGACAAACTTCTAAAGCTCCAAGCTCGAAAGAAGGAATTAGAGCAAATGCTCGCTGCCAAAAACGAGGAGCTTTACAAATTATGTGTGCAAGAAGTTCAACTGACGGGTATCATGCCTCCGGAAGCCCCGCTGAGCCCCGAGGTCCCGCAAAGAGAGCGATTAGGAAGTGTAAAGAGTATGGAAAGGTCTACAGATGGACATGATGTTCAAGATGGGTCAGATAACTCTTCTAGGCGTCTTAGACTTTGCACCGATCGGCTACTCGATGCTGACCAGATATCTCGTAAAAACCTATCTCATAGACTATCAACTCCGTCGATATCAGGTATGTCAACGAAAAGTGCTCACCCGCGACACATACGTCGTCCAGAAACGAGCTGTTCCAATTTCTTTCCTTCTCCGCCGCAAGAAAGGAACCCAGAAACATTTTCTATCCATACTTCCCATACATATCCCGCACTGGCTGGTCGCCAAGAACCTGTTTTAGAAAATATGCACAATGATCATCAGCAAACACCCATGTACAGGCACCACACCTTAACAACTGAGTACATGAACAAAATCTATTATACCAATCCCCCAGAAGCCCATAATGTGTCTCGGTTGCGAGAAACCCACTTTAGTTCAAGCCATCCAGATATCACTACTCATTACATGCATGGAAGCATTGCACCACATCCTGCCCAAAATGGAGCTCGTAACATGCCTTTACTGTATCAGTATGCTTCTCATTTGAAAGCCCAGAGCCAACATTTAGGTGCTTTGCATCACCATCAGATTCAAGGACAGCCCAAACGGCGTCCTGAAGGTGCCCGGCGCAACACCTTGCAGAGAACTCAGACTTACCACCTTACATCTCACAGTGACTATAATCAGCATTTAGAGAATATGGATAACTATCGTCACAGATCTCAGCCCGATATCCAGGAGCATAGTGAGAGAATGCAGCCTCCGATTGAAAGAGTTGCTGCAGTGCCAAATTCTTTGCCATTACGGGAACGTAACAACATGAGACATCCCATGCACATGCAACTGCAAGTTTCAACTGATGACTACGGTCGGGAGGATCGCCGTGCCTACCCAGATGCACTTAGCCCTGTCAGTCAAATATCTGGTTATTCTGTGTCTAATTTTGATTCTGTAAGTATGAACAAATTTTCACCACTGTCACAGTCTGATATGAAACTAAAAGAAAAGCAGTGGTACGAGACATCTTTAGACTCACCGACCAAACCAGAGCCTCCGTTGCTGAAGAAGAGTAATAGTTTAAAACGGACGTCTAGCATAGGGAATTCACAGGCTTACGAAGTAATGATCTCGTCAGGTCGTCATTCTGCAATGCAGAGCCCTAACCAAGTACCTCATAGTCCACCAGTGCTATCACCAAGTGCAGTATCATTAGAGTCTCCTAAGAATCTAACGGTTATTGAACAAGGCAAGTGTATACCATACAGAGAAGAGTCCAAGCCTTTTGAAATGTCTGATTTTTATAAATATTCTACAAAATTTAGGCAAAACAATGTTCCCAAGTCAACTGCCACTTCTGTGCCAAATGTAGCCAACGTTAACTCTATGTATAATAAAATGCCAATGGAGTTGCCACAGTATCCTCAGGAACACTGGCATCCCCACGGGAATTAATATTTATTTGATGTCATATTTGATGTCATTGGGTTAATGAATAATGATCAGAGATCGGAATTAGGTAGAGTAATTTATGTACTGGCATCTAAATGTTGATATTAAGATGGATCTTACCGGGATTTCTAATAGACAATCCCGTGTTTCCAACAATATTACAAATAAATAATAATAAAAATCTTAGAGACAGATAAGACAAATAAAACAAAGATAATAAACATACAATTTTTATTAGTATTTATATTAGATTTTTTTCTTTTTTTACATATTGGCAAGGTCGCGCGTGCAGTGGTTTAAATTTTGCTGAAGTTAATAAGTTTTTATTTAAGAAATCACGGTATTTTTTTGCTCTTTAAAATTAATCCCAGGATTTGAGGCATATCAACTTTATTCTTTCGCTGTATGAAATCAGTGTAAGTACATAAATAACTCTACCTAATTCCGACCTCTGATAATGATAGTAAATGGAAAAAATGTCTTATTTAATTTAAGGTTATGAACCAGTACCAAAATTACAGGTTCTGTACCAGTATTGATGAAAAGAACCTCTAGTTCTTTTCATCTCGGTACCTGGGTACCTGTTCTATCTAGAACAGGTACCCAGGTAAGATGAAATGAGCAGTACTGGTACCAGTACTCCTCCTTAAAATTCTGCTGCTATCTCCTTATACTTGTACCTGCAGGTATCTTCTTTCTCACTCTGATGGGATTTGTACCAATACTGGTACTGGTATAGTACTGATACTGACAGAAAAATAGTACTGGTACGGATAGTACATGTACTATGTCTGGCACCAGTGCTTCACCAAGGTTAATGATACCATGGTACCAGTTCCCATAAATATCAATATCGGTATTTTAATCATTGATTTACCTAACTGCACTAAAAGTGTCATGAGATATTTGCAATTCACTTGCATGATTATGTATTTTGTAACTAGTTTTTGAGGAAATAATATTAATTTAACTTTTACCTAAACTGTGTATAATTTATAATTCTCTGATTTGAATCTGTCTTGTATATTGATTTTCTTTAGTTTATTTCTACTTGAATGCTGTGTACATTGTTTGATCTCTTTCTTCTGACTCAACTATTTTAGGCTCTCATCATAATATTGCCAGTGTAGGCCGCCTCAAAATATGTATCTGTGATTTAACGTTTGTTTATGGTAGAAAAGAAAGAAACATATGGTATTTGAAATATCCAACAACTAAGTTTAACCCTTTTCAGGACACTTGTTGCTAGAGTTGTAAATAAATTGTAGTTTTTATTGAGTCTGATACGGAATATGGATGATGACTGGGTCAATAAAATATTATTCTATTTAGTCCCTCAATTAGATTTTCCAAAAGTAATGAAAGCTAAATTTACGAATCATCTAATTAGTGAAAAATTCAAAGATACAAAGCGTCTAAGTTCTGGAGTGATTGCTTGTGACGCCTATTGAGTGTCCAGCTAGGTGCTAAAAACTTCAATATATTGTGATAAAACTGTGGAAATGGCGGAGCATACATCTTAACTATATAAACAAGTTGCCTACCACCTTTTTAAAAACTATACCTATGTAAAATATGCTGTCTATTAAAAAAATATATACTTAAAATTATCTATACATTTACGAATATATCCTTTACTTATCAAGATATTTTATGTTTAATATTAAGTAGTTGATAAAGTATTCTACAAACATAGCCATATTGTGTCTTTGATAAAAGTCTAGCACTTGTTTTCATAAAAAACCTGCACTCCTTTTATCAGTTATATACTGTAGCACTATGAATTAAAGAAGCATGGTTATTTCTGTAAATTTCGTTAAAGTCTGTACTTTTTAAATTGGTAGCATAAATATAATAACTAGTGACTGATTTAGGATAGCAGAGTTCTATGATGAGGGCTGATTTACGATGATTCAAGCGAGACCACGCATCGTGTTCAGTCTATCTGTGCAAAGTCCCTGTCGCACGTAGAGTTTGTGACAGAGGTAAAACTAAACACGTCGCGTGGTCCTTTTACACCTTAATAAATATCTTAGGTATAGATCTGTGATAGTTTATGCAAAAGATATTGATATCAAATTGACAATAATTTAGACTAGAAAATAGAAGTTAAGTAATTTAGTGTTACTAAGTAACTTATTGCCTGTATTAACAATGTCCTTAACCATTATTCTCAAAATATATCTTATTGGATATTCAGATATATGGCTTTCTAACTTCTATGCTGCATCTCTTGCAGATTGTAAAAGTTAATCGAAGTAATGGGCGAGAATTAGAAGAAACATCTCAATAGAAGTATGCAAACATTCGACTATATTTATTATTTATTAGCCTATACAGCTCCAATGCTGGGCAAAGGCCTCCCCTCTAGTACGCTACTGATCTCTATCTTGCGCGATGGACTTCCAGGTCTTGTCAAAAAGCACCAGGTCGTCACGCTACCTTGTCCTTGGGCAACCTCTCTTGCAACGCCAGCCTACCGGCACACATTCTGTAATAATCTTAGCCCACCTATCTGGGTACATTACACAAATGCCTATTAGTTGTTAAACATTTAAGATATAGTACTATTCTATATTAGTATCACTCGAGTCTTCTTTTCTCGGCATCACCAGTGGATTGACTGGTAGATAAAGCTTATGGCTTTAAGTCCGCCTTCTAAATTTGTAATAAAGTTAAATAAATACTTGCACACATCGGGATTTTTTCCCTTGAGTAACAGTATGTTACTAATCGGGAACAAACTATTTAAATGCGATTATCAATTATAAATAGAGTAATTCAAGAGGAAGGTGTATGTGTATTATAATACATACCCTATTATAGCATATGCACACTCTTTCCGACAAGAATGAAGAATGAATGAAAACATAAAATAAATAAATATGAGTCACTACTGATATAAATTGTATCTACTCATCAAATGGATATCTATCTACGGATATTTACCCAATCTACTGAGTAAATACTCAAATGGGTAGATAGTCTTTATCCACCGCCGATCTGCCCATCTCTAGCTGTGACGCGGCGCAACTTGCCCCGTCTGTTCCGGCCCTTAAATAAAGAAAAGTCGGTCTCGCCGAATTTTCGAACTGCTCAAGATTTTTCAGGAGTGACTTTAGCTGCTGTTATAAATATCAATTATGAGATATTTTTGATAGATATTGGGAATATACAAATAAGAGTGCTTAGTACAATGCCTCCGCCCACCGCTTTAAAAGTAACATGATAGCTATTTATTCCATTAACATGTATGTGTTTAATGTCTGTTTATCTATATCGGGTTGTAGAAATGCTTCAGGGAGTTTTGATTTGAAGCATAGACCTAATTTTTTTTACTCATTTGAAGACATGTTGGAATTGAACCAGGGGTGTAGTTACCGCCATATCAGTTTAAGCACGAGGCCCAAAAGCCACCAATGCTGGGCCCCGGGGTTACATGGGCTCAAAATACAGATATATTAAAAAGGGGACTTATTTTGTTAGTAGGTTTAATTTTGCCATTATCTGCCCAAATCAAGTTGACATATCTGGAGATGTGTCATTTTACTAGATTGTATATTCTTAATCTTTGGATGTAGGTATGTCAACTTGTTTAGGGCGGATGATAATTAAAAAGTTAGACCGTCTTTTATAGTTACAGATTTTTACTTTTTAATATTTCGAGAGCCCTAAAGTTGTTCTTTTTAGAGGTTTTGTATTTGGGCTGTGTGTGCCGTTTCAAAGTTTGTAAAACTTAGCCTGTTTGTGGTTTAAGACGTGTTGTGGTAAATATAAGTACTTCAAAGCAAACTTCACCACTGGTTGGATCTACATGGTTCAAAAGACTCTGAAAGTGAAAGAGCTGTTTAAAGCCCTGCATTTAAACCACGTGATTCTTGTGTTTTCCTTACATATCCAGTCTATTTGGCAAATATTGCCAAGTTTGCCTTTTCCGTGTTTTACAATAGATCTATATAGGTATCTATACCAATTTATGTAAAATATGTAAGGTTATTTTCCTTGTAATATTCTTTTTAGTGTTTAATGTTTTATATGTTCATTTTATCTCTATAGTTTTAAATCTCATTTTTAGATTGTTCATGTATAGCTTAGTAATGCTGCTGCATCTATCTCATATCTAGATGCAACGGTATCGAAATATAAGTCTTTGGCTATTGGCTATTGCCATTTGCTAGTGGCATTTGAAAAACAGTTGTCAAGAATGAGGGTTTCCCAGAGATAAGGGTCTATGGTTTATAATTTTAGGGGGTTTCCAAAAATATGGGACTCCAGGTGGCAGCAGGTCCAATCGACTGATTTCATTGGACCATCAGTTGACAGGTTCTTTTGCTCCGTCAAGTGTATTCAATTAATGCAGCTTATTGGACCTGCCTGACTTTACTGGGCTGCCATCCAGTGCCGGATCTAGGGCGGGGGGGGGGGGGGGCAAGCCGGGTTCCATGCCCCGGGCGGCAAAGTCCGAGGGGCGGCAAAATCGAATATATCCACCTCTCTCATGCTACCCATACAAAAAAAAAAAAATGGGGGCGGCGTCTGGTTACTTTTGAAGAAGTATTAAAGTTCATCTCGGCACAATGATTCAGGTACTAGCAATGTAGTATTATGTCCTGCCTCAAAAAAATTCTCGCATCTCGGTATGAATTAACTGACCATTACTGTCTGATTTACATATTTTGTTTTGCCCCGCCTCAAAAAACATCTAGATCCGGCACTGCTGCCATCTGCCGTCCCATATTTTTGAAAACCCTCATTTTCAATATTAAAAAGACCTATACACTTACTGCATTTTTATTTTTAGCATACATCTTATACAGAGTTCGTCTAAACTGGAATAATTTAACGTGAATAAAATAAGACTTGTTAATAATTACTTGCCAAGGTGAGCCTTGATAACATTTTGCCTTGAATCGTACAATAACGGAAACTTAGGTAGTTAATGCTAATTCCTGTTTTAGGATATAATTATATTGGCTTATTAATAAAATTTAACTGAGTATGTAGCAATGGAATTGCAAAATATGCTACAAACAGAAATTTTAAATATTTTTTATGTGTTGTTTTTAAGTATTGAAGTGTTAAAGGCACTGGTTATGTGAATTAATAAAGTTTTTGGGTAATTATTTATTTTGTTTTCATTATTGAGGTACCTTTATTGTTAAAACAAATAGTAAGGCCCAAGTCACACTAGCGCAGAGTCGAAGCGACGCGATGCGTCATATTTTTCCGCCTTAAGCATATTCATCTTTATTGTTCTACTATTTAAGTACAAATTTGTGCTATGTAAATATGGCAACGCGCGTCGAAGCGCGTTGACGCGCGCATTCGCGCTTCGACGCTCAGCTGGAGTCGAATGGATTCGCGAGTCGCCGCGCGTACTCAGGCGCAGTGACGCGTCAGACGCCGACCACAACGGACGGACGACAGTGCTGAACTACGACGACACTACGCCCCGTCGCGCACAAACGCGCGTCGCCTCGCGAAGGTGCGCGTCGCCGCGCGAAGGCGCGCATCGCCATGCAAAACATGACGCGCCGCGTCGCTTCGACTCTGTGCCAGTGTGACTTGGGCCTAAGTGCGCGACCAAACTTCGGCCATGTTGAACTTACGTCTCGTTTTTCACGTAGAAACAAATTAACCGCGGAATTTCAGCCGCGCAACTTCGACACAGTACTTTTTTAGTAGTAAGTTTTAGACAAGATCTTAGATTACGAGTTGAGAAGTTAATTTCGAAATAAAAGGCACTTTATATTGAATATTTATTTTAAGAAATAACACGTTTTATGGACTCAACTAAAATATTTGAAGAAGCTCAGCGAAGAAGAATGTTCAATTAACACGAAAAATACAGTTAGATAGCTAATACGCATCTGATAAAAATTACCTGATTCACTCAACAACATTTATTTACATGCAAAGTAAATGGATGTATGAATGATCAAATCGGTAGGCTACAATGAAGAACTGAAACATTAGTAAACAGAGCACACTGTGACTCTAAAAACTTAAATTCTATGCAATCCATCAAAATTATATTTTGGGTTGTGGTTAATGCTTGGGATGTTTCCTCAGTTTCGCTAAAAGGTCGTGAAGTGACCGCTTGCCTGGATTAAAACCGCCGTTCAAGTAGTTGTCGTCTCCACCTGGAAAGGTCACAAACTGACTTATTTGCTTGATTTGCATACGTACAAATACTATTACGTAGTAGTAGTAGTAACGTAGTAACTAAAAACAAATCTAGATCTTGGGGCAGATAAATCAAATCATTTTATTCAGGCAACGTAATCTTACAATATTAAAAAGGCCCACAGAATAATACCTGACAGACTAGCATACACATAATAATATAATATACAACGTAGAAGGGTCATACCCGTAATAAATCGTACCTCGGGCTATACTAGATCACTATAGTACCTACAATGAAATTAAAATAAAAGACAAGGAACAAAAAAAAATTGGCATTTCCATACGAAAGTGTGCTGCCGCCCGAGCTATTTGAATAGGAATGCCCATTATTTTTTGTTTTTTTTTTGCTTTTATTTAATTTAATTATTCTATAGGGATATAGCCCGTGGTTCGATTAATTACGGGTACGTCCCTTCCACGAATTAATTCGAATTTCATTTTGTGCCCTTAATGAACTAAGTACATAGGTTTCGCCTGTGGACAATCTATAATTGATCGAATAGAAAATCATGTACAGGATCAAGGAAAAAGACTTACCTGCCCCATTAAGTTGTCCATTGATGCATCCCTCGTCCCACATGTTTACGCAGCGTTTGCCAGGGGTAAACCCGCCATTCAAGTAGTTGTCATCGTTGCCTAAAACAGTACTTAACGATAATAATTTGGCAATTTACCCCAACGTGAACATAAAATTAATAGTTAAGTAGATCCTACTAATTTTACCTAGGTAAGTATATCAATTTTACATACTTAACGTAAAAAATTAGTTTACCACATGGTTTATACAAGACTTATATAAAAAGTTATGTGCGTTACCGGTTACCGGGGCAGAAACACACCGAATTTGACTTTGTATTGAAGATATTTTGTCGGTAGGTAACTTACCGTTTGTCACCCCCTTATTATTGTTTTTGAGTTATCGGCAAAAAAGGTTTTCTGCTGGGGTAACGTTACGTTCGTCCGAGAGGGAAAAATTTCAATCATGAGATCTACATTACAACTTTCTGCTGGAATAACGTACGAATCCCAGCAGAAAAGATTTTAGGCCAATAACTTAAAAACTACGCGGGCGACTTAACACTGTGATGGACCATGGACATTTACAAAACGTTACCGACAAAATTTTATATTGTCAGACTATCAAATTTGGTATATTTCTGCCCGAGTAAAGCATATCTTGGTCCGCTGCTTCATTGTTATAATTGTGTAAAGCTTGCTTGCGGTTTCGAATCAATGAGTGTAAATGCCTTACCCGCCCCATTGAGTTGTCCATTGATACATCCTTCATCCCACATGTTGACGCAGCGCTTGCCAGGAGTGAAACCGCCATTCAAATAGTTATCGTCGTTGCCTTAAATATAGATGAATTATTAGATACATACATTTTAAAGATTTATTATGCATTTTTTTAGGTATTTAAAAGAATGTAAACAATCTTGACATGTCTTTTTATTGAAATATACATTTTATAAATCATTACCTTCGCATATTACAAATTATTTATTAAATAAAATATAAATTATAAATTACATGATTTATTTGTAATTTGCAAAGGCATTGATCTATAAAGTGTAGTTTTCAATAAAAAGACATGTCAAGATAGTTTAAATTCTTCTACCTAAACAAACGCACTATGCTTTTCTGAAATGGACGATCGTTCAAAGATAAAAAGGGAAACTACAAACGTGCACAAAGCAGTTTTATTTTATTTTATTATAAACATAGTTTGATATCGGTAAATTATAGGACAGTGTTTAGCTTTCGTTGAGTACTCTCATACTTAAGGTACCTACTACTACTTTCAATACATTTATAAAAAAAAAATGACCTTATCAACATATGCACAAGGAGTTTTTGGCGGGAAGTCAAGGGGTTCAGTTGGAGTTTGCTTTAAATTGATTCTAGTGAACTTTATAATATGAAATCGGTGTAGCTTAGTGTTATAAATGCTCATGCTCATGGACAATATGTAAAATGGTTAAAGTGGACACTCATAGTGCGGCTGTAGTGATATTTATTTTCGGACTGTGGTTGGCGTCTTTAGGCGCCGTCCGCCACTCAATCGGCTATGAAAACCATTGGACTCGTATAGATTTGTCGCCAGAAGCTCCCTTGAAGCAATCAAAAGACCTACACGGCCTACACCAAACTTTGATTGCATAGTTAGGGTTAGGAATAAAGAAATGATAAAATAAAGATAGGCTCTAAAGGACTAGTATACAGAGCCGTAAAACAATAAAAAAAAAATGATATGCTTAACTATAAATAGTGGACTACCTACTTAGTAATACTTCCTTTTTTAGGGTTCCGTAGTAAACAAGGAACCCTTATAGTTTCGCCATGTCTGTCTGTCTGTCTGTCTGTCCGTACGCGGTTTTACTCAGCGACTAGAAAGCTTTAATTTGGCATGAATATGTATGTCAATTAGGCGGAAAAAACGGTAAAATAAAACATGAAAAAAAAATTTTTTTTAGAATAGCTCCCATATAAGTAAAGTGATATGTCATTTTTTTTCTCGACTAACCAATCATGTTGCCTATCGTTGAATAGGTCTTAAAAATATTGTGAGTTTTTGAACACCTATTTTCGATTTTGGGATCCGTTTCTGAAATATTTGCTTTTAAAGTGAAAAAATTTATTAGAGTCAAGTGTGTCCCCCCCCCCTCTATCTGCTAAACGGTTATATATAGACACGTGAAAAAATTCACAGGTATAGGATATATAACGTAATTTAAAGGAAAACTATCAGAGCTAAGTAGGGTATACAAATTAAAAAGTTATAGGCGATTAACTTATAAAATGTACTCGGAAAAGGAAAATTTCATACAAATTCAATAGAAAAATTGTTTTAGAAGTTTTTAGTGGCATGAACTCAAAGGTGGCGTTCTTACCTACGGAACCCTACTGCGCGTGGCCCGACACGCACTTGGCCAATTATTTTCAAATAGGGAGAAAAAAGTTTTCTTACTTTAAGTTTTTTCTGACTTATAATAATAATAAATGATAATTATAATTTTTTTATTAAATATCTTAAATGATATATAGCGGTTTATCAGATGCACTAAAACTTGTTATACTTAACCGGTGAGTAAATCACACTAATATTATAAACGCGAAACTTTATCAAAATTGGTCCAACCATTTGCGCGTGAAGAAGTAACAAACATACACACACACAAACTTTCGCCTTTATAATATTAGTTTGATAGTGTGATTTTGTCACTGGTTAAGTTATAGGTACACGTTTTAGTGTAGGTAAGATAAACCGCGGGTAACACCGCGGCGCGGGGCGCAGCTAGTAATTTAATAAATTTAAGTGTACTTATGATTAAAACTGCTATTAATTCCTTTGTATCTTCATACGACATATTTAAGAGGGCTTCTTGGAGTATTTTCTTAGTCACACTAAGAGTGCAGAGATACAAGTCTAATTGATTACCTATGATGAAGTCTATAGTTATAAGGAGTAGGCCAAAGGATAGGAAAAATCTAAAGGAGAAGGCATGATAAAATAAGATAAGATAATATTTTATTTGTAATAAATAGGGGCTACAGTACAGGTGTTTAAAAAAAATACGATTTACAAAAGTAGCCCATATTAAATAGCATGCAAATTAAAGTTTTCTAACGAATACATCATTAATTTATTAATCCATCGAATTCACAATCTTTAACTTTACATTCTAAAAACTCCTGCGCAGACTTGATTTAAATTTATTTATACCATACCCCCTCTAAAAAGTTTATTTTATTTACTGAAAATAGTGAATAAATAGCACTTTTACTCACTATTTTGGTTGTTTATTTTATTCCCCGAAAACAGTGAATAAAATGCACTTTAACTCACTATTTTGATGTTTGAATTCAGATAAATTTACTCTTAATTTTAGTAATCGTTCCAATTTTAATGTCCATTTTAATTAATTTAACCTTCTTTTTTCTTTATTAAATGTTTATTTTCGCTAAAATTTTTCTTTTTAACCGACTTCCAAAAGAGCAGGTTATCAATTCGTCGGAATCTTATGTTTTATATATGTTGATCGATTTATTCGAAGACGTTTGTACCGATTTAGAATATTCTTTTTTTTTTAAAGGGAATACCTGTCAGGTGGTCCCATTATTTTTTTTTTATTAAAACCTGTTGTGTAGTTTTGTGGTAAAGTCGGCTTTTAGTTTTGAAAAATTATTCTCGTAGTCATGGTATAAAGTATAGTATGCAATTCTTGAATAAAGCGGATTTAAATCGAGGGCCATGAATCACTCGCACTGCTCAGGATTCTATAACACTTCAATGACTCGCTACGCTCGTGATTCAGTCGTTAGAATCCTTCACCTGCTCGTGATTCATCTATGGCCCTCGAAGTAAATCCATCCTTTAATCACTAATTGCATAATATACTATTAACGGGAGCTCTTTTTGTGCAGATGGCAATTTATTATAAATCTCATTACACATTTTATTACAATGCATGTCTTGTTTGTAAATTTTTAGAGTAAACAATATCGTTTCGTCTTTTGTAAGTAATTTTAGTACTGAATGGCAGTGCGGCGTGCTGTTTTAAAATAATTGCCTAACTGTTAGTACCTTACAAGATTTATAGAGAAGGTCAGTGGGGAAAAGGAAAGGGCGAAAAGTTGAAACCTTTAGTATAGCTCGCTGTGCTCTCTCAGAGGTCGGTAGTGTTTTTTAGCAATACCTCCCCATGACGTAATACAGTAAGTTATAATAATAAGTGGCATAAGACAAAGTAAAATTGTCTGATTATTTTTTGAGTCTGTGATATATCGTAGTTTTTTGAACACAAATATTAAATTACGTATTCTTCCATTTAAAATCTTGATATGGTGCTTGAAGGAAAGAGTTTTATCAATATCAATACCAAGGTATTTTATTTTGTCTGTACTTAAAATTATTGGGCAGAATCTTTAAAGTTAAAATGAGATGAGTGCAAATTTCGCATGGAAAATCTAATAAGGTTAGTTTTATTTGTATTTAATGTTAGTAGATGTCTCGTTGAAGCCAGTTATTTTACAACATTAAAACCTTGTTGTGCAGTTTTATAAACTTCCTCGACTGACTTAGCAAAAAACAGTAAGGCTGTGTCATCTGCATATGATTAAATCCTCCTTTTATATTTAGATTACACAGGTCGTTAATGTAGATTAAGAACAAGGTCGGGTCTAAGATACTTCCCTGGGGAACTCCAAAACAGGAAATATCCTGGTCAGAATTTTCGCGCATTGAGTCCTCTCAGCTAAACAATTTACAAAAAGTTTTAACTGATTTCCTCTTATACCTATGTTTTCAAGTTTGTGCAAAAGAATGGGAATGGAAAGTGTCAAAAGCTTTAGCTAGGTCAAGGAATATTCCTATTGTTTGATTGCCATTGCCGAGTTTCTGTACTAAGTAATCTGTAAGGGTATGCACAGCATCGGCTGTGGAGACTTGTATTTTTCTAAATAATTAATGAGTCTGTTGTTTTTTATTATTTTCTTCAAAATCTTGAAAATCGAAGGCGATAATACATGATGAGTAATAGTACTTACTATTTATGTTATTCTTGATCTGGTTTATGTAAGTAGGTACCTACTTAATGTAACCAACTTAAATAACGTTTTTTTAAAGTTATATTAGGTACTAATAAAATAAACATAAACCATTACAAATCAACATAAATGTAAAGACTGGTGTTCCTCAGGGATTCGTACTTGGTCCACTACTTTCAGTTGTACAAATTTTGAATAATTGTGAATAAACTTGTGTATAAACATACCCGCTCCATTGAGCTGCCCATTGATGCAACCTTCATCCCACATGTTGACGCAGCGCTTGCCAGGAGTGAAACCACCATTCAAATAGTTGTCATCATTCCCTGTAAGATAATTTAAGAATTTTAATACTATTACTAATAAAAAATATCAAGTAAAATAAATTACTCTTTGAACTTATCATTAATTCCAAAGAAACTTTTTAAAAAGGACAAGAAATTTAAATATGTTTTGATTATTAAAACAAAACTATGTAAGAACAGTGTACCAAATTAATTTATTCTAGGTATTGGTTATTCATCTTAAATACCAATTTAACCCTTTTATTTGGTGATCTGAAAGCCCTTATATAAGTTTTAAATATTAAGAACATCAATTGACAACTTTCCAGATTCATACCGGCTCCATTTAGCTGACCGTTGATGCATCCTTCATCCCACATGTTGACGCACCTGGCTGAAAAGTAGCAAGACAATTTTCTCAGATGTTTGTGCAATATAAGAAGTCACGTATTACTGTAATAAATGACTATTTTATTTTTTATTTTATTATTTACGTATTTTTCTCTAACGGGATAGACATAGCCTAGAGCCGTAAGACCCAAAGGCCACGCTGTACACGCATGTCGTGATAGAGGGCGTAAAGAAAAACGTTTTTCCATCTCTCACAGACCAGTATGGCAGAACGAAAGAACTATGTCCTAACTAACTCATGTCTTCCTTAAATATACCTACTTACTTTGCCCTCTAGAAGTTCCTACGGTCCTAGAATAAACAATGGTAACTAGACCACACAACAAGATTAAACTTTTCATTATGGAAAGGAAATATTGGGTCGTCATTGCCGGTAAAAAATGAAAATACTCTAATCATTGCCTGAAGATTTTTCGCTTTATATATTGGTTCTACTGTCAATACTCGTATACCTAATTTACAGAAATTAAATCTAATCTGGCACACTTGAGATAAAGTACCTAGTGTACCTATCTAACTTAATTAATTGGGCAATATTGAAATTATTTATTTAATATAGTTGGAATATGCTATCATGTTTCATAATAATTGGTCAGAAGCATACCGGAAGGGTACCGTATCAGAAAGCACTTAGATAAGTTTATAATAGATCCATAAAATAGGTTCAGTGGATTTTGAAAACATTAAGGACATTTCGAATTGAATATAAGGCATAGAGATGCCCAAGTAATATCTAATAAAATTCGAAGTAAATTTCGAAAAATCCTTAAAAACGCTTCCCAATCAACATTGGGGTGTAAGTAGACTCTGGATCAAACACATTTCTGGTTACGGCCATGTTTGTAAGTATGTATGTAAGTGTGTTTGTATAATGTAAGTGAATACTTATTTGTGTTTACCATACCATATAGCATCCAATTGTCAAACGAATGTTATAATATGTTGTTACATACAAGTAAGTGAAGACTTCTTTAGACGCGTTGGGCTTTGTTTTAATCTTTGTCTTTATTATTATTTTAATAAATTGTTATATTTGAAGTGAAATAATATGCTTTAGGCACATTGGGCATTTTTCGAAATGGGAAAAAAGCATTGAACTCGCGATACTGTTACCGAAACCAACACCAAGTTTCCACATATCCCGGACTGAGGCTGTTTTTTTATTAGTTTAGTAGTAGTTAAATTTTTTAATAATCTTTAAAAATGTTTGATTGTGCGAGCGAGACAGCCAACCAAATGTGAAAAGCCTCTTAATTAGTACATTTCAAAAATATACACGGTGATTTTTCATCGGTTTTGGAGCCGAAGGCCACTTCATAAGGATCGTTAGTAAGACCTAATTAGCTAGTCAAAATAAAAATTCAGGAACAAAATATGTCGACTAAAACTCGAAGGTAAAATCGTGAGATCAACTAGTAGTACCGCCGGCCAGCTAGATTGCGAGTTCGTCGGGGTGTTACGCGTCAGTTATGAACGGGCGTAACTACGTGGTCTCGATCGAAAATCATTTTCGCAACTTTTTTATCTTTTGTCATACACAAATTTGGATTACGTATATGGATAGAGGAATTTATTTACTACATGACATTCTTTTTTCCAAAACCAATAAAAAATCAGCGTGTATAGATTGCTACCCGTACCTAGCCGTTAGCATAGTAGCCGACTACGGGGGTAGGCTATTACTTTTAAACATTTGAATATACTTTTGATGGAGTAGGTTTCTGCTCTTGACTATCCTTCTCGTTTTAAGAAATTATCAGTAGGTACCTAAGTACTTACCTTTAAAATGTATTTTTTGTGAAGAATTAGAGCCATTAAACTTATCTATGTAAATGATTTTCACTAGTAACCTAGTCTTTGCCTTCGACTTTCCTCGCAAAAATCTAATAACTAAGTAATTAAATGGATACCTAATGTTTGAAGACTATGAAGTGGGTTTGGGACGCTTTAATAGTTTGTCTCACATTAATGGATAGTCGGGTAGTCGCAATAAAGGCTTGTACAAATTTGAAATAAAAAAAAATAATTGTGTATGAAAAAATCGAAGGAAAGCGAAATAGCAGCTGAAGTAAAATATATAAGTTGGCTTGTGTTTGAACAGCTGAATCAGATATTTAGATAAAGTGTTGTATATGCATAGCTGCTTCATATTTAAGTGTCTATTCCGTAGCTGTATTTTTGCTATCAGTAATTTATTTATAAATAAGTTTTGTCTGCCCTGACGATGGTTGACTTTTTCTAGTTCTTCTTTTTTAAGAAAATGTGGAAGGTATTTCTATATTTATTAATTTTTGGATCAAGCTGCGGCTTTAAAGTTCTTGTAGTGTTCTCGTTCCCGAGGATAAGTCACGGCATTCTCGGAGAAGGATATGTCAGGCATCTTCTTCATGCTGGACATGAGGTAAGTAATTTTTGGGTTGATAAGTAATTTTGACACAGACTGAAAAAAATGAATTGGATCCGGGGTGCTGAAGCAGTACACCTGAGGATGCTTTAGGAAAACGTTTATGTTGCCAAGATCCTGAATAAATCTGTTTTTTGATTTTATGCTCTTCAAAAAGAACGCCTCGGAGAAATGTTTTGTTTTTGTAACAAGAGTTTGTATTTGTATACCTTCTGTTGCAGGTGACGTTCATCACGCCAGTTCTATTAAACACGAGGCATCCAAGGTTGCGCCAGATCGACATATCGTCGATTTATAATACTTCCGTTATAGGTAAAGTTAGTTCTATTCTTCGATAGCATTTCTTTTTTTATGAAGTGGGTTACTATAGCTAACGCTGGTGTTCAATTTTTTGAGCTGGCTTAAGGCATTTGACGATAGCGTTTAATAAATGTTACTTGTTAATAGCGAAAAACGGCTTATGACCGTCATTGTCACAGTTAAAGTGGAGTTATAAGTATAGGTTGATTAACTGAAAATATACTACTGTACTGAAGTGCTATTTTTCAAACGCGGAGTCACCTAAACGAGTGGTTTTTCCATACAAAAAACCGTTCGTTGAGTGACTCCGCGTTTGAAAAATCGCACCACTGATCATAACATTGGATAAAACAAAGATAAAGTTCAAAAAGAAAACTTTACAGTTAATTCGCTCGTCAAGTGATTTGAAAAAAAATCTATTTCGCAAACATTTTCGAGGAATAGCCTAGGATAAGCTTTCTCTAATCAGATTTTAAAATCATCATCATCATTTCAGCCGCCTAACGTCCACTGCAGGACATATGCCTCTCCCAAGGATTTCCAAAATGACCGATCTAGTGCGGCCTGCATCCAGTGCTTTATAGCGACCTTAGTCAGGTCGTCAGATCACCTTGTGGGTGGGTGTCCTACGCTTTGCTTGCCAGTACAGTACGTGATCGCCATTCGAAAACCTTTTTGCCCCATCGGCCATCGGTTCGTCGCGCTATGTGTCCTGCCCAATGCCACTTCAATGAACTAATCCGCTGGGTAATGTCAGTGACTTTTGTTCTCCTACGGATTTCCTCATTTCTGATTCGATCACGTAGGGAAACACCGAGCATTGCCCTCTCCATAGCGCGTTGAGTGACCTTGAGCCTTCTTATGAGACCAATAGTAAGGGACCACGTTTCAAAGCCATAAGTCATCACTGGTAACACACATTGATTAAACACTTTTGTCTTGAGGCACTGAGGTATTTTGAACGAGAAGACACTGCGTAGCTTCCAGAACGCTGCCCAACTGAGTCGGATTCGCCGAAAAACCTCTTCATCGAAGCTGGAACTTCCTGCCTGGATCAATTGACCCAGGTAGATATACTCGTCTACAACTTCGAGTGTGGAGCTCCCAACACAGACAGGTAGGGGCACGACATGGACATTTGACATAACTTTCGTTTTATCCATGTTCATTTTAAGGCCCACCTGTTGGGAAACTCGATTTAGGTCTCCGAGCCTTAAGTCTTCCATTGATTCTGCCATGACAACGATATCATCGGCAAACCGAAGGTGAGTGATATACTCTCCATTGATGTTGATGCCAAATCCTTCCCATTCCAGAAGCTTGAAGGCATCTTCCAGTGCAATGATGAACAGTTTCGGGGATATAACATCCCCCTATCTTACACCTCTTTGCAGTGGAATTGCCCTCGTGCACTGCTCCTGTACTCGGACTGACATAGTGGCGTTACTGTATAAGCACTTCAACACTTCGATATACCGATAGTCAATACGGCATCGCTAGAGAGACTGAAGCACGCGCCATGTTTCGATTGAATCGAAGGCTTTTTCATAATCCACGAACCCCAAGCATAACGGCCGGTTATATTCCCTCGTCTTCTCTATAACCTGCCGCAGCGTGTGAATTTGGTCCGTGTTGCTAAAGCCTTTACGGAACCCGGCTTGTTTGGGAGGCTGGAAGGCATCAAACCTGTTTGCGAGACGATTCGTGATGACCCTTGAAAACAACTTATATACATGATTCAGAAGCGTGATAGGCCTATAGTTCTTCAATAGGGTGTTATCTCTATTTTTAAAGAACAGGACCACCACGCCCCTTTTCTACGCTTCTGGCGTTACGCTCTCGAGCAGAACGGAATTAAAGAGCCTCTGAAGGACTTTTAGTACCGGCGTTTCACCCGCTTTCAGAAGCTATGCCGTAATTCCATCCTCGTCCGGCGCCTTGTTGTTTTTAAGCTGTTTAAGGGCCATCCTAATCTCGTACAGGCTGATGTCCGAGATATCTTCGGTATAGTGTCGGGTCAGCTTGACTCTTGGGTCTTTAGCCATTTGTTCGCTGGGTTGTGAAACTGAGGTATATAGCTGTCCATAAAACCTCTCGATCTCCGCTAGAACCCCTTCCTTTGTCGACACCACGCCACCGTCCTCCGTCTTCAGCTTCATCAATCGGCTTTGCCCAACCGACATGACTCTTGCGAACACTTTGGAGCCTTTGTTCCGCTCGATCGTCTCCTTAATACATTTTGCATTAAAGGAGCGGATGTCGAGTCGCAAGGACTTTTGTATACGTCTGTTGAGCTGCCGATATGATTCCGCATCGTCGGAGGTCTGCAGCGGCCTTGATCGTCGCTCTGCCATTAAGTCTAGGGTCTGAGCAGAGATTTTCTGAGGTTTTCGTTTGGGGCGGTACCTAAACACCTTCGATCCCACCGCTTGGACAGCTTCTACAAACTCTTGGTTTATCTCATCCACTGTAACGCAATCCTGGAGGCCTTCGAAGCGATTTGATAGTTCAAGCTGGAAGCCTTCGGAGTTTTCGATCTGGACCTGCGACGGTCGGAGCGTCGACTTCATCAGCCGCGACCTTTCGACTTTGAGATCAATATTCACGATGCCTCTTAATATTCGGTGATCGCTCCCGGTTTTGATCCAATTGATCACTGAGGCATCGTTGAATATTCGTCTCTTCGTTGTTAGGATGAAGTCGATTTCGTTCTTAACAGGAGGCTGGTTCTTCTTTGCTGGACCTATCCAGATCCACTTTCTTTGCGGCGGCTTCTTTAAGAAAGAGTTCATCGCAAAGAGTCCCTCTTGCTCCTAAAAGTCAGCCAGCCTACGGCCCGTTTATTGCGCACTCCGTATCCGAAGTTTCCCAGCTTAAACTCTCCATCGCCTCGCTTGCCCAGTTTTGCGTTGAAATGCCCCATAACAACCGTAAAATGAAGTTTCAGAATGAGGTTTCAGAAGTATGTATGGCCCTACTGATGTCCTCATACACTTCATCCACCTCTTCATCGGAGTGATCCTCAGTTGGCATATATGTATACCTGTATGACCTTCAGCGAGTATCTTTTAGATACTTTGAGTATCAGGTATATTACCCTGCTTGAAACACTCTCGATGGTTGTGACGTTGTTAATGAGGGACTTGTGGACGAGAAACCCGACACCATGCTGGGACTTCTTTTTGTGTCGTTCCCGGTGAAAGAGTAGGTTACCAGACTCTAGGGTTGTCGTGCCCTCGCCCTCTCTTCGGACTTCAGACAACCCTACAATGTCCCACCGTAACCTACTCATTTCTTCTTCCACCTCAGCTAGTTTCTCGTCAGTCTTCAATGTGCGGACGTTGTGTGTTACCAGGGCCAGTCGTCGACGGGAGTGGTAGCCGGATCTCTGCCAGAGATTTAGATTAGATTTAGATTCTTAGTACCCCCTGCCCCGCCGTTACCATGACCGCTACCGGAGCCAGGAATAGCGGGGCTGCCGGGGACTGGGGGCCTGGGTTTATTTGAGTCTTCCATTGGAGGTGATTGGCCTTAAAACGCCGCGCTGGCCATTGCGTGTTGGCGAGTCCACGCTTTTAAAGAGGATTTAGTTCCTTATGGCTTGTGGTAGCCGCTTTGGATCGGTGTTCTCGCCGCCTGATGTTTGGCATATACGTTTTACCGCTGGGTAGGTTACCTCCAACCAACCCTCCTACTTTCTCATCCGGGCTTGGGACCGGCAACGGCGGAGAGTTTAAAATAAGGTCTTACTTATTTAGTTTGAAAAAATCCAAATAACCTTCATTTTCAGGCAAGGTCAAGCTTATTTGAGAAAATGAAGTCATAATGAAGATTGGCAATTTCCGCTTTCAGTAGTGTACTGTCACTGTCATCTCCTTTTTTTTAATAATTATTTTACGGCTCTGGATACTAGTCCTTTAGAGCCCATCTTTATTTTATCACTTCTTTATTCCTAACCCTAACCTTAACTATACAATCAAAGGTTGGTGTAGGTCCTTTGATTGCTTCAAAGGAGCTTCTGGCAACAAATCTATACGAGTCCACTGGTTTTCATAGCCGAATAAGTGGCGGAAGGCGTCTAAAGACGCCCACCGCAGTCCGCAAATAAATATCACTACAGCCGCACTATGAGTGTCCATGAGCATGAGCATTTATAACACTAAACTACACCGGTTTTATATTATAAAGTCCACTAGAATCAATTTGCAAAATAATTTAAAGCAAACTCCAACTGAACCCCTTGACTTCCCGCCAAAAACCGATCACTGTCATCTCCGTACAACAATATATGTCAAAGGACTACAACCGACATTTCAAACAGGTGACATTGACAGATGACCGTTGTCATTGTTTTTTGTGCAGGCATAGGAAACCTGTAAACTTCGATTGCTGTGTGTCGTCACTTCCGATGTAAAGTTAAAAATTATATAAAAAAATCCTGATAATACTGAGAATTTTTTTATTCAAATTACCATCTTAAAATTGTCTATATTTTCGATTAAAATCATCTACAAAACTTTATATTATTTAGTTGACAAGCCAACTTGGCCTTAGTCGGCACAGCTCTGTACCTGTACCCCCATACTATATCCAGCTCAAAGAATATAATACTCTCTAATCCAGCTTAAATAGTGTTCGATTTTTCAGTGGAGCATCTCAATTTTAACAAATTCATAGAGAAAAAGGTTAGTTTACCTCGCGAAAAAATTTTTTTCTTACCGGTTAATCTGACTTTATTCCATGAGGACGTCCAGCAACTGATCCATGATCCAACTGAAGAGTTTGATGTTGTAATAGCAGAGTGGATGTATGTAGAACTGGTTGGCAGTGGGTAAGAATAACATCATATTTTCGAAAGAATATCAATAAAAAATGGACACGTATATCTAGCACCTTTCAAGACAAAATGGAAGTGTTTTCAAATCATCATATTTCTTATCTGTTGATTTTTAAATCCTTGGCGGAGGCCTATGCTCAGCACTGCCGTCTTGTGGCTGATATCTTGAAGATGATGCGGGTATTACCTATATGAGACACGAAGCCTGTACGCTAAAGTGTGATTGGGACGTTATATTTCCTAAATGCACTTAAACCGATGGGTCAATTTGGGAACAAAGTAGTTACCTGTCGATGATCGCAGAAAAACGGTCTATTTCTTAAGAGTCCCTTACTCTGGACAGAATCAGACTTTCCCATACAAACGTACCTAGTCTACGTTTTATTTTGAAACGATATGTCGGATATGGGCAAAATTACGTAATTTTAAAGAAATTGCAATTATCTAGGGTTATAATTGGTTTTCGACACTAAAATTATGAACTTAAAAGAGAATATAGTGTATTATATCATATTTGACCATCAGTATGGGAAACTTATACACCCTTATATTTTCTTTCCAGTTCATAATTTTACGTCGGAAATCAATTATAACCCTAGATAATTGCAATTTCTTTAAAATTACAATTTTTTACCGAAATCTGGCATTTTGTTTCAAAATAAAACGTGGACTACGTTTGTATGGAAAAGTCTAGGGTAAGGGAATTCTTAAATGAAAAACATTCAGCAGCCTACTATCCTAATTGCTGTGAAGCCTCTGCCGCGGCTACCTGATGATGACGTTATCAATATTTCAGACTAGCAGCAGTGTTCAACTGTCCTTTAATATGGTCTACGTCCATGGAACCCATTAACCCTCATTTGACCCTCATTCAGAGCACTATGAATTCAGCTTACATTAACTCTGGTTTGCCGCACGAAGATCCACTTTATAGTTTTTACACACGAATGTCGGAATTGTATGAATTTTGCAAATATCATGTGCGAATATGGTAAGTTAAATAAAAACCGGCCTAGTGCGAGTTGAACTCGCTTGGAGAGGGTTCCGAACAATGCCAAAGTCGAATGTTTTTATTCATTTGTGGTATGTACTCTTACTGAATGTGAATTTTGAATTTACTTCTATTTCTTTGTGAAGACCTTAGTACCTATCTCTTTTGGGCTTCGTTGCAGGAAAAAGGTGAGTAAATCCTCTAAGCAAATAAAATAAGAAATAGAAGATGACATTTAAGTGGTTGCTTTTAGATTTTTGTTTTTATTTAAGTATTAACAAAATTGCGAGTTAACTAATAATAGTACTATCTAGTAGTGTTTGAGTAAACTATTTCCCGTCCGTGTTCGTAAGTGAACGTATTATATTGAGTATTAACCACTTTTTTTTTAATTGAAAGAATTTTATATTATTTTTTTTTGTAATTTACCAGAATAAAATATATTATGTTTGTTTTTTTTTTCAAAAATTTTGGCTCTCTAGTTTCAGAGATCATACGGGGCAGTGGTCAATTTTCGTTTTCTTTCATGAATTAAATAAAAACTATTCATTTTACAATAATAAAATAAATATATTAGTTTCTCATGACAAACCCTTTCAATTAATATATGATACAGTAATATTTGCAAAACTTTTTTAAATTTCCCAATTTTTCCTTTGAAAATATCCATAATTTAATAAAAAAAAAAATTTCCTTTGCTCGTGCACTTTGTAGTATTTCATAGGATAACATTAGCCTACTAAATTTCACCTGATTTGGTCCAGTAGATTCGGAGCAAATTGGCTGTGACAGACGGACGGACAGACAGACAGAAGCCTAAAAAAACCTTTCTCAAACCTTCCATATCTCACTGCTGGGAACATACCTCTCTCATAGCTTTAGCTTCTCTTTTTACAAGCTTTTATTTAATTACACTTGTCCATCTGTATGTAATCAAATCTTGCAAGTAAAATTTGACCAATTCCCGGTTTTCGATTGCGCTGAAATTTTGCACGCATAAGTAGGTACTTGTATCGCGTGCCAATACAATGTTATGACTACATGGACATGGTACTCTGTAATGAAACGATGCAACCCCATAGAGTTTGGGCTCGTTTGATTCGTCTTGAGTAGCACTTTAAACTTTAGTGTTCATTGTTTTAGATAAAAGCTGGTTTTATAAAATTAGTAAATAGTTATTACCTAAGTACTTGTTTAATTTTTAAACCATTATTACAGGCTAGACAACAACTGGCAAGAAGATCTATTTAAGAAAGCGTTCGGTTCAGCAGTTGCCCTAAGAGGGCGAGTGTTGCCATCTTTCTATGAAGCCAGGTTCAACGCCTCCCTGATGCTGGGCAATTCGTACGTAGCTACCGGCACAGCAACGCCTGTACCGCAAAACTATAAGAAGATAGGCGGTTACCATATCGAAGAAACTGTGAAACCTTTGCCTAAGGTAGGTGCAATGTAGTCGTGGTTACAATCAAATGTCAATCAAAGGGTATACTCCAAAACCAGAGATTGAGGACAGAGTTTCAGATGATTAAAGATCTACTCCATCAATTACAAAGCAAAGTAAGCTCCTTGGGTCCTTATAGCGGTATATTTCATAACCCTGAATATTTGCCAATATGCCTATTGGAAAATATTAAAATGATGCCCTTGGTGCAATACCTTTTATAAGATATTTCAAAGATATCACGAATCATTTGGCATCTTTATTGCATTTATTTCCTGTATTTTCTGGTTTACACTTTTAACGCAGAAAAGTCCAATTTTGTTAGATGCTTACTTAGAATATACCTACTTATTAGTAACTTCAAGCAAAGATAATATAACTTCAAGGTTCTGAGCTGCAAAGATTTTGTAACAAGATTCACAAGACGTTTTTTCCACTGTTCTTTCTATAACATTGTAATGTAACTGTTGTTAATGTTAGGTCAATTTATTCCGGGATAACGATAACTTACAGAATTAATCAAATTTCCAGGATTTTAAAAAAATCATGGACAATTCAGAGCATGGCGTGATATATTTCAGTCTCGGATCGATAATATATACAAGGGACACGCCAGATCACATAAAGAGAGGTCTTATGGAGGTGTTCAGACGTTTGAAACAGACGGTCATATGGAAATTTGATGCTCAGTTCAATGATGTCCCGCCAAATGTCCACATAGTGAAGTGGATGTCTCAACAAAGCATATTGGGTATTATTTTTTCTTTCTTTTGGACAAAATCGTATGTTTCTTTGAAAGTGCGCAATGAACATGTATTAATTTTAAGTTAAGTATGCAAGTTAAGTATGCAAAAACAGACTCGCGTCATCGCGTGGTCTACATCTTACGGAGCCACTAAGTACCTAATATATTTTTCAGCTCACAAAAACTGTATCCTCTTCATAACCCATGGAGGTGTTCTATCCTTGCACGAGGCTGTGCATTATGGAGTCCCAATTATTGGGATCCCGTTGTTTGCAGACCAGCCTATAAACGTCGCTCGAGCTGTCACAAAGGGCTTCGGAAGGGCTGTGCCGTTGAGCAAGGGTATAGTGAGAGATCTGAAAGAAGCAATCGAAGACGTGATAAGAAATTCTAGGTAAGTGCCGTTTATGACATGAATCCGCCTTTTTCATATACTTAGATCGAGGGAGAGGGAGTGGGGGGAGAGGGGCTCGGGCTTCGCCCACACCACGCAGCTCGGCCTACGGCCTCACGGAGGAGGGTTCAGCCTTTGGATTTCGGCTTCAAGCTTAGCTTAGTTACTTGAGGGGAGGGGGGCGGGGGGGTGGGGGGCGTGGGGGGTCCTGCGTGGAAGGGGAGGGGAGGGTGGTTTGGGCTTTGCCCTCGCCTCGCGGTTTGACCTTTGGCCTCGCTTACCGCTCGACCTGCGGTCTCCCAGTACACACCCGGGAATAATCCTTGTATGACAGCCATCTTAAATCTTGAAAATGTTCTCAAATTAGAATTTAGTTACTGACACTTTTTTATTAAATTACAGCTATGTCGAAAAAGCTAAAGAATATTCTCATATCTATCGCAATCGCCTGGTGCCACCGGGTAAGGAACTTGTCTATTGGGTCGAATATGTGATCAGGACTCGTGGAGCGCCCCATCTGCGCCCACCCGCAGCCAGCGTGCCTTTCTATCAGAAGATGCACCTGGATCTGCTGTTGTTAATTGTAGCGATTATCTATGGGATGATGAAAGGAATAAGGTATTTATGCAGATATGTAAAAAATGAGTGGAAATTAAAGAACGATTGAATTATTACCAATACGTGTTTTATTGACATCTTTAGCAGAAATTAAAACAAAATTACCTATATATTGCTATGACAAAAAGTTGTTAGTTTTAAAATCTGCTCTCGCGTCTGCTCGCCGAAAGTTGGCAAATATTATAATTCGTAACTGTATGGTATGGCCGCCATACAGTTACGAATTATACCGCCGTCGTCGCTTGTCTCCCGCTTTCACCGTTTGCGTGGAACGACTTTTCATTTTCATTACTTCCATTTAACAAATTTACATCATCTTACAATACTATAATACAAACAATTCATACACATTAATTACACGTTTGGTTGTTTGCGTGTTGTTTTCTGTTTTATACAGTTAATAATGGTTTTGAATTTTAAAAATAAAATTATACGAACAACATTTCTTTTTTTAAAAATTATTGAGCCAATTTCTTATGATATGAGTTAAGAAGGCCCTGAATTTAACAATTCTCCGCAAACCGACTTTTGGTTTGGTGACAATGCGATGTCACGGTATATCTTCCTAGTAAAGAAATACTTATTAAACAATTTTTAGATAAAATCATTAAACTCTAGTCCAACTTTACCGTTCTCTCTAGATTAACCTTAATTTGATATCCCCGTATCCTTTGGACCGCTACGTTCACCACAATCCCGACTACAACTATCACCGACACGAGGTCTAAATACAACCTCTGATACAAAGGCACTTCCTTAGCTGGTGGCTGCAGATGCGAAGCTCCGCGGGTCTTCACCACGTGTTCTACCCAGAAGACCAACTCGTCTCCAGGCGGTGTGACGCGGTGATGATAGATGTAGGAGTTCTCTGCCATTCTTTCTTTATATCTGTAAGACAAAGAGCTTGTAATGTACTAGGCTTGCTATATCTTTGTGTGAAGATAATACTTAATTGATATTATAGGGTAGGGAATCGGTATTGTAACGTCAAGTGCATCATCTTGCATGGTCTTGGATGTCTATCTATGTATGTATCTGTTAAAAAATATATAGTTTTGTCAGGCCTGTGCCACTTCCCGTTTAGGTATCGAAAATATACCTACATTATTAATATGCGCGCGGCCACCACTTCGAAGGGGAAAATTTAGTTACATGAATCGTTTGTCCAGAGTAATAAGAATGAAATTAGCTTACAATGGATGTCTAGGTCGAAAAGGTGATGAGTTCTGACGTGGCCTATATTAAATCATAGCTCTAACCACTTTAAGTAGATATTTCTACGAATTTCTTCTCAGGGCAAGACTTCTGTACGTGAGTACTAGTAGGTACAAAGGTCACTAGATAAGTTCTGCAATACGGCTTTATTTATTATAATCTTTCAAAATAATTCCCATCACAGCTAATACATTTATTAATTTGTAGAAAACAATCATCAAAAATTTGCCTCCATTTTTCTTTTGGAAGATCGGAACAAGCTTGGTCCCAAGCTGCTAACAACTCCAAAGTTTTCTCCAACATCTTGTAAAAAACTCACAGTGTCACGCGACCTATGCGCCGGAGCATTATCGTGATGAAAATGCCAATTATCGAATCTTGAATTTGGACGAATTTCTTTGAGTTTTTGAATAACCTTAGGCAAACATTCTTTTGTGTACCAAGAGGTTGTAACTGTACGCTGACTTTCCAAAACGATTCGATCTAAAATTCCTCGCCTTGTGAAAAACACAGCAAACATCTTTTTTTTTTACTGACCGAGATTTTCGCACTTGAATCGCCGTAGGTTCATTTTCAAACAACCAAATCTAGTTCTTACTTTTGGAGGGCACATCAAAATAATATAGCTAAGTTTCATCACCCGTGACGATATTATTTAATAATTAGAAGTTTCATTTTCGTACTCTTTTAACATTTTCTTACACCAATTTACTCGGCATATCTTTTGTTCTTCTTTTAAGTCATCGGCCACCCAAAGTGTACAAAGTTTTTTACTCCAATAATATCGTGCAGATTTTTATGAATGGTTGGTGCACTAATCTGCAGGATTTCTTCTATCTGCCTATAAGTTATTCGACGGTCTTCTATTATCAATTTTTTAACTTTTTCCACATTTTCTTCAGTGCAAACCTTTGTAGGACGTCCTGACCTTGGCGCGTCTTCTACACTAAATATACCACGACTAAATTCCCGATACCACCAATAAATCGTTGTACGATGAGGGCAGTTTTTTTCTGCAATTGGTAATGAGTGACTATTGAAAAATTATGTATGTATGTACCGTCGCATAATAAGTGTCACTTTGTAAGTAATAAAATTATTCTCTTCTACCCACAATCCAAAATACTGTTGTATTGCAGAACTTTTATCTATAATTTTGACCTATGTACTTATTACTACTATGACGCATTGTACATAAATAGTAATACATAATATGTGTTTTCTCAGTAAGTGATATACTATTGTATTTTTTATGGGAAAAATAAAGTTCTTTTAACATATAGTATCCCATAACACAAGTCCCAAACTTACTTTATATATTTATTAGTAGGTATTATTTATATTATCTATACGATTTGTCACTTCTTATCTAGCGGCTGTAACAAGTTTATAGTTATAACATGATCTTTGCCTAGTTTTCATTTGTTTAGAGAGAGATACCTACTTACATGTGAGGAGCGATGGCCAATACCAGAAATCGGATAACTTTGAAGTTAGGGTGTGTTACAAAAACATTTAACTTAACGCAATAATTTATTTATTTGTACAAAAGCCTCCGCTCCTTCCTTGAGATTTTACCCAGCCAAAAAAAAAAAAAAACTTGAGACGGTACATACCTAGATTACTGAATAGGTAAATAATATTACTCAAGTACTACGAGTAAATGAACTAACCTTGACTGTGTAAGCATATCATCAACAACAATCCTTAAAGTTTGTGCCATTTTGTAATCCGCCTTTACTTTCCGAGCAAATCCTTTCTTCACAGCTCTATTGACGTTGATGAACTGGTCGGAGAAGAGTGGCACTCCTACCAGTGGTACTCCAAAGTGGATTGCTTCAGTCAACGAGAGGAGACCTCCGTGTGTGATGAACAGCACGCAGTTCGGATGAGCTGAAAAATAGACGTCGTCTTTAAAGTTCTGAAGTAGTAGCGGTGTAGTGGTTTGAGAGCGCACCATATATCCTATGTTCGATCCTCACTCAGTCCGATTTGCACCTCAAGTTTGCAGAATAATATGACTCATGTATTTACGCTTATTTTCATTGACCACTACTTGGCTTCCAGTAAAGGAAAATATGGTAAGGAAACCTGGACACTAGTAAAGATTTCTAAAGTTACGTCTACCAGGTGTAAATGTCACGTATCCACATATGATACTTGATGGAATGAAGTCAATATGAAAAACTTATCCGACGAAAAATGCTGAAGCCTCGATTTTTTTTTCTAACAAACTTGTTCAACTGATTGGTGAATTGAAATCTAGACTGGAATGGAATAGCAATGTATGCCAGTACCCTCCCATGGCCACCATGAAGCGTATATTACCCACCTACTATGAATTAATATGTCCTAGGCTCGTCTCACATACAAACGGAATTCCGATTTCCGATTCGGAATTCCAAATGATGGCCGCTGCGTTCGGAATTTAACAACGGAGAAAAGTTCGGAAACTATCCGTTCCGAATGCACGCTTTCCATAGATTTTGTATGGGTCGCCAAACACATACGTTTTTTATCTCAATTCTTTACGGATTGCGGTAATAAAGACGATTGGCCCCTTTTTGCCAACCTGGGAGCACTACGAACGGTAGTGTTCTCAGGTTGGCAAAAAGGGGCCAATTATCGTCCTTTTTGAAATTGTTTTGGCAGCTATCGGCCTTTTTGGGGCCTTTCCACGCCATTAATAGTCTATCGGTAGACTATTGATAGTTCAAGCAAAACCAATAGTATCGATAGTCTATTGATAGTACCGATAGCTGTTTTAGAGCAATACTTGGGGAAAGCCAATCGGTCATTTGAGAATACTTGGGGGAGGCCTACAAATAATAATACTAAAGGCTCAGTCCATGAGTGAAATTTATGCAGCTAAAATGATGATGATGATTGACGATTCCCAGGAAATAACAGAAGAGATAACGAACCTAAAATACTTTGTTGTGGCACAAAATCAAAAACAAACACGTTGTCTATGGATTTCAGATTCGGATGGTCAGATTTCCAGATGACCGTCTGCTTCAAACATCGGAACATCTGAAGCAGGTCCGTCTTCAGATGATTGGACATCTCTTTGACTCTCACGACAGTTCCCAGGCTAAAGTATATGACGCCATGTTCCGCTTTGTCCATTATCTGTTGTAAGTTCTGTAACAGTTAATATCCTGTATTAACTGTATATAGTTATAATCCTGTTCAGGTTTTTCTGCAAAAGTTGCGTTATAAAAGTTTGCTCTCTTTAACGTATGCTTCGTAATTAATAACATGAGTTAAATTATTTATATGCGGTCTGACATTAGTTTATTGTGATTACGAGTAGATAGAAGTAGTACTCTTACTCTGTGATGATCTGTCACTACAAAGTAGACGAGGCTCTAGCGCTTTCCCGTTTGCAACTTCAGCTGAGTTGCTTCGGAGTCTGGGATGCTTTTCCGCTTTTTCTTCTCCAGATATAATATGCCTGTCAGTGGTTACCCAAGGATGCCGAAGACCATGCGAATAAGAGAAGAAAGAGCCGGAATAGTCTGTAGATTTACGACCGGCCGCCTGCCTGGCGTCAGTCCTCTTCGGGAATGCAGTTGTAACACGAGCCTTTTAGTCGCCTTTTACGTCATCCACAGGAAGATATGAAGTGGTCATATTCTAAGCCACACCAAATAGACGAGACTATCGTATAATATGAATCTGTTTCTTTTTAAGTGTTTTCATTGTAAAACTCATGATGGCAACATCTCACGTTCCTAAACGTTAGTTCGTAGATATTCGTTTAAGTTCGGCCTTGCCTCAAGGTCTTTAACAAGATTAGAAAATTACACTCAAAATAAGGGCTATGACTCGTGCTGTTCTTTGGATCGGCGACGCGAAGCTCGTGCCACTTCGCCGACAAGTGTCAAGAACTATCATACTGTCGCTCGTTTGTAAGAATACAGAAGCTCGTACCTAAAATCAAAAGGAGGTATTGGTCAAAATAAAGAATTCTTACCTCTGGAAGTGGTGCAACATCTTCATCAATGTGAAATCCCCCAATCTGCTTAAAATTCTGAGGTAGATTCATGGCAGCGCCAGTGGAGACGTGCGAGTTGGCCAGCACGAGGCTGATGTTGGTCCTGATTTGGCTATAGGGCGGCAACGTCCTGCCTCTTTTGGCTACTGCTGCACCTACTGCTTTCTCGAATATTGCGTTGTCTGTACTTGACATTAGCCTAGAACAAAATGTAGAGGCAAAATGTAGATAGGTACTCCTAGTTTTTTTACATACCTACGTACTCATAGGTATTATACTATTTCTATATGTACAGGTTGGCCATCAATTTGAGAAAAAATAGAGGAAACTTATTCACGATCTTCGGCAATAAGTACTTCTTTAGATTTTTGGCATATAACTACGCTAAAAAGGTATTATCCGTTATAATAAGGTTCTTGGTGTAGACATTATTCATATGCTTAAGTAGATTCGAAATTTAGTTTAGTATTTTAACACATATTTATGTTACGAGTACCGTAGTAATTATCTGTGGTACTTACCATACGTATACTTAAAGCGGCTCATTCAAATACATCTTTATTATCAAATATAATATTCGTTTAAGCGGTACGATGCCACAGACAGACACACAGAAACACAGTCATGTCAAACTTATAACGCTATGTATAGCCTTACCAGGAACTGATATGGAAATCCACAAGTTTGTACAACTCCACCACTCTCTCCCAGAGTGTGAAGGGCGGGTCATGAGCCGTCAGCCGGTTAGGGATCACTGCTGGGTTGGGCTGGTCCAGGAGCGACAGGAACATGGAGACGGGCTCCATAGTGAGCACCACTATCAAGGGGCAGTTGAATACCGTTGCTAAACTGGAAGGTTACAACAAAGGCTCGTCTCAGACTTATGCATGAGAAAGTATCTGGAAAATCAGACATCATCTGAGAGGAAACGGTCAAAAATGGTTAGATTCCTGCGTTTGATGTTTATCTGTAACATACTTATGCTTAGGTAAATTTACTGTCGCGATTACTGTAGTTATGTCTATGCAGCGTACTGTTTATGTTTACCTACCTTATATACCTACACTATCACGTCTCTATCTTTAGTTAAGAAATAAAGAAAACGTTAAAGTGGAAGTATTTACCTAAAATACAGTTCACTAAACAGCCACTCCGTCACCACCACATCGAACTCCTGGCTCGTGTCTTGCAGCAGCTCCTGCACGTCTTGGTGAAACAGGGTCGCGTTGGGAATATGGACATTCGCTTGGAGGAGTGGGAGCATATGTAATATGTTTCCTTTGTTTTCAATCAGGCGCTGGAGGTCGAACATTTTACCTGAAATATATACAGGGGCTAACCAAACTCTGTACCTGTTAGAACAGACGCCACTATCACAAGAGTGTCAAGTATGCTCTATTAAACAAAAAAGAAATTAGGTACCTGGTAAAAAAGCGTTGACACTGGAAGATACGTCGATGTAACGTAATTTCGGTGTATCATGGAGTGGTCGTTCAGTGGTAATGTAGGTTACCTAAACAAAATAAAGGCAGAATACCTATTACAGTAGAAAATGACAAATATCTACACACCACACATCTACAGTCCACATCCCTATTACACGAATAGAATCCAAATAGTAGATGGAAACTAACAGAAAATCGTTATTGCTGACATTACAAAAGGCTGAAGACCGAGAAATTCGGCGCATAAACCACCGACATGAGTCACTTATCTCTTCAATAAGATGTCATAAGATATCATTAAGATAAAGAAAACATCATCCTTATGTTGGGACGCACTAGTGGGAATACCACTGAAGTGGCCTGAAATCCTACCTCATGTCCAGCTTTTAGAAGATTTCTTACGAACGCTTTCCCAAGATTTAAATGACTTGTATTAGGCTGTGGAAACACCACTAGTATCCTATATGCACTACACATGTTACTAAATACTATACATGATAAGAATATAATTTTAAACATTTTTTCAACGTCTGTCAACGTGACTCTCCGTATCGACACACCGTATTTTAACTGAGACTATTATAATATAGCAAACATTAAAGTATGTAGTTTTATGTTCGTCGTGTTTGTAATTTAAGTTAATGATTTAGTTCAGCTGTCCAAATTGTTCGTATAGTATGCAGGTATATCAACTCATTTAAACAGTTTTTGAATGTCGTCAACTTCTTATAAAATTGACGACATTCAAATTGTTCGTATAGTATGTAGGTATATATACTAGTATAAGCAGTTTTTGAATGATGTCAACTTCTTATAAAATTAACGACATTCAAATTGTTCGCATAGTATGTAGGTATATATACTCGTATAAATGGTTTTTGAATGTCATCAACTTCTTATAAAATTGACCTTTTTGTAAAATAATTATGGTCAAAGTCATGTCATGATTATAAATAGTTTTCTTTATGTTACTCTTAGTTTTGTTTTTCTATTTTCATTCCTTTTTAGGGTTCTGTACTACTATACAATCCATACAAAAAAATATGAGAAAAGAATTATGCCCACGTACAAATGAGCGCTCAGCATTTAAATTTAAATTGGTTTTTCGCATTCCATTAATATAATTTTTTTTGCAACTGTTTAGATAGTTACATAATTAAGTAGACTAAAACGTCACCAAATTTCCAAGTCGACCTGTATCTGCCTATAGATATGGCATATATTCATACCTACCTTCAACCCAAAAAGATCCTAAAATTTTGAAAAAATATTAAGCTTTTTTATTTATTTATTAAATCTTTATTGACCAAAAAGGTACAAAAGGTGGACTTAATGCTAATGCAAAAATAAAAATCAAACTTGCAAAAAGGTGAGTGTGGACTTTTTTCTTGAACAGGTACCTATTCGAGATACATTTGATGTCTTCGGGTAAGGCATTCCAGAGACGCGTAACCTGAATAGTAAAAGAGTTAGTCATAAAACTTGAGCGAAATAAAGGAAGGTGAAGAAGAAAATAATGACTAGAGCGAAGCTCACGGTCATGACTTTCAGACTGAAAGCGAAATTTGTTTTTCATATACAGGGGAGAGAGAGGATTCTTTAGTATAGAAAAAAGAGTACAAAGCATTCTTTGCTGTCGGCGCTAACGAGCAGGAAGCTAGTTAAGCTTAGATCGGAAAAAAGAGATACGATCGTACTTACGAAGACAGAAAATAAAGCGGATACAATTATTAATAAGACGATCTAGCTTATTGAGAAGATCTGCGTTTAGATCAGGATAACACACATCAGCATAATCAATTAAGGGGAGAATAAGGGATTGTATCAAAGTAATTTGGTTTTTATGGGAAGAAATTTCTAAAACGATTCAAGTATTGAAGAGAGTATGTAACTTTTCTGCTGATCTCAGTGACTTGATCCCTACAACTAAAGGTTGAGTCCATAATAAGGCCTTAATTTTTAACGGACTGACTGAGCGCGATGTTTGTATTATTTAACACAACAGCAGGAACAGAGCTCATATCAATCTTATGTAGTTGTCTGGAGATACCAATAAAGATTGCCTGGTACTTTGACGCATTTATTTTAATGCCAAAATCTTCAGACCAATAAATCTTTGTACTGATGGATAACAAAAAAAACCTGTAAGAAATGTATTTAAATATGGGGGACACAATATTAGGTATATATGCTTATCTGTGGACTCGCTTTTCAACCCCCGACGTTAAGAGGGGACTTTGTGTGTTATTAAAGTAATGTTAATATGTACCTACTTCCAGTTTACGCATACTCGCTTGTTAGGCTGAATCACAGCTAATTCGCATGCTTGAGTATCGCCGGCCATGCTGGATTTCCAAAAACAATATAAGTCTTAAGTCTAAATATATATAATTCAAAGGTGACTGACTGACTGACATAGTGACTAATCAACACACAGCCCAAACCACTGGACGGATCGGGCTGAAATTTGGCATGCAGGTAGATGTTATGACGTAGGCATCCGCTAAGAAAGGATTTTGATCAATTCTACCCCAAGGGGATAAAATAGAGGATAAAAGTTTGTATGAAACTTTGTCAATTTTAAACCGCTCGGGCTAAGACTTTGCATGCATAAAGCTACTATGACGTAGGCATCCCCTAAGAAAGGATTTTGATAAATTACACCCCTACGCGGGCGAAGGGGTGTAATTTATCAAAAGGTAGTTTATTATAAATTTAAAAAGCTGCGGGCTTTCAAGCGTTTACCCCCAATAGGTAACTTTTGAACGGCTGGACCGCTTTTTATCATATGGTTATATTAAGAACTACCGCAAAGAAACTTGCTATTACGTGAAGAAGCCGCATCGAAATCGGTCTATCCGTTCGAGAGCTACGGTAGACAGATAGACATTGGCGTC
The DNA here is from genome assembly GCA_943193695.1 of Acrobasis suavella. Lineage (NCBI taxonomy): Eukaryota > Metazoa > Arthropoda > Insecta > Lepidoptera > Pyralidae > Acrobasis > Acrobasis suavella. The sequence goes on from OW971928.1 coordinate 35,672,388, forward strand.
AAACTTTACCTCTCTTTTTGTTTCGGGAGTCAAAAATAAATCTCATCATCTCAGGTGGTAAATGGCTCGGGTTTCACCCCGAGAATCCCGTAAAAGGTTTTCCTAAGTATTCGCTCACATTCATTGCTCCATAAGTGTGTGGCTATCTGTGGAGTTGCGTCGGCAACAAGTGGTTTAGACAGACGAGCGACAGGGCGATTTTAATCAAACATAGCTAAGAACTACCAAAGGGGATTTCAAGAAAAATTACCGGCCAAGTGCGGGCAACGCGCAGTGTAGGGCGCTACTAAAAATGTCTAAAAAATAATTTTCTATTGAATTTGTATGAAGTTTTCCTTTTTTGGAGTACATGTTATAACTTGGTCGATTACAACTTTTTAATTAGTAAACCCTTCTACGTTATATGTACTACTGCTGTGAATTTTTTTACATGTCCATGTATAACCGTTTAAAAGTTAGATACATGGGGGGACACTTGACTCTAACGAAAATTTGCAATATAAAACCAAATATTTCAGAAACAGATCCTTAAATCGGAAAATGATGTTAGGAAGCTCGCTATATTTTTGAAAGACCTATTCAACGATACCACACACGATGGGTTATCAAGAAAAAAAACTCCTACTTGTATGGGAGCGACCGTAAAACCTTTTTCTCAAACATGCTCGGAAATGTAGGCATTATTGTAGTAAAAAGAAGACACGAAGTTTGTAATTCTTGGCTCGTGCATTACTTTGCTGGACTAGGCCAGGAAAGTAGTATGAAAATTCATTTCTGGCCGCTGCTCAAAACAAAAAGATGAATAGAGTGTATTCAGAATGACAAGACAGTGACATTGACGTTTCAGATGATAATTCTGTTTTTACATTTAGCAAAGACATTAAGCGTTTAATTCCATAACTGGTCATACAGCCAATTGCTACCACATAATAAAAAATGCACTCTTCAAGCATTATTTATTGTTATTTATATTCTAATGACCACAATTTTATTAAAATAATGTTATAAAATCACACAAAAACATGCTTAATTTTCATTGCGATAGAAAAAAAATCTACGGTATTACATTTTTTGCGTAAAATATGACCGGGCCGTATGGGCTGTTTCCTTTGCACTAAAAACGCGGGAAAGCAGTTTTTCATTTTTCTTTCAAAGTACGAAGATACTCTTTGCAGTAAGTAAACATTAAGTGCTTTCGGTAAATATTTGCATATTTCTGGTTATTTCTTTTAATGATTTCTTCACATTTATTGAGAAAAGCACTATACATGCCTCGGCGGGAATGGCATTGCCGGACTCGCAATTTTTGTCAAGGCTGAGCGTGAGCGAGGCCTTGAAAACTACTCGTCCGTCAACGCCATATTTCCCGGCCTCTGCAGTAATGTACTATTTTTCAATATTTTATTTTACTACTTTTTGGCATGATTAATATACATACCAAATATTTTTTTATCAAATAAACAATTTTAGCGTTAAGTCCGCCAATTGTAAACAATGTAAATTGTGGATCAATAAAGTTTTATAAAATAAAAATAAGAAATAACAGCTTTCTAGTACTTATAGACTCTGAGTAAAACCGCGGATGGACAGACAGACAGACAGACATGGCGAAACTATAAGGGTTCCTTGTAGGTACTACGGAACCCTAAAAACCGTTTGAGAGCTACGACACAGACAGACAGACAGACATACACACAAACAGACAGACCGACAGACATTAGCGTCAAACTTATATCTTTTTTGTCGGGGGTTAAAAATGGCAACGCTGGCCGGCGCACTGGTGGTAGTTGTTTTATGTCACCCAATAGAAACAAAGTTATATTTCCAAAAGGCAAATGAGAAAATAAGGGTTTAGCTTCCCTGCACCTTAATTTTTTTTTAGCATTGAAGAACCAACCATACTTATATCGTCAATTATTATGAAATAACAATCTTTTATATTCTCCTGAAATTAATGAAGGTTTTCGTCCCACATTTTTCTAAATTCTTTTTCAATTCCTAAATGCAAGGCCGAGTGAATTGTGCTGCCGCCAACATTTACAGCAGCAGCCTTCCCTTGAACGTACATCATGCGCGGTTCACTAAAATTTGATTTAATGCTAGAAATTTGTTCAGATAAAAATAATAGTACCGTCATTTGCTCATTACAAAATGTTACTTTTGGATCTTTCCAAATTGTATCCTCTGTGCAATCCTTTGTCTTTTCTAATGTAACAAATCCATGTAAATTCATGGGGTCGTCTGTCAAATGCTTCTCCCCAAGAATAGTTTCTGTCAATTTCTCTCATTCCTATTTCTATTTCAAGTTCTGATTCACCATTATGACCCATACCAGCGGCAGCCATCCACTCATCCACAATATTACAAACCTCATCATCTTCCACCAACAGCTCATCTGGCTTCTCCACCAGATTATAATATAAGACCTCCCATATTCTTTGAATAATCAATGCCTCCTCTGACCTCCATGGCTCATGGATAAGAACTTGCTGTCGAAAATATGCATATTCTTGATCTTTGCGATGCTTGGGAAACACCCGAACTATATATAGTGTTCTTCATTTCACCCATTTTTCTCCTTTTCGCGATGTATGTTCGAACAGAGATGTAGTCTCATGTTCTCTTGGGCGTAAATGATACGTATCGAAGGCAATTTTATGAGACGCCGGCTGCCCAACGGTACTCACTAATGGCACCGACTGCTTTGGAAAGCAAGCCATTCAATAGGGAATATTCATGATTATGTCTATTCCAAGAATCCAATGACAAAAGACAGGCACGACTAAGTGTTATTCGAGAACGAAATTCATTGACTCGCGCCTGGAGAGTTCCACTCAATGGGAGTCTCGACTAAGTGCTGATCGTGAACGTCATTCGCTATCTCGCGCCTCGAAGACTTTTACAGGTAGGAAGTTACGTTTGACTGCCGATCGAGAACGTCACACAGTATCTCGCGCCTCGGAGACTTTTACAGATAGGGAGTTATGTTTGACTGCTGATTTCGTCTGCGTACCTATATATTTATACACAAAGGTTATCATTATTATTGTAAGGGTTCATTATAATCCATTCATAAGTTGTTGTATGAATGAGTAACTGATATCCATACATCTATAGATCCTTATAATCTTTCACATTAGCATTATTAAAAGTATACCACATTACATTATAAATATCGAACTGTAAATATACAGACTAATCTGACAAAAATTTTGAATTTATCATGTCATCAACAAGGGCGTGTAACAACTGAATTTCACACGGGCGAAGTCGCGGGCACCAAATACAGATAATAAAGTATGTATTCGTGAGCAAGATATCCTTATATATCTTGCTCACGAATACATACTTTATAATAATTTTTCTATGGGCGATTTTATAGTTACATAAAATAGCAACAGATGGCGCCTCAAGAAATTTTAAAATACGCTATGGTTGTTTTTGTGAAAATGTATAAATACGAGCTGATTGTTTTGCACTGCACGAGATTTGGTTAGTTACTATTATTAAGTGGTTGAGTTTGTTGTTTTTATACGGGTATTTAGCTATACTTGGCTATAAAAATACGCACTTCCGAAGTTCTGATCTTGCTTTGATGCTGTGTGGGTTGGTTAGTTAATATTTCGTATAATATTGTTGATTTATTTATAATTGACACTTGGCTATGAAAATACGGACTTCTGATCTTGCTATGTGGATTGGTTAGTTAATATTTCGGATAATATTGTTGATTTACAATTTGACACTTAGCAATGAAAATGCGGATTTCTGATCTTGCTTTGTGGATTGGTTAGTTAATATTTCGGATAATATTGTTGATTTATAATTTGACACTTGGCTATGATCAATACATATAATAAAACAGTAGGAACCGCGTGTCTGTACATTTGATAAAATTAACAAAAAATGGGTTTGGGCGATAAAAAAGAGTAACAGAACACTAAAAAGATTTTTAAGATTTTTGTTTGTATGTCAGTGTCTGTATGCACGCTGTACACCCGAATGTCCGAAACTGCTGAACGGATTTTCACGCGGACGAAGTCGCGAGCACAGCTAGTGTATGTATAAATAAGTAAAAAATTAACAGCTTTCCAGAGAAAAGAATACTTATGTATATTTTGTTTGTAATCCAACGCAGACGTTGGGTAAAAATGAGCAGGTAATCTAAACTGATCCTTTATTTATTTATCACTTTGCCGGCCTGCTGTCCCGCGTAATAAACTTTTGTCCACAGAAACAAATCTAAAAACTGAAAGGAGAAGGCACAGACCGGTTGTGCGGTCGTGCCGAAGATGTGTTGTTTTTCAGTAAACAGTATCCATTAAGTCAAAAGCTGTAAAATAGATGCTTGATAAGCTTTAGAAGAAGGATCCACTCATGGCCGGTAGTGAAACAACTCACCTCTGTACAGCTGGTCTAACTTACAATAAATAACTTATTGAGATATTGTTAATAGTGTTCATCATTTCTCAAGCCACATACAAGACATAGAGAGCTGCCCACTCACACTTAATGCAAGGGGACTTCTCTGCCAGTCGCATCCTTACAGTAAAGAGGTGGCACACAGCCACGTGACCATCGGCAATCTTTATCATAAACGCAAAGAACATCGGGTCCTAGCCACCAAAGCTAAACATGTCATTGTAACTGGAACTAAACGGACAAAATAAACGTGAAAACATCGTAACCGTTCGTTAATCACGAACATAGTCACAAAAATGATTTTTCTGCAAAATTAGCACGTGATAGGTCTATTTAAAGGATGCCTAATTAAAACGCTACCGAGTACGAGATTAAAGTAACTTCTATCAACAATAACTAGAAAGAGACAAAGACAAAAGGGAATAATATACCATGCAAGATTAAATAAATAAAAACTAAGTATAACATTGTTCCACAAAAGAGAAACGCAACTATTCATGGCCACGATCGATACAGAGGACCCGAGAAATGGCACTTGACTTGACATGGTTGCCACATGTTCGACATGACTATTAGAACTATTAGAAATCAGGAGCCAGGGACCAGGGCCAAGGAGCCGGGAGCAAGAAGTCAACATCAAGAAATCAGGTGCCAGGAACCAGGGCCAAGAAGTCGGGAGCCAAGAGTCAAACATCAAGAAGTCAAGACCCAGAAAAAAGGCCCAAGGAGCCGGGAGCCAAGAGTCAAACATCAAGAAGTCAAGAGCCAGAAAAAAGGGCCTAGGAGCCGGGAGCCAAGAGTCAAACATCAAGAAGTCAAGAGCCAGGAAAAAGGGCCAAGGAGTCGGGAACCAGGAGTCAAACATCAAGTAGTCAGGAGCCAGGAACCAGGGCCAAGGATTCGGAAGCCAGGAGTCAAACATCAAGAAGTCAGGAACTAAGAACCAGGGCCAAGGAGTCGGGAAGCTCGGAGGGAAACATCAAGAAGTCAGGAGCCAAGAACCGGGGCTTAAGAGTCAGGAGTGAAACATCAAGAGGTCAGAGCTAGGAGCCAAGTATCAGAAAGTTGGGAGCCAGGTTTCAGGGCTAAGAAGTCAGAAGCCAAAAGTCAAACGAGGCCGGGGAGGTTGGAGTCAAACATCAAGAATTCAGGAGCTAGAAGTTGGGAGTTAGGAACCAGGGTCAGTGGTCACAAGCCTGGACTCAGCAGTCAGTAATCAGAAGAATGAAATCAAATGTCAGAAGTCCGAGGACTCAGAGGACAGAAGCCAAGGATATCGAAAAATAAATCTTATATTAGGACTAAAGTATCAGCATAAGAGAGAATACTGAAATCGGAAATGGGAATCAGGAAATCGGAACACAGAAGCTCCAAGCCAGAAGCCTAAAGTCCTGGACAAATGCAGCTCCACCACGACAGTAATCGATAAACTACGCATCTTACCAAGAAGAACCGAAGAGCACCCTGACAGACGCATAACAACATAGCAGTCTATTATCCTTCCAAGTATATATTACACACCAAGTATTATATCTATCCTCCCCATACTGATTTGATGCAAGTATTCGGTCGGTTATTACAACTCCCTCTCTTTCCTACTTCCTGACTGCGAATATCTCTCACACTCCCTCTCCGTATCTACAAGTTCAACTGGTTTCTCGAGCTATGAGAGTGGTATAACAAGGTTTGGCATCACCAAGCTCGAAGAACTGAGGACGGTACACATACCGGCTTTGGTCTGCAAGCGTAATGATGCTCTTTCCAAGGTAGACCTCATTCATAAACTCTTGCAGCGTAACTGCTGGCTGGGCGGACAGAAAACACTATTAACACAGTATGAATATCGACGCCGATAAATGCAAGCGGTAACCAATGATGTCACATTTTGTTTCGACCAATAGTGACGCGTTGTGTAAGTTTGAATTTCCCTCCCTTATTTTTCACTTTTTATATAATATTTTCTGGGTTTAAATAATAACTAAATAAAAAAATACCTTTTAAGTATAATGTAAAGACAATAAAGAATCTAGAAAAAAATATTTGAGACAAATTTAAATTGTATGTATATTCTCCATTGAAGTAGTTTTATATAAATATGTAGCTCATGAATGGACTTCTACCAGCCAGTGACTCGCATTCACAGAATGGGAATCAAACAGAAAATACTCTAAGTCCCGTTTCCAGATGCCCACGGTCATGCTACTCATGCCCTGGGTGGTAAATGTAAAACCTCCTCTGTATTCGTCAGCAAAAGCCTCTTGAAGTGCCATCAGAGCCATATTCTCCAATGTACCACCTTCATAGGATTTAGTTATTTCATCCGCTAAGTCACAGGTTTCTATCTGCCTTAGGTTAGCCGGTTTGGATCCTACGGTGGAACAGACATAAATAGCCGTACATACAAACATACATTAGGCTACTAAAATCATTACCCTTCCGTTTCGCTTTGCCGTAGTCGGGTAAAAATGTAAGGAAACCCTTTTAAAAAGTAATTAGCTTCAAGATTATGATCTTGTTTACCAAATAAGCTGAAGCTGCTCGCAAAAAACTACACGTGTTTGATTGACGTAACGAGAAACAAGGATCGCAGTGTAGGTAGGTACATACATTATCAATGTAGGTAGCTTCGCAAAAATGGTTTCATTCAAGGTCGGTGTATAGAACCACGGGCTATACTTTATCATTATAGTATAATAATAATAAAAGAACAAAACAAAATGTCGGCATTTCCATACATATTGCCCGGCCGTCCCACATACTTTCGTATGGATCTGCTGAAATTTTGAAGTGAAAATTTCTTCAGCGGCGTTGCACGAGTACACTTTTTTTGTAATGGGTAAAAAATTTCAAACTCGCGTCAGGACACGTGACCTGATCGAAAATTCGTAAGACGGATGGAGAGTAGACAGCCGGCGCGGCGTAGGAGAGGAAGTATCCCCCTCTCTTTCTACGGCACAGCGAAAATGTATGCCTGCGCCTGCTGTTTGGTTTAGGCGGCGCAGGGCGCTTGCGCGTGGCACGCTATAAATTAATAAATATTGTGTTCTACCGTATAAATGATAGTACTTTTATATTGATATTAAAGCAATTCGTGCAAAATTATTAATAACCATTACAAAATATCAAAAATGCACAACGTTAATATTCAAGTTTTCACTTCTGCCGGCACTCCCGGAGTGCAACCCGTCGTTTTTTTTTTACGTTTGGCTGTTATTCTTTCTTTAAAATAAAATGATCTTGTATACCCGTGGTATGATGTAATAGCGCAGGTAGCTACATACTTGGTGAAAATTGTAAAACTTGTTCAAGGTGAAAGTAGTCGTTATCATGGTCGAGAGAGTGGGAAGTTCCTTATCCACTTACCAATAAGTATAGTTATGTCGACACATAGACCTAGAATTTATCTTGTCTTGTTTTACATATCTCTTTTATTTTATTTTACAGTACGCTATGGCTATCTTGTACCTTTGGGTCTTATGTGTCAACATGTATTTAAACTTGTAGTGATGAGGTACGTTTATAAAAGACCCATCTAATGATACTGCAATATGTGATGCAATAGGGGAGGTACTTTTCCATTTTTAACCCCCGACAAAAAAAAGGGGTGTTAAAAGTTTCACGCACAGGTATGTCTGTCTATCCGTCTGTCTGTGTGGATGTCTTTGGCTTCGTAGCTGTCGAACGTATGGGCCGATTTAGATGAGGGATTTTTAGGGTTCCGTACCCAAAGGGAAAAAATGGGATCCTATTACTAAGACTACGCTATCCGTCCGTACGTGCGTCCGTCTGTCTCTGTCTGTCTGTCTGTCACCGGGCTTTATCTCATGAACCGTGATAGTATTTCTGTTGCCGCAATAACAAAAAATACCAAAAACAGAAAAAATTTAAATTTAAGCGGGGCCTCCCATACAACAGACGTGATTGTTTTGCCGTTTTTTTGCTCTATATGTACAGCAACAGGTATGCTTGAAATTTTCACAGAATATTTAGATGTAAAAATAAATTTTACACTTTAAAAATAATTAAATTAAAATAAAATATATAACAGGTTGGGGAAAAAGTCTTTTCGGATTTTATATGAAAATTCAAAACATTTTTTTAATATAGTTCATTTACATTTAACTAAAGTATGTATTTGTTTTGTACATTTTGTTCGATAACTTTTTGCCATCTTATAGGTAGGGACATGATCCATTGCTTTAGAAATTTTGGGGCTTCTGATCAAAAAACTGCGTCAAGTAATTTTGGCAGTCCTCTCGTGATGTCAACCTGACACTGCCTAAAGAATTCTGAGGAGACCGAAACAGGTGGAAATCTAAAGGTGCCAGGTCAGGACTATACGGCGGATGCATTAACACCTCCCAGCCAAACTTTCTTAATTTTTACTGAGTGGTTAAAGATGTGTGAGGTCTAGCGTTATTATGATGAAAAACCACACCCCTTCTGTTGATTAATTCTGGCCGCTTTCTCTCAACTTCTTGCTTTAATCTTATCAGTTATTCGCAGTAGAGTTCTGAATTGATGGTCCTGCCTGGTGGTAACAGCTCATAATGAATAATGCTCTTCCAATCCCACCACACACACAGCATCACCTTGTTGCGAGTTAACCCAGGTTTCGCCACAGTCTGTGAAGTCTGACCGGCCTTTGACCATGACCTTTTTCGTACGTTCTTGTTGTACGTGATCCACTGTTCATCACCAGTTATCAATTTCTTCAAAAATGATTCGGTCTCGTTACGTCGTAATAAAGAATCACAAATGAGTACACGGTTCATTAGATTTCTTTAAGAGAGCTCGTGAGGTACCCAAATATATAATTAATTCACTCATCTTCACGGTAAGAAAAACAAATGAAAATCACGCATTTTCCTAATTTGAATTTGGAATTATCTTTTTTAAAATTAAAACTTTTAAATGATACCAAAACCAGCCAAATATAAAAAATAGTATAGCCAAAGTGGTTTTATTACACGTTCATACATACTATATGCGAAAAGACTTTATCCAGAACCTAATATTTAGGTGGGGCTCCTATACGACAAACGTGATTTTTCAAAGAGAATGGTAGGGAACCCATCTGCGCGAGTACTATTCGCACTTGGCCGGTTATTTACGTCAAAGCAAGTTTTCTTGCGGTGGTTCTTAGCTATGTTTGATGAAAAATGGTTTATCTGTTCAAAAGTTATTGAGGCTGAACTGAACGCATGAAAGTCGGGGTATTTTTTAATTCGCAAATAAACAATTTATTGTATCAATTTAAATGTAAAACCATGCAAAATGTTTGAGATAAGCCTCGGACGGAAAGACAGACATGGCAAACTGGGTGCCTTGTTTGGACTTCGAGACCCTAAAAACTGGAGCGCGTCAGTTAAACTACAAATTCAAGCAGTATTCGAGATAAGATAATGTTCAAAGAGGAAGCTTATTATCATGCTCATTAATTACACTTGAAAGTAATGATCAATATAACATCAGCATACTACAAACACACGCGTCATCCCAGTCATCATCTCTCATTTATTGACCGCCTGATCGACCGCTAACGTAAACTGTTGAATAATCTCTAACGGTGCGCACGCGTCGCCGCGTCGTCGCTAACATGATAAAGTTTGTCGTGATTTTGTGCCTACTGTGCCTTTGCGATGGGTTTAAAATATTGGTGTTGTTCCCGCTGCCTGGAACGAGCCATGGAATTTTAGGAGAAGGGCTGGTTCGGCATCTGCTGAATGCTGGACATGAGGTACTCTTGAACCGACTAAAAAAGGAGGTGGTTCACTATTCGTCGAAATCTTTTATTTTTATTTGAATGTATGTTTTTTTCTGTGGTTTTTTCCCTATTACCAACTCGAAGACGCATGGACTGATAAAAAATATTTTCAACGACATACTTTTAATGTGGTCCAATAGATAGAACCGAAGACCAACGAAAACGCCTGGACAAATTTAGAAAATTCTTTTTTGTTCGAAACGGAATACTTGTCAGGCAGTCACATACGATTTTTCCAAAATTACTTATGTAGTAATGTGTTAAAGTCGGTTTCTTTTTTAAATTATTATGAGTAGTAATAAACCGGGTAACAAAAAACAGGTACTGGCCAGAAAATAGTTCTATTTTAGTTTCAGTCTTATAGCAAAATTTGATGATGATTGATAGACAGTACTTCACTACTGTGCGTCAAAGGCCATGGTTGATTGGTATATTTTTGTTACATCGTATAAAACAGTCTTTCCCAAAGTGGGCGATAACGCCCCCTTGTGGGCGCTGGAGGCTTTAAGGGGCGGTAACGGGCCCAGAATAAAGTTGGGGCGGGCGTTTATTAGTTCATATTTATATCCTTTTTTATTGTACAAATATAAACTAAAAATGTAATTAATATTTATTATTTTAATGCGTTCACAACGCTATTTATATCGTTAAAGGAATCAAACACTGAAAAAATTTCGTGTTTTAAAGTTTTGCAGGTGAGGTCCCCACTTCCAATACTCTTTATTATTGTAAAATTGTATTATTATTGCTATTTTTTTATTTAAAATTAACAATGTTGATTATTGTTATTTTTTATAAAAGATACTCTAATGTACTGGTGTATGTATTATTATTGCTCTCTCGTTTAGAATATAGGTTGAATTAAACTACAGGCAAGACAAATATGTGATTCAGGTTTTTATGGTGAAAAAAATGGGGGGCGCTACAAAATAACTGATTTTTTAAAGTGGGCGTCTGACAAAATAAGTTTGGGAACCTCTGGTATATAACGTCACTATTCACTAACTACTTACAGCTATCACATTGTCTAGAGTTGATTTAGTTTTTAACTATCTTCACCTATCATTCACCTGCGAGCATCATCGAGATTTTTATTAGATATGAATATTACTATTAATACTTAAGTAACTACCTACTTACCTTATTACTCTTTATTTTGATATCTACGAATTGAATTTAGGTATTTACTTCATTTCACCTTTGCATCATAAAGAACAAGGGGCGGGCTGAAAATGTTGTTATACAATAAAAATAAAAAAAATTATTCTATGGCTACATAGTTGAATTTATTCAACTATGTAGCCATAGAATTAGGTCACTTTCGGCGTGATATTGTCATTATTTTATGATTCCTCAAGATTGCTCCCTTGGTCGTCTTTATTTTATGAAGAGAAGAAGTTGCACCCTTTTCTCAAAACCTCATATTTAGTAGAACCTAACTAATATAATAACACCAATTCTTCATCATCCTTTGTTTGGGTTTAATCCAGCAGTGAACTGTTTACAGGCTGTCGAAAATGACATGTAATAATTAAATAAAATTACAAATACTTTTGGATATTTTTATAATAAGACTGTTTGTAAGTACCTACTTGATAAATTTAGTTAATAAGTTACATAATTATATTCAATAATGTGAAATCATCGTTTTTGTTGGCCTAATCAATATTTAATTTTTATGCATAAGTAGATACGAGTATAATATAATAACAGTTCTTTCCCGTTCTATCGAAATCTAAAGTGCCTACTACTGAATAATTATACTCTGCAGTACAAAAAGAAGTCTTATTGTAATACCGCTTATTATCTATAATAAGTAAAATTACTGGTTGTCGTTGTTGCACTGTTGTATTTCGCTGGCTCATTCCATTTGATATGAATAGAATAAGGACCCATTTAGGCGGTGCATTCAGTTTCTTGCATGTTGCATACAATTTAATTGAAGCAATACATTCTAACTTGCATGGTCTAAAGGAAACGTCAGTCATACAAATCATTAATTACTTCAATAAAATTGTATGCAACAGGCAAGAAATTTGCAGAGTCTAATTGGGAAATTGAAAAAAATATATATATATTGAATATTATTATGTATTTTAAATGTTTGTCATAAATAATATTGATTCCAATCCAAAAAACCCCGTTAACATTGTTTTTAAATTAATTGCAATTAAAAACTGATAAAACTTACAAAAAAATCACGGCACTACGAACGGGCCACGATTGGTCGGCATGCGTGTGACGTCATAATGCAAAAGCTATTTTATCTCAGAACAGTGCAAGCTAATGCACGTGAAATGAAAAGAAATATCCGAAATTCATTATAAAAAAAGTATTTTTGCCCATTTCCTCGTTTGGATTTTATGATCTGCACGGGAAAAGAAGCAGCTGGAAAAGGAATACAAAATAGTGGCAGGTTCCTAGACGCATCGTTTTCCAGCTAAACATGATTTGCATTGTCGACCATTCACTCGATCGGCTTTTACGATCTGCCCGTTGGAAGTAAAGCAGCTTTAAAAGACTTTAACACGAATATAAGCGAACAAAGCCGAATAAAAACGCGAATACCGTATAGCGATGTAAAGCCACCATGAGGTTCAACATTTCTTCACGCTACAAGAGTGAGTGAATGAATTAGCATTATAACGTCACACAAATGCTCGAATTGTTCTGGGGCCGTAGTCGATTCAGAAATTTATTTTTCACTTGATATATTTTTTATAATAGTGAAAACAGTTTTCTAATAAAACTTATAAATGTGTGATGTTTCTATTTATAGCAAAAAATAATAATTCAATAAACCGATTGCAGACGTTCTAGGCTGCCGGCCTAGAATAGGACCACTCCATTTCTTCCTATGATTGACTGGTGATAAAAAAAGATGGAAAATACTTACCTGCAGAGAAAGAAGAAGAATTAAAATGCATATTTATTTATTTTCAGGTCACATACGTTACACCGTTACCATACAAAGATGCCCCACGGAACCTTACCATCATCGATGTGTCCAGCAACTTTCAGTTAATGGCAGTAGGTGAGTGCCTTTAATTATTCAAGTTTGAGGAGATATGGCAGATGGAAAGTGCCTATAATTAGTCAACTTTGAGTTGATGGCATACAGTCCTGTAATATTTTATGGCAGTTGGTGAGTGCCTTCAATTAGTCAACTTTGAATCGATGGCAGTTGGCATAAAATTCAAATGCCTCTAAGCGTGTTGGTGGTCGTCATACTTTTCTGTAGGTATCTTTATTTTCAACTAGCTGATGCCCGCGACTTCATTCGCGTGGACTTTATGACTCCGGCGTATAAATATAATAAAAACTAATGAGAGAGAGAGAGAGAGAGAGAGAGAGAGAGAGACAGAGGGAGAAAGTACTTGTAACAGTGTTAGGAGTTAAAAGTCAATATTATTTTAATTCTTTCCTTCGGGAGCCAATATGAAAAGAGCTGAAGTGTTACTAACCCTGGAGAAAGCCACAATAAGTAGGCCATGCGAAAAACCAGTCCTTAGATCGACATCAGCAGCTTTAAGCCTCTAAAACTGTGACTTATTTTCATAGCAAAGCAAGTTAACATATGGAACTGTGTATTTTCAAAAGGAAAATTGTTGGGGATGAGTGGCATACGCGGAATAAATACAGTTTCACTGGCATCACTCACTTACTGTGAGCTTTAAGTGTCTCAGCAGACTATGCCGAAGTTTAGTGGCTAAAGTTCAGTGTCTAAAGTTCGGTGGGGATGACACACTAAATAAGCTGAAGTTCAGCTGCTAAAGTTTGGTGGAAACGCCGGACAGTAGTGATGTGCCGATATGAGAATTTAATCTTCTCTTATCGGCACATCACTACTTCTAAATATATAACTCAAAGGTGACTGACTGACTGACATAGTGATCTATCAACGCACAGCCCAAACCACTGGACGGATCGGGCTGAAATTTGGCATGCAGGTAGATGTTATGACGTAGGCATCCGCTAAGAAAGGATTTTGATCAATTCTACCCCCAAGGGGATAAAATAGGGGATGAAAGTTTGTATGAAACTTTGTCAATTTTAAACCGATCGGGCTGAGACTTTGCATGCATAAAGCTACTATGACGTAGGCATTCCCTAAGAAAGGATTTTGATAAATTACACCCCTACGCGAGCGTCAAAAAACATCATCTATAAAAATTTCAACTGTCTAGCTATAATGGTTAATGAGATACAGCCTGGTGACAGACAGACAGACAAACAGTCGGACGGTCTAATTAATAGGGTCCCGTTTCTTCCCTACCCTATGGAACCCTAAAAATCGAATAAAATAAGTATTTATCGGGGGCTCCCATACTACAAACGTGATTTTTCATAGATTATGGTACGGAACTCTTCGCGCGCGTCCGACTCGCATTTGGCCAGTTGTATTTTAACTCAACAAAAAGTTCTCATCAGACTTAACAACTTTTGCTAAGGCGGCATTTTAATATTTTTTATAGTTTAGCTGGACCATTATAGTTCTGCATCATGTGTTCCATTTTCCAAAATCAATTATAGCCTATATGTTGCCCAGGCTTCACAGCTATATAACAAAAAAAGTTTCATTCGAATCCGTCCAGTATTTCCGGAGATTAGCGTGTACAAACAGACAAACAGACAAACAGACAGACATTTTTTTTTATTTTCTTACTCTATTACTATATCTCCATCGCCCCAAATATTTTTTTTTGAAAAATTTTCAATGTACAGACACATTTTTTTTACTCTTTTATTATAGTATAGATTAACTACTTTTTTAAACAAAGGAAGCTGTCTTAGTTTACTTGTGCTTTTTTTATATCGTGATGATTTCAATCAACCATTTTGCCTTGGTTATTAAGGCCAATCAAACCCACTTATGACAAAGCCCGTAGTGGACAACGTAATGCCATATTTATCTTTTTACTATTAATTTTTTCCTTTAAATATTATATTTGTACGAGCCAAGCTCGCACATTTCGGCTTCATGCGGCCACATATTATGTAGGTCGCGTGTCAGCTGTTTTACTTTACAATTTGAATCAAATAGGTACAACTAACAATTATTATTGAGATACTATCGAGCAGCGATCGAGAAAGGACCCTTCACACCCAACCCAACCTACACCATGTAACATAACGACAATAAACAGTTTCTACGTGACGTGGTCTTGTGTCTCCATAACATCAAACAACCTCAACATCATCATCTCTTCATGTATGGTGCGGGCCTAGGTGACAACCGAAGCCTGCGCCGTACAATATTCTTAACGCATTTGTTTCTGGCGTCAAAAGTCAGATACAGATACTCTTTCACGTCTTTATCCCAATCGGAATAGACAAAGCTTAGACCCGTAAGAGCCAAAAGCCGCGTTTAGTGTGATGGTGGGTTTAAAAGTGAAAACGGGATATCAGAATCAGAATACTTTATGGATGTGGACTTTTTTTGGCTCATTAGATAGATTTTTAAAAGGTATGGTATTTGTATTTTTTCTTTTCTCTGATGAGGAAATAATGACAAAGATACCGCGCATTTAAATTTCGCGTGATTTTTAACCAATGGTGACTCTGACACTTCGAAGCTGTATCTTTGTGAATTTTTACTACTTTTCTAAACGAAAAAATATGATTTTATTTTAGGATAATCTAGTTGACCGACTAAATAAAATAATATATTTTTTACCCAGTTCACATCCGCATAATATGTGGTTAGCCACATCGCCTATTGTCGTGATTCGCAGAAAGATAAGCAGCTGGTACATTCTACGTTTTTCTTTTGTCTCACACCAGCTTGGAAGAACAAGAGTCATAATATAAATAATATAAATGTTTATTTATTTTCTCCACAAAAACCTCTTACTCTAACTTACAAGGTACTTAATATATTTATATTTGTAAACAATAAAACTAAAGACATGGAGAACTGGTGCCTATGGGAGGATTCATAAGAACCTGTATTACGGGTCACCAGGACTCGCAACTAACATAGTTGTGGCGACCTCTACGGCCACTACGAGTAATTACAATCAAGAGACAACCGACAATATAGTCCACAAGAAGCATATGAGATGGCGCCAGCAGAGTATCCTACATCTCGATCTCAGAGTTCGCCCGATTCGCTGCATATATACAACTTCCGACGATACACCGTCGGAGCCGCGGTTCCCCAGGCGCAACAACATGCCTGGCGGGAAGATCTTCCCTTTGTGGCGGTCGAGCATATCACCTCGCTCCCGCTACATAGTAATTAATTAAAAGCAATAAAATATTAAAGGGAACTACAAAGAATAAAAATATATATGTTTAAGTAAATTATATTAATGGAGAATGCAAAGAGAAAACAAAATAAAACTAACTTAAATGGTTTTTTATAAGTAACAACATTATATAAAAGATTATCACGACAACATTCAATAAAACTAGAAAAAGAGAAATTTTAAATGCATCCATAATCAATAGAATTAATCTTTTTTCGGCCATTATTTTTGCGGGACAATCTAAGTATGTCACCAGTTTTGTGATTACACGGTTTTTTGTAGTGCAGGCATGTTGCACATTTTGGCGGCTCAGCAGTTTTCGTACATTCTTTTACCGACTGACCTATAAACCCACAATGACCACAAGTGACGGTGTCAGCTCTGCATGTCTTGGCCGCATGTCCATACTGCTGACATTTGTAACATCTTGTTACTAGGGTGAAATCTCGGACAGGGCAGGATGACCAATTTACAAAAACTCTATCTCTGCTTATTATGGCTTTACGTATGTGTGGCGGTACTTCAATAATAACAAGTTTCAGAATCCTTCTTTCCCGACTTGTGACTTAGTTTAATAGAAGCCAAAAATGTTTCAAGAGAAATGTCTTGAAGGTCGTCAGCTAAGTTTTGGTGGTATATAAAATTATAAACCTCTCTTTCCTGCATAGCTGAGGGCACACCAATAACCACTATTCTTGGTTTACGTTTTTGTGGCTCGTCCACGGTCAGGCCAGAGGTTGTGAGTTGCGGCGCCTGCTTATACTTTTGAATGTCATCCTTCGAGTCGGTGCTTATAATAACTCCGCCGTTTTTCGTTGTGGTCTAATAATTGATTACACGAGACTTTTTGATTCTTCGCTCGATTTCTTTATGTCAGAAGGGTATATAGCCACAGAGCTAGTGTTAGTACGAGTAGGCTGTATAAATTTTTGTTCACTTTTTTTAACCGTTTCGGCGAAGGACTCTCTTTCCGGGGAAGGTTTTATGGACTCCTTAATGATTTGTTGAAGGCCTTGAAGTTGTTCTGCGAGTTCTGGTTTTTCCGTAATGTTTTGGATGGTAGAATGAGCCAGGATTGCCTTTTGCTTCAGAGATTGATACTGGATGACCATTTGCGATGTTCCATGACCTACTTTCCGGCACAAATTATGAATTCGTAGCTTTTGATCAGAATTCAATTTGCCTTCCGTTGAGATGGCACAAACTTCATTCAAGCACTTTTCAATTGATGTCAACCAGTTCTGAATTTCAGGAGTAGATACGATTTCAAAGGTCTCATCCTGCTGTTGTTTTCTCATGGGCTCTGGTTGTGGGGTTGATTGTGTGGGCGTGGGGGGCGGACTACGGGCGGCGCGTCATCGCACTTCTGTTAAAGGGACTTCCGTCCATGTCTCTTCTATAACTTTCACACACTTATAAAGTCATAGTCATAGCAAACAAATACGTAATTCACTCTTACCGTGCAGCTATAATTTGCTTAGGTAATATTAGGTCACGGATTTATAAATTATTGAATAATAAAATATTGGACGCGTCAGATCGCATCGCCTAGTTGGTGACGAATGACATCATCTTTTGAAATTAGAAGAAAACCGGCCAAGTCGAGTTGGACTCGCGCCGGAAAGATTCCGTTCCTCCGTCCAACTCTACATATATTTCGGTACGGAACAGGTCGGAACACTTTAAGTATCAAATTTTCATTATCCATACAAACAATTTTTTTTAAATCGGTCCATTCGTCTTCTAATAAACCGTGAAAAAACATTTAAAAAAAACATAAATGATCGCGACGAATTGATCATTTTTGGAAGTCGGTTAAAAATACTGGACCTCAAGGGCTGTATATGTATATTGCCGTATAAAGCGAGAACCGAACAAGTGATGGCCGAGAAGTGTTTTGAATGTCAGTGTGACAAAATGAGAATATGGTTTCTGGCGGAGTACAATATAGCACCACTCCAAATCTTCCCGTCCCGTAGAGTGGTCCTATTCTACTCAGTGAGCAACTGCACAAAGCTTATAAACATCAATTAGAGCCACACTCTTCATACTACAGCGTGTATGCTAAACCTTCTGGTAGTGGGCTTTTGAAGTGGAGACTAAAAATAAGACCCAATGTTGATTATGTAACTTCTTCATGAATGAAATAATTTTTCAAAACTTAAAACCGACTTCACCCCCAAACTACACAACCGATTTTGATAAAATTCCATGGAAAGTATACTCTTTCAAACAAAAATGATTTTTTTTTAAATCGGTCCGGGCGTCTTTGAATAATCGGTGAACATAAATAAAAAAAAAAAACGATCGCGACGAATTGATAACCTCCTCCTTTTTTGGAAGTCGGTTGATAAAATCTGTATTTGCAAGGGTCATACAATAATTTTCCGCCTCTATAAAATGTCCCAAGCTTAGGGCGAAAGTAACCCAGACACAAAAACAACTTTGCCCTGAAGTCCTGCACTTCAGGGCAAGGTTGTTAGATTTTCGGTATATTGAGATTTGCCGACGATATCGTTGTCATGGCAGAATCGATTGAAGACTTAAATACTATACTCCGAGACCTAAATCGAGTTTCCCAACAAGTGGGCCTTAAGATGAACATGGACAAAACAAAAATAATTTTAAATGCCCATGTCGCGCCACTACCTATTTGTGTTGGGAGCTTCACCCTCGATATGGAGAGGGCAATGCTCGGTGTTTCTCTACGTGATCGAATCAGAAATGAGGAAATTAGTAGAAGAACAAAAGTCACTGACATAGCCCAGCGGATTAGTTTGTTGAAGTGGCAGTGGGCGGGACACATAGCGCGAAGAACAGATGGCCGATGGTGCAAAAAGGTTCTCGAATGGCGACCGCGCACTGGCAAGCAAATCGTAGGACACCAGGCGTCCACGAGGTGTCAGACGATCTGACCAAGGTCGCTGGAAAGCGCTGGATGCAGGCCGCTCTTGACAGGTCATTTTGGAAATCGTTATGCCGCTGAAATGATGATGATATTGAAATTTCGTTCTTCTTTCGTTCTTTTTGCCTGCCAAGGATTTACGGGAAATATAGTGACTATACACATATAACTGAGGTTAAACGTTAGGTTAGAATTTAAAACTATAGCATTCGAAATAACAATCAAAAATCGGAATTTTAGCAATATGTCAATTGCATTTTCGGTCAATTAAAAATAAAACAATTAAGAAACGTTTTCTGTATATTAAAATTCGTCCAAAACCTATTCTCCTTTATGATAGGTAACCATTCGTATTTATCATTATCATTGCAGCCGCGTAACGTTCATTGCTGGACATCATAGGCCTTTTCCAAGCATTATTATAGAGATTATTTATTACTTATATTATTACTTATTTTTGTGTAAATTTTTTTCTTTACTTTCTCATTTTAGATGAATTTTGGGATTTTAAGAAGCTGATGGATCGCTCAGTTAATCTGCAAGACTTCGGTAAAATCGTGGACATACTCTACCAGGTGGCGAACGGGACCGTCTTCCACGAGAACATTCAGAGGATGATGCTGGACCCCAAGATTCAGTTTGACGTAGTCATATCCGAGTGGATGTACAGCGAAATTTATAGTGGGTGAGTATGAAATGAAATGAAATGAAATGATTTATTTTGCTTAAGCGTGGTTACACTTAGCTGTTTCCAGCATGCAAAATTTGTATTAATACCTACTGGTAAACACTTCGAAGGAATAAAACATAGAATTTAACACCAAGTGAAATCGGTGCTGCTGTACGGGTGTGAGACTAGGAGGTGCTGAAAAACCTGAAACAACAATGTTTTATGGGCGGACACCGTTATCTCGAATAGGACCTACAAATATCCCACTAGATCAACTTAAGAACCCTGGAAAACCTGAATAACTGAACTAGCGGTAATAAAGGATAGGCTTTTGAACAAAGCTCACATGTCTTCCAGGTTCGCCCCTGTGCTCGGCTGCCCGCTCATCTGGTCATCCTCCATGGAGCCGCACGCGGCGGTGCTATCCCTCATCGACGAGGACCCCAACCCGGCTTATACGGCCGACCACATGTCATTGCAGGACCCTCCTTTCTCCTTCACAGAGCGGCTTTCCGAGCTGTGGGTGTTAGCAAACATCAAATATACAAAATGGTAAAACCCCTTTTTTACAAATTATGAATTCCCTTGGTAACAAATTATTACAACACTAAGTAAGTATCATATCTTTATCCCAAAAGAGATAGACAAAAACTAGGGCCGCAAAATCCAAAGGCCACTTGTTGTACTTGTGACGATAACATTGTGACAGTGATGAGTAGCTCTCTGTAAATATCATCATCATCATCATCATTTCAGCCGCATAACGTCCACTGCAGGACATAGGTCTCTCCCAACGATTTCCAAAATGACCGATCTAGAGCGGCCTGCATCCAGCGCTTTCCAGCGACCTTATTCAGGTCGTCAGACCACCTTCTGGGTGGGTGTCCTACGCTTCGCTTGCCAGTACGTGGTGGCCATTCGAGAACCTTTTTGCCCCATCGGCTATCGGTTCGTCGCGCTATGTGTCCCGCCCACTGCCATTTCAACGAACTAATCCGCTAGGCTATGTCAGTGGCTTTTGTTCTCCTACGAATTTCCTTATTTCTGATTCGATCACGTAGGGAAACACCGAGCACAGCCCTCTCCATAGCGCGTTGAGTGACCTTGAGCCTTCTTATGAGACCCAATAGTAAGGGACCACGTTTCAGAGCCATAAGTCGTGTAAATATAGAAATTTTAAGATGCCAAAGAGAGTAATTAAACAATGAGTAACATTGTAGATACTTAAATAGATTTGCTATTTTTCTAAAGAAAAGGTGCTTAACCTTAATAATAGCAAATCTTTCGAAGTATGTACCGGTCGATTTTACATTTTCGATGTTTTTGGTTTTAAAGATTACATTGTAACGGTTGAATGTCATCTTTAGTGAACTACTAATTCCAGGTCCCGTTACGAGCGAGACAGCGTAACCTACAACCAAGCGTTCTCTGCCGCAGCAGCCAAGCGCGGTAACCGGCTGCCTTCCCTGCACGAAGCCATGTACTCCGCGGCTCTGATGCTGGGCAACTCGCACGTGGCTACGGGGCAGCCGACGCGGCTGCCGCAGAACTACAAGGCTATTGCTGGATACCATATCAAGGAGAAGTTGAAGCCTTTACCAGAGGTGAGTAAGGAAAATTAGGTGTGTAATTATTAGATTTCCGACAGGAACGACTAAGTTCCTTACGTCTCTTTTTTATAAAATCTCGAGACGGTCGGTTCCGTCGGGAGTGTCGGGATTTGTTCGAGGCGCACTGATTATGAACTAACATGAACTTTCGGCGTAGTTCGGGGGTGAGCGATGCGCTAATGCTGAACTAACATGAACTTCCGGCGATAAATTAACTAAAGTTAACTTCCGGGCGTAGTTCAAGAGTGATAGGCGCGCCCGTTCACCTAAACTTTCTCACTACTCTTATCCTCTGATGGTATGCTTTCGCTGAAAAGAATTATTATTTCGTAGAAAGGCGATGGTTGTCGGTAGAACTAGTACCTACTTATTTTGTGGTAGAAGTAAAGGATTAAAAATAAAGTAAAACTAGACACGTTTTGTGTTTACAGGATCTCCAGAAAGTAATGGACAACGCGAAGCACGGCGTGATATACTTCAGCATGGGATCCCTGCTCAGGAGTAAGACCTGGCCGGAGGAGATGAAGCGGGGAATCCTGGACATGTTCAGTAAACTCAAGCAGACGGTCATCTGGAAGTTCGAGGAAAACCTGCCGAACCTGCCCAAGAATGTTCATATTGTACAGTGGGCGCCACAGCCAAGCATACTGGGTAAGTTTAGTCCTAAATATAAAGGCTAATTCATATTAGCCTTAATTTAGGCCTACAAGACTCGAGCTTTCTGACCACTAGTAACATACTTTTAAGCTTTGTTTTCTTATCCTCCAGCTCACCCTAACTGCGCCCTGTTCATCACGCATGGCGGCCTGCTCTCCACCACAGAGACCATCCACTACGGGGTGCCAGTTATCGGCATCCCGATCTTCGCGGATCAGTTCATAAATGTCAACAGAGCCGTTATTAAGGGTTACGGCCTGAAGGTGGACCTCAATTACGATATCCCAGCGAAACTGAAGACGTCTATTGAAGAGATCTTAGGGAACCCCAGGTAAGTTTTTAAATGTCGGGATCTTAGAGCATATAAAGATGAGATAAACAAAGCATCATGTGTGTCCGTTCAAAATTGAGAGAGTGGTATCAAAACTGTGCAGAATCTTTGTGCCTTGCTAGAAAAAACGTAAAACGATGTAAGTGTAAGACTGAAGCACGGTACCTTCAAAAATGTTAATGTCAGAAAAGCGTGGCCTTTGCTCTAGCGTTACAATCAAGAACTGCATGTAACGGAGATGCAATGTTACGACAGGGTGGAAAATGGCAGCATCCTCTGGTAAAAACCCTAAAGAAGATGTTTTCGCTTCTCTCGCAGCACAAGTCAAGAACAAAGCATTTGCTATCGTTTTCTGTTACAGGTACCGCCAGAGAGTGAAGGAGCTATCCTTTGTGTACCACCATAGGCCTATCTCACCTGCTAAGGAACTCGTGCACTGGGTGGAACACGTGGTCCAGACCAGAGGGGCCTCCCACCTCCGGTCAAAGGCCCTGGACCTATCCTTCTATCAGAAGATGTATCTAGACCTGTTAGCCCTTATCGTATTGGTGCTATTCAGTATTGGCTTTTTAGTACAGAAGGTTGTTTTTGTAAATAGATATGACGCAGTGAAAAAGAATAGTTGATTCAATTTTATATGTCAGGTATGGTAGGTTTTAGGTTAAAGAATGAGGAAAAATAATTAATAATGCCAATTTCACATAAATAATAGATATAGTTATTTTGAGATCCAGCGAGGTATTAAATCAGTAAGTTTGGTGGAGATTTTTGCGAGTGTTTCTACAGTTGCGCAAAGACTTAGGGCAAGAACATTCTATGATTGCTCCATGGACTGAACTTGTCGTAAAATGTATGCACTGATGAAAAAACATCTTATTACATCGATGGTCTAGAAGACAAACATGTTAATTACAGACTAGCCAACTTTTCAAGTGGACTATTTTTATTCACTTAAAATTTCTAGATACTATAATTAAATTGGTACACAGGAATCGTATACCTACTGGCAATATATGGTAAGGGTATTTATCTTTTTAATTATTTATCATTAACTTGAACATCAATATTCAAAGGATTCTACAAGAAAATCAAAATAGTAAAAAGGGTCATCACTAAGTATGTTTGTACATAAACTAACGAGTGTTCAGTAGTATGAAGACCACTTAAACCATTTGTCTACTTGGAAAGATTAACATCTGTTAATACAATAGGGAATCGAAATTTACCAAATGACAAAATTGATAAGAACATTTAGCTTATTTGTCTATTGTGCCAAATGCAAGCGAAATGAAATCTATTTAACGTTTTTTGTAGTTTAAATTGATTGTTAATTATTGTTTTTGGTATCAAAATGACTTTTTATAAGTGCACACCGACAGTTTACGAAGAAAGAGGCGGAATTAGGGTATTTGTGTAAGTGCAAACGGTAGAGCATGTTCAATTAATACATTTGGCATTAAAGTGTTAAAATATTAAAATTTTGTACGTGTAGCACATTTGTCTTCTAGACCATCGACATGTAATATCTTTTGAGCGATTACACCGAGGAATAAAATTGGGTATATAAGGGGTATATATTATGTGAGTAATTAAATATATATTTATAATTAAAACGTGTAACAACCAGCCAAGTGCGAGTTGAACTCGCGTGGAGAGGGTTCCGTACAATGACAACGATTTTAAATTAATATAAAATATCTGAATATATTTGAAATCGTCATAGCAAGACGCGACTTAACTAATCGCTCTATCTAGTGGTGTTTTAGTGAACTATTTTCCGTAAGTGGATGTATTATATTGAGTTTACCACTTTATTTTCAGTTGAAAGAATCTTATAGATCTGTAATCTACAAGCAATGAACTATATTTTTGTATTCTTTTTATCAATTATTTATTCTGTTATATGTACTCGAGGGGGGGGGGGGGGGTTCAATATTTGTCTTCTTTCATGACTTAAATCAAATTTATTTATTTTACAATAATAACAAGAATATATTTGAGATCACCATAGCGAGCCCTTTCATTTGATGTAGGTTTGCAAAACTTTTTATTTTTATTTTTCTAGTTTGTCCCCCAAATGTGACCCTTATAAACATCTGCGTTTGGGACATAGGATTACACCATCCTACCAAATTTCACCTGATTTGGTCAGTAGATTCGGAAGAATTGGCTGTGACAGACGAACAGATAGACAGACGCACGAGTTTCATTTCTTGTAAGGAACCCTAAAAACGAATACGATGTATGGCACCAAAGATGTTTATACGAGTTTATATTACATAGTTCAATGTAGAAGTAACTATATGATTTGAATTATTAAGATATTGGAAATAAGCAAAGATACTCGTAGAGCAATGAATATTGTATCTTGATAAGACCAGGCTTTGGTACATTTGCAATAAATAGTTTTTAAAATCTATTTGAAGTTATTTTTTGCATGTACCTACCACCTACAAAGCTATATAGTGTGTGTGTGTGTGTGTGTGTGTTTGTATGGTCAGTCAACCAATATGTTGTACTTGAAGGGGCTAATAAGGCGTGAAACAGAACAACTTTTCCTGTGTGACCAATAAATAAACAAATAAATAAATAGGGACAAATTACACTGAGCTAGCCCCAAAGCATACTAGTACTTATTCTGTGCCCAAAATAAGTTCAAGACTTGTTATGGGATACTAACTCAACGATACTATATTATATATATGACAAATATATATATATATATATATATATAATATAGTTGCAAAACTTTTATTTTATTTTCTAATGTGTATTTACACATTAGAAAATAAAATAAAAGTTTTGCAACCCAACCAATACCCAATTTTTCAAAGAAAAAATATTTACTTTGCCCGTCTATATTTTGGTCATAGGATTAAAACCATCGTATCAAATTTCACCTGATTTGGTTCAGTAGATTCAGAGAAAATTGACTGTAACAAACGGACGGACAGACAGACGCAAGAGCGATCCAATAAGGGTCCCGTTTTTAATTTTTTTTGTACCCATTTATTTTAAAAAAAATAAAAAAAAACGAAATAATGATTTTATTAACCCCCGATGAAAAAGAGAGGAAATATGTTTGGGTTTGGTGTGTCTAAACGAATTAGCCGATTTAGATGCGGTTTTTTTGTTTAAAAGCTGACTTGATCGAGATAGTTCTTACATATACGTTTGATGGATATTGATTCAGCGGTTTATAAAAGTCATGGTGGCTGAACTCTTGAAAGTCGTGGGCTTTTTAGGGTTCCGGAAAGGAACACCTTACCTACAAGGAACCCTTATAGTTTCGCCATGTCTGTCTGTCTGTCTGTCCGTCCGCGGTTTTACTCAGAGACTAGAAGTACTAGAAAGTTGTAATTTGGTATAGGTTTGGTTTTAATCATGTTAAAAAAGTGGTAAAATAAAATATTGAAAAAAAATTTTTTGGTTACCTCCCATACAAGTAAAGTAGAAATCAATGATTTTTTTTTCTTGATTAACCCATCGTGTGGGGTATCATTAAATAGGTCTTTTAAAAATATAGTGAGTTTGTCAGCATCATTTTTCAATTTAGGGATCCGTTTCTGAAATATTTGTTTTTATATTGCAAATTTTTGTTAGCGTCACGTGTCCCCCCTTTCTCTATCTATTAAACGGTTATAGGTACTTGGACTTGTGAAAAACACAGCAGTAGTACATATAACAAAGTTTAAAGGAAAACTATAAGAGCTAAGTAGGGTTTACAAATTAAAAGGTTATAAGCGACTGACTTATAATATGTATTTGGAATTCTATTGAATTTGTATGAATACTAAAATTCATACAAATTCAACAGAAAATTTGTTTTTAGACGTTTTTAGTGGAGTGAACTTAAAGTGGGCATTCGCAACTACGGAACCCTACACTGCGCGTGGCCCGACACGCACTTGGCCTGTATTTATTTAATATGTCTGGCAAATAAGATTGTTCGCTAAATTGAAGTTATTTACGAAAGTTCGTGGGATGGTTTGAAGGGTTATCTAGGGTCTGATCAAGGCCAAATTTTAAATGATATCTCCGTTTCCTTTCAAATGATTTATTTGAAATGGGGGCAGCGCTGGACCCCGAAAAATTCAGGTAGCCCCTTAATTATTTTTCCCTCCTTTTAAGTATTCCAAATTGTAATTAAATTTAGATAACATCAATACATATAAAAAAACAGTAGGAACCGCGTGTCTGTACATTTGATAAAATTAACAAAAAATGGGTGTGGGCCATAAAAAAAGAGTAACAGAATACAAAAAAGATTTTTTTGATCTTTCTGTATGTACTCGCTAATCTTTAAAACAACTGAATAGATTTTAACGGTTTTCATTAAAAGATTAAGCTCATGAGCAACATATAGGCTTTGTTTCATCGAAATCTGATGTCAGATAAAAAAGTTATCGTCATTTAAAGTTTAAAGATAATTTTTCTATGGGCGATTTTAAAGTAACATATTACATAAAATAGCAACAGATGGCGCCTCAAGAAATTTTAAAATGCACTATGGTTGTTTTTGTGAAAATGTATAAATACGAGCTCATTGTTTTGCACTGTACGAGATTTAATTACTGTTGTTGAGTGGTTGAATTTGTTGTTTTTATAATGATGTTTGGTTATACTTGGCTATGAAAATACGCATTGTAATGCAAGTTGTGATCTTGCTTTGATGCTGTGTGGGTTGGTTAGTTAATATTTCGGATAATATTGTAGATTTATTTATAATGATTTATTTATAACTAGCTATTGTCCGCGACTTCGTCAGCGTGGACTTAAGTCTATGAGAATGGCTGTTGGGAGGCGTCTTGCAACCCTAGGTCAACGCTTTTACCGCTTTTGCCAGGCCAATGTGCTACTCCTGCTTCACAGACCTGGCATGGTGGCCGCTTAATTTTTAGAAAGCTCCGAAACCACGAATTTGTAAATATTTAGGATTTCGTACCCAAAGGGTAAAAACGGACCCTATTACTAAGGCTCTACTGTCCGTCTGTCTGTCACCAGGCTGTATCTCATAAACTGTGATAGCTAGACAGTTCAAATTTTCACAGATGATGTATTTCTATTGCCGCTTTACATAACATCACATACTAAAACAGAATAAAACAGTATTTAAGTAGGTAGGTATTCCCATACAACAAACATGATTTTTATAGATAATGGCACGGAACCCTTTGTGCGCGAGTCAATCAATCATCATTTTATATAACGATTAACAAAAGTTTTAGCCAATCGGTTGCATTGGTAACTTTAAAATCAATTTTTCGAACAAAAATGTAGGCCGTGATTTTTTAAATTGATACAACTTTTTTATTTATGAACGGATTAAAATAAAACAAACACTATATGTTAAGTGAAATGTATCAAAATACATTACTGAAAACTGCAACCGAATCGGTTCAGCCGTTTCCGAGATTAATGTTAGCGTACACAAACGCACAGACAAACAGACAAAAATCCTAAAAATCATTGTTTTGTGTTCTATTGCATTGATAATAGCCCTCAACAATATTTTTTCTCTTTTATCTTCCATGTACAGACAGCGATTTAGTTTAAGTATTAAAAGGAACTGCACTTATCCTGGGCGGCGAAATCAGAAGGGCGGTAAAATCGTCGATTTCGAAATTGTCCAACCCTCCCATGCTACCGATACGGAATGGGGGTGTCGTCTAGTTATTAGGGGCCTGCAAAATGAAACCTTATGGCCAGGACGGACCGAGACACGACGTGCTGTTTAGAAAGCAAGGTACTGGTAACCAAGTAGGTAGCAAAACCAACAGGGGCGGCATATTAATATATTTTGCCTCCCCCCCCCTCCAAAAAATTCTAGATCCTGTACTGCTCAAAACTGAATGCTTATTAAAGTAGAGAAATAAGCATTACTACTTTAAGTCCCAATGCATGACGGCGTTCCTCAAGTAACGCGGAGCCACATCGGCCCCTAAAATATAGGTTTTCTTAAGTGCGACTTCATCCCGAGCCGCGTCCATAGCAGGAAGCGAGAGAAAAGTACTGGGTAAAGCTTCCACCGGGTCACTTTTGCTATCGCCACCACCCTATCGATGTGGGCTTTCAAGCTGAGGCATCTGCCGAACTTCAGGTACTCCCAGATATTTGACGTGCGAGTACCTCGGCACATCTTCCCCAAAGAGCTTTAAGGGTGGCAGGAAGCGGACATTTTCAAAAGCAATGTCTGCTTCTTGTTGACGTTCACTAAGGAACCTCCTTTTGAAAGCCTGTCAAGCAGGGCGCCTAGGACTGTCTGCAGGCGTACTTTGAGTTCAAACTAACTGCAAAAAGCGCCGTGTCATCGGCGAAGAGTGCCAACTGAGCCTGGCCGGCAACTGGGATGTCGTCAGTGTATTACGCGTATCACTATGAAAAGCAGATGCTCATGGAAAGAGGCCACATAACAGTCCTAAATGATGTTGGCATGGTTGCTCCAAAAGCCCTTAACCTAACCAAACCTTACGTAACTTTTTTTTCATGTTGAAAAGACCTACCGTTTCGTCCACCCACGGGAAGTTGGGTGGAACCTATCCTTACCTTTTTTAACGTGAGGAAACGAATCAAGAAAAATTGTACCCGTTAGGGTAAAGGCGCGTGTTGGCACAAACGCGCTTTCAACTCGGAGGACCGTATTTGTTGAGCGAAATCCAGTTTCCATCGCCCGATTGGCCCACTTTATGAAGGCATCAGTTGCAGGTCAAAAGCCCGCCTCCTGCACCCTGTGCATTGGGGATGGATGGCCAGGTCGGTTGTTGCCTCCTAGTCTCTCCGCCACCTCTTTGCAGATCATGACGCTCTCCGCAAAGGCCTGCACTGCTCTCCACGACGTTCATGTGACAGACCACAGTTGACAGCGGAAGGTTGTCCGTCCCCCACTACCGTGCACAGTTCAGCGCGGTCTTCCGCAGTAATGCTCAGGCTGGGCAGTCCGTCAGGGTGGGAACATAACCTAACCTAGTCTGTCTCGTAGTCAAGGAGTACCAGGCAGAGCGGCACTCACCGCGCTTTTGTCTCCATGATGGAGAACAGAAAAAATGAATATCTAACTCTTTTCACGCAGATCGTAAAAGCCGATCAAGTGAATGGGTGGAAATGTGATCAGCAGCTAGGAACCTATCCTGTCACTACCAATTTGATTCCTTTTTTCATTATGTCGCCCACAATCACGCTAAGAATGGCGGTAGGGCGTCGTTAGCTCTTGCAGCTCTCGGCTCTGTCTGCAAAGGCCCAGAGAAGCATTTGAATTTGTAAATTAAAATTTTTGAATTTTTGAACAGCGACATCTGTCAGTGATCAAAAAACAATTTTGTAAGAATGCTCCAAATTTACCGAAATTGTCAATTTTTAGGGTTCCGTACCCAAAGGATAAAAATGGGGTCCTAATACTAAGACTTAACTATCCTTCTGTCCTTCTGTCTGTCACCAGGCTGTATCTCATAGAAGCGTAATAGATAGACAGTCAAAATTTTCACTGATGATGTATTTTTGTTGCTGCTATGACACCAAATACCAAAAACTAAATAAAATGAATATTTAAGAGGGGCTCCTATACAACAAAAGTGATTTTTTTATACATAATGGTATGGAACCCTTCATATGCGAGTCCGACTCGCACTTGGCAGGTTTTATTAACTTTATATTAACTTTCAATCATCATTTTATAACACAAGTTTTAGCCAATGTAACGGAACAGTTATTTTATAGCAATTTGATGACCTGATTCTTTTAATTAATATAACTTTTTTATTTGTGAACGGATTTAGACAAAACAAACACTAAATGTTAAGTGAGGCTTATCAAAATACATTAGTGAAAACCGCAACCGAATCGGTGCAGCCGTTTCTGAGATTAGCGTGCACAAACGCACAGACAAACAGACAAAAATTCTAAAAACCATAGTTGTGTGTTCCATTGCGTTGTTGAAAGCCCCTAACAAAATTTTTCTCATTTATCTTCCATGTACAGACAGCGATCGGTTACGATTTTATTATATGTATAGATCAGTCTTTCCTAAAGTGGGCGATAACGCCCCCTTGTGGGCGCTGGAGGTTTTAAGGGGCAGTAACGGGCCCAGAATAAAGTTGGGGGGCGCTGATGTGATTTAAGCAATGAGTGATTTATAACTTCAGCTATTTCATATTTTAAAATTCACTGAAATTAAAATCCTCTTACTACACAACATCCATTTATTAGTTCATATTTATATCCTTTTTTATTGTACAAATATAAACTAAAAATGTAATTAATATTTATTATTTTAATGCGTTCACAACGCTATTTATATCGTTAAAGGAATCAAACACTGAAAAAATTTCGTGTTTTAAAGTTTCGCAGGTGAGGTCCCCACTTCCGATACTCTTTATTATTGTAAAATTGTATTATTATAGCAATTTTTTTTTTAAATTAACAATGTTGATTATTGTTATTTTTTATAAAAGATACTCTAATGTACTGGTGTATGTATTATTATTGCTCTCTCTTGTAAAAAAGTCTAGTTTAGAATATAGGTTGAATTAAACTACAGGCAAGACAAATATGTGATTCAGGTTTTTATGGTGAAAAAAATGGGGGGCGCGGTATAATAACAGATTTTTTAAAGTGGGCGTTTGACAAAATAAGTTTGGGAACTTCTGGTATAGATTGACACTTGGCTATGAAAATACGGACTTTTGATCTTGCTTTGTGGATTGGTTAGTTAAAATTTCGGATAATATTGTTGATTTATAATTTGAGATAGTGTAAGACTGTTCTTTTTTTTTTATTTTGCGTGTTTTTTTTTGTTTTTCTTTGTGGTTTTATTTTATTTTTTTATTATTATCATTACTTTTTGTGTATGTGCGAGTATTTTTTATGTTTTTGTCTTTGACAAAACTTCGGTTGATTTTTAAGGCTTTTACAAGATTTTATTTTATTGTTTTTTTTTTAAATTATTGATATTATTTGACGTATTTTATAAGTATTTGTATGACATTGCCTAGCCTTACTTATTACACTTATTTATTCTGTTTTTTTTTATTATTGATAATTTATTATATTCCAATTGGTTTTTTAATTTTATTAGTATATATAATTTTAATGTATGTGTGGCATGTTATATATATTGTTTTATAATGAGTGGATTACAAAGATCTACGTGTCCACATTGCCCTGAATCTTCGCGTCTTTTCATAACTCCCCGTGGTCTTAATGTTCACATTGGTCGCGTACACAGGACACTGTCTCAGTCTCAGCAACCGATCCCAGTCGTCTCAGCTCAATCGCAGTCAACAAAAGCTGCACCTAGTTTTGAAGACCTTCCACGTTTTAAGAAAAACGTGCGAGTTCTTAAACGTATCCCTAAAGGGGCTAGATGTTTGGCGGCTGGAAAGTTATGCGAAATTATTGAGCAATGTCTCGTTTCAAACGGAAGAGATGACTGGTATACCTTTTTAACTTTTGCCTATTTTTCTTTAAGAGTACCAGATAGAAACGACAATAAGTCCCTGACTACAAAGGTGAAACAAAATATCTCGGAGCTTTTTATTGGAGTACATTGTGAACTCGGTTATCATCAAAATAGAACTGGCTCACGTCGTAAGCGCATTGAGGCAAAAGTGTATGATGGAGATTTAAGGGGTGCTGTTAGGATATTAACATCAGACCTTGGCTTGGCTCCGAACAATACGGATAGTTTAAACGCACTAAAAAATAAACACCCTACACCGTCACGTCCTTTATCATTGCCACCTGAGCCAAATAATGCGTGTCCGGCACTGGTAGTTACAAGCAATGAGGTGCTAGAAGCAATTGGCTCTTTTCACAGTAGTTCTGCGGCTGGATTAGATGGAATTCGACCTATTCATTTTAAGGAACTCACATCTCCATCGGCAGGAGATAGTGGAGTGCGCCTACTGGAAACTCTAACTAAGTTGTACAATTTCTTGCTAAAGGGTCAACTTAATGTAGAAGTCGCCCTTTTTTTACGGTGCTTCATAATGTACGCTAAAAAAAAAAGATGGGGGCTTGAGACCAATCGCAGTAGGAAGTGCTATACGTCGGCTATTGGTCAAACTTGGTGGTCGTGCCGTGAAAACAGATGCGTCTAAGTTATTACAACCTCACCAATTGGGCTTTGGAACGCAACTAGGTTGCGAAGCAGGTATACATGCGACTAGAACATTAGCTATGTCCATTATGGGTCACGATGGAGTCATTCTAAAGCTTGATTTAAAAAACAAAATTTTCCCAGTTTGCCATTTTTGCACCAGTGCTATGTATCACCCAGTCAGTTATTCTTCGATACTACTCCTATATATTCGCAAGTGGAAGTGCAACAGGGAGACCCATTGGGCCCATTGATCTTTAGCTGGGCAATACAAAAAGTTGTATCTTCACTTAAATCGCCATTGAATATTTGGTATCTTGATGATGGTACTGTTGGGGGAAGTCCTTTAGAAATCCTGTAGAAGCGGTACCATCCGCCATTCTTCTTAATAACAACTTATTGAAGATGTCTGAGTCTACTTTGAGAGAACCGCCAGCTCATGTTGCTTTGACTCTTTTTAAAAGCTATATAAATAATAATATAAAATAATGTATATTTCATTTTTACTATCATCATTCATTGTTTATATATTTGTTTATGTATATACATATAATGAATCTAGTTATATGTAGGTATATTTATAAGGTTGGTGTTGGATTTATTTAGATACTAGCTGTAACCCGCGACTTCGTCCGCGTAGAAGTCGAAAATGGTTTAAATAGGATCTTTAATTGGTTTTTTACGTTATAAATTGTGTTTTAATATCCCGTTCCTGTTTCCGTTCCCGTTCCCGTCCCCGTTCCCATTATCGTCAGTTGCTAGGGCAAAAGAGAACAAATGATATATTTGTCTCAATTTTTTGCCTCTGACTCAAAATATGAGAAAGTTTCATAATAATATGAATTCGCAACCCCTTATGCACCCCAAGGGATACAATTATTAAAATTTAATTTCTGTATTATTATTTTTATTGACCACTAATTCAAAAATGTGTCTCGCTTAAAAAATGACGAAGACTCATATAAACTTCCAACCTCTATTTCATCTCTATAGGGATGTAGTTTTCAAAATCTAATAAACACATTATTATTTTCTACTAACTATTAAAATAAATTAAAAATTTCATATGATTCATTTTAAAATTACGAAGTTCCATACAAACTGGCAACCCCTATTTCACCCCCTTAGAGATGGAATTTCCAAAAATTCTTTCTTAGCAGACGTCTCCTAGTCATAATCTACCTTCCTGCCAAATTTCATCTCCATTGGCTAAGTAGTTTTTGAGATTTCGTGATGAGTGAGTGAGTGAGCGAGTGATTTTCGTTTTTATATATATATAGATGATTAACAGAATGCATATTAACAGATGCAATAGCAAATGCGTGTGCACTTTAGGTGCAGGTACGCAATTAACAGAAAGCAAATGTGTGTGCACTTAAGGGGCTACCTGAATTTTTCGGGGTCCTGTGCTGCCCCCATTTGAAATAAATCATTTGAAAAGAAACGGAGATATCATTTAAAATTTGGTCTTGATCAGACCCTGGATAGCATTCAAACTATTTTATAAACTACTGTTTACAGTTTAAAGTGAGATCGTGAAGCTTTTCTATGCACAATTGCAAAAAATGGCCACTTTTGGCGTATGTGTAATGATTTATTTCAAACGGGGGCAGCACTGGACCCCGGAAAAATCAGGTATCCCCTTAAAGGGCCCCATTTAAAATATATCATTTGATAGGAAACGGAGATATCATTTAAAATTTTGTCTTGATCAGACCCCGGATAACCCTTCAAACTATTTTATGAACTATGTTTACAGTTTAAAGTAAGAACGTGAAGTTTTTCTACGCACAATTACGAAAAACGGCCACTTTTGGCGTATGAGCGTAGAAAAGCTTCACATTCTCACATGAATCTGTAAACAGTAGTTCATAAAAAAGGGTTATCTAGGGCCTTCAAAAGAGGAGGTTATCAGTTCGTCGGAATGTATAATGTCTTTTTTTATGTATGTTCACCGATAACTCCAAGACGCCTGGACCAATTAGGAAAATTCTTAAATATGTTGCCTTATATGTAGGTAGGTATACTCCCTTTCGGGTTGATACCCCCTTTTTGCTCCACATTGTATCCTAAGGGCCAAACCTAAGTGTCTCATTATGAAAAATGCATTTTTAAGTGCTTTGACATTGTAATTACATAATTAATTGATATTTTATAAAAGAAGAAACTGACTGACTGGTGACTGACTTATATATCAACGCACAGCCCAAACCGCTAGGTCTGACTCTAAATTTGGCATATAAGTTCCTTATGAGGTCTAGGGTGCACTAAGAAAGGATTTTGCAAAAATCCTTTCTTAGTGCTCCCCTAGCACTAAGGGGATAAAACGGGGGTTCAGTTTGTATGGAGAAACAAGATTAGTTAGACCATTTTATTCGAAACGTCGCAGAAGTAATCCTACCGGTAAATGAGTATATCAAACATTTTAACATAGTAATGTAAAATATGTTACAACAAAATTAATATCGTAAAAAAAACAATTAAAAATCCTATTAGAACCATTTTCGACTTCTACGCGGAAGAAGTCGCGGGTGAAAGCTAGTTACATAATAATTACAATATCAAGGCACTTAGTTTAGTTTACTGCACTACTTTCTTTAAAAAAAGTTACTAAACATCGATACACAATATTGGTTCTCCATACAAAATCTGTTGGGCGCTGATTTGAATGGGAAGCCGAATATTATTATTGTTTTTCGTTTATTATTTTTATGGAAAGTAGGTCAGTTTCATGGGCAGAACTTGCTCTTTAGAATATTCGTAGTCATTGTCACATACAATTTAATGACTTTTTTTATCAGCAGACGGCCTTAGCTTGCTATTAGATTAGATAGGCGATGGACTGAATGAGAATCCGTTTCCACTTATAAATCTGCGCTCCGAAATCACAGTAGGTAATCGTCATATCTATGTATGTATATTTTAAGAGTTTGTATCGCTGGAGTATTCATTTATTACCTACAAAGTATGATTGTCTACTTAGGTACATACATACATATTATAAAAGAAAGAAATTCTTTATTCGGAAATCGAAACCATTAGATACAACTAACATATACCTTCAATAAAAACAACAACTACGATTTGCCGGAACGGCAAATGCAGTTTGCCACAGCGCTGATTTTCAGCTGGTGCCAAAATAAATGAGTATCAGTGGAATGTCTGTAAGTGGTATTGTGTAATCTGTAAGTGGTGTAAGTGGTATATTATCACGTCTGTTTCTTTTAAAAGTAAACAAAAGTATGTTTACCTATAGGGGAAGATATGTCAAAACAGTAGGTATATATGTTAAAAGTGGAAATAATTATATAGGTACCTATCTAGGTATTCTTTTTCATAATTGAGTAATAGTAGATTGTAAGTGATCAATACACCCGAGATAACAAGGCTCACGAGCGCGCGAAACGAGCGAGGGAGCTTACCTATAGTTCGAGGGTATTATTGATCACTTACAATCTACTATTACTCAATTATGAAAAAGAATACCTAGATACACCAGACACTCACACTCGACTTGTACACTCTACTTTTCATCATAAAAGTGATGAAATTATGAAAAACTGTTACAACTGATTGGTTATAAATATCAATACATATAATAAAACAGTAGGAACCGCGTGTCTGTACGTTTGATAAAATTAACAAAAATGGGTGTGGGCGATAAAAAAAGAGTAACAGAACACAATTTTTATTTTTTTTATTGATGTGAAACATCTATAGGCGCACGTGAGACCGATTTCTGGCGTGGCGACGCGTCGCCACGCGCAATCGACTGTGCGTTTCTCTCTCACTCGATCCGGCGTTAAGCCATCTCTTTCGCTCCACTGAGCTCGGATACCTATAATGTTTACGAAATAACGTCGATGTTTCACATCTACCAGGCGTCCCGTGACGGCTCCATTTTTTTTTTTGTCTGTTTGTTTATATATTTTTGTCGATATATATATATATATATATATATATATATATATATATATATATATATATATATATATATATATATATATATATATATATTACTTATTCTATTTTGTGCTTTGCTTTCAAAAATGCTACGAAGAAAGTCAAATCTGTCTCAGAATATTAGACAAGCGAAAAGACAGCGGATGATGATGACTAAGTGTTAACCGAGAACGAAATTCATTGACTCGCGCCTCGGAGAGTTCCACTCAAAGAGAGTCTTGACTAAGTGCTGATCGTGAACTTCATTCGCTATGTCGCGCCTCGGAGACTTTTACAGATAGGGAGTTACTTTTGACTGCTGACTTCGTCTACGTACCTATATATTAATACACAAAGGTTATGATTATTATTGTATTCATTATAATCCATACATAAGTTGTTGTATGAATGAGTAACTGATATCCATACATTTAGAGATCCTTATAAACTTTCACATTTGCAATATTTAAAGTATACCGCATCACAATAAAAAAATTGAACTGTAGATATACGACTAATCTGACAAAAAATAAAAATTTGTCATTTCATCAACAAGGGTGTGTAAGAAAACTGAATTTCATACGTGCTAAGTCGCGGGCACCAAATACAGATAATAAAGTATGTATTCGTGAGCATGATATACTTATAAGGAGTTACAGAACACTAAAAATATTTTTAAAATTTTTGTTTGTATGTCAGTGTCTGTATGCACACTGTACACCCGAATGTCCGAAACTGCTGAACGGATTTTCACGCGGATGAAGTCGCGGGCACAGCTAGTTTAAGAAATATATCCTTACACAATCAAAAATTCTTTTGAAATCGGAGGTAATGACTGCCTTTGCCTCCATTTTTACCAATTCAGGCGTCGAAACGAATTCTTCACTTGATCCCGTAATTTTTATTAAAAGTATTATTTTGCAATTTTCTGCATCAAAAAAATTTCGCGCGCCAAGCCGTATTTTTTATGGCCTTGCGCTGTTGGTGTATTCCTGAATTCTATGAATGGCTGAATACACCATGTACTTATTTTATGAATGGCTGAATACATGTTGTATTCAGCCATTCATAGTGGCCAGTGCGCTTGTTTTAAAATAAAACTCAATTTCAATTATCATATTATCATATTCTATCAAACTAAATTAGGAGCCTCATAGAGCGACCGCTCGGCCGCCTTCGATTTTCAAATTTACCTACCTTCCTAAGAATGTAAAACGAACTTACAAACCGGATTTTGAGTTAAATACAACCTCCTTCTAGAGCTTGAATGATGAAAAAATGTTGACCTAACATCAACAATAATTACCTACCTAAGTAAACGTGGAGCCCATAGTCCGTGCGTCGCCAAGAGGTAATAGCTTAAAAATACAAATTTCAACAGTCTGTTAAAGCAAGTCATTAAACTCATCATTGATAACCAAAATGGCCTTGGCCAAGACATCGTCACAGAATTAATAAGAGTATTACATAACATCGAGTCGCCTCGTGCCTCTAATTTTAACGCAGCTTCAAAGTGCTTAGACTACACGGCGTACAGTCAACAGTATAGATGAGAAAAATCAAATGTTTACTTGGAACAAGAGTGATTTCATCATCATTCATTCATTATCGACAGCCTTTCATATCCCACTGTTGGGAATAGGCTTCCCTCAGTGTATACCAGCTAACCACCTCGCCTTACGAAACTAGTTTCGAACCGCGACTTTTCATATATTATTATCGACTCATCTGCCTCTCGGACACCACTAGATTTACCATCCAGGGTCCACCACTCCATCAACACACCAAAATCTTTATATGGAACAGGTAATAGAGAAAATGCGTAGTGAGTAGATTTTGGGAAATGTCTCTGATTTTGTAAGCATTTACGTAAAAAAGCCCTGAAAGCACAATTATATTTTTTTTTTCGTTACATTGACTTTGGTGTTTGGCTGATAAAAAAAGTCAATTTAAGAAGTAATAAATAGTTTAAAAAGTAATATTACCATAGGACTTCCTTTAAATATTAAAGCTACTTTTGTTATAAGGCTAATCCTGTAAACGCAATATTTGACACAGCCCCCGTACATAAGTTCATACATCCCGCCTACAAATGCGACATAAAAGTGACGTCACTCCTATCCGGTCTTTCTAAGGCGCTCCGAGACGCCGTCCAAAGGCGCATGTGACTTGTGATGTGACCAAAATCTTTTTAAGATATAAAGGTTACAAACCTTTATATCTTAAAGAGATTTTGGGTTAGCAAGGTAGTTTTTTCTTGGACGTGCCTATTTTCAGGAACTCTTTGCATAGCACAACGACAAAAATATATGCATCTTCCCTATAGTTGAGACATAAACTTTGGTTACCGATGACAACTGCAGTATTTTAAAAATTGTCATTTTTCTTTAATCAAAGCGAAGATTAGAATCCCCCCAAATAAAAAACTTATATATGTATATCTTGTGTTACGAGAGACTGGCATAACTATATTTTATAGCAGCATTCGCTGAAAGTAAAACATAACAAGTGATAAAAATATCCAAAGATAAATTAACCCTTTGTATTTCAGAGTATCAAACAATAGTTAAACAATACACTCTCGCGTAGATCTACTACCGATTTTCATATTCACCTGGCCGCGCGGGTTCAAATCAGAGACCCTTCGTTTCAGGGACTACGTTTAGGACAACTACGGCGCACCACAGATGTACTCTTATCTTCTTTTTCTTGTTTTATGAGCTTAGTGGCTTTTGTCGGTGGAATATGTGCCATTTTTTTACTTCTAGCGCTAGATACAACATGAGGGGCCCCTGTTATTCCTTTCAGATGTTTCATATGTAGACCCTGTGTATAGATATGAAATATCTCTTTCTTTGTCTATTTTGACTGTTATTTTAATTTCATTATCCTTTAGTGATCTGGTATAGCCAGTGGTTCGATTTATTACAGTGCTTTAGTAAGTACAGTGGTCGCTAATTTATAAATTGTATAAAATACGCACGTGATTAAGACAGTTGTTCTAGGTATAAAACGAAGACTAACTTTAGTACTTGTTTTAAACCATTATCCACCCGAAACAAGTTTATATCTAGTAACATGTTCAGTGGCAACTTGTTTTGGGTGAATGTGGACTGGATAATGATTTAAATAGTTTTTCAAAACTAATAACCGACTTCAACACCAAAGTAAGCGTAAGTGTAAAAGTGCCTGTAAAGGTCTAATTACTGAATAAACATTTGAATCTTTGAATCTAGCTACACAACCGATTTTGGTAAAATTTATATGGGACCACCTGACAAGTACCTATGCCCTTTCAACAAAAAAAAAAGATTTTCCAAATTAGTCCAGGCGTATTTGAGTAATTGGTGAACAACTGAACATACATAAAAATGAAAAACATTTCGACGTTTGGACAACCTCTTCCCTGTTTTGAAGTCGATTAAAAAGTACTAAAGTTAGTCTTTGTTTTCAATAGGTAAGTAAGACAGTATGAGCGAAGGAATTCGGATTATAATAGTAAACCAGAATCCGGATTGTAAGGGATTACCGGCCTACACAAAAACCTGCTATGAACTGACCTTCGGAGCCATGCCGACTGAGTCAAATGATTACCTCAAATCACGTCACACTACTTTCAACCGCTGTTTGGACCTGATGTGTCAGTGTCATTGTTCGTGTAGCGTACAAAAGACAGTGTTTTCCTGTTGACCGAAAGGATATATAAGGTAGGTACGAGTAGATACTTTAGTTTTAGACTATTAATTGTGTTTCGTTTATCTTCTAATTGTCAATAACTAAAGGCAGAAACAGACCTACTACTCGTAAGCCCGTAGGCATCTTAGAAATAAAAATACCTATCAAATCTCAGCACTTTTATTCAAATATTTTTTCGCAAAGTCCTTTGATAATAAGACAAACTCTCATTAAACCACTACATCGGTTTATGAATAAAAATGTCGTCAAATGAGTTCAGCGCTATCAGTTTCTTTTCGAATTCTAAAAATCAAAATTTCTGTCACATTTTCTTATTTTTGTGGATTTTGTTATTCTGTCAATTGAAACTATCTGGTTGAAATTATTACCATACTCATAGACAGATACACACACAAGC
This sequence comes from Acrobasis suavella, assembly GCA_943193695.1. NCBI lineage: Eukaryota > Metazoa > Arthropoda > Insecta > Lepidoptera > Pyralidae > Acrobasis > Acrobasis suavella. The sequence continues at coordinate 35,713,129 of OW971928.1, forward strand.
TACAAAATAATATATAAGTACAAAAAATATATTTAAATGGGATGCTAATATATTTAAAAAAAATATATTAAGTAGATTACCTATATTTTGACCACAAAATATTCCACAATTTAATTTTTTATAGAAAGAAGAAAGAAATAAAAAATGGCACACAATTATGCAACAATCGAAAACCAAAAAAAAAAATGAATCTTTTGAATTTAATTCTAAGGATGAATCATTTGAGGCGCTTTCGCAAGTTAAGCAATCCTGGGCGTGATCTGCACTTAGATGAACATCAAGTGTCATAAAATTCTATGATATTCTATGATAAGAGTCATGGCAGACGATGCGGCTTGTAACCAATCACTATTTAGATTTTGTCTTTTAGGTTGGGTTAGGTAGGTAGGTAAAGTTAGCTAAGGTTACCCGCCAATTATCAAAACCTAAATTAAAAATGATTAAAGAAATAAGCCTTAGAAAAATGGTCCCCCCATACCAGGCGACTGCGTCGCATAGAGGTGTAGAATGGTCAAATTGTTAGCGCACTGAGAGAGGAATACACGAGGATTACAACACAACGGTGCAAGAACGAAAGTTTTATCTCTTTAACTTTGGGAAATATGGACAATTAGAAAGTAGACCATCATTCACTATATCAAAGGAAGATTTTGATAAAACAATCAGAAAACGCTTAACAAACGGTAGATAAACTAAACAAAGATTATGAACAACATAAAAATCATGCAGAAAGTTAGTTAACTGCTCGCTCTGTCTCTGCCCCATTAGGGATAAAGTCGTGATAGAACGAACATGCTGTAAAAAAGTGCACTAGAAAAAATCTACCTGTATATTATTTCGTTTAAAACTTATCAGTTATCAACACGTATGATGCGAAAATAACTGTGCGTATTTACAATATAGATAAAAAAAATTGTGAAATAAATACAGTCAGTGTAGTAGTAGGTAATCACTGCTGAAGGTTGTATTTGATTTAAGTACATATGTGTAAATAAGTTCCAATGGTTGTATCATCCAGCCAATACTAGTATTCTTTTCCTTATCCGAGCGTGTCCTATAACATAACGTTTACTAACTGTAACTTTATTGCGCATGGCGTATTGGTAAAGAACTATGCTAATCCACTTTAATCCACCAATCAGGGATTCTATGTTGGTTCTCCAGACAGGGCCATAAATTATAATATTGTATTATTAATAGCTGTTGCCCGAGACCGTTCATGTCGATATCTTTTATTCTTCAAAAGTAGAAATATAAATCCCAGCACTAGCTGCAAAATCATAGGCTCTTTCTTCGTGGAATGGACAAAAATGTAAAAATTAATTTAAGTCCACGAAGAGCACCTGCGAATATTAGGTACTATTCGTGGAATAGGCCAGGTACTATTTGCCAGGTGCTATTCAGACGGGTGCTCTAAGTGGAAAACTTCATGCTGGTCTGGGAGAAAGGCAAAATCTTTTAATGTACCACTTGCTTCTCTCTGTACAGATTGAAAAGCCGATCGAGAGAATGGGCGATATTTGAACCATGTTAACCTTTCTTTTTCTCGGAGAAAATCCCTTCGGATACCTAACCAGTCACGGGAGACAGTAAGGTTATGTGGTGTTGCTAACTAACTCCGCTGTATCACCTCTCAGCCGCTATGGGCCGGGGCCGTGCGCTATTCACGCCCCACAGGCCCGGCGTGGCAACCGCTATGGCGGTCCCTGCCAACTCTGGGGTTCGCTCTCATTATGAAAGGGTGTCAGAGCGAGTCTGTGGGGGGGGGGGGGGCTTACGGCTGAACTCCGGAGGGCTGTCTGTCGGACGATGGAAACCCGTTCCCACTATCCAACTAGCCCTCAAGATATGGGGCCTGCAAAAGTAGGCTCTGCCCCAAGTCAGCCTGACCTGACGGTGCCCGAGACATACCTAATCCTAGCCAGCCGCAAAGGATAGGGAGAGCGGCAACGTAACACCAACACTCCACTTTCCCGCGACTCCTATCACGGCTATGATAGAAGGGAGTTCACCTCCTTCCCTCATAGCCAGGCTATTCCCACCTGGAATGTGCTCCATCCGGCCCTTCCTCTTCGCTTCCCTGAGGGTGGCAAAGCTGCAGGTACTGAGCCCCCCATCTCTATAAGATAGAAACCCGGTCGGGAGGGAACCTAACCTTCACTCATCTTCTCGCCCTCAATCACGCTAAAAATGGCTGTCGGGTGGCGTTGGGTCTTGCGGCCCTAGGCTCTGTCTGCAGAGGCTCTAAGCACAGGGCCGCACTTAATTTTTTGATTAGCGACGTATATCGGTGATCACAAAAACTAATTTTTAAGGACACTCCGAAACCAGCGGATTTATCAATTTTTAACTTTATATAACCATTTAATAATCAATCATTTACAAAACATAATATAACATTAACCAAAGGTTTTAACAGTTATTTTATTACGGCAATTTTTCGAACAAAAATGTTTGACGTGATTCTTTAAATAAATATAACTTTTTTATTTATGAAACAAATTAAATTTTAAGTGAAGCTTATCACAATATTTTTGTGAAAACTGCAACTTAACCGGTTCAGCCGATTCTGAGATTAGCGTGCACAAACAAACAGACAAAAATTCTAAAAATCATTGCGTTGATAAAATATTTTGTCTAATTTATACAATATTTTGTCTAATTTATCTTCCATGCATAGATAGCGATCGGTTACGATTTTATTATATGTACGATGATGATGACAAGGCCTTTTTTAACAATCAATTTTATGATGATAGACACAATACAGAACACCCTAAGGTGCATGTCTGCTCTGTATCACTAAATAGCTAGATATCATGGGTAAATTCGGTAGTGGAGTTTTACTTTTGGGGCGCAGCGTAATTTGTCTTTATCTACTTATTTTTACTCGTAGTTATTTTTTTTATCCACTGGTGAGGTATCAATGCTCATTACTCATCTTTAAAATAGGGGAACATAATGTGGTCTATCAGCTTTATATTACATACTATTTACAATTTTTTATTATAATTTTTATTACATAATTGGAATGCGTAACCCCAGCAAAATGTTGCGCCTTAGAGAAATGTGAGTATTATAGATACTTAGTTCACAGTAAGCCTCAATATGTTCAAATAGCAAAATTCGTTTATGTATTCCGATTCATCATCAAATATCGAAGTAATTTATTATTTAAAAAAATCCGAAAATTCCGGTTTACTCGTAAACTAGTACATTTACTAACAAATAAAAAGCAGTTATATAAACGTATGATATACCCTTCTAACGTGTAGAAATTCGGATGAACAAACATTACACAATATGAAGATATAAAAGAATTTCATCGAATTCCTAGTGGTGTGTCTTTGGCCATCGAATATGCAGTTCTCTCTGAACACAAATAGATAAACTATAGTGAACATATGTGTTCATTTTGTCACAAAACATGCCTGAAACTTTCGGCTTCAAATCTCGGATGGAATAAAAGTTATTAAAAAAACAAGAAAATATCAATTCTCCTACAAACCGACTAAATAATGGAGGCTACGAAAAAGCGGCCGTTTCATACTTGCGGGTTTCCTACGCAAATTAGCAACCTAATAACCGATAAAAAGTACAGTCGAGCAGAATAATATTCATGTAGCCGATATTTAAAATGTTTAAAGTAGCGATGCATCCGATACCGATACCGATACCGATATATCGGCGATACTTCGGGTTAGCCGATATATCGGTATCGACGATATTTTTATGACCGATTCAACGATACTTGTTTTTTTAAAATCGCCTTTCTCCGCAAAACTTAAGATTACTTTGTTTTTTAAATAAAAATGTTATTAATGTTAATTACTAAAATTTATAATAATTATCTAATATCGACCTATGTAACTACTTTTCATATTAATAAAAAAATAATCCGACTGGTGATTTATTTATTTTATCTTCATGTTTGATTCAATTAACGTATCAGTATCGGTATCGGTATCGCCGATATTTGTATAAGAGTATCGGTATCGGTATCGTATCGGCGAAAAGGCGTATCGATGCAACCCTAGTTTAAAGTATATTAACTATAGTATTATTTGGTGTGAATTCATACATTTGTGACATAATTAGTTTTTAGCAATAGGGTTGACAACTCTATGGCAGTGTATGTTGGATAGATTAATAAATGTCGCATCCCCCACTCAAATAAATCAATAAATACGAGTTTTATATTTTATTATTATCTACGAGACAGATTTTTAATTCCTTGTCGTCATTAGTATGAGGTAACCAGAAACATAGTTAAAACTAAGTATTTAATATTAACAGTTGTAAATTAATAGATGATTACAATACTCGAGTACTTTTGTAAAAAAAAACAAAAATTATATTAATATTGAAATGCATAACATTTGATCACATATCACGGTGTCCAACTAGTGATGTACGTCTGGGAATATTGCCACTGCCGGAAATTTACCACTCCCAATGTGCCCGGAAGTTTATTAATATTGCCCGAAATTCCCACCCGAATTTCGCCCATCGCGCTACTCAGCGCACTTTCGAAGGTGTTTGAAAAACTCCTGCTCCCGTACATATCACCACGTGTAGAGCAGTAGGGATTCCGGCCAGAGCATTTGACGACGCACCAGATAGCGAGACTCCACCAGATTTCGGCAGTAACCAACGCAAGAAACAAGTGGCTGTGCTATGTGTGCATGCTCCTTAACAACGAAAAGGCGTTCGACCGAGTATGGTGCGAGGGGCTGCTATATAAAATGTCCGCAACGCCTAATCCGATGCCCCGCAGACTGCAGAAAGGGTCGAAAACACCGAATCAACAGAACGCCTCGGGCGGACTGGTGTTCCCCAAGGAAGCTGTCTGTAGCCTGCATGCTACGCGTGTTACACCAACGACATCCCAGTGGCTGGTCAGGCTAAACTGGCTTTGTTCGCTGACGACATCGCGAACTTTGCGGTCAGCATGAACGCAAATCACGCCGCCAAGAATAGACGCCCTGCTTGACTGGCTCTCAAAATGGAAACTGTCAGTGAACGTCAGCAAGGCGCAGGTACGGTCAGCCTCAAAAGTGGAGTCTCAATTTTTCATACAATTAGTATGAAAAATTGGAACTCCATTTCTGAAGCTGACCGTACAATCTGGAAACATCAATTTACCGCCACCCTTAAACTGTTCGGGGAAGACATGCCGTCGTAGCAACACTTTTAGTACCTGGGGTAAAGCTTGACAGACGCCTAAATCTGTGTGCCCAAGTCGATGGGACAGTGACATAAGCGAAGATAGCCAGTGAAAGACTCCGCCCACTGCTCTCCTCTCGCCTCCCACTACAGACGCGGCTCGGGATCTACAAGACGTACGTGAAATCCCGCCTCGCCTACGCGGCCCCTGCGTGGTAAGCATTCCGCTCGGAGACTAACAAATGACGTCTCCGCGCTCAAGAGAACCTAAGTCTCTTGGCGGCTGTCGGCGTTACGTGAGGAACGCCGTGATCCACCGGGACTTGAGGTGGGAGGGCCTGCACAACTTTGTCTCTGCAGACATTGACTCCAAGGTGGACCTCTCGGCGTACCCCCATCTCAGGGGGATCGCGTCCCTGCACGCCCACCGACCGGACCACAAGTACTAACTCTCGCCCCGTAGTGCCATTATCCCGTCGACAACCGAGCTTGGCACTGCTTCAACAGTGACGACCGACCTGAACCGCCAGTTCTAAGAAGTTTGATGTGGCCGCTACGGCCACAACCCTGTGACCCGCCTGTAGTTTCAGGTGGCGGTAGATTCACTATAGAGGGCCACAGCCAAAAGCGGATGGTGAGACGACCACTCGATGAAAAGTACACAAATACTTTAAAGAAAACACGGACCATGCTGGTCGTAAAGTGTATAAGTGTGGTTTATGTGAGGACAATTTTACGTTTTATTTCTTTCTCTCTTTCTTTATCTTATTAGTCATTTATTACATAAGGCAATAAAGGTTAGAATTTTAAATAAAATCTTAGTGAAAATTGTAGGACATAGTAAACGGGCAATCTCTTGGGAATACTGTTAACAGTTTACTGGAAATTTTGCCGGGAATATTGCCAATGCACTGGGAGCTATTTGGAGGAATAGTCACTCTGAACACTATTTATCAGTTTACAACAGCAAATAAGGTTTGGATCAAAAGTATTTAGGAAATAATTGACTAATCTTCATTTGACCCTAATGGCATCATTACTTGGTGGTATAGATTGATATCTTTGCCTAGATGAATATAGAAAAACTAAATAACCTCTGTCATGACTTTTCTGTCAAGTTGACATATCAACAAACATCAACATAATCTGATATAAACTGTTTTGTTGTTCTGTTTTCCAATTAGTTAGAGAAATCTACTAAATCATATGGAAAAATAAAGGTTTTTTTTTACCCCTACATGCAAAAATGACACAATGTTCTATTATCCTTTTGTGTGTGGCTATACTGGATTCCGGTATAAATCAATTGTTTCACTATTGTGTCTGGTTTTTGCAACACGCGAAAGGATAAATACTCGTAGGTACTATGTATGAAATCTTTATCACAAATAAGTAGATATACCTACTCAAATTAAATCTTTGCTCCTCTTCTTTCTGCCAAACAATGTTGAGTGCTCGTCACGATGTATTCTATAATCATGATGTTATTTACTTTAAGTAGATTGCGTGAGTTGGCTTTTACAAAAGTATAACTCATGATAAATGCGTTGATAAGATGATAAACAAGGTAAATTTGGAAATTTGTATAGCAAATGACATTGACACATATTAATATGACGAGCAATAAATTGTTTTAAAAATGGCAAAAGAATTGGTCAATTGGCCTGGTGATGACGAATCACGTCTCAAACTTTAAAAATTAATAACTGTATAAATACATCGAAATAAAAAAATAAATATTCAAATTAGTTTCTTAGCATAGCCTATATTTTCAATAAAAGGCAAAATATTTACTGGTTAGAAAATTTTATCAATGCCCCTTTTCGTATATATGATATTATATGGATAACTTATATTTCCAGTATATAGGCGATTATAAACTTAAGTTAATTCAATATATCTGACTCTAATAAAATGAAGATTTAATCAATTTTCCCAGTAAATTCCCACTTTGGGAACATTTCCGGCAACGATTCCAGCAAAATTTCCAGTCCCTGGCATTGTTTGTCCACGGTACATCACTATGTCCGACACAAGAAGTTTGTTTTACAGTTCTGTCCCGCTTGCCACTATGTAGGCGTCTCTTTCTCACAACGCCGCGAAGCACAGGCATACATTTTTCTTCCATGAGTCATGTTAGTCAAGCCATACCATTGTGAGACCTGGAAAGTTGCTGTTGTGCTGCGCTATTATATTTAAAAATGGTCAGTATTTTTCTTTTTTTTACTAACTTGTTTATAGTGTGTGTAATATATAGCTTAATTACTAATTATAATATTTGAAATGTTGTATCGTTCAGTATACTAAGTATTTTATACTAAGAAATGTTAATTTACTTTTGTAAATATGTTTCAGATTGTACTGAAAAGTATTTACATCATTTAAGTCTAGAATTAGTGATAAAAGTACACTTGTTTAATAGTACTCAATTTATCTGTGATTTTCCTAGTTTAAGTTATATAGCATAGGTACAATTATTGTAAAACAGTAATATGAATAAAAAATAATTATGCTCATGTATTTTCTTTATCCACCAAACGCAAGATCCTTTTTGTGTGCGACTGTACTAGCAAAAAAAGACTATTGTACCATTTTTTTGAGATGGTTACTCTCAAGTATGAAACGGCCGCTTTTTCGTAGCCTTCGTTATTTTTTAGTCGGTTTGTAGGAGAATTGAACATATTTTTTTGTTTGTTTAATAACTTTTTATTCCATCCGAGATTTGAAGCCGAAATTTTCAGGCATGTTTTGTAATAAAATGAACACATATGTTCACTATAGTTTATTTATTTGTGTTCAGAGAGAACTGCGTATTCGATGGTCAAAGTTACACCACTAGGAATTCGATCAAATTCCTTTATATTGGTTGGGGAAAAAGTCTTTTCGCATATAGTATGTATGAACTTTTAATAAAACCACTTTGGCTATACTATTTGTACCTGGCTGGTTTTGGTATCATTTAAAAGTTTAAATTTTAAAGAAGATAATTCCAAATTCAAATTAGGAAAATGCGTGATTTTCATTTGTTTTTCTTACCGTCAAGATGAGTGAATCTAATGAAGAAATTAGATACATTTTAAAATTTTACTACCAATAAGGTAAAAATGCAAGGCAAGCCGCGAAAAAAAATTGCGATGTTTATGGACCTAGTGCAGTGTCTGTGAGAGTAGCACAAATTTGGTTTAAGCGTTTTCAATCCGGAAATTTTGATGTCAAAGATGCACGTCGCTCTGGTCGCCCTGTTATGGATAAAATGGATGATATTTTTGAAAAAGTGGAGCAAGATCGGCATATCAGTAGTTACGACGTAGCTGAAGAACTGGGAATTGACCACAAAACAGTCTTGGCCCATTTGAAAAAAAAAATGGGTACACAAAAAAGCTAAATATTTGGGTACCTCACGAGCTCTCTGAAAGAAACCTAATGAACCGTGTACTCATTTGTGATTCTTTATTACGACGTAATGAGACCGAACCATTTTTGAAGAAATTGATAACTGGTGATGAAAAGTGAATCACGTACGACAAGAACGTGCGAAAAAGGTCATGTTCAAAGGCCGGTCAGGCTTCACAGACTGTGGCGAAACCCGGGTTAACTCGCAACAAGGTGATGCTGTGTGTGTGGTTTGATTGGAAGGGCATTATTCATTATGAGCTGTTACCACCAGGCAGGACCTAGCTTTTATTTTTAATGAATGCATTGATGAAGGCATTTTTCCAAATTTAATGAAATGCAGTAAATTGATACCTTTATTTAAAAAGGGGGTAAGAACAGATCCTGGTAATTATAGACCTATCTCCATTTTGCCAGTTTTGAGCAAAGTGTTTGAAAAGATAATGCTTAATCAAATGCAACATCACTTTATCACCCATAACCTTTTTCATAGCCAGCAGTTTGGTTTTACTGGAGGGAAATCGACCACCGATGCGGGGGTAGCGCTAGTTACTCACATTTACAACGCATGGGAAAACAAGCATGATGCAATCGGTTCTTTCTGCGATCTCTCAAAAGCATTTGACTGCGTAGATCACCCGACACTTTTGCTCAAATTCCGTCAGTACGGTTTTGACGATAAATCTATAAACCTCATTCAATCATATTTAACGGATAGGCTTCAGACGGTTGATATAAATGGCATAAAGTCAAACGGATCTCTTGTCAAAATGGGTGTACCTCAAGGTTCTATCCTAGGACCGTTCCTCTTCTTAGTGTACGTCAATGATTTGCCTTACGCGGTTGAAAAACAGGCTGGTATTGTGTTGTACGCCGATGACACGTCTCTTATTTTTGAAATAGACCGTCATAGCGAAGATGCTACTGCGGTGAATGACACACTATCGGCCATTTCTAATTGGTTCTCTGCCAATAACCTTCTGTTGAATGCAAACAAGACCCAATGCATTAGATTTAGTCTTCCTAACGTGAGGCAGGCCAATGTTGATGTGCTACTAGACGGTCAAAACTTAGATCTCGTTGATAATACTACTTTCTTGAGAATCACAGTAGATTCAAAACTTCAGTGGGATATCCATATTTCTAAACTCGCTAATAGGCTGAGCTCAGCGGCTTACGCTATTAGAAGAATCAGACAACTGACAGATGTAGCAACTGCTAGACTAGTTTACTTTAGTTACTTTCATAGTCTGATGTCCTACGGGATTCTTCTCTGGGGGAGTGCTGCTGATATACAGACTATTTTTATTTTACAGGAAAGGGCAATTCGTTTTATTTATGATTTAGGATCGAGAGACTCCCTAAGAGTTTTTTTAAGAAAATTGATATACTCACTGTACCATCCCAGTACATATTTGAAAATATAATGTATGTGAGGAAAAATATTGCCTTATTTAATAAAACAGGTGATATTACGGATAGAAACTTACGTAACATAAATGTTTTAGTTACCCCGTATTATACGTAGGCTGAAAACAGTAAGTAAATCGTTTAAGGGAAACTGTATAAAGTTTTATCATAAATTGCCAGAATCGGTCCTTGATGTGCCAGATAGAAAATTTAAAGTTTATGTAAAGAAAGTACTTTGTAAGAAGGCTTATTACGGAACCGATAATTATTTTAAAGACAAAAACGTCTGGCTTGAGCTTGGCGCGGGTCCCTTTTAAAGGTTTATATTTGTACACTCACAAATGACATAATTTGAGTACAATCAGTACATGAATTTTATACAAATTGACATTAATTTCAAATTTGACATTTTTAATTAATAATTATTAGCAATGTATTCTCAGTCCACACATCTAATTTTAATAACAGTATAATTGTAAGGTTGACGTTTTTGGAGAAAATGCTGCAGTACAGTTTGTTACCGCTTCTTCTGTACTTGCGCTTTGGAGGCGGCAGTAAACTTAGTTGTAAGTAAATGATCTGACGTCAATAACTAACTATTAAGAAATCGAAAGAAAAAAGAAATGACAATTATCAAGTGATATAAATATCCAAAGATAAATAAATGATTTTTGACTTTGACTTTTGGACCATCGATTCAGAACTCTACTGCGAACAACTGATAAGATTAAAGCAAAAAGTTGAGAGAAAGCGCCGGAATTAATCAACGGAAGGGGTGTGGTTTTTCATCATGATAACGCTAGACCTCACACATCTTTAACCACTCAGCAAAAATTAAGAGAGTTTGGCTGGGAGGTGTTAATGCATCCGCCGTATAGTCCTGACCTGGCACCTTCAGATTTCCACCTGTTTCGGTCTCTTCAGAATTCTTTAGGCAGTGTCAGGTTAACATCACGAGAGGACTGCCAAAACTACTTGACGCAGTTTTTTGATCAGAAGCCCCAAAATTTCTATAGCAATGGGATCATGTCCCTACCTATAAGATGGCAAAACGTTATCGAACAAAATGGTACCTACGTACTTTAGTTAAATGAAAATAAACTATATTAAAAAATGTTTTGAATTTTCATATAAAATGCTAAAAGACTTTTTCCCCAACCTATTATCTTCATATCGCGTAATGTTTGTTCATCCGAATTTGTACACGTTAGAAGGGTATATCATGCGTATATGTAACTGCTTTTTATTTGTTAGTAAATGTACTAGTTTACGAGTAAACCGGAATTTTCGGATATTTTTAAATAATAAATTACTTCGATATTTGTAGATAAATCGGAATACTTATATTTAAACAAATTTGAACAAACTAACGCCTATAAAAAGTATTTTTTTCAAAATTCTGCTACTAACAGTTTTCGAGATATGGAAAATTGCAAAACGTTACCCCAGCAAAATCTTGAATATCTCATAAAGTATAAGATGAACAAATTTTGCTATCGGTATACATTTAAAACTCATTAAGAGCTGTCTTTTTATATACTTGATTCTAGGCTAAACCCTTTATTTGAAAAACATCTTGCTGGGGTAACGTTGTTCCAGCAAAAACAATTTTTCTCGAATACCTTCGAAAATACAACATGAACGAATTTTGCTATATTTGAACATATTGAGGCTTACTATGAACTAAGTATCTATAATACTCTCATTTCTCTAAGGCGCAACATTTTTCTGGGGTTACGCATTCACTTAATTGTTGTCCAAGTTTGTAGCTCAGCAGACAAATGGGAATCGTAATGGAAGTCTTACCCATTAGTCTCCACTGTGAAAAAATAGTTATTCCCATGGGCGTACCGAGGGGGGGCAGCAGAAGGGGGGCAGCCTGGATTTGGTTTACGTCCCTACTAACTATCTACTTTTGTAGATAAAAGTTAATTCAAATAATGTTTTGCCATTTGCAATACAATAAACAACTTATTAAAAGTTTATTTGCCAGGCAAATAAAAAAAAAAAACCGACTTTCAAGCGTTCACGACCAATAATAAGTAACTTTTGAACGCCTGTATCGATTTTTATCAAACATAGCTAAGAACCATGGCAAGGAAATTTGCTATCACTCTAAAAAATACCGTCGAAGACTTCATAAACTATTTTGCTTAAGACCCTTGAAAGTTACTTTTTGAATTCCTAGATATTATTTCTTAAGTAAAGCATATAATAAAAAAAAATACCTATTTATTTTATTTTATTTATTTGATTAGATGCTTATAAAAATTTGATTGCGTCCGCCTGGCCCAGAACCTGGATACGCCCATGGTTATTCCCGTTTATCCCTAGTAGGGACGACGCGGTGGCGACAATCGAAACTCACAATACTAAACATGGTCCCATTCGTCCCCGCTGCTGGGGACGTATTTACCCGCCGATAGCCAATTTAAAAACAACTTTCTTCTCCAGAAAATGGCGAAACTGGGTTGGCTTTTAGCAGTGGCAGTAGCTCTGGCCCACGTGAGCGATGCCTACAAGATCCTGGTGGTTTTCCCGGTGTACGGGAAGAGCCACAGCATCCTGGGCGGGGGCGTTGTAAGGCATCTGCTTCAGGCTGGCCATGAGGTAGGTCGCTTCTGATATGAAAAAGTTTTCGTGAGGTGACTAAACGACTAAGCACAAATATCTCGTGCTACGTTGTCGTCGGGCGGCGGCTGGTTATAAAACTTTTCGCACAAATGCATTCCCGAACAGTATTTACGTAGTCAGGCAGGCGGCCGACGAAAACTATAGCTAAATAAACACAAGACGTGATAGCGCGTTAACCAATTTTAAGAAATTATTTTAATTGTATTAAATTATTATTTCAATGGCCAATAAAATTTATTTTATTTACTTATTTATTTCATTCCTGGCAACATACAGTCATGTACAGATTATAACAAGATAAGTAAATATATAATAGACCCAAACAACTTCAGTAATTTGAGTATTACGATGCGAATGAAGATGCCTTACTAAAAAAGCAGAAAACAGAATAAAAATATATTTGCGATAAGTAGCTGTTATTTTGATACTTTGTTATAATAAAAATAATAAACTTTTGTACAAATTGTAACTAAGATATTTTTCAGAAAGTGAGAAAAAAAGTCTGTTCATATTATTTTATTTGTGAAATTTTTCGTAGGATTGACATCAAAGATGAATTTACAACTTGACATGTTGTGGAAAGTTTTTCACATACTTACATGCAGTATGTATTATCATGCCTGTTTCCTATTGGAGTAGGCAGAGAAGGATCTGCACTTATAATATAACGATCCTTGCAATCCTCTTTTGTTTTGTCAACACTCATTCAGCATGCTCCTCCGGTTTTGGTTTTCACGTTTCCTTGTATCTTTTTTCAGGTGACTTACATCACACCTTTTCCAGACAAGAATCCTCCGAAAAATCTGCACCAAATTGACATAAGCGACAGCGTCGACACAGGCCATGTCAGTAAGTGCTGTTACTGTATGTTGTTAATGACCGAGCGAGCGAGCATCTTAGTTTTGAGATTGGCCAAAAATGTTTTTGTCCGTCGTCAGTCTGCTATTTTGATTTCTTTTTCCACACCGGCCACGGAATTAATAAAAGTATTACATACTCCGGCAAGACTTAGATTGCTCTGTCTCCATTGGGAATAAAGACGTGATAGTATGTAAGTATGTAGGTGTCGTTAATGTTATTTTAATTTTTCTCTCAGGTCAAATGATGAACGTAACAGCTCTCTTTGAGGGGACAGTGAACTTGGGCATCTTCTCACTGGTACAGTTGGTCGACACGATGTCCCGGGACGTGCTGATGAACGCCAACTTCACCAAGCTGATGGACGACACCAGCCAGACCTTCGACGCGGTCATTGCCGAATGGCTGTTCACCGATATTTACGCTGGGCAAGGTTTTTATTTGTGTTCAGACCTAGAACAGGACCACTACTTTACCTGCTTCGGAGCTAGAAGTGCGCTTTCCCACTTTTTCTTCAAGTATAATTTGCATTATAATGATCAGCCAAGGATGGCAAAGACTTTGCAAAGTGGAGAAAATAAAGCCGATTGGCTATAGTTTTTTGACCGATTGCCTGCCTGATGTCATAATATCCCTCTTTTAGAAAGCATTTGCGCGAAAAGCTTTACAAACTTAGTCCCGGTTTCGGTCGGTGACCGGGGATCGAAACCGAAAGAAGGAAAATTATCTTTTTCAGTATGACCTAGGTTTTGGATGTGTATCTGTGTTATGATTTTGTTACCTATAAAATATAGTATCTTTGAGATGGTAACCCCTAACACAAGTCTCGAACTTACATTGGGGCTAGCTAATCTGTGTAATTTGTCTGTATTTATTTATTATAATTTATCTCCTTTAGTTTCACGGATCTTTTCACCCCGGTCCATTGAAAGGCTTCCGTGGGAATACAGATCCAACACGTAGAGGCCTTTTGGATAAGTTGATGTAAAGGTCTATGGGTTATGGAATGAGATTCTAACGGACTAATGCTAGGATATTGCAATAGAAACGTCACCTGCCATAATCATGATTACTGACTATTGTAGGCAGGTGATGGCTTACCGCCTATTAGATGGACCACTCAAACGTGCCGAAAATAGTTGCTGGCAAAGAAGCAACACCGGTGCACGCGACTCAGAGGTGTCGAGAGGTGTCGATAGATGTTTATAATTTATAATATTTATAGGCTAGGCTACGTGCTGAACTGCCCGTTCATCTGGGTGTCGACCATCGAGCCCCACTGGACCATCCTGCAACTGATCGACGAGAACACGCACTCGGCCTACGTCCCGGACAGCTTGTCCAACAGTATCCCGCCATTTGATTTCGTGACCCGAGTCAAGGAACTAGGCTTGCAAGCTTTGGGAATGGCGCTCAGAGTTTTGTAAGTATCACTATTCTACAAACCCCCTCCTTTCATTTAAGCACGTTTTTTAAAGGGCTTCGGCGCCATTATCTTGTAATTTATTTTGGTAATGTTTTTTTTTTTTTTTGTGGTTTGCTATTGCTTTCTCCATTTCACACACTATGGAAAACGTACGGTAGTCACGAGTGTGCAGGTTTCTTTACGATGTTTTCCTTCACCGGAAGTAACATTTCAACGTTAACTTTCAGTCTTTAACGTTTCAACTTCTGACACCTTAATTTTCAGCTATATTGACAACTTACAAAGCGAGCAGTTTAAGAACCTCCTTGGCCCGCACATCATCAGGAGGGGTAGGCCGCTCATCCCCTTCGATGACATCAAGTACAACGCTTCCATAATCCTGGGCAACTCTCACGTTTCCCTCGGATTAGCTACCAGGTTGCCACAGGCCTACAAACCCATTGGCGGATACCACATTGATGCTGTAGTTAAACCACTGCCTGATGTAAGTACTTTATACTTTTATAAGAAAACTCCAATAAAAAAGTATATAGGCTTAATCATTCTAACTTATTTCAAAGTAAAACTGAAATCCTAAAATTAACTTATCGCTATATAATTTAAATAGTCCAGAGCTATTTACGCTTGTTTAAGTTTGAGTTGAGTATCATTTTAGTAGAAATTACTCTTAGAACGCATCCTTGAGGCACCTGAGCCTATATATCTATTATAAATATAAGAGTATTTTTAACTAAAAAACATTTCACGCACAGAACATGAAAAAACTGTTGGACGGCGCCAAGAACGGTTTGATCTACTTCAGTATGGGCTCGAACCTGAAGAGCAAAGATCTACCAGAGGTGATAAAGAAAGACCTATTGCAAGTGTTTGGTGGCCTCAAGCAAACTGTTTTGTGGAAGTTCGAGGAGAAACTACCGAATCTGCCGTCTAATGTACATATAGTCAATTGGGCACCACAGCAAAGTATTCTAGGTATGAAACCGGATATCATTACATCTCTTTAAAAATAAGTTTTACTTCTTTTCTATCCGAAAAAGGATTCGTTTATTTGTGGACATTCAGAAAGACCAGAGAATTAACAGAGGCTTGGTAATGGCACTGCAGATACTGACTTTACAACAAAAAATATGTTTAGGCTCATAACCCGGCTTTAACATATTTTTTAGTCTTAACTTTACAGTTTTCAAATCACATATCTATATGTTTGTTGCGTGTGCAGATGTCACTTTAGACACAACTTTTTTTCTTCTTTATTCAGCTCATCCAAACTGCATCCTCTTCATCACCCACGGTGGTCTTCTTTCCACCACCGAGGCTGTCCACTTCGGCAAGCCCATCATAGGGATCCCAGTATTCGCAGATCAGTTCAACAACATCGACAGGGCTGTGAGGAAGGGCTTCGCTATGAGAGTGGATTTGGCTTACGATATGAAGGATAAATTGAGAGCCGCTCTTGACGATGTGCTACATGATAAGAGGTAGATTTCAAATTACATAATTTTATCATAATTATCGTTATCATAAAAGTCATTTACTTAAATCCTCCTCAACCTACCATCCTCTCAATCCAACGTTGACAAGAAGAGTCCTTTTCCAGTGTACGCGTCGTCATGTTAGCAAGCGATCACGCGAACGGTTCTACTCGTAAATATATTATAGGTTAGGATGGTTAACGGTGACGTGATCGCATTCTAATAGGGTGATGCTTTATGTTGTGTTTGACGTGTACCTACACCATAGATTTATAAACCTACACATAGTTAGATAGGAGAAAAACTAACTTTTCGATATGTCAAAATTTCACAGAGTACACACATTTCCATGTGTTCGAATATGCTCCAAGTATTATTTTTTTTGTTTCCAGGTATAGCGAAAAAGCAAAAGAGCTTTCAATGATCTACCACGACAGACCAGCCCACCCCAGCAAGGAGCTGGTCCACTGGGTGGAACACGTAATCAAGACAAAAGGAGCGCCACATCTTCGCTCGCCAGCGTTGGACGTGCCAGTCTACCAGAAATTGTATTTAGATCTGCTTGCATTAGTATTGATAGTTTTGTATGTCCTGAAGAAAATAGTGATGAAAATATGCTGCTCGAAGAAAACGGTCGACAAGAAAAAGAAGCGCAATTAGAAATTAGAATGCAATATCATTATTATACAGTGTAACAAAATATAGTGAAACTATTCTGAATTCTGTCCATGATACTGGACAACTTTCAAGGAACATGTAACCAAATATGAAAAAAATTTCGGCCGATCAGCTGGTTCCACAACATGGTCTACCTACTTAAATCAATCCTCAAAATAGTTACAGTTTATTTTGTTAGATAGACGTTAAAGTGAAGAAAGTCCATCCCTAAGGGGGTGAAATAAGGGTAATTTTTACTTATTTTAGTAGTTAGTAGAAAATGATAATGCATTCATTAGATAAAAAAATAATATAACTATAGGGGTGGAATAGGGGTTGCAAGTATGTATGAATTTTCGTCATTTTTGAAGCGAGAAACATAACGTGTTTGAGCGGAGTGGAGCGGGATCGAGAGCGGGAGCGGAAGCGGGAGCGGAAGCGGGAAAGGGAGCGGGAGCGGGAGCGGGAGCGTAGACTTCTACGCGGATGAAGTCGCGGGTTACAGCTTACAGCTAGTATTATATAATTTTGAATTGTTACTATTTTATGTGAAATATAATGTAAGGACCCTAATTGAATCGATTCTGTTCTTGTTGTAATACACAAGAATTTCGAAATTTCTTTGTACATACATAAGTAATTTCATTGTTGGTGGATGTGTGATTTGATGATTTTATACTACATATATTGATACATTATGAAAATATAACTTTTAAACTTAGTTTTTTTAATATTGACCCCTGGTCCCCTAAATATTATTATATAAAACTATATATGATTATATCCCCTATATTATTATGGTATTGATATCCCTGGGAACAAATTATTGGCTTTCTTACATATTTACATACATTTTCACGTGTTTATTCCTGACGGGGTAGACAGAGCAAAGGGCCGTAAGACGCCAAGGCCACGCTTAGCATTATGGTGGGTGGATGGAAAAAGGAATCAAAATAGGGTTGGTTATCGGCGTTATTAAAATGAATTTTACAGGGTCCAGTGCTGCCCTCATTTGAAAGGAAACGGCTATCACTTATCATATAGATAGATAATAGATAGATAAACACATTTATTTGCTGCTATAACACACATAAAAAAAAAAACTCAAATCAGACACAAAAAGTAAACATCCTTCTACCTACATGCACAATTTTCATTGTGTGTGCTACAGCAATACAAGTAGGCCACAGCTCAGTGGTAATATTGCCCGAGAGCAATACACTGATTTTCAGTTGTGCCTAAAGGGATGCGTGGTGCGGGTCCAATAATAATAATGTAAAAAAATATAAATAAATAAGGCTGTGTGTATGTTTACATAAATAGATAGTGTAATAGAATACAAATATTAGGCAAATACATATATATTGCATTGCTGTTGCGTAAATACTTTCGAATGGCATTGTCATTATCACATTTGTCTGTTAGGAAGAATGACAAACAGGGTGTGGGAAAAATAAATAATAATAAATACTTAATAGATAGTTACATACGCCCGGAAGAACCTTCAGCGACAGCATCAGCTACCAGCGACATGTTGGATTAATTTTTTTTTGTAGATCTAATAAATAGGTGCGAAACGTTGTTTTGAAAGTCGAAATGGTTGTACAAAGTCTTATTGGAGGGGGTATGTTGTTCCAACATATCGTCACCTGATAACGGAAGCTGCCCCTGAAAGAAGCTGTTTTGTGACGATACACGAGAAGTGGTGGACGACATGATCTTGCATTAGGATTTCGATTGAACATAATCTTCGTGTAGAGATATTCTGGCGTTCTATTTTTTTTTCAATCAAATAGCAGAGTTGCCAGATGTAGCTGTCTACGGGAGACCATATTTAGCATCGAACCATTGTTTAAATACGGCGTGATATGACTTCGCGGCGGGATATTGTAACAAAATCTACAACACGCGTTTTGGACACGTTGGATTAGACGTTGTGTCCTTTCTAAAAGTCGAGGCCCATAGACTATATCTCCGTAGTTAAGCCGCGACAGAATTAAAGATTCGCACAACCTAATTCGTACCTTCTCCGTTAGCAAGTTTCTTATTTTATATATTTTCAAACGGTAGAAACAGTTCTTAACAATATTGCTGACATGTTTTTCGAACCTAAGCTCACCGTCCATTAAAAAGCCTAGATTTTTTGCATCATATCAAAATGTTATCTTGACTGCTTACTTGACTTGCCCGCGTGGTTCCGGGTTAGAATAGGACCACTCCATCTCTCCCTGTGGATGTCGTAAGAGGCGACTAAAGGAAAAAAAAAAAAAGCACTAATAGCTTGTGCTACAATAGCATTCCCAAGGAGGGTTGACGTCAGGCAGGCGGCCGGTTGTAAAATAAAGCCAAATCAAAAATGGAAAGAAAAAATAAAAGAGTCAGGCATAGGGATAGGGCGCCACCGCAAAATGGCGCGCAGGAGCCCCGCCCGACTCCTGTGACAAGTGGGCCAGGGCTACCGTGTCTGGGGTGGACACGGCCAAAGACGCGAGCCCCAACCCAGAAACTCCGCTTTGGAACATAGGCACGCTAACTGGACGCACGAGGGAGCTGGCCGACGTACTTTCCAGGCCAAAAGTGGCCGTGGCGTTCCTGCAGGAGACTCGGTGGAAAGGCTGTAGATCCCGGTCCATTGGGAATGGTTACAAGCTGATCTACACCGGTGCACCTGGTGGCGAGGATGGGGTGGCCGTAGTGCTGTCAGAGGGGCTTCAAGATAGCGTCTTGGAAGTAAAACGCTTCAGCAGCTAATGGTCGTGGTGGTGCTTATCGAAGGGGTTATGACTCATTTGATAAGCGCCTACGCGCCACAGGCTGGCTGTGAAGACGCCGAAAAGACGAGGTTTTGGGACCTACTCGGCGGCGTGCTGCGTGGCATCCCGATGTCGCAGGCAATCGTTTTGGGCGGCGACTTAAACGGTCATGTGGGTGAGGCGTGTGAGGAATTTGAGCGTGTTCATGGTGGCTATGGATACGGAAGTCGCAATCCGGAGGGTGGAGAAATCCTCTCAACGAGTGCGGCGGCCGACCTCGCCATCGTGAATACGTTTTTCAGAAAGAAATCCGAGCACCTAATCACCTACAGGAGCGGGGACGTGCTACCCAAATCGATTACTTCCTAACCAGAAGAGACCATATCGGCAAAGTAACCAACTGCAAAGTCATACCCGGCGAGAGTCTCACTGCGCAACACCGTCTCCTTGTCATGGATCTTCGCATTAAGCCTGCTGGCTAGCCCATTGAGCGCTGTCAACGCCAAATCAAGTGGTGGCGGCTCGGAGAATCCAAGTCCCAAGAGTTCGCAACTGCGATCGGCAACAAATGCGACGAAACCGATGGCGAGCTAGTCCAGCTTCCCTGGGACAAGATTCAGGGAGCTATCACTGGTGCGGCGAAGGCAGTGCTGGGTATGTCAAAGGGTGGACGCAAGTGTGACAAGGAAACTTGGTGGTGGAACGACACAGTCCAGAGGGAGACAAGGGTGAAGAAAGCACTCTTTAAAACGTGGCAAGCGTCCGGATCTCCTGAAGACCACGACGCATACAGGGTTGCAAAACGGGCCACTAAGAAAGCCGTTGCCCGGGCCAGGCGTAACCACATACAGCCATTGTACGATAGATTGGAGTCGCCTGAGGGGCAGAAGCTTATCTATAAGTTGGCACGTTCCAGGGTCAAAGCGGCACAGGATATCTCCAAGTGCCGCTGTGTTAAAGACCCTAACGGCAACCTTTTATGCGAAGACCTCGCGTTGAAGGAGAGATGGCGCTCGTATTTTCACGAGCTACTGAACCAGCAGCATAAAGAGGTGCAGCCACCGGACCTCCCTCCAAATCAAGGATAAGTGCCACCAATAACGCCTGAGGAAGTCCACTCAGCTCTTCGCTGCATGAAGGACCGGAAAGCTGTCGGAGCCGATGGAGTGCCCATCGAAGCCTGGAAGGCTATGGGTTCCCATGGTGTGGACATCTTAACAAACCTTTTTAACCGCATACTCTTCACCGGTAAAATCCCTGACCAATGGAGGCTGAGTATTATTACTCCAGTCTTTAAAGGAAAGGGATCGGTGCAAGAGTGCAGCAACTACCGCGGTATAAAGGTCATGTCCCACACCATGAAGCTCTTTGAGAGGATAATAGACTCTCGGATCCGACAGGAGTGTACAGTCTCGGAGTGTCAGTATGGATTTCGCCCCGGCCTAGGCACTACGGACCCTATCTTTGCCCTAAGAGTCATCATAGAGAAATACAGGGCAAAGAATACGCCTCTCCATTTCCTGTTTTTAGATATGGAGAAGGCCTTTGACTGTGTTCCTCGAGAGATGATCTGGTGGGCTCTGAGGGCCAAAGGGGTGCCAGAGATCTATACTGACATAATCCGCGATATGTACCGCGATTCCGAGTCCATAGTTAGGACTGCTGTTGGTGACTCCAAACCCTTCCCCGTTACAGTCGGGGTTCACCAAGGCTCGGTTCTCAGTCCATACCTGTTCAGTGTGATATTAGACGAAGTGTCTGACAGCATCAGAGACACACACGAGCAACCTTCATGGCTGCTTGTGTATGCTGACGATATCGCACTGGCGGATGCGGACAGAGGGAGACTGGTGCGACGCGCAAATGTGTGGAGGGAGTCGCTTGAAAACGGTGGTCTGAAGCTAAATGTGGCGAAGACTGAATATATGGCTTGCAATGCTACAGATCCCCCACCCGTACGCATAGGCGAAGACTTGGTCAAGCGTACGGACCAGTTTAAATACTTGGGATCTGTACTTCACGCGTCCGGAGACATCGATGCCGACGACAAGGCCCGTATATCTGCCGCATGGGCAAAGTGGCGAGAGGTGACTGGTGTCATTTGTGACCCCAAAATGCCGGTTAGGTTGAAGGGACAGGTCTACAAATCCATCATTAGACCTGTCCTTTTATATGGGAGTGAAGCGTGGCCTTTGCTTGAGCGACACAAGCAGGAGTTGCATGTCACGGAGATGCAAATGCTGCGCTGGATATGCGGAGTGTCACGGAGAGATCGTGTTAGAAACACCCGCATCCGCGGCAGTCTCCATGTCCGTGACATAGCGGACAAACTGCAGGAAAGTCGCCTACGCTGGTACGGTCACGTCCTACGAAAGCCGGCAAGCTACGTGGGAAACAAATGTATAGCCATGCCGCCTCCGCCGGGGCCCGGCAGGCGGGGTAGACCGAAGAAGTGCTGGCTTGACGTCGTCAAAGATGATATGCGTGCTAATCGTCTTACAACCAAGGATGCTCAAGACCGTGCAAAGTGGAGAAGAAAAAGTCGGAAAGCGGACCCCGGGCTTCTCAGCATTGCAGCTGAGGACGCAACTGGGAAAACGCTGAGATGAGAGAGATCAAAATGTTATCTTGACCAAGCCCTGGATAACCCTTCAAACTATTTTATGAACTACTGTTTACAGCATAG
The DNA here is from genome assembly GCA_943193695.1 of Acrobasis suavella. Taxonomy (NCBI): domain Eukaryota; kingdom Metazoa; phylum Arthropoda; class Insecta; order Lepidoptera; family Pyralidae; genus Acrobasis; species Acrobasis suavella. The sequence goes on from OW971928.1 coordinate 35,735,584, forward strand.
ATTTAGGAGTAAAAAAATCTAGGTATATGATTTAAAGTTTAAAGTAAGAACGTGAAGTTTTTCGACGCACATTTGTGAATTACGGCCACTTTTGACTAATGTGCGTAGAAAAGCTTCACGTATTTGCTTTAATCTACGGCTTGGTCTGTTCTGTTCTGTTCTGTTCTGAGTCCTCCCAGCCAGCAGTTACGCTGCAAGAGCTTATGAATGAGGTTTACCTTGGAGAGTACGTCATCACGCTTGCAGACCAAAGCCGATGCATGTATATCGTCCTCAGTCCCTAGAACATGGCGACGCCAAACCTCGTTATACCACTCTCATGGCTCGAGAAACCAGTTAGACTCGTAGATAGGGATAAAGGAGTGTAGGAGATATTCGCAGTCAGGGAGTAGGGGAGAGAGAGGGAGTTGAAAGAACCGACCGAATACCAGCATCAAATCAGTATGGGGAGGATAGATATAATACTTGGTGTGTGATATATACTTGGAAGGATAATAGACTGCTTTGTTGTTTTGTATCCGTCGCGTTGCTCTGCAGGTCTTCTTCGTAAGATTAGAGATTTGTTGGCAGTGTCGTAATAGTGCAGCCTTCTGGTTTGTCTTCTGGAATTTGACTTCTGACTTCAGTTTACTGGTCTTGACACTCTTCACTTCTGGCTTCTGGGTTTTCTGTTTTTCGCAGCCGAGTTTCTGTTTCTGTTTACTGATTTTTCTGGTTCCTATGTACATTATTATTATTTTTTTTTATGTAGTTCGATTTCTGAATCCTGCTTCTTTGTTCTAGGCTAATGGGTTCTGGCTCCTGATTTCTGTCTGAGGCTTATCAAAAATCAAGGACCCCACATTTTTTAGTTCAGCAAAGTAATAAAAGTTCGCAAAAATACAGCGCCTCGAAGCTGGAGAAATAAAAGTAAATAAATTTTTTTTTTCTCCCCTTCACTTTCGTCACTCCCGTTTTTTTTTCCCTTCTTTTTTTTCCCGCATCGTATTATTACCTCATACCAAGTTTAGTTTACTATTTTGTAAGTGATATCCACATGGTTTCATTTATTTTATTTTCGTCCCTGTATGGCCAGTGGGGCACTGGCCATACAAAGACGAAAACAAAATTGATTTACTGATTTTGGTGTTGTGGTGTTACAGAGATTGGTGTACTGATCACTGTCTAAGCGATATTGGTGTCGGTGGTCTGGGTCTTTTGCGACATCTATTTCTTCGGGGTGTTGCTTGTAGGCCATCTCGGGCGATTGGTTGGTTTGGTGTTTCTTCTTCCGATTCTAATTCAGTTTCTGTATCAGTTTCTGATATTTCATAGATTCTTTCCGCTTCTTTTTTAATGAGGGTTCGATTTCCTGCTATTTCCATCCATTCTGCTTTTGTTTTGTGTGTGTAGTGGCAGATATCGTGATTGAGGGAGTCTTCCCAAGTATAAATAGGTCGTCCAACTTTCCGCTTGGCTTCTTTGCGTTTGTAAATTGCACGAAGTAGGTGTGGGATTGGGCGTCTCAGTATATGACCGTAGTATGATATCCTTCGTACCTTTATTATTTTGGATACAGTCTTTCCTTTCAGGATTTCTTTTATTTTTTGTTTTGGTGTGTCTTTGGCGACGTCAAGTAATCCTCGAAGTATTTGGCGTTCGTATTTCCTAAGTCTTGACCGATTTTGTTTTGTCAATGCAGAATCGTTCAAAGCATATGTCATGCACGGCCTAATTACCATTTTGTACATTAACACTGCGATGCTCCACTCTATTTGATTCTTTTGTATAAATGGTAATAATATTTTTGAATTTTTTATTGCTTTGACGCAACGGTTTTTGATAGTTGATTTCCGGTTGTGTGTAGCTGAAATGTATGTGCCTAAGTACTTGATTTCTGACATGGGTTTAATTATGGCTCCTCCAAGTATTCTGCTTCGTTGTTCTTCGACAGGTGGTCCATGAGGGTCTCGAATAACTAATTTAGTTTTAGTCTCGTTTATGGTGAGATCAACTGAACGGAGAAGTTCTTTCATTTTTGTAATGATTCGATCGATTACTTCTATTTCTTCCCCGATCAGTATCAAGTCATCCGCGAAAGATAATATCATGGGCAGGGTTATTTCCAGATCTTGGTCGAGTCTCACTGCGCTTTCTTCTTCCTCCAGCGTTCTAAGTACCTCATCGATAATTATTGTGAACAGTCTTGGAGATAGGGGGCAGCCTTGTTTAACGCCTTTGCCCTTGTTGATAGTTTCCGAATTTTGTCCGCACCATGATATGAAAGTTTCGTCGTTCATACATGCTTTGATTATTCTGTTAGTAAGAGGTGCACCTACTCTGGTTAGCAGTACATCTTTAAGTACTTCTAAGTTGACATTATCGAATGCTCTTTCTAGGTCAAGGGCCACGACGTAAACTACCGCTCCTATTCTCCACTTAATATCTAAAACACGTCTAAGTGTAAAAATATGATCCTCAGTTGATCGGTTATTCAAGAAAGCCGCTTGATAATTTCCTAAATTAGTGATAGCCGAGTCTAGCCTTTCTAATAAGTAATTCGCGTAAATTCGATATCCTACGTTACAAATAGATATCTTCCTGAAATCATTTATGTTTTTTGGGTGAGGTTGTTTCGGGATGGGGACTTGCTTAGTGAGGCGCCACTCCTTAGGAACTTCATTTTTGTGCCATATCAAAGCCATAGTTTTGGTGAGTTCTTCTAAGAATTCAATTGGGGCTGCTTTGTATAATTCGGGTACAACGTGATCGGTTCCTGGGACAGTGGCATTTTTCATGCGCTGTATAATATTCCTAATGTTCTCAGCGTTAGGGGGCTCCATCTTCGTATAGGCAAGGCCTGTTTTATTCGCGGTATTAACGTGTCGCCCTTCGCTTTGTCTTACGTCTGCAATCCAGTTATACATTGGAATGTAGTGTTTGGATTGATTTCGTGCATAATTCCTTTTATGATTTCTAAGAAATTTGTAAGTTATTTTCATACGTAGGGATTTGTGTGTCTTGCTTAGGCCCTGAAAAAATTTTTTTGTTTTGTAAGTTTCCTCTTTTTCTAAGATGGTTTTAAGTTTTTTTCGCGCTATAGTTACATTTTGGTGTACTTTTTTGTCTTGGGGATATTGTGATTTTTGGAATAACGCCTTTTGAAAATTTGCTAAAGCGACTCTGCTTTCTTTTGATTTAGCAGCAGGTTTTTGTAGTGCCTTATGTGCAGCATCTTTTAAAATATTATTTAGGGTGTCCCATTCAAGTGTGTTATCGTTTTTGTCCGTCAAATTCTTATTTGAGTTTTCTTCTTTTTTAACTAATTGGATTTTTTCTTTTACCGCGTTCTGGTAGATTGTCAAGTTCTTTTTATTTTGTAAAAGCTCGTAGTCGTAATTTTTATGGTTATATTGGATTTTTTTGAATTGGCATTTTTGATTGTTTTTTGGGTAACCCGTTTTATATGTAAAAGATGTCATTTGTACTTTTCCCCATATCAGTTTATGATCGGATTTAACTTTCAGACCTTTTTCACCAATAATACTGTGGAAAAATATGCCCCTTTTCGTACCGGTGATAATATGGTCGACTTGCGATTGTTTTGTTCCCCGTGACCATGTGGTCCTACATGTGGGTCTGCCCCACGTACTGTTTACTTTTAGTTTGTGTTGCTGTATTAAATTAAGCAAAAGGTTTCCGTTAGCATTTGAGGTATTATGGTAGAGATTTTTTTCCGATTAATGTTTTGAATGTCTCGATTTGGAGTCCTAATTCACGTACATCTTCTATACCTATATGGGCATTAAAATCGCCGATAATGATTAAGAAGGCATTGCTTGGGGTTTTCCTGATAAGATTTCCTACTTGTGAGAACCGGGATGTTGATTCTGACGGGATATGCGTGTTAATGACAAAAATATTTATTGGGTCATTGACATCGGCAATTTTTATCTTTAAGTTTATTGCTATTACGTCACGGCTTTCGCGATATATGCGTATTATGTTGTAATCAATTTTTTTGTTAATTAGGATGGCAATTCCTCGGTATTCCTTAGCACTTTTGCCTCCACCTAGTATCCAGTTGTAGTGCTTTGATTTATAGCCTCCGGTAGCCATATGAGTTTCTTGTAGGCCTGCAATGGTTATATTGCGGTCTGAAAGAAGTTTATCTATATTGTTCTTATCGCGTAGTGTTGCGCATCCTAGTACATTCCAGGTGGCAATTGATAAAGCTTCGCATGGCATGGGTGGAAGTTTAGGTAGTACGCGTATTACAGTGGGCGAACGTCTCCCTTTTGTGCAAATATAGTTGTTTTGAGAACTTTCGGATTCGGAAGAGAGTGTATTACGTACTTTGGTGACGTCTTGCGAAATATCTAAGATCTCGTTAAGTACTTGATTCGTTTTATGGCCTTCCGTGTTATTTTCTGTATTAGGTAATAGCTGTTTGTGTGGTGTTTCGAAGTTAGCTATACTATCATAGTGACTATTCTCGAAGTATAAATAGACGTTTGCCACAGCATTATCTGATGGATGATATACAATTGGATTCCTGTTTTGCCCATATACGTGAACGTTTATAACATAATATTCTGCTGCTGCTATGAGGATGTCCTCTCCCCCCCAGAAGCCATCCTCAAATTGATTTTCTATATATCTGATGATGAGTTCATCTGATGTCATACTACTTTTTGGACAAGACAGGTCGGTGCAGTCTAAGATGTTATTCTGTAGTGCTAGGTTAATATTAGGCACATGTTTGTTGTTTTTAACGTAAGAGGCTAAGTCACGGCGTATCATGTGATGGTCAAAAGTTACTCCGAAAATATTGTTAATTTGGTCCGCTAAGGCTCTATACAAACAATTACCATCTCCCGCCATTTTTCTAACTGTTTTGTTTCGGCTTGTATTCATTGTGTGCAGCTGTTTTATTACTATATGTATTGTCTTATTTGAGGCTGTTCAGAATTATCGGTTGGCGAGGGATTTATTGCGAGCGCTATTGTATTTTGGGCAATATTCGTTCTTAATGTTTTTAGGGCGCACTTTTTACGACAAAATTTCCTTTATTTAAATTTAGGTAAGTAATGGTTCTAAGCTCGTAGTGGTCCGCAGATGTTTTACGACACAATATGTTGCAGGCTCTTATTTTTGCCGCGTGAAAGCTCGGTTTATTTGTTTTTTTTTTTTTTTTGATGCCTTTGGTTCACAATGCCTTTCAGGGTTTGGGAATTTTGTAGGAGATTTTCTAGTATTGTTTCAATTTTTTTCCTGTGGGTATTGTTTCAGATATCTTTCAGGGTTACGCAACTTTTAATTTACGGAGTGTTAGCTTAATGTATAGGTACTTTCTAATTGTTTTTGTTTTAAATCTGAATGTTGAGATTTGGAGTATAATTTATATATGTGCAATACTGTTATACTAATGTGCGGATGCTACGTATTAATGCTTATAACGTTGAGTCTGCAGTCTCTTTTAGTTGTTAACGGGATCAGAATATGAGGTAGAGTGTTTAGTTTTCCTTTCAATTTAGACTTAGGCTCCAAGTCATTTGGGGTATATATGGATTTTATAAAGGTTGATTAGTTTTAATACCAGTATTGTAGAAGTGTATTACTAGTTTTCAGGTAACGATAGGCTGGTTTGCTGGTTAGTGTTCAGATTATGTTTGTCGTGAAGAAAATAAAGAAGTTATGGAGTTAGCTTATAATATGAATGTCGATTTTCTGTTCTTTTTATTTATTTATTTTTTATTATGAGGTTAGTAGTGTTAGCTGAAAGCTATTTCGTGTGATATATAGTTTAATTTTATTAGCCTCACCGATTCAGAATTTATTTATTAGGTATCTGTCTAGAGGAGATGCTTAATTGCAGCCCGTCACCACCTCCTCCGCACGAACACCCTGGAGGCGGCAGGGGACCTAGCTTTTGACGCCAACAATTATGCAACACAACAAAGTGACAAAACCAAGAGATACTATAAAGATACTATAAATATCCCACGACAACAAAGATATACTTGAACTGAATTGAGTTGATGTCTTTTTAAACTAGTGATGTATTTGATTTATTTTGCAGCTTGGCTAGATCAGCCGGATAATTGAATTCAAAACCGCGAGTGAGACATTCAACCGAGTATCAGTTTGTTCAGGATCTCGTGAATAGAATTATCAATAGTGGTAAATACAGTGTCACTGCGCTTTACCGTGCTATCGACGTGCCTATGTTGGTAATTTACGAAGAGGCAATAACTTTTTCTTAAACGAAATGTTTTACGTAAATTTCTGGTTAGTTGAAAGTGCAGTGGCCTGCTTTGTAAAAATAGTAGATTTGTCCTTAGCTAGATTATTTTTGTTATCAGATTCTGGTGTAGTATATTAAGGGCCTTTTTCAGTACCACGCGTGCTGTTTTAGGTCGTTGCTTACTATGAACGCAGTAGTATAATTAATATATTTAAGTAAAGATTTTAAATTCTCACCTTTTTTTTTTTTTTGAAGATATACAGCTTATTGAATTTACTAAGTGCCAATTACAAGTCTTTATTTATAAGGTAATATTCTGAACTTTAAAATAACAAATACTACATAAATTCTGCTATTAAATGGATAGAAAAAAGAAATACTCACAATATCAAAAAGTGGATGTCAGATAAACGGAAAATTAGGTACTGTTGAAGAGGTTTGGTTTTATACAAAGCACTCGATCTTATCAATTTTACAATTAGACAAGTAATACATTTATGGAACAAATACTAATAAAGTGTAAGTGCCTATTAAACAATTTAGCGGTCAAGTTAATTACAAGTTATTGTCAAGTCAATGTCATAGAACTTATTAGCTAATACTTGCTTTATACGAGGTATGCTGGTACAAAATAAATCAAATCGCATTCTGTTACGAAGCTATTAAACGTCTCACGACTTTCTTGTGTAAGACTATTACCTACGTCTTGTAATTACTGATTTTCCTGAACAGAGGGGAGAACATGAGAAGGATAGTTTCTAGATTGGCATGCAGTGACAGTAAGGGTAAACTGTATGCCTATATATAATACATATATAAATAAATATAAAAAGGATTGATCTCACCAATTAACTCAGCAGGGTTTATAGCTGAATCTGCGTGGTCGTATTCACTATTAGCTTCTGAATAAGTATCTATAATTACACCATACACTGCACTCACAAATATGCACGCATGCGCAGACCAAATGACTTGAACTGCGTTTTACTCTAATACCGGCGCGAACGATTACGGGGCTTTACGATTGGGACGTTACGGTCTCGGCAGGTAGTGAGCGCATGCGTCCGCTCGGCAAGACGGTCGGACCCGAACTCTGCGAGAATATAAACCTTGCTTTAATCTACGGCTTGGTCAAGACAAAATTTTAAATGATATCTCTATTTCCATTCAAATAATTTATTTCAAATGGAAGCAGCAGTGAACTCCGAAAAATTCAGGTCCCCTTAACATGATTCAAATCTCGCCGCGCTCTCTTAGGTATGTACTTGATAAATTGATAACCATTAGGTATAATTTACTTTTATCATTGTAAACTTATACTTCGGCCGCACTTGCGCCTATCGTCCCGATGCAATTCGCGGCGAATTTTCGTATGTTTTGTACACTAAAAAGTTATCGCGATAAAGCGTTGGTCACACTAGCGGCTTAGTTATTTTTCACGAACAATCTGGCAATAATCCAAGATGGCGTCATCTACGTGTTTTAAATATGGATGGATGGATAACATGTGTGCTAACAATGACATAATGCATTTATTGAAACCTAAAAAGAAACCTAGAAAGAAAAAGCTAAAAATTCTAACACCATCTTATCGTTCCACTGCATTTTTAAATGAACAACGCAAGTGCGACCACGCAAAGCGAATTGTTAGCGTGCTTAAATCCTTTGATGTATCGCCACCCGCGCGATAACTAACACGAAGTCCGAATATTCAGGACGATACCCGATAACGGCCGGTCACATTTGCGTGTATCGTGTAATATCACGAAGCTTCGTGACGATAGGCGCAGGTCCGGCCCAAGCATTAGTGATAGAACTTTGCCCAGCAAGGACATGACATCACACACTATAAAAATTTGATAAAAATATGTGATAAAATATAAAATGTTTTTACAGCGTTTGGTTTTCATTGAAAGTTAATTATTTTGAAAAAGATTACCCTCGGGATTTTCTTCACAGGATAAAGAACTTCACGCATATTCCACAGACAAGAGCCACTAAGCTCTTTAAAAAGAGCAAAGCCATAACACACACTTACTATGTAAATGAGTTTCTTTGGGCGTTTCTTCTCGGCATTGGTCGTTGCGAAACTTTAGTATCGGAAGCTTTTCTTTAAAATAATTTAAATATAAATTATCATTACACGTAAAATACAAAACTTTCAGACGTAAAAAGTGCTAGCAAAGGCCTAATTACTGAATAAATATTTGATTTTGATTTGATTCATACTTTTCTCGAAGCCACTAGACACTTGACACCCCTATAATTTCCTTGTGGTAAAAGCTAAAAGTCTTTATTTTTGTGACTAATTTTACCTACTAGCTTAAATGTCATTAGTAGCAAAAATCACTTATTTAACATCAATACTTTACAAAGAATCACCAACCAAAGTTTTTCAATTTTGTGACTTTTACTCACTTGATTACTCACCAATCACCAAAATTCTATGGTACTTCTAGCAGACCTACAAACTTCAAAGTATATATGGACCCCTTCTAGCAGACCTACAAATTTTAACCCTTTCTCCACGAACGTCGGATTTATCCGAGACACATTTTCGTGCCCATTCCGCAACTGATATAAAGTCTCGCGGTGAAAGGGTTAAAGTATAGATGGACCCCATCTAGCAGACCTACAAACTTCAAAGTATAGAACTCCAAAGTATAGATGTACCCTGTGAATGTACCCCTTCTAGCACACCTTTAAACTTCAAAGTATAGATGTACCCTGTGGATGTACCCCTTCTAGTACACCTTTAAACTTCAAAGTATAGAACTTCAAAGTATAGATGCACCCCTCCTAGCAAACCTTCAAACTACAAAGTATAGATGTGACATCGCGGACTAACAAATTTTCAAATTGGAGAGCGTCGCGGCCTAACGGCCGGACGATCTCAACCATCCTAACGCCGTTTTTTATATCGCACAAAGTTTTGAGATCACAATTCACATGTAAAATGAAGCCAGTTATAATATAAAGTAAGAAAAAAATTAACTCTTACAAAATTAATTGGCAATTACACAGCCAGATAAGTGATGTTGAGAAACTTACATTGCCATGGCATTTGCCAAGTAATTTTAATATCAATTAAAAACTTTAGGACTTCGTTTAAACCATTTCACCCTTATGAAATTGACTGTAACAAAAGAAAAGCGGTAACATAATTGCGGGAGGTCTTTTATTTGGGGCGGATATTCGTTTAGGCTAAGTAGTTAACAGTAAAGTTAGTCCATGTAACATTTTAACGACTGCGTAACGATTATTGCAAGACTGGTATTCCATAACAACTGTTGTTTTTTAGGGGATTTAATCTTATCACTCTTATCAGATATCGATAATATAGATAGAAATGAATATATTCCGTGGCGCTGTAATGATCACTTTTGTATTTGAGTTTTTGGAATCTTCAACGGGTGTATTATCAAGTTAGTAAGTGCGTACATTGTTTTCGTCGTTGCCGACTTGTTTATAACAAAATAAAATATAATGTGTGCATCAGAATGACTGGCCAGAATAACCGATCACTTTAAAAATATTACTAAAATATAATACCTATTTGCTACTATTGATACCTTTGTTTAAATATTTGGTACCTAATTAGTAATTGAGAAAATTAATTTAAAAAATGAATAGTCATTCTGACGTCAAGATGACTGCCCACATTTAGGATTTCCACAAAAGGGCTTCGAAATTTCAATTCGCCTTTACAAAACTTTACTTATTTCATACCTAAACATCTTTTTTATTTTACATTTTTAGGGCAGAGAATAAACATTTAATCTGTTTTTTTTTTGTTTACTACGATTAGCAATAACAGAAGGTCAAGTCTAGTATTACACATACATTTTTAATTTAAACCTTATTAACTTCAGACGAGAAAAAAGGGTATTATAAGTTTGACGTAACTGTGTGTGTGTGTGTGTGTCTGTCTATGGCATCGTAGCTCTTAAACAGATGATCCGATTCAGATGCGGCTTCTTTTTATTTATTCCTAAACAGGTTTTGTCGCAGTGGTTAATAGATATGTCTCATAAAAAAAAAACATAAATAAAAGATCGCGAAGAATTCATAACCTTAAAAATCGGCTCAAACGTTTACTTTTTAGGAGGATTTTCTTGTTGAGAGTTGATAAAAATTTTCAATTTTGCTTATGTCGTAGGTATCGATAAGGGCGAAAAATTAAAGCAATAATAAATTTAATCCTTTATTAATTTGGTAAAAATTTTGTAGATTGATACAAAAAAAGAATAATAAAACATGATACAAAATAAACAGATGAATCTTTTCTTGCATATAAAATACAATGTGCGTAGAAACTTTAAGGACTTTTTGTTTTTCTTATACATATAAAAAAAAATGAATACCTACGTCTTCATGGGTTCGCAACAAATAAACACAACTAATTGCAATGTGTAATTTTTTTACTACAATTTACACCCAGAAATTCATTATTATACTACTTTTGTCCATTTCACAATTGCGACCAAAAAATACTGATAAAAGCCAACATGTAGGTAGAACGATTTTTTTGATTCAATCAACCAAATGTTTACCTTATTAAAATAGGATTTAATTTATTATTGATTAAATTTTTCGCTCTTATCGATACCTACGATTTCAACCAAAATTGAAAATTTTTATCCACCACCAACATGAAAATCCTCGTAAAAAGTAAACGTTTGAACCGATTTGGATGAGACATATCTAAGAACGACTACGATAAAACCTACTTCAGAATAATTTAAAAAAGCCGCATCCACATTGGATCATCTTTTTATAAGCTATGACGCCACAGACAGACACATACAGACACACAGTCACGTAAAGTTGTAACACCTTCTTTTTTTTGTCGGTTAAGATTAAAATTAAAAATGTATGTGTAATACTAGACTTGACCTTCTGTTATTAGTTAACCATAGTAAACAAAAAAAAAGATAAAATGTTTATTCTTTGCCCTAAAAATGTAAAATAAAAATATGTTTAGGTAGGAAATAGGTACTAAATTTTGTAAAGGCGAATTGAAATTTTGAAGCCCTTTCGTGGAAATCCTAAATGTGGGCAGTCATCTTGACGTCAGAAAGACTGCCCATTTTCAAAATTATTTTCTCAATTATTAATTAGGTACCAAACATTTAAACAAAGGTATCAAATAGTAGCAAATAGGTATAACATTTTAGTAATATTCTTAAAGTGATCGGTTATTTTGGCCAGTCATTCTGATGCACACAAATTTAATGATGATAAGATAAGAGCGCTTACACACTAGAGCGAGACCACAGCCACGACGTTGCGGCTCTGCGCACTTGGATTTTGTCTATAGGTCTGTGGATAAATTTCAGTGAGATTGGACGTGTCTGGTGAGGTAAAAAATAATCGATCGAACCGCTTTTTCCCCTCATCGGAGCAATTCCTGGTTGCATCCAAAGCTGCGCTGCTTCGGAGTCTAGGGATCGTTTTTTTAACTTTTTCTTACAACATGATGACCACTTAAGGTTGCTGAGTGCTCCGTTTGATTAAAACCTATTTTCTTCTTTAGATAATGGCGAAACTGGCTTGGCTTATAGCATTAGCCGTAGCTCTAGCCCACGTAAATGATGCCTACAGGATCCTGGTAATGTTCCCGGCGGCAGGGAAGAGTCACAGCATACTAGGCGCGGGCGTGGTGAAGCATCTGCTTCAGGCTGGACATGAGGTAGATGCACTTCACTCTTCAGACAAGTAAAGGTCATTGAGTTAGGATTTTTCATTGCCTAATGTCTTTAACACTTACAACAAACTTTTAAAACATTTATGCTTTAGAATAGTGTCAACTAACCAATTGCATAATTTGCATTGTTTTATGGGGAGGTACTTGCAAAACTTGAAACTAGGATAACTTGAAAGAGCTTAGGGAGCCCTCTTAAAAGTGTGTAAATTCAAACCTTTCTTCAACCCAACATATGAGCTATATCAATATTGAGATGTGCTGACTATTCGACAACTCTACGTTTTATCCGTGGTTCGCAACAACATCGCACCACTCCCTATGATCCGACCTACACTAAGCGTAATTGTCTTGTCGCTGCTTCTTCCTCTTCTTCTTTATTTCTTTGTTTCTCGCTTACATGCACTTATACTATAACATGGTTAGTAGGTAAATAAGTATATGAACGCTGGCAGGGTGTTGCGAACTTTAAGTATGTAGTTGAGTTTATATAATAATAGTGATTTCAGAAATATTACGTTTGGGATATGTCAGAAATTGTTAGTAACAAGTTAGTAATTGAATTGAATGTCAGCTGTTACATAAACTTATAAGTTAAGTATTAATTTCAGGGAAATTCTATTACATTTTAATTAAATTCGATGCGTTTCTGATACATTAAAACATTTCAATCATCTCAATAATAGTAATGACAAAAAATAATAATATAAATATGTAGTATAAATGTCAGATAATAATTGATGAACGGCTTGAGAATTCTTTAAAACTAGTTTTGTAATTTGTCTTCTAAGTATTCTTCAACCAAATAGTAACCTTTTGTCAATAACAAAGTTTTAAGATTTTTATCAAATGTTTTGTCATTATGTTCTAATTGTAATGATTTCGGTAGTTTATTATATATTTTGATTGCACTCACATATGGTCCGTTATTGTATATGTCTAGGTTTTTTCTCGATGGCAGTGCCAGTCTATATTTATGTCGCGTGTTTATGTTGTGTGTGTCTTTAATTTGTGTAAATATGTATTTATTTTTTCTCACAAATGTGCATATGTCAAGGATATAAATTGAGGGTAAAGTCAAGATTTTTTGTTTTATGAAATACGCCTTGCAACTATGTCTGTACGGTAGGTTGCACAGTATACGCAAGCACTTTTTTTGCATGAGGAGTAGGTCGTGCGCGTGTACACTGTTGCCCCAAAGCATAACACCGTATATTAGCCAGGAGTACGCGTAGCCATAATTTGCTTCTTCTTTTAAATCTGTTTTTTCGCACCGCTTCTTCTGAAATCACGATTTTACCCTTTCTTAAATATTTCTGCAAGTTAACTGTTTCAAAATACCTTTAATCACTTAATTATAACTATACTGAAATCCTAACCCCTCTCAAATAGTATTAGTTTGTTTGGCATCATAGATACAACATATTACACATTTATGTATGTTCAGTAAGACCACGCATCCAGTTAGGAAAGCTCTCGAGAACTGTAATAGGCACTTCCTATATTAGTCTCCAGTCTCCTCCAATCTAATTGGTTACATAACACACTTTTGTGTTATATGTATTCGCTTATTATCATGTACTTAATTTCTTGTGAGATTATATGGAGAACAATAAATATTTTTTTATCCTTATCTTATCTTGCTCGAGCAAACGCAACTTAAAATAACTGACGTCTATTCCATCGAGGATAAGGTATGAAAAATTTATTATTAGGTACCTATTGAATTTTCATACCAAACGGACAGTGCAACGCTCGTTTTATTTTTTTATTGAATATTTTTCATTCTAGTCGAATATCTCTCGAAGGTATGATTGTTTGTTCAAATGGTGCCGTTGCTTTTTCACGTTTCCTTGTATCTATTTTCAGGTGACTTACATCACACCCTTTCCAGACAAGAATCCTCCAAAAAATCTACACCAAGTTGACATAAGCCAAGGCGTCGACACAGGCCAAAGTGAGTCCTTTTATTATACATATTTTCAATTAAAACCACAGAGACATTGACTTGCTGTGCCAAAAGCAAATATGCGGGAACGAAGGACGCGTAGATACTTACTCTGTATTATGTCTAGTGTTTTTCATTTACTTGGTGTGATTATGCCCTTGGAAATAAAGTGCGTATACTAAAGGAAAGAAATGAGCTGGAACACATATTTTTTCTCTTACGCCTGCATCTGTTCGTCCATACAATGGTATATGATGATAATGATATTCTCCATTAGGTTATCAGGTGAAAAGTTTGCAGCCCTCGATAATGTAATTTTAATATCTTTTCAGCTAAAACACTGAACATAACAGCACTGCTTGAAGGGACAGAGAGCATAGGCCTTTCGGGAGTGGTACAGCTCATCAAGACGATGAACCGGGATACAATGACGAGCGCCAACATCGTCAAATTGATGAGCGACACCAGCCAGACGTTTGACGCGGTCGTTGCCGAGTGGATCTTCAGCGATATTTACGCTGGGTAAGGTACTTTTTTCAGTCTAGAATGTACAGGATATTTCAGATTCTTGATAGGCGTACTCAGTTCACAGTATAATTAAATTGGCCGACACAAAAAAAACTGCTAGGTACTTACCGGGTCTGCAGACGGTGGATAGTGAAACGTCCCGAAGATATTCAGGATAGTTACGAAAAAGGTTCTGCTAAATAAGCAATCTCGAATCACATGCGATGGAGTTAACAGGACGCGGTGGGATGTCTAGTGGCATAGTATAGGCATCTGCAGTAAATATCGCTAGATCCAAAGACCGAAACGGTAAAGAATGGATCAGGTCAAGACACAAGTTGTGGATGTGTTTTTTTCTATAGAACGCCGGAAATGGAGAACGGTAGAGCATATTCCGCGTATGACCACTGTGCGATGGAGCAGAAGAGCAGTAGAATTATATAAAATGGAGACCCCGAGAGACAACAAAAGGGAGAAGTCATCCACCATAATATCAGATACGTCGGTAACAAGTGAATGCAGAAAACTAGAGACAGGGAGTTATGCAGGTTAATGGAGAAGGCCTACGTCTGAAGATGGCAAATGACAAATCAAAGGCTGAAATGATAACTAAGCTAAAATTTCTTTTGCTTTACTTAAATATCTTATTTTATCGTATTTTTTTCAGCTTCGGCTACATGTACAGCTGTCCGTTCATCTGGGTCTCCCCCCTAGATCCCCATTGGGCCATCCTCAGCCTTATCGATGAGAATGCGCACCCGGCTTATGTCCCAGACTGCATATCTAATAACGTCCCCCCATTCGACTTCAAGAACAGAGTCAAAGAACTGTTTTTACAAATCATAGGAATGGCGGTGAGGTTTTTGTAAGTATTACTTTAACCGACTCCTACGATCTATTTTTGTTTACGGATATTATTAAAGTGTTGTCAAAAACTTACTATAAATATATGATATGATACTTACCTTCAAATCTTCTGGCGTACTTGATTTTGTAAAAGGTAAATACGCCATGTGCTTGAATACACTCTAAGGACTAAGCTTCTTCAACGTACGAATTTCTAACAACACCTTAATTTTTAGCTACCTCGACGACTACCAGAGCCAGCAGTTTGAGGAGCTCCTCGGCCCGCATATCATCAAAAGGGGCAGACCGATGGTCCCCCTCAATGACGTTAAATACAATGCTTCCTTAGTTTTGGGCAACTCTCACGTCTCTCTCGGACTGGCCACTAGATTGCCTCAAGCTTACAAACCCATTGGCGGATACCACATTGATACTGTGGTTAAGCCGTTGCCTGATGTAAGTAGTTATAGTCTGTCATAAGGAAAAACCGATTAAAAAATTTGTGTTGAGTCCTGGAAGTGAACCAATTGGATATTTAATTTTTTTTTAAATTATATCTGATTTTTTATAATATTTATATAATAACGCAACCAGCATTCTTGGTACATGCTGCATGGGCAAGATGTCTATTTATTTAGTTTTATTTCATAAAGTAGTTTGGTTTTAAGTTTAGTTCATTGTATTAAAAGTAATGATTTTTAGGGTTCCGTATCAAACAATGAACCCTTATAGTTTCGCCATGTCTGTCCGTCTGTCTATCCATCAGCGGTTTTACTCAAAGACTAATTACTAATAGAAAGATCTCATTTGGTATGGGTGCGTATAGAGGTATTAATGCCGAAAAAGTGGTTAAATATAATCTATTTAGGGTAAAAACATTTCTAGGGTAGCTCCTATACAAGTAAAATGGAGTCAATTTTTTTTCTCGGCTATATTCCATGGGGAATACTTGAATGGGTATTTCAAAAATATTGTGATCCATTTCGTTAGGGATCCGTTTCTATTTGCAAATTTTTCAATTATCCCGCTCCCTATATTTGCTAAACAGACATGTAAAAAAAATCACAGTAGTAGTGTTAATAACGAAGTTAAAAGGAAAACTGTCAGAGCTAAGTAGAATTTACAAATTAAATAGTTACAGGTGACCAACTTATAAACTGTACTCGAAAAAGAAAAAATATATATACAAATTCAATAGAAAAATAGTATTTACACGTTTTAAGTGGTATGAACTCAAAGTCGGCATTCGCAATTACATACGTAACCCTACACTGCGCGTGGCCGTTTTTTTATTAAATATAGTAAGGTTATCATATATACCTTCAATTTTAATCTGTCGTATTATTCTCTTAAAACGCATCTTTAAGGTACACCAGAGCCTTGAGTCCACATGCTCGTAAATTAAATAAAAGTCACTTACAGGATTTGAAGAAATTATTAGACAACGCGAAGAATGGTTTAATCTACTTCAGTATGGGCACTGTTGTGAATAGCAAGGATCTCCCAGAAGTAATAAAGAGGGATCTATTGCAAGTGTTTGGTGGCCTTAAGCAAACTGTTCTGTGGAAGTTCGAAGAGAAACTACCAAACCTGCCGTCCAACGTGCATATAGTGCACTGGGCACCCCAGCAAAGTATTCTAGGTAGGATACTAATATCATTGTGCTTTATAATTTTATTATTATTTATTATGTATCTCCTTTAGATTCACGGGTCTTTTCACCCCGGTCCTATGAGTGGCTTGCGTGGGGATACAGATCTAAAACGTAGAGCACTTGGATATGTTGATGTAATGTGGCGCTCCCGCCACAACCCATTCCTGAATATAAATAATTATTATCATTTTATGTTTGGGTCTTAACATTAAAATATTTTTTTAAATCAGAAATACAAAAATATTGATCTCTGGACATTCAGAAAGACCGTCTGTCAGTCTTTACTCGCTCAGACTTATTAATGCAGCCATTAAATTTATAAAAATTCGTTGTAAACAATATTTATAGATGCAAATTTTTGAAGCAAGTTCTGTCTTTGACACTGAACTACTTTCCATACAAATAATTAACGAAAAAATGAAAAATTAATTTCGGCTTGCCATACAAATCAGCGCTTGGCCAAACGTATTTTGTACGGGAGGACGAACATTTTTTACGATTTCTTACTATATAACTTTTTTCATGGCTTTTTTATAGAAAGTAAAGAAACTTGCTCCGAAAATTCGGCTGGCGGACTAAACTTGCTCCGAAAATTCGGCTGGTGGACTAAACTTGCTCCTACACATACATAACAGATCCAGTAGATTTATTCCAACATTGTCTAAATTATGGTTTCTTCACCCAGTCTTAACTTTTTGACCGTTTTAAACCAATATCTTTTGATTACTAAGAATACTTATTTGAGTTTTCAAATTGTAGTCAAACTTTTTTCATCTCGATCCAGCTCATCCAAACTGCATTCTCTTCATCACCCACGGTGGTCTTCTTTCCACCACTGAGGCTGTCCACTTCGGCAAGCCGATCATAGGGATCCCAGTATTCGCAGACCAGTTCAACAACATCGACAGGGCTGTGAAGAAGGGCTTTGCTCTGAGAGTGAATTTTGCTTACGATATGAAGGAAGAATTGAGAGCCTCCATTGACGATGTTCTGCATGATAAAAGGTAGATTTCATTCTTTTGTCGTTATTATTATTAATTCATAGTCACAGTTTACTTAAACGGTCTAATAGACCGTGACCACGTGACCAGCGGTAGGCTGGTCACGTGGTCACGTTCTATTAGACCGTCGCCGCCGTATGCTGTGTTTACATCAGCATTTTTGTGTTTGACATGGAATATAAATTATACTTGCACCTTAATACCAATAACTAAATGGTCATTACAATCTTTCATTTGATTTCAACTTTTTATTTGATTAAAATGCTCATCCGAACCGAAAGAATATCTCAACCGATACTAACTACACATTTCCATGTATTTAAATATACTACAAATAACATCGGTTATTAATTTCCAGGTATACCGAAAAAGCAAAAGAGCTTTCAATGATCTACCATGACAGACCAGCCCCTCCCGGCAAAGAGCTGGTCCACTGGGTGGAACACGTGATCAAGACTAAAGGAGCGCCGCATCTTCGCTCGCCAGCGTTAGACGTGCCAGTCTACCAGAAATGGTATTTAGATCTACTTGCTGTAGTATTGATAGTCTTGTATGTTCTGAAGAAAATAGTGGTGAAACTATGCTGCTCGAAGAAAACAGTCGACAAGAAAAAGAAGAACAATTAGAATGCGATAACATAACCAATAATAGAGAAACCGTGAATGAGGATAAGAATTTTGATTTGGCCTGAACACTAAAAGTATAGAAACTGTAATGTTATATTAGTTAGACGACATATCCGTATTTGAAAACATTTTAAGGGAAGATAAAAGTCCAGGAAGACAAAAAAGGAGCTACATAGTCGAACTATCTGATGAGCTGATGACCGAGAAAGAAGACAGTATGCTCCTGCAGGCCGCTTCCGATCAGTCGTTTTGGAAATCTTTGGGGGAGGCCTATGTCCAGCAGTGGATTTCCTGTGGCTGATATGATGATGATGATGATGCTATTAAATAAATAAGAATATATAATTTAATTAAGAATTGTTGATATTTTGTAAAATACATTCTAGGGAAATTTATAAATCGATTTTGTTAGATACTGTTACAATAAGCACGAATTTCGCATTTAATGTGCTTACAAAACATAATTGTTGGTAGACTGTGTGTGTACAATGCGTGTATTTTATACGCAAGATGGACAAGGAATTTTGATAAACTAGTTTTATTACAAGTTTTTTTGTTATTACTTACAACCTTTCATCTATTATTACAAGTTTATTTATTTAGTTTTACCTATCCCTTTGTTATTTTGATAATAGACAACTGGACAGGTCTTGCAAGGTAAATTTGACCTACTTCCGTAATTCGATTGAGCTGAAACTTCACTTACCTACTTATGTAAGTAATGTGACAAATGTGACAATGCAATATTATGGTACCAATGACGTAGCCGTGGCCATGGCACCTCTGTTATAAAACAACATAACCTCACCGAGTTTGGGCTCGATTGATTTGTCTTGAAGAGCACTTTCCTAGATGATATCCAGGATGAGAGTCTGAAGATAAAACGGGAAAGTGGCCACGGCATCTTTGTCATAAAACAACTTAACCTTACCGAGTTTGATAATCCCCCAGCATAGCATAGCTCAAACCTTCATTTTATGTAAAACATACGGACGGTCATTAGATCGCGCTGCCGCGGTCGTGCTGATAATCAAAGTGACCTTGGTGGAGGCATCACTTTAGAAGGGAATATATTATCTTTGCCTCCGGCTTCTATTTTGATCGCCACACCAAAATATTACGTCGTATACAAATAACTATTCGACGTACCTAATATTTAATAATGAAGGAAATTTCACGTTAAGTCACTTTTAAAACCGAATTAGACAATGAAACTGAATAAGTTTTTATCAAATGAACTTATGGAAATACGCATGAAGTCGTTCACTTTCTATAGTAACCAGATCTCGTGGTAAGTTTAATGGAACGTCAACATTTACTAATTTGATCAAACTGCCCCTTACAATATTGGCAATTAAATATATAAAAGGGACCATAAATAAGTAAATAAGCATCCAAAATCCCGAACTATTTGCAGTTTTTGCAGTCGATCAAAATGTTGTAGGGTACTTAAATATAAATAACACAATTTAAATTAAATAATGAGTGTTTTTTCGGAGTACCATTTTTGCCTATCACAAGCTGATATTTCCTAAGTTAGTGAAGATATAGCTTTCAAACTTTTCTATAAGATAGTTCATCTATTATTTTTTTTAATATTTTTATTTTATTTTATTAAACTTCATTGTTCCAAAGTACAAATATACTTATAACAAATGGCGGACTTCATGCTAAGAACATTTTCTCCCAGTCAACCATAGGGATAAACAGAGAAAATTATACGGCACCTAAAGGAATAATGGATATCACGCCTGCTGTATATCGGAAACGTTTTTAAGTAAAGAAAAATTGGAGCTCATTCACTTCAATCATTATCGAGTTGCAAGTGCATACTGCCACGGAACTATATCAAAAGGAAAAAGTGTATGTACCTCGCTTGCTAAAACGATATGTTGAAGGCGCCAGTGCTCGCCGCAAAGTTCAGTCTGCTCTCCATCGCATTCCGCGTGCGACGTCAGGTTTCAAAAGAAAAAACTCGTTATTCGGTAACTAACTGTTCAAACACCACCAATAAAGTTGGAGCTGTTAATCAAGGTATTTTGTTTCATCAGTTAGTACTCTTCGTCCTGAAATATCTGATATTAATTAAAAAACAATTTATTTTGTATCTCCGTATTATTTTCATTAAAACAGGAGCGGGGGATTTTGTGTCCAACGCTAGTTTTCCATTTTTAATTAGACAAGCAAGACTTCATTTGCATTCAAATCCAGCGATGTAATAATAAGCAATTCCAACTGTCTGTTTATTTTTAACATACACTAACCTTTGACCAAAACACAATCGCAGTCACAAAATAAATTCACCAAATTAGTCAAGTGATTTATTGATTTTTGATCACACTTTCCTTAGGCTTTAAGCCTCATAGACGGGGATCGACCCCGTGATGCTTGAAGTTATCAAATTATTAATTATATAAAAAAAACTTTGCACTACACACATAATTTTGATGTAAATGTGCCTATGCTGGCATTTTAATAACACACAATGCGACTATACATCTTAACGCTGTACTGGCCATCTAGGAATTGTTGAATACCGAGCTATAATTTTGCATAGAGAAAACGTACGCGTGATGCTACTTGCATCAGTTGTAACTCAAAACTGACCAGATCTTGAAAAGTTTTTTGGTTGTTTATTTTGTTTCAGTTAGCGTTCCCACGGTTTACTATTATGGCCTTTTTTGTTCTCGCCGCGAGCCGGCTTATATTTTATTACACATTTTTTTGCTTATTTTTAACAGTATTTTTGTAAACAAAACATCATAGAAACCGACGAAAATTGAACCGGTGAACTTTTACTGCTAAATCCTTTATTTTTGTATTCAAAGAAACACCGCTTCGTGGGAATAACATGCTTTTATTATACCGACAAATAACTTCAGTTGCATTTTGTTTACAATCAAATCATTACATAAAAATCATTACAGGAGCTAAGATACTCTGGTCAATAGGTACCGTAAACAGGAGTACGTGAGTTTAGTCTCCAAAATATTCGGGCGTAGTGTACATTAGATTTTTGATTTTTCTTCTTATTACCTATTGCATGTGCTTTACCATTGTTAAGAATGAGATGTGGTTATTAACCGTTTAAATAGTAAAGGGCTACTTCTCAAAATAATAATAAAAATCTTAATTTCTTAGGTCCTACCTACCTAATAGTGTGTAAAAAGTGTGTTGTGAATTGATTAAATTACATATGAGTACCTAATGAATATACTAGGGCAACAAACTAAAATGTGATTATTTGTGAATGAGTGTAATCGCAGCGTGTGTAGACGACTTTTGATACATACAGTACAGTACAGCTAAGCGTCTCAGCTGGGCGGAGGGATACATACAGTCAGGAGTCAAAGGTAACTGATATGAAAAAAAAAAATTTATATTTCGCTATGTGTTTTTTGGGGAAAGTTGTTTACTTCAGTATCACAAACTGGACCTACCGTTAAAATAGTTTTAGTATATTTTGTTAAACCTTATATAAAGATTACAGGAGCTTAAGATACTTCACAGTGGAAGCCAGTTTTTTTGGTTTCCTTAACAATATCCTTAGCGCCATTTTTTATTTGCCAGGTAAATTAAAAACCCCGAATTTCGAGAGTTAACCCCCAATAACTTAATATATAAACGGCTGAACCGATTTTCATCAAACATAGCTAAGAACCACCGCAAAGGAACTTCCTTTCCCGTATAAAAACTATATCCAATCGGTCCATCCATTCGGAGCTACAGCACATATAACAGCATATATACAGGTTGTCAAAATAACTGTAATAGGTACTGACAAATGTAACGCAATTTATTGGTTAGGTTTAGGTAGGTTGGTACAATTTTGAGATTACCTCTGTGAAATTTATTATAATTTTTGATTATGATTATCAGTTTCTTTGCAAGTTCATTTCGATATTTTGAATCGATAAAAATACACTCACAATAACTTGCGTAACACTATTTCATTAACAAACAATTTACACCTAGTGATTTGTTTGTGGTCACACGAATAAAGTTAAAGGTATGTAGGGAGGTACTTACTTGTCTTCACAACGAAAACGAACGTCCGATGTTTTGATCTTGTCAAGCATTGCTACGCTGACTTCGGTGCCTAAAATCGGTTTGCCGCGTTCTAATCGATGCTTTTGAATAGTTTTCGCGCGGCTTATGGTTTCCATCTCTAAATTACAGTCGGAACGCCAAAATACCTATACACACGCAATATGTTACACGCTCGGTCCACATACAAATCGTTGAACTCTATCCGTCTACTTGATAGATGTCTGTGCATACTGCCAAAGAAACTACGACGGGGTGGTGGGGTATGCATCCTACTGCGAGACGACGTGGAGTACACTGAGAGAAAAGATATAGTAGATATGTCAATTGAATTCCTTATAGAATTATGCGCGACAGAACAAAATGACCAAAATTTACTAATAATTACATTTTACTGGAACGACAAACGGATAAATGATTTTCTCACACAATAAGAATTAATTTTAAATTATATAAAGTTAAAATATAACAATAAACGCGTTATTTTAGGGGGTGACTTCAACATTGACACGTTAGTAAACGATACAGAGTCAAAAAAACTTTTACACCTCATTGCAGAGTACAATTACACATCCCATATTAAAGACCCAACACGGGTTACCAAAACAACATCTACATGTATTGACCACATCTATACTAACTTTAAGGACAAAAATATACGTGCTGAAGTCATTGATTACGGATTCTGTGACCATATGAGTGTAACAATTAAGACTGACTTATTATTAAAATACAAAACATTGACATATAGAAAACAAACGCGAATTTACAATCAAAAAAATATGCTTCTCTTTAAATCAGAACTAAAAAATATATGTTGGCATGATATTATAAAAATTGACGATACCTTGAAAAAAATCTTAGATAAATGCATTCCCAAAAAAATAATAATAATAAAACCAAACCAGAAAAAACAGTGGCTTACCAAAGATATAAAAATTTCGTGTAAAAATAAAAGACTATTAAAAATATTGAAAAATTCTTCAAAAATTAAACCTCTTAAAAACTAATATAAAAAGTACGAAAAAAACACTAAAGAAAACCGTTGTTAAATCAAAAAAACTCGACTACATTAGACAAGTTAAAAAAAGTCTAAAAATATAGCCAAAACAATGTGGAATATAATAAAAGAACGTACAAACAAAAACACAAAAAGACTTAAACAAAACGTGAAACTAAACGTCCACAATAAAATACCTTCTGATCCAAAGATTGTGCTGATACATTTAATAGATATTTTGCATCAGTGGGCATACCGAGCGGAACGCAGCCTCAAGGTCGCCCAGCTATAGCCGCCCGGCCGGTAGATATAGCGGAAATAAACACCATTCTTAAAGAACTAAAAAGTAAACATAGTGTAGTGTATGTACTTGAGCTCATTATTATCTTACTTACCCTTGTAACCTTTCTATGTAGATCACCTAGATTATTCATCCTTGATCTGGGCAGCCATACCTTATGACATCATTGTACCTATGTACTATTTGTGCACTATATATAAACCATGTAATATGTTACCTACATGGTTTATATATAGTATACGGTGTCGACGAATAGTTACGGTGTCGACGAATTTCCAACAGTTTTATTCAAAATGTGTGCGGATGAACTTACCTTTCCTTTCACGGTACTTATTAATCAATCATTTGTGGAAGATACTTTTCGAGATAGGCTTAAAACATCATTAATAAAGCCCATACACAAAAAAGGAAAGATAACCGAAAAAGAAAACTTCCGTCCAGTGGCAATACCCTGTACGGCGGCAAAAATATTTAAAAAAGCTATAGGAACACAAACATATGTTTTTTGTGAAAAATATTCTATCTTCAATGACTGCCAGAACGGGTTCCGAAAAAATCGCTCAACTACCCTCGCAACATATAATTACGTGTAATAAGTTTTAAATACATTAAATAATAAAAAATATGCTGTAGGTACCATGTTGGACATGACGAAATCATATGACAAAGTCTTACATAAAATACTACTTAACAAGTTATACGGTGTAGGTATCAGAGGCGTAGCTCACAATTGGTTTACATCATATTTGAAAAATCGGGAACAAATTGTACAAATAGAACACTATGACCATGACACCGGGACAATTACAACAGCACGATCAGATGTAGCATGTGTGAAATGTTCGATTCCCCAAGGAAGCGTTATCGGATGTTTATTATTCCTCATCTACATCAATGACTTACCTAAAATGATGACTCAGACATGTGTACTGTTTGCAGATGATGTATCATTCATTATTGACACCTTACTTGAAAAATGACAATTTAAACAATATACTAACCGAAAATATGGACACAGTAACATCGTGGTTAGGTGATCATAATCTAGAAATAAATTTTAATAAAAAAATAATAATAGAATTCAGACCATACCAAAAAGAAACTTTAAATATAAAATTTTGATATAATTTAACAAATATCGAAACTGTAAAATCTTTGAATTGCTCGGATTGGTTTTAGACACACATGTCAACTGGAAAGACCATATCGACGAAGTAGCAAAAAAAATATCTACATTTACATACGCACTTTGGGAACTAAAAAGAACCACCAATAATAAAACGGCGATAACAGCATACATAGGGCGCACTATAAGTTTCCGGAACTGGCCACTTACATAAACAATATTTAAAAATTTATTGCAACATTTGAAAATAGAACTCTTTGGCTGTAGAATGCAGTTTGTTTCATCTGACTGTCTTTTGTTTTTACCTTGTGGCGCCATTTAAAAAATTGTGTGTCTGCATCAACATGGATTTAACTCGGGAAAATTTTCGTAGTATGATTTTCTACGATTTTAAGTGTAATTTGACAGCTCAACAGAGCATCGCTCGGCTTGGAACAGCTTTTGGCAATGAAGCACCATGCAAGACAACTGTTTATAGCTGGTTTGCAGAATTCAAGCGTGGTCGTATCAATCTCAGTGACGAATCTCGCGATGGTCGGCCGTCCACCGCTGTGACCAATAAAAACATCGATGCTGTGCGCCGTATGATTGAAACAGACAGGCATGTGACCTACCATGAAATTCGCGCATCCTTAGAAATAGGCATGAGTCAAATACAATTAATCCTACACAAACATTTGGGTGTGAGAAAGCTGTGCTCGCGGTGGATCCCACACAACTTGACCGAGGCTCAAAAAACGGACCGCGTCACTTGGTGCAGTGCCATGCTTACCAGATTCAACGAAGGTGCGTCAAATTTGGTGTGGGACATAGTAACAGGTGACGAAACATGGATTTATTGCTACGATCCCAAAACAAAGCAGCAATCGAGCGTATGGGTCTTTCAAGATGAGCCGAAACCAACCAAAGTGGCGCGCGTGAAAAGTGCATCTAAGCGGATGATTGCTTCTTTTTTTAATAAAACTGGACACGTGGCTACTGTTGCTTTAGAGAATCGTCGTACAGTGAATAGTGACTGGTACACGACCATTTGTTTGCTGGAAGTTATTGACGAACTCCGTAAAAATAACCGTAAACGTCGTATCATCCTGCACCACGACAATGCTAGTTCTCACACGGCCAGACAGACAAGGGACTTTTTGAAGGCGAAAAATGTAGAACTCATGAGTCATCCTGCATACAGTCCCGACCTGGCACCTTGTGACTTTTTTCTGTTCCCAAAAATTAAGAACCAATTACGCGGTCAACGATTTTCATCACCAGAAGAGGCTGTCGAGGAGTATGAAAAACACGTTTCAGAGGTCACCACAGAGGAGTGGCACAAAAGTTTTCAAAACTGGTTTCATCGAATGAAAAAGTGCATAGACGCCAAGGGAGATTATTTTGAAAAACAATAAATTAATTTTGTACCTTTAATAGTATTTTTTCATATTTATTCCGGAAACTTATAGTGCGCCCCACGTACCTACTATGCATATGCATATTCATGGCTCACTTATGGGGTTATTCTTTGGGGTAATAGTACCGACGCGAATAAACTATAATCCTCCAAAAGAAATGCATACGAATTATTGCTAATACTAAGGAGAGAGATAGCTGTAAGCCGTATTTTAAAGATTTAAAAATACTGACATTGCCATGCATATATATCTTAGAAACCAGCAAATTTGTAAGAAAGTACCCCAGTAAGTACTACACGAAAAAAGACGACCTACCGCGACGCTATCCTACAAGGAAGAAGAACATGTTAGCTATGCCGAATTCAATTCGTAATTTAGAAATCTTTAACTCCGGACCGCTTTCAATGTCAATAAAAGTCTATAACACCCTCCCAGATCTGCTAAGAGCAGAGACGAAGGATTCCATATTTAATAAAAGATTAAAAACATTACTTGTAGATAAAAATTATTACACATTGGACAAGTTTTTTAATGATAAAGATTTGAAAAAATAAAAAAAAACGAAGAATGAAATTTAAAAAATTGACATTTAGAGTAATTAATATAACAAAATAACTTGTCATGTTAAAAATTGTATGTATATTATCTGAAATATTGACATAGGTAATAAATAAATAAATAAAAAACTACAAAAAAAAATTCTGCCGATGCCGTTTCATTGTTTTCTGTTGCAATG
The DNA here is from genome assembly GCA_943193695.1 of Acrobasis suavella. Taxonomy (NCBI): domain Eukaryota; kingdom Metazoa; phylum Arthropoda; class Insecta; order Lepidoptera; family Pyralidae; genus Acrobasis; species Acrobasis suavella. Next base: position 35,762,706 of record OW971928.1, read on the forward strand.
CCCTATCAGGGTTCATGTTGTACCTACTAATTTAAGAAGTGACTATGTAGAAAGTGTAATACAACAGATAGTATGTACAACGTGAGAGCAATAAATAAATTGAAATTGAATTTAATATCTAAGCGCACGGTAGCGCCCACGCCAAGTTCCAGCAACAGGCCGCGCGCATGCCGTTTCGACCCACTTTTGATCCCCCTGTAGCTCAGTGCCTATAGGAAGTACAGAGATAAAATTATACCTACGTAATTATATACTAGTACTAAAGAAGTATGCCAAATTTCATAGATATAGCTTCAGTAAATCCTGAAATATGACCCTGTGAAAATAGCAAATTTTGGCACTGACTGGTTTTCAAACCGGTTATCAAAACCTCTAGGCCACTTCCAATTGTCCTAGCGTTATGAAATTTGGCACGCAGGTCGTGTTTGATATGTAGATTAACAAAAAATTAAGAAATTTAAGAAATCGGTCAATCGTGTGTTGGCTCAATCGAATATCGAATTGTTAAAAAAAATATTTATGAACCAGTGATACGATGAGGAGGGGGGAGGAGGATAGGGGGGAGGGAGTATAAAATATTGTCATGGATATCTAATGCACACTGTATAGCTTATTATTAAATACTGCTTACCTAAAAATCAGGCTTCTATTGTTATAAATTACTTTCGATAGATGGTGCTAGTGGTATAATTAAATCGCGATATCAGGAGAGTTTCATATTTGTACATATTTTAGTTTTTAAGAAAATTTTGTATGAATAAACAAAGGTAATATACATAGAAGGTAAATAAATATTTTAACAAAATAGAACTTAAAATACTTAAATTACTTAAATCTAAACTAAAACCTAAAGAAAAAGAAAATAAAAGAAACTAAATATGAAATACTTCCTCAAATGCATCTGATTGAGGCAAAGTACCCAAAACACTTGCAGCGTTGCCTCGCTGAATAGCAAGGCTAAATCTTTGGGCAAGGAAGCTAACACCTCTGAAGTCTCCTGTTGCCTCAACCAGACTTTATAATATGATTTTAAGTAGTAAACACAGATTACCTTATTCTAGATTTACTAAGATAATATTATTGTGACTCACTAATTGAATGCTATTGTTTATTAAATTCTAAATAAAAATAGTGATTGGATACACCTGAAATTAATTTTCCATAACATCTTGCTTCGATGAAAACACAATTATTTGTTAATACACACACAATTAGCGGAAGAAAACGCTAATTTAATCGATGAAATGTGACTACAGATGTGGCTAGTCGCTAGACTACAGACGTATCGATAGCTTTGCGGAGTTTTACACAATGTTACACGTTCCAAAAGTTTTATATCGAATGATCGACTAATTATATTGTGTATTGAAATAAATTAACTTTATCCTCAATCGATGTAATGTGGTATTATTCTGCAAAATCTAACTATTCGATAAGCTTGTTATAGTATGGGATACAAACATCATACATACATATTATTACGCCTGTTTCCCACAGGTGTATGCAAATAGATAGTACGGGATCCGACCGTAAAATTAGTACATGAATAATGTAGTTGATTAACACTTAATTCTGATTTCTTTTTATGGATAAAGAGTCTATTTTTCATAAGGTGCCAATTAAAAATTGCCCACCAGTGTTATTTGTTAAAATGTTATTAATCAAATTTTAGAATAACATTTCGTTTATATCTTAGTGAAATAAAATCTACTTCACGTCTCAACTATATATTTAAAAGCTATGAAAAGTCACAGATGCTGTTGATGACTTAGCCGCAACTTTTACGCAGCCAAGTGCAAACAGGTATGATTTCATTGAAATTTTTCGTTCATGATGTATACTTATTTATATATATATATATATATATGTCAATTACCATTTAATTCACATTCATAGTAATCACATTATAATATTTCGAACTCAACATACTCAACAGATAATAATGAATCTCTATCTCCTTCAAGAGTTTCCGCTGAATTAGAACAGGTTGATGTCATCTCCAGTACAAGTTGTCCACGTCCTGTTAATTTCAGTTAAATAGAAGTCTATCTTCTCAGAGAACATCCTTGTAAGTTGTTTCGAATCGAATAATTTGCTCGAAACATTCTGTTAAAAAGCAAAACATCAAATTGGTAGATACGTAAACAAAGGTTAAGAAAAAGCACATCTTCTCTGAAGTTGCAGTTACTATTGCCATTATCACATGCAGTAATCATTTACATAGAACTATTTAATAACTTGGTAAAATAAACTAGGTACATTAATTTTTTATTATCAATTAGAGTGAAACGTGAAATGGATATGACTTTCTACTTTAATATTATAACTAAAGTGTTTCTAAAATGACCGATTGGAACTGGAACAACAACTTAACACGGCAAGCCTCAAAGTATGACTAAAGATGAAAATGTCGAAGATCAAACTGATGACAAACAGCTCTAGTCGTCCAATCAAGGTTGGAGGATTCAATATCCATGACCGGATTCGTTTTGTACAACTGAATTTTAGTCAAATAGCACCAGCAGTAAAAGTTACTTGACGTATTGAAAACACCTGGAAACGGTGTGCTAGGCTGTGAAAAAACTCATGAAGGGTGAGTTGTCACTGTCACTGAAATGAAAACTTATGGTCATTGGCTTTTAAGCAAAAATCCAAACTTGGGATTTGTCAATGAATTATGGAGTTCAGTTTTTTTTTTTTTTAGTCTGGCTTTTGGACTGCTTAAGAAATACAGGACGTGTTCGAAAACACACATCAGTTAAATCATGCACATTGATCAAAAAGCTGCCAACCTAAAGTAGTATTGGACAGGATATGTCAGACGCATATCCGATGAAGCTTGGCCAAAGAAACTTTGTTATTCTCAAAACACAAGCTGAAAAAAATACTCGTGCATGGATTGGTCTTCGAAGGCCTTTGATCCAGAGACTTGGAGTGCTGGAAAGGAGGCTTTTGCCTCGCAGTGGGACAAAAATAGAACATTCAAAAGGAGTTAAAAATATAACATACCTTAATCAGTTCAGTTTCAATATAAGTAGGTAATTTCAGAGCTTATTAAGTTTATGACAATAATTACATTCCCATAGAAATTTCGCGAAATAAGACAAAAAATAATTACAATCTTACAAAAGTTGTAGCGGACTAAGTTGTTGTTTAAGAAACATATATTGAAAAAAAATAAGTTCTCTTTTTTTGTACTAAATGAGAGGCATGGACAAGTACGAAGCCTTTGCCCAATCCACTAGATAACAAGTTAAATCAGATACATTTTTCTAAACGTCAAAAAAATATTTTTCTTTCTTTTCTTTCTTCCTTTCTTTCTTTCAAACATTTTCTATAGAATTTGTATAAACACAAAAATGTGACGAAATGCTTCTCTGGAGTCAAAAAGCTCTCTTAATATCAGTTTTTCTGTATTAATCAATCTTAAATCATGTTGAAAATGGATATAATCAGTGAAAAGTGAGACTATTTTGTTATATTTTATGAACTGTACCGAATAATTTTCTTTGACTCAGTTATCTACCCAATACTGACACATTCAAATATCTACTGTTACTGTTTTGGCTCAATCAAACATCAATATAAATCAATAACCTAGAAAAATATATTATATTAAGTTAATATTACATTTTTATCAACTGTGCTGGGTATGGCTGGGTTCAGTACCCACTCTTTGCTTTGCATGGAATGGATGCCTCATTTATACATATAATAAAATCGTAACCGATCGCTGTCTGTATATGGAAGATAAATGAGAAAAAATATTGTTGGGGGCTTTTATTAACGCAATAGAACACAAAACAATGATTTTTAGATTTTTTGTCTGTTTGTCTGTGCGTTTGTGCACGCTAATCTCAGAAACAGCTGCACCAATTCGGTTGCGGTTTTCACTAGTGTATTTTGATAAGATTCACTTAACATTTAGTGTTTCATCTTAATCCGTTCATAAATAAAAAAGTTATATCAATTAAAAGGTCATCAATTTTTGTTTGAAAAATTGCTATAAAATAAACTTGTGTTATAAAATGATGACTGAAAGTTCATAAAAAGTTAAAGAAACTTGCCAAGTGCGAGTCGGACTCGCATACTAAGGGTTCCGTGCCATTATGTATAAAAAATCACTTTTTTTTATATGGGAGCCCCTCTTAAATATTCATTTTATTTTGTTTTTGGTATTTGGTGTTATAGCAGCAACTAAAATACATCATCAGTGAAAATTATAACTGCCTATCTATCACGCTTCATGAGATACAGCCTGGTGACAGCAGCCCCGGATCTAGGGGGGCAAGCCGGGGCCCATGCCCCTGGCGGTGAAGTCAGAACCCCTCCCATACTACCGATACGGAATGGGGGCGGCGTCTGGTTACTTTTGAAGAAGTATAAAAGTTGTTTACTACTCAAAAATGTACAATCGCATTGCGGTCTGGATCTTAACTGACCATTACTGTCTGCAGCCCCCCGTGTACACGTACTGTTCAGGTACTAGTAATTAAGTAAGCGGCAAAAACCAAGCAGGGGGCGGCATATTCACATATTTTGCCCCGCCTCAAAAGAAATCTAGATCCGGTACTGGGTGACAGACAGAAGGACAGAAGGATAGTTAAGTCTTAGTATTAAGGCCCCGTTTTTACTCTTTGGGTACGGAACCCTAAAAATTGTAAATTTTGGTGGATTTGAAGCATTCTTAAAATATTGTTTTTTTTTGTTCACCGATAGATGTCGCTGATCAAAAATTTAAAAATTTAAATTTAATTTAAAATTTAAGTGCATCTCTGGGCCTCTGCAGACAGAGCCTAGGGCCGCAAGACCTAACGACACCCAACCGCCATTCTTAGCGTGATTGTGGGCGGGATAGTGAAAAAAGAAATCAAAATTGGGGGCTCCGCGTTACTTGATCCGACTTACCGTTGCACCGCCACATAAGGAGGGCGGGGGAGATAATACCAAAGTAGTACCTATAGGCGGGGACAGCACTCCGCTAAAGACAGCTAAAACAGAGCTGTGGGGGCTTCTGCCGAATAACGGAGGGTGAATGAAGTACTAACAAAGTCACTGCCTATTGTATAAGCATTCAGTTTTTGAGCAGTACCGGATCTAAAAATTTTTGAAGGGGGGGGAAATATGTGAATATGCCGCCCCTGTTGGTTTTGCTACATACCTGATTACCATTACCTTACTTTATAAACAGCGCGTCGTGTCTCGGTCCGTCCTGTACATGACCGTTTCATTTTGCAGGCCCCTAATAACTAGACGCCACCCCCATTCCGTATCGGTAGCATGGGAGGGATGGATATATTCGACGATTCTATACATATAACAAAATTGTAACCGATCGCTGTCTGTGCGTGGAAGATAAATGAGAAAATATAATGTTGGGGGCTTTTATCAACGCAATAAAACACAAAACAATGATTTTTAGATTTTTTGTCTGTTTGTCTGTGCGTTTATGCACGCTAATCTCAAAAACGGCTGCACCGATTCGGTTGCGGTTTTCACTAACGTATTTTGATAAGCTACACTTAACATTTAGTGTTTCATTTAAATCTATTCATAAATAAAAAACTTATATCAATTTAAAGAATCACGGCCTACATTTTTGTTCGAAAAATTAATTTTAAAGTTACCAATGCAACCGATTGGCTAAAACTTTTGTTAATCTATATATATATATATATATATATATATATATATATATATATATATATATAGCGAAAATCACTCACTCACTCACTCATCACGAAATCTCGAAAACTACTTAGCTAATGAAAATGAAATTTGGCAGATAGAGCGGGAGCGGGAGCGGGAGCTCGACAAGGTTCGTCGGGTCCGCTCGCTAGACCTTTAAATCCCTAAACTTTTATAAAGATTGTTATATTGAAGGAGTATTCAAACATTTTAAATTTTTAACATAATAATTCATATGTCATAACAAAATTAATAACGTAAAAAAAAAAACAAATAAAAATCATATTAGAAACATTTTCTAGACTTCTACGCGGACGAAGTCGTGGGTTACAGCTAGTGTTTCAATATACTTGATGAAAATATGCTAAGACTAGACAAATACATAATAGTAATAGTAAAGTAACCTTCGTGGTGTCTGTAGTAACTTTCGTGGACAATTGATTTTCAAAAACTTTTTCAATTTTGATTGATTTACGCGTTTCACAAAGTATATAATATATTTTTGTTTTGTCTTTAGCATAGTACTTTTTTTCCAAATGATTTTATGCAATTCCAAATTCGCCACGAAAGTTACATAGAGAATGATTTTTAAAGAAATACCAAACATTTTTTTTTATTTTTTATGCAAAGAAACCGCATTGAAAGATGTGATACCTTTTATAAATATGACCAACCTACACAAAAACGAGCTGCGCCAATCTACGTGTCGCCAGAGTTCATTACATCATATGTATTAAATGATCTACGCATCACATTAATGCAATGATTTCCTACGTCAAACGAAGTACAGCCGCTGTTCGGACCAGAGGTGTCGCCTAGCGCGTAATGACATGAGATAACAGTGCTCGTGTCTGCTCGTGTAGTGTAAAAAAGACATTATTTTCTGTGGACTGGAAGGATATCGCTGTAACATAAAGCAGGTAGGCTAAGCAAGCAGTCAGAAGTTTCGTCCAGTATATGTATACCTGAGTGACTTATTACGACGTTAATCCTAGCCTCCAGCTATTTTTAATGTTAGAGTTTATTAGTAACACAATTAATACATTTATTCTACGTACACCTAAACCTAGAATAAATCTATTAATTGTGTTAAAATCATAGGTATTGCCAATAGCTGTAATTGACGATCCTATTTAATATTAACCTAAACGTCCCTATTTCTTAGTCAATTTATATCTCCGCATTACCTTATTAAGTACGTATAATTGTGTTTTATAATGTTTTTAAGTATAATTTTGAGAATATTTTGTAAAATTATCAAAAATTAACTAAGTAGGTTTTTATCTAAACTAATATTATAAAAAGGAAAGATTGATAGTTTGTTTGCATCGAATAGGCTCCGAAAATACAGGACCGTTTTTAAAAATTATTTATTCGTTGGTCACTATCCCCGAGTGATGTGGGCTATATTTTTATTCTAAAAAAAATTGGGATTCTTACTTCAACACAAAAATGATATCCTTACATCGCGTGCGCTGAGGAAACTATTGATGATAGAACAAAATAATGTACTACAACTTTATAGAATCATTATCCACAAAAAGTGTCGTGACAGCATATGTCTAACTATTACAGTTATCTATGTCACAATAAATGCCGCCGCTAGAAGAAGCTGTTTATTTGTACCTTGATGTTAATCCTCATAAAAATAAATTGCTTTATATTCAAGACTGCTTCAATATCTTTATATTACTTCACGAATTTAAAAATGTAAGTAAAAAAGTAACGTGGTCGTCGCTCAACCCGTCGCTAGGCAGCACCACAAAAGGCAGCACCGTGATATGCGATACGATACGATGTAGGCGCCAATGGCGCCATTAGGGCACAGGTACGGCACTTCATAGAAGCGGAGTATCATATTTGCCTGCTACTACTACAAACGAAAATATACATCCGTGCACACGACAGTTTTTATGTGTTCACCAGTAACGGATTAAGACGAAGTGGTAGCTAATGTGGCTCCCTCATTTGAAATAAATTGTTTAAAACTAAATATGGAGATAATTAAAAATTTGATTTGTATAAATGTCTAGAAAGACCTTTAAACTATTTTATGAATAACCTTTGAAATTATTACTAATAGTCCGTCTAGTTTTAAAACTGTCTTTCGCCAAAAGTGGCCACTTTTGGCGATAAACAGTTTTAAAACAAGACAGACTACCAATATTACATTCAAAGTTTATTCATAAAATAGTTTAAAGGTCTTTCTAGACATTTATACAAATCAAATTTTTAATTATCACCATATTTAGTTTTAAACAATTTATTTCAAATGAGGGCGCCACTTTAGCTACCACTTCGTCTTAAGACTACTTGATGCCCTAAGCTATCCACGCCTGTGCCCCCCCCCTACCCGTATGTCAACTGAATCGGTCTTTAAATTTTTTAAACTAAAAATTTTTTTTGGAAAATAAGATGATGAGATGTAACGTACCCTAGAAGTGGAGTAGGTGCGACAACAATAAAAACCATAATTTATTTATTTATTGAAAAATACGCCTTGCGCCTTTTTCGGGCATTGAATTCAAGCAATATGATAATAGATAGTGTTAAAGTCTAACGTTTTTAACATATCGGGCTCTATGTATAATATCGATAAATTATTGAGCCTTTTTCGTGTGTCATCTTCGTCCTTTTTTCATTTATTAATATTTTTAATTTTGAAAAGAACGAGTGAGGCTGGGCGCACGCGGGGAAGGGGTGGTTTGTGATTGTGATTGGCTGATCGCAATTCCCGAAAAATTCGAATGCACCGGTGCATTCGAATTGCCGAATGCACTAGCGGGCAGCGGGTGGGCAAGCGGGAGCGGGGTTATGACCAGAGATCGAAATCACGGGTGCTAGTGCTATCAAAAGTATGGATATGACTAAAAGTTCCGGGATTTCTCGAGAATCTAATTGGGTACCTACTAAGTAAATAAAATCATAATTATGTGATTTCAGGATAAGTATATTTTTTCGATTAAAATATATCCTGAAAGCACATAATTATGATTGTTTTATTTATAGATTATATAGTCTTATCCATACTTTTGATAGCAATGGCACCCGTTATGACTCTTGGTCGGACTCTATGTAGACTTAAAACGCGCGAATTTCCAAATTAGTCCTAGAAACGTTTTTTGGTGTGGTTTTTGGTGACGTGAGAGTGAGACGTGATGCCCTAAGGACGGATTTTTTTGTGCTTCTTCTGGTTGCTTAGTTTGATTAAGGGTTGATTCGTCACTGGTGTTCAACCCCCAACACACGCGACAAAGCGAGAAAGGGGGAGAGGTGCGGCGACGGTGAACGGGGACGTATACTGCGCGGGACCCTAGGAGCTTCCATTCTGTATGTAATACTTATATTACTTCTGTGACAAGGGTACGCAAATTGAGTCAATTTTTGAATTTTTGATAAATATCGTGCGAAGCCGGGGCGGGCGGCCGCTGATATGTTAATAGTAGACTAGATATATTAAAATCTTAGTTATTAAATCAAATATTGATTGAAATTGATGAAAACTTAAACTTTATGATTTTTTCCAAAACAATAGGAAAATAGGTTTCCTCCAGCAATTCTATTATTTATTAGGGGCCGTCCACATATAACGTTACACAGAATTTTGACTTTTCGACCCCCAACCTATTTTTTTTCTTCAGAAAATGGCGAAACTGGCTTGGCTTCTAACAGTAGCCGTAGCTCTGGCCCACGTGAATGATGCGTACAAGATCCTGGTTTTGTTTCCAATGGCCGGCAAAAGCCATGGAATCTTAGGTGGGGGTGTAGTGAAAAATCTGCTTCAGGCTGGACATAAGGTAATGACAAAGTCAAAGCCATTTTCTATTACTATTCTAGGGATATTTCCTATTAAGTCACTGCGTATGAACTTATTTTAATATCCCGACAAAATAAATTTTATTAAAAACAGCACAATACATAAAATAAATAATAAAATTAGATATTTAGAATTCCCCACACTTTGAACACTAGTTTTGGTATGTCCGTCTATCCGTCCGCGGCTTGGCTCAGGCTGTTTGTACTAGAACTTTTACAGGTTAAGCAACCAGGCGTGGTCGCAACTTGGATTCAGCAACTCTAGACGTGGTTAATAACAGGATGGGTGCCCATGCTTTCACATATTATACCACTGCAGGCGTAGTCGCTTTTAGGACGAACGGGGCTTTTAAGATGTAACTTGTACGCGAGGCAATTTTTTTAATATATCGATATGTATATTATGTTCCTTGAAGACAACTATCATTGAATTTTCACACCTTCACGGATTGATCAACTTAACTTAGGTCATTTAGTAATTACATTTTCTGTGGTACATGGTAATCCTTGATAATAATTTTAATAATTTGAACAATCGAATCTTTCGTAGATTTGACTTTCTGTTAAAAGTTATCGCTGCTTTTTCAAGTGTTCCTCTATCTTCTTTCAGGTGACTTACATCACACCCATGCCCGACAAGAATCCTCCAAAAAATCTGCACCAAATTGACATAAGCGACAGCGTCAACCAGGACCATCTAAGTTAGTGCTACTCGTATTATTAATATTTGCTATTACCTCAAAACCGCGCAATTATGATGTTGTGCACATGATGCCAATAGCAAATGTCCACAAATACCTGCACGTTCACACGCCATCGAAATAGTATGTAGATATCAATGTCATAGTTTTCCTCATTTAATTAGTGTGATATGTCCATGGAAATAGTACTAATGGAACAATCTGAAACATGAACTCTAACTTTTACATCCACATCTAAATACTCTATGGCTTACTATAGTGTCCATATAATAGTCGTCCATACAATATAGTCCATACAAATAGCAAATGTCCACAAATACCTGCACGTTCACACGCCATTGAAATAGTATGTAGATATTCAATGTCATAGTTTTCCTCATTTAATTAGTGTGATATGTCCATGGAAGTAGTACTAATGGAACAATCTGAAACATGAACTCTAACTTTTACATCCACATCTAAATACTCTATGTCTTACTATAGTGTCCATACAATGATATATGATATGATGAAAACAGGTGTCCTTACTGGAAAAAAGCCAGCAGCTCTGAATAATGTCATTTACATGCTATTTGATCTAGTCTAATTTATAGATACTCGTACTTCCGCCATTATCAGTTCATGCCGGCACCTCCCCACTACTGTTAGTCCCATTGCCATTAACATTACAGTCCCAGCGTACCGGCCACCAATTATAGTTGTACACAAAATAGTCTAGATCAAATAGCATGTAACATTGACTTTCGCAAAGTTACACCTGTATACAATAACTTTTGTAATTTTTAACACCCGACCCAAAAATAGGGGTGTTAAAAGTTTGACGCCAATGTCGGTCTATCTGTGGCTTAGTAGCTCTCGTATGGATGGACCGATTTCGATGCGGTTTTGTACGTATAAGTATGTTTCCTTGCGGAAGTGCAGCAGCTTATGTTTGATAGAAATCGGTTCAGCCGTTCAAAAGTTATTGGGGGTGAACGCATGAAAGTCGAAGGTTTTTTTAATTTGCCTGGCAAATAAACTTGTTAATATATTTTCAGGTCAAATGCTGAACATAACAGCTCTGCTTGAAGGGACTGTAAGCATGAACTTCGCGTCACTGATAAAGTTCGTCAAGACGCTAAACCAGGACGTGTTGTCGAGCCCCAACTTAATCAGATTCATGAGCGACACCAGCCAGACCTTCGACGCAGTAGTTGCTGAGTGGATGTTCACCGATCTTTACGCTGGGTAAAACTCATTTTCAGTCTAGTATACCCAGTATTGATCCGAAATCACTACGCCCTGGGCCCTGCCCTTCAAGGGTCCTGTAAACATCCTAATGTTTACAGGACTCTTAAAGGGCGTACTCGTTTCGTAATTTGAATTGGCTTAGGCTTCGTTTCATCTTTATACCCATGTCCCTGTATATTTATATTATATTTTCTTATTTACTTTGTCTTAAGATCGTATTTTAGTTTTTATGGTGTCATTACTACTTATTTCTTTTTATTTAATTTCTTTCTTTCTTTTAGGCCATCATGTGCCTCACTGCTGGGCAAAGGCCTCCCTTTACTTCTTCCATTCAGTCCGGTTCTGCGTTATTTCCTCCCATATTATTTCTTAACTAGCTGTGCCCGCGACTTCGTCCGCGTGAAAATCCGTTCAGCAGTTTCGGACATTCGGGTGAACAGTGTGCATACAGACACTGACATACAAACAAAAATCTTAAAAATCTTTTTAGTGTTCTGTAACTCCTTATAATATCTTGCTCACGAATACATACTTTACTATCTGTATTTGGTGCCCGCGACTTCGCCCGTGTGAAATTCAGTTTTCTTACACACCCACCCTTGTTGATGATATGACAAATATAAAATTTTTGTCAGATTAGTCTGTATATTTACAGTTAAATTTTTTTATTGTGATGCGGTTTACTTTAAATATTGCAAATGTGAAAGTTTATAAGGATCTATAGATGTATAAATATCAGTTACTCATTCATACAACAAATTATGGATGGATTATAATGAATGATTATAATAAAAGATGGATATAAAGCCGAAAAGCTTTTGAAGATATCCGGAATATCTAACCAATCCACAAAGCAAGATCAGTAAGTCCGTATTTTCATAGCTTAATGTCAAATTATAAATCAACAATATTATCCGAAATATTGACTAACCAATCCACAAAGCAAGATCAGAAAGTCCATATTTTCATAGCCAAGGGTCAAATTATAAATCAACAATATTATCCGAAATATTGACTAACCAATCCACAAAGCAAGATCAGAAATCCTTATATTCATAGCCAAGTGTCAAATTATAAATTAATCAACTAACCAACCCACAAAGCATCAAAGCAAGATCAGAAGTCCTTTTTTCATAGCCAAGTATAGCCAAATACCAGTATAAAATCAACAAATTCAACAATTCCACAACAGTAACTAACCAGATCACAAAAGAATTAAAAGGTCTTAAGTACAGAGCAAAACGATCAGCTTGTTTTTATACTTTTTCATAAAAACAACCATAGCGCGTTTTAAAATTTCTTGAGGCGCCATCTGTTGCTATTTTATGTTACTATAAAATCGCCTATAGAAAATTTATTTTTAAACTTTAAATAACGATAACTTTTTATTTGACTTCAGATTTTGATGAAACAAAGCCTATATACGAGGTATTAACACTGATTGAGCTAGCCCCAAAGTAAGTTCGAAACTTGTGTTATGGGATACTAATTCAACGATACTATATTTTATAATAAATACAAAAATAGATAAACATCCAAGACCCTATATTGTTCAGGGACTATACAATGTCCTTTTTAATTAAGTACAAATATTTTAAGAGGTGATTCAGTCCATCATTTTGAACAACTTTTCCCAATAAATATATATCGAAATACGAAAATTTTTTTTTGCATTTTTCATAGTAACGATATCACGTGACTACTTCGATCTGTATGAGAACCTAAATATTTTTTTCGTATTTCGATATACATTTATTGGGCAAAGTTGTTCAAAATGATGGACTGAATAACCCCTTAAAATATTTGTACTTAATTAAAAAGGACATTGTATATTGTTCAGGGATAAGCTTAATCTTTTAGTGAAAGCCGCGTAAAAATCTGTTTAGTAGTTTTATAGATTAGCGAGTACATACAGACAGACAGACAAAAAAATAAAATAAAAATTGTGTTTTGTTACTCTTTTTTTATTAATTTTTTGTTAATTTTATCAAATGTACAGACACGCGGTTCCTAATGTTTTATTATATGTATTGATTATCGCCAATGAAAAATTTTCTTTAAACTTTATATGACGATAACTTTTTTATATGACATCAGATTTCGATGAAACAAAGCCTATATGTTGCCCAGGAATTAGCTTTATATTTAAATGAAAACCGCGTAAAAATCTGTTCAGTAGTTTTAAAGTTTAGCGAGTACATACATACAGACAGACAGACAGACAAAAAAATAAAAAAAATAATGTTTGTGTTCTGTTACTGTTTTTTTATCGCCCACACCCATTTTTGTTAATTTTATCAAACGTACAGAAACGCGGTTCCTACTGTTTTATTATATGTATTAATTAAATGACGATAACTTTTTTTATCTGACATCAGATTTCGATGAAACAAGGCCTATATGTTGCTCAGGGATAAGCTTTATCTTTTAATGAAAACCGCGTAAAAATCTGTTTAGAAGTTTTAAAGATTAGCAAGTACATACAAACAGACAGACAGACAGACAAAAAAATAAAAATAATAATAATTTTGTGTTCTGTTACTCTTTTTTTATCGCCCACGCACATTTTTTGTTAATTTATCAAATGTACAGACACGCGGTTCCTACTGTTTTATTATATGTATTGATAAGCACTGGTATTTATCATAAGGGGATTTATCTTACTTAATCTTAATTTTTTTCAGCCTAGGTTACTTGTACAACTGTCCGTTGATCTGGTTGTCGTCTATCGAGCCCCACTGGATCATCCTCAGCCTGATCGACGAGAACACTCACCCAGCTTATGTCCCAGACTGCAGATCCAATAACGTCCCCCCCTTTGATTTCAAGGACAGAGTCAAAGAACTGTTTTTACAAGTCTCGGGCATGGCGTTGAGGTTTTTGTACGTATGATTTTTTTTTATACCTACTTCTACCAATTTAGGGTTATGGATGTAATTTTATCGTAATCAAAAACTTCCTTTAAATAAACCTATATATCTGCTTACTTGTACGGCGTACAGTTACAGAATACTAAGTTACTACGGTACGGTGCGTGCACCGTCAACTGCTTCTAACAAAATGTTTTTGGTTTTCTAGAGGGCCAATCATATTTCAAGAGATAAAGTGTGAGGTTAATCTGAATCAAATCAATGTTTACTTGCTCACTTCGTCTTCATCAGGAGAAAGTTCGTAAACCACAGTTAGTGAAAATAGTTTGTCAGTGTACTTTTTATAACATTTTCATCGATAAACAGTTATGATTCATAAAGTATAACGTCATATATTATGTAGCAAGATCTGAGAGCCGCTTCAGATGGCAATGCATTAAGTATATACTATTTCTACAGTCAGTATCAAGTATTTAAATTCTCTTTGGTCGGTATGGATTTTTATAACTGTTTTAATTTCTTAATTTTCAGCTACCTCAACAGCTACTACGGCACGCAGTTTGAGGAGCTCCTGGGCCCGCACATCATCAAGAGAGGCAGGCCGATGGTCCCCTTCGATGATGTCAAATATAATGCTTCTTTAATCCTGGGCAACTCTCACGTCTCCCTCGGATTGGCTACCAGATTGCCACAGGCTTACAAACCCATTGGTGGATACCATATTGATACTGATGTTAAACCTCTGCCTGATGTAAGTACTCCTAATCTGTCTTATGGAAACACTACTAAAGATTTTGTGTTGAATCCGTTAGAGGAACTACTTTGTCTAAAAACGCAGCTAGCATTCATGCTTCTATGCCCCACGGCATGATGGGCAAGATGACTAAGTATCTAATTACTTAGTTTTATTTCATAGGTAAGTTTAGTTTTTAGTGTGCTAAGTTTTTATGAAATGTAATCGTTTATGTATTAACACTTTAGATCTACCAATTTTAAGCCTTATTAATGCGGAAAAGATTAGTTATAATCATTTGATATCAGAAATGACTCTTAGAACGCACCTTTGAAGAACACCGGATATGAAAAACTCGTAGTTATATGAATTTTCACTTATAGGATTTGAAGAAACTATTAGACAACTCGAAGAATGGTTTAATCTACTTTAGTATGGGCTCGAACCTAAAGAGCAAGGATCTACCAGAAGTAATAAAGAGGGACCTATTGCAAGTGTTTGGTGGCCTCAAGCAAACTGTTTTGTGGAAGTTCGAGGAGAAACTACCGAACCTGCCGTCTAATGTACATATAGTGCATTGGGCACCACAGCAAAGTATTTTGGGTACGAAACGAATATCATTTTTCTACTATAAAAAATATGTTTGGGTTATTTCATCAAAGAAAAACTAATCCGTTTATCTCTAGACATTGAGGATTAATAAGATTAACATAAATAGATGACATAATTATAATATAAAAATATTAAATACATTACCTATAATTTTCTTTTACAAGGCCGTAGCTTGAATTTTCTTGTTTGATAAGATACTTCACATATCCAGAAATGTATTAACCAATTTATAATTATGTTTCCTTCTACTAGTCTTATCTTTGTTACAGTTTTCAAATCCCATATCTTTTGGTTACCAAGGGTAATGAAGTGTACCTGTGAGTTTGCAAGCAGTCACTGAAGTTGTACCTCTAAACTTTTTTCATCTCGATCCAGCTCATCCAAACTGCATCCTCTTCATCACCCACGGCGGTCTTCTTTCCACTACTGAGGCTGTCCACTTCGGCAAGCCCATTATTGGGATTCCCGTGTTCGGAGATCAGTTCAACAACATCGACAGGGCTGTGAAGAAGGGCTTCGCTATGAGAGTGGACTTGGCTTACGATATGAAGGACAAGTTGAGAGCCGCTATTGACAATACGCTGCATGACAGAAGGTAGATTTCAGATTCAATTCATTTAATTTTAATATCACCATGAGACCGCTTATAGGCGTCGCGTCGTCAAATTAGAACGCGATCACACTCCTGGTTTTAATAAAACGACGCCCTATGCTGTGTTTTAATTAGTACTCTTTGTATTTGATGTGTACAATAAAGAATTCTTCTTATAGGTAAAACAACACTTAATTGGTATTACAATAATTTACCTTTCGATTTATCCATAGACCTAGATTTTTTTACTGCGTAGATTCAAAATGTACATTTGAATTGAATTCTGTATCTTAAAATTGCACTGCAATTTTTTATGTGTTCGAACATGCTATAAATAAACGTTGTTTATTTCCAGGTATACCGAGAAATCAAGAGAACTATCAATGATCTACCACGACAGACCAGCCCACCCTAGCAAGGAGCTGGTCCACTGGGTGGAACATGTGATCAAGACAAAAGGAGCGCCACATCTTCGCTCGCCAGCGTTGGACGTGCCAGTCTACCAGAAATTATATTTAGATCTGCTTGCTTTAGTATTAATAGTTTTGTATGGGCTGAAGAAAATAGTGGTGAAACTATACTGCTCGAAGAAAACGGTCGACAAGAAAAAGAAGAAATATTAAAACGCGACAACATTAACAATTGTAAAGATGTAACAAAAGTAAAGTTAAAAACATTACAATTATATTGATTGACATTACATCTGTATTGTTATTTGTTGTTTTTATTTTTTGTTGCTCTTATACCCCCTCTAAATGACTAGCAAACCATGTGCATACGAGTAAATTGTATTTAGTGAATTGTGTGATTTTACACGAAATGAATGATGAAATTGAAATACAATTATTATCTCCTCCTTGATTTAATATTCCTTGCCTCTTGTAAAATCGTAGTGTTTTTTACATGGACCTCCCACCCCTCCGAAAACTGGTCTGGGTACGCTTATGTGACGGAAGTAGTAAAAATAATATTTTATTTTATAGATATATAATTAGCAACCTGCTCAAGCAGCCATCATATACTATGCACGTACTCTCGGGAAGTGTAAAGACTGCTGAAGAATAAAAGTTAATGATTAATGGTTTCTAAAGAAGTAAGCGGACAAACGTAAACTTCTTAGGTGCAGGTATATTTACTAATGTGAAACTGCCGAAAAGAGGATTCCGAGCTCTAGCAATTCAACTAAGGATATATTTCTGAAAAAACTTACATATCTACGTAGGTATACTAATGAAGCAAACAGCCACCTACTGGTCTTATTGTCGTACACAAACTTGCATAAATAGGGAAGAAAATCTCATTACAATACAAATAGGTACATTGGTAGACATAGGTACTTGTAACATGAGTACAAACCTAAATATAAGGTAAGGAACTACCATTTTTATTTAAAATTCGTATCGAAACGTTTTTATCGAATCTGTTTTGGTTTATAATAGTTATCTTATCATTAGAGTCTTACAAACACTTATGTACGTAGATTTGCTTAATATATGTACTTATATCATGTGTCGTTGTATAGTTGTCGCAATAATTATACCATGACGGCATTTAGATTTTTTGTTAGAGTCGTAGTTTTAATATCGATTTCCGTGCTATAAAGTGAGTGTAATCTAAGAAAATTTAGATTAAAAGAACTGTTGAACATACATGAACGACATCAAATATCATTAATTTAAGTAGTTGTTCATTAAAGTGTATCTAAAGAGAAACATTCGGGAAAAGTAAGTATATTTACTACAAGACACCTTTCTTGTTTACTACAAGGTCTACAAGTTACTGTCTTTTAGTAAGTAGGTAAACAGGTCCGTCCGTGCTTTGTCTAGCGAAAATAAAAATAAACAACATCATTAGCAGAATTTTAGGTAGCAAATACTAAGGTAGATTGCGATCAACGAATACAAAACAGTACAGCTTTGGCGAGTCCAGTATACTTTCTTATAATTACTCTTTAGCTACGAATGCTACGATTACCTGCGACTACCACTTTTCATCATCATCACCATCAGCTATCACAAACCCACTGCTGGGCACCAGGGATTTTACGAATGTCGAATTTTCTACAGTATGTAGCGAATGCGAATACGAATGTTGAGGCTGCAATTGTGCAAATGCGAATGTAGACATAAAGTTTTATAAAAAACAAACATATGATTAATAAATAATTAAGTTATTTTTATTTAGGCGTAAAAAATCGCCATATTTCACTTTTCTTTCCCGGTGCCATAATGAAAAACTGTCCAATTATCCCAAAATAAATAAGTAATTGCAGCAGACTGCAACTGAAATTACTTGTTTTAATCACAAAAAACTCACGTGAAACAAACGCTGTCTATTGGTCGAAATAATCACGTTATATACGCGATTGCGAATCATCGACACGCAAAGTTGCAGCGCGGTGGCGCGTCCTTAGAATAATATTATTATATAGAATAATGTGCGACCGAAATTTCGGTTTCGGCCAAAAATCAAGTGTCGGCAGCAGTTTCGGTTTCGGCCGAAAATGGGCCGAAACTTTGGCCGAAACCTAAACTCGTTTCGGAAGTTATCGTGCAAGCTCGCCTAACTTCGTTTCGCACGGCAACGCGGTCAGCCTTCGGGAATGGTCGTGCGCCGTTCGGATATCTCCGCAGCAACAAAACTTAGACAGTGCGTTATTTATCATCCGACGCAAACAGAGGTTATGTTTTGATGGAACTGATTACATGTACTAAGTTTTTATTTCGTTTCTATCTTAAATGATTTGTATAGCTAGTTAAATATTGAATCAGTAACTTTGTTTTGTTGTTATTAACAAATCAAGTCACATGTATAAAAGAGATTGTAAATGAAAAATATGAAGTGTTTCATTTGATAAATTACGTTGCTTAAGTAAACCTGTCAAAACCATTACTACAACGCAATGCTGACATATACAGTTATTGGAACAGCAGTCCATATCCTATTTTGAAAGGTGCAGTTTTAAAATACCTTTCAGCTACCAGTGTCCCAAGTGAGCTGTTCAGTGCTGCTGGCCAAATATACTCGGATAGTCGCAATAATTTACATGGCGAAAACGTAGACAAACTGCTTTTCTTTGCGTACAATATAAGACTTTTTAATTATGAGTATTAATAATATGAAAAACCAAAAAAGTAACCCTGTATTTAGGGGTACTTTTTTGGTTTTTCATTCAAAAGTTTTTTTTTAATATTTAATTAATGATTGTTTTTAATTTAAATGTTTACTGTAGTTTAGTAGTGAGTTACTTAATTTTAAATGTAAGTACGACTGTCCTACTAACTGTGATCTAGGTATCTTTGTTAATTCTAAATGTGTGATTTGTTAATCTTTGTTATGACTGGAACTAAGAGTGTAATAATAATTATTATTTTTATGAAAGAGATACCTAAAAGAAGCCTAAAAGAGATTGATGATTCCTGTAACCAAAGTATTAATGAATAATTCAAAACGAATACTTAGTATTTAAAATATTAATTATATTTTTTATTTATAATAAATATTATAAAAAAAATATTAATAATATTATCAAAATAATATTTTTTCATATAATAAGAAATAAATAAATGATCACAAGAAACTTAATATAATGTGTTTACATTTAATGTCCTAATTAATGCAGAATAATGGGTAAAATGGTCCAAATTTCAGTATTTTTAAGAATTTTATACTTGAACACGTGAGTTTCGGTTTCGGCCGAAACTGAAGCCACGGCCGAACATTCGGTTTCGGTTTCGGTAGGAAAACCAGTTTCGGTCGGACATTAAATATCATCTATGTCCATATTTATTTTTGCTATATAAACCGTTAAGCTTAATACAATCACTAGTACTTTATGAAATATCTAGTTATTACTTCAAACAATAATCGATGAATAAGTTACAATATATGTGTTACCGATGGAATGGAAACTACGGTATTTTCTCCTTCATTTGCTCAGTTGGTTCCATAAAAAAAATTAGGTCTATGGCTGGTTCGCACTGTGGACTGTAGTTGAACAATGAAACACTTCTTCCTTGTAGGCTTCTTTATTCGAAGGCGATCACAAAGTCACTGAACTGCATTTTGCATACAACGCTCATTTTATTTATACATTTCGGTCGCTTTTTTTCAACTATATTACAAAAATAAATCTAGATGAGGGTAGATGTTCCTGGATATATCCCCTCCACTTTTACAATATTACCAGGTACCCTTTAAAACTTACAAGGGGCGTGGCTATGTAAATCTCCAAAATGACAAAGTCCTAAAGAAAGGAAATTCCATGACCAAACACCTTTGTTACCTGACGCTTAGCACTATACAGTGACTGTTTACTTTTTACCCATCAGCTAATTGAAGCAAGTTTAGTCCATGATGCAGTATTACTTTCTGTAAAAAAAGTTATTCAAAATCAATAGTAATATTTCGTCCTCCCATACAAAATCCGTTTGGCGAGCGCTGATCAGTATCCGAAGCCGAGAAGCCGAAATTCTTTTTCCGTTTTTTGTTATTTGTTTTTATGGAAAGTAATTCAATATCATGGACAATACTTCCTCCAAAAATTTGGCTGGTGGTTAAATAGTCACCTGTATACCTGTGCTAAACGCAACATACCGGGAAAGATAATAACACACACAGTTCAAAACTCATTTACTCACATGTACGTACGTAACAGAAAGATATCCCCACCAAACACACTATTTACATCTGTCCCTACATCATATTACTTTATTATAACTTATGCATATAAGGGAATAACTTTATTTATTATATTTAAATAAAGCTATTTTGCCCGCAACAATATTGATTGAAACAACCGTACACGGCGACCGTCGAACCAAGAAGACTGGTGACCGGGCGTGTGCCACATGGCCCCGCCACTCTCTGATAGGGTTGCCAGCTGCGTTCCGGTGCTGCCATCCGCCGCATGGTGTTGCCAAGTGTTAGCGCCAGTAAGGCGCTAACATGATTGATACGAATG
This sequence comes from Acrobasis suavella, assembly GCA_943193695.1. NCBI lineage: Eukaryota > Metazoa > Arthropoda > Insecta > Lepidoptera > Pyralidae > Acrobasis > Acrobasis suavella. Next base: position 35,783,911 of record OW971928.1, read on the forward strand.
CGAATGTTGAAGCGAATGTTTAAAACGATGCGAACCATTCGCATATGCAAATGCGAATATTCGTGACATCCCTACTGGGCACAAGCCTATCCTGATCTATTCCGGGCCATTGCGGTCTTTTGTCTTAATACAGGCCCACATCTTTTGGATTTAATTTGGAACGATACTTATTACCCTTAAATAAACACTGATCTTCTATTTGATTTTAACCTATTTTGTGTGATAACAAAAAATAAAATAAAAATAAATAAATATAGGTAAAAACTCCCAACCAACTCCTGTCACCTTTGTTGCAGCAAAATTCAAATTTGGGGTTTGAATATCACTCAAGGGTCTCATCATTTGTTCAAATTTTTAGAAAATGATAAAATTTGCGTGGATCCTGCTCTCGGCCGTAGCGTCAGCTCATGTGTGTGACGCTTACAAGATCCTGGTAATGTTTCCAGTCGCCGGCAAGAGCCACCACATCCTGGGTAGTGCAATAGTCAGACACCTTCTTGAGGCTGGACATAAGGTAGGTCAAATGCGAGATTACAAATGCTGATTGATGCAAGATACATGGTGCAAGGGATGCACTTGCACCCACTAAGAAAAAATACATGATAATAGGTTGGGGAAAAAGTATTTTCCCCTTTTATATGAAAATTAAAACATTTTTTAATATAGTTTATTTACATTTAACTAAAATATGTGGTACCATTTTGTTCGATAACTTTTTGCCATCTTATAGGTAGGGACATAATCCCATTGCTATAGAAATTTTGGGGCTTCTGATCAAAAAACTGCTTCAAGTAGTTTTGGCAGTCCTCTCGTGATGTTAACCTGACACTCCCTAAAGAATTCTGAAGAGACCGAAACAGGTGGAAATCTGAAGGTGCCAGGTCAGGACTATACGGCGGATGCATTAACACCTCCCAGCCAAACTCTCTTAATTTTTGCTGAGTGGTTAAAGATGTGTGAGGTCTAGCGTTATCATGATGAAAAACCACACTCCTTCTGTTGATTAATTCCGGCCACTTTCTCTCAACTTCTTATCAGTTGTTCACAGTAGAGTTCTGAATCGATGGTTCTGCCTGGTGGTAACAGCTCATAATGAATAATGCCCTTCTAATCCCACCACATACACAGCATCACCTTGTTGCGAGTTTCGCCACAGTCTGTGAAGCCTGACCGGCCTTTGACCGTGACCTTTTTCGCACGTTCTTGTCATACGTGATCCACTTTTGATCACCAGTTATTAATTTCTTCAAAAATGGTTCGGTCTCATTACGTCGTAATAAAAAATCACAAATGAGTACACGGTTCATTAGGTTTCTTTCAGAGAGCTCGTGAGGTACCCAAATATCGAGCTTTTTTATGTACCCATTTTTTTTCAAATGCTCCAAAACTGTTTTGTGGTCAATTCCCAGTTCTTCAGCTACGTCGTAACTACTGATATGCCGATCTTGCTCCACTTTTTCAAAAATAGCATCCATTTTATCAGTAACAGGGCGACCAGAGCGACGTGCATCTTTGACATCAAAATTTCCGGATTGAAAACGCTTAAACCAAATTTGTGCTACTCTCACAGACACTGCACTAGGTCCATAAACATCGCAAATTTTTTTCGCGACTTGCGTTGCATTTTTACCTTTTTGGTAGTAAAATTTTAAAATGTATCTAATTTCTTCATTAGATTCACTCATCTTGACGGTAAGAAAAACAAATTAAAATCACGCATTTTCCTAATTTGAATTTGGAATTATCTTCTTTAAAATTTAAACTTTTAAATTATACCAAAACCAGCCAAGTACAAGTAGTATAGCCAAAGTGGTTTTATTACAAGTTCATACATACTATATGCGAAAAGACTTTTTCCCCAACCTAATATATTTTTTGTCCTCTTTCCGTCCACCCCGCGGCCCTCAATGAGGCGGCAGAAGAAGGTTAAAGGAGCCAGTTTAGTTTTGACTCTTTGCAGAGTCCTTCCTGAAAGGAAGTGGCGACGCCAGGATTCAGTAATTAGCGCTTTTGTGATTGAAACATTCACTCTAAATCTCTAGGGGTTTTCGGCCGTGCTAGCGGCCGAGCCCTATTGAGTTTTTAAATGTGAGTTGGTAAATAGTTTAATAGAAGGTGAAGGACTCGATCTTGTCACTATTAATGCCCCCCAAACTCCGCATGTTGTTGGTAAGAGGCCTTATGGGTCTTTGATCGGAATTCGGATCGGAATATTGAGTAACGGGAAAAGAGTTTCCATGCATATTTCTGTAAATTAAACAACATCAAATGTTCAATCGTCTGGAAAATTAAATTTTTGTTTTATCTTTATATTATCTACGTATGTATCATATTATTAACATTGCTTTGACCTTTTGAACCTTCCAGGTGACGTATATCACCGCCCTTCCAGACGAGAATCCTCCGCCAAACCTAAAACTGGTAGACGTCAGCGCTAGTATCGACATAAGTCATCATGGTTAGTAATTCTTGTTTATCTTAGCTCATATGTGCTATAGAAGGCACTTATACGACATACATATAGATGTTGGTTTCGGTTTTGTTTGACTGCTAAAAGACTTACTTGTGCTTATGACAGCTACTCAGAAGTAGAATTTCAACATTTGTAAAGGCTAATAGCATGTTTAAAAGAAAGGTAATTATTGGCACGTTTCTTATCTTGAAATAAGTAACATTAGCAGTACTTCGTACTACGAATACTAGGTACCTACTTATTAAGTAATCGTGGCAATGTATAAATAAAATTCCTATCTTTGATAATCCGAAGGTAAAAAATAATGACAAATCTGTACGTGCCTAGTCATAAAACAATTTATAAGTCTGTCTGTGTGTTATTTAAGTATGTTTGTTTGTAAAAACTAAATTGTGCCAAAACAAATAAATAAGTACTTATACAAAGACAACTTACTAAAGAGCAAATATACAAAGATGGAGTTATCCCATGTAAGGATCTCTACAATTCAACTTATTACTTTTAATAAAGAGATTTGTGCAATAAATAGATTTTACTAACAACACATATTTTTGTATCACTTTTCTTTTTACCATATTTATTTTTGTTAATTTCTGTTGCAATGTCACAGAAACCCTCGCGGGCGTCCCCAGAAGACCTATTAAAACTTTATCACATTCTTATCAATGATCAAATAGAGAACAAACACATAAATTGATATACTGTAGTGGTCACATAAGACATGTAGAAATGGTCACACGATCATTAAAGATGTTTTGTTGTGCACCGAGAATATTTTTTTTGCGAATACAAGGGCGTTAAGATGGTTTGTAAAAAAAGATTGGAATGATTGCGGAGTTGCAGAGCTGTTTTGACTTGGTAAAATTTTGCGTGATAAATAAATGTAATTATGCAATATTACATGGTTTATATTTACGCCGTGTTGTGTAAATGTGAGTTTATACTCTGTCATATCTGTAGATCGGCTTTTCTAGTCTAAATTTTCGCTGATAACAGCGGACAAAGATCGGGTAGATTTAACGCTAAAATACTTCCTGAAAATTGAATTCTATACACAGACATATTTATAATTGTACATTCAAATATATACAAGGGTGAGGTTGCCTCTATTTACTCATATACTATAGGTATATATGAAATCACAAGATACAGTTGATTTATATATCGTGCTACATTCATCAATTAAATAAATTATAAATTAGTTATATTATTCGATAGAATGATGATTGCGGAAGATATCTATGTGAATGTAAATATATTAAGTTATCTTAAATGGAGACGCTATTGCATGCATGTAAATGCAGCTGGAGATGCAATATTTTTTGCATGCTAGTAGGCTTGGTGACGCGTCAAGATTCGGGGATCAGACGAAGCTAATAAAAGTAACGCGAGGCGAGAAGAGGGGGACAGTCTTTTCGCGTCGTTTGCTTGGGATAGAGTGTATTGAGTTTAAAATCGAGTGTGTGTAATTTTGTGTTATAAATTTAATTCACCGATTTGGGCTTGATGCTTTATGTCCGGGTAAATTACTGTGAAGTGACGGATCTAGACTTCTAGATTTCCTAAACATTTTACTTATACCTTTCTCACAAACCCCAAAATTCCGCTGGAGCGTTAGAAAAGTACTGAATAGGTAATTTATACTGGGTGCTGAGACTGGCATTCGGGCGCTCTGGGACCTCCTTTTTCCTTTCACCTAGGTATCCTAGATTAACCTGTAGGTTTACAGAGGGTTAACCTTATCCTAATATATCCCTAGATTAGTTCTTATTTTGCATATCCTACACAAGTCGCTTTACACACACACACGTTTAACTTCTCACACAACTGTTATGAGCGTGGTGGTTAATAACAGACCCTAGGTTCACACTAGGTCTTATAATAGACTAGATTTAGGTTAGGCGAGCAGTTGCGGCTGCTCATAGGTCGGTTTAGGTAGATTCGTGATTAGGTTCGGTATCGGAATATAGTGAGGTTTTTGCGTACGGTTAAATTAATGAATTCGCTAAAGGTAGATACGATAGAATGAACAGATAATATATATCTCGTAGAAAGTACTTGAATTTATATAGTTGGGTTAAATGTAGTACTATCATTGTTGTTGTCAATTAAGAGTCACATATGTTTCATTTGTTACCTTAAATCTATACAATGTCCTTTTTAATTAAGTACAAATATTTTAAGAGGTGATTCAGTCCATCATTTTGAACAACTTTTCCCAATAAATATATATCGAAATACGAAAAATTTTTTTGCATTTTTCATAGTAACGATATCACGTGACTACTTCGATCTGTATGAGAACCTAAATATTTTTTTTCGTATTTCGATATACATTTACTGGGCAAAGTTGTTCAAAATGATGGACTGAATAACCCCTTAAAATATTTGTACTTAATTAAAAAGGACATTGTATAATTGAAAGATATGGGATCCGATCAATTTAGTCATATGTATGATAATGAATATCTAAAAATTATCAGATTATGGTATTTGATAGTTATGTATTTATTGAGATTATAGAGATCTATGGTAACTAGTATATTAAACATCTATTCACCCGAGAAAGGTTATATAGAACTTTTTGATCTAAATTAACGTTTTAAATATATTTGCTCTCAGGATTTTGACACGCCAACCATTGCGAGCATGTTAAATTAGAAAATAAGTAAAAGAATAGAATTTACGTGGAAGCTCTGGTAATTACAGAGCAGATAGGATTAGGATTCTTGTTAGGTTAGCCGGGTAGAATAGTTTTTTTTTTGTTTGGCTCAAGATCATTTAGATCTTGATTGCTTTCCTACATTGTAATATTAGAATCGCGAAAAGGTTAATAAGTGGTAAGAATTATCAAATTTCATCGGGAAATTTGGTTTTTCCGAGGCTATTAAGGGTTGGGAGAGTATATCTGATTGATCAAAGATTAAACAGACATACTTTCACCGGTGTGGACTTATTAACCAAAACTATATATATTTTTCTTTTGCATGTTAGTGCAAAAGGTGTCAAACCGTGACATCTTTATCCTAAAGAGGAAATCTGCTGTCCATGATGATATAATATCCCATTCCTCGCAACACAGCAAACCAGATATTTTGACTTTGCATCGCCAAGATGTATCGAGTTTACTCGAAATAATTAGAGTCTTGTGAAAATACTATTATTATAAGAGCTCTTCGCGATTGTCATCGCGACCAACATACCTGTTTCGCGTAAGCGAATATATAAAATTACATTGGTTAACCAAATATCCAAGACTCTCAACGCCTATTATCGTACTTTGTACGACAATACCACATATAATTTAGCTATAGCAAACCTATGACCTAACTGGTTACAAATATAGATCGATCTACCTGATTTATCAGGGATGGCGTATATATTCCTTCGCTTTACGAAGTCAATTATTTGAATGATATAAACCATAACAGATGCGAAAGAACAATTTTGTAATACGACTATTTTAATAAGGAAGTAAATTACGTAATAAATAATATCTAGTATCGATATCCTCACTTTAAAGTTTTTTTTTTTAAATAATTCAGAGTAGAGTGAACAGCTTGGGGTATCTGATAATGTACTATACTTAAGGTTTTACAAATATTCTAGCTCCTGTGATTTGGAACTCCTGTAGTAAGCCGCGAGTGCATTACTGTGTATATTATATACATAAGTAAGGGTTCCATCACAATACCTAAAGTAGATTTTCATTATACTCGTTAGGTAAGTATTATTGCTGTCATGAAAATAATTTTGTTACTTGATTTAATATCTCATTTCTCTTTTTCTTCATCTATACTATAATAAAGGAGTAAAAAAAAATGTGTCTGTACATTGAAAATTTTTCAAAAAAAAAATATTTGGGGCGATGGTGACATATTAATAGAGTAAGAAAATAAAAAAAAATGTCTGTCTGTTTGTTTGTTTGTCTATTTGTCTGTTTGTACCGCTAATCTCCGGAAATACTGGACGGATTCGAATGAAACTTTTCTGTTATATAGCTGTGAAGCCTGGGCAACATATAGGCTATTATTGATTTTGGAAAATGGAACACATGATGCAGAACTATAATGGTCCAGCTAAACTATAAGAAATATTAAAATGCCGCCTTCGCAAAAGTTGTTAGGTCTGATGAGAACTTTTTGTTAAGGTATAATAAAACTGGCCAAGCGCGAGTCAGACGCGCGCGAAGGATTCCGTACCATAATCTATGAAAAATCACGTTTGTAGTATGGGAGACCCCAAAAATATTTACTTTATTCTGTATTTAGTATGTTTTTGTTCAGCGGCAACAAAAAAATCAACATCTAGTCTAGCTATAATGGTTCATGAGATACAGCCTGGCGACAGACAGACAGACAGACAAACAGACGGACGGTCTTGGTAATAGGGTCCCGTTTTTACCCTTTGCGTACGGAACCCTAAAAATCGAAGATTTGAAACACCTGATGCAGAACCAAATTAAATTTATTTGCATAAATATTTGTTTACTAAAATCGATTATCATCTGATGTAAAAATCTAAGATATCAGGTTAAAGTTGTTTAGCATAATATAATAACATAAGCTGGGAGTAACTTTATGTGGTAAAGGCGGTATCAGTTTGGGCCTGATTTTTGATATCGACTTGCCTCAACTGGCTAAACCTCTCATTTGCTGTCTAATGGTTTGAGATGAATGCACCAAAGAGAATTCAAAGAATGCACAATGGCCAACAAAAAGGCAGTAGAAGCTGTAGATAGAACGTTGCGAGACATTTGTCGAAATAACAGGCCAATAAACAATGTCAAATTTTGTTGTCAGAAGATTTTCGTGAAACCCTTCCAGTTTTATGTCGGGGCGTAGTATTTGAATTCTCTTTGGTCGGGGCTCTAGGGCAGATGAGATTAACTCCTCATTAAAACAGTCTTATCTGTAGCTTCAAATACAAAAGTTCAGATTGACAATTAATATGAGAGCCCAGCTTGGCGGTATTAGTTCACATGCCTAAGAGTTTTCAAGAATATTATTAAAAGTTGGGGAAGGTCTCTTTCTTGAAGAGAATGGTCAAGTGAGTCTTCCCGTAATACTTGGCGAAGTTGTTATGACCGAAGGAGAACTTATAAGTTTAGTATTTGCGGACCTTCAGAGCATAACACACCAGGAAAATTCTTGGTTATTTAAACGCGCCTTATTGACACCAAAAAATTAACAATACACATCAATTAATGAAGTATGACGCAAATTATTGGTAATGAAATGGTTTATACTTTCTTGGATAGTGTTATGGACGACACCACCAATTATCCAGTTGAGTTTCTTAATTCTCTTGCAGCAAATGGACTCTCGGCTCACAAAATAAGTCTTAATGTCGGAGGGCCAATAATGCTGATGCGAAATTCGACTCCGCCGACACTGTGTAACCGAACCCGACTTAGTGTCTCAGGAGCATTACTATGCACAGTATGCCGAAGTACAGCGGCAAAATTTCAGCTAAAGCATGCCTGCAATGTTATTTGCATTACTAGCAACACATAATGCCGAACTTACGATGCGTTTGCCTGAATCGGAACTTTGGATCCGTACCCGCTCCCAATCCCGCTCCCGCTCCCACTCCCGCTCCCGCTCCCCCTCCCACTCCCACTCCCCCTCCCGCTCCCGCTGAAACTGTATTTATTCCGCGTATACCATCGTCTACAATTTTCTTTTTGAAAATTTTTCAAAAGTTCCATGTGTTTACTTGCTTTGGTGGCTATATGGCAATAAGTCACAATGTCAAGTAAGGACTGGTTTTTCGCATGGCCAACTTTATGTGGCTTTCTCCAGGGTTAGTAACACTTCAGATATTGATACATATTGGCTCCCGAAGGAAAAACTCTCAACATAATTTATAAAGAATTAAAATAATCATCATCATCATCATTTCAGCCGCGTAACGTCCACTGCTGGACATAGGCCTCTCCCAAGGATTTCCAAAATGACTTTTCCAGCGACCTTGGTCAGATTGTCTGACCACCTTGTGGGGGTTGTCCTACGCTTCGCTTGCCAGTACGCGGTCGCCATTCGAGAACCTTTTTGCCACATTGGCCAGCGGTTCTTCGCGCTATGTGTCCCGCCCACTGCCACTTCAATGAACTAATCCGCTGGGCTATGTCAGTGATTTTTGTTCTTCTACGAATTTCCTCATTACTGATTCGATCACGTAGACGAAAGTAGTACGAAACCCTTCTTGCGCGAGTCTATCGCACTTGCCTGGTTATTTAAATATGTTTCTGTAGGCATCAAGAGCGCCCACCCAAAAAATATCAAATAAAAACAACGTGTGGCACTCGGGGACTGCCGCGGTAAAGCTATTGCATAGCATTTTTTATCAACTTATGCAATGAGCATTTTTTTTATGCAGTATTTTTTTTTTCTTTGATATAAATTCAATTTTATCTTTGATATTAATTCAAGTTACACTTTTTGAGCGTGGTGACCGATAAGAAAACATTTTTTTTCTTTTATTGAATAAATGAGAAGTTAATATCGTTTAAAATATTTTTACTATCTTACAATACATGTTATTCAGGATTTTTTTATTATAAGCAGTTAGCAGCTGGTCTACACCTAGTATATAGGTATAGTACTCTGTGTCTACACGCATACGTCTAGTCGCCACGCACACAAACACCGTGCCGAAGTCTGTAGAACTGAAACGACGCTAGGCGAGTGTTAGGTTTTATTTACGTTACGAAGTTTCTTAATTAGGTCGTCGCGCTCATAGCCCGCGATAAAAGCTATGCAATAGCTTAAAAAAACTTTTGTCAAATAATAAAGTAAGTAGCAAAAAAGTAGATTCAATTTCTAACAGGTGTTCCTCGGGAAAATATTCTAGAACTTGTTCTTTTATAAGTAATTTACTGACATTTATACAATTTTTTTAGCTAAACTTCTTAACATAACCTCGCTCCTAGACAAAACCGTGAAAGTGGGTTTTTCGTCAATGATAAAGTTCATCGATTTATTGAACAAAGACTTGTTGAAGAACCCCAAATTAATGAATCTGCTGAGCGACACCACGCAGACATTCGACGCTGTGATTGCTGAGTGGATGTTTAGTGACATTTACATTGGGTAAAATACATTTATAAATGTAATCTTAAGGTTTCTTGGTAGTTAAGTACTATTTATTCCCATTATTCCCTAATTTGCCATTTTGCTGAATAATTCTAGATCGAAGTTCCAGTGCATGGCAAAGCCAAAAAAATCTCAAACAATCATATATATATACTATAAGATATATATATATATATACTATAAGACAATTATTTTCGATGTTGGTAATGGAATGCGTATTTTAAACCAGTATTGAAGTAAGACCTGTAAATGATAGTACCACCGAATGCCTTAATCTATGTTTAGGGCAGTAAGTTTAAATTTTGTGCAGTGCAGTGGGATCCGGTAGGGTCCCATCTACACTAATATTACCTAAAAACTTAACATAGTAATTAGTTATTTAAGTGTTGTTATCAAAATCCTCAAATGAATTTCCAGCCTGGGATATGTGTTCAACTGCCCCTTTATCTGGTTCTCGACCATCGAGCCCCACTGGATGATCCTCAGCCTCGTCGACGAGCACGCACACCCGGCCTACGTGCCAGACAGCCTATCTAATAATGTCCCGCCTTTCAACTTCATCAACAGGGTTAAGGAACTGGCCTTCCAGGCCATAGGAATGGCGTTTAGATTTTTGTAAGTCTGGTGGTTGTATTGTTTGAACTTTTTGATGATTGGGATTTGTCAATATTCAATCTTTATTCATCACAAAATATTTTACAGATCATTTACCATTAGGTACATGATTAGATCCGATCAAAAGAGAAAAAGTCCCTTTACTGTAATTTTATCTGTTTTAGATACTTGAATAGATACCAAAACAGGGTGTTCAAGGAACTACTCGGACCACACATTATAAAGAGGGGAAGGGCCATGGTTCCTTTCAGCGAAGTAAAGTATAACGCGTCTTTAGTTCTCGGCAATTCGGATGTGTCGCTTGGTTTGGCGACCAGACTACCACAGTCGTATAAGCCTATTGGCGGTTACCACATCGATACTATTGTGAAACCTCTGCCTGATGTAAGTCTTTTAATAGTAGTTTATATGAAGGTACTGAAGGCCTTCTTAAGAAAAGGCCCAAGAGCCAACACTCGGCTCCGAGGCAAAGAAGATACGGATTCAAACGGAGATTAGATAAAATGCTTCCCTCCTTAAGGCGTGTCAAAAAAAACACGGCCGATTATATAATTATACAGAATAATAATCTCTTCTCAACTGCCCGATATAAATTTAAAACATTTTAAAATCATTAATTAACAATTTATATGGGGCAAGGATGCCTCCTTGAGGTTCGCCGAATTGAACTCTAGATAACCATGGCCTCAAACACGTTTTTGCTTATAGGACTTAAAAAAGCTTCTATACAGCGCAAAAAACGGTTTACTCTACTTCAGCATGGGTTCCAACCTGAAGAGTAAGGATCTGCCAGAGGTGATAAAAAAAGACCTGCTAGAAGTTTTCAGTGCCCTTAAGCAGACGGTGCTGTGGAAATTCGAAGAAGTGCTGCCGAATCTACCATCGAACGTGCATATTGTAAATTGGGCACCTCAACAAAGTATTCTTGGTCAGTAGATAATTTTTCAAAACTAAAAACCCACTTCACCCTTAAACTTTACAACCTTTTAATTTTGATAAATTTCTTTGGGATTACATGACAAGTATGCCCTTTCAAACAAAAAAAGAATTTTCGTAATCTGTGTAGGCGTCTTTGAATAATCAGTGAATTGATAACCTCCTTATTTTTTTAAAGTTGGTCAAAAAAAGGCAAATAATTATAATATTATCTGCAAACCAATGACTTGTAGTAAAATTAAACCAAATAATTGAAATGTTAAAATTAATAATAACTTGACAAATGTTACATTTATTTATAGTTAATTGTTCCACTTTTGTTATGTAATAATATGGACAAAACCAATACTTCGTAGTCTGTAGTTGCATATTCATCAGTAGGATAAGTACTTACCTAGGTCCCGATAACCTTTTTATAAATACATGTGTTTTTTATAGTCAAGGTACCCTGGGTAGTGTGTACCAACTTATATTTTATTTCAGAGTATAATAAATAGGTAATATTGCTTTCACCTGTTATATTCCAGCCCATGCAAACTGTATTATCTTCATCACTCATGGAGGCCTATTGTCCACCACCGAGGCTGTCCACTTCGGCAAGCCGATCATAGGGATCCCAGTATTCGCAGACCAGTTCAACAACATCGACAGGGCTGTGAGGAAGGGCTTCGCTAAGAGAGTGGACTTGGCTTACGATATGAAGGACGAGTTAAAAGCTGCCATTAATGTTCTGCTCCATGATAGAAGGTAAGCATGCAAAAGGTCATCAATCAGTGGCATCACATTCAAGTGTCTACTAGCCTGTAGGTATAGTGTCCCACTACTGGCTCACAAAGGTTTCCCCTTTATCCTTCCACATGTCCCTATCTTCAGCGATCTTCTACCAGTCGTATATAAAATCAAGGTCGTCCCGCCATCTGGTCCTCGGTCTACCCCAACCCTTGCGTCCATCCGAAAGCCCGAATGTAGACAATCTGGCCCATTCAAGTGTCAGAGCAGATAAATTACAAGGGTTGATCGAGGGATCTCCCCTAGCTCAGTTGATGAGCCTGTGCTTTGCTACTAGCATTGAATATAAGTAACTTTAAAAATTTTAAAAGCATGTGCAGTCTTTGTTTATGTTGGTATGGCTCCGATTGTCATCGGATGTCTTTAGGCAGCTTGATAAATAAGCCTGTTACGCTTTTTGAGCTCTATAGTTGAACCTATACCATAGATGGCCACATTCAAAGGAACCAATTATTAAATATACAATGTTGTTTGTTTCCAGTTATACCGCAAAAGCTAAGGAGCTATCAATGATCTACCACGACAGACCAGTCCATCCTAGCAAGGAGATGGTCCACTGGGTGGAACACGTGATCAAGACAAAAGGAGCGCCGCATCTCCGCTCGCCAGCGTTGGATGTTCCAATTTATCAGAAATTGTACTTGGATCTCCTTGCTTTAATATTGATAGTTATTTATGCATTAAAGAAGATTTTAGCAAAGATATGCTGCTCGAGGAAAACGGTGGATAAGAAAATGAAGAAGGATTAGAATGTAGGATTCAACTTGTAATATTATATAAATAAACAAAAAGTTGTGACAAGTACGAGAAAATGGAAAGAATGTTAGTTAGGTGTGATGGACGATTTTTGATATAACATAATGTGTTGAATTTATATTTCTAAATATATATTTTTTATTTGGGGCAAACGAAGCAAGCCCTATCACCATCTTGGAATCTCTAGTTTGTCTTGCGCTGTTGTCAGTGTAGTCCGATACTAAATACTGAAAAATACGAAGTATCTAAATACTGGTCGACTCTGACGTAAGTGTATAGCCATTTCATGATTTCCAGGGAGAGCTTTGCCTGCCTAGTCTTCGGCTGTTTCATAGATTTACATAACGTCTGAGAAAGTGTACTGAAACAAGTATAATTAAGGGTAGATTCAGTCTATGATACTGAACAACTTTCCACAAACAAAAAAAAAAATATGTATGACGTAGCAAGAGACACCTTATGCGAGCCCTTATTAAAATGTAACGATAAATCAGCGCCCCACCTCGCGCATGTCATGAGTTTCAACCACATGAGTTAAACCCTCTAGCGCACACAGATATTTTGTGTCTACCTGGGCTCATCGTCCAGCTGAAACGGACTGTCATTGTAATAAATCGGTTTACCAATCCACATCTACTACAATAATCACAATAAAAGGAGTCATGGCCAAGCCCACAGCACACTACACAAACGACTTGTTCACAGCACGGCGGTCCGTAAGACTGAGTGACTCGTCGCTAGCGCAACCGCTTCTATACTCGTTGAAAATATTTGAAAATATAACCATTAGGCCCAGCTCATGGCTAGCACATGCCTAGCGCACTTGAAATTTTTTGGAATATGTTGCCTGTAATTTGAGTCTTATCAGGTATCACACCCATTAGTACGGACGCCCGCCGTGTTTTTTCTTGCATTCCATAGAAGGTCAACATTTATGGGAGGCAAAAAATATTTTTCAAATTACATTTATTATGTTCCTTGAGGAATATTGTTAGTGCCATGGACTGAATTCAGTCTTTAAATATTTTCTGTATATTTTGCTGAACCCTGTATAAAATGAATCAATTCCACAGAATAGGTACGTACCTATAATAACCAGTAGAGTAGGTATGCCAGTACTTAGTTACTTTCTAAGATAAGCCTGTGGAGACAGATTATAAACTAGGTACAAACAATTACATGACAAAGTATATTGAGAAAATTACTAGAACGAGTACGACACGTAGTTTCAAACACAGAAATAAAATATTCAGTCATTACTTAAACGAATAATTATTAAGTTTTTCATTTCAACACACCAGAAGTGAACAAAGTTATAAGAAACAAATTGCCACATGTACCTACAATGAATTTCCTCATCATTGTAGCTGTTTTGTGCCGTGTACTCGTATGTGATGGATATAAAATATTGGTGGTATTTCCCTTTGCTGGAACCAGTCATAGTATCATTATGGAGAGCTGCGTGGAAATACTGCTGAAGGCTGGTCATGAGGTAAGTTCTAGTTTGTACTTATCTAAGTATCTAATGTTTGCTTTTCGTGTTTAAGTGACCACACTGGTGCCAAATTTTTCATGCTGCTAAGCCAAATCATTAAAGCTGTCTAAGTATCTGACATAGTTTGACCACGCCATACAATGATGATAGCCGGGACTCGGAACCAACGGCTTTACGTACAGAGAAATTTTCAGGCCACCCACTTGTGATCACCCATCCAAGAGCGGATCAGGCCCGGTGTTACTTGCGGGACCGCTAATAATGCGTATTCCCGCCGCGTCGCCACCGATCTCCTCCGTCCTTCTGATATCTAATATTGCAAGCCTTCGCCTCTTTACGTACCACGGTCAAAATAACTCTCCAAAAGAATAAAACAGAAGAACTTCGACACCAACGTTAAATCAGGAACGTTAATCATTTATAATAAAACGCTCCGACAGTATCGTCCTATTACAATGTCCAACTAAAATAGACTATGTCATCATCCTCACGTATTCCCTGATGCATCCTCAGCGGTAACGCATCAGAGCCCGGGAACCGCTACGTAACCTTTACTAGTACTTATTCTGTGACCTAGGTGATTTGACAAGGTATTTAGTGTTCACACAGAGTGACTGCCATGTGACCTCCGCAACTCAAAGGGTAGACAAGAACCAATCCTTGGTTCATTTGAGCAAACGCTAGATAGCGTTCGGGACCCACAGCTTTACGTGCCCTCCGAAACATGGAATCACGTCTTTTCAGATAATCAGTCTCTATGTACGTAGTACATACGCAGCACTAGACCGGACCTTTGCTCCAAAAGCGACACGATAAACTTACGTACGTATGTCGTGTCGCTTTTGAGGTTAAGGCGACCCTTACCGACAGAATAAATGTGAATGAATACCTATGGATTGACAGAGAAGTTGCGCTGCCGGACGCTGTCATTCCTATCGGAATCGACTAAAATACGTTGCATCTAAAATTAGAGAAGCCCAAAATAGATAAATTTCTACAACCATTTTCCGGTTCTTTGAAGATTTTCTTCCAAATAACATAGCACTAGACCTTAAGAGTCCCTTTACCCTGGACAGAATCAGACTTTTCCATACAAACGTAGTCTACGTTTTATTTTGAAACGACATGTCGGATATGGGCAAAATTATGTCATTTCAAAGAAATTAAGAAAGATATTTGACCATCAGTATGGAAAACTTCTACACCCTTATATTTTCTTTCCAGTTCATAATTTTTGTGTCGGAAACCAATTACAACCCTAGATAATTGCAATTTCTTTTAAATTACAAATTTTTACCGATATCTCACATGTTGTTTCAAAATAAAACGTAGACTACGTTTGTATGGAAAAGTCTAGGCGAGCATAGTTTGAATAGCTTGTTGTTTCATCCAGGGCAATGCTAGAAAAAGAGGCAGAGTAGTAAGAGAGAGATAGCGCCTGCGGGCTCGGTTTGCATACTATTGAATAAAATTAGAATTATTATTAACTATCTATTGAACGAATATTAACTATTCATAGGGTGCAGAAATTTCATAAAACTTGTTCCAGGTGTAGGTAATACGTGTTTTTCAGTAAGCATTACAAGTGAGTGAAATAAATTTATTTTAAATTTATTATATTTGCAAGGTTTATAACTAAATATTTATTTTACCTTTAGAATTAATGAGTACTTTATGGAAGCTCGTAGCTCAGGTAAAATTTGTGCAAAAAAGCAGATTTTGGAGGCTTGTACTGAATTTTTATTTTCCAAATTTTTATTTTTTTATGTCGCTAGAAACCTAGATATAGCGCACACGATAACTGTTAGTTCAAAATTTTATAAGAAAGATCTGTTACAATGCCATAATCACGTACGAGCGTTTGTATGAAAAGTAAGACAGGTTTGCAAAAATAAGAAAATAAAATTTGGAAAGATAAATTCTGTATAAATAAGCCTCCAAAAATCTTTTTTGTCGAAATTTTACCTGAACTTCGACCATTCATAAAGTACTTATAAATTGTAAAGCTAAAGAAAATATTTCTATATAAACCTCGCAAATGTAATGAAAATTTTCAATTAAAAACATTTTTTTTCACAAACTTGTAAGGCTTACTGAAAAACACGTATTACCTACCTGGAACGAGTTTTATGAATATTCCGCATATTCGTTCAATGGATATTTAATAATAATACTAATTTCGTTCAATAAAATGCAAACCGAGCCCTCAGGCGCTATCTCTCACTTTTGCTTTGCCACTTTTTCTAGCATTGGATGAAACAACAAGCTTTTCAAACCATGCTCGCGTCGCGTTGACTATAGAGCGGCCGGAAAGGGCCCTCTTAAGGTCTAGTGCTGCTATGTAATTTGGAAGCAAGTGAAAATCTTCAAAGAGCCGGAAGATGGTTGTAGAAACTTAGTTACGTAACCTTATTTATTTTGGCTTCTATACTTTTAGATACGACGAATTATAGTCGTTTCCCATAGGAATGACAGCGTCCGGCAGCGCAACTTCTCTGTCAATCCATAGGTATTCATTTACCTTTATTTCTATTTTAAAGAAATACATAGAATAGCTTGAGACACTTGGCCACTAGTGGAATATCTCGTGAATTTCTCAAACTATTTTCGTAGAAACAAATAAAGGTGCACATGGTTTGAAAGTGCTCTGCCCTTGGCTACCGTTGCATTGTGATGTTTTGAATTTAGGTATTGCAACTTGAATATCTCAAACGCGACATTCCATAAGCCTGTTGATTTCGGCCAGGAAGCACACAGGCCTTTGTAGTTAAAATTCGCACTCCAAACCCCAGAGCGTTCCGGCCGGTTTCCCTACAGGCAATTGGAGTAAGTATTATCAATCGAGTGAGGTTACAAATGCATATTGATTTCGGCCAGGAAGCACACAGGCTTTTGTAGTTGAAACTCATTCCAAAACCAAGAGCGTATAGGTCGGCCAGAGCCCTACAGGGTATTGGAAAAAGTAAACAGTATTAAGTGAGATTACATATGCCTGTCCATTTCGGCTAGGAAGCATTCTGGGTTTTATTGGTGGATCTTATTAGTTTTTTAAATGCTGTAAAAATTATTTACGCGAAGTTTATTCAAGTTTTATTGGATACAGTTAAAAACATTTCGTAGCATAAATACATAAATAGTATAATCTGTTGTTATACACACATTAAATCAAGCATCAAGTAGGTAATTATTTAAAAAACCCAGACTGTGAGATTTGTATACTAAACTACGGCGAAGCCAAAAAAAGCTTCACTTTCTTACTTTAAACTGTAAACAGTAGTTCATAAAATAGTTTGAAGGGTCAAGACACAACTTTAAATGATGTCACTGTTTCCTTTAAAATGATTTATTTCAAATGGGGGCAGCACTGGACCCCGGAAAATTCAGGTAGGAAAAAGGAAGTAATTTCAATAAAAAAATATTTTATTTACCCTGATAACATTAACAGTTTCTTCACTCTTTTTTATGAATAAAACAACTTAGGTACGATAGGAATAAACTCGCTTTGAAGAATCACTAAAACAATCCAATTCAAGCACGTGCCAATGGATGTCATAATATAGGTATATTGTGCCAATGTCGTCCTGTTTCAAGTAAAACAATGAAAATGGCACTATCTCTTTCATAGATTCAAAGATTCAAATGTTTTTCAGTAATTAGACCTTTACAGGCACTTTTACACTTCAATAAGTATAATTTATGTTACGTGTACCTACAGTATATTAAAATTTAATTTATTTTTAAAGAAAAGCTACCGATACCAGCGCTTCGTAACGACCACTGCTGAGAAGAAACGCCGAAAGAAACTCATTTTCACAGTATTGGTCGCCTACTCGCCAGAAGGGCTTTGTCATATTATTATTATTGTCTTTTAATTAATAAATACTTATAATATAATACAATGTTGACACATTATAACATGTAATGCTTGCGAACAAGTAAACAAACATAAATTGCGTAATAAAATATAAAAATTTTAAGTAGTCAAAAAAACGAAGCCGAGCTGACCAGTCCCTCCCGGCAGCACCCGTTCACGAGTTGACGCACGGATCAGCCATCGTTAAACTTAACCATATTAGAGGGAATCCAACGACCCGACCAGCGACGTCACCATCGGATTGGGCATTTTAGTGAGCATGAGAAACCCGAACCCTTGTCAAGAGAAAATATTAGTTTAATGTTGGTCACCTATTGATCGCAGAGCATTTACATGTTTTTACAGTAAGCTTATTATGGTAACAGAAAATGCAGCTATTTATGTTTCATGTGTGGAGTGTAATGGAAAATGTTTAGGAAGTATCCACGCGTTTTTATCTCTTAAATAATTCATTGATATTATAGTACGCATTATTCAATAAAACTTTTTTAACATATATTTTAAATTTTGCCATTGGTAGGTTAACGATCGCTTCGAGAAGTTTATTAAATAATGTTATACCTAAACCTAAGAGTGACTTTCTAGTTTTAGCAAGTCGAAATTTAGGCGTATGAAGCTGATTTTTGTTGCGCGTATTATAACTGTAAACATCACTATTTTTCTTGAAATTATTTAACCTAGATTTAACAAATAGAAGATTGTCGTAAATAAATTGAGATGTCACAGTAAGAGTATTTATAGATTTAAATAACTCTCAGGAATCGCGTGATTTTAGTCCGTAGATCGACCGAATTGCTCTTTTTTGTAGCACAGAGATAACATTATGCTGTGAAATAACTAAAGTATACTAGCCTAGCAGTTTCAACGTTAGTACACCGTCTGACCCTCCTCACAGCATATGCTGCAGAACTAAGTTTCTTGGCAGTGGCCTCAACATGTTTATCCCATTTTAAGTACCAGTCTACAGTTATGCCTAAAAATTTGGTGTTGGGTACCCATTCTAGAACTTGGCCATTAAGACTCAAAGGTATGTGAGTATTGGGTTTATTCAATAGTGAAAAATTTACGCACTTAGTCTTTTGTGTGTTTAAGGCCAGATTATTAGTCATAAACCAACTAATTACTTGTGACATAGTATTGCTTACATCTTCATAGATTGTGCATTTTCTGTCAACCTTAAAAAGTAAAGATGTATCGTCAGCAAACAATACTACTTCACACAACTTTTCTGCAAGACAGGGGAGGTCATTAATATAAATCAGTAACAAAAATGGACCAATTATTGAACCCTGAGGCACACCCATGCTCACTGGTGCACAATTTGAGGATACTCTGTTGATTTCAACTCTTTGAGTTCTATTATCAAGATAAGATGAAATAACAGAGAGTGCAGTATCAGTAAAGCCATAAAATTTTAGTTTTTTTTTTAAATATTATGTGATCGTCACAGTCGAATGCTTTCGACAGATCGCAAAAGATACCTATAACGTCTTGTCGATTCTCCCAGGCTTCGTAAATAATTTGAACTAAGGTAGCTACTGCATCAGTGGTAGAGCGCCCTTTTGTAAATCCATATTGGCGATAGTGAAGTAATTTATTAATATTAAAATACGATACTAGCTGGTCCAATATAATTTTTTCAAATATTTTACTTAAAGCCGGTAATATTGAAATTGGTCTATAATTGTTCGGATCATCTTTCGATCCCTGTTTAAACAGTGGTATAACTTTACTTGCTTTCATTAAGTCAGGGAAAACACCTTCTGAAATACATTTATTAAATATTAAAGTTAAGTGAGAAGCAATCAGGTCGATGATACTGCTCAAAACGGAAACCGAAATACCCCATAGGTCCTCAGTTATTTTTAGTATTAAGAGCGTTGTAAGCTGAGATAATGTCATATGGAGTTATGCTAGTAAAGGTAAAAGTTGTTTAGGGCGTAGATGAATTACTTTTCAATAGTTCATCAACGGCAAACTAACTAAACATGTGCTTTTTTTGCTATCATTTCCAAAGATATCTCTTTGGAAATGATAGCAAAAAAAGTATTGAATTCATTGGCTACTTCGATATCCGAGCCAGCGGTCTTATCTCCAATTTTTAATGTGAATGTTGAATCCCTAGTATTGGTTTTTCCTGTCTCATTATTAATAATTGACCATGTTGTCTTAACTTTATCTTTAGAATTTTTAATTTTGTTCATTAGATGTAATGCTTTCGCAGCCAAACACACCTTTTTGAACAATTTTGAATATTTTTTAACATATGCCAAAAAATCCGCAATAAATTATATCTTTCTTCACCATACAGTTCATATAATTTCCTCCTACTAGTGTTAATAATATAATTTCGCTCTTTGAATAAATTATATAACGTGATTCGCTTGCTTTTTACCAATGACTGAACGCGCGTTGAAAAGCTCCGAGTATTAAAGTAAAACAGCTACAATGTCCAGTTTGAACTGGATGAGCTACTCGGGGATTTGTAGTTGCATTAACACTATTTTTCTGCTCCACTAACCCGTAGGGCTCGGCCCGGCCGAAACGCTCTTGGCTATGGAGTGTGAGTTTCAACTACAAAAGCCTGTGTGGTGGTCTGGCCTAAATCAACGTGCATTTGTAAGCTCACTTGATTCATATTTACTTACTCCAATAACATGTGGGGTTCGGCCGTCGGACCGGCCGAAACGCTCTGGGAATTTTAGTGAGAATTTTAACTACAAAGGCCTGTGTGCTTCCTGGCCGAAATTAACAGGCTTATGGAATGTCGCATCTCAAAACATAAGAATAATGTGAGTCTGCTCTTTGCAGGTGACCTACATAACGCCTGTCTCACAAAACATAAAACATGTAAACTTAACAAAAATTTATGTGAATCCGAATAAAAAATTGAAAAGTAAGTTATGTCACAGATTTCTATCTAAATAAGAAGGTTTAGGTTTATATAAACTTGTAGAACCATAGACCTAGAAGATTTTTTATGTGAAGAACTAAACACTATGATTTTCATTTTATCAAAACTAGAAACCGACTACAACACCAAACTCACAATCGATTTTGATAAAATTTCTATGGGACCGCCTGAAACGTACGACGTGAAACAATAAAGAATTATCCAAATTGGTCCAGGCGTCTTCGAGTAATCGGGGAACTTACATAAAAAAGCATATAAGTCTAAATTCGAATTGATAACCTACTCCTTTTTTTAAGTCGGTTAAAAACAATTAGGTATTTGACAACTTCTTTGTCAAAAGAAGTAAGTACTATATTATTTTATTACTCACGAATAAGTTTCACGACAGTCGTTTTATTTATGACGTTGTGACGTTGTAGGTAAGCATGTACCTACTTGTAGTCAAACTAGCTGATAAACCACAAAGATTTAGAATATACAAGTAGTGTGATAAACAAATACTTAGATATGTATTTCATAAAAAATAGTACCTAAAAATAAGTCACTTACCTACATATTAATACTTTTACTAGTACTTACTTAACTTACTTATTAATAAATAATAAGTGGAAATGTATAGGGAAATACAAAAGTAGGTCTATACTCCAATTGGTTAGGTATAAAAATAAATTTAAAATCTTGACATGCCTTTTTAATTGAAATATACACTTTACAAATTAATCTCTTTACACATTACATATTAAGTATGTAATTTATAATTACCTAAACATGAATTGATTTGTAATTCTTTGAGTGTCTTAACAAATCAAGTACCTTTAGATACCTAAGTATATGCTTATCCAATTTTTACAAGTTTTTTTTAATTAATAAATAGAAAGCTAAATGGTGTGCATGTATTTATGTTACACATACTCGTACCCATTACCTTTTTTAAATTCTCTTGCTTGTTGTAGGTTCTTGTTTGGTACCTACAGACACCTGACCTTAATCCGTATGACAATGTGATAATGATTTCAAATAGAGTAAGCACGTTTCTCCATAAAATGACTCGATAGCCATTCCATAGTGTCATCCCTGTAGACGAATTAAGATAGGAAATGGACAAGTTAGGAAAGTGCACAAAGTCAACCGAAAGACTATTTTTAAAATGTAAATTAGACTATATCATCATTTTGTAGCGTTCAAATTTGCTTACAATACAACGCATACGTAGCTTATACGTACTTGTAGTGTCGCTTTCCGAGTAAAGGTCTTAGGACTACCTCACTAATAATGGAGCCAAAAGATGGCATTAAGTCGTTGGGGTGGTATTAAAAGTCTTTACAAGTAGTCTGGTCTGATATCCCTAATACCAGACCTTGGGGCTTGATAGTGATTTTTAAACAAATCAAAATCTTTTCAGAATTAGCGTTTTCTATTAAAGATTTCATAGGAAGATCAGAAAGGTCGAATTTTGTGCAGTTAATGTATGCTGGCAACTTGGAAGGGTCGGTCAACATATTTGAGAGCCCGGAGGTGATAGCGTTGGCTCAGAACCCGAAGGTCGGCTTCGACGTGGTCATAGTGGAATGGCTATTAGGAGAGCTGCTGGCTGGGTGAGTTCGTACAATGCGCCACAAATATTTATAATTTTGTGTGTGTCGCATTTTTCTTTAAAACTAAAGAATTTGTTTTAAGACAGAAAAAAGTAACAAAAAATAACAAAATATTACATATGAAACCCTATAAGTTGCTTATACAGGATGATTTTTAACCACCAGCCAAACTTTTGGAGCAAGTTCAGTCCGTACTGTACTAACTACTTTCCGTAAAAACAAATAACGAAAACCAAAAATTGCCTTCACACACAAGTCAGCGCTTAGCCAAACGGATTTTGTATGGGAGATTTTAAATATATTTCTTTATAGAAAGTACCTAGTTTATAGCAAAAAAAAAATATTTTATAGATTTTCCGCCATATTCAACTGCCCCTTGGTCTGGGTGAGCCCTCTGGACCCCCACTGGATGATCCTAAGCCTCGTGGACGAGGCCACAAACCCTGCATACATCCCCGTTTACAATTCCCCCTACCCCCCACCATTCAACTTCTTGCAGAGAGTCCAACAACTGTGGCTTCAGACGCATGCCTACGCTTTTAGATAGTAAGTATTTTTACATACACACATCATACATACACTGGGTCAGACCTATAAAGCCATAATAATATAACTGGCCCTTTTTAGTATAATGGTGGGCGAGAATGTGAAATGACCGGCAAAGTGCGAGTCAAACTCACGCACGAATGGTTCTGTACCATGATCTATAAAAAACACGTTTGTTGTATGGGAGCCCCACGTAAATTTTTATTTTATTCCGATTTTAGTATTTTTTGTTATAGCGGCATCATCTGTGAAAATTTCAAGTGTCTAGCTATCACGGTTCATGCTATCATGTGTCATGCTATCATGGTTTGGTATCTCGAGATGTATATTGATGTCTGTCCTCAGAAGGACAGAAGGACAGTGAAGTCTTAGTGATCGGGTCCTTAGGAAAGGCTAGGCGCATGATTCACATTTTTGCACATTCCCTCGATCGGCTATTATGATCTGCGCGGAATGAGAAGCAGCCGGTACATTCTACGTTTTTCTTATCGCCCAGACTAGCATGGAGGAAAAATATTTTTGACATAAAAAGATGTTTACTTGATAATTTTTCAAGACCTATAATTTTTAAAAACTAAAAACCAACTTCAACCCCAAAGTACACAACTGATTTTGATAATTTTTTTATGGAACCACCTGGCAAGTATGCCTTTTCGAAGGAGAATTTGTCCAGGCGTATTCGAGTAATCGGTAAACATACAAAAAAAATATAAAAGGTTCCTACGAATTGATAACCTACTTCTTGTTTTCTTTTTTTTCTTTCAAACTACATAACCGACTTTGTTAAAATTACTTTAGACGCATACCACGTCGAAAGTACCTATAGACCAACAAAAAAATCGCGTCTTCTACAGATTAGTGAACTTAAAAAAAAGATCCCGTAGCATCCATAACTTCCTCCTTTTTTTTGACGTTGATTAAAAAGGAATTGGTGCCAAAAAATAATGAAAATCAAAGACGAATTTTGGGTTAACAAAAAAAGTACGATGCTCATTTGGTCAAGCACCATGCATTTGGAATGGAGGCCGGTCGTAAACGTATACCT
This sequence comes from Acrobasis suavella, assembly GCA_943193695.1. Taxonomy (NCBI): domain Eukaryota; kingdom Metazoa; phylum Arthropoda; class Insecta; order Lepidoptera; family Pyralidae; genus Acrobasis; species Acrobasis suavella. Next base: position 35,808,046 of record OW971928.1, read on the forward strand.
CTATATCCCAAAAGCCTCCCCTTATTTCATCACTCATCTCTGTTAAGATCATCACGCAACCTGATTTAGTGTTTGATAAAATGTTCCAAAACAACACAGCTGAGGGAAATATAGGTAGGTACTTACAAAATAAACAACGTAGATCTTTCACTATGACCGATTTTTTTTAAGCATTGGACAAATGAACGCCGAGCGAGAATATCAAAGAGTCGTGGTGCCCCTCGTCCAGAGTACGCCGCCTTCCTTCCACGACCTGATCCACAACGGCTCCCTCGTCATCGGGGTCTCCAACTACCTGGTCGGACAGGCCACTAAGCTGCCTCAGTGTTACAAACAACTGGGAGGCTACCACATTGGTGATGTGGAACTACTGTCAGACGTAAGTCACCATAAGATTTGTTTTCATACTTAGGCCCGCAGGCCAAAATGCATTGTTTTACTATTGTGTTTGGTATTCCGAGCGAACGAAGGGTTCATCAATAACACTCCATCACGCCTTTATCCCGAACTGGATAGACAGAGCCTAAGGTCAGACCCAAAGGCCACGTTTAGCGTGATGGTGGCTGAAAAAGGGAATCAAAATAGTGATAGCTAGGTTGCTAGCTGTGCCGCTTATTGAGTTGATGCAAATAATTGCCCTTTCCCTCGATCGGTTTTTCGATCTGCCCGGGAGAAGAAGCAGCTGACGTATTTTTTTCTTCCCAGCAAGGAAGAAGATCGTCAATAAACAAATAAACCGGGATCGGCTCAAAAAGAGTGGGAAACGTCGAGGAGGTGAGAAACCGGGATCCGATCCTCATCCTTAAGGGTGTCCGAATACAAAACAGTGATTAGGACATCCTTAAGGTACTGAGAAACCAGAATCCTGAAGTCTTTCGCGGCCTCGACAACCAGGAGAGTAGGTTGTGCATTAAACATAGGAAGAGGACGCGGAATCCGCACACCAGCCATGTCATCAGCGCGGCTCCGGCTATGTGGTGGGACATAGACGCCGGAAGTCTCCGGGTGGACCTCCAGCATGTAGTGGTAGCCGACCAGTCTCCATTATGGCAGTGCTCGCGCTGCTTGGGCTATGGCCACAACAGACGGTACAGCACGGAGGGGGAAGACCTGTGCACCCACTGCGGGGGTCCACACCGCAGGCTGGTAGGCGGGGTCCGCGCCTTCACGTGTTAAATGCGTGAGGGCAAAGTGCTCGAACACCGAGCCTTCAGCAGTGAGTGCCTAGTGAGGGGAAGGTGGGACGAGGTCAGAAACAGCGTATTCCTACCTGGCAATCTACCCAGCGTCCGCTTTCGGTGCGGGTGTTGCTTCGCCCTACATGGCATGAAATTGCTTTTAGTAAAGAAAGTAAACTATGTATGCAACTTTAAAATGATGGGTAGCGAAGCGACGGCCGGGGCTGGGCCGTGCATTTTGAGCGCTTAGAAGGAAGATCCGTGAGATGTAGATTTTTTTTGGAAAAATGTCGAAATTTTTCCTAATTTCTGTAGAGAACGATATATGATACTTCCGTTTTTGGAAACGTGGGTGCCGCTCCCATCCCGTCGCTGGGCGGTGGTTTTCAACTCTGGGAGGTCGATGCCCAGAGTTGAAAACCACCGCCCAGCGACGGGATGGGAGCGGCACCCACGTTTCCAAAAACGGAAGTATCATATATCGTTCTCTACAGAAATTAGGAAAAATTTCGACATTTTTCCAAAAAAAATCTACATCTCACGGATCTTCCTTCTAAGCGCCAGAACAGAAGAAGGCCGGCTGGTGACGTGATAAAGCGCCTATTTTTTGAAAATAACTTTTACACAGAAAAGCCTTTACACCAAAATATCGTCAAGGCAGACAAAAAAATATAATTTCAAAAGATTGTAAGAACGTGCATAATAGTTCAGGAGGTGAGACATGGCAACCTGGTGCAGGCACCGGATGCCTTGTTTCACATCACGAACTTAAGGTAACGAGAATATTGAAAAATTACAAAACATCAATATTCATTTAAATTAAAATATTCGAATAAAATTTAAAAAATAATTTAAAATCGTTTCCGATTATGTTGAAGGATGCAGAATAAGAAAAAAAATGAACCGCCATGTTTTGAGGGTAAAATAAGGAGGAGTACCTACATTTTCAAGATAAATGATGACCTTCTTATAAATGAAGTCTCCAGATCATCTATCGACAACAAAAACCTTGTATCAACAGCTCACTTTTAGTTATTAACAGGGTCTGAAGAAAATAATGGACAGCGCCAAACACGGCGTCATCTACTTCAGCATGGGGACCGTGCTGGCCAGCTCTGACCTACCACAGCACTTGAAGGAAGACCTCCTCAAACTGTTCGCAGAGCTGAAACAGACTGTGATCTGGAAATGTGACCTCTTCATGGAGAATCTGCCGGGAAATGTGCATGTTATGCAGTGGGCACCGCAGCTTGGTATCATGGGTGAGTTAAGTATCTATCTTCACAAAGTTGTCGTGTGGTTTCCTGCAGAGTAGAATAAGACCACTTCAAGTATTCTCGTGGATGTCGTAGAAGGCGACTTAGGAAATACTATAATATTAACTATTACAAAGCTTGTAAATATTCATGACACCTCTGAAACCCGTCCTCCCAGCGTGAAGAGTTAAGGCCTCTGGCTGCCTTGGCTACGTATGGCTCTGTTCGTGGATAGAGGGTCGTGCGTGATCCTCTAGTGGAGACTAAGAAAAAGACCTGATAATAATGATGATCTCCACAAAACTTCCCGGCAAAGGCTTCCATATTGCTTTTCTATCATGATTGGTCGTTTCTTCCATGGTCTGGAGGAAATAAAATACTTAAAATGTAACAGCTGCTTTTCTTCAAAAGTCGATCGTAGGAATGGGCAAAAATGAGAATTATGGCTATACTTGGATGCAGGCCGCTTGGAAATTCTTGAGAGGCCCCTATGTGCAGCACAGATGTGATGCAGCTGAAATTATGATAATGATAAATAATTGCGAAATATTATATAATAACAGCTTTTGTTGATTAGGTCCAGTGATTTAATTAACATACATACTATCACGTCTTTATCCCTAATGGGGTAGACAGAGCACTTTGGGTCTTGCGGCTCTAAGCAGATAGGAACTCAGGACGGAAAAGGCAAGGTGAAATAAACGGGCCAGAGCGAGTCGGACTCGCGCACAAATGGTTCAGTAGCATTTATCTATAAAAATCACGTTTGTTGGGTGGGAGCCCCACTTAAATATTTATTATATTGTTTTTAGTATTTGTTGTTATAGCGGCAACAGAAATACATCATCTGTGAAAATTAAAATTTTCTAGCTATCACGGTTCATGAGATACAGCCTGGTGACAGACGGACAACGGATTGTAAGTAATAGGGTCCCATTTTTACCCTTTGGGTATGGATCCTAAAATACCCACAGCGCCGATGCATCGGCGATCATCGCGATGATTCGCATTGTCATCCTTTTCTTATAATATATATCATAGGTTTATTCTTTTCTCTCGGACCACCATGGAAGGTAATCAACAACATGTAAATATTTTCAAGCACTTACTCTCTTCCTTATATTTCTAGCACATCCCAACCTCCTGTTCATTATAACGCACGGCGGGCTGCTGTCCACGCTCGAAGCTCTCCATTTCGGAGTGCCACTAATAGGGATTCCGGCATTCGCGGACCAGCACATGAACGTCTACCGAGCAGTGAACAGAGGATTTGCAAGGAAGGTCGACCTGAATTACTTAATGGCGGACAATTTGAAGACTGTTATTCGAGAAATGCTTAGTAATTATTCCAGGTAAGATGGAATCAACGTGGATGAGAGTAGCAAAGGACTGCATTTGCAGCAACCCATAGGTACATAAAGCATGCCATTATTAACGGACTTCTAAAAAGGTGGAGGTTATCAGTTCGTAGGATTTTTTTTTATGTATGTTCACCGATTATTCAAAGACTCCTTGACCAATCCAGAAAATTCTTTTTTGTTTGAAAGGGCATACTCGTCTGTTAGTCCCATAGAAAGTTTCTCAAAATAGATTGTTTTATTTGAGGGTGAAGTCGGATTTTAGCTTTAAAAAATATCTACGGATCTAGAATAGGTACATACTTGATTGATTGATTGATTTTTAAATGTTGAAGTAATAGAGCGGTATCTTACGTGGTCTAAACAAAACGTAAATCATACAAATCATTTATTAACATGCAAGAAACTTGCAGTCTACTATGGAAGCATCGAGAATAATAAAGCGCAACCAAAAATTGACCCGTTCAAAAGTATATTCAAGTAGATGGTCTTAGTACTTACAAACTACATCTCGTTTTCCACCACCATAATTCACGTTACTTCTAGCCAATTATTGGAACTATAAATGGTTCATAAAATATAGTATCGTTGAGTAACTTATCCAGTTTTTAAGTTTAAAAAACAGCTTTGGGGCTAGCTTTATCTGTGTGATATGTCCCCTATATATTTATTTATTATTTCTTCTTCATCGGTCTCTCAATCCTGAGAAACGTGACCACATATTTGTTTCCAAGTCGCCAGTACTATGAACCACCTGATGCATAGAACCTCCAACAACTTTCTTTTTTTAATTAATTTATTAACTGAGCACCGAATAAGATACCTAGAATCTTAAACAAATTAATTTCTCCAGAAACTAAAATTTTCCTATATTGACAGCTACTCCAAGAAAGCCAAAGAATATTCGGCAGTCTACCACGACCGACTGGTGCCACCGCAAGACGAGCTGACCTACTGGGTGGAGCATGTAGTAGCCACTGGCGGTGCCCCCCATCTCCGCTCGCCGGCGCTGCGCGTGCCTTACCATCAGAAGATGTACTTGGATCTCATTGGGATTGTGTTAGTATGTTTGATTGTTGGGAAAATAATGATCAAGCTTGTTTTCAAGAGGAAAGGAGGAAAAATTAAAAGGTCTTAAGAAGGTATATCGACAAAAGTATTACTTAATTTAAAATAAGTACCATATTATTTAAGTCACCCTTAATATTAAAAAGAAAAACGAAGTGTTCAAATGGTTGTATTTCTATTGGGTACTTACCTACTAGTAAAATAGTGCCTATACGACCAAATAGGAAGTAGTAAGTATAGAAAATAAACAGTTTCTTTTATCTAGCATCATTATAAAAAAAATTACGACATTAATCATAAAAGTATTAAACACTATAGAACGTGAGAAAAACAATCAGACAATATCATAATTTAAACTTAGTTTCTCTTCTTCTTACTGCTTCTCCGTTCTGTAGGCCCACAGATTCCCATGAACGTTTTATAAGTCACGAACAACGAAAACAATATGGCCGCCACTAAGTCCAAATACAGTTTCTGGTACAGGGGCACGTGCAGTGCGGGGGAGCGCAAGTGCGGCGCCCCCCCTGTTCGGATCACGTGTTCTACGGAGTAGATGAGTTCTCTTTCGGGTGGTAGCGCGCGGTCGTGGTATATCCTTGATAACTCTTTCACTTTGGCTCTGTAGCTGTAATGATATTAAACAAAAATATATTTAAGGTAACAATGACCCATATTTACAAGTTTACATGTCAGTCGCTAGTAACAATTCCAAATTCGTTAAACAACATATCAAATTAGAAAATCAACTTACTTTGGGCGGATAGTGGTAAAACCTTACTGGGTTTTACGGTTTTTTAAGGTTATTTCTTATTTTGTTATAAAACAGTTGTACAACAGAGAAAACTAAAATATTAATATGAATAGGTACGGTTTGCTCACATAGTGTAGTCGGAAAGGCCGATCAGGTCGATCGATTAAGATGATCATCATCAGGTCGGTTGTCACTCATTGCACTGTATTTTCTGAGTACAATACGAGAGTAAACCGTATATAATATTCATAATGATTTTATTTCACGCTTGTCTATACTAATATGATAAACGGAAGAGATATTGGTTGTGTGTTTGTTTGTAATGAATAAATTCAAAAAATAAATGATCTGATTTTAAAAAATGTTGCAAATATAAAAAGCTACAAACGCGTTTCCTAAAAACGCCGGCAATGCCATAGAAAAAACAAACCCATATCCATACTAATATTATAAATGTGATAGTAACTATGATTATCTGTTACCTCTTCACGTTTTATCCTCTGAACCGAGTTAGATGAAATTGGTATTGGATATAGTTTGAGACCCGGGAAAGGTCATAGGATCGATTATATCCTAAAAATCATACATTACAGTTTACAATAAAAAGAGTAGTGAAACTGTGTACGGGGAATGTTATATTGCCATACAAAAGTAGATTACAGTTTACTACAAAGTATAACATTTACGTAGACGAAGTCGCGGCTAAAAGCTAGTTTTTAATAAAATTCGGAAATAACATACCTTGGATCCGTCAGCATGGTTTGAATCGGTTTCCTTAGGTTCTCCGCCCAGGTGCTATTGAGCTCTGCCGTCAGGGCGTACCCTTTGTTGACCGCTTTGTTGATGTTGATGAACTGGTCGAAGTAGATCGGCACACCGACGACGGGCACACCGAAGTGCAGGGCTTCCGTCGAAGATAGGTGTCCTCCGTGCGTGATAAAGAATACACAGTTTGGGTGAGCTGGAAGGGAAAGGACAAGTTTTGAATTAAGATTTTTAGGAATTTTTATTTTACCTAGCGGGCCCGAAGCGCGAGTAAAGTTTAGTTTGGGCAAAAATGCTTTTGTGTGTCTGTTCGAAAGTCCGGTCGTCACGTCGCATTTTTCAACCGATTCAGTTACGTTAAGTGATTTATCGAAAGATACAGCTTGACCCTTATAGATGCCCCTCTAAGGGGGCGTCCATTAATTAAGCGAGGCATTTTTGAAGATTTTTCGTGTTACTTGGCTCTTACCCTGCAACGTCCCGCGTACTCGCGTCGCGCCGTCGACGAGCTATTGTGCTGCTTAGCGGCGTTCGGATAACCACGATATATAATATGTTGTCATTTTATATGAAAATTAAAAACATTTTTTAATATAGTTTATTTACATTTAACTAAAGCATGTAGGTACCATTTTGTTCGATAACTTTTTGCCATCTTATAGGTAGGGACATGATCCCATTGCTATAGAAATCTTGGGGCTTCACGTGATGTACGTAATGGTGACCAGAGCGACGTGCATCTTTGACATCAAAATTTCTGGATTGAAAACGCTTAAACCAAATTTGTGCTACTCTCACAGACACTGCACTAGGTCCATAAACATCGCAAATTTTATTCACGGCTTGCGTTGCATTTTTACCTTTTTGGTAGTAAAATTTTAAAATGTATCTAATTTCTTCATTACATTCACTCATCTTGACGGTAAGAAAAACAAATGAAAATCACGCATTTTCCTTATTTAAATTTGGAATTATCTTCTTTAAAATTTAAACTCTTACTTGATACCAAAACCAGCCAGGTACAAATAGTATAGCGAAAGTGGTTTTATAACAAGTTCAAACATACTATATGCGTAAAGACTTTTTCCCCAACCTAATATAATTACAAAATTAAACTACGCGCCTCAAGTTTTCAACTAATAAGAAGTCGGGGACTACTTTTTCGATATATCGATAATGAGTAACTTCAAACCACTCATGGATTTTAATATATAAAAAGAATGTGTCAGATTTCACCATGTTTCAGTCTAGATTTTTTTTTTACATTTATTTGATCTGATATTCTCACATCAAAATAATAAATATCAAAATATTTTATGCTTTCAAAAATTATTTTTGAAAGCATAAAATATTTTGATATTTGTCGATACCCCTTCCCCCTTTCCCCCCTTTGGTGTGACTTTGCTTGACCCCCTCCCCGTCCTGATCACCTTACGGGCGCCATCTTACTTCTTCTTCATCTTAGCGCGTTCCCAGTTGCAACCTCAGCTATGCTGTGTCCGAGTGTTTTGTCGCTTTTTCTTCTTCAAATATAATATGCCATTCAATGGTCACCTAAGGATGCGAAACAACTTGCGACGTGAGGAAGAAATAGCCGAAACAGTTTAAATATTTGACTAGTTTTCCCGACCGCCTGGTCTGACGTCAACCCTCTTGGGAATGCACATATTTGCGAAAATTTTTATAACCGACCACCGCCTGACGTTAATTCCTTGGAAATGCAGTCGAAGCTCGAGTTGTATGTGCTTAGTTCTTTAGTCGCCTCTAACGGCATCTACAGGAACAGATGGAGTAGTCCTATTTCAGGCCCGATGCCATATGCCTATGCCTAACTTACCTAAAATGCTAGGTTGCGGGGCCCAGTGAACGATGTGCACATTCTTCGGCACATTCTGCAGAGACTCCTCGTGCTTCCAGATGACTGTCTGCTTCAGCTCCCCAAACATCTTCAGGAGGTCCCCCTTCACATGTGGAGGGAGGTCCTTGCTCTGCCACGTGGAACCCATGCTGAAGTATATGACGCCGTGTTTGGCGTTGTCCATTAAGGTTTGCAGGTCCTGGAATAAGAAATGAAATAAATAAACACATACGAGTACATACTGTCATGTCAATACCCAAGGGGCAGACAGAGCATTTTGGGTCTTGCGTCTCTAAGCAGACAGAGCCCAGGACCGCAAGCCTCAAAGGCCACTTTTAGCGTGATAGTGGGTGAGAAGAAAAGGAATGAAAATAGTCATGGGTAGCCGCATGTGTCGTGATACCGCGATATGAACACATCCATTTTTTTTTCGGAAACCCGGACGAATTGGATTATTTATTTTTTATTAAGGTTCGAATCCTATTCATCTGCTTTTGTTCTAAACGTCAAATTCTATGGGATTTGTATGAAATACAGGCAGATGACGTCATAGTTTCTTGGAGTCAAAAGCTCTTATTATCAGTTTTTCTGCAATAATAAATCTAAAATCACGTTAAAATGGATATGTTCAAAGACAAGTGACATTATTTGGCGACGTTTTATTTTCTTAACAGATCAAAATAATTTATTTTTGATCCAGGAAAATACCCAATTCTGGAACCCGAAAAGTTGCCCCAGAATTTCAGCCAATTTTTTAAATAATAAAGTATATAAATATACTTTTCGTACCACTTGCTCAAAAAAGGCACATTCTATGGCACAAAAAGCGAACATAACAATAGTCATTATTAATCTGTTAAAAACAGGGAAAGAAAAATGTACTGAATTTCATTCAGGCTCTAGACCAAGAATGAAAACAGGGAAAGAAAATTGTACTGAATTTCATTCATCCTCTAGAGGGAGAATGTAGTTTAAGTTTGGAATACTTATCGAAATTTATACTGAATTGAATTCATTTCTACTCGTATATTGTTAAGCGTAAAAAAATAACGATTTTGAATCGACAACATGTATCCGCAAAGTCCATAAAACCACTTAAACATAAAATAAAAAACTAAATCAAGTCATGTCATTGTTTGTTTACACCAACTGTTTAGTTTTCCAAAAAGAAAAAGCAAAAGGTCATTTGCGTCTCACACATACGGCCAAGTTTTCTGCGTACCTACATTTATTTACAACGTAAAACATTTTGTATCTTTTATGTAATTGGATAAAAATTAATTAAAATAAAATATATCTTTTAATAAATGCTTGTCTCTTGATATCATTGTCTTTATTTTTACGCAAATGGTACGAAAATTAGAGTATTTTCCTCGGTGATAAAGCTGTCTTTGTCTTGGGTGAACTTAAATCCGTCGCTACACTCAGGACTCGTCCTAAATCCCTCGCTTCGCTCGTGATTTAAGTATTTAACACCCTCGCTCTGCTCGGGAGTAAACCTCGAGTCCTTCGTTGCGCTCACGATTTAAGTCGTCACCCGAGACAGAAGACACTGCTTTATCCCCTTGGTTAATAATCTACTAATCCACTACATTATTAATTTTTCAAATATCAATATCACGCTTAATCAAATGGCCTGCAGTTAAGAATGAACAGCAAAACAAAAAACTATACCTGGGGCAGAGGCTTGGTTGGAGTCTGAATATGGATTCCACCGATGTACTTGAAGTTCTGCGGCGTGGCGGGAAGGTTGCCCATAACGTGGTGCTCGTTGGCCAGCACCAGAGACGCGTTGTATATCAGCGCGCGGTACTTCGAGACCTGTAGCCCTCGCTCCGACAGCAGGGGTCCGAAGAATTGGTTGAAGAACGCTTCCTCTTTTGGTAAGGTTGAGAATCTGGAACACAGAACGGATATTATCGTGCTGCATACTGTTGCATGTTAGGAGATGACGTTTGTAATTAAATCTTTAACTTTATGCTTTGTATTCGAAACTGAATTTCTTTTTTAATTAACGATGGCATCTGATTTTCAGGAAACAAAGAATTCGGTTATATCGTTGTATCGCCTTACCATTGGATTCTAAATATACGGCCTACTTGTTTGTTGATGTCAAGGTGCACATGACACAATTTACATCTGTAGTACAGATTGTTACTGCTGATTTTATGCTAAATTGTGTCATGTGTAGACCTTATGTGGTTACCGTATTCATATGGATGCTTGCAATACAAAAAGTGCCAAACATGCGTTGCCAGTTCTGAAGCAATTTCATTCATTTTTCATTCTATACTAAGACTTTGATTTTTTGACCAACATGATAGAAAAAGGAAAGGGTTTAAAGGAAGGCTTAAAGGTAAAGTAAACTTACTCCTTCAGAAAACTCCATTTAATCTGGCTCCACAACTGTTCTACCCTCTGCGCAAATGTGAAAGGTGGTATGTGGGGAGACAGGTAGTCCATGGAATACGCTGGGTGCGCAGGAGCGTCGATCAGTCTCAGAGGCAACCAGTGAGCTCCCATAGAGTAGGCCCATATCATCGGGCAGTTATAGAGGGCCGCGAATCTGGAAATGAGAAACACTATCTAAATGGAAAATACAGGAACACAAGGGCATGTGATCCTATAAAGGTGGGAATCATCTATGCTTAATTTAAGATGCTGATTCTATATACATTGCCTGTTTTGCATTGATCGCTCAAAATTGTATCATTACAAAACCAATATATAAAATCAGTATCTGAATTTCATCTAAAGGATTACCACTCAAAGAGGCTTCGTTTTTTTTTCTTTTGAGGTACGGGGAACACTGAAAAGACGAAAACGGACACTTACGCAGCATACAATTCAGTCTCCAAGTAGTCTGCGATGACAACGTCGAATTTCTGCCTCTTGTTCAATATCCTCTGAACATTTTCATGTTGGAACGTGGCCGCCGCTACTTCGTACACCCTGTTCTGAAGATATGACATGTCTGCTTCCACCGCTCGGTTTTCTAACACGTATTTGATGTTGAGAATATTGTCACCTGTGAAAGAAAATTAATAAAAAAGGACGTTTCGCATTAATACACACACACACAATTAATAATATAATACATAACATTTAATTATTATATGCAACACGATAGTTTAAAAGTAATTATAACTAATATACATTTTTCTAATAGTCATAGATAATGTAAATTTAAAAATCCATGCTTTAACAGTTAGAAACAACAAAACATTACGTAACTAAAAATATGTGTTATCACTGAAAGTGTCATCCACTGGTCAACACTGGTCTTTGGTAAAACCACAAACAATTTAGGTACACTAAACTATCTATGTATAATATTAAAATGTGTTAAAAATGTGTATACATTCAAAATATAATAACACTCACGCATAGACACTCGTAATATCAGATCTAGATACTTTTTCTTCAGCGCAGATCGTAAAAGTCGGTCAAAAGAAGCACATTCCGTTGATCGACTTCTGCACAGGATTCCTTTTAAATCGTCCTCTTTCATTCACATCATCTTTGACCTTTTTATGTTATGTTTGTATGGATGAGATAAGGTCATAGTAGATCAAAACCTACATATCATTTATTATATCAAATGTAAACAAGTCTTGTAGTTACTACGCGACGTGATAAGTATCATTTACTTAACAAAAAAATACGTAAGACGAAAAACATTACACATCATTTATAGTATACTAGCTTTTACCCGCGGCTTCGCTCGCATCGAATCCATTAAATAATTGGATAGTGTAGATTTACGCTTTACCCTATGTTACTTCTAGTACCTCCCAGAATATGTGTACAAAATTTCATGATTATTCGTCAAGTAGTTTTTGCGTAAAAGCGTAACAAACATCCACGCTTTCACATCATATTTAGGGTTTGAACTTCATTACTGTATGTTAGATGGCGCTAAAGTAGCAAAATGTTGATATTTGTTGACAAATTTTTTTTTATTTTTTTTTTAATATTTTTATTTTTTAATAAAAAGTACCCTATATTACTTCTAGTACCTCCCAGAATATGTGTACAAAATTTCATGATTATTCGTCAAGTAGTTTTTGCGTGAAAGCGTAACAAACATCCACGCTTTCACATTTATAATATTAGTAAGGATTATGCAACAGTTGTAAAAGTATGGTTAAAAAAATGCGAGTAAGGAGACGCCAGCGAGCATTTTTTTACGTACTTATACAACGTTGCATACAATACTTTTTCTACAACTACATTTACTAAATATAATACAAAAATAAACAAAGAAAAATATATATAAACGTTTGACATATGTTTAATAGATACTAGGTATCTATGGTACCTATATTTTTTTAATTGACGTTTTCCTAGTGACTATGTTTAAAAATGTTCTTATTATGTGGGCAGTATGGTAGATGAAAAAAAAAGTTTGTAGGTCTATTGCTAGAAGTATCTTTTTGGCCAAATAACGACACATGTGCTGTTATGGGGAAAAGACCATATACCTTTCTGAAATCATATATTATCAATGTTCTTATAAAAGTGTTCGTGACTATTTAAAAGACAGATAACAATACAGGAGTAGAAAAACGATATTTACATTTACTCCCTTGCTGATCTAAGAGAAAAAGTGCTCCTCTTCTCGCTCAGATCGACTGCTACCGCGACCACCAACCCGTCTGTCCAGAGTGGTGATTACGGGCAAATCTTACCTTTATTTATACAGGGTGCCTTTTTACCCACCAACCTAAATTTTGAAGCAAATTCAGTCCATGATACTGAACTACTTTCTAAAAAAAAGTTTTTAAAAATCGATAAAAATATTTCGTCCTCCCATACAAAGTACCGTTTGGTTGAGCGCTGATTTGTATGGGAAGCTGAATTGTTTTTTTCGCTTTTTTCGAAAAAATTTCTATGGTAAGTAGTTGAGTATCATGGACAAAACTTACTCCAAAAATTTGGCTGGTGGTTAAAAAGTCAACCTGTAGAGCTACCGGTAGAGGCCTTTTGTCCACCAGTGGACTGTTATAGGCTGATAAGAAATGTATTTCTATACCTTCGAATATTTTCCCATTGCTGCTGACGTCAATGATGTCCAGATTCTTTAGTTTATCCTTCGGTGGGAAGGCTGTTATGTACGTTACCTGAAAAACAACATAGAATTCACATCAATTTCGGTTTCCTATTTATTACATTCCAATGTGCTTGCATAAGGATATTTGTGGAGTGGAGGCTGAAATAGTAATCGCTTAGTAGTGTTTAAATAAATTGTCGTGTGCTTACAATGGGGGAGGGGGGAGGGGTTAAGGGAAATTTTTCTATCGTTTTTATAGAAAGTAGTTTAGAATCATAAACTGAGGCTGGTGGATAAAAAGTCAATTTGTTTAAGCATTGTATAGGCTTTCAAGTTTACTTACCTCATGTCCAGCATTTGTCAAATGCCTAGCAATCCCCTCTCCCAAAATATTTATACTTTTCACTGGTATTGAGAAAACCAACAACACTTTATAAGCCTCAGACCGAAGCAAAAGAGCACAAAGACAAAACGCTGATAACATTCTCATCGTTCTAATCTTTATTTTAATATAATGTTTTATTATAAAGTGATCTCAATAATATATAAATGCACTACTGACACGTCTTTTCTTCCTAATTGGGCAGACAGAGCCCTATTGGCCTTGCCTCAATAACATAACTAGAAGTATGATTAACGTCTGACTCACTATGTGAGCAGCCCTTAAATGATTTGATGACCACATAATGCAAAATCAGTAGGTACAAAATGAAGTAACAACAGATACGACGATAAGCCCTTCGCAAACAGTTTTTCACATCAATTAGATAAAGATGGTGGGTTCTTAAGCATTCCAATAAAGAGAAAATATCACATTTTCATGGTCGTTTTAGACAAAATCGCGTTACATTATTATAATAAAAATAAAATTAATACTTATGTAGTAGATAATGAGAACGACAAGAGTTATCCTTCTGTTAGTTACTATATTAATTGGTTTCGCCTTGACAGAGTTACATGATCATTTTATATAATTGGTTATATAATAATATGTTAGATATGTACTTTAACATTCATGGGCGTACCCAGGTTCTGGGCCAGAGGGGGAGGGCAAATTAGGTTTTTTTTTATAAGCATATTATCAAATAGATAAACATAAATTATATATTTTTAAATATTTAATTAAACAAAAGCAATTTGAAAATTAACTTTCAAGGGTTTTTTTTATGTGAAAGCTCCTTGCGGTGGTTCTTAGCTATGTTTGATGAAAATTGGTTCAGTCGTCCAAAAGTTATTGGGGGAGTGAACGCTTGAAAGACGGGATTTTTTATTATTTGGCAAATAAACTCGTTAAAAGTTGTATTTTGTATTGCTTATGGCAAAAACTTCTTTTTCTTAACTTTTATCGACAAAAGTAGATAATACTAGGGACGTAAACAAAATCCAGGCAACTGCCCCCCTCGGTACGCCCATGTTAACATTGTTTATAATGTATGTTTTCGATGGCGGTTCATATGAAAAATCACTAGAATGTAGTTGACATGGCAAGCTCACTAAGACACTTATTCAGACATTAGATGCAATGTGACACAAATAAGTTGAACAAAAAAGGCGCGGCCTTCATAACATTTTTGTACAAATTCTCGCCACGGAGGTTGAACCAAAATGGTGGTTATCGGTGCAGGTACAAATAATGCGCCGACGACCGCCATTTTGGTTCAATTTACGTGTCGGGATTTATACAAAAATGCTTTGAAGTCTGCCATTTTTGATCAATTTTTTTGTGTCGCATTGTATCTACATGGACAATTGAAATGTCGCTATCTCAAGAACATAGAGCTTTCTTTTAAATGCAGATCCGAGTTCGCGCCATCTTGTATCTGCACTTTTTCCTTACGTTTATGAAACGAACCTAATCTATATATATAATAAAATCGTAACCGATCGCTTTCTGTACATTGAAGATAAATGAGAAACAATATTGTTGGGGGCTTTCATCAACGCAATAGAACACAAAACAATGATTTTTAGAATTTTTGTCCGTTTGTCTGTGCGTTTGTGCACGCTAATCTCAAAAACGGCTGCACCGATTCGGTTCCATTTTTTACTAATGTATTTTGATAAGCCTCACTTAACATTTAGTGTTTGTTTCATCTAAATCCGTTCATAAATAAAGAAGTTATATCAATTAAAATCAAGTTTTATTTGAAAAATTACTATAAAATAACTGTTCCGTTACATTGGCTAAAACTTGTTATATAATGATGATTGAAAGTTAATAAAACCTGCCAAGTGCGAGTCGGACTCGTGTACGAAGGGTTCCCTACAGTTATGTATAAAAAATCATTTTTGTTGTATGGGAGCCCCTCTTAAATATTCATTTTGTTTAGTTTTTGGTATTTGGTGTTATAGCAGCAACAAAAATACATTATCAGTGAAAATTTTGACTGTCTATCTATTACGCTTCATCAGATACAGCCTGGTGACAGACAGAAGGATAGTTAAGTCTTAGTATTAGGACTCCGTTTTTACCCTTTGGGTACGAAACCCTAAAAATTGACAATTTCGTATTTCGTTTTGGAGCATTCTTATAAAATTGTTTTTTTGGTCACTGATAAAAGCCAATGTAAAAAAATTCAAAAAAATTAATTTAAAAATTTAAAGTTTAAGTGCTTCTCTGGGCCTCTGCAGACAGAGCCGAGGGCCGCAAAACCTAACGACCCTACCGCCATTCTTAGCGTGATTGTGAAAAAAGGAATCAAAATTGGTAGTGACAGGATAGGTTCCTAGCTGCTGATCACATTTCCGCCCATTCACTTGATCGGCTTTTACAATCTGCGTGGAAAGAGTTAGATATCCATTTTTTCTGTTCTCCTAAACCATCATGGAGACAAAAGCGAGGTGAATGCCACGCTGCCTGGTACTCCTTGACTACGAGACAGATTAGGTTAGGTTAGGTTCCCACCCTGACGGACTGCCCAGCCTGGGCGGAAGACCGCGCTGAACTGTGAACGGTAGTGGGGGACGGACGACCTTCCGCTGTCGACTGTGGTCCGTTACATGAACGTCGTGGAGAGCAGTGCAGGCCTTTGCGGAGAGCGTCATGCTCTGCAAAGAGGTGGCGGAGAGAAATCGAGAGGCAACAACCGACCTGGCTATCCATCCCCGGCGCATAGGGCGCAGGAGGCGGGCTTTCGACCTGCAACTGATGCCTCCATAACGTGGGCCAATCGGGCGATGGAAACTGGATTTCGCTCAACAAATACGGTCCTCCGAGTTGAAAGCGCGTTTGTGCCAACACGCGCCTTTACCCTAACGGGTACAATTTTTCTTGATTCGTTTCCTCATGTTAAAAAGGAAAGGTTAGGTTCCACCCAACTTCCCGTGGGTGGACGAAACGGTAGGTCTTTTTAACCTGAAATAAAGGTTTCGTAAGGTTTGGTTAGGCTAGGGGCTTTTGGAGCACCCATGTCAACATCATTTAGGACTGTTATGTGGCCTCTTTCCATGAGCATCAGTTTTCTATGGTGATACGCATAATACACTGACGACATCCCAGTTGCCGGCCAGGCTCAGTTGGCACTCTTCGCCGCGATACAGCGCTTTTTGCAGTTATTTTGAACTCAAAGTACGCCTCCAGACAGTCATAGGCGCCCTGCTTGATAGGCTTTCAAATGGAGGTTCTTAGTGAACGTCAACAAGAAGCAGACATTGCTTTTTGAAAACATCCGCTTCCTGCCACCCTTAAAGCTCTTTGGGGAAGATGTGCCGAGGTACTCGCACGTCAAATATCTGGGAGTACCTGAAGTTCGGCAGATGCCTCAGCTTGAAAGCCTACATCGATAGGGTGGTGGCGATATCAAAAGTGACCCGGTGGAAGCTCTACCCAGTACTTTTCTCTCGCTTCCCGCTATGGACGCGGCTCGGGATGAAGTCGCACTTAAGAAAACCTATGTTTTAGGGGCCGATGGGGCTCCGCGTTACTTGAGGAACGCCGTCATCTATTGGGACTTAAAGTAGGAACGCTTATTTCTCTGTTTTATCTCCCGCCTAGCGAAGGACATGTATGACAAGACTTACCGTTGCACCGCCACATAAGGAGGGCGGGGGAGATGATACCAAAATAGTACCTATAGGCGCTGGCAGCACTCCGCTAAAGACAGCTAAAACAGAGCTGTGGGGGCTTCTGCCGAATAACGGAGGGTAAATGAAGTACTAACAAAGTCACTGCCTATTGTGTAAGCATTCAGTTTTTGAGCAGTACCGGATCTAGAATTTTAGGAGGGGGGGAGGCAAAATATGTGAATATGTCGCCCCTGTCGGTTTTGCTACCTACTTGATTACCAGTACCTTGCTTTCCAAACAGCACGTCGAGTCTCAGTCCGTCCTGACCATAAGGTTTCATTTTGCAGGCCCCTAATAACTAGACGCCATCCCCATTCCGTATCGGTAGCATGGGAGGGATGGATATATTCGACGATTTTGCCGCCCTTCTGATTTCACCGCCCGGAATAAGTGGTTCCTTTTAGTACTTAAACTAAATCGCTGTCTGTACATGGAAGATAAATGAGAAAAAATATTGTTGGGGGCTTTTATCAACGCAATAGAACACAAAACAATGATTTTTAGAATTTTTGTCTGTCTGTCTGTGCGATTATGCACGCTAATCTCAGAAACGGCTGCACCAATTCGGTTGCGGTTTTCACTAACGTATTTTGATAAGCTACACGTAACATTTAGTGTTTCATTTAAATCTGTTCATAAATAGAAAACTTATATCAATTTAAAGAATCACGGCCTTAATTTTTGTTCGAAAAATTGATTTTAAAGTAACGTAAAAGAAAGTAAAGTTTTAGCCAATCGGTTGCATTAACCGATTGGCTAAAAGTTTTGTTAATCGTTATATAAAATGATGATTGTTTTTTTTTTAAATATATTGTTTTAGGCATTTCTTCTCAATCTCACCTGATGGTTAGCGACGATGAAGACTAGGATGACGCATGCCTATCCAAAAGATACCCATTCAATCTTGATTGACTTTCGCGCACAAAGGGTTTCATGCCATTATTTATAAAAATCATGTTTGTTGTATGGGAGCCCTACTTAAATACCGTTTTATTCTGTTTTAGTATGTGTGAAAATTTAACTGTCTAGCTATCACAGTTTATGAGATACAGCCTGGTGACAGACAGACGGACAGTAGTCTTAGTAATAGGGTCCGTTTTTACCCTTTGGGTACGAAATCCTAAATATTTACAAATTCGTGGTTTCGGAGCGTTCTTAAAAATTAAGCGACCACCATGCCAGGTCTGTGAAGCGGGAGTAGCACATGGGCCTGGCAAAAGCTGTAAAAGCGTTGACACCGTAAGTTTTACAGTGGCTAGGTATTGCCGCTGTAAACCATTATCACCATCTGTGAAAAATTCAACTGTCTAGCTATCACGGTTCATGAGATACAGCCTGGTGACAGACAGGTCTTAGTAATAGGGTCTCGTTTTTACCCTTTGGGTACGGAATCTTGAATATTAACAATTTCTATGGTATCGGTGTGTTCTTAAAAATTTGATTTTTTTTGGCCACCGATAGATGATAGAGTTGTTCAAAAATTTTAAATTTAAATGCTTTCTGGGCGTATTAACATTTCATAATGAGCATCAGTTGTAACTACTAAAAGTCACCGTCTTATAATAGGTGCACCATGAACCCTATCAGGTATCGCAACCAAAAAGTGGAACGGAAAGCGAGTTTTAGAGCCTCTGCAGACAGAGCCTAGGGTCGCAAGACGCCGCCCAACAGCCATTCTTATAAACTAAAGTCCACGCTGACGAAGTCGCGGCAACAGCTAGTTACCTGAATAAATATTTAAACAGAAAATACACTGAAACTGATAACACTAAATTAAAACTGCTATCATCATATAACAGTATCACAAAATAAATAGATAAATTAGTGTCGTATTATGACAAAATGTTATTTTGCATACCTAATGACGTTGCCAATATAAACTTATACTGAATACTCCTGTTTTCAGAATATTTTCTATTATTTACTGTTCACTTAGATGGATGACCACAATTGGCACAAAAAATTTCTGGTGCTCTTCCGTGCTTCGGAAGGCACGTTGACGTTGATCCCACCCGACTGTCATCATTGTGTGGTAGTCGAGCTATGTCAAATAACTTTAGGCAGCTTGAAAAATCTGACACCAATTTTGGCCACTTTCACACATTAAAGACAAACATTCACGCAAATTCTCAATAAAAATTAAAAACTTAATCAATTGAAATAATTTTATTATTAACTACACTATTACAGTAAACTGTCAGTCACAATGCTAATAGGATTTCAAAAGTATAACACACATGATTGATACAATTTTGTTAGATTGTATATAAATGCGAACCACGAAAGAGAAAAAAAGCGGCCAAGTGCGAGTCGGACTCGCCCATGAAGGGTTCTGTAGCAGTAAGGAACATAATACAACAGTTCTTGGAGTTCGTTGTAACTTTGATCGATAAACGTATTAAAAACAACTACTAACTAGATCTCGTTCAAACCAATTTTCAGTGGAAGTTTGCATGGTAATGTACATCATAATTTTTTTTAGTTTTATCATTTTCTTATTTTAGAAGTTACATTAACTTTTACCAAGTTGGAAGTGTCTCTCGCGCAAACTATTCAGTTTAAAAAAAAATGATATTAGAAAATTCAATATCATTTTTAAAGACCTATCCATAGATACCCACCACGTAAGGGAATGATGAAAAAAAAATTTTGAGTTTCAATTCTATGTATGGGGATCCCCCAAAATTTATTGTTTTTTTTTTTCTTTTTTTTTGTGTGAAAATCTTAATGCGGATCACAGAATACATCGTCTTACCAAGTTTCAATACTATAGTTCTTAGTTTCGTAAAAAAGTGACTGTGACATACGGACGGACGGACAGACAGACAGACAGACTTGACGAATCCATAAGGGTTCCGTTTTTTGCCATTTGGCTACGGAACCCAAAAATAGGTGTTAGTGCCAAGAGGGCGGAGTGCGCGTGTCATAATTAAGCACAAGTGCACTCAATCCCAACTATATATTTATTATATGTATTAATTTATACACAATTTATTGTATAATATAGCAGATTTTATTCAGCACAAATAAGAACACACATCAAGTAAAAAACAATACTTTCATATCATATGTCATAGAAAAATATATGTAGATAAATCGGCCAGGTTTACAAAAGAAGTTTTGATTCTAATCGAACCTACAACACGCCCCCTTAAACTTGGACGACTTCCAACATATCTTTTACACTATCGATAACTTCCCGAATATAGTGATACCTAATGTCCACATGCTTAGATCGCTTATGATTAACTGCATTAGTGGCTAGCATTGCAGCTGACTGGTTATCACTATACAGAGTAACAGTATTACATTGACCTATTAACTCAGCAAGAATCGCACGGACGTATACCGCAGCTTTAGCAGCTTCAGACAAAGCTATATACTCCGCCTCGGTAGACGAAAGTGCGATACAAGATTGCTTATAACAACCCCATGAAATAACAATCCTACCTAGCTTAAACATATATCCCGTGTACGATTTCCGATCCGCCCCGTTAGCCCAATCAGCGTCGGTAAAACCAAACACACGAAATTTATCATTGATAACACTTTTCCTGTACACAAGACCTAAATTCATCGTGCCCTTCAAGTAACGCAATACACGTTTAGCCGCAGTAAAATGCTCAGCTGTATAGCGGCTATTAAACTGACTTAGAAAACTTGCAGCAAATGAAATGTCAGGCCTAGTGGTAACAGACAAGTACATCAGACAACCTATCAACTCCTGATAAGGTAGACTAGGTACTATCGTGGTTAACGCTATCAGAAAACTTCAGACCTACGTCTAAGGGCGTTTTAGCAACTTTGCAGTCACTCATACCGAAACGTTTGAGTATATTTTCGATATAGTTTTTCTGACTAAACTTTAACTCACTTTTAGTGCGATCTACTTTAATGCCTAACATATGTTTCACCTCACCCAAGTCTTTAATTGTGAAATGAGATTTCAGTGAAGTTTTCAGCTTCTTAGCAAGTATGTCACAATCGTAAAAAACGAAAAAATCATCTACATAAAGAGCGATAATAATGGTTCGCTTACCCACTCGGTGACTAAAGATACAGCTCTCGTACTTGCTCTGCGTGAAGTTTTCTGCGAGTAAAACTTGCTTTACCTTGTCGTACCAGGGTCGTGACGCCTGCTTTAACCCGTACACAGCTTTCTTGAGTCTGTAGACTTTATGTTCTTCGCCTGGTTTAATAAATCTCTCTGGCTGTGACATGTAAATCTCCTCACTCAAATTGCCATTTAGAAAGGCAGTTTTAACGTCAAGATGATCAATCTTCATATCTAACTCGACCGCAAGAGACAACAACATTCTCAACGAGCTATATCGTACAACTGGAGAATACGTGTCTATGTAGTCAATTCCAAATTTTTGGGTGAACTCCTTCGCAACCAATCGCGCTCTGTAACAAGCTATTTTTCCATTAGCGTCACGTTTTATTTTAAATATCCAACGATTCTTGACAATATTTTTGTCCGCCGGTCTGTCAACAAGCTCCCAAGCTTCATGCTTATTAAATGAATCGATCTCATCTTGCATAACTTGTCGCCACAGTTTACTATCACTTGATTGTAAAGCCTTTTTGACAGTTGTCGGCTCGCAAACCTCTACTTCGAGTGCAGACATTGTCTTTGGCAATCTTGGCCGTAAGTTATAGGCTGGTCCGTTATTAGCTGGTTCCTGTAAAGTACCGCCTGCACCAGTTGACGAGCAAGAAATTTAGCGCATCCGCTTCAAACCAAACCTCAGGTGGCACCGGCCTCTCCGCCTCAACCTTAATATCTACATTTGGTAACGATGGCATCTCCGCCTCAAGATCAATCTCGGGTTGATTTCCCGTATGATTCTCTTCAACGGCATCTCCGTCATCACTTACAGGGAAGAATATCTCCACAGACCGCTTGTTGGCGACACCTGGAAATATTGTTTCATTAAAGACAAGCCTATATCCATTGCTTTCATAGCCAAGAAATATACAACGCTTGCTTTTTGGTTCAAGCTTATTCCGCTTCACCTTATCAATGTGAGCATGAGCTTCGCAGCCGAACACACGTAAGTGTTTCAAGCTCATCTTCTTGCCAGTCCAGACCTCCTCAGGAGTATTACCTGAAAGCCTCTTTGAAGGTGACACATTTATTAAATACGCTGCCGTGCCAGCAGCTTCTGCCCAAAATTTGTGGTCTAAGTTTGAAGTATATAACATACATCTTACTTTTTCCAGAAGAGTACGATTAAGTCTCTCACTGGCGCCATTTTGTTGAAGACTAAAAGGCACAGTTACCTGATGGACAATACCCTTACTCTTCAAAAAATTCTCAAGATCTCTGTTTACATACTCGGTTCCATTGTCTGACCTCAGGGCTTTCACTTTTTCACCAGTTTGTGTCTCTACTAAAGTATTAAAGTTTTTCGTGTATTGACTCACCTCGCTTTTATACTTTAAGAAATACACGAACACCTTCCTCGTACGATCATCTAAGAACGTTAGGATGTACCTCTTGCCACCGAGCGAATTTACCGGCAACGGTCCACATAAATCGGTGTGGATAAAATCCAACTGGTTTTGTGCCACTGACTTCTCAGGGTTGCTGACAAAAGGAAATCGCACTTGCTTTCCTTTCAAACAAATCTCACATGCGACGTCTTTACAAGGGTCATCCTGAAAACTAATATCATTAGCAAGTCCCTGCCTCAAAAGCTTCATATTGTTGCCACTTAAATGGCCAAGACGTTGATGCCAAGTTGCAGTGCTAATAGTTACATTCGCCCTTAGACTGTTAGTCTGAAATTTGTACGCACCTCCAATGTTATTTGCCTTAAGCAATATACCGCTCAATAAAGAAATTGTACAACCATTAGTATCAAAAGTTACAGAATTACCGTTCTTAATCAATTGAGAAACAGATATGAGATTAACAGACAGTTTAGGTATATACCTACATCACATCAGTCAACATCCCGTTATACGACAACTTAACGTTACCTATACCTGTACACTGCAGTTTATCTCCACTAGCAATAATGACGCAACCGCCATGCGATTTAAAGTCTGTCATCAAATCGCGCCTGCTAGTCATGTGGTTTGTTGCACCTGAGTCAATCCACCACGAAGAATTTGAGTCCGTTTCAGTGCTATATGCTGACAAGACACAGTTTCCTGAAGAACCAATCTCGTTCTGACAGTCTTTCTTCAGATGACCCTTTTGTCGACACTTCCAGCACCACGGTTCCTTCTTGCGACCAGAAGTATTCTTCGTTTTTGAATCAGTCTTGTGCTGTTGCGCTTTTCTCGTTCTGGAGTCACTCGTATTAGCGCCTTTTCTCATTGAAGACAAGCACTCACTCGAATCTCCACGAGTAGTCCACCGTTGATCCTGCAGCAGTTTCGATTTGACAATATCGGTCGTAATGACAGCTCCTGAATGCTCTAATGCCGTGATCATGGGCTCATATTCTGTCGGTAAACCTTTAGAGCATCAGCGCACCAAGAAACTCGTCATCAATTGGTTTGTTCATATTCGCCAATTGTTGCGCTAGTGACAAAATTTCATTGACGTAAGCTTCCATGCTACCGAAGTTCTCCAGTTTGACAGCACACAATTTCTGAAGAGTTCGCACTGTTGAACCGAGACCTTTGTCATCATATGCACGTTCTAGTGCATCCCAGGCATCTTTCGCCGTATTTGCCGACGTCAAATGAGAGAAACAAGATAGATAGATAACTCTTTATTGTACACCAAAAGAAAAAATGTAACACAAAGAAATAATTTTAAATTAAAATGAGTACAATGGGCGGTCTTATCGCTTAAAGCGATCTCTTCCAGACAACCAGTGGATGAAGAGGAATGTGAGAAAGACAAAGACGGTGGTGCAACTGACTAAGAAGGAAAAAAAAAATGTATCTAAAGCAACTATAAACTTAATAAATTTAACATAAATTTACACACATTTAACCTTTACCTATAAATACATTAAAACATAAATAGGTTTAGGCAATATACATACATAAATTACATATTACACATATACATATACAATACATAAATTATATATAACACATATACATATACAATACATATTATTAAATAGCAAATAGACTTACTGATAACTTGATAGCTACATAAAATAGAGTAATTTATAATGTAATCATTCCAATTAATTACTTTTTGATAGATAGTAATCTACTACCCTTTTCTTAAAAACGGGAAGAGACTGTGCCTGCCGTATTAAAACTGGCAGTTCATTCCACAGGCGCACCGCTTGGACCGTAAAGGACTTATCGTAAAAGTTGGTTCGATGCATAGGCATGTCCAAAGCTAGATTTTCTGATGACCTTAAATTGTGCCTATTCTTAGAATGTAGAAATTCAAAACGTTCCTTAAGATAACAGGGGGATGGGAGGTAAAATAATATGTTATACAATAAAGAAAGGATATGAGTATTCCGGCGATGACGAATAGGAAGCCACTTGAGCTGAGTACGAAATTGTGAGACATGATCATATTTGCGTAAACCAAATATAAACCTTATGCAGAAGTTTTGAAGTCGCTCAAGCTTACTTAGCTGGTCCTCAGTGAGATCAAGATAGCAGGCATCCGCATAATCTAAAATAGGAAGCAAAAGTGTTTGAGCAAGCGCCAGTTTAGTAGCAGTAGGTAGAAAATTACGCAGTCTTCTAAGTGAAGCCGCAGCCCCATATAACTTACTAGCTGTAATTTGCATCTGAGGACCCCAAGATAAATTTTCATCAAAGGTCAATCCTAGGTTTTTAACCGTTTTTGAGTAAGGTATTCAAATTCAATTCAAATATATCTTTATTATCATAGGATATTTATAATATCTCTTAATAATCGTCACTTTGTTTTATTGCACAATAATTGTTGACGTCAAAAAGTTACTTAGAACTAAGTTTACTGCCGCCTCCAAAGCGCTAGTGCAGAAGAAGCGGTAACAAACTGCACTGCAGCATTTTCTCCAAGAACGTCAACTCACAATGAAATTAATATTTATAGTTGATATGTGGACAGAGTATACATTGTTTGTTGTCATAATTTAAATTAATTTTTTTAATGTCGAAATTTTGAAATAATGTCAAATCAAGTTGTAAATTCAGTATGTACTTAATGTACCAGATTATGACCATTTCTGAGTATACAAACCTTTAAGAGGGACCCGCGCCAAGCTCAAGCCAGACTTTGTTGTCTTTAAGATAGTCATCGGTCCTATAATAAGCCTTCTCACAGAGTACCTTCTTTACATAAGCTTTAAACTTTTTGTCAGGCATATCAAGGACCGATTGTGGCAGTTTATTATAAAAAAGTATACCGTTCCCCATAAACGTTTTACTAACTGTTTTGAGCCTATAATACGGGGCAACTAAGTCACTTTTATTGCGTAAGTTTCTGACGGTAAAATCGCTTACTTTATTGTATGAGGAAATATTTTTCCTTACATACAGTATGTTTTCAAATATATACTGTGATGGTAAGGTTAGTATACCTATTTCTTTGAAGAATTCTCTGAGTGAGTCTCTAGATCCTAAGCCGTAGATAGCTCGAATTGCCCTTTTTTGTAAAATGAAAATAGTCTGAATATCGGCTGCACTCCCCCATAGCAGTATGCCGTATGACATTAAACTATGAAAGTAACTAAAGTACACTAGTCTAGCAGTTGCTACATCTGTCAAATGTCTTATTCTCCTAACAGCATAAGCCGCAGAGCTAAGCTTATTTGAAAGTTTTGATATATGAGCGCCCCACTGAAGTTTCGAGTCGATCGTAATTCCTAAGAAGGTAGTACTTTCAACAAGATCGAGTTTTTCGCCATCTATCAGTATGTCGACGCAAGCTTGCCTCACATTGGGAAGAGAAAATCGAATGCATTGGGTCTTTTTCGCATTTAACATGAGGTTATTGGCAGTAAACCAATCAGAAATGGAAGACAAGGTGCTGTTCACCGCGCTAGCATCTGTGCTATGACGGTCAATTTTGAATATTAGCGAGGTGTCATCAGCAAACAGCACTATGCCTGCCTGTTTCTCAACCATGTAAGGCAAGTCATTAACATAAACTAAGAAAAGAAAAGGTCCTAGAATAGAACCTTGTGGTACGCCGATTTTAACATTAGATCCGTGCGATTTTATGCCGTTTAAATCAACAGTCTGAAGCCTATCTGTTAAATAAGATTCTATTAATTTAATTGAATTTTCATCAAAACCATATTGACTAAATTTAAGCAAAAGTGTCGGATGATCTACGCAATCAAATGCTTTAGAGAGATCGCAAAAGGATCCAATCCCATCATTTTTGCTCTCCCATGCGTCATAAATATGAGTGATGAGTGCCACTCCCGCATCGGTGGTTGATTTTCCGCCAGTAAAGCCGAACTGTTGGCTATGGAAAAGGTTGTAGGTCTTGAAGTGAAGTAGCATTTGATTGAGCATTATCTTTTCGAACACCTTACTCAAAACTGGCAAGATAGATATAGGTCTGTAGTTGCCAGGGTCTGTTTTTTCTCCTTTTTTGAATAAGGGGATTAGTTTACTACATTTCATTAGGTTAGGAAATAGGTGTTTCACACCATCAAATTGTACTTGAGGCAAAGTCGATCTGTCTAATTTAGCCAGCATGCGTGAACTGCCAATGATTATCACCTGAGTTTTTGTTGGATTCACTATCAGTCCGTTTGAACGACTCCACTCAGTTATGTGCGTTAAGTTATTGTTTATATCTTGGATAGCCTTGGCAATATCACTGGGTGGAGCTTGAGAATAAATTTGTAAATCGTCAGCATACAAGTGATAGGGACAAGAAATGTGTTTTGAAATAGAATTAATAAAGACTGAAAATAAAAGAGGAGAGAGAACGCCGCCTTGCGGTACGCCAGCAGATACATTACACCACGAAGAATAAGAGTCTTCGAGGCGAATGCGCTGCCTGCGACCATACAGATAACTGCGAAACCATTCAATTGCTGATGGAGATACATTAATAGAGCGCAATGTTGCAAGAAGTATATCGAAATTAACGGAATTGAAAGCATTGCTATAATCTAATAAAGAAAGTACAGTTAGCAGCCCTTCTTCCATACCAAGGCGAATGTCATCCGATATTTTGATAAG
Source organism: Acrobasis suavella (assembly GCA_943193695.1). Taxonomy (NCBI): domain Eukaryota; kingdom Metazoa; phylum Arthropoda; class Insecta; order Lepidoptera; family Pyralidae; genus Acrobasis; species Acrobasis suavella. The sequence goes on from OW971928.1 coordinate 35,835,523, forward strand.
GGCAGTAACGGTGCTATGACCTGTACGAAAACCTGATTGCATAGGATTAAATAAATTATTTTTATTAAGGAAACTACATATCTGGGACTGAATAAGGCGTTCAAGGACTTTTGATAGAAAAGGAAGTATGGAGATAGGACGATAATCGGAAAAGGTTTTAGGGTTAGGTATTTTGGGTAAAGGAATGACAAGAGCTTCCTTCCAAATTGAAGGAAACGTACAGTCTGTAAGACATGCGTTCAGAATAAAACAAAGGATAGGAAGGATACAATCTAAGATAGGAACTAACATGTTTCGACTTATACCGTCAATTCCCACCGCATTAGATGTACTTGCCATAATGCTCTTTTTAACGTCACAAGCAGCAAATTGAGAAAAGTTCAATGATTCATAATCAGGAGTAGAGATGGTAGACAGGTGAGTAATGGTTTGTGATTTAATATTGTCATCCAGAACAGGAGCAGAGGTAAAATGAGCATTAAGAGAATCGATATCTAAATCATTATGAACAGTGTATTTCTGAGATTTACCAACTCCAAGCGATTTAAGGAATTTCCATGCTTTAGCTGGATCTTCGTTTTCCACAGATTTGTGAATATGACGGCGTTGAGCGTCCCTAAGCACTGTATTGCAGTGATTTCGAACACGAATATATTTATCTCTATTTGCATCACTAGGACGGAGTTTGAATTTGCTTTTTGCAATGTTTTTTTTGTGCATTAACGCCCTAATTTCCTCAGTTAGCCAAGGTGCGGGCAAATGTTTAATTTTGATTGGCCTTAATGGTGCATGGCGATCGTACAGTTCAATTATATTAGTATTAAAAATTAATACCATCTCATCAATAGACTTTGCATTGTAAATAGGTGTCCAATCTAATGCACGCGCGTCACAAAGTAAATGTTCTTGATTTATGCTACTAAAATAATTTTGGGTTTGGATTTAGGAGGACGAATTTTATAAGACAAAAATAATAAATCGTGGTAAGAGAAAGCATCAGCAGGATATTGCCCGTGTTTAGCAACATGCTGTACTGAGGAAACAATAATAAGATCTAGAAGAGAGGGTGTTTTGTTAGGAAAGTGATGTGTAGTGCTAAGAGGGAGAATGTGCAAGTTGCTTGATGAGACAATCGACTCTAATGAGCGAGAACGACTATCATTTTTAACAAGACAAGTATTAAAGTCTCCCATGATAATGGTGTGACTAAACAAAGGATTAAAAGTTTCTAAAAGGGTTTCAAAGGAAGAAAAATAGTTAATATTAGAAGAGGGACAATAATAGACTCCGAGAAGGACTTTATTGTGAGAGAGATTCAATTCAATGAAAAGATGTTCACCAGCATTTGCAGGAGGTGGCTGAGTAGATACACTAATTATTGAAAATGGGATATATGAACGTAGATATATGGCCACACCACCTCCACACGTGTCAGTGACTCTATCATTGCGAATAAGTCGAAATCCTGGCAAGGGATATAAAGTGGAAGGAAGAGAAGGAGGAAGCCACGACTCGGAAACTAAAATGGCATGGATATTATTATTGTCAAAAGATGCGTGCATTTCAGAAAAGTGTGCCGGTATACTTTGGGCATTAAAGTGTACTACATTAAAATTTTTTGGTACATCAGAAAAAACGTTACACAACGTATCAGAGAGAGTAGGAAGACTCGAAAAACTATCTTCACTAATATTGCTACTGTGGGAAGAAAGTGACTGATATTCATCATTACTATCAAATAAATCATTCATAATGAATTTAAATATTATATAATAATATATATAAAAACAAATAAAATAAATAATATATATAAAAACAAATAAAATAAATATGTATAATAAACTAAAGTATAAAACGGATAATACCTACTAAGTACTTACTTATTCTATAAAAAATATCCTCCTCCACCCACCAGCCGTGTTTTGACAATTTAGATTATACTAACATAGTTCGCATTCTTCACAATACTATAACTACCTATGGAGATTAAATGAAATACATAAAATATACTAATAAAAAAAAAAGAGAAAAAAAAGGAATTATTAAAAACAAGACTTCTCGACGCTCAAACAAATTTTTGCTTTTGCTTTTTCGTCACGTCTTTCTCTTACCTCGGACGTAGTTACGTCGTCCTTAAAGTAACCGCATATGCTGCGCCATAAATTGTCGTGAATAAGTGCATTTTTCATAACAAATTGCCATCAACATAATTTTCTCGCCCCCGCAATTTTTCGTGTGAAAAATAGTTATTTGCACCTTCCGACATATTTATTGTAACGATGAACTATTTTGCTGGGCCCATAACCTAATATATGTATTAATATAAACACATTTTATTGTATAATATAGCAGATTTTATTCAGCACAAATAAGAACACTCATCAAGTAAAAAACAATACTTTCATATCATATGTCATAGAAAAATATATGTAGATAAATCGGCCAAGTTTACAAAAGAAGTTTTGATTCTAATCGAACCTACAATAATATTTTAACCCAAATTAGGACCTTATGTTAATTGAACTTAAGTTTGAATTGTCTCCTTCGAAGTCAACGCCATCTTTGGTAAATAACCATTTTTTTTTTGTAAAATTATACTACATACTGCAAAACATCGTAAGTACTTTTTGAACCGTAGCAAAATAAATCTTATTAATTAGGCCTAAAGACAATTATTGAATAGTAGATTGTGCTACAAGGGGCTAAGGTAATATTTTAAAGGCGAGGGCGCTACTTTGAATCCAGAGCGAAACGAAGGATTCCACAGTTGAATCACGAGCGGAGCGAGTGATTGTACGGTGGAATCCTGAGTGTAGCGAGGGATTCATGTATATCGCCCGAGATAAAAATATTACCCTACCCGAGTAGCACACTCTACTTTTCATCTCCATCTATGAGAAAAACTAGCACATACAAAACAGAATATAAAGAACAGTAGAACACCTACAATACCTAACAGACTTCAACCGACAATTTAATACTAACCTTTGTTTGATATCGTTTTCATACAATAAATACTAAGAAATATTTTTTCGAAGACCACCAAACCAACTTAAGATAAAATGTTTACTCATAACCTTGTTTGCGTGGTCCTTCATATCTTTTTATTTTTATGCGTAAACTTGATAACTATTCACTATTGGCTTAAACTCACGAAAAAGTATTCACATTTACATAAATAATTACATTTCAATACAAATAACCTAAAATTTCTGTAATTACTTGAATCAAAGGGAAAAATTGCGCTTTTTAATTATACTTATTTCTTTTTCTGCAGCAAAGAACATTAAAAATTTTAACCTGCATTCATCCATGTCTAAGACGATATGTATTCCAAATGTAAAAAATCACTAAGTCTGTGCCAATTATTTTTCATTTTTAAACAACATTCTTTTTTTTTTGCTGGACTTTCAACATTATTTTTGATTCTACATAGATTAAACTGGTGTTCTTTTTTCAAATTGGTTTTAATCCCTAGAGATCTTCTTTTTCACGTTTTAGTCCCGAAAGAATAACCAGTAACTTTAGCTCCAAATGTTTTGGGATGAAAACATAGTTTTTTGAGTAGATAAGATGAAAATAAATAAAAACGACCGATCAAACGAATTGTTGATATGTAATGCAAATGTGATTAGTGGTTTATTTGTGTGAGTTCGGCGACAACGGCTCGAATACTAATCTTGTCTATGAGAACTTTCACTAGTTTGTTCTCTTCCGTGGCTGATACATATAAAAAAACATTGGTTGGTTAGTACAATAAAATGTTGACTATTTAACAAAGTATGAGTTTATGTGAAAACCTCCATCTATGTATAAGTTTTATACACTTTTTAGTAATGATAATTAATTTGATGTGATACAGTGAGTGAAACAACTGTTCAATGCACACTGAATTTTATTGCAAAACGTGAGCGCAGCGGCTAGTGGATATTATTAAAATTATATTTATGTTCGAGCTAACTCGTGCAATCTATATTAATTACTCGTATGACCCGTATGATTGTGAACACCGCTAGTTTATAAATAATCACGTGAGATTATACACTGTCGATAAATTGTGAACAGTATCTTATTGTTTTCATTTTCGATAATTTAGATTTTTCTCTATAACAAAACGGGCCACCGAACTAACACATAAAAGTTACATACATTAATTTCTACAAAATCCTACCCAAACCCAGTCTTTTATTTTCAATACTCACTTTATTTCATAAATTACATCAAAAACAATCCACAATCAAAAATTCAATCCAAAGATAAAAAAACACTTATCTAAAATAAATGTGTGTTAGTCGGAAAACTAGCTTGTTTTAATAAAACGCTCTTAAAATTTAGGGCTCTTACAAACGAGCGACAATGTCGGCAGTAGTTGATGACCGTCGCGCGACAGTTTCTGACCGTTGGCAACCGTCGCTCATTTGTATGAGCACTCCTATGTATAGTTTTTAGTTGCCGTAGAGGAGTACGATTTCTTAGTTACGTTTATGTCACTGGAGTTAACCAGTACTTATCAATATGACCACAATAACATTATCTATTATTCTATATAATAAGACAATCTAACATGTTTTTTTTTTTGCCTGAGGAAGCTGATATTTACTTCTCTACTTGACCTACTATTTCTGACTAACACTGTATAGTTTACAAATGTCTAAACCTCCTCGCCCACCAAGCAGTGTCTGCAGCCATTTAAAAGTAGACTCTAAAATGGTGAAATAAGCTTTTTTATTCAATGGTTAGAAGTGCGGAAAACGGTCGCGTATGACTGCTAGGTGCTTGAGAGTCACTCCAAAAAAATGTTAAACAGAATAAACACGTACGATTTAGTAAGTAGATTCTTTTACAATAGCCTCAAAAAGATAATCAATAGTTTTTGAATAAGATAAGATAATGCTCATCAAATCACGGTTTAAACATCCAGCGCCTGGTGCAAATTATTTTTATACTAAGTTATTATTCTTACATACATACATACATAATATCCCTCCTGTTTCGTTATAGTCCATAATAAGTTAGGTCGGACCACACGACATGTTCAGTCTTTTTCTGTCACAAACTCTAGGTGCGTGTTTGCATGCCGTGTCTCTGTCGCACGTAGAGTTAAGGACTGAGATAGACCAAACACATCGTGTGGTCACGATTGATGTAGCATACGCCCTAATCCATAATTGAACTGCCATGACCTTACGAAGAATTTCATAGCATCTTTCAAAAAAATTATTATATCGTTTACTTTTACTGCTCTGTATGATAAAATATAGCCAGTATTATGTCTTGTTTTCAGCGATTTGATGGCTTCTTTTTATTGAAACTTAACTAAAAACCGCGATTGGATGTGTTTACGACCATCATTTGACATTGCGTTTAAAAAGGATTAATTATTTCGTACTAAAATTCAGAAAAACAAATACTTAATTACTTATGACATACATAGTCACGCTATATCAGTTTTTTAATCAAGATTTTTTTCTTATTCTATACTGTCTTATCGTATCTAATCTATGGGTATCATATCGTATATAAGGGTGATCAAGCATGACTACAAAATGATTTCCTATCATCAGAATACTATCATCACTTTTTTTAGGCATTCAAGATGCAGTACTAACATACTGAAACGAAATAATGGAATAAAGAAATGGTGAAATAATATCACGTGAGCGGGACTTGTTACCTGTTCAGTTAGTAAGAGCATGGTCGTATTTAGATCAAGGTTTGTTTCCCGCTCCCGCTCACGTGGTATTTTTTCATCATTTGTTATTTAATTATTTAATATCACTTTATAATCAGGCTTAATATTAAATTAAAGCTTAATTAAGAATATGGAATTGCTACTTAAAATAATTATTGCTATTCAAAAAAATGCATAGAAATATTTAATTTAAACAAAATACAAAAAGCTGTTTGTCTTTACAATGCGATGCAAAGAAAATATCGAAAATTAAGAGAAGGCGTAAATTTAAGTGAATTTACCCCTCACACCGGAACGGCAGCGGCGGGCAGCGCACTTTAAGTGTCAAACCATATTTAACTTTATTTCTATTTATGCAACGCACAGTATAGCTTGAACAAAACAAAAGGCTCGTGACTGCTAGCGGTCGAGTTTTGTTTCAAGCTATTCTATGCATTTCACACATAGAAATAACGGTGACTGGTTTGACAGTAAAGTAGGCTGCTTGCAGTTGCCGTTCCTATGTGAGTTAAGCCTTAGCACGAACCTTTGTATCGTCGTCTACGTTTTGTATGCAATAGTGAACAATATATCTTTCGCGTCTATTAATAGTTGGTAACTCTCGCGTTCAAACAAGTCTCCTTAAGTGCCATTTTTAATCGAGGTTATCACTAAAAACCATTCGTTCGTGAGTGCGATTTTAAAAAATGGCACCTCTGGTTCCACCTCTATAAGCACGTTCATATCTGTCCCGCTAGCATGGTACCGCCAACAACATTTATCGAGTGCTATTATGTGTAGCTATCTCGCTGTACGTAATAATAACGAGCGAGACGTAACAGTCCGACACGCGGTTTAAACTTTATCCATGGCTTATCAACGAGGCCATGCTAAAGGGGTTGCAGTTGGTATTTGACTTCTATATTTTTCCAAAGAATACATAATATTATTTATAACAAGGCACTTAGTACTTACATTAAAAACAAAACGTGACATACTGTAACAAACTGAATGATACATCCTGGGCATTTAGCACCAAGATGTAACATCCTAAACACTACCTATTTAAATTTTCTATAAACTTAAGAAATCAATTATAAATACCTTAATTTATCATGATCTCTCTTACTATAAATCTTTATCTTGAACTTGGTGAGTCCTGATTATAATTATTATGAGGCGGTGATCGTCATTGTAGTGGACCCAAGTTGTACAAAGCAGTAACTCAGTTTCTAGCGCAATACGTTCCGTTCCACCATTCATAGTACATATAAATCAGTTGTATTTAGGATTCTGTATTAAATAATAAAACTAAAATTAGAGAATTAGGGAGATGAAGTTCTGTAGCATGTTGTGTTCTTTATGTGGAAGGATAGACTTACATATACATATTTATATTATAGACATTCGCTCATTATTTTATTACGGATATAGAGAACGCCCCACCCCGCGTTCACTGTGAGTTCGACCCTGACTGAATACTCTCCATCCGAGATGCCATAATAAGCCTTTTCAGGCAAGAGACAGAGGGAGGAATGCGAGTAAAGCTCGCCAAGCGTTTCCAGCAGCTTCGAGACCTGTACTTATACAGTATCCCGGTCTGAGCATCAAAGTATTATATCAAATCAACTGGAAACTGATTGCTAGAAAAGCATTCTACAAATATTTGTTCTAGTCTGTCTTGTCAGTATATATGAGGGTGATAAATAAATACTGTAATAATAAATACTGCTTTATAAGGTTTCCTGAAGATGAGTAGAAGTCATTTCAGACAGCAATAGAAGCTTAATCCCATAGTATACATAATTTATAATTTTGTTTAAGAAATACCTCTTTGTCAGTAGGTAGTTTTATTAGTTCTACACGACTTCTCCGTGTTTAATAGAACATCATAATATCTTTGATATTATGTTAAAACAGCAATTAGAATACATAGTTAAAGTCTATTAAGACTTCGCTTATTCAACAAGGCATGGCAACAATGTCCATATATTAGCCTCAACCAGAATCGGTTTAAATAATTCTAATAAATGTTGTTCACATAATATAAGTCTCTTAGTCAGTAGACTTCATTCCAGATCATAACTTTTCTATGTCCAAAGGGAATGTTTACGACGAAATATGCTTCTCTAAACAAGTGTGTACATAACACTGATGATGACGAAGGAATCTTCCTTGCGCTGCAGCGGGAATCATCCTCTGAGCGTGACTTTAGCATAACTCAGTAAAGTGCCAACACAGCCTGTTTAGATGGCTTAAAATAATATATAGATAAGTATTAGAATTATTCAATCCAACCTCAAGTCTCGACTTTTCCAAGACAATTCACCACTCCACTGTACAAGCCAGCCAACCAGAGTAAGTAATTATAATAACAAAGCTATTGCTTTCGGAAATTGAATCATTTTACATAACTCCAGCTTTGAAGGCAATATTCTAGGAAGGATAAGTATTCGTGAGGTGAAGTAGTTAATAATGATATCAGTAAACATTAAACACATCAGTGATACCTGATGTAACAGATGAATATAAGTATCTTCAAGTCAATGACAAGAATAAATATGTTCTCTTCAGAGATTGTAAACGCTGTTCAGGTTCCTTTGGAACATAAGAACCTAAGGTCCTTGGACCGTAATCCAGTCTATAGATTACAACAGAGTTTGTTAGTCACTTACAGAATAGGTGAATCCTCATAGATCATATCATCTCATCGTAAACTCGTCGTGTCGTTTTTATTAAACAAAGCTATAATTAACTCAGATTAGAGAAAACACAGGAAATAAACATATATTGATTAATTCATCCCACATAGGAATCACATATTGTAAATGTAGGGCAAAGGCTGGGAGAAAGATTCTAACTCTCTCATCTTAGTAGACATACATACTTTTTAACGCAAACACCGTATCCAAATAGGGTTGACTTGGTAGTAAAATTGGAATCAAAAGTTTAAATACCTTTTCATCATTATTCCTTTCATCTCATCTGAAGATCCATATGCTCTCGTGATAATCTTCTTTAAAATAGTATAGAGTTAAAACCTTACCCCGGTTTGTCCTTGTATAGTATACAGTGACGGATTTAGACTAATAGATGCCCTAAGCAATCCACGTCTGTGGTCGATCTTTAAACCTTTACCGCTTCTAAGATTCCACAAATTTCTCTGCAAATAAATCTTTGGAAAGATCTTTATTTTCGTAACAAAATTACTTCATCTCCAAAACAAAACTATTTTTTCTCTGTCAGTTTCGATCCGAGCTTCTTTTTATTTTTATCGAATTTCTTCTCTTTTGTCAATTACTATAATATTTTATCCGACTGAAAAAAGGACAAATACATTCCTGCAAGTTTTTAAGGTATTTGAGAATGAAATAACGAGTGCGTATTTGCGAATCGTTACAATACCATTTATAACATAATCAATGGTAGACCCCTAACATCAAAAAAACATGGCAGCTAACAATACGAATATATTCCAATGATTTCATTTCTTTGTCCATATTGATATATTTTCTACATATCAAAACACGTGTATTTTATATTGTCCTAAGTTTCGATAAGCCTGCTGTCTCTTTTAACATAACCTTAATACTGTAACGCACAAACAAAATGTATCATCATTCTTTACACTTTGGTAATGAAAAACAAGTACACGAAATTACGCGAGTTCAGTGGCCAAACTTATATCACGTTTAGACGTAATTTAAATTCGAAGGAAGTCTATGATCGAGCGAGGATTTATCGTTCTTTAAAAATCACAGAATCCAGTCCAGTGCCCTCTTTTATTGCTAATCTATGTCCTACAGCTGGACAAGTCTTCTCTATTTCCTACTCTAATAATAACGAGCGGGATGACACTAGCCGGTCGCGGGTATATTATAATAATAATAATTCATTTATTTTAAGCAACAAAAGAGTTTACAAAAAATAAACATCTAGGCCCATATAAAAAAAAAGTATATATATATATATATAGCGCGCGACCGTTAATAAACGGTGCCATGCTACGGGTGCTGATTTTCACTGGAATTTAATGAAGGTTTTCAAAAATATATGAGACCAGATGGCAGCTGAGTTAAATCAGGTCCAATAACCCGCTGTTATTGGATACATTTGACGGAGCAATAGAACCTATCAACCGATGGTCCAATCACAACAGTTGATTACACGGCTGCCAAAAAATAAAGGGCTATATTCGACGAAAAAAAAACATTTCACCTGACGTCACTGTGCTGCCATCTAGTGTCACATATTTACATATTTTTTAAATTCCTTATTTGTCGTTAATAAAGGTTTATTGCAAGGGGGCTACGGATTTAGCTCTTAGTGGAAATCACTAGGCACTCAATTGAATAACTAGGTAAATTAACACGGTTTTACTCACGTCGCTTATTCTGAAAAGGCCGACTAGTTTTGAATCGGTTTAGACGATCTTACTCACACTTGCCCTGATAATGATCGTCTTAAAAATATCTAGTTATGTCATCTTATGTTTGTTTTGACATAATTATGATATGAATATTTGGTAAAACTAAGGTGACTTAGCTCAAGCCATGACAGGTGGTGTTGTGGGGGCGGGCGGTCCGGGCGGCATGGTGAAGTGGTAGCGGGCGTCCGTGGCTTGGAACAGAGGAGCGCGCGCGCGCACTCCTATCGCCGTGGGTCGCTGGGCGGGATCCGAGCTTAGCATCAGCTTCAGCACCTTTGTCTGCCAATCAAACAATAAAGGATTATACTATACATACACAGACTATCATATACAGACTGCCATTTTGTGTAGTCTATGTAGGGTTTTTGAATTTATGCAGTATCTTTTTTTTATTTTGCTAGATTTATAGTTATACAGGGTGGAATTGAATTCTTTAGCAATCTTTCGGCCGCCCTGTATGAAAATGTAGAATTTTTCTTGGAGATTCAAGCATTGGTCCCATAGGAAAAGTTGTTCATATTGACGGTTTGAGTTGCTCCTACTAGGATCGGACAGGGTTTCGTTACATTTTGTACACCATGCGCGCGCGACTCAAGTGTTATGATGATACATTCGTAATTTTTCTTACTTTTTAATACTTTTAATAACATAAATAATAGTATATTATGCAATTAATGAATATAAGACGGATTTACATCCATAGATGAATCACGAGCAAGTGAAAGATTCTAACAACTGAAGACCGTAGTGAGTGATTCATGATGATTAGCGAGATATTTTGTGTGCGAGCACAATAGTATATTATGCAATTAGTGAATAAAAGACGGATTTAATTCGAGGGCCATAGATGAATCACGAGTATGTGAAGGATTCTAACGATTGAATCACGACCGTAGGGAGTGATCCGTATTCCGGGTTTCATTATCAGCTGTAAATGCATCAGAGCCCGAGGTCCTGACTTTTTATTAGGAGAGGGTATCAACGCGCCTATGTTGGGGGGGGGGGGGGTATTTACAAATAAGAGTATTTAAGTTTGCCTCCCTTTAGCCAGCCGCCGCTTCATTTCGGCATGTGTGTGCAAAAATTGGCGCCCCCTTAAACTACCGCCTGGGACATGTTTGACTCCCCTCCCTAGATCCGGCATGCTCCTAGGGAATAATAATAGATAAACATGAAACTGACCTCTTGCGGATAATGCTCGTGGAACTTCGGTGGATACACGTCATTCCTTAGCCTCTGCAAACAGTGCACTCTCTCGGAGTCCGTCGAGAACGGGTGCAGCAGCTCGAATAGGATCACTCCTAGGGAATAAATGTCTACTTTGTAGCTGTAAGGACGGCCGAGGAGCTGTTCTGGCGACATGTAGAGGTGTGTGCCTGGGGACAAACATTAAAAATGAATCTTGATAACCACGCTAAGCCAATTTTTTTTTTCGAAATAGTACATATTTCGCAATTAGGAGAAACAAGTATGTGTGTATGTGTGTGCAGGTTTCTTTACGACGTCAATGGTCTTTTGGAACTGAAAAGTGAGTGGAAAAATTACTAACCAACTTGATGGATATCAGTTCCATATGCATCTGACAATGAGGAGCAGGAGGTTCGAAACGCCACAATACAGCGTTTTATAATTTGCGCACAGTCCATTATCAATTATAATCTACTCACCAACTTGATGGGTATGAGTCCCATACGCGTCTAATGGCGGTGCGGGTTCGCCATCTCTGGAGTTATCCCCCACGGTGGTGACAAGACCGAAGTCGCCAACTTTGACGCGCCCGTCTGGTGCGAAGAATATATTTGAAGGTTTTAAATCGCGGTGTATGAGACCTGCTAGGTGCACGTATTCCACTGCGGCCACTATCTGGCTAAATAGAGATTTGATCTGTAACAAAGAAGATAACTTAAAATGTAGACCGTGATGGTGAGTATAGATTCTCTAATTTCGAAATGCTTGCCACTCCTCGGTTTACACAAGCAAAATACTTAGGTGTTTATTCTCAAAATATATATTTTATTTAACGGCGTTCTTCTTGTGATCTGGAGGTCGTGGGTTCGAATCACACTGGGAAGCATACTTTGTGAAAAGTTGTTTCTAGTCTGGTTTGGATATTGCAGGCTTGAATCACTTAATCATCCTAAAAGAAAGGTAATAGACTACATGCAAGTGATTCAGAAAAGAACAAAAAAAATATGTGTAAACTTTATTGCTAAAGAAATGTACCCGTATATTTATATTTGCAATTTATCTTGCATCCATTGAAAAAATAAATTATTATAAAGTTTTCTTTTTAAATTCACTCGCAAATCTCGAAAACGCGAAGTTATTGGCGGAACTAAACGTGACGTAACCGTACTCTGTTCATCGCATAGAATCACAAGAGGCAAAGAAGGAGTACTAAATTAGCACACGATTCAATATAACCATCTTTTATTTTCTTAAGGCATATGTAATGCGTTAGAGCGAGATCTCAATACATATTTTATTTCTTTTTTCTGTAGGTTGTCACAAGCCTTTTTGCACACTAGTGTTGTCCATTATCGATCTTTTCTCATATAGATAATTTCAATACACATAATTTGCTGATTTACGCATAGATACGCATTTTTGTGATCGAAAGGTTCAGGGTTCCACTCCCAATAACTACCTTCAAAACAATAACACCGATCAGTTCTTAAGTCTGAAATGAGAGAAAAAGGAGAAGAAAAATCATCACATGATTTTATTTATACCTATGTATAAACTTATTTCATACTTAAAAAAGAAAAATGAATACACCTTTTATATTAGTCTTCACTCAATTTTTTCATCACACAAATGTCATATTTCGATAAGCGTCACATTTTCCGGGTCTTTTATTTTCATACGTAAACTTATTCCAAGTCACACGTTTATCCATGCACAATATTGTGCTTTATTATGTTTTTTCCGTAGCAAAGAACACAAAAATCCTGACCTAAATCATTGTAAAATATGTTGATGATGATTGTTTAATTAAATAGGTAAATTTTTTGCAAACGAGTATTGTGAGTATTGTGTAGTATGGAGTATCGTATTGTCGATGTTAGATTTATGCACGTTTCACGCACTAGGAAAGACATCCAAATGGCATTTGTCATTTTAATCCAATCAAGTTGGATTGGAACACAATGATACCAAGAAAAGGAACTATGACCAGATATTTAATTTCACAGGATTAAAAGACATCAGTTTGACACTAATGACACTCATTTAGTGACACCACGATAAAACCAAGAACAGAATACGATTACTTGTTTCAGTCGCTCAAATAGCAAAAATCATTTTCGACGTGTGACTAACATTGTTAATGTCAGTTATTACTTAAAATGATTAAATAATCAGGTATCTTTTTATATCTCTTATCTCTGGTTCAAAGTATTTTTCTAAGTTGTCTGTGCTGTCAACCAGAAATTGAAAAGGCTATCTGTCACAAATCAGTCTGTTACTGTCAACAAGTCGTTTGTGTATATTCTAAATCTTTGGTTTGTATGATTCTTGAAGGTTTTTGTTTTGCTAAATTATTTGTGTTCTTTGACTATTATTTGCTGAAAACCTACTACTACCTAGTAAAGAAAGATTAGCTGAAATTAAGCTATATAAATAGTATATGTAAGCGGTTTAAATAGTATATGTAAGCGGTATAAATTAGTATATGTAAGCGGTTTCATCAAAGCAATCATATTTTGCACTCAAGTGTCAGTGGAATTTGGTGCCATTTTTTAAACGCGGAGTTACACAAAAAAACATTCGTTTAGGTGACTTCACGTTTCAAAAATGGCACTTCGAGACGGTGCTATCCACAGACATATATCAAGTAGACTGATAGAGTTCAACGATTTGTATGAGGACCGGGCGTGTAACATTTTGCGTATGTACTATGGCGTCCCGACTGTAATTTAGTGATGGAAACCATGCGCCGCGCGAAAACGATTTAAAAGCATCGATTAGAACACGGCACACCGATTCTAGGCACCGAAGTCAGCGTAGCAACTGTGCTTGACAAAATCATAACCTGGGACGTTTTTTTTCGTTGTGAAGACAAGTAAGTACATACCTTTAACTTTATTCGTGTGACCACAAACTAATCAGTAAGTGTAAATTGTTTGTAAATTAAATAATATTACGCAAGTTAGTGTAGGTATTTTTATCGATTCAAAATCTCGAAATTAACCGACAAAGAAATTGATAATCATAATCGACATAGAAAATGATAATAAATTTCACAGAGAAAATCTCAAAATTTTATCAATATCAATCGATAAACATATATGTTACCTTCCTGCCTAACCAATAAATTGCGTTACATTTGTCAGTACATATTACAGTTATTTTGACAACCTCTGTGTGTCTGTATATGTCTCTGTCTGTGGCATCGTAGCTCCGAATGGATAGACCAATTTCTATATGGTTTTTATACGTGAAAAGAAGTTCCCTTGCTGTGGTTCTTAACTATGTTTGATTAAAATCGGTTCAGCTATTTATTAGTTATCGGGGGTTAACTGTCGAAAATCCCAGTTTTTAATTTACCTGGCAAATAATAGATGGCGCTACGGATTGATTTGTGTAAACATGTATATGTGTGTGCCTCAGTGAGACAAATAAAGTGTTTTATCTATCTATCTCAAGAAACCAAAAAAATAGGCTATCTAATATTTTGATACTAACGCCCAACCCAATAGATTCCTATACGCTAATGATCTGGCTCTCATCTCTCAAACGAAGTCTTTTGGTTAGCTGAGGCTAACCTGTTAAGAGCCCTAGAAGACTTAGGTACACTATGCGGAGAGTACTTTGCGACCTAATCCGTCTAAAATGCCAATAAAGCGTTTTGTTTTTACATACCTACGTAACCATGTGAAAAACAAAACGCCATGTTGGCATTGGCATCCAAAAATTGAATGTCATCTAGAAAGCAGAAAAAATTACAACTGACCATCCCTCGCAGATCCTTCGTACCAGGGAGTGTCAGTTGACAGGTCTCTTTATTATTTAGTTGTTCGCGCCGAACTGTGTCTCAGCATCTCGGACCATCATGAAGCTCCGATCAAAATTACTCAAGTTATCGTCGAACAAACATTTGTATGTATGTACATACAAACGCTGGAATGCCTTGCTCTGCTCAAGCTAGGTGGATATTGCTCTTAATAATACTGGATGCCTGAAGCCAACACCCCTAAAATTATTATACTCTTTAGCAGGCATCGCTCCACCTTCGGTTCGGAGAACTATCGCTTGTGAAATCGAAAGACAAAAGAATGAAGTCTCTGACCCTAGTCACCCTAGGTTTGGAACCTACAGCTTATCGAGAATTTTATAATATAAAGACCAACCACTTGAAGGCCCTCCGCAGTCCTCCCGGCTTCAAAAGTGGCGCAATAGGCAATACGCCCCTCCCCTAACTTTGTTCCTTCATCGGAAGCTGAGAGCTGCCTCCGGATAATAATCTCCCTTGATTGATTGACTGGCTGAGCTTGGAGGTACCTAAATCAACTACGTACTGAGAAAGGAAGTGGCGATATATTGAAAAATCTGAGCCCCGTTGCCAATGTGATCACGCCGATCACACTATACAGCACCTTCTCTCGTGTCTATCGTGCCTAACCAGCTGTACAAAATACGACCTGTACTCGACATCAAAGAGAGAGTGGCAACTCATTGAAGGGACAAAATATAGTGTTATTTGAGCCAATCGACACGTAAAGAAGTATGTTCCTTAGTGCTGACAGATTCAAACATCCCGTCTTATTCCCACAATCATGCACCTTTAAAATATTATGATAATGTACGTGTATTCAATCGATTTATTTAATTTACTAGCTGTGCCCGCGACTTCGTCCGCGTGAAAATCCGTTCAGCAGTTTCGGACATTCGGGTGAACAGTGTGCATTGGTGTGCATACAGACACTGACATACAAACAAAAATCTTAAAAATCTTTTTAGTGTTCCGTTACTCCTTATAATATCTTGCTCACGAATACATACTTTACTATCTGTATTTGGTGCCCGCGACTTCGCCCGTGTGAAATTCAGTTTTCTTACACACCTTGTTGATGACATGACAAATTTAAAATTTTTGTCAGATTAACTGTATATTTACAGTTCAATTTTTTTAATTGTGATGCGGTATACTTTAAATATTGCAAATGTGAAAGTTTATAAGGATCTATAGATTTATAAATATCAGTTACTCATTCATACAACAACTTATGGGTGGATTGTTATGAATCCTTACAATAATAATCATAACCTTTGTGTATAAATATATAGGTACGCAGACGAAGTCAGCAGTCAAACGTAACTCCCTATCTGTAAAATTCTCCAATGCGCGAGATAGCGAATAAATCAGCGAGGCAAGTATGATTAAAGCGACAAATTTTATCCTTCAAATTTGTCGCATTTCGCGTAATATACCGCGACAAACATAGACAAAATTGAGCTACAAAATAACTTTCATTCATAAAACGTATTTTATCTCATGCCTAACTCCCGTGCGAGCATGGTTTTGACAGATCAAAGTAGATATATCGACAGTTGGCAACGTGAAATCATGTAAATTTGTCGCCGATTTGCTAGACCCACTTAAGACTCAATTAAACCATTTTTAATCGTATTTTAAACAGTTATTCCATTGAACTAATATTAAATGTATATTTACATATTTAAATGTAGGCAGACATCTTTAAACAATGTATCATTGAAGTTTACAAACTTAAAAATATATTTAATTACGAAACTATAGTGCCATCTTTTGACGAATCCTACAACCACTCCGGCGGCGATGAATGCATACGTACTCGGCGCGGCGGTGGTATTTTCCTTTATGTTGGTTGTACGACATGAGTCGAAACGTTCCGTTGCACATTTTTGTAACATTTCATTTTGATAATTTTAAATACTCTTTGGTTGCAATATTTTTTCAAGGAATTATTACATACTTATATCATTATTTTATCTATGGTGATTTTTTTACAAAACGCGTGTTTTAATTTAAACTTATTATATTTTCTTAGCAGACATTAGAAACACTGTTTAAAACCTGCCTGCGTGTGACGACTCATTTTACTACGTGTCCATTCAAGAATTTTATCTTGTCGTTACAGAGGGAAGATATGTAAAGACCTCTCAAATAAAACATCATACTAAGGCCGCAGCACTTAGTCGAGACTCCCTTTGAGTGGAACTCTCCGAGGCGCGAGTCGATAAATTTCGTTCTCAATTAACACTTAGTTGTGCCTGTCTTTTGTCATTGGATTCTTGGGATCTACTCATCCGCTGTCTTTTCGCTTGTCTAATATTCTGAGACAGATTTGACTTTCTTCGTAGCATTTTTGAAAGCAAAGCACAAAAACAATAATATATATATATATATATATATATATATATATATATATATATATTATTGTTTTTGTTATTATATTTGTTTTGGAATATATATTTATAATTTATAATATATATTTAATTCAATAAATCTATGTAGCCAAGACTTTTTAAATATAGTATCCGAAGTACCTAACCAATCCACAAAGCAAAATCACAAAATCCGTATTACTATAGCCAAATGTCAAACTTAGTTTATTTATTTATTTAAACTTTATTGCACAAGAAAAAAAGTGTACAAATGGCGGACTTAACGCCAAATGGCGTTCTCTGCCAGTCAACCATTGGACCAAGTGGAAAATAATTTGGGTGGTGCGACAGAATGTGTAAACTAAATAGAAAAGCATAAATTAAATATCTAAAAGAATACAATAAAATTATAACATATATATACACATATATGTATACCAATACAATTACTATAGATAGAATAAACATATAATAAATATCAAATAATACATAAATACCTAAAATAATATATACGCATAAATAATTAACATATGGATGGCTACTTGTTACTGCACAGGGACATCATGAGAAGAGACTTCTCAGAGAAAACGTTTATGAACCGCCCGTTTGAAGGCTAAACGACTAGGTGCACGCCTAATGGATTCCGGAAGAGCATTCCAGAGGAGAATGGCTTTAATTTGAAAGGATTTGTTCATGAAATCAGTATGATAAGCAGGTACAGATAAAGTTAAAGGTTAGGAGAGAGGACATTTCGCGAATGTGTAGAGCTAAGAAGAGAAAATTGAGACTTGAGATAAGCTGGGAAGTTAAGAGTCATTGAGGAAAGCATAAAGCATGCATAGGATTCTGGCGTTTCGACGCTGGGGGATAGGGAGCCAGGCCAACTGTGAACGAAAAGAGAAAATATGATCGTATTTACGAAGCCCATAGATAAATCTTATGCAGTTGTTAACTAGTTTGTCTAGTTTATGGAGAAGAAATTGGTTTAGATTTGTATAGCAAACTACGGCATAGTCGATTATAGGAATTATAAGGGATTGCGTCAAAGTTATTTTTGCTAATAAATCTTATTAATAAGTTTAATAAATCTATAAAGCCAAGAAGCTTTTGAAGATATCCGAAATATCTAACCAATCCACAAAGCAAGCTCATAAAGTCCGTATTTTTATAGCCAAGTGTCAAATTATAAATCAACAATATTATCCGAAATATTAACTAACCAATCCACAAAGCAAGATCAGAAATCCGTATTTTCATAGCCAAGTGTCAAATTAAAAATAAATCAACAATATTAACTAACCAACCCACAAAGCATCAAAGCAAGGTCAGAAATCCTTTTTTTCATAGCCAAGTATAGCCAAATACCAGTATAAAATCAACAAATTCAACAATTCAACAACAGTAACTAACCAAATCACAAAAGAATCATAAGGTACAGAGCAAAACAATCAGCTTGTATTTATACTTTTTCACAAAAACAACCATAGCGCGTTTTAAAATTTCTTGAGGCGCCATCAGTTGCTATTTTATGTAACTATAAAATCGCCCATAGAAAAATTATCTTTAAACTTTAAATGACGAAATCTATTTTATCTGATTTCGATGAAATAAAGCTTATATGTTGCTCAGGGATAAGCTTAATCTTTTAGTGAAAGCCGCGTAAAAATCTGTTCTGTAGTTTTATAGATTAGCGAGTACATACAGACAGACAAAGAAATCAAAAAAAATGTTTTGTGTTTTGTTACTCTTTTTTTATCGCCCACACCCATTTTTTGTTTATTTTATCAAATGTACAGACACGCGCTCCCTACTTTTTTATTATATGTAGCCTATATGTTGCTCAGGGATAAGCTTTCTTAAGCTAATAAGGATAAGCAGGGGTAATCTTTTAGTGAAAGCCGCGTAAAAATCTGTTCTGTAGTTTTATAGATTAGCGAATACATACAGACAAACAAACAGACAAAGAAATCAAAAAAAAAATTTTTGTGTTTAGTTACTCTTTTTTTATCGCCCACACCCATTTTTTGTTTATTTTATCAAACGTACAGACACGCGGTTCCTACTGTTTTCTTATATGTATTATCGCCCATAGAAAAATTATCTTTAAACTTTAAATGACGATAACTTTTTTATCTGACATCAGATTTTGATGAAACAAAGCCTATATGTTGCTCAGGGATAAGCTTTATCTTTTAGTGAAAACCGCGTAAAAATCTGTTCAGTAGTTTTAAAGATTAGCGAGTACATACAAACAGACAGACAGACAAAAAAATAAAAATAAAATTGTGTTCTGTTACTCTTTTTATCGCCCACACACATTTTTAGGGTTCCGTAGTAAACAAGGAACCCTTATAGTTTCGCCATGTCTGTCTGTCTGTCTGTCTGTCCGTCCGCGGTTTTACCCGGCGACTATAAGTACTAAAAAGCTGTAATTTAGCATGGGTAAGTATATTAATTATGCGGAAAAGTGGTAAAATAAAATATTGAAAAAAAAATTTTTTTTAGTGTAGCTGCCATACAAGTAAGGTCAAAAGTGAATTTTATTTTGTCGACTAACCAATCATATAGGATATTGTTGAATAGGTCTTTTAAAAATATTATGAGCTTATGACGTTTTTCGATTTAAGGATTCGTTTCTGAAATATTTGGTTTCTGAGTTTTTTTTTTTTTTAGAGTCACGTGTCCCCCCCTTTTATCTGCTTAACGGTTATATATGGACACATGAAAAAATTCACAGCTATAGTAAATATAACGAAATTTAAAAGAAAACTATCAAAGCTAAGTAGGGTTTACAAATTAAAAAGTTATAGACGATCAACTTCTAAAATGTACTCGGAAAAGGAAAATTTCATACAAATTCAATAGAAAACTCGTTTTTAGACGTTTTTAGTGGCATGAACGCAAAGTTGGCATTCGTAAATACGGAACCCTACACTGCGCGTGGCCCGACATGCACTCGGCCAATTATTTGTTTAATTTATCAAATGTACACGCGGTTCCTACTGTTTTATTATATGTATTGATTTTCAGCTACGTAATAATATGAAAAATAATATAAAAATATAATTATCATTTCCTTTGCTCTGAAAATCGACGTTCCGAATCGAGTCGAGTCGAGTCAAGAAAATCGCAGCGTACAGCACTATTCTTACGTTTGCCATAAAAATTATAAATCGGCCTTGAAATCGACTCGACAGTTGGATTGCTTGAAAATAATACAGCGTTACAAAATAAATTGTTTTTAATTAATGTCAGATATTTTAAGACGAAGAGTACTAACTAATGAAAGAAAATACCTCGTGTTGGCGTCGAAGAAAATTGACGCAAAGTTGGCGCCATTTATTTTTCGCCGATGGCAACATCGCGCGATGGCCCCCGCCAGCGTGCCTCCCTGCCTCAGGAGCTGTGTCACTCGGTCGATCCATTACTCGTTCAACTGTTGCTCCGGCAACACATTTATAAGTTCAATCATAGCGGAGTTGGTAATCAGTAAATTATATATAATAAATATAAAAATATTGATTTGGTAAGGTGAATTAATTACAGTTTGTACTGGATCGTTTTAATTTATTTTCTTTGGTGTATCAATTATATAATTGTGACTCGACTAATCTGTGTTTGCTTTCACTCGATTAACAGCTCCAACTTTATTAGTGGTTTTTGAACAGTTAATTACCGAATAACGAGTCATTTTTCTTTTGAAACCTGACGTTGCACACGGAACGCGATCGGGAGCAGACTGTACTTTGCGGCGAGCACTGGCGCCTTTAACATATTGTTTTAGCACGCGAGGTACATACACTTTTTCCTTCTACTTGATATAGTACTGTGGTACCATCACAGAAAATGGTGGCGTCAACACCGCGTTTAAATCGATCGAAAATGATAGTAGTTACATTATTTTTTAAGCTTGTTGAATGATATTGTGAAAGTGTTATATTTTTTTCGGTAATATAATAATAATAACTTATAAAAGCGTTTAAAAATAAAAAGTAAATCATGAATTTATTTTATTTCCTGTTTTGGAAGGCACGTGTAAACTGTGGGTCACAAACACCATCTAGCGTATGCTCAAACCTATCCAAGGATTATTTTCCGGACTACCCTTTAGGTTGCGGAGGTCAGACGGCAGTCGCTTTGTGTAAAAACCAGTATCCCCGTCAAATCACCTGGGTAAGGTAGCAGAACCCGGGCCCTAAAGCGTCACCACTGAGGATGCGAACGGGAATACGGGAGAATGATGATGACGATGAGTATCATCATTACGAGCAGACTTGGCGGCCCACTGTTGCAGCGTAGATGTAGACAATCGGGCTAACCGAGCCTGGCCCGAAGTAAATACCGTAAAAAGTCAAAGACCGATCGGGACGGAGAAAGACTGAAGCTCTTTGTCCCACCTTAAGTCAAGTAAGTCAAGTCCGACAGATAAAGTATATTGTGCTACAAGAAGTAAAAGGTTATATTTTTAAGCGAGGGCGCTTCTATGAATCCATAGCGAATCGAAAGATCCCATTATACAGTGGAATCCTGAATTCAACAAATACTAAGCAATAATTTTTTGAAGAGCGCCAATTTCTGAAAAATCGTGCACTCATTGTTTTAATTCTTAACTTGGGTGTGGTTCTTCACATTTATTTATTTTTATTAGACAGCTTGATATTCCCTATCGGCTTAAAGTCGCGAAAAGGTATTCAAATTTACACAAATAATTACGTCTATACAATATAACCAAAAACTTCTGTAATTATTATAAATTAAAGACAAAATTGTGCTTTTAATTGTACTTATATCTTTTTCCGAAGCGAAGAAAATATTTACCTACATTCATCCATGTTGACGACGATATGTATACCAATTTAAAACATTACGGCACCTGTGCCATTTATGTATTGTTTTAAACTAAATTCCTTTTTTGTGACTGCTAACATTATTTTTGATTCTACATAGACTACATTCATGTTCAGTTTTCAAATTGTTTTTAATACCTCGACTATATTTTTTTTTTATTTAGCTCCAAATGTTTTGGGATGACAACATCGTTATTCGAATAGATGTAATGAAAAAGATCTTTACGTAACCCCGGGCAAAAAAGTGGTCCTATAAGCACGCGTGCTTAAAAAGCCGTTTTTTCGCTGTAAGAAGGCGTAGAGTATCACATACCTGGTCACGGCGCTCGGCCGCGGACCTCTTCGTCCGCAGCCAGTCGTGCAAGCTATCGCGACGACACAGCTGCATCTGGATATATAGGTACATCTTGGTGTCGGGCGGGGAACGGGCGCGCACACACATGTCCAGCGACCAGTGGCGGGTATGGCCTTTCTGGGAACAACATACTAAATTAGTCTTCTTCATCAAAGAGCTTTTCAGGTTGCATCTAAAGCTGTGCTTTGTGGGTGCTGTTTTGCTTCGGAGCCCCGGGGTGCGCCTTCCCGCTTTTCTTATTGTGTTTATTCCCAAATTTCTAATAAAAGGCTTACCTACTGACATTAAAATAGAAGATTTTTGGTAGCATTTGCCGGCTGATATCTTTGATTTTTGTTATGAAACAGATGACAGAATATGTATTTTTTTACTAAAGAGATCTTTCCTAGAACATAGCTAGCAAGTTTTAAATCACCCTAGAAGTTTTTAAAAAATATGGGACCCCAGGTAACATTTTAGTGAGGTTAGGTTCAATAAGCTGCTGTTATTGGATACATTTGACAGAGCAAAAAAACCTGTCAACTGAAGTTCCAATGACAACAGTCAATTAGACCTGACGTCACTGTGCTGCCATCTAGTGTCCCATATTTTAAAAAAACCCACATTTTTGTAAAAGCTCACCTTTTTGTGGCTGCTGCTAACACTGGCCTGATTGGCCACCTCTAGTCCCTTGACCCTCTCTAACCTCTTGTCGACACTCTCGCTTCCGCCACTCCTGCCGGAGTGGGAGCGGCTGAGGGAGTGCTTGGTTCCAGAGGATAGGGACACTTGAGGCTTGGAGGCAGACTCTTCCTCTCCAAAGACGATGAAGGAATCACTGCAACTTTGCGATCTGAAACAAATATTCTTTTTAGGGTTGGTTCCGTACCAAAAGGGTAAAAACGGGACCCTATTAATAAGACTCCGCTGTCCGTCTGTCACCAGGCTGTATCTCATGAATCGTGATACCTAGACGGTTGACATTTTCACAGATGATGTATTTCTGTTGCCGCTATAACAACAAATACTAAAAATAGAATAAAATAAACATTTAAGGGGGGCTCCCATACAACAACGCGATTTGTGTACCGTATAACGTCACGCTGTATTGGTCAGGCACACAGGCGCTGTGTCATCGGAGCCCCCCCCCCACCCCCCCGCTTCGGCTCGGGGGCTGCTGTCAACCGTGTGTGCGTACACTATGCTTATTAGTATGGAAAATGGCGAAGTGACAGCGCTACATCGATGCAACGCGCCTGCGGACTTGCTATAAGAGCAACATGTTTTGTCAAAAACTTTGACTAAAAATTGCTAAAATAAATAGTACCTGGTCTTCTTGGAGAGCGTCTTGTCAAAGTTGGGCTTGAAGATGTCTTCGTCGGTGGATCGCAGGTCCAGTTTGACGCTGTCCGTCTTCTTAGACGCCGGCGGCGGTGACGTCATGCTGAACAGAGACAGACCAGAGGACACGCCTTCTAGCTCTCTGAGAAAGAAAACAAAGACAAAGAAAGAAATAAGTATTACATACAGAACGTAAACTCCTAGGACCCAGCGCAATATGCGTCCCTGTTCTCCGTCCCCGCACCTCTTTTCGCGTTGTCGGGTGTGTTAGGCCGCGAAACTCACCGTACAAAAGTAGACTTTACTTTTCATGGACGGTAAGCCCTGTGGGCTCAGAATAACTGAGCGGGCTAGAGAGTTAAGCTGTGATGTGGTTTCACAAGGAAGCTTCTCATAGTTCAGCGCGAGGGGCGCTGCCTTCACCATCACCCTTCAAATATTGTTCACTTAAGTCATATATATCTCCATCCTCGTTCACACAGCGTCTCTTTATTAGCTGCCAGGTCGGCGGAGGCACCTTGATCCACGCTTTTAACTTCTCAACCTTCAAGAGCGTGACGTCATAAAAGAAATTTACACCATAGGTAATAAAAAAAATGGCGACGTAAATAATTACTTTCACAAAAAAATATATTTCTCTATTTTCACACCATATTTTATTATTCTGTAAACGACAATGTACTGATTGATATATTACCTATCTATAAGACATAAAAATAAATTTTAAACCTAAACTTTATATCATGTTCATTAAGTTCAAATTGCACAAACCATGTTTATAGTTCAGATTTCAATAAACAAATGTGTTATCTGCACGATAACAAAGAAATGAATGAACACTCAAATAAATACTTAAGAATAAGGGCCTGTGCTATCTAATTGTGTAAACATTTTGACAAATGAGCTTGAAATGTAAACACCATTGAATGATCATAAAAAACTCGGGTCTATGAAGGCATTCTTATTATAAGTATGAATTTGGTCCTTAGCTCTATACAAATAAAAACCAAAATGGCTTGCTTTGAAAAAATGTTAGGGGAATTTACTGCGCCTTATATCATAGTTTTTACGATTTATGTCTTACATGGACTTACCTAAATAGAATCATTATAAGCAGAATAAGACACTAATAATTTTATAATAAGACACTATTTATTTACGATAATCCACTAAAAACACCAAACAAAATGCGCTGACGTAAGACGCACCGCCAAAAAAAATTTCAAAATGTAACTGGCGAAAAAAATATAAACGAGCATAGACTATCAATATTGGTGCGTTCAGGATGTAGGAAATTTAATAAAGAACATATATAATTAAACTTCTTTATACTAAAGTAGTCTTTAAATTAACTTAAAATAAGGTTCAAACTCTCAAGTGGGAGAGCGCGGTAACCGGCTACCGCTTGGGGACCGGCGGAATGGCGCCATTACATTCCGCGCGGTAACCGGCTACCGTTTGGAGACTGAGAGGTAGTACATTACTATGTTATAATAGTTAAGTTTCCCTAAGGCGCGAACTTCACACAAGTCATGTGGGCAAAAAAGCGTGATAGTATGTTTGTGTGTGTCTCTTACCTCATCCACACAGCGTCTCTTTCTTGCTGCCAGTTCGGCGGAGGCACCTCGATCCACGCGTTGAAGTACCTCACGATGTTATCATGTTCCAGTTTAGCTAAGGCGCGAACTTCGCGCAAAACTCTTTCGCGTTTTTCCTCTCTGAAAAAAGTACATGTGATTTATACAGGTTGACTTTGATTGATCTAGTAATTAAATTAGAACGCGCAACCAAAATAAAAATACTTACTTTGTCATTGTTTTATCTTGAATTTATATAAAAAAGATAGAGGCTGATAGAGTCTAGCCAACGAAAGCTGTACAATAATAGAACATTACTGTAGAGGGCACGAAGTGTCGCTTTGCCGGACGAGTAGTTTTCAAGGCAGAGCGCTAGCGAGACCTTGACGATAATTACGAGTCCGGCAATGCCATTCGTACCGAGGCAGTATAATGCTTTTCTCTATAAATGTGAGGAAATCATTGAAGAAATAACCAGAAATATGCAAATATTTACCGATAGTAATTAATGTTATGTTATGTAAATTCTTTATTGTACAAAAAGGTTACAACACAAATACAAAACAATACAAAGGTGGACTTATCCCTTTAACGGGAATGTTTATTGCAAAGTATATAATCAATCTCTACGTGCTTTGAAAAAAAAATATACTGCTTTCCCGCGTTTTTTTTTTGTGACAAGGAAGCATAGCCCCTACAGCCCAGTCATACTTTACGCAAAATATGTAATACCGTAGGTTATAAATGTTATAATTCTTTTCTTACGCAACTAAATTTAAGCATATTTTCTTGTCATTTTATACCAACATTTTAATAAAATTATGGTCATAATCATATAAATGCTCAAAGAGTGAAGTTTTTATAATTGGTAACAATCGGTTGTACGACAGGTGATGAAATTAAACGCTAAATGTCTTTGTCAAATATAAAAACAGAACTGTCATCTGAAACGTCTGAACGTCTTGTCATTCTTGCCTGAATACACTTCCTGTCTTCTCGTTTTAGCAGCGGCCAGGAATGAATTTTCATACTAATTTCCTGGCCTAGGCGCTGCCTTTACCGTCACCCTTTAAATATTGTTCACCTAACGCTCCTTTCCGGCATATCTATATCTAACCTCATCCACACAGCGTCACTTTCTTCCGTCCAGGTCGGCGGAGGCAGCTTGACACTCGTTGAAGTACCTCACGATGTTATCATGAGGTATTTTAACGCAAGTAACACTGCTTTCCTGGCCTAGGCCAGGAAAGTTCAAACTTCGTTATACCATAATGCCCACATTTCCGAGCAAGTTTGAGAAAAACTTATTTTCCAGTACTAAGTTCATATTAAAACTCACCGTCTTGGCAGCGTGATTCTCTTGATAGCATATTCTCTATGGTCTATGTTGTTCCTAGCTTCAAACACCACGCCAAATCCTCCTCGGCCGAGACACCTCAGCGGAGCGAAGTCGTTTTCATAGCGACTGGAATACTCAGAACTGGTCGAGGGCATTGGAGGTTGGTATGGACAGTCGATGACGATGATCTCCTTCTGTCAAAATGAAATTAATTAATGCTCGATCGTCGAAAGTATAAGAGTGAAATAGGTACAGGTGGGGCGTTTCTACACGCAAAGCCTTCATTCAGCCACCGCGGCGGTGGCATCACCGAGTATTAGGGTCAGTTCAAATACAAATTAATTAATCAAAACTAAAAACCGACTTCACCCCCAAACTGAACTAAACTGAATCTGATAAGTATGCTCTTTAAAACAAAACAAAAATCCAAGTCGGTCCATGTGTCTTCGAATAATCGGTGAACATACATATAAAGAAATAAAGAAATAAAAGATTCCAACGCTCATTTTTGATGCCGATTAACAAAACCCAAGCTAACGACGCTTCAGCGTCGGCGGCGGACCCAATTCGACAAGTCGATAATTAAACAATTAAACTTTTCACTAAGCATTTGGACCGACAGTTCAACCTTTTGAGCGTTACTATCTTCATCATCAAAAAAATTACAAGCAACCAATTATAATGTAATTTTTGACAAGTTGTCGATTTATCAAGTTTGGTGTAACAGGACATAGTATATAATATGTATCGGTTATTTGTATGACAATGTTCACCTGGCTTTGTGGAAGTGCAGACCGCACTTTGGGTATGAAGAACCGAGGCCAGATCATCAGATTCATCAGGAGAGCTGAACTCGCAGCGATCACTAAGACTTCCTTCCACCTGTAGAAAAACCGTACATGAAATATCTAAAGTACGACGGAGATGGCTAATTTCTGTAATAAAGGAAAATCCATAAAGGCGAAAACAATGCAGAAGTTGCGACCTGTTTTGAAACATATTGTTTAATCGTTAATACGGTGATAATAGTAGATTGTGCTACAAGGGACAAAGTTAATATTTTGAAGGCGAGGGCGCTACTTTGAAGCCTGAGTGAAGCGAGGGATTCACGTCTATTGCCCGCGATAAAAATATTACCGTACCCGAGTAGCAAACTCTGCTTTTCATCTACATCTATGAGAACAACTAGCAAATATAAAATAATATAAAAAAAGTAGAACATCTACAATACATAATCAAGAGTTAAACCGACGGATACCTTTATTTTGTATCGTTTTCAATCAATAAATTTATAGATAATTTTTCTAAGAGCACCAACTTCTGATAAAATGTTCACTCTTAACTTTGTCTGCGGGGTAATTCTTTTATTTATTTATCTTTTATGTAAACTTGATATTTACTATCGGCTTGAACTAAGAAAATTTATTCAAATTTAAATAATTATATGTCAATACAATACAATCTAAATTTTTTGCAATTACTTTTAATTAAAGACAAAAATTGCGTTTTTTTAAATTATACTTGTTTCTTTTCCGAAGCGAAGAACATAAAAATGTTTGTCTCAAAAATGTAGGTATTACTGTAGAAATAGAAGACACGAAGTTTGTAATTCTTGGCTCATGCATTACTTTACTGGACTAGGCCAGAAAAGTAATGTGAAAATTCATTCCTGGCCGCTGCTCAAAACAAAAAGACGAATAAAGTGTATTCAGAATTACAAGACAGTTCTGTTTTTATATTTAGCAAAGACATTAAGCGTTTAATTCCACTATATAACTGGTCATACAGCCAATTCCTACCACATTACAAAAAATCAGAGCATTATTTATTATTATTAATATTCTAATGACCACAATTTTAATAAAATAATGTTGTTACACACGAGAATATGCTTAATTTTCGTTGCATTAGAAAATAAAATCTACGGTATTACATTTTTTGCGCAAAATATGACGGGGCTGTATGGGCTATGTTTCCTTTGCACTAAAAAATGCGGGAAAGCAGTTTCTTTTCTTCCAAAGCACTTAGTGATTGATTTTATACTCTTCGCAGTAAACATTAATTGCTTTGGGTAAATATTTGTATATTTCTGGTTATTTCTTAAATGATTTTCTTACATTTATTGAGAAAAGCACGATACATGCCTCGGTAAGAATGGCATTGCCGGACTCGTTATTATTGTCAAACTACTCATCCAGCAACGCATATTTCCCAGCCTCTGCAGTAATGTACTATACCTACATTCATCCATGTTGACGAATACATGTATTCCAAATTTTAAAAATTACGCCTTCTGTGCCATTAGTTTATTGTTTTAAAAATAAATTCCTTTTTTTTTTTGCTGGATTTCTATCATTATTTTTGATTTTACATAGATTACACTCCATTACATTGTTTTTAATACTTACATTACATTGTTTTTAATCCCTAGATTTTTTTTTACTTTCCAGTCCCGAGAGAATCAGCAGTAATTTTAGCTCCAAATGTTTTGGGATTAAAATCATCTCATCGGGGCAACTGGTGACCCGAGGTTTTTGCTCAGAGAATAAGTATCGCTATTCAGCGAGGGAATGCTATCAGCATATTGGGTACGTTGCCTCAATGTGGTGCGTTGGAAGAAATATTTTATTTATAAGCTGCTGCCTTTTAATAACGTAATTTTTGTTTGGAATAAAGACATTTATAGGTATATACCGGTAATACGAGAGGTTTATGATGGTCATTTTTACGTACCAATACCACAAAGAAGAGACGTGGACATGAATATGATGGTGATTAGATTCCTCTTCACTATTATTTGGCAGGATTATATCAGGTATGGTCAGATCGTCCACTTGTACGCTTTGATCGCAAGTCTCCTGAAGGTACAAGAAGAATCCGTGACTACCTGTAAATAAAAACAAAATAAGTCATAGGCGTACAAAAGGGGGATCTAGGGGTTCGCCCACCCTCTCTCCTATAAATTAAGTCAATTTTGGTCAACAAGTAGGTGCATACATACTTGAATGTTCCTTACGCGTTATCTTAGACTCTTGATTGTTAGAACTAGTGTCGGCTTCTAGCAGAGAACGGGACTGTAGCAACTTTCAGGAGAAAAGGCGGTTGGATACAACTGCGTTTAGTTTATCTACACACCTGTATGCTCCTTGTCGCCATAGAGCGTGACCAAAGACAACGCGTTAGAATCAGAGTCTTGATTGTTAGATCCAGTGTCAGCTTCCAGCAGGGGACGGGACTGCAGCAACTTCCAGGGGAGGGGGCGAGTGGACACAGCTGTGTCTAGTTTCTGCGCGTAAAGTAGACCTTCTTGGATGTATAACTGAAATGTTTGACATTAATATATTATTTGCTATATTTAGTGGTAAGAAAATCAGTCTACCTTTCCCAACAAAGGGGATGATCCCACTATAATCAACACGCTGATCTAACAAGGGGGCGCAACTTTCTTACTGCATCTAGCTTTTTAAAGTATCTCATAAAAGTCCTAGTTCTGAAAGGACTCATTACTCACTTATTAATCGTGCTCCAAGATTATTATTTCTTTTGTCGTACAATTTTGAGGGTTCCGTAGTAAACAAGGAACCCTTATAGTTTCGCCATGTCTGTCTGTCTGTCTGTCTGTCCGTCCTCGGTTTTACTCAGCGACTATACTTACTAGAAAGCTGTAATTTGGTATAAGTATGTATATTAACTATGCGGAAAAAGTGGTAAAATAAAATATATAAAAAATTTTTTTTAGTGTAGCTCCTATACAAGTAAAGTAAAAAGTCAATTTTATTTTCTCGACTAACCAATCATGTGGGGTATCGTCGAGTATCCTTTCAAAAATATTATGAGCTTGAGAACAGTGTTTTTAGATTTAGGGATCCGTTTCTGAAATATTTGGTTCTAAAGTGAAAATTTTTGTTAGTCAAGTGTCCCCCCCCCCCCCCCCCCCTTCTATCTGCTAAACGGTTACATATGGACACGTGAAAAAATTCACAGCTATAGTAAACTATCAGAGTTTAGTAGGGTTTACAAATTAAAAAGTTATAGGCGATCAACTTATAATATGTACTCAGAAAAGGAAAATTTCAGGAAAATTCGTTTTTAGACGTTTTTAGTGGAATGAACTCAAAGTGGGCATTCGTAACTACGGAACCCTACACTGCGCGTGGCCCGACACGCACTTGGCCAATTATTTTAGTTTTTGTCGTACAACACAATCAACTTGTGCTGCATCTTGGCTCTCCTGATGACAGTCGGCAACCGAATGTCGCTTATTGTCGCGACGCTTATGACCGTCGGCTGACAACCGTTGTCAATGTAGTGCGATAGTTCGCGACCCTGGTCAGCGACGATTGGCGACAATCGACGACTACAACTGTATTGGTTACCAAAAAAAAAGTAACGAACGAAAACGTTTTAGTATTAAGTAATTTATTTTGCTGGATCAAATGTTGTGGCCAGGTGTCATACTTGTATTTTTTTGCTGGTATAAGTGGGATAAATCGTGTCTTTTATGCCATCAATGGTACTATGCAATGGTACAGGTGGTCCGGATGGCACTAATAGGATGCATCGGTACCATTTGTACAATCAATGATACTAGTGGGATAAATCAGTGCCATTTGAACCATCAATGGTACAGGTGATCGTGCGGGACGATACCTGCTGATTGTGCACCCCGACGTACAAAGACGGCGGAGCTATAGCCGGCACTGCAGTCAACGATCGACTCGCCTCCCAGACTACGTCGACAGTCTGCAACGAGCCGCCGTGGAGGCGCCACATGCTTACTATTGGTGCGTCTAGCTGAAACATAAAATAAACAGTTAATATATATGAGGGAGAGTTTAAAATAAATTCCCGTTTATTATTACTTTACTCGTAAAATTGTTTGCTACAACGCTTAATAGTTATATTTTCAAATAAAGAAATAAGTTGCAACGAATATTAAACGGCCGCTCAAAAGATAAGTGATTCCGCCTTTTTGAACCGCAGTACTGTGTACAACTCGTTTATGTAGTGAGTCGTGGGCTTGGTAATATATGTATTAATTTATACACATTTTATTGTAAAATATAGCAGATTTTATTCAGCACAAATAAGAAGACACATCAAGTAAAAAAAACAATACTTTCATATCATATGTCATAGAAAAATATATGTAGATAAATCGGCCAGGTTTACAAAAGAAGTTTTGATTCTAATCGAACCTACAACACGCCCCCTTAAACTTGGACGACTTCCAACATATCTTTTACAAATGAACTATATTTACAATGCAGTAATGCCTTTGCGAGTATATCAGCAGTCATCTGCTCTGTAGGCATAAAAGTTATTTCAATAATCTTACTATCGATAACTTCCCGAATATAGTGATATCTAATGTCCACATGCTTAGATCGCTTATGATAAACTGCATTAGTGGCTAGCTTTGCAGCTGATTGGTTATCACTATACAGAGTAACAGTATTACATTGACCTATTAACTCAGCAAGAATCGCACGGACGTATACCGCCTCTTTAGCAGCTTCAGACAAAGCTATATACTCCGCCTCGGTAGACGAAAGTGCGATACAAGATTGCTTATAACAACCCCATGAAATAACATTCCTACCTAGCTTAAACATATATCCCGTGTACGATTTCCGATCTGCCCCGTTAGCCCAATCAGCGTCGGTAAAACCAAACACACGAAATTTATCATTGATAACACTTTTCCTGTACACAAGACCTAAATTCATTGTGCCCTTCAAGTAACGCAATACACGTTTAGCCGCAGTAAAATGCTCAGCTGTATAGCGGCTATTAAACTGACTTAGAAAACTTGCAGCAAATGAAATGTCAGGCCTAGTGGTAACAGACAAGTACATCAGACTACCTATCAACTCTTGATAAGGTAGACTACTATCGTGGTTAACGCTATCAGAAAACTTCAGACCTACGTCTAAGGGCGTTTTAGCAACTTTGCAGTCACTCATACCGAATCGTTTGAGCATATTTTCGATATAGTTTTTCTAACTAAGCTTTAACTCACTTTTAGTGCGATGTACGAGGGGGGGTCAAAAAGTTCGCGGAACGGAGGGGAAGGGGGGTGAAATAAAATACTGTACTATTTTTCTTTTTCAATATATTCCCCCTTAAGTCGAATACATTTTTCAGATCTCTCTATTAACTTATTAATACCGTCGAAAAAAAATGATTTGTCTTTGTCCTCAAAATAGGCCGAAATCGCCGACTTGACTTCTTCATCATCGGAAAATTTCTTCCCCCGAAGCTCTTTTTTTAATTTGGGAAATAAAAAATAATCACAGGGGGCTAAGTCTGGACTATAGGGAGGATGGTTTAACATTTCGAAGCCACAGTGATGAAGGGCAGCCATCGCAACGCGGCTCTTGTGTACCGGTGCGTTGTCATGCAAAAGCAGCACACCCTTTGTCAACTTTCCCCGCCTTTTCTCCTTGATTGCTTCTTTTAATTGTCTTAGTAGATTAGCGTAGTATTCTCCCGTTATAGAAACACCCTTATCTTTATAATCTATTAATAAAATACCCTCTGTATCCCAAAAAACAGTTGCCATGATTTTTCCAGCCGATTGTGACACCCTGTATTTCTTAGGGGGGGGCTGACCCTTTTTATGCCACTGCATAGACTCTTGCTTCGACTCAGGCTCATAATGATGAACCCAAGTTTCATCTGCAGTAACAAGTCTTGCAAAAATTCCTTCCTTGTCGGCGCTACAGAGGTCTAAAAACTCCTTTGAATACTCGACGCGCAGCTGTTTCTGTGGTGGTGTGAGCATTCTTGGCACCCATCTTGCGCTGACTTTTGACATCCCAAGATTGTCGTGTAGAATATTTAAAATGGTTGTAGGTGATACTCCAACCATTTCTGCAAGTTGTTTCTTCTTCAAACGAGTATCCTCCAGTATAAGATTCTCCACTTTTTCAACGATGTTTGAGGTGGTGGCCTCAATCGGCCGTCCTGAGCGAGGGTCGTCTTCAAGAGACTCTCTGCCTTGCTTGAAAAGGCTATTCCACTTGTACACCATGGTTTTCCCAGGGCAAGAGTCCCCGTATACTGATAACATTTCTTCCAAAATTTTCTGAGGTGGTTTTCCTTGCTTAGTGAGGAACTTTATGACGGCACGAAACTCGATTTTTTCCATGTTCAAGTTTTTCTTCCGGATTCACTTGTTTGATCGACGACAGGTCAAAGGTTATTGACACAATCAGGTTCAAACTTGGCATATATACTCACAAAGAGTTGCTCATTAGTTACTACCTGCGGCAGGTCCCCCACCCCCCGCTATCCCCTCCATTCCGCGAACTTTTTGACCCCCCCTCGTACTTTAATGCCTAACATATGTTTCACCTCACCCAAGTCTTTAATTGTGAAATGAGATTTCAGTGACGTTTTCAGCTTCTTAGCCGATGTCACAATCGTAAAAAACGAAAAAATCATCTACATAAAGAGCGATATAAATGGTTCGCTTACCCACTCGGTGAAAGATACAGCTCTCGTACTTGCTCTGCGTGAAGTTTTCTGCGAGTAAAACTTGCTTTACCTTGTCGTACCAGGCTCGTGACGCCTTTTTTTTTACGGAGGAAAGATCCCTGTTACGGATACCCGTCAGCCTGCGAGGGAGGCTGTCGGGTTATGTGGGTCTCCACGCCAGAGCGACGTGCCTACCCACTAAAACACCTCCGGAGTTCCATCTCAACCGCTTTTGCCGGGGACACGGGAACGGAAAGCCGCCAAAGCGGCCCCTCCTCGGAGGCGTCACAGCGCCCCCCCCACCAAGTAGGCGCGTCCGGAACTCACGGACGCGCCGTACCTCCTCGGCCCAATTGAGAGGCGGCAAACTCCCACGCAGTCCACCGCCTGTGGACCCATGGGAGCCAGATAAACCGGCTCCCAGCGGCGGAGAAGATGAAAGGCTCCGCCGCTTGCCTCTCGCCGCGGAGGATAGGGAGAGCGGCAACTTAACACCGACACTCCTCCTCCTCCGCGACCGATCTCCTACCACAGCCACGGCGGTGTGGCCCCGCCTGAAGCGCCGGGAGGGCAATGAAACATTCCCCTCCCGGCGGCCCCACCCCGGGTGGGGGGAGAACTTCCCACTCCCCCGCCGCCCCATTGGACGCATCCCTATAGGCTCAAGGCCGAAGCCGAGCCCGCGTGAGCGCCCCTCCTCGGGTAGGGGGAGAACTTCCCACTCCCCCGCCACCCCAATGTGGGCGCTCTCTGCTGGTGGACGACAGCAGGAGCGCCCCCTCGCGGGTTCCTCTTAGCTTCCCCGTGGCCACCGACTACCACGGGTACTGAGCCCCCCCGGTACGGCAAACCGGGAACCCATTGGGGGGGAGGCTCGTGACGCATTCTTTAACCCGTACACAGCTTTCTTGAGTCTGTAGACTTTATGTTCTTCGCCTGGTTTAATAAATCCCTCTGGCTGTGACATGTAAATCTCCTCACTCAAATTGCCATTTAGAAAGGCAGTTTTAACGTCAAGATGATCAATCTTCATATCTAACTCGACCGCAAGAAACAACAACATTCTCAACGAGCTATATCGTACAACTGGAGAATACGTGTCTATGTAGTCAATTCCAAATTTCTGGGTGAACCCCTTCGCAATCAATCGCGCTCTGTAACAAGCTATTTTTCCATTAGCGTCACGTTTTATTTTAAATATCCAACGATTCTTGACAATATTTTTGTTCACCGGTCTGTCAACAAGCTCCCAAGCTTCATGCTTATTAAATGAATCGATCTCATCTTGCATAACTTGTCGCCACAGTTTACTATCACTCGATTGTAAAGCCTCTTTGACAGTTGTCGGCTCGCAAACTTCTACTTCGAGTGCAGACATTGTCTTTGGCAATCTTGGCCGTAAGTTATAGGCTGGTCCGTCATCAGCTGGTTCCTGTGAAGTACCGCCTGCACCAGTTGACGAGCAAGGAATCAGCGCATCCGCTTCAAACCAAACCTCAGGTGGCACCGGCCTTTCCGCCTCAACCTGAATATCTACATTTGGTAACGATGGCATCTCCGTCTCAAGATCAATCTCGGGTTGATTTCCCGTGTGATTCTCTTCAACGGCATCTCTGTCATCACTTACAGGGAAGAATATCTCCACAGACCGCTTGTTGGCGACACCTGGAAATATTGTTTCATTAAAGACAACATCACGACTACGAAAAACTTCCTTTTTCGCCAAGTCATAGAGTCTATATCTATTGCTTTCATAGCCAAGAAATATACAACGCTTGCTTTTTGGTTCAAGGTTATTCCGCTTCACCTTATCAATGTGAGCATGAGCTTCGCAGCCGAACACACGTAAGTGTTTCAAGCTCATCTTCTTGCCAGTCCAGGCCTCCTCAGGAGGCCTCTTTGAAGGTGACACGTTTATTAAATACGCTGCCGTGCCAGCAGCTTCTGCCCAAAATTTGTGGTCTAAGTTTGAAGTATATAACATACATCTTACTTTTTCCATGACTTCGAACAAATTTTTGCTTTTGCTTTTTCGTCACGTCTTTCTCTTACCTCGGACGTAGTTACATCGTCCTTATCGTAACCGCATATGCTGCTCCATAAATTGTCGTGAATAAGTGCATTTTTCATAACAAATTTCCAAGTAACATAATTTACTCGCCCACGTAACTTTTCGTGCGAAAAATAGTTATTTGCACCTTCAGACATATTTATTGTAACGATGAACTATTTTGCTGAACACATAACCTAATATATGTATTAATTTATACACATTTTATTGTATAATATAGCAGATTTTATTCAGCACAAATAAGAACACACATCAAGTTAAAAAACAGTACTTTCATATCATATGTCATAGAAAAATATATGTAGATAAATCGGCCAGGTTTACAAAAGAAGTTTTGATTCTAATCGAACTTACAACACTTGGCCATGACTCATTCAATTGCGATAACTGTAATAGATGTGGATAGATAATCCGATTTATTGTAATGGCAGTCTACTTCTCCTGGACAGTAAGTCGTGTTGAGCACATGATAACTGTGCGGGCTAGAGAATTCGTTACAACTGGGAAGTGGTTTCCCAAAGCAGCTTCAGATAGACAGAGCATTTTGGGTCTTACGGCTCCAAGTAGAGCCCAGGGCCGCAAAACAAAAAGCCCACTCTTGTGATAATGGGCGAGAAGGTGTAAAAGGGAATTAAAATAGTGATGGGTTGGTAGCCGCTTCGCCTATTAACATAATTCGCACTTTAGCTTTTCGCCCATTCTCTCTTTATGATAGGATGATTGACAAGCATTATTAACATACCAGCACCTTATAAAGTAAGTGGGAAATCTGAAAAGAAAGCTTTAGGGTTGGGACACATCTAGCAGCACGGAAACAGCACTTCTCTTGCTCTAGCAAATGACTGTACTCTGAGCAAAAGAAAAGGATAGCAGCATAATAAAGTGCTGTTCCGTGCTGCGATGTGTGTGTCATAAGGATCTCAAATCCCACCTTTTGCCTCCACATGACAGCTGCGTCCCCCGGCCGCCGGGCGGCCACCATGCCGTCTGGCAAAGCCACAGCCAGCTGCACGGCCGTGGCTGGCCCGTGGGGATACATGCATTCTCGACGAGACAGCGCTAGGTGGTGCTCTGCTACGCTAAAGTTCCACCTTAAAATGAAAAATGAAAAGAAAAACTCTTTTTCGTACCATTTGCTCAAAAAAGCCACATTCCATGGCACAAAAAGCGAACATAACAATAGTAATTTTTAATCTGTTAAAAACAGGGAAAGAAGCATGTACTGCATTTCATTCAGCCTCTAGACCAAGAATGAAAACAGGGAAAGAAAATTGTACTGAATATCGAGAGGGAGATCCAATCCTCTAGAGGGAGAATGTGGTTTAAGTTTGGAATACTTGCCGAAATTTATACTGAACTGAAATCATTTCTATATTGTTAAACTTAAAAAAATAACGATTTGGATCGACAACATGTATCCGCAAAATCCTCAAATCCACTTAAATTTCATAAAATAAAAAACTAAATCAAGTCATTTCATTGTTTGTTTACACCAGCTGTTTAGTTTTCCAAAAGAAAAAAGCAAAGGGTCATTTGCGTCTCACACATACAGCCAAGTTTTCTGCGTACCTATGTTTATTTACAACGTAAAACATTTTGTATTTTTTATGTAACTGGATAAAAATTTATTAAAATATTATATATCTTTTAATAAATGCTTATCTCTTGTTATAATTGTCTTTATTTTTTCGCAAATGGTACGAAAAGTAGACTATTTTCCTCGGCGATAAAGCTGTCTTAGTCTTGGGTGAACTTAAATCCGTCGCTACACTCAGGACTCGTCCTAAATCCCTCGCTCGGGAGTTACGTTGCGCTCGCGATTTAAGTCGTCACCCGCGACAGAAGACACTGCTTTATCCCCTTGGTTAATATCTACGATTTCTTCTTGAAAAACAAAGGGATATTTTTTATTTATCATAAATTATTTTTTCGTTCGCAATTCGCAGTTGAATCAACGCACAGTTTTGTATTTCGATATACATTTATTGGAAATGGTTATTCAAAATGATGGAAATATTTTTAATAGGTGATTCACACCATATAATATTTGTTGAAAGAACGAGCAAAGTTCTCAATGTCTACTTGAACAACCCGGCGTTTGTAATTAAGTACCAAAAACATTAATGTCATTAAATTTAACTACCAACTTTGTAACACAGTGCTGAATAATGTTACGTCAGTAAAAGACTTGGGCATCGTCCTCGACCATAAGTTTTGTCTAGATACTCATATTCAGAACATCACAAATAGGGCTTTTAAAATGTTTGGTTTCGTCCTTAGATCATCTGCTGAATTTGGGAAATCATCTACATATCTTTACTTATATAAATCTCTTGTAAGATCACAACGATCTGGAATCCCTTTTACCAAAAATACATAACAGCTATTGAGCGAGTTCAGAAAAAAAATTTACGCACTATGCATTTCCGGTGTTATCGGCGTTATCTTGACTACTCTGAGCTACTTACCAGGTACAACTTGTTGACTCTTGAATCCCGTCGTAGATATCTTGAAGCATCATTGCTTTTCAATATAATTCATAATACAATTGACTCCTGTGACATTGTAAGTAAATTATTATTTGCTGTCCCAAGAGAATGTATCAGACGTACAGTTCGCTCCCGACCGCTCTTTTCTTTAGTTACGTGTCGAACAAATTCTGGTCATCGATCACCAATGCGTCGTATGGTTGAGTCACACAATATATTGTTTAACGAAAATATAGATATATTCGCAGACAAGCTATATGAATATAAGAAATCAATTTTTATAGTATTAAGAGAACTAGATATGAAGCTTTGTAATTAATTATTCACACAATCATTTATTTTTCTGTCTTGTAAATCGTTTGCTATTTGTTCCTTTAATGTTTTATTGATAATCTTTTCAAATATTCTTTCTTATCGTTTATCCGATTTATAAGTACTTCTAGTGGCAACTTAATTTATAGTATGCATATAATTTAAGCTTTGAATAACGTTGTGGGTTATGTAATTAATAACACATATATATTCAATATTGTATCTGTAAGATAACTAATACACTATTATGTAACTGTTTGTTATTCCGTAATAAAAAATAAAAAAAAAGTAAGTATGTGACGATATCTCATATGTTCGACGATAGCTCAATTAATTTTTAATGGGATATTTATAAATTTAGTAGTCGTAGACTTGTAGACGTAGCTTATAAAAATTAATTTCGAACATGTGCCAAATCTCTTAAGAGGTAACCGAGATATGGGGGGGACCACGAATTCATAGTTCGGGGAGAAATGTATTTTTGAAATAGTATTTGTAAAAATACAAACTTTTCGTTTCCGTTACGCGGGTCCAATGCGCGCACGGTGTTGGAGTGTCGCCGGAGCACGATGACGTCATGCCCCTCGCCCGCGGTCTGCTGCTCGCTCGAGCATCCCGCAGACCCGCACTCATACATCACGTTGCCGGTGTGGGCGTCCACGCCGAGCCATAAAGTTTCTCGGGCACCTGTAGGGAACAGAGGATTTAACTGACACCTATTCGAATCGTTAGACGTAACAAAAAGGTTCGTGGTTAGGTGGTATGGTTGTGCAGTGCAGTGCCCATCACAAAGACTTTAGACTCCAGACTCTAGATAAAAAAAAATTGGGACTACCTGACACGTAAGATTTTTATTTAAATCAGTCCAGGCGCCTCCCAATAATCAGTGAACAAACATTTAAAAAAAAAGATACCGATGAATTGATAACCTCCTTCTTCAAAGAAGTTTGTTAAAAATGAACAACATATAAAAATATAGGCACATCATTTAAGAGCATTTAAGATGTCTAACATTGCGATTGCGTTCAAATTGAATAAATCTATAATATATACGCAGTTGCCCTTGAGAGTAACGGCCATGTAACATTGTTCGAGATCGAGATGTTCATTATATGAAATGGAATGGATTACATTCATAGGTGCTTATCGACTAGCCAAAGATTTAAATTACATACATACATACATATTATCACGCCTGTTTCCCACAGGGGTAGGCAGAAACTCCACTTGCTACGATCCTGACAGACCTCTTTAACTCAATAACAAGGTAATATAAATGCCCTGAAAAGAAAGAAATGAATTGATGGCTTTGTTTAAAAATAATGCTTTTTCTTTCTTTTTAAAGCATTCAAATAAAATTTGGTAATTAAAAATACTTTTTTCCATTCATTTATATATTTTTATTGGAAATTTTCACTTACTTGTTATTCTATAATTTTTGGAGAACCTATTGTTTTTCATAAAAATATGCAAATTATGTTATGATCGCAAACAAAAGCTAACATCACATGTTTTCAGATGTAGGTCAACTATTTCATGTAAAATGTTATCATCAGATGAAAGTGCGAGCGAAGCTATTTTTAACCCCAGATAAAAAGAGGGATGTTGTAAATTTGACGCTAATGTCTGATGGTCTGTCTGTCTGTCTACGGCATCGCACTATGGAAAATTTAGGGCGTCCGCGGATCAAAAATCTGTAACTTCATGTTTTTTTTTTGTATTGTAATAAAACTTGGTATACATATGCAGGAAGGTTTGGAGATTCGAATGAAGTATAATTTATAGTGTTTTTTTTATATATTTATATGTTTTTATTTATCATATAACGAGCATAAATCCTGCTCCGACCTTTATCACAGTTTTTCTCATATCTTCTAAAACCGCAAAAACCCGCAGCTGATATTTTGGTATTCTGTTTATGAATAGTTAGACTATTAACAAACACAAAAAGTAGCGCGTGGGTAACATTGAAACCCTTCGACCAAAAAAAAAATACGTAAAAAATAAGGAATAAAAAATACGTAAAAAATAAGGAATGTCACTTTTTAAGTAATTACTAAAAAAATTATTACTATTTTGAAAATCAAAAAGCTGTATGGTAATAAGCATAAAATATACTTTCTAAAAATATATTATACTGCATATACATGTTAAATAGTTTATTCATAATACCGTTTCAAAACATGTATGCGCAAAGATTGGATTTGGCACCTCTGTTTTCTATGTACTTTTGCCTAAGAATAAAAAATAATATCACGCATTAAGAGAAAAATATCCTAATAGATATTATAGTTTGACTTTTAGATAACCTAATCAAATTACCGTATTAGTCTAATTATTATATTCGCAAAAATCATTTTTGATATGCGCTTGTTCGACCATTTTCCCTGTGCATCGTTATCGCTCGAACGAATGTACCGATTTCGATGCGGTTATTTTTACGTGAAAACAAGTTCTCTTGCGATGGTTCTTGGCTATGTTTGATGAAAATAGGATAAGCTGTTAAAAAGTTATTGGGGGTTCAAGCTTGAAAGTCAGGGCTTTCTTTATCAAATAAAAGATGGCGCTACGGATATCAAGTCGTATCGGTAGTTCCGCTAGTCATCACTAGATGGCGTTTTTGAATATCGGGTTATTTTTTTAATTTGCCAAGCTAATAAACTTGTTGAGCCAGATTTGGCCTACACGTTCCACGCTGGCCAGACGGGTTGAAGACGTCTCATTGATGTTTATAGCTTTGTTTAGCTTGAATTTTCTAAGTCACCTTCTACGACATTCACGGGAAAACTTGGAGTAGTCCTATTCTATGCTAGAAACCACACGGTAACAATTCAAATCAATCAAGCAACCAATTATTAATGTTCCTATATTATTAAACTAGCTGTGCCCGCAACTACATCCGCGTGAAAATCCGTTCAGCAGTTTCGGACATTTGGGTGTACAGTGTGGATACAGACACTGACATACAAACAAAAATCTTAAAAATCTTTTAAGTTTTCTGTAACTCCTTATATATCTTGCTCACGAATACATATTCCACTATATGCATTTGGTGCCCGCGACTTCGTACGTGTAAAATTCAGTTTTCTTACATTTCCTTGTTGATGACATGGCAAATTTAAAAATTTTGTCAGATTAGTCTGTATATTTACAGTTAGATTTTTTTATTGTGATGCGGTATACTTTTAATATTGCAAATGTGACAGTTTGTGAGGATCTATAGATGTATCAGTTACTCATTCATACAACAACTTATGAATGGATTATAATGAACCCTTACAATAATAATCATTACCTTTGTGTATAAATATATAGGTACGCAGACGAATTCAGCAGTCAAACGTAACTCCCTATCTGTAAAAGTCTCCGAGTCGCGAGATAGCGAATGACGTTCACGATCAGCACTTTGTCGAAACTCCCTTTGAGTGGAACTCTCCAAGGCGCGAGTCAATGAATTTCGTTCTCGATTTACACTTAGTCGTGTCTGTCTTTTATCACTGGATTCTTGAGATCTACTCATTCGCTTTCTTTTCGCTTGTCTAATATTCTGAGACAGATTTGACTTTCTTCGTAGCATTTTTGAAAGCAAAGCACAAAATACAATAAAATGTATATTTAATTCAATAAATCTATGTAGCTAAGATTTTTTTAAAGATTATATCCGAAATACCTAACCAATCTACAAAGCAAGATCACAAAATCCGTATTGCTATAGCCAAATGTCAAACTCAGTTCAATAAATCTATAAAGCCAAGAAGTTTTGAAGATATCCGAAATATCTAACCAATCCACAAAGCAAGATCAAAAAGTCCTTATTTTCATAGCCAAGTGTCAAATTATAAATCAAAAATATTATCCGAAATATTAACTAACCAATCCACAAAGCAAGATCACAAAATCCATATTGCTATAGCCAAATATCAAACTTAGTTCAATAAATCTATAAAGCCAAGAATCTTTTGAAGATATCCGAAATATCTAATCAATCCACAAAGTAAGATCAGAAAGTCCGTATTTTCAAAGCCAAATGTCAAATTATAAATCAACAATATTATCCGAAATATTAACTAACCAATCCGCAAAGCAAGATCAGAAGTCCGTATTTTCATAGCCAAGTGCCAAATTAAAAAAAAAACTACAATATTATCAGAAATATTAACTAACCAAACCAAAAAGCATCAAAGCAAGAAATCAGAAATCCGTATTTTCATAGCCAAATATCAGTATACAATCAACAAATTCAACAACAGTAACTACCCAAATCACAAAAGAATAAAAAAAGGTCTTATGTACAGAGCATTTTTTTTAAATGACATACATAGGTTGCCTCGGACGGCATTTCCTACTTTACCGGACAAAGTTTGAGGAGCGAGCCAGGGACATTGGCAAATTTTGGGGTACTGCAACACCCATGTTTAGCCGGAAGGGCCGAAGCTAGGTGCCAGAAAAGCCTATTTAGGACGAACAGGGCTAAACAATCAGCTTGTATTTATACTTTTAAACAAAAACAACCATAGCGCGTTTTAAAATTTCTTGAGGCGCCATCTGTTGCTATTTAATGTAACTATAAAATCGCCCATAGAAGACTTATCTTTAAACTTTAAATGACGATAACTTTTATTATCTGACAACAGATTTCGATGAAACAAAGCCTATATGTTGCTCAGGGATGGGCTTAATCTTTTAGTGAAAACCGCGTAAAAATCTGTTCAGTAATTTTAAAGATTAGCGAGTACATACAGACAGACAGACCTACTGTTTTATTATATGTATTGGTAATCCTATTAGGGTTGGATCTCACTTGTCAGCACGGAGCAACAATTATCTATGCTGCTTACCTTTTCTGTCGTCAGTAGCTAGAGCGAGAGACAGCGACGGAACGCTATAGCACCGTTCGTGCGATAGCGATATCACTATCTCTTGCTCTGGCAAATGACGGTTCTGAGTGACAGAAAAGGATAGCAGCATAGAAAAGTGCTGCTCCGTACTGGCAAGTGACACCCAACCCTTATTGAGCATTTTCCTTGACAACACAAAAATGGCCGTTTAGCAACAAGCCAGAAACACGTTTTGCTTATTACAGGTTATACAATCATCGAGATTAAAAAAATAAAACAAAGCACGGTGAGGCGATAAGTCATCGCTTCCAAGGCGAGAGGCATTTTCGTGAGAAACAGCTAGATGTACAAAAGTATTGTATATCATATACAAGTAAGTACGGCTTACAACTTTGCTGGCTAGTTAAGCGACACCAAACGTGGTCCTCGCTTAGATGGATGACGACAAGTGCCATAAAATTCTGAGTTCCTCCGTGCTTTGGAAGGCACGTCAAGCAGTTAGTAGGTACCGGCCGTCATCATTGTATGGCAGACATC
Organism: Acrobasis suavella; assembly: GCA_943193695.1. Lineage (NCBI taxonomy): Eukaryota > Metazoa > Arthropoda > Insecta > Lepidoptera > Pyralidae > Acrobasis > Acrobasis suavella. The sequence continues at coordinate 35,880,158 of OW971928.1, forward strand.
AAACTATGTTAGAAGCCTTTAGGCAGTTTGAAAAATCTGACACCAATGTTGGCCACTTACACACACGAAAAACAAAATAAAACAAACTTACTAAAATATATTCAATACAAAACAATACCTTTTATTGCACAATAAAAATAAATACAAGACATAATATCTCTGATTATCTTTAAAAGTAGGAAACGCGCAAAAGGCGACCTTATCGCTGAGCAGTTTCTTCCAGGCAAACTCTTTATATAAAAAAAAAGTGATGGAACATTAGGTAGTGCGGGGTGGTCAATATATAAACGTACTTTTATACAATAATTATAATAAACATTCAGATACATCTTACTTAAATACATACTACAACTTACACAGAACCATATTCACATTTTGATCATTTTCCTTAACAATACAAAAATAACCGTTTAGCAACAAGCCAGAAACATGTTTTGCATAATACTGGTTATACAATCATCGAGACTGAAAAATGAAAACAAAGCACGGTGAGGGGGTGAGTCATCCCTTCCAAGGCAAGTGTCATTTTCGTGAGAAACAGCTAGACGTACAAAAGTACTGTATATCATCTACAAGTAAGTACTGCTTACAACTTTGCTTGCAAGTTAAGCGACACCGAGCGTGGTCCGCGACAATGACAAGTGGCATAAAAATTCTGAGTTCCCCCGTGCTTCGGAAGGCAAGTCAAGCATCCCAATCAATCAATCGTCAAGCATCGTCAAGGTCCCGGCTGACATCATTGTATGCCAGTCATCAAGCTATGTTAGATGCCTTTAGGCAGCTTGATAAATCTAACCCCAGTGTTGGACACACACGATAAACAAACAAAACAAACTTATTAAAATATTCCCATTTTGACAATTTTCCTTGACAATACGTAAATAACCGTTTAGAAACAAGCCAGGAACATGTTTTGCATAATACTGGTTATACAATTATCAAGATTGAAAAAAGAAAACAAAGCGCGGTGTTGGAGTGAGTCATTCCCTTCAAGGCTAGTATGGCTTTCTCGTGAGTGGCGTGACAGTAATAAACCACTAGATGCACAAATATTGTACATCATGTACAAGTAACAATTTCACGTTCTCACTTTAAACTGTAAATAAAATAGTTTGTTCAAACTGTAAACAGCAGTTCATAAAATAGCTTGAGGGGTTACCTAGGGTTACATTCGTATTTAAAATTTTGTCTTGATCAGCAAGACAAAATTTTAAATGATATCTCCGTTTCCTTTCAAGTGATTTATTTCAAATGGGGGCAACACTAGACCCCAGGAAATTTAGGTAGCCCCTTAACGCAAGTCGCATAAGGTCGTTTCTTGTTGATTAGAAATAATAAAAAAGAACAGCCATAACATTTGGAGTTAAAATTCAGAGCGCGTGAGTCACCCCGAAACTAGATGGTTTGTCTTGCAAGCGCTTTCCAGGTGATTCATCACATCGGTGCCCGATGTTTGATATTAAAATAACATTGAAGTTAGAATAACGGCAAATAGAAAACTTTTAGCTAAACCAGATATAGTTTTAAAAAGTAAAACCAGACTGCGAAAAAAATCTCACTGAGAGGTCCAGTACCAGTCAATGTAAGCTTTTTAAGCCTTTTCATAATAGGGATGTTACGAATATTCGCATTCGCATATGCAAATGGTTCGCATCGTTTTAAACATTCGCAAAGACATTCGCATTCACATCAATCAATGCGAATGCGAATGTGTGCAGGTCATGACATGCCCATCGCCCTCGCAAATGCGCCACCGCTTCCGCGCCGCGCCGCAACTCTGCGTTTCAATGATTCGCGCATATCGTGATATACAATAGAAGCGTTTATTTATTTCACGTTTTTGTGATTACTTGGTCCTTTTTGTTTTAGTTGCAGTCTGCTGTAATTGCTCATTAGGTAAACAAATAGTTATTGTATTTTAACTATTTTGGGATAATTAGCCAGTTTTTTTATAATGGCATCGGGAAAGAAAAGTGAAATATGGCGATTTTTTGGGCCTAAATAATTAAAACGATTGATTATTGATGAATATGTATATAATATCGCTTTCCAATTGAAGGTGAATGAAGGTGAGATTGAGGACAAAGTAAAAAAAAAAAAAATTCGTCTTCGCATTCGCATTCGCAAACGTAGAAATTTTGACCTTCGTAACATCCCTGTTTCATAGATACCAAACATGGTATGGTTAGATTTATTTTATTTTTAGTTACTTACTTTTTGGCCTATAGAGGGCGTCATATTCAAATTATTATGACGTCACATAGCCTATAACCAGCGTACAATCAAGACCCTTCCAATAATACCTCATTTGTTAGGGTACCATGGATATCTAGAAGATACGAGGGAATAAAAGAACATACATACATAGCAGTGAAACTGCACCTGCACCTCCTTTTGGCTTCGCCGTAGTCTGGTAAAAACATGTTTAGTCTACATCTGTCATAATCATTATCTCTCCCATGCTAGTCTTGGAGAAAGTAAATTTACGTAAAATGTATCAGCTACTTCTCTTCCTAAAATATGCTATGAAACACTGATTTGCTTTGCAGATAAGATTCTTCTCCTTATCGAGTTATAACTAGTACTGGTGTCGAGCTGCCAATAGGCATCTGACGTAACTCAATGTATTATCGTTGAGTCCACCTTTTGTACTATTGTGTTCAAAAACATTTAATAAATAAATAAATAGAAAACAGTAATTATTAAATACAAGTGAAATAGTGTTGTCTTCTTACGATGTTTACTTCACCAGAAGCAAGTGGTGTGGATAAAAATGCAGAGGTTACAAGTCGAGCCCAGTGAGGATCCAACTCGTGCTTCACAGAAGCAGAGACAGAGCCTAAACCGCTCGGCTACCACCACTTGTGCAGAGAAGATTAAAATCTAGACTCACCAGCAATAACCAAGTCATCGGAGTACTTAAAGGACGAAGACAGCAGCTGGTCTGCGTCGAAAGGCAGGGGCTCGATAGTGTCCCCGCTGATACTGTAGAGAGTGCCGCGCAAGGAAGGCACCAGACGAACCCATTTACCCCCGGCGGAGAGCTGGGGGGAGAAATTATTTTTATGCCACACAATATATGTATAAACTTTATCCATGGGTTTATCCACAGTAATGATAGCTTATTAACTAAAATATCACACTGGTTACTTTTTATCATAGGAAAATGTGAAGTTCCCATGGGATTTTCAAATAATGAACATGTGGGCAACACCATGGGACAATTATATTATAATAAAGAGCACTGCTATTTCACTTCAGGCTAATTTTCAGAGCAATCAAACAGAAAATATAACAAAAACACTTTCCAAAAATTACCTCAACATGTTGTAGATTGGATGACAACAATGGCTGTGTCTGGAGGTTCCACACTTTAGTGCCGTCTGTGGTTGAGAAAGCTGTCAGGGTACCATCTAGTGTACTGACTATAACAAGGCTGGAAAATTTGAATGTGTTATATTAAAGTTTAGTCCAGCTATTTGAGGCTAAATTAGGGGTCACCCTTGTAATGAAAGGAATAAACTAGATGTTACTTATTTAATATTCTAAATGTTGTCTGAAAATTCTCATAGGGTCACGTGTTTGCATCTGCAGATATTCAAATACTATTTGAGGTAAAAGAAGAGATATTTTCTAAAAACTTATTTTTCACAACTTTGGCTAAGAATATCTACTGACCCTATGGGACTTTTGAGACAAAATTTACACATACATACATACAATCTCATTTCAATCCCTAATGGGGCAGATAGAGTACCTACTCCAAGTTTTGCGACTCTAATTAGACAACATTTACAATACCAAAAGAAAGGTGGGGTATACAAAAATCCAGCTAATTCCATAACCATACATACAGAGGGACAGACAGCAAGAAGCGACTCTGTTTTTTGCTATCACACCTTTATCCCCAACCGAGTACACAGAGCCTCAGGCTGTAGGACCCATATACCACTCTTAGCATCATGGGAACATTCTAATTTTTTTACAAGCTGTTATTTAGTTTTACCTGTCCCGTTGTCTGTCAGTTTGTCTGTCTGTAATCAAATCTCGTAAGTTAAATTTGACGCACTCCCTGGTCCTTCTGATTGAGCTGAAATTTTGCACGCATATGTACTTCGCGTGACATTAAAATATTATGATGACATGGAGCTGATCTGATGATAAAGCCGGAAGGTGCGCCGAAGCGTCGCGACCCCATCGAGTTTGGGCTCATCTCTTTCGTCTTGAGGAACACTTTAGATAAAAACTTGTTTTAAAATATATTTTTTAAAATAATTGCTTGTTTACATTTCGCCCAGACCAAGTGATTATAATAAATAAATTTTATGAAAAATAAATGCATAAATGAGTATTGTTATTGATGGCCCCAGACTATGTCTACACCAAAGTAATAGTAAAGACAATATGAAAAGTATACACTTGTATCATTACAAGTGAGAACTATAAGTATTTGATTTAAAGATAGTGCCACAAACTATCAAATAAGCTAATAAGTTTTACTTTTGTAAGATTAACTTTTGCAAATCATTGTAGTTATCTAAGAGGTTATGTAGAAATTATTGAGCCCTTATATAACTTTCTATGTAGTTAGCAGTATCTGTCTCATACATTGCTGAAAAACATGTTTGAACCTGTTTACTGATTTAAAAAAAAAACATGTCTACAACATTCAGGCAACCTATGCTCAGCATATGAAATATAAAACTATTATCTTGAGGAAAGAGACACCTTATCTAACTTCTCCATTAGCAAAAGCTGTAAAAAGTAGGCGAAACAAACTTTGTTTACATTCTGAAATAGTGTACATAACTGCTTACTATAAAGATTGATGGCATATTGGATTTAATTTTATAGAAAGCAATGTAGAGACTTACTCATCCTGCACTGGAACCCCGTCTTTAACATGCGGATTACAAAAAGGCAGCCCCTGAATATTGTCATCAGTTACAGTAACAGAAATAAAAATGGGAAGGACGATTAGCGCAGGCACTACGAACTTATTGAACCACTTGGATAACATTTTAGTGGCTCGAAAATGTAATAACACATCATCAAACCGATTTTTCGGTGTTTGTTTATTCTATTACGAAATATTTTTGAAAATTACGACCTCGGAACAAGTTTCGGGACAATTTACACACACACAAGTAAGACCACGTCAGACTACAAACAATTGTCAAACAAATTAGTCAAATAACCGTAAATGTCAATGTCAAGTTCTTTTTTAATTATTTCACGGCTCTGGATACTGTTCCTTTAGAGCCCATTTTTATTTATTAACTTCTTTATTCTACTGGCGGTACATCAAAGAGTTTTAGCACGCTAACAATTCGTTTACAACATTACTCCCCCCCTGGGGAAGCCGAATCTGTTTGGAGGTTTGCGCACTCGCTCAGAGCGGCGTGGCTCGGCAGGCGGCACCGACTGCTCCTGCAAAGATGGCCCGGGCTGCGGCTCAGGCTGCTGAAGTGGAACACCTGGGTCGTCTCCTCTCTCCTCTGGTAAAGCAACTGGCCTATAATAATAACTAGAACTACGGTTATTGATCTGATGAAAAACTATGTGGCTCTTTGGTTCAACCTTTCTCTCTACCAATCTGGGTCTTAATTGATCCGCATGCTTACGTTTTATAGTTCCATCATGTATCTTTATTATGTAGGAGTACCATCCCGTTCTTTTCTCGACCACACCAGGATCAGATTCCTTGCTAAGGGGTCGATTAACCCAGACTGCAGCGTTCGGCTCGTATTCATTAGCAATTCTTTGTTTCGTGTATGGCTTACGTTCTTGATTTGAACGTGCTCTCTCTAGATTATCTTTTTCATTTGATTTCCAAAGATCAAATGTTGTGCGCATACAACGTCCAAAAAGCATTTCGTAAGGAGATCGATTAGTAGAGTACCGTTGAGTGTTCCGGTAAGCATGTAAAAATTTGTAAAGGCGTTTAAAAATATCGATGTTTCTATTTGATGCTGACATGTGCTCTTTAAAAGTTCGCACGGTTCGTTCTGCTAATCCATTCGTCCGTGGGTGGTAAGGTGTAGTTTAATGTGAACCAAGCCGATTTCCTTGCAAAAGGTGTTGAATGAAGAATTCAACACCTTTTGCAAGGAAATCTGACAATGGGCCTCAGTTTATAGCGGAAGACGCTATAAACTGAGGCCCATTGTCAGATACAATATATCTAAGTACTCCGTATGTTACAAAAATTCCTTTTAGTTTAAGAATTGTTGCCCTTGTTGTAGTTGTTTTCATTGGAAGTACTTCTAGCCATTTAGTGTAAGCATCAATGACTATTAACCATGTGTACCCAAGGAATGGTCCAGCAAAGTCGATATGCAGGCGATACCATGGTTCTGGGGGTACTCCCCACGAATATACTGGTGCTTGGGTATTGTTTCGTCGTGATTTTTGGCAATAAGTACAAAGTTTTGTAAATTCAATTATGTCGTTATCTATCTTAGGCCAGTAGACATGTAGGCGTGCTTGTGATTGCATCGCATTTATCCCACTATGGCCATCATGTAGCATTTCTAATATCTCCTCTCGAAGTATTTTCGGAATGCATATTCTTCTATTCCACAACACAATACCACCTTCAAATGATAATTCATCTCTTTTTTCAAAATATGTAAGTAATTACCCTTCATGGTGCTTTTTGCTGGCCAGTGAGAAGTAATGTAATTCTTAACTTTACTTAACGTTTCATCTCGTATTGTTCGTTGTTTGAGCGTAAGTTGTGTTATATGGATATTGTTTAATCGTAAATGTAGTAAATGTGCAAATTCGGGGTAACCGGTTCGTGCTGTTAATGTTGTGTCGGATCCTGGCAATGGCAGTCTTGATAGTGCATCGGCCGGTGTGTTTTCTTTGCATGTATGGTATGTTATTGAATAATCATAACTGTATAAAAGCATAGCCTAGCGTAATAATCGTTACTGGCTCCAGTGGCTTGTGATCACTGAGTAAAGTAAATTTTCGTCCATATAGATATTGATGGAATTTTGTAACGGCAAAAACGATACCGAGGGCCTCTTTGTCAATAGTTGAGCAGTGGCGCTCAGTATCCGATAACGTTCTTGATGCAAAAGCGATCGGTCTCATCCTTTCTCCATCTTTGTGGAAAAGAACTGCGCCTACGCCTCTGTCAGAAGCATCACTACTCAAGTATAAAGGAAGACGTTCGTTGTAATGTGCTAATGTATCCTTTGATATAAGAATGTTCTTTAACTCTTCAATAATCATATTATCTTCTTGTGTCCAAAACCATTTTTGGCCTTTCTTTAAATGGCGGTATAGAAGTACACATTTCCCGTGTAAATTACGTATAAAACATCCATAATAAATAAAAGAGCCTAAGAAATAACGAAGTTTAGGCACGTTGGACGGTACTGGCATCTTTTTGATCGTCTGTATTCTCTCGTCTGTAGGGTGTAAACCGTGTTTATCAGTTTTATGTCCTAAAAAAGTAACGCTCGGCTGTAACCAAAGACATTTATTTATTTGACTTTTGACTCCAGTTGTTTGTAATCGGTTAAGTACTAGACGAACTCTTCGTAAATGTTCTTCAAGTGTATCTGATGTAATTAATATGTTATCTAGGTAGCATACAACGCCTTTGATACCATTCAGAATGTGATGCATTGTTCTTTGAAAAATAGCCGGCGCAAATGATATCCCAAATGGTAATCGTTTGTAACGAAAATACCCTTTGTGTGTTGCAATAGTTAGGTAATTTCGTGACTCTAAATGAACCGGAAGTTGTAGATAGGCATCTTTCAAGTCTATTTTTGTAAATAGTTGACCACCAGCTAAGTTAGTGGTAACCTCTTCAAATCTTGGTAGAGGGTAATCATCAATTTGAACATGTGGATTAATCGTTACTTTGAAATCAGCACAAATGCGAACGTTGCCATTAGCTTTGATTGCCACAACAATCGGAGATGCCCAATCTATAGAAGTCTCCATTGTATCAACGGGTTCAATGACGTCTTCTTCTGTACTAAACGTTTAAGATCATCGTTAACTTGTTCTTGCAAGGCTAGTGGTACTGGACGTGGCCGGTATGCTTTGGGTTGGACATTATTAGAAATGTGTATTTTTGCCTCATGTCCCTTTATTGTGCCTAATTTTCCATTAAATAATTCGTGAAATTCTGTTAAAATGTTCTTTACTTCATGACTTAAGTCGCTTGAAGTGTTAGCTGGAATATTTGGCATTTGTGTCTTGTTTTGTTCATTTCTAACATGACATAGTTTCGCTCCTCGTGGCATAGGAATCTCGAAACGTAAACACCAGTCGAGCCCAAAAAGTGGTAGATCATTATGTTCGGTAACATAGGCTTCTAAAATTTTAAGCGTGTCGAATGCATGTACTGAAATTAGACATGTACCAAGCGTTTTTATTTTTATGTCGGTCTAAGCTATTAGTAGACTACACTTTTTTAAAGTAGGTGATTCAATTTTCTGCCATATTTTTTTTCCTATGACAGAGTGTACGGCGCCGGGGTTGTATAACATTTCAATAAATATGTCGTTAAGTTTTGTAGGAATCACTACTTTTGTGATTGAATGTCGCAAATTAACAGGGTATGTATGTACGCTGCTGTTATCTTTAGGTAAACTTTCACTGCTACACTGTTTTGAAGTCTTCTACCTTAGCTCTTCCTGTAGTTATACATACTTTTGCAAAATGGTTTTCTTTACCACATGCTCTGCATGTTTGACCTCTTGCTGGACACTGTTGAGTATTTACGTGATAGCTTGATCCACAAAATATACATAATTTCCCATATTGTTGAAAATTTCGGTTATGGTTTGGATTGTTCCGACGTTGTTTGTATAATTTGTCATAAGTCATAGTCATAAGTCATTTATTCGCAACATGTAAGCAAAAAGTTAACATTATATTATGCAGATCAACATGTACCCAGTTTGGGCGTAGCAAAAACCAATAAGAAACAATATATACACATTATTCAAATATTTTATACCTACTTAATTTATTTTTTCCGTGGACGTGAGATTGAGGTAACACACGCTACAAACTAATTTATTTACTGAACTTGTCGTTTAAGAATTCATCTACAGAATAATAGGCCTTTGAGATCAGTAATAATTTTAAGCGTGATCTGAATATTGTGTCTTTTTGTTCTACTTTTATGCTTTCAGGAATTGTATTATATATCTAAATTGACATAACGTACGGACTATTTTGAAACATTTGCATATTTGATATCGGTAGATTTAATTTATTTTTGTGGCGCGTATTTCTGTCATTTGTATCTTTAATTTGGATAAATAGATGTTTGTTTTCTTACAAACAAGGATGTTTCCAATATGTATAACGACGGGAGCGTCAGTATATTTTTTTCAATAAAGATGGCTTGCAGCTATTTGGGACCCGAATATTCGTAAGTATGCGCACGCACTTTTTCTGCATCATAAACAAATCGTGGGCATCTACACTATTTCCCCACAAAATAATCCCGTAACGTAACCACGAATGAGCGTAAGCGTAATATGCCGATAATGCAGTGTCATAGTTAGTGTTTACTTTTAATATACCCAGTGCATAAACGAATCTGGTTAGTTTTGTTTTTATTTTAGAGATATGATTTTTCCAGTTTATATGCGAGTCAATAGTTATTCCTAGGAGATCAAATTGGTTTACTTCGTCTATATTATTACTGCATTTTTTTGTGGTGGTATAAATTGAATAATTTTAGTTTTTTTTTAATTTATTTCTAGGTTTTGTGAGTCTAGAAATGCTCTCAGTGTATTTACCGCGTCATTTAGCACAGCGCATGCTTCGCTTGAATTTTTGCTCTGACACAACAATGAGACATCGTCCGCATACATAACGCATAGGCTCTTTTCATCCGGGAATAGTCGGTGCAGGTTGTTAATGTATACGAGAAACAATACACATCCAAGCACGCTTCCTTGTGGTATTGAACTATTTGTTATTCGATGAGTAGATTTAATTAGCTCCAGTTCATTTGTATCTTTATTATTAAATTCAATTTGTACAAATTGTTTCCGGTCCTTTAGATATGAGCTTAGCCATTTGTGCGCTTGACCACGTATCCCTACGTCGAGTAACCTATCCAAAAGAATTTTGTGACAGACTTTGTCATAGGCTTTTGTCATGTCCAGGAGAAGCTCGACACCATATTTTCTATAATTTATGTGTGTCAGAACTTTTTGTGTATAATGGTAGACGGCGAGGTCAGTCGACCGTTGTTTTCTAAACCCGAATTGATTTTCATCAAAGATGCGATATTTATTGAAAAAATTATATCTAAATGTCATTACTTGTTCAAAAATTTTTGATATTGTCGATGGGATTGAAATTGGTCTTAAGTTTGCGGGATTATTTGGATCTCCTTTTTTAAAGATCGGTATTACTGTTGAAATTTTTAAGTTTTCCGGAAATTGTTGTTCGTCAAATGACTGATTTATCAGTTTTACCAGGGGCGGTGTCAATTCATTTGCACATTGCTTTATAAGTGTCGGAGGTAATTCATCGTGCCCAAAACTATGTTTATTTTTTAATTTTTTGATGATATTGTAAACTTTGCGTTCATCTACGTATGAGAGATACATCGTGTTAGTGACGCAGTGTGCCGGCCGTGGCGCACGCGCACCTACTGAATTGCCACTGTTGCCAGGCGGCGCTTGCGCCCCTGTGCTGTCCGCGTTATTACGTAACAGGTCTTTTCTTTGTTCACCTATCGATGCAAAATACTCGTTGAATGTACTGGCTATTGAGTGCGGACAGTTTATTTCCGTACCATTAATTTTTAGGGTTATGTTTTTAGTGTCGCGGATGTGATTATTTGTAACGTTTTTTATAATTTTCCACATTGTTTTTGTTTTATTTTTAGATTTTTTCATTTCGTTTGAGTACCCGATTGTTTTGAATTTTTTAACGCATTTTTTAAGAATTTTTCCGTACTTTTTGCAATGATTTTTTAGAATCTGATTATTTGATTGATTGGCGAGTATTTTAAGCAAACGTTTATGTTTACATGACTTTTTTAAGCCTACAGTAAGCCATGTTTTTCTTTTTTTTTTTTGAAGTGCATTTAATTCGTTTTTTTGGTATATGTTTGTCTAAGGTTTCTATGAGTACTTTATGGAATGCATTATAATTTGAATTTATGTCATTTTCAATTTTTATTATTTTTTCCCAGTTGATTTGTTGAATTTCAAGTTTAAAGTTATTTATATTTTTTTCGTTAAATATTCGCATATATTTGTATATTGTCGTGTTTTTATATTTTACGTTCGACACTTTATTACAGCTATAAATTATACTCCTGTGGTCCGATATATCATTTTCTTCTACTGTTGTATTTTCGGTTGTTTTTGAATTCGTAAAAATAAAATCAATGCATGAGCTCGATTTCTTAGTTACTCTTGTAGGTACATGTATTAATTGATGGAAATTTGAGGACAACATGGTGTGGTAAAGACGTTTATATTCGTTTGTTTCCGGAATCCTATGTATGTTAAAGTCTCCGCCTATTATTATGTGTTTGTTTAGTTGTTAACATTCGGGTCAGGATCAGGTTGCTGTGTATTTTGGGATATTTTCTGGCTCTGTAATAAAGCTTGTTTGAGCTTATTTGCTGTGCTGACAACATCTGCTAGTTTTGCTGTGTTGGTGGGATACTCCTTTATTATTCCTTGTTGCCATGATGTATTGTTTATTCCAATAACTAGCTGATCTCGAAGTCGTTCGTCTAAATAGTTTCCGAAATCACAAAAACTAGCTAATGCACGTAATTCTAAAACAAACTGAGAAATTGTTTCATTGTAGTGTCTATAACGAGTCCCAAAAACAACTCTTTCTGAGGGAACATACGTTCTTTTACCATAATACTCATTTAGTACTGATACGAGTTCGTTGTAAGATTTTTCGGTGACTTTTATTGGGCGATAATAATCAACAAGTACCTTGAATGCCGGTGCTCCAATTCTGGACAGTAATAGACTTTTACGTTGTGTTTCCGTTGCATCCGTGAGCAGACCGTGTAACTCCAACTCTACGGTGTAAGTCAAACCTCTGGATATAATAGTCACATTCTTCTTTTGTAGGGTTAAACGTATCGAAGGTAAATTTTTCCGTCGACATCCTCGTCGCCAGTAAATATATGCTATATAATTAAATAAAACTGGTTTTTAAGTAAAAAGCATGTTGAAATATCTTTCGATGTGACAAGACAATGACATAAGGTAACATTTGAATTCTCTTTGATTTGACATTGTTCGATGAAAAGTACTTAAATACAATAGTCAAGCAAAGAGTTTACAACAGGGGCAGCCTCTATAGAAAATACCACGTGCATAATAAATGCAATGTAATAGTTGTTAGTTAGGTCTAAGTTTAAATAAAAGATAGAAATCCGGTTGTTTTAATTCCCCATATAAAAATAAAGTTATTAAATACCTAGTTTAATAGATAGGAAAATAGCGTTATAGTTTGATAGTAATATAAAGATTTATAGCTCAGTAGAAATAGATTACTTACCTTTAATAAGTTAGTAAACAGACTTATAGAATTTAATAGTTTATACATTAAAATAAGTAAATAATTGTAATATTAATCGTAAATAAAGTGAAAACCTTTAGCCAGGACGAGTCAGAAGAGTGCGGGCAGAGAGGGGCACACAGAAATGCACGCACGTGATAGGCCGATTAGTTTGGCGCGCCAGCGACAGCGCGCGCCCCACCAAACGAGCATATAATAGACGCCGGAACGCCTGCGCAACACAGCGTCTATGACGTTACGTGAGGAACGCCGTCGTCTACCGGGACTTAAAGTGGGAAGGCCTGGACACCTATGTCTCCCGCCTGGCGAGAGGCTTGTATGACAAGGCGGACCGCTCGGCGCACCCCCACCTCAGGGGGATTGCGACGCCATCATCCCATTGCCAACCGAATCAGGCGCCACACCAGCAGCGCCTGAACTGAACCCCTAGGGCCGAAGAAACCAGACGTGGCCACCACGGCCACCATCCTGTGACCCGCCTGTCATTGTAGGCGGCGGCAGCAATCCGCTGGAGAGGGCCACAGCCCTGAGCAGCCCCACTCTCGCCGCAAGGCGAGATGTGAGACTTACAATAATGATGCGCAACACATACTGGGTTTGGCTGTCGGAGTGGACGGACGTGTTGTCGCGGCACGTTCTTAAGCTCAGATAGACGATTCGGTATTGCTGCTCGTCGCTGTGGGCGCTCCTGTTTGCTATCGTCAGTATCGTCACGCTACTGCCAGTAGAGGACCGGTGCACTTCACGACGTTCAGTGCGCTATCGGCAGCTGTCGAGTTCCAAGCTTGCTTGGCTCTCAACAGAGGCTTCCGGGGAGCGGAATACCTGCCCTTCACGGCACTTATTCCAGGGGCGGGAAAGCGCCTCAGCGTTCCGGCAAATTGACGCGCCGATCAACCGACTGTACCAAGTAGGTCGGTGCGCTAAGGAGTCGTCCACAAACGCAAGCCCGTTTTAGGGCAGCGGGTCGTGTTCCTGTTTCTGCGATACGTCGTCGATTTGCCTGCACTTTTTACGTGCAGAGAAAGCCCTCACTTTCAGCTGAGGCCACCGGTTGGAGCAATCGTGTTGAGGCGTTCTACGCCAATACGGGTTGCTCTGCTGACGTAGTGCGGACCCTGGCACTAGCCTTTACACCTTCAGGGTAACGGCATGAAACTAGGCTGGGCCCGTGACCACTGACCTTGGGGGCTTCCCTAGTCAACCCCGGGTATCGGTTAGGTAGTTAAGTCAGGTACACCCCTACTAGCCCTAACAAGGTTGGCAGTAGACCGCTCACCGGAAGAGCTACAGACACCACGAAGTAGGGACTTAGGCACACACCTCTCCGCCCGTAGGAGAGCGAGCTAGGAACCCCTTTTAGTACCGGCCGAGTGAAGCCTCGGGCGGGGTCCCCACCCTGCTCCGCGGAATTCTGCCGTAAGATGGCACCAACCCAGTCCGATGCGGAACTGCTCGAGCAGTTCCACCAAACGGCAGCCTTCCGGAAATTCTTCAATGACTGGAAGGCTCGACAGGCTTCTGCGCCTTCTGCGAAGAAGCCTACAACCCAACCTGCAGACCCTTCGCCGCACGTAACTCGCCCCTCCAAAGGACCGCTGGTGCTCGACTCACAAGCTTTCCCCTCCCCGACCCCGACCACGACCGGATTAGCCAATAATCGTTTTTCGCCCCTCCCCTTGGAGGAGCTAGAGGAGCTCGAGGAATACTAAGAGCCCCTCGATTTCGTTAGTAAGGGACCCATCGTGTCCGCGATGTATACAGATCCCTCCCTCCCCACCCCGACCAGCTCCAAGGCCACCCTGGCGGTGGCAACCCTTGCTCACCCGGAGACCGAAGTCGAGCAGCCCCTCACGTCCGAGGACGAGGAATTTATCCCCGTCAGCGGAGGTAAGAGGCAGCGTAAGGCTCGGGCCTCGGGAAGGAGCTCCCACCACCGAAGACCGCCAAGAAAGCAGATGGCGTCTATGCCAAAAAAGGCAACACCATCCGCGGCCCACGCGGCCGCCGGCAAGAAGCATCCCCCGCCTATCATCATCTGTGATGCGGCACAGTGGAAGCCACTGTCAAAAACGCTCATAGAGCAACTAGGCATAACCCTAACCCTCCAAACTACGGAAGACTATAGAGCAGTTACAGCCCTGCTCAATACCCGTGCCATTCCGTGGCACTCTTTCTCCCTTGAGGAGGACAAGCTGCTCCGAGCAGTTATCAGGCCGATCCCCACCGAAGTCTCCGAAGACTTCGTGAGGGAAACTCTGGAGGCTGAAAACCTCCCTATCCGGGAAGTACACCGAATGTACAAGGGCAGGGAGAAGGCCCCACTACACATGGTGTTAGTCATCTTAGATAAGTCCCAGGAAGGGAAAAAAATCTTTAAAATAAAGTTGGTCGCAGGTCTGACCGACTTCAAAGTCGAACCCCCGCACAAACGGAGGGGTATTGGACAGTGTCATAACTGTCAATACTACGGCCACTCTGCCAGGAGATGCCTCGCCCGCGCGCGATGCGTGAAGTGCTTGGGTTTGGACCACCCAGCCAACTGGCGGGGCTGTCCAAAGGCCCCGATGGCCGCCAAGCGCCCTCTGCCCTCCAACTCACGCGGTCCAGCGACGCGTACCCAGACCGCTCGGTCTGCTTCGCACGCCCCCCCTCCGACAGCCAGCATCAAGCTGCCTATACTCCGTTGAGGCAGAGACCTTCAGTCTCTCGCCCAACTCCCCCATCAAGTCAGCCCCTAGTTCCCTCACCTTCAGTGAGCACATGGGCTAATTACACACAACGATCGGCCGTTGTCGCTCCTCCGGAAACCCGGCCTGCGCCCCCAGAAGGGGCCTCAAGGAGGTCTGGGGTAAGCGACGACCAAGCCATCGCAACGGCCTTACATGTGATCCAAGCGGTGGATCCTGACCAAGTGACCGAGATGGGTCACGCGATCGTGGAAGCGGGCAATGACACCGTGTCTCTTGTCCAGACCCTCCTTTAGTTCCGCTCTCAAATAGAGCAAATTAAGTCAGCCGCCGGGGTGGCAAAACCACGTCAGCCTTAATTACGGGTAGTCTCAATCAGAGGAATAAACCGCGTTCATTAACCATCGCGTACTACAACACAGACGAGGCCTTCCAAGAAAAGAAACTACTGATCTCCCAATTTCTGGCAGATCACCAAGTAGATATTTTCCTGGCACAAGAGACCTTTTTGAAACCCTACCATCGCAATCCGCGTATTGCTAACTACAACCTGATCCGGAACGACAGGCTCCACTCTGAGAAGGGTGGCACGTTGATCTACTACAAAAGGTTTCTCTACTGTATTCAACTGGATCCTCCACTCCTCGAGAACATCGAATGCTCCCTCCTACGCGTTGCGATGACCGGCCACTCGCCGATCAATATCGCCCTTATCTACCTGCCATCTAAAAAAGAGCTGCTACGCTCTGATTTAGAAACCCTATTCGCTCTAGGAAACTCCACCATTTTTGCGGGAGATTTCAACAGCAAATCCACCAGATGGCACTCGGTGACTAACTCGACCAACGGAAACAGGCTAGAACGTTTCACAGACGAACTAGACTTTTACGTTGTAGCCACCTTGGCGCCCACCCGATACCCCCGAAACGGCCAGGGAAACCCCAGCGTGTTAGACATAGCTCTTCTGAAGAACATCACCCTTCAGGTATGTTCAGTAGAAGTCCACCCAGACCTTGACTCAGACCACCGACCGGTAGTACTACAACTAGGACCGACAGACAACGGACGTATCATCCACACGAAAACGGTGACAGACTGGAAGAAACTCGCAAGGGTTCTCGACCAAACCTCAGCGCACTTGGACGCAATCCCCGATAGGGTAACCACCACTGACGAGACAGACTTGGCGATCTCATCTCTTACCAGCCACCTGCACCTGCCTAGGTACCGCCCGGCGGTACCTAGACGATTTGCGTCCTAAATAGGCCCTTCTGGCACCGTAGCTTCGGTCCTTCCGGCAAAACATGGGGTTTTGCAGCACCCCAAAATTTGCCATAATCCCTAGTGCGCCCAAAGCCGAGGTTTCCCCCTTGGGAGCCCTTTGCGCTGCTGCTAGTAGTATATGTATAAATATAGGAAGCCGGGCCTCTAGCCCGCTCCTCAAACCTTGTCCGGGTGAAGTAGGAAATGCCGTCCGAGGCAACTTATGTCTGTCATTTCAAAAAAAAAATGCGCAACACAGTTAGCGACAGCGAGGCAACCGGTACACACAGAAGAGCAGAAGATACGCAGCACAGTTCGTCCGCCTGATATTTTGGCCCCGTTACTCTGCCCGTTTGTCTATCCGTTTGGCTCGCCGTGGTTGGGGGATACGAATATTGGTAATACATACTGTTTCTTTGATACAATCCTATTTCTTCTTGCTCCACCACAGCTCCGAGAGCCTCAACCGCGTCGTAAAAAATAACGAAGCCGCTAGTATGAACACAGCTTTTTCGCGATTACTTTTTAGTGTACAAAACGTACGAAGCTTCGCCACGCATTGCTTCGGGGCGATAGACGCAGGTGCGGCCGAATCATTACAGACCGACGCTCTTATGAGTGTCCAGTCCACAGTTCACTTTAAACATTTTAAACCTTGCTTAGTATGGATGTCTAATGTTTTAATATACTTAAAAAATATATTCGATGGCGTCATCTACGTGTTTTAAATATGGACGACGACTTTCTGTTCTTTAACATGTGTGCTAACAATTACATAATGCATTTATTGAAACCTAAAAAGAAACCTAGAAAAAAAAATGGATAAAGATGGCTAAAAATTTTAACACAATTTTATCGTTCCACTCCATTTTTACGCATTAACAACCGTGGCACCGTCGCACAGCACGCGTCTGAACAAGTTGAAAACAAACGTCAAAATGTACAACGCTAGTCCGGCCACGCAGCGTGAAGTGTTAGCGCGCTAAAACCCTTTGATGTACTGTCACCCGCGCATTAACGAAGACGAGGTCCGAATATTGGGGACGATACCCGATAACGGTCATATTTGCGTGTACGGTGTAATAGCACGAAGCTTCGTTACGATAGGCGCATGTCCGGTCCAAGCATAATCTATACATATAATAAAATCGTAACCGATCGCTGTCTGTACATGGAAGATAAATGAGGAATATTTTTTTGGGGTCTTTCATCAACGCAATAGAGCACAAAACAATGATTTATAGGATTTTTGTTTGTTTGTCTGTGCGTTTGTGTACGCTAATCTCGGAAACGGCTTAACCGATTCGGTTGCGGTTTTCACTTATGTATTTTGATACGATTCACTTAACATATAGTGTTTGTTTCATTTAAATACGTTCATAAATAAAAAAGTTGTATCAATTTAAAGAATCACCCGCCTACATTTTTGTTCGAAAAATTGATTTTAAAGTTACCAATGCAACCGATTGGCTAAAACTTTTGTTGATCGTTATATAAAATGATGATTGATTGACTCGCGCACAAAGGGTTCCGTGCCATTATCTATAAAAACCATGTTTGTTGTATGGGAATACCTACCTACTTAAATACTGTTTTATTCTGTTTTAGTATGTAATGTTATGTAAAGCGGCCTGGCAAAAGCGGTAAAAGCGTTGACACCGTAAGTTTTACAGCGGCTAGGTAATGCCGCTGTAAACCACCATCACCATCTGTGAAAATTTCAACTGCCTAGCTATCACGGTTCATTAGATACCTACAGCCTGGTGACAGACAGGTCTTAGTAATAAGGTCCCGTTTTTACCCTTTGGGTACGAAAACCTAAATATTTACAATTTCTATGGTTTCAGAGTGTTCTTAAAAATTAGTTTTTTTTTTGGCCACCGATAGATGATAGCGCTGTTCAAAAATTTTAAATTTAAATACGGTTCTGGGCAAATTAATATTTCATAATGAGCATCAGTTCTAACTACTAAAAGTCACCGTCTAATAAAAGGCCCTATCTGGTATCGCAACCAAACAATGGAACGGAAAGCGAGTTTTAGAGCCTCTGCAGACAGAGCCTAGGGTTGCAAGACACCGCCCAACAGCCATTCTCATCACGGAACAGAGAAATAGGTGGAAGTGCCTTGGGCCTAAATTAGTTAAGAAACCAGCGTCGCCAAACTCACACAAATAAACCAATAATCACATATTGCACACATACGAAAAATTCGTTTGATTGGTCGAATATATTTATTTAAATATTGGCCTAAGTCAATAGACCCTACATTTTAAAAACGACATTAACCTCTCACCCTTGAAGAGCGTGACGTCATAAAAGAAATTTACACATTAGGTAATAAAAAAAAATGGCGACGTAAATAATTACTTTCACAAAAAAATATATTTCTCAATTTTCACACCATATTTTATTATTCTGTAAACGACAATGTACTAACTTTCACTCGCGACTTCGTCTGCGTAACTTGCTTATTTATAATATTAGTATGGATATGCAGAATAAATCGTGGGCGAAGCCAGTCTCAAATAATTAAGGATCTATTATTTTAAGAACATGAAAAATCCGTCTTTATCCCTGTAGAGATCTAAATCCCGAATGGAACATACAGAGCATTTTGAGTCTTGCGGTTTTAAGCTGAAATCGCCCAGGGTCGCATTTTTGAAATCACTTGTCACATCATAATGGTTTACGCGAGCGTTTCCAAACGGGCGCATTTTTGAAATGATAGTTTGCGAAGGATTTTCAACGAGTGATCTCGACCACTCGTAATTTTGACATTTGTGGCGCAGATATGTCAAAGAAACCTTTCATAGAGAATCCGTTCCGTTTCATGCTGCTTTTTTATAAGTGGTGAAATTCTTAGAAGTGCTTTTTTATAAGTGGAGAATTTTTTATAGGTGAATTCGATGTTTTCTGCGTAAAACAATATTGTTTTTCGCTGACACGACGCGACGGTTTCAAAAATACGTCCGAATTGTTTTTTACGCGAGTGGTAACTTGGAAAACTACACGTTTTGTGTTTCGGTGAGTCCTTAAATGAAAAATAGCACTCCAGGGCCGCAAGAACCAAAGGCTACTTTTAGCGTGACAGCGGGCGAGAAAGTGGGAAAGGGAATCAAAATAATGATGGGTTGCTACCCGTATAGTCGTAATGGCAGAGGAATTTCTCTTCTGCCATTTTGCCCATTCTCTCGATCGGCTTTTACAATCTGCGTGGGAACGCGGGAAGTTGGTACATTCTATTTATTTTCTTTTGTCCCTTTCACCCAAACCAGCATGGGGAGCTTAAAATACAGAGAATTGTGTCAATAACTTTGTAGATCCATTACTAGTATTAAAGTGACATTCAAGTAAATCCGTCTGTCTGTTACTTCTTCACGCTTCAACTACTTAACCAATTTAATTGAAATTAATGATGTAGGTATATAGTTTAAGAGTCGCGGAAAAGGACATAGGCTTATATCCCCAAAAAAGAGTGATTGAACTTGGCATGGTGAATCTTATTTTGCCATGCACATGGAGACTTTTTCAAATTACTTTTATTACCTTAACGAAGTCTTGGGTTAAAGTTAGTTACATATAAATTTAGGGGGAGCAGCAGGAGCAAGAGCAGAAAAAAATTGACATAAAGGACAACCTTTATAAGAAAATTATATTATTATGTATAAGTAAATTAGATATAAGTAAATTATTTTCTTCAAAACGTTACGAACATATGGTGCTTGATTTAGTTGGCATCCAGGTAACCCTACCCGTTGCATCTATCCAATTTTCTTTTACATTTAGGTCTAAAAATATTGCGAAAGGTTAGACTAATATAATTTTTTTATTGCAATAAAAATACTGGAAAAGGTTCATGTTTATAGTAAGTCTATACTACTTTAAATCTATTGTATGTACTATTTAAAATCGTTGCGTTATTCTATTAAATTATACCTAAAATTTTGATTTATTTTATCGACAAAATCCGCATCCGACTCGACTACATCACTACTCGAGTAGCGAGATTTCATCGATAAAATTTGTACATCACTAATCGAATAGCAAAATCTGTACATCACTAATCGAGTAGCGACCACTTACGGGAACGAACTTTCTAGAACTACCTAGTTAATATGATCGTACCAGAATGACTTTCGTAATTTTTTAAAAGAAAATGCATGTTATCGTACCTGCTGATGGAAAGAAATACCTGCATTGCTTTTATTTTTGTTCTTACTGCTATTTTTACATACTAAAACGCTACAACACGGCATATTTAGCGAAAAAAATGTTGGTCGGGCGGACAAAATGATCTCAACACGTAGCTAGAATACGACTGATGTACGGAGTAGGTCGATCTTGTGTAGTTTTACCGGATTATAACAGGCGCGCCACGCCCACTTGGCACTTCCCCCTATTTCTCTGTTCGTGATTCTCATAAACTTAAGTCAACGCTGACGAAGTCGCGGGCAACAGCTAGTGTAAAAATAACTTCGTGGGCAATGGATTTTCTAAATATTATATCGTTTTCAATTTTGACCGACTTCTACGTTTCAAAAAGTATATTACTTATATATTTTTTAGTCTTTTATTAGTCTTTAGCATACAATTTTTTTCGAAATAGTTACACAGAGAATAATTTTGAAGAAATACTCACTTCTTCCTATCCCAACCAATCCCTAATTTATTTAAAAATAAACTATTATGACATTGACACTACTCTGATCTGTCAATATTTTTCATGCACTGAGATTTTCCATACTACCTATTTTGTTGAGTGCTTTGCTTGTATTTTTCAATCATTCGATATAGAACAGGGATTGCGGAAGCTTCTTTGATTTGAAAAGAGATCTTGGAATAGTCATACCCCCATTTCAATTTAAATCCCGAGCTGTTACCAGATATACTCGAAAATGACTTTGGGACCGTACAACAGACACCAAGCTGAACGTAAGAAGTAAGTATTGATGAATATTCCTACATATTTTATGCTTTTTATTGGTTTTCTAGATGTTAATTACCCTTTTTTCGCTAGGCAAGCAGCGTTGGCAGCGGCATTTCCGCAAGGCATACGGTGCCAGAAGTGCCTGGAATATGGCCACTGGAGCTACGAATGTACAAGAAAGCGCAAGATTCTTGTGCGCCCGTCGCGTACACAGATCATGAAGAAAAATCTTAAGGGCAAGGACGTAAAGGGGGAAGGCTCGTGCAGGTAAGCTCCCCTTATTAATTTTTGTTTACTGAAATAATATAGGTTACCAAATTGTAACCAAGTTTTCGGTAATTTTGCATCATTTTAACCTGCGTCGATGTACATAACTATTATATACATAGCCGAATCTTTTATTTACAAGACACCTTGCCTTATTTCAATGCAATAGGATTAAAAATGTGATCAGAATTATGGACATTTTGATGTTCCTAATAATATAGAAAATGTATCATTATATTTTTGATTGAGGGTAGTGATAAAAAAATTATGATGCAAGAATTTTTGCGTAATTTTGCATCATTTTAACCTGCGTCGATGTACATAACTATAATATACATAGCCGAATCTTATTTACAAGACACCTTGCCTTATTTCAATGCAATAGGATTAAAAATGTGATCAGAATTATGGACATTTTGATGTTCCCAATAATATAGAAAATATATCATTATATTTTTGATTGAGGGTAGTGTAAAAAAATTATGATGCAAGAATTTTTGCTCGTACAACTATTGTATCCAGTTTCTGATCACAGAGAATTTTTTTTTCCCTATGTATAGCAGACTCAATGTTTGACCAATACAGACCTATGCCATTTTCTTAACACCAGCATTACTTCTCGCAGCACTGTGTTACTGAGCCAGGTTGTGATGTTTTTGAAACATTCTTTTCTTTTCCTAGCAATGGCAAATGCAAGATTCTGAACAAGAAGAAACGCGTAGAGTCTGACTGCTCAGACAAGAGTTCCTCTTCTGATAGCTCAAGTTCCGATTCCTCGTCAGATAGCTCCAGCTCAGGGAGCGAAAGCAGCGACTCTGAAAGTGACAGCGAAAGTGGAAGTGACTCGGGGTCCTGCAGCGATTGTTAATCTCTAATTTTTTCTGGATGGGAACACACATGAGGGGTGGCCATGTTACAAATTCATGAATTTTTTGAATTGCATTTTCTTTAAGCTCTATCCACTTGAAGACAATAAAAAATATGCAAGACTCAGTGATAAGTGTTTTTGTAAAAAGGTATGTATTTGAAATTATTACAATTATTGTGCGAAGTTTTTAACTTATACCTTTGGCTAGAATTTTATAATTTTTTTTTATTTAATGCTGGTCATTTTGAAATTATTTAAATTCTTGATTTTATGTCTAATGTGAAAAAGAAAGCTGTCAATAACTCCTCAATTTATGCGCATGCGTTTCTAGTGTCGTATTTTCTATTAATTTTATGTCACAGGAATATTTTCAAGATGTTATTTTATTCTTTCATCAATGAATAATATAATATTTCTGGGATCTCATTATTTTTGATATTTTTGTGTGTATATTCCTGTGGTTATATTATTGTAATGTATATTTGTTACCTGACTACTGATAAACAATTAAATTGTGAAATCCATTAATTCTAATTAGTTTTAATAAGATTGTTGATATCTTGTTTATTGGTAAGAGGGTAATTTTATAATGTGTAACAGTAATCTTTAAGATATGTATGTAATCTTACTAAATAGGAATTATCAGTTTTTATCCTTGACATTAACACTGCAAGTATTTTTGCATTGCACACAATTAAATTGAAGCAATAAATTATTTATATGGTTGACACCTTGTTCAGACCATGCAAGTCATCTTTTGTTTCAATTTGTACGCTACAGGCAAGAAACTTGCACTGTTAAAATGAGCCTTTAGGAAGTAGAAATGCTTTGTAAAGTTGCTGTTGGAATTATAATTTCTAGGTGTAGATTCTTCATTGTATTGTAGGGAATGCAATACCACGATCCCATCCTTTCCTTTCATGTATAGTCTGGGATCTTGAGATCAATATTCCTAATCGTATGGTTAAGTCTCAGGCCTGCTGGCACAATATTTCATCTGAATTTAGGGGAAACTTTATTTTTTAGGGGTCGAGAGTTGCACCACTTGAAAAAAAATTTTAGAAAGGTAATAAACAGTTAGTTTACGAGATAGTTTGAAGGGTTTTCTGAGGCTTGGTCAAAACAAAATTTAAGATGATATCTTTGTTTCCTTTCAAATGATTTATTTCAAATGGAGGCAGCACTGGACCCAAAGAATTCATCCTTAAATGAAGTGTTGTAAAGGTAAGCTCTGTATTTTATAGAAATGTAATTTTAATATAATAAGACTGTATAAAAATGAAAAATGTCTTTTGCAAGTAGTGTATTATTTTCATACCTTATTTATTAGAAAATGTCATTTGAAGATTTTGTAAAAAATAAACAGTTTTGATGGAACCATATTTATTGTTTTATTTCTTATTCTGTTATGATACATAGATATACCTTAAATACTAAGTTAGGATCATTACACATTGTCTTATGAAAAATTATAATAGAATGACATGGTAGTGAAGAGTTCAGGTACTTACATGAAATCTTACAATAAAAATTAAAAAATCGGACAAATTACATCTATAGGCTCAACTTATACTGCGGCGGAATCGAAGCGAAGCGACGAAATCGTACATAGCAAGTTTATGTTAACGTAATGTTGAAACTAAGGCGGTGACGTTCCGAGTCCCGCCGATTCGCTTGACTTCGGCGCAATTCCGCGCGTCGCCGCCGATTGATAATAGTATTTTATCTACACCCATGCTATATAAATCCTGTATAAAAGTTTCTAAAACAGCTTATTGCCAACATTAAAACACCCAGTGTCATAATAACCATTATATTACCCAAACGAGTGTTATAATGTTGTACTAAATTTCATTATGCAACGCAAACTTAATCCCTTACTTATCAAACAGCTACATTATTTATGAATTTAAAAAAGAACATTTTCATGTCAAAGAACGGTTCACTACCACAGCTCCGTAATTTAAAAAAGGAACTTATTGGTTATTCGAATTCACGTCGTATCCCGCCATTTTTGTTCGATATTTACTAATTTCGAACAAAAATAATTTGCATTCCAATAAATTGTACGATCCAAAATTTAAATAACTATTGCTATAAATAATTTTATTATTACCTATACATACATAGCTAGTTTGTATTAGATACTCAGCAATTCAACTTACCGGGAATTTAAGAGTTCTTAACACTGTACAACACCCTATGTATGTAGAATCTTTTACAGAGGATTCATATCATGAGTGTAGATAAAATTATGTATGCAACTGTAATAATTAGGTATTAAAACACTCATGTGATACTATTTTCACACTCTGCATCGCCTCGTGTGATAAACCCACATTCGTGTTTTAATACCCCTTATTATACTACAGTTGCATAAATAACTATTATGCAACAGTTGTATAAGAAGGTACAAAAAATGCGAGTGGCGCAGGTTACGATGCGAGCCTTGGCGAGCATCGTAAGACGTCATCGAGCATTTTTTGACATACTTATACAACGTTGCATACAATACTTTTCCTGCGACCATATTTACTAAATAAAATACAAAAATACGTTTTAAATAATATGTTTGGCAGATACTAGGTGAGATATCTATGGCAAACTTTTTTTATTGATGTTTACTTCCTATAGTGACTAATATCTGAGGACTATATAAAAAGTTGTTCTTGTGTTGACAATAAAGAATTTATTTCAGAAAATTTTATTTTTAATACAATAACTTGGTAGTTGCGCTTTTTTTTTTTGTTAAGTTAATGTTGATAGAGTAAAACCTTAATCTTAGTGTAATCTGCATAGGCAGTTAGGCGCATAGATCTAAAGAAAAAAAAAGGTCTGAGGCTATCACTCTTGTATATTCTAAATCTTTGGTGGCTAGGCATATCTTTTTGGCGAAATTACGACACATATGCTATTATTATGAGGAATAGAGTTATAGACTTTTCTGCATCATATTATCATTGTTCTTATATTAGTGTTCGGGACCATTTAAATGACACATAGTACAGGGGTAGAAAAAGTTCATTATGCTATATACAATTTCGTCGAATCGCTGTGACTTTGGCGCAATGTAAATTGAGCCATTGGTTTCTTTTCGATCAATGTAGCATTTTTTTTAGCTTTCTATCAACGACATTACAGACAACTGCAAACATTCCAAAAAGGGATAAATGTAACACTACCCCATAATAGGAGCACTTAAGGTTGAACTAGGCTATACTTTTTCTATACAAATTTCGGAGGGGATTTTCTCTACTGTTTGACATTGTACATTCAAAGTTTAACATGATATCGTTTTATCTCATTATAAATTTTGTCTGTACGGATACAGAATAGTAAAATAAAAAACCATTAAAAAATTATAAGCCATCAAAGGTTCGTTTTTTTTTTGCTAATTTTAACACAACTTTCGGCGTAAATAAATAATAAAAGAAGTGTAAAATCTCCAACACAAAGCTCGCACCGACACAGCTTAATTATCGAAGATTTTATAAACTTTATTTGTTATTGATTAATGTAGTAGTTTTTGCATGAAACCCCTTTTCCCAAAAGACTACGTATTTTTTTACAAGCTCGGTTTACTATAAATTATCATGTATTTCACCTCACTGCTTTGTCCGAACACAATGTTAGGTGAGACAGCATGCTTTTAGGCCGCGCCCACCTGAGAGTTAGAGCCCGCGACTAGTTCAACCTTACGAGTAAGTCTTCTTAGTACAAACAGACAAAGTACTCTGTGCAAACGAACACTCAGTTTATTATACACTAGTTTTTGATGTTCGTAAAATGTTTGTGTGAGATATTCGTACCTACAATAAAAAACTTAAAATTAACAAGGTGGGTTTAACTGAATTAACATTCTGTACTATTTATCTGCCAGAATCTATATAAACGAACAGTAAAAAAATATTGGTATATTAATTTAATAAAAAATAAAGGAAACATACTTTTTTGCAGTTCACACCCGGTCTCCTGACAAAAATATAGACTTACTTGGAGTGTGGAATTACTACACAATGATCAACTTTTATATCAAATTATGCGAATGTCAAAATCTGTCTAACCCTTAGCTTGCAAAGCGTGCCAAAGAAATAGAGGAGCATACACTCGAAAACAATACCCACTTCCTCGATTGGCTAAAGCACTAGCTGGGTGATATATATACGAGTATGACCAGCGGGTTTATTCAACTCAGTGAAGCATACATCCCATTTCAAGTTCAAACAGATGTCAAGGCAAGTTTTCGAATCTGCCAAGCCGCGAAATTACTTACCGCGACTAGGTTAATACTTGGTTTAAGACGATCATCTGCCAAATGAAGTTGACACTGATGAAAGAGAAAGTGGCACATGTACGTAGGTCAACTTAATTTAGATGGTTAATGGTTTAAACATATTATTAATGGTTAACAAATAAGTTAGTAGACCTCGCCATATTGTCATATTATCTATAACACAGATTAAAAAAGTGTTGCCTTCATTTCAGGACCACTAACTTATTTGTTGACCTCGATAAAGTAAGTCCGTGTTTTATAATAAGATGGTCAGTTTTTTTAGTTCAAATTTAAGAGGCGGTAGCCGAAGGTGCTTCCGGCAACGTGTGCACGATCACTTTCCTCTTCTGATCATACGTGAAACTATTAATCTTAAATATTCTACTATCGTAGAACGGTTTCAGGTCAGAGATGTTGATCTGTCTAGCACGTTCCAGCAGGTCTCGCTCGGAGATCTCTATGGTCGATTGGCTGTGGTTGTGGAGGCCTCGCATGTAGGCCAGTTGGTCCATGGTGAGCTGCCGAAGGATGTAGTAGAGGAGTTCGCTATGATCCTTCTTGTAGGACAGGTATTTTTGGAATGTCTGGGGAAGAAAAAATGCTCGTTTGAAGTAACAGCTGGCAGATAAATATTTTGTACCTGTCTTGTGGCGCGCATGACGCTGTACTTCCGTATGTCGACGAAGCTCTCCAGCATGGTACGGATGGCCATCTTGACGTGCTGCTCGTTTGACGTAATAGCTGACAACAAATAGTATGTACCTGTCTCATGGCGCGCATGACGCTGTACTTCTGCGTGTCGACGAAGCTCTCCAGCATGGTGCGGATGGCCATGTTGACGTCTTGCTCGTTCACTTGCTGCCGAAGGTGCATTCGAGCGTGGGCTTCGCTCATTCGGATCACTGTGGACAAGTATTTTTTTGGGGTGAAAAGTCCACAAATTATTGACAAGACAAAAAGAATCACGAAATAATTCAAATAATGGTAGATTATCCGTCCAATCAGTAATACTATATCGATTTATTGAACGTAGGATAAAAAATAAAAGTTTCTAAACATTTTCTATGGGATTTGTTTGAAATAACGATTGTGACGTCATAGTTTCTGGGAGTCAAATAGTGCACTTAATATTCACGTTCAAAAAGGATGTGATCAATGACAAGTTACATTACCTATATATTGTGACTTTATTTCCTTATCAGTACAAAATAATTTATTTTTGACCGGGTTATTGCTGGCTTGACACCAAGAATGACATGCCAATGGTCTTCCAGCCAAAGACGCTCAAGACCAAGAAGCCTGAAAGCAGACCCCAGGTTTCACAGCATAACAGCCGAGCTAAGGGCGCAACTGAGAATACACTTGATCATGAATTATAAAAAGTTTAATTTAGAATACTAGGCCGTAAACTACGGCAAGCGGGACTACGCATCGTGGGAAAGAGATAGATAAAGCAGAAAACGTAGCGTGATGCCGTGTTCCACGTAGAGTTTGTGACAGAAATAGACTGAACACGCCACGTGGTCCCGCTAGATGAAAATACGATTTCGAAATAATAAAAAAAATAAGAGAACAACAAAATAAGTATGAAATATAATAAAAATTGCTTGGTAATCTCACCCGATTCAATGTGTCTGACGGTGATGGGTAAACTTCCGGTGGCTAGGGACTCCTGTCGCAGCTGACTGTACATCTTCGCTACTTTGTCTTGGTCCATGTTCTGTTGGTAAAAAAATAATTCTGAACTAGTTGGTAATAAAGAAAACTTACGGTAAACACCAAGAGGTACTTATAAGAAACAGTTTGTATACATTTTTAGTTTGTTCCTTTACTATGGCATAAAGGATGTATTGACTCGACAACGCCAGAAAGAGTGTTATTTTTATGGTCTGTAGGTCAAACAGCTTAATGGATTTTAGCTGAAGAGCGTAAGCTTATATCAACAAATATAAAAAAAGAACAAAATTGCGGACTTTTGGAATCTTACGCAGTCGGTCTTTATGGTTCTGTTGTAAACAGACCGCTAGGGGGCGCCACCTACTAGCAAGTACTAATAAACAGCTCCTGTGATAATAATTGTAAATAAATAAAATAAAGTCATACTGGTGTGTCAAGTGATGTTAAAAGTGTTACAAATACAGCTAATTTTCGTTGACATTATAGGCTGATGCTGGAAAGTGCGATAAAGTGGAACCCTGTGCTCTTGTGTTTGTGCCTGTGACTGTATCCTGGACTGAGACTTTTTTGTGCTTGTCTAGATTGCAGCTGTGCTATTATGAGTTTCTAAGGCTTTTGTGATCTACTATATATAAATATCTGCTTACTTTCACTGTGCAGCATTATATCAATTTTCGCTTTGTCACTTCCATTGTGTGGAAAGCAGCAAGCACGACTAGTAGTGCCATCTATGTATCTTCGCTGTATCTACTTCGGAGCTTCTTTTAAGTAGATCACTCCTGGCACTTGACTTTAGTCTGCTTCTTACCTGTGTCACTTTTATTGTATGAAATCAGAAAGCACGGCTAGTAGTGACATCTATGTAACCACGCTGTAACTTCTTTGAAACCAGTAAAACGGCTCTGGTTCTCAAGCACTCCGAGTCTCGATATAATCCTGCTTTTTCATCGCATTATAGCACACACACAGCTAGTCTTGATCAATGCAAGTTATGGCATAGCTCGCTAGATGTCGTTGAATGTTTTAAATTGAGACATTATTGTTATCATATCACTGCGGTAACAATAGCAATGGCCAACTGCAATGCTTGTTTATGCACTATTACCAACAACAAATTTCTTCGCTGTAGGGACTGCACTTACAGTTACCATCACAAATGTCTTAATATAAAGGATGACCAATTTTCGGCCTTATCAGCTGCATATAAAAAATCATGGGCGTGTCCTTCTTGCAACAATGTTTCCCAGCGGCGGAAAAATAATATAAACACTCCCGTGAGGACGCGCCAGGTTCCGATTGATGATAGCTCAATGAACATGTCCTATGACGTGGAGGATGGCAGCATAACCCCAAACGCCTGTGTTGATTCAGTGGCTGGTTGTTCTGGCTGCAGTGGTGGGGTAACCATGGACAAAATCAGTGCTCTACTTGATGAAAATTTGAACACCACCCTTTCTACATACATGAACAACTTTAGAACAGTCCTCAAAGAAGACGTCAAGACTATGGTGCGAGCCGAGATGAGTGGTGTGGTGCAGGAAATTAAGAATGACTTGAATGTTGCCACTGACTTCTTTACCTCGGAGCAAGATACTCTTAAGTCTCGTTTGGCGGAAAGGGATGCTTCTATCAAGACTCTAGAAGCCGACTGCCAGCGTTTGCAAGTTGACCTGCACCATTTGAACAGTCGTTTATCGGCTATCGACAAGACTGCCCGCAGCTACAATATTGAGTTACAAGCCGTACCTGAAAGCCGCAATGAAAACGTGACCGCGTTATTCAGGAAACTCTGTGAGGTCATCAAGTTCCCCATTGAAGACGGCAACATTCAAGCCTGCCGCAGAGTTGCTAAAATGGATAACAGCTCTAAACGTCCCAGGAACATATTGGTTACGTTATCCTCGCCTAGACTTAAGGATTCACTATTATCTGCAACTCGTAAATTTAACAAGGCAAACCCTAAAGATACACTCTCGGCACCTTGGTCTTACATTTGAGAGTCAAAAAATTTATGTGGTTGAGCATCTGTCACCTGAATGCAAACAGCTTCATGCGGCGGCCAGGCGTTTCGCCAAAGAGAACGATTATAAATATGTGTGGACAAAATACGGAAGAGTGTACGTACGCAAAAATGACAATACAAGTGGAATCTACATTAAAAACAAAGATATATTTAAAAACCTAGTTTAATTTTAATTTTTGTTTTAATTTTTATTTAAGTTTCTCGGCCTTGTCAGTTTAGCAGTTAATATTTTCCTAATGTTGGTTTTTTATCAGAATGTTAATAGAGTACGTTCCAAACTTAATGATATTTGTTTAAATGTGCTTTCCAGTAACTACGACATTATTTGTCTCACGGAGACGAATTTAAATAGTAGTGTACATGACTCAGAGATATTTGACTCTCGTTACAACGTTTATAGACGTGATCGTTCAATTATTTCTTCGAGTAAAAGTGAGGGTGGGGGTATTGTTCTAGCAGTTAAGAAAAATATTAATATTGTTCGTCAGTTCACGTGGGACAGTAATGCCGAGGATATATGGGTATCTATTTTGCCTCGTAACCAAAATGATAAAAAAATAAACCTCTGTTTGTGCTATTTGCCTCCCGACTTGCCTCGTCAAACGCAACAATCTTTTTACGACAATCTGTGTAAAGTGGTCCTTAACTCTGATGGTCGTGAGGAATTCATATGTATTGGCGACTATAATATACCTGAGTTGTCTTGGTCGAAGGCTACTGATTCCACGCATATGATTAATAGTCAATCTCAGAATTGGAAACCGGTGTTGCTACTTGACACTATGTCTGCATGTCATCTCAGGCAATTTAATAATATACCTAACGCGAATAATCGTTGATCTAGTTTTATGTACTTTTGATGTTCTTGTGTATGGTGCAGATCCTCTTAGCCGATTGGATAGCCATCATCCAGCTATAGTTGTAGACGTTGACTGTAATGTCGGTATCCGAACAAAATGTTTAAAACCACATCCACGTAAGCGTTTCAACTTTTATAAATGCAAATATAGTGATGTAAAGGCTGAGCTTTCTAATGTCGACTGGAATTCACTTCTGTCATCCTCAGATATTGATGTTGACTTGTGTAATTTCTATGACACTGTGAATGTGATTATAGGTAAATATACTCCTTTATCGAACCATAAAGACTCTGCACACCCATCATGGTTTAGCCCTGCTTTAAAACGCTGCCTTAAAATGAAATCCAAATTCCACAAACTCTATAAGAAATTCGGTAATCCTAGAGACTACGACGAATTTTCGCACTACAGAGCCCTGAGTAAAACATTGATACAATCCTGTTACCAAAATTTCGTTGCATCCGTTGAGGATTCTGTAGAAAACGATAATATTAAGGCTTTTTGGAAATTTGTTAATAGTAAGAAAGGCGAGAGTTCCATTCCCTCTACAATGAAATATGAGGACACACCTTCATCCGACCCGTCTGAGGTATGTGAATTATTTTCTAAATGTTTTGGTTCAGTATTTGAGGATGACACGCATAGTGATAGCTTTAACTTTGCTGACAGAAACTGTAACTCACTCGGCTCAATTGGCATCACTAAAGATATGGTCTTGAATAAACTAAAGTCCCTGGATACGAACAAGGGTCCTGGCCCAGATAACGTTCCAGCCTTTTTTGTCAAAACATGCGCAGAAGAGCTTTGCGTACCTTTGCTCATCCTATACAGCAAATCTCTCTCAACTGGTAAGTTCCCAACGTTTTGGAAAGTTGCCCACGTGGTCCCTGTCTTCAAGTCCGGTGATAAGACTATATGCCAAAATTACAGACCAATTAGCATACTGTCCTGCTTCGCAAAAATCTTCGAAAGCATTGTTTATGATGTTCTTCATAGTCACATTAAACCCTACCTACATCCCCAACAGCACGGTTTCTTGGCGCACAAATCAACTACATCGAACTTACTAGAGTACAAAAATTATCTCTGTAATGCTTTCGCTAATAGGTTGCAAGTTGATTCTATCTATACAGACTTCTCGAGGGCTTTCGATAAACTAAATCAAAGAGTGCTTTGTAGCAAATTGGAGGGCTATGGCATTCATGGCAGCTTGTTGCGTTGGATTCAGTCTTATTTAAGTCAAAGAAGCCAGCTTGTAGCAGTTAAAGGTTATCTTTCTTCACCTGTCACAGTAACGTCTGGGGTCCCTCGAGGAAGTCACCTGGGGCCTTTGCTTTTCGTTATCTTTATCAATGATTTAGTGGAAAAACTTTCATGCCCCTGCCTACTTTACGCTGATGACCTTAAAATTTTTACCACCATAGACGGTGTTGAGGATACCTTAAAGCTGCAAAATGATCTGAATGCTCTCTCTATTTGGTGTGATGAGAACCATATGCATCTAAATATCGATAAATGTTATGTCATAACCTTCACGAGAAAAACTAGTATTAGCCTCTCTGACTACACTTTGGACGGTAAAACACTCACTCGTAAGACCGTTGCCAAAGATCTAGGTATTCTGTTTGACAGCAAACTCTCATTTCATGAACACTATGATTATATCGTTGAACGCTGTTCAGGGTTACTCGGTTTTATATGTAGGATCACAAAAGACTTCAGAAAGACCAATAGCTTAGTACATCTTTTTTACTCCCTTGTTCGCAGTATTCTTGAATATAATTCAGCAATTTGGTCACCCTATTACAGTGTGCATAGCGATAGGATTGAGGGAATTCAGAGACGCTTCTTGAAAATCCTGAGCTATAGACGTGGTGTGGGCCGAACGCTTTCTTCCTACAACGAGCGCATTAAATATTTCCATGTGATCTCACTTAGTGTACGCCGCGATTACATTAATCTTGTATTACTGTACAAAATAATCCATGGTCTTCTCGACTCTCCTAGCCTTCTTTCTTTACTTAACTTTAATACGCGTTTTAGGTCTCGAAATCGTAACTATAATACATTCACCCTACAGGTTTACTCGAATAACACATCTTTTTATAATCCCATGGTCAGAATGTGTCGCCAATACAATGAAGTCCTAGTCTCTAACAGGGACGTTGATATCTTTAAATTTTCGCTGTACAAGTTTCGGCGGCAAATACTAATACACCTAGAAGTAAGTAACTAACATGCTTTTGTAATTATTTAATTTCTGTTTTGATTTGTTTTGTTGCAATTATCTATCACTTTTTATTCTTGTATTTATAGTGTACCCTAGCTTCTGATTTTGTAACTAATGTAGCTTTTAGGCATACTTGTTTTAGGATTGCAGACTAGACCGGCTCTTATATTTGTATGATTAATTTATTTCTCTTTTTGTGTTTGTAATCTGTTAAGTGTGCTAATAAATAAATAAATAAATAAATAAACAAGGAACCCTTGTAGTTTCACCATGTCTGTCTGTCCGTCCGTCCGCGGTTTTACAGTAACTATAAGCCTACCTGTAATTTAGGATGCACATTCTCTCTGGAATACACAATGTACTTCTTGAGCAACTCCTGTGATAGCACGAAGTCTGGATCTGGTGCGTTGGTGTCTTCTAGTTCAGTGCCGCGTTGGGTGGGGTGGTGTCGGATGTGTGAGCTTACTACAAACCTGCCCAATGATAAATTCATATATGAATCCGCATTTTAATAAATAAAATAAATTAAAACGCGGACTTCTTATAGAGGACTAAAAAATATTGCAGACGTGTGGAAGAAAACATCTATTTCACATCAATAATGACAGTGCACTATTTTAAAATTTAAATGGTGTTGAAAAAACATTTTTCTTAAAAAGTAAGTTTGTCATTAAAAATATATTTGAAAACCGGGTAATAGCTGTTCACATGACTGAATGTCCAAATGGTTAGATTGCCTTTGTGCAAAAATAATACGAGAGTCAAAATGCATAACAGACATATACCATAGATAGCAAGAACGATTCTTAAATGCATTAAAAGTCGTATAGTTCCATGGTCGGAACGAGACAGTGTCAAAATAAACTAGTGCAATTTATTCCATGTTTATTCTAAATCTTCAGTTTGTTAACTGTATGAGCTAGCAGCGCACTATGCGCCACGTTTTGAAAAATATGTCCTGATCAACCTTGAAGAAGAAAAAGATTTTTCTGTCGTGATATATACTTACTTGGCCAAATGGGCGTCTTGCATGGGGTCCGCCTCGTCCCTCACCACACATAACACGTCGAAACGGGACAGGATAGGCTCTGACAGGTTCACGTTTTCAGAGAACGTGAGCGACGCATCGTAGCGGCCGCCGATCGGGTTGGACGCTGCTATTACGGAGCACCTGTGAAAGAATACAATAAGTATAAGCAATCTCAATATTTCCTCTATAATTTAAAAAACTAAAGCCCGACAATGGAAAAATACTTGCTGAAAATTACATTTATTGCATAAACAGCTAATAACGTAAATATATAATTTTGAAATGTGCTAATGCCCTTTCATTTGATACCCAACTCGGTATGTTTTGATTTTTTTTAGTTTATGGTATGCTGTAGGTCACAAGACATTGAATTTACAGTGATGTCTAATCAGTTTGTCAGTGAACAGCCAAGATACTTCTCACCATATCTCATCTGTCAAGCTATCATGGCTATGAACAACAGAAATTCATCAAAAAATAGTATAAGCCATGTGTGGGCGTTACGAAAATAGTAGTAGATTACAAAACAGATAGCTTAAGCTTTAGAAATATATAGTTTAAGCTTTAGAAAAACCAATTTATACTTTAAAAAATGTGTAGAGAAATATCATACCTGGTGTGTAGTGAAGTGACAATGCCAGCCTTGGATACAGAGATACAATAATAGTTTTAGCTTTAGAAAATATTATTTTTTATGTAAAAAAATGCGTAGAGAAATATCATACCTGGCGTGTAGTGAAGTGACAATTCCAGCCTTGGATATAGAGATGGACTGCTGTTCCATGGCCTCGTGGATGGAGGTTCTGTCTTGGTCGTTCATCTTGTCAAACTCATCGATAAGGCACACCCCACGGTCGGCCAACACCAAAGCACCCGCTTCTAAAGTCCAGTCCCTAAAAACATCAAGTTTCTCACGTATGAGAAAAGGAAATATCTTTGATGTTAACAGGTGAAGCATTCCAGAGCCGTGAAGCTTGTAGGGTAAAAGAGTGATGTATAGAAATAGAGAGGAGAGTAACAGCAAAACGAAGTTGCCGATCTTGAGGTTCAGAAAGTTTAAAGGTCTTTAAAAATTACAATTTTATTAGTCCCACCTGTCAGGACAAGAATCACTGATACTACAAAAGACAGAGTCAATACTTTATTTTTCATCTCATCTACTCTCTCTACCAAAAAAATTTGGAGCTAAAGTTACTGCTTAGTCTCTCGGGACTAAAAAATGAAAAAGAAAATATCTGATTAAAACCAATTTGAAAAATGAACACGATTGTTATCTATGTAGAATCTAAAATAATGTTGGCAGTCCAGCAAAATTTTGTTTTAAAATTAAAAATAATAGGCTCAGTCATCTTGATTATTAAAATTTGGAATACATACCGTCGTCAACATGGATGTATAGATCGGGCGCTAGAGGTAAGTGAGTATCCATAATGTGAGTACCGAATTTCGCCAACGGATTTAGGTAAAGAAAAGGTCAAAGAATTAGAATGTGGATCTTGCCGGTAAATTTTGTGGCTCATATTTTTTTTACCCCCTCTTCTCTTATTCGTAAAGGGAATGTACTGAGTACATGATAAACATTTTAATGATCATTTTCGTAATAATTTTAGTTTTCTTTAATGGTAAAAGTGAGGATGGATTCTTAAATAACAAAAAAAAAAGTAATTTTTTATATAAAAAATAAATAAATTTATATTTGGAAAACCAGCGAATTCAAGTATGAATGTACTTAAAGTATGTAAAAAAATTACTCATTTTTATTTCGACATTTGTTATTGATGCATTTACATAATGAAATACAAAACAATTCTGATTTTTTGCAATTACAAGACATTGTGCGACAATTTGCAGTAAATTTACATGGTGGAATTAATGACTCTGGTAAAGACGGCTTCGTCATTTGTCGTGGACGTAAGTCACCGATGAGCTTTTCGTAACCAAATGAACAATAATCAATGGGTAGTAATTGTTAGATGAGCATTTTTCCGTATAAATGTTTGTACTGTAGCCCTTAATAAATGCAAAACATCGGAAGTGCATATCACTCTCATCAAATTGAAATCTATATTTTGAGATATCAGTATAAATCTGAGTTCATCAGCAGATAATTTTTTCTTTGAAAATGAATATGTGCACACTGCTTCTAACTGTTTGAATTACTCATTATTTAGGTCAAGGTTTCCCAGAGGCATGAGAGCTGCTTGTACAAAATCTTCAGACGCAGCTTTCCACCAAATCTACTAGTTGTGTCGCAACCACTTACAGCATGTAATGCTGACAAAATATTGCATATGTTTTCACCCAGGGATTCAGCAGCCAAATGGCATCCTAGAAAACATTTCTTTGTGTGAGAACCGTGAAACCATAGACCAGATACAGACATCCAACCCAATATTTGCTAAGTATTTCCAGAACGAAACCGCCAAGACAAATACATCTGTATCAGTGCTGATTTTTTTTTAAGTTATAGGTCGACAAACGAACAAGCGGGTCACCTGATGGTAAGTGATCACCGCTGCCCTTGGACAACTGCAACACCAGGGTTGTAACAGAAGCGTTGCCAGCCTTTCAGGAAGATATAGACTCGTTTTTTGAAGGTTTCAATGTCGTATCGGTCCGGGAACACTGCTGCAGGAAGTTGATTCCACAGTTCGGTCGTACGTGGTAAAAAGTTCCTTTTAAAACGTATGGTGGTTGATTGCCGCCAACTATCCAAGTGGTGTGGATGAAATTTTAATTTCAGGCGGGTGGTGCGGTGGTGGAATTTTGCAGCAGGTATTAAGTCGAACAATTCTTCAGAGCATTCCCCATGATAAATGCGATAAAAATGCACAATTGGATGCAACCTACGAGGGTGCGTTTTTAAGTTCGCGGAATGAGAGGGTTGGAGAGGGGTGATTAGGCTCATTAGGACCGTAACGCGTTCAGTGACTCATAATTAGTATAAATACGAGGTTTCATTGTTATCAGACAATTAGTCTTTGAGCTATCGTCAACCAAGCAACATAATCGGGAGTGAAAAGTGAAATATGGAAAAAATCGAATATCGTGCCGTTATAAAGTTCCTTACCAAGCAAGGAAAATCAGTTGCGACCATAATGAATGAGATGTCATCGGTTTACGGTGACTCTTGTCCAGGAAAAACTAAGGTATACAAGTGGCACAGTTTGTTTAAACAAGGAAGGGAATCCCTTGAAGACGACCCGAGGCCGGGCAGGAGCATCGAGGTGACCACGCCAGAACTTATTCAAAAGAATAAACAACTCGCAGAAATGGTTGGAGTATCCGATACAACCATTTTTAAAATTCTGCACGATCATCTTGGCATGACTAAGGTCAGCGCAAGATGGGTACCGAGAATGCTCACGCCGCCGCAAAAACAACAACGCGTAGAGTGTTCACGTGCATTTTTGGACCTCTGCAGTGACGACAAGGATGGTGTATTGAGTCGAATTGTTACTGGAGACGAAACTTGGGTTCATCATTATGAACCAGAGTCGAAACAAGACTCCATGCAGTGGCATAAAAAGGGCACAGCACCCCCCAAGAAGTTTAAGGTGTCACAGTCAGCTGGGAAACTCATGGCAACGGTCTTTTGGGACTCAGAAGGAATATTGTTGATCGATTATAAAGATAAAGGTGTTTCTATAACCGGAGAATACTACGCTTCAATATTAGAGCGACTAAAAGAACCCATTAAAGAGAAAAGACGGGGAAAATTGACGAAGGGTGTGCTGCTTTTGCACGACAATGCGCCCGTGCACAAGAGTCGCGTTGCGTTGGCTGCCCTGCATAAGGTGGGCTTCGATATTTTAAACCACCCACCCTACCCAGCCCAGACCTAGCCCCAAATGATTATTACCTCTTCCCAAAAATGAAAAAAGAGCTTCGGGGTAAAAAATTTACCACCGATGATGAAGTTAAGGAGGCAGTTAATTCAGCGTATTTTGAAGACAAAGATAAAACATTTTTTTATGAGGGTATAAATAAATTAAATAAAAGGTCTGAAAAATGTATCCGTCTTGCAGGTGAATATATTGAAAAGGAAAAATAATTTGGTTTTTTTATTTCCACCCCTTACCCTCCATTCCGCGAACATAAAAACGCTCCCTCGTACTTAGAGCCAGAGGATCGAGACGGCCGACGAGAGTCACATCGTCAATTATACGAATTGCTCAATTTTGAATACGGTCAAAAGAGTTGGTATTTAGGTGCCCCAGAGATGGGAGCAATATTCCATATGCGGCCTAACTTGTGCCTTATACAGCTGAAGGCGATGTGACAATGTGAAATATCGCCTTGCTCTACCTTGGATACCCAATTTTGGACAAAGTGATTATGCTAATATGAGTATTTTGATATCGTTAAATAAGCAAAATTGTTCGGTGTTTTTTTTTCCTGCAAAT
Organism: Acrobasis suavella; assembly: GCA_943193695.1. Taxonomy (NCBI): domain Eukaryota; kingdom Metazoa; phylum Arthropoda; class Insecta; order Lepidoptera; family Pyralidae; genus Acrobasis; species Acrobasis suavella. The sequence continues at coordinate 35,919,231 of OW971928.1, forward strand.
TTAGTTAGAAATGTCGTTAGAAGTAGTCTTCTAACGACATTTCTAACGTTTTTCAATACGGTACACTTTAAACAGACACTAAGAATTTACGAAAATACTATTATTTTATATGTATATACAAAAATACGACTTAACAAAGCGTCGTCGACTTAACAAACGTCAATAGATGTAGAAACACACTAAACGCGTACGCGCGCTATGCTTACTATATGGGCGAAGAGGGGATGTGAAGGGAGCGGGAAGGGACCATCACACCCGGCGGCAAAATGTGTTTTGTCATTATTTAGGGTCCCAGGTATAAGAATCCGATAATAGTTGCCGTCACTCGGATTTTGCATACTCAACTACCTCCAGCGCCTGGACTAGTATGTAGGTAAAAATTAATATGTTCTTCGCTTCGGAACAAAAGTGTAATTAAAAAAGCGCAATTTTTCTCTTTGATTAAAGTAATTAGAGATGTTTCAGGTTATTTGTATTGACTTGTAATTATTTGTGTAAATGTGAATACTTTTTTGTAAGTTTAAGCCGATAGTAAATATGTTTCAAGTTTAATTAAAAATATAAAACGATATGAAGGACCACGCGAACAAAGTTATGCTTATGACTGAACATTTTATCGTAAGTTTTTATAGTAAGGAGTGAACATTTTATAGTAAGGTGCCCTTCGAAAAATTATTTCTTAGTATTTATAGTATGAAAACGACACCAAACAAAGGTTAGTATTAAATTGCTGGTTGAAGTCTGATTAGGTATTGTAGGTAGATTGTAGGTTTACTTTTCTTTATATTCTGTTTTGTATTTGCTAGTTTTTATCATAGATGGAGATGAAAAGAGTGTACTACTCGGGTACTGCTGGTAGGACTGCTGTAGCTGTGAGAGGGTAGACAGCGCAAATTTGGAAATATAAGCTCTCAAAAAACTTTTGATTTATAATATTTATAACGAAGATTAATGTAAAATAATCAGTCAACTATAACGGCGTTATTGTTATAAACGCGCGAAAGTGTTATATAAGCTCTTGAGTAACAGGGTTAGCAAATAAAGTTCAACACTAATTCTGACCTGTAAACTCGTGAAAGCCGGATGAGCGGCGCCACAAATATCAAGCAAACAACAATTCAAACTCACACAATACACGTACGTACAAAATTATTACTTTAATTAATCAACTAAACTGGAAGCGGAGATAAAATTGCCATCGATACCATAAAACTAGAAGTTGTCAGATCACAACTAACTTGAAACACGGCTAACAAATAATTGCTGACAGCGCCATCCATTATTTAGCACCAGTACTACTGGAGCTAAACGAAAGTCATAACATTCTACTGCTATAATATAAAATGGCAAGCACTTGCGAAGGATGCCTACAAAAACTACCGAAACGAGAATTATTGACTTGTGCTATATGCAAGTCTAAATATGATCTGGAATGTGCAAATGTTTAACTAGATTTAATAATACTATGAGTTCAGAGCATAAAATCTCTTGGAAATGTCAATCCTGTCGATGCAAAACACCAAAAAATGGCAATACAAATACACCAGCGCGAGCTCAATATACAGCAGACTCACTGGACAATTATTCCCAAATTACAAATACTGAAAGGAAAAATATTACAGTGCGAAAACCACCTTGTGCTGCCGTTTATGACGTTTCTGCTAGTTTTGACGATAATAAGAGCTTATTTGGTGAAACAATGCCTGATAAGGATGAAACAGAAAAAATTAAAAAAAAATGATTATATTACATTCAACCAACTAGAACGACTTTTAGAGAGGAAATTAGACGAAAACAAACAAAATTTGCTTACAGAAATAAAGACAACACTATTAGCTGAACTCACAAAGAATGTGTCAAGTGAGATAACTCAAACCAAAATTACACAATGGATGAATGATCATAATTTAGAAATAAATTTTAATAAAACTAAAATCATGCAATTTAGGCCTTATCAAAAATCTGAATTACAAATTTCATTTAATGATAATAATATTAAACTAGAATGTGTTCCTAATTTCCCTCTGCTGGGTATTGTTGTGGATTCCCATATAAATTGGAAAGCCCATATTGAAAAAATAAGTGCAAAAATGTCACAATTTATCTACGCACTACGCGAACTTAAAAAGTCTACTAATACAAAGACCGCTCTTACTTCGTACTATGCATGCGCGCACGCGTGATTAAGTTACGGAGTGATAATGTGGGGGTATAGCACGGATGTCCATGACTTGTTGGTGCTCCAGAAAAAATGTGTCCGAATACTCACCAATCTAAAGCGTCGTGACAGTTGTAGGGAGCACTTCACAAATCTCAGAATACTTACTTTGCCAAGTATTTACATATTAGAGTTGTGTAAATTTGTGAGAAAAAATTATATTCATTATAAAAAGTTCATTGACGTTCCGCGTCGATTTGAATCGCGCACACCAAACGACATAATACAAATATCATCTAAGTTAGAACTACATAAATCTGAACCTTACCCTATGTCTGTTAAATTATATAATCACTTGCCCAAGAACATAAAAGACGGAGAGAAAACATTTTTAAAATTATTAAAATCTCATCTGCTAAAAAAATTATATTATTCAGTCGCCGAATACCTGCAGGACACGATAAAATAAAATAGAAAATGTCTACCTCCCTCTCGTCCCATTGCAATGCCTGACAAGGTGCATGTGATGTTTTTTTTTGTATAGAATAGATCATGTGCAATGCTATGTAATTATTAAATAAATAAATACTGTTACATTTTTATCCCGGGCGATATACATGAATCCCTCGCGTCACTTAGGATTCAAAGTAGCGCCCTCGCCTCCAAAATATTACCTTATATCCTTGTAGAACAATCTACTATTTTATAATTTCATATGAAAAAGTAACATTACTCGAAACCGAAATCAAAATATTTTTTAAAACCACTCAAAAATAAGTAAGCCTTTTAAATCTGGTTGTAAAACGAAAGTGTCAAATAATAAGAAATGATGCAAGTATTGGTATGTGACGTCACTGCCATTATGTTTCGCGCGAAAGACATAGCAAGATGTCTTCAACATGCTTCCACTTTTCTTCGCACCAACCTATATGGTACCAATTTTCTTGATGATTTTAGAAAAAGATTTTTTTAAAAGTTTTATGTGTAGTTTCGTATAAAATATTTACTAAACAGGTCTATGAAAAGGAAAAGAAGTTTTACCTAGTAGTAGGATTCTTCCTGACATAAGCTGTCAAACCGACCGCACTGGCACCTTGGCCAGTCGTAAATATGGCTCTAGGAGCGATCTGAAACATTTTTAATAATGATAGTTTACAATAACATTATTCTTCATCAGGTTTTTATAGTTTCCACGGCAGGAGCACGACCCTCTCTATACTGCTAAAGCCATACTTGGCCAGAGCAGTCAGAGGAGAGTGTAGGCCAATTACCTAAACTCTACCCTGGCTAGACAGATTATAGAGGTTCTTACAAGCTTTTTTTAGCTTCTATTTCCTAAGTGTCCTTCTACGAAATGCACAGGACTTGAAGTGGTCCTATTCTAATCTGCTGGAAACCACATGATTCGGTTTCAAACTTTTATAAGCGCTTACCTTTTCAGTATATTTCAGGAACTGTGATTTCGCAGTGCCGGGGTCTCCACAGATTAGAACATTGATGTCCCCTCTCACTTTGTGTTTTTCACCTGTAAACAAAAGTAATTAAGAAGTATTACAAACAGCATCATTTATTGAGTGTGACTACACCTAACTATACTAGTCTTCGGCATGCTTTTCACCATTGATAGTATTATATTTAAGAAAGAAAAAGCGGGAACGCGCACTCCAGGCTCCAAAGCAGCACGAGGATTCAATCGGGAATGCGCTTAGATGAAGACTAAGTACCCGGATTCTTAGGCTCCCCTCCAAACAACGCCAATGCCAGTCCCCTCCTGATATAATCATGTCCAAATATATATGGTGCAATGCTCTGCACAATCCGCTCCCCTATTTGGGGATCCCTGGACAGCTTGAAGATGTCAGTCACGTCCTCGTCTGTGAGGAACTTTACAATGTCCTAAGGGATAAAGATGTGATAATGTATCTGTAGATTACCTGGATTCTTAGGCTCCCCTCCAAACAACGCCAATGCTAATCCCCTTTTAATATAATCATGTCCAAATATAGAAGGCGCAATGCTCTGCACAATCCGCTCCCCTATTTGTGGATCCTTGGACAGCTTGACGATGTTGGCCACGTCCTCATCAGTCAGGGACTCCACGATGTGCTTGCAGTCTTTGACGACGATGTAATTGGCTATGATCACTGTAGCGAACACTGGGAAACCCTAAGGAAGAAAATGTATTTCAAAATTGAAAAAAATAATCTCCATAGAACTGCAAGACTGAAAATACTCTGTATGTCTCATTCATTAAGAAGAGCATATTCAAGCAGAAATAGAAAAGCTGAATGGTACTTACTATTTTTAAGGCCAGTTAAGTTATTTAGGTAATTTGTGGGTGGCCGCAAAGAAAACATTTTTTTATACATAAAATTCTCATTTAGACCCTTTGTTTCTCACCTGTTCAGTATTCAGTGACCCATCATAGTTATTCGTGTATACTCCAGTCAAATCTACCTCATCCCCGGGCTTGCAGCGGTCACACAGATCAGCTAGCAGTATGCAGTCCTTGCTCCGGGGGATCCGTCCGGCGGGGATGCGGCCTGGGGACTCCTGGATGGTGACTTTTTGATAGTTGCGGTACACTGTTTGTTCCATATTTACCTGTAAGTGAAAGATATTGAATAATTTATTTAAATTATAATTGACAGACTTTTTTAAATTGTCCTGGGTCTTAGATGTTTATCTTTATATGTATTTGTTATAAAATAAAGTATCGTTGAGTTAGTATCCCATAACACAAGTCTAGAATTTACTTTGAGGCTAGCTCAATTAGTGTAAAATAAATATTTAAGGAGGATTCCATAAACAATTTTTGCCGTTTTTTGCTTGATAATAGGTCTTTACCTATGAAATTACCGTTCTGCAGCTTGAATTTAATTCCAAAGGAACCTCTAGGCCTCATAGCTTCCTCAAAAATTAAACGAAACATTGAGGCCTAGAGGCTCTACTTTGGAATTAAAAAGTTAATAAAATTTCTATAAATTCTTTTCTCATGGCTTTTCTCTACGACCATTAGTTTAACCAGCAAATGGCTTCACAAACAACCCTACCTACAATTTTCAAATCAAAATAATTTTTGTTTGGCTAAGAATTCTAATTTCAAATTAATTTTATTTTAAAAAAACATGGATTTTTTTCCAAAAGTAGTAATTTGTTTATTGATTAGTGTTACATTTTCATTGCATTTCAATCTTTTTCGTCATCATGGATACGTGAAAAATTATGGAATATGAGTACCGTCGTGGCAGCAACGCGGCACAAGCGCCACGCAACATCAACGACGTTTACGGAGCTAACACTACAAACCAACGCACCACCTGTTATTGGTTTGCTCGCTTCCGTTCTGGAAATTTCGACCTGAAAAATGAACCTCGCGGTCGTCCGAAGGCTTTGGTCGACAATGACGAATAAAAGGCGATTGTGGAAGCTGATGATACAAAATCTACGGCTGAATTAGCAGCAGCTTTCGACGTTAGCGTCAAATCAATATTGGTCCATTTGCGTCAAATTGGCAAGGTAAAAAAGCTTGACAAATGGGTGCCCCACAAACTCAATGATCGCCAGCGCGAAGTACGCGTCAAGACGTGCCTTGTACTGCTCAACAGACACACAAATGAAGGAATTTTGAACCGCATTGTTACCTGCGATGAAAAATGGATTCTGTTTGATAACCGCAAGCACTGAGCAAGTTGGTTGGATCCTGGTTCAGCACCTAAACAATGCCCTAAACGAAAACTTACCCCTAGAAAAGTGATGGTCACTGTTTGGTGGTCTAGCGCCGGTGTGATTCATCACAGCTTCTTACCAAACGGGGTGAGCATTACTGCAGATGTGTACTGTGAAGAACTGAACACAATGATGGAGAAGCTGTCACATCTCCAACCAGCATTGGTCAATCGCTCCTCTCCGCTGCTCCAGCACGACAAGGCGCGACCTCATACTGCACAGCAGACGGTCTCCAAGTTGCAAGAACTGGGGTTGGAAGCTCTCCGTCATCCGCCCTACTCACCAGACCTTGCGCCTACAAACTACTACTTTTTCCAGAATTTGGATAACTTCTTGGCGGGAAAAAAATTCAATACCCGATAGGCAGTACATAATGCCTTTGAAGAATTTGTTGCCTCCCGTCCAGCTGATTTCTTTAAGAAGAGCATCAATAAACTGCCACTGCATTAGCAAAGATGCGTTGATTGCATGGGTGAATACTTCGATTAATACAAATAAAAAATACATGAAAAAAATTAGTTTAAATTTTTTCATAAAAAACGGCAATTTCATAGGTAAAGACCTAATATTAATAAGGGCAACACGTACACGCTTAAAATATTCACAGAATATTCAGTTGTATATTCACTTTAATAATTTGTCAAAACTAAAAACTGACTTCACCCCCAAACTACACAACCGATTTTGATAAAATTTCGATGGTACCACCTAGAAAGTACACCCTTTTGAACAAAAAAAGAATTTTTTAAAGCGTCTTTGAATAATCGGTGAACATACATAAAAAAAATAAAGGATCGCGACGAATTGATAACCTCCTCCTTTTTTGGAAGTCGGTTAAAAATAAATAATTAAAATAAAATACATATTCAAGGTGGGCATACAACAAACGTGATTTTTTATTGATAATGGTAGGAACCCTTCGGCGCGAGTCCGGTCCGTCTCGCTCTTGGCCTGTTATTTAAAATGCTAAAACACTGGGGCCAGAACTACATAGTCCAAAAAAATATATTTTTATTAATAAAAATATATTGTTTTGAAAATATAAAACAATAAACATTTTTTTTTTCAATATATACTGACACATATATTTCGGGTGAATTCAGTCCAATACATTAAACAACTTTTCCAGGAAAAATTAGGCGAATAACAAAAAATATCACTTTTTCAAGATTAGTTCTGTCCAATACTTATAAAAAGAAGAACTAAATACTTATAAAAACTCACCATGAAAGGGCCAGCACTCTGACACTCTGGACACGAGCCCGGCTTGACTTCAGCATTCTGTGACTGCACAAAGGGCCCCAGAATGTACCCACAACGATTACAGTCATATTTCACAACCGATAGTTGTGGCAAGACGCCAGTAGTCGACGTTATCACGCCAACTGTTCGCACCAACTGAAAAATAAATAAAAAGTAAGCCAAATATGTTTCTTGATTTAATCTTCCTTTGTTCCTCTGCATAGTATGAGTGATTGTCAAACTTTCCCTCATAAGAATATAACATACACTCGTACTATCATGTCTTCATCCCTAATGGGGCGACTGCTTATTTACAGCTGCAACATCAACATGCAATTCAGCGAGAAGGTAGAAAAGGGAATCAAAATAGTGATGGCTAGCCACATTGCCTATCAACCTGATTTGCATATAAGAATATTAAAAACCACACACCTGATTCAAATGCAGTTTCCGGAAGGTTCTCAACTCTTCTATTAATGGCAAATCAGATATCCGTACATGTATTTCTGAAGTAACCCGTTCATAACTTGGAAAGATTTGTAAGACAATATCTTTAGCGACTTCATCGAATATCTGGAGCATCTGGAACGGAGCTTCTGGAAGGAAGTAAGCAAGAACTTGTTCTCTGCGGGCGAGGACGTCGAACTCCACGTGGAATGATGCTTGGTTGTGTTCGCACATGCGACGGATTCGCTCTTTGTAAACATATTGCCCTTTGGAGTTGGTGTAGGTGCGTAAGAAGTTTTTGAACCTGTTACACAGAGAAACTCACATATTGTATATGTATATATAAATAAATATATATATTTTATAAATACAAAAATAAATAATTTAACTTATAATTTAACTTATAATTTGACGAAGCTGTTGTGTAATTCAATGATTTGATTTTATAATAATTTGAATTAATCAAAGATTTAATATTAAAATAAATAAATAATGTTTAATTAATAGCATTGCGACTTAGAATTTGATGGGCAGTCAGATTTGGAGCCCTTTGCCTAAAAAAAGAAAAAAAATATCACTAACAAGAGAAACAAATTGATTTACTAAATGGCAAAATCTGTGTGAAATAAATAGACATATCACAGCAATCTGTTCTAAAAATACATTGAACTTAACATATTTCTATAATTACCTGTTAGCAATCTCAGTCCTAGGGCCCAACATGGACACCCACTCCTTGGTGGTGTACCCCTTCGTGTCCTCCAAGTTCTCAATGCTCTCGATGCCCTCTTCCACTTGCTCATCGGTGCCCATGGCGGCCTTTTCCGCAGCACGACGGCGTTTGGCTCGGGGCGCATCACCGCTTTCTTCATCAGAGTCATCTGTGCAATGTGGAAAGATATTTTAAGATTCATATTTTGCGATGCAATATTTCCCTACCATTATGTTCTAACTGCTGGGCAAAGGCTCCACGGATTTCTGTCCTTAGCAGCCTGCTGCCATTCCTTTATAAAGCTGTCTATCAACTTTCTCGGTGGTTAACCCCTATGCCTGCCATTAACATAATAACTCTAGACCAGCTGACTTCAATAACGACCACGTCTTTTTTAAGTCGTCCTACAAAAGCACAGCACTAGATTTGCTAAGTGTCATTCTCATTCATTCAATCTATTAACAGACATTCATTTCATTCGGCAGGACTTTTGCAATGTATACTTAATTTTCAAACAATGAATCAACTAACTAGTTACTGATGTAAAATTGTTCCTTTATATTAGTGCAGTATCTTAATATATACCAAGGCATCTTTGATTATGTTGACAGTGTTTTCTTTTTATTAATGATAGAGTGAAGTGTACTTGGTGCGTAAATGCTATCAATAGAAAAAAACTGTGATATGTGGCATCTACTCTAATTCGTAAGTACATAATAGCTTGTTGATGCCTGCGCTCTTATAGCACCCACAAGGTAGTCCTGCGGGCAACCATGTGAGTGCAGTGATGCATGCAGCACACATTTTATAGTTTAGAAGAATTTTAAATACATAATAAGCCTTTTAACCAAAAGATGACTTTCTCAGCATCACCTGTTGGTTGATTAGTGAAAAAGGCCTAGCCTTAAGTCTGCCATTTACCTGTATTGTAATGAATTTAAATCAAGACCCCGCACTTTTTATTGTTAGACCCTGATAGCTTTTCCTAATGCCATCTGGTTTTGGTGAAGGTAAAGGTAGACAACCAGTTGAGAAGTATTAAAGTAGACTTAAAATGATTCTTCAAATGATTTTAGTAGACATCTCTTGTAAAATTGTTTGCCCATAGTAATGTATCAGATTTTATCTACAATATTCTAGTAACTTAGTTTCACAGACCGTCACCGACCAGGGTAAATAAGTACACTAATAATATTACAATTTAGCCTGAATTCAGACTAATAAATAATTTAACATTCTACATGCCTTCTAAAGCACAGATGCTTTCAAAAGCATGTAGAAACCGTTGGTTCCGGCTGTCATCTTGATAAATCTGACACCAGTGTTGGCCACTTACACATATGGAAAACAAAACAAAAACAACTGACCATAAAGCAGCCCACGGTCATCTCTCCTTAGCCTGCCCTCATCTCTATCTCTTCTGCGCAATTCCTGCTCAGCGGCCACCCTGTCTTCTATAGCGATGTTGTCGTAATCCTCATCGTCCAGATCTTCGTTGTCGTAGCGGTCCAGTGCAGGCATTGGACGATAATCACTGTTAAAAGGAAAAAGATTGCATGTTAATGTTAAAATACAAAAAGTTCATCAACTTTGCTTATTTTAAGAGGGAAACAAGATAAATACATAGTATACTGGGACAATATTCAATAAATCAATAATTTATAAAAAATAAAACATCTCAAAATCAGTTCTACCTACTTGACACATATATATTTGTAATTTATGCAAAAAGACTGATGGTATTTGACTAGAAGAAACTAAGCATGGTTTGGTATACAGCTAATACTACTCACTATAATAAGACAGCAGATTTTCTATGAATGTGGCAGTAAGTCAAATTTACTTACGCTTCCATATTATCATTAAACAGTTCCTCCCCATCGTCCTCCTCCTCGTCCTGCGGATTGTCGCCAAGAATGGCGCTCTCATCTTCAAACATCTCATAGTCCCTAGCAGGCGAGGTCATTCTAGATCGAGCTCCATCCCGCTCCGATGGTGTGTCTGGTGCTGGTGAACTCTGTCAAATTATAGAAACCATTAAATAGTGACTATTAATCTATGCCAAGTAAGTGATTTGATAATAATTCTAGCAAAAATGCCGCAGTTCAAGATTACCTAACCTAAAATTATTTTAAAATTTCTTATTATGTAGCTATATTAAGACATCAAACCTAATGATTTAATGAATGGTACCTATTATAATGGTAATTACCATATTTTTTACTGCTTCATAGTAATGAGACATTCGAAAATAGCATATAGATATATCATTATGATCTTGACCTCTTATCTAAAAAATTACTCACCATTGTGTTTTATCACTTGATTCAATATACCTTGGCACTTATAATCAATAAATTTCCACTATTTTGGGCTAGTTTATGTATTTTTCAATAAAACAAGCAATAAAAGGTTACCTACAAAGCGTCGGTTTGACTTGACAGATGCGACAAAAATGCGCGCGAAATCAACTTGTCAAAAAATACAGACGCGAAAACTATTTCGGTCACGTTCGATTATAATGTAAAATGATTATACACATACATCATCCATCACCATGACCACCAGGAGTTTAAGCATAGCCTGCATGTATGATCATCAACAATAATCTTTGTCATGTATTCTTGTTATCTGACAGCATTATGTAAGTAATCTTTGTTTTGTATTTACGAGAACGCAACATAACCTAAAAACATTTCTCTTGACATTTTTATGTTGTAATGGCACTAGAAATTTCATTATTTTATTTATTTTAAATAATAATGGCTAAATATATAGCTCAAATTATAGTACTGGGGGCCCAAGTAGTCGGGCGAGCTTTTGCCAGAGCTCTGAAGCAAGAAATAGCGGCGTCTCAAGAGGCTGCTAAACGGGCTGGTGGTGGAGCACAGGGTACCAGAAGAGCTGCTGCAAATGCATCCACAGGACTTACATTAGAAGAAGCAATGCAGATTTTAAATGTAGATAAATTAGACAATGAAGAGATCAAGAAAAAATACGAACATTTGTTTTCTGTGAACGACAAATCAAAAGGTGGCTCCTTCTATTTACAATCAAAAATTGTTAGAGCAAAGGAAAGGATAGACGTCGAGTTCAAGGATAAAGCGAAACCAGAAAGTCCAAAGGAAGGGACGGACACATCGTGAGATAATAAATTGTTTAGTTATAGAATTAATTTGAGTCATTAATGGTGTTTACAAGTGAAACAAGTTGATTTTTGTAAAATATTTTATTGCATAGAAATGCGTACACAATAGTGACTAGAATACATCAGTCTTCATAATCAAGATTACTTCATGAAATAAAAGTCCTACAGAGACATGAATAAGGCTTATGCAAGATACATGTTTTGCTGAAGCATCATCTGTTATAGTTACAAATAAATTTTGCTTAGCAGAAAACTTGCTTTTACTGTTCAACGAAAGTAGCATAAGATTTTCCTCAGTAAAATGGCATCAGGGATAAGACATTAATAAAGTTAATATTTTAAGGAAGAGTAGTACCATCTCACTAGTTATTGTAAGATGGACTTTGACAATGTTACTTTGCTACTGGAGTTGAAATGCTAAAAAGCTAATGAAAACTGTGACGATCTTGTCACAGTTGGAAAAGTCACCCAATGTCAAAATACAATACGAGTTCATGGCTAGGTGACATTTAAAGCAGACACAACATGAAAAAAGACTTCATCACTTGAAATCCTCCTTCCATCTTGAAATCCACTAATCTTCCATTCCTATCAATTATGCTTCTTGTCTATTTTCCAAAGCAATTTTGACTTTTTAAGACTCCTCGCTTCCCTTAACACACTTCAGATTTCTTAACAAATATTGTCACATTTGGCATGACACTATATCACACATCACAGCAATGGGGACTGGCCCCATTGCTGCAAGCAATGATTAATAAAAAAAGGAAACATTTCTTGGAACAAAATACTTTTCACTAAGTAAATTCACAGAATAGGTATTCAAAAAGCAAATATTATTATTATTTTACATTTTAGGTTTTTATATTATAAGTCTATAGGTGTTTATAAAATAAAGATGATAATATTTATTAAACTTTTAAAATAATTCAAACATTTGCAATATATATTTCTGATCAAAATCATAATAATAAATAATTTTATTTCATGTCAATATTATAGGTATGCTTAGGGTATAATCATATGCTAGTAGTCACCACACCACCAATATGTGAGTACTTCCAGTACCTGCTATGAAACAGTTCACATAGATCATTACATAGTTTTACTTACATAGTGGTGGCTGATGCAGTTTAAATAAATTATCATAAAAAAAATATGACTAGAAAAATATAAAATGGAATGTCAAAAGGAAGAATTAATCAATGGAAGATATTATCCATTACATAAAACTATATCAAATTTATTGACCATCTTGAGCACACCTTATTTAAAAATCACAAATTACTTAAAAATTAAAGTTGTTTAAAAATCGCAGCTCTCTAGCGTCATTTTAAAATTAGGAATTATTTAACAAACTTTCATTTTGTTTGTTTAGTAATTCCACATTAAAAATAGATTTGCTGAAGATGAAAATACACAGAACCAATTTTCACACAAGGAAATACTCCTAATAATATTTGTCTAGTTTAATGGTAGACATATAGATCCAAACTTTTGTAAATCATACTAACAATAGTACAATTTGGCAATTATTATCTTCACCAAATCATCAATACACCAGCATATTATAAAAACATTTAAAATTCAGCTCAAAATGTATATTTGATTACAGAGTTTACAAGACTACATTGCCATTCACACAATACACGAGCACACAATGGTATACATGTTTCAAAACATTCATTTCAGTCAATACCTACACTAACAATATTAATTTCAGATCATTGATATGATTGTTCTATCAAAATGCCAACTCAATTAGACTGAAAAGTCTTACAATGTTTTACTATCATTTATATATAAAAAATGTCAATTGCAATACTTATTATGACAGTAAAAATTAATTGGCCAAGTGCGTGCGGGCCACGCGCAGTAGGGTTCCGTAGTTACGAACGCCAACTTTGAGTTCATGCCACTAAAATATATACCGTTACACACATATATAACCGTTTAGCAGATAGAGGGGGGGGGGGGACACTTGATTCTAACAATTTTTTTCACTTTAAAAGCAAATATTTCAGAAACGGATCCCAAAATCGAAAAACGGTGTTTACAAACTCACAATATTTTTTAAAAGACCTATTCTACGATACCCAACATGATTGGTTAGTCGAGAAAAAAAATTTTCACTTTACTTGTATGTGAGCTACCCTAAATAATTTTTTTTATTCAATATTTTATTTTACCATTTTTTCCGCCTAATTAATATACATATTTTTACCAAATCACAGCTTTCTAGTACTTATAGTCGCTAAGTAAAACAGCGGACAGACAGACAGACAGACATGGCGAAACTATAAGGGTTCCTTGTTTACTACGGAACCCTAAAAAACTGTATTGCTTTGTTAATTTAGGTTGGCTTTACATCCATAAGGACCACAACCTCATACGGACTACACTCAGACATACCTAAAGTGCTGCAAAGCCATCCGTAAAAACCTTTCTCAAAATCACACACATCCTTCCACCAGTTGGCCCCACTGAACGTGAGTTGCACAATACCAGCATACAACCCCAGTCCAACAGTAAAAAGTACTATCAAAAATGGATACAGTAATATCACAATCGGAGCCAAAAACACCTTTTTTATACAGCTCAAATTCTCAGTCACATGTGTAAAAATGTTATACCAGGCCAAAGTTCCCATATAGAAGGAATAAACAGCAGAAATACAAGCAACAATTGGAATACAAACCAAGCTGAACAGAAAAATATGTGGACCATTGTACAGAGAGCATTTGGAAATATCCATCTTGTTGTATTCCTCAGCAACAATAGCTGCCTCAATAATCTCCAGCTCTTCCCTTGAAATGTTCAACTTTACATCAACATTTTGACCTTTCTTCTTACCTCTTTTTATAGTGCCAGTCATGGTTAAATAGCCATCCCTGGAATTATCCGTAAGAGAGCATTCAGCTGAAATTGAGTCTTCAGATTCAACACGTAGAGCAGTGATTTCTGAATCAGTATTTTCAGACTCTACTATGCCAGGGACAATGTTGACTCTCTTTTTCCTTTTAGCACTGTTTTTGAGGCTGTCAGTGAGAGGTCCCATTTCAAAGCTATTTTCAGATTGTGTTTGGGACATGCTGTTGGGAGTAGCAGATGAGCTTTCATTAAGATCATTCAAAATTCGGCATCCTCTTGGTAGATCACTATCATTGACTTCTCGTAAGTCTCCATGGCTTGAGCATGCATCAGAGGAATTTTCATATATTGGAGAGAGGTCAATGATCTCACGGCTGCTGTGAATAGTTGACAGTGGTTGGTACCCATTCTTTTGCATGTTCCTTTGATTGTCATCTTGTTCATTGTCTTCATCATGAACATCGGTGATGATGGGGAGGTTTATTCTCATGTTGGATTTTAGCCCCTCCATGGTGGAATGTATGATGCCATTGACAACATGCTCTGTCACTGGTGAAAGACCGTTCTTGTATTTGGTTGGTAAATCGTTGTCCGCTACTCCCTGTAAAAAGAGAAGTTTATTTTACAGGTATTAATTAAAGGCTATGATAACTGGCTTAGTGCGGCTACATATTGTAGTAGTAAGCCTATGTCCAATCTTTATTTTTTAATTTAATTTTGGTACGAATTATCCATAAGACTGGCTTATCTAATGCCACGTTTACACACTCGCAAGTGGTGAGGCGAATAGCGAGGCGAGTCGTGAGCACGGGTGTGTGAACAGATGCTCGCTATTCACCTCGTCACTCACTGCTCACTTCGTCACTCCCCGCGCTCGCTTTTGAAGCGGTTTTTCGAGCGCGAATCAAAGGGGACGAATAGCGACGCGAAACTAGGCGTTTACATTATACCGGATTTACGTACTCGCGCTCGCGCTCGCCTTGGCACTCGTCAAATAGTTCGACGAAACATTCGTGCGCGAGTGCCGACGCGAGTGACCGTTTACACATTCGCGGAGCATTCATTTAAACATTGATCCGCGGACATGGAGAACCTTCAAATAGTCGCATAACTATTTGAATGTTATAACCCAAAGGCTGACTGGTAACGCTTTTAGCGTTTAGTTCACCTATTGTTTTGTATAAACTTTGTATTTGATGAACAATAAAGATTAAATAACTATAAGTCTATTTGTTTAGGTATTTAAAAGAATGCCTAAACAAATGGTTTCTTTTTATAAATAAAAATAAATCCGACTGGTACCTATCACGAACTGAATAGTGAGCTTGCGAGTGCATAAAATAACCGCCATAAGGCAACGCCGGTCAAATTCGTTCTACCGTGAACACAAAGCAAAACATTTTAGTCTACTAATTATGTACCTATATAAAGTTGTGTAGCCTATTAAATATACAGTTGTTGAGTGTAGTGTTTCTAATATAAGAAGGAAACTACGAATTTATGAGAATTTACAAACCTGCACGCTAATTACGTGGTCTACATGGTTTGCTACAGTGTTTTTCTTCTGACCATTCCGCTTCTTCGGTAATATAAATATTGGCTGCTCCACTTGCGCCATGTTTACACAAAGATTATGAAAACGCGTAAATAAACCACAATATCACTGCGGTATAATAATAGGTAGTAAAAACCACAAAAATCACAACACAAAGCGAAACCGCATCCGCTGATCCGCCATCAATCAAATAAACAACCAGTGTTGCCAGCTCCTAAATAAAAAAAGCCGGAAACTTAGGTGAAAAAGGAAACTTAAAATAATATAAATTTTAATTCCTGGAAACATTTCGACTTCGTACAAAAATTATATTCTCGACAGCTTTTATAAAGTCTCTCCCGAGATTAAATTACTTACGGAAGATTCTTTACAACTTCTGGGTGCTCCATTACTGGGACCCAGCGTTCAGCCTCTCTTGGATAAAAAAATCGATAATTTTTATTATACATCCTCTAGATTGGACATTCTAAATTCTCACGTTGCATACATAATTCTAAAATATTGCCTTTTTGTACCTAAATTCACTTACATTCTTCGCTCTAGTCCAATCTGGAAACATTTGGAACTTGCAAACAAAATTGACGATTTTCTCTTTAGAAAAAATTCTAAATTTACATCTCGACGAAAATTCATGGACACAGCTTACTTTACCTATTAAAGATGGTGGCATAGGCATCAGAAAAATTACCAGTGTTCCTCTTCCCGTTTTCCTTTCTTCTGTTCGCAGTGTCTCACATCTCTGCAAAAAAATAATCAAAGATGACCTAAAACTTCGACCTGTTAACAGAGGCAAAGGAAACGTGGTCAGCTCTCTGCCCTGAAGATAGCCTGATCCCAGTGAAAGCAAAGCAACAAAAACTCTGGGATGCCCCTTTAGTGCAGGCAGCTGTTTTCAATTTGGCTCAAAGTCTTAATGACATCAACAGCGCTCGGCTCCAAGCAGTTTCTTCAAAGGAGTCCAGTCATTGACTCTACGCCATCTCATCTTACAATTTAGGTAAGTACATTTTTAGACAATAATAGTTTTAGAATTGCTGTTGGGCTCCGGCTGGGAACACCCGTTTGTACGCCACATCGTTGCCCATGCGGCAGCGACGTAGATCAGTTTGGGCTCCACGGTCTCTACTGTTATCTCAGTGCTGGTAGAATTTCGTGCCACGGCTCTCTTAATGACACTATCCGAAGGGCTCTGGCCACCATTTAAGTACCTTGTACCCTCAAACCTCGGGGTGTAATACGTGATGATGGCAAGAGACCTGATGGAATGTCACTGATCTTCTGGGAACGCGGCAGGACGCCACATGCGTTGACACACTGGCACCCTCCCATCTCAGGGGATCAGTCTCAAAACCTGGTTCGGCTGCTGAAAACGCTGAGATCGCCAAACGGCGCAAATATAGTTAGTTAATTGATGACTGTATTTTTGTGCCGTTTGGCGTGGAGACTTTCGGACCATGGGGCCCCGGTGCTAGGGGTCTCCTCAAAGAGATCTCGTCAAGACTGATCTCCGCCGCCGGTGACAAGAGATCTTGCTGCTTTTTCGCCCAACGCATCAGTATTGCGATCCAACGGGGAAATGCGGCCAGTGTTCTTGGCACTATGCCGCATGGGCGCGATTTTCTGGATTAAATTTATAGTGGGTATTTCACTTGTTCTTTTTATTTGTAAATATGTAAATTATCCAATCTTATCTATTTAAATAAATATCTATCTCAATGTTGAAAAAATTTTGGCATAAAACGCTGAAATAGAAATAAAAAACATTATTTAACTTAAATCTATATCTTAAAGGTAAAAACAAGTTCAAAAGGTCAAGGGAGTAACAAGATTCTCTGTATGGCTTGGAGTTTTGTCTCCTTTAATCATATCATAATAACACTTTACTTGCTTTGTGAAGACGTGAGTCAACTGCTCTGAAGTGCCATTTTTCAAACGCGAAGTCACCTAAACGAATGGTTTTTTGTATGGAAAAATCATTCGTTTAGGTGACTCCACGTTTGAAAAATCGCACCACTGAGGCACACACATCTGGCACATACCGCACAGCAAACCGAACTAGTAAAGTTGATAAAATTTTCAAAATGTAACTAGAATTCATTTTTATAAAAGGTCCGTAGAGTAAACAAGGAACCCTTATAGTTTCGACATGTCTGTCCATTTGTGTTTATTTTATCAAAAAGAATATTTTAATTATTTTATTTATGGCGGAAAAGGCCACAAAAAGGACGATGGCTGCTGAGGGCCGACATAGTTCCAAAAAGGCTGATAATCGGCCCTTTAGGGCCGAGCTGGCAACACTGGCTTAAACATATTATCCTACTAAAATAGAAATCTACAAAATATATGACAGTTTTGTCAATATAATGAGATAGGAAAATAGGCCATATTATATGTAATTTTAAGCAAAACAGAAAGAGATGAAATGAGCTATATTTCGCGCTTTACTGTGGGACAGAGCTGTGGGACTTGTGGGAGAGAATAGTTATCAGGGTGACATGATTTAGCCGATGTATATTTCGTGCAGAAATAATGAGAAAGAACGGTATAAATTTACTTTGTTGTTTTCCAAAGTATTACTTTTGAATGTGAAAGAGTACTATTACAAACACTCGCAATAACTGTTTATAAATATATCACACAAGGTAATTGAAAAATAAGCTACGCTACAACAGCTAAGCCTACGACCGCTACGACTACTACGAGTGAAAATTGCCACGCGTTCTAAGTACATATTATGCTAAGTTTGAAGTTCAAGTCACTAAACGAATGGTTTTTCCATACAAACAACCATTCGTTTAGGTGACTCCACGTTTGAAAAATCGCACTTTTGGTCTGTGTTGGAGTATGTTACACACTTTACTACGTCGGAGCACAATGAAAGATGTTCGTACGATACACTGTTTTATTCAATATTCAGTTCAAAAGATTACAATTTATTACGACAAAAGTTCCCTTAAATTAGGTACACTGTCGATGTACATACACTACCGAGCTAAGACAAATCGTGACTGGTGACTCTAGCGTCCCACACCCCGTGTCTCGTCTAAAATGCCGCATTAGCATACGCTAGGGTCGCCACAGTCTGCTTCCCTTTGTCTGTCTGTGATATAAAAAGTTAATTGTCACAATTACAAAAAAGATGTCAATGTACAAAAGGTTATAACCTAAAAATTGCTTTACAAATTGTGGTTTAAATTTGAATCATAAATTAAAATTGCCTATTCAAACCATAGCTTCTTGGGTAAAGCTCTCAAAATGTTAAAGGTAATAAAGATTTCCTTACTTAATAGCTAAATTGTCATAGAAAATGAGATTCTTGATCCTAACCTAATGTTTCAGGGTATGGTTAGTTTGGTTACCGGTGGAGCCTCGGGGCTTGGAAAAGCCACTGTTGAAAGGCTAATAAAAAACGGAGGGAAGGTCGTACTACTCGACATTCAAGCTACAAGAGCAAAGGAAGTAGCAAAGCGACTGGGAAACAATGTTTTAGTTTCTACAGGTTGTGTAAGTAAATAAGAGACTCATTCTTGTTTAGATAGTTTTATCTGTCAAATAATTTTCGATGCTGGTCAAAATCATACATTCTATTTTTTGTCTTTACTGCTAAGTAAAAATCAAAGAAGAAAAAATTCAACCAAGGATATGAACATAAGTAGATCCTGTGGATTTATTCGAAACAAGTTTTTACCCGCGAATTCGTCTGCGTAAATTTAGTACTTACTTTGTTATTAAGTCTACTTTAGAAAACAAATAGGATTCCCATACAAAGTTCCACTCCCCTTTTCATTCCTTTAACTAATGGATCATTTTTTAAATAAATACTGTCCTATGTTACTTATTATGCCATGGAAAACTAGCATGCTTATTCTTTTTCTATTTAATTATTTAACAAGCAGCTTAAGGCGACGTGTCTGTTTCAGGCATTGTTAAATTTAATTTTTGTAACATTTGATTTTTTACATTACATTTTTCTGTATTTTCAGGTGACGTCAGAAGACGATGTAAAGAAAGCCATAGATCTGGCCAGAAACAAGTTTGGATGTCTAAACACTGTGGTGAACTGTGCTGGACACACTGAGACACACCAGATCTATAACTTTAACAAAGACCAAGCATGTCAGGTTGATGGATTCATGAGGTGTGTCAATGTAAGTTAATTTACAAATTGGAGCCAAAAAAATAAATTAACATCAGTGTTATTTGTCCCTATAAATTTTATTTATTATTTATTTAAATATATATGATTACAAGACATAAACAGAGATTCCCTGAGACATGGTATGCAAGCCCAACAACCCCGACCGTGTCCTCGTCCAGCTCTTCACCATCTTCGTCGGGCAATGAAGTTGAGCGACGAAGAGCGCTGGCTGTCAGCCCTGCTGCCCCCACGGATAATAAATAGCCTTTATTAGGATTTTTTACACTTAACAAAACAAACTATATACTTATTTAATCTATTCTTTTTGTTCGTCCGTTTGTCATTGAGAAAGGCCTCCTCCAATCCTTTCCATGTCTGTTTCCTGCTTTCCTAATCCAGGTAGCTCCAGCCACTTCCATAATGTCATCTACCCATTTTTTGCAAGGTCTTCCTCTTTTCCTGGGTACCAGCTCATTATCTTTTTAGACCACTTATCTTTACTCCTAATTGTATGTCCCACCCATCTTCATTTAAGTTTTTTTTTATCGCTAGTGTTACCTCTCTTTGTTTTTGCACTTTTCCATATTCATTCTGTTCTTATTTTGTCAGTCAGCCGCTTCCCAATCATACTCCTTTCCATTAAATTTTGACATGTCTGAAGTTTCCTTTTTTGGTCTTTGGTTGCAGCCCACGTTAGACACCTATAAGTAAGAACTGGTAAGGTAAAGTTAGTAAAAGTTTGCCTTTGATGGTGGTGTTACCTTTACATATCATTATTTCTTTCAATGCAGTAGCATTTCCATGCCTTTCCTATCCTTCTTTCTATTTATTTTTGTGTTAAGTATTCTGTTGATATAATTTGGCCTGAGAATTTTGTCTTCTCAGTGTATGACTGAATAAATGACTGATAATGTACATATTTAAATGAACTTTTAAGCCTCTTCATTTCATTTCCAACGCGGTATGATTTGATTTATTTAATATTTTAGTTCATTACTTTATTGCTTATAGAGGGCGCTACCGTGAATTTACTGTGACGTCACATAGCCTATAATAAGCGGACAACCAAGACACTTCCAAAAATACCTCATTTGTCAAGGTATCATGGATTGAAGATACGAGGAAACAGATGAATACATATACATACATAGCGGTGAAACACATGCCCAGCCCTAACCTTCCTTTTGGCTTCACTGTAGTCGGGTAAAAATGTTTGATTTTCACAAATCATATTCCATTTCTATACAATTTTCAGGTAAACACAGTAGGCACATTCAACGTGATCCGCCTTGCTGCGGGGGTGATATCCAAAAACGCCCCAAATGAGAATGGGCAGAGAGGCGTCATCGTCAATACAGCATCTACTGTAGCTTTTGAAGGAGATATCGGGCAGGTTAGTAACAGGTGATAAATAGATAGATAAAAATACACTTTTTGAGCTATCCTCAAAGTTTTTAGGGTTCCGTAGTAAACAAGGAACCCTTATAGTTTCGCCATGTCTGTCTGTCTGTCCGTCCGCGGTTTTACTCAGCAATTATTAATTAGTACATGAAAGCTGTGATTTGGCATGGATGTGTTTATTAATTAGGCAGAAAGAGTGGTAAAAAAAATATAGAATAAAACATTTTTTTTAGGGTAGCTCCCATACATGTAAAGTAAAAAGGCAATTTTCTTTTCTCGACTAACCAGTCATGTTGGGTATCGTTGAATAGGTCTTTCAAAAATATTATGAGGTTGCAAACAGTGTTTTTCGATGTAGGGATCCGTTTCTGGAATATTTGGTTTTAAAGTGAAAAACTTTGTTTGAGTCAAGTGTCCCCCCCTTCTATCTGCTAAGCCGTTATATATAAACACGTGAAAAAATTCACAGCTATAGTATATATACCGAAATTTAAAGGAAAACTATCAGAGCTAAGTAGGGTTTACAAATTAAAAAGTTGTAGACGATCAAATTATAAAATGTGCTCGCATTCACACAGATTTAATAAAAAAAAATAGTTTTTAGACGTTTTTAGTGGCATGAACTCAAAGTGGGCATTCATAACTACGGAACCCTACACTGCGCGTGGCCCGACACGCACTTGGCTAATTATTTAAACTTATGCTATGGGATACTAACTCCACGACACTATATATTATAAAAATTACATAGTTATATTGATAAACATCAAAGACAATTTGAAAAAGGCCGTTTTCCAACTTGCTTTGGCCGGGGTTCGAGCCCAGAATCTCCGAATGGCGGACTGGCGTGGTATGGTAACAATACATCTGGAGGTTGTAAAATAAGGTGTTGATAAAGTCGAATGTGGTGAGAATGACTGCAACGGAAGATCAAAGTTTCGCGAATGCAAAACCCAGCACAGGCGTAGTATATATGTTACGGCTAAACCCCGAAATGCGGCTACGCCTAGGTTTAGCCGATCTCAGACGGTTACCCCCTATTATCCTGCTTATCTTCGGCTACACCTAGGTTTATTTAGCCTTAATTATTCCGGCTAGACCTAGGTGCAGACGGTCGCAGGTGGTTAAACTAAGGTGTATCCTATTTCCCCCCCATGGGTTCCCGGTTTGTCGTACCGGGGGGGCTCAGTACCCGTGGTAGCCTCGAGCCACGGGGAAGCTAAGAGGAACCCGCGAGGGGGCGCTCCTGCTGTCGTCAACCAGCAGTGAGCGCCCACATTGGGGCGGCGGGGGAGTGGGAAGATCTCCCCCCACCCGGGGAGGGGCGCTCCCGCGGGCTCGGCTTCGGCCTTGAGCCTGTAGGGATGCGCCCAATGGGGCGGCGGGGGAGTGGGAAGTTCTCCCCCCACCCGGGGTGGGGCCGCCGGGAGGGGAATGTTTCATTGCCCTCCCGGCGCTTCAGGCGGGGCCACACCGCCGTGGCTGTGGTTGGAGATCGGTCGCGGAGGAGGAGGAGTGTCGGTGTTACGTTGCCGCTCTCCCTATCCTCCGCGACCGAGCGGTGCCGCACCGCGTTTGCGGAGAGAGGTAAGCGGCGGAGCCTTTCATCTTCTCCGCCGCTGGGAGCCGGTTTATCTGGCTCCCATGGGTCCACAGGCGGTGGACTGCGTGGGAGATTGCCGCCTCTCAATTGGGCCGAGGAGGTATGGCGCGTCCGTGGGTTCCGGACGCGCCGACTTGGTGAGTGGGGGGGCGCTGTGACGCCCCCAAGGAGGGGCCGCTTTGGCGGCCAGCCGCGCCGGGGTTCGCGGATGTATTTCCGTTCCCGTGTCCCCGGCAGAAGCGGTTGAGATGGAACTCTGGAGGTTTTTTAGTGGGTAGGCACGTCGATCTGGCGTGGAGTCCCACATAACCCGACAGCCTCCCCCGCAGGCTGACGGGTATCCGTAACAAGGATCGTTCCTCCGTAAAAAAAAAGGTGTATCCTATTTACATTAGGTTAGAACTAGGTTTTTAGTTCCGTTATGCATTAGTTGGGTAGGTGGTCTTGTGTTGTATTTAACGATCAATTCGAATTTCGTATTGTGTAGATCCGCGTCAAGATTGTTAATGTACAAGATAATTTATATTTAACTAGCTATGTCCGTAGGCTTCGCTCTCCGCAGAAATTTCGAGTTTATTTGCAAGGCAAATTAAAAACGCCTCGATTGTCAAGAATAACATTGAGTGAAGAGTAGCGGAACTACCGAATTCGTATTCCGCTACTCATCACTAGATGCATATCCGTAGCGCCATCTATTGTTTTTCAGAAAAACCCTGACTTTCAAGCGTTAACATAAAAAAACGATTTTCATCAAACATACACCGCAAAGGAATTTGCTTTCATATAAAAAATACCGCATCGGCGGTACTTCAGCCCTGAACGGCTACTTAATCTTTATACAGCCCAGGTTCGCTCCTGCATGGAGTACTGCAGTCACTTGTGGAATGGCTCCGCTAAATACCAACTTGAGGCACTAGACTCTGTTGACCGAAGAGCCCGCAGGCTTATAAACAGCGATGATCTTTCGAATAGAAAATTGCAGTCCCTAGAGCATCGTCGCAATGTAGCCTGCTTATCGGTTTTCTATAGGATACATTTTGGAGAGTGTTCGAAGGCTCTTTTTGATCTCGTGAAACCCTCACCATTTCTTTATCGGACTACGAGGCGCGGACAGGGGTTTCACCCCTTTGTCGTTGAAATACCTAAGTCTCGAACTAAACGCTTCGACGCTTATTCCTTTTTGGTTCGAGTAGCTAAGGTGTGGAATGAACTGCCTGCGTCTATATTCCTAGAGAAGTACAGCCCCGGGACATTCAAAAGTAGATTGAATGGGTATCTTTTGGATAGGCATGTTTCATCCTAGTCTTCATCGTCGCTTACCATCAGGTGAGATTGAGGACAAATGCCTAAACCAATATATAGTAAAAAAAAAAATCGAAATCGGTCCAGCCAAGCGCTACGATGCTACAGATAGACCAACAGACATTAGCGTCAAACTTATAACACCATTATTTTTTATCGGGGTTTAATGAAACCTATCCTATGTCCTTCCCTGGGTCTGGAAGATATTGTTGATTATTTTTTAAAGTAAGGAAGTTCAACTTGACCTTGTTTTTAATTAATTTATGTTAATTTTTTTAATAGCTAAGTAGTTTTTATAGCATTATACATAAAGAGATTGCTGATTATTTTTTAAAGTTAAGAAGTTCAACTTGAATTTTTGGTTTTATTTGTTTTGACTTAACAAATAATAATAATAAAACTCTTTATTGCACCAAGAATACACTGTAGTAATTTAAATAAAAATAAAAATTGCGGCCTTAAAGGCAACCACGCTAGTAGGACTCCGAGTAAAAATAAATTAGGCATGGCGCAGAAGTACATAAATACATCCAATATACCTACATATATACAATAATACACATACATACATACAAATACATATATACCAATAAATCTACTTACATATAATTACTTATTACGTACCACAAAGTGTTATTAAACTAACCTAAAGAAACAAAGTACTTACATACACAAAAGATGAAAACACTCAATTTAGTCTAAAGAAAGAAAATGTGACTTTAATTGGCTTTTGAAACTAGTGAGAGATTTTGCACTGCGAATCAAAAATTAAATTTTGTTTCTTTTTCGTTTTAATTTATATTTTTTGCGTATAAAACTTTTAGTTGTTTTACTTCTAAAGAGAAGATATATGATTCTTACATATAGCTTTTTTTTTTTAATTATTTGATTGGTTATGTAGGATAATAATGTTGTATCAACAAAACAAAATAAACGTCCCTTCAACATCTTGGTCTTTTATTATTTTTATCGCCGTTTTAACGTTAAATATGACAAACCTAGTCCTACACCTAAGTTTAATTACCTGCAACCGTCTGCACCTAGGTGTAGCCGGAATGATAAAGGCTAAACCTAGGTCTAGCCGAAGGTAAGCAGGATAAACCTAGGTGTCACCATCTGAGGTCGGCTAAACCTAGGCGTAGCCACATTTCGGGGTTTAGCCGTAAAATATATATAACATACACTACTTTATACAGGATGACTTTAAACCACCAGCCAAATTGTTGGAGCAAGTACTACGAAACTATTCCCCATAAAAACAATTAACGATAAACAAAATTTCGCCTTCCCATACAAATTAATCAGCGCTCGGAAAAACGGATTTTGTATGAGGAGGAAGAAAATGTTTTATCGATTTTTAACTACTTTTTTATAGAAAGTAGTTCAGTATCATGGACTGAACTTGCTCCAAAAATTTGAGTGGTGGGTAAAAGTCACCCTGTATACCTTGTCTGCATTCTGTCCTGTCCTGTTTTGCAAACATCGCTAAAAATTAAATCAGCATCTGATATTCAGAAAACGGATATGCGTAGTTGGAGACCATTTAGGTTCCATTAGTTACTTTTTACAATTTGATAATGTATGTTAAATAAATAAATATATATGGACAAATCACACTGATTAAGCTAGGCCCAAAGTAAGTTTAAGCTTGTGTTATGGGATACTAACTCAACGATACCATATTATATAATAAATACACATATAGATAAACACCCAAGACCCAGGGCAATTTGAAAAAGGCTATTTTCCAACTTGCCCTGGCTGGGGATCGAACCCAAATTCTCCGAATTAGCGGACTAGCGTGTTAACCATTACGCCACGGAGGTCGTCAATTATTGCAATTGTTTGTCCTTCAAATATTTTTTATCATTTATCTATCAGGTTGGCTATGCGGCAGCCAATGCAGCCATTATTGGCATGACGTTGCCTATTGCGAGGGAGATGGCGTCTCAAGGAATAAGGGTTATGACTATAGCACCAGGTAATAAGAGTTTAAATTCTGTGGTTGAAAAATACTCGAGCTCCTCCGTGCTTTGGAAGGCACGTTAAGCCGTTGGTTGGCTGTCATCGTTGTATGGCAGTTGTCATGTATTTAGACCGCTTTATGTATTTAGACGCTTGTGTTATTACTACTTATTACTGTATATATACTTACAGACGAAAAACAAACAGTGCAATGTACTTTATAGAAAATATATAAATTCTTGTGGGTCCAGTGCTGCCAATTGAAATAAATTATTCGAAAGTGAATAGAGATATCATTTAAAATTTTGTCTTATACGGCTCTAGATAACTCTTTAAACTATTTTATGAACTACTGCTTACAATTTTGGGGGATACATGGATTTTTCAGGGTTCAATGCTGCCCTCGTCTATACTATAATAAAAGAGTAAAAAAAATGTGTCTGTACATTGAAAATTTTTCAAAAAAAAATATTTGTGGCGATGGAGATATAGTAATAGAGTAAGAAAAAAAAAAAGTCTGTCTGTTTGTCTTTTTGTCTGTTTGTCTGTTTGTACACGCTAATCTCCGGAAATACTGGACGGATTCGAATGAAACTTTTTTTGTTATATAGCTGTGAAGCCTGGGCAACATATAGGCTATAATTGATTTTGGAAAATGGAACACATGATGCAGAACTATAATGGTACAGCTAAACTATAAAAAATATTAAAATGCCGCCTTAGCAAAAGTTGTTAAGTCTGATGAGAACTTTTTGTTGAGTTATAATACAACTGGCCAAGCGCGAGTCGGACGCGCGCGAAGGGTTCCGTACCATAATCTATGAAAAATCACGTTTGTAGTATGGGAGCCCCCCATAAATACTTATTTTATTCGATTTTTAGGGTTCCTTACCCAAATGGGTAGAAACGGGACCCTATTACTTAGACCGTCCGACTGTTAGTCTGTCTGTCTGTCTGTCACCAGGCTGTATCTCATGAACCATTATAGCTAGACAGTTGAAATTTTTATAGATGATGTTTTTTTGTTGTTGTTGAACAAAAACATACTAAATCTATTCTACAAATAAAAGAGTAAAAAAATGTGACTGTTCATTGAAAATTTTTCCAAAAAAAAGTTGTTTCGTCTGAAGAAGAACTTATAAGTTCAGAATTTGCGGACCTTCAGAGCATAACACACCAGAAAAATTCTTGGATATGTGAACGCGCCATATTGACACCAAAAAATTAAAAATCAATTATTATAAAACTTATGACGCAAATTATTGTTAATTTCTTGGATAGAGTTGTTGACGACACCACTAATTATCCAGTTGAGTTTCTTAATTCACTTGCAGCAAATGGACTCTCGGCTCACAAAATAAGTCTTAATGTCGGAGGGCCCATAATGCGAATGCGCAATTTGACTCCGCCGAAACTGTGTAACGGAACCCAACTTAGTGTCTCAGCACTGTATGCCGAAGTTCAGCGGCTGAATTTCAGCCAATGCATGCCTGCAATGTTATTTGCATTACTAGCAACACATAATGCCGAACTTCCGATGCTTTTGCCTGAATCGGACCCGTACCCGTACCCGTACCCGTACCCGTACCTGTACCCGTACCCGTACCCGTACCCGTACCCGTACCCGTACCCGTACCCGTACCCGTACCCGTACCCGTACCCGTACCCGTATCCGTACCCGTACCTGTACCCGTACTCCCTCTTCCGCTCCCGCCGCTGCCGCCGCTGCCGCCGCCGCCGCCGCCGCTCCCGCCGCCGCCGCCGCCGCCGCCACTGCCGCCGCTGCTCCCGCTCTCGCCGCCGCCGCTTCCGCCGCTTCCGCCGCCACCGCCGCTGCCGTTTCTGCTCCCGCTCCCGCTTCCGCTCCCGCTTCCGCTCCCGCTTCCGCTCCCGCTTCCGCTCCCGTTCCCTCTTCCACGTACCCGTTCCCGTACCCGTTCCTCTCTCGCTCCCACTCCTGCTCCCGCTCCCACTCCCGCTCCCGCCGCCGCTCCCGCCGCTGCCGCCGCCGACGCCGCCGCTGCTGCTGCCGCCGCTCCCGCCGCCGCCGCTGCCGCCGCTCCCGCCGCTCCCGCCGCTGCCTTCACCGCCGCTGCCGCCGCCGCCGCCACTGCCGCCGCCACTGCCGCCGCCGCTCCCGCTCTCGCCGCCGCCGCCACCGCCGCTGCCGCCGCCGCCGCCACTGCCGCCGCCGCTTCCGCCGCCGCCTCCGACACCTCCGCCGCCTCCGACACCTCCGCCGCCGCCGCCGCCGCCGCCGATGCCTCCGCCGCCGCTGCCACTTCCGCTCCCGCTCCCGCTCCCGCTTCCGCTTCCGTTCCCTTTTCCACTTCCGTTCCCTCTTCCGCTCCCGTGTCCGTTCGCCGCAGACGCGCCAAAGACGGAAGATTAAATTCTCATATCGGCACATCACTACAGTCCGGCGTTTCCACCAAACTTCAGCGGCTGAACTTCAGCTTATTTAGTGTGTCATCCCCACCGAACTTTAGACACTGAACTTTAGCCGCTAAACTTCGGCATAGTCTGCTGAGACACTTAAAGTTTACTGTGAGTGGTGCCAGTGAAACTGTATTTATTCCGCTTATAACAATTTTCCTTTTGAAAATACACAGTTTTACAAATACACAGTGTTTACTTGCTTTCCTATGAAAATAAGTCACAGTTTTAGAGGCTTAAAGCTGCTGATGTCGATCTAAGGACTGCTTTTTCGCATGGCCAACTTAATGTGGCTTTCTCCAGGGTTAGTAACACTTCAGCTCTTTTCATATTGGCTCCCGAAGGAAAGAATTAAAATAATATTGACTTTTAACTCCTAACACTGTTACAAGTACTTTCTTATCTCTCTCTATCTTTCTCTCTCATTAGTTGTTATTTATAGTAATACGCCGGAGTCATAAAGTCCACGCGAACGAAGTCGCTAGTTTGAAATAAATTATTTGAAAAGAAACAGAGATATCAGCTTTTCTTCGCACATTTGCCAAAACTGGCCGTTTTTGGCAAATGTGTGAAGAAAAGTTTCACGTTCTCAATTTAAACTGTAAACACTAGTTCATAAAATAGTTTGAAGTATGGGCATGATCAACATAGCATTTTAAATGATATCTCCGTTTCCTTTCAAATAATTTATAAATGAGGGTAGCATTGGATCCCGAAAAATTAATGTATATCTCCGTAAAGTGAGAACGTGAAGCTTTTCTTAGCAGTTTTAGCGGTCCGTACAAAAAAATAAAAAAAGAACCCTTATAGGATCACTCGTGCGTCTGTCTATCTGTCCGTCCGGCCGTCTGTCTGTCTGTCTGTCCGTCTGTCAGAGTCAATTTGCTCCGAATCTACTGGACCAAATCAGGTGAAATTTGGCAGGATGGTGTAACCTAAACACCCAAACACAAATGTGCAAAGTAAATAAATATTTTTGGGTCATTTTCTGGGGACAAATCCTAATTCAACAATATCCTAAAAAAAATGGTTATGCGAACCTTACTGTTTTATATATCAAATGAAAGGTCGTTCGTGCGTCATTATGAGGATAAATATATTTTTGTAAAATAAAAAGTTTTAATTTTATTCATGATGAAATAAAAGAAGACGAAAATTGACAATTCCCCCCTAATCTCTTAAACTGTTTAGCCTACAATTTTGAAAACAAAATGCAAAAGTATAGTTAATTGATTGTAGATTAAAGGAAAACCTGTAAGAATTCTATCAGTTGAAAATAAAGTGGTAAACTTGATAAAATACGTTCACTTACGAAAAATAGTTAGCTAAAACACCACTAGATAGCGTTAGTAGTAGTTAACTCGCGTCTTACTGTGAGGATCACAATCTATCTGACCAATTTGATATTTTGTATTAATTTCTTGGATAGAGTTAATTGATTGTAGATAAAAGGAAAACCTGTAAGAATTCTATCAGTTGAAAATAAAGTGGTAAACTTGATAAAATACGTTCACTTACGAAAAATAGTTAGCTAAAACACCACTAGATAGCGTTAGTAGTAGTTAACTCGCGTCTTACCGTGAGGATCACAATCTATCTGACCAATTTGATATTTTGTATTAATTTAAAAACTTTGGTATTGTTCGGAACCCTCTCCACGCGAGTTCAACTCGCACTTGACTGGTTTATTTAAATGTTATTATTATACTATAGTGATCTACTATAGCCCGTGGTTTGATTTATTACGAGTATGTCCCTTCCACGTTGTATAGTTGCAGTAGTACCATGGGATAAATTTCAATAGTACTAAGTGAGAATGAACAGTATATTCTCTTAGTTAGAAAGGGGTGGTGACAAGACTCTCCACGTGAGTTCAACTCGTACTTTTGGCAAAAATGCTACGAAAAGCTTCATGTTTTTACTATAAACTGTAAACAGTAGTTCATAAAATAGTTTGAAGGGTTATCTAGAGCCGTATGAGATTAAATTTAAAATGGCACTTCCGTTTCCTTTCAAAAAATAATAATTTCAAATGGGGGTAGCGCTGGAACCCGAAAAATTCCCGTATCCCCTTAAAGTCTATTTACGAATACACATAAAGCACTGAAAATATTTATTTGGATGTTTTTACAGGACTATTCGACACCCCTCTCCTAGCCTACCTCCCAGAGAAGATGATCCAGTTCCTCAACAGAATGACCCCCTTCCCCCCGCGCCTGGGCAAGCCTGAGGAGTTCGCGCAGTTGGTCACCAGCATAGTCGAGAATCCAATGTTAAATGGCACGGTTATTAGACTAGATGGCGCGCATCGATGGTTCCCGCTTTAGACGCTAAGACTGTTCATTTTAATATAGTGATAAGTAGTAATATTCTCTTTTATTTCATACATTTAACAATACATATGGGTATTGTTTGTACAATGAGTGTTTTCAAAAATATATAGCAACACAGTGACGTCAGGTACAGCAGCTTATTGGACCAGACTTCCCTGTACTGCGATCAGGGCTCCCATATTTTTGAAAACCTTATTGTATACTCTTCGTGTGCTCACTCAGCTTAGTGTGTCATTGTTGCATCATTAACTGCTGCTTGCTGCTTCGAAGCCCGGGTGAGCTTTTCTGTTTTTACTTCACCAAAATAATATGCATAATGGTCACCCAAGGTTGCCAAAACCTTGCGAAGTGGAGAAAAATAGCCGGAATAGTTTAAATGCTTTGGATATAGTATTACGTCCGGTCTTACGTTGACCCTCTTTTGGAATGCATTTGTGCGAAAAGATTTACACTGGCCGCCACCTGATGTTTTACACTTCTTGGGAATGCAGTTGTAGCACGAGATGTTTGTGCTTAGTCCTTCGCCTCTAACGACATCCACAGTAAGAGATGGAGTGGTCTCATTCTAGTTCGGAAGCTACGTGGCAAACTACCCCGGGCCTGTGTCTACGTCTAACGCAATAAAACAAATTCTTGGTCTATGGTCTACGTAATCATCAATATGCCGTGGACAGGGGACGCATTTTTGAAATCGACAGTCACATTACTAATGGGGCGTATTTTTAAATTGATCGTATGCGAACGATCTGCACGAGTAGTCTTGGTAAAAAAATAATAATAATTGTATATTATCTAATTCTTTTCTCTGGACTATTCGTATTTGTGACATTTGTCGCTTACAAATGTCAAAGAGACAATTAGAAGTGTTTGTCATGGAAAATCCACTCCAATTTCCGCTCTTTATTGTTCCTGTTAAAATTTATAGAAAACCAAAGACAAATATTCCAAATTTTCTGCATTAAACAATATATCGCTGACACGACAGTTTTAAAATTACGATCAAATGGTATTTTACGCAAGCGGTGAGTTGGAAATCTACACGTTTTGTGTCTCGCTGAATCCCTCGTTGAAAAAATGCATCGTAAAACAATATATCGCTGACACGACAGTTTCAAAGTACGATCAAATGGTATTTTATGCAAGCGGTGAGTTGGAAAACTACACGTTTTGTGTTTTGCTAACTCCCTTGTTGAAAAATAGCATTCCAGATCTTAGTATACAAGAAAACAGTTACACAACGTTCCTTTGTAAGCGTGTTTGACACTCACAAAACTGGTCTTCTGGATATCGCCGGTAGTGCGCGGCAACAATGCCCGGCGTAATAAAATTGATCGCCCGATTATTTCAATAGCCTACTGTTAAGGTTCGGCTGCATCCATCCAGTACATACTTGTATCATATTTTGTATTTTCTTTCAAAGGCGATTATTTTCGCGGGATTTCGAAAATAGCGGAAAGACGTGACTAGTAGGTATGTCTATGTACAGTAAGGTACATCTTCAGTACAAATAATAAATATAGGAATACTGAGAATATTAAAACACCCAGTATCATAATAACCATTATATCACCCAAACGAGTGTTATAATGTTGTACTAAATTTCATTATGCAACGCAAACTCCTTTCCTTACTCATTAAACAGCCATATTCTCTGAGAGTGAGAGAAGGTAACAGAAAAGCAGTACTAATCGTATGTTGCGTATTGCGTAGCCATAGTTGGGCTTTCTAGCTTTAATGATTACTTCATAAAACAATCTATCATCTATAGCCCTCTCAAATTTTCTCGACACTGATTTGACACATAACTACGTACGTATGCGGTCCTGCTTTCGGTCCTGGTCAGCTAGGCTATGGTAAACAAACACAGTGCGATGAAAACTAGAGAGCGCATCGCTAACCGTGCTAAAGGCGGTGATTTATTAAAACCGATCGATCGTAATCCACCGTGGCGTCAAAAGCCAGCCTTCCATAAATAGGTGTTTTATATTTTAATCGTTATAGTACCTACTGGTCGTCATAAAACACTTATATAACCGCCTTAACGAGATTATTTATCGCATATTTACTGCTTCATCCGAGTGACTGTCGCACAAAACGTAGAAAGTGGAGAAAAAAAGTCAATCCAATACTTATATTTATAACATCCGTTGAACGATGTGCAAACTCTTTATTTTTTAATATTTTTGTCTTTTAGTTCTGTCACCTGTTTTTAAAAGAAAGAAAAATGCATTGTGATATTTTCTCACAAATTAGACTGATCGTAGTTATACCGTCTATATATCGTGTAACGTTCCACTAGGTACATATTTTCGGTCCTTCGGCCTGTCAAAGTCCTCTGTCTTTTCTTTCAGTCTACATTTAAGAGCCGAGCTCTTGTCAGTGTCATTGTATGGAAATAAAGACGCACACAATGACTATTTTGCAGTTATAATGTAGTGGTTTATATCACGCACTAGTTATTATTATTACACTAGTTAGGTACATACGAGTATTAGATAATTATTATTTCCTCACGACTTTTTCGTTCATCGGTAGCAAATGCTGATAGTTTAAAATGACCGTATATACCTACTTGTAAGTACAAAATCAGAGGTACAAGTATCCACTGCTAAGCTGATATATTTAAAGATTTTGGCGATGATTTTAACGGTTGGTGACAGTCATTCAATAGTGCATTGTTTAAATAAAAGCTGGCCTTTAACACGTACTGTCAGATTTGTTTTGAGCACCTCTTCCATATATGAATGGCCCCTTGAGTACCTACTTCTTGGCCAAGCTATATTTCTGCAGGCCCAGTGTTTTGTGTCTGTCACAGCGGGACACAGATAGCTGTATTGAGATATTCGGCTTTTACCATGGATGGACAGCGGCGGGAGAAGATATGAGGTGAACCTGGAATACTTTCTATTTATAACTTCCGCCGTTAGCTATATACCGAGTTTCCGAGAATGCTAAGTAACTTATTTTACACCTATATACAATCACGTTTTTATACCTTATGGGGCAGACAGGGTATTTTGGGATTTACGTAGTAAAAAAAAATTAGGTCTATGATTTTGGGTCTTGCGGCTGTAAGAAGAAGCCTAGCCTGCAGCCTCCCAGGCATGGCACCGGCGACAGCGTTTATCGATCGCTATCATCTATCATTATCTCGCTTTACGTAATAATAACAAGCGGGATGGCAGGAGTCCGTCGTAAGATATAAACTTTATCTGGAACGGTGCCTTGCTTTTACCTTACTCAGCTAGGTATATTTTTAAAACTTCCTTAGACTGCGAGACCGGGTCATCGAGCTCCTCAGCTCTACTGGT
Organism: Acrobasis suavella; assembly: GCA_943193695.1. NCBI lineage: Eukaryota > Metazoa > Arthropoda > Insecta > Lepidoptera > Pyralidae > Acrobasis > Acrobasis suavella. Next base: position 35,953,582 of record OW971928.1, read on the forward strand.
GCTGGGAAAATATGTGTTAGGTTTTGACAACCAATAGGAAACAGATAAACTCGTAAGCTGCTAAGTATACAATTATCTTTTTCTTTTTAAATATTAACGAAATGTCATTGGTTGTTAAAATCACAGATCTGTATACCTCTTGGTCTGAAGTTAAATTAAACACAGCCCATTCGCGACCAGCTTCGGTAGAGTTTTGACCTTCAACTCTAAGCTTTAGAAGCGGTGGTGGCCATGCGGAAGCATTTAAGGCACTGACTGTGCGTTGATGAGGCAAGAGATCGATCCTCACAAGTAAGGCGCGATTGTACCTCCGAGTTTGTACTCATGTACGGTAATTTTCAGTTACCGCCACTTGCTTCCGGTGAGGGAAAACATAACAAACGCGAGGAAACCTGCACTCTAATCACTATTAATAGTGAGTTAAAAAGAGGGCGATACAAAACCACTCTACTTATATATGTTCCAAAAGTTGTCATTGTGTGCGACTGTGTGTCTATTTCTATAGGTACAATGACACTAATAAATAAATAAATAAAAAACAAACAGGGACAAATAACACTGATTGAGCTAGCCCCAAGGTAAGTTCGAGACTTGTGTTATAGGATACTAACTCAACGATACTATATTTTATAACAAATACATATGTAGATAAACATCCAAGACGCAGAACAATTTGAAAAAGGCCATTTTCCAACTTGCCCTGACCGGAGATCGAACTCGGGACCTCTGGGTGGCGGACTAGCAAGGTGACCACTACGCCACGGAGGTCGTCATCACACAATCAACAAGCTTATAGCTAGGCATTTAACTCCCCCCCCCTAATTTGTCAAGAACACCATCTAGTGATGAGCAGCAGAACTACCAAAGTCGTTTCGGTAGTTCCGCTAGTTATCACTAGATGGATATGCGTAGCGCCATCTATTATTTTCAAGAGAAAGCCCTGGCTTTCAAACGGCGACTTTTAAACGGCTCAACCGATTTTCAGCAATCTTAGCTAAGAACCACCGCAAGGGAACTTGCTTTCACTTAAAAAAAACCCTCATCGAAATCGGTCCATCCGTTTGAGCGCTACGATGCCACAGACAGACATACCGATAGACATTAGCGTCAAACTTGTAACACCCTCTATTTGTCGAGGGTTAAAAACCAGGGTCTTAAATGCATACGAAGAAGACATAACAGCTTTAAGTTATAAACTGTCCACTGAACGACTAACTTGACGTTTCAATCCTAGAACGCAGTTCCTTGTGTAATACCTTTCCCAACGCAGCTACACAGTAACCACATACCCAGCCATATTCATCAAAGTAAAAACATGTGACAACCGAAGCAACGCAACCGCAGTCGTAGGCCTAGTTCACACTGGTCAAGGGTTCAGTCAGTCTCACTAGTTCCATTCAAAACTGTGTACTAAGGTCTCTCTTTGATTCCATGATTACCCTGAGGTTGGTTATTTTCTGTAATTACCGACCTACATGCGTGTTTTGTATAAGTTATTTGTGGAATAAAAAGTAAAATCAATGAATAAGATCTGTCTTCTCCCCATCCAAGTAAAAAAAAAAACTCTCCTTCAATGATCTCGTTATTTCAATGTGTGGGAGTAAATACTCAAGGTAACTTAAGGATGTCGAAGACGTGCCAAATCGAGGAGAAATAACAGGAACATTTTAAACCTGTGGTTTATACGATTTGAAGATAGTTTTACAACCGGCCGCCTACCTGACGTCAACCTACTAAACGTCTTTGGAAATGCATTTATGCGAAAAGTTTAGTATCTATTTACAACGTGGAAGGAAGATACATGTAATTAATCGAACCACGGGCTATATACTAGATCACTATAGTATAAAGAAAATAAAATAACAACCAAATACCTAACTAAAAAAATTCGACATTCCCTTACAAATTGCCCGGGCGGCTGCGCACTTTTGTATGGAAATGCAGATTATTTTTTATGTTTTGGCTGTTATTTTAATTATATTATACTATATTGATCTAGTATAGCCTGTGGTTCGATTTATTATGGGCATGTCCCTTCCACGTTGTATAGTCTATCTAGTCTAAGTCTGAATCCATACGGCCAAGTTATTCGCTCAGTAACTAGAGCAATGTGAACCAGTTCTTCAACCTCAATTTGCAATGACAGCATGACTGATGAACATAAGCAAATGTGCAAGTATAATAAGACTGCATAAATCATAATACAGACTGTTGTCTTGTTGTGTCGTCTCGTACGATTTGAATGTGTTAATCCACGGATCAATCTTTTTTAGAATCAGGCGTTGAAAAGTGAGTTGAGTTATTAAGTTTCTTATAACTAAGCATATCTCAATGTACCTAAGTTTACTTAAGGCCCATTTAGAGTGTGCAAGCTTCTTGTCTATTGCATATACATATGTACAATTTTATCTAAGTATTAAATGATTTTTATGCCTGACGTTTCGGTTAGACTATGCATGTTATCTATCGCATCAATGAAATGGTATGCAACAGGCAATTTGCACCGTGTAGATGGGCTTTTATACAATATGTAACAAAAAACCCTGTCCGATCCTTGTAAAAGCACCTCAGCACGTCATTATGAACAACTTTCCCTATGGGACCAATGCTTGAAACTCGAAAAAAAGTCGACATTTTCATAAAACAGTGTTCGGCAGGCCCGGCAGTGAGTGTGTGAGTTGCTCCTACAATGATCTGACAGGGCTGTTACATATTGTATACCTGATAACACTGATTGTACAGACATGTTAATTGAACTAACATTGACTGGTAGAAACGTCTTCATAGGAATACATACATACACTATCATGTTTTTATACCTAATTGGGCAGACAGCAGTTTGGGTCCTGCGGCTCTAAGTAGACAGAGCCCAGGGCCGTAAGACCCAAAGGCTACTTGTAGCAAGATAAATAAATATATATAGGGAAAAATAACACTGTTTGAGCTAGCCCCAAAGTAAGTTCGAGACTTGTGTTATGGGACCAACTCAACGATACTATATTATAACGAATACATATATAGATAAAATCCAAGACCCAGGACAAGATGGTGGAGACGAGGTGGAAAAAGGAATCGAAATAGTGATGGGTTGCTAGCCGCATTCCCAATTCCATTCCCTTGATCGGCTGCTACGATCTACGTAGAATACATTCAAAGGTTTTCTTGTCTCCCATATCAGAATGGATGAAATACTTGCCTAAAATATTAGAAAAAGATACCAAGTTACTAAATCCCATTAAAGTAAACTACTTAATCCCATTAAAGTGACGTAAGATTTAACTTCTCCCGACATTTACAACGTATAATGCAGCGGTACACATAAAGAAATTTTATCTCGGGCCGAATCTAGGGACAAAACGCTTAAAGAAAAAATACATTGGGTGCCCCATACTGAGGTGAGCCTTAGCCTTTCACTTCATAGAAATAAGGTTGAATTTTGATTGCTGTGAACTATATGCGTGTGAGGAACCGGACCATCAATCATACGGGACAGGAATGACATCTGACGTTAGAAAATTGTGGACATTATTGCATGGGATTTTACGAACGTTAAATTAAATGTAATATAATATAAATTAAGTTATCTAACTGGTAACAAAAGAAAACAGCTGCTACAGAATATTTTTTTCTGTCCACACAGATTAATATTAGTGTTGACGATAGCTCACGCGCTATAGTGGACTGTATGACTTGAGTTCAAATTAAACAAAGAGTTCGTAGTACTAGATATTTATTACACACTGTTCGCTATGCCGATCTGGCTGAATACAAATTAACCTAATCACTATTTCACAATGGTTCTTTTCTTCTGGAGGCTCCTTGTAGTTCCGTTCGTTGATCTGTTCGTTGGCACACCGCAGATAACACTACACAATACAACATTTTACTATTTTTTTTTTTTTTTTTTTTTTTTTTGATATGACAGAGATAGGTTGCCTCGGACGGCATTTCCTATTTCACCCGGACAAGGTTTGAGGAGCGGGCCAGAGGCCCGGCTTCCTATTTTTTTATACTACTAGCAGCAGCGCAAAGGGCTCCCAAGGGGGAAACCTCGGCTTTGGGCGCGCTAGGGATTATGGCAAATTTTGGGGTGCTGCAACACCCATGTTTTGCCGGAAGGGCCGAAGCTACGGTGCCAGAAGGGCCTACTTAGGACGCAAATCGTCCAGGTACCGCCGGGCGGTACCTAGTGAACGAGCTAATGTTCCTACGCCTACGTATTCGATTACGACGAATGCGGGGGGGTCGGACCGCGAGGTTCCTCTGGCTACTCGGAGCCGCAGAGGTATCGAATTGGACCATGTCAGCCATAATCTAGTCATCGGAATCAGAGAGAACATGCCTCGGACGTCTGCCGGTGAGTCGGCGAGGGTTGTGCTCCGGGATGTAGTTAGCTGCCTCTCTAACTAGTCGGTTCGGGTGGTCAGCGGCTTTATCAAAGAAGCGTTCGGACGCTTCTTTCATAAAGTGCTTAATGGACGGGAGTTCGAGATCGCGGTGTAGGTCGCAGTTTCTCGCTATCCTTGGAGCGTTGGTAGCTCTGCATGAATCGGTTCTGTACTCTTTGAAGCCTAAGCATGTGAGTTGGGGCTGCGTGTGCGAAGACAACGCTTGCGTAGGTCAGGACTGGGCGAATGCAAAGTTTGAAAAGAGTTAACTTGTTGCCAAGAGAAAACTTTTCATTGCGTATCATGGGGTTGAGACGGCTCAAATAGAAGCATGCAGTGTTGCATACCCTTTTGATGTGAGGACCGAAGGTCATGCCGCTGTCGAAGGTGACACCCAGATACTTGGCCGTGCGTGTCCAAGGAATGGGTTTACCGTAAAGTGAGATTTGCCTGATGGGCTTGGGTCGGTGCTGACTGTTGTTCTGAGGTCGCGACGCACCTTGTGGATCCTTCGTAAAGTAAACTGCGTTACTTTTCTCCGGATTCACTTCGATGCGCCACTTCCTGAACCACTCGCCTAGTGCGTCGACAGCGCGCTGGAGTCGATTTCCTATTGTCTGCACCATGGTGGCAGAGCAATAGAGGGCTGTGTCGTCGGCGAAGAGGGCCAACTCCACACCTTTGGTACGCGGAACGTCACTGGTGTACAGTGAGTATAGGAGGGGAAAGAGGACGGAGCCTTGCGGAACTCCGGCTCTTATGGGGCGGGGCCGTGAGAGGCATCCCTCATATCTGTAGCGAAATGTGCGATTCGACAGGAAGTTTCGGATGATGTGCACGAAACTGTCTGGTAGTCCCATGTTTGCAAGCTTGTAAAGCAAGCCTGCATGCCAGACTTTGTCGAACGCTTTCGCGACGTCAAAGAAGAGAGCCCCTGTGCGGCGGCCCCATCGTCGAAATTTGAGGATGTGCTCCGTGAGGCGGTGCGCTTGGTGGACGGATGAGTGCTTGGCGCGGAAACCAAACTGTTCATCGGGGATGAGTGGTCTCTCAGATAACTGAAGGTATTCTCTGAGGCGTATCGCAATAATCCTTTCGTATATCTTCCCCATACAGCTCAGGAGGCTGATGGGTCGATATGCTGTCGGGTTTTTGAGATCCTTGCCTGGCTTAGGAATGCCAATGACGGTTGCATGTTTCCAGGCGTCTGGGAACGTGCAATTGGCGAGGCAGGCGTTGAATATAGTGACTAGGAGGAGGAGGAGGGTCTGTGGTAGGCGTTTTAGGACGCCGGTGGATATCCCGTCAGCACCGGGTGCTTTTCGGGGTTTGAGGGACTTGATGATCGATTGAACTTCTTCAACCGTCGTCGGTGTTAGGGGGAACTCGGGAGGAATCGAGGCAGAAGCGGCGAGCCGCTCTGCTTGCGATTCGACCTCTTGGAGGTGAACGGGGTCTACTGGCTCACGACTAGGAGAACATTGGCTCTCCAGGCTGTCTGCAAGGCATTCAGCTTTTTCGTCATCATCGAAGGCGATGGAGCCATCCTCCCTGTTGAGGGGAGGTGTAGATGAGATGACATCTGTCTTGAGAGATTTCGCCACGCGCCAGTAGGCGGTGTGAGACGGTGAAATCTCAGAGAGGAGTGTACCCCAGCGTTCGTCCCTGATCTCCGCAATGCGCTCTCTAACTCGACGTTGGAGATAGCGCAGGTTGGAGCGGGCTTCGTCAGTTGGGTAGAGGTCGTGTAGTCTTGTCGCGGCTCTCTTTTCTGTCATCAGCCGTCGCATATCCTCGGGCAGTTCGAATCTATGGGTTGGATCCATAGATGGGACCTGCCGAGAGCAGTCCTTTACGGCTGCTTGCAGGTGGCTGGTGAGAGATGAGATCGCCAAGTCTGTCTCGTCAGTGGTGGTTACCCTATCGGGGATTGCGTCCAAGTGCGCTGAGGTTTGGTCGAGAACCCTTTCGAGTTTCTTCCAGTCTGTCACCGTTTTCGTGTGGATGGTGCGTCCGTTGTCTGTCGGTCCTAGTTGCAGTACTACCGGTCGGTGGTCTGAGTCAAGGTCTGGGTGGACTTCTACTGAACACACCTGAAGGGTGATGTTCTTAAGTAGAGCTATGTCTAACACGCTGGGGTTTCCCTGGCCGTTGCGGGGGTATCGGGTGGGCGCCAAGGTGGCTACAACGTCAAAGTCTAGTTCGTCTGTGAAACGTTCTAGCCTGTTTCCGTTGGTCGAGTTAGTCACCGAGTGCCATCTGGTGGATTTGCTGTTGAAATCTCCCGCCAAAATGGTGGAGTTTCCTAGAGCGAATAGGGTTTCTAAGTCAGAGCGTAGCAGCTCTTTTTTAGATGGCAGGTAGATAGAGGCGATATTGATCGGCGAGTGGCCGGTCATCGCAACGCGTAGGAGGGAGCATTCGATGTTCTCGAGGAGTGGAGGGTCCAGTTGGATACAGTGGAGAGACCTTTTGTAATAGATCAACGTGCCACCCTTCTCAGAGTGGAGCCTGTCGTTCCGGATCAGGTTGTAGTTTGCAATACGCGGATTGCGATCGTGTGGTTTCAAAAAGGTCTCTTGGGCCAGGAAAATATCTACTTGGTGATCTGCCAGGAATTGGGAGATCAGTAGTTTCTTTTCTTTGAAGGCCCCGTCTGTGTTGTAGTACGCGATGGTTAGTGAACGCGGTTTATTCCTCTGATTGAGACTACCCATAATTAAGGCTGACGTGGTTTTGCCGCCCCGGCGGCTGACTTAATTTGCTCTATTTGAGAGCGGAACTTGAGGAGGGTCCGGACAAGAGACACGGTGTCGTTGCCCGCTTCTACGATCGCGTGACCCATCTCGGTCAATTGGTCGAGATCCACGGCTTGGATCACGTGCAAGGCCGTTGCGATGGCTTGGTCGTCGCTTACCCCAGATCTCCTTGTGGCCCCTTCTGGAGGCGCAGGCCGGGTTTCCGGAGTGGCGACAACGGCCGGTCGTTGTCTGAAATAAGCCCAAGTGTTCACTGAAGGTGAGGGCACTAGGGGCTGAGTTGACGGACGCGTTGGACGAGAGACTGAAGGTCTCTGCCTCAACGGTGGGTAGGCAGCTGGATTGCTGGCTGACGGAGGGGGTGCGTGCGAGACAGGCCGAGCGGTCTGAGTACGCGTCGCTGGACCGCGTGAGTTGGAGGGCAGAGGGCGCTTGGCGGCCATCGGGGCCTTTGGACAGCCCCGCCAGTTGGCCGGATGGTCCAAACCCCCGCATAACACGCATGCGGGTAGTCCCTCAGACTCTCTGGTCCTCTCACAATCCCTAGTGTGATGGTCACCTAGGCACTTCACACATCGCGCGCGGGCGTGACAATTTCGGGCGGAGTGGCCATAGTATTGGCAGTTATGACACTGCCCAATACCCCTCCGTTTGTGCGGAGGTTCGACCTTGAAGTCGGTCAGACCGGCGACCGACTTTATTTGGAATATTCTTTTCCCTTCCGGGGACTTGTCCAGTATCACGAGAATCATTGGTAGAGGGGCCTTCTCCCTACCCTTGTACATCCGATGTACCTCTCGGATAGGAAGGTTTTCAGCCTCCAAAGTTTCCCTCACGAAGTCTACGGAGACTTCGGTGGGGATAGGCCTGATAACTGCTCGGAGCAGCTTGTCTTCCTCGAGGGAGAATGAATGCCACGGAATGGCACGGGTGTTTAGTAGGGCTGTCACTGCCCTATAATCCTCCGTCTATTGGAGTGTTAAAGTCACTCCTAACTCGCTCTTATGAGCCCTAACGTAATTTATGCGGCGCTCTATGAGCGTTTTGGACAGTGGTTCCCACTGAGCCGCATCACGGATGATAATGGGCGGGGGACGTTTTTGGCCGGCAGCCGCGCGGGGCGCGGAGGGTGACGCCTTTTTGGCAGGGGCGCCGTCGGTTTTCTTGGCGGCCTTCGGTGGTGGGAGCTCCTTGCTACCCGAGGCCCGAGCCTTGCGCTGCCTTTTACCTCCGCTGACGGGGATAAATTCCTCGTCTTCGGACGTAATGGGCTGCTCGACTTCGGACTCCGAACGAGCGCGGGCTGCCACTGCCGGGGTGGCCTTAGAATTGGTCGGGGTGGGGAGGGAGGGGTCTGTGTCCATCGCGGACAAGATGGGTCCCTTCGTCGTTGTGAATTCGAGGGGCTCTTGGCACTCCTCGAGCTCCTCTAGCTCCTCCAAGGGGAGGGGCGAAAAACGGTTTTTCAGTCCGGTCGCGGTCGGGGTCGGGGAGGGGGAAGCTGGTGCGTCGAGCACCAGTGGGCCTTTTGCGGGGCGGGTTACATGCGGCGGAGGGTCTGCCGGTTGGGTTGTCGGCTTCTTCGCTGAGGGCGTAGATGCCTGACGAGCCTTCCAATCATTAAAAAATTTTTGGAAGGCTGTAGTTTGTTGGAACTGCTCGAGCAGTTCCGCGTCGGTCGGGGTTGGTGCCATCTTACGGCAGAATTTCACGGAGCAGGGTGGGGGGGGGGACCCCGCCCGAGGGGTTCACTCGGGCGGTACTAAAGGGGTTCCTAGCTCGCTCTCCTACGGGCGGAGAGGTGTGTGCCTAAGTCCCTACTTCGTGGTGTCTGTAGCTCTTCCGGTGAGCGGTCTACTGCCAACCTTGTTTGGGCTAGTAGGGGTGTACCTGACTTAACTACCTAACCGATACCCGGGGTTGACTAGGGAAGCCCCCAAGGTCAGTGGTCCCGGGCCCAGCCTAGTTTCTTGCCGTTACCCTGAAGGGGTAAAGGCTAGTGCCAGGGTCCGCACTACGTCAGCGGAGCAACCCGTATTGGCGTAGAACACCTCAACACGATTGCTCCAACCGGCGGCCTCAGCTGAAAGTGAGGGCTTTCTCTGCACGTAAAAAGCGCAGGCAAATCGACGACGTATCGCAGAAACAGGAACACGACCCGCTACCCTAAGAAGGGCTTGCGTTCGTGGACGACTCCTTGGCGCACCGACCTACTCGGTGCAGTCGGTTGATCGGCGCGTCAAATTGCCGGAGCGCTGAGGCGCTTTCCCGCCCCTGGAATAAGTCCCGTGAAGGGCAGGTATTCCGTTCCCCGGAAGCCTCTGTTGAGAACCAAGCAAGCTTGGAACTCGACAGCTGCCGTAAGCGCACTGAGCGTCGTGAAGTGCACCGGTCCTCTACTGGCAGTAGCGTGACGATACTGACGATAGCGAACAGGAGCGCCAACAGCGACGAGCAGCAATACCGAATCGTCTATCTGAGCTTAGGAACGTGCCGCGACAACACGTCCGTCCACTCCGACAGCCAAACCCAGTGTGTGTGACATTTTACTAACTAACTTACAGCTATATATACAAAATCCTAACGCTAATCGTAGTACACGGCTCGCGTTGGCCATGTACCAATAAGGACGCGCGAATATCTTCCGTCTCGCTCTACGCGTCCCGTTCTCTCCGGCCTCCCCTCCACTTCTGCCGCCAGTTGCTCACGGCGATCGGTCAGGTGCGCTGGCGCTGCTGCTGTTGTCCGCAACAATTAGATTTCGTAGATTTAACTGGTCGACAAAATTTTACTTTTCTTTTGCCACTGGAATAAGACTAACTGTCTCTTACAGATTTTTGTATACTGTATATGGGCATAATTTACTTTTGTTTCTAGGAGGTCAGAATTGGAAATAATGTTATATCTAAAATCCGATTTGCCCTCATTTCTGATATTTTTTATTATTTGTAGTAAATAGCTTCTGTGCAGGTTATTTAATTTTGTAACTTTAATGATGTAATCAACCTTCAAAATCAAAACAAAATTTGTTTTACCTTATTTATCTATGGAGATATATAAAGATTTAAGTTACCATAATACTTCCCATACATTGTGTACTGCGCGCATTGTATGGCGTTATACAGACCCGTAAAAAATTTGTAATAAGTCCATTTTTTTTAAATAATTTAGCATTTATGTAAAAAGTATTGAAAAATGTAAGGTTTGCACATCGTTAAACTGGTATTTGAAAATTGGAAAACACCTAATTGAATTTATGGTATAATTTTGAAATTACCGAAAAAATTAGAAATTTGAGGTTTTGACGTGTTGTATTTGAAAATTTAGCCATTCTATGCATCTTTTTATAGCTAGGTCGATAGATTCATGTTTTGTGTACTGAATTCTTATAGAAATTGCTGCAAGTACGCTGGTGGCAAAATCTTGTTGTCCAGTGTTTAAAGTTATACTTAAGTTACTTAATCAGTTATACTTAATACAGGATGACATTTTACCCATCACTCATTTTTTTTGAGATATTTCAGTCCATTATACTGAACTACTTTCTATAAAAATGGTTGGCTGATGTTTAAATAGTCACCTGTATACAGGGTGACTTTTTACTGGTAGAAATTTTGGAGCAAGTTCAGTCCATAATACTGAACTACTTTCCATAATAAAAGTTATTAAAAATCGATAAAAAAATTTAGTCCTCCCATACTAAATTCGTTTGGCCGAGCGCTGATTTGTATGGGAAGCCGAATTTTTTTTTCGTTTTTCAATAACTATTTTTATGGAAAGTACATAGTTCAATATCATGGACAGCACTTGCTTCAAAAATTTGGCTAGTGGGTAAAAAGTCACCCGAAGGATAGCGGTCAAAATGAAGGTTGAAATTATGTTGAAATGCTATCGGAAGCCATCAGTAATAATTCGCTACTTTCCAATAACTCAAATCAGATACTTTTTTCTAAACGTCAAAAAAACATTTTCCATGGGATTCGTTTAAAAAGTATAGAATAATGACGTCATATTTTCTTGGAGTCAAATAGCGCTCTAAATATATAGTTTTTCTGCAATAATAAATCGAAAACACGTTGAAAATGGATATGTTCATGACAAGTGTCATTATTTTATGACGTGTTATTTTATTTACAGTACCAAATAATTTATTTTTTAATCCAGGACAGTAACCATTATTCGACATGTACTCAAATATTTTTTGATCGGAACTTTATATCCTTTTAGGTATTTTTGTCCCTTTCAGTGATAAGACTTATACAAAAACAGCTCCGACTGATTTTTGAATTATAGCTAGGAGCACTTGCGATCAAGTTACTCTTTCAAGCTAAAAGAACTAAGTTAATTCATTTGAGTTACAATGTCAATATAAATAGGACATACAGATATGTTAAACTATATGTTACAAAATCAAACGTTTGCTACACCTATTTTAGTTAAAATATGTTTTTTCTCGTTGTAACTTTGTCAAATATTGAGAAAAAAACATATTTTAAGAAAAAGGTTTTGCAAACGTTTGATAATTAAATAAATAAATAAATAATCGTTCTTTGCTGTCATATTAAATTATTAAACGAACATGTCCAAACCGCCCCACCCACACACGAATCCTGTATAATTATAATTGACTAATTGTCTCGTAATTAAGGTCCGATGTCCTCCGTTCTCGCATTAAACTAATTAAAATGTAAGTGGAAGCCTTAATAACAATGAAATTAGGAATAATGTCTTGTGTAAATGGCTTACTAACTTGATAAAGTTGGTTTGTGTTTCTGTAAAAATATTATTTTTCTTCAAAAAAGGAGGAGGTTCTCAATTCGAATGTATATAGGTACCTATGATTTTTCTATGTTACCCGATTACTCGAAGGCGTCTGGCTGGACCAAATTGGAAAATACTTTTTATTGATTGAAATTTTTTTTATCAAAATCCCGTATAAATTTCATCAATATCAGTTGTGTAGGTTGGTTTGAAGTCAGTTTTTAGTTTTGAAAAATTATTTAATTATTAAAACTTAAGGTGCGAGTGTGCAAGGTGAGAATGAGCGAGTGGAGTGCGAGTAGAAAAGGTATGAACTTGCACTAATCACTAATCAATGTGTAAAGTAGCCTTTAGATATGGTTGTCTTCGAAACTGATGTGCGAACCAAATAAATAAATTTCAGTGTAAGTACCTACCAGCTGCTTATCCTCCTGCTTTGATCATGGAAAGTTGATCAAGACTAGAGTGCACGTGACGATTCTAGATCCATTTCTAAAATAAATATATCTAAATATATATTTAAAAAAAAGATAGTGTCGTCAAGTTAGTATCCCATAATACAAGTGAACTTATTTAAGGTATATTCTATCTAAGCTGCGTTTATTTTAATAGGTATGGCTTTATCTAGTAAACTATTATTTATATATGCTTTATATTTGGCGGTAGCCAAAGCAGCGGTAGCGGAGGTAGGCAGGATTTTATAATACATCTTGTCACCAACCCTTTTCTCTTCGATGGGTGTCGTAAGGGAATATATAGGCTATTAAGAGAATATATAGGCAACAGAGAACGGGCATCAGAATCCTCTTTGCAACGACTTTATTCAGTATACCTCAATCATAAACCAGCCTCTCCAGAGCGTTTTGATATGTGCTAATCCTCCCTTATCGACGCCAGTTCAGCATTGGTCTGATATATGCTGTCTAATAAAGATGTTTGGCAAGCAACCCAGCAATAAGTAGTCTTGATACTCGTTTCCACAAAAATCATTTGAACCCGTACCACTGTTTTGAAAAAGTCATGTACACTTAATGCATTAAATTGGTTGAGAACAGAACCATCTTTTTCGCATCTGAGGGCTTTGACCCTTTTATTTATAGAACAAAATTAAATCAGCCACTAACAATTATTTTTAAACTCGTTCAATTTTTCGAGCGAAAACTGAGATTGTATCGAGTTTCTCCATAATCGCCGCTTTTTAATCTGTGCACCGGTGACAGTTGCAACTGGTACCTAATTGGATGTGATTGTAACTTCGATGGCCCTTGTGGGAACCGTAACAATACTCACATTGTAGGTGTTTTGGCTTATTCTTATAATTGTAAATCGAATTCCACATACCAAGGTCGTGTTCTTGCGTTTTACTTGTACAGAGATATACAATTTCTTAAACCTTTTCTTTATACCTAATATAAGTATTATTAGCATATTTTTGTAATCACCATCATCGTCATTTCCGGCGAATAAAGTCCGGACATGGACATAGGCCTCTCCCAAGGATTTCCAAAATGGCCGATCTAGAGCGGCCTGCATCCAGAGTTTTCCAGCGTCGTAGGTCCGGTCGTTTGACCACCTTGTGGGTGGGTGTCCTACGCTTCGTTTGCCAGTACGTGGCCAGTGTGGTCACTATTCGAGAACCTTTTTGTCTCGCTATGTGTCCCGCCTACTGCCACTTCAACGCGGTAATCCGCAAAATTTTGTAATTTTAATGAAATTACGTATTTCTAGGACATATGCAAACAAATATTAAGTAAAATGAAGCTTGTTTTAAAATATCAAACACATAAAACAACTCATTATTTATACAAATGCTTCGTTACCATTGTACATTATATGTGTTTGTAACAGCAAGGTATTTGTATAACAATGAACTAGTCGGTAGTGGATATAACGCAGTGGGTCATTTATATGGCGCCCTGAGCACCCAGACGGATTTGTGTGACGCACGGGTATTGGGAATGGCGAATCAACTTTGTTGAAACTTGGTAGTATCCAGGGTCAAAAATAAATTGTTTTGTTCTGATAAGCTTACAAAACGTCTCAAAATAATTTCACTTGTCATTGATCATATCCTTTATCCTTGATTTTATAATTATTAATCGGTCATTAATGTAGAAAAACTGATTATAGCTTATTGATTCCAAGAACCTATGACGTCACGACGTGCTATTATTTTATTCCAAATTTCATACAAATTCCATAGACAATATTATTATTTTTTTTTGATGTTAAGAAAAAAGTATCTGATTTGTCTTGTTTGGAAACTACTTACTTTTAATTCCATTATCTAACTTAAGCTCAAGTTTTGTACTCATTTTATACTTACGATATTTATATATAGAAATAACTGTCTGTAGACCCAAAATCTGGCAGTGTTTTCGATCAGCGGATAGGTTTAGCTATCCAGTAATCCCGGAAATGCTGCCAGCATTTTGGCCACATTGCCTAAATAAAAAATGAGATTCGTTTTTAGTTTTAGATATCGTCATAACTACCAATTGTTTTTTATCATATATTTTTAGGTTGCGGCTGATAAGCGGAAAAGGGTATATCTCATTCGTCCCCAGTGGGGATGTCCCCACTGGGGACAAATGGGCCATTTTTTTGTTTTGTGTCTTTGATTGTCACCACCGCGTCGTCCCTACTGGGGACGAATGGAAATTACTATTATTTCACAGTTACATTCGTTCCCGTTGGGGACACTGGGACAGACTACCACTTCAATACCCATTTTTCCAAACTCGTGACGAATGGGAATTTTCGATTTTTGTTTCCCATTTGTCCCCATTTATCTGAAGATATTATTTAAATGTATACAAAAAAGGAACGATAAAATTAACGTTCCGCGTTTAATCCGCGTTTCCCGCGCGGCACCGTTCCGCGCACAGTGGGATTTTTTTAGGTATGTCTATAGGTATGTCACGGATTTCCCCGGGGCTCATCCAACTCGAGTTTGAATAAAAATTACCTAAGCTGCATTTTTCACCATTTCTTATTTAATTTTATTATAATTGTGTTTCCATGGCTGTCTGGGAGAAAAATCGGCTTTAAGGATTCGCACGGAAATAACAGAAGCTAGTAAATTCTCGAAATGTCTAATATTCACACCGTAACATTCACACATCTTTCTGTGCAGAGCCTAAAAGCCCATCGAGGGATGATCGAAATTTTCGAGAAATCATACCAGTTAAGCAATGCGGCTACAATCTCATCACAATCTTAATTTTATATAACACTCTGGCTTTTAGCCTTATAACCCAACATTCTTTTAGATTCAAAGTTCGCTTTTCATGCCAGCCGTGTGTATCTTGTTAGATTGTTGTTAGAACCGGTCGGGTTATGCAAGTACCAACAATTGCATAAGCCAAGCTGAGCCCAGGCATGCGGGCTTATTGTCTTTTGAAAGTAAAATCTTTGGACGCCATTTGTTAAAGGTAGTTTGACATGGGACTACGATACAGATTGTATCTCATTCTCTATGATATATGAACGATATGGGAACTAAGTGTCGACATATTTACCCTGAGCATTGTTCTAAATGTAGATCGGACAATGGTATGTTTTTCAAAAAAAATCTGAGGTGTCGTTATCGTTAGTCGTAGCGCCTAAACGAATGGGCCGTTTTTTATGCGGTTATTATTTGTTTGAAAGCTGACTTCATCGAGTTTGATGGAAATCGGTTCAGTGTTTGAAAAGTTAAATAAATAAATAAATAAATAGGGACAAATTACTACTAACTCAACGATATTATATCATATAACAAATACATATGTAGATAAACACACAGGACAATTAGATAAAGGCCATTTTCCTAATTGCCCTGACCGGGGATCGAACCCGGAACCTCTGGGTGGCGGACAAGCATGGTGACCACTACGCCACGGAGTTTGTTAGTTATGGGAAGTCAGTGGGGGTAAGCAACCCAAAGTACGCAAATACGCCTGAGTAGTGGTATAAAATGAAAGGGTTAAATTTTCTTTATGAAAATCGGTTCACCCGTTCAAAAGTTATTGGAAGTGAACATTTTTTTAAAAATTAATGTCCCTGGCAAATGCACTTGTTATCAAAATAGTATGTTTGCTGGTTGCCCCCATGGCTGGTGGCCCCCCAGAATGTATATAAGCTTTTATTTAACATGCAACTTTTGTATCTTTAAGTTTGTAGGTGACTTAATTGTTTGCAACCTGTTGAATATCCCATATATCCTAAATATACTTACACTCCAACAACCAACATTCAATATATAACTGGGTTATAAAATAAATACTTGGCTTCTTTTAAACATCAACATCAAGTTTCACGGGCTATAATATGTCTATAACCAAGAGATTAGAAGCTGACTCATTATCCTCATCCCTCCCCATTGTTTGTTCGTCTTTTGTCCACGACTTGTGTGTTTAGGACCCGTTAATTATGACCAGACAAACACAAACCTTGTGAGGTTACTTCAAGTTTTTGTTTCTGTTTTGAAAAGAGTTTCTTTCGGATTATCTTCTTAGTAGTCATCATCATCCGAGCGTATTCTCGGTTGCATCCTCAGCGGTAGCACTTCAGATTCCGAGGTCGGCTACCTAACCTAGGTAACTGGATTTTACACAGAGCAACCGTCGTCTGACCTCCGCAACCCAAAGGGTAGATTAGGAGCACAAACTAATATAGAGAACAGAACCAATCCTTGGATAGGTTTAAGCAAATGCTAGATGGCGTTCGGGAATCACAGTTTAAACGTGCCTTCCTAAACACGGAATCATCTTTCTTTTCGGATAATCAGGTGCTTCAAGCCTACAATATCCTAACCAGACTGTAAACAACTTTTCTTCAAACTATTTTCTTAGCAGTAGTCATTTCGAAACGGTCTCTCTATGTCTCTATTTCTCTCTTATCGAGTGTTTTATAATAGCTAAAGATGGTCTCATATTTGCCTCAATATTTATCAGATCTTTTCATACGCAGACAGTCGTCTGCCCATCGTATTCTTGGGCGGCCTTCTTTTCTTCACTAGCCTTTTAAGTAAGGATATCTACTTATATTTTATTTGTTATATGGATTGGGACAGCATACATAACATGTAAATATCTAATAAACTTTATTGAGTTGGGGCTGACTCGCAAGGTTACAACTCACAGATAATATGATTTAGGCTGGCTTCGCAAGAGAGGTCGTCCAAGGTCATTAAGATGATCTGGTGTGAAAAGACCTGAAAGTCCATTGCGCAGGTAAAGATCAGTGGCGTACTAGAGGGGAGGCCTATGCTTAGCAGCGAGATAGTTTTTCGTGGGTGTAAGTGGCCAACACGTATCAAGCATTGGTTCCATAGGAAAAGTTGTTCATATTGACGGTCTGAGTTGCTCCAACAAGGATCGGATAGGGTTTTTGTTACATTGTATTTAAATAAATACATAAATAAGGTCAAAACTTTTTAGAGTCCTAAATTATTATTATTTTTACTAATTTTACTTTTAAGGTTTTGTTTATAGTTTAATTCAACTGTGTTTATTTATTTCTCTTAATAAACATTTTATCTCAAAAAAGGACAAATTACACAGATTGAGATAAAGCCCTCAAAGTAAGTTTTAAACTTATGTTATGCATTACAAACTCAACGAAACTATATCAATATCAATACATATAATAAAACAGTAGCAACCACGTGTCTGTACATTTGATAAAATTATCAAAAAATATGTATGGGCGATAAAAAATGAGTAACAGAACACAAAAAATTTTATTTTTATTTTTTTGTCTGTCTGTATGTACTCGCTAATCTTTAAAACTACTGAATAGATTTTTTACGCAGTTTTCACTAAAAGATTAAGCTTATCGAAAAAGTTATCGTCATTTAAAGTTTAAAGATAATTTTTCTATTGGCGATTTTATGTTACATAAAATAGCAACAGATGGCGCCTCAAGAAATTTTAAAATGCTATGGTTGTTTGTGAAAAAGTGTAAATACAAGCTGATTGTTTTGCTCTGTACGTAAGACCTTTGATTCTTTTGTGATTTGGTTAGTTACTGTTGTTGAATTGGTTGATTTTAAACTGGTATTTGGCTGTACTTGGCTATGTAAAAAAGGACTTCTGATCTTGCTTTGATGCTTTGTGGGTTGGTTAGTTAATATTGTAGATTTAGTTATAATTTGACACTTGGCTATGAAAATACGGACTTCTGATCTTGCTTTTTGGATTGGTTAGTTAATATTTTGGATAATATTGTTGATTTATTATTTGAGCCTTGGCTATGAAAATACGGAATTTCTGATCTTGCTTTCAAAGGTTATGATTATTATTGTAAGGATTCGTTATAATCCATCCATAAGTTGTTGTATGAATGAGTAACTGATATTTATAAATCTATAGATCCTTATAAACTTTCACATTTGCAATATTTAAAGTATACCGCATCACAATAAAAAAAATTGAACTGTAAATATACACAAAAATTTTAAATTTGTCATGTGTTCAACAAGAGTGTGTAAGAAAACTGCAATTCACACGGGCGAAGTCGCGGGCACCAAATACAGATAGTAAAGTATGTATACATGAGCGAGATATTATAAGGAGTTACAGAACAATAAAAAGATTTTTGTTTGTATGTCAGCGTCTGTATGCACACTTTTCACTCGAATGTCCGAAACTGCTGAACGGATTTTCACGCGGACGAAGTCGCGAGCACAGCTAGTTTTAAAATAAACATCTTTATACATAAATACGCAAGTCCTAGACCAATTTGAAAAGGTTGAATTTCCAACATTCCCTGGCTGGGGATCGAACTCAGAACCTCCGAATAGTGGACTAGCGTGTTGACCAAGGAGGTCGACCTCGTTCATCACCAGAGATCGGAATTGGGTGTGTGAAAATACCTAAAGTTTGCAACGGGACATAATATGGAGCTGTTACAAACACTTAAGTTAAACCGGTGTTGGATTTTACAGGTTTAGTTTCGTTTTTTTTTTGTTATACATGTTCCTTACCTTTGAAACACCGAACTATAAACATTTACAAGCTGCTAATACAGTTCTAAATTAATTTTTGTTTAGTACTTTTCCGGTTAAAAATAGTTCTTTTAGTCCTAATGGTTCTTTGTCGGTCAAACACAGAATTTTACATATCTGCAAAATGCTAATGCGGTTTTAATTTCTTTTTTTTGATGTAAGGTAAGGAACATGTAAAACAAAAAAAAAACGAAACTAAACCAGTAAAATCCAAAACCGGTTTAACTTAAGTGGTTGTAACAGCTCCATATTATGTCCCGCTGTAAACTTTAGGTATTTTCACACACCCAATTCCGATCTCTGTTCATCACACTTCACTTGGGAACCATCCAGAGATAAAAATGTAGTTTATGATACTCTTTGGTGTTGCATTACTAAGCGCCCTAGTAGAGTTAGTTACCTTAGAGATGCGATCGGGAACTGATTGTTATATATTTCGCACAAATGTATTCCCAAAGAGGGTTGTCGTCAGGCAGGCTTCTTTCAGGCAGATGTTCGGCATCCTTGGGTGATCATTGACATGCATTTTGTTTTGGAAGAAAAAGCGGTAAAGCATACCCCGGGCTTCGAAGCAGCACAGCTGAAGATGTAACCGGGAACGTGCTATGATGACGAAGATAATTAAAATTTTAAAGTTCTTTAAAGATACATACTTTCAAAAGAACCTTCTTAGAGACATCAATTTGCTATTTTCCAACAATTCAAATCGGATACTTTTTTCTAAACGTCAAAACAAACATTCTCTATGGGATTTGTATGAAATAAAGACAGATGAAGTTGTAGTTTCTTGGAGTCAGATAGCGCTCTTATTATCAGTTTTTCTGCAACAATAAATTTAAAATCACGTTAAAATGGATATGTTCAAAAACAAGCGACATTATTTTGCGATGTTTTATTTTCTTATCAGTACAAAATAATTCATTATTGACCCAGGAAAATACCCGAACGAACCTACGGCCTCGCGGGGGGCTCCAAGTTCAATCTTATCATCTTAGTTCTTAATAAATCAGAATATAAGTAGGCCTCCTGTTTATTAAAACAAGCTGGACGACCGAATTTTTCTCGTTAGTTTTTTATGAAAATCATTTTTATCCCTGTCACTCCCTAAATACCGAGTTTCATCAAAATCGGAAATGGAGCCGTTTCCCAGATCTTCATTATATGTATATAAATACACACAAGAATTGCTCGTTTAAAGTTTAGGATAAGGCAAGTTTATTATAGTACTAATTACGCGGTACTTTGTTATTATTTGCAATAGTTTAATTAAGCACTTAAGAAATTATAATTTATTGACATTACTTTTATATGTTTATAATTAGTATATATACATGTCTGAAGTGTAATTAAGGCTTCGGTATATGCATAAATTAGATTATTCATTATTATCGTGTAGATTCGCTACGGTTTCATACAAAAGACATAAACGCGCTCGGTAGACTGAATTTTTATCATTTGACAACCTCCGTGACGTATTAAACATGCTAGTCCGTCACTCCGGAGGTTCTGGATTCCATCCCTAGCCAGGCCAAGTTGAAAAATTGCCTTTATCAAATTTTTCTGGGCTTCTTTGTTATCTCTTAATTGTACCAGAAAATAATAAAATGAGAACAGACTTAAGAAAAAAATCATAAAGTACAAGGGCGGGCTTATCCCAGGAAGGGATCTATTTAAGCCAACTAAATTGTCCTTCGTCTTGAGTGTTTATCTATTTATGTATTTATTATTAGTATCGTTCAGTTAGTATCCCGTAACACAAGCTTAGAACTTACTTTGAGGCTAGCTCAATCTTGTAATTTGCCCTTATCTATTTATCTTAATTATTTATTACAAAGCTGCAACTCCATCTTATAACTTTCAGTAACAACTAATCTGCCAGAACCTTCCAGCCACCAGCATGCCTCCACGCTGCCGTTTTTGTATTGCCCCCTCCCCTCCCATGCCCTGCACCCCTGCAGGCGGCGTACGTGACGTCACGCGTCGGTAACCTAATTAAAACATTCCCAAGATCGATTATCAGGCTCGATCAATGCTACCGAAAGCAGTGTTATAAAATAGAGAAGGTATAGAAACACTCAAGTGAAGTCATTCGGAAAAGGGCTCTCTTCTCTTATTGAGTGTGTTAATAGCTAACGCTGGTATCAGATTCCTTCGAGGTGCGTAAAAGCATATGACATAGCTCAATGACTATCTTGTGGCAACATCATTATTACACAATAGTGCAGGTTTCGTCACGAATTTCAATATAGTTTCCTTTAATTAAAGCAAGTGCTGGTGGTTAAAAATTACCGTACCTAAGAACAAACTCGATCCTTAGATCGAACTCGTGCCTCACAGACCCGCATACAGTGCCTATGCCGCTTGGCCCCCACCACTTGTTGAAAGACGTTCGTTCTTTATTGCGTCGTTCTATAAAATTAAATAAGCTAAACTAAAACGTGAGTGACCGGAGAATCCGCGATTAAAATTATATCTTACTAAGACGTTTATTTTTATATTCTCCTTATTTTGTGACAACACCGCATACTTTGTATAGTGCATGTACATATAAGACCAAATAATTTACCCTTTGAAGCCGACGAGCTTTGTAATTTCTTCGGCTTTTGGCGGGTACAATGCGTACATTAAATAAAATATAGGTATTATATAGACATAGCCCATTAGGGATAAAATCGTGATAGTATGTATATACAAGGTCTAACAAAATATACTGAAATTATTTTAAGGGTGAATCAAGTCCATGATAACAATAATTTTCTTTAAGAAATATACAGATTTGTTTTAAATTAAATTTTTCTGTCCCACTGCTGGGCAAAGGTCTCTCCATATCATTCTAATCATCGCGGTGCGACCTGCAAAACAGCTGATGTCATAATCCAACGTTTTCTAGACCTGCCCGGCGTTCTCAGACTGTCTGCAGGAATCCATCGTGTGATTACTTTGGTCCACCTATTTATCTGACCACCCCCGGTGTGGAAAGGATTTCCATGTACGACATTCTATCCGTCTCGTGACGCCTAAGATACTTCGCTCCATCGCTCTTTGGCAAATCTTGCGCTGGGACTTCGGGGTATTCCTTGAAGCGCAACCATTTTGAGGCGCACCTAATGAGGCGCACCTTAACTATTCCTCGGAGCGCACCTTTTTAAACGTGGGTATATATTTTAATATTTATAATTGCAGGAATAAAATTTAATATTTATAATTGCTGCTGCTTGGTAAATGACCAATTTTAAGCACCGTCAGTTAGTAAGATAGGAGTTAGTAAATAATGATTGACCTCTCATACCAATATTCCGATCAGCTTATCCAAATTGCTATGGGAACTATATTTATTCGTATTTCTATATAATCTTAATATCTTGAAATTATAATCTTAAATTTAAGGATATTGAACAACTTTCTACAAGGGACATATTTTGAAATGCAAAAAAGAATTCGGATCGCTCAAATCTTTTAGAGAAGGCCAAATTATTTTTATAAGGTCAGTAATACTCATAAACGTAAGCAATTTTTACCGTGGCAACATTTATTTAGTTTATTTGCAAAAAGCAAATGACCTACTGTGTTATATGTAATATGTAGTACGCCATTTTTCCAATCAAAAATTATATGGATCTTCAATGTCATATAAAATAACTTCCGGATTCAAAATAATGTGACAAATTCACATTTCGATATAAATCGAATTACAGCACCGTTATGATTATATATCAGATTGGTAATCATAAATGTATTAATTATTATATTATACATTCATAATCAGCGATATAAGGTTAATCTCACATTATAAGTGGCTGCAGTCTAGCTGGAAGGGCATCTCTAACTTATAAGACGTGTCATTTTTTTATATTTTAAGCTATCTGAAGCCATCTCCCGTATAGTTTAACAACTGCCATGTAATGATGACAGCTAGGACACGTTTTTCTAAGGCACAGAATGAGCTTGAGTTATTTTAAGTCACTTATTGTCCAATTGCTGAACCTTAAAAGTTGCATAAAAACTTCTTTAGCTCCGCTTCGGAAGGCCAAACTGTTGGTCCCCGCTGTCATCGAATGACAGTCATCAGCTATGTCAGATGTCTTTAGGAAGCTAAAAATATTTGACATATGTGTCGGTTTCTTACACACACACGAAAATCAAACAAACTATCAACAAATGTCAACTAATTTAATTAGTTCTTAGTGGCCAATGAAATGTGCGATCAACCTTCGGTCTTTTATTAATAAGGCTCTTTAAGAAAGTAGATTACTGTTAGTTTGTATGCCATTAAGTTGTTGAACCACCAAGATCAGTCGTCGCAGCGTCGGACACTTTCTAATAGATTCTGTGACTATGAGAAGTGTAGTTAAATGTTTAATTCATGTTAGATTGACACATGTGACAGTAAACATGCATGTAATCGATGTTATGACAATGCTACAATATGATTTGAAGGCAATAAATGTCATTTCTCACATGTTCATTATGAATTTGTTTGGTCTAAATATGAGGCATAGATGGAGTCTTAATGTAGTAAAAGAAATTTTACTGCACGTGAGTACAAGCTCAAAGGTACAAGTCGCGCCTTGCGAGTGTCGAACTCATGCCTCACGGACGCACAGTCAGTTTACCCTTAATCGCCTAGCCACCACTACTTCAAACAGGAAACCGCTCCTCCACTGAAAAAACGTTAATTTATTTAGAAATGTCAAATTAAAGTAAGGTTGCTACTACATTCATTTCTCATTTCTCATAAAATACCTCATTAATAATACAAAAATGTCCATACCAAGGCCGCATTAGCAGACATCAAATTATACCACTTTATGACAAACCACTTCAAAATGACCGCAGTTTTTGCATTCCAAAGACATAAGAGCCATAACCCTTCTGTCCCCACTTCTATGGGAAAGTTATTCCTGGAATGAATGATAAGAGGTACTTCCTTTGATACTTTTGTCCCTTTCTCTCTACCTGAAGATATGGAATTGGAAAGAGATAGAAAGTTAAGGAATGTCCTATAGTGTATGCAGTATTATTATTCATCGAAAGTATGATCTTAAGATTGTATAAGTGTTTTCTTGTGGTCTTTTTATTGACATGTCCGATTTTGTTTGTATTTAGTACTAGCAGGTGCCCAGGACTTCGTTTACGAGAAATTCAGAAATGACGACAACTTTTTAGGGTACCGTTCAAAAATGAAAAAACGGAGCCCTTATAGGATCACTCGTGCATCTGTCTGTCCGTCCGTCTGTCACGGCCAATTTTCTCCGAATCTACTGGACCAAATCAAGTGAAATTTGGCAAAGATAAAAGATGGTGTAATCCTACAAACCCAAACACAGATGAGCAAATGAAATACAATTTTGTTTTTCAATAAGGGTAATTTTAGGGACAACTTAGGAATTTAAAACCAGCTTTGCAAACCTTACTTTGTCATATATTAAGTGAAAGAGTTCATTAAAAGGATCAAATATATTTTTGTTTGATTTTATTCATTAATTTTATTCATAAAAGGGGACGAAAATTGACCAATTCCCCCCGTGATCTCCGAAACTACTGAGCCTAAATTAAAAACAAAATACGAAATATAGTCACACGTCAGCCATAGTCTCCACGCGAGTTCAACTCGCACGTGGCAGGTTAATCTGACACCAAATATCAATAAAACAAAACCTAAATGTTGCTCTATGCTGATCTCAATATATTGTCCAGTAGTTTCAAAGATTAGCGGTGCATCCACACATTCAATATGTTGGTATAATAGAAATCACGTGACGTAAGCCGGCATGTGATTATTATTCTAGCGACATAAAAATTTATACCTTTATTCGACATGCATACAGATAAAAATATATTCCTTTTGTGTTTTGTTATATCTTTTCCTATCACATATACAATTTTTGATATTATTAAATAAACAGACACGAGATCTTAACTGTTTTATTACTTTACCTATGATGATAGTTACAGAGATGAGGTTGCTTGGTGCAATCATCTACATATTAACATAAGTATATCATTTTTTAAGATTCCAAGTGAGCCTGTCTCAGACCTACCAAGTAAGTCCTACTGGTAGTGCTAGTGGGAGGGTTCAAGTGACACTTCGATTAGATATGAATAACCGACTTGAAAAGTGGAGGAGGTTTTCAATTCGAATGTAGGTTATATATATAGTTGAATCATGAGTGCAATCCTTCGTTTCGCTCTGGATTCAAAGTAGCGACCGCGCCTTAAAAATATTACCTTTACCCCTAGAGCACAATCTAGAATTATATTATTAGATGTTATTTACAGGAGAATTGTGCGAACTAGCTAGAAATAAAAAGATAAAAAATATTACCTCATTCTAACAGTTGAAAACGAATGTCGTTAATAAGCTTCTTAACATGTTTATTTCTATTTTTATTTTTAGCCTATACTGTTCCAATGCAGGACAAAGGCCTAAGTACTCGTAAAAACATAAATTAATCAACTTTTTCGTATAACTTTATCGTAATCCGCAGAAACCTCAGTGTTTGTAATTCTCATATTTATTGATAAAAAAATTGTTCAAAGAGCATGACTCGAGATCTTATCTGTTATTAAAGTCCATGAATTTAATAATATAGGTAATTAAGTACTGAGAAAATAATCGATATTTACATGATCTTCCCTGCAAAACTCGTAGGCTGCGGGAACATTGGTTAATAATTTAGTCATATTAAGTTGAAGATAGGAATTTTAGAAGTAATTGGAAAGTCAAAAAGCCCCACTTCCTGCACATTGTAAGACCTTAATGAAGAAAATGACTGGGGAATCGCCGTGGCCAAACACTGGTCAAATTTATTATAGCCTTTCGAAGTTTCGACTCGAGAAGAACAAGCCAAAAATATTTTTAACTATGGGTACCTAATGAAAATGTCACCTTATGTATACTAAGATATATACAGAGTGACTTTTTACACTTGACTTTTTAACCACCAGCCATATTTTGGAGCAAGTTCAGTCCATGATACTAAACTACTTTTCAGAAAAACTTTATTGTGGGAATCTTATTAAAAAAAAATTGAAACAAAATAAATATATTATAAATTTATCTTTAATTGTTCCATTAGGTACCCATACTTAAAAATCAAATTTGGCTTTCTATACAAACCCGGATCAGAAGTGGCAATTTTCAAACGCGGTGTCAGCTAAACCAATGGCTTTTCCATACAAATCTGTTCGTTAAGTGTTTAAAAAATCACACCGCTGATTAGATAATCGTCATATTTGACGGCAGGACTAAAATTATTTTTCAAATATTCGGTATAATCTTTGGAATAAGTTGTTCAGAATCATGGACTGAATGAATACTTCCTTAAAATAGTTTCAGTATATTTTGTTAGATAACCTAGAGAGATTTTTTTCCAGTGCACTTTTTTACAGTACATCAAGCAAAAAACGTAAGGTGATAAAAGAACATTTCTTTTTTGAATGCCACAAAATATGCAAGTAAATCAAAATTATGGAAGATCGATTTGAAAAATGTATCACTTAATATTGTAAGTACGCCCAAAGCCGTAAACTTTTTATAAAATATTACCATAGATATTGCCATAGAACTTCGTGTAAAATATAGATAATGTTATGGACTGATGGATCAGACGACAGACATATTGCAAATGCAAATTAGCTTTAATAAATCTCAAATAAATTTATGTCATAATAAATATGCAACTTATTTGATAAACGATTAAGTCCCTACCCATCATGACTATATTCAGGCATATGCTTAAGAATATACACATTGATCTATTAGAGCAATAATTAAATTTCTAACAAACAGGTACACGAAATAATTATATTGCGTTTCATTAACATAACAGCGGTCGCAATAAAAACACTGAGGTGATAAAATTTAACCAGTAACGTTATAGGACAACCAATAAGCCCAGTATTCTTATAACACACGAAATGGCCATATCGCTAAAGCAACCAACTGAAGTACACATCCCCGATGAAACATCATAATAGTTCCAAAGACCTTTTTAAACGGGCAGCTTATCATCCAAACGACCGTATTTTTGATCGTTAATAATTCCAGAGTAGAGTCACTTCAAGTTCTGCAAATTTGTAGAGAAGTGGGGGATATATAGCTGTCTTCGTCTAATGTAGGGTTACGTGATCGCTGAGTTGAGATGGAAGATTGGAGCTTGAGGCTTGCTAGCGGGACATCGACCAGCAGCTTTCAGAAAAACTTCTCCGTAGAGGCATAGGGCTGTAGCTCGAAAATGTTGATTTTATTACGGGAAATACTTATTTCGTCGGAATTAGATTTTTTCATTATTTATTTACTAGACAAACAATTCTGAGCAAGTGTTTGAAATTTTATTGAAATCAAGTTTTTAATGTGTTTTAATACATAATTTTGCAACGTAATTATTTCTAGAATGGCTTTACAAAATATACAGATCCACCGATAGCTTTCATAGCGCAGTGACCCGTGATAAACCCATTAAATTAACGTATACTTACATAGGTATACTTCATTACAATTATTTTATTACTACCACTTGTATCATGGTTAATAAAAGAAAAAGAAAACGTCAATTACTTAGATCAAAGTAAGAAGAAAAACTACAAAGGATACTCTTTTAAAAAGTTCAACGGACTTAGGTACCTACATACATTGCAACAAAAGCGGTGAGATTTACAAGTTGCAACGATCTTCTACTCAGGTTACTTGCCCCGTGGACATCGACAAAAACCGTGCAGCCTGTGTACTGCTGTGTGCGCACCATCCTATCCTTATACGCACCCACACACCCACACACGCATACCGCCGTCGCTGGCGCAAGAGAAACCCGCGTTTTGCATTCAACAGTCAGTAGTAAAGCCCCTTTTAGGGTCATCAAACGCTATACAGCCCTCGGATTTAAAACCATTCGAATTTCTTAATCTGATGAAGTATTTTCGTTTATTATTGAAGTGTTTTCAAGTTGCATTGCTGTTAGCGGGTGTGAACTCTAAGTTTTGATTGAGTGTACTGTGATTTAAGTTAAGTGCAAATGTGGTTTCAAGTGAGCCCCGGTTATGGATTGCTTTTGAGGTGAAAATGTGGGAGACTATTTGCTACGTGAAATCAGTCAGAAAAAAGATTTAAGGTAAGTTACACCTAAGTTAGATCAAGTTATGCCACTAGTAGAAAGGAGTTAGCCAAGAAATCGAAGTTACAAGACGTTAATGTTCCATTCTGGGTAATTTTATGGTCCTTTTAAGGCCAGGAAAGGTGAGGCTAAATCTAATTACTAATGTATAAAACACAAACTTTTCCGTATAAGTATTAACGTACGTACTTGTAAGTACATACCTAAAGATAATCTAGAATTATAGGCATTTTACCATAAGCTTGACAGGAGCTCTTAGAATGAAAAGTTCGATGGCCAGCGGTGCCTGTATTATTAGTATTAGGCATGTTAAGCAACTGCGGGCTGGCCACTTGGAGTTGTGACCACAAGTGACATTCTCTAAATACAGTGAAATCGTCGAAATAAAAAGAATTCACGATGCGCTTGCGCATTTCATACCACTTATGATGTCATGCAGAGTTCACTATAGAAGTTTGATGATGATTGTGTTATGAGCAGCTGGTAAATCAACTTAGCGGTGGTGGCCGGTAGGCATTGGCTGTGCATCTGTAAGGCACGAGTACGATCTTCACAAGGTGCGACTTCTACTTCTTAAAAAAGTAGGTATAACATGAAATCTGATAAGTACCTCTGAAGTTACGCTGATGTACGGTAATTTTCAGCTACCACCACTTGCTTCGGGTGAAATAAAACATCCATGAGGAAACCGACACACTAATTACACTTTTGATATCAGTGTGAGGATGAACTTTCTGTCGATAGCGTGAGCTTGTCATACTAGTCCTACCAAGTTTGTTCTACTAGTAAGACTTCTGGAAATTTTCGTCCGAATAGATCTGGCGATTGGCTGTGAGGTAACAGTAGTTCTAATGGGAATATTATTAATGCCAATAGACTTACTAGAGATTCTTTTGGAATGTGTTACGCTGCGAAGGTAGAAAATGACAATTGACATCATATCAAACATTTCTACTAACTAAATTAATAATATGTGAAGAAATACTCTTCGCTTCGCTACAAGTGTGATTCAAAATTACGCCCCTCAAATCTGTACCATGTGTGCACCCCGACGAATTTTTTCATCATATACCTATTCAGTCATATTCACGTGCACATCATATATTTATACGTTATTTTTCTTCGCATATTTGTCTTCTTTTATCTTAAATATTTAAATTTCTACTATCTTAAAATTATAATTTCCAAGAACTCAACTTTTTCCGTCACATATATTTATATGTGTAGTCAAGATAGGTCGCTAGTGCATTGATAACCGAACCTGTGTTTGCATCTGATCAAGAAGCAATAAATAAAACAGTATGAACCGACTACCTTTCCCAACACAGCGGGCAGTCGTTCTGGCAACTGCGTTCCGGGGGTCATGTGACATAAAAATGTTACTGAAAGACTGGTTAGGTTCATGCAAAGCTATAGCTATAATGCATACCATTCCGTGCAAAGGGGAGTCAATAATGTTTTAAGTTTTAAACATGTCCTATGATAATGAAAATATATATATAATTATTTTCATCATCTTTAATGCTGCATCAAAAAACAGCAAAATCGGTGCATTTCTCAACCGATTCACGTGAAATTATGTGAGAGTGACATTATTTTTTGTAGAGTCAGTATTTCTAAAGTTTTCAAAATTACGGAGGTATGCGTATATCATATTTCTTTATCAGCCATTTCTACAAATGTTAAAAAATGTTATAAACCTTTTTTGTTACACTTATGAAGACGCAACTTTTTTATTCGTTAAATTTAACGGGTTGGGGGTGGGTGACTCGCGAGGTTTGAAGCTCACAGAGCCACTATAACTACTTGGGGTCGGCCTTATCGTCTTGTAGTAGTTTTCTCTATTATGATCATATTTTAGGCAGGCTACCTACAGCCGTCGTGTTTGTCTTTTTTAACCGACTTCTAAAAAAGATGAGGTTATCAATTCGTCGCGATCTTTTAGGCTTTTTTTATGAATGTTCACCGATAAAGTATTCGAAGACGCCTGGATCGCTTTGGAAAAATCCTGTATTACTTGTCAGGTGGTTCCAAAATGTTATCAATTTGGTCTTGTAATTCGGGAGTGAAGTGTTTTAGTTTTGCAAAAATAAAGACTTTTTTAGTAAAGGTCTTGGACCAATTCCAAAAGTCTATTTAAATATTTCATAATATGCACCCTTGACGGATCTAAGAAAACATTTTCTGTGTATCATTAATTAGTATTCAATCATAGGATTCAATTATAAATTAACGACCCATAAAATCCTCTGAAATCTGTGAAGCTGTGGCCCTGTGGTCATCATGCCACGCAGTCACACTGGACATCCCGGATTAGGTCCTATTCGATGGAAAATAATCTTTTTCCATCGAATGGGACCGAATCCGGGATGTCCTAATTAGTGACTTGTTACACTTCTTATATTTGACTAGCTTTTGCCCGCGGCTTCGCGCGCGTAGGTGTGTAATTTATCAAAATCCTTTCTTAAGGGGTGCCTACGTTATAGTAGCTTTATTTATGCATGCAAAGTCTCAGCCCGATCGGTTTAGAATTGACGAAGTTTCATACAAACTTTCATCCCCTATTTTATCCCTTTGGGGGTAGAATTGATCAAAATCCTTTCTTAGCGAATGCCTACGTCATAAGATCTACCTGCAGGCCAAATTTCAGCCCGATCTGTCCAGTAGTTTGGGCTTTGCGTTGATAGATCACTATGTCAGTCAGTCAGTCACCTTTGAGTTATATATATTTAGATAATCAGTGATATTCATTGAACAGTTTTACTAGATTTAGTAAATTTGCACTAGGTTCATACAGAATTATAACGAGAGGCACTATTTGTTCACATTTCTAAATTAATCGTATTGTGATTGATGACTCTCACAATAATGCGCACATAGGTAAAACTAGTTCTCTTTAGATCTATAATCTAGAGCAGTTTCACATCTTAATCTAATTCCCAGATACGAGTATAACTCCCACTGATGTGACTTTAACTGGCAGATTTACATTTGATTGCATCGGAAAATACTTATATCAGAAAGATAACTAAGTTGTTCAGGCTTTAAGACTTTCTCAAGTCTACAGTCCAAGTGAACACAGATGAATGAAAAATCGTCACACACCTAGAGAACAATATCGACGATGAATATATTTTCCTCCACTCCTGATGTAAAGATGTTTACTAGTACAACATTCTATCAGAGGTGCACTACATGTAATGTGCTTTAAAAATATTTTCAAGAACTATCTAGATGTGTAAAATCTATTTTACACATTTTTGAGATTTTCAGTTTAATATAAAGTACTCTGTGTTTGAGATGTCATTGATTCATATTTTGAATTAGTGATGTCATATGTAATGACATTGAGCGTGATGGATAGCAAGTTAACATATGTATAATTGAATCTAGTTCTCTCTGGGTCTAAAGCAGTTTCTCAATCTATTTTCCAGAGATAACACTCCAACTAAGACATTAACTGGTAGATTTATAATTCCATAAATTTCTGATAGCGTCGGTAAATAGAATTATTATAATGATAACTATGTTGATCAAGCTTTCAGACTTTCTAACATCTTGGTAACCTGGTTGGGCGTGTGGTGACGGTAGAGTAAAATACGATTTGATGTCACCACTTTCTTCTCTCAAGGGTGTCGTTAAAGGCGAATAAGGGAGATACAGGTGTCCTCTGTGCTCTGTGCAACGACTTTATACCAACAACAGCGACTATACGACTGAATAAATGCAAGGCATGCAGGTTGGAATATTACCAATACTCCAACCTGCATGCCTTGCGTGGTGATTAGATTATGCATTTCAATAATCACCCAGGGATCTCGAAGATCATGCGAAGAAGAAATAGCCGGAACAGTTTTAAGGAATGGCTAAAGTTTTACAATCGGCCTCCTGCCTGTCGTAAACAGATCGTTGCAAGTTAAATAAAAGCTAGTATGTAGAAACTTGTAATAAACAGGTGAGCGGCGATTTTCACACGGCACCTTAACACATAACTTAAAAGAAAATTCCTGGTAATATGTAGAAAGTTCCTATTCAATTAATAACGATATTCCGTCCATTTATACACAAACCAAATGTTTACTGAGAAACGCACATTTTGTGAAAAACAATTGTATAATTATAATATTATGAATGGAATACAATATGGCATTATACCATTTACAATTCATAATAAAACATACAAAAGCAATTAGCATAACGAATATTTGGTTTTCCAGTACCTTCAACAGCTAATAAGTTTTGTTCTATTCCTATGGTTAGGTATTTCAGCTCAGTTCTTATCATCAGAAGTCGTTTCAAAACGCATACACATAAAGGTTTCTTTCACATTTGTACGCTACAAATGTCAAAACTACGAGTGATCAAGACTAGTGTGTAATAAAGAGTTAAAACAAACCATCCAGTCGTGCTCACAATCCTTTGCATACGATCAATTTAATAATGCATCCGTTTGGAAACGCTCGCGCAAATCATTTGAAAAGTGACTGTCGATTTAAAAAAAATGCGTCTCCAGAATTGTAATTTTTTAAACGAGGAGTCACCTAAATGAATGGCTTTTCGATACAAAAAACTGTTCGTTTAGTGACTCCGTGTTTGAAAAATGGCACCACTGGCTACCAGTTCAATCCTGCTCACGTGGTATTTTCACCATGCCTGATATCGTTATTTAACATAACATCTCAACTTAAACAATGGCCTTCCATATTTAGGTCATTGCTACATAATAAAAAACTTGTTACAACATGAATA
This sequence comes from Acrobasis suavella, assembly GCA_943193695.1. NCBI lineage: Eukaryota > Metazoa > Arthropoda > Insecta > Lepidoptera > Pyralidae > Acrobasis > Acrobasis suavella. The sequence continues at coordinate 35,986,343 of OW971928.1, forward strand.
TAATATAAAAAGCCCAGCAATGACAAAACCAAGGAGTTTTATTGTCTCGCTAAAATATCTCGTTTTTATGTTTCGAAGTAATAAAATCAGTTTTGGGACAGGTATGCGGTTTAAACCAGATGGGATCGTTTATGTTTTGAAATAATTTAGCATTATTTTCTGTTGCAATTTGTTATCGGGTTCAAAATTCCTTTTGGATATCTGTTTTTTTTTCTCTGATTAGCAAATAATGACGAAGATACAGCGTATTTATATTTAACCTGACGTTACGATTAGATATGATAAATACTCCTACGTAACCACGTAAATAACGTAAATCACCCCAACTGCGAAACTTATCTTTGTGAATTTTTAATAGTTTGCTAAACAAAAAAAAAATTGGTACCTTATTTTTGGATAATCTAGTTGACGGACTAAATTAATTAATATATTTTCCCCAGTCCACATCTCTATTGGCGAAGATATGAAAAACCAAATTTATTAATTTAGATTACTATAAAATGTTGGTTACGTATTTTTTTCTGACTAGCCAATAATTACGAAAATACATCTTATTTAAATTTTCACTATATGGTGACGTAATATTCGCATCCACTCCGAAACTTCGATGCACTGTATCTTTGTGAATTTTTACTACATTGATATTAAGAAAAAGTATGGGTCCCTCATTTTTGACTTCATTAATTGAAGGACTAAAACAATCATATTTTTTGGACAAAGTCCACATCCCTATTGATAATATCCTCCTTTTTTGAAGTTGGTTAAACTAGTAAAGGAATACACAGCACAGCCCTCAAGAAACAGTTTATTTTTTAATCTTGAAGTCTAGGTTTTTGTTATTTTGCTTGTCCACGGGATTACATTGTCTCGCAACAATTTATTATTATCTTCGCTATTTATTTAGTGGCTGGACAAGATTGATTGGAGTTGTTAATGTCCATCGTTGAACGAGGACCGTTAACTAATTTCTTGCATAAGTACAACATATTTGCTCTTATAACGGTAATTTTGAAGATCACCGACTGGATTTTTATTAATTTTGACCAACCCTTGAGAACCCGTAACTTTTCTTAGATTTGACAGTATTTTTAAAGAATCCACCATATTACAATTATTATTTTTTAAAGAATCCACCATATTACAATAATTATTTCCATAAAAAATACTAACCAAAAAAATTTATCGCATCTTCATAAAAATCAGCCCAACTGATTTTGTTTGGGGTACGGATTTTTTTACGGATTTCCAATTTTTTTAAAACAATGTAGTTCAGTCTAATTATATATCTGTACTTGTTTACTATCAAAAATTTGGTGGATTAATCCCCCCTGCATACTATCTCGCCAATTTTACTCTACTTTGCTTTGAACCCAGGTTTATTCCTGCTCCCAAATTCTACATAATTAATCATGATTGAGGACGACTCCATAAACAACAAACCTACATTTTACACAAATATTGCAATAATCTTAGTTCTGAACTAGTATTTTCTACTTTCAAGTTGCTAGCTTGTTCATTACGCACTTACGCATGGTTTACACCAAGCCAGTAGGTAGCGAAAAAGATAAAGAGCAAGGAGGTAATTCAAGACTTATGTTAAAAGAAATATTTTATTTGAATTATAAAGGTTAGAAAAATATAACTGTGCTTACAATCTTCCATGCTGATCTGCGAGAAAAGAACTGCTTTTTTTTTTCGCGCAGATCGTCGAAACCGATTGAGAGAATGGGCAAAAATCTGAATGTTATTAGTTATTAGGCTAGCAAACTATCGCTATTTTGATTACGCCATCACGCTAAAAGTATTTTTTAGTCTTATCACCCGAGGCTCTGTATACCCCGCTAGCTTGTGCTACAATAAAAATTAAGATAATTCTGTACATGAAACTAGATGGCTGTAGATATCTGATAAACGACTCCTTAAATTCCAAGATGCCTGTTGCATGATTATTAAAATAAGTAAAACAGATTCATGAAATGGTTTTAAGCTTAGGAATGCAAACAATCTCTATGGAACCCTTACTACGCATGGTACTTGCTTGAGAAACTAGCACGGTGTAAACAGCGCATTATTTTACTTCCTGTGGTATCGCATCCATAAATTTCCTTCGACATCTATGGCCACTTAACTAGCGCTTACACCAGTATTTTCACGCCAGTACGTGACTCCATCAAAGTTAATTAGAAATTCAGCTCATTTTCTTGTTCTCTATTAATGACTAAATCCATACTTATTGTAAATTGATGTCTTCGAACGCGTACGAGTATATCTATCTGTCAAATAGAGAAATTAGTGGGATGATTTCGATGCGGTTTTTACTATCATGTAAAAATTTCTCCCAACAGGTTTACATGTGCTGCTAGTTATCCCTACATTCCGACTCAATAAAATTATAAAATTGATGGTACCACATTAAATACGAGCAACCAAGTAAAAAGTGGTTCGCAATCAATGGAACAGGATAACTGTACCTTAGGTATATACTTCCATTTTTACAACGATGGCTGTGCACTGCCGTGATCACTCGAGCTCTTTTTTATAGTATTGCAAACTTCAACGACACCTTGGCATAAATCTTGGTTCTTTGATACTTCCTACTGTTAAATGTAGCTGTGTCAGATTAAAATAAGAGACTCACGTTTTTAAATTTACAAAAATAAAGTGTATTCATGTTTCGAGTGGGGTCTTGTCACGCCATCGGCCTGTACAAATGCTACTAGACCGTAACGTCATGCGAAATTAAATGCGTGTATCTTCGTTAAATGTAAGCCAGCAGAATACGAGCAGACTATTTTTTTTATCTGATTGGTCAAATATATTTTTCAGTCCACGTATGCCTATTCTAGTACATATTAAACTTATCTATATGCAAGTCAAAACATATACGAAATACCTACCCGTGGTTAATACGTTAGATTCAAAGATAGTAAACGAGTATGCTTCTCAGAAAGTCGAAAAAAGCCTACCTACCTGTTAAAATAAGATATGTATCAGCGTACAGGCCTTATAAAGAACCGGCAATTTGAAGTAAAGATAAATTAGAAGTCGGGAAAGTATGCATTCTTACGCAGGTGCTATTTCAATTTTTTTTAAACTCGTCAATTATTTTGTGGCTTAAAATAACTAAAGACAGTAACTTTGTCTGTCTGTTTGTTACATTTTCACGCTTCCTCCACTGAACCGGTTCTGATAGAATTTGGTATATATAGTTTAAGACCCGAGGAAGGTCTGTATCGCAAAAAAATATCCCTTAAATGAATTAAAGGGGTTGGTTTAGAGAATTTTACTTTGCCGTTTAAAAGTAGACATTATTAAAAAAGTACTAAATTTACACACACGAAGTCACGGGTAGAAGCTAGTTCCTGATAAAAACTTTTAGTTAAAATCCAAACTTAGTAAACGAACCTGGATATTCTTGAGATCCTGAAATCGTGCAGTGCAGTTTGTTGCAATTTCTTATATATATTTCTTATATAGATAAAATTTTGTAGTTGGTTTCATAGCCTGTACTTGCTGTTGAAAACAAAAAAAAAATCCTATTTAGCAATTATTTGGTTATTTTTGAAATTAAACCCATAAATAGGGAACTGCTATCTTCGCGGCCTCTTAATTTGGACATTATGTAAATGTTCAAAAAGAACACGCACGATAAAAATTCGTATCGCGTGCCTGATCCTACCCTACAAAATGAAAAGTGTGGAAGATGCGACGTTTCATAAATAGATTAGACATTTTGGAAATGTACACAAAATTTAATATACGACGTGGAAAGGACGTAATAAATCGCACCACGAGCTATATACTACATCACTATAGAATAATGAAATAATTCAACAATAAAAAACAAAAAAAAATTCATTCCCATACAAATTGTCCGGGCGGCTGCACACTTTTGAATGGAAATGCCGCATTTTTGTTTTGTCTTTTGGCTGTTATTTTAATATCATTATTCTATAGTCATCTAGTTTAGCCCGTGGTTCGATTTATTAAGGGGCATGAACCTTCCACGTTGTTTAAAAATATTTTTAACTTGACCATGATTACACGAGCTCGGGGTGCGTCTTCCCGCTTTTTCTTCTTTAAACCCTAGGACGCCGAAGACCATGCATCAAAAAGAAATAACTGGAACCGTTTAAACAATTTGGCTACAGTTTTACGATCGACCGCCGCGCCGCCTGTCTGACGTTAACCCTCTTTGGGAATTCACGAGCTATCCTTCTGTGACTCTTATTGTTTGCTGCAAATCCCTTGCATATCACCTATTATTTCGCGAATCACGCCATCTCGATTTCGTGGGAACTCGTTTGTTCGATCTCTACGAATCGATTACACTACTCGATGCTCTGATACGATCCTCCCGCTGGTTCGATGCGGTCTTTTGTCTACTTTCTGTGTTTCCCATGCACTTCGTCAGATCGTCGTGACAATCGGTTTAGTTGGCATTTGGAGCGTTTTGCTATTTGGGTTGATGGTTTGACTTTATTGTGAAATAGGCTATGCAACTACATTAGTACATATTGCCGCGTTGGGAGATGAATTACAATGTCGACGTCACGAATTCGAACAAAAAGAATGCACCTAAAGGAAAATTTCATCAATAAGGTCAGAATACGATTGGCCTAGTGGTCTAAGCGATGGACCTTCGGTGGAATCCAGGGACCGCTGGTTCTAATCACAGTCACATATAGTGTTTTTGAAGTATTAAACAAAGTTTCTAGATAATACAAGACTAAATGGAAAAGAAAATACGGGACAGAATATGAGTGAGAGAGAAGGTGATAGAAAATTAGTAATTTGAGTTTGGAACATTGGTGCGATTTTGTCCGAATTCGGGGGGTATATAAACAGTACAAGGCGCCGCCTAAGGCAGCAGTTTAGTTGGATTTTCTCTGTTCTTCCTTCTTCGGGTTTCAAGAGAGAAAAGAAGAAGAAAAAAACCTATTTGAGTAAAGAGAAGTAGTGAGTAAAGTGAAGTGTTCATTGCAGAATTCCGTGCGAGTGTCAGTCTAGTGACAGTTCCGCGCGTAAGTGACGGTGCAGTGACGTTTCCGCGCGCAAGTCAGTGCAGTGACGTTTCCGCGCGCGCGCGCGCGCGCGTGTGTTACTGTGAAGTGACTTTCCGCGTATATACTAGTGCGGTGATACGTGTGAGAAGACAGCCGTCGTGGAAAGAGGACTAACTCTGACAGTTGTGAGTACCTCCTTGAGTTGTAAATAAAGACATTATTCCATAGGAGTGTTGTTTCCTTTCCTATTCAAAACCCACACTCGTGACAATATAATAATTATATGAGTAAAAACCGTGTTCTTCTTTTTGTAGACTAAAAAGCCCAACAGCCTACGCAAAAAGAGGGGTGTTATTAGTTTGACGCCAAAGTCTGTCTGTGTGTCTGTTTGTGGCATCGTAGCTCTCGAACGGATGGACTCATTTTGATGTGTTTTTTTGACGTGAAAGCAAGTCTTCTTGAGGTAGTTCTTAGCTATGTTTGATAAAAATCAGTTCAAAAGTTATTAGGGGTGAACGCTTGAAAGTCAGGGTTTTTTTAAAGTGTCTGGCAAATAAACTTGTCTCACAAATTATTTGTGTGGGTTTAAGTAGTGCTAATATGTACTTTCAGTTTATATGCATACTTGCTAGTTCGAAAACCTGTCCGATTTACTGGTACAAAGGGCCAATGATAAGTTCAAATAGACTTACTTTTATTCTATTCTCAGTTATAATTTTTTATTATGATACTCAGACAGACAACTGTTGACCAATCGGACGGGCCAAACCGCCACGTCCAGACACATTGAGTATCATTTTGATTGTAAAGGAAGGCTCACTTTTTTCAAGTCTTATATTACAAATATTGCTGTGGCAACTATTTGAATACCATCTGTTAGCAGCCAAAACAATCGGGCGGGCCAAAAATCCTGTCAGACATTTTGTTTAACATGTGTATATTCTGCTTGTTCAGTAACACCTCGTTTTGAACCTTGCCAAAATGCAGTTATCCCCAAATTATGGGCGAGATTTTAATCATGGTACGGTGGTACCTAATTTGGCGAGGCGGCTAGTAACCCATCACTATTTTGATTCCTTTTACTATCGACTAGTTTCACATTAACGCCCACTATCACGCTAAGTGTGTCCTTTGGGTCTTACGGCCTCGGGCTTTGTCTACCCCGTCAGAAATAAAGATGTGGTATTTAATGTAGCGTATACGTCGAAAACCTCCGTGGCGAAATGTCCAACACGCTAGTCCGTCAATCTGGAGGTGCTGGGTTCGATCCGGCCAGGGCAAGTTGGAAAATGGCCTTTTTTAATCGTCCTGGGTCTTGGATGTTTATTTATACAAATATTCTGCATCAATTATAAAATATGGTGTGGTTGAATTTGTATCTCATAATATAAGTTAAACTAACTTTGGGGCTAGCTCAATTAGTATGATTTTTTATATTTTTTAATTTCTTCCAGAACGTTATACACGCTGAAAGCAAGCAAAAAGTCTTTTAGAAGCTTTATGTTCCTCTGCAAATCTATATGTCCCACTGCGAAAAGCAAAGGCCTATATGCCCCTTTCGCATTGGAACATATTCTAGATGTGTTCTTATCTATCTATTTTATATACCCTGATTGTGCTACAAATTGTACAATCTCATAAATATAAACATCAGAAACCACACACAAGCATGCTAATTTTATTTTATCAGATGGATGATAAGCCGTTTAGGAGATGACAAAGAAATATTGCTATCTTAAATCTGTAAAAAGCCGTTATGCGATCAACAAGAGATTTACAAATTAAAATGAGTAAGGAACGTTTCACTACAAAACGAACGTATTTCGTGTGTGTTATTATTGGTCTGAGCACTATGTCCAGGGTAAAATAATTTGCGAAAGCGCTAAAGCGATACAGAATAAAACCTCCCAATTTCTACCTGTAGATGTTGTAAGAGGCTAGTTAAAGACTTATCACCATCTTGGCACAAACATCATCTTGTGCAACGTGCATGATGATGGATGGATTTAAAATAAAAAATAAAAGTAAAAAAAGATTTCCTGCTTTTTCTCCACTTTGGCATGTATTCGAAAAATGGAGAAGAAAAAATCGGAAAGCGCATCCCTGGCTTCAAAACAGCAAGTCTGATTATCAATCAGGAACGCGCTTAGAATAGGAGTGAAGAAGAGGTTGCTGCCGTACTTTTGATACCGAGCGTTTGATTTCTAAACAAAAGCCACTTCTTTCATTTTTTATTTTGTAAAAAGTTCCTGATATGAGTAGATGAATTCCCGTTGTTTCGCTTGTCTGATTTGAAATTACTATCGGTTGTTTGACAAGAATGGCTTTGTTTAATTAGTTAGGCGCGGTGCTCACAAAAAATATTATTGTATATATTCTTTTTGTTGGATTAGCCTTGTCCCATGGCGATTGGATTTGCATTTCTCTCAATTTTTCTCCACTATTAGGTATTCGTTCGGTATAGCCTATAACTTGATATTCCGACGATCTATAGTTTGAAATTGTTAGGTATATTACGTTATTCCTCTTGATATTCCCTGTTTCTGCGATAAGCAGTGACTTTTTTCTTATTCTTGGCGCATTCGTTGCCGGGTTGCATCCTCAGCTGAACTGCTTCGGAGCTTGGGTCCGCTTTTTCTTCTCCAATTATAACATGCACGTCAAAGGTCATCCAAGGATGCCGAAGACCATGAGAAGAAATAGCCAGAAAAGTTTAAATGATTTGTCTATATTTTAAGATCAGCCGCCTGTCAGACATCAACCATCTTTGGGAATGAATATGTGCGAAAAGTGCGAAAAGTTGACCCTCCTGAGGAATGCAGTTGTAGCACGAGATGTACAATGCGACACAAATAAGTTGAACCAAAATGGCGGTCGTCGGCGCATTATTTGTACCTGCGACGATTACCGCCATTTTTGTTCAACTTATTAGTGTCGCATTTCTTAGAATTTATCGCTTCTTATGACATCACAGGAAGAGATGTAGTGGTCCAGTGGTCCTACACTAAGCCGGAACCGGAAACCACACAGCCACAAGCAATGCCTTAATGAATTAAAAGAAAAAGTTTTCGATGAGAACACGTCAGCCATCCGGAAGTCATAGAAGTCGCGTCTAGATGTTAGTTACTATGTATGTATAAAGGCACGGTTGTCATTGCTTGAGACATAAGTATGTATTTCCTCATTAACGCCTCAGTGCGACATTTCCTGCGTTCACTTGATTGTTGGAGAAAGCTGTTATGAATCTGCATAAGTCGATGGTGTATTTTTTTTACATGACAGGTAAACATGCCGTGTCTGGAAGACAGAAATTGTAGAATGTACTTTGCAGCTGCTTCTTTTCCCGCACAAGGGAATAGGCGAACACGCTCACCACGCTAAAAGTGGCCTTTGAGATTAAGATAAATTGATGACTTGATTAGATAAAACTTCTATAATGCACCAAATTTTACGTCCCAAAACTTTGTCTACCCATATGTTCCTTGGGGAAAGTTGTTAAGTATCATAGGCAGAATTCATCCTATAAATAGTTTTGGTATATTTAGTTAGACATTACATATCTGGCTCAAAATAAAATCAATCGAACAAGACTATATTAATCTATATAGGTAGAATAACTGAACATACCAAATAAATAATTTAGTTTTTTTTAACAAGCTTTTATTGTGAGGCAATAGTTAAAATAAGGCCAAACTCGATGAAGGTGCATCGTTTTAATACTGAGTTCACTTTACGTCTTCGTGATCAGATCCTAGACATCGTCTATAATAAAGTGCTCGTCAAGACAAATCAAACGAGTCCTACTCAATGAGGTTATGTTGTTTTATAACTGTGTTCTTTCGAATATCGCCTTGCTCCATCATCAGAACAGCTCATTGACTTCCACAACATTGTATTGTCATTCGACTTACACAAATTTGCAATTTTTTTTTATTACTGGTCCACCCTTCTGTTGTCGGCCTTCCCTATTATATTATTATTATATGTTATACCAGCTGTTACCCGTGGCGCTGTCCGCGTTTCAAAAAATACGAGTTTATTTGCCAGGCAAATAAAAAAGCCCAACTTTCAATAGCTTCATATGTAAACGCCATCTAGTGATGAGTGGAGGAATTGCATATTCCAATCTATGTAAAGTGGAATAATATCCGTAGTACCACACATTATTTGTTAGGCGAATTAAAAAAACCCGACTTCAAAGCGTTAACCCCAATAACTTTTAAACGTCGGAATCTAAACTGCGTCAAGCGTGACAACGCAAACGCAATGTGTTCAAAGGGGTTACTCCATAAAACAATACGTTAGTCATCCGATAGTGACGTCCTATTTCGATGTCAAATAAATTAGATTATCATCCTAAGTTAATGCTCAATGTTGCTTGACACTAAAACGCGGTTACGCAGTAACGTCCGTGTTGTGTACCACTTTTGTAATTACCCCCCTGACTATCTCTGTCAAAAACTCGTGCTACAGAGACACGGCTTCACGCGACGTGTTCTGCTATCTTTTTTGACAGAGAGACTGAACATGCCGCGTGATCCCGCTTGACGCAGTTTACGCCCTGAAAGTTAACAAACTGAACAAGGCCTTAAGTTATTCACATGACATATCTTTATATTTAATTCATTGGCCTTATATTATATTATAGCTCAAGTAAAGGCCCTCGCATTGTCACGCTAATAATTTTCAGGGTGGCCAAGCTTTAGAGTATGCTATCTGGAATAATACTAGTATATTATGGAAAGGATCTTTTGTGAGCCACTTGTTGCTAGCCCTTTAAATGGAGTTACATCAAAGAGGTACAGTCGACAGGTAGCAAAGTTTTAGGCTGCGTTTCCACCAGAGATGTGCGAGGATGCGTAGCGAGAAATGTGTTTTTGAAGAACCAATAGAATTGCTTCATTTACCTAGCTTCGCTTAGCACAGCTCTGGTGGAAACGGCTTAGCGGTGCGAGTTCTTTTTACATACAAAACAAGCGACCGAGTGTGCGAGAAATGTGTTGCGAGGAATGTGTTGAGAGGAATGTGTTGCTAGGAATGTGTTGCGAGGAATGTGTTGAGAGGAATGTGTTGCTAGGAATGTGTTGCGAGGAATGTGTTGCTAGGAATGTGTTGCGAGAAATGTGTTGCGAGGAATGCGTTGCGAGGTTTGAATCACACTATATCAGCCAGTCCATAGACGGTGTTTGTTTGAAGTGGATGTGCGCATTTTCTAATATGGATAATTGGAAAAAGAAGGTACTTTTGTACTTAACAATTTGCGATGAAGAAATGGAAGCAGAAGAGACAGAGTTTACTAGTTCTTTAATTTTGAGCAGTAGAAGAATACACAGATTTTGGATACGTGACCATATTAAGTATCATCGAGTACATGGAGAATTTTTTACGTTTTTTTATACGGCTGATGATGAAGTATTTGAAAAGTCTTATAGAGTATCTAGAAGAAACTTTTATGAGTTACACAGCTTGATTGAGAATATAATTAAGAAAGAAGACACTCACTACAGAGAATGCATCAGCACTAAAGAAAGATTGGCGGTGTGTATAAAGTAAGTAAAATTATTTATAATCAGTTTAGTCTTTATTAAAACATGTTAATTGATAAGTACAAAATTATCACTGCCAAATGAGTTATGATACGTTCCTCTTCTTCATGGTGAATAAGGCTCTGTTCCTACATTGTTCGAATTATTTGGCGTTTGTAGATCTTTTGAATGTTGTGTCCCCGGAGGTGCTGGTTGTTCAGTTTCTAGTTCAAAAGATGATAAATCCATCGGGCTAACAGGTCGATTCCTACCAGAGCTTGTAGAATAACCAGTTTGTTCAGATTGGGGTTGAGGCGATAAATTCATCCGGCCTAATGTGTTGGTACCAGAACTTGAAGAATAACCCACATTTTGATTATACCAAGACATCACGTAAGATTCTTCGGCTTCGCTAATAAAATTAAAAAGTTTCCTTTTTAATGGAACTTGCATGTAATCTGGTAATTTTTTAAATGTTTTCGCCATTGAAAGGAAAAAATGATCAATATCATCGTATTCTGTTGCTTTTAAAGCTTCTTTTAATTCCTGCCGTTCTTTTCGAAAATTTTCTTGATTTTCCATATGTTTTTGTAGTAAGTTAGTTAAGTCATCGCCTTTTTTTTTCTTTGCTGATGTTGGGGTGACTGAATCCGTTGAAATGCCTGAAGTTGAGGCTATTTCGTAAGGATTGCTGAGATTGGAATATTGAGTGCTTTGCGAAGAGTCATCTTGATTTGTCGGCGATGGAGTATCTTCTTTGTAACTTGACTCTCTCTCTCTGTTTGCCATATATGGTAAAAGAAATTCCATTATTTTCTGATATTTCCATTCACGTATTTTTGCTGAAGCCTGTCCGCTTTTTTTAGATTTCTGCCTTTTTAGCGCATCGCGATGGCTATCCCGTAGTTGTTTCCAACGATTTTTTGCACTTTTCACTGTAATAATAGAAAATTACGATACATTTCATTATCCATATCCATACCAATAATAAAATTGAAGTGTCTGTTTGTAATATTAAAATAACCGTTTTTTACTACATGCATGTTAATGTATATAAGGTACACATTCAAAAATATATTTTTTTTACAATTTTTGTCTGTCTGTCTGTCTGTCTATATATTTTTTTAATTTATTTCAATTAAACTTATTTTACTTCAATTCGATTAAGTAAAACAAATACTAAATTAATTAAATTAGAATTCAATTCAGTAATTCAATTCAATTAAATTTCATTTCATTTCATTGCGTTACATTCCGTTCCATTCAATTCCATGCCAATTCAATTCAATTTAATTATTTTGGCTTAATGGCCAACTCGTTAAACGGTCAATAATCGAAGAGTGTCACTCGCAACAAAATAGATATTGTAAAACATTTTTTGTTTCATCAATTAAATTTAAAGTTTATTATAATGTAGATTTTAATAAACTTTAAATAGCTTATTTATTAGGGGATCAATACAAAAAGACAAACTAATTCAAAAATTATCGAATTAATTAATGTAAAGCCCGTTTACTTTAAAAGAACATCAAATATTATTTCCGTAGATCAAATATCAAAAAAGATGATCAAGTATAATAGGCAAGGACTGAAATTTTTGAAAACCCCTGAATATATTTGTGTTGGTAGGAATAACCTTCCTTTATACATGCAGTTAGTTAACCGCAGTGACAGCGGCCAAATGTCAGATGTAAAAAACTTACTGCTATCTGACATTTGGCAGTTGTCACTGCGGTTAACTAACTGACAAATGTCAGATAGCAGTAACTTTATTTTTGTAGTAGAGCAAAATAATTTTTGTATACAGCCATGAGTTCGCCATTTTTGCGTGAATAAAAAGATTTAATTTTTTATAATTAAATGACTAGACAGAAAAATTTGATATTTTTTATGTTATAAAGGAAGGTTATTCCTACCAACAGAAAAATATTCAGGCGTTTTCAAAAATTTCAGTCCTTCCTTTATGTTGTAACTTGAAGTTCATTTTGAATTTATACGTAGGTCAACTAATACAGACACAATATCATCATTTAGTTTTTAAAATGCTCATCTAAAAAAGATTAATAAATTGTTAGTAGATTAGTTAATTATTCTCCTTTATTGTTATACACATTTTTTTTTACAGGTATTTATCAACGGGTTCGTCATTCACAAGATTGGCAGAAAATTTTAGGATTGGAGTAGCAAGTGTGTCAAGAATTGTAGCAGAAGTTTGTGATGCTCTTTGGCTCGTTTTACAACCCCTTGTTATTCCAAAACCCAACAAAGATGACTGGAAACGAATCGCAAAAGATTTTCAAGAGCTATGGCAGTTCAAAAATTGTTTAGGGGCTCTTGATGGTAAACATGTTAATATAATGTGTCCTGCAAAAAGTGGCTCATCTTTTTTTAATTACAAACAAAGATTTTCTATAGTGCTTATGTGCTTAGCTGACGCTAGGAGAAAGATAATAATGGTTGATGTGGGATCCATGGGAAGATTCAGTGATGCTGGAATATTTGATGATAGTGTTTTTGGAAAATATTTAAAAGAAAAGAGATTAAATCTTCCTGAACCTGAACCATTATATGAAGGAGGTGAACCAGTACCGTTTGTTTTTATTGGAGATGAGGCTTTTCCTTTACTGGAAAATTTCATGCGCCCCTATCCGCGGGATCAGTTAGATCAAAAGAAACGTATATTTAACTATAGACTTTCGAGGGCACGTCGTATTGTAGAAGCCACTTTTGGTGTATTGGCACGAAAGTGGTATGTGTATCGTAAAGACTTTGAATGCAGAGTGGAAACGGTTGACAAAGTTGTAAAAGCCACATGTGTATTGCATAATTTTTTAATACAAAAACAACCAGATTATTTGGATTCCATAGATAAAACAAGAACTCTTGTATCTGTACCTGGCATTTCCGTCGTTGAATCAAGTGATGGTTATCAAGTAAGAGAGAAATACTGCTCTTATTTTAATAATCAAGGAAAAGTGCCATGGCAGGATACTCGTATTTCGTCACGAATTCATCGTACACAGTAAATACCTACCTAAAGGCCAGCGCACACCTAGGACGGTGCGGCGAAAATACTGAGAGGGAATCGATTTAAAAATAAACCTTAACATCTATGACATTGGGACGAAAATGGCATGCTGCAGAGGGACCCGCGGCGGCGTGCGGCGGCGGCGCGCGCTTCTGCTCGCGCCCGCGTTGTTTTCGCCCCTACGTACTAGAAATTAAGGTTTATTTTTAAATTGATTCCCTCTCAGTATCTTCGCCGCGTCATCCTAGGTGTGCGCTGGCCCTAAGTATTATAACCTGTATTTTCAATATGTCTAATACATGATTATTTCTTACCATCTGTATATTTTATTTCTTGGACTATTTCCTCCCATGCAGCGTCCTTAGTTTCATTACATTTGTAGAATGTCAAAGAAGGGTTCCACAAACATGGATATTTTTTAACAGCTTCGATTAATTTTTCGTCCATTTTGCAACGAAATCCTGCCGCATGCGTACGAGTACAAGCGCTAACTACAACACAGTGAGACGAGAGCGACAGGCCGCACCGCTCGCACCCCCCGTCTCGACACATTACACAGTCTCGCAACGCATCCTCGCACGGCTCGCACCGCACATTAATGCGCATTTCACAGCTCCGCTACACATCTTCGTACGACACATTTTCCTCGCACAGCTTTGGTGGAAACGCCCACACATTTCCACAGCACAGCTGCACATCCTCGCACGACACATTTTCCTAGCACAGCTTTGGTGGAAACGCAGCCTTACGCGCCTTTACGCAGCGGTGCTAAACACTGCACCTATTTAAGGTCCATTGCATTTGTCAACCGTAAGCAATTTTATTGGCGAGACTGTATTGCCTTTCAGACGGAGTCAATCTTATATAAAATGGATTTAAAGGCTTAAAATTACGCTGATGGCGCTTTCATTATCATCACCATTAACTCAGCCTTTTTTTACATAACCGTGCCCTAAGTTCAGCAGTGGCGCCCTTCCCCATTTCACTATAGGATTTTCCAGATTTTCCTTCAAAAATTATATGCATGATGTACAGTCGGGGGAAGATACCAGAGCCCCCTGACTTTAAAGGCCGTACGGTAGAGCTCACTTTTCATTTGCCCCCGACTGCACGTCTGCAATATAGTAATGGTATACTAGCCGCATTGTCCACTGATTTGATTATAATTGGCTTTTCCGATCTGCGTGAGAAGGGAAACAGTTGATATATTTTAGGTTCTCTCTTTTTTACCACACGAGCATAGGATATTTAAATTTTCAATTTCCAGAAAATAATTTATTCACAAACAAGTTTTATAGTGTACGAGTAAGGCGAAGAAAGGGTAGAAGTGGCGCCCATATTTGAACCTTTTAATGTATCATTGGTAATCCGTCTAGCTAACGCGTTTCTACTAAAAATTGCCATTTTTGCGGAAACAGATTTTAAACAAGACTGATTTATAAAATTTTATTACAATCAACCATTGTTTATAAAAGGTATATCTTATGCCCCACAATTTGCAAAATGTTTATTGTCACCACATTTACGATTAAACAATTTATTTCAAAGGAGGGCGTCACTTCTGCCCTGTATTGCCTTAAGCGTACGCTAACGCCACTGAGTTAGAGCACGGCCTTAAACTGCAATCAAAATGCTTCAAGTGCGAATCAGTTATTTCTCCCTAAAAGGCGTGAGTAACAGTTTCGACGCTCTAGTGACGTGTCGCGGCATCAAGAATGTAATTTTAAACGAGAAAAAAGGTTGTAAATCTCTGGCCTACGCATAAAAGTGTTCGTTCTAAGATGGGTTCATATTGGTCGAGTCGATGTGAAAAAAAAAATATTATAGTATACGTATTTTTTATTTTTACTGATTATTAAATAATGATGAAGATAACGCTCATTTAAATTTCGCGTGACGCCACATCAGGTACAATTTTAACCAAAGGTTAACGTAAATCACCCCAATTTGTACTACTTTGCTAAACGATGAAATATGACGGACTAAATAAATAAAAAAAAATATTTTTTGCCCAGTCTACATCTCTATTGTAGTCAAATACATAATTTTGAATAATCAACTATGAATAACTTCCAATATGGTCCAGCAAAAGCGACCTTGTCCACTATCTTGTTGGAAATATACTTGTGGAATATTTATGGAAACATATGCAGCGTACTGAAAGTCCTTCATAGGCTCTTTAATTCCGTTCTGCTCGAGGGCGTAACACCGGAGGCGTGGAACAGAGGCGTGGTGGTCCTTTTCTTTAAAAAGGGTGACAATACTCTATTAAATAATTATAGGTCTATAAGTTGTTTTCGAGGGTCATCACGAATCGTCTCGCTAACAGATTTGATGCCTTCCAACCTTCCGTACAAGCCGGATTCCGAAAAGGCTAGAGTGGACCATGGACCACATCCATACTTAGCGGCAGGTTATAGAGAAGACGAGGGAGTATAACCGACCGCTGTGCTTGGGGTTCGTGGACTACGAAAAAGCATTCGATTCGATCGAAACATGGGCCGTGCTTCAGTTTCTCCAGCGGTGCCGCATTGACTCTCGGTATATTGAGGTATCGAAGTGTCTATACACTATGTCGGTCCGAATACAGGAGCACAGTACGAAGGATATTCCATTGAATAAAGGCGTGAGACAGGGAGATGTCATATCTCCAAAACTGTTCACTGCCGCTCTGGAAGATGCCTGCAAGCTCCTGGAATGGGAAGGACTGGGCATCAACATCAATGGCGGGCGAGTATATCACTCACCTTCGATTTGCCGACGATATCGTTGTCATGGCAGAATCAATGGAGGACTTAAGTACGATGCTTGAAGACCTAAATCGAGTCTCCCAACAGGTTGGCCTAAAAATGAATATTGACAAGATGAAGGTCATGTCAAATATGCACGTTGCGCCTTTACCTGTTTCTGTTGGGAGCTCCACCCTCGAAGTTGTAGACCAGTATGTCTACCTGGGTCAATTGTTCCAGGCAGAAAGTTCCAGCTTCGAGGAAGAAGTCTTTCGGCGAATCCGACTCGGCTGCGTTCGGGAAATTACGCAGTGTTTTATCGTCTAAAACACCTCAGTGCCTCAAGACGAAAGTGTTTAATCAATGTGTGTTACCAGTGATGACTTATGGCTCTGAAACCCTTACTATGGGTCTCATAAGAAGGCTCAAGGTCGCTCAACGGGCTATGGAGAGGACTGTGCTCGGTGTTTCTCTACGCGATCGAATCAGAAATGAGGAGATTCGTAGGAGAACGAAGGTCACCGACATAGCCAAGCGGATTAGCTCATTGAAGTGGCAGTGGGCGGGGCACATAGCGCGAAGAACCGATGGCCGATGGGGCAGAAAGTTTCTCGAATGGCGGCCACGTACCGGTAAGCGCAGCGTAGGACACCCAGCTGCTAGATGGTCAGATGACCTGAGCAAGGTTGCAGGGAGGCGCTGGATGCAGGCCGCTTCCGATCGGTCGTTTTGGAAATCCTTGGGGGAGACCTATGTCCAGCGGTGGACTTCCTGTGGCTGATATGATATATGATGATGCAGCGTTTAATGATAGTGATCACCGTCATAATAAAACTTGCTTAGTATAACTTGCCATTTGACTGTTTCATTCTACTCGACAACTGTGATTAGGCATTACGGAAATACGGGTGAAGGAACTTAGTGTACATGAGATTAGAATTTATGGAGCTTTATTTTGAAATGCTTAGCTTTGCGTAGCCATTCTTTGGTTTCATTCTCGGATTTCAAAAAAACAAGGCTTTTAATGGTCGGCAACTAAGTTTGTAAACTACAGACATATTTTTAAATTTTTCTGTGCTGCTACGGTTCCGAAGCAACACAAAAAAATTTACAACGTACATACGTCCGCTTTTCTTCTCTGAATATAGTATACATGTCAATGGTCACCCAAAGATGTCAAAGATCATGCGAAGTCGAGAAGAAGTAGCTGGAACACGAACAATTTCAAGATCGGCCCCCCGTCTGTCGTCAAATCTCTGGGAATGCATCTAGGCGAAACGTTTTACAACCAGCTGCCCCATAACATCAACCCTCCTTGGGAATCCGGCTTAGAAATAGAAGTTGTAGTACGAGAGATGCTTATCCTTAGTCCTTTAGTCGTATTGCGACATCCACAGGAAGAGATGAAGTGGTCCTATTCTACAAAAGCCGGAAACCACATAGCCTAAAGATTATTGATCTTTAGATAAGAGAAGAAGTATAAAAGTGTGGTGTCAGTCTAAACCTGTATACCTAACATAAATTCAACGTATTCTGTTTCCCTATAAATTATTGCCTTTTTACGTAAATAAATCGAACCGAAGGTCATAAATATCTTTTATATAGAGAATTTTGCGTCATATCTATGTAAGTACGTCTACTTTTTACAATATTTATGTGTCAATTTAACTAAATTATAGCGTTTTTATCGTGAATTGATAAAATTTGTTTCCATATATAATATGTGGCTTCGACGTAAGGAAGCGTATGCTCACCAGTGGGTGGATGAAGGGCTGGGTTGTTGATGATTTGTTTCCTGCTTGAGAAAATGATAAATTCGCCTATATACAAAATAAAAAAATACGTAGAGTGTACCAGCTGCTTCTCGTTCCAATCATCGTCAGTACGTCAGTGGGCGAAAATCTGAAACATGTTAAGGGGCTACCTGAATTTTTCGGGGTCCAGTGCTGCCTCCATTTAAAATAAATCATTTGAAAGGAAACGGAAATATCATTTAAAATTTTGTCTTGATCAGACCCTAGATAACCCTTCAAACCAAGACAAAATTTTAAATAAAATCTCCGTTTCCTTTCAATAGATTTATTTCAAATGGGGGCAGCACTGGACCCTGGAAAATTCAGGTAGCCCCTTAATGGGCATTAACATATTTCAGTCAATCCATCCATCACTATTTAGTTTCATTTTTCCATATTCCCGCCAACTAGCACGCTACGTGGTCCTGGGCTCTGTCTACACCATAAGGGGTAAAGACGTGATAATGTATCGCTGGACTGGTGGCCAGCATGACGATGATACCCGAATTACGAAGGAAGAAACCTATTTTACTATTAATAAATTTTTTCTTATCAACTAATCTTATCTACCACCGCTTCATTATGAAACTAATGTATTTTTATACGATTTGTTCCGGAACGAAAAATATGGTATAACAATGTATCCTTGCTACACAGCCCTAGTGGTTGTTTACTTTGTAACGAACGAGCAGTAGATCACTCCGTGACCCAGGGTTGAGAGATCTGTTGGATGTCGGATAGACGAGAGAGCGATGAGAAGGATTTCTCTGCCGATACTTTAAAGAGCCTGTTGTGTACATAGTTGGCCATAAGACGATATTAGCGAATGACTATACCTATTTATATATAATACCTGTGGAAGTGCAGGACCTTATTATCCAGTAATATCAACGTTGGCAGATTAATTGAAAAAAAAAAATGTTACTTATATGTTACTTTTTATAAGGAGGTTACTGTTGTTACTGTCCGATCATTTACTTACAACTATGCACATTTATTTTATAAAATACCAACTTAAAAATTTACTAGTATAATAGAATAGAATAAACTATACTACTTATAAGCTTTTTCTGATAATAAGCTATTGCCGGCTTAAGTCAGTTTACATAATAAAATCAGTTTTTGGAAATGTTAATAAAGGCTTCCACAGGACAGGCATTGTTGCCTAGTGTGGGGCCACCAGTAAACATCACTAGTTTAAGGAGTTCGATAAATAAACGCATTTGTATTTGTATTTGTATTTGGTTTAAAAGGAAGCCGGATTAGATAATAAAGAGCGAATCAGTTATCGCTCTCTAAAAGGTGCGAGGAATAGTTTCGACGCTCTTGTGACGTGTTGTGGCATTAAGAATGTGATGTTGAACGAGAAAAAAGACATAAAAATGTAAACTTGCCAGCTCTAGCTGTTGTTTACTTTGTAACGAACGACCAGTAGATCAGTTCTTGACCCAGGGTTGCGAGGTCTGTTGGATATTGGATAGATGAGAGAGCCATGAGAAGGATTTCTTATCCGTTGCCTTAAACAGTCTTTACACTGTTGGTGAATAAACAATATAAGCGATTGACTATGCCGATTAACCAACGTCAGAAGTACAGAACCTTTAGTATATAGTAATACAGGGCCATCGTGTAGTTTCCGGCAGAAAATAGGACCATTTCCAGTCTCTCCGTGGATGTTGTAGAAGGTGACTTAGTAAATATAAGCTAAACTAAGCTTATACTTAAACATCTGTCTCATCAGACCTCTCTAACCCAGATGGGCCAGCGCGAAGTGTAAGCCAAATTCTCTGGTTGCTCTGGCCAAGTATGGCTCTGGTGGTACAGATATGGTCGTGCTCAGTCAGTGGAGACTAAAAAGATCTGATGATGATGTTAATGATGATGTACTCGTAGTAGATTAATTGAAAACAATTTTTGTTTTTGACCCGAACATGAGTTTCGATCGATTTTGACGATCACCTATATACAGGGCGAGTGCTTTCTTCTAAAAATGAAATTTACAGTTTTTTTTTTGGCAATTGTGTTGGTACATACGAGTGATTTCATCTTGCTAAACATGAATTTTGAGTTTTGCGACCTCTGTTTACCCGGTAAGGGATAATGACGTGATAGTGTACCTATAACCTTCAAGCAGATCCTGATAATAAATCAGGTCAATCAATTCCCAGTTTGTATAAGAGGTTACAATACATCTCTCGCTTTGTTAATGTAGGGTATGCAGAAGGATATTTGGTCGTTTCGCCCCACGTGCTATCGCCTCGGATTTCTTATCATAGAATTACGTTTTTGAATTGGCAGTTTTGCCCCAAATGACTTGATATTATTTTTACACGATGACTTTCCACCCCGGAAGACGCATCAAAATTCCTTTTCTTTTTATCCTAGTCGTTATATTGTCACAACAGCATAAGACCACTTCGATAGCTTTTGAGTTGCAGCCATTAGGTCTTCCCAAGTGCACGTGTTTCGTAACCTGGAACAAGAAGCATGTGTTCATAAATTTTGATGAGAGAAACCACACTAGCAAACGTGCAAACTACCTATTATCTTTCAACCGACCATATTATTTTAAAAGTGGCCCATCTGAGTTGTCTTGTCTTTTATATTTTACTATAGGCCGCAGGAAGCCACAGGAAGGCCACTGCTTTCTGTGGCTCTTCCCACAAGGATTTAAAAAAATGACCGATAGTATAATTTTTCTACTTTGGCCATAATTTAAATTATTTATTAAGGCCTTTGGCTCAAGAAGCGAAACTGGCTTTTCAAAAAAGATTCTTGTAAGTTTTGGGCCATGGGGCGAACAGCTCGTGGGGCGAAACGATCATAAACCCCACTAGAACCAGCAACAGTTTGTAAGCAGCGCCGGGTCACGCGCTCTCGCTCAGTAATTTACTATCTGTCGTAACCGCGGCAGGGTTGGTAACAAGGTCTATTTCTAGATTTATCATTCAACAGTAGAACGTTAATATCCATCAAAAGCACAAGATATTTGTGCTTTTCTTTTTCGAATTGTACTGGATCAAGGCGAATAAACACCCAAGTTTGTTTATCTATATACGACTATACGTAAAGTCTATTCGCGGGGAGTTGAAAAATTCAGGTCTTCTCAACTCATTACAAATTGCGGCCCGTTATTATTTAAAAACTTATACAATTCATTTTTACGATTTTAAACAATTTTTGACTGTATACATATAACAGAAAATAACACGCAAACACCCAAATTGAGATAATTAAGCGACAGTCGCTAGTCTGAGACGAATTATAATATTTATCAACTCTCGGTGAACAGAATTTATTTATCATAAAATATAACATCGTCGAGAGTATAACACAAGTTCAAGCTTACTTTGGGGCTAGTTAAATCAGTGTGATTTGACCCCATATATTTAAGTATATTTACTCTGGCTGGCAACCACACGGCCTCGAATTGCATGGTTTTTTCCATCCATAGATATAAAAGTACAAGATAAGTACAGTACACGTAATGAAATGAAAAATGCGACCAGAAATTAAATGTTTTAGTGTGACCATAAAATAGTTGTATTTGTACCTCCTAATCGACCAATCGGTAAAGCAGCACAAAATCATCTTTCCAAGGTCAGATAACTTATTAATTAACACATTTTCCAAATTTAATAATCAAATTTTCTTTCTTTTTTCGTGCCGGGCCGCCAAGACCTGACACGTCTTGTACCAAACCTTGTCACATTGTCACTTTGATAGCTATTTCTTTTGCTCTTGAGAGGATGGCAGTTATCGTATTACTTGTCGCACTCTGCTATGGTGTTCTTAATTCTAAGTCTTTGTATTCTTATGTAGTAAAACATTCTAGATTTATGGTTCCTTCTGTATTCTGAGCACACGGCAAAATCTAACAAAAACGTTAGCCACTTTCAAGACAAAAACAAAAAATTTAAAACCAAGGAAGAACCACGCCATTATCTGGTTCTGTAGGCAGCAAGCTGACGCCACTTCACCAATTCCATTAAGATAAGACATAATTTGACTGAACATGATCGGCATTCCTTTGCGATGTCAAATGCGAATGTAAAGCCATAAATATGTCAATCGTTTGACGGGCAATTTGTTATATGTCAAATGATAGGGCATTTTTATTGGTTTTTCTAAAGTTCACAGCTTTAACAAACGTAAAAATAACTCACAATTTTATTACAGGATTTTATTTATCTGAATTTTTATTTACATATGGAACGAAGTATGTATAGACAATGTGTCCCGTTATCAGTATGGTGTTACGGCCTTAAGTATTTTTTGTATGATATACGGCCATTTTATCACCATGTCGAAATATACTTACGTAGTTTTTTAGGGTTCCGTACCCAAAGGGTAAAAACGGACACTATTACTAAGACTCAGCTGTCCGTCTGTCTGTCAATTAGATGATGTATATTTTTGTTGCCGCTATATCAAAAAATACTAAAAAGTGTGACGTTAAATTTATTTAAAGATAACAATATTAAGAAAACCAACAATTTAGTTACTAAAATAAGAAAAATGCCACGGATAGGGGTCGTAGGTTCGAAAGGCACGAGATTCGTTGATTCAGGGAAATGGAAGTACTCAGCTTTGCTGTACAGCCCGGCTTTTGAATAGCGGAAAGGGGACGAGGTCCAGCTCGCTGCCGCTTTTATATGGTCAGCGCGGGGTGCGGTGCGGTGAGGTGCGGCGCAGAGCAGGAAGGTCGTCGTCACAAAAGATAATAAAATATATATTTAAGGGAGGCTCCCATACAAAAAACGTGATTTGAACCCTTCGTGCGTGAAAATTTGGAAATACGAAAAGATATATCCTCTTCATATTTAGGAGAGATTTCATCAAGCTTTTGTTATTTATGAGTAAACATGTGATGGAAAATCTCCCGTGTAGAAATAATTTTTCGAAAGATATAACAATATGAGTATAAAAAAGGCATAAAAAAATCTTTAATCACTTTTGGGAGAAAACCTGTTTTTACAATTGAAATAGCACAATCTAAGAAATTTCGATAAATTTTCTCTGTTGTAGTTTTTGTTGTGAAAATTCCGTACAAATGAATATTCACAGCTCCATCTATTAGAGATCTGATCTTGTGGCCCCAGCAATATCCAAATGCTCTGCCTGTCCTATTAGGGATAAAAACGTCATAGTATGTATGTATTTTTTTATTATTTTTGATAATGATGAATGATGATACATATTTTATTTATTTCTCTACAAATGTAGGCTTTGAAATAGGTCTTACAATTTTTTTATAACTTCAATAATAATTAGGGCTAATGTATTTTAGTGTAGCAAATAATATTTTCTATCAAAAATAAAAGGGACGGTATATAAGCATAAATTTTTCTACCTGGGTGTAGTTAGACATCAGCGATACCATGCGATTTAATTTCTTCCAGCAATTACTTCCAGCTTATAATAATATCAGCAACAAGAAGTCCTCTGCTGGGCATCCCCAAGAATTTGATAAGCGCCCTGCATCCGGCGTTTTCCTACAACATCATGCATATTTTCCTTCTTTTAGCTTATAAAGATGTGCCAAAACGCGGGAAAAATAAGAGTTTCAATAGGTTCAGGTTTTACCTCAGTAAAATTATAAAGCAGTACAATGCTACTGATCTCGGGAGCGTTCTTTTTTCTGCCAATTTAATAAAAAGTATGTACTTCTCAAATTAACATATGACTGATGTTGTAGGGCAGATTTATATGAACATTGCAGTTAATGTGCAGTGATTGTCTAAAAACTGTGCAGCTTTCTATTTACATCTTTATTACAGTAGACCCATTTGCGAACGATTCAAGCTTTAATATAACAACGGTATCCATGATAGATAATGTACTCATTAGTTTCATGATTAAACTTCACATACCATGGTCAACAGATCAATAGTAACGTTTGTTGTAAAACCAACTCTTTTCTAACGTATGAAAGTTCACGTTTGACTGTATTTGCAGTTGACTGTACTTACGTTAATATGACAATTAGTTGTGCTAAAGGCTGGAATGTATGTAGGTGCTTTAAGGCACCTCACGCACTAGACTGCTACGATCACGACCAGTGGCCACAACGACCAGACTAACTGTGGAAACCATATGAACGTCGCGCACTTGGCCGCAACGGGCGACTGGCTGTACACCGGGCCGGCACGAATGGTCGTTGCGACCAAACTACATATAGTTTGTATAGTGGCTGCAAACTTGGTCGCAGAAACTTTATTGGTTAAGGAAGTTTGCTTAGTGTGGAGCATAGATGACACATGTTCTATCTAACCCCTGTTAACTATATTCTCATACATGTCTCACTGCTGGGCATGGGGTCCAACAGTAGAATGCTGATAATGACGACTACGAATAAGTAGTCTTTCGCCATTTAGTTTACCACAAATGTGTTGTTTCGACTTATAGTTCATAGCAGTGGCGTTCTTTCGCATTTGAAGAGGTATTTTTTGTTTATCGCACTACCATTCCTTCGTACTTTCATTAATCGCAAGCTGTCAACCAAAAATTTTCCCGTAACGACGATATTTAGAACTACAATTTCCCGCACGCTAGTATTTTGAAGTTCTGTTACATACTCACGGCCACGACTGGGTCGTGGTCATGGCCGTGGCCGTCTAGTGCGCGATGTGCCTGAGTTTAGATGAAGTCAATTTATCTTTGACTATAAAGAGATCGTAAACCAAAATGTGATCGGCTCTTTTGTTTTGAAGAAAGGCCGCCTCTACCATATAATTTACATTTAAAGGGGATAGTAAGACGACTCTATACAAACGTCGTTTCATTACCATTGCCTAAGACTAAGTATTTTAGTTTAGTCGTTTTATTGCCTAGACTATTGTAAAGGCTTGCGAGGTGCGAACAGGCATTTACTTGATAGTTCTAAGGCCATACAAGGGAATTCATTCAACCTTTTTCCTTGTGAAATATATATGTACTTACATCACTAGTAGCTTCGTTGTAAAATTGTAAACCCTTCCGGGGAAATACTTATATACTAAGGAATACTTCATTAAAATTGGCAAGAGTTTATAGAGTACATACAGTCAAATATACGTGAGATTTTGATTTATACTAATTCGTTTTAATTGTCTTAATTCTTATTACAAAACATGGACTAAATTAAGTATTTTGTTTGAATCATTACGACATATGGTAAATGCCAAGTTATTCTAAGTGGAAAATGAATTCAACTGAAAAATGATAGTGTGTTCCCACTTACATCTTCAGTGGTGCTTCATCGGAGCCCGTGTTTTCCGGTTTTATTACAATCAAGTAAACTTCAATTAAAATATTTCATTTCAGAATTATATAGTCCTCATTCAAGTAATCAAATATTTGTTTGTTGAAATATATAACATAGGAAATATATTATTAATACTAGATATACTGTGATTTTGTGCGGCAGAGCATCACGGCACTCACGGCTCATCGCCTTACACTATTCAAGTTTTATTGAATATTGGTTAAGTTACGGGAAAGTAACCATTTCTATTAAAAGTAAGATTTATAGGACTCCAGCATAAAGCATACAAAGTAGGACTTAAGTTATAAATCAAAATAAAATATAATCAAAGGGCTGCGTATGGGGAGACAATACAGCAGAGTAAAACAGCGAGAGTGCAGAAGTGCAGAAAAATCTTTGTACCCAATTACTTGCGTTTAATTAATTTTTTACGATTAAACTGGGTCCTAAAGTGATGGTAAAAATAAATTATAATATGATAAATAATTCTTTAAAGGAAGTATAAAAACCCGACTATATGATGCAACAGCAGTACATATGCCTAGGAGATAATATGTTTTTTTGGGATTTCTCATAAAACATAAATCCTAATTGAAACATACAAATTATATATATATATATATTTGTAATTTTTATATAAAATCCTTTATTTTGATCGATATGTTTTAGAAAAACAAATCTAACGACACATTTGAAGCTTTAATCCATCAAGCCGTTTAGGCTGCAGAGCGTACCAAAGAAATATACATAGGTACCTACAAACACACGGAAAATATAATAAAACAAAATAAAAAAATACAGACTTAAACTCCTAAACTTTAGGAGTCCTATGTACCTTGGGTGGGATGGATACAGAGCTGCAGTTCTAGGCCCTTCCATTCCATGTGAATTTTTATTCAAGGATCCAGACCAAAAGGCCCCATGTTGGTACTAAAGTACACAAGACACCAATTCCCCTTAAATATCTAACCCATCTTTATAATAATAATAATAATATTTTTTTATTTTAAATATAAGTTGATACAAAAGCTCTACAGTTGATTGGAGTCTCCTTTTAAGCATAATAATGCCTGTGCCAGGAGACACCGCTCTTCGATTTATCATAACAATTTATTTATATAACTACAAAGTATAATCGTGTCAAGAAATTCTTAAAACTAAGAAATACCATAGATGTAATAATAATAGTTAGAAGTTTGTCTGTCTGTCGGTCATAGTATATCCGTTTGTCATTTTATGTCTGTGTGTCAGCTTGTATATATTTTTTTTTATATGCTTATAAAATGTCTATACTTACCTTATTTTATGACATCGTCGAAGCGGACAGCAGAAGTATATAATAAAGAGTAGTAATAAGCCGTATATTGTTCTCTTATTGGACACCGTTTCGCTCCCGGCTACGATAAAACTTATACTGATATTAAAAATGATCATTTTGCATGTCGTTTTGCACTAGTTTTGCCGCGGGACAGTTGTGGTCGTGGGTCGGTAAGAGGCAACTAAAATGTGCATAGTTGAGGCAAAGGGCTTCACGTAGAACGTCAACTTTATTCTCAGAAATAACATACTCACTGAGCCTCACACAAATGAACTAAGAAATTGTCAAATGTCAAAGTGAATGTTAAAAATTTATCAACAATGGATAGTGTACGTAAGGTAGAAAACTCTAAGTAGAATAAATAATAAATAATGAAATTAAAACCTTAAATTAAAACATAACTATAAACTAAAATATACCTAACCGAAAATAATACATTACCTATATTATATAAAAAAATACCCCAAATCGCTGCAGTCACAGGTTAGAGTGCCTAAGAGACTGGCGGCATTGTCTCGTTGGATGGCCAGACTTAATCTTTGGCCAAAATGCGCACCAGCTCTTAGGTCCCCAGGTGGAGATTTATTTGTTGAAATGACGCGTCTCCACACCCCAAGGCCTTAAGGTCTCCACAGCGAAAGGCGCAAACATATACGGCTCTGCTAGGGCTAAATATCTGCGCCTTTTGATGGCTTCCGCTGCAGCTGCAGTCACGCCCACTCGATTGGCAGTCGCATGCAAGTGTGATGGGGCAACGGTGTCAACACACGTTGCTTCCCATACCAGCGACCGCCCATTCTCCCAAGGAATCGTCTCGGGAGATACCAGCTGGCTCTAAGACAGCTAGCAAGAGCCCGACGGATGACGTCATTCAGGGCAGCATGACGCGAGATACGCCCTGCACTGCGGCGGCAAGCCAAGCCGTGGTGACCCAGGGGATCGACGTCTCCTCCGCAACGGCAGCGATGGGGTTCATTAGTCCTGACCCCTAAACGAGGCTTACTGTGAAGCTGAAGTGGTGCGCTCATGGAGGATTCCTACGCTGGCTGACGGGATAGCATTCAACCAGTACCCTGACTCTGGCTCAAAGCTAGCTAAGAGACGAGACCGCTCCGCCTCATCAGTTGCGGTCTCATCAGTTGCGGTCTCTTTCGAGTCTGCGGACAGAGCAGCTCATCCCATTGTCTCTGCGAAGCCAGGTTCAAAGGTTAGTGGCTATCTGGACTGGTCGCACTAGACCAATCATCTCTGGCCTCGGCCAGGCATGCAACCTCTACGTCACAGAAAGACGGGCCTAAGATCTTACCAATGAGGTTGCGGGTGCCATAGACCGAAGACAGAAATGCTGACAGTGCTACACTAGAAATTTTTCTGATCCCAAGACCACCATGCCGTATTGATAGTGTCGCTTGGGCCCAACTTCTGATATTAAGAGGACAATGAAATATATTTTTTACAGCCTCTTTTACAGTGTTATCCAAAAGGGATAAGTTAGTCGTGGGCCCAAAGTGGAGTGCACCGAAGAGCATAAATGGTCTTGGGTATGTACATACAGAATTTTATAATCGTATAAGCCATGTGAGGGTTGATATCAACTAAACGGCCAGAGGATTCTTCAAAAGCCGATAATTGGTCATGTATAAATTTTTGGACATAATCTTCCAGCACTGGGGCACCAGTGCTGGAAGATTATGTCCAAAAATTTAGGAGGAGCTTCGCTAGGAGGCGAAGTGACTGGTCGTCAATAATTTTAACATTTGGAGCCAAAACATTGAATTTTGTAATGTATTCATCCTTAAATAATTATTATTTATTATTATCAGAATGATTTAGTGTGTGGGTTTTAAAATTGACTTCCAATTGCATAAAAAAACCCACACAGTGCCTTATTCTTTAAATGAATTGTATAATGTTTGCATGTAAAACCACATCTTTTGCTATTCCAAAAACATATTTTTTAAACGAAATAAAATATACATAAAACAAAACGAGCTTAATAATTTTGATAATTATTTTTTAACCCCCGGCGCAATAAAACGAGTGTTTTAAGTATGACGCCAATGTATGTATTTCTGTGGCATCGTTGCTCTTTAACGGATGGACCGATGCCGATGCGTTTCATACGTGAAAGCAAGTTTACTTGCGGTGGGTTTTGATGAAAATGAGTTCAGCCGTTCAAAAGTTATTGTGAAAGAACGCAAAAAAGTTGATGGTTTTTTAATTTTCCTGTGAAATAAAGTTTATGCTTGCTTTAGGTGGGTTGAAACCCCCGAGCTATTCATTATATGCGCCCATTTCTTAGTACTTCAATTAAATAGCTAAGTACCAACTTCCATTATAAACTGACTCTCTTCTTTATTTTTGCAGGTACCTACCTACATATCGCCTCGGGCAAACGGCTCACTACTTTTAGCAAAATTACGGGCATGAAGGTAAAATGTAGAAAAAAAACAACTCGTGCATTTCATTCCTGCAAACCGACAAATATATTTGTAGTGCATTTTGATATTGTCTTTAAAAAATACCAACATTGACATATTATTACGAAGGCACTGGACGTACCTACTTTCGAATGTCGCTATTAATCATGATGATGTGAAAACGTATGCTATGAATGTTTGTCCGCAAGTTTATCATTTAAGTAAATTTTTGATGGCTTTCCGTTCATTCTCACTAGTACCAATGTATCCCATAGTACTACTGCAACCGATAAAGTCGTATTTGTACCATTACTTATATTGATGATACTAATGCGACTAAAAATAAATGCGAGTTTTAGTAGTTCTATCCGTTTTATGATAGAGCTTTATCATCTTTGTACGTTGCCGGTTGCATCCTCAGCTGTATTGCATAAGAGCCCGGGGTGCACTTTCTTGCTTTTTCTTCTTAAAGTATTTTGTGCATGTCATAGTCAATGGACATCCACGAACGCCGAGTTTTTATTTAGCTGATTACCTAGATTAGTTCGTTGACCACGCAGATAACGCCATGGGAGCGTTAAAAAGAACATTTTAACCGACTTCATAAAAAGAGGTTTATCAATTCGAATGTATAGGTAAGGTATATGTTTTGCAAAATGTATGTTCCCCAATTACTTAAAGGCGCCTGGACCAATTTGGAAAATTCTTGTTTGAAAGGGCATACTTGTCTGGTGGTCCATATAAATTTTGACGGAATGGGTTGCGTAGTTTGGTGTTGAAGTCGGTTTTGAAAATTAATTAGGAATAAGGCCATAGATCCAGCGCCATTTTAGCAGCCCAAGCCACAGATACTCAAGCAAGCGATTAACTCCCATCACGATCCGAGTTTTTCACGATACTGCTCCAGAAATGTTTTATTATGCTTGTAACGAACCCACTAATGGTAGTTATTATAGGTTACTATAAATCCTCCTTGGAACTTGGAAAAAAATGTGGAATTGCCAGCTGCTACTTTTGACTGTATCTGAGTGAGGCTTCTGATTCTGTTGTGATCATCGAAAAAAGAAGTTAGATATACTGTTATCCTGGTCAGACATGGCATTTTGGATCTTGCGGCTCTAAGCAGACAGAGCCACAGGCCGCAAGATTCAAAGGCCACTTTTAGCGTGATGGTGGGTGCGGAGGTGGAAAAGGAATCAAAATAGTGGTAGCTGCATCAATATGATAATATAACAAATAAACAGGACTAGTAAGTTTCGATTTATAATCAAAATATTGGTTTGTCAACACTTGGCTCCTGCTAAAATTCTTATCAACATTATCATAACCAATAGGATAGGCGGATAATTTCATGTGCCTAATTATTTCTTTTATTTTTTAAACGCAACTGGCTAGTAAAAAAGAACTTGCCAGTTGCGTTTAAAAAATAAAAGAATTCAATTATTTTAAAAGGCAAGTATACTTGCATTATCGTCAGTGTTGGTCGAACGTGAAGATGACTATTTGCACAATATTAGCGCTAATGTATTTTATTTGGTAAAATGCGTTGTTTCCTTATTGAACCGACTTCAAAAAACGGAGGTTATCAATTCGTTGTATGAATTGATAGCTAATAAATCTTTTCTTTTGAAGTTTGTTACCGATATCTTCGCCATTTGAGAACCGATTTCGATTATTATTTTTCATTTCAAATGGAGAAATGAAACTCCTTAACTAAAAAGAAGTCAGTTGTTTTCTTTGTAAAAAAAGATAATTATTTAATATGCATTATTATATTACTTAAATTAGATTGACTAAATAAGCGATGGGGAGGAAAGTGGGTAAGAATGGCCACTTGGATCCCAGGACCCAGGTGGTTTTGGGATCGACCTTGAAGAAGATGGCATTATGACTTGAAAGAGATCGAAACAACTGTTACGTTTTAAGTTTTTCTTTCTCTCAGAAAGAAGAGTCTTTGTCCGACATTGGACCCTCCTTCTGACGCAGTCGGGAAAAAAATAAAAGAATTCAATTAAGTACTTCGGACAAGTCTCGCATGCACCTTCAGCGGCCATTTGCATAGAAATCGTCTATAATTACGCTCAACGGCGGAACATATCGAGTTATTTAATAAAAATGCACGCGATGACACTTGCACATATTTTATGTTCGCGATTGACATATTTTAATGTAAAATGTCAGACTTATAAATGGGTTAATATTATGTACACTAACCACCTCAGGCTTAAAATGATGCTTTAGGTATAGCCAAAAAGTCCCATTGTCTAAGGGCGACGGGAAAGGGTGTGTTTATTAAACATAGTGGTGGGGCCGCATCGCCTATTGAAATCGATTTTAGATTCTAGAATATGAAAATCCTTATATTTACATTGTCCGATTCGCGCTTTCGATGCCTCGGGCAAAATACCAACATGTTCAGAGTCAAAAAAATTAAGTCTTCCATAGATACCTAGTATCTAGCAAACATATGGTAGTATTTCATACTTTTCTTTGTTTATTTTTGGATTTATTTTAGTAAATGTAGTCGTAGAAAAAGTATTGTATGCAACGTTGTATAAGTATGTCAAAAAATGCTTGATGGCGTCTCCTTACGATGCTCGCCAAGGCTCGCATCGTAACCTGCGCCACTCACATTTTATGAACCTACTTATACAACTGTTGCATAAAATACTATTAGAGTTCTAACTTATTGTTAGATTTAATAGGTAGTATGTTTCTTATGAAGAAATCCATGGGAAATTAAGTTTAATTGTAGCAGGAGAAAGTACTGATTGTACAGTAATTAAGAGCTTTGTTTAACATGGCACGGTGTGATTTGTTGATGGCTCTTACAAGAGGGCCATTAAATGGTTCGTAGACTATAACATACATACATACATACATAATATCACGCCTGTTTCCCACAGGGGTAGGCAGAGACTAAGGACCTCCACTTGCTACGATCCTGACAGACCTCTTTCGCTTCATCTACACTCATCACTCTCTTCATGCATGCCCGCCGGTTACGGGTACTTCTAACCTCTCCTTTTTTAAGAACGTCTGCAATTTGATCGCGGTACGTTCGTCGAGGACGACCCTGACCCGCTCTTCCACTCAAGTTTGCTTTGTAGACTCTTTTAGTGAATCTCCTTTCATCCATCCTTTCTACATGTCCGAACCATGTCAACATTCCTTTCTCAATTTTTGTTACTACATCTTCTTTCAGTCCACACTGCTCCCTTATGACATCATTTCTAATCCGATCTTTCAAAGTAACACCACACATACTCCTCAGCGCTCTCATTTCAACTGCATTTATTCTACTTTCGTGCCTTTTCTGCCATACCCAACTCTCACTTCCATACACCAGCGTCGGTATCAGCACTCCATTATGAACAGCCAAACGTGCTGTGTTTGACACTTTCGTGCTGTTCATAAAGGAGTGTAGTGCCCCATTCACTTGATTTCCCGCATTCACTCTTCTTTCTATATCACTCTCGTGCTTTCCATCTCTTGTAAACTTACATCCCAAATAAACAAACTCTTCCACTTGCTCCACTGTACTATAACTACACTATAAATAAGTAGTGGGTTAAACATAGGGACTGGGCAGGAATGAGTTTCTTTCAGCATTTCTTCTCAGCAGTAGTTGATCCGAAACACTATCTGTTTTATTATGAAACAACAGAATTGAAAAGAATTTGGCTGGAAGAAGGAGTGTTCTTGTTTTTGAGTATATTAAAATTAGTAAGACCATTTATGGAAGCTTAAAATTGTTACCATTGCGTTCTGGAAGCTTGTCAACACCTACACAAACCATTAGTACCAGTAGTTATCTACGCTGGAGAAAGCAGATAAGTTGCAAGAAAGTGCATTTTAATTTTCATTTATCTATACAAAAGTAAGCGTAGATATTTTTCTACCCACTATTTATCTTAATTTCACTGGCTGTCAACATCAAAAAGTGACAAGTGACATTGACGTCCCAGGTTTGAATCACAGACAAAAATTAAGGTGCGTTCAAAAAGACTACTTAATTAGGAAGCATTCCAAAATGCCGATTGTGGGATGTTGCGAATCGAGTCCTGGTAAGAAAAAAAAGTATAAAGTTTGCAACGATTGCAATAAAGTGTTTCACCTGGACTGCTTAGCTGAACCATCGAACAGTAGTTCCTCGGTTGACTGGAAATGTCCCTTATGTAGGAAAAATACACGCAAGGATGATAATACACCTGTGCATTCGTTCTCCGCAACTACCAAAGTGACTGAAAGCTCAGACACGTATAATATGCACAGATCCACCAAGAGACCAGCACTATCATCCCCACCGACAAGTGGTATCGATGATGATTATTTGAAGGAGACTGTGAGAGAGGTACTTAGAGAAGAACTCAAAGATGCTGTGTTACAGATTAATTCTAACATTCACTCAATGATTGGAGAGGATATGAATATTATAAAAGGAGAAATCAAAGATGTGAAAGAAACTATGACCGAACTAAGTGCTAAACATGATGAAATGCTAGAGGCACAGGAGTCAGTCACTAAAGCAGTCGTAGACCTTCAATCAGATAATTCTTCCTTGCGAGCTATCGTCGATGGTCTCAACTCGCGGGTTAACCAGCTCGAACAACAGGCACGGTCACCAAATATCGAGGTACAGTGTGTGCCTGAATCAAAAGATGAGAACCTGCATACCATTATAAAAGAGATCGGCAACACAATAGGGTTTGAGATTGGACCTGATCACATAGTGGCCTGTACAAGAACTGCCAAAATGAATCGACTGACAGCACGCCCAAAGTCCATCGTAGTGCAGTTTAGAAATGCATCTGTTCGTGACTCATTCTTAGCAGCCGTAGTAAAATACAATAGATCACACCCGAATGACAAACTTAATACAACTCACATTGGAAAGGGAGGAGAAAAAAGACCAATTTTTGTAATGGAGCATTTGTCTCCAGCTAATAAAGCACTTCATGCAGCGGTCAGGATTAAAGCTAAAGAAAATAATATTAAATATGTTTGGGTTCGTAACGGAAAAATTTTTGTACGCAAGGACGATAACTCAGATTATATATTGGTTAAAGATATCAAATCTATTGAAAAACTCTGCAGTTAAGTGGACATTAAGTGTGGGTTTAAACTACAATTTGTTAGTTATGGTTAAAATATATTACCAGAACTGTGGCGGTCTCAGGACCAAAACAAGCATTTTTTATAAAAATCTATCCGAATGTTATTACGATATTGTTGTAATTAACGAATCATGGTTGTGCAATGACATCTTTAGTTCTGAACTTTTTGATCAGAGATATACTGTGTATAGGAGAGACAGAGAAACCTCTAGAGAGAATGATAAAGAAATGGGTGGAGGAGTAATGATTGCGGTTTCTAAAAGTATACAGTCACAGAGACTAACCAGTCATGAAAGTACATTAGAAGATCTATGGGTTTCTTTGAATCTTAAAGAAGGTCAGAACACTTGTAAATTAATACTGTATACGGCATATTTGCCGCCACCTGTGTCACTTCAAACAGTACGAAAGGTCACAGAAAATTGTAATAAAGTCATTGATCTATATGCTGAACAGCAATGTAATTTTTGTATTCTGGGGGACTTTAACTTAAGTTGCATTAATTGGGCAGAGCTGGGCGAAGATAGTCTAACAGATCAGCTTCCTCTGCGTGCGCAGCTGCTTGTTGACTTTGTTAATGACAATAACTTTACTCAGTATAATAATGTTGTTAATTCAATGCAAAGAATACTAGATGTAGTAATTAGTGATATACCCAACTGTTCTATTATGACTGCCTCAGAAGTCCTAAGTAAAGTCAATCCAATTCATCCACCTCTCCAATTTAACATTCCAATAAAAAAAAAATACGTAGACAGGTTGGAGCCTAACCCGTTGAACAGACGACGAAACTTTAAAAAAGCAGACTATAATTCAATAAGAGACTATTTTGCTGTAATAGATTGGTGTACTATCCTTAAAGAGTGTGAAAGTGTCAACAAGATGGTAGAGAGATTTTACTCACATTTGGATGTCATTATTGAAAAATTCGTTCCCTTCATACAAAATAAGAAACATAAAAGCCCTCCTTGGTTTACGCAAAGTTTGATTAAACGTATTCGAGAGAGGGACAAACTATTTCGCAAAGTTAAAAAATACAATAATGACAGGGACAAACTCGAATTGAACTTGTTAAATAAAAGATGTGATAAACTAAAAAAAGAATGCTATCAGCGCTATATTGAAGAAACAGAGGCTAAAATCTCAAAAAGCCCGCAATATTTCTGGTCCTATCTTAAAAATAAGCGAGATAATAAAAGTACTCTACCAGATACACTTTCCGATGGGACTAACTCATGTTCAGAGGAAGGCGAGATTTGTAACCTTTTTGCTTCCTTTTTTTCTTCAGTCAACGGCAATGACTCGGAGCCACAAGAAGACCCATATGAGCATAGAACGTCAAATTCTGATAAAATATCCAGTAATGAATGTTTATTTTCTATATATATAGACAAAGAAGACATTAAGAATAAACTGAAAGGATTAGATATTACGAAGGGAGCCGGTCCCGATAATATACCACCTTCCTTCATAGTACCACTTTCATTTTATCTGGCGGAACCGCTGTATATAATATATAATCAATCTTTAAAAGAAGGGGTATTTCCAAAAAAATGGAAGACAGCTAAAGTCATTCCGATTTTTAAGTCAGACGATGAGACAAAAGTTCAGAATTATCGGCCCATCTCTATTTTGTCAATTTTTGGCAAGGTTTTTGAAGTTTTGATTTACCCTCATATACAGCGTTTCTTTCAACCATTACTATCAGATTATCAACACGGGTTTGTTCCAAGCAGGTCAACCGCCACAAATTTAGTATTGTTTTCAGAAAATCTGATCGAAGCGGTGGATGCGAATAAACAAGTAGACATCCTGTACACTGACTTTAGTAAAGCCTTCGACAAGGTACCTCATCCTGTCCTCCTACAAAAACTGGAACTTCTTGGCATCACAGGAAATCTACTAAATTGGTTTCAGTCATATCTTGAGGATCGCGAATTTTATGTAGTAGTAAATGGTTATAATTCTGACTTTCAAAAAGTTACATCAGGAGTTCCCCAAGGCTCCCATTTGGAACCTATTTTGTTCAACATTTTTATTAATGAAGTGACAACAGTGTTTAAAAATTCTAGCCCTTTCCTGTTCGCGGATGATCTTAAATTTTGTAGAACAATTGAGCAAATGGAGGACGTAAATTTACTAGAGTCTGACTTGAATTCGTTACAAGAATGGTGCAAATTAAATCGTATGCATCTTAATCCAGATAAATGTGTCCACATGAAATGCACTAGAAAATTAAATTTTTTGAGGTCATCTTATTATATAGACTCACACAATATAAAAGAAGTTAATGTAATCAAAGATCTAGGTGTAACATTTGATAAAAAACTCACGTTTATTCCACACATAGACAACATTACTAAGAAGGCATCTAAACTTTATGGATTTGTATTTAGAAATTGCAGAGATTTCCGGAAACCTCGCACTAAAATATTAATTTTTACAACCTTGATACGTAGCATATTAGAGTATTGTAGTGTAGTCTGGCGCCCGCATTATGCAACACACACACTTCGTATAGAACGGCTACAGAAGCGCTTTTTAAACCATCTTTCTTACACGGTTCGAAAACATGAGGAGCTGAAATCATATGACGAAAGGCTGAATTACTTCAAGATTAGTTCATTATCGAAAAGAAGTAAGATATTGGACCTGAAATTCTTTTATAAAATTGTTCGTAATAAAATTAATTCTCCACAACTTTTAAGTAAAATTACGTTTAGAGCTCCTTCTAGAAGGATTCGAGGTATTGTTGCACCCTTAGTCTTACCCTTCCGTCGAACTGTTTTGGGTCATAATTCACCTATTTACAAAATATGTGACGTATATAACAAAGTTAGTCATTGCTGTGATGTGCACCATGACTCTTTAAATAAATTTTGCAATAGTATTAGTGGTGCCTTGTAGTGCCGTGATCCGTTAATATTTATATATACATCATTGAATCCATTACACTATAGACAGTGATATCAGCATATTTTAGATTTTAACATAGTAAAAACTTTATAATTGTAAGTTTAGCTTTATCGTAAATTTAATTGTCAATATAAGGGGAAAAAATTTACTCCAACACGAAATAGTTTTTCGATTTCGTACTTAAGTACATATTTGTGTATTCTAAATCTATGTAAGTACACACAAAGATTTTGAATATACGAGTAGTGCATACACACAATCTTTAGGTGGTGGCAGGTGAACAGGATTGCCATTGCGGTCTTGTTTTACCGTAATTATTGATCTGCACGTATATTTAATGTTATGCTAAGTATACCAACTTTTGTAATTGTTAAGATAAGTATGTTATAAAGCAAGTGGTGTTCACCTTAGAAGGTGTGCGCATTAAGCAAAAATGTTTTGCATTTTAGATATAAGCCTGTATTAATGTAGTACACAATGGTGAACCTAATAAATAAATAAAAAAAAATAATAAAAACAAAATAGCTGCACATACAGTACATATCGGTGAAACATGTACCCAACCCTTTTGGATTCGCCCTAATCGGGTTGAAATAAGAATGTACTTCAGGAGCACATGCACATGCAACAAAGTTTATGATTTACCTATTCCCTGTATAAAATAACAATATTTACTCGCAAACTGGCTCTGAAACTCTGAACATGTTGGTATTTTGCCCGAGGCATCGAAAGCGCGAATCGGACAATGTAAATATAAGGATTTTCATATTCTAGAATCTAAAATCGATTTCAATAGGCGATGCGGCCCCACCACTATGTTTAATAAACACACCCTTTCCCGTCGCCCTTAGACAATGGGACTTTTTGGCTATACCTAAAGCATCATTTTAAGCCTGAGGTGGTTAGTGTACATAATATTAACCCATTTATAGGTCTGACATTTTACATTAAAATATGTCAATCGCGAACATAAAATATGTGCAAGTGTCATCGCGTGCATTTTTATTAAATAACTCGATATGTTCCGCCGTTGAGCGTAATTATAGACGATTTCTATGCAAATGGCCGCTGAAGGTGCATGCGAGACTTGTCCGAAGTACTTAATTGAATTCTTTTATTTTTTTCCCGACTGCGTCAGAAGGAGGGTCCAATGTCGGACAAAGACTCTTCTTTCTGAGAGAAAGAAAAACTTAAAACGTAACAGTTGTTTCGATCTCTTTCAAGTCATAATGCCATCTTCTTCAAGGTCGATCCCAAAACCACCTGGGTCCTGGGATCCAAGTGGCCATTCTTACCCACTTTCCTCCCCATCGCTTATTTAGTCAATCTAATTTAAGTAATATAATAATGCATATTAAATAATTATCTTTTTTTACAAAGAAAACAACTGACTTCTTTTTAGTTAAGGAGTTTCATTTCTCCATTTGAAATGAAAAATAATAATCGAAATCGGTTCTCAAATGGCGAAGATATCGGTAACAAACTTCAAAAGAAAAGATTTATTAGCTATCAATTCATACAACGAATTGATAACCTCCGTTTTTTGAAGTCGGTTCAATAAGGAAACAACGCATTTTACCAAATAAAATACATTAGCGCTAATATTGTGCAAATAGTCATCTTCACGTTCGACCAACACTGACGATAATGCAAGTATACTTGCCTTTTAAAATAATTGAATTCTTTTATTTTTTAAACGCAACTGGCAAGTTCTTTTTTACTAGCCAGTTGCGTTTAAAAAATAAAAGAAATAATTAGGCACATGAAATTATCCGCCTATCCTATTGGTTATGATAATGTTGATAAGAATTTTAGCAGGAGCCAAGTGTTGACAAACCAATATTTTGATTATAAATCGAAACTTACTAGTCCTGTTTATTTGTTATATTATCATATTGATGCAGCTACCACTATTTTGATTCCTTTTCCACCTCCGCACCCACCATCACGCTAAAAGTGGCCTTTGAATCTTGCGGCCTGTGGCTCTGTCTGCTTAGAGCCGCAAGATCCAAAATGCCATGTCTGACCAGGATAACAGTATATCTAACTTCTTTTTTCGATGATCACAACAGAATCAGAAGCCTCACTCAGATACAGTCAAAAGTAGCAGCTGGCAATTCCACATTTTTTTCCAAGTTCCAAGGAGGATTTATAGTAACCTATAATAACTACCATTAGTGGGTTCGTTACAAGCATAATAAAACATTTCTGGAGCAGTATCGTGAAAAACTCGGATCGTGATGGGAGTTAATCGCTTGCTTGAGTATCTGTGGCTTGGGCTGCTAAAATGGCGCTGGATCTATGGCCTTATTCCTAATTAATTTTCAAAACCGACTTCAACACCAAACTACGCAACCCATTCCGTCAAAATTTATATGGACCACCAGACAAGTATGCCCTTTCAAACAAGAATTTTCCAAATTGGTCCAGGCGCCTTTAAGTAATTGGGGAACATACATTTTGCAAAACATATACCTTACCTATACATTCGAATTGATAAACCTCTTTTTATGAAGTCGGTTAAAATGTTCTTTTTAACGCTCCCATGGCGTTATCTGCGTGGTCAACGAACTAATCTAGGTAATCAGCTAAATAAAAACTCGGCATTCGTGGATGTCCATTGACTATGACATGCACAAAATACTTTAAGAAGAAAAAGCAAGAAAGTGCACCCCGGGCTCTTATGCAATACAGCTGAGGATGCAACCGGCAACGTACAAAGATGATAAAGCTCTATCATAAAACGGATAGAACTACTAAAACTCGCATTTTGTTTTAGTCGCATTAGTATCATCAATATAAGTAATGGTACAAATGCGACTTTATCGGTTGCAGTAGTACCATGGGATACATAGGTACTAGTGAGAATGAACGGAAAGCCATCAAAAATTTACTTAAATGATAAACTTGCGGACAAACATTCATAGCATACGTTTTCACATCATCATGATTAATAGCGTGATTAATAGGGTTTGAACCTGTGACTTTTTAGTCGCAAGTGATGTCGGCCCGCTACCGTTAAATAAATTATTCAAACACATTGAATTTTTAAATATTGGGGCTAAATATACAAAGCTAATAGGTATACAATGGGCCACACCCCCGTCAAACCTTACTGTATCTTATCTTACCGCATTCACGGTTTCATCCTCAGAATAATTTTGATTCCTCTTTCACCATCATGCTGACAGTGGCCTCTGTCAACTTAGAGCAGTAAAACCCATAAAACTATGTCTGCACCATTAGGGATCAATGCGTGATAACGAATAAATAGAGAAGAAAAATCCAGTCATACGATTTGGCCGTGTTTTGGCGTGTGTGTACGACTAACACCTGCTTGATGTAATTTCTAATTGGTATTTGTGCGAAATGTTTTGCAACTAGCCCCCGTCAAAATAAATAAATAAATATACAGAGACAAATAACACTGATTGAGCTAGCCCCAAAGTAAGTTCGAGACTTGTGTTATGGGATACTAACTCAAGATTTATTTATAACAAATAAATACTTATACAGATAAACATCCAAGACCCAGGACAATTTGAAAAAGGAAATTTTCTAACTTGCCCTGACCGGGGATCGAACCCGGGACCTCTGGGTGGCGGACTAGCACGGTGACCATTACGCCGCGGAGGTCGTCAAAAACCTTTGTGATTACACTTTTTTAAAAGCTTTTATATATGTAACTTGCAACGTAATTTTGTACATTTGTTTGGGTCAAATCTTGGAACTAAATTTTTAACCAGTTACCCTCAATCGATTGAAGTCGGATGACACTGCAATATTATTATGACAAAAAGCTGATCTGTCGATGGAGCAGGAAGGTGGCCATAAGAACGCTGTAAAAAAACAACGAAACCCCATCGAGCTTGGGCTAATTGCGTTCGTCTTGATAAATACTAAGGCCTTACAGTTAAAGCTTGTACGAAAAAGTGTTTTTTTTTTTTATAAAACTTGTTATGTATCTCCATATCCTGGAATTTCCAAGAACATTCGGAGAACTTTTCTCGCTCCGCTTCTAGTTAAATCACTCAACCGGTAGGATAGATAGGTCTGAGATCATAGTGAGTAAAGCTAAATATTACCCGCCACAACGATTTGATGACAACAAATGTCAAAAGTGAGAGGTTAGTAATGCGTTTGCGTAATTATGCGTCGTAAACGGTTGCTGTGGTGCAGTGGGGTTAGAGGTGACTGCTGATAGTTTAAACCATATAATAAACGGATTGTACTGTAAACAGTGACGTGTTTTAACTAAATGAGACCTGTATCATAATTTGTTTAGGGCCCTTCTAACTAGTCATCCCGAGGACTATAGGGTTTTAGCCTTTTTTTGAAGCCTAGACTTTTAATTAAGCGGCTTGACAGGCTAAAAGACCATAAAGTCTTTTTGTCCTTTAGGCTAGGCCTGTTGAATAGGCCAAGCCTAAAGGACTATAATTCTTTATAGGCTTTCGGTTTGATGTTGATTTCGCGATATTTGAATAAAATATATATTTTATTTACTTTTTCTAAAATTATTTAAAAATAAAAAATCCTTTATTTAAAATTACGATGGCTTACTCAGGCTGATACTAAAAAATGGCTTTAGCCTAAACATAACATATTACTCTAAAAAAACCTACAGTCACAAAAAATGATTTAGACTCATAGGCTTTTAAAAATGATAGATAGATACCCCTTAAAAGGACCGACAGGCATTTTAGGGCTAAAAGCCTATAGTCCTCAGGAACACTACTTCTAACTGCGACGGAAACTGATCTCTAAAAGTAAAGGTATTGTAGTAGATGAACAAAATAAATATCTTGCAGGCAGTACCACATTGCTAGCATGAGCGTTACAAACATAAAGATTTACACCTCTCTCAGACAGCACGCTAGCAGCATATTTAGATTTAAATAAAAAGTGGTCATTCCTGCGCCCCTGCAGGATTTGCGCCCTACGCCTGACTGTAGTGCAAAAGCATTTTAGGCCTTTACATGAAACAATGGCAAAACATGAATTCAAAAAGGCATTTTGATTGGCACTTCGGACTCCGTAGTAGCCTATTCCCTCTGCATAACGGAGGGAATAGACCGTGGAGCAAAACAATAAAATAAGGTAGGTAACAACGTAGGTAGGTAAATAAACTTACCAATGAAAGATAAAAAGCCAATTCACTTCTAAACCAGTATGATAATTGCATGAAAATACGTCACTGGTTGTCAGTCCTCAGACTGTCGGCATTGTTAAGGTCCTGATATATAGACTATAGACGTTTAGTGCGTACCAGACAGGAATTTATGGCAATTGCTTTAAATTACGCTAGCTTATGCTAGTCCAATTACGGCCCGTCATATTGAAAGGATTCACATTCCTTTAAGTCTATATATGTCCATATATTCATACCGACGATGGCAGAGAGCAGCCTTTTAATGAAAAATAATAATAATGCTGTCTTGGAATTTATATTGGTTATTACATAAAATCTATGCCTTTACATATAATGAACATCTATTCTGACATTTACGCAATTTATTGAAAAAAAAACATAAATACAGAAACAGAACAGAAAAATAAAACTAAGCTAAACTAAAAAA
The DNA here is from genome assembly GCA_943193695.1 of Acrobasis suavella. Classification (NCBI taxonomy): domain Eukaryota; kingdom Metazoa; phylum Arthropoda; class Insecta; order Lepidoptera; family Pyralidae; genus Acrobasis; species Acrobasis suavella. The sequence continues at coordinate 36,029,020 of OW971928.1, forward strand.
CTTTAAAATAAAACTATACTAAATTAAAAAATTACATCTTCCCCATTTGCCATAGTATTAAGAACGCTGGCTGCGTTCCCTTCCTGGATAGCAATGCTGATCTTTTGAGCGAAAAAGCTGCCAACCTCTCCAAATGTTTCAACACCAAACGGAACAAATATACCTCTATAATCTCCACTGAAAGATAAATATTTGCGCCGTTTTATCAGCCTCAGCGCCTTTAGCAGCCACCCCGGCTATCTAGGCCGATTCCCTGAGATGGGATGGCGCCAGAGTGTCAACACATATTCAGTCCCACACTAGATCCCTTCTGCGTTCCCAGGGTATTACTCTGAAATAATCATGTTAACAAAGAATATCGGGAGACCCGGCATTAAGACACTTAAGGTGATCGCACACTTATCCGAGTGGAACGCGTCAAACGAGCCGAACGAAACGAATTTTAGAATTCTTTATATGAAATTCTATAAAACCTCGCATACCTCGACCGCGTCGAATCGTCCGAATCTGGAAGAAACACAAAATTCCTAGACGTTATCAAATTCGGCGCGGATGATGCGATCGAATCGATCGAATTGCCTGCATTCCTACAATGACAAGTGTGTGAGTAAGAGCAACGAGAGTTATGCGATCGAGTAACTACTTCGAGTTATTTTAAATGTTACAAAAATGAGTGATTCTAACAAAATTGATTAATAAAGCACTAAAAATAAACTTATCGTCAAATTTCATCACAATTCACACGTAATTACAGTGTGACAGGTGTAAAGGAAATGGAAACGATTCTTTCGGCGTGGTCCTTTCTTTCGGTGCAGATAGATATGCGAGACCTTAAAAACTTCGATCGATACGACGCGTTCGACTCGGATAAGTGTGCGTTCACCTTTAACAGTGTTGAACTGTTGATGGTGATATGTGACCTATGTTATATGACCTAATAACAGTCATATTTACACAAATATCTGAGCTCCGACATAGTAAAGGAAATCATTAAATTTACTTTAAGTAAATGAAGTATATACATACACCGTATACAATCACAATAAAATGCAAGTGGCCGTTTTAAATTGTTCATGTCGTTTATTACAATTTTACGCAACTTCATTTCTAGTTTCGTATGACATAAATATATATAGGTATCATATCTTAAATCTTAAATACTTGACTATAAATCAATATATTACAAGAAGATTAAATGTCACTGTGGTTAGGGCTGGGCGGGGCGAGGCTACGCGTGGGCCAGTGAATGTTGGCGCCGGCTCTAGGCCGCTAGAGTATAGTCACAGATTACATATAAGTTACTTCGTACAGTCAATTTTGAATGGATTACTGTGATGTCTGCCTACTTATACAGCGGGACCCTACGTGAAGGGGATACATGATTTTTTTCGGGGTCCAATGTCCATTTGAAACAAATCATTTTAAAGGAATCGGAGACATTATTTAAAAATTTGCTTGACCAAGCACTAAGATAACCCTTCAAACTATTTGATGAACTACTGTTTACAGTTATAAGTAAGATTGTGCAGCTTTTCTTCGCACATTTGCTAAAAACGGCAACTTTTGGCTGATGTGTGTAGAAAAGCTTCTCGTTCTCACTTTTAACTGTAAACAGTACCTAGTTCATAAAATAGTTTGAAGGGTTATCTAGGGCTTGGTCAAGACTAAATTTTAGATGATATCTGTTGCCTTGCAAATGATTTATTTCAAATGGCACTGGACCCCGAAAAATTCATGTATCCACTGAAATTTGATACACAACTACCGTTTAATTATAAAACCCAGACTAACTTTGTTACAAGGTTTAAACCATTATCCGACCAAATCAAGTTGACATCTAGTGATATCACACTATTTCACCTGTCAATGTCAAGTTCATTTTGGGCGGATATTGGTTGAAACCTAGTAACAGAGTTAGTCTGGGTTTTATAATAAGACGGCTAAAGACTAACGTGCCTTTGTGGACCATTGCTTTCATGCCTATTGTATCGTGGGGTTGCTTAATATACATACAGTAAGTTAATTCTTATGGTTTGCAGTACACCCTCAATCTATTTTCGGAACGTTATAGAAATAATAACAATATTTTTAAATTATTCGTTTATTTCAATGAATAAAACAATGGAAATAGAGTCCATCTGTGAAAGAGAAGCAGCTAGTACAGTGAACTATTAAAAATAGGATGTGGACAGAATTTTTTTTGGCTCATCTTGAAATTCTTCTTCAAAATCTACCTAAGATTTTCGAATAATATTGTATACTTACTACTATTTTTTCTTTTCTCTGATTAGCAAATAATAACGAAGATACAGCGCATTCAAATTTCGCATGACGTCACGACGATTTACTCCTCTCTGAATTTTTACTACTTCGATCAACGAAAAAACATGGGTTCATTATTTTTGGCTAATCTAATAGACGGACTAAACGAAATAATATTTTATGGTCCCTATTACAGTAGGTGCAGTAATAGACAAGTTCAAAGTAGGTAAACTACTTCTAGGAATTCAGATAGCCAGACGAAAATTGTTAAGGCTTCGATTAATCATAAGGCCTGCCTACGCAGCCAATTTAGATGTTTCATAGATGTGCTTATCTGGTCATAATATTGCTAAATTATTGCCGTCAGCTATATGACGACATTTGATACCATCTCTTTATATTTTGATGTATTTATTTTTATATTTACTAAAGTATTATCCAACGTGTTATCTGTCAGTCGTCTTTTAAGAAAATAAGATAAATTTATTGCGATAGGTGCTTATTTTTATTATAAAAACCGCCTGAAGCCTTTTTGTTACTTCTGGTAACTTTTGGTAATCTTTCAATGTCCATAGCTGTGTGGCTATTAAATCTTTACGTAACCATAAAGAAAGGAACCCTTATTACATAACGCGATTATATAAAAAACCTAAAAATATTTTAAATGAATTCATCATTGTAGATAGATGAATATGCAAATGTAGCACCGTGAAACCTCTCGATACAAAATATTGAGGCTGCAAATGTGCTAGGTCATTATCTATTGTTTTGTGTTAATATCGTGTCTTGTGTAAGAAGTACGCCTAAGGGCTCAGAACGATAGTGTGCGAGCGGAAGCTCGCCATCTTGTTTGGTGATAAGTTAAGTATCGCGATTAGCGAACTGTCCCTACCTGTCGCCGGCGCCGGCGGTCGCTAACGATCACGAACTGTGAAGTGACGGTTGACGACACGGTCGCGCTACAGTTCGCGACACTGTTCGCTCACCGTCGGCGATCATCACCGACAGTGTCACGAATTGTCGTGGCATAATATCGCTCGTCTATGCAAGTCTTTTAAGTATATCCACACTAAACGTCACATTTGGCATAGATAAGAACATATTGATGATAATGATGATTGGCGGATGACCCCACCCTCCCCCAATCGCTGGGACGTAGTATCTCCCCATACGACACCCATGGAAGGCGAAAGGGGTCCATCAACTGGTATAAATCTCTGTAATTCTTTAGTTTGTGAGTGCAGCACCTCCATAATGATCGTCGTGATTCGACCGGCGGGCTGGAGTCAATGACAACTGGTTTAGATTTATGACACTATTGTGGACGCTTAATTGTGAAATAGCTGGTAATTTGAGCGCGATTAGTACCATATTTATGCGGGTGTTTAGTCGTTTCACACCATGAGCGATTCGAACCGCGGTGCGAATCGCCTAAGTATCGTTTCTGAACGGGACCATTTGCGGCGCAGGGGTTGAAGCGGTGCGAATGGCCCAAGATGTCTTATGGAATAGGTCGTTTCGGACTAGAGGGCGAAACCATCCAATGCTCTTCTGCTTTCGCAGGTCTAGTTGAGTTGTATTATAAGGAATGTGTAATTGTTTGAATTCAATGCAAAGCAAAAAGAAAACTGTTCGAATTCAATGCAATATAAAAAGAAAACTGTTCGAATTCAATGCAAAACAAAAAGAGAACTGTTTTATTCCCCACTGCAGTCCAAATTGACCCATAACAAAAAGCTTGGGCGATTCGCACCGCGGTACAAAAGACCCATTCTTATAAAGCACTTGGACGATCAGCACTGCAGTTGGAACCGCCCGCGGTGCGAAACTACTTAAGATCCGTTTATGCTCAAGCTGGCCTTACAGAAATAGCCTTAGCCTGTAAGACCTAAAGACCATGTTTAATGTGATGGGCGTAAAGGTGAAGAAAGGAACTTTTTACCACGTACGACCGAACTGTGGAATCAACTTCCTGCAGCAGTGTTCCCGGACCGATACGACATTGAAACCTTCAAAAAACGAGCCTATATCTTCCTGAAAGGCTGGCAACGCTTCTGTTACACCCCTGGTATTGCAGTTATCCAAAGGCAGCGGTGATCACTTACCACCAGGTAATCCGCTTGTTCGTTTGAAAAAGAAAGAAAATAAAGTTGGTGATGAGTTGCTAGCCTTTCAGATTCTCGTTTTTTACCTCGATTGGCTTTTTAATGATAAGGTTGTAAAGCTATTGCAGTCCATGCGGCATTGTTAGCCTTCAATATCCCACATTAAGAGAAATCACAGTAATGGCGCTTATCGATCGGCCGTCGCATTACGCTCTGTCCACAGTCGATGCTTTCACTTCGATTGCATCTACGTTTGAGATGCTGGATTGAGGGTAGCAGTGACGAGTCGGAACGTAGCTTGAAACGTCGGCATTAAGCCTCGTATACACTAGGCAACTTTTGGCGCGCAACACGTAACTTTCAACATGTTCGACAACGTTGCCGGCTGGCGCGCAACATGATGCGCGGCGTATTGTGAGTTTCTGTGCGACATGCGGTTGAGCACAACACAAGGCAAGGACGTAGACAAACGTTGCTAAACAAAACCCACGCTAATTTTCCACTGTTAGCAACATGTCCTGCGTGCAACATGTCGCGCCCAAAATGTTGCCTAGTGTATACGAAGCTTTATACTTCTTTACACCATATATCAATCCAGTGTCAGGAGGATTTGCACAAACGAGTAATCATCGCGCTAGCCAGGTCCGTGCTGACCGTTCTTTATTACCCGCTGTCTGGTCTGGTGTCTGGTGGTTATGTAGAACTTGATCAAGACACAATTTTTAATGATATGTTCGTTTCCTTTCAAATGATTTATTTCAAGTGGGGGTAGCACTAGACCCCTAAAAACTCTTCCCTTAAGTAGGTATATACAAAAATAATATTTATCACACCTTATATTTTAGATACTTATGGAAAGTAAGACGATCCAGTTCGATGTAATAATCTATCTATATCTTCTATCTACCATATAAGGAGCAGTTCCAACTGACTGATATATAGACGCAAGAACTAATGATGGAAACGTGAAATTTGGCACATAGGTTCCTTATAAGATCTAGAGGTAAAGAAAGGATTTTTCAAAAGTCACCCCCTAAAGAGGTGAAAGGGGGGTCCAAAGTTTGTACGGAGAAACAAGATTAGTTTGAATATTTTATTCAAAACTGAAAGAATACTCGTAATGGTGGTAAATGACTAAAAAAGTGTTTCGGGTGTTTTCAAAATTTAACCTCTAAAGGGATGCAATAGGGTGACCACTACATAAGCGAGCGCGATACGTAGGGGAGACGGGGGAAGTCATCGGGAAATTAACTGCATCTAATAAATGTAAAACAATAATATAATATACCTATCTAAATATATAAAAGAAGACCCTGACTGACTGACATATCAACGCACAGCCTAAACTGCTGGGTTTAGAGACTCGGAACTAAGGGGTGAAACGGAAGTTCAAAGTTTGTATGGAGAAACAAGATTAGTTTGACTATTTTATTCGATACTTCGCAAGAGTACTCCTGGCGGTAAAGGAGTAAATACGTGCTTCAGGATTTTTCAAAATACAACCGCGAGAGGGATGTAATTGTGTGACCTACCTAGGGGGGCAGGACGCGGGAAGTAGACATCGGGAAACTTTCAGCATCCAATAGTATATAATATAAAATATTAATATGTACAACACTAATATAATAATATATCTATATTAAGGGGCGTTTCACATTTGGTAGGCTGTCTCGTTCGCACAATCAAACATTTTAAAAGATTATTAAAAAATGTGACTCATATAATATATTAAAAAGTTTATGAAACACTTTTCTTCAAATGAGTCACATTTTTCTCTCAATCTTTAAAAATGTTTGATTGTGCGAGCGAGACAGCCAAACAAAATGTGAAAAGCCTCTTAATATATAAAAAAAGACACCGACTGACTGACATATCAACGCACAGCCAAAACCGCTGGGTCTAAAGACTCCACAGAAAGGATTTTTTTAAACTCAGCCTCTAAGGGGGTAAAGCGGAGATCCAAAGTTTGTATTGAAAAACAAGATAAGTTTGACTATTTTATTCAAAACGTCGCAAGAGTGCTCCTGGCGGTAAATAAGTAAATACATGTTTAAGGATTTTTCAAAATTCAACCCCTAGTAAGATGAATGGTGAAACCACTACCTAGGCAAGTGCGATACGCGGGCGGGGGCAGGACGGGGGAAGTAGTCATCGGGAAAACTTCCTGCATCCAATAATATATAACATTAATTAATGTGTATATTAATAAGAATAATACGAGTAATATAAATTTATTTCAGACCATGTGCATATCGGGTTAGTAAAATTGATTACTTAAAAACTATTGTTAGTAACAAGCAATTTAATTAGTGGATTTGGGTTTAGAGATTCCAAATTTGGCACATAGGTTTCTTTTGAGGTCTAGGGGTGCACTAAGAAAGGATTTTCTAAAACTCACCCACTAAGTATATGGGTGAAACGGGGTTCTAAAGTTTGTATGGATAAACAAGATTAGTTAAATCATTTTATTCGAAACTGCGCAGAAGTGCTCATGGCGTGTTTCAAGATTTTTCAAAATTCAACTACTAGAGGGATTGAATAGGTATTGACGTGTAAAAGTGCATGTAAAGGTCTATTTGTTAAATAATAATCATTAAAATGCGAAAGTGTTTCGTCGCTCTCTCTCGCTTTAGCAAATGCGAATGCGAATGCGAATGCGAATGCGAATGTGAATGCGGACGCGAATGCGAACGCGAATGCGGACGCGAATGCGAACGCGAATGCGGACGCAAAGGCGAACGCGAAGGCGAACGCGAAGGCGAACGCGAAGGCGAAAGCGAAGGCAAACGCGAAGGAGAACGCGAAGGCGAACGCGAAGGAGAACGCGAAGGCGAACAAGGCGAGGGCGAAGGCGAAAGCGAGGGCGAAGGCGAAAGCGAAGGAACAAAGTTCGCTGGGTCTGCTAGGCCTTTAAATCCGTACACTCTAAAAAATATTTTTATATTTTATAAGTATTCAAAGATTTTAACATAATACTTAATTTATATGTTATAACAAAATTATTAACGTAAAAAAAACAAATTAAAAATCCTAATATTATTACTCTATTTTTACTTCTACGCGGACGTAGTCGCGGGTTAAAGCTAGTTCAAATAAAGTTGTAACATAAATGTCCAATCTACTCGTAATAATTTACGAACATAAACTGTAAGCGAACTGTGATTGAACTGAAAACGATAAATCCTCGAGGGAAAACTGGAATAATCATAAGATTACTATCTATCTAAGTGCTTTAAAGTGTCGCAAAGGTATTAAGGCTATGGACCGTGGCACCACCCTAGAATCAACCGCGACATCAATGGCATATTAATTATTATTAATACCTGGACGACCAGGACAGCTTCGCCCGTTGAAAAACATGGAGAAAAAGAGTTTCTTTAAAAACTTAGCTAGATCTATGTTTCACCCCCATAACATCTCCTACATACCAATTTTTATCGCAATCGTTGGAGCCGTTTCCAAGATCCTAATTTGTCGGTGGAGTATCTTTTATACTTTCAATGCTATTATATACCTAGGACTTAAAGTAATTTTTTTTTTAAATAAAATATACATTATTTAAAAGTGTCTATTGCATTCGATAGTCTAAAAGCTATAATTAAGTATAAACCATTCATCGTTGTATAATGCATCGCTATAAGACAGCTTTACTGTATTTATGTGTACAAACCCGCCTTGTACGTCTTTTTGTATGTAAATGATTGCTCAAGATAATTGTAATTTATATGTACCCATTAGTGTTAAGATAGACTGAGTGAATTCCTTTTAAGTTGGAGTTGGTGAGTTGAAGTAAAAGAATTATGTTGTTTTTAGTATAAAGGCTCTATCACACAGACATAAATAGTCAGCTCAGTTAGATAATATACTAACCCTCAAATTCATAAAAAAACAAGCGTTTGCTAAAACTTTTTTAGTTTAAACATGTTTTGTCCCTTTCCCTCTTTTGAATATTTGACGTTGAAAGAACGAGACAAAACATATTTTAACTAAATTAGGTTTAGCAAACGCTTGTTATTTTTTATGAATAAGGGGGTGAATATGTATCTCTAGAATCCAATAGATATAAGACGCTGGCGTTATTTGTTTCTACCAAAGCGGCACGACATATGTACGCAGCTACGTGCCCGCATTGCAGTGTCAAGCAAAATTGAGCGCTACGTAATAATGACTAGTGGTTCTGTTAGAACAGTAGATCTCGCGAGCCCTTACAACCATGGAATAACCGATATTTTATCGTTTCCCTGGCTTAGCAAAACCATTTAAGAGTTATAAAACCAACATACCAGTGAAAACACTAAACAAATTTAGAATCCCGAAATAAAAATAAATAGTAAATAAAAAAGATTCGAAGTTTCATGCTTTAATAAAAAAACCAAAAATATTTTTCATATTCGATATATGTTCCTTGGGGAAAATTGATCAATTTTATTCTCTTTCCCACTTCACGTACTTCAACTTCTTTCATTTCAATTTATATTTAACTTTTGTACTAAGTACGTATAGTCTGTGTGATTGACCAATATGGGAGTAAAGTTTATTACTGTGTAATCTAGTCATAAAGCCCTTTTATTTGATACCGCACATAGTATATCTAAATAAAAAACATTTTTTTCTCTGCATCGCCGACGTCACAGTTACTTCCCACCATTTTTGTACTTGTCATCCGAAAGATTTGTATTTACGACATCATACTGTATGCACTAATACAAAAATATACAGAAAATCTATTCCTAGACAATTTTTTGGCGAATTGCCGACTATAAACATGTTCAAGTTTATCGTATTAAAAAGTTGTTCAGATAAAAAGTTGCGTCTTAATAAGAATAACAAAAAAGATAAATGATATTTTGTTTTTTTTTTAAATAGCTGAGATATGAGATTTTTTAAGTTTCGAACCCCCCCATATTTCCGCCATTTTTAAAAACACAATTGTTTCGACAAAAAATAAAAAAACTATATAATTACCGAACCTACTCACAAAATTTCATGAGAATCGATTTAGAAATGCGACCTGTAGGCGAGAACAGACAGACAGACGGACGGACAAAAGAATTTTCGGCCAGTCGAAACTGAGACGCTTCGCTCGCTCGGACAATAAAGTCTAATTTGGCTTGATATTGAAATAGGACGTTACTAACGCACTAAAAGGTGTTCCCTACATGATATTAAAACCGTGAAAAACCCACTGTTTGTTTGTTTCAGGCGCTTTAAACCATGTCCAGCGGGAGTTGCTCCGGGCCAGGGGTGTGTGGGGGTGCGCGGCGGCGACCCCCTCCCCCTCCGGAGCCCGCGATCTCCCTGGCTGCAGACCTGAGTGAGCTGAGCCTAGACCAGGGCTACCATACCCTGGCGGACTGTGGTCCGCCGAGAAGACGACGGGATAATACGCTGAGTGACGCGTTATGGTTGAAGATATTGTCGTTTCTTGAGGTGAAATTCCTTTTTTTTTATTTTGAGGACTTCTTCATTTTAGCACGTTCCGGGTTGTATCCTCAGCAGTTTTACGAAGCCAAAGAAGGAGAAAAATAGGGAAACGCATCCAACGTCCCCCGCTTCTTCAAATATAAAATGCATGTCAAAGTTCACCCAAGGATGCTGAAGACCATGCAAAATCGAGAAGAAATATGCCTGACATCAACCCTCTTTGACATTCGTGTGAAGTTGTTTTGCATTTGCGTAAAAAGTTTTATGCCAACTGCCGCTCGACGTCAATTCTCTCCTTAGCCATGTCATTATTGGACGAAATACCTGGCAAAATCTTTAAGCTACCTTTTACGACATCCACACAAAGAGATGAATTGGGAACCACATGGTTATGTGTTATTATATCAATGGATAATATACAAGTTGAGTAAGCAAATGAAAATATTGGAACAACAATTACTCACCTGATCAGCTCTTATTGAAATCACAAGTTTGTGGTTAGTTCAATCGAAATAAAATAGGAGAAGCGAGGTCAATATATCAGGTACTTCAACCTTCAAATTGGAAACTGTCGTTAGCTGATAACTTTCGGCAAAAGTCGCAGGTCGGGTTACACGGCTAACAGACAACGAACTAACAATATACCTAATAGACAAAACAGGCCCAAAGCGAGATGGGCTTGTAATTGAAGGATTCTGTATCACTGCATAGAATTCCTTATCTTTTCTTGTGTGTTAGTAGATAACACTCGTGTCATAATCTTCAACCTGACATATTTTGACGATTGTCATCTGACATAACTTTTTATAACCTTTCCTTTTTCGTGTAAGTGGCCAACATTACAGTGATTTTTTTAAGTTTGACAAAGCTTGACGACTGTCATAAATAAAGGCTTGGTGCGCCTTTATAAGCATGGAGGAGCTCGAGAAATTTCATGGCACTTGTGGTCACCCCATCTTAGTGTGGACCACGGACATTTAACTTGCGAAAGCACTATTAATGCGCACATTCACCGGGCCACCAATCTTTTCTGCTATAACTTTTTATAGAAATTTGCAGGTAAGCTGAAAAATTAATTTTGCGAACAAAATACATGACAAAATATGTATAAACGGTACAACTTACGTAGTGTAGTCGGAAAATGCCGACTAGTTTCGATCAGTTTAGACGATCATCTTCAGGGCGAGTGTTGTTAATTGGGACGACGACGCGACGGTTTCGCTGTCCTCAACGCACTGAGCGTAGACTCGCGTGTCGCCGCCCGCGCCGCCGCCCGCGCTGCTCTATTGGAATCGATGACTAATGGTTGTGTGTCCGTAGTTATTGGTGATACTCTGTGATAAAATACATGACCATTTTTCTTGGAGAATGTAATCAGTGTCGAGGATTGAACTTAAAGAAATACACCTTTATGCGACAGACGTTAGAAGATGTCCATCATCACGCTAAAAGTGGCCTTTGAGTCTTTCGGTCCTGTGCTCTGGCTGCCCCATTACGGATAAAGACGTGTTAGTATTAAAAAATGTATTTCTTTCCAAATTGGGTAATATGTTGCACCGTCAGCACAATTTGTGTACAGAACCCTAAAAACCAGCGTATTACATTCACCAATGACGAGTGTCGCTCTATAGCTGAAGAATGCTCAGTAAACAATGACATTATTATACGGAGTTCACCGTTATGTTATTTTTTACTAAATTTTAAGTTAAATTCAAGAAGCTTCAATCTCAGTAGAGAGTGCAATAAAAAACATACTACGATCATAAAACTTTTGGCTCAATTTTTATTTCCATTATTGCCTTGAGCACTTTTCTTTGCACGTTGTTTTGATAAACCGTCCCGTTAAAGTTGATCCGATAGTAAAGTTGTTCAGACAAAAGTTGCGTTTTTTTTTTAATGGCGTAAATGTGGATATTTTTGACAAGTGAATTAACATTCCCAACCCCATTTTCCGCCGTTTTGAAAAATTTTAAACACGTTAATCGACATATCATTTTATATAATTTTCGAACCTTCTTACACAATTCACGAGAATCGGTAGAGAAATGCGACCTGTAGGCGAGAACAGCCGGACAGACAACTGACAGCAGGACAAAAGCATTATTGACCAATCTCGAAACTGAGACGCTTCGCTCGCTCGGTCAACTTACAATACGACGCAACGGCGAAAACCGCTTCTGCGGCGGTAGAATGTGAACACTCTTACAGGCGTCCATAAGCTACTCGTACTTACCATGAGGTAGGTTGTATGCCTGTTTGCCAAGTGCGTTGTTTTGTTTATAACAAAAAAGGTTATAAAAATAAAATCCCATTTTGTGTTCATCTATTTTATTCTAAACTTCATGTTTCATTTCATCATCATGTGTATTCAAACATCATTCTAAGCTCCGGAAAATAATATTCTTCTAACGGAAGCGCTACCTAGCCAAGCGATTTGTTTTGACACTTCCCGATGCTTCAATTAATTGTGTTTACCTTATTCGCGTCTACCTTCTTTAAGTTTTCTTTTTAATCTGTATGCTGAAGTCATTCTGCCATGAAAACGTAATTTCGTGACTTTCAACTGTTCGTGTCTTTATTTGAGCAAAGATGTCTCTTTAATATTAATTCAATATTTTCTCATGCGTTAAAATTTAATGTGTACCTAACATTATTAATTCATGTAATGTATTTGTTATATACTATAGTATCGTTCAGTTAGTATCCCATAACACAAGTCTCGAAAAAAGAAGTATAATCAGTCCCTATATATATATTTTTTTTTATTAAAAGAAAAAGGTTTTATACCCGGACAAAAAAGAGGGGGTTATAAGTATATGACGCCAATGTCTGTCTGTATTTCTGTGTGCCTGTCTGTGGCATCGCAGCTCTCGAACGAATGGCCCGATGCGTTTTTGTAAGCAAAAACCGCATCGGTGGTTCTTGGCTATGTTTGATGAAAATCGGTTCAATTGTTCAAAAGTTATTGGGGCAAACACTTGAAAGTCGAGGGCTTTTTAATTTTACTAGCAAATTAACTTGTTGTTAGATATGTTTGAAAGCTCAAGGGCAAAAATGATAACCATGGTATAATAACAAAAATTAGAATGAAAATAAATAAAGGGAAAAAAAAGAAAATAATTCTTAGACATGTGTGATGAGAAGGCGCTGAATTGACGTTTGATAAGGATGAATAGGGTTGAATAGGGTGGGATGAAATTACTGTTTGCTGCGGTGATGGGAAGTGTACGTGTGCAAGGACAAGCTTACACTGTATTTTTACACACTTAAGTTATATAATATACAACTGACCGTACACGACTACGTTGTATGGAACTAACATAATACTGAAACCGTTTAATTGCATGGAGGAAATCGGCTCGAAAGTAGTTTTAGTGAGTACCTATATTTTGATAGACCTTGTTCAGGTGATTTTGAATCTTCTAGCAATATTTAAGCAAAGTACTCTTTAGAACTTTAACAGACGAGCGACCGTGACACCTGTTGGGGCTACCGTACGCGTTGATAGGTTCGTCGTGCGACAGTTCGTCACAGCAGTGACAGTCGTCGTCCTTCGCCGTCATATTGTCGCTAGTCAGTTACAGACCTTAAGCAAAATTAAAAAATAAAATAATTCTGTCATCCAAATAAACAAGTAGGTACTTTGTTTCATTTAAAAACCAAAGATATCAGCCGACAAATGCGTACTAAAAATCTTCCATTTGACTGTCACATTGACCAACTGAACAATTGATTGATATGAATAAATTATTATGATATGAACAACAAAAATACTAATTAAGCCGACATATTATTTTTAACCATGACTTTATTTTGTTTTAACAAGTTTTCTCACTTTCAGGTATCAGATCTATGCAGGATGTCGAGGGTTTGCAGGCGGTGGGCTCGCCTTATCAGCAGGCTGACGACGAGGCCAGAAATCTGGAGAAGGGTGCGGGCCTCAGGGCCTTTGGAGATCGCTGCCCGGTGTGCAGGGGCCAGGGCGGGGCCCTGTGTCAGCGCTGTTAGGGAGTGGAGATCAAAAAGCTGTATAGTAAGTATTTTTATGTTATGTACTGCCTCCGTGGTCTAGTGGTCAAGTAGTGTTCGAATCCCACTGGGAAGCATAGTTTGTGACAAGTTGTTTCCAGTCTGGTTAGGATATTGCGGGCTTGTGATTATCCGAAAAGAAAGATATATATATATATATATATATATATATATATATATATATATATATATATATATAATGGATCTCAGTATAATGAGACACATAAATAACATACAAATTCAATAGAAAATTCGTTTTTATGTTTTTAGTGGTGTGAACTCAAAGTGGGCAATTGTAACTGCGGAACCCTACACTGTGCGTGGCCCTACACGCACTTGGCCGGTTAATCCATCTACTTGCCCACCATCACGCTGAAAGTGGCCTTTGGGTCTTGAGGCCATGGGCTCTGTTCCGCAGAACTGCAAGACCCTAAATGCTGTCTGCTCCATTAGGGATATAAGGACGTGATTGTGTATTTGTATGTAAAATTATCGCATGTTTATATTCTAAAGGACTGCAGACGAAGACTATCCAGTCTACGTCTGCAGTCCTTTAAAATATAAACATGAAAACAAATTAAGCACCTGCTTGCGAAAGATGTCAGCATCTTATCATTTCTGTCAGCGAATTCAACATGGTATGATAATATTATCGGGCCGTGTCTATCAACTTCGACGGATACGCAATGAACTTTAAGTCAGTGTACGGATACGTTTAATAAAGGAATTTTTAAGGCCCGTAAAAATAGAGAAAAAATAAAATCCAGCACGCAAACATAGTACTTTTGATCAGCCGGTCGTTTTTATAGGAAGTGGAAATAATATTTTTTTTAAATTCTTTTTGATGAATGGCATATCATTTAATATGCAAGCGAATACGGTAATATTTTGTCTGAACTCGCCCCATCTATCCGATTAACTGTTTAACACAAAACCGTTCAAAAATTATACTTCGACGACTAACGTTTGACCGAAAACACCTTTTTCCCTTTACTTGTGCACTTTTATTCTAGTTGCTAAACATGTATATGTGTATTAGTCTTCCCATTCTGATACAGGCAAATTATTACGTCATTATTCATATCGGGGTAGACACACCTCAAATCAGCAACACCCACGAAATGTTTGTGCTTAGTTCTTTAATCGTCTCTTACGACATCTACAGGAAGAAAAAGAGTCCATATTTAGGAATAAGTAGAAATATTAATAACAATAAAATAAATTCCAGGTTACGCCAGCAGGCACTCAGCTGCTATCTTCGACCTTCCGGAACCTCACGCACCTGGCTGTGACGGCTTGTAGTAGTATGGATGCCAGGACCTTGGCGCCACTGATTACTGAGCTGGTCGACTTGAGGCATATTGATCTAACTGGTATGTATGTAACAGAAAGCCTTAATGATAAAGCTGAGATATAACTATGATGGCATATTTTAATACGACTTGACTTGTATTTGCAAAGCTGGTAGCATTGCAAATACAATAGATTTTTAATTGTTTGTCGGTCAACTGGTGGACGACAAGGTGTTTAAACACTTAGTTGTATTTAATATTTAATAAAAAAATTGTATATGCTCCAATAACGATTTTCCATTTCTATATTTTCTGCTTTACTATAGGTTTTGCAAACTCTCCTTTTAGTTCTTTGACTTATTCCACAAGTATCCAAAGGGAGAAATGTCTTCCTGAAAAATAAAATAATTTACAAACAATACTTTAGGCTAAGGGTGACCCAAATTCAACCTCAAAAGAAATATTATGTGAAACTATGAGTATGATTATGACAATAAAAGTTATGAGAAACAATATTATGAATTAAATACATTGGAGAATCAAGGGGTCCCCTTATTTAAATAAATACCTACAGGTATTACGCATACTCTGTCTTAAGGTAGCTTGATTGATTAGGTCGGAACTGATTCAGTCTTATTATAAAAAAGGCCATAATCGTGGTTTAGTCCCGTATTATCTTAGTCGGGGTTTAGTACGGTAACAAGCGATAAATCTACTTTAGACTTTCTTTTATTACAAAACCTGAACCAAACACAGAATACGATAGATCCAACTTAGTCTGACCGGAAGTAGAAAAATCGTTCCATTTTTCATAATAATATATTTTCGTCGAAAAGATTTTAATTAAAAGCGAAATAAGTTTAAATAAAATTAATTCAAAACTATGCAACGTACATAATTTTATCAATAACCTCTTATTTATTGCTCTGATTATTAAATAACAATTATTAAAGAATAATAAAGTAATTACAGTATCAAAAAACGGAACGAAGCTAAGTTGACAACTTTGACAACGTAATTCTATATTTAGTCTGTGGGCACTCGTCTTAATAAACTGTCATGGAGCCTATCCTATGATTTTGTTTACATTTGTAAATTGTAAATAATCTTAACAAATATTGTTTTTATATGTGTGTTGTATTGTGTTATAAATATAAAATCGTCTTTTTGATGTTGTGAATGGAAATAAACGAACAAAAGTGTTGAAATTGTGTTTGTCATAGAAACTTGTAAAACAATAAAAACACTTTTATATCATAATCATGGCAGTTTTAACACATTTCCTGGATATTATAATAATTGATTATCAGCCATCAAGTAAAATTTCGGATTTACTAAAATTTCACAATAATTTTTATGTTTTGTTTTGATTTCTGTCACGGTTTTGAGGTTAATCGTAGCTTAAACTAGCCTCCTAGCTGGTTTATCTTTAGGCCGAGGATCGTCCTCAGAACAAAACATAAACTTTGTTTTATAATAAGATTTTCCTTGTTACATAGTTTAGATCGACTTAAAAACTCGATCTATCTATAAACCTTGTTTTATAATAAGACTGATTAAGTTTATTTTCATAAACTTTGTACAGATGTTTGTTGTTTTGGTAGGAAACATCAATAGCTTTAGAATGTCAGACAACCTCAAAACTCTCTGCGTTTGAATATTTTTTTGTTGATATAAAATAACTACTTATGATTGTTAAAATGATGAAATATATTTTTTAAAGAAGTTGACAATAGTTTTATGGGGTTGGACTTAGCCTGTCTTATAATAAAACGCGGACTAACTTAAGTACTTGGTTTAAACCCTTGAGTGAGTTTTACGGATTTATTCCAGATCAAGGACTAATAGTTGATGGTCAATTCCGAAGGCAATTTGGTTTTATTGATTTATCTACTTGCTCATCGAAATATAATGCATCTTAAATATCAAATCTGGTCCGCGCTTGCTCCAAGCCTTACCAATCTTCTTTTTCTATGTTTACCTCATTCGAACGCCGGGAGGCACGAGTACATTCGTTTTACTTTTCTTTCGTATGAAAGCAGCTTTCAGAACGATGTATTATGCAGTTTATTGCGCTTCCATTGCCGTGTATCCAACAAGAAAAAAACACATTTACGAGGGAATTGCGTGCTCTATTTTGAATGCCAACTTATTCCGGGAAAAAGACCATAAATATTGGCCATGAGTACAAAATGTCGTGAGTACAAATGGTAAAAGCCTACCATACTAGCCTGGGAAAAAAGAAAGAATAAATAGTATTTACCTGCTGCTTCTCTTCTGATTCTAAATCTGATTGTAAATGCCGACAGTGGGAATGGGCAAGGTCTAAATCATGTTCAAAGGTAATGCGGCAAGCTACCCATCACTACTTTAATTCCTTTTTTCCGTTTACCGTTACACTAAGCGTGGCCTTGGAGATTTAAAGCTATGGGCTCTTCAACATCGGTAACGTCGTGCTGGTCAGTTAGTTTTAAATAAAAAAGAAATTTCAGACAGCTGAATTTAGGTTTTAATGACCTGGTAGGACCCAACTCTTAATTTTTTTTTGGAAAATCTTTATCGTCGGCAGAGAGAGGAGAGGAATGGAGGCATTTCCAGCTAAATCCAAAGACAAAAGCAAGCTCTTAAGTTGCACGAGAGAATGTAGTTTGTGCACTTGTCTGCACTATAATCATTTTGTTTTACGAGTGAAATAAACTGACCGCACGTATATCGTTACATGTTTATTAGCTATTTAAAGGTCTGGAGCAAGGCCTTTTTAGGTCTCGAGAGCACTCAGCTTTTCTGATATTTTGCTTAAGGGACTTGTTGAGGTCCAATTCAGGACTATATTTGTCTCTGGAGCATATTATGTTATGAAAGTAGAATGAGCCATTATTCTATTTTTTTTATTCTCTTATGTAAACTCACTATGTCACACTATCACGTCTTTACCCCAAATGGGGTAGATAAAGCATTTCGTGTGCAAGCAGTCGCAGCCAAGGGCCGCAAGATCCAAAGTCCACTTTTAGCGTGATGGTGGGCGAGATGATGAAAGGATTGAAAATATTGAAGGGTTGCTAGTCACATTGCGACCGTTCAACGGTAGGAGTAAGACATTTTTTATGAAATGATCCCTGAGCTATGGACGCAATGGCTACTAGAATGGCGACCACCCACGTCAGACCCAGAGGATGGCCACCGATGAGATGGGTCAACGATATACGAATTGCGGGCCGAAATTGGATGGCAAAAGATAGAAACTGACAATTTTATAGAAGAATGGAGGGAAATATAGAAATGGATATATAAGGATCGCTGATTATGGTGATAATTTTCGTTTGTCTATTGCAGGTTGCCCCAATGTGGAATGGCCAGAGTGGGCATGGCTGGAGACGCGCCTCATGACCCGCAAACCCCCCGTCGAATACATAGACCTGACCGACTGCGGGTCAGTCAGCGACGCGGGGCTCTGTGCTTTGCTGCACACCTGTCCGTCTTTGCAGTACCTATATCTACGAAGATGTACTCTAGTCACAGGTTATTTATTTCTTCCCTTAAAATTGGAGTGATAGGAAAGGTACCCATACTACGTGCCACATTTTTTTACAGCTTTAAGCCCCCTCCCCCTTCGGTGACCATCCGTAGCATATGCCAAAACCTCAAATAGAATAGAATAATTAGAAAATATATAGCGAAGGTACCCATGCTATTTTGCGAATTTCCTATATATAATAATTATATACTGTATTTATTTATTTTGTGCAATAAAGGGTATTGTATTGTTTTGTGTACTAAGTCTAATAATAATCTCTACCTAGTAATCAATTTTTGCAAATATGTGTGAAAAAATATTCTTAAAATATTCTCAAAAATATATCAAAGATCGAAGAGATAAAACTTTATCAAATGCATAAGTGAGTGGTTTAAAAAATGATAAACACTGTGCCATGTACTTTGAATATAGCTCGAAAAAACGTGTGATTTACACCTAGAGGATATTGACTACGTGATGAAAATCTAAGCCCTCCTTCCCTCCTTGTGACCAAGCGTGGTATTTCGGAGACCCCCTGCCCCTGAAGGGGATTGAGTTAGTCCCAAACTAAATTTCTACGTTTATTATGAGATAGTAACTAATGATTCTATATTTTATATAAAATACATATATAGATAACCACCCAAGAACCAGAAAAATTTGAAAAAAAATATTTTCTAACATACCCTGGGGATCGAACCCAGAACCTCCAGAGCGGCGGACTAGCGTGTTAATCACTATACACTAGTCTAGTGTCTCTTAATTAGATATCATTATAGGTTACACTTTCTCAAGTAGAATTTAATCACAGTGAAATGACTGAGATATATATATAAAAAAAAAACTATAATTAAGTTCAGATTATATTTCGATTACACAGTTCAAGTTGTTTCGAATTACCTTTAATTAACCGTGTATGATTAAACCTTTGATACTCAAATTCAGACTTCACCGAACAGATAATTTTACCGAACAGTCGTTTGAGCAAAACATATTTCAGCGAACCTTTGAGCTAAATGTGTTTGCACAAGGAACAAGAACAAGGTAAGATGTAGTTACCAATTTAATCAAATAGTAAACTTAGTGATTTGCTTAATGGTGAAAATTAAATTTAGAATAACGATTACTTAATTTACTTAACTATGATTTTATCTTTTAGAATGGTGTTACACCAAAAAACTAGCTTTTATTGCTTTACCTTTTTAGCTAGAAGCTTATCAAGGAAAAGTATATTGTAGTTTTATTATCGAACTTACACACCCAAAAAAAATGTACAACATTTTCATTAAAATAAACTATATATACATGTACTAGCTGGGCGACGGTTACCTTTATGCAAATCAATTTTTAAGCTTCGTCACTGCTCTTAAATATCGAGTTTCATCAAAATAGTTGGAGCCGAGTTTTTTATTTAAAATTTCTTACATAAAACTAGAATTTTTCATGTAAAGCGCCACCATCTAGGCAACGCCCAATAAATGCTGGCAGGCTAGGCAAAAACCTGCCAGCACTTTTGTCCGGAGTTTGGTGAAATTTCGTACGAGACATATAGCTAGCTCACTACACATCATATAAATTGAGTGAATATAATCAAGCGGTTCCCATTTCATGCATTTTTATATAACCGTATTTCTTGAATTACTTAATTAAATAAATTAAATACTAATGAGAGTTTTCTCGAGCAAATGAAATAGGATGCTTCCTGTTTTCTTATATAAATCTCTGCAAATTATATAAACATTTGAGATACAAGCGCAGTGCCTTCAAATTAACATCATACGACTGCACGTATACGTCGGTTTCATGCTATTAAACTTCAATTAAATTCCAATATGAGACTATTAGTACCTAGTGGTTAAGCAAATTACACAAGTTTCTAGTTAGGTACGAGTACCGGTCTAGAGGTTATTAATTAACTAATCTAGGCCAAATCAAGTAGATCAAATTTCTTTGATATGTAAAAATGTAGCTTTCATCTCACCTCATGTTTGACACTTCATTCTATAATTGTCAGTTGGGTGAAGCTTTGAAAAGACAAAGTTGAGATTGCAATTTGCAATCTACACGTTTGCTAACTAGTTATCAAACTGGCAGAACTAAATAAGTCCTATGTTTAACTAGTTAGTCTTATGTTTACTCCTGAAGTCCTAAACTATGTAACCAGTGTTAGATCTGTCAGTTTTGAATTTATCTATTTAAAGTAAATTTATAGTCCATGTGAGGCAAAACATATCTTCAAACGATTTATTTAACTTCTACAGAATGGACTGATCACATAACGAACGTGGTATAGTAGATTGTACTACAAGGGGATAAGGTACTATTTTAAAGGCGAGGGCGCTACTTAGAATCCATTGCGAAGCGAGGGATTCATGTATTACATATCACCCGAGATAAAAATATTACCATGCCAGAGAATCACACTCTACTTTTCAACTCCTACTATGAGAAAATTTGCAATTACAAAACAGAATATAAAGAAAAGTAGAACACCTACAATACCTAATCAGACTTCAACCGACAATTTATACTTACCTTGGTTTCGTGTCGTTTTCATAAAGTAAATACTTTTTAGAAAGAAATATTTTTTCAAAGACAACCAACATACGATAAATTGTTCACTCATACATAACATAACATTAATTGAGTGGTCCTTTACATCTTTTTATTTTTATAAGTAAATTTGATACCTATGAATAGGTATCGGCTTAAACTTACGAAAAAGTATTCACATTTACACAAATAATTACATGTCAATACAAATTACCTAAACTTCTGTTATTACTTAAGTCAAAGAGAAAAATTGCGCTTTTTTAATTGTACTTATTTCTTTTTCCGAAGCGAAGCACTTAAAAATGTTTTCATCTCATCTACTCAAAAAACTATGATTTCATCCCAAAACATTTATTGGAGCTAAAGTTACTGGTTATTCTCTCGGGACTAAAACGTGAAAAAGAAGATCCCTAGGGATTAAAACCAATTTGAAAACAGAAAACGAGTTTAATCTATGTAGAATCAAAAATAATGTTGGCATTCCAGCAAAAAAAGAAGAATTATGTTTTTAAATAAAAAATGATTGGCACAGACTTCGTGATTTTTTAAATTTGGAATACATATCGTCTTCAACATGGATGATTGTAAGTAGGTTAAAATTTTTAATGTTCTTTGCTTCGAAAAAAGTAATAATTACTTATAATTAAAAAGCGCAATTTTTCACTTCGATTAAGGTAATTACAGAAGTTTTAGGTTATTTGTATTTAAATATAATTATTTATGTAAATGTGAATACTTTTTTCGTGAGTTTAAGCCAATAGTGAATAGTTATCAAGTTTACTTATTTTTTATTTTATTTATTTTTTACTACGAATAAAAATAAAAAGATATGAAGGACCACGCAAACAAAGTTATGAGTGAACATTTATCTTAAGTTGGTGGTCTTCGAAAAAATATTTCTTAGTATTTATTGTATGAAAACGACATCAAACAAAGGTTAGTATTAAATTGTCGGTTGAAGTCTGTTAGGTATTGTAGGTGTTCTACTGTTCTTTATATTCTGTTTTGTATGTGCTAGTTTTTCTCATAGATGGAGTTGAAAAGTAGAGTGCGCTACTCGGGTACGGTAATATTTTTATCTCGGGCGATATACATGAATTCCTCGCTACACTCAGGATTCCACTGTAGAATCACTCGCTCCGCTCGTGATTAAACTGTGGAATCCTTCGTTTCGCTCTGGATTCAAAGTAGCGCCCTCGCCTTCAAAATATTACCTTAGCCCCTTGTAGCACAATCTACTATTATTACATTCATCCATGTTGACGACGATATCTATTAAAAATTAAAAAAAAATATCACAGTATTTGTGCCACTTAGTTTTTATTTTAAAACGAAATTCTCCTTTTTTTTTGCTGTACTGCCAAAATCATTTTTGATTCTACATAGATTATACTCGTGTTCAGTTTTTAAATTGGTTTTAAGCCCTAGAGATTTTCTTTTTCACTTTTTAGTCCCGAATGTTTTGGGATGAAAACATCGTTTTTTTGAGTAGATGAGATGAAAAATATTTTAAAGATGTATAATAAAAGGTAAATACGGTATTTTTTACCAATAAGAAAGGAGGAGGTTATCTTTTTCTTCTCATCTACTCAAAAAACGATGTTTTCATCCCAAAACATTTGGAGCTAAAGTTACTGGTTATTCTCTCGGGGCTAAAAAGTGAAAAAGAAATCTCTAGGGATTTAAACCAATTTGAAACGAGTGTAATCTATGCAGAATCAAAAATAATTTGGCAGTCCAGCCAAAAAAAACGAAAAATTTCGTTTTAAAATAAAAAATAATTGGCATTGACGTCGTTATTTTTTAAATTTGGAATACTTGTCTCATGGCTCATGGATGAATGTAGGTAAACATTTTTATGTTCTTCACTTCGGAAAAACAAACAAGTTCAATAAAAAAGCGCAATTTTTCTATTTGATTCAAGTAATTACAGAAGTTTTAGGTCATTTGTATAGACATTTGATTATTCGTGAAAATGTAAATCCTTTTTGTAAGTTTAAGCCGATAGTGAATTGGTATCAAGTTAACATATAAAAAGATATGAAGGACCACGCAAACAAAGTTATTAGTGAACATTTTATCGTAACTTGGTGGTGTTCGAAAAATTATTTTTTTAGTATTTATTGTATGAAAACGACACCAAAGGTTAGTATTAAATTGTCGGTTCAAGTCTGATTAAGTATTGTAGGTGTTCTACTGCTCAATATATTCTGTTTTGTATTTGCTAGTTTTTCTCATAGATGGAGATGAAAAGTAGAGTGTGCTACTCGGGTTCGGCAATATTTTTATCTCGGGCGATATACATGAATCCCTCGCGTCACTCAGGATTCCACCGTAGAATCACTTGCTACGCTCGTGATTCAACTGTGGAATCCTTCGTTTCGCTTTGGATTCAAAGTAGCGCCCTCGCCTTCAAAATATTACCTTAGCCCCTTGTAGCACAATCTACTATTATGTTTTTTCTATGTATGTTCACCGACTAATCGAAGACGCGTGGACCGATTTAAAAAAATCTTTGAAAGGCTAGTCAGATAGTCCCATAGACATTTTATCAAAATCAGTTGTTTAGTTTGGGGGTGAAGTCGGTTTTAAGCTTCGAAAAACTATTGTTTGTACGATCATTCTTACTGACGATGTATTGAGTCTATCACATGATAAGAATATAAAATAGGTCCTCTCCAAAGACTTAAAACATGAAAAGAATAAAAACTTGAATTGTATTAGCAGCTGGTTCTTTTCTCGCGCAGCTCGTTAAAGCCGATCGAAGAAATGAACTAAAATGTGAATCATAGCTGGCAACCCGACATTGTTTTGATTCCTTTTCCACATTATCGAGTACCATGACGCAAAAACTGGCTCTTGAGACTGCCGGCCTTAGGCTTGCCTGTTTTGCTACGATAACCATTTACCATTAGATGGGCCGATGTGGTTTTTCTACTAAGTTATATATTAAAACTACAAACTAGGTACTATGAAAATACTAACTGTTTTATCACGAATGCGAAACATAAGTACCTGAGATGAGAACTCGAGGAGAAAATCGAAGCGTTCCCGCGGTCTAATGTATGCTTGTGATGTTTCGTATGATTTACGACGGTACAGGATGAATACCTTACCTACAGTGACTTGAACTTACCAAGAGACGGCCTACATCTGTGAGATTTATGTGCCGGAAACCAAAACGAAACTATGTTGTAAATATTTTTTGACAAACAGTGCAGAATACTTTGACTTTGACTTGGTTCTCCTAGTCCACTTAAAAAATCCGACGTTTGCATGTATGTCGACGATAGCTGGAGTACATTAGATCGGAGCTTCATGAAATTTGGTGGGCGTGTAGCCATGAACATGAGCCAAATCGGTCAATGAGTTACCATGATATAGGGTTCGCGAGTTCACAGTTCGGGGCGAACTACTAGTTATTAACGTCACTTAATAAAGCATAGTAATCTTATATTACAAAGAACGGGCAGCAGCGTCCTCTGTGCAAAGACTTTCATCTACTGCGATGATCAACCCGTCTTCTGCCCAGCGTGGTGATTATGAGCAAAAGCTCTCTTTGTTGGGATAGCCCTGTAGCTTAGTGGACTAATGCGTTGAAAAAAGCGGAAAACATCCCCGCTTTTATTTAAAAAAAATTTAAGTCTTATTCAAAAGTTTAAGAAGAACAAACTTGAAATATTTCGTTATTTATGTTAAAAAAACAGCGGGAAAATATGAAAGAAACGGAATGAAACGAAGATATTATCGATGTTTTTTTCATTAAATATTTTTATTTTGGTTTATGAGTTAGGTGTTTAGGTACGGATTGAAAGGTAGAATGATTTGTTTTAAAAGAAACATTAGAATTTGAGCTTTGTGATACTGATTCTTCAGAAAGCGATAGTAAATTTGTATCTGACTGTTTAATAATTGATTCTTTAATTAGGTACTTATTAATATTCATTTGCTTTAAAAAATAATTCGGTTATAAAAATGATGTTTTCTTTAGTTTTTTTCATAAGGTTTTTATCTGGTTTATTTCGAATAACAAACAAAATCAAACGGAAAAAACAACTGTCTTATTCTTTTTCAAAAAAAAACTTTGATTTTTCCGGAATTTTCAACGCTACTTTTAAAAAGAAAAGAACCTAGCATAAGTGTATATGTTGCAGCGCAGTTGGATTGTGTATAATAAGCTGTTTGACCCGGGCTGCAACGCGAAACAGCTAGAGGTTTTCCTCTAGCTGTTTCGCGTTACAGCCCGGGTTTGTTTAATAGCTGAAAATTCGTTCAGGTGGATTGTCAATGTGTTACGTCCAGATCGTTTAATCGTTTGAGATAACGTGTCATCAATGTCGTAGCAAAACGTAAGATTGTAGATTTTGGTCCGGAATTCTGCTAGAACCTGGAAAGACGTGCTACTTAAATAAGGATAATTCGTAAATCGCTATGAGCTTGTTTCAATTTTCGTCATATTTGTGTAAAACGTTGACATATAATTGATGAAAAAACCTTACTTGTAAGGTATTTGTCTTTTAGCCAGACGGATGCTACATACCCAGATAATCCCTTTGCGTATGAGCTGTAGCTTGTTGCTTGTTTATGTTTCGTGGCTTACCCTCCAGTCTCTACACGAATTTATGTACAAATTTAAAAGGTGGATAGGTTTAAATATACATAAGAAATCAAGTCAACAAACGTAACATAAGAAATTAAGTCTTCCTTTCAAGTAAGACTAGATTTTGGCAGTTTCTTATGAAAGTTAGATAACGAGACTAGCTTTTGGTAGGCTCTCGTCAAAGCGTGTTCCCAGTTGTATCCTTAGTGCCTTCCATGGAACGGCAGCGGTCGACAGCGCACTTTTATCGTTAAGCCATATTAATATTTAAATTTATAAAAAAGCTTGAGAAAAATAACTAGGTGATCGCCATAAGAGAAGCTTTCTGTCCCAGTGGCGTCTAAGCTCTTTTCTCATACGAGTATCAAATTCGATCATAAAGATAAACACGGAGCCTCACAGTTAATTCGATTTTTTCTTTAAAGATGCTGGTGTCCGGTGGATCCCATCGTACTGCGCTTTGAAGGAGCTCAGCGTGTCCGACTGTACCGGCGTTACGGATTTCGGACTATACGAGCTGGCAAAGCTAGGGCCCGCGCTGCGGTACCTTTCTGTGGCTAAGTGTACACAGGTAAAGTTTGAATTGAACTCTTTTCCACCTCTAAAAGGAATTTTATTACTTACACCTCTAAAACGAACTGTAACTGGGTTTAATTTAGCAAGTTTCCTATCCAGGAGTGATTCCCCTGTACTTCATTTTCACTGCGGCATAATGGCATCAATAGAGTGCGAGCGGAATTTTTTACTGTCAACTGAATTCGTCCGCGTAATGTATCAACTAATCGTGCGATCAATCCGGTTACGATCTTGAGCGTAGGTTACACCGCCAGCCTAGCGAGCGAGTAAGCGAGCTAGCGTTCGAGGGAAACTGTATAGACTCAGTAGCGGGCGGGGGAAAACATAGACCTTGGTTTTTTCCTAAATCTATGAGGGAAACTGAAAACAAGGTTAAGCTATAGCTTCATTAGAATTATCGGATAGTTCTTTGTCTCATTGATGAAAAAATATTTTTAATCATTAAATTATATTAGATTTGTCAGGAGGTTTCTGTCTCTGCGACCCTAACCACCAGTAGCTTGGGCCTTGCCCCGCTGCCAGTGGGCAGATAGAATTTTTAATAATATGTGTATATTTTTTAGTATCTCTATATATATATATATATATATATTTTTTTAATATATCTATAATATTAAAAAGATCCTAATCTAAGATAATAAATAAATAAAGTGAATAATAATAAAAGTAAATTGGTAATTCTATGTGATAAACATGTCGGTTGACTTGGTTTTCCATGTGAATTCCATTTTTTTTTTTGCGTTGGCACTATTGGTTTGGTTTTTGCCATTCCATAACGAGCATTATTTTTGAGGAGATTTCACTTCTCTTTATAGGTGATAAGTTTACAGTAGCAAAGTAGTACAAATAAAAGAAAGTCCAAAATTCGAAGATTTTTTAAATTTTCCTTTCTTAATAAATTAGATACTAACTAAATTCCAAATTTCAAGTCTCTAGTTCTGCTCGAAGTGCCTTAGAATTTTGATGATCGGTGAGTGAGTAACTGACAAAATTAACAAACTTTGGCTGACGATTGTTCGCAAAAATTAGGTCCAAAGTATAAGTAAATTTTTGTAAGGTACAGTACGTTCACTAAGTATATTTTAGCCTTCTAGCTTTTACCAAATTGCAGTGCCTCAAATTGCTTCGAGGAAAGTATGCTACGGCTGTGCCTTTGTTAGTTTGCTTTTGCTCGACTTGGCGGGAGCACTACCGAGCTCCCAGATAAAGCTAATTCGAATTGGCGATATGCGACAATACGTCATTTGTTATTTCTTGTTAGCCGTTTAACTTAATTTAGAGTTGAAAATAATGGCTTACATTAGTAACCAAAATGTCGCTCGTGAAATTAACTCATTTAAAGGATAACTTAACAAAGAGTTATAGTAGTGGTCGAACTTATTAAAATTTTAAACTTGGTGGGCCGCTCGTATATCAAGTGTCACAAATGTTGTATGAAAATTAGAGGATTTAGAATTTGAGTTAAATAAATCCAGCTATAACTACGACTTTGTTTTGCATGATTTTGGTAATATTGGAAATCCTTGAAAGCTTAAATATTCAGAAGTTGGTGATATTATTACCAAAGTTTAGTCGAGTTTGCTCTAATTGAAGGTTAGGCATATTTAAACGGCTGGCGAACGAGAGAGACAAATGGAAGAAAAGTCATACTCCACCGGCATGACCATAGCTCGTGAATAATATAGTAGTAGTAGGCATATTTAATTGATTAGGGCAAAAACCTTCCCTTCTGTTTCCAAAAGCTGTTTCCTTTCATGTTTGGTTTTCCTCTTCATCATTTTTCTTCTGTCTCATTTTGTTGTAATGTGAGTCCAGGACCGGATTATCCCTTAGGCAAATTAGATAAGCAACTAGTGCCTTGGGCACTAGGGGCCCAATGGCTTAGCTCGGTCTGGTTTTAGGAGGCGCAAACCCGGCTCTCCAAAACCAAGTATTTTGTTTGTTCTCCCTTCTCCAAACTACTCTCTACCCTGATCTAGGGTTATGGTCAGCGGGTCCCAACATGGTAAATGTGGTCTAGAAAACCTTTTCCATATTAACATTCAACAGTCCGCTGCCACTAAACTTTAGTCTTTGCACAGAGAAGGCTCTTGCCCGTTCCCTGTTACCTAAACCTCTCTTAGTCGCCTTTTACGACACCAGTGGGAAAGGAAAAGAGTGGTGACAAAATTGTTTTCTACTTTGCCGTTACCAACTTACCTCATGGCTTCTGGCTGGAAGCCAACAGGGAACTGCATTGCTTTGGGGCCTCAATGTTTACATTCACGTTTGGAAAAGATAGGCTCACCCAGGGCTACATTAGCTTAGGGGGAGCCCATCTTTTTCAATGTAATTTTAAATAAGTTGAAATTGTTCCAGGTTTCAGACTCGGGCATCCGTACTCTTGCGCGAAGATGTTACAAGCTGCGATACTTGAACGCAAGAGGGTGTGGAGCGTTGGGGGACGATGGGGTTGAAGCGGTGGCGAGGGGTTGCTCGAGACTGAGGGCATTAGACTTAGGAGCTACAGATGTTTCTGAAGCTGGGTTACAGGTGAAAATCAGTTCATATTACAATCTTAGTCATCATCGTTTCAGTCACAATAAGTCATTGCTGTATTCTTGATCTTTTTTTTCTGTACCAATCTATATGTATATGTCAATTTTGATTTCTTTATTTATTAGGGCGTGTTCGTACAACACTCTACACGACGCGCCATATATTTGTTGCATATCATTTGATTCCTATCACACATCAATACAAATTGCATTAACCGAAGTCATCACGCGCACGCCTCGCCTACGGCACGCGCTCGCCTTTCGCCTTGTCTCCGCCTTGCGCCCGCCCGGCGCTCGCCTCGACTGGTCTTCGGTAATTGCAATTTGTGTTGTATTGATGTGTGATAAGACTTAAATTATATGCAACAAATTCAAACTGCACTTGACGTGCGTTTATCGTGCACAAGGCGTGGGCTTGGCATGCGCGTGTTGTCTGAACACTCCCTTTAACATTGTGCTAACTTAATAAAATAAAATAATTAAAAATCAAATACATAAAAACGTATAGTTAGAAAATAAAATTAATATAAAAATAATTCGTTCAATATTGTACTAATAGGTCTTTCCCATCAAAGACCGAATTTTCCCATAACCGCCACGCTAAACAGGCGGGTTAGTACGATTACCAACGCGTCTGCCCAGCGTGGTAATCGCAGTGCAAGATGCACTAAGTAGATGTTACCTACCATTACCTTCGTTCGCTTATTACGAGTATAATACCCATGGGAGAGTTAAGGGGTGTTTACAAATTTTATTCTACTCTGCCATCACACGCGGTAGTTTTTTTAGCAGCCTACTAAATGCCTATTTTGGGGCAAAAACCTCCCTTGTATGCTTTCACAGAAATTGATCTTGGGTAGCTCACTCAGACAGCGTTTGATGTCATCTCGCCATCTCCTTCTTGGCCTTCCTTGTTTCCGACGCATTTTCTTAGTCAATATCCTTCTATTTCATAATATTAACTGCTTAAATCCACTTGCAGATCCTAGCTCGTTGCTGTCCAAACTTGAAGAAGCTAGCACTGCGTGGCTGCGAACTGATTGGGGATGACGGTCTTGAAGCCGTAGCCTACTACTGCAGGGGACTGACTCAACTCAACATACAGGATACTCCCGTCACTTTACGCGGGTACAGAGCAGTAAAGAAGTATTGCAAAAGATGCGTTATAGAACATACAAATCCTGGGTTTTGTTGAAGAGTGAAACTTGAAAAGAATTTTGGTGTTGTTGAGAAACTTTGGTGTTTAGATGGTTATGGATGGTCTGCCGAAGTCTAGCCTAAGTAATACATGGTAATTCGTTTGTATATGACCAGCAGAAACATATATGTATCCTGATTTTTTTGATTGTAGGTAATAAAAAATTAGTTTGTTTTTCTTCAGATTGATCATTAAAGGGCAACCTGAATTTTTCGGAGCCCTGTGCTGCCTCCATTTGAAATTAGTCATTTGAAAGAAAACGGAGATATTTGAAAGAAATCTTCAAAAACGGATATCAAACGTTTTTACGTTTGATATCCATTTTTGAAGATAACTGTCTAGGGATTGATCAACACAAAATTTTAAATGATATCTCCGTTGACTTTCAAGTGATTTATTTCAAATATGTAAGCGAAGTTTGTAAATTTGGTTCTACTAATTAATGGTCGGTCTATCGAGATAGACTATAGAACATCCAGGATTTCCCTGTAATTAAATAAGAAGAGGTAGAGAAATATAAACTTGTAAAAGGGTTATAAAACATAGGCCTGAAATCTGTTTGACTGAAAAACAAATATGAATTCAATTTACGAGGTTGAAGGTACGAGGCCGCCAACGGCAGATTTAGGATTTTTTTTACAAAAGTATTTTAAAGTATCTAATTAAAATATACAAAAAGCTTTCGGACTTCCTATGTTTATTTAGAGGTAATTTGTACAAAGAACAAAATTTTATTAGCTCTACATTTAACTTCATTGATTGTAAATGCTTTAATATTTTATAGGGTTTTATGAGTATGCTAGTTTATAGAGACTTAATATGTTGTATATTTAATTAAAAATAACTAGAAGCTTTGAAAAATGATTCTATTTCCACATATAAAAAAAGGACAACGTTATTTTATTTTGGATTCGTTTTCTACATGTTATTTTTTCATGTGAAATAGATATAAATATTCATGATCATTATTGGATTCCGTTATTCGGCGAACGCATAATTCTTCGATTTCCATAATCGTATTCATTGTCAATCAATGCGAGCTCACATCAAATTTGAAAACACGTCATCAAATGTAGTAAAGTTAATCGTCAATAATTAGTTATAAATGATTAGATTGATTTTAAATGAAACACATATGAAACGAAATAAAAATAACGCTAAAGTAAAGTTTAGATATCAGAATAGGTACAGATATCAGAAGCATAAATAAAACGAAAAGAAAAAAACATTTTCACGAAAGTAGGAAGAAATAATATTTTATTATTCTATGATAAGTTGATAACTAAAACTACAACCACTTGTTTATTTATTTCATGCACAATCAATCGAATCATTTATCACAGATTTAAAATACCAATAAAAATCATAATTATGTAATTAGAAATCGTTCTCTATTTTAAAGAAGTCACAAAAATATTTAAAATTGAAAATTGTACTGTGCCATACATTCACATACAAAAGCATAGTCTTTGGGCAAACAAAAAAGACAGGGTATTTTATTCTAGTGCGCATTTTTAATAACAAGTTCAGTTTATGATAATAAATTTTCAAAAATAAGAAAAAACATTTGTACCTTGAATCCTCAGTCAGCTGTGCTGCTTTGGAGCCCGGGGTGCGCTTTACCGATTTTTTTTTCCTAAATATAATATTCATGTAAATGGTCCCTTCATGTCAGTGGTCGAAAACTATGCATTATACGGAAGAATCAGCCGGAGCAGTTTAAACGTCGATTTTTTTGTGTTGGAAAGTGTTTCTTTCGAAGAAATCACAAATTAGTTTACTGTAAAAATTGCAAACCGAATCCCTGAATGTGTAAAGTGTATTTATTTTAGATTTATAAATATGTAATTATTTAGTTAAATTAAGAAATATCTTAAAAAGGTATTGTTTTATTTTAAATTGATTTAAACTATATAGGTAGAATTAACTTGATTGCCATTGTTGTTGTAGTTATATGATTAAATTATACTTTTTTAATATAGAGTTGGTTTTTTTAAAGTGTTCTCAAATGAATATCCTCCCCAATTATCTACATAAATAAAAATATAATATTGTACATACCACATAACCAGATTTTTTTCACTGCATTTACATAC
Organism: Acrobasis suavella; assembly: GCA_943193695.1. Taxonomy (NCBI): domain Eukaryota; kingdom Metazoa; phylum Arthropoda; class Insecta; order Lepidoptera; family Pyralidae; genus Acrobasis; species Acrobasis suavella. The sequence continues at coordinate 36,061,206 of OW971928.1, forward strand.
ATACTATGGTCTTGTTTGTTATTGCCATTGACATAAATATTACCTACTGGCGTATTTTGCATTCTCTAGTGTGTATAACTAGCCACTAGTGTGCAGATTTCCTCATGATGACACCTTCAATGGAAGCAAGTACTCGTAAATGAATGAAAATCTCTTTATACAAAATTTAAAAAAAATAGAAGTATTATAAAAAAATAAGACATGAGGTAATACGTAAGAGGTGTGGGGTGGAAGAGAATGTAATGACACAAATCGAGAAAGGAATGTTAAGGTGGTTTGGACATGTTGAGAGGATGGATGAAAAAAGACTTTTTAACATAAAATATTTATCGTGCGAATAATAATAATAATAATGCATGAAGAGCATGCATAAAAAGAGTAATGAGTGTTGAAGAAGCAAAAAAGGTTTGCAAAGGTCGTAGCAAGTGGAAATCCTAAGTCTTTGCTTACCCCCATGAGAAACAGGCGTGTATGTAAGAAAAATTGTACAAATGAAAATATTTATACACATTCACGCTTGGTAGATTTCTTCCAGACAAATGGTAGTAGGTAGTTGTAAATAATCACACATGAACTTGTGCCTCACAGACGCACAGCCAGTACCTAAATAGATTGGCCACCACCGCTTCGATATTCTTCATAAATATGATGTTTATTTTTTATTTCGACAATATCAACATCCCGAAAATATGATGCCAATGTTTGTTTTACGAGTGTGCAAGTTACGAATACTGGTGTTAAAATTTTCAAGCTGCCTAGAGGCATCTGGCATAGCTTGTCGACTGCCATACAATGATGATAGCTGGGGCCAACAGTTTACATGCGTTCCGCATAGAAAAGATAGAGAAATTCCATGTCACTTATACCATGCTCTCATCCAAGTGCCGCCCACGTCCGGTGTCGCTTAACTTCCGAAATTGCTAGTAATGCGTACTTCCTCCGGGCCACCGAGCTCCTCAAGATGATCGACATGCCAATAACTCTATCAAAAGATTCAAAGGGGTCTAATTCAGGGCTATCCCGGTAAGAGTCATCCAATCGTGGAAATTGCCTGAACATTTGGGCTACACTTTGATTTCGCTATTGTGCACAAATTGACGCTCGGGGCGACATGAACCCATACGAAAATATCAAGTTCGAGGCTGGTTGCCTTTACAACTGTACAGAAAGAGCGTAGTATTTTTTATTGAGGGCATTGATGAAATAGTACTTATTACGTAAGTAAAAGTTCCTAAAGAAGTTTGACGTTAGGCAGGCGACTGATTGGAAAACCGCAGCCAAATGGTTTTCATTTAACTCATGGTCATTTATATCATAATTTATTCCATACATCACTTCTTTGTTGTGGTTTTTCAATAAGTATCATTTTTATAATAAATCAGAAATATCAGCAAATAGATTAAAGAGCGCGTATTGTTTATTTCTCTTGGAACATTGTCATGCAGGGATACACACATGCAGTCACTCAAACGAACTGACAGACATAAGTGTCATACACCCTACTTTTTAGCTCGGGGGTCAAAACTCAAAACCATATCTAATACACCATATCAGTAAAATCACGTAGCAATGTACCTACCACTTATGATAACACGGTCCATATTAAAACGACTTATCGGCGAATATTAATTTACTAAATTTATTGAGTCACTGTATCTTATCTGTTATCTAGTGCGTCACGTATTTTTGTCTGGACAATACTATATTTATTGGAATATTTCTGCACTCGAAATGTGGATAGGTACTCGTTTATTAATTAATTTTTATTGATTACTACTTTTGCTGTGTAGTTACCGGCAAAATAGAATAGGATTACTTTAAGTTAGTGATGCCGAACAATCGATAGATTTACAATCGATAGTTTGAATCAAAAAATTCCAAACGGATCTATAGCTCTTTAAGTGCAACACTATCGCTAACCAACAATACTTACTATCGATAGTATCGATTCTGAAGACGAAAAAAACTATCGATTCTGTATATAGTTATAGTTTATGTATTATGAAAAGCAATAGTCTATCGTTTGTCCGTGGATGTGGATGTAGAAGAAGTCTTAGGAAATACAAGCCAAACAAAGTGTATAAACATAAGACCTCTCCAACCCGTCGTAGAGAGTTTAGGTCAAATCCTCGGCCTGCTCTGGCCAAGTACGGCTCTAGTAATACAAACAAGGTTGTGTAGTGGAGACTAAAAAGATCTGATGATGATGTTTGATTACTAGATGTTTAGGAGGATGAGGAGGGAGGAAAGCCCTGTTTAAACAAATGCAGCGAGAAAATAGGAACACATTACACAAGCCTTATCACGTCTTTATTCCTAATGAGGTTACGAGAGCCCCGGGCCGTAAGGCTCAAAGGCCATGTTTAGTGTAATGGTGGGCGTTAAGATGCATAAAACGGATTAAAAAAAGTAAAACCTGATTTTGATTCTTGTCGATTTCCACGATCGGTTTTTATGATCTACGTGGGAAAAATAGAGTAGGTAATTTCTATGATTTTTCCTCCCAGTTCAGCATGGAAGCGAGACAAAGCATAGAGGTAAATGGAAAGGAGGGGTCCACATTGGCTCACATAAAATTCTTATATTCTCATTCTCTGCTCGCGCGCTGTTGGGGTCACAACAATTGGTTTAATTAAACGATTTAAATTTATTACTTTTAACCCCCGACCAAAAATAAGAGGTGTTTTATAAGTTTGACGTATCTGTCGGTGTAACTGTCTACTTTTATAAAATCAGTTTCTTCTCTGCCGCGGTACGCCCGCTTCGCTCACTCGGCTCGCGCGTTATTGGAGTTTTAAAACTGTGACTCCTAACCTTACCTACTTTTTTGGCAGCAATTGGTTTAATAAAACGATTTAAATCAATTACTTTTAACCCTTGACCAAAAATAAGAAGGAGTTTTATAAGTTTGACTCTGTCGGTGTGTCTGTCTACTTTTCTATCTAAAATTAGTATTATAAGTTTGACATATCTATCAGTGTGCCTGTCTACTTTTCCAAAACCAAATCGAAGCTGACATTTATAGTTTTATGAATATACCTCATTTACTTTTATCGATCCAGTTGGGAGTACAGCTCTTCTTGAATTTTTATAAATTATGCTGATTGTATTTCACGTATCAAGAATGATTGCCTATCCCGTTTCATTTAAACTTATGATTAAAAACTATATATGAAGATGAACAAATTAGTATAAAACAAATGTATGATTATAAACTTAATGATTTTCAAAAATATCAATAAAAACACTTATGATTTAGAAATTTATAAAAACAAATTTAAGAATAAAACCAATTTATTAATATTATAGTTATTTATTCGAACTATTAGGAGTTTTTATCATTAGTATAAACAAATATATGAAAACAAATATTAGTAAAAACTAAGTGTATTATTAGCGATATTATGAATTTCAATTGTTATAATTTTAATTATTAGCTTTTCAATTTTTTATGAAGAATAATGATTATGATTTTAAATGGTATGAGCAATATTTCCGGACCTCCGATGATAGAAATTGAAAAGTTATGTAAGATAATGCCCACTCGGGTTTTATGTGTTACATTAAACTCCTTTAAATTAGCAGCTCAACTAGCTCAATCTGTGTGATTTGACCGTACTTATGTATTTATTTAATAAGCGGAGGTCCTGGGTTTGAACAGTGTAAAATTATTTATAGCCCCGTTATGGTGTTTAAAATATTTCCTGTATTCTTAAGTCATGTAAAACACGTAAACAATGTGTCTTATAAAAAAAAAAAAAACGAATGCTCGGAAAATATCCTAAAATCCGCCAGTTAATTTAATTTTTAGTACCCATGTCTGACTAATCTAATAACGCAAAGTAAGCCCACGTTTTATAATAAGACGAGAAGTGTCGTTTCTAGTGTTTCCGAAAAATATAGGTTTTTAGTCCTTAATTTAAGCATGTCGGTCCTTTTTTAGGGCTATGTCATTTTTAAAAGCCTATAATCCTAAAAAGTCTTTTTTGTGACTGTAGTTTTTTTTTAGAGTAATAGGCGTATGTTTAGGCTAAAGCCATTTTTAGTATCATCCTGAGTAAATCATCATAATTATGAATAAAGGATTTATTTTATTTCTAATTCATTAAAAAAGGAAAGAAAATATATATTTTACCTAAATATCGCCAAAACATCGAACCAAAAGCCTATAAAGACTTACAGTCTTTTAGGCTTGCCCTATTCAACAGGCCTAGCCTAAAGGACTAAAAGCCTTAATAAGCTTTTAGCCAATAGGCTTTTAGCCAATTAAGCCCCTTAATTAAGAGTCTAGGCTTCAAAAAAGGCTAAAAGCCTATAGTCCTCGGGATCAGTAGTCGTTTCCATCATCTTTGATTTAATTTTACACACGTTATTTTTAATTATCAGTCATCGGTAATAGTCAGATAAAATCAAGATGCCAAATGGTTTTTCCCTCTTATCAAAAGGTAAATCAAATGACAAACAGCTAAAAAATAAAAAAATAAACTAGTGCAAATACTGTCAATATAAACAAAATACGTGTTAATCTTCTTCGTAATCCTCACTACTCTACGCGGGGTCGGGACAGCATGTGACCCTTTCCGGTCTTACATACCTTTTCACATTCTATCATTGGAGGACCATAAGTATTTCTCATTCCATTCCAAAATTAAAAAACTACTAATAAAAAATTATAACACATAGTTTTTACTAATATTTATTTTCATATTTGTTTATTGACAGATAGGTCAAACATATAAAATCCCTCTTATTTTTGCTGGGGGGTTATAAGTAATCGATTTAAATCGTTTAATTAAACCAATTGCTGTTAGAAAAGTAGATAAGGTTAGGTTAGAACTGTGACCCCAACAGCGCGTTAGCCGAGCGTGCCACGGCAGCGGCCAGCGAAGCGCCAGAAACAAATTTTTAATAGAAAAGTAGACAGACACAATGACAGATACGTCAAGTCTTATCTTATTTTTCGTCGGGGTTAATAGATTTAAATCGTTTAATTAAACCAATTGCTGTTAGAAAAGTAGATAAGGTTAGGTTAGAACTGTGACCCCAACAGCGCGTTAGCCGAGCGTGCCACGGCAGCGGCCGGCGAAGCGCCAGAAACAAATTTTTAATAGAAAAGTAGACAGACACAATGACAGATACGTCAAGTCTTATCTTATTTTTCGTCGGTTCACAGAATAACAAATATAATTGAAAATACCCTCGAAAATGAAAAAGTCTGTTCTACTATCTTTCTAGATGTAGCGCAAGCTTTCGATAAAGTGTGGCATGAAGGACTCATCAAAAAACTTAGAAACATGTTACCTACTAACTACGTAGATATAATTACATCATATATAACCAATAGAGCTTTTAGAGTGCGACAAGAAAATGCGTATTCTAAAATTAAAGAAATAAAAGCTGGAGTGCCTCAGGGAAGTGTTTTAGGTCCGGTCCTGTATCTACTATACACCTCGGACATTCCTGATATAGATGACAATACTATGGCGACCTTTGCTGACGACACTGCTATAATGGCTGTCGGAAGTACTCATGAAGAAGCAGCAGAAAAGGTTCAAATAGCAATTAATAAAATTATTGAATGGACAAAGAAGTGGCGAATCAAGCTAAATGAATCAAAGTCAACTCATGTTAACTTTACGAATAAGCAAGAACAATTTTGTCCCGTGTATATAAATGGAAAGCAAGTTTCATATGAAAATACAGCCAAATACTTAGGTATGACTCTGGATGCAAAGCTGCGCTGGAAAGCGCACGTCAAAAAGAAAAGAGAAGAGCTCGAAATACGGTTTCAAAAGATGCACTGGCTGCTTGGGAGAAACTCTGCCTTGTCAGTGCACAACAAAATACTTTTGTATAAACAAGTCCTGATGCCAGTATGGACTTATGGTATACAGCTGTGGGGCTGTACCAAACAGAGCAATATCAGTATGATCCAAACATTTCAGAACAAAGTACTCAGGAGCATTGTCAATGCACCCTGGTACATTAGAAATGCTGACCTGCACAGGGACCTTAACATGCAGTTCGTCGAAAAAGTTATTAAAAAATATGCAGAAGCACACGAGTATCGATTGCTTCATCATGTGAACGTTGAGGCAATCCAGCTCCTCGACAACACGGACACAGTGAGAAGACTTAAACGAACTAAACCGTTCGAATTAGTGTAGTGTAGTGACAATAAAAAAATAATACTTAGTGCGGTCATAGTCCAATAATTAAAGACACACGAACAAAGTGCCTTCCCCTTAATAGAGACAGTAAGAAAAGTGCCGATGGACACATTCTTATACTATTGCTTATAAAACTAGGTCAATGTAAAATTACTAATTAGTCTTAGATTAATAGGCTAGATTGTAATAATATTAGCGTACTTATTGAACAGTATGTAGGTACGTTAAGAAAGTGAAAAAAGAAAAAAAAATTTTTTTTCGTCGGGGTTAAAAGTTATAGATTTAAATCGTTTAATTAAAACAGAAACTCATTTATTAAAGAAAAGATAAGACACAATTAACATAATAAATTAGAATTATTTTTAATTTTTACCATTATGGCAAACGACATTATAAATTAAAATATTTTCTTTGTATATAGTATCGTTGAGTTAGTATCACATAACACAAGTCTCGAACTGCTTTCGGGCTAGGTTGGATGCTGGATCTACATGGTACTATTATCTGGCATGAAGTATAAGTAATTAGAAAATTAATTATGCTTTTTAGTCAGAGTTCATCATTAATACATATGTGAATATATTTTCAAAACATGATTTGATACTTAACATTATATTGAGAATTTTATAAGACTAATGGTTGTAACTGGTTGTAAATGGTTATATATGGTTGTAACTCTAATTGTAATTATAAATCAATGTAATTAATCCTATTAATCATAATTATGAATTATAAAATATAAAATTTACTCTCACTTAGAAATTAACTACTATTTTTTAATTAATTACTTTGATTTGATTAGTGAGTAATGGTGTGAAATTGGTGCAAGTCCCCCTTCCATCACAAGTGCTCTTACAGTCAAAAAATCAGTTTTTGACACAGTCTGCCTTGAGTCTACAAACCAGAAAGATTATAAGTTATGTTTTGTGTATTTATTACGTAATTAAAAGTAAAAAATCTTATCAAATGTAAAGTGTTGTTATATATATACCAAAATGTTACATGTTAATTTTAATGGAAACAATGATTGTCAATATAACTGGAAAAAAGCTACCACAAAGTTTCTGGACGCCTAAGCGCCTCCTCCCTGAGATGCCTCAGCCTTCCGACACGCGGTGATAGAATCTTTAAATAATGCTTATCAGATTTAATGTGCATATTGGTGCTATAGCAATAGCCTGATTGAATAAACAACGTAAGGTTTTTTTGGGAGCCATATTGGTTCACATAAAATTATAAATCCTTTTCTTTATCTTACTACCGATTTGTGGTCATAATATCACTCTTTACAATTTTATATTTCATTCTTTTTTTTCATACATTTGTATTACTACGAACGGAGCTCATAACAGTTACTGATCATATTTTTTTTATTAATACTGTTACTACCATGAACACGTTTATATTTATAATTTTTTTTTCAGAATTTACATTTTCGTAACTTTCAACGATCGTATTGTTTTAATTAATAATGTTGTTACTAAGAACAAACTCATAACATCGTGGTTCAGAATAGTTAACTTTATAACAGACAATTATTTTTTTTTTGTTTTAATATATGTCTATATTAAAACAAAAAAAAAAAGATAATTGTCTGTTATCTTTTTTTTTTGTTTTACTAAATGATACTATATTTTATAACAAATCATTTCCCCTTCGAAAGAATCAGTTCCTTTCGACCCCGGGCCCTCTAGTGTGGCGACCTAGAGCGTTAACCATTAAGACACGAACATCTTTACTGTCTACAGATTCTGTTTACGAAGCTCCTGGAGAATAAACAAGGAATACTTATTCAATAAACAAGAAAGGTTTGCTCGTTATCTATTCCATTGCCGCCATAAAATCTTGTTCAGGAAACGTACTTTGCTTTGTTGTATCAAAATTAATCTCCCCGCACAGATCGTAGCTTAATGCAAAGCTTGCGAATGAGTGCCTTATCTAATTAACAGAAATAGGTTATACAGAGAAGTCTTAAAAAACGGAGCCGAGTTGACCATTCTTTACTGGCGGCACCCGCTCATCACTGAACGCGTCATATTTTTGCCGTTTCCCTTGATCGGCATAAATCACCTGGGCGGGAACAAAGGCTAGTTGGTATATTCTACGCTTATTCTTTTCTCTTAGACCAGAACGCGAAATTTTTTACTTGCAGTTTTTTTCCTTAAAACAACCATAACAAAATTGCTTACGAACATTTTTACATTTTAGCGAAATTTACTGAAGAATCTTCAAAATTTCAACTGAAATTAAGCAATAACACTTTTTAAATGACTGTAAAAAGTTAATGATATAATACAAGATTACTGAAGTGCGATATCGCCGTTTCAGTACTTTCAGTCACTGAGTACTTTATATATCTTTCAGTATCTATCGGAGGTTCGCCCGGGACGCCCGCGCGTCGCGTGTCGCGGTATCTCGCGAGTTAAAACAACGGTTAGTGAGTTTTACGTGAAATGATATTTGAGTTTCTGGATCTGTTTTGAGAATTGGTAAGTTGATTATTGCTTAGAATTTAGTTTTATTTGTAATGGTTTTATTTAATTTTATTTTTTGGCGGAAGTTTTTTATTTAAGAAGTAGGGTTTATAAAGTTCTATGAATATTGATTACTGTGTATTACTTTATATACTTTGTGACAATGTATCTTTAAAATAGTACCTTATAAAAATATGTTTTAATTAAAAAAAACAATTCAACTCCCTTTGAGTATTATTACATATTCATAAGAAATAAGAAAATTACCAAAAAATCTAAAGGTACTTAATCTTTTATTGAATCAAAGCTTTTCTTTTATGTATAAGTTAAAATTAATACATAAATTGAAAGTCAATACTTAACATAAGCTTCTGAAGGATTTTAAGTAACTAAGTAAATTATAAATAATAATAAATATAATTTCTTTTTGTAAGCCAAATAATCAAACCTCTACGATATTTGCAATACGTTCGTAGCATCGTGGCACGCATGTATGTTTAGTACCTAATGTCAACTGTGTGAGCGTAACATACATACATACATTATATTTTCACGCCTGTTTCCCATGGGGATAGATACAAACTATGGATCTCCACTTGCTACTTGCCACTTGCAATAGTTGTTCTTGGGTGAATTGTAAAGTATAGTATTTTACAGCTTGTTATTATAGTTTTTGGAAACATAGAGGGTAGTCTTCTGCCCAGTGGGGCATAGAGAGCTGATAAAAAATTATTTTTATTTCCTGCTTCGAGTCTACAAACCAGATATTACAAAATGTCTAAAAACATTTGGCAAATTATAATAGGGGTGACGACAGGGGTAGAAAAGTATAATTGAAATCAGTCCAATAATGAACCTATATTTTTCAGTTTGCCAAAAAAGTAAAAATTTACAAAGATACAAAGCATCAAAGTTCCGGAGTGAGGTTTGCGATGTCACCTCTATGTAAAAATCGTACGTAGCCGTGATGTCATGCGAAATTTCAATTCGCTGTATTTTTGTCATTTTTCGTTTCTTAGAGAAAAGAAAAATACGTGTAAAATATTTTTTGATACTCTAACCGATGAGCTTTAAATATTTTTTCATCTCATCTACTCGAAAAACGATGTTTTCATCTCAAAATATTTGGAGCTAAAGTTACTTTAAGTTACAAAATATTTGGAGCTATCAATGATTATTTAAGAGATAAAAACGCGTGGATACTTCCTAAACATTTTCCATTACACTCCACACATGAAACATAAATAGCTGCATTTTCTGTTACCATAATAAGCTTACTGTAAAAACATGTAAATGCTCTGCGATCAATAAGTGACCAACATATAATTAATATTTTCTCTTGACAAGGTCTGCGAGTTCGGGTTTTTCATGCTCACTAAAATGTCCAATCCGGTGGTGGCGTCGCTGGTCGGGTCGTTGGATTCCCTCTAATATGGTTGAGTTTAACGATGGCTGATCCGTGCGTCAACTCGTGAACGGGTGCTGCCGGGAGGGACTGGTCAGCTCGGCTTCGCTTTTTTTGACTACTTAATATTTTTTATTACGCAATTTATGTTAGTTTACTTGTTCGCAAGCATAACATGTTATAATGTGTCAACATTGTATTATATTATAAGTATTTATTAATTAAAAGACAATTATAATAATATGACAAAGCCCTTCTGGCGAGTAGGCGACCAATACTGTGAAAATGAGTTTCTTTCGGCGTTTCTTCTCAGCAGTGGTCGTTACGAAGCGCTGGTATCGGTAGCTTTTCTTAAAAAAATAAATTAAATTTTAATATACTTTACACGTAACATAAATTATACTTATTGACGTGTAAAAGTGCCTGTAAAGGTCTAATTACTGAATAAAATTTGAATCTTTGAATCTTGAATCTTACTGCTTATCCTCTAGGGACTAAAAAGTGAAAATGAAAATTTCTAGCAATTAAAACCAATTTGACAACTGAACACGTGTGTATTCTATGTAGAATCAAAAACAATGCTGGCAGTCCAATAAAAAAAGAAGAATTTTGTTTTGAAATAAAAAATATTAATTAAATTTGGAAAATTTATCGTCGTCAACATGGATGAATGTAGGTAAACATTTATATGTTCTTTGCTTCGGAAAAAGAAATAAGCATAATTAAAAAAGCGCAATTTTTCTTTTTGATTAAAGTAATTACAGAAGTTTTAGGTTATTTGTTTATATAATAATATGACAAAGCCCTTCTGGCGAGTAGGCGACCAGTACTGTGAAAATGAGGTTCTTTCGGCGTTTCTTCTCAGCAGTGGTCGTTACGAAGCGCTGGTTTTCTTCAAAAATAAATTATATTTTTATGTACTTTACACATAACGTAAATTATACCTATTGACGTGTCAAAGTGCCTGTAAGGATCTAATTACTGAATAAACATTTGAATCTTTGAATCCTCGAATTTTTGAGATGTAATTAGTAACTAGTATCTAATCTGTGATGTAATTATTTGTGTAAATGTGAATGCTTTTTCGTAAGTTAAAACCGATAGGGAATAGGTATCAAGTTTTCTTATAAAAATAAAAAGATATGAAGGACCACGCAAACAACGTTGTGAGCGAACATTTTATCGTAAGTTGGTTGTCTTCGAAAAATTATTTCTTAGTATTCATTGTATGTCTTAGTATTCATTGTAAAATAAAATTATTTCTTAGTATTCATTGTATGACAACGATACAAAACAAAGGTTCGTATTAAATTGTCGGTTGAAGTTTGATTAGGTATTGCAGGAGTTCTACTTTTCTTTATATTCTGTTTTGTATTTGCTGGTTTTTCTCATAGATGGAGTTGAAAAGTAGTGTGTTACTCAGGTACGGGAATATTATTATCTCGGGCAATATACATGAATCCCTCGCTTCACTCAGGATTCCATCGTGGAATCCTACGTTTCACTCTGGATTCAAAGTAGCGCCCTCGCTTTCAAAATTTTATAAGCGGAGCGTTGAGGTAGTGCTCTACTCTCAAAATTTCAGGGTCAAGCCTTTTTCAGGACTTAAACTGTGTCTATAATATTCATATTGTACTAATCTAATATTATAAGTACAGACATATGAAGAACAACCTTTTTTTTTGTCAAGCATAACATATAAAAATATATATATCTAATATATCTAAATAAAAAAATAAATATCTAAATCTATCGTGGTCACGTAGTGATTATATGCTCTTTGTCGTGGTCGTCCAGATGTCGGACGTATGGACGTATGTGCTACGATTACGCTGTACCATTTTTTTATAGCTTCATCACGTCACAGAATTGTTTCCTATTGAAAAATACTATCTAATTGAGTGTTGTTTAATTATAATTAATAAAATACTCAAATTACCTTTTCTTGCCTATTCAAACAACAAAAATATGCGAGACAAATAACGTACGTCTTTTTTTATTTTACTGCTCTGAATACTATTTTAGTCTAATTTTTTGTCAGGGCGCGTATGTCACGCGTTCGTTCTGTGTTATAATTCTATTTTTCTGTGTATTATAAAAGGGTTTCTTTTTTTATTTATTTTTTGAATTAGCGCTATGCGGCGTTCACTATTGGATTTTAACTTATTGCACTCCTTATAAGCGGAGCGTTGAGGTAGTGCTCTACTCTCAACATGTTAGGGTCAAGCGGGATTTAAACTGGCTTTTCCTGGACTTAAACTGTCTCGCCTTTATCTTTTATTTCAGTTTTGGAAAACCAAAGGTAGAATAAATTCTATCTCTAGATAGGATAACACAAAAATGAGTGTCTTCTCTTCCTCTAGATAGAAAATTAAGAAAAATTCCAATAGACTCATTCTTAGCATATCAGAAAAAAAATATATTTTACTTTAATATAAAATTGTTCTCAGATTATAAATACCACAGTCTAGCTAGTCTATCTTATATTTATTTCAGTGCATTTCACAGAGATAAGGGTGGTGCATTTTTTTATAAATTGTTCAAGCCAAGATTGGTACTGTATTGTCTCTAAGTTTTTGGAATGGAAATCTTTACTTTTCTAATATTACTGATAAGGCCCTGTCAACAATCATATAAGTAAGATAAGGTATCTTGATAACTATGCCATTCAACTGAAGTTCCAAATCTATTTAAAGTTGGACACTCTATTTTATAACGTTTTATATTGTTGATTGATTGTAGAGATTTGCCTCGGTTTCACAATATCTTTGAATCCTATGAAAAAACATTTTTTCGTGTTTCGATATAGGTACATTGACTTATAAGTGCTTGCAAAGGACTAATTAATGTTTGAATATGTAGTTGAGTGTTTATATACGTATTTTTCATAAAATATAGTATCGTTGGGTTAGTATCCCATAACACAAGCTTAAGCTTACTTTGGGGCTAGCTCAGTCTGTGTGATTTGTCCTTATTTATTTATTTATTCTTCACACCACACAGAATGTCGGGTGGACATCAGAGCGGTCTGAGCCTCTGTGGTGTTTGTCCGTAACAGGCCAGAATGTACCATACAGGTCTAATGATGTATGCTGAAGTTATTTTAAGGGTGAATTCAGTCCATGTTGCAGAAAAACTTTCTCCACATAACATTTATATCAAAATATGAAAAATATCTTTTGGACTCCCATATGATCAGTCAGCTCTGATCCGACTTAGTACGGAAAGCAAATTTTTTTTCATATTTCGATTATATGATCCTTGGAGAAATGTAAACTTAAAATAGATTCAGTATATTTTGTTAGACGTTATATATTTAGAGTAAAGCTACAGATATAGAGTTCATGCTATAGTAAGTAGCGCGTGATTGTATTTGTAGCTATACTCTAAGAACTTTACTACGTAAAAAGCATGTAATTATATGCTTTCTTAGAAATAAGCATGCTGACTAAAAGATCAAACATCGTTCGATTTTTGAGCTTGCGATTGAACGCGCGATAGTTACACAAGAATAATTTGCGCGAGCGTTTCCAAAGTGCTGTGTATTTTTTAATCTCTTTATCGTGAATGATTTCCAACGAGCTTTAAACAAGTCAAAGTCAAAATTTTTTAGGCGATCAAGGATAAACTTATCTCTTACTAAAGGTCATTTTTAGGGTTCTGTACCCAAAGGGTAAAAACGAGACCCTATTACTAAGACTTCACTGCTCGTCTTGTCTGTTAACAGGCTGTATCTCTTGAACCGTGATAGCTAGACAGTATTTTTACAGATGATATATTTCTGTTGTCGCTATCACAACAAAAAAAATATTTAAGCGGGGCTCTCATACAAAAAAAAAAGATTTTTTATAGGTAAATGGTAGGTTTAAGCGCGAGTCCAACTTGTACTTGGCGGTTATTGTATTCATCTTCATATCAGCCGCATAACGTCCACTGCTGGACATGGGCCTCTCCCAAGGATTATTATATTTATTTATATTATTTTAATGCAAAAGCTACTAAGTTCCGAAACGCTAGGTTTCGGAACGACCACTGCTGGGAAGATAACGCCGAAAGAAACCCACTTCAGTAAAGATAACAGCATGCAGTGTAAAGATATCATGCAGCATCGTTTTATTTATTTTCAATTTATTTATTTTACTTTATACAAAAATACAAGTATAATGACGGACTTAAAGCTTAATTAACTACCTGAATTTTTCGGGGTCCAGTTCTGCCCCCATTTGAAATAAATCAATTGAAAAGATACGGAGACATCGTTTAAAATTTTGTCTTGACCAGGCCCTAGTAACCCTTCAAACTATTTTATGAACTACTGTTTACAGTTAAAAATGAGAACGTGAAGCTTTTCTATGCACAATTAGTGCGTAGAAAAGCTTGCCTGGTCTAGACAAAATTTTAAATGATGTCTCCGTTTCCTATCAAAGGATTTATTTCAGATGGGGGCAGCACTAGACCCCTGAAAATTCAGGTATACCCTTAAGGCCGTACCAGTCAACCAAACGGGTGATGTGAAGAATGACACCCGTAGTGCTAAACTTGAATAGATATATGGTGAAAAAAGACTATATGTAAAAATAATAGTCAAAACAATAAAATACATACAAATAATACACACTATTAAGTAATACTAAAATTAACAATACCTTTCTTTCTTTTATTTCTTTATTATTATTACACACTTTTACATTGCCATTACAGTTTACACCAATGCGACAATATAAGACTAATTACTACTAATTAATATATTCCTCTACATTGTTCGCGAATTTCGTCAGCGAACAAGTAAATAAATCAAAGTCAGGATACTTTTCGTTAACTTCATTTAAAAAACGAAGAGCCCTGGTCAGCGGCACTTGGTTTGTTTGTCCTCGTGACACCACAAATAACTCGTGCCTACGCGCGCGAAGATAATGGTCAGGTAAGTACAACTCCAAACAGGAAAGTAATCTCGAGTTACATATCATACCCCTTAAAACTTTAAATATATAAATTAATAAAAATAAATCCCTTCTAACTTCCAATTGAAAGTATCCAACCATTCCTATAACGAAAAGTGTTGGATAATCTAATGGATAATAAGGGTACACAACATATTGTTTTAAGTAAAGAAATCTAAGACATTTATTTTGGATTTTTCTAGCATCATTTTATATTAAACTTCGTGAGGGCTCCATATGATTGCGTTGTTCTCAAGGCCGCTCCTCACTAATGCATTAAATAAGGATTTAGCAGCTTGTACGTTTGAGAAACTGCCGAATAACAAATCCCAAACTTTGAAATACTCGCTTGCAAATGCTCTCAATGTGACTCCTGAAAGTCAGTTCATTATCAACTTGAACTCCAAGGTCTTTAGTGGTCGTAGTACGAGCTATTAAATCAGTGCCTATTTTATATTCGTGTTCGATCGGATTTTTGCTTTTCGTGAATGACATCACTGAACATTTGGAGACATTAAAACCTAATTTGTGTTGCTCACTTCATCTAAGAACGCTGTCTATATCATTTTGTAACAGAATACAGTCATTTTCATCGTTTATTCTAAAAACCAACTTGACATCATCTGCAAACAACAAGCATAACGAGTGCTTAACTACGGTTGGTAGATCATTAATTAGTATGAGGAACTCAAGAGGTCCAACCGTACTTCCTTGACTCACTTCTGAGTTGGTACTATAGGGAGCAAATTCGTACTCGTCATACTCTACGTATTGTTTCCTGTCACGGAGAAAGTTACAGAAAAAAAAACAATAGTTCTGGCGTAAATCCCATTGCAGCAAATGCCTCCAGAAGGATGTCGTAATCGACAGTGTCAAAAGCTTTTCTATAATCAAAATAGGCAGTATCGACATAAATATACCTACTACATAAATACACTATGATCTATCTTATAGTTTTTGAAGAAAGTGTGACTTCACCGTTTCTTAAACTAAAGCCTTCCAGACATCAACTGGTAAATTGTTCCATAGTTTTATAGCTTGGGCGGCAACATAATGTGTAAAGAACCGAATCCGGTCAACAAGCAAAAAGGGTTGAAATTTTTAAAAGAACGAAGATATCTAAGTTGAATTTCATCCAAAAACTGAAAATTAGACTTGAGGTAAGCAGGAGTAGCGGTTTCAAAAGAAGAGAAGTGATAGTTGTGAGGATGTGCAACTTGGGCCGCTGACTAGTTGTTAACCAATGAAGTTGGAAGCGGTAAGATACCGGACACATGATCATATTTTTGAAGACCAAAGATGTAGCGAATACAAGAAGACAATATAAGAAGACGGTCAAGTCTGAGCGTTTCGCCAGTCAAGTCCGACTAGCACACATCAGTATAATCTATGATTGGCATGATTAATCACCAGCATTCTTTTTGTATCACTATGGAGGACATTTTTTAACTTATAGAGTGTTCGTAGGATACCCGTAACCTTTTTAAATGTGACCTGTGTATTCCTCGAGAGATATGGAACTATATGCAGACCCAAGTCTTTGACAGTTGTGTTAAATGGTATTGTGCTCTTAAAACAAACAGACAGTAGAGAATAAGTGTCAATCCGCCCAATAAAATTTACTACCAACTAGTAAGGCCTGACATTTTTTTGGATTGATCTTGACTTGTCCCTGAACTTTCACGACCACTCAGATACGGCATTCAGAGCAGTATTGACTTCACTAATATCGTCGTCCAGATAATCTATTGAGTTAGTAAGTTGTGCATAAACTTGCACGTGTTGTCGGCACAAATGTTATACGAACACTAAAGATCTTTAGTAATGAATCTTTAAAGATAGAGAAAATTAGAGGTGAAAGAATATCTCCCTTAGGGATGCCTATCTCAAGCTCACACCAATCCAAGGAGTATTCCTCAAGCGAACCGACTGCTGCCGTCCTCAAAGATAAGATGAGAACAAGTAACAATTGGCGAAGATACCTTAAGATGTGACAGTATGGCTAGAAAGTTATCATGATCGAATCACGGTGTCAAAGGCATTGAAGAAATCTACCAATGCTGTGATTTTCTTATTCTCCATCCCCAGTCGAATGTCATCAGTCACTTTGAGGAGGGCTGATACCGTGCCGTGTCCACGGCGAAAACCGATTGGAAAGAGCTTAACGGGTCATTATCAAAAATATGCTGAGATAGTTTTTTATATTGACCTGGGTCTTGGATGTTTATCTATTTATATATTTGTTATAAAATATAGCATGGTTGATTTAGGTCTCGAAATTACCTTGGGGCCTAGCTTAATCTGTGTGATTTGTCTATATATATACATACACATATATATATATATACAAATCACACTGATTGAGCAAGCCCCAAACTTAGTTCCAGACTTGTGTTATGGGATACTAACTCAACGATACTATTTTTTATAATAAATACTTAAATAGATAAACATCCAAGACCCAGGACAATTTGAAAAAGGCCATTTTCCTAAAAGCACAATGTCTAGTAGGAAAGGGGTGAAGTGATATGTGAAATCGTAGCTGCTTTAGATGATCCAAATTGAGAAGCCGTTACAAAATGATTATTAATGTCATCTGACGTCATTGCAGAAGGAATCTTAGGATTACCAGATCGTTACAACTGTATTAGATTTATCTGTACCAAGTATTTTTTCGGGGCACAGTAATCCACGACTTATCGACTGTCTATGACTATCAGTAAATTACCAAGCCGAGAGCTTTCCGTCACTCGCAGATAAAACAGTAAATACCTACAAATGTGTTCTAATGCTCCACAGATTTTAGCATGATACAAATTTTGTAAGAGTAATAATTAAAAAAAACCAATTGCTTGAATTTCATCCAAACAGTCGATATTTTACTTTTTATTTTATTTTTTTAAATATCCTGCCATTCTTAAAATTAAGACGATTTTAACGAACACTCTCAAGTTTAAATCCATCATACCGTTTAAACTGCAGTGTCCCATAGAAATATACATACACTCAAAAAAATAACCTTCCTTCTGACGCAGTTGGGAAAAACATTTACTTGAGACTTGTGTGTACGTATTCTACGCGACGAAAATCGGAAGTTTCTATATAGATTAGTTTGTGCGTCCCGGACACAGCTTAGGCTTATCATATGTATTTTTCATATAATAATTTATTCGGGTGATAACTGTTTTCTAACTCTAGAACTTTAATAAATTATCCAAATTTGGTAGGTATGAATCGATTTACGATACCATAAATTATAGGGCCGTATGTTTTGATATTTAGAGTAGATAAAAAAAAGTATTAAAGTTGATGAAGTTTTACTTATGTACGTAAGTGCCGCTGAGGTTTTCATAATATCTACCTACATCCTTTCAAAACTCGTTAATATTCTTCCTCTAGATATTGGCAGTTAGATCGTAACGTTACCAAAAAAAAAACGGTCAGACCCAAGTGACACTGACAAATGATAAGAGAAATAAAACCAACAAAATTGTAGGCAAATTTAATCCTCTGTCACTCTGTTCGTCATACTTTCAAAAAGGGATGACATGACGGCAATTCTGTAAATATTTTTAGCTTTCCGTATCTACCCTTTTCACAGGGTTTTAAAAACAGTTTTCCTAAATTATCTTCTTGTCCATGCAGGCCTGGTAGAAAGGAAACAACTTAAAATGTACTAGCTGCTTCTTTTCCCGCGTAGATAGTAAAATCCGATCGAGGGAATGGTTGAGATCTGATCATGTTCACAGGCCATGCGGCTTAATAGCCGTAACGTCTGTAAACATAATGGGATGCTCGCATCACCATTTTGATTCATTTTTTCATCTTAACGCCTGGCTTTAGGGTCACACAGTCCTAGATTTTGTCTACCTCGTCAGGAATAAAGACGTGATCGTGTATTCTTCTTAAATTCTTTTCCATGAAGACTGTTTACTGTACGACCTTTCAATGTTATCGTTGCTTGTTTGACTTTTTGTACCTGAGTTTTAAAAACGGGCAGTGAGCATTTTTCCAAATTTTAGGAATAACTGACAAAATGCTTTTAGGTAGCTTGAATAAAATCTAACACCAGTTATCCACTTACACACACGAAAAACTTAGAACTTTAAAAGTAATGAATATTTTTTTTTGAGTTAGGTACTATAAACTTTTAAAGTTTTAATGACCTAATTCTCGTTGAAGTCAGTGTCTACACAATATAAAAACATGTTCCACGATTTAATTATATAGGATGCTGTAGTAAGACTTTTCTAAATATGAGACATATTTTTTTGGAACTATATACAAACATTTTGACGGTGCGAATCGCCCAAGAGATTTTTTAGAATGGGTTCTCTCGCACCTCGGTTCGAAACGTCCAAGAACTATTTTATAATGGGTCGATTCGGACCACAGTCGAAAAAAACAGTTCTCTTGTGTTAGTTTGAACTCAAGCTGTGAATATGCTAAGTTTAATTTTGTTTTATTTTGGAATATATATGATAATTGTGTATTATATTACATGTTTTATATTTTTCATGAACACTACATTTTTTTACTCATCTGTACAAATTAAAAATTGGTCCAAGTTGAACCTACAAAAAAAAATGGTTTTTGTATGGAAAAACCATTCGTTTATGTGACTCCGCGTTTCAGAAATGGCACTTCTGGGCGTTGCGAAAGACCCATTTTGATGACCACTGATGTGGCCTAGTGGTCAACATACAAGACTGTCACACCGGAGGTCCTGGGTTTGATCCCCGTTCAGGTCAGGATAGAAAATGATCTTTTTTAGATTGACCTAGGTCTTGGATGTTTATCTATATATGTATTTGTTATAAAATATATTATCGTTTAGTTAGTATCCCATAACACAAGTATCGAACTTACTTTGGGGCTAGCTCAATCTGTGTGATTTGTCCGTATCAAAAAATTATATATTTAGAAACCCTGATGGGGTCGACAAAGGGTTTTTGGATCTTGCGGCTCTAAGCAGACAGAGCAGAGCCTAGGGCTTTTTTAGCACCATGGACTGAATCTCTTAAGGCGGACACGTGGCTGATGTGGCGCCCTCATTATATAAATAAATCGTTTGATCGTAAATATGGTGATAATTAACATGTTTCCAACCTTCAGGCTTTAGATAGACCTTTATATTATATCATGAATATCCGTCTAGCTTTAAAACGCATTTATGCTGAAAGTGGCCACTTTTGGCAAAAACTATTTTTTAAATTAGAAGGACTAACGCAATTACTTTCAACTGTTGTTCATAAAAAAAACTAACAGCTAATGCCTGAAGGTTAGCAACATGTTAATTGTCATCACTAAATTTACTAATTGACAATATTTCAAATAAGGGCGCCACTTTAGCCCTGTATTAGCCTTAAAGTACTTTTATTATATTTTGTCAGACCATGTTAAAAGTTTAATGTACTCCACAATTTACGTATTAATTTTATTGCACAGCTAGTTTTTAATCTAAGTACTGAAAATAATAATATCTTCATTTACGACTTAATTCAATTAATTTTATGTATCGATAAGAAATATAATTTATTTATATCAGGATGAGTTGCACTGACCGATATCGCTTATTGTTATTTTGGATTTTTTATGAGCTCGTAAACACGAAATTTATAGTAAAATTATGGTTCCTAGCTTATCACAAAATATGAAGAGCACAGAGGTTCATTCTGACTAAAAAACGAATAGATATAATGTTATCTATTTAATAAACACTTAAAATTTTTCACACAAATCTTGGCAAATATGCCGAAGCGGATATGGATCCCTAAATCGAAAAATGGTGTTCAAGATCTAACAAAATTTTTGAAACACCTATTCAACGATACCCAACACTATTGGTTAGACAAGAAAAAATATTGATTCCTTTTAAACATGTAAGGGAGCTAACAGACCGCGGACAGACAGATAGGCATGGCAGAACTTTAAGGGTTCCTTAAATTGTTTACTACGGAACAATAAAAGGCTAAAAGTTTCTTTATAAATAGTCACAGATTACTTTTCAGGACAACAAGATTTTTGGTGCAATGAAACTAAAAGCTGTTTATTACTGAACTCAGTATGTAAAATACGAATCCAGTAGTAAAATATGCCTAACAGATCTTGCATACAATTTTTTAATTTTCAAATAATGTTTACCTCAACGTTAAAAAAATGTTTATTATTTCCGTTTCATAAATACTTGCTCTTTGCTACAGGCAGCGTTTCAATCATTTGTAAATTTAATGTCAGTACGGAGATATAGAAGATTTTGCTGAAGACTGAATTTTCCTGTACTATTTGCATTTTAATTTTCGTATTGAAAATGGCATAACAAATTCAACTTCACATATCTTTGAAAAAAAAAAAATCAAATTTGTTAATCAAAAAGACAAACGTAGAACAAAATTTTGCATTCTTAAACTGACTCTTTACAATTTTTTTTAAATTTAATTGGTACTTCAAAATATACAAACTAACTGAATTTCAAGTTTAAAAAAAGAACTAGCGTTTCGGGCGTTGCGCGAGCTGCAAGCAGCCTGCGGTTTTTCGTGCAGCTGTTGAGGTAGACTAAAAATGTTTCCAGTTCAGAAAATGGATAAAAACTGCAGTCAGTTGAGGAAACATGAAAATATGTGTGGGCGGCCATCATGGATCCAAAATCTGAATCCAGTTTTGAGTTTCGCGGGGTGCCCCCACATGCAAAATTTTAGACCCCTGGGATGTTCCAGTAGGACTTTATGAATGAAATAAGTTTAATTTTCTTAAGTCCAGACGCCATCCTGGATTCCAAATTTTTCAGCTCTAAATACATATAGATATCGATTTTCAGTCAAATTGAAGTTGACTTTCGGCGGCCACGTTGAAAATCCAAAAAAAAAAGGCAGCGTTTGGTGGAAGTAGTTCGGCCTACGGCCTAGCCACGTAGCTCGCCCTACGGCCTCGCCCTTCGGACGCGCAGCTCTCGGGCTGGGACCTCGTGAAAATTACAGGGGAGAGGGATGAGTGGGAGAAGGGGGGGTAAGGGGCTCGGCCTTCGGCCTCGCTCCTCAGCTCGGCCTATGGCCTCGCGGGGGCCTACGCCTTCTGCCTTCGGCCTCAGGCTGCGCCAATTTACCTGAGGGGGAAATTTGTATGAAATTTGTACGGAGGAGAATAGGCCTTGTTTGGCGGCTATCTTGGATTTTGAAAAAAAAAAACAAATGACAGTCGTCAAATTGCTCACAACCTCCTACATTTTGGAAAAAAATCACGCCCCTAACCCCCCTTACAGTTTTTCTGGTACTCACTGATGCACCATCTACACGACCACATATCAACCAAAACCCCAAATACCCGGGAACAAACCAAACAACTATGTCAATCAGTGAGTAAGTCAGTGGTGATGTAGGTTTCTATAAAAAAAAGATTAATTCCACAAATTTGTGCTAACTAGAAGAAAACAAAACTAGGTTGATTAACATCATACAACAGTCTACTGGAAATACCGATTTGATTTCATGCACCATAAAATATATATATTAATTTTTGATGCCCTATATATACCTACATAGCCTCGACACAGGTATAAGAATAATCCCCGAATAAGATAGTTGGGTCGTAGTGTCTTATGTCCGGTATTAGGCGTACAAAATTGGACCCCATATATCGTAATAGTGTAATGCTTACTTTAATATACATTTTTTTTCGTAATATTTTTTATGTCATACACTTTGTGCAGTTCTAACCCCTGGCAAACACAAAAAAGGTGCAAGTCTTCTATCGTTATAGATAAATATAGCTTTGCCTTTGCCTGTGTGGTAAATTTTTGACAATCCTCACATTTTCCCACTGGTTAGCCATCTTTAGCTGACTTTCACCTTTGAAATACAAGCTTTCACCGTCTTTTTAACCCAATGTATGTAATTTTTTACATTTCAAATTAAAAATTTACCTAGTTTAATAGAAACTTTTAATCGTTACTTCAACCCTTTAGTTATGAGATGAATTTCTAAACATCCCTTCTTAATGCACACCTACGTTATTTATAT
Organism: Acrobasis suavella; assembly: GCA_943193695.1. NCBI lineage: Eukaryota > Metazoa > Arthropoda > Insecta > Lepidoptera > Pyralidae > Acrobasis > Acrobasis suavella. The sequence continues at coordinate 36,084,210 of OW971928.1, forward strand.
TATGAAAGGTTTTTCAGTTGTCCGTTACTCGATCAGTATATATATATATATATATATATATATTACCATATGTATGTCAGCCAGCCGGTTTCTTATATTTAATTTAGATTTGGGGAACTACCAAATTATATTTACTCAGTAGTCAGATAGTTTCGATGGTTCTTTTATCTTGCCAGACACATTAAACAGACATGGCAGTCCTTTACCGTACAATTAAAACAAATTTAAAGAAATCCATCAAGCCGTTTGGGCGCAGAGGTGCGAAAGAAATATACAAACATATATACTCTCATAAATCATATCCCTTTTTCTGCCGAAGTCGAGTAAACATACATACACAGTTTATAAGCTATAAGTCAGCCTTTATGCCCATAAAGTCTCTTGTTGTTGCAATTTTTGTGCGTTAATTATAATGGACGAATAAAAATAAAAATAAAAACTAGTATTTTATACACTCAGAAAGCATTATCCTTTTTCTGGCGCAGTCGGTTCAAAATAGCTGCATTCGTCTATTTATTCCCGCTGGCCAAATGGATCGCGTCTAAACAAACTGTCTATATTGGCTCTCATAGAGCTGTCTCCCGACAATTTAAGTGATTCCTTAAAATATTTATATGAAGTTATCGGTTTTTTACGGAACTGCCAAGCAGGGTTATTTTTGTTTGTAAATTTATTTACTACCGTATCGTATTTTCCAAACGGTTGGATAAATTGTAAAAATTAAGGTATCATTAGATTCGTTTCAAAAACCCATTCAAAATAGTGGATTTTTGGAACCAAATTGTAAGGCGTTACTTTTTTATTTAATCGAGTAAGTTATCAAAATGAGGGAAATAAAGGAGATTATAAAAATATATAAAACGTATGTGTTTCAATATAATTGAACAAGCGAGCGAAGTTTTGATCGAAGCTTTATGAAATTGGGCAGACGTGTTAAAGTAGCCAATAGAATTCATAAACGCAGAAGGTTATCATTTATTTATTACTTCAAATATATATAGGTTTTTCCCGATTACTCGAAGATGCCTGGACCAATTCGAAAAATTCTTCTTTGGTTGAAAGGGCATACTGTCAGGCGATATTATAATATGAATATCTTATCAAAATCGGTTGGATAGTATGGTGCTGTAGTCGTTTTTTTGTTTTGAAGAAATATTTATACAATATGTAACAAAAACCCTGTCTAATCCTTGCAGGAGAAACTCAGAGCGTCAATATGAACACTTTTCCTATGGGATCAATGCTTGAAATTCGAAAAAACAATCGACATTTACATACAAATTGCCGGGCCGACCGAACACTTTTGTATGAAAATGTCGATATTTTTTTTTGAGTTTCAAGTATTGATCTCATAGGAAAAGTGACGCTCTGACTTGCTCCTACAAGGATCGGACTGGGTTTTTGTTACATATTGTATAATAATTTCAGGGGCTACATATCGTACCACTCGTAGGTACTTACTAAATTGCACATAATGATGAGATCTCCATCCGACGGCGTAGGTACTTCTATTGTAATCTAAAGTGTCTTGCCTACTGCCCCTATTCGTGATATACCTATATATTTTATCGTTATACATCTTTTGTGATATGAAACTTAAAGATATAGATATACCTTTGTTTCTTTTGCCATGTAGCAGAAGATGATTCAGAAACGTCAGAATTTATCAGTCACGAGACAGTGAGTTTTTTTAGAGTACTTATGTTTTAAGCAAGTTCAGTATTACATAGAAACATATATATATATATATATTATATATATATATATATATATATATATATATTTATATTTATATTTATATTTATATTTATATTTATATTTATATTTATATTTATATTTATATTTATATTTATATTTATATTTATATTTATATTTATATTTATATTTATATTTATATTTATATTTATATTTATATTTATATTTATATTTATATTTATATTTATATTTATATTTATATTTATATTTATATTTATATTTATATTTATATTTATATTTATATTTATATTTATATTTATATTTATATTTATATTTATATTTATATTTATATTTATATTTATATTTATATTTATATTTATATTTATATTTATATTTATATTTATATTTATATTTATATTTATATTTATATTTATATTTATATTTATATTTATATTTATATTTATATTTATATTTATATTTATATTTATATTTATATTTATATTTATATTTATATTTATATTTATATTTATATTTATATTTATATTTATATTTATATTTATATTTATATTTATATTTATATTTATATTTATATTTATATTTATATTTATATTTATATTTATATTTATATTTATATTTATATTTATATTTATATTTATATTTATATTTATATTTATATTTATATTTATATTTATATTTATATTTATATTTATATTTATATTTATATTTATATTTATATTTATATTTATATTTATATTTATATTTATATTTATATTTATATTTATATTTATATTTATATTTATATTTATATTTATATTTATATTTATATTTATATTTATATTTATATTTATATTTATATTTATATTTATATTTATATTTATATTTATATTTATATTTATATTTATATTTATATTTATATTTATATTTATATTTATATTTATATTTATATTTATATTTATATTTATATTTATATTTATATTTATATTTATATTTATATTTATATTTATATTTATATTTATATTTATATTTATATTTATATTTATATTTATATTTATATTTATATTTATATTTATATTTATATTTATATTTATATTTATATTTATATTTATATTTATATTTATATTTATATTTATATTTATATTTATATTTAAATTTATATTTATATTTATATTTATATTTATATTTATATTTATATTTATATTTATATGTAATACTGAACTTGCTTAACACTCTCACTGCCAAGTTAAAAGACACAATAGAAAACCTATTGTTTGGGTACCGCCAGCGGACCCCATTGGCAGGGAGCGTGTTAAAACATAAGTACTCTAAAAAAGTCAGTAATACATTGAACTCACTGTCTCGTGTGACTGATAAATTCTGACGTTTCTGAATCATCTTCTGCTACATGGCCAAACAAGTCACCAAGTCAAAGTCTGGCGCAGCAGCTCAAAGCAATCAGCATTGCCATACAACGTGGCAATGCTGCCAGCCTTTTGGCCACGCTGCCGAGGGGTGATATTTTAGTGGGACTACATAATTTGTAATATTTTTTTTATTTATTATTTTTAGTTTTAAGTTGTTTTAGTACTTATTTAGTTTTAATTTAAATTTGACTACTTATAATTTTAATTTATTTACTTAACGTAAAAACCAATTAAAGATCCTATATACGTTCACATATATATATATATGTTCACATATATATGTATGTATATATTATATCGCGTCTTTATCTCTAATGGGATACACAGAACATTTTGGGTCTTAACAACTCGTCAATTAACGGTTGGCCGAAAATACCGTTATTTCCCTTTACTGTTTCCTATATTTTATATTGGTTTTCAATGAGTTCACAACCCTTGACGTGCATGAAGCTAAACTTTCGATATATCAGTATTGATTTAACAGTCGACTTCACTTTGAAGGCAGCTGTCTTTCTCATTAGAAAACCCAAGACAATTTATTTTTAAACAAAAGATGAAGACACACATATAATCTAATATTTCGGGACAGATATTTTTGCAAAATGATTACTAACGAATTTGATCTAATATTTAATCCTGGACATACTGACACGTTACATAGTTTACAAGTAGAATATGATCAATTTAAATAGATAAAATGAGTAAATATCTATCGTTTATGGTTTAAAATTTGAAACAGCCATTATTTCTATTTTTGGCATTACGATGAAGAGTATTACGAAATATAGAATTTAATTGAATTTTGTGATAAATAAGTATTTTGTCTATAGTATGTCTAAGTATCAGAAATATTGTTAAATAATTTAGATGGCATTAATATTTAAAATAAATAAAATAGTTTGATATTTATTTATTAATCATAAGATTAAAAATTTTTAAGCCTAATATTGGATTTATTTTATTATTAATATCTTCTATGATGGTCTGAAAGAAAGAATATCAGCCAGATGCTTCTCTTTGTGCAGATTATAAAAGCTAATTGAAGGAATGGGCGATAATGCGGCTAGCAAACCATCACTATTCTGATTCTTTTTTCCACCTCTTTGTCCGTCATAATGTTAAAAGTGGATTTTGAGTCTTGCAGCCATGGTCTATGTCTCCTTTGAGTTAGTTAGTTACTTATGATTCTTTTTCATCTTAGGATTTTTAAATATATATTAAACTATTTTTGTAAACCAGCGGGCATGCATGGAGAGATTGATGAGTGTAGATGAAGCGAAAGAGGTCTGTCTGGATCGTAGCAAGTGGAGGTCCATAGATAGTCTCTGCCTACCCCTATGGGTAATAGGCGTGATATTATGTATGTATCTATGTGACTATAATCTATACTATAATAAAAGAGTAAAAAAAAATGGGTCTGTACATTGAAAATTTTTCAAAAAAAAATATTTGTGGCGATGGAGATATAGTAATAGAGTAAGAAAATAAAAAAAAATGTCTGTCTGTTTGTCTATTTGTCTGTTTGTACACGCTAATCTCCGGAAATACTGGACGGATTCGAATGAAACTTTTTTTGTTATATAGCTGTGAAGCCTGGGCAACATATAGGCTATAATTGATTTTGGAAAACGGAACATATGATGCAGAACTATAATGGTCCAGCTAAACTATAAGAAATATTAAAAAGCCGCCTTAGCAAAAGTTGTTAAGTCTGATGAGAACTTTTTGTTGAGTTATAATACAACTGGCCAAGCGCGACCGAAGCTTCGGACGCGCGCGAAGGGTTCCGTACCATAATCTATCAAAAATCACGTTTGTAGTATGGGAGCCCCCGATAAATACTTATTTTATTCGATTTTTAGGGTTCCATAGGGTAGGGTAGAAACGGGACCCTATTACTTAGACCGTCCGACTGTTTGTCTGTCTGTCTGTCACCAGGCTGTATCTCATTAACTATTATAGCTAGACAGTTGAAATTTTTATAGATGATGTTTTTTGTTGCCGCTGAACAAAAACATACTAAATGTATACTATAATAAAAGAGTAAAAAAAATGTGTCTGTACATTGAAATTTTTTCAAAAAAAAAGTTGTTTCGTCCGAAGTAGAACTTATAAGTTCAGTATTTGCGGACCTTCAGAGCATAACACACCAGAAAATTCTTGGTTATGTGAACGCGCCATATTGACAACAAAAAATTAAAAATCAATTAATAAAGAACTTATGACGCAAATTATTGTTAACTAGCTTGTGCCCGCGGCTTCGCTCGCGTAGGGGTGTAATTTATCAAAATCCTTTCTTAGGGGATGCCTACGTCATAGTAGCTTTATGCATGCAAAGTCTCAGCCCGATCGGTTTAAAATTGACAAAGTTTCATACAAACTTTCATCCCCTATTTTATCCCCTTGGGGGTAGAATTGATCAAAATCCTTTCTTAGCGGATGCCTACGTCATAACATCTACCTGCATGCCAAATTTCAGCCCGATCCGTCCAGTGGTTTGGGCTGTGCGTTGATAGATCACTATGTCAGTCAGTCAGTCACCTTTGAGTTATATATATTTAGATATATAGATATATATTTATATTTCTTGGATAGTGTTGTTGACGACGCCACCAATTATCCAGTTGAGTTTCTTAATTCACTTGCAGCAAATGGACTCACGGCTCACAAAATAAGTCTTAATGTCGGAGGGCCAATAATGCTGATGCGAAATTTGACTCCGCCGAAACTGTGTAACGGAACCCAACTTAATGTCTTAGCACTGTATGCCGAAGTTCAGCGGCTGAATTTCCGCCAATGCATGCCTGCAATGTTATTTGCATTACTAGCAACACATAACGCCGAACTTCCGATGCTTTTGCCTGAATCGGACCCGTACCCGTACCCGTACCCGTACCCGTACCCGTACCCGTTCCGCTCCCGCTCCCATTTCCGCTCCCACTCCTGCTCCCGCTCCCGCTCCCTCTCTTGCTCCCGCCGCCGCCGCCGCCGCCAACGCCGCCGCCACCGCTTCCGCCGACGCCGCCGCCGCACCTTCCGCCGCCGCTGCCGCTGCCACCGCCGCCGCTGCCGCCGCCGCCGAAACCGCCGCCGCCGCCGCCGCCGCTGCCGCCGCCGCTGCCACCGCCACCGCTTCCGCCGACGTCGCCGCCGCCGCTTCCGCCGCCGCCGCCGCCGCCGCCGCCGCCGCTGCCGCCGCTGCCGCCGCCGCCGCCGCCGACTCCTCCGCCGCCGCTGCCGTCGCCTCCGCCACCGCCGACGCCGCCGCCGCCGCCGCCGCCGCTGCCGCCTCCGCCGCCGCTGCTGCCGCCACCGCTGCCGCTTCCGCTCCCGCTCCCGCTCCCGCTTCCGCTTCCGCTCCCGTTCCCGTTCCCATTCCCTCTTCCACTTCCGTTCCCTCTTCCACTCCCGTTTCCGTTCGCCGCAGACGTGCCAAAGACGGAAGATTAAATTCTCATATCGGCACATCACTACTGTCCGGCGTTTCCACCGAACTTCAGCAGCTGAACTTCAGCTTATTTAGTGTGTCATCCCCACCGAACTTTAGACACTGAACTTTAGCCACTAAACTTCGGCATAGTCTGCTGAGACACTTAAAGCTCACAGTAAGTGAGTGATGCCAGTGAAACTGAATTTATTCCGCGTATGCCACTCATCCCCAACAATTTTCCTTTTGAAAATACACAGTTCCATATGTTAACTTGCTTTGCTATGAAAATAAGTCACAGTTTTAGAGGCTTAAAGCTGCTGATGTCGATCTAAGGACTGGTTTTTCGCATGGCCTACTTATTGTGGCTTTCTCCAGGGTTAGTAACACTTCAGCTCTTTTCATATTGGCTCCCGAAGGAAAGAATTAAAATAATATTGACTTTTAACTCCTAACACTGTTACAAGTACTTTCTCCCTCTGTCTCTCTCTTTCTCTCTCTCTCTCTCATTAGTTTTTATTTATATTTATACGCCGGAGTCATAAAGTCCACGCGAACGAAGTCGCGGGCATCAGCTAGTAATAAATAAATATTTAAATAGTTAATACAAAATAACACAGACGCTATTGCCAAAGTAAGTTTTAAACTTAGTTTGTTATGGGATACTGACTTAATGATACTTTCTTTAATGATAAATATAGACTAACACGTAAGACCTAGGACAATTTAAAAAGGCCATTTTCAAGGTTATATACCCTGACGAGGATACCCACTCGGAGGTTCTGGGTTCGACCCAGAACCTCCGAGTGTGGACTAGCTAAGATTTAATTAAGATTTTCAGCAATGAAATCATTCGATACTTTTCATTTCAATTTGACAATACCTACTTACCCCCTTATTTTGTACAACCACCTTGCTTTATTCGCATCGGGATTTCTGAAGAAGCAAAAGCATCAGAATATCATATTTTCTAACGATGAGTATGCTGATCCGATGAGGTTCTCTTTTATTGACGACCTCCGTGGTGTAGTGGTCACCATGCTAGTCCGCCACCAAGACGTTCCGGGGTCGATCCCCAGTCAGGGCAAGTTAGAAAATGGCTTTTATTACGAAAATTGTCCTGGGTTTTGGATGTCCATCTATATATGTATTTGTTATAAAATATTGTTTCGTTAAGTTAGTATCCTATAACACAAGTCTCGAACTTACTTTGGGGCTAGCTCAATCAGTGATGAATTTTCCATTTTCCATAAAACTTACATCATTGATCAATAATAGTCCAAATAATAGGAGAAAAATAATAAAAAAATTGGCTTTGTTTGAAGGCTAAAATAAAAAAAATATAATTTTGCGAAAAAAAGCTACCTTTAATTAATTATAAAAATATGTTTAATTTCCTTTTTTATTAATTTGACCATTTTAAGTACGCAAAATATATTTTCAAAATATGGATTTTGGTTCTATGGTTCGCTGTCGCGAGAACGATGACTTGGCATAGACAAAAAAATAAACAATAGAAATTATCTGTAAAACAGTTTAATGTTTTTTTATTAAATACCAAAAGGAGATTACAACACAAATTGAACAGAATATATCCTGTCACAATTGATCATAAAATAGTTAAAAATATTAAAGGTAATAAATATAATATTAAACATATAAAAGAAGAAACTAACTGACTGGCATATCAACGCAGAGCCCAAACTGCTTGGTCTCCAAAGACTGGACTCCAAATTTGCCACATATGTTCCTTATAAAGACGAGGATGGGGGTGAAACTGTGTTCCAAAGATTGTTTTGAGAAACAACATTACTTTGACTATTTATTTGAAAAACGGGAACGGGAACGGAACGGGAACGGTGCGGAATAAAGTTCATTTAACTAACTAAAGTTCAAAGTAAACAGTGGAAACATAATAGTTCTCCGCCAGCACGTCTATTTGCACATAACTTGGTCTTTACCTAGTTATACGCAAATCGAATGATCGTCGAGATATGTGTCATTTTCTATTTCACTGATCGGAAAAGGGATGACAGATAACCAATTTTCATACATTACATCGCTGACATATCTATCGCTAGATGAGAACGAACGAGTTTGATAGAACATATTTAGATTATTCCACATTCAACGTTACCAGAATTCTTAAAGCTTAGATTTTGCTAGACTCAATGTTTATTTTTATTCGTTTTTTTATGTCATATCCCTCTACTGGGCAAAATGTTTAAAGGATTCTAGAAAAAAAAAATCCTATTTGTTAACTCTTAAAAACCTTAAATAAATTAAGTCATAAAACTTCCAACTATTCAAATGATATTTTGTTCAAGTTTAATGACGTCACAGGCGCCTCCCAGATTCATTTCCCTCGTAATTATTCCGGCGTTTTAAAACAAGAGCTTTGCAAGTTGTATCGTCAGGAGGGTTGAACAACTTGAACATGAAGAATAATATTAACTTTGCACGGTACTTTCGTAAATTTTAAATACAAATTGATGTTTTTTTTAAGAAAACGTTTTCTAAATCATACCTTTTTAGATCAAGCTTACTCATGTAGATTCGTTTTGTAAGTTTTATAAAACTTAGTGATGTAATACGAAAAGATCGGGAATAGAATACTTAAGAATAAATTAGAGTAAAACCTTTTTGGTGTTTGAAATATAGTATTATTTCGAACACAATTCCATTTTAGAATTTTAAATAAAGTAAAAAAGAAGAGAGTATTGGCCATTTGAATTTGACAAGTCGGTGAGAAAATATGTAGCTTACGCGGGAACATTTTCGTGCAATAATTTTTCATAACTTTCGTCAAGGTTTATTTCATGAAGAATGTCTCGCCGAGCTTGTTTCTATTTATGAACTTGAAGCACCTAGTAAAACGACTATAATTATATCGTTGGTATTCTGAGTTTCGTCGTGGACGTTCTTCTCTTACTACAGTCCCTTCTACTGGTCGGTCTGGCTGTACGCCAGTTAATAAAAGAAGATAGACATGTGACATACGAGCAGATTCGGGTTTCTCTCAGCATTGGTATGACAGCCATTCAGACCATTTTACATAATGAACTGGGTGTCAAGAAGTTAATTTCACGCCGGGTGCCCCACCGTTTGACCGAGGAACAAAAGTCGGCTCGTTTTAATTGGTGTCGGTCTGCTCTGCAACGGTTCAATAGAGGGAGCTCAAATGCAGTTTACAATATCGTCTCTGGGGAAGAATCGTGGATTTATTCATATGAGCCCGAAAGAAAACATCAATCGGCAGTTTGGGTCTTCGAGGGTGAGATCAAGCCAACAAAAGTTATTCGCTCACGCAGCGTGTCGAAAAAAATGGTCGCTTCGTTTGTATCGAAAACTGGTCATGTGGCTACGATTCTTTTACAAGAACGAAGGACGGTTACTGATATGCTCTTGTCGGTGGAGCATGAACTTTTTTCCATTTGTCTTTTTCGTTCGCCAGCTGTTTTACTTTGCTGTGCGTCACGACGTTCACCTTCTACTTTATCTGTTTTATGTGACCATGTACCTCGGTCTTGCTGGCACACAATTATTCACTTAACTTCATTCCAATCTTTTCTACCAGTCAACTAACAGGTGATGCTGAGAAAGTAATCTCTTCCCTTCTATCTTTCCTTCAATTATATGTATTGAAGATATACTTATCCAATATAATTTAGTATGGCGACGCGAAGAACCACGCGCGTGACTCGTAACTGATAACGCTATCAGTAATCGATTGTATGATTGATTGATTTATATCCATAAATAGATCAAAGGCCGTCTATTTTGTATTGAAGTACAATAAATCCAGATTGTGGAGTTTGTATTATTTGATAAATAAAGTACAGGTATTAGAAATTATTTTAAAGTATTAGATGATCGACACGTTGGACCAACCTTTACACCAGGCCAATGCAGATAAGGTATATTTGGTAGGTATGGATAATTCCACAAACAATAGGAATGTGGATTGAATTTCTGTTTTTCGGAAGGCAGATATGAACTGTGGGTCCCGAACGCCAGCTAACGTTTGCTCAAACCTATCTAAAGATTGGCTCTGGTCTACCCTTCGGGTTGCAGAGGTCAGACGACAGTCACTCTATGTAAATGCCAGTAACTTCGTCAAATTACCTAGTTTAGGTAGCGGACCCCAGGTTCTAAAGCGCGCTGAGAATGCAACCGGGAATACGATTGCATCGTCATGAACCTAACCGAATGACACATTCTTATTTATCTCTGTTGTTTATACATAGGAATGTGTTAGTCAGTAAGATTATTCAAAAATAATTTTCATTAAAATCACAAAATACAGAGCGTCTTAAGTGCCGAAGTGTGGGCTTGTTGACGCCCGTCACTACAGACACTACTCAGCGAAAACTTTACCCAGGCTTTATGTAGCGTATCAACTCATTAATGCCCTTTATTTTCGTAATTTATTGTTAGTCAGAGAAAAAAAAATGTGTACCTACAATATTTTTTTTCATATGATATTATGAATTTGAAAATTTAGTCAACCTGTCTGTGACTAATTCACATCGAGGCCTTACTTACATGTAACTTATTTATCCCGCTATAGGGGAAAAATACTAAATACGAATATTAGTGGCCACAGAAGCTCCGGTTGGGTTGCGGCCAGGTTTGCGGCCACTATACAAACCAAACATAGATTGGTCGCAACGAACAGTCGTGCCGGCCTGGATTTTTATGTACACAGAGTATAGAATCGCATAAATTAAAATCTAAATTTAAATTTTACCTGACACCATTTAAGTATATATTTAAACGCTCTTACACCTATTGAATTCATTTTGTCTATAAAATTGACGTGATCAAGAAGTATAAATACTAATGGAGCCTGTTTAATATTTTGTGCGTTTTGTTGACAGACTTTTGTTCTGCATATGTTATCCTAGCTCTTGTCAACAGCGTTGCTCGCATGGTCAGAGGGTATTTGACAATCTTGAGGGAATTTCACTTTTAGGGATAAAAACTAAATCCAAGTAACTAGTGGTTAGCCACGAACTTGACCTCGCAATTGTTATTCCAGAATACAAGTACGTAAATTTACCGAACCAAATTTACAAAAAATCTTACTAAAACTAGTTAAACCATTTATATATCAAATATACATAAGAAATATAGCAATAATTTCTCGTGAAATGTTAAGTTTCATTCAAATCTGATAAACGATTCAAAAGTTATGCGTATACTTCAAACAGATGAACCGATTTTAATGCAAAACAAAACTAAGAATTCTATGAATAGTTGCTACACTTTCAAAAAAAGTTTAACGGTTCGAAAGTTATCGCGTAACTTACATAATACATACAAACAAACATACACAAAAACAAATAATGTTTTTTCGCTCTACCTTAAACCCTCGCTCGCTTCCAAAGTACAAATTATAAAAATAAAATATTGTACGTAAATTAAACTAAAGCTAGTGAATCGACGAAATATCTTAAAGATAGATCTCAAAAGTCATGATACTTTTGGGATTATCGCATCGATAGCACAGTTATGATATGTCACCAATAAAAAAGATAGTAATACATTTGTTATGCGTTGATAAGTCATGATCATGATTAAAATAGAATGAAAAGAATTTACAACAATTTATTGAGTGATAATCATAAACCATTTCCGTCTTATATGTATTATAAATTTTATAATATAAGACGGAAATGGTAATAATTTATTGTAAGTAATAATGGTACTTATAAATAATGAATACTTTCGTCTTGTTTTGGGCGGATAATTGTACTATTCGTCCAAAACAAGACGACTTCCCGCAATACGTCACCTTTCTATTTGTCACTGTCTGCTTCATTTGGGCGAATATTGATTTAAACCAAATTTGACTTGGTTTTCTGCGTTTTATAATAAGATTAATTAAACTTCCACCAACTTTTTTACTTGTGGTAGAGCCACGCTACCGGCAAATGGGCCGGCTCGTCCGGGGAAGTACCACACTCTCACAGAAAATCGACGTCTGAGTAGTAGCGTCACCGCTTCTATGCTTCGTTCGGTGAGTGAGAGAGCTGGAGCCCTCCCCTCTCCCTCCCCTTACCCTCCCCCTACATCTTCCTATCTTCCCTTCCTGAAAGCCCGGCAATGCTTCTGTTACTCCCCTGGTGTTGCAGTTGTCCATGGGCAGCGGTAATCAGTTACCATCAGGTGACCCGCTTGTTCGTTTGCCGCCCTATGCCATAAAAAAATCTTCATCTAAGGAGATAAATTAAATGTTTTAACACTACAGTAATTTTTCGTCACATTTCAAGTTTCAACTCAATATCTCAAAAACTGGTTAAACAAGTTACATATCCAATAAACAAAAGAAATAAAACAAATCTATCTAGTGAAATGTTTCATCCAAATTTGATTAACGGTTCGCAATTTATTATTAAATTTATTTTCACCGAAATGTATACCTCAAAAACGGCTGAACCAAGTTTGATGGTCAACTAACTTGAAATTCTGTAAATAGTTGATACACTCATTCATAATATCATCTCAATTAGTTCAACGTTTTGAGAGTTATCGCGGAACAAACATGGTTCCAGGGCACAAACCGGCGTTAGCGGAACCACAGGTCAAAAAAAATATAATTAAAAAATATGTTACTTTAGGTTATTTCGGTTATCCTAGGTAGGATCTAAACATGCATTTTAAGATCATTAGCTTTACACTTTAAAATTCTTACTATGTTAAGTTTAAAATTCTTACTATGTTTCTTACGATGTGAATCTTACTATGTAAGACAACCTGTAGTTATAAGACTCCTCATAACAACACTAGCCATACACTCAAATCTTATCAAGTTAGTTAAACTATAATTTTAATTAATCTCTATTACAGCAACATAAAGTTATCGATAGATTGTAAAATGCTAAATGTCACCGTTTGTCCCAATATATTTATTTACCATTGAGAGACTGTGTTCTTTGTATAAATAAAATTCCAAGATTACCAAAAGAACAAATTAAATGAAAGAAAGAAACAGAGACAGACCTTTTGATCCTGCAGGAACTTCAAATAAACTAATATAAGAAAACTTGATAAAACCTTCATTCCGGGTGAAATCCCATGGAATGCCAAAATTATCTCCAAGATGAAGATGAAAAGCGAAACATCCTTGCAAAAATATCCAGCGAACTGCATTTAAATAGCTAGCACTCCGAAAATTCCCACTCAAGACAGCTTCTGTAAGTGCAAGTATAGCCCTGAAAAGAAAATCCCACATGTAATCACGTGGCAAAGACAACAATGCGAAACAAATTTCAGATAGGCTGGCCTGCGCAAGATCCTCACGTCGAAGCGTTCCTCCAGACACTCTAAAAATATATTAACAGGCCGCTGGCGCAGGCTGCTGCCGAAATTAATTCTGGTACTGCTGATCTGTCTTTGATCAGATATCCACCAGAAAAAAAAGAAGAACCACTCCTGCAACGCGGTTTTATTGTCAGACTTTCAGTTGCCTTAGTACGAATCAAAACTACCTTAGTTTATGCTAGTTGGGAGATTTTCCCAAAACAAATTATTAACTATGAAAACCAGTAATCAAGGCGACGCACGCCTGTACAAAACAAAACCTCCCCAGTAATATAATAAAAGCATTAAAAAACAAATTTGGAACGCCTCTTGTATCCAAATATAAAAGTAAACTCCCAACAATTGGGGAAAACGTCAAAATACTGCCAACTCCGGAGGTATCAAAGTGACATTACATGCTAAAATTAATGGCATAAGAACAGAACTTCATAAAGCTACAAACTATAATAAACAAAACGTTGCAGAATACTCGAACGCACCCGGCTATTAGTTCATCATGAACTAATAGCCGTTGCGCCAGTATGTTTCTCGAATGGCAACCACGTCGCCTTTATTTGATACCTGCCGATCTACTAGGTAGTCTGACAATCTAAGCAATGTTATAGGAAAGAAACGCTTCTTTCATGCAGTGATCTTTCTGCGCCTGAAATTATGATGACTCTCAACAACAAAAAAGACAGAGCCCAGGCCCACAAAACGCAAAACACATACTGGACAGATAAAAATAATATGCATATGATATTTTTTAATTTAATATATGTACGTTATAGACACGCTTCTGTGAATTTTTTCTTTTATAAAGCACTTACCTACTATATTTTTATAAGCTCCTTGATAAAACTTAATGGCACATAACAAGACAATGGGTGGCGATGGCGACCTAGATATTACATTACAGGATATATTCCTGTACTTATAACGGTGTATTGTACTTACACTACTGAAAGCTGAAAGTTTTTAATTATCATTTATCTTTTTAGTCGCATAACGGCCACAGTTGGACTTAGGCCTTCCCCCAGGTATTAAAATATTAGGCCGGCGCGAATTAGAGAAGAAATAGCCGCAACAGTAAAAACGTTCTAGCTATTTCTTCTCCACTTCTTGCAGGTCATAGTAGTCATCGTCGACACTCTTGGAGAATGCATTTGTACGAAAAGTTTTACAATCGGCTGCCACCCGAGGTCAATTCACTTGTCAACTAATTTAAAAAAATCTGATTTGCATACCATGGCGAGAAATAGCCTTAAGGAGAAGCTTTATCTAATCAGATTTTGAAATAAGGTCGTACTTGCGAAAATCCCAATGACCTTTATTTTTAAGCAGGTCAAGCTTATTTGAGATTGTGACGTCACGATGCAGATGTTTTTGAGTAATGTTGGCTATACTTTGGTGGCGGTACTGTCAGTCTGTCACTCCTGTTCTGTCACTGTCATCTTCAGTTTATCGGATACCTATTTTTGAATGCGGGAGTAAGCAAAACACAAACGCTCCTTTAGCGACACTCATAAAACCCGCACTAAGACCGACTTCGTGGCAGAGCAGTAAGTCATGTAATAACATTATTCGGAACGTGCGAAGTGGGTGGAAGGAAAACGATCGTTGCGCTTGTCTCGGCAGAAATGTGCAACCAACTCGGCAGAAAGGTCAACAAAATAAACTTGTCAATGTTTAGTCATGTTTTTAGGTTAGGAGAGTACTTACGTTTAAACTTGTTTAATAGGGTGTTGAGGTCGCCGATGTTTGACGAATGATGGTGGCTCGTATTAAATAACTATTGCCATTAGTTCTTAGTTCTTCTACATTCCTTACGTGTTTTGCTAATACCAATTTATTTCTTTTTATCATAGTTTGAGGCTGGAAAGTTATTGTATGCTATACACTCACAAAACCAGTTTTTATAATAATGTCCATTTTTCATACACAGTTTTTAACGAATTCCTCGAAATATACCATTTATTTTGAAAGAAAATAAATGGTATTTGCAAACCTTTCTGTGTCGTATATCAAATAAAAGGACTTGTTGTGAGGATCTCAAATATATTTTTGGTATTATTGTAAAATAAATAATTTTGAATTTATTCAAGAAAGAAGACTACAAATGACCATTCCCCCCTGATCTCCGACACTACTAAGCGTAAAATTAAAAAAATATATGTTATTTAATTTATGGTTTGTAGATTACAGGAAAATTTATAAGAATTCTATCAATCTTCTATACATATAATAAAATCGTAACCGATCACTGTCTGTACAAGGAAGATAAATGAGAAAAAATATTGTTGGGGGCTTTTATCAACGCAATAGAACACAAATCAATGATTTTTAGAATTTTTGTCTGTTTGTCTTTTAATCTGTTTGTCTGTGCGTTTGTGCACGCTAATGTCAGGAACGGCTGCACCGACTCGGTTGCGGTTTTCAGTAATGTGTTTTGATAAGCTTCACTTAACATTTAGTGTTTGTTTTATCTAAATCTGTTTATAAATAAAAAATTCATATCAATTAAAAGAATTAGGTCATCAATTTTTGTTTGAAAAATTGCTATAATAACTGTTCCGTTACATTGGCTAAAACTTGTGTTATAAAATGATGATTGAAAGTTAGTAAAACCTGCCAAGTGCGAATCAGACTCGCGTACGAAGGGTTCCATACCATTATGTACAAAAAAATCACTTTTGCTGTATGGGAGCCCCTCTTAAATATTCATTTTATTTTGTTTTTGGTGTTTGGTGTTATAGCAGCAACAAAAATATATCATCAGTGAAAATTTAAACTGTCTATCTATCACGGTTTATGAGATACTGCCTGGTTACAGACAGAAGGACAGAAGGATAGTCAAGTCTTAGTATTAGGGCCCCGTTTTTACCCTTTGGGTACAGAACCCTAAACATTGACAATTTCGGTGGATTTGGAGCAATCTTAAAAAAATGTTTTTTGGTCATTGATAGATGTCGCTGTTCAAAAATTTTAATTTAAAATTTAAGTGCGTCTCTAGGCCTCTGCAGACAGAGCCTAGGGCCGCAAGACCTAACGACGCCCAACCGCACTTCTTAGCGTGATTGTGGGTGGGTTCCATGCTGCTGATCACATTTCCGCCCATTCATTTGATCGGCTTCTACGATCTGCGTGGAAAGAGTTAGATATTAATTTTTTATGTTCTCCTAAACCATTATGGGGACAAAATCGCGGTGAGTGCCGCGCTGCCTGGTACTCCTTGACTACGAGACAGATTAGGTTAGGTTAGCTTCCCACCCTGACGGACTGCCCAGCCTGGGCGGAAGACCGCGCTGAACTGTGCACGGTAGTGGGGGACGGACGACCTTCCGATGTTTACGTTGTCACATGAACGTCGTGGAGAGCAGTGCAGGCCTTTGCGGAGAGCGTCATGCTCCGCAAAGAGGTGGCGGACAGAGACCGGGAGGCGACAACCGACCTGGCCATCCATCCCCGGCGCACAGGGCGCAGGAGGCGGGCTTTTGACCCGCAACTGCTGCCTCCATAACGTGAGCCAATCGGGCGATGGAAACTGGATTATAGAATCCCGTCTTCACCATACAATCAGCCCTCAAGATTTGGGGCCAGCAAAAGCAGGCCCTGCCCCAGGTGCGCTTGACGGCAACCGGGGTCCACCAAGACGGCCGCAGAGGATAGAGAGAGCGGCAAAATAACAAACACCGGGCCGCGTGAAGACCGAAGTCTCGACCCGGGCCATGCCCAGAGAGACTGAGCTTGAGCTCTTAACCCTTGCAATGGGTTCCTCTTGGCTTTCCTGAGGGTGAGGCGAACCGCAGGTATTGAGCCCATTCCAATATGGGAACCCGGGCGGGGGGGAACCTTACCTAACATTACCTTTTTTTTTTTTTTTTACAATTTATTGGTTTAGGCATTTGTCCTCTCACCTGATGGAAAGCGACGATGAAGACTAGGATGAAGCATGCCTATCCAAAAGATACCCATTCAATCTACTTTTGAATGTCCCGGGGCTGTACTTCTCTGGGAATATAGACGCAGGCAGTTCATTCCACACCTTAGCTACTCGAACCAAAAAGGAATTGTCAAAGCGTTTAGTTCGAGACTTAGGTATTTCAACGACAAAAGGGTGAAACCCCTGTCCGCGCCTCGTAGTCCGATAGAGAAATGGTGAGGGTTTCACGAGATCAAAAAGAGCCTTCGAACACTCGACGATGCTCTAGGGACTGCAATTTTCTATTCGAAAGCTCATCGCTGTTTATAAGCCTGCGGGCTCTTCGGTCAACAGAGTCTAGTGCCTCAAGTTGGTATTTAGCGGAGCCATTCCACAAGTGACTGCAGTACTCCATGCAGGAGCGAACCTGGGCTGTATAAAGATTAAGTAGCCGTTCAGGGCTGAAGTACTGCCGGACCCTAGAAATGACGCCCAACTTCCTGGAAGCAGTCAGTGCCATCGACTCTATCTGTTGGCCGAAGTTGAGTTTGGCCGTAACGCTGATGCCTAAAAGCCCAAGATGGTCAACTATCGGCAAGGAAACACCTTGGAAAGTGGGTGTAAGTTGGAAGTTACTCTTTTTTGCAGAAAAGAGACACGCCTGGGTTTTGGACGGGTTGAACTTCACAAGATTGGCGTCACCCCAATCCGACACCCCCTGTAATTTCAAGTTAACTCGTTCAATCATAGACTCTCTCAGTGACTGGATTTCTTGTGGACTTGTACGGGCATTGGATACCTAACCTAACCCTTTTTTTTTCTCGCGGTAAAAAATCCCCTTTGGATACCTTACCGGTCACGAAGAACCGGTAAGGTTATGTGGTGTTTCCACTAAAAAAACCGCGGTGTCACCTCTCAGCTGCAATGGTGCGCGGCGACCGCTATGGTGGTCCTTGCCCGCTCTGGGGTGCCTCTCGTTAAGAGAGGGCATCAGAGCTACCATGTGGCCTGGGGGCCTTTCGGCCCTCGCCCAATTAGGACAGGCACACTGACACGACGCACGCCTTACACTCCGGAGGGCTGTCTGTCGGACAATGGAATCCTATTTCCACTATCCAATCAGCCCTCATGATTTGGGGCTTGCAAAAGCAGGCCCTGCCCCAGGTTCGTCTCACGGCGACCGGCGCCGGCGCCCAAGCCGGCCGCAGAGGACAGGGATAGTGGCTACGTAACAACAACAACACTCCTCTTCCTCCGCGACCCCTACCGAAGCTGTAATGCATAACCCCCATCGCGACAAGATGGGAACCCGATAGGGCGAACCTAACCTAACCTTAGGTGTGGTGAACGGACCAAATCAGATGAAATTTGGTAGGATGGTGTAATCCTATGACCAAAACACAGATGGGCAAAGTAAATAAATATTTTTTAAATTAAGGGTCATCTTCGAGGAACAGTATCAAAATATAAATAAAGTTTTGCAAACCTTACTGTGTCACACATCAAATGAAAGGGCTTGTTATAAAAATTTCATTTTTTTTTATTATTATTGTAAAATAAACAGTTTTGATTTTAATCATGAAAGAAGACGAAAATTTACCATGAGCTCCGAAATTATGGAGCATAACATTTTGAAAAAAAAAAATACAAAATATAGTTCATTGCTTGAAGATTACAGGAAAAAAATGTTAAAAAATATTTTATTTTTAAAGACGGAGACGAAAATTGGCGAAAGAAAATTATTTATTTATTTATTTATAATACAATTCAGTTCCCTAAGTAACACCTAGATGGCGCTATCCAAAGTTAAAACGAGCTATGGTTTCGTTCGCTATATAATCGCGGACATTTTTATTAATATTTGAAAAACTAGTGAACTGATTTTGATGTCCAAAGAACTTAAAAATTCTATTAATATTACCTACATGCCTGTCAAATTTTATCAAAATCGGACCATCGGTTCGGCAGTTATCGCGGTACAAACATACATACATACAATGTGTTTTCGCTCCAACTCGATTTAGAGACCTCGCTCGCTTCGCTCGCTCGGTCAAAAATAGTCCTTGAAAACGCAGTTGTAGCGGTTACGTGCAACTTGTTTGTGTTTAGGCCTTTAGTCGTCTTTTACAACATTTAAAGGAAAAGATGAAGTGGTCTTATTCTAAGCTAGAAGCCACACAACATACTTAAAAATTTAGTTTGTTACTCTTTTGGTGCATCTACACTGATGTTGATTGTCGCACAACATTAAGCAACATGATAGATTGAATATTAACATTTAAAAGTTTCAATAAAGAAAATCATTCTATTTTATATGATTTTCTTCAGTTACTTAACTCAATTCCTAGGTAGCTATTTGTTACTTGGTAAAAATAACATCAGTGTGAATGCACCATTTAAATAAATAAATATACCTCACATTACCTACCCTCTGTGTGTTACAATACCTTTGATCCTTATAAGCTTTTCATAATACGATTTAATAAAACACGATTTCTGGCCAAATATTCTCGTAGATAAGCTTTTAATTAATTTCCGCATTCACTTGGCAATCCCAAAGGGACAAAAGGTTGTTTGGAAAGGATTGTTAGAAGTTTCGAATTTAATTTACATATTTTCGATTCTTTTAAACAGTTCATTTTTTTTTAGTTCCCACTTGTAATGTTAATTTGGCGAAGAAAGAAAGATGGAAAAACATGCGATGCATCGCTTCGAGAAAAGGTCGGTAGTGCCGTGCGCTTCTATTGTCTTGTCATGGCGGGAGCACTCCCGTGCCCCCGGATAGCGAGAATGTGATTAAGATAAATACTATCCTTCTGGCCTTGTGTCTTTTATCCTAGAATAGGATCACTCCATCTCTCTCTCTGTGGAGTACAAACATCTCGTGCTACATGCTAGTTAAATGCACTTCCAAAGCGGGTTGACGTCAGGAAGGTGGGAGTTCGTAAAACTAAAGCCAAATAGTTCTTACTTTTCTGGCTATTTCTTCTTGCTTTCATATCCTTCGGCATTTTTAACTCTAGAGAAAAAAGAGGGATTTAATAAGCTATATGCTATCAATTCCACTTAACATCGGTTGGAATATATAGTAGTTCCGCCAAGGACGTGTGTGGATTTTTTTTAATTTGCCTGGCAACTAAACCATATTTGGAGAAGTAAAAGCAGCTGTGTTGCTTCGGAGCCCAGGGTGTGGACCCCGGGCTTCAAAGCAACATAACTGAGATTGCAACCAAGAACATTCTTTTTTACGATCACTATACTGCTAGGAATACAGCTTATACTACAGTACTGTACATACGTCAACTAAATATATGACTCAATTCCCTAAAGAAACTCATTAGCAAGGCGGGGGAATGCATTACTAGTGCTTTTGCAAGTTAAGCCACTCCGGGTGAGGTCGCACTTGGACAGGTGACCAGGTGACAGGCGGCAAAAAAAATCTCATGCTACAGAAGGGACATGAAGCCGTTGACCAGGCTGTCAACATTGTATGGCAGTCGTCAAGCTATGTCAGATGACTTTAGGCAACTTGAAAAATCTTACACCAGTGTTACCCACTTTCACACACGAAAACGGAGAAGTATAAAATATTAAAGAGAGACGTTGTACAATAATTTTTCGAAACTAAAAACCCACTCCAACAACAATCTATACCCAAAGTATTTTGATGAAATTTCCTAACAATTTCACCTTTTAAACAAAACAAACTAATTCCCAAACAGGCCCAGGCGTTTTCAAATAATCGGGGAACATACATAAAAAAAAAAACAAATAAAACGTGTAACGGAAGGGGGGTATCAACCCGAAAGGGAGTAAACATGCTAATAAACATAAATGAGTCAATATGTAAGTCAATATGACCAATTTTTACTATGGGACCATGCCTAAAATCGTAAAAAAAATATTCACCTCCATACAACATTAAGTACCTACCGTAATGTATGGAGCTTCAGATTTATTTACGATTTCAGGGATGGTCCCATAATTAAAGTTGTTCACATTAATTTGTATGTTTACTATTTCGGGTTGATACACGTTGTACACTCTAAATGAAAACCTCCTTCTTTTTTAAAGTCGGTAAAAACGAACAAGTAAGTAGAAACGAGAGAGGTTGTACAAAAATGTAATAAACCTCTACTTGACATACATTTTTCGTACACTGGGAGTTGCTCATCGCCAGCAGCGGCTTGGGGCATTCTTTGTACGGTGTAATATCTCCTATTGTTTTCGTGAAACGAGAACCGCAAATGTCTTTTTCCAATTAAGGCCATGCTAGAGTTACAATTACATTATTTTTGCAAGTTTTTATTTAGCTTGCCCTGATTGTTGATGTTGTTTTTTGGGTTGAAAGTTAACTATGAGCCACTTCTCGGTTTCCGATGGAGATAAAATTTTGTAAATCAGATGACAGTGCAACATATTTTTCTCCAAAATTTTTTTTTGGCATTTTAAAGGCAAGATCAATAACTCTTCCAAGTAAGTATGGAAGAAAAAAAACTTATGTTAGGTGCGTACCAGCTACTTCTCTTCCCGCGCAAATCGTAAAAGCTGATCTAGAAAATGAGCGAGAATTAGCATCATGATAATATTCAACAATATTTTGATACCCTTTTTTCATCTGAACGCCTTTGAGTCCTACGACTCTGGGCTCTGTCTACTCCGTTACTGATAAAGACGTAATAGTGTATCATAAAGGTCAAGCAATATTGTATTACTTTTCTTAAAAAAATAATATCTGACAAAAAAAAACACTGCATAATTACCACGTCGCGTGATTTAAGCTAATTTTTTACTCCCGACGACGCAAAAATAGAGGTGTAATAAGTCTGCCTGTCTGTCTGTGTCATCCCTCGAATGGACCGATTTCGATGTAGTTTTTTGACGTTAAAGCAACGTTTGTTGCGGTAGATGAAAATCGTTTCAGCTGTTCAAAAGTTATACGGGGTGAAAGTTAGTCGAGGGATTTTTAATTTCCCTGGAAAATAAGTTTCGGTTGACATTTATTAGAACATTTCAATTGCTAATATTCAAACAATTTTTATTTGAACCCTTTGTTTGAACCCTTTTCCTTTTGTGTTTCCTATATTATCAGCTAAAGTAACAACAGAGATTTCAAAGGTAAATTCAAATATAATTTTGGAAATATAAAAGGGAATTACTTTAATCAGGAAGGATCAAAAATCATGTTTGTATTTTAAAGTATGGGCGCTTCCACCTATCAAATCGTCTCATACATTCATTAATTACCTACTGTTAACATGAGGATTTTATCATTATATTTTGTGCTAAGGAATGTGAGTAAATACATTCTCTTTGATCTCAGCGTATTCGCAGTTGCATTCTCAGATCTCGAGAGATGTTAGTGCAATGAATCTAAAATTTTAAAATTTCATTTGAAATTGAAATTATTTTTTAGAAAACGGAAAAGGTGGCAAACGGGAACATGAAGGATGAGGTTTATTGTAACATCGTTACAAGATGAAATGCAATCTTGACGTCCGCTTTCCGGCTTTTTCTTCTTCACTTCGCACGGTCTTGAGAATCCTTGGTTGTAAGACCATATGACGTCAAGTCAGCATTTCTTGAGACAACAACGTCTGCCGGGGTCTGATCGAGGCGGCATGGCTACACATTTCCGCAAGATATGACCGTACTAGCGTAAGTGACTTTCTTACAGTTTGTCTGCTATGTTACGCAAATGAAGGTTGCCGCAAATACGAGTGTTTCACAAAAAAAATAATACAATGGTCAGTGTCAGTTACGGTAACGGAACGGTGTCGTGAGTTCGATGGTTTTTTCCCATTTCAAAAAATGCTCAACCGGCATAAAGAAGTTTTTTTTTCACTACAAAAAAATCTATTGGTTTCCGCACCGCAGTCCCGTTTAACAATGACGATATTTGAAGTCTGTAAATTATCCTACTGTTTGTTCTTCTTCCGTTCTTCAGAAGGCACGTTACGCCGTGTCGTCTGTCATCATTAGCTGATGACATGGCAGTCGTCAAACTATGATTTTTGCTTAAAAATTAGTCAGTAAGCACTTTCTTGCACCAACAATAGCACTTTTGTAAACAGTATTTTTGCTCAAACTTTTGATAAAGCTTTAGTTAAAGCCCTTCTTATGAAATAAAAAACGACGGGTTGCACTACGGGAGTGCCGGCAGAAGTGAAAACTTGAATATTAACGTTGTGCATTTTTGAATGGTTAGGGAATAATTTTGCACGAATTGCTTTAATATCAGTATAAAAGTACTGTGATTTATGTGGTAGAATACAATATTTATTTATTGCGCTATCGTACACACACATGAAAATTTATATTACATTAATTAATCACTTTATATACACAAATTTTACGAATACACAGCAGTGTGGCCACTACACAGACGGTCGAGCCATCAGCTGTCACTATCACCATCCATGGATGCGCGTGGCACGCTGTAACATAAACACACACAAACATTCGCGCAAGCGCCCTGCGCCACCTAAACGAAACAGCAGGCACAGGCATACATTTTCGCCGTGCCGTAGAAAGAGAGTACTTCCTCTCCTACGCCGCGCCGGCTGTCTACTCTCCATCCGTCTTACGTCTTACGAATTTTCGATCAGGGTCACGTGTCCTAACGACCTGACGGGAGTTTAACATTTTTTACCCATTACAAAAAAAAAGTGCACAACGCCGCTAAAGAAGTTTTCACTTCAAAAAAGAAAAGAACATGTAAACAATAAAATTGTAATTACTTTCTCATCCAGAATAAATTATCTTCGTATTTTACGCTTGAGCACACGTTTGATCGCTTCCGGCTTCCGAAACGTTTCAAATATTAATTACTGTTGGCATAAGAGGATTTTATCGTTGTCTCATTTTGTCCAAACAAGTACATTATTTCTTTATGAATATTATTTAATGGTTTAAACACGTAATAGGTACCTAATTCGAGGTTTCTGGGTGAGAGTATAGGCTATCCATGTCCATTTGCGGCACATAATCATGATGCTATACTAAAGCTTGTATATTATATGCACTTATTGAGTGAAAGTTACGTTATAGTATAAAATTATAGAAAAACAGCCACGGGTATAATTTTACCAGGGTATTTACACTACAAAAAAGGGCTATTCGCACCATTTCAGAGATTTCTTTAAAGAATATTCTAACTATCCGGAGTCTATATATCCTGGTAGTCCTTTCAGACTTGTTAAAAAAATACTCTTCTTAGAAACGGATAAGAACAGGGGGGTTACTCCATAATCATACAACGCAATCACGTCTGAAAGAAACCGACGTAACGCGAGTCGTGCCTACTACCCACTCCCTGGATGACGATACCTGCTCACGTATTCTTTTCGTTCCCATAGACAACGCACATCGATACCGGTGATGTGAATTTTGTTGCTAAAGTTATCGGTACTATGACGGTACTTTCAAAAATAATTAATTTATCTTGATTGGTTATTAAATACGAAAAGTTTACTTTCTTTTCTTACATTTTAAGTTAATATGAACCAAAAAACATTTTTATAATAATAAAAAGTAATTTATTTCAGTATCGTAAAATCGGTATGACTCAATATCCTAGAGGCCATGGCCATAAAAACATTAAAAAGTCGTATCACAGACATGTCAACTTCAAATATGACATTTGTATGACATGACATGTAAACATAAACATAACCTATGGGTAATATACTTTTATTTCCATTTGTTTTAAGAAAACTTCTCCAGTTTTATTTCGAAAGGGGGCGATTGTTACCAAACAAACCAAAAAAGGCAAATTTTGAGACCCAACGAAAATTGGAAAGATTCACGCCGAAATATAACCTCTACAGTTTAAACCTTGCTTCCGAGTAACTTTGGAGCGCTACGACCTTCATCTTCAGCAACTAGCAAAGCAAAGAACTTCTCAGAACAACATTCCAGCTGCTCTAAGTCACCTATGTCAAAAATACGTTCTTCTCAGTGAATCCCAAAAAATAAAAGAATTTTGTAACCCTCCAGATTGTGAAAGCTTGTGATTGATAATTTATTTCGAGAATGACTGTAATATTAGCTATACAATGGATGGAAAATGTATTTCATAAGCGACAATACATTGTACCTATGCAAATATATTATTATTTGATGTAAAAATGTTGATTTTTTTATAAAGCAAATTATTTTCAACGCCTGAATTTCTTGTAATTACTCAAATTAGGTACCCTTAATGCTAGCAATTACTAGAGAGAATAGACAAATATTAAAAACACAAGTCATGTGTATCAGATTGGTTGCATAGCTAAAATGAAAATCTTTTGTAGGATGTGTACTTTGTTTAAATTTGTGCGAGAAGTCTTCAAATTCAATTTAACTTTTTGCAGAGGATGTTTTAGTGAGTTGTGTAGGCTCTCACATGCTGGTCTGAAAGAAAAGGCTTGGAATGTAGCTGATGCTTTTCTTCTTGTACAGACTATAAAGCCGATCTAGGGAATGGGCGAGTTTTAATCAAGTTAGTAGCCAATGCCACTGTATATATTACTATTTCCACCTTTGCTCGCCCACCATCATGCTTAAAGTGGGTTTAAAATGCTTTATCTGTTTTGACGACCTCCGTGGCGTAGTGGTCACCATGCTAGTCTACCACCCAGAGGTTCCAGGTTCAATCCCCGGTCAGGGCAAGTTGGAAAATGGCCTTTTTCAAATTGGCCTAGGTTTTTGATGTTTATCTATATATGTATTTGTTATAAATTATAGTATCGTTGATGTTGTATCCCATAACACAAGTCACGAACTTACTTTGGGGCTAGCTGAATCTGTGTTATTTGTCCCTATTTATTTATATATTTGTGTAGGTTTATTGTACCTGCATCACAAATAGGTAGGCATTTGAATAATGTTTTTATGTACTTATAAAAACATATTCTAAAACCTAGCCTAAAGATTAATAAAAACTAATTTAAAAGAAATCGTGGCTTCATTCATGAATAAAATCAAAATTAAAATATTAATAAAATTATATATTGTTTTATTTACACTCCTTAATTTTAAATGGTATTATAAACATATCAATAATATTAAAACACTGCATGGATGTTATCAGTCGGAGCCCACAAATCCTGGCTGATTGTAATCACATTGTGGATTGAATTAGTAATTGTTAGTAGTTCTTCTGCCTTGCTCTGTACATCTCCCTCCGTTAGTTCAACATGCTGCATTCGCCATTAATGCCTTGGGTGAACCTGTAAAATATTAATTCAAGTAGTATAGTGTTACAGTATCAAATATTCATCCTTAACGGGGTAGACAGCAGACTCTATCGCCGTAAGAGCACAATGTCACTTTTAACCTAACGGTGGGGTGGAGGTATTCTTAGTCATCGCTTGAAGTGTTTGTATCATTTTACATCTTGTATGCCAGGTCAGTAAATATTTTTGTACTATTGGAAAACAAAAGTACATGTATTCATAATTTTTTTTAGCTCTGGACCTAACAACATATTGGGAAAAAAATTATACTGACCTGCGCAAGCAATTGATAATTATTTTAGCCACATCTTGGTTTATAATGGAGCTTTTGAGCTGATAGTATGCGGCCTCATCTAATCTCATTAGGGGTTCCAGTTTGTCTACGATGGGGCATTTTGTTTGGGTTTGTTAAACTAAATATCTGGTCCAAAGCCGCACCACTTGTACCCAGAATCTCCTATAAAATAAGAAAAAAATGCAACATGTATGTATGTAGGTAGATATGTTAAAAACAAGTAGAAAGGGAATAGCACCTAGTAAGCCCTTACAAAGTGTAGTGATAACATATGTAGGTACAATTGACATACCTAGTTAGATAGCTTCTTCGCTGGATGATTTATATGGCTATTTTGTCAAAAAAAACATTATGGCTCTATACACCATAGTGTGCATGCACTACAGACCCACACTGTCACCTGCCGCAAACACCGAGACTCAGTCTGATGCAACTATAGCCACATCCTCCTTGTAACTGCCCGTTCCATAAAATGCAAGAGCAAATTAATATCTGTAAAATTATAGTAACCGATAAGAGGTTCTATACCAACCACACACTTAATGACATCGCAAAAGAAAATTAATCTAAATTCACAATGAGTTTACATTCCATCACCTTGGAGCTTGGAGTTATTACAAGTCGGACGAT
Source organism: Acrobasis suavella (assembly GCA_943193695.1). Classification (NCBI taxonomy): domain Eukaryota; kingdom Metazoa; phylum Arthropoda; class Insecta; order Lepidoptera; family Pyralidae; genus Acrobasis; species Acrobasis suavella. The sequence continues at coordinate 36,112,126 of OW971928.1, forward strand.
GAGGGAGGCGAAACAATCCATCTCTGAGCTCCATGCATTCTTATTTCTTGTTCCTTCAAAGGCTAAATCCATCGACTTATACATCATAACCTTAAACGCAAGTCCGTCGAGTGCAAAACTCACTATACTCTAGTCCAACAAAATAGCGGCTCACCCACAGCCCACAGCTGGACTTGATAAATTGTATAGGTAGGTAGATACGTAAAAATTTTGAACTGAAACTAACAAATAAAAGCCCAAAGCCGTTTCGGACGAAACGAATGCGTAACTAAAAGAGGTGACTTTGGCGGGGTGGTGAAGCGGGAAGGGTCGGGGGGCATTTTCAGACGACTCGCGTGCTGTCAAGTAGACATTTTGGCGCAAATCGAGTACCGTTTTGCTGCTTATCTGTCAAAGTCGTTGCGTCCGCATTGAATACGTACGAAAGCGACCGCTGACGTCATGACGAAATGTGTTTCGGATTGCCTCGCATGTGCACGCATCGCGTACGACTGACGTCGTAACATTATGTAGTAACCCCCCAGGCTTCGCCGGGTAAGTACGACAAGATCGGATTTCACTAATGGTGACACACATCCTAGATTAGAAATCGTTTACATTAAACGAGCAATTCTGGTATGAATATTTATACAATTAATGATTTGATGAAACTCAGTATTTTGGAAGAGACGAGGCTCAAAAATGATTATCATATAAAAAGTACGAGCAAAGCTCGGTCGCCCAACTAGTAATTGTAAAGCACAGAGCACAGTACCAAGCCATTATACTGTTCAACAGGCTTCTAAGGGAACTAAAGTATATTCACTGTGGCGACCTCTACGGCCACTACGAGGAACTACAATCAAGAGACAAATCGACGATAGTTCACAAGAAGCATATGAGATGGCGCCAGCAGAATATCCTACATCTCGATCTTAGAGTTCGCCCGATTCGCTGCATATATACAACTTCCGACGATACACCGTCGGAGCCGCGGTTCCCCAGGCGCAAGAACATGCCTGGCGGGAAGATCTTCCCTTTGTGGCGGTCGAGCATATCACCTCGATCCCGCTACAGTGGTGACCCCCGACGTGATTGGAAGCAACCTTCTCCATCATCAGCAGCTAAGCAATCTTCTTCAGCATCGTCGAACTCTGTCATCGTTGTTCCTCTCTCTCACTCAATATTGGTCAGCAGCAGTCTCACAGCAAGCCAGCGCAACGGGTCAATCTTCAGGTCCATCGCAGCCGACTCACCGAGCTTCCTGGTCCTGATACCAAGCACCCACAACTCACTCGACGACTTCAGCGACCGGCGCATCCCCCGTAGCATCGCACCCTGGATCTGAGGCATCTACTCTCCAGCGTGGCACTCCGGCAGGACATCATTCCGGCGCCAACAAAGTCGACAACGCTCTACATAGTCTCGACTCACCGCAGACTACGAGCACGCTCAGCACGGTCTCGACTCACCGCAGGCCACGAGCAAGCAATTAACTTCCGACTCACTGGAAGGCTCCCGACTCACTGGGACAAGAATCATCTGGCAGTTGCAAGCTACGACATGAAGCACAGTCTGCACTTGAAAAAGCTATCAGACCTTCAGTCTTGGGAGGGAGTCCTGTGGCGACCTCTACGGCCACTACGAGGAACTACAATCAAGAGACAAACCGACGATAGTTCACAAGAAGCATATGAGATGGCGCCAGCAGAATATCCTACATCTCGATCTTAGAGTTCGCCCGATTCGCTGCATATATACAACTTCCGACGATACACCGTCGGAGCCGCGGTTCCCCAGGCGCAATAACATGCCTGGCGGGAAGATCTTCCCTTTGTGGCGGTCGAGCTTATCACCTCGCTCCCGCTACATTCACAGTCATCAATTGTCCAAGAGTGATATTTTCATTTGAAAAAGTGTAGCTCCTCTATTGACGAATTCTAGATTTTAAAGATGTTGTTAAATTTATAATATTTTACAACATCCACATAGAAATGGTTAAGATACTTGACATTCTCATTACTTTTTAATCTTCTTCTTCTTCTTCTCAGCATGTTTGCGTCCACTGCTGGACATATGTCTCTTCTATGGATTTCTATTTAGATCTTGCTGCGGCGATTCTGGTCCAGGTCACCCCTGCCGTCTTACGAGTATTAATGTCGTCCGACCATCTGGCTGCTGATCTGCCTACGTTTTGTTTTCCTGTGCGGGATCGCTAATACAAAATTCTCTGGCTCCATCGGTCATCATCCCTGTGGCAGATGTGACCAGCCCATTGCCATTTCAAATGTGCAATTCGTTCACCGATATTTGTGAATTGTGCGGCGACTAATGATGTTGCTTCGTATTCGATCGCGCAGGGTGATGCCGAGCATTGAGCGTTCCATAGCTCGTTGGGCGACTTTCAGCTGGTTTACCGTCCCGACAGTTAAGATCCACGTTTCACAAGCATAAATCATTACTGGAAGTATACACTTGTCAAATAATCGAGTCCTCAAATTTGGGGCATCTTAGATCGCAAGACGTCTGTGAGTTTCCCAAAGGCTGCCCATCCCAGTTGTATGCGTCAGTCTATCTCATTTTCCAGTGCATCCTTCTCTAGCCCGATCTTTTAACCTAAGTAGCCATACATCTCTACTTTCTCCCCCGTCTTGCCGTTTATTGAAATCTGGATAGTATCTGTGGGGCCCATCCACTTCGTCTTGTCCAGATTTATTTTCAGACCCACTTTCAGTGACGCCTGGCTTATACCGTTGAGCATCTTTTCGAGATCTTTAGGCGTCTCTGTCAGTAAAACGATGTTGTCAGCAAAGTGAAGATGGTTAAGGTATTTTCCGTCCACGTTGATGCCCACTTTTTTCCACTCCAGTGTCTTAAAAATATCTTCTAGGGCATTAGTGAAAAGCTTAGGGGATATTACATCTCCTTGGCGTACCCCTCTTTTAATTGCTACTGTTGTGGAAAAACCTTGTGTTTGCATCGTCATTGTAGCTGACTGGTACAAATTCTTCAGTAGCTGGACATACCTGCAGTCAATACGCCTTCTCGTAATCCACGAACTGGTTGGTTGTACTCGTGTGTTTTTTGTATCACTTGCCTTTCGATGAATATATGGTCGATTATGCTGTATCCTGATCGGAAACCTGCCTGCACTTTTGGTTGGTGTTCGTCAAGCCACTTCGTCGAGAATACTTTATCTATTTGGCTTAACAGCGCAATCGGGCGATAGTTTTTCAGATCTGATTTAGAGCCCTTCTTATGGAATAAAACTACAAGACTATCCTGCCATCTCGTTGAGATTTTGCCTGTAAAGAGCACCTCATTGAAGATCCATCGGAGTAGGTATCCGAACCGTACCAGGACCCAATTTGGCGTTAAAATTGTCCAATACTACATTAAATTTGGTCTTTTTTCCAGCTGCTAATGCCTTGTCTGTAAAAAGTTTCTACGTCAGCTAGCGTGTGTTTTGTTTCTTTCCGTGGAATAAACTTGGATCATTTTGATGGAGTACTGTTTGTTGATTTTCAATATTGCGTAGGCTACTCGTGGTGATATAGCACAGCGTAGTTATATTATGGGCGATTCTTTTGTGTATGAGGAAGCCTACGCTACCTATTGCAGAACTAGTACTTCCCGTATAAAATAATATGTTCCCGTATTAAATAATTGTTCTTCTCCATTTCGCCTTACCTCACTCAGGCCAACTATATTCCAATTTATGTCCGTGAGGTCCCTGTCAAGTTCTTCCAGTTTTGTTTGCATTCCGATCGTATTCGTGTTATACGTAGCCAAGTATAGTTGTGTGTGACAGCCGTTTGTACCTAGGGATTCTTTGCACCCCTTGCCACACCGTGACCACGACCGCTGTCGTAGCCAGAAATAGTGTGGCTACTGGAGACTGTGGGCCGTTGTTTTTTTGTACTTATCCATAAAGGTTAATTGCCATAATTTCAACGCGTTGGCGTTAGTGACGTTACAGCAGTTGAGATCAACTTCTGCCAAACCTCCTTCTTTCTCATCCGGGCTTGGGACCGGCAACGGCGAAGTTTGAAAATATTATTTTCAAATTATGATTCAAATTCTTATGTATTAGATTTTTGTATATTTATAATTTCTAACACAATGTAAGTTGTTTAAGAAATAAAGAAATTAAAATTGAAATCTTAATTGGCATTTCATGGCACGACCCTTACAGGCATTCGTCAGAGGTCTTCTAAGGCCAGAAGAGGAATGTAAGTATTTGCCGCAAACGGCGGTTAATGACACAGAAACATGAAAACACAATAATATTATTTGTCTGTTTATTTCTCCAATTTTCCAATAAAGTAAGCGTGTATGCAATCTTATCAGACACTACAGTCCTTTTGTGTACTCAAGTGATAAAGTAAAAAGATATTCTATTAATACCGTATCCTATTGAATTTTTTACCCTTCGACCCTTATTTATTAATAAATAGTTATATTCGTTAATAAATAGCTCTGATTTGTATCGATAGATATTTTAAAGTAGTTTGTCGTATTATAAGTTTGCGTGCTGAAAAGTGGAAACGACCAAATGTACGTTCTAAGTTCAAATTTCGCGAGCACTCGCGCCCTGAAGAGTTACACGAGCACTCGTATATATCAAATATTTATAAATTTTATAATTGGGTAGGTACTTTCCTTAGTCAAAAATAAACTATTTGGTATGATGTACAAAATAATGTCACTTGCCATGATCATATCCATTTGCAATGTGATAAAAAAACTGATATTAAGACCCCTATTTGACTCCAAGAAACTATAACGCCGTTAGTCTATATTTCATACAAACCCCATAGAAAATGTTTCTTTGAACGTTTGAACGTTTAGGACACAATGAAGGAAACGGGAGAGACCTTTACCTAGCAAGGGGACGATATAGGTTAGTTAAAAAATATTCATATATAAAACAACATTATTTAGTAAAATTAAGTATCAAATGTTATAAAACTAAACTAATACCTACACCGATAGTAGTGTTATTTAGCTACTTTAATACTATTTAAAACTAAAGCGTTGCATTATTATTAACGTTGATTAACTTGTTTATTTTTTTAATCTTAATACTAGAGCGCTTGTATATCACTAATCCACCCTGACCTTAGCCGTTTAATCCCTGATTGATAGCCGCTATTTCAATCGAAGGTGAACCATTTATTTTTGATCTACGTTAAAGTGATCCAATTGCTGCTCGATATTAGGGTGACCAATCTGTCCAGTTCCAGAGGAAACTGGACTTATTAGGCTGTACTCAGATACATACCATCTAATTATAAAATGTAGAAATACTTTTTTCATGGGGGTGAAAGTATGCAATGTATGGTACATTGCAATTTTTTCCGTTTGATCGACGTAATCTATTAATCTGATTCCGGGCTAAATATCAAAACCACTTTTAGTTATTAGTAGGCAACCTAAATGTTTTCTCATTTTACGATGTTAAAGTATTGTATAACCAATAATTTCACGCGCTCAGTACCAAGCCTGTATGGTGAAGCGTGTAATGCAATCGAGATCTACGAACAAAATAAACGCAAATGAGATCTCAGAATTCTCAGGTTCGTTTTTTTAATAATTTTAATATGAGTGCAGCCGATATTCAGACTATTTTCATTTTACAAAAAAGGGCTATTCGAGCTATCTACGGCTTAGGATCTAGAGACTCACTCAGAGAATTATTCAATAAGAGTGACTTAGTTGCCCCGTATTATAGGCTCAAAACAGTTAGTAAAACGTTTATGGGGAACGGTATACTTTTTTATAATAAACTGCCACAATCGGTTCTTGATATGCCTGACAAAAAGTTTAAAGCTTATGTAAAGAAGGTACTCTGTGAGAAGGCTTATTATAGGACGGATGACTATCTTAAAGACAACAAAGTCTGGCTTGAGCTTGGCGCGGGTCCCTCTTAAAGGTTTGTATACTCAGAAATGGTCATAATCTGGTACATTAAGTACATACTGAATTTACAACTTGATTTGACATTATTTCAAAATTTCGACATTAAAAAATTAATTTAAATTATGACAACAAACAATGTATACTCTGTCCACATATCAACTATAAATATTAATTTCATTGTGAGTTGACGTTCTTGGAGAAAATGCTGCAGTGCAGTTTGTTACCGCTTCTTCTGCACTAGCGCTTTGGAGGCGGCAGTAAACTTAGCTAACTTTTTGACGTCAACAATTATTGTGCAATAAAACAAAGTGACGATTATTAAGAGATATTATAAATATCCTATGATAATAAAGATATATTTGAATTGAATTTGAATTGAATTGAATTGGTGGATAATAGTTTCAAGTTTTCAATATTTTGTTGTGACAAAAAGTTTTGGCATGATGCCAAGACTTTTTGTTCTTGGACCTTACGGACCTAAAGTTTCGATGCCAAGCTAAAGCGACAACTTTGACAAAAGAGATATTGTGGCAGGTTTTCTTGTTTTGGGTGGATAATGGTTTCAAGTTTTCAATATTTATATTAGTTTTTAAAGATAAAGATACATTTTACGCCTTTACGCCAGACCAAGTAGACAGAGCTAGGGCCGTAGGGCCCAAAGTGGGTGTTAGGATGGAAAAATGGATTAAGATAGTGATGAGTTGCAAGCCTTATCGCCTATTAACATCATTTTAATCTCGCCCATTCCCCTATTAAGGCGGCTTTCTCTTAATAATACTTATATGTATATGTATGTTGAATCTCCAATATCCTATACGCCATGTTGAATAAAGATATGGCTACCCTAACGCTAATGAAGAGAATAATAGTTAAACAAACAACAGTGATGCGTCGACGACGTGAAATTACCAGGATTGAAAACATGTGAATGAATTTGAAAATTAGTTTATGGTTGTGGCTATTCACAGTAATTTTTGTGTACCCAAAAAAAAGAAAAAATCAGAAAGACACAGTATTTCTTTAACTTTGTATGGTTTAAACAATTTATTATGTACTTATAAAACAGAACATTGTTCTTTGAATATTTTTTTGGGCCCAAAACGTCATTCTATTCCAATCCTTTCAGCCGTTTAGGCTTATATACTAGCCTTACAAACATTCATACATCCAGACATATATTAATTAATAACAGGATTTTTAATTTTTATTTCAGTGAACTCTCGTATTTCCCTCATAAATGTGCGCATCTATCGTTTGAAATAAAACATCATTCGTCATCAGTTCAGTTACATAACGTCCACTGCTGGACAAAGGCCTTGAAAAAAATACCATTTTTTATATACATATTACAAGCTTTTATTACGTTTCACTTGTCCTGTTCTGTCTTTCTGTCTGTCTGTCTGTAATCAATCTTGCAAGTTAAATTTGACCCATTTTCCGAGTTCCGATTGAGCTGAAATTTTGCACACATACGTATATCGCGTGACAATGCAATATTTTGATAAAATGGACCTGCTCTGATGATGGAGCTGAAAGGTGTTCATGGCGTCTCTGTGATAAAACAATAAAACCTCACCGAGTTTGGGCTTGATTGATTCGTCTTAAGAAACACTCATTGTTTTTTTTTTTTTTTATTAATGGCAACAAACAGTCATATACAGATTATAACAATATAAATAAAAAAATGTTTACATAATAGACCTAAACAGTGCCAGTGATTTCGGTATTTTAACAATATTAATTTTTGTAAGAATCTACTGTAGCAGAAGCGAATGAGCATTAAGTGCCTTACTAAAAAGGAGAAAACACAAAAAATAAGGGTAACAGTTATTTGGATAGTATGTTAAGAGTAGGTAAACTTTGATACATATTATAGCTTAGTTATTTTTCAGCGGAAAGACAAAAGAAAAAAAATATCTGTTGAGGAAAGCTAGTGAATGAGCAAATAAACAAATAAAACTTATAAAACTTATTAAACGAGTTAGTTTAACTATTTCTACAACGATGGCAAGTACTAATTATAAACTATGGGCTGAGTTATCTTTAACTTATTCTTTAAACTATTTAAAGACATATTAAACATATCTAATTCATTAAAAAGAGTATTATATTCATTGGTGGAACGACATATGAAAGAGTTAGCTGTGTATATTTTACTTAGCTGCGGGGGAACGAAAACTGAAAGTGTATGTAAACGTGAGGGGCGTACCGGCAGACGAACACGGGCTACAAAGTTAATCTTGCTTAGCAGTGTAGAGGAGTCTATGAGGTTGTTTACAATTTTATAGAGGAATGATATATCAGTAATTTTACGTCTATTGAATAGTGATAGCAGTCCATACCTATTTAAGGACTCGTCGTATGATTCAGATGGGCAATTGTTTCTGTAATTAAGGTTTTTAATAAATTTCTTTTGAACTTGTTCTATTCTATTCACATCCACTTGATAACAAGGGTTCCATACCACAGAACAGTAATCTAGAATAGATCGTACAAATGAAAAATATAAAACTTTAAGTGTTGTTATTTTATTAAATTCCTTACTAATTCTTAGTATAAACCCAAGTCGTCGAAATGCAGTATTTAGTATATGTTCATAGTGTAGTTTAAAAGACAATTGCGAATCCATTATTATACCTAGATCTCTAACGCTGGTAACTCTTAGTACATTTGTGCCGTTTACATTATAGTCAAAATTTATAACCTTTTTTTTACGTGTATAAGTCATTATGTAACATTTATCACTATTTAAAAACAATTGATTATCAGAACAATACTCACATAATGCTTGCAAATCCTCCTGTAATTTTTCACAGTCGTCAGTATTTCTTATAACTCTAAATATCTTTGTATCATCAGCATACTGTAGATGGAGACTATGCTTTAGTACATGTCCAATATCATTAATATAAAGGGAGGGATGTTATTGTATTTACTCTTGTTAATTAAAATATCTTTTGTTACAGATAACAATGCGCTCCTAGTTCGTGATCCAGTGCAGTAAAAAAGTGTTACAGTGAATAGTGATGGAACACGATGGATGAAGTGCAATACCGATAAAATGCGGTGGCTAGTGCTGTTCCTGCTCGGTGTTAGTGCAGTTTACTGTCAGAATTGTAGGGGGGAGGAGCGGAAGAGGGATTGTGATGTGTGCGACACAGATGGCAAGAACTGCATTATTAAAGCAGCTCTTCTTTTGCCGAGGAATACCACGTATGATGCTAATTTACACAGTGTAAGTAAAATTTTCTTGTTTACAGCAAGGTGCTTTTAAATTAAGTACAAATACTTAACCTTCCATGCTGGATTGGGAGGAAAAAAAGTTGAATGTAGCAGCTGCCTGCTTCCCGTGTAGATCCCGGCTCTCATTTCAGTAATTTTATTGTATTCTATGAATTATTTTATCGACATTAAAAACAATTACATTACAATCTATCTATATATATAAAAGAAGAAACTGAATGACTGACTGACTGACATATCAACGCACAGTTTAAAGACTCCAAATTTGACACATAGGTTTCTTATGAGGTCTAGGGGTGCACTAAGAAAGGATTTTTTAAAATTTACCCCCTAAGTGGATGAAACGGGGGTCCAAAGTTTGTATGGACAAACAAGATTAGTTTGACCATTTTATTCGAAACTTAGTAAAAGTATTCCCGGAACAGGGAACAGGGAACGGGGAACGGGGAACGGGGAACGGGGAACGGGGAACGGGGAACGGGGAACGGGGAACGGGGAACGGGGAACGGGGAACGGGGAACGGGGAACGGGGAACGGGGAACGGGGAACGGGGAACGGGGAACGGGGAACGGGGAACGGGGAACGGGGAACGGGGAACGGGGAACGGGGAACGGGGAACGGGGAACGGGGAACGGGGAACGGGGAACGGGGAACGGGGAACGGGGAACGGGGAACGGGGAACGGGGAACGGAGAACGGGGAACGGGGAACGGGGCACGGGGAACGGGGAACGGGGAACGGGGAACGGGGAACGGGGAACGGGGAACGGGGAACGGGGAACGGGGAACGGGGAACGGGGAACGGGGAACGGGGAACGGGGAACGGGGAACGGGGAACGGGGTACGGGGAACGGGGAACGGGGAACGGGGAACGGAGAACGGGGAACGGGGAACGGGGAACGGGGAACGGGGAACGGGGAACGGGGAACGGGGAACGGGGAACGGGGAACGGGGAACGGGGAACGGGGAACGGGGAACGGGGAACGGGGCACGGGGAACGGGGAACGGCGAACGGGGAACGGCGAACGGGGAACGGGGAACGGGGAACGGAGAACGGGGAACAGGGTACAGGGAACAGGGAACAGGGAGAGGTAGAGTCCTATAAGAACCATTTTTGACTTCTACGCGGAGGAAGTCGCGGGTTAAAGCTAATTTTGTTATAAGTAAGTACTTATAATAATTATCTGACTAAAATTAAACTAAAATCGAAACAAGTAGTTCGCCCTTTAACTGTGATCTCGCCAACCCCATATCTTGCCAATCGCTTGACTGATGTGACTCACGTTCGAACTTAAAAAATCTATTGGTTGCTTTTATACGTCTACCCTATTGAAGGTCCGATCAAAATACTCAAGTTATCGTCTTAAAAGAAATAATGATCGTTCACATTAACTCAGAGAACTTTGCTCGATTTGTCTTGGAGAAAAAAAGGTTGAATGAACCAGCTGCTTTGCTTCCCGTGCAGATCATTAAATCGAGGGAATGGACAAAAATACGAATTATGCGAACATGCCATTCGGCTACTTCGGCTAGCTACCCATCACTTTTTTGGTTTTCCTTTTCCTTCTGCTCGACCACCATCACGCTAAATGTGGTGTTTTGGTCTTGCGGTCCCGGGCTCTGTCTGCTTAGAGCCACCAGACCCAAACTCCTCAGTCTGCCCCTCAGGGCATAAAATACTAACCATAGCCCCTGATGATGATCGTCTCGATGAAACCGATCGAAACAAACTAGTTAGGAAAGGCCAACTGTTTTTTTCTGACTACTACGTGAGTAACATCGTGTCACATTGTTTGTTTGTTTGTAAGTACTTTATTGTACCAAATAATAAAATAAAGAAGGTATCCCATATAGAGATCTCTTCCAGTCTACAATGGCTATTTTGCCATCTCGTGCTAGTTTTAATAATATTACCCTATATCATTCCTATAAGTATAAAAAACAGTATGTACTAGCTACTTCTCTACTTCATACAGATGGTAAAAGGTGATCGAGGGAATAACCGAGAGTCTAAATTATGTCAATAGGTGATTCGGCTAGTAAGCCATTACTATTTATTTTGATTCCTTTTTTCACGTTTACGCCCTGGTGTTGTAGTTGTTCATGGGCAGCGGTGATCATTTACCATCAGACGACCCGCTTGTTCGTTTGCCCCCCTATAACATAAAAAAAGCCCACCATTACGTAAAAAATACAAGAAAATACCAGAGCGATTGGACAAGCTATTGTAGCTTTTGGCTCAATAAAGTTTTTAACCCCCAACATAAAAGAGGGGTGTTTATAAGTTTGACGCTAATGACTGTCGGTCTGTTTGTCTGTTTGTGGCATCGTAGCGCTCAAACGGATGGACCGATTCTGATCCGTTTTTTACAAGTTTTTATTTAACTTACTCGTCCGGTTAAGGAAAAATCGTGGAAACCAACATTGTGTAATAAACTCTTATCATTAGATGACAGTCATTGGAATCATTTGGCTATGTCAGATGTTTTCTGGCAACTCGAAAAGTCTAACACCAGTGTTACTCGTAGTTAATAACACTCGCAATAAGAAGAAGCCTATTTAACATGTAATAAACCGATAACATGTAAGAAGGCTATTTAACATGTAATAAACCGGTAACATGTAAGAAGGCTAGTGCGAGACGAACTCGTACAGGAAGGGTTTAGTACCTCCTTAAAATTTATTTCAAGTATCTAGTTAATATGCCGTTATAAGGATTGAGTTAAAAAAGCCGAAAAAAAAACGTTTCTTGTGTGACAATTATTTTATCTCAATCATAATCATCACAATTTTTAATTTTATCTCAATATTTGGAATTTGTGAAAGCGGCCATAGTCCCTCATAGTACATCATCGGTGAAAATTTCTAGTGTCTAGCGATTACGGTTCAAGACATAAAGCCCTGTGCCGACAGACAGACGGACCGCAATAATAGGGACAGCGGAGTCGCAATAATAGGGACGCGTTTGGGTACGGGACCCTAAAAAGTGCAAATCCATACGCCCGCGTTACTTTTTTTTTAAATATTTTTTGTAGGTTAACTTTACCAGCCCGTGTGAATAAACTCAAAATTGAAAGCACTAAATTGCTTTGTCCAATTCTTTTGTGTCTAGTAAAAAACGAAACGTTTTCAATTTTAAAATTAGATTTTAAATTATATATTCCAATGGTAGTAGAAGTCTCACTAAAAAAATTATGTTTTTTTAGACAAAAAGTAGGTACTTGTTCTATAAATAAATCCTCAAACTGCTACAAGGTGTCAAATATAATAACTTGCAGGTTTTTTTGTCAGTCAGTATACAGTACATGAGGCGCTTTTTTATTTATTTATTTATGAACCTTCAATTTATTTCTTCTTAATACAATTTAAATTAAATTAAAATGATGAGTAGTAAAATTTAAATTAAAACTAAATACGTATCTACTAAAACAACCTTAAACTAAAAAAATAAATAAAAAATATATTAATTAATTAAATCTTTATTGACCATAATAGCGAAAAACAGCCACACACACACAAACACACAAAAAAGCTTTACGTTCTCGCTTTAAACTGTAAACAGTAGTTCATAAAATAGTTTAAAATGTTATTTAGAGCCCTATGATACCAACAATTTAAATAATATCTCAGTTTCCTTTCAAATAATTTATTTCAAATTCACGTATAATTTTATATATATTTTAATGTTTTGTAACGTTTTGTGAAGACCATGCACGTCATCTATTGTTTCAATTTAATTATTTGCTTCAGCTAAAAAGTTGCGGTGCGTAAATTGGCCTTTATTTTTATTGCATTAGCGTAGAGTAGCAAGTATTTATATCTTTTTATACTGCGTGGTTTCCGGTTAAGTAGAGTAAGGCCACTGCAAGACCTCTTATGGATGTCGTAGAAGGCGACATAGGAAATGCAAGCTTGTTTGTTTTGCTAATTATTTTTCAAAACTAAAAACCGACTACACCCCCAAACTAAAAAACTGATTTTGATTTTGATTCGAACAAAAGCAAAAAATAATTTTCCAAATTGGTCGAGGCGTCTTCGAGTAATTGAAGTAATCATATAGGCATACATAAATGATAACTTCTTTCCTTTAGTTATGTCGATTAAAAAGACCTGATGATGACTATTTATTTCTAGGTGCAAGCCGTGATGGAGCTAGCGATGAAAGACCAGGCCATCAAGGAAGCTCTCCCCCCTGACGTCAAGTGGGAATGGCTGAATTATGATGTCACGGACTGTGACGCCGCGTACGCAGTCATCTCCGCCATAGACGCGTATAATGACTGCGCTCATGTCTTCTTTGGACCGTCATGCGACTTTGCTTTGGGTGAGTTTATTTTCCTTATATCGGCATTTAAACACATTTACCGGTACAATAGGATACTCTTACTGTATTCTCGATTTATAAACAGGGTCTTACAAAATATGTAGGTATGTGTTGCAAAAAATATATGTTAATGTTTTTACTGAAACTATTTTAAGATATTCAGGGATGTTACGAACGTAAATTTTTCTACATTTGCGAATGCGCATGCGAATATGAATGTTTAGGCTGCAATGTGCGAATGCGAATGCGAATGTCGACATCAAGTATTACAAAAAACATGCATAATGCATATGAATTGAAAAAATCGCTGGATTTCCCTTTTTTCCCGGTGCCGTAATAAAAAACTGTAATTATTCCAAAAAAGTTTTAAATACAATAAACTATTTGTTTACCTAATGAGCAACTACAGCAGACTGCAACTAAAACAAACCAAGCAAATATAAAAAAATCACGTATAATACTTAAACGCTTCCTATTGGTTGAAATAATCACGTTATGCCGCTTATGCGCAAATCATCGAAACGCAGAGTTGCGGCCCAATGGCGCGCCTGCGGGGCCTATGGGCATGTCATGAGTTATGACCAGGGGGTTTAAAACGGCCACTTTGACTTTTTCACCAGACGATACAGATATGAATTACATCGAAAATCGTAAAATGACCACATTAGCGCAATAAATATATGTTTCACGAGCGACAATACTTTTCCCAATTCATTTTTTTGACAGTTTCCTTTGCAAATTTATAAAATGGGTCACAATGCCCGAATTGCTTTTGTGTCAAATAGGAGAATCATAAACAGTTAGTCACGAGTAACTTTTTACGAAACATCTACGCGTAATGACATTTGAGGTAGAAAATAAATTGTATTCATAACCTATAAAAATTAAGGATAAACTATAAGGATTAAGGCCTTCATAACTTATTGAAGCATTCTCTGGTACTGGAGAATATTTTGTTTAGTTAGCAGAGAGTCTCAGGACCAAATGGGGTGTAGCCATGGCATCTAAAGGTAAATGCCTAAAAGTGAATTTGTTTATGCAGTCTTATATTGGCCGATTCTTTTAAAGGAAATTGAATTATTTTTACCATCTCATGTCCAGTAGTGGTATATAAGCACAATTTTGTCAAAAAGGGAAAAGTTTTTACTTAAAACTTGCTTTTTACACAATTTATTGGGGTTTTCCTTATAAATAATTAAGTACATACAGACATACTTATCATAAATGACTTTATGACTGGTATACAGCAAATAAAATGATTACAAGACAAAGACCATATTTAGCAAAACGATGAGGTCATGATCAAAACTCATGATAACCCTTCTAAATCCAATCAGCTCATAACAACTGCCCCTAATAACACTATCCCTGATCGTCTTAACTCACTCCCATACACATCATCCTTGCCTACAGAAACACATACAAATCACACAAGTACACTGACACTCACGCTAACTAAACAGCCATAATTTAATTAAGTATTTAGAATAGTGCTTCCTTCTACAATTTAAAATACTTAAACTCAATTAGCACATACAATAAACTAATCTATTAGGCAAAACTCGTATGTACACCTGCAATTCCTATAAAAAGTATTCCAAGGGAGGAGCCTAGTCATCTGTAGCACAGGTCCTCACGGGACCTATTTCAGGGACTAGTCTCTTCACAAAGTCTCCTATGACTTAACAAGACTGCAAAATAGAGATAAGTAATTACTTGATACCTATCGTAATGTAACACTTTTGTTAATTCTGTGCTATTGTGAAGAGAAAATAAACGTTTATTATTATTATTATGATAGGTTGTTAGCCCATTGCCTATTTAGAATTCTAAGAATAACTACTTATCTACAGTAGTAGTAGCAGTTGGTAAATTTTTCCCTCTCTTATCTCTGACTGGCATCTTATGCCAGCCGGGAATAATTCAATTTGAATATTAGACTTTTAAATCAGTATAAGTTACTGTTAGAAATAAAACAAAATGGGTAGGTACAGAAATAAAATTCTATACATAAATATAACAAATATAAATGATTTATTCTGATAAATGTATGTTGTTCTTGCTTTAATCTTTGTCTTCAGTCTTGTTTTGCTTCTTATTTCATTTGAGCAAACCCAGCTTGTTATGCAAGTTTAGGATCTCATCAAGTGAACCAAAGGGTTCGCTCATGACTCCCTTTATTTGCAGGAGTTCCTCTCTTGATGATACAAGAATGCTCTAGCAGTGGACTCGTTGCTGTTTCCTTAGCCTTCAAGCAGCCTCTGCAAACAGCACAAAATCATTTATTGCTTTTACAATAAATACTTAGAAGACATACTGGCACTTTAAAAGGATATATTTTTTTAGATTTTTTGTTACATTACAAATATTGTTTGAGACTACAATATTTCAGTCGGTGGTCATACTACAAGAATACTAATATAATACATGCCTACTACAAATCTTTACTATTATTTAACCTTTATTGAAAGCCAGGTCAAACATACTGTCGAGCGAAAAAAGTCTAGTACATAAGATTTTTGTTTGCCGAATAAACATTTTCTTTCTTTCTTTTCTTTCTTCTTAAATTAAAGGGTTTAAGTAAATCTAATTGTACAATGTACGTAACCCATTTATAAAATATCACACTCAAAAGGTGTGAGTACTTACGTGCGTGTGCTCTTTAGCGCAATTTGTGACACTCTTTCAATACGTATTCCTATTTCTACTTTCCTATAGCTACAAGACAATATCAAAGTAAATTATTGCAGAACTAATTGAAAACCTTTAATGAAAACCATTGAAAAGTAATTACGAACTATTGTTATTTACCCTGACATTAATAGGGAGAAGTGTCACTGTCATGTCATATGGCATACTTTTTATTGCCAGTAACAAAAAGAAAACACATTTTATTAAATATCTGTTTAATTCTAAGATAAATGAATGTTTTTTTACTTGAGCTATATTAAAGTTTATAAAAATAAAAAAATGTTAATACTTTAAATAAAGTATAAAAATGAACAAAAATATGAACCGGTAGAGTACCGGTTTCTAATTATTTTGTGCGGCAACCTTCTCGCCAAATATGTATTGCGATTTTAAATGAATTGAAGAGGAATTGGGAGATTTTGTGACCATTTTACGATTTTTAGAGAATCTCTAGCAGTTCTGCGAGGAATATGAATTGATTTCGGAGCAATTCATCAAAGTGGCCATTTTAAACCTGCTGCACACATTCGCATAGATGAGATTGATAAGAATGCGAATGTCGATGCGAAAGTTTAAAAAGATGCGATTCGCATATGCAAATGCAAATGCTAATATTCGTAACATCCCTAATATATATCTAGAAAAGGAGAAAAAAAAATTTTCAAGAAATATATCCCTTTTTTTGATCTGAACGGATCTCACACACACATACCTACTAAAACTTCTTTATCCCTAATCCGGTTTTATGCCGCATAATCCACGCCCATTTCCTCGCCGGAAGAGAAATATTAAAAATTTTTGGACTGGGGACCGCGGTCCGAGTTAATTGGAGGCGGCTTTTGTTCTGATGTCCTGAAACGTGATAGTCATATGTGTATCCTCGTGGAAGAAAACCATAGTGTCCGCATTTTTCTGTAATACAGACGAAGACTACTTAGTCCACATCTGTATTACAGAAAAATGCGTCCACTTGGACTAAAACTGTTTTGGCTCATTAGGTATATTATAAAAAATTATGGTAAGTATACTAATTTTTCTTTTCTCTGAGTAGAAATTAATGACGAAGATACAGCGTATTTACATTTCGCGTGACTTCACAATCAGGTACGATTTTCACCAGAAGGTGACATAAATCACCCCCCTTCAAAACTTCGATGGGTCCATTATTTAAGGATAATCTAGTTGACGGACTAAATTAAATAATAAATTTTTTACCCAGTCCACATCCCTATTCCAATCAGAACAGAATAACTTCATTCTGAGCTCATAAGTAATACTGTTTATTTGCCGACCTCTGCCAAAAACACGTTGCGTAATATAAGGCCCTTAGATAAAAGCATTGGCCTTTGTCGATAAATATTAACATGTACTCGTAAGAAAAGAGAAATATCGTGTTTCCGAGGGAGGATCCCACAATGTTGGTTATCAATCACTACGTCTTAATAACAGCCATGAGTGAACCTAGAAATGATCAAGTTCTAACGGGGCAGACAGTGCCAGGGCCGTAAGATCCAAAGCATGATGGTGGGTGAGAAGATAGAAAAAGGAATCGAAACAGTAATGTGTTGCTAGCCGCATCCTCTATTAACAAGCATTTTTGCCCAATCCCTCGATCGGTTTTTACGATATACGCGGGAAGAGAAGATGCTGGTACATCCTAAGTTTTTATTTCTCCTAGACCAACAAAGAAAAAGGATGATTAGTTCCTGCACAATTTTACAAAGCGAATAAAAATATTTCATCATTCCAAAGCAGCCTAAATATAGAAAGATAATCGGTGACAAATTTTTTTTTATTTACGTGTTATATCCCACTTTTGGGGAAAGACCTACCCTATTTCCTTCCGTAACTCTGTCTCCCTGGTCTTAACATACGTCCATAGTAGAGAATTCATTTTAATTGTACTAACCAAACCATACTTGCGGACTTTTTTCTCCGATACGTAACTTTGGCAACATCTGAATTCAGTCACGTGTTTGAAAGAAACATCTTTTTATCCTCAACGAGATACTCTCGTGGGACGGTAAAATACAAAATAAAATTGTTGCAAACAATGAGCACAGTATATTCAGCCTTATAATTTCAGTCCGCTTACGAAATTTAACGCTTCACTCACAAGCTAAGATGGATGTAGTGGATAATATTGAAATTTATATTCAATTTAGTGTGACGTCATAAAGCCCACAACCTGCTGACAGCCAGGACTCTTCCAACGATTTGACATTCTGACATTTGTCAAGGTATCATGGATATCATTGAAAAACATACATATACATACTTATACAGGGTCTAACAAAATATAATTACTGAAACTATTGTAAGGGTGGATTGAGTCCATGATTCTGAACAATTTTCTCCAATTCCCATGTATCGAATTGTAAACAATTCTTTTTAGCCTTTTATAGAAACTCGGATCAGCCGTTCAACCATTTTGGGAGGCCGAAATTCTTTTTCGTATTTCGATATTAATCCTTGGGGAAAGTTATGAACTGAATCCAACCTTTAATAAGTTACAGTTTATTTTGTTAGGCGTTGTATACAAACATACATAGTGGCGAAACCTATAAGACTTATCTCACACCGGAACGGCAGCGGCGGGCAGCCTAGTTAACTGTCAAACCATAGTTACCTTAATTTCTATCTATGAAATGCATCGATCATAATTAAATGATGAAATGCATAGAATAGCTTGAAAACTACTCGGCCGCTGGCACCGTTGGCAGTCGCGAGCGACAATGAAAATGCACTGCACGTCGCTGCTGTTCCGGTGTGAGTTAAGCGTAACTCACCTTTTGGCTTCGGTGTAGACGGATAAATAAAACATTTTAAGCACTAGATAGATAGGTATAGGTAATGCTATATCTGACCACACCTACATCTTAACTCTCACTAATTTGTAACCAAACGAAGCCCGAACAACCGCAACAAGTTCCACAGAAAACTTCATTTTATTGCTAACTCAATTTATCTCCGGCCCTGGAGCCTTTCATAAAATCCGATCATTTATGTCTACGCTAGTAATTTTCTTCAATGTTGACCTGTGAGAAAAGTAGACACTACTAACTACTTAGGTGCATATCTTCGAGCGCAAATCGTAAATACAATACAAACAATATAATAAAAAGTCAAAACCGAGGAAATGGGCAAGAATCTGAATTATGTCAACGGGCGATGTGGCTAACAAACCATCACTATTCTGATTCTAGTTTTTTGGCTTTTAAATATCCATTTTATCATATTTTTTTTTATAATCAATTGAACCAAATAGAATTTTATAAGTGTCTTAAGTTTAAGGGATGGAAAAAAGTTATTGCCTGAATGATTCTCGAAAAATACAATACATTTGTGTCCGGCAGAGGTGTACACCTATCTAGAAACTACCTATTTTCCCTCGTTGCATACACATACCTTGTCTTATCATGCATAAATGTACTTATATAATGCGTATGTACGCTGGACCATCGAGTCCTCCTATACGTGAGTCCCTTCCATAAGACTTTCGGAAGTGTTCGATGTTTATGGGGCTAAACGAAACACCTGACACCGCTACGATGGTACAGTCCGCAAAAAAAGTTTTATTATCACGTTCAAAGATAACAATACTACATATGATACACATATATGTACCTAGTATTGCTATAGTATAAAACAAAAGATTCCAATATGAGAACACAGAATAGTTCAGGTTTACTAAAGCTTTCAATCACAATTTTTTCTATATTTTATTGGCATCTAAAACAATCTTAGGGTATCTACATTAAGAAAGAGACTCTTTACGGTATCATTAGATGAAAAGAGACGAATGTAAAATTTTAACCGACTGCAAAAATGAAGGAGGTTATCAATTCAAATGTATATATTTTTTATGTTAGTTCTCCAATTACTCGAAAATGCCTGGACCATTATGGAAAACATTTATATTTGCGAGGTGGTCCCATGCCATATAAATTTTAATCAAAATCGGTTGTGTACTTCAGAGTACTGAAGACGGTGAAAAAATATCTCGTTATAACTATTTATGTTTTTCTATTTTGCTGACCGTCCCATATAACAGAAATCAACCACGACGAAAGACAAATAGGGGTAGCAGATGCGTTAATTATCTGCCACGACGGGGTGCTATACTTATATATCATTGACACTATATTTCATATCGTATTACGCTAAGGTTCGATATTATCGCAGGCAAAATTGCCTTTTTCAAATTGTCTTGGGTCTTGGGTGTTTATCTATATACGTATTTGTTATAAAATATAGTATCGTTGAGTAAGAATCCTATAACACAAGTCTCTAACTAATTTTGGGGCTAGCTCAATCAGTGTTATTTGTCCCTATATATTTATTTATATAAAAAAAGGAAAATATGTTATAGTATCAAATTAAAGTCATTGATATATATCACGTCTTCATACCTTACGGAGCAGCCAGAGGTTTAGAAAATCCAAAACCCACGTTTAGATTACGATGGTAATTATATTATCTTTCTTTTAGTTTATAAGAGGGTGCCAACATGAAAAATAACGACGGGTTGCACTCTGGGAGTGCCGGCAGAAGTAAAAACTTGAATATTAACGTTGTGCATTTCCATGGATGCGCGTGGCACGCTGTAACATAAACACACACGAACATTCGCGCAAGCGCCCTGCGCCGCCTAAACGAAAGAGCAGGCGCAGGCATACATTTTCGCCCCGCCGTAGAAAAAGAGGGGGATACTTCCTCTCCTACGCCGCGCCGCGCCGGCTGTCTACTTCCTTATTAGGACTTTTTCCAGTCCTCTGCAGGCACTTCATTTACGAGTATGGTCTGCTCAAACGCTGACAGCGCATCTCCCGGCGACGAAAATTGTTTATCCCTTTGAGTAGATTTTTTATTTTCGGGAATAAAAAGAAGTCACATGGCGCTAGGTCAGGGCTGTAAGGGTGGTGTAAGGACTCACCCAGGAGTTTGACGGGCGTGTTGTCTAGGAAGTCCCTCGTTTGATCGCGGTGTGGGCGGGCGCGTTGTCGTGGTGGATCAGTAGCCCGCGGGGCCCTGTGTTTGGTCGCTTATTACTCTAACAGAGAAAACTTCTGGCAAGCATTTGGTAGTATACTATTCGGCAATTCCAAAAACTCACTATCAAAATCTTCTCCCCGCTTCTAGATCGATAGATATAGATAGAATCTATAGATTTTGAAACACCCAAACCTTTGACTGGCGCTTCATTTTTGGATCGTATTGATAAATCCAGGACTCATCACCTGTAATGATGTCATAAACACACTGAGGGAAACCTGCTTCAAATTTGTTTATCATATCGCGGCACCATTCTCTGGTACTTTTTCTCTTCTATTTTATGGTGTGTTGGGCTCCTAATTTAAAGGAGTCCATTTTTATGCCCATTTGTAAAGAACGTTAAAACACACATAAAAACCTTATATTCTTCAATGAATCAGGCTATTGCTATAGCACTAATATGAATATTAAATCTGATAAGTATTATTTGAAGATTCTACCACCGCGTCGGAAGGCTGAGTCATCACAAAGAAGAGGTGGTCAGAAACTCTGTGGTAGTTATTTTCTAGTTATATTGACAATAATTATGTCTATTAAAATTAACATGTAACAGTGTGTTAATATTGTTACGAAACTGGGGTTCGAGATTTGGACAAAAACACTAAACTTCGAATGAGTGTCTTTATCACCATGGAAACCTAGGTGTACACGTTAAGATAGTCTTCCTGATGTCCAAGGTCCAAGTCACGCAGCAGCTGAGGTCCAGCTATCTTATCAAGATTGTCGCAGGTACTTCCACTTGTCGCACTAAAGTAGGTTTCCTTCGCTTTGGTTCTCTTCGGTGTGAGCGCTTCCGTTGCTCGTGAACTGGCGTGACGCGCACTCGATCACCTTTTTAAGCACTGATATGGAGGTCTACATTATTCTCGAATAATCTCCATACATGAAGAATGTCTTTCGATCAGGGACCGGACAGGAATATTTATATTTCGCATTACCGACATTTTTGTAGTATCGATATCGAAATATCGATACTACAAAAATGTCGAACAAAAATATAAATACTACTATTTTATTACAGTACACAAATATCGAAACACTATGGAAAATTATCAGTATTGATACCGATACTGAAATACCGAAATAGTACCAATAAAATACCTTTCGGAAATTCTTTTCCATTATTTATAAAAACGTTGAAATTTTAATTAAACAATCAAAAGTAGGTAGTCGCGCGCAAATGATGAAACACCAAATGAATAAACGCTCGCTTTAGTTTAGTTGCACCTGCATGTTGCTTGCCGTTGCCGTACCGTAAAGGCAGCGGCACGAAACTCTAGCGCTGGCCTTGCTTGCACAGAAGTCAAAAATGAGTACCGTTCCCGTGCGCAGTATCCCCTCTACATGTCGCTCAGCGCTAAACTTACGTGCCGCAATATGTACCTCTCCGCAAATCGCACGCACCTGGCAACTGGCAACTGCATCTGGCAACGACACGTATTGATAAAATTTTCGATAGTTTTATTAATACCCAGAATTGATATAACCAGTACTCGGTTTCGATAAAATTATCGATACTTTTTTGGTGACACCACGTACCCTACCTCTAGGGGGCGGCCAGAGTGGAGTCGCAAGAGCAGAACATACGCTCCAGGGTGAAAGTGTATTACACGTAATGGCGTAATAATAACGAAACCCTCTCTCGGGGGTCAGCCCCGTGATGGTGAAATTGGAGCCGCACCTCTTGAAACCCTCAGCTGTTTACATTGTCTGGCGCCCTGATTGCATCTTCGTGGCTAGTAAAGGTGCCAGGCTAAAATTGTAATGAGAGATTTTTGGGATAAGTCCGTTTCTCACTCCATAGCCCAGTTATCCAGTCCACTAACATCCCAGCCACATAGCCCAAACCAAGTAAATCCCTCCCTGGCAATAGTTCAGCAGCTATGGAGGACTGTCCGTTAGTGCATCTCCATAATACATTAAGAGATAGACCTCCATAGATGCAGCCATCTCAATTTTTAGATAAAAGGTGCTAAAAGGCTTCTTCATATTGGCTTTGGCCCCATGAACGCCTCAAAGGACCAGGTCCCCATGGAACTGTGGCTGAAAAGCATACCAACGTAATAATAGTAGTATTGCTATCTGAATCACCTATTGACTTCAGATTTTCGCCCATTACCTTGATAGGTTTCTAAAATCTACGAAGGAAGTAAAGCAGGTGAACCATTTTATGTATTTTATTTTATTTAAACTTGCTTAGGAAGTGTTACTTGTCAAGTGGACAGAACGTTTATGAGGCCAAATTGCCAATTTGTTTCAAGGTTCTTTCATCTTGTTATAAGAGGATTTGTAACTAATTCAACAAAGCTGAATTAAGGATACTAACATTAGTATGTTTTGAACATAACGATATCAGACTTAGAGTACTGTTTAACTAGTTTGGTAACATTAGATATACAATACGCGAATTGAACACGACGGGTAACATTAGATATACAATAAGCGAATTGAACACGACGGAATCAATGATATGTACCTGACGTATAACCGAATAACGAGTATATAAATTGTTTTTTGTAGAATAAAAGTAAATAAGTAGATAATTTGGAATAAGATATTATATGTACATAATGTTATATGGCAAAGAAAGAATATTTTTTTTGTTGTCTTTTATCATATCATATAACATAAGATAGGACCACTAGCTTTTTGTTTACCAAGAGAAAAAGTATCGTAAGATAGGTACACAGAGAAAGTGGGTACTTTATACCGGCTCACACATACAAATAGTTACACTATTTTGGAAATAAGTAAATGACACTTACCTAATAGTACATAAAGCATACAAGAATCGAAAGATATAGGTTGTATGATTGCCAAGTCGCTCGCTTTAACAATGACAGCGCGTAAGTCTAGAATCCAGTTCCAGACATTTAAAGGGTTGGCTGGCGTGGTGCGGGGCGCTTATGCGTAGGTAATGCTTATGTATAGTCGAGACTTTTCCGCAGCTTTTCCTCGGAGTATAGAGGTCTTGGCATTCGTACGAATGTAGAAATTAATAGAGAATTACATAAGCTATAGGCTAGTTTAAGTTTCATTGTTAAAGATAAATAATGAATAAGAAATAGAGGAAATAAAGTTTGCAAGCTTAGAGGGAAGTGGGAGGCAGGTAATACGCCCGCGCGGCTATAAATATAGCGCGGCTAGCCCGCAGAAATCATGAGAAATCCGACAGTAGATTGATCGATAAATGAAAAATACGATTTGTTATTTGAATTTTGCGAAGAATATACCAGCTGCTTCTCTTTCTGCGCAGATCGCAAAAGCCGATTTAGGGAATAGACGAAATTTGAATCCGCCGGCAATCCTATTTTGGTTTGGTTATCTTTTCCATCTTAACGCCAACGATTACGCTAAGCGTGGCCTTTGGGCCTTACAGCCTTGGGCTCTGTCTGTACCTCGTTAGGGTTAAAGACGTGATAATGTATCTGCACCTTAGCTCATGTATAAAATATAATGGTCTTATAACCAAAGATGTTCGATATCGTCAGAAGTGGAAAAAGTGGAAATCGGCTTCAGCTACAGCTGAGGATACAATACGAATTCACTATTACAATATTTGACTTTGCAAAGCTTAAAACTGAAAAAATGTTTATGGCATACCATACGAGTACGCACACCTTATAATCCCTAAGGCTCGGCCAGCGAAAAGAAAAGAAATACGTATATTTATCGAACCTTAACAAACACGAGAATCGGTTGAGAAATGCGAGTTGTAGAGAACAACATCCGGACAGCCGGGCAGACATACTTAGATAGGATATTTGCCAAGCCGAAAGAGAAACGCTTCGCTCATCGCTTCGCGCCTGCTCGTTCAGCGAAACGTTAAGTTAGAAATAATAATATAAAAAAAAATCATTCGGTACGCGCTACGCGCTATGATGCCACAGAGAGACACAGACAAACTGACTCGTCAAACTTTATGACACCCCTCTTTTTGCAGGGGGTTAAAAATATTCATCATTTGCGCTTTATTTGCTAGCAAATATCAAAGAACATAATTAACAGCGGTTGTAATATAGCTGTCAGTGTTGTAGTTTATAGGGTAAAAGCTTCCGCACATTAGGCTATTCATCGCTATCGCCGCTTGTGTAAATTTACTGCCTACACATATGAACGAATGGGGTAAGTTGGCTATTCTCCCGATCGGCTTTTGCGATCTGCGTGGGAAGAGAAGGAGCTAGTACATTCTATTTTTTTTCTTATCTCTCAGACCATTGGAAGGTTGACATGCGAGTATGACATGGATGTTTTAAAATGAGTTAATCCAACGGTTAGACGAGAGTAGCTCACGACCGTGGTAAATGACAATCCATAAGAAATGCCTAGTTCCAGCAGTGGAAGGTTCAAGGCTGCAGGAAGGTTCATGATGATGATGAACTCAAAGGTTCAACGTGCTTCAACGAGATTGGCCGCTAGGTGGCGTGACATAAACATTGTGCACTGTGTAATTTTAATTTAAAAAATAGTTTAAGTAATCCAAGAATCCTAAATAAAATATAATTGTGATAATAGCTGCTCAATAGAGACGTGATAGTGTTGGCAGCAATATATAACAGCATATTTAGAAGATATAAGGAAATATCGGGACAGGCTGATAAACGCAAGAAAAACTGTGAGTGCTTTGTATTTTGTGGTATTTTTTTTTTACAAACAGCTTTAGTGGCATACTTTGTGGCTAAATACATCATGAAAACGTATAAAATAATTGCGAAACTGTGAATAATTTTAAATATTCTCTTTTAACGAACGAATTAATTCACATCGAGCTATTTAGTTTTGCTACTCAACAATAGAGGTCACCACTTAGTATGAGAAAGTCACCGCCATCTAGATGCACTACGAAGAACTAAGACAAAAAATTGATTTTTGATTCTGCCACTCGCTAACAGAGGGCGCTAGCTACCTGTTCGCCTGACAAGACAATATAAACAAAATGCTTTCAGCCTCCAAGACCGTTACTTCTGAGAGCTGCGCAGCTTGTGGAAATTCACTAGCAAAAAAGGAATACTTATGTTGTGTTACGTGTAAGGCAGCATATGACATATTATGTCTGAATATGAATAGTCAACGTTATCGATCGTTTTATTCCGCAAACTCTGAACGGAAACTTAATTGGAGATGTCCTGAATGTTTAAGTAAAATGCCAAAACAGGGAAACCTCTCTACCCCGGTCCGTGGAATCCCCACAGGCAGCAACAACGAAATTACAGTTGATACTGTAAGTAGCGACTACAGTCAAAACGTAACGTTCAGGAACAAATCCACTAAAACGCCAGCTAATGAAGAGTCAGTATTAAATGAATCGAAACATGAAATTGATGAGTCAATTAGCTCGACGTCGTATGCTTTTCTTGCGCACGAATTGCGAGCAATGCGTCAAGAAATAAGCCGAATGTGTGACAAAATGAATACATTTACCGAGACGATTGATAAACGCATGGATAGACTGGAGGAAAGAATGTACTCAATTGAAAACAAAAGATCTGAAATCGAAAATGGTAAAATTAAAGAATTGGAGGAAACAGTATCAAAATTACAAATACAAATCCAGGATCGTGACCAAGAAGCACTGGGAAACGACATAGAAATAGCGAGCTTTCCCGAAGTAAAAAATGAAAACACCACTCATGTCATCCTGACAGTGGCCAAGAAATTAGGCGTGGAGCTGGAAGAGCGCGATGTTGTTAACGCTCAACGTGTAGGGCCAGTGCCTGCGCCTGTAGAGGGCGGCGCGGCAACACGCGCGCGCCCGCTCGTAGTGCGCCTGGCGCGCCGCGCCGCGAGGGATGCGCTGCTGCGCGCCGCGCGCGTTCGCCGTGGAGTCACTACTGAGGGCATGACGTTCCAGGAGCAGCAACCTCCCCGCGCCTTCTATGTGAATGAGAGACTCACAAAAACAAACAGACAGCTATTCCAAAGAGCAAGAGAAGCTGCCAAGCGCTCACACTGGAAATTCGTTTGGACGAAAGAAGGAAAAATATTCACAAGGAAAGATCAAGGGAGAGCCAGTGCGCGGATTCGCTGTGATGCTGATATTAGCAAGGTTTTTGGTAACGAAAGCGTTAGCTCCGAACAAAACAATATGCAATAACTGCCATTTTTTAATAGAAATTCATGTAGATAGTTCGTATTTTTATCGTGCTTCATTGAATTACTTATGGAAAATAATTAGCCCAAGTCCTTTGTTAACTAATAGAATAATAGAGTCTATGTTTTGTTATTTACGAATACAGTTTTATATAATTATTAACAGAAGCATAATTTTCATGAGAGAATATATTTTTTTAATTTCTACTATGTTTATGTTGAATTACTTCTATGCATCATATCTGCCTATGAATATATTTTGTGTGGCATTCGACCATCGGTTGTTAATCTGTGTATTAGAAATACGAATGGTTTTCATTTCTGTATCGCAGCATATAATTTACTTATCTATAAAATTTTACTCATATCTTTTTATTTATTTATTTCATGATTTTATTAATAACAATACTCATATAATTACGATCACTAAATTACACATTAAACTACATAAATTTATATACTTTATACTGGATGTTGAAATTTTAGCTATTTTTAAACTTACGTGGCGGCATATTACGATTCTGACATTCTATTTGAATAATAGTAATTACATAGAAATTTCTTATAGTTTCGCAATAAGGTTTATTAAACGAAAACATTTAACAATAGGTTTATTAAATCCTGGTTCGCTGGGGAATCGCCGTCGTCACGACGAGTTTCTAGTCACCATGGAGCGTCATGCGGTGGACATACTCGCTATTAATGAGACCTGGCTTCAGGAGGATCAAGATGCACGCGCACCCACAGTGCCCGGCTTTAAGCTACGTCACGTGCCACGCTCAGTGCATGCGCCGCGCAATGGCGGGGGTGGAGTCGGTTTCTATCTGCGGAGGGGAATAAGTGCGCGAATCCTTGAGCATCCACCATGCCAGCATGTCGAACAAATGTGGATTAGCATAAATCATGGTGGCTATAAGCTCGCTATTGGCACTGCGTACCGTCCGCAGTGGATGAACATAGATACATTTTTGAATGCAATGACAGAATCAGTAAGTATTTTTTCGAGATTTGATCACGTGATTTTAGTTGGAGATTTTAATATGGACCTTTTGACCCCAAATGAAAGTAGTTCCAAAAGTCTTATAAATTTTATCGATTCCATGAGCCTACGCCAATACGTATCAGAACCGACACATTTTACTGACCACTCCGCTAAATTATTGGATGTCGTTTGTAGCAGCACGGGGGTCGTAAACCTTGTAGTCGATTATGTGCCAACTTTGAGTCATCATGCGTTTATATCGTTTGAGTTAAATATAAAAAAGCCGAAGCCAAAGCCTAAATGGATTACGTATAGACCACTGAAAGATATGGATGTTGATGCTTTTAATAAAGATTTAAACACCATACCGTGGGAGGAACTGCTGTGTGACAATGTAAATGATTCTCTTGATGTTTTTAACAAAGAGATAACAGCATTATTTGACCGTCATGCGCCGCTTAAAACTTCTTACGTTAAAGAACAGAGTTATCCCTGGATAACAGAGACTATAAAGGAAATGATGGAGTTAAGAGATAAGGCGCACTCTAAAAGTCTTAAAACTAAATCAGAAAAAGATAAGTCATCATATAAAGAGTTAAAAAGGTTAGTTAATGAGGCACTGTATAATGAGAAATCCGCATATTTTCGTTACAGAATAAATAAAAATATGAAAGATCCGCGTAAGTTATGGAAAAACATAAAACGCAATATCAATTTTAATAAGCAGCAATCAGACATACCTCCTCATATCTCTAACCCTGATGACATTAATAAATACTTTCTAGACGTTCCCGGTAACACCACTCTAGATATAGAACAATTAACTTACCTATGGTTTAATAGATTTAGTCAGTCCGTTTTTAGTTTGAAACCAGTGGATGAAGCCACTGTGTTTGAAATAATTAAACAGTTTGGTACTAATGCTCAAGGTGTGGATGGCATATCAATGGACATGATATTTCTTACTTTACCACGTACTTTACCCTTCATTACAGCCCTTATTAATATGTCGATTGTAAGTGGAGTGTTTCCAGATCAATGGAAAAATGCTATAGTCCATCCACTCCCAAAAATTAGTAATCCAAAAGAATTCAAGGATCTTCGAGCCATAAGTATATTACCCTTCCTGTCGAAAATATTAGAAAAAATTGTCTGTATACAACTTGTACAATACTTGAATGCAAATAATATTCTACCTTCTAAGCAGTCGGGATTTCGTGCTGGGAGAAGCACGGCTACTGCTCTCTTAGACGTGGTTGACGATATTCTGGCGGGGAGAGATGTGGGTGAAGGTTCGATCCTTGTGCTGCTGGATTACACTCGTGCTTTTGACACCCTTAATTCAACATTACTCATGGCCAAACTAACGTTTTACGGATTTGACGGCCCTACACTGAAATGGTTCTCTAGTTATCTGACGGATCGTTACCAAAGAGTGGAAACTACCTCTAGTGACGGCACTAAGCTTATTTCCAAAACCGAGCGTCTAAATAAAGGTGTACCACAAGGATCAATATTGGGACCAATATTGTTTATACTATATACAGCAGACTTGCCCAAAATAATAAAAAATAGTGAATACCATCTCTACGCTGACGACTTGCAGATGTACAAAACATTCAATCCACAAAACACCGACTCTGCAGTTAACCAGATAAATGATGACCTTTCACGAGTGGCGGAGTGGTCGGATGCCAATGGATTAGTATTGAACCCGAAAAAGACTAAGTATATTGTTTTGGGCACTAAAGCTCAGTCCTCTAAGATCAAAAGTCACATACCCGTTATCAAACTAAAGGAAACCGAAATCGAAGAAGCTGCAACAGCCAGAAACCTTGGTGTAGTAATGGACAGTGGACTTCAATTTGAAAAGCACGTTATGGATATAGTTAGAAATTGTTACTATCGGCTGAAGGTTCTGTATCAGATAAGGGACTATTTGAATGTGGAAACGCGTATATATCTATGCGAAACTCTAATTTTATCAAAATTAAATTATGCCGATGTCGTCACAGGAAAACGTTTACTCGCTCGTACTCGGAAACTTATTCAACGGATACAGAACTCATGTGCTAGGTTTTGTTTCCCCATTCCTAGAAGAGCTCACGTAACACCTTATTTGAATAGTAATAATTTACTTAACATGGAGTCCCGAAGAACACTGCACTTTGCCACAATGCTCTTTGGTATCATTAAGAAAAAATATCCACCCTATTTGTTTGATAAATTAAAATTTACCACACGTGCCCGAGTGCCTGATCGCCTAATGTGTCCCAAACATAAATCCGCAGCTTTTAAGGGCAGCTTTAGGTATGCTGCGACTAGCTGTTGGAACAATATCCCACCACCCATCAGAAATAGTAAAACGTTAAGTACATTTAAAATTAAACTCAAAAGACATATTCTCGATATTCAAAAATCCTAAATAGCAGTTTTCTTATCAATCACATAATATTATATTTATAGTTTATTTTGTTTATTATCATTTCATTGTACATAAATGTATATATATGTGTATGTGTGTGTATGTGAATATATTTGTATGTGTATATGTGTATATATATGTATGTATATGTATGTGTATGTATAAATATTTATATAAACATTTTAAATTGCTGCACACAATGTACTGTAACGCCACTAGCCGTAGACTTACTTTTATAATTTCTGTGTTTTGTTTTGTAAAAGTTTTTCTTTGTTTTGTGTTAGCGTAAGGCATCCGCGGAAGACCAGCGTCGTAGTTCACGCTACGACATATGCTGAGCGGAGACCTTTTTGGTACACTGCAAAATTTTTGTTTTTTGTATTAATGGTCTAATGTACTTGTACCAAATAAACATTTTTTCTTTCTTTCTTTCTTCCTGATACAAACTGGTGTGCGGAGGTCCTACAGGTGTGTACCCATTCACCGCAGCATTTGCAATTGTAACTCGAAACGACGAGATACGGTCTGCTGGATTATGTAAATGACCAGTAGAGTTTCATGATGTCCGAAGTTTTATATTTTACTTGACTTACAATTATATACAGGGCTACTATAAAATATTTAAATATTAGCTGCTGCCCGCGGCGCTTTTCCCACATTTCAGGGTCTTAATTTTCCTTCTTCCGAGTAAAAATTACGAATAGTAAGATTTTTAGAGCAATTTTTTCATGCTAGTCTGGCAGAAAAGAAAAAAACTTACAATGTACCCGCTGCTTCTCTTTCCACGCCGATTCTAAAAAAACAGTCAAGGGGATGTGTAAAAATGCGAATCGTGTTATTAGGTGATGCGGCTGGTTGCTAGCTATCACTACATCATATTCATACAGTGTTTGCTTGTTGTTACGCTGTTTTAGCGTAGTATAGTTATATTATGACTATTATGAGGTTTTACTACCGGCCGTCTACCTGACGTCAACTCGCCTTAGAAAGCACTCGTTATTCGTAATACCAACTTTAAAATTCAATTATTAATTTCTGCACCTGTGTGCTGAATTGAAAAGGAGCTTATGTGAAGCCAACTTTGCATAATTTGATGTCAAAGCGCAGTGATATTTTCAGATTGTTCTACCATGAAAGAACAGAACAGAGGACTCATATTAAGGCTCACAATATGACGAAAAAGAAAAGCTAAGCAAGGTGATGGGTTTTTAATATAGTAATTTAAAAGGTCTGAGTTTTCCGAAATTAAATCCACACTAATTTAAACTTTTTTCAAAAACTACTAGGCCTATTTTGATGCTGTTTTATTCACCATATAGAGCATTTCCACAGAATTGTTTACACATATAACACATACTCGTGCGAAACCCTGCGACCACTTGTATAAAATATAACTATTGAAAAATATACGTAAGTTTGGAGATAAAATCACAAAAATATGCCGAAGCACGTTTACCAAGTAAAATATGAGGCATATAAAGTACCTGTATCAAAATTTCATACCTTTCATAAATAATTATAGGCTGTTAAAGAGAGCTGATATTATTTTGTGACAATAATATCTATACCTATTCGTTGCACACCGTCCCTTTATTATTAACAGTTAAATTGAACGTTTATTGGTAATTAAATGTATTTTAGAAAATTTTAACGCATGGTCCCATAATATGCTTAACTAGATTTAGCCCGCGACTTAGTAGACGTAGTAGCGAGATATTAATTTCATCCCCCTACTACCTACTCATTTACCGCCAGGAGTACTCCTGCGAAGTTTTAATAAAATGATCTAACTTATCTTGTTTCTCCATTCAAACTTTGGACACACCTTTTATCCCCTTAGGCGGTGAGTTTTGAAATATCCTTTCTTAGTGCACCCTTCTTAGTGCATTCCTAGACCTCAAAAGGAAACTATGTGCCAAATTTGGAGTCTCTAGATCCAGTGGTTTGGGCTGTGCGTTGATATGTCAGTCAGTCAGTCATTTATTCATTTAGTTTTTTCTTTTATGTGCATATACATTATACTGGATAAACGTTGTTTTTCATAATTTTTCAAAACTATACACTGTCTTCACCCCCAAACTACACTACACATTTTGATAAAATTTTCCATGAGATCACCTGACAAAGTATACCCTTTTAAACAAAAAAGAATTTTCCAAATCGGTTCAGGCGTCTTCAAGTAATCGGTGAACATACATAAAAGATTCCGACGAATTGATAACTTCCTCCGCTTTTGAAGTCGGTTAAAAAGTAGGTTTGTTTTCGTGATAGATTTTCGCCAGACAACAATAATTTAACACTTGCACAGTATTCCAAAGACCCTTCGGACCGGACATTTTTAACTGACCCCGTAGGTTGACGTAGTTTGTTATATTGAGCAATTGTCTAGAAGTAACCCCTATTCAAATATGGATAGTTTTCGAGAAAAAAATTCTTAAAGTTCGCGGTTCCGGAGGGACCGAAAATAGAAAAATATTATTTATTTATACTTTGTTTTTTTTTTTTTCAACTATTTATTTCTAGTATGATGTGCCATTCAATTATGAGCTCTCAAGGCTTTTTATAAAATAACAATTGTTAACAGTTTAGAAGATATTTAAAAAAAATCAATTTTTGATTTTGATTATTTTTTCAAAAAGTATATAGTTTCCGCACGAACTATTTTATTCTGGTAATACTTCAGCTTTATAACTACCTATAAAAAAAAAACAGCAAAGTATCTTGCGTCTAACTTGAGATATTCGCCATTTTAATTTTGTATAAAGTGCCTGCAGTATTGGTCATAGCAAAGTTGCATTGAAAATTTTGCTATACGTACAATTTCTGAGTACAAATTGCTTAAATATGTACTTTTTAGTCGTGAAGAAGAGGAAAAATTTCCTGGTTCATTATTTTGATCAATATATTATGCTTACACATTAGACCAAGTTGAAAATTTGAAATTGAAAATTTTGCTTTACAGTTTCTGAATTAGAGTTTGTTTAAACTATCAAAATATTGCCTTATGGTGCTCCCTCACCATTCACCTGTAATGTAACAATCAAAGATTCGATTTTGAGCCTTACGAGGGAGCACCTTTTAAAAATCTTCTTCTCTTATGTATAAAAATCAATTGCTGTTCGTTAGTCTCGCTAAAACTCGAGAACGGCTGTACCGATTTGGTTAATTTTGGTTTTGAATTATTTCTGGAAGTCCAGGGAAGGTTTAAACATACGCGAACGAAATCCCGGGCTAATGTATAAAGCAAGAAGTCAACTTGGCCTAATGTATAAAGCATATATTGATCAAAATAACGAACCAGGAAATTTTTCCTCTCATTCATAACTAAAAAGTACATATCTAAGTGATTTGTACTCAGAAATTGTACGTATAGCAAAATTTTCAATGCAACTTTGCTATGACCAATACTGTAGGCACTTTATACAAAATTAAAATCGCGAATATCTCAAGTTAGACGCAAGATCCTGAGCTGTTTTTTTTTTCATAGGTAGTTATAAAGCTGATGTATTATCAGCATAGAATAGTTCGTGAGGAAACTGCATACTTTTTGAAAAAAAAAAACAAAATCAAAAATTGTTTTTTTTTTATATTTTCTAAACTGTTAACAATTTTTATTTTATAAAAAGCCTGAAGAGCTCGTAATTGAATGGCACATCATACTGGAAATAAATTAGTTGTAAAAAAAAAAGAACAAAGTATAAATAAATAATATTTTTCATTTTTTGGTCTCTCCAGAACAGCGAACTTTAAGAATTTTTTTCTCGAAAACTATCCATATTTGAATAGGGGTTACTTTTAGACAATTGCTCAGTATAACAAACTGCGTCAACCTATGGGGTCAGTTAAAAATGTCCGGTCCGAAGGGTCTTTGGAATACTGTGACTTGTTTTCATGAGAGTCGTTTGTTTTTCTGTTATTATTATGTTTTCGTGACTTTTACTTTTTTTGCCTTTCCTGCCAACACCGCCATCGCCTTGATCATCGGTATTTTGGTCTAAATGCTTACGACCTATGGCCTTGTCTGCCATTTCGTTCGTTTTTCGTGTGTGTAAGTGGCCAACACTGGTGTCAGATTTTTCAGTCTGACATAGCTTGACGACTGCCATACTATGATGAATGCCTAGCCTATGTGCCTTCCGAAGTACGGAGGTGCTCGTGAATTTTTAAGCCACTTATGGTCACCCATCTCTGCCCGGTGTTGCTTTACTAGCGCTAGCGCTAGTAATGTGCAATCCCGCCCGCCAGGCCACCGAGTGCCTTATCTGGGAATGTTGCACACAAATCATGCTAGACGACGTCATGCGTTAATCTATTACATGAATATTCTAATCCAATTAAAAGATCAAATACGTTGAATAAATCATCTTCGACTATGAAACAATAAACGGCTAATCTGGCTGAATAATATGTATGCGGTTTTCAAACCGTTTTCCATAATTCAAAGTCATACAAACCGCGTTTGAAATCTATAATGAAAACAAACACCGATTTCCCCCGGGTTTGGATTAGATTGAAGTTACAGTTGAAATTCAGGTTGTCAGGGACAGTCAAGATATAAAACATTCGCAAGATTTCTCGTTTGTTTAGTTTTTCTGTTTCCATATTTTTAAAGCTGCCTAAAGGTATCTGGAATAGTTTTGTGATTGCTATACCATAATATCAGCCAGATAAAACTGCTTAACGTGCCTTTCAAAGCACGGAGGAGTTTTTGTGTCATTTGTGTTTTTCCATCCAAGTGCGGATCAGGTCCAATGTTGCTAAACTTACGAAAGCCCTAGCAATGCGTATTCTCAACTGACCACCGGGCCCTCGATACTACACGCTGCCTAAAGGCAGGCTTAATGAAGGTTAACTACTGCAATCAAATTATTGGCAAAATTGTTAGCTACTAACACACAGAAAACAAACATCAAATAATGACAGCCGGGTTCAATGCCTTTTTATGTGACTTCTGATGTAAGGAGCGTTCGAGATTTATGTCATTTAGGTTACCAGTCTAAGTGTGACCTATGTGCGGACCATCAAGTTTCTCATGAGTGTCTTTACACTATAAGTGTAAAAAGAAATCTACACACAATGCCATGTAAACGAGTTGCAAAAAGATTTTTTTATCGTTTTGCTCTCTAACAGACATATTATTTTGGCCGTGATGCTTCATATATGGATTTATTGATTATTGGCGACATATACTCGTATGAAAAGGTGTGAATTTATTATTAAAGAAGACCTTAACATTGCGTTATTTTGTCCAAATCCGAATGAACCATATATTAAGATTTTGCCTTAACTTTTTTTTTTGCGGTGTTTGTTACCTTACATAATATATAAATCCATCCAGCTCAATCAGTAAACATACATAGGTATATAATACATAATATCGCGTCTTTATACCTGATGGGGCAGGCAGAGGCTTGTCAACTCCTAAAAGGGCATTTCCGGGATTACCCAGCTGAACTTCCCGGACTTGGGTATATATCACAAAGAACCACACAAAATGGTTAGAAAAAATTCCTGTATATTTTTTTTATCATTTAATAAAAATAAAAATTATAAATTAATGACAAACATTTTAAATTATTAAATTAATTTTTTATTTTAAAACCAGTTACGTTGCATTTTGACAAGCTTTTATTTTTCGCTGCAATTTAATTTGTAGTTCAGCCTTGACATAGTCGACCGACAACTTATTTTTGCTCTCTGTTCAATCATTTCCACAGAGAGGTTACTCTCTCTGCTGATGCATTTGAAGGTGGCTTCGAAGCTTCCATCTGCAAGATATGTAGAAAGCTAGGTACCTGTTTCATGCACAATGTGAAGTAGGTATTAAGATATTTTAATAATGTGTAACTAATAACTCGGGCCCACTGCCCAACCTGAGGGTAGTTGGTAAATAGATACTAATATCATATTATAATTATTGACTTCCGGGACTACTCTTTATAGCATGATGGTGGGCGAGAAGGTGGAAGAATAAATATAAATAGTAATGGATTGCTAGCCGCATCACCTATTAACATGATTCTACGATTTGTGCGAGAAAAAAGCAGCTGGTACGTTCTAAGATTTTTCTTCAATCAGTAAAGACGATCATTTATTTAAATTTAGGCGCGACGGTCTTGTCGGTGGAGTTCTTGGTATTATTGTCTGTCTTCAGTCATCCTTTTCAAATCTTGGTATGACAATATTTCCACTTTCTCTTTTATTTGTTTCATAAAAAAGACATTATCATCAGCCGCAGTCTTCTAAGGATTTTCAAAATAACCGATCTAGAGCCCCATGCATCCTGCGCTTTTCATCGACTTTGGTGAAGTAGTCTGACTAAATTCTGGGTCCTACGTTTCGCTTGCCGTGGCGTGGTCGCCATTCAAGAGCCTTTTTGTCCGGTCGTCTATCGCTTTATGGCGATATGTGGCAGAGAAATGACAGTACTTCGTATAATTTTTATGATTGTAGATACCCACTTGAACTACCACGGAGATGGAGATTATAACCCGTCAGCATACTAATCTCTACTATAATAAATAAGTCGCGTGTATTTCAAACTCTACAAAAATTTTCGTGTTTTTACTCATTAAATTTTTCAAGTATTCGGCAATAACTCTGATTCTGTTAAACGGTCTCACTTCACTACACAAAAAACTTGTCTATAAAATATTTATTCCGGTCAATGTTTTTTTCATAAAACCTTCCTGTTAAACTCGTTTCAAATTCATGGAACCTGAATAAATAAAGCATGTCAAGTAATTTTTACTCCAGTCGAATTTTGGAAAAAAAAGGGTTATTAGTATGCACCTGCACCCACTGGCATCTCTCACTGGTAGGTGGATTGCTTAACTTCAGCGTTATTTGGCAGTTACTAGATCAAAAGAACTTATTTACAAGAACTCTGTGCATCATATCGGACAGAAAAAATCAAAAATTATATTTGTGACGTTTAAACTTTTACCATTTAATTAGACCCCTCCTTGTGTGTGGCTGGGTATAGCCACAAAAAAAAGTCTCCCGGCCAACACGCATTATTTTACTATTATGGCCGGTATTCTAAGCAAATAAAATAATAATTGATATGGGATATGGAATTACTAGTTGGACACATTTTAACCAATAAACATTTTTTATTCTTCTTCGCGTGTCGAAAGCTCAAAATAAAATATATTTTTTTCCTTCATATGGTTGCCACTTTCTCAGCGTTGTCTGAGGTCTCATATAAGTGACGCTTAGTGCAACTGTTAGGGCACGGTGGGCAGGAGAGGAGGTGTGTCTTAGTCTGTCATAAAAAATTCAAAAGGACTCTTGGATAAAAAATTACACAGAGTCGTTATAAAAACCAATAACACACGTCAAATTAATAAAAAAATATATATCTGAGCATGAAAAAACGCTGCCTATCATGAACAAAGTAACTTATTTAAGGCACAATATCCGGTAATCTTATCTTTAAATACGGTCTTTAAGCCTAACTCTGTGTAACACATCAATTTTCACTTTCCAATTTCATGATATGAAATTACAAGGGTCCGCTTGGTCGTAAATCACGCCCATCTCCCCTTCAATTTAAGGGATTTGGAGAAATCGGTAGAATAGCGATTATAAATAGGTATTGAGAGTTAAAAAAGCTGTTGACATATTTGAAAATATTAATTTTAATGAGACACAGAAACCGCAGGGTTTTATAGCTTTTCTCCCGTTGATTTCGATAAGGACAGGAATTAAATTTTATGTTCACGATCCATAGGGCTGTCAATAATTTTTTTTATTTACATCATTCCTTTAGCCAAGGAAGTAATTTAATAGTGTCTTCTAATCAGACAGACAATTGTTTTTAAATAATTATAACAATTGTTTAACAAAGGGGTCGAATCATATCAATAGATGGAGAAGTTGTAAGTCTTTTTTTTTTTTTATATATGTAAGAGAAAATATTGCCCTGTCTAATAAAATGGGTGATTTTACGGATCGAAACTCACGTAATATAAATGATTTAGCTACCCCGTATTATATAGGCTGAAAACAGTCAGTAATTTGCTTAAGGGAAACTGTACAAAGTTTTATAATAAATTGCTACAATCGGTCCTTGATATGCCAGATAGGAAATTTAAAGCTTATCTAAAAAAAGTACTTTGGGAGGAGGCTTATTATGGAACTGATGATTACCTAAAAGTCAAAAAGTCTGGCTCTTAAAGATTTTTATTTATACATTCATTCATAAATGTTAAATTATTAATATTAATTATTCATAAATGTTAATGTCAAATTTGAAATAAATTAAAAATTCAAATTAATTTTTAATTTAAATTAATAACTATGACGCAACAATGTATTCTCAGGACACATATGTAATTTTAATTTTAGTATACTTATTAATTGTCGTTTTTGGAAAAAAATGCTGCAGTACAGTTTGTTGCCGCTTACTCTGTACTTGCGCTTAGGAAGCAACAGTAAACTTAGCTGTAAGTAAATGATCTGATGTCAACAACTACCTATTATGAAATCGAAAGAAAAATCGATATTTATCAAGTAATGCAAATATTTAGAGATAATAAATCAATGATTTTTGACTTTAGACTTTGATTTTATACTTGTTAATTATATATTGTTTCATTATATTCAAAAAACAGTATTTCTTCCGAGTTTTGTAAATTGTTAGATGTTGCCATCCCACGTGTTGGTAGGCCAAGGAAGAGATGGATGGAATGCGAAAGGCGCGATAGTAAGAAAGGCGTGATATGGGAATAGTTAGAGTGGATGGAAGTATGACAGGTGATAGAGGGACATGGAAAGACAAAACATATTGCGCCGACCCCAAATTAAGGGAAATTTGTAAGGAAGATCATATGAGTAATTTATTATGTTGCTTTAAGGTTCAAGTCTTCAAATATGTTGACGAGTTCCGTGGCGTATTGGTAAGCACGTTAGTCCGCCACTCGGAGGTTATTGGTTCGATCCTCGGCCAGAGCAACTTGGAAAATGCCTTTTTTCAAATAGTCCTGGATCTTGGGTGTTTATCTATATATACTTGAGTTAGTAAGCCCATCACGCAAGTTTAAACTGTGTGATATGTAAAGTATATATTACGAGTATTTACTTATTTATTTTAGCTGTTAAATTAAGAAAGTTGATCAGCAGGCAGCCCTTTCTAAAGAACTTTTACAATGTTAATTTGAGGCTCCACCGAGTTCGCTTGTTTAATCATAATCTCTTGATCAGATTTCGGATTTCATCGAAGTGACTTGCGTTAAATTTGCGGAACCAAGGAGATAAATTTAATTTAATTGTAAGTG
The DNA here is from genome assembly GCA_943193695.1 of Acrobasis suavella. Taxonomy (NCBI): domain Eukaryota; kingdom Metazoa; phylum Arthropoda; class Insecta; order Lepidoptera; family Pyralidae; genus Acrobasis; species Acrobasis suavella. The sequence goes on from OW971928.1 coordinate 36,152,116, forward strand.
TTATTAGTCGTACTAATGTTACTGTGAAGGTCCATGATACTGAACCACTTTTCCTAGGAACAAATCATGTAGAAGAAAAAAAAATTGTTGAAGTCCCAAAAATATTGACCAATCAGTTGATTCGTGTTTCTAATTTCTATGAAAACCCTGGATGTAGGCCGCAGGCCCTGGATGTAATCAGTGGTTTTGAAAATCCTTGGGGGAGGCTTTTGTCGCGCAATGGACTTCCTGTGGCTGATATGATGATGATGATGATGTGTTTCTAAGGAAAGCCGTTATATATGAGATATCCCTTATATTTTTAGGAATAAAACTGTAAGTAGAGTAGGTAGATAAACGTTTTGTTCCATCGGCCATATCGGTTCGTAGCGCTATAAGGTTTTATGTTGGTAGATACTAGAATTTTTCACGTGTTAAGAAAAAGGTCGACTATAAGCAAATACTATGTTAGTTAGATCCTTACCCTCAAATTCATAAAAAATGACAACCGTTTGCTAAACCTATTTTAGATAAAACATGTTTGTCTCTTTCCATCTTTTCAATATTTGACGTTGAAAAAACGAGACAAAACATATTTTAACTAATATAGGTTTTGCAAACGTTTGTATTTTTTTATGAATAAGGGGGTTAGACTTTACCTAACCTTTACTATAGTAACATAGAGTCGACCTTTTTCTGAGACTGAAGATAAGGTGAGTTGATATTATGTTAAAATCCTGAATTTATAACAATTGGCAAGGATTTGCCAGAGTTTCATACAAAGAAATGACTCCGACAAACAAAAGTTAACATTATCTAGGTTTTCTCTTGACAACACAAAAATAATTAGACCTATGTATACAGGGTGACTTTTACACACCAGCCAAATTTTTAAAGCATGTTCAGTCCGTCATACTGAACTACTTTCTATAAAAAAAGGTCTCAAAAATCGATAAATATTTTTGTCCTCCCCATACAAAATTCGTTTACCCGAAAGTTGATAGTCCAGCAACTTTGTCGCCTGAAAGTGTGGGGCAGTATGCGTCAAATCCGGTAGTTCTGATTTTTTGCAAACTTGTTTATTTTTTTACTTATTTAACTTGTTGTTGTAAACGCAACTTTGTCAAAAATCGAAAAAATCGTATATTTTTATAATTTTGGCGATTATAACTCTAAAAGACTAGTTTTTGAAAAAAAATTTTAAGGCCTTTTTAAAAAAGACTTATTTTGCTACAATATGATGCCAAAATTGTATCTGTAGATCTAATAGTTTCGGAGATAAAGCCTTTCAAAATTTATAATTTTTTCGAACTACGCAATTTTTTGCAATATTTTAGACGTCACTCGAACAACTCCAGCGGGATAAAGTTCCAATTACTTCCGACGGAGTGTCCTAGTATTGCTCGTGTGAAGTCACGAATGCGACCCACCTGTAACACGTTTTGAATCTACTCTAAGCTTTTTTTTTTTTCATTTATGTTGTTGACTCGCCTGTTGCCTATCACGTGAGTGCCGTTTGAACTCAAAATCTACAGAATTTCGGATCCTAGTCCCAGCGTGGGTTTGTGTTTTATATGTAAGGAGACTTTAAGTGAAGGTAAAGTGCGCCTAGTGAAAGGAAGAGGTGAAAAACCCTTCTTGCGTCGAGTATTTCCCTTAAGAACATAGAAATTCAGCGTTTATTGAAGGATGTAAATGAGATATAATAACTCTTCAGTTATTTTGTCTCCACATAGACAATGTTGTCTATGTGGAGACAAAATAACTAAAGAGTTCCTTGTGGCAGAAAGGAAGAAGAAGCCAAAAAAAAAAACGGAACAATGTCATTACTGCGGAAAAGTTGTCTCTCAGTGCAACAATCTTGAAAGCAGCTGAGAAACGTGGTGATGGATGGGCTCTTACAATAGAAGAGCGTATATCTAAGAACACAGATTTGATAGCTCCTAATGCCAGATATCATCGGTTTTGTAAATCAAAGCTCTACCAGGCACCACCAACAGGAAAGTCCAGGGAAAATCGTTAGAATCCCACAGATTATGAGGCCATGGAAAAGATTAATTCATTTCTGGAAGAGAAATATCTGTCCGATGTCGAAATGGAGGATGACTTGAAGGTTCAAGAAGTCGACGATTCATTACCATCCCGTGATGGGGATATGCCATCCCAATACGTCGATCCAAATACGGACGAACCTCAACCGGGACCTTCCAAGAAGGCTAAATTAATTAAATTTTTAGATTTTTTCTAAACACATAAACTTATTAACTTTTGTTTTTTTTTTCCTTTTTAAGTCATGATACTTAGCTTAGCTTTAACATCATTGTGCACACTTTTCATTTTCTTTTTTAACATCTCATCATAAAAGTACAGGGCTTCCATAGTATAATCAAGGTCAAAATTCATTCAGAACGACAGAATTGCAAAAGAAAAAAAATGATAAACTTTGAAAGGCTTTATCTCGGAAAGGATTGGGTTTACGGAGACAATTTTACTATAATATTGTAGAAAATTCAGTCTACTTTAAAAAAGTCCTGCATAAAATTTTTCAAAAACTAGTCCTTTAGGGTTATAATTGGCAAAACTTGAAAAATCGACCTTTTTTTTGCGGTTTTGTCGATTCTTGACAAAATTGCGTTCGGCGCTCGAGGTCACAAACTTGGATTATTCATTGGGCTAACATCATAAACAAGTGTGCAAAAAATCAGAACTACCGGATTTGACGCATACTGTGATGTATAAAGTTACTGGACGATGATGTATACGGGAAGAAGATTGCTTTTTTTTCAATTTTTCAAAATGGTTTTTATTGAAAGTATTTCAGTATCATAATGTACAGAACTTGCTTTAAAAATTTTGCTGCTGGTGAAAAAGTTTCCCTGTAAAGATATTTCTGTAACTAAGTACCTAGTATTCTAGTTTAGTGTTGTATTTTTTTCGGTGTATTATCCCTGACAATGATGATGTTGATTATGATGTTGTTTTCTTAGCTCACTCGTGTAATAAGAACACGTGGTGTAGTTTGGTGGTTATAGTAGCAGGTAACTTCTGTTTACTCATTATACCTCTACCATATCTACCTGTAATCACACCTCTCAGTTAACATCTCTCGTAAAAATTAATAAGTATGCTACATCGGCCGTTAAGTAAAACGGTCTTCTGTTTGTTCAAGTTAATTAAATTCTAGGAAAAGAAAAAACAATACCTGTAAAAAATATACTTACTACTAATATTTGCAAAAGAAGGCCAGACAGTTTAATTCCTGCGGCTATGTCGTCAAATTGTGACGTAGGATGACAATGTTTTCTTTTGACCTAGATAAATGCCAGCCTGTTTTTCTGCATTTTATTTTAATTTTCGGAAATGGTACTACTTTATACTTAATTACAAATTATTTCCTGAATAGAAATGAGCGAAAATGCAAATGTAGTAAAATCACTATTTTGATTCCTTTTTCTCACCTCGCCCATCATCACGCTGAAACAAGCTTTTGGGACTTGCGGCCCTGAGCTCTTAAAGCCGTAAAACCTAAAATGATTTGTTCGCCCTATTAATAATATGATAGATTTATATGGTTGTTTAGATAAAACACACGATAATTTAAAGTCCATTCTATTTTAAAATTATTCTACTACTATTCTGGGAGAAAAGAAAAAAACGATGATGTGCTAGCTGCTTTTCCTTCCGCACAGATCGTAAAAGTCGATCGAGGGAACTAGCAATCAATCTCTATTTTATTTCTTTGTCCCACCTTCACAAAAATGTATACCTTGAACATGGCTTTTGGATTTTAAGGCCCTAGGCTTTGTCTACTTTGTTAGAGATAAAGACGTGATTGTGCTATATAACAAAACTTTTGTTTCGCTAGACACTGACGGCTAATCGGTTATTGGGTAATTCCGATGAAATTCCTAGTTATAACGTCGGACATAGTTTGTGGGTTGATGGCTATCACGCCGCACACATTTCTAATTTTAATATCAGTTTCATTAAAAGTTGACGTATTTGGAGACATTAATGCAGTCATTGCAGTTTGTTGCCGCTTGTTCTGCGATTATATTAGGAAGCGGCACTAAATATTACGAAATTGAAAGAAATATTTCCATTAATCAAATGATAAAAACATCCGCAAATAAATTTTGTCCCACATCTCTGTAGATAATTAAATTATTTTGCCTTTGACTTATTATATCATCATGCTTATTTCGTCGGAAATTGCGACATAAGCACAATAATTATATCCACAGCAGCACTCACAATCGTAACAATGTAGTTACATTTATGAGCAACGTGACTCACGCACCTATTTCAACGCTTTGTTTACATAATTTCATCTGTACGAAAATGTTTATACTGTTTGATTCTTATGTCAGAACTTTTTCTAGCATTGTCGGACAGTTATGATTTTGATGTTTTTATACACTATACGCCTTCATCATTAATGGTGCAGACAGACCATCTGGTCCCGGCCTTGCGGCCCTGATCATCCACTTAGAGCCACAAGACCAAATCTTGCGGCTCTAAGTAGACAACCACGGCTGCAAGAATTAAAGGAATGGAGGGCGAAAAGAATTTAGACCATTTTTTTTCTTTTTTTAATTGCTTACCTCCCCATATTGACCTACTAAAAATAGAGATACCAACCGGTATGCATTTACTAATCTTTAACCAGATCTGCTAAAAGTATTTAAAATTTAAACGGATATTTAAAAAAATTAAAGTACCTAGTACTAGCAAAACCCCTAAGAAAATACGTGAAGCTTATATAGAGCAAATCATACAAGAGATAAACGATCACACACAGCAATTCAAAGGTGAAAGCTTTGAATGCAGGGCTGAAGAATATTCCATCAAAGTGTATCTGTCAGTTTAAAAAGATATGTCAAAGTATAGTATCTTGCAATCGAAAAAGATAGTTAAGAAACATACATTATATAGCATACATCATAGGTAGAAATACTCACAATAGCTGGACTCACACTGTTTTAAATTATCTGTTCAATTTAAAATTACCAATGTTTAAAAAGCTTCAATCAGATTGGCTGATTTCCAGTGAGTAAATAAGTCGAAAAAAATTTGTTTATTTTAAAAATTTGCGCTTTGAAGATAGTCTCCCAGCACATAACTATTGTTATTGATGCCAAATTGATGCTCACAAATGGGATGATTTATTTTATTCAGCCAGTCGATGTGTCCCACAGCTGGGCAAAGGCCTCTCCTTTCTTTTTCCACTGATCCCTATTATTAGCAGTGTGTTTCCATTTTTTATGAAGCTGTCGATGTCGTCTCGACAAAAATGGGAGGATTTGTAGATGTAAATAATATATTTACTAGTATAATAGTTTGACACGAACCGTGAACTTGCGAACTCCATATCTCGGCAACCTCTTGACCATTTTGGCTCTTGTTCGAACTTAAAAATTCTATTGGCTATTTCTATGCGCTTACTAAATTTTATGATGCTCTATTCACAACTACTCAAGTTATAGTCGAACGTGCATACAAAAAATCGTCAAATGGCTCAAGTAGACTCGGAGACCTTCGCTCGTTTTAAATAGGTATAAAATTCTTTTGGTGGTTAATGTAGATATTTATTCCGAAAATTTTAAAAACGTCACATTATTTACTATGGTACAAAAGACAAGTATTTTTTCTTTTTAAACACTAAAGAGGTTTAAATCTTACCAACAATTTATATAGTGAGCGAAAGATTCATGAGCTCTGAAAAGAACTGCGGGTGAGTCTTATTTGGGGGGTACCATTATCCTCTGATGATGATACCCCAAATAAGACTCACCCGCTTTCGAAGATTAAGATTCGATATCGATTGTTTTACATTTTATCGATTGTTTTATATTATAAAATATAAAACAATCGATATACAAAGAAAAATAAGAATTTTTATGTTGCATTGATGTAAATTTAGAATAATATCAGCAATATTTTACGTGATGCCATACAAAATTAAAGGTCTATTTATAATTTTAGACGGTGCAAGTTTCTTGCCTGTTGCAAACCATTTTATTGAAGTACAATAGATAATTTACTTGGTCTTTACGTCAGCCACACAAATAATTTCTTGTGTTTCAATAAAATAGTATGCAACCGCAAAAACTTGCACCGTCTAAATGGGCCTCAATATAAATTCAAAACAACATTTATTATATAGATATAATTTAAAAAGCCCGTTTAATTTTACGAAATTATATGTGTCACGTTGTGTTGTTATACTAGGTGTGAAATGGGAATTAAGAATATTATTTGGTTACCAGGTGTAAACAAAGATATTTATCTCTTTTTGTCAACTGGTTGCGAAACTCAACTTTCATTTTTACGCTAATTTTGAAAAAAAGAATACATTTTCTTTTTAGACCACTAGGTGCGTAGCAAGAATTTTTATTATTTTATAACATCTAGTTGCGAATCATAGTTGCCGAAGCGGCCGGAGGGGTTTATTAGTGCCTGTTGGAAAATGAATAATGTTTACAGCTTTGTAATCTGCAATTTTCACTCAGCATAAAACATGAGACTAGATATAACGCAAAGATGCTAAAGACTTCATTACCTGAGCTTTTATCATCGTAAAGTATACAAAGTAGAAGAATTATTTAGCAATATAATATTTTATTTAGATTATAGATCGTCTGAGATAAAAGAAATACTTATTTAAAAAATTTAAAATTTTCGTCCTACGCTAATAATAAAATGGTTAAAAATATACGACGCAAGCAAGACTCTAACCAGAGACATGTAATACTCTTATAGATTATTAAAATGATCGTAGGTAATGCTAAACTTATACTAATTCTTCGCAGACACCTTAATACGACCATGCTTAATTTTTTTTTTTTGTATTTGAGAATTTTATATAATTTTTTATTAACTTTTTAAATTAGTAGGTACACTCTTAGTACCACTACGGGATTGGCAAATTGTGAAAAGAGAAAAGAAATAAATCTATGTACAACAAAAAGGTTAAAATTAAACTAGATACTAATATCAAAAATAAAACCTAGGCAACAAAATATTCATTATATAAGCAATTAGTGACGGAATAGTATGGTTAATAATACGCTATATAATGGTTAATAAAATATAATATCGTTGAATGACTATTCCATAATGGAAGTTTAATCTCACAGAGATTTGTCCCCAACCTATCTATATAGATATATATCATCATATTTATAATGTAAGAAATAATAGTAAAAGTAGAAATAAAAGTAGGCTTTCCGTGGGTGGAAAGTAATCCATACGTGGCAAATAGAAAATATCTTCACGTCAGTAGCATGTCATCGTGCCTTTATGTTTTACAATATTCCATTAAAGATCAAAGGAATCGCTTCACACGGAAAAGCATTCTTATAAAATATCTTTCCTATCGGCTTACTGAAAATAGATTCTTTGCTCTCCCACGTGAGAAAAGAAATGGGTATGTTTATACAATGTGTTTTTAAGTGTTCACGATTTTATTAATTAAAGTTTTTACTGTGAGTTCTGTTACGCCCCATTCATACTCATTACTATGTTAGAAATTTTCTTAAAATTGTCATAACTCTTAAACGGCAAACTATTACTTAAGTACCTATTTCAAACTTCAAGACACACCGATTTACTTTATAAGAGGTTTTGGCATTTGGTTTAGGATACTTGAATTTTTCGGGGTCCAGTGCTGCCGCCATTTAAAATAAATTATTTAAAAGAAAACCTTATAAATAACCCTTCAAAATATTTTATGAACTATTGTTTACATTTTAAAGTAAGAACGTGAAGCTTTTCTACGCACATTAGCCAAAATTGGCAGTTTTTCGCTAATGTGCGAAGAAAAGCTTCACGTTGTTACTTTAAACTGTAACTGTAAAGGATTATACGTTACAACTGAGTTAAAAATAATGAGATTAAACTATACGACGAGATGAAAAATCGATGTTACGAAAATTTGTTGGAAAGTATCTTCGGTAAAATTTGTTACCTAAGTTTCCAATTAGGCGGTTTCCAATACATTAAACTTTTTTTTTTACAGTGCTTTTCTTTTTAATTTTCACAATCTGTTTATTGCAAACATGAGGCACATTGTTATGTTTAATTAATCGAAAAAATGCACATGATTTTTTATCAACATATTTTTAGGATTTTTGAACATTCTGACCATTGAACTTGGAATGATTTACAAAATAAACTCGTAAATTTGTTAATCCAGGTTTTTGTTAATGTAAAAATATAAAAAAAACAAGAATATTACCTTTCGGTGAAAAACAATTAAAGCTTAAAAATTGAAAAATGATTTTGCTGATGTGTTGCAATACGTTTTGCCTACTTTTATTGATTGATGAGTATGTTAGTATATTATTATATTGCGTTATTTTTATGAGACGTTAAGTCGTGCTAACGCTACTTTTGCCAGTTATTTTCCTATAGAAAACGGTATTCCTTAGGGAAAAGTGCTTTCATGATGCGTTGCAATATGGGTCACCTACATATGACACTCGTGTTTATTATTATATGTAACAGGTACAAATACATTATCATGTGTTTTAGCCAGACGGGGTAGACAGAGACAGGGCCGTAAGACCCAAAGGCCACGCTTAGCGTAATGGTGGGCGTTAAGAGGTGGACTAAAGGTAAATTGCTCATCGCATATTGGATTTTGAAACTCGAGAATAAAACACAAATAACTCGGTTTTTTAATGTAGATATTATAATAAATAATAATTTGGTATTGTTAAAAACATAAAACCATAATATTTTAGTAATGAAAAAAAAATCGCAAAGTTATGTCTACTTTTCAACTAGCATCCTTTTTTGACGAAACTATGCGTGTTACTGAGTCAATATTTTTATACATAATATAAAATTATATTGCCGAAAAGCCGTATTACCATTTTTCTAAAATAATGTATATTTCACGAGTAAATAAAATAAAACGAATTCGGCGCATTTGGGCGCTTACTACGTTCTTACTCCGCGCAGAATGCTCTCGTTTTGTCGCACATGACCCGAGGTAATGCGCATGTTTTGTTTCATCAATCAGTCGTGATCGCTCCATTGAGACGAGAAGACTGTGCTTTTGTGCTCCAGCCCAAGAAAATACGACATCGAAATTATGGCAACAAAAACAATCACTGAAAACACTTCAAAAGAGAATACGTATATAAGAATAAGAAGATAAAAATTAAACTCATGGCTAATTGTCGAAGGCATGTATCTTTTTTTAGTTATTTTAGTGGACGAAAGCGGGGTGTGTGAAGTGCGCGGGTGAAATCTGATATTTTCTTAGCTTAGAAAAAGGGATCAAAATTGTGATGGGTTGCTAGCCGCATTGCCTATGAACATGATTCAGATCTCGCCTATTCCTTCAATCGGCCATTACTATCTGTGCGGAAAGAAAATCATTGCACGTTTTGCAATAATTGGGGGGCGGAGTTTGCTCGCGTCCGTAGGACTTACCACATTATCCTAGGCTCACCCTACACGTGTCCCCCGGGTGGTGCTAAACGAGCAACAACGCCGAGTAACGGGCGGCGGTCAAGTTACCTGTCAACAGGCTATCACAAGCCTTGAAGAAGGAAATGTCCTCCAAAAGTGTGAATGTGGTACCTTGGGAAAGTGCTACAGTTAAATCCCAACTCTTTTAAATGAAATGTCGGAAAATAATGGATGCGATTTTGTATGCGACCCGGCTAACCCCCGGCGCTCGCGGGTACCCGCGCCCGCGGGTGTGAAATCTGCCACCGAAGACTGCTCAGGGGCGAGCGACCAGGCACCTGTGTCAGTAAATGCTACTGGAAGTACCAGCAGTGGTAAAAAACTTGTTCAACAAGCTTTTCATCCAAGCTTATTCCTTCCCAGACCTAGAACTGCATCTGTGGAAAGCAATTCTACAATTACTTCTCCCCTGCCACAAAAGGAAGAAACTGAAAATATCGAAATCGAAGAACCAGGAACACCCAGCCAGGAGAACACCACACTCATTCCTCCACCATGGCAAAAAATACCACCATCTAGAAACAACAAAAGGAAGAAAGTGTGTCAAACCCCATCTCCAGACCCTGTCAAAACAGCAAACCAATTTAGTGGACTGCCCATTGACCTCACTGAGGATGAGACCAATGCTCAGGTCAAAGTTGAAGATGTAAATAAACTTACCGAGCTCTTGGAGACTGTAGCGGAAAGAAGCCAGTTTACTTACAAGATAATTAATAGAAATCAACTGCGGATTAGCAGTGCTAATGTGGACATTTATAAAAATCTGATAACGCTAATCCGAGAAAAAGGCCTTATTGGTCATACATGCAACAGAAAGGACAATAGGAACTTTAGAATAGTTATAAGAAATTTGCACCCATCAACCTCACTTAACAAAATAAAGGAAGAGATAGAGGCCACAGGCAATCAGGTCGTGGGTGAAATCATAAATGCTAAATTCGGCCCTGAAAAAATACCAACCTCAACATTCTTTGTTAATCTGGCTCCTGGACCAAACAATAAAGCAGTCAAACTTCTGAAGTTCATTTGCAATCAGTCTGTAGTAATAGAAGATTCAAAAAAAGGATATCCATTGTACAATGCCAAAGATGTCAACACAGTATGGGCACTCCAAAAACTATTGTATGAGACCATATCGCTGCGTCAAGTGTGGAAAATCCCACAAAACCTCAGAATGTGATAAACGTGACCGCAATACTCCTGCATTTTGTGCACTGTGCAGTGGACCCCATCCCGCAAACTACAAGGAATGTGAAGTGTACAAAGAAATACTAGCTCGCAAAATGAAAAGATACACTGGCAGGAACGAAAGAAATACAAGAACAGAAAATCAAACGGCTAAATCTAGTGAATGTGAAACACAGAAAGCTACGAGAGACTATATGAAATTATACAAACCTGCGACTGAAAGCATAAAAGACAACCGACCTTTTAATGAGACTAAAACATATGCTGAAACAACTAAACAAAACACTACAAGAACCGAAAAACAGAACACTAATATCTCAGAAGAAACCTCAACTAAAGTAACACTCGAATACATACTCTTAAAACAAAGTGAAAAGTTTGACCTTATCTTACAACAAATGAGCACTCTAATGAGTCTCATAGCTAAACTTGTCGACAAGCTTTCCCAGTGATTTCACTGCGACTAGCGACTCTCAACATATGTGACCTGCAGTCTAGTAAATATGAAGCTGAGCTGTTTATGAATGAACACAAACTAGACATACTACTTATCTCAGAAGCCCATTGTACCAATAATACCCACTTACATTTCAAAGATTACCTTTGCTACTTTACCCAACACCCAGATGGGACAGCACACGCCGGGTCAGCTATTATTGTGAAAAGGACTGTAAAACATCACCTAATGCCTGAGTACAAAACAGATCAGATACAAGCAACGACTATTGCCGTAGAAGACCAAACAGGCTATTTCAACATATCAGCAATCTATTGCCCTCCAAAGCATTCAATAAGTGACTCAATGTTTTTAAATTTCTTCAGCCCGCTCGGAAATCGATTCATTGTAGGCGGGGACTGAAACGCAAAACACACATATTGGGGATCTAGACTCACTTCCCCACGAGGCAGACAACTCAAAACTGCAATGAGTACTAATAACAGCTTTGCTCTAACTACTGCTGAACCTACACATTGGCCAAGCCAGGCAAACAGGCTACCTGATTTGATAGACTTCTTTATTGCCAAAGGTCTAACCAGAGAATACTTTAAAGTGGAGTCACTTTAAAGTGGAGTCATCGAAAGAAAAATTGACAATTATCACATATATCACGTGATAATTGTCAATTTTTCTTTCGATTTTATAATAGGTAGTTGTTAACGTCAGATCATTTACTTAGAGCTTAGTTTATTGCCCTTTCCTAAGCGCAAGTACAGAAGAAGCGGCAACAAACTGTATCTGCAGCATTTTCTCCGAATACGAAACGAATGAGATGGTTGTACATATTCCTTTAGTCGCTTCTTGTGACATCCACAGGAACAGATGGAGTGGTTTGGTCTCTCCTGAAGTGCGGAAGTCATGTGGCGAGGTCAGGAGCCATCGTCATCATAATTTCAGCTGCACAACGTCCACTGCTGAATATATCTATAATCTCCCAGGGATTTCCAAAATGAAGAGTCAGAGAGAACTCAAGAGTGGCCTACATCCAGCATTTCCCAGCGACCTGGATGGGTATCCTGCGCTTCGCTTGCCAGATCACGTAGAACGCGACTTAAAAATCGTTATGCGTCGTTGTAAATAATATGTAATCTTTGACGTTATGCGAAATTTGACTCCGTAGTTTTATTGTTTCTCAAAAAAAAAAAATTACGTTTATTACTTTTTTAAATAATCTAACCGGTGGACCATAAGTATTTTTTCAGTCTTCATGCCTATTCGCCACACTATTCCTCGCTCGTCTGTATAAGCCCTGAAGTAACAAAGTTAATCTAATAAAAAGCTGTGTTAAACTGATTAATATTATTGTCTTAATATTGTAAAGTAACAACGAAAGCTACACCTACTTCTAAAAAGTTTAGTTAAGCTTATACGAGACTTTGTTTATTTTCGTTTTAAGGCTTTGAACTTAAAAGCTCCGAAGCACCTTTTAATAAAGAGTAAGCTCCTGCGCTCGGGCGACTTTTGGAATGTTTGTACTTACGAGTTTATATTTCAAGATAACTTATAGTTTGCTGAGGTACAAATTGCTAACGATTACTGTAGCAGTATTTTGTGGATTTTATTACTGTATTTTCACGCTGGTCTGGAAGAAAAGAAAAACTTGACAGAAATTTATTAGCTGCTTCTCTTTCTGCGCAGATCATAAATGTTCTAGAAATATGAGCTTCTTGTGCGATTAGCAACTATTTAACCATACGAGCTACACTGCAGGCATGAACTAGTATGCACATGAGCGTAGAGCATTAGTTATTGCCTAAAACGTATTTATCCCTAGTACGGCAGACAGAGCATTTTAGGTTTTGCAACTCTAAGCCGACAGATCCGAGAGTCGCAAGACCCAAAGACCTCTTTCAGCGGTATGATGGGCGAGAAGTTGGAAAAGGAATCAAAATAGTGATGGATTGCCAGCCGCATCGCCTTTATTAACATGATTCACATTAGCGCCCACTCTTTGCAGGCTTTAACGATTTGCGCGGAAAAAGAAGCAGCTGGTACATTCCAATTATTCCTATTTAGATCAGCATGAAAACGTTACATGTTGAAATAATTTTCACGGAACTTTTTATGCACGTGCGTGGAAATAAAATATTTTAACTCTTTATTCCAAATATGTTGCAATGATAAGTAAATACAATATAAAAGTAAAGCATTTTCAGAAAGTATTTGCACACAACCCTTGGCATTGGATTTGAAGGGTAGGCAAATACTTTCACTTCTGTTTGCCTGGTTTTTGTGAAAGGCAAAAATGAAACGTTTTTGGAATCTATCAGGAAAATCGGCAGTGAATGACATACGGTTAAAAGTACTTATATAATGTGTTAATATGTGGAAATATATATTATGGACGAAGTGATAAATTGACGCAAAGGGTCCCGTACCATAATCTATGAAAAATCACGTTTGTTGTATGGGAGCCCCCCATAAATACTTATTTTATTCTGTATTTAGTATGTTTTTGTTCAGCGGCAACAAAAAAACATCATCTATAAAATTTCAACTGTCTAGCTATAATAGTTCATGACATACAGCCTGGTGACAGACAGACATACAGACAAACAGATGGAGGGTCTTAGTAATAGGGTCCCGTTTGTACCCATTTGGGTACGGAACCCTAAAAATCGAAGATTTGGAACACCTGATGCAGAACCAAGTTAATTGCATAAATATTTGTTTATTAAAATCGATGATCATCTGATGTAGAAATCTAAGATATCAGGTTAAAGTTGTTTAGCATAATATAATAACATAAGCTGGAAGTAACTCCATGTGGTGAAGGCGGTATCAGTTTGGGCCTAATTTTTGATATCGACTTGCCTCAACTGGCTAAACCTCTCATTTGCTGTCTAATCGTGATGAATGCACAATGGCCAACAAAAAGGCAGTGGAAGCTGTAGATAAAACGTTGCGAGAAATTCGTCGAAATGACAGGCCAATAGACAATGTCACATTTTTTAGTCGGAAGATTTTCGTCAAACCCTTCCAGTTTTATGTCGGGGCTCAGACAAAAGTTCAGATTGACAATTAATATGAGAGCCCAGCTTGGCGGTAATAGTTCACGTACCCAAGAGTTTTCAAGAATATTATTAATAGTTGGGTAAGGTCTCTTTCTTAAAGAGAATGGTCAGGTGAGTCTTTCGTCCGAAGAACAACTTAAAAGTTCAGTATTTGCGGACCTTCAGAGCAATACACAACAGGAAAATTCTTGGTTATGTGAACGCGCCATATATAAGCATGCCTGCAATGTTATTTGCATGACTAGCAACACATAATGCCGAACTTTCGATGCTTTTGCCTGAATCGGTACTTCGGACCCGTACCCGTACCCGCTCTCGCCCCCGTACCCGCTCTTGCTCCCACTCCCGCGCCCGCTCCCACTCCTGCTCCCGCTCCCGCTCCCGCTCCCGCTTCCGCTCCCGCTCCCATCCCCTCTTCCACTCCACGCATCTCTCTCTCTCTCGGCATTTTTGAGATTTTTTTGCGCCCCTGGTTTATCGTGAATTTTCCTCGACCTCCTCCCCTCTATCCTTATCTCACGTGACATAAGGCAAAATTTATATTTTGAGTATAAATGTGTTGCATTCACATCATAAACTAAGATCACCGTGATTAAATTTAACAATAAACCAATAGGCACTACTAATATCATTTTGATTCAGTCCATCTGAGCAGTCCATGGTGACTCGTGCAAGTCGTGCATTATCCTGACGGCACTGTTTTGTTTTGTAGATGTGTCTTTTAACGTATACTTTGCAATAATCTTAATACTCATTTTAGATAAATGAATAAATTAACTAAGTCTTTATGCCATGAAAGATTTACGGGTGTAAACAAAGCAAGTTGGAAACTGTCCGTGCGTAGCTGCGATGTTCGTCGCGTCGCGCGTGTCGCATCGGGCGGCTGGCCGATAGCACTCAAACATAGTACTTTATGCACTCAAACAATCGACGAGCTATTGTGCAAATGTGCAGCCTAGTGGCGGCGTTCGGATAACAACGATAAATATTACTACAAACTTGAACTGTGCGTCTCAATTTTGCAACTAATAAGAATTTAGCGACTACGTTTTCGATATATCGATACTGAGTATCTTCACACGTAGGTACTCATGGATGTTTATAAAAAAAAATGTGTCAGACTCCGCCATATTTTAGTCTAAAAACATGTTTTACATTAATTAGATCTGGTTCTCTCACATTTTTACATCAAAATCGGTGTTGTGTTATGTACCTAGTTTTGCGATGAAGTCGGTTTTAAGTTTTGAAAAATTATCGTATAAAAGAGTGGCTAAAAATGGTGTCAGATTTTTCAAGCTGCCTGAAGGCATCTGACATAACTTGCCGACTGTCATACAATAACAGCTCGGACCAAAGGCCCGTGCATTGCGAAGAACGGAGAAGTTCGATAAAGTGCTATGGTACGGTACCCATCCAAGTGCGAACCTCACCCGGATCGCTAGAAATGCGTTGTTCACCTGGCCCCCTAGCTCTTCCAAAATTGATGTTGTTTTGGGATTAGTTCAGCGCATACTGCTTGACGCCATTTATTATAAAAAGTTTGGTCGTCGTTTTCATCCACATGGATGAAAACGACGACCAAACTTTTTTTCGGGGGTTTCTTTTTGTAGTATTTGTACATAATGGTACAAAATAAGCACGATAACATCTAAGGTTCGACATCTCTTTACCCTATAGAGTGAGTGAATGGATTAGCATTATGAGGTCACACGCACGCTCCGATTTGTTTCAGGATTCATCAAAATCGCTCCAGCCGTTTAGGAGAAGTTTAATTACAAACACAAGCACAATCATCTAATTGTAAATTTAAACCATTCTCGAATCCACTTGAACACACACAATAATGTCATCAATTTCGACCCAGCCATTTAGGGGAAGTTTAATTACAAACACACGCACAAAAGATTTATAGGTACTTATTTCTTTTTCCGAAGCAAAAAACATTAAAATGTTTACCTACATTCATTCATGTTGACGACAATGTGTGTTCCAAATTTAAAAAATCACTACGTCTGTCCCATTTATTTATTATTTTAAAACATTTTTTTTTTGCTGAACTGCCATCATTATTTTTAATTCTACATAGATTTAAGATTACACACGTGTTCAATTTTCAAACTGGTTTCGATCCCTAGAGATTTTATTTTTCATTTATTAGTCCCGAGAGAATAAGCAGTAAGCTCCAAATGTTTTGGGAGAAAAAAACATCGTTTTTCGAGTAGATGAGATGAAAAATAATTTAATAGTCGTAGGTGCGTGTGTGATGTCTACTAATATAAATAAATCGTATGATCGTTTGTGTGGTAGAGATGGTGGTGCCATCTAGTTCTCTAAATGTAAACTAACTAGTATGTTGTTTAAGCTACGATGTCAGTGACACTTTTCTGCTGCGGAATTTTTATGGCAACCTATAACGAACAATTCTCAGTAGCGCCATCTAGATATAAGCGAAATTTGGGGAGGTACAGATTCAATGTACGTGGTTAGCAATCTATACTAGTAATATTTCATCGATGCTTGACGGGCACTTTGACTTTAGATGGTATCCAGCTGATGATGAAGCTGAAAAGTGGCCATAGGAACTCCGTAATAAAAAGACATAACCTCCTCGAGTTTGGGCTCGTATGATTCGTCTTGACGAGCACTTTGTCTTTAGATGGTATCCAGGGTTGATGATGGAGCTGAATAGTGGCCATAGTAACTCTCTTATAAAACGACATAACATGAATGATTTATTTGGTAAATGAATTATGTATTCCACGGATAAATAATTTGCAAATAAAATACTCCACCAATATAAATGTCTAGGTAGTGTGTAGGTATGGAAGGGAGGTTAAATAGTGCACTGCAGTGACCATCACAATGTCAATGTCAATATCGTCAATGTCGTCGTGGTCGTTGAGGTCGTCAATTTCGTCGAAATCGTAGATCGATCTTAGTTCTTACAATGCCATCTGACCACGGATACAGAAGGAGGTCAACGAGGCCTTCAAGATCGTCAAGGTAGTCGAGGTCGTCTTGGTCGTCAAGGTCAACGAGGTCAGCAAGGTCTTCTAGAACGTTGAGGCTGTTGAGGTCGTCTAGGTCGTCGAGGTTGATGCTGAGGTCGTCGTGGTCACAGAGGTCATCGAGGTAGTCGAGGTAGACGTCCAAGTCATCGAGTTCCTTTAGGTCGACCAAATCGTCAAGGTTGTCGAGGTCGTCATGGTTGTCAATGACGCAGTAATTTCGATCTCGACGACCTCGACATTGACCTCGATGACCTCGAAGATCTTAACGATCGTAAAGATCTCGACGACCTAAACGAACTTAACGACTTCGACATTGACCTTGACGTCCTCGACGACCTCAGCGACCACGACGACCTCAACGTCTTCAACATCAACCTCTACGACGTTGACGACCTTAAAGACCTCGTTGATCTTGACGAGCTCGATATCCTCGACGACCTTGATGACCTCGACGGCCTTGGCGATTTTGAAGATCTCGTTGACCTAGTTGACCTCGACGCCCTGGACGACCTTAACATTGACCTCAACGACCACGACGATATTGACATTGATTGACATTGTGATGGGCACTGCAGTGCACCACATAACCTACCTTCCGTACCTACACACTACCATTAGACATTTATATTGGAGGAGTATTTTATTCGCAAATAATTTATTTGTAGAATACATAATTCATTTGCGAATAATTCATTCATGTTTTTATCAGTTTATCACGGGTAGATTTCCTATGACCACCTTCCAGCTCCATCATCAGACCCTGGATACCATCTGATGACAAAGTTATCGTCAAGACGAATCTAACGAGCCCAAACTCGATGGGGTTTTGTCGTTTGATTACGGGGTTCCTATGGCCACCTTCTAGGTCCATCATCAGACCTTGGATACTATCTATAGACAAAGTACTCGTCAAGACGAATCATCGAGCCCAAACTCGATGGGGTTATGTCGTTTGATTACGGAGTTTCTAGGGCCACCTTCCAGCTCCATCATCAGAATCTTGATACCATCTGATGACAAAGTACTCGTCAAAACAAATCTAACGAGCCCAAATTTGATGGGGTTATGTAGTTTTATTACCGAGTACCTTTTGGCACCTTCCAGCTCCATCATCAGACCCATAATACGATCTGATGACAAAGTACTCGTCAAGACGAATCAAACGAGCTCAAACTCGATGGGGTCATGTTGTTTGATTACGAAGTTCCAATGTCTACCTTCCAGCTCTATTATCAGACTCTGGAAACCATCTGATGACAAAGTACTCGTCAAGATGAATCAAACGAGCCCAAATTTGATGGAGTTATGTTGTTTTATTGCCGAGTTCTAATTGCCACCTTCCATCTCCAGCATCAGATCAGCTCCATATCATTACATACATTGCATTGTCACGCGATATAAGTGCGTTTTACTTTTACTGCTAGTAGGTATACATATATATATTCCAAAACGAATAATTTTTCAAAACTAAAAACCGAGTCGAGGACCTCTTATGGAAGTCGGTCAAAAATTGGTTTGTATGTATAGACATTTTATTTCTGCAACCAATTTATCAACAAATATTACTGTGTAAGAATGTGCAGTGTGTTTACAATATGTAACAAAAATCCTGTCCGATCCTTATAGGAGTAACTCAGACCGTCAATATGAACAACTTTTCCTATGGGACCAATGCTTAAAACTCGAAAAAAAGACTACATTTTCATACAAATTACCGGGCCGCCGAACACTTTTGTATGAAAATGTTGATATATTTTTTTTTATTTCAAGCATTTGTCCCATAGGAAAAGTTGCGTATATTGACGGTCTAAGTTGCTCCTACAAGGATCGGACAGGGTCTTTGTTACATATTGTAGAAAAAATTAAAACGTTTTCAAATAATTAATATGTTCTATTTGTGTTCATGACGTGTTTTTCGTAAGTATACCTATCTTACTTAGTATCATACCTATCGTATAAAAAGCTATTATTTTGTAAATTCACATAATAATAATAGGTACCTACATAACAAAAAAATATTAAAATAGAGGACCATATGCTGGGATTCGATCCTGGGGCCGCACGGATGCACTCATTTGCCATACGAAACAGACCGCGGCGCTATTATTGCTACTTTGTGATTGGCGAAATTAGAGATAGCATTGTGCCTATGGAAATCTTTCCTAAAATCATAATTCGCGGCTGATGAAATTAAACACACGTTTGACACACGTCCAACATTGAATGGCCGAGTGGGCGGTGCTTTCGAAAGTAATCGAAAGAGACCATTTTATGGGTTTTGCACAGTAAAGAGAGAGGTAGGGATATATCAGTCAGCTTGGGCAAACTTATTTCGTGCCTTGGGTTAACAATGGCATTTTATCATTAGAGGATGAATAAATTATAAATAAATTTATTAAAATAATTTTATTTTCATTAGGCTTTAGAAACACCAGTGGCCGTTGTTTTAAACGAATATTCGATGGATAAATATGCGTCATTTATGTGCCCTAGTCACATGAAGAAAAAGGAGAGGGAACTTTGGAATTATTTTCTATCTAGAAAATTATAAGCTAATATGTTTTTAACTTAACCAGGCTTTCGGGTATATAATCAATTAAAATATATATTTAATTCAGATTTTTTCATTGTCCACATTGGACGATACAGTCACATAAAAAACATCATTTTTTTTAAGTCCCCTCTTAGAGCCATTACGCACTGTCGACTAGTCGCCGGCGACTCAGTCTCTCGGCGACCAAAACAGAGAAACTAGGTCCAGGAAACCAAGCCGAGCGACAGTATTATATTATTAGTATGCGTAATGGCTCTTAATGCGTCGTCAATGCGTCGACACGTTGACGACACATTGATTAAACTTTGGCGACATTGTTTTATTAGCAGTCCGCGACACGGACTGTCACTGACTGTCACTGCGACAGAATGTCCGCGACATCGACTGTCGCTGCCTCTCGGCGACAGTCTATAGAAAGCGACAGTCTATCGATAGGCTATCGATAGTGGACTATCGTGCGGCAACACTAGACTTTGCAATTTTCATTGAAATTTAAAGCGAATTCACATGGACGTAAAAGGTTTATAGGTACTACTTTAATGATTCTGTGTTAAAATTTTCTGTCCCATAGATAATAAGCATTATGATAATGCCCGGACAATTTGATGATTTTAAAAGATTGTATCACACTGCCGCCTCTGCATTTCTTTAAGATTTAAATTAAACTGTTTACTAATTTGGATATTAGAAAAGATAGAGGTATTTTTCGATACAATAATATAAATTCTTCGTGTATTTTATTTATATGTTTAATTTGAATCCCTGAGTTCATCTTCAACTACCACCACTTGCTTCCAGTGAAGGAAAATATCGTGGGGAAGGGGACCAGCGACCTAGTGTGCAATATACGCCAGGTGCCTTTAGGCAGTTAAAAAATCTGACTCCAGTGTCCGTAATATCAATCTTGATCAAAAAGAAGAATTGAAAAACAAATTGTAAGTGTTTTTATGGTGAAGCCTGAGTATTGAACTGGGCAAATAAAATCTGCTCAAACTCGATGGAGTTGCGTTTCGATGATCAGACCCTAGACATCGTCTACTATAAAGTGAAAAATCGAAGGAAGCCTGCTCAGTGAGGTTATGTTGTTTTAGTTGTTCTATAACTGAGTTCTGTCGAATATCTCTCTGCTTCATCATCGGAACAGCTAATTGATTCCATAGTAAATTGTCATCTGACTTTAGAAAATTGAGTTGCAAGATTTGACCTAAACAAACATACATACAGTATACATTTTAAGATAAATGACAACATTTTAAAAACAATTTTGTATCACAAACAGTTAAAACCGACAAAACGAAGCTCAATTTCCCGACCACACCCTCCGCATTTATTGCGACTATTAAAAACTTTAGTCGCTCGGTTTAAGACCAAAACATTGTAACACTACAATGTGAGTTGGAAACAAATTAGACTAAAACCGTTTGTGACAACCATACGAATAGCTTAGACTGCCTCAAATTAAGCTCAATCTGTGCGTAGCTAAGTAAAACATTGCGTGGGCAAGGGTCGACAATTTTAGTCCTAGGAAAAATAAGTGCGTGAAAAATTATCGCGCCAGTATATTTAATATACAGTTTATCATGTCTCGCTTTATATTAATATTTCAGATAAAGACGGGTCTTCTCAATAACTTATCGCAATAAACACATTCTTCAAAATAATAAACCACAAACTACATAGCAAAAGCAAAAACAAAAAAAAGGTGCGGGTTTCAAAATAGTAAACTTCTGTAAATATCCAGTGTTAGGTATCTTTTTTTAATCATCATCATCATCATTTCAGCCACACAACGTGCCTCAACAGCCTCTCCCAAAGATTTCCAAAACGACCGATCAAGAGCGGCCTGCATCCAGCGCTTTCCAGCGACCTTGGTCAGGTCGTCTGACCACCTTGTGGGTGGATGTCCTACGCTTCGCTTGCCAGTACGTGGTCGCCATTCGAAAACCTTTTTGCCCCATCGGCCATCGGTTCTTCGCGCTATGTGTCCCGCCCACTGCCACTTCAACGAACTAATCCACTAGGCTATATCAGTAACTTTTGTTCTCCTTCGAATTTCCTGATTTCTGATTCGATCACGTAGGAAAACACCAAGCATAGCGCTCTCCATAGCGCGCTGAAAGACTTCTTATGAGACCCATAGTAAGGGACCACGATTCAGAGCCATAAGTCGTCACTGGTAACACACATTGATTTAATATTAAAACTTAAATTATAGTAAATAAAGAGTGTATTTGAACAATAACGCATAAGACTTATTTTTGGCATATACCTACCAGATGTGGTCAACACTGGTATTAGAGATTCAAGATCATTAAAGTTAGCTGTATAAAAGCTTGACAGCTGCCATACAACGATGACAGCCGGTACCAATGGCATTAATCTTTTCCCGGACCCCAGGCTCCGAAGCAGCACAGCAGTTAATTAACAATTAGGAAAGCGCTAAGAAGAAATCTGCCGACAAACAACTCTCATGCACTACTGCACCCCTAGAACTTCACCGCTTTAATACTAGCTACGCCTATAACACTCAGCTTAAATGGTTCTCTAGGTAACGAAGTTTTGTATTTTATTTTTACCTCAATTTTTTTATGCTAAATTGAGTAATACAGAACAATAAAACGAATTAGTCCAATTCGAATATTGGCTTAAAATACTGAGACTTTTATATTTTGTAGGACGACGATTTTTCGATTTGGAAGAATTTCCCTAACAAATAAAGAAATACACGAGGTATATTTTTTCAAAACTGAAAACCTACATCACTTTAAACTACACAACCGATTTTGATAAAATTTCTGCGGGACTACCTGAAAAGTACAATCTTTCGAACAAAAAGAAAAAAGATCGCGACGAATTGACAACCTCCTCCTTTTTTGGAAGTCGGTTAAAAATATTAAACAAGTAGTACTAAGGTGCACGAATAGTTCTTATTACCTAGGTTAATACTTCTACCAAAAAAATATTTTACAAATATGTTCAGCGAATAATATTATTCGCCCCTTGAAGTTGAATATATTCTACTTGAAAGGTTTTATACAATATCATTTTATTAAATTCTCTTGGGAGCAATACTTTACAATTCACATTTATAGGAAAATATAAAGAAATTTCTTGAGGTTGCAGGCAGCTTACTAGAATTTTATTCATGTACTTACTTCTATGCAGTTATCATGTTGTTTGAAGTGGTGGTGACCAAGCGGTTTAGAAACTCGCTATCTGTCTCGCTAGGCGCGACTTGTATCTCTTGGGTTTTTACTCACGTTCGGTCATTATCTATACTATAATAAAAGAGTAAAAAAAATGTGTCTGTACATTGAAAATTTTTCAAAAAAAAAATATTTGTGGCGATGGAGATATAGTAATAGAGTAAGAAAATAAAAAAAAAGTAAGAAAAGTCTGATGAGAACTTTTTGTTGAGTTATAATACAACTGGCCAAGCGCGAGTCGGACGCGCGCGAAGGGTTCCGTACCATAATCTATGAAAAATCACGTTTGTAGTATGGGAGCCCCCCATAAATACTTATTTTATTCGATTTTTAGGGTTCCTTACCCAAATGGGTAGAAACGGGACCCTATTACTTAGACGTCCGACTGTTAGTCTGTCTGTCTGTCTGTCACCAGGCTGTATCTCATGAACCATTATAGCTAGACAGTTGAAATTTTTATAGATGATGTTTTTTGTTGTCGTTGAACAAAAACATACTAAATCTATACTACAAATAAAAGAGTAAAAAATGTGACTGTACATTGAAAATTTTTCCAAAAAAAAGTTGTTTCGTCCGAAGAAGAACTTATAAGTTCAGAATTTGCGGACCTTCAGAGCATAACACACCAGAAAAATTCTTGGATATGTGAACGCGCCATATTGACTCCAAAAAATTAAAAATCAATTATTATAGAACTTATGACGCAAATTATTGTTAATTTCTTGGATAGAGTTGTTGACGACACCACCAATTATCCAGTTGAGTTTCTTAATTCACTTGCAGCAAATGGACTCTCGGCTCACAAAATAAGTCTTAATGTCGGAGGGCCAATAATGCGAATGCGCAATTTGACTCCGCCGAAACTGTGTAACGGAACCCAACTTAGTGTCTCAGCACTGTATGCCGAAGTTCAGCGGCTGAATTTCAGCCAATGCATGCCTGCAATGTTATTTGCATTACTAGCAACACATAATGCCGAACTTCCGATGCTTTTGCCTGAATCGGACCCGTACCCGTACCCGTACCCGTACCCGTACCCGTACCCGTACCCGTACCCGTACCCGTACCCGTACCCGTACCCGTACCCGTACCCGTACCCGTACCCGTACCCGTACCCGTATCCGTACCCGTACCCGTACCCCTACCCGTACCCGTACCCGTACCCGTACCCGTACCTGTATCCGTACCCGTACCTGTACCCGTACTCCCTCTTCCGCTCCCGCCGCTGCCGCCGCTGCCGCCGCTGCCGCCGCTGCCGCCGCCGCCGCTCCCGCCGCCGCCACCGCCGCCACTGCCGCCGCTGCTCTCGCTCTCGCCGCCGCCGCTGCCGCCGCTGCCACCGCCGCCGCCACTGCCGCCGCCGCTTCCGCCGCCACCGGCGCTGCCGTTTCTGCTCCCGCTCCCGCTTCCGCTCCCGTTCCCTCTTCCACGTACCCGTTCCCGTACCCGTTCCGCTCTCGCTCCCACTCCTGCTCCCGCTCCCGCTCCCGCTCCCGCTCCCGCTCCCGCCGCCGCTCCCGCCGCTGCCACCGCCGACGCCGCCGCTGCTGCTGCCGCCGCTCCCGCCGCCGCCACCGCTGCCGCCGCTCCCGCCGCCGCCTTCACCGCCGCTGCCGCCGCCGCCGCCACTGCCGCCGCCACTGCCGCCGCCGCTCCCGCTCTCGCCGCCGCCGCCACCACCGCTGCCGCCGCCGCCGCCCCTGCCGCCGCCGCTTCCGCCGCCGCCGACGCCTCCGACGCCTCTGACGCCGCCGCCGCCGCCGCCGCCGCCGCCGCCGCCGCCGCCGCTGCCGCCGCCGTTGACGCCTCCGCCGCCGCTGCCACTTCCGCTCCCGCTCCCGCTCCCGCTCCCGCTCCCGCTCCCGCTTCCGCTTCCGCTTCCGTTCCCTTTTCCACTTTCGTTCCCTCTTCCGCTCCCGTGTCCGTTCGCCGCAGACGCGCCAAAGACGGAAGATTAAATTCTCATATCGGCACATCACTACAGTCCGGCGTTTCCACCGAACTTCAGCGGCTGACAGCTTATTTAGTGTGTCATCCCCACCGAACTTTAGACACTGAACTTTAGCCGCTAAACTTCGGCATAGTCTGCTGAGACACTTTAAGTTTACTGTGAGTGGTGCCAGTGAAACTGTATTTATTCCGCGTATAACAATTTTCCTTTTGAAAATACACAGTTTTACAAATACACAGTGTTTACTTGCTTTCCTATGAAAATAAGTCACAGTTTTAGAGGCTTAAAGCTGCTGATGTCGATCTAAGGACTGCTTTTTCGCATGGCCAACTTAATGTGGCTTTCTCCAGGGTTAGTAACACTTCAGCTCTTTTCATATTGGCTCCCGAAGGAAAGAATTAAAATAATATTGACTTTTAACTCCTGACACTGTTACAAGTACTTTCTTATCTCTCTCTATCTTTCTCTCTCATTAGTTGTTATTTATATTAATACGCCGGAGTCATAAAGTCCACGCGAACGAAGTCGCGGGCATCAGCTAGTCACTTAATATAACCATTCAATTATTATCACTAATTATGGGGTTAAGTCCACCGTTGTCAATTTACTCTTTATGTTGTAATTTTATGTTATAGAGAAGAGGCATAATGAGTAGATTTTAATAAAGGTCTCTGATTTTGTGAGCTGTTACGTAAAGAGGCCTTTCAGCACTACAATATTTTTTTATTACAATATTTTTTTATTGATTCATTAACTTTGGTTTTTGGTTGATTGAAAAAGTCAATTTTAGAAGTAATAAACAGTTTAAGAATAATATTACCGTAGGATTTTTGTAAAAATATATAGCTGTTTTTTTAATGAGGCCAATCCTGTAAACGCAATATTTGACATAGCTCCCGAACAAATGTTCTTACATAACGCCTACAAATGCCACATAAATGACGTCACTCCTTTCAGGTCTTTCTAAGGCGCTCCGAGACGCCGTCCAAAGGCGGACGTGACTTTGTAACCTTTATATCTAAAAGAGATTTTGGGTTAGCAAGGTAGTTTTTTTTGGACGTGCCTATTTTTAGGAACTCTTTCCATGGCACAACGAAAATAAAATTATGCATCTTCCCTATTGTGTGTTTTTATAGTACAACAAAGTTGTTACACACAAACAAACCAATTGCTTCTGGTGATGGAAAAAAAATATCGTGAGAAAATCTGCACACTAGTTCACAAGTGCATTTGTGCCTACATGCATTGCACACTCTTTTTAGGGCAGTCGTGTAAAAAGGGAGGCATAAGCCCAGCAGCCGGTTAAAGGAAGGTGAAAATGATGATGATATTTATAGTGGCTTTCAATATCGGTATGACTCCAATTATAAATTGCCTCTTTGATATGAACACTTCAAAATTTGTCAAATTTAATGAAATATTAGATGACAGACAAATATCGGATCAGTAAAAGGATCTAAAACTATATTTAACAAAAGAAGAAGAATAAGCTAAATTATAATATAAGAATTATGAAAAAAATTAATTAAGCTAAAAATATCTTGATTATTTCCTGCAAAAGCCATCCTTCCGTGTCACTGCATATTTCCTAGGCGGAATTACATTTCAGAAGCCAACGAAAGTAATCAACGTAGGTGCTAGCAAACAGAAGTAATTTGTTGTTTTTACTTTGAGTGTCACTTTAATTATTTTTTATAATTTTTAATGACTTTTTAGGACTTTTTCCAGAGATACAGTAAAAGCCAACTCTAAAGGTAAAAAAGTGGGAGGTTTTAAGATTTTGTTTAAATTATAAAACTAAAATTATACCTACTCAATCTAGTTTACAGAATTCAAGAACAATCATTAAAAATTTTTGAAATTACATTAACTTCAAAACAATACAAGCTCAAAATTTTTTGTTTGCTCTTTGTACAAGCTACACAGAACGGCAGCGAATAAATAAAATTTTCATAATGTTTCAAAAACAAACTATTTCTTAGTAATATTTTCTTAGTGGCCAGCATTTTGTGAGGTCCCGGAAAGGATACGCGCCTTTTTAGCTGAGTGGCCGGCATTATATGCAAAATAATAAAAATTTCATTCAACAATGTTTTATCCCCGGTAAGTTTTAGTCGCATTATACGTTAATTTGGCCTTGTAATCAGATATAACAAATAAAATAAAATCCAAAACTTATTTAAATCGAATAAGTAAATCAATTTTCTTGTTGTTTAATATATTTTCCACTTTACCAATGTCTTTTCATCAAATCTAGCTAAATATTTCCAATATTTAAGAAGACAGACTGAATAAATTTGAATTAATCTCAATAAATTTACTCTTATTTTGCTGTTGTGATGAAAGATATTGACTTACGTTATTTCGACATAAAATTATTAACAAAGCATGTTACTGACACTGACTGGCCCCAAGGAAGTAAAAACCCTTACAGAAGAGCGACGACAGTATGCCCGAGACACCTGTAGACGAAAGTCAGCGACCATCGCGCGACAATTTTTGATAGGAGTGAAAGACTGAGTCCAGGGCCCGATCTAGCTATTTAGCCGCTCCGGGCAAAGATCATTTTCGCCGTCCTTTACATACACAAAACCATATAAGTCATGAGGTAATAGTTTTGTTGGGGGATGCTAAGTATACAAGTAGGTACCTACATAAAATACGTGATATTGTTGGGATTATACCTAGCCATTATTAACATCAGTCTATTGGACCTTCTGAAGAAGTACCCATACGAAAGTTGATGAGTGTCTTTATGTCTTATAAAGAATTTCACAGAAATTACTGAATGGATGGATATTTTTTTTGTCGACATAGTTATGTACCTATCAACTTTGTCATCATCAACCTATTGCGACTCACTGCTGCTTATGGGCCTCTTTTCCCTTGTGCTATTTTTCCCTGTTTCGGGCTAAACTTGCCTGTATGTATGATGTTCAACTAAAGGAACAATAAACATGTTTCATCAAAATCGTTTCAGAAGTTAAAAAGATTAGGACCAAGCTGTTTGATTGTTTAGTATGGTCAATCGGTTAATATGTATTTAAGTTAAGATTCATACGGTACCTATAAAAAAGACACAAAAAATATTTGTTTTAAAATTTTCAGACTGAATTAAAATTGGCAGAAAATTCGGATGTTTTTTTTTTGTATTCTAGTTTCTAAGTTCTAGTCTAGTTGGTTCTTTATTTCATATTCAGGTATTTCTTCTTCTTAGTGTTTCACGAAATTTCAAAAGTATCAATACTTCACTCGATACAAGTATCGTATCAGATTTATCGATACCGAGAAAAGTATCAAAACAAAAGTACCGACATTGTTAGGTTTAGTTGTATCGAGTACTTTTCAATTTTTTTTTAAACTTCCGATTGGATAATACCCATAATATCAAATATTATCTGAGAAATTTCGGAACTTGGAGTTCTGAATTTATCATCTATGAAACACTTAATAAGTAAGTAAGTATGTAATAATGGTATCAAATAGGTAAATTTAAATTTCGAAGTATTAAATTGACGATACAAGAATAAATTAGAGCAACAGTAAAAAAGTTAATCAGGATTAAACTGTATTAAATCGTTTTTTACTTAAATGATAAAAATAAATCTACTTAATGAGAAAATAGGTACCAATCACGTAAAAGTGGCCACACACGCTTTAAATATAAGCTATTGTCTATAGAATGACGTGACTTAAAAGAGTCGAGTACAGTTTATAAAAGTATCGACATGGAAATGAAAGTATCGATACTACTCAAGTATGGGTACTTTATGCGGATCCCTACTTTTTCTTTCTTTCTTTCCAAATTATTCAGTTAAGAAAATACTTAAGTATTTTCATTATCCAACCTGAAGTAGGTTAGAAGGTGGCGCATATAATTCTCAACCTGTCAACATGGGTGGTGAATGGCTAATGAGCCAATGAATGATAAGTCAATTTTGCCGCCCCTCATTTTTTGCCGCTCTGGGCAAATGCTCGGCTTGCCCTTCCTTAGCGATCTATGGATTTGAGACTGACACATGTCGCGCGACCATCGGCGATCATCGGCGACCGTCGTCGACAGGTAAGTAGGTTAATAATAAATAATCCAACCAAGCGCTCTAAAAAGTCTACTACCAGCTATTTTAACAAATCAATTACTTGTACATTTGTACAAGTAATTGACTTGTTAAAATAGCTGGTATCACTTACAATCTCTTTTGATATTTTTTAGGGCTAAAGCTCATTTCCTTATAATTTAATGTTTAGTAAAGTGGTCGACGTTGACGGAATAGAACATTTATTCCACTGCCTTTCGACACTTAATTAAATAACGCGGTGAAAAGACCTAGTGATGGGGGCAATAAACATTGTCGATGATTAGAAAGTCAGAACAATGTTTTGTAGTTACTGGAGAAAGAGTTTAATGATTCGGCGATATGTTAAGTTAAGCATGGTGAGCCAATGTGACACAATCAGCATCAGCATCAGTATTTTCATAATTACGTAAATTTTGTGAAGGGGAGTTGTAAATTAATTCCTTTTCTTAGTTTATTTTTACACATTATATCCAAATGCAGTCATACGCAACGCAGCGTTGCAGATGAAATTATACGAACGCTTATAGATGTGGATTGTCAAACCGATTTATTACAATGACATTCTATTTCAGCTGGACGGTAAGCCATGTTGGACACTTGCGCTTGAAATTCATGGATCAACGCGAGGTGGGGTGCTATAGTTCTCATTTTTTTATAAGGCCCGAGTTAGGCCTCTCTTGCGGCGACATTAATAATGTGACGTGATCATAGACCACATAACCCAAAGACCACGCTTTCATGGACTTTACTACTAAAACGAAATCGCCAAAAGTTGGCGGGGTGTGGGGCAAGGTCCAATAGTTTTTATTGGCTCGCTCAAGGTCACGCCTAGATTGACGATAGCAGGTACATATCACCGGTAAATCCATAGTGATGGTGACTTTGTCTTGATATCGATAAACACCGTTGAGTTAACGATAAAATGGAAAAATAAAAATAAATGTTTATTTTTGTTATATAGTAACATCATCAGCAAAAAAATAAGGTCGATGCACAGACACTACTAACACTTGTTATAATATAATAAAAACACACGTGAAATAAAGTAATCGCAATCGTCTAAACACGGTTTGATTTTACATTATATAATGTTATATATTTGTTGTTGTGTTGAAACCTATGTCTGATGTAATGATGATATATATATATATATATATATATATATATATATATATATATATATATATATATAATTTATATATATATATGTATATATATAAATTTTCAAAATAACTGACTAGAAGACTTCGTTCTGTTATTAAACTTCTTGGTATTACACGCAGGGCGTATCGGTGTCATCTTTTGTAAAAGAAAAATATATATAAAGTCAAATCACACTAATTAAATTAGCCTAAACATAAGCTTAAACTTGTGTTACTGGATACTTGCTCAACGATACTATATTTTATGATAAATATATAAATATAAAACACCCGAGAACATGTCACATCACTAAAAAAAAAATAGTAGGGATATTGTAGAGTCTTGACGGAGCGTTTGAGCTCCATAATAAGCCAAGCCTCAGCTAATTACCTTTTCACTGTTATTTTAGCCCATAATTAAGGTTGCTTTGTTTGTTCAGTGATAGAATTTTCATACTATCATTGAATGAAAGACGTGACTAAATTGATACTACTTATGCAAAACATTAATAAATATAATAATTGCAGTAATGATTACTATCAAAGAGTCTAATGCATGGTTAGACGTGTGAAAACGACGAATTGCGATTAAGGTTTTATTAGTCTCAAATTACTTTGTATCATGAATATAGTGCATATTTAAAAGCATGTTAATAAATTGAAATCTACACTGTATATATGTACATTGTACATGAACAAACTTATTAGGTTTGTCTGTACTTACATTTTCCTACATCTTTCCGTACGTGTATCCTTATTGTCGGTTCCGGAGTAATGAAAAGAAAATAACAGATCCGACGGATATGGAGCCAATCGATCTGCCGACGACATTAGCCTCAAATACAATCGCTTCCGGCGACATCCAGATAAAATGATATTTCGTGGAGTTTTCGTCGTGAAGGTTTTCAGTATTGTGCCAAATAAGTGTTTATTAATTGTTGAAAAATAAAAGTAACATCAGAATACACTATCACGTGTTCATCCTCAATTAGGTTAACAGAGTTTAGGACCATAAAGTCCAAATGCTACTTTTAGCGTGATGCTGGTCGTAAAGATGGAAAAGATATAAAAAGAATTTATACATTAAAATAATAACAATAAAAATATTTAAAGCTCATTAAAATATTCTCCACTGGCTTCTAAGTAATCTAAGTTTTTTCTTTTCTTCCCGATCAGCATGTTTATTAACGAAATATTTCTTTAAAAACACTTTTTTCTTATTATAGAATGTTTACTTATTCATATAACTGACACATCTGCGGTACCTAACATTTTTCAAACGCGAAGTCACTAAACGAACGGTTTTTTTGCATGGAGAAATCATTTCTTTAGTGACTCCACGTTTCAAAAATGACATTTCTGTAAGGTTTTATCCATCAATACAAAGGCTTTTTAGAAAGAAACATCTGTGCTGTAACTTTTTCTACGTGACGCCTTCCTTTCTGAGAACTTTGCTCATGTATCCTGCTATTGAGGAAAATGATCCTATAGACTGCAGATAAATTGGATTTTGAGGAATAAAAGTGTTTGATAATGATAATGAGTCGTGCATGTATGTGGCTTCCGGCCTAGAATAGGTACTACTCCTCTCTTCCAGGGGATGGCGTAATAGGCAACTTAAGGATTAAGCACGAATATCTAGTGCTTCAAATGCATTCCCAAGGGAGGTTAGCATCGAGCGGCGGCCGAACGAGGTTTACGTCAGACAAGCGGCCCTCGTAAAACAAAAGCCAATCATTAAGGCTTGAAAAGCCGACTTTTTGAGTTTTTAAAACCATCTGAGACATAGAAAATAGTGTTTTAAAATCTGAAAAAAAAGATGTCTTTGTCAAGGATCTAATCTAGTCAAATTTGCAGTCAGTGATCTAACAAACTTCACTCGATAAAAAAATCTCAAATGAACCCCTTTTTGAAATATTTTTCAAAACTAAGACTAAGCTACTGATATTTTACATTCGTTTCTAGTGCTTAATTAAAGCCACTAAATATTAATAAAATTCGCAGAGTTCTCTTTTAAACATATTATCCCCTTTTTAAAAAAAAATTAAAAACCTATTTTTTTTTAAATATACGTTCTAGTCCTTTCACGTTCATTCTCCGCCTCCCGTTCCGCAGATCGCCCCGCACCTCATCCGAGTGGGCCGTTGGAATACAGGTTCTTAAAACTGTTTCAGCTATTTCTTCTTTACTTCGCAAGGTCTTCGGCATCCTTGGGTCACCTATGACATGTTTTTTTTAATATTTACCTTAGGAAAAAAAGCGGAATATCGCACCCCGGGCACATCCGAAGCAGCACAGAAAAGGATGCTACCACGGGAACGCAATTTTTGTCATCTTTTATGAATGAAATCAAAACTTTTTATTTTACAATAATAACAAGAATATATTATAATGCTTTTATTTGATGTACGACACAGTAAGGTTTGCGAAACATTTTGTTTTTCAATTCCTAATTTGTCCCCCGAATATGATTTCGGATTTTAAAAAATCTATTTTTTTTCTTTGCACATCTGTGTTTGGGTCATAGAATTACACCATCCTAACAAATTTTACCTGATTTCTTCTAGTAGATTCGGAGCAAATTGTCTGTGACAGACGGACGGATAGAAGACGCACGATTGATCCGATTTTTCCGTACTTTTTTGTACGGAGTGTTTTTTTTCGTACACAATATTAAAAAGAAATTAAATAAAAAAATATTTTTATGTTAAACGGTTTTATTACAATAAAAATAATGTACTAAAAGCTAAAAAATAATTCGGTAAGTCCTAGCTGCCAGATCGCACCAGTCTTCTCATCAATCTGGGGTATTGATCAGACAAATAATAAAATCGTTGGGCGTTGCGTATCTAGAGTTAATATATGATAGTTTCACGCGCCCAACGATTTTATTATTTGTCTGATCAATACCCCAGATTGATGAGAAGATTGGCGCGATCTGGTAGTTAGGACTTACCGAATTATTTTTTAGCTTTTAGTACATTACCTACATTATTTTTATTGTAATAAAACCGTTTAACATAAAAATATTTTTTTTTTAATTTATTTTCTAGTTTTTAGTTTTGTTGCTAGATGATACTTCTCATTCTACTGAGTTCATTTAATGCCTCACTATTTTTTCAGAATGAGCTCTATTCTACCAATCAAGCCCTTTCATGGGACACCTGTATTGAGGTGATTGTGAATAATCCGCCATTTTGTGGCGGCGACCATCTTGGATTTTATTTTTTCTTTTTCAGAATGAGCTCTATTCTACTAATCAAGCCTTTTCATTACACGCCTATATTGAGGTAGTTGTAGAAAATATGTAATCAGCCATTTTGTGGCGGCGGCCATCTTGAATTTTATTTTTTATAGTGAGCTCTATTCTACCAACAAAGCCCTTTTATTTAATACCCATATAGAGGTTGTTGTGAAGTAATATGTAATCCGCCATTTTGTATCGGCGGCCATTTTGGATTTACAGTCATAATTTTTTTTTATTATTGTATTGTCATCAAAATTAAGAGTGGGTACCAAATATCAGATCGATCTGGTGTCAGGAAGGGGGTAAAATTCCAATTACTAAATTTGACCCAAACAAATAAAAATAAACTGGCCAAGCTAAATAAAACCGTTTAAAAACGGAACCCTTATAGGTTCCGTTTTTTAATATTTTGTACGGAACCCTAAAAATTCTGCCACATCAATCAAACAATCGTTAAAAAAGACATTGCGAGGCTCTCATTGCTACCACAAAGTTGGAGAAGCAACAAGTGTGTCTGAAGACAAAACTTGTATAGACGTAAGGATAGGTACTTCTTAAATTTCTATATAGATTTAATTGATAGCTTCAGCGCGGCTAGTATGCTGACGGATACAAATTTTTACAAGCTTCTATTTAGTTTCACCTGTCCCGTTATCTGTTGATCTGTCTGTGAAGTGAAATGGTGTTTTGTCGCCAATTTGCTCCTACATGTATGTATATACAAAAATAACTCGTTTAAAGTTATAGTGGATTATAACGCGTAAACTATATATGAAGGATTTTATAAAAATACAAAAGATAAAGTACTTAATTAACATAAACATGTTTCATAATAAGTACCCATACCAGCATTTTAATTAAGTATAAAGTTATATAAAGAGAACAAAGCCAAAGGGTAATTAAGACTTTTAGCGGTTTCGTGTTCAGAAGATTAAATGTGAATATTAATTCGCTACTTTCCAACAATTTAAATCAGATACATTTTCTAAACGTAAAAACAAATACTTTAGGATTTGTTTGATATACAGGCTAATGACATCATAGTTTCTTGGAGTCAAATAACGCTCTAATTATCAGTTTCTTTGCAATAATAAATCTAAATCAACGTGATTTAGAGTGATTATTGAAAACTGATATGATCATGACACGTGACATTTTTTGGTGACGTTTTATTTTCTATCTAGTACCAAATAATTTATTTCAGACCCAGGAAAGTACCCAACATGTTGAAGTTGTAATATTGGTTCGCTAAATTTTCATATTTATTTAAATTTCGTTTCACAATTTGTTCACCATAACCGCGTGCTGATCTGATTGACCTATTATTTGTTAATGAAGCACTATACAAGTGGATTTTAAATTAAGTACACATATTTGAATTGGCCATTCAGTCCATCATTTTGAACAACTTTTCCCAATGAATGTGTAAAGATTTTTTTCAATTATCCTATTTCATGCCGTTTCCGGGCAAAGGTTTCTCCTATTTCCTTCCATCTATATCTGTATATCGTAAAATAACGCCCAATGTTCTCATCGGACGTTATTTTAAGATTTCTTTAGGATTCTTCCTAATGTCCTAAAAGTAAATAAATCGTTAAATTTTTTATCCTCCTCCACTTAACTAGGTTTTCTCTTGATCTTGCCATTTATTTACCCTAGAGAGAGCATGTTTAACATAAATCCCTTGTGAGAAGTGGTAAACACGTGCCTGGTCTTAATATAATTTTATAATGAATGGTTAACAGGCAGCTAGTTCTCCTCCACCCAGAAGGTTCTGGGTTCGATACTTAGCCTGGGGAACTTGGGAAATGGCCTTTTCAAATGGTTCTGGGTCTTCGGTTTTTATTTTTATATGTATCTTTATAAATAAAATAAAGTCGGGTTAGT
Organism: Acrobasis suavella; assembly: GCA_943193695.1. Classification (NCBI taxonomy): domain Eukaryota; kingdom Metazoa; phylum Arthropoda; class Insecta; order Lepidoptera; family Pyralidae; genus Acrobasis; species Acrobasis suavella. The sequence continues at coordinate 36,187,356 of OW971928.1, forward strand.
TACATAAAAACCATTTATAACAATAGAACGGCTGGACCGGATATAGTCTGAGACCTAGGGAAAGGGCATAGATAGTTTTAATCTCGACATACCCACGGAGAACAGAGCCCGCGGGCACAGCTAGTTTATCATAAAATATTGTATTGTTGAGTTAGTATCCCATCACGTCTCTACATATGTAAATTTATTTATGTGCATTACACAAACTAAAAACTTATCACGTTTTTCTTCCTGACGTGGACAGAGCCCCGGGCCGTAAGACGGACGGGGACATTTTTCTACAAAAAAAAACCTAATAGTTAGAATTTAATTCATTCCTTGGCAAAGTAAAGGCAAAGTAAATCACGTTTTCTTCCGTATCTCCAAAGTTATTAATCATATAACTAATTAATATCGGACTAGCTAGATAGTAAAGGCTTATTCAAATAAAAAATAATCATCTAAATCGATTCACAATATATACAAGAATAACATACCTAACATAAAAAATATACGGTCAAACTAAACAATGACGCCTAGCTGCATTGCCAATTAGCATGATTCCTCGAAATAGGTGTTCAACTCGATTCCTCGGTGTTTACGTTCGGGCAGATTTCTGCCCGCTAGCAGTATGTTTTTACGATCAGACAGTTTTTTTGTTGTGTTGTGCTGTGATACTAGTACTACTCTTGAAGACTAGCAACTGATACTACAATGAATAAATATTTTTCAGGCTGCCTAAAGGCACCTGACATTGCTTGACGACAGTGTTCGTAATGCGCACACAGCGCACACCCGCCGGACCACCAAGTTCCTCAATAATACGTACTGTTAGAATTTTGTTATGTTACAGAAAATACAAAATATTGTAAAAATTTTACTATACCCGAATGGGTCAATATGAAAGACTACATTATAAATATAAGATCACATCTGATTATATACTTACTTTGGGGCTAGCTCAATCAGTGTGATATATATATATATATATATATATATATATACACTGATTTGTCTATATATATATATAGACAAATCACACTGATTGAGCAAGCCCCAAAGTAAATTCGAGACTTGTGTTATGGGATACTAACTTGACGATACTATTTTTTATAATAAATACTTAAATAGATAAACATCCGAGACCCTGGCCGGGGATCGAACCCGGGACCTCTGGGTGGCGGACTAGCATGGTGACCACTACGCCACGGATTATGCAAATAAAGAATTTAAATTAGAATTTGAAGTACACTGCTATGAATTTAAATCTCCTTGACTTAAGTTAACCGAAGGGGAAGGTACAACAATTTCCCCTCCAGGACCCTTCATTACCCAAGGGAGGCCCATGTTCAAGATAAACTCATTTTTCAAAATAAACACGCTCCTGGACTGGATTGTACAATTAATTGCATGTGCATTAGGAAGCACATCAGGAAAAAAGTAACTACAAGAATTGTTGCCTTATTTTAATCGCCGAACTTTTGAAAAATATTGTCTACAGAAGAACTTTAAAGCATTTTCCTTTGAAGTTTCTTTCTCAGAAGTTATTTTTTTCTTCAATTAAAAAATCGGGTTTTATTTTTCCTTTTTATTTTCCGAAATCTAAAGAAAAAAAGACAATTCACAGGTAGCGGTGCTAAGTGGACTTTATACAAGTAATAGTAGATATTTAGTTCTGTCCGTCCACATTTGAGAGCCAGGCTTTTATGGGTGTCGTTGTATAGAAAAAGACGCACACAATGACTATTTTTGACAGAGATAATGAAGTGGTTTTATCATTGTCTTCTTTATTCCATACACTAGTAAACTTAATAGTCACTAGTAAGCATAAGCAGGTTTTCCGTGAGGAAACCTGCTTACTGCCTGTTTTTCTTCGCCGGAGGCTGGTGGTGGTGGTAGTTGAAAATGACCGTACAAACTGAAAAAAGAAAGAAAGAAAAGCTTTATTCGAGGTACAAGCCGCGCCTACTGAGGATTGGACTCGTACCTCACAGACGCAGAGCCAGTGTCAAAACACGCTTGACAACTACCGCTTCTATTAAAGTATTTAGACCAGTAAATAGGTTCTATCTCTTTCTAAAGCGCCTCATAAAAGCGCCCATCTCATCTGAAAGTCATATTCTTTGCAAAATACGTAGAAACTCCATTAGTGGCAGAGGGCGGCACAATAGCGGCCACGCATTGGCAGGCAAAGCTTGGGACACCACCTGCAAGGTGGTCAGATGACCTGTCCAAGGTCGCTAGAAGGCGCAGGCTGCTCTAGATCGGTAATTTTGGAAATTCTTGGGAGAGGCCTGTGTCTATTAGTCGACGTTGTGTAATGTGGCTGAAATAAATGATGACGTATCTCATTATTTTACTTGACTAATTACTGTGTTTCTTCTACAGCGTCCGTGGCCAGAATCGTCAAGTTCCTCGGCATCTCCGGCCTGCCCACCATCAGCACCGGTGGCTTCTCCTTCGACTTCGTTAACCCTAAGCAAACCTGCGAACACGAGTTCTACATGATGGTTAGAAGTGGCCCTCTTGGATTCAAAGACTTGGCTTACTTCTTGATTAACGTCATGAGACAGTAAGTTTCTTTTTTACTTTTAAAGAATTTCTTCGCAAGTAAGGCGATTATCTGCTCAAATAAAGTCACCTATCATTTTACATGTAAAAAAGTCATGACTAGTGTACTCTCAGGGCTGGTCCACATGACGTCTATGAAGCGGGAGAAGTGTACTTATTGCGACTATATTCTAGCAACGTTGCGTTGACGCAGCGCTTGATTGGCAGGAAATGCGTCAACCTTTTTGCGTTACTACGACGCAACGCAACGTGAGTGCCGTCTCTTACGCAATAAGTCGGTAAGTTATTTATTTTGCTACTACGTAGTTGACAAGATGCGTCACTGAATGGTAATAAACTCGCTGTCGCTGGGTGTTTCTCCGGTCTATCTTCCGTTACTTTGGTCTGTTACGTCGTGTGAAAGTAAGTTAAGTTTTTATTTGTTTGGCGCTTTGTGTTATATATAAGAAAGTCAACATATTGTATTTTTTTTATATAGGACCAACAGTGAATTATATTAATAATAATAAATATATACGGACAAATTACACTAATTGAGCTAGTCCCAAAGTAAGTTCGAGACTTGTGTAATGGGATACTAACTCAACGATACTAGATTTCATAACAAATACATGTATAGATAAATACCCAATACCCAGGACAATTTGAAAAAAGCCATTTTTCAACTTGCCCGACCGGGGATCGAACCCGGAACCTCTGGGTGGTAATACTATCTTTCGCGATATATCGTTTTGCGCGAAGATAATGTTTGAAGAGTAACTTCAAACATTATCGTATCGTACTGTGTAATCAACTTCCTGCAGCAGTGTTCCCGGACCGATACGACATAGAAACCTTCAAAAAACGAGTCTATATCTTCCTGAAAAGCCGGTAACGCTTTTGTAACTCCTCTGGTGTTGCAGTTGTCCATGGGCAGCGGTGATCACTTAATACCATCAGGTGAACCGCTTGTTCGTTTGCCGCCCTATAACATAAAAAAAGGAAATAGTTTAGCACCTTGGACTAAACTTGCCCCTAAAATTTGGCTGATATGCAAAAAGTCAGTCAGTGATTGCACATTGTGGGTGCCGAAATAAATAAAAAATGCACTTGGGAAATTACTTAATACGCGAAAATTAAACTACTATTAAAAAGTGTTATATCGTCCACGTCATAGGATGGAAAAGAAAAAAAGAATGTACCAGATTTAAGGTAGAATATTTGGACCGCAAAAATGGCGAGAAAAATACGCATGGAAATGCTTTTTATGTTCACGAAGATATTCACAAAGAATCCGAAAGACTTTGCTTGCATAGGTACTTACCGGAATAATTTTTTTACAAATGAATGGAATACCATGGAATTGGTACGATTATCTAAGTACGCAAAGAGTGTTACTAATAAAAAGGTTAACCCAATGTCGATGGGTGCACTTGGTATCAAACATATTTTTTAAACAACTTCCTTTTTTGAAATCGGTTTCGTAGGACGTACATTAAACTCATGTCGCAAGTTTATGGAGATCAAATATCTTTTTTATAATAAAGTATTAATAAAATTCGCTAAAAAAGAAAAAATTCAAAAAATGTACTAATTTGGTAAAACAACTCAATTACAGTATTTCGAGGAGGCTGTTGGCAAAAGAAAATGTTCACACTGTGACAGTGAGTGGATTGTATTTTTTTAACTAAACCGGCGAAAAAGAGAAATGTTGTATAGTTTGACGTGCTTTGTGTCTGTATGTGTCTGCCTAAAGAAATGCGCCGATGTTGATGCAGTTTTTTTTTGTTTGAAAGCTGACTTGACAGAGATGGTTCTTAGTGACCCCATAAAGTCGTTTTTTTTATTTGTCTGGCAAATTAACTTATTAAATAAGATAAAATCACAGAGAATGAGTGAAAGTATTTTATATCTTGGTGTCGAAGCGGTAGTGGTACAGTGGTTGAAGAGCGCAACCTATAACTGAAACGTTCTAGGTTTAATCCCCGTCCGGCTAGGTTTGTAGAATGCTTGTAGAGTTATACCTCTAGAATAATCTGACATTATGCGGTCTTTTTAATGACCACTTGCTTTTGGTGAAGGAAGTGAGAGAGATCGTGAGAAAACTTGCACACTAGTTTCACTAGTGTGTAAGGAACTTATCACTAGATGACAGTCAGTTGAGTTACGATAAGCAGCTCAATAAATCTGATACCAATGTTAAGCTATTAACATACTAGATAAAAAGGATACTATTTATTAAGTACAAATTAGTAGGTTTTAAGTATTATATATTATTTTAATAGGGTAGTATCCAGGTTCAAAACAAAGTATTTTGATTTCATACGAGAATAAACCGTCACAAAATAATGTCATTTATCATTGATCATATCTATTTTCAACGTAATTTTAGATTTATTAATACAGAAAAAAGGAAAAAGTATTATTTGGAAACTCTCGCCTGCTCGGCTACTGTGAATAAATTTCAATGGTTCCTCATTTTAATAGCCGCCATTATTTTTCTTAATTTTCTGTGGATCTAAGTGGATTTCCGAGATGTTCCAACTTTCAATAGATTATGCTAAACAGATAATATACACAATAATATAATAACGACCAAGACAGCTATTTTGATCCAAAATAGTATCAAATTTTCTATAACAAAATAAAGGTGGATCAAGGGCCTTCGAAGCCCAAAAGCTCTTCACGACAGGTGTCGCGGGCATAGGCTGGGTCACTTGGTTGGTTTAGTAAACTAGTAGTTCACGTGTTAATAGGTCAGTATTTGTTTTAAAATGTTAAAACTTGGCTCGTTTTAGAGCTAGATAATCTAAAATCAAATCACATTACTTGCTACAATTCTATTCAATATTTACTACACCTTGAATGGAAACAAATTTTCATTTTTAGCGTTCCGTAGTAAACAAGGAACCCTTATAGTGTCGTCATATTTCTCTGTCTGTTTGTCTGTCCCTCTGGGGTTTTACTTAGAGACTATTAGTGCTACAGAGCTGTTATTTGGCATGAATATGAACCTATATAAATCACGCCGACAAAGTGGTAAAATAAAAATCTAAAGTGAGAATTATTTAAAGAAACATCTCGACTAACCCATGGTGTAGGGTATTGTTGAATAGGTCTTTCAAAAATATAGTGAGTTTGTTAACATAATTTTCAATTTAGGTATTCTTTTAACGCAGTTAAAAGGAAAACTCTCAGAGCTAAGGAGAGTTTACAAATTAAAGAGATATAGTCAACTAACTTAAAAAAATGTACTCCGGAAATAAAAAATTTATACAAATTAAAGGCGTTATAGGCGTTAAATAAACCGAGAGTGTCAACAGCGGCATTTGCAACTACGGAACCCTACACTTGGCCGGTTATTTTACAAACACATTTATTTAAAGTTATCTGATTATACCCCCGCGTAATATTCGTTTCGCGTTCTTAATTATTTTAAGTGTTATGGCCGCTTCATGAGGCTTTATCTCTAGAATTACCCATATATTGTTACAAGACGATATCGCAAATAAAAAACGAACAGAAGAATAACAACTACATCACCATTTTACCGGCCTGTATCGACGTTACCAGTTGAGGAGCTAGATGGTCCGTTGGGGGTGCTCATTGCTAGAGTTTTCAGGTTGGTGACCATAAGTGGAGAACCATTTTCTCAAGCTCCTCCGTGCTTCGAAAGGAATGTTACGCCGTTGGTTCCGGCTGAAAAACATAGAATGTACCAGTTGCTTCTCTTCTCAGGCAAATCGTAGAAGCCGATCAAGGGAATGGGTGAAAATGGAAATCATATTAATAGACAGCGAGTTCAATATAGTGATGGGTTCATCACTATTTTAAATCCTTTTCCACCATCACGGCCTTTGAGTCTTGCGGCCCTGGGCTCTATCTGCTTAAAGCCGCAAGATCCATAATGCTCTGTCTGCCCCATCAGGGATAAAGACGTGATAGTATGTATGTTGAAGAGTGCTACATCTGTGCCTCTCGTTACTCTGTGAAGAGACTCCAAAATTACACCGGGCTCATTTGGGGCAAATCCCGCCATTAAATGCTGGTATTGCCTTCGGAATTAGGTTTCGCTGCTGTTACGAGTATGTACTAAAAAGTGTAACGCAAAGTACGTGATTATCCAAATTCGTATCCTAAATCTCAGTTTTGGAGTTCCGAAAAAACAAAGAAGAAAACGGAACCCTCATAAGATCACTCGTGTGTCTGTCTGGCCGTCCGTCTGTCACAGCCAATTTGCTCCAAATCTACTAGGCAAAAATCTGGTGAAATTTGGTAGGGTGGTGTAATCCTATAACCCAAACACATACTAAAAAAAAAACTTTTTAGTAAGGTTAATTTTCGGGGGACAAGTTAGGAATTAAAAAAAAATAGTTTTGCGAACCTTACTGTATCTTCTTATAACAAGCCCTTTCATTTGATATATATCAAATGAAAGGGCTTGTTATAAGAATTTCAATTTAAATATATTTTCTTTATTGTTGTAAAATAAATAAATTTGATTAATTCATGCAAGAATACGAAAAATACCATTCCCCCTGATCCTTAAAAATTTTGAAAATAAAATGCAACATGTAGTTCATTGCTTGTAGATTACAGGAATACTAAAACAATTCTATCAATTGAAAATTAAGTGGTCAACTCAATATAATACGTTCACTTACGAGAAATCTTTGGCATTTAGCGGAACCCTCTCCAGGTAAGATCAGATGGCCGGGTTTTATTAAATTTTGAAAGCTTTTGTTCAGATGGCCACGAAGTAGACAAAACGGGACTAGAAGAAACGTGTGAATAAGATCCAATACTGAGTTACGAAATGTGGCATTAATGGGGGAACGTTAGTGGATATGGGCGCTACATACCTATTGCTCAAATGGGCCCTGAGCGATGTACGTAAAAGGGGTTTGGACGCGTTTCGTATTCGCCACGTATACCAGTATGACACACATCATCATCATCGTCATAATCAATAGCTCTTAGCTACCCAATGCTCGGCATAAGCCTCCTTTTGTCTGCGCCATCCTGCTCTGTTGTTGGCCATCGCAATCCAGTTATTTCTAGCAACTCGCCTGATGTCATTTAACCACGTAGCCGCTGGACGTTCACAACAAAAAAAAATGTTTTAGTTAATTTGCCCACGCTGTGAATTGAACCCTGGACATCAGGTGACAAGCGAGCATGGTAACCAATACGCCAGATAGGCCGTTATTACACTTTTATTGGGATTTCTTTATAGTACAATAAAATGGGATATATTTCTAGATAATAACTTCATTCTATATAACGACGTGACTTTCATACAAATACTTTAGGTACAGAATCTCTTAACCGAAGTACACATTTTATGACCCACCCTAGGCCACAGGGTAAGTCACACTAAAAATTCCTTTCAAAATTGAGAGTATCGGATAACGGAAAACGGACGTAATACTGTGAAAACAGAGTTGAAACTTGTAGTTTTCTTTTCGAGCATTTTGTTTTGCATTTTGGGATGATAATTGACATATGGTATGTAGATTTTTACGTCTTCAGAAACGTATTCTTTGTCCTTTTTTATCTTCGGGACTAAGGTTAATTCGCACCTTTTTTAAATACTCATGTTTTTTTAATAATCTTTTATTTTATTTTTCACTCTGGTGAGAGAACAAAATTATATTTTGTAGAAAAGTACACACAATTAATTATTATTTATTAAAGAAGTCGTTTTTACAATAATAATAATGTATCTGATTAGTTATGCGTTCCTAAAATACCAGGATAATGAACTTAAGGTAAATATGATACAGAACATTATCACGTGTTTTAACCTGATGAGGTAGACAGAGCCTAAGGCCGTGAGACCACATTTATCGTGATGGTGGGCATGAAGATTAAAAATAGAAATCAGAATAGTAATGGGTTGCTAGCTGCAAGGCCTTATGACATGATTCAGATACTTTTACAATCTACGCGAGAAAAGATGCAGCTGATATATTCTACGTTTTTCTTTTTTCCCAGACCAGAATGGAAAAGGGTGAACATGTAAGCAAATAATAAAATTGGTCAAGTGCGAGTCGGACTCGTTCATGAAGGTTTACGTGCTTCAGTACAATGTTTTAAAAACTTTGGGTCTACCCTTTATAGCAGATCTTTTTATGTCATAAAAATAGGTTGGGGAAAAAGTCTTTTCGCATTTAATATGAAAATTCAAAACATTTTTTAATATAGTTTATTTACATTTAACTAAAGTATGTAGGTACCATTTTGTTCGATAACTTTTTGCCATCTTATAGGTAGCGACATGATCCCATTGCTATAGAAATTTTGGGGCTTCTGATCAAAAAACTGCGTCAAGTAGTTTTGGCAGTCCTCTCGTGTTATTAACTTGACACTGCCTAAAGAATTCTAGAGAGACCGAAACGGGTGGAAATCTGAAGGTGCCAGGTCAGGACTATACGACGGATGCATTAACACCTCCCAGCCAAACTCTCTTAATTTTTACCACCACCAGTTATGAATTTCTTCAAATATGGTTCGGTCTCATTACGTCGTAATAAAGAATCACAAATGAGTACACGGTTCATTAGGTTTCTTTCAGAGAGCTCGTGAGGTACCTACCCAAATATCGAGCTTTTTTGTATATCCATTTTTTTTTCAAATGCGCCAAAACTGTTTTGTGGTCAATTCCCAGTTCTTCAGCTACGTCGTAACTAGTGATATGCCGATATTGCTCCACTTTTTCAAAAATAGCATCAATTTTATCCGTAACAGGGCGACCAGAGCGACGTGCATCTTTGACATCAAAATTTCCGGATTGAAAACGCTTAATCCAAATTTGTGCTACTCTCGCAGACACTGCACTAGGTCCATAAACATTGCAAATTTTTTTCGCGGCTTGCGTTGCATTTTTACCTTTTTGGTAGTAAAATTTTAAAATGTATCTAATTTCTTCATTAGATTCACTCATCTTGACGGTAAGAAAAAAAAATTAAAATCACGCATTTTCCTAATTTGAATTTGGAATTATCTTCTTTAAAATTTAAACTTTTAAATGATACCAAAACCAGCCAGGTACAAATAGTATAGCCAAAGTGGTTTTATTACAAGTTCATACATACTATATGCGAAAAGACTTTTTCCCCAACCTAATATTATTATGCATAACAGCGGATGGCATAAACTTAATTTTGCAGAAATCTGTTTGGAATACACTCATTTATCATACATTCAATATTCATAATTTTGTATGCCAGAATATTATTTATGCATAAATTTCATATACATAAAAATAAAAAAGTAGAACCAGTATATCGGAGAAAGTTTACTCTTCAAATCATCTTTTGGCAACATTTTATATCTATAAACAAGCTTCCGTCAGTTAGGCGATGCTAGCTCGCTTCGCTCGCTTGCTCCTGTGATGGTCACAGCGTAATCACAATCTAACCTACCTTCCGTTAATAATTCAGGGTAGCCAAATTGGTTGCTATCGTCACTTGTTCGACGCTCGCTCGCTTCGCTTGCTTGCTCCTGCGATGGTCACTACATAACCATAACCTAACCTAACTCCGTGATAAATTTGGGGTATTAATTAGTTTTCCGTTGCATTTTTTTTAAATTTATCTTTTTTCTGATCTCAATTAACTTTACGCTACACGAAATTAAAATAAAATGTTGTCGAAGATAATTAATTATAAAATTCTGCGTCCAAACGTTATTAATATTAAATATTTTTTATTAACTATAAACAATTATTATTCTTTAAAAATATTCGTGTAATCATTTTTAAAATATTTGTTGTTACAGCGGCCACAATAAGTATTCGGTGAAAATTTCAAGTAGTTATCTAGTTACTGCAATTATAAAGATTGAGTTAATAACGCTGAAAAATAGGTTAATTCTCACTAGTACCATTGAAATTTATCCTAAACAACCGTAAAGTCACAATTGTATTATTACATATATTAATGCGACTAGAACAAATGCATATCACGTTGGTCGAGTATGACAACCCATTTAATTTTTAGGATTTGTTATAATAGCGGCTACAGTAATAAATATTCGGTGAAAATTTCAAGTGTTCAAAACAGGGCATGCTTCCACGGTTCAAGAGATAGGAGCTCTGTGGCAGATGGACGGACAGGACGAAAATCGGAGACTCAGTAATACTCATAGGCACCCACCATTTGGGTACAGAGCCCTAAAAACTGATTATACGATCTTTGTTGTAATAATTCATATCGCAAAATTAATAAAGTAACTCTTGCATTCCTTTTCAAACAATTTCAAAAATACATATTGTCTACCCAGTAGACTGAGAAAACGGAAGCTTGGTCCTTTATCTTTGCTCAGATTTAATTAAGTCTTCTCGTTCAGCTGTTAATAAATTTACGAATTTTTGTTCAATGACAGCTGCCTGGAACTGAAACACGGCCCAGGAAATCTGTTTATTTGTTTGTATAACAAGTTTGTTGTAGTTATAAGGTATTTAGTTTATGAATAAAATATAACAATTATATACTTTTTCTATTTAAATAACATTGAGATATTTTGAGCTCTTTTATTTCTTTGTACAAAGAATTCGTAGAACTCGAACTGGGCAGACCGTAGCTGAAAATCAGTTTGTTGCTCTCTGGGCAGCACTATCACTAAGCTTTGACTTCTTTGGATTGCTGTAGCACACACATACAAAGACTTAAATCTCTTTCAAGTTCTTCATAATAGGGTGGGAAAAAAGTATTTTCGCATTTTATATAAAAATTTTAAAACATTTTTTAATATAGTTTATTTACATTTAACTAAAGTATGTAGGTACCATTTTGTTCGATAACTTTTTGCCATCTTATAGGTAGGGACATGATCCCATTGCTATAAAAATTTTGGGGCTTCTGATCAAAAAGCTGCGTCAAGTAGTTTTGGCAGTCCTCTCGTGATGTTAACCTGACACTGCCTAAAGAATTCTGAAGAGACCGAAACAGGTGGAAATCTGAAGGTGCCAGGTCAGGACTATACGGACTATGCATTAACACCTCCCAGCCAAACTCTCTTAATTTTTGCTGAGTGGTTAAAGATGTGTGAGGTCTATCGTTATCATGATGAAAAACCAGACCCCTTCTGTTGATTAATTCCGGTTGCTTTCTCTCAACTTCTTGCTTTAATCTTATCAGTTGTTCGCAATAGAGTTCTGAATCGATGGTCCTGCCTGGTGGTAACAGCTCATAATGAATAATGCCCTTCAAATCCCACCGCACACACAGCATCACCTTGTTGCGAGTTAACCCGGGTTTCGCCACAGTCTGTGAAGCCTGACCGGCCTTTGACCATGACCTTTTTCGCACATTCTTGTCGTACGTAATCCACTTTTCATCACCAGTTATCAATTTCTTCAAAAATGGTTCGGTCTCATTACGTCAAATGCCGATTTCTTTTGGTTTTATGACTGTTACTTTAATTACTTTATACTTTATAATGATGTAGCATAGACCGTGGTTCGATTTATTATGGGTCCCTTTCATGTTGTATAAGTATAACAAAATTCAAATTCAATTTAAAGAGACAATATAAAGGGTAATTCTTTTTAAATCAAGGGAACGTGAAGCTTTTTTACGCACATTTGCGAAAAACGGTTACTTTTGGCTAAAGTGCGTAAAAAAGCTTCACACTTTATACTGTTAACAGTAGTTCATAAAGTAGTTTGAAGGTTTATCTAGGGCTTGATCAAGACAAAATTTAAAATGATACTTAGGTATTCCCGTTTCCTTCATGCAGTACTATCACCTTAAGCTGAGTGGTGTACGAAATTCTGGTGTGCACATCTGATATTTGCTTACGATAAAAAGGAGTGTTATTTTTTAAAAATAAAAAGTTTCAGGTGTTTTTTTTTTAATTTTCATCTCTTCCCCATTGGTCTAATTTTAAAGCTTCCGCGAATGTGCTCGTTTCTCACTCTGTCTGACAGGGTAACATCATCTGCATGAAAAATATCCTTACCACCAAAATGCATACGACGGAATTGATGTTAAGATAACATCAATTCCTTCGTATGCATTTTGGTGGTAAGGATATTTTTCATGGGCCAGCATTCGGCAACGCATATTAGAGCAGGGTGAAGCGCACTTTTATACAAACTTTCGTCGACGCGTACCTACTGGCATTCTACTGTCTGTGACATAGCACACTCGATCTCGCCATTTCATCCACCCGGTGTTAACACGGCGTCAGGTGGCAACCGGCTGTAAAATTAACAGCTAAATCTACTACTAATCATCACGCACACTACAGTATTGTGTAATTTTCGATTATGATCCAGTTTTTTCAAACCAAGAAACGCATAACGTTTCTTGGTTCCGTGAAAAATATTTCCCTTTTTACACGTCTGCTTACATAGGATATAATATGAACTTTATATCTTTTTACAGGCATTGAAAGTCATTTCCGACTTAGGAATCCTGCATGGAAATCTCTATAATATCGGCCATATCAGGTTCAAACGCGTCTTTTTCTCCCATTTTCCAACAGACACATTATTGGGATCAAAAGCTCGTCAGCGCAAGATAATGTTCTCGTAAATTCAGTCCGCCATTTTTCTTTTAGTTTAGTATTGGTGGTTATACCACGACATTTTTAAAATGTTTTAAATCTCAGCTCACTGGTGGGACAAAATATAATGTCATTTAGGTGTTTGGGCAATGGGCACAAAAAAAAGAAATAATTGGCCAAGTGCGTGTCGGGCCCCGCGCAGTATAAGGTTCCGTAGTTACGAGTTCATGCCACTGAAAGTGACTCAAAAGTAATTGTCTATTGAATTTGTACGAAATTTTCCTTTTTTCGAGTACATTTTATAAGTTGATCGTTTATAACTTTTAATTTGTTAACCCTACTTAGCTCTGATAGTTTTTCTTTAAAGTTCGTTATGTTTACTGCAGCTGTGAATTTTTTCACGTGTCCATATATAACCGTTTGGCAGTTAGAGGGTGGGGGGGACACTTGATTCTAACAAAAATGTTCACTTTAAAACTAAATATTCCAAAAACGGTGTTGACAAGCTCATAATATTTTTAAAAGACCTATTTAACGATATCCCACGTAACTGGTTAGTCGAGAAAAAAGAATGATTTTTCACTATACTTGTATGGGAGGATTTGTCTTATTATTTTAAAATTGTGAAAAAATGAGATGTGAAAGAAATCAAAAAGATAAAATAAACAAGGAACGTTTCAAATGATGAAAGAATAACATTTTCCTCATTAAAACAGTTGGTCTGATAAAATACTGTAATTGGAAGGTATTTTTGTTTGAAATCATTTTTATTCATTTTTGCGCTGAAAATCACATAAATATATATTTTTTATAAAGCTTTTTTATTAGTAGTCAAAATATTTTAAGAGGGACGTACATCTATTATTTCTTAACAACTTTTCTTAACCTACCTGTCTTTCCGGGGTCCAGTGCTGCCCCATTTGAAATTAAACAGTTGAAAGGAAACGGAGGTATTATTTAAAATTCTGTCTTGATCAGACAACTAGCTAACTTTTTTCACTATTTTATGAACTACGTTTACAGTTTAACGTGAGAACGTGAAGCTTTGAAACGGCCACTTTTGGCTAATTTGCGTAGAAAAGCTTCACAGTAGTTCATATAATAGTATGAGTCTAGGGTCTGATCAAGACAAAATTTTGAGTAATATATCCGTTTTCTTTCAAATTATTGATTTCAAAGGGGGCAGCCCTGGACCCCGGAAAATTCAGGTAGCCACTTAATTAATGTGTAGTAAAATTCTAAAAAGGAAATGCAACTAAAACGAATTCCATAAGGTCACCACTTACTTACTGGTAAATTCTTACGTTTTTTGTTTTCTTCCATAGTATAAGTAACGTATATGTACATGAACCATAAAGAAAACACTAGGTAACAATACAACATTTAATCTTAGGTTAATACTTTATATTCTGCGTTGGCATAGTCACGTTGGGTATTATTAATAGTCGAGCCCCGACGGTAGGAATACAAACTGGGATCTGCCAGGTTAAAAACTATTGTGAGAGGCTGAGAAGTGATTCATTGAGGTAAGTATACAAAGAGATCCTAAACTGTGGGACGTAGTAATAATTCTTGTAATAATGCTTACTATTTTGAGAATTTAATTCTTATTTACTTCGGTATATGTGTTTGTAGACATTTTATAACTAGCTGGTTTCCTTGACTTCGTCCACGTCAATTTTAAAGATGACGACCACTCTTATTCCTGATATCAGTTTTCAATAAAACAAAGTCTGTTCATATGTTGCTCCTATCTGAGCTTAATCTTTTTTTAAACCGCGTAAATATCCGTCTAGTTAATCCGAAGATTTGTTGAACAGAAAAATTTCAAAAGGACCTTTACATAGAAATATGAAAAATGTTTTTGACCTTCCATACTAGTTGATCGATCGGTTGATCCAAGTTTGTAGGGAAATGAATTTTTTTTTTGGGACCTGCTGTTGAAGTAGCCCTTTTGTGTTTTACTCTGGCACTGTACATTGTTTTATTGGACCAGATACATTCTATCTCCTATGTCCAGTAGTGGATTTTCTGTGGCTCATGTGATGATGATACTTTCTTTTTTTCTACATTCGTAGAACAAAAAGCAATTAAATTCTCATTTAACTTGTCAAATAAAAGCTCGGTTTTCTTAACTTCAACAACGTTGCCGTCCTCACGCAAAGTGACGAATGCCAGAGAAAATGAAAAGGAATCCCTTGGAATTCAGATAAAAAGCCGGCTAAGTGAGATTAATTGGAAAACTCCGAGTTAGTTATAAAAGTAGGGACTTTATTCTACAGTTGTCGGGTTAATTTTATCTGTCTTGTATTTTTTATTTTATTTTTATTTATCAGCCTTTACGGTATAGACTTATAATCTTGTTAAAGCAAGCAATTTCCTACATTATCATTCCTTTATCCCTAATGGGGCAGACAGACATGCTTGCGGCTCTAAGCAGACAGAGCTCAGGTCCGCAAGACCCAAAAGCCACGTTTAGCGTGATGGTGGGGGAGAAGGTGAAAATATTAATCAAATTGCAATGACTTCCTAGCCGTATCATTAATGAACAGATTAGCTCTTTCGCCCATTTTCTTACTCGGCTTGCATCAGCATGGCGGCGAGATGCAGCTGCTCCAGCAATTTCAAGTTTTTTTCTCTTCTTCCTGACCAGAGTGAAAGCCTGTCGGCTGACAATGTCCAGTCTCCTAAAATGTCCATTGTGCTAACGAGTCCAGTGTCCTATTACGTCCAGTCCCAAAATATTAGGTGTCCTAAAACGTTCAGTGCAAAATGGTAATTAAATAAATCACTTATAGGTATGTGAAACCAGTCTTGTGCACTGGTTTTACATATAAGTAATTAATTTATCTTACATATATTAAATCAGTACCTACGTTCTTATTAATAAACGCATTGCAAAAATTTTGTTGAAATCTAATCTAATAAGAGAAACACTTACATAATCAGAGCACTGATAAGTAATAATAACTTTATCTAAAAAAGTTCGCCACTTCATGTTTCTAAAATAAAACACTATACGGCTATATAGATAAGATTTGCACTGTCCGTACCAATGTGTTACGTGACTTTGTAGAAGAAACATTGCGAAGAATAAAAAAAGCTTAGATTTAATAGAAGAGCTGATTTCCTGTAACAGAAGTTTTTAGGCTGTGCTGTTTTTTGACAACCACTAAATGATTGAAGTGATATTTTTTATAGCGGACCGTGGAAGTTGTCTTTAGGCACCTTCCACCACTCAATCGGCTATAAAAAAGTGATCTCGTATAGGTTTGTTGCTTGAAGTAATCAATAGGATCACCACCACCATCTTTGATCGAAAATAGTTACGATTAAAATAGGAATACAGTAATGAAAAAATTAAGAAAGGCTCTAGAGGGCTCGTATCCGGAGCAATAAAATAAACTAATGTCATTAGACAGAAAGACTATATTTTCATAGAAGCTCATCATTATGTCTTTTTCTACCTTCTCGACCACTATCATGATAAAACGTGACCTTTGAATCTTGTGAAGTGGCCTTTGAGACCCAAAATGCTCCGTCGACACCGTATTCCTACAAATTTTGTTTTAAACACAAAAAGTACCTCTTTACAAAAATACTGTCTCCATTATATAAAAGTCATTGGTATTTTTTTATTCATATCGTATGAAAAGATCCACGCTTGCCAGGAACTTCATGACATGTTTCTTCACTCGAGCGTGTTCTGTGACGTATAAATAACAGGGAAAAACGCTACGCTTAGAAAGAAATTATTCCCATTGTTTTTCATATACAGATACGTTATCACGACTTTATCCCCGACGGAGTGGACAGAGCCGGCAACGCTTAGCATGATGGTGGGCGTTAAGGGGGGATACATTAATTTTTGAGGGTCCATCGCTGCCTCCATCTGAAATAAATTATTTGAACGGTAACAGAGATATTACTTAAAATTTTGCCTTGATCATGCCCTAGATAACCCTTCAAACTATATTATGAACTACCAATTACAGCTTTAAGTGAGAACTTGGAGCTTTTCTTGGCACATTTGCGAAAAATACTCACCTTAGGCTAATGTGCCAAGAAAAGCTTCACGTTCTCATTTTAAACTGTAAACAGTAGTTCATAAAATAGCTTGAAGGGTTATGACTAGGGCATGATCAAGATAAAATTTTAAATGATACTTATTACCGTCTCCTTTAAATAATTTATTTCAAAGGGTCCCAAAAAAATCATGTATTATTAAGATGGAAAAAGGAATCAAAATAGTAGAGTTGCTAGCCGCATCGCTTCATAACATTATTCAAGTTTCGCCCATTCTTTTTATTAATACGTTATTCCGAAGTTCTTGAGTATCAATATGTACATACTCAAATGTAGAACTATGTAACTTCGAGTTAGAAACTTTCAGTTGTTACAAGCAAAACCGTGTAAATTCATCGATATCATTACTACTTAACATCTCTAGGGGTAAAGTTAAAGTTGAATTTATCTCGAGAAACTGACTTCACTGCAGTGCACACTTCGGCTAGCAACTCTACTATTTTGATTCCTTTTTCCATCTTAATAATACATGAATTTTTTGGGGCCCTTTGAAACAAATTATTTAAAGGAGACGGTAATAAGTATCATTTAAAATTTTATCTTGATCATGCCCTTATAGTCATAACCCTTCAAGCTATTTTATGAACTACTGTTTACAGTTTAAAATGACAACGTGAAGCTTTACTTGGCACATTAGCCTAAAGTGAGTATTTTTCGCAAATGTGCCAAGAAAAGCTCCAAGTTCTCACTTAAAGCTGTAATTGGTAGTTCATAATATAGTTTGAAGGGTTATCTAGGGCATGATCAAGGCAAAATTTTGAATAATATCTTTGTTAGCGTTCAAATAATTTATTTCAGATGGAGGCAGCGATGGACCCTCAAAAATTAATGTATCCCCTTAACGCCCACCATCATGCTAAGCGTTGCCGGCTCTGTCCACTCCGTCGGGGATAAAGTCGTGATAACGTATCTGTATATGAAAAACAATGGGAATAATTTCTTTCTAAGCGTAGCGTTTTTCCCTGTTATTTATACGTCACAGAACACGCTCACTTTCAGTTGTTACAAGCAAAACCGTGTAAATTAATCGATATCATTACTACTTAACATCTCTAGGGGTAAAGTTAAAGTTGAATTTATCTCGAGAAACTGACTTCACTGCAGATGTACAATGCACACAAATAAGTTGAACAAAAATGGCGGACTTCAAAGCATTTTTGTACAAAATTGCTTTGAAGTCCGCCATTCTTGTTCAACTTATTTGTGTCGCATTGTAGCTAGGTAGAAGTTCCCTTTATCTTAATCAATTTCTCCTTTTGGCTTATTATAAGATTTATCTCTTTTGCTCCTAGCAAATTTGGGATACGGACTGTTATTTAAAAAACCCTTAAAATAGATTTTGGGCTGTCCCTTCCACTTACCTAAGCTATGTTATCAAAAACATCACTAAGCTACGCAGTACGCATTAAAGGTTGGGCTACATCTGTCAGCCCGGAATAGCACTTTTCTAGGCTGCTATTCTTTTCTGTCACTCAGAGCTGTCATTCGCTAGAGTGAGAGAGAGCGATGTAACGCCGCGGAATTGCCTATGCTGATTCGTTCTGTCGCTCTAGTGAATGATGGTTCTGAGCGACAAAAAAAGGGATATCAGCATAGAAAATTGCTGTTCTGCGTTGCCAGATGTAGCCCAAACCTAAGGCTTCTCGTTATTTAGAATGTATGTAAAAAAACCGTTTAAAAAGTCAAATTAGATAGGGACTCATGAACGAACATCTAAACATAAATTTTCTATGGTGTTCGTATGAAATACATAACTGTGATGTCATTGTTATTTTTGGAGTCAAGAAGCACTTTCTCTTAATATGTAATGTTATATTCTCTTAACAGGCCAAAATACATAATTAATCTTTGACCCAGGTTACTACCCTGAAGTAGGTACATACCGTAGTATAATATGGTTGTAATGTAGGTAGTAAGTATACTTAGTTAGAACACTGATCTCAACCTATGAACGACTTTCATTAAGTGAGAACAACATCTACAAGAAAAGATATCGAGAAAGCTTTGACTTTCTTAAACAAATACATAAATATCACCGAAAATTTTTTAGTACCAATCAATATGATTTTGTGATATTTTATTGATCCCACATTAGTGTGTTACTTACACACTAATGTGGGATCAATAAAATATCACAATAACCTATTGGTTTCAAGGCATTATTTTACACTTTCAATAATTTGTAAAGTTTTGTATTTTCTTGGATATTTCAAAACAATCTCTTGTCGCCTCAGCAATCTGAGCAAAATAAAGAAAATTGCACAGCTTTCCGCACGTGTGTCTTTGCACTAACACTTTTTGTTTTCCACGCCATCTAGCTTCCACTGGCGGCAACTTCTACTCATCACGGAGTCAGAAGCTCAAATTCACGTCGCGGGAAAATCTACGTGCCACCTCATGAGTAAAACCTTCGCAAATTACTTGAAGATAGAAAACATCACCTACATACCCTGGGACACCAAGTCAGATGGCGGCAGGAACAACACAGAAAATCTCAAATTTTACCTAGCATACAGGTATACAAGTAAGTGGTATTTAATTCACTCGTGGTCTAACAAACTAACATATCTTCATGGCAGGTAAGTGGAAACCTTATAATTTTTCAAGGAGTTATAACCAAATAAAACACACAAACCACATTATTGATACATTTTGGTAATTGTAATTAACTATAGATGGCGCTTAAACAGTTTTTGTTCTTTATAATATTTGCTAAAACCCCGTTGAAAGCTTTCAAAAACAACTTAACTGGAAATATAATATCTACATATTGTTCAATTTTTTTTACGTTATATTATTACCAAAGACGAACGGCAACCATTCAGCAGCAATATTGTTGTAGGGACGCTACTTGACAAAAGATGACGCATTCAGAATAGTTTTGCTATCCGACAACAGATGTCGCTACTAGTACAATTTTACGTTCAACAGATTCAACTGGCAACGTTGCGTGTTGCTCTACGACACACCGTCGTACCACGAAACCGTCGGCGGCAGTGGGGGTTTCCTACTAGCGAGTACTATTCACGGCTACATGCTTATGGAGGGGATAAACGTATTCGGAAAAGAATTGATGGCGCAGCAAAGCCACGAAGAGATGTTGTTGCAAGATGTTGGAAACGCGTATAGCAGTGAGTTTGTTTTGGGCTTGGTTTCGGTCACTTGAGTGAGGAAAAACACTTTTTGGAGAGCACTTTTGAAGTGGTAGGTGAATCAAGTAAATGAGTACCTACTTTTATGGCCGGCCAGTCCCATATGAGGCGATTTTTACGACATGCACGTTACGCCTAATGCTTAAGAGCAGTGTAAAATTACACCTTGGGTGGTTATAAAGAAAGCTTAAGATTTATTGCAGTCTAAGAGATCTTGCAAATTTCACGGTTACAGGCTGAGCTTGAGAAATATTTTGCGTTTGAGGTTGGTTTTGGATGCTTGATGCGTGATATTATAGGTAACACTTATTTATGACAGTCAAATGGGAATTTAAAAATATCTATCTATTTTCTATTATATATTTTTTGACTACTACTACTGTACTATGCTTAGCACATATTACTGGTTGAAGAGGGGACTGCACTAGTTTGTTTTTTTTTTTTAATGGTACCTAGTTGCGGTATCTAACATTAAATCATACTTTTCCGTTCTGCGGAAGTGCCTTACCTCGTATTTTTTATAGAATTCCGATATTGTAGCAGATATGTGAATATTTCAATAAAAGTAGGTACTTTTAACTACCTGAATTTTTCCGGGTCCAGTGTTGTCCCCATTTGAAATAAATAATTTGAAAGGAAACGGATATATCATTTAAAATTTTGTCTTGATCAGACCCTAGATACCCTTCAAAATATTTTATAAACTACTGTTGTCAGTTTGAAATAAGAACGTGAAGTTTTTTTATGCACATTAGCCAAAAGTGGCCGTTTTTTGCTAATGTGCGTAAAAAAGCTTCACGTTCTTATTTTAAATTATAAACAGTAGTTGATAAAATAGTTTGAAGGGTTGGTTATCTAGGGTTTGATTAAGACAACATTTTGAATGATTTCTCCGTTTAATTGCAAATAATTAATTTCAAATGGAGGCAGCACGGGACCCCGAAAAATTCAGGTAGTTAATACCTACTTTTATTGAAATAGATTCACGTATCTGCTACAATATCGGAATGCTATAAAAAATTACGAGGTAAGGCGAGGCACTTCCGCAGATCGGAAAAGTGTGATTTCATGTTAGATGCCTCTTGTTTGTTATCTTGCTTTACTTTAAGAAAATCAGTTTTTCACTTCAGTAAGTCTAGTTAGAAAAAAAAACCGACCATGTGTGAGTTGTGCTTGCGTTGAGACAGTTCCGTCCAACGCCAAAAATTTTAAATCAGTACAAAATATCACATTTCAAATCCTCACAGTAAGACGCGAGTTAACTACTACTAGCGCTATCTAATGGTGTTTAGTGAACTATTTTCTGTAAGGAAACGCATTATATTGAGTTTTCAACTTTATTTTTAATTGATAGAAGGTACTTTAATCTTCAAGCGATGACTATATTTCCATTTGATGTAAGTACGATATGGCACAGTAAGGATTGCAAAACTTTTTGAAAATTTTCTAATTTGTCCCCCGAATATGATCCTCGTTTAATTTTTTTTGTACGGAACCCTATAGAGTACGTTGTATCGATATAGGCTCACATAGCGCTGTCGGAGCGTCCAACCATACTGTACACACACTGCGCTGCATCGTCGACGCAACACACTCACGACCTGCAGCGCAAGAAACGAAACGAGAGTACCTAAACCTACTCATAACGATTAGTAATGACGCAGCTCCTACATATGTGGCTGGCAAATGCGTTAACATTTTTGGGTTGCGATGACATGATCTACGATAGCGGGCATGGTGAGCATACCCTCAAGCTTAAGGGATTTGCGTCGTCACACTTTCACGGTCAGTTGATTTTAGCCCCCCGTTTGTGCAATTAGTAGTTTGGAGTCTAGAATTTGTTAAACGATATGCAGCTAAATATCAATAAAAATACATAATTTCTTGCCCACAACCTTCTTTGAAATCTAGATCCCCTACTGACGCAATGCCTGTGTGGATCCACTCTAATACGCAAGTAGAAACAATCCCTATAATTCCAGAAAGCAATTTATTTCAACGACAGCTATTTCTCTGTAGAAGGGTGAAAATTATTATCGTTATGGACGCTAAAATAAAACCGCGGACAATGATTTTCTTTATTTCGGATCCTAAGGATTTGCCCCTCACATGACAATCCAAAAATCAACTTTACACGAACTTCAATACAGCTGATATTACTGTGAACTCAAATCCCATATTGTAAACGCACTTTTCGACTTAAATGGCTTAAAATGAGTTGATATAATTTTAATTAAAATAACAAAGTCTCATCTGTCAATGTTAACTTGATATAGGCGGAAAATGGTTTAAACCTTATAATTCTTAGTCCGTGTTGTATAACTAGTAGTTCACTCTGAACTGTGAACTCGTGAACCCTGTATCTCGACAAACCGTTGATAAATTTAGCTCATGTTCTAATTTAAAAATTACATATATTGGCGGCTTCTACATCTACATGCCTATCAAATTTCATGAAGCTCCGATTAAATCTACTCGAGTTATTGTCGCACAACCCTACATACACACAACATATAAACGCCGGATTATTCAGGAAGACTCAGAGACATAAAATAGCCACAGAGTACATATCACAATTGACTATGTTTATTTTTGGACAATATTTTATACGAAACAACAAAAAATATAAATCTTGTTATGTCAAAAGTAAAATATGGTTATTAATTAAGCATTTACTGCTTAATTAATAACCATATTTTACTGTTGGCATTTTAAATTGTAATATTTTAAATTGTATAAAGAAAATTGGGAGCGTGGTGGCACGAACACATCTCGCTATCTCTTTCGTACGCGCGAAACCTAATGGCCGTGACGTCACATTCCAACCGGGGCTATCTAGCATCCTTTGTCTAGTATTTTATAGATTGACTTTTTATTTTCCATCGAATATCCAGTAGTAGAAAGTTATAGACAGGTAGATTGTAGTTAGATTGTCTTTATCTATGCTTAAATGCTAATTCCTCGTATACTCTGTTTCCGTAAACAAACAATACCTATCTAAAGATACTCTTCTAAGAACTTACAATTTATTACATTGTTAAATTTTATTACATTATGGAAATGGCACTAAATAACGAAGGTATAGACGCGACACTTCTTTATCCAAAATGACCATACGGTCTACGAGAAAAGAAAAATCTTAGAATGTACCAACTCCACCCTTAAAGTAACCTAAAGTAGTGCAAAAGAAGCGATGGTGCCAAGCGGTTTAAGCACAAGCTGCGTATCTGTGAGGTGTTAGTTCGAAACTTGTGCCACAGGCTAGGCAGCAAGATAGGTAGGTGGGGGGCATGCATCATTGGTGGCGGGTGCGCTGGGGCTGTTGGTGGCAGGCATGCTGGGACCTATATAATCAAAGGCTAGGACTAACAGCAGTGGGTGGGCGTCGGCCGGCAGTAGTTTCAGCTACCATGAACTAACCGGTGGTTCACCGTGTGGTTTCCAGCAGAGTAGAATAGTACCACTCCAAGCATGGGCGTACCGAAGAGGGGCCAGGGGGCGCAGCTGCCCCCCTGGATTTTGTTAACATCCCCATTCACTTTCTACTTTTGTCGACAAAAGTAAAAAAAAAACAAATTTCAAACAATATACAACTTTAAACAAGTTTATTTCCAGGCAAATAAAAAGAAAAGATTTTCAAGCATTCACCCCCAATAACTTTTGAGCGACTGAACCGATTTTCATCAAACATAGCTAAGAACCATCGCAAGGAAACTTGCTTTCATGTAAAAGAAATCGAATTGAATTCGGTTTATCTGTTCGAGAGCTACGATGTCACAGACAGGCAGACTGTCAGATGAATAAAAACGTGGCTAAGATTGACTATAAACGAAGATAGATTAAGGTTGAACGAGTCGATACTTATTCTACCCAAATTTCGTTGGGAATTTAGTTTCAAAGTTTGACATGTTACATGATATCGTTTGTCTCATTATACATTTTGTCTGTATGGATACAGAAAAGTAAAACAAAAAGCCATTAAAAAGTTAGGAGCCATCAAAGATTCGTTTTTTTGCTTATTTTTACGCAACATTCGGCGTAAATAAGTAATAAAAGAAGTGTAAAATATCCAAAACAAAGTAAGCACCGACACGGCTTAATTATCGAAAATTTTAATAAACTTTATTTGTAATTGATAAATGCAGGAGTTTTTGCATAAAACCAAAGGACCTTATACGTAATAGGTTGGGGAAAAAGTCTTTTCGCATTTTATATGAAAATCAAAACATTTTTTAATATAGTTTATTTACATTAAACTAAAGTATGTAGGTACCATTTTGTTCGATAACTTTTTGCCATCTTATAGGTAGGGACATGATCCCATTCCTATAGAAATTTTGGGGTTTTTGATCAAAAAACTGCGTCAAGTAGTTTTGGCAGTCCTCTCGTGATGTTAACCCGACACTGCCTAAAGAATTCTGAAGAGACCGAAACAGGTGGAAATCTGAAGGTGCCAGGTCAGGACTATAAGGCGGATGCATTAACACCCCCCAGCCAAACTCTCTTAACTTTTGCTGAGTGGTTAAAGATGTGTAAGGTCTAGAGTTATCATGATGAAAAACCACACCCCTTCTGTTGATTAATTCCGGCTGCTTACTCTTAACTTCTTGCTTTAATCTTATCAGTTGTTCGCAGTAGAGTTCTGAATCGAAGGTACTGCCTGGTGGTAACAGCTCATAATGAATAATGCCCTTCCAATCCCACCACACACACAGCATCACCTTGTTGCGAGTTAACCCGGGTTTCGCCACAGTCTGTGAAGCCTGACCGGCCTTTGACCATGACCTTTTACGCACCAGTTATGAATTTTTTCAAATATGGTTCGGTCTCATTACGTCGTAATAAAGAATCACAAATGAGTACACGGTTCATTAGGTTTCTTTCAGAGAGCTCGTGAGGTACCCAAATATCGAGCTTTTTTGTATATCCATTTTTTTTCAAATGCGCCAAAACTGTTTTGTGGTCAATTCCCAGTTCTTCAGCTACGTCGTAACTACTGATATGCCGATCTTGCTCTACTTTTTCAAAAATAGCATCCATTTTATCCGTAACAGGGCGACCAGAGCGACGTGCATCTTTGACATCAAAATTTCCGGATTGAAAACGCTTAATCCAAATTTGTGCTACTCTCACAGACACTGCACTAGGTCCATAAACATGGCAAATTTTTTTTTACCTATTTGGTAGTAAAATTTTAAAATGTATCTAATTTCTTCATTAGATTCACTCATCTTGACGGTAAGAAAAACAAATGAAAATAACGCATTTTCCTAATTTGAATTTGGAATTATCTTCTTTAAAATTTAAACTTTTAAATGATACCAAAACCAGTCAGGTACAAATAGTATAGCCAAAGTGGTTTTATTACAAGTTCATACATACTATATGCGAAAAGACTTTTTCCCCAACCTAATATTTTTTTACGAATTATCTATGAATTATCGTGCATTTCACCTCACTGCTTCGCCCGAACACAATGTTAGGTGAGACAGTATGCTTTTTGGCCGCGCCCACCTGTGAATTCCGCGCCCGCGACTAGTTCAACCTTAAATGGTTTTTTTATATGCTCAGTGTACACAGATTTGTAAACGGTATGGGATGGGCATGGAAGACACGTCATAAACTGTTTTGCTGAAGACCCTTGAAAGTTACTTTTTAAATAGCTATTGGTTAATTTAAAAAAAGATAAAAAGTAACTATTTAATTTATGTTTAATTATTTTAATTAGTTTATAAAAAAGACTTCATTTGCCCCACCCCCTGGCCCAAAACCTGGGAACGCCCATGATTCCAAGTATTCCCGTGGATGACGTATAAGAAGTTTTAGGAAATACAAGCTAAACAAAGCTTATATCAATGAGATTTCTTCAACCTGTCTGGCCAGCGTGGAGAGTCAAGAGTGTAGGCCAAATCCACTGGCTGCTCCAGCCAAGTATGGCTTTAGTAAAAGTACAGAGAGGGTCGCGCTCCTGCAATGGAAATAAAAAAAATAACCGGCTAAGTGCAAGTCGGACTCGCGCACGAAGGATTCCGTACCATTATTTATAAAAAATCTGTATGGGAGCCCCACTTAATTCTGTTTTTAGTATTTTTTATTAAAGCGGCAACAGAAATATGTATTTCTGTTAAAATTTCAACTATCTAGCCAGTCTTGCTATCACGGTTCATGAGATACAGCCTGGTGACAGACTGACAGATAGACGGACGGTGGAGTCTTAGTAATAGGGTCCCGTTTTTACCTTTTGGGTACGGAACCTTAAAAAAGAACTAATGATGATTTGGTGGTAACGCACACAAAGTACGAGTATTTTAGATCTAAGAGAGAGATCTAGAAAGCATCTTCAAATTACGTATTCCTTCTGTACTCTCCAGAAATAAGAAAACACTTTATAATAATGGCCATGGTAAACCTGGCAGCCAATTATTTCCACCGCATTACCCTTTGGCCATTTCAACTAACACCTAGGTACTCGTATTTATTGGTACTGTTGACTTCTGCTAGGTACTATTTCAAGCTCATTGCGTCATACATTTTGAGCAACCGTATTTGTGCTACTACTAGTTGTTCAAAGTTATTTTGGTGAACCATAAAATATGAGTCATTATTTTTGGACAAAAGGTCTGGTGTACTAAAAATGATTCCGTTGACTGGGACCCAAGCTCACTAGGACCGCGGTCCGAGTCGCTGGATTCTTAATTTTTTTCTTCCGGCGACTAGGACCACACACAATAAAAAAAATCTATTGTTCAAGCCAAAAAGAGTACAGTCAAGTGAAAAACTGTTTAAGGGAGTAATTAAAAAACAGAACTTGATTCAAAAATATCATTTATTTAAGTATGAAATAGGTATAATGTTATGTTATTTAAAATAATATACAAAATCAAGAAATGATAGTTTTGAATCAAGTTCTGTTTTTTTTAATTATATTTGTTTACTTTAACAATTTTTTCGCGTGACTGTTCTCTTTTGGCTTGAACAATAGATTTTTTTTATTTGTGAGTGGTCCTAGTCACCGGAAGAATAAAAAATTAAGAATCCGGCGAATCGGATCGCTTTTTTACCTGCTTAGTGATATTAAAATCTATGAATGTTGAAATATTTTATTAATAGAAATGTAAATTCTTTGTTCAAACTCAGAAATTTGCAGCATTTTCTTTCAAAAGTACGAATCCTTCGAGGTAAAATATTTTTGTGCGAAGTTATCTCAATTTGTTAATTACATTATTGGTTTAGAAAAACGTAAATGTAACACGTTTATTTTTAAAATGTTTTGCTTTGACGTCGTGTTTCATTTTATTTTTTGTCTTCTGGCCCACCCGACTCCCTGGCCGCCACCTGCAAGTCACTCGGTAGGAGACGGTGACATAAAAATGGGAGGTTTTGGATATTTTTGTATGGATTTAATTTTCATTGACATGAGGTAAGTTTTACTGGTAGATTTAAAAAAGTATCAAATTTGAACTTAAAAGTCATCCTGTTGTTGTTGTCTTTCCTGAGTTTGTTCTTTCTTTCTTGGCCGACACTGGTGTCAGATTTTTCAGGCTGCCTAAAGGCACCTGACATAGCTTGACGACTGTCATAGAATGTTGACAGTCGAAACCAACTCTCGACCAACTCAACAGTCGAGAGCTCCTCCGTGCTTCGGAAGGCACGTATAAGCCATACGTGCCTTCCGAAGCATAGAGGAGCTCGAGATTTTTTTATGCCACTTGTGTACCCTGTATCAGTACTTGATTGATTTTCATTTATTAATAATTATAAATTGTGAATAAAAGAAATTGTAAAACTTAAATTTGAATAGTTACGTACTTTAAATAATTTATTACTTTAAAGAAAAAAAAAGCACCATAACTTTTCATAGTACCTAATAATATTCCTAGTGCCTACTAACATATACATGAAATAAAAAGTAATTTCTAAAGATTATCATAAACTTGAAATACCAAATGAACAGAAATCCTCTCAAATGACCATGCAAATAAAATCCATTTGATGACTGTACAGAAAGTTGTGAATTTGCAAATTGAAGATGGAAAGATAAGTGACGGCGGCGCGCAAATGTCTGCCGAGATCGAATGAACAAAATTCGAAAATAAAGTATGGTTTTTGATTGCTTCTCAAGATATAGATATTTTAGTTTGCTGAATTATATTTGTTGTTCTCTTACGTAGTAGACATCCTATGCTCATAGAGGACTACATTCCTATTGCTATAAATAACAATTCATATATAAGTAGATCGCCCCGAACTGTAAACTTGTGAACCTTATATTTCGGCAACCCCTCGACCAATTTTGCGCATGTTCGAACTTTATTTGCCATACCTACACTTCTACCAAATTTCATGAAGCCGCGGTCAAAAAAACTCAAGTTATCGTCTAACATACATGCATATACGCCCGATTGTTCAAGCGAAATCGGAGAATTTCGCTCGCTTCGTTCGTTGTTCAATAATGTTTATATAACTTTAGAGTTTGGATCTATTTACTTACTCGTAGCTGATTTTGGACTTCTGCGGTTACAATTAATAACTTTCATTTAAAGTACTACTACAATTTAAATAAATTCAATCGTGAATCCAGAATGGTGAGTTCTATTCACTAATAGAACACAAAAATTAAATTTAATCGTAGTCCGGTAATGTGAACAATAGTAGACGGGACACCTTATTTTTTTCTTCTTATGATCAAAATTTATTGATATTAAGAAAAAACATTATTAATTTTTATATTTCAGAGAAACAAACGACTTAAAAAAAATTAAGGCATACAGTAATAATCCATAACTCACTAATTGATTTGAAAATGTAAGTATTGTTACGAAAATTCTACACTATCCTTAAAATGGGAGATACATACAAACAAGTAGTGGTAGGGTATCAAAAGGGTTTGGTCGACATATGTCTTGAATATTTCTGGAAACTTTTTACGAAAAAATGTTATAAAGATAAATTCCCCGCTTAATTATTACGAAGTAGGAAATTAATTCCTATATTTGTATTCACAGCTAGCAGCTAGCTATTGATAGAACCGTGAATCTAACCTTATACTGGTCTTTTATCAAAGAAATAACAATAATTGGACTGTCGACAATAAATAGGCTTTTGAGCCTCAGAAATTGGTGCCCTGCTGATTATGACGTCTGTATCTATTGCCTCGAGAGCCGTTGAGATATTTTTATACCATATATTGTCATTAACAATTTAAGCATTAAGCTATTTTGTTTTATTTCCAGAGAATTAACTGCATTCAAATTACTTTTATTTTCATTATACAAATATAAAAGTAAAGGAAACAAAATTATTCTCTTTCACCATGTAAAAACACAATGGAACACGTTTTTATAAGATGAACACTCACATAAACGGCGGGGGATTCATATCTTTTTATGCTAAAGCCGTTAAAGTTGCAAAATTAAATTCCAGAAATATGTCGACGAAGCCCTTTTAATCTTGTCCTTTGCTTAACCTTTATCACGACGTCAAATAGATGCTTGTTTTGTTATCATGTTTTAGTGTGTTTCTTCCATGGTAGTCTATGGAGGCACAAAGCGCGTTGTTTTTACGGAAAGCTTTTTTAAGAATTACATTTTTTAACTAGTTAAGAACCCAAAAAGTATTCATGAGCTTCTAACTCTTTTCACTTTTACTTATATATAATATATATTATTTATTACAAACAAACAAACAAGCCACTGTATTGGTCAAATCAGAATGAGTGTACAAGCAGTTTAAAAAAAAAATATGCCGGTGACAAATTCTTTCTGGCAGACACAATAAAAATAACAATTGATTTAAGTCTACAACAGAAAATGTTAAATATTTATTTTATCTATTTTACGGAATTTGATATTTATTTAGAGGAACTACGAGAGATATTTTCCAAGTTGTCAACTCATACCACACCTTTTTACAACAGATGTAACCACGCTCTAAACGAAACACTAACTTTTTCATAGCCTGTCATACAATATAACTTTATTGACTCCACTAAATTGTTATTTGCTTAACTAAATTTTATGTTCTATGGTCTCCTGAGACTATATTGACGTCAAGTAACGGTAACATTTACATAACATTTACAATCGCGTTTCTTTCTTCTTTCTCATATACACATACATACGTACACTATAATGTATTTATACCTAAGCATTTTGAGTTTTACGGTTTTAAATAGACAGAGCCCAGGGCCGCAAGACCCAAAGGCCACTTAAGCGTGATAAAAAAAAAGTGAAGGCTTGTTAGCCGCATCTCGTTACAGATTCACATTTTCGCCAATCCCATCGATCGGCTTTTAATCTGCGCGGGAAGAGAAGCAGATGGTATCCTAAGTTTTAGCTTTTCTTTCAGATCAGCATGGAATAACAACAAAATTAAAACCACCATACGCATTCTAGAACTTAGAAAGTTTCGCGAGTTCAAAGTTGCAAGTTTCTAAAGACTCGATTTGGGTCAAACTCACTCAGTGGGTCAGTTGATTACAAATACTGTGTTATAGGCTAAACCGCAATAATCGATCTAAGATCAAAGTGACTTCCAGAGCTGTATACCTTTAAAGTGAATACCACGAGGAAGTGACGGCACCCTCGTTTGAAATAAATTGTTTATGGTGATAATAAACATGTTGCTAACCGTCTCTTATGAAGGTAGTCATATAATTTTATAACTGACTAGCTGATGCCCCCAGTGTAGGTCACTTACACACAAAGGAAACAAAAACAATCTCACCTTAAATTCCACCAGCGTGGATAATGCTCACCATCTAAATGTCTCATTTAAATTAAGCCCAATCCAACAACAATATCTATCAAATCTAAACTCCAATTACTTCCGCATCAGCTTTAAGTGTCATTTTCGCAAAATGACGGATTTGGATTCTATTACTTTAAATTTTATGACATTTCGCGCTTAAAACAGTGAGCTCTTTGTACCCGTATTTTTGTTTGCCAAAGCCGTTGCAAAGGCGCTGTAGGCCACTGATCTCTACCTTGCGCGATGGACTGGTATGATGACGAAGACCATCCCAACAAATCATCACACTTAAAACATTGAGGAGCTCGGTGGCCCGGCGGGAGTGCGCATTACTAGCGCTTTCGCAAGTTAAGCGACATCGGGCGTGGTCCGCACTTGAATGGGTGACCACAAGTGGCACAAAAATTTCTCGAACTCCTCCGTGCTTCGGAAGGCACGTATAAGCCGTTGGTCCCGGCTGTCATCATTGTATGGCAGTCGTCAAGCTATGTCAGATGCCTTTAGGCAGCCTGAAAAATCTGACACCAGTGTTGGTTACTTACATACATGTAAAACAAACACCAAAGTAATTTTTTTTTTTATTTAACTTTGGATATTTATATCATTTGACAAATGTCAATTTTTTCTTTTGATTTCATATTTGTATATATATAGTATTGTTGTTGACGTCAGGTCAAATATTTACAACTAAGTTTGCTACCGCCTCTTAAGCGCAAGTACAGAAGCAGCGGTAACAAATTGTACTGCAGCATTTTCTCCCAAAACGTCAACTTACAATTATACTGATAATAAAATAAGATATGTGAACAGAGAATATATTGTTATGTCATAATTATTAATTAAGAATGATGTCAAATTTGTTATTAATGTCAATTTGTAAACAAAACACATGTGCCGATTGTACTCAAATTATGACATTTGTGAGTGTACAAATATAAACCTTTAAGAGGGACCCGTGCCAAGCTCAAGCCAGACGTTTTGACTTTAAGATTATCATCGGTTCCGTAATAAGCCTTCTCACAAAGTACTTTCTTTACATAAGCTTTAAATTTTCTATCGTAGAATATCAAGGACCGATTCTGGCAATTTATTATAAAACTTTATACAGTTTCCTTTAAACGATTTTCCGACTGTTTTCAGCCTATAATATGGAGTAACTAAATCATTCATGTTACGTAAGTTTCTACCCGTAAAATCACGTGTTTTATTAAATAAGGCAATTATTTTTCTTACATTCATTATACTTTCAAATATGTACTGGGAAAATTGATATACTAAACCGTACCATTTAGAATATCAATTTTGAAAAAAATCTCTTAGGGAGTCCTAGGTCCTAGTTCTAGTCCTAGGTCAATCCTAAATCGTGAATAAAACGCATTACCCTGTTATGTAAAATAAAAATTCTGTATATCAGCCGCTCTCCCCCATAGAATCCCGAAGAAAATCATACTGAAAGTGAAAGTAACTAAAGTCAACTAGTCTAGCAGTTGCTACATCTGTCAATTGTCTGATTCTCCTAATAGCTTAAGCCGCTGCGAGCTAAGTCTATTAGCGAGTTTGAGAGTATGGGCATCTCATTGGCGTTTTGAATCTACAGTGATTCCCAAGAAAGTAATATTTTCCACGAGATCAAATTTTTGACCGTCTAGCCTACTAGACATCAACATTGGCTTGCCTCACGTTAGAAAGACTAAATCCAATGTATTGGGTCTTGTTTGCATTCAACAGCAGGTTATGGGCTGAAAACCAATTAGAAATGGCCGATAATGTGTTATTCTCAGTAAAATCTAGCTATGATGGTCTATTTCAAATATAAGAGACACAATGCCAGCCTGTTTCTCAACCGCGTAAGGCAAATCATTGACATACACTAAGAGGAGGAACGATCTTAGCATAGAACCTGGAGGTACACCCATTTTGACAAGAGATCCATTTGAGTTTATGCCATTTTTATCAACAGTCTGAAGCCAATCCGTTGAATATGATTGAAGGAGGTTTATAGATTTATCGTCAAAACCATAATGACGGAATTTGAGAGCAAAAGTGTCGGATGATCCTCGCAGTCAAATGCTTTTGAGAGATCGCAGAAAGAACCACTTTGTTCTTGGGTGACTTCTCTCGCGACGGCAGTCTACCGGTTTCCATTCTTTAGCAATCTTGGTCCACCTATCCCCGTCCTTGTATTGGTGACCATAAGTGGCATAATAATTTCTCGAATTTGGAAAGCACGTTAAGTCGTTGATCCCGGCGTTATCAGTGAATATGACAGTGGTCAAGCTATGTACGATTATTTTAGACAGCTTAAAATATCTGACACCATTGTTGGCTACTCACAGACGCAAGAAACGAAAAATCTCTAAACCCTGGAACCAATAATGCAAAAAAAAAAATATTTAGATGGACCAAAAACAATAAAAGGGAACAAAATTTTTCCTTAACCCTTATAAGACTGGGCTAGTACAAGAAAGTACTGCTAAGGTTACCACGACACGACGTTACTACAATAAATCCTAGGTGACATTGTACGTAATCGCGTCACATAAAGACTTAAGGTTGTGTCAAACACATTTTATTTTATGCTTTGATAGTAAAACCTAAACGTGAATCAGAGCTTTTAGAGGTGAAGTATAGCCACGGGCATGGGTAGATATATTGATGTTCCGATGTATGTTTTTGCGCCAAAATAGGTAACCTTATTGGAATGTTAAGCATGCTGATAGCTTATTACCGGTGCTACAATAAAAGAAAGGAAGCGATGGCAGCCAAGCGGTTTAAGAACTTTCAGTTCGTCTGTGTGGACTGAGTTCGATTTTCCTTTGAGTTTGTACTCATGATGGTAATTTTTAACTACCATCACCTGCTTCTGCAGAAGGAAAACAGTCCGAAAACACCACACTAGTGATTATTCAGTAAACTCTTGTGTGAGATGGAAGGGGCAAGGACAAACTATTCCATTATCTCTGCCAAAAAAAATCACAATGTAACACAATGTACTGACAAGACTTTGGCTCTTAATTGTAGTAGATTAAGGAACATAATATACCAAATAACTGGAAATAGTCTCATGGTATTTCAAAACTTCGTATAGATAGTAAACTGAAACATATCCTAAGCAAATATAATATATTACACCTAAATGTCAAACAGCCGAACACATGAGTGAAATTTCCACACCGTCGCTTCTTCACGCTCGAAAGGAGCTCCTCTGTAAAGTATATATTTACTTTTGCACCTACACAAACGCTTTCAGTAATTGCTCCAGTGGTTTACTATTGACTTTTGCTGTCTTGTTGTAAACATTTGCAAGTACCTTTGGTATTAAATTCGATTCACGTAGTTTTGAGACTTGACGACCACCACGGAATGATGGTCGTCAAATCCCAAAACTAAAAGCGGTAAGCTTGAACCGCCTGATTGATATAGGTAGATGTAAGTACATATAATATTTGTTGAAGCGAGCGAAGCGTCTCAGTTTCGAGATTCGCCAGAAATAGTTTTGTACGTCTGTTAGTTTGTCAGGCTGTCTGTCTGTTCTCGCCTACAGACCGCATTTCTCCACTGATACTCGTGAAATTTTGTGAGCAGGTTCGATAAATTATATAAATATTTTCCCGATTTAAATTTTCGATATTGTTGAAAATTGCGAAAATATGCGGGTTGAAATCTTTGAAAATGATATTCGGGCCATTTAGAAAAAAAAATGCAAGAATATCATAAAATTTTATTGTTATTTTTGAAGACGCAACTTTTGCCTTTATTCTTTGATAGACCAACCTACGCGGGAAAAATCAGCTGACGCCTTCTTTTCAACTTAGAACGGGAGAGACGGTAATAATCCGATTTTATATTTCGAACGACAAATGGATTTTATTTGGAGCTTTTCACAGAAAATTCTTTAAATAGGCTTAAAAAGGAAATGTTAAAGAAAAATGAAATGTACTTGCCTATTCTTTCTTTTCAAGAATGCTGGCGTGACCTGTTTTATTAGAATTTATCAGAGCGGACACTAATTGTTGAAAAGAGGATATTTTTAGAATAAAGTAATTTAACGTGATTTGTGGTTTTTTTTTGTCTTTTCCGTTTGACTGTATATTATTAGCCAAATAAAAATCTGTCATCCATGATGACAGATTTTTCAAGCTTCCTAACGGCACCTGACATAGCTTGCCAACTTGTGTGATGCGTACAGCGTTAATGTAACGTTATGTGATGCATACAGTGCTCCACATTACGAGTAATTCATGTACGAGTAGTTCGGTAATAAAACTTGAACTACACCGTCTCTTTACGTATAAAAACTTCTTTCTGATGAGCCCCCCCCCCCCTCTTCATCCCCCGCCCGCACATCTTGTTTTATCACATTATTTATTGGAAAATATTCTTTGGTAGATACTTATAATCAAATTGAAAAGGAATATAATATTACTCAATCTTGTTAATCCGCTTAGGTAATAAAAGAGATCTAATTATTATAACGTTTTTTTCTATAACATAACAATAACAATCTATCAACATTTTTTTTAACATTGTCTTTTATACAACTAAACTATTTGTGATGTAAACTTCAGTTTAAA
The DNA here is from genome assembly GCA_943193695.1 of Acrobasis suavella. Lineage (NCBI taxonomy): Eukaryota > Metazoa > Arthropoda > Insecta > Lepidoptera > Pyralidae > Acrobasis > Acrobasis suavella. Next base: position 36,222,961 of record OW971928.1, read on the forward strand.
ATATAACAATCTGTGTGAGTACATCTAATAAACAAATTTTACCGGTAAAATTTATTATGTAGTATGTTTGTATTGTAGAATATTAATATATTTTAACTAACTTTTGGCATTTTTTCTACAACCGCAGCCTTACACACCAACAAAGCATCTTCTCTATGTGTTTAGTAATTTAATATTTAAATGGTCTGGACACGTTTCGTGCGTTGTCGATTTTTGTAAACAAGTAAATAACCTAGTTGTGATTTATGAGTTTTATAAAATATCAAAAAGAAAATGCCTTACAAAAAACGAAGAATCGCAGAATAAGATACTTTTGGATCTGTCTAACCGACGCACGAATCGCGACCGTCAAGATAATTATAATTACTAAGACTCACGAAACACGACTATACGATGAAGGCATTTATTGACATTTTCTAAAATGCACATATTGCGACTAATTTACTTGTTTACAAAAAATCGACAACGCACGAAACGCGTTGAAGCAATACATCCTTTCAATTTATGTTCAAAGTGTTTAACAGAAGCAAGTGAAAAGAAAAAAATAGTAGTGAAGGAGTATTTTCCATTTTTATACACTGACATCTTAGAGAGGGTCTAAGATAACCCTAAAAGGACAAGGTTATGACAAGTTTTGGTTGGAGATAATCCTAAGTAGTCCACTGAGCGCAAAAATAAATATCAGACTAAAAAAGTTGTTGAGATTTTATCTTTATTTATAGTTGCTGAATGTTTAGATAATAAGTTCTTTCTTAATTTTTTCAACTTGTACGAAATATTAGCAGTCTAAAAAAAAAATTTTTTTACTTTTTTTACAAAATAGATTCTGTGTTGAATTTTATGAAACAAAAATATATTTAAAGTTTTTTAAATGCTTTATAAAAAGGTTCCGGTAATAGATAAAGACATGATAGTTATGTATGTATTTAAGCCCACGACGCAAAAAAAGGGTGTTATAACTTTAACATATCTGTGTGTCTGCTGTGGAGTCGTAGCTCTTAAACGAGTGGGTGGATTTCAATGCGGTTTCCTAATCGAAAGCTTTATCGAAAGTTTGATAAAAATCAGCTCAGTAAAACTCAGGTTAAAACTAATGAGACACACAGACATTATTGGTATGAAGTAAATGGGTCACTCACATCAGTGCCGCTCGAGGCAACATCGTGTGCGCGTCCTCAAGTCACATTCGCCCTGATGAAGACCTCCGGATAAGGTCTAAACATATCAGCCAGTAGTTGACTCTCTACGTAAGTAACCGGTTTATTTTATACTTATAAACTATTTAATAATCGTACAGGTTTACTAAACACTATCCATCAAAGTCTATAAATGTAAGATGACGTCGTATCACAACTACGAATCCCATATTCCATTATTTTAGGACCCGGAACCGCATAACATAATGGATGCGATTAACACAACTGGAGCTTTGCCAAAAGCTATAAAGCAAATTCGGAGCTTTCTGATTGATATCGTTGCATCTTATGTTTAAATTTATCGGCGGCACATCTATCTGTAGATTTTGGGATTTGCCGTTATTTTCTTCTTTTTTTTTGGATATTTAAAAATGAAACAAAATGATCTATCCATGGCAAAAATGATGCAGGGCGCTCTAGATCGGTCATTTTGAAAATCCTTATGAGAGGCCTATGTCTTGTAGTGGACGTTATGCGGCTGAAATGATGATGATGGCAAAAATAAGTTATTTTTGTTCTGATAAGAGAATAAAACGTCACAAAATAATGTAACTATCCATTTTCAAAGTGATATATTATATGAAAAACTGCTAATAGTTCGAAAGAGCTATTTGACTCCAAGAAACTATGACTTCAGGGCGTGCTATTTCATACAAATCCCATAGACATGTTTGTTTTCGTAAAAGTTTTTCTTTTTTTTGTGTAAGCGTAAGGCATCCGCGGAAGACCAGCGTCGTAGTTTGCGCTACGACATATGCTGAGGTTTTTTGGTTCAATTTTAAATTAATTATTTTGTACTAATGTGTCTAATGTACTTGTACCAAATAAACATTTTTTCTTTCTTTATTTCTTTCTTGTTTTAACGTTTAAATAAAAGTAAAGTATCTGATTTGACTTGTTGGATACTAGCGGATTATGTTTCATCTCTGACCATATTATTATTTTTTAACTGAATACAGGTCTTTACTGAGTTCTTTAAATACATGTACTATTACATTTTAAACCCTAATAGGATAAATATAGCATTTTGTGTCTTGCGACTCTAAGCTGACAAAACCCTGGACCGTAAGACCCAAAGGCCACATTTAGCGTGAATCATAGGCGAGAAAGTGAAAATAGAATTCAATAATGTTATGGGTTCGAAAAATAAATAAATGTTTTGTATTTTTCATACAAATACACATAAAATATGTTTCTTGATACAACGGTAAACTTGGAATGCGCAAATAATAATAATCGACGGATCAATCAATAAGATCTGACGAGGTTCTGAAAGCTTTGAGCTTTTGGAAGTTCGCCAAGCGTAAGTTTGTCGGGATTAGCTTACATTTTTAGAGAATTCCTACAAAGTTTCCGTCAGTAACAATCGTTACATCTTTTTTTTTACATGGACTACCTCAAAAAGTGGACTGCTTCCAGGTTTCATGTGTGTACTCGTATGTATGTGTATGAGTTTCTTCGTTTCGCCACAACAGAGGGTTATACCTGACTGCCTCAAATCAAAGTGAAATGCTTTCAGGGTTAATGTGTGTACTCGTATATAGGTGTAAAATTTTTTTCATTTTGCCATAACAGTAGGGTTATACCTGGCCAGATTTGGAAATATGGAGAGGGAAGTATTGCACATTGCCTTTAACCCTATAAAAATAATGTTTGGGGAATCGTTAGAATCCTTATACGAGTGTCATCCTAAACTCCTGAGGGATATCGAGTACATATTTCTATATATAAGGGGTCGTTTTTTCAATTCCAATTTTAATTTCAATTTATTCAATGCATTTAAATAAAATAAATATATAGGGACAAATCACACAGATTGAGCTAGCCCTAAAGTAAGCTTAAGCTTGTGTTATGGGCTACTAACCCGACAACACTAAATTTTATGATAAATACATATATAGGTAATTGGGTGTTTACCTATATATGTATTTATCATAAAATTTGAACCCACTACCTACCCACCCAGGATAATTTGAAAAAGACCATTGCCTGTTTCATAATGTACATCAGTTCTAATTACTAAAAGTCATTCTCTTATAATAAGTAGGGGAGCGGGGGGTAATTGGAGCCTACTAAGGAAAATTATATATGAGTATCAGATAATCATGTCTTGAATCCGCTGAAGATACGCTTTTTGGGAAAACAAATCGAAATATAAAAAAAGTAATTCGCTCTGTTTACCCCACACTTCGGGTAATGAGAGCCTATCCAACTTTCATAAGGGCAATGGGAGCCATAATTTAGTTATAATTTTTACCATAGCTAAATCAAGAAAACCTTACTTGCTTATAAAGATAAATCTTTAGATCCTTCGGATCCTTCAGATCTTTAGATAGATCTTTAGAAAAATCCTAGGCTCCCATTAGCCGCTCACCTTCATTTTGATAAATAATTAACTATCGATAATCGTGCCCGAAGAATCATAGGAGACGAGAACATAGTCTCTGAAAGACTGCAAAGTCTTGAGCATCGTTGTGGAGTGGCCCGCCTGTTTGTCTTTTACAGGCTACACTTTGGAGAATGCTCTCAGCAGCTTCATGATTTAATTCCACCTTTGCCGTTCCACTATCGAACTTCCAGGAATGGGTCAGGGCTCCATCCCTATGTAGTACTAGTTCCAACTACTCGTACAAAACGCTTTTCGTCTTCTTTCCTTATACATACGGTAGACTGGGATGCTCTGCCCTCCCACATATTCCCCGAAAGATACAATTTGGATGTCTTCAAGAAAAGAGTGAATAGGTATTACTTGAGTATGCGTAATCCATCCTAGACCGTTTCATCGCCTTCCACCAAGTGAGAAGCGGTCAAACGCTACTAAGTTTTAAACAAAAAAAGAATAATAATTACATAAATATTTTATTCAGTTCTCTATCAGAATCGATTAAATGGCACTTGATCAATGATTAATTTGTGTATGCAATTAGTAAAAACTTTTTCAACAATATTATATTTCCATGCTTATCTCGTCACTGACAATCAGGATTTAAGGAACGAAAAACAAACAACCGTAACTTGCGACTCAATGCAGCACACCAATGAGTCGGCCGCGTTTCACTAACATTCCCGAAGGTCGACGAACACGCCCGAGCGGTTACTCGTGCGCCATTAGGGGTAGTTTTCGGTAAAATCCCATCGCTCTCATTACCCCTGCTCCCCTACATGAATCCTGTCAGGTATCGCAAAACGTAAATGGAACGGCAAGCGGGTTTTATGTCACGCAGAGGTTAATTCGAATATAAACCTGTTATTTATATGTATTTAAATATAATTGGTAGATTTTTGAAATATTATGGTTAGTATAATAAAAATATTTGCGAATGGTTGTCATTGTAAGTGTTTAATGTCAGTCATAAACGTAGTTAATGTCAGGTTTTTATTCGGAACTACAATTTCAATAAATTTCTTTATTATTAAAAAACTCGTCTATTGTGTATATGTTTTCGATATATTATTGCAGGAGAATCAAAAAAATAATAAATCACAAACAAATAAAACAAAATTATACTAAAAACAATATAAATTAAAACTAAAACTAAATAAAAAATATACATGTATAAAAAAAATCGTTCCCAAGTCAAGGTTGGCCGAGATACTGGGTTTGGCTGTCGGAGTGGACGGACGTGTTGTCGCGGCACGTTCCTAAGCTCAGATAGACGATTCGGTATTGCTGCTCGTCGCTGTTGGCGCTCCTGTTCGCTATCGTCAGTATCGACACGCTACTGCCAGTAGAGGACCGGTGCACTTCACGACGCTCAGTGCGCTTACGGCAGCTGTCGAGTTCCAAGCTTGCTTGGTTCTCAACAGAGGCTTCCGGGGAACGGAATACCTGCCCTTCACGGGACTTATTCCAGGGGCGGGAAAGCGCCTCAGCGCTCCGGCAATTTGACGCGCCGATCAACCGACTGCACCGAGTAGGTCGGTGCGCCAAGGAGTCGTCCACGAACGCAAGCCCTTCTCAGGGTAGCGGGTCGTGTTCCTGTTTCTGCGATACGTCGTCGTTTTGCCTGCACTTTTTACGTGCAGAGAAAGCCCTCACTTTCAGCTGAGGCCGCCGGTTGGAGCAATCGTGTTGAGGTGTTCTACGCCAATACGGGTTGCTCCGCTGACGTAGTGCGGACCCTGGCACTAGCCTTTACCCCTTCAGGGTAACGGCAAGAAACTAGGCTGGGCCCGGGACCACTGACCTTGGGGGCTTCCCTAGTCAACCCCGGGTATCGGTTAGGTAGTTAAGTCAGGTACACCCCTACTAGCCCAAACAAGGTTGGCAGTAGACCGCTCACCGGAAGAGCTACAGACACCACGAAGTAGGGACTTAGGCACACACCTCTCCGCCCGTAGGAGAGCGAGCTAGGAACCCCTTTAGTACCGCCCGAGTGAACCCCTCGGGCGGGGTCCCCACCCTGCTCCGTGAAATTCTGCCGTAAGATGGCACCAACCCCGACCGACGCGGAACTGCTCGAGCAGTTCCACCAAACTACGGCGTTTCAGAAATTTTTCAATGACTGGAAGGCCCGACAGACTTCTACGCCTTCAGCAAAGAAGCCCACAACCCAACCTGCGGACCCTCCACCGCACGTGACTCGCCCCGCAAAAGGCCCACTGGTGCTCGACGCACCAGCTTCCCCCTCCCCGACCCCGACCGTGACCGGACTGAAAAACCGATTTTCGCCCCTCCCCTTGGAGGAGCTAGAGGAGCTCGAGGAGTGCCAAGAGCCCCTCGAATTCACTACAACGAAGGGACCCATCTTGTCCGCAATGGACACAGACCCCTCCCTCCCCACCCCGACCAATTCTAAGGCCACCCCGGCAGTGACAGCCCGCGCTCGTTCGGAGTCCGAGGTCGAGCAGCCCATTACGTCCGAAGACGAGGAATTTATCCCCGTCAGCGGAGGTAAAAGGCAGCGCAAGGCTCGGGCCTCGGGTAGCAAGGAGCTCCCACCACCGAAGGCCGCCAAGAAAACCGACGGCGCCCCAGCCAAAAAGGCGTCACCCACCGCGCCCCGCGCGGCTGCCGGCCAAAAACGTCCCCCGCCCATCATCATCCGTGATGCGGCTCAGTGGGAACCACTGTCCAAAACGCTTATAGAGCGTCGGATCAACTACATTAGGGCTCACAAGAGCGAACTCGGAGTGACTTTAACACTCCAATCCACACAGGATTACAGGGCAGTGACAGCCCTACTAAACACCCGTGCCATTCCGTGGCACTCATTCTCCCTCGAGGAAGACAAGCTGCTCCGAGCAGTTATCAGGCCTATCCACACCGAAGTCTCCGTAGACTTCGTGAGGGAAACTTTGGAGGCTGAAAACCTCCCTATCCGAGAGGTACATCGAATGTACAAGGGTAGGGAGAAGGCCCCTCTACCAATGATTCTCGTGATACTGGACAAGTCCCCGGAAGGGAAAAGAATATTCCAAATAAAGTCGGTCGCCGGTCTGACCGACTTCAAAGTCGAACCTCCGCACAAACGGAGGGGTATTGGGCAGTGTCATAACTGCCAATACTATGGCCACTCCGCCAGAAATTGTCACGCCCGCGCGCGATGCGTGAAGTGCCTAGGTGACCATCACACTAGGGATTGTGAGAGGACCAGAGAGTCTGAGGGACTTCCCGCATGCGTGTTATGCGGGGGTTTGGACCATCCGGCCAACTGGCGGGGCTGTCCAAAGGCCCCGATGGCCGCCAAGCGCCCTCTGCCCTCCAACTCACGCGGTCCAGCGACGCGTACTCAGACCGCTCGGCCTGTCTCGCACGCACCCCCTCCGTCAGCCAGCAATCCAGCTGCCTACCCACCGTTGAGGCAGAGACCTTCAGTCTCTCGTCCAACGCGTCCGTCAACTCAGCCCCTAGTGCCCTCACCTTCAGTGAGCACTTGGGCTAATTTCAGACAACGACCGGCCGCTGTCGCCCCTCCGGAAACCCGGCCTGCGCCTCCAGAAGGGGCCACAAGGAGATCTGGGGTAAGCGACGACCAAGCCATCGCAACGGCCTTGCACGTGATCCAAGCGGTGGATCTCGATCAATTGACCGAGATGGGTCACGCGATCGTGGAAGCGGGCAACGACACCGTGTCTCTTGTCCAGACCCTCCTCAAGTTCCGCTCTCAAATAGAGCAAATTAAGTCAGCCGCCGGGGCGGCAAAACCACGTCAGCCTTAATTATGGGTAGTCTCAATCAGAGGAATAAACCGCGTTCACTAACCATCGCGTACTACAACACAGACGGGGCCTTCAAAGAAAAGAAACTACTGATCTCCCAATTCCTGGCAGATCACCAAGTAGATATTTTCCTGGCCCAAGAGACCTTTTTGAAACCACACCATCGCAATCCGCGTATTGCAAACTACAACCTGATCCGGAACGACAGGCTCCACTCTGAGAAGGGTGGCACGTTGATCTATTACAAAAGGTCTCTTCACTGTATCCAACTGGACCCTCCACTCCTCGAGAACATCGAATGCTCCCTCCTACGCGTTGCGATGACCGGCCACTCGCCGATCAATATCGCCTCTATCTACCTGCCATCTAAAAAAGAGCTGCTACGCTCTGACTTAGAAACCCTATTCGCTCTAGGAAACTCCACCATTTTGGCGGGAGATTTCAACAGCAAATCCACCAGATGGCACTAGGTGACTAACTCGACCAACGGAAACAGGCTAGAACGTTTCACAGACGAACTAGACTTTGACGTTGTAGCCACCTTGGCGCCCACCCGATACCCCCGCAACGGCCAGGGAAACCCCAGCGTGTTAGACATAGCTCTACTTAAGAACATCACCCTTCAGGTGTGTTCAGTAGAAGTCCACCCAGACCTTGACTCAGACCACCGACCGGTAGTACTGCAACTAGGACCGACAGACAACGGATGCACCATACACACGAAAACGGTGACAGACTGGAAGAAACTCGAAAGGGTTCTCGACCAAACCTCAGCGCACTTGGACGCAATCCCCGATAGGGTAACCACCACTGACGAGACAGACTTGGCGATCTCATCTCTCACCAGCCACCTGCAAGCAGCCGTAAAGGACTGCTCTCGGCAGGTCCCATCTATGGATCCAACCCATAGATTCGAACTGCCCGAGGATATGCGACGGCTGATGACAGAAAAGAGAGCCGCGACAAGACTACACGACCTCTACCCAACTGACGAAGCCCGCTCCAACCTGCGCTATCTCCAACGTCGAGTTAGAGAGCGCATTGCGGAGATCAGGGACGAACGCTGGGGTACACTCCTCTCTGAGATTTCACCGTCTCACACCGCCTACTGGCGCGTGGCGAAATCTCTTAAGACAGATGTCATCTCATCTACACCTCCCCTTAACAGGGAGGATGGCTCCATCGCCTTCGATGATGACGAAAAAGCTGAATGCCTTGCAGACAGCCTGGAGAGCCAATGTTCTCCTAGTCGTGAGCCAGTAGACCCCGTTCACCTCCAAGAGGTCGAATCGCAAGCAGAGCGGCTCGCCGCTTCTGCCTCGATTCCTCCCGAGTTCCCCCTAACACCGACGACGGTTGAAGAAGTTCAATCGATCATCAAGTCCCTCAAACCCCGAAAAGCACCCGGTGCTGACGGGATATCCACCGGCGTCCTAAAACGCCTACCACAGACCCTCCTCCTCCTCCTAGTCACTATATTCAACGCCTGCCTCGCCAATTGCACGTTCCCAGACGCCTGGAAACATGCAACCGTCATTGGCATTCCTAAGCCAGGCAAGGATCTCAAAAACCCGACAGCATATCGACCCATCAGCCTCCTGAGCTGTATGGGGAAGATATACGAAAGGATTATTGCGATACGCCTCAGAGAATACCTTCAGTTATCTGAGAGACCACTCATCCCCGATGAACAGTTTGGTTTCCGCGCCAAGCACTCATCCGTCCACCAAGCGCACCGCCTCACGGAGCACATCCTCAAATTTCGACGATGGGGCCGCCGCACAGGGGCTCTCTTCTTTGACGTCGCGAAAGCGTTCGACAAAGTCTGGCATGCAGGCTTGCTTTACAAGCTTGCAAACATGGGACTACCAGACAGTTTCGTGCACATCATCCGAAACTTCCTGTCAAATCGCACATTTCGCTACAGATATGAGGGATGCCTATCACGGCCCCGCCCCATAAGAGCCGGAGTTCCGCAAGGCTCCGTCCTCTCTCCCCTCCTATACTCACTGTACACCAGTGACGTTCCGCGTACAAAAGGTGTGGAGTTGGCCCTCTTCGCCGACGACACAGCCCTCTATTGCTCCGCCACCATGGTGCAGACAATAGGAAATCGACTCCAGCGCGCTGTCGACGCACTAGGCGAGTGGTTCAGGAAGTGGCGCATCGAAGTGAATCCGGAGAAAAGTAACGCAGTTTACTTTACGAAGGATCCACAAGGTGCGTCGCGACCTCAGAACAACAGTCAGCACCGACCCAAGCCCATCAGGCAAATCTCACTTTACGGTAAACCCATCCCTTGGACACGCACGGCCAAGTATCTGGGTGTCACCTTCGACAGCGGCATGACCTTCGGTCCTCACATCAAAAGGGTATGCAACACTGCATGCTTCTATTTGAGCTGTCTAAACCCCATGATACGCAATGAAAAGTTTTCTCTTGGCAACAAGTTAACTCTTTTCAAACTTTGCATTCGCCCAGTCCTGACCTACGCAAGCGTGGTCTTCGCACACGCAGCCCCAACTCACATGCTTAGGCTTCAAAGAGTACAGAACCGATTCATCCGCAGAGCTACCAACGCTCCAAGGATAGCGAGAAACTGCGACTTACACCGCGATCTCGAACTCCCGTCCATTAAGCACTTTATGAAAGAAGCGTCCGAACGCTTCTTTGATAAAGCCGCTGACCACCCGAACCGACTAGTTAGAGAGGCAGCTAACTACATCCCGGAGCACAACCCTCGCCGACTCACCGGCAGACGTCCGAGGCATGTTCTCTCTGATTCCGATGACCAGATTATGGCTGACATGGTCCAATTCGATACCTCTGCGGCTCCGAGTAGCCAGAGGAACCTCGCGGTCCGACCCCCCCGCATTCGTCGTAATCGAATACGTAGGCGTAGGAACATTAGCTCGTTCACTAGGTACCGCCCGGCGGTACCTGGACGATTTGCGTCCTAAGTAGGCCCTTCTGGCACCGTAGCTTCGGCCCTTCCGGCAAAACATGGGTGTTGCAGCACCCCAAAATTTGCCATAATCCCTAGCGCGCCCAAAGCCGAGGTTTCCCCCTTGGGAGCCCTTTGCGCTGCTGCTAGTAGTATAAAAATATAGGAAGCCGGGCCTCTGGCCCGCTCCTCAAACCTTGTCCGGGTGAAATAGGAAATGCCGTCCGAGGCAACCTATGTCTGTCACGTCAAAAAAAAAAAAAAAAAAAAAAATCAAGGTTGGCCAAGGTTGGCGACATTTCCGCGTTGTAAGGCCAGGCTAAGTCTTTGGCCGAAATGCGCCTCAGGTCTTGGGTCCCCAGAGACGTCGATTTAACGTTAGAGATTTCTCTTAAGAGTTGACGCCTGACGGTAAGCAACGCTTAAAAGAAAAAAAAGTAAAAAATAGTATATTATGCAATTAGTGAATAATGTAGCGTACTCGGGTTTTAATTAATAAAACCAACAGAGTCACTAAAAAAATTTATTTAAAAAAAAAGGCAAGGTCGAGCAAAGGTCGTGGGTAGTAAGGACCCGTCAAATTTTGCTTTGGCAGCGGTACTTCCCGGGCGCGATGCAACGATAGCAGCTCCGCTGGTCGGCTGCGTGGAAGGTCGTCGGTGGAGCGGGTGATGTGGAGCCGGGGGCCGGACCGCGTAGCTGTGTTGTGTGGTTCTGAACCCAAATATTGGACCCTAGAACAATGGTACTGGTCAAGTGATGTCCTAAATACCAATAGCTCCGATAAGCGACACTGATGAAGATGATGTTCGATGGTGATGGTGATGATGATGATGTCTTGCGTTAAGCGCTTGGGAAGTGACATGTAGAAAGTGCAGTGCAGTGTGGCAATCAGAGCGGGTTATGGATAGCGGTGTTCAATATTCCAGGCAAAACAAAATGGTGGTGAATGACTTTTTAAAAAAATAGCATCGATTCATAACTATGATAAATAGGATGCAAAATCATCATAGCATAATAAGACACAATATTTACAATGATTTGTGTGCTGCAAGTAATCTAGAAATTGATTATATGTACCTAATTAACTACAATAATCAGCGTTTCCTAAATATTGAAAAATATGTTCAACACTTACCCAATCCGGGGTTAAAATTCCAATTTGGATTATACAGTTGAAATTATTATCACTGAGCAAGCAGGCTCTTAAGTCTAGCTATATTGCAAAATCACAACTATAATTTTCTAGAACAATCCACAATGACATGCGGACGTTAGATTTGCGCGCGGAGCAGTACGTGCAGCCGCTAAGTGACTTTTGTGCAGACTGAGATGGCCGCGCCGGGCTGCGGTGATTTAATGTCGCCCGCGCAGGCTCGTGACGTAGGATCATACGATCTAGGAGGCGGCGACGCGAACAATAGAACCAGTTGGCTCGGTACAGTCAGGAATATAACTCAATGGAATAATTCATTGAGTTTGTGATTTTATTGTTTTTTTTTTAGTTTTAAGGTTTTTATTTAATTAGTATAAGTTGTAATATTGTTTGTACATATTATTAAGGTTATTTAAATTATTTCAGTGTAGGTTTAGGTTTTGTTAGGTAAGTTTATTTATTAATATTAAATTATAAGGTTTTTATAGATAAATATTTATTTTTACAAGGTAACGTGTATTTACGTTACAATAACAGACGGTATTTACATCTTGGGCCATTTACATGATGAACCATGAGCAAGTGAAGGATTCTAACAACTGAATTACGATCGTAGGGAGTGATTCAAGTATAAGAATCCTGAGTGACGCGAGTGATTCATGGCCCTCGATATAAATCCGTTTAATTCGAGAGTTGCTTAAGCTACACTTAATAACAGAACTACGAGAAAAAGAAAGCGAAATAATTAAAATGCACGTCGAAATTGAAAACAATGATATAAATTTAAGAGTAATTATTGTTCTCAATTCATACATCAAAATAGTGATTAAAAGTTATTTTTACTCTCTGTTCTCAGTGAATAAAACAAAACACCAAAATAGTAGATAAAAGTGCTATCCACTGTTTTCTATTAAAAAATTAGATTTTTAAGAGAGGGAATGGTATAAAACCTTTTTTGCTCTTCCGTGGTTAATAGGCATGACGAATGGAAAAATACTTTTCGTATCATCTACTCGAAAAACTATGTTTTTTTTTCCAAAACATTTGGAGCTAAAGTTATTGCTTATTCTCTCGGGGCTAAAAAGTGAAAACGAAAATGTCTAGGGATTAAAACCAAATTGAAAACTGAACACGAGTGTATAATCTATGTAGATTCAAAAATAATGTCGGCCGTCCAGCAAACAAAAAAGAAAAATTTCGTTTTAACATATAAAATAATAGGCACAGACGTCGTGATTTTTTAAATTTGGAATACATATCGTCGTTAACATGGATGATTTTTTTTAAGCTAAGTACATAAATATGTTTACCTTTAGTAAACATATTTATGTACTTAGCTTAAAAAAAAGTATCATTTAAAAAGTGCAATTATTCTCTTTAATTCAAGTAATTACAGAAGTTTCAGGGTATTTGTATTGAAATGTAATTAGTGGTGTAAATATGAATAGATTTTTCGTAGGTTTAAGCAGACAGTAAATAGGTATCAAGTTTAATTCTAAAAATAAAAGATATAAAGGGCAACGCAAAAAAAGGTGAACATTTTATCGTAAGTTGGTGGTCTTCGAAAAAATATTTCTTAGTATTTATTGAATGAAAACGACACCAAAAACAGGTAAGTATTAAAAAAATATTACCTTATCCCCTTGTAGCACAATCTACTTTTTTTATTTTCTCCGAGAATCAAAACATGACAAAGATATAGCGCACTGGAATTTTGCATAACTTTACCGCTAGGTATGATTTTTACTTAGCGGTGACGTCGCAAGCCCCAGTGCTCCGTATCTTTGGGAATTAGTAGTTAACTGAAAAATATGGGTCCATTATTTTTGGATAATCTAAACTACAGACTAATAAAAATCTTACTTTTTGAGCCTGTCGTCACCACTGTTATCACCATATTTACGATTAAACAATTTATATCAAATCAGGGCGTCACTTCTGCCATATTCGTTTTAACAAAAGAAATTACACGAACCTTCCATATGTAAACAACAGCAATAATTTATTTCTGAACTACACATTTTTGCCATTTCTACCGCCAACGCGTCCAAATTGGAATCTCAATTAAATCGGTGTACATTTCAAAGGATTCCCCATTGACCCCACCCGTAATTAAATCCGCCATGATTCATGCTGGGAATAATAATTAATACCCGGGAATAATTAATACGTCACCGCTTTCTCATCTTGTAATTTGACGCGTGTAAGTGTGAAATACTTGATACATGAGTACTTATGTACAAAATGTAAGTTTACACCCTCTCGCGAGATGACGTTCGTAGTGTACCCTCGCAACTACTGTCACGTCTTTATCCAATGGCACAGACAGAGCGTTTTAAGTCTCGCGGTTCTAAACAGACAGAGCCCAGGGCCGCAAGAACTAAATATGGTGGGCGAGTAGATGGAAAAAGGAATCAAAATAGTGATAAGTTGCTAGCCGCATCACCTATTAATATGATTCGCTTGTCACCCTTTTCATCGATCGGCGTTTACGATCTGCGATTTACGAGAAACAGCTCGTACAATCAACGTTTTTAGGGTTCCGTATCCAAGGGGTAAAAAAACTACTACTAAAACTTCGCTGTCTGGCCGTCCGTCTGTCCGTCTGTCTTTTACCAGGCTAGCTAGTTATAGCTAGTTAAAATTTTCACAAATGATGTATTTCTGTTGCCCCTTTAACAACAAATACTAAAAACAGAATAAAACAAATATTTAAGGGAGAATTTCATACTTAAAAATGTACAATTTTTGCCGTTTTGTGATATTAATAACGGCAACAGGTAGACGTTTGAAATCATCATCATCATTCGAGCGTATTCCCGGTTGCATCCTCAGCAGTAACGCTTCAGAGCCCGGGGTTCGCTACCTAACCAAGGAGACTTGACGAGGTTACTGGTTTTTACACAGAGCGACTGCCATCTGACCGCCACAACCCAAAGGGCAAACCAGGAACCAATCCTTGGATAGTTTGATGATCAAACGCTAGGTGGCGTTCGGGACCCACAGTTTTACGTGCCTTCCGAAACACGGAATCATCTTTCTTTTTCGGATAATCAGGTGATTCAAGCCTGCAATATCCTATCCAGACTGGAAACAACTTTTCACAAAGTATGCTTCCCAGTGGGAATCGAACCCATGACGAACGCCTTGACGACTGGACCACGGAGGCAGTCAGGTAGACGCTTGAAATATTTACACAATATTGAGTGTATATTCACTTTGAAATAAGTAATTAAGTTAAAATAAAATAAATATTAAAACAAACGTGATACTTTATCGAAAATGGTACGAAACCCTTTGTGTGCTAGTCCGACTCGCACTTGGCCGGTTATTTTTTCTTTTAGACCGGCATGGACGAGGCAAATCGGTATCATATTCCTTTATTTTTATTATGATGAATATTATATTCGCTTTTATATCCGGCTAGATTTTTTCATTCCAGTTTGGGAGAAAGAGACAAATTAGAATGTCCCAACTGCTGAAGAAAGAGCCTGCGCAGTGATAGCTGATCGAATAAATAAAACATATTTCTAATAATTTTGACTTTATTTTTTGTTTCGGAAAACTAGGCCATAGTTGTATTGACGCCGAGTAAATCGAATGCTGAACACAAATAGAGTTGTCAAATGTTGGCGATAAAATATTAGTTTACACAAAGTTATAAACAAAGATATTTAAATACATAATCCTGCATTCGGGGATGTAAGCGTAAAAAATAATACGATATTTTATTTATAGTTTTAGCTTGATAATTTACTTCATTCGTACATACTAAAGTTATACATAACAAAAAAGTTAGATATTCATAGATTGTTTAACTTTTCGATGGAACGATATACAATGTCCTTTTTAATTAAGTACAAATATTTTAAGGGGTGATTCAGTCCATCATTTTGAATAATTTTTCCCAATAAATGTATATCGAAATTCGAAAAAAACCTTGCCATTTTCCATAGTAACGATATCACGTGACTACTTCGATTTGTATGAGAATTTAAAATTTATTTTCGTTTTTCGAAATAAATTTATTGGGAAAAATTGATCAAAATAATGGACTGAATCACCCCTTCAAATATTTGTACTTAATTAAAAAGGACATTGTATAATATATTATTTATTTATATTATTTCGTATCTTTTTCATATCTTCTCTCTTTGGATTAAAGTATTAAAAAAAGCTATGATATCAAAAATAAAAAAAGTTGTGTTTAGTCTCTTATATTTTCCTATGACAGTCCACTTTTCAGCCTCAAACAAAATGATTCAATTTACTTCAAAAATCGACTCGTTAAGAGTACCAAAAATCTTCATCGCTTTAACAGTTTTAACAGCTAATCAAATTGCGCAAATGCTACAAAATGGACGACTATTTCAAGAGATAAGGTTATTTAAAAGCCCTTTTCAACGGTACGTGACTTATCATAAAATTAGATGTTAATTTGAATACCAGATCTCGGGACAAATGATAAAACGGTTGCTAAATTAAGCACTGGGTTTACTTATTTTGTTCATTTTTTTCATTATGTTCATCCATTTATACCTTCCATTGGATCAAAAGTATTTTGACTACTTAGTTTTTTTATTTCGTAATGTATGTTTGTTAACTTATATGAAATTATTGACGTATAAAAGTGCCTGTAAAGGTCTAATTATTGAATTAACATTTGAATTTTGAAAACCATCATCTTTCAGCAGTAGAGAGTCTGCTACTGGATAATATACCTACATTTTATTTGAGAGCATTCCTGGTGGCATCCCCAGCTGTGCTGCTACAGAGCCCGGGGTGCGCTTTTTCGCTTTTTTTTCTCCAAATATATTACTTATACAATATGTAACAAAAATCCTATCCGATTCTTTTAGGAGAAACTCAGACCGTCAATATGAAAAGCTTTTTCTATGGGACCAAAAAAATCATCATTTTCATACAAATTGCCGGGCCGGCCGAACATTTTTATGAAAATGTCGTTTTTTTTCGAGTTTCAAGCATTGTTCCCATAGGAAAAGTTGTTCATATTGACGGTCCGAGTTGCTTCTATTAGGATTGGACAGGTTTTTGTTACATATTGTATATGCATGTGAATGGTCACTTAAGGATGCCGAAGACCATGCAACATGGACAAGAAGTAGCCGGAACAGTTTGGCTACTGTACAGTTTACGATCGGCCGACTGCCTGACGTCAACTCTCTTTGAGAATGCATTTGTGCGAAAAGTTTTGAGACACTTGCCGCCTGAAGTTAACTCTCTTTGGGAATGATCTTTTCAATTTATTTATAACAAGCTGTTGCCCGCAACTTCGTCAGCATGGACTTTAGTTTATGAGCACCGTCATATTGGTATTTTCAACAAACCTGGCCAAGTGCGGGCCATGCGCAGTCAACGATTCTCTAGTTACGAATGCGGATTTAGAGTAAAAATTAATGAATTTATTTTATTATTTAGTTAAAGTAATTAGTTTTATTTATCTTCCATGCTGGTTTAGGAAAGAAAAAGAACTTAAAATGTACCAGATGCTTTTCTTCCCACGCAGATTATCGGTCGAGAGAATGGATTGAATCATGTTAATAGATAGGTTTTGCGGCTAGCAAACCGTCACTATTTAGACTCACAGTTTCATCTTTACGTCCACCATCATACTAAGCGTAGCCTTTGGCTCTTACCAACCAGGTGTCCGTAAAGATTTTTTTTTCACATTTGGTGCATGGGAGCTCACTTTGTTGTATCTCTTTTCAGCCGAGTACTGCCACTGCCTATACTACTTAAATATTTCCCCCCCCCCTCGGTCTCCTAATGTGGCGGTGCAACGCTAAGCCTTGTCATACATGTCCTTCGCTAGGCGGGAGATGAAAGTCGAGATATCAGCTTTAGCTTTGGAAATGGCAATTGTTCTGTTAACTGATTCAATTCATCTAAAAACTTTTTATCCTTTCTCTGCAACTCTAAGCAACTGAAGCTTTTTCATTTCTATGACCGATTTGCAAAGCATAATAGTTGCCGAACGTCATTAATTAAAAAAAAAAAACTTGTGGCACTCGATGACTGCCGCGGTAAAGCTATTGCATAGCATTTTTTGTCAACTCATGCAATTCTAATTGTATACTTACCTCATTTCAAAATAAGTTTCAACTTTTTGGTTTTATTCTTAGATTTAAAGCAGTTTTTATGAGTTTAAATCTTTGTAGCATCATCCAGTTATTACTACTTTACTATTTATTGACATGTAGTCATTTAAATCAGATTATTTATTTCTTCCAAATGAAAAGCGCCTTCTCTACAAATTTTGCAACAAGATTCGGTCAAATTCAATCGGAACTTCTAGTGATCACGTATTCCCGTAGTACTTTCTACTCAAGACAGATGGCGCTCATCTTTTTTTATTTTTACTTTCTAAGAATTTGTTCCAGGGATTGGCAATAATTTACTGACTAAAGATATTTTTGCAAACATGATCCCAACAAAAACATTAACATGTACAAAAATGTACAAGTCTTGCAAGACGTAACGCATTTCTTCTGCCGTAAAAAGTTTAATAATCGAATGTAAACCAAACCTACCCTGTGGGAGCAGCTATCGAATCAATTTGTCATAAAGTGATATCTTGTTAGGTAGCTAATATTTTATAGTTGATATAATATCATTACTCGTATTATTTATTTTTTTTAATAAATAAAGCGACTTGATAATCGCCCGCAGCAACATAATCTTTAGCTTGCTTTTGCTTTTCGTATGTGTAAGTGGCCACGACTAATGCGTCGGATCACGGAGAAACTCGAGCATTTTACTCGTATATGCCACTTGTGGTCACCCATCCAAGTGCGGAACATGCCCGGTGCCGCTTTACATGCGAGAGCGCACTCCCAGCAGGCCACCGAGCCCCTTCATACATACTCTTCCCCAACATAATCTACTAAGTAATTAAAATAGTCTAACGTATAGATACTTTCTAATAAATAAAAGCACAGAGCGTAGGAATAGATAGATTTTGTTTGATGCACATTCTTTTGCCTTGGGCAACTGCCAAGTTACACTATTTGTTAAAAAAACCGGCCAAGTGCGAGTTGAACCCAGAAATCAGTGACATAATTATTCCCTTTTCGCTATAATTTCCTCTCAAGCGTGCATTTAATTGCGGATGAGTTGACAGGAACCCTTTGACTGGAATTGACACAAGCTTAATTGCTACGTAGGATAGTATATCGAGGAAAATAAATAAGGAACCTTTAATAGATATGTAAATAGGTAGTACTTTCTCATAGACAAAAGTTTAATAGATTTTCGTTATAGTTTTATTTTACTAAGATTATAATAATTTCATTGAATAAATTATAAATCAATACGTAGATTACTAAATGTGAAGAATTAAAAAAATCGATTTTTGTTACACAGAAAATCAATACTAAAAAAAATATTATTAAGAATTTTACAAAAAACATTTCCTTTTTCAATGTTTTTAATATGATAATATTTTTAAATTCTTTAAAAAAATTTAAGGCCTATAATATTATAGATATACATTTTTTCCAAATCCTGTGCAGAATTTGGAAATTTCAAGGTTATTTGGACAATTGATCGGTATAACCTTTTCTTGATTAACTTTCAGCCATTGAGTTATGTCAGATGTATATCAGATGCCTTGAAGCAGCTTGATAGCGTTAGTTATTATATTAACACACTCGATGTAAAAAAAACGTTATTCAGTAAAACAAATATCTTTCAAATTTTTAAAATTACAGGCTCTATATAAAAGCTGTAGGGCTCGGGAGTACATTGGATATTAAATTAAAAATTACGAGAGAGGTTTTTTTTTAATTTTTTAATCCACATATTTCCGAAAAAAATCGGGAAAATAAAAAGACGATAAGGGCCTTCACCCATGAAGAGGCCTTTACGCAATAATGGGTGAGTAAATGCTGACGAAAAAGAAGAAGAAGAATCGATAAATACGGCCGGGTTCAGACGACGCGCGCACGCCAAGCGCACGCCAGGCAAGTTTACCTGCTTCTAGTGCACTTTGAAATTGGTTGCATATAATTTGAGATCTTTCACACATCAACACAACTTAAATTGCATTGACCGAAGTCCAAACGCACACGTCTCGCATACACTGCACGCACTCGCCACGTACACGCCACGCACATGCCATGCGCACGCACACCCCACGCGTACGCGCCCTTCCACGCTCACCGCGTTGCGCCCGCGCTTCGGCTAGTCATATTAAAATAAGGCGGCGCGGGGCGTGTGCTGGGCGTGCGCGATGCGTGCACGGACTCTACAAACTACAAACTCTGTATTATCAAACCTGCTCATCAAAGGATGATTTCAGAGGATCATTTAAGAAATGCGACCGGTAGGCGAGAACAGTCAGAAAACTGGACATCCGAACATCTGGAATCCTGACATCATAGAATTTTGGCCAAAGCTGAAACGGAGCCGCTTTGCTCGCTCGGTAAATTATTAGGATTATTAACTGCGGTGCACCGAATTAACAAATAAATAAATCATGCAAATACTCCCGAGGCCTGAGTAAAATTTAAGTTAAAAAGTTTAAAAGTCGCAATTTTGAAATTCGCAATTATTTTAAAGTTAGCGAAACTTTTGGTTGAGAGTTATGATGATAAAAATTAGGAATGGAATCCAGTAAGGCGGTAATAGCTGCCACAGTTGTCCCGATACACTATAGAAGTAACAGTAACAAACATACACACATACAAATAACGTCTTTAGGTAACTCTTTTAGAGAAAACAGACAGAGTTACAGGTGGGCGGAGATTTAAAGGAATTAAAACAGTTACTGTTTACCTACTTGGTGAATTTTATTAATCAAGCGACCCAAGTTCTCGTAACATATTATTTATGTATATCATATATGTGTATTATTTATAAGCAGGACTTAGCACAAAACTGTTTTGGCGTATTTCAAACGATAGACCCATTTTATAACAGACTAGCTTCCGCCCGCGGCTTCGCCCGCGTGGATGTCGGTTATCGCGAACAAAACCTTTTTCCATCCTCATGGTTCAAAGTATAACCATGCAAAATTTTTGTCCAGCCGTTTCAGCTTGAATAGGTAATAGATAGACAAACAGAGTAACTTTAGAATTTACCTACCCATATAAAATTAGGATGGATTAATTTTCCGCGTAGTACGCGGGAGGCACACTAACTTCTTAGATTCGTAAGCGCGATAATTTAAAAACTATACTTAGTACAGCTTGATTAATGTGTGTCTTTTGAAAGTAATCGATTTTCATAGTATAGGTTTGTGAAAGGAATTCGTCAGTTTACTAAGTATCAGATTTTGAATAAAATTCAAAATATTTACAATCAAAGGAAATTTATAAATAATAAAGATTTTACAAGAACTTGTAACAACTATACGAGTACTTCAAACAAATCTTAGCTTTAGCTGGAAGTAACCCCTCGCATATTTTGCAATGAATTTCTGAAAGGATCACGCGTCCTACAACTTTGCCCGTAGAACTGGTGTAACTGGGACACTTTGGCAGTAATTTCGTTACAAATAAAAGGCAAAGACAGAAATAAATTTATGCAGGAAATTATTTTTTACCTCCAATAAAAAGAGGAGTGTTATAAGTTTGACGTGTCGTGTGTCTGTGTTGCTGTGTGATCGGTCGTTGTCTGTTAGATTCAAATATTCAAATGTTTATTCAGTATTTAGACCTTTATAAGCACTTTTACACGTCAATATAGGTATAATTTACGTTACGAGTTAAAGTATATCAAAATTTAATTCATTTCTAAAGAAAAGCTACCGATACCAGCGCTTCGTAACGACCACTGCTGAGAAGAAACGCCGAAATAATATTTTCTATTTCATCAACTATAACTTTCCGACCATAATTTTCAGATATTTTTGCATATCTATATATAGATATTTTTGGCAGATATTATGCCATCTGTTTTTAATCAATGTTACAGTGTTACGAAGACGGGCACAATAGGCACTTATATTATATATAAACATAACCATTTATTCTTATCGACTGGTGAACCTCAGGAAGGTTTTTCGAAAAGAGGAATATAATAATTTAGTAACTATTTGCTGATATTTACAATTTTAAGAGATTTGCTCTTGATGATTACGGAGTAAATTTGAAAATACCCTATATTAATACAAACCGTCCCTTGTTTCTTTCAATAAATGATTTCAGGGTTTTAGTAATAAATATTTATTTGAATTAATATCATTTATTTCGTATTTAAATGCCCTGTGTCATGAAAAAATTAATCTAAGCTCTGCAGTGATTTTGAACTTTAAACTAAAATTTGGATATTGGTAGCGACCCTTAAATATAACTTTAAAAATTTGAAAATAATACTGAAATATTTGAAAGTATCAAATGACGGTGTGACAAGTGGAAAAATCGAAAAAAATATATTTTTCATCTTACTAAGAAGCACCCTAGGGCCCATGTTAAATTTTTACCGTAATATGGCGAAGTCAGTTAATATAAGGCCCATTCAGATGGAGCAATTTTTTCCCTGTTGTATACAATTAAATTGAATGCATGATAACTTGCGTGGTCTAAATGAAATGTCAGCCGTGTAAGTAATTTATTGCTTCGATTGAAGAATATGCAACAGGCAAGAAACTTGCACCGTGTAAGTAGGTCTTTATCTCTTAACCTTAACTTGCTTCTCTTGTTTTCGTTCTTGTTATCCATTGTACTATGTGCATTTAATAAATTTAAAAAAAAAAAACATTTTTACGATGTTTCATCTTAAAATGTCAAAATCTTTAAACAGCCCGGTGGTTCTCTCTCATCTCATTTTTCCATCCTCCGCCTACTGCATGCTATTTTTGATACTGTTTGCTCTGTATTTTTTCCCAAATGTGGCAGATAGAGCATTTTATCAAAAGTGGCCTTTGTGTTTTGCGGCCCTGGGTTTTGTCTGCCTATAACAGCAAAATTCAAATACAAAGACACTTTTAATGAGATGGTAAGCGAGACGGTAAAAATGAAATTAAAAAGTTATGGATTGCTAGCCGTATCGCCTACTACGTGTACCATGATTTATATATTCACCATTTCTCTCGACTGGCTTTTAGAATCTGTATGGTAAAAGAAGCAATTGGTACTATTCTTAGCTTCTTAGTTTTTCTATTTTTTCCATATCATACATGGAAGAACTCTCTGTGTACCACACAATAGTATAAGATCTAATCCCACAAGAAATAAAAACATGATAGTTTGTACGAATTGAGATAACTTTTCAAATAATATCTAAATTTAAGTATATAATTTTCCGAGCATTGTAGTACTATTATAATCAATATTACAATACAAAAACACTTAATTGTACCTAACAAAATTTTTAAAGTTGAAGTATGGCCACCATGTTATATGACACGTGGCGGTCACATTACAGTGTCCTTACTTTTATGTTTAAATTTAAAGTAAGGACACCATATAATCTATCACGGAAACCCTTATTAACATTGCGTGAAAAATTCCTGTTTTTTCGGGGCGAAAATTGAGGAAAAGTTCGCTCTCCCGCGGGAGTGACTCGGTAACTGAAATGAACTCTGCCTGATAATTTGAATACATAAAAGGCATGTATGAGTGTGTATGTAAATGTGTGAATTGGATAGAGCTACTTATATTTGGGCGGATTGATATGGATCATGGCCTTTTTTAACCGATTAAAAAAGGAGGATGTTATCAATTAGAATGTTTGTATTTTTTAATGTTTTTCTCCGATTACTCAAAGACTAATCCTAAACTAATTTAAAAACTTTTTTTTTGTTTGATCTGGCATACTTTTCACGTGGTCCCATGGAATTTTTATCAAATTTGGTTGTAAAATTTAGGGCTGTAGTCTGTTTTTAGTTTTGAAAAATTATCCTGCGATTTATATAGTATAGTAGTAAAAAAACTAAATTGTGATGGGCGATTTAAGAGACGCCAGCCATTTCGGCTTTTTCTACCAATTAATAAACAAGTGGTACGAAAATACATACGTTCATCAATGTACATTTTAGAAACGTGTGCAAAAAAATATATCATTTGCAGAACGAATTCATTGCCTTTTTTCTTATCCTAGCCAAAATTGTTTACCACTTTAAGCTATGATGCCACAATAGTACGTCAAACCTACAACATCTCTCTTTTTTAGGTCGTCTATAAACCTAAGAATGTTATTCTGTAGAGAGTGTCGCGACAGATCTCAGACGCAATTTGGTGGTTCATGAAAATTCTAGGCATTTCGCAAAACTTAGGCCAGATGGTCGGGGTCGGTCCTATAAGTACGGTGCCCTTGGCTCAAATTGTTACGGTGTTAATTATTCGTTATTCACAAATTTAATAACAAAAATCAATAAGTAGCCAAGTGCGTGTCGGGCCACGCGCAGTGTACGCACTTTGAGTTCATGCCACTAAAAACGAATTTTCTATTGAATTTGTGTGAAACTTTCATTTTGCGAGTACATTTTATAAGTTGATCGTCCATAACTTTTTAAATTGTTAACCCTACTTAGCTTTTATAGTTTCCCTTAAATTTCGTTATATATGCTATAGCTGTGAATTTTTCACGTGTTTATATATAACTGTTTAGCAGATTGAGGGGAGACATGACTCAAATAAAAATTTTCACTTTGAAACCAAATATTTCAGAAACTGATCCCTAAATCGAAAAACGGTATTCACAACCTCATAATTTTTTTGGAAGACTTATTCAACGATACCCGACATGACTGGTTAGTCGAGAAAAATAAAAATGCCTTTTTACTTTACTTGTATGAGAGCTACCAAAAATTATTTTTTTCAATATTTTATTTTACCGCTTCTTCCGTCTAATTAATATACATATCCATGCCAAATCACAGCTTTCTAGTATCTAGTACTAATAGTCGCTGAGTAAAACGGACGGACAGACAGACAGACAGACATGGTAAAACTATAAGGGTTCCTTGTTTACTACGAAACCTTAAAAAAGAAGAAAATGACCTAACAAAACTTAATGGTTGCTTTTTCCTTTGTAATTCTAAAAAAGAAACTTATACGTATTTATAACAGTGTACGAAAAATCTAAAGTTAATAATAATGCAAAGCCACATACTGGTATCTACTTCCTCTTATCTAATTTATTCAACTTCTTTTTGTGTCAGCCGTTATTGAACAAGCAACCTTTCTGTCTGTGTCCCGCATTTAACTAAAGATCGGCTCAACTTTTTCTTTTTTACTGGAATATTTTACGAGTCTTGATCGGTGGAAAAAGAAAACATAGGCAACATTATTCTTTAGCTCTATATCTGTCGGTAGAATAATAGTTAAACAAATTACTTTGTAAAACGCATTTACGCGTTGACAGGTCAGGTTACATGATTGTGTGTGGCGTGGCTACTACACTTACTGTGTTACCTAGCCGAGTTTATAGGTGAAGAGAAGTTAAACCATAATAATGATGTATGATTTTATATACTAGCGCACCTGTATATTTAATGCCCTTCAACGTTCAGCAAATTGCTTGTTATAACCATATGGGGTGAAAAATAAAGTGCATCTTCCGGTTTTAGGTCTAAATAGTGTTTGTATATTTAATTGTTACCATTTTCATCGTCTGTCGCAGGGATATGACTGCAAAAGCACTATAGTACTAGTGCTTTTGTATAACATCAATAAAATGTCACCTTCTTTTACGATGTACAGAATCAGCCGTTGCAAGATATAAAGGCTACCTTAAGGCATTGGTTTTTGAATATTCCTCTTACAAATATAGATACAGAAACACTATCACGTTATCTCTATCGAAGTTGATAGTCATTTTAGTATTTCCCTAAGACCTAAAGGCCGCGTTTACTTCATAAAAAACCAATTAAATTTAAGACTTTTGAAATAATATTTATTGATCAGACTACTAAACCCTATTACAGTTTCAAGACGGCGATGTTAAATTTGCGGAACAACCCTTTTACTAGTTCAAAGGAACTGAAAATTCAATTTTAAAATCAACCTGCATCTTCTATCTATAATGGGATCCGTCTAGTCTGTTGTAGGAGTATAAAGGAGGTGGCTTATATTTTTCAAGTTAGGAATTTTGCTTTATAGTCATTTAGATATGACGACCTCTGTAGCCTAGTGGTCATCATGCCACGCAGTCACACCGGAGGTCCCGGGTTCGATCCCGGTCAGGTCAAGATGGAAAATGATCTTGTAAGATTGACCTAGGTCTTAGATTTTCATCTAAATATGTATAAGTAGTTGAGTTAGTATAAATGTTGTGAACTACTTATGTTAAATGTTTTTGAAATTGTATTTGTTAAGTTAACAAATTGTCAGTTTTTTTTTTAAGTCATAACAGTCTATCGTTGTGTTTAGAAATATATATGTTTTAAAAGGGTTCAAGTGTAATTATTTTAGTTAAAGAAACCAGCGCATCAATCGATTGGTAATAATAAATTTACATAGGTGTGCATTGTGTTATAATATACGTATGTATTCTCAGTTTTTAATTTTAGAGTTTTTGCACATATTTCCGAAATGTTTGCATGTCAGCACCACCTGTAGGTTGACTGGTAGAAAAGGCCTACGGCCTTAAGTCCGACGATTGCAATTTCATGTGATAAAATAAACAAATAAAAAAAAGAATTCTCGAACTTCCTTTGGGGTTAACTCAATCTGTGTGATTTGATTTACATATATTTTATTTACATATATTTGATTTACATTTATTATTTATTAATAGTCAATTTAACGTTTGGGTAAAATTTGGTATAGGGGTTCCGATTTCTAGGAATCATAATAAGAAAGGGGAATTGGACTATTTTAAATAAATTTCAAAACAGCGAAATAAACACTAGAACACAGCCGAAGCCTTATACAGTTTAAAAAAACCAGTTGAGACGGTTCACTAATTACTATTTTACAACATGCCCACCATATCACGTGGAACGTGATCTTTGGGTTTTATCACCCTAAAAAGTCGTGGTTAGTATGTATTACACAAAGAAATTGAAATAAATTAAGAGATAGAGTCGGCAATGGAACGGTTACACGAATATAGTGCTACAATTTATATTTTTTTAAATTAACCCTTAAATTGGCAGTCCAACATCCTCATGCTTTTTTGAAAAAATATTTTTATATCTTGTCTTTTTAGGTGTAAATAAAGAATAAAATAACAATTTGAAGTAAAAAAATATTTTTATTAATAGTTTTTTCAATAGTCACTTATAAGTGACATTGCCAATAACTCTACAAATGTGAGGCACGTCACAATGTCATTTAAAACGTACATTGCCCGTTAAACATAACAAATATTATCGCAACAAACTAATAATTATTTCGTTTAACATTAATCATTTCACTAGTATTGAGATCAAGTTACAATGTAGGAACCATCTTACAGATATACTAGACAAAAATACTAAATAAAGTATGAAATTTAGAAAACATAATCACAAAATCAAATAAGTCTTATTATCACAAAATCTTAAAATAAACATCTTTAGGTAACAAAAAATTCTCACTTTTCAAAACGAACATTATTTTTAAAATAAACTTTAGAACTAAGTTAAAAACCATATTATTTGTTTTTATGGAATAACAAAAAACAATTCTTTTTTGGTGTAAAACAAAGTCGCTGTTCACATTTTGAGCAAATAACCATAGTTTTTCCATTTTTACACAAACGGCATCGACCCTGGGAAGTATAAAGGGGAAAATGATCATAACAGTCTAGACGAGCTTCGTCAACCGGGCGAGGTAAGAAAGGCTTTGTTATCGTACTCGTAGCAGGATCAAGTGTCCCTTTCTTGAACTGTGAGTTGGTATTTGTTTTTATAAGTGCAAGGGCAGTTTGCACACGAAATCTTTTTAGGGACAATTTATTTTCATTGCCAAGCTGTACGCAGTCACGGCGATGCAATAACCAGCTATTATTGAGTGCAATATCTAATAACTGAGCAAAAATTGACATATACCAACGCCTTGTTTTCATACGTATTCTGTATAGGGCAGTCAACATATCTGCAATATCAACCCCACCCATGTGAGTGTTATATACTTTAACCACTCTTGGACAGGGCAAAGAAATTTTCTTTTTTTCTTTTCTGTCGTATCTTTCTATTGTAGTGACTGGATCTTGGGCGCAAAAGGAACTCGCAATGTGTATGCATTGATTATCTACCCATTTTGTTACTGCCAACCTTTTTTCGTTATCACATATTACTTCGTAGGTCCCTCGACCTTTCTTTTTCATAGCTTTGTCACTACTAAATATAGAATTACGCAGTCTGTCTTTTCTAATAGTGCCCAAAGACAATATTCCTAGTTCATTACGTAAATAATAAATCAGTTCTAATGACGTAAACCAATTATCAAAGTAAACCGTGCTCAAAGTTGGGTTAGATATAGTTTTACATAATCTTACTACGGTCTTACCCCCAACGCCGAGATAATCTTCTTCCCATTCTGTAAATTTCACATTCTGAAATGTGTCAGCACCGTCATAAGGAAAAAAGTCATAAACCATCCCAGAGGTACCAGCTCGCACTTGAAATTTAAAACCCCATTTATGAGGCTTATTGGGATTGTACTGTCTACGCTTTCCTGCTTTTTTTCCTTTATACGGAATAACCATTTCATCGACAGCGAATGATCTTTCTTCCTCTAATTTGAGACACTGCTGACGTACATGTTCCATCACCGCCGAAATTTTATGATAGCTATCATTCTTGTTTACATTTGTATTGTCGCAAAAATGTAAGAAGCGTTTTATAGTCCTGTAACGTTTTATCCCCATGGCATTTGCGATTGGATCAAATCTAAGATCATTGCACCAGTAGTCTTCAATTGATGGCATTTTAACAATACCCATAATTATCGAAATACCAAGTACAATTTCTATTTCTTTTCTCGTAACATTAATAGATTTCCCTTCTTGTTGGACTGAATACAAGTTTGTCATATCTACAATAAAATCTAATAAATCGCCAAAAAATTTTTTGAAATATTGGTGTGGAGATTCCAATTCAAAGCGTTCCGCAAAAACAACATTGGTGTCGACATCTACAGCTCCTGTATATTTGGTCTTCTTAAATGTAAATTCTAGGTGATTTACCTTGCGCTTTCTTGATGCAGGGGCTGCACAGGGATGAGGAATTGGAGACGACTCAGTATTAGCAACTTGTCTGGTTTGCCGACGTGTCACAATATTTGGTGTCAATGGAGATCGTACAGAACTTGTAGATGGTGTTTCTGGTACAAAGCAAGGAGGCAGATTTGAAGACCTAACTAAGAGTGATGACGATGCTGACGTCGTAGACTGTGGTGTTCTTTGTTCTTCTGAAATATTTTTTACCTGTTCTACCTGTTCTTGACTTCTCGGTTCTTCACAGTCACTAAGGTCCTCAAGCAAGTCGTAAATTGCAGGCGAAACACTTCTAACGGGTGAAGATCCACATGAATCATTTGTAAAAAACTCACGTGCCAATATTCTTCTTTCCTCGTCATCTTCTGATTCTAGACAAGAATCTTCGGAATCTGAAGGTGGTATCAGGGCAAGTATTTTCTTGGATCTCCAAGCTCTCTTGGCCATTTTCTGAAATTAACACGCAAGATTTAGAACAAACATCATAATAATTCAAACAAGAAATTAAAATTATAACATAAAATGCTTATAGTCACAAGCGGGCAATGTCCGTTTCGAATGACAAACACAAGTGACACTTATTATTTGCACTTGTGAGCAATGTCCGTTGTATGGGACAAAGGGGAAAATGACTACTTATGCTACCTACTTGGCAGTGTCCTTTTCAAGTGACACGTATTAAAATTGGATTATAAAGTAACAAAAACCCACTGTACAGAATTAAAAACATTTGTACATTATCAAATAATCGTTTTTTAAACGATGTTTAGTAAAAGAATAGCACAAAATAATGAAATACTTACATAAAATCAATTTTCTTCACGCGCTCACACTGAGACGGCCGTTGCAAAGTTTCAAATGGGTCGGTAGGCCGCGTCTGTCGCGCGTACTAGCGTCTAGTACGTTTGTGAGTGAAAAGGATAGCATATAATAGACGATGAAGCGCGTGGATGGCACACAAGTTAATTTCAATTACAGATGTGTGCGTGTTTATGGTACGTCTCATAGAACGGACAGAAACAATTTAAGGGTTAAACAATAATTTTACACTCCAGGACAACGCTTTTCACCGGGTTACATACTTGATATCGAACGTCGATGTATCTATTGGCTAAATATCGACAACTATGCATCAACGGGTCAATACATCTACGGTACTCTACATTTAAAGTAAAGGAATCATCGGCCGTTTCATCAGCGTCATGACATCGTGTATTCTCTACATCGAAAGTCTTGGAATCAATCGGTTGTTTTAAAGCCGTGTCAAGATTTCGAGTGCTTTCATCGGATGTCGCTGCTTTTAGCCCGTCAGATATTATAACACTGCGCTTGGCAAAATGACAACATCCCTAATCGTTAGTCACAATATACTCATAGTTTGCATACACAATCTCTTATGGTTTTTATGAAATGTGACAAATGGCCTAGCAAAACATGACAGTAATTGAAACGTAAAACGGCATTAAATGAACTAAAAGTGTGGGTAGTTAGGAAAACGAATAAAAGAGCATTCCGTTTTACTGCTTTCAAGTAGTGCCTACTGATATCTACCGGTCAAGAAATGGACATAATTTATTTATAAAATTAGGAAGCATAGTTAGTATCTTTTTTTGAAAGCGATGTTTAACTTTGTGGTAAAATTTACCTATATCAATATGGAGTACCGTAGATGTAGCGACCCCTCGATGAAAGTTATCGATGTTTAGACATTAGATACAGCAATATTCATTATTAGGAACTCATTAATATGGAGTACCGTAGATGCATAGTTATCGATATCTAGACAATAGATGCATCGAAGTTTAATATCAAGCATGTAACCTGTTTTCACCTATCTTGTATATAGTCTTATCAAATCATGAAAAGGGTTTTCTTGTTTTTCAATAATAAAAAAATATTATTACTAAAAAAAAACTTAATAACTGTACAAAGGACTAATCGATATAAATATGCAAATACATTTTAAACTATATGCTATTAAATAAAACAAAATCGTCTTATAATGTAGTAAACAAGACATCGCGATGTTATAAATAAACCTGTTATTTTTGTATATTAAAAATAGATTTTCTGTTTTAAAAATAAACTTTATGTACCTTTTCAATTAACACAGAATTCAAACTTCACCCACTGTTATCGTGGAAGCGATAAAAATAATCATGTTCAACATGAGATTTGCACCATTTACATTTGCTATAAAACCTGTGTTTACCAAAGAGCTATATGTCCTAAAATACTAGAGGAGACACAACATATCACTGTTTTGTCCTGTAATTGTAGCTATCTGCATAAACTTCACTTGGTCGCTTGCTAGGTCTTATGCGCCTAGTACCTACTTTTGATAGTTCATAAGCGAAAACCAGACAAAAACATGGTAAACATAATTAAATTTTCTTGGTGTGTGTTAACATACTGTAAGCAAAGTATAATTGTGCAAAAAAGCTGATTTTTGGAGGCGTATACCGAACTTGTTTTTTCAAATATTCATTTTTTATTTCGATATAAACCTAGAAATAGTGCACAAGATATCTGTTAGTTTAAAAGTTTTCAAGAAGGATCAGTTACAACGCCATAATTACCTACGAGCGTTTGTATGAAAAGTAAGACGGGAAGGCTGCTCTTACGAGTGTATAATAATTTTCACACCACTTTATTATTTATTTTTGAAATGTGCTTTTAAGCCCGTTTATTTGATACCGTTGTTAGTCGTTGGAATCCGGGATGGTTGACCCGTGCGTCAACTCATGAACGGGTGCTGCCGGGAGGGACTGGTCAGCTCGGCTTAATTTTTTTGACTACTTAGTATTTTTATTATGTAATTTATATTTGTTAACCTGTTCGCAAATATAACATGTTATAATGTGTCAACATTATAACATGTAATATTATATAAGTATTAATTTTATAAAAGGCATGATAATAATATGACAAAGCCCTTACGGCGAGTAAGCGACCGATACTGTGAAAATAAGTTTCTTTCGGCGTTTTTTTTTTCAGCAGTGGTCGTTGTTAAGCGATGGTATCGGCAGCTTTTCTTTTTAAAATCAATTGAATTTTAATATACACTACACGTAATGTAAATTATACTTAATGGCGTGTAAAAGTGCCTGTAAAGGTCTAATTATTGAATAAACATTTGAATTTTGAATTTGAATTGAATACCCGGTATGATTAAATTTATTTTATTTCTTTATTAACTTACTTTTTGGCCTCTAAAGCCAACTATTTTATGAACTACTGTTTACAGTTTAAAATGAGAACATGAAGCTTTTCTACGCACATACGTCAAAAGTGGCCGTTTTTCGCAATTGTGCGTAGAAAAGCTTCACGTTCTCACTTTAAACTGTAAACATTCATAAAATAGTTAGAAGGGTTATATAGGGTCTGATCAAGACAAAATTTTAAATGAAATCTCCGTTTCTTTTAGATAGATTTATTTCAAATGGGGGCAGCACTGGACCCCAGAAAATTCAG
The DNA here is from genome assembly GCA_943193695.1 of Acrobasis suavella. Lineage (NCBI taxonomy): Eukaryota > Metazoa > Arthropoda > Insecta > Lepidoptera > Pyralidae > Acrobasis > Acrobasis suavella. Next base: position 36,255,002 of record OW971928.1, read on the forward strand.
TTAAAGGGAATACATAACCCTCCATCTGGTTTCGCCGTAGTGGGATAAAAATAGAACAGGAGCCAATGTTTAAGATGGCTGTTCTTTATAAACTATGTCAGTACTACTAATCAGTAGCAGCACTGTACCATAACAATAGTGCATTTGACACACCTCTCGTATGTCTTTACCCTTGAAGACGGTACGCAAAAGAAAACTCAGTACCTATGTAAGTAAAGAATACAGATGGCATGAATTTAAAATTAGTTGAATGATTTGTTTATTTTTCGCGAGTGTAGATAACCAAAACTGTCAGATTTTAAGCTGCCTAAAGGCATCTGATACAGTTTGATATCTACCGGGACCAACGGCTTAAGGTGACTAACGAGGCACGGAGGAGCTCGAGATTTTTAAGCCACTTTTGGTTATGAATCCAAGTGCGGACAACGCCCGGTGTCGCTTAACTTGCGAAAGCGCTAGTAATGCGTACTCTAGCCTGGCTACCTCTCTTTTTACATTGTACTGGTAGACCTCCCTTATGTAGTACATATGTATCATAGATGTCATTACGGTGCCGAGGTTATACTGTAGTCGGAGTAGATAACAAATGATAATTAATAGAAGAATATAAATCTTTAATTAGTTGGGTTATCTCATTATTTATTAATATTATATCAATCTACATATATGGAAAATCTAAGCGGTATTCGTATGAATACCGCTTAGATTTTCCAGAGATGAATGTATATTCATACCATAATATGTTTATGATCTGTATCTCGACATCAATCATTTAGTAATTGCATATTCATATTGCGAGATTATAGGACAAAACATAATTGTATTAAATGTCAAACGTCATAGGACAACTTTTACAGTGGTCGAGTTTTGTTGTGAGTGCTTGAGTTGAGTCAATCCGCTAGTTTCCTAAAAGTTTTAAGGGGTTCTGTACCCAAAGGGTACAAAACGGGACCCTTTAAGACTCCGCTATCCTTCTGTCTGTTACCAGGCTGTATCTCATGAACTGCGATAGCTAGACAGTTGAAACTTTCACAGATGATGTATTTCTGTTGCCGCTAGTACAAAAAATACTAAAAAAAGAATAAAATTAATTATTTAAATGACATACAACAAACGTGCTTTTTGATAGATAATGGTACGGAATCTTTCGTGCGAGGCGTGCAAGGCGGCTGGGTATTTTTTAACGTCAGAATAAACATTTTCACTTTATAAGATTTTTATGAAACACCGTATAGCGCTGTCTTAGTTTTAAGCTATTGCATAGTTTTTGTCGCGAGCTCTGAGCGCGGCGACCGAATCAAGAAATTCCGTAACGAAAATAAAACCTAACACCCCCTACTCCGCCTAAACGTTTCTCGGCAACCGGCGACCGGCGCAGCGGCGCGGCGTTGAAAGCCGTGCATCGTATAGCGTCATTTCAGTTCGGCAGACTTCGGCACGGTGTTTGAGTGCGTGCGACTAGACGTATGCGTATAGACTAGCTGCTTACTGCTCATAATAAAAAATCCTGAATAACCTACATGTATTGTAAGATAATAAAAATATTTTAAACGATAATAACTCCTCATTTATTACACTATGTAAAAAAAAATTGTTTTCTTATCGGTCACCAGCTCACCAACGTTCAAAAAGTGTAACTTGAATTAATATCAAAGAAAAAACTTGAATTAATATCAAAGAAAAAAAATACTGCATAAATAAAAAATAAATATAATTGCATAAGTTGATAAAAAATGCTATGCAATAGCTTTACCGCGGCAGTCCCCGAGTGTCACACTTTTTTTTGTAGTTAAATAGCGCTACTAATATCAGTTACTGTTTGTCTGCATTAATAAATTAAATCATACTGAAAAGGGATATGATCAATGACAAGTGACATTATTTTGTTAAGTTTTATTTTTTTAACAGTACCAAATTTTTAACCCAGGTTTCTATTCCAATAGTGCCTTATTATTTGGTATGTACTTTGCTTTCCTTGAGCAAAAAATCAAAATACTTAGTACCTACCTAAATATTCGTAATAAAGATAAATTTTAATAATTAGAAAGTAGACTTACTACCTGTGAACTACGGTCTAAACCTTCGGGATCTTTTTAGCAAAATTTACTCTAATCAGTCTCATGCTCTTGGCTCATGAGTACATCCAAACTCATTCTTTTTCATAATTTTTGTTAGTATATAAATTAGTTTAATGTCGGCTATTTAACTTGCCCAATGTATGGAAATTGTAATGATTTCAAGCGTCTTAAAGGTGAGATCAGACTGATACAAAGTCATCAATCAAACATTTAAACGTGTAGACGTGATTGAGGGTGATAACGCTTTGATTTCCAAAAGATTGAATTGGCAACAAAGAGATCTTACGTTATCAATATAATACACAAAACAAAGGATTGTAAATGTCACATTCATTTTTGCATTACGTATCACCACTTAAATCAATGATGAAGGAAGGGTATAGATACATATAACAATAATATCAGTATGTACGTACGCTTAGATCTTTTTATTTAAACTACGCAACGATTTTTAATGCAGTTTTCATTATGATATAGAGTGATTTATGAGAAAGGTTTAATATTAACACATAGGTACCCATTAGTAATGTTGTATTTTGTCTCCCCAATGGTAGTAGTTAAAAATGACTGTACATATGAACAAACTCAGGGGTACAAGTTGCACCTTGCGAGGGTCTACTTGTACCTCACTAATGCAGAGCCAGTGCCTAAACCGCATGGCCACCACCGTTTCCCGTTTCTGATCACTAGCACTGGCAGCTGGTTTCGTATTTCTATAAACATTTATTGAAAATAGGAGTTCAAAATGATGAAGTAAATCTCCTATTAAAATATTTGTACTGAATTAAAATATTCTTGTATAACCTCTGCCAGTTTTCGGAGATAGTGCCCACGCAGTGCTTTTTTTAGACGCAAAAGGAGTTTGTGCTTTCCAAATATTTATTGGGTAGACAATTTTCCGGGCAGTATACTTGTTTAGTATTTCATGAGTTGCGTACGTTTGCTCCAAGCTTAAGATAAGTAAGTATATCCACTAGATAATTAGGAAAATTCTTGGTAACTCTCAACAAACGTATGGTACTGTTTAAATTAATACGTTTTTGAGGAAGCGATGACTGGAGATATAACTTCTATATTATTATTTTATATCAAATTACTTCAATATACCTAACAGGGTGTATAAAGCCTTCGACGAAATTCTTCATACTAGAATTTGAGTTTATTTCCTAAAACTAAACTCAAAGTGTATTCTACGAGACACCACCATTTGTATAAGAGCCGGCCTATACTACAAAGACAATCAAATCAATAACATAGTAATTTATTTTTATAATAAAACATCATCTGTAATAAATAATGGAAAAGCGAGAAAAACAAATATTTGCAAAATTCTATGGGACATATCTAAGCGATTCAAAGCACCATGCTCAAGCTCTATCTATCTAATAAGGGCCCTATTGTCTGTGTCTAACTAAAATACTCAAATTATTTCATGTTAAACTTACCAATGTTCCTAAAATAATACTGCCAATCGATATCGTAATCGGTTTTGCCGGTTTTTTAATTTGCATAAAACACAAAGATTATGTTCAATCCTAATCTTACTTCTCAACGTAAAAAAACGACTTTAAACGACCTTTAGTGCATTCTTTTAAAAAAAAACAAGTTACGCTACACACATCGTTTCAAAAATATGAAAATAAGTGTTTTTGTGTTGTCAGTGTTATTTTTGGCAATATTTTAACGGGCTGTATGGAACCGGTCGCAGAGGTTATATGTATACGTCGAGATCGGTAACCTACTGTCACGTCACTACTCAACTCGGCTCAGCAACTCAGTCGCTCTCTTGTCTCTGGTGTGGGCATACGCTTCTCACACCCATTTTCGCGGGAAATCGCAGTGTCGCGCGTTCCATATTCGTAAAAATTTAAAAGTGTTCTCTCTTCTTATTTGCATTTGTGTTTTAGTTATCTACCAGTGGTCGTCTGTGTTTTAGTGAACCATAAATGTGGTTTGTAGTGAAAAAAAAAGTTTTTAATATTCTCCGTCACGAAGCGATGATCGTCAACTACAGCTGTACAAACCCAGTTTTATATTACATTATTATTTAGAATACAAATGAATATTCGTATTATTTCATACAATTGAAATAATATAGGTATTATGTTCTATATGCGTACAGACGGATTATGTTCCAAAAAAAGTAAATTGCTATTCGTGTAAAGGTCATATTATGACGGATTTTGTAGCAATCACATAGTTATTTTAATATCATGCATAAAAAACCGGCCAAGTGCGAGTTGAATTAGCATGGAGAGAGAGATTTTCCGTAAGTGAACATTATATTGAAATTAACACAATTTTTTTGTACTTTATATTATTTTTTCTATAATCTACAAGCAATGAAGTAAATTCTGTTTTTTTTTAATTTTTTTCTGCAATCGGCAATCTGTTTCATTACAAGTTCAACACAGTATGGTTTGCAAAACTTTTTATTATTTCCTAATATGTCCCTCTAAACTGACCCTTATTTTAATATATTATTATATCTATTTACTTTGCACATTTGTGTTTGGGTCATAGGATTACACTATTCTACCAAATTTCACCTCATTCGGTCCAGTAGATTCGAAACAAATCCGCCGTGAAAGACGGACGGACAGACACACGAGTGATCCTATAAGAGTTCCGTTTTTCATTTTTTTGTACGGAACCCTAAAAGTATTATTTTGGTCAATAAGGTATACATACTCGTTCGGTAATAAAGTGGTGTTCCGGGATTAGGAACCTCCTTGCAGTTTTAATGAAACCTCGTAAAAAAAAAAAAAACAAAATTTTCACTAGGCATTTAAGATGTTAAAATGTTATCATTAAATTGCAGATGTTTTATTTTTGTTATTTGAAGTTCAACGTGCTTAAAAACTATGCAGGTAAAATTTTACTTAAAACGAAGTAAATTATGTTGTAGGTATGCAGTTAGAATGTTTATAACAATATTCAAAGTCAAATCTACCTTTTTCGAGAAAGTTGCTAATAGGGAGTCAAATTTTTCAACCTGACTACATCTGAGATAGCTGGACGAATGATATCTATAAGGTCATAAAAAAGCATGGGGAATGTTACTTATTTACCTACATTAATATTTACCTATGCATATTTGTGGTCACCAACCTTAGTACCTCCAGGATTCCATAAAGAACCAGGGCGTCCGCCAGGAATCGAGCTATTTGAAAGAAAGTGTGTAGAATATTGCACTTAATTAAAAATTACATTAGTAAAGCCAATATTGCACATACCTTTATAATTTTCTTATTTGCGCATATTTTAAGCCAAGTTAATCTGAAATCACATGAAAAATTTTAGAGTGGCAAAGGCAACATGCGTTTTACATCCCAGGGTTTAAAATCATCCTATAAATACGATAACCTTGTTGGGGTTAGTGTAGGTAGTATATCTTATTTAAAATTGTTATAATTTTAATAAAGTATAAAAATATTGTGTTGGTTTTATTGTTATACTCAAATAGAGAAATTGATAATTTTTGCTCAACAGAGAAGGTTTCTTCTGAATTTTCTTTTTTTTGTAACAGTTACCCTTAATCTGAATACCAGACAAAGTATTCAAGTTAAGGGTAAATAACTGTATCAAGAAAAAAGGTAAACTCTGACTGAATACCAGACAAAACAAAGAATTTAATTTATTCAGAATTATTTTGACCATTATTAAATACATTAGTCTAAAAAATGTTTATCTGTAGTACCTAGACTAGAAAATTACTTTTTTTTTATCTTATGATCTCCACCAGACATAAAGTATTATGTAAAACTATTTTTTTTATTCAAGTTTGACACAATCTAAGCATGAGCATTTTGTATGCCTCATAGAAATGTTCACGATAATAAAAAATTTGCAGTCTCACTAGATGTTCAAAGACACATAAAAAGAGATTAAAAACCTGTTTTAGGATATTTTTATTAGCAAGTGCAAAGAGTTTAATGCTATAAAAATACAATACAATGTATTTTTATCCTTCACAAAAAGGAAATAAATAACTCCAAAACTAGAAAATATGCTTAAGGTAAAAATAAATAAATGCATACAAGAACACACTGCGTGGCAGAACATGATAAGTAATTTGAAATGCGGAAATGAGTATCGAGTCAAAAAAAATTACAATACAGGTATATAAAAACATAAAATTCAAATTTCTAATACTCAGACCACACGACCTCCGTGGCGTAGTGGTCACCATGCTAGTCCGCAACCCAGAGGTCCCTCCCTGGTCAGGGCAAGTTGGAAAATAGCCTTTTTCAAATTGTCCTGGGTCTTGGATGTTTATCTATATGTATATGTATTTGTTATAAAATATAGTATCATTTAGTTAGTATTCCATAACACAAGTCTCGAACTTACTTTCGGGCTAGCTAACTCAATCAGTGTTATTTATCCTAATACATATATTAAAAAATAATAATATTAATACTGAAATGTAATATGACCAAACTCCTGTTTTAAAAAACTCGCGTTTTATAAACAAAACGTGCGTGATAGGTAAAAGGAAGAAATAATGATGCAAGTTTATTTAGCTTTTAAAAGCATAATTGCATTTTATGACCGTTATTGTCACATAATTTATTAACACTTAAATGTGAGAGTAAATCATTGTTTTATTTAGTGTAATTGAATTTTTTAATTTATATGATCTCATTGTTAGTAATCTGTGATAAATATGAGTGGTTTGAACAGAAATTGGGAAGATTTCTTTTTATATTAAATATGCAATGTTTTATCAATTTATTGGATTACTTCCCCTAGGGACATAGACCAAAAAGCGATAAAAGCCTAAACTTTCTATGCAATCATGAAAACATTATCATAAAAAAACATGGTACTGACTGATCTGAACATTTTAATCCTGCTCGTGACGAAAATATTTATTAAGTACTTACTTTCTCTGTTGATAAATAAAATAACGTAATTTAAAAAAGCGTACTTACCACAAACATCGTATATCCGTTCTCCTGCACATGCATTTGCATTTTCATATTCGTTTTCAGCATATTATTTTATATAATGTGTAACGTCATATCGTCTGCCAAAAAATATACACATATTGACATGAGGGAATAATGTTCAGTAGGTGGGTACACACAATTTTTATTATCTAACAACCATTATTTTAGCCATAACAAATCCAATGATGGACAAATTTGGATTGGAAAAATTTGCTTTCAACATAACATTTGTTCGATAGGCTAGAAATCAAAAATGAGTATTAACTCTCGAAAAACATTACATTTTTTTCTAAGTCGGATACATATAGACACCCTTGACTAATCGTTTTTGGACTTGAGAGTTTAATTTGCTAGTGAACTTCAATATTCATGACTAAAATTAATGTGATCAATCACCAAACAAAACAATATGATTGACTCTCAAAAATAGATGTAAAAAATGTTTTTTCGAATAAGTTGTTCACCTTATTTACCTTTTTTGGCGTTAGTCGACCAAATATAGGTTGTTTGTGTCTTATTCCGAAACATAACGGTACACATCATCTTTTAAAAGTACCTATAACATTTTTGCATCGAGAAGCTGACATAATTTTGGGGCGTCCCGGTCGGGAGCGTGCGGGAAAATAATCGAATATGGGATAGACCCGGCCAAGTGCGTACTGGATTAGGTGCACAACTGCCGGAAGCCCTTAAAAGATGTAGCTAGTAGAAATAAAAATAAAATTATTTATTTTGGTCAAGAGTGTCTCATAACTCATAGTTAATTGTGTTACATAATATAATCGATATACTCGTAAGCATCGTCTAGGTCTATGTCAATAAAATTGGACTCTTTATTAAGTCTATACTGCTCAAAATTATTTATCTTCTTTATTAAGTAAGGCTGATAAAATGTCTATTAATAGATCTCATATCCAGATCAATGCCTTTTATAAAAATGTTCTACGTCAAACTCGCATGCCCCAGAATGGATTCCCTATTTGTCATTGGCATTTAAAAAGGTCATTAAATTACTTATTATACAGAATAAATCATTTTTCAGTATAAGGCATTAATTGCATATGATAGTGCATACACAGTTGTTTTTTAGGCAATACAATATATGCGGTCACAAGTTTTTACCTTGCGGTGTTACATTCGAGCAAAAGCCAATTTTTTTAAAGATAGTAGGTATTTACTTATCAATAAATGCGTATGTCCCCCAAAATTACGAGTAACTTGATTTCTTACTTTTTACTCAATTTATATATTTTCTATATATACGGGTGATGTGGTGTCTTAGACAATTGTTAGCTATAGGTATGTGTAGCTATAGGAGCCGATAATAATATTGTGTGATTCATTTAATGAAACAATGTTTTTGTTTAATCTTTATCTATGTGTCTAAGTTTAGCGCAAAGATATTAAAGTTTATTTATATTCGGCAAGTTTTATCTCAAACCAAAGCAATACTAGCAAACAACGTGAAAAGATAAAAATAAAATACACTTACATAGCCGCTCAGGTAGATAAGCTTAAAATAGTCGCATTTATTTCAAGTAACCAGTCACCACCCACCAAAGTGGCAGTGGCCGGCAGCGTCACGATAAGAAAATGGAAGTTGAACACAGTTGGGAAATAGCTATTTCAAGTTATGATTTGCAGTATTAAGTTTTTTACGAGCTCTTTCATTTCATTTGCATTGATATTTTCATGGTACATACTGTTGAGTGATTTTATTTTTATATTTATGCCTTGAAACTAGCTTCTAAAATTAAAATAGAATTTTCGTTATAAAATCCTGTGAAATAGATTCTACTTATTATCTTTATGGATGTATCGACACAAGTTTCGAACTGATATCAGCAATCGACGCCTGTGTCACGGAACGTGATTCTAAACTAATAACCTCGAGAACCGAGCCAGATAATAGGTACCGGAACAATATGCGTTTTCCAAGTACGTGACGAACCTGTCACTGATACCATCAGATTGGAATAGGTATGCCGAATGAAGTGAAGGCTTGCTCAGAGGTCCAAATGTTTTGAATATATTTTTTAGAAACTAGAAACTGACTTCAGCACTAAACTGCACTACACACATAACTACAAAAATTTCGGTGAGACGACATGAAAAGTATGCCCTTTCAAAAAAGAAAAATATCAAATTGATTCAGCCGTTTTCGAGTAATCGAGGAAGGGAGGTTTTTATTCGTCTTTTTAAAAGTATACTTTTAAAAAGACGAATAATAACCTCCTCCCTTTTGAAGTCTGATAAAAAGTACTGTGTTAACAATTGACATTAATTAGACCATTTATTTATTAAACTTGTAGCGGGAGCGAGGTGATATGCTCGACCGCCACAAAGGGAAGATCTTCCCGCCAGGCATGTTGTTGTGCCTATATTGTGGGTTGTCTCTTGTTTGGTTGTTGTTGTTGTTCCTCGTAGTGGCCGTAGAGGTCGCCACAGGACTCCCTCCCAAGACCGGAAGGTCTGATAACTTTTTTTCCAAGTGCAGTCTGTGCTTCATATATGTGCTTGCAAGTGCCAGCTGATTGCTTGTCCCAGTGAGTCGGGAGCCTTCCAGTGAGTCGGAAGTGAATTGCTTGCTCATGGCCTGCGGTGAGTCGAGACCGTGCTGAGCGTGCTCGTAGTCTGCGGTGAGTCGAGACTGTGTAGAGCGTTGTCGACTTGTTGGCGCCGGAATGATGTCCTGCCGGAGTGCCACGCTGGAGAGTAGATGCCTCAGATCCAGGGTGCGATGCTACGGGGGATGCGCCGGTCGCTGAAGTCGTCGAGTGAGTTGTGGGTGCTTGGTATCAGGACCAGGAAGCTCGGTGAGTCGGCTGCGATGGACCTGAAGATTGACCCGTTGTACTGGCTTGCTGTGAGACTGCTGCTGACCAATATTGACTGAGAGAGAGGAGCAATGATGACAGAGTTCAACGATGCTGACGAAGGCTGCTTGGCTGCTGATGATGGAGAAGGTTGCTTCCAATCACGTCGGGGTCACCACAGTAGCGGGAGCGAGGTGATATGCTCGACCGCCACAAAGGGAAGATCTTCCCGCCAGGCATGTTGTTGCGCCTGGAGAACCGCGGCTCCGACGGTGTATCGTCGGAAGTTGTATATATGCAGCGAATCGGGCGAACTCTGAGATCGAGATGTAGGATACTTTGCTGGCGCCATCTCATATGCTACTTGTGAACTATAATGTGGGTTGTCTCTTGTTTGGTTGTTGTTGTAGTTCCTCATAGTGGCCGTAGAGGTCGCCAAAAACTTAATTATAAAAATGTAACAGGCGGACTTAGGGCCCAAGGCCTTTTCTACCAGTCCGCCTACAGGTGGTGCTGATAAAATCAAAATTTTGTACGAAAGTACTATAAGTACTAAAGGTATGTATTAAAATATTAGATGGAATCATACTATAAATACTTTAAACATACTATAATAAGATAAGATAATATAAAACAAAAAAAAGCCTTTATTCTACCAAATTCACTTTGCAATTCATGTCATTATTTTCATTTATTATTCCATTCATATTATTTTATTTTTATAGTCGCTTCTGCGGCATAACCCTCTATATATAACTATAATACCATTACTTACTAGGATGGTGCAGCAACCCAAAGTGAGTTTTGACCTCCGATAATATTTTTTTCTATTCTGTGCCACCGGCTTGGCAGCAGGTGGCACAGATTCTTCGGATTCGAAGAAGACGAACATTGATTGTCCCCTCCCCAGATGTCCGAAACTACTGAGCCTACAAACGTTGGAAAAATACAATATACAGTTAATTGCTTGTAGATTACAGGAAAATAAAGTGGTAAACTCAATATAATACGTTCTCTTACGGAAAATAGTTTACTAAAATCACTACTAGATAGCGCTAGTAGTAGTTACCTCGCATCACATTGTGAGGATTTCAAATGTGATATAAAAAAAAATTACTTTGGCTTTGTACGGAACCCTCTCCACGCGTGTTCAACTCGCACTTTGCCGGTTTTTGACAAGAGGTCCTTAACATCCCACATACAAGTTTTATTTAACAACTTAGAGTTGGTCACATAAAACAAAGTTGTTATGTACTAAAATACTAAAACAAACTAACGATTTCACATAACCACCACTATCATGTAGAAATATAATTGATTTTATGATTGACATATTTTTTGCTGTTGTCTAGTGGGAAGTTCCATGGCATGGATATGTTTTCCTGACTAACCGGTTTTAAAACGTTTAGAAATTTATAAATTAATCAAATTAGAAATCTGTTAGTAATTGTACCGCCATTCAGTTCTGCTGATTATTTGCACTTGGGCTCAAAAAGTAAAAAACTTGATATATTCCGCTTCCAAAATTCCAAAATTTTGTACGAAAGTACTATAAGTACTAAAGGTATGTATTAAAATATTAGATGGAATCATACTATAAATACTTTAAACATACTATAATAAGATAAGATAATATAAAACAAAAAAAAGCCTTTATTCTACCAAATTCACTTTGCAATTCATGTCATTATTTTCATTTATTATTCCATTCATATTATTTTATTTTTATAGTCGCTTCTGCGGCATAACCCTCTATATATAACTATAATACCATTACTTACTAGGATGGTGCAGCAACCCAAAGTGAGTTTTGACCTCCGATAATATTTTTTTCTATTCTGTGCCACCGGCTTGGCAGCAGGTGGCACAGATTCTTCGGATTCGAAGAAGACGAACATTGATTGTCCCCTCCCCAGATGTCCGAAACTACTGAGCCTACAAACGTTGGAAAAATACAATATACAGTTAATTGCTTGTAGATTACAGGAAAATAAAGTGGTAAACTCAATATAATACGTTCTCTTACGGAAAATAGTTTACTAAAATCACTACTAGATAGCGCTAGTAGTAGTTACCTCGCATCACATTGTGAGGATTTCAAATGTGATATAAAAAAAAATTACTTTGGCTTTGTACGGAACCCTCTCCACGCGTGTTCAACTCGCACTTTGCCGGTTTTTGACAAGAGGTCCTTAACATCCCACATACAAGTTTTATTTAACAACTTAGAGTTGGTCACATAAAACAAAGTTGTTATGTACTAAAATACTAAAACAAACTAACGATTTCACATAACCACCACTATCATGTAGAAATATAATTGATTTTATGATTGACATATTTTTTGCTGTTGTCTAGTGGGAAGTTCCATGGCATGGATATGTTTTCCTGACTAACCGGTTTTAAAACGTTTAGAAATTTATAAATTAATCAAATTAGAAATCTGTTAGTAATTGTACCGCCATTCAGTTCTGCTGATTATTTGCACTTGGGCTCAAAAAGTAAAAAACTTGATAATTCAGTGTTTCTAGCTTTCTTAAGCAAGAAAGCCTATTTACCTGCTCAGCTAAAGACATTATAAACTTAACTTAAAAATAGATAACTAATTTAAAAAGAGATGTATTGACCGTGAGATTTAGTGCCAATAGCGATGGCTGCGTTTAGCTACGCTAATTCGTTGAGTAATAACCGGCCAAGCGCGTGTCAGGCCACGCGTAGTGTAAAATACCGTAGATGCGAATGTTGATTTTAAATTCACGGTTTTTCATACATTTTATTATTTGTTTAACTATATATTATGACTTATGACTTACTTGACTTAAGGTCCTAAGGCCCCTAGGTGGGGAGAGGACTTCAGCAGACTTTCTCTATCGCGAGCGGTCTTTGGCTACGCGCTTTACTTGGGGCCAGGTTAGCCCGATTATCTTCATCTCCGCCGCAACTGTGCTTTTCGCTTGCCCTGAGGGGTCCACTCTAGGACTTGCCTCGGAATGTGTGTGGGCTCTCTCCTGAGAGTATGGCCTATCCATGTCCATTTGCGGCGCATGATCTGCTTGTCTATTGGCATTTCCCGGCACGCCTCCCACAGGCTTTCGTTGGAAATCTTCTCTGGCCAGAAAATGCCAACTATTTGCCGCGGGCAGCGGTTGATAAAAACCTGGATCGGCTGTGTGATCTCTTTGGTAATCTTCCACGTTTCGCACCCATATAGCAAGACAGATTTGACGTTAGATCTGAAGATTTTGAGTTTGCTGCTGCGGATCAACTTTTTGGATCGCCATTTGGGTTAAAGTTGTGCGAAGGTTGCCCGCGCTTTGGCTATTCTAGAAGCCGTGTCCTCTTCCGCTCCTCTAGTTTGCGAAACGCTGTTTCCTAGATTCGCGTACAGAGTCGATACAGCAAGTGCAACAATTCGCGTAATTTTTGCACTTGCTGTATCGACTCTGTACCCAACATTAGTGGTCGCGTGTTCTTTCCTGTGCGCATCTCTTGAGTCTTCCTCAAGTTGATCTTAAGACCAACTTTGGCAGCCTCCAACTGTAGATTGTTCAGTTTGGCCTGCATGTCGGTTACTTAATGGCTAAGCAAACATAAGTCGTCAGCGTAGTCTAGATCATCCAGTTGATTGAACTTTATATTATAGTACTCTTTAATTTGTAAAACCTTCTTAGCACCACTAGGTTAGTGGAGAGAAAAAAAATGATTTCCACTTTACTTACATGTTCGGGATTATTAAATACTAGCTGCGCCCCGCTGTGTTACCCGCGGAAAAGTAGCTTATGCGTTTGTCCAGGATGTCAGCTTATTGCATACTGAATTTTATCAAAATTAATCCAGCCGTTTGCGCATGAAAAAGTAACAAACATACACACTCACAAACTTTCGCCTTTATAATATTATTGTAATTACTCTGAGTAAAATCGCGGACGGACAGAAAGACGGACAGATTTGGTGAAACTATAAGGGTTCCTTGGTTACCGCGAATCCCTAAAAACATCTCTTCGGTGTGCATTTGTTTAAAAATTACACTCTATACAAATTTTATATAATCAGTCGACTTTATTACACTGTCAGTAATCCAAGTTTTTTTTATTTTCTTTACTACGTCACTTAAAATATATGCAGACTTACGGCGTTTATGCTTAGAATCGTAACGTGATGTGACATACTGCATATTTCTGTGTTTCCGAAGTCTTTAATTACATTATACATTCCATAATAAAAAAAAATTGAATAGCCATTAGGTACCAAGGTTGGAAAAAATAATTTTAAAATATTAAAGTTTTGTGAAATAGGACTTTCAAGATCTGACTGCCCATTTTTATAAAAAGCCAAAAGTAATATTCGGTTTTGCCATGTTTCTTGAGGAACGTAAACAATAACCATAAACTTCTTTTGCGCATTGGAAAAAAATATTTCGTAATCATTGTAAACGCATAAATATTCTATTGTCTGGAATGAGTGTTGCCTATAAAGTATTGTATTTGATTGCTATTTCATGACACTAAAAGAAAATTATGACAACACAATAACAATGTAGGTACTAGATCCGATGTGATGATGTGATTGAAAAATCGCTAACGGAATTGCGTATCAATTTTGAGCGAATTATCTAAGCGAGCTAAGTTGAAAATTCGAAATATACATGAATCACGCCAATGTATACTTGTATTATAGTAATTGTACTGATACCTATTTAAAATAACTGGTCAAGTGCGAGTCAGGCTCCCGCACCAAGGGTTCCGTACCAGTATCTATAAAAATCACGTTTGTTGTATGGGAGCTTCAGTTACATATTTATTTTATTCTGTTTTTGGTATTTTTTGTTATAGCGGCAACAGAAATACATCATTTGTGAAATTTTCGACTGTCTAGCTATCACAGTTTATGAAATACAGCTTAGTGACAGACAGACAGACGGAGGAACAGACAGCTAGACAGACGGACGGGCAGACGGGCAGCGGAGTCTTAGTAATAAATTTTTAGCCTTTGGGTACGGAGCTTTAAATAATTTTCAAAACTAAAAACCGACTTCACCCCCAAACTACACAACTGATTTTGATAACATTTCCATGGTACTACCTGGAAGGTATACCCTTTAAAAAAAAAAAGAATTATTAAATCGGTTCAGGCGTCTTTGAATAATCGGTAAACATAAATAATAAAAAAAAAATAAAGGATCGCGACGAATTGATAACCTCCTCCTTTTTTGGAAGTCGGTTAAAAAGAAATACGAGTACAATCTTTAAAAAAGCTATAAACTAATAGCGTTTCAGAGAGACAACTGCCGAGCGCCAACGTCGAAAGATAAAATCATTCACAACATTTCTTGGTCTATGGTGAGAAATTAACATAATAATATGTCATTGTAGTAATGCCACAATTTTTCTGGAAGAAAATGCCATAAGCATTTAGTCCGCCATGTTAAAAGTATTTTTGTACAAAGTATACTTTGTACAAAAATACTTTTAATAATGGCAACAATAAAGTTTGATAAATAAAATGTGCAAGTGCGTGCCTAGTCGCTTCAAGTTAGACCTCATATAGACGGATGGTCGATCATAAATGATAAATAAATGATAAAAGATTTTACGTCGTGGCTTGTTTCCTACATTACTTAGAGCGTGAGTCGGAAGCTTAGGAGTAGACACAGCATAGAGTTTAAATTCCGTTTTTCTCTTTTCTCTGCATAGTCAACCATATCTTTATTTTCTCTTCTTTACTTGACTCTCCTTTTAATTTTTACCAGCTTTTGTTTTTTATATTCCAGCGTTTGTAAAATCTATGATGAAATAGTGCAACGCTGCGTTGTTTGCATGTTTATATTATGAGATTATTATATAATTTATATTTGCCCGTATGATGTTCATTAATACGAGTATATATTTCGATCTATAGTAGATTATCCTGAGGCTTGGAAATTAATCAATATGATTTATTTAGTCAACTATAATAATATTTTATAATTGTATAACAGTTGTATAAGTGGGGTTAAAATTTGCGAGTGGAGCCATGGCGAGCATCGTAAATTGACGCCATCGAGCATTTTTGACTACTTATACAACGTTGCATACAATACTTTTTCTACGACTACATTTACTAAAATAAATACAAAAATAAACAAAGAAATATGTACGAAATACTACCATATGTTTGGTAGATACTAGGTATCTATGGAAGACTTAATTTTTTTTTATTGATGTCTTCCTAGTGACTAAAAGTGTCATTTTTGAAACATGGAGTCACTTAAACGAATGTTTTTCATACAAAAAACCGTCTGTTCAGTGACTCCACGTTTAAAAAATGGCACCATATGTTAAAATAACGATTTTATTATGTTGGCAGTATGGTAGATCTAAAGAAAAAAAGTTATAGGTCTATGGCTAGGAGTATCGTTTTGGCGAAATAACGACACATGTGCTATTATATTAGGAATAGACTACAGACTTTTCTGAAATCATATAATCTATGTTCTTATATTAGTGTTCGGGACCATTTAAAAGACAGATAACTGTACAAGAGTAGAAAAAATATTTAACCGTCGTCCCGCTAACTTTTTTGACTAATAAAATATAACTTAGAATACCATTTACGAATTTTACTATTTGAACTAGTATAAAAAAATATTTTTACAAGATTTCCTTATTTAAGTGCGTTTGATTCAATACAAAAAATTGAAATCAAAATAACTCGTTGTACCTTAAAGTATTGTTAGTCTACTATATTATAGCACAGTATTATAAAGCTTGAGCACTAATATTTTCTACTTTGTACCGGAAACACGTCCGCGATTCCTACCCGCTGTCCTGTTAGGCCTTACTCGTAATGTACTATATTTAGTGCTATTTTAAGAAGCAATACGTATAGCGAACGTGATTGAAATGTTAATTTACAGTGAAATGAAAATTTATAGTTCCTTATCAATTAACTAAGTAGATAAAATACGTATCTGTCTAGTAAAGATATCTTTTTGCAAAATATTAAGTTTTATTTTATTTATTCAGCAATTTTGGATAAGTCACATCTACTGACAAGGGTAGGATAACCATCAATCAGGTATTATGGTCAAGACATGTTGGCTAGTGGCTGACTTTCTACGTAAGTAACCCGTATATCGGATACTATCGATATCATCTAATCTATTACAAAAAGAAAGAAATTACAAATACGACAAATTGCAACTCAATCAGATACTTATAAGCTGAAAGTGAAAAATAATGTCTTAATAACTAACATGTACATACTAAGATAAGTATAAAAGTATATATGTAGATACACACAAACGGTACAATGTAAATAAACCCTTATAAAATATATATCGTTTTAGAAGGAAAAAAATACTGCTCAAACCAAAATGATGGAACAAAAGATGATGGTGCATGATTCGTCGAATATTGTTATATATATCTGAATATATAAAAATGGTTTTACTCACGTAGTGTAGTTGGAAAACTCGTACGTCGGCCTTTTCCGACTAGACTACGTGAGTGAAATAGTTTTTAAATATTTAGTTATATCATCTCAGGTTACTTTTAATAATATTATATTTTATATATATATATCGTTGAAATTGTATATACTTATAGCAATATATGCAGTGATCAGACATAAAATTCGGCAGCACTTCGATTTCTATATTTAGCACACGTGATCCGTGGAGCGTGTAATGCGATTATTGGTTTACACCGCTTATTGAGCAGAGTGTCAAAACGACATGTTGCACCATCTATAGGTATAGCTTGCGTTAATTAGTTACAGGTATTATTTATTAAATTTTGCTACCTCAGTGGCGTAGTGGTAACCACGCTACTCAGCCGTTCGGAGGTTCCGGGTTCGCTCGCCGGCCAGAGCACGTCGGAAAAATGCCTTTTACAAAATATCCCGGGTCTTGAGTGTTTATCTATATGTGTATCCCATACCAAAAGTTAATGCTTACTTTGGGGCTAGCTCAATCAGTGTTCTTATAATATTTATTAATTTATATTTATCTAATAGCTTAGTTGTGGCTCAAGATTAAGAGGATTACATGTTTTCTTGATATCATTTCAATATATTTTCTTGGTCCCCGTATATGTGACAATAACATAATCATACTAAACGAATTCCTAGTTTGTCACGGTTTTCGGCTTTCCAACAATAATATCATTCAACTATTCCGGTAACAATAGCAATATTCAATAGATTTTCGATACCAAACGGTTTCAGGGACAAACTTTGAATAAATATATATAGATACATTAGTACGTTTATACTCCCAACAAGGCAGACACAGCCTAGAGAGTAAACTTACATAAATATAGCCAAGACCGAAAAGGCCACATTTAGCGCAAAGTTTGAAAAAGAGAATGTATAATAAAGTTGTTGAATTGAGTCGTTAACATAATCGGGGTCTTCATCCATTCCCTCGATTTTTACGATGCGTGTAAGACGAAATTTTCAAAGTACCATAGGTATATGCGATCAGTTTGTCGAGTTTAGGAATTACAGTTTTTTTTAATTCTTATTTTATATCATCTTTTAGGGAAATGTAATTATCACGGACAAAAAAAATCCTGGTGTATTATATTAATCTAAATTCCATCGAATGGAACTGCTTTTTGATAGTTTTAAAAATAGAATAGAAAATGTGAGGGCCAATTCTATTTTCTTACCTTATTCATCATTCGAATCCGGGAAAATGTATTCAAGTTTCCCCACAGATGTAGATTTCCCTTTTATGTGCAAAATTAGTGTTTTGAGCGTATGTGGTACAGAGAGTAAAGAATTACAGTTTTCAGTACGAAAAATGATTTATTACCCAAGGGTTGTACATACATAGCAAGTCAAAAAGGATCAATAAATTTGAACTCTGAGATGCACGAAACTTTCAACTTTCATAATACGTACATCATTGGTGAATAACAGCCTAAATAACATGAAAAAAATGATATTAAGAAAATAAAACATTCACGTAGATTTATGACTTAAATAAAAAAAAAAGATTTTACAAAAAAAGCTACCCATTAGAAAATAAATATTAATTTTAATTTATGAGTTTCTAAATATGTTTGATTTTCAATTTCATACAATTTATTTTGTTTAATAAAATAAATTATATAAGACATAAAAATCACTAAAGATAACTTCTACTCCGTTCTATCTCTTTTCCAGATCGTCCCTTTGTATGTGGAACTTGAGTGCTATTTGCTTACTGAAGGTCGTATGAAACGTTTGACCGAAAGGTTCCTGTGTCCTTAGTACGCGCTAAGCTCGTGTTTGTTTGGGGTATGTTAATACTGTTTCTGTTCCTTATGTGGCGTTTTTCCCCATCTGTTCTTACTTGTTAGGGTTCCAATCCTAATAGGCTAAAATAAGAAACCCTATTTATTTGATATTGTCCCCTTTAAACTTTTATCTGCAAATTAATAAAAACAAATCTTTAAATAAAAATATTTACAACTACACTTTTTATAAATATATACTTACAATATATATGATCAAACATTTTCACGCTAAAAATATTTCTACTCATAGTCTCTATTAAGTTCAGAAGTAAATGATATAAATTTCAGTTATAACTTTAATTTACAAACTACCCATACTAGCATTTTAAAATGATCTCTAGTTTTTTTAAGTCATGTGACGATTGCACTTAAAAACTTCTTTGAAATTACTTAATGGGTAATTTATCCTATGAAAAAATTTAAAAACATAATTTGAGTTTAAAAAATAGTTGAATTTCCTGTAGAGTACAAATAGGTTAAAAGCAATAGTCCGGAACCAATACCATGCAACAAAAATCGTAGGTTTTTGAGTTATTTTTATTATAAATCTGTTGATATGAGTAATTTATTTTTGGAGTGTTACTAATGAATATTAAAATTTGAGCAATACTATTTATAGGATAAACCGATGTTTTTTTTGCTATATTTTGCGGTTTTGTTTGGTTACGTTTTTGACCACATGATTTTGAAGAACTTAAAACTTTGGGTTGTTATTGCACTTTACAAAAACTAACCAGTCATCATTATTATTGTTACACTAACAGTTCTATTGCTCATCCATATTTATGAAGTGTTATGATTAGTTCAACAAAAAAGACAATCGGAAATAATAAGTACCTATATAAGGTGTATTGCATTTGAAGTTGGTATCGGGGATTTCCACTTTCTTAAAGCCTCTTGTACCAGTAAGTAAATCGGCCCTGTTTTGGAACTTTCGAGTGTGCAACTAACACTACTTAATTCCACACAAATGATTAGTGAGAAAATAAGTAAGCTGGGCAACTCTGGGCTCTCTCGCTCTCGGACTACAAGAGAGAAGCAGCTTTTTCGTTTTATTGTTATTTTTATATTTTAACTTTTGTTCTCTTTCGGAGTATTCTTAGAGCCCAGAGGAGCCTACCTTATATATTTTGTAATTTATACACGTATGCTGCCAAGGTACTATAGTTGCCCAGTCACCCATCATTTCGTGGAATAATGTACAAATTAAGTGCGCGCACTAACTCACATTAAAAAATTATGCAAAAACATGCTTAATGTGTGTTTTATAGGCAGTGACGCTAAATGTGATCTATGCATTATAATTACCATGTACGTAGGCGTGATAAATTACTATTATCGTGGTGATTCAGAATCTAAAAATAGATCGCTGCGTGCGTGATTAGCACAGTATTCATGTTTTATCTTTGTTTGGGGATTTTATCGTTTTTTTACCTGAGATATTCGCAGGTAGTGTTAACTGTCGGCTTCTATGTAACAACAATTTAATCTTTGAATAAAGGCGACATTCGAATCCGGTATTTTTTGTTTGAAATTGTTTAATAATTGTAAACAAGATGATAATTAAAATTCTGCTAACCTATTAGCCCTTTCAATGATATTATTAATACAATCAATAAATGAAGAAATTCAGCTTATGAGGCAATAACATTTTCTGAACTTCAGAAGTTTTCTTAGAACTATCAGATGTCAGTAGAAGGAATCACATATTTACACGTTTCAACAAAACCATTCGTCTTTTACGTCAAAATTAAATATATATTCTGTCGGAAAAAGGGAGAAAGCCAATTTTCCGCCTATACGCTTTTATCTGGAAACTCTTTTGGTTATTTGAAAATTATGTACTTGTTTCTCGCTCATTGCTTTAAACAGAGTAGGCGCAGGATGTCTAAGACGTAACACGTCGAATCGAAAAATATATTACCAAATAAAATATGAACAATTTCCATCAAGGAAAGGAAAAGCTCAGACCAAGAATAAATGGAAGCAGTGGAGGGAGGCCTTTGCCCAGTAGTGGGACACGTGCTGGCTCGAAATAATAATAAAAATAAACAATTATTGCACCCTTAATTTATCTTATTTATTAGTAATGTTATCCTATTCTAGGCTAAAAAGGGAACATCTGAATTGTACTGTAAAATTAAATAAAAATACATTTATTCAAAAATTGCTTTGATTTTTTTTTGATTGTTTGTTTAAATGCATTTTTTTAAACATAAATCATCAAAACAGTTTTTGTTTTTTTTTTTTAATATTGGAACGAAGTTCTTTACGGCAGGCTTGGAGGAGATAGGGATTTTGCTGCGCGACCGAACTGAAAAAAATGTGATAGTAAAACCGTAAGGATGACCTCGTTAAATAAAACCGTTAAATGAGACGTGCGCAGGCGCGACAGGGCAGGCTTGGTTTATGTTGTCAAACAAAAATAAAGAGACATATTTTGTAATTTTAGTTGATAATTTGAATTATGATTTTTTTTTATTTTTCGTAATTTATTATTTCCTAAAATACTGAATTTCCTAACTACTTTCCTGTACTTGAATAAAAACTAATCAGCAAAATTTAAGAGAGAAATCAAGAAAACCTACATAAAATTGAGCACGATTTTTCTTTTGCAAATTGTGTCTATTCTACATTAGCCGAAGGAACTTCGTTCCTACCTGGTGTCCCACGACACCACATTTCTTTTTATTTTTTTTTACTTATATTTTGATTGTAGTCAGTAAAAGACAGCCATAGAGCTTCTTCAGATGTCTTTAGTCAGGCAGCTTGAGAAATCTGACACCAGTGTTATCTATTACCACACTCGATGAGGAAACCTATTTTTTTATTAGATTCTTATCATTTAAACAATTTGCGAACGGGCATTGTGCGCCTAAATCCTGTGAAGGTAGCTTTGAGAAAATCATTGAATATATATTTTCTCATTATCTGCGAGTGAGCTTTAGTTATATGTTGATCGGGATCCGAAGAAGTTTTGAGCTTGGTGTACGTTTTATTTGATTTATTCTTATTTTAGTCCCCGACGAACAACAGGAATGTTATTAGTATGGCGCGTTTGTGTTTCTGCATGATATTGATGGGGTTTCAATTTGCCTAACAAATAAACTTGTTATTTATTTATATTATTACCAAATCTTAAATCTGGCTGGAGGCACTTTAAGTAATAAACAAATGACCTATCAAGTCTTTATCCTTAACGGTATAAAATGTATAAATAGAGTCTGGGCCGTTAGACGTGATACAATGCATGAAGGTGGAAAAAGGGAATCGGTATAGTGATCGGTTGGCATTGATAGCTGGTAGCCACATCGCCTATTGACTTGATCAAGATTTTTGCCAATTTCTCTGTCTGCTTCTAAGATCTGCGCGGAAAGAGAAGCACTAAAGTAATTTAGCTTAAGTAAAATCTGTCATAATAATAACCGGGACTCAATAGGGAAGGTTCATACTTATAACTATTTCGTAAAGCACATAGACGTGATTTTATTAGTCTCATTAAAGTTTTATCGATTTCCTATTTTGTCTTTACAAACAATGTTATTAAAATAAAAATCTGGACACTTCTATTGTCAACTTACCATTTTACTTTACTTGGACATCGTTAATATTATTAATTAAGGAAAGTGAGTACAAAAATATAATGTACACCTGTCAGTTATACCAGTAGGATATATTGTTCCTTTTTTCCATCCTTTTTGGAGAACTAGAATTCATATGCGTACCATTAATAGTCATCCAAATTGCAGTGACATGTAACGCTTAACTCACACGAGAATGGCTGCTGCGGGCAGTATAATTTAATTTATATTTCTGAAATGCCTTGAATAGCTTGAAAAAAAAAAAATCTTTTCATCCGATGTCAATATGTACAAGGAAGACGAAATCATACCCAATCTGCTATTTTCCAACAAGTCAAATCAGATACCTTTTTTTCTAAACGTCAAAACAATCTATCTCTATAAGATTTGTATGAAATACTGGCAGATGACGTCATAGTTTGTCGGAGTCAAATAGCTCTCTTATTATCAGTTGTTCTGCAATAATAAATCTAAAATCACGTTAAAATAGATAAGTTCAAAGACAAGTGACATTGTTTTGCAACGTTTTATTTTCTTATCAGTACAAAATGATTTATTTTTGTCCCAGGAAAATACCCAATTATAGAAACATTAGAAAGCAAAGCCAAAATAAACACCAAAATAAGGAAAAGTATAAGGCGTGGGGATATAGCGGTTAAAAAGTAAGCTGACGATCATCATTATCATTATCATAATCCTGATTACGAATGCCATAATTCATAAGGAAAACAACGGTTTATTCATAGTACAGTAATCAGTAGGATATCTAAGAGCTACACACTTATTCGGGCCCGCATTAATCGGCAAAGAATCCTTCCTTTGTGTTGCTTTGGAGCTTTACTACAAAGCGACACGATATAATAACGATATTTCGTGTCAGCGTTGCGGTGTGTTAAACACAAATGAGTGCTACAAATTGATGATAGAGTCTAATTAGGTTTGATATTAAAAAAGGGGGCTGTCGTGTCATTTTATGGAGGTCCTGCGTGGCTAGTATGCTGACGGCCACAAATATTTATCCTTGTAATTTGTCTTATTTCACGTAATTTACGACATAGATAAAATTAAGCGATAAAATAACTTTCATTAATAAAACGTCTTTATCTCATGCCTTACTCCCGTGCGAGCATAATTTTGACAGGTCAAAGTAGACATTTCGTTGGTTGGCAACGTGAGAGTATGTAAATTTGTCGCCGATTTGCTAGACCCACATAAATTGCAATTAAGCCATTTTCTATCGTATCTGAAACAGTTGCTCCATTAATTCATATTAAATGTGTGTTTACATATTTAAATGCAGGCAGACATATTTAAACAATGTATTGTAGAAGTTTACAAACTTAAAAAATTTAAGAGAGCCAAGGACTGTAATCATCAATACACACGTGTATCATACGACGTTTTTAAACACACTTGTGAATAAAATAACAATAAAAACTCATTTTATTTAGTAGATGAAAAGTTTATTTAGAGAAACAATTAGTAAATGTGCAGTTAGTAAAATTATAATTAACTGTTTTTGATGGCATAGCGGTCTCATCAGATAGATTATTTATTGAAATACTTTCATGTTCTATTGTAATTTGAGATGGCTCATTATTGGTGTAGGTAGGTGAAATCCAATCATTGGATGTACTTGGTGTTTCGTCAGTAGGAAGCGCCTCAGAATCATGTTTAATTCTTTTTGTGACTTTTGCACAAATTTCCTTCTTTTTTTGTATGAAATCTTCTACGTATGATTCTGCTACATTGCTAGATCGCCACCCACCATGACGCTTCAAAGTCATTATATCAGCTCCTGAATTAGCCAGCAATGTAGCTTAAGTTCTTCTAAAACTATGTCCAGTGTAGCTCTCAGCATCTGCTAAACCTAAAAACTTAGCTATTTCTTTAGGCATAGAACCAAATTTGTTTATACCTATAGGCTGACAGGTACATTCATCATTCTGGTAATTTATAAAAAAACGGTCAGTTTTTGCTTTTGGTGACCGAAAACTTTCAAACTTCTTAACAATTTCATAGAATGGACCGTGTATGGTGAATGACCTCGGTATTTCATTTTTCGTGATAGGTATCTTCATTAAAAGCATCTAGCCATGGTTCTCTATATTTTTTACGGTTATATTTGTTAATTCATGTATCCTACAGGCACCAGTTACACCAAATTTTGAAGCAACCTGAAAAAAAAAGAAACAATAATTAAGTTCAACACACAACACAGTCTGAAGTCGCGTAGATATTTAAAATTAATTTAACTAACCTTAGTAGCCAGATATTGGTTATCTGGAGCACATTTTCTGAAAAAGACGGCGTATTCTTACTGTTTTGCCATTTTATTAAATTTTGGTATGCTCATAGATATTTTTCCTTGGAGTTTTCAGGTAGTAAACTTTCCATAACGTTAAGGGCTTCACATCTTATATCGGGCGGTGTACAACATAAATCATTTTCTTCGTAACTAGTACTTGTAGACATTTTATTTAATAAATAAATATAATTTCAATAGTGAAAACGAGTTGTGCAAAATGTTTCGCTATGGCGGGAAAAATTAATCAGTTTTCCTATGCGCGCGCATTGCGATCGGCTGCAGACTAAAGGGAAGAGTGTTTTTTTATTTTCCGCGCATAGGATTTGCGCCTATTCTGCCACGTACAAAATGGGGAATTTAAAGTTTTCTTTTATTACAGAGAAAACAAAAGTTATGTTTGAGTGAAAGTTTTATTTATTAAACACGTACGAGTTAGATTATCTATTTAAATAAGAAGTTGCATGAAATGAGCAAGCAATAGGAACATTAATTTATTTGTTGTATTGAACACGATCTTTTTTTTTGAATAAAAACTTTTTAAGAACAGAGCAACTCAAATAATAAAATAAAAAAAAAAAACTATAACTCACTAGTGAGTTATAGCAATGAAAAAGTCACAGTTTGGTTATGGGTGTCATTCTGTGCATAATTGCGGTGACCATAGAGCCACTTTATGAGCAAGTGTGTTGAAATAGTAGTTTATGATACAAGTGTGGTAAGTTGTTCATTACAGACGAGGCGGGTTGACTTACAAGCGGGCAAAGCCCGCGCGTGACTCTATGGAGTCGAGACTTGTGATGAACAATACACACGTGTGCCATACTACGTTTTTCAACACATTAGTGAGGAAAAAAAAATCATCAATATTAAAACACTTCACTAAAACTTAAAATAAATCTTTATAAAGAAAATTAGAAATATGGCGCGCTTAGTTTTTCTTTTTCAGGTGCACTTCGTGCATGGTCTGTAGTGATACGAGAGACACAGAAATCAATCCACCAACAGCCAAACGAAAAATAAAAATAAAAAAACTTTTTTTTAAACAGTACTGATTTATTAATTCATTTTAGTGTTGTTACAAGTATTTTAATTAATAAATAAAATTGAATAATTTGAGTAAAACAAGGTTTTGGACTTTGGTATGAGTGTAGGCTGGCTGCATGCAGAGAGTATATGTTTCAAAAATAATATTCAAAATTTTAGATTTATAGAATCTTATTCCTAAAACATTTAAAAAACACTTTACCGCACTTGTGCGGTAAGTAATATTTACCGCACGATTTCGAATGTGTGTATAATGAATGGCATTACATAAGTTAAATCAGTGTGGTAAATAGCACTTTCCGAACTAATGTGTTGAAAAAAACATTATAAAACTGGAGTCTTCATATGCTATGTAAGCATTTTAATTTGCTCAATAATCTTGCCCTTGAATATTTGTCAAGTATTCAACTTCTGCGTTTTTTTAATAGTTTGACCCTTATATTTCTTCTCACCCTTACGGTTCTCCATCTAACTCTTTCGCCATTATGGGAGTAAGATGCTTTGCAACACGCTTCCCGAATCAATTTGAACCGCTCCTAGTCGCGCTAGTTTTAAGATAAGTGTGTTTATTGCATTTCTTGGCCGATCTATACGAGTAGATTTAAAAACTGCTGCACATATAATAATATTAGTATCGTATATATAATATGTATTATTATGTAAGGAGGTTTTTTTAAACACAACGCGTGTTTAAATTTAAAATTATGATATGTTCTTAACAGAGATTATATTCATTAATTCAAAACTGCCTGCGTGCGACGACTCGTTTTACTACGTTTTCATTAAAGAATTTTATTTTGTACATTTTTACAGAAAGAATATGTGTCATCTTTCAGCTGAAAAACCGTACTAAGCAAGCTGGTTGTTCTTTTCTGCATTTTCTATTTAAAAGATGGTAAAGGTCTCCCTAGGATGGGGAAGACCGTCCGAAGTAGAGAAGAAAAAGCTAGGACAAATAAAATAATTCAGCTGTGGTTTTACGATCATCTGTCAACCTTACTTGGGAATCATGAGAGATTTATTGATAGTTTTTATATATTCTTATCTTATGTTCACTGTATTTTGGCGTGATCATATATAAAAACAACAAAAACTTCTTAAAAACTGGCTTAAGTCTATTTTTTAAGACCAAAGGTTAATATTATTTCGTTTTAGGATTCGTCATAAATGTTGATGTGTCACATGTTTTTTTGAGACTTTTATACTTGTTTCAACTTACTTGTCTGAATTACTATTGTTTTGATAACTTATCTCATTTGAAAGGTAGAGCGGAGTGAATTTTGCATGAGATGTTTGAAGAAATGAAGCAGGGGTCAGTAACAGTTTTTCGTCGTTGTATCGAGAGTGTATGTTGGTAGTAGTTTTTGCCGCAGACTCCGACGTCCGACACATCCAAATTAGCACATCTCAATCTTGTATATATATATATATATATATATATATATATATATATATATATATATATATATATTTTAGATTAAAGCGAAAATCACTTAATCACTCACTCATCACGAAATCTCGAAAACTACTAAGCCAATGAAGATGAAATTTGGCAGGATTGTGACTAAGAGACGTCCGCTCAGAAAGGATTTTTGGAAATTCCATCCCTAAGAGGGTGAAATATGGGTTGCCAGTTTATATAGAACTTTGTAATTTTTTAAAGTAAAACACATGATTTTTTAAATTTATTTCAAAAGTTAGTAGAAAAGAATAATGCATTTATTAGATTTTAAAAATTACATCCCTATAGGGGTGAAATAGGGGTTGCAAGTTTATATGAATCTTCGTTATTTTTGAAGCGAGACACATGACATTTTTGAATTAGTGGTCAATAAAAAAAATTAAAACAGAAATTTGATTTAAAAAAATGCATCCCATTGGGGTGCATTAGGGATTGCGAATTTATATTATTATATAACTTGAACGGGAACGGGAACGGGAACGGGAACGGGACCGGGACCGGGAACGGGAACGGGAACGGGAACGGGAACGGGAACGGGAACGGGAACGGGAACGGGAACGGGAACGGGAACGGGAACGGGAACGGGAACGGGAACGGGAACGGGAACGGGAACGGGAACGGGAACGGGAACGGGAACGGGAACGGGAACGGGAACGGGAACGGGAACGGGAACGGGAACGGGAACGGGAACGGGAACGGGAACGGGAACGGGAACGGGAACGGGATATTATAACACAATTTATAACGTAAAAAAACCAATTAAAGATCCTATTAGAACCATTTTCGACTTCTACGCGGACGAAGTAGCGGGTTACAGCTAGTATATATATATGTGTGTGTGTGTATGGTATGCAAATAAAAGGTTATCAACGTAACAACTACAATAGATAATAACTATAACTAACAAATATATCTATACTATATCAGTCAAATAGTCATCCATCAGTAAAATACCCGGGCAGTTTTATAAGTCGGATAATTTTTCAATTTCCCGCGCAGTTACTTACTTTAGAGGCATCACTGCTGCCTTCAACTGTCATCTATGTATTAATAGGCTATACTGTCAAATTTTAAACAAGCTGCGTCATTTAGTTTGTGTTTGACATCCATTGAAAGCAGGCAACCTCTTGAATTATAAGAAAAATGGAGAAAACTGAATTCCGTGTGCAGATTAACAATTACTTTTTGCGTAAAAAGAAACTATCACCGAAACCAAGCAAAGGCTTTAAAAATACTATGGGGACTGCACCAACAATTTCAATGGTTTTAAAGTGGTTTACTGAGTTCTCTTGTGGTCGTATCAGCGCAAGAATTACATTTTACATAAATATTTCGATATGAAATGAGACATTGTAATTTGACAAATTTTCATTCATTTAACTGTCATAGTTGTCAAAATAATGTTTCTATTTTTTAATGTTTCCCTGTTGTATCAAGAATGTAATCAATTGTTGCAGCGTAATCGTAGTAGCCATTTTCTTGGAAACTGTACTTCTAAAACACTCCGTGGACGTCGGGGTCTAGTGTTCCGTGACGCGGGCCGTATTTGTTACCTCTATTATTTATATCTTAGATTCGATATAAATAAATAGTCAAGTGCGTGTCCTGGCCAAGCTCAAAGTAGAGTTCTAACGTTACACAAAACAAAATGGGGACTTTACTTTGCATAATTTAATATGGTTATTATACTATTGAGGAGATTCGTAGGAGAATGAAGGTCACTGACATAGCCAAGCGGATTAGCTCATTGAAGGGGCAGTGGGCGGAGCACATAGCGCGAAGAACTAATGGCCGATGGGGCAGAAAAGTTCTTGAATGGCGACCACGTACTGGTAAGCGTATCGTAGGACACCCACCTGCTAGATGGTCGGATGACCTGAGATATTTCTATTTTACCTCAATGACAGTTTAGTTTCCTACTGTAATATGACATAATTTTTTTATAATGGCAACGATAGGTTGACTAGAGTCCATTTTAGATGATTTAAAATTGTCTGAACAGAAAAATCTGATATATTTTATGTTAAAGAGAAAATAGTTTCCCTAACACTTGAAAAAGATTCAAGCGTTATTAAAATTTTCATCCGTTCCCCATTTAAGCTCGCCGACAGAGACATTTAATTTTATGTTATTTTGATCTGGAAACATTCTACTAATATAAGTGCAAATGTTTGTATGAATATTTGTATGTACCTATGTACGAATGTTTGTTCCGCTTACATGCAAAACCCCTGAAGAGATTGAAATGAAATTGGTACGTAGGTAGGTTATCACATAGGATACTACATTTTTATACACAACATAATGACCACGCGTTCGCGTGATTGTGCCCTAGAGCCTTATGGACTTTTTTACCGTCTAGGATTTAAAACTCTTAAAATCATTACTTTAGCAAAATAAAAAAACCAAAATTCATATTAGACTTCTCTACTCCGTAAGTAATTTTTAGGGATATATAATATATCCGAGATCAGACGTTTTACAGACATACTTGAAACGGCTTGAAATTCATCTATTCTCCCGGAGTCACATTGAGCGGCATAATGTCAATCGTATGAAAAATGCATGAGAGCCGTACTGCCATGCCTGCGTGGTTTCATCATGAAAGTGCTCGCGCATTTGAATTTGGTACTAAATTTAACAGGCTTTTGGCGGAATTAAAAAAAAATACAGCCGGTTGATAGTAGACCGAGCGCTGGATGGAGTTGACTATGTATGCTATTAGGATCGCATATTAAGTGTAGGATCTTTTTGTATAGTTTTATTTACGTACAAAATATACCTTTTTTCTTTGAAACTTTTCTCTTTTATATTTACTTTAAAAATACATAGATAAAATGAAATAAATACTTTAGGGGAGCTCCCATTAAATGAACGTGATATTTTATAGATGGTACGGAACCATTATAGGATCACTCGTGTGTCTGCCTGTCTGTCCGTCAATTTTCTCCGAATCTACTGGACCAAATCTGGTGAAACTTGGTAAGATGGTTTAATCCTTTGACCCAAACACAGATGTGCAAAGTAAATAAATATTTTTTCTTAAATATGGGACATTTTTGGGTTATAAAGTAATTTAAAACATGCAAACCTTACTGTGTCATATAATCAAATGAAAGGGCTCATTCTGAGGATCTCAATATAGATTTTTATTGTTATTGTAAAATAATTAATTTTGATTTTATTCACAATAACCATCCCCTCCCCCTTTGATCTCCGAAACTACGGAGCCGAATATTTTAGATTACTCGAAAATCTATAAGAATTCTATCAATTGAATTTAAGTGATAAACTCGATGTAATACGTTCACTTACGGAAAATAGTTCACTAAAACGCCACTAGATAGCGCTAGTACTAGTTAATTCGCGTCTTACTGTGAGGATTTCAAATGTGATATTTTGTATTAATTTAAAAACTTTGGTTTGTACGGAACACTCTAAACGCGAGTTCAAATCGCACTTGGCTAGTCTTTTTTAAATTTCGATTCAGATCTGCCAGCATCGCAAGGTTTTATGTCTGTTAATTTTATATGAAGGTGAAATCGGGTTAAACGAGTTTTTACATAATGCACTGCTAGCGACTTTCTTCAATGCGTCTCTTGCAATTTGGCTGCATGCCGACCGGTTGACCAGTATCAGGTGCCATTGTCATTAGGCTCAACTCACACCGGAACGGCAGCGGCTGGCAACGCACTTTCATTGTCAAAACATATTTACCTTTATTTCTAATTGGGAAATGCACAGTATAGCTTGATCAAAATAAAAGTCTCGCGGGTGCTAGCGGCGCTGCGTGTTCCCAAGTGGCCAAGTATTTTTCAAGCTATTGTTTGCATTTCATAGATAGAAATAAAGATGACTATGGTTTGACAGTAAAGTTGGCTACCAACCGCTGCGGTTCCGCTGTGATTTAAGACGTAGGGTTAGATAGTTATAAACCCCATTTGGTTTTCGGGTTCCGTACCCAAAAGGTATAAACACGATCCTTTTACTAAGACACCGCTGTCCGTCTATCCGTCTGTCTGCCCGTCCGTCTATTTGTCTGTCCGACACCAGGTTGTATCTCATGAACCGTGATAGCTAGAAAGTTGAAATTTTCACAGATGATGTATTTCTGTTGCCGCTATAATGACAAATACTGAAAACAGAAGAAAATAAATATTTAAGTGCTCCCGTACAAAACACGTGATTTTTATAGATAAAGGTACGGAACCCTTCGTGCCGGAATCTGACTCGCACTTGGCCGGTTATTTTATATAATTTATAAGTAATTTATGCTTAGTTATTTGTCAGTCAGTTCAAAATTTACTACTGAAAAGTCATTGTAGGAGCACAGACCTTACCGTTAGTCCTAGGCAAGCTTTTATTAGAGTTAGCTCAGACCGAGCGTACGCCCTTAGCCGCGTATCTCGCGCGACCATCAGCAACTGCAGTGCCCATTGGCGACTTGTAGAGTATTCTTTCTACAGAATTTCTGAGATTTTCCTTTTGCTTAAGGTAAAATTAAGGTAACAATTTACATTAATTGCATTTACTAAAGCCTATGTAGGGCTTCGATCCAAAAAAAACATGACGCAACCAATTCTACTGAAAGTTGATGTGAGTGCTTTTTGACCACTTTTACTTGCGATTTAAGTACCATGACATTAAAATTCGCAAAAAAATATCCATCGTGATGAAAAAGTTTTTTTTTGTAATGTTTTTTTAAGCATTTTAACAATACACATAATGCCGCCGCAGCTGCAGCATCGACGTGGAAGCGGTGAAAACCACTGTGTAAATGATCTACGAGTAACAAGGTAAACAGGCTGTGTGACCCTAGTTCCACTTTTGGCGAGATCGTAGGCATAAAAGTGGATAAAAGGGAATCCAAATAGTGATAGGTTGCTAACCGCATTGCCTGTAAAGATAATTCAGATTTAGATTGATCACATTTTGTAAGCCTATAATGGTGTTTCACAGCTATTACAGCGATTTACGAAACTGTGCTTCGCGTGCGATTGTAGAGACGTTTTTATATTATGTTTCAGGAATGTTTCGAGTTTAGGCTGCGTGTGTGCAAATGCGAATGCGATTGCGAATGCGAATGCGAATGCGAATGCTAATGCAAATGCAAATGCAAATTCGAATGCAAATTTAGACATCAAGTATTACAAAAACATACATATGAAGTAATAATCAATCATTATTAGGGTTCTGTAGTAAACAAGGAGCCCTTATAGTTCGCCATGTCTGTCTGTCTGTCCAGCCGTGGTTTTACTTAGAGACTATAAGTACTAGAAAACTGTAATTTGGTATAGATATGTATATAAATCATGCTAAAAAAGAAAAAAAAAAAATTAAGGAAATATATTTTTAGGGTAGTTTCCACGTAAGTAAATTAGGAGTATTTTTTTCTCGACTAGCCCATGGTGTGGGATATCGTTGAATAGGTCATCCAAAAATATTGTGAGCTTGTGAACGTCATTTTTCGATTTAGGGATCCGTTCCTCAAATAGGGTATTCGGTCGATACACATTAAAATGACTATTTAATAAAAACAGGTTTTCAAGACAAGTAGATTTTACATATTTTTGATCAAAGTTCCAACAAAATTATTATTTCAAGCATAGTCTAGAAGTCGGTAAAAGATAAACATTGATGTAAACTCGGTGAATAAGCATACTTTTGTTAATTAATGTGTTTGTAAAGCGATTGACACACCGCCCCGCACAAACGCCGGGCCGCCATACAAAAATCACGCGCGTAGACGCGGTGTCAGTGTGTTGTACGTCGCGTATTTTTTTTTAATACAAATTGAGGTACTTGCATACAATCCAGCCCCGCCCTACATAGCGGGGTAAGGAGCAGTGTGTGGATCGCCTAAACAGTAAACAAACTAACTTTTTAATAAGCTGCTCCTTCGACCCGCTTAGTTCTGCACCTCTTATTTTGTAACTTCGCTTTAAAAGTACTAAAAATCATTGAGCCGTAACTCATATTTGTAATACATAATCCAAAATACTATATTTTTTTAACACAGTGATGATGATGAGGGTGACCTTTTTTATAAAAATCATTTATTTAGCCTCGTCACTCCTTAAATACCGAGTTTCATCAAAATCGTTGTAGCCGTTTCCGAGATCTTCATTATATAAATAATATAAGAATGGCTCGTTTAAAGTATAAGATTATTATTTTATTTATTTAATATTATAATTTATCTCTATTCAGGTCTGCCTTGCTTTTGGCGAATTTCATTAGGTATTTTCCTTCAGACACTTACATTATAGATTCCATTAGAAGTAATTACTAAAAACAACAAAACATCTGATTGCTTGAAAAAATCCGAAACCAACTATTTTGCTTTTGTTTAATTTGTTTATATCATGTGTCACTCACGGAATTAAAAAGAATGTCACGACACCTCTCAAGCTTAAATCCATCAAGCCGTTAAACCTGTAGAGCGTCCCATATTCATACATAAATATACATACGTATATTCGAAAACATAACCCTCCTTCTGGCGCAGTCGTGTAAACCTATTTTTTAGATTCTTACCTCTCATTGGATAACTTGTAGAGTACCAATCAGCCTTTTGTAGTGTTGTCGAAACAAAATACAAAGAGAAGCCTTGAATAGAAAATTCAATTTGTTTGGATTGAAACCGCTGATTCTTTTGAAAGTTGTCTTAGAAAGGATTTTAGTTTTAGATGCAAGCGTAGACACTTACGAAGTTTTAACTTGAAAGAAATAAAAATATCATCGCACTATCATAAAATACTGTTGAAATAAAAGGTTTTGCAGATTCTTTATTTTAAAGGACCCTGGTTGTCTTTCATGATGGAGTGGGAGATAAAAAAAGGAAGAATGAACAAGCTGCTTCTGATCTAGCACAGATAGAAGGAAAAATGGGTGAAAATGTCATGTCAATGATACAGTTAGCAACCCATCATTATTTTGACTCCTTTTACCATCTACTTTCCCACTATCACACGAAAAGCGGCCTTTGAGTTTTGCAGATCTATATTGTTTGCTGAGAGCAGCAACTAAATATTCTCTGTCTGCACTATTAGGGATAAAAATTTAATAGTATATCTCTACATTGCGCATGTATTCCAGATTTCTTGTCAAAAATAAATATTTTCAATCCTTTAAAAAAGATTTTTATTGCAAAGCCACGAAGAAGCTCATTTCCTCCTACCTCCCTCCTTCTATACACCTCCATATCTGCCTAGAACCACAAACATATAATAAAGTGACTACAGAATCTTATCATGGCCCACTCTGTCTAAACAAATTGTTGTTGCAGCATCATTAGTTAATATATTTGCAATGTATTTACAAATTTTAGAAAAAGTTATGAAGAGGCTGATTAGTTTGGCTTTTAAATAAGTACAACAAAAAAGAAAACAGCCCCCATCCACCAAGTCCCTTCCGTCCGAAAATGAACTTCGTTCTTATAACCTTTAGGACTAAGGAAAATAATAATCCATCTGTGCGTGAATTGCAATTTGCGGCTTGAATATAAAAAATAATAGATTGTCGACTAAAGGGCTAAGTACAAACATCTCGTGGAGTATCTGTATTCCCAAGGAAGGTTGACGTTAGGTTGACAGCCAGTCGTTTATTAGACCTTTTTTGTTTCTTTGTTTGTTCGATGACACGCATACCATATTTGGAGAAGAAAAACTTAAATGCCTACTCCGAACATCAAAGCAGTATAGATAAGGATGCAACCGGAATAATTCTGATAATATTTACACATTTACCCCCTTATTCATAAAAAATATCAACAGTTTGCTAAACCTATATTAGTTTAAATATGTTTTGTCCTTGTCTCTCTTTTCAATATTTAACATAGTTAGAACGAGACAAAACATATTTTAACTAAAATAGGCTTCGCAAACGGTTGATATTTTTTATGAATATGAGGGCTAGAGTTTACACATGGTGCACCGCAGCGGCGTACGGTGGGCTTGTAATAACTATTACTGTGACAAGACGGTTCCTACCGGTGTGATCGCTAAAACGGTGAGAGATGAGCTTGTTCACAAGCACCATTCGTTAACAAACCTCCATAGTGTCCCATACCTAACTGACGACCGACGACCTTAAAACCGTTCGTAGACCTGGAGGAGAGCCGTCTCGTTAACAAAGGCCCTAAAGGTCCATACAAACGTACTAGCTAACGGCACAGCAGCATTAGTGGTGACGCGGCTGCTGCGTCGTGTGTGAAAAAGCTCTTTTCTAAGACCTCTGCATCTGCAGAAGATAACGTTTATAAATCACGCAAGTATTCAATTATTGTGGTAGTTGTATACTATCTCTATTTGTGTTAGAGAGCCAATAAAATGGTAATAAACGCTATGCTAACAGAATGGCTTGAACTTGGTCTAGTTCAGTTGGTTTATTGGCTGTTTTGTCAGAGTGCTTAGGTTTCTACAACTTTATTTTACGTTATTTTAAAGCACTTATTCCATGACATTATTTGGAATAATAGTATTAAGACATGTTTATTTACATTAAGAAATATGTATTTAACCCGTCAAATAAACTATTCGAAAATAAAAGACACTTTTAACAAATTATTGAAAATTCCTAATTCCTAGGAATGGACCTAAACTCGGCTAATGCTAGAGGCATAAATGTAGTCACACATTAGTCCACACTCATATAATATATATATTAGTCCATTCCGACTCGCTAAGAAGAAGAAAAAGTGAAAATTCACAAAGAAGCTTTGAGAATAGGTCGTAAAGTAAATTTCATACATCACGAGGAGCGGACCACAGCTAATGGCATTAGAATATTCCAAACCACATATTTCTAAGTGAACTACTAAATGTAACCTCATACGGATTTGAAGACAAAGTTTTAATGAATTTCTAGTTCATTCATAATAGCAAAAGTTGAATAGTTCCAGCGTTTTGGCATAACTTATTTGATCCAATATTAATTCAATGTTTTAACCTCTATAACCTCTTAAAAGTATTAAATCCAATTAATCCAAGCTCGGCAGCAATTTATGGCTCACAACTTATTTTTGATTTTTTAAGAAGACTAACTTATTAGAACTTGCTCATTAAGACCTTTCATATGATAATCCAATTGATAACAAAACAAAAAAAAATACACTAACTTTTTGTACCTATGTAACTTTCGTTTACATATATCATACACCAATTGTAGACTATGTCACCCTGACAATAATGACAAATCGATTGACATTTCATTAGTGAAAATTTATTGGATTGTCGGTGCGAATGCCAAGGTGCCACCACGTGCCACACATAAATATTCATATACATTACATACCACCTACATACATATTTATCATATAAGGACTTACATACATAGACTGCTAAAATCATCAACCTTCCTTTGGGCTTTGCTGTAGTTGGGTAAAAACTGACATATTAGATATGGCCTTACGAGAAAAACATTTAACCTCCTTTTTCGAAAGTTATTCAAGATTGGTCTGCAAAGAGGTCGTTCACCTCGTCGTATAAATTCTTTAAAGAAAGGAGTAAAAATATATTATTGTTGGCAGCTATGTAGATCAAGTTATAAAATATTATAAGTTTACGTTCCGCTAATCGCACAATTTTAACATGTTTTATATTAAACTAAGGCGTGAAATGTTAAAAAGGTACTTAAATTTAGGAACATAATAAAACTTATTTAATTTCATATTACTTATGTCTTAGTATGTTTATGTAAAAAAAAATATCTATACAACTCTTAACGTTCTTTTTCAAAGATGGAAAGGAGTGGCGTTAACACATTTTTTTATAATAATCAATACTTATGTTGTCTACTAGCTTCAAATAGGCAGACGTCTTATATTCGCGTTAGAGCAGCTTGTAGGGAAATATTTTTAATCCTTGATATATTCTTTTCTTCATCTACTTTATTTTATTAGACCACGACGTGATATGTTAAGCATTTTTCAACTTATTCCATAAAACAACCAATGTGTAAAAATATTTTGTAACAATTCGGCCAGCCACCGAAGGACTTTGAATGATATTTATATTTTTACTTCTGTTTTCGAGAAAACTGTTGATGAAATATTCAAGCAACTGGAATTCTTGTAGCTCCCATAAAATTTCAAAATGATGCCATGCATAAGAAAACAAACAAGTATTGATAACAAAGTGTTAATTTAAAAAATGAACATTATTTATTATTTGCTTTGTTATTAAATTAATTATAAGTACTTTTGTCTGTCTTACAATTATGGAAAGAATGACTAAATGGTTTCACTTGAATTACGCGACTTGCATTGCAAAACAAAATATCCAATTAGGTATCTTACTATGTGGACGCAAATTAAAAACTAGCGGTTTTGAAACATGGAGAAGTCATTCCTGGTACTTTTTTCCATGTTTTGTTAAGCTATTTGTCTTTTACTGTTGATGAGCATTTATTTCTGTCTTGTATACTTACTCGTGTGAGTATAGATAGAGTGAGATAAGTTGTCCTATCATAAAATATAATTCTGGGCTAATTGAATATAATTAAAATAATAACATTATAAATATTAAGAAACATAATTCAAAGTTCCACATGGTTTTTAAAAACGTCACAAGACTTTCGTTTAAATTTTCTTACAAATGCCTCTAATAAACTTCTTCGTAAGTCGCGTTAAGCAACTTGTTATAAAAAACCAAAACCATATTACTTTAATCATACTAATAGTACCTACTTCAATAAGTATAAAACACGCTTAATTTAAGCTTATTAATTAGTATATCATGAAATTACTAAATGTCAACTCTAGTAATTTACCTCAATGACCGAAAATACTAAAATGTATTCTGGTATTGTCAGTTTGAGTGACAGTAGTGGAAAATTTTGGTTGTTATTCCGTCGCTAATGCAGCGACTGAAGGACTAACAAGCAGCTATTTTTAAATATTTCAGTTCATTCGTTATTGAGTAACGAGTTGGGTTGACTGGAGTAAATTCCAATAACAATTTACTGGATAACGAATGGAGTTTTTGTAAGTTTTACTGTGGAAATTATCGGCTTTACGAAGCAGACCAGAAGAGGAATATTGAGTTTCTTCTTTTTTCATTGTCCATATTTGACCGAGCGAGCAAAGCGTCTCAGTTTTGATATTGGCCAAAAATGCTTTTGTCCAGTCTGTTCTCGCAAGTCGCATTCCTTAACCGATTCTCGTGCATTAATGTGAGGAGGTTCAAAAATTATAAAGAATTTTCTGGTTGATTCAGGTTTTTGAAATTTTTGAAAGTGAAGGAAATCTGTGGGATAAAAACTTTAAAATATCATATTTCAGTGACTTGCGAGGGCTTCAGCTCACAGAGGCTCTAGTAATAAGGTTAACAACAACGCATTAGAACGTAACATATCTCGTCCGTTTAATTTTGTGGTCAAATTTAAAAAACATAAAATTGTAGATTTTCCTGCAAGGCGTAAATTTAATATTTTTAAGGCGGATTCTACGGTTGACTGCCAACATTATTTTGGATTCTTTAAAAATTACATTCGTGTTCAGTTTTCAATTCTTTTCCATCGTGTGTACTTTTCTTGTTCACTTTTAGTCCCGCGGGAATCACAAGTAACTTGACTTCTAATATTTAGGGATAAAACATCGTTTTTCTTGTTCAGACCACTTCGTAGCTAGATTTCATAGCTTATGAAATCATGCATTATTAACCTGAATAGGGGTCATCTGTGTGGCGAAAAGGCGGCGAATCACTGTTGGTCAATGGTCGTAAATATCATCGCAGAAAAGTTTTACAAAAACTCCTAATTTTGTGAATCTGTACTAATACTTCTTGATGTAATGGAAATCATCATCATCAGATCTTTTTGTCTCAACGTAGAAGCCAGTTTACTAAGATCGTATGGAAACTTCAAAAAGATAATAAACGTTATAACCAACATATTCAAAAATGTTATATAATCTAATCACACCGAATAGTGTGAAATCTGCAACATATCGACAAGAGAAACAATAATTTATAAGTATCAGAACTAAAATGTAAAGTGCCAGAGAAATTTGAAATACTAATACAATTTAAAGATTTTCTA
The DNA here is from genome assembly GCA_943193695.1 of Acrobasis suavella. NCBI lineage: Eukaryota > Metazoa > Arthropoda > Insecta > Lepidoptera > Pyralidae > Acrobasis > Acrobasis suavella. The sequence continues at coordinate 36,294,548 of OW971928.1, forward strand.
CTCGTTGAATACAGCTGTGAAAGAACAAGGGTATTTGTTAAAAAAGATATAAAAGCCACTAAGTTAAATTTCAGTCATGGCTTTCATGGATAGGCACATTTAAGTCATGTCCCTATCCTTTTGTACAAATATAAAACATTTACAGATAAAACGTAAAAACATGATCAATAACACCTTCATGCATTCTTGCATAAAAAGGACGTTAAAACGTACGAAATTTTACTAACTTAAGAAAGCCCCAAGAATCACTGGAAAATAACCTTAGAATTCGATCGGCTATGAAGGCTTTTCCTAGAAATTTCTCATATCTCAATGTAAAGGGTTGTTGGTATCACCTCAATAAAAGTCTAAGGAAAAAAGCACGAGAGCTAGAAGTAAAATCAAGCGTAGGCCGAAGACATGTAGCACGGTACATATTGTCCAGAACAAAGGATACTGTGCAGTTAAATAAATTTAATATAATATTAAAGCGATGGCTAAAAACTTAAAAATGTAAGGTGTGGTGCTGCCAAGGTTCATCAGAACTGACAATAACTTGGAAGGCTGGCGTTTAAAAATAAATTGTTCAATAGTTCGAAAAAAAGCCAACTTTATCGGAAATTTTGAAGATACTCGAAGATAAATTCAGCATTCTATGATATTAGTAAAGCTGAAATAAATACTTCGTTCTTTTTTTTTTTAAATTAAGGAATATGATGGAAAAAGAAAAACGAATCACTAAACATGAACGCTTTAAATGAGTTAAAAACAGCAAAATCCATTTGTGTTTTAATTTTGATTAAGATAATCAATACTGGAAAAGAAGAAAACTTACTTTGTTACAAAAGTGGTTGAGTTATTTTAATTTAAGAACATGTGTAACTGAAATGCTAATATATAAAACTAAGGACCAACTAAATTTGGTCTTATTTTAAGGGGCTTATAATATGTTTTGACTTAAACCCTAAGTTGTAGGCGTAAAGTTTTTTTACTGCATCAACGAAGCTGTTAGTAGCGTTGACACTTAACTACACTTAAGAAATCGAATTAGGAAGTACCTAATGTAAATTTTGTGCAGGTGTGGTTCAATTGATCTCATTTTGAAGCTGGCTTTTTATTAGGAGTAAAAGTAATCCCATTTCGTAGCCGGCTTCGAAATGATATTATTTTGCTTCCCAATAGAAAGCCAGCTTCGAAATGGGACTTTTTTCCGTATCGAAGTCAGCTAAGAAATCTGACTACGAGTGGTCCAAAGGCGTTCTTCGAATAGATAAGATAAAAAAATTCTAAAAAACAAAAAATAATTTTTAGTTTATTACAAAATCTACACAGCTCCACTTGACTGCCGGAACATGGCTGGGCTGGCACAATGTATGTAAAAAAATAATAATGTCGACTACTCATTGGCATTAATTACGAGTACTTAGTTATCGAGCCAAATTCAAATATGGGCGTAAGTTACAAAAAAGATAGCAACTTTTAACATTAAACCTGTTTTTTCAAAGACAGTGAACCTTGTTTTATAAAGTAATAATAACGAGATACGATCGACGCAATTTTCTTTTCTAAGACCGTGCACTCTATCCTAACGAAATTGCCGGAGAAAAAATCTTCTTCATTCCTTCCAGCGATTTTATCGGGACTTTCAATCTTTGTTAATTGCTTGCTTGGGTTCTGATAATGGAAAATGTCGAGAATTAATTGAAAAATTGTGAAAAATAGTAGTTGTTTTGCGATTTATTTACTTTTCACAAGTAAGTATGGGCACTTACGCATAAGAAAATATTATACCGTGTTTGGTCATTATTCTACATAATTATTATTTTTTTTTGCCTCAATTAAAGAAAATATGGACCTTATGAAAATATGTTAACTAAAGAACAAATACTAAATAGACAATTATTTCTAGTGCCAATTGGAACAATAAAAAGCGACAAACCCAGCAGTAACAAAAAATATTTATTTGGAAAAGTAGTAAATTATAGGATGAGAAATAATTTCAATTATTACACTAACTGTCGTGAAAGTTACAAACTTGACAATAATAAAACAAAAGGCTCGTTCCAATTTCTCACGATTAATTTTCTGATGAAAAATGAGCAAGTCCCTCCGGACAACAATGAAGCGAAGAATGCTTGAAGATGCTTTGTTTAAAAGCAAATAATATAAAAGTAAAGAAGAATACTACAATAATTATTCTGATATACTAAAGTTTAATACCTTTTGAAATAAACATATTCTTAGTTCGCAACGCAACGCTTAGCAAGATAACGCACGTATAACATGGAAAACGGAATATAGATATAGCCAGGTCGGACTATTCGGATTTCAAAATATATCATCATCATATCAGCCACAGGAAGTCCACTGCTGGACATACGACTCCCCTTAGGATTTTCAAAACAACCAATCGAGAACGACTTGCATCCAACATATATAAATTACAATTAATAAAACTAGGGAGGTTGAAATTTAATTCGACTATCATAATTTAATTTCGTAAGCCCGTATGAGTAGATTATAAAAGTAAAATTTGTACACATTGTAACAGAAGGTGCCGAAATATGGGGTTGTAAAAGAGGTTAAGAGTTTACAATCCATGGTAAACTCCTTGGTATTAAAAATAAATAACCGGCCACGTGCGTGTCGGACTCGTGCACGAAGGATTCCGTACCAATACCTATAAAAAATCACGTTCGCTGTATGGGAGCCGCCTTTAATATCAATGTAATTATTAATTTTTAAAGTGAATCTATAAAATATTTCAAGCGTCTACCTGTTGCCGTTACAAAAATCACGTTTGTTATATGGGAGCCCCCGTTAAATATTTATTTTATTCTGTATTTAGTTATAGCGGCAACAGTAATACATCATCTGTGAAAATTATAATTGTCTAGCTATCACGGATCATGACATACAGACGGACAGACAGACTGACAGACAGCTAGCGGAGTCTTAGTAATAAGGTTCCGTTTGTACCCTTTGAGTACAAAACCCTTAAAAGCACCTAAAATTTGACAAAAAGTAAGTAAAAACTACGCAATAATAAAAACAAAAGGCCAGTCGTTCTACTTCGCCATAATTAATCTGCTGATGAAAAATGAGCACAATCCCTCGGGACTACAATAGATGAAAGTTGCTTATTGTGAGAGCTGAAATAAAATGCATTGATTTTAGTGATTAGTAGCTTTATAGGTCTGTTGATTAAAACAACAATTTTACAAGGATGGAATTGAAGTATGAAAGAAAATTAAAATAGGTAGGTACATACTCTCCATTCGGAAACGTATTTAAATAAAAATATGTAAACAATCTTATTAGGAGTGACTTATCAAACATGACTTTTTATTGAAATATACCCTATACTTTACAAATTAATATTTCACACATTACAAATTAAGTATGTAATTTACAATTATTTAATTAATTTAATTTCAATTTGCAAATTTATTGATATTTTAATTGTATATTTGAATAAAAACACATACCTAGATTATTTACCTTTACTTAAGTACTAAATGGAGTATAGATTTTTAAAATACAAACTCAGGTAAAAAAACATAACAAATGGCTTGGGCGCATATTATTTCCTCTCCTCTATTTAAAATATTGAAATAAGACAATAACAAAAATTGGTCATTAAAGCTTCCGACATTATTATTATAATGTATTTCCTTTAGATTCACGGGTCTTTTCACCCTGGTCCTTTGAGAGGCTTGCGTGGGGATACAGATCCAACACGTAGAGGCCCTTTGGAGAAGTTGATGAAATGTGGCGCTCCCGCCAAAACCCATTCCTGAATATATGAAAGGTGAACCCACCTATGAAAGGTAACGTGGACCCTTGAATAAGTTTCAGCAGGAATGATTTATTGCAAGAAAAGGGAGAGGTCTATGGGTTATGGAACGAGATTGGGATGGACTGATGCTGGGATATTGCAATAGGAACGTCACCTGTCATAACCGTGATTACTGACTATTGTAAGCAGGTGGTGGCTTGCCGTTCATTAAATGGGCCCCTCAAACGCGGCAACAGTTGCCGGCAAAGTAGTAACACCGGTGCAGGCGACTTAGGGGTGACGAGAGGTGTGCTGCGCTTTCTCCGAAGTTACTCGCGGCATTATGCCCTAACTCTACCTGCAGCAAGAACTCTAATGACTCCTCTCTGCGCAGCCAATTAAGACAATGCAGAGCTAAGAGCCCTGCGAGTCCTTTTGGGTCTACACCCCGACCGATGTAGACACGTCGGGGACGAGGGCTCTGACCGGCTCGCTGGAGCCCTCGGGTCCGTGGTGTCGTAACTCACCAACAGCTCTCCACAAGCTGCACTGCGGCCTTATTGTTATTATTATTAGTTATTATAAAAATGCGATATGTTGAAACTAACGAATAACTAAAACTATCCCTCGGGACAAAAATGCGGCAAAATTGCTTAATAATGACATTTACATAATTAACTTTTATACTTTTTAAACTAGATATTGCAACTAGGTTCCTGCACACCTTGAGCAAAGTACGCATACTTATACAAAATGAATACTAATTTGATACAGTAATGTTTAGTTAAACCTACAAATAACAAGATTATTTGCCAGGCAAATTAAAAAAAACCCTGATTTACAAGTGTTCGCCGTTCATCTCGCCATAACTTTTCAATCGCTGAACAGATATCCATCAAACAGATCTAAGAACTATCTCAAATCAAAAAAGGAAGCTCTCAAATAATATAAAAACTGCATTGAACTCAGCCTATTTGTGTAGGCGCTAAGATGCCACAGACACGACAAACTTACTAACGAGGGGTTTTCTGTCGGGAGTTAAAAACTATTACGCCATTGATTTGAAAACCCTTCTTATGTTGGTGGAACATTAAAGTTCTCTTATGTTTTACAGTCAGCAAAGGCTATAAAAACATGCAATAAACTAAATGTATTTAAACGTTAAACCTACATTGTACCAGTGTAATATAGGTTGTTTCAGAACGGCAAATTTAATTTAAAAATATTGAACTGGTTACATAGAAAAGATATTTGAAAAACTTTTTTTGAAATACTTAAACATCATTTTATTTTTTATATTGTTTTCCTATGTAAATCTGTTGTATTATATCACAGGTTGCCCTCAATAATATATTGTTTCGCCTTTCTGAAACACCAATCTTTCACAGAAACTTATAAACTTGTCTAGTAGAAAAAGAAATGAATATACCAGTTGATTTTCCTCCCGCGCAGATCACAAAAGTCAATCGAGGGAGAGAATGATAATTTGAATTATGTCAACGTGGCCAGCAATCCATCACTGTTCTGATTTACTTTTTCTACCTTAAGGCCCACCACCAAGCTAAACAAGGCCTTTGCGTTATACTGCCTCTGGCTTTATCAACCCCGTCAGTGACAAAAACTGTAGTAATTTCGTCAAATCACCCAAATTAGGTAGTGGCTCGAAAGCGTTACTGCTGTGGTTGCAACCGGGAATATGCTTGGCTGGTGATGATGATGAGGGATAAAGACATGATAGTGTATTCGAAGCAACCTGTATATCCAGCAAATAAATTCAATATTGCACATAGTTGTAAGTAATAAAATTCAGATATCATAAACTTTTTATTTCAAAGCGAGGGAGACGACCCATTAGATCGAATTATCTGACCGAATATTATTTAATATACTTAATATGAATGGCCAAGCTGTACTCTTGACTTGGTTTATCTAATTTATTAACCGAGTGAATGAAGCGAGCAAAGTGCTTTTATTTCAGCTTCCAAGAATTAGAGACTTTCAACACCTTTTCTTGTCAAGTCAATTCTCGTGAAATTTTGTAAACAGGTTTGATATTTATGTAGAAGTTTTTTATCGATTCAGTTATTCGAAAATTTACTAAGAGGAGGAAGTATATGGGTCGAAAACTTAAAAAATAATTTTTCAACCATTTAGAAAAATGTTCAAGATTTAATAAAACTCTTTTGTTACTTATTATTAATACGTAATTTTTCTTATCTGATCAATTTTTTTATGTGATAAACAGCTTAGCATTTTGTTCAAGTGAGCAACTTTTCATTGAAATTTCAGTTCCTGCATGATGATTACTAACTATTGTCTTTTTTGGGCTTTTCAGGTTACTTCCCACAGTTATTTCTAAGGAGATTTTATTATAGTAATTTACGTTCCGGAGAAAATTGTTTAAAGTAAAATCTTACTAATATTATAAACGCGAAAATTTGTATGTATGGATGGATGTTTGTTACTCGTTCACGCAAAAACGGTTGTACCGATTGGAATGAAACTTAGCGTGTAGATAGCTTATTAACACATAGGATACTTTTTATCCCGGGAAAATTTAAGGCTCCCGTGGGATTGTCAAAAATATACCACGCGGGCATCGCCGCGGGTATTGGCTAGTATTAGTATAGATTCGCGGGCTTGTAAGGAAAATCGTTGTTTTTTTGTGATCGCCATGCCTTTTTTTGGGAATTTAACTAACTAACCTAACCTAACCCTATATAAAAAATAAGTGTAAACAATTTAAATTTTTTTAGAAACCCAATTTGTCCAAAATAGTAATCGATCAACTTGAATGGAAATTATTTAAGAAGTGAAATATTTTATTTATTTAAATTTAAAAGAAAAAAAAAGAAGTGGACGCCTCTGGCGTTGTAGTGTTTAAAGCTGTAATTTAAAACAAAAATATGGCAATCATAAGATACTCGTAGTTAAGGACAGTGTACTCAGACAATCATCACATGCCACAAAAAATAGAAAGTCATCATGTCTATTCTTATGCAGAAAAATATCTTCAATGAAAATCTCCACAGAATATTTTCCAGGTGTCAAGGACCAATGGGCGTATCCCATAGGAATTTGTAGGGTTCATAAACCTGCCATTTAACCCTCGACAAAAAAGGGGGGTACTATGAGTTTGACGCTCATGTCTGTCGGTCAGTCTGTGGCATCGTAACTCTCGAATGGATAGTCCGATTTCGATGCGGTTTTTTACGTTGAAGCATGATTCCCTTGCGGTAGTTCTTAGCTATGTTTGATGAAAATCGGTTTAACAGTTTAAGAGTTATTGGAGGTTAACGCTTGAAAGTCAGGGCTTTCTTTAGCAAATAACAGATGGCGCTAAAGATGTTAAGTCATATCGGTAGTTCCGCTACTTATCGATAGATGGCACTGATGACAGTCGGGGTTTTACAATTTGCCTAGCAAATAAACTTCTTTATTTTTTATTGTTTGGCTGAATATGATTGTTCCGTGATTTTGGGTAATGAACTGGTGAAGCAATAAAACGATGAACAAAGATGTCAACAATAAGCTTAATTATATGTATATTATGTTTCTAAGTGGCCTATCAGATGGATTACTCACTTTTAATATTGTACATGTATTGTTTAATCTCTAACTAACAAAAAAATTACGAAGATATAGTGCATTTGTAAGTATTCCAAATATGTAAATATCTTAAGGTGCAAAAAAGTTTTTTGCATTATATTACATTATTGTATTGTATTTCAAGTTTGCTAGTTACGCCTTGGTTCAATTTTACTGAGAGGTGACGTCACAAGCCTCCACTCCGAAACTTAGTCGAGTCGCTCTGTATCTTTGAGATTATTTTACTAATTGGATATCTCGTAAATTAATTGTCCATTATTTTTGGATAATCTAACTGACGGACTAAATTATAGAGTAATATTTTTTGACAAGCCATCATCCGTAATAAATCAAGAACAAAATGGACGAGACTCTCTAAAGAATGGAAAAATATGAAAAAGCAATTGAAGTCCCATACAAATGCGCTATCAGCGGATTAAAACGGGAGGTAAAAAAACAGTTTATCTTTTTCGATATATATTTTGATTTCTACTCTGTCTGGCCCATTAGGAATAAAGATGAGTATTTTAACTATATTTTTTTACTCCCCAGACACGAAGACTAGGTACGTCCTTGCTAGGATGTAAGATAAACGCATTCCGTCATAGCTCGCCTAGCCATAAAAAACGGAAAGCCAATTTTTCTACTATCCCTTTCTCTTTCCAATACTAGGAAACCCTTTATTGTTTCTCATAAACTTGGGTTAGCGTTATTTGATCGTAGGACTGTTTATTGGAACCATTTAAAGGTCAAATAACCATAGATTCCATTTGATAGGTGAATAAAATAAAGAACGCATCGTAAACTTTTAACTGGCTTTTATTATTAATGCTTTTCTTATAAAACTATTCACATCGTCATCTAATGTAAACGTATGGCAATTTTTTTCAAGTTTATATTTTAATTTATCATTACAAAATCAGACAAAGGGTATTTGATTACATACTTTTGGTTAAGGACAATATTTTGTACGAAGCAATAAATAAGACTAAAAAGAAATGTTACGAAAATTGAATATAATATGAAACAGCAATTATATCCAGCTTTAGGATGTTTTATTTTGGCAATATCGTTTACACTTTGTACTTGTAATGAATCACTGTATGAATATAGATTTACAATTTTTTGCTTAAAAAAAAAACACTGCATACTAAGTCCCTTAAAAATTTGAAACAAAATTTTTATTACATAGTTAGTTTTCACTTTTTTCATAATATTCGGTTTACAAAACTATTAAAAATACTTTTGAGTTATTTACAAAAGTAAAAAGCAAACAAAATTTACTGTCTAGACAAATTATTTTTTGGTTCCTTTTTGCGTATGACGTTACGGAAACCTAGTAACCGGCCAAGCGCGAGTCGGACTCGCACGAGAAGAGTTTCGTACCATTTATCTATAAAAAAAAAGTTTGTCGCATGAGAACTTAACTTAAATATTTATTTTATTCTGTTTTTAGTAATTGTTGATATAGTGGCAAAAGAAATACATCATCTGTTATAATTTCAATAGTCTAGTTATTACGGTTCATGAGATGGAACCTGGTGACAGACAAACTCACAGACGGACGGACAGCGGAGTCTTAGTAATAGGGTCTCGTTTTTACCCTTTGGGAACAAAACCCGGAAAGGAAGAATGAAAAATAACATATTTATTGCAATTACGAGTAATGATGCAAAATATCGACCGAGTTTAAAATAGCCTAACCTTGTTCTTTAAAGGCTCTTTCAAAACTTTTTGTATGTTATATATAGACCAAACTAGATCTACAAGTTGAAAATAGCCAAGTAACCTTGATTGTTATTCAATATTTTTTATCAGACATGCATGAATTTCCTATTAAGCGTTTGAAGCGGTGTTGGCCAAGCGGTTAAGGCAATTTCTATGTGTCTGTGAGGCACAAGTTCGATCCTCACTAGACGCAACTTGTGCCTCTGAGTTTGTACTCCAGTGTGGTCATTTTCAACTACCACGATTTGCCTCCAGGGGAAAAACATCTTGAGGAAACCTGCACATTAGTTCATTATTGTGTAATACTGCCGGCTGTCACTAGATGACAGACAGATAAACAGACGGACGAACAGCGGAGTCTTAGTAATAGGGTCCTGTTTTTACCCTTTGGGTACAGAACCCTAAAAATAGGTGCATTGCTCGTCCTCACAGTAATCAAAAAAGAAATAATACCATCACTATATCTCTATATGTCACCATCATCATATATCTAGTATCTAGTTGCAATATAACTTGCTGCTTTGAAGCTCGGAGACCGCTTTTTGGCTTTTTTATCTCAGGCATCATTCACACACGCAAAAAACGCGCAAAAGCACTTTTATTTGGTGGTTTTATGTTTAACTAAATATTTTCGTACTTTTTTTGGAAAAAAGAGGAACCTTGAATGGTATAAACATACAAAACATTTATACAGACTCAAAATGCCTTATATAACTACTTTTTGTATGTGTTTTGGCAAAAAATAGAAAAAAAAGATAATTATTTCCGTAGATAGCCTAGGTTAGACGAGCAAAAAGCAGACTTCCTTAGTTCTATTTAACTAGACATGACTCGGTCGTCAACCAACGGGAAGATATTTAATTTAAAGTGTTAGAAAAAAAGGTAATGTTAAATTGTATTGTATTTATATATGTATCTTTCTGATTTTAAATTTAATAAGTAGAATTATGTACTTGCAATCACTGGCTTCCAAAAATAAAATGAAAAAGTAAAGTGTATTCTAATATTACTAAAGCAAAACTATCAGCTCAGTGGAAGAATGCATTACTAGCGCTTTCGAAAGTTAAGCAATCTCGGGCACGGTCCGTGTTTAGACAGATGATAATATTTGGCACAAAAATATTTCGAGCTCCTTGATCGCGTCGGAAGGTACGTTAAACCGTTAGTTCTCGCTCTCATTATTGTTAGGCATTCATCAAATATGTTAGATGCCTTAAGGCAGCTTGAAAAATCTAACAGCCGTGTTGTCTACTTACACACACGTCAAAATTAAAAATTCAAATGTCAGTAATTAGACATAGACTCTTTTACACGTCAATAAGTAATTAACTTTACGTGTAAAGTAAATTAAAATTTATATTAAAAGAAAAGTTGCCGATACCATTGTTTTAAAAACAAGAGCAAAATACGGTTCAAAATTTAAGTCTAGCAGCTCACGGCTGAAACACAAAACCCAAAAGCCACTTTTAGCGTGATAGACAGTGGGGCGAAAAGGTAGTAAAAAGAATCAACATGAGATGGGTTGCTCGCCGAATCACCGTCGAAGTACCAGCACAATCCATAGGGAAACGCTCTAGATTAAAACAAAGTGGTTAAGATTGGCATAGAGCCAGTGGTCATCGAACCGTGTCTATCATTCACAAACAATACCGACGACCTTTAATAAGATGCATTTTCTGAAGAAAACACATTTGTTTTAGAAATTAAGTGCAATGTAGCGTTATAGTTTACATATTCAGAAGCAAATGAGAATAATAAATTGAATTCATTGAACTAGTTTAGGTACTTTAATTATCCCCGATTCCCCATCGATAATAAAATTATATAGTTACCAACCAAACCACTTGACTCCTGTAATTTGGAAAATTTTGAATTAGGTAGGTAATCAAATACTTGTTAAAATGTTTTTTTTTTTAATTAATATAACTTTGCTTGGGACTTTTCAGTAAACAGATTTTTACACGTAGTTTATGCTCAAAGTCCATGTTACTGAGGAAATTTTTTCAGAAAATAATGAAAAATCCGATATTAATCTGACATTTATAGCGTAGCGGACTGAACTTGCTCTAAAAATTGGGTAAGTACTGAGATTCAAAATAATATAAATTGTAAATAAATAAATAATAAATAATGTAAATAATAAATAATGTAAACTGAATAAAAATAATGTAAATTTATTTCAGACCATGTCCATATCGGGTAAGAAAAAACTGATTACTTAAAAACTATTGTTGATATCAAGGAATTTAATTAACTTGGAGATGTAGCCATCTGCCGCACATTGTAGTGTCCCATTTGTCTATGAACTGCACCGTCAAGGTGCTCATGTTATAAGAACACAAACACAGAAACATGAAGAAATTGATTACACTTTAATATCAGAATTTTTCATCACTGAATATTTAAATTGAAAACTATATGTATAATTTACTAACATCAATACATATAAGAAAACAGTAGGAACCACGTCTCTGTACGTTTGATAAAATTAACAAAAAATGTGTGTGGGCGATAAAAAAAGAGTAACAGAACACAAAAAAAATATTGATTTTTTGTCTGTATGTCTATCCGTTTGTACGTACTCGCTAATCTTTAAAACTTCTGAACAGATTTTTACGCGGCTTAAAGATTAAACTTATCTATGAGCAACATATAGGCTTTGTTTCATCGAAATCTGATGTCAGATAAAAAAGTTATCGTCTTTTAAAGTTTAAAGATCATTTTTCTATGGGCGATTTTATAGTTACATAAAATAGCAACTGATGGCGCCTCAAGAAATGGTTGTTATTGTGGAAAAGTATAAATACAAGCTGATTGTTTTGCTCTGTACATAAGACCTTTTGATTCTTTTGTGATTTGGTTAGTTACTGTTGTGGAATTGTTGAATTTGTTGATTTTATACTGGTATTTGGCTATAATTGGCTATGAAAAAAAGGACTTCTGATCTTGCTTTGATGTTTTGTGGGTTGGTTAGTTAAAATGGTTGATTTATTTATAGTTTGACACTTGGCTATGAAAATACGGACTTCTGATCTTGCTTTGTGGATTGGTTAGGTATTTCGGATATTATCTTTGAAAAAAAAATATATATATATGTATATATATATATATATATTTTTTTTTTTTCCATCCACTCAAAGGGAGTCTCGACTAAAGTGCTGATCGTGAACTTTATTCGCTATCTCGAAACTCGGAGACTTTTACAGATAGGGAGTTACGTTTGACTGTTGACTTCGTCTGCGTACCTATATATTTATACACACAGGTTATGATTATTATTGTAAGGATTCATTATAATCCATCCAAAAGTTGTTGTATGAATGAGTAGCTGATATTTATACATCTATAGATCCTTATAAACTTTCACCTTTGCAATATTTAAAGTATACCACATCACAATAAAAAAATTGAACTGTAAATATACAGACTAATCTGACAGAAATTTTAAATTTTTCATGTCATCAACGAGGGTGTGTAAGAAAACTGAATTTCAAACGGGTGAAGTGGCAGGCACCAAATACGAAAATAGTAAAGTATGTATTCGTGAGCAAGATATTATAAGGAGTTACAGAACACTAAAAAGATTTTAAGATTTTTGTTTGTATGTCAGTGTCTGTATGCACACTGTTCACCTGAATGTCTGAAACTGCTGAACGGATTTTTACGCGGACGAAGTCGCGGGCACAGCTAGTTATTATGTAATATTCTATAATTTTATTTTTTATTTTTTAAGAATACATCTGTTTTTCAAAACAACCATATGAAATAGATAAGATTAGTGTCATCTAGTATAATATTGAAAGTCATTGGTAAACGATTTATATTCGTATTGAAAAGTCATTGACGCGTTAGAAATAGTTCAGAGTCATTAGTAGTTAAAATAAGGCGATTAATGAAAAAATTGGAATTCTTTGTCTATTCTTGTACAATATAATTTATCTTTTCTTGAGAAAATAATCAAAGACATACCTAGTCAGTCATAGGGTAATTTGTCAAATCGTATGAAATTCTGAATGTTTATGAACTCTTGTTGCTTTAAAATCCATCTGGTGAAAACGGATTTTGAATTATAATATAACATATCTACATATATTTTAAAATGATACCTAGATGGAGATGAAATATAACATAAAATAATTAAAAGTTAATGTTCGTCATTCTGTGATCAATAAATAATTTTCATTTTCATTTAAATATTAAATATATGATAAACCCCATTTATTAGACTTTTGCTTAGCAGTAGCATATTTTTTATAAGCCTGTAGGTGTAGTGCCCTACTGCTGGGCAAGAGTCCCCACATATCTCTATTTTCTGCAATTTCCAGCCACTCCCATAAAAATCTATCTAAAAGAACCGGCCAAGTGGCAGTCAGACTCGCACACGAAGGGTTCCGTACCACTATCTATATTATAAAAAATCACGTTTGTTGTATGGAATCCTCACTGAAATATTGATGTTATTCTCTTTTTAGTATAGCGGTACTAGAAATACATCATCAGTGAAAATTTCAACTGTCTAGCTATCACAGCTCATGAGATACAGGCTGGTAACAGACAGACGGACAGCGGAGTCTTTTTCTCTTTAGGTATGGAACCCTAAAAAAGACTGAAGAATTACTTTTTTCTTGGTCGAAGAAGGTTGGTAATTTTTTTACCTCCTTGAGTTCAATGGATGGACTCTTCTAGTATAAGATGTATTTGAGTAATGTTATATTGGAGTAAGTAGTTTCACAGTAAAATGCCGTGTCGCCTTAGAAACGCGGCTTACGTAGTTTCTGAACTGAATGTATTATGGCCATGCAACTTCAGTTTTATTACCTTTTAAATAGAAAATATGAATATTTTTATACCTGACTAACCCCCCTGTTAGTATTTATATGCAATATGCGGTTTTACAGGTTATAACACTGATAACTCATAAGCTACACTTTCTTTACTAGTATGTATATTTAGATTTATAAAAAAATGCTCAAGTATTTTTATATTTACAAGTCAAATATAGGTTCTGGGTTCGATCCTCAGCTAGGGCTAGGGCAAGTTGGTCGATATGACCGCACTAACACTGTTGGTTCAATAAAACATCATCAGGCCAAGTTTTGATTGCTCCAGCCTTCCTCCGTTTAGAGGCGTTTTAATGGTTTACATGATTTTAATGGTGTAGTCTATAGCGACCACTAAAGTACTAATGAAACCCATTGGATCTGGTTTGATCCATCACCATCTACAGGCGAGGAGTGGCAACGGAATAATGGATAATTTATTTAAATTATGCGGCGTATTTATACTAAAACATTGTACAGTTATATTGAATCTACACGTCCAGTTAGTACGTGATGTGCTAAATTCACAAAATAAATTATTTGCTTATTAATTAAATATGTATTCTAGTTTACATCGCGTACGACTATATAGATGCTGTCATATGGTCCATGGGAGCTCATGACTCAATAGTAGTTCCTCTGAAAGTGGAATCAACTCATAGGCAAATAATGTTGACTTGATATATTGCATTTTGTGCATCTGGAGTTTCTAAAATCATGTTTATCTTCTTTGAGGGGTCGACATAGCATGTCAGTTTTTCCATTTTCTTCTATCTCCAGTCATTTTGTTCATTACTCCCTTACAACTCATATCCTCCTTAACGCATTCCATCCAGCGGTTTTTAGATCTCCGTCGTTCTTAAATCACTTTTTTCTACTCCTGTACTGTTATCTGTCTTTTAAATGGTCCCGAACGCTAATATAACAACATAGATTATTTGATTTCAGAAAAGTCTATAGTCTATTCCTAATATAATAGCACATGTGTCGTTATTTCGCCAAAACGATACTCCTAGCCATAGACCTATAACTTTTTTTCTTTAGCTCTACCATACTGCCAACATAATAAAATCGTTATTTTAACATATGGTGCCATTTTTAAACGTGGATTCACTGAACAAACGGTTTTTTGTATGAAAAACATTCGTTTAAGTGACTCCATGTTTCAAAAATGGCACATTTAGTAACTAGTAAGATGTCAATAAAAAAAATTAAGTCTTCCATACATACCTAGTATCTACCAAACATATGGTAGTATTTCGTACTTTTCTTTGTTTATTTTTATATTTATTTTAGTAAATGTAGTCGTAGAAAAAGTATTGTATGCAACGTTGTATAAGTAGTCAAAAAATTATCGATGTCGTCAATTTACGATGCTCGCCAAGGCTCGCATCGTAACCTGCGCCACTCGCATTTTTTAACCCTCCTTATACAACTATTGCATAAAATACTATTATGTAGCCCCAAATTGAAAACATAAATACAATAACAAACTATTAATTCTGGGAGAGGAAAAATGTTAGGAAACCTCAACAGACATGATAAGTTTTTTTAAGTAAATATTGGAGGAAAATGGAAGGAAAGAGAGGCATAAAAAAGAACTAGAGATAGTTTTAGAAAACATCTAAAAGATCAAATTAATGTTTCAACCTACAAGGATTTAAGGTTGACTTTGGAAAGAGAGAGAGTAGCGGCATTGTTGCTCCACGGGCAAGAGCTAAGCAGCAAGAGCTTTAATAATATAAACAAGAAAGAAAACATAAGATTTCAGGACGTACAAAATTTAATTAACGCCTGATCTGTGCGAAATTTGGCCGAGGTTCAAGAGTAACAGATGTCCGAGTTTGGTGACGAGGGATGTAAACAAGAGACCAAGTTATATAATACTTGGTTCGCGGGTTACATGCTAAATTAGTAATGTTGCGTGACTTGTGCCTTGTCTCATTTTTCCTAGCTGTTTTGTGAGTTTTCAAACTAACCTTTATATTTACTTTTCTACATAGCAGTGAGAGTAATACACTCTTTAAGCGACTTCAAAAAAAGTGGAACTTCGAATGTATAATTAATTACTTTTTTGTTTACGTATGTTCCTCAATAACTTCTCCGTTTTATAACCGATTTAGAAAGAAATAACTTTTTATACGCATGCATTCGCAAAGAGGGTTGACGCCAGGCAGGCGGCCGATCATTAAAATATATAAGGATGCCGAACACCATGGTCTTCAGTATTCTTATATTGGATGACTATTGACATGCATATTATATTTGGTGAAGAAAAAGCGGGAAAGCGCATCTCAGGCTCAGAAACAGCACAGTTGAGAATGCAACAGGGAACGCGCTAATATAAATAACCGGCCAAGTGCGAGTCGAACTCGCACACGAAGTATTCCGTACCATTATCTATAAAAAATCACGTTTGATGTGCGGAAGCCCCACTTAAATATTTAGTTTATTCTGTTTTTAGTACTTGCTGTGAAAATTTCAATTGTCTAGCTATTACGGTTCATGATACAAAGCCTGGTGACAGACAGACAGACAGACGGACAGCGGAATCTTAGTAAAAGGGTCCCGTTTATACCCTTTGGGTACGAAACCCTAAAAAAAGGTTTTCTTTTTCGGTAATGTAATGTCTAAAAAACAATCGCAATATAGGTACATTGATTTTATCTTTTCTTATATGTAGGGCCCATGTAATTATGCGCTTTTGATGATGTAAGAAATTTGTTCGTAGGTACTTACTTAAGTAAAATCTGTGAAATATTGTTTTAACCAGATAAAATATAATGACTTACATTCTTCACAATGGTATCCTCATAGCTGAGGGTCGAGACCATCGGGAGCAGCTCCCTCACAATAGTTCCCACACAGCACGCACTTGCGCCAAGTGTAAGGCTACTTGAGTGTTTGTGCGCGTCACCTTAAGGACAATATCAGTCCATCTTGTAGTTATCAGTACTTACATAACCGTGTCTTTTTTCGTAACTTGCTTAAAATATATAGTTTTGTTTAATCACGTATCATTTTATGCCAAGTTCCGCGCGCGGAATACATAATAAGATTTTAATTTTTATATTGCCTTGCGGACGACAAAAATAGATTCGATGGCCAGTATTTTCCACTGAATTTAAAATTTATGGAACACCGCAGAAAGATAAAGACTTTCGCATACAGCAGTGATATTGTCAGTCTTACTTTGGACTTAAACTGTTGAAATTAGCAATTCAATTAATATAAATAGGTATTCCGACACATAATGTTTTTTCATCTTAGCGCATTTCTGATTGCATCCTCAGCTGTTGCATGTCATTGATATCTCAAAGTTGCCGAAGACCATGCGAAATCAAGAAGAAATAGCCGGAACAGTTTATGATTTGGGTATAGTTTTAAAGAGTGACAAGTGACAGCCAATCATAAATATATTTGTTTTTTTTTTTTTTGGCGGGAAGTAAGGGGTTCAGTTGGAGTTTGCTTTAAATTGTTTTGCAAATTGATCTAGTGGACTTTATAATATGAAATTGGTGTAGTTTCGTGTTACAAATGCTCATGCTCATGGACAATATGTAAAATGTTTAAAGTTGACAGTGGACACTCATAGTGCGGCTGTCAATCAGCTATGAAAACCAGTGGGCTCGTATAGATTTGTCGCCAGAAGCTCCTTTGAAGCAATCAAAGGACCTACACCAACCTTTGATTGTATATTTAGATTTAGGGTTAGGAATAAAGAAGTGAATAAATAAGGATAGGCTCTAAAGGACTAGTATCCAGAGCCGTTAAATAATTATATAAAAAATATTTGAAACTATTTTGTAAACTACGCACATAAGCCAAAAGTGGCCGTTTTTCGCAAATATGCGTAGAAAAGCTTCACGTTCTCACTTTAATCTGTAAACAGTAGTTCATAAAATAGTTTAAGGGTTATCGAGGGTTTGATCAAGACAAAATTTTGAATGATATCTCCATTTCCTTTCAAATGATTTATTTAAAATGGAGGCAGGACTGAACCCCGGAAAATTCAGGTAGCACCTTTTAACATACACATTACACATGCCTAAAGAGGTAGTGGCTACACATCTAAATCTGCTTTTGATAAAAATTACAGTATTAATTAAATGTGATTTTTTATCTATTTATATGTAGGTTGATCGATTTTAATGCTCTATGAATCTATATGGTCTGAATATTTGAACGGAGCGATTGTGGGATAGATATTTCATCACTGCTTTGTGTTATAGTGTTAAAATATTGTTGGTAATTTTTTTTATTTCTAAACATGACCGTATTCGCCACAAAACAAATGATAGTTATATTCCATTCTATTTTTGTATAAGTGTATGCGCATAATTTCCGTTCGCTGAATGTACCGTGCCCGAGTCAAATTCGAATTCAATACAAAGTACACAGATGTATTCAATTCTTGGGTACGCGTTACAGCGGAAAATAAAAGATTATTTTTCTCGAAACTTTCGTGTCCATAAAATATTATAAAGTTACTTTTAAACAATTAATTTCAAATTTTATAATCTTTTTGCACCAAGCTTACTTTTACCTATAAATAATAAAAATATTGATTCATACGCAAGACTTGGCGTACTAAAGACCTAGGTACTTATTTGTGCTAGAGGGGAGATACTTATAATTAGAAAATAAAATCGACAATGGCTTGCTTATAATGTTACAAAACATAATACATTTCACATGCAAATTAAGCAACCACATTGTGATCTTTGATCTTTAAATAGTTTTCAGTACATAATCCTTCTTCTTCTTCTTTCTTTGCCTTTTCCCTATTTTGGGTCGGCTCTGTATGTCAACTCTCTCCACAATTTTCTGTCCTTCGCCATCTCTATACTAACCCTCTGTTCCCCCATATCCGATCTCACGCATTCTTCCCACGTCTTTCTCGGCCTTCCCCTTCCTCTATACCCTTCTACCTTCAAGTCAACCATTTTTTAGCCAGGTGTATAGGCATCCCTTTTCATTACGTAGCCATACCAGGTCAGGTGATGGCTTTTTAATTTGTCCACTATTGGCGCCACTTTTAGACCCCCTCTATCTCGCAACCCCAATATACTCGTTCCGGATCTTATCCATTTTAGTGACCCCAGACATCCATCTTAACAAACGCATCTTAGCCACATGCATCTTATGTTCTTCTTGTTTTTTCGTTACCCAACACTCTGCTCCATATAACAATAATATATAAAAAAATTACTAAATTTACGCCCCGAGGCCTTTTAGCCTCGTCACTCTCTAAATACCGAGTTTATTCAAGATCATTGGAGCCGTTTCCGAAAACTTCATTACTAATTAATACGGATTGCTCGTTTAAAGTATAGGATAATAGTTATTTCACATTAATAGTTTAAAATTCATCTATTTAATAAGTAATAACGTATCGGGCCAAGCGCAGTGTAGGGTTCCGTAGTTGCAAATGCCCATTTTGAGTTTATTGCCACTAAAAACGTCTAAGAGCTATTTCCATTGAATTTGTTTGAATTTCTCCTTTTCCGAGTACATTTTATGAGTTGGTCGCTTATAACTTTTTGATAGTTTTCCTTTAAACTTCGTTATATACTACTGCTGTGAATTTTTTCACATGCCCATATAAGTATAACCATTTAATAGATAGAGGGGGGTGGCACTCGACCCTAACAAAACTTTGCATTATAAAACCAAATATATCAGAAACAGATCCCTAAATCGAAAAATGATGTTAACAAACTCACAATATTTTAAAAGACCTATTCAACAATAACCCACACGATGGGTTAGTCGAGAAAAAAAAACTGACTCGTACTTGTAAGAGAGCTAGCTTAATTTTTTTTTCAATATATTGTTTACCGTTTTTTTGGCATGACTAATACATATATAAATAGCTATACTTATAGTCTCTAAGTTTCTGGTACTTATAGTGTCTGAGTAAAACCGCGGATAGACAGACTGACTTAGCAAAACTATAAGGGTTCCTTGTTTACTACGGAACCCAAAAAAAGAAGTAGTTACTAGGCCTACTTTTTTACGGCTTATTGAAATAGTTACACAAAAATACTACGCATACGATCAGAAAAAAAAAATATACTTATGTCATTTATAACTTAAAAAAAATACATGTGACTCAGTTCACTTGGCCGTGACTTCACCATTCCGAAAATAACTTGAAATTGGCCGTGGCTATTTTTGTAACAAGTTTTGGGCACGCTTAATATTCAAGTGAGTTTTTTGTCTGGTGTTTTAATTCGTCTGGCTGGCTCGTTATTCTGCTTAGTTGCCATTTCTGGTGGTTTAGGGGTCTGTGGACGATAAGGAAACGGCTTTTGCTTCTATTTCGGTTTGACTTGCAATTTTAGGAGCTGGATAGTCCGTTAGCAGACTCATTGCTAGCGCTTTCGCATGTTAAAGCAAAGTTAGGCGTGGTCCACAGTTGGATGGGTGATCGCAAGTGGCAAAGAATTTTTCATGTATCTTTGTACTGCGGAAGGCGCGTTAAGTTTGGTCCTGGTTGTAATCATGGTCAGATCGTTAAAGCCAATCTGGCTGGTACATATTTTTCTTGTCTCTCAGACCGCATTGAAGAAAAAAACTGGCTGGAATATATATTTCGAAAATTCCGTAAGGGTCTTACAAATCTTAACATAATACGTTCTTGACAAGTTTTTATGAGTAACATCATTACAGACAACTCGTAACTAAAAACGACGCTGAGATTCAAGATTACATTTAATATCTCGTTAATATACCACGACCATGTGGTTTTATAACATGGTAATAAGTAAGTAGTAGGTACATTTTAATAATTATAGCTAACGGGTTACTCATGTAAAACACGGTTTTAATCTTGTACCTACTAGTAATTTAAAATCAATATTCTCATTGTTTATGTACGTTAGATCAAATTAATATACCTTGGTATCCCTGCTTAAACAGGATGTTTTTTTTTCGAAAGTGCCACTTTTTGTAGCAACTGTCCGTGATACTGGATTACATTTTATAAGAAACATTTGGCATAAATAAGAATTTTCGATACAAGCTTAAGCACATGGAGATAAAAATTTTATTATTTTATTTTCCGTACCGATTTTTTTGGCAAACCTCATCAGTATCTCATGTTCTGCTCAGGATGTAAAAATACGCTCATTTAACTTATTTCAATTTTCGTCATTTAATCCCACCCACCCCTTCCCACTGAACGAAGTTCTAGAGTAGGTTAGGTGATATACTTACCAGGTTTTCCCAATTATGTCATCAATTATGGATCAGTCTACCCTTGGCGTCAAAACAAACCCATTACGATGTCGAAGATGCGCGGCTGAACTTAATCACGACCGAAACGAAACGCTAGAAACGTTACTTTACTTTAAAATAAATATATAGTTTTACACATTATGTATACAAAACTTATTGACGTATAAAATGCCTGAAAAGACCTAAGGGTTGGGAGTTGGGACTCATTTGGCAGCACGGAACAGCACTTTTCTTTGCTGCTATCCTTTTCTATCGCTCAGAACTGTCACTTTTAGACATAACAGCCTATTAGATAAATAAACTTGAATGTCACATTTTATAAGCCTTATACATACTTATCTGTCTCAGAATATTGTGGTGTTTCCTAAAGTAAATTACAGTCCAAACAAGATAATAAGAGACCAAACTTGAACGTGTGGCGAACACAAATGCTGCAGACTTTCTCTTGTAATTACTTGGTTTGTGTTCCAGAGTTATTTCTGTACGTGGCCGTCGGGTTAGACAGGGTAGGCTTTTGACTGAATTCGAAAATAAATAATATTTTATAACCATCTATATTTTTTCTTCCCAATATATTTCCATACTTAGCCGCTTATCACTTATAAGAAAATTTAAAGCGATTTTCATCTTATTATAAACTTCGCACGTATTTGCAAAAGTGCGCACTTTTTTTGCAAACATTTTATTGCTCATTAACGAAAACATCTAAGTATACCTAGCATTGAAATAAATTGAGTTTAGTAACTAGAATATGAAGATTTTTTTTTACTGTATTGGCAAAATAAATATAAACTACAGACATAATTGATACGGAAATGTAAAACAGACAACAATGTCACAAAATTGCACGAAAAAAAAAAACGATAAATTTTATACAAAAACATATACGTGGGGCGCACTATAAGTTTCCGGAATGAATATGAAAAAATACTATTAAAGGTACAAAATTAATTTATTGTTTTTCAAAATAATCTCCCTTGGCGTCTATGCACTTTTTCATTCGATGAAACCAGTTTTGAAAACTTTTGTGCCACTCCTCTGTGGTGACCTCTGAAACGTGTTTTTCATACTCCTCGACAGCCTCTTCTGGTGATGAAAATCGTTGACCGCGTAATTGGTTCTTAATTTTTGGGAACAGAAAAAAGTCACAAGGTGCCAGGTCGGGACTGTATGCAGGATGACACATGAGTTCTACATTTTTCGCCTTCAAAAAGTCGTTTGTCTGTCTGGCCGTGTGAGAACTAGCATTGTCGTGGTGCAGGATGATACGGCGTTTACGGTTATTTTTACGGAGTTCGTCAATAACTTCCGGCAAACAAATGGTCGTGTACCAGTCACTATTCACTGTACGACGATTCTCTAAAGCAACAGTAGCCACGAGTCCAGTTTTATTAAAAAAAGAAGCAATCATCCGCTTAGATGCACTTTTCACGCGCGCCACTTTGGTTGGTTTCGGCTCATCTTGAAAGACCCATACGCTCGATTGCTGCTTTGTTTTGGGATCGTAGCAATAAATCCATGTTTCGTCACCTGTTACTATGTCCCACACCAAATTTGACGCACCTTCGTTGAATCTGGTAAGCATGGCACTGCACCAAGTGACGCGGTCCGTTTTTTGAGCCTCGGTCAAGTTGTGTGGGATCCACCGCGAGCACAGCTTTCTCACACCCAAATGTTTGTGTAGGATTAATTGTATTTGACTCATGCCTATTTCTAAGGATGCGCGAATTTCATGGTAGGTCACATGCCTGTCTGTTTCAATCATACGGCGCACAGCATCGATGTTTTTGTTGGTCACAGCGGTGGACGGCCGACCATCGCGAGATTCGTCACTGAGATTGATACGACCACGCTTGAATTCTGCAAACCAGCTATAAACAGTTGTCTTGCATGGTGCTTCATTGCCAAAAGCTGTTTCAAGCCGAGCGATGCTCTGTTGAGCTGTCAAATTACACTTAAAATCGTAGAAAATCATACTACGAAAATTTTCCCAAGTTAAATCCATGTTGATGCAGACACACAATTTTTTAAATGGCGCTACAAGGTTAAAACAAAAGACAGTCAGATGAAACAAACTGCATTCTACAGCCAAAGAGTTCTATTTTCAAATGTTGCAATAAATTTTTAAATATTGTTTATGTAAGTGGCCAGTTCCGGAAACTTATAGTGCGCCCTATGTAACTCTAACAATTAACGACCTCCGTGGCGACCCAGAACCTCTGGGTGTAGATAAGTATTGTTGTCACCATACTTATCCACCACCCAGAGGTTCTGGGTTCGATTCCCGGTCAGGACAAGTTTGAAAATGGCCTTTTTCAAGTTCTCCTGTGTATTGGATGTTTATTTATTATATATATTGGTTATAAAATATAGTATCGTTGAGTTAGTATCCCATAACACAAGTTTCGAACTTACTTTGGGACTCGGATTTGGGATCGGAGTAATTTGTCCCTGTGTCCATGTATATTTATTTATTTATAATTAGAAATTAAAGAAAAATAATATTACCTTCAAATTGGTTGTGTCATTTTATTAAATATGAACTTTGTTTAAGGTAGATACCAGTTTAAACCCAGTAAAGTAACATGTCTTATAATATAATAAATAAGACAGTGTGAGTAAGGGCCGTAACAGACGGGGCGCAAGTTGCGCCGCGTAACAGCTAGTGATGGGAGTTGCATAAATACTCAATCAACCCATTTGAATATTTACTCAGTAGGTTGAGTAAATAAATACCCGATAAATATCCTAATTTATCCATTTGGTGAGTAGATTGATTTATATGAGTTGCGACTCATATTTATATTTATATTCATTATTTCATGTTTTCATGACAATTTTGAAACTTAAATCAAGCATAGGAAAGTGTGTGCATACGCCATAATATGCTTAAAATGTCGGTAAACGTTAAATGCGACGCTAAAATATATGAAAATACCATACTAATCATACACTGAAAGTAGGCTTCTTTGACTAATTATCATTTTTTGCTGGGAGGTGTGCAAAGACGTAATTTGATGTTAGAATAAGTAAACAGACATCAAATGCAATGTCAATATATAAATAATATGAGCACGCTCTATTTACTCAATTTATTTAATCTAGTGTGTAAATACTTAAATGGGTAGATTGAGTACTATCCACTGCCCATCTCTAGCTGTTACGCGACGCAACTTGCGTCCCGTCTGTTGCGGCACTTAAAGTATCTTACGAGTACTAACTAGCGCAGGTTTATTAAAAAGTATCTTTAACCATATTGTAACTTAATGCGACATCTAGACATGATATTACTTTAATGCTAGCTATAGGTACGTCAATACCACATAGTACTTTGCTCAGAAATCGTAAACATGGTGCTGTCTTTAATTGGGGTCATAAAGTTCAAGTTCAGGAACGGTTTCATGTGTCACCATGAACGGTTTCATGTGTCACGAGTACAGTTGATGAGAGAAATGCTACACTTAAGTGCGCCAGAAAAAGTTTGCTACATATTAAAAGATACTATTGTATATTACTTATTATCTTTTTCCATGATGATGTGGTGATTGAGAATAATGTATAAAAAAGTATATCTGGCTTATGTGTGGCTCTGACTCTGTGACTAAAGGAGCTCGGTGGTCTGACGCCAGCGGAAGAACGTATTACTAGTGCTTGCACTGCACATGTTGAACGACCCAGAACGTGGTTAGAACTTAGATGAATGACCAAAAGTGGCATAAATATAAATATTTTCTAGCTCCCCCGCGCTTCTAAAGGTACGTTAAACCGTCAATTCCAGTTGTCATCATTAGATGACATTCATCAAGCTATGTCAGATGTCTTTAGGTGGCTTTAAAAATCTGGAAATAGTGTTGCCCTCTTACACGGAAAAGTAAAAAAAAATAGGTACTTAAAGAAAGTAATTTTGGTTCATTCATTAACTGACATTGCACATATTTTGGATTTTTTTTAAAGTCTATTTGAAAGTATAAACTTTTGAACCAGATTGTACCAGTTTTACGAAAAGGGACAATGGCACATAAAATGTACGCACTCGTTAACGTAGATCGCGTGACTAGCACATCATACTTTTATATCCTGATCTCAGATTTTCTGCAATCTTTGAAATTGCTGAGAGACTGATTAGATGCTGAGAATAAAGTGTATCGTTTTTGAGTGACTCACGATTCGAGCACCATTATTCATTTACCCGACTTAGTGTTGAATCACACGCAGCATATGATGCGCGCCTATGATGTTTATATTGTTTATCATAAAATGTTAAACCTACCCCGTTTACACAACGCAAATTTCTATGAATAACTTTGTTTAGTAAAAATTGATCTTTTTATTAATATTTTTGTATGGAAAAGAATATATTGATTCAGCCATGTAATAATAATGTGATCAAATTGAAAATAATATTGGTAATCACTTGGAGGTTCTGGGTTCAATTCCATGCCAGAGACAAATTGTAAAATAGCCTTTTTCAAATTTTTCTAGGTCTTGGGTGTTTATTTGTGCAAATTTTCAGACAGTATCCCAGATTACAAGTTTAAAAACTTAGTTTGGGGCTAGCTTAATTACTGTGATATGTTTAATTGCTATTATATTTATTTATAATATTAATATAGTGTAAATTGTAATTTGCCAATGTCTGAAACTAAAAATAAACTTAAAATTTATCTATTATATTAATTATAAAAAGTGTCAATTCGACAAAGTGACGGTTAAGTGGTTGAAACGTCAGAATGTAAAGGTTTTTGACAAATTACTTACTAGGTACCTTCAGCGTTAGGTTCTTCAAATTGAGCGTGAACCGAGAGGCATGTGTGACTGATGTTGCCAATCCATTTTCAATCCAGTTACCAGTTACCTACCTATTTCTACTAGGTGTATGTGATGCTTTTTATTTTAATTCTTATTAATTGTATTAGTCACTTTAAACGAAAAATTAATTTCCAGTAGTTTTGTCAATTATGGAATTAGTATAGTTAATTAAGATACTCGATAAAATCATTAAAAAAAATTATGTTAATAAATTAATGATTTGATTCTTTGTTATGTGAATGGTTTCATAGCAACCCAATATCCACAATTAGGTACAACAATATTTTTGTTTTTGTTTAGTTAAATAAGTTGTTCGAATCTATTTAAATAGATTCAAGGATAATTTATTTATTGGGATTTAAGATCCCGTCTTAGTGTGCGTCCGCTTTTTGAAATTAAACAACTATATATATATATATATATACTATATTATGTATGTATATATATAAGGCGAAAGCAAAAGCGGACGCGGAAGCGGAAGCTAAAGCGAAATCGATAGCACATTCTTATTATGCAAGATGCTTTTTGAACTAGATAGTCCGTGATCTGAAAATATTATGGTATTGTTGTGATTTTGATGAGTTCATAATGTTATGAGGTTTGTATCAAAATTAATACTTGACTATAGAATACGGATATAGGAGAATAGGTTTTTTTTTATAAAAAAAAGACAGTCTGTTGCTCACTAAATGTGTATTTAAATAAAAAACGAGTATTTAAGAGGATAATATAAATTATTTTTCGGATTTTGATAACAATTTAAAGAGCAACCAAGGACCGTAAAATAAAGAATATTTCAGATCGCATGTGTAGAGTATACAAATAGTAAATATATAAATGATAATAATAAAATAATTAGATACTATAGGCCGATCGATAGCAACACGGTCCGACAAGTGTGAACGGCGATCGCGTGGCAACAAGACGTTGAGTGTTATTTAGCTGACAAGCCGATATTAAAATAACATATGTATTAAGTGCTATCAGGAGTGTCCTAACGTACTCGTTCAACAGGTCACTACAGTATGAAGCAGCCACCCGAGCCGAAGGTTTCGAAAATATTAATTAGATCGAGCTATTTAATGTATTAATACCGTAGGTGTGTACCATTTTAACTCTTTCCCCATCACGTTCAAAATGGATGTGATCAATGACAAGTGACATTATTTTATGACTTTTTCTCTTTTTTTCAATTATAAGACCCATTAATAAACGTCACCCAAGTATAAATCATAGTAAGGAACCACGTTTCAAAGCTACTCGTATACTCATCACTGGTAAGGTAACACACATTGATGAAACACTTTCGCATTAAGGCACTGAGGCATATTAGACGAGACAATGCGTAGCTTCCTGAATGCTGCCCAGCTGATTCAGATTAATTGTTCCCAGACAAAATTCTAACTAAATCGTTCGATGTGTCAATAACATCATCTTTTTGGTTGTTACAGAATAGCCTAGCTCATCTTGTATTGAGCCTATTTTTCAACTAAACAGGTTTTGAATAAGAAAGTTTGTAGCAACGTAAACTTTTCCGTCAAGTAAATATGAGACGTAACTGTTATTGAGTTTTAATTATCCATGTCATCATAATGAGGGATTTTAAAATAGCAACGTGTCTGGTGACCTTCGGTGTACAAAACAGCTGTTAAAACTATATATAAATAAAATCCAGCTGACGCCTAATTTATAGCGATTCTTTATCGCTATTTGTGTTTTAAGACTGCACTCATCATCGGCTACCTGCTGTATTCCACCGACGGGGAAAAGGCCTTTCTTAGTACAATATGCCATCTACATTGATCTTGCCTTACGAAACTTTCAGTGTCGGTCTAAAAAGGAAACCACTATTACGTTACCTAGCAAACTTTCTAGCCTTTGCAGCACATTACGCCCAGTTAAGCTGAGGCACTTTTGGTGATCACAACACAACATGGATCATAATTAGATCTTCGAATCCAAGCCGTTCGAATAGCAGCTGAGTGGCCGTATTTTTGCGTAAAACACAAGTAAGTGCCAAGTTACCAGTGTACTTGGGCACTTACTTGTGTCTCAGTATATAGTCTGACAGTAAAGAGCGCTGTCCAGTGACAGCGCTTTTTACTTTCAGACTATATTCACCTTTATTTCTATTTGCCAACCGCTTCTTGCAGCGCTCATTGCTGGCAGTACCAATCATGACAACAAAAGTATTGCTGGGTTGTCTATTAATGCTTAATCCCGGCCACTGTAACTGTCAAAACCTTGTGAAATTACTAATTTATTATTCTTGACCTTGGATTTTAACTTTCTTTTACTTTTTAATCGACTTACATTTAATTTCTACTCTCTATCTTTGGGAACGAAACTTTTAAACATTGTTAGCTTACAACATTGTTACTCTTAATAATGACTTGTTTATAACATAATATTTCAAACACCTTTATCACCCACTGACGTTAAATTAGTGTTAGAAATAATTAACAATGGTATTTATTAGACTCCATAACCTAGAAGACTACTACAGTTTTTTTCCTTATGATAATAAATATATTGCATTTTCTTTACAATGTCCAGTTCATTGTGTAAATAATAATGTATTACTTTATAAAGCGCAAAAGTAATTCTTTGGATCTTTAAAGATGTAAAAATTGACACTTATCCTTCCAAAATCAGCAGACGAAAATTGTAATTAAACATACGTAATGACGATCATCGTTTTCGTGTCGAAAATACTAAACATAACCGTTTACCAGGTAACCGACATAGTGTTGTGATGTAACCTTAAAATGGCAATATTTTGAGGTAAAATGATAAAGGAGATCGTCTATGCGATTCTCCCTCCATACATATTAAAGACATTTAACTCAAACACAAAAAGCAATGGAAACAGATCAACAGATAGAAAAGGAACAAAAAAATTTAAAAACATACAAAATACCATCACAGAATCAAGTGAAATTGTGGACAATGCTCAAACATACGAGGTTAAAAGAACTCGAAATAGTAGAAAAATAACAAAATTACCAATATTATATTCATTCCTCGTTTTCTATGTATGTTTTATAAATGTGATAATTATGTGTGATGTTAGTCATAGTGAAGTAAATTTAAAGACATTTAAAGAAATACAAAGCACACGTGCTTCGCATGCTTATGGGAGAGAAAAAATTAAACATGGACATAAACATGACTCACATAGCAAAAATATGCGTAAAGGTCGTGCTTCTCAGAGGATAGAAGAAGACGATATTAAATCTGACAAATACTCTAGTACAGAAGTTAGAGAACTTAGCAAATACTACAACTATTTCAAGAATAAGGATGATATGATCAATTCAACTGCGTATCAATACCGATATAAGCTACCTAGATATATTTATGATGATATACATGCTATAGGATATCCCCATGATCTAGCAGTAAACCCCTATTATGTGAAAAAAACAAATTTTAATCTAAGACCAGAGAAACACCAATTCAATGAAAAAATCGTAAAATTTGGAGTTTTATTACCAGCGGATCCTGGACAAGTGTTTTCTCTAGTAAAAGTTTTGCCTATATTGGAAATGGCTGTGCCTGCTGTAACTAAACCAGACGGTCCACTGCCTGGCTGGAAAATCTTAGTCGACTACAGAGATACCGGCTGTTCGTCAGTGGAAGGACCTTTAGCTGCTTTTGAATTCTACATCAACGGTTCCGCTGGTGAGTTGAATTACTTTTATTATTATTTCTTCTCTTTTATATAAAATTTATATTTACTCTTGTAATTTTAGTAACATTGTACTTTCTTTTTACTTTTGTTAGGAGTTCCAAAAATGGATTAAGATTCCAAAGAGGAAAAAAAGTTATCTTTCAAGCGATATTCTATTTTAAAATTTTCTTTTTCCTCATATTTATACAATGAGTAGGTATATTTTTTGTTTTATTCATAGAAAAAATCTATTAAAACTGGCAAACTCTGACATTGTCTTTGTTTTTACTGAAGTGAACCATTGTTGCTTTATTTCGCAACTATACACTATTTTTATTACATGAAATTTAAATAATAAACAAAAGTATCGATAAAGCGCATTTTCCTATATGCCGAATTTCTCTAAACGTAAATACACTACTCTACTATGACTTTCGGAGGTGTATTTGTGTTGCAGTTTATTGGTATATTTCAAACAAGAGCCAAATTTTTGCTGCCTCTATCCTTTTACTAAATATAACACTTTTTTGCTATTGTTCTATTTTTCTTTAAATATGTTACTAAAATTACAAGCCATTCCCCAAACCGTAAGTTAAGAATTCTTAAACTTGCAGACGCCTTTATTGGCCCGGGCTGCGAGTATGTTATCGCCCCTGTGGCTCGATACGCCGGGCCCTGGGGGATCCCCGTCTTAACCGCCGGGGCCCAGGCCGAGGCCTTTAGCTACAAGAGCCCGAGCTACGTCACTCTAACCAGGATGATGGGCAGCTACATCCAGGCCGGGGTTGCCATACGAAAAGTCTTTGAGGTAATAATCCTTTTTGAATGTTGTTGTGTCGTTGTTGCATGTTGGTGTTAAATATAGGTCTTTTTTTACTTTAAAAGCTGTGGATATTTATTATTTCGTTCCTTACTTTTTGACTAAATTGTCTTTTGTAATTATCGATACCCGATTGAGATTAACCGATCGATGTTCTCCGTTTTAGCTTCGGCAAAACTTATCGTATGTCTGCTATACTCTATAGCAGGCTGAATTTCATCAAATCTCGTAAAAAAATTGAGAAGGTTCTCTAATTATTTAGAAGTTTTCGTCAAATCAGTGTATGCAAAATGTCAGAGCAATATGACAGCTGTTTAAAACACAACTTTTTTGTCATATCTTTCCTACATCGTAGTATATGAAAATTTTGAAAATGATTGAAAATATATCCTTCGTCTTCGGAGTTCTAGAAAACCGGTTTTAATAGTAATAAATCAATTTAATCTGTTTTAAATAGGTATGTAATAAATTATAACATATTTTAAATAATGCAAAATCCAACATAAGCTGTCACGTTTTTTAATTATTAAAATATGTTACAAATAAACTTGTTTATAAGCATAAGCTTAATACCATTTTTATCTGTAGTAAACTATAAATACAAGGTATAATAGAAACTATTAATAAATAAATGTACATGTATGTATAACGAGTACTCCTATATTTATTATAATCTATTTACATACACAATTGCATTAAAATGCTGAATAGAACAACGAATTGCGCGTAAATTATGATCCTATAAGAATTTATATGTCATTTACTGATAATCGCAACACGTGTTTGGCATGAAATAGCTAAGGAATGCTAAATTAAATAAAAATTCCTTGAGCATCGCATTTCGGTAGTCGACGCCAAAGGTTGTGAATCTGAGAATAATGGATATGATATGCCTATTTTTTGTTTTATTTGTGTAAAAGTAAATTGAAATAACGAAGTGTAAAATCTCTTTCTGATTGAAGCAGCTTAACTCTTGTCATTAGAGTAAGTAATCGGGGTGGTTATGTAAAGAATGTCTCAGATGACAGTAATTAGACAGTCGGGTGTTGGCTGGTGTAAAACTTTTCACATAGATACGTCCCCAAAGAGTGTTGACATCAGGCAGGTGGTCGATCATAATAGGTTGGGGAAAAAGTCTTTTCGCATTTTATATGAAAATTCAAAACATTTTTTAATATAGTTTATTTACATTTAACTAAACTATGTAGGTACCATTTCGTTTGATAACTTTTTGCCATCTTATAGGTAGGGACATGATCCCATTGCTATAGAAATTTTGGGGCTTCTGATCAAAAAACTGCGTCAAGTAGTTTTGGCAGTCCTCTCGTGATGTTAACCTGACACTGCCTAAAGAATTCTGAAGAGACCGAAACAGGTGGAAATCTGAAGGTGCCAGGTCAGGACTATACGGCGGATGCATTAAAGCCAAACTCTCTTAATTTTTGCTGAGTGGTTAAAGATATGTGAGGTCTAGCGTTATCATGATGAAAAACCACACCCCTTCTGTTGATTAATTCCGGCCGCTTTCTCTCAACTTTTTGCTTTAATCTTTTCAGTTGTTCGCAGTAGAGTTCTGAATCGATGGTTTTGCCTGGTGGTAACAGCTCATAATGAATAATGCCCTTCCAATCCCACCACACACACAGCATCACCTTGTTGCGAGTTAACCCGGGTTTCGCCACAGTCTGTGAAGCCTGACCGGCCTTTGACCATGACTTTTTTCGCACGTTCTTGTCGTACGTGATCCACTTTTCATCACCAGTTATCAATTTCTTCGAAAATAGTTCGGTCTCATTACGTCGTAATAAAGAATCACAAATGAGTACACGGTTCATTAGGTTTCTTTCAGAGAGCTCGTGAGGTACCCAAATATCGAGCTTTTTTGTGTACCCATTTTTTTTCAAATGCGCCAAAACTGTTTTGTGGTCAATTCCCAGTTCTTCAGCTACGTCGTAACGACTGATATGCCGACCTTGCTCCACTTTTTCAAAAATAGCATCCATTTTATCCGTAACAGGGCGACCAGAGCGACGTGCATCATTGACATACAAATTTCCGGATTGAAAACGCTTAAACCAAATTTTTGCTACTCTCACAGACACTGCACTAGGTCCATAAACATCGTAATTTTTTTTCGCGGCTTGCGTTGCATTTTTACCTTTTTGGTAGTAAAATTTTAAAATGTATCTAATTTCTTCATTAGATTTACTCATCTTGACGGTAAGAAAAACAAATGAAAATCACACATTTTCCTAATTTGAATTTGGAATTATCTTCTTTAAAATTTTAACTTTTAAATTAACCAAAACCAGCCAGGTACAAATAGTATAGCCAAAGTGGTTTTATTACAAGTTCATACAAACTATATGCGAAAAGACTTTTTCCCCAACCTAATAAAACTAAAGCCAAATTGTTTCAACTGTTCCGGCTATTTCATCTGAATTTCGCATGATTTTCGGCATCCTTGTGTGATCATTGAAATGCTTAGGTATTATTTTTTTGTGTGTTACCAGCATTGTAGGCGTAATTTCCCCGAACTTTGGTCGCGACTTTTCGGCATATATTTAGTTTGACACTAAGGCTGTGAAATAAAACGTGAAAAGAACTTACTATAAATTAACTAATATTTTATGTTCGAATCCCACTCATAGCATTTATTTTTTGTATATTTGCAATGAAAACAATTTTATGTAAAAACTATTTTTGGCCCGTTGTTTTGAATAAATATGAATGGCATTTCGTAATTTGGTCTCGGGCACGTAGCATTTTATTACATTTTATACGAGTATTTAGCGTTTCTTTTATCAGCTACAATATCTGTTAAATAAATAAACGCAGACGTGTCAAAGATATAATCAGACGAGTGTGCCTTTCGAAGTATGAATTAAACGTGTTAATGTGCCATTAGTTCTGTTATTAAATAAATATGTAAGATTGTTTTTTATTTTTATTTATTTAACCTTTATTGTACAAAATACAATTGTATAGCAGAATAGGCGGCCTTAATGTTAAAAGCATTATCTAACAGTCAACCTTTGGAATTGTTGTTTTCTTACCCGTTACTGTCGGTGCGTCTGCATGAATTAAAAAGGAAAAATGTGACAAAAAGTCACATTGAGATTGTCATTACCCAACACTACATTAAATTTAGTGACATACCTAACAAAAACTAAGCGCAGTGTATTTAATTTGTTGTTTGTATATCATAAAAAACATTAGACCGTAATATAATATGTATAAATTCGTATATTGTTAATAAGTTACTATAAATGGTTGACAAGTTTTTATTTTTGTGCTTATACACTTGAAGTTTATTAGAAGTGATGAGTAGAAGCGCTCAATGCTTTATGGAGTTTTAAGACCGCATGAGTGTACTCCCGCTCCGCGCGGCATATAAATGTCGCTTTCTCTGTCTAGTGTGTAGGTCCTATCTCAGAAAATACTACTTGAATGTAAGAGACAAACACAAAGATGTGTTTGCCTACAAAAACTGAGAACGTAACTTCTTTCTGCCTCACACGCGTGGGAGGCATAAATGCCCCACACCGCACTAAAATAATATCGAAGTCGAATCACACTTAATTAGTGACGCGTGACGCCCGCGTAAGTCTGACGTGCGGCGAAAGAGGTATGGCTTAATTTATTAAGTCTTGAAATATCTAATTTTTTACACATGCATTTGTGAGGTTTTTAGACCCCACAAACATTTTCTTCATTTTCTCGGTTTTCTCTGACCTGAACTCGGGGCAAAGCTAACGTTACATAATATTAGTCTTTTGATTTGTAATGGCTTGTATAAATAAAATAAAAATATATATATATATATATATATTATTTTTATAAGCATAACCTTGATCATGACATTATATATAAAAAAGTATATATGTGTGTGTATTATGGGGCCGAAAGATCTTAAAAAGCACCTTCAGAAAGATTCAGTGTGATGTCGTTCTATTCCATAATGCTCATTTCGTTAAATAGCCAAAAATCCAGATTTTATTTTAATTTATAAGTTCATCATTCATTAGATGAACACTTATTTACTTATTTTATGACCAAGCTATGTCCAATAATACTTCTTGATAGCAAACGTGATTTGATTCCATATCAGGGGCTTAAACCTATCCGGGGATTCATTAGACTGGGGTCAAAGTTCGAGAAAAATGAGATTTTATGCCCGAAGTTTGGGTTAGGGAAATCTGGTATTATTTACATTTAAAGGTTAGGAATTGACTCGGCTTGTTGAAATTAGGGGCAGATAATTTGGAAATTAAGATGAAAACCTTTAAAAATTTTAATAATCACCTAATCCGTATAATATTATATCTTATTTATATTACAATCTTCCAGTGTCAAATAGTACATTGTTAAACGAGGGTTGTAAGTTATCACTTTCACTCGAGTTGAACACTCTACTTTTAATCATAAAAGCGAAGAAAAGATTAAAAACTGTCAAAATAAATTACTTTTGTTTTGACGTTTAGAAAAAAGTATCTGATTGACTCGTTGGAAATTAGCGGATTGTACGTATGTATGCTGCAGCTATGGATGGGGAAATAAAGTGTGTCTCAGATTGCCAGTCGAGGGTGATGATAAGGTTAAATACGATCAGAGCCTTTTTTACCGTGTCACAGAATTAATATAAACCGCGTTTACACAATTCTTTATTTCCCTGGCAAAAAAATTTTAGTTTTCTCATGAGAATTGTTTTATCAGCTGACTATAATCAATAAAAAATACTCTAATTATAATATATTATTATATTTGTGATGAATTTCAAAGCTCGAGGACATCTCTGATGTTCATTATAATCATAATATATTTAAAAGGGTCAGTATTTTAATTATTACCTTTAAAAATATTCTAAATATTATTACACGTTACATATAAATGATCTGTATTTATAACAACTCTTGAAAAATGACACTATGTAATCAATAAAACCCCTCATAACCTTGATCATGACATACAATGCCATAGTCTGACGTAATCCACATGAATGACTCTCAGAAAATATGCATCCATGGCTCCAACTATAATAATGTTTTACCATATTTTGCAATAAGGAGCGATGAGTAGGCAAGAAATACGTTCTTTCCCTGCTTATATTTAAGGTTATATCCGTGCCAAGAAATTATAATAAAGGTTTAAGTAATTGCATATAAAGCTTCCATGCTCGTCTGGGAAAAATGAATAACGTAGAATGTACCAGTAGTTTCTCTTACCGCGCTGATTATAAAACCTGATCGAGGGAATGGGCCAGAATCTGAATCATATCAATATTCAATGCGGCTAGCAACCCATAACCATTTTGATTCCATATTCCATTCTCACGCGGGAAGTGGTCTAGGGCTCTGTCTGCTTCGAACCACAATACCTCACATTCTCTGTCTGCCCCATTAAGGATTGCCAATCTCCATGGCCGAGTTTTCATCATGCCACGCTGTCACACCGGAGATCCCGGAAATAATTTCGTTGAGTTAGTATCCCATAACCCAAGTCTCGAACTTACTCTGGGGCTAGCTCAATCTTTGTGATTTGTGCGTATTTAAACTACGCCGTGTAGCTTCCAGCTAATACTTACTCGTAATAGGAACACTTCATCACTTTCTGTGGTTGTTGTAAGAGATAGCTAAAGGCCTACCTGACGTCAACTCTCTTTGGTAATACGTCCTTCCTATCGTTAAACTATATTTAAATCATTTAAACTGTTTCGGCTTTTCTTTTTCACTTCGCGCGGTCTTTAGCATCATAGGGTTGACCATTGACATGCATATTAAATTTGGAAAAGAAAAAGCGGGGAAGTGCACCCCGGGTTCCGAAGGAGAATAGCTGAGGATGTAACTGGGAATGCGCTAAGATGAAAGTATAGTGTATTACCTGTGCGGCTTCAGAAAGCAAGATCGTGTGTGCTAAGATACCAACCTGTGGAAACCACATGTCTTAAATTACCAGACAAACAGTCATAACTTAAGAATTGTCCGTGAAATGCGTTTTACGATCAGCTCGTAAAACATCTTTGAAGATATAATTAGTAACTTTAGTACTACGAACCTTGGCACTTGAGCAGACTTTGAAATTGATATCATATACACGTCTATTTTTAACGGGATAGACATGTTTAAGGGTTGTGTTGTTGATGAGTTGTCCAACCAATGACCTGCTTATTGACTTGCCTAAAATGCCCCACATGTTTTACAATGCACGACTTAAATGAAGCAAATGACAAGGGAGTCGCCGTGGCGAAATATCAGGTCAGGTTTATTGTGGTTGGTTCCTTTCAACTCGAGAAGAATTAGCAGATGATTCAACCGGGAACACGCTAAGATGAAGTTGTGTTGGTTGTCAGCGGTGTGGTTGCTGGCGTAGTATAGGATTTTCCCATTTGTCTTTAGAGGTGACTATAAGACTTACACCATACATCTCCCGCCCCATGGTTTTTTTTTTTTCATAAAAGAAAATTACATAAATACCTATCAGAATCACTATATGTGAGCCCAGAACTAGGAGTTACCTCAATTTCTTAAGAATTCTTTATCAGGCCTTGATCTGGTGACAATGAGACGAACTTACATATTTAAATAAAAATAAACAACAATTTTCTAAATCTGTTCAAAAACAGAGAAGTTATGAGCGAATGTAGTCGCTTTGAAAGAGACAAAATTTGTTTGTTCAATTTGAAAGCGAGTTAAAAGCATAAAAAGATGATAATGTCGTACCTACTCATTTACAAAACATTATTTAAAGCTATGCAATTTTCTTAATGGAAAGCCGTAATGGTTTGGGAACAAAATTCTGATCTAAATACATTGCAGAAAATTCCACGTTCTTTTTTGGAAAGAAATGAAGTAATAGGTATTAAGGTTGTCATTTAGAACATGATTTAAGTATATATGCTCAAAGACCGAAAACGCTAATTAAGCGAAAAAATAAGCCACTGCGCGTTGTGGCTTACGTAGAATTTTAAAAAGTATGATGCACGTTTTTTTTCTTTTTGATACTCTTGTACTCTTATCGCTCTTTTAAACGGTCCCGAACACTATCATAAGAACATTGAATAATATGGTTTCAGGAAAGTCTATACTCTATTCCTTATAATGGCACGTGTGTCGTAATTTTTTTTCATTAGAATACTCGAATTTGCCAATTGCCTATGTAAATTATTACACTTACCTAGGTTAGGGTTTCGATCAACACTAACTTGACAAAAAAACTTGAAAAAGCACAACTGAACTAACAACTTAAAAAAAAATAGTCACTAGATCAGAGATTAAGAATATACAAGTAGCCACTGGGAAGTAAACGTCAATTAAAAAAAAAACGTTATTGATA
The DNA here is from genome assembly GCA_943193695.1 of Acrobasis suavella. NCBI lineage: Eukaryota > Metazoa > Arthropoda > Insecta > Lepidoptera > Pyralidae > Acrobasis > Acrobasis suavella. The sequence continues at coordinate 36,332,317 of OW971928.1, forward strand.
CCTAGTATCTGCCAAACATACGAGTATGTCATACATTTCCATATTTGCATTGTTTATTTTCGTATTTTATTAGTCAATATATTCCTAGAAAAAGTATTGTATGCAACGTTGTATAAGTACGTCAAAAAATGCGAGTGGCGCAAGTTACGATGCGAGCCTTGGCGAATACATACTTCACTTGCAAGCGCTGTATCTTTGTAAAGTTTTACTACTTTACTGAATGAAAGAATACGGGTCCAAAATTTTTGAGTAATTTAGTTGATGGACAAAATAACATAAAAAAATGATTATCCAGTCCACATCCCTATTGTATACAAATTGTTCGCTGAGGATCAATAAAGTTTCTAATAAATAATAAAGGTTTTAACTATAATTTATTTATCAAAACGGCCACGTCGAATTGTGACAATCAATCAAAACTATTTAAAATTACCATACAAATTACCATACAAAATTCCCATACAAATCGCACACTTTTGTATTTAAAACCATTTCTTTTTTGTTTTTTGACTGATAATTTAATTTCGGTATACTATATTGATCTGACAATTATATATATATAGCCCGTGGTTCGATTTATTAAGCATAATATATTATGTCCCTTACACGTTGTATATGTTCATGTATATCTTACGCTCGTTTTCTCTTCCATTGCGTAGGTAATCAAATCGATTTTATCTGCCAATACCGGGGAGAAATGTTGAGTTAATGTACAATAAACAGCATGAATGCTGGTTATGGGAGGCTATATCTCTGGTAACGTATGAATTCCGTTTTTATTATTTATAAACACTCTTGCTTTCATATCCTTGTCTAACCTTACGACTTGCTACACTGATGGACGGGCCGGCACTGTCGGTTCGGCAGTATGTGTCGAACCACATAGCCGACCCGAAGCGACCGCTGCATTACTTTCGGCTTCATTGTGACATGACCATGACAGCTGTGTCAATCGGGTACTTCCTTCGGGTCTGATCGGCACAATCGGTTTTTAATGCATAAAAGAAAACTTCATTGCCAATAGCCGGCCGGTATAATTCGGCAGTTGCCAAGCCGAGTGATTATGGGCAACGGTTTGGGATTCCTGAACATCCGGGACACTAACTTCTGTGGATTTAATTTTTTTTCTATCGCGTGTAGCTGAGTGTCCCGGAATGTGTTAAGACTGATATTAATTTGGTTATTGAATGTTTGTTTTCATAAATGTCATTGTTTTTATTTACTTTTGTTTATAATTTTTGGCTTTCATACCCGTATCTTAATTTCAATCAAGATTTATATTAATTTGGTGATTAAATAGCATTAAAGTTTTCATTGTTATTATTTTAATTCTGTAGTATTAATTTCCTAACAGGATGATAAGTAGGTATGCCTGTTATCCGTGACGAAGTAAAACCAGCGTTTCTTCAGCGTTAGAAGGGAACTTCTAACGAAGTCCGGCAGAAGCGGCTATGTCGGACATTTGTTTCCTATATACCTATATGTAACTTGCGTTCAAGTATTCCACAATACAAGTTTAAGCTTTCTTTGGAGCTAGCTCATCTGTGTCATTTGTCCTTACCTATTTTTTTATTAACCTATTTTGTCCCACTACTAAGCAAAGATTTCCCCCATTTTCTTCTTTACTTATTTACTGAATAAGAATAAATTTTTTAATTTTATTTTGTTACAGGAATTCAACTGGCGAAAACTGGGAATGCTTTACCACAACAATGACCCCACAACTGGACAAGGAAACAGCCCGTGTTTCTTGACCCTAAGCGCTATATTCACCGTATTGAAGAAGAAAGAATCCAGCGCCACCATACCTAATATACCTTTTGATGAGCGGAACACCACTACAGCTACTATTAAACAGTTATTGAGAAAACTGTCATTGAATACTAGAAGTAAGTATTAGGCAAGGATTTTGCTTACTGGTTGGGTTGCTACACACTAATTCGGGCCGACGTTAATCTGCACTGCCTGGCGGTAAAATCGAATATATCTAGATGAATGCTCGGGAAAAAGCCGCTTTCAGCAGTGGGAATGCCGGGCGGTGAAATCGAATATATGCAGACAATTAAAAACACTGCCGAATAGAATGATGTCGACTCGAATAAACTGTCCGATCGGCACAAGCCGAGTGAAGCCGAACAAGTGCAGTGATTGCTTGGGTCGGCTTTGTCGCTTGTGTGTGTAGCAACCCTAAGGTGACCTGAGGAGTTTAATGGTCAAAGCGGGCGAACGCATCAATAACGGTTCCGCATGTTAAGAAATCTTGGGCGGGGTCGGTAACAAGTTAACAACTAGAGGCTCCAAGAGCTGTAGACCTCGCGAGTCACCCCGACTCGTTGAAGTTTCTCCCATAAAAAATGAGTAAAGAAATGCTCAGACAAAAACGTTGCGTCTTAAAATATTTCCTTTCTAAAAGTTTTCAGCCTCATATTTCCGACATTTTGAAAAACTGGATCTGCAAAATTTCTTTATAATTTTCAAACCTTCTCACAAAATTTCAAGAGAATCGCTTGAGAAATTTGACCTAAAGGCGAGACAGACGGACAGACAGACAAAAGCGTCGTTTGCCAATCTCGAAACTGAGACACTTTGCTCGGTCAACAAGATACATAGGTGTTGGTATTTCTAGTTCCGAACTTTGGACGACGCGTTGCTACAACGTACTCGTAATGAATTCACTCTTCCCGCTTCGTTCAGGCACGAAACATAGCAAGCGCCCGGGACAGGCGCCCGGGACGCTTAGTTAAATTGTATAGAATAGAATAGTATGTAACGAAACATAGCAAGCGTCCAAGGCGCGACGTGGCACCTCAGACGCTTGCTATGTTTCGTTCGTAGGTAAGTGCGTTGTGTCGGCGTAGCGCACCGTGTGTACTCTTTGGTTATTTGCATGTAAAACGACGCAGCGACAGCGCTATGTCTACGCAGCTCTGACAATATTCGCCGGGTCACGGCTGTCGCCAGACGACAGTCGTGAAGCTATGTCAGATGTTTTTAGGCAGCTTAAAAACATCCGACACCAGTGTTGGCTACTAATACACTGGATCTGGTTTACTACCTATGTTTTTGGCTATAGCATGAACAAACAGACTTAGCAAAGTAGTTAAGGTTATTTCTTTCAATATTTCATTATTTATTGTTGATATTTTGATGCAAAATAAATTATAAAAATACTATCTACGTGCCTTTCAATTGTGTTTGGCAAATACAGAACTAGAGAAAAACAAGGTAACTACGTTTACGTACTTTAAAATAGATATATTGTCATTTTTTATAAGTACATATATTTAGCGACACAAACGGCTTACATTACTAATCAATGATACCATAAAAGCTGACTTTGTCATCATTCATATTTTTAAATGCACAATAACAACCCAAAAGCCAATATTGTGGACTGACAGTCAAGTGCAAAAATTCAATATTCATATGTTACGAATTTGTTTAAATTTAATCTGATAGTATAATAGTCCTATTGAAAACAAAACAAGAGCACAGTATTATTTATTTATTAGTACAGTAATAATAACTTTTTGAAATTGGCGTTCTCTGCAGTCAACCAAATATATATACATTTTGTCGTTTTTATCTTGATGATAATTAACCGATACTATTATTGCATCTCCAAGAAGATTGAAAACTAAAACGTTATGATACTAGGAAGTCATGAGGTCATAAGTGTCATAACAGACGTTAATCGATTTATTTTTATTCTGCTGATACATATAAAATATTAACTATGCGCTTACTTGCAAGGATGTGGGTACAAATATCTGTGACTTGATTATCAATTGATTGACGCAATATTTATTTGATGGTATGATGTCGTTATTAAAATTAATATTAAATTTCAGTCTTTTGCATTGTCATTTTCGCTTATTAACAAAATATTTATCCTGTTATCATAAAAAAAAATTATACTAGAGATTTTCATTTCGAAATCTCTAGTATAATTTCCTTAAATCTTGTTATTATTCTAAAATTTTATTGACCCATTTATAATAATTGATCAATAAAATTTTTGAATAATAACAAGATAAAAGAAAACTGTCTGATAATCCACGTAACAAGATTTTTACCATATAAAAATGTCACCTAAAAACCCTATCAATATTTTAATTTAAAACATATTGCAAACACACAGACTAAAATCAAGACTGCTTTTGCGCAACTTTGCTCATAAGTCGGATTAATAGCTAAAGTTGCAGAAACGTGCAATCATTTCGATTCCAGTTTAATTAATTTAACTTAAGTTGGGATGTTTAAACCCTAATATGTTTGACTCGCTGAAATGGATTTTATGTGGTTCAAGTCGAGTTCAAGGTAGTAAGTTGTTTGTACAAATAAAATAACTCAAGAGCATGTTCAGGGTTATTATTAGAAAAAAAAAAACATTCTTGGGACAAACTCAGCAGTTACAATAATATAACTTACAATTATTGTAATGTATGATGATGGTTTATTATGTGTTATTGTACTGTTTGAAAAGATTTAAAAACAACATTAAAACAATCTTTCATAAAAAGAAACAACCGAATTTATTTTTTTGTCACATCTCAAAAGTTTATCACATCCACCAAATGAATATGGGTTCAACTAGAGAGTAATTTAGACTTTCTAATAAAAAATAATCATCATAATCAACTTACAATTAGCAAAGATATCGTTGTCTTAGCGTATAACATACATACATAAAAAAACATAGGTACAGTCGAATTCATAATCTCTTTCTTTTTTAAAGTCGATTTATTGAAGCGTTACGTCCGCCAATAATTGTTGATATAAAATTGTATATTGTGGATTAAAATTGTATATTGTGAAATAATATGTAAAACTCATGTAGCAAGTAGTAATTATTTTTACAAAATTTTTTGTAAAAATAATGTTGTCGTGATGTTTTTATCCATTTTATTATTGGTGGTTGTTTGTAAGTAGGTACTACTCTTAGAAAATTAACATGAACGCGAAACACAAAGTTTCCCGATGAATAACTTTCTCGTAAATCGTGGAAGTTCCTAATTTACTTGCTCAAATTGCGTGTACTTTTATTTCTGTTTTATAAAAATTCTTTCAGTGCTTAGAATTTGGCTTTGAAAATATTCATCTTGAAAGAAGAAAAATAAATGTTACAGTTTATTATGAGTTTTGACTTTTGATTGAAGTTTAATACGCTCGTATGATGATGGTTAATTTTGCTGTAGGTGTAATATTATAAGTTTTTTTTTTTAATTTACAATTAACCTTTTAACTAAGTCTTATAAAATTCCAAATTCCTTTACAAATTCTAAAGCATACCTAACTTAAGACCTAGTCAATCATTTCAAATGCCTGACTTCGGAAACCAAACTTCTATTGTAAACGAGTACAGAGTGCATGACGTCATTTTATATTCCCTGCCTAGGTAAAGCCTCTTTATTGGATATGTGAACTATTCACACTGTCCTATTGTTAAAACTAACATGATAAAATCTTTATTAATAAATTTAGACCGTTGGCTCACGTAATATAGTTGAAAAGGTTTAGATCATCATCAGGGCGAGTGTGAGGATTGGCGAGCCAACGTTGTTGCTGTCGTCCGCTCTGCATTGACTCTCACTTTTCCACTCACTTCACTGTGACTATATTGCGTGAGTCAACCAATCACTTAATATGTGATTGGTAGGTTTTTTAGTCTTTAGTTGCTGTAAAGTAGGATATTACATATACGAGTAAGTGTTCTATGCCAGACCAAACTGCCTTACCACATGTTCCATCTTGGATCTTAATGAGACTAATGACACAGGGATCTCCGTTGCTACATATTGTACCCTTAGCACGAATATTATAATACACATAAAGAAATTCTAGGTCATCGATGATACAATAATATGTCCCTGTGTCCCACCTTCCTGACTCTCATTGAGGGTGGCATTCGGAAAATACACGAGGCTAATAGTTACGTTGCTAAATAAAAGGACAGCCGAAAGGCTGTCCATCTATTATATTATATATATAATTACCCTCTAACTATGCTGCATATGGAAACGGATACATACTATCACGTCTATATCTCTAATGGGGCAGACAGAACACGTTGGGTCTTGCGGCTCTAAGTAGACCGAGCCCAGGTTCGCAAGACTCAATAGCCATATTTTATAACACCGTTTACATATTTTAGAAAATCATTCACAAATAATAACTAATAACGTTCGCCTTTGTCTAGGTTTTGTTTGCAAAAATGAACTGTGCGTCTATTCTTCGTAAAAGGAACTTAATTATTTTATATTTGAATACAATCCGTAGACAAAGCTGATAGTATTGCCGCTCGATAATCCACTACCGATAGCCTATCAACAAACTGTCGATAGTTTAACTATCGATACTATCGACGCTATCGATAGTATTGCGCTAAAGGAGCTATTGATAGTATCGATACTAAAACTTACTTACTTACACTTAAAACTATCGATTGCAAACAAACGATTCATCGGCAACACTAAAGGCGATACGAAACCTTTGACACAAAACTTGGTCAAAGATGAAAACTATTTTGGAAATTTGGAATCAGTTTCATTTCACAAGGAGAAAAATAAGCAGTTGTTCCACCTCGTCTTGATCTGGACTGAAATGTTTGGTGTTTTATATATATATATATATATATATATATATATATATATATTATTTTTATAAGCCATTACAAATCAAAAGACTAATATTATGTAACATTAGCTTTGCCCCGAGTTCAGGTCAGAGAAAACCGAACAAGAAAATATTGAATGCATGTTGAAGACGTGATCATATATGCATTGCCTTCGTCGCCTTATTGAATTGGAAAAGGGTTAACGCTTTATTGCTGGATTCACACGGCATTCAGATGCTGGTTTTATACAAATATATATACATTGCCATTTTGGAGACGAAAGATAACGAAATGATTGTAATAGAATAGGCAATGTATCTGAAATCTGAACTTGAGACATTTGAGGCTAGTGTATATATAAGAATCTCAAGATATTGGCTACGATCTACAACATTATTTCTGGATAGAATTTATAAAATGCGTATTGAGTGCTCTGGAGATCTGTGCCACAGGTCAGCCTTCCACAGATTCCAGTCACCACCAATCTGAGAGGATAACCTCTACCGGTAAAGAACGGTATACTTACCTGTAATTTCAGATTGTTGGAGAAAATAAACATATTTTTATCTTTTTATCTTTATTATATCGATCATGTAGCGGTTATAATAAAACACTGAACTTTTAGTAGTAAAAATAGTAGTTGATACTTATTTTATTTAGAATCAACTATACCCTTGATTTAAACACACAGTACTTAACGTTGAAAAGAAACAAAATATCTAAATTAAAAACGTGATGAAATTTTGATTCGTGGCGAAATTTGTCATCACATATTTTTAATGTTAAAATAGATAATCTAAATATATCTAAATATATATAACTCAAAGGTGACTGACTGACTGACATAGTGATCTATCAACGCACAGCCCAAACCACTGGACGGATCGGGCTGAAATTTGGCATCCAGGTAGATGTTATGACTTAGGCATCCGCTAAGAAAGAATTTTGATCAATTCTACCCCCAAGGGGATAAAATAGGGGATGAAAGTTTGTATGAAACTTTGTCAATTTTAAAGCGATCGGGCTGAGACTTTGCATGCATAAAGCTACTATGACGTAGGCATCCCCTTAGAAAGGATTTTGATAAATTACACCCCTACGCGAGCGAAGCCGCGGGAAAAAGCTTGTTAAATATATTTGAAATAGCAAAACCTTTTTTTTTAATTTCAGTACTAGTACAATAGAGGTTTTCATTCATTCAATTGAAACAAATATCTATCTATTTAGTGACTAAGCCGTTATATTTTTGTCAATTTACATGTTGTATTCGGATAACATGTAAGTATTTTCTCATAAAATATGAACCTTTGCTTAAAATTATGTTTAAAAGCTTCCTGTATTTATTTCAGTGACTCACATACCAATGTTCTATTGAGGGACACAGCGCATATTGATCACCCAATCCTACTCTTATATGCATTGGCTTTAGGCTGCGATGGCTCCTTATTGGAAATTCAACACTGAACATTATATTACGATTTTATTAGTTTTGCCTGGAGATTTAATAAAATGAAAGATTTATATTCAATTCATACTAGTATTATACTCATATATCAGTCAATTTTGCTTGATAGTTACTGGATTCACACATAAACTAATCTTATGAACATAAAAGAATTGATTGTTTATGAGTTTGTGTGTTTGTTTTGTAATGGTTAAACTCAAAAATTACTGAACCGAATTTAAAGATTCATTTAAAAGTAATTAACGAGTAATATTAGTTATATTTTAACTTTCACTAAGCTCGGAAAATGCCGCGGAAGACAACAAGTGCTACATAAAAAGCATGTACCTGATTTCCATAAGGGTGGCAAAGTCAAAAAATGTGCAAACTTGTTGCGGCGTCGTGGTTTGGGTCGCTGGCTGATCGACCCGTCAACTCGTGAACGTGAACGGATTTTCTGCATTGAGCACAGAACTCTCTTTGATGCAGATGCAGATGACTGACCATTTGAAAAACAAATGGATTAAAAACATACTGTACACGTATTTTTTCATATCTTGGACTAACAAAAAATGCCGAGGATACAGCGCATTTCAAGATCACACTACTTTTATTAATAAGATAAATCGTTAATAAAATGTCCATTATTTGTAAATAATATAACTGACCGACTAAGCAGAATAATATATTTCTGACCCTGTCATCATCTGTATTTAATTTACAATGTGGATTTTTGATTTTGTTTGACTTGACATGTGTGAATACTTTTTATTTACAAACATTCTGAACTGAATTCAAAACTTAGCACTTCAATAAACTAAAACACAGCGTTAAAAGAGTAAAACAGATGCCAACACCAACTTTAAGAAATACACAAAGTTCGGGCAAAAAACCTTTTTTAAGTGAGAAAAAATAACAACAAATTAGGAATTCAACCCAAGACTTCGTGAAACTTCGCAGGAATTGCGCCAGTGGGATTAAGGATGAATTCGGACCGTGTTTATTTACGCGCCCTCTCATTCATCGCAAACATCAAATATTAACTCGACCTGAAATATGACAATCGCTTGTTGTATTTTGATTACACCAAAAAATGCTGGAAAAGATTTAAAATATCAGATCAGAAATGGTTTTGGTTTTCAAACATTATTAAAATATCTGCAATGATATCTACTTACAATATAAATACATAAAACTGGGTGCAAAAATTGCAAATGTGTAAATTTTAAGTATAAAAAATTAAAAAAAGAAATCTGTTAGAAGAAGGATGGTTAAGTCTTAGTAATAGGGCCTCGTTTTTATTCTTTGGGTACGGAACCTTAAAAATTGTCAATATCGATGGATTTGGAGTGTTCTCAAAAATTATATTTTGTTGTCACCGATATATGGCGCTGTTCAAAAATTTTAAATTTAAAATCTTGGTGTGGGCCTCTGAAGACAGAGCCTAGGGCCGCAAGACCTAACGACGCCCAACCGCCATTCTTAGCGTAATTTTGGTCGGGATAATGAAAAAAGGAATCAAGGATACGGGATAGATTCCTAGCTGCTGATTACATTTCCGCTCATTGACTTCTTCTTCTTATCGAGTCGAAATGGCTCATATTGGATATTGTGAGACCAGAACCTAGCCACGGCAACCACCCTGTCATTAGCCATTTTAAGATCTGCCTTAGTACAAGGAATCGGGCAGTTGGGACATGACAAAAGATGGTCCATGGATTGTGTGACCCCACAGTCACACAAACTGTTGCCAGAGTTCCAACCTCATTTGGCTCTGTTCTCCCGGCATCGTCCTGTACCAGATCGGAGTCTGTTTAAAGATTTCCAAACAGCCCAGGGGAGAACCTTACCCGGGGGCAGCTTCTAGTCAGGTGGAATGTCAGATGAGGACGGGGACATATTTTGCCACAGTGTGAGTTTAGTCTTCGAGGCTTCTTTAGGTGGTAAGCTACGCTGTCTCAAAAAGCTGTTGCGGCTTTTAAGACGCGGTGGGGGAGGTTCTTGCCCATATAGCAGATGTTTGCTGTCATGTGTCTGTTTGTATTTTTCTCCTTCACAGGCAACAGTACGCCGAACGCTAGGTGGGGCGGTGGTAACGTTAAGGGCAACATCCACATTTTTGGCGTGTGCTGAGCGTACCCACACTGGCCTTGTATATTCGCCAGCTGAGTAGCATAAGGCTAAACCACTAGTTCGGAGTATATGAGGCGAGGCGCCCCATCTGGTGAAAGTAAGGAGTCGCAGAATGCAGTTACGCGCTTCGACTTTAGCTTTCACAGAGTGGCAGTTTTCCCTATATGTTACAGAGCGATCCAGGGTGACTCCTAGGTATTTTGGAGTAGGATTATTTTTGAGTTTTACGCCGTCTCACGATATATTAAGTTCTTTGACTTGATCGGTTTTTACGATCTTCGTGGAAAGAGAAGATATTAATTTTTTTCTGTTCTCTTAAACCAGCATGGAGTTAAAAGCGCGGTGAATGCCGCGCTGCCTGGTACTGCTTGACTACGAGACAGATTATGTTAGGTTAGAGTCACACCCTGACAGACTGCCCAGCCTGGGCGGAAGACCGCGCTGAACGGTGTACGAAAGTGGGGGACGACCTTCCGCTTTCGACTGTGGTTCGTCACATGAACGTCATGCTCCGCACAGAGGTGGCGGAGAGAGACCGGGAGAGAACAACTGACCTGGCCATATATCCCCGGTGTACAGGGCGCAGGAGGCTAGCCTACGACCTGCTACTGCTGCCACCATAACGTGGGCCAGTCGGGCGATGGAAACTGGATTCCATCGCTCAACAAATACGGTCCTCTGAGCAGAAAGCGCGTTTGTGTCAACACGCACCTTTACCCTAGCGGGTACAATTTTTTTTGATTCGTTTTCTCACGTAAAAAATAGGTAAGGTTAGGTTCCACCCAACTTCCTATGGCTAGGTGGATGAAATGGTAAGTCTTTTCCACATGAAAAAAAGGTTAGGTAAGGTTTGATTAGGTTGGGAGCTATTGGAGTACCCATGCCAACATTATTTAGGACAGTTATGGGCCTCTTTCCATGAGCTGCTGTTTTCCATGGTGATATGCGTAATACACCGATGACATACCAGTTGCCGGCCAGGCTTAGTTTTCATTCTTCGCCAACGACACGGCGCTTTTTGCAGTTAGTTTGAACTCAAAGTACGCCGCAAATAACCTCCAGACAGACGCCTGTCAAGCAGGGCGCCTAGCGCCCTGCTTGACAGGCCTTTAAAATGGAGATTCTTAGTAAACGTCAACTTGAAGCAGACATTGATTTTAGAGAACACTAACCTTCTGCCACCCTTAAATCTCTTCGTGGAAGATGCTATTGTATTGACAGATATTTGACGTGCGAGTGCCTCGGAGGCACTCGCACGTCAAATATCTGGGAGAATCTGAAGTTCAATAGTTGCCTCAGCTTGAAAGCCCACATCGATAGGGTGGTGACGTGACGATAGCAAAGATGGCCCGGTGGAAGATCGACTCCGTACTTTTCTCTCGCTCCCCGCTATGGACGCGGCTCAGGATGAAGTCGCACTTAAGAAAACCTATGTTTTAAGGGCCGATGGGGCTTCGCATTACTTGAGGAACGCCGTCGATCCGTTGGGACTTAACCCTTTCACCAGAAACGTCGGATTTATCCGACAAACATTGTCGGGCCCATTCCGCAAGCGTCGGATATTTCCGACAAAAAACAATGCTCGTATTGCATATAACTTACGTATCCACATCCCTTTTTGGTTGTAGGTATTTATTTTAGATTAACTACCCCTCGTTGGGGGCACGGCAACTGATTTTATATCAGTTTAAAGTCTCGCGGTGAAAGGGTTACAGTAGGAACGCTTATTTCTCGACTTTTATCTCCAGCCTAGCGAAAGACGTGTATGACAAGGCTTACCGTTGCACCACCACATAAGGAGGGTGGGGGAGATGATATCAAATTAGTACCTATAGCTGGTGGCAGCACTTCGCTAAAGACAGCTAAACCAGAGCTGTGGGGGCTCCTGAATGTCGGAGTGTGAATGAAGTACTAACAAAGTCACTGCATAAGCATTCAGTTTTTGAGCAGTACCGGATCTAAATTATAACATGGTTAATAATAAATATTTGCCGCGGTATTAGCAAATTTATTTACATTGTGTCTTAATTTGCACACATGTATAATACTTAATAATTCGATCCCATGCAAATTAATTTGTATATTTCTGCTCCACCAACTTCTCAGCTCAATCAACCACGAAGCTGAAAACCAATCAGATTTCAATCTGTGGTCGATAGACAACATCCGCTTTGTAAAGCTTTAGATTATTGGATGTACAGCTTTAAAGATTTAAAAAGTAAGCACTTTGACTGAGTCCGTGATACTAAGCTACTTTCAAAAAAATATTTTAAATCGATAATATAATTTCGTCTTCATAAAAATTCATTTGGTTGAGGGCTGATTTCTAACATAGTCGATTTTTTTATTTATTTTTTATTTTCTTTTGGGTTAAGTAGTTCAGTATCATAAACGGAACTTGTTCCAAAAATTTGGCTATTGGATAAAAAGTCACGCTGTAAACCCCCTTTAACTTTTTCTATAAGCCATTTTCTTAAGTCCAAGCATTTGTCTTATAGAAAAAGTTAAAGGTGGTAGGTACATCTTGCATACCTATACAACCTTTATAAGTGAATAGGTTTTATTTGTCAACGAGCGTCAATATTTTTTTCTGGTACATTAGTACTTATACAGTCGCCGCTCGAAGTCAGCCCTTCTTGTCAAATCAAATCTAAATGTTGGCGTTTAGTTCGTCAGTAGCTTGTAACGAAATTCACTGAAAGAAATGTAGTGGTCCATTCTAGGCCGAAAAACACACGGCATAATGTTTTAAACAACTTACTTTCCTAATAGCAGTACCTATTCTATATTAAATGTTCTTTAGTATTTAATAGCCATTTAGTTCCCATGTTATTGGGCAAAAGCGACCATTAATGAAAATTAAAAATTAAAATTTCTACTTAAAAATCAACAATCTTAATTATTTTTTAGGAGTTTCTTCCATATTTTCAAAGTTCTTCATTATATCTTCACCAAACTAATATCGGACTAACCTAAACATTCAAACAAAAAAAGAATCACCAAAATCGGTTCAGAAGTGGCGGTGATATCGCGTAATTATCTAGGTATAAAAAAAAATACGGGTCGAATTGATAACCTCCTCCGTATTTGATGTCGGTTTAAAAGAGATTTTGCAACTTCAGGGTGGGTCTTATTTTTTTAAGTAGTTCAAAATGATGAGTACGGTGACCCTGTCAGCTTGATATATCACTATCCAAAGTATTTTTAGTATTCGCATACATTTGCAGCTTTATCTGTGAAAAGGGCCTGACAAGGGTATTTTCTTTCGTGATTTAGGGTTCAATTTAAACCATAAAATTGCAATGTATTTTTCATTTTATGGGAAGTTTTGTACAGGATACTCAATATATTCTTTAAAAAAAAAAAAAAATAGATTACTATATTACAAAAGAGCTGCGCACGCGCGTACTTAAGTTGATTTTATGGTTAGTATTTTGCCACAAAATAATGTAAAAATAAATCAAATTAAGTATGTCTTTTTTTAAAGAAATTTACTGCATTTACCTTACGTACTTAACTGCTTACTATGGTTGTTTATTTATACTCAACATAGATTTATTTATTAGAACTATTTTTAGTATCGATTTGATTTTGACAAGTATTTAATAATTACGAGTTTTTAAGTGCCATCTATAAGATTAAGTAATTTTTTCAAACACACCTTGTATACATCGACACAAACTACTTAGTAAATAGTACCGCAAGAAACATGTGAGTATTTAAAACCATTTCCAAGAATATGTATGATAAATTTATCATACATACTTACTTAAATACGATCCAAAATATTTGCGTTCAAATGCCTTTTTAAATTATATTCAGAATAAAATAAGATAATTTCAGATCAAGATATTTAAGACGAGTTTGATATTTTTCCCAGCAGAAAGGTTTAAGGCTGCAAATGATCATGATGTTATTTTTCTTATAAAACAAGAATACGAGATACCAAAGTATAGTTTTTCTTTAAATTAAGCCTCCGACAACGGTGATTGGATGGGGAGTGACAAGGGACTGTCAGCTCAAAACTAGTATCATAGATCTGACATACTCATGCGTAATTATGCGAAAATGCTCACGTAATTATGGATATTTTGAACATCTGGCATTGATATCAAAATGTCAATGTTATTTTTAGTATAGGATTGTAAAGGTCTATAACTGATTAAATAGGATTATATAATTATCATGGTTTTTCTGTGTTTGCATGAGTTTTATTTAATTATGTTTTTTATTTAAAAACATGTTTTTTACAAATCTGTTTCTTACTATGAAAATCTAATTTATCTACCCTATTCCTTATATATCCCGTAGATTTATTGTATGTTGTACTTATCTCTTATTTTTGTTACAGTCGTGGTGGTGTGCGCCAATCCGACTACAGTCAGAGAAATAATGCTAGCGGCCGATGACCTCAACATGGTGTCTTCGGGGGAGTACGTGTTCTTCAACATTGAGCTTTTCTCAAAGTAAGTATAATGATTTCGACTTACATATATGTAATTATTTGTTTGTGTTTTGTGTGTGTAGAGTTTTGCGGTCGTGAGATAATTTTTTAATTTGACTTAACTTGTCCAACTCCTGGGAAAAGGTATACATGTCCCATAGTCACATAAGTACTTGCCTACCTTTCTGTTGAGTGCGATCTCCGACCATCGTTTTTCAAATTTACGCACAAGCATTTCTACACGGAAATATTACAGGAATCTTTACTTAAAAAAAATCAAGTTTAAATATTTTAATATACCTCTAGCCTGTTTTTGTGTCCTATTGCTGGGTAAAGGCTCCCCCTGTTCTTTCCATGCGTCCCTATTTTGAACAGTCATAAAAGAGTTTATGTCGTCTCGCCATCTCTAAGTAAAATACTTAATATTATTAATTAAACTACATAAGTATTATAGTAAAAAATCTAACTAGATATAAAAACTAAAATAACATAAAAAATTTAAAAATTTTACGCATATGTGTTATAAAGTATTATTTTATGACACTTTGATCGATCAAAGGCCTATTTTATTATATCTATGTGGGAAAAGGGTGTGCCGAATAAACTTGTTTGTAAATACATATTTTAACATTGACCGGCGTGGTCACGGCGAATATCAAGATATTCTTCTAAGGAATTTCGCTTTGGCTATCGAAAATAAGATCATTATACCTTAGATTGCAGTAGTAAAGTGTGTTTGCGGAGAGTTAAAAACTTCAGGGCTTTTTAACTAATTACAAATAACGGCTCGCTCATTATTCAAAAAATTATACAATTTTTAAAAATGATTAACTGTAAAAAACAGAAATTAATACGCAGACACCCCAACAACTCATTCGAAGCGCATTCCAAAACGGAATCGCAATATATGGCCGCCGCGTCCGCTCGCCCGTTCGGGCCGCGGATGACATCAACTGCGTGCCTTGTACGTACCACGCAAACAGCGAAAGCGGGAAACAAGCAAGCGACGACCGCCATACAGTTTGTGATTATTAAGTCAGCTTCTCGTCTTTTTCTTCTCAAAAGTGAATGCATGTTAATTCACCTAAGAATGTTGAAAACCATAACAAATGGAGAAGAAAAAGTCAGATTTACCAACGGCTGTTGCGTGGACGTCTGTCTACCCAAGGGAAAGTCACACAATTACTGAATACCATTGACCACCTTCCGCCTACGCGATTAGACCCAAGGCATTGTCTACCATAAAGTGCTCGTCGAGACAAATCAAACGAGTCCTACTTAATGAGGTAATGTTGTTTTATAATTGAGTTCCGTCGGATATATCCCGGCTCTACTCATATTATCAGAACAGCTCATTGACTCCATAATGTTGTATTGTGTTATCATCTAATTTACACAAGTATGCAAAATTTCAGCTCAGTCGTTTGAGGATAACTGATTGAAAATTGAGTTGCAAGATTTGACCTAAACAAACATACTCGTACAAGATACATTGCAAGTTCAAAAATATATTTAGAAAAAACTTCGCAAAATAAATGTTTCTGCAAGTGAGTCAATATCTTAGTTGCGACTCAAGTGCCACTTTTACGTAAATCAAAGCAGTCATCAACTGTTTCTCGATATGTAAAATGAAAATTTCTCAAACATGCTCGGAAATTTAGGCATTATTGTAGTAAAAAGAAGACACGAAGTTTGTTATTCTTGGCTCGCACATTATTTTGCTGGACTAGGCCAGGAAAGTAGTATGAAAATTCATTCCTGGCCGCTGCTTAAAACAAAAAGACGAATAAAGTGTATTCAGAATGACAAGACAGTAACATTGACGTCTTAGATGACAATTCTGTTTTTACATTTAGCAAAGACATTAAGCGTTTAATTCCATAACTTGTCATACAGCCAATTGCTACCACATAATAAAAAATGCACTCTTCAAGCATTATTTATTGTTATTTAAATTCTAATGACCACAATTTTATTAAAATAATGTTGTTATAAAATCACACGATAGAAATATGCTTAACTTTCATTGCGATAGAAATAAAAAATCTATGGTATTACATTTTTTGCGTAAAATATGACCGGGCTATATGGGCTATACTTCCTTTGCACTAAAAAACACGGGATAGCAGTTTCTTTTCTTTCAAAGCACGAAGATACTCTTTGCAGTAAACATTAATTGCTTTTGATAAATATTTGCATATTTCTGGTTATTTCTTTAATGATTTCCTCACATTTATTGAGAAAAGCACTATACATGCCTCGGTGGGAATGGCATTGTCGGACTCATAATTATTGTCAAGGCCTCGCTCACGCTCGGCCTTGAAAACTATTTGTCCGTCAACGCCATGTTTCCCGGCCTCTGCAGTAATGTACTGTTTCTCAAACATGCTCGGAAATGTAGGCTTTATTGTAGTAAAAAGAAGACACAAAGTTTGTAATTCTTGGCTCGTGCATTTCTTTACTGGACTAGACCAGGAAAGTAGTATGAAAAGTAATTCCTGGTTGCTGCTCAAAAAAAAAGTTGCTTTTTACATTTAGCAAAGACATAAAGCGTTTAATTCCATAACTTGTCATACAGCCAATTGCTAACTTATTGTAAAAAAAATGCACTTCGAGTATTATTTATTATTATTTAAGTTCTAATGTCCACAATTTTATTTAAAAAAATGTTGTTATATAATCACACGAAAATATGCCTAATTATCGTTGCGATAGAAAAAAAATGATCTATGGTATTACATTTTTTTGCGTAAAATATGACGGGGCTGTATGGGCTATGTTTCTTTATGTGAGGAAAGCAATTTCTTTTCTTTTTCTTTTCTTTCAAAGCACGTAATTATTGATTTTAAACTCTTTGCAGTAAACATCAATTGCTTTCGGTTAATATTTGCATATTCTGGTTATTTCTTTAAAGATTTCCTCACATTAATTGGAAGGCACTAAACATGCGTCGGCGGGAATGGCATTGCCGGACTCGATATTACTGTTAAGGCCGAGCGTTAGCGAGGCCTTGAAAACTACTCAACCGGCAACGCCATATTTCCCGGCCTTTGCAGTAATGTATTATTTCTCAAACATGCAAATGTGGGCATTATTGTAGCAAAAATAAGACACAAAGTTTGTGATTCTTGGCTCATGCATTACTTTAACGGCCTATGCCAGGAAAGTAGTATGAATATTCATTCCTGGCCGCTGCTCAAAACAAAGACGTCAAGTATATTCAGAATGACAAAACAATGACATTGACGTTTCAGATGACATTTCTGTTTTTACATTTGGCAAAGACATTTAACGTTTAATTTCATTACTTGTCGTACAGCAAATTGTCACCAATTATATTACACTGCACTCTTTGAACATTTAATTTTATATAAATATGACCACAATTTTACTATAATGTTAGTTAAAAATCAAACGACAATATGCTTAATTTCCTCTGCGGGAGAAAGAAACAATAATCAAAAATTTTTTGAGTAAAATATGTCCGAACTGTATGCTTAATGTTTTTTTTTGCACTAAAAGACACGGGAAAGCGGTATCTTTTCTTTCAAAGCACGTAATGATTGATTATATACTCTTTGCAGTATACGCAGTTGTTAAACATTAATTGCTGTCATTAAATATTTGCATATTTCTGATTATTTTATTAATGATTTCCTCACATTTGTTGAGAAAAGCTCTATACATGCATCGGCGGGAATGGGATTGCTGGTCTCGTGATTATTTAGTTTTAGTATAAACTACACGTCTGGCAATGCCGTACTTCTCAGCCTCTGCAGTAATGTATTATTACGGCATATTTAGTGTACAAAGCACGCCATGACATACTGTCAATAATTCACAAGACACGCTTACTTACAATACTGTCAATATTATCGCAAGCCCAATCTCTGGAACATGGCATGTAAACCCGAATATTCATGTAGATAAAAAAAAACACACACGTCTGATAGTCAAGACAAATAAAAGGGAACGTTGTTATATTGATGTGAATATTAGGGATTGTTAACATCTATATTTACAGTTAACTTTGGGTTATATCCCTCTCATCTCAACGTATTCCCAGTTGCATCTTTAGTTGTGTTGCAATGAAGATTGGCGTCCGCTTTCTGGATTGTAATTCTTTATTTCACACCTATTACTGTGCTATTACTGCCAGAAGGGTTCAATGATACATTAGCAGTTTTCCGCGGCATTGCGTGTTTAGAAATATAAAATTCACTTATTACTTGTTGATAATGTAGTTTTCTATAGGTGAAATTCGAAAAATCAGTTGAGTTTATCCATCACAAACAAACACACAGATTGCAGATTTGTGTCAGTTTATAATTGATAATAACACAAAGTTATCATAATATTACATGAGTAAATTGTAATGCTTACGATGGGAATGAGTGAGCAAAGGCAATTTACAAACAAGATAGAAGACATGATCAAATGACTAAGTAGGGTTAAAAATTACCCAACAGTACAAAGGATACACGAGAAGTTAAATGTCCTTGGTTTCAAACAGATAAGTTATAACAAAACCACAAAATTGTAATTACGGAACCTAATACAGCTCGTGGCTTTGGGTATTTTCATTAAATTGTTAAAGGATATCAGTCGGGTTCTGTGAATCGATTGTGGCTAGTCGGGTATTTATTAGGCGGAAAGGATCCAAGAACGAATTAAATAAAATTGTAGGTAAGTTTTAGTTATTAAACTTTAATCTCTGTCGCTTAATCATCAGTCATCACGCAAAGAGGTGACAAAATATTTTTTTGGAATAAAATGTATTTGCGCTCGTTGTTATTTGGAGTTTCTGATAAATCACCAGCTAACCCTGATTGTAAGCCTACCTTCACCCTTCCTTGTTGTTTGATAACTTCCTCAAGTCACCTTAACGTTAAAATAAATACTAAGATCAATATAAGTAATTTTCAGAGACCTATACTGAACTGGGTTTCGGAGTATATTCCCACCAGCCGTGGTCTTTCCTTAACAATAGTTAGTTTATATATATTATTATAATAATTTTATTATAATAGTTAGTAGTTTGTAGCATTTGCACTGAAAATAATATTATAAATTCAATATATATTTAAATATATATATATATATATATATATATATTTATATATATATTATATATATATATTGAAAATAATATTATAAATTCAATATATATTTAAATATATATATATATATATATATATATATATATATATATATATATATATATATATTGAATTTTTAATATTATTTTCAGTGCAAATGCTACAAACTACTAACTATTATAATAAAATTATTATAATAATATATATAAACTAAACTAAACTAACCTAAACTAACTAAACTAACTAAACTATATATATATATATATATATATATATATATATATATATATATATATATTTATTTTAAAAATACTTGTAACTAATGCAATACCTATAAAAATTACCTTAAATATAGTCTAATAATATATAAAAAATACTTTTTGACTTTTATTTATAAAATATAGTAATGTTTAGTTAGTATAAACCCAAAACACAAGTCTCGAACTAACTTTAGAGCTAGCTCAATTGCATGTACCTATTTATTATTTTATGTATCAATTTTGTTCCCAGTTTGGCATCAGCATCATCAAAAGAGCCCTGGAAAGTAGAAGGCGACACAGACGAAAGGAACGAGCGAGCAAGACGGGCGTATAGTGCTGTGCTCACTGTCACCAGTCCCGCTCCAGAGAAGAAGGAATACTTGGAGTTTTCTGATCAGGTGCTTTATTAATTTTTTCTTCTAACTTCTTGTCGTTTCCAACCAATTTATATTATAAAAATATGTTAAATTTCGCATTTTAATCCCTCCCTGTTTGGGGTTGCCTCTGGTACGTCAACTCCCTCCACAATTTTCTGTCCTTCGCCATCTCCGTATTATGTAATGCCCCGTTCCCTTATATCCGATCTCACAAATTCTTGCCTCGTCTTCTTTACCCTCTACATCTGTCTACTTTCAAGTCTTCCATTTTCTTAGCCAAGTGTTCGGCATCCCTACGCATTATTTGAAGTAAAGGCAGATTAAAAAATCTCCGTTTCAAGCGTTTACTCACCCCCAATAACTTTTCAACCACTGAACCGACTTCCATCAAACATAGCTAACAACCACCGCTAGGAAACTTGCTTTCACGTAAAAATAGCTGCATTGAAATAGATCCATCCTTTCGAGAGCTGCGATGCCACAGACAGACATTGACGTCAGCGTCTTTGCTGTTCGCTGATTATAGCTATGTGACGTAGCAATAAATTAAATATGACGGCGCCTTCTAGAGGCCAAAAAGTAAGTAACTTATCTACTTACTTACTATACTTACTATCCTGGCTCAGCAACCCAAAGTGAGTCTTGGCCTCTAGCAGAAGAGCACGCCAGCGCTCTCGGTCCTGTGCTAGCTCTTGCCAGTTGAAACCAACTTGAAACTCGCGCAGCTCCGCCATTACCACTTCGCTCCAGCGATACTTGCGACGGCCCGCTGGCCTGCAACCGATCGGCCGGCCCTGGTATGGTCTCTTCATCCCCCATCCTCTTTCATTCTTTCGACGTGATCAAGCCAGCGAAGCCGGTGCTCTTCAACTTCACTTCAAAATAAATCGAATCATACCGTGTTTCGTATCAAATGAAAGGGCTTAGTTACCCCATCCAAAAATACATACATTATTAGTTGTATCTTCTCCTGGCTGTGTGCAAGCACAGAACCACAGCATTTCACTGGATAAACGTATTTTTTAACAAGAATCTGCCCATAGTTAGATTTAAGATTTTTGGACTAAATATTTTTCAATAAAATGAAGTTGACACGCCCAAGGTTGTTTAACTTGCAAAAACGCAGTAGTAGTTTTCACTCCCTTCTGGCCATAGAGCTCCTCATATTATGCAAATGCCGGACTGTCCTAATAGACTTCAAAAACGTCGCTCACTTCGTCCCCTCGTTCGTTTCGCCCCGAAAAAGGGTATCATTTGAGGTGTGAACTGTGGCTTGTTCATCATTTTTTATTTATACCATGATATAAGAGAAAATATGATGAGGGAGCCAGCGTTGCATTAAAATTCATTGCAAATGGACGATGTCTATCTACCTGCGTTTTAGCCCCGTGGACTACTTACAGAGCGAGGCTATGCTGTGTTTAAACAACATAAAATGTTATCGTTAATAAACAGATATATAGTATCCACCTTGGGGTAGGCTGATGTCCCAGTGGACTTCCTGTACCTGATGCGATGATACTATTTTTATTTCTCAATGTAGTCATCATTATCAAGCATATGAAGTCCACTGCTGAACGAACATAGGCCTCTTCCAAGAATTTCCCAAATGAATAATAACTACTTATAAAGCGGCCTGCAGCCGACGTTTGTCTATTAGGCTCTAACAGACGAGAGACAGTAAGCCCGTGACACCTGTCGGCGACCTTTGCCGACTGTACTTCTGTCGCGCGACGGTCGCCGACTGTCGCCGATAGACACTCGTTTGTTAGAGCCCTTAACGTCTATAAACCATAATTAGTAGTTGGATGAGAACGTTTCTGCTCTATGGGCCACTGCTTAGTACAGTGATTAGTGAGTAATAACCAACTAAATTTGATAATCCATATGCGGTATCTACACTATGTAGATAACCAACTTTATTAAAGTGCAGCACATCCTCCCTCTTATCTGAGCGTATTCCTTCCTAGTTGTATCCTAAGCTGTAATGCTGTGAGGCCTAAGGTCTACCATCCGGCATTTTCTTCTCCACTTCGCATCTTGAGCATAGCATTATTATCATTGTATATTGAAATATAGAACATCATCGCTGCGCTTAAGTTGAGCGTGGGCCTCAGGAGGATAATTAATGAGTGCTATGACACTTGTTTTTATCAGCTGCTATTAGATAACACGATTTATTTTAAAATATTACTCACCCTGATTAAGCTTAAGCATTAAGATAAGCTGCGAACAAATAATTTGAAATAAAAAAACTACTTCAATTTCTGGTTTTCTTCATCAGTTTCACTTCACCAAAACACACTATCTATTGGCAAAAACATCAAAACCGTGCAATTTGGCATAGAAAATTTAGCTTGATTTCTCCTGAATCCTACTGACAGATCTTCACCTGATGACAATGGGACCAACTTGCACGTACGAGTATACCCTTTCATATTAAAAAATAATTTTCGTAATCAGGTAAAATCGTTACGAAGTAAAAAAATATGTATATTAAAAATGAGAAGCTTTTCCTTTTTAAAATTTTGAAGTCGCTGAAACAGAAGAAATTTCACATCTGTATTCCATTTTTTGTAAGACTTGGCATTCAGAAAATTATCAACATTCATGGTTCGTCGGAATTCAGAGGTTTTTTTCAAGGTAAGCTATTAATTTTGTATTTACTGAATAGTCTCATCTATTACAGAGACTGACTGGTAAATCATATGTCACACAGGGCGTGTTCTGTTTATAATTAAGGCGCTCTTATTAAGTGTGTGACAGGATGAGGTTACTAATGTAAGCTACTGTGTTATTAATAAAGAAGTATTTTTAACCAATATTATAGCAAAGTAGACTTATTCGATTTTAGCAACAAACTTCGCAGGTTTAACAAACATGCTGAGTTATTTTAAACTGTATTTTCTAAATTTTTAACCTACTCTCATTTTAAGTATTTTTATTTCGGAAGTTTTTAACTGCAATTAATACTTCTACTTTTACTTTAAAATTAGTGTTTTTCGCGTATTTTCCGGATAATAACACCTTATACGAAGAAACTTTTACTATAGGACCACCTCAAAACAGCAAAGAATACACCTGTTTTAAAAATGTTACGAATATCTATTCTAATTTAATGAATGAGCTTTTTTATATCAAAGTGTGAACATTCGGTGTGCCATAATTACAAATTGAGTGAACATGATCAGAATGATATCACGACCCTGGTGGCGTGTCATTTAGAACCTAAAGCATTTATATTCCTAACAAGTTTCAATCAACGCTTGGTGTAGGTCCCTTCTTGCGAAAACTCAATACTAATCCACTGATTTTTCACAGATCTGGCTATTGTCTGAAGTAATTATTATTATTTTTTTGAGTATTATCGCCCATAAACTTATTTGATTTCCATCAAATATAGCTATACCATCATGATCAAACTAGTTTTTATATAAAAAAAAGTGTGACACTCGGGGACTGCCGTGATAAAGCTATTGCTTAGCATTTTTTATCAACTTATGCAATTATAATTATTTATGTATTTTTTATGTATGCAGTATTTTTTTTTCTTTTATATTAATTCAAGTTACACTTTTTGAGCGTGGTGACCGATAAGAAAACAAATTTTCTTTTATAGAATAAATGAGAAGTTAATATCATATAAAATATTTTTATTCTCTTACAATACATGTAGGTTATACAGAAAATTTTATTACGAGCAGATAGCAGCTAGTCTACACGCATACGTCTAGTCGCACGCACGCCATCGTCTGCCGAACTGAAACGACGTTAGACGATGCACGGCCGCTGTGCCGGTCGCCGGTTGCCGAGAAACGTTTAGGCGGAGTGAGGGGTGTTAGGTTTTATTTTCATTACGGAATTTCTTGATTCGGTCGCCGCGCTCAAAGCCCGCGATAAAAGCTATGCTACAGCTTAAAAATGACCCATTTGTTTAGACGCTATGATGCTACAGACACATCAAACTTATAAAACCCCTCCTTTTCGTCTGGGGTTAAAAATACTAATGTGAACTCAAATGCAAAACAAAAATAAATCTGAAATAAAAATCTTTACCGCTGCGGCTGAAAGTGTGTCAAGTCTGCTGGTAACTTGCCATACCCACATTAAACACACTCTCTAGTTAATTAACTCAAGTCTGGAAGTGAACTTTAATTAGTCAGAAATTTAAAATTTTATTAAGGTATTGCGTTGAACAATTTGTTGCGTTGACATTTTTCAATAAGATTCTCATCTAAATAATAGTATATAAAAAAAACTGTCCATCTAAATCAGTCTTAATCCTATACTTTAAACAGGCAATTTTTGTATATTACAATGAAGATCTCGGAAACCGCTGCAATGATTTTGATGAAACTCGGTATTTAGGTAATGAACTACAACATTGAACTAAAAAATTGAACTTCATAAAAAAAGTAACCGCTCAGCTAGTATGTATTATAAGTATAATGAAGATCTCGGAAACGGTTCCAACAATTTTGATGAAACTCGATATTTAGGGAGTGATGAGCTAGTTGTAGTGATAATGCTACTATTCTATGTTTGTTTGTGTATTTGTAATCCCTTTAATGCACAAATAACATACAGGTACTTACGTAATTATTAACTAGTAGTTTTGTGAGAACAGTAAACCCGCGAGCCTTTATAACTTTACATCCAAGAAATAACCGATATTTTAATCGTTTTTCTAACTTAGCAAAAGCCACTTGAGGGTTTTGAAACTATACTGTTGGGTAGAAAAAAGACAGGCCTACCGCCTATCCTTTACGCATAAGCTCCATTGAAGTATACCCCTCCTTACTAAACCCATTACCCACCCCTGACATTTGCTAACTTATTCAATCTCTTTTCCTCCTCTATTCTTAAAAGAAGAAGTTTCATTGTACCTATTCTAGTGAGACGGTTTATTGTGGTAGAGCCACGCTACCGGCAAAACTCTGTTTTGCTTGTAGCATGAATGGGCCGGCTCGTCCGGGGAAGAACCACACTCTCACAGGAAATCGACGTCTGAGTAGTAGCGTCACCGCTTCTATGCTTCGTTCGGTGAGTGAGAGAGCCGGAGCCCCCCCTCCCTCCTCCCTCCCCTGCCCCTCCCCCTACATCTTTCGTTCCTGAAAGGCCAGCAACGCTTCTGTTACACCCTTGGTGTTGCAGTTGTCCATGGGCAGCACTTTCCATCAGGTGACCCGCTTGTTCGTTTGCCGCCATATAACATAAAAAAATCGGACATCACGGCTCAGTCAGCTAGACTTCGCGAGTCACCCTAAACCCGTTCAAGTATAACGTATAAAAAAGTTGTACCAACAAAAAAGTTGTTCAATTAAAAAAATTGCGTTTTTATAATGATAACAAAAAAAAAACTAATAACATTTTTGAAAATATTTTGAAATGGTGGATATATGACAGTTTTAAAATTTTAAACCCTCATATTTCCGCCATTTTAATAATTTCGAAAAACTGACGGCGAGTTAGGCGAGAACAGATAAACAGACAGACGGACAAAATAATTTTTGGCTAATCTCGAAACTGAGACGCTTTGCTCGCTTCGCTCGCTCGGTCAATTATTAGGTATGTTAATCGTGTGTGTAAGTGGTCAAGTCTAAAGGCATCTAACATAGCTTGACGACTGCCATACAATGATGACGGCTGGAAACGAGTTCATACGTTCATTCCCCCGGAATGGAGGAGCTCGAGATTTTTTATGTTACATGCAGTCACCCAACCAAGTGCGGACCACGCCAGATGTTGCTTTACTTGCGAAAGCGCTAGTGCATTGTGCCAGTAGTAATGCGCATCGCCGAGCCATCGAACTCCTCATGGGAATATTTCAATGCTGTGTAGACTTATTGATACAATTGATAGAAAAAATACAGAAGTTTTTGTTTTTTTTTTTCTGCCAGACAAGCAAAGAAGAAAAATTAAGTATGTATTAAAATTATTTATCTGTCTCCAGGTGAAAGAACTAGCAGCCACTAAATACAACTACACCTTCGGCAAAGGAGAAGTCGTGTCTACTTTCGTGGCAGCCTTCTACGACGCAGTCCTGCTGTATGCCCTTGCGCTGAACGCTACTTTGAGGGAGGTGGACATCACTAAAGGGCCGCTAGATGGCGCTGCTGTTATACGGAACATGTGGAATAGAACGTTTCAAGGTATGATGTCCTCTCTTTTTAAAATAAAACATTCGAGTTTGCATAGTCTCGTCTCTGTTATAATATAATATGTTATTCATATATTTGATAGCATATAAATTGTTCTCCACTTTCTTAAAAGAATATATATATATATATATATATATTTTTAAATAATTCAAAACTTACTTGAATATTGCATATATTGGAAATCATAACAACAACTGCATTAAGATGATAACAACTGAATACTGTTTAAGATCTTGTAGATCCCTCCCCAACGCATCGTGTTCGACTAGTTAAGAGTCCCCTTACCCTGGACAGAATCAGACTTTTCCATACAAACGTAGTCTACGTTTTATTTTGAAACGACATGTCCGATATGGGCAAAATTTGTAACTTTAAAGAAATTGCAATTATCTAGGGTTATAATTGGTTTCCTACAGTGAAATTATGAACTGATTATATATGAACCAATTATAACCCTAGATAATTACAATTTCTTTAAAATCACAAATTTTTACCGAAATTTGACATGTCGTTTTAAAATAAAACGTAGACTACATTTGTATGAGAAAGTCTAGGGTAAGGGGATTCTTAAGTGTTAAGAGTTCATCGTAATTTTACTTACAAATATAATATTTTTTTTTCTTGTGCAAAATTCGAAGTTTCATAAAATATTGCTTTTTAAAATGACTGTTTTGTTATTGTTTCAAAATAAATTTCCAACTTAAATTACTCTGACACTCCGAAACCTTGTTTCAACAAAATTGTTTGTCAAAAACAAATCCATTTGATAGTTGCAAATGATTTCAATGATAAAGCTGTCTCAAGTATTAGAGGGTTCGTTAATCTTACACTTGTAACAAGAAAAACATTTGCGTGGAATTTGCCAGTTTGGGATCTAAATCGTTAAGCAAGTTAGCACAACTATTATCGACGGAAACTAGTGCGGTATTTTCTCCGACTTCCTTGCTAAGCGGTAGCAAGGTGGACTATAGAGTTCGTTGTCGTCGGGGGGATTTATCTAAAATCTATCAACCAAGTGACAAAAGCGACTAATTTCCAAAAATCCTTTCATAGCGGATGTCTCCTTGTCACATTCTACCTTTCTGATAAATTTAATCTTCATTGGCAAAGTTTTCGAGATTTTGTGATGAGTTAGTGAGCGATTTTTGGTTTTATTTATATATACATATATATATATATATATATATATATATATATATATATATATATATATATATATATATATATACTGGTTATCTATATATCTATTCTGCCCGCAACAACATCAGTGAGTACTTTGTTCAACTACCTAGTAATAATGCTTCAAAATGATAAAATAATAAAATATATTTTTAATTTAATATTTAAAATACCTAAGAAATCAAATTATTACTAGCTTTTATTTAGTTTCACTTGTCTTTGTCAGTGTAGTTTGTCTGTCGGTCTGCCTGTCTGTCTGTAATTAAATCTTGCAAGTTAAATTTGACCCACATCCCGATTGAGCTGAAAATTTGCAGACATACGATATCGCGTGACAATTCAATATTATGATGACATAGAGCTGATCTGTTGATAGAGCCGAAAGGTGGCCATAGGAACTCTCTATTGAAACGACGCAACCCCATCGAGTTTGGGTTTGTTTAATTCGTCTGTTCATGAAGCACTTTAGATAAAAGCTTATTTTACAAAATATTTTTTTTCAATAATTACAAGTAATTATTGAAAAAAAAAAATAGAATAACAAGTTATTCTCTATATTTTTTGAAAGGCTACTATTTCTATTTGACATACTACCATATTTCAGATAACAATGATGAATTAAATATTTACAAATTAATTTCAAAAATTAAACATTCATATTGTCAGCAACTTATTGTAATAAATCTGTAAAGGAGTTGTTCCACGAATGTATGGACCCCGGGCCTAGACATTGTATATGTATAATTTAGAAACTACATTATTAAATAAAACTTTTGAAAAATGGTACCACAAGTGTTTAACAATGTTGACAGTGACACTTGCCCACATTTGACGTTTCATTTCAAAGAGCGTGTGTGCGTTCGTTCAGAAATTACAAGTGAATACCGTAGAATAAGTATTCGACAAAACTAAAAATAGATAAATAAAAAGTTATTTTATTGTAATTAAATGTATTTTCTTGCTTAAAAACCAAATCATGATTTTTTGAATGTTATTTGTTATCAACTTAGCTTATATTATTATTACATTTCATTTCATCTGTCACACTTCGAATTGTATTTCGAACTAAGTTTCAGAAGGGATGTCTTGTTGCCTGTTAAAATAAAATATTGCTTTTATATGTAATTAAATTGCAACAAAAATATTGAATATATTAAAATTTTTGTATTTTTTTAATTATTATTAGATTTTTCCTCAATTTTGTAAAATATGTACAATGTGCAGGCCGGATTTGAAACATCTCCTTTTCATACGATTTGTGATAGTTACAGTAAAAAAATTATATGGTACTTTTTAAACTATAAATTAAATTAATAATGATAAGTTTAGATTGTATAAACCTTAATAATTTATATAAATAACTTTCATTCATACGTTCTTACTTTATTTAAATAAACTTAAAAACAACACAAAGAAGCTACTATAAAACGAAATAGCAGAAAAATCGGTTGCAATGTAAAACTTTATGAAAGCAGAATTGTAATTCAATTTTGCGTTACAAAATACGCCACTTCTAAATAAATACATTTGGAAACTAGCTTAGTCAAAGCTTTAAAGGAATTTTCACGCGAGAAGAAAATTTTAAGGAAATTCCGAGTAAATTCCGACACGTATCTATAGGATTCCAAGAAATGTAAGGACTTGCTTGTTAAGAAATTGTTCTTTTTAATTGGATTTCTTGTTTGCGAAACGAGATTCACGGCGATGTCAAAAAATATTTTCTTGTAAAGTTGTTTTATTAGATTTTGGGAGTGTTTAATTTTCTTAGATAAATTACGCATTTTATAAACAGAATAATGAAAAAGCTAGATAAACAGTGTTATATATATTGAATTTTATTTTGATTTGACGATAAAGAATCAAAGAACATTGTTTTTATATTTTTACATGAATTCAAAGCGATTATATTAATGTGCATACTTATTACTTTTACCAGAAATTTATTTATAAAAAAATAAACGAAATTAAAAGATTACTTTTATTTACAATGTGGAAAAGTCACAGATCAAAAATCAACTTATGAACATAAGCTGCTTGTGTTGATTATTTTTAAGTGCGTCACCAGTTCTGGTCCAGGAAGACATAAATTAAATATTTTTAGCTAAATTGGTGGAGTTGTAACCAAAAACCTATCTGCTTTCATCGCTCTGCTTCGCAGTCCCGCCTCTTTTCAAACAAAAATTGAATTGTTTTGACTTTTCATTAAAATTTTTCAAAAGTTAAAAACCGACTTCTTCACCGAAGTATACAACCGATTATTTCAATGGAACCAGCTGACATATTTGCATATTCAAAAAAAGAAAAAAAAAAAACAATTTTCAAAATTTGTCTAGGCGTCTTTGATTGATTGGTGAACATAAAAACATAAAACATTCCGATGAATTGCTAACCTTTTTCTTTTTTGAAGTTGGTTAAAAAGACAAATCGATAGGTCTAATAATATTGCCGTCGCTATAAATAAAATCATTTCCACACGTGTAAACCTCTCATTTTTTGCAGGCATCACGGGCGAGGTCATTATTGATGGCAATGGCGACCGAGTGGCTTCGTACTCTCTGCTGGATATGAACCCTGCTACCAGCATGTTCGAGGTCAGTGAACATTTGATTGCGGTTCCTGTTTCTTTTAACATCTACCTATGCTAAGAAAAAATATCGAGGTTAAAGTTCAGCAGAAGAGATTAAGATGATTGTCGCTATTACTATATATACTTTGTTTAAATAGGAGTAGGTTTAATTATACGAGAGAGTTTTATCAATTTGAGTGTGTGTATGTTGTTATTAAAACTAGTGACGACCTAAAAAAACTTCATGAGTAGGTGATTATAATTAAAAATTTACGAAAAATGAAGTAAGTAATAATGTAATGCCTTTGTTCATATTCACTCATTTGCATAAAAATAAACACATGAAAATGAGCATCGGAATCGTAACGTGAAATGCGAAACCGGCAGCAAATGAACACATGAGTTGCTCTGAATGAGACCGTGATTGCGCTTTTGTAGGCTCTTTTATTATACAGCCTACTTTAACCCTCAACGCAAAAAGAAAGAAGTTATAAGTTTGTAGCTACATAATAATACACTACACGTATTACGTATTTATTCATAATACATTACAGATCATTTTGGGTCTTGCAAGAAGGAGACAAGAACCCAGGTCCACATGACCTTAAAAAGGAATCAAAACAGTGATGAGTTGCTAGCTACATCGCCTATAAACATGATAAGGCTTCTGCGATCTGCTTGAGAAGAGAAGCATCTGGTACTACGTTTTTTCTTTGTTCCAGACCAGAATGGAAGATAATTTATGCATAAACCCATTACAATGCGACACAAATAAGTTGAACAAAAATGGCGTACTATTTTCATTCCTTGTTCCATCTTAATGCCCATCATTACGCTAAGTCTTTCCTTTGTGTCTTACCGGTTCTGTCTACCCTGTCAGGGATAAAGACGTGATAATGAATGTGATGTATGTTTAATAACAACTTTATTTTCACAAAACTCTAGATGTGCCCTTAGTTGCTGGTTATCTAATCCCGAAGATCATTTAAGATGACACAAAACCTAACAATTTATAACATAACTATAAATTAATGCCTCAATATAAATGACATTACCATAATTCGACAACTTCATGTCGCGAAAAACGAATTTCGTTTTGAGCATTTGTATTCATTCATGGTCTTGTAACGATTTAAAGTTAATGGTCGCGTTCTATTCATTTAATCATTCAATTGTATCTGCGAATGTAAAAAAATATAATACTACACAGCCATTTGGAGAATCATTTTGAACGTTTATAATTTTAGGGTTTGGGTAAATTGAGTCAGACCATAATGAATCCGCCCATGCCATTTGTCTATTCAGCTTATCAGGAAGGCAAACTGATCTAACAAAGAAACAAAAATCTAAATACAAAAATTTTTCTTCGATTACTTCAAAACAATTAATTAATGAATACTTACTTCGTCTTTTTGTGACGTACTTTTAATTGTTTTAAATATTGCCTACTAGCTGATGCCCGTTAAAATTTTGTCAATCTCATGAAAACCACACATTTTCCCAGTTTAAAAAGAATCAGATATGTTAATTCAAGTAATAAACTAGCTGCATGCCAAATTTCAATTAGTTCAGCCGTTTTGGAGTAAAAGCGGAACAAACCATATAAAAAAACCTTTTTTCCTTTTTTAAAAATCCCTTGGGGCACTGGCTGTTAATTAAAGTAAGAACAGCTCAAGCGGCGTAAGCTCAGCTTTGCATTTGTATAAGTGCACATAGATAGTGTAGGTTAAATATTGGACTGGGGCACGGAACGTTCCGCGCATGGGTTAAAACGGTTTATACTGATTTTTGAAACTCGGCCTAAGACACGGCACGACCCTCGCGCGTCATCTCCCTGCCGCGCATTTTCCGCCTTTTGTTTTTTTGACTGACTCTACCCTTGGCGCTCACTTACACTAATGCAAAGCTGAGCTTACGCCTCGAGGACTGTACCTACCTATACAAAATGTTTAATGGGTTTTCTACAGTACGCTTCATTCTGTTTCGTTGCGCCACTACATACTAATTCTTTACCGTTTTTCGATTGATTTGTGCTGTTTCATGTGTGCACTGATCTTAATTAGTCAAAATTTGCTAAACATTTTAGCTGAAATCAAACAAAATAAAATGTTATTCTGTCAGCCTTACTTTTAGACCATGTTAGATAAAAAAATAATAAAATTGTTTCCAAGTTATCACTCCATTATCTTGTCTACGTATTTTCTAATAGTATAAGAATCTATTTTTAAGCGAGTGAATAGGAATAATTATCCTCTTCACCGATATATATATAGATACGATTTGACCGCCATTGTATATTTGTGGTTTCGATTTTTTGTATTTTGTAATACATTCATCTAAAACTGCATTATTACATGATAGTGTATTATGTATGGCACCGATAATATTTAATAAAATACCAAAACAATATAAAGAATTAAATTTGACTTTGTTTAAGAAGAAAATTAAGTTATTTTTGATAGATAAATGTTATTATAGTGTTAAGGATTTCTTATCTGATAAACTGTAAATTGACTTTGTTTCATAGTAAATCGTAAAATGTTTATAGATTAAGTAGGTATATTTTTTATAGTATTATTATGATAGATGATAGCTTTTCTGACAAAATTTGCACACCGGTGGTGGTAAACATGATTGGACGAAACTAAATGTAATAGCTTGTAACACATGTTTAGCAAATAAATTATCTTTATCTTTATCTTTGTAAGGTTTTGGTTCAACAAAGTTACAACAAACAAATAAAAATGATGTTTTTTTTTTCTCACAGTCAAGATAACCAAGTAACCAAATACTATCATCGTAACAAACATATTCGGCAAACACCCAAATACTGCCTCTTATTACCACTTATCAGCACTTATCTCCATTTTCTCGATAAGTCTGGTGTTGAAGATTATTATTTGCACACTGTTACGCCCAGACTCTTAAACAAATTTTATATGAGATGACAAAAGAAAACGGCGATTGAAAAGTAATATTTTTTTTCATATGTTTAAAGTAAAATTTTTAAAGTATTATTTTTCTATAACATAAAAAAAATCTTGCCCATGTAGCATTCTGGTTGCAAGAAAAAAGTAGTGGAATTGAAAACCACCTCCTTATTGACGGCGGTTAAAAAGAGCAATAAATCCATTGTTTTACGAAATATCTATCACTCCATCGAATGTGAGATATTCTCACTCCTGCTAATGGTTTTCAGACATTTACAATTATGGAGTATTTGCTTTCACTCAACTGATGGATATGTTTAAACACCTTACGAATTTACCGGAAGCATTGTTGGGAAAATAAGAAATACTTAGATTATTGTTATTATATTCACTATTTTTTTTTATTTTCGTATCCCACTTGATAGAATTGTAATTACCTAAAAGTATAGGTTTTGATTTAAAATGCCTTTATTTTTATACGTGGTATCTAGTATTAGGTTTTAACTTTAGACATCAATCTAAACTGTAAAATTTTATGTCTATGTTAGAGGCAATATTTTGCGATATATGGTTAAAATTCGGGTACTTATTTCCCGGGCAGTTTTCCCTATATAAGAGCGATCAAGGGTGACTCCTAGGTATTTTGGAGGAGGATTGTTTTTGAGTTCTACGCCATCCCACGATATATTAAGATTTTTTAAGGCCCCTTATTACACAGATGTAATGGACAACATTCAGTCTTATTGGAATTCGGTCTCAATGACCTTCGGCTCCTGTAATAGTAAGAGAGCTGCTCTAGGGCTATTGAAAAATTAGTTTCTATATAGTGACTTCGAAGCTTTTTCCAAATTTTATCCAAATCCCTCCGATTTAGATGAAGTTTATATAGTTTGAGACCCGGGTATGACAGTATAAACATAGCCGTTTTTGGTCTCTTACTAACCCGACTTTTATTTATACATATAGATAAATACATAAAAAAAAACTACAGACTAAAAAGGAAACGAAAGTAACAATCGATAGAAACTCGTTAAAAATCTCCTGGTTTTCCCGAAAAGTCGACGTAATCTGTTGGGTTAAATCCAAAGGGCCTTAACTTTGCCTTTAACGAAAAATGTTCAAGGGAGTTCGGAACAATCGTTGAACAAGTTCGCTACAAGTAGAAGGCTCATTCTATTTATCTTGCAAATGAACTTTGCGTTACTTGTATGTTACCTTTTCCATGGTATCTGCGTTAAGAACTTTTCTTTTTAACTGACTTATCAAAATCGGTTGTGTATATTGGTTAATTATCTTAAAGTCAGTTAGTTAAGGCACTGATCGCTTTATATTGCTTATTGCAAGCTTTTATTTAGTTTCACCTGTCCAGTTGTCTGTCCGTCTATCTGTATGTAAACAAATCTTGTAAATTAAATTTGACCCACTTGCTGGTTTTCGATCGAACTCAAATTTTGCATGCAAACGTTTATCGCGCGTCAATGCAATATTATGATAACATGGAGCTGATATGATGATTGTGCCGAAAGGTGGCCATAGGACCTCTGTAATGAAACAACGCAATCCCATTGAGTTTGGGCTCGTTTGATTCGTCTTTACGAGCACTTTAAGCCATTGAGTTCATTGTTTTAGATAAAAGCTTGCGCTTATGAAGAGGCACACGACATACGCACGAAGCTACGTGGCCGCGTTACATGGTCAAGCATTTAGCGCTACAAAATGAAAATATAGTCTAATTCGGTTTGATATTTAAATAGGATAGCATAGTCAGACGGCTATCGTAACATTAAATAGATTTCGAATATCCGTTTTGCGCAATAAAACCTTAACGGTAAAGAAAAAAGGACTCTCTTAAAATACATTTAACTATCACATTCTCAAAGCCATTATTATATCAAATACGATCGGGTTTCACAGATGTATCGAATCTCGGCACGTCCCAAAAGATCCCGATTCGCCAATACTTTGATAGTGAACTTCAGGTCGTGCGTTTATCTTTAGGACAGGTTAGTGTTGTGCTTACTATTTAAAGGAATTTGAACCGTAAAAACTAATAATATATTTTAATGCATACTTATCACGTCTTTTTTCCTTACGCGATAGACGCTGTCCAAAAAACTTCCCTTAGTCGCTAAGCTAAACTTATAACAGACTTTAAATAGCAGGAGTTTTTCAATTCTGATGAGGGAATATGCATGAAAAAAATATTTGTTATCTAACTAACTTTTCCATAAATATTCAAAAGTAAATTACTAACTGTGAAAACAGAATAAGAATTGGTTAAAAAATGAACAAGATTTAACAATTTTACGAAAATATGTTTATCTCACTCGCAAAAACGCTATTTTCTATGACAAATGTGTAGATGATGTGGACTTTGACGTCACCAGTCCATATCGGACTTCTCTTTCTAATTGAAACTTTAAAGTATCACATGTTCGTCGCTGATTAAGATATTTTATAAATTCTTTCATATTTGTTTACTGTGGTTAATAAAGATTATATAAAACAAATAAAAAAAATACGTGCATATTCCCTGAATATCAAACGGCTGTAAGTGTAAATATATTACCTTACTTATAGTTGAGCTCACAGTGCTTTGGAAGTCACGTAAAAAATTGGCGCGGTAATTTAATAAATAATAGCTTTTATGTTAATATTAGGCATTTTCAAGCGACTTATGTACCGAAAATTTGGATAGCTTGAAAAGATCTAAGCATTGGCCGCCAGCGCTTGACGTTATTATACGAACTTTGCTTGAAATAAAAATAATCGAACTTCTTATTGTAATATTTTTGGAGAATATGCGTGAGGAACTTTGAGGGTAGCTCGATCGCACTTCTTTTATTAGGGTTCCGTGCCAAAAGGGTAAAAAGGGGACCCTATCACTAAGATTCCACTGTCCGTCCGTCCGTCTGTCTGTCTGTCTGTCTATCTGAACCGTGATAACTAGATAGTGTATTTCTATTACCGCTACAATAAAAATACTAAAAACAGAATAAATGAAACATTTGAGGGGGGCTCCCATACAAACGACGTGATTTTTTGCCGTATTTTGCTCGATATTAATAACGGCAACAGGTTGACGATTTAAATATTCATAGAATATTCAGTTGTATATTTACTTTAAAAATAAATAGTTAAATAATAATAAAATAAATATTTAAGAGAGGCTTCAGTACAACAAACGTGATTTTTTATAGATAATGGTATGGAACCCTTCGCACGCGAGTCTGACTCCCACTTGGCTGGTTGTTTTTCGGAAGTTTCTTGGGTAAACCGTTTCACATAATGAACTGAGCATGTTCCTTAGTAATAATGTCCGTCCTCAGTTTCAGCCTTTCTGAAGCACTGAAAAAACAATAGAATGGGTAGGGATATTCCGTGAATGAATTTCCGGTTTTACAGAAATCAAGTTGTAGCATTACTCAAAGTGAGATTGAGCTAGCAGTTTCCTCGGCAGATTTATGTACACTAATAATATAAGTACAAAATTTACATGTTTCACATCACTAGCGATGTCTCGATCGCCGTCACTGGTAATAAATTGTTCGCACGTTCTCCGAGAATACGTATACATCGATCCCCAAGGCGTGTTTGTTTATAAATTATAGATTTTAGCTCCGACACGACCAGAAACAATTAAAAAGTAGTAGAAGTATAAGTAACTTGTAATAGGGGTGACGACAGGGTTAGAAAAGTATAATTGTAATGAGTCCGTCTTTTAGATTATCCAAAAATAATGAAACCATATATTTCAGTTTCGCAAAAAAGTTAAAATTTGCAAAGATACAAAGTATAAAAGTTCCGGAGAGGGGGCTTGCGACATCACCTCTATGTAAAAATCGTACGTAGCCGTGACGTCATGCGAAATTCCAATGCTCTGTATCTTTGTCATTTTTTGTTTCTCGGAGAAAAGGAAAAATATTTTTTAACAATCTAACCGTTGTAATTAAAATATTTTTCCATTCGTCATGCCTGTTATAGGATAGAAATCCATGAAAGAAAAATGTCTCTTCAGCAGTGAACGTAAATATGCTAAAAAGAGGAAAAAGAAGTACCTATGATTCGAGTAGGTAAATAAACTTCACGTTTATATGTATCCATGTTTGAATTTTATAATATTGGATCATCGCAAAATGTCCCTTACGCAAAATATCCCCTAGTCGCAAAATGTCCCTTTCGCAAAATGTCCCTTTCGTAAAATGTCTCTTTCGCAAAATGTCCCTTGCGCGAATCGTCCCTTTCGCAAAATGTAGCAAAATGTTTCCTGGTACGACCCTTCCACTTAGTTTAAAAAACATGAAATTTTGCAAAAGGGATATTTTGCCACCAGGAGACAATTTGCTACCAGGAGACATTTGCTACCTGGGGTCATTTTGCAAAAGATACATTTTGCGTAAGGGACATTTTGCGAATGGGACGTTTTGCGAATGGGACGTTTTGCGAAAGGGATATTTTGCTAATGGGACCGTTTCCGACTAGGAGACATTTTGCGTAAGGGACATTTTGCGACGATACGAATATTGGAAGTATATATAGTTTGTTCTTTTTTTTTGCTATCTCACGTACTTGTCGATATAAACAGAAAAAACGTAAATATTTTTTTAATGCGTTTTTAGGTTCTTCGTTTCCGTTCTTTTCAAACAGTGGTCGGTCTAAACCACTGTGGCTTTTTTCGTGATACATTTCGTTTATACATAATCTACACTAAGAAAATAAAGCCATTATGCCTACGATTTTTCAAAAATAAACAGTTAAGTATTAGTATTTCTGAAGCCTTGTAAGTTGGTCGTCCGTTCTTAAAATGTATATTTCACGTATCTTTATATTTGTAACATCTTTGATTTGTAGCACGATACAGTCAAGATGCCGTAAAGATTTTCCGATGGATTTTTTCGGGCGTGATTTTATCCATAATCAGGGTAACTTTTTTGTTAGATAAATAATGAGAGATTTTACCAGGTTGCAAATTTTTCAAACTGAACAGAGAGCGTATTTCGATTAGGTTTCTTTATTGCTAACCTTTAGAATTTCTGAAAGTATTTCAGCAAAATATATATATTTAGTATATAAAGGCACAACAAGCAAAAGCGAAAATATTTTTGTTAAGGTTTATATTTAAAGGGGCTCCGTTTAGGGCAAAGTTTTGAAAAAAAAAACGACTCTTGTCACTGTTCGATATAAAGCAAAACCAAATGCAAAATTTCATTAAAAAATCGTAGAAATATTTTTCTTATTTGCTGAATGCACCGAATCATTCGTCAATAAGTGTCAAATATGATCTCTAATCAAGCTTGAATTAAAGCCAGAAAAGTCATCTAAGAGTCGACTATTCAAGAAATCGCAGGAAGAGTAGCGACTTGTTTGAAAATTTTTGCATAAATCCTGGTTTTTGACAGTCCGTTAAAAAGGGTATTGCAAATTATAATAGCTTACTATGAAAAAAATATAAAATTAATGAAATTATTTAAAGAGCGTCAATATACTAAAAACTATAGAAAATTAACAAATTTAAAGAAGATTCCAAAAAAATATTCAATATCAGTAGACGCAAGAAATAGTCGATTTTAAATGTGAAAAAGCAGTCTTATCATATAAATGTATCCGCTGAAGCCTTAAAAGAAATTGTAGAAAATGGTCTTGAACGAAAGACAATATAAGTATAGCACTGTTTCCTTGTCACTCAAGCCGTGGAGCAGTGCATCAAGCTCGTTATTGAAGCTTTAAGTGTTGTAATCTGGAGAGGAAGGACGATTTTTTACAAGCTTTTAATTAGTTTCACCTGTCCCGTTGTCTGTCTGTAATCAAATCTTGCAAGTTAAATTTGACCCACTTCCCGGTTTCCGATTAAGCTGAAATTTTGCAAGCATACGTATACAGCGTAACAATACAATATTATGATAACATGCAGCTGATCTGATGATGGAATTGGAAGGTGGTCATAGAATCTCTATGAAAAAAGGACATAACCCCATTGAGTTGGGCTCGATTGATTCGTCTTGAGAAGCACTTTAACCTTTTAAGTCATTGTTATAGATAAAAGTTTGTTTTATAAATATTTTTTTTAAAATAGTTACTTGTTATAATAAATAATACGCGAATTTTCTTCATAATTGGATATTTTGGACTATCTTTTTATAAGTATACCGTAAATATGAATAGCATTTTTATTGCAAAATTTTTGTTTTAAGCGGTTTTGCCATCATGAACTCTAATTTTATATATTTTTTTTATAATCACGCAAAAATATAGGTTTCAAACAAAATGAAAATTACTATTCCGATACCTTATTAAAGTTTATATACATTCAAATGAGGTAGTTAAAAATTAATAAATCGTACTTTTTTCAAATTTCTTTCACGCTGTGGTACCTCAAACCATTATAATACATAAATGATATTTAACATACTTCATTTACTCATCCATAGGCAGCATTTTACCATTATGCTAATACAAAAAAAAAAAAAACAGAAACAAAATTTCTCCAAACATTTTCACTCTACCCTAACTATTGACTCAATAAAAAACTGATACGTGTATCATAAATCTACACACATTTTTAAGAAATGAAAAAAAAGCTAAAATAAACTTAAATAAAACCTCTATGAGAATAACAGGCCATAAAGCAAATCTTCAGAACATTCAGAGGTTTCGCATTATATTTTAAATTATAAGTAGAAAAATGCTGAAACCTTGTAAGACCTCATAAACTCAACTTTTACTACTTTCGAGTCATGACTTTATCTTTGTGCCGCTAACAAATTTGCATAGTAATACTAGTCCAAGGAGGTTGCTACCAAATTGAGTTTGTTCCAATTTGCATGCGACGTTCACAGGACTTAAATGCATTTAAGTACGTTGCTATAAATATGATATGCATGTCTGTTAATGATGTACCTATGATGATTTGGTTTATGATGTGCTTAACTTTTGTATATGTAGTGATTATATCATAATCACAAAATCAGCTATTGCTACTAAAGCTTACCAGGAAATTAAAAAATTGAAAGCAGCCTGCATTTTGCGTTTTCCTGCAATCTTGCTCAGATTTTCGACTACCTACTGAGTAGTGTTACAATCGACAGTTTCTGTTAAAATCGATAGTTTTACAATCGACAGTTTCAACTGAAAAATGCCAAACTATCGATAGCCCTATCGATAGTATCAATACTATTGACAGATGTTTAAGAGCTATACTATTGATAACCAACGATACTATCGAGAGTATCGATGGGTTCGGCCGTTTGGCCCTCATTCCGCGAGGAGCTAGGCCGCGACACTCTCGCATTTCAAAATTTATTTGTTCGCTACGCCCTCAGCCCTGACGCTATTGATTGTTTTTTTATAAATGAAATCTTAAGTAAGTATAGTAGGTACTGTTGAAAATAGACGTGCTGTTGATTTAATATTCTTAAAAAAATTTGCCGTGTTGATTTATAATTTTACACTATCATGCCTTCATTTTATTAGTACTACTGTGATTGTAGATTTAATTATTCAGTTGTCATCATATCATACTTATTGTTTTTATTTTACCACAGTGCTCATATTTTCATAAAAAATAACTGTAACTAATAAATGAATGGTTTTTCATGCTCATAGAACATCTAACAAAATATACTGTAATTATTTTAAGGGTAAATTCATCCCATGATACTGAATAACTTTCCCCAGGGAAAATATAGATAAATAAGAAAAAAAATGATTTTCCATACAAACTCGGATATGCTGATCGGTCAACTAGTATGGGAGACCAAGAATTATTTTTCTTATTTCAATTTAATTTCCATCGGGAAAGTTGTTCAGTAACGTGGACTGAATCCTCCACCCTTAAAATAGTTTTTTTAAACAGCAAAGTTTAAAAGCCTGCTTTTACAGTGTCAGTAAGCGCGTTCCAGAGTCTTGCCGCCGTTACGGCGAAAGATTTAGAAAAAAAACCAGTATGGTAGAGAGGAACTTCTAATGTCAAATTATTTGAACATCGCAGAACTCTCTTATAAGTAGAAGCTTGTTTTAAAATAGTCTAGAGAAAGAGGGTTATTGAGCACATAATAAAGCTGACATAGTTAATGTAGATTCCTGCGTTGATGGATCACCATCCGCCACCTAAGCCATTTAAGCTGAGAATGGTATTGTGACAGACAAAATATAAATCGAATGCAATTGTTGAGAAGTTGATCCAGCTTATTAAGCTGTTTCTCAGTTACCTATCTACAGAAAACACACATAAGCATTGTCAACGATAGGTAGTACAAGTTCCTGGGTCAACATATTTTTAGTTTTGATCGGACGAAAATTCTTAAGGCGCTGCAGATAATGAAGATGATACTGTCGCGTAAGGAGATGAATGACATTGTCAACGTCACGAATTCGAACAAAAAGAATTCAACTGAAGGAAAATTTCGTCAATAGCGTCAAAACAAGATTGGCCTAGTGGTCTAAGCGATGGACTGTCAATCTAGAGACCGCTGGTTCGAATCACAGCCACTTAGTGTTTTTGAAGTTTTGAAAGAAGTTTCTAGATTATACTAGACTAAATGAAAAAGAAAATACGGGACAGAAAATGAGTGAGAGAGAAGGCGATAGAAAATTAGTAATTTGAGTTTCGAACATTGATGCGATTTTGTTCGAATTCGGGGGTATATAAACGGAACAAAGCGCCACCTGAGGCAGTTTAGTTGGAAAGTGAAATCCGAAAAAGAAGGAAGAAAAGAGAAAAGAAATAGTAGTGAGTAAAGTGAAACAGTGAGTAAAGTGAAGTAGTGAGTAAAAGTGAAGTGTTCAGTGCAGTGAAGTCCGCACGTGTGATAGTGCAGTGACGTTTACGCGCGTGTGACAGTGCAGTGACGTTTCGGTGCGTGTGACAGTGCAGTGACGTTTCCGCGAGCGTGTCAGTGCTGTGACGTTTCCGCGGGCCGGACAGTGAAGTGACAGTTGGAGTGCAAAGAGGACTTGACGCTGTCAATTGTGAGTACCTAGTTAGAGTTGGAGTTGGAGTTAAAGGCACCATTCAATAGGATTGTTGTTTCCTTTCCTATCCCCAACCCACTCTCGTGACAATACTATCGGTTTTATTTAAAATATATTGATAGTGGACTATCAAGCGGTAACACTACTACTAACAGTCTACTAGTAGGTATATCAATCTGGAACCTTTATGCCTCATCGGCCACCGCTTTTCCGTAATGTTTGCCCTGCCTATTGTCACTTTAATGAACCTCAGAGTCTGCTGAATAAATAACATGGGATATTTCATTTAAAAAAATCTTTAATCTTAAATAGCAGGTGCTATGTTTAAAATTAGCTAATCTTCATGCAACTGTTATTAAAAATAAATAAGAAGTTGTCTTTTAAAAAAATGTTTTGATGGAACTTTTGAATGTTTTTTCATGGGATCATCATTTCCGTTGCGCACAATCTTATACTCGTACTTGGACGCTCGCTCAGTCATAAAAACAGTTTCTACCTACCTAAATGATGAAACTACGTTCAAACAATAGGAAGATAAAAAAAAAAGAATTCAATATGTAATAAATTAATCATGTTTTCATTATATTTTTGTCACTAACTTTTTACGATGCAATAAATTACTATTTTATTTTCGGCTCCGATTACAAGCTTTGTGAATTTATTAGAGGCTTGTCTTTATACGCTTAACACAGAACATATACTGAATGAGATAACTTGATCAATGGAGCCACAAACCAGGGTCTTTGGAAATTATTCACAGGTCTTAGTTGAGGTTCCACTAAAGAGGTTTTAATTACTATTAAGTAGGTACGAGATAGGGTCTTTAGAAATTATTCACAGGTTTTAGTTAAAGCTCCTTTAAACAGGTTCTAATTGCAACGAGATTAGTTAATTTTAATATACGCGTACAACGTTGCGGCATATTCAAAGTTTATATGTAATAGGTCCAGTAATAGGGATGTGGCTGGGTTAGAATAAATTACTTTGTACTGATAAAAAACTCGTAGAATGAAACAAAATAGCGGCAAATGGGGAATTACACTTTTATCAAAATGTTTCTTTATTTTCTTCACTCGACAGACTTCAAAATAACTGTCTTCAATTTATATATAGCCTTCGTAAGTACAACCATGTGTCGTCTATTCCATTATTTTTGACACTAAAACTCCGTCATATCTGAAATCAAAATTCACTTTTATTGGTGATACTCATGTTATAAAATTCGCTCTTTTAGCAATCTTCGTCTTGATATACCATTTCATCGGAAAAGGTTCTTCGAACGTGTGTTTGCTGTTCAAGCGGCAAGGCTTTGAAATGCCTTACCAATCAATATCCAGAAGGCTCATACTCGTGTAGCATTTAAAAGTGCAGTGCGTGCACATTATCTTTGGGATTTGTCAGATAGAATACATAATATATACCTATTTAGTATTCGTATTGGATATTATATCTTTTATCTATGTACATTTTTAATGTGAGTTTATTGAGATATATATTATTTGTAGGTGATAGGAAATAACAACAACGATTTTATGAATTTACGTATGGTAAGGTACCGGCGGAATGACGTGAGATACGTATGCCTCGTTAATAGGAAGGCAGGCGACTGAGCGACAAACGCAATACAATAATACATACGGTCCGCACGCACGCGGGGAGGCTGTGTACTCGTCATTGCACCCGTACCTTTATTAGGTTTAATTTTTAAAGCAAAAAATACATAAGTTTAACAAATATTACACAAACCTATGAAAAAGTACAATTTTTATAAGTTTTTTACATTCCGTCGTCTACATTCCCCTCCCTAGTGCTGGAACAGCACTCAAACCCCGTGGGAATACGCGCGACGCGAACTGCCGGCCGACATAGCACGCCCGACTTCGTCTTTACTTGAACAACGCGCACTCGCCCGTCTTTGCCTGGGAACACATCTTCGATCAACCCTTTTGGCCATGTGTTTCTGGGTGAGTTAGGGTCGACTATCAGTACAAGGTCACCAACTTGCAATGGCCTTTGTTCATTATGCCATTTTTGCCTAGGGCGCATTTCAGGTAGGATTTCTTTCACCCACCGTT
This sequence comes from Acrobasis suavella, assembly GCA_943193695.1. NCBI lineage: Eukaryota > Metazoa > Arthropoda > Insecta > Lepidoptera > Pyralidae > Acrobasis > Acrobasis suavella. The sequence goes on from OW971928.1 coordinate 36,376,571, forward strand.
TCCAAAACATATCCGCCAAGCTCTGTGATATGCGCCACTGCTTACGTAGAAATGTGTCAGATTCATCAAACGTCCCAAGCGTGGGCATATTGGACGACGTGCCCAGCAAAAAGTGGTTAGGAGTAAGTGTTTCATTACTAGTCGGTTCTACGTTCACGTGGGTAAGGGGGCGGCTGTTCACCATATGTTCAACTTCCGTCATCAAAGTGTTGAGCGTCTCATCCCGTGGCGCTCGTTCTCTTAGAATTACTTTTAGCGCGTTCTTGATGATTCTAATGAGCCGTACATATGCCCCTCCCCAGTGTGGCGATGCGGGAGGAATGAATATCCACGTTGTAGCCGAACTGTAGTTCATTACTTCCTCTTTTAGTTTCATCTGGTCCAGTTCTTGGACACATCTTTTAAGTTCAGTGTCAGCTCCTTTCAAGTTCGTACCATTATCTGAGAATAGGTATCGTGGCCACCCTCTTCTTGAAGCCATACGTCTGAGAGCCATAATAAAAGCGTCAGTTGTAAGTTGGCTCACTATTTCGATATGGATTGCACGCACAGTGAGGCACGTGAAAATAACACCATACCTCTTTTCACGACGTCGGCCAACTGTTACTTCTTGGGGTCCAAATAAATCAACCCCCGAGAAAGTGAAGGGTCTTTGGTGATGGGCCATACGTGCTTCCGGAAGGTCACCCATTCTGGGCGTAAGAGGCCGAGCCCTTTTAATTTGACAGAACATGCACTGTGAACTTATGTGCTTGACTGTGGGTCTCAATTTAATCACCCAATAACGTTGCTTGAGTTCATTGACTACCATTTCTTGGTTTCCATGACATGCCTTCACATGATAGTACCTTAAAATGAGCCGAGTGATATGGCAGCGTCCGTACAGAATTACAGGCTGCTTTACTTCAGTAGATACGCCTGGAGCAGCGTCGATACGTCCACCCATACGAAGAATTCCATCGGCATCAAGGAATGGAGTCAAGGTAAGTAATTTACTCGTTCTGTCTAATGCCTTTTTCTGTTTCAGGTTATGCAGGTCATCAGGAAAGCTTTTCAATTGTGAGTACTTCAACAGCAGTATTTCAGCACGCTCCATTAACGTACGCTTCGGGTTATTGGTAAGTTTTCTACATTTGTCAACGAAGGCCAGTACTATGGATGTAGATCTCAATAAGCGGAGCCAGGAGGAGAATCTGTCTGGATCAGGTACAGCAGGTAAGTCACAACAAGCGCCGTGAAGAGTGTTTACGCATTCTAGGTCCACGACATTAACATCTGGTTGCTGCATGTCAGATTCAACAGGCCACTGGTCCTCGTCTTTGTATAAAAATGGCGGTCCATGCAGCCATTCATTTTCTAATGTTCTTATTTCGCATGATTCACGAGTAGCGAGGTCAGCGATATTCAACTTCGTTGGTACGTATCTCCAATCTGAGGATTTTGTATGTTCATCAATATCTCCAAGTCTGTGCGAAACAAACGCTTTGTATTGGCGCGTATTGTTCCTAATCCAATGCAGGACCGTAGTGGAGTCACACCACAAAAATATTTTGGTTGGTTTCAATCTATGTTCAGTTACGATACTTGTAAGTAGTCTTCCAGCCATCACTGCAGCTACCAATTCTTTTTTTGGAATCGATTGGTATTTGACTGAAGCTACCTTGCTTCTACTGCTCACGAATGCTATATTTATTTTGTTATTGTAAGCATCGTTCCAACGCCAGTAAGCGACAGCGCACATAGCCTTAGTTGAGGCATCGCAAAATAAATGCAACTGTAGGTTCCTATAGCAGGCGTTCGCTGCATCTTGGGAATTCGTAGGTTCGTCAAGTATATCTGTTACCGAGCCCGTGCGCCGAGGGGGGTGCTGTGAGGCGGGGGGCGATAGTGCAGCCACCACGTGCTTGGCAAGGTGTATGTTGAGTGCATTCGAACTGGTATCTTGCATCGCGGTTTCACTCATACTCGATGCTTAATGTCTCGGAAGCCTTATGTGACTGATGTTTTTAATTGTTTCTAACCAGCTTATCCAACTTGTAAATATCTCATTAGGTATCTCAACGTCCCAGCCGATATTTTTTTTCCACATTTCTTGTAAAAGTATCTTTCCTTTTATAGTTATAGGTGACAAAAATCCGTAGACATCATAAATTGACATTAAAATTCTCAGCATTTCTCTCTTAGTTGGTTTTTTGTTACCAGACAATATTTGCGTAGGTATTTTCTTGAATGAAACGTCAAATCCGAGTGTATCATCGTGTGGGAACCATTAGAGACCAAGCGTACGTTCCTCGTCATATGGTTGATAACTTTTGAATGACACAGCTGATTGAAGATCTTCTTTGAATACAGAGCTCAATATAGACTGGTTGTTAGAAGACCAATTTCTTAGCTCGAAGCCACCTTGTTTGTGAATGAAGGTGACGTCATTAACCAGTTTGATGGCCAGCTGTTCGTCTTCCACGCTATCAATGTAGTCATCTACGTAGAATTGTTTGTATATCACATGTACTGCTTCTGGCATAGACGTTTCAAATCTCTTTGCGTTTTTGTTTTTTATAAATTGGGCCACAAAGGGTGAGCAGTTTGCACCAAATATAAGTGAACTCATGGCGTAGGTTTTCACTGGCTGATCAGGTGATTGCCTCCACAAAAAACGAAGCACATGTCGATCTTCTTCCCAAATTTTTACTCTCAGGTACATATCACAAATGTCTGAACTTATTGCATGCTTATACTCCCGAAATCTCAGCATAATTCCAAATAATGAATTTAATAGGTCAGGGCCTTTCAGCAGGTATGTGTTAAGGCTTTTAGATTCACATAAAGAAGCAGCATCGAAGACGAGTCTCAGCTTTTTTTTATTTGGATTGTCGACACCAAAATGTGGTAGGTACCAAATCTTGTCAAATGACTTTGATTTCTGGGATTCTTCTAATTCTGATGCATAGTCGTTTCTAAGTAGGTGGTCAATTCTTTCTTTGTATCTCTAGGCGAAGCCTGGATTTATTTTCATTTTTCTTTCAACACCTTTCAAGCGCACCAAAGCATTGGGATAAGAGTCGGGCATTTTACAGGAACTATCTTTCCACGGGAGTCCGACGTACCATCTTCCATCCACAAGTTTAGAAGTTTTTTCCAGGTGTTCAATGGCTTGTACGTCAAGAACATTTTCTCTAGGCTTAGCAGAGATGCCCAGAGAATCGGTAGCGATAGATTTGGAAATTAATTCGTGAATTTCGTGCAGTTCCCTTTCTTTGTTTATTTCATGTTCGGACAGCAGAAATGTTGACTGAGGCGCAGGCTCAAGTACACGGGAAGAACGTAAACAGCCATGAACACACCAGCCTAATGGTGTGCGAGTGAAGTAAGGATCGCCAGGTTGACCTCTTATGATTTGCAACGGAACGAGAAGGTCATAATTGTCCTCTCCAATTAAAAGTTCAGGTTTGCACTGGTTATCACTAACGTAATTTTTTATTTCAGGATTTAGAAGTTCCAAACGAGCCAGTTCATCGGTAGATATATTTTGCACAGGTAAGTCCATGTCCGTCACACGTCGCGCGCGAAGTTCAAACATTTTTCCATCTTCATTAGACAGGTTCAAGTCGACTATTTCACTATCGCATACCATTTCGTTCCATGCGCTGCGCACACGCAAGGTTTGTTTGTTACCGCGCAGGCCGAGGCGCGCCGCGAGCGAATTACTTATAAATGTTATTGACGAACCATCGTCCAGTAACGCTACACTACGAATTGTTCCGTTAGGTCCATGAAGATAAACAGGCACTGTTTTTAACAACACTTTACGACAGTTTGTGTTCAGATGCGCGATAGTTTCGATTTCTGTTGCACTTGATTTATTGTTCGGTGAAGGCGCCGGCGTCGGCGTCGGCGTCGGCGAGAGCGTCGTCGTGTCTTTTTTCACTGGATAATGCAATAGGCGATGATGTGACCGTCTGCAACTATCGATGTCACACGCGGGAGCAGGGCAGTCCGTTTGCTTATGACGAGTGTTTAGGCATTTATAGCACAGGCCGTATCGTTTGACATGAGTCCAGCGATCTTTTCGTAAACACTTTTTGAATTTCTTGCAGTCAGAGAGCGCGTGCTTAGAAAATCGACAGAATCGGCATAAGTCTTCACTGATAACGTTAGATTCGTTGTTTACTAACAATGTTTGCGTACGATTGCGACTGTTGTCACTGTAAGTTTGTTTACCGAGGCCGTGTGTACTGATAAATGTTTTCGATATCTTCTGAGCTTCGTCACTTAAAAACTCGGATAGGATCATGAGCTTTGGAGTCCCTTGTTTAATAAGTGGAAAACAGTAATCAGTCCATTTGGAGATCAGTACACTGGGTAATTTTGCAAGGATGACAGCAACTAAATTCATGCCGTGTAAATATTCTTCACAACCAATGGCGGTCACAGCTGCGACACAGTTCTTCACTTTGTTGGAGAAGGATATGATGTCCTTCTGATACTCCTGGGCCATTGGTCGAAGTTTATTTAAATCTTGTAGGATTCGGGATATAATGACATCAGGGTTCCCGAACTGGAGTTCTAACGTAGATATCACAATATCTGGAGTCGTTGCACCAATGAGCAATGCCGTAACAGCTTCCTTGGCCGCACCGTGAAGACATTTTCGTAAACGCCACAGGTTCTCCCGGTCAGTAAAGTGGCAAACTTGGGAAGATTCTTCATAGGCCCGCTTAAAATTTAGCCAATCGAGCGGGTCCCCCGAAAATGAGGGCAAGTCTCTTGGAGTACATAAGCGGTTGAGCATTTTGTTGCCGCATCCAGTAGCGTTAGCAGCAGAAGCAGCGGCTAAGTCCTTCAGTGCACTCGCCAGTGCATGCACGGTACCTTCAGTGTCACCCAAAGCTGGTGGCCAACGTGCGTTATCGAGTACAGGGTCAGGTTGTTGTGAGCCGGCAGGTTTCGTAAACAAGAGTGCTGGATCACAAGCGCCGCCAATAGCGACATCTTCTGGAAGATGTCTCTTCAATTCTTCTTGACTGGTCTCTAGCCACTTCTCAACCAAATTTTCATTATGTTCACTAGGTTCCTTCGACAGCGAACCGCAACTACCTTCCGATTACAACTGTGCCAAATCCGCAGCCAGTTTTTTATCAATAAGCTCCATACGCAAACGAGCTTTCTCTTCTGCAGCTTTAAATTCGAGCAATTTCTTCTTTTTAGCAATCGAAGATGAAGTGGATTTCTTTTGACTTGCGTGACTAATGGACTTTTGTTCACTTTGTTCAATGCACTTTGCGTCCTCCATCTTGTTATCTGCATGCTCGACTTTGCATTCCGATTCTTGTTGCTGTTGTTTTTTCTTCTTCGATCCTCTTGTGCTAACCATGTTTCTTGGTGGCGTATGGTACATCGGATCCGGCCGAAGACCAGACAATGTAGGTGATAGGAAATAACAACAACGATTTTATGAATTTACGTATGGTAAGGTACCGGCGGAATGACGTGAGATACGTATGCCTCGTTAATAGGAAGGCAGGCGACTGAGCGACAAACGCAATACAATAATACATACGGTCCGCACGCACGCGGGGAGGCTGTGTACTCGTCATTGCACCCGTACCTTTATTAGGTTTAATTTTTAAAGCAAAAAATACATAAGTTTAACAAATATTACACAAACCTATGAAAAAGTACAATTTTTATAAGTTTTTTACATTCCGTCGTCTACATTATTTAAATTAAAACATGTTTATTTCTTATATTATTATTAATAATTTATCTTTCAAAATTGCATATTTTGCACCTCCTTCTAAAGACTTATTATTCTCGGTATCACCAGTGGGTTGACTGGCGCCTATTACATTTGTAATAAAAATAAATTAATAAATGTAAATTGTCTCAAGGTTTATTTGATTCAATTGCCCCTGACGTTTTACTAGAAATAAAGAATTTTATAAATAATCGTTTCCACTCGGGCTTCGAAAATCCCAGAAAGAGATTTATGTCTAGCAATATACTTCCTGCGGCTGAAATTAAGAGTATGATGAGACAATAATAAATAAATAACATTTATGATTTTTTTCTAAAAGAAAGAATTTTGTTTATAGTAAAATTTTATTTCTTAAATAAGAAATTGGAAAAGTACCCCATGTTTGTATTTGTGAAGTAGCTAAAGTAGAAACCTTTCTGGTCACTTTACCACTAGCTGGGCCATTACGGGAACGATCTCGTTTCTTGCTCGTAACACATACTCGTAACTAGGAAACTGCGGCGACGGGTGAGGCATAACAGAGAAATAGAACAAAACGACTGGCAAATGAGGAGTTATATTTTAGTACATGCTTGGTATTGTTACACGTTTGTAATATCCTTCTATAATATTTTGTAATAAGAAAGTTTGTTTGTTTGTATTAACTTTATTGCACTGTGAAAACACACAATTACATAAAATAACAACATAAAGAGAAAGTTGACAAAGGCGGACTTATCCCACAAGCATAAATACATCTATATCTATACATATAATGAAACAGTAAACATAAAGTGTCGGTAACTCAATAGTTTTCCCAAAAAAAAAAAGCTGGGGCTTTGGAGATAAAGTAATGGAGTAAGAATATAAAAAAAATTCTGTCTGTTTGCACACGCTAATCTCCGGAAATACTGGACGGAACCGAATGAAACTTTTTTGTTATGTAGCTGTTAAGCCTAACTAATTGATTTTGGAAAATGGAACACATGATGCAGAACTATATTAGCCCAGCTAAACTATAAGAAATATAATAATAACGTCTTAGCAAAAGTTGTTTGCCTGATGAGCATTTTTTATTGAGGTATAATAAAACCAGTGAAGTGCGAGTTGAACGCACGCACGAAGGGTTTCGTACCAAAATCTATGAACAATCACGTTTGTAGTATGGGAGCCCCCTTAAATATTATTATTATTCTGTATTTAGTATGTTTTTGTTTAGCGGCAAAAGAAATACATCATCTGTAAAAATGTCACTGTCAAGCTATCATGGTTCATAAGATACAGCCTGGTGACAGACAGACAGATGGACAGACGGACAGTGGAGTCTTAGTAATAGGGTCTCGTTTTTACCTTTTGTGTACGGAGACCTAAAACTCGAAGATTTGGAACATCCGATGCAGAACCAAGTTAAATTTATTTGCATAAATATTTGTTTTCCAACAATCGATGATCGTCTGATGTGGAATTTAAAATATCAGGTTAAAGTTGTTTAGCATAATATAATAACATATGCTAGAAGTGACTTTACGTGGTGCAGGTGGTAAAAGTTTGGGCCTAATTTTTGATAAAACCTTGCCTAAACTGGCTAAAACTCCCATTTGCTGTTAATCGTTTGGAATGAATGTACAATGGCCAACAAAAAGGCAGTAGAAGCTGTAGAAAGAACGTTGCGAGACATTTGTCGAGATGACAAGCCAATGGGCAATGTCACATTTTTGTTGTTGGGAGATTTTCGTCGAACCCTTCCAGTTATAACTCGGGGCACTAGGGCAGATGAAATTAACTCCTAGGCAGTAGAAGCTGTTAATAGGACGTTGTGAGATATTCGTCGAGGTGACAGGCCAATGGGCACTAATATGTCACATTTTTGCTGTCGGGATATTTTTGTCAAACCCTTCTAAAAGTAGGGGCTCCATGGCAGATGAGATTAAATCCTCATTAAAACCTTTCCCCAAATACAAAAGCTCAGATTGACAATTAACATGAGAGCCCAGCTTGGCGGTAGTTCACATGCCCAAGAGTTTTCAAGAATATTATTAAAAATTGAGAAAGGTCTCTTTATTGAAGGGAATGGTCAGGTGTGTCTTTCCGTAATACTTGGCAAAGTTGTTTCCTCCGAAGAAGAATTTATAAGTTCAGTATTTGCGGCATAACACACCAGGAACATTCTTGGTTATGTGAACACGCCATATTGACACCAAAAAATTAACAATGCGCAGCGAATAATGAAAAACTAATGACGCAAATTATTGGTGATGAAGTGGTTTATAATTTTTTAGATAGTGTAATTGATCAGGACGACGCCACCAATTATCCAGTTGAGTTTCTAAATTCACTTGCAGCAAATGGACTCTCTTCTCTCAAAATAAGTCTTAATGTCGGAGTGCCTATAATGCTGATGCGAAATTTGACCCGACTTTAGGTCAATGCTTCGCAGCGAAATATAATTGAAGCTCAGATTCTCCCTGTAAGTGTAGCCAGTGAAACTGTGTTTATCCCGCGTATACCACTCATCCCCAACAATTTTTGTTTTGAATATACGCAGTTCCCTGTGACCACTTGCTTTGATATGACAATAAATAAGTCGCAGTGTCAGACGCGTAAAGCCGCTGAAGTCAACCTAAGGACTGGTTTTTCACATGGCCAACTTTATGTGGCTTTAAATATGCCGATATTATTGCCGAATTTATGTGGAATTAACGTCTCCAGCGTTACTAACGCTGGAGACAGCCACATAAAGTTGTCTTGTTTCATATTGGCTCCCAAAGGGAAGACTCACAAAAATAATTTATTTATAAAGATCATTTTTAAACTATATGATATTGACTTCTAATTTATAACACTGCTACAAGTATTTTGTTATGTTTCTGCATTAGTTTGTATTTATATCAAATACGCCGGAGTCATGTCCACGCGATCGAAGTCGCAGGCATCAGCTAGTAATTAATACTTTTTTAAATACTTTCTTATATTCATTAGTATTCATATTTAAGAAATTATTAATACATAGTGTAAATCAATATGCTTTTCGCCATTTATCCCTCTGCATGTATATACGCTTAGATCTTTTAACTACGAAGCAAAATTTTAATGCGGTTATCATCAATAAATAGAATAATTTAAGACGAAGGTTACATGTGTAAATACATAGGGCAAAACACCCAGTAATCAAGCCTTTTAGAGGAAAACCGCAGATTTTAACTCTTATAGAAAAAAAATAATATAAAAGAAATCAAAAATATTTGAAACCATTTGATTCAAAATTTGTACAAATAACAAAAATCACAAATATGTTCCTCAATATATTGAAAATCACGTTTTAACTTAATAATGCCAATTTCTTCAGTGTTCAGCCGCTTAAATCTAGTAATCGGCCATAGTGCAACCAGTTGTCAGTCTCTTCTGAGATCAACAGTTTAAAGTTAAATTAATTTAAATACGCTCAAATTCTGAAAGGTTTATCAAAATATATTACTGGGTAAAATAATTATAACTCAACATCCCAAGAGATTTTATTGCTGTGTAAGAACAAAATGTACAAAAGAGTTGTGAGTTTATAAAGTGATCTCAATTGATCAATATTTCAGCGTTATTTTATGCCTAGGAGATTAAACAGTATTTGTGGATATCAATCAAGATGTGTTCCAGAATTAATTAACATTCGTGATTAAATTAACATGTGGCTTTCTAATAATACGGCTTTATGCTATATACACAGCAAATATTTAGATTAGTTACATATGTTCTATAGATTTTACTAAGTCCCGATATAAGCGTATCGCTTTAAAATGCCAAAAAATTAAAATAAGGTAATAAAATACCTTATGGGTGCGCATAAAAAGGTTATGTTATCAGAAAAATGTTAAATTCGGGAATTTCCTAGGTTAGGGAAAAAGTCTTTTCGCATATAGTATGTATGAACTTGTAATAAAACCACTTTGGCTATACTATTTGTACCTGGCTGGTTTTGGTATCATTTAAAAGTTTAAATTTTAAGGAAATAATTCCAAATTCAAATTTGGAAAATGCGTGATTCTCATTTGTTTTTCTTACCGTCAAGATGAGTGAATCTAATGAAGAAATTAGATACATTTTAAAATTTTACTACCAAAAAGGTAAAAAAGCAACGCAAGCCGCGAAAAAAATTTGCGATGTTTATGGACCTAGTGCAGTGTCTGTGAGAGTAGCACAAATTGGTTTAAGCGTTTTCAATCCGGAAATTTTGATGGCAAAGATGCACGTTGCTCTGGTCGCCCTGTTACGGATAAAATGGATGCTATTTTTGAAAAAGTGGAGCAAGATCGGCATATCAGTAGTTACGACGTAGTTGAAGAACTGGGAATTGCACACAAAACAGTTTTGGCGCATTTGAAAAAAAATGGGTATACAAAAAAGCTTGATATTTGGGTACCTCATGAGCTCTCTGAAAGAAACCTAATGAACCGTGTACTTATTTGTGATTATTTATTGCGACGTAATGAGACCGAACCATTTTTGAAGAAATTGATAACTGGTGATGAAAAGTGTATTACGTACGACAAGAACGTGCGAAAAAGGTCATGGTCAAAGGCCGGTCAGGCTTCACAGACTGTGGCGAAACCCGGGTTAACTCGCAACAAGGTGATGCTGTGTGTGTGGTGGGATTGGAAGGGCATTATTCATTATGAGCTGTTACCACCAGGCAGGACCATTGATTCAGAACTATACTGCGAACAACTGATAAGATTAAAGCAAGAAGTTGAGAGAAAGCGGCCGGAATTAATCAACGGAAGGGGTGTGGTTTTTCATCATGATAACGCTAGACCTCACACATCTTTAACCACTCAGCAAAAATTAAGAGAGTTTGGCTGGGAGGTGTTAATGCATCCGCCGTATAGTCCTGACCTGGCACCTTCAGATTTCCACCTGTTTCAGTCTCTTCAGAATTCTTTAGGCAGTGTCAGGTTGACATCACGAGAGGACTGCCAAAACTACTTGACGCAGTTTTTTGATCAGAAGCCCTAAAATTTCTATAGCAATGGGATCATGTCCCTAGCTATAAGATGGCAAAAAGTTATCGAACAAAATGGTATCTAAATACTTTAGTTAAATGTAAATAAACTATATTAAAAAATGTTTTGAATTTTCATATAAAATGCGAAAAGACTTTTTCCCAACCTATTATATACATTTCTTCAATAGCATAGGAAATGTATAAAATGTAAAACAAATGAACATGTTGCAACGGAAACCTAAAAGTAAGTCAAAGTCTACAGAAATATAGTCCGAGAACTAGAAATAAAATGAAATTTTATAGGAAATAAGTTTTTCGTTGGATAAATCCCTAAGAAACCTTTCACACTGGCCTGGCCCATTAAGGGAACGATCGTGTTTCCCGCAACTAACTACGCACAACCAGGAAACGTCTGTGAGAAATAGACTGTATCTAATGTTGGGATTTTGGTAAATTAAACAGAGACAACTTTTCACTACTAATTACGTTTATTGTCTGCCCGATACACGTCACACATATCGAAACGGACGTAGCTAACGCCAGCCAATACGACATATGCATGATTTTTTTAAATGTTTTAAATTAGTAATTTATATCTTTATAACATAGAAAAAAATATAAATAGGCTTGAAAATAGTCAAATTATTTTTCAAAGTGAAATTTTAAAACATTGAATAAATTTGAGCCGTTCAAACGCCACCATTTTGCGCGCGCTTATGATGACGTCATTGGTTATGTCCTGTTTGTTTATTATAGTAGCGTTTCAGTGACTTAATACTTATTTTCAGTTTTAATAGCTAAACAAATTATGGAAGACGTTAAGAAATCTTCTTACAAGTATTGTATGGTACCGAAAAGTAAAAACACTACCTCTAGTACATCAGATAAAGTGTTTTTTTGTATTCCATGCGATGCAAAATTACGAAAACAATGGTGTAAGATGATGAAAAGGGATAATAAGTATATGTCTATAATCGGTTGTATTTTGTTGTGAAGATCATTTTAACGTAAGTATTCTATATTTGTGTACAGCTTAGTGTGAATTAGCTATTAAGCAGTTGAAGATTCGGTCTAAAACTAACCTGTTTACAAAAGTCCATTAAATTTTTTTTTAAAGAGCTCCTTATTCCTATTGCGGTTTTATGAATTTTTTTCCGTTCCTGCGGTCTGGTCTGAAAATAGCCGATCTAGGAAATAGAATAGGTGAGAATCTGAATCTTGTCAATAACTACAATGAAATTGCAGATTTCACTCCTTTAATATCTGCGCTCGTAAAATCGAGATTCGATGCAAAATATGCTGACATCATAAATGCATCTATTTTCGGTAGATTATCCAATTGTGCTTTGACAAAACCAGTTTCTGTCATCGTCTTAGATTGACTACAAATATATATTCAAAAAGTAACCACACAGAAATACAGTTTTAAACAATTTTTCTTACAAACACTATTAACACAGTATGAATATCGACGCCGATAAATGCAAGAGGTAACCATTGAAGTCACATTTCGTTTCGACCAATAGTGACGCGTTATGTAAGTTTGAATTTCCCTTCCTTATTTTTTTACTTTTTATATAATATTTTCTGGGTTTAAATAATAACTAAATAAAACAAATACCTTTTAAGTATAATGTAAAGATAATAAAGAATCAATAAAAAAAATATTTGAGACAAATTTAAATTTTATGCATATTCTCCATTAGGGAACTTACATACTAATTATTATGTTACGACAAAATTATAACGCTTCATTTCCTGGGGGTTAGAAAAAAATATAATAAGCTAAAATGCATTACTTTGTTAATTATAAAACTGTTTAGTTCTATTTTTATGAAGTAGTTCACTTTTATTATTAATACTTATTTTGACATTGCATCTCTTTCTTTTGTTATAATGCCGGCTTTTCTAAATTGATTTATTTTACTTCCTTCTATTAATAATATTTCTACTGACTCACTCGGTTTCTTTAATATATCCACCACTTTTGGTTGATCAGGGCAATTGTAAGTGGATTTATTAATATCAGTCCATATATTTTCCTCATTCTTTTTAGACAATTCATTTTTTTTTTCTTTTGCGATCTTGTTAATACGTGTATACTTTGTTCATTTAAACGCTTTAATTCATCAGCATCAGCGATTGAGTTTTCCTTGCCTTTTACTTAAACAATTTTAAAGTTGTGGTCTTCCAAGGTCAATCTAAATTTTAATAGTCTACTCGCAGGATCCTCAATTCCAAAAAGGTAAACTAACGGTTTATGATCAGTCATAATAGTGAAATTTCTGCCAAATACATACGGCCTAAAATATTTGATTGCCAACACTATTGCAAGTAGTTCGTTATAATTGTTGGGTTTCTTGTTTCTTAATTGTCTCGTTTCAGCTTTATTTAATGGCCTTGTAGCATACGCTACATAAAACTGCGCCATTCGCAAAACCAGAAGCGTCCGTTTGTATAATGAATTCGTTGTCATCTGCAAATCGGTATACTGGAAAATATTAGGCGACATTAAAGCATTTTTTTTAATCAAAAGAATTTTGGCAATTATTTATTAGTCCAATTAAATGGTTCATTTTCCTGCAAAGTTTATTTAATGGCAAAGCAATTTCCGCAAACTATTTAATAAATTTTCTATAGTAATTACAAAAAGCTACAAAAAGTTTTACTTGTTATGCATTTCTGGGAATGGGATATTTTTTTAGAATTCATATTTTCTCTGGGTCTAGTGGAACTCCTTTTTCTGAAACTATAGGCTTTAAAGAAGTTCCTTTTTTTAAAAATTCGTTCTTTTCTGGGTTCAATTTCAAATTATCTTTTTTTAATCTTTCCTTGACATCCATTAAATTTTTATATGAATACTTAAATTTCGGCCGAATACGATTAAATCATCCAAATTAATAAAACATTTATCGTATGTGAGGCCAGACATTGCTACAGACATTATACGAATAAAGGCACTTGGACTAATTTCAGTCCCATCGGTAAACGCTTCATCTGATATTGTCCTGATATAGTAAATGCGCTCACTTGATAATATCCTTGCTTGGTCAAGGTGACTAAAATAAATTGCCCCTGCAAGTGAATCTAAGATATCCGTAATGTTAGGGAACGGAAATTTATCGTCACAAACTATTTCATTGAGTTTCAAATTGAATTGAGCATAATCTACTACCAATCGCCATTTCTTTTCTTTTCCTTCTGTATTTTTTTAGGGACCATTAAAATAGGGCTTTTCTATTATGTCATTTTCTATCATTTTATTGATCTGGCTTTCGACTTCTGATTTTAATACTTGAGGAAGTCGGTAGGGCTTAACATAAATAGGACATGAGTTAGGCTTTGTTTATTTTTTGCTCATAAATATTCGTTACTGATAATTTCTTCCCTTCTATATAAAAATTATCTGCGTATTTTGCACAAATAGATGTAATAAAAATCCGTTCCTCCTCATTCAAATGACTTAAATTTATCTTTAATAGTCTTAACCCTTTTAACATTACGGTATTCATTAATAAATTTACAAACTTTGTAGTTGCTTAAGTAGGGTAATATTTCCGGTACAAAATAGGGTAAACGGACATCTTTTTCCAAAACATTAAATGTTTTTTTTCTACTCCTGTACTGTTGTCTGTCTTTTAAATGGTCCCGAACTAGTGTTTGGGATTTATATTTTCTCTGGGATTTATATAAGAACAAAGATTATATGATTTCAGAAAAGTCTATAGTCTATTCCTAATATAATAGCACATGTGTCGTTATTTCGCTAAAACGATACTCCTAGCCATAGACCTATAACTTTTTTTCTTTAAATCTACCATACTGCCGAAATAATAAAATCATTATTTTAACTTATGGTGCCATTTTTCAAACGTGGAATCACTGAACAAATGGTTTTTTGTATGAAAAACATTCGTTTATGTGACTTCATGTTTCAAAAATGGCACTTTTAATCACGAAGACGTCAATAAAAAAAATTAAGTCTTCCATAGATACATAGTATCTACCAAACATATGGTAGTATTTTGTACTTTTCTTTGTTTATTTTTGTATTTATTTTAGTAAATGTAGTCGTAGAAAAAGTATTGTATGCAACGTTGTATAAGTAGTCAAAAATGCTCGATGGCGTCAATTTACGATGCTCGCCATGGCTCGCATCGTAACCTGCGCCACTCACATTTTTTAACCCTCCTTATACAACTGTTGCATAAAATACTATTATATGTACTCTATTATCTTTCACACGCACTATCCTTTTGACGACCTCCGTGGCGTAGCAGTCACCATGCTAGTCCGCCACCCAGAGGTCCCGGGTTCGATTCCCGGTCAGGCCAAGTTGGAAAATGACCTTCTTCAAATTGTTCTGGGTCTTGGATGTTTATTTATGTATGTATTTGTTATAAAATATAGTATCGTTGAGTTAGTATCCCATAACACAAGTCTTGAACTTACTTTGGGGCTAGCTTAATCAGTGTTATTTGTCCATATATATTTATTTATTTATTTTATTTACTATCGTATTTGCCAGAAAAACATCTATCGACAATTCTCTTCCACATACGATTTTGTCATTTTCTTAATATTTTTCTAAATATAAATGATGTATATATTCAGAACGTGCTAGGATCATTAATGAATCATGTGTTTTATTTAAATTGTCAACAAAATTTAAATCATATCCATATCGTTGTACTTTGTAGAAACCATATTTCAGTTTAAATTAATAGTTGCTTCATATTTATTTAAAATATAAAGACCTACAATTCTATCGGCTTTTTAGGGTAATGCGTCAAATACAACAAACTTTTGCAGAAAATTCATTAGGCCATTTCTTAAAATTAACATATTCCTTAAGAACGTGTTTGTCCACCAATACTATTGATTAGGGTATCATCTTCATAAACAGTAAGTCAGTGCATGCATTATGATACCTGATGGTTGTGCTTGATATGTCACTGCATCTTCGTTTCTTGCTACTTGCACGGCATCTGCTAAGCTGCTGTAGTTACGCGCCGTGATGATCGTAGCCAATTTGGAGCTGCACAGACCATCTTTGTCATCAATCAAAGCTGCGTACGTACATTTCAACTGAATCTACCAATCGCTTTGTGGTAACTTCCTTGGATAGGCGCATAAAATATTTATTTCTTCATGTAACTTCTTAATTATTTCAAAAATAATTAACCCTAATGAATCCAATGTCGTATCCTTCTTGCTTTCTAATATATTATAAAAAGAATTCTTTGCAAATATCAAAAATATTATTCACATCAATTAACTTTAACTCGGTTGTTTTACGTGTGTATCTACTTTTTCCTTTTTTTTAATTAAATGCTTTCTAATTTCCACCAAAAAGTCATAATATTCTTTTAAACTATCCAACATAATTTACATATTTAACAAAAAACTTTTTGATTATCTTGCATAGTCAAAACTCATAAATTGGTATTAAGTACCATTATATTTTATTTAATAAAAACAAATAAGCCAAGTTACTAAACACCAATAATTGCGAAACACCTAGCGGTCAGGCCATGCAAATGGAATATCATACATAAGCACTCTTGTCGCCGGGTATCATATTGGCTGAGTGTTTGTGCACTGTTTTAGCTCTTTATGATTTAAAACTTTCTTACGTAGATGAAAAAGTGTAAAGTGAGTAAGTGAATGTAAAAACATTCACTTACTCACTTTACACATTTTCATTCACCGTTTTATTTATTTTTGTTTGTTTTACGCACCTTTTTCTAGCTTCCTTACCAGTACGTCCTCGTAAGGAAGATCTAATACGCTGCATGGCATGAATCTGGATCTGGTCTTGCACCAATTCAACGTGGCAGCGTTTGTACATACAGAGCCCAAAATAAATGACAAAAACTGCAACCACTGCTAATATCACATACTTGACTATGCTCAATTGTTGTGTGTGTTGCACGTGACCCCCGATGTCTTTCAGAACTGCATCACTAAACTTTTTCTTTGAAACAACTATCCAATCAAATACGTTAAGAAAACACCCCTTGGCAGAACCCATAGCAGGGTCGCCATGTATTGTTGAGGTTTGGTAAATTAAACAGAGACAACTTTTCACCACTAATTATGTTTATTGTCTGCCCAATACACGTCATACATATCGGACCGGACGTAGCTAACGCCAGCCAGCACAATTTCGCAATTAGGGAACTCACATACTCATTATTAGGTCACGACAATATTATAACACTTCAACTCGAAACGTTTACTGACATAATAACAGTATCATTAAACGAAATTTCTTTATAAAATTGTGTGTAGCAGTGTAACAAAACCGTTTAGGCACTGGCCGTGCATCTGTGAAGCACTAGATACCTAAGTTGTGCCTCAGAGACGCACATGAGTAAAAGCTCAGAGGAAGAGGTGACGCCTAGTGAGAAGTGGCACTAAGCGGCTTAGGCACTGGGTATGCTTCTGTGAGCACTTGAGTACGAACTCAAAGGAAGGGATGACGCCTAGTGATCGTTTCACTAAACACACCTCTTAGTTTGTTATTTGTTGTGTATTTTGTATTGTGAAAAAATCTGCACAATAGGGACAAATAATTATACAATTTTTAAACCTTACAGTCCCTAGTGTGCAGATTTTCACACAATGATTTTCTTTACAGTAAGCAAAAAGTTTTAGTGTAAATTTGTGTGTGAAATAGAGAAAGACTAGCCGCTTTATTATTTGTGACGAAAAATGACATTTTGCATCTATGGTACCGAAAAGGCCTACGATAATTTAAATCCTTTCGAAAAATTAAATAATGTTTTACTTTTAAATTTAATATTTTATTTAAACTTTTTTTGCTCCCAGGTGGTTGCAACATATGTGGCAGCGAACTCCTCACTGCAGTTTATACCAGACCGGCCGATACACTGGGCAGGGGGGAGGCTTACTCCACCTCCAGATACCCCCGAATGTGGCTTCGATGGTTCTCTGTGTCCTGATAACTGTAAGTAATTTTGAAATTTTCTAATAAGATTTTTCAAACTAAAGAAAGAAACTTCTGCGAATGTTTTTATTTTTATATTTGACGTCTGTTAATATTTTAACAGACGTCAAAAAAAAAAAAAAAACAAAAAATATTCTTAGAGCGTTTAGCCGTTTATACATTCTGCCACCGTGGCATAAAATGTCGCTGCTGCGGCACTGCCGCGCCATCCTAGGATATTGTTCATATTTGCTACGCAGAAAACTACAGACGTGGCGACTTATATATTGTAAAAACGCTCAAACTTATTCCGTGTTGTAACTTTTATGTAAGTAATATTTTCCTATAAAATACATAATCCAATTTTTATATAAGCAGATAAAAATTGAAACTGAAGACAAACATGCGTTTACAAGAACATGTTTCTTCTTTGTCTCAGCGAATATGTATACTTTTCATTTGCGGAAACAAAAAAACACTACTATTGTCGAAATATCCTTCTATTTATTTTTCGCTTCTCATCGCTATGCCCACCTACCTACTTTTAAAATAGCACTATTTTATACCAAAAATTGTTCCCAAAAGGCAAGATTAGAATTGGCCAAGAGGCATTGTCTGTGCGTCTGTGAGGCACAAGTTCTATCCTCACCAGGTGCGTCTTCTACCTCTGTCCGAGTTTGTGCGATCATTTCAATGACCATAACTTGCTCCTGGCTCTATGCTTCGAACGCTCGTTAAGCCATTGTTCCTGATCCTAGGATAGCCCGTCCTTGTACAAATTTATAGGTAATAATTTAGAAGTCTGTTTGTTTGATATTTATCTGTTCCTATTTATTTTGTACAGTAAAGAGATTACAAAAAAAAAACATAGATCTTGATCCATGAAACAAACAGGCGTCAAGCCATGTCAGATGCTTTAAGGCAGCTTGAACCATCTAACACCAGTTTTGGAGTCTTACACATACAAAAAATAAACAAAACAAACAAGTTTTATTTGCAATAACAGTCTGCATAGCAAACATTCACCATAACCGTGGAATTTCCCTGAGATAGGAAGTATTCTTTTATTTTATTTGAATCTTTTTCCTCAAGAATTTCTCTTTAATAAAGCATGAAACGAATACCATCCGTATTCTAGTTTACAATAATAGTTTTCGCAATTACATTTTTATATTTTCCGGCATATTTAAGCCTCGTATCCACTAGGCAACATTTGACACGTGACATGTTGCACAACAAGTTGCTCAATATATGGAAAGATAAAGCGGAACTTTTGTTTAGCAACGTTGTTTGTCTGAGCATGATCAGTCGTCGACAACGTGTAGCCAGAGGAACTAGTGTAGATTAAGCAGCGATGATCATAATTTTATCGAAAAATGCATAAAAAAGGAAAAAAAATCAATGTTGGTGGGTTAGAAAGTAAAGAAACTTAACATTTTTGCCGTGTGTTTGGTCAACTTTATGTTGCAAATGCAAACACAACTAGCCGCGCGTTATGCCGCCCACACGCCGCGCCGGCTACGTCACGCTTTGTAGTGGAACGTTGCCAAACATGCAGAGCGTAACGTGTTGCGCGTCAAATGTTGCCTAGTGGATACGAGGCTTTACTATCTCGGTTTTGCTGGATTATATGAAATAAGGATAAAGTTTTGGTGTAATGCTGCCTTTGAAAGGAAAATTGAGCAAGTGGTTTTTATAAAATGAGAATGCCTTACGTTGTATGCACATATGGCTTATTTATTTTATCGACTGAATTATTATAATGTGAAGCTGGATGGTCCTGTAAGAGTACGCATTCTTAGCGCTTTTGTAAGTTTAGTATGTATTATATTATGTGGTAGTATGTATTTATCATAAAATATTAATTATTCGTTTAAGTGACACTGGACGTGGTCTACTCTTGAAAGGGTGAGACCACAAGTTTCGTAAAAATTCTCAAGCTCATCCATGCTTCGGAAGGCATGTTAAAAGCCTTTGGCCCTGGATTTGTATTCGCCACGCTATGTCTGATAAAGAAAGCTTGAAAATCGTTGTGGCTACTTACACAAAAAAAAACCATTTTTTTTTTCTTTTAAAGACAACGCCTTTAATATTTAATACAAACCAATCACCAATCATGTACAAAAAATATGACAAGCCTTAGAAAATGTAATATTCTTATAAAGTAAATTTTCCAGAGGCGTGCACTAAAGACCGAAATCAAATTATCGTTGTTGTCCCGATAATAAAAGCTAATTTCACGGAGAAACACACCCGATATTACATGGATGTCGACTATACCTTCCGTTTAAGACATTTTAAATTTGTGAGACATTGTCTTAAATAGACAAGAATTTTGAAAATCTAAGTGCCTATATCGACCTCCGCGGCGTAGTGGTCACCATGCTAGTCCGCCATCCAGAGGTCCCGGGTTCGATCCCCGGTCACGGCAAGTTGGAAAATGGCCTTTTTCAAATTGTCCTGGGTCTTAAGTCTATGTATTTGTTAAAAAATATAGTATCGTTAAGCTTAGTATCCCATACCACAAGTCTTGAACTTACTTTGGGGCTAGCTCAATCAGTGTTATTTGTCCCTATATATTTATTTATTTATTAGATATGTGATATGATTACCCGACTGCCTCCGTGGTCCAGTGGTCAAGGCGTTCGCCTTGTGACCCGGAGGTCATGGGTTTGATTCCCACTGGGAAGCATATTTTGTGAAAAGTTGTTTCCAGTCTGGATAGGATATTGCAGGATTGAATCACCTGATTATCCGAAAAAAAGATGATTCCGTTTTTCGGAAGACACGTAAAACTGTGGGTCCCGAACGCCATCTAGCCTTTGATCATCAAAAACTATCCAAGGATTGGTTCCTGGTTTGCCCTTTGGGTTGTGGAGGTCAGACGGCAGTCGCTCTGTGTAAAAACCAGTAATCTCGTCAAATCTCCTTGGTTAGGTAGCGGGCCCCGGGCTCTGCTCTCTAGGATGATGATGTGATATTTAAACTTGGCAGTATTACATAAATGTTGATATTATTATACAGCTGCAATTAATATTTTCGTCTTCCATACCACTGAATTTAATAAATAAGCATTAAAAATAAAAATAAATTATATCCTTAAGCTTAACATTAATAGCATAACATTGAGTCTTTTTAAGAACTGTGCAATTCGAAAGAGAATTTCTTAAACAAACAAACGAAACAATATTACATTGCTTAACATATTATAAGAATAGCTTATAACTCGATCAAATTTTTTTAACAAAGAAGAAAAATATTTAATGCTTTTTGTTATTATCTTTCATTCATTTCTTAAATGTTATGCCGCACACAATCTCCCCGGGTTGTTGGGCGTTTCGGACCGTGAGTGTAAGTAAATAAAAACTGGACAAGTGCGAGTTGAACTCGCGTTTAGAGGGTTCTGTACAATTCAAAAGATTCTCCGTGAGTGAATGTATTATATTGAGTTTACCACTTCATTTTCAATTCATAGAATTCTCATATTATTTTTCCTGTAATCTTCAAGCAATGAACTATATTTTGATTTTTTTTCAAAATTTTAGGCTCACTACTTTCGGAGATCAGGGGGGGATGGTCAATTTTCGTCTTCTTTCATGAATAAAATCAAAACTACTTATTATATAATTATAACAAAAATATGTTTGAGATCCTCATATCGAGCCCTTTCATTTGATATATAATACGGTAAAGTTTGTCAATTTTTTAATTTCCTTAATTGTCCCTCCAAAATAACCCTTATTTTAAAAAAATATTTATCTTCTTAAGTTTCCTGTAATCTACAAGCAATGATCTATATTTTGTATTTTTTTTTCAAAATGTTAGGCTCTGTACTTTCCGAGATCAGGGGGGGGAGGGGGAATGGTCAATTTTCGTCTCCTTTCATGAATTAATCAAAACTATTTATTTTATAATATTAACAAAAATATATCTGTACTGTGTAATAATAAAAATTACCTCATATTGAGCCCTTTCATTTGATATATGACACAGTAAGGTTTTGTAAAACTATTTTTTTAATTTTCTTATTTGTCGCCCGTCAATGACCATTATTTAGAAAAAAAAGAAATGTGGTGTCGTGGGACACCAGGTAGGAACGAAGTTCAAAAGTTCTTGTGTATACGACTGTCGCGCCTGCGCACGTCTCATTTAACGAGGTCATCCTTACGGTTTTACTATCACATTTTTTTCAGTTCGGTCGCGCAGCAAAATCCCTATCTCCTCCAAGCCTGCCGTAAGGAACTTCGTTCCAAAAAATACTTTGCACGCCTGTTTTTGGGTCATAGGACCATAATACTAAATTTCACCTGATTTGGTCCAGTAGATTCGGAGTAAATTGGCTGAGACAGACGGACGGACAGACAGACGCACGAGTGATCCTATAAGGGTTCCGTTTTTTCATTTTTGTACGAAAAGTACGAAAAGTGCATTGGGTAGTGGTTCGAACCGACCCGTTCCAAGAGAAACCTTGGGCCATTTGCACCGCTTCAGACCATGCTGTGCGAATGACCCCCTTCAGAAACAGTACTTCGGCGATTGGGACCACGCCACGTCTGAAACGCCCAACAGCCCACTTTCCCCCTTGCATTTTACTTTTCAGCAGAATATGAAACATTTTTGTACTGCCTTTGTACTATTATGTTTTTTATTTTATTTAAATTATGGCTTTTTATGTACAATAAAGAATTTACTAATATTTTTGCTACTACTACTACATTTCAAGACGAAGATATAGCACATTTGAATTTCGCGTGACGTTATGATCAGGTATGATTTTCAACAGAAGGTGACGTAAATAACCCAAATTCCAAAACTTTGATGAAATGTATCTCAGTGAATTTTTGCTACTTAGCTAAACGAAAAAAAAACGAGTAGCACTCGGGGACTGCCGCGGTAAAGCTATTGCATAGCACTTTTTACCAACTTATGCAATTTGTTTTTTTATGCTTCGTTTTTTTTTCTTTGATATAAATTCAAGTTTTTTCTTGGATATTAATTCAAGTTACACTTTTTGAGCGTGGTGACCGATAAGAAAACATTTTTTTTTCTTTTATTGAATAAATGAGAAGTTAATATCGTTTAAAATATTTTTAATATCTTACAACACATGAGGTTATTCAGGAATTTTTATTATGAGCAGTTAGCAGCTAGTCTACACCATGTCCTGTCAGTCTCATACATTTTACTTTTAGTTACATAAAAATGTTAACAGATGGCACTACTTACCTCATTTCAAAATAAGATCCAACTTTTTGGTTTTATTCTTAGATTCAAAACAGTTTTTATGAGTTTAAATCTTTGTAGCATCATCCAGTTATTACTACTTTACTATTTATTGACATGTAGTCATTTAAATCGATTTTTTTATTTCTTCCAACTGAAAAGCGCCATCTCTCGAAATGTTGCAACAAGATTCGGTCAAATTCAATCGAAACTTCTAGTAATCACGTCGTCCCATAGTACTTTCTACTCAAGACAAATGGCGCTCATCTTTTTTTATTTTTACTTTCCAAGAATTAATTCCAGGGATTGGAAATAATTATTTGATATTGACTAATGTTTGGTACTGTTATGAAAATAAAACGTCACAAAATGATTTAGCCATTTTGAATGTTATTTTAGATTTAATATTACAGAAAAACGAATATTAAGAAATCTATTTGACTCCTAGAAACTATGACATCATTTGTCTATATTTTATACATAGAAAATAATCTATTAGACATTCAGAAAAAAGTGTCTGATTGGAGTTGTTGGAAAGTAGCGAAAAAAACATGTTTTTTTATTAAAATACGGCAATATATGACACATTCATTTTTAGATAAAATAAATCTGTGCGCAAGTGACAACGGCTTAAATTGACTAAAAAAAAGTTAAAGGAGCAGATGATTGTACTGAAAATCACTTGAGAATGTTAGTCCCAATAATAACTCTTGAAACCTTGCAGAAGTCTCCATGGACTGAATTAGAATTAAATATATAAAAGTAATGTGTCAGATTTGCCATATTTTAGTTTAGAAACATGTTTTTTGATTGACATGATTAACATATTTATATAATTTTTTTAAAGAAAAAATTATGTGATTTCATCCCGCCCCCCTTATTACCTCACGTAATTAATGGACGCACGTATGAATGGATGTCATTTATTACCTTTGGCTCGAATCCCCCCCCCAACCCATTTCTGGCCAAGCCATGTGCCAAGATTTCTAGTAACAATAAAACCGCGGACAGACTGATAGACAGACATATAAGCAGACAGACAGATATAGCGAAACTATAAGGGTTTTTTGTTTACTACGAAACCCTAAAAAAAATTGTGATAGAGAAAAATAAATAATTAAAAACACCGATTACGTAATACTGTTCCGTTTCATTAAGTAGCAAAAGTATAGTTTGTCTATGACTAAACTTGTTTATACAAAAAGTTGCCTCTGAAATGAAAATTTATGATATAAGCGCGACGTGACGACGGGGGAACGCCGCTGGATCCGGCCGAATGGTGTTTTTGACGTTACGTAACCGCGTGACTTAGTACTCCGGATCCGACCGATAGGTAGATGTTTGAAAGGAATAAAAAGCCAGCCGTTCGCTGCTGGTGCATTGACCCCATGAACTCAACATGATTGATTGTTTATATCGCCATCTATTACAAGTCAGTAATAACGTATACGCACGAGGCACAGTGATGAATGCGCTATCTATTGTAAAAGACATAACTTTAAGCCAGCTGACAAATTAGTTCCTCTTGTTAGTGCTGGCGCTGTAATAGTTAGTATTTAGCCCGGTACCAAATGAAGTATGGGGACTGTCACTTTGTTACGCTAGTATATATAGTACTCTGTGTTTACACGCATACGTCTAGTCGCCACGCACACAAACACCGTGCCAAAGTCTGCCGAACTGAAAAGACGTTAGACAAGTGTTAGGTTTTATTTTCGTTACGAAATTTCTTGATTAGGTCGCCGCGCTCAAGGCCCGTGATAAAAGCTATGAAATAGCTTAAAATAAGATTTTCCATTGGATAATCTATTTAGCAAAGTAATAAAATAATTTATTTTTTACCCAGCCCACATTCCTATTATGTCCTATTAGACAACACTTACTTAAGAACTTGTCTTATATCGTGGCATCCTTGCCAAGACAATGTGATTTCACATACGGTAATATCTATAAAGGGAAATGTCCTGTGCTTATGAAGAATAACATTGGGGAGATAGAGACAAACATTGCTAATACATTTTCGTTATGTTGACGTTTATTCCTCATTACGTCTCATTACTTTGTGCTGATGACATTGTACAATCTGTTCCTAAACACAAAAATGGTCTTGTTTTTCGCGTAAATAGCCAACACTGATGTCAGAATTTTTAAGCTGCCTGAAGGCATCTGACATAGCTTGACGACTGGCATACCATGATGACAGCCAGGAAGGACCAAGGGCTTAGGGTGACTTTTGAAGCACGGAGGAATTCAAAAACATTCTTTGCCACTTGTGGTCACTCATCTAAGTATGGATCAATCATTAGTTTCAATGGATTAGTTTTGACTTCAAAATATGAATTGAAAGAAAATACTCGTATTTGGGTGCAGAAGTTTTCATACTGGTGGTCAAAAATGATGTAATAAACTTTTTTCTCTTTCCAGTCCATATTTTAACTTTGGTAAACCAGTAATTTGCCTAGATATATTGCTCAAATTCTTTGAAACTACAAAATTTTGGCGAAATCTGACATGTCGTTTAAGTATAAAAGCTTGAGTACGTTTATATGAAAAGTCTGATTCTGTCCTGTCTAAGGGGATTCTTATGTAATACCACTTAGCTGGCAAGTTTTGTAAAAACATGCATGCTAATTTTTCCATACTGGCCTGGTTGAAAAGAGAATAAAAATGTACCAAGTGCTTCTTTTCCCGTAAAAGGTGATCAAGGGAATTTCAGATTTCATTTTCTCCATCTCACCAATACGCTTAAAGTAGCCTTTGTGTTTTCGACTATCTTTGTCTATTTAGACCCAAAATGCTCTGTGTTCCCCATCAGGGAAAGACTTGATATAAATAATAAAAAAAATATACTAGGTTTATTTGATTTATAGATTTATGACTTAGTGTGATCACTTAGTCATAAATCTCGCCCATTGCCAATATCTGACTTCAAAGCAAAGTATTAGATATTTATTTTTCCTATTTTTTATGACCCTCATGTTTTTACGTAAACATTGGAAAAATCGCGTTCTATAAAAACGTTATCAAAGAGATTTCTATAAAATGAATATTTATGTTTGAAAATCGTGCGCAATATTTTGCTGTGGAATTTTTAGTTCAATATAGGATTCATTTTTAATCTGTTAAAATTTTTAGTTTATTTGTTCATACTTCATGACTTATACAATAAAAAAATTGAATTATCTACACCTGACCCAAAGTTTTTTGACTAGAAATATTATTGCAGTTTATTTTGTGTATTTAGCTAGTGTTTAAGATTTTCTTTAAAAATGTTTCTGCCAAATAAAAAAAAAGAACTAACGTTTCATGCATTTTTTTGTCGATACCATATTTTATTGAAAAATTAAGGCTTGGCTATTGTGGCTATACATATTGTAGCCGTCATAATGCAATAATTTTGATTTATGTCATTCTGCTTCTATAAATAAATAATAATTGAATACCCACTCCGTCTGAGATTCTTCTTCCAGCAAATTTTGTTAAGTTGTCCGTCTTATTTATTCTTTATTTATGCATCATCATCATTAGGTCTTTTTAGTCTTCAATGCAGGAGCACAACCCTCTCTGTATTACCAGTAGTCAGTGCTACTTGGCCACAGCAGCCAGAGGATTTGGCCTACACTCTCCACGCTGGCCATAGCGTTGGTTGGAGAGGTCTCATTGACATTCATATGGTTTATTTAGCTTGTATTTTATTTGCTTTGAATGTTTCATAAAAATCTCATAGAGAATGTTTGTTTTGACGCTAGAAAAAAGTATCTGATTCGACTTGTTGGATGGATACTAGCGGGTTTGTAATATCAAAGAGCTACTACAAAAATATACTATAATCTCTGTCAATGGTAAAATTACCCATTACTTTCAGTAAATCGACACGACAAAGAAAAAGATGATTATGGTACCTACAAAATGTATTATAAAATGTTTAGAAGCATTTCAGAACGTAGCACATTATCTTGAAGGATGATAACGTGACATCTAATTCTACAGTACTATGTTTTTGGGGTTAAAATATAAAAATATAACAAGTTTATTGCTTTCATTCTGCAATTAATAAAATAATTGTGCGTAAAAATCACGTTCACTTCAAATTCTCTATCGATAAAAACCTGTTCAACGGAAGCAAGACACGTATCACGTTCCGAGGAAAGAGGGAAGAGAATACTTTTTTGTTGTTGTGTTAGTACTAGTTATTCTCGTTTTATTAAACTATCTTTGCTTTACACTCTCATATGCTAGTTAGAAGAATAGAAAAAAAAATGTACTGCTTTTCTTGTATATTTAGTGACAAATAATATGAAAGATAAAGTATTGGCCAATCAGATAGCTCTAGTTTTAAATTTACAACATCTAAGAAATTTTTGAAATCAGACCTATATACACCTAATTATAAATTACTGAACAAGCGAGCGAAGTAAACAGAGCGTCTTAATTTGGAAATTAGCATGTTTTCATTTCAAAACATTTGGAGCTAAAGTTATTCCTGATCCTCTAGGGATTGAAAAATGAAATTTTAAATCTCTAGGGATTTAAAACAATCTGAAAACTGAATACGAATGTATCTATATAGAATCAAAAATCATGGAATCAAAAATCATGTGAATTATATAATTATATCAGTGCTGACACAAATAAATATTTTGACATGTGGGATCACACTTAATAGCTGGGACAGGTGGAGTTAGTCCCCAAACATTAATAAAAAAAAATGTACAAAAAAGGGATTTTCTTGTCTTAGATGCTAAGTAATTACAGAAGTTTTAAGTTGTATTGACATGAAATTAAGTGTTTGTGGAAATTTAATTTTTTTTTGGTAAGTTTAAGCCGATAGTGAATATCAAGTTTACGTAAAAATAAAAAGATATGAAGGTCCTGGATTGGTGCCTTCGAAATATTATTTCTGAGTATTTATTAAATGAAAACGACACCACATAACGTTAGCATCCTGTCAGTTGAACTCTGATTAGGTATTTAAACATTAAGTTGTTGTACTTTTCTTTATATTCTGTTCTGTATTTGCTAGTTTTTTCTCACAGATAGAGATGGAAAGTAGAGTTTACTACTTGGGTTTGTCACGGTAATATTTTTTACTTTGGGTGATATACATGATATCACCCGCTAAATTTAAGGATTGTATTTTTCAACCGATGTTGGCAAAAATAATCATACAAATTATTTACATTTTTTATTCAGTCACAATTTTTGATATGGGGAAAATAAATTATATAATAAATTATTAATATAATTTATTTCCCCCCATAATTTATTATATATAATATATATAATAAATTATATAAATTTGGAGAAATGTCGACGGATTTCAATTAATTTTAAGAGGCACTTTAACAAGTTCATTTTACACAAAATAGGACCTCGCGAGTTCTACTATTCTCATAGAACCACTATTAATAATTTAAATGATTTCTCACGTTCCATAAATTGTCACATCATTATATTCAGTACTTACTTACAAAAAATTGTTACCTCACAATAGTATAAACTTATAAATAGGCACAAATAAGAAACGGAAAAGTCCAGAAACTTGGGATTGGGTTCATATTATTGCTGCAAGAAAGGAGAACTTAAAAGGAGAACTTTGCCGATAAAAGAAACTTATTGAATTTCATATCTGCTTTCTGTTTTCTTTCTTGTATAGTCTAAATGTAGTGCAAATATAGTTAGATACTTTCTTTTTTACAATTGTAAAAAAGAAAGACTATTGTCTTATTAAAACAAGTTTTGAAGAGCTTCCTTCGGTTTTTATTATTTGACGATTATTTTTAAAGGGAACTTAATCTTCTATTATAAAGTAACTACCGACTTGTTATGAAAGTTAGTGCACTGAATTAAAAAATGAATACTTACACTATTATGTCTTGGGGCAGATAGAGCATTTTGGGTCAAACAGATAAAGCCCTACAACACTCTAAGGCTACTTCAAGCGTCATGTTGAAAAAAATAAATATCCTGCAGCCAAATTTATGCGTACGTATTTAAAAATTTTACTACCAGCATTGCAGACACAATAGATTTTTAATTATTTGTCGGACAACCACCGTCATGACGTAGAAAGACATCTTATGATGTTGTTTTGTTTCAGCTCTGCCAGTCTACGCCATCCTGAGTATAGTCCTCAGTTCAGTAGTGGTGATCCTTGCCATTGTATCAGTTTTCATCTACAGGTAAGAGATTTTTTTGATTTTTGTTACGCTTCATTTCTGAGTTGTTGTTTTTCAGAGTGGAATGGAAGAAGCTTTTAAAATAGTTCGTTTTCATTATTTTTCCTTTTTTTTTGGAGATAAGTTCCTTTTACAATGTTCATTTTATATCCAAGAAACCTTCGGCAAAATGTCTGTCTGAAAAGTATTCTTGAGAATTAATGAGGTTTAGACATTAGAAACATCAAATTTATCGTGTAATACTTATGTAACGGTTTGACGTAGTTAAATTATAAAATCTAGAAGATAACTTCGTTAAATTGTGGGCAGTAAGATATATGTAGTTCATAATTTATCGACAGTTAACAATCTACCGAGATAGTTTATGATCTATTGGTGTACACAATCATACGGTGACATACGTGTAACACAATTGATAAAAAATGTTGTTTTCTTTTATCAAAAAGCATGTACATTTATATTTCTTAAATGTAATTTATAATTCATAAAGGGTCCCCATATGTTACAAAGCTATAAATGAAAGGCATTTCTTTTCTAAGCCCAATTTCATTACAAGCATTTCCAATTCTATCACGTTATTTTTCAAACAAAAAGTCATTTTTTCTACTTTTATATAAAGAAAGACCCAAATAAATAATTCTTTGAGAATAGATGACGGGTATTCTGAGCATTGACATGTTACAGTCAGAAACGACTGTCGATCCTTCGAGTTATAACACAAACATTTGTGGAATTAGTACCTAATGTGATTTAGTAAAAAAGACACAAATTTTAGAGATTTATACTCGAAATATAAGTATTATATTTTATAGAAGAAGTCATATGTAAGGCGAGTAGCTCTAAAAATAAATACCTCCATTATTTGTATAGTTCATTTGTCGAATTGGTTAACAAAGGCCGTTTATTAAAAAGACGGTGTCGCTTCGACACGCCACCCGTCGGCCTGCTAACTACTAATAACACGACTAATGTCGATTATAATTATGGACACGGAATGTAGGTGCCTAGCATATGAACGTATGAATTTAAAAGCAATATTTACTTTGTCGATTATTAATTAATTACTGCAACTTGACTAAAACCAATAAAAACGCTCTTTTTTCTCACTTTAATTATAGCCAGTAATATCACGTAAAATACCTATAATCCGAAACTGATAAGTACTCGCTAAAAACATTCAACATAAAAAATACTTAATCTTCTTCTTCTTCCTCACCTTATCTCACTTTATGACATGGGGTCGCGACAGCACTGTATCTTTTTTATTGCTTTTACATTTATGTGAAATTAAAAATATATCTAAATTAGGTAGGTACATTATTTTAATCTAAAAATTTTTATTCCGAAGATTGTTGGTAAGAAATAGGGCCATCTAAAACAATCAAATTCTACTTTAACAATGTATCTTTATAAGAACTAAAATGATGCAAAGTAATTCAGGACTTATTTAATGCCTGAATTTAAAAAAATTAAATACTTGACATATAAAGTTCCTACTAAACGAATAAAGTAAACGCCCTCATTTACATTACACTGTCTGTTCTTCATGTAATAACTCAGTTTCTGAATGAGTTTCCGTTTCCTTTATGGAATATGCTCCTTGCTATTATTTTGTTATCGGAAAAGCAAATATGGTTAATGTATTGGAAAAATTGCCTCCAATATCACTGCGAATCGATAGAACTGTATGATTTATATTGAATTTAGATAGAAGAATAATAAACTATCATTGAATTTATTTTCGTTTCAACACTGGTATCAGATTTTACAAGCTGCCTAAAGGCATCTGACATAGCTCGACAACTGCCATACAATGATGACAGCTGGGACCAAAGGCTTGTACGTGCCTACCGAAGCACGGAGGAGCTCGAAAACTTTTTGTTACTTTTGGTCAGCCACCCAAGTGCGGAGCACGACCGGTGTCGCTTTACATGCGAAAGCGCTTGTTCTGCGCTCTCCCGCCGGGCCACCGATCTTCTCATTATCCTTATAGAGAACACATTGGACAAATAGAAATAACTCAATATATGTCAAACACCTATATGAAAAAATAGGTCTTTACCTATGAAATTGCCGTTCTGCAGTACTGGCCATTTCAAATCAAAATAATTTTTGTTTGGCTAAGAATTCTAATTTCAAATTAATTTTATTTTAAAAGCATGGAATTCTTTTTCCAGAAGTAGTCATTTGTTTATTGATAAGTGTTACATTTTCATCGCATTTCAATCTTTTTCGTAATCATGGATACGTTAAAAATTCGAGTAATTATGGAATATGAGTATCATGTCGTGGCAGCAACGCGGCACAAGCGGCACGCAGCATCAACGACGCTTACGGAGCTAACACTACAAACCAACGCACCACCTGTTATTGGTTTGCTCGCTTCCGTTCTGGAAATTTCGACCTGAATGAATGAACCTCGCGGTCGTCCGAAGGCTTTGGTCGACAATGACGAATAAAAGACGATTGTGGAAGCTGATGATACACAATCTACGGCTGAATTAGCAGCAGCTTTCGACGTTAGCGTCAAAACAATATTGGTCAATTTGCGTCAAATTGGCAAGGTAAAAAAGCTTGACAAATGGGTGCCCCACGAACTCAATGATCGACAGCGCGAAGTACGCGTCGAGACGTGCCTTGCACTCCTCAACAGACACACAAATGAAGGAATTTTGAACCGCATTGTTACCTGCGATGAAAAATGGATTCTGTTTGAAAACCGCAAGCGCTGAGCAAGTTGGTTGGATCCTGGTTCAGCACCTAAACAATGCCCTAAACGAAAACTTACCCCTAGAAAAGTGATGGTCCCTGTTTGGTGGTCTAGCGCCGGTGTGATTCATCACAGCTTTTTACCAAACGGGGTGAGCATTACTGCAGATGTGTACTGTGAAGAACTGAACACAATGATGGAGAAGCTGGCACATCCCCAACCAGCAGTGGTCAATCGCTCCTCTCCGCTGCTCCTGCACGACAACGCGCGACCTCATACTGCACAGCAGACGGTCTCCAAGTTGCAAGAACTGGGGTTGGAAGCTCTCCGTCATCCGCCCTACTCACCAGACCTTTCGCCTACAGACTACTACTTTTTCCAGAATTTGGATAACTTCTTGGCGGGAATAAAATTCAATACCCGAGAGGCAGTACAAAATGCCTTTGAAGAATTTGTTGCCCCCCCCGCTGATTTCTTTAAGAAGGGCATCAATAAACTGCCACTGCGTTGGCAAAGATGCGTTGATTGCATGGTTGAATACTTCGATTAATACAAATAAAAATACATGAAAAAAATTGTTTAAATTTTTTCATACAAAACGGCAATTTCATAGGTAAAGACCAAATATAATTATCACACAGTATTAATACCTAAAAATTACTGTTGTAGTTGAAAGTAGTAGGTAGGTACTTTAATAAATATTCACTCTATACATTATAATAAAGATGCTATACATATTTTATATTTTTAATATAATAAAATACAGTAGGAAAAGAGGAGGGTAGAAGGCCGCGAATTTTTTTAAATAGTAATGGGGTTGCGACTTAAAAAGAGGTTGAAAAAGACTGTTGTCAACAAATGGTATTTAGTAAAGGCATGATAGTATATACGTATGTTTTGTAAGGGTTTCTTGAATAAATGGTTGTATTTACTGGTCTAAGAACTTATAGGCAGAAATAGTGTATTTTTATAAAATAACATCGATTCTATTATTTATGAGATAGAGTCTGTTTCCAGAAAAAAAAGAACTCATTTCATTGAACAAAACTCTGAATAAACAGCCGTGAAATAAGAAAAGGAAAACAGTTGCAATATTGAATTTGTATACCCAATTAAAAGTGAAATTGGCCAGGTTGATGAATAATTGTTATTTTTGTAACTGAGTATAAACTGTCTTTTTTTATTACCGGTATTGTATGCTATTGCTATCCTTCCATGGTATTCTAGTAGAAAGGAAATAAAACTTAGAATGACTAGCTGTTTCCCTTTCCACGCAGGTGGTAGAAGCCAATCGAGGGAATGGGTTAAAATGTAAATCCTGTTTATGGGCGAAGCAGTTATCCATCACTATTTTGATTCATTTTTCCGCCTTCTCGCTTACTATTACCCTAAAAGTGGCCTGTGATTCTTGCGGCTCTGGCTCTGTTTATTTAGAGCCGCAAAGCCCAAATTGTTCTGTCGGCCCCTTTAGGGATATCTAATTAACGTGTTAGTATGTATGTATGCTATTATAAGAAAATTAACCAAATATGTTTTCCTAACAGGCATTACAAGCTGGAGGCGGAAATAGCTATGATGACGTGGCGGGTCAGCTGGACCGACGTGCTACACCCTAGTGGGAAACTGCGAGGTAGCATGCACTCCCTGGCAAGAAGGTACAGCACTGGGGTGAGTAACTACTATCATTGCACTTTTACAATACTGCCACAGTTCTGAAACTCCACGTTGATTACCAATATTATCAACATTATCAGCATAGATACAACGTTCGTACGTAAGCGTCCGTATGTGAGTAAAATGTAGAGCTTACTTAGATCGATAAGTTTAATCCAACTGCTCTATTTTTTTATCAATATAATTCCATACAGACAGTTATCGAGCTATGTCAGATTCAAATCTATAGACCTTAATTCATATTTCTCCTCTTTTGCCGACTTGCTGGAAAAAGTGAGGAACGTAATCTCAAGGAAGGGATTAGAACTTATATTATTTTTGGGCTACTACATTTAAGTCCTATTTCTTTAACCACGAGTATGATAGAAAATGGAGAGAATATTTTTTTAATTTGCATGGTAATGAAAATATTGGAAAAAAAAACATCTAATTACTAATATAACATTAAAAAGTTAATTCTGTAGTTAATTAAGGCCTCTTTTTGTGTTTATATTAAAATATTTCAGTGTGTTCAAATACAAACCATTACTAATAAAAATGCGAATAGTTGTAAATCTATCCCATCGGGCCGAAACCCACATCTTTTTGACGAGAAAAATATTAAAATAAGGTGGATATGGACCTCGTGGCAAAATATGTTACGAGTACCGAAATTATTTTTCGGTAAACTTACCCTTCGGCTGTGGGAAAAATGTTTATTTTCGACTACTCTGGACTCGATTTTTCATCGAAAATGTCTATATTTGCCCATGCGATGTTTGGTAGTAATGTATGAATTTTTTAATCGACACCAAAAAAAGAGGAGGTAATCAATTCGTTGGGATCTTTTATTATATATTTTTATGTTAGTTCACGGATTTCTCGAAGACGCGTAGACCGCTTTGAAAAAGGATTTTTTTGTTTGAAAGGGTATACTTTCCAGGTAGTTCTAAATTTTATCAAAATCGGTTGGTTAGTTTGGTGTTGACGACTGTTTAAGATATTGAAATAATAAAGATAAAAAATATTATGACCTTCCAAAGCACTTACTCATGGTTTATATTTATCTACTCATACTCATACTGTTATGTGCCGCTTATAATCCTATTACTTTCGCATTTATCTAGACACGTGGCAGCGTGTAAGAGCCAAGTTCAAAAAAAAGAAAGGAACTGGCGACGAAGCAGCCGTGTGTATATTTACACTAACCATTTCGAGCGACTTTTGACCCCTTCACAACTCGAAACCTAAATACACGAAATTTTGCACATACATCAAAATTGTCTAGCTTATCTCAAATCCAATTTCAATTCAGAATATTGAATTTTATTTATAAGAATCTTAACATTTGGCTTGACTAGTTTTAGCAAGCCTACTTATACCTGGCTAATCAACTTATCCTTTCTTAAGGTCTTTTTCTTCTAAACATCAGAATTGCTGGTAAAAAACTAGCCAGTTCAAATATTAAGATTCTTATCAATAAAACTCAATATTCTCTAAAGAACTTGCCCCCATTTCGATCTTAATTTTTTTGTCGGATTTTGAACTTGGCTTCCATTTTCACATTTATATTTTTGGTGCGATAATATTATTATAAATGCGAAAGTTTGAATGGATGTGTGGACGTACGGATAATTATTCCGCTTTCACGCCAAAACGGCTGAATGTATTAGATTGGAATTGGGTATTTAGATAGCTTAATACCAGAATTAACACATTAGATACTCTTGTCCCGGAAAATGTGAGGTACCCGTTGGATTTTCGAAATTTTACGCGGGCAATGCCACGAACATCAGCAAATTATATTATATTCGGAATGGAAAAAATAATAATCGATTTTTTGTCTCTATTGAAAAATCTATGAGTTGCAGTTACGAGAATTTATGAGAGAGCCGACGAGATAGTCTTTTATAAAATCAACTGTATTTAGCTTTAATAAAAGTGATCAATAGAAAAAAATTCTGAGCTAAGAAATTTTTTCTATTGGTAATTTTTATTTTAATAATGTTCATAATGCTTTCTCATTAAAGCGTTTGGAATTTATTTTCTTTGTTATAACAATTAATCCTAGGTCTATATCATCGTTTCAACCACAGGAAGTACACTGAGGCCTCCCCCAAGGATTTCCAAAAGACCGATCGGAAGCGACCTGCATGCGTTTTTCTGCAACTTTGTTCAGAACTGCCAAGCTTTTTATTCAATTGATTTATCTACATGTTACGTATGCAAGTGAAATTAAACCTACATAATCCCTTTGGAATCGGCTTTTCCACTTACATTATTTCTTAGTGTAAGGTAAAAACGGGAAAACGAACACAGTCTCAAAATAGTACCATAAATAGTTACTTACATGTTTCTGGATCAATTTTACGTTTGGGTAAAACGTTTGGAGAAATAGTATTAGTACTTCTATCTTTAATATCAGGACTGAAAGAAAAATTTAAATTATAATATCTCCACAAAATTGTATTGCTTTCACTTTTAAGGCACATTTTTTTTTTGCAATACTTGTATGACTTTGCAATAGTCTTTAGTAACGAGCAGGTGACGTAAACTTTAATTCATCAATGAAACAAAATGCCTAAATTAGCAGTATATGTCTCATTATATATCCTTACCTGGCCCTTGTAATTTAAGAATTTGCACTTGTCGGTGGAGTTAAGAGGAGCTGGCTCTATTCCTCTCTTCTCTCTGCTATCTTCTTAATGTTCTGGTAGGACTTTATGCGTAACTTTTCCTCCTTTGAAAAAAATTATTCCTCGGTCTTCCTTTTCCTCTTTTTCTATTATTCTGGAGAGATTGTCATGTCTTATTAGATGTCCAATTATTTTACCTCATCTATTTAAATAGTTTTTAAACTAACCAGGCACGAATCTCGTATTCCCTTCAATACCAACCCGATTGAACTAGGAATGATTAAAATTGTCACGAATCTGCCAAATGACTATTCCGTTTCATTAAACCAATAAATTATTATCAAAGTGATTGGCAATCTGGAATATTGAATGGTGCTTCTATAATACGGCGTCATTATTTCTGAGTTGGTCTTTGTAATGCAGCTACATTTTTTCATTTATATAAGGCTTAACGTTCTGCTCCTTTTGGTTTATTTGCTAATCTATCTACATAAATACATCACTTTACTACGGGACTAGGGCTCTTCAGATTAAAGAAGAATTAGCCTATAATCACCATGCTGGAAAAGATTGGTGATCGTAGTAGATGGTATAAAGACGTCCACCAGAGGACGTTGCTTCCCATTATTATACAAATTAAATTAATAATAAGATTAAATACTGTTTTTTTTTTCAAATATTACGAGTACATCTCATAAATTGAACTAAAACAAAATAAATTAATTTAATTATACAATAAACCAGCTAATTCTCTTCCCGCGCAGACCGTAAAAGCTAATCGAGGAAATAGAAAACGTTCATCACTATTTTGACTAACCTTCTCGCCAACTATCACATTAAAAATGACCTCTGAGTCATGCAACTCTAAGCTAAGTCTGCTGAGGAGCCGCAAGACTCAATATGCTCTATCGGTTTCATTTAAGATAACGGCATGGTAATTATGATTACGTGTTCACTTAGCGTGTTCGTAATTTCCTCTTCCTCTTATTCTGTGTAACTTGATTTCATGCATTGCACCGGCAGTCCACTAAGAGTGAAGCGATGTAGGTATTTTCAGGCTTGTTTTGTTTGTTATTCGTGTCAATAAGCGGTCAAGTGTCAGATTTTAAAACTGCACAAAGGCATCTGACACAGCTTGACGACACATAAATACATACAATGATTACAGGCGGGACCAATGGATATAGTTGGGGATAAAAGAAAAAACTAAGAATATACTAACAACTTCGCTTTCCACGCAGATCGTAGAAGTCGATCCAGGGAATGGGTAGGCGATGCAGCCTGGTCTATACTTATTGGTCGAGTAATTGGCGTGAAATAATGTCAATGACAATATTGCCGGAAAGTGAGTGTTCATCGTACTTGAATACTTTAATGATGATATTTTCAGTGCATTAAATATTCTCTAAATATAAATACGTATTATGTACATGCTACCACAAAGGAATGATAAAATATACTGATATACGAACGTTAAATTTCGTAGAACTTTCCCAGTTGCAACAACTGGACAAATTTCACGAAATTTCACATTTGTTTGCGGTTTCTGGAAAAGGGCTTTTGAATTTCTATCTTCTGTTTTCGCAAATAATATAATCGTATTAGAAATTGGAGTTCTTCTTTTGTTTTAAACGTAAATTTATTAAACTAGTACCATTATTTTTATTTTGTATTAAATGCGTTATATAGATAAAGTAAAAAAAAATATTCATCATCCCCATGGCTATAAATCAGTACAGATTTTAGTTAAAACGCTCAATTGAAATAAATGAAAATAAGATAGTACCTACTCGTACAAGAGATAACCTAAAAAATATCCCGCAAGTCCCCACTCTGGAACGGAGATGCTACGTATCTTTGTGAATTATCATTTTTTTGATAAACTTAAAAATCGTCCATCATTCTTGGATAATCTAAAAGACGGACTAATTAGAATAATACTTTTCTTATCCTGTCCGTAAAATTGTCCTTTCTATTAATATGCAACAAGCAAGAAACTTGCACAGAAAAACGGCCCTTTAATCTGATTTAAAAAAAAAACACTATCACTTTGTAAACAACAAATCGTTGCAGTGTACACTACCTTTGTACACAGCCTCGACCTGCGAACAATGACTTCCTTTGATTTATCTCCTATTGTATATTTTCGATACATCTGAAAGCCTTCTTATTTTCTGAGCAGTCCATTGAATGTATTTTTCGTGAAAGATGCGATGTTTTTTAGGAAATCAATCGTATATTTTTGGTAAAATATACGTTTGATAAATATGGGAGGATTTGAACTAAAATATATAAATTAAAAAAAAGGTTTCATTCTATGTTGAAAGAAAAACATAAGAATGTATTAGCTGTTTCTTTTCCCTTACAGATCTTCAGAGCCTATTGAGGGAATGAGCAAATTCATGGTTAAAGGCAATGCGGGTA
Source organism: Acrobasis suavella (assembly GCA_943193695.1). Taxonomy (NCBI): domain Eukaryota; kingdom Metazoa; phylum Arthropoda; class Insecta; order Lepidoptera; family Pyralidae; genus Acrobasis; species Acrobasis suavella. Next base: position 36,415,078 of record OW971928.1, read on the forward strand.
GCAACCCATCACTGTTTTCGTTCTTCCACCTTCTCTTCTCGCCCTCCATTCCGCTGATAGTGGCCTTTGGGTCTTGCGGTCCTGGGCTCTGTCTACTAATATTACTAAACTAATATTTATTTTATAGAAGACAAAGAAAGCGTCTTAAGCTTTTAATGTTTGAAAAATATAATACAATTTAAGAGGAAAAGCACAGTATAAGGAAGACTTATCCCGGAAGGGGATCTCTTCAAGTTAACCTTGAATTGAAAGGAGTTTAATGTTTCTATCTATCCCGTTAATGGCTACTGTATTTAATTTATGGTCAGTAAATTTACAAAAATATGACAAGAGCAAACTCATTACAAAAAGGTGCTGTGCTCGTTAACAAAAACAAAACACTTGATACTCTCTCCTTTTTAAAAAAGGATTCATTCAAATTAGCCCTCTGGCAGGGTGTCATTTTTGACGACGTAATGAATGATCAGGCGACCCACACGGGAAATTAAGTGTTAATTTGACATCCACTGATGGAACGGGAGGGTTGACATGCAAAGACAAATTTTCATTAATCAGGATCTGATTAAACGGCGTTAATCCGAAAATGGTATTGTTTATAGTTGGTATTTAGAAGGATAAGTGCATATTACATGTGTAATAGGTATATACATATACCTTCTATATTGGTCTGGGAGAAAAGAAAACTTAGAATGTACTAGCTGCATCTCATCCCGCGCAGATCGTAGAAGCCGATCCAGGGAATAGGTAAAATGCGAATCATGCTAATAGGTGATGTGGCTAGTAATATATCCTGTATTGATTCCTTTTTCCACCTTTCCGCCCATTTTTACGCTAAAAGTTAGCTTTGAGTCTTGCGGCCCTGGGCTCTGTCTACTTAAAGCAGCAAGACTCAAATCCAATCCAATCTAATTTTTGGCGGACTAATTCAAATTATGGTGTCTCATTGAAAAATGGATCTCAGTCGAAAACATTTTCGCGCTATGATTTTATACGATTTCAAGTGTCGGCTGAAGCCGGATGAATCGTACGATAGGCTCCAAATAGCATTTATGGGTGAAGGCCCTTCCAAGGCAACCGTGTATCGTTGGTATAACGAATTCAAGCGTGGTCGACTAATTTTGGGGGATGAGAGAAGAAGTGGTCGCCCTTTGACGGCTGTTACGAAAGAAAACGTGCTAACAGTGAAAAATTTTATCTACGACAATAGGCGAGTTACATATCAGGAGATTTAGCACATCCTGCAGATTGGATCAGGAAGCGTTCCATTAGAAGCAAGCCCAGGTGGAATGGTGTCGGGATATGATAAAAAAATTTGAATCAGACTCGTCACGGCGTGTTTACGACATAATTACAGGTGATGAGTCCTGGATTTATCAATATGATCCACAAACGAAGCGCCAGTCGACGGTTTGGGTGTTTCAAAATGAATCAACGCCTACCAAAGTGAAGCGATCTAGAAGCGGGGGGAAGATTTTGATAGCTAGCTTTTTCAATTTGACTGGCTACTTAGTGTTAATACTTTTACGGAATCAAAGATCATCAACGCCGAATGGTATTCTACCAAATGCTTGCCAGAAGTTTTCTTTGTTGTGAGCAAGAAGCGACCAAACACAGGGCTCCGCGGGCTACTGCTCCATCACGACAACGCGCCCGCCCACACCGCGCTCAAAACGAGGGACTTCCTGGATAGCACGCCGGTCAAACTCCTGGGTCAATCTCCTTACAGCCCTTACCCCATACATAATGTGACTTCTTATTATTATTGAAACTAAAAAATCTGCTTTAAAGGATACAATTTTTGTCAACGGAAGATGCGCTGTCAGCATTTGAGCAGACTATAAACAAGGTGCTTGCAGTGAACTGGAAAAAGGGTTTCGAAAATTGATTGGATTGAAATTCGGATTGGATTGAAAATTGAAAAAATTGAATTTAAAAAAAAAATACCATTAGAACCCTGTTTTTTACTTTCTGAGTGTCCCACGCTTTCTCAGAGGTATAGGGAAAGATCAAAAAGAGACATATAAAATACTTAAAACACGATATGGAGGTGGTGATGGTGTGGGCGAAAGAATTTTTGCCTTTATGTATAAGTTAATCAGTATTAGGAACTAAATTGCTTTAAAATGAAAAACAAGTCTTTCTGCATATTATAGTTCCTCTCAACATTTAACTATCATAATGAATTTACAAAGTAAAACCTACATGCACTTCAACGGCTTTAGTACTCTCGTGTCGACGAGAATTAAATTTACAATTAATTACTGGCGTGGGGTCGCCGCAATCGGCGCAAGCGTTTATGCCCGTGAAAACTGATACGAAGTACCTTTGACCATTCGTTTATATTTTTCTTTTGCTTTTTATACTATGTAGCCTTTTTGATGATTGATTCGGAGTGATGTTTTAGAATCCGTCCATATTAACATAACTAATAGACAGGGACTTTTACAAAGCAAAACCCACATGCACTTAACGGCTTTAACCCTCTTATGCCGACAATAATTAAATTTACAGTAAATTTCTGGAGTGGTGGGGTCGCCGCGAGCATTCATTATGTCCGAGAACACTGATACGAAGAGCCTTTGATCGTTCGTTTATATTTTTCTTTTGCTTTTTATACTAATCGTACGTAGTCATTTTGATAACTTATTCGGAGTGATGTTTTATACCCTATCCATATTAATATATATAATAACTATAGACAGGGACTCTTACAAAGCAAAACCCACACGCACTTCAACGGCTTTAACCCTCTCATGCTGACGAGAATTAAATTTACAGTAAATTTCTGGCATGGTGGGGTTGCCGCTAGCGTTTATTATGTCGGTGAACAATGATACGGATAGCCTTTGAAGGTTCTTTTATATTTTTCTTTGCTATTTGTTGTTTTGGACATTGATAATGAGTGGAGCGTTATTTAGACTCTTAACGTATTATAAACTATGTTTTTGTACTTTATTCATTACCTATCCGCCCAAAACAACAAACATACATACATACATACATGTTATCACGCCTGTTGCAGGGGTAGGCAGATAACAAGAAAACTTCCCGCAATACTTATGTCACATTGTGTTTTTTTACTGTCAATTTTGATCTAAATGAATAAAGTTTAAACCAAGTTCTTAGACTGCGGGTTAACTAACTTTTAAGGTTAGTTAATCCGTAGGCAAACTTTTAGACTTTAGGGATTATACTAAGGAGATAAATAGACCCTTTATGATCATGCTGCCTAGAAATCAAAACGTCTATGATATATATTGTCATTTGAAATTAATACATTATTAAATGTCAAAACTTGTGAACAAACTTAATATGGTCTTACCTGTATCTAACTGTTGATAATATCTTTTTCAACTGAATTGAGCAAGATTTTATAACAGATAAACTTATTGTTCCAGACTGCATTCTCCGACGAAGCCACATCACTCCCTGGCGATCGCCAAGTCTATGCTCCATGTGCATTCTACAAAGGTTGTCGAGTTGCTATTAAAAAGGTTGACAAGCAACGCATAGACCTCACCAGGCCGCTTCTCCTTGAATTAAAAAAGATGAAGGACCTGGAACACGACCATTTGGCCAGGTTTTACGGGGCCTGTGTGGATCCTCCTCATTGCTGCCTCTTGACTGAGTACTGTCCTAAAGGGTCACTGCAGGATATTTTGGAGAATGAGAATATTAAGCTGGATTGGATGTTCAAAGTCAGCCTAATGCATGACATTGTCAGGGTAAGTGACTTTTTAATTCGTAAAAACAAAAGAACTCACGAAAGAGAGCTCAGTTTGCTGTTATACTCAAATGAAACAACGTCGTTCTAATCTTAATGTCTAAAATAGTAGTTACGACAAGCCAGTGTAATCACAAGAGTATCTGCTAGCAAATTTAAAAAAAAACCCCTATGTTCAAGTTCACCATCTAGTGATGAATAGCGAAACTACCAAAATCGTATCGGCAGTTCGCTACTCACCACTAGATGGATATCCGTAGCGCCATCTATTATTTGCTACAAAAAGCCCTGACTTTCAAGCGTTACTCCACAATTACTTTTGAACGGCTCAACCGATTTTCATTAAACATAGCTATAGACTACCGCAAGAAAATTTGCTTTCACGTAAAAAAATAGCATCGAAATTTGTCCATTCGTGCGAGCGCTGCGATGCCACAGACAAACAGACCAATAGACATTAGCGACAAACTTATATCACCCCTCTTTTTAGGCGGGGGATAAAAATACTCTCAGGTATACTTACACTAAAATTAGAGTGAAATTAATGAATTAAAAGTACAATGTTTACTTAGTAACCGAAATCGATGTAAATATTCTTATTTGGCTTGTTATTTCATTTTAACTGACGTTAAATAACGTTACTCGTATTTATTGCAAAATTTAGTTTTTTACTTCCTAAAGGTTCCTAAAACTTGTTCCGTTGAATGAGTTATTGTATCAATAAATTAAATAAATAAAAAAGTTCTAAACATAAACACATTATACCTGACTCTTACACATCGAAGTGAAGTGGAGTTTTTCACAATTAAACAAGTTATACGTTTAAAAAGCGAACAGGTACCCGAATATGGTTTTTTTTTAAATTAAAATGTATGAATTATCTAATTAATTGGACTCGGCAACCATTTACGGCTGAAAATGTATATATTTTTAAAATGTGCTAATTAATAAGTTTCATTTGACACCCTACTTAATATCGAAAGAAAACAACGTACATAAACTGCTCAAATCATACCTTTCTTATCATAGGCTTTGACGTAGTCGGCTAAAAACATTTTCCGGGAAACTATAAAACAGACAATATCTTTAACATTGTCATACTTAAAACAGCGTGTCTTTTTTCCTTGACTTCTTCCTTGAAAACTTGTGGGCACTCGATTGTATAAGGGATGCACTAGTGTTGCAGCAACAGTCTTGACTATCGATAATATTGTCAATAGTATTATATATCCTTGAAAAATAGTCACAATATCAATAGCCAATAGTTTGCAATACAATTGATGACAACCACAAATATCGATACTATTGATGTTTATATTCAATACTATCAATAAAAATTTTCGAGATCAACTTAGTTTTTAACTTTTCGATAGTATCGATCGTTTGTTGAAATAAATTTGTCAATTGTTTTGATACTATCAATAGAACAACCGATACTGTGACTATTTTCAAGGTCAACTATCGATAGTCCTGCAACGCTTGGATGCACTATACTTCCAAGAAACTGATACGCGATACGTTTTCAAATATTGCTCAGTGATGTGGGTTTGATATATCAGAGCTACGACGAAGAATCTCTTTTGCGAAAATGATTATGAAAAAAGTTAAAGATATTTATTCATGAAAACTACAAAAAAGAAAAATATTATGATTTTGATCTGATGATTCTTTTTTATTAAACCGCGACGCAAGAAGACAGGTGTTATAAGTTTGTATAAGAAATGCCAATGCCTGTCTGCCTGTTTGTAGCATGGTAGCTCTTGAATGGATGGACCAAATTCAATGCGGTTTATTTACGTGAAAGCAAGTATATTCTCTCTCTCCTTTTCAATGGTTTCTTCAACCCTTCCTGACCTAATTACCTTCGCGAAAAATTCTCCTTTCGGCAAATTGACAGCCGCCTATTCTCCGCTGACAATATTCTTCTTGATATACCTCCTCATTCTTCGCAGTCTTATTCTAAATCCTTCTCTGTGATGGCAGCACATCTATGGAATTCGCTCTCCGTAGATACTAAAATGGCATCGTCCTTGGGTTCCTTTAAAAACAAAATATTGAACTTTTCAGAATCCTAAGTTTCTCCGAGCTACCTAATTACTTTAATGCTTTTAGTTTATATTTTATATGTATATATATTTTAGGTATTTTAATATGTATATTTGTATAAACGTATATGTAAGTTTATTCTTAGTTGTATTCATGTAGTTTACATCTATATATTATTTGTACAGTATCCTGCTGAAATTTTATATTGTACTGTTCCACTTCTGCCGCAAACGCATAATAAGTAAACATTGCTCTCAATTACTAGCCGGTTGACTGGAAGAGATCCCTATACGGGATAAGTCCGCCGTTGCATGTTTACTTTTCTGATTTGTAACTGTGTTCTTTCTTATGTACAATAAAGCTTTACAAACAAACAAACAAGTTTTCTTAGGGTGGTTCTTAACTATGTTTGATGAAAATCGGTTCAGCCATTTAAAAGTTAATGGTGGTGAACGCCTCAAAATAGTATTTTTTTATATTTTGCCTGGCAAAGAAACTTGTTCCCAACATATAAGGGTTCCTTTAGAAACTCAAGGGAGCTCGATGGTAAAAGGGATGCACTGCTTCTAAGAAACTGAAACGCGATACGCTTTGAACTCTTACAATTGCTCAGTGAAGTAAATTTGATAAGGTTAATACGAGTAAGAGAGAGAGATTAGATATTTTTTAATTTACTTAACTCTATTGAAACCATTACGTGTGTATTCTTCAAAACTATTATATACCTTTGGTTAGGGTGATTTAATTGATATAAAATGCAAAAAATTTTAAATTTGAAATGTATGATTATAATGTAATCGTTTCTTTACTTTTCATATTATGATATGACAGTTATTTTACTGTAAGCCATAAGTGTTTTCCTTTGCATTAAGGTTAGGACATCATCAAATTTTTCAAATTCGTCTAAGTATATGAAAAAATAAGGCTAGGGATAGAATTCAATGACAGACAAAAGGAGGCTTATGCCCAGCAGTGGGTCGTAAAGAACGACGATGATGATGATAATATGAAAAAATTAAATATAGTACATTACTGTAGAGGCCGGGAAATATGGCGTTGAGGGACGAGTAGTTTTACAATGACAATAATTACGAGTCCCGCAATGTCATTCCCGCCGAGGCATGTATAGTGCTTTTCTCAATAAATGTGATCTCAATCATTAAAGAAATAACCAGAAATATGCAAATATTTACCGAAAGCAATAAATGTTTACTGCAAAGAGTTTAAAATCAATCACTACCTACGTGCTTTGAAAGAAAATAAACTGCTTTTCCGCGTTTTTTAGTGCAAAGGAAATAAAGCCCATACAGCCATGTTATATTTTACGCAAAAAATGTAATACCTTAGATTTTTTTTTCTATTGCAACGAAAATTAAGCATATTTTCGTATAATTTTATAGCAACATAATTTTAATAAAATTGTGGTCATTAGAACATAAATAATACTCGAAGATTTTTTTTTTTATAATGCGGTAGCAATTGGCTGTATGACAAGTTATGGAATTAAACGCTTAATGTCTTTGCTAAATGTAAAAACAGAATTGTCATCTGAAACGTCAATTTCACTGTCTTGTCATTCTGAATACACTTTATTCGTCCTTTTGTTTTGAGCAGCGGCCAGGAATGAATTTTCATACTACTTTCCTGGCCTAGTCCAGCAAAGTAATGCACGAGCCAAGAATTACAAACTTCGTGTCTTCTTTTTACTACAATAATGCCTACATTTCCGAGCATGATTGAGAAAAAATATTTTCTATGAAATTTGAACTACCCAGGGTATGCATTACCTCCACGGCACCGACATCAGATCCCACGGAGCCCTAAAGTCCAGCAATTGCGTGGTGGACTCCCGGTTCGTGCTGAAGATCACGGACTTCGGACTCCATGCGTTGAGGTCTTCGGAGAAGGATTCCAGGGCACACAGCTATTGGACACGTAAGATCATTTATTCCTAAATGTTTAGGGTTCCTCATGTCAACTCGGTTCAACCAGGTCAATCTGGTCTCCTAATGAGACTGAAATCTGATTAACTCGAGTTTACTTCCCTTTTTTTGGGTGGTTCTTCCAGTTGGGTTCATCGCCAGTATTTAATTGACTTTGTCAGTCAGAATAATTTGACTTTGGCTAAGTGAATTAAAATCAAACCAATTTCTCTAGGCTAGCAATAGTAACATATTACAATTTCAGATGCTGTTTTTTTTCCAGTACGTGTTGAAAGATACGACTAAGCTTTCTCTGTGCAACGACTTTATAACCATCTACTGCAATTACCAACACGCCTGCCCAGCGTGGTCATTATGGGTACATCCTCTCTTATTGCGATAGGCCTCAATATCGACTCAAGCAGTAGACTGATAAAGATTGTCAAAGAAAATAAATAAGAAAAATACTGTCACCATGCACTACCAAATCATAACTTCGATTCTTCCTCTTCTTAGCGAGTCGGAATGGCTTATATTATTATTATATTTGTGGACCAATGGTAGTTACAACTTAAATTCTGCTTATTACAGAAAAGTATACTACTCTGTCATTAGCACAGTGTAACTCGTCTGTTGTGCAAGGGGTTGGGCAGTTGGGACATAGCATCAGGTAGGCCATGGTTTGAACAGCTCCACAGTTAAACAATCCTTGTTTGAGAAATCTTACATTGCTTTTTTTTAGTGGCATCTGCCAACACCAGTACGGAGCCTGCTTAGGGACTTCCAGACTGCCCAGGGGAGTTTGTATCTTAGTAGAAGTTTCTTAGCACTGCAATATGAGATTACTTTGAATAACATATAATTTTTTCATCTTTAGGTCTGATGTGGACGTCTCCAGAGCTGCTTCGCATGTCTGAGCCTCCTCCAGAAGGCAGCCAGAAAGGAGACATCTACTCATTTGGCATTATAATGCATGAAATCGTGAATAGACAGGGCGTATTCTGGCTTGGACCTGGAGTGGAAATGTCTCCAAAAGGTATTTTATTCATGAGTAAAGTTGTAAATAATTTTAAACAAAAACCACTGCTTCAATATCTTTTTCACCAGTTTAACTTTACCAAATCACACTTACCGAATCTGTGATGTAAATGCTTGATTTACTGGTAAAAACTTCAAAATCAATAAATATAATATGTGTAGATACATAAAATTATTCTAGAATTCTTGAGTATTCCATTAAGTAATAAATCTTGTTATGGCGATATTTGATAACTTTTTTTGTTATTATTAATATGAAATAGTAATATTAAAAAACAAAAAATCCTATTAAAATTGGTGAAAACGAAAACTGCCAAGTAACAGAAAAACGATTCACGCATTGACAATTATTTTAAAATAAGGGTCATTTTTGAGAGACAAATTAGGAAATTAAAAAAAAAGTTTTGCAAACCTTAATGTGTCGTATATCAAATGAAAGAACTTGTTATGAGCATCTCAAATATATCTTTGGTATATTGTTAAATAATAGTTTTGATTTTATTGAAGGAAGAAGACTAAAATCTGATCTCCGAAACTACTAAGCCTAAAATTTTGAAAAAGAAAAATACGAAATTCAGTTTATTCCTTGTAGATTACAGAAAAATTTATAGGAATTCTAGCAATTGAAAATAAAGTGGAAAACTCAATATAATACGGATACTTACAAAAAATTGTTTACTGAAACACCTCTAGATAGCGCTACTAACCTATCCTAACCTAATCCAATATTTTTATTTTGCTCGCGGTAAAAAATCACTGCCATAAGGTAGCGTACGAAAGAGATAGCCAGATATATGAATAGTTTTTAAATATTTGTAATGCTTGATAGTTCTACAAAATCATTTACTAGAAAATATGTTTTTTTTTTTTAAGTTTTTAATCCCATATATATTTTGAAAAATTTTGGAAAAATGAATCAACTAAAAAATCTGCATACTGCATACTTACAAAATTTCATGAGCATCGGTTGAGAAATGCGACAGTAGGAAAACTGGACATCCGAACATCTGGAATTAGGATATACGAAAGCATTTTAACCGAAGCTGAAGCGGAGACGCTTCACTTGCTCGGTCAATTACAATTAGATCTTGAAGATATAAATCTTTGGATCTGCTGTAAGTTTATTTTTATTCATAAAATAAAGGCAAAGTATAGATACAAGTATAAGAATAAACTAAGATGTACTCAGTAAACAATCAAATTCTGCCCAAACAGATGTCATAGAGACAGTGATATCCAGCGGCCTTCGCCCCAACACCTCCCACCATCGGTCTTGCGAAGCTGACGACGCCGCCGAGTTGATGCGACGATGCTGGGCAGAAGATCCGACGGAGAGACCGGACTTCGCCCACCTCAAGGGGGCAATACGAAGGCTCAACAAGTAATGTTTATGTACATGTCTTTTTCTGGTTGTGGCACGCTGAATTTAAAACTTAATTTTAAAGTTGTAATAACATATGACATACCTATTTGTTGCTTTAGGTTTCACCAACCTTTTTCATCATCATCATCATCATTTCAGCCGCATAAAGTCTACTGCTGGACATAGGCCTCTCCCAACGATTTCCAAAATGAATGATCTAGAGCGGCCTGCATCCAGCGCTTTCCAGCGACCTTGGTCAGGTCGTCTGACCACCTTGTAGGTGACGCCTATATGTTTATAACAAATCAGCATCCCTTTAATCATTTATGTAGTATAACGCTACTGATTCAAGAAGCAAGCAAAAGTCTGCACTACTTAACTTGTATTATTAATATACTCTGAATCTGATTCATGAAAGCAGGTTTTTATGAATATGAAGGTATCTCTCTCTTTATACCCGTCAATAATATAAGTAAGCATTGATACTATCAATATCTTAAGTGTTTATTTTGTCTTAAATATACCTACAACGTGACTACCCAAGGATATTTACCAAAATAAATTTACTTTTAAAGAGTTCACCTGAAAAAATATACAAAGCAGAGATTCGAAAACAATTTTTCGCTTATTTTTAAATCCATTTCAGAATTTCATTTTGTTGGTACTCAAGGAGCGGGTTAAATTACGTTTATTTTCAGAAAACATTCAATTACCATAAATAACAGACATTAACACGATGGTAGATGTTCATTTGAATCAGATGTGTAAGAAGACGCCTAGAAAGATATTAGGAATGTTGCCAAAGGCCTCTTTATTACAGGCTCGAGCTTGAGACTCAAGTTGGTGGTGATAAATGAGGATAAGTAATTAAATTCTGTTTGCTCCTGCTTTTAACTATATTAAATATTTTACAAATATACTGTACACTATCACGTTTTTACCCCTAATGAGGGAGACATAACCCTATGGGTCTTCCGGCCTTGGGCAGAAAGAACCCAGGGCCGCAAGACCCCAAAGTTACTATGCTTTTTCTCGAATCGACTCACTTCACTCGAATTTTATTTTTCGCGAGATCTGAATCATTCTTTTAATGTAAGTACTTACCTAGATGATGGAACATGACATGACTTCAAATTATCGGTATAGATAGATCAATCCTGGACACATTGTATGTTTATGGTTGCAGTCTACAGAATAAATAAATAAATAGATATGGACAAATTACACTGTTTGAGCTAGCCCCAAAGTAAGTTCTAGACTTGTGTTATGGGATACTAACTCAACGATACTATATTTTATAACAAATACATATATAGATAAACACCCAAGACCCAGGACAATTTGAAAAAGGCCATTTCCCAACTTGTCCTGACCGGGGATCGAACCCGGAACCTCTGGGTGGGGCGGACTGGCATGGTGACCACTACGCCCAGGAGAATACTTAATGCACCTGCATTAAGTATTCTCCTGGGCTTTAAATAATCTTTTTATAATATTAAATTGATTGTTTTTTTCCACAGAACTCAAGAAAGTAGCAACATTTTGGATAATTTGCTTTCCCGCATGGAACAGTACGCTAATAATTTGGAGTTTTTGGTTGACGAACGCACTCAGGACTACTTGGAAGAAAAGAAAAAATGCGAGGAACTGCTGTATCAGTTACTACCAAAGTAAGTTACTTTAATTGCCTATATTGTATTAATTAGGTTGTCTTTTTAGGTTAAACACATTATCGTTGCCTCTCGTCTATCAATTTGTGGCACTTCAAAAAAAATATTGTAGTATGTTTATTATTATATAGGCTAGACTACATCAATTAACGTAACTTCTCTTCCATTTCAGGGTGATTTAGCCTATACTATAATCCTATTATTCGTATGCGTAGGCTGCAAAACGACCTCGCTGAGAATGATGAACTTGAAATCTTAGGTTAAGCTTTGACAGTTTCAGACTGACGGTTGTCAGTCTGGTTCACTAGTCTTAAAACCTTAATTGTATTTATCAGTTTTTCTTATATACGTAGGTGATCTTTAATTTCTATTAAGTAGGTATAGTATTGATTTTATACTTTAATTGTATCTATTATTGTAATTAGATTTAACTGTTTCATAATCATTATTATGTTTAGGTTAGGTGTATTTGTAATCTTGCTGTGTGCATATGTTTTGGGCTACATACTAGTCACATACATACATAGTAGTCTTTCAATGTTGTGTGTATTATCTACTTTGTCAAGTTTATTTTCTATAATAGGTCAGTGGCATCTCAACTAATTAACGGGCAGTCAGTAGTAGCGGAAACCTTTGAGCAAGTGACAATCTACTTCTCAGACATCGTGGGCTTCACCGCTCTGTCCGCGTCCTCTACTCCAATGCAGGTGGTCGACCTGCTGAACGACCTGTACACCTGTTTCGATTCTATTGTGGAGAACTACGATGTTTATAAGGTCGGTTGAGAAAAATTGAGAGGCCAAAAGGCATACAAGTAAACTTACATAATCTTAGTAGACAATTACAAAGGCGGTTTATTTCTTTAAATTTATTTTATAATTTATCATGTTGACTTGAAAACTTAGAAATTATGAATTATAATAAAATAAAATAAAATTGAAGATTGAAATTGACTATTTGTACAACGGTTTATTTCTCACCGTTGCATTTTATATTAAAGTTTAAAAATAACTTATAACACTAGGGTAAATATAAAAACTTAAGTAATTAAATCACAATGTTAATACTGGTCGAGTAGAGTCAAAACATGAACATTGCGTATGAAAGGCGGAATTAAGGTCATATGGCGTTCTTTGCCAGTATACCATTGGACAATAAAAAAAAAATGGTAATTTGTCCAGGTGGAAACAATAGGAGACGCGTACATGGTGGTATCCGGCCTGCCCGAGCGGAACGGCACCCGGCACGCGTGCGAAGTCGCTAGGATGGCGCTGGCTCTCTTGGACGCCGTAAGGCGGTTCCGCATCAGGCATCGGCCGCACGACCAGCTTAAGTTGAGGATCGGATTGCATTCTGGTAAGTTTTGATACACACACAATCACGTCTTTATCTATCGCGAGGTAAACAGAACCTAAAAAAAAGGTTTGACTTAAAAAAAAAACATTTATGTTCTAAACTCGGTAATGAACTGACGACCTCCGTGGCGTAGTGGTCACCATGCTAGTTCGCCACCCAGAGGTCCTGGGTTCAATCCCCGGCCAGGGCAAGTTGGAAAATGGCCTTTTTTCAAATTGTCCTGGGTCTTGGATGTTTATCTATATATGTATTTGTTATAAATTATAGTATCATTGAGTTAGTATCCCATAACACAAGTCTCGAACTTACTTTGGGCTAGCTCAATCAGTGTAATTTGTACCAAAAAAAAAAAAACTATATATATAATATTTCGTTTTATGCAGTACATAGACAATAATTTAAAAAGCGTAAACTATGTCTTGTGACTTAGTTATTCCCAGCAGAAATACAGATCTGTGATCCGATGGAAAATTGATAATATTGACGATTGACCGTTAATTTACATCATGCATAACCAACAAGCCTATTCAGATTTTCTTTACACCAAACCTGTGGTTTTAACAATATTTCGTTTCAAATTGGATTTCTTTCAAGTCAAGCATGTAACAGTGCTTTTCACAGTACCCTGAGCAATTTCTAGCGAACAAAGCATCCCTCTAAAACAACGTCGTTCAAATATCGAACCATAAATTCGGAATAGTTTGAAACTAGAAATATAAACTGGCATGCAAAATTACTAACTCAACCTAACCCTCTTGTTCATGACAAGATATACCTATGTTTTAAAAAATCCGACTACGAGACAATTAAGGCTAACAATGTACCTATATATATTTTTGAAATGTGCAAATTAATACGTTACATTTGATTGAGACTCGACATCGATTTTTTTTTTATTGAATGTTATATTATTTTTATGTAAGATTCGTATCAATTTATTACACACTAATTGAAATTGAAGCCTATGCCACTCGGATATCGATATGAAAAATTGAAAGACATCTAGTTCTTAGTAGTAGACTGTACCTTTCCTCCCTGGGGTAAACAGAGCATTTTGGATTTTGCTACTGCAGACAGAACCCAGGGCCGCAAGATCCAAAGACCACTTTAAGCGTGATAGCAAGTAAACAAAACATTTTCGTTTATTCGCCCCATGTTTGGCGAAAGCCGTCGACCATGCTCCATTTCTCCCAGTTCCATGAATAAAGAAATGCGGTTGGCAGACGAAATGACCCGACAAATTTGGTCGGCTACTGTTGCTTTACAACGTGAAACAAATAGGGGATATTATATTAATTCGAAAGCAATACGAATATTGATCAAATTTTTTATGGGACCTATCTTATGAGTACTAAATCTGTGCTTATGAAAATTGTTCAATCAAAATCTGTTAATCATACACACACTCCGATGACGCGCTACTCATCGCAGGCTCGCAAAGTATGCCATAGCTTTAATTTATAATATAATAGTGGCTCCATGATCTTGTAGACTTCGCGAGTTTACTTAATTTTAAATTAAAAACTTCGCACGAGGAAAGTGATGTTTTTGAAGTGAAAACTTCTTTAGCGGCGTTGTAGAATTTTTTTGTAATGGGTAAAAATGTTGAACTTGCGTCAGGGCGTCAGGACACGTGACCCCGATCGAAAATTCTCATGGATGGAGAGTAGACAGCCGGCGCGGCGTAGAAGAGGAAGTATCATCCTCTCTTTCTACGGCGTGGTGAAAATGTATGCTTGCGCCTGCTGTTTCGTTTAGGCGGCGCAGGGCGCTTGCACGAATGTTCGTGTGTGTTTATGTTACAGCGTGCCACGCGCATCCATGGATAGTGACAGTGACAGTGTAGTGGCCACACTGCTGTGTATTCGTAAAATTCGTGTATATAAAGTGTTTAATTAATGTAATATAAATTGTCATGTTTGTGTACGATAGCGCAATAAATAAATATTGTATTCTACCACATAAATGATAGTACTTTTATACTGATAATTAAAGCAATTCGTGCAAAATAATTCCCTAACCATTCAAAAATATCAAAAATGCACAAAGTTAATATTCTAGTGTTCACTTCTGCCGGCACTTCCGGAGTGCAACCCGTCGTTCTTTTTTTAAGAAATGGTACCTATTCGATAATTTTTTTCAATTTTTTACTTTAATCAATAATAAATAGTTTTTTTTTATGCTAATGAGATACTAATAATGAGAGTTTAGTACCTTATTAGAATAAAAAAAAAACACACACACTATGATATTAATATACAAATTACTAAGGAACTTTTTGATAGAAAAAGAAACCCTTTTTCACAAAAAATAAAACAACAGAAATGTTAATTTTACTAAAACATTAATTCATTATAACCACACTTATGTAATTAAATTTCCTGGTAAATGTGAATTACATTTTCACATAAAGGTTTCTACTTACTCGCAAGAGATCCTTGAGGGTCATAAGTAACGTAGGAACTTCTTTTGTACATCTTACATTTCATAGAAATCTGTTGGGACCACTCTTTTACACGTGTCTAAAACATATTTCGCGTTTCATATTTTACGAATATGTAAGGTTCCTGTCTGAGATACAGGTTGAAAACGATAACCTATCTCGTTCTAATCCCTAACATGGAAGACAGAGCTGGGCTGAGGGCCATAAGACCTAAAAAACCACTCAAAGTAAGTGGATACCTAA
Organism: Acrobasis suavella; assembly: GCA_943193695.1. Taxonomy (NCBI): domain Eukaryota; kingdom Metazoa; phylum Arthropoda; class Insecta; order Lepidoptera; family Pyralidae; genus Acrobasis; species Acrobasis suavella. The sequence goes on from OW971928.1 coordinate 36,430,883, forward strand.
AACAAGTTTATATCCCAAATTCAAAATCCCCCGACTTTCAAACGTTCACCCCACATAAATTTCCGTCAAACATAGTTATGAATCATTTCGATCGAGTCAGCTATCAAACAGAAACATCCGCATCAATCGGCCTATACGTTTAAGCGCTGCAATGGCACACACAGACATGTCAAACTTATAGCACTCTTATTTTTCGTCGGGGGCTAATCATATTCTGTCGTTACATAAATAATTAATTAAAAATAACTGGCTCGGTTAACGGGTTAATAACACAAAAGTATTGTTTAATCGCGTATTGTTATTTATTTTTGTCGTACAAGGTTTAATATAATAAAATCGTCGTGTATTTCAGTGTGCTTTAAATTATGGCCTTGAGCGTGGATTTTCAGTTAGTGCCTGAGAGCTTTTATACATTTTATCAATACATTTTGTATTTACGTTGTTCCGTATAATGCAATTTGCAAAGGGTGGGATGGGTATAAAATGTTGCTTTCGATCTAAAATAGAATCTTTTTCAGTGGCCTGAAAAAAGTGCGATTCTGACTCGCACAGGAAGGGTTCCGTAATGTTTATTATTTATAAATTATTACCATTATCTTTATAGATTTTTATAAAAATCAAGCTTGTTGTATGGGGTCCCGTTTTTGCCCTTTGGGCACTGAACCCTAAAAAGTATATTTTTGTGTACCTAGTAAACAAGTTCTATTTTTCTTCAAAAGTGCGCGCCACCCGCGTTGTGTCGCGTCACGGTCTGAGCTGTCCCTTATCCGCTATAAATCAAGCAGCTGCCTAAGAAACAAATATTTGCACAGGAGCTACGTGAAGAAAGTAGTGGAACATTTATGTTTATTTTCATAACGTTGAAAACATCTTGTTTTCCCAGAATATTCCCTTTTTATTTGAAATAGCATTCAAATTAATTATGGGAAAACACTGGGCAATATTCCTGATTGAAGACAAATGTTTGACTCTAGCCTCATATGTTTGAATAAGAAAAGTTTATTGGAATTTATTATTATGAGAATGAGAATTTTCTTCCTACAATTTCCGAGTATTTTTGTTTTCAGTGAGCAAGTTTTTGTAATATTTATCAGTTTTTGTTATTAATTACATTTCGAAAGGAAACCGCGTCGAAAAAGAAAGGAAATAATGTACTTATAAGATTTTTCATCTCATCTCGAAAACATTTAAAGCTAAAGTTACTGCTGATTCTCTCGGGACTGAAAAGTGAGTAAGAGTCTCTAGAGATCAATAAGTTTATTTGCTACGCAAATTAAAAAATACTTCGACCATGCCTACCCATCTAAACATAATCACTTCTCTTCTTTGTCACTAGAGGGCGCTATATAATAATAATAAAATCTTTATTTCATCAACTAAGGTAAGTGTAATTTTTTAAAAACTAATAATACCAACTAATCAAAATTGGAAGTAGGTAGGTACTTACGTTACCAATGTGCAGTACTACAGAGGATGACAGTATTTGTTTCACTATTTTGGTTCACAATAGGTATACATTTACATATATGAATCACTCTGGTAGGTTACAGTACATTCAACACACACTAGACTTCCAAACAATAGGTAGAAGTAAAACTAAATAGGATAGAAATAAATATATTATATAGGTATTAATTAAAATATTAAAATCTTTTATACTACTATTTAAATAAAGTAGTACTCTAATTAATTAAATAAGACGAAGAAGAAATACAATAATTGTATTTTATGCAACAGTTGTATAAGAAGGTTCATAAAATGCGAGTGGCGTAGGTTACGATGGCGAGCATCGTAAGGAGACGCCATCGAGCATCTTTTGACATACTTATACAACGTTGCATACAATACTTTTTGCTACGACTACTGTTTAGGGTGTGTGTTGTTGTAGTTGACTGTTAAACCAATGTTAGTTAAACTCCGTTTATTATACGTCACAAAATGTTACAATTAATATATTGGGTTGAATGCACGCGCCCGTCTTACGTATCAAAAGTGCACTGATTTACGTAAATACCTATGATTGTGACACCGGCCGGGTCGCCGACGCCACAGGTGTTCGGTTACACCGAACATGTTCCCAAGGGGCAAGAATGGCGAAGGGGTGCATTTATTACAAAGTATGTAAATGTATGTAAAACGATATTCAAAAAGTTACACCGAATGTTCATCAAAAACGATCTTGTTGAAAACCACTGGCTTGGCACGCGGCGCAGGGTAGAGTTCCATTTCTATGTCCACCGGGGCTGGTGAAGGCGCGGGCACTGGTGTGTCAACGTCATCGCTAGGTGTACTCCAACTTCTACAATTTCGGCGATAAATAATGATAACGGTTGTTAAAAGCATCACTCCTACGAAAAAAAAAAGTATTCAAGTTATCATTCATTGCATTCTTCAAGTTTATTATCTTTTCGGATGATTCTCACTAGTTCCATTAACAAATAGTTCCATGGTACAAGTGAGATTTTTTTTCTCAGTAGTTCCATTGACTTTGATAATGGAACAAATGAAACAAAACTTAATCAGACTTTTCTTACTAGTTCCATCGTAGTTGTCCCATGGAACTAGTGAGACTTTTTCTCAGTAGTTCCATTGTTTTTTTTTTTTATGGGACAAGTGAAACTAAAGTCAAATAACACCATTCTCATTAGTTTAATTTTTTAAAAATATCATGTATTAATGAATAAATTAATAAAACGCACTAAAATTAATCAACAAGTGATTTAATATAAAGGTAATTTTCCTTCAAAAAAATTTAACAAGTGATTTAATATAAAATAAAGGTAATTTTCCTTCAAAAAATTTTCTATATTTTTTTTGCTAATTAGGGCAATATATAATATGAATTATGTATGACTTATGTTAACGCAATTTTTCCAAAAAATGAGCAATGCTTTTATCACCAGAATATAATCTCATTTGTGTTTCTCTAATGAAATCATCATTTTCCTGACTAACTTTTCTTCTTTTTTGGGTGGTTGATTTGCATAAAAGGCTGTGAAATTGCTATCATCGTAAATAATATTGAATCTATTAATATGTTGCTTTCATATTTTTAAATATTATTGTGCCATTCTTCCACCGCGTTTGTGGTGCGATGTCGTTCACTAAACACGCACCACATTTTCATAGTAGCAGGTTTCATCCAAAAGTTATCAAAATAATTAATGAATTTTTTCATTGCTTTATTTTTTTCCATAGTTTGTCCTTTTATGTAAACCCAGCCCTCGTTAATTTTATCTATAGGCAAATGAGCTAGATTACAACATAAAGACACTATTCTCTTGTTACGCTTATTTTTGTTAATTTTTAAAGCTTTCGCCTTTCGCCATAACCTGTTAGTGAAGTGGAAGTGGCATCCGTTGATTTTGATTGTTTTATCAAATTGGTATAATGCCGCGATTGCGGCCTCTTCAAAGTCCACGTTCACTTTTCTAGGATTCCATTTAGGAATTCATGTCTTGATTAAATCGAATAAAGTACAGTAAGCTTCTGTGCTTTTATGGGAAATAAATGCATAAACTAATGGCAGAATATTCTTATCAGTGCTGCTGCTCCCTACGTTGCCATGGATGGAATATACTTGACGAATGGAAAATCATTTTTTATTGATATCAAACCTCTTTTATAGATTCTTGGAGCACTTTCTAATCCTTTTGCAACCTCTTCACAGGTTTGACTTATTTTCTTCTCAATTAAGTTTTGGTAATTAATTAAAGTATTATTAATTAAAAAAAATATATAATTTTTTTTAAGGAAAATTACCTTTATTTTATATTAAATCACTTGTTAAATTTTTTTGAAGGAAAATTACCTTTACTTTATATTAAATCACTTGTTAATTAATTTTAGTGCGTTTTATTAATTTATTCATTCATACATGATATTTTTGGAAAATGAAACTAATGAGAATGGTTTTATTTGACTATAGTTTTACTTGTCCCATTAAAAAAAACAATGGAACTACTCAGAAAAAAAATTCTCACTAGTTCCATGGGACAACTACGATGGAACTAGTGAGACAAGTCTGATTAAGTTTTGTTTTATTTTTTCCATTATCAAAGTCAATGGAACTACTGAGAAAAAAATCTCACTTGTTCCATGAAACTATTAGCCAATGGAACTAGTGATAATGATCCATCTTTTCATCCATATCCTTGTATAACTGCCCTGTTCCATTCAACTCGCTGTCCTTGTCTTCCTGACCAAATGTTATGTTTAAGATGTGATTTATAGATGTTATCACGGGCTTTTCGATGTTATACAATACTCTCAGCTGACTTTGATAACGTTTATGACCATGAATAGTAAAGTCATTGGCCTTGATGACGCAGTCGTCTTCTAAGGTAATTAAGTTGGCATGCGCAAGCTCGTGTGCGGTAACCCGATCTCCGCATATTGTTCTCAGCTGGCATGGCTCACAGCAATAATATAAATACCTATTTATGTTTGCCAATCCTATCCACATATTTTTGCATACGGCTTTACTTGTTTCGCAGAAATTATTCTTGTTCAAGATGCAAAGATCTCTGTCTGTCTTTATTTTGTATATCGGATTGTTTTGAAGGCACATGTATATAGAGCTGTCTCGAGATATACATTTTTCTAAATTTCCTTGAGATATTGGTACATAGTTGTCTTTCTGTAAGTTGATAGCCACATACTCAGAAACGGGTGTAATCGTTATTATGCTCTCATCTTGTTTCTTCGGAATAGGTATCACGTTGTACAAATCAAATGTTTCTCGGCTGATGAGCGGCATTCGAATTTCGAATAGAAAATATTGTTCAGTCATTCTGGCTTTGACCATCAAAATTTTATATATTTCATGTAAGTCCGAGTGTATGTCGACTGGTAAGGTGGTATCGCCTTTTTGAAGCCCTGCTATAACGTTGAGTTGTTGTTGTAATTGTTGAGGGGACAATAAATGTAGGTTAAATCGTCCGTGGAATATATCCGAAATAGTATCCAGCATCATATTCTGTATATTCTTCAAATGTTGTATCATGTTACTAGCTGTCAGCGCAATTATACTCCGATTCTACTATAGACGTCTGGTTGTTCCATAGTTGCCTCAGATCCTAGATCGATCATAGAGTCCTTGATCTAGCTTAATCAGTCCTATGTCTCGTGGATACTGTTCTGCGAATTGTTGGTCCAATACACCGAATAAAATATTCGCAAGGGATCCCACCACGTTGATAAGACCCCTGCGCCGTCTAGAGTGCTCCATAAAGTGTTGGTTCAGCAACAGCTGATTATAGTGGTGCAGTTCGGTACATTCGTAAAGTAGTTGAGGTATGATCATATTACATTTGTTGTCTGGTTCTAATTTATGGCATATTTTTCCGACATAATCCAGTAGTTTCTCTAGTGCTGTAGTTCCTTCCCAGTATAGAGACATATCATAGTAGGCTACCAAAGTCCATTGATCCTGTATGAACTGCATCTTTGCTAATGGGTCAAAGTAAAGGGCTTGATTTTCGTTTAATTTCGTAATGTTATTTGTTCCGCTCGCATTCGATACCAGTGACATGAAAAATAGTAAGGCCATAGCAACCGTATAAAGTGTCGAATTACATTTGTGTCTTAGCCTTCGGTTCGATATTTGTTGTGGCGTTTTGTAGGTAGCGTCTGTTTCCCGTAGCTCCGATTCAATTGGCAGGATACATAATTTTACTATGGGACGTTTTATGAACCCATTATACACACGTACATAACCGTCGCGTCCAGGGTATAGCTCCACCACCCTTGCCATAGCCCATTTTCCAGGCGGAAGATTTTCATCTTGTATCGTGACTAAGTCTCCAATTTGTATGTTTTTCTGCGATTGGCGCCATTTGTTTCTTACGTTCAGTTCCGATAAATACTTTGATCTCCATTTCTTCCAAATCAGTTTAAAAAGTTCTCTTGTCATATGCCATCTCGTCCTTGCATCCTCTGCCGTTTCAATAACAGTGACTCCAGCTCGTCCAGTAAGAAAGTGGGCTGGGTCAAGCATTCCAAGTCATCCGGATTCTCTGTTTGGGCACATAGGGGTCGAGAGTTTAGTACAGCCTCGATTTTTATCAGACTGTGAATTTCCGCTTCAAATTCATTTTGTTGTACGTACTTTACAATCAGCATTTTCGCGGTAGTGAGTTCTTGTAATGTGAGAAACGGTGGCAATTGTTTGCGCATCGGTGTGAATGCCCTCAAAATCCAGGTCAGTACTCGTACTGTTTTGTTAAATGTACTGTAATTATTTAATAAGTTATCCATCAAGTGATTTTCTTTATTCTCTTCCTTTAAAACGTTAGTTTGTTTCCCTTTCCTTTCTTCGTTCGTAGTATATGATTTCATGTGTTCTTTTCCGTGAAATGTCTTCAACTACTCGAGCCCATTCCACCACATTGTATGTTCCTTCAGCTGTTGAGCATATAATCCTCGACTAGCCGCATCTGCCGGGTTCTCTTCCGACTTCAAATAGCGCCAGCACGCGCTCGGCATGACTTCCGTTGTTTTTTCGACTCGATTCGCAACGAATGCTTTCCACCGGTTCGGCTCACTCTGTAGCCAACCAAGTACCACCATAGAGTCCGTCCATCCACATAACTCCAGATGATGTTGAGATAAAGCCTCCTTAATTTTATTTATTAATTTTGACAATAAATGCGCACCTAATAATTCTAATCTTGGTAAGCTTATCGCCCGTTTATGGGGCACAAGTTTTGTCTTTGCAGCTACCAATATTTTTTTTTTAATGGAGGCATCTGAAAATCCATGAATTTCTATTATGTCCTTTTTATAACCTTGAATCCATCTCGGTATCTTATATTCATTAATGTTCGGCAAATCATTTGTTATTCTCATCCATTCTTTACTTAAGTCTTCCGGTATTGCATCATCCCATTTTAAATTAAACTTCCATAGTTTTTGAAAAAGTAGTTTCAGCTTAGTAGATAAAGGTGCCATCCATCCAAGAGGGTCAAATATCTTCGATGTCTCCGATAGTAAGACTCGTTTTGTTATTGTTGAGGTTGATTGAGGAGGTTCGTATTAAAAGGTAAAATTATCTTGAGATGAATCCTAGCTTAAACCCAGTGTTTTGGAAACATTGTCCGTTTTAAAAGTGAAAATGTTATCTCCCGACTCGTCGCATTGTGTATTTATGTTCTGTAGAATTTTCTCCTCGTTAGATGATAATTTTCTCAGATCAAAACCGCCAGACTTCATCAATAAATAAGATCGGCTATAAGTTCCTGTCCAGATTCTATTGTTTCTGACCCGTACACTAAGTCGTCCATATAAAAAGCCTTCTCCACTACTTTTGCAGCCTCCGGGTACTTGTTACGTTCACCTGCAGCTAACCTCCGCAAAATCATCATGGCTAGAAAAGGTGCAGGGTGCAGCCCATATGTAACTGTTGTAAAGGCGTATGTTTTAATAGGTTCGTCTGTTGAATATCTCCAAAATATTTTTTGAAATTTCCTGTCCGCAGGATTCAGAACAATCATCCTAAACATTTTAGAAATATCAGCCGTCCATCCATACCTATGCTGTCTCCAGCTCAGAAGAAGCATCTAAAGATCTGTTTGCAAATTGGGTGCCGCGTGCAGCAGTTTATTTAAAGTATAATTTCAAGATGTTTTATGTGACGCATTAAAAACTACTCTACACTTAGTACTCAGAGAGTTCAAATTCTCTACAACGTGGTGTGGCAAATAGTATTCGAGCGTTGCGTCATCGTCACTGCCGCTCGACGGTGTCATGTGTCCCATTGTTTCGTATTCTTTCATAAAAGTTTTATAATTATTTTCTAATTTAGGATGTTTTTGAAATTTCTTCTCCAGACTTCGAAATTAAGCTAATGCAGATTGTTTTGATGATCCTAATTTGTCAATGTCTTCCTTCAATGGTAATCTCACTCCATAGCGTCCATTCCCTAATCTTCTTGTTGTTTCCGAATAAAAATCGATACATTTTTGATCCTCTACTGATAAACTCGATATTTCGTTAATTTTCTCAACCTCTCAAAACTTTTTAATCTCGTCAATGTTGTGTAGTAAAACGTAGCATCTATATGTTTGGGCTCCTCCACACAGTAACCACCCAAGTTTTCTTTGTTGCACGATGGGATGACTCAAGTCCTCTCCTTTAATGATTCCGCCAAGTATAATGAATGAGTAAATATCAGCCCCGAACGGGATATCAACCGGGCGACTGACGTAAAAGAGAAATGTTTTCTATAAAAGGCCAGTCCGGCTTTTTAAATGTTTGGTTAGGTAGATTTCCTATCAAGTTGTATTCATAATTATGACCTCCGTGTGAAATCTAAACTCGCTGTAGATAGAGCTGCAATCAATTGTTAGTAACCCTTTCCCACTGTTTTCTCTCTCCAACGCCAAAGACTGTTCCTTTACACCTCTGTCTCTTAATGTTTAGTAGTTGCGCAGCTCTTTCTGTTATCAAGGATACTTGAGAGCCTTGATCAACTAGGGCTCTCATAGTAAGTGCCATCATCGGCCTTCACTCTTATTAACGCGAGTTAACTTTCAGCGACGGAGTTTTCCGAAAAAAAATGTAAACTTTATTCACACATTTAATTAATATTGATTATACAGAGTACCGCCGCGGATGGCGAGTAGACTAATAATGACTCGATACAATGCAAGTCCCTATTTATATCTAAAACTAACTCGGGCTTGGTGGTCGCGCTGAGGGTATCGCTGTGGGAGTCAATGTTATTCTTGAGCCCTTGCCTCCTTGGTGAGCATCTATGATTGACTGCAGGTTACCTCATAGGGTTTAAGGTAAACAAATAATCCATGGGGCATTTGGTCTATTATCTCTTTGTTTATGCTTTGTGTCTTCCTATGGGGTATTCGACTGGTCTGTTTAACTCCTCTCCCCTGGAACTGAAAATATCCCTTCACGACGAGGGGGTATTGAAGGTGAAGTTTCAAGGTGAGCTGGTTCAGTGGTCAGCTCAATATCGTCATTCCTCTGATATGTGTCACGTCTTTTCGTGCGTTGTGGTTGGAACCTCTTGAAAGCTTTTGTTCCCAGGTATAGACTTAGTATTATTGATGTGATATATAACACAATGTCGTAGGGAAAACTTGTGTTAGCGTTACCTTCGGGTATTTTAAGGTTTCTTAACTGTTGTATTTGCTGTTCCATTTGATTCTCATTGTTGCTAAACTGGATAGGTGGCAGTTGTTCCATAATCTGCATTTTTAATTCAGGTATTCGCAGAATTTCTTCAAGTGTTTCAACTGATTCCATTGTATGTTCTTGGAACGTGACACGACAATTTTCGTTTCTTATAAGGGAAGATCCTTTGATTTTTGTTTGTTTTACTCCATCTCTGCATTCTATTTCGACTCCTTCGGCTGCCGTCGTATAGACGAGGTATATATTATTGCTGATTTTCGTCCACATGTTTGCAGGGCATTGGATTGTTGAAAGTTTGCAGTTTTCTTCTTCTAGTTGTAATATATTCTCTTCGCATGATGATAACTTGATTGCCTTCTTAGTGCATATATACTCGTCGTTATTAATGCAGTCTGTTGCCTCAAATACTTTGTCATGTCGCAATAATTGTCTCCGTTGGGAGATGGGATAAGTACAAAGGGTATCATTTAAGGGTTGGATAATTGGGGTTATATCCAAATATTCATATTTTACTTCCTCTACTAAAGGCAAAGTAATTATAAAGTAATAATGACTTTCTAGTTTATGCAATTGGACACTTAAATAACTACTTAGCATTAATAAGTTGTCAGTGATTAACTGACCCTTAGGTATAAATTTTATCGAATCTAAAAGCACATCATGTTTAATAATCGAATGGTGATACATGCCGTGTTGGGCAAATGTTATCGCCGTGGACAGTCTTTCTAGTAAATTATTTAATGTTTCTACATGATATACTAAGTCAGCGTAAAGCAAGAAGGCATTTATCTTGCCCGCTATTCCATTTACAATATCGTTAAATCTTTTCTGATTTTCCGTGAGGTTAAACAGTTGTTTGTGAAAATCATCTAAAATAGAGGCAGTAAAAGAGATTTGCTCTTTTAAGATATGACGATTCTGATTGATTTCTCTTGTTAAACGTTCAATGTCATCATTATCGGCGTTTCCTGTGGTAGATTATATTATAGAGCCCAAACCATTAATTAAACCTCTCTTGATGCGTTTGTTTAAGTCGATATGACTTATTATTTCGTCATTTTGTTCTAAGAGGTAAGTGATTTTGTTGATCGACGTATGGGAGATATCGTTTTCTTCCGATTTTTTATTTAACGAATAAAAATTTTGTTTTGCCAATTCTTGTTGTTTTACGATGGCTTCTAGATTTAGTACGTGAATTATTTTCCATTCTCCTGCTCTCACTTTGGCGTTTCCCAGACTGGTTATTGCGAAATGTTGGTTGTTTTTTAGTTGCTCGAAGTGGACGGTTCCTCTTGCGAATCCGACACTGAACCTGCAATTTTTATTTCATTAACGTGGGTTTTTAATTTCGAATTTCGACGTTGATATACAATTGTGTTACGTGGTTCTATTGCTAATACTTTGAAAGGACCTATGTATTTATTTTTATTTTTTCCACGTTCTGTGTTTTTTATGTATATCATTTGACCTATTTTAGGCATCTTTAAGTCAGATTCCGTTAGGTTTTTTTCCTTATTTTCCGCGAATACTATTATATCGTCTAAATAGACCATGCAGATTTTCCCTATATGTTCTTTAAGTACAGAATTCATCATTCTTTGAAAAGTACTTGGCGCGTTCTTCAAACCAAATGGCATACGCAAAAATTCGTAATGCCCATCCGATGTAGCGAAGCTAGTACACTCAATACTGTTAGGGTGCATTCTAATTTGATGATACCCACTTGTTAAATCAAGTGTGGAAAAATATTTATTGCCATTTAATTGAGAAAATATATCTTCAATTATTGGTAAAGGAAATTTGTCGCTTCGCGTTTGCTCGTTTAATTTGCGATAGTCAATAACCAACCTGTATTTTTGGATGCCATCTTTATCTAACTTTTTTGGTACTATGTGGACAGGGCTTGACCACGGGGAATCGCTATGCCTAATTATCCCGTTGGCTAACATCTCATCTACTTGTCGTTTGACTTCCTCTCTTTGTATTTGTGGCAACCGGTAGGCGCGTTGATAAATTGGTTTGTTAGAGGTGAGTTTTATTTCGTGAACGACATCGGGTGAACAACTAGACGATACGTCGCTCGAAAATATGTCTTTATATTCTTCAAGTAAGTCATTTAAGTTGTTAGTTCTGGGCTTATCCGTATAATTTAAATCAATTATTTTGTAAGGCGTTCTTAGTTTGTTTTCATGAATTTGTATCTCAGCTCTCATTAATTTTAATAAATCCATTCCTATTAGAACATCGTATTTTTCACTAAAATCAAACACATAAAAGGTCATTTTTTCTGTACCTGGCCCAAATACTTTTTGCCAGAATGGCGTTTTAACTACCCCTTTATGTATAGTCGTTCGATGCGCCGTCCTAACAGTAAATATCTCAGGTACATATTCCTGGTCTGGAAATAACTTTTCATGAACTTTATTTGTAATAAAAGATCGACTTGAACCCGTATCAATTAATATTTTTAAACCGTAGTGCGATTCTACTACATATGGTAGATCGGAAAAAGTTACATTGTTTAATAATATCACGTTGGTATACACGATGGGTTTTCCTCGTGAAAATCCTCACTTTCATTTTCATTATGCTGAGGATTGTCTTGATTGAATAATTCTTGAGCTACCATGCCTCTTCCTAAATTTATCATGGGACCCCGACTATTGGAGGACCGATTAGCTGTACGCATGGTTACGTCACGATCTGCTAACTGCATATTGTCCCGATTTACGTGATTATTATTATTGTTAAAATAGTTGTTATTCCGATTTAAATGATTACGGTTGTTGTTAAAGTAGTTGTTATTATAATTATGATTTGCGTAATTTTGATGCCGCTGTTGTTGCTCATTTCTTTGCCATTGTTGACGCATTAGAGATTGCGGACGTGACGGGTACGTGTGACGTGGCGATTGCGGGAATCGCTGATTATGAGGATATGGCGTAGGTGTATGCCCCTGAGCTCTATGCAAAGGGTAATTGTTTTGAGGGAATCGCATACCATGTTGAATTTTATAGGTTTTAAAGTGGTGGTTACTGCTATTTTTGTTCAATAAATTATGCGCACAAAGTTGCTGTATGTGTGTACATAGGGAGTGATAGTTTAAAGTTATTACTTGTGTTTGAATAAACGATGGTAAATGTCTTAAAAGAGCAGTTTTTGCATCCTGCTTATAAATTTCAATAGCAAATCTGGCATGTTCACGACCATGTAAATCAATAAGCATGGATTCCATTGCAAATAACTTTCTGTCCAACTTCAGAATGTCAGTAAAGTCACCATTTACAAGATTCATATTTAAAATTTCATGTTTGTATAAGTCGATGGTTTTTCCATCGCCACAGCGACTTATTAAGGTGTGCTTTATGGTATCCCAATTATAGGAATGTATCACCATACAGACTACATCAGCTGCTTTATCTCTCAGCCGTGACAGTACATGTTCAATAATTCTAGGCGTATTGCCGTGCGTATCTATAAATTGCTTTGCCACGTTTAAAAATGGGTACAGTCTGTCAGAGTCGCCATTATATATTGGTATGGCGTGCAGACTTTGACCAATATCTACATATACGTTTTCTACTGCCATTATAGAAAAAAAAAAGAAAAGTAAATGTTTAATAAATGTAAAAAAAAATATACTTATTATTATTATTACTTTAAAGAAGAAGTAGAAATCCTGACAATTCGGATATTGTAGGAAAAGGAAATGCTCTGGATATTGGGAAACCGAGACAAAAATTTGGCGAACACTTACAGTATGAGCGTCGCGACGATTCGGAGAAACATCACGTCGGCAGCTAACAAATTTGGGGTTCTTCAGTGGCGTCACCTTCGTCTTGAAAGACTGCGAATTCTTCTGCGATGCAGAGTTCATGGAACGCGAATTTCGCGATGACGCCCCACGTTGGGCGCCAGTTAACTTTCAGCGACGGAGTTTTCCGAAAAAAAATGTAAACTTTATTCACACATTTAATTAATATTGATTATACAGAGTACCGCCGCGGATGGCGAGTAGACTAATAATGACTCGATACAATGCAAGTCCCTATTTATATCTAAAACTAACTCGGGCTTGGTGGTCGACTGCGCTGAGGGTATCGCTGTGGGAGTCAATGTTATTCTTGAGCCCTTGCCTCCTTGGTGAGCATCTATGATTGACTGCAGGTTACCTCATAGGGTTTAAGGTAAACAAATAATCCATGGGGCATTTGGTCTATTATCTCTTTGTTTATGCTTTGTGTCTTCCTATGGGGTATTCAACTGGTCTGTTTAACTCGCGGTTGATAACAAAACCTCTTGATTTTGTTCTTGGAGTTGTGACACATGGGAACTGTTGTTTGTGTTATTGTTATCTTGTTGGGTAGCAGTTAAGCTAGACCACGTTGGCGCCAGTTTGCTCAATGCGTCATGCAAGAGAGTTTTATGTTTCTTTGGACATTTCCGACATGTTTTGTTTGAAGTGCAATCATTGTTACGATGTGTAAATAAACAGTTGATACATACTCGTGAGTCACGTGTGGTTTTAGGTTTCTGATCGTTTGAAAGTTGAAGAGTGATAATTTCCACATAAAGGACAAGTAATAGAAATGACGTTGAACGTTGATTTGGGCGCTGATTTGTTCGTGTTGTTCCATGAATTATTATTTGAAGTCACTCTCCCGTATGATGTTGAAGACTGCTGATATTGACTGTCATGTGACCTGGTATGTTGTTGATCGCCTTTACGACGTGCGGATTTTAAGGCGGTGAATTTTCCCTCCAAAAAGTCAAGAACATCCTTAAGTACAGGCAGCTCCCGACGATCTTTTAACGACTCAATATACTCAGTATGTCTCTCAATATCCAATTTCTGATTTAAAATGTGAACTATCAGTGGGTCCCAAGTGCTAATGTCCACTCCTAGGTTTTTAATAGCATTGAAACACTCAATCGTGACATCATGCATACGTTTTATCAAAGCCAATGATTGATGTTTCATTGTAGGCAGATCCAAAAGAATGTTTATGTGCGAATAAAAAAATAAGTTTTTTATTGTTATAACGGTTATTAAGTATGTCCCAACATACCAGGTTCAGATCAGAACTCAGATGTTGTATCAGCCGCTCGGATTCCCCACGCACTTTACTTTTCAGAAACTGCATCTTCTGGGCCTTGGATAAAGATGAATTATTATGTATTGCCTCACAAAACAAATCTTTAAAAGAACTCCACTGATTGTAAGTCCCAAAAAAAAAATTGGCACCTTAAGACAAGGGGTTGTCTGATCTCTGTGTTTCTCTGCCCACATTCTTTTATAAATGTTCTTCTTCATGTTATCATATTGCTTTTCGTACATGTTGTATAACGACTCCAATCCCCCGTCATTTTTACCACTCATCTCACTCTCTATCTCCCAGTGAATATTATCAATCGCCGTCCAGCGCGATGTTTCCGGGTATATTTTAGGCACCTTAGGAGTTTTTTTCTCTTGCTCTGCTTCTTCTCTCTTCAAGTGTTTGTTAATGAACGCCACTGCCTCTAAGTAATATTTTTGTGTGCGACCTCCTCTTATCTAACCAAATTGCTGTGCCCGACAGGGTCCATAAATGATCTATAATTGTATTGTTAACATCTAATGTTCTTTATGGTTTGCAATAAAATATTGAGTATTGAGTATTGAGTGTTGACTCAAAATGTTTTCCCACAAAATACTCGTGCGTCCTATCTCCAGATTGACACAAACGAGCATGGTTTAGTTGAAAGTCCGTAAAAAGTGTTGTCAATTCGTCCAGTTTTCTCGCCACCGTTGCATGTCTACGCGTATAACCCTCTCTCTTAAAGTTGGCTAATAGTTTTTCGATAGCTGTTGTTATCTCCGATTGCGACAATACCAGATCTTCCATCTTGTTCGAATGTGGAATGTAAAATGTTAATGTTCACTCTCCCTCCACACACCCCGATGTTATGCTAGTTCTTTGGAATTTTTAGTAAGTCCAAGTGTAATATAAGCACCTTCTTAATCCGTTGGTGAGACCCGCTTGTGGGAGGCCAACGAACCGATTGCTAATACACGCAAAACTTGCCAAGGACACTCCAAAAAGGCTCGAAGGACTAATGTTTGGGGTGTGTGTTGTTGTAGTTGAATGATAAACCAATGTTAGTTAAACTCCGTTTATTATGCGTCACAAAATGTTACAATTAAAATGTTGGGTTGAATGCACCCGCCCGTCTTACGTATCAAAAGTGCACTGATTTACGTAAATACCTACGATTGTGACGCCGGCCGGCTCGCCGACGTCACAGGTGTTCGGTTACATCGAACAACTTCATTTACTAAAATAAATCCAAAAATAAACAATGAAAAGTATGAAATACTACAATACGAGGGGGGGTCAAAAAGTTCGCGGAATGGAGGGGATAGCGGGGGGTGGGGGACCTGCCGCAGGTAGTAACTAATGAGCAACTCTTTGTGAGTATATATGCCAAGTTTGAACCTGATTGTGTCAATAACCTTTGACCTGTCGTCGATCAAACAAGTGAATCCGGAAGAAAAACTTGAACATGGAAAAAATCGAGTTTCGTGCCGTCATAAAGTTCCTCACTAAGCAAGGAAAACCACCTCAGAAAATTTTGGAAGAAATGTTATCAGTATACGGGGACTCTTGCCCTGGGAAAACCATGGTGTACAAGTGGAATAGCCTTTTCAAGCAAGGCAGAGAGTCTCTTGAAGACGACCCTCGCTCAGGACGGCCGATTGAGGCCACCACCTCAAACATCGTTGAAAAAGTGGAGAATCTTATACTGGAGGATACTCGTTTGAAGAAGAAACAACTTGCAGAAATGGTTGGAGTATCACCTACAACCATTTTAAATATTCTACACGACAATCTTGGGATGTCAAAAGTCAGCGCAAGATGGGTGCCAAGAATGCTCACACCACCACAGAAACAGCTGCGCGTCGAGTATTCAAAGGAGTTTTTAGACCTCTGTAGCGCCGACAAGGAAGGAATTTTTGCAAGACTTGTTACTGCAGATGAAACTTGGGTTCATCATTATGAGCCTGAGTCGAAGCAAGAGTCTATGCAGTGGCATAAAAAGGGTCAGCCCCCCCCTAAGAAATACAGGGTGTCACAATCGGCTGGAAAAATCATGGCAACTGTTTTTTGGGATACAGAGGGTATTTTATTAATAGATTATAAAGATAAGGGTGTTTCTATAACGGGAGAATACTACGCTAATCTACTAAGACAATTAAAAGAAGCAATCAAGGAGAAAAGGCGGGGAAAGTTGACAAAGGGTGTGCTGCTTTTGCATGACAACGCACCGGTACACAAGAGCCGCGTTGCGATGGCTGCCCTTCATCACTGTGGCTTCGAAATGTTAAACCATCCTCCCTATAGTCCAGACTTAGCCCCCTGTGATTATTTTTTATTTCCCAAATTAAAAAAAGAGCTTCGGGGGAAGAAATTTTCCGATGATGAAGAAGTCAAGTCGGCGATTTCGGCCTATTTTGAGGACAAAGACAAATCATTTTTTTTCGACGGTATTAATAAGTTAATAGAGAGATCTGAAAAATGTATTCGACTTAAGGGGGAATATATTGAAAAAGAAAAATAGTACAGTATTTTATTTCACCCCCCTTCCCCTCCGTTCCGCGAACTTTTTGACCCCCCCTCGTATGTCACTAGGAAGACGTCAATAAAAAAATTAAGTCTTCCATAGATACCTAGTGTATCTATGAAAGACTTAATTTTTTTTATTGACGTCTTCCTGGTGACCAAAAGTGCCATTTTTGAAACATGGAGTCACTTAAACGAATGTTTTTTCATACAAGAAACCGTTTGTTCAGTGACTCCACGTTCGAAAAATGGCACCATATGTTAAAATAACGATTTTATTATGTTGGCAGTATGGTATCTGAAGAAAAAAGTTACAGGTCTATGGCTAGGAGTATCGTTTAGGCGAAATAACGACACATGTGCTATTATATTAGGAATAGACTATAGACTTTTCTGAAATCATATAATCTATGTTCTTATATTAGTGTTCGGGACCATTTAATCGGTATGCTAGTCATGTGTGCTGCCATCTCTGTGTGCCAACTCGTAACTCTAGTTTTGCCTACTTGTGGGCCCTCCAATAGTTTATATGGGATTGAGTATCTGTTACGTTAGTAATTATATTATCTTTGCGCCGACTGTTAAAAACGCTATTATTTACTATGGAAATCCCTGGCTTTCAAGTGTTAGCTCCCAATAACGTTTAAACGGCTGAACCGGTTTTCTTCAAACAGCCAAGAACTACCGCAAGGGAACTTGCTTTTACGTAAAAAACAAATACATCGAAATCGGTCCATCTGTTCAAACGCAAAGATGTCACGGATATAAACGTCAAACTAATAAAACTCCTGTTTTTTGTCGGTAGCTAAACACAATTTGAAAACTGCACACGAGTGTAATCTATGTAGAAACAAAAATAATGTTGCCAAGATTATTCTTGTTTCTACATAGCATACGTGCAGCGATAAAAACGAAGAATCAAGTTTTAAAATAATTAATAATAATTGGCACACACGTTGTAATTTTTCGTCGTCAACATGGATTAACGTTGGTAAACATTTTTATGTTCTTCGCTTCGGAAAAGAAATAATTATTTAGTATTGTAGAAAGGCGCAATTTTTGTCTTTGATTCAAAGTAGATTAATCTAATTACAGAAGATTTAGGTTATATGGTATTGACATGTCATTATTTGTGTAAATCTGAATCTGAATCTGAATCTGGTCAAACTGAAAGTTCTTAGAAAATCAAAAACTGAGCACACTAGCAAGTTATTCCCTTTATTACATCTTTTCAAAATAGTGTCCTTTCACGTCAATACATCTCTGCATCAGATGGAACCACTGAGAAAAGCACTTTGCCCACTCGTCTTTAGGGGTCTCTTCGACGGCGTTTTGAAACGCAGCCACTGCTTCCTCGGCATCCATAAAACGTTTTCCTCGAACTTTTCTTTTATTTTCGGGAATAAATAAAAATCGCAAGGTGCGAGGTCGGGGTTATATGGCGGGTGACCTAGTAATTCCACGTTTGATGTCACCAAATAGTCGATCGTTCGCCCGGTGGTGTGCGACGAGGCGTTGTCGTGGTGAAGGAGGATCCTACTGCGAGGTCGTTTCTCCCGAACTTTTTATAATACAAGTGGCTAACAATTGTTAGTTTACCAATCTGCAGTAACTGTTTTTCGATCTTCTTAAACAATTGTCACGTAATGACCGGTCCGTCCGAAGTACGAGGCCACCATCTTTTTTCCCACGCTTCGACCTCTCTTCACTTTAGTTGGCAACTCCTCGGAAGGAAACACCTACTGAGCAGACTGTCTTTTGGTTTCGGGATCATAACAGTAAATCCAGCTTTTGTCACCCGTAAGTATGTCAAACACAGCATTTGAGTCACCTCCGTTAAATCTTTGAACCATTTCACGGCACCAATTAACACGACGGATTTTTTGGGCCTCGGTCAAATCGTGAGGTATCCACCGGGCACAAAGCTTCCTGACCGCTAAATGTTCATGCAGGATTTTGTGCACTTGGCTCATACCGATGCCTAAACTTGCTCGAATCTGCTGATAGGTCACTCTTTTTTCAGTCTCTATCATACGCTACACAACACTGATGTTATATTCAGTCGTCGCCGTAAAAGGCCGTCTCTCACGCAGATCAATGGTGAGATTAGTGCGACCACGTTTAAACTCATTAAACCAGTTATAAACAGTAGCACAACATGGGGCTTCATCGTGAAAGGCCAATCGAAGTCTATCATAACTTTCTTGTTGACTTAAATGACAACAAAAGTCATAAAAAATCATTGCACGAAAATTTTCTCGCGTTAAATTCATGCTGACGTGATACAGACAATTTTCAATTCGCCGTCAAATCGTAAAACAAATGACAAATTAATAAAATACATACTCAATAATATTGGCATGTTCCATTTTCAAAATTTAAACTTACTTTTTATTATATTGTTTACAAGTGGCCAGTTCTAAAGACTTTCAGTGTCGCCCTCGTATCTGTCGGTTTAACTCTAATTACTATTTTTCTTTATACTCTATTTTAAATTTGCTAGTTTTCTCATATTAGGTCAGGGAAAAGGTCTTTTCGCATATAGTATGTATGAACTTGAAATAAAACCACTTTGGCTATACTATTTGTACCTGGCTGGTTTTGGTATCATTTAAAAGTTTAAATTTTAAAAAAGATAATTCCAAATTCAAATTGGGAAAATGCGTGATTTTCATTTGTTTTTCTTTCCGTCAAGATGAGTGAACCTAATGAAGAAATTAGATACATTTTAAAATTTTACTACCAAGCAAGTAAAAATGTAACGCAAGCCGCGAAAAAAATTTGAAAAAAAAAAAAAAATTTCAAAGGCCGGTCAGGCTTCACAAACTGTGGCGAAACCCGGGTTAACTCGCAACAAGGTGATGCGGTGTGTGTGGTGGGATCGGAAGGGCATTATTCATTATGAGCTGTTACCACCAGGCAGGACCATCGATTCAGAACCCTACTGCGAACAACTGATAAGATTAAGCAAGAAGTTGAGAGAAAGCGGCCGGAATTAATCAACAGAAGGGGTGTGGTTTTTCATCATGATAACGCTAGACCTCACACATCTTTAACCACTCAGCAAAAATTAAGAGAGTTTGGCTGGGAGGTGTTAATGCATCCGCCGTATAGTCCTGACATGGCACCTTCAGATTTCCACCTGTTTCGGTCTCTTCAGAATTCTTTAGGCAGTGTGAGGTTAACATCACGAGAGGACTGCCAAAACTACTTGACGCAGTTTTTTGATTAGAAGCCCCAAAATTTCTATAGCAATGGGATCATGGTACAATGCCACCTATAAGATGGCAAAAAGTTATCGAACAAAATGGTTCCTACATACTTTAGTTAAATGTTAATAAACTATATTAAAAAATGTTTTGAATTTTCATATAAAATGCGAAAAGACTTTTTCCCCAACCTATTAGATAGAGGTGAAAATTAGAGTGTGTAAGTCGGGTACGGTTATATTATTATCTTGGGATTGGATATACATGAATCCCTTTCTTCACACAGGATTCAAAGAAAAGCCTTCGCCTTAAAAATGTTACCTTTTCCCTTTGCTCCTCAATGTTAGGGGAAATATAAAAAAAAAAAACATTTACCTAAGTGTTATATTTTTTGTAATACGTGTGTCATGTCAGCTATATGCAATGTAATGTATTATGTATTCTTTAACATTTGGGTACATGAAAATCTTCTTGAGGTATACTCATCTGACCGGGAATGTGCACCCCGGGCTCCGAAGCAGCACAGCTGAGGATACAACCTGCGCTAAAATGAAGCTATCTGGCATATTCTCGCTGAAAACCAAACAGGCCAAATATTCAAAGTTCTAACACAAATTGCTTTTAATTCCATTGTTTTATCTATAATACTCGAAGTTATAAGTAGCCATTGACTTAAATTTGACCTTTCATTGGAAGCCGCTAAGCGTCCGTTCATACAGAACGGATAAAATAGTAGTACAATCATAAAAATGTTTTTGTTGTGGGTTTATTCAAACTTAAGTGTGAGAGAAAAAACTTAGAACGTACCAGCTACTTCTCTTCCCGTGCAGATCTTAGAAACCGGTCGGGGGAATGGACAAATTCCTTGCTAATCATTTAATAGGCAAAGCGTTTAGCATCCCATCACTATTTTATTTTATTTTTTTCAGCTTCTTATCCGTCATCATGAGTTGCCTTTGCATCTCGCGAATTCTGTCTACCCACGGCCTTAGACCCAAAGATCACTTTTAGCATGATGGGCTAGAAGACCCATAGGGCTTTGTCTACCCCCTTAGGGTAAAAGACGTTTATGTGTATTAGTATAAGTTCAAATTTTGCGCCCTGCCCTGTATGAACGCAACTTTCATTGGAAACATTACAAGTTCCGCCCTTAAATTCTCCGATTTGCTTCTAAATTACTTTTCCCTTTCAGGAACCCTTCCTACCTTTATCTTTACCTTTAATATTTATTTACAATACTTTTATGTCTACTTACGTAAACGTAGACTGTATCATCTGATTCTCCGCTTCTAAAGGTTACAAAATAAAT
Source organism: Acrobasis suavella (assembly GCA_943193695.1). Classification (NCBI taxonomy): domain Eukaryota; kingdom Metazoa; phylum Arthropoda; class Insecta; order Lepidoptera; family Pyralidae; genus Acrobasis; species Acrobasis suavella. The sequence goes on from OW971928.1 coordinate 36,452,155, forward strand.
TAATGTGCTTAAGTGTGAACCTATGTATTATTACCAACCTTTTAAGGCCCACTTATGTGATTATGTTGGCTCGGATTGTGGTCTGTGGATCCTTGTGTGTCTACCACGTCAGAGATGAAGACAGGTTCAAATGTTTATTGCATTTGTGGATCCTTTTCCAAATAAGATAGTGGAACACCACGGTTATCATGACAACGATGGCTATTGTGAGCAATGTAATATTGTATAAAGACTGAGATGTTGTCACCTGAGTTGCACTTGCGCTGTTGCCGGCACCGTTTTGAGCGATGATGATGTCTTCTTTTTGAGAGTGGGCTTTTGAATAACTGCTGCCGATGTTTTATGAAGATAACTTGACACTGAAGGGCGCGGTTCAATACTGTTGGAAAAGAACAGTGGCTGGCAGGGTCGCCATGTAGTAAATGCGGCGCGACGGGGGTGTAATTAGTAAAACACAATACTTGTGAGAATTCAGAACTGTTTATTGTAGGTTTTCCCAAATCTTATATACTAGATTTTCACAACGTAGACTTTCGTCACTTGACATTGAACTTATAAGATAATAATTAAAACAATTCTTTATTTATCTAGGTCGAGTGACGTTACATTACGTAGATGTAAGTAGAGATATAAGATAATAAAATAATGTTACATTACGTAGATTTACATAGATGTGCGTACACTACACTGCTTCCAGGCTGTATCTCATGAACTGTGATAGCTGGACAGTTGAAACACTCACACAGATCATGTATTCCTGTTGTCGCTATGACAACAAATACTAAAAACAGAATAAAATAAATGTTTAAGTGGGGCTCCCATACAACAAACATGATTTTTTTATAAATAATGGAACCTTTCCTGCGCTCACCTAACTCGCATTTGACCAGTTATCTTTTCATCTGTGCATACTGCGACACACCACAAAGGTCGCGTCTCTATAAGAGCTTGTGAAGATTTTTCTTTACAGTATAGGTACCAACCATTTGACCAAATGTTCGTACTTAGCTGTGCACATTTCAGCTTTTCTTATACGATCATTCAAGTATGCCGAAGTCCATGAAAAGAGGAGGGAAAGCCTTAACGGCGGCATAGCTGATGTCAACTCTCCTCAGAAATATGTATACTAACTTACAATAGAATCTTTTGGAAGGTTTGTTGCTTAATAATAGTAGTCCTCAGTAGGAATTTATTTGCTCAATTTTCTAGAGGGTCGATAAACTTAGGCACTTCGTACAATTGAATTTGCCAGCCAATTAAGGAAGCTCGTATTCCCTTGTCGTGCATTACAATAATGGTTAGAGAATTATACTTAATGAAAAATTCATTATGGTTGGTTGAATGCTACCATCCAGTTTTAAAATATAATTAAACATATTTAAATAGAATCGTCAATGTTTACAGAAAGAAAATGTTTGCAAACATTTTCTTAAACTTACTTACAAATTTTAGAAACTTTAACATTATGTCAGGAATTGTTACATGTTTAAAACGTTTCTTGTTTTTATAACAGGTCCATGCGTAGCTGGCGTGGTAGGATTAAAGATGCCGCGGTACTGCCTCTTCGGTGACACAGTGAATACCGCCTCTCGAATGGAGTCCAACGGAGAAGCCCTGAAGATTCACGTGTCGCCGGTGACCAAGGCTCTGCTGGACACCTTCGGCACCTTCCGGCTGGAGTGCCGAGGAGAGGTAGAAATGAAGGTAAAGATTTATATTTATTTTGCTATAGAGTAATGCAATCAACCTCCGTGGCGTATTGATAACCACCCCAGGCCGCCACTCGGAGGTCGTGGGTTCGTTCGCCAGCAAAGGCTATTTGAAAAATGGCTCTTTTTTAAATTGTCTTGGGTCTTGGAGATCTGTTCCTATACGTACATTACGCCTCAAAAATGGAGTCTCAATTTCTCACACTATTAGTAAGAGAAATTGGGACTCCATTTCTGAGGCGTACCGTAGAACGTGGAAGAACGTGAACGTGAACGTGGAACGTGGACTCATAATAAATCGAACCACGGTTTATTTAGAAAAAAAATCACTAGATCAATAGTTATTTTTTTTTTCTTTGTCTGTTTTATTATTATCATTATACTACAACGCTTATCTGTTAGATTTTCAAATAAAGAAACGTATTTCAACGAGTATGTAAAACGGTCTCCCTAGCGACGAGCGAATCCTTGTCCGATGATTCAGGAAATGCCGTCCGAGGCAACCTATGTCTGTCATATCAAAAAATAAACTTATGCAGTCTTATTATAAAACAAGGTTTATAGATAGATCGAGTTTTAAAGTCGATCTAAACTATGTAACAAGGAAAATCTTATTATAAAACAAAGTTTATGTTTTGTTCTGAGGACGATCCTCGGCCTAAAGATAAACCAGCTAGGAGGCTAGTTTAAGCTACGATTAACCTCAAAACCGTGACAGAAATCAAAACAAAACATAAAAATTATTGTGAAATTTTAGTAAATCCGAAATTTTACTTGATGGCTGATAATAAATTATTATTATATCCAGGAAATGTGTTAAAACTGCCATGATTATGATATAAAGGTGTTTTTATTGTTTTACAAGTTTCTATGATAAACACAATTTCAACACTTTTGTTCGTTTATTTCCATTCACAACATTAAAAACACGATTTTATATTTATAACACAATACAACACACATATAAAAACAATATTTGTTAAGATTATTTACAATTTACAAATGTAAACAAAATCATAGGTTAGGCTCCATGACAGTTTATTAAGACGAGTGCCCACAGACTAAGTATAGAATTACGTTGTCAAAGTTGTCAACTTAGCTTCGTTACGTTTTTTGATACTGTAATTACTTTATTATTCTTTAATAATTGTTATTAATAATCAGAGCAATAAATAAGAGGTTATTGATAAAATTATGTACGTTGCATAGTTTTGAATTAATTTTATTTAAACTTATTTCGCTTTTAATTAAAATCTTTTTGACGAAAATATATTATTATAAAAAATGGAACGATTTTCCTACTTCCGGTCAGACTAAGTTGGATCTATCGTATTCTGTGTTTGGTTCAGGTTTTGTAATAAAAGAAAGTCTAAAGTAGATTTATCGCTTGTTACCGTACTAAACCCCGACTTAGATAATACGGGACTAAACCACGATTATAATAAGACTGATTGTGCACAACTCGTTTGTGTAGCGTGCTGTGGGCTTGGCCATAACTAATTCAGTTGCAATAATTGTAATAGATCTGGATTGGCAATCTGATTATAACAATGACTGTTGGACACAGTATTCGATTCTGTGTGGACCAGAGACGTTGAGATATGTATACCTATTCTAGCTATAAATATTGTAAAAAAGAAAAAAAAAATTCTATTGTAAATAAGATTTATTATATACATAAATATAAAACAATTTAAAATATAAAAAGCTTATCCGAAGTGGTCTCCATTGGCTGCAATACAGTCCTTTAAACTTTGAGGCCAGTTATCATAGAAGCATGCACTTCTTTCATGGGAAAATTCTTCACTGCCAACCGTATGGATTGTTTTAGGGACTTCAAATTATCATGGCTAATAAGATGGGGACTAGACGAAGCCCAGTCTTCAGCTCTGATGAAGTCGAAAACGTTCGATTCCAACCATATATATGTATATGTCAATGCATCCTATGCTCCACACAGAATCGAATACTGTGTCCAGCACGCTACACAAACGAGTTGTGCGCAGTAATTGATATGACATACATAGGGTGCGTTGATATATATATATATATATATTTACGTACGTAGTTACGTACGCGTACTTTCACTGGCCTGCCACATGTATGATTAAGTTATATACTTACAAACTCGCAAACATTTATATACCGACTTAAAAATATATTGAAACTATTTTAAGGGTAAATAAATGTAGTTCATGATATTGAACAACTTTATCCACGGAATATACCTAAATCGAAATATGAGAAAAACAATTGCTTTCCATAAAACATTGGATCAGCTGAGCAGTCAACTTGTCTAGGAGGCCAAAAAATATTTTCATAATACGATTCATATTCCTTTGGAAAAGTTGTTCAGTATCATGGACTGAATTCAGCCTTAAATAGTTCCAATATATTTTGTTAGACCCTGCATATTAATTCGCTATTTTCCAACAAGTCAAATCAGACACTTTATTCTATACATCAAAAAAAATATTTTCTAAGGGATTTGTATGAAACACAGGCAGGTGACGTCATAGATTCTTGGAGTTAAATAGTCAGTTTTTTTGCGGTAATAAATATTAAATCATGTTAAAATTGATATGTTCAAAGACAAGTGACATTATTTTGCGACGTTTTATCTTCTTATCAGTACAAAATTATTTATTTTTGACCCAGGAAAAAAACCTACTCGTATCAAAACGTGATTAAATTCTAAGATAAAGTTTGACATGTCAAAGATAGCATTACTTACCTAGGTAGGTATTACAATTAAAAAGTAATAAACGCGACGATATAAGGAATAGGTATTCCTTATACCGTCGCGTTTATTACTTTTTAATTACTTGCTCTTTCGTCTCCCTAATGGATCCTGCAAATGACGTCTAGACATTGAATAAATAAAAACAGCGTCACTTTTAAAAAACCTCTAAAAGACTTCAGAATTTATTTTCTTTAGAAAATAAATAAATAATTTATAACAGCCTCAAAACAAAATTATTTTGTCAAAGTGAAAACAAATTATTTATAAAGACTATCCCCCTTATTCATTAAAAAATACAAACATTTGCTAAACCTCTTTTAGTTAAAATATGTTTTGTCTCGTTCTCACTATGTCAAATATTCAAAAGAGGGAAAGGGACAAAACATGTTTTATCTAAAATAGGTTTAGCAAACGCTTGTTAATTTTTATGAATTTGAGGGTATCTTATTTAAAAGCGGGAGTGGCATTAACTGAGGTAGATATTAGTAGGGGTCTTGTAGTTTTAGAGGGCAACAAAACGAAAAGATCAAAAGGTCCTAGGTTTAGGCCTGACTTGCACCACTAAGTTTCTTATACAAATAGTTGGATCAACTGGTATTTTTCTTGGAAAAAGATCATCAGTAATATTTAACACTCTCGGTTCACATCTTTTAAATATTCCAAAAAAATAACTTAAAAGTGAATTTTTAAATTCCTCTTTTACAAGATATTAAATTAACGTACTTTCTGAGATGTTTTTGAATTTATTTAGCACTAATTCAAATAACTTTGTTACAGGGAAAAGGAATTATAGTCACGTATTGGTTGTTAGGGGAAAAAGTTGACCCAAACGCCCCAAAAGAAAAACCACCGCTAACAAAAGCACAAGCACTATCCGCTGACAGCGGGTCGCTTTCACACCTCACACCATTCAGACATCGGCTGGATGGAAGATCATCAGCAAGATCTTCTAGAGATGACGTACGAAGAAACTCAGGAGGCTTACTAAACAAATCCAATGACATTAAACTAGATAAAGAAACACAACCTTTACTCCAAACCCTAAAACTAACAAGACAACATTCTGACCCTATAGAACCAGTCACAAATGGTGTAACTGATAACGGCGAAGACTTAGACAAAGTTAGTGTTTCAAATTCCATATCACTTAATGTTAATTCTCTAAATCACAATTCCGGACCAAGAGTCAAACTGAAGGATTGTCAGGTCAACTCGACCGGTAACCATAAATCTAATAAAATAGGTAATAATAATTGGATCGCTAAAATACCGACAGCCAGTTCCTTTGACAATGGTTCTAGAAAAGGTAGTGAGCATTTAAAGGATTATAGTAGTGTACCATTGTTAACTAAATCTGAAACACTAAATGATTCAATAGTTTAAAGTTATTTTGAATTTCACAGGATCAAAAAGAAATTTTAGTTGATGAAAGCTTTGATGGATGCTTTGGAAAATTTCCAATTGGACATAGTGATCATGCTTCTAGTACTTTAAAGAATTTCTAATTGGAGATAGTGATCATGCTACTGTAAAAGTTAGTCGCTGATCAAATAGAATGAATTGGGATTAAGTACTTACTTATGTGATCTCGAAAAACTAAAAGGCTAATGAAAGTTTTCGGAATATGTATGTATATATAGGTATCATCAAGTGATACTACTAAAACATTATGCACAAGCCTGGTCAGCGAACTATTAAATTATGGAAGAGTAACTTCAAACATTATCATCGCGCAAAATGGCCCCATGAAATAAAATGTCTGTCGCATGACGCAGCGTCAACTATCGGCCAGTGTCCACTATGACGCAACGTCTTATAACAGTCCTGCTACTTATTGACCCTGGCGTGCACAAACGTTTCTAAAAACTGGTGGAAAAGCAGATGACTACTTCTCTTTTTCACAAAATTAGGCGTTTGAACCCAAGTACAAGTAGACTTCTACTCATTGAAGTACCGGCGCGCTGTTATGGACGTTCTTTTACGCCAATTATTTAATATATCTTTTAAGGGTTTGCACTTGATTATACTTCTATAGTACTGAACCCGTAGTTCGCTGGTCTTGCTAGCATAACAAATAATTTGGCTTCTGTAGGAAACCAATGAAAGGATTGTGCAATTTTAGAACGTGACATTTTGGAACCCTTTAAAAATATTTTCAGAATTTCAAAAAATCAAGACGCATATTTAGACACGTGTATAAAAAACCACCACGGAAAACCGTATAAAATGTGAAAAATCTTTTAGAGTTTTATTTATATAGAATCCCGTTTGTGAACTTAGCTGCAAGTGCCAGTGCGCGCAGGTACGACTAGTGGCAAGAAGGAAACTGTGGGTGGTAGTTTGCTTGCGAGCGGGTGTGACTCGGATGGACTCGGCTTTCCCTGTAGCGCCCTGCTGACACTTAGAATTCTCTATTGCGACGCGACTTGTGACTAACTTCACAGGCGCCATTCTATTTAATTCGAACTGTACTCAAGTTCAGAATAAAAAAGTAGAAATCTAGATGCCCCTGATTTTAGTGATACAAAATAGAGAGTGCGTTTCAAAAATATTTAGCAGCTTTTTCGAAAATATTTTGGTTCATATTTTGGTTCTAAAAAGTATTATTCATGTAAATTACCATTATGGGCATTAAGTTTATGGTCAAAGTATTATAAATGTACTTAACTTCTAATTAAAGAGAGAGTTTTACTAATATTTGTCAGTGTTATAGTGTCAATATTATATTAATTAGATGTCTCAATTGTTAAAAAAAACAACTGTACTTATTCAAAATCTTTTAGATAAGGTACTGACTAAAGACTATTAAATAAGTTATTATCTGAGCTAAAGTGTAGATTAATTTGAACTTATTTATTAGTTTTAAACATATAAATGACAAAATAAAAACTATATCTAAACATTTTTTTAATCTATTATTTAGCTTACCGCCGTACTAGTATAAGGCGTACGTAGTATAAAGCGATATAAATCAGTCATATAAAGTGACTAAGTAATCTACTAATTTAAGAAGTCCAGACATTGAATTTGACAGACAAAAGCTCCACTCTGTAGGATTATAGGTACTAAATAACAGATTTAAGGAGTGCATATTTTTTATAATACGGCGGTGTATTATTATCACTATGTGACCGTCGCGAGCCGAATACTGTCACGGTGTAATTTTTTTTCTATCTACTTACTATTGTTTAGTTTTTTTGGGTAACATTTAAATCTTTCTCGTACACTTGATTCACTTTTGACGTCAGCAGTATATCATATTTGTTACAATTTTTTCATTCATTTATTTTTTCAGTACTTTATCTTCACGATTCTTTACATTCCTGAATGTTAGATGTAAGTCTCTCCTGCCATGTGTGTGATACTTTTTTAAGCTACAAACATCGAAATATTTCATAAATTTGGATCATGATAATTATGTACTTAAAATAACCGGACAAGTGCAAGTCGGACTCCCGCACGAAGGGTTCCGTACCATTATCTATAAAAAAATCATGTTTGTTGTACTGGAGTCCCCCTTAAATATTTATTTTACTAAAATTTTAAAAATGAACGTAAAACTAAATCATCTGTGAATATTTCAAGTGTCTAACTGTCGCCTTTACCCTTATTTGTGTTAATTTCAACTGTCTCTATCTTATGAACCATGATAGCTAGACAGCTATAATGGTTCATAAGATAGAGCTTAGTGATAGACAGACAGACAGACAGACGGACGGACAGACAGACGGACAAACGGACAGCGGAGTCGTAGTAATAGTGTCCCGATTTTACACTTTTGGTGCGGAACCTTAAAAAATGATCTTTAACTACCACATTCTTAAAAAAATGCTCTCCTTTACTTTATTTAATCTTATAGTGAGCCGGCTTTTTATCCATTCTTAATAATGAACAGTATGCGCGATGTTTTTAGCATATATTTCATATTTTGTCAACAAAAAATATCTCGAAGTTTCATTAGGGGATTATAAAATCTGGTTCCAGCCCATATTACTATGTGTACTTACTTTTACATCCCTTTTGTTGACACAGTGTCAATGCAGTAGCTTTTTCATATTTAGCTATATATTTAATGACGTTAGTAGCTGTAAGTATAACTTCGTAAATATGTAGTCACTAAACGTAGACTAAACCTACTTCTCGACTACAGTAAGGGATCTTTCACACAGATAGAGTTCATGCATTTTGCTTTAGTTGATACGATAGAATTTGTGCGTGTCAGTTGTTAAAAAATCAGTACATTACGGCGGGAGTGTGTACATTTTGCGTAGTGTCAGTATTTGGGATTCAGTCGCATACGTGAGCCTCGCATGTTTGTCCCACACATCAGTCGCACATGTCAGTTGCACACGTCAGCCGTACATGTCAGCCGCACAAGTCAGCAACACATGTCAGCCGCACACGTAAGCCGCACATGTCAGAAGCGAGTGTATGTCGCGAGCGACTGTGATCGGCTACAATGCACGGAAGACTGCGAACGCTAACACAAAATGCAGAAATCAATTCCTATCTTATAAATCCTCTTTATAGCATACACTGCATTGTCCGGACGTCGAGTAATACCTGTTGATTTTTACTTAAAAAGCCTAAAAGCCTAGGCAAGTTAGTCGGAAAGTGTAAAATGGGTTTAAGAGTACAGTCAGCTCACTAAAGATGTAGACTTTAACGAGGTCTGTGTCACTCCCCGTTTAGGTACCGAAAATGTTCCTACATTACGTGTATTACTATGCGCGCGGCGACCATTTCGAAGAGCAAAATTCAGTTACATGAATCGTTTGTCCAGACTAATAAAAATGAAATTGGCTTGCAATTGATGTGTAGGTATCTAAGCGAAGAGGTGAGGAGTTCTGAAGAGAGCTCAATTAAACCATAGCGCTAATCACATTGAGTAGATATGTATTTCTTTGAATTTATTTTCTAAGGAAGACTTCTGTACGAGCGTTCAAGTACTAATTCTGTGCTTTAACTAAACTCTAGTGGGCTGACTGTATTCTATAACCCAAATAAGTAATAGTGCTTATCCATATCTTTTCACATTTATATGTATTTAGATTTCAAATGTTCCCAACGATAGATATATCAACTAGATATAGCTTTTCCGAGTTGACTTGCCTAAATTATGTTTCCACATTACTACGATATAATAGTGAGTAAAATATTTTTCCATGGTTTAAAAGCCGCCCAAGCAAGAGCTACCCTCATTTTAAATAAAAATTATAAATTTGCTGAGCCTATTTTAGTTTAAATATGTTTTGTCAGTTTTCAAATTTGACATTGAAAAAAGACACAAAACTACGTTTTGACTAAAATATGCAAACCTTTGTTATATTTTATTAATACGAGGGTTAAACTGTTGCAGCCATTATCACGGTGATCTGAAAATCTGGTAGTAGTACCCGTAGGCCTATTTGCTATAGAGTAGGGCTCGCATCGCGTTCACAAACTGATATAAACATTTAAATATATCAGATAACAAAACTGATGACACAATATTTGAAGAGGAGAATAAGTCCGTCTACACAATCAGAATTTTTCCTAAGGGACCAACCTGAAGCTGGGTCTAAATATATTTTTATATCCGTACCATACCTTTCATGTCGAATCAGCGTCGCTTCAGCGCGCGTTTGTACGCCTGTTCGGTACGGAACGGTGGTACGAGCAGGCGTACTACGAACTAGCGTTCCGTGATCGCAATGCTGACACGTATGGTATACATATAAGTACACATACTTTGAGCAAATTTTAAAATATTGAAGAAAAAAAAATACCATACAACTTGTTCGGTGAATCAGTAGTCGTTGAATACTTGTATAAAAAAATCAAAATTATTTTCGACATCACAGTATTATTCTCTGAGGAAAAACTGTTTATTGTGAGGGGCTGAGTCTAACTCCCATGCTAAAAATGGAATAACAAAAATAAAATGTATGAAAATTATTAGTAGACTGTTTATTTTAATGACTGTACTCATAAAGAGACTTGGTTGTAAATATAATTGTTCTATTTATTGTTGATACGCATATGCGCATAAATGTAATGTCGTTGTGATCTTAAAAAAGGTATCCTTAAATGTATTTATGTAGGAATGTAGACTATGAGATGAATTTAAATGTTTCAAAAACGTTATAGCAAATATAAAGAGTGAGAATTATTTTATTGTTTTATTTTATAACTATTATACATGTAGGTTTAAACCAACTATCATGTGAAGCCCTATTGACGAGTGGTAAGTAATACAACTGCTTAGAGTAAAACAGAATATTATTTTTTAAAAATATCAGTTGTTACATAAAAAGTTTTAAGGCTATAGGTAATTTAACCGTTCGGCTATGGAATGTAAGTATCCAGTCACCATCGAGATGAACGACGCCTCGAGGTCGCAGCCTTATATAATTATATATTTGCCACAGCCAATGATGGAAGGTCATTGACCACAGCCGTCACCGGTGATCCCTGGTATAGCCTAACATTGTAGTCGTATCTACTCACACAGTCGAATTTTAAATGAAATTTATGATCATAATATCTGTTAAGGTACTTCGTTGAAGAACGGCCACGGTTCGTGTCAGTCGCAAGGCTCCGATCGCTGCGGTTGTTGCGTCCACCCACACTCAAATGGCTAGAAATTGAAAGGGTTGTGTGCCTAGCAACCTATTATTATGTATATTGATTTTGCACCTTCTCGCCCACCATCACGCTAAAAGTGGCATTTGGGTCTTGCGGCCCTAGAATCTGTCTTTTTAGAGCTACTAAACTCAAGCTTTGTCTGCCCCATCAGGTACAATGACGTGGGACATGATCCTGTATAATCGAGTATACCAGTCATACGCTCAATCAACTGAGCGAAAAGCGAGTAACACTACACTTTGAAATTAACTTTCACTTTAATGCTTTAGACTGCGCCATCGAGTTGTAATCCATGCTTTAGATGGTGATTAAGAGCTGGTATTGTCTAAACTGCTAGATCGATTTTTACAAATTATAGCTAACCAGCGCATGGAAACCTGCTTTCACGTAAAACCGCGTCGAAATCGGTGCATCCATTTGAACGCTAAGATGCAACAGACAGACAGACGTTATCGTCAAACTTATAACACCCCTCTTTTTCCATCGGGAGTTAAAAATACAAATTGAACAAACGATACATAAACCAACTTTATTCCAAAGAGATAAGGCACAATTATGGACAGCCTTTATGTGTATCTACATATTCCACATAAACTTATTGATGGTAAGTAGATCAAAACTTTCTCAAAGCTGTTTTGAGCCACTGCTGTCTCTTTTGACAGCTCTAAAACGAGGAAAGCTGTGAGGTCATCATTGGTGTGTCGTCAGGTTTAATCGTAATAGCTTGCGAAATACATTTATCACATGATTTTTTCTTTCTTTTTAGGGTTCCATACCTAAAGGATAAAAACGGGATCCTATTGCTAAGACTCCACTGTCCGTCCGTCCGTCCATCCGTCTGTCTGACACCAGGCTGTATCTCAAGAACCGATGTATTTCTATTGCCGATGTAACAACAAATACTAAAAATAGAATAAAATAAATATCCCGAACCAGAATCTGTTCTAAACCAAATAAGTGTTTTAAGATGGGTTCCCATTCAATAAACGTGATTTATTAAAGATAATGGTACGGAACCCTTTCCCCAGATTGTAAAAACAAGGAATGGTTAAAATTACTCAGATTGTGAAACGAGGAATGGATAAAAACAATGTGAATTACGTTAATAGGCCATGCAGCTAGCAACCCATCACTATGTTGGTCCTTTTTTCCACGTCGCGGCCTTGGGCTCTATCATCTAAAATGTTTTGTCTGATAAAGAAGTGATGATAGTATATAAATACCTATGTAAATCGATCACGTAAATCTGTAAGTGTATACTTTAAGAACATTTTAAAATTTCTTTCTAACCCTCATATTCATAAAAACTAAAAAAAACGTTTGCTATTCTTATTTTAGTAAAATATGTTTCGTCCCGTTCTTTGAATGTCAAATATTGAAAATCGGGAAAGGGACAAAATGATTTTTTTTTCTCCCAGACCAGAATTTTCACTACGTTGCTGAACGAAAAGATATGGGTCCAATAATTCTGGATAATTTACTTAATGGACTTAATAAAATAAAATATTTTTACCCAGTCCATATCCCGATTAAATCAGTGTATTTCCAAATCATACTCACTTGAGTGAATAAAACCTTTAATTGCATTTGTTATTTGCATCCAAAAGTTGTTTCAAAGCAAAAGTAATTAGCCAGCTCCTTTCATTACTCGATTGAGCCGAATTATAAGGCTTTGATATCAATAATTCTGTTTTCAAATTTATTCACAAATATTGTATATAATGGAATTGCGAAATTTGTTTATTCAAGTACAAATAGTAACTTGATTTAGGATGCGCAAATGCAATAACTAAAGTGTAATTACCTATGTGGCTTTATCTTCTTCTTTTTAAGTTTGTTGTAATTAACACTGATGACAGATTATAAAGCTGCCTTAGCAGACCGAGCGAGCGAAGTGAGCGGAGCGTCTTATTTTCAAAATTGGCTTTTGTATGACTGTCCGGTTGTCGTTTGGTTGTTTTTTCCGGCCGGATTCGCCTGCAGGTCGCATTTTCCAAAGGATTCTTGTGAAATTTTTTGAGAAGAATCAAAACAGGTTTTCGATATTTTTAAAACCGGCAGAAGTATAGGTTCCTTAAATTTAAAAATATTTTATTTGAACCATTCAAAAAAAAAGAACAAAAATGTCATAATTCTTTTTTGTTACCTTTATTAAGGCGCAACTTTTTTGTCTGAACAACGTTTTATTCCGATAAACTTCAACGGATCGGGGTGACTCGTGAGGTCTACAGCTCACAGGCCACTAGTATATAGAAAAGGAATAATAAACCAAGTGTAGGTGTAGTATGCGTGTTATGTTGGTATCTACTATTTTTATCTATACTAACTTTATGAATTAATCATAGGCCTATTACTACTAAATTAATGGATATAGAATTAACGCATAGTTACTTACCTATTATTTATTATTTTTTGCTGACATTTTTTCTGGGTTGCAGTTGTAAACCGAACGTGCCGAGCCTAAAGCAGAAATCGTTGCCAATAGCCCACATGAAAAACAAACACACATTATTATATACAAATAAGCATCTTGTGTAAAAAAAGTAAAAAAACAGTCATATTGTTTTAAATGATCCATTTCACATTTCTAATTTTGAACTCCTGTCAAAAAAAATGGGTGTATATTATATAGGCCATCGGTTTGGCGGAAACGTCTGGTTGTCTATGTGTCTGTCTGTGACATCGTAGCTCTCAAACGAACGGACCGATTTTAATGCAGATTTTTACGTGAAAGCAAGTTTCCCTACGGTGGTTTGCTTCGTTTCCTGGAAATCGGTTCAGCGGTTTAAAAATAATGGGGGGTGAACGCTTGAAATTCAAGGGGTTTTTCATTTGCCCGGCAAATAAACTGGTATGATTCTACCTGAATAAGCAAATCACTAGCCTAAACAAAGGAAGAATACAATCATCTTAGACAAACGACCCATAGCTAATAGACTTGGAGATCCCTGAGGAATCGTTAACGGGTAATACCTGTGGCACAGAGAAAATCAATTAGGCTTTATACAATGTGTACATGACATGATTATGCGTACGAGTAATAAATTTAACCAAGAGCCATTATAGATTACTTTATTATTATGGTATTAAAATAATAATCAAAAACCCAAAAAAAAGTAATCAACATTCTGCTGCAAATTAATACTGGTGGCTGCACACTTTTATATGGAATATAGCGACCAGTAAGGTACTAATAAAAGCAATTGGATCTGGTTCGATCCATCACCGTCTACAGGCCAGAAGTGGCAACGGAATAATGGATAATTTATTTGAATTAGGAAGAGTATTTATACAAAAACATTGTACAGTGTTATGTTGAATGTACACGTCCAGTTAGTACGTGATTTGCTAAATTAACAAAATAAATTATTTGCTTTTTAATTAAATATATATCCTAGTTCGCATCACGTACTACTATAAGGATGCTGCCATATGGAAATTCATTTTTTTGTTCTTTGATTGTCATTTAAATTTCAGTATACTAAAGTAATCTAGAGCCCGTGTTTCGATTTATTATGCATTGTCACTTACACATTGTATGTATTTTAACACTTTCCAGGTTTACTCTAACGCATTACGTAGCCGTATGCTGCAAAGAAATACAGAAACAAAATTCCGATTCGCAAGGGTATTTAAAAAAAATTTCAGAAATTTCAAAAAAGCTCACACACACACCCTATTTTCGCGTTTTTTAGTGATTATTTCGCACACGACCAATGCATAGGGCTAAGGAGACAACCGCGCAAGAGAACCGTGCGGCACTTTGGAGATATCATATAAAATTTTGTCTTCAGCAGGCCCTAGATTACCCTTCAAACTATTTTATGAACTACTGTTTATAATTTAAAGTGAAAACGTTTTTAAAAGTAATTTCTTTACACGTTGGATCTCTATTTTTTTTTTTAAATATATTAGGCCTTTTTATAGTTTATAATATTAGTTATGAGTATAATAGGAAAATGAAAATATGCAAATTCATTAAGATAGGTAGAATTGATGTTGAGAGGTTACAATGGGAGAAAGAAGACGGAAATTTCCCTCATGATCAAATACACGGGAATTATATTACAGCAGTAATGAAAGTTATGTGCCCAAATATGTTAAGAGATCATAGAACCCAAAAAGATATGGTAGTAGAAAGAATCATGGATCAAACTATGAACTCATGTTCTGATGTTCTTACTCAAGGAAGACAAACTTATTGCCCTTTCCGGGAACAAAGTGTAACTGCTGCCCAGGCATATGAGACTGCATTTGATTTCCTTTACGAAAACACTGGGAAAGATTGTTTCAGTATGATCGATTGGATACAAGCGATTATGGACTGCTTTGAAAAAGAGGAATTAACATTTTTAACTGGAGTTGTTGAGACAAGTGAAACAACAATTATTGACCCGGCAACTAAGCAGAGAATGAAGGTTGAAAAAGAAGTGACAAAATATAAGAAAATAACAATTAAAGGAATAGACAATATACGAGAGAAAATGCAAAACCTGGTTTGCGTCTTATATCAAACACAAAGAGAGGGGTAAGAAAGACCGAAGATCAGCAACAGTGCTGTTGAGACCCTTTTTACACATTATTGAATTGTTCCACTTAGAACTCTCCAAAGATCTTCCAGGATCAACTATTTCTATCAGAGGAGAAGAGAAGAAAGCAAAGATAACCTCCAACATGGAGATTACCGCACTAGATACAGACATTGCTAATCATGTATCTCAAGGGACTGAAGATGCAACAAAATGGAACGAGTGTCTTTCACCAGGAATATTTTATTTAATGCATCACAATTTCTTTGATAAAAATGTAAGGATATATGGTAATATCCCACCAAACCCTAATCCAAATGCTCAGCTCTTTATGACAATATGTAAATTTGGACATCTTTTCCAAGCTTGGAAAGCAATACAATATGGGACCTGGAGTCATTGCTAAAAATTCTAATTATTATTCAAGATTGAAATGGAATGATAATTGCATCAAAATGATGAATGAGAAAACCAGAGAATGGTATGTCAAGCTCAAGGTCAAAATAACTAGCGACCGTAAATACTTTACGGTTGACAACCTCCATGGTCACCATGTTAAGTTCGCCACCCAGAGGTCCCGGGTTCGATCCCCGGTCAGGGCAAGTTGGAAAATGTTCTTTTTCAAATTGTCCTGGGTCTTTGATGTTTATCTATATATATATTTGTTATAAAATATAGTATCATTGAGTTAGTATCCCATAACACAAGTCTCAAACTTACTGTGGGGCTAGCTCAATCAGTGTTAATTGTCCCTATATATTTATTATTTATTTATTTATTTAGATCGAGTCCAGATATGTTAAAAGGAATGCTCAACGCAGCAAGTACAACTATTGGTTTGCTTCCGTCAAATTTCAATATGCAGAAGAACCAAATAAAAGTAGTGTGTATGAGGTTAAGTGATGATTCTACAACCAAATATCTCACAGATACCTCTGAAAACAACAGAAGGTGTGTTATTAAAAATAATTAGAATCTATCTCTGATAGGAATAAACTTGAGCCCTGATAAGATGTTTTTCTTACCTGACTTATACATTTCATGGTATATTTAAGGAAAATTCGAGTCACAATATGAAACCGAAGTACCAAGCATTAGACCTCAAGGGAAATCCCCCTACGATGTCTTATATGCAATAGCCAAAGGAACGTCAACCCTTTTGCAAACTCTAACTATAAATCATTTGGGTACAACTACTAGGCTTAGAATAGGGATAGATGCCTAAAAAAGATTGTAGAGACTAAAAGAAATTGGGTCTAATAGGAGGAAAAGGGTATCTCTTGATGTTTAACTAATAGAGGATGGAGGATACAACTTGTGGAATTATGCAAATTGTCACTTTAATGAATTATTATCCATGAAGAAACGTCTAGCTCGTTCAGACAAGGACAATACATTTACAGAATTACAAATCCATACAATCCATTCAGTGATTCAATAGATGAAGAGATTACCTATTCAAAAGAACATGGGTGCTTAAGCGTCAACACAGTAGAAACCCCTAACTGTGTATTCAGGTATTGTAAAAGGTCTAATAGAAGTTTTAGAGGCTAAGGAAATAAAATACAGGCTGAAAGGGAAAAAGCTTGCTCAGCTGTATTCAATCTAATCAATTGAATAGATCCCACGATTTCTCTTGAATTTCCATTCTCTACTTCCGTTTTCATCAAAGACCATATCTTGTCAATCATGAATACTATAAGCAGTCAAATGGAATTAGAGGAAAATGAAAAAGAACTTGTCTCAAAAGCAATTGAGCTTGTTACCACATGTAAAAGGTTAGAGGATACCGAGGAATTTTCGTTTTGGGATGATGATGATAGAAAATAGTGTATATTGCTCAAGTGTTATTTGTATTCCAAATTTATCTGTATAGATCTTGTCACTCGGCGATAGTGTAGCTTTCCAACGGTGAAAGAATATTTGGAATCGGTCTAGTAGTTTCGGAGCCCATTCGATGCAAACAAATAAACAAGCAATCAAATCTTTCCTCTTTATAATATTAGTTTAGATAACAAATTACATACATAGGAGTATGTACTTTACCATTTTGTTTAATAAAAACGAAAACTGTTATTATTTGTTTTTTAAATGCACTCGCTGCACATCACTATTACAGTTATATTTTACTTTATGTATTCTGTGACATAAAGTAGTGGAATTTATAACCTTTCTACTTTGGATATTTATAGCCTTTATTCTGAAACCATGATAAGCTTATTTAAAAAAAATGATAATGCTCTGCGATTAATTTAATAGGTGACAAACATATAATTAATATATTTTATCTTGACAAGGCTTGCAAGATTGGGCTTTTCATGCTTACTAAAATGTCCAATCGTCGTTGGTTTCCCTCTAATGTGGTTGAGTGTAACGAATGTAACGATGGCTGATCAATGCGTCAACTCGTGAACAGATGCTGCCAGGAGGAACTAGTCAGCTCGGCTTCGCTTTTTTGACTACTTATTCTTTCTTATAATGTTATTTATATTTGTTAAGTGTTAACTCTTTCGCAAGTATTACACGTTGTAATGTGTGAACATTGTGTAATATTATAAGTATTAATTAATCAAAAGACATAATAATAATGTAGGTAATCAGTAGTGTGAAAATGAGTTTCTTTCGGTGTTCCAGCTGTGGTCGTTGCTAAGCGCTGGTATCGGTAGCTTTTCCTTAAAATAGATTCAATTTTATAGCCTCCTCTTTTTTTAAGGCAGTTAAAAGCTTTCATTAAAAGGTTAAGGACAATAAAATGTTATCAACTAAGTACCTCCGTGGCGTAGTGGTCACCATGTTAGTCTGCACCCAGAGGTTCCGGGTTCGATTCCCGGTAGGGCAAGTTGGAAAATGGCCTTTTTCAAATTTTCCTGGGTCTTAGGTGTTTATTTATATATTTATTTGTTATAAAGTATAGAATCGTTGAGTTAGTATACCATAACAGTTTAGAACTTACTTTGGGGCAAGCTTAATCTGTGTAATTTGTCCCTATATATTTATTTATTTAAATAGATAAAAGTAAAATTACATTTTATCACGCTATGAGAATCCCGAGATTTATAGCAATCGAAATACAGACTTCTTCTATGCTGATCTGGGAGAAAAGAAAAAACTTAAGAATGTACCAGCTGCTTCTTTTCCCACGGAGATCGTAAAATTGTAATTATTGATTCAAGGAAAATCTGATTAATGTTAATAGGCGATACTAGCAACTCAACAGTATTTTATTTCCCTCTTCCACTTTCACACCACTCCAAAAGTAGCCTTTGATTTGTCACTCTAGGCCCTACCTTACCCGTCAGGCATAAAAACGTAGTAATGTATATTTGATAGGAGGACATAATTTTAGGTCAAATTTAAACAAACCACGGACGCCAGGTGTTGTTGAAATTTGACTAAGATTAATGATAATAATAAGCTGAGAGCTGAGTAACAAGTACTTTTAAAGGGGGACGTCACCGTCGCTTGCCAACTAATTTCCTGCAGAGTAGAATAAAACCATCCCTTTCTGTCAATATCGAATATCGACTTTGGGAAATACAAGCTAAACAAAGCTTATAAACATCAATAAGACCTCTCCAACCAGTCTGGCCAGCGTGGAGGGTCTAGGCCAAATCCTCTGGCTACTCGGGCCAAGTATGGCTCCAGTAGTACAGGTGGGGTCGTGCTTCTGCAGAGGATATTTAAAAAGGCCTGATGATGATGATCGCTGTCGTTCGGCTTTGTCGTCTGACAGGTGCTATGCATGCGCACGTACGGTTAACGTAAAGGCTGGTGGCTAATTGTAAAAATAAAGACATCTCATTTTTTCCTGTCATTAGGTGGCCAACACTGGTGTCAGATTTTTCATATAAAGGGTTATTTAAATTAGCACATAGAATACTTTTTATCCTGGGTACGTGTGGATCCCGTGGGTTGACAAAAATTTTACCACGTGGGCAATACTCCATTAAAACCCTTGGGGATCTCATTTATGCAAAATTTTGTAAACATCTATTATATATACCGCCATATTCAAAGGAATAAATGACTATAATATTCTATTCTTTTCCTGGAAGTCTATTTCAATCCACACCCATTGAGCCAATTTGAAAGCAGAACAAATCTATATTAAGCACATCCTTACAAACTTTCTCATTTATAATTTCAAGTAAGATTAAAATGTATTATGCTTCATAAATACGAATCTACAGAAATAAAGGTGGCGTTTTCATATTATTCTCTGTACCTGCTTTTTACAAACATTTTTGCTAAGCCATACTTTTTCTCGGTTGACAGGCATGCCACGAACAGGAATAGTTTAGCCCTGAGCCCGCCTTTGTGGTGTACGTTTCAGAATAATTTTGTGGTAGCTAATATTAATATTAAGAAAGTGGTAAAAATATTCGTTCAAAATTATGCGGAGTAGGTATACCCACTCTGCATAATTTTGAACGAACATTTTTATTATTTAACATAACGTTCCAAGTAACTTCGAAACGATATATAGGTTAAAATTAGCTTTCGTGTTTTATGACCTTAAGAGGAACCATAGAATTGATAAATAGGTAAGTATTTGTAAAATCTATTGTTGTCGCGCTATTCCCGAACCACCTGTCGCGATGTGCGATATGGACAACTGCAGTCCGGTCTCCGGACCGAAAATATCTACTAAAAATACACTAACTCAACGTTTCGTAGCCCCCTCATTTCTCGTCCAAAACTTAATCGCTTTAATTTCTTTTTTCTTTAAAAAATAAAAATATGCTTTGGCTGCGTTCTTATGTTTTCTTTTTAAAAATTAGTAATCTCGTCGTATGTTTGCTAGATGTTGGATCATAGTAGAAAATCATACATTTTTTTCATTTTATGGAGGTTCGTATGTCATTTAATAATAAGATTATGAAAAGAAAATAACATAGATTTTTTATACAAAATCGTTGCTCTATTGGCACTATCCGGCAAGGAAGACTACGTTTGTATGAAAATACGGCTGAATGATTTACATTCAAAAATTCTATTGGCCATATCTACACGCCCACAACCAAATAAGGACAGTACAACACCAAACATTCACTCATCATATTGACATTTTTATCATACCCACCTAAATAAAATTGTTACGTGAGAATTTTTTTTTTACATGCTTTTATTTCTTTTCACTTGTCCCGTTGTCTCTCTATCTGTAATCAAATCTTGCAAGTTCAATAAATTTGAACCACGCCCGGATTCCGATTGAGCTGAAAATTTTCAGGAATACGTATATCGCGTGACAATGCAATATTGATGACATGGAGTAGATCTGATGAATTGATGATGGAGCTGCAAGGTGTACATGGCATCTCTGTGAAAAATCAACATAAGCCCACCGAGTTTGGGCTCCATGGATTTGCCTTGAGGAGCACCTTAACCCCTTAACCTTTTTAAGTAATTGTCATAGATAAAAACTTGTTATACTAAAATATATTTTTTAATAATTGCATGTGTATTAATTATTTAAAAAAATGGATATTATTTGGATATAGTGTTTTCTGATTTTGAGCATTACAACTCCTGCACATTATTGAGATTTTTAGATAATACATACATAGCTATCGCAAAATTATTTTGAATGACTTTACTATAACTTCGAAAAAAATACTCATTCGACATTTAGAACTTTCACTATTTTGAGTTTAGATTAACTAACCAATGCGCATTGTAGTTTTAAGGGTATATATGAAGTTTAATTTTTTTAATTTTACATGTTCTTAATTATATTATTTTTAATGTTCTAATACATACTCCTCTATTAAGTCGTTGGAGAGACGTGATCTTGTATTGGTAAGGACATGGTATATTTTGATTGATACGCTATTTTTTCTAATAATAATAATATAAAAAACCTCTCACAGCGTCACACGTCCGCAATTAATATTTTATATAAACATATAATTTCGATATTTTACACTTTTCATGGAAGTAAAAATAAGAAATCGCATGCAAATAATAGTAATTAAAGTTTTCACAAATAAAGATGTGAAAACGTTAACACAGCCACCATTCATTCACTTGATTGACAATAAATATTTTATGATAAATGATTACATGGCGAAGAGCAGCGGAACTAAACGCACGTTCAGCAATCTTAAGACTCTCTCGCTAGATAACTGGGTAAAGGGTCAGGTACAGAAGGCAGTACACCTGGACACGGCACGCATTGTCAAGAGGTCTCTCTCGCTGCGGCCCTAACCGACGATAGATTAATGAGCCTTGCCCTGCTGCCAGCGGGTAGTTAGGTTAGGTTTTTTATAATATGTGTATATTTTGTAGTATATTTTATACTTTACTTTTTATAGATATATTGTAAAAAAATATATTCTAAGAAAATTAAAATAAATATAGATAATACCTAATTAGTACCCGTAACTGGCGGGCATGCATGATAAGTAAAGATGAAGCGAAAGAAGTCTGTCAGGATTATAGTTGTAAAAAAGCGGTTGTTATCGGGTAAGTTATCCAAAGGAGCCGATAATAATGTATGAACAGTCGCTGATAACCAGCTGCTTATCCGACTCAATACCAAAAGGTCTCACAATTTTTACAGTTCCTGAGTCGAAATTGTTTTAATATACGAACCGATAATTACAAATAGGTATTTTTACTAAATTAATTACGTACTCTGTCATGGTGTAAAATATAAAATGTTTATTATTATCAAGGGCCTGACACGCTTTGATAGAGCGAGATTTCTAAAAGAGGAAAAAGAAAAGAATGCCGTGTTTTGTCTCTATCACCGACCGAACATTTTTTGATGGTCGGGTTATTGGCACACTTCAAATTGCATATATTTAAAGAGTGCCTATAACCCGACCTTGAAAAAAATATACGTAGTAATAATAATAATAATAATAATAATCTTTATTCAAATAATTAGGTGCTAGACATTTTAAAAGGAACACATTATTGATATATTAAGGATATATATTATAATCTAACGGTACCTGAGCTAGGATGAAAATCATCCTGTATTTCAGGCGTTACACGTATTATATGCTCATAATAAACTTAATAAACAATTACACTTACAATGATATTAAAAACGTTAGGAAAAAATAAAAAGAAAATATAAAAAAATATATATTATAAACAAACGAAACGCTTATTATTTTAAAATCATTAGCAATTCCTCTGTTTCTTCGTAAGACATATTAGGTAGGGCTTCTTGAAGAATTTTCTTAGTAGTACTATAAGTGAGGGGATGAAAACCTAGTTTTTTATTAAGTCTATTGTAGAGAAGTGGGCCAAGGAATAGAAAAAATCGAGAGGAGAAGGCGTGCTTTGTTTGAACATTATTTGTGCAAACAATATCTTTCCGTCTTTTGTTCGTCAGTTGAGTGCTGAATGGCAGTGCGGCGTGCTGTTTGAGGATTGTGCTTAATATAAATAATTGTCTAACTGTTAATACCTTACAGGATTGATAGAGCAGGTCTGTGGGAAAAAGGAAAGGGCGGAAAGTAGACACCTTAAGAATGGCTCGCTGAGCTCTCTCAATAGTTAGTAGGGATGTTTTAGCTGTGCCACCCCATGACGTAATACAATAAGTTAATACTGACTGACAAAGGGCAAAATAAACTTGCCTGAATGTTTTTCGTCCGCAATAGAGCGTAATTTTTTGAAGACAAATATTAACTTACGGATTCTGCCATTTAAGATTTCAATGTGATGCTTGAAAGAAAGTGTTTTGTCAAGTACAATACCCAAATATTTTGTTTTGTCAGTGCTAGAAATAACTGGGCACTGACACGTGTTAGTTGCAGGGTTTGTGCAGTGATGTGCATACATTTTTGTGTTAGAATGAGATGAGTGCAAATGGCGCATGGAAAACTGAATAAAATTCGTCTTTTCAGTGTTTAAAGTTAGTAGATGCTGCTGAAGCCAATTATTTACAACATTAAAAACCTTGTTGCGCAAGTTTAAAGACTTCATCAACTGAGTTAGCAGAAAATAAAAGAGCTGTGTCGTCGGCATACGAAATTATTTTCCCCCCTTTTAGATTCAGATTACATAGGTCGTTGATGTAAATTAAAAACAAGATAGGGCCTAAGATACTTCCCTGGGGAACTCCAAAACAGCTAATTTTTTGGTCAGAACTAATGATATTGTCTACGAGGGGGGGTCAAAAAGTTCGCGGAATGGAGGGGATAGCGGGGGGTGGGGGACCTGCCGCAGGTAGTAACTAATGAGCAACTCTTTGTGAGTATATATGCCAAGTTTGAACCTGATTGTGTCAATAACCTTTGACCTGTCGTCGATCAAACAAGTGAATCCGGAAGAAAAACTTGAACATGGAAAAAATCGAGTTTCGTGCCGTCATAAAGTTCCTCACTAAGCAAGGAAAACCACCTCAGAAAATTTTGGAAGAAATGTTATCAGTATACGGGGACTCTTGCCCTGGGAAAACCATGGTGTACAAGTGGAATAGCCTTTTCAAGCAAGGCAGAGAGTCTCTTGAAGACGACCCTCGCTCAGGACGGCCGATTGAGGCCACCACCTCAAACATCGTTGAAAAAGTGGAGAATCTTATACTGGAGGATACTCGTTTGAAGAAGAAACAACTTGCAGAAATGGTTGGAGTATCACCTACAACCATTTTAAATATTCTACACGACAATCTTGGGATGTCAAAAGTCAGCGCAAGATGGGTGCCAAGAATGCTCACACCACCACAGAAACAGCTGCGCGTCGAGTATTCAAAGGAGTTTTTAGACCTCTGTAGCGCCGACAAGGAAGGAATTTTTGCAAGACTTGTTACTGCAGATGAAACTTGGGTTCATCATTATGAGCCTGAGTCGAAGCAAGAGTCTATGCAGTGGCATAAAAAGGGTCAGCCCCCCCCTAAGAAATACAGGGTGTCACAATCGGCTGGAAAAATCATGGCAACTGTTTTTTGGGATACAGAGGGTATTTTATTAATAGATTATAAAGATAAGGGTGTTTCTATAACGGGAGAATACTACGCTAATCTACTAAGACAATTAAAAGAAGCAATCAAGGAGAAAAGGCGGGGAAAGTTGACAAAGGGTGTGCTGCTTTTGCATGACAACGCACCGGTACACAAGAGCCGCGTTGCGATGGCTGCCCTTCATCACTGTGGCTTCGAAATGTTAAACCATCCTCCCTATAGTCCAGACTTAGCCCCCTGTGATTATTTTTTATTTCCCAAATTAAAAAAAGAGCTTCGGGGGAAGAAATTTTCCGATGATGAAGAAGTCAAGTCGGCGATTTCGGCCTATTTTGAGGACAAAGACAAATCATTTTTTTTCGACGGTATTAATAAGTTAATAGAGAGATCTGAAAAATGTATTCGACTTAAGGGGGAATATATTGAAAAAGAAAAATAGTACAGTATTTTATTTCACCCCCCTTCCCCTCCGTTCCGCGAACTTTTTGACCCCCCCTCGTATTTTGACGCACTGAGTTCGTTCGTCCAAATAATTTGCAAAAAGTTTAAGATCATTTCCTCTTATCCCTATGTTTTCTAGCTTGTGCAATAAAATGGGAATGGAAATTGTGTCAAATGCTTTTGCAAGGTCAAGGAATATTCCAATTGTTTGTTTGCCACTATCGAGTTCCTGTACTAAATAATCGGTTAGACTATGAACAGCATCCGCTGTTGATAACTTAGACCTAAAACCATACTGCACTTCCGATAGTAAATTGTACTTTTCCAAATAAGTAATAAGCCTTTTGTTTATAATTTTCTCTAATATTTTTGATATCGAAGGCAATAATGAAATAGGTCTATAGTTTGAAACTTGCTCTTTGTCACCGGATTTATAAATAGGAACTACGACGGCTTTTTTTAAACATTTAGGGAATATACCCTCACTCAGGCATTTTTAAAAATATGGGTTAATGGGCGGACCAGTATATGTTTGAAATGTTTAAGTATATGATTAGATATATTGTCCCAACCAGTGGTACAGGTATCCTTCAAGCTCGTAATAATAGCTTCCACTTCAGTTTCATCCGTGTCTAGTAACACAAATGAATTGAGAGAACAGCAGGGAATCGAACTTGAAGGCAACTGCTTTTTTACTTTTCCTGCTAAATTTTTGCCTATATTTACAAAATACGAATTTGCAATGTTTGCAGAGGTCATCTGTGACGCGTGCACTTGTAATAAACTAGAAGATGACTCATGCTTTTTTGTAGAACATGTGACCTGCTTTATAGTCTGCCATATTTTTTTATTGTTGCCACCGGCTTTTAATAATTCATTTTTTTCGTAGTTGCACTTGATTTTTCTAAGTAGGTTATTGCAAAAATTACGATAGCGTTTATATGATAACTGTAATACAAAATTTTCCGGATTGCTGTTTGCTTTTTTGTGTAATTTATCCCTATGTCTCATACAACGAATGAGCCCTGGTGAAATCCAGGGCTTAATGTTTCGATTTTTATTATTGAAATATTTTCTTGTTGTACTACTTATTATAGCTTGCCGAACCGTTTGTATCAAGTATGAAATACAAGTATTCGCATCAGCGTTATTATAAACCAGGTCAAAATTAATGTTGCATAAGTAACCTTCAAGTTTATTGTAATCTATTTTAGTATTAATTTGCGTTTGACAAAAGTTTGATTTACGATTTAATGTTAGTAGGGCAGCTCTATGATCGGTTATGCTCGAGTTAGGTACTAATGTTAATGATTGAAAGTTAGTTTTTACCATGATATGATCCAAACAAGTACCGCTTTTGGGTCGCGTGATAAACATATGTGCAGGGAGTAAGCCGTGGAAAGCACAAATATTAAGGTACTCCAAAGCATCTGAATCGTTATTCTCCGGGCGAATATTGATGTTAATGTCTCCTATAATAACTATGTGTTTGAAAGAGGATAACTTTTGCAGTGTTTCATTTAAAGACACTGAGAAAATACTGGCGTTTGTATGAGAAGGGGAACGGTAAATGGCTAATATTGCAATATCTGTTCCGATTTTTATAAGTAGCCGATTACAGTCTAATATAATTGGTTCTTCTACAATGACATCCAATGTGTTCCGAGTGTAAACTACAACCCCGCCGTTTTTGTTGAAATTATCTAAACTGTTAAAAATATTGTAACCTTGTATGATGGGTAGATTACCACGATTTTGTAGAAAACATTCAGTTAACACGATTATGTCACAGTCAAAGTTGAGCCTATGTAGAAGAACGTGAAAATCGTCAAAGTTTTTATATATACTCTGAATATTTTGTGTTATGAATGTTAAAGGGTCACTAAATGAAGATAGATATTGTTTGCAGCATTCAACTTCACAAGTTTTCGATTCTAAAACAGAGAAATTGTCTAAATCAGAAATTAACTTATCAATAGTTTACACGTAAAAGATTAAGTACTAAAATAAACTAATAAGTGGCGCTCTTAGGCGCCGTCATCTAATATATAAAATTCTCGTGTCACAGTTTTAGTTGCCATACTCCTCCGAAACGGCTTGACCGATTTTGATTCTAATATATAAAATTCTCGTGTCACAGTTTTAGTTGCCATACTCCTCCGAAACGGCTTGACCGATTTTGATGAAATTTTTTGTGCTTATCCGGTATCTATGAGAATCGGCCAACATCTATTTTTCATCCCCCTAAATGTTCGGGGTAGTCCACCCCTAAATTTTTTTTTTAAATTTTTAGACAAAAAATTATTTATATGGCAAAACAACGTTTGCCGGGTCAGCTAGTAATCTATAGAATTAATATACCTTTTTTCGGCCATCAATTTCGCAGGACAAATTTGGTCACCTGTTTTATGGTCGCACGGTTTTTTGTAATAAAGGCATGTCGCGCATTTTGGGGGGTCTCCCTTCTTTATGCATTCCTCCAAGGCATGGCCTACCACACCACAGTATCATTAATATGTCTTGTTCTTACCCCTGGACGCACGGTGGCAAATCTACACTACTTGAATATTCTAAATCTTTGATTATTATGAATTATTTGCAAAGTCATTCAACACGACAGATAATAAACTAATGTAAGTAAACTAAACCTACCTTCTTATTTATACCGTTCATAATTCGTATTTAATCTGTAGGTATGAAACTCCGATTCGTCACTTATATTATTATTGTTGTACAATCGTAATAAGTAGTGTTGGCGACTGGCTGATACAGCCTCTTCTTATACGTTTTATATTTAGTTGTCTTTTTCTATTTTCTTGTTTTTGATGATTGATGTTTAAGTGATATGTATGTAGTGACGGCTTAAAACGTGTTTTGTGCTTGTTGTTATAAAATATACTAAATTATAGGATTTACGTGTTTCCATTTCACCCATTAATATTCATAACATATTACAGTCCACCGCTCGTTAACAAGTAGGTTAATGCAAAGCTGGGAGTATAAAGTAAGAAGGTAGATAAACAAAATTAATTACTTAGGTTAAGACATAAATGATAAAATTCAATAAAAAACATAATGACATGTCAACCGACAAGACATCCGCTGTAAAAGGGTGGGAGACCACCGTAGTCAACGAAAATAACAACCAGCTTCATTTGTAGTCAGGATCGTAGCAAGTGGTGGTCCGTAGTCTCTGCTTACCCCTATGGAAAACAGGCGTGATAATATTAGGTTGGGGAAAGTCTTTTCGCATATAGTATGTATGAACTTGTAATAAAACCACTTTGACTATACTATTTGCACCTGGCTGGTTTTGGTATCATTTAAAAGTTTAAATCTATACTATAATAAAAGAGTAAAAAAAATGTGTCTGTACATTGAAAATTTTTCAAAAAAAAATATTTGGGGCGATGGAGATATAGTAATAGAGTAAGAAAATAAAAAAAAAGTCTGTCTGTTTGTCTGTTTGTCTGTTTGTACACGCTAATCTCCGGAAATACTGGACGGATTCGAATTAAACTTTTTTGTTATATAGCTGTGAAGCCTGGGAAACATATAGGCTATAATTGATTTTGGAAAATGGAACACATGATGCAGAACTATAATGGTCCAGCTAAACTATAAGATATATTAAAATGCCGCCTTAGCAAAAGTTGTTAAGTCTGATGAGAACTTTTTGTTGAGTTATAATACAACTGGCCAAGCGCGAGTCGGACGCGCGCGAAGAGTTCCGTACCATAATCTATGAAAAATCACGTTTGTAGTATGGGAGCCCCCGATAAATACTTATTTTATTCGATTTTTAGGGTTCCATAGGGTAGGGTACAAACGGGACCCTATTAATTAGACCGTCCGACTGTTTGTCTGTCTGTCTGTCACCAGGCTGTATCTCATGAACCATTATAGCTAGACAGTTGAAATTTTTATAGATGATGTTTTTTGTTGCCGCTGAACAAAAACATACTAAATGTATACTATAATAAAAGAGTAAAAAAAATGTGTCTGTACATTGAAATCTTTTCAAAAAAAAAGTTGTTTTGTCCGAAGTAGAACTTATAATTTCAGTATTTGCGGACCTTCAGAGCATAACACACCAGAAAATTCTTGGTTATGTGAACGCGCCATATTGACACCAAAAAATTAAAAATCAATTAATAAAGAACTTATGACGCAAATTATTGTTAACTAGCTTGTGCCCGCGGCTTCGCTCGCGTAGGGGTGTAATTTATCAAAATCCTTTCTTAGGGGATGCCTACGTCATAGTAGCTTTATGCATGCAAAGTCTCAGCCCGATCGGTTTAAAATTGACAAAGTTTCATACAAACTTTCATCCCCTATTTTATCCCCTTGGGGGTAGAATTGATCAAAATCCTTTCTTAGCGGATGCCTACGTCATAACATCTACCTGCATGCCAAATTTCAGCCCGATCCGTCTAGTGGTTTGGACTGTGCGTTGATAGATCACTATGTCAGTCAGTCAGTCACCTTTGAGTTATATATATTTAGATATATATTTAGATTTCTTGGATAGTGTTGTTGACGACGCCACCAATTATCCAGTTGAGTTTCTTAATTCACTTGCAGCAAATGGACTCAAGGCTCACAAAATAAGTCTTAATGTCGGAGGGCCAATAATGCTGATGCGAAATTTGACTCCGTCGAAACTGTGTAACGGAACCCAACTTAATGTATCAGCACTGTATGCCGAAGTTCAGCGGCTGAATTTCAGCCAATGCATGCCTGCAATGTTATTTGCATTACTAGCAACACATAACGCCGAACTTCCGATGCTTTTGCCTGAATCGGACCCGTACCCGTACCCGTACCCGTACCCGTACCCGTATCCGTACCCGTACCCGTACCCGTACCCGTACCCGTACCCGTACCCGTACCCGTACCCGTACCCGTACCCGTACCCGTACCCGTACCCGTACCCTTACCCGTACCCGTACCTGTACCTGTACCCGTACCCGTACCCGTTCCGCTCCCGCTCCCACTTCCGCTCCCACTCCTGCTCCCGCTCCCGCTCCCTCTCCCGCTCCCGCCGCCGCCACCGCTTCCGCCGACGCCGCCGCCGCACCTTCCGCCGCCGTTGCCGCTGCCGCCGCCGCCGCCGCCGCCGCCGCCGTTTCCGCCGACGCCGCCGCCGCACCTTCCGCCGCCGCCGACGCCGCCGCCGCCGCCGCCGCCGCCGCCGCCGCCGCCGCCGCTGTCGCCGACGTCGCCGCCGCCGCTTCCGCCGCCGCCGCCGCCGCTGCTGCCACCGCCGCCGCCGCCGACTCCTCCGCCGCCGCTGCCGACGCCTCCGCCACCGCCGACGCCGCCGCTGCTGCCGCCACCGCTGCCGCTTCCGCTCCCGTTCCCGTTCCCGTTCCCTCTTCCACTTCCATTCCCTCTTCCGTTCGCCGCAGACGCGCCAAAGACGGAAGATTAAATTCTCATATAGGCACATCACTACTGTCCGGCGTTTCCACCGAACTTCAGCAGCTGAACTTCAGCTTATTTAGTGTGTCATCCCCACCGAACTTTAGACACTGAACTTTAGCCACTAAACTTCGGCATAGTCTGCTGAGACACTTAAAGCTCACAGTAAGTGAGTGATGCCAGTGAAACTTATTCCGCGTATGCCACTCATCCCCAACAATTTTCCTTTTGAAAATACACAGTTCCATATGTTAACTTGCTTTGCTATGAAAATAAGTCACAGTTTTAGAGGCTTAAAGCTGCTGATGTCGATCTAAGGACTGGTTTTTCGCATGGCCTACTTATTGTGGCTTTCTCCAGGGTTAGTAACACTTCAGCTCTTTTCATATTGGCTCCCGAAGGAAAGAATTAAAATAATATTGACTTTTAACTCCTAACACTGTTACAAGTACTTTCTCCCTCTGTCTCTCTCTCTCTCTCTCTCTCATTAGTTTTTATTTATATTTATACGCCGGAGTCAATAAAAATACATTTTAAAATTTTACTACCAAAAGGCAAAAATGCAACGCAAGCCGCGAAAAAAATTGTTATGTTTATGGACCTAGTGCAGTGTCTGGGAGAGTAGCACAAATTTGGTTTAAGCGTTTTCAATCCGAAAATTTTGATGTCAAAGATGCACGTCGCTCTGTTCGCCCTGTTACGGATAAAATGGATGCTATTTTTGAAAAAGTGGAGCAAGATCGGCATATCAGTAGTTACGACGTAGCTGAAGAACTGGGAACTGACCACAAAACCATTTTTGAAGAAATTGATAACTGGTGATGAAAAGTATCCACTTTTCATCACCAGTTATCAATTTCTTTCACGTACGACAAGAACGTGCGAAAAAGGTCATGGTCAAAGGCCGGTCAGGCTTCACAGACTGTGGCGAAACCCGGGCTAACTCGCAACAAGGTGATGCTGTGTGTGTGGTGGGATTGGAAGGGCATTATTCATTATGAGCTGTTACCACCGGGCAGGAACATCGATTCAGAACCCTACTGCGAAAAACTGATAAGATTAAAGCAAGAAGTTGAGAGAAAGCGGCCGGAATTAATCAACAGAAGGGGTGTGGTTTTTCATCATGATAACGCTAGACCTCACACATCTTTAACCACTCAGCAAAAATTAAGAGTTTGGCTGGGAGGTGTTTATGTATCCGCCGTATAGTCCTGACCTGGCACCTTCAGATTTCCACCTGTTTCGGTCCCTTCAGAATTCTTTAGGCGGTGTCAGGTTAACATCACGAGAGGACTGCCAAAACTACTTGTCGCAGTTTTTTGATCACAAGCCCCAAAATTTCTATAGCAATGGGATCATGTCCCTACCTATAAGATGGCAAAAAGTTATCGAACAAAATGGTACCTACATACTTTAGTTAAATGTAAATAAACTATATTAAAAAATGTTTTGAATTTTCATATAAAATGCGAAAAGACTTTTCCCCAACCTATTATGTATGTAGGTATTTTTCTTTATTTTAATCACTGTAGGTTAATTGTCTTATTCTACTTTTACATGCGTCATATAGTCCAGCCTAGAATATTATACGAATTTCCATCTACGCTCATGTGCACACATTTTAGAGAGCTTTCACAGTGATGCCTTGTTTACATGAACTTAGCAATGAGATTTGTTGATCTAGCCGAATGGTAGTTTAGTTTTGGCGATACAAAAAAAAATAATACTAAATAAATAAATATATAGGGACAAATTACACTGATTGAGCTAGCCCCAAAGTAAGTTCGAAACTTGTGTTATGGGATACTAACTCAATGTTAATATTCTCTTCACAATAGGTACTTACCTAGTTACAAATACTTATAACTATTTCGCAACTCTTGTTCGGACATAGTAGACTTTGTGAAGAGACTAGTTTCTGAAATAGGTCCTGTACTACAGGTAATTAGGTCCCTCCCTCGGAATACTTTCCTGTACTACAGGTAACAAGTCCCCTCCGTCGGAATACTTATTGTAGAGACTGCAGGTGTACCTACGAGTTTTGCTTATTTGACTTAATTTAGCTAACGTGCTAATTGAGTTTACTTATTATAGATTGTAGGAGGAGGCACTATTGTAGGTACACACTAAATATTGGCTGTTTAATTGCTGCATGTCTGTACTTGTGGGATTTGTATGTGTTGGTGTGGGCGAGGTTAAGGTGTATAACGAGTGAGTTAGTGTAGGGGATAGCGTTATTAAAGGCAGTTGCACTTAGCTGATTGGATTTAGAAGGATTTCTGCTGACTTTTAGTCTAATGTTTTTGGTATTTTTTACATCTATATTAAATTTATTGAGGGGGTAGCGAATACTTGTTTGGTACCTAATTCTTACAAAGTTTAAAACTTAGGAAAGTAAGAGAGATATAGGAATAAGATAATTTGCTGCAAAATCCTAGTGCAACGACTTTACGATAGGTATCTATCTACCCAGCGTGGTTACAAAGGGCAAATTTCACCTTTTTAAAAAAAGGCCTGTAGTTTTCAGTTAAATTGATATAGTCTAGTATGGACAGGAAAGAAAAAGAAATCCAGCTTCAATAAAAGCACAAACAAGAGGATTTTTTTTTCCAAATTAATACCTATTCATGTTTCACAACTACTAAACAGCTAACACGTTCAAATGCTTAGCAATAATTTAATGTGAACCAGGCATCTTT
This sequence comes from Acrobasis suavella, assembly GCA_943193695.1. NCBI lineage: Eukaryota > Metazoa > Arthropoda > Insecta > Lepidoptera > Pyralidae > Acrobasis > Acrobasis suavella. The sequence continues at coordinate 36,485,247 of OW971928.1, forward strand.
TCCAAAGGAGAGGAATTGAACTCGAGGTCTTTGCCACGAAACGCGTTCACCACCGTTACCCTTGAATAAGCATTTAGACCAGACATTTTAGACTTTGCATTTGAGGATTTCATGCTTTAGCTAATTTTTGATAAACATAAAGGATTTTTTTTAATGTTACTATGTTTCTAGCCGTGTGGTGACGGTAGTTTTACATATTACCGATGCGATTTATCATCAACCTTTTCCTCTCTCACGGGTGTTGTACTCTAGAGGCAACTAAGGTACGTTTTTTTAACAGAGAACGGGCAGCAACGTCCTCTGTTTAAATACTTTATTATCATCTTCTGCAATCACCAACACATACGTGTTGGGTATACCCCAAAGTGGTGATTATACGTAAGTTCTCTCATCGTGAGGAGAGGCCTTTGGTTCAGCAGTGGTCTAATAAGACGTAGCTGTTAGTTATTGCTTTAAATATAATTTTTCCTCTTAGTCAGTTGCACCGCCGTCTTTGTCTTTCTTACATTCCCCTCCATCCACCGGTTGTCTGGAAGAGATTGCTTTAAGCGATAAGACCGCCCGTTGTACTCATTCAAATGTTAATTATGTTTTGTGCACTTTTCTGTCTATCACGTAAGGATTTTATATTAGAACTAGATTTTATATTCTAACCTACGACTTCGTCCGTGTAGAAGTCGAAAATGGTTCTAATAGGATTTTAATAGTCTTTTTACGTTATTGATGTTGTTATTATTTAAAATATAAATTTATTGTGTTTAAATATTTGGATACTTTTAAAATATAAAATTCTTTATTTTAAGGTAGAAATTTAAAGACCTAGCAGAACCGGCGAACCTCTCTCTCCCTCTCCCCATTTCCCATTCCCGTTATTTGCTAGATCGAGAGAGTGCGACAAAACGCTTCAAAATGGTCAATCTAATCTTGTTTCTCCATACAAACTTTGGACCCCCCTTTTACCCCGTTAGGGGGTGGGTTTTGAAAAATCCTTTCTTGTGCACCCCTAGACTTTATACCTACGTGCTAGTGAGTCTCTAGACCCATGTGGTTTGGGCTGTGCGTTGATCGATCTATCTCTATCTATCTATATCAGCCAGTCAGTTTCTTCTTTTATATATATTGATTCAAACTGAAACGGATTAAGATAAAAATAAGAAAGTCATTAAAAACGTGAAAACATTAGGTTCAGCTTACTTAAGTACTTTGCTTTTGTGCCAAGATTTCTGACCACACTAAATAATCTACTTCAAAGAAAGATTATTCCACAATTTTTAAATAGATAACCTTAGACGGTGCGTTGAGCCGCTAAAACACATTAAATGTGATCAGCGAGAAGGTTGACAAGATAAGTTCTTTTTGCCAGGCGGATTGAAACAAGTCATCATTTAAAATATTTTTTTTTAAACAAACTAGAACATACAATGATTAACTTTAAAGTAAAGAACTGCTCAAGATAAATCAAACGAGCCCATACTTGTTGGGCCCCGGGGTTGCGTTGTTCTTTACAGAGTTCCTACAGCCACCTTCCGGCTTCATCATCAGATCAGCTCCACGTTATCATAATATTGCAAAGTCACGCGATATACGTATGCGTGCAAGATTTCAGCTCAATCGGAAACCGGGAAGTGTGTCAATTTAAACTTGCAGGATTTGATTACAGGCAGATAGACTACGGGATAGGTAAAACTAAATAAAAGCTTGTATAAACCTCCGCCTTTCAAGGGTCCCCTCTCATAACTTTCAAACGTTTGATCGAAATCGGTCAAACGTTTCGTTTAACCGATTTCGATCAAACATAGCTAAGCACAATATCGACCAAGTGGGCTTTCAAAGAAAAAAAAGCATCGAAATCAGCCTATTCGTTTAGGCGCTACGATGACACAGACTTTTTTTTTATTACTTTCTTAACGTACCTACATACTGTTCAATAAGTACGCTAATATTATTACAATCTAGCCTATTAATCTAAGACTAATTAGTAATTTTACATTGACCTAGTTTTATAAGCAATAGTATAAGAATGTGTCCATCGGCACTTTTCTTACTGTCTCTATTAAGAAGAAGGCACTTTGTTCGTGTGTCATTAACTTATTGCACTATGACCGCACTAAGTATTTTTTTTTTTATTGTCACTACACTACACTAATTCGAACGGTTTAGTTCGTTTAAGTCTTTTCACTGTGTCCGTGTTGTCGAGGAGCTGGATTGCCTCAACGTTCACATGATGAAGCAATCGATACTCGTGTGCTTCTGCATATTTTTTAATAACTTTATCGACGAACTGCATGTTAAAATCCCGGTGCAGGTCAGCATTTTTATTGTACAGGGTGCATTGACAATGCTCCTGAGTACTTTGTTCTGGAATGTTTGGATCATACTGATATTGCTCTGTTTGGTACAGCCCCACAGCTGTATACCATAAGTCCATACTGGCATCAGGAATTGTTTATACAAAAGTATTTTGTTGTGCACTGACAAGGCAGAGTTTCTCCCAAGCAGCCAGTGCATCTTTTGAAACCGTATTTCGAGCTCTTCTCTTTTCTTTTTGACGTGCGCTTTCCAGCGCAGCTTTGCATCCAGAGTCATACCTAAGTATTTGGCTGTATTTTCAAATGGAACTTGCTTTTCATTTATATACACGGGACAAAATTGTTCTTGCTTATTCGTAAAATTAACATGAGTTGACTTTGATTCATTTAGCTTGGTTCGCCACTTCTTTGTCCATTCAATAATTTTATTAATAGCTATTTGAACCTTTTCTGCTGCTTCTTCATGAGTACTTCCGACAGCCATTATAGCAGTGTCGTCAACAAAGGTCTGGCGACCTTGTATTGTCATCTATATCAGGAATGTCCGAGGTGTATAGTAGATACAGGACCGGACCTAAAACACTTCCCTGAGGCACTCCAGCTTTTATTTCTTTAATTTTAGAATTCACATTTTCTTGTCGCACTCTAAAATCTCTATTGGTTATATATGATGTAATTATATCTACGTAGTTAGTGGGTAACATGTTTCTAAGTTTTATGATGAGTCCTTCATGCCACACTTTATCGAAAGCTTGCGCTACATCTAGAAAGATAGTAGAACAGACTTTTTCATTTTCGAGGGTATTTTCAATTATATTTGTTATTCTGTGAACTTGATCTATAGTTGAATGCTTTTCTCTGAAGCCGAACTAATGTGGTGGAATAAGATTTTTGGTTTCGATGATAAGTTTTAGTCTTTTTAGTAATATTTTTTCAAATAACTTTGAAATAACAGGTAACAATGAAATGGGCCTGTACGAAGTCGTCTCATTTGGCGGTTTTCCCGGTTTTGGAATCATTATTATTTCAGCTACTTTCCATAAATCAGGCACGTATTTAAGTCTCAAAGCAGCGTTTATGAGAATAGTTAATTTGACTAAAGCCTTTCTCGAGAGATTGTGTAGCAGTTCTCCTGGTATAAGATCAAAGCCAGGAGATTTCCTGGGGTTGATATGCTGTTTTATTTCCCTCATAACTTCTTTTGGAGTTACAAGCTTTATATATTTTTTATATTGTTTATCATAATTTTCGCTGAGTTCCTCAGTAATATCTTCAACGATGCCTTTTGATCTGTCATTTGGTTTGAAGATCCCTTCGAGGTGTTCGGCAAACAAAGCAGCTTTTTGTTCGTTGCTAACCGCCCACTTTCCAAATCCAAGTTTCAAGGGAGGAATTTGGTTTATTGGCCGTTTCATGTTCTTCGTAGCTTTCCAGAGAGAATAATCTGTACTAAGGTCACTGGACAGTTTTTGGAGATACGTATTTGTGCACTCATCGTTATGTTTTTGGATTGCCCTTTTAAGCTTTTTTGTGAGGTTATTCAACTTTTTTTTATCGTCTGGCGACCTAGTTTGGTCCCATAGTTTTCTTTGTCTTCTTTTTTCTTTTACCAGGTATTTTATCTCTAATGGGTATGTGCTTTTCACTGTCCTTTTCTTACTCTTAGGTGCATTATTCCAAGCAGTATGTTGTATTAAGCTGACAAATTTTTCTGAATCTATATTTAGTTGCTCTGGAGTCTTTAGTGATACTCTAAGGTCTACGTGGCTGTCTAATTCTATTTTAAAACTATTCCATTCTGTATATTTATTGACTAGAGTTAAGTTATCTTCCTTAAATATTACTTTTTCGTTTATTTCTAAATATATGGCTGAGTGATCGGAGTTCATATCATAACTTTCATTAGTTTGCATGTAGTTAGACGACATGATTTTATAAATAAAAAAGTCTATGAGATCAGGGGTTTTTGATGGGTCCGTTGGCCAGTATGTAGGTGAACCTGATGATGCAACACCACATTTCATTTCTGTGATGGCGCACATAAGTTTTCTTCCTTTTGTGTTCGTAAGTCGGGAACCTCAATACGTGTTCTTAGCATTGAAGTCACCTCCCAATACAAATTTATTACCAAGTGTGTAAAGAACGTTCTTCCACAAGTCTTTCTGTATTTTATGTCTTGGTGGGCAGTATATGGCAGCCACAGTAAGAGGACAACTTTTTGTATTCAATCTGACTGCAGCACATTGCACCTGAGGAATTTTATGTTTAACATGTTCTTGATGTTGAATAGTTTCTTTGATGATAACAGCACTGCCACCTCTACCTTTGTTTGCTGGATGCAATGCATTATATACTTTGTAACCTTTTAATTTTATGTAAGATTGTTTTGTAAAGTGTGTTTCAGATACCAGGCACACATCAATATTTTCTATATCTAGGATTACTTATAACTCATTTTTGTGGTTAAGTAGCCCATTGCAGTTCCATGCCATGATCTTCAGTTATTTCATCATTTTTTATTCTTGGTAGTAATAGCGGGTTTGGTGCTATTTTCTAGTTTTTTCAAGCGCTCGTCTAATGATGACATAAGCTTTAGAATTTCATCTAACTTTTTCTCTTGTGGGTTTTGTGTGCTTTCATCTTTGCGTTGGGGTTGGCTTATAGAATTTTTCGCAACCGTCTGAGCGTAAGAGATATTTGTGGTTACTTTTGATACGGGCTTATTGGTAGGTTTCTGCAGTTTGCTCTGAGTAGTATTTTCATGACTGACTACATTTTTTTTAGCAGACTTGTTTCTTATCTTCTGCATCTCTATAGCTATCATGCAACCTCTGTAGTTTGCAGGATGACTTTCTCCGCAGTGCACACACTTCGGTTTTTCTGTACTTGGTTTTTGACAGTCCACGGTCAGATGTTTTCCAGTGCACTTTACGCATATTGGCTCTTTGGCACAATACATTTGTGTATGGCCATAAGCCTGACATCTCTTGCATTGCGGGATAAGTTTGGAAGATTTGAGAGGTTGTATATCAACCACGCACCCCAAGATAGATTTAATTTGATAAATTATGCCAAATTCTTCCTGGTTTTTGAATGTCAGCATGAACATATTTAAGGGCTCTTTAGTTTTCCAACTTAATTTATTCACAGCGTCTTCAATTTGGAGACCCTTTGCTTTGAGGTCTTCAATAATCCTGTCCGGTTTACACGTAGAAGGAAATTTTCCATTGGCCATCACCCTGATTGGCCTATCCTGTTTGTTCTCATATGAATGCCAAAGGCAATTGTTGTCTGTGAGTAGCTTCGTAATAGCTCTATATGTTTCTACGTCGCAAGCATTTCTCTTTACGCTAGCGCCATGCAACATCTTTACTGTGAAAGTGCTAGCGGGTTGATCTCGTGTCAAAAAGTCATAAAAGTTCTGGTAATTCTCCACACCATCCACTACGATAGGAGGAAGTGGGAGAACTTTTTTTGCTTTTTCAGATATTTGGCATTCTTTTGCCTGAGGCGAGAGTGTGGGAGACGTGTTCAACTTCCTCTTTTTCCTGGACTTTGTTCTAATCCACTCTGTCTCTTTAAGCAACTCGTCTTCGTCAGTAGTATACTCAGCGTGAGGCGCTGATGTTTCCGTGCTAGTGGTTGCTTGGGCTGTAGCTTTTGATTCAACAGCGCATTGCAACTGTTTTTGAAGAACCGCAATTTGGCTCTGTAATTCTTCGATAAGGCTCTGTTGTTTTAGCCTTTCATTCTTTTCACTTCTATAACAGTCGTAAAGATAGCGTTCCGTTTCAGTTTTGATCTGAATGCATTTAGATGGCGTCGTACTCATTTTGAAGGCGGGGAGAGTGTCACCTTAACAACTATCGTACGTAAACATAGCAAGGTGCTATGACTCACCAATGTAGGTCATCGCGGCCGGCCGAAGATACGTGACATTGATAGACTTTGGTTTGATGCGTTAGCACTTTCACTGCACTGTATTAATGCGCGTCATATGTGATTGTGACACAACTGCTTAATCGAAGATTGAACGATCACTGAGAAATATAAATAAACATAAATACATCGGGACAAATTACACTGATTGAGCTAGCCCTAAAGTAAGTTCGAGACTTGTGTTATGGGATACTAACTCAACGATACTATACTAAATTCTCGAGCATTTCGTAAAGTGAGCAAATCTACGATATAACCGCGACACATAGATAAACATCCAAGACCCAGGACAATTTCAAAAAGGCCACTTTCCAACTTGCCTTGACCAGGGATCGACCCTGGAACCTCTGGGTGGCGGACTAGTATGGTGTCCACTATGCCACAGAGGTCATCATCACGATACACAGATCTCACAGACAGTCATAGACACGTCGAGCTTGTAACACCCCTCTTTTTTGTGTTTCTGGGTAAAAAATAGCATAATTCAAATTTTTGCCCCCCAATCGGCCAGCCCATCTTGCAACTACTACTCCACTTTACAACTTGCCTAGCAAGCTAAACTTAAGCAGTGTCCAAAAACTAACATACATGTATATGAAAAATTAAAAGCGTGGTACGACTTTTCGTTTTTTAAACATTAAAATATAATTTATCATGGTGCTTGAGACATATCATCAATTTAAATATAACAGAAAAGGTTCAACCATGCATGTTTTGCTAGATTTATTTTGAATCTCTCTCTTTTATCATATCGTAACATTCACTCGTCAACCCAAAACGTCAAAAAGCTACAAAAAATTGACTTACAATAGAAGCAGCTGATTGCTACTTTATAGATACCTACCTAAAGTAGAATTGTGATTTTCATGCTATTAAATATGGGGCTAAAGAGTTTAAGCTTGGTACTGTATTTATATGTATTTCCAAATACTACTCGTAGTGTTTAATAAGATAAAAAGAAATATGTAGGTATGTTTAATTTAAGTTAAATTTTAATAACAAACGTAACTTTAAAATAAATTCTAGTCTAAATAAACAATTTAGAAACATAACACCTGTATATCCTAATTATAGAAAAAAAAATTTTATATCGGCGACTCCTCCTCATCGCTCCCTAAACGAAATAAACGTATTTTCAGTAGAATGACTAAACCAGGTGTCTTTATTCTTGGAACTATTTAAACAGGATCTTTGTCAAATAAGTTTAATTTAGTTTTGGTTTGTTTTGCACAGGTGTCGGTGTTGAGAAATTAGGGAGACAGTTTGTTAAACGATTGCGAATAAATTAGTCAAGTTAATGTGTTTTAAGTGGGTATTATAGTGGAAACCTTTTTCTTACTTAGATACATATAAAAAATAACAAGTACTTTATATAAATTATAAAAGGGCTAAAGCACCACTGTGGCGCCAGTTTCCATATAAATTAATTACTAGCGTACTAGAACATCAGAGGCGCAAGGCACGGCGATAATTAACTACCTACCGTTTATCGATACGGGAATATTGGCTGTTAGTGTAAGATGAACTGAGACACAGGGCTAATTGAAGTTACATGTGTACAAGGTAGTGTGTGTTAGATGTGTACTTGTTATTTTTACCCGGCTACGGCAAAGTACGTAAAAACGGTACGGTAAAGTACGGCAATGAGGAAGTGTAATGATTTTAGCAGTCAACGTATGTGTGTGGGTATGAATGTGTGTTCCACTGTAGCATCCGAATCGCTTGACCAATTTCATACAAATGATATGTCAATCGATTCGTCATTATTGTCTGGGTGACATAAGCAACAATTTGTATGCAAAAAAATGTATACCATGAATTTTAAATACAACAAAGTGGGACACAATTTTTTTTTGTTTCTGTATAGAGTGGGGTAGCACATGAAATGAATTAGCACATTTAAAATACATATTCCCCTCTTAACACCTTCCTTTTTGCGTGGGATATATTAATTAATCTTCTTCTTCTCAGCATACTTGCGTCCACTGCTAGACATATGCCTTATCCAGGAATATCCATTCCGATCTTGCTGTGGAGATCCTGGTCCTGGTCGGCCCTGCCTTCTTTTTGATCGTCTTTCAACCATGCTGGTTTGCCTACGCTTTGTCTTCCAGTGTGGGGTCGCTAGTACTAACAGTGTTCCTCCTTTAGAAATAATGGAGGTATAAAAAATATTGAAAAGCTTATCTTTCATACGTTTTAAATATCTTACTTAAGTACTGGATTAATCTTTATTTAAATGTTTTAAATAACAATAAGCGGCATAACATTTTTTTTAATTACGCCCAGTTACATAACTCTATTTTAAGTAGGATGCCCAAAATATTTGAATACCTACATAATTTTAATATTGAAATCAAAAATCAAACCTTACGACGACATTTTACGAAGCTGCACTTGTAGCTTTTACCTGTAAAGATTTTAGATTCTTTTGCTTATTCAATTAATGACCAGCAACAATGTATCAGATTGTTCAACCTACTTGAAAATATGTGATAGCTGCGTTATACAGAATGAATTATCTAGTAAGTATTACGTTTATTGAAGTTTTCAGGTCTGATCCACCAAACGGATCCATTGTCAAATTTTGTCATTAACTTTGTCCGGTCGGATCCACTATAAAATTGATAAATTCAGTCTGATCCTCTACCTGTTTTTCATGGGTAAGTACGAGGAAGGGAAAAAACAGATACTGATTAAAAAATAATCAGTTTTTTTTAACAAATAATCATTTTGCACTTTTTATTTAGATAACATGAAATTAAATTGTAAATTATTAACAAAAAACATTCTTTTTTAATAAGCCAATTGTTACTATAATACTTCAATTTTCCAGGTAAAAAGTACTAATTGAGATTATGATCTTAGCTTTTTTTTAACTCAAAATTAACTTTAACGTTTTCCGTTGGAAGTTTATTGAAGTGAAAACTTCTTTAGCGGCGTTGTACACTGATTTTGGTATGGGTAAAAAATGTTAAACTCGCGTCAAGGCGTCAGGGCGTCAGGACACGTGACTTGATCGAAAATTCGTAAGACGCGCGGCGCGGCGTAGGAGAGGAAGTATCCCCCTCTCTTTTGCGCCTGCTGTTTTGTTTAGGCGGCGCAGGGCGCTTGCGCGAATATTCGTGTGTGAGACGCAAACGAGATCGTTAGCGTAAAATTGGTACCATGAGTTTGATCTAACGCTTCGATACTCGCTATCGAGTAGACGACAGGTGCTATAGTTAAGCATTTTCTCTATGGTTGTGAGCTAAGTTTTGTGGCTCACTTCATACTAGTCGATTATGCTAAAATTGGCAAAATTCATGTGTATCCAACCTGGAAATTATATTTTTTAAGAGCACCTTGTCAGTGTAATACTTGATAGGATAAATTAAAAAAACTTCGTCATTGAATAGTGTCGTAAGGAGATACGGGTATTTTTAATTTAAAAAATAGTAAAACAGATGTAAAAAGGCGAAGCTTATTGTTTCCTTCATAAAAGGTAAGTTATAAAGTGTTTATGAACTTTCTGGAAGCTAAAAAATTGTGTAATGTAACTGCAAGATTTGACTCTAACAAACATCTATTGCAATTTAAATTAAAGCTTTTCATCACGTATTTGGCATGGGATGTTGCATGTCATGAAGCAATGTACTTATCTACTACAATTTCCATTTCCATGACCACAATGCTCCAATTGTAAATATTTTCTAAGTAACATAAATCAAAACTGATGAGATGTGTATATTTTCAAAAAACGACAAGATGCTGTGTTGAAATTTAAAAAGTAGCCGGTGAAGTGCTAGTATTTATTAGTATATATTCCGGAAGTATATGTAGTATATATTGCTTTCCTGTTCTACGTTTTTCATAATTTATTTTTATCTGAATATTATTAAAAACGTTGTAATCCAAAAACTACTTAACTTTTTGACTTACAATATAAAATTATCATTAACAATTAATAACCTAAGGTATTTTATTTTGCAGCATATGGAATCTAAATTTTACCGGAGCCAAGAAAACATCGCCATTTGCCAAGCCCGTAACCATCAGCACCTATGCCAGTCAGACAGAGAAAATGGACCGAAGAAGCTTCTAAGAAGAACAAGAAGGGGACTTTAAAGCTCACCCAGCCCTTCTAAGGCTGAGTTAGCTTGAGAGAGCGTTCTCCAGAATAATGTAATATGTCAAATAAACATATAAACAGTTATCTTTGTTTTATTGTTCATGTTATTTCGTCATACGGGCATTATCCTAATGGGCAGACGAGGCACAGAGCCACAAAAACTGAAGGCTACTTTTAGAGTTAGGGTAGGCGTTTAGATAAAGAAAAAGGAAATCATAATAGTGATGAGTTGCCCACTGCATTATCTATTGCTATGATTCAGATTCCCTTGATTTGCTTTAATGATGTGTCTGTGCGGGAAGAGAAGCAGCTGGTACATTCCAGTATATAAGGCGTTATATAAAAATCTAAACTAAAATTAAATTTCTTTATTTTTTTTCTTAATTAGGCTTGCATGTCACAGTGTACATAATTTATAAGTAAAATCCATAATATGATATTTTTTAAATAAACTTCAATCTAATGGCAGTTCAAAATAACCATTGCTGAGAGAAACTCTTAGAGCCAACAGTTGCCAAGTTTTATCAAGATGATATATCTCTGTGAGGATACAAATTATAATGAAACCAATTATACTGCTGGTATACTAATGCTAGAATTATTTGGTGACACTATCTGCTATCTTGTTCTCAGTGCTCCTATCAGTAGCTGGTTATGCAGATTTTCTGCAATCACATTACGAACCAGATGTACATCTGAAAATAAAACATTTTACAGATTTAAATACAAAAGTGAGACAATTTTCAAAGTGTAATAATTTAAATTTATTAACTTGACTTACATCTTTTATCTGGCTTGTCTCGTGGACCAGCAATGTCATCTAGCAAACTATTGTTGTGCAATACACAACATCCAGTGATAATTTGGGGCAGTATTCAGTAATGTTTGGTCCTTAATATAACAATGCCAGCAGTTCTTGTTGTCAAATTTGTTCTCTATTACAACCCAATTGTTATAATGTATTTTGATATAAACCGTTGGGGATGCGCTGAACCGCCTGCAAAAAAATCAATGCTTATATGAAAAATTTATAAATTTTAATGTAGATAATCAATATCAATAAATTTAATGCATTACACACGGGACATTATCTTTCATACTGACCTAAAGCCAATCCGCTTCTAGTTGTTGTACAAAGTCCGCTTATACCTATGTATTGATCTGCCTGGTTGTTTATTGCCACAAATACAGTATTATTGTTTCTTGAGGGAAGTTATAAGCCTGCCCAACAACACATTGGTAGATCCCTTTAGCAAAGAAGACCAATAAACATTGTGCCTGAAATTGAATATAATAATGAGTGTTAAATTAGAGAATTTGACGAAGAGATAGATCTACAAGATAAATGTAAAAGGAGAGTTGTAAAATCAGAACAGAATCGGCGATTTGGACTACTTTCTTATCCCTTATTGTTAAACAAGCTTGTCGAGGTTTGTTAAATTCTACTCACCTTTTTTTGTTGCTTGCTGGATGATTTGTGTGTTCTTTCAGCATGTTACACAAATCTATATAAGCTTGCTGGCTGGCTAAAAACGACTTTAAATCGTTTCTCGGTGTGAAACACAAGCGGATTTTGGAGTGCGTATATCTTCGCAGCTAGTGACTTTTGGTCGCGCTCGTCTACTAATTTTAACCACGGCAAGCATTCTCCACGCTAAATAAGCCCTTTTTGGCATGAATGTTTTTTCAAAACACGAAAATAAAGCATAAAATCGATGTGTAGTAAACTCTCTCACGCTAAAAAATCAAGTGACTCCCGTAACTACTGCGGGAATAGTAAGTGACTATGACAGCTGTCAAATTTGTAACTCATGGTGCCAAAACCGTAGTTAATTATTCGTTAACTACAGTTGGTATCGAGTAGTAAAGAATACGTTACTACAATAGTTAACAAATGCAACTCATTTATTTTCATGTCCAAAGTATCCGCTAGGGGTGCTGTACAGATTAATTTACTACAGTCGCTAGCGTCTGTAGTAAGCCAAAAGTCCCGGTAGGGGTACTGCCGTAATGGCGAAAGAGTTAGAAAGAAAACATCATACGGTGAGAAGGAATAGAAAGGGTCAGACTATTCTGAGAAGAACGCAGGATTCTTTCGTGAGTGGAAGATAGAAGTTGATGGTGAAAACTCGACTTGAGGTATTCAGGGGCAAGGGGATTATTAAGCACATTATTAAGCTGACATAGAATATAAAGATTCCTACATTGGCGTATGGAGAGCCATTTAAGCTTAGTATTAACGGTATTCAGAAACATGTTTCCGAAAACATATTTCCGGAAACATATTTCCGGAAACATATTTCCGGAAACATATTTCCGGAAATATATTTCCGAAGACAACAAACAAAACAATAAAAAACAAAAAGACAAATAAACCTTATACAATTGTTGAGAAGACTGTCTAGTTTGTTCAGATGGTCCTCAGATATATCCAGATAGCACACATCACCGTAATCAATCAAGGGCAAATAAGAGCTTAAGCAAGCATGATCTTACTTTTAATGGGTAAAGTTTAACTATCCATATTATAAATCAGTAAAAAAATGTGTATGTAAATTTAATATTTTTCCAAAAAACTTTTTGGCGATGGATAAAATGGAGTAAGAATTTTTTTAAAAGTTTGTCTGATTGTCTTCTTGTCTGTTTGTATACGCTAATCTCCGGAAATACTAAATGGATTCGAATAAAACTTTTTTTGTTATACAGCTGTTAATAAGTACTCCACTTTACAACTTGCCTAGCAAGCTAAAATAAAGCAGTGTACAAAAGCTAACATACATGTACATTAAAATTTCTCAGCATGGTTTGCCTTTTCATTTTTTTAAACATTAAAATGTAATTTATTATGGTGCTTTACCATATCGCTTTTTATTGTATATCCTCCTTTCACAAATTTATCATTTCATCTATGGCCTGCTTCTTGTCAAGAAAGAAGAAAAATAAAATTCAGTATTCATAGCACACCGCAACGCAAAACATTATTTTCTCTCTAGTACCGCTACGCATCATCTCCGCAGAAATCATGTATAATAACAATAACACCAGTAAATATAAGTGTAAGGCTGCAGCCTAAAAAGAAAGAGTGGATTCAGAAACCTTGTGTATGCGTGCCACTGAACCCTATCAAGAAAAATCTGCTCAGCTCTCATCAGTCTCTTTCGGTAAGCAGGCCTTCATAATTCAACAAAATACAGTCCACAAAGCCCTTTTCGCTTAACCATTTGGTCCTTCGAGCCGGATATTATCCCGCATATCCCATTATTTTATCCCAATTTCGCATTCTAATTCGCATTTTCATATGTTCTATTACCGCATACCTATTTCATTGTAAATTCTGTCATTTTCGCATTTTAAATTTGAAAATTGTAACATTTCATATGTTTTAAGCCGCTGTCAATCTTTCAAATTATAAGGCCTTTTTACAAGTTAACACTATAAGGCTGTTTTTCTTACAAAAAAAACAACCGCTTTTGTCTTTGTTTTTAAACTTAGTTTCTTTCGCCTTTTCTTGTTTCCGATTTTATTTAACCGCTTCTTATAATAATAATAAAAATGGAAAGTAAAGTACAGCAAGGCAGCCCTACCCACCGAATTGAAGGCGTTTAAGTTAGCCGAAAATGTATGCCTATATCAGATCAAAAAATGTTTTCTTGTAGTAACTGTAAAAATATTTTGTTTCTGACTGTACCAAAAATATGTTTGAGTATCTTACCGGAATAAAATATTTAATTATTATTTCTGATTCCTTGAACGAGGGATCACACTGGAATAGAAAATAATTAAAATAAAACGGATCCACTAGGGTATCTGATTTTGGGGGTCAGACCGGAATAACTCATATACTTAAGTATATTTGTGATTACGTTTTCGATGTCCCTGCAAATCGTGGTTGCAAATATACAGGATGACTTTTTAAATACGAACAATATTTCTGGAGCAAGTTCAGCCCATGATACTAAACTACTTTCTACTTGAAAAAAGTTATTAAAAATCAATAAAAACTTTTCGACCTCCCACAATAACCTCCGTTACAAAATCCGTTATGCCGAGCGCTGATTTGTATGGAAAGCCAATTTTTTCTTTCGTTTTTCTGTAATTGTGGGAAGTAGTTCAGCATCATGGACTAAACTTGCTCCAACAATGTTTCTGGTATTAAAAAAGTAACCATGTACGATAGATATGATAATTAATAACGTTTGTCGCCCAGAATTTTAAAAAGTTGTTTACAGTTCATCATTTTCGATACGTAATTGGTCTCTCAAATATTTTTGATACCCGCACTAATAATTGTAAAACTATCACTTGTTTTGTAGTGATAATATGTTATTATTACAAATAACCATTCCATACTGCATGAATAAGTAAATGTTTGTACCTACTTAGGTATAATTAGCAATATGTATTGCTCATTATCAGTTATATCCATTGATAATCTATATATATAAAAGAAAGTCGTGTTAGTTACACCACTTATAACTCAAGAACGGCAGAACAGATTTGGCTGAAAATTGGTAGGGAGGTAGCTTAGAGCCAGGAGACGGACATAGGATACTTTTTATCCCGTTCGACAGCGTTCCTGTGTGACTTGACATGAAACGTCAGTCACTATAAAACGTGGTATAACAAAAAAGAATCAGACTTGGAATAACAAAACGCAAATGACAGATATGTAACTATTTGGACGTGCCTGGCTTACCACCGCACAATTTACGCCTAAAGGTTGGCTCCGTAGTAATCATGCTTCGAAACATAAACCAACCAAAACTGTGCAACGGTACGCGTTTGGTGGTTAGTAAATTGATGAACAATGTAATTTACGCTACGATAATGATAGGAAAATTCAAAGGTGAGGAAGTTCTCATTCCGAGGATCCCGATGATCCCAACCGATATGCCGTTTGAATTTAAAAGACTTCAATTTCCGATACGTCTTGCATTTGCCATGACAATCAACAAATCACAAGGCCAATCCTTAAAAGTTTGTGGTTTAAATCTAGAACATTCATGTTTTTCCCATGGTCAATTATACGTGGCATGTTCACGGGTCGGAAGACCATCTGCGTTGTTTGTTTTTGCGCCTGATAATAAAACAAAAAATGTCGTGTATCACAAGGTGCTTAAGTGAAGAGCAACCTATGTACTAAAATACAGAAATAATAATGAATGATTAATGTAGTTATTTAATTTTTTTTTTGTATTTTTTCGAATAAAATATTAAAAAAAAACTGCTTATTTATTGCCATTAAGGCGGAACAAAGTTCGCCGGGTCAGCTAGTAAAGATATATTTGAAATTGAATTTGAAAATAGCTTGATAAAGCCATGAGGCATTAAGTCCGCCATTAATACACTTTTTCATGCAATAAAGTTAAAGTAAACAAAATATAATAAATAAAGACAGCGTATACAGTGAAGTAAAATGTATCAAATCGATATGACGCGTGTGTACAAACGTAGTTTCTATGTTGCTCTTTGACAATTTTGATCAAAATGTATCAAGCCACGTTACGTAGCAGTCCAAATAATAGACTAGCGTTCGCATCTATTCGCAAACCCACGGAAGAGAAAAAAGGTTGAAGAGCAAATAGGGTGTGGTGCGCGGGTCATAATTAAGCACACTGCACTCAATCCCGAAATGTATTTTGACGGAAATAAAGACCTTATTTTAATAGTACTTAAGTTTATAATTGTTTCTTTTGTAAATTACCAGAATTTTTCGTAAAGTCAACAGACTACAACGTACGTAGCAAAATAAATATTTTAAATAAAACCTGAAGACCATTATAAAAATCAATAAAAACGACCAATTAAACGAATTGTTTATATGTAATGCAAATGTGATTAGTGGTTTATGTGTATGAGTTTGGCGACAACAACTCCGATACTAATTTTCTCAATTAGCACTTACATCTGTTCAGTAGATAAACTGAACTTTTAGTAAAAGTATTTAATTTTATGGGACTATGTGGTTTATTATATAATATACTACTAATAAATAAGTAAACAGAAAAATATCCGCAACACGCTTCGTCAAACTATATTATTAACACTAACTGATGCACGCGACTTCGTTCGCGTGGACTTTATGACTTCGACGAGACTTAGAGAGAGAGAAAGAAGAAAGTACTTGTAGCAGTGTTATAAGTTAAAAGTCCATATTATTTTAATTTATTATTTTCATACTGTAAATATAGTTTAAAAATGTATTTTATAAATTATGTTGGGAGTCTTTCCTTCGGAAGCCAATATGAAAAGACCTGAAGCGTTACTAACCCTGGAGAAAGCCACATAAAGTTAGCCATGCGAAAACCAGTCCTTAGATCGACATCAGCGGCTTTAAGCGTCTGACACTGTGTCTTATTGTCATAGCAAAACAAGTGGACACATGTAACTGTGTATTTTCAAAAGGAAAATTGGTGGGGATGAGTGGTATACGCGGAATAAATACAGTTTCCCTGGCACCACTTACAGTGAGAATCTCAGCTTCAGTTATATTTCGCTTCAAAGCATTGACTTTAAGTGTCTCAGCAGACTATGCCGTAGTTTAGTGGCTAAAAGTTCAGTGTCTAAAGTTCGGTGGGGATGACACAATAAATAGGGTAGTACGGAGTCCAGGGAATAGCTCAGCCCACCCAGCCCGCAGCCAACGTGACGTAGCATCTTTCAGCTTTGCAAGGCCAAGACAAGTTTATCTACGACGTTCAAGGACACAATATACGGATGAAAATACTTTGATATCCTTTTTATACATTTTGACATAATTTTTGAACGTTTGTATCGTTTATAAAAGTTTGTATTATTTTATTTTACTCAGTGACATAAACGTAGAGATGATTATTTTACAATTTTATTTTAAAATTGGATTTTATTTTGTGTTTAATTGAAAATGTCGGAAGATTTAGATTTTGAAACAGCTCTTCTTCTACTGCCAGTAATGACTGGAGATGAAAAAAATAACAAGATCATTGATTAGCAGCATTGAGTATTATAGTAATATTTTATCAGAATAGTCTCAAATAATTTTGATCAATTTTATTTTGAAAACACGTCTTTCTGAACATGCAAAAATAATTTTAAAGTCTACATATAGTGATATTTATTGCCTAATTTCAGATATGAAACAGTTATTATTGCCTAAAAAGTCAGCTTTTTATAAACACAAACAGTTAATTTATTGTAAGCAGGGAAATCGTTTTATAAAAGCCTATGGAGCAAAAGTAGAAAACCTTTTTGTAGATCTCACTCTTACTCAGTCTGATGGTGATGAAAGTAAAATAGAGGTGCTCCGCCCTGTCAATGAAAAATTGGCCTTAGATTGTTTTTTAAGGGGACTTAACAATTTTAGATTATAATATGTTATTATTTCAGCACAATTTTTTCAGTTTTTATCAGATACTATTCAAACCGCAATTGACGAAGACAGTATGATGTCATTAAATAAAAATAAAAACATACTTTTTCATAATCGACATAATAACATAATAAATATTTGTATAAAATATCTCATTTTGTCAAATCTAATTATTACAGTCAAAATTCTAAAAATAGTAATCTATTTTGTGCATCGAAAAGTTCTCGAAGCATGACGCAATCCAGGCCGCCTGCATGTCACACGTGCACAGGCCACGTCCCGCAACCTCAGCAAGTACAGCGTTTACAAAAATAAAGCCTACTGATGATTATGATATTTTTAGCGATCTAAATTTAGAACTTGTTTATTTATTTAATACTGACGAATTCGATAAATCTATTCATTTAAATAAACCTACAAAACTAATTGAGTTACCATGCAATATTTTTAAAAATAATAAAATAAATAATTTTGTTAAATTAAATAATACAAAAGTAAATAAAATATGTCGTGAAAGAGCAAAAATAGATAAAACGAGAAGAAAAAATAAAACCACGGATATGACAAAAAATAAAAATAAGTTTATTTTAATTAAAGAGAAAAAAGTAGTTAGGAGAGTAGGTGTTTGGAAAAATAAAATAAAGTGTATAAGTGTGTTAAGGGAAATAAATAAAAATAAAGAAATGAAGGAAAGTGTAAGAAAGTATAAGATGAAAAATTAATGTTCTATAAGAAAATGTAATAGTGAGTTAAGAAATATAAAAAGAAATGTGAAAAGTTTAAATAGGGAATGTTCAAGAAATAATGAAAAGAAAACTATATCTAAATATAAGAAAAAAACTAAAGAGTAGAAATAAGTATATTGATATGAGTACTAAAAATATTGGATTAGACAAAGATATTTTATTAAGTAAATTGTATGATAGACGAGCAGTCGGAGTAACTTAGATAAATCTTAGCTAATTGACAACATTTCATTTTCTAAAAGGTATAAAAATTCGAGAATCATTTCGAGATTTAGCAATTCTGAACACGTAAAATATTTTTTCAGATTTTTTGAGTAATATTTTAGAGATAAATGAAAAAAACTCAAAAGTACAAGGATATAGGCATTTAACAGGTTACGCCTTTGCTTGAACATCTAAAAGTGAAAAAATTATGTCAAGCTGTCAGCTGTCAATTGACGTGTGCGTCAATCTGACAACTGACATCACGAGTGAGAGAGAGAGATAATAGTAGTGTTGTCCATAGAAGTATTAGTTCGATAGGAAGGCCATCTAATATCGATAGTTCTTTCAGTAAAGTAGAATTAGGATTGGAAAAAAAAACACATGCATTAAAATGATTACATAGTTTGGTGACGAATTGCTAATTGATATTTCAGGTTAAATAAAAATAATATTGACATCCAGGCTTTTTTTTTTGGTTTTTTAATTAAATCTTCCAAATTTGTGAACGCGTGTACTGTTAAAATAGCTGAGGTAGAAGCGTTTGAATTTTTAAATTAATCAATGTAACCCTATTTTACGATACATAAGTTTTTGTATCGATATCGATATCTTACTGCTACAAAACACAACTCTATAGACGTCAGTAAAAGTTTTATTTTTTAATTATAATGTATGGCAAAGATGTAAACTCGTTACATCCTAACTCTTGTACTTACGCTCTTTTAGAATGGAGAGATTTTAAACAATTTAATTTTAGGAGAAATAATGAAAAGAAATGAAAAAGAAAAAATACGTATGTCCTTTTTTTGAAGTTTTTTAAGGAAAAAATATAAAATATGAATATAAAATTTTTGAAATGTTGTCAATTACTTACTTACGTATAAAAAAAGAGAAAAGTGTTTTCCTTAATTTGATTTTTCTACTTGAAGTTAATTGGGTTATTAGTGTTTGTTATTATTGCCACTATTTTTTATTTGAATAGTAGTAGTTAATATCTATATAGTACAGTTTGTTATTATCAGAACTAAAATAATATAAATGTATTCGTAAGTAACTACCTATACGTTTCTGAAGTTTGACAAAAGGGTTTTTATATTTAATTAAATAAGTACATATAAAATTATAATATTATACTAATGATACTTAAAAGTAATAAGTATGATGTATGGTTTAGTTGCAGTTACTACACAATACACATTCCTTTTCCATATTGCATTGGTGTACTATTTCGTAATTCAATGTTTGTTTCTATGTTATGTATTCAAGTTCAAAGAAATTAAGTATATGTCAACATTAATTGTGTCATTTGTGTTGTTTAAAGAAAATTGAAAGTTGTATTGTAAAAAAAAATATGCTAATGATTTTTTTTTTCTGTTTCAAAGGGGGAGGTGTAGTGTAGTAACATGCGTGTTCTAGTTGTAAGTATATATATTATGAGAAACGTATCAATAAAGGGAGTCCTAATCCAACAGTGTTTCAATACAGTCGCCTCCTACACCACACAATAAAGGTCCGCAAATACTCATAAGTTCTTCGGACGAAACTAATTCGCCAAGTATTACGGGAAGGCTCAACTGACCATTCTCTTCAAGAAAGAGACCTACCCCAACTTTTAATAATATTCTTGAAAACTCTTGGGCATGTGAACTAATACCGCCAAGATGAGCTCTCATATTAATTGTCAATCTGGACTTTTGTATTTGAGGCCACAGTTATAATTGTTTTAATGAGGAGTTAATCTCATCTGCCCTAGACCCCGACATAAAACTGGAAGGGTTTGACGAAAATCTCCCGACTACAAAAATGTGATATTGCCTATTGGCCTGTCATCTCGATGAATGTCTCGCAACGTTCTATCTACAGCTTCTACTGCCTTTTTGTTGGCCAATGTGCATTCATCCCAAAAGATTAGACAGCAAATGAGAGGTTTAGCCAGTTTAGGCAAGTCGATATCAAAAATTTTACTTGTGGTAGAGCCACGCTACCGGCAAAACTCTGTTTTGCTTGTAGCATGAATGGGCCGGCTCGTCCGGGGAAGTACCACACTTTCACAGAAAATCGATGTCTGAGTAGTAGCGTTGTATCCTTCGTGGCAAGATAAACAAAAGTAAATTTAGACATACAAATTTTTTGATTAAAGTTTAAATCCTGGGAACGGCCCACCAAAATGTAACAACCTGTATGAGACATCCTGGGCACTCAGCTCAAAGATGTAACATCCTAAACGCTACCTATTTTAATTATCTATAAACTTAAGAAATAAATGATAAATACTTTAATTTACTAAAGATCTCTCTTACTATGTCATCATCTTGAGTTTTACTATATCATCATCTTGAGTTTGCAAAGTCCCGATTATAATTATTATGAGGCGGTGATCGTCATTGTAGTGGACCCAAGTTGTACAAAGCAGTAACTCAAATTCTAGCGCAGCACGTTCCATTCCACTACTCATAGCACATATAAATCAGTTGTATTTAGGATTCTGTATTAAATAATAAAACCAAAAATTTGAGAATCAGAGAGATGAAGTTCTGTAACATGTTTTGTTCTTTATGTAGAAGGATTGACTTACATAAACATATTTATATTATAGACATTCGCTCATTTTTTTATTACGGATAAAGAAGACGCCCCGCCAAATTCCGCGTCATCCTGTGAATTCAACCCTGACTGACACTCTCCATCCGAGGGATTGCAAATGCTCAAAATTATATATAAATATTAACTCTAATAAGCCTTTTCAGGCAAGGGACAGGGGGAGGAATGTGAGTAAAGCTCACCAAGCGTTTCCAGCAGCTTTGAGATCTGTATTCATTCAGTATCCCGGTCTGAGCGACAAAGTATTATATCAAACTAGCTGGGACCTGGGAAAAACATGAATGTTCTAGATTTAAACCACAAACTTTTAAGGATTGGCCTTGTGATTTGTTGATTGTCATGGCAAATGCAAGACGTATCGGAAATTGAAGTCTTTTAAATTCAAACGGCATATCGGTTGGGATCATCGGGATCCTCGGAATGAGAACTTCCTCACCTTTGAATTTTCCTATCATTATCGTAGCGTAAATTACATTGTTCATCAATTTACTAACCACCAAACGCGTACCGTTGCACAGTTTTGGTTGGTTTATGTTTCGAAGCATGATTACTACGGAGCCAACCTTTAGGCGTAAATTGTGCGGTGGTAAGCCAGGCACGTCCAAATAGTTACATATCTGTCATTTGCGTTTTGTTATTCCAAGTCTGATTCTTTTTTGTTATACCACGTTTTATAGTGACTGACGTTTCATGTCAAGTCACACAGGAACGCTGTCGAACGGGATAAAAAGTATCCTATGTCCGTCTCCTGGCTCTAAGCTACCTCCCTACCAATTTTCAGCCAAATCTGTTCTGCCGTTCTTGAGTTATAAGTGGTGTAACTAACACGACTTTCTTTTATATATATAGATCAAAGATCAACTGGAAACTGATTGCTAGAAGAGCATTCTACAAATATTTGTTTTGGTCTGTCTTGTCAGTAAATATGAGTGTAATAAATAAATACAGCAATAAATAAATACTGCGATTATAAGGTTTCATGAAGATGAATAGAAGTCATTTCAGACAGCAATAGAAGCTTAATTCCATAGTATACATAATTTGTAATATTGTTTTAGAAATACCTCTTTGTCAGTAGGTAGTTTTATTAGTTCTACACGACTTCTCCGTGTTTTATAGAACATCATAATATCTTTGATAATATTATGATAAACAGCAATTATAATACATAGTTTAAAAGTATGTTAAGACTTAGCTTGTTCAACAGGCATGGCAACAATGTCCATATATATTAGTCTCAACCAGAATCGGTTTAGATAATTCTAATAAATGTTTTTCACATAATATAAGTCTCTTAGTCAGTAGACTTCATTCCAGAACATAACTTTTCTATGTTCAAAGGGAATGTTTATGACGAAATAGGCTTCTCTAAACAATAGTGTGTACATAGCACTGACGGTGACGAAGGGAGTTTCTTTGCTCTGTAGTAAGAAACAAACCCTCTGAGCGTGACTTTAGCATAACTCAGTAAAGTGCCAACACAGCCTGTTTAGATGGCCTAAAATAATATATAGATAGGTATTAGAATTATTCAATCCAACTTCAAGTCTTGAATTTTCCAAGACAAATCATCACTCCACTGAACAAACCAGCCAACCAGAGTAAGTAAGTATAATAACAAAACTATTATTTTCTGAAATTGAATCATTTTACATAACTTCAGCTTTGAAGGCAATATTCTAGGAAGGATAAGTATTCGTGAGGTGAAGTAGTTAACAACGATATCAGTAAATATTAAACACATCAGTGATATCTGATGTAACAGATGAGTTTGAGTATCTTCAGGTCAATGACTGGAATAAATATGTTATCTTCAGAGAATGTAAACGTTGTTCAGGTTCCTTTGGAACATAAGGATTTAAGGTCCTTTCGACTATAACCCAGTCAATAGATTACAATAGAGTTTGTTAGTATAAGTCACAAGTGAATCCTCATAGATCATATCATCTCATCGTAAACTCGTCGTGTCGCTTTTATTAAACAAAGCTATAATTAACTCAGATTAGAGAAAACACAGGAAATAAACATATATTGATTAATTCATCCCACATAGGGATCATACATTGTTGTTGTCATCTTCATAATGTCTCAACATAGGTCTCATCATCAAATTGGCTTTCTTATGTCCAATGTAGGGCAAAGGCTGGGAGAAATATTCTACCTCTCTCATTTTAGTAGACATACATACTTTCAATGCAAATAGCGTATCCAAATAGGGTTGACTTGGTGGTAAAATTGGAATCAAAGGTCTAACCAGCCTTCCTTTATAATTCTCTGCTTTAAATAGTATACATTAAAAACCTTACTAATCCGTGGATACTTAAACCTGGATGCATTCAAGTCCTGTTATAATTATAATGTCCACATTCTTCCATTTCGAGTCGTTCAATGTGTCCATTCTCATTTCCCATGCTAAAATTACTTAACCTAAAACAAAACTATTTTTTCTCTGTCAGTTCCGATCCCAGCTTCTTTTTATTTCATAGAATTTCTTCTCTTTTGTCAATGACTATAATATTTTATGCGACTGAAAAATGGATAAATAAGCTAAAAAGTATTTGAGAATGGAAATAACGAGTGCGTATTTGCGAATCGTTACAGCGTCACCGCTTCTATGCTTCGTTCGGTGAGTGAGAGAGCCAGAGCCCCCCCCCCCCTCCCCCCTGCCCCTACATGTTCCCTTCCTGAAAGGCCGGCAACGCTTCTGTTATACCCCTGGTGTTGCAGTTGTCCATGGGCAGCGGTGATCACTTGCCATGGATGGATCAGGTGACCCGCTTGATCATTTGCCGCCCATTGACATTAAAAAAAAAAGAAAAAATTAGGCCCAAACTGATACCGCCTTCACCACGTGGTGTTACTCCCAGCTTATGTTATTATATTATGCAACTTTAACAATATTTTAGATGATCATCGATTTTTGGTAAACAAATATTTATGCAAATAAATTTAACTTGGTTCTGCATCAGGTGAATCTTCAATTTTTAGGGTTCCGTATCCAAAGGGCAAAAACGGGACCCTATTACTAAGACTCCGCAGTCCGACTATCTGTCTGTCACCAGTCTTTTTCTAATGAACTATTACAGCTAGACAGTTGAAATTTTTTATAGATGATGTTTTTTTGATGCCTCTGAATAAAAACATACTAATACTAAATACAGAATAAAATAAATATTTATGGGGGGGCACCCATACTACAAACGTATTTTTTTATAGATTACTGTACGGAACCCTTCGCGCGCGTCCGACTCGCCCTTGGCCAGTTTCATTATACCTCAACAAAAAGTTCTCATCAGACTTAACAACTTTTGCTAAGGCGGCATTTTAATATTTGTTATAGTTTAGCTGGACCATTGTAGTTCTGCATCATGTGTTCCATTTTCTAAAATCAATTAGAGCCTATATGTTGCATAGACTTAACAGCTATATAACAAAAAAAGTTTCATGCGAATCCGTCCAGTATTTCCGGATATTAGCGTGTACAAACAGACAAATAGACAGACTTTTTTTTATTATCTTACTCCATTACTATGTCTTCATCGCTCCAAATATTTTTTTTGTAAAAATTTTCAATGTATAGACACATTTCTTTTTACTGTTTTGTTATAGTGTAGATTAAGCTTTTAAACCTGTTATAACAATGCAAATAATTAATGTAGTCGTAAAGCTATTTCATGCAATTCTAAGTGAAAGTCGTTTATGTATATGAAATATGAATATCTTAATGATGGTGGATGGATGGATGACACAATATTACAATTTTAGTACGTTATCTGTCTGTCACAGTCTCAGTCCCATAACTTTACTTAGTATTTGCATTTAAATTGAACTAAGCTACACTCAACTGGAAGGTACGGATGTCAACCACGGAGAGAATGAAAGTGAAGCTTATAATCTAGCATCACATATTGTTGGAGTGAAACCTAACACTGGCCACTTTAAAATGAAAAGTATTGTCAGTAAGTACCTAATAGACCATGAAATCAATGAAATCTGGTAACTAACTGACGGAAATTTATTTAATTACTTCGTTCGTTCATTCGTTCCTTTAATTCTTACAGTATTTTAAAACCCACTTAGGCACTTTTAATTGTTTGCCATGTTTTAATAGTTTTAGCTATAAACAGTCAAAAGTACTACAATTGAACATTTGAACAAACCAGTGATAAGTAGTGCCTTCTCTAGTATTTTAAAAATTAATAGCTCCGTGAGTCATTTTAAACATTGGAAATAACAAGAAAAATTAGAGTTGTTACCGCTTGCCGCCTTGACGCAAGAGCAAAGGACTATTAGATCGCTTCATGTATTTCAACTTTCTCCCACTCCACCATAACCTATGTATATGTAGAGGTTTAGGCGAAGTGGTAGAGTAAGAGTAGGTATACGAACTCCTTGCTACCGTAAAACTATGTAGATAGAACCGTTCTTCTTTTGTTTTTGCAGAAATGTTTTATATCGTAGATATTTATTAACATTCATATTAAGTAGACTTTGCTTAAGCGTGGAGTAGTCGTGTTATCCACAAATTGTGCAGGGCAAGACTGCAAAAGATGCATGGGATGCCCTAAGACAGGCATGATTGACGATTCTATGTTTGCATAAGCGAATGACGTAAAAATGAAATAAAATATATATGTTATATTCGTAGGCAATAAGGAATAAGTTCTATATTCTCCATATTTTTGATTTGAATATATGATATGAATTGAATACTTTAAAGTTAAGATTTGATTTGTTTCACTTTTTTTTAATTTGCAAATTATGCCAGAAATTCAGATGAGGTAAGTACTATGAATAGGTATTTAAAATTATAAAGACTTGTTTCAATTTCAGTTCAGCATATTGACATTTTTTTAACCTCTACTGTTCCAGTGCTGGGCAAACGTCACCCCATCTCCTTCCAAATATCTCAATCGCGTGCCACTTCCAACCATTCCCTTTCAAACTGTCGCAAATCATCACACCAACGCTTCCGGGGCCTACCTCTTTTCCTTCGGCCATCTTCGGGAGTCCACTTTATTACCAAAGTAGCCCACCTATCAGGATGCATTCGGCAAACGTGCCCCGTCCACTTTAGTTTAGCGGCTTTGTGTCCGATATCAGTAATGCTGCTTTTTGAACAAAGCGTTGTGTTTGGCACTTTATCGAGCCTGGTGACACCCAAAACACTCCGCTCCATTGCTCTTTGGCAAATCTTGAGCTTGGACTTCTGATCGTTAGTCAATGACCAACTTTGAGCACCGCCAGTTAGGACGGAAGATACACATATCTACGTTTTAGCGACAACGGAAGGTTGTCCTTCATTAGCTCTTTCATAGACCAGTAGCTCCTCCAAGCATTGTCCATGCGGCGGTAATTTTTTTTTTCTTGTTGGTTGCTGAAGAAATCTACCTGGCCAAGGTATATATATTCATCGATATAGTGAATTTCTTACCCTTCAACCTTGACCTTACGTTTCGTGCTGTTGGTCATGACTTGGGGTCTTAGACTGATTCATTGAAAGTCTAACCTCAAGACTTACCCTGCTCGAGGTTTTCAAGCATTTCCTGTAGTTCCTCTGAATTTGAAGCAAAAAGAACAATATCATCTGCAAACCGCAGATGGTAAGACGTTTTGAAACGATTATTATTCCTTTTGCCTCCCACAAAGCCGCGATCTTTCGAAAGATCTTCCCCAGTGTACTCGTAAACAGCCTACTTCCCGCTACCCTGCGCACCCTGCTTCACGCCCTTCTCTATTTTGATTGAACTTCCTGGTGATTTAGTTTGGATATTTGCAGTGTGGTATTATTATATATTTTCTAAGAGTCCTTTTGCTGATACTGGCCAGCCGTGAAGTATTTTATTTTGTATTTCAAACTGTTTTTATATATATTTGTTCCATGTCATATTTTGCATTATTACACATTTGTCATTCATACAAGAAGTGTGTGTTTTTATTATAAATGATAAATCCTTATCAAGTCCTATGTATATTTTGTCAATGTTTTGGTTTTCTAAAGCTGTAAATATATGTTTAAGGCTGTCGAATGCATATTATATATTGACATTCATGCAGGATTTAAAAATGTCGCTCTTAAACACAAGGCTCTTAAACTTAAGCCAAACTTTTTTTAGATTAATATTTATTTTGCATCTCTTAGCAGTAAATATAAAAAAAATATATAAACGGACAAATGAAGTAAGTTCGAGACTTACCCATGTTATGGGATACCAACTCAACAATGCTATATTTAATAACAAATACATACTATATAGATAACCATGCAAGACCCGGGACCTTCGATCACTAGGCTACAGCTATATCTTGTGATAATATGTGCTAAATTTAAATTTAATCAAAAAAGGTTTCAAGTTGTGAAGAGGTCAAAGTAGCCCGAAATGGTTCGTGTAAATATACACACGGCTGCTGCGTCGCCGGTTCCTTTTTTTGAACTTGGCTCTGACACGCTGCCGCGTGTCTAGATCTAGATTGTGCTACAAAGGGATAAGGTAATATTTTGAACGCAAGGGCACTACTTGGAATCCAGATAGAAACAAAGGGTTCCACAGTCGAATCATGAGCGTAGCGAGTGATTCTACGGTGGAATCCCGAGTGAAGCGAGGGATTCATGTATATCGCCCGAGATAAAAATATTACCATACCCGAGTAGCACACTCTACTTTTCATCTCCATCTATGAGAAAAACTAGCAAATACAAAACATAATATAAAGAAAAGTAGAACACCTACAAAACCTAATCAGACTTCAATCGACAATTTAATACTAACCTTTGTTTGGTGTCGTTTCCACACAAAAAATACTAAGAAATAATTTTTTGACGACCCTCAACTTACGATAAAATGTTAATTCATAACTTTGTAGTTGTAGTAGCGTAGTCTTTCATATCTTTCTCTTTTTTATAAGTAAACTTGATACCTATTCACTCTCAGCTTAAACTTACGAAAAAATATTTACATTTACACAAATAATTACATGTCAAAACAAATAACCTAAAACTTTTGTAATAACTTGAATCAAAGAGAAAAAAAATGCGCTTTTTTAATTATACTTATTTCTTTTTACGAAGCGAAGAACATAAAAATATTAACCTACATTCATCAAATGCTTTCTTTTTTTGCTGGGCTGCAAACATTATTTTTGATTCTACATAGATTACACTCGCGTTCAGTTTTTGAACTTGTTTTATTCCCTAGAGATTTTCGATTTCACTTTTTAGTCCCTAGAGAATAAGCAATAACTTTAACTCCAAATGTTTTGGGATGAAAACATAGTTTTTTGAGAAGTAGAGTAAAAAAATATCTTTCAATGCAGTAGTTTAGGTATAACTAAATTTAATGTAAATGCTATTAAGAAAGTTCATCAACTTTAAAAAATAATAATTCTGTAATGTATCTTCTTTTTGTGATACTAATATTTGCATTCCATTTGTAAACTAACTTGTGCCATTGAACAATTGTCATTATTAGAATAGGTACATTTTAGTGTGAAATGTTAGTTATTAGTAGAATAATAATGTCTCTGCTGTTAGCATTCAATCAATAAATGTTAATTGTGTCAGATTTTACGATTCTTTTAATTTATTTATTGTTATTCTCTCTCTCACTGTATATGAACGTTTACATTTCTAAATAAAATCAATGAAACATTGTCATTAAATTTCATAGTGATTGAATACAGTGAGAGTATTATACAACCCATACAATTATTGCCGGGTAGTTACCTAACCAGCAGCTGACAATGATGAGTAATTGTATGATTACTATACAAAGGCCCGACGAAGAAATACATCATGTGGCCCTCTATAGGAGTTTTCACATCATAAGTTTAGTGGTTGTCCTCCCAGCAAAACATGCGGCCAAATCACATCGGGGTCCAACAAAAAAATATGTATGTGGCCCAAACCCAACCAAATGCCTACAAAAAATGCTATAAGTGTTAGTAATAGGGTCTCGTTTTTACCCTTTGGATACATGGTATTCTCCTTTGAAGGGTTTCGCCCTTCAAAATAGAACACCATGATACATATACCTAATTAGAGTTCAACCTACAGAAAGTAACCTTTATATGGTGTCATTGTCATTCAATAAATACTAAGATTTTTTTATAGGAGAAACAACTGATTATTTTTCACTTATGTACTTTGTCTGCGTGGTCCTTCACATCTTTTTATTTTTATAAGTTAAATTATAAGACTTATAATTCACTATCGGCTTAAACTAACGAAAAATTAGACAAATTTACACGAACAATTATATGTCATTACAATATAACGTAAAACTTTGTAATTATTTTAAATATACTTATTTGATTTTACGAAGCGAAAAATAATGTTTACGAGGATATGTATTCCAAATTTAAAAAAAACTCCCACGCCTGTGCCCTCTCTTTATTGTTTAAAACTAAATTATTCTTTTTGTTACTGTACTGCCAACATTATTTTTGATTTTATGTACGAGTACATTCTTTTTGTTGCTGTATTGCCAACATTATTTTAGATTTTATGTACTTACATACATACTAACTACTACTAGTCTTTAATATTATTAAAAGTAACGTGAGATGGCATGACTAAATATTTAAAAACGGTATTACTCTCGTAGTGTAGTCGGAAAATGCCGACTAGTTTCGATCGGTTTAGAAGATCATCATCAGGGCGAGTGTTGTTAATTGGGACGACGACGCTACGGTTTCGCTGTCCTCAACGCACTGAGCGTAGCCTCGCGTGTCGCCGCCCGCGGCTCCGCCCGCGCTGCTCAATTGGAAACGATGACTAATGGTGGTGTGTCCGTAGTTGTTGGTGATACTCTTGTAGCTGTAGAAATCATCGTGTCATCGTCGTCTTCAGCCTCGGGTATACTCAAGGCGCCTGTGTGTACCGAGCTGACTGTATCACTGCCTTTTATGGTCTCACTGCCAGAGCTTTTAAGAGCTTGAAGAATAGGTCTCCAAGCGGCAGGTAAATTCGCTCATGTTTGTTTTACTGAAATAAATCTTGAAAAATTTAGTATCTTACTCGTACACAAACAGTGAACCACTAAAGAAACTAGTTTATTAAGGATTAAAGGCCTAAGACTTCGGTCAAGTGGGCGACTAAGTTTCCTAAGTACCTATTGGGTAGCTTTCAAATATTTTGTCACACCATTCAAACTTCGAAACAAGTCCCTAATTGTTTTCCGTGACCAAAAGATATTAAAATTTTCGTCATATGTCTTTCACGACGCCTCTAAAAAATTTACCTACTTTAGAAAAACCCGCATAGAAAACCAAACCAGCGCGCCATTAATTTTAAATTTCGAATAGAATGTTAAAAAGGTCTTTTCTTTCTTGCCATATGTTTATGAACGACGTCGTGTTATCAGTTCTCGATTTATTTCTAAATTCTTGGGACTTAAAGTTTATTTAGGCACGAGGAACTTTCTTTTTTACAATCCTGGCCAATCACATTTTGACATGTAATGTGTCTGACAATGATGTTGTGACTTGTTTTCCTTGAGCAAAAATAAATTATGTCTGTTATATTTTTTTGAATTAATTTTATTGCACTTGAAATTAAAAATAAAAATTGATTCCCTTCTTTAATATTTGTTACAAGT
Organism: Acrobasis suavella; assembly: GCA_943193695.1. Lineage (NCBI taxonomy): Eukaryota > Metazoa > Arthropoda > Insecta > Lepidoptera > Pyralidae > Acrobasis > Acrobasis suavella. The sequence goes on from OW971928.1 coordinate 36,516,101, forward strand.
ACTTACGTATTTTATAAATTTATAGGTAAGTTTATGACTAGACTGAGTAGATACTATTTATATAAGATGAGATCCTTTTGACTCATAAGGTCCACTTCTCAAAACGTCCTCTTCCCAAAACGTCCACTTCCTAAAACGTCTACTTCCCAAAACGTCCACTTCCCTTGACTTAGCTTGACGACTGCCATAAAATGATGACAGCTGGAACCAACGGCTTAACTTACCTTACCAAGCATGGAGGAGTTCGAAAAATGTTATGCCACTTAAGGTCCTATTCAAGTGCGGATCACGCTCGGGGTTGCTAAACTTGCGAAAGCGCTAGCAATACTCCCACCACTGGGCCTACGAGCTCCAAATACTCTTGAACGTCCACTTAGTCCTGAACTAATGAGGAACTGGCTATGTTGTCTCTAAAGATGGTTTGTTCTTAGACGGAGACGACCGGATTTCAATATGCATAAGTTGTATGCAAATATGAACTGTAATTTCTGTTTACCAATTTCGGTTCGGCAGTTAAAAATGCCGTCTGGTCCTGCCCGATGCGAGCCGGTTATATTATCATTTTAAAGAAATGTATTATGATTACAGTGGATATTATATGAAAGGAAGTACTGGCCACTCCTATATAATGATGAAAAAAACCTAATTGTCAATATCGTGTCATTTAATTTTGAATGTTGTAAATGAGTGCTGAGTGATAAAATGGATTTACTCGTAATACACAAAAAAAGAAGCGATTTTACATTGAGGGCTTGTCATCGTTAGCACCTGAAAAAGTGTAACTAAAATTAGAGATCTCTGTGCAGGTGTGAAAACCGTAAATCCGAACAAAAGTTTTGAGAGCGACGAGTCACGCGTGTACTTCAAACAATATCGATAAATTTTAGCAAAATATTTGCATAAATAAGGAATCCGTTCAGAAAATTTACGAGAGCAATTCAGATAATGAATAGTACGAAAATGGATACTGTCATTTTCTGGTATAAAAAGTTCTTTGTATCGGGTACGGGCAAAATATCTCAACAAAATAATAAAATATATGATGTTCACAGACGTTTGTGCTCCTGTAGTAGTAGAGACTTTGAAGACCTGATATAATGATATTGATGAGATACTATTTAAATTTAATCATCGTCATCTGATATGTCCTTAGCATTGGAAATATTTATTTTTTAAGAGGAACATTATTAATATTATCATTAAATCGGTAAGTATATTTTAATTATTAGGTTCTAAAAGTTAGGACTTCACACTTCGAGTCTAAAGAGATACTAAAGTTTTATAAGCCCGAGGGATTAACGTCTAAATTATCTTTAGTCGTAAAAAACAAACGGCACCAGTACTAAAATGAGACATTATGCTGAAAATATCTTTATTCCTGGCCCGCTTTTGCTTTTTACCTAAATTTATCGTTTTACGATACTTTCACGCGACGACGCAAGAAAAAAAACGTTACTTTTATAAATTTACATTATATGATTTAGCATTTTACAATATATGTTTACTAATATTTCAAAAAAGGTCACATTTAGCGTGATGGTGTACAAGAAGGTAGAAAAAGAAATAATAGTGATGGATTAATTAGTTGCCGTTTAGCCCATTCCGCCAATTTTTTACGATCTTTGCGGGAATAGAAGCAGCTGGTACTTTCTAAGTTTTTTTAATTTTCTTTCAGACCAGCATGGAATATAATAGAATGTTGCGGTGTTCAAACAGCTTTATTTAAGTTAAACAAGTTTATACAAAAGTTTCACAATCTCAATGTAAATGTATATATAATTGAACGCATAGAGAGTTACATAAATATGTTATTATTAGTATTTTTTTTTTACAATAATTTTTGACGTTTGACCTTCTGTGCAAAAGCCAAATGGTATTTTAATTTAAAAATCTCATCTAGTCTGAAAACTTTTCGAATAACCGACTTGATTAAATTTTCAAACCGATTAAGAGCCTTTGTCGCCAGGGAACAAAATATTGAGATATGAAAAGATGACACGACAAAAGTTGTGAAAAATGTGTGATCCACTTGGGATAGATAGATTCACAATATGGGCAAAGACTAGTAGTTCAGTCAACGAAGTAGTTGTGGAGTGCGTGTGGGGGGTAACCTAAGCGATTCCTACAGAAACTTGTTTAACGCGCTTAGGGAGTAAAGTCCTGAGAAAGACTTTACCAGAACTCTTAAAGTCCTCTGAAGTCCTGAGGTTTAGGAGGTGAGCCTGAGCGAGGGGAAGGGGGGGGGGGGAGTTTCAATTCTCAAATTCTTTTCTTTCTCTTATTTCCCAAAAAAGAAAACATCGTAGCGAACTCTTTTCTGAAATTGAATAAGAGCTTATAAAATTCTCTCCAAATTTGATTGTTTACTCTTTTTTTCAATTCCCAACTGTTTGAGCTATGCACTCCGGAAATGTGACAAGATATTACGTTTAAAAATGTAATACCCGACAAACAGGAGTAATTTACAATGTTATATACATTGTTAGCCGTAAATTACTTTTTGAAATGTGCTAATCAAGACCTTTCATTTGATACCTTTCTCTATACCAATTGTTAGCTATAAATGGCGCCCGTAGTCGGGTATTAGTTTTTAAACTTATGTCTTGTAAGCTAAACATTTGCAATTTTCACCGATTATGTATTACCGTTGCTGCTATAACAATAAATACAAAAGAGTTAAAAAATCTTCTTCTCCTTTGCGTTTCGATGTCCACTGAAATCTAAATATTCTTCTGGGCCCAGTACTGAGCTACCTGTACTGTATTAGGACTGGCGTTGTACAGGTCCTCCAAAGTGCAGGTGGCCGGGGCACTCTAGGTAGCTCAGTAAGTGTGCAATTGTTTGTGGAGATGCCCCTCAGTGTTTCCACTGGACAAAATTTCTGTGTATCGTCCAACCTGGATTCTTAAACCTGTTCAGGTTGACCGAGGCACTTGGCTGCCGGGTGGAAGCTTTTCAGCAGGTGGAACAAATGGTGCGGCGGAGCAGCTCTCCCTCATCCTCGCCATAGCCACATCATATGTGATTGGAGCAGCTATATGGAGAAAGCTGCGTCTGCTTTTAAATCTGGATGAAATAGCAACATCGTTATGCATAGGATACCTGGGATCGGATAGCATTTTGGATCGCTCAAAAGAGCTTGCTACGTCTCTTCGGATGTTGGGAGAAGAATGCCAGCTAGTGGATACAGCTGCACCATCAGTGTCGGTATGAGACAACCTGTAATTATCTGGCAAGTCTCGTTTAAGGCCTTATTAACTAGCTTCACATGCGCGGAGCACCCCCAAACGGCACGGCATATTCGCCGGCAGAATAACTTACTCGTAGAGCAAGCAACGTAGTTCGTAGATCGTGAACGTCTTTCGTAGGCGTCTCAGCGTTTTTCACTCCATTTTCAACAAGATACTTGAAATTTTTACTGATTGTGTATTACTGTAGCAGCCATAAAAAGAAATTATAATAAACATTTTAAAACAGTGTAATAAGGTACGGAGCCCTTTATGTACGAGAGTCCTACTGGCATTTGACCAGTTTATTTCATTCAGCTATGTAAGCAAACCGACATGCGAACCACACGATGGTGATAATAGGTTGGAGAAAAAGTCTTTTCGCATTTTATATGAAAATTCAAAACATTTTTTAATATAGTTTATTTACATTTAACTAAAGTATGTAGGTACCATTTTGTTCGAAAACTTTTTGCCATCTTATAGGTAGGGACATGATCCCATTGCTATAGAAATTTTGGGGCTTGTGATCAAAAAACTGCGTCAAGTGTTTTGGCAGTCCTCTCGTGATGTTAACCTGACACTGCCTAAAGAATTCTGAAGAGACCGAAACAGGTAGAAATCTGAAGGTGCCAGGTCAGGACTATACGGTGGATGCATTAACACCTCCCAGCCAAACTCTCTTAATTTTTACTGAGTGGTTAAAGATGTGTGAGGTCTAGCGTTATCATGATGAAAAACCACACCACTTCTGTTGATTAATTCCGGCCGCTTTCTCTCAACTTCTTGCTTTAATCTTATCAGTTGTTCGCATTAGAGTTCTGAATCGATGGTCCTGCCTGGTGGTAATAGCTCATAATGAATAATGCCCTTCCAATCCCAGCACACACACAGCATCACCTTGTTGCGAGTTAACCCGGGTTTCGCCAAAGTCTGTGAAGCCTGACTGGCCTTTGACCATGACCTTTTTCGCACGTTCTTGTCGTACGTGATCCACTTTTCATCACCAGTTATCAATTTCTTCAAAAATGTTTCGGTCTCATTACGTCGTAATAAAGAATCACAAATGAATACACGGTTCATTAGGTTTCTTTCAGAGAGCTCGCGAGGTACCCAAATATCGAGCTTTTTTGTGTACCCATTTTTTTCATATGCGCCAAGACTGTTTTTTGGTCAATTCCCAGTTCTTCAGCTACGTCGTAACTACTGATATGTCGATCTTGCTCCACTTTTTTCAAAAATAGCATCTATTTTATCCGTAACAGGGCGACCAGAGCGACGTGCATCTTTGACATCAAAATTTCCGGATTGTAAACGCTTAAACCAAATTTGTGCTACTCTCACAGACACTGCACTAGGTCCATAAACATCGCAATTTTTTTTTTGCGGCTTGCGTTCCATTTTTACCTTTTTGCCAATGAAAATTTTAAATGTATCTAATTTCGTCATTAGATTCACTCATCTTGACGGTAAGAAAAATAAATGAAAATCACGCATTTTCCTAATTTGAATTTGGAATTATCTTCTTTAAAATTTAAACTTTTAAATGATACCAAAACCAGCCAGGTACAAATAGTATAGCCAAAGTGGTTTTATTACAAGTTCATACATACTATATGCGAAAAGACTTTTTCCCCAACCTAATATATTTCTGTAAGTCTATCTCTTTTATCAAGTGTTATTACTTATATCTAACACTAATTTAAATTTTTCAAGCTGCTGAAAGGCATCTCACAGTCATTAAAACACATAAGTGACATTGTGCAGGTTTTCTGCCGATGTTTTCCATCAACAGAAACAGGTAGTGGCAGTTGAAATTCAATCGGACATTTTATAAACTCAAAGGTACCAGTCGCTCCTAGTAAGGATCGAACTCGAGCCTCACAAACGCACAGCCAGTGCCTAAACCGCTTGGCCAACACCGCTAACAAGTTTAGTCTATAAACGCCTGCAACACCAGAAGAGCTAAACGCGCGTGTAGTCAATCCAGTAGTTACCACCAAGTCAAATTAGATTTTTTCTTATCATCGATACAAATATTTCCTATGAGATTCGTATGAATTACACCATACAAGCCAATGACGGTCATTTGGTGTCCAAAAAATAATCAAAAATCTGTCTGCAATGCTTGCATCGAGTTAAAAAATCTAAAATCACGTTCAAAATGGATAAGATTATAATGACTAATGAAAACATGTTTGTGGGGTACTACCCTGTTCCATACTCTTTTTATTCGTACACCGGCGGGGCCCAATAAATCAGGAGTAAATGTGATTAGCTGTAATCGAATAAATCCAATCTTGGACTCGCTCTTTTAAGCGCCCCAACGTAAAATATATTAGGGTCGATATCATCTTCTCTATTATGCTTTACCTGAGGGAGATCGCACTAAAGTCATCTGATTTGATATCTTTTACGTATTGTTTAACCTAAGCATTTGAATATATATATAGTTTAGTTTGTAATAGGTAAGATCATCATTGCTCAATGCAGAGCGGACAGTGACGGCATTCGAAACCAAACGTTTTCGACTATATTAAATACCTAAATTTCAACGGTTTTATTGGCTGCTCGTATTCATACTTTTCTATACTAAGAATTTTCTTATACTTAAATGAGGGAAAGGAAGACCAAAGATGAAGATTATCTAAAATAAAAGAAAATTAGAGTAAGGTTCAGGTATCATTACAGTAAGGCATTAAAAAGAGAGCATTTACTTACTTACTCCACTGGCTCTGCGATCCGAAGTCCACATCGGGTCGCTGAGCCTCTTCTTTTTTCTTTTTTTTTTCTTTGAGCAGTCTTGGCCTTCGAGACGAAAGAGCACCATAATTTTCTGTTCTGAGAAAAAAGAGAGTCAAATATACTAAAAAGATGGGAGAGAGGAGACAGTAATAAAGGCACTCCATTTAATTCCACCAACAAGAGAAAGTCGGGTCTAAGATGTTGGCACACGCAGTACCGATGGCTGATGGGGCAGAAAGGTTATCGAATAGTGGCCACTTACCGGCAAGCACAGTGTACGACACCCTGTGAGGACACCTATCAATTATGTGGTCGGACGACCTAGGCATGGGGTGGAAGTCCCATACATTGCGAATTTTTCGTTTTGAACGACGTTATCATATTACTCTTATTCCGGACTAAATATCAAAAGCACTTTTAGTTAATAGTTTCCTATAATTTGTATAGATGTCGCACTACATGCTTTCTCAATCTACCGTTTTACGGTATAGTAACCAATAATTTCAAGTACGCAGTACGAATCCTGAATGGTGTAACGGTTTGGGCGTCCCAAACTAATCAGGAGACCTCAGGTTTAATTCCCCACCATGGCTAAAAAATTCAAAGTCAAAGTCAAAGTCAAAATTTTTTATTCAATGTAGGATAAATTTATCTCTTATTGAAGGTCATTTTTTTTTTAGATATTATTTTAGTGCAAAAGCTAAAAACTACTAGCGTTTCGGAACGACCACTGCTGGGAAGATTACGCCGAAAGAAACCCAGTTCAGTATTGGTCCCTACCCAGCCTGATGAGCTATATTACAGTTACAATACATATTAACACTTTAGCTAGGTATACATTATACTATATATTAAAACAATACAATTAAAATTTGCAGTCATCTATTTCCAAGAATTGTGATCAGATGATGATAAATAGTCATTTACATAATAATACGCATTTTTGATTAAATGATTTCTAATGGCAGTCTTAAACTTAGATAATGGTAACGCTACTACATTATCTGGAATCTTATTATAGAGGCGTAAGCCAAGACCCACAAAAGATTTTTTTGTTTTTTGCAACCGAAAAGCTGAGATAGCTAATTTATTTTTATTTCTAGTGTTTATACTATGAATATCACTATTTTTCTTATATAAATGTATATTTTGACGCACGTACATAATGTTCGCATAGATGAATTGCGAAGGGAGAGTCAAAATATTAATGTCTTTAAAAAGTTCCCTTAGAGACTCTCTAGCACCTAATTTATATATGGATCTAACAGCGCTTTTTTGTAAAACAAATATGGTATTTATGTCTGCTGCATTACCCCATAGCAATATTCCATAGGACATAACACTATGGAAGTAACTAAAATATACCAAACGCGCTGTATCAACGTCCGTCATCTGCCTAATTCTCCTAACCGCGTAGGCTGCAGAGCTAAGCTTTCCAGCAATTTTTTTAATATGGGTACCCCATTGCAACAAATGTCGGAATCAAGCGTTATTCCCTCCCAGAAACGTTGTGTTATCTACCATTTATACTGCTTCCTTATTAATAAGTAATCGTGTTGGAACTTTTGTAACATGCGGTAAGCAGAACTTTACACATTTAGTTTTGTTTGCATTTAATACTAAATTATTTGTCGTAAACCATTCCAACACTTGCGACTTATTAATCTCATCAGGGGTGTCAGTTTTCCTATCTACGCTAAAAATAAGCGAAGTATCGTCAGCAAAAAGTACAGACTTACAGTTTTTTACATAATATGGTAAATCATTGATATATATGAGGAATAACAAAGGACCTTAGATGGAACCCTGGGGCACACCCATCACTACGGTTGATCCTTCAGATTTCACTTGATTTAAACTAACTTTTTGAATACGGCTACTCAAATAAGATTTAATTAAATCGAGAGCTTTCCCTTTTATTCCATAGTGCTCAAGTTTGGATAGAAGGGTTTCGTGGTCTACACAATCAAATGCCTTGGAGAGGTCACAAAACACACCAATTGCATTCTGACAACACTCCCAAGCATCATAGATGTTTTGTAAAAGTGTAACACCTGCATCCGTTGTTGATCGACCCTTAGTAAATCCATACTGATCACCATGGAACAGACTATTTTTGTTAAAAAAATCTAATAACTGGTTAAAAATTAACCTTTCGAATATTTTGCTTAGTGCTGGCAGAATAGAAATGGGACGGTAATTTGTTGGATCATTTTTGTCACCAGACTTAAATAAAGGAATAACTTTACTTAACTTCATCATGTCAGGGAAAGATCCCGCGTCTATACATTTATTAAATATAAAAGCTAAGTAAGGCGCAATCACATCTATAATATTACTAATAACGGATACTGAAATGTCCCACAAATCACCAGTTTTCTTATTATTCAAAGTTTTAAAAGTATCAATGATATTTCTAGGTGTGACGTATTGAAATATTAACCTATTTTTACATTTTGGTATACAATTGGTTAATAGTTTTTTTGATTTCTTAGATGAGGACATTAGTGGGGCGGTTGTATTAAGGGGAATGTTAGTGAAAAAGTTCTCAAAGTATTGGGCAACATATTCATTAGTGTCGAGAACCTTATTGTTTATTTTTAATTTGTGGAGAAATAAATAAATAATTATTATAATTCAATATTATTATCGCGTTGCTTGTTTTTCCCGGTTTCAGTGTTAATAATATTCCACGTTGTCTTTATTTTATCTTTAGAATCTACAATAGCTTTCTTGGTGTATAATGATTTAGCGCACAAGCATACTTTTTTAAAAAGCTTTGAATAAGTTCTAACGTAATCAATGAACTCAGGTTTTTGGTTATAAGCTTTCATAGCTATTAAGTCATATAGCCTATTTCTACTTATATGAACTCCTGTAGTAGCCCATTCGATAAACTTTTTTCGATTACGTTTCTTTCCCTATTTAAGTGGGATATTTTTAATAAATTCCAATTCTATTACTCCAAACATTTTATTATATAAAATATCAGGATCATCCCGAGCTTCTTCAATTAAAGGCAATTTTTTCGAAACTGTATCCCTAAATGTTTTTAATTTTTGTTTAGTAATAGCTCTGTAGGTTATTTGACGTAATTCTACTTCTACATTGTTTGCAAATTTCACAAATTGACCAAAATGATCAGAAGTTATATTTTTAATTATAGCCTTATCAACAGCAGTGCAATCACAAAAAACATTATCTATACATGTTTTAGAGTCGCCTTGTATTCTAGTTGGTTCTAAAAATAAATTGAACAAATTAAATGACTTAAATAAATTCAAAAATCTAATACATTCGGTATCGTCACTCACTAATAAATCTACGTTAAAGTCGCCACACAAGATTATGTTTTTGCGACATGAACTTAATTTTCTCAAAACATCTTCAATTACTGTTTCTAAAGTATGAAAGTCAGCTTTTGGGGGTCTGTACGCGCATACTATAATACATAGGGCGCACTATAAGTTTCCGGAACTGGCCACTTACATAAACAATATTTAAAAATTTATTGCAAGTTTTGAAAATAGAACTCTTTGGCTGTAGAATGCAGTTTGTTTCATCTGACTGTCTTTTGTTTTTACCTTGTGGCGCCATTTAAAAAATTGTGTGTCTGCATCAACATGGATTTAACTCGGGAAAATTTTCGTAGTATGATTTTCTACGATTTTAAGTGTAATTTGACAGCTCAACAGAGCATCGCTCGGCTTGAAACAGCTTTTGGCAATGAAGCACCATGCAAGACAACTGTTTATAGCTGGTTTGCAGAATTCAAGCGTGGTCGTATCAATCTTAGTGACGAATCTCGCGATGGTCGGCCGTCCACCGCTGTGACCAACAAAAACATCGATGCTGTGCTCCGTATGATTGAAACAGACAGGCATGTGACCTACCATGAAATTCGCGCATCCTTAGAAATAGGCATGAGTCAAATACAATTAATCCTACACAAACATTCGGGTGTGAGAAAGCTGTGCTCGCGGTGGATCCCACACAACTTGACCGAGGCTCAAAAAACGGACCGCGTCACTTGGTGCAGTGCCATGCTTACCAGATTCAACGAAGGTGCGTCAAATTTGGTGTGGGATATAGTAACAGGTGACGAAACATGGATTTATTACTACGATCCCAAAACAAAGCAGCAATCGAGCGTATGGGTCTTTCAAGATGAGCCGAAACCAACCAAAGTGGCGCGCGTGAAAAGTGCATCTAAGCGGATGATTGCTTCTTTTTTTAATAAAACTGGACACGTGGCTACTGTTGCTTTAGAGAATCGTCGTACAGTGAATAGTGACTGGTACACAACTATTTGTTTGCCGGAAGTTATTGACGAACTCCGTAAAAATAACCGTAAACGCCGTATCATCCTGCACCACGACAATGCTAGTTCTCACACGGCCAGACAGACAAACGACTTTTTGAAGGCGAAAAATGTAGAACTCATGAGTCATCCTGCATACAGTCCCAACCTGGCACCTTGTGACTTTTTTCTGTTCCCAAAAATTAAGAACCAATTACGCGGTCAACGATTTTCATCACCAGAAGAGGCTGTCGAGGAGTATGAAAAACACGTTTCAGAGGTCACCACAGAGGAGTGGCACAAAAGTTTTCAAAACTGGTTTCATCGAATGAAAAAGTGCATAGACGCCAAGGGAGATTATTTTGAAAAACAATAAATTAATTTTGTACCTTTAATAGTATTTTTTCATATTCATTCCGGAAACTTATAGTGCGCCCCACGTACAATTCTCTAGTTCAACACAAGATAATTCAACAATACTTTCAACTGACAGGCTCACGATATCCTTACGTTCTTTACATTTCACATCATTACGCGTTAAAATTAAACTGCCTCCTTTTTCTTGTATCGTCCTAGTAAATAAACTAGAGACTGAATAATTATCAATATTAAATTGTACTTGATGTGACTGCAAAAAGTGTTCAGTTAAACATACTACATGTAAATCCCTATTGTTTGCATATAATTCTAATTGCAATAATTTGCTAGTAGGCCCTGAATATTTTGGTGAATAATATTTAACTCTTTGGCCTTGACTGTTGTCTTTTTAATTAGTTTAAATTAGACTGAGTACCTGCAGCTACCACGGTACGTTCAGAATAATTTACTTGGTGTAAGTTAGGGTTGCAAGTTGTACTATTTGTATTTACAACACAACTACTTTGTATATTATAAGCTACTAATGTAGCTAAAAGTCGCTTATACCTAGGAGGAAGATACATAGTATCTTGCGTCAACTTAAATCTACATATAAATTTATTAATATCTAAATAAAAAATAAAATCGCTATGACAATAAGTCATGTTGTACAAATGTACATTTAAATCATATATGTGCCTGTTTCTTACACTGTCTAAAGAATCCGAATACGGAAAGGCACGTATGATAAATTTACAATCAGTTTTTTGTTTTAAATCTATGATTTTGTCCATACATTTTTTTAAGTTCCTCCCTGTTATAGTGGAACTGTCACCACACAGAATTGCAACTGTGGTATGTTGGTCTAGATCATTATAATTTATATTATTTATTAGGTTTAAAAATGTAACCCCGGGTGTGCATGCATTGTATGTACATTCACTGTTCAGGTTATTATAGATCATACTGCTAAGATCTTGACCTAACTTATAAGAATATATTAACAATTTTTTACAAATCATTCATCTATTATAACTTTTATCAATCGTTTCTATTTTGGATTGCATCTTATTTTCTACATTAGGGTATTCATTTGTACTGAGACTTACTCCGCAGTAAGGGGATAGTTTTTGGTCCATGACAGGTGATTCCAAAACCACTGTTGGGGGAACGCAGTCAGATTCTAAAGTAATTTCCCTATTTTCTTCTAAAACTAGTTCATATTTCTTATTGAGATTTTCTAAGGAAGCCTGCAATATTGAGATTTGTGACTCTAGTTCAAACATCTCAGTGTCATATATGCGACAAGCCATGAGAAGGTTTTTTTCACTATATTTAAGTTCCTTGATCAAAAACCATTTTTCTTTCCTTAATTGATTTAAACTTTTCTTATTTTTATTCTTAGAGAGCAATTTTTTAGTGCGTTTTATCATTTTGTTTATTTTTACATATTTTTTAATTTTAATGTGACTAGTTAAAATAAAATACTGTGACTGCGGAGTACATGCAGGTATTTCCACGGCCGGACTTGAATCACTCTCAATGAGTTCACTATATAGCTGCAAGGTATTATTACATAATTCAGCATCTTGTTGCTGTTGTATTTCAAGAGCAGATCGTTGTGCTTCACATAAGCTATGTTCTAACTCAGATATGCGACTCAGAGCCCGTTCATGTACAATACTGCATTGTATAGATTGTTCAAACTGATCTTTGAATCTAACATTTTCATCTAATAACTGAGTGTATTGAATATGTAAGTTGGTACATTCGTTTTTCAGCACAGAATTTTTATCATTTAAGTTTTTAAATTCTTGCTCCGTTGCCTCCCGTTCAAGAAGAAGCTGTGAATTTTCTTCCTGGCACGCTTTGAGTTCACATAGAGCCTGCCTTAACTTCATGGTCAGTTCTTTGGCCGCTGGTTTGCGGGTCTGCATTATGAATCAGGAGGTAACGGCAACTGAAATATACAAATGTCAAATGAGTGTGCTTGAAAATAGTGTTTTTAATGAGTTTAGAGGAATTTTGTAGTAATTGTTTATTACTCTTTGTGAAAAGTGAGATTTGGCGAAAATACTACCTATACTAACTTGCAAATTAGGTATGTACTTAAGTATTAAAACAATACAACACTTATAGGATATATTGATATTCTAAAAAAAAACAACATTTGCATGAGTAAAAGAGCTTACAGTATGTGTTCAAATAAATACTCTTTATTTTATGGCGTATTTTCAGAGATTTACTGATAGTTATTGCCAGCAGGTTATTGACAAAGAAACATTGACTTTGGAAGTAAAAACACGAACAAATTCTATAAAATTGTGGTGTTGGCTTTTAAAGGGAAAAACTTGTTTATGTTAGATACTAAAAGCAATACTCATCTGGTTTAATTGGTGATTTCTCGCAGATTGAATTTGAAACAACGATCGTTGGTTGGTACCGGCTTGTCAAAGTAGGCAACTCGAACAATTTCACCACTGAATCTTTATAGAAATCATTAGTGTGTGCTTATTTCTAGTTGTTATTATTAAAACTTTACACATTTATGCATATAAAGCGGTATTTATACGAAAATCTAGTTTTATTAATTAAAATACAAATCAGGTGATATTGACAGGTCACACCCGGGAGCGTTCAAAGTCTTTTATCAGTTTTTCTATTAATTTAGTGTTAACTTTATAAGCGATAATTTCGCATATGCAGTACCAAGCCTGAATGGTGTAGTGGTTAGTGCAATAGACTCAAATTAACTGAGATCTCAGGAATCTCAGGTTCAAATCATGCCTCAATGCAAATAAATTTTATATTTGAATTTCATTTTATTTTGGAATAACATTAATAGATGACACTAAATTTGCAGGTTTAGAGCTTAAATTGTTGGCACAAAAGTTACGCGAGTTGGCTGTCTATTTCAGTTATATTATAGTACTCTATGACCTAGGCGAGGTTGCAGGAAAACGCTAGATGCAGGCCGCTCCCAATCGATTGTTTTGGAGAACCTTGGGGAGACCCATATTATTCAGCAGACCTCCTGTGGGTGTTATGATGAAGATGTTATGCTCAAAAACCAAAAATGTTTATTATATTATCAGCATATAAATGTCCAATACGCTTTCCTTCCAATTAGTGGCGGAATTGTCGTTATGAACACTAATAAGAAACTTATTTTGCCGATAAATTCCTGATATAAGCCGTTAAAACTTAGGTGTTTATTACTTTCAAGTTCCGACGGGTCATAAAATGAAAAATTATTGTTCTGTATTGGCGAAGTTACAAACCTTTTTATATTAACCATTATTATATAAACTATTTTTTTATTGATGTAATCCAAGACCAGCCCGGAATCAATCTAGCTGGAACTGAGGGCTGCGAGAGTTACCTGGTTGTCAGTCAAAATATATGTTGCCTGGTTGTCAGTTTTCCAGCTGTCGGGCTATATGAATGTCCGGCTGACTGGTTGTCTCTCTTTCCGGCTATCCAGCTGACTGGCTGTGTGGCTTTCTGTCTGTCCAGCTGTCCAGCTTTCCGGCTGTCCAGCTGTCCAGCTGACAGGCCATCCGGCTTTCCGGCTTTCACAGGTTAAGCAACCTCGGGCGTGTTCACCACTCAGATGGGTGACCGTCCTTTTTTACAAATTAAGCAACTCTGGATTTAGTCGCAAATTGGTTGGGTGGTCAAGCTTTCCAAGGTTAATCAACTTTAGTTGTGGTCACTAATAGGTTGGTTGACCACGCTTTCCAAAGTTAAGCAAGTCAAGGCGTGGTCACTAATAAGAATGGAGACCGCGCTTTTACAGGTGAAGCAACTCTGGGCGTGGTTACTACTAGGATGCGTGACCACGCTTTCACAGGTTAAGCAACATAGGGCGTGGTATTCACTCGGTTAATAGGTTAAGCAACTCTGGTTGTAGTCGCAAGTTAAGCAACTATAAAATAAAATAAAAAAAAAAACTAAACTTACAATTTTTCTGATGAGTATTTATTTATTTTGGTATTTAAAACGTAATACTTTGAGCAACTCGGTTTAAAATGAGTTAAATTTTTATGGAGTACATACATTTTATTTGGTGCACTAAGCGCCAATAGGCAAACAACTTTAACGTGAAAAAAATATTTTGATGAACAATTTAATGTTTCTTTTTTTTAATTTTAAATTTTAAATTTAAATTTAATTTCTAAAGTAGTAATTCAATTAAAATTTTAATGATCAGAAACTAGTCGAGGAGCCTTCATTATAAATGTAATAAGTTAAAAGTCATTCGTGTTTTTCCTTGTGTATGAGTGTGTGTGCAGTTTTCACAAATAAACGATTTATCTATCTATCTATCTAAGTTATTTTCAAATTTTGAAATCATAAAATAATTCAGGTCATAATGTGTTGAAACTTAATTCTTCTTTTTTTTTTTGCTGAACTGCCAACATTACGTTTGATTCTACACAGATACCTCGTCGAAGTATTTTGTTCAGTTTTCAAATTGTTTTTCATTTTTTCATTTTCAATCCCGAGAGAATCAGCAGTACATAGGTTACACTCGTGTTCAGTTTTCAAATTTTATGCCCCAGAGTTTTTTTTTCTTTTTAGTCCCGAGAAAATAAGCAGTAACTTTAGCTCCAAATATTTTGGGATAAAAACGTGTTTTTTCGAGAAGATGAGATAAAAAATATTTTACAATATGTGGCCGGCCTAAAAGGGAAACACTATCATTGTCTATTTATCATTGTCTTACGTGAAAAACAATTCAGGCACTGTCCCGATTCCATTAAGGTAGCATTTGCATCTTGATTTATGGAGCCTCTTTCAGCTTGAATTCTAGTTTATTGGCCCTAAAAGCAACAAATTAATAGCTTCCTAAGTATTAGGTAAGAAAGAAAGAAAGAAAAAAATCTTAATTTGGTACAAAAAAAATATACAGATTATGTACTAAACAAAATAAAACATTATACTAAATGCACCAAAATGGTGTCCGCTCAGCAAATGTAGTTTTAACCACTACGCTGGTCTTCCGCGGATGCCACGTTCAAATTTAATAATAGGTTGGGGAAAAAGTCTTTTCGCATTTTATATGAAAATTCAAAACATTTTTTAATATAGTTTATTTACATTTAACTAAAGTATGGAGGTACCGTTTTGTTCGATAACTTTTTGCCATCTTATAGGTAGGGACATGATCCCATTGCTATAGAAATTTTGGGGCTTCTGATCAAAAAACTGCGTCAAGTAGTTTTGGCAGTCCTCTCGTGATGTTAACCTGACACTGCCTAAAAAATTCTGAAGTGACCGAAACAGGTGGAAATCTGAAGGTGCCAGGTCAGGACTATACGGCGGATGCATAAACACCTCACAGCCAAACTCTCTTAATTTTTGCTGAGTGGTTAAAGATGTGTGATGCCTAGCGTTATCATGATGAAAAACCACACCCCTTCTGTTGATTAATTCCGGCCGCTTTCTCTCTACTTCTTGCTTTAATCTTATCAGTTGTTCGCAGTAGAGTTCTGAATCGATGGTCCTGCCTGGTGGTAACAGCTCATAATGAATAATGCCCTTCCAATCCCACCAAACACACAGCATCACCTTGTTGCGAGTTAACCCGGGTTTCGCCACAGCCTGGCCGGCTTTTGACCATGACCTTTTTCGCACGTTCTTGTCGTACGTGATCCACTTTTCATCACCAGTTATCAATTTACTCAAAAATGGTTCGGTCTCATTACGTCGTAATAAAGAATCACAAATGAGTACACTGTTCATTAGGTTTCTTTCAGAGAGCTCATGAGGTACCCAAATATCGAGCTTCTTTGTGTACCCATTTTTTTTCAAATGCGCCAAAACTGTTTTGTGGTCAATTCCCAGTTCTTCAGCTACGTCGTAACTACTGACATGCCGATCTTGCTCCACTTTTTAAAAATACCATCCATTTAGCCGTAACAGGGCGACCAGAGCGACGTGCATCTTTGACATCAAAATTTCCGGATTGAAAACGCTTAAACCAAATTTGTGCTACTCTGACAGACACAGTACTAGGTCCATAAACATCGCAATTTTTTTCGCGGCTTGCGTTGCATTATTACCTTTTTGGTAGTAAAATTTTAAAATGTATTTAATTTCTTCATTAGATTCACTCATTTTGACGGTAAGAAAAACAAATGAAAATTACGCATTTTCCTAATTTGAATTTGGAATTATCTTCTTTAAAATTTAAACTTTTAAATGATACCAAAACCATCCTACAAATAGGTTTTATCACAAGTTCATACATACTATATGCGAAAAGACTTTTCCCCAACCTAATAAATAAACGAAAAAATTAAATTCATAAGTAATATTAAAGGTATGTATATTAATTAACTTTTTCAAAACACTTCTTGGGTGAAAATCTGTCATGATATAAAAATTATACTTAAATAAGAATATATCAACAATTACACATAATATACAAATTATACACGTGCCGCATGGTTTCCGGCCTAGAATAGAACCACTCTATTTCCTCCCGTGGATGTCGTAAAGGCGACTAAAGGATATTTCCGTCACTGAAGATGAACAGACTTCCGATGGGCAGCAGCGTTGAAAGTACTATAGTGACTCCCACTGCGCTCGCCAACCCGCCTGCCAAGCGTGGCGAGTTGGGCAATAATATATAATCAACGATAGAAACAAAATGACTCGGCCCCCAGTGTCCGGCAGTCCTGCTATTCCTGACTCCGGTAGCGGTCATGGTAACGGCGGGGCAGGGCAGGAAGAGGAAATGAGTAGATTACGATGGGTAATAAATTATGGGGTTTTCTGAAATCCGAAGCGAGGGCGAGGGCACCATAACCCTAGAGTCTGGTAACCTACTCTATCACCGAGAAGGAGACAAAAAGAATTCCCAGTATGGTGACGGGTTTCTCGTCCACAAGTCCCTCACTAACAACCTCACAACCATCGAGAGTGTTTCAAGCAGGGATATACCTGATACTTAGATTATCTAAGAGATACTCGCTGAAAGTCATACAAGTATATATGCCAACTGAAGATCACTCCGATGAAGAGGTGGATGAATTCTATGAGGACATCAGTAGGGCCATACATACTTCTGAAACGTATTTTACGATTGTTATGGGGGATTTCAAGGCAAAACTGTGCAAGTGAAGCGACGGAGAGTTTAGGCTGGGACATTTCGGATACGGAGTGCAAAATAACAGGGGTCGGGCTGGCTGATTATCTAGAGCTGGCCTCAAGAAGCCGCTGAAAATAAAGTGAATCTGGATAGGTCCAGCAAAGAGGAACCAGCCCCCTGTGAAGAACGAAATCGACTTCATCCTAACGACGAAGAGACGAATATTCTACGATGTCTCAGTGATACATACCATGCCTATGCCTACCCCCATGGGAAACAGGCGTGAGAATATGTATGTATGAATGTATGTATGTCTCAGTGATCAATCGGATCAAAACCGGGAGCGATTACCGAATAGTAAGGAGAATATTGATCTCAAAGTCGAAAGGTCGTGGCTGATGAAGTCAATGCTCCGACCGTCGCAGGTCTAAATTGAAAACTCCGAAGGTTTCGAAATCGTTTTGAAGGCCGTCAGGATAGCGTTACCGTGGACGAGATAAACCAAGGGTTTATAGAAAGCTGTCCAAGCGGTGGGATCGAAAGTGTTTAGGTCCCGCCCCAAACGAAAACCTCAAAAACTCTCTGCTCAGACCCTAGATTTCATTGCAGAATGACGATCAAGGCTGCTACAGACATCCAAAGATGCTAAATCATATCAGCAGCTCAAAAGACGTATATAAAAGTCCTAGCGACACGAAATTCGCTCTTTTCATTCTAAATATATTAAGAAGACTATCGAGCAGAACAAAGGCTCCAAAGTGTTCACAAGAGCTATGTCGGTTGGGCAAAGCCGATTGATGAAGCTGAAAATGGAGGACGGTGACGTGGTGTCGATAAAGGAAGGGGTTCTAGCGGAGATCGAGAGTTTTTATGGACAGCTATATTATACCTCAGTTTCCCAACCAAGCGAACAAATGGCTAACGACCAAGAGCCAAGCTAACCCGACACATAGTGTCGATACCGAAGATATCCCGGACATCAGCCTGTACGAGATAAGGATAGACCTCAACCAGCTTAAAAACAACAAGGCGCCGGGCGAGGATGGAATTACAGCAGAGCTTTTGAAAGCGGGCAGAACGCCAGCACTGAAGGTCCTTCAGAGGCTCTTTAATTCCGTACTGCTCGAGGGCGTAACGCCAGAAGCGTGGGATAGGGGTGGTGGTCCTGTTCTTCAAAAAGGGAGATAACACCCTATTGAAGAACTATAGGCCTGTCACGCTTCTGAGTCATGTATATATAAATTGTTTTCAAGGGTCATCACGAATCGTCTCGCAAACAGGTTTGATGCCTTCCAGCCTCCCGAACAAGCCAGTTTCCGTAAAGGCCTTTAGCAAGACAGACCACATTCACACGTTGCGGCATGTTATAGAGAAGACGAGGGAGTATTACCGGCCGTTATGCTTGGGGTTCGTGGACTATGAAAAATCCTTTGATTCGATCGGAACGTGGGCCGTGCTTCAGTCTCTCCAGCTATGCCGTATTGATTATATTATCAGTTTATCAAAGTGTTGAAGTGCTTATACAGTAACGCCACTATGTCAGGCCGAATACAGGAGCAGTGCACGAGGGCTAATCGAGACCTAAATCGAGTTTCCCAACAGGTGGGGTTTAAAATGAACATGGACAAAACGAAAGTTATGTCGAATGCCCATTTCTGTATTTATCTACCTGGGTCAATTGATCCAGGCAAGAAGTTCCAGCTTCGAGGTAGAGGTCTTTTGACAAATCCGACTCGGCTGGGCAGCGTTTGGGAAACTACGCAGTGTCTTTTCGTCCAAAATACCTCAGTGCCTCAAGACGAAAGTGTTTAATCAATGTGTGTTACCAGTGATGACTTATGGCTCCGAAACGTGGTCTCTTACTCATAAGAAGGCTATGAAGAGGGCTATGCTCGGTATTTCTCTACGTGATCGAATCAGAAATGAGGAAATTCGTAGTAGAACAAAAATCACTGACGTAGCCCCGGTGGATTAGCTCCTTGAAGTGGCAGTGGGCGGGACACATAGCGCGAAGAACCGACGGCCGATGGGGCAAAAAGTTTCTCGAATGGCGACCACGTACAGGTAAGCAAAGCATAGGACACCCACCTACTAGGTGGTCAGGCGATCTGACAAAGGACGCTGGACAGCGCTGGATGCAGGCCTCTCTTGATCGGTCACTTTGGAAATCCTTGGGAGAGGCCTATGTCCAGCAGTAGACGTTATTTGGCTGAAATGATATTCATATCCTTGTTCAGAAATATTTAGAATTCCTCAATAATTCTGTGTTAGAGCACTTGACTAATCAGATAATCTAATTTATATTGTATTATTGACATCTGTAGCATTACGCTAATTAGTATACCTAAGTATCCGAATGGAATTATCGGAAAGCCTTTGTAAGCAGGTTGGATTTACCTTATTCGATATCACAAAAAATGCGAACGGGTAGGAATTTCTTCAAAATTTTAATTTTATTTTAAAGAAAAGACTTAAAATATTTTGGTTGTACACAATACGAGTATGTGCCAAATGACCGCAGCCGGCATTTTATCGAAGTGTTGAAAATGTTTATGAAAAAAGGAAAAGCAATATTATCGTAATCGGGCTACGTTGGACACAATCAGATTTCAGATTTTGCATGCTTTGCATGTGAACGTGTGGCATAAAGGAAAGCTGATAGTTTACAAATTGGATAACTTTATATTATGTGACATTCTATGCCTTAATCAAAAGTTAAAGAAATCGAAGTCGAACACCATTTTATTGATTCAACAAATTACTTGTATAGCTGACGTTTCGTTTAGACTATAAAATATCTATTGCTTCAATAAAATGGTATGCAACAGGCAAGAAACTTGTACCATCTAAATGGGCCTTAAAGAACAGATTTTGATCAGACATTTTATACAAAATAATATTTGAGTAATTGTGTTTACTGGCTTATGGATGGAACATTTAAATCCTGCCCGATCCTGTTTATTCCAATCTATTCAATTCATACAGTAGTAGGCACAATAGATGGAATACTTAAGATTGAGCTACTGGTATATGGACTACTGTCCAACAAAACTGAAATACTGATAGGATTTCTTTTTAACAAATTGAACAAAAGACTCCAAAGGTTATTCTAATCGATTTTTAAAAATGCTGTAAGCAATGCTACCAGACATGCTTTCCCAAGCTGCATAACCAACTGTGCTTTTTTCGCCTCAATCAAAGCATGAAGGCACATCCAAACACCCAGCTTATAAAAACTGTAATGAATTAGTCAAAATCCATTTTTCTTTTCACATAAAATGTGACATATCATGACAGCATTGGCATTTTTAGAGCCAAATGAAATCTTCATTGCTTTTGACATAATGAGAAATGAATATCTTTTATTCCGGCATACTCTAAAATAAGAAAATTTGAAATAATCGCCTGTTTCAAGGATTTCTTCGTTTTATTTAACTCCACTAGGTACGGTAATTTTTATGATTTTATGTATAATTAAAGATGACTCTATAACCTTTAGTTTGACATAATGTTCCATTCTTCATTCAGTTTCCGGCAACATTCATAGTTAGATCTCTAATTTATAAGTACCTAATCAGATACTAGCGAGGGGTCTGGAAAGTTTTAGTTGTAAATAACAGAAAATTTTCCAAAAAAAAATGTGATGCCACCGGCTTGTTTATAGACAGCATTACGGCCTGTATATTAGTTGGTGGTAGAGCTCCGTAAATATGCACCAAATAAAGGATTTTTCTTACTTACTTCCTCTCATTACATATTATATAATGTATCAGAGCTTTTGGACCAGCAGCCATAGCGCTGTGCTCATTATTATTTAAGATAAGATATATAACATTTAAGATAAGACAAATAACTAAAGTGGGTTAACTCCTCTAATTTCATAAACTTGAAGGCAAATAGAAAGTCATTTGATTTTCTTAGATAACTGTGAGGAATCATCAGGCCTACCAAACAAAAGTATGCAAATACCAAAGTTAAAATTGACGAGAAACATTTCGACGACTTTGTAACTTCTTGTTTTCTCATAATGAATAGGTCTCTGAAGATTATTTGAAGGAAATGTATTACTTATGATCGTAATAACGTTAAATGTCTTAGTGTTTGAGATCCCAATAAAAAGTAATATCTAATATTTAACGTTAAATAAATAGGTTGAGGAAACAGTCTTTTCGCATTTTATATGAAAATTCAAAACATTTTTAATATAGTTTATTTACATTTAACTAAAGTATGTAGATACTATTTTGTTCGATAACTTTTTGCCATCTTATAGGTAGGGACATGATCTCATTGCTATAGAAATTTTAGGGCTTCTGATCAAAAAACTGCGTCAAGTAGTTTTGGCAGTCCTCTCGTGATGTTAACCTGACACTGCCTAAAGAATTCTGAAGACACCAAAACAGGTGGAAATCTGAAGGTGCTAAGTCAGGACTATACGGCAGATGCATTAACACCTTCCAGCCAAACTCTCTTAATTTTTGCTGAGTGGTTAAAGATGTGTGAGGTCTAGCGTTATCATGATGGAAAACCACACCCCTTCTGTTGATTAATTCCGGCCGCTTTCTCTCAATTTCTTGCTTTAATCTTATCAGTTGTTCGCAGTATAGTTCTGAATCGATGGTCCTGCCTGGTGGTAACAGCTCATAATGAATAATGCCCTTCCAATCCCACCACACACACAGCATCACCTTGTTGCGAGATAACCCGGATTTCTCTACAGTCTGTGAAGCCTGACCGGCCTTTGAACATGACTTTTTTCGCACGTTCTTGTCGTACGTGATCCACTTTTCATCACCAGTTATCAATTTCTTCAAAAATGGTTCGGTCTCATTACGTCGTAATAAAGAATCACAAATGAGTACACGGTTCATTAGGTTTCTTTCAGAGACCCAAATATCGAGCTTTTTTGTGTACCCATTTTTTTTCAAATGCGCCAAAACTGTTTTGTGGTCAATTCTCAGTTCTTCAGCCACGTCGTAACTACTGATATGCCGATCTTGCTCCACTTTTTCAAAAATAGCATCCATTTTATCCGTAACAGGGCGGCCAGAGCGACGTGCATCGTTGACATCAAAATTTCCGGATTGAAAACGCTAGGTCCATAAACATCGTAAATTTTTTTCGCAGCTTGCGTTGCATTTTTACCTTTTTGGTAGTAAAATTTTGAAATGTATCTAATTTCTTAATTAGATTCACTCATCTTGACGGTAAGAAAAACAAATGAAAATCACGCATTTTCCTAATTTGAATTTGGAATTATCTTCTTTAAAATTTAAACTTTTAAAAGATACCAAAACCAGCCAGGTAAAAATAGTATAGCCAAAGTGGTTTTATTACAAGTTCATACATACTATATGCGAAAAGACTTTTTCCCCAGCCTATATATATAGGTATTAGAATAAGACCACTCGATCTTTTGATTTTAATGTCGCAAGAGACGACTAAAGAACTACGACAAATCATTGTATAGTATTTGCGCATTTCCTAGTTTTTAAGATATATACGTCCTGTATTTCCTTATTTCGTGCATAAAGGGTATTAAAGGGACAATAAAAAATAAATGAAATAGCAACTTGTCACTTATTTTAATTCCCGTTATCTTTTGCTGAGCGTGATCTTTGTGATCTTTGTCAGTCACAAAACAAATTCGCAATTTTTCATCGCTCAAACGAGAATCGTTTCCATCGCCTCATTCTTCCTCAATCTTCATTTACGCCTAATGAGATGGCTGTCTCTATGAATTTTCCTGCAAATAAAGGTCTTAAGTAGGGTCTTATGGAACGTAATGAGATTGCTCTGTTTAGTAAAGGCAAAGGGATCGAAGATATACGAGTATTAAGATAAACTCATATATTAAATAAATGCTTGCCATCAACTTCATGAAAATTTTAGTCCTTTTGAAACGAAAAGGTACAAATATGACATGTGTTTACTCGTCATTCGTTTAATTTATAAAAATATCCATCACATCTGTATGTCTAATAGGGTAGAGTGCAGACAGAGCATTTTGGGTCTGGGATATTGTTAGAATTTTTACATCATCCCAAGTAAAATAGGAAATTCTTTTAATCTCCGATGAAAAAGAGGGTATTATAAATTTGACGTGTCTGTGTGTCTGTCTGTGGTAAATTCGACGCGATTTTTTTGTTTGAAAGCTGTCTTGATCAAGATGGTTTTTAGCCATGATTGATGAAAATTGATGTAGCGGTTTAAATTTCATGGGGAGTGTAGCTTGAAAGTCGGGGTATTTTATTATCAAATAAACGTGCTATTTATTAAGGTCGTGTATTTTTAATTAATTAAAAATATTTATTGTTTTACCAAATTTCCTCTTCCTTTGATCTAAGAGCGACATCAGATCGAAATGAATGTCGCTAGATATCGGCAAAATAATTGATTTTATGATTGTGTCGGAGATTGGAGGTCCGAACTTGATTAATGAGTGTGACATGATCGTAATTAATAAGTTTGATACAACGATTAGGATAAAAATTATAAATTTACCTCAGGACATATATTTTTAATGTTTCATTAAAAATGTGAATCTACAAGAGGTACAACACAATCGTTATAATATATCAACCACAGAAAGTCCATTGCTGGACATACGGGAGTTCAGCTCATCACTGCACTTCTGCACACGGGAGGGTTGCTATGTTGATGGAGTGTGTGTCAACAATATATCATACGCTGATGATATGGTACTGCTGGCGCCATCTGTAGGCACTTTACAGAAACTCCTTGACATATGTCAATCTTACGTTTCCTTACACGGCCTGGTTTATAATATAGAGGAAACTGAGTTCATGGTTTTTTAAGTCGGATACCAAGGGTCCTGACACAGTGCCTCCAGTTTCATAAAATGGAAGTGAATTAAAAAGCAAGTATTCAAATTTAAGTACCTAGGACACTGGATAACCGACTATCTAAAAGATGATGTAGACATGGAGAGGGAACGCAAAGCATCGTCAGTTAGAGCGAATATGCTGGCTCGAAAGTTTGCTCGATGTACAGAGCCGGAGAAAATAACATTTTTTAAAGTTTACTGCACAGCTCTGTACTCGGGTGCCCTTTTCTCAGTCGCCCATAATGACGGGTTCGGCATGGTTTGGCGCAAGAAATCTGCAGTAAAAGGGATTCCAGATCGCTACCGCGTGTTCTAGTTGTGATCTTACAAAAGATTTATATAAGTAAAGATATGTAGATGATTTCCTAAATTCAGCAGATGATCTAAGGACGAAACCAAACATTTTAAAAGCCCTATTTGTGATGTTCTGAATATGAGTATCTAGACAAAGCTTATGGTCGATGACGATGCCCAAGTCTTTTACTGACGTAACATTATTCAGCACTGTGTTACAAAGTGTTACTGTGTTACTGAGTTTATCAAGACAGTGGTAAATGGCATTATTATTCCCAGCAGAGGAAGGTTCAAGGCTGCGTATGAGAAAATGACTAC
This sequence comes from Acrobasis suavella, assembly GCA_943193695.1. Taxonomy (NCBI): domain Eukaryota; kingdom Metazoa; phylum Arthropoda; class Insecta; order Lepidoptera; family Pyralidae; genus Acrobasis; species Acrobasis suavella. The sequence goes on from OW971928.1 coordinate 36,541,288, forward strand.
GATGTAGGGGACATGCTCTGATATGGGTGAATAAATGAATGAAAAACTCTTTCTTGTACCAATACAAATTTTTTATTGGGTATAAAGTATTTTTAAGGGTATGCATAAATTTTTCGAGGTCCTGTGCTGCCCCCATTTGAATAAATTATTTCAAGGGAAACGGAGATATCATTTAAAATTTTATGTCACGTTACTCTACATAATCAAACAATTTTTATGGACTACTGTTTACAGTTCAAAGTGAAATCGTGAAGCTTTGCTTAGCATTTTTGCGAAATACGGCCACTTTGGACAAAAATATAACTCGAATTCGTCGTCGACTATAAGTCACAGTTAACTGTCTGTGTATTTAATTGGGTATACTCAAGTGTGAAATGCCTCGAAGCAGCACTTCAGTGGTTATCGATGTTTAATCAAATGCACTTACCTAGTACTATTCGTCAACGGACAAAGGTTCGGCATTCGAAGCTTTAATTAGTAACATCCCATGAAATCATATCAAAATGAATGAAAACAATGTAATTTCGTTGATAACAAACTGGTACTTTAAGTAAGTATTGATAATCTTAACTTAAAATTAGTGTAATGTAGTAGATGCAGTTTCGCTATGGTTTTGGCTAGACCTATAAATTAATATGCTAAATACAATAAAAGTGTAGGTGACTTCATTCAATCTCTTCGATGAAGTTATGATTTAGAGAGAGAAGAAATCTCGAAAGATACAACTACTTGAATCTTTTCTTCTTTACTCCTACTTTTACTGGAAGTTATTCTTCCCGATAAAAGCATTTAAGCGCAAAAAATGACCCCATCAACAGTAAGTACATTTAAGTAGGCGGTATTTACAAACTAGTTACATATCTTTTTCCGCCAATACCGTTATTGTCGCTACTTCACCCCAAATAGTGGGCTAATGAGTGGATATTGCATTACGGTGCGTCATAATGGTCATTAGCTAATAGGTACCTAGTTGACGTAGCGTCATGCGACAATTCCTTTGTATAAATTTTATTTAAGCGATGATACATATTTGAAGTTACCTACCACAGTATCATTACAGTAGTAGCATCAGCTAACTATAGAATACTGTGGTAGGTACCACAGTATTCTAAAGTTAGCTGATGCTAACTCTCGTTTGTTTGGTATCGACGATAATTAAGTATTACCATTAACATAAAAATAGAACGTATTTTTTTACTTGGTTCATCAATTCGCGCTTCGTAACATTTTATTTATCTGTAAAGATAGCAGATGTAATCAGCGTCAGGTTACCTTACCGGGAGCCCTTAAGTAGGTTTCATTTAGCGAGACGTAATCAACGTCAGGTTATCTTACGTTTTATATAGAACGGGTAACTGTTACAAAGTAAAAGGTTCGCGAAAAGGTCAGCGATTCATAATAAAATGGGTTTTAGCGCAAGAAATAAAAGACAACAGTTGTTTTAGATGAAAATAAAACTTATTTTACTTTCTTCAAACTGCCTAAAGGAACCCGATAGCTTGACGACTGCCATACAATACCAGCTAGGAGTTCTGAAGCACGGGAGAGCTCGAGAAATAATTACGGCACTTGACTGTGATGTGTGTGCTCCCATGTAACAATATAACTTGCGAAAGCGCTAGTAATGTGTTTGACTACCAGTCCATCGAGCTCCAAAGCATTGGCGGCTTATTGTAAAACTCTTGATCAGCTTTCACAGTGTGTAGTGTATACAGTATGCAGGAGAACTTTTCTTTTTTTGCCAGGTATTCACCTCATAAAACTGGCAATTACCTAAGTACCTATATTTTACAATTGTTCCTTCGAGATCATGTTTAATTTCGTCTTTTCTTTCATTTGCAGAGATGTGGATACGCCACTTCGTCTTATCGACTTTCAAAAAGGCCGTATCATGCCTCTAATGATGCCTTCGATCTCATAACTTTGTGCTGTCTCGTAGACAGACATAAGTATATTAGTATGCCATTTTGTTGTAGGTTTGTTTTATCCCAACCTTTTTTATTGGTATTCCAGGCCTACAGTTTTTAAGTTGGTGTTGTTTTAATTGTGATTCCTTTTGTGCAAAGAATAAAATCTGGGCTACATTTTTCGGGGTCCAGTGATTTAAAATAAATTATTTCTAGGGAAACGAAGATATTTAAATGTTTGTCTCACGTGACTCTAGATAACCCGTTAATGAACTATTGTTAACATTCTGAAGTGAAAGCGTCAAGCTTTTCTTAGCATTTTTGCGAAAAACGGCCACTTTGGGCAAAAATATAGCTCGAAACGTGGTAGACTAAACGTCACAGTTAACTGTCTATGTATTTAATTGGGTCAAATGTGAAATGCCTCGGAGCAGCACTTCAGTGGTTATCGATATTCAATCAAGACCTAGAACTATTCGTCAAAGGACAAAAGTTCGACGTTCATTTTTTTCCACATTTTTAAACTCGCGTCAGGGCGACAGGGCGTCAGAACACGTGACCTGATCTAAAATTCGTAAGACGGATGGAGAGTAGACAGCCGGCGCGGTACGGCGTAGGAGACGAAGTATCCCCCTCTCTTTCTACGGCGCGGCGAAAATGTATGCCTGCGCCTGCTGTTTCGTTGAGGCGGCGCAGAGCGCTTGCGCGAATGTTCGTGTATGTTTATGTTACAGCGTGCCACGCGCATCCATGGAAATGCACAACGTTAATATTCAAGTTTTCACTTCTGCCGGCACTCCCGGAGAGCAACCCGTCGTATTTTTTTTAAATAAAAATGTGTTAAAATAAGTAGTATACTCATAGTAGGATAGGTTTCCGCAAAAATAGTTAATCATTGTAATAAATATATCGAAAAATGCAGGTCATAATTTCTAGCACAAAAAATTACGTGGACGTGAAAATTACATCGAATTGAAATTTGCGATGCACTTATACCCTTTACTTCCAATAAACGTGCCTTAATAATATGTATTACTAATATAATTATTATTAGCTTGTTAATGTCCTTCCATCTAATGTTGTGTCAGTATCCGCTAGTCGCACCCCTTATCAGTTTTTCTACATTAATAAATATAAAATCACGTTGAAAATAGATAATTATCATCAATGACAAGTGACGTTATTTTGTGACGTATTATTTTCTTGTCAGTACAAAATACTTTATTTTTGACCTTTAATAGGTACTACCCTATTGTTTATTACTAATCAATGTTAGAAGGTTATTACATAATCAAGTCTTTAACGAATTGTAAACATGAAAACGTATTGCTCACTCCATCAATCGTACTCCGTTAGCAAAACCTCTTCAATGAACATATTTTAATATGCTAATCCACAAAAACGCGAGATTTGGTTGCATAAACTGAAACAAAAACTATTCAAAATAGAAAAGGGAAACAAACTAAAGAAAAGTTAGGAGTAAGGTCCTACCAGGACATAAAAAAGATGGCAGAGGGAGGAGAGGAATGTAGGCAGCTTCACTGAACTCCACCGACAAGCGCAAGCTCTTCAATTATAAGAGAGTGAGAAAAAAGCTTGCATGGGAATGCAGTGTTAGGACAAGGGGTTCGTGCTTAGTCTTTTACTCACAATACACTATTACAAAGGTGCTTAATTCAAGCATTACGTCTGTCACCCTTTCTTCAGTTTAGCAAACGAAAAGCTTGAACGTCCCGCTAATTGTGCCCCGGTCAAACTCTTTTTAATCCTACAAAGTTTGAGAACCCTCAGTTTGTGGCTACAGCCAGTTGTTTCGTAATTAAAGCACTTTGGGACCACTTTGTATGAAAACAACGAATAATTTGAAGGCGTTTGAATATTTCGCACTCATTATACTGTTTCTGTGTAAATATTTATCATAAATTATACTTTTCTATTATTATTAAAATTTACACGATGATATTTATAGCATAGTCCATCTAGACAGACATAATAACAAGCTGTTGCAGCGTTTTTTTTTTGGATCATGCTTTTTTTTCACCCTGGTCCTTTGAGAAGCTTGAAATTCAACACGCAAAAACCAATTAAGATATACAATGAAAGGTATGCTTTTGAATAGGTTTCGATAGAAGAAAGAAAAGATCTATTCAAAGATTCAAATGTTTATTTAGTAATTAGACTGTAAAGGCACTTTTACACGTCAATAACTATAATTTATGTTACGTGTAAAGTATTTTGAGATTTAATTTATTTTTAAAGAAAAGCTACTGATACCAGCGCTTCGTAACGACCACTGCTGAGAAGAAACGCCGAAAGAAACTCATTTTCACAGTATTGGTCGCTTACTCGCCAGAAGGGCTTTGTCATATTATTATTATTGTCTTTAAATTAATAAATACTTATAAAATAATACAATGTTGTCACATTATAACATGTTATGCTTGCGAACAAGTAAACAAACATGAATTGCGTAATAAAAAAATAAAAATATTAAGTAGTCAAAAAAGCGAAACCGACCTGACCAGTCCCTCCCGGCAGCAACCGTTCACGAGTTGACGGCGTTGACACACGGATCAGCTATCGTTAAACTCAACCATATTAGAGGGAATCCAACGACCTGACCAGCGACGCCACCACCGGATTGGACATTTCAGTAAGCATGATAAACCCGAATTCACAGACCTTGTCAAAAGGAAATATTAGTTATATGTTGGTCACCTATTGATCGCAGAACATTTACATGTTTTTACAGTAAGCTTATTATGGTAACAGAAAATGCAGCTATCTTATGTTTCATGTGTGGAGTGTAATGGAAAATGTTTAGGAAGTATCCACGCGTTTTTATCTCTTAAATAATCATTGATAGTATAGTACGGATTATTCAATAAAACTTTTTTAACATGTATTTTAACGATCGCTTCGGGAAGTTTATTAAATAATGTTATACCTAGACCTAAGAGTGAATTTCTAGATTTAGCAAGTCGAAATTTAGGCGTATGGAGCTGATTTTTGTTTCGAGTATTATAACTGTAAACATCACTATTTTTCTTGAAATTATTTAACCTAGATTTAACAAACAGAAGATTGTCGTAAATAAATTGAGATGTCACAGTAAGAATATTTATAGATTTAAATAACTCTCTTAAGGAATCGCGTGATTTTAGTCCGTAGATCGACCGAATTGCTCTCTTTTGTCGCACAGAGATAGCATGTATGTTAGCCGCTTTACCCCATAAGAACAAGCCATATGACATTAAGCTGTTAAAATAACTAAAGTATACTAGCCTAGCAGTTTCAACGTTAGTGCACCGTCTAACCCTCCTCACAGCATATGCTGCCGAACTAAGTTTGTTGGCAGTGGCCTCAATATGTTTATTGACAGGAAAGGTTATGGGTTATGGAATAAGGTTGGGATGGACTGAAGCTGGGCTATTGCAATAGAAAATACGGAACCTTCCATAATCACGATTAAGTACTGAATAGTGTACGCAGGTTGTGGCTTTTCACCCACAGATACTTAAATATATAATATATAATTTATTATGAGTATTAGAAAAATAAAACAACCTTAAAGTGAACGTACTTTAACTTAAAGATATGTCCATTCATTTCTCCATGTCTTTAGTTTTATTGTTTACAAATATAAATACACTAAGTACCTTGTTAGTTAGAGTAAGAGGTTTCTGTGGAGAAAATAAATAAATATATCGTCCTTTGCTCATTAAATATTAGGCTTAGTTAATCAAAATGATTTATTTAGGTACAAGAAGCTTATACAAAATATCTATCTTTTATACTCAAAGGGATTGTAAATGATTAGGGTAAGCCCCACGTCATTGATCATTAATTTTGAGTATTCTCGTTTTGAGCACTTCGAATTTCAGTTCCACATCGTATTATAGAGAGAGACAAGAGCTTAGCTCTTTAAGGGGCTACCTGAATTTTTTGGGGTCAAGTGCTGCCCCCATTTAAAATAAATCATTTGATAGGAAACGGAGACATTAAAATTTTGTCTTGACCAAGCACTAGATAACCCTTCAAACTATTTTATGAACTACTGTTTACAGTTTAAAGTGAGAACGTGAAGCTTCTCTACGCACATAAGCCAAAAGTGGCCGTTTTTCGCAATTATGCGTAGAAATGCTTCACGTTCTCACTTTAAACTGTAAACAGTAGTTCATAAAATAGTATAAAGGTAAGACATTGTAAGACATAGGACTATCCCAAGGTTTTCTAACATGACAGATCTGAAGCCTGCATTCAGAGTTCTTCAACGAACTTTGTCAGGGCGTTTGATCACCTTGTAGGTTCTTACGCTTTGCTTGCCATTGCAATGTAAATAGATAATAAAAAATTGACACAATTTTTACTTAATGGTACTGACCTAAAAATATTTTATTTTTTATTGCATAAATGAACATAAAAAATAAGCAACACTAATCTCTGCGTATGATTTCATTACTATAATAAGTAGATGTACATTCATACGAATTATTATGGACCTACCTCGCCCCGTATCAAACGCCGCCGGCGAGTAAAATTCATTTCACTCTTTGGGGCCACGAAAACGGACAGAATTTAATCCAAAGAAGTGTGAGTTTTCATTTAGTTATGTACAGTAATTGAGATTATGTATTTTTATCATTTTCATTAACAGCTATTTGGCATTTCTTTTTTATTGAAGGCGGGATTGTTCTTTAACTCGTCACACAGTCATATAAATAACCATGTATGTATATACAATTTGTAACAAAAACCCTGTCCGATCCTTGAAGGAGCAACTCTGACCGTCAATATGAACAACTTTTCCTATGCGACCAACACCTGAAACTCGAAAAAAAATATGACATTTTCATACAAATTGCCGGGCCGGCAGAACAGTCGAATGAAAATGACAATTTTATTTTTTCTATTTTCAACTTCAAGCATTGGTGGTCCCATAGGAGTAGTTGTTTATATTGATGGTCTGAGTTGCACCTACAAGAATCGGACAGGGTTTTTGTTACATATTGTACAGCAAATTTGTTTTTATCTGTCACACTGTCCTACTGCTGCATGAACTACTGTTTACAGTTTAAAGTGAGAACGTGAAGCTTTTCTACGCACAATTGCGAAAAACGGCCACTTTTGGCGTATGTGCGTAGATTCAGGTAGCCCTTTTATATCCATAATTGAGTATGTGGGAGCCCTATGTGGAGTTCTAGAAAAACAAGCGATGTACAAGTAGAATAGAATATATATTTATAAATTAACATTTATTATATTCAAAATAGTAAGATTACAGTAGTCACATATAAAGATACCTGAGTAGCCAATCTCCGTCGAGACATTCGATAACGTAGGCGATGTAGCCGGCGGCAGGCCTGTGTCACTCCCCATTTAGGTATCGAAAATATACCTACATTATTACTATGTGCGCGGCGACCACTTCGAAGGGGAAAATTCAGTTACATGACTCGTTTGCCTAGAGTAATAAGAATGAAATTGGCTTGCCATGCAATTGATGTATAGGTATCCAAACGAAGAGGTGAGAACTTCTGATGCGAGCTAAATTGAACCATAGCACTAACCACATTGAGTAGATATTTCTTTGAATTTCTTTTCTAAGTAAGACTTCTGTACGGCAGTACTAGTACTTATTCTGTGCCGGCGGCGGCGGCCCGTAAATACCGCGCGGCCGCTGCTTTGCACACAGTGCTGAATCGACCGCGCTCCACTGCGGACGTCTAGATATATGCCACAAGTAATAACTCAGCCTAAAGAAATTTATTGATTACCAACTGCCGTTATTTTTTAGCGTATACAAGCGACTATTTGTTCTAACAAGTTTAACACTGGTTTTCGTGTCCGGCCGTCAGGCCCTCATTCCGCGACGAGATTGGCCGCGACGCTCTCGAATTTTAAAGTTTTTGTTTTTAATAAATAATTATCTAGTTTTTAATAAATTTTGTTTATAATAAATAAATAACAATCTACAATCACAGGTTTTGTTTTTCCTCACCGGATGGAGTTTCGGCATACATCTGTTTTTTATTATGTTATGATATGATTCTCAACATCTATTACTAATAAGATCAGGCATGGTTGTGTTAAATTTATAGTCAACACGGCACCACACGTCTCAATGAAAATTAAAATATTAATCAAAAACAATTTTTTTTTTCAATTAAATCTTTAGTGCCTTCTGTTGAAAATAGGTAACAGATTTTCAACAGTACGTACGCAAGATTTCATTGAAAAAAAAAAACTTGTTTTACAACCGAAAGCGTCACGGCCGAGGGCGTCACGGAAGGAGAGCCTTACGGCTGGATGCAGAATTTCAACGTTTAAAGCACGGTTTATAGGTTTTTCGGTCGTTCCTAAAAACATGTTGCCTAGGTAGTGAACACTTAAAGGTAGAGTTTACACCCCGAAGTAAATTAAGCATTCGAATTTTAATATTATTTATAGCTTAATACATTTTCTTTTATTCATTAATGTATTTAAACAGGCTAGTTTGTAATGTCTGTAAGATTTATTTATTATTTTTTTTATTCAAGCAAACACACTCCTTTCGTGGCCTCTCTGAAACGAGTGCCATTTGTCCTGACAACAACAATGTAGCAGTGTATCATGACAATCACATGATAAATTACGACTTCTAAGCAGTACTTAATTGCAAGATTGTAGTTCACAAAAAACACCTCTTAATCCACATAACCACTCGACATTGAGTGAAGTGCTGTTTCCAACTTCATCAAGTGGCTTTTATTAACCTCTTAATCTTCAACAATCTTTGTTTTTAACCAGCGATGCAAAAAGAAGAGTGTTTTAAGTTTGACGCCAATACCTGTCTGTTTTTATGTCTGCCTGTCTATCTGTCTGTTTGTCTGTGTCATCGTAGCTCTCTAATGAATCTCGAATTTCGATGTAGTTTTTATTAGTGAAAGCAAGTTTCCTTGCGGTGTTTCTTAGCTATGTTCGATGAAAATTAAATTAAGCCGTTTGAAAGTTATTAGAGTTGAACACTTGAAAGTCGGGGTTTCTTTATTTGCCTGGCAAATAACTTGTTAGCGGTCTTATAAGACTTTCATCTTACACTTCTTAATACGCTATTTTTTTATGTTTGTAAGTGGCCAATACTGGCATCAGATTTTTTAAACTGTCTAAAGGCACCTGATATGCCGTGTGGTTTCCGGTAGAGTAGAATTGAAACACTCCATCCACTTCTTCCCGTGGATCAAAAAAAAACCGTGTCATTTCAATTCAAAAGGCGACTCAGAATTTACAATCTAAACAAAGCTTATATACATCAATGAGATCGCTCCAACTCGTCTGGCTAGCGTGCTAGGTGTAGGCCAAATATTCTGACCAAGTATGGTAGTGCAGAGAGGGTCGTGCTCCTGCAGTAGAGACCATAAAAACCGATGATGGAAGCATATGAAATAACTTTTATCAACGGTTTTACGTGCCTGCCGAAACACGAAGTAGCACGAAAATTTTATGCCACTTTTGTTCAACCATTCTAGTTCGGATCACTTTCAGTGCGACTCAACTTGCGTATGCGCTAGTAATGCGTACTTTCACTTATACACCGAGCTCCGCAAGAACAACAAACAACAATGCGCTATTATTCTTCTGCTTTGCCTGTCGATGATTTTTTTTTGCCTTTGACAGCCCAGTAGTGAGCCATTTCGAAGGCTTTATCATTAGTCTCAACTAAATCTTCCAGGGTACAGGTGGTAGGGCACTCGAGACAGTAAAACAGGTGCACACAATACGCTAAACGAGGCCTCAAGGTTTTAAGGCCACATGGACTTTCTGCTCCGTTAGGGATAAAGAAAAACACTCAAGTATAAAATTGTTGCTTTTTCTTTTCTTATTCAAAGCTCTATAATTGCCTGTTACTATAATTTATGATGTGAAACTGAAATTGTCGGTTTTCATAATAAAAGCAATCTACTTAATTGTCAATGACGTAGGCTTACCCTAATCATTTACGATCCCTTTGAGCTTGTGGTCACAAATTAAATTGTCCCAAACATAATACTAAACATGAACATTTTGTTGTAAGTTCTTGTCCCTAAATAAAATCACCATTATGTTTGTGAAATTTTGATAAATCACATTGACTTTACCTTTATAAGTGAAATACATGATATGAAACTTTAAATACGTAAACCTAAGTTAATTTTATTATACGAACACTTTAGTATACCTACCAAACACAGCAGCCAAAAAACCTTTACTAACATAAGTTTCGAGAACCAGCTGCCCTCACACAGATCGTAAAGCTTCTATAGGCGTTTGCCTATACCCTCTATAAGCTTTTACGAGTTGTGTATACCGCTCTCTACAAATACACTCCTATTTTCATGCTAATAATATTAGCATTGCTAATATTATTATTTTATAACTTACGGAAGATAAATTAATTATGAATATTGTTAAACGGTTTACTCTCGTAATAAAGGGTTTCAATCAGCACAGAGAGTGCAGAGAAAACGTCGCGTCATCATCCCTGACACCCACCCTGAAGATAATTGTCTAAATCAATGAAAACCGGGAGTCAGCCTTCTTAAATTTATATATATATATATTATAATTAATAATGTACCTACTGCTGTCCTTTAATATTATTTACTGAAGAGTATTTACCAACCTAAAACTCATGCATTAAGAAGAGTAAATTAAGTTGTTCCGATACAAACCCTTCAACCATGTCTCGTTAAGGGGCCCCTTGTTATCGCTAACGTGTTTACGACCGCCTCGTTTATTAAGATCCTTTGATCCACTCTGTAAGGTTATGTAATGTCAGACTTACCACACGGAAGATTTTCAGATTTCATGAAAAGGTCGGCAGTGGTCTTGGTCTAATGAATCCAGTCTAACAATAGTCTAATTAAGACGAAGTAAAAATTAAATAAAAAAAAGACTTTGTTAACACTTTCTCGTCATAATATTTGTTTCACATAATGTTTATTGTAATAATGGTTCTGTAGCTCATTATAAGCGAGGTTGACCAAAATGTATAAAATAATTATTACTCCACAATGTTTTATCCGTCCGGGCATTAGTATAATGTTTTTCACCTATGTGGCAGAATAGCCGCCGACAAAGACTCGATAACGCGGAGTCATGTAGAACATCCAGATCAAGAGTGTAGGTTATGGTACGGCGTGAGTGGCCCTTGGGCCACCCCTTAGCCGCAAACAGTGTTCTTGGGGATTCGTGTAAACCATTCCTATACAGGTCATGTAGTAAAGATTATGGTGCGGCGGGGGACCGGGAGTTACTCTTGGGCTACCCCTTAGCCGCGTACAGTGTTCTTGCAGAGTCATTTAGACCATACAGGTCATGTCGTATAGGTAATATGATTAAATTTGATTTTTTGGTCCATTTTATAATTTTATCAATAGTTATGTTTTATTAATTAATTTTATATTAATTTACATTATGAGTAATTACTATAATTATAATGTTTACAACTATTTATGACAATTTGTATTAATGACAAATAAAATTATATTAAAAAATATGAAAAAAAACACATAGGTATATGAATATTCATTATGAGTAAGTATGAGTATGTATAAAAACATTATATCAAGCTTAAATATGACAAATATTTTTATGAGAATAATTAGAGACCCGGTCCTCGCTCGGGTGGGTGATGGAGATTTTTGTATGGCAGTCGTCAAGCTATGTAAGATGTCTTTACGAAGCTTTAAAAATCTGACACCAGTGTTGGCCACAAATTAACGTAGGCTCTGTTTACATACAGCCGCAGTGCCCAGAAAGCTTTGTCTGCCTCATTAGGGAGACGTGATTGTGTAGTATTTATTTGCCTGATTCCTTACACAATGTAGACTAGATTATTAGACTAGGATCCAGTAACCAAATAATCCCAACTAAATAATCCCAAGACAAACTTCTAAATCAGATAACAGAACAAACCAATCGGTTTGTTTGCTCTGCATATTAAACTTTAACCAAATGGTAATTTGAATAGTTTAATGCGGGTCCAGTCGGGGACCGGCTTCACTTGGCGGTCACACACTGGTCCATAGAACTTTTGTATGTTTTTGGCAAAAACTTTCTAATTCTTATCAAATATTTTTTATTATTTTTTATTATTACGTCTAACAGAATTATACTATGCATTTAAAAAGATAGATTCAGTCCATGATACTGAACTACTTTTTCACTAGGAACGTATATTTAAATATTCGACTTTAGTCTTAAAATAGTTGAAGTATATTTTATCAGCAATACAGGGTGTATTGCTGAAATTTTTAAATACAAAAATAAGAAAGGAAAAAATCTTTATTTGGTACAAAAAAAACGAATTATGTACAATACAATGAACATTATACAAAATTCACTAAAATGGACCATTAGTCGTACGCTGGTATTCCGCAGATGCGACGTTCAAATTATATGTTAAACAAAAATAATAAATTATCTAATAAGTTTGCGTAACGTTTTTAATGGCAATCATTTACAGGCAAGAACAGCGTAAGACATCCAATAAACCAAATCAGTAAAAACACTGTTTTAGGCCGCTTTGAATCGCTCAGTTTTATATATTTTATTTTATTTACTAACATATCACAGAATAAATATAACATAACATTACACAACATTTCTATATACCACTGAGTTTTGTAGTGAAATGCTTAAAAGTTATTCTACGTACGATATAGATACAGGTCTTAAAACGATCATACAAATCGAACTCATTAAAACAAATACTCAACTCAACAAATACATACCTACCCAACTTAACAAGTTATTATTAGTAAGCTGGGCAACCACATCAAAAGTCAAAAGTTAATTTGTCAATGTTTTTTAAAAAGTAACGTTTTAATTTGAATTTAATGTTTGGAAGTCCTAGGGCCAATAAAGTACTATATTTAACTGGAATAAAGAGCCATCTGGCGTAATTTTTCTGCCAACAATTTAAGCTGCAAAATGTAGTGTCATCTATTAATGTTATTCCAAAATAAAATAAAAATAAAAAACAAATATAAAATTCATTTGCATTAAAGTGGATTTTGAACCTTAGATTCCTGAAATCTCAGTTGATTTGTTTCGATTGCGTTAACCGCTTTGCCATTCAGGCTAAGCCTTTAGATGCAATAGTCCGGTTGTTAGTCCGATTGACCGAACTAATGCAACTTTTTAGTAGTAGAAGTCCGGTTGATATAAATCGTTAAACTTCAAAGTTATGATAAAGACATCTGATATAGCTCGACGCTATTTAATTTCAATAATGAGAAACGAAAACTTCAATGGTACTAGTGAAAATAAACGGAAATGAACGTGCTTTCAGAGTTCGGAGAAGCTTGCGAGTTTGGTTAAAGGAAGAAGAAAATAAAAGTTAATTTAACAAGTTTACGTCAGTGTGTCCCACTTAGTTGAAACAGGATCCGAAGAGCCGTCAAAATTTTGTCAAAGTTCTGTAAAATCTGTCGTCGCGTTGTTTAATAAACCGGTACATCATACATACAACTCGTTTATTTCGAGGCGACTGTTGTCAAAATGACGTCACAAGAAACATTTTTATGGTTTTTTTTTTACAATATATGAAAGAAATACATGATTATAATTCTGATTCTAATAGTATTAGAATATAATACTGTTAATTATTAGTTATTATAATACTGTTAAGGATATAAATAAGATGAAAATGAGTTACATGACTTAATATCATAAAACGAGGGCTTAAATTCATTAGTCCCACCTAAAATAAAAGTCTATTTGTATTACTGTCGAAACGAATTACTACAATAACGAGAAAAACTTAATTGCTGTCTCCAATCAACTGACTTAATTTTAATTATTTTCCTTTGTAGCAGTTAAATTTTTTATCTGCCCAACAGGGAGTTTAAGCCTCGTAAAATACTTAAATTGCTGTTGTTACTTGGCAACAAATTATAATTGCACTTACGATCCACTCAGGCTTATCGAAGTAAGGTATGTACTATAAATATTCAGAAGTAGGAGAATACTATAAATATTCAGAAGTAGGAGAATTATAAAGTCTGTACATATTTTCAAGCGTATAATTCCATGCAGGTCTTGGAGAAAAAAACGTCAAAGATCTGGAAATCAAAGAAACCAGCAGCTTTTCTTCTCGCGCCGATCGTAAAAGCTGATCGAAGGAATGGGTGAAAATGCGAATCATGTTAATTGTTCTGTCTACTTAGAGCCAAAATGCTCTGTCTGCACCATTAGCAATAAAAATGTGATAGTATATACAATGCGACACAAATAAGTTAAACAAAAATGGCTGACTTCAGTAGTTTGAACCTAAATGGTGGTCATAGACGCAGGTATAAATAATGCGCCGACGACCGCCATTTTCGTTCAATTTATGTGTCGGGAATTTGTACAAAAACGTTTTGAAGTCCGCCATTTTTGTTCACCTTATTTGTGTCGCATTGTAAGAATGTATGTAATTTCCGGATAACACTGTCAGGTCCGGTTCAAGTAAAAACTTTTTACATCTCCATTAGTTTTTAATTCTGATAATGACTGCGCTCTGCGACTTCTGTGAGGTTTAAAAGCACTGGCAGACTGCAAAACTAGAATTCACTTTGTGACAGTTGTATACCTACGTAAAATGCAACATCGTTCATTTTTAGGGGGTTCTCAAATCGGGATATTAGCTGCTTTTTTGTGTATGAGGATTATCTTTACTATTATATACTAAGCACTATCACACCTTTATCCCTAATGGGGTAGACAGAGCATTTTGGGTCTTGTGGCTCTTAGCAGAGAGAGCCCAGGGCCTAAAGACTCAAAGGCCACTGGGTGATGGTGTTTGAGAAAATGGAAAAATTAAAAAAAATAGTAAAGGGTCGCAAGCCGCATCGCCAATTTTTTGTCCGTTATGCAAAACAAGCAGCTGGTTACATTTAAAGTTTTATTTTCTCCCAGACCAGCATGGAAGGTTTGTTTGTATTTTAGTTTGTTTATTTATTAGTACAAAGATTTTTGCAACAATTTCTTTATGGCCTACGTATTTATCAAGGCAGAGTTAAATGTAATGGCTTAACTCGATGGGATTGCGTAGTTTTATTACAGGGTTCCTATACCCACCTTCCGGCTCCACCATCAGATCAGCGAATCTTCTTGTCATAATAATTTTGAATTGTTATATGATTCACATTTTCATCCCAATCAGAATTCGGGATGCGGCTCAAATGTAACTTGCAGGATTTGACCCAAACAAATAAACAAACAGACAACAAACAGGCCAAATTAAATAAATGCTTGTGAAAAATAAGTACTTATGTATCTCTTTAATCATAGCATGGTCTGTTTGCTTGCGTTCCTAATTATGTTAAGGACATGCCATATGAGCAGATTTAGTGGACAGACGGGTGCCGGCCTAAACACACAGCGATTAGAGTAAAGTTTACGTCTTGCCATAAGCGGAAATAAGAGGGAGCAGGTAGCCAAATTTCATACGCATTAACGAGTGAGGAGGATGTAGAAGAGCATACAAGCAGTAGTGTTTGAGATATTATACAAACTACATACATTATCACGTCTGTAGGCCTAATAGGGCAGATAAAGCATTTAAATCAGTCAGTGCCACAGCATGACTTATCATTAATCATCTTGTAGCGTGATGATGGGCTAAAAAGGGAATCAAAATAGTGATGGGTTGCTAGTCACATAGTCGCTTTTCACCCAAACAGGAAAGTTGTCATATGAACAACTTAATTTATCATTACTTAATACATCAATAAGTTTGGAAAATCCAAAAGTGCACGCCGCATAACGCTCATTAAAAAAATGTATTACATAGGTCTTACGAGTACTCATCTTACACAAACACGTGGCATATGCGCGCTGACAAAACAATAGAGTCAAAGGACTTAATCCAGAGCCGTAATAAAATTTTAAAACAGACGGAATTTAATTTTATCGTATTGCACGTGTCATGGACGTGATGAAGCTACAAAAATAGTATAAATATATTAAGTATTTCCATCAAGTCCATACAGACATCCGGACATAATAAACAATTTTTTAATAATTTTTTTAATGTTATGCTTGACAAATATTTTTTGCAAGTATTACATTTGTTTATAAAAGGGTTGTTCTTAATATCTCTGTTCTGTGGTATTTCATTGTATTAGTGCAATATGAATACAAAAGAGACAGTTTAAATCTAGCAAAACCGCTTGATCCTGACATTTTGAGCGTTAAGCACTACTTCAACGCTCCGTTTGTGATATGTGCAAAACTGTAAGTACGCTCGCCAGATATCATACCGGTCTCCGAAGAAGCATTGCTGACGACGCAACCGGGAATATGTTGAGATATTAAGAAGAATTCCGCTGATTGCAGTCGGTCAGGCCTCAGCTGTAGCGGTCAAGATACTCAGGACCGTTCGCTGCTAACAAATACGTATTGACGTAACACCTCGTGAAGGGTCTCTGATTACTTCGCTTTAAATAAGGTTGTGGAATGTTGAAATGTTAACCTTTTTGGTAGAATTTTAGCATATTATATAGAAATTTATCCGATCTCGCCATTCCCGGGTTGTGTTTTCCAAGTGTATGTATGTGTGAAAATTTAGATTTTTCTCTTAGTTTTCAAGTATGCAGCCTAAACGGCTTGACGGATTTTAGCTTATGAGGTGTCTTAGATGTCTTTAATAAAATGGTGGACTTTTTCGAGCAATCGGGTTTTTGCCGACCAGGTCGCTGGCACGCTTTTGCTCTTCTATCTTAGCCCTAAAAGCTATAAGGTCATACTTGTAAGGTAAACTAAATACAATAATAATAGTGGCTCGTTTGTTTGACTGAAGATCCCTTTCATCACAGCAATACCCGTTATACTTAGCTGTTTCTTTTTTTAATGTCAAGTTCTTATCAAAATTGCTTACCAATTGACTTCTAAGTTTCTTACATGATATATAAATTAAATCGGTGCCAATTCCTTTTATTTCTTATTTCCCGTTCAGCTCCAAAAACCCATCTTTTTGCAGCGGGGGTTAAAAAAGAAATTTACAAAAAGTTTACGTGTGAAGCCCTAGATGAATCACTTTTGGTAGTCATCTAAAAACAACATGGAACAAATTTCCTGCGCCTGACATAAGGAAGAAATTTTTCTTTTAATGTTCCTAACAAGTTTTTTGAATTATGAACTTTCGTATTGGATAAAAGGGAGTTTGAGTGGCGTCTATTAAAATACGCAAAGAAATTAATTAGCTTCGTCGAGAACTTTGTAAATGAATGTAACAGTTGATTTTCTCTTCTTATTTCTTTCGTGCTTGTTAAGGGGATTAAACTTCACAAGGAAAAGCAAATTAACAAGCCTGTGGCTCTTCTAATGAACTGTTTTCATTATTTATGCTTACTATCTTCAAACTGAAATATTTATTTTTGATGTGTTAGTGTTCTACAGATTTGATCCCAATAACTTGGTTTAGCAAAATAAAAGTGGAATTGGGCATTAGGGTTGTCCATCGCTTCATACAACAAGTCATTATTAAAAAATAAAAACCCCCGACTGCCTTTTTATGTACCCAGTGACTCTCTCAGAATCAAGACGAATCTAATGACACCTCTCAAGCTTAAATCCACTGAGCCAAAATTGGCGCCAAAAATCCACCATCTTGTTTTTTTTTTTTTAATTTTGGTATACCCAGTTGCATTCGTATAGTAAATACAAATCTAACGACACCTCTCAAGCTAAAATTCATCAGGCCGTTTAGGCTGCAAAGCGTGCCAAACAATTATACATACATGCATAACTATAAACTCTCGAAAAACATAACCCTGCTTCTGGCGCAGTCAAAAGATCTTTTCGATTTTCGATTTGGCTACCCCGTAAATTTATCAGCTGGCTATGTTAACCCTAAGGGGGTGCTCAATTGAGTAAAACTTTTTAATTTTCCTGAAAAAGACATTTTTATATTTGGTTTTCTAGATAGTTAAGACGGTTCAACGTACATATTTATTTATTTTGGAAGATAATAAAGTACTAATTGAGCAGACATAAAATATATTGCAAATAATAGTCTGGTAATAAAAACAAAAATTGAGAATGACGAACAGAAAATACGATTTTTTTTCTAAATCTCGGGTCTTTCAATCCACTGCAAAGGCTGAACTAATTGCCAATTCTTCGCTTAAGTCTTAAATTGAATAGTCAGTCAAAACATTAACAAAAAAGAAATCTGCTTATTTACTTAATCTAGAAGTAATAAAAATTTGAACCAAATCAGGTACCACTATAGTTACCAGATTTGTTTCAACTATTCAACCAAATCAATGAATCGTAAAACTAATAAAACTTCAGTATAAGAAGAAGAGAACAAATCTGTTTTTAGCAGAGTATGTGCTTTAAATTTTTACTATAATAATTTAATATTTCATCTTTAAATAATGTTGCAGATTTCTTTAAGGGACAGTAGACCTGAGTATTTGATATAAATCCAGCTTGATACCTCTACGCGTTCTTGAGAAAAAGAGTCTTGACAGACAGATAGACGGACGGACAACAAAGTGATCCTATTAGAGTTCCGTTTTTTCCTTTAGAATTACGGAACCCTAAAAAGAAACAAAAAAGTGTGACAAAAGGCTGCTTAAAGACTAAATCAGTGATTTAGGTTATTCATATTAAGACCTATCAAATTATTCCAGCTTCAGTGACGAGCGTAAGCGAGAAGAAGAATCTGAAGACAAAATATTGCCCTGGCCAGTAAAAAATATAATAACAGTCATTGTGACCTTTGTAAGCCTTTTTTTATCATTTCGGATTTCATTTTGGCTGTTAAAAAGCTGCTGTTGCTGCTAGCAAGTTTGCTAGCAGTTTTTAACAGCCACAATGAAATCAACATATCATAGGTATATGTAACAGTTGTTACATATACCTATGATAACATGTCGTCAATGAAATCATAGTGATATCCCACATTTCTATAAATCTCTTGAATAAAGAAGTTGTCGTTCTTTGTTTTATTTTTCTTGTCAACTGGAGTTTTAATCATTTTACGTTGGTCTAGAAGAAAGTAAATCTCTTCTACAATTTTCATTAAATTATTCATAGCGCATTGATTGGAAAATATAAGAAACCAGACCAGCAAGAACAGATTTTCTTTCTACTTTTGTTATTCTGAAGATCTTGTAATATTTCTCTTTAAAACCATCCAGTCTTCGTGGAGTTTCACAAGTCCTTTGATTCAGTGATATATAGGAATTGTAGTTAATCAGTGATACCAGACTTTTAGAGTCAGTGGTGAGTTATACCATTTTTTTCTGAAGTATACAGCTTCTCAAACAAAATGCGCAGAATTTTTTATATTATTTCTTTATAAAAAATAACTGGCGGTAAGAAAAATAGACTTTGATGAAGTTTTGCAAATTGGTTTAGCCTTTGCTGTGGTTTTCAGCTCCTGGTATCCTAGAGGAAAATTATGTCTTTATTTCGTATTTTCGGTTCGTGTAACTCAATAGTCCAGATATGCGATATATGCAGAAATAGGGAATATTCATGATATTTTTTATGTCTTAAATTAATCATTTACATCTTTATTACAAAGAAAAAAATATAAAAACGGTTGAAAATAGTCAAGATATTTTTCAAAGTGAAATTTAAAACATTGAATAAAGAGCCGTTCAAACGTCACCATTTTGCGCGCGCTTATGATGACGTCATTGGTTAAGTCCTGTTTGTTTACTATAGTAGAGTTTCAGTTACTTAATACTTATTTTTAGTTTTAATTGCTAAACAAATTATGGAAGAAGTTAAGAAACCTTCTTAAAAGTATTGTATGGTACTGAAATGTAAAACTACCATTAGTACACCAGATGAAGTGTTTTTAGGGTTCCATAGTAAACAAGGAACCCTTATAGTTTCGCCATGTCTGTCTGTCGGCCCGCCCGCGGTTTTTCTCAGCGACTATAAGGACTAGAAAGCTGTAATTTAGTACAGGTATGTATATTAATTATGCGGAAAAAGTGGTGAAATAAAAACTGAAAAAAAAATTTTAAGGTAGCTCCCATACAAGTAAAGTCAAAAGTCAATTTTATTTTCTTGACTTCCTAATCATGTGGGGTATCGTTGAATAGGTCTTTCAAAAATATTATGAGCTTGAGCACATCGTTTTTCGATTTAGGAATCCGTTTCTGAAATATTTGGTTTAAAAGTGAAAAATTTTTTTAGAGTCAAGTGTCCTCTATCTGTTCAACGGTTATATATGGACACGTGAAAAAATTCACAACTATAGTAAATATAACGAAATTTAAAGGAAAACTATCAGAGCTAAGTAGGGTTTACAAATTAAAAAGTTATAGTCAATTAACTCATAAAATTTACTCAGAAAAGGAAAATTTCATCAAATTCAATAGTACATTCGGTTTCAGACGTTTTTAGTGGCATGAACTCAAAGTTGGCATTTGTAACTACGGAACCCTACACTGCACGTGACCCGACACGCACTTGGCCAATTATTTCGTATTCCACGCAAAACGCTGGTATCGGTAGCTTTTCTTAAAAATAAATTAAATCAAGCAAAATCTGAAGCATCAACCGTAGTGATGGGTGTGCCCCAGGGTTCTATCTTAGGTCCTTTGTTATTCCTAATATATATCAATGATTTACCATATTATGTAAAAGACTGTAAGTCTGTACTTTTTGCTGACGATACTTCGCTTATTTTTAGCGTAGATAGGAAAACTGACACCTCTGATGAGATTAATAAGTCGCAAGTGTTGGAATGGTTTACGACAAATAATTTAGTATTAAATGCAAACAAAACTAAATGTGTAAAGTTCTGCTTACCGCATGTTACAAAAGTTCCAACACGATTACTTATTAATAAGGAAGCAGTATAAATGGTAGATAACACAACGTTTCTGGGAATAACGCTTGATTCCGACATTTGTTGCAATGGGGTACCCATATTAAAAAATTTGCTGGAAAGCTTACCTTGCAGCCTACGCGGTTAGGAGAATTAGGCAGATGACGGACGTTGATACAGCGCGTTTTGTATATTTTAGTTACTTCCATAGTGTTATGTCCTATGGAATACTGCTATAGGATAATGCTGCAGACATAAATACGAATGGCATAAAGAGTCTCTAAGGGAACTTTTTAAAGACATTAATATTTTGACTCTCCCGTCGCAATTCATCTATGCGAACATTATGTACGTGCGTCAAAATATACATTTATATAAGAAAAATAGCGATATTCATAGTATAAACACTAGAAATAAAAATAAATTAGCTATCTTAGCTTGCCGGTTGCAAAAAATAAAAAAAATCTTTTGTGGGTCTTGGCTTACGCCTCTATAATAAGATTCCAGATAATGTAGTAGCGTAACCATTATCTAAGTTTAAGCCTGCCTTTAAAAATCATGTAATCAAAAATGCGTATTTTCATGTAAATGACTATTTGTCATCGTCTGATCACAATTTTTGGAAATAGATGTCGGCAAATTTTAATTGTATTATTTAAATATATAATAATAATGAATACCTAGCTAAAGTGTTAATCTGTATTGTAACTGTAACATAGCCCATCAGGCTGGGTAGGGATTGGTCCCTACCCAGCTACTGAACTGGGTTTCTTTCGGCGTAATCTTCCCAGCAGTGGTCGTTCCGAAACGCTAGTAGTTTTTAGCATATGCACTAAAATAATATTCAAAAAAAAAACCTTCAATAAGAGATAAATTTATCCTACATTGAATTAGAAATTTTGACTTTCACTTTGACTTTGAAATAATACTGAGTACCTTAATCAAGGCGCAGATTGGTTCATATTAAAACAGTAGATGGGCGAGTCGGGAAGCGAGTAAGCGACGCAGTTTCAGCTTGGTAAATATACACTAGGTATATCCTTTTTATATAATTTTAAAAACTAAAAACCGACTGCAAAATCCTATTTTATTAAAATAAAATGTGGGACCACCTGACAAGTATGCCCTTTCAATCAAATTTTCCAAATCGGTCCAGACGTCTTCGAGTAATCGGTGAATCTACATAAAAAAAACATTCCGACGAATTGATAACCTGCCCTTTTTTGAAGTCGGTTAAAAAGTCTGGATGGAAAGAAAATAAATGAGTAGAACTTGACGATAGATGGAGAGAAAGGCAAACTACTAAAAAACAAACTATAAATTATAGGAGAAAATGTTAATGCACCTTTTGAGACATGGAGTTTTTAAAAGTATCTTATATTGGAAAGAAAAATAGAAGGAGCAAGATGCAAAGGAAGACGTAGAGTTAGGTATACCTACACTGTCAAGTCTTAATCCCTAATGGGGCATGCAGTCAGCATTTCGTATCTTGCGGCTCTATGCAGAGCCCAGGGCCGTAACACATAAAGGCCACGCCCAAAACTTTCTTGATAGATATGCGCGCAAGGGACTTCAAAGTGTTATAGTATTAAAGGTCATGGATAGATAAAATAAAGTAAGAGAAGTAAGAGGCCACAAAAAATGAAAAACAAATGTGTTGTTTAGCGAATGATGTTCTTTATTCCTATAATTTTTATTAGAAAATTACTCTTACAAAAAGAGCAATAGAAAACTGTTATATCGCCTTAATCCACTGCCTTGCAGCAGTGGGATAATAAAATCAAGCACTCGGCGTAAAAGCTGCCCGAGTTTTTGCTGTGTAGTTTGCCTTTTAGATATTTTTAACTGCATAAAAAACCCCTACAAAAATGTTGGTGAAGAGAATACAGTACAGCGTTACAGAATAGGGACAGTGTGAGTTTAATGTTCATTGAATTTTTACCCGCGTCACTTGCGCGTAATGTGAACGGTGGATAAAATTTAAAAAAACGCAATATAGGCACGTAACAGTACGCAAGATTCGCCGCGCATCGTACGCTGCATGTGGTTTAACACTAACCTGACGGTGGATGCAATTTACATGAGCAGGATAAGGGCCAACATCGCTGCTTTAGTCATGCTGATGCCACGTTCGGAGCAACCCGAGCAAAACGACAGCGCAAATAAATAAAAATGTTTGATCCTCGTTAACTCCTGTATTCATTAATTTAGAAATGATGGAACGCGATAATTCAAAAGTATTTAATTAGAAAATTTATGTTTTGTAAGGAAATAATTCAAACCAGAATTATGTACGGGAGTACTTTATTCGGTATCAAACTTAACATTAAAATTATACCTTATTTAACACTACCTACTTTCTATCCAGCACTAGACTTAGAAAAGACTTAGACTCAGTAAAGTTAGAAGAAAAAAGCTAGCTTAAGAACGTGTAGATAGCTCCTCTTTGATTGAAATTGTCATCAAAAAACAAAGTTAAGTAATTAAACTATGAACTACTGTGTTGTCCAGCAGTGAAGTGACAGTGGATTTTACTACCAATATTGAAAATGCTATAATGATGTACTACGAGTATGCCGATGAAAACAATTAAAAATTGTTGTCTAGTGTCTAATCTTCTTTCTGGCTAAAAAGCGTGTAGTAACTGTACGATCCCTTTAATATCTGAAACAAGAAACTTTCAAATTATTAACACCTATAAAATAAACCCAGTTTGGTAACGGACGTAAAGATAATCAGGCTGATTTGGTCCACAGTTTAGAGCGTTAGCCAAGGCAGAATACTGCTTATCTTGGCTTCACATTTTATATGTATTTCTTATAACGTAATTTATGTTGTTATTGTTGTTAGTTCGCTCGCAAGCATTAGCGAAAGCAAAGGGTTATGTAGCGAAATCGTCGCTTTTGTGGAACGTTACCCGACACTCTGGTGACGCGCAACTTTTTGCAGCCGCAACGAGTCATAGTTTTAAATTATATTATAGTACACAATGAGTTTGGTGTAGTGTGATGTGAGAATATAGTGAATCATTATAAATATATGGAATTTATGGATGGGTCCGAAGTTTTACTGAAGAATATTTATGGTCTGATCCCCACAAGTTTCTTTTACAATATCACAACCACTCACCCTCTGGTCCACACATAATCGAATACTGTGGCCAACAAGGTTTACCGTCCTGGAGAAATAGACTGTCAATGTAATAAATCGAATTGTCAATCCAGATTAATTACAATAATCGCAATTGAATCAGTTATGGCCAAGCACGCTACACAAACGAGTTGTGCACAGTAAGTTTATTTTTTGATGTGACAGACATAGGTTGCCTTGACATAGGAACGGCATTTCTACTTCACCGGACAAGGAGTCGCTCATCGCCACGGAGACCGCTTTACTCGTTGAAATGTATTTCTTTATTTGAAAATCTAACAGATAAGCGTTGTAGTAAACGCATCTTTGCGCAAGTAAACTGATATTAAATATATGCATGCTAGTCTGTAGGGTATTTATTGTTACGTTGCCTGAAATATATAATAATGTGATTTGTTTTGATTAGGTAGATGTTATTATGTGTCAACATTGTATGATATTATAAGTAGTGACTTGTTAACTGACCGACATAATGACAAAGCCTTTCTGAAGAGTAGGCGACCAATAACGTGTAAATGGGTTTCGTTAGGCGCTTTTTCTCAGCAGTGTTCATTGCGAAGCCCTATGGTATCGGAAGCTTGTTTTAAATGCTTCATGCAAAGTTTACTTATTGATTTTTACTAGTGATTGTAAAGGTCTTATTATTAAAAAAACATTTGAATTTTGAAAAAAAAAAGCACTTACTGCAATGAATGTTGACAAGTTGAGATTGGTGAACGGCCCAGCGGTGAAGAAGACAGTTTTTCGAAGTTGACCGCTTAGCAGCAAGATGTTCCTCTGGATCCTAACGTCACGAGTCCACCAGTCGCTTTTGTAAATCCCATCGTCAACTTTGCTGCTCTGTAAATTAAAAAACTATACGTTCCGTTCTTGAAAAACTAGGTTTGGCGGCTTGAAAGATCTAGCCCTTGTATTTAAAAAATTAAAAAATGTTACTTCTCGTGTTTTCAATGTCAAATAATGAAAAGAGGGAAAAGGATATAAATTGTAACTGTAAGGTCTAACCCTCATATTCATAAAAAATACAACAGTTTGCTAAGCCTGTTTTAGCTAAAACATGTTTTGTCCCTTTTGCTCTTCTCAATATTTGACATTGAAAAAACGAGACAAAACATATTTTAACTAAAATAGGTTAAACAAACGTTTGTATTATTTTATGAATTTGGGGGTTAGATAAAGGCTAGGTCTTTTAAAAGATACAAAATTTCAGATGTGGACTACAAAATTTCAGAGTTTGTAATGTATCACGAGAACGGCTCGATTCTAATTACCCCGTCTACTTCGTAGCGTAAGAATGGCTTCTTTTTAAGGTCGTGGAACTGTGTGTGGCCACATTTACTCGCCTATGTCATTAGCCAAGTTAAAGTCATGTAATGTACAAGGTTGGGCAGTTGGGGCATGACAGGAGGTGGCCCATGTTTTGATTATTTTCACAACGGTCGTTTTGTTGAGATATTCCACTGGCCTGTCCAAACTACTACCCCTGAGTTTATTAAGGGACTTCCAGACTGCCCAGTGGAGATCATCAGTGGGAGTTAGGGATAAAGACGTTATAGATAAAAGGCGTATCTATCATGAGAACAAGTTAATTGTTTTCATACTGACCATGATCAATACTTCATTGCTGTGCCAGCAATACAAGAACAACTGGGCTATTAAAGCTGCCACGTACTCTGCGATCCAAATCTTTTGCATGTTAGTGGTCCCGTCCTGTAATGAAAAAAATAAAATTAAACTACTAATGCTTTCTATGGGCAATTATTTATTTATTTAATTATTCCAGTGCATAATTTTTAACCAAGCAAGCCAAGCGATTGAGGTCTACAATTTAAGTTAGGCTTTCTGAGCCTTTACTAGAAATGATCTTTAAAAGTTAAAGTAGCGCAAATTAATATTTATAAAACTAATAATTATAATCAGATTCGTTGCGTAACATTAGAGTAAAATCACACACTGAAGTTTACACTGTTTGTTTTTTATTTTTATTTTGACGTGTTGACGTTAAGCAGGCCGTAAAGATCATAAAATTATAATGTACAACGAACTTAAAAAATCTATGAATGTTTGCTACACTCATCCTAATATCATCAAAATTAGTTTAACGGTTCAAAAGTTACCACGGAATAAACATAGATATATACGAACATAAATACAAACAATGTTTTTTCGCCCCAACTTGAATTATAGCTTCCGCTCGCTTCACTCCCTTGGTCAAAAATAAAATATCGCAAAGTAAATTACCGATGTCATTTGAATAACGCTGGCACATATCATGAGTGAACAGATGATGACATACAGGAACATAACTGGAGAGAGAAGACTGTTCAAGATCTTACAATATCTGAAAAGTCATAAGAATTCTGAGAAATAGCTTGAACACAGAGAACAAAAGAATAAAATCAGTTTCTGACAGAATGTCATACTTAATTAATGATAAATGGTGCAAGTGACATTCCTTGATCCTCTTCATAGCTTTAGAATTATTCATTACTTCAATATCTTGGAATGATCGTGAACAATTTATACTGAGTAGCTCCATTTGTCCAGCAAAGAAATTCATCAGTACTACAGCATTAGCATCATACGTCGCCACGATTCCCCCTCCATAAAAACAAATTATGGCTTGTTCTATGAAAATAACCCAATATCCGAAGCCTCTAGTCCGATCAAAGGGGGCCCAAGAGCTCATTATTTCTGGATATGGCACAGTGCCGTTTCTAGCTTGCTCTCTGAATTCTGATGATGACAAAAATGCAGCTAAAGGAGCTAATATTAATGAAAACACTGAACAAGCTACTAAATTCCAGTAGAAGTATGTAACTCTGCGTGAATATTTCGTATATTTGCCAATAATTTGTTCAGTAATCGCGTCTTTCTTGAATAGTTGAGATACTTCTAAAGATGATGCGTAATGAATGATGTCTCTCCAGTATTTTTGCCAAAGCACGAAAGTACTTGCTTTTATGACGCAAACAGTGCTTAACATAGACACTGAGAGATTTCTCATAGCCAGAGCAAGATTAAACCTGATATACCACAATTCGATGTACTGACTTACAACGAAAAGTATAGCTCCTATATGAATTAAATTATAAATTAACGGACTAAATCCTTTAGTAGATTGGTAAAGACCCCAAGCTTTTAGACCCCATAGAGAAGGTCCAAGCAAAGGGTTCTGTTCGTCTTCTAAATTAAACAGAAATTTTTTGATCATTTTCAGGCGAGCGATTTGTAGCGCGAAAATAAAATGAATGATGTTTTGGCATATGATTGGTGTATTGAAAGGGTGGAAACATTTTTGTAGCCTTAACTAGTTGTATAACACGTATGGGAATAAAATACTTTTGATTTTTAAAGATAATATGGTGGGAATTACAAATTCTTTGCTTATTTTATTATTTTTCTTCTGAAATTAGTTAAGCTTCATTCATTTACTATACATTTTTTTTAATTCTCGATTTTCAGACGACCTTGTAAGAGAAAAATATTTTCCTAATATTTGCCCTAAAAATAAAATACTACCTACTTCGGTTTATCAATTTTAGAAACCATGATAAAATAATTATTTTATCATGGTTTGTAATAACTTAATAAACTCAGGCAAAAACGACCGTTGTGAAAATATTCAAAACATGGGGCACCTCCTGTCATGCCCCAACTGCCCAACCTCTTGTACATTACATGACTTTAACTTGGCTAACGACATAGGCGAGTAAGTGTGGCCACACACAGTTCCACGACCTTAAAAATACTTTTGATTTTTAAAGATAATATGGTGGGAATTACAAATTCTTTGCTTATTTTATTATTTTTCTTCTGAAATAAGTTAAGCTTCATTCATTTACTATACAATTTTTTAAAAAATTCCCGATTTTCAGACGACCTTGTAAGAGAAAAATATTTTCCTAATATTTGTCCTAAAAATAAAATATTACCTACTTCGGTTTATCAATTTTAGAAACCATGATAAAATAATTATTTTATCATGGTTTCTAAAATTGATAAACCGAAGTAGGTAGACTGAAAATAAAAACCGACTTCAATTCATGTGATGGCATGAACTTAATCCAAAATGTTTCTTATCTTCAGTGCATAATAGCTTTTTAAAAATGATTTTATCTTTTCAGTTATTTTATATTACAAAATAGTAAGTGAATTGATTTGGCAAAAATGTCCTTGTAAAGGATATACTTTCAGATTGGCCAACAAAGAAACCAGTTATAACAACTCCGTTATTTATGGACCAATTAAAAAAAAAATATGACTAAAAAATAAAAGAAAGAAAAATACCTTTATTTTTAAAAATAAATTAAGTGAAAGAATAAAAACAAAAAATTACATTAAAAATATCATTAATAACGATGCTCTGAGATGAAACATTATCATATAACCTATTCCTTTCAATCCAAGGTTGACATGAAGAGACCCCTAACTGGGATAAGTCCGCATTTGTACAGTGCTTTTTCTCGTTGTATTTATGTGTTTACAAACAAACAAACCTTTTCTTTTTTTTAAAGTCGGATGAAAATAGGATTCCTAGAAAACTAGAATAACCCAATTTAACAAACGAACAACAACATTTTATTTTATGTTAAGAAAAAATAATACAATAGTGTCAAATACAAGCAAACAGCGCAATTAGGGTTGATACTAGTTAAATTGGCTATACTTAACAAACACTTATTTTCCAAAGAAAATTGCCGACTCTGTATATTCTCATATATGACAAGCAGTTGTTATTTGAAATTTTACGTGAAGATGTAATTTGAAAATAATCGACCAGTTGGACTCGCGCATGTAGGGTGCCGTACCACAAAAATTAACGTTTGTTGTAAGAAATCCCCACTTAAATATTTATTTAGTTCTGTTTTTAGTATTTGTTGTTGAAGCGACAACAGAAATACATCATTTGTGAAAATGTTAACTGTCTAGCTATCACGGTTCATGAGATACAGCCTGGTGACAGACATACGGACGGACGGACGGAGAGACAGCCGGACAGACGAACGGACGAACGAATGGACGGACGGATGGACAGCGGATTACTAGTGTTAGGGTCCCGTTTTACCTTTTTGGTACGGAACCCTAAAAATAGTTTTTATTTTCGTGATTTCTATTGCAGCTATGTGATTATTATGTATAGATATTACGTTATGAGACGACAATAAATACCTATATAATTATAGCTTCATGAAAATGCAATGTGTATTGTGAATTTGTGTGTTACATTATGTAGAATAATCGTCCTCAAATTCTTGATTGGAATAAACACAAGGTAGAATGTAGAAGCTACTTCGCTTCCCGCGCAGATCTGAATGATGTCAATAGGCGATGCAGCAGCAACCGATCACTATTTGGATGCAAACTATTTACTATTTTTTGACATAGGTGCGAGCAAAAGGTTTCAAGATGACAAAAGAAATAAAGAAAAAAATAACTCATGACAATTATGTAATTACTAATTACGGTTTATAAATTTGAATTTATTTTCTTAGAACAACCGAAAAATTAAAGCCATGGAATTGATTAAATTGCTAATAAAATTTGTTTGTTTGCTTTATTGTTACAAATTTAAAATACAAAAATTTGATAGCTCAAATATTATTTTTTGATTTTCATGTCAAAGTGTCCATTTTTAAGCAGTCTTAAGATGTGGTTATTACCTCTTAAAAAATCTGCAACACAAAAAGTAAGAATAAAGAGAAATAAAATTTATTTTCCTTGCTTCATTTTTAATCTTCAGGTGTTGTTTTGTTTTATGTGTGTATAAGTGGCCAAAAATTGTGTCAGATTTTTGAAGCTGTCCAAAGGCATCTGACATAGCTTGATGACTGCCAAACAATTACAGCCAGGATCAATGGCTTAGGGCTTCTTAGGACTCTTACTTTAGAAGTTATAACTTAAAAGGGGACACACATTTTACCACTTTAGTAGTGTCCCTCGTGTAAACTATTCAGTTTAAAAAAATATATATTAGAAACCTTAAAATCATCTTTGAATACCTATCCATAGATACCCCACACGTATGGGTACGTTGAAAAAAATTTTTTTTGAGTTTCAGTTCTAAGTATGGGGACTCCTCAAATTTATTGTTTTTTTTTTTATATTTTTGTGTAAAAATCTGAATGCGGTTCACAGAATACATCTACTTACCAAGTTTCAACAGAATAGTTACTATAGTTTCGAAAAAAAAGCGGCTGTGACATACGAATGAACAGACAGACAGACAGATAGACATGACGAATCCATAAGGGTTCCGTTTTTTGCCATTTAGCTACGGAACTCTAAAAATGATATCCGTTTCTGTTCAAATAATTTATTTATAATGGGGGCAGCACTGGACCCCGAAAAATTAATGTATCCCTTAAGTGAAATATAATTTAAAATTTAGTTATTACCAAGCCGAAGATTCAAACTATTTAATGAACTACTGTTTACATTTTGAAGTAAGATCATGAAGATTTTCTACGCAAAGGGTCTAGCCGTACTTTCATAGCGAAACTGCCCCCGATAGGAACCTATATCGTAACCTATGTTATATTGTACAGGGTACTAATAGTAGTTGATCCAGGAGATATTAGCTCTATATCTTAGTCAATTGAGGAGCTATTTGAAAAAAAGTGTCTGGAGGCGAATTTTTTTCAAAATGGTATATTTTTGTTAATTTTAAAGCTAGAATAATGAATCCAATTCCGTTTGTTATCGTAAATTTTACAGATTATTTTAAAATAATTTGCTATGAGCCAGCCCTAAATAACGATATGAAAAAATGAAAAAAGAATTTTTAAAATTAATTTCTATCAGATCGAGTTGAATTACCACTTAGAGAAAAATATATAATAATTGTCTATACCTTGCCTAACAGCATGCCAAGTTTCAATAAAATCCATTAGGTGCAACATGTTAAAAAAAAATAATAAAAATAAGTGGACCGTCTATGACCACTTTGTTGACGCTTCCGAATTGTATTGAATCGGACTTTGCCCGCACGTACATGTTCCTACTCGATCACAGTGCATAGTCGTGGTACGCTTTCGTTGTTATTATTTGCGCAGTTTACAAATTCCTAATTCTGGGACGTATTGTTTGTTCATGTTTAAAAATATATATATCGTCGTTCTGTTTCTACATCAATATGGGAAGGTCCTGGGCGTGTGTCGTTAGTAGCCGGTGATTTAGAATACGGAATTAATCGACATTTATGACACAGAAAATCTCCAACTTTAAATAGCTTCATTTGAGGAACGTTGTATTTACACACTTCATCTTCCGTTTGCTTATTTTCTTTCGTTTTCCAGTCTTCCGCAATATAAAACCACAATTACTACATCTCCTAGACATAGTCGATATATTTTTAGGTCACTGCTATATTTACTGGATAACCAATAAATATATAGTTCATGTTTAAAAATATATATATATATATTTTTTTTTAAACATGAACAAACAATACGTCGCAGAATTAGGAATTTGTAAACTGCGCAAATAATAACAACGAAAGCGTACCGCGACTATGCACTGTGATCGAGTAGGAACATGTACGTGCGGGCAAAGTCCGATTCAATACAATTCGGAAGCGTCAACAAAGTGGTCATAGACGGTCCACTTATATTTATTATTTTTTTTTAACATGTTGCACCTAATGGATTTTAATGAAACTTGGCATGCTGTTAGGCAAGGTATAGACAATTATTATATATTTTTCTCTAAGTGGTAATTCAATTCGATCTGATAGAAATTAATCTAAAAAATTTTTTTTTTCATTTTTTCATATCGTTATTTAGGGCTGGCTCATAGCAAATTATTTTTAAAATAATCTGTAAAATTTACGATAACAAACGGAATTGGATTCATTATTCTAGCTTTAAAATTAACAAAAATATACCATTTTGAAAAAAAGTCGCCTCCAGACACTATTTTTCAAATAGCTCCTCAATTGATTAAGATATAGAGCTAATATCTCCTGGATCAACTACTATTAGTACCCTGTACAATATAACATAGGTTACGATATAGGTTCCTATCGGGGGCAGTTTCGCTATGAAAGTACGGCTAGACCCTTTGCGAAAAACGGCTGCTTTTGGCGAATGTGCATAGAAAAGATTCATGATATCTCCAGCACTGGACCCCGAAAAATTCAAGTATCATGTGATCGCCTTTTTAAACCATTTCATTTTACGTTTTTTGCTGAACAGAAAGATTTTCCTCAAAGAGCATGTAATCCGCTATTTTCCAACAAGTCAAAAATCAGACACTTTTTTCTAAACGTCAAACATTTTCTATGGGATTTGTATGAAAAACAAGCAGATGATATCATAGTTTCTTGGGGTCAAATAGTGCTCTTATTAACAGTTTTTCTGCATACCTAAATAAATCTAAAATTACGTTCAAATCGATATGTTCATACAGTACAAAATAATTTATTTTTGACCGAGGAAAATATCCAATTGTACAATGGCTATTTTGGCACGAGAGAAGTATTAAGTATATAACGTGGAAGGGACATACCCGTAATAAATTAAACTACGAGCTATACTGACTCACAAAAGTATAACGAAATTAAAATAACAGTCAAAAAGCAAGAAAATATTTGGCATTTCCATACAAAAGTGTGCAGCTGCTCAGGGAATTTGTAAGGAAATAACAATTGTTTTGTTGCTTTTTGACTGTTATTATAATTTAATTATACTACAGTGATCTAGCACAGCCTGTGGTTTGATTTATAACGGGTATGTTCCTTCTACGTTGTATAACTTGTCTTCAATGTGTGTTAGTAGAATTAATTAAAAAAAATGCCAATGAAAATTCTTTAGGTAAAATGTTAAAATAATATAAAACCCAAATTATTGCACAAAATAAATAAATACAAGACATAATTATCTTAAAAACTAGGAAATGCGGCCTTATCGCTAAATAATCTTTATTTTATGTTTCTTTTTTATATTTTTAATTTCATCAAAGCAACCTCTTTAAATAGAAAAAAGTGAAAGAAAATTAGGTAGTCCGGGTGGTCAATATAATAAACATACATAAACATCTTACTTAAATACATACAACTTACAATGAACAAAAAAATATATATTAACAGTACAAGATGAATAAACTAAGGGGAAATAAGGGAAGGATAATTATTTACCTTTCATAAGGATAGAAAGTAAGATTTTATTCGGAATTTAAAGCTAGCTAGTGCGTGGGCGCAAAATAAACATGTTATTATTTAAAACAAATTAAAAGAAGCTTTTATCTAAAGCAATGAACTTAAAGTTTCGAGTGCTCCTCATGACGAATCAAATGAGCGCAAATTCGTTTCATTAAAAAGTTCCTATGTCCACCTTCCTATCATCAGCTCAGCTTCATCATCAGATAAGCTCTGAGTCATCATAATACAGCATTGTCACGATATATACGTATATTTCAACTCAATCGAAAACCAGAAAGTTGGACAGACAGTCAGACAAGGGACAGGGAAATAAGAGCTTGTAATAAAAAAATGGTGAGTCGTATGGAAAAATTGTTTTGCATATATTCTAAACTAGGTGAATTAAAATGTAAATATAAAATGTTTAGTCGACTAGATGCATCGTCATTCTCTCGGCGCTCGTCATGTTCGGCTTTTCTGAGTAAATTAATTTTATCAAGTTTTATATATTCACGTTAATATAAAATTTAAAAAATGAGCAAGGAGAAATCTTAGGATGTACCAACTGCTTCTTTTCTCGCGCAGATGGTAGATGCTGATCGACGAAATAGGCAAAAATGCGAATTATTTTAATGGACTAAACAAATATGATCCCATCAGTCAGATATATGATATAGACGAAGAGATAAATTGGAGCAATTCTCATAATATCCGGGCATTATGTAAAATGCACAACAAGCTAATTTGGGCAAAGTTATAAATTATGATTACAATTTCTTAATTTATCACATTACCTAGACATTATGATTCTTGTCATGGAGATTACGGGCAATCTGATAATACACAACAAACGCGTGTCATACGCGCGCTGACCAAAACATGTCAAAGGACTTAATTGTATCTAATGTCTAAAAAAAAATTAAATAAAAAAAATCTAACGTCCCTGTTCTAGTATGTTTTTGATGTTTGCAATACTGTTGTCAAACAATCAATAGTTTAACAATAGATAGTTTTAAACGAAAAATGACGAAGTATCGAGAGCTCCTTTAGTGCCATACTATTGATAACAAACTATACTATCGATAGTATTAATCGATGACGATGAATTAACTGTCGATAGTATTGCTTTTCATAATGCAAAAACTATTGATAGTTATGAATTATCGATTGTTACCTTTATTTCAATAGTATCGTCATCGATATCATAGACTGTCGTCGCAGAGGCAGCGCCAGTCAGTGACAGTCCACGAATAAAACTACTTCGCCAATTTGTCATCAATGCATCCTCAATGCGTTGACACATTGATGACACATTGACGACGTTAACGACACATGACACATAAATGACACATTGACGAGGTTGAAGTTAACGATACATAAACGACACATTGACGACGTTGACGGCACATTGGTGCAACTTTGACGACATTGTTTTATTGGCAGTCCGCCATGCGGTCCGTCACTGACTGTCGGTGCGACAGAATGTCCACGACATCGACTGTCTAAACTTATTAGGGTCTCATAAGAAGGCTCAAGGTCGCTCAACGCGCTCGGTATTTCTCAACGTAAACGAATCAGAAATGAGAAAATTCGTAGGAGAACAAAAGTCACTCATACAGCCCAGGATTAGCTCGTCGAAGTGGCAGAGGGCGGGATACATAGCGAGATCAACCGATGACCAATGGGGCAAAAAGGATATCGAATAGCGACCGCGTACTGGCAAGCAAAGCGTAGGACACAAGGTAGTCAGACGACCCGACCAAGGTCGCTGGAAAGCGCTGGATGTAGGCCGCTCTTGATCAGTCTTTTTGGAAATCCTTGGGAGAGGCTTATGTCCAGCAGTGGAGGTTGGGCGGCTAAAATGATGAAAATTCTGCCTCCCAAGTGGCTTCAGGCCAGGCTCCGAAGCACAGCTAAAGATGCAGTAACAACACACACACGCTCACGGAACACGCTCGGATAAGTTAGATGACATTTTTGTAAGATAACACTAAACAAGAAAAACTCAATAATTGAAACAAACAATAAGTTAGTACCTGTTAAATATAAGTATAATATATAACATCGATCGCAGGGCAAGCAATATCAATAAAAAATTCAACTACTTGTTAGAGAAAGGTTAAAAAAAAGTAGCCGCTTTAGAACAAAAGTGCTATATAGGGTTAATTTCAAGCAAATTAAGTAGTTTTTGCGCGAAGAAAATGTTGGAAAAAATTAAATATGATTAAGGATTTTTTAAACACGAGGGAACAATGAAGGGAAATTTAAAAGTAAACTCGCTAGTATTACGGACTCAAAATATCGAAGTTTGGAATCACGAAATCAATCAGCAGATAGATCAATAAATAATATCCTTGTTTGATTATCGCTCATTACTATTTATGTTTACTCTTTTGTTCTGTTCTAAGTTTACCTAGCCAGCAGCTACGCGTCAAGAGAGTATGAATGAGGACTATCTTAAAGAGTATGTCACCACGCTTGCAGACCAAAACCGATGCGTGTACCATCCTTAGTCCGGCGAACATGGCGACGTTGAACCTTGTTATACCACGCTCATAGCTCGAGAAGCCAGTTGGACTCGTAGATAGGGATATAGGAGTGTAAGAAATCTTGGCAGTCAGTAAGTATGCGAGAGCGGGAGTTGAAAGAACCGGCGGAATACTTGCATGAAATCAGTATGGGGAGGATTTACTTAGTGTGTGATTTATATTTTGAAGGATAGTAGACTGCTTTATTGTTTTTGTGTCCGTCGCGTTGCTCTGCAAGTCTTCTATGTAAGATTCATGATTTGTCGAAACTATCGTTATATTCCGGCATTCTGGTTTCTATTTTTTTTGGATGTGGCCTCTGACTTCAGTCTACTGATTTTGACTTCTGGCTTCTGGATTCTGTTTTTGTCAACCGATTTCCTGTTTCTGTTTTTTGGTTTTTAATTTCCTGGTACATTTTTTGAAATCCAATTTCTGATTCTTGCCTATTTGTTCTATGCTCCTGGGTCTTGGCTCCTGATTTCTATCTTTTTGATCTTTGATTTTGGCTAATGGCTCCTGACTTCTAATATTTTCAGCTTCGGTCCTTGGATTTTGGGCTTAATATAGTAATTATTACGCTTTTACTAAATTTAGTTTACATTCCATTTATATTATTCTTATTAATTTTTCTTCCTTGTAGGGTCCCCCATAGGTGTACTGGTCACTATTGTGGCGATTTTGGTGTCGTTAGTCTTGGTCTTTTGCGAAATCTATTTCTTCAAAGTGTTATCTGCAGACCATCTTGGGCGATCGGTACGTTTGATATATCTTCTTCCAATTCTATATCAGTTTGTGTCAGTTTCTGATAATTCATAGACTTTTTTCGCTGCTTTTTAATAAGGGTTCGATTTTCTGCAATGTATATCCATTCTGCTTTTGTTTTGTGCGTGTAGTGGCAGATATCGTTGTAAAGGAGTCCTCCCAAGTGTAAATAGGTCATCAAAGTTTCCGCTTGGCTTCTCTGCGTCTGCAAATTGCACGAAGTGTACGCGTAGGATTGAGCATCTCACTACATGACCGTAATATAATATCCTTTGTACCTTTTATTATTTTAGATATAGTTTTCCCTTTCACGATTTCTTTAATTTTTTGTTTGGTGTGTTATGTGCGAGACCAGAGGATTACTTATCCTCGAAGTATTTGGCTTTCGTATTTTCTAAGTCTTAACCGACTTTCTTTTGTTAATACAAAAACGTTCAAAACATATGTAATGCACGGCTAATGACTATTTTGTTCATCAACCCCGCTATGCTGCAGTCTATTTGATTATTTTGTATAAATGGTAATAAAATTTTGTTTGTTTTTTATTGATTTAACTCAACGGGTTTTGTGTATGCACGGCTAATAACTATTTTGTTCATCAACCCCGCTATGCTGCAGTCTATTTGATTATTTTGTATAAATGGTAATAAAATTTTGTTTGTTTTTTATTGATTTAACTCAACGGGTTTTGTGTATATATCCGGTTGTGTGTAACTGAAATGTATGCGCCTAAGTACTTGATTTCTGCTATAGGTTCAATTATAGCTCTTCTAAGTGTTCTGCTTGGTTATTTTTCGACTGTTGAACCAACTGAACGAAGAAGTTCTTTCATTTTAGTAATGTTTCGATCAATTACTTCTTCTATTTCTTCTATTCTATTTCTATTTCTTCCCCGATCATTATTATGTCATCTGCGAAAGATAATACAATGGGCAGGATTATTTCCAAGTCTTGTTCAAGTCTCACTGCATTTTCCTCTTCCTCCAGCGTTTTAAGCACCTGATGAACAGGTAGCCTTGACGCCTTTGCCCTTGCTGATATTATCCAAATTTTGTCGTCACCATGATCTGAAAGTATAGTCATTCATGCATGCTATATTATCCTATTATGAGAGGTGCACCTACTCTAGTTAGCAGTATGACGTTATCGACTGCTCTTTCCAGGTCAAGGGCCACGGCGTAAATTATTGCTCCTTCTCTCCACGTAATATCTAAAACACGCCAAAGTGTAAAAATATGATCCTCAGTTGATCGGTTATAGATCTGATAGACTCAAATCTTACTTGGAGAAATTACGTAGAAACCGTTGTTAGTAAACTCAGCAAATTCTCATATGCACTGCGTGAACTCAGGACAGACACAAACGAAGAATGCGCCCTCACTGCCTGTCATAGCCATACTGCAGCCTGAATAAGGTATGGAATTACCTTTTCGGGAAATTCGATAAATGTCCAAGCGGTATTTATTTTACAAAAACGGCTCGTGATAATAATAACATTCACACGACCTCGTGAAACATGTCGAGAACTCTTCGGCACATTAAAAGTGTTAACGGTCACGGGAATGTATATTTTTGAATTATGTTCCTTCATTCGTAAACACACGCACTACGTCGAAAGATACGGCTACGGATATGACTCGCCGTTTTGCATCAGGTCGAGCAAACGATTTAGTTCTACCCGCATCACACCACCATTTTTATAAAAGTTGTCCCTATTACATGGCTATCACGGTATACAATCACCTTCCAAAGTAAATATATAAAAGAATCCCAGGAAACTAAATTTGACGCTGAATTAAAAATTATTCTTTATAAATAAAATATTATACATTAAATTAAAAGAATACTGGGATAGTAAATTATAAGAATGACATTTAATTTATAGCATTGGTTTACTAAGTTGGTTTTTTTTTTTGTAAAATAATAAGACCTTTTTTGACAATGTAATGAAATGTGCATGTGTACTTGTTACAAATTTTATATAAATAAATGAATATGAATACGAATATTCAGGAATGCCGGTTGGTAATGTCCTAAAGTGGTAATAGCCGCGTCAAGCCTTTTGCTAATCATCAGCCATTAAATTATTTTATGAATGACCGATGAAAGTAACTGCGTTAGTCCATCTAGTTTGAAAACAAGATTTCGCCAAAAAATGGCAATTTTTAGCAGAAATGCGATTTACAGCTAGACGGGTATCAATGATACCTTCAAAGGTTATTCATGGAATAATTTAGAGGTCTATCTATTGCCTGAAGGTAAGCAAAATGTAAATCATTACCATATTTACGATTGAACAATATATTACCAATAAGGTTGCCACTTATGCCTTGTATTCTAACTTAATGTGTACTTAAAATACGCCTAACTTAGTTTGAATTAGGTTATTACTCTACTTAACAAAACATTTTAATAACTAAACTTTAATGACGAATGTTTTAAAGTATTAATACCGAGCAATCACAGCTTTATTGCCTCATGCAAAAAGTTTTATATACTATGAGTATACAACAATTACGTTCATCATTTATGTGTTTGTTGTGAGAACATCATGATAAAGCAGACACGTATCACAGATATAATCATGCTGAGTTTGGCCATCAGAACATTTAAAACAATATTTAAATTTGAACGACATGCATGTTGATGGACATGCTGTAAGATGCATGGATTTTTTTAATTTGTTACACATAAATGGTTGTGAAACTACTGTACGCCAAGAAGAGCTTTCCTATTTCATATTTTCTTCTTTAAAAATTCAACATTTCTTGTATTGTACTCCTTCAGTCTTAACTGTTTTTTTTTGCCTGGAGGTTATTATAGGTTAAGGAATAATATCACTGTCTGAGTCAATAACCATAATATTGTAATATTGCTGTTTTCTGGCATAACGTTAGGCTATGGTTTATTTTTATCAGATACAACAGCTGGCTGCTTAGTTGTTGTATCTGTTAAAAATAAACAGAATCAAATTCGGTCTTGGATCTATTTTTTTGATCATCAGTACTTTAAGCGTTAGTGTGCATTCATCTACAATATATTCGACTTTAACTTTTTCAGGACGTCTTAATTTAAGGAAATCATGAAAACATAAAATATCATTTCTAGCATCAGTTTATTTTAAAACCAAAACAGACTCTTCAGTAATAAGTATTGTGTCGAGTACTGCCGGACTTTTCGTTGCTCTGGGAAATCTTGTCATCTTTGAAGCGGTGCATAGACTGATGAATGTCAACTACATGAGTTATAGTTTGAAATGTATTAGGTGTTCCAGGTCTAGACATATTGTTTTCTTTTTCGTCAGATCCTACCAGTGTTCCCACAATTTCATACTCCGGCGTTTAAACGGGCTTCCGGTGATATTGAATCGCGGTTCAGATAGGAGATTACTTTTCTGGAACAGTTTAATTCTGAGTAATTGTATAATATTTTTTGGATAAGTAACATTGGCGTAGATATTGTTTAGTACAAAAACAGCTGAAGTTCAGGTAGTAAAACTCGTAGGTAATTGGAGAGTAGTTTGAAATATAACTTGATGGTTTCGCAGCGTAGATTGTACTGGCTGCAGGATTGGAACAAGAGATTTTAAAATGTTATTGATATCTCCTTCCGTCATATACATGCACATAACCATTTTCATACATCTTGTAAGCATTTCACAGGCATCAGTTGCGTTAGTAACGTCTCTTCCATACAACACTTGCCGATCAAGTGACTAATTTACAGCACCCCCAATTCCATCAACAACTCATGCCTGCTTTCGAACAAACGACCATGTTCCAAACTTCAGGTTTAGTTTAACTCCAAACAAGCTGGGAAAAAATATATCTTTTTCTGCCTGTTCTGAAATGATGGATCTGAGTAAAAGTGGATGGTGTCGAGTTTGGGTGTTTTGGCTTTAGTAATTTTTAATACAGGTATTTAAATAAGCCCATGTTGCAGGAGGATGATGTAAATTATTATTGGATACCGTACAAAATGATTTTGCTTCCTTAGCCCAATTAATCATACCGCAGTGCAGTGTTATCTGATTTTTTCTAGCACCAAAATGCATAGACTGAATTTTCTCATGCAACTTATTTACATGCAAAATTTTCTGAGGAATCACATACCATAATTGTATAACTTCATTTGGTCCCAAGTCTCTGATGATTTCTTGGTATTTTTGCTGTTGGTG
Organism: Acrobasis suavella; assembly: GCA_943193695.1. Taxonomy (NCBI): domain Eukaryota; kingdom Metazoa; phylum Arthropoda; class Insecta; order Lepidoptera; family Pyralidae; genus Acrobasis; species Acrobasis suavella. The sequence goes on from OW971928.1 coordinate 36,581,762, forward strand.
ATAAACGTTATAGCAATGCTTCTTGTAGACTTTGGAATTGCTGTTATAGAGCTCTGTTAGTTCATCTGCGCTTCCATTTATAAGTCTGTTTTTTAACCGACTTCCAAAAAAGGAGGAGGTTATCAATTCGTCGCGATCTTTTATTTTTTTTATGTATGTTCACCGATTATTCAAAGATGTCTAAAAAATTCATTTTTTGTTTGAATGGGTATACTTTCTAGGTGGTACCATGGAAATTTTATCAAAATCGGTTGTATAGTTTGGGGGTGAAGTCGGCTTTCAGTTTTGAAAAATTATTTAGTTTACCTTAATCTTTGTTATTCCAGAGATCACTTATTCATAACTTTAACTCGATCCCACTGTTGCCATGTTCCTGATTCACTTGGCCTCTAAATATTGTAATTTTCTGTTCTCTTCATTTCTCGCACACTTCCAATTCATCGATTAAATTGGTCACCTAAATCACACAGTAAGTCAGTTATTAATTTAGTAATGTTATTTTTAAAGCAATGAATACCAGATAATAAAATGTTGTGAAGAAGTTGCCTCCTTTTTTTATAAATTTCACAGAGTATCCAGTAGATATCTTCTTTGTTGTTTGGCTTTTCATTAGGTTAACCGCTCTTTTTCCCAAAAGTACAACGACTTATGTCGTCTTGAAAAAAAATGGTCGAATTTGTTTCTCAGTATCTAATTTTTAAGGGAATTTCATTTTCTTTTGCCGAACTTTGCCATGTATTCTTAAGTCTTGTTAGTTTTTCAGTTTCTTGCATTGCAATATTTTTCTTTTTTTCTTTTCATAATTAGAACCGCACTTCTTGTGAGCATTGCTAAGAGCCATTTCCAGAAACTCTTTTCGCGGTTCATTCTTCATAATTCGAAATCTCGAATCTTATGGGTTAAAAGTGCCATTGGGATCTTAAACAAAGAATATAAAGAATAATTGAACGATCGAGCGAAGCAAGTGCAGCAACTTGTATTGTAGCCCAATGCAAGTTAGGGTAAAAAGATATGTATATTTGTATGTTTAGCGATAGACCAAATGACATAAACCACATTTTGATGGATATCGGCAAGAACAATTACGGACTTTAAAATAATTGAGAACAGTACGGTCTTAGCAGGTAGTAACGGATGCGTCCGCTCAGTAAGACTGTCGGACTATAGAACTCCTCGTTATTGTGTTTCACTCTTTACCATTTAGACATTATTCGTTGAAAATCGAATAAACTGTGGGTTCAATCGGAGCGTGTGTTTCAACCGTGAAGTATAAATTAATGAAATGTCAATGCCGCTTAAAACTGGCGGTTGGATCAAAACAACTTCCAATGATTTTGAAAATCGGGAATGTGTAGTCAAATCTTTTTCTAATAATTATGAAACTAATAAAAGCACTAGTTTTTTTTCGTATCACTCATTACGTGAGATTTTTTTTACTAAAATCTATACTATAATTATACAGTAAAAAAAATGTGTCTGTACATTAAAAATTTTTCCAAAAAAAATATTTGATGCGATGGAGATATAGTAATAGAGTAAGAAAAAAAAAATTATGTATGTTTGTCTGTTTGTACACGCTAATCTCCGGAAATACTGGAAGGATTCAAATGAAACTTTTTTTGTTATATAGCTGTGAAGCCTGGGCAACATATAGGCTATAATTGATTTTGGAAAATGGAACACATGATGGAGATTTATAATGGGCCAGCTAAACTATAAGAAATATTAAAATGCCGCCTTAGCAAAAGTTCTTAAGTCTGATGAGAACTTTTTGTTGAGGTATAATACAACTGACCAAGCGCAAGTCGAACGCTCGCGAAGGGTTCCGTACCATAATCTATGAAAAATCACGTTTATAGCCCCATAAATATTTATTTTATTCTGTATTTAGTATGTTTTTGTTCAGCGGCAACAAAAAAACATCATTTATAAAAATTTCAACTTTTTAGCTATAATGGTTCATGAGATATAGCCTGGTGACAGACAGAATGGCAGACAGACAAACAGACGGACGGTCTTAGTAATAGGGTCCCGTTTCTACCCATTTGGGTACGAAACCTTAAAAATCGAAGATTTGGAACACCTGATGCAGAACCAAGTTAAATTTAATTCATTAATATTTGTTTACTAAAATCGATGATCATCTGATGTGTAAATATAAGATATCAGGTTAAAGTTGTTTACCATAATATAATAACATAAGCTGAGAGTAACTCCATGTGGTGAAGGCGGTGTCAGTTTAGGCCTAATTTTTGATATCGACTTGCCTCAACTGGCTAAATCTCTCATTTGCTGTCTAATTGTTTGGGATGAATACACAACCTTCAGAGCATAACACACCAGGAAAAATCTTAGTTATGTTGACACCAAAAAATTAACAATACACATCAATTAATAAAGAACTTATGACGCAAATTATTGGTAATGAAGTGGTTTATACTTTCTTGGATAGTGTTATTGATCAGGACGACGCCACCAATTATCCAGTTGAGTTTCTTAATTCTTTTGCAGCAAATGGACTCTCGGCTCACAAAATAAGTTTTAATGTCGGAGAAAAAATTCGACTCCACCGAAACTGTGTAACGGAACCCGACTTAGTGTCTGAGCACAGTATGCCGAAGTTCAGCGGCTGAATTTCAGTCAAAGCATGCCTGCAATGTCATTTGCATTACTAGCAACACATAATGCCGAACTTCCGATGCTTTTGCCTGAATCAGAACTTCGGACCCGTACCCGCATCCGTTCCCGCTCCCGCAACCCGCTCTCGATCCCGCTCCCGCTCCCGATCCCGCTCCCGCTCCCACTCCCACTCCCGCTCCCAATCCCGCTCCCGCATCCGCTCCCGCTCCCGCTCCCGTTCCCATTCGCCGCAGACGCGCCAAAGACGCAGAATAAATTCTCATACATAGGGCGCACTATAAGTTTCCGGAACTGGCCACTTACATAAACAATATTTAAAAATTTATTGCAACATTTGAAAATAGAACTCTTTGGCTGTAGAATGCAGTTTGTTTCATCTGACTGTCTTTTGTTTTTACCTTGTGGCGCCATTTAAAAAATTGTGTGTCTGCATCAACATGGATTTAACTCGGGAAAATTTTCGTAGTATGATTTTCTACGATTTTAAGTGTAATTTGACAGCTCAACAGAGCATCGTTTGGCTTGAAACAGCTTTTGGCAATGAAGCACCATGCAAGACAACTGTTTATAGCTGGTTTGCAGAATTCAAGCGTGGTCGTATCAATCTCAGTGACGAATCTTGTAACGTAAGTACTCGTTACTTAAAAATTATATAAAAAATAAATAAATAATTAAACCTAAATATCAAAATAATAACTTAACTTAAACCTAAAAATAACTTAAAACTATAAATAACAATAAAATAATATACATACCTAAATCCCAAACTAAAATTAAACCTTAACTTATTATTGTACAAGTTTCATTCTGTTGACTGTACCGAGTTGGCGTTCTATTGTCCTCACAATCGGCTCCCATTGGTCCTCACCCATCGTATGATCCATTACGTCATCGATCAGGCGATCGCGCTGCGACCGGCGCCCGCGGCCCGCGCTCCCCGAGGCGGCCCGAGCCTCAGCCAGCCTGAATGTCGGCAATCATAAAAACATCTCGTAGCGAGCGGCACGTATTGCGCGCTCCGCGTCGGGTTTGGTTACTTACGTCATAAACGTCTTCAAAGTACCTATACCTAAGTCTCTCGATGAGCATTGCTTAATTTAATTAGAAGTTTCATTGAAATCATCGTACTTGTGAAATACGTGGACACCAGTGTTGGCCACTTACACACACGAAAAACAACTAAACAAACGTGGATTTAAACCCCTAATTGGGTAAGTGTTGAACAGATATCAGTCAGTAGCTTAGCTGTAGTTTGTAAGTGTAGATTAAGTGTGTATTTTGCAAGCTAATTCACCACTATGTATCACTCATCTCTTACTGGCTGTCAATGGAAAGAAAGCATCTGATCATACCTGCCAAGCTGATTTTGCATCTCACAAAAATAATAATCATATTGTGTCACTTATCACTTTCATCCTTTATGTTTGGGCTTTTCATCTCATAATCACAAATCATTGTAACTCGCTGTCTGCTAAAACAAAACCGCTCTGATTGCCACTGACACTGCACCTTCTACACATTTGGTACTTCCGATAGCTTATCGCCGCCAGCCATCAGTGTTGCCAATCAGAGTGGGATCTGGGATACATTCCTTACCCGTACTATTATTTATAGGGTTCAAGATTTGGGGCATTCTGCTCCCACGATCGACATCACGCACCGAGCTACCGCCCGTCGTAGATTCTTCGTCGCACGGGGCTACGCTGACCTACCCCCGGAATACCTACTCGCTGAGCTGCCGACCACCAGGAGCTGCTATCACCGTCCGCACCCGGGAAGTACCACCGTTAGCGAACAAAGTGAAAAAGTGCAAACAGACGGGCCTTCCGCCCACGACCTTTCTTTAAATTTTAAATAAATTTCTAGTCGAAGCCTTTCGTTTTCTTTTAAAACCCGGCTCTGCGACAGTGGCGCCAACGTGGTTATTTTAAAGGTCTGTTTTTTTTTCACTTTGTTAGCAGTAGTTGTGTGCATGTGTTTGTTTTTATTTTCATTTTTGTGAAACGTCCTTTTTATTTTTCTTTCATTTCCATTGAAACTAACTAATTCGCACTTAATTTAACCCTGCGACCATTGCATTTGTTAAAACTAAAATTCTTCCGTACTAAAAGTACAGTCGGCAGGATATAAAATTGTACAAGTGTGAATTAATTAATTTTTAATCATTTTTCAGCTTTCATTTCTTTTCCTTCTTCATGGTGTTGATTTATATTTTTTTTTCACAATCATTTTTTTTTATTTGCAAAGACGTTGTAGTTTTTAACGCTGGTTTGTAACAGAGCAGGTTATTTATCGATTAGTATTCGTAGCTTAGTCAAGATTATACCGAAATATTTTGTTCAACACTTACTCAAGGAACACACGTTACTTATATTTTTTTCTCTGACTCTTTTTCCTTTTATTAAAAAAACATGGCCTATCACATAAAACTTTTGTCACTAAACAAGGCTGAGTTGGAATACGAAGTAGGCGTCAGAGGTGAAACGCCAGCTAGTACAGTCACGGAACTGCGAAAACAAATTTCAAAATTATCAGCTTTATTCCCATCAGAGGACGTCTTGAATAGCCCATATGATATAAATAGTGATTTGTTAGGTGTAAACGCTGTTATAAGCAAAATTTCAACAGTTTTAGATTCGGACGAATTGCCAGACAAAAATACACTTTTGCGTACTCAAAATTTGTTACATCATATTTATCACCGCCTTAAAAGAATTCAGCCCACTGATACACAGTCTAAATCAATGAGAGACTCTGCAATACTTAAATTTAAGGATTACTACCGGAAATATGACGCTATCAAGGATAGTGTCGTTGATCCCCTTGATTTCCAAGCAACCGAGCAGGAAGCTACGAACCCCTTAAATATCAAGGTAACTTGTGAGCGTGGGATTTCTAGCGAAATTACTAAGATTAAATATGACGGAAAATCATGTGTGCGCACATTTATACAGCGTATTTCAGAATTTTGTGATGCAAGAAAAATTGATGACTCAAAGCTGTTGTCATATTGTACGGAAATTTTTGTAGGAGATGCACTCCATTGGTATAGAGGCATCAAAGCTAACGTTAAAAAGTGGAGTGAACTCGTTTCTATTTTGATTAAAGATTTCGGACCGGCAGATTATGACTATAGGCTAATTTCTGAAATTCGTTCACGAACTCAAGGTGAGACTGAGAACATAACAATTTATCTGTCCATCATGACAGGTATGTTCTCTCGTTTGTCAAAACCCTTAACGGAAGAGGAAAAATTAGAAATTGTCCTTCATAATATAAGACCAACTTATACGAGCACTTTAGCAGCAGTTTCAGAAATAAAAGACATTGACTCTTTAAAAACGATTTGCCGAAATTATGAAAATTTCCAGTCTCGTCTCGCTCACTTTCATGAGCCAGTTAATCCCTCAGCTGACACTTTAGCTCCGGAATTTGCCTATTCTGGTGGTACCAAACAAAACAATTACTATCAAAGGCAAACTTATAATCAAAATCTTAAATCAAATAATACATTTTACAAAAACAATTACAAAAACAGCTACGATAGTAAAAATACAAAATATGAAAACAACAACAATAAAAGCTACAATAATAAAAATACAAAATATGATAATTTAAATGCTATAGATACAAACACAGGAAATGATAAGAAACGTTTTTGTCCTCGCTGCCGCGTAGACACTCATAACTTACGTCAGTGTACGGCTAACAAAGACGAGGTATTTTGTTTTGTCTGTGGTCGAAAAGATGTTAAAACACCACAGTGCCCGACTTGTTCAAAGGCTAAGCGTACTACTGCAAGTACAAAAAACTGAATAGTGAGAATTGTGCCAATCCCCAAAACAATAAATTTGATAAAGCCGATTGGAATTGTTGGCTTAAAACCGTTTCAAACTTTTTTAGGTCCTATAGGATTGACACAATTCTACATAAAAAACCACCACTCGATAATAGACCTTATGTCACTCTCGATATTAATGATATTCAAATAGCTGGTCTTTTAGATTCTGGATCTGCTATAACAATAATTGGTAACAATACACATATACATCTATTAAAACATGGATTTTTCATGCATGACGACACTAATACAACAGTACAAGCTGCGGGTGGTCAAGTGTTACGAAGTATCGGTTACTTTTCCTTACCTATTAAGTTTGATAACCAATTGCACATAATAAAAGCATTTGTTATACCATCTATCACTTCCAACCTTATATTAGGAGTAGATTTTTGGAGAGATTTTGGAATTTGTCGTAAATATTTAAGTAGTTTACAATTCACGGAAGACAAAAAGGCAACACTTGAGCTCGAAAATTCAGGCAAACATTTACACGGTTATAATAATTTAACAGAAACAGAGCGTCAGTTAGCAGACAATGTTATAGAACAGTTTAAGGATATTTCTTTTGAGCGAAAGGGATTAGGAGAGACAAGTCTTATAACGCATAGTATTGACACTGGCGACGCACAACCTGTTCGACAACGCTACTATCGCATGTCACCAGAAAAGCAGCGCATCCTGATCGAACAGGTCGATGAAATGTTGTCCTTGGACGTCGTTGAGGCTTGCGAAAGCGAATGGTCTTCTCCTGTTCTTCTTGTTACAAAGAAGAATGGCCAACCTCGCTTTTGTCTTGATAGTCGTAAACTAAACTCTGTAACTAAACGTGACGCTTACAGTTTGCCATACGTTTCTGAAATCCTTGACAATCTTAGGGATGCTCGTTATTTGTCTAGCATAGACTTAACCAAGGCATTTTGGCAAATCCCTATTGATGAAAAGGACAGGAACAAAACTGCATTTTACGTACCAGGCAGAGGAACTCTACGTTTTAAACGTACCGCCTTTGGGCTGACCAATGCGCCTGCTACGCAGCAGCGTCTCGTCGATCTTCTGTTCAGAGAATTTGATTTAAAGGTCTTCTGTTACCTTGACGATATTATCGTCGTATCTCAAGATTTTAATAGCCACGTCTCCCTATTGTTGCGAGTTCTTGAAAAATTGAAACAGGCAAACCTTACGGTCAATTTAGAAAAGTGCAATTTCTTTAGAAGCCAACTGAAATACTTGGGCTACGTTGTTGATAATGAGGGGTTACGTACCGATCCAGAAAAAGTCGAGGCAATCCTTAACTACCCGACACCTACTTGTCGTAAGGACCTTAAACGCTTTCTCGGCACTGCGACTTGGTATCGTCGTTTTGTCCCTAATTTCAGCACCGTTGCCGGTCCCCTCAATAAGTTGACATCTAGCAAGAAAGGCGCTCCACTCTTTAGGTGGACACCTGAAGCGGAGTTTGCCTTCCAAAAGCTTAAGGAGTCGTTGATTTCAGCACCTGTTCTTTCTTGCCCAGACTACACTCTGCCCTTCGAAGTACATACTGATGCTTCGAACTATGGTGTCGGTGGTATGTTGACCCAAACGGTTAATGGTAAAGAACACCCTATAGCCTATATGAGCAAGTCATTGTCTGCGGCAGAAAAGAATTACAGCATCACAGAGCGTGAAACATTGGCCGTATTGACTGCGATTGAGCACTGGAGGTGTTATTTGGAGAACGGAAAGCGCTTCACCGTTTATACAGACCATAGTGCACTAAAGTGGTTCCTTTCCCTGAATAACCCCACTGGTAGACTGGCGCGTTGGGGTGTGCGCTTGTCAGCATTCGATTTTGAGATCAAACATCGTCGTGGTGTGGACAATGTCATACCTGACGCCTTGTCAAGAGCGGTCCCTGTTGGTACCATTTCTACGTCTAATAGCTTCACGAGTACCAACGATCAATGGTATAGGGATATTTTCAATGGTGTACTCAATAGACCACAAAATTTTCCAAATTTCCACATTAAAAACAGCACATTATATAGACTGACTAAAAATAAACACGAGCTAACTTCAGAGTTCTCATGGAAAGAAGTCGTACCGAAAGAACTCCGTCATCAGGTCTTGGCTGAAAATCACAGCGAACCTATCGCAGGTCATTTAGGTATTTTTAAAACCTATCGTCGTTTGGCTTTACGCTATTTTTGGCCAGGAATGCACACTGATGTGGTGAAGTTTATAAGTTCATGCACAACTTGCTTAGAATACAAGCAGCAGAACCACAAGACGTTTGGGGAGATGGGTCGACCTAAACAATGTTCACGGCCCTTCCAGATGATTTCCATCGACCTTGTTGGTCCACTTCCAGTCAGTCGTGCTCAAAAAAATTACATATTAGTTATAACATGTTGTTTCTCGAAATATTGTATCGTATCAGCCATCAAAAGACCTACCGCGGACGTTATTATTAAAATCTTAGAAAACCAAGTTTTTTTAGTTCACGGCGTGCCACAGACTGTCCTGATGGATAACGGAAGTCAATTTATCAGTGGTGCAACGGATGCGTTCTTTAAAAAATACAATGTCCCGAATGTATTTTTCACTCCAAAATATACGCCACAAGTGAACATGGTTGAGCGATATAATAAAACTATCATCACTTGTATTTCCACATTTGTAGAAAATGATCATAGAACTTGGGACATTTTCATTCCCAAAGTCCAGTTTGCCATAAACAATTCCGTTAATGAGGCCACGGGTTATACTCCCTCCTTTTTAGTCTATGGACGTGAGCTTGTTTCGTGTGGTACTCATTATGTCGATAATGATTTGGGTAAAGAAATTTTATTTTTACCTCGTGATATCTACGCCGAAAATATAGGTTGCCTTTCAGCCATTTTCGATGAAGTTCAAAAGCAGTTGTGGCATGTCACGTTAAAAATACCGCACATTATAATTTGCGCCGTAAACCGGCGGAATTTGAAGTGGGTAATTTTGTCATGAAGCGTACCTATGTTATAAGTGACAAGGATAAATATTTTAGTAAGAAACTGGCCCCAAAATATATGAAATGTAAAATAATAGAAAAAAAATCACCACTTGTCTATGTTTTGGAAAATATGCAAGGAAAAAACATAGGTTCTTGGCATATTAAAGATTTAAAATCGATAGGAAATATTAATTAAATAAATAAACAATACACACTTAAGCATAAATTGTCCCAATTACCGTTAAAACCAAAAAATAAATAAAACAAGGAGTATTTGTATAGGTTATTCGTGTTTTAATCATAAACCGATACCCTTCCTATAGTAAGGATGCGACGTTATTATTACAAACGAATATCGTTGTTGTTTATTTGCGTGATGTATGAAAATAAAGAATAAAAGATGAAGAGTGTATGAGAAAACAAATACGTAAGCGTGATTTGTTGCGGATTTTATCTGAGGGATAAAATCCTTTCGGTACCGGAGGGGGTAATGTAACGTAAGTACTCGTTACTTAAAAATTATATAAAAAATAAATAAATAATTAAACCTAAATATCAAAATAATAACTTAACTTAAACCTAAAAATAACTTAAAACTATAAATAACAATAAAATAATATACATACCTAAATCCCAAACTAAAATTAAACCTTAACTTATTATTGTACAAGTTTCATTCTGTTGACTGTACCGAGTTGGCGTTCTATTGTCCTCACAATCGGCTCCCATTGGTCCTCACCCATCGTATGATCCATTACGTCATCGATCAGGCGATCGCGCTGCGACCGGCGCCCGCGGCCCGCGCTCCCCGAGGCGGCCCGAGCCTCAGCCAGCCTGAATGTCGGCAATCATAAAAACATCTCGTAGCGAGCGGCACGTATTGCGCGCTCCGCGTCGGGTTTGGTTACTTACGTCATAAACGTCTTCAAAGTACCTATACCTAAGTCTCTCGATGAGCATTGCTTAATTTAATTAGAAGTTTCATTGAAATCATCGTACTTGTGAAATACGTGGACACCAGTGTTGGCCACTTACACACACGAAAAACAACTAAACAAACGTGGATTTAAACCCCTAATTGGGTAAGTGTTGAACAGATATCAGTCAGTAGCTTAGCTGTAGTTTGTAAGTGTAGATTAAGTGTGTATTTTGCAAGCTAATTCACCACTATGTATCACTCATCTCTTACTGGCTGTCAATGGAAAGAAAGCATCTGATCATACCTGCCAAGCTGATTTTGCATCTCACAAAAATAATAATCATATTGTGTCACTTATCACTTTCATCCTTTATGTTTGGGCTTTTCATCTCATAATCACAAATCATTGTAACTCGCTGTCTGCTAAAACAAAACCGCTCTGATTGCCACTGACACTGCACCTTCTACACATTTGGTACTTCCGATAGCTTATCGCCGCCAGCCATCAGTGTTGCCAATCAGAGTGGGATCTGGGATACATTCCTTACCCGTACTATTATTTATAGGGTTCAAGATTTGGGGCATTCTGCTCCCACGATCGACATCACGCACCGAGCTACCGCCCGTCGTAGATTCTTCGTCGCACGGGGCTACGCTGACCTACCCCCGGAATACCTACTCGCTGAGCTGCCGACCACCAGGAGCTGCTATCACCGTCCGCACCCGGGAAGTACCACCGTTAGCGAACAAAGTGAAAAAGTGCAAACAGACGGGCCTTCCGCCCACGACCTTTCTTTAAATTTTAAATAAATTTCTAGTCGAAGCCTTTCGTTTTCTTTTAAAACCCGGCTCTGCGACAATCTCGCGATGGTCGGCCGTCCACCGCTGTGACCAACAAAAACATCGATGCTGTGCGCCGTATGATTGAAACAGACAGGCATGTGACCTACCATGAAATTCGCGCATCCTTAGAAATAGGCATGAGTCAAATACAGTTAATCCTACACAAACATTTGGGTGTGAGAAAGCTGTGCTCGCGGTGGATCCCACACAACTTGACCGAGGCTCAAAAAACGGACCGCGTCACTTGGTGCAGTGCCATGCTTACCAGATTCAACGAAGGTGCGTCAAATTTGGTGTGGGACATAGTAACAGGTGACGAAACATGGATTTATTGCTACGATCCCAAAACAAAGCAGCAATCGAGCGTGCCACTGTTAAATATTTGGTATATATATATTATATTTAGATTAAATAAAGCATGTTACTTCTAATAGATTTATTACGAACAAAGAACATTGGCATCTGTCACATTACTTCCTTTGACCACAAACCATCGACAAGGTATACATACTCAACATCTCCTCCCTTTATTATATAATAATAACTAAAGTAAAGGTTTATAATCAACTCGGGGTATATCTCTTAACAACCTCGTGGTAGATCGTGACGGAAGAATTGATTCACCACCAGCAATTCGATTTGATGGCGGACTCGTCATTTCCGTAACCTGTTCTTCCCCCACGACATGTGATGACGGATTTGGTTCATGTAAACCAGAACTATCTGCGTCACAATCCCAACCATGTTGAACGTATTTATCATACCCTTTAAACAAAATTATTTGATCCTTATGTTTCTTAAAAGAAATTGATGAAATGTGATCGTTAACAATGTAAACAGCTTTTCCAATTTTTCTGGTAATTACACCTCTACTCCATTGATACTTAGCACTATTTGAAAACTTTTTGTATAGCACTTCATCTCCAACTTGAAAGTCTTGTGTACTTTTTTTGCCACCGTATGACTCACTCTGCGAACACTGCTTACGTTTCACGTGGTTAGACAATGAAGTGAGTGAGGACGTCGATGACGATTCGATAGGTTTAATTAAATCCAGACGCGATCTGAGATTTTGACCAAATACTAGTTGCGCTGGTGAAAATCCGGTAACAGAATGGACTGAGTTCCGATAATCAAATAAGTGTTTAAGAAGCCTCAACCTACAGACCCTCATATTATCGGACGACGCCAGACTGGATTTAATACCCTTTTTCACTATTTTGACGTAACTTTCAGCTTGACCGTTACTAGCTGGGTGGTATGCTGGAGACGTCAAATGAGCAATGCCGTTTAACTCACAGAAGTTAGAAAACTCGTGAGACGTAAATGCTGTGCCATTGTCGCTGACTATCGTCTGTGGTAGTCCAAATCGCGACATAAAATCATAAAGTTTTTCTATTACAGCTGCAGAAGTGGTATTACTGACCATATCATATACTTCAACCCATTTTGAGTGAGCATCTACAATTACTAAGTATGAGCGATTATTGATTGGTCCTAAAAAATCAATGTGAATTCTTAGGAAGGGTTTAGATGGAAATTCCCAAGGTGTCAACGGAGTGCGTGATGGTGACGGTCTCAGTTGGTTACATACTTCACATCCACCTATCAATTTCTCCAATGCCTTGTCAACTCCGGGAAACCAGAATCGCGAACGAGCCTCCGCTTTCGTTTTAACTATTCCTATATGTGAATTATGAAGCTCTGACAAAACTTTAGCCCATAATTTTTCGGGTAAAACCACTTTGTGACCACGCATCAAACAGCCATTTTCGTATGAAAGTTGCGTCCTACAAAAATGATATGGTTTAATACGTAAGTCTAAAACCTTTTTTGGCCATCCGTTCATGACATATTTTACTACTTTGCTTAGTGTAACATCCGCTTTAGTCTCATCGCGCAAATCCCTCAGCGTCACTGGTAAATTGCCCTCCACAACAAAGTTAATGTATGTAGCGCAGTCCATCATTTCTATGTCAGCATCACCCGAATCGCCTGGCTGATCAGGCAGGCTGGCACGAGACAAAAAATCAGCACAATTGTCAACACTGCGTACATATTCAATGTTATAATTGTAAGCGTTAAGAAAAATTGCATACCTCTGGAGACGATTTGCTGTTACTTCAGGGATGCCTCGATGTGGTCCAAAAATTGTAATTAACGGCTTATGGTCTGTACGCAGTATAAAGGGTGTTGATCTACCATATAAATATTGGTGAAACCGACGCACCCCAAAAATGATGGCTGTGGCTTCTTTTTGTATTTGGGAATATCGTTTTTCAGCAGCATTCAAAGTTCGTGACGCAAAACAAACAGGTCTTTCGGTGCCTTCACAGTCTACCTGTGACAACACTGCGCCTAAGCCATTTGGTGATGCGTCCACTGTCAAAATCAGTTTGGCGTCGGGATTAAAATGTGTTAACACCCTATCTGAGACTAAAAGCTTCTTGATTTCATTGAATGCTTTGTCATGTATCGCATTCCAATTCCACTTGGATCCCTTTTTAAGTAAATCATATAATGGACTTAATATACTCGAAGCTCCTGGAACAAAGTTCCGATAGTAATTTACTAATCCTAAGAACGACTGTAACTTGTTGACATCATTAGGTTTTGGTGCTTCAACTATGGCTTTAACCTTCTCGGGTGCTTTTTTTAACCCTTGAGCATTTATAACGTAACCTAAATAACTAATTTCATTCTTGAAAAATTCGCATTTTTCCCTTTGTAACGTTAACCCTGCATCTTGTAGCCTTTGAAGTACAGCGTAAAGCCTTTCTAAATGAAGTTTATGATTAGGAGCCGTTACTAAAATGTCATCCAGCAGACATAACACTCCGTCCATGCCCGATAGAACTGTTTCCATTGCACGTTGGAAAATTGACGGTGCACTGGTTAGACCAAAAACCATACGCGTATACTTAAACAGGCCACGTGTCGTATTGATGCAAGTAAGGTTTTGTGATTCCTCATCAAGAACGAATTGATTGTAAGCCATAGACAAATCCAATTTTGAAAACTGTTGGCCGCCATGCAGCTTTGAAAATAATTCATGAACCGTCGGCAGAGGATATTGCTCAACTAACAATTGTTTGTTTATAGACACAGAATAATCTGCACATAGCCTAATGCTACCGTTACGCTTTAGCACTGGCACGACCGGCGACGCATACTCCGAATGATCAACAGGTTTCAAAATTCCTAGCTGTACAAGCCTTTCGATTTCCTTGTCCACCTTATCTCGCAAAGCAAATGCTACTGGCCTTGCTTTAAAGAAAATGGGCTTAGCATCATTTTTCAGACGTAATTTAACTTCATATTTATTAAAAGTACCAAGTTTCCCTGAAAAAAGATCTGGGAATTTAGAATTTAATTGTTCAATAGAACTTTTTGTCGATTCACTTGAGCCCACGTACTTGCATGGTAACAATTGCAAACTAAACAATGATAAAAAATCTCTGCCCAACAACGGTGGCCCCCCGTCCCGCACGACAAAAACATCTAACATGTGCGTGCAATCTTTATACGTTACAGGCAATCGTAAAACGCCTGTACATTTAATGTTATCGCCAGTATAAGACAATAGTTTTTTCTTAGCCGGCGACAATGGCACATCGCTGAAAAAGGTCCTAAATAACTTTTCAGAAATTACAGTAACGGCCGAACCGCTGTCAATTTCAAATGTCAATTGAACACCGTTAACAAGAATGGTCTCGGTCATGGGTTCACCGTGAAGAGAACGGATATGAAATAACTCACCATCGTCACCGTCGCCATCCTCACTCACCGTTTCCACACATTTAATTTTTGAACACATGTTGCTCAGATGTCCCTTAGAATTACACTTCCGGCACTGGTAGTTCTTAAAACGACATTTTTGCGACGTATGATTCCTCCGGCCACACACCGAACACTTTTCTTTTATCACTGTAGCTTCCGATGAGTTTTTTCCAGCGATTTTATACAATTGCCCTTGTAACTGTGATGACTGCAAGGAAGCGGCAGCACCAGCTCTAGCACACCGAACATTCTCCGCAATCTCAATCGCTTTTGTAAGAGTAAGTGTATCCATTTCTTGCATGAAAAGCTTGTCTCTCTCTGGACCCGCAAGCATACCCATAACAAATCGATCGCGTAGCATTTCCTCTAAATTTGTGAAGTTACAAAAGGCAGTCAACCCTCGCAATCTCGACGCCCATTGAGTATGACTCTTTTGTTGATTCAAACGATGTCTAGAAGACCGAATGTAACTAGTCTGAATAGTATACTACAGGGTGAATCTTCCACCAAGAGAGCACGATACACTCCGGGAACCCCTGCCGACCAGATATCCGAAATAAATGAGAGACTTACTAAAGTTGAACAAAGCCTGGAAAACATACAGCTCAAACAAGACAAAATACTAAGTTTGTTAGAATCATTGATTAAGACTTGTGTCACTCCACCCTTGATCAATCCTGAACCAACGGTTCAATTTAAACCGGCAGCCGCAGTTTGGAAGCTATTAAAGGATGAAACAGGGAAAGACGCTCCCAAGTGAGATGCCAATGTTCTTTGTTCGTAATAAATCTATTAGAAGTAACATGCTTTATTTAATCTAAATATAATATATATATACCAAATATTTAACAGTATTTTTCTGGTAATTACACCTCTACTCCATTGATACTTAGCACTATTTGAAAACTTTTTGTATAGCACTTCATCTCCAACTTGAAAGTCTTGTGTACTTTTTTTGCCACCGTATGACTCACTCTGCGAACACTGCTTACGTTTCACGTGGTTAGACAACTTTCAAGATGAGCCGAAACCAACCAAAGTGGCGCGCGTGAAAAGTGCATCTAAGCGGATGATTGCTTATTTTTTTAATAAAACTGGACACGTGGCTACTTTTGCTTTAGAGAATCGTCGTACAGTGAATAGTGACTAGTACACGACCATTTGTTTGCCGGAAGTTATTGACGAACTCCGTAAAAATAACCGTAAACGCCGTATCATCCTGCACCACGACAATGCTAGTTCTCACACGGCCAGACAGACAAACGACTTTTTGAAGGCGAAAAATGTAGAACTCATGAGTCATCCTGCATACAGTCCCGACCTGGCACCTTGTGACTTTTTTCTGTTCCCAAAAATTAAGAACCAATTACGCGGTCAACGATTTTCATCACCAGAAGAGGCTGTCGAGGAGTATGAAAAACACGTTTCAGAGGTCACCACAGAGGAGTGACACAAAAGTTTTCAAAACTGGTTTCATCGAATGAAAAAGTGCATAGACGCCAAGGGAGATTATTTTGAATTTTTTTTTTGAAAATACACAGTTCCATATGTTAACTTGCTATGATATGACAATAAGTCACAGTGTCAGACGCTTAAAGCCGCTGATGTTGATCTAAGGACCGGTTTTTTGCATGGCCAATTTTATGTGGCTTTCTCCAGGTTTAGTAACGCTTCAGGTCTTTTCATATTGGCTCCCGAAGGAAAGACTCCCAACATAATTTATGAAGAATTAAAATAATATTGACTTTTAACTTGTAACACTGCTACAAGTACTTTCTTATCTCTTTCTCTCATTAGTTTGTATTTATATAATAATACGTCGGAGTCATAAAGTACACGCGAACGAAGTCGCGGGCATCAGCTAGTAATGAATAAATAAAAATAATAATAATCCCTGAGTCACCTGCATCGATGTTGCTCCATTGCCAGCAACTAATGTCGGCGCGTCTGAGGGGCTCATCTAGTGGGCGGCAAGCCACCACCTGCCTACAATAGTCAGTAATCATGATTATGGCAGGTGACGTTCCTATTGCAATATCCCAGCATCAGTCCATCCCAATCACATTCCATAACCCATAGACCTTTCCCTTTTTCTTGCAATAGATCTTTCTCCACCCAAAACCTATTCAAGGGTACACCTTTCATAGGCATATTCAGGAATGAGTTTTGGTGGGAGCGCCACATAACAGCAACTTCTCCAAAGGGCCTCTACGTAATGGATCTATATTCCCACGCATGCCTCCATGACGCTCACGCATGACCCAGGTTAATTTGTAAAAGGCCATTTCCCAACTTACCCTGACACGGGATCGAACCCGGAACCTCTGGGTGGCGGACTAGCATGGCGACCACTACGCGACGGAGGTCGCTAAAATGTAAGTAAAAAAAAAGCATTCAGCATTAAAAATTCCGAATGTTAATGAACCGAAATTAAATGTATAATAGTCACTTGTTTCAAATGGTATGATATCATCCTAATTTAAATAAAAATGTACTCTTCCAAGCATTTACTGCATCAATTCCGTATTATTGTTTCTAATCTAGCTAGTTCAGTATCATGATTTGTAAAATACTAAAATCTTTCGCAAAATTCCTTGAAAACCCAAATCATCCATTACTAGGGCCAAACCTTAAGGGCCTCTCATTCGGAGGTATGTGGTTAAAAGGCTCAAAATTATGGATTGGTTTTCAAAACTTCGTAAATTTCTTCACTTTCTTTTTTGTCACGAGTCAATTTATGGAGGTCTACATTTTAAGAAAGGACTTGAATAGTTTGCTTAGAAATCTGTCTGTGACAACCTTGAGTTTTATTTGTTACACGAAGTGCATGACGTTCGTATTTCGTCTCAACAACTGGTCAGATTTGTTTCACAACATTTCTGAAGAAGAAATTCGTGCTATACGTACAGGCGATAAATACGTCATCAAGAAAATTGATGACTATACTAAATATTCTCGACTGGTGACTTACGTTTATTGGATTTTGTGTTGTATCACTAGCTTGATGATGTTAGTCGCCCCTGTATTCAAACTTATCTCATCATCTACCTACCGTGAAGAAGTATATCAAGGAATTATACCGTATCCTGAAATGCTTAGCTCCTGGTTCCCTTTTGACAATACAAAGATGCCTGCATATGTTTTCGCGTGTTTAGTCCATGTGTCCATGAGTTTTAAAGGTGCTACCATCACGGCAGTGTATGACACAAATGCAGTGGCAATAATGGTTTTCCTTAAAGGACAGATGATGATTTTGAAAGATAAATGTAGCAATATTTTCGAAGGTTGCAATACAAAGGAAGATGCTTTACTCAAAATTAAGGAATGTCACAGACATCATAATTTTTTAATGAGGTAAACCACATTTCACTATAATTTTTTAGTTGTTTACTGACTTTTTGGTCTCTTTAATTGAAAATATTTTTTCCTTTTCCAGAACATACCAATCTTTCGATGCGTTGCTATCACCGATCATGTTTCTTTACGTGCTGATTTGCTCAATGACTATTTGTTTCAGCGTCGTCCAGTTTATATCGGCAAGTATAATTGTGTTTTTTAACCATATAGGTATTAAATTTTGATTATAAATCTCCACTTAATATGCTCCTTGCCCTGTAGTCTTTTGAAACTCTCTTTTGCTCCGTCCATACCTGCTCATTCTTATTTTCATGCATGCTTTCTGGTTTTGAGTACAGTGGAGATTCGTAGTCTCTGCCTTGTCCTTATGTCATGGAAATCAAGCATGATAATAGGCATGCATGTATATTGTAATCATAAATCTGTAGACTGTTATAATGCATTTTATTTCTCTCATCATTATTTGCCACATCTTATCCTATCATCTGACAAAGGAGCAGTATGTCTTCTGCTTCTACATCTTTTATTTTTTTACCGTTATAAACTAACACACGCCTTAATTGATCGTTTTGAAATTGTTGGGGAGGCTTATGGTCCGCACTTTCTGTGGATAATATGATGACTTGACACTTGTAATTTGAATTCGTAGCTGCAAGTTTTTTTTTTAAATTTAATTAAACTTTTATACCAGCCAGAAGCCACTCCGTCTCAAAAACTGTGGGTGGTGGAGTACACCATTGCTCTGGTTTCCCAACTTTTCCTGTTTTGCTGGCACAGCAATGAAGTCTTGCTGGAGGTTCGTTCGAAATGCATTATTAAATTATTTGTATTTAGAAAGCATTTATTTTTATGGGTGAAGAAGTACGAGTTATGTTTAAAAGTACGATTATAATAGCTATATTGGTCGAACCACACGCAGCGTATAGTGCGCGATACATCTTGCGTCATTCATAAATTTTATACTCGCATAAATTACGCGTATTGTGAACGGCAGATAGAAATTCTATGAAATGAAATACAGGCACGTAACGCATATCATCAAGCTGCGTCGTGTGGTTTAACACTTAAACATACATGGGCTTACATCATATTATCATAATTTTGGCCTTAATAACAAATTAAAGTTTAACTTTATGACTATACCTCAAATTATAGTAAATTATAACAAGTGATAAAAAAGGCCGTTTGACATTAACAGGGTAAATGAGCTGTGTTGTCGTCGTCAAGAAAAAAAATGTAACTTTATAATTTCAGAGCAAGTCAATAAGCGATGGCGTGTACTTCAGTGACTGGTGGAAAACTGACAAGCAACTTCAGAAACAGGTTCTACTACTGGCGGGTAAAATGAACAGGACTGTCATTTTCAATGCTGGGCCGTACACCACATTGACGATACCTACTTTTATAGACGTGAGATTTTTTAAATATAACTAGTTGTTATTTGTTACTTATATTACTAGTTGTTCTTTATACCAAGAAGGCCGTTCGTGGATGAAGTAAAAGAAAAGCCAAAAGTCGTGTCGTATAGAGAGGCCAAGCATTTAGTTAAAAATATTGAAACAATATAAATACTCCACCAACAAGAACCTAGTTCCTAAATTTATTGATGATGATGAACCAGCTGTTACCTGCAGTTTCGCCTGCGCTCATCATGAAAAATTTCAAAAATATGGGCCACCAGATGGCAGCTCAGTATTGGCGACATTTGACGGAGCAGAACAGAACAGTTGATTAGACCTAATATAACTGTGCTGCCATCTGTTGTCTCATTTTTTTTAAACCCTCATTGTTGAACGGACCCACCTATCCAGCTGCATGCAACACACTTGTCCAGACCAGTACCACTTGAGTTTTACCGTATTAACTCCTACATCAAAAAATATTTTATTTACATATATTATATTTTATTTAATTCACATCAGTTGTATTACTAAATAATTGAAATTAGTTTTACACCGAAATGGCAATGATATGCCTTTTTATCATCCCGCTGGTCTTTCGTGGTACCAAGAGTTAAAAGAGAAAGCACTACCAGATATCCATTGACAATGATCAAGTCAATACCTTGTGAGTAAGCTATCTTAGCAAGCTACCTTTTTACTAAAATTATACTTAATTACCTAATAAATTGTTATCATTCCAGATTCTGAAAGGCGCTTACAGTTTCTTTACACTATTCTCACAAATTCAAGAATAAAATATTATGGACTTATATTTTATGCACCTAGAAAGAGCGGCATATGTATTTGAAAAGTCCTTTTGGGATTAGATTAAAATAAATAAAATCAAAAAGAACATTTTTTTTTTAATTTAAGAATACTGAAGTCGCATCATAAATAGAGTAACTTAATTAGGAATAAGTACCAATTAAGTACGATTAATTCTTCATTTATTCGATAATTAAATCGCTTACAAGCCGTCGTGAATCTTTTGTTCAAAGAACCTATGAAAGCATATGACCTTCTTCAGTAGAGAAGATCAAACCTTTTTGTAGTGGAAAATCTTTTTGGACCAAATTTAGGAGAAAACCTCTTTTGATTTTGTTATTTTATCTTAAGAGGGAAGAAAATATAGCACCCACTCTGTGCATACAAAAGCAAATAAAGGAAACGTTTTTCCACCCCCAAATGTTATCTGATCTCTAATATCTGTTCCATATGAATTCGCTTTTAATTTCAGTAAAAGTTCCAAAGTCTAGTTTGGCCGCTCGATAGTCCACTATCGATATACTGTCGCCGAGAGGCAGCGACAGTCGATGTCGAGGACATTCTGTCTGTACTTTTTTTCGTCGGGGTTTAAAAAGAAAGATCATTAGCTAGTGTATTAATAGCTAAAACTGTTTTTTTTCGAAACGGTGTTTTCATATGTGGTACGGTATAGACATTCACTTGTTTAAAAAAAATATTTTTTCATATTAAAAACAGAGTCTTCTCGTATGTTAATAACTTACTTATATTCTGTTGATGATTCCAAACTATATTATATTACAAGCTTTTATTTAGTTTCACCTGTCCCGTTGTCTTACGGTCTGTCTGTCTGTAAATAATCAAATCTTGTAGGTTAAATTTGACCCACTTCCCGGTTTCCAATTGACCTGAAATTTTTCACGCATACGTGGAGCTTATCTGATGGAGATGGAGATGGAGCCGGAAGGTGGCCATAGGAACTCTGTAATGAAACGACGCAACACCATCGAGTTTGGGCTCGTTTGGTTCGTCTTGAGGAGCACTTTAGAAAAAGCTTGGTTTAAAAATATAACTTTTAATAATTAATTGTTTATATAAAAAACTAGCTGTTGCCCGCGACTTCGTCAGCGTGGACTTATGTTTATGAGAATGGCTGTTGGGCGGCGTCTTGCAACCCTAGGCTCTGTCTGCAGAGGCTCTAAAACTCGCTTTCCGTTCAATTGTTTGGTTGCTGGTTTGATACCAGATAGGGCCTTTTATTAGACGGTGACTTTTAGTAGTTAGAACTGATGCTCATTATGAAATATTGAAATGCTCAGAACCGCATTTAAATTTAAAAATTTTGAACAGCGCTATCATCTACCGGTGGCCGAAAAAAAAAACTAATTTTTAACAACACTCCGAAACCATAGTAAGACCTGTCTATCACCAGGCTGTATCTCATAAACTGTGATAGCTAGACAGTAAAATTTTCACAGATGATGTATTTCTATTGCCGCTTTACATAACATCACATATTAAAACAGAATAAAACAGTATTTAAGTAGGTAGGTATTCCCATACAATGAACATGATTTTTATAGATAATGGCACGGAACCCTTTGTGCGCGAGTCAATCAATCATCATTTTATATAACGATTAACAAAAGTTTTAGGCAATCGGTTGCATTGATAACTTTTAAATCAATTTTTCGAACAAAAATGTAGGCCGTGATTCTTTAAATTGATACGACTTTTTTATTTATGAACGGATTAAAATGAAACAAACACTATATGTTAAGTGAAGCGTATAATACATTACTGAACACCTCAACCGAATCGGTTCAGCCGTTTCCGAGATTAGCGTGCACAAACGCACAGACAAACAGACAAAAATCCTAAAAATCATTGTTTATTATTCTATTGCATTGATAAAAGCCCTCAACAATATTTTTTCTTATTTATCTTCCATGTACAGACAGCGATTTAGTTTAAGTATTAAAAGGAACTGCACTTATCCCGGGCGGCGAAATCAGAAGAGCGGTAAAATCGTTGATTTCGAAATAGTCGAACCCTCCCATGCTACCGATACGGAATGGGGGTGTCGTCTAGTTATTGCAAAATGAAACCTTATTGTCAGGACGGACCGAGACACGACGTGCTGTTTAGAAAGCAAGGTACTGGTAACCAAATAGGTAGCAAAATCAACAGGGGCGGCATATTAACATATTTTGCCTCTCACCACATAACAGTCCTAAATGATGTTGGCATGGTTGCTCCAAAAGCCCTTAACCTAACCAAACCTTACGTAAATTTTTTTTCATGTTGAAAAGACCTACCGTTTCGTCCACCCACGGAAAGTTGGGTGGAACCTTTAACTTTATCTTTTTTAACTGAGGAAACGAATCAAGAAAAACTGTACCCGTTAGGGTAAAGGCACGTGTTGGCACAAACGCGCTTTCAACTCGGAGGACCGTATTTGTTGAGCGAAATCCAGTTTCCATCGCCCGATTGGCCCACGTTATGGAGGCATCAGTTGCATGTCAAAAGCCCGCCTCCTGCACCCTGTGCGCCGGGGATGGATGGCCAGGTCAGTTGTTGCCTCCTGGTCTCTCCGCCACCTCTTTGCAGAGCATGACGCTCTCCGCAAAGGCCTGCACTGCTCTCCACGACGTTCATGTGACGGCACAGTCGACAGCGGAAGGTTGTCCGTCCCCCACTACCGTGCACAGTTCAGCGCGGTCTTCCGCCCAGGCTGGGCAGTCCGTCAGGGTGGGAACCTAACCTAACCTAATCTGTCTCGTAGTCAAGGAGTACCAGGCAGTGCGGCACTCACCTCGCTTTTGTCTCCATGATGGAGAACAGAAAAAATGAATATCTAACTCTTTCCACGCAGATCGTAAAAGCCGATCAAGTGAATGGGTGGAAATGTGATCAGCAGCTAGGAACCTATCCTGTCACTACCAATTTTGATTCCTTTTTTCATTATCCCGCCCACAATCACGCTAAGAATAGCGGTAGGTCTTGCCGCCCTCGGCTCTGTCTGCAGAGGCCCAGAGAAGCACTTCAATTTTAAATTTGTAAATTAAAATTTTTGAATTTTATAACAGCGACATCTATCGGTGACCAAAAAACAATTTTGTAAGAATGCTCCAAATTTACCGAAATTGACAATTTTTAGGGTTCCGTACCCAAAGGGTAAAAACGGGGTCCTAATACTAAGAATTAACTATCCTTCTGTCCTTCTGTCTGTCACCAGGCTGTATCTCATGAAGCGTAATAGATAGACAGTCAAAATTTTCACTGATGATGTATTTTTGTTGCTGCTATGACACCAAACACTAAAAACTAAATAAAATGAATATTTAAGAGGGGCTCCTGTACAAAAAAAGGGATTTTTATACATAATGGTACGGAATCCTTCGTACGCGAGTCCGACTCGCACTTGGCAGGTTTTATTAACTTTATATTAACTTTCAATCATCATTTTATAACACAAGTTTTAGCCAATGTAACGAAACAGTTATTTTATACCAATTATTCAAGCAAAAATTGATGACCTGATTCTTTTAATTAATATAACTTTTTTATTTATCAACGGATTTAGATGAAACAAACACTAAATGTTAAGTAAGGCTTATCAAAATACATTAGTGAAAACCGCAACCGAATCGGTGCAGCCGTTTCTGAGATTAGCGTGCACAAACGCACAGAGAAACAGACAGACAAAAATTCTAAAAATCATAGTTTTGTGTTCGGTTGCGTTGATGAAAGCCCCCAACAAAATTTTTCTCATTTATCTTTCATTTACAGACAGCGATCGGTTACGATTTTATTATATGTATAGATATAGATAGATATAGATGTATAGATAACAATTGAAACTCGAGAAGTATGTGTCTTCAATATGAGAGAAGTATGTGTCTACAATATGATTAAGCCCACGCAGAGTCCCTAATTAATTAACAAGGTAAATTAATTCGCCCAATATCTTCATATTTAGGCAGAAAATTAATAAAACCGTCGAAAATGTCTTGTTCATTTTGCAAGCATGTTCATATCTGAATATTAAATTTAGTAGGCACTTGGTGTTGCTCATGGCGTTGCCCGTGTGGTCAAAGGGTATTTGACATTACGACGAGAACGTCTGTAGTATGGGCAATTAGACTCAGACCTTAACATCCAAAGTAAAAATATAATTTCAGCGCCAAATTTTTCTAAGCAGGGTGGAATTGGATCCGTTGGCATCCTGTATCTATTATATACCCATGATACAAAGTAACTAAATCTTTGTAAGTCTGAATTTTCCATATAATTATTTTTAAATTATGAATTATAGAAATATGTTTAGGTTCCTATTTAATGCAGTTTATTAATTCAGCAGTCAAATAGTATTTTTTTTTTTGCCACATTTGTTTTAAATATATGTATAAAATATATTTTTAAAACAAACGTGGATTTTTGCTCTATGGTTCGCTGTTGCAAGAAAGTTAAATTGATAAAAAAAAATTTTCTATTAAAGACCCTAATTTCTTTTTAACAAAAGGATAGTTTAATGAACGTATAAGCATGAAAAAATATAAATATATAGATGCGTTCATAATTGGTGAGCTCGGAAATTGACCGTACAGAATTTGATACTCTAGGCACTTAAGGGATTAGACTAATAAAACGTCAAACAAAAGGCGTCATTAAAGCCTCTAAACATGGGTTAGACTCTTTGATAAATATCATTCATCATCATTTCAGCCGCGTAGCATCCACTGCAGGAAATAGGCCTCTCCCAAGGATTTTCTAAACGGCCTATCTAGAGCAGCCTGCATCCAGCGCTTTCCAGTGACCTTACTCAGGTCGTCAGAGTCAGTCGGAGGAGTTAAAGGCAGCTTAATAAAAGACGTAGCTAGGCCTTAGAGTTACTTATTTACGCTGCCTCATGCAGCCAAAAAAAGGAATTACAAATTGTGAATAATTAATATAATTACACTATAGAAAATGATGACGTTGATCGTGTCGGCGATCCATTCGTACGGTGAAGGATGCAGCGTCGAGTCGTCCCCGCGCCCGTGCAACCCTCAGTGTGGCCAACGTAGGAGGCCGCGCACAATTTAGGGAGCCGCAACCGATCTTTACTAGAACTTGACGTAAATTGCCCCCACTTCTGAACTTAGATGCGCTGTTTTTTTGTAATTTTTTGCTAAGTACTTTGCTAAAATCAAATATATGGGTCCATTGTTTTTGGATAATCTAATGGGGAAGGGATCAAAATTTAAAAACACCTGATGCTTTTTCTAGTGTAAGAAATAACATTTCTGTTTATCATAATTAAATATCAGATTTTTCGGTCCAGTAAGTAGGTCTAAGTTCGCGGTGAACTACTAATGTATTAAAAAATGTCATTATGACAGTTTACAAATCAACTGCCATTGTGCCAATATTCGATATAGTGAGATATTCTTATTGCGATTTCTAAAAGAAGAAAAAGAAAAGAGTGCCGTGTTTTGTCCTTATCACCGTCTGAGCAATTGTTCATGGTCGAGTTGTCAAGTTATCAAAACAAAGCGAAACTTATCAAAACAAACTGATGTCAAGTATTTTTAAATTTCTACAAAAAAAGGTTTTGAGGATTAAGAAATAACTGAGAGTCATATGAACGGATGTGTAGTAATTGTATGCAGCCTAAATGGTGGGGTGTTCTGTGTTGGCACGCCTGTCTTACTCTGCGTGTAGGTATCGAAAATATACCTACGGATTGCGACCGCTTGGAAGGGGGAAATTCAGCAAGGATGACTCCCTCAAGCAGTGAGCAGTGACGCATGAGAGGTTGGTTTACCTGTATTCATCAACTTCGTCGTCATGGAAAGAAAAAAAAACACAAAAAAATTTACAATGTTTATTTACTTAAGGAATGCGATCCAAAATTATTTTTTTAAGCTTTCTAAGGAAGCTAAAAGTTAAGGTCTACTTTAAAGTGATTATTGTGAAATTATTATGTAAGTCTACGTAGCTATTTAGTATTTTATGAATATGATATGATAAGTATACTAACGTATATATGTTTATGATTACGAATAAATATTTTTAACACATTAGCTCGGAAAATGCTATTTACCACACTGATTTTACTTATGTAATGCCGTTCATTACGCACACATTTGAAATTGTGGGGTAAATATTACTTCAAGTGCGGTAAGGTGTTTTTTAAATGTTTTGGGAATAAGATTTTATAATGTTTCGACCTCATCCGGAGGTCTTCATCAGGGCAAATGTAACGCGCTCGTGCACAAAGCCGCTGCACGACACACTGATGTTAGTGGTAAAAAAAAAAGATTTTATAAATCCAAAATATCGCATATTATTTTTGAAATATATAATCTCTGCATGCAGCCAGTTTAGACTCATACCAAAACCTTGTGTTACTCAAATTATTCAATTTTATATATTCATTAAAATACTTGTAACAACACCAAAATGAATTTATAAATTTGCCGTATTAAAAAACAAAAAAAAAAAAACAACTTTTTTTCTCTAACGAGATTTATTGTAAGTGTAAGTGAAGTGTTTTATTATTGAAGATTTTTTTTCCTCCCTAATATGTTCATCACATGTCTCGGCTCCATAGCGCGCGGGCATCGCCCGCTTGTGAGTCAACCCGCCTCGACTATAATGAACAACTTACCACACTTGTGTCTTAAACTACTATTATACACGATATATACTCGTATATTACATATGTAGGTACGTTTAATACTTATTTAGGATGAAAAAAAAACACATAACCTATCACTAGTTAGGTGAATATAAGACTTTTGCGGACGAAAATTAAAGGGATTTCTTATGTTTGAGATTGACGATCAATTATTTTATTTCTGTTACTGGCATAATATGGTTAGAGAAATAATGCGTAGAAATTTTATCATTCGTAACTCTGATGAGACGGCGCCGTCTCATCAGAGTTACGAAGTACTCAGTTTAAGGGAAACTGTATAAAGTTTTATAATAAATTGCCAGAATCGGTCCTTGATATGTCAGATAGAAAATTTAAAGCTTATGTAAAGAAAGTACTTTGTGAGAAGGCTTATTACAGAACCGATGATAATCTTAAAGACAAAAACGTCTGGCTTGAGCTTGGCGCGGGTCCCTTTTAAAGGTTTATATTTGTACACACTCACAAATGACATAATTTGAGTACAATCAGTGTCATTTCAAATTTGACATTTTTAATTAATAATTATGACATTGCAATGTATTCTCAGTCCACACACCTAATTTTTATATCAGTATAATTGTAAGGTTGACGTTTTTGGAGAAAATGCTGCAGTACAGTTTGTTACCGCTTCTTCTGTACTTGCGCTTTGGAGGCGGCAGTAAACTTAGTTGTAAGTAAATGATCTGACGTCAACAACTAACTATTAAGAAATCGAAAGAAAAAAGAAATGACAATTATCAAGTGATATAAATATCCAAAGATAAATAAATGATTTTTGACTTTTTAAGAGTTAGACTTCTGTACGTGATTACTAGTACTTATTCTGTGGTGGTAGGTTGCAAAAGCAATAATGCACGAAAAGAAGAGGGAGTTTCATTTCATGCGTAAGTACACTGTTTTCTGTATTTTGATCATGTATTTCTATCTCAAGTCACACAGGAACTAGGTTACTGAGCAAAATCATTGATAATATCATGAAAAAACTGTATAAAATAGCAAAAACCAAAAAATTATATTAAAAATAACGTCAACACATTTGACACACAAACCGGTCAAATTGCGTAGTACAAACTTACGGATAGAAGCCGGCTTAGCATTGTATTAATAAATTTGTCGGTTTATGATTTTATTTCGGGTTCCCATCAAATCCCCTAAATCTTTCCCAATATTCTGGGAATTTGTTTTTTTTTTGGATCGAGTGTTCGGGTATTTTTATGCAATTTTATATTTCCAGATTTCTGGCGAATGATGAAACATGTAAAAAATGGATAGCGGGAACGGGGAAAAAGAATAGGCAATTTTATGATTTTTTGAAACCTCTTTTAATGTTCTTAAACTGAATTTAAGTCAACTGGTATGTCTTTTCCTTAAAGTAATAACGATACACGCAAAAAAAATAAATTTAAAAATTACGCAAAACATACTCGCACCGAAACGACAACCACCATCATGGTGACGTCATACTAACAATAACAAATGTTAGGTTATAAACTTATCATCGATAATGCACAGTATCAAGTGTATTTTAATAGCTATCTTTAAAATGAAAAAGAATAAAGGTAATTACATACTTCTGTAATTTTTTTGCATTTAGCAAAAAATAAGTCAGTAATAAAAGCATGGAACTTTGCTACCATTACTGAGTCCGATTTTCACTTTCCACTTTTAAACGGACGGCTAGTGTTTTAACTCGTCTGCAATGCCACTTTAAAATCCAATTAATATAACCCGAAGTCCAATAAGTGAAAGAAGTGAAATAAAGAAATATCACTTAATCACTGTTTACCTACAGCTCGTATTTACTATTCTGACGTAACTTATGAAAACAAAATGGCTATCGACGTTTTTGATCACGTGACATACAGATAATAAAAGTATGATTTTGTTTATAAATGAAAAATCAATCGTAAGTGTTTGGCAAAAATTAACAGTGTATTCGTGTTTCCTAAAGTAAAGACTGTTTAAATTATATTGTTTACTAATTTTGACCAACGAAAATGGCCTATTGGACGAGAAAAAAAAATCTAATAAAATAAATGTTTTTAATAAAAACCTATTTTAATTCTAAACTTGTTTTTCTCTAATCTATATGTGAGTCAGTCAGTCATTATATTCTTATCTAAATGATGAGATATAAATGATATGACTGACTGACATTTATAGTAAAGTCAAAACCTTTAGATCAAGATCATAGAAGTAGTACACTTATATAGGTAAGCTTAGCACTTACTAATTGCATATCTAAAGACCTTGGCAGAGTTGAGAATTTGCTAGGTAGGTTGTATGGGACGTAGGGACGCACTAGTAAAGGATTTTTTGAAATTCATTCCTTGAGCGAGTAAAAGGGGTGCTTCATCGTATTAGCGTATCGTAGGATCGTCATATTAATTTTGTAGTATTTTAAAAGTACGAATACTACGCGGTCGAAGCCGCGTGGCGGAATATTAGTTTAAAGGAAAAAAAACAAACAGATACTTAAGTAAGTACGATCAAGCGCGTTACGCGTAGCAAAGGGAATTTATTTTGCGACCTCGGACGCTCGGTGGCAAATTGACACTACTTGTATATTCTAAATCTTTGCATTGTGCGGACACTATTTCGATAACTATGACATTTAAGCTGTCAACTGTCATAGCTATCGCTGGCAGCCGCGCGACAGTTGGCGAAAGTAGTTAATATACGGCGACAGTAGTATGGAAACTCACAGTCCGCAATACCGCTCGGCAACACAGCTCCGCAACACCACTCCACTTAGATGGATAGACACAGTTTGCAACTCCTCTCCGCATTACTTCCTCGCACCGCTCCGCTACCTAAATCCGCTTAGATGGACAGGCAGCCTAATAAAGTGCATCCACCTCCGCGGATGTTAAAATTATTGCATAACCCTTACATACAAACTTGGGATCGTTCAAAGAGACTCGCAAAACTCCGTTTGCTTGGCTTGCTTGTTCATAAGTGAAATATGCGAATTAAAATTCAGTAAACGTTAATTGTCTTGCAATTTTATTATTATCGTATGTTTAATAATCAGTAGTATAATAAAAAATTACATAAATCATTAATGATTACTCATAAAAGTAAAGATCATTATTGTACACTAATAGATTGTACATAATATAGCGTCCATACGCGCGACGAATCGACTGTCACAATAGACAAAACTAAAAATATAAACAATAACTACAAAAGCATTATATGATATAATATTATCAAATCTAAGAAAACGTTTTCCTAAGCGAAGAATGAAAGTAAAAAATAACACCAAAAGGACATGGATTACCACAGGTCTAAGAAAATCCTGTAAATGAAAAAGAGTTTTTAGAACTATACTGAATCAAACAAATAGCCCTGTCATTAGAAATTACCTAAAAACATACAGTAGCATACTTAAAAAATATGTGAAAATTTCAAAAAGGAACGAATACATCAGACAAATGAAGAGAGCGATAACAAAGGAAAAACAATGTGGAAAATAATAAGTTTAAAAACTGGACGATCAACAACAAAGAAACATACAAATATAAAAATAAAAGTAAATTACAACGTAACGGAAAGACCCATATATAATATCAAATTCACTAAATAAACAGTTTGCAGACATCGGTAATAACTCAAATGAAAATCAGCGCAATATTCCCGAAAGCTGCCCAGTAGAAAAAAAGGAAACAAAATAAAATAATTAAATCTATAAAAAACGAACATAGTTATGAAATATATGGAGCACCGCCAATCCTTTTAAAATTTTGTACCGATAAACTTACCCAACCGCTCACGCTTTTAGTCAATCAAAGTTTTCAATAGGTAAATTTCCAGACCTACTTAAAATATCCGTAATTAAATCAGTACATAAAAAAGAAGACCCCACAAATCCAAATAATTACAGACATATTGCACTTTTATCGACCTTTTCTAATTTTTGTTTAAAAAGGCTATGAGCTATAGATTGTATGCATTCTAAGAAAATATAACAGACAAAAATTATTTAGGAAATCAAAATTTACCACACTAGCAGTATATAACTATATACAGTCTGCCCAACTACATATAGATGATAAACAATACGCAATAGGCTTATTACTAGATATGACTAACTTGACTTAAGCATATACATAATAAGGTAAGTCATAAAATATAATTATCAAAATTATATGGTTCAGGCATACGAGAGGGCAGGCTTATCAATAGTTCAAGTCATATCTAGAAAAAAAAGGAAACAATTTGTCCAAAGAATGTATCAAAACAATAATAATAATACTGTGCAAACTGAAAATTCAGAAGAAACTACTCTGTCACGTTCGATAGTGTATTAGGATGCGTTTTATTCATATTATATATAAATGATATACCTAAAATTTTAGACAAAGACTCCATTTTATATGCATACGATTTATCGATTTAATAGTACATAATAACAGTAATAGCAGTGATATCAAAACAGTATTCAAAACTAATTTAGAAACAGCAGAAAGTTGGCTCACAGATAACAATCTTGAAATAAAAAAAATAAAAAATACAAAAACAATATAAAAAAACTAAAATAATACAATTTACATCACACAAAAAAGCACCAATAGATACAAACATCCAATTTAATAATACTCAGTTACAAACAGCAGACTCATTTTATTTATTAGGTATACATATAGATTCACATATAAATTGGAAAAGTCATATTGATATAAATTTCTGGCCGGCTATAAATGAGGAGTAGTCTTCACAAAATATTTGACTAGGAAAATTCCTTTCGGGACGTAGCTGTTCACATGACTGAACGTCAAAATGGTTCGATTGCCTTTGTGCAAATTAATACAAGAGTCAAAATGCATAATAGACATATACTACCATTGTTAGAAAAAACGATTCTTATATGGATTAAAATTCATGTAGTTCAGTTGTCGGAATGAGCCAGTGACAAAATAAACTGATTGTTACAAAGTACAAATGTTATAACGATCGAGTGTCAGAATGTATAAATTTCACTACGACGTCGTTGATATGATGAATGAGAGTCAAAATGTACAGTTTGCGTCAATGTTATAATGACTAGTACTTATACGTATTGTTTGTTATTCTTTGAGTATGTTATTTATGTTAATAATAAAACTGGCCAAGTGCGAGTGAACTCGCGTGGAGAGGGTTCCGTACAATGCCAAAGTTTTTAAATTTATACAAAAAATCACATTTGAAATTCTGGCAGTAAAACGCGAGTTAACTACTACTGGCGCTTTCTTGTGGTGTTTTAGTGAAATATTTCCCGTAAGTGAACGAATTATATTAAGTTTATAAATTTATTCTCAATTGATAGAATTCTTATATGTTTTTTTATTTTCTACAAGTAATACAGTATTAACTTTACATTGTATGTTTCTTTTTTCAAATATTTTAAGATATTGTTTCGGAAATCAGAGGTGTCGATTTTAGTCTCCTTTCATGAATAAAATCAAAACTATTTATTTTACAATAAAAACGAGCCCTTTCATTTGATATATGATACAGTAAGGTTTGCAAAACTTTTTTCTTCAATTTCCTGATATTTGGTCCCTAGAAATTATTAAAAAAAATATATTTATTTACTACATATGTGTTTAGGTCATAGAATTACCTAGATCATCCTACCAAATTTCACCTGATTTAGTCAAGTAGATTTGTCGAATAAATTAGCTGTGACAATTCCAGCTTGTATGTATGTTATTATATTATGCTAAACAACTTTAACCTGATATCTTAGATCCACATCAAAAGATCATCGATTTTTGTAAACAAATGTTTATGTAAATAAATTCAACTTGGTTCTGCATTAGGTGTTCCAAATCTTCGATTTTTAGGGTTCCGTACCCAAAGAGTAAAAACGGGACCCTATTACTCAGACTCCGGTGTCCGTCTGTCTGTTTGTCACCAAGCTGTATCTCATGAACCATGATATCTAAACAGTTGAAATTTTCACAGATGATGTTTATCTGTTGCCGCTAAAACAAAAAAGCTAAAAACAGAATAAAATAAGTATTTCCCATACTACATACGCGATTTTTCATAGATTTTGGTACGGAATTCTTCATGTGCGCATCCGACTCGCACTTAGCCGGTTTTTTTTATACCTCAAAGTTGTTTAGCCTGATGAGTATTTTTTGTTGAGCGCAAAAAATACTCATCAGGCTGAACAACTTTTGCTAAGGCGTCATTTTTATATTTCTTATAGTTTAGCTGGGCCATTATGGTTCTGCATCAAGTGTTCCATTTTCCAAAATCAATTATAGCCTGTATGTTTCCCTGGCTTAATAGCTATATAGAAAAAAGTTTTATTGGAATCCGTCCAGTATTTCCGGAGATTAGCGGGTATAAACATACAGACTTTTTAAAATTCTTACTCCATTACTATGCCTCTTTTTTTTGGAAATATGTTCAATATGCAAAAGAATTTTTTTACTGTTTTATTGTACGTAAAGATTATAATCATTAACCAAAAAAAAAAAACTACGATCCCTTCTGAGAATATTCAAAGTAAGAAAAACTTCCTTTTTCCGAATTATAATTGCCAGTAACGGTATGTTCTCAATGCGTGAAGTATGATGAAGTTCTCAATGATTTGTCAGTAAAATATCGTAACATTTAAATATTTAATCACTGACATGACTTGATATAGACACATAGTAATATTTGTATACTCTGACACAAGCACGATTTAATACAAATTCAAAATGAAATTTGGTCATTTTGTCACTACAGCATTCTAACCATACAACTTTGTACATTTTGACATTTACACAATCGAACCATTAGAAGTTCAGTCATGTGAATAGCTATGTACCGGAAGGGGAAAATTGTACTAAGCACCTTAAGGGGATACATGAATTTTCCGAGGTCCAGTGCTGCCCCCATTTGAAATAAATCATTTGATAGGAAACGGAGACATCATTTAATATTATCTAGTGCCTGGTCAAGACATAATAAGTCTTGACCAGGCACTAGATAACCCTTTAAACTAATTTATTAACTACTGTTTACGGTTTAAAGTGAGAACGTGAAGCTTTTCTACGCACATACGCCAAAAGTGGCCGTTTTTTGCAATTGATCCTTTATATGAGTATGGTAAAAAGTTAAATTATTGTAATGATTTCAATGGCACCCTGCATAGTCCAAATATTGTTTGGTAAAAAGTTACACCATTTTAGCGTCGAGTTTGATGAAGGGCGAGGAGGGGGATGGGTTTTATTTAATTTTCTTAAAAATTTATAAAACTATGCGGTTAAGCGCAAGAATGCCATGAACAAAACAAAATATATTTAATTGCAAACAACAATGGTCTTTGGCATAATCTTGCCAAAGGGAACGGTTCCAGAGTTACGCAGGGTGTAAAGTAACAATTGTTAGTTTTTTTTTTAAATTTTCGGAAAAATGTGACACTATCACAAGGAAACTGTAAACTTATGGTTTATAGGTTACGTCTTTGATCGCCTATGTCTAGAGGATTTCCCTTTTTGTATAGTAGAGTTACAATGGCCTGTTCCCATTCGTCTGGTATTGCGCAAGAGGATATTATATGAT
Source organism: Acrobasis suavella (assembly GCA_943193695.1). Taxonomy (NCBI): domain Eukaryota; kingdom Metazoa; phylum Arthropoda; class Insecta; order Lepidoptera; family Pyralidae; genus Acrobasis; species Acrobasis suavella. Next base: position 36,616,532 of record OW971928.1, read on the forward strand.
TGAACATTGATGTTAGTATGGGGGTTAGAGGCTTTAATTGAACTCTTCAAGATATTATTGGTAATGACGGCAATATTAAGTTTTATGGTTCAGAGTGAGATTCTATATACCACAGGTTTATTTAGCGTAAACCTGTGGAAGCCTCTTTTCCCTTAAAAAGTAACGCCCCCTAAGAGGGTGGTGAGGTTGACGTTCCTTTAAGGATTTATCACTATCGCAATTTGTTTTTACAAAACGCAATCCTGCATAAAAAAGTTTATTTGTGATAATGTCATATTTTTAAATTAATTTCCAAAAAAAACGAACAATTGCTACTTTACTCTGGACTCTCCGTAGTTCTGGAACCGTTCACTTTAACAAGATTATGCCATAGACTATTTTTGTTTGCAATTTAATGTACCTTCATTATTTTTTGTTTCATTACTTTTGTGCTAAAACGCATAGTTTTCGAAATACTTCAGAAAAACTGATATAAACCAACCCCCAATCCCGACGCTAAAAGTGTAACTTTTTACCAAACAATAGGTGAAAGCAAGTTCCCTTGCGATGATTTTAAACTGTTTGATGAGAATCGGTTCAGCCCTTTAAAGATATTAGGGTTTACGCTTGATAGTCGGGGTCTTTTGATTTACCTCGCAAATAATAGATGGCGCTACGGATATCAATTCCATTAAAAATCGGTTGGGAATATGTAGTTCCGCCAATCATCACTTGATGTCGTCTGGGTTTTTATTTTATTTCCTCCTCCTCCTTGCGTCGTAATCCTCATTGCTGAGGGTCGTGATCTCTATGGAACACCTTCTTGTGTACATGTCCCGCCATTTAGTTCTGTGCTCTGCAGCTCGGATGGCGTCGCTGACTTTGGTCTCGAGTGTCGAGCGAATCTGGTCGGACCAACGCATGGGACTTCGTCCTCTGGATCTTTTTCCTTCTATTTTGCTTGTCAACAGAAGTTTTTCAAGATTGTCTCCACGTTTCCTGGAGATGTGTCCGAAAAACTCAAGTATTCTGCGTAGATATATTGTGGAGAGTCTGGTCTTTATTTCCAGTTGTTTGATAATAGATACGTTCGTCCGACGCGCTGTCTATGGAATCCGAAGCATTTTCCTCCAGCACCACATCTCAAAAGCGTCGATCCTGGAGCGGTCTAATTTCTTTAAGGTCCAAGTCTCAGCGCCATACAAAAATATTGAGAATATCAGGGTAGTGACTAGTTTCTTTTTCAGTTTGATAGAGATGTTTCTATTGGTCCAGATCCGATCCAGTTGTGACATGGCATTCTTGGCCATACCTATTCGCCTACGCACGTCGTCCTCACACGATCCAGTGTTTGAGATTTGTGCACCCAGGTAAATGAAATTCTTAACAGTGTCCAACTTAAGGGCTCCGGTTAGTTCCATTTCGCCTTTGCGATCTACCACCATGATTTTGGTTTTGCTCCGGTTTATAGCTAGACCATGTTCCTTGCTTATGAATTCCATCCTGTCCAAAAAAGAGTCCATCTCAGCTTCACTGCTAGCTAAGAGTGTGGTGTCGTCCGCGTATCGAAGATTGGTGATCTTATGACCTCCGATTTAACTCCACCCTTCCAGCCATCGCAGGTGCATCTCATAATGTATTCTCCATAGATGTTGAATCGGACGGGCGAAAGGATGTAGCCTTGTCTAACTCCTTTTTTAAATTTGAAGCATTCTGAGTGTATGTTATCGACTCTGACAACTCCTTCGTTATTCATGTATAGGGACTGTAGCAATGCTATGAGATGCTTAGGCACTCCGAGCTCAGTGAGTATGGTCCACAGAGTGTCCCAATCGACACAATCAAATGCCTTGCTATAATCTACGAAGCACATGATCACTGGGACATTAAATTCATACGCTTTTTCGATAACTTGTCTGATGTTGAAGATCTGCTCTCTCGTGCCTTCGCCCTTCACAAATCCCGCTTGTTCTTGTGGAATTTGCCAGTCTAAGTAATGGCGGATCCGGCTATTTAATACGTGTAACAGAATTTTGCTGCAGTGTGTGATTAGGGCTAAGGTTCGATAATTGCTACAGTTTTTGGTGGAACCTTTTTTGTGTAGTGGTAATATTATGGATTTACACCAATCCTCGGGCTACTCGCCATGATTCCAAATATGGTTGCAGATGTAATGCAAAATGTCAATCCCTCGTTCTCCCAGCGCTTTTATTACTTCTGCCGTTATGTTGTCTGGTCCAGGAGCTTTTTTATCTTTTAGACGCGCTATTGCTACTGTGATCTCCGAACGCAGTATAGGCGGCTCCTTTTCTATATCTGACCAGTTTCCAACTTGCGTATAGAGGGCGTTGTTGTGGTCATACAGTTCTTGACAGTATTTTCGCCACGCCTCTGCAACAAACTTTAAGTCGTGTATTATTGTGCCATTTTGGTCTTCAATTACCCACGATCTGGGTTTAAATTTCTTCGTTAGTAAACGCACTTTCTTAAAGAGATCAGATGTCTGATATCTCCTAGCGTGTGTTTCTATGTCCTGGCATATACCGTCAATGAAAGTGTTTTTGTCTCTGCGGCATCCCTTTTTAATTGATTTACTGAGGTCAGAGTATTCCTTATTTGCGCTGTCATTTTGTGGGCCTAGTGTTTTTAGTGTTTTTCTTTTCTGGATCAACTCCCACGTATTCTCAGTTATCCATGTTTTTGTCTTGGATTCTGATTTATTTTGAATGCTTTGCTTGGTGATGTCATCAAGTGTTCGGCAAATTTGGCTTTTGAATTGAGTCCAAAGTGTGTTAGCGTCATTTAAGGAATACTTGGCGAATTCAGGCTCTGTCGTTTCACGCAGAATGTTCATCTCATGTTCTTTTAGAGATCTCAGTTTGGAAGTTACTCATTAAGTCGGAGATTTTAGGCGAAGAGCAAATTTTGCAACCAGTAAATTGTGATCTGAGCCGCAGTCCGCACCTGGGTATGTTTTGACATTCTTGATAGAAGATTTCCATCGAGTGTTAATAAGAATGTAGTCAATTTGGTTGCGATACTTTCCATCTGGTGAAGTCCACGTATATAGTCGTCGAGGATGGTGTTTAAAGCAGGTGTTAGTGATGCAAAAGCCTTTTTCTATACAGAAGTCTAGGAATCTTATACCACGCTCATTCCTTTGTCCCAAACCGTATTTGCCAACTGTTGATCTTATATGGTCATCATTTGTGGTGCTACCGATCTTCGCGTTCATATCCGCTACGATAATCGTCAGTTCACGATTTGGTATTTTATTTTAAGTGGAGTTAAGGCTCACGTAGAACAGGTCCACTTCCTCCTCTGGAGCTTGTTTAGTCGGAGCATATATTTGAACAATGTTTAGACAAATAAACTTGTCGGGATAAAATGTTTCATACGTGTTAATTCAGCTTGTTGCAAAATCGCTGCAAAACTTTTTTAATTTTTTAAAGACATTTATTTTTTATGCCCCTGCACTTTTGGCAGTTGTTCGGAGCGGAAGCTGAATGTAACACTGAAGAAATCTCCCCAGGGAAGAGGATTTATGACACAGCCAATGTAACTGAAACAATAATCAACTCTCATCTTTATGGGCTGCTTTACGTCAATATGCTTAAATAAACACGTAAGTAAACGCGTAAGATAAGTGCGTGTGATATATCATGCCGCTTCACGCATCTAATTATTGCAATAACGCTTTGAATGTTATTAACTAACTGTCAACTCTGCGTTCAATGCATCTTAGTTTTAATCTAAGGAACTCTTTGACGTCTAGTAGGTATTTAATAATTAAAGTGAACAGAAGTGCAGAACGGCAATAAAAAAAAAAGACTTAGCGGCTAACCAGAATCACCAAAAATATATTATTACAGGATGATTTTATAGATGCTTAATAATTTTTTTTGAACACCCGTTCACCCTCTACAACACCCGTACTGTGCTAGATTGCTTATATTTTCAAAATAGAACAGAACAGATGAAATACTTCCTGTTATTCAGTTTCTGCTTTTACCAAAAATCACACATAAATAGAACAACTAACATACACCATGATATTACAGTCAAATTAAAAAGTAATCTATATCTATACATATAATAAAACAGTAAAAAAATTGTCTGTAGATTGAAAATATTTCCAAAAAAGACATAGACAGTAATAGAGTAAGAATTTAAAAAAAAAATGTTTGTTCGTACACGCTAATCTCCTAAAATACTGACGGATTCGAACGAAACTTTTTTTTGTTATATAGCTGTTAAGCCTGGGCAATACTCGTAAAGAGTATAATTGATTTTAGAAAATGGAACACCTGATGCAAAACATTATTGTTGCAAACTCTTTGCAAAGCTTTTTCTTTTTACCTATTTGTTTTTTTACGATTTTTTACTGTCAATCAATAATAAAAAAATGGCTGTTCGTTCTATACCCATATTCGACTGATCGTGGCTTTATTTATATTTAAATTCATTATTAATACAGTCTACAAATAATTCCATAATCCACAACATATTTTTTGTCCATCTCGCCTCATTTAATACTCGTATCAGCGCTCATTAATTAATTCATTTATTATAATCATAATCACTCGCTCGAATAAGAAGAAAACATTAGAGCCCATTGTTCTCTTATCCTCTCAACATCAAAACCCTCCGCCATCATCCCATGCTACGGTTGGTGGTAGTGTTCATTTTAATACACGCGAGGAACCTGCTAGCAGTATGCGGTCAGCATCGTCACATCGCACTTCGTCATCCGCGAAGGCACGGAAGGCTGCGCTAGTGGCGTCATACAAATGCCGCCAATTCGAAGCCGCACAACAGCTCGCTGCTCAAAAACAGAAAGCCGTACAACAATTCGCTGCACAACTTGCTGAGGTAGAAGAGGCTGAGCTCCAGGCGGAGTTGGAGCTTATAGAGGTGGGGACCAAGGACGGAAGCCGTCACAGTTGCTCTAGGAGTGATGCAATCAGTCGAACGAGCCAGTGGGTAAAAACACTTATCATATTTTACACTATGATATGACCGAGGATTCACAGCCTAATTTGCCAGTCCCAGAACCGGAAGTTGTCACGGATGCTCCCGTCATTCCACAGGTGACTACAAATTCTAAAATATCGAAAGCGCCTAAGCCGGTGATTTTTCCGACATGTGCGACAGCATTTTACTGAATGCAGTAGCCGACACGGCCGCTGCAGCGAAAGCGATTGCGTCCAACCAGCAGAAGCACTCTAGGCCTGACTTAATGCCTTTTTACGGCAATGCAGTATGGGTGCAATTTAAACGCATGTATAAAGGTACTAAATCTTATTTTGTAACGCATGTGTGGCGTTTTCGAGAAAAAAATCTTAAAGTTCGCTGATCTGGATAGACCGAAAAATGAAAAATATTATTTATTTATATTTTGTTTTTTTTTTTACAACTATTTATTTCCAGTATGATGTGCCATTCAATTACGAGCTCCTCAAGCTTTTCATAAAATAAAAATTGTTAACAGTTTAGAAAATATAAAAAAAAAACAATTTTTGATTTTGTTTTTTTTTTTTTCAAAAAGTATGCAGTTTCCTCACGAACTATTCTATGCTGATAATACATCAGCTTTATAACTACCTATGAATAAAAAACAGCTCAGGATCTTGCGTCTAACTTGAGATATTCGCGATTTTAATTTTGTATAAAGTGCCTACAGTATTGGTCATAGCAAAGTTGCATCTTGCTTTATACATTAGCCCGGGACTTCGTTGGCGTATGTTTAAACCTTCCCTGGACTTCCAGAAATAATTCAAAACCAAAATTAACCAAATCGGTATAGCCGTTCTCGAGTTTTAGCGAGACTAACGAACAGCAATTGATTTTTATATATAAGAGAAGAAGATTTTTTTAAAGGTGCTCCCTCACCGGCAGCATTCGCGTGTAATGTAACATTTTTGGATCGATTGTATAACTACGTAAGGCTCAAAATCGAATCTTTGATTGTTACATTACAGGCGAATGGTGAGGGAGCACCTTAAGGTAATATTTTGATAGTTTAAACAAACTCTAATCCAGAAACTGTAAAGCAAAATTTCCAATTGCAAATTTTCAACTTGGTCTAATGTGTAAGCATAATATATTGATCAAAATAACGAACCAGGAAATTTTTCCTCTTCTTCACGACTAAAAAGTACATATTTAAGCAATTTGTACTCAGAAATTGTACGTGTAGCAAAATTTTCAATGCAACTTTGCTATGACCAATACTGCAGGCACTTTATACAAAATTAAAATGGCAAATATATTAAGTTAAACGCAAGATACTGGGCTGTTTTTTTTCATAGGTAGTTATAAAGCTGAAGTATTACCAGCATAAAAAAGTTCGTGCGGAAACTAAATACTTTTCGAAAAAAAAAATCAAAATCAAAAATTGTTTTTTTTTTTAATATCTTCTAAATTGTCAACAATTGTAATTTTATAAAAAGCCTTAAGAGCTCATAATTGAATGGCACATCATACTAGAAATAAATAGTTGAAAAAAAAAATAACAAAGTATAAATAAATAATATTTTTCATTTTTCGGTCCCTCCAGAACCGCGAACTTTAAGAATTTTTTTCTCGAAAACTATCCATATTTGAATAGGGGTTACTTCTAGACAATTGCTCAGTATAACAAACTACGTCAACCTACGGGGTCAGTTAAAAATGTCCGGTCCGAAGGGTCTTTGGAATACTGTGCGCCAGAAAATATAACCCGATTACAAAACGCAATTCGTGGTCCCGCGCGTGATGCCATATCCTCAATTTTGGTCTGTGGTGAGGACCCAGATCAGATCATGGCTGCACTGGAAGAGAATTTCGCGCGGCCCGAGCTTATTGTTATAAAGGAGACCGCAACGCTTAAGAGTTTGCCACGCCTTGGAAACGAATTCAAAGAACTGGGAAATATTTCTTATTTCTTGGTATTAAATTATTAGATCAAAGGGAATAATACCTGTATGCCCCAGAAATTTTCCATGCAATTTTGGGAAACCTAAACCCTATTATAACAGGTAAATGGTCTGATTTTGCCTACCAAGATTTGTCAAAACGACCAAAGTTAGAAGAACTGTCAGAATTTCTAACCCTCGAATACCAAAAGTATATGAAATTTAGTTTATCGCCTGATTCTGCTCTACCTTCTACATCTTTTGACAAACCTCAACGTGACCAGCAGTACAAAAATCGTGAAATCATACATGCCACAGACACCAAAACGTCAACTGAAAAGAAAGCACAATGTATTTTATTGCAAAAAAGCACATAACAAAGACTTGTTCCGATTTTAAGATACTTTCAGTTGAGGAAAGATGGCGTTGGCTACGAGAGGCAAGTGTTTGTTATAGGTGTTTGAAAGCAAACCGTTTGTTAGCGACGCGTTCTAAACCTGTTTAAATTTAATTTTATTTTTGTTTTTGTGATTTCACTTATGTTTAATTTTATGTTTAAGTTAAAAAAAATTGGATAAAACGAAACGCATAACTGTCGGTAGATCTTAAAATGTATGAAATATGAAGGTATTTAGGTAAAAAAAATGTCATGTCGTGTCCTTTTTTGAAATAAGTTAGTCTGCTACCATCCAAACGCGACATCACACAACTTTCGTTAAAATTTGTAATTTGTGTACTTTTGGAGTAGCAATAAATAATTTTTCTTCATCATCGGTGCGTGTCATTGAAGAAACCCTATTCGGACACCCAACACTCTTCGAGCCGGATTATTATGTACCACACTCCGCCGCCAAAAATGGTCAATACACGCAGCCAATTGAAGAAAAAAGACAAGGATGGCCAGTTCGAGCACAAGCAAGCATTCTCCGAGTCTACTGGTGGATGCAGCTACGACGCGAAACGGATCCTCGACTTGAACAAAACGCGAGATGTCGCGGGTACCAGCGTGAAACGCGAAGCACCGCCCCAACCGCCCGCGTCCGTTAGATCAAAGTCCACGTCGTGGAGAAGTGGCTCGAACGCAGCCAGGCAGAACTGGAGCAGGCACAATCAGCCCCCGACTATGGTGTTACTACGGGCGACGTGTGTCCGCCGGCGGGCAACAACGCTGGCACGTCAGATGGGACCGTTCAGATGCTTGCCGCTGCACTAAAGGATATGGCCGCTTCCTCACGTCAAGTGCAACGTGATTCGGATACCAACTTGTTAAGCCGCATATGCACGCCGAGAGATCTTCCAATTTTTACCGGCGACACAATGGACTGGCTTCTATTCAGACAGGCGTATGAAGAATCCACACAAGTGTGCAAATTCAGCCCTAAAGAAAATCTTTGGAGATTAAGGAAGTGTCTTCGCGGTCCAGCTAAAGAAGCCGTGGCATCACTGCTCATCACAGCTGCGACGCCCGATTGTATAATGTCTACTTTGGAGCTGAGATTCGGCAACCCAGACATGATCATTTCAAGGATGACGCAGGATGTGAGGAAGGTTCATCCCGTGTCAGCAGAATATCACAGGGATATCGTATCGTTTTCAGTAAAGATACAAAATTATGTTGCCGCGATACAAGCTGTCGGGCGGGGAGAGTACCTACAAGATATGAACTTAGTTTCTACTATTTTGTCCAAACTCCCGTCAGTGCTCATATCAAAGTGGTCTGACTATAGTTTTCCGCTTATCACCAATGGCAAGAAGTCACGTTTGGAACTTATGGCACAATTTTTGAAGGACGAAGCCACTAAAATATCGGCCACTGCAAATACATTAATGATTATAATAAACATAAGCAGGATATCTCTAGTTACCGACCACAAACAGTGTTAGTACAGACGAGCCAAAATGATAAGTGTATGTTCTGTAATTTATCCAATCATAAACTCACTGAGTGCAAGCGATTTAACAAAGCGTTACGGAAAGATAGGTGGCGGCATGTGAAACGTTTCGGATTGTGCTATAAGTGCCTACTGTCGCGCCACGATCGAAAAACTTGCCCCGCGCCTGCCTGCAATAAGGACGACTGCGGGCAGCCTCATCACCGGCTGCTGCACTACGAGGTGAACAAGGACAGCCGCGACGCCAGCGGCTCCCAGCAGGTGATATCCGAATCCGCGGCGCCTGAGTCGGCATCCTCAGAAACGGTAATGCACATGAACGTGAGTAACTGCACAGTTTTGCTAAAAGTGTTACCTATAAAAATACATGGACCTAACGGTATCATCGACACGTGCGCTCTGCTCGATGACGCTTCGACTGTGTCACTTATCAGCGACCGCCTGGCGGAGCGCGCAGGGCTGCGCGGCCGCCAAGAAACAATTCGTATGCGTGGTGCTTGGAACAATACGGAGATCGTTTGTAACAGTTCTGTTGTAAAATTTGAAATATCTGGTTTAGATAATAAGATTCACACTATCAGAGCTCGAAGTGTAAATGAATTAAATTTGCTTGCCCAAAATGTTCCAGTAATTGATTGTAATAAGTATTCCAATTTAAAAACGTTTAAAGATAAATTTTGTCTATCTAATTTACAACCTCAAATGTTAATAGGGCAAGATAACTACCATTTGTTGTTAACTTTAGAAACCCGTTTAGGTAAACCCAATGAGCCTGTCGCTACGCGCACACCCTTAGGTTGGTGCGTTCATGGTGTAGTGGCCAGAACCCCGGCCGCCGCTCGCAAATCTCATTCGACCTTCCTTACTTATCAGTTAGTTGGATGACGTCACGCAGGTTGATGTTGAGACTAGCCTGAGGGATTTGCACGAGTTAGTGCAAGGTTCGTTTTCTCTCGACTCCATGGGAGTGGCAGGTAAGCTTCGGGAAAATAGGGAAAATGTACGTGCTTACAACAAGCTGGAAGAAACTGCCAAGCTAATAAATGGTGAATGGTATGTAGGGTTACCCTGGAAGGATGATAACTGCACTATGGAGGACAGCTATCAACACGCTTTATCCAGGCTTCAGAGCGTGGAGAGAAAGATGGGTAAAAGTGAAAGTTATAAACAGAGGTATGTAGATAGAATTAATCATTTATTTGATAATAAATACGCCGAAGAGTTGAAGTTATTGGACGCGCAGGCTTCTCCACGAACATGGTATTTACCTCACTTTGGAGTAGATAACCCAAATAAAAAAAAGATGCGTTTGGTTTTCGACGCAGCCGCTAAAAGTAATGGACTTTGTTTAAATGATTATCTACTCCAAGGTCCGGATTTGCTGTCGTCATTGTTAGGTATTATGATGAGATTTAGAGAAAATAAAATTGGTGTCACGGGCGACATAAAAGATATGTTTTTACGTGTCAAAATCAGGTCAGAGGATCAAGATGCATTTCGTTTTTTATGGCGAAATAGCAGTAAGGAACCTGTCAAAATATATAAGATGACTTCGCTAATATTTGGAGCAAACTGTTCGCCGTTCATCGCGCAATTTATTAAAAATAAGAATGCGCAGCAGTATGAGTCGTCGATACCCGACGCCGTCGCGGCAATCTGTAAACAACATTATGTAGACGATTATATAGACAGTTTTCCTGATGAAAGTTCTGGCATCGAAATGGTAAGAAATGTAACTAATATACATAAAGCTGGTGGGTTTGAAATTAGAAACTGGACGAGTAATAACTTAACCGTATTAGACAGTGTACCAAAAGAAACCTTGAGGGAAGTGGCTGTAAAGTTTAAAACAGAACAGCAATATGAAGGCGAACGTACACTGGGTTTGATATGGTATCCGCGTGAAGACGCCCTTGGCTTTGATGTTTCTTTCAAGCAGTTACCAGAAGATTTGATTCAGGGAAAACAAAGACCTACCAAGAGATTGTTGCTTAAGGTAATTATGTCCATTTTTGATGTCTTTGGATTCTTATCTCCGTTTATTATACAGGGCAGAATAATGCTACAAGAAACGTGGTGTGCAAAAATTGGATGGGATGATTTCATCCCCGATGAAATATTTATTAAATGGAGAAGATGGCTCGACCTACTTAAAACAATAGGTAACTTGCGCATTCCTAGATGGCATCATACTCCCGTGAGTGGGAGTGAGAGAGATCCGTGCAAGACTGTGACAGCGATGCAGCCTATGCGCTACGAAACTGCTACGACAGACCGGCGTGCTACGACGCATACAGCGTCTACGGCTATCAGTGACCTCCCCCCCGGCCGCACTCGCCACCCGAGTGCCGTCGCTCCTTGTGCTACGAGTCCAATGTATCGTAGCGCAGGCCGTAATGCTACGAAACCGGTACTAAAGACGTGTAGTTGTAGGCAACCTACAACTACACGTCTTTAGTGATAGCTCAACAAAGGCGATGTGCGCAATCGCGTACTGGCGATGGATAGATAACAATGAGATAAGAGTATCATTTATTGCAAGTAAGTGTAAGGTAGCCCCGGTAAAATATTCTAGCGTCCCGAGATTGGAACTGGTAGCCTCATTGCTAGCTGCAAGATTGGCCGACACTATAGGTAAAGAACACAGAATAAAGGCTGAAAAAAGATTTTTCTGGTGTGATTCATCCGCGGTCTTGCACTGGATAAGTAATGACGCGCGCAATTATAAAACTTTTATTGCAAACCGGTTCGGTGAGATCGACGAACTAACAAGTATCAAAGAGTGGAGATATGTACCTACAAAAATGAATGTTGCTGACTGTGCTACGCGCGATGTTTTTGACAGCACAATCTTTGAAAACGACTGGTTACGTGGTCCCTTGTTTTTATACTCTGATGAGAGTTCTTGGCCTCGCACTCTGCCAGATCTTCCCCATTATGACATGGACCTTGAACGTGTGGCTATAATTCAAGACTTACCTGTCAGCTTACCTGTTCCTCCTTCTGAGCGCTTCTCGTCATGGCTCCGCTTGTTAAGGGCCACTGCTGCTGTCCTGAAATTTATAAATAAATGTAAAAAGGTAAGAGAATCAGACGCCAGCATGATGGAGCGTGCAGAGCGACTGTTGCTGCGACAGGCACAGCTGGATTCCATCGCGACTGAGATATCAGCGGTAAAAAAAAATACATGTCTGGAAAAATCAAGTAAGTTACTTACCTTGACACCGGTTCTCGACGAAGATGAGTTGTTGCGTGTTGGTGGCCGCATCAACGCTGCTTCTGGAATTTCTCCTGGAATGAAAAACCCGATTATTCTTGATGGAAAGCACAATATTTCAAAATTGATAGTCAAACATTACCACATAAAGGCTGCTCATGGGAACCAGGAAACTGTAGTCAATAATCTAAAACAAAAATTCTGGATAACAAGGATTCGCCCTACAGTTAAACACGTAGCCACCAGTTGCATGCTGTGTAGGATTAGAAAAGCAAGGCTAGAGATACCAATAATGGGAGACTTACCGGAGGCGCGTCTGGCTCATCATCAGAAGCCATTTTCCCACTGTAGGATTGATCTTTTTGGACCAATGGAAGTCACCATAGGGAAAAGAAGAGAGAAAAGATATGGTGTTCTTTTTACATGCCTTACTGTTAGAGCCATCCATCTGGAAATTGTCCATTCTCTAACAGCCGATTCTCTGATAATGGCGCTGCGCCGTATGGCGGCCAGGCGTGGCTGGCCTCAGTATTTATATTCTGATAATGGCACTAATCTTAGGGGTGCCGACAATGAGCTAAAAAGGTCGATACAAGAGCTGAATAATGAGGCTTTACAGAACGAAGCCGTGAACAACGGAGCCCACTGGACTTTTATTCCGCCTGCAAGCCCACATTGGGGTGGGGCCTGGGAACGACTTATCCGCAGCGTTAAGAGTTCACTTAAAGTTATAATGAAAGAACGAGCACCAAGAGAAGAGGCATTGAGCACGCTCTTTGCAGAAGTTGAAAACATTGTGTACAGCAGACCTCTCACGCATGTCTCAGTCGAACCAGGAAGCGACGAAGCATTGACACCAAATCATTTTCTTCTTGGATCATCAGGTAATCTGCCTACTCTCGGTGTTTTTGATAGCTCTGACTTATTCTTGCGAAAACAATGGCGAAAGGCACAATACATTGCAGACATGTTCTGGAAACGGTGGGTAAAAGAGGCTTTACCAGAATTGCTGCCCAGGAGAAAATGGACTCAGGAGCAAACGGCACTCCAGGTAGGGGATTTGGTACTTATTGTAGATCCTGATGCTCCTCGAAACGTATGGCCGCGAGGCGTCATTCAGTAGGTATTTCCAGGTGGGGATGGTCGAGTGAGATTGGTTGAAGTTAAAACTAAAACTGGTTTGTTGAATAGGTCTGCGGCGCGCGTCGCCCGTATACCTATGGTTGATGAGTGCTGTGCCAGCACTGGGGTGGGGCGTGTTAGCGACGCGTTCTAAACCTGTTTAAATTTAATTTAATTTTTGTTTTTGTGATTTCACTTATGTTTCATTTTATGTTAAAGTTAAAAAAAATTGGATAAAACGAAACGCATAACTGTCGGTAGATCTTAAAATGTATGAAATATGAAGGTATTTTGGTAAAAAATGTCATGTCGTGTCCTTTTTTGAAATAAGTTAGTCTGCTACCATCCAAACGCGACATCACACAACTTTCGTTAAAATTTGTAATTTGTGTACTTTTGGAGTTGCAATAAATAATTTTTCTTCATCATCGGTGCGTGTCATTGAAGAAACCCTATTCGGACACCCAACACCGTTATCTGTGGAAAACATGTAAATCGCATTGCTGTGGTGTTGACGGGTGCAAATTCCGTCATCACCCATTGTTACATGGCATTACACCTGTACTACAAACTTCAGAATAAAATAATTCAGTTATAGTTTCTAACACCACGCAAGTAGATTCAAGAGCCATTCTGAAGATCGTGCCGGTGACTGTCACCGGGCCCACCGGCAGCCGCAACGTGAGGGCATTACTCGACGAAGGTAGCACAGCGACGATCATCGAGTCAAATGTAGCTGCAGCTATCGACGCCACGGGACCCACACCGAATATTACTGTCAGCGGCGTAGGTGGTCTAAGTACAAACAAAACTATTTCTTATATAGAGTTCCAAATTAAAGGTAGGTACACTCAGGAAACTTTTTTTGGTGAAAAACGCACGCGCAATGACGGGTTTTTCACTGAGTCCGCATTCGCTACCACGAGAAAGTATTTCATCTTATAATCATTTGATTGACTTGCTCGACGTTTTGTCATACGATGTTGCAACTCCTTCTATTCTGATACTGAACATTGGTATTTGTCGATCATGCGTGAAGTCCGTAAGGGCAGCCACAATCAACCAGTTGCTTGCTTAACAGCTCTAGGGTAGACGTTGTACGGTGTAGCGTCGAGCAACATCAAATTTATTGAATTTGTCAATCATTTATCATTGACAACTAAAAATAAAGACGAAGAGTTGGATATGCTTATAAAACAACAATATAGATTAGATGCTATTGGTTTCTCTAAACAGGAAACTATTCATAGTAGGCAGGATATGCGTACTATTAACATTTTAGAATCTAATGCGAAACGTTTACCTCCAGGACGATTTGAAATAGGTATGCCATGGTGCGAAAATATATACAAAACTTACCGGACAGCTTTATCGCAAGTCTTTATCACGCTTGCTCACTTTGCAGAGACGGATGCGCAGTGATTCAAATTTTGCGTAGGCTTACGAAACTTTTATTAATAACATGTTGGAAAAAGAGTATGCTAAAGAGTGCGATCCCGACTCCTATCATAGCAATTACAATAGTCAGGACCGTCATTCTGCCGACAATTTTAGATACCATCTTCCACATTTTGGAGTCTAACATCCTCAGAAGCGTAAGTTACGTGTAGTTCTTGACGCAGCCGCCAAGAGTGAGGGTATCAATCTCAATTCATTAATTATCCCCGGTCCTAACATATTAAAATCTTTGCTAGATATTTTATTTCGTTTTCGTGAAAAGAAATGTTCTCACAAATACGTGTCAGGCAGGCAGATAGGGATGCCTTGCGCTTCCTGTGGGAGCCCACTAAGTCAACATCAACTACGAATTCACAGATTAAGGAGTATCGAATGTTTAATGTAATATTTGGTGCGTCTTGTTCCCCATTTATTGCCCAATTCATTAAAAATAATAACGCTAGAAATTTTCAAGACAAATACCTACAGGGGGTCGATGCTATTCTTAATGATCATTATATGGACGACTATGTCGGTTCTCTAGATTCCGGAACCGAAGCAGCACAATTAGCTGCCAATATTGTGAAGGTCCATAGTGCCGCCTGTATGGAAATGCGAGAACGGATATCTAATGACAGAGCGGCATTACAACTCATAAGTCCAAGTTTGCGGGCCGCTCGGCCGTCGGATATAGATCCTAGTTCCTCGGATTCTGATAAGGAAGTCAAGGTTTTAGGTGTAATTTGGAACCCTGAAAAAGATTATTTGAGTTTTAGGGATCCAGGCTATGACTTACCAAAATGTTTAACAAAGCGTGAAGTTCTCTCCATTTTGATGCGGGTATATGATTCTTTAGATTCTTTAGGTTCCAAAAGACCTGGAGATCGGGCATTGACTGGGATATTCAACTCCCTACATCAGAAATTTTGAAGTGGACCAACTGGTTTCAGGAGCTTACCAGGCTGTGACTATAAAGATACCTCGTTGGTACACTTCTACGGAAAGAGTTGAACCGCTTGAGTGGGAACTTCACGTCTTTGTGGACGCAAGCGAGCAGGTTTACGCTAGTGTAACCTACTGGCGATTTTTTTATAAGGATGGAAGCATCACAGTTGCCCTGGTTTCGAGTAAGGCCAGAGTTTCTTCGTTGAAACCGACATCTATCCCGCGACTGGAACTCCAGGGAACTTTGATTGGTTCCAGGCTTTCCATCACAATCCAGGACGGTCACCGAAAAAAAAAAACAGATCGAACGTATTTTTGGACAGATTCTATGATTGTTCTTGGATGGTTACAAAGTGACGCACGTACATTTAAACCGTTTGTAGCTCATCGTATTGCAGAATTTGTGAGAATTCGAATGTCAGACTGGCGGTGGATACCAAGCGAGTTAAACGTCGCTGATGATATAACGCGATCAAATATATCCAATTTGGACATATCGCATAGGTGGTTTTTCGGACCATATTTTCTATAGAACTCATTAGATCGTTGGCTACCACCGCAGCCAACAAAATTTTCTCAAAATTCCAGTGAACTTAAGTCGAAACCAGAATTTTATGCGGCCATTTCAATTGATTGTTTACCTAAACCAGTGACAGCTAACATTGATCATTTTAGTGACTGGTAACGTTTAGTACGCGCGACGGCCCGAGTGCATCAAGCCGCAGATCTTTTTCGAAAACTTTTGACACAGTGTGGTCAACTTTTGACACAAGTGGCACTAAACGCTACGTTTGAAGAAAAAATACCAAAGGACGAAACGCTTCTGACGTCGATATTGGAAGCGGAAGCTATTGTTAACTCACGTCCGTTAACACACGTATCGACAAATCCGGACAACCCTACTACTCTGACACCCTTTCATTTTTTGATCGGCACATCGTCAAATGAATTTATGCCAAAAGCTCAATTTGAGCAGAAAGTTCTTACATCAGATTGGAAAAAAGCCTTAAAGATGTCCGACAAGTTTTGGAACAGGTGGGTGCGAGAAGTGCTGCCAACGATGCAGTTGCGTATTTATAAACAGCAGAGGCGCGAGGCGAAGGTGGGTGATGTGGTTATCATCGTAGATGGAACCCTGCCACGTAAAACTTGGCCTAAAGGGCGCATAGTGCTCACATTTCCTGGCAAAGACGATGTAGTAAGGGTGGTCGACGTCAAGACTGCTGGGGGTTTGCTTCGTTGTCCTGTTCTTAAGTTAATTTATTTAACTTAAGGGCGGGACGATGTTGCAAACTCTTTGCAAATTAATTATTTTTATGAAAAGTAGTTAAATATCATGGACAGCACTTACTCCAAAAATTTGGCTGGTGGGTTAAAAGTCACCCTGTATAGGGTATAATTGATTTTGGACACCTGATGCAGAAAATGAAACACCTGATGCAGATCTATAACGGTCTAGCTAAATTATAAGAAATATAAAAATGAAGCCTTATCAAAAGTTGTTTAGCCCAATGAGCATTATTTGATGAGGTATAAAAATATAAAGGTATAACGGAGTCTAAAATCCACGTGAGCGAAGTCGTGGGCGTCAGCTAGTAACGAATAAGACACAAACAGTGTGATATGAAAGCATGTGAACCACCACATGCTTTTATATCACACTTTTTTAGTCAAGGGAATAAATAGCTCGTCTTATGATGCAGAACGGGAATAGCCTGAATAATTATAAGATATATTTCAGTTTAACGACGACACTTATTATAAACCTACCCGTTCATAAGTGTACGATAGCTCACGACGCGATCGCATACATTATTCTGACATTTGATATCCATGAGAGTATACAGGGAATTTTATTCTTAGTTACCAAGGATACGCTTTCTAGCATTTATCAAATATAAATTGGATCATTAATATTTTTACAATGTTCTGAAAAATAAAAAGGTGGTTGAGCTGAAATAACCTCAAAATCGCAGGAGATATCTGACCTTTCATGTATTTTCTGAAACCTAGTGTCAACTTTGTATTCTTTATTTTATACAAAGCCGTTATCAAAATCATAAGAAGCTATAGTTAAAATATTTTGATTTTATACAAATGTTTGTTATTGCAAGCGGAGCTACGGAGAAAAGCTACTATTATATTAATATAATCAAAGAATCCAAAATGGTTTTTAAACGAAATTTACGAATCATAAATGTGCAAAATAAAAACATTGTCGTCACTGCAGACATATGTGTCAAGAAATAAATGATACGATAAACGGCAGACATGTTTAATGTCGAATAAATAGCGTGATACCTATAATATAAAGATAGGCGTACTTATACAATTCACTGATATATGTTCTCCTGCAACATTATGGTACTCGTAAATGGTTGAGAAATAAATGATTAAAAATGATTATTAGCATCATTTCCATTAAGGAGCAAAAATTAAAAATGCGAGTGAAACTAATATATCAAAAAAACATTGATTCAATGTAGAAAATAGTATATTACTGCAGAGGACGGGAAATATAGCGTTGCGGGACGAGTAGTTTTCAAGGCCGAGCGTCAGCGAGGCCTTGACAATAATTACGAGTCCGGCAATGCCATTCCCGCCGAGGCATGTATAGTGCTTTTCTCAATAAATATGAGGAAATTTATTAGTTAAACGCTTAATGTCTTTGCTAAATGTAAAAACAGAACTGTCATCTGAAACGTCAATGTCACTGTCTTGTCATTCTGAATACACTTTATTCGTCTTTTTGTTTTAAGCAGCGGCCAGGAATTAATTTTCATACTACTTTCCTGGCCTAGTCCAGCAAAGTAATGCACGAGCCAAAAATTACAAACTTCGTGTCTTCTTTTTACTACAATAATGCCTACATTTCCGAGCCTGTTTGAGAAATAATATATTATTTAATATTCAAAAATATACAAAATGTATAAGAACTTAACGCATTTAATGAACTAACAGTGCAAAGTCAAGCGGCTCCTTTATTATACATGTGTTGGTTGACTGCTTTGGTCCCTTGACAATTAGGATCAGACGCGATGAAAACCGCAATGCTTTCTTTACACGTCTCACCTAGTGCTCTTTGTTTCGAATTAGATCACAGTTTGTCAGCGGATTTTTCAATTAA
This sequence comes from Acrobasis suavella, assembly GCA_943193695.1. Taxonomy (NCBI): domain Eukaryota; kingdom Metazoa; phylum Arthropoda; class Insecta; order Lepidoptera; family Pyralidae; genus Acrobasis; species Acrobasis suavella. The sequence goes on from OW971928.1 coordinate 36,635,147, forward strand.
AACTTTTAGAGCGTTCAATAATATGTCCAGGAGGTAGCAATATACCAATTATGTTGTTAAAATAAGAGATTACATAAGAATCCTGCAGGGGATTTAATTTTCCTTGATTGATCACGCCATTTTCTTACTAACAATCTTATTTGATCCGAGGATCAAATCATTAATGTTAGTAAAAAATGGCGGTTAGCAAAAAAGTTACAAAATAATTACATCAAATATTCAAATTATGGACTCAAAACTAATCTGTCAACTGTAAAAAATATTGAAAAGAAAAATAACTATTATAATTCACCAAAGAATTCAATATCCAGGCGCAAAGATTAAATTCTTTGTGGATTTAAATCAATCTCAACTTTTTTAATATGGCATTCGTATTGAAAAAGTTTTGACGATCTACGACTAAAGTAATGTAATATTCAGATTTGCTGACATTTTATTTATTAACACCGAATGTTTAGATTTAAAGTTTTAAAAAATATTCACTAAGTAGGTATGTTATAAGCGATGTATAAGTTAAAACCTTCATAGTGAGTAGAATACGGAAACGCAACGCACAAAACATCGACGAATGCTATTGCGATTTTAGTAACAGTTTATACCAATATACTTAGTTCACATAAGCCCTTGGTGGGTAGGTTTCCACGTGTCTGAAGCTGCGGGTATCGGGTAATTTTTTAAATAAATAAACCAGCCATGTTCGAGTAAGACTCACATGGAGAGGGTTCTATACAATGCCAAAAAAAATTCATAAGTGTACGTATTATACTGGAGTTTACCACTTTATTTTCAAATGATTGAATCCTGATAGAATTTTTCCTGTAATCTACAATCAATGAACTATACTTAGTATATTTTCAAAATTTTATTTTTACTTTTTTTAAAGGGTGTCTGTCAGATGGCACCATATATTTTTGTGTAGTTTGGTGGTGAGGTCGGTTTTTAGTTTTTAAAATTTTTCTCGCAGTCATGGTATAAAGTATAGTATGCAATTATTGAATAAAGTGGATTTACACCGAGGGCCATGAATCACTCGCATTGCTCAGGATTCTAACACTTGAATCACTCGCTACGCTTGTGATTCAATTATCATGAATCACTCCCTGCGGTCGTGATTCAGTCGTTAGAATCCTTCACCTGCTCAGGATTCATCTATGGCCTTGGAAGTAAATCCGTCCTTTATTCACTAATTGCATAATATACTATTTTTTATCTTACCAAAAAAACCTACCACAACTTAAAAACAAAGAAAAAAAAGAACCAGTGAATTCCGGTAGTTCTGGTATTTTTTTATATGTGATCTAGGACAATTAGCTAAATGCACATTCCTCCGCGTCCGCCGCTATATTAAAAAACCCGTTAAAAGTGGCAATTTCTTCAGATTTAGACTTCTGCCCATTGTTGTAGATAATTTAATTTGCTATAATTTACGTCCTAAGTTTTGTTTCTACGACAGATGGTTACGGAGATATGCAGTTTAAAAATGATGAAGGAAATTGAATTTTCCGGAAATTTCTCAAACTTAACTTTAAAACGCTATAATTCAGGTATGGCCTTTTCTAGGAAAACGAGTGTTTGAATATTTGTAGGGAATTTAATTACCTACAAAACGTATGTATATGTACATTATTTAACCAATCTCCGTATCTATCTTTCTTAGAATCAAAATCATGCATTTAGCAGTTTAAACACTCACCGGCAACATAAAAAAAAATCAGAACTACCGGATCGTTTGTGAGGTGACTGACTTTATTCATTAGATTAAAAACACAATACTACAAAAAAACTTCAAGAGCATTTAAATCACAAAGATGAAATAGATATTTTGACTTATTTAGAAAGCAATAAAAACGTACAGGTTATATAGTGACGGGACCACAAAAGTAACTGATTATTCTTATAGTTAAGTTTCTTACTGATTACTTACTGGCTATCATGAATTTTATGTTATGAATGTTACATTCGAATTCTGTTTTTTGTTATCAATTTGTGAACACAAAATTGCCAAGAGATAGAATATTTATTAAAGAATGGATTTGTATGAATTTACATTGTTAGTAAATTCATACAAATCTATAATAAAAATTCTTTATTAGGTAATTAGACTAAGTTTTCAGCGCAGTTGATGGAATCTCCTTTTAGGCAAAAATATGCCTGTGCCAGGAGGCTCCGCTCTTTGATAACAATTGTTCATTTAACCTAATAATAAAACTAGTTAGTTTTAGGTTGTTTTTTTTTAAATAACTAATGTACATAAGGCTATAACACAGTTAAATATTTGTTTCAGTATGTATGTATTTATATCACTATATATAGATTTAATGACAAGTGTCAATCCACAGCAAACCACACTCCGAACCCATACCTGCATCAGCGACCCGTCAAAAGGACCAGGGTACGACAAGCACCAGCCAGAGTCATTAATATCCCTACATACGGTCACGATTGATGAAGGCCTCTAGCTCATCGTAACTCAATCCCTCCAGACAATCCACCAACACAGATCTACACTCGAAGTATGGTCTGCCATGGACTGACAGTTCCCTATTTATCTTATCGTATAGGTATAAACGGCGAGTTGGAAGTTGTATCCTTGCAAATTCAGTTCTAACCAATGGGGGAATAACAACAGCAGCATATCTTCTTCTACGATTTTCAATATATAGAGCGTACATATTTATAATTATCCATCCATAGTCGGCAATGAATAATAAATCGGTTGAATAAATCGCTCATATGGATCAGACGAGACTGCCCACTGGTTTCTATTTCAATAGTCGTTAACAGACTCATGCAACTATATGTCGAGGGTATTGACATTCTGTCATTTATATTAAAAGGAGCCGTTCGTTCGCGATAATATGAGTTATTCGTCATAAATTAGTGTAATCTAACTTGCCATATTATTTGTGAAATATCGCTGCAGATTTAAATCAGTCAAATTGTGTGTATATTCCCCATGCGTGTCACGAAAAAACCTCTTCATAAAATTCATCAAATTATCCATGATAACCAATTTCCAAGCTCATCACGATTTTAGGGGTTGAAGCGATTCCCGGGCGGATCCATGCTTTGAATCAGGGGGAGGGGGCGGGAGACACATGTAACTAGCACCATTACTCTATAAAATGATACAACAGCATCCGATAGTGTCAAACCAAATTAGACTATATTATCATTTTGCAGCACTCAACGTTGCCTGAGATAGTAAAGCGGGCATGTACGTCGTAGCGCCTTTGCAATAGAAGTCCAGTATAAAGCCGGATTATATCAAGCACTTATTACGCTTAAATTATTGTTTTCAAAATATTTAATTATTATACAGGAGATCATTTCATGAAAGCATATCTCACATCATGGGACTTTCCACGTGTGGCAAACCGGCCTCACTTATTACTTTTTTTTGTTTGATTAGTATTTTGTTATAAAAAAAATATTGTATTTGGTTGTCACTTCAAAATTTATGAAAGTACAAGACGCGTTGTTCATTTTAAAAACGTTTATTTTATTATTTATCATGAGCCCTCACCCGCTTTCCGCAACACCGCGATTAATTCCCTTAACTCTTCATCTTGACTTGTTCCCGATTGCATTCTCAGCTGTGCTGATTCGGAGCCTAGGGTGCGCTTTCCTAGTTTTTCTACTTGAAATAGACTTGCCATGGACAATGCAAAACCGAGGAGCAAGAGCTGGTACAGTTTAAACGATTTGGCTAAAGTATATTTTGACGACCCTACTGACATCTAATCAATCATTGTAAGTCCCGTAAATAATAGGCAATTAGGCATTGTGAATATAAAAGTCTAAAACCAGTTATTCCATTAGAAGCTTTCATATGGCCCAAGTTATGAATCACTTGGCCCAAGTTATGAACCCCATAACCCTCCCCTTGGATACGCATGCCGTGCGTAGGTGTCTTGATATTTACGACCATTTCAAAGGCATGGTACAAGAAAGTGCTCTTTGCGAGCGCCGAGTATATCAAAAAGTAGGGTTGGTAAGTACTTGTGTCCTTAGCTTAATGGGATTCGATGGAAGGACAGATAGGTAGTGAATTTTCGTATAAGATCGGCCTGTATTATAGGATTATCCTACATCTGAGGCTATGTTAGACATCTAAGGCAAATTTATATTACATCAAAGGTAATTAATATTACATAAAAAATCTTCAACTTTTTGTATATTAATAAATGAAGAGGGTTTTTTATAGGTAACATTTGTTTTCAAACATTAGCTGTTTTTATCCATGTCAGTTGTAATTTGAATTATTCAACTGATTTTGTTGACGTTTGTACTTTTATCTAAGGCAAGGTATCCTACTCATAAATATTAAATACGAGTACTTAAAGTAATGCTCGGTTTATTAAATTACTCGTACAAGTCGTGTCTAGTAAGGATCGACCTCTTGATTCACAGAGGCATAAGCCATAGCCAGTGCTTTAACCGCTTAGCCACCTCTACTTCAGACTCATTTAGAAAAAAAAGTCAAATAAAATTAAAACCTAGAGTCCATCTGGCCAGTGAACAAGCTGCAATTGATTCGCCAGCGGTTCTCAAGTTACCTCTTTGGGTTTCCACTTTGCTTTTAAAAGTCTCGAGTAAGCTAGACTTTCCATTTAGCTGCATAGACTTATGAATACAGTTTTAATAGACGAAATAATAAAGACTGTTCCTTTTTACCGGTTGTTAAAAGTAGCAACTAAACCTTTCTTGAATTGTCAAATGAAAGAAAATAATTTCACTAAAGAGTTAATATAGCAATAAAGAATGTGTGATGAGTAAAAACAAATGTATGTATATGTTACCGGCAATTTGTATAATACAGACATTATATAGAATGCCTAGACTATGTATAGAATGTATGAAATATTATGAATATTAATAACTATTATATGCTTTGCCTAGACATGGTACATAATGCCTCGGTATTGTATACAATGTCTGCTGGTTTACTGGCAATGTGTGAAATAAATTGATATTAGTCTATATTTATGAGTACTATGTAATTACCTACCTTCTTAGTATACCATCTGCCGAACATATACATGTATAGTTTTATTTTCTACACTGGTCTAGGTCGACACAATTTTTGAGAACTTACGATAGGTTCTGGTAAGAAGTGAGACTAATAATTACTAATATACAAAGAGGAAAAACAGATATTAATAATGTCTTAAAAATAAACTGTTGCCATATTGTTAACAGACTTGTAATTCCTCCAATCGAAAATGGAGAGGAATGTTAAATAATTAAAGTTATTTGATACTTAAATTGGAGTTAATTCATAAAAGCATCTTCACGTTCTTTTCGATCGAAATAGTGAGCACATAGCACAGTATATAGCATAACAATATTAACAATTACTGAAGCCCAGGTTCATCCCTTAGAATATAATATTTGGTCCGTCGAAATATCAGAATGTTCATCTATTGCCGTCCTCTATCACAATGCCCTAGTTCAAGCAGCATTTTGTTCGTCGACGTTGCATTCTAAAGTACCTCTCATAATATGAAGGTTAGAACTGCGACTCGAAGTTTAGCAAGCAATTTCGACCTTATTAATTTCGAGTTAGAATTTCAAATTAAAAAGCGGTGTAGAATCGTATATTATCGATGTGAATTATTATTTTTTAAATGACGCGTGTGAATCGACATCTGTTTGATGCCTATAGTTAAATGCAGTAAATTTTATTAATGCTAATCATTCGCCTTGGTTTTGCACTATGTGTTTCATTTAACCGAGAACCTAGACTATTTTTATATTCACGACCTCTGCTATAATGATTCATGAACTTATTTCTTATACTTTTTGACCGAACCAGCGAAGTTTCGGGATTGGCCAAAAATGCTTTGCCGGCTTACAGTATGTACGGCTGTTCTCAACCGATTCTTGTATATTTTTGTGTAAATGTTCAAAGATAATATAGATTTTTGTGTAGAATCAATTCCGATTTTCTAAATTTTTCATGGCGCAAATATGGAGGTTGAAAACTTATTTCATATTTCAGTCATTTATAAAAATAAAAAACCAAAAATGACATAAATCTATTTTGTTACCCTTACTTAAGACGCAACTTTTTTATCTGATTAACTGCAACGGGTCTACTTCGTTTTGCTTAAGAACCAACAATTTGTTTTTTTTTTTTTCATATTTCTGTATACATTTATCCCACCAAAAAAATACCTGTTAAAAAGGGGGCAAAGTTCCTATCGGCTATTTTTTTGCCTAAAAAAGGGTTAAAATCCAATCCAATGCCAAGTTTAGATGCACTTTAAAATCGATCATAATCATATTCATCAACAACCTGATCCACTTGTAAACATTTGCCATTCCCAAGATTCGCCACCACACCCAGTCCTCCGCCTTCCGCATCCAGCCACTACCCGCCACCTTATTCACGTCAACGGTCCACCTGGCCGAAATTCACTTTACCATACACCCAACTTAAAATATGGTAAAGTTGTGAAAGTACGTAGGTAGTTGGTTAAAAATATCTAAAATTATAATACTTCTAAATTTGAACTTGGCAGGTTTTCGTGCTGTACGTAACAATTGAATAATTGAACAGTTAAATTTATTATTTATATAATTAAATTAACCTATTTATATATATATATATATATATATATATATATATATATATATATATATATATATAAATAGGTTAATTTAATTATATAAATAATAAATTTAATTATGTAAATTTATTATTTATATAATTAAATTAACCTATTTATATATATATATATATATATATATATATATATATATATATTTGTTTTTCTATGTGTTGAGTTTATTTCAAATAACAAATAACACACATAAGCTAGAAGATATTATATATTCGGTGTAGCCAGTTCTGGAAGTATCCGGACCTACATTAAAAAATGGACAATATCATTAAAAAATCACTTTCATCCCTTTTGAATATAGATTTGAATCATCAAACTATTTGGGACCAAGCCTCCTTACCAATCAGGTTAGGGGGGCTTGGTATCCGCAAAATTTCTAGTATAGCCCTACCTGCTTTTCAGTCCTCTGTCCACAGTATTCAAAATCTTTTTGTAAAAATTTTAGAGCAGCCTTCTTACGAAATTTTAAATTTAACGGAGGCCAGAACCACATGGTCAGATTTAATTCCAAATTCTAAATTCCCAGATCATCCCGCTTCGCAGAGGCAATGGGATGAGCCGCTTTGCAGACTTGTTCAGAGTAACCTACTCGAATCATCTGTCAACAACTCTGTCGAACGCGCTCGTCACTTTGCAGACTTGTTCAGAGTAACCTACTCGAATCATCTGTCAACAACTCTGTCGAACGCGCTCGTCTTTTTGCTGCTGCCGAATGGGAGTCTGGTTTGTGGTTACGTACGCTACCATGGAGTCTGGTTTGTGGTTACGTATGACGCTACCATCTTTTAATTTAGGAACATTCATAGATAATAATACCTTCCGCATAGCGTCATCCCTGCGCCTTGGCGCTGTTACCAACGCCCCACATCGCTGCCCCTGCGGCGATATCGTCGACCAGCTGGGCCACCACGGACTATCTTGCCCAAGGAGCGCGGGCCGCATGGCACGTCATGCCAGCCTTAATAATATCATCCACCGTGCTCTTGTCACCATTCAGATGCCAACAGCTTTAGAACCAATTGGCTTGGCGCGGAATGATGGCAGGAGACCGGACGGAATGACTATTGTGCCCTGGAGGTTGGGAAGACCGCTAGTGTGGGACGCCACATGTGTCGACACTCTGGCGCTTTCCCATATTCATGGTATGGCTACAGCTACGGCTGAATCCCTCAAACGGCGCAAGTATGCATGCTTTGGTGAGGCATACATATTTGAGCCGTTCGGGGTTGAAACTTTGGGCCCGTGGGGGCCTTATATAGGTAAAAGGCTGGTCGAGGTATCAGGTGACCAGGGGGCTGGTAATTACTTCCCAAACTCAAATAATAAGCTATACAGTGTGCATTATGTATACATGACAATATTTTATACCCCCTCTCCCCTCCCCTCCTCCCCCCTACTCATCGTATCACTGGTTCATAAATATTTTTATTAAAAATTCAATATTCGATTGAGCCAACCCACGCTTTACCGATTTTTTTAAATTTCTTATTTTTTTATTAATCTACATATAAAACACGAACTGCGTGCCAAATTTCATAACGCTAAGACAGTTGGAAGTGGCCTAGAGGTTTTGATTTCCGATCAGTGAGTGAGTCAGTCAGTGCCAAAATTAGCTATTTTCACAGGGTCATATTTCAGGACTGAAGCTATATCTATGAAATTTGGCATAGGTACTGCTTTAATACTAGTATATAATTACGTAGGTACAATTTTATCTCTATACTTGCAATAGGCACTGAGCTACAGGGAAGTCAAAAGTGGGTCGAAACGGTTCGTATAAATAGTGCACGGCATGCGCGCGGCCCGTTGCTGGAACTTGGCCTGCGCACTACCGTGCGCTTAGATTGGGAAAAGTTGCTGTTGTGAAAATTATGGACTGAATCAACCCTTAAAATGTTTGTAGTTACTAAAAGACATTTTATACTAAAAGTGCAAGGATAAACTTATTGAAGAATTTCGTGAATATTACACAAACAGAACAGATGGGGAATCAAAAGAAGTTATTAGAAGAAAACTGAATTGAACTCATTAATTTCAAGACAAAGTTAAGAATTCTGTGAAATGGAATATTGAAGCTTCATCTAGACTTCAACTTCGGGTCTTAATTTTTTATCACAGTCTTGCTACTTGAAGGATATCTTGGGACACTTCACTTTAAATTGGAAACAAAAGTGAAAAGTTTTTAAAGAGAAGAAGAAAAATGCGGTCGTTTTGTATAAGGATCGTCGGTCACTGAACAATAATATTACATAAATATTACAAACGGGGGCTGCACTGGACCCCGCAAAATTCAGGTATTCTTAACTATTTTCCGTAAGAAAAAGTATTTTATTGAGTTAACCACTTTATTTTGAATAGATAGAATTCTTATAGGTTTTCCTGTAATCTAAAGGCAATGAAATGAATTTTGTATTTTTTTTTTAAATTTAAGGCTCCGTAGTTCCGGAGATCAGAGTGTTTTCGTAATTTTCCATGAAAAAAATTAAAACTATTTATCATAAAATGATAATAAATATATAATAATAATAATATAAATATATTTGAGATCTTCATAACAAGTCCTTTCATTTTATATATGACACAGTAAAATTTGCGATACATATTTTTTTAATTTCCTAATTTCTTAGACCCTTTTTTAAAAAGAATATATTTATGTACTTTACGTTTTTGTAAAAACCCTTAATAAAATGATCATCGAAATCGGTTCACAAGTGGCGAAGATATCACGTTACATACATACAAAAATATATACTTATATATATTCGGGTCGAATAAATATTCTCCACCTTTTTAACCGGTTTCCAAAAAAGAGAAAGTTTCGACGCGATCTTTCATTTTATTTGATGTTGTTTTGTTCACCAATTAATCGAAGACGCCTGGACCGATTTGAAAAATTCTTTTTTTTAAGAATACATTTGAGCACGAATATCTCGGCAGCTTATTGTAAAACTTTTTGCACAATGCATTCCCAAATAGGGTTGACGTCAGGCCGATCGTACCACAAATAGCCAAATCGTTTAAAGTATTTTGGCATCAATGGTTGACCATTGACACGTTTATTTATATAGGCTTTTTACCAATCAGCCAACAGTTGAAACTGAGAAAGTAATCTTTTGGGGTAAGCACAACAGAAATTAACCTAAAAGACAAAAAGGAGTAAACTGTATTTTATATTTGGAGAAGAAAAGGTGGGATAACGCACCCCAGACTCCGAAGCAGCACGGCCGAGGATACAACTGAGAACGCGTGAGGATATAAACGGGAACGCGTTAAGACTAGGTAGACTTTAGACCTAGCTGTCTGTCGCACGCTGTCTTAGTAGCCGGCAATCTTATATTATCGATAAAACTAAGAAAGAGACCGTTTTAGAACTTTTCCAATATCGCTCGAATTTTTCGAGGGCCCTTGACGGCAACAATTTGCAATGCCCGGTTCGATTTCGTAAAATAAATCCTATTCATTACAAGTCTTGCCAATTAGTGGAAGAGTAAGTGTCCTTTTAAAACCTTTTGTTCTAAGGGACTTCTTTTGTTTGATACATTCAGAAAAAAATATATATATCTTGAGAGTATCTATCCTATTACTTTTTTTCTTTAATAAAGATAAATAATAATTAGCCAAATGTGTGTCGGGCCACGCGCAGTGTAGGGATCCGTAGTTAAAAATGCCAATTTTGAGTTCATGCCACTAAAAACGTCTAGAAACTATCTATCGCCTATTACTTTTTAGTTTGTAAACCCTACTTAGCTCTGATAGTTTTCCTTTAAATTTCCTTATATATACTATACCTGTGAATTTTTTCACGTGTCCATATATAACCGTTTAGCTGATAGAGGGGGGTGGAACACTTGACTCAAACAAAAAACAAAAATTATCACTTTAAGACCCAATATTTCAGAAACGGATACCTAAATCGAAAAACGGTGTTCACAAGCTCAATATTTTTGAAAGACCTTATATAACGATACCCCACATGATTGGTTAGTCGAGAAAAAAAGTTGACTTTTCACTTTACTTGCATAGGAGCTACCCTAAAACAATTTTTTCTATATTTTATTTTACCACTTTTTCCGCATAATACAAAAATTCAAAGATTCAAAAGTTTATTCAGTAATTAGACCTTTACATGCACTTTTACACGTCAATATGTATAATTTACGTTACGTGTAAAGTATATTAAAATATAATTTATTTTTAAAGAAATGCTACCGATACCAGCACTTCGTAACGACTGCTACGGCTGAGAAGAAACGCCGAAAGAAACTCATTTTCACAGTATTAGTCGCCTACTCGCCAGAAGGGCTTTGTCATATTATTATTATTGTCTTTTAATTAATAAATACTTATAATATAATATATTACAATGTTGACACATTATAACATTTTAATAGTTATGCTTGCGAACAAGTAAACAAACATAAATTGCGCAATAAAAAAAATTAAGTAGTCAAAAAAGCGAAGCCGAGCTGACCAGTCCATCCCGGCAGCACCCGTTCACGAGTTGACGCACGGATCAGCCATCGTTAAACTCAACCATATTAGACGACCTACAACCCAACCAGCGACGCGGACGCCATACCAAATCACAGCTTTCTAGTACTTATACTCGCTGAGTAAAACCGCGAACGGACAGACAGACTGACAGACAGATATGGCGAAACTATAAGAGTTCCTTGTTTACTACGGAACCCTAAAATGGTACCTACGTACAATGTACATATAAATCACGCATATATGCAACAAAAACATTAATAGTCGTTATAGAAAGGAATCTATGCAAAAATATTAAGCTTAAGTTTTGCACTAACACCAAGCGTATTAATTGCTTTAGAACTTTTCCAAATTGCTACAATTTTCGAGGGCCGATGACGGCTACAATTTTGCAATACCCGGTTCAATTTAATCTAATAAAGCCTATTCATTGCTGCCAATTGGTAACAAGAGTAATTTACCTTTTGAATTTTATAATTTTTTGTTAAGAGGGCTTTTTTTGATCGAATTTTTTTATTGTTTCTTATTTACAGTAAAGTAGGACATTTAATCACTAAATATTGTCGTACAACCAATCTACTTGTTCGATTTCTTTTAAGCTTTTAACATGTACCTAATCTATGTGTAATCTACAAAATATATTAACAGAAACTCTGTTCATTTACGGCCAATAAACAACAAGCAAACATCTATTCATTGTAATACCAAAAGGTGTATAATTTGCATATGTAAATTTATCTTTCCCCATACAAACGTTGCTTTGCGTAATTCACTTCAGAAATATGTTAAAATTACAAGTCGGTTTACAAATATAACCCTTTTTAACTATAAATGAGTCTAATTTCGTAGATTTTCTGTAAGTAGGGACAACTGCAACAATAATTGTATAAGGTTTGCCGGAAAATGGTTACAATCCTAAATGAGGGCTACATTACATTATTAGTGTTATTACAGTAGTATTAAAGCCTAAAAATAAAAATCTCAACTTTTATCATAAATAACAAAATGAGAATCTGTTATTGGCGGAAAGTTAGGTATAGTTCGTAAGATAAAACATTAATATTGTAACGTGCTGTTGATACTGTGATGTTGATGAATTAATTAAAAAAAAAAATACTTTATCCCTACTACCACTAATTCGGCGACTATCAATGGATACTTTAGATTAAAATAGGTATTACTAACTCGTCTAAATAATAGGTATTTAATTTTGAGAATATATGCTATGAATCTATTATTTACAGCCCTTTCAATTGTGAAAAATATGATTCATTTTAAACTGTTAAATCTGTATATAAATAAGAACGGTTTGCTGTAATGGGTGGCTAGTTGTAGTATCACTAATTGCCTGTTATTAATACTACTTACAATAATTCCAACAAAGAAACGGCTACAATAATAGTGCCAAGTATAAAGTTACTATTTTGAATCAAATATTTTAGGGTACTTATCATTAATTAATATTAACCTCATGTTCAACTCTTTTATGTACCTATGTAGGTGCTTACATATAAAAGTTTAAGATGGAGTTAGTGTGCATGACATAAAACATATATGTTTTAGTACCTACGGACCTCAGTATATAAAATCATATTTAGGTAATTAAAAGAATACAAATGGAAGAATTGATTGTACACAAGTCGAATATTTTTATTCCACTGATTGAGTTAAAAATCTAGATTAAGCGTTGTGGCAAGCAAGTTTTGTATATTTGATTAGTATGTACTTTAAAAAGAATCATTGTTTTGGTGTCAGTTCAAAAACTTATAAAAAACACAAGACGCGCAATCTTTTAAAAAACCAGCCAAGTGCGTGTCGGACCACGCGCAGTATAGGGTTCCGTAGTTCCGTATGCCCACTTTGAGTTCACGCCACTAAAAACTTCTAAAAACGAATTATCTATTGAATTTGTATGAACTTTCCTTTTCCGAGTACATTTTTTAAATTGGTCGCTTATAACTTTTTAATTTGTAAGCCCTACTTAGCTTTAATAGTTTTCCTTTAAAGTTTGTTTTATATACTACTGCTGTGAATTTTTTTACATGTCCATATACACTCGTTTGATAGATAAAGAGGGGGACGCTTGACTCTAACAAACGGATCCCTAAATCGGAAAATAATGTTCACAAGCTCACAATATTTTTGAAAGACCTATTCAACGATACCCCACAAGATCGGTAAGTCGAGAAAATAAGTGTCCTACTTTACTTGTATGGAAGTTAGGCAAAAAATTTTTGTTTCAAAATTTTATTGTAGGTACTACTTTTTTGGCATGAATAATATATATCTTTACCAAATTACAGCTTTCTAGTACTTAAAGTCTCTGAGTAAAACCGCGGACAGATAAACAGACAGACATGGCGAAACTATAAGGGTTCCTTGTTTACTACGGAACCTTAAAAACGTTTATTATTATTTTGCACTAGCCCTCATCCCCTATCCGCAACATTTTGCTGCAGAAAGAGACACATTCATGAAGCGGTGTCATCTAGACAGCTTTGAAGGAGACATGCGTTGCATCATGGCATCTCCGAGTGTATCTAAGAATAGTCCCCTATAAACACTGTCACCCACGCTTAGACAGGATAAAATTTTGAGGTTGGCTGTTCGCATTCATGCTACTCAGAACACATCAACGAAGACGCAAAGAATCCGGTACTACTCGATGGCCGTCACGCAAGTGTTCGTTTGTTGATTTATCGCTTTTACAAGACAATGGCACTCGCTAATAAATGAGACGAGTAGTTTACGAAATTCGTCAAAAATATTGAATACTACGGGTAAGACCTGCAGTAAGAACAATTGCCAAAAGATGCCTCATCTGCAAGATCCGAAAATCGCCTCGCTTGTGTCCACCAACAGCAGACCTACCAGCTGAAAGTTTAGCTCATCATCAAAGGCCATTCACAAATGTTTGGTCTTGATTATTTGGACCACTTGAAGTGACCATAGGCCGTCGCAAAGAAAAGCGGTATGTCGCCTTGTAAACATGCATGACAGTAAGAGCGCTCCATGTCGAGGTTGTACATAGCCTTTCAACTGTTTCAGCTATAAGGAGTCTTTGAAGTTTCATAGCTCGTAGAGGAACCCTTTCTACTATCTTCAGATAGTGGGACAATATTTGTAGGGGCTAACAATAAGCTTAAAAAAATCTTCGGTGCTGAAGTGTAAGAGTTTGCTGCAACACGAAGAATAACCTGAAAATTAATTCCACCTGCTGATCCATTTTTAGGGGATGTTGGAAGCGCTTATAGAGTAACTCTTCAGTAGAAGGCTCCCAAAGAGGAGACTCTATTAGCGCTCATTTTAGAAGCAGAATCTATGGTAAATTACCGCCCTTTAAAGCATGTTAGCGTGAACGTAGAGGACAATGAGGCGCTATCGCCGTTCCATTTTCTTATCGGAGAGCAGTCACATATCGCAGTAGCAACCATTAGCGATAGCGATATGGTCGGAGTGGCGAAAGGCCTCCCGGTTAGCAGACCACTTCTGGGAAAGATGGTCAAAAGAAGTAATGCCCACATTCATGCTCGGCCACCTCCTCTCAAGCTTGAGCAAGCCGTGAAGATTGGTGACATCAATATCATCGCCGAAAAAACTCTTCCACGCGGTGTATGGCCAAAAGAAAGAGTTTCTAAAGTCTACAACGGCAAAGATGAAGTGGTCAGAGTCGCTAGGTATTGCGTAAGGCACTTAAGAAATTATTTTTTATATTCTTGTAAGTAGGTTTGCCACATTTTCCTCGTATTTTCGTACGCAGGGGGAGAATGTGGCAAACTAGTATGATTTCATACTCTTTGTCCTATTTGATAAGTACTTATTTATAAAAACATTAATAAACTTGACAAAAATACAAGGAGCACAACCTTAAAAAAAACGTTTATTAGGACTAGCCCTCATTCCCTGCCCGCAACAGGCGTAATTGTTTAATGACTGCGCATTTATATCTTTGGGTTTTTTTTTGGTAAAGCTTGGCAAATGGACTGCATTTCGACTGTCAAAAGGCAGTTTAAATGCAGCCCGACTGCAGTCACTGTGCAGTCGGCTGACCTGCACGGCTTTAATTGCATACTGACTGCAAAACAATGCAGTCCAATTGCAGTCGGTGTGCAGAAAAAGAGGTGCGGGTCTTCTCTTTTTAGATATGAAATCTTTTAAAATGTGAAATGCAACATTTGTTGCAATGGAACATTTCTTTTTTACAAAAGAAAAATAACATTAAAATTCAAATTCAAATTACTTGACGTGATAATTTGTTTGTGACAAACATGCTCGAAGAATCAAAGAGTGTTCTCACTCTTGTGATGAACACCTGCCTACCTCTCTGTTTGTTTACTCGTACTTCACACGTTTCTCCGAAATGTTTTGCGATATTTTAAATGCACCATAGACTTCTAAAGAAGCAACGTTTCGTTTAAAACCGTTTAAAGTGATATTTTACAAGGCTACAATCAAAGCTTAATGTCTAGTAGGTACTTACTTACATGATTATACAGAAGAATCGACGTAGCCAGACTACGGCGAAGCCAAAAGGAGGGTTATGTGTTTCGCTGCTATGTATGAATGTATGTATATGCATGTTTTTCTATTCCCTCTTATCGTTTACTCTATCCTTGGTACCTTGACAAATATAATTGGAAGCATCTTGGCTGTACGCTTACAGCTATGTGACGTTATAAGAAATTCAGTATGGCCTTCTTTAAAAAAAAAGTAAGTAACAAAAAATTTAATAAATTGAATCAATTAATGAAGTGTATGAAATGAAAGGGTTTGATTAGCACGTTTTAAAAAATATATACATTACTAGCTTAACTACATAAGTAGTTTCTCCCTGTGCTTGCGTTGATGCATTTACTAGACAAACATACATTTCAGTAAAATTTTACATTTTTTTTACATAGAAGTATATCTTGATTTACGTTTGTTAAAAACAAACAATCATATAAACGCCACTACGGAATGACTAACATGAAAGTGGTAGAAGCTAGAATTAAAAGTAAGTAAGAAATCGAGCTCAATAACGGAAACAAAGTTTCTTACTTACCTACACCAAGAATAGAAATCCTTATGGAAGGAACTATTACACTGAACAAGAAATGATTTATCGCTGGACGTCCCAATGTTGCACTTACCTGTGCGAGTCAGTCGTGTTAATGACGACTAAATTGGCCCCTATTTTGGTAAAATATATTTTTCTACTCATAATGATCAAATGTTTGTTACGCCTTATGAATTAAACTTTGCTATTAAACTATGGTGCACAGAAAAATATTATTATTCTGTGTAAAAAGGTCTTACTTAATTATGGTTTGATCTTGTATCAACAAGTCTTGGAATAATACCATAATAGGGAAGATGCCTATTTTCTTTTTCTTTATGCTTTGAAAAGAGTTCCTAAAAATAGACACGTCCAAGAAAAAACTACCTTGCCAACCCAAAATCTCTTTTAAGATATAAAGGTTACAAAGTATTAGAAAGACCGGACAGGAGTGACGTCACTTATGTCGCATTTTTAGGCGTGATGTAAGAACATTTGTTCGGGTGCTATGTCAAATATTGCGTTTACAGGATTGGCCTCACAAAAAAGTAGCTATATTATTTTAAGAAAATCCTATGGTAATATTATTTTTCTACATTTAATTACTTCTAAAATTGCCTTCTTATTAAACCAGATAGACTGTTACGCTCCTTACGCCTGTCAAGAGATGGCAGTAATTGAGCTAGCGTCAGATTTCGTATTATAATAACGAGCAATGCTTGCAACCGAGCGAACAAACATAAATCACCTTACGTAATAAGAAATACTAAGTAGTCAGTAGAAATAGTAGATAAGTACTTTATACACAGTATGCCTATTTTTGTATCGTTGGCAAATTTTAATGTCATTTTTTTTTAAATGTGTATGTCATTATTACCCTCCAACATTAACGAGAAAACATTTCCTCCAAGTGATGAGTCAACGATTTGAGCAGACGTTGATGTATCACTTGCTCTCAGACAAGGCCTACATAATAAACAGAAGGTGAACTTATTAGTTAATTTTATTAGGTACACATAAGTACCTGTACAGATACTATATTTTGCTTGATATGGTTTTCTTCCTTCTTTCTTTCTTTTTGTTGAAATTTTAAAAGCTGGGCTGCAAACTCCATGTTCAGGAGCAGCACAGGCACAGCTGAGAATGCAAATGGAAACGCGCTGAGATAAAGAAACATACATAGGTACATACTTTTGTTCAAGTAGACTAATCCTGAAAATCGCTAAAAGAGCTCTAAACTCGGCAGAAATATATGCTTGCGCATATCTATGTTACATAAAAACGACTCGAAGTCGTAGTAACTGCCTTCTTTTAACTCAAAAGCTGCTTCGCTAGGCAGTTTTCTTGAAAGCAACGTTCTAAGGTTTTTTAAAGGCGTTTATACGCTTACAGTTTTTGTTTCAAAATTGTGTTTAAACTTTAGTCGGCCATGAATAGTTGAAAGGCATTATTATCTACTTATTTCCGACAGATTGACGAGTAGAAAATGTATTTGCATTAAGTTTACCTTTTGCATTTTAATAAATATCATGTTAACTAATAATCATAGTGCGCGAAAAACCGAAAAAAATGAGTTCTTTGTAAATAAGGCCTAGACCCTTGTTAGATCGATTTTGCGACCCCGACCTAAAACATAGTAAATAAAAACCATCTAATACAAATTGATCTTTACCTTTCTCTTTAAATTTAGCAGTTTCTAAGATCATCATTCTTTAATTAATGAATATTAAAGTAGGTAGGCACATTGATAGGATCATTTCCTTGGTCGTCTTTTACGACAAGACGTGCAAAAGGTGCAAAAGACAAAGCAGCTGGTAAACTGAATTTATTTAAAACTAACGTGATACATAGACATCTAATTTGATTTAAGTTGGATTTAGTGAGTGTATTCTACGAGACTATTTTTAATATTAAATAAAATTTATTTAATAGTCAAAGAAATCTAGTACCTATTCACTCTCAATTTTGCGAGTGAAAAAAAAAAGTTTATTAAGTAGGTATTGGTATTTTTACGGATGAGTGTCAAACAAACATTTCGATATGCAACTAAGTCTTACTCTAACGCGCACGACGAAATCGCGAGGGACGCGCGGCACCACACCACATTGCGGCTCTGGCCACATATTATTCGCGGCGCCACTGTCGCGTCTGCCTGCACTGCAGCGGGCAGCGTCGCGTCACCCCACCATCGTGGCTGCCGCGTTGCCACTCCGTCACGTCGCGCCGCGTTGCCGCCCCTCTACGCCGCGCCGCATTGCCGCTCAGTGCCTCACCCGACGTCAACGGCAGACCTCATGTCAGCATGTCGTTCACCGACAACGAAGAGAAAAAGCTGATAAAACTTGTGTCCGAACACCCTCAACTGTACGACCACAACCACATTGATTACCACAATCATTTGGTGAAGGAAACTACTTGGCAAAGCATAGGACAAACTTTGAATAAACCAGGTGAGATTATTTTATTATTGACGAAAAAAAATTTGAAGTAATAATTTCAAGTTTCGTTAAATTTCAATTAATGACTACCTAATAAAAATGTTCGACTTATCCTTATCACGTTGTAAACTTGACCGATCATTCAAACGAGACGATTGCAATGTTGAAATGTCTTTGTACGTGTGTGCTTGTGAGCGTAATAGCAGCAGCTGCGTTGTGTTGTATGGCTCGCCACACATTCGAACTGTTTGATTGAAGTCAAACGTTAGTAGTTATTCATAAAGTCACTAGTACATGTGGTTTTATGTAAGTAAGTACGTTCATTGTCGGTTTTGTAATGAACTGTCTTAATATTTTTATTAAGTATATACGCAATGTGTATGCGTAACTGATATTGGAGGTAAACAAATGTAAGCTGTTTAAAATTAACAATTTTTTAATAATGACTATTTTTTAACAATGAAAGGTTTAAAACGCTTGCTAAACCCGTTTTAGGTTGGTAGTTTCAATATGTTTTGTCCCTATCTTGCAATAAAGAAAAATACGGATACTACTAACTAATATAATTATAGGTCACAGCAAACTTTTGTAAGTTTTTATGAAGAAGAGGTATCAGAAAGATAAAACTGTATTTTATAGCCATTTCAATAATTATTTCTTTCGTGTTGATTATAATCATAGAAAAGTATTCGAATCTTTTAATCATGTCCAGTATAGTTATCATCTTCGAAAAAGGTGGAGGATAATTTGGTGTATCAAATTAAGATTTTTTCAAAATCGGTAGTGTAGTTTGGTGTTAAGTCGGTTTTTAGTTTAAAAATTAAGTAGGTATTATATTGGGGATCTTTTGCATTTAAGTACATAAAGTTATGACTAACTTTACCACTGATAATTATAAAATAAATACACTATAATAAAAAAATATTACCAACATTATTTTATCAACTGACGGTAAGTAAATGACGCGAATGTTTTCGTTAAATTTCGAAATGTTATTTGAGCGCAAAATGACCAGCGACTACAGACTGAGTCGGTTACAAGTGTTACAACTATGTGTGGCGGGCCTTTTCATTGTTAAAACATGCAAACTAGGTGGCGGGTAGGTATTCTTTATGGGCTCACATGACGTCACACAAAATATACTTATCTCTTCGTTCACTTTTTGTTGTGATTATTATTTGTAGGCTTCATTATCAAATATTCTATTGAATGTAATTGGAAAGACTAAAGGCTCAAGGCTGAACGACCAATATTCAACAGAGTGGTTGAAAGAAGGTTGAATAAAATAAATTGCTAATTCACAACACTTTTGCAATCTACTCAGGAAAAGTAGCAATTGGCACATTTTACGTTATTTATCTCATAGACCGCGACTGTCTGTTTAATTATTACCTGTGAAATTACCTTGTATGTGAAATTGTGAATATGGGTTGCGGCTAGAAATCCATCACTAATGTGATAAAACAAACCCTACCTACCTATTAAAGAAGAGTGCAAATAGTTTGACTTTTTATGTGTATTGTGTTCGTGTATCTGTATCCCTACATACTTGAATATTTCGGGGTACAGTCAGCCCCACCCCCTTATCCATTAAAAATAAATTATTTGAAAGGAAACGGAAATATCACTTAAAATGTTGTCTTGACCAATCCCTAGGATAACCCTTCGAACTATTTTTAACCTACTTCCTAAAAAGGAGGAGGTTATCAATTCGTCGCGATCTTTTATGTGATTTGCAAAATTCGTTTTTATCGTTTGAAAGGGTATACTTGTCAGGTGGTGCTATACTATAAATTTTATCAAAATCGGTTGTGTAGTTTTGGGGTGCGGTTTTCAGTTTTGAAAAAACAACATGAACTACTGTTTACAGTTTAAAGTAAGAACGTGAAGCTTTTCTACCGCAAAGATTCAAATGTTTATTCGGTAATTAGACCTTTACAGGCACTTTTACACGTCAATAGGTATAATTTCCGTTACGTGTAAAGTATATTAAAATTTAATTTATTTTTAAAGAAATGCTACCGAAACTGGCGCTCTGTAACGACTTCGAAAACGGCCAATTTGGCTAATGTGCTTAGAAACGCTTCACGTTAAACTATAAACAGTAGTTCATTAAATAAATAGTTTTATTTAATAGCTGGAATGCTTTATTTATTTTTTAATTTCGTTTTTATTCTTTCGTAATAATATTCTCAAAATGCTTATTGTATAATGTTAAAAAATACAGATATATAAATAAATAAAAAGAATAAACTTCTGTCTATCGTTTTTCTTGGAAAGTGTTGTTATTTTCAGATATGCGCACGCATATGTTGTTTGCTCTCGAGGTCTATAAAAATAACACTCCATACTACAATCCCCTGGTTCGCATGTGTAGAGCATATAATGATCTTGTTCTTAACCACAAATCCATTGATATTCTTAGAGAGACTTTGTACTCCTTCAAAAACAATATTCGTCAGATTTTAGATGTCTGACAGTTTGTTTATTTTTTTTTTGTTGTACTGTGCTTCTGTTGGTGTCACTGTATAAAATTGCACTCAGTGACTTTCTAGGTAGTGTTTATGAAGAGGTCTGCTATCGTCTTCTCCATTTCTAAACTTTATATGTGACTTGACTTAAGGTCCTAAGGCCCCTAGGTGGGGCAGAGGGCTTCAACAGTCTTTCTCCATCTCAAACGGTCTTCGGCTACGCGCTTTACTTCGGGCCAGGTTAGCCCGATTGTCTTCATCTCCGCCGCAACTGTGCGCCGCCAGGTCTGCTTGGGACGGCCAACTTTTCGCTTGCCCTGAGGGGTCCACTCTAGGGCTTGCCTCGGAATGTGTGTGGGCTATCTCCTGAGAGTATGGCCTATCCATGTCCATTTGCGGCGCATGATCTGTTTGTCTATTGGCATTTCCCGGCACGCCTCCCACAGGAGATCACGTTGGAGATCTTCTCAGGCCAGAAAATGCCAAGTATTTGCCGCAGGCAGCGGTTGATAAAAACCTGGATCGGCTGTGTGATCTCTTTGGTAACCTTCCACGTTTCGCACCCATATAGCAAGACAGATTTGACGTTAGATCTGAAGATTTTGAGTTTGACTCTGCTGGTCAACTTTGGATCGCCATATGGGTCGAAGTTGTGCAAAGGCTGCCCGCGCTTTGGCTATTCTAGAACCCGTGTCCTCTTCCGCTCCTCCAGTTTGTGAAACGATGCTTCCTAGATACGCGAATTGTTGCACAAACTTTATATGTACTTACTACTTTTAAGACTTTGGCAGCAATTTACTTCCCTGCATTTTTTTTCTTAACTTTGTTCTCAACTGTTTTAATACTTAAACTTGCTGTATGCACATGTTTTGAGTTGTTGCCCTGCTAGTATGTTTAAACATAAATGTATATATAATGTATTTACTTTGGTGACAATTTGAAATGTGCATCTCATTTATATAAAATAAAAAAATAAAATAAAACGATATTTATTATTTGAAGATGACATGGTTTTGTAACATTATATACAATGTGAAAGGGGCATACCCGAAATAAATTGAACCAAAGGCTATACTAGATCACTATAGTATATTCAGTGGGGCCACCAATCCGTAGTGATTAAAATAACGGTCAAAAAACAAGAAAAAACTTGAGAGGTGTCAAGGGACACCCGGATGGAACGAAGTAAAATACAAATAGGTCTAAATTACATTCAAACTCTTTTCTGCGTTCTAAAATCAAGTTTTTATTATCTTCATAAAGAATGAACAAAAAGTGTCGTTACAACTTTTGGTCTTAATTTTTTCCGTCTAGCTTCCTTTCGCAACGCGCGATAAGGAACTTCGTTCCAGAAATTTCGAAGTTCCCATACAAATTACGGCCGTTGTACATTTTATTTTTAATTTATATGTTTTGTAACTTTTTATTTTTGAATGTGCAATAAAGAGTTCAAACAAACAAACAAACAATTGTCCAGGCGGCTGCACACTTTCGTATGGAAGAGCCAATTTTTATTTTTATTTTTTTACATTATTTTAATTTAAATAAATCAATATTAAACTTAAGACTATTGTGATCTAGTATAGCTTGTGGTTTGTATATTATTTAAATAAATGTTTCAAGAGTTCAGAGCAACAACATTGAGGTAACTAAAAATAAGAGTCACTTAACTTAAATTTATATGGCTGATTTTTAGATATGTTTCATAGAATATCATTCTCAAGTAGTATCGAAAGTGTCAGACACTTTACATGGACCATAACTTTTGTCAGACGCTTTAAAGCTCCACAAAAAATAAATGAACTTTACTTATTTCTTAATGTCTGATTATAAAATATGTTATTGAGATAACTATTACAAAATTATATTTAATTTGTCAGACAAATTGGAATGACCAAAAATCCCCTAACACAAAAATTATTCGGCCGTGAGTACGAGCGCGAGAGCATTATGCATGCATTTCAGAGCGAAGAATTTAAATATTCCAAAAAGTACTTACTGCTTTCGATTATATATTTTTGTATCTTTATTTAAATAAGATGAATTTCAACATTAAGGTAATAATTAATAATTATTAAAGTAAATTAATTAATAGCATATTCTCAGTAAATTTTTTTTTCGGAGTAATTGTGTTTTTTATTTAAATTTAAAAAAAAATTTTTTTTAAAAATTAACAAGTATAACAGTTTTAACATTTTTAAGAAAAAATAATTTTTGTAAAGAAATATTAACTATGGTTAGTAAGTGAAAGTATTTGATTGTCCTTAATCATTGTCATCATCATTATTATTAACGTGACATCAATTACACAGGTCTGCGATGAAAAAGTTTTTTAAATAAATTCATCACAAACATGTAGATGTTGGTCTGTATATAGCAAATATAAACTTTAGTTTAACGTATCACGTCACATTCTTTTTGTATATAGATAAATATATAACATGTATATAGTATATATATATATATATATATATATATATATATATATATATATATATATATATATATATATATATATATATATATATATATATATATTGATTCCATGATCAATATTCCTATTCTATAGTCTATTATTACTAGACTATCTTTCCCCTGTGAGAAAAAGTAAAAAAAAAAACGTTTTATTACGTGTTTTAGTCTATGAATAGCGCATGCGCCAAACCGAGCGCGCGAAACGCTTAAATGCTTTTTCCGGGACGACTAATAAACCTTCTGAAAAAAAAAGTGTGGTAAAACATTGTTTTATTTAATCTATTTATATTTAACGGTTTCATCAGGACGTAAAAGAGATGTAAATAAGATATCAAGGCCGTTGGGACGTTAATATGATGGCGGACTATTGCTGGATGATACACAGAGATGAAACAAAAAATTATAAACGAAAACCAACAAAAAGCAACGTTTTTCAAAAAGAAAACGTTATTATTAATTATTTTCTTTAAATATACCTTAATGTTGTATTTTTATAGCTAGACTCAATAAAATTTTACAAAATATTCTCAAATGATTCTCATTGATTTTATAAAAATTTTGTTTTATAATTCTTTGTATCCAAATACTATATCATCTTAATCTGATAAATGTGACGTGGCACATATCATGTGAATACAGTTTTCTATTATTTTTAAGATACTTATAACAAATATTAAACATTTAACAAAAAAACTTTTCAAAAAAAAATTCGCAGACTTGTGTTATTTGTCAAGCCCTTGTGTAAACATTCAATTTTATATTTTATGCAAAATAGTCCTTAAATTATTTCTTTAGGCACACTATATTGTGATTGCTTTAAAAGAAAACATAAAATACATAATCTGAACAAGTTTTTTGGTGAAGTCTTGAAAAAAAAATGATGAATGGGCAATGTGTGAGTCTAACGTGTTTTTCTTAGGAGTATTGTTTTTTGTCGCATAACAATCCTTACTCCAGCACGATACCTACTTTCCAAGGTAAGAAAACTTATGAATTAGCACAGTTTACAATAAGAAAAATCCAATTTTCGTGTGACACAATATAAGCCAGGTGTACAGGTGTTTACTACTCATTCAAAAGTTGGCTCACGTCAATGTGATCGCAATCTCTTTTGCTCTTGTGAGGGCGACAATTAACGTATTGTTGTTTGTTCGGTCGTTCTGCTAGTTCGGTCTTCTTACGCAGTAAAAAAAATCTTGGTCTTTGTAATGTATACTTTACGTTGCGCGCACATACACAGTAGACTAAGACAGATTGTGAGTTAAAGGAGGAGAACCGAGTTACTTTACTATGGACGTCTCACTCGCTCTGAAACGCATGCAGAATACTCTCGCGCTCGTACTCACGGCCGAACAATTTTTGTGTTTTGGGGATTTTTGGTCATTCCAATTTGTCTGTCTGATTGAATATAATTTTGTAATAGTTATCTCGATAAAATATTTAAAAATCAGACATTAAAAAATAAGTAAAGTTCATTTATTTTTTGTGGAGCTTTAAAGCGTCTGACAAAAGTTTTGGTCCATGGAAAGTGTCTTGACACTTTGGATACTATTTGAGAATCATATTCTATAAAATATATCTAAAAATCAGCCATATAAATTTAAGTTAAGTAACTCTTATTTCTAGTTACCTTTCTTACCTGGTACCTGCCCAGGTGTCACTGGACAAGCTTCACAACCACGCAGGTATACAAAGTACATGAGACGCTACTGAGAACTTAAGGTTTCATCTTTGAGAAAATAAGTTATGTCTTATCGCTCTGGGATCTTACTCATTGTCAGGAGTGTACCAATATTTTTCGCTTCAGTTGTATTCAAAACTAATATTACAAAATCACTTGCAATGTGAGTTTTTGAAGTTATAAGATATATATTACAATATATAAAGTATAATCCAACATTATTTTTCTTGCAGGTGAAGAATGCAAAAAAAAATGGAAATTCATAAGAGACGGCTACATTCGTTACAAAAAGAAAAGCAAAAATGATCCTGACCATCCTTCGCCGAAAAACTGTAAGAAAAAACGACACAAACTACTTACGTTCTTAGAAGAAAGTGGCGCTGTAGCCATAACACCATCCGAACCAGAGGTGCACATTGAAGAAACCGACGACACCAGTCAAGAAAACGATGAAGAATATTACCTAGAAGACAAGAATTTCACTTTTGTTAACACTGATAAAGTCAAAACAGAAAGCGACGAGTATAGGCTACAAGGTCCGAAACGACAAAAAGTGTACGATAGACTGGAAAGAGATGAAACTATTCTAAGAGAAAGAGAAGATGATGTTGATCTGTTCTGTCGACATATAGCTGAGGTGCTTAGGAATATGCCTCCGATTATTAAGGCTAAGGCTAAAAAGCATATCGGTGAAGTAGTTTCAGACTATGAAATTAAGGCTGCACAGTCTTATGCTAATACTTCTGAGGCAAATCAAGATGATTTAGCCATGTAAAATAGTCTTATTCTCAGGCATATATTTATTAGATATGGGTATTAATTCTGCGGAATGTTCCTATCCTTCTGTATCCGTGGTCAGATTGCATTGTTAGATCAATCCAACGACATCCACTTTTTTGTGTCCATGGTCAGATTTCAGTAGTCTAGATATATGATATCCGTGGTCCGATTGCTGTTCCTAAGAGATATACAAACTGCGTTGACCTTTTTAACCAACGACACAAAAGAGGGATGTTATAAATTTGATGCTAAATTTGTCCCCGCTGTCATCATTGTATGGAAGTCTTCAACCTGTGTCACGAGATGGTGTTCTTGATAATCGGGAGTGTTTTTTTTATATGCTAGCAAATAAACTTATTGTGATAAGAATAAAGGCGCCAGAACTCTCACCTCTCATTAAATGGGCATTTTGTTAAGCATACTCCGCATTTATAGCTGGCCAAACAAAGATCAAATAACCAGTCAAGTGCGAGTCGGACTCGCGCACGAAGGGTCACGTACCATTATCTATGAAAAATCACGTTTATTGTATGGGAGCCCCCCTAAATATTTATTTTAATTTAATTATTTATTTTTAATGCGAGTCGGACTCGTGCACGAAGGGTCCCGTACCATTATCTATGAAAAACACGTTTATTTTTAAAGCGAATATACAACTAAATATTCTGTGAATATTTCAAGTGTCTACCTGTCGCCGTTATAAATATCAAGCAAAAAAAGCGGTAAAAATACCCTCGTTTGTTGTATGGGAGCCCCCCTTTTATATTTATTATATTCTGTTTTCAATATGTGTTGGTATAGCGGCAATACAAATACATCATCTGTGAAAATTCCAACTGTCTAGCTATCACGCTTCATGAGATAGAGCCTGGTGACAGACAAACACACAGACGGACGGACAGATGGACAGCGGAGTCTTAGTAATAGGATCCTGTTTTTACATTTTGGGTACAGAACCCTAAAAAAATATATGTGAAACATCAATTCATATCTTTGTACTGAATATTTAATAACAAAAAATACGGGACATCGATTTTCGACTTAAATTTCCCACTCCTCCTAAACGGTTATGATGTATGAAAATATTTTTGTGCTAATAAATAAAAAAATCCCTTGTGTATTTTTAAAATTAGATTTTGATTTTGTTACTTATACAATAATCCCTTTGAAAATACCGAAACAAATTTTTGTTGCAAAGGTACCCGGCGCGGGCGGCGGCAGTCGCTGGCATTCGCATTCAGACTCGAAGGTGTCACTCGCTAACAAGCGTGTTTTCTTTCTCTTTAGTGTTTGTTAAATATTGTAAAATATGTTTCAAGCTAATAATCTTAATACAAATTAACATTCGGACTAGCATACATTATAGAATACAACACTTAGGACATGATGTGATTTTATAGCATCCAAAATTAGAAAATTCAATTATTATAGCAATTCATATTATGATACAGAAGTGTTATGATTCAAGATAATTAGGTAAATCAATATTACCGATATTTGAACATTATGGATACTAAAGATTATAGCAAACTTGTTATAGATTATGACATTTGGACAGAAAAGTTTAGGATAAGAAATAGAGTTTTTGGGTAGTTGTCTTTATGTTCCCATAAAGTTGTCGATATGGGTAATAGACATATTAGGAAGTTGTCGTTATGGGAAATAGACGTTTAAGGTGGTTGTCTTTATGGGACGTTGTCGATATGGGTAATAGACATTTTAGAAAGTTGTCGTTATGGGAAATAGACGTTTAAGGTGGTTGTCTTTATGGGACGTTATCGATATGGGTAATAGACATTTTAGAAAGTTGTCGTTATGGGAAATAGACATTATGGGACAGCTGTCCTCTTGCCACTGTTGACGTTTTGGCATAATTGTCCAAATAAACCTGAAGGATTTTTGTATGTATTTTTTCTGTGGTGTGGTTAGAAAATAGTAATAAATTAACAACTTGAGGTAAATAATTTCCCTTTAATTAATATTTTTACAAGAACGTTTGGTTGCCCACCACCTCCCTCTTCTCCAAAAGAGGAATCATTTATCTTTAGTTTTTAAAATTTTATCAACTTTATGTAATATATGGAGACTTGGGCAGTTCAGTAAACAATAACTTTGTGCCGCTTATATAATTATATATAAATGACAGACAAGACTGAAAAAAAGCTTTTACGAGTTATTCAGTATGTTGAAATTTCAAATTCCAGATATGGACCCTTGAAGATTCACCATGGATCTTACATCAGCAATGAACGCGACATTAAAAGTATTTCCTAAAATCGAAATGTGCGGGTGTTACTATAATTTTCGGAATAGTGTAAGAAAAAAGGGGAAATAGCTAGGCAATAGGAACTTGAGAAGGATAGTAGCACTGTCGGTTGTTCTTCCTTTATTACCGCTAGATCTAGTTAATGAAAGTTGGAACTAAGTTTAAAAAATGAATTCCCAGAAAAAAATTAATCAATCAACAAATTCAAAACATATATTCAGACGTAATGCTACTAACAAATCCAGAATAGACCAAAATATGGTCTGTATATGGTTTATATATGTTTAGTAGTTAGAACTGATGTACATTATAAAATTCAATAAATGATTTGAATTGAATGAATTGAACACCATATAGTATAAATAATATTGCAGAAGATTAGCTTAACAAATTAACTAATATGGTTGGCAGAAAACAACCAAATTTATATAAAGTAGTTGTTATACTATGCCATAAATAAATGGTGTAATACCTGATACTAGAGAGAAAGCTTAATTTAAAAGAGATAGGTATGTTCATAATGAAATGCGAAATTTATGTTGAATGACCACCTAGAAAAAGGGGGACTTCTCTTAGTTTCTGCTTACTGGGAAGTAAATAAAAGGACTGTAATACATAGGACTGATATAATGTAAGAAAGAAGATTACAAAAGGTGTCTGAGTACTAGTAATTTCCCTGGTGTTGCCCGCGTAGCGACTGTGTTGTGTTTTCTTTAGTTTTGCGTTTTGTTATCTTTAACACTACCAAATATGTGTAGGTCGTTACTCGAAAAATAAAAAAAAGTACTATGTATTCTTTTATTTCTAAACTTTAATTTTTATTTTCGTTAAATAAAAAGATACAATATTACAATTGAGAGTAAACGAAATAGTATCACTTTCAATTCTTAATTTTTCGAGTATAAATACAGTCATGGCATATTACGCTCCGAAATATATATAGATTCCTTTACTTTGAAAAATTCTATGACGTTTCGCAGCAGTTTGTGTCAATGTCATTTTGGATAGTTGACAGAAAACAATAGATGACGCGGTATGAGTTCATGCCGAGTCTTATTCGAGCGGCCGTACTGTGCACAACTAGTTTGTGTGGTTTACTGTAGCTTGGCCATGACCATTTAACTGTTGGATGTATTTAAAATCTGTGTGGGCTAGAGGTTTCAACACATGTGATTGGTATTAATGGTTCAGCGCGAGGCGTGGCGCTGGCTAATCGTCACATTTTTATAAGGCCCTTAGGCCCACGTAAGGTCTCTATTGTGACGGCATCAGTAAGGTGACGTGACTCTAAATAAGTTTTTATCGTGGACATTAGTCTGTTCTTGTACTGTAAGTAACCAAATGGGTTGTTTACGTCACTCGGGATACCAGATACCGATCCTGCTCTGTTCTGCCCCCCTTAATCTCGGCCATCCGCGACAAATAAAAGAAGAAACTGACTGGCTGACATAGATAGATAGATAGATAGACAGTGACTGATCGATTAACACACAGCCCACCTAGCCTAGAGACTCGAAATTTAGCACATAGGTTTTTTGTGTGATCTAGGGGTGCACTAACAAAGAATTTTTCAAAACTCACCCTCTAAGGGGATAAAACGGGGGTCCAAAGTTTACATGGAGAAACAAGATTAGTCAGACCATTTTATTCGAAACTCGCAGGAGTAATCCTGGCGGTAAATGTAATTTTCAAAATTTAATCTCTTGAGAGATGAAATACTCTCTCACACTCGCAAATGACAAGAACGGGAACGGGAAAGGGAACAGGCAGAACAAAGATCGCCGGGTCTGCTAGGCCTTCCCACACTATAATATAGATTGTTATATTTTATAACTATTCAAAAATTTTAATATGATAATTCGTATGTTATACATAACAAAATTAGTAACTTAAAAACCAATTAAAAACCCTGTAATACAATTTTCGACTTCTACGCGGCCGAAGCCGCGGGTTAAGCTAGTCTACCTGTAAAATCTGAACAGGGATACCAATCTGACTAAGGACCCTTAAATTAAATCTGTCTAACCAAAGACAGAAAATTGTAGACGTAGTAAGAGCGATTTAACAATGCAATCTGAAGTGCCATTTCTGAAACGCAGAGTCACCTAAATTTCCCATACAAAAAACCATTCGCTTAGTGATTCGCGTTTGAAAAATGGTACCACTGACTACGGATACAGAATGGTCCAAATTAGGATCGTCCCTTTATCACGCAAATGAAACTTTTTTATTTTAGTCTAATCCGTCATACTCTAAGGCTCGAATTATATGCGTCCGCGCGACCGAGCGGCCCGGCCGCTACACCATGGCATCACAAGCAATTGTGTGGGTAACGATTTATTTAAAAAGCGGCGCCGCCGCGGCTCTAACAGCCTGGCCACGGGGACAGGCGGCGCGAACGGCGGCACGACGGGCGGGGCGTCTATTCGCGCAGCGCGAAATACAGGCCACGGACAGTCACGTTCGCCACGGCGACCAAAACAGACGGAGATCCGAGAGCAATGTCTCTATCAAAGTTATCTCAATATTGCTTGCAAAGTAGTAATTTCCTGGTCCAAGACATATTGTTTGGCAGACATTGTGAAGTACATGATTTACATAGAAGTCGTATCGAAGATCGCGAATTTCATAACAAATACGAAAAATACAGATTGTACCCCAAAAAACAATCGAGCTAACTCCCAAGCCATATTCGTACGAGATCATTTTAAAGACTATTTTGTAAATAATTAACTTACCTACTTATTATTTTTACCTGTTAATAAAAAATAGTACTTACTTTCATAATCACGAATTTTTTTTTATTTCTTCCCACATTTTTTAAATCACTTTTTTAAATTTGTGCTGTGGGTGGCCAGACTTCCATATAGCTGGCCTAGCTAATATTTCTGTTATAAAAATTTCGGTATCCATTCTAAAATAAAAATGTTGTCCCTTCTACTATTCGCCGCGACTACCGCCCAACTCCGTGGCATGCGCTATACTGATACACCGTGTTGTTTCACTCGCCCGCCGCGCCGTCGGTCGCCCGCGCGATTCGCCAGGTGCATTTCGCCGGTCGCCTCGCCGGTCGCCGGTGCGCGTGGCATGGTCAGTACTTTTCTCTACTATTATTCTACTCGCCGGTCGCCCCGCCGTTCGCGCCGCGCGAATTTTCGCCACGGCAAATGTCCCGTGGCCAGGCCGTAAGCGGCGGGCGCGGTGGCGCGGCCCGGTCGCGCGTGCGAGTTTCAACGTGTTCAGTTGTATTGTATCGGTGCATATGAAGAGGTATTCCACTTAGAGCACCCGTTTAAATAGCACCTGGCGAATAGCACCTGACCTATTCCACGAAGAGCACCAAATACTTAAAATGATCTCGTACGAATATGGCTTGGGAGTTAGCTCGATTGTTTTTTGGGGTACAATCTGTATTTTTCGTATTTGTTATGAAATTCGCAGTTTCACTAGTTCTACTATTTTAAATATTAGTAGTGAGAAAAAAAAACCATTATTAATTCTACCATAGTTTTGTTTTTCAACAGCAAGACATACAAAAATATACTTTATACCATTCCCCCTCTAAAAAGTTTATTTTATTCCACCGAAAACAGTGTGTACGAGCAAGTCGTACAATAAAATGCTACATCAGCCCAAGTGGTTCGATGCGCATTTTTACGTAATTTAAAGCAGTTCGCAATTAGCCGGCCATCAAGAGCGTCGCGCGTACTCACTTCATATCCCATCAATATCCATACTTAGTTAAATTAAGTTTCACAGAATATAGTTGCATTTCAGTTATCAGTGACTTTTATTATCACCTCATCAGTCTATACCGGGATCTTCCGGTACACAGTGAATAAAATGCACTTTTATTCACTATTTTGGTAATTTATTTTATTTACTAAAAACAGTGAATAAAATGCACTTTTACTCACTATTTTGATATTTAAATTTAGAACAATTTACTCTTAATTTTAGTAATTGTTCCAATTTCAATGTCCATTTTAATTAATTTCGCTAAAATTTTTCTTTTTAACCGACTTCCAAAAGAGGAGGTTAGCAATTCGTTGGAATCTTATGTTTTATATATGTTGATCGATTTATTCGAAGACGTTTATACCGCTGTAGAATATTCTTTTTTCTTAAAGGGTGTCTGTCAGGTGGCCCCATATTTTTTTTATTAAAACCGGTTGTGTAGTTTCGTGGTGAAGTCGGTTTTTAGTTTTGAAAAATTATTCTCGCAGTCATGGTATAAAGTATAGTATGCAATTCTTGAATAAAGGGGATTTACATCGAGGGCCATGAATCACTCGCATTGCTCAGGATTCTAACACTCATGAATCACTCCCTACGGTTGTGATTCAGTCGTTAGAATCCTTCACCTGCTCGTGATTCATCTATGGCCCTCGAAGTAAATCCGTCCTTTATTCACTAATTGCATAATATACTATTCAGCCGTCACAGACACATCATCATGTCGTTATTCCTGACGAGGCAGACAGAGTTTAATTTAGAACCGCATAGGCCACGCTTAGCGAAATGTCAAATTGTGTTATGCCTAACGGGGTAGACAGAGTCTAGTTTAGATCCGCATAGACTACACTTAGCGAAATGTTAAATTGTATAAAAAATTTAGTGTTAATCCAGCTGCAAGTCATAAACAAAGCGCATTTACAGCTGTTTTAGCAGCAATAAGACATTTTCCTCTTAACATATCCCTTATACAACTGTACAAATTTTATGACCCTTGCATGATAAAGCACGTGTGCCATTATTTCCCGGGTGTAAATTTTACCTTTTGAGTACTTTTGAATACCTACTTTTTTTAGGTACAACTTAATATTTTTTATGGCGAATGAAGGCAGATACTTTAGCGTGTTCACTACATTTTTCTTGAAATGTTACAACCTCTTTATTTTTATCCAAAATTGTCTTGTTTCTATCCTATCAAACTTTGATTTTTTTTTTAAAGATTTAATTTGATTTTCCTGGTGTAGTGAATCCTGTCAATAGAGAATGTTATTTCAAATAATTTGGATATTGAATTGATTTCTCCTACAAGTATTGTGGAATTGTGATGGTATATATATCCGTATAGGATTTGCTAGTCCTACTTGCATGAATCTTTCTATTATAAAAAATCCATATATTTTGTTCCGATCGTGAAGCCTTTTCTATAGGAGGTCGTTTTTATTCCGGGTAAAGTATTTTATCACATCTTTTCCCCGCGTGGTTTTCAATTTTAACTCAATTTGAACTGTTTAATTCAAGTTTGTCTAATTTTCTTTCTTTCTAGCCTAATTTTGCTGAACAAGATTAGATTGATTTTTTCCTGTACCTACGGTCAAGTTTTCCAATTACCTACAGTAAAGTCTATCTTTAGACCAATTCGTGGATTTTTTTTATATTTAATTTTCTAAATTCTAAAACACCGCTTGTTCTTCGGTTGTCTGCTTGGCTATTTTTTTTGTAATCTAAATTTAACCTATTATAATAAATTAGTCAACTCTATATAAATTTTTTTTAAACAAGTTCTTGGTACTATTAATTAAAAAAAAGTGCTGTTAGTACCTACCTACTACACTAGATTATTCCACGCAAACATAATCTAGCTTTTGATATGGTAAGATTTTTTTTTTTTAATTTTATAGGAATTACATATATCTACGATTTTAACTACTTATCTCGCTCGTAAGGCTATACTTGAGACCAAATCTGACTCATTAAACTGATTCTTATTTTTTTCCTTATAGGAATTACATATATCTACGATTTTAACTACTTATCTCGCTCGTAAGGCTATACTTGAGTTCTTATTTTTAATTTGAAGTTAAGCTATAGTAAAATAAAAATAAAGAATTCTCCCTGAAATTCTCCAAGAAGTAAATTCCATCTTATTTCCAATCCATTTGCCCAAATAGTTTGAATACTTTATTTGCAATCTTACAAAGGCAGCGCCAGTTCCATCAAACACGCCACTCGTGCTATATATTTACATTAGTGTATCGTACCAAATATTAACGTTGATCTCAACAGCTACATTTAACAATAACAACTCATAGACAAATCAGGAAGACAGATTGATTGATACGCCATCGGCAGTGCTCGTCTACATGGCCATCCCGCATGACGAAAATCTCGTAAAAGCCGAGAAAGAAGCAAGTACCTTGACCTGATCCAAAAGGTGACTTCTTATGTGGGATGTCGATTCGACGATCATTGTCCCAATAGATCATTGACCCATATGATTATCAGGTATATCTTCTACGGCCCTAACCGCTGGTAGCTTGGGCCTTGCCCCGTTGCCAGCGAGCATCTAGGTTAAGTATTTTGTAGTATATTTTAGTATATATATATATATATATATATATATATATATATATATATATATAATAGTATAAAATGACACAATCGCTTCTCACATATATTTTAAGAAATGTTGTTCTCGTTGCAACAAGTAGACCTTTCTTCTAAGGATTTCGGAAAAAGACCTTCATTCACACTGTAGTTGTGGGTTACTTTCTATACGAAGGTTAACCTTTTCACAGCTTTTCTTGTGCCCCTTCCAGCTTTAATTTGGTTAGAAGAAGACAAAGGATGCATTATTAAAGGAAAAAGATTCAGTTAATACGTTTGGAGGCTGGTACAAAGGTGAAAAGAATACAAAAATGAAGAATGGTTTTTAAGTACTAATTTTGTACTGAAGCCACTTACAATATCATATTATATTAGTGCATGGATACATTTTTCAATATTAGCAATACCTCATAATTTAAATGTGTTAGCCATCAAATTCTGATTTTGTTCTTAGACCTTTAATATACTTATTATTCTCCGTGGTCCAGTAGTCAAGGCGTACAATATGTCAAAACTAGAATTTATTCGTTACCAGCAATGAAGAATGGGTCCCCAACGTGGTCACTAAAAGGGTTAATTCACATAGGTACTTCCCAAAGTCTTTCACCATCACTATATCCATTAATCTAATTGCCCAACAACAAACTACATAATTGAACCATTTCCACTGCGAAGAAAGGTGCTGAGGTTGCCAAGCGACGCAAATATGTGTCCCTCAATAAAGATTACATATTTGTGCCGTTTGGCATGGAAACGTTTGGACCATGGGGCCTCAGCGCTAAGGGCCTTTCTCAAACAATATCTCCGCGCCTGATCACCGCCGCTGGTAACAAAAAGGGCTGGCTGCTTCTTTTCTCAACGAATTAGCATTGGTACAACGAAGAGGAAACGCAACCAGCGTTCTTGGCACTATGGCGCACGGACAATTATTTTTTTAGATGTTTAAAAACCAATAATTTAGGGCTAGTAGTGTTGCGAACTGCTCTAATATTCTCTTTGGATTGTATTTTTGAGTTATACCTACCTAAATATTCTTTTTGAATTATAATCTTTTGTTTTTTGGATAAAAACTGTCTGTGATTGTAGGTACTGATGTTTTTTCTTGGTCATAAAAGCGTTATTATTTTATCTTCCTTACATATACCCTTAGCACATTCATATCGATTGGTACTAAATAGGTTTAATTTTAAGGTTTAGTTTAAGTTTAGTTTAATTATAATTATTATTTGCATTTATTTATTTTCTTTTTACTAATCCCATTCTTGATATATTCCCATGTACGCGTAGATTTATTTGTATGTTAGGATGTACTAACTGGGAAATAAAATAAAAAAAATCTCGAATATAAATGGTCCCTTTACCGATGCCTGACCTTCTGGTAGATAAACCACTAATCAAAGCGCTACGCTCAAATAAAAGCTTATTGCTTGGAAAACGAGAAAAAAGCCCCAATGTTAGCTAGAATAGGTAGGCACGATTAAAATACAAAGCCGTCTCTTTCCTTCTTGATTAAGGAATTTATACTTATTTCAATGGGAAGGTACGTTTCAATTATTTCAGTGGGAAGTTATTTTTCAAAAGTAAACAAGTAACGCACCCAAAAATCTTTTGTTTTTATCCGGATAGATTTTAGGAGTCTTAAATAATTCAACTTGATGTGCCATCTGTTAAAGAGTAGCAATACTGTCTGGTACTAATAAAAACAGGTTGTCAGGTCTGCGCCATCTAGTATCGAATAGCATAACAAACACAATGTTTTTGTTTATTTATATTATAGAATTCACCACTTACGATGTAGTGCAAATGGAATTCTACAGAT
The DNA here is from genome assembly GCA_943193695.1 of Acrobasis suavella. Lineage (NCBI taxonomy): Eukaryota > Metazoa > Arthropoda > Insecta > Lepidoptera > Pyralidae > Acrobasis > Acrobasis suavella. The sequence continues at coordinate 36,671,574 of OW971928.1, forward strand.
GGCGATGTAGCAAATAAAAATGGGGCAAATTTTTTGTCAGAGCCAATTTTTTTTATTGACTTATTAAATATTACCTGGTGGTATCGGCTAAAATATATTTTTAAAAAAACGTACAGTTTATAACAGTTTCAAGTTATTTAAATGAATTGAGGAAGTAAGCGCAAAAAGATCTTTCTTTATTATAGAACTAGCTGTTGTCCGCGATTTCGTTGGCGTGGATTTTAGTTCTGCATCAGGTGTTCCAGATTTCGGTTTTTATACCTCAACAACTAACTTATATTTATTTATTCTTTTTATTTTCTTGTTAGTTTAATTTCTTTTAGTTTTAATTTAGTTTTTAGTTGAATTTATTGTCCTATTAATCTGTGTTAGTTTATTTATAATAATGTTAATCTCTGCGTCCTAATGTTGTAAAACTTTCTACCTATTAGCACCAAAATAAATATTACGTATTGAAACCTATATGATGCACAGGCTTAACAGCTATAGAACAAAACACTCGAATCCGTCCAGTATTTCTGGAGTTTAGCAAGTACAAACAGACAAACAAACAAACATTTTTTTTATATTCTTACTCTATTACCATCGAATTCTTACTCTATTACTTTGTGTCCATCGCCAATTTTTTTTGAAATATGTTCCATGTACAGAGACATCTTTTTTACTGTTTTATTATATTTATATTGATGTATCAAGTAATTCAAAAGAAATGAGGAAGTAAGGTAGCGCAAAAATATCATTTCTAACACTCATGTAAAATTTTTGAGCTGCCTGAAGACATTTGATTTAGCTCAATGACTGTCATCTTGTGATAACAATCATTAGTACACATAATGCACTTAAATGTGCAGATTTTCTCACGATGTTTTACTTCACCGAAAACAAATGGTGGCAGATGAATTGAATACAAACTCAGAGGTACAAAAGGAAGGCATAAAAAAATTTAAAACGCGTGTATGTTTCTCTGTTGTTAGAAATGTAACATTCCTTATTAGCATACAAAAAGTCTTATTTTACCATTTGGTCAATACAAAAAAAATATATTTTGTATCACATAAAATGGACTCCATACAGCATGTCATAGCCATTTCATTTGACGTATTAAAAAAAATACAAATTAACAGTCATTGTGGTAAAATAGGCATTTTAATTTTTTTTATCTCTTCCTCATTCGCGCTTTGTGACGATCGCACTCGTGCTTCACAATCGCAGTTTAAAACTTCAAACTACAAACTTCAAAATTCTTTATTGCGTATAACTGTGTAAAAATAGGTGGTACATTAATAAAAGTATCAACAGTTTACCCTTTCGGGCATGCAATAGTAAAGCTAAAAGATATAAAACTGTTGCTAGATACATCTCAAGCTTACGATATTATAACAGTGCAGACCTATTGGTAACATAGTCAAAATATTCATTGAGATCATAAAATACATGTTCTGATAGCCAATGTTTCAGTGTGCGTTTAAATAAATTAATATCATAAATGTTTTTTATATTTGTGGGTAAATGATTAAAAACTTTGATTCCGGAAATAAATGCACTTTTTTGAACGTTTCGTTATTAACAATGGGTAGATATAAGTCATGCCTGTATAAATCTCTTAACCGATTGGAAACCACCATTTCCAGTAGCAGATAGAAAGATTAAAAAAAAAACCAATAGACACTTTCAATACAAATAAAAAGGTTCTGTGACATGGGCACGGGTATAAAAAAACAAACCCATAAAATTTTATTAAGGTTATTCTATTTGAGGATAGATACTATTTACAAAATGTTTCCAGGGTAAACATCGGATACTAAATTATTGATATATAGATTGTTGCATGGTAAGGTTCTTTGAGAAGTGGCAAACAAAGTTGCGAGAAAAATATTTGAGAAAACAACAATCTAAAGTAAACATTGTTAGGTCCAAAAATCAACATCGTTATGTTTAAGATATATTGGTATTGTGACGTCCAACTGTGCTAAGTCATTCAATAAGGAAACGTGTAATTTACCTCTATAAAACTAGCAATTACTCTGTCTACTGAAATTGATGGTTATGTATGCAATTCACATCGACTTTGAAATAAATTGATATGTCATTCATTACAATCGTTTTAAAAATTGACCAAAACCATTTAAATAAGTTGAGTGTAGATGCCGTCTGCCGGACGTTAAATTTTCTTGGGTGACCATTTACACCATTTTGGGGGCATATAAAATGAGGCAATATGTATGTATGTACAAAAAGACAGCTTTTACACAATGTAGGCTCAGCACTCCAGCAGCAAGTGAAAGTAATTTTATACGTTGACTATAGTGTCAAGAAAAAAATATATGGAGGTTCCATTTTGATTTTATAAAAAAAAAAGAAAAATTTCAGTCTTTCGTACGTAATTTTAACTTTATATAATTACGAGTATGATCACTCATTTTAGTTAATACATCTGGCGTTTTGCATTGATACCCGCTTGAAAAAGCCATTTTCTGGCCAGTGGACGACGGTTTTTTCGATTTTCGTACCCAAAGGGTAAAAACGGAACCCTATTACTAAGACTCCGCTATGTGTCTGTCACCAGGTAGTATTTCAAGAACCATAATAGCTAGACAGTTGAAATCACAGATGATGTATTTTCATTGCCGTTATATCAAAAAATATTAAAAACAGAATAAAATTAATATTTAAGTGGGCTTCTATACAACAAACGTGATTTTTATAGATGGGACTTGGCCGGTTATTATTAAACAAACGATAAAACAAGTGGGAGAAATCCTCAAATTACAATATTTATCAATAGCACCACAGCTAAGTCCTGCTGATAGTGTTGCACCATTAGTATTGATTATCGATAGTATTGTGTCCTTGAAAAGTCTCAATATCGATAGGTCTATCGATTGTGTTTCATATCTCGAATGGTTTTCTTTTCAAACAGCACTTTACCTCTTCCCGATTGATAAGCACGTTGCAAGGCAAATTAGGCAAAAGTTTGTTTTGTATTGAAAATTATCAATTGAATAAAGTATATGATATGATTGAACATAAAATGTATATTTAATAAATTGGCAACGAGATGCCTACGGCACAGAAAAATTATAGCGGGTACATTCCTGCCTACGTGGAACCAGGCCCGAATTGCCTATCTCCGTATGAAATTATGTTTGGACGAAAATCTAGGACACTCCTTCACACAATGTTATAACTACCACCTATGCAATCGCCCAGAAGACATGTAAAACCGGAACAACTGGCATTCAGAGTATTTTCCCTGGAGATAGAATTCGAGTTGAAGTTACAGCAGGACAAAACAAAGCGGTACAAAACAAAAGCGGGAATTTGCTACAGTACTGAGCCTTATTGGACGATTACACTTCCAGGTCAAAACTGACGTTGGTGCTATATGGACCCGTCACTTGGACCAGTTATTAGCCGCAATGAATTAGTGGATGATATAAAACATTTCCCATGTTACATATCTCGAATTAGTTCTTTATCCAACAGCATTCTACCTATGCCCGATTGAAAAGCACGATGCTAGGCAACAGTTTGTTTTATATTGTAAATTCTCGATAGAATGAAATATTAGTATGATACTAATGAATATAAAATGTATATTAAATAAATAGATATTATCGATAACGTCGATAGCAATTGATTTGCAATACTATTTATGAGAATCAAAACTATCGATATATCGATAGTTTCAACAAATACTTGACATCTGTACAAGTACTTTACAGTACATGCTAAAAACTTCAGTGGAAACACCACAGATAAGTAATTAAAGAACGTCACGAATATCCGGCTGGCCATACACAGAAACAACGATGCACAGATATATATACCATATACATATGCACAGATATATATTTGGCCGGGAACAAAACGTTTTTTTTTTTCATTATAGCTAACCAAGTCCACCCTCGCCTGACTTACCTCCGTCATCTCATCGTATCGCTACCCAAGCGTTCTACATAGATCAAAATTTACTCGTTTTTTCACACGACTACTATGAAGAGGAAATCAGTGCACTGGTCAGGAGCATTGACTTTACTAATATCATGCATATTTTCTGCCATTACTCCATCCATATATTAACTATACGTTCACAGCCTGCGGCGTCTAAGACCGCGGCGGAAAAAGGAGACGATGCTATGCGGAGGACATGCACGTTATGCTTGGAGAGCTACGAAACATTGCCAAATTGTCTAAAACAATATGTAACAAAAACCCTGACCGATCCTTGTAATTCTTGAAACTCGAAGAAAAAATTTACATTTTTATGTAAATTGCCCGGCCGGCCGAACACTTTTGTATGAAAATTGTTCTGATAGGAAAAGTAATTCATCCTCCGCTGTAATGCTGCGAAGCCTGGGGTTCGCTATCTATAATACTATCGATACTATTGAAAAGTAATTATATCGATAGTTTTGTTTGTCATCAGTAGTTTGCAAACCATTGGCTATCGATACTATCGATAGGCCGTCATACCTTAAAAATAGTCACGATATCGATATCGTGACTATTTTTCAAAGTCAATACCGTGAATATTTTTTAAGGTCAATTATCGATATTCAAGCTATCGATAGTCCTGCAACGCTACCTACCAGCTAATCACTGCTCAACTTTATACTTACAGTGTATAAACGCGGTGCCACAAGTGTTTACAAGGTCAATTTATTATCGATAGTAAAACTATCGATAGTCCTGCAACGCTACAGGCTAATCACTGCTTAACTTTTTAAAAATAAAATACTGTAAGTATAAACGAGGTGCTATAAGCGTTTACAAGGTCAATTATTTCGATACTCTAACTATCGATAGTCCTGCAACGCTACCAGCTAATCACTGCTCAACTTTTTACAATATAAAATACTGTAAGTATAAACGAGGTGCCACAAGTGTTTACGAGGACAATTATTATCGATAGTCAAACCATCGATAGTCCTGCAACGCTACCAGCTATTACTGCTCAACTTTTTATAATATTAATTACTGTAAGTATGAAGTAGATACCACAGGTGTTTGTTTATAATTATAAGCAAGAGTATCTAATGAAATAAAAAGCCTTCATATCGAAAATCAAAAATCTTGAGAAATTTACAAACCGTCAAGCTAGAAACAGTTTTCGAAGTATTTAAAAGTAGCGGCTAACATTTATAGCAAATATTACCTATCAAAGCTAAATTCGAAAGATTATATTGTTTAAATAATAATGATTTTAAAATACACCAAAATAAAAGATAACCATTATAGTCACATCCAAATATTCACAGCGCTAGGTTTATTCTGAAAACGATAAATTGTAATTTGAACTTTTTAAATGGGTTAATAGAGTTGAGAATTGAAGGAGACTGGCTACTGGTAGATTAATACTTATCAAAGACCGGTCTTGTATGGTCCAAGCGTACGTAATCATTGTATAGACGACTGCGATAAAGAGTGTTTGCGTATTGTGTTCAAGTTACAAGGTAGTATTTTTTTAAATAATATTAAAATAACAATTTCTAATATTCCTTAAGTTAATATGACCTACTGTATTTGTTCCATTAACCTACTCTTTTACTTAGTGTAAAAACTTGTTTAAGGTTACTGCGCACAATTTTATAAGTAATGGATTGATTCCAAAGGGTGACCGTAGTTAGGTTAGTGACATTATGTAACAGTTTTCCCTTGAGTTATATGTTCTCAGTTACATCTTTAACCCTTATTTTTTGTCGTGTTGTAAATTTGCAATACTCAATTTTTTCTGTGCTGCTTTGGAGCCCTAGGGTCTGCTTTTTGGCTTTGACTTCTAAAGGCTCCAAAAATCATATCATATAATCCACCATCGTTATCTTTTTATATTTTTCAAAGCTACTGACTTAGCCTCCAATCTACTCAATTGATTTTGATTAATTTCTATGAAATGACCTAACAAGTATGCTCCAAAGAAAAGATTTTTCGTATTGGTCCAGGTTTTAGAGCAATCTGGGAAACAAACGTTATGATAACTTCCTCTTTTTTGGAAGTCGGTAAAAAATGTCAACAACAGGAGCCTTGCCCTGGTTCTTAAAAGTAAAATAAGAATAAGTCAAGATAGACAAAAATTGGAAAGTATAAAATGCTATAACGCTAACGAGATGTGTGGTGTCGACATTTACATATTTATAATGAACTATAGTAATTGCCGTTGTGGACTTTAGCTTGCATGATAATGAGACTCTTTTATGTTGTTGTACTGTTGTCAAGGCCGTTTATATATAACATCCGTACTTGGTTATCAATTGAGACTCGCCTGCCCAGCGTGGTGATTATGGTCAAATACTGCCTATTGAGAGTTCTTTAGTTCAGCAGTAGACTGATATACAGGGCAAATTTTAAATCAACAACCAAATTTTTGGGAAAAGTTCTGTCCATGACAGAAAAGGGGCTACCGAAATTTTTCGGGGTCTAGTGCTGCCCCATTTGAAGTAACTCATTTGAAATATCATTTAAAATTTTGTCTTAAACTGTCGATATTTATGAATTAAAAGTAATATTTTAATTTAACAAAGTAATTTTATTTTGCGAGATTTACCACAGACAACAGAGTAGAGAATCATAAACTAAAGATGACATATAGTGTTGTACTAATAAAATGTTGAGGTGACAATCAATAAAGAGGAAAGCTACTTAAACAAAGTATAGATAATTCAACATGATCAGACCCTAGACATTCCTTTAAACTATTTTTTGAACTACTGTTTACAGTTTAATGTGAGAAAGTGAAGCACATTAGCGAAAAACGGCAACGTTTTGCTAATGTGCGTAGAAAAGCTTGAAGATGTCAGTAGTTCATAAAATAGTTTCAAGGGTTATTTATAATATAGGGTCTGATCAAGCCAAAATTTGAAATGATATTCCTTTAAAATTATTTATTTCAAATGGGGGCAGCACTGGACCCCGATTAATTCATGAATCCCCTTACTATGTATATGATTCGTTGTTTCATTTAAAGAAATAAGCACGTGATAATAAAATATAATTATTTAATACTAGCTGTTGCCCGCGACTTCGTCAGCGTGGACTTAAGTTTATGAGAATGGCTGTTGGGCTGCGTCTTGCAACCCTAGGCTCTGTCTGCAGAGGCTCTAAAACTCGCTTTCCGTTCCACTGTTTGGTTGCGATACCAGATAGGGTTCATAGTGCAACTTTTATTAGACGGTGACTTTTAGTAGTTAGAACTGATGCTCATTATGAAATATTAAATTGCCCAGAACCGCATTTAAATTTAAAATTTTTGAACAGCGCTATCAACAATCGGTTGCCAAAAATAAAAACTAATTTTTAAGAACACTCCGAAACCATAGAAATTGTAAATATTTAGGATTTCGTACCCAAAGGGTAAAAACGGACCCTATTACTAAGACCCTACTGTCCGTCTGTCTGTCATCAGGCTGTATCTCATAAACTGTGATAGCTAGACAGTTAAATTTTCACAGATGATGTATTTCTATTGCCGCTGTACATAACATCACATACTAAAACAGAATAAAACAGTATTTATGTAGGTAGGTATTCCCATACTACAAACATGATTTTTATAGATAATGGCACGGAACCCTTTGTGCGCGAGTCAATCAATCATCATTTTATATAACGATTAACAAAAGTTTTAGCCAATCGGTTGCATTGGTAACTTTAAAATCAATTTTTCGAACAAAAATGTAGGCCGTGATTCTTTAAATTGATACAACTTTTTTTTATTAACGGATTTAAATTAAACAAACACTATATGTTAAGTGAAGCGTATTAAAATACATTAGTGAAAACCGCAACCGAATCGGTTCAGCCGTTTCCGAGATAAGCGTGCACAAACGCACAGACAAACAGACAAAAATCCTAAAAATCATTGTTTTGTGTTCTATTGCGTTGATAAAAGCCCCCAACAATATTTTTTCTCATTTATCTTCCATGGGCCGCGAAATCAGAAGGGCGGTAAAATTGTCGATTTCGAAATAGTCGAACCCTCCCAGCTCCTCGGCTCTGTTTGCAGAGGCCCAGAGAAGCATTTAAATTTTTGAATTTTGGAACAGCGACGTCTATCGCGGTGACCAAAAAACAATTTTGTAAGAATGCTCCAAATTTACCGAAATTGTCAAGTTTCAGGGTTCCGTACCCAAAGGGTAAAAACGGGGTCCTAATACTAAGACTTAACTATCCTTCTGTCCTTCTGTCTGTCACCAGGCTGTATCTAATGAAGCGTAATAGATAGACAGTCAAAAATTTTACTGATGATGTATTTTTGTTGCTGCTATATGACACAAAATACCAAAAACTAAATAAAATGAATATTTAAGAGGGGATCCCATACAACAGAAGTGACTTTTTATACATAATGGTACGGAACCCTTCGTAAGTGAGTCCGACTCGCACTTGGCAGGTTTTATTAACTTTATATTAACTTTCAATCATAATTTTATAACACAAGTCTTAGCCAATGTAACGGAACAGTTACTTTATAGAAATTTTTAAACAAACATTGATGACCTGATTCTTTTAATTGATATAACTTTTTTATTTATGAACGGATTTAGATGAAACAAACACTAAATGTTAAGTGAGGCTTATGAAAATACATTTGTGCCGTTTCTGAGATTAGCGTGCACAAACGCACAGACAAACAGACAAACACAAAAATTTTAAAAATCATAGTTTTGTGTTCTATTGCGTTGATGAAAGCCCCCAACAAAAAAATTCTCATTTATCTTCCATGTACAGACAGCGATCGGTTACGATTTTATTATATGTATAGATTTTTATACAGTTTCTAAAATAGCTTGTGGGTGTAGTAGTACACACCTTTAAAACGAATGAATTTTACCTGGTATTTAAACATTTATGATGAAAAATTGTCGGTACCTATTCCAAGAGAAAGCAATCACAGTGATTTCAAATGAACAGCACAAATAAGCAAATCCCGCGCTAAGTTTCGGAATCCGAAACTCAGTCCGTTGTATTGTTCTAAGGTTCCGACTACTGTGTAACTTCGATAGAACTGTGATTAGATGTTTAGATGTACCTACATATAAACAGGTGTCGGAAGTCTATTTTAGCCACATAGCCAAAACTCCCTGACAACTTAGAATTACTTACTCTAAATTGTCAGGGGTACATAGATAAAGATAAAACTAGGTACTTTTGTGATTGTTATTTTTTTTTTTTGACAAAAAGCGGTAACTGTTTTCGCTCCTGAACTTATTTAGATTTTTACATATACTCGAATGATCACGTCTTCATCCCTAATTGGGCAGACAGAGCATAGGGGTCTATAGACTTTTACGATTATCAAAAATATTGTTGATATATATATATTATATATATATATATATATAAATAGACAGAACAAAAAAATAATTCGTACGTTTTCAGTTATCAAAATTTTATATTCTTTAGATTTTATTCATATCTCAACTTCCTTTTTTAGCCCCAACGCAAAAAGAAGGGTGTTATAAGTTTGACTTATCTATGTGTCTGTGATATCGTAACTTCTAAACGAATGGACCGATAATGATATGGTTTTTTGTTTGAAATCTGATTTAAAACTTTTAATTTTATTTTTTATTCGTTAAACCTTCTATCTCATGTATATTTAAACTAATAGTCATAATGTGTAAAAAAAATTCCATGTGTAAAATTTTTTCCAAAATTGGCATTTCCATACAAAAGTGTGCAGCCGAGCGGGAAATTTGTAAGGCAATGTCGATTTCTTTTTTTCAGTTTTTGACTACAATTTTAAATAATTATAGTACCTCGTCATAATGACCCAGTACCTAAAGCCCGGGGTTTGATTTATTACAAATATTTCACATGTTGTAAGCATGTCGTAAATAAATGTAGATACGACCAGTGAGCTGTGAACCAACTTCATTTTGCATTGCAACTGCAATTTGTATTAATGAGTAACATATATCTAAGAAGACATACAATTGATATTTTTCAAATAACCGAGCGCTCAATTGACACTAAGTAGGATTTATTTTATTTAGTTTTGCTAGTTGCAGTGCAACGCGCCTTGCAGTGTTGCAAAAGAAATAATTTCTAGATGCCAAAAATAATTTTAGTTTGTAACACTGCCGGCTAAGATGTTCAAGCTATTTATCGATATTGAATATTTGTACAACCTGCACTTCACCATTTAATTTAAGCTAAAATGTGTAGCGATTTCTGCGTTGCGGTAGGCGGTGCCACCGATTTAGGCGTTGTGGCGCCTTAACGCGGTTGTGTTTTGGCCCTAAAATAAATAATAAAAAGCTATATTTTTAAATTTCAGACATTCAACAATGGTTCTGACACTTTACAAAATCGACGCAAGTCCCCCAGTGAGAGCAGTATACATGACCATAGAGGCACTGAATATTCCTAATGTGGAATACATTGATTTGAATCTTTTAGAAGGAGAACACCTTAAAGAAGATTTCATCAAGGTAAGAAAAAAATATAATTTCAGAGATTTGTTGAATATACGAGTAGCTACCTAATTAGAGTACCAGTGTTAAACTGGGCGATTATTACGCCTTCTGTTCGGGTCACCAACTGTCTGGCAATTTAGCTTAGTCCCCATGGATGGATTCACCACGTACTAGCTGACTCATAAAGTCAATCTCACACGGCGATACTATCGCGGCGATTTGATGTATTGACTTACGTGTAAGTCAACTCGTAGCGATTCTCTTGCCCGTGGAGGCAACGCTTCCATTTTATTTGATACATACAGACAACCCACACTGATTGATTGAAATAAGCATGTGTTTAAATAAATAAATGACGGTATAATTTAGGTAATTAGTTATAGTAATATGTAGTATGGTTTCTTATAATCAGAACCTTTCATCCAAAATTTTCTTTCATCAGTACCACCTGTAAGTTGACTGGAAAAAAGGTCTCGGGTCTTAAGAATCCCCTTACCCTAGACTTTTCCATACAAACGTAGTCTACGTTTTATTTTGAAACGACATGTCAGATTTCGGTAAAAATTTGTAATTTTAAAGAAATTGCAATTATCTAGGGTTATAATTGGTTTCCTACCGTAAAATTATAAACTGAAAAGATATTATAGGGGTGTAGAAGTTTTCCATACTGGTGGTCAAATATGATATAATACATTATATTCTCTTTTAATTTATAATTTTAATGTCGGAAACCAATTATAACCCTAGATAATGGCGATTTCTTTAAAATTACGTAATTTTGCCCATATACAACATGTCGTTTCCAAATAAAACGTAGACTACGTTTGTATGGGAAGGTCTGATTCTGTCCAGGGTAAGGGGACTCTTAAGTCTGCCTGTTACATTTTTATAATAAAGATGATACTTTATTATAAAAATGTAACAGGCGGACTACTAATGAAAGAAAAAATAAAGCTAGCACTTGTATTTTGTAATACAAACTCAACTTTTGCGAGAGGCTTTTAGTTAAGCAGTGAACTTGTATATAGGCATATATTGTATATATGCATATAGTCTTTAAAGGTGTAAGAACCCGAAGCGAGATTAGCTCCCGACCATTGTTCCCACAGAGTCTTTCACTTCTCGTTTTTTTTTGCTATGCTGTGAATGTCTTGCTACTACTTTTATCTGCCAATTTCAAGCATCAATTTTATTTGAAGAGAAAATCTATGGAATAATTTTCGCTATTATCGTGATAATTTCAGAGATACAGGTAAAAGCCTTTGATCTTCTCATAAAAGGACTATATTATAAAATTAAATAAATATAAACACAATTAACTGACCTGTAACAATATACGACCTGTATGTTATTGAAATGTAATAAATAAACAATGGGAATCGCCTTCTGCGATACGGTTTTGGCTTAACGCCATATCGAAATGTCTAATTTATTCCGATTGAATGTACTCAGTGATATGACGCATGGCGACGGCAGATTAGAGTTATAATTTATCACTACCCCTTATCTTCTTCCACGGGTGTCACAAAAGCGACTGAAGGAGGCTACCTATCAAATCAGTACATAAGGATATCGAATTTAATTTAAAAGTACTGATATGCCGCGTGGTGACTGTAGTGTATAATACTTTAATCACGACTCAATCCACCATTTCTTTAATCATATTCACTTTAAAATAAGACCTAAGTATGTAAATATCTGAAACTGACTCATCTGACATCATTTTCTTTTTTTTAATACAGCTAAATCCACAACATACTGTTCCAACGCTAAAAGATGACGACTTCGTTATTTGGGACAGGTAATTATTTGCTTATCTACAAATATAATAACATTAAGTTAAAAATATGTGACGAAGAACCACCACTAGTAAAATTGTATGTGAATAAATAGAAATGTTTTGCAAAAAAGAATTCTCGCTAAAATTTATCTTTTGTAAAATTTTGAGGTTACCGGAAGGTTGCCGGCAACTGGGACCGCCAATAACTCGGACCGCGTCTCCAGTTGCTGGATCCAATTTTTTTTAGTTTCAACTGATGACCATTTAAAAAAAAATACTTAAGCTAAAGCAGTGCAGTCAAACGATTTTTTTAAAGTAATAATTAAGGTGTGGTAGGTTCAAAGCTCAAAATTGCTGTAAAAATTACTTATAGATAATTTCTAAATAAATAATATGCGACAAATCCCACTAGAAAATTGTGACAAAATAGAAAAATTTCGAAAAAATAATACTTCTCTATAACCACCGACTACGAAAAGGATCTTTAATCGATGGAGCCGAATGAAGAACTTTAACTTTCTACTTCCAGTCACGCCATAGCGGGATATCTAGTGGCAAAATATGGTAACGACGACTCCCTCTATCCAAACGACCCTATGAAACGAGCTGTTATCGATCAGAGACTGCATTTCGACAGTGGAATCCTATTTCCAAGCCTTAGAGGAGCTGTGGTAAGATTTTTCTATATATGGAGTAACTAGGCTTTTATTTTCTGTTCTTGTCTTTGACATAGTTTAAAGACTATGTCTGATAAATACTGACTGATACTCATTAATTGAAATAATTTTTTTTTAATCTGTATCATGTTAATAGGCGATGCGGCTAGCAACTCATCTCTATTTTGATTATATTCTCCTATCTTCATTTTCACTATTAGTTTAAACATGACATTTGAGTTTTACGGCTCCAGACTCTGTCTGTCCGTTGAAGATAAAGATTTGATTATGTCTATTTGTCTTTTTTTGTAAAAGTTCTTGTTTTTATAGGAACCAATATTCTTCTGGGGCGAGAAGGAACTTCGACCGGAGAATCTAGAGAAGATAAAGAAATCCTATCAGTTTACTGAGAATTTCCTCTCTTCTCCGTGGTTCGTTGGCGAGGAAGTCACCCTGGCTGACATTTGCTGCGTAGCCACTATCAGCTCTATGAACGAAGTTCTGGCTATTGATGCAAACACGTAAGTAAATCGTATTTTATTATCGTTTTCTTAAAAGGAAGTTATCTATTCAACTGTATGTTCGACAATTGTGAGTGATTTTGATGTTTTTTTTAATTTTATTTAAAAGCCTTTTGATTTGATGAAGGTATGAAGAAGATAAGTAACCGAAGAGTTTGCATGCCTATCGAAAATCTAAACCGCCGACGTTAACTTAATTTTAGTTGGTAAACTTTGACAGCTGTCCAATGTTGGCGCAAGAAAGAAAATCATTAGCAAATTTGTAACCTCAAAATCTATTCAGGATGCCTCCTTGGGTATCTGGGTAGATGAAAAGTCTCACGAAGTAGGTCACTAGAAGATAGGAGAGCACACTATTAACCTGTCTCAAAAAACAGACCGTTCACCCATTGCCTAACAAACATCTTTGTACCCAATATGTGTCTCGCGGGGATAACTATGCCTACTCCCTCTGACGAGATACAGTTGCGACATTGGAGCGACATACAAGATAGAGTAGTGACCTTAGAGCGACATAACTCCATCACAGATTCCCTCTGCCATGATGATTGGGTGGTCTGGGACCTCCTCAGAGGACTGTTTTTACAAAAGAGGACCCAAGACAGACACCGTGCATAGGGTCTGTAGAGTGTACGCTACATTTTTTTTAAATGTTACAACTTCTTTATTTTTTTATCCAAAATAGTCTTTGTTTCTTACCTATCAAATTTTGAATTTTTCAAAAAGATTTCATTCGATTTTCCTGGTGAAGTGAATCCTGTCATAAGAGGATGTTATTTGAAATAATATGGATATTGGATTGATTTCTCCTAGAAGTTTTGTGGAATTGTGATGGTATGTAAATATATCGTCTTCTTACTTGAAAGTATATTTCTATAATAAAAAATCCATACATAGGTATTTTGTTTTGATCGTGAAGCCTTTTCTGTAGGAGGTCGTTATTATTCCGGGTCTTAAAGGATTTTGTCGTTTCTTTTGCATGTGGTTTTCAATTTTAACTCAATTTGAACTGTTGAATTAAAGTTTGTGTATTTTTCTTTCCAGCCTCCATTTTTTTGTTGAAAAATTGACGCTTCACATTAATTTTACTGAACAAGATCAGATTGATTATTTTTCTGTACCTACGGTCAAGTTTTACAATTACCTACAGCCTACAGTCAAGTTCGGCACTGAAGACATTGGAAAATCTACGTGAGATGTCGTTAATCACTGGATATCGGTTTATCTCCCTCTGTCTTTTATTTACCTTGGTACTTTTTTCATTTTCTTTTCTCCTAGAAGTATTGTGGAATTGTGATGGTATATATATATATATATATATATATATATATATATATCGTCTTCTTACTTGCAAGTATATTTCTATGATAGAAAATCCATATATTTTGTTTTGATCGTGAATCCTTTTCTGTAGGAGGTCGTTTTTATTCATGTGGTTTTAAATTTTAACTCAATTTGAACTGTCCAATTAAAGTTTGTCTATTTTTCTTTCTAGTCTTCTTTTTTTTTGGGTTGAAAAATTGACGCTAAACATTATTTCGGCACTGAAGACATTGAACAATCTACGTGAGACGTCGTTAATTGCTGGATATCGGGTTATTTTCCTCTCTCTTTTATTTACCTTGGTACTCTTTTAATTTTTTTTTTGTTCCACTTGTAATCGACTAACAACAACTAATTATTAATAAGTTCAAAATTCACACATTGGTGCCAGATTAGGTTTACACATAAATAGGCATTTAGGGTAGTCTCCTGGTCCTTTTTGTCTTTCCTAGTTCCATTCCTTAAATCCATTTGGGGTGTTGGTGGATATCTTTTTTAAATGTTAAATTTTTAAAATTTCAAAACATTGTTGCTCTTCGGTTGTCTGTTTGGCTATTTTTGGAAAAGACTCATCTGCCCCTATCTGAGCTGGAGCCTTTCACTGCGATAGATAGAGATATTGGGGCATGCTCACTCATAGACTGCCCTGCCCAGCTTTGTGAAGAGGTGCGATATGGAATGGTTGTCCCACTATTGTCATCATACTGCCAACACGCTGTGCAAAGAAATGCACCAAATATTTGTTAAAATATTTGTTATTAAATGGTCTTTCTCTATGGCCTGACTGTCTTAGCAGAATGCTATAGAGAGTACAGTCACCTCGCCCGATTAATATGCTCTTGTAATAGATCAGATCACACTTAAACCTAAACCTAAAATAAATTACTAAAAACTATAGAGAAATACGTTAAGGGCGGTGAAAAAAGAGCTAAATACACGAACCTTTGGTTCGTGTTTCGTGTATATCTATATAGCTTAGGAAACTTTTTTGACACCCGAAGAGTGCATAAAATGATTTAATTATGCGTTTATAAATTTCAGGTATCCTAAACTCGCAGCATGGCTGGCCCGCTGTGGACAGCAGAAGTTCTACAAAAATGGCAACGAAAGCGGCCTGATACAATTCCGCCAACTACTCAAAAGCAAACTTAATGTATAATGAGTATTTAAAAAAACCACTATTCTTACAGAAAGTTCAAAAATAGTTTAAGATATTTTAAATTTAGATGAGCTAAATTTAAAATATCTTTAGTATTTTTTCGCAACGAGTGGGCACGAACCCACACCCCTGAAGTCTGTAAGTACTATGAGTGCACAACAAACTATGCTATTTGACTTCGACTCACTCATACAAATTTTAAAGTGCGACAGGTGTGGTAGACAGAACTAAGAAAATAATGAAATCCAGTATACGTCTTTCCATAATAATATATATAATAAATAATATACACCCGCCATTCTAACGATATCGAACTGCTGCGGGTGTACGTTTTTTTAATTAAGAGATTAGCAATATTATTGTGTTAATTATTATTCAGTGTTTAAGAAATAAAACGTCACAACAAGAGCGCAGTTCTATAATTATCTAAAAAAATCATGTTTTTACAAAATATACTCATAAGATCATTCATGAACCCTGTCGAACACAGCACTTTGGTTAGATAAGGGGAGATCGCACTCAAACGTCAAAAATAAGGTTAGTAGGTACTAGGTACTATGTCATATATTTTGAATAGTTAAAAGATTTTAGTTACATATATTATAACATTATATTTTATAACATTTATATTATATCATCTAATAACTAATTGACTGTATAATAGCATTTGTCAGTTAATAATTCCATTAGGTGTCTCTTAAATATATTCAAACTTAAGTTCCTTATTTTTTGGGACCTTGTTATGATCTTTATATAACGAATAAAAATAATTTACCTTCATCATTTGATTAGGGAACATACCCATACTATTTGAACCTTTTAGGAGAATATAGCATTGCTGCAATGGGCATTGATAAAATTTTCTAACCAGTAACTATTTTGCCTTTTATTGAAAATATAGGCTATTCTAAGAAACTAATTTGAATATATTTTTATTTCGATGTAATTATGCAGTTATTAATTTTTAAAGTTTGAGACGTAATTCGTCATCACCAGGCCTAATTGACTTATTCCTTTGCCATGTTTAAAAAGATTTGTGCTCGTCATTTTAACATGTGTCAATGTCATTGTCATTTGCTATTCAAATTTCCAAATTTCCGTTGTTTATCATCTTATCAATGCATTTATCAGAAGTTATACTTTTGTAAAAGCCAACTCACGCAATCTACCTAAAGTAAATAACATCATGATTATAGGATACATCGTGACGAGCACTCAACATTGTTTGGCAGAATGAAGAGGAGCAAAGATTTTAATTTAAGTATATCTACTTATTTGTGATAAAGATTTCATACATAGTACCTATATATAGAACATTGTGTAATTTTTGCATGTAGGGGTAAAAAAAACCTTCTTTATTTTTCCATATGATTTAGTAGATCTAATTGGAAAACAGAACTACAAAACAGTTTATATCAGGTTATGATGATGTTTGTTGATATATGTCAACTTGACAGAAAAGTCATGACAGAGGTTATGTATTCATCTCGGCAAAGATATCAATCTATACCACCAAGTGATGACGTCATTAGGGTCAAATGAAGATAAGTCAATAATTTCCAAAATACTTTTGATCCAAACCTTATTTGCTGTTGTAAACTGATAAATAGTATTCAGAGTGACTATTCCTCCTTTCAGATTTTCGCTTTTTAAAAAAATATGAACAATGCCCATTGTCTTGACTATCGATAATATTGTCAATAGTATGTCCTTGAAAAATAGTCACAATATCGATAGGCCTATTGATAGTATCGACACTATCGACATTATTGATTGTGAAACATCAATAGTATCGACAGTATTGATAGCCAAGAGTTTGCAATTATTTAATGATGACGAAAATTTTCGATACTTTGCTTTACTTTGCCTGCGTTATATTAGATTTTCCCATGGAAATGAGGTACGTTCCCGCGGAAAAAAGTAGCCTATGTTTTAATTCAGATTATATTAATCTAGCTATTTGCTAAATTTTGTATAAATCTGTAAACAAAGACTTTGCCAGGATTACGTGCTTCGGGATTGCGTGGTACACTCATTTTATTATTATATTAAAAGAAGTATACTAGATTCCATTTAAAGTATATTAGATTAAATTTAGAGTACACAAGATTTCATTTAGAGTACTTAGGTACACTAAAGGTACTACTGTCTTCATTAATGAATTTCATGATTCTCATGGAGGGCTGTGTGTTGTGTGTGCGAACCTACACGAAGCAAAATTTTTTTATCACATGAGTACCTATTTTTAGTTTAGATATTGTTTAGAGCACAAAAATGCTTAAACACATAGTCACTCACAAATATTTTGATGAAACACAAATATATTATATGCACGCAACTACATATAAAGTAATTATTTGTTTTATTTCCACACCCCCCAATTCCTTATACCTAGGATTATCTATTTTTAAATATATCCATAGATTTAGAAGGTACAAGATGTACATAGCCCCGTATAGTAAAATGTGACCAGAAACGAAATATTTTTGTGTGACTTTAAAAGGGTTGTATTTGTACCTACTACACCAACTGTAGGTAAAGCAGTCTAATGTAAAATAACTTACAAATTAATCCAGTTTACAATTTGAAAAATCCAATTTTTATATGACAAAGTTCGAGCCAGGGTACAAAGAGTACAAATATTTATATGTTTTGTATGAAAACTTGTCTCATTGTCAAAATGATTGTCATCTCTTTTGCTTTTGTGAGGATGACAGTTATCGTATTATCTGTCGCACTCAGCTAGTGTGGTCTTGTTACGCAGTAACCTAGGTCTATGAATATATCATTCCACTGTAGGACTAAAGGCCCAATCCAAAAAAAAAAAAAAATATGCATATCTTATGATACATCTAAATAACGCAAAAATAATAAACTACATTGGCTAAAGGTTCTTAAATTCAATTGGTTTTTTCTTAAAAAATACCAACAAACGCAGTCAAATACCCTATTATAGCACGCATGCTACCAGAGAACCTTACCCAGAGACTCCTTAAATGCACAAGCTTTTGTAATGAATGAGTGGTATTATCGGCGTGCAGCTATAGAATAAACCAATATTTTTAGGACCGATAAAAGACGAAGGGCTTTTTTGGTTTAACTTGGGGAAAAAATTGTGCATTTGTAAAGTGACGAAAGGTGTGTTTAAGCAGGCGTTAGTTATAATTTTTCAAACTTACGTACGCACTTATTGTGCAATTTGAGAAGATGGAATTAGTACACAACTGCAGAGGCCGGGAAGCGGACGAGAAATTTTCAAGGCGAAGCGTTAACGAGGCCTCGACAATAATTACGAGTCCGGCAATCCCATTCCCACCGAGGTATGTACAGTACTTTTCTCAATAAATGTGAGGAAATAATTAAAGAAATATCCAACTATGCAAATATTTACCAATATGTTTACTGCAAAGAGTAAATAATCACTACGTGGTTTCCTGAAAAAATCTGCTTTTCCGCCTTTTTCAGTGCAAAGGAAATATATATATACCCATCAGTCCAATCATATTTTATACCAAAATTGTGGTCATGAATATATATTATTTATATTAATTGTAATTGCAGCTATGGAGGACTGTCCGTTAGTGCATATCAATGGTATATTAAGGGATAGACGTCCATAGATGCAGCCATCTCATTTTTTAGATAAAAAGGGTACTAAATGGCCTCTTCATGCAGCTTTATTTTGGCCCCATGAACGCCTCAAAGGAGAATTTATATATTTGTACAATTGAACGTATATCTCTAATCTGATTTAGCTCAAGAGCAAGACAGTCAATCAATAAATTTACTGTAGAACTATGTTCTTGTCAGTGAAGTAGGTATCTTCCATTCACTCCCTATTTTCAGGAGCACGTACACAAACGTAATTAAAGTTTGCCAATCAATATTATCAAAATTACGCTTATCCTAATCAATATAATTTATAGCCAGCAATAAGTTCCGAATTGTCACAGACAACCGTAATTCCGGAATTGGAATTACGCTTCCGTAAATCATGCGCTGTTTCATTCGCAGATAATTAATTGGCGATACTTTGTGAACCTTTTTTGATTAAACTGCTTCATTTTGAATGGTACAAGGCGATATTTTAATATTGAAAAAAAAAAAATACTTAGAAATCAATCGACCAACACTTTTTATTCCAACTGCTATAAAAGTGAGTCCAGAAATTATAGCACATAAAGACTTATAGTTAATTCTTTTCTCAAAACACTAAAAGCAGGATGGTCACTTAAAAAATATTATGATGTTAATGTATTAAATACTTATTTGAATTTATTTAAAAAGAGCTGGCCTTTATCCGGCTCAAAAGATTAGCAATGCTTTACAACTAGCAGCTGGTAATACTGCTGCTAGACTTCTGGACATGTTACCACAAAAGTAATTAGTCTTCTTAAGTTTTCTTTTTATAAATGTATTCAAAACTATTTATCTTTGAATAAAATCGAAGTAATTTTTAGCTAAAGATTTACAAGTAAATAATAAAGTCAACGTAGCATTTTAGACATCGTGTATGAATTACGAAAAGCTGGTACAATTTTAGCAAACAAAAAAAAATTACAGCCAATTTGGCAAGTGACCAATTAATAACAAACCGAAATGCATTTAATAGGTTTGGTGTGTAATTAAATTATAGTCCTTTGTCCCGAAGGGAACCAAATTGGCTATAAAAAAGGAAATTAATTCACAAAATTCATTAGCATATGAAATACTCACATGACTAATCGACGTTTCAGGGGATCCAAGATTAGGCTCACGCACATATTTAACAAATTTTGAGCTTGGCTATTCATTGCGGGAATATCACCAGCCTCTAGTGTACGGAGTGTACCCAGCTTTACGAGCGCTGAGATTTTATACAAACATGTTTAGTCTAGTAATTTGTTCTTTGTTTAATTTTAGGTAATTAAAGGTAATTGGCTATAAAAAAGGAAATTAATTCACAAAATTCATTAGCATAATACTCACACGACTTATCGACGTTTCAGGGGATCCAAGATTAGGTTCACACACATATTCAACAAAATTTGAGCTTGGCTATTCAATGCGGGAATATCACCAGCCTCTAGTGTACGGAGTGTACCTACCCAGCTTATCGAGCGCTGCGATTTTATAAAAACATGTTTAGTCTAGTAATTTGTTCTTAGTTTAATTTTTTAGGTAATTAAAGGTACCTGGTTATTGGCCATTTATGTGTAAAAGTGAAAGAAGAAGAAATAAAGACTGTCGCCAATAATCCTGTTGGCCTTGATAATGATCAATAACCAACATCGTAACTACAGAATAAAAAAAAGAATCAACAAACAATTTGAAATTGTAAGATGGACAGAACTAACCTTAAATATACTATACCTTTGTTATTTTCAATAAGTAATTCAAAATATCAAAATTCCATTTTAAATGGAGTTTAGAGCTAAGACCCTTCTCAGCTCTAGTTCAAACTCCATTCAAAATGGAATTTTGATATTTTGGAATACTTATTGAAAATAACAAAGGTTTGCTAAATCTATTTAAGGTTAGATAGGTGTCTCTAGGCCTTCTTTAAAATTGATTGTGGACCCATTACTCTATAAGCAAGCTCTTACGTAGCATTTACGGCTATATTATGGAGCAAATTGCAGCGGAGACTGCAGATATGCTCAACAGCTGGCAATATGGACATTAATAGGTGAATCCATGGACGCAACAGCCGCATCACCTTCGATCATACCTGAATACAATGTGGGTATGGCCAGTCGACCATACATACCTGATAATACTGAGCTCTCAACAGTAGATCGAAATAACCTTGGCCGATAAACTGTTTAACACAAAACCGTTCTTCATTGCTGTGTTCAAAAATTTACTCTTCGACGAGTAACAATTGGCCGAGAGCACTGTTTTTCTTTTAACGGCCATAATAATTTTTTGTTTACCGAATAATATTTAGGCTAAAACATCGTTGGCCCTTTTATAAGACTAAGGATAAATACACATTTCCTCACGCGAGTAATGAAGAAAACATAGTAACTTAAATTTTTTTCAAAACTTTTATACAATTAAAAAAAAACACATAAATAGCTTTTACATCACTTTTTTATAGCAAAGGGTTTGTCAGTGATGAGATTAATCACTGGTTAATAAAAACTTTTAATAATAGTTTGTACTAACTAGCTTTAACCAGCGTAGAAGTCGACAATGGTTCTAACAGTATTTTTAATCGTTTTTTTACGTAAATAATGTTGTGATAACATATGAATTATTTTGTTAAAATATTTAAATACTTATAAAATATATAATATTTTATAATAACGTAAGGACTTAAAGGCCTAGCAGACTCGGCGAAACTCCCTCTCCCTCTCCCGTTTCCGTTTCCTTCCCGTTCCCGTTTCCTTCATTTACTATACCGAGAGAGAGCGACGGAACGCTTCGAAATGGTCAAACTAATCTTGTTTCTCCATACAAACTTTGGACTCCCATTTCACCCCCTGAAAAAATACTTATTCATTTACCACCAGGAGTAGGGGAGCGGGGGGTAATTGGAGCCTACTAAGCAAAATTGCTGATAAAAACAACATATGTTTTAATTATAATATATTCGAAGTATGAACATAAACCTTGTTTATACGAGTATCAGATAATCACGTTCTGAATCCGCTGAAGATACGCTTTTTGGGAAAACAATTCGAAATATAAAAAAAAGTAATTCGCTCTTATTACCCCCACACTTCGGGTAGTGAGAGCCTATCCAATTTTCATAAGGGCAATGGGAGCCATAATTTAGAATCTTCCCAGTTATAATTCTTATCATAGCTAAATCAAGAAAACCTTACTTGCTAATAAAGATAAATCTTTAGATCCTTCAGATCTTTAGAAAAATCCTAGGCTTCCATTACCCGCTCAGCTTCATTTTGATAAATAATTACATAAATATTTTATTCAGTTTTCTATCAGAATCGATTAAATGGCACTTGATCAATGATTAATTTGTGTATGCAATTAGTTCAAACTTTTTCAACAATATTATATTTCCATGCTTATCTCGTCTCTGACAATCAGGATTTTTATTTTATAAGCACGGAACGAAAAACAAGCAACCGTAACTTGCGACTCAATGCAGCACACCAATGAGTCGGCCGCGTTACAATAACATTCCCGAAGGTCGACGAACACGCCCGAGCGGTCACTTGTACGCCATTAGGGGTAGTTTTCGGTAAAATCCCATCGCTCTCATTACCCGACCGCTCTCATTACCCCCCGCTCCCCTACTCCTGCGAAGTTTCGAATAAAATGGTCTAACTAATCTTGTCTCTCCATACAAACTTTGGACCCCCATTTCACCCCTTTAGGGAGTGAGTTATAAGAAAACCTTTCTTAGTGTATCCCTATATCTCATAGGAAACCTATGTGCTAAATTTGGAGTCTCTAGTTGTGCGTAGATCAATCAGTCTCTATCTATCTATGTCAGCCAGGGCAGAGCAGGGCGAGATCGGCATCTGACATCCCTAGTGACGTGAACTACCCACTTGGTTACTTACAGTACGAGAACAGACTAAGGTCAGGATGAAAACTTACTTACAGTCACGTCACCTTACTGATACCGCCACTTGAGAGACGTTACGTGGGCCTTATAAAAATGTGACGAAAGATCTCGCCCCACCTCGCGCTGATCCATGGATTACAACCACATATGTTTAATCCTCTGGCCCCACAGAATTGAATACTATTTATACACCTGGGCTTATCGTCTTGCTGTAATAAACTATCATTGTAATAAATCGGTTCACCAATCCACATCTATTACAATTATCACAATTAAATGAGTCATGGCCAAGCCACAGTAAATCACACAAACGAGTTATGCACAGTACGGCCGCTTGAACAAGACTGCCCACCGTCAAAGCGTTTCCCCTGACGTTCCGTTAGCACGTCACTGCGACACTAGCGCCAACCGCCGATGCGGCAAACTCGCGTAAAGTGTCTGGGCGTAGTCAAATCAGTGTCTAATATAAACCGCGCCGACATATAGATAGATTAGGCATTTCATATTGGCTGTTGTTAGTCTTTGTTGGTAAAAGAAAAAGCTAATTGAAATGTTTGAAATTGTTAAAAGAAATATATTGTTTTGTCAAAGAAAATAAGATTTGATGTAAAGTGAAGTGAAACGACAAGAATACAAATAAGAAGTCGAAAAAATAATTTATTCTGATGTTTATCTGCGCCACACATTTTTTTATTGTTGAATACTTTAACATAAACTTTGTGAAACAGGTATTTACAGGTAATTCTATTAGACCTATGTTTCCTGAATTCAGTCCTTTTTCTGCGAACCACTATCCACAAAAAGCCTGTGCCTATTTAAAAAGGTTTTGAAAGCATTGAAAGCCCGAAATCCATTTACACCATTTTAAAAGGCACGAAAGCGACGAAAATCATAGTAAAAAGGGTGAATTTTTAATAAAAAGCCGTAATTGAATACGACGAAGTATACGACTCGTTAGCGTCTGTACACACAATCCATTCAGATTTTAATTTAAGCCTGATACCTCGAATTTTGCAATTAAAAATTTACACTAGTACTATGAAATAAGAGCTCATGTTTCATTTTTAGTAACAAATAGTATAGTAAATCATTGGGGCTATTTGATTGTCCGTTATCCTAAAGTTGTTAATATTTGTGTTGTAGTTTTCCAATTACAGCGGTGGTCAAGTCATTCGTCATTTGACCGCTGAAAGATAACAGCTTCTTTTATGCCTGAAGATGCATTATGTAGAAGTGAAACACCAGTCGCAAGTACTACAGCCGATGTTGCTGCAGCCACAGCTAATGTTGCTGCAGCCACTACGGATATAGCAGCATAGGCAGGGCATGCATCAATTATAGGCATATAGTGGCAGGTATACGTGGACTAACAAAAGTGGGTGTGCACTGGCCTACAGTAGTAGAAGCTCACAATGTGGTTAAGATCGACGAGCATGTGAGTAATGCAATAAATATCTCAGTGATACAGAGTGCACGTCAGCATAAATACTATGCGGCATTACCTGCGATGTCAAAGCGAGCAATCTTACATGGAACAGCTTGCCGCTGACGTATACTTATTGTTTTGGCCCAAGTTATAAGGTAGTTGTTTTTTTAAACTTAAAAACAATATAAGTAAAGCATTAAAAACTCATCCTGTATTCGTCAAGTCCCGCAATACTTTGGGAATTAAAGTTAGTTGGATCAGCGACGGGAAGATATTGTTGGTCACAGCTAATGGTTCCCCTAGGAAGATTACTACGTTTGCGGAGCTGCAAAGGGTTAATCAGGAGTTTGCTTCTTTAGAATTTGGCAATAAGCATTATTCAGGCCGGTCTGGGGCAACCGGAGCCTCTTTATATTTTTTTGGTACAATAAAGAGATAACTAACTGACTAAAATTATACAGGGATAAAAATGTCAGACTGTGTATGTTCATGCATGAACCGCTTGTTTTTATCGCTGCAGGGAACATGTGGCTTGATTTTAGTAGAATCGTTGTTGGGACGTACAGCTTCTTTTCAGACAAATATATCCACACATTCTTTGACTATGTGACTAGAAAAATCTGACTACCAATCGTAAGTTAAGTAGGTACCTCCAAATGAGACAAATCCTAAACATTGTGAAGACAATACAATAACTTTATCGGCAGAAACGTGGAAATGTGGTAATTCGTGCTGTCAGAGTAACATTACTGGAATATCCGACACATTGGAGATACTAGGTATTATGAGGCCCGATAGAGCCCGAAAAGCAAAATCGAAAGTCTGAGTGTACACCGCCTGTTGTGGATTTTGCTTCTCTAGAAAATAATAAAACATTATTTAATATTTTGTAGTTTTGAGTTATCATTTTTAAACAAATTTATCAATGACACATTGAAATATTTTTTTTTTCGATAATTTATTTTTTTATTCCTTCATTACATAATACGTCTTACAATCATACATCGTATGTCTTACAAGAATAACATGTGTTTTATCGTAGTAAATATATAAAACTCTAACTTAACACACAATAAAGTACAAAGTCAAATTACTAAAAACATTTATGCCTATTTCAACTATTATGTACAAGGTTTGTATTAAAATTATAAGAGCTTGGGTACATAAGTCGCCCTAAGCTTAGTACTAGACCAATCCCGGATGAACTAAAGTGAAATAATGAGGCTGATTGCAGTTTACCTTGATTAAAGGGTGTAATACTTGACTAGGCGTGTTTATGCCGCGGATCCGCTTGGCGCCATCAGTCTTGAACGAGAACTTTTAGTTATATAGTTTGGCTTAGTTAGCATCTCGACTTTACCTTTCAATCAGCCCTATTACTGCTCCATGGGAACTTTTGAAAACTTGTCTCCTAGTTTAAAGCAATTGGCTTTAGGTTTGTGTCATGGTTTTTGTTATTATTTATATTCTTTATAAGATTGTTTTCCCTATTACAAAACGGGGTTTTTCCTATTTACACGGACCATACGGATTTAGCCAAGGCATTATTTAATAGGGTTAGTTTACAGAGATAAAATATGAGGACATCGATAAAGTAGTAAGAAATTTAGGGGTAAGGCGGCGGGTATTTAAGATAACCGCTTTCTGTAAAGTATAGTGTGTTTTTAGTTACTAATAGAATATCTGCGCATTATTTATTATTATTATTATCTTAAGGTTTCGGAAACTAGTATTTTATTGCCTATCTTTATTTTTTCACTTCTTTATTCCTTACCCTAAGTCCCTAACCCTTACACCTCTGATGTGTATAAGGATCATAGCATGTGAAGATCTATAGTCTCTGCCGACCCCAATGGGAAATAGGCCTGATAATATATACATATTGTAGCATGGCTACAAGCAGAATGTTTGCGAACTTAATAAAAAAGCTGTTTAACTTTTTTTTTGGTTTTTACATTTTTTGATTTAAAATATAAAATAAAATTCAAACGCAGAGAATATATAGATTGACATAGATGAAAAATCTAGAAGAAAAGTCAAATCATATATCGTAGTGATTTTATTTTTCTGGACAATTATAAGTTACTATATATTTAAAAACATTTTTACTCCAAAATCGTTCTTCTTTAATATGCTAGTAGAACATAAGAGAAGGATCTAAAAGCAAAAATAAAATTATCTAAAAAGCAAGATTTGCTAGTTTCTCAAATGAACAAACTACAGTGAAACAGATCTAAGAGGAGACAGTGACAGTGTTTGTTCTACTACAATATTAGTGGTTGTTCCACTAGTGGAATATTATTCTGGAACCTCTATCTCTTGCAGAAGTGCTAAAAAGGCCTCAGTAGCCCTTTCCTCTACGGAAACAGCGGCAGCAATTGAAGCCTGCACAGAAATTGCTTGTTTGAAAAGATATACGTATTCCAAAATTTAGTTTATATAGTATAGTTAAAATACCAGTACTTCACGTAGACAGTGAATCAGCTATAAAATTTACACAAATCCACAATTCATTTGAATATATGGAGTTATCTAGATTAAATAATTTTTACCTGATCTGAAGGCAATGTTAAAGTGAAACATGTAGCTACACAACAGTAATGGCAGACCTGATTGATGAGGCTAAGTAACGGGTGGTTTCTTAGAGGAATACTACTTTTAAATTAAATGAACCATGTTAAAAATATATTGATAGCCACAACCGTTGCTTTATTTTAAAGCTAATTTTATGCAATTGGTGTTAGATACATGAGCGCCACAGCTGGCTTTAACAAGGCAGCAACATGCCATTCATCACGCGACCACCATCAATTTAATGCGGGAAACATTTGAAGAGCGCATAATTTCGTGGAAAGGGCCTGTGATCTAGCCTCCACAATTGTTAGACCTCACACCGATAGATTATTTTCGTTAGGGATATTTTAAGTAGCTAATAAACGCAGACGTGGGACCACTTGGAAGGCAATATTCGATGCTTGATAAAGTCATCGAAAATTGGACTACCTGGAGCCAGACGTGGCGCCCATGTGCCCGAAATCATATCTAAGCACTAATGGCATAAAATTATCTTTACAATAATGCCAAGATTGTGGCCACCAAAATTATTTTTACGTGGTTTATTTAATTTTAAAGTTGTATACCTCCAAGAAAAACACCCTGTATATTCAAATCAAAGCAGCGGAGGGGATGTTAGAGAGAACCTCTGATGAGTATCAAACTTTTTAAGTGTGTCTCTATATAGATTCATAAATAAGCACTCAGTTACTCAAATCACGAAATCTCTTAATCATTATAATATGTTACTCTATAGTTTGGTGCTCTTTAAAGGCAGTTGTATCAGTTTTTAAGTTATAATTCTGATCTGCCACAACAAAGGTGAACAATGACAGTTCAGCAGACTAGACAGTTAACCATAGCTAAAAATGAAAACAGCCGTTATTCTAGATCATTAAACAAAAGCGAATACACGAAAACAAACAGAAATATACAAAGATGACACTACATCTGATATCGTTAAGGGACAATAGTTCGAGATTGCAGCGTCGATACTATTACAAGACTCGACATTTTGCTAACAATGCAAGTTGCTTGTGAAACTGCTGTTGTTTAAACATATTTTTCTTTTCATTTTTACAGAAGGCATCTCTTTATAATATTTAGGAAGAAAAGAAGAATCAACTTAGCAAATCCCATAGAAAGTTTAAAATTTATTATGGGATTATTATTAACTGTATTATTTTTGCCAACGTTTTATATACTTTTTTATATTTATTGTCTTCTACGTAGGTCCTTCTCTAACAAATAAAAAAAAAATGTTGTACTTTATCTTTCATATCCATTTATACAGTCTACGTATCATTCAACTTTCTTATACATATTTTTAGTTCATCTCGTAAATTCACTCAGTAACAACATTAATTAGTTCATCATTTAGTTTGATTATCGTCATTTAATCACGATCACTCGTGTTAAAATAAAAGTCCACAATACCATTGTTTGTACAGTAAAAGTAGCTCTGAATACGACACTTAGAAAAAGCTCCTAAGAAAAAAAAGTTAATGACACTTATAGGAAGCTGAAAACTCTCGTCCATTAACACATAGTTGGCCGACGTATTTTAGAGCAGATAGGTGCGTGAGGTGCTGCATTGCCAACCATGCAGCCACCTACTCATAACCAACAAAAGCATGAAGCAAAAGTAGGCGACGTGATTGTCATTGTGGACAGAAGCTTGCCACGTAAAGACTTCTTTCTACACACAATGCCGGGGGCACAGGCGGCTGGCTTTGGCCAAGCGGCTCGTGATGTTGGCTTTTGCTGAGGCTCGATTTACTAGATATAAGCCTCGTGTCAGCGGCTTAAGAGGGGGACTAAATGTAAATTGCCCATCGCATATTGGATTTTTAAACTCGAGAATAAACCACAAATAATTTGTTTTTTTTTAATGTAGATATAACATTATATTTCAAATAAATTGGTCTTGTTAAAAACATAAAACCATAATATTTTAGTAATTAAAAAAATAGCAAAGTTACGTCTAATTTTCAACTAGAATCCTTTTTTTGACAAAACTATGCGTGTTACTGAGTCAATATATTTTTATACATAATATAAAATTATATCGCTGATAAGCCGTATTACCATTTTTCTAAAATAATGTATATTTCACAAGTAATTAAAATAAAACGAATTCGGTGCTTTTGGGCGCTTACTACGTTCTTACTCCGCGCAGAATGATCTCGTTTTGTCGCATATGATCCGAGGTAATGGGCATGTTTTGTTTCATCAATCAGTCGTGATCGCTCCATTGAGACGAGAAGACTGTGCTTCTGTGCTCCAGCCCAAGAAAATACGACATCGAAATTATGGCAACAAAAACAATCACAGGCAACACTCCAAAAGAGAATACGTATATAAGAATAAGAAGATAAAAAATAAACTCATGGCTAATTGTCGAAGGCATGTATCTCTTCTGTTTAGTTACCTATTTCACTTTTCATATCTAAGCGCACGGTAGTGCGCAGGCCAAGTTCCAGCAACAGGCCGCGCGCATGCCGTGCACTATTTACACGAACCGTTTCGACCCACTTTTGTCCCCCCTGTAGCTCAGTGCCTTTGAAAGCACAGAGATAAAATTGGACCTACGTAATCATATACTAGTACTCAAGCAGTATGCCAAATTTCATAGATATAGCTTCAGTAGATCCTGAAATATGACCCTGTGAAAATAGCTAATTTTGGCACTAACTGACTGACTGACTGACTCACTGACCGGTAATAAAAACCTCTAGGCCACTTCCAATTATCCTAGCGTTATGAAATTTGGCACGCAGGTCGTGTTTGATATGTAGATTAACAAAAAATTAAGAAATTTAAGAAATCGGTCAAGCGTGAGTTGGCTCAATCGAATATCGAATTTTTAATAAAAATATTTATTAACCAGTGATACAATGAGAATACGATGAAGCGGTGGGGAGGGGGAGGAGAGGGGGAGGGGGGAGGGGGTATAAAATATTGTCATGTGTACATAATGCACACTATATAGCTTATTATTAAAAACAGCAAAATATAGGTACGATTTCTTGAAAAAAGTATTGAAATCCCACCAAAAACATACCTGTTAAAAAGGGGGCCAAGTTCCTATCGGCTAATTATTCGCCTAAAAAAGGGTTGAAATCCAATCCAATGCCAAGTTTAGATGCACTTTAAAATCGATCATAATCATCTTCATCAACAGTTTGATCCACTCCAAAGACTCGCCACCACACTCAGTCCTCCGCCTTCCGCATCCAACCACTACCCGCCACCTCATTCGCGTCAATGGTACATCTGGCCGAAATTCACTTTACCATACACCCAACTTAAAATATGGTATAGTTGTGAAAATACGTAGTCACTTGGTTAAAAATATCTAAAATTATAATACTTCTAAATTTGAACTTGGCAGGTTAATTTAATTATATAAATAATAAATTTATTTATACAATTAATCAAGTGTTACGTACAGCACGAAAACCTGCCAAGTCTGATAAAAAAACTGCGTCAAGTAGTTTTGGCAGTCTTCTCGTGATGTTAACCTAACACTGCCTAAAGAATTCTGAAGAGACCGAAACAGGTAGAAATCTGAAGGTGCCAGGTCAGGACTATACGGTGGATGCATTAACACCTCCCAGCCAAACTCTCTTAATTTTTACTGAGTGGTTAAAGATGTGTGAGGTCTATCGTTATCATGATGAAAAACCACACACCTTCTGTTGATTAATTCCGGCCGCTTTCTCTCAACTTCTTGCTTTAATCTTATCAGTTGTTCGCAGTAGAGTTCTGAATCGATGGTCCTGCCTGGTGGTAACAGCTCAAAATGAATAATGCCCTTCCAATCCTGGTGGGATTGGAAGGGCATTATTCATTAACACAGCATCACCTTGTTGCGAGTTAACCCGGGTTTCGCCACAGTCTGTGAAGCCTGATCGGCCTTTGACCATGACCTTTTCGCACGTTCTTGTCGTACGTGATCCACTTTTCATCACCAGTTATCAATTTCTTCAAAAATGGTAAGGTCTCATTACGTCGTAATAAAGAATCACAAATGAGTACACGGTTAATTAGGTTTCTTTTAGAGAGCTCGTGAGGTACCCAAATATCGAGCTTTTTTGTGTACCCATTTTTTTTTTTCAAATGCGCCAAAACTGTTTTGTGGTCAATTCCCAGTTCTTCAGCTACGTCGTTACTACAGATATGCCGATCTTGCTCCACTTTTTCAAAAATAGCATCCATTTTTTCCGTAACAGGGCGACCAGAGCGACGTGCATCTTTGACATCTAAATTTCCGGATTGAAAACGCTTAAACCAAATTTGTGCTACTCTCACAAGTGACACTGCACTAGGTCCATTTTTTTTCGCGGCTTGCGTTGCATACTTACCACACAGACATATATATCAATCTGACTCGCACTTACCCAATTTTCATCTGATTATTATGCCTATACTATGTATGTGCGATCATATAAGACAACGAACATGCAATGACAAGCAGTCAGAAACGGGCAACGGCCATTTCTTTGATAAACTGTCAAATAATAACAGGGTCTTGTCATAAGTCAGCAGTTCACTATAGTAACAATTTTAGAATAATAACATTAATAACCCATAGAGATAGTAATGACATGACATACATTGCGATTTTTTATTTATTGCTTATTTTTACCTAACTGCTGAAGGAGTATAATGATTTAAATGACGTTTACTGGCAAATTTTTGATTCATGGTGGGTTGCTAAAGCTGTGAAAGTGTGGTCACCTATCTATGTTACCACGCACCCAGGTCAGTTTTCCTTCTTCACTATATTTCCAATTCGCGACGTGGCCCTTATCAATACGGCCACAATGCATTGTGGTCGTTCCGTGATTGCCACAATGCGTCGTCGTGGTCGTGGCCGTTTGACATTAGCCACAACGCGTTGTGGACTATTTTTTCACTCATTGAGCGTTTTCGGTCTTTGAGCTTAACAGTACATACAGAAATAATGTTGCTAGGCCGTTCTCGTCGGTCAAAATTAAATTGATAAATAATGTTATTAAAATGGTCTATACTTAAGAAATGCAAAAACAGTGTTAATTTTTTACAAAAACTTATGATTTATTTTTATTTCCATAAACAAAAAATCGTACTTGTAATATCTGTATGTCACGTGATCAAAAAGGTCGAAGCTCTGGGTACAAGTGCCTATCTTAATTTATTCTTTTGGGTACCGTGCCCAAAGGGTAAAAACGGGACCCTATTACTAAGACTTTGCTGTCCGTCTTTCCGTCTGTCTGTCTGTCTATCATCAGGCATCCCATGTATCTCATGAACCGTGACAGCTAGATAGTTGAAATTTTCACAGACAACAAATACTAAAACCGAATAAAATAAATATTTGAGTCGCCATGTCGTTTTTATAAGTAATAAAGAAAGGGTTATCTAAATAAAATATTAAATAATATCTCCATTTCCTTTCATATAATTTATTTCAAATGGGAGCAGCACTGAACCCTGATAAATTCATTTATCCCCTTAAAACAATTGGCGCACACTTTATTGTGCATTTATTATTGGATGAATAGTTTGCAATCTAGTATTTGTTACTACAGGTATGACGTCGCAATCATGGCGGCTGTCGTTTTAGTGCGAGTATGTTTTGCGTAATTTTTCTAAATTTAGTTTATTAGCATTATGAGTCATTATTTTAAGGGCATAAAATAATATCAGTTGACTTAAAGTTACATTGAAGACATATTAACATAGATTTAAAAAAATTGTTACTAAATAAAAATACGTAAATTCAATGTTACTTTTTTCATTTCCGATATTACTTCAAAAGTGTTAAGGTTAGGAAAAAGATAGGATGAGGTGTGGTATTGTGGGCGGAGGATGATCAGTTGTAGTCGGGTACAATTTTTTTTTTCTACTTTGCTTGTCGATTGGTTTATATTCTATCAGCCCAATATTGAGCTACTCTGACGAAGTCGTCACGATCACATATAAGTCATCCAGGATAGTCAGGTAATAGGGCAAGAAAGCAGGTGCGCCAAGCAAAAATTAAAAGTAAATCAAAAAGCGCAATGTATAACATATCGATACTACGGTAGCGCTATGGAGTCCTGGGTAATGTCACTAGTTAGTATGAAATGTCGTTTATAAGGCGTGTTGTGGCTAATTTGTGGTAGCGACTTCACTGAAGCGGTGGACGAAAGCGGGGTGTGTGAAGTGCGCGGGTGAAATCTGATATTTTCTTAGCTTTATGCGCGCTCTTAAAAAGCCGCCGGGGGTTCAGCGGCTTACCTAGCGACGTGACTAGCGCGACGGTTAGTCCGCCGGCGTAGTATGTAGGAGCCTTAACAACTGGCCCAAAGAGACGGTATGGTAAGGGTCGTCGATGTTAATTCATCAAACTTAAGAGCGGGAGAATATTAAAATCTCTTTTAGGGTTCTTACACAAAGGGTAAAAACGGGACCCTATTACTAAGACTCCACTGTCCGTCCGTCCGTCTGTTGTCTGTCTGTCTGTCTATCACCAGGATGTATCTCATGAATCGTGATAGCTAGACGGTTGAAATTTTCACAGATAATGTATATCTAAAAACATAATACAACAAACGTGACTTTTTATAGATAATGGTACGTAAACTTTCGTGCGTGAGTCCAAGTCGCACTTGGCCGGATATTTTATATTTTTGTATTTTACGTTACTAAGATAGACAATAGATGTTACTTTGCGGAAGACAAAGTTACATACTATGTGATTATAATTACTTTGTGCGTTTTCGCCCTGATGCAGGCTCGACGGCCGGCGCCCTGATGCAGGCTCCCTCCCATGCTGCTGCATCCACTGCGGCTGCAGCAACATAGGACGCCGCATACGCGATACATGTTTTGCCCCTCCACGAGGCATCATCAGGCATCTACGAGTAACAAGTTGTTGATCGTTCTGCGCTTGACCACCGAACTATCAACCAGTCACATAGTAGTACTCAAAAATCTTCATATGCATTGTATTTAACGTACCTAACAAAAATGTAAATTTAAAAAAAGACCTTTATATTGTCATAATATCTTACCAGTTCGACAGATGTAGTTTTATATAACTTATATCCACTATACAGTCTATCATACTTCACGCTATTATTATAAAGGCGAAAGTTTGTAAGTGTTTGTATGTGTGTATTTATATTTGTTACTTCTTCACGCGCAAACGGCTGTACCAATTTTGGTAAAATTTGGTATGCAGGAAGCTGACACCTTAGATTAACACATAGACTACTGTTTTCGCGGGTAACACCGCGTGGCGCAGCTAGATTATATAAAATAAAAATATAAGTAATAATAAATATAAAGGGACAAATAACACAGATTATACGAAGATAAGTTCAAAACTTGTGTTATGGGATACTAACTTAACGATATCATATTTTATAACAAATACATACGAGTATGTATTTGTTATTATGTTATATGTATGTGTTATGTTATCTATATACAACGTGGAAGGGACATAGCCGTAATAAATCGAACTACGGGCTATACTAGATCACTATAGTATAATGAAATTTAAATAACAATAAAAATATAATCATTTTGACATTCCCATACAAAATGCCCGGGCGGTAGCACCCTTTGTATGGAAATGCCAAATTTCCTCTTCGTTTCTTGACTGTTATTTAAAGTATTGAAACAACATACACACACTCCTTTCCTTTTCTGTGGATCGAAACCAGAATCTCAAACTCCATTGATATCGTCAAAAAAAATTGGTATTTATAAAAAAATACAATAAAATAGCGGCGCTGCTCTTATTTTTCCATAATAATTGACCGCCTATTTTTCTGCCTGTCCAGCCGCGGTTTAGTTCCAAGACTGTGAGTAATTAGACTAGAACTTATTATTTTGCTTCACTACCTACTACAATAAAATAAAATATTTTTAAGGTACCCTAGTAGCACACTACGATACCTTATTAAGATTCGTTACAATGTATCTTTGTTAAGAGTAAGTTTCAGGTCAAACTTACTTTAAAATTTTCAACTTTGGCGTCAAAAACATTTTGACTCATCATCGAAGCAAAGACTAGTCTTTGCCAGAAAATCTCCTCAATTTCAATCAAAGGCTAACCGTTGGTCATTCAAAGATCCCTATCACAATAGCCCTAAAACTAGGTCGTCTTTACAATGACCAAAAAGGTCCTGACTCACAAAGGGTCCCTGTTGTATTGAAAAGGAAATCTTTTGTGTTCTTAATTTCACACAAAGTATTTACGAAGGTTTTAAAGTGTTGCTTTATTTTATTATAAGGTGCAAGCATCATCGTATAAAAGGCATTTTTTAAAAGCTTACATTTATTACATGTTGGTAAAGGTTATAATCGTATGGGTTATATTTCAATTTCAAGTTCAAATAAAAATGTTCTAGTCTTCCATGCTTCTAAACACTAAAACTACACACGGAAGTACTGCTAAATAACCGGCCAAGTGCGTGTCGAGCCACGCGCAGTGTAAGGTTCACGCCACTAAAAACGTCTAAAATCAAATTTTGTATGAATATTTTTCCGGGTACATTTTATAAGTCGGTCCCTAATAACTTTTTAATTTGTAAACCCTACTTAACTCTGATAGTTTTCCTTTAAATTTCGTTATACATACTACTGCTGTGAATTTTTTCACATGTCCATATATGACCGTTTAATAGATAGAGTTGACACTTGAATCTAACAAAAATTTGCAATAATAAAACCAAATATTTCAGAAACGGATTCCTAACTCGAAAAAAGATGTTCTCAAACTCCCAATATTTTAGAAGGATCTATTAAACGATACCCACTCACACCCTTTCGGCTGGACATTCCAGCCTACGTTGATCGTGTTTTGATGTATATAGGACTTAATATAAACCCAAATTAGCACAAAACGCGGTCTTCATTCTTCGCACATTATATATAAATGTCCGTATTGCTCTGTTTCTCTTAACTCTGTACACTTGTAATCAATACATATAATAAAATAGTAGGAGCCGCGTGTCTGTGCATTTGATAAAATTTAACAAAAAATGGGTATGGGAGTATGGGCGATAAAAAAAGAGTACCAGAACATTTTTTTGTCTGTCCGTCTGTATGTACTCGCTAATCTTTAAAACTACTGAACAGATTTTTACGCAGTTTTCACTAAAAGATTAAGCCCATCCCTGAGGAACATATAGGCTTTGTTTCACCGAAATCTGTTGTCAGATAAAAAAAGTCATCGTCATTTTAAAGATAAGTTTTCTATGGGTAAATTTATAGTTACATTAAACAGCAACAGATGGTGCCTCAAAAAAATTTTTAAAAGTTATCATCATTTTAAAGATAAGTTTTCTATGGGTGAATTTATAGTTACATTAAATAGCAATAGACGGTTTTTTGTAAAAAAAGTATAAATACTAGCTCATTGTTTAGCCCTGTACGTTCTAAATAGGCTTTTATTTTGTGTTTTGCTTTCAAAAATGCTACGATGAAAGTCAAGTCTGTCTCAGAATATTAGACAAGCGAAAAGAAAGCGGATGAGTAGATCCCAAGAATCCAATGACAAAAGACAGGCACGACTACGTGTTAATCGGGAACGAAATTCATTGACTCGCGCCTCGGAGAGTTCCACTCAAAGGGAGTCTCGACTAAGTGCTGATCGTGAACGTCATTCGCTATCTGGCGCCTCGGAGACTTTTACAGATAGGAAGTTACGTTTGACTGCTGACTTCGTCTGCGTACCTATATATTTATACACAAAGGTTATGATTATTATTGTAAGGGTTCATTATAATCCATTTATAAGTTGTTAACTGATATCCATACATGTATAGATCCTTATAAATTGTCATATTTGCAATATTAAAAGTATACCGCATCACAATAAAAAAATCGAACTGTAAATATACTAGGGATGATCGATATTAGAAAAACATCGATGTTGACATCGATGTCAACATCGAATCAAAAGTATCGATGTACGATAAATATCGATTGAAAAACATCGATATGTCTAATCACATCGATGTTTTCGGTAACAAATAAAATTGTCTATTATATTTTAATTAAACATGTTTATTGTTACAAAAATTACAAAATTTTAAGAAAAAAATTATTGAAGTTGACGATGTTGACGTTGACAGTATTTGTTTTTATCACTCGAGAAATGCAAAGAAATAACTATTCGTACGGCTTACTCTGATTACGTTGATCAGTGTCATCTAGTGGAAAAAAGTTGAACTTGATAGCCACCTAGTACATCCAATGCCCGCTAGATGACGCCCTAACGATATTTTATTCTCAAAACATCGATGTGCCGATGATATCGAAGTAAAAACATCGATGCCAAAATATCGATGTATTCCCGCTAAACATCGATGTTTATTCACCATCGATGAATATCGCTCATCCCTAAAATATACAGACTAATCTTACAATTTGTTTTAATTTGTTATGTCATCAACAAGGGAGTGTAAAAAAACTGAATTTTACACGGACGAAGTCGCAGGCACCAAATACAGATACTAAAGTATGTATTCGTGAGCAAGATATATAAGAAGTTACAGAACACTAAAAAGATTTTTGTTTGTATGTCAGTGTCTATATGCACACTGTACACCCGAATGTTCGAAACTGCTGAACGGATTTTCACGCGGACGAAGTCGCGGGCACAGCTAGTTTATAAATGATGTAATAACAATGTCGCTATTTTCCTTTGTTTTCAGACGAGGAAATACGACGTATTTTTTAACAATGGACGGGAATATTATACAGTTTGTTAAAAGTATTATAGGTAAAACATCTTTGTTAAGAAACGGGTACAAATATAAGTAGAAAAAATAAAACGGGTACTATACTGTGGAGGTGTTGGAATCGTGACCAATGTTCTGCAACAATTACATCGATGGATCCTAAGTATACTGAGTCAACTAACAAATTTCCACAATTTTACTTTTTAGTATATTAATAACAATTAAATAGCATTCTTTTAATTACCTGTGTAGTTTTCTTAGTTATTTATTAATTATTAGTTAATAAATAACTAAGAAAAAATGGCGTATACTGGATCAAGTAAACAATTTATTTAATTTGCACATGGTACACTGAGTCAAGTGTACCGTACCAGTATACGCGGGACAAGTTGAAACTAGCTCAGTATACGTCGAAACGTAACGGCGTGCGGATGTAATTGTGTACTTTTTATTATCAGTTAATAATTGTTTTTCTTGGGTTATTTTTGTTTCAATTTAAAGTCATAACTAAATAGAAAGTGGTGATGAGTACTAGGTCTCGAAAAATTATAAATTTAGTGAAATAAAAAATATGATTACTGTATGGGTAACAAGGAAAATACTTCTGTTTGTGATAATGTTCAAAATGAAGCGCAAGGAGGTGAGTATATTAAAATAATTATTTATTTGCTTATAAAAATAGTTTACTGCGTAATTTATTTTATTATTATACTATTTTAAATGTGTAACCGCGTATAATGGTATAACTGTAGATAGATCAGTATACGACAAACATTTTTTACGAAGTATAAACTTGACTTATTTTACTGGTTTCTTTAAACAGATTTCATGAATTCTAATTGGTCAAAACATTGTTATTAAGTTAATTTTATTAATCATTATAATTATTTAATAAAATAAAATAAGGATTCTAACTCCAAACTGTCTATTTGTTGCCTTTTACACCTACACCGCTAAACGAAATTTGGTAAAGAGAATCATTATAATATAGGCGATGCGGCTAGCAACCCATCACTTTTAGGAGTCCTTTTTGAAAGAAATGTCCACTATTACACTAAATGTAGCCCTGGTACTTATTGTTCTTGTTTCTGTCTACCCCAAAAAGGATAGACGTGATTGTTTATTGGTATCTGTATATTATTGTATAAAATATATGTTTTTATTTCAGATTCTTCTTCTCTCCTCCTCTCATTCTTCCGAATGACATTGATTTGGAAGATACTGACATCTTACATAATCAACCAATCAACTCTTCTATTTTTCCTAATGATATTCCCGAACTTACACTAACTTCTATCAATAAACACTTAAATGAAGAACTTTGTAATAAAACTGGGTCATTGCTACCTACTACCACTTCATCGCCATTAATAATTGAAGATTTTCGACCAAGCACACCTAATGCATATTTTTTTTATAAAAATACAGATAATTCAAGTATTAAAGAAAAGCCTAGTACCAATAATAGTTCTGAAAAAAACTACGATGATACTCCAATGATGTTTCCTTAACCTTTCGTTGATTTTTGTCCTTCGCCTATTTTTTCTGACGCCTTTTGTCTTGAGAGTCCTGTCTCTACACCTGCAACTACTATTAACGATACAGACTCTCCAATAACTACTCCAACATGTAGGAGCCGCAAACGAATTACGGAAATTAAAGAAAAGAAAGGTAGGGAAAGAGAACGTTGTCTAAATGATTGGAAGGATGAAGTAAGAAAACGGAATGTCAACAGAGGCTTACAATATATTAGTAGAAATGGAAAAGTGCATAATAAAAAACTACTAAAGTCTCCATGTCCTACAACGTGTAGAAAGAAATGTTATGAAAAAATATCGGAAGAGACTAGATCTAAGATATTTAAAATGTTTTGGGACATTGGAGATCATTCCAGGCAGTGGGACTTTTTGACGAGATATGCTACAACAGATATGAAGAAGAAGATAACAACAGACAATGAAAATACTAAAAGACTGAGTTCTATTTCTTACACTTTACCTATTTATAAAACGGACAACGTTGTTATAAGGAATATTCCGGTATGTAAAACTATGTTTTTAAATACCTTGTCTATAAGTTTCAATTTCTTATATACAGCTTTATTAAAACTAGAAAAAGGTCAAGGAGCTATACAGTCTGACCAACGAGGAAAGCATGTTCACCATCTGAAAAAAAAACCGATGACACGAAACGTAGTGTACTTGATCATGTTAAAAGTTTTTCGCCTGTGGTATCACATCATGCTCGTAAAGATTCCAGCAAACACTATATTGATGGATCTCTATAGTTTCCTAAAATGTTTAAATTGTATGAAGAATGGTTTGATCACAATAAGTATACGAATAAAGTAACTAGCGTACGGCAATATCGTGATATAATCAATAAAAACATAAACATTAGTTTTCACAAGCCGAAAAAAGATATGTGTGAAGAATGTCACATTTTTGAAAACAATAAACAGCATACAGGTGAAGAAACAGCAAAGCAGGAACTGCACTTGAAACAAAAAGACTTGGCAAGAAAGTTGAAAGCAGAAAACAAAGAATTATCACAACAAAAACCTGAAATCCTAACAGCAGCTTATGATCTCCAAAAGTGCTTAAATGTACCTCATAAAACTTACCGTTTATAATTTTACTATTTTTGATATAGGATGTCGTCAGGGTTATTGCTTTTCCTGGCACCAACAAACTGCTAAAAGAGGAGCAAATGAAATTGCTAGCTGTGTATATAAATTTTTTGACCAAACTGTTAAAGCAGGTATAAGAGATTACCGTTTCTGGTCTGATAACAGCGGTGGTCAGAATCAGAATAGAATCGTTTTTTTTAATGTATATGATGGCAAGTTATAAATACAAAATTGATATTAGTCATCGTTTTTTGATAGTTGGTCACACACAGAATGAGGGAGACAGTATGCATGCACTTATAGAAAGACAGACGAAAGATAAAATACTTTATACACCTGCTCAATGGTCTATGGCATTTCAATTTGCTAAAACAGATGATAAACCTTACAAGGTCACTGAAACATCAAGATATTGTAATGAACTTCAAAGGAATGCTTTAAAGAGTAAACAACTAGACTTATACCTATGACGGATCTAAAATGGCATGGAATAAACTAACCGAAATAAAAATTGAAGCAGAAAATCCTTACAAATTATATTATAAAACTAGTTACATGGAAGATTCTTATAGCTGGATTGACTGTGCTAATAAACCTAAAGTAACACGTAACAAAACAATCCCTAATATAGATTTTAGTGATCTTCGCCCTGCTTACGATAAGCCAATCCCAATAGTTAAAAAAAAAATATATAAAGATTTAATGGACATGTGCCACAAACTTGTGATACCTAAGGAATATCATTTGTTTTTTCTAATTTGATTCAAAGTGATAGTAATAGAGTTGAAAGCGATTCAGAATAAGAAAAAATATAACTTTTTTTTTTAAATTGGCTAGATATTATTACGTAACTATTAAGTTACTCATAAGTTAATTTTGAGACTGATTTTATTTTCATAAATAATTACTTAGTATCAATGATAAGAAGAATTGAAGACTTACTGTGATTTTCTTTATAAGTAATTAAGATGACTGTTTCTAAAATATTATGATTTCAAGTATTTCATGAATAATTAATACTAATATTATCTCCTATTTTTCGAAAAAGAAAACTGAAACGTAAATTGATAATTACGATTATTTTGTATTTTTGTTACCTAAGACTACCTAAGTCTTTGTGATTGCTGTCTAGTATTGTTGTTTTTTGTTTATTTTATGGAAATTTTAAAGTTTTGTTTATGTTACCTACCTATACCTTCTTGATATGCTTTAATAAGAATAAAATGTTTAAACAATTAAAGGTGTTTTTAATTATTTTAGCTATTTTGATACTCACCTGACTCAATATAATGATAGGTCGATTTTAAAATTACGTCCATGTATAGTGAGTCAACTTATTATTTGTTGACAAAATATAAATTAATGATAGAAATTACAATACATATGAAATCTAATAAGACGATAAAAATATTTTTTGTCATTCTTAGTAAACAATATAAAGGCAGGGTAAAAAGACTTGACAAATGGGTGCCCCATGAACTCAATGATCGCCAGCGCGAAGTACGCATCGAGACGTGCCTTGCACTGCTCAACAGACACATAAATGAAGGAATTTTGAACCGCAGAATGGAATTTTGAACCGAACCTGCGATAAAAAATGGATTTTGTTTGATAACCGCAAGCACTCAGCAAGTTGGTTGGATCCTGGTTCAGCACCTAAACAATGCCCTAAACGAAAACTTACCCCTAGAAAAGTGATGGTCACTGTTTGGTGGTCTAGCGCAGGTGTGATTCATCACAGCTTCGTACCAAACGGTGTGAGCATTACTGCAGATGTGTACTGTGAAGAACTGAACACAATGATGGAGAAACTGGCACATCTTCAACCAGCATTGGTCAATCGCTCCTCTCCGCTGCTCCTGCACGACAACGCGCGACCTCATACTGCACAGCAGACGGTCTCCAAGTTGCAAGAACTGGGGTTGGAAGCTCTCCGTCATCCGCCCTACTCACCAGACCTTGCGCCTTCAGACTACCACTTTTTCCAGAAATTGGATAACTTCTTGGCGTGAAAAAAATTCAATACCCCAGAGGCAGTACAAAATGCATTTGAAGAATTTGTTGCATCCCGTCCAGCTGATTTCTGTAAGAAGGGCATCAATAAACTGCCACTGCCTTGGCAAAGATGCTTTGATTGCATGGGTGAATACTTCGATTAATACAAATAAAAAATACATGAAAAAAATTCGTTTAAATTTTTTCATACAAAACGGCAATTTTATAAGTTAAGACCTAATGTTATAATAAACTAAAAGAATTAGAAACCAATTTTCAAATATTAGAAAATAGCAATTCTAATAACACTTCAACTTACCATTCCACAGATAAGTCTAACAGAAAAAAAACCCATCCCATGTAATATAAAAAATAAAGACTTCAAAAGAAAGTACTCTACTTTTAAAGGCGAAGAATGTTCTAAAGACTTTATTCAAAAAATTTAAGAATTTTCTAAAGCAAAAAATATATCTGTAAAGGCATTATATAGGTATTTAATCACTTATGTGACATTTTAAAGCTTTGGATTGGTTCAGAACTAAAGCTAATTTATATCTCTAGTTTCTCAAACAAGGACACATTCGATGACTTAATTTTTTGTCCTAGAGACATTCATGCTGAAAACATTAGCAATTTAATCCCAATATTTTCAGAAGTACAATCCTAATTATTGAAAGCACATGACAACAACGCCAATTATTACAATAAACACCACCGACATATTGAATTTAATAAAGGTGATATTGTCTGGAAACGCAATTATCCTATTAGTTCTTCAAATAAAAACTTTTGTGCTAAATTTGCACCAAAATTTATTA
Source organism: Acrobasis suavella (assembly GCA_943193695.1). Lineage (NCBI taxonomy): Eukaryota > Metazoa > Arthropoda > Insecta > Lepidoptera > Pyralidae > Acrobasis > Acrobasis suavella. The sequence continues at coordinate 36,715,101 of OW971928.1, forward strand.
AATGCTTTATTTCAAACGAAGTCCTCCTTAAGTTTACGATCTCATTGATTCAAATAATAAAAATCTTGGCCGACGGCACATTAAAGACTTCAAACAAATACCAAAACTAAATATTAACATTTCTTCTGATGTTTAAAATAAAAAACATCCACTTATTTACTATAAATAACTTTTCTTTTCATTTCTTAATTTTTTACTTCCAAAACATTTTTATTCTTTTCTTTTATTTGATAATATAATCCTTTATTTTTATTACCTTCTTAATTTTAATTTTTTTTTTACTCACTTAATAACTTTTTGGCCCCATTTTATGTTACCGACGAATTTCCACAATATTTTGTATTACCTTTTATTTTTCTTTCTTTTTCTTCTTATTTAACTTTTTTATGCTATATATTGATTAGCAATTCTTCTTCACTTGCGGTTTATAACTCGTAAAATAAGCCTTTATCAATTATAAACGTTATTAACGTAGAATAATTAAATTCTTACTTAACTTTATCGTATTGTAGTATTAAATGCAAACAAAACTAAATGTGTAAAGTTCTGCTTACCGAATGTTACAAAAGTTCCAACACGTTTACATATTAATAAGGAAGCAGTAGATGTGGTAGATAACACAACGATTCTGGGAATAATGCTTGATTCCGGATTGCAATAATAAAAAAATAGCTGAAAAACTTAGCTCTACGCGGTTAGAAGAATTAGGCCGATGACGGACGTTGATACAGCGCGTCTGATATATTTTAGTTACTTTCATAGTGTTATGTCCTATGGAATATTGCTATGGGGTAATGCTGCAGACATAAATAGCATATTTGTTTTACAAAAACGCGCTGTTAGGTCTATATATAAACTAGGAGTTTCTATGGGAACATTTTAAAGACATAAATATTTTGACTCTCTCTTCGCAATTCATCTATGCGAACATTATGTACGTGCGTCAGAATCACAGACTACTCAACCTACAAGACCACGCTTAGCCAAGGCCCGGCGCTCGCCATGCCTAGGTTATATCATAACCTATGAGCGGCCCAGCCCCCTTTTTGCTCTTTATTCTGCGACTAACATTCGATGTGTAAACAGTGTGTGTGTGCTCTTAAAGAAAAATTAAATTCAGTATTTAAAATGCCGAATTGTACTGTGAAATTGTGTCGAACGTGAAGTGCAACTTCCAGTCTCATGAAGGACGGTTTTACATTTCACCGGGAAGTAATAATAAAATAGAAAAACTGTGATAAAATTTGGGAAATATAATTTCCAGAAAACACATGTTCCCTTATTTTAAAGGGTACCCGTTGATGTCTTTTTAAAAAGTCTCTTTCTCTCTTCACGTGATTAGCATAAGGTTGTCTCGCTTTGTCTATTTGATAGTGAAGAGACATAACGTAAATATAAGGAATTAATTATCGACAACATTTTAACTGTTTTATTTTAAAAATTATTTTATTATATAGATAAACAGAAAGTATTAAGTATTTCAGATTGCTTGATATTTAAATCTGGTTTGTATATAACACTGACCCTAATTAAATAAGTGTAATGATTACAGGGTTCATGTATGTAGTTTTGTATATTTTTATGCATTGTATGTATCATCATCATCACATCAGCCATAGGAAGTCCACTGCTGGACATCAGTCTCCCCAAAGGATTTTCAAAACGATTGGTTGAAAGCGGCCTGCATCCATAATTTTCCTGCAACCTTGCTGCTCCGTATTAAAGAAGTGTAATGATTACAGGGTTTATGTAATGTAGTCATGTATGTTTGTATTCATATACCTATATATATCATTATCATTTCATCAGCCATTGGAAGTCCACTGCTGGACATAGGTTTCCCCAAAGTATTTTCAAAACGATTGATTGGAAGCGGCCTGAATCCATAATTTTCCTGCAACTTTGCTCAGGTCGTCCATCCACCTAAGAACACCCTCCTAGGGACTCTTACGCTGTGCTTGCCGATAAATATAATGTGAGTTTATTTAGTCCGTCATAATTTCGTATAGGTAAACCTATAAAGAATATATACAAAAAAATCACAAATATATAACATTATATAATGTATAATAAAACTGCGTTTAGAAGATTGCAATAACTTTGTTTCATGTGTGTTTTAATTATATTATAACAAGAATTAGTGTTTGCGCATCGACCTTATTTTTTTGCTGATGATGTTACAATAAAACAAAAATCAACATTTATTTTTATTTTTCCATTTTATCATAAACTCAACGGTATTTATCGATATCAAGACAAAGTCATACATCACTATGGAGTTACTGGTGACATGTACGTGTTTTCGTCAATCTAGGCGTGACCTTGAGCGAGCCAATAAAAACCATCGGACCTTGCCCCGCACCTCGCCAACTTTTGGCGATTTCGTTTTAGTAGTAAAGGCCATGAAAGCGTGGTCTTTAGGTTATGTGGTCTGTGGTCAGAATAAACATACATATAAGAAAAAAATATGATATTCATAGTATTAACACTAGAAATAAAAATAAATTAGCTATCTCAGCTTTTCGGTTAAAAAAAAAACAAAAAAGTCTTTTGTGGGTCTCAGCTTGCGTCTCTATAATAAAATTCCAGATAATGTAGAAGCGTTACCATTATCTAAGTTTAGGACTGCTGTAAAAAATCATTTATTGAAAAATGCTTATTATCATGTAAATGACTATATAACTGATCAAAATTCTTGGAAATAGTTGACTGCAAATTTTAATTGTATTATTTAAATGTATAATATAATGTACACTGAGCTTAAGTGTAAATCTGTATTGTAACTGAAACATAGCCCATCAGGCTGGGTAGGGACCAATACTGAACTGGATTTCTTTCGGCGTAATCTTCCCAGCAGTGGTCGTTCCGAAACGCTAGTAGTTTTTAGCTTTCGCACAAAAATAATATTTAAAAAAATTATCTTCAATAAGAGATAAATTTGTCCTACATTGAATAAAAAATTTTTGACTTTGACTTTGACTCTGTATATACGATAGTAGGCGAATTCTAAATAAAATTTGTACATAGCATCACCGTGCGGTTGTAAAAACAAGTTAAATAACCCTAAAATTCACATTAATTACATAGTGGGCTGTGACTTTTCAAATAAGCTAACACTATATTGTAAGCAGTTTCTTTAGAGCAGTAATAAAATTTAATATTATTTATACCATTCCCCCTCTAAAAAGTTTATTTTATTCACTGAAAACAGTGAATAAAATGCACTGTTACTTACTATTTTGGTAATTTATTTTATTTACTAAAACAGTGAATAAAATGCACTTTTACTCACTATTTTGACGTTTGAATTTAGAACAATTTACTCTTAATTTTAGTACATAATTGATCCAATTATAATGTCCATTTTAATTAATTTAACCTTCTTTTTTCTTCATTAAATGTCTATTTGCGTTTAAATTTTTCTTTTTAACCGACTTCCAAAAGAGGAGGTTATCAATTTGTCGGAATCTTATGTTTTATATACGTTGATCGATTTATTCGAAGACGTTTGTACCGATTTAGAATATTCTTTTATATTTTATATTCAAGAAAATAAATTAAAGTGACTTTTAATAATAATTAGAAATTCTATTAATTCTGGTATTCAATATTGAAAATACAAGCCAAAAATAGGCTTCTAAGTTAATTATCTTATTCTTACTATAATGACAAACTAATCAGGAGAGATAAAAATGAAATTTGACTTTCATTATGTAATAAATTCCTATTGAATTCAAATATATTAACTGACTGATTCATTCTATGGAATGGTGAATTGTCTTGGAGAAGTCCGAATTTGATGCTGGTCAATAAAGACAGGTTGTGCTGACAATGTTCTGGGTGAAGCTATGTGGTCAAGCCCTAAGAAGTCGTTTCTCTACTTCTTCTTCTTCTCGAGTCGAAAAACTATAGGTATAATTTAATTATAATAAATTTGACGTGTTTGGGTACGGCGACTCCCCGGTCATTTTCCTAATTAAGCATAGTTTTTAAATATATTTATAGAAAATGTTTAATTTGTACAAGGAGCGCAATTCTTTGGTGATCTTACGAGCAGTCTCAGAAACCTGCACATTTCAGGCGAAACTGGTATTTGTAGGCCAAGGTTTTTTACGCTGTACCTAAATGGTGATAGAATTTCCATACAAACTGGTGTTACTACCAGTTTTTATGAAAACTGTTTTGTAGCCATTGTCAATACGCCTTATAGACTTGTGCTGCCTATCAGTATAGCTTAACATTTATTAGGGTTAACTGGTACTAGCTGACCAATCACCGGTCGACTTTAGTCTGATTATAAAGTTGCAAGTCACCGGCATAAAGATGATACGAGCACTGAAATTCTTTTACAATGTAAGGCGGATTTGATTTTTTGTAAATTTTACTTAAGGAACAGCAAATCATTGATAGTTCTAAAACTGACAACAACATGAAACGCAATTGAAATTCGACGAGCTATACTAGGAGTCTCCCAGTGGATTTCCCTGCAAAACACAGTTAACCCTTATTATCCAAGTTTTGGGAGACATCGTGAGATAACAAGCTTACGCGTTGGGACAGAAGCTGAATATAATTTGCCAACATGCATTGTGGAGCACAATTTAATTTTACTTATACGCAACTACTTGAACTCGATAGTAGATCAAAGAGATGGTTGATTTTCTCGGCCTTAATAATAAGGGCGTAAACGGTGCCAAACGGGCTACGTGACGTATTCAGTCTACCTCCGACACCCAACTCTCCGTGCGACTGTGTCAAAACTTGAAGCGACATATACTGCTATCCCTTTTTCACCAAGACTTTGTTACAGAGATAGACTGAACACGTTGCGTGGTCCCGTTAAGCGCAGTTTACGCCCTAAGTATCAAACATTAGGAAAGCTGGTTGATGGTTTTAAAAATCGGACCAATGTGTTCAACACCAATGTGGTATTTTGCTCACAATAAATTATGGTGTCAAGGCATATACTTATTAACGTTGTGTTCAGTTTTTCTCTTGTGTATTTTATTTATTGGTTTTTCTACTATAATATATACTTTAATTTGGTCTAAAATAACTTTTAGTGCCGATACATGCTCTTATTAACGTTTTGTTCAGTTCTTCTCTCCTGTGTATTTTCTTCTTGATTTTTCGTCTGAGTATACTATCTACTGATTACGTTAGATTGACCTTCTTATTTTCTTGTTTTTTTCATCATGTGTACTATATAAACTTCTTACTGCAAATTTCCAAACGGTTCTCTTAAATTTTTTGCGTGCTGAGATTATTCAAATAAGTTTTGTGTTAGTTTATACGTGTATTTGTATGTACACACTTATCTCCAAAACGATTAATAGATTTTATGCAGTTTATAAGAACTAAAGTTCCTTTTGGAGCAATATTAAGGCAATATTTCATTAAAATCTGATGTTTTTAAACGCGAACAAAGTTCTAGGCACCAGCTTATATAGAAATCATAATACTACATATTTGTAACAAAAATAAGACAATTGCTCGATATTTCTAAAGAAAAAAGCTTATATTCTAGCGTCTTAATAACGCACGTAATACAAAAGTGTCTTGGTAACAAGTTATGAAGAATGATCCTTTGATCCTGGAATTAAAGTAATTATTCTCAGAACATAATTACACTTCTGTAATTGTAAAGCTCTTGGGTCCATTTTCTAGGAATTTTAAAGCGATGAAACAATAATACAAAACACATTTTTTATGAAAGCCATAATTCATGACTTAGAAGTATACGCGTATTATTACAATAAAGAAAACAGGTGATAGTGTAGGTTTTGCTTGACATTCGATATAATTTTTGATCTAATTTTTACATCAGAAAAAAGATTGGTATATAAAACTTTGATAATGTAAACCTTTTTTGACAATGATAAGACTTTATTCGGATTTAGATCATTATTCGGTATATCAATAATGTCCCGTAAAATAATCATTAATATTCTACGTTTTGTTAAATCATCTAGAATTCTACAAAACAAACAAAATTGTTTTAAGATTGTCATGTAAGCTAGTAAACGATTGCTTTAAATTTTCATTGACATAAAATATAACTTTCTTAAATCACATACTTAGAACTTAAACGATTAGTAGTGGTAAAACAGTATAAAATATCTAACTATCTAGGTCCTCGATTACCGAAATCTACTAGTCTTAGTTGACCGAAGTCTTCGCTGATAACGTGTGATTAATATTTCTTTAGCGCTAAATATAAGGGACTCTTCATATACGTTTTAAAATTATAAATTGAAACCAGACAAAATCTAGAGCAGTATCATTTAAGACACGATTTTAAATTTCAGACGTTTTACTAGAAGGTCGTTTGACTTTCACGTCGTTTATTCCATGAGAGCATTTTACTAGATTGCCCTTCTGATACGCAGCAGAACGCCCGTAATCAAGAGGAAACGTAATCAAGCATAATAACCGGCTAAGTGAGAGTCGGACTCACGCACGAAGGGATCCGTGCCATTATCTATAAATAATCATCGTTTGTTGTATGGGAGCCCCACTTAAATATTTATTTTATTCTGTTCTTAGTATTTGTTGTTATACATCATCAATGAAAGTGTCAACTATCTAGCAATCATGGTTCATGAGATACGACTTGGTCACAGTCAGACGTAATGACTTAACGGTAGGTGATGCAAATAACTTTGATACCTGACTTGTTTTAGAAATGTTTAAGTATTTTTTTTTAATAGCCATACCAAGCGTGAAATTGTCACTTACTTTTTAAATAGGGAATTCTATTAAATAGAACAGTTCACGGAGATTCCCTAGGGCATCGGGCTTGGGGATCTTGGTGGTCGGTCACCATTTGAGAACCTATTTACCCTATCAGCCATCACGCCAACAGGGTGATCAAGTAGTGGCAAGCATAGCGTAGAGTCCTATTTGTCCTATAGTTTATATGTCCTAAAGGTTATATGACCTTACCAAGGTCGCTGAAAAACGATTGATGTCGCTTTACGGCTTAAATGAAAATGAAAATAAAATAATATCTAACGGATTCATTATTCTATTAATTGTTACAAATGATCAAATAGTTACAAAATCTTCTACTGAAATAGTTATTTAGTCGTAATAACTAGACTAAAACCGTTTAAGTCATTAATCACAGATATGAAAATGAATATCTAGCCTCCTAAAGAAATTGTTAGCTCATTCATTCCTATTATACCAATGGCTGTTTACTAATTGGTTTTAGTAAAGTTGTTTTTAGGAATAGGTGTGGTTTATAAAAAGGCTAACTCTGAACACTAGCGCAGCCTTTAAAGTTTTCTTTACTAGATAAGGAATAATTTCTTTTGTGAATGTTTTACATTTAGGCTGATATGGCGGCCTAGGTGGTCAATCACCTTAACTTAAGAGCGGCTAAACGGTCTTGCTTTTCATACAAACGCTCGTACGTGATTATAGCGTTGTAATGTATCTTGTGTGCAATATCTAGGTTTCTAACGAAGAAAAAACTGGAAAAACAAATTCAGACCAAGCCTTTAATTTTACTTGCACTTCGAATTTTCACAAAGTACTGTAGCGTGTTCACTAGATATCGGTTGTTTATAAAACCTCTTATTAAGTTTTCTTTTAATTATCTGTGTTTATTTAATTTGAATTTTAAGGATTTGGTTCTTTTTTATTTCTGAAAAAGTCAATCCTGTCATGGGATGTTGATTATAAAAATATCGGTGTGGAAAGCAATTATGATTTTAATTTTAATTTACAGATTGAATATTTGCAGAATAGTAATTGTATTTCGTTGATATCTTTGATTCAGCTGATTTCTGAAAGTATCAGAAAATACTTTGCGTAAAGCCTTTTTTGTAGGAGCTCGTTTTTATTCCGGATCAGACATAATAGTACATTATGGTACTACTGTGTAACATTGGTGATTACCGCCGTGGCGCCATTGAGACTCGAGCCGTAGGCGAGGGTCTTAAGAGAGCCAAAGACGGTAATCATCAATACACACGTGTATCATACGACGTTTTCCAACACACTTGTAAATAAAATAACAATAAAAACTCATTTTATTTAGTATACAAAAAGTTTATTTAGAGAATCAATTAGTAAATGTGCAGTTAGTAAAATTATAATTAACTGTTTTTGATGGCATAGCAGTCCCATCAGATAGATTATTTATTGAAATACTTTCATGTTCTATTGTAATTTGAGATGGCTCAGAAAGATAGGAAGCGCCTCAGAATCAAGTTTAATTCTTTTTGTGATTTTTGCACAAATTTCCTTCTTGTTATGTATGGAATCTTCTACGTATGATTCTGCTAAATTGCTAGATCGCCACCCACCATGACGCTTCAAAGTCATTATATCAGCTCCTGAATTAGCCAGCAATGTAGCTGAAGTTCTTGTGAAACTATGTCCAGTGTAGCTCTCAGCATCTGCTAAACCTAAAAACTTAGCGATTTCTTTTGGCATAGAACCAAATTTGTTTATACCTATAGACTGACAGGTACATTTACCATTCTGGTAATTTAGAAAGAATCGTTCAGTTTTTGCTTTTGGTGACCGCAAACTTTCATACTTCTTAACAATTTTATAGAATAGACAGTGTATGGTGAATGATGATGAAATGATAAATAAAGTATATTTTATTTTTCGTGATAGGTATCTTCACTAAAAGCATCTGGCCATGGTTCTCTATGTTTTTTACGGTTATATTTGTTAATTCATGTATCCTACAGGCACCAGTTACACCAAATATTAAAGAAACCTGAAAAAAAAAAGAAACAATAATTAAGTTCAACACACAACACAGGCTGAGTCGCGTAGATATTTAAAATTAATTTAACTAACCTTAGTAGCCAGATATTGGTTATTTGGAGCATTTTTTTATAAATTTAATATCATCAGACGATAAAACCTTTGATTTCTTGCTTCTAAATCCATCGGATAGTCTTTTTAGATAAGCTGACAAATAAGAGTATGTTTTTAAGTCCACTCCATTCTTTGTTCGGGCTGTACTTTTTAACATTGAGTATAAACACCACAAGGAGCTAGGTTTGTAATTAGAAGATAATTCTTTAAAGTACGCCATGAACACATTTTCTGAAAAAGACTGCGTATTCTTGCTGTTTTGCCATTTAATGAAATTTTGGTACGCTAATAGATATTTTTCCTTGGAGTTTTCAGGTAGTAATCTTTCCATAACGTTAAGGGCTTCACAACTTATATCGGGCGGTGTTCAACATAAATCATTTTCTTCGTAACTAGAACTTGTAGACATTTTAATTAATAAATAACTATAATTCCAATAGTGAAAACGAGTTGTGAAAAATGTTTCGCTATGGTGGGAAAAATTAATCAGTTTTCCTATGCGCGCGCATTGCGATCGGCCACAGACTAAAGGGATGAGATTTTTTTTTATTTTCCGCGCATAGAGATGCACCTATTCTGCCACGTACAAAATGGGGAATTTAAAGTTTTCTTTTATTACAGAGAAAACAAAAGTTATATTTGAGTGAAAGTTTTATTTATTAAACACGTACGAGTTAAAATTATCTAAGTTAAATACGAAGTTGCATGAAATGAGCAAGCAATAGGAACATTTGTAACGTAAATACAAGTTACCTTGTAAAAAAAAAAAAAATTATCTGTAAAAACCTTATAATTTAATATTAATAAATAAACTTACCTAACAAAACCTAAACCTACACTAAAATAATTTAAATAACCTAAATAATATGTACAAACAATATTACAACTTATACTAATTAAATAAAAACCTTAAAACTAAAAAAAAACAATAAAATCACAAACTCAATGCAATTATTCCATTGAGTTATATTCCTGACTGTACCGGGCCAACTAGTTCTATTGTTCGCGTCGCCGCCTCCTAGATCGTATGATCCTACGTCACGAGCCTGCGCGGGCGACATTAAATCACCGCAGCCCGGCGCGGCCATCTCAGTCTGCGCAAAAGTCACTTAGCGGCTGCACGTACTGTTCCGCGCGCAAATCTAACGTCCGCACGTCATTGTGGATTGTTCTAGAAAATTATAGTCGTGATTTTGCAATATAGCTAGACTTAAGAGCCTGCTTGCTCAGTGATAATAATTCCAACTGTATAATCCAAATTGGATTACCCCGGATTGGGGTCCAATATTTGGGTTTAGAACCACACAACACAGCTACGCGGTCCAGCCCCCGGCTCCACATCACCCGCTCCATCGACGACCTTCCACGCAGCCGACCAGCGGAGCTGCTATCGTCGCATCGCGCCCGGGAAGTACCGCTGCCAAAGCAAATTTGACGGGTCCTTACTACCCACGACCTTCGCTCGACCTTGTCTTTTTTTTTAAATAAACTTTGTTAGTGACTCTGTTGGTTTCATTAATTAAAACCCGAGTACGCTACACATTTATTTATTTGTTCTATTGAACACGATCTTTTTTTTAATCTTTAAATCACTAGTGAGTTATGAAAAAGTCACAGTTTGATTATGGGTGTCATTCTGTGCCTAATTGCGGTGACCATAGAGCCACAATAAGACAAAGTACAAGACTCGTGGATAAATGCAGTTAAAACTATAAACATCTTTGTGACGGATATAATACCTGATGCACCGCATTCGATTGCTCGTCAACCTGTATATGTACGAGAAGCACTAACACCGTTAGCCAAAAAACTTCTGTGGCACGCTAAACAGGAGTTAAAAAGTACCGTAGCGTGTTCGCAATTTTCTTTTTAAATTTTACATCCTCTTTATTATAAAATATCTACGCAAATAAGAAACAAAATGTCAATAATTAAAACAAACACGACACACTTTGAAAGTTTAACCGCAAAAATCACAACACCTTCGCCCTATTCCGCAACTGTGTGTGCCGTATACAGACCACCTAAAAACTCAAAATATTTGTTAATTGACAAACTACAACGCAATTTACACAAGGTTTCTTTAAACCAAACCACTGAAATTTATTTATTAGGAGTTATTAATATAGATAATACAGACTCCGCTGTAAAATATAAATATCAAAACATCTCGTATATAGTTGTGGGCTTGAGTGTGGAATCACAGCATATAATAGGAAGCTATAAAAATAAGACTACTCGTACTAAGTCGTACATAGACCATGTGTATGCGCGATCCCGCGCTCAATATCTGCTCACCGCGGTGCTCGCAACCGTAATGGCGAATCACCGCGTAGAGATACTAGTTTGCACTGGGCCACAGCAGCCCACACAGAGTGCTCCTAATTATAAAATTATACTTCATAATAAAAAAACCAGCCGCAAATTTGCAAAACGTAGACTGAAAAAGTATAAGTAGTAACTTGGAATGCCCAACCCAGGTATATTATAATATTCAAAATATTCAAAATATTCTAGATGATTGTTATAATAAATCAAAAATAAAAGTAATATGCTATAAAAAAATCCGACGGCAGGAACAATAAATGGATGACTGAAAAAAATATTAAAGCTCGAGAATATAAAGAAAAGTTATTGAATGTATGGAAAAATGATTGTAATAATATGATACTTAAACTACAATTTATAACAAAAGTAGAAATTATGTTAACAAAATATACAGAAAAAAAATAACTACACATTAAAGGCAATAAAAGAAAACAGAAATGACTGTGTTTATGGCAGATTTTTTACAAATTGACAGGCAGAATAAAATCATCAATTGATAGTATGTTAATGCACTCATAGTATCATGTAATGTATAGTATCATGTAGTACTCATAGTAAAATGACACATTTAGAAATAGCCAACCAAATCGCTAATACATTTGAAGAAAACGTAAAAGCCATCATACCTAAATCCAAAAGCTTTCTTTTAAATAAAGAATCCTAAAAAAAAATCTGTTGACTTCTCAATGAGGTTAAAAAAAATAAGTATGGATGACATACAAAAACTATTTAATCAATGAGCACTAATAAGTCACCCGGCATTGATTGTATAAGACCTATAGATGTATATACCTATGTCAGGATATAATTGAAATAATCGCAAAACTTATTAATGCAAGTGTATTGAAGGAATTAAAAACAGGAATAATACGACTAATTCATAAAAATGGTTCACGTAAAAACTGTGGAAATTATTGGCCTGTCACAATACTATCCATTATTGATAAGATAAGGTTACGGCTTCTATATTTTGAGATGCACATGGAATACTTTCATCGACTACCTTGATAAGGGGAAAAATATAAATTGCGAAGATTATATGAAATCGCGGAAAAAAGGCCTTACCAACAGTGGACCAAAAGCAAATTGGTGATAAAATTTGAATTGACTATTTCTACCGTATTCTTGCAAATACAATAAAAAATAGAAGAACCCATTTTTGTTTCCGAAATAATGCGAAATTCATTTAAAAATGTTCCATACATTTGTTTGACATAATTGGTACAGTACCCGCGATAATTACGAAGAAGATGGAAAAAAAGATATAAACGAATCTTCGTCTCGTAATTAGATATTTTATTGATATACTTTCCTTGGCTCCTGAGAAAAATCAGTTTTACGCTCAAACACGTAAATCCAAAATGGCTACTAAGACAATCGTCGTTTTAGTGAAAGTCATTTAAACTTGTGGGACACGGACAGTTTCAATTTAAGCGTTTGATGGTTGATTCGGGTCTCGCTAAAATCAAATTTATCAATATCCTATCAAAGACAACTAAACCAATTTTGATGTTAAATGCACAAAACAAACTTCATACGATCAATTCAAACAATACAATGAAACAAGATAAAGTGAAAAAAATAAAATAAAAATATTTCAACATAAGTCAAAATCAAATACTTTAACATTGTTCTTAGAACCGCACAGGCAAACTATGGTTATTTAAGCACGGAATAAACTAGGTCTAAAGCACAGAATAAGTACCCTAAAGCTTTAAATCAATGGTATCAAATTGTCCAATGTCAAATAAGGAATTTGGTAAAAACAAGAATATTAAATAAAAAAAGAAATTAAAGTCTGGTAGGTACTGTAGCGTGTCCGCTACATTTCGGTTGTTTATAAAACCTCTTTCTTTTTTAATTTTAATTGTCTCTGTTTATTTAATTTGAATTTTTTAGGGATTTGGTTCTATTTTGGATTTCTGAAAAAGTAAATCCTGTCATGGGATAAAGAGATAAAATATTGGTCTTGGTAGCAATTCTGATTTGAATTTTAATTTAAAGATTGATGATTCAATATCTAAAAGTATCAGAAAAAAACTTACTTGGCATGAAGGCTTTTTTTGTAGGTCGTTTTTATTCCGGGTAAGTATTATAGGGTTTAAAAACTTTTTTTCCCACGTGGTTTTTAATTTTACTTAATTTGAACTGTTCAATTCACGTTTGTCTATTTGTCTTTCTAGTCTCCTATTTTTGTATTACCTTTTGAATTTTCAAATCAAAATATCTACGTGGATTTGGAATTATAATCACATCAAGTCCTGACCCCGACCTCGATACCCAGAATCCAGATTGAGATTTCAACATTGAAAAACATTAACTTACAACGGACAGCATCGCCCACTAAGGAAATCTGGTCGTATTTTACCCGTTATTTTTATATATTTTACCGTAATTCACAAATAACGCCTGGTTTTCTTCATTTTCATTAATCGGCCGATCCTACTAGAGTGCACTTGAGTAGTATTTCTTTAAAATCACTCAATTTCTAAAGTTAAATTCTAAAACACCGCGTGCTCACCGCACATTTTCGTTTTGGAAAATATTTGGGCACCTTTTATTTATATTTAATTTAATTTATTAACCCACTTTCTATTTTTTATATTAAATTCTTGGCAATAAATACTCTTATTTAAAAAATAAATAAAAAAAAGTTGCAGTACCAAACAAAAAAAAAATCAAAAACTTTGGGCCTTTGTATGAGGTCCATTCGTCATTACGGCAATTCCGTATAGTATGGGTAATAAAAAATATTCTTTATACCATTCCCCCTTTCAAAAATTTATTTTTTTCACTGAAAACAGGGAATAAAATGCACTTTTACTCACTATTTTGATGTTTGAATTTAGAACAATTTACGCAAAGGAAGTCATTGAAATAATAAATAATTTGAAGAGCACCAACTCTATCGGTCATGATGAAATACATACAAAGGTACTTAAAGCATGCAAACAAGAAATCGCACCTGTTTTGAGTTTCCTAATAAATCTTTCTTTTAGCACTGGTGTTTTTCCAAAAGCTTTAAAAATAGCTGTTGTAAAACCAATTCACAAAAAAGGAAGCAGGGAACATCTGGAAAATTTCAGACCAATATCTCTGTTATCGAATATATCAAAGATATTCGACAAGGCGTTTCACAAAAGAATCGCATGCTTTCTTGAAAAGTTTAATTCGGTAAGATCACAGCAGTACGGATTCCAAAAGAATAAAACGACTACCCTAGCAATATTTTCAATGGTCAATAAAGTGATGTCGCATATGGATAATGGGAAGCCCGTCACAGTCATATTTTTTGACATGAGCTGTGCTTTCGATTTTGTCTTACATAAAATTCTACTCTTGAAATGTGATTTGCTAGGTATTAGAGGCCTACCAAATAACTGGCTTTGTAGTTATCAGACTGATAGAATGCAACTCGTTGAAGTAAGTAAAATTAATTCCAGGAGAGAATTAAATACCTACAGATCGCGAATAAAATGTAACAAAGTAGGTGTACCTCAGGGAAGCATCTTAGGACCACTTTTGTTTCTACTTTATATAAATGATTTGCCAGAAGTGACGAAATATGACTGTACGCTATTTGCTGATGACGTATCGATTATAGTACCTTGTTATGACATTAATGTATATAATGATGAAGTAAATAAAACAATAAGCAATATTATAACATGGTTAAATAAAAATAATCTAAAGGTAAATCTTAGTAAGACGACATTTATACAGTTTATAAACCATAATGGTAATAAACAACCATTAACTATTAATTTCTCAAATGAAAATATTGATGAATCTTTCCAAATGAAATTTCTAGGTATCCTATTAGATGATAAATGTAATTGGAATGAACACATTGATCAACTATGTAAAAAAATTGACTCGTTTTCATATGCTCTATGGAGGCTCACAAAAATTAGCGATAAAAAGGTAGCTGTTCAAGCATATCATGGATATGTAAACTCATTGCTTAGATATGGCTTTGTAATTTGGGGTAACTCTTACGATGCACACCGAGCACTGCTTGCACAAAAACAGTGCATTAGAGCTATATTTGACACGGGCCCCTTAACGTCATGCAGACCGTTATTTAAACAACTCAGACTATTGACTGTTCCATGTATGTATATTTATGAGTTATGTGTTTTCATTAGAACAAACATGCAACTTTTTGTAACAAAAAGGGACTACTGTAATTTCAATACCAGGTATCCCAGAAATCTTGTGGCACCTACTCATACAACCACATTATATGGCAGAAATACTTATTGCATGGGAGTCAACATTTATAACAGGCTAGATAACAAAATGAAACTATTGCCTCTGAAGGAGTTCAAAATCAAATTAAGAGAGTGGCTGGAGGAACAGTGTTTCTACTCCGTTGACGAATATTTTGATTATTTTAAGTGTCGGTCGCAGCTCACATATTTTTAAACACGAATATGAAATTACGAGTAATGATTTTAATATTGTAACATGGACATATATAGTTATTAGATCTATTTTACTTGTACTAAAAACAAATTTTGCATGCCAAACTCTGGTGAAAAGTGCCTGTATCTACATATATTTTAATTAAGAACCCTTGTAACCACTTTTCTAGCAAATAAACTTTGAACTTTGAACTTAATTTTAGTAATTGTTCCAATTTTAATATAATAATAATAATGATCATAATAATAATAGTCGACGCAGGGCAGCTTGTGGCGAGCTGATGGTGAGTGGCGACACCACGTACCCCTACCTCCAGGGGGACCATATACACATGCGCTTACACACACACGTACACACAGTTACACACCCCCCGCCTTGCCTGCCTGTCTTGCCTTAACTGGCCGGCCAGAGTGGAGTCGCAAGAGCAGAACACACGCTCCAGGGTGGAAGTGTATAGCACGTAATGGCGTAATAACGGGGAAACCCGCTCTTGGGGGTAAGCCCCGTGATGGTGAAACCGGAGCCGCACCTCTCGACACCCTCAGCTGCTCACATTGTGTTGCACCTCGGCCGCATTTTCGTGGCTAGTTAGGGTGCCCACAGGCAATGTAGCCAACGAGCAGCGAGTCACCATCTACCAGGCTAAAATTGTTGAGAGATTTTTGGGTAGATGTCCGTATCTCACTCCATAACCCAGTTATCCGGTCCACTAACATCCCATCCATAAAGCCCAAACCAAATAAATCCCTCCCTGGCAATAGTTCGGCAGCTGTGGAGGACTGTCCGTTAGTGCATCTCAATTTTACATTAGAGATAGACGCCCATAGATGCAGCCATCTCACTTTTTTAGATAAAAAGGTACTAAAAGGCCTCTTTATGTTGGCCCCATGAACGCCTCAAAGGACCGGGTTCCCATGGACCCGTGGCTGAATAGCGTACCAACATAATTATAATATAATAATAATTCATTTATTTCAGGCAATAGCATTGTACTTACAAATTTATACAATGCCAGAGGCCCATATTATAAATACCTAACATACATACATGTCATATAACTAACATACATACATGTCCATTTTAATTAATTTAACCTTTATTTCTTCATTAAATGTCTATTTTCGCTTAAATTTTTCTTTTTAACAGACTTCCAAAAGTGTAGGTTATTAATTATGTTGATCGATTTATTCGAAGACGTTTGTACCAATTTAGAATTATTCTTTTTTTTTAAAGGGAATACCTGTCAGGTGGTCCCATATTTTTTTAATTAAAACCAGTTGTGTAGTTTGGTGGTGAAGTCGGGTTTCTGGTTTGAAAAATTATTCTCGTAGACATGGTATAAAGTATAGTATGCAATTCTTGAATAAAGCGGATTTACATCGAGGGCCATGAATCACTCGCATTGCTCAGGATTCTAACAATTGAATCACTCGCTACGCTCGTGATTCAATCATCATGAAACACTCCCAACGGTCGTGACTCGTGATTCAGTCGTTAGAATCCTTCACCTGCTCGTGATTCATCTATGGCCCTCGAAGTAAATCCGTCCTTTATTCACTAATTGCATAATATACTATTTGGTGAACCAGAAACAAAGAAGGAGAAAAATTAAACACGATTCATTTGTCCCGATACCTATTTTAAAAAAATGATGTGAGTATTGTTCTTAATACCTGTATGGTCCATTTCATGTTAACAATTATGTTATTTTAAATATCTCGTTAAAGTTAAATAAGATTTAGACTTCTTATTTCTTTTGCATAAGAATTAAGAAAATATTTATTTTGTTATTGATATACTGTAATAGATTAATTTACTATGTTTAAAAACGTGTTGACGGATTAATGAAATACTTAATATAGAGACACTGAGAAGTGAGGAAAGAAAACTCTGCATCATAAACTACTATTAAGGTATTTAGGAACCGTGTTGACAGATTATACAAATACAGGGGATGCTTTATATAGACACTGAGAATTGGGGAAAGAAAACTCTGTATCATAAACTACTATTAAGTTGTAATTTGTTAGTATTTTGTAACGTCTAGATTTGTTTAAGTTTACTTTTACTTTCTTAACCCTATATGGAATATTTGTCTAAAACGGACTATCACCGCTATGACAGAAAAAACGAGTGTTTGACGCCGCGCACGCCTTAATACAATAAATACAGAAATAAAAAGTATGATTCCAATTTTTGTATAAGTAATAATGTCGTCTCCTGTTACATATAATTTCAATGCGAGTGGTCTCAGATTTGTTTGCCTTAGATAGAGGACCCTTTAGGCCTTCTGGGAACAGAGCAATTATCACAATAGTAGGGCAAGTTCCAGCCTGTGAACTGAACGCCACTCCTATTTCAAGACTTACGGTGTGTTCGACTGCAGCACAGGTGTATGAGATTTCAATTGACGGAGAGGTGTACGGAAAGTGTTAGCTATTTAAGCACTGTTTTTAATGGATTTGATCCTTTGTTGTTTGGCTAGAGTTTTTTTCACGTTTATAGACTCTCTCGGTGAATTTCCAGTTATGTCTCTACCAATACAAGACCATGAATATATAAGTTTTATTGCAGTGTGAGTGAAGAGTATACAGACACACTGAAATAATTTTCACTACTTACTTGGTGAAAAGAAAGAAGAAATTCATTTTCCATTGAAAGAAAAGTAGCGGAAAGTGAAACTTAGCAGCATAATGTTTTTTATCTTTATTTCAGTTATATGATAAATGTTTAATTTAGCTCGCTAATTCAAACGTTTCCTTAAATTCTTCCATAAAAAAGTTCTTATGAAAAATTTTAAGTAAATTTCACCGCACACTGTGTATTTTCTTAATTAAAGTAAAATTGATCTCAAGGGAAGTTCAATAAGATTTCTGAAATCCAAAACTTTGACTATCAGCTATAGGTGAACTTGGTCGCAGGTCGCAATTCAGGATCCAGTTCCGATCATAATATGCGGCAAGCACCTACTTTAATTAAAACTTTAACTTTGAAGCCCAACTCAAGATTTTCCTAATTAATATTTAGTGTCGCGCTGATATCATTGTTAAAACACTAAATGTTGAGTTTTTGGTAATGATTGCGATATTTATATGACATCTTTTAGAAGTCTATAAGTATCCATTGTAATGGTTTTTTTTTTTTTATAGTGGAAGTAGGTAATGTTTCCATTGAAAAAGTACTATCGAATTGTTCGGTATAGCAATTATATTATTCTATTGTATAGCTCGATTCTTGTCGGATGTCTATAGGCAGCTTTGATACATCTGATACTATAGCCTGGCCAAAAATTTATTTTTAATGTCTTAAAGTGGACTAATTAAAAAGCCATCGCCTGACCTGGTATAGCCACGAAGTGAGAAGCGATGCCGAACACCTGGCTAAGAAAATGGTTGACTTGAAAGTAGACGGTATAGAGGTAGGGAAGGGGGGCCGGGAAAGATGTGGGAAGAATGCGTGAAATTGGATAGAGGAGGAACTTGTACATATTTCATGTGTGAACACACCTACTGAGCTGGGAAAGGTGGAGTTCCCAAAAAGAACTAGAAGAGAACGAAGCTAACAAATGAAGTAACTACTAAATTCTTTAGTTTTTTAGAGAAATAATCAAGAAGAGAAAGAAACAACAAGTTACATAAATATAGTCAAGGATTTGTTTTAAAACATGAAAAATATACGCCTATTAAGCTGCACAATGGAAAAATAAATTTTAAAAGAATTCTAATGTATTGTTCATTTGCCCCTAAGTTTAAATTAATAACGTGGTTTTATGAGTCTGTGTACTTTCCTCAGCACATAGAAATGAAGGTGCTTCCTGCTGAAGGTGGATATTAAAAATTGCCTTTAATTCGGTTGTTATATCCATGGAGTTGGAGTGTCAACATTCTGGCGGCGACCCATGTGAGTTGAGAGACCCAAAAATTGTTTAATTCAAACAAAGATTAAAATAATTCTTAGTAATATTTCGATGAAACGAATGTGATTGCACAACACATTTAATCTCATTGGATGAAATTGTATCAATGCGTTGATTGCGGCTTTTCAAAGTGACAAAATTAAATTCATTTATAATTAATTTCATTTGTTGAATTAACGGGGTTTTGGGTAAATGGTGATGAACCTTTAGAGATACTAAGTAGCGTTTGTCAAGGGCACCTTCTGGTAATAAATTCATAGAGTGAATTGTTACCAGAAAGTTACCTTGTAACGATTCGCAAATCTGCATTCGTTATTTCCATCTTCAAATGTTTTAAAACTTATATATATGTATGTCTCTCTTTTCGAAGTTGGTTAAAAAACATGCAGAAAGAATAAAACCTAATGATTTGATCTCTTTGACGTTCTCTATTGACAGTTTTAGAAGAAAACTGAGCTAAACCTGTAACACATCATTTCTATTAGATATATTTTGATTCGATTGTCTTGTGTTAATCAATGTCCTAATTTAATTATTTATATATTTTGGGATAACTTTATAAATTTGAAATGATAATAGATAGATTACATTAATAGTATCTTAAAATAATTATTTTATGCTATCAACAGTTTTTTAGAACGGAAATTGGAAAAATGAGTTCGATTATAACAACGATGTAAAGCAACAAATCGAATACATGCTAAGCTGTATTGGATGCACTACAAGTGTCATTTGATATATTTGTCAAACATTGTAAAGAAAGATTTTAACTTTTAAACTAAGAGTATAATTTTTGAATTTGAATATTTTCTGAGATGTTCTGTTTGACGGCAGTTTTCAGTATAAAAGACCAAATGCGGGCTGAAACAGGGCATGCAGAATCAAGCGTGACAAGCTCGAAGAACGAAACGGTCGTCTCCCTAGCTGAAGTAATCTCTTTAAATCAACAAAGAAAAAGTCTGCAAGATTGTGTCGGGGGGCACGAGAGTTTGACAACGTAGTCGAATGTTATGATGCGCGTTCCCTCCCTTGTTTGATAAGCTTTAAACTGGGAATACTGTGGTATGCTATTCCGGGATTAAAGCTTGATAGTCTATTTGATTTTCATTGATAAATGACTTAGTCTGTCCCCAGTAAAATCATTTATTCTAGTTTGCAAGTTTGGGTTGTTGGATCTTCTGGTTTCGGAGAATGGGGTCGTTCATCAATGATTTATTGATAAGTCATTGATCGAACAATTCTGTTCTGTTGAGATTGAAATATCTGGTTTTGATTCAAACTGACAAAGCCTCAGTCAAAGTGGAAGGTGCTGTTCTGACGATATAGTACGTTCAGTTCCTCCTATGATGATTGAGGCTTCTGTGGTAATTTAATATGAGATCTTGTGTCGCATTAGGGTTTTAATGGTTGAACTCTCGTCGGTTTCTGCTTCTCTGGCCTTCACATCCGAAGGGATCTCGATCTCTAGAGGAGTAGAGACCTTTAGGATTTAAAAAATGCCTGACCTTGTAGCGGGTCATGCGAGACAACATAAGTTGAGCTCTGCTGCTACTTATAGTTGCATCACGTCCGTTCGGAATTGATTATGGCGACGGTCCGAAAGCCTATTCTATTAATAATATTATAAGCCGAAAGGTTATTCTATTTCATGACTGAACGGTTCGGATGTAATTGTAGTCTCTTTAGCTCGTAGTGGTAGTACCGGATCACTCGTCGTCTTTCCCTATCTTCAATAAGACGACTATCCGGCGCACACTGGAATAGGGTTAATTTGGTCTATCCAGGACCGTTTCGATCACAATTAATAAACCAAGCACCTGGTCCTGTTTACACCAGAGTCTCTCATATACTGTAGGCAGGTAACTTCATAGATAGGGTGAGAGGCTCTGACGAATATCCAGCTAGTTTTAGAGGAGAGTTCTTACACCGGAACTCTCCGAGAGAATTCTTACACCGGAATTCTCTCACATACATTACTCACACTTTGGGGATTGAAAGTAACTTAACACAGAATTGTAGGGATGTTAGGGTTATAGGTCATGTTAGGTGTGAAAGAATTACTTTAATTAACTTTAATTTAACTTTAATTGTCTATTTATTGTCTAACTTCTATTCTCTTCATTTGACTTCATTACTAGTAGACTGATTTTGGAGTTCCATATATAATACTGAGGTTATTATTGAAGTTTTTCTTCTTCTTGTCAATTTTTAAAGCCTTGTTATTGCTATTCAAATTAGAGTGAAACCAATGAAATTCGAGTTCTTACATAAATTAATCTTTTGTCTTAATAGACTGTTTCATTGCGTAGAGTGGTGATTTGTCTTGGAAAAGTCGAGTCTTGAAGTTGGATTGAATTCCTGTTATTTATCTAAATTACCTAGACAGGTTGTACTGGCACTTTACTGAGTTATGCTAAAGTCACGCTCGGAGGATATGTTTCCCACTGCAGCGCAAGGAAGCTTTCTTTGTCAACATCAGTGCGATGGTACACACTTGTTTAGAAGTGTTTCGTCGTATACATTCCCAATGGACATAGAGAAGTTGTGTCTGGAATTTAACCTTTATCCATGAGGTTTTATAATAATTGAACCATTCAATTTACTTTTGGTTGTGACTAATCTACGGACGAAGTATCCATATATCTAACGAACGAACAAGTCTATGAGACTTATTTTCTGTATAGAGAATTTTATTACACGGAAAAGTCGTGTATTCTACTGATATAATAACTTTGGTCTTATTAGAGTCTAGTCTAGATGACTTGAGTATTGTATAATACTCAATGCGACGAAAACACAATCTTCCTTGTTATATGAACAAAACAAGATGAACAGACCTGACTAAAAGGTTGTAGTATGGCTATTAAAGTGCCGTCTGAATTGCGAATGAATGGCTCAGTCCAGAGTAAAGTTTTGTGAACTAGCTCTGATGCAGACGAAACTTGCTTCACAGGGTTGACCTGTTCCTCTTATACTGTCCCTTGCCTGTAAAGGCTTATTAAGTTAAATTACAATGTATAATTGAGCCTTAGTTTGCTGTCCCTAGGCCGGAAAGAGGTCCCAGTCTCTGGTCGACTCTTACGGGTTCGAGGCGGGTCATTGGGGGCCTCGACCTTTAGCCTGAATAAAAAATACTGAGCTATGTATAAATGTATATAAGTAAGTTTATTTATATAAGTAAGTTTATTTATATTATCAACAAGGAAGAATCAGACTACTGACATTATTTTCATTATAATTAAGTTTGAATTAATTTCTATAATTATAATTTAGCATTTTAAATTTTTAAAAATATCTTATTTTTTTATAAACGAGGTGAAGCATCAGCGTGTTGTACTAGAATTTAAGTTACTATTTACAATCTGGGTCCTTTCTACTAGTATGATCATAGCCTAAGTTTAGAACTGTTCAAACTGTTAGAAAATTAAAACTATTTTAATACATTTTTAAAAAGTACAGGTTTAAATAATAAATCATAATAGGTAGCTTTTCGGATTGTTACATTTTGGTGGGCCGTTCCCAGGATTTAAACTATGATTAAATATTTCGAATGTAAAAAATAATTTTACATAGTTTTATTAAGTCAGTTTGTCAGTTTTAAACCAGTGGTCAGATTGCAGGGATTACAGGTATCCTTGTTTATTTGGCCACATTTTGTTGCCTTGAAAATGGATGGTACATATCACGTTGTCTTGCTCGCCTTGCTTTCAGTAAATTTCTTTTTACTAGGAAGAATTCTCATAGGTTGTTTGACTTTCTGAAATGAAATAAAATTAAACATTTTTAATTATTCTTTTAAATAAAATTACATTGGAATTTGTGTTAGCGCAGTTCAAATGAAAATTTCCAAAATTATTTTGAGTAGGAAAAATGAAACATAAATAATGCCATGAGTCTAAAAAAAAAAAAACTTACTATACCGATACAATTGGATATAATAAGATTCTTTTAACATTTGTCTTGTCGATACGGATATAGACTTGAGTTGAAATTATCTGAAAAGATAAAGAAAAGGGGTTATTGAAAAAAAAGACAGACGGCTTTACTTATTGTTTTTCTTTAGATTTCATAAAAAAAAATTTAGAAAAAGGTGTGGAATATTTAGAAATTTAAATCATCGAATAATTAATAATTTATGAACCGTTTAACATGATGGAAGAAGTTCACTGGTGGGAAAGACACAAGCAAATAATGTAACCATATCAATGTGATTTTGAAACTAGTTTTCATTCGAGATTTTGTCACAAAATTGATAATAAAACCCAAAATATTATATTTTACATTTAAATTAAAATCAGAAATGTTATTTCTCCATAATTAATTACTAATCAATAAATTTGATGAAGAAAGAACCACCTTTTATCAGAATTGTTTAAGGTCACTGGGTTGAATACGCTGATTCTGAAACTTGAAAGATAATAAGAATTTTCTAATAATATTGAAGAATTACGTTAGTTTAAAAATGGTTAAACCTACACGTAAACGCCCAACTACGAAAAGTGATGAGAATAATCCTGAAGGAGAAAATCAAGAAACAGTTTTGAGTGATACAACTTCGCCAAATGAGATTAGAGAACCGACTCGAAATCAAACCTTAAGAAGAAGAACTATAGCTAGAACAAGATCTGTAGTACAAGGGAACAAGAGTTTCATGAGAATAATGCAACGAACAATTGGATTTTCGTCTAAGAAAATAAATAAATTATGTGAAGATGTCAACCAACTCAAAAATTCGCAATCTTCTGAAAATACAACAAATACAAAATCAACAAGTAACATTGATACAACACCAATGGAAGAGGGACCGGAGGACTTTGTAGAAGAAAATATTGCAAAGGAGATATATGAGCAATCGTCAATTTCAAAAGAAAAAATAATAGTCTACAATTTAAAAAACAGGAATCTCGAAAAACCTAAATTTGGAGAAAAGAATAATGTACATCCCGTTACTTTTATAGAAGACTTAGAGAGATATCTTAAAAGAGTTGGAAGTTTAGATAATGAGTTAGATCTCATCCAAGAATGTCTAAAGGGTGATGTTCGAGATTGGACCAGAATTTATAAAGGAAGATGGACAAAAACAGCAGATTTTAGTAAGGATTTTCTAAAAGCTTACTGGGGAGAAAATGAACAAAATGAATTACGTCGTAAAATTGTACAGGGTCAGTGGAATAGAGACACGACTCCTTCTATGCTAGCCCATTTTCTGCAATTATCGGGAACAACACAAATGTTAAATTATAACATACCAGAAAGCCAACTAATAGCTGATATAATGAGACATTATCCAAAACACGTACAACAAGTTTGGATAACTTCCAAAGCCGACACTATAATAGGAACAGCAGAATTTTTGAGAAGTATGGATGATATTCAGAAACAAGATTTGCCAAATCAATTAGTTCAAAAGACTACATCCAAGGAATGGGAAAAGAAGAAAAGGATATATCAAAATGGTTATCGTCAATGGCAGTGACCGGAAGCCACCTTCCTTCACAAACCAGAACAATCACGCTGTTAATGCAGTAGAAGTCTTAAATGTAGATACTAGAGATACTAACGTAGTATTAAACTAACTGGGGCTGAATTAGTCTCCGAGTCAGCTTTAGAAATAGGAGGCAAGGGCTTTCATATAATGGTTCTAATGCATTGGAAACCAGGACAATTATTAGGAAAAAATAATAAAGGTTTGAAAATTCCGTTTAAATTAAAAGATGACGAAAATTATAACGAGTAAGATGTAAATTATAAAATCACCGGGGTTTTCGAGGAACATAAAGAATTGGAGTCTATTAATAAAAATTTCAAGTTAGAGATCTTGTTTAATATTTTTGATGTGGAGGTAGTAGCCTTGTTGGATACAGGTAGTGACATAACTTGTATTTCTGAAGATTTTTCGAAGGAATTATTAACTAAAAAGGTTCAAATACCCTCTTTGCCAGTCAAGCCATTTGTTATAAAAACAGCTGTTAATAGTAAAACAGTGGAAATTCGAAAAATAGCATTAGTTACTTTGGGTATAGGTTCATTCGTAAGAGATTTATCTGTACTGATTGTACCGGGTCTTAGTACTAATTTAATATTGGGTTTCGATTGGATGAAAGAAAATGAGATTTCTATAAGACTGGATAAGGAAAGTGAAGGTTTGGAGATTTCTTTAGGAAGTGAAAAACAATTAATAAAATTTTATCAAAAGTCAGTAAGTTGTTTGCCTATACATACTATTACCGTAGGCAAAAAATGTACTGAAGAAGAGAATATCGAAATTGAAAATATAGTTACTAAAACAAAAATTGAAAATAAAGAGCGTGAGATGTTTAAAAGAATTATATTAAAACATAAAAGTTTATTTGTGTCTAAATTAGGTAGGGCAAATTGTTATGAACATGTTATCTCGATGGAACCTTATGCGTGTCACTGAACAAGAATTTTTGGAACGAAGTTCCTTACGGCAGGCTTGGAGGAGATAGGGATTTTGCTGCGCGACCGAACTGGAAAAAATGTGATAGTAAAACCGTAAGGATGACCTCGTTAAATAAAACCGTTAAATGAGACGTGCGCAGGCGCGACAGTCGTATACACAAGAACTTTTGAACTTCGTTCCTACCTGGTGTCCCACGACACCACATTTCTTTTTATTCAATAATTTGTTGTTTAGAGAAATTTGAAACTTATCTTAAGGGGGGCTAAAGTAATAATAAGGACTGATCATAAGGCTTTGACTTTTGTAAAAAATAGTTAACTATATAATGCGCGTATGGCTCGATGGATTAGTTATTTGGAGCAGTTTCATTATGAAGTCCAACATGTTAGGGGTTGTGATAATGTTATAGCTGATGTGTTGTCTCGGTATCCACCAGGCAAGGATTTGTTACAGGAAGATAAGATTGAAATACCTAGAATTTCATATACGGAAGCCAGATCTAATAAAGAGTTGTTATTGAAATTAAGAAAATTGCGAGAATTACAACACGAAGATGTAGAAATACGAGAAATATTAGAAAGTTTGCTAAATAGGCGAGTGATATCAAATCGTTTGAGACAGTTGTTACCTAGATGTTTAGTACAGGAAGGTTTACTATATTTTATCCCTGGAGAATCGGAAAAGAAAGTTCTTTATTTACCAGAAGTACTTAGGGAGGAGATAATATGGCAAATCCATTTTGAAATGGAACATCAAGGTCCCTATAAAGTAATAAAATATATTCGTGATAGATTTTATTGGAGAGGAATTACTAAGGAAGTCAATTCTATACTTAAAGAATGTCATGATTGTAAAATTACAAAGAATGATACAGTCAAACTAGTGGGTCCTTGTCAGTCTGTTATTACGGAAAATATTGGTGATATAGTTATGGTAGATTTATATGGGCCATTACCTGCAGGAAAATTTGGAATGACTTATATTTTTGTGATTCAGGATTCTTTCAGTAAATTTGTAAATTTTTGTGAACTCAGGAAGGCCACCGCACGAGCTGTAATAGGAAACGTAAAAAAGTTTTTTAATACTATACAACCTAAAGCAATAATGTCTGACAATGGCGCTCAGTTTGCTGGTAAATTATGGCGTGACACTATGAGAGAAAGGGGAGTTAGTGTAATTTTAGTACAGTACGAAATCCTAGACCAAATACAACAGAGCGAGTTAACAGAGAGTTAGGGCGTTTGTTTAGAACTTATTGCAAGGATAAACATCAAACTTGGACTACTTATTACCAAAATTGGAATTACTTTACAATAATACTTATCATGAAAGTACTGGATTCACACCATGTGAGATTTTATATGGTGAACATACTCAATTAACTATTGATAAAGAAACAAACATAGATTCAGGAGATCAAACTATTGACAATATAAGACAACAGGTTAGAGAAAATTTAAAACAGGCAAGTCGGAAACGTCAAACTAAATTTAATCAAAAATATCGAATTGTTCAATTTCAAATAGGAGATTTCGTAAAAATAAGGAAACTAAACAAGTCAGATGCTAAGCAAAAAATTACCAAGAAATTTGAGCCATTGTATGAAGGTACTTTCGTCATTGCGGCAATCCCATACAAAAATGTTTATATCCTTGTTGACCCTAGAACAAATGAAATAAGAGGTAAATTCAATACAATCCATTTGTCCAGATTTTATAAATAAATTATAATGTTGTTAATATTTGTGATATCTTGTTAACAGATAATGGGATGAATTGTAAACCTGAACGGTTTCTACAGGATTTTTTTTTATTAAAAACATGGGTGAATTGTTTTTATAAGCTGTCGATTATTCTAAAAAAATTTTTGCGTTTACAGAGCAAGGTAGTCTTATTAAAAACATGGGTGAATTTTTTTTATAAGCTTTCGATTAATCTAAAAAAAATTTTTGCGTTTACAGAGCAAGGTAGTCATAGGATTTCTGTAATAAAACGATGCAACCTCATCAAGTTTGGGCTCGTTTGATTTATCTTGAGAATAATTTTAGATAAAAGTTTGTTTTAAAATATAAATGCATATATATTTATTTCTTTTTATACAATGACTTGTTATAGTAACTATAAACTATAGAATACATCATGTTTTAATGTATACAAAATAATAAAGAATGGGGTTGTATTATATAGAGACTGTTGGGCAAGGGAAATGCCTATTTGAGATTACCGAATTGCTCAAATTTTAAATTGGGAAATTTTAGGAAAAATTGGGATTGATAAAACTAAGGTTATCAGTATCTTCATAAAACCTTGAATTCTTGAATTTATAGAAAATTTCTAGTACAGAATTTTGTATTTAAAATTAATACATGTATACAAACATGTGTCAGTGCAATTAGATCTGTGGAAGTCTACATTGTTTTCAATGTAGCTTCTGATCCCAAGACAAGTCGTAGGGCAGATTTGCATTTATAAATTTTTATAAAACCTTGATTCCTGGAATTCATGGAGAATTTTAACATTTTACAGAAGTTTTCCATAGATATGTCTTTTCGATTATATTCAAGATTTTTTTTTTGTGAGAGTTATCCATGATCATGTTATTATATTGATTAAAGAAATCAATTATATGAAAGTAAGAAGTTGGTAATTAAGATATATTTAACCATTTTATAAAAAGGATAAATGAATTTGTCGGAACTTAATTATTTAAAGAAATTTTCATCAAATCCGGCTGTGTGGGAGAAGCTGGATTTTAATTCTTTTGAGCATACGTAAACTCAAATAGAGGGGAGAGTTGGCGGCTTTTCTTGGGAGGGTTGTAATTTTTAAACTTACTTGTTTTAAGGTTAATGATCCATGAAATTTGATAGCACCTATAGTTCTTGTATGAGTTATTATTGATTAATCCTTGTATAAGTTATTTTTGATTCAGCGGGCTTATTATTATTGCCGAAGCTTGATGAATTTCAGTTGATTTTTCTTCCATTGAACTTCAGTTGACCTTACTACCATTGAACGTTGATTCTCTGTAAGAGAACTTGTTTCAGTAATCTGAAGAAAATAGTTTCTTCTTGTATTTATGGGAAAATTAATATAAAATAAAACTTACCTCAAAAGAATAAATATTTGTAAACAAAATAATTTTCATGACAATCCGATGTCACCGTAACTAAAACAAGATTTGAAGTTTTATCATAGATTATCTAGAGTCGTTGCCAATGTAAAAAACGTTCAAAAATAGGTTTCTTAATAAATGTTGATGGTATAACAAAGTTTAAACTAAATTAAAAAACATATTTTGCAATTATAACGGTAATCTAAAATATAAATATTTCTTTTAGGAAATTTTTTTTTGATAAATTATTCAATACTATGGTTTCAAATACATAGGTTTTGACAAGCATAACGTTGACGTTGACAGATAATACTCAACAAGACCTTGACCATGGGGATGTATTTTTGAAGTCGTTTGTCACATTGAGAATGGTTTTCGCAAGTGTTTCCAGATTGGAACCTTTTGAATCGATTGGTTGTGAACTGAACTGTAACGAAACCTTTGATGGAAAATCGTTCGTTTCACTCGTTTCATTTGATAACATTCGATCAGTGACAATAGGTCAATAGTTTAGGGCAGGTATACATGTCGTTTTTTTTTTTTTATTTGAAGTAATTTGAGAACCGGAGAAATATATATTTTTTTTCCAAATAATCTGGAATACGGATAAGTAAATTAAATTTTATTGATGATATGGATATATATAATCTAAATCTTTCTTTTCAGAATTTCTAAGGAGTCTCGTTTGAGAGATATGTTTTTTTTTTACATTGATTGGTGGATCGGCCGATAATTTTTTTTGTAATTTTTTATTATTGTAATTGGTCTTTGATTTGTATTTTCTTTTATTTATAATATAAATATCTATTTTATAATATTTCTTTTATTTATTTTAAATAACTATTTTACTTAAAAATATTTTTTTTATATTTTATTATTATTTTATTTTAAATTAGTATTTTATTATTATTAATCTTTAATTATTATTCTATATTTTTTTTATTTTTTCTAGATAGTTTGAAAATTGTTTTTTTAGTTTTTTTTTTATTTATCCAATTTTTAAATTTTATTTTGTTCATAGGATTTTAGGTTGTTAATTAAATTAAAGAATCTGAGATCACTAAATAATTATTTTTCTCTTATTCATTTCTTTAGTTTTTTTATTTTATTTTTTGTTAGTTATAATTAAGTTAATAAATTAAAGAATTTGAGATCACTTAGTTATTCTTTTATTGATAATTTTAAAAATTTATTAAATACAAAAAAAATTGTTTTTTTTTTGTGTGGTATTATTATTATTATTTTTTTTTCTCTTCTTTTATAGATTATGTAGATGGTAAAGGTAAAGGAGGTAATTAAATGGTTTAAAGGTATGGTACTATGTAAAGGAGGTATTTAAATGTTTTAGAGGTATGGTACAATGTAAAGGAGGTAATTAAATGTTTTAAAAAAAAATATGTAGGCTTGGTACGTTACGGTTATATAATTTTATTAAATACTTAAATAATTATAGACCTTTCTTGTAATCTGGTGAATCTTTGATGTGAATTTGGGTAGCGTGGATCTCCAACGGAAGAGGTGGTGTGTTTTTTTTGTTGTAGGGTAGGCTGGTATTTTGAGAGAAGACGCATGAGAGTTGAAGGTATGTTTAGCTATTGAAGACCCTGGTTCATATTTCATGTGAAACCAGATTACTACTTGATATTATTGGCCCAAAGAATAGAAGTTACACTTATCAAAGGAACATTATAGAGGGGGAACAGATGTTAGGTTTAGTTTTATTCCGTGGATACATAACATTGTATACCATTGAATGTTCCCAAGTGTAATACACCTGTAAAATGTTCTAGACTGGACAAGAAGCTAGGCTATCATGCCTATATCATGATTTTCGGCAACGCCACATTCGCCAAGATGGTGTTTGAACTCATTTTTGGTTGAAGCTTTAGTATGGCTTTTGGAAATGCGTGGTAATGAATTATTAGCCCCTAATGGTGAACTTTGTTTTCCGGGAGATGTTGAACTATCTTGCAACTTGGATTGTGAGGTTGAATCCAGGCGGAAGTACTTCGGCAGTGATTAATAGGATCAGTGGCCTCACAACCCATGCTCTACGAGAACATAGTCCGATCAGGTGAAACCTTATTGCCGTTCATCGAAGGAAGATTTTGAGCTTAAAGCTGAGGTCTTGATGATGGAAGATGCTCTCTTGGTTTAAAAACACTTTACACTCGTGTGCACATTAGGCACACACATTTTACACACATTCTGTGATTTGGGAGAATAATTTTTTTACATTTGTAAATATTACAAAATAAAAAATTTTATTTGTCGTATCTTAAAAGACACTACATAAAATTTTAGGGGTCGAATTAATGAAACTCGTTGGCAATCAACTGTAACGTCGTTTGCATTTGAAGATGTTATGAAAGTAAAATTTTAATTTCGGTCTTTATATAAAAGACTAAATAAAATTTTGGGGTCGAACTGTAACGATTCGCATATCTGCATTCGTTATTTCTATCTTCAAATGTTTTAAAACTTATATATATGTATGTCTCTCTTTTCGAAGTTGGTTAAAAAACATGCAGAAAGAATAAAACCTAATGATTTGATCTCTTTGACGTTCTCTATTGACAGTTTTAAAAGAAAACTGAGCTAAACCTGTAACACATCATTTCTATTCAATATATTTTGATTCGATTGTCTTGTGTTAATCAATGTTCTAATTTAATTATTTATATATTTTGGGATTAACTTTATAAATTTGAAATGATAATAGATAGATTACATTAATAGTATCTTAAAATAATTATTTTATGCTATCAACAGTTTTTTAGAACGGAAATTGGAAAAATGAGTTCGATTATAACAACGATGTAAAGCAACAAATCGAATACATGCTAAGCTGTATTGGATGCACTACAAGTGTCATTTGATATATTTGTCAAACATTGTAAAGAAAGATTTTAACTTTTAAACTAAGAGTATAATTTTTGAATTTGAATATTTTCTGAGATGTTCTGTTTGACGGCAGTTTTCAGTATAAAAGACCAAATGTGGGCTGAAACAGGGCATTCAGAATCAAGCGTGACAAGCTCGAAGAACGAAACGGACGTCTCCCTAGCTGAAGTAATCTCTTTAAATCAACAAAGAAAAAGTCTGCAAGATTGTGTCGGGGGGCGCGAGAGTTTGACAACATAGTCGAATGTTATGATGCGCTTTTTAGGGGTGTGAGGGGTTGTGATGGTTGAACTCTCGTCGGTTTCTGCTTCTCTGGCCTTCACAACCGAAGGGATCTCTAAAGGAGTAGAGACCTTTAGGATTTAAAAAATGCCTGACCTTGTAGCGGGTCATGCGAGACAACATAAGTTGAGCTCTGCTGCTACTTATAGTTGCATCACGTCCGTTCGGAATTGATTATGGCGACGGTCCGAAAGCCTATTCTATTAATAATATTATAAGCCGAAAGGTTATTCTATTTCATGACTGAACGGTTCGGATGTAATTGTAGTTTCTTTAGCTCGTAGTGGTAGTACCGGATCACTCGTCGTCTTTCCCTATCTTCAATAAGACGTCTATCCGGCGCACACTGGAATAGGGTTAATTTGGTCTATCCAGGACCGTTTCGATCACAATTAATAAACCAAGCACCTGGTTCTGTTTACACCAGAGTCTCTCATATACTGTAGGCAGGTAACTTCATAGATAGGGTGAGAGGCTCTGACGAATATCCAGCTAGTTTTAGAGGAGAGTTCTTACACCGGAACTCTCCGAGAGAATTCTTACACCGGAATTCTCTCACATACATTACTCACACTTTGGGGATTGAAAGTAACTTAACACAGAATTGTAGGGATGTTAGGGTTATAGGTCATGTTAGGTGTGAAAGAATTACTTTAATTAACTTTAATTTAACTTTAATTGTCTATTTATTGTCTAACTTCTATTCTCTTCATTTGACTTCATTACTAGTAGACTGATTTTGGAGTTCCATATATAATACTGAGGTTATTATTGAAGTTTTTCTTCTTCTTGTCAATTTTTAAAGCCTTGTTATTGCTATTCAAATTAGAGTGAAACCAATGAAATTCGAGTTCTTACATAAATTAATCTTTTGTCTTAATAGACTGTTTCATTGCGTAGAGTGGTGATTTGTCTTGGAAAAGTCGAGTCTTGAAGTTGGATTGAATTCCTGTTATTTATCTAAATTACCTAGACAGGTTGTACTGGCACTTTACTGAGTTATGCTAAAGTCACGCTCGGAGGATATGTTTCCCACTGCAGCGCAAGGAAGCTTTCTTTGTCAACATCAGTGCGATGGTACACACTTGTTTAGAAGTGTTTCGTCGTATACATTCCCAATGGACATAGAGAAGTTGTGTCTGGAATTTAACCTTTATCCATGAGGTTTTATAATAATTGAACCATTCAATTTACTTTTGGTTGTGACTAATCTACGGACGAAGTATCCATATATCTAACGAACGAACAAGTCTATGAGACTTATTTTTGTATAGAGAATTTTATTACACGGAAAAGTCGTGTATTCTACTGATATAATAACTTTGGTCTTATTAGAGTCTAGTCTAGATGACTTGAGTATTGTATAATACTCAATGCGACGAAAACACAATCTTCCTTGTTATATGAACAAAACAAGATGAACAGACCTGACTAAAAGGTTGTAGTATGGCTATTAAAGTGCCGTCTGAATTGCGAATGAATGGCTCAGTCCAGAGTGAAGTTTTGTGAACTAGCTCTGATGCAGACGAAACTTGCTTCACAGGGTTGACCTGTTCCTCTTATACTGTCCCTTGCCTGTAAAGGCTTATTAAGTTAAATTACAATGTATAATTGAGCCTTAGTTTGCTGTCACTAGGCCGGAAAGAGGTCCCAGTCTCTGGTCGACTCTTACGGGTTCGAGGCGGGTCATTGGGGGCCTCGACTTTTAGCCTGAATAAAAAATACTGAGCTATGTATAAATGTATATAAGTAAGTTTATTTATATAATCAACAAGGAAGAATCAGACTACTGACATTATTCTCATTATAATTAAGTTTGAATTAATTTCTGTAATTATAATTTAGCATTTTAAATTCTTAAAAATATCTTATCCAAACTAATATTATAAATCCGAAAGTGAGTTTGTATATTTGTTTGTTTGTTTGTTTGTTACTTCTTCACGCTTTATCTACTGAACTACTATCTTCTTGAAATTTTGCATACACATAGTGAGGACTACTGAAAAGGACATAGGGTACCTTTCATCCTGGAAAAAACTACTGTTCCCGTAGGAATTGCGATAAACGATTCGGCAAGAACTAAGTATTGCAAAAAAATAATAGATGGCGCTGAGTGTCTTTTGCTAAGCGATTACCTTTTTTTTAAAGGCGTTTTTTTTGTAAGTATTTATTTGGTTGGTCTGAACGGAAGAACAAGTTAAATGTAAAGGAGCTTTGAGAGCTGTTAAAACGCCTCTTCAAAAGCAGACAGGCTTAGGTGATTAAGCTCAACGGCAAGCTGCGTTGAGACCAACCGCTTCTTATTATTAATCAATCCTTATATTGATAATAAAACTAATAATATAGTTCTTTTTGGTTTAATAGACAAAAATACCAATCCAAACACCCTGTGTAAGATATTTAATGACTTACAACCACCTTAACAAGAGATAACTATATAAAATTTTCTTTTAATTCAAGATTGTAGCCATACAAAAGTAATTTTAGACTGTGTACCGCGAGACCGAGTCGTCATTATACGTAACCTACCCTTCTTCCCGCATTTAATAAGTACTGTATCTATTTAAAACACATAAAATGAATAATCTATACTATAATAAAAGAGTAAAAAAAATGTGTCTGTACATTGAAAATTTTTCAAAAAAAAAATATTTGGGGCGATGGAGATATAGTAATAGAGTAAGAAAATAAAAAAAAATGTCTGTCTGTTTGTCTGTTTGTCTGTTTGTCTGTTTGTACACGCTAATCTCCGGAAATACTGGACGGATTCGAATGAAACTTTTTTGTTATATAGCTGTGAAGCCTGGGCAACATATAGGCTATAATTGATTTTGGAAAATGGAACACATGATGCAGAACTATAATGGTCCAGCTAAACTATAAGAAATATTAAAATGCCGCCTTAGCAAAAGTTGTTAAGTCTGATGAGAACTTTTTGTTGAGTTATAATACAACTGGCCAAGCACGAGTCGGACGCGCGCGAAGGGTTCCGTACCATAATCTATGAAAAATCACGTTTGTAGTATGGGAGCCCCCGATAAATACTTATTTTATTCGATTTTTAGGGTTCCATAGGGTAGGGTAGAAACGGGACCCTATTACTTAGACCGTCCGACTGTTTGTCTGTCTGTCTGTCACCAGGCTGTATCTCATTAACCATTATAGCTAGACAGTTGAAATTTTTATAGATGATGTTTTTTGTTGCCGCTGAACAAAAACATACTAAATGTATACTATAATAAAAGAGTAAAAAAAATGTGTCTGTACATTGAAATTTTTTCAAAAAAAAGTTGTTTCGTCCGAAGTAGAACTTATAAGTTCAGTATTTGCGGACCTTCAGAGCATAACACACCAGAAAATTCTTGGTTATGTGAACGCGCCATATTGACACCAAAAAATTGAAAATCAATTAATAAAGAACTTATGACGCAAATTATTATTAACTAGCTTGTGCCCGCGGCTTCGCTCGCGTAGGGGTGTAATTTATCAAAATCCTTTCTTAGGGGATGCCTACGTCATAGTAGCTTTATGCATGCAAAGTCTCAGCCCGATCGGTTTAAAATTGACAAAGTTTCATACAAACTTTCATCCCCTATTTAATCCCCTTGGGGGTAGAATTGATCAAAATCCTTTCTTAGCGGATGCCTACGTCATAACATCTACCTGCATGCCAAATTTCAGCCCGATCCGTCCAGTGGTTTGGGCTGTGCGTTGATAGATCACTATGTCAGTCAGTCAGTCACCTTTGAGTTATATATATTTAGATATATAGATATATATTTAGATTTCTTGGATAGTGTTGTTGACGACGCCACCAATTATCCAGTTGAGTTTCTTAATTCACTTGCAGCAAATGGACTCACGGCTCACAAAATAAGTCTTAATGTCGGAGGGCCAATAAATGCCAGTACAGAAAGAATTAAAATAATATTGACTTTTAACTCCTAACACTGTTACAAGTACTTTCTCCCTCTGTCTCTCTCTCTCTCTCTCTCTCTCTCTCTCTCTCTCTCATTAGTTTTTATTTATATTTATACGCCGGAGTCATAAAGTCCACGCGAACGAAGTCGCGGGCATCAGCTAGTTTTTTTATAAACGAGGTGAAGCATCAGCGTGTTGTACTAGAATTTGAGTTACTATTTACAATCTGGGTCCTTTGTACTAGTATGATCATAGCCTAAGTTTAGAACTGTTCAAACTGTTAGAAAATTAAAACAATTTTAATACATTTTTGAAAAGTACAGGTTTAAATAATAAATTATAATAGGTAGCTTTTCGGATTGTTACAACCTTCAGATAAATCATTTAACATAGGTTAACATTTAACATGTTAAAAGAAACAAATCGCCTGTCTATGAGGTATGATGATCAACTACTAAAAAAAGTCAATAACCTAAGCATATCTACATCTCTCTTCATCTCATGTAACTTCCGCTATACTAAGATGGAATTAGTGAAACCTCACTAAGCTTTATAATGCATCATTATGTTGTTCTAAAATAATGCATCAATACTCGTATATGAACAACATTAGAAGTAAACTTAATATACAAGTACGTACAAAGGCGTATCACTAAATATTTTCCAAATGATAATGACCCAATAAATATTTTCGTCAATCAACAATCAACATCCCGGTTCTCACAAGTAGGAAATCTTATTAGGAAAACCCCAAGCAATGCCTTCTTAATCATTATCGGCGATTTTAATGCCCATATAGGTATAGAAGATGTACGTGAATTAGGACTCCAAATCGAGACATTCAAAACATTAATCGGAAAAAATCCCTACCATAATACCTCAAATGCTAACGGAAACCTTTTGCTCAATTTAATACAGCAACACAAACTAAAAGTAAACAGTACGTGGGGCAGACCCACATGTAGGACCACATGGTCACGGGGAACAAAACAATCGCAAGTCGACCATATTATCACCGGTACGAAAAGGGGCATATTTTTCCACAGTATTATTGGTGAAAAAGGTCTGAAAGTTAAATCCGATCATAAACTGATATGGGGAAAAGTACAAATGACATCTTTTACATATAAAACGGGTTACCCAAAAGACAATCAAAAATGCCAATTCAAAAAAATCCAATATAACCATAAAAATTACGACTACGAGCTTTTACAAAATAAAAAGATCTTGACAATCTACCAGAACGCGGTAAAAGAAAAAAATCCAATTAGTTAAAAAAGAAGAAAACTCAAATAAGAATTTGACGGACAAAAACGATAACACACTTGAATGGGACACCCTAAATAATATTTTAAAAGATGCTGCACATAAGGCACTACAAAAACCTGCTGCTAAATCAAAAGAAAGCAGAGTCGCTTTAGCAAATTTTCAAAAGGCGTTATTCCAAAAATCACAATATCCCCAAGACAAAAAAGTACAAAAAATGTAACTATAGCGCGAAAAAAACTTAAAACCATCTTAGAAAAAGAGGAAACTTACAAAATAAAAAAAAATTTTCAGGGCCTAAGCAAGACACACAAATCCCTACGTATGAAAATAACTTACAAATTTCTTAGAAATCATAAAAGGAATTATGCACGAAATCAATCCAAACACTACATTCCAATGTCTAACTGGATTGCAGACGTAAGACAAAGCGAAGGGCGACACGTTAATACCGCGAATGAAACAGGCCTTGCCTATACGAAGATGGAGCCCCCTAACGTTGAGAACATTAGGAATATTATACAGCGCAAGAAAAATGCCACTGTCCCAGGAACCGATCACGTTGTACCCGAATTATACAAAGCAGCCCCAATTGAATTCTTAGAAGAACTCACCAAAACTATGGCTTTGATATGGCACAAAAATGAAGTTCCTAAGGAGTGGCGCCTCACTAAGCAAGTCCCCATCCCGAAACAACCTCACCCAAAAAACATAAATGATTTCAGGAAGATATCTATTTGTAACGTAGGATATCGAATTTACGCGAATTACTTATTAGAAAGGCTAGACTCGGCTATCACTAATTTAGGAAATTATCAAGCGGCTTTCTTGAATAACCGATCAACTGAGGATCATATTTTTACACTTAGACGTGTTTTAGATATTAAGTGGAGAGAAGGAGCGGTAGTTTACGTCGTGGCTCTTGACCTAGAAAGAGCATTCGATAACGTCAACTTAGAAGTACTTAAAGATGTACTGCTAACCAGAGTAGGTGCACCTCTTACTAACAGAGTAATCAAAGCATGTATGAACGACGAAACTTTCATATCATGGTGCGGACAAAATTCGGAAACTATCAACAAGGGCAAAGGCGTTAAACAAGGCTGCCCCCTATCTCCAAGACTGTTCACAATAATTATCGATGAGGTACTTAGAACGCTGGAGGAAGAAGAAAGCGCAGTGAGACTCGACCAAGATCTGGAAATAACCCTGCCCATGATATTATCTTTCGCGGATGACTTGATACTGATCGGGGAAGAAATAGAAGTAATCGATCGAATCATTACAAAAATGAAAGAACTTCTCCGTTCAGTTGGTCTCACCATAAACGAGACTAAAACTAAATAGCAGGAAATCGAACCCTCATTAAAAAAGAAGCGGAAAGAATCTATGAAATATCAGAAACTGATACAGAAACTGAATTAGAATCGGAAGAAGAAACACCAAACCAACCAATCGCCCGAGATGGCCTACAAGCAACACCCCGAAGAAATAGATGTCGCAAAAGACCCAGACCACCGACACCAATATCGCTTAGACAGTGATCAGTACACCAATCTCTGTAACACCACAACACCAAAATCAGTAAATCAATTTTGTTTTCGTCTTTGTATGGCCAGTGCCCCACTGGCCATACAGGGACGAAAATAAAATAAATGAAACCATGTGGATATCACTTACAAAATAGTAAACTAAACTTGGTATGAGGTAATAATACATGCGGGAAAAAAAAGAAGGGAAAAAAAAACGGGAGTGACGAAAGTGAAGGGGAGAAAAAAAAAAATTATTTACTTTTATTTCTCCAGCTTCGAGGCGCTGTATTTTTGCGAACTTTTATTACTTTGCTGAACTAAAAAATGTGGGGTCCTTGATTTTTGATAAGCCTCAGACAGAAATCAGGAGCCAGAACCCATTAGCCTAGAACAAAGAAGCAGGATTCAGAAATCGAACTACATAAAAAAAAAAAAATAATGTACATAGGAACCAGAAAAATCAGTAAACAGAAACAGAAACTCGGCTGCGAAAAACAGAAAACCCAGAAGCCAGAAGTGAAGAGTGTCAAGACCAGTAAACTGAAGTCAGAAGTCAAATTCCAGAAGACAAACCAGAAGGCTGCACTATTACGACAGTGCCAACAAATCTCTAATCTTACGAAGAAGACCTGCAGAGCAACGCGACGGATACAAAACAACAAAGCAGTCTATTATCCTTCCAAGTATATATCACACACCAAGTATTATATCTATCCTCCCCATACTGATTTGATGCTGGTATTCGGTCGGTTCTTTCAACTCCCTCTCTCTCCCCTACTCCCTGACTGCGAATATCTCCTACACTCCTTTATCCCTATCTACGAGTCTAACTGGTTTCTCGAGCCATGAGAGTGGTATAACGAGGTTTGGCGTCGCCATGTTCTAGGGACTGAGGACGATATACATGCATCGGCTTTGGTCTGCAAGCGTGATGACGTACTCTCCAAGGTAAACCTCATTCATAAGCTCTTGCAGCGTAACTGCTGGCTGGGAGGACTCAGAACAGAACAGAACAGAACAGAAGTACGTACAAAGGCGTATCACTAAAGCAATTTGTTGTCAATCTTAAAGTAAATAGGAAATTTAATAAATGTTTGGGGTTGGCGTAATATTAAAAAGTTTGTGTCAAATGATAATATTTGGGAATATTTTGTGCATTTATATCTTTAATAAAGTTTTAAAGCTTATTTACTGTTTCAAACCCTTCCGACAAGTGCCAATGTTAAAAAAATCAGCATAAGAATAAAATTAAAACTTTGGATGAATATTCACGTTAATTCTGTTATTGAAACAAAACAATGACCAGTAATCCTTGTAACGCACGTGTTTCCGCGTAAATTTTAATCACGTAGGATAATATTGTGATTGTGGCTTTACAGACTGAATGAGATGTTTTCTTTTGAATACATTTTGACACGAAACTGTTAGAAAATACAAATACACAAGTCTCTTTATATGAACTCCGTGGGGTTTTCTTCTTAATAGTAAAACATTATTATGTTTTACTGCTTTGTGGTCTAGGTCCGTCAATTCATTTAATAAATGACCTTCATTGTGCAAGTCACAAATTCAAATGTTCTTTATACTGGGCTATATATACTTCATTTTCTATAGGTTTTGTGCCCAAGTCGCGTTTATGGGACATGCAGATAATAAAAAAATAATGTTTTTATTATATAACAAGCGAAGCTGAAAGATTGCTTCGTCACCTATCTAACAAGAGAAATATAATTTTACCTTAAATATTTGTAGAGTAAACCAAAGCAAACTCGTTCGTCCAAACACAACTCTACCTCTTCAAAATTTAATTTGCATCATTTTCTATAGGAATTGTGCCCAAGTCGCGTTTATGGGATACGCAGATAATAAAAAAAATAATGTTTTTATAATATAACAAGCGAAGCTGAAAGATTGCTTCGTCACATATCTAACAAGAGAAATACCAAAGCAAACCCGTTCGGCCGAACACAACTCTACCTCTTCAAAATTTCATTTGCAGTTCATTTTAAAATTAAAACATACTTAGGTTCACCACTTTTTAAATGAGCACTAAAGGAGCTTGTATACAAGTTGCACAGGAACTATTAGATAATATCCAAAAAACGAGTCTAGGAAACACAATTACCTTCGTTTCTCGTATTTTACGTCACAAACAAGACTCTTCCTACTACAAAAAACAGAATGTACTTAAATACTTAATTATTCTACATTCCATAATAGAAAATTTTTCAATAGTGTCAACAAAGTAAAACAAGTGTCTTTTGTTTTTAGGTAATTTATAATAAATATTAATATTAGGTTGGGGAAAAAGTCTTTTCGCATATAGTATGTATGAACTTGTAATAAAACCACTTTGGCTATACTATTTGTACCTGGCTAGTTTTGGTATCATTTAAAAGTTTAAATTTTAAAGAAGATAATTCCAAATTCAAATTATGAAAATGCGTGTATTTCATTTGTTTTTCTTACCGTCAAGATGAGTGAATCTAATGAAGAAATTAGATACATTTCAAAATTTTACTACCAAAAAGGTAAAAATGCAACGCAAGACGCGAAAAAAATTTGCGATTTTTATGGACCTAGTGCAGTGTCTGTGAAAGTAGCACAAATTTGGTTTAAGCGTTTTCAATCCGGAAATTTTGATGTCAAAGATGCACATCGCTCTAGTCGCCCTGTTACGGATAAAATGGATGCTATTTTTGAAAAAGTGGAGCAAGATCGGCATATCAGTAGTTACGACGTAGCTGAAGGACTGGGAATTGACCACAAAACAGTCATGGCGCATTTGAAAAAAAAGGGGTACACAAAAAAGCTCGATATTTGGGTACCTCACGAGCTCTCTGAAAGAAACCTAATGAACCGTGTACTCATATGTGATTCTTTATTACGACGTAATGAGACCGAACCATTTTTGAAGAAATTGATAACTGGTGATGAAAAGTGGATCACGTATGACAAGAACGTGCGAAAAAGGTTATGGTCAAAGGCCGGTCAGGCTTCACAGACTGTGGCGAAACCAGGGTTAACTCGCAACAAGGTGATGCTGTGTGTGTGGTGGGATTGGAAGGGCATTATTCATTATGAGCTGTTACCACCAGGCAGGACCATTGATTCAGAACTCTACTGCGAACAACTGATAAGATTAAAGCAAGAAGTTGAGAGAAAGCGGCCGGAATTAATCCACAGAAGGGGTGTGGTTTTTCATCATAATAACGCTAGACCTCACACATCTTTAACCACTCAGCAAAAATTAAGAGAGTTTGGCTGGGAGGTGTTAATGCATCCGCTGTATACTCCTGACCTGGCACCTTCAGATTTCCACTTATTTTGGTCTCTTTAGAATTCTTTAGGCAGTGTCAGGTTAACATCACGAGAGGACTGCCAAAACTACTTGACGCAGTTTTTTGATCAGAAGCCCCAAAATTTCTATAGCAATGGGATCATGTCCCTACCTATAAAATGGCAAAAAGTTATCGAACAAAATGGTACCTACATACTTTAGTTAAATGTAAATAAACGATATTAAAAAATGTTTTGAATTTTCATATAAAATGCGAAAATACTTTTTCCCCAACCTATTATAATTAATATTGGATAATGTTTAAAACATATAAATATTTTAATAACAAAATATATCTTTAATAAAGCAATTTTTTAATATTAAGAAATTGACGTCGCAAACAGCAAATGGTATCAAAGATTCGCTCGATACTATCAAAGATTGGTAAAATGCATTGGCAACCATATGCAAAGCAGAGCAGTTGAAAATAAAGATAACTAAATCCAGTAATGAACTAAGTACTTTAAAACCAGACTTTTCATAATATAATATAAGTATAACATTTACACTGGCAAGAAACCATATGAATGTAACGTCTTTTCCAAACAAGTAAACTGTAGTAAACGACTCATTCATTATTATTTTTACACCCGCAGAATTTTAACAATCGCACTGTCGATAGAGCCTACTCACATTTCGATGCTGGCACTGGAATGGCCACCTCATGGAGAAAGCAAAGTGGCGTTCAATAGTTGATGAAATGAAGGAAATCGGGCTGTATTGGCGAAAAACACGTTGTTCAAATCAAAACGAGATGGGGAAACCCAGGGGTGATAGGAATATGGTGAATAGATGCACTGTCAAGAAATATTTTTGACTTGTGCTTCAAACAGTTAGGAGCATTTCGCAACACTACTAACTCTAAATTATTGGTTTTTAAACATCTAAAAAAATAATTGTCAGTGCCAAGAACGCTGGTTGCGTTTCCTCTTCGTTGTACCAATGCTAATTCGTTGAGAAAAGAAGCAGCCAGCCCTTTTTGTTACTGCTGTTGTTTTTGTCGGCGGCGGTGATCAGGCGCGGAGATATTGTTTGAGAAAGGCCCTTAGAAGATGTGAATTTTAAAGCTTGGAAAGCTTAATATAAAAAAAACTACACAGTATAAGTTAGCTTCAAAAACACCGTACAACGTATATCAAACACAACGTACCATACCACATTATGTATACGATTAAGACAAATAAATATTTTAAAGAAAAAGTAAAACTTGATGCCTTTTTAATTTACTTTGCTTTAGGAACAAATCCAGTAAGTAAGAATTAATAATAATCAACAAAAACGTAAATTGGTGAAGAAAAGTGCATGCGTTAGCTGAATTTAAAAAGAAATCTTAAGTAACCTGTAACCATTATTTTAATATTAATGAGAATAAGCAGGGTATGCAGCTTTTATTAATATAAAAAAAAAAAACTTTTCTAAAACACAATTTAAAGAAAACTTTTTACACAACTTTTTATTTCTCATAACCGACCATACGATTATTTTTAAACATAAGATATTTTAAATTAAATTAGTAAATAAACTAGCGATAATAAATAAAAGTAGACCATGGGGCCCTGCCGCCAGAAGACTTTCAACATATTCCAGGACACTCAGCCAAACACAATAGAAATAACAATTAAATTACCGAAATGTACTGGAGATTCACTGCTGATGACGAGAGCCACAACTGGTGACAAGAGGGTTGGCTGCTTTTCGCTCAATGGATTAGCAATGTAATCCAGCGAAGTAACGCAACCAGCGTTCTTGCTACCATGCAGCATGGGCAAATCGACGATTTTTTTATTTAGGTTAATAGTTTATTTGATGTTTGATTTTATGTTTTTTTTTCTCTTTTAAATAATTAAGTACATACAAGACATTTCAATGTAATAAAATTTAAATACTAAAGTCAAACTACTTCGTGCGCGACCTTCCTGCGGGGGTATAGACGTTGAGATACTCAAAGTATCATCGGGTTATGGAATGTGTAGCGGGGAAGAGTAACGCGTGCAACCCTTCCCCGCTACACCATCTGCTACCCGCTGACGCCTTAAATCTCCTCCCCGCTAAA
Organism: Acrobasis suavella; assembly: GCA_943193695.1. Lineage (NCBI taxonomy): Eukaryota > Metazoa > Arthropoda > Insecta > Lepidoptera > Pyralidae > Acrobasis > Acrobasis suavella. The sequence continues at coordinate 36,759,453 of OW971928.1, forward strand.
GTCCTTGTCCAGTACCTTGCAGGAAGGTCGCGTACGAAGCAATTGGACTATAATAGACTAGTGCTAACTACTAGTAACAGTGAGCCAACAGTGAGTGGCCCATTAGTCGTAGGCACTAATTATTGCCACATATATGCATATAATAATATGAAACAAGACCAAGAAATATTGGAGACCATGCTTTAAACTAATGATTTAAAAGCCAGGTTAAGGGAGATAAAGGCATCAAAATAGTTACAGGAATTAGCAAGATGGACCGATGAAGAATGACAACTGTCAACAACGAAGAAAACAAAGGCAAAATGCCTTTCTCTCATAACAACATAAAAGAAAACAGAATTAAAGGAAGAACACTTAAGTAAGACTCAATAATAACAAAAAATATTCAGTATGCATAAGGTTTACAAAATCATTTGACTTATTAAAACAACCATCTTCGACAAAATCCTTTTCGTCTTGATTTACTTTCGACAATACGAGATTTAACGGCGAAACAAATATCAACATTTTTTTTTCATAAAACTGTGCATTTTACAGATTTAACAAATTATTTTATCGAGAGTTGAATATTTGAAATTAATTTTGATATATAACCGTCCCGAATTTATAAATATTTCACAAGATTGTTTTCACCATAAATGACACAAAAAGAATTCAAATACTGACAGTCCGTCACATAAATACTTATTCTTTTAAACTTTTTTTCTTACCTGCCAGTTTCAACATTAAAGTTCAAGGTACTATCAAAGAGTATTGGCTGTTTCCAACCTTTATGGATGAATATTAATACATTGAATTTTGTGAGCCATAGATATGTACCCGACTACGCTATTGATAAATTAAAATTAACCGGCCAAGTGCGAGTTGAACTCGCGAGGAGAGGGTTCCGTACAACGCCAATGATTTTCCGTAAGTGAACGTATTATATTGAGTTTACCACTTTATTTTTTATTGAAAAAATTATTATATTTCCTGTAATCTACAAGCAACGGACTACATTTTGTGTTTTATTTTTCAAAATTTAAGGCTCTATATTTTCGGAGAACGTGGTAAATGGTTAATTTTTGTCTTTTTCGTGAATAAAATAAAAAAAATATTTTACAATAACAAAAATATATTTGAAATCCTCATAACGAGCCCTTTCTTTTGAAATATGACACAGTAAGGATTGCAAAACTTTTTTTTAAACTTCTTATTAGTTCCCTGAAAATGGCCCTTATTTTGATAAATATATTCATTTACTTTACACATCTGCGTTTGGGTCATAAGATTACACCATCCTACCAAATTTCACTTAATTTGGTTAAGAAGATTCGGAGCAAATTGGCTGTGACAGACGGACGGACAGACAGTCGCACGAGCAATCCTATAAGGGTTCCGTTTTTCATTTTTTTTTTGTACGGAACTCTAAATATGGGGAATTTTATTTTTAATCTATTATTTCCATTAATGAAAGTACTTTTTAGTAATAGGTGTTAACAGCATGTGGTCAAACTGAAAGTTCTTAGAAAATCAAATACTGAGCACACTAGCAAGTTATTCATTTTATGACATCTTTTCAAAATAGTGTCCTTTCACGTCAATACATCTCTGCATCCGATGGAACCACTGTGAAAAGCTCTTTGCCCACTCGTCTTTAGAGGTCTCTTCGACGGCGTTTTGAAACGCAGCCACTGCTTCCTTGGCGTCCATAAAACGTTTTCCTCGAAGTTTTTCTTTTATTTTCGGGATTAAATAAAAATCGCAAGGTGTGAGGTCGGGGCTATAGGCGGGTGACCTAGTAATTCCACGTTTGATGTCGCCAAATAGTCGATCGTTCGCCCGGCGGTGTGCGACGAGGCTTTGTCGTGGTAAAGGAGGATCCTACTGCGAGGTCGTTTCTTCCGAACTTTTTCCAAGACAAGTGGCAAACAATTGTTAGTATACCACTCTGCAGTAACTGTTTTTTGATCCCCTAAAACAATTGTCGCGTAATGACCGGTCCTTCCGAAGAACGAGTCCACCATCTTTTTTCCCACGCTTCGACCTCTATTCACTTTAGTTGGCAACTCCTCGGGAGGAAACACCCACTGAGCAGACTGTCTTTTGGTTTCGGGATCATAACAGTAAATCCAGCTTTCGTCACCCGTAAGTATGTCAAACACAGCATTTAAATCACCTCCGTTTAATCTTTGTACTATTTCACGACACCAATCAACACGACGGATTTTTTGGGCCTCGGTCAAATCGTGAGGTATCCACCGGGCACAAAGCTTCCTGACCGCTAAATGTTCATGCAGGTTTTGGTACACTTGGCTCATACCGATGCCTAAACTTGCTCGAATCTGCTGATAGGTCACTCTTTTGTCAGTCTCTATCATACGCCGCACAACACTGATGTTATCTTCAGTCGTCGCTGTAGAAGGCCGTCCCTCATGCAGATCATTGGTGAGATTACCACGTTTGAACTCATTAAACCAGTTGTAAACAGTGGCACGAGATGGGGCTTCATCGTGAAAGGCCAATCAACGTCTATCATAACTTTCTTGTTGACTTAAATGACAACGAAAGTCATAAAAAATCATTACACGAAAATTTTCTTGCGTTAAATTCATGCTGACGTGACACAGACAATTTTGAATTTGCCGCCAAATCGTAAAACAAATGACAAATTAATAAAATACATACTCATTAATATTAACAAAGAGTTCCATTTTCAAAATTTAAACTTATTTTTTTATTATACTGTTTACAAGTGGCCAGTTCTAAAGACTTTCAGTGTCGCCCTCGTATATGTGAGTTTGATTTTATTAATTAGGTAATTTAATATTAAAATTGATAAATTTAGTCAATGTCACTCATATTGTTGGTTTGTTTTTCGTGTGTAATGTTAGTGGCCAATATTGCGATTTAAAATTTTTCAATCTGACTTAACGCATTTAAAATCCCTCACATCTATCATATCATGTCGACAGCTGGGATAAATAGCTTGTCCTGCTTTCAAGGCACGGAGGTCGAGAATTTCCCTTCCTTGGGAACCTTCTAAATGTAGACCACGCCCAGCGTCACTTAACTTGCGAAATCGATAATAATGGATGCGAACGGACCATTGAGTTCCACTCGTATTTAATCAGTCTTGTTATTATAACTGACCAAGTTAATGAAACTTTCAAAACTAAATCTAGGAATTGAATCAAAGATGGCGTCTGTAGTAAGTGAGTTAGAACATCTTGATCAGAGGTGATTTATGGAGATAAAGGGATAGGGTATATACTGTCAGAAAGAAAACGAGCGTCTTTTTTAACCCCCCACAAAAAAGAGGGGTGTTTTAAGTTTGACGCCAATGTCTGTATGTCTGTCTGTGGCGTCGTAACTATCGAACAGATGGACCGATTTCAATGCGGTTTTTGTTGCCTGGAAGCAAGTTTCCTAGGCTGGCAGTTGTTTTAAGCTGTGTTTAATGAAAATCGGTTCAGCGGTTCAAAAATTATGGTGGGTGAACGCTTCAAAGTTGGGGTTCTTTTTAATTTATCTGGCAAATAAAATTGTAGGTATATTTAGATCCACCTTAATTTTCTTACATGGTGGTCTGAGAGAACATAAAAACCGTAGAATGTACCAGCTGCTTCTCTTACCGCGCAGATAGTAAAAGCCGATTGAGGGAATAGGCAAAAATCCGAACCATGTAAATAGACTATGCGACTAGCAACTTGTCGCTATTTTGATTCTCTTTCTTTACCTAGATAGATGCCCACTATCACGCTAAGAGGAATCTTTGGATCTTGCGGCTCTGGGCCCTGTCTGCCCCATTTTGGATAAAAAAGTGATAGTATAATTAGTATAAATGAAAAGCTCATTGTCCAAATAAATAAATAAACAAAACCCCGACTTTCATTACTTTCATATATAAACGTCATCTAGTGACGAGCGGAAAAACTAAGTAGCGGAATAAATATTCGTAGCGCCATCTATTATTTTTCAGGCGAACTCCAAAACTTTCAAGCGTTAACCCCTAATAACATTTAAACAGTAGAACCGATTTTCATCAAACATAGCCTCAAACGTATGATTCCTCTTTTTTGTCGCGGGTTAAAAACGTGACAATATGTATGAACTTTGATTGCTAAAATCCTTAAAAAAATATCTATCCTAAGAGTTAATAAGGGCAAGAAAATAATTTAATGCACAAAAATGCATACATAAAATGCAAACATTTTTCTAGAAGAATATATATATATATATATATATATATATATATATATATATATATATATATATATATAATATATATATATTATATATATATATATATATACATCTTGAAGGACATGTTGCGTCCTACATGGCGTTATTTACCGATGATACCGCGTCCCACTGACTTTGTGCGTCCGGAATACGGACGCAAGATTGACCGACCTTCATTTTTAGCCCAAGGGTCCCTTATGATCGTTAGAATTCAAGGACGAAAAATTGGCATGGACGTAATTCCGTCACTACAACGCCTTTTAGCGTATAATATAGTTCCGCCATCGACCGACTGAAATTTGGAGGGCGCTAGTGTTTAGCGTATAATTTACCACGTATACTTTGAGTTCAGTTCACCGATCTTATCGTGTCCATTGAATATCGTACTTAATTTGTAAAGTTTTTATCATGTTTTCGTGACAACAATCTTGCGTCTCTTAAATATCCTAAAACGGGCACTAGGTACGGTGTCTGAGGGGCCTATTCGGGGTTCACGAAGGACGCATGGCGCGGGGCGGCGGGCGTCAGCGCGCTCGCATGCCGAAGTTTGTAAACAAACAGACATGTGCCGGCCGTGATGTAAGCTTGTCACCAAAGTGAATTATTTGCAAGTGCGTTAAAAGTGGTTATTTATTTGGTCTATTATTATAGTTAGTGATTATAATTGAATCACATTGAAAAGAAGTACAAGGATTCTAAATTAGCAAACCGTAAGTACTTACCTTTTACTACTTAAATAAAAGTTATAACACGATTTATCTTATTATAATACCTATAACATCTAGCTAGTAAGTACCTACTTACATTAAAAAAGGTTGTCTGTTTATAATATTATGATGAGCTTAGTTTGCGTTAAATTGTCTGTGAGTGAACGTGTGTAGTCTGCAAAAATGGTTGTTGTGATTGATGTGGATACTTTTTTTTAAAGAAATGATTTTATACATTTTTATAAAGCTAAACTGCAATGGCCTTGGGATTCAACGCATTTTTGCAAAATTGGTGCATACATTGTGATACGAGTATTAATATTACTAATTCAGTAGTTGAACACTTTGTACTACCCATGGCTACATTCATGGGCCATACTAATGAAGTACATAAAAAGTCTTACAGGTTGCCAGATGACGTATACCAAACCGCTAAGATATCAAAGCTTCTCATACTTATGGAAGATGGAAAAGCAGACTCTCGAAGAGATTGATTTAGATTTGAATGAGGAGCTAATTGAAGAGCCCGTGGACATCAACGAAATTATAGACTGTGATCCTGAACCTGAACCTACTTTAGATGCGTATTCTGATTACGTACAAACATATTGTAATTTAAATGACTTATCTTAGGCTAGACCATCTGGTATGCAAAATGATTCTCAACAACTTATTAATGAACCCGTGTCTCAATTAGGTAACGAAAACAAAATACGAAAAGGAAAAAAAAGGACGTTGGTACCTTGGACAAAGGAACAAAAGGACGTAGTTACAAAATACTTTAAATATCACATAAAAAATCACCAACCGCCTAAAAGAAATGAATGTGAGAGACTAAAAGAACAACATGTAGATTTACTTCAGAATAAAGACTGGCTTAAAATAAAAGTATTCGTCCAAAATATTTACTCTAAACCTAAGAAATGAGAGAAAAAATTTATGTTTTAAAATAGTATGTTTTGTTTCAAATATTTTTACTTTGTTAATGCATACCAATGATTAAGATACTCGTACTTATAATTATTTTTGAATTGATGATTAATACCCGGTTTCTGAGGTCCGTATCAGCTGTTTATTTATTCCATAACTTTATCTGATGTTTAGCTGTCATTAAACTTTGTTTAAAAACGCATTATGTAATTGCAGTTATGTCAGTTTAGTTCAAAAACTGACATAACTGCAATTACATAAGCAAATGCCTTTAAAAGCATTTTTAAACAAAGGACTTAATAAAGAATTCAAAAGGTTGTCTGTTTATCGAATTAATAATTAATGAAGAGATATCTAACAGCACCTCAGAAACCGGGCATGAGACTTTTAGTTGTAGCCACTGATTTATTTTAATTATAATATAAAAATACATGTTCCATTGTAATGAAGACTGATTGATGTTCATAATTAAGTTTATTTTGCTATTAGGCAAAGGCAGAGCCCATTTATGTTTAATTATTTAGTATAACTAAAATTGTTAAAATGTCAGTTAAAATGTTTTGATTTTTATGTTTAGATACCCATTTTTTTTTTACTAAATTTTAAATTGAAAGAGAAGCTGCAGATTGAGTTTAGGTTGTAGATGGAGTTTACATTTCTCTTAAGTAGATATCTAAAACAAGAATTGGGTTGATAAAAACCCTACTGATTTCTTTTAATCATAATATAAAAAAATACATGTTCCATTGTAATGAAGACTGATTGATGTTCATAATTCAGTTTATTTTGTTACTATTCAAAGCAGAGCAAATTTATGTTTATTATTATGTCAATATTAAATTGCATTGATTTGTTGATTGAAAAGTTTTTATGTTTAGATACACATTTTTTTGTAAAATTTAAAATAAAACATTAAAGGTTTTATATTACGATATGCCTTTTATTCCGTATATTCACCTACATAAATATGACTAGGTACTATTATATTATTCGTATCATGAAACTTCCTTTTTGTACCTTTGAACCTATATGTTCACACCAGCCTGTCCATCTGAGCTTACCTGTTTATACATACTTACCTGTCCAACCCAGCCTGTGCCTCTGAGCTTGTCTGTTTATACATACTTACCTGTCCAACTCCGGACTTACCTGTTCACACCAGCCTGTGCCTCTGAGCTTACCTGTTTATACATACTTACCTGTCCAACTCCGGGCTTGCCTGTCCACACCAGCCTGTGCCTCTGAGCTTACCTGTTTATACATACTTACCTGTCCAACTCCGGGCTTGCCTGTCCACACCAGCCTGTGCCTCTGAGCTTACCTGTTTATACATACTTACCTGTCCAACTCCGAACTTACCTGTTCACACCAGCCTGTGCCTCTGAGCTTACCTATTTATACATACTTACCTGTCCAACTCCGGGCTTGCCTGTCCACACCAGCCTGTGCCTCTGAGCTTACCTGTTTATACATACTTACCTGTCCAACTCCGGACTTACCTGTCCACACCAGCCTGTGCCTCTGAGCTTACCTGTTTATACATACTTACCTGTCCAACTCCGAACTTACCTGTTCACACCAGCCTGTGCCTCTGAGCTTACCTGTTTATACATACTTACCTGTCCAACTCCGGGCTTGCCTGTCCACACCAGCCTGTGCCTCTGAGCTTACCTGTTTAAACATACTTACCTGTCCAACTCCGGGCTTGCCTGTCCACACCAGCCTGTGCCTCTGAGCTTACCTGTTTATACATACTTACCTGTCCAACTCCGAACTTACCTGTTCACACCAGCCTGTGCCTCTGAGCTTACCTGTTTATACATACTTACCTGTCCAACTCCGAACTTACCTGTTCACACCAGCCTGTGCCTCTGAGCTTACCTGTTTATACATACTTACCTGTCCAACTCCGGGCTTGCCTGTCCACACCAGCCTGTGCCTCTGAGCTTACCTGTTTATACATACTTACCTGTCCAACTCCGAGCTTGCCTGTCCACACCAGCCTGTGCCTCTGAGCTTACCTGTTTATACATACTTACCTGTCCAACTCCGGACTTACCTGTTCACACCAGCCTGTGCCTCTGAGCTTACCTGTTTATACATACTTACCTGTCCAACCCAGCCTGTGCCTCTGAGCTTGCCTGTTTATACATACTTACCTGTCCAACTCCGGACTTACCTGTTCACACCAGCCTGTGCCTCTGAGCTTACCTGTTTATACATACTTACCTGTCCAACTCCGGGCTTGCCTGTCCACACCAGCCTGTGCCTTTGAGCTTACCTGTTTATACATACTTACCTGTCCAACTCCGGGCTTGCCTGTCCACACCAGCCTGTGCCTCTGAGCTTACCTGTTTATACATACTTACCTGTCCAACTCCGAACTTACCTGTTCACACCAGCCTGTGCCTCTGAGCTTACCTGTTTATACATACTTACCTGTCCAACTCCGGGCTTGCCTGTCCACACCAGCCTGTGCCTCTGAGCTTACCTGTTTATACATACTTACCTGTCCAACTCCGAGCTTGCCTGTCCACACCAGCCTGTGCCTCTGAGCTTACCTGTTTATACATACAAACTTACCTGTCACTCGTCAAAAATGATTATATTGCGTTTTAAGATTTTGTAGACCACCAAAGTGAAAATACCTACGCTATACATAGGTATTGTCACTTTTGTATGCTAACTATTAATTATTTATTATCTGTGCCTTGAGTCATTATAAGCCCTTATATAGGTGTAAGCCTCTTGGCTGATAAGCTAATACAATAATTTAAAAACAGTATTCGGAACCAATCTGAATTCAATAGTAGATGGATGTCATTTAGTTATTATAATCATTATGATATATGCAGAGCATTATACGGAATTGATTTAAACATTCAGTTGGATGGAGGCGGGAATGTGCATGCAGTGTTTTGAACGTATACGGAGATATTCAGTGTGCAAGAAAGATTTAAGAGTGAACGGATGCACTAATTAAGTTATTCGGAACCAATCTGAATTTACTAGTAGATGGATGTTATTTAGTTATTATAATCATTATGATATATGCAGAGCATTATACGGAATTGATTTAAACATACATTCGGATGGAGACGGGAATGTGCATGCAGTGTTTAGTAGGTATACGAAGGTATTCAGTGTGCAAGAAAGATTTAAGAGTGAACGGACGCACAAATTCAGCTAGAAATATTTAATTTGAATATCACCATTTAACGTTTAAATGAAATTTGACGTCGACTACTGATATGATACTGATTAAAACATTTTACATACGCATTGAAAACATTAAAAATCTCACTACATTCAGTGGACGCCGCAGGGTGGTAGTTTGTAAAGACGCAAGAAGTCCTTCGCGATTTATATATATATATACATATATATATATATATATATATATATATTCATAGGGCGCACTATAAGTTTCCGGAACTGGCCACTTACATAAACAATATTTAAAAATTTATTGCAACATTTGAAAATAGAACTCTTTGGCTGTAGAATGCAGTTTGTTTCATCTGATTGTCTTGTTGTCTGACCTTGTGGCGCCATTTAAAAAATTGTGTGTCTGCATCAACATGGATTTAACTCGGGAAAATTTTCGTAGTATGATTTTCTACGATTTTAAGTGTAATTTGACAGCTCAACAGAGCATCGCTCGGCTTGAAACAGCTTTTGGCAATGAAGCACCATGCAAGACAACTGTTTATAGCTGGTTTGCAGAATTCAAGCGTGGTCGTATCAATCTCAGTGACGAATCTCGCGATGGTCGGCCGTCCACCGCTGTGACCAACAAAAACATCGATGCTGTGCGCCGTATGATTGAAACAGACAGGCATGTGACCTACCATGAAATTCGCGCATCCTTAGAAATAGGCATGAGTCAAATACAATTAATCGTACACAAACATTTGGGTGTGAGAAAGCTGTGCTCGCGGTGGATCCCACACAACTTGACCGAGGCTCAAAAAACGGACCGCGTCACTTGGTGCAGTGCCATGCTTACCAGATTCAACGAAGATGCGTCAAATTTGGTGTGGGACATAGTAACAGGTGACGAAACATGGATTTATTGCTACAATCCCAAAACAAAGCAGCAATCGAGCGTATGGGTCTTTCAAGATGAGCCGAAACCAACCAAAGTGGCGCGCGTGAAAAGTGCATCTAAGCGGATGATTGCTTCTTTTTTTAATAAAACTGGACACGTGGCTACTGTTGCTTTAGAGAATCGTCGTACAGTGAATAGTGACTGGTACACGACCATTTGTTTGCCGGAAGTTATTGACGAAGTCCGTAAAAATAACCGTAAACGCCGTATCATCCTGCACCACGACAATGCTAGTTCTCACACGGCCAGACAGACAAACGACTTTTTGAAGGCGAAAAATGTAGAACTCATGAGTCATCCTGCATACAGTCCCGACCTGGCACCTTGTGACTTTTTTCTGTTCCCAAAAATTAAGAACCAATTACGCGGTCAACGATTTTCATCACCAGAAGAGGCTGTCGAGGAGTATGAAAAACACGTTTCAGAGGTCACCACAGAGGAGTGGCACAAAAGTTTTCAAAACTGGTTTCATCGAATGAAAAAGTGCATAGACGCCAAGGGAGATTATTTTGAACAACAATAAATTAATTTTGTACCTTTAATAGTATTTTTTCATATTCATTCCGGAAACTTATAGTGCGCCCCACGTATATATATTACTTAGCTAAATTATTTTTATAGCCTTTCGACCCGAGAAGAAGAAAAACACCACTTGATGTCTTATTTCAAAGACACTGCAACTTTTCAACCAAAAGATAAGTGTTTAATTTGATAAGTAATAAAATTCTAATAAGGCACTCAAGTATTTGAGTATATTCTCAGACAAGTTAAACTCTTGAGTTAAATACGTTATCCTACGTTAAAACTGACAGCTCAATTACAGTCTTTATAAATTGTAGCTCAATTTATCAGAAACTTAAAAAACAATAAACAGTTTCTTAAGAATTCTCATTTGTATTCCGCCTGCTTTAGCAAGTTTTTTAGGGTTCTGTACAGAATATGAAAAAAACGGAACCCTTATAGGTCTGTCTGTCTGTCACAGTCCATTTGCTCTGAATCTTTGGGACCAAATCAAGTGAAATTTGTTAAGAAGGTGTAATCTTCTGACCCAAACACAGATGTGCAAAGTAAATATTTTTTTTTTATAATATGTGTCATGTCATTTTCGAGGGACAAATTAGGAAAAAAAGGTTTTGCAAACCTTATTGTTTCATATATCAAATGGAAGGAATATATTTTTGTTATTATTGTAGAATCAACAGTTTTGATTTTAATCATAAAAGAAGTCGAAAATTGACCATTCCTGATTTCCGAAACTACGATGCCTTTAAAAAAGGAGGATTACAAATGTGATATTTTGCATTAATTTAAAAACTTTCGCATTGTGCGAAACTCACGCTTGTGAGTTTAACTTGCACTTGGCTGGTTTTATTTATTTAATGTTTTCATTATTATTTGGGACTATATAATGAAGAACGGCACTTTTATAGGATACTTCTTATAATACAATGGTCCAAAAAACACTATCCCATGCTGTTCTGGGAGAAAAGAGAAAAAGAAAAATGTACCCGCTGCTTGTCTTAGTGGGTAGATTGTAAAAGCTAATACAAGGAATAAGCGATATTCCATGCGGGTAGGTACCCATCTCTTTTCGATTTCCTATTTCCACCTTTACTCTCAATATCACGCTCAATGTGACCTTTGAGCTTTTAGGCTGTTAGGAAAAAGACTAATCTCTTTTTACCCCGTTAGTAACAAAGACGTGATAGTATTTCCGTATTTGCGACAAACACATACGAACAATTAATAACACAATCAATATAAATATTGGGTATTTCTTTAGTTAAGGCGATGTGACAAAAAAGCTAGGTCTAAAAATTTTGACTAATTTGCGCACAGAAGAAAAGGCATTAAATCGAAAACGGATAATTTAAATAGGCACCTATATCTTAGAGTTGAGGAGCTCGGTGGCTCAGTGGGGGTGTACTGGTGCTTTCGAAAATTAAGCGACTCTGGGCGTGGTACTCACTTAGATCGGTGATCACTAGTGACATACAATTTTTTCGAGCTCCCCGTGCTCCGGAAGGCACGTACAAGCCGTTGGTCCCGGCTGTAATCATTTGAACGATAGTCGTTAATCAATGTCAGATGCCTTTAGGCAGTTTGAAAAATGTGACACTAGTGGCCACTTACACCGAGAAACAAAACAAAACCTACTTGTTTAATTTATGCTAGACTTTTAAACTTCATTCTCCTTCCATATTTTCCACCACACAAAGCGAAAGACATGGTGGGCATTTTACTTGTCAATATCTTCCCCTCGCAAGTCACCTGTGAGTCATAAAACTAAATTTACGGGGCTCTTTTTGCACGGAAATTTCTTGCGCATCTGATTATCTAGTTCGGCATTATTGGACCTTGGCATAAAACGGTCAGTGGTATTTACGCAAAGTATGTAAAGGCATGAGTAAAACTGATGACATAGGTAAACATTATTGTGGGTTAACAATAAAAGTTTAAAAACCAGTAACCTCGTCAAATCACCTTTGTTTGGTCGCGGAGCCTGGGCTCTGAAGCGTTTCTGTTGATGATGCAACCGCGAAAATAGGCTCGGATGATGATGATGGTGAATAAAAATTTAGAATTATGTTTATATATAGGTATCCTATATTTGCCTGTGTGGTGACGCCAGACGGGAATAAAATTTGACACAAGTGAAACTGAGAATAGGCTGCTGCCTATTCCCATAACCCATACTCCGCGTCCTCTGTGTCTTTGCACATAGGACTGATGGTCACAGAATATACATACACAATATCACGTCTTCATCCCTCATTAGGCAGAGATGGCATTTTGCTGCTTAAAGCAGACAGAGCCCAGGGCCGCAAGACTCCAAAGCCTATTGAGTCTTGCGGCCCAAAGGCTAATTTTAGCATGATGGTTGGCAAAAAAGTGGAAAATGGAATCAAAATAGTGATGGGTTTCTATCCGCTCTGCCTATTAATAAGTTTCGCATTTTGCCTTTCATTACTTCGGTTTATACGATCTGCGTATAGGAAGAGAAGCAGCCGGTACATTCAAAGTTTATTCTAATCTTCCAGACCAACATGGAAGGTGCGCAGAAAATGACTTAAAAAAAAGACTAGATTTAAATAAGGCCATTTTCCAACTTGCTCTAATTGAGAATCGAAGCCAGAACCTCCAGATTGGTTGACTAGTGTATTAACCATTACGCCACGGAGGTCGTAAATATATAAGTGTATTATTTGTATGTTTAATCGCCTATTGTAAAGTCATACATGTTTTAGTTACTTAGATACATATACATGTGGCAAGATATATGACCTTCCCTATAGACACATGGTCATAAATTGTCGAAGGTACCCACAAAATTTATGTGGGTTACATGTAGGTTGGGCTTGAGCGCTCGTTTTTTAATTAAATTAAATATTCTGATGTCATGCATAATATATGTTCAGTATTTTAATTCAATTTAAAGATTGGGTATTCCATTCAAATTTATTTATTTATTAAAGTTTGGTTATTCCTCAATGAAAATTGACTTCAATTGGTGAACTTAACGCTAAAAGCGTTCTTTCTCAGTCAACCATAGGGATAAAATAAATTAAATCATATCATAACACACCAAAAATAGATAAATATACAAATAAATATACTTATAAGTTTATAAAAACATGGGTACTCATACACATGAATTTCAGTATAAAAACTAAATGAGTGGAAGAGACTTTACAGGTTGTCTTATTTTTTTTTTATTATTTTAATGTTCAACTAGCTATGTCCCGATTTGTGCATTTTGAGTCTTGTGGTTCAAAGCCGGTCGCAAGACTCGAAAGCCTGGGCGATGCGGTTAGTCCCATTACAATTTTAAAATAGTAATTGGTTGGTAGCCGCATCGCCTATTAACACGATTGTCATTTTCAGCCATTCCTTTTACGAGTAAATACAACATTAAATTACATGGAGCTAATGCTAAAACAGAATCAATACAAATTATCCTAAGTTAACAAGCATAACTTTTTATTACCTATCCAGAGACATTACCAAACTTTCGAAACATCGTACAATATTCAAGGGTTCTACAAAAGGTCCCTAGCGTTCATAAATGTACAAATTGATCCCCAAACATAAACATTAACGAAATAATTCTCATTAAACTTAATGCATTAACACAATCAGAAATTGAGAACTAATGCCACTGAAATCGTAGTGTCTCTTATACATTACCCGTTTTGAGCATAGATATTTCTAGAGCTAGCCAACATATACGTCAGTCTATATTATTGAAGACGATTTTCTCTTCAGCAAGGAAGGTAAGCGGTATTAGTGCCTATGAAGGGATACTTCAGTACTGCTTCAGCATTCGCGCTGAGCGGACGTGTGGTTAAACTAGGCGATTTTTCGCTTCAAACTTTCAATTTTAAACTCGCGATAAAATGATATGCAAAAAATTTGTTGATATTTTCTGGAGAATATATTTTTAGAAGGGTCATTTTCCTGTAAGTTGTGTAAAGTTGCTTGACTTGTGTTATTTATTGGTTTAATAACTATAATGATGTGAAAGGTGCACAGTTTTTGGGGTCTTCAGTACAAGGACTTCTCATGAGGCGTTTCTTGGTATAGGTAAATACAACGTTAAATTTTACAATAATAATATAAATATTTTATAACAGTTTAATTCTCTTTTAAAACGCCAATATTTAATTAATAACGCAATAAAAAATATTATTATTGCGGATTATAGCCAGTATAATCGTATTACAGCGTTCTCGTCAGGAACAAGTAGAAGAGAAAAGGGAAATCCTTTGTCCAGCAGTGAGATACTAATAAAATGTTATACAGGACTAAGTAGAATTATCTTTTAAATACTCTGGGTTCCGTACCCAAAGAGTAAAAACGGGACCCTATAACTAAGACTCCGCTGTCTATCTGTCTGTCCGTCTGTCTGTCATCGTGCCTGAATCGTGATTAGCGACACGGTATTAGCGATCTACGTGGAAAGAGAAGTAGCCGGTGCATTCTACGTTTTATTCTTTTCTTCCTGTCCGGCAGGGAATAAGGGACTTAAATAAAAAGCAATTTTTAAGAAATGTATTAGTACTAATTACTTTATCTCCCCAAAACCATCCTTGTTTGCGTCTATTTCCATACAATAACACCGACAAGAGGCTGGCTCTTAAATGTAGAAGAAGACAATAAAAGTATTATAAACATGCTTTTTTTTAAACTTTGGTAGTTTTACAAAACTTCCCAAAGGGGGTTCGAGTTCCGCGAGTCAAGAGGTCCAAATTGAATCAAGCAACTCGTTTGAAACGACAAAACGACCCGCTTTCTGCAGAATTTCTGGAAAAAATACGGAGGCGCGGGTTTCAATATTTGCGACCTTCCATTTCGTTATATCATGAGATGATTAAACATTCATAAATTAATATGAAGGACGTCGTTTTCCTAGAATTTACCGTACATTAACCTTATATTTTGAAGCGACATGTCAGATTTAGGCAAAATCTTGTAATTTTAATGAAATCGCATAGCCATATCTAGATAGTTTGGCTGATTTAAAGGGTTCCGAACAAAATATGAAAAAACGGAACCCTTATAGGATCACTCGTTTATCTGTCTATCCGTCCTTCTGTCACAGCCAATTTGCCCTGAATCGACTGGACCAAATCAGATGAAATTTGGTAGGATGGTGTGTGTAATCCTATGACTCAAACACAGATGTGCAAAGTATTTTTTTTTAACATGGGTAAATTTCGAGGGACAAATTAGGAAATAAAAAATGTTTTGCAAATCTTACGGTGTCATATTAAATGGAAAGGCTCGTTAAAAGGATCTCAAATATATTTTCTTTATTGTAAAATAAATAGTTTTGATTTTATTCATAAAAGAAGGCGAAAATTGATCATTTAACCATGATCTCCGAAACTACTAAGCCTAAAATTTTGATAATAAAAAATATACATGGATCATGGCTTGTAGATTACAGGAAAAATAATATAAGAATTATATCAACTGAAAATAAAGTGGTAAACTCAATATAATACGTGCACTTACGGACATGGACGGAAAATAGTTTACTAAAACACCACTGGATGGAAATGCTTGGGCGCGTCATTGGCAGCTTTTCGGTCATCCAACACCTCGAATATTAATTGATTAAAGAAAAAATCTATGAGGTGATGGCCACCACGCATGTCACGTCTCAACCCCTAAAAGCTCAAAAATTAAACCGTGCTCTAAGCATTTATACTTGCGCCGTTTTGCCTTGGAGTTTGGAGCTTGTACCGTGGGGGATTTTAATAGTACAAAGGAAATCCTATTATATGTATCAAGACCGCCCAAAACCATACCTCTTTATTTCGTCCGGTGAGATTATCCATTTCGATAAGCGATGCATGAATAACCTGACAGCGATGTCACTTGCAGACAGACACAAATAAGTTAAAAAATCCAAAAGCCTCACAATGCGCATTCAAGAAAAATTTAAATTACTTTTTATGTTAAACGAAACTGAATTAGATAGTAATCTATAGGTATATCTATACATATTAATAAAACAGTAAAAATGTGTCTTTTCATTGAATATATGTCCAATAAAAATATTGGGACAATGGAGACATATTAATAGAGTAAGAATTTTAAAAAAATGTCTGTCTGTTTGCTTGTCTGTTTATCTGTTTGTTACACGCTAATCTCCGGAAATACTGGACGGATTCAAATGAAACTTTTTATTATATAGCTGTTAAGCCTGGGCAACATACAGGCTATATTGATTTGGAAAATGGAACACCTGATGCAGAATTATAATGGTCCAGCTAAACTATAAGAAATATAAAAATGATGCCTTGAAAGAAGTTTTTTAACCTGATGAGCATTTTTATGATGAGGTATAAATAAAACCTGCCAAGTGTGAGTCGGACGCGCGCATGAAGTTATTCGTACCATAATCTATAAAAAATCACGTTTTTAGTATGGGAGCCACCCTTCAATATTAATTTTATTCTATATTTCGTATTTTATTGTCATGGGTGCAATAGAAATACATCATCTGTAAATTTCAACTGTCTAGCTATCACGGTTCATAAGATAAACCTATGCTTGGTGGCAGACAGACAGATGGATAGCGGAGTCTTACTGACAGGGTCCCGTTTCGACCCTTTGGGCACGGAACCCTAAAAATAGAAGATTTGGATCACCGGATACAGTACCAAGTTAAATTAATTTGCATAAACATTGTTTACACAAAATCGATGATTACCTGATGTTTAGCATAATATAATAACATAAAGCTAGGAGTCACTCCACGTAATGAATACGGTAACAGTTTGGGCCTAATTTTTGATATTGACTGGCCTAAACTGGCTAAAACTCCCATTTGCTGTCTAATCGTTTGAAGCTGTACATATAGAACGTTGCGAGACATTCGTCGAAATGACAGGACAACGGGCAATGTCACATTTCTGCTGTCGGAAGATTTTCGTGAAACCCTTCCATTTATAAGTCGGGGCACTAGGGTAGATGGGATTAACTTCTCATTAAAACTGTCTTATCTATGGCCTCAAATACGAAAGCTCAGATTGACAATGAAAAAGAGAGCCCAGCTTGGCGGTAGTTCACATGCCCAAGAGTTTTCAAGAATATTATTAAAAGTCGGGGAAATAGTACATTACTGCAGAGGCCGGGAAATATGGAAACGACGGACGAGTAGTTTTCAAGGCCGAACGTGAGCGAGGCCTTGACAATAATAACGAGTCCGGCAATGCCATTCCCACCGAGGCATGTGTAGTGCTTTTCTTTATAAATGTGAGGAAATCATTAAAGAAATAACCAGAAATATGCAAATATTTACCGAATGCAATTAATGTTTACTGCAAAGAGTATCTTCGTACTTTAAAAGAAAAGAAACTGCTTACCCGCGTTTTTTAGTGCAAAAGAAAACATAGCCCATACGGCCCGGTCATATTTTACGCAAAAAATGTAATACCGTAGATTTTTTTTCTATCGCAACAAAAATTAAGCATATTTTCGTGTGATTTTATAACAACATCATTTTAATATAATTGTGGTCATTAGAATATAAATAACAATATATAATGCTCAAAGTGCGCATTTATTTATTATGTGGTGGCAATTGGCTGTATGACAAGTTATGGAATTAAACGCTTAATGTCTTTGCTAAATATAAAAAACAGAATTTTAATCTGAAACGTCAATGTCACTGTCTTGTCATTCTAAATACACTTTATTCGTCTTTTTGTTTTGAGCAGCGGCCAGAAATGAATTTTCGTACTACTTTCCTGGCCGAGTCCAGCAAAGTAATGCACGAGTCAAGAATGACAAACTGCGTGTCTTCTTTTTACTACAATAATGCCTACATTTCCGAGCATATTTGAGAAAAGTCTCTTTCTTGAAGAAAATGGTGAGTCTTCTCAAAATACTTGACAAAGTTGTTCCCTTCGAAAAAGAAGCGCCATATTGACACCATAAATTAACGACGTGCAGCTATTTATGAAAAACTTTTGGGGCAAATACGTGGCGATGAAGTGGTTTATACTTTCTTCGATAGTGTAATTGATCAGGACGACGCCACCAATTATCCAGTTGAGTTTCTAAATTCACTTGCAGTGAGTGGTCCCTCTGCCCACAAAATTAGACTCGATGTCGCAGTGCCAGCATTATTCGGCCATCATGGATAAGTAGCATCACTTTTGCGCTATGGGATTGTAGTATAGGGAAATTCAGTTAATTTATACAGGGCGGTTAGTGCCCAAAAGATCTACATGTAATATATTGTAAACCAAATTTTAGGAAGATAAATTGCTTAACTCATCCATTTACATCTGGTAATGTGTCATTTTGTGAAATTTACACTAACATTGGCTTAAAAGAAATTGTGAGGTTATAAACTTTTACCGTGGTAGATACCTAAATAGACCAGTGTTGCCCAGGATGTATATATCACTATACTCTAAAAGCTGTTATCCGATGGCTATTCATATTTAAAACAAGTTGCCGGATGACTTTAAAGAGTTACCTGTAACATTATTCAAGACGAGATTACGTAAATTTCTTGAAGATAAATTATATTAAGTGCAGGAGTATTTGACGGATAATGATGGTAAGTTATTTAAGTTTGCGTGTGTATAAAAATAAAATTTAAAATAGTTTAATTGCACTTAACTTTAAGTTAAAGAAAATTTGCATGCCTAATATGGTGAAATGTTTGACACTTATTATTTTAATTACCACCCCTGTATGTACATTCACATTTGTTGCAAATTAAATATGTTTATGTTTATGATAACGCTGATGCGAAATTTGACTCTGCTGAATCTGTGTAACGGAACCCGACTTAAATTTAATGCTTTGCAGCGAAATATATTTGAAGCTGAGATTCTCACTGGAAGTGGTGCCAGTGAAACTGTATTTATTCCACGTATACCACTCATTCCCCACATTTTTCCTTTTAAATTTAAGCAAACACAGTTTCCTGTGACCACTTGCTTTAGTATGACAATTAATTAGTCGCAGGGTCAGACACTTAAAGGCGTCGGCGTCGACCTAACAACTGGTTTTTCACATGGCCCACTTTATATGACTTTCTCCAGGGTTAGTTACGCTTCAGTTCTTACTTCTTTTTATTCGCTCCCTAGGAAAAGACTCCCAACATAATTTAAAAAAGATTTTTTTAACTAGGTATGTATTCAATATAAATAAAAATACAACACTGCAATAAGTATTTTCTTTTGTATTAAGTATGTATTTATATTCATACGTGCAATGTGAATATAGAGACAGTTTAAGTCCAAAAAAATGCTTGACCCTGAAATGCTGAGAGTAGTACTTGAACGCTTAAGTTTATGTTTTTGATAATGCTGATGCGAAATTTAACTCCGCTGAAACTGTGTAATTGAACCAGACTTAAAGTTAATGCTTTGCAGCG
Source organism: Acrobasis suavella (assembly GCA_943193695.1). Classification (NCBI taxonomy): domain Eukaryota; kingdom Metazoa; phylum Arthropoda; class Insecta; order Lepidoptera; family Pyralidae; genus Acrobasis; species Acrobasis suavella. The sequence continues at coordinate 36,779,332 of OW971928.1, forward strand.
AAATATACATAATTGAAGCTGCGATTCTGAAACTGGGATTGGTGCCAGTGAAACTGTATTTATAATTGTACGTAAAGTATATGTGTGTATATATATATATATATATATATATATATATAATTTGGATCCAAGAAACATTACCAATTCACCACGGTGGTCTTGGGATCAGAAAAATTTCAGGTGTAGCACTTCCAGCGTTTCTGTCCTCAGTCTATAGCACGGGTAACCTCGTCGGTAAGATTCTAGGCCCGTCGCTAAGCGACAAAGGGGTAGCCGGCTTTGCTGTGGCCAGTAATGTTTGGATTGGTGCACCCGGTACGGGCCAAGCTCTACCCTCGAATCCGGTTTCGTAGCGGCAATGAAATGAGCCTCTTTGCTTACTTATTCAGAAATAACTATTCGCCTATAGGTCTCGTCTCTTAGCCAGCTGTAAGCCAGAGTCAGGTTACTGGTTAAATGCCATACCGTCGGCCAGGGCAGGCACCCTTTTGGAGAGAACTACTTTTAGTTTAACGGTCAGTCTCCGATTAGGTTCTGTTAGAACGAATGAGCCACATTGCTGTCACTGTGGGATATCGATCCCCTGGCCTGTTGTCGCAGCGCAGGGCGTTTTTCACGTCACGCTACTTTGAATGACGTCATCCATCGTACTCTTGCCAGTGCTAGTGTGCCAGCAATTCTTTTACCGAATTTTATCGCGTGGGACGATGGCCTGACGCTTATCTTTTGGAAGAACAGGCGGTCGCTTGTGTGGGATGCTACATGCGTACACTGTAGCTCCATCCCATGGACGAGCGACTGCTCGAAAAGCGGATGTGGCAGCGACGGCAGCGGAAGCCATCAAGAAGCGCAAATGTTCTGCTATAGGAGAGTCATATTTGTGACATTTGTGACTTTTGCAGTGGACACCTTAGGGCTTTGGGATGCGGAAACTCGTAAAATTTTTAAGGCAATTTCCGCACACCTGAGCGTTTAAGTATTGTTATCTAACGCGGAAATACCGCCGCAAATTGCTGCCGTCACAGGGCAAAGTACCCACTTTGCCCTGTGACGGCAGCAATTTGGCCTCAATTTTTCTATTATTTAATATAAGTTATTATTGTCTAATTATTTTTATTATATTTAGTTTTAATTTTGGTAGTATTTTAGTTTTAATTAAGTTCTTTTTTTTTTCTTCTTATATTGTGTATATTTTTGTGTGTTTAATAAATGATATGATATTATATTAACGCTCCGTTTATAAGGCGTGCAAAAACAAAACAAGGTAACTTATTTTGCCAACGAAATCTTGTGTTCCTTATGAAAGCATTCCTAATACAATTTATATGTGAGACCCGAAGAGAGGATCATATTTTCTGAACCTCTGAAAACGTAAGTACTTATTCAAATAAGTCCGAAGGCTCTCAAGGCCTTTTGTTTATGGCGTATTATGTTCTTGTTACAAAGGAACATGTATAATAAGGCTTTACTTTTTCCTCGTTTTTTGTATTGAGAAGAATGTTTTTTCTTAAAAATAAATTGTAGTTTATTGTTATTTTTATAACACACAATAATAAAGATTTAAAACAAACATTTCGCATAGTTTTATGCATCATTTGCCATCAAAATTGGTGGCTAAGACCGTGCGAAGTGGAAAAGACACAGAAATATGAAAAAGAACAGAGAAGTTTCTATATATTTACACATTAAGGTTCTCAAAAAATGGCGGGAAAAGTTTAATTTCAGGGCCCGTAAAGAGCTTCTTTCAACCAAGTCAAACGTCTATACGCTAGTTAGGATAACTACTTTCCATTTAAATTTGCGTGTACGCAAACTACGCGCCGAGCGATTTAGAATAGCTAGTAGTTTCTAGGTATAGTTTGCTGTTTCATATTTGCTGTTGCCTTCTGTCTAGACACAAGTACAATGATAGTCATAAAATTATTGCTTCGGGCTTCGGGCCATTACTGTTTTCCAACTCAATAACTTTATCACATTTGGTATTTTACAACTTACGACACTATTAAATAGGTTCTTAAGGTCTAATTTTAAAAAGTAAAGTTTATGAAATTTAATATTTTCCAAAACGCAAAATAAAATCTACAATACAAGCACAACGAGCGGTAATGATTATCATGAAGGGTGAAAAATATTCAAGCATCGAACTTGCTTCTTAAATTTATTCCTTTTTAAATAAGAAGAAGTTGTGATTTCTTTACCAAATCTTAAAAAAGGCCGTACTTACTTGTATAAAAAAGCGAGAGAGAGAACCTTACAATCTTGGTCCATGAAGAGAACATTTTGTGCTTTAAACACGGGCAGTCCTAAAACTTAGGAATATTAAGTACTTACACAATAAACAATAATAATGCTTTGCTCCGAATACTTCTAGCTAATAAATAACCATCGAGAAAACAATTAAACCGACCACTTAACTAAAATTCAGTTGTTCCAATTCTTAGATAAAATTGCGTTAAAATAAACAGCATCGAAATTCACGAATGCCTTTAATTTCTGTGCCGAATTTCACCGCAAAATTCAAGTTACAATTTTAAACCAACGTCAAAATATTAAAGAGGACATAGAAGGGTATCTCATAAAGGTAAAATCACGTTTTCTTATCTTTAGGTACAAGTCCACTGTCACACTGAACCTTTGGGCTTTATGCCCATAGGCTCTTTCTATCACGTAAGGGATAAAGACGTGATTAGTATTTATATTTTTCGGAGTCCCGTTATATTCTCTTTGCGGCAAACACCCAATATATAAATAAAAAAAAATACTAATATGAATTATTAAGTAAATTTACATATTATAAAACTAGCTGTGCCCGCGACTTCGTCCGCTTGAAAATCCGTTCAGCAGTTTCGGATATTCGGGTGTACAATGTGCATACATACACTGACATAAAAACAAAAGTCTTAAAAATCTTTTTAGAGTTCTGTAACTCTTTATATATCTTGCTCACGAATATATACTTTAATATCTGTATTTGGTGCCCGCGAATTGACTGTATATTTACAGTTCGATTTTTTTATTGTGATGCGGTATACTTTTAATATTGCAAATGTGACAGTTTATAAGGATCTATAGATGTATGGATATCAGTTACTCATTCAGACAACTTATAAATGGATTATAATGAACCCTTACAATAATAATCATAACCTTTGTGTATAAATATAGGAACGCAGACAAAGTCAGTAGTCAAACGTATCTGTAAAAGTCTCCGAGGCGCGAGATAGTGTGTGACGTTCTCGATCAGCAGTCAAACGTAACTCCCTATCTGTAAAAGTCTCCGAGGGGCGAGATAGCGAATGACGTTCACGATCAGCACTTAGTCGAGACTTCCTTTGAGTGGAACTCTCCGAGGCGCGAGTCAATGAATTTCGTTCTCGATTAACACTTAGTCGTGTCTGCCTTATGTCATTGGATTCTTAAGATCTACTCATCCGCTTTCTTTTCGCTTGTCTAATATTTTGAGACAGATTTGACTTACTTCGAAGCATTTTTGAAAGCAAAGCACAAAATACAACAATATATATATTTAATTCAATGAATCTTTGTAGCTAAGAATTTTTTAAAGATAATATCCGAAATATAATACGTAACCAATACACAAAGCAAGATCACAACATCCGTATTGCTATAGCCAAATGTCAAACTTAGTTCAATAAATCCATAAAGCCAAGAAGTTTTTGAAGATATCCGAAATATCTTACCAATCCACAAAGCAAGATCAGAAAGTTCGTATTTTCGTAGCCAAGTGTCAAATTATAAATCAACAATATTATCCGAAATATTAACTAACCAATCTACAAAGTAAGATCAGAAAGTCCGTATTTTCATAGCCAAGTGTCAAATTATAAATCAACAATATTATCCGAAACATTAACTAACCAATCCACAAAGCAAGATCAGAAGTCCGTATTTTCATAGCCAAGTGTCAAATTATAAATAAATCAGCAATATTATCCGAAATATTAACTAACCAACCCAAAAAGCATCAAAACAAGATCAGAAGTCCGTATTTTCATAGCCAAGTATAGCCAAATATCAGTATAAAAACAACAAATTCAACAATTCAACAACGGTAAGTAACCAAATCACAAAAGAATCAAAAGATTTTACGTACAGAGCAATTTTTTTTTAGATGACATACATAGGTTGCCTCGGACGGCATTTCCTACTTCACCGGACAAGGTTTGAGGAGCAAGCTAGGGACTATGGCAAATTTTGAGGTGCTGCAACACCCATGTTTAGCCGGAAGGACCGAAGCTACGGTGCCAGAAAAGCCTATTTAGGACGTACAGGGCTAAACAATCAGCTTGTATTTATACTTTTTCACAAAAACAACCACAGCGCGTTTTTAAGTTTCTTGAGGCGCCATCTGTTGTTATTTAATGTAACTATAAAATCGCCCATAGAAAACTTATCTTCAAACTTTATATGACGATAACTTTTTTATCTGACAACAGATTTCGATGAAACAAAGCATATATGTTGCTCAGAGCTAAGATAGGCTTGATCTTGTAGTGAAAACCGCGTAAAAATCTGTTCAGTAGTTTTAAAGATTAGCGTGTACATACAGACAGACAGACAGACAAACAGACAAAAAAATCTTTTTTGTATTCTGGTACTCTTTTTTATCGCCCACACCTATTTTTTGTTAATTTTATCAAATGTACAGACACGCGGTTCCTACTGTTTTATTATATGTATTGAAAAACAGTATGTCGTCCATCCCCTAATATTTTTTTCTTTGGCATAAAGCCCAAAAGTGAAGACGTGTTTGGCATTTTTGCGTTTTTATATATAATTATAAGGTACTTCTTATTAGTGATAGATGGATTCTATTTATTAAAGAGTATTTTTATTTAAATACTCTTAAATCAACGCTTAAAAACGCCTAAAATATTAAAAAATATCAGCTGATACATTCCACCTACCTATTTTCTTTTTTTTTCAAACCAGCAAGCTAGAGCTTCTCGAGATGTTCGTAATTCCTTTTCGTCTCCTTTTTTGTAAAAGGAGACGGAAAGGAATTAAGTAGCTGATATTGTTATCAGCAGGAATAGCACATTACTGCAGAGATCTAGAAGTATGGCATTGCCGAACGAGAAGTTTTCAAGGCCAAGCGTTAGCAAGGCCTTGACAATAATTACGAGTCGGGCAATCCCATTCCCGCCCACGCATGTATAGTGCATTTCTCAAAAAATGTGAGGAAATCATTAAATAAATAACCAGAAAAATGCACATATTTTCCTACAGCAGTTAATGTTTACTGCAAAGAGTATATAATCAATCACTACGTACTTTGAAAGAAAATAAACTGCTTTCCCGCGTTTTTTAGTGCAAAGGAAACATAGCGCCCGGTCATATTTATCGCAAAAAATGTAATAGCGTAGATTATTGTTTTTTCTCTCGCAACGAAAAACAAACATTTTCGTGTGATTTAATACCAACATTGTAATAAAGTTGTAGGCATATTTATATAAATGCTCAAATAGTGCAGTTTTTATATTTAGTAGCAATTGGCTATATGACAAGTGATGAAATTAAACGCTTAATATCTTTGCTAAATGTAAAAACAGAACTGTTATCTGAAACGTAAATGTCACTGTCTTGTTATTCTGAATACACTTCCTGACGTCTTTGTTTTGCGGCCAGGCATGAATTTTCATACTTCTTTCCTGGCCTAGGCCAGTAAAGAAATGCATGAGCCAAGAGTTACAAACTTCGTGTCTTCTTTTTACTACAATAATGCCTACATTTCCGAGCATGTTTAAGAAAAATATATTTATGATGTGACGGCATACCTCTGTAGGTAACTCTGACTCAACCTCTTTGAAATATTGATTTAAGTAAGTATAAAAAGAAATTTTTGGTCATTTCCATGGTGACAAAAAAAAACTAGTGATAAAATTTTCTCGAAACAAAAAGACTTCCTTCTTTACTCCTTCTTAATTTACGAGAACTATACTTTCCCATATTGGTGGCCCAGGCCGTGATATAAATAACCAATCTTCTTTCCCATACCTCTATTATATCCTGTTTAAATAGTATACCCTTATTGCAAAGAAATTTCCAGTCAAGATATGGTTGGTAATTTCTTCATGGTTTTCATAAATATGTGACAGTAGGTGGCAATACAGTGACGTCTGGTCCAATCGACTGTTGTCATTGGACCATTAGTTGACAAGATACTTTGCTCCGTCAAATGTATACAATTATTGGACCTGACTTCACTGTGCTACCATCTGGTGCCGTATTTTTAAAAACCCTCATTCTGTACGATCTTTTAGTTTTGCCCACGTCTAGTTTAAAACTCGGCGAAGTCATTATGGCCTGAAAATAAGAGGACACTGTTAACTCTTTGTCTTTGAGCGAAGGCGAGACGTCAGCGTCGAAAAATAAATAAGGAGTGGTTTGACGTTTGCCACACACTTGCGAATTTAGTTTACAAGTGCAGTGAATGTCTGGTGATGAAGTACTCGACGCATTAGCATAATACATACATAATATGCATACACTGTCAAGTTTTTATCCCTAAGGGGTACATAGATTGTTTTGGGTCTTGCGGTTCTTAGCAGAAAGAGCAAGACTCAAAGTCCAATTTAAGCTTGATGATGGGCGAGAAATCTATGTTAATAGGCGATGCGCCTAGCAACCTGTTACTATTTTAATTCTATCTTCACCCCTACCATCATGCTAAATGTGGCCTTTTAGTTTTACGACCCTAGCTCTGTCTGTCCGGTCAGAGACAAAGACGCGATAATAATAATATTTTTTATCAATCAATGTTTTTAAATGTTGTCGCAAGTATATAGGAAATGAAAAAAAAAGAAAATTATTGGAATCTTTAATAAATCACGCCTAAATATTATTGGTCTAAAGTGTCTTTGTTGTCTTTAAGTGGCGTAAAGTCCCAAGTCTGCAGCAATCCTATCCACTGCGATCTCATTCAACGCCCACTAATTGGAAACGCCGAACGAATGCAGACTTATTATTTTGAATTGGATTTTAACCAAAACTTTTATATATTAAGCTTTTTACGATAAAATTTCAGAGAATTTTCTTTGATTATATAGAAATGTAAAAACTATATTATACTATATGAAAATTTTGAGCCTTTGCTGCAAAAGGTTGACCGACTTTTAATACAGTATAGCTATTTTGCAGCAGACAAAAAAAGTGGAGTAACATTGTAACACAGTGGTATCCCAAAAACAGCAAGGAGAACAATACACAAGACAAGAAGATGAACTCTAATTGACAGTGGGTTCAAATTGGAGAAGAGTCGCAAGAGATAGAGTAAGAGAACAGTAGAAGTGGTTAGAGTTAGAGGAGGCCTATGCCAGGAGGAGGCACACTGAACTCAGAGATATTTTTAGGAAATACTACAAAAATCAAAACTCAATTTTAGAATAACGAACTAATGGATAAAGCATAAGCATCTTATAATACAACTGATTTCTTCTATCATTACTTTCTGCGCATCAGAATCAGAAATAATAAAAGCTTGCTCATATTATTTTATAGGGCACTTTTTCTAATACAATCGAGTAATTATAAAATAATCAAATTTACGAAAATCCCTGTTTTTTGATTTTTTTCTTTGTATACGCGTAATAGTCTACCTAGATGCCAAATATCAACTTTCCAGAGAAGAAGAATGCTAGGATAATTTCCTTTTTACTTTTCGATCTATAGAAAAGAAAATCTTTAATAAAAATATAAAGCGAAAAAAGACATATACGTATTACGTATTTTTAAGAAGGATTTCGATGCAGAGGCACCTACAAAAAATTACGATTGATATATATATTAATATTTTTTACTATACAGAAAAAAATACGTTCTAATGAATTCAAATATTTTGTTTAGAATTTATTTTTTATTTTATTAATTTGTGTGTCAAATATATAAAAATTTTAGCTAGAAACGTGTATGAAATTATTAGTTTATTTATTGTTTTTTTTTATTGAAATCCATGATTATTTCTTGGTCTTTCTTACGATAATAGCGTGCAAATTCAGTTGTATATTTTTTAGATATCCTAATTTTAATTAGTGCAAGCTTTTATTTTTACTTGCATTGTTGGCATCCCATAGTTGGTAAAGGTCGCTCCTATCAGCTTCCAGTTGCTTCGATCTTTACCTATTTCTCTCTTTGTATAACATGTCTACGATTGTATATGTTGCAGTTGGATTGTGTAATCCGTTGTTTGACAAAACCTCTAGCTATTTGGCTCGAAAAGTTGTTCTTTATTTTATTTTTTTAATCACGCGTAGCATGGAAATGAAACTTCAATTCAACTTCTTACTATGTAATCCAGCATTCAGCATCATTAAACACCAATGACGAATGATAATCAGCTGAATACAATTGGATATATAAATGTTCTAAATGCGTCAAAATCAATATAGCTGTAACTTATTCAATAAACACTCGTATATGACGGGGCAAAAGTTGTCCTTTATTTTTTTGATCACGCGTTGCATGGAAATAAAACCTCAATTCAACACTTTACTTTGTAATCTAGTCTCCAAAATTATAAACACCAATAAGGAATGATGATAATTAGCTTGATGCAATTGGATATCGAAATGCTGTAAACCCGACATCTCAATGACGTAACGGTTACTTACGGCCTTCTTTTACATATATACGTAAATTTCCCATCTTGCTGAAAGGCGGGCGTCGAAATAACAATATGAGGAACAAGCTAAAAGTCTGCTTTATTCTTATAAACAATATAAAATAAGTTCTATCTTATTTATCCTATTATCAATGTGTGTTACTTTTGTTTTTTTTTGAAAAGGTCAAAAACAATATAAAAATAAATAAAAACCATTGGAGTAAGAATGCCAAAAATCAAACAGATTTTTAAGCTATTCACGAACAAGGCTTTGGTTTAAATTAAAATGACATAGTAACCAAAATCGGTTATGTTGACTTTCGTTGTCATAATAGTGACATCCCTAATTGGCGAGGCAGTTCTAGACGCGACACCGAGAGTCGAGAGTTGTTAAAACCGATTTTTTGTTTACTTCCTACAAATTGGAAAAATAATGATGTCGATTGTAAAGATTCTGCTTCGGCAGAGGGTCTATCTTGTATGGTAGAACTTTTTAGTTAAGAATATTATCATGCATAACAGCGTATGGTAGAAACCTCATTTCGTAGAATTTAGATTGGCATTTCTCATACATTTAGAATCCATAATTTTTAAATTAATATTCATCTTATGGGATAAACTTGATAGTTATAATAATTAAAACGAAGAATCATTATGTCGCAGACAATTCATAGCTAGAATGTCGTTTTGGCATAAAATCCATTTCTATGTCATTATAAGGCAGAACCATCATATATTGGAATATGTACAGTAAGAATCATCATTTGGCTTAAGTGCTCATATTGCAGATAAGGTATAGTAAGAAAAATGTGTATTTCATCGATAGGTACCGTAACAAATCAAATGGTTGAACACTGTCATTTATTTACCGCAAAATAAAACGATAATATTTATTGCTACATCTTTATTATCAGGCGTTATACAAATAATATGTATTTTTATTAAAGGTACTTTAGTTATAATCAGTTGTCATTATCATTTATTTTGTTAAGATAAACAAAGATGGATCAATCAGAAGAAAGTAATTTAAAAGTGTTTAAATCAAATAAAGGTGGATTCAAGTTAGAAGAGGATTTATTTACGAGAAAAATAAAGTGAAAAGTGATAAATACTATTGGTTGTGTGAAATGAGCAGGAACAAAAAATACAATTGTAAAGTAAGGATCATCACCATACATAACAAAGAAAGTAACACACATACATTGATAAGCAAAAAATACTTGACCATAATCATCACCCTGATGTTATGAAGTCAAAGATAGCAAACATTGTTAATTCAATCAAAGAAGAATCCACTCACAACGTGGGGAAAAAAGCAAGTCAAATTATCAATGATTGTTTATCTACTACATCAGAAGTAATATCAGCAAATTTGCCGACAATAAAAAAAAATTAACAAATTATATACAGAAATAAGAAAAAAGGGAAACAGCCAATTACTGAACCGGAAACTGTAACTTTTCAACTTGATATGAATAACTTGAATTGTGAATATTTGGAGAATGATTTGATTATAAGAGATCAATCAAACGATGGACTGCGAATAATTATGTTTACCACAAAAAAATTACAGCATTTAAGTCGTTACAAATATTGGCTTGCAGATGGCATATTCAAAATAGTTCCGAAAATATTTCATCAACTTTATGTGATACATGGATCTGTATATAAGAATGTAACATTTCCGATGATACTTGCACTAATGACTAATAAAGATAAGACTAGCTATGATACATTGATGAAAATGTTAATGGAATGTTGTTCATTATGGACTTTGAAAAAGCGCCGCAAATTAGTTAAAAAAATTATTTTGATAATGTTATAATTAAAGGTTGCAATTTTCATTTAGGGCAAATAATATACCGGAAAATACAAAAAAGTGGGTACCAAAAATTGTATGGTAATGATATTAAGTTTGCTATGGATATGAAATGTTTATTTGCTCTTTCTTACTTGTCTCCTGGCGATATACCTATTTATTTTGACGAATTGCGCAAACATATATCCCCGAGGCAAATACTGTCGCACAATGGTTTAGTGATAATTATGTCTGGGGAACAAGTTCTTCGCCACCAAAATACGAGCCCAGCTACTGGAGTACAAAATATTTAATAGACCAGGATATCCCTAGAACGCAAAACTATGCTGAATCGTGGCATCACAGAATAAATAACATAGTGAGTACAAATCATGTGGGATTCTATAATATATCAAATCAATTAATCAAAAAAATAAAATACTCAATCATAGAAATTGAAAAACTAGGCACAGGCGCCCCACCACCAGCAAAACGAAAAAAGTTCTAGACAAAAAAGCTCGCATTGAAGAGATATTAAATAATCAGTCAGACTACACAAAAATTGGCTTTTTAAAGGCAATAGCGGCTAATTTAAGATTAGCTTAACACAAATTTCCTATAGAATTTAAAAATTTATGAATATAATAATTTTAACCAAGCGGTTGACTTTAAATGTATTGTTATTTTAAAAATTACATAAACATATAATAAGTTAAGATTAGTTTAAGATAAATTGTCTGAAGTTGTTTAATTAATTATTATAATAATTATCTCATTAAAACACCTGATTTTGAATAAATTATTTTATTGTCCTATTAACAAAGAAGCATGTAGTATTTAGCATGTGTAAAGATGCAGCATAGAAACATGCTTAAACCATGCAAGCAGGCATGCATGCAGCAAAGAAGCAGGCATGCAGTATAAAAGCAGCCATGCAAGCAGGCATGTAGCATACAAGCAGGCATGCAGCATACAAGCAGGCATGCAGTATGCAAGCAAGCATGCAGCATACAAGCAAGCATGCAACATGCAAGCAGGCATGCATCATGCAAACAGGCATGCATCATGCAAGCAGGCATGCAGCATGCAAACAGGCATGCATCATGCAATCAGGTATGCAGCGTGCAAGCAGGCATACAGCATGCAAGCAGGCATGCAGCATGCAAGCAGGCATGCAGCATGCAAGCAAGCATGCAGCATACAAGCAGGCATGCCAGGGATTAAATATATACACGTGCGACGCAAGGGATTGCTAATTTTAGTTTAACTATAAGAATATGGAAGAATCATCATGACCATTTCATTTGTTTCTTAAACGTATCAAACTTACATACCCTTCGAATAACAAGGTATAGTTTTATAAACTAGGTCTAGAACCCGACCACGGGAAGATTTTTGCTGAAAAGTACGTTTATGCTTTGAATAGCACAACAGAGAAAAATAGCTTGTAATATATATATATATATATATATATATATATATATATATATATATATATATATATATATATATATATATATATTAAAAATGTGTTAATTGAGCCCTTTTGTTTGATACAAAACACGGTATGATTTGATTTATTAAATTTTTTGATTACTTACTTTTTGGGACTACCATACGTACCATGAAAATCATAGAAGATATGAGAAAACAGATAAACATACATATGTTTATCTTACATACATACAATGATACATTACATAGTGGCGAAACACATAATCCTCCTTTTGGCTTTGCCGTAGACAGGTTAAAAGGCTCCTAGCCGCCTTTTATAATTTGTTAAAACATTACAATGACTAGTCAAAATTAAACAAAAAGTCACTGACCCGCGCCCCAACGGATGACAACAGGGTGTTGCCTAAATAATATATAGAAATTAACGTCTGCACCCAGGGCGAGGTTATACAGGGTGTGTACACACGCAATGGTGTCAGCCACACAATGGGTAAGTGACACAAAATATGGGTTCAATTTGCCGACGCAGTACAGCTTTGGGAGTTGTGTCTTCATTTCAACGTTTTATTTCAGTTGCCAATGTTGCACAGTCCGCATTTTGAAACCCCGATTAAACGATTGGGCCGATTACGATCCGGTTTTTGTTTGAAAGCTGACGTGATTGAGATGGATCTAAGCTACAGTTGTGTCGGAGATAACTTAATTTTTTTTTATTCCTTGTTTTTATAATGTTTTTGACCCAGTCATCTACACAATTCCTATAATTGGGTTGATGACTGGGTCAAAAACATTATTCGGAACAGTTAGTATAATAAAACATCACAAAAAAATGTCACTTTCTATTGCTCATATCCACTTGCAACATGATTTTAGATTAACAAATGCACAGAAACGGACTTTTTAGTATTAACGTTTAGAAAAAGTATTGATTTGACTTGTTATCATCGAGAGGATTGTACTTACTTTATACTAATATTAGGTATTTACCTGTGAAATTGCCGTTCTGTATGAAAAAATTTAAACGAATTTTTTTCACGTATTTTTTATTTGTATTAATCGAAGTATTTACCCATGCAATCAACGCATCTTTACCAACGCAGTGGCAGTTTATGGATGCCCTTCTTAAAGAAATCAGCTGGACGGGAGGCAAAAAATTCTTTAAAGGCATATTTTGTACTGCCTCTCGGGTATTGAATTTTTTTCCCGCCAAGAAGTTATCCAAATTCTGGAAAAAGTAGTAGTCTGTAGGCGCAAGTTCTGGTGAATAGGGCGGATGACGGAGAGCTTCCAACTTCAGTTCTTGCAACTTGGAGACCGTCTGCTGTGCAGTATGAGGTCGCGCGTTGTCGTGCAGGAGCAGCGGAGAGAAGCGATTGACCAATGCTGGTTGGAGATGTGCCAGCTTCTCCATCATTCTGTTCAGTTCTTCACAGTACACATCTGTAGTAATGCTCACCCCGTTTGGTAAGAACATAGACGTAAAAATTTTTTTACTACGTAAATAGACAGAACTAGCAAAGTACGATAAACAATCCGTTAATGGTCGGTTAATAAACTAATCGCTATCTCTTTTGCTCTTGTGAGGGCTCACAAGAGCAAAAGAGATAGCGATTAGTTTGACGTGTGACCAACTTTTGAATGAGTCGACTCCTGGAAACCAGACTTATATAGTGACACACAAAAATTGGATTTTTCTAATTGTAAACTGTGTTAATTCATAACTTTTCTTACCTTGGAAAGATGGTTTCGTGCAGCTTTATCGACTATGATACAACAACAAACTATACTCCCAATAAATACACTTTTCACAGGTAATTTTGCTACACTCGTCCTTTACCTATTTGTCAATATTTTCTTCGCAACTTCACCAAAAAACCACTTGAAATCACGCATTTTATATTTTTATTTAGAGATAACACAATATTTATTAGTTATTAAAGGAATTCAGTAATATATTGCATAAAATATAAAATTATTTGATTTCGCTAGGGCTTGACTAATTTATTGACGTCATTTTATGACATGAAAATATATATCGATATAAAATCAAATGTTTTTGGTCGAACCAGTACAAACTTTTATTATGTATTCCCAACATTTGTTGTGGTCAATTTTATCAGTATAGCGCAACTCCTTATAAAACATCGATATTAGTAATATGAAACGTAATAAGTACTTAATTATTGTAGCAAAAGTAATGAATTACTTATTATTTTAACAGATTTCCAACAAATGTACATAATAAAGTTAAATGGATATCCAATGTAAATAGACCGGGTTGGAGTCCCATAAACTTTTCAACTGTTTGCAGTAAACATTTTGAGCCAACGCGTTTTATACTCGTACAAAGAAAGCAGGTGCACCTTTTAATCAAGGATTCTTTGCCAACTTTATTTCTACTTGTAAGTGTACATAATACGTCAGTTGGGTGCTGGAATATTTTTGGTTAATATTTCAATTGAAGCCCTTTTTACGTGAAAAGTATTTAAAACGTGAAAATTAAGTTTAAATCCGAACTTGAACTCAGTATAATGTAGCTTCTTTTAACGATAGTAAACAAAATGAATTTTAGAAAACTATTGTAAATTCTTAATATTTTACTAATATCTGTCAACTGAACAACTTTCCCCAAACATATATAAAAAAAAAACAAAAATTGTTTTTTTGATATGTTATTTTAATATGTTCCTCGAGAAAGTTGTTCAGCCTGATTACAATTTCAGTATTTTTTTTGTCCCTTTATTATGTATTTTTATCCGTTAATTCCATTTTCCACCTAACTAATATACATACTAAACTGACTTTTAGGCTAGCTTGATGCAAACAAAACTAAATGTGTAAAGTTCTGCTTACCGAATGTTACAAAAATTCCAACACGTTTACTTATTAATAAGAAAGTAGTAGATATGGTAAATAACGCAACGTTTCTGGGAATAACACTTGATTCCGGGTTGCAATAGGGTGCTTATATTTAAAAATTAGCCTGAAAACTTAGCTCTGCAGCCTACGCGGTTAGAATAATTAGGCAGATGACGGACGTTGATACAGCGCGTTTGGTATATTTTAGTTACTTCCATAGTGTTATATCCTATAGAATATTGCTATTGGGTTATGCTGCAGAAATAAATACCATATTTGTTTTACAAAAACGCGCTGTTAGGTCTATATATAAACTAGGTGCTAGAGAATCTCTTAGGGAACTTTTTAAAGACATAAATATTTTGAGTCTCTTCGCAATTCATTTATGCGAACATTATAAACGTGCGTCAGTCAGAACAAACATGCATACATAGTATTAACACTAGAAATAAAAATAAATTAGCTATCTCAGCTTTTCGGTTAGAAAAAAACAAAAAAGTCTTTTGTGGGTCTCAGTTTGCGTCTCTATAATAAAATTCCAGAAAATGTAGTAGCGTTACCATTATCTAAGTTTAAGACTGCCGTTAAAAATCATTAATTAAAAAATGCTTATTATCATGTAAATGACTATTTATCTGATCAAAATTCTTGGAAATAGTTGACTGTAAATTTTAATTGTATTATTTAGATGTATAATATAATGTATACTGAGCTTAAGTGTAAATCTGTATTGTAACTGAAACATAGCCCATCATCAGGCTGGGTAGGGACCAATACTAAACTGGGTTTCTTTCGGCGTAATCTTCCCAGCAGTGGTCGTTTCGAAACGCTAGTAGTTTTTAGCTTTTGCACTAAATTAATATTTAAAAAATGACCTTCATTAAGAGATAAATTTATCCTACATTGAATAAATTTTTTTGACTTTGAGCTACATCTACTCCACTAGGGATAGAGATTAAAATGTTTTTAGTAGTATTTTTTTTATCAATTCATAATCAAAATACATATTTTATCGATATTGACGAACTATATGTGTCGTGTAGTAGATACAACCCTTTTAAAATCAGACGACATTTTATTTCTGGTCTCATTTTACATTAAGCTAGTTCCATCTTCTTACTTTTAAATCTGTGGGTAAGAAGCTGTGATGAATCCGGCGCTAGACCACCAAACAGTGACCATCACTTTTCTCGGGGTAAGTTTTCGTTTAGGGCATTGTTTAGGTGCTGAACCAGGATCCAACCAACTTGCTGAGCGCTTGCGGTTAGCAATCGCCTTTGATTCGTCATTGTCGACCAAAGTCTTCATTTTTCAGGTCGAAATTTCCAGAACGGAAGCGAGCAAACCAATAACAGGTGGTGCATTGGTTTGTAGTGTTAGCTCCGTAAACGTCGTTGATGTTGCGTGCCGCTTGTGCCGCGTTGCTGCCACGACGGTACCCATATTCTATAATTACTCGAATTTTTAACGTATCCATGATGACAAAAAAGATTGAAATGCGATGAAAATGTAACACTAATCAATAAACAAATGACTATTTTAGGAAAAAAAAATCCATGTTTTTAAAATAAAATTAATTTGAAATTAGAATTCTTAGCCAAACAAAAATTATTTTGATTTAAAATGGCCAGTACTGCAGAACGGCAATTTCATAGGTAAAGGCGTATTATTACCTACGTCATTAGTAATTATCGCACTAAAAATAAATTAAAGTCGTTATTTATCATCATATACGCACATTTTTACGAAACATGTCAATTAGCAATATGGACAAAACATTCTCTTTTTACACACACACTTCCGAGAGTCCCGAGGTATCGTAAAATATTATTAAAGGAAACGGGCAGCATTATCTTCAGTGCAAGGACTTTTAACTATCTACTGCGTTCACTATTTCGCTTGCTTGGTATGGAAAATCCTTTCTTTATTAAGAGAGGCCTATATAGTCTATATATGGATGACAAAAACCTACTTGTGTTTAGGGCGTTATTGGTTGCTCTGAACTATTTTAACTATTTTAAGGCATCTTTTCCATAATTTCCTCATCTTCGTTTATTCTGCTTCATCTTAGCATACGTTCTAGGTTGCCTCTTCTTTTATGTAGTATTTGAATGTTCTTTGGAATCCTTAGCTATACAGCTGTACTGCTTCGAAGCTCGGGGTATGCTTTCCCGTTTTGTCTTCTCCAAATATAAGTTATTATGCACATCGATGGTCATTTAAAGCTGCCGAAATGAATTTGACCGCCTGCCTGACTTCAACCCTCCTTGGAAATGCAGTTGAAGGTCGAAAGGTTTAAACTTTTAACCTTAGTTACCTCGTAGTGGTTATACCTAATCACTTTTTTACCTCTTACGACATTCACAGAAAGAGACGGGAGTGGTTTTATTCTGATACCTGGAGACTACACCGTTTGACATAAATCCGTATGATATCAGCAAACATTCCGAACGCTCACCAGTCGAATCCCATGCGGCGTAGAATTGTGACCATTTCGCGAAAAATTTAAATTTATTTTATTTAAAAACTTTATTGAGCCAAAACCTTTAATAGTTGGACTTAATACTAAAACATTCTCTCCTTGTCAACTTTTAGAAAAAGATAAACAGATAAGAAAGCTGGCATCTAAATAGCAGATATTTAAATGATATAAAGCCAGATATCTAAATCAGTTTAAATGATCATAAAAACAATAAATACATATTTAATACATAATATACATAACTAAAATAGAATATATATACCTACATACATAAATGGAAAATGGTAAGAAACGATGAATTCTGCTTTCAAAAAGTAAATCATGCACTTTTTTCTTATATACATGTCTACTGGAGATTTGTCCGATGTCCCCGGGCAATTCATTCCAAAGCCGTATGGCTTGAGAAGTAAAGAAGTAGGTCATGAAGCTAGTATGTCTATCCATCAGTGGGCGGAAGAAGCCCGTCAGAAATCTTTAAATGAGTGCAGGAGATCAATCGGGCTACTAAACATCCATCGTTAAGTACCTGGGGACTGCACGTTTGGCATATATCCGTTTGACTTCAGCAAACATTCCGAACGCTCGCCGGTCGAATCCCACGCGGCGTAGAATTGTGACTATTACGAGGCATAAACCATGTTTTGAAATACAAAGCAGCTGTGTTATGCGAAATCATGTAAACTTAGTAAATGTTTAATATTATTATTAGTACTTATACAAAAAGGTAGAAAAAAAAGGAAGAAGTAAAATAGAAGATTGTGCTACAAGGGGTAAAGGTAAAATTTACAAGGCGAGGGTTCTACTTTGAATCCAGAGCGAAACAGAGGATCAAGTGATTCATTCTCGAGGTATATCTCATACTCTCTACTTTTCATCTCCATCTTCCTCCATGAGACAAACTAGAAAAATCAAAACAGAATAAACAGAAAAGTAGAAAACCTACAATACCTAATCACAGTTCCATCGACATATACTTATCTTTATTTGGTGTAGTTTTCATTCAATAAATAAGAAGAATTTTTGTTTCAAAAGAGCATTAAATTCTGATAAAATTTTCATTCATGACTTTGTTTAATTCCTTCATATCTTTTTATTTTTTAAGTCAACTTGATATTCACTATTGGCTTAAACTTACAAAAAAGTACTTACATTTACACAAACAATTACATGTCAAAAAATATAACCTAAAATTTTTGTTATTACCTACTTACTTCTTCACGACCTCCGTGGCGTAGTGGTCACCATGCTAGTCCGCCACCCAGAGGTCCCGGGTTCGATCCCCGGTCAGGGCAAGTTGGGAAATGGCCTTTTTCAAATGGTCTTGGGTCTTGGATGTTTATCTATATATGTATTTGTTATAAAATATAGTATTGTTGAGTTAGTATCCCATAACACAAGTCTCGAACTTACTTTGGGGCTAGCTCAATCAGTGTAATCTGTCCCTATATATTTATTTATTTACTTCTAATCTAAGACAAAAGTAAAAAAATATAACCTAAAACTTCTGTTATTACCTACTTTTAATCTAAGACAAAACTTGCGTTTTTTTTTAAATTATACTTATTTCTTTTTCGAAGCTAAGCTTATAAAAATGTTAACCTACATTCATCCATGTTGACGACGATATGTATTCTAAATTTAAAAAAATACGACACTTGTTCTAGGTAATTGTTGTTTTAAAACTAATTTCTGATTATTTTTTGCTGGATTGCCAACATTATTTTTGATTTTACATAGATAACACTCGTTTTCAAAATGTTTTTTACCTTTAGAGATTTTATTTTTCACCTTTAAGTCCCAAGAGAATCAGCAGTAGCTTTAGCTTCAACTGTTTTGGGTTAAAACATTGTATTCAAATAGATGAGGTGAAAAAAAAAAAAAAACTTTTGATGTTTGATTATCCGCAACACTTGAGTATTACTAAATCTTACGTTATAATAACTAAAAAATCATCCAAACTGGTCTCGGAGAAAAGCAAAACCTTAGCATGTACCAGCTGCTTGTCTTCCCGCGTTGATTGTAAAAACGTACTCCAAGGGAAATCCAGAAAGCGAGTATCTACATTTTACCACCACTTCCCCCACCATCACGCTAAAAGTGACCCTTGGGTCTTGTGGCCCTGGGCTCTCTGCTTATAGATCCGCAAGACTCGCAATGCTCTATATGCCCCATTAGGGATAAAACATGATTATGTATGTATGCAAGTAATACTTAATTGGTAATGATTACCCGAAGCATAAGATAATGACAGCTGTAACAACTAGCGCGTTTCGTGTATATTAATTGGATAATAAATGACAAGCATCTTACCAGGCACGTCTTCGAATTATGATTGGTTACGTCATAGCCGTATCATTTTGCATAATTTGATATTTGTACGATAGTGCAGGTACTTCATTAGGCTTTAAAATTAGGTTTATATTTTAGATAGATAGATAAAAACTTTATTAGCTAAAAGGCCACATATTATACATGTAATTATGAGTAAAGCACGTAATTATTAACAAATTTTAAGAGTAGTTTTTAATAGTGGTAGTGCAATGCGGTTGTACTGAGAGTTGTGACCTAGAGAGCGAAAAGGTCCTGACTCAGCATGATGTCACAGACGAGCTAGTCGAGCTGCGACGCTGATAATTCTGCCAGAACCAAGGGTGAGGTCGGTAAAGAGATACGAAGATGGGTTAATAATATTACTATACAGTGTGTATAAGTTGAAGATATTTAATATTTCAATTCAATTCTCTTCTCGATCATTTTAATAGTATGTAGTATGATATACGGTTTTATAAATAATATAGTAGTTACGATATGAATAGATATAACGATTGATAATACATGTGTGATGAGTAAGAATAAGAATTACATAAAATTGTGAGTGAAACATATAAATATTTAGTTCAGCTTAGGGTCAGATGTTTGCTACCAAGACTGCGTTGGAATAAAGGTATTCTTTATATTTGCGTTTAAATGAATAGGTTGATTTAAGGTTTCGTATTGGAGGTGGAATATTATTCCAAATTTTGGTAGCATTATATTTAAAGCTGCTACGAAACTGTTCTATGTCTAGGCACGTCAAGGGGAGGCATGCAAACTCGCAGTCTACCGCTTCCTCTAGAATTACTCCATTTTAGTTTATTGTATTAGAATTGATCACACCAAACAGAAGAGTAGCCATGTATAATTTTTGTCTATCACGCATTTTTAGGAGTTTAGAGGAATATAAATATGGAGTGGTAATGCTAGTCTAGTAGAATTTACAAGTTTTTATACAGTCACAGTTTTACTGTTGTTGTTATTCGTGCATGTGTGTTTCAAGCTACCTAACGGCATCTGACATAGCTTGACGACTGCCATATAATGATGACAGCCGGGACCAACAGCTTTACGTGTTTTTCGAAGCACGGAGGAGATGAAGAATAGTAGTTTATGCTACAAGGGGTAAAGGTAATATTTTTAAGGCGAGGGCGCTTCTTTGATTCCAGAAAAAATGATTCCAAAGTTGAATCACGAGCGTAGAGAGTAATTTTACGGTGGAATCCTGAGTGAAGCTTCATGTATATCGTCCGAAGTAAAAATAATAGGTCTTTACCTATGAAATTGCCGTTCTGCAAACTGGGGTTGGAAGCTCTCCGTCATCCGCCCTACTCACCAGACCTTGCGCCTACAGACTACTTCCTTTTTCAGAATTTGGATAACTTTTTGGCGGGAAAGAAAATTCAATACCCGAAAGGGCAGTACAAAATGCCTTTGAAGAATTTGATGCCTCCCGTCCAGCTGATTTCTGTAAGAAGAGCATCAATAAACTGTTACTGCGTTGGCAAAAATGCGATCATTGCATGGGTGAATACTTCGATTAATAAAAATAAGAAATACATGAAAAAAATTCGTTTAATTTATTTCATACAAAGCGGCAATTTCATAGGTAAAGACCGATATTACCGTACCCGAGTAGCACACTCTATTTTTCACCTTTTTCTATCAGAAAAACTAGCAAATACAGAATAGAATATAAAGAAAAGTAGAACACCTACATAGTCCGGCCCATTTAGACCAAAAACAGTAGTGAAGTTACATAATTTCTCAGCAAGCTGAAAGTAAGTATAATTATTCAAAATATAATCTAAACATATAATAAAATCGTAACCGATCGCTGTCTGTACATGGAAGATAAATGAGAAAAAATACTGTTGGGGGCTTTCATCAACGCAAAAGAACACAAAACTATGATTTTTAGAATTTTTGTCTGTTTGTCTGTTTGTCTCTTTGTCTGAGCGTTTTTGAGATTAGCGTTTGCACGCTAATCTCAAAAACGGCTGCACCGATTCGGTTGCCGTTTCCACTAATGTATTTTGATGAGCCTCACTTAACATTTAGTGTTTGTTTCATCTAAATCCGTTTATAGTTAAAAAAGTTATATCAATTAAAAGAATCAGGTCATCAATATTTATTTGAATTTTTTTATAAAATAACTATTTCGTTACATTGGCTAAAACTTGAGTTATAAAATGATGATTGAAAGTTAATATAAAGTTAATAAAACCTGCCAAGTGCGAGTCGGACTCGCGTACGAAGGGTTCCGTACCATTATGTATACAAAATCACTGTTGTTGCATGGGAGCCCCTCTTAAATATTCATTTTATTTAGTTTTTGGTATTTGGTGTCATAGCAGCAACAAAAATACATCATCAGTGAAAATTTTGACTGTCTATCTATTACGCTTCATGAGATACAGCCTGGTGACAGACAGAAGGACAGAAGGATAGTTAAGTCTTAGTATTAGGACCCCGTTTTTACCCTTTGGGTACGGAACCCTAAAAATTGACAGTTTCGGTAAATTTGGAGCATTCTTACAAAATTGTTTTTTTGGTCACCGATAGATGTCGCTACTCAAAAATTCAAAAATTTAAATTTACAAATTTAAAATTTAATTGCTTCTCTGGGCGTCTGCAGACAGAGTCGAGGGCCGCAAGACCTAACGACGCCCTGCCGCCATTCTTAGCGTGATTTTGGGCGGGATAGTGAAAAATGGAATCAAAATTGGTAGTGACAGGATAGGTTCCTAGCTGCTGATAACATTTCGGCCCATTCACTTGATCGGTTTTAACAATTTGCGTGAAAAGAGTTAGATATTCATTTTTTTCTGTTCTCCTAAACCATCATGGAGACAAAAGCGCGGTGAGTGCCGTGCTGCCTGGTACTCCTTGACTACGAGACAGATTAGGTTAAGTTAGGTTCCCACCCTGACGGACTGCCCAGCTTGGGCGGAAGACCGCGCTGAACTGTGCACGGTAGTGGGGGACGGATGACCTTCCGCTGTCGACTGTGGTCCGTCACATGAACGTCGTGGAGAGCAGTGCAGGCCTTTGCGGAGAGCGTCATGCTCTTCAAAGAGGTGGCGGAGAGAGACCGGGAGGCAACAACTGACCTGGCTATCCATCCCCGGCACACAGAGCGCAGGAGGCGGGCTTTTGACCTGCAACTGATGCCGCCATAACGCGGGCCAATCGTGCGATGGAAACTGGGTTTCGCTCAACAAATACGGTCCTCCGAGTTGAACGCGCAATTGTGCCAACAAGCGCCTTTACCCTAACGGGTACAATTTTTCTTGATTCGTTTCCTCACGTTAAAAAAGGTAAAGTTAGGTTCCACCCAACTTCCCCTGGGTGGACGAAACGGTAGGTCTTTACAACATGAAAAAAAAGTTACGTAAGGTTTGGTTAGGTTAGGGGCTTTTGGAGCAACCATGCCAACATCATTTAGGACTGTTATGTGGCCTCTTTCCATGAGCATCTGCTTTTCATAGTGATACGCGTAATACACTGACGACATCCCAGTTGCCGGCCAGGCTCAGCTGGCACTCTTCGCCGACGACACGGCACTTTTTGCAGTTAGTTTGAACACACAGTCCTAGGTTCCCTACTTGACAGGCTTTCAAATGGAAGTTCCTTAGTGAACGTCAACAAGAAGCAGACATTGCTTTTTGAAAACATCCGCTTCCTGCCACCCTTAAAGAAAGATTTGGGGAAGATGTGCCGAGGTACTTGCACGCCAAATATCTGGGAGTACCTGAAGTTCGGCAGATACCTCAGCTTGAAAGCCCACATCGATAGGGTGGTGGCGATAGCAAAAGTGACCCGGGGAATCTCTACCCAGTACTTTTCTCCCGCTTCCCGATATGGACGCGGCTCGGGATGAAGTCGCACTTAAGAAAACCTATATTTTAGGGGCCGATGTGGCTCCGCGTTACTTGAGGAACTCCGTCATGCATTGGGACTTAAAGTAGGAATGCTTATTTCTCTACTTTTACCTGCAATTTAGACTTAAAGTAGGAATGCTTATTTCTCTACTTTAATAAGCATTCAGTTTTTGAGCAGTACCGGATCTAGAATTTTTGGATGGGGGTGGGAGGCTAAATATCTTAATACACGTATGCCGCTCCTGTTGGTTTTGCTACCTACTTGGTTACCAGTACCTTGCTTTCTAAACAGCACGTCGTGTCTCAGTCCATCCTGACCATAAGGTTTCATTTTGCAGGCCCCTAATAACTAGACGCCACCCCCATTCCGTATCGGTAGCATGGGAGGGATGGATATATTCGACGATTTTGCCGCCCTTCTGATTTCGCCGCCCGGGATAAGTGCAATTTCTTTTTGTACTTAAACTAAATCGCTTTCTGTACATGGAAGATAAATGAGAAAAAAATATTATTGAGGGCTTTTATCAACGCAATAGAACACAAAACAATGATTTTTAGGATTTTTGTCTGTTTGTCTGTGCGTTTGTGCACGCTAATCTCAGAAACGGCTAAACCGATTCGGTTGCGGTTTTCACTAATGTATTTTGATATGCTTCACTTAACATATAATGTTTGTTTCATTTAAATCCGTTTATAAATAAAAAAGTTGTATCAATTTAAAGGATCACGGCCTACATTTTTATTCGAAAAATTGATTTTAAAGTTACCAATGCAACCGGTTGGCTAAAACTTTTGTTAATCGTTATATAAAATGATGATTGATTTACTCGCGCACAAAGGGTTCCGTGCCATTATCTATAAAATCATGTTTGTTGTATGGGAATACCTACCTACTTAAATGCTGTCTTATTCTGTTTTAGTATGTGATGTTATGTATAGCGGCAATAGAAATACATCATCTGTGAAAATTTAACTGTCTAGCTATCACAGTTTATGAGATAAAGCCTAGTGACACACAGACGGACAGTAGAGTCTTAATAATAGGGTCCGTTTTTACCCCTTGGTTACGAAATCCTAAATATTTTCAAATTCGTGGTTTCGGAGCGTTCTTAAAAATTAAGCGGCCACCATGCCAGGTCTGTGAAGCAGGAGTAGCACATGGGCCTGGCAAAAGCTGTAAAAGCGTTGACACCGTAAGTTTTACAGCGGCTAGCTATTGCCGCTGTAAACCACCATCACCGTCTGTAAAAATTTCAACTGTCTTGCTATCACGGTTCATTAGATACAGCCTGGTGACAGACAGGTCTTAGTAATAGGGTCCCGTTTTTACCCTTTGGGTACGAAATCCTGAATATTTACAATTTCTATGGTTTCGGAGTGTTCTTAAAAATTAGTTTTCTTTTTTTTAGCCTCCGATAGATGATAGCGCTGTTCAAAAAATTTAAATTTAAATGCGGTTCTTGGCAAATTAATATTTCATAATGAGCATCAGTTCTAACTACTAAGAGTCACCGTCTAATAAAAGGTGCACTATGAACCCTATCTGGTATCGCAACCAAACAATGGAACGGAAAGCGAGTTTTAGAGCCTTTGCAGACAGAGCCTAGGGTTGCAAGACGCAGCCCAACAGCCATTCTCATAAACTTAACTAACTTAACATAGCTGACAAGATCGCGAGCAACAGCTAGTTATAAATAAAATTTGAAAGTTCCCCATCATTCCCGTACCTGAAAAAAAAAAACTCAAGTCAAAGGTCAAAAAAAATGAGTTTTTTTCGAATTATAGCAGAACGGTAAGTTTTATCATAAAATTACCCCAGACAAAAATTGTAGATCATAAAATTATCACTTATAATACCACAAGAGCTTCAAAATTATCGGGTATTTCCCGATAGGTTCGTTGCAAACAAATGAAGGAGTCAAGTTTTTCAGGTTAAAAAATCACGAGCGCGAAGCGCGAGTGATTTTTCCTGAAAAACTTGACGACTTTATTTGTTTGCAGGGAACCTTGAGGGAAATGCCAGATAATTTTGAAGCTCGTGGGGTATTCGGGGGATTATTTTTCCGTCCCAAATGTCGGCCAATAGAATTGCACCATGAGATGAAATGAACAGTTAACAAATTGCCTTCTCCGTATTAATGGGAACATTTCCTTTGACTTTTTTATCGATGGTGGACAGAGAACAAACTCCAAATCGACTCATTTTCATGCAAAATCTCCAATTTTCACAATTGAATTCAACCTGTCAGTTTGACGTGTGGTTAATTTGACTGGATTATGTTTTGTTTTTTATATATAGCAACTACCAGAGAAAATAATCAAAAAATTATCAGTGTAATACCATGTAGGTTGTACCACGTGACGTCGAATGGTGCAATTCTATTGGTCGATATTTGGGTCGGAAAAATAATCACTTATAATACCACAAGAGCTTCAAAATTATCGGGTATTTCCCGATAGGTTCGTTGCAAACAAATGAAGGAGTCAAGTTTTTCAGGTTAAAAAATCACGAGCGCGAAGCGCGAGTGATTTTTCCTGAAAAACTTGACGACTTTATTTGTTTGCAGGGAACCTTGAGGGAAATGCCAGATAATTTTGAAGCTCGTGGGGTATTCGGGGGATTATTTTTCCGTCCCA
The DNA here is from genome assembly GCA_943193695.1 of Acrobasis suavella. Lineage (NCBI taxonomy): Eukaryota > Metazoa > Arthropoda > Insecta > Lepidoptera > Pyralidae > Acrobasis > Acrobasis suavella. The sequence goes on from OW971928.1 coordinate 36,805,380, forward strand.
AATGTCGGCCAATAGAATTGCACCATGAGATGAAATGAACAGTTAACAAATTGCCTTCTCCGTATTAATGGGAACATTTCCTTTGACTTTTTTATCGATGGTGGACAGAGAACAAACTCCAAATCGACTCATTTTCATGCAAAATCTCCAATTTTCACAATTGAATTCAACCTGTCAGTTTGACGTGTGGTTAATTTGACTGGATTATGTTTTGTTTTTTATATATAGCAACTACCAGAGAAAATAATCAAAAAATTATCAGTATAATACCATGTAGGTTGTACCACGTGACGTCGAATGGTGCAATTCTATTGGTCGATATTTGGGTCGGAAAAATAATCTATAGTATTTATATGAATATTTTTTTCCTAAGTTTTTCCTTCCGTTGCTGAGATATATATAAACGATTCAAAAAGTTGTAAAAGTAGTTATCGTCATAATATGCACACGTTTCCACGCCACCTATGAGGTACATAGTGTACTTAGCGCATTTTTTAACGTGGTTTTGCCAGTAGGCCTATTCCGAGAGTCTGTTGTGATTCTGTTTAATTTGAAACTATTGCAAAATAACCGATATTAACAAAGGTTTGAAATGATAAAAGCGTTATAAATTTTAAAAAAAATGTGAAATTTATTCGTATGATTCGTAACCTTTAAATACTACTTCTTGATCTTCTTCTTCTTCATCTTCATTCAGGGTGTAAGTAAATTGCGTCAATAACGATGTATCGTATGATTATCTATTAATCATATGAATGTTGATGCTTCCGATTTTTCAGTGATAATAAGTTTATCACCATACTTCCGCCTTAGTCGCAGCTTGATCGTCCTGTTATCTGAAGTCGTATTCGTAACCTTTAAATACTACTTCTTGATCTTCTTCTTCATCATCTTCATTCAGGGTGTAAGTAAATTGCGTCAATAACGATGTATCGTATGATTATCTATTAATCATTTGAATGTTGATGCTTCCGATTTTTCAGTGATAATATAAGTTTATCACCATACTTCCACCTTAGTCACAGCTTGATCGTCCTGTTATCTAAAGTGGTAGTTTTGCAAACATTTTTTAATTCGTTTAAGGTGAACTTACAGTCATCGCTATTTTCATGTAAGTAAATATTTCCTCCATTGCCAGATTCGTAGCTTCGTCTTTAGGACGATCGATTTGAGCCCCAGTGGAAGGTTTCAAAAAAGAACGATGATACTTTGCTTTTGCAGCAACTAAATCATAATATTCAAATGCGACTCGATCAATAACAGCTTTTGCTACAGCATCGCCACGAGTCCGAGCTACTTCCAGAATTTAATCTTTAAATTCAAGTGTTCTTACTTGGCAAATTCGACGGCGAGAATCCAACGATTTTTTGCTTTTTATTCGATTTCTGGCCGCATAATACGAGTAAGCAATGTTTTTAAATCAAAAAGCTGATTCACTGACACGTAATCTAGTACGAGGAGGAGTTACTGTGGATGGACTGGCCTCTTCTTCTTCGTATTGTCTTTTATTAGCTGCAGCAATAGAAGACTTTCAAGTATAACTTTTATGGCAATTTTCATGTATTGTCACAGATGACTTAAATCAAGTATAAGACGCTAGCCACGCGTGCAATTGAACGGGAGGCAGATGTTTTCTCAAGGTTATACTGGCGTACAAAATAAGAAACTAGGTTTCATTTTACCTGATATTTTTGTGTAAGTGTGAAAGTTACAATCACGGATAGAAAAATATTTTATATACCTATATTACAGCTCCAGAGATGGGTATATGTGGCATACTCATGCATATTAGGACGATTACAACTTTTACGACTTTATGAATCGTTATATTTCAGATACGGAGGCTCTTAAGAAAAAAAGTATTAATAAATATTTTATCGATAATTTTATGATCCACAATTTTTGTCTAGGGTAATTTTATGATTAAACTTACTGTTTTGCTGAAAATCGCGAATGACTCATTTTTTTTACATCTGACATTGAGTAAAATTTTTTGCAGGTACGGGAATAATGGGAAACTTTCAAATTTTACTCCTAGCACTCAGTGCGGACTTCTGTGGCTTGAAGTACGCATCACTAGTGCTTTCACAAGTTAAGCGATACCGAGTGTGGGTGAAACTTGGATGGAATTGGCATTGGCATAAAAATTCACGAACTCCTCCGTGCTTCGTAAAACATGTTTAGTCCCAGCTGTCATTATTGTAAGGCAGTCGTCAAGCAATAACAAATGCCTTTAGGCAGCTTGATAAATCTGACACCAGTGTTTGGCCACTTAATAACTCTCACATCATCTCACATCACTTTCCAGTAATTCAATAAGTCATGATACTGGCTGTACAAATAAAGCGCGACGACGCAAACAGGGTGCTCCTCATAGTGTTTATTGGGCCGCCTTTTTGGGAAATCCAATTTACAGCAGTGGGAATACTCGGTGGAGTGCTCTCAGCCTCTATTATGTAGAGGATTGGCCTTTGTTTATATTTCTGTACATTATTAACTTTTTAGATCTGTTGAAAGGAACAAAATGACAAGGTTAAATACGAGTTATATACATTTAAAAAACGTGACTTTTACGCGTTCACCCCAGTAACTTTTAAATGGCTGAACCAAAAACTAGCCGGACAAGGATTGCGATAAAAAAAATACATAGAAATCAGTCCATTCGTTTAAGAGCTACGATGCTACAGACAGACACACGAACACGTCAAACTTATAATACTCCTCTGTTTTTATCGGGGGTTAAAAATGAAATAATAGCTAACTAAAAACTTAAATTTAACTTAAGGCGATTACCATCCAGATGTGGCGCCTTCAATTGAAATAAATTGGTTAATTGTAAATATGGTGAAAATTCACCTTTTGTTGCGTTAGGTAGATTTTTAAATTATTAATTATGTACAATGTACAGATACATGACCAAAATACACATTCAAATTTGCTACAAGCTGATAACTGACATCGCTTAGCAACTGATATGGCGAATGGCGATAACAACCGGATCTAACGGCTTTACGTGCCCTGTGAAGCACAGAAGAGCTCCATATAAGCAACAATCTAATTTCGATCCCCAACCGAGCTTGTACTGAAACATCCGAAATATTAAGACGTACAAAAGACAGAAAAACATGTACCATTAATTTGAGGTCGAATTCCTGTATTATTATTTGCAACATTTAGAACCCTTTTTATTTATTTTATTAATTCCTGCGCATTTAAATTGAACCTTACAGAAATAGGTTAGATACTAAAAGTAAAAATAGTACCTACAACTAAAACTTACTTAGCAGACTTGTGAGAAGAAATGGAAAGAAATAGGACATTGTCAACCCTTTTTTCATGTCAACAAAATATTTTGTCTAAAAACAGCCTTTTCCCAGAGTTAAATAGATTTCACGAAATAATAAGGGTCGCGGAGTTCTTGAGATCCTCTTCATAACATGTCATATTTGTCGCAATATATTATCCGAGTAATCCTGGAAAAGGGCAAATATACTTAGTATTCGAGTCTAAACAGGATATAAAAATAAACTCGTACATTATGTGAAAAAAAGAATGAGTGACAAGAGAGTTGCCTACGCTGGTATGGTCGTTAATGTCTCGCGGAAATCGGCAAGTTACGTGAAAAAGAAATGTATAGCCATTCCGCCTTGCCGCTTGATCGATCACATGTAAAATTCAGTTTATAAAAATGTACCTACACATTTTAATTTGTTGCTATAAAGTGACACAAACCAAACTGTTTAAAATGAATATCAAAATGTAATAGCAAATGAATGAATATAAAACTCATTATTAAATATGAATTGTAATTGTATTGCATTGCTTCGTCACTATTTTGATTAGTAAATTGCCTCGGTCTAATTTGCGTTTTCATGTACGAAAAGTCAAAATTGAGGGTTATAGATGTATGACTCCTGTATACACATAATCGTACTGAAACTGTGGTGGGCAAGCGGTTTAGGCACTAGCTGTGCGTCTGTGATGCTTGGGCCGCACCTGCGCATATCGTCACGAAGCTTCGTGCTATTTATTACACGATACACGCAAATGTGACCGGCCGTTATCGGGTATCGTCCCGAATATTCGGACTTCGTATTCGTTGTCGTGCGGGTGGCGGTACATCAAAGGATTTGAGCGCGCTAACAATTTGCTCTGCGTGGTCGGACTAGCGTTGTTCATTTTGGCGTTTGTTTTCAACTTGTTCAGACGCGTTTTCTAGGTTTCTTTTAAGGTTTCAATAAATGCATTATGTAATTGTTAGCACACATGTAAAAGTAAAGAAAGTCGTCGTTCATATTTAAAACACGTAGATGACGTCATCTTGGATTATAGCCCGATAGTTCGTGAAAAATAACGAAGCCACTAGTATGACCACAGCTTTATCGCGATCACTTTTTAGTGTACAAAACGTACAAAGCTTCGCCGCGCATTGCTTCGAGACGATAGACGCAGGTGCGGTCGAAGCATGATTCACGAATTTGATTCCCACTAAGCACAACTTGTTGAGCGAGCGAGCGATGTTCTCCGAGACTATTTGAACAATCCGGCGTTTATATGTATGTATGTTTGACAAAAATTTAAGTATCTTTGATCGGAGATTTAAAAAATTTGGTAAATTTTTAAGTTCGAACAAAAGCAAAATCGGTCAAAGGGTTAACGAGATATATGGTTCGTGAGTTAACCGTCCAACGTGAAATGTAATACGCTCATTTCGACTTGTGCTCTACTTCATTAGTCTACCTTGAGCTTTCTCTGAAAGGCGCAAGACCCAAAAACGTGATAGTATGTTTGTGAATATAGTATTGATATTGTAAAGTGCTGTTGATTTTGTGATGAATAAAAAAACTAACATTGTGTAAATTGCCACATCTGTTACTATTATAGTTTGTGCCAAAAACCGCTGTGCACAAACAATCCTATTCACATTCAGCAATTAATTGCTGAAACGTAATTCCACTAGTTTTAATGTTAAAACCACGGAACAGAGAAATAGGTGGAAGTGCCTTGGGCCTAAATTAGTTAAGAAACCAGCGTCGCCAAACTCACACAAATAAACCAATAATCACATATTGCACACATACGAAAAATTCGTTTGATTGGTCGAATATATTTATTTCAATATTGGCCTAAGTCTATAGACCCTACATTTTAAAAACGACACTAAGTCTCAAGCATAAGGTTTATTTTGCTACGGTTCAAAAAGTACTTACGACGTTTTGCTATTTACTGTCTAACTCAAATTAAAAAGTCGAGAAGCAGAATTTTTTCGTCACTTGAATCCCAAGCTACGAAATAATTCTGCTACTTGCCGACAGGTGCGCTACTCGAATAGTGATGTCCACATTATTTAATATTGATTAACAGTATCGATATCATTCGACGCAAAGGCATTTTTTTCGAATTTTCTTATCTTTATTTAACACTAAGTTTCACTCGCGACTTCGTCTGCGTAACTTTCTTATTTATAATATTAGTATGGATGTGCAGATTAAATCGTGGGCGAAGCCAGTCTCAAACAATAAAAGATCTATTATTTTGAGAATATAAAAAATTCGTCTTTATCCCTGTAGCGATCTAAATCCCAAATGGAATGGAACATACAGAGCATTTTGAGTCTTGCGGGTTTAAGCTGAAATCGCCCAGGGCCGCAAGATCCAAAGGCTACTTTTAGCGTGACGGCGGGCGAGAAAGTGGGAAAGGGAATCAAAATAGTGATGGGTTGCTACCCGCGTGGTCTAAATAGCAGAAGAATTTCTCTTCTGCCATTTTGCCCATACTCTCGATCGGCTTTTACAATCTGCGTGGGAACGCGGGAAGTTGGTACATTCTATTTATTTTCTTTTGTCCCTTTCACCCAAACCAGCATGGTGAGCTTAAAATACAGAGAATTGTGTCAATAACTTTGTGGATCCATTACTAGTATTACAGTGATATTCAAGTAAATCTGTCTGTCTGTTACTTCTTCACGCTTCAACTACTCAAACCATTTAATTGAAATTGAATATGTATGTATATAGTTTAAGAGTCCCGGACAAGGACATAGGTTTATATCCCCAAAATAGAGTGATGGAACTTGGCATGGTGAATCTTATTTTGTCATACAAATGGAGACTTTTTCAAATTACTTATATATTGAGTTAAAGCTAGTTACATATAAATTTGGGAGCAGCAGCAGGAGCAAGAGCAGAAAAAAATTTACATAAAGGACAACCTTTATAAGAAAATTATATTATTATATGTAAGTAAATTAGATATAAGTAAATTATTTTCTTCAAAACGCTTCGAACATATGGTGCTTGATTTAGTTGGCATCCAGTTAACCCTACCCGTTGCATCTATCCAGTTTTTTTTTACATTTGGGCCTAAAAATATTTCGAAAGGTTAGACTAACATTAACTTGTTTATTGCATTAAAAATACTAGAAAATGTTCATGTTTATAATAAGTCTATATATTACTTAAAATCGTAGCGTTATTCTATTAAATTAGACTTGAAATCTTGATTTATTTTATCGACAAAATCCGCATCCGACTCGACTACATTACTAATCGAGTAGCGAGATTTCATCAACATGTACATCACTAATCGAGTAGCGACAACTTACGGGAAACTTTTTAGAACTACCTAGTTAATGATCGTACCAGAATGATTTTTGTAATTTTTTAAAAGAAAATGCATGTTATCGTACATACTGGTGGAAAGAAACACCTGCATTGCTTTTATTTTTGTTCTTATTGCTATTTTTACATACTAAAACACTACAACACGGCATATTTAGCGAAAAAAATTTTGGTCGGGCGGACAAAACGATCTCAACACGTAGCTAGAATACGACTGATGTACGAAGTCGGTCGCTCTTGTGTAGTTTTACCGGATTATGACACGCGCGCCACGCCCACTTGGCACTTCCACCTATTTCTCTGTTCCGTGGTTAAAACTAAGTGTTTAGCTTTTTACAGATAAATCGCGTTTAGCCAAATTACATAAAATTGTGAGTGCTAAATTGAAATTCAAAATTTCGTATTCGAGTTACGTTATAATGTAATAAAATATTTTTCCGACTCCTTAATATATAATTTATTGACTGAGCGAGCGAAGCATCTTAGTTTTGAGATTATCCAAAAATGCTGTGGTTCGGCTGTCTGGCTGTTGTCACCTACAGGTTTGCATTTCTCAACCAATTGTCGTGATATTTTGTTAGAAGGTTCGAAAATTATATAGTTCTTTTTTGTCGATTTGGTTTTTAGGGTTCCTTACCCAAAGGGTGAAAACGGGACCCTATTACTAAGACTCCGCTGTCCGTCCGTCCATCCGTCCGTCCGTCCGTCTGTCTGTCACCAAGCTTTATTTTATGAATCGTGATAGATTGCCACTTTAACAACAAGTACTAAAAAAAATCACGTTTGTTACAAAATAACATTCAACAAACGTAATTTTTATAGATAATGGTACGGAACTCTTCGTGCGCGAGTCAGATCAGCAAAAGGCCGGTTATTTTTGAAATTTTTTATATGTTAGAAACGTTACAAATATCATATTGCTGCAAATATTTCATAGATTTTTTTTGTTACTCTTATCGCGACTTTTTTTGTCCGAATAAATTTTTCATCCGAAAATCTTCAACGAGTCGGGGTAAATCGCGAGGTCTACAGCTCACAGATCCACTAGTATTACTACTACTATACTATCCCGTCTATGTCTCTATCAAAAAAAAACAGAGCTTCGGAGGAGCACGGTGGCTCGGTAGGAATACTCATTGCTAGCGCTTTCACTAGTTAAGCAACCCTGGGCGTGATCCACACTTGGATGGTTGACAAGTTGCATAAAAATTCCCGAGCCCCTCCAACTGACGGAATCAACGGCTTTATGTGCTTTTAGGAAGGTAGGCCACTTACACACACACGAACAAGAAGAAAAGCGTAGACCCACAAGACTCATAGACCTTATTCATTCACATAATATTTTTTTACATTACCTGAAAACACAAGAGTTTAAAAATACTCTCAAGGACGTGTTTGTATGACTCGCGTACGCCATACCCACTAGCGCATGCCTGGCGCATGCCCAGCACATGCCTAGCGCGCTTTGAAAGTTTTGAAATTTATTGCATATAATTAGAGTTTTATCACACATCAATACAACTCAAATTGTATTAATTGAAGACAACAGGCGCACGACTCCCCTACCCTGCGCGCTCACCTTTGCTTCCGCTTTCCGACCCGACGCTCATCCCAACTGCACTGCGTTAAATGCAATCTTCGCGCTTTTCATGCGCTTGTCGTGCGCAAGGCGCGGGCTTGGCATGCGCGTGTCGTTCGAACGCCCTCATTTTCAAAGCCACTTTAACAAGTTTCACTCGCAAACTCATATCTAATATCAATATATATATTCTATTTTCGCTCATAATTAACTTTTGTTTCAAGTTGGGAATACACTCATACTTTATCAAAGTAAATACCCTGAGAATGTCAATATCGAAAATATTAATAGTTTTTCTGGAATAAGTCTTGAAACTCTCTCTTTGCTTTTGTTGGCGTACTTACATTTTCCCCTTACTACAAATGTAATAGGTATTTAAGTACTCATTATATTAGCTGAACGTCTTAGGCTACCCACTACTACATAAGGCAACACATTGTCTATAATATCAGTTTAATTTTAACAAAAAAAAAAACTACCGAACCTATTTAGATAAAAAAAATTCTGGTACTTATCTGAAAATATGTCCTTTTACCTATCCGGAAAAAATATGTGAAGTTGGTAAAAAAAAAGGAACAGGTAAAAATACTATTTAGCGGTGCGTTACAGTTCTATAACTTCATTGTAAGAAAATTATACACCATTACCTGTTCTAAAATGAAACATCGACAACATCGTTAAGCGGCACTTCAGCCCCGATTCGTAAAAAACGTGCCGTCATGCAAAGCAGAGTTTTCCCAATGGACTCGCTTTCCATTTCCGATAAAATCGAAAAGGTCGATTTATGCTCGTTGAGACCATTAATTTTAACTCCTTCTAAATAAGAAAATGAGAAGAATATTAAATCTTATAGATAGTATTTCTCGAATTTTATCGTGAAAATTTGAATTTTATTTATTGCAAATATAAGTTAAATTTTTTAACACTATCTAAGGTATGTATACCTTTGATAGTGTTAAAATTTCAACTTATATTTTCAATCAAAAGTTGTAACTTTACACAATAAAGATCAAGAAATACTATCCATAAGATTTAATGTTCTACTGAGACTGAAGACTTTGATTTATTTAAAAGAAAAAAAAAACTATTGTGGTTTTGCGTTTGGGTTCACAGTTAGATTTTCCACAAAGCAGGACATATGTATATGTATATATATTTCCGAGGATTCACAATTCCTAAATAAAAAGATTATATATTTTTAAATTTTTACATTGATACACGATATAGTCATTTAATCTAGGATCACGAAATATGTTACTACTTTAACAAATAAATGTTTGATAAATAAAAAATTACAAATAAATAAAAAATAACAAATTAATTAATAATTTATTACAAATTAATAACAAATAAATAAAAACTTTCAAAACAAGCTAATAATTATAATAAGCTTCACAATCGAAATATGTAATGAATGTACTAAACACAAGAAGAATACACCAAAAGGGTCGAGTCTGGGTTTGATCCCAGCGGCTTCGGGTTGAGGCTGTGAATGTTATCTAAATTAAAATGTTTGTTGATAGGTTGATACGTGTTGTTGATTTATTATCCGTTTAAATTATTATTTGTTTCATTCGGATCAAGGGTTTAATTGATATTCTACTTTTACTACTCCTATACTGTTATCTGTCTTTCAAAATGTCCCGAACACTATTATAAGAACATTGATAATATGATTTCAGGGAAGTATACAGGGTGGCCAAAAAGTTGTGGATCAAACGAAATAGGGAGATAAAGGAGGTAATTTCCAACAAAAAATCTTTCCCCAGCATGGCCATAACTTCATTGCACGAAAAGATATGAATTATTTTAGTTTTTTCAATGAAACCGATTTTTTTTACAATTTAATCAGTAAAAAATTAAATTGATTAAAAACAATAAAACAAAAGGTGTTGTATTATGAGTCGATAATGTATCAATACTACAAAAATTGTATTGCAGCTCTTGGTATCAAACTTAACGAGCAATAATTTTTTTTCCGTAAATTTTAAAGCGTTACAAAAAATTACTTCTCACTTTAAGAGCACTTATTTGCAATGAAGTTATGGCCATGCTGGGGAAAGATTTTTTGTTGGAAATTACCTCCTTTATCTCCCTGTTTCGTTTGATCCACGACTTTTTGACCACCCTGTATATAATCTATTCTTATAATAGCACATGTCTCGTTATTTCGATAAATAGATACGCCTAGCCATAGACCTAGATTTTTGAAGTGAAAACGTCTTTAGCGGAGTTGTACACTTTTTTTTATGTAATGGGTATAAAATGTAAAACTCGCGTCAGGGCGTCAGGATACGTGACCTGCCTGACCGAAAATTCGCAAGACGGATGGAGAGTAGACAACCGGCGCGGCGTAGGAGAGGAAGTATCCCCTTCTCTTTCTACGGCGCGGCGAAAATGTATGCCTGCGCCTGCTGTTTCGTTTAGGCGGCGCAGGGCGCATGCGCGATGTTCGTGTGTGTTTATGTTACAGCTTGCCACGCGCATCCATGGATGGTGACAGCTGATGGCTCGACCGTCTGTGTAGTGGCCACACTGCTGTGTATTCGTATCCAAAATATCAAAAATCCACAACGTTAATATTCAAATTTTCACTTCTGCCGGCACTCCCGGAGTGCAATCCGTCGTTTTTTTTTTAGGTCTATGCTCCTATATGCCTCTATATATGACACTTAGGTTAAACCTATCAACACCAAATTGACAAAAAAAATCCCAACTACCAACTTAACAAACAACAAAATTCAACTGTTGCCTAAAATACTATTATGGTAAAGGTAAATAAAGAGGAATTTATCTAGGACTTTGCGATTGCATTCATGTACAGGCTTTATATCTTTTACTATAGTTGTACAAATAAACGTTAGGTTCGCGTTGCGGTTTCAGCAAGGTACAGGCAATGACAAAAATCGCTGGTGAAAATCTTACTTTCAGTAGATATTAAAAATCAAACAGTCAAAATCACATAACACAAATGAGACCACTACATAATAATAATATGTATGAAATATAATTCTTAGATTTTTTTCTTTTGGTAGTATTATTAAGTAACAAATTTGTAAGTTATCATTGCACCTCTTTGAATTTATAAATCAATTGCTTGTTATTATATTAATTTCTCGTCGAAGTTACCTTTGCAATTTGTGACGAGGGTCTTGTTGACCGAGCGAGCGAAGCGAGTAAAGCGCCTGTTTCGAGATTGGCCAAAAATGCTTTTGTCCGGCTATCAGATCGCATTCCTCAACCGATACCCGAGAAATCTTTTAAGAAGGTTTGAAAATAATAAAGATTTTTTTTGTCGATTCAGTATTTCGATTTTTTTCTAAATGGCGGAAATATGAGGTTTGAAAACTTTAAAAAAGTCATATTGCAGCCATTTCAAAAACTTCATATAACTTTTTTGTTACTATAGGAGTAACAAAAAAGAAATATGACGCAACTTTTTTGTCTGGACAATTTTCATCGGATAAACTTTAACGGGTGACTTGCGAGGTCTAAAGCTTACATTGCCACGAGTAGGTACTATATTTAATCAAAGACAATACCTACCTATAAATCTGAAAATAAAAAATGGTTTGGCGATGATATATTAGAAATCAAACGTGTTTCCTATTTTCACTAATGTATTTTGATAAGCTTCATTTAACATTTAGTGTTTGTTTCATTTAAATCCGTTCATAAACAAAAAAGTTATTTCAATATGAAAAATCACGGCCCACATTTTTGTTTGAAAAATTGAGTTTAAAGTAACCAATGCAACCGATTGGCTAAAACTTTTGTTTTTCGTTACATAAAATCATGAAACCAACCAAGTGCGAGTCGGACTCGCGCACAAAAGGGTTCCGTATTATCTATAAAAACCATGTTTGTTGTATGGGAACCTCACTTAAATACTGATTTTATTCTGTTTTAGTATTGGATGTTATGTATAGCGGCAATTGAAATACATCATCTGTGAAAATTTAACTGTCTAGCTATCACAATTCAGATGCCTGGTACAGATACAGCCGTTTTTACCCTTTGGGTACGAAATCCTAAAAATTTCTAATTTCATGGTTTCGGAGTGTTTTTAAAAATTAAGCCGTCACCGTGCCAGGTCTGTGAAGCGGGAGTAGCACAAGGGCCTGGCAAAAGCGGTAAAGGTGTTGACACCGTGAGTCTGACAGTGGCAATACCTACACCATCTGTGAAAATTTCAACTGTCTAGCTATCACGGTTTATGAGACAGACAGGTCTTAGTAATAGGGTCCCGTTTTTACCCTTTGGGTGCGGAATCCTACTTATTTACAATTTCTGTGGTTCCAGAGTGTTCTTCAAAATAAATGTAAGCGCTGTTCAAAAATTTAAAATTTTAGTGCGGTTCTTGGAATGTTAACATTTCAGAATGAACATCAGTTCTAACTACTAAAAGTCACCGTCTTATAATAGGTGCACTATGAACCCTATCGGGTATCGCAATCAAAAAGTGGAACGGAAAATCAAAATACGTAGTAATAGGATATGTTGCTAGCTGCTGATTCACATTTTCGCCCATTTACTTTGATCGGTTTTTACGATCTGCGTGGAAAGGAAAGATTTTTTGCTCCCAAATCAGCATGGAAGAATCCAGCACGGTGAGTTCCGCGCCGCCTGGTACTTCTTGACTACGAGAAGACGTTAGACAGAGTGGTTTGATTAGGAAAGGCTAGATTCACACCCTGGCGGACTGCCCAGCCTGGGCGGAAAACCACGCTGAACTGTGCACGGTAGAGGGGCACGGCCTATCGGTGTGAATCGTGGTTCGTCACATAGTCGACGGCGAAACCTCGTGGACAACAATGCAGGTCTTTGCGGAGAACGTCATTCATGATTCGCAAAGAGGCGGCGGGGAGACGTCGGGACTGACCTGGTCATCCGCCGCCGATGCACAGAGCGCAGGAGGCGGGCTTATAGCCAGCAACTGCTGCCTCCATAACGTGGGCCAGTCGGGCGATGGAAACGGGATTCCGTCTCTCAACAATTACGATCATCCGGGTTTGTGTCAACACGCGCCTACACTAGCAGGTACAATTAAAGGCCGACAAGCCCCCCCGTAGGCCACATTGACTCCTCTCACTAATTGAGCCTCTCAATTGGCTGATAAGCGGCCACCGTGCCAGGTCTGTCTTTGACTAAAAAATGCCTGCCTTTGCACGTAAAAAAAAGACGTTAGCGTTAGGTTCCATTCGGCTTTTCCGGGTATACGAGACGGCAGGTCTTTTTCACAAGAAAAAAATAAAGAAATGGTTAAGTTAGGGGCTGCAATAAAAATGGGAACAACCACGACAAGACTACCTAGGATTGTGACCTCTTTTCACGAGGACCGAAATATTACGGTGGCGATAGTAGATAGGTACCAATCTGTCAGATTTGATATTCTCCACGTTGATACGCGTAGTACTTACACCGACAACATCCCCGTAGTCGGCTGGTGGTGTTCTTTGCCGACGACACGAAAGTACGTCGCAAAGAACCTCCAGGGAGCCCTAGACGCCCTGCCTGGCAGGCTCTTCAAATGGAATTTCTTAGTGTACGTCAACAAGAAGCAAACATTGATCTCAGAGAACACCAACCTCCTGCCATACTTAAAGCTCTTCGGGAAAGATGTGCCGAGGCACCGTACGTCAATTACCTGGGAGTACCTAAAATTCGGCAGATGCCTCATAGCGTGATGATGGACGTTAGGATGAAAAAGTCAAAGTCGAAGTCAACATTTTTTATTCAATGTAGGATGATTTATCTCTTAGTGAAGGGAAGGAAGGAAAGGGAATCCAAATAGTGATGGGCTGCTACTAATGCTACGCTACATGAATCAAATCTCGCCCATTCTCTCGTCCTTTTACAATAAGCGTGGAAAGAGCTGCTGGCACATTCTAAGTTTTGGCCTTTTTCCTAGATCATTATGGAAGATAAATAAAACTATTCAAATTAAATTATGAAATTAATTAATTATTTTTAACTTTATAATTTTAACTCATCGGCATTTGCAACTACGTAACCATTCACTGCGCGTGACCCGACATGCACTTGGCCAGTTTTATTGAAAATACCAAAATCACAGTGCTCATAAACTAAAGTCCACGCTGACGAAGTCGCGGGCAAAAGCTAGTATATCATAAAATATAATTAAACATTTATTGTTTATTTTTTAATTATTTTCAAGTATCGTTAAATGAAGAAACTTCTGTTTCAATTTGTCTTTTGCGTGTTATATATTTGTACTTAAACCTGTTTTGTCACCTTTTTTATTGTCTTAACCGATATGAACAACTAAAATGTAATAATTATTGGAATTAAAATGCTGACTTTCATCACTTTTCTCTTAAACTGTCTGTGCATTTCGGCGGCGCGGTGTTTTCAGCTGGTCTCAAACCGCGCACGTTTAATTGCAGCGAATTCTCAGTGTAAAACGTGCTCATTTTGATAAGTACTTTGACCTCTTTTGCTTGATGCTCCCTGCCCAACTAACATAGAGTACGCTGGGGCACTAAATTTTAGTTAACTTAGTTAAAAAGCCACTAACAGAAAATGTAAAAGAATAGCTTAGTAATTTTTGTTAAATACAAGTTTTTCGAGTAAGCTGTTTTATTATTATTTTTTTCATTATAATCATCATCACCGTCAGCTTTCATGTACCCACTGTCGGGCAAAAGACTCCTTCAGTCTGCGCTATCTTTCTGTCATTATAGATAAAATAAGATTTTCTTCGAAGCATTTCAAAAGACATTAGAGATCTAAGAGTTTTCTTTTATAGCTAAGGGAAGAGTAAAAATAGAAAAATGCTAGTAAATTGCAGTGGAAGTTTAAGTTTATAAAGACGGTCAAAGGATTTATTGCCAAGAAAACCTAGGACAATATAGTTTTATTGCTTGTTTTCAGTTATGTGGATACAAGTTATAATGGATGACTACATAAGTACAAGATAATCTGTGTTTTTGTTTTATTATTTTAGTGACCAAACTCCTGTGTAAGGCTGGTTTCCAGCTTTGCGGGAGACGCGTACGGGCAGCGCCCGCAGTGCTATTAAACGAGAATTCGGTACGTTTGAACGGGTGGCGTTGCACTTGCACTGCGCTCCGGGGTCATAAGGGCGCCGTACGGACCTCCTGTGCTATGTTAAACCAGCCTAAGATTTTTTAAGCGATCCAAAAGCAATATTTAGTTATTTTGCTTTTAGACCGCTAAATTAGAAAGAACTGCAACGAACAGAAGGAAAAACCAACCGCCCATAAAATAATAAATGAAAAATTATCACCTCAGTCACATTATTTATTAAGAGACCGAGTTTCCGAGTTATGGAGTGAATATATTATTCAAATCCATGGGAAGTGGATTCAGAGAAATTGTGTAAAGTTCTTTAAGTTAAATTGTTATGTAAGTTAAATAAAACGATTGATTTCTATAACGGACGGTTAATAATTAAGGAAGGTTAATTATATTTCATAAATTAGGAGTACCGAATGGATATGTGTAATTTTAAATACTCTCGGCTATTAAATAAGCTCTTATGTTATCTACTGTATAACTGGCTAACGTATTTTGATTCAAGAGAACTACCTATTTTTTATTTGACAAAATATATTGAAACTTTTATAAACGTATTTTTATTCCATTACATTGTACAATTTTTCGCAATTATAAAAATGCACATATTATAAGAAACGAAAATGGTTTTTGTTTTTTATGGGAACTCAGATCAAGACTGTATTTCCCTTTCTATTTTCCTCATATATTTAGAAATTAATAGTTGAAAGTTGAAGTGAAGTACCTATCTTTTAGTAAAATTACTCGTATTAGTCCTGGGACCTGTCAATCCCGTAAGGGATTAGGACGTAATTTGTTTGAATACATTTGACGAGAACGTATAATTGCAAAGAAATACAAAAATATAGTATGAAAAACGGTAGGTATACAAAAACGTAGAAACAGTAAAACTCGTGACAACACATCACTCAAAGGAAAATTCAATTTTCATTAAGTGCGTAAACGGATGGACTAATCAAGCGAATTGGACGAGCGAAAAATAAAACCATAAACTAAAGAAAGTGGTAGAAGGAAAACTGAAGTGTAAAGTTTAATAATATCCAAATGTTTTCGGGTTCTCCATACGCAACACCAACGCATGTCTGGCAAGATCTTCGTGGCGGTCAAACAACGATCTTGCTCTTGCTAAAATACTAAAATTATATCATAAAACTCTAAAATATAAAATACATAACCCAGACTAAACTCCAAACTAAGTAAAGAAGTTAATTTTATTAAGATAGTAATTCAATGATACTATATTTTACTATTAAAAGATATATCGGACCATCGGAAAAATATCTTGAAATGAACTAGGAACGCACTCGAGATCCAATGGTTAACAGGAAAGAGCATATTTATCACAGTGATATAGAAGTTATCTTAAGTTATCCCAAGACAAAGGGTGATTTGATCCCTGCCTGGACTAGAAGTCGAACCAAGAACCACTGATGTGACGGATTATCACGCGCTGTCATTTTACAAAGATCTAACTCGAGTTAAATCGCTTTATGCTCATACTAATACTATGAAGTGCGGATCTGCAAATCACTTTAATTCGTGACAAAGCTTAGTGTGTTTAAAAGTGAAACAAAGCATTACACTAATGACCGTTGGGATTGACGCGCCCAGTGTGGCGACTGCAAAATAGTGGATGTGACAATTAAGGACAATTCTTACTTAGGAATTTAAATTTAATTGGATTTTGCTTATGCATAAATAGTAAAACGAAGTTTCAGGCCGCGTTTATGTGTTTGTAGGTTTTTGTCTAGGAAAAACTTTATGTAAAATTATATGATCTATGGTTATGACAAAAATGATACCACGGACAATATTATGAATTTAAATTAGGAGAATCAAGTGGAACCCATCTCAAACATGCATTGGCATATTTGAAATGGGATCCACTTGATTCTCCTTGCCGGATTGTCCAAGAGAACTTCGCTCGTTCAATAAATGTATCCAGTGACTAACCCTCTTTACGGCACATGTGGCAACCAATTACGTCTGAATCGGACGTAAAATGAATTTGAAATGTCGAAATTCATTTTGCTAGTTTTCGTATGGCATCATAGCAAAAGACCTCCTTCTCTTGAATATTTGTTTCGTTCATTTGTTGAGAGGTTTACATTTATTAATCATGGGTCCGAGGACTGAGTTTACATGAATATCCCTTATTTCGCTGATTTATTATTTAAGTTTTTGACACTTTGTTCGAACCGAGGGTCGAATTTTTAACGAGACAGTTTATTTTACTTGCTCTTGATAATTTAAGAAGTATGTATATTTTGTATCTTAGGGATTATTTCATTATTTTTATGTTAATCTAAAATTTAGCTTTAGAAATAAATGTTTAATAACACCCGACAAAAAAGCGGAGTATTATAAGTTTTACGCTAATGACTGTAGCGGACGATCATTGGGGCATGTCGGTTGCTGTAGTAAGCCATATTATAAACCGCAGTTTATTCACTTGAAAGCAAGTTCCTATGCGGTGGTTCTTACTATGTTTGAGGAAAATCGGATCAGTCGCTTAAAAGTTATTGAGGGTTACAGCGTGAAAGTCAGGGCTATCCCTTAAAAAAATATAATATCATAGCGAACTAGCGTAGTTCAGCTATTCATCACTAGATGGCATTCTTGACATAAGGGGTTTTTCAATTTGCCTAGCAAATAATCTTATATTGAGTAATTTTGTCTAATTTTATTTTTAGATTCTTTTCAAACGCAGGATATCCACAGCTTGACCTGTGGATTATTTTAGTAGGTTACGATCTTTTTATTAGGAAACGATTATGTTACCAATTATGGTAACATAGGTACCTATGTATATTAATACACACGAAACACTCCCAAATTACCGCAAACAAAATCCATTTAACCTACAATGTAATTTAATTTGACCGATATTGTACTGGACATATGTTCAAAAATACACGTAAATCAATAGGATCAAGTATTTTATCTGTACTTAAAATACTGAGCATGCAGTAATGAAATTATTGTTACAATCGGTGTAGTTTGTGGTTCATAGAATTTAATTGAAACGGCACATTCGGCATACGAGTACTGGCAATTTGGTACATTAGTGCCGTGTGTGAATCACTAATGAGTGTAGGCGGCGAACGCTCCCAACTTTATATTGTCGCTCTCACACAAATCAGTATGCATATTATGAAGTGAAGAGATTTGATACAGATTATTTCATGCAAGTGTTGATTACGTTAAATAATGATTTGCATATTCTTAAGTTTACTTATATTTAACGTCTACTGTGGAGCCAAAAGGAGGGTTATGTGTTTTGCCGCTATTTATACATAAAAATTAAAACGCAAATGTCTTCGATCCCACTCTTATAACTAATGTAACAGAAACTACACTCGTATGGGTGAATTAAAAGTTTTTATGCACATTTATTTGTTTCTTTAGTTTAGAATTTAGTTTAAACTAGCTATTGCCCGCAACTTCGTTAGCGTGGACTTTAGTTTATGAGCACTGTGATTTTGGTATTTTCAATAAAACTGGCCAAGTGCATGTCGGGTCACGCGCAGTGAATGGTTACGTAGCTGCAAATGCCGATGAGTTAAAATTATCTATACTATAATAAAAGAGTAAAAAAAATGTGTCTGTACATTGAAAATTTTTCAAAAAAAAATATTTGTGGCGATGGAGATATAGTAATAGAGTAAGAAAATAAAAAAAAAATGTCTGTCTGTTTGTCTGTTTGTCTGTTTGTCTGTTTGTCTGTTTGTCTGTTTGTCTGTTTGTCTGTTTGTCTGTTTGTACACGCTAATCTCCGGAAATACTGGAAGGATTCAAATGAAACTTTTTTTGTTATATAGCTGTGAAGCCTGGGCAACATATAGGCTATAATTGATTTTGGAAAATGGAACACATGATGCAGAACTATAATGGTCCAGCTAAACTATAAAAAATATTAAAATGCCACCTTAGCAAAAGTTGTTAAGTCTGATGAGAACTTTTTGTTGAGTTATAATACAACTGGCCAAGCGCGAGTCGGACGCGCGCGAAGGATTCCGTACCATAATCTATCAAAAATCACGTTTGTACTATGGGAGCCCCCCATAAATACTTATTTTATTCGATTTTTAGGGTTCCTTACCCAAATGGGTAGAAACGGGACCCTATTACTTAGACCGTCCGACTGTTAGTCTGTCTGTCTGTCTGTCACCAGGCTGTATCTCATGAACCATTATAGCTAGACAGTTGAAATTTTCATAGATGATGTTTTTTTGTTGTCGTTGAACAAAAACATACTAAATCTATACTACAAATAAAAGAGTAAAAAAATGTGACTGTACATTGAAATTTTTCCAAAAAAAAGTTGTTTCGTCCGAAGAAGAACTTATAAGTTCAGAATTTGCGGATCTTCAGAGCATAACACACAAGAAAAATTCTTGGATATGTGAACGCGCCATATTGACACCAAAAAATTAAAAATCAATTATTATAGAACTTATGACGCAAATTATTGTTAATTTCTTGGATAGAGTTGTTGACGACACCACCAATTATCCAGTTGAGTTTCTTAATTCACTTGCAGCAAATGGACTTTTGGCTCACAAAATAAGTCTTAATGTCGGAGGGCCAATAATGCGAATGCGCAATTTGACTCCGCCGAAACTGTGTAACGGAACCCAACTTAGTGTCTCAGCACTGTATGCCGAAGTTCAGCGGCTGAATTTCAGCCAATGCATGCCTGCAATGTTATTTGCATTACTAGCAACACATAATAAAAATGTCTTCGGATAAAGTTAAGTGTGCGCAGTGCAACATAATAATAAACGAGTTACTGTGTTTTGTGCAAAATCAAATCAATACGGCAGATGATGAAAGTATAATGAGAATTGTCGTGAGTGCGTTTTCGACATCGGAAATTACTATCGCTAAGGATTTGTTGTTCGAGTCAGTGAGTACGAGTACCCGCAACATTTCTCGTCGAAAAAATAAAGGACAAAAGGATGTCGAAGATATTATTTGTGTGCTTAAAAGTACAGCACCTGATAAAACACCAATATTTGTGGCTCGACTTTTGGAAAAAGTCCCACCCGTGGGCTTTGACCATGTTGATGTCACCGCGTTATTAAAAGACATCGTCCGACTTAAGGCAACAGTTAAGGATTTGCAAGAATCGAGCGCCACAGTCAGTCAGCTAAATGATTTTAAAGAGGAAGTATATAGAATGAGATACGACTCGATAGTTGAGCCTATGCATATCACGAAAAAAAGGGGAGCTTGCTTATTTGACTGCGGCAGCGATAGTGGCCCCTTTGGTATTATTAACGTATCTACACATTCGCAAGTCAACAATACTCCTAAAAAACAAATGACATCAGAACATTCCGTCCTAAAGGGTTCGAATTCATTAGATATCTGCATTACCTCGTCCCTAAATGAATCTAAAAACATTAGCAGGCCGTTATCGCCGCCGCCGCCGCCTCCGGTCGAGATCGAGATACAAAATGAGTCATGCGCGCCGATACCTACGACAACAGCTGATGCCCGCGAACCGCACATCGATAATAAAAATAAAACATTGGCGGAGGTAACTAAGGACGGCGTGTTTAAGCCAGAATGTCCGTCTGATGAATGGATTGAAGTTCAGAAAAGAAGACATAGGAATAGGGTACGACAGACTGAGGGCGTCCGGGGCAAAGCTATGTTTTTACCTGAAGACAAGTTTAAGTCGGCCAACTCAAAAGTATCTTTGTTTTTATCAAATGTACATAAAGATGCATCGGTAAACGATATCATCGAGTTTATATACGCCAAAACTAAGGAAAAAGTTGACTTACAAAAGATAAAAATGAAAGCCGAAAAGGAGTACAATGCTTATAAAATGTTAGTGTCCAGCAGTAAATTAGATTTGTTCCTAAATGATGAGTTATGGCCAGTGGGCGTTATATGCCGGAGTTTCAGGACGTATAGAAAACCCCTACCCAAGAGCGGACAAGAGAGTAGCAACCATGTAATTAACAATTAATTATGTGTAATACGACTTTGGCTACATATAACTGTAAAAATATAAAGCGCTCCATAAACGAGATAAGAGATCTCTGTAGCTTGGCTGATATAGTCGTGCTACAGGAAACATGGTTGGTGCCGGAAGACCTGCCGTTCCTTGAGACGGTTCACCACGAGTTTGGAAGCACAGGTACCTCGGCCGTCGACACGTCGGCTGGTGTGCTCGTGGGACGTCCGTACGGAGGGGTGGCCATACTGTGGCGCAAGTCAGTGTTTCCCTGTGTATCTGTGGTGCCCTGTGCAAATCCTCGTGTAGCGGCTATACGTATAACGACAAATGACCGACCTGTGTTGGTTATATGTGTATATATGCCCACAGATAGTGCGCAAAATAAACCCGAGTTTACTGACTGTTTGGGTGTTATTAGTGCAATTATTGAGGAATGCAGTGTGGAATCTGTTTTTATACTGGGGGACTTCAACGCTCATATCGGTAAGCGATTTTATATTGAGCTTTCAGAATTTTCTAAGGATCAGGATTGGACATGTGTGGACGTCATGAAATTAAATTCTGAGACATTCACGTTTGTATGTAATGTGACAGGAAGTAAAACGTGGTTAGATCATGTGATTACCACTAGTGCGGCGTTACATTGTGTTAAAGATGTGTATGTTAAATATGGTACATACTGGTCAGATTATATGCCTATGATCTTAACCTGCGATCTTAGTGTAAGTAAACAGAAAACAATTTTTACAGAACCTACTTGTAATAGTATTCAATGGGGTGATAGAAATATTGAGCAATGTATTTCTTATGAAAAAAAGTGTAATTCTTTGTTAAAAGAGATTGATTTGCCCGCTGAGTTACAGAATTGTGGTAATAAGTATTGCAAAAATCCTCAACATCATATTCTTATAGATTATTTATACAAAGACATTATAAATATACTTTGCACGAGTGCGAGTGAAACACACATAAAAACATCTGTAGCGAGGAGAAAACCTCTAGCGGGGTTCAATAAGCACGTACGCGAGGCTCACAGGAGTGCTAGTATAGATTTCAATGCCTGGATTTCTCACGGAAAACCGTCTTCGGGTACTGTTTACGATTCAATGGTGGAATCTCGTAAAAAATTCAAGAGTAGATTAAAATGGTGCCAAAACCACCAAGAACAAATTAAAATGGACCTAATTGCTGAGAAACATGCTAAGTCTGATTTCAAAGGTTTTTGGAAAAGCACCAATAAGTTAAATCATAAACCTGGCATTCCTGTGAGTGTCGGAGGGGTGTCTAAACCTAAAGATATCGCAAAGCTGTTTATGGACCATTTTTCTGTAAAATCTAAATTGGGTGCTCCGCGTCGGATGTTAGATGTTGAAAATCGCGTTAAGAAAATATCAACTACCATTCTTCCAGCAGATGTCAGACTGGTAATAAAAAAGATGACTAGAGGGAAATCCCCCGGGTTTGATGGGCTCAGCATCGAACATCTGAAGCATGCGGGTTTTCATATTTCACGAGTGCTCGCTCTGCTTTTTAATTTGTGTATGAGTCACTCATATTTACCATCCGATATGATGAAGACTCTGGTGGTACCCATTATTAAAAATAAAACAGGGGATACCTCGGACGTGTCCAACTACAGGCCCATCTCTCTAGCTACTATTATTTGTAAAGTATTTGACAGTGTGATTAATACGATCCTTAATAAGCATATCAAGATACATGACGCTCAGTTCGGTTTTCGTCAGGGACTATCCACAGAAACTGCCATTTTGAGTTTCAAACACACTGTCAAATACTATACTGAGAGAAAAACACCTGTCTACGGGTGTTTTTTAGATTTTTCGAGCGCGTTTGACCTTGTCTCATTCGACCTACTGTGGGAAGCATTAGAAACAACATCGGTGCCACCAGAAGTAATATCTCTCCTCAGGTACTGGTACCTTAACCAGGAAAATCGTGTAAGGTGGGCGGGAGAATTGTCTGACCCGTGCACGCCGCAATGTGGGGTAAGGCAGGGGGGGCTCAGCTCACCACTGCTGTTTAACCTTTATATTAACGCACTTTTAGAGAAACTTAGCAGCACACGAGCAGGTTGCTATGTTGATGGGGTATGTGTAAACAATATATCGTACGCTGATGATATGGTACTGCTGGCGCCATCTGTAGGCGCTTTACAGAAACTCCTTGATATATGTCAATCTTACGCTACCTCACACGGCCTGGTTTATAATGTTAAGAAAACAGAGTTCATGGTTTTTAAGTCGGGTACTAAGTGTCCTAAAACAGTACCTCCAGTTTTATTAAATGGAGTTGAATTAAAGCGAGTATATAAATTTAAGTACCTAGGACACTGGGTAACCGACGATCTAAAAGACGATGTAGACATGGAGAGGGAACGCAGAGCATTGTCAGTTAGAGCGAACATGCTGGCTCGAAGGTTTGCTCGATGTACGGAGCCGGCGAAAATAACACTTTTTAAAGCTTACTGCACGTCTCTGTACTCGGGTGCCCTTTGGTTTAGATATACTCAAAAGGCTTACAATGCTCTGCGGATTCAATTCAATGATGCATTCAGAGTTCTGTTGCGACGGCCACGGTTCTGTAGCGCATCAGCTATGTTCTCAGTCGCCCATACTGACGGGTTTGGCGCAGTTTGGCGTAAGAAATCTGCAGCTCTGCTGCGCACAGTTCGTACCAGTCGCAACAGCATTCTTAGAGCAATATCCGATCGGTTTGACAGTCCGCTCATGAAAGTGCTCACTGATCGAACCCGGTCGCTTTTAGTAATTCATTACTAACATAACTTGTAGGAGCGCTATGCACTTGCAAATAGGGAAATTGATAATACTTATAATACTGCTCATTAGGTTAAATAGATTTGAAAACTAACATAGAATAAGGACCATTGTTACTAACCCCTGGGCCTATGTTGCCTTAAATAAAGTTATTATTATTATTATTATTATATTATAATGCCGAACTTCCGATGCTTTTGCCTGAATCGGACCCGTACCCGTACCCGTACCCGTACCCGTACCCGTACCCGTACCCGTACCCGTACCCGTACCCGTACCCGTACCCGTACCCGTACCCGTACCCGTACCCGTACCCGTACCCGTACCCGTACCCGTACCCGTACCCGTACCCGTACCCGTACCCGTACCCGTACCCGTACCCGTACCCGTACCCGTACCCGTACCCGTACCCGTACCCGTACCCGTCCCTGTATCCGTATCCGTACCTGTACCCGTACTCCCTCTTCCGCTCCCGCCGCCGCTCCCGCCACTGCCGCCGCCACCGCCGCTCCCGCCGCCGCCGCCGCCGCTGCTCCCGCTCTCGCCGCCGCCGCTACCGCCGCTGCCACCGCCGCCGCCACTGCCGCCGCCGCTGCCGCCGCCACCGCCGCTGCCGCCGCCGCTGCCGTTTCTGCTCCCGCTCCCGCTTCCTCTCCCGTTCCCTCTTCCACGTACCCGTTCCCGTACCCGTTCCGCTCTCGCTCCCACTTCTGCTCCCGCTCCCGCTCCCGCTCCCACTCCCGCTCCCGCCGCTGCCGCCGCCGACGCCGCCGCTGCTGCTGCCGCCGCTCCCGCCGCCGCCGCTGCCGCCGCTCCCGCCGCCGCCTTCACCGCCGCTGCCGCCACCGCCGCCACTGCCGCCGCCACTGCCGCCGCCGCTCCCGCTCTCGCCGCCGCCGCCACCGCCGCTGCCGCCGCCGCCACTGCCGCCGCCGCTTCCGCCGCCGCCGACGCCTCCGCCGCCGCCGCCGCCTCCGACGCCTCCGCCGCCGCCGCCGCCGCCGCCGCCGACGCCTCCGCCGCCGCTGCCACTTCCGCTCCCGCTCCCGCTCCTGCTTCCGCTTCCGTTCCCTTTTCCACTTCTTTTCCCTCTTCCGCTCCCGTGTCCGTTCGCCGCAGACGCGCCAAAGACGGAAGATTAAATTCTCATATCGGCACATCACTACAGTCCGGCGTTTCCACCGAACTTCAGCGGCTGAACTTCAGCTTATTTAGTGTGTCATCCCCACCGAACTTTAGACACTGAACTTTAGCCGCTAAACTTCGGCATAGTCTGCTGAGACACTTAAAGTTTACTGTGAGTGGTGCCAGTGAAACTGTATTTATTCCGCGTATAACAATTTTCCTTTTGAAAATACACAGTTTTACAAATACACAGTGTTTACTTGCTTTCCTATGAAAATAAGTCACAGTTTTAGAGTCTTAAAGCTGCTGATGTCGATCTAAGGACTGCTTTTTCGCATGGCCAACTTAATGTGGCTTTCTCCAGGGTTAGTAACACTTCAGCTCTTTTCATATTGGCTCCCGAAGGAAAGAATTAAAATAATATTGACTTTTAACTCCTAACACTGTTACAAGTACTTTCTTATCTCTCTCTATCTTTCTCTATCATTAGTTGTTATTTATATTAATACGCCGGAGTCATAAAGTCCACGCGAACGAAGTCAGCTAGTACATTAATAAAATAATTCATTAATTTCATCATTTAATTTAAATAGTTTTATTTATCTTCCATACCTACTGGTCTGGAATAAAGGTTAAAACTTAGAATGTGCCAGCGGCTCCTTTTTCCACGCTGATTGTAAAAGGACGAGAGAATGGGCGAGATTTGATTCATGTTGCTTAGCATTAGTAGCAGCCCATCACTATTTAGATTCCCTTTTTCATCCTAACGTCCATCATCACGCTATGAGGCGTCTGCCGAACTTTAGGTACTCCCAGGTAATTGACGTGCCTCGGCACATCTTCCACGAAGAGCTTAAAGTATGGCAGAAGGTTAGTGTTCTCTGAGATCAATATTTGTTTCTTGTTGACGTACACAAGAACCTCCATTTGAAGAGCCTGCCAGGCAGGGCGTTTATGTCAATTGATCAAATGATCTAAAATGTGAATCAGCAGCTAGCAACGTATCCTATCACTATCTATTTTTATTCATTTTTCGATCTTTCTCCCACAATCACGCTAAGAATGGCTGTTGGGCGGCATCTTGCGACCCTAGGCTCTATCAGCAGAGGCTCTAAAACTCGCTTTCCGTCCCACTTTTTGACTGCGATACCCGTTAGGGTTCATAGTGCACCTATTATAAGACAGTGAATTTTAGTCGTTAGAACTGATGTTCATTATGAAATGCTAATATGCCCAGAATAGCATTTTAATTCAAAATTTTTGAACAGCGCTATCATCCCAGTACATATTTGTAAATATAATGTATGTAAGAAAAAATATTGCCTTATTTAATAAAACAGGTGATTTTACGGGTAGAAACTTACGTAACATAGATGCTTTAGTTACCCCGTATTATAGGCTGAAAACAGTCAGTAATTTGTTTAAGGGAAACTGTATAAAGTTTTATAAAAATTGCCAGAATCGGTCCTTGATATGCCAGATAGAAAATTTAAAACTTATGTAAAGAACTTACTTTGTGAGAAGGCTTATTACGGAACCGATAATAATCTTAAAGACAAAAACATCTGACTTGAGCATGGCGCGGGTCCCTCTTAAAGGTTCTTCCCTCACAAATGACATAGTTTGAGTACAATCGATTCATGTACTTTATTTACAAATTGACATTAATTTCAAATTTGACATCATTCTTAATTATTAATTATGACACAGCAATGTATTCTTAGTCCACATATCTAACCTTAATATCAGTATAATTGTAAGGTTGACGTTTTTAGAGAAAATACTTCAGTACAATTTGTTACCGCTTCTTGTGTACTTGGACGCTTAAGAGGCGGCAGTAAACTTAGTTGTAAGTAAATGATCTGACGTCAACAACTAACTATTAAGAAAATCGAAAGAAAAGGAAATGACAATTATCCAGTGATATAAATAACCAAAGAAAAACAAATGATTTTCGGCTTTTGACTTTGAAAAATCTATCGGAGGCCGAAAAAAAAAAACCATAACCAGACGCCACCTCCAATTCGTATCGGTAACATGGGAGGGATGGATATATTCGACGATTCTGCCGCCCGGGATAAGTGCAGTTCCTTTTAGTACTTAAACTAAATATTTTAATTAATTAATTATTTTTTTACTCTAAATCGGCATTCGCAACTACGAAACCCTTCACTGCACGTTTCCCGACATAGACTCGGCCGGTTTTATTGAAAATACTAAAATGACGGTGCTCATAAACTAAAGTCTACGCTGACGAAGTCGCGGGCAACAGCTAGTTACTAAATATATTCTTATTGTTTACGTTACACTACACTCTAGGAGCGAAAGATAAGTAAAAATAAAAGTAATTTTTTTATTTTTTTGTATTTTTGAATTTATTTAAAGTAACTACCGTCGACGATAAGTTTACTTATATTTAACCTGTATTTTTTAGAAGCAGATAAGTACTTATAGGAATAATAACTAAGTTTACACAAATTACACAATAATAACTAAGTTTATACAATTCTATCTTTCTATTTTTTTAATATATGTGCGATTGCGTATATTATTTTTTTATTCTATATACTAAATGTATGTAATACATAATTTTTTTTAGATTTACTTAATAAATCTTTTTGTTCTGATTTTATGAACAATGACAATTTTACTTCTTTAACAATTTTCACATTACATCCTAGATACTCTAATACAGTAAATGGACATTAAAATTGGTTATCTACTTCATTTTTTACTCATATAAACTGTCCTTTATCATAATATATAAAATTATTATGAATTTTCTTATCATATATACATATTTTCGTTTTTCTTTGCTTAAACTTAAATTATTACGAGCGTCTTGCAATGCTACTTGAAGACGGTGTTTTAAATGTAATGGGTAATTTTCTGCATTATACAAAGGTTCAATAATATCGTTACTTACTCTACAAGGTATTCTACTGGGTCTACGAAACACAAGTTCGAACGGCGTATATTTAGTCTCTGTGTGAACAGTATTGTAAAAACTAAAGCACCTGATTAAAAGCCATTTGACCATGTATCTTTTTGACCATTACAATGAATACTTTAAAACATGCCTAAACTTTCGTGCAAATTTTCTGTCGCTTCAAGGGATGAGTGATAATAAGCTGTAGAATTTATTTTTCTATTTCTACTAACTTACAAACCTATTTCATTGTCGATGGCATAAACTACGTTCCGCGATCAGTTGCGATAATGTTTGGTATCCCGAATCTAAGAATAAAATTATGTACAAGTGCATGTGCAATACTTACCGTTTCTTTATTTCTTAATAGGTATCCCTCCACAAATTTCGTAATTTCGCATTGTATTGTTAAAATGTAGCAACTATATACGGCAAATTCCTATTAAATTTCCTATAAAAATTTCAAAAATAATCCAATCTTTTTCTTCATCTATATTATTTGGTTTTAGATATTTTTATTTTATTTTTATTTTAATGGATCTGATAATACAAGGTCCATCTAAAATTGAAAATGATACTTCAAAACATTCATTTTCATGGATTCAATTGTAATTTACTTTTCTGAACATCTATCAATTTTTTATTATGCATTTCGAGATTACGCCCAAAAACTTAATCATCCAAATTTATAAAACATTATCAGTAGGTTAATCCTGACAAGGCCACTGACATAACACGACTAAAAGCACTTTGACTGGTCTTAAGTTCCATCGGTAATCTTTTCATTTGGTATTGTCCTGCTACTAGTGAACGCTGTACAATTTTTGCTGTCTTTCTCCAAAGTAACTTGAAAATATTTGCATGTGAAAAATAAATAGAACCTGACAATACATATAAAATATCATTTATATTGGGCAAAGGAAATTTCTCATCGACTATACAATTATTTAATCTACGGTAATCTTCTACTACAAAACTCCATTTGTAGTAAACTATCATAAATTAAACTAAGTGAAACACTGGCATGCCAAACAAAGACTGGTTTATCAATATGTAATTACTAATATATATTCTTATTATCTAGGTTAAACTATACACGTGTGGCATACTGTGATATGATTAGTGTAACACTTTAAGCAGGTATTGCAACATAATAATATAGATTTGCAAGGAATAATTGATATTCGATCACTAAACTACTGAAAATAAGTTTTCTAGAGTGATTTTTGGCTTTACAGAATTGCATTCTAGCGGATTTTGAAATTAGACGTCTCAAATAAAGGTGGTTCTTAAAATAGTTACTTGACACATTTGGACATACGAGCGTTTACAATTTGGTAGGTACATTAGAGCCGTATGTGAATCACTAATGAGTGTGGGCGGCGAAAGTTCCCAACTTTATAATGTGGCCTTCATAACTATTGGAGTGTAGAGTAACTTAAAGCAAAATTAATTCTAATAAAACAAAAATTGCCATGACCTTAAATTTAAAAAGGAATAATTATTTATTCATTCCCCATTTTAAGTAGCGACTTACCCGTGTTATGCAAGTTTTTTGGAGTTCTTTACTTAGCCAGGAATAGCTGCTGCTGCTGAGAGCTGATATGCAGTCACAGACAAGAACGGTATCGCTATGGAACAGATGCCTTCTATTTTATTTTACTTTTTAAACTTAACAGGTTCCTCTTACAAACAAAAGGCAAAAATATCGGCTACGTTTTACACATACGAAATAAATAGTAGATAATCATAAAAGATAGGCGTAGAGCAATCACTAAGAAAAATAGGTTAAAGAAGATATTTGGAAGAATGTGTCGATCAAGTAGCAATATCGTAAAGCGGATAAAACCTTGTCTTCATGAGACGGCTTTTTCTGCAAAATCTTTTTCTAAAAGCTTATGTAAGGCGCGAGGAAAATTGCCCTGGAATAAAAACTATATCAATTTTAGTATCTTTTTTATTTGAGTAGGTAGTGAAAATGGGTTAATTCGTGTTTTACGTGGAGACGACCTCCGTGACTTAGTGGTCGCCATACTAGTCCGCAACCCAGAGGTTCCGGGTTCAATCCCCGGGCAGGGCAAGTTGGAAAATGGCCTTTTTCAAAATGTCCTGGGTCTTGGATGTTTATCTATATATGTATTTGTTATAAATAAAATATATAGTATCGTGGAGTTAGAATCCCACAACACAAGGCTTGAACTTACTTTGGGGCTAGCTCAA
Organism: Acrobasis suavella; assembly: GCA_943193695.1. Lineage (NCBI taxonomy): Eukaryota > Metazoa > Arthropoda > Insecta > Lepidoptera > Pyralidae > Acrobasis > Acrobasis suavella. The sequence continues at coordinate 36,835,681 of OW971928.1, forward strand.
TCAGTGTTATTTGTCCCTATATATTTATTATTATTTAACTTTGTCGGTATGTTTGTTTGTGAAAGTATTCGTGTGAATATAGCTGTATGTGTTAGTACGGAAATCAACGATTTCTTTTTTAATATAACGCATTTGTATTAGAATCAAAAAATACAGGTCTTAAAAATATTATGTCGAGTATATAATTTTCAAAAGCCTTTTATGGTGTACTGCTCAAAGGCAATAGGCAAAGACCTTTTATACCATGAATTTTTTTTAAGTATAAAATTTTTTTTTTCGTTATATATAATTATAAAAGAGTTAAAACAACAGTCAAGATAGATTTATTTTAGCTCTTACTACGCCTAGCTTTTCTTTGCACGGTTGTTACTGGGAGAGGCATTCGTTAATTTCTTTTTGCTGCAGCAAAGTGCAGGTGCCACGGTCCAGCAAACTAGAAACTTGCAACTCTTTGTTTGCGAGAAAGGAATGGACGCTATCTGACTAGAACACGATAACTCCAGTTAAACTTTTAAAAGTTTACTGAAATTGTAGCAGTGGGACCTTAAATACGAAGATTAATATAAGAAGATAAATATATTTAAAAAAATTGAAATGATACTAATGAGCCATAGGAATCGTAACGGTAATTATGTGGTTGTAAAAAGGAATTAAAATAGAGACGGGTTGCTTGCCACGCCTATGAAACGATTCTTTAAGATTTGCGCGAAAAAAGTTTTAAATTATATTCTACGTTTGTTCTTCTAGAATATTCTAGATCAACATGGAAGAAGAATTATTTTGTGCATTATATTTTAAGTTTACCTCTACTTACTGTAATAATTTGTCAATTAAGTAAATAATTTAAATTTTGTGTAATGTCTAATGTAAAAATTTTGGTTATAGTATACTTTCAAGTAAATAGAAGTTTCAAATTATATTATGCATATCACTCTTGTTTAACTTCAAAGACTACTCATTGAATGAATGGGTCGTTTAGAATGATTCAGTTCATTATCTCATAGGCCGCTAGTCTAAATTTACTGATATTCTTTTACTAACCGAGAGATACGATATCAATTTTTTTTGCTTCTACATCCCGTTAATAACTTGCCAGGAATCAAAGTGAGAACAAACCCCACGTTTTATCTAATTGCAAAGTGCCTGCACTTTGCAATCACAAATGCGATTGCCACGGTCGAGAGAACTAGTTAAAAGTTTTTGTGTCTAGAAACAAATAGACCCCTGCTAAGAAGAGCTGGAATAAAGTCTAAAGAAAACTATTTAATGTAATATAAAAGGGTGAAAAAATACTACGTGAGCGGGACGTGATAAAAAGGGCCAGTGTGATTAGAACAGACAATTACTGTAAAAATATACCTTTTTTTTCTTCTCTATATTTTGTTTCTTCGATTATGCAAGTTTTGGCCAATAGGCTTCCGGTCTAGAATAGGATTACTCCGTTTCTTTTTGTTAATGTCATAAAAGGCAACTAAATAAAATGACTAATGCACTCCCAAAGACGGTTGACGTCAGGCGGTTAACAAAACTATACCCAAATCTTGTAAACAACTCCGGCTACTTCTTTTCGATTTCACCTGGTCTTCGGCATCATTGGATTATCATTGATATAAATATTAAAATTGGAAAAGAAAAATATGGAAAGCACATCTCGGGCTCCTAAATTGCACAGCTGAGAACCGGGAACGCGCTAAGATGAAGATATTTTTTGCTTCAAGACCCAACACGGAAGAAACCTTAAGTCTTCGGTTTTAAAAGTACCCCTTTTAAAAGCGACATTTGCAGGTAGTCGAAGAAAGAGAATTAATTCTTGTTTTCATCTGATGCGGAACTGCGGATGCCGCAAGTGGAAAACTACTTTTTGTCTCAAGAAACAAATTAAATATCTAGATGTTATCTGCACGAGCTAAATAAGATTCGAACTTTTACTTTAAAATAAGTGACATGATCTCAGTTAAAACGATATTTAATAAATGCCCGAAGAATCTTGTCGAGAAAAAAATATTCTACGTGAGTTAGAGCGTTTACACATTACTCCGCCGCGGCAGCGGATTTCCCTGCTGCGGCGCCGAGCGTACGTATTTTATTAGTTTTTGTACTCACTTTACTTACGCACAGTGCTACTGCGGTTACGGCGCTGCCGTGGCAGAGCAGGAGAAACAGAGCCCAAGGCTGTAAGACCCAAAGGCTACGCTAAGCGTGGCGCTGCAACAAATACTAACAAAACCCAAGCGCGCGGCTCCGCAGCAGTGAAAATCGCTGCATTGGTAGCTCAATATGCAGACTTTTGTAAGAAATTGTATTTGTATCACTTTCATTGATAAGAATGAAAGATGTTGAACCAAATTTATAGTTTATCTTCTAAAAGAAAGTTATAAAAAGATTTGTTTTAGCATCTTTTATTTTTTATAAACACAACCAGTAAAATAATCTTTGTTTAAATTCAAAAATCACAAAACTTTTTTTTGAGTAAGGAATTTATATCATAGATATAGGTACTATACCTGTACCTTTTTTATCTACGAGTTTTCTTTAACTGGTTTCACAGCTTGCAACAAGGAACAATGATGTAACAATTCACAAGCTAATCCGCGAGGACACTTCATATTAAGGACTCGCTGAACCGTGCTTCTTTGTCACACTCACTTTTTATGAGTAACTGCATTTTGAATTTCAGTTTTGTTTGAATATCATCAAAAGTTCTAGCCAATTTTATTTAAAAAGGTTTATTGAGAGTACCATTTTATACCAACCTTTACCTAAAGTGAAATTTATTTTGGTATTTAGTTTTCAGATACATCTTTGATAAACCTTCGATTAAATCTATTATGTGCGAATGTACTAGAGACACTCACTGTTTTGTCCCATTCAATTGTGCTATCTCCAAAAACTTTTTTAGTCTCTTTCTAGCTCTTTAGGCCTAGTAATTTTGACAGTTTGAGCGAAAATCATATAAAAGCATGGCAAAAGAACAATAAATGAGTGAGTGTGTAAAAATATTTTAAGACTAGCTGTTGCCCGCGACTTCGTCAGCGTGGACTTTAGTTTATGAGAATGGCTGTTCGGCGTCTTGCGACCCTAGGCTCTGTCTGCAGAGGCTCTAAAACTCGCTTTCCGTTCCACTGTTTGGTTGCGATTTCAGATAGGGTTCATGGTGCACCTATTATTAGACGGTGACTTTTAGTAGATAGAACTGATGCATATTACGAAATGTTAATATGCCCAGAACCGCATTTAAATTTAAAATTTTTGAGCAGCGCTATCTATCGGTGGCCAAAAAAATAATCAAATTTTTAAGAACACTCCGAAACCATAGACATTGTAAATATTTAGGATTCCGTACCCAAAGGGTAAAAACGGGACCCTATTACTAAGACCTGTCTGTCACCAGGCTGTATCTCATGAACCGTGATAGCAAGACAGTTGAAATTTTCACAGATGGTGATGGTGGTTTACAGCGACAATAGCTAGCCGCTGTAAAACTTATGGTGTCAACTCTTTTACAGCTTTTGCCAGGCCCATGTGCTACTCCTTCTTCACAGACCTGGCTTGGTGGCCGCTTAATTTTTAAGAACTCTCCGAAACCACGAATTTGAAAATATTTAGGATTTCGCACCCAAAGGGTAAAAACGGACCCTATTACTAAGACTTTACTATCTGTCTGTCTGTCACCAGGCTGTATTTCATAAACTGTGATAGATTTGCAGTTAAATTTTCACAGATGATGTATTTCTATTACCGTCCGCCTGTGTGTCACCAGGCTGTATCTCATAAACTGTGATAGCTAGACAGTTAAATTTTCACAGATGATGTATTTCTATTGCCGCTATACATAACATCACATACTAAAACAGAATAAAACAGTATTTAAGTAGGTAGGTATTCCCATACAACAAACATGATTTTTATAGATAATGGCACGGAACCCTTTGTGCGCGAGTCAATCAATCATCATTTTATATAACGATTAACAAAAGTTTTAGCCAATCGGTTGCATTGGTAACTTTAAAATCAATTTTTCGAATAAAAATGTAGGCCGTGATTCTTTAAATTGATACAACTTTTTTATTTATAAACGGATTTAAATGAAACAAACACTATATGTTAAGTGAAGCGTATCAAAATACATTACTGAACACCGCAACCGAATCGGTTCAGCCGTTTCCGAAATTAGCGTGCACACCCGCACAGACAAACAGAAAAAATTCTAAAAATCATAGTTTTGTTCTTTTGCGTTGATGAAAGCCCCCAACAATATTTTTTCTCATTTATCTTCCATGTACAGACAGCGATTGGTTACGATTTTATTATATATATAGATATAGATAATCCAAGGAACATGACAAAGTGTAAAGAAATAACTCTCCATACGTAGTTCATCACAAACATCGTTTAAAAATTAAATACGTATGATAAAATTCACGGCGCTATAAAGGTTTTCAAAAGTAGAACAGGGTTAAATATTTCAATTAGCTGGTCTGTATATTCTATATTAATGATTTCAGTGAAGTATTTAGTTTTCAATGATTTTCTTAGTCAGATAAAGATACTAGCTATAAAATAGAAATTGTATGTATTGGAAAACACTTACGTACACGTTTTTTCAGTGATTATTTTACTTTGTTCTTATTTCATAATGATTAATTTTAAGCTTCCTAAACATCTTTTAACTATTCCTACAGTTAAAAATAAACAGACGGACAAATCACACAGATTGTGCTAGCTCCAAATAAAGTTATGACTTGTGTTACTTTTTGCATATTACTTGTGTCCCCCTAAATAGATTTATCCTGACTAAATATTTTTGTTAAACGATAACTTGAAATGACATTTTATTAATTTACTTATTCGCCGTATAAACCAAACTTAAATCATCTCAAGATTATAACAGGTTGTAATTCATATGATACGGCGTGTTCATTAAAATTCATATCATTCAAATTTGCATCCCCTTTTGGTTACATAAATTACCATTTGGGAAATAACTTTCATATAAGTTAGTTAAGTTAAAACATAAGGGATCTTCGATTATTAGATTGTAGTTTCACAAACTTCTGAGTGTTATATAGTTGAGCATTACCCTTGAAAGTTTTGATATCTTCATCAGTATTTATTAATTTTAGTAGGTAGTTCGTTATTCACTGGTATTATAGGAGATATAGGTAACAGAGTACGGGTTTCAGCGTCTTCAATTCAAATACTTTATACTTTTTACTGCGATCAACAACTCGTCTAATGATTAAGAGCAAATTTTTTATAGGGAGTTATTCCAGCAGTAGACTAATATGACTTTAAAAATAGGAGATTTAGTTAAAAGCTACTGTTATACTAGTAATATCAATAGTTAAATATGCAGGCATTTTTTTGAACTGTATGAAATAAGTAAAAAAATGACGCACTTGTTAAAAAAATGATTAAATGTGTAATTTTAGAGATATTTTACGTTAGAAAAGAAGGGTTGAGTAATAAATAAACAAAGTGTTGTAAATCTACCATCTCACTTGTAATTACAGGCAAAAGCTGGCACCTTTTATTAATCCTACTGACCTGTTAACCTTTTGTATTTGTTTGTAAATATGTTATCCCTTTATAGCTTACACGGCTCAAATGTTGTGATTTTGCGACGTTATCCATAGATAGTATATAATTTTTCAAAACTAATAACCTACTTCACCTCAAAACTATACAACCTTCTTCTCTGTCCTCGTCTTTTCCCGTTACACGGGGTCGGCTTCTTAATCATGCGGCGCCACTTGCTACGATTGACGTTGTTCAGGCCAAGCTGCTTCATATCTTTTCGGATGTTTGACATCCACGTCGTCGGCGGTCTACCTCTCCCTCTCTTTCTCGTTGCCATGGAAAGGCACTGTTTCACTTCATGGTCATCGGGTCGTCTCATTACATGGCCGTACCATCTCAGCCTTGATTCTGAGAGTTTATCTACGATAGGCGCTACCTTAAAACTCCCCCGTATGTACTCGTTACACACTTTGTCCATTCGGGTTAATCCACCTGCCCAACGTAGCATACGCATCTAAGCAGTGTGAAACTTGTGCTCGTAGATTGCGTTTGAAGCCCACGTTTCACTGCCATAAAATAGAACCGGCCTCATGGCTTTCTTGTACACCTTGCCTTTAGTTTAAATTGGCATCTTTGGGTCGCAGAGTATTCCTGACAGCGCACGCCACTTGTTCCACCCAGCTATCGTTCTGTGTGTAATATCAGCTATTATGGTTCCGTCTTCTGCAATCATTGAGCCATTACCAAGGTACTTAAATGATTTCACTCTTATCCAGTTTATCCTCACTATCCAGTGCCTTAGCCTCACTATCCAGTTTTATGTCTGTGTTTGTTGGAATAGGGTCATTCGAATCAAAGTTGTATACCATATGTTCTATTTTGGTCCTGCTGATGCGAAGTCCATTTGTCTTCAAAGACTCCCTCCATTCGTTTAGGTTTTCCAACAATACATCTTTACTTTCTGAGACGCCACATCATCCGTACAAAAGATTCCACGGTGGGGGTTTTTGGATTGCCTCTGATAGGTAGTTAATTGTAGCATTGAATAGTAGAGGACCAAGCGCGCTGCCCTGATGTACACCCACTTTAATATTAAAGCTTTTCAATATTCCTGCGGGGCTTCTGACACAAATTTTTGTTTTACAATACATGTCCATTATTAGTATTATGTAGCTCTCAGAGACAAGTTGTGCTCACAGGGCCTACCAGATTATAGTTCTAGGTATCCGGTCGAAGGCTTTGTCAAGGTCTATAAATATCATCTATAGACTGCTTTTGTTTTCGCGTACCTTTTCCATTACGAATCTTATAGCGTGAATGGCATTAGTGGTTTCTTTGCCAGCAGTAAAGGCAAATTGATTTTCTGTCACATTTATTATACATTGAAGGCGTTCACTAAGGACTCTTTCCCAGATCTCGAGGGTATGTGATGGTGACATACGGTGACAGATGACATTTTTGTAAAAAGGCACCAGTACGCTTTTTCTCCAAGCATCCGGTATTTGTCCATTTTTAAGGATGTTGTTGAATAAGCTGGTTAACCATTCTTCTCCGACACCTTTTAGACTTTTCCAAAGTTCGGCTGGAATATTACCAGGGCCAATTTCGTTATGACTTTCCATTTTGGAGATGGCTCACGTACTTCTGTCACCGATATTTCATCCAGAGTTCCTTGTATCTTTGGTAGTTGTTTTTCTGGCTGCCTAGGGAATTCTTCATTCAGTAGCTCTTGGTAATAATACCTAATACCACTTTTTACCGGTTTCTGTCAGATTTTAAAGATACGTTTCTTTTTAGTCACACTAGTTTTGGTGCCTTTATTCCACCACTTAGTGTCTGGCATTATGTAAAGGTCCTTTACACGCTAGGTTCTAGCTCACGTTTTGCAGTACTTACTCAAAATTCTTCAAATTTCTTCCATGTTTCTTTTCCAAGTAATTCGCTACATTTTTTATTAGGATTGACCCTTTTTCGGTATCAATATCATTCCATTTAATTTTCTCTATTATAGGTGTTTTAAGTTTAATGGTTTCTCAAGCTTCCGTAACTGATGCTGTTTTCAAGTAACCGATGCTGAGAGGTAAGAGGCTCCCCAGGAATAAGCTTGCAATCCTTAATTCGTTTAAGATCTCTTTTATCAATAAGAAAGTAGTCTAAAGTGTCTTCACATTTCTAATTTTATATGTAATTAAGTGTTCATTTTTCTTTTGAAAGAAGGTGTTTACATGACTTGATGGATGACTCCTTTTCCCTTGGTGCCCCCCGCCCGCGTATCGCACTCGCCTAGGTAGTGGTTACACCATTAATCCCTCTAGGAGTTGAATTTTGAAAAATCGTGAAACATCTACTTACTCATTTACAGCCAGGAGTTCTTGTGAAGTTTCTAATAAAAGAGCCAAACTAATCTTGCTTTTCCATACAAACTTTTGACCCCGTTTCTCCTACTTAGATTGTGAATTTTGAAAAATCCTTTATATAGTGCACCCTTAGACTTCATAGGAAACCTATGGGCCAAATTCGGAGTCTCTAGACCCCGCGGTTTGGGCTGTGCGTTGAATTGTCAGTCAGTCAGTGTCCTCTTTTATATACTTAAGATAGATATTATATAGCTTTTGCCCGCGAATTCGTCCGCGTGAACGTGTATTCTTTACGACGTCTGATTTCGGCCAGACATTGTTGTGAACTAATGAGCCAAGATCTCTACTTACAAAAAAAAATTGAAATATAGAAAAATCACTCAAAAGGAAAAAAGCCTACTTATTATTTATTTCCATGTTAAATCTCTAATGATGGTACTACGATATGCTCTATCTGTTCTCCGATAATATTTATCACTTCTACGGACATTTTGTAACTCTGCCTTCACCTAATAGAATAAGTTTTAAAAACAATATCAACAAAAGAAGTAAACTACAGTAAAACAAAATATTAAAAAGCACCTATGTCTCCCTTAAATATCTATTATTAATAATCGAAATTTTTTTATGTATTTCTTAGAACATTAAACATAATATGAAAAAAGAACAAACATACGGGGAAAAAATATCTTAGTCTAAACCACCTCTCTTCCTAGTCCTAGAGATATCTACTTAATATTACTAAGAAAGGTAACTACGTGAATTAAGTACTAATTTATTAAAACTATTTATTCAATATTCAAATTATGATTTACAATTTAAGAGAATCTAAGAGATTAACTACGATCAAAATAACATATGAAATTGAGACGATTTCTTTTTATTATGAACCAAACCAACCAATATTTCAAACAATCCAACAATCCAATAACGAAAACGAAAAGAATCATGCAAACCAAATCAAACCAAATTTTATAAATTTTTCATCTTATCTACTCTAAAAACGATGTTTTCATCTCAAAACATTTGGAGCTAAAGTTACTGGTTATTCTTCTGCTTTTCTTCTAAAAAAGTGAAAAACTTACTTGCTACAACTCGGTGATTTGACGAATTAAGTAATCGCTTACCTCGTTGACGAGCAGCACACTTCTCTGGTGCGCCAGTCCTTCTCTTTTCTGTAGCAGAGCAGTGATAAAGTTCCGGTGAGAATCAAATTCGGCGCGCGGGTGGCCACGGAGGCGCAAATTCGCATGCGCACTGTCACAATGACGTATGAAACAAGACTGTTCGTCAGGACGCTGACCACCGCCGTTGAGGTCCACGTCTCCATTCCTCTCTGATCATACTCGCCGAAAGAGACAGCGATACCAAGCCGTCTTATCACCATGTTGAGGAAGAAGGGGAAAAATTAAAAACCGAGGCGCCTGGCCTCAAAATAATTAATTAAATAAGTTTTAGGTTGTTTGTCTTAAAATGTCATTATTTGTGTAAATGTCAATACTTTTTCGTGAGTTTAAGCCAATAGTGAATATTTATGAAGTTTACTTATAAAAATAAAATTATATGAAGGACCACGCAAACAAATTGATAAGTGAACATTTTATCTTAAGTTCGTTATCATTTGATCTTCGAAAAAATATTTCTTAGTATTTATTGTATATAAATGACTCCAAACAAAGGTTAGAATTAAATTGTCGGTTAATGTCTAGAGATGAGTCGTTCGTGATTGAACGAATCAAAAGGAACGGGTCATTAGCTCGTTACGACACGTTCGTTCACTTCTACAAAAATGATTAGGTCGTTCGTTTCTGGCTTTTTTTTTTACTTCGGCCGGCTTGGGTCGAATCGATCGCGGCGAACGAAACGAACCGTTTCGTTCACGATCGATTTAGCTCACCTCAAACTCACTGACAGATCCGCGCCTACGCTGCGACCTGCGAACGAACGACACGATTCCGAATGTTTACGAAAGTTCACATAAAAATGCAATATTAAGAGTCCATTTTTGCTTACTTATTTTTACTTAGATATAAACACTTTCTAGTGTTTGCTACTGTAATTTTATGATCTGCGTAAAAGAAACTCTCACTCTAGAAATAAAATAATTTAAGATTAGTCTTTGTCATTAGTGGTGGGTGACGTATAATTCTTTTCGCGCGCTATTTTGGCAGTTTTTAACAAAATGTAAATAGAAACATTATGGTTTTTTCATACAAAAAACCGTTCTTTAATGTCTCCGCGTTTGAAAAATGGGACCACAGTATCAATTCGCTCGCGTTCGGAAGCCGTTAACGATTGTTTCGTGAGAAAACCAATCAATCGATTGAACGGGTCGAAAGACCCGGGTCGCCTACTGAACGGTTCAGTATTGATTGAGATCCTAAAGATTGAACGAACGACACATGTCTATTAATGTCTGATTAGGTATTTCTTTTAAGTGTTCTACTGTTCTTTATATTATGTTATGTATGTGCTAGTTTTTCTCATAGATGGAGATGAAAAGTAGAGTGTGCTACTCGGGTACGGTAAATTTTTTATCTCGGGCGATATACATGACTTCCTCGCTACACTCAGTATTTCACCATAGAATCACTAGCTCGTTTCGCTCTGAATTCAAAGTAGCGCCCTCGCCGTCAAAATATTACCTTATCCCCTTGTAGCACAATCTACTACTTCGGCATTGTATCATGATAATTGTCTGGGTTGAGTCTACCTCTCAATTCCGACAGACAAAATCTCAGGTTTGATAATTTGCTAAAAATTCTTTATGTCGCGATGTAGAAATTTTGTTTCGATACAGCACCATCTAGTGAAAATTTTAGGATACATCGAAAAAATTAAAACGCTAGTTCTAGATTCATGAAGTGTCAATTAGTAAACATGAACATTAAGATTTTAAAAAATTAAGGTATTTAAAAAAAATACTTCAGAAGGGATTGAAGATTAAAACTGAGTAAAACTTTTAATATTTTTTTAAATTACAATTTATAAAATTGGTAGATGATCCAATGCATGGTGAGAAATAAAAGTATACTGTATCACTTTTTGTAAAAACTTACTTATTACTAGTACCTAACGTACATACAAACTTTCATTTCCTATTTTCTATACCTCAAAAAATTAATTTTAATTACAAAATAACACAATAAACTTTTATCTTAAATTATAAGTATAATATCAATTTCTACACTTCTAACTTCAAAAATGACTGATTGTCGTACAAACTTTCACCCCCTATTTTCACCTCTTAGAAAATAAGCTTGTTTAAAGTAGTCATACAGTAAATTTTTATTTTTAACCATCAGCTCATAAGTAACTTTTTACATTTCTAACCTTCTAATTAACTTTTCATTGAAACTTTCACTCCCTATTTTATTCCCTTAGAAAAAGATTTTGTTGAATATAGTGACATAGTTAACTTTTTTTTTAACCATTAGCACATAAGTCACTTTTTACATTTCTATCTTCAAAATTGACTAATTTTCATACAAAATTTCACCCCCTATTTTACCCCCTCAGAGTGTTTTTTAAATAATAGTAATACAGTTAACTTTTGTTTTGAACCATGAGCTCACATGTTAATTATTACATTTCTAACTTCAAAAATGACCAAGTTTCTTACAAACTTTCAACCCCTTAGGGGATGAATTTCCAAAAATTTCTTCTTGATGCTCACCTGCGGCGTTCAAGGAACGTTTGTGCAAAATTTCATGCTTCTAAACCCTGCGGTTTCAGCTGTGCGTTGATCGATTCATACAAACTTTTACCTCCTGTTTTACCCCCTTAGAAAACGACTTTGTTAAAATAGTGATACAATAAAGTTTTTTTTGAACGTTAGCGCATAACTTTTTACATTTCTAACTAATACAAACTTTCACCCCCTCTTTTACCCCCTTAGAGAATTTTTTTTAAATTTTGTTTTGAACCGTAAACTAACATTTAATGCTTTTAGACCCAGCGGTTTGGGCTGTGCGTTAATCGATCAGTCTCTATCTATCTATATCAGCCAGTCAGTTTCTTCTCTTATATACAATGTCCTTTTTAATTAAGTACAAAATTTTAAGAGGTGATTCAGTCCATCATTTTGAACAAATTTTCCCAATAAATATATATCGAAATACGAAATTTTTTTTTGCATTTTTCATAGTAACGATATCACGTGACTACTTTGATCTGTATGAGAACCTAAATATTTTTTTTCGTATTTCGATATACATTTATTGGGCAAAGTTGTCCAAAATGATGGACTGAATAACCCCTTAAAATATTTGTACTTAATTAAAAAGGACATTGTACAGGTACTTACTCATTTACCGCCAGGAGTACTTTTCGTTACGTTTACGTTTAATTTTCTTAGAGGGTGAGTTTTTAAAAATCCTTTCTTAGTGCACTCCTACACCTTATAAGGAACTTATGTGCTAAATTTGGAGTCTCTAGACCCAGCGGTTTGGGCTGTGCGATGTCAGTCAGTCATTTAGTTGTTTCTTTTATATATTTAGATGAAGGAATCCTACTTTTCTTATTTGTTGTGTGTTCAACTTTAACAACTTGTGTAACCATCGGACCGGGCGAGAGATTTAAACACGACTGACCGAAAATGCTTATAGGGATAGTCTACGTACATCAGTGGACAAAAACTGAACATCGCAGATTAGGTATACCTAATTATAAAAAACACATAATAATTTATTGCGGGCTTAGCTGCGGGTAACAGCTTTTATTTTTATAAAGGCTAATCTCTACGTTTTATACCTTGATGATTTATCTCTCTAACAAAATAGAATCATACTGAATACTGGAACTAGCTAGTGGCTTTTACCAAATCCAAATGCAAAGTTTCACATAATTTGTAAATAGAAACACATATTCCAGTTATCCCTTATATCTTGAACGGCTCAAATGTCGCGGATTTGTAAGATTACGCCGCCCCCGCGTTTTATTTGTTTGTTGGTTAATCTCTTGGTTATACCTAGATGATGTATCGCTTCATTCGTTCAACGTAAAGAACACAATTTCTTGCAATAGTTAATACGAAGCTTGTGGATATTTTCTAGATATTAATATTCTTTTCCTTTTGGATATAATACTCGTGTGGCCTAATCTTTTCGTGTGTGCATTGGTGATAGATCGATCACAGAAATAAAACACGTTATGTTTAGATAGTCCTCTGTATGAGTAGGTGTTTACAAATAAAAAAACACATTTACTACAGTACATAATTTCATCTTTCTGGGCATAAGCGTCTCTCAAGGATTTCCATAATTACTAAGGAATAAAACAGCCTACATCCAGTGTCTGTCTAGCTACTACATGGTTGCCATTAGAGAACTTTTCTGTCCAACCCACTATATATGTCCTATCCACTGCTACTTCAACGAGCTTCTTCACTTAGGGCGCATTCAGATGACATGCGCACTCCAAACTCATGTCTAGCTCATGCCTAGCGCACGATAAGCGTGGTTTAAATTTTTTGCATATAATTTTTCTATCACTCATCAATACAACTGAAATTGCATTTAACGAAGTCTAGTCGAGGCGAGTGCCGGGCTGACACAAGACAGAAGCAAGGTGGGGGCAAGGCGAGCGCGTGGCGTAGGCGAGGTATGCGCGTGTTGACTTCGATTAATTCAATTTGAGTTTTATTTATGTGTTAGGACTCAAATTATATACAAACATTTTCAATAAGCGCTAGGCTTGCGCTAGTCGTGCGCTAGGAATGGGCTTGGCGTGCGCGTGTTGTCCAAACACGCGTTTGTCAATCAATAAAATTAATAAAAAAAAGTATATCAACCCACGCACAATTTGAAAAAAATTAGTTGGCTTCCAATAGAAATTGACCCATTACGTTATTATATTACTATGAAAAACAACTTTTTCTCGCTTTTATGTTCAAAGTGTAGTGGTCACATAAGACATGTAGAAACGATCACACGATCATAAAGATGGTTAGTTGTGTCTAAGATTTTTTTTTGCGAAGACGAGGGCGTTATGAGGGTTTGTAAAAAAAATAATTGGAATGGTTGCGGAGCTGCACAGCTGTTTGGACTTGGTAAAATTTAGCGTGATAAATAAATGTAATTATGCAATATTACATGGTTTATATTTACGCCGTGTTGTGTAAATGCGAGTTTATACTCTGTCATATCTTTAGATCGGCTTTTCTGGTCTAAATTTTCGCTGATTACACGGACAGAGGTCGGGTAGGAACTAATGCTTAGATACTTCCTGAAAAATCGAATTCTATACATAGACATATTTATAATTGTACATTCAAATATATACAAGGGTGAGGTTGCGTCTATTTACTCATATACTATAGGTACACATGAAATCACAAGATACAGTTGATTCATATATCGTGTTACATTCGTCAATTAAATAAATTATAAATATGTCATATTATTCGATAGAATGACGATTGCGGAAGATCTCTATGTGAATGTAAATATATTAAGTTATCTTAGATGGAGACGCTATTGCATGCATGTAAATGGAGATCGGGATGCAATATTTTTTTGCATGCTAGTAGGCTTAGTGACGCGTCAGGATCCGGGGATCAGACGGAGCTAATAAAAAGTAACGCGAGGCAAGAAGTAGGGTCAGTCCTTTCGCGTCCTTTGCCTGACATACAGGTCTCGAGTTTAAAATCGAGTGTGTGTAATTTTGTGTTATAAATTTCATTCACCGATTTGAGCTCGTTGCTTTGTGTCCGGGTAAATTACTGTGAAGTGACGGGTCTAGAATTCTAGACTTCCTAAATATTTTATCTATACCTTTCTCATAAACCCCAAAATTCCGCTGGAGCGTTAGATAAGTACTGAATAGGTAATTTATACTGGGTGCTGAGATTGGTATTCGGGCGCTCTGGATCTACCTATTTTCCATTCACCTAGGTATCCTAGGTTAACCTGTAGGTTTACAGAGGGTTGACCTTATCCTAATATATCCCTAGATTAGTTCTTATTTGCATATCCTACACAAGTCGCTTTACACACACACACACGTTTAACTTCTCACACAACTGTTATGAGCGTGGTGGCTAATAACAGACCCTAGGTTCACACTAGGTCTTACAATAGACTAGACTTAGGTTAGGCGAGCAGTTGCAGCTGCTCTTAGGTCGGTTTAGACATAGGTTCGTGATTAGGTTCGTTATCGGAATATAGTGAGGTTTTGCGTACGGTTAAATTAATAAATCTGCTAAAGATAGATACGATAGAATGAACAGATAATATATATATCGAAGATTACTTGAATTTCTATACTTGGGTTAAATGTAGTATTATCATTGTTGCTGTCAATTAAGAGTCACATATGTTTCATTTGTTACCTTAGATCTATATAATTAAAAGATATAGGATCCGATCAATTTAGTCCTATGTATGATAGTGAATATCTAAAGGTTATCAGATTATGATATTTGATAGTTATGTGTTTATTGAGATTAAAGAGATCTATGGCAACTAGTATATCAAACATCTATTCACCAGAGAAAGGATAGAAGGTTAGAAGTTAGGTATAGAACTTATGATCTAAATTAACGTCTCAAATATATTTGCTCTCAGGATCTTGACACGCCAACCATTGCGAGCATGTTAAACTAGAAAATAAGTAAATAAATAGAATTTACGTGGAAGCTGTGGTAATTACAGAGCAGATAGGATTAGGATTCTTTGTTAGGATAGCCGGGTAGGATTGTTTTGTTTTGTTTGGCTCAAGATCATTTAGATCTTGATTGCTTTCCTACATTGTAATATTAGAGTCGCGAAAAGGTTAATAAGTGGTAAGAATTATCAAATTTCATCAAGAAATTTGGTTTTTCCGAGGCTTTAAGGGTTGGGAGAGTATGTCTCTTTGATCAAAGGTTAAACAGACATACTTTTGCTGGAAGTGGACTTATTAACCAAAATTATATATTTTTCTTATGCATGTTAGTGCAAAAGGTGTCAAACCGTGACATCTTTTTCTAAAGAGGAAACCTGCTGTCCATGACGATATAATATCTCATTCCTCGCAACACAGCAAACCAGATATATTGACTTTGTTTCGCCAAGAAGTATCGAGTTTACTCGAAATAATTAGAGTCTTGTGAAAATACTATTATTATAATGCTCTTCGCGATTGTCATCGCGACCAAAATACCTATTTTGCGTAAGCGAATTTATAAAATTACATTGGTTAACCAGATATCCAAGACTCTCAACGCCTTTTATCGTACTTTGTACGACATTACAACATATAATTAAGCTATAGCAAACCTATGACCTAACTGATTACAAATATGGATCGATCCGCCTGATTTTTCAGGAATGGCGTATATTTTCCTTCGCTTTATAAAGTCAATTATTTGAATGATATAAAACCATAACAGATACAAAAGAACAATTCTGTAATACGACTATTTCAATAAGGGATTAAACTACGTAATAAATAATATCTAGTATCGATATCCTCATTTTAGGCTTTTAAAATAAATTCAGAGTAGAGTGAACAGTTTGGGGTATCTGATAATGTACTATACTTAAGGTTTTAAAAAAATATATAATAGACGATCATAGCTCACGTGATTTGGAACTCCTGTAGTAGGTCGCAGGTGTATTACTGTGTATATTATGTACATAAGTAAGGGTTCCATCACAAAAGTACTTTTTGTGATGGATGTGAGTGACTTTTTTGCAACATACAAAAATACAACTAATTAAATTATATCTACCATCAAATAACAGGTTTTCACTTTAGTGTGTATCACAATATGGGTAGATGAATATTAAGCCGGAAGTACTTAAATAAAGTATATTTTTTTAACAAGGACAATAGGCCTGCGACACAAATTATGTCCGACATTACCTCGTTTGTATATGTATTTTGCCCGACGCAATATTTTTGCAGATATGGGCCACACGCTACGCCATTACTCATGTTTAATAAAGCTATACTGATATTATAAAATGGCTTTGTAGTGAAACAGACCGAAAAAAACAGGTTTTTAGGTGTTCAACTTTAATTTAAATATTAGCGTGCTATACTAAATAAACTATAGTTAAGTTAGTAACAAAATAGTCGAACTGAATGGATGGATGAAAATAGTCACTGGTCTAAAAAAGCCGGGAAGACCCCTACAAACATGGATGTCAGTCATCAACAATGACACAAAGAAAGCCTAAAATATGTTATGACGACCCAAAATGGCGAAGAAATACAAGGAGAGCCGACCCCAAATAAAATAGAATAAGTAACGTAAAGCGAGAGAGAGTTATGTTGAGCGGTTAGAAAACACATCAATATTTTGATTCCTATATTTCCATCTTAACGTTCACCATTTTAGGCCTTCGGGTCTGTCTGTCCTGTCAGAAATTAAGACGTGATTATGTATCTGTACGATGTATTACGTTAAACGAGCAATTTTGTATAAATATATATCTATTAGAATCTCGGCTCGAATGAACTCGATTAATTTGGTATGTAGGACATGGGGTTAAAAATCAATATATAGCTAGGTTTTATTTTTATAGAACCTTTTTTCTTCGTGGTTGTCTTCGAGTTAAGCTTGATCGCTCAGGTTCCAGAAGTTAAACATGTACTACTTATACGAAATCTGGTTTAGTATTAAGTAGACGTGCATAGTCTGCATAAGCTATAGTAATTTACTGAAAATGTAAGCCAAGTTCAAACAATAAATTATAGAGTAGAAACTAAATAGCCGAAGCTAAAGAGGCGTAGTTAAGTCTAGGCTATAATAATCTCGTCTTAAAATTACTTGTTTTAACCACATGTGGGTTTAGAATTTGATGCCAATTTTGCTTTCTTACTCCTTGTAATTTTTTTAGTAAGAGATTGAAGATTTGATAAATTTCTTGAGTTACGTTTCAACGTTGCAGACAAACCCCAGTCGTGGTATAAAACCTGTACTCCTTAATTTATTTATTTTATATTATCAAATTTTATTGTTCCAAAGTACAAATACACTTTTTACAAATGACGGACTAAATGCTAAAACTCAACTATAGGGATAAACAGAGAAATGTATGCGGCACAAAAAAGCAATACAATAATACTTACATTATAAAAGATTACTATTAATAGGTATATTATTACATTACTAGTATTGCACAAGTAGATATTAGAATGAATATCTACTTATACACCTCCGTGGCGTAGTGGTCACCATGCTAGTCCGTCACCCGGAGGTCCCGGGTTCGATTCCCGGTCAGGGCAAGTTGGAAAATGGTCTTTTTCAAATTGTCCTTGGTCTTGGGTGTTTATCTATATATGTATTTGTTATAAAATATAGTATCGTTGAGTTAGTATCCCATAACACAAGTTTCGAACTTACTTTGGGGCTAGCTCAATCAGTGTAATTTGTCCCTATATATTTATATTTATTTATATTTACAATACTTCATACACATCTACTTAAATATGTTGTAAAGTATAACGCTACTGATTTTTTGTCAATAAAATAAAAAGCCTGCTCTTCTTAAGATAGTAGCATGTCAGTATATGGCTACTTATGAATATAAGGCATTTCTCTTAACACATTAAAAATATATTTATACTTTTAATAAGTTTTGTTATTAGAGCGACACTAAAAGAGTTTATGACCGTATAGTTTCTAGGTGTGAACAGCTAAACGATTATTTCAGGAGACTCTTCAGATTTCACTTCGTTTTTAAACGTATAAGACCCACAGAACTACTTAGGTACTTTCGTATTCACTTTAAATACGTAGTATTATTATTTGAAAAGAAGCGTTTAGAAGTACTTGATGCAAAGCGCCAATTAAGGAAGACTAAGCCAAAACCCTCCTACACATACACTACCAACTCAGCTGGCCAGTTACACTGTACATCTTGTAACCGAGTCTTCAAGACGAAGTTTGGTTTTGCTAGCCACATAAGAGCTCACCGGAATAAAGACGGAAATAATTAAATAAACAGTCAGGAGTCGCCGTCGCCGGATACGACGTGGACGACATGATATATGATATGATATAAATACGTAGTACTTACTATCTATTATAAGCCCGACTAGATCATTAAATTATCAAAATCGTTGTTGCCTAATAAATTATTCATGATTCATGACTGCGGACTTATCTTTTTATAGGAGTATTGTGTAATTTTTGACTCAAATGCATGAGTTGCCGTAAAAGTCATGGTAGGCGAGGCGACTGAATTTCCTGCAAATTGCTAAAAACCAGTTTGCGAATCTACCGCCCACATACTTTTCTCAGGCGTTGTCGACCTAATCCGTCACCCTTGGACCATAGGAGGTCACGAACGAACTTGTTGGCCTATAGTCTATTTTATATAAGTAGATATTTTTATAGATTCTTTCATAAAAGTCGGAATATATGGACACCATAATTCAAGGTTGATTGACAAACCATTCTCAAATCGCATGAAAATATATTTTTGTCATTTTCATTAAACATCAAACATTTATCATTAAAATCTTTTCAAATTATAATTTATGAAATCTACCTAGGTAGATAGCTCAAACGAATAATATTTCATTTTGATATAAAAATTAAAAAAATTACGATTTTTAAATTTGATTAAAATAAAAAAGTACTCTTATTCCGTTGTTGTTTCGTCGTTTCGTTCATTTATAACTTAAATGTATATGTCTGTCTATCTTTAAATTGAACATAATATCATAAAGAGAGGATAATAGAAGAACCACCTCTTCTGGGATTTTTTCTTTATAATACAGAGAGATGTATATAATTATAAATAAATTCCTAAATAAACAAATGAGAAACAAGGATCAAAAATGGTATTATAAGGCCGATAAAGAATAGAGCTAACTAATCAAAACTAACATGCCACGTTCCTATAGTATTTCTTCCTCACCTTATCGAACTCGACGGAGGTTCGCATTTGTTAAATTATTTTTTTGTACAGATATATATATAGTGATAGTGATAACCGTGAGTGACTTTTTAAGTAATGTGTAAACATCCTTAGGGCTTTTACAAATTCCACTGTCGCGGCACCGGATTTTGTATGTATTTTCTGATTCTTTACAAAAACACCATCAAGCCGTTGTGGCAGGGCTTGACGGTTATTACTCGTAACAAAATTTTACGCGCGCAGCACCCCAGCAGCGAATGGGTAAAAGGTTTCACAAAAAAAAAAAAAAAAAAAACAAACAAAACCACAGTAAATATCAGCCACAATAAATATTTATCCTAGTACAAAATAAGCTAACCTCCGAAGGGCCGTTCACACCACTGAACCCAGTAAGGCAAATATACCCGCAATTACTCGTAAACCCTCATGACCACTAATTGTTTGAGGTACTGGTTTACACAAGGTAAATTGAAAAGGTTTTATAAAAAATATGAATTGTTTCAAATGATCGAACATCCGATCCAAAGGAGTTTATTTATTGCCAGAACAATAATTATAAAAGTAAAAGTTTAGATTTGCTTTTTTAATCTCGTTTGTAATTGTAGAGATGTCGAGAGACTATGGCGGATGTAATGTTTTTTTAAATGGCCAAAACTGGTGTCACCCCCATATTTTAAGATGCCACAAGGCATTTGACATAGCTTCTTCTTCCTCATGTGTCAAAAGCCCGAAATAAAATAAATATCTGCGTAATGGAATCCTAACCCTAGCCTTAGCGATCTAAGTCTTTCCAGCAATCCGTTTAATATCATCTACACACCCATCTCCTCTTTCTACATTAATATATATTTTTGTTACAGAGCCTGCTCGGCGCAGGTAGGATGCGGCGGCATGAACCGCATCGTGCTGCTCCTGGCGGTGCTCACCAGGGCCGTCGCTCCACAAAACGTCACAGGTAAACTGTTTGATAAAACAAAAACCGACCAAGAACGAGTTGAACTCGCATGAAGAAGGTTGCGTACAGTGCCAAATATTTTTATTAATTTGGTATATGGTATATTTTACAATAATTACTTTTACGGAATGTGATTTTTTTATTTACTACTATTTCTTTGTGAAGAACTAAGTTTTCGGTCCATGTCCGTAAGTGAAATTATTATAATGAGTTTACCATATTTATTTCCAATTGATAGAATTCTTATATAATTTTTCCTACAAGCAATGAACTATATTTTATATATTTTTATTAAATTTTAGGCTTATTAGTTTCGGAGTTCAGGGTTTTGGGTGGTCAATTTTCGTCTTCTCTCATGAATAAAATCAAAACTATTTATTTTACAATAATAACAAAAATATATTTTAAATTCTCATAACGAGCCCTTTCAGTTGATATATAACACAGTAAGGATTACAATTTTATTTTATTTTTTTATTTATTCCTCGAAAATTAACCTTATTAAAAATACTTTGCACATCTGTGTTTGGGTCATAGGATTATACCATCCTACCAAATCTCACCTGGTTTGGTAAATAAGTTTCGGTGAAAATTGGCTGTGACAGACCGACGGACAGACAGACGCACGAGTGATCAACAAAGGTTCCGTTTTTTCATTTTTTACGAAACTCTAAAAAGGAATCAAAATTAAAAATATGTGGTGAACAATTTTGCCACGATTAAGATTCAAACTCACGCCTCTCACTCCTATGCCGTGAGTGCACTTCCTATTGAGGAGCTTGGTGGCCCGACGTGTGTGCGCATTTCTAGCGCTTTCGCAAGTTAAAGGACACCGGGCGTGATCCGCACTTGATGGGTGAATACAAGTGGCATAAATGTTTATCGAGCTCGTCTGTGCTTCGTAAGTCACGTAAAGCCGTTGATTCCCGTGGCCAACAAGCTTCGTCAGATGCCTTTAGGCAACTTGAAGATCTGACACTACACAAACGAGAAAAACACAAGTTCGAATTGCGCCCCCGAGACTTTAATAGTAGCACGTACGGTGCACCGGACATTCATTGTCAGTACGTCACTCGGCGGGTTTCCTTTCATGTTTCCATAAATAAAATAAATAATTACATAGGGACGAACCACGTTGATTTGAAACTAATCAAAGTAAGCTTAAACGTGTGTTAAGTAAGTAAGGGAAAAGATAAGGACCCATACCCAGGACAATTTAAAAATAGCTATTTCCCAACTTGATCTGGCTGTGGATCAAACCTGGAACCGAACGGCGAGACTAGCTGGTTACTACTTCGTGGTCAACCAATTTTTACAGAAACATATTACATACGTTGGTTTTGTTCTAGAACCGCACGGCACTGAACCAACAAGTCCCTTGACAGACGGCACCACGCCCCCTCCCACAGTCTTTCGCAGCATGAGGGTCACGAGCAGACCAAGGAAACCCCAATTGAGGGGGAAGGGGGACTCCCCCATGTTAAACTACATCTTCGACTCGTACGCAACGAGCAACAAGCACTTTCATGACAAGTAAGTGATTTTATCATTATTGTATGGCAAACGTAAAGCTATAGATTTGAAAGCTTTAAAAATATGACACTAGTGATTGGCCACACACTCAGGAAAATTGTGATCTTTTGTCCATGATGAACTGGGAGAAAAGAAAATATATGAAGGTACCAGCTGTTTCTTTTCCGATCAGATGGGACAAGCCGATCAAGGAAATGGGCAACAATCTGAAGGGAATAGATACAATGAGTTTTTCGGGGTCCAACGGCCCCCATTTTAAATAATTTATTTGAAAGGAAACAGAGATATTATTTGAAGTTTTGGTAGAGATAGGGCTCCAGATAACCCTTCAAACTATTTTATGAACTACTGTTTACAGCTTAAAGTGAGAATGTGCGAATAAAAGCTTCACGTTCTCACTTTATGAAACAGTAGTTCATAAAATAGTTTGAAGAGCCCTATGAGACCGAAATTTAAAATTTTATCTACGTTTCCTTTCAAATAATTTATTTCAAATTGGGCCCCCGAAAGGAGCACCGGACCCCGAAAAATTCATGTATCCCCTTCTGTATAGGCGATGCGGCTAGCAACACATCACAATTTTGATTTCTTTTTCCCACCTTTACGCCTACCGTGCTGCCATGAGTGATCTTTAGGGCTAACGGTCTCGGGTTTTATCTCCATAAGGAAAAAAGAGGTGAGTTTCTCTTCCCGTGTAAAGCCGCCAACTTCAGAGAATGAAACTATTTAATGGAATTAAAAACTATGGAAGCATGAATGAATGAATGAAAAACTCTTTATTGCAGCAATACAAAAAAAAAATAACATAAAAAAGAAGTTTTACAATTATATTTTTATTAGTTATATCTTGTTGTTAATTATATCTAATTTCATTTTTTATTTATTTATTTCCAAAATACAATATACACTGTGTCGGAATTAAAATTCAGTTAAAAGTAACATGCTATTTCTCAAATAAAATTCAATTTAAAACTTAAAATAATGTATAAAAAAAAGTACTAAATTCAAAATGAAAATTATTTACTAAAACTTATCTAGACACGCGGCAGCGTGTCAGAGCCAAGTAAAAAAGAAAAAGAAACGGCGACGCAGCAGCCGTGTGTATATTTACACGAACCATATCGAGCTACTTTTGACTAGGTCTTCACAACTCGAAACCTATTTAACCTAAATATTAGGTTGGGGAAAAAGTCTTTTCGCATATAGTATGTATGAACTTGTAATAAAACCACTTTGGCTATACTATTTGTACCTGGCTAGATTTGGTATCATTTAAAAGTTTAAATTTTAAAGAAGATAATTCCAAATTCAAATCAGGAAAATGCGTGATTTTCATTTGTTTTTCTTACCGTCAAGATGAGTGAATCTAATGAAGAAATTAGATACATTTTAAAATTTTACCACCAATAAGGTAAAAATGCAAAGCAAGCCGCAAAAAAATTTGCGGTGTTTATGGACCTAGTGCAGTGTCTGTGAGAGTAGCACAAATTTGGTTTAAGCGTTTTCAATCCGGAAATTTTGATGTTAAAGATGCACGTCGCTCTGGTCGCCCTGTTACGGATAAAATGGATGCTATTTTTAAAAAAGTGAAGCATGATCGGCATGTCAGTAGTTACGACGTAGCTGAAGATCTGGGAATTGACCACAAAACAGTTTTGGCGCATTTGAAAAAAAATGGGTACACAAAAAAGCTCGATATTTGGGTACCTCACGAGCTCTCTGAAAGAAACCTAATGAACCGTGTACTTATTTGTGATTCTTTATTACGACGTAATGAGACCGAACCATTTTTGAAGAAATTGATAACTGGTGATGAAAAGTGGATCACGTACGACAAGAACGTGCGAAAAAGGTCATGGTTAAAGGCCGAATAGGCCTTTGACCATGACCTTTGGCTTCACAGACTGTGGCGAAACCCGGGTTAACTCGCAACAAGGTGATGCTGTGTGTGTGTGGTGGGATTGGAAGGGCATTATTCATTATGAGCTGTTACCACCAGGCAGGACCATCGATTCAGAACTCTACTGCAAACAACTGATAACATTAAAGCAAGAAGTTGAGAGAAAGTGGCCGGAATTAATCAACAGAAGGTGTGTGGTTTTTCATCATGATAACGCTAGACCTCACACATCTTTAACCACTCAGCAAAAATTAAGAGAGTATGGCTGGGAGATGTTAATGCATCCGCCGTATAGTCCTGACCTGGTACCTTCAGATTTCCACCTGTTTTGGTCTCTTCAGAATTCTTTAGGCAGTGTCAGGTTAACATCACGAGAGGACTGCCAAAACTACTTGACGCAGTTTTTTGATCAGAAGCCCCAAAGTTTCTATAGCAATGGGATCATGTCCCTACCTATAAGATGGCAAAAAGTTATCGAACAAAATGGTACCTACATACTTTAGTTAAATGTAAATAAACTATATTAAAAAATGTTTTGAATTTTCATATAAAATGCGAAAAGACTTTTTCCCCAACCTATTACATGAAATTTAGCACATAAATTAAAGTCGGCTAGTTCATCTCAAATCCGAGCTCAAACAGTTGTTGATTTAATAACGTTTAAAATACCTGAAAAATGTGATTGACCCCTTATCCATCATCAAAAAGGTGTCCTACTTCCATATGACCTGGAAAGAAGATATTTGGCATCTTAGTAGACTATTATGCGTATACAAAGAAAAAACTCAAAAGATAGTGAATTTTGTAAATTTCATTATTTTTAAAAAGCTATGTTACCTACTTCTGCATGACCTGGAAAGTTGATATTTGGCATCTAGGTAGACTATTACTCGTCATTTCATCATGTCAAAACGAAGGTTTGTTATCAAATTCTTTAACAATTTTAGTTAACTAACGTGAGGTACTAGTATCCATCTTACTTATCGCTTAGAGCGATCTCTTTCATGCAACTGGTGGACGGAGAAAAATGTAAGCACGTCAGAAATAACGGTGGTGCAAAGAAAACTATAGGATACATCAATAGGTATCTATTACTTTTAATTATGCACCCATAGTTTTTAGTTCCATTAAATAGTTCCATTCTCTGAAGTGGTATGTGTACATACTCGATCAAAAGTACATTTTAAGTAGGCGGTAAGAACTCAAAACTACCTACGTTTCTTTTTCCGTCAATACTGATACTGACGTACATTTTACATCAATTGCTGAACCAACTAGCTCCTGCTATATGACGATTCGTCTTATCGAACACTGGCGCTACGTCATGTGAGTTATTTTATATAAATTTTGTGGGACCGTCATGCGCAATTAAAATGTTTGAAGTTACTTTTCCATAGTTTTTATAGTTCCGTGCCTCAGTGCCCTTTAAATAACCTTTTTTCAACATAAATGGTCAAAAAGAAAGGTAGATTTCGTTCGTAGTCAATTTGAGTCATAAATCAAGTAGAAATAATTTGATTTCACAACTGGAACCATTTCCAGATCACTGACGTGCAAAATTGCTATTACAAAATTATTCCATTGCTAACTAAAGGAGGAGCTTTTTAAATATCTTTGATGTATATTTTTTTGTGTTTTCGCCAATAACTTCTCCATTAATGAAATGATTAAAAAAAATAAAAGGGTTAACCTGCAAAGTGGTCCCATAGTCACGAGGCCAAGATCAGATCAATCGAGAAATCGGGGGTACTTCTCAAATATGTTATTTACTGCATATGTGTTTTTATTTTTACATGTTTTTCATATTTTTTACTGTTTTTTAGCAAAGAATTTAACTAAGAGCAACTAAGTATATATGCAAAAATCGTAGTTCACTTTCACAGTCCTATCGTAAAACCATCATTCCACTGACAATCAGACCTCTCGGATCAAGACGTGACTAGAAACGGAATGAAGGAAATGAAATAAAATTACTACATAGTCGAAAAGTCAAATTCAAAGGCACTATTGAGCATTTTATTTCTAAAAAGTTTTGCCTACGGATTCCGCAACGTTTCGGTAAAATTATACTTATTCCTTTGTACGGGTAATTAACCTAAATTACGTAACCTATATTATTAATGTGTTTCTTATTTCTTGGTAATTTGAGACATTAAAAGAATTCTTAAGAAATTTATTTTAAACTTTGTGTAGGTACATGTTTAATACAATAATTAAATAATAAGAATGGTAAAGAGTGGCCACGTTTCAAATGGTAGGCAACCGTAAATAATATGTAAATGATTGTTATACAAGCTTAGTAGAAATAAATGAGAGGAAGGAATAAAAGTTATAATCTTGTGGACGACTTTTGCGTTAAGTGTCCATATGGAAAAAATATAATATTATACTAATATTTTTTTTTACATCTAATAAACTCACAAACCATTAAGGTCTTCTAATTTTTTTACTAAATGGACTTTTGTAATTAAATGAGGCTGTAATGAGAACATTATCATGATAAGAGTTATTTTGTTGAGCCCATCAACTTTATGGACCCAGAGCGGCCTTAAAAGCTTCCATTGTGCACTTTTACGATTCATCTTTATAACGATTGTTATGCTAATATAACAAAAACGGAATAGAAGTTAACTTTGATTGAAAAAGTGAAATTCATGCGTCAGTTATTTAGGTATTTGTTGTTTGATTTTCAATTGCTCTACGGTTCATAAAAACACTTTTTAGCTACCTGTTAGCTGAGATCCGAATAAGACTTGTACGAAGATATGTTTTTATTATAAAATATAGTATGGGTTAGTCAGTATCCCATAATACAAGCTTCAAAAGTGTGATTTGGCCTTAAACATTTATATATATCTTCACCTTTGTATTTAACTAGCTTTTGCCCGCGGTTTCGCTCGCGTAGGGGTGTAATTGATCAAAATCCTTTCTTAGGGGATGCCTACGTCATAGTAGCTTTATGCATGCAAAGTCTCAGCCCGATCGGTTTAAAATTGACAAAGTTTCATACAAACTGTCATCCCCTATTTTATCCCCTTGGGGGTAGAATTGATCAAAATCCTTTCTTAGCGGATGCCTACGTCATAACATCTACCTGCATGCCAAATTTAGCCCGATCCGTTCAGTGGTTTGGGCTGTGCGTTGATAGATCACTATGTCAGTCAGTCAGTCACCTTTGAGTTATATATATTTAGATGGAAGATGGATAGATGGATAAAAAGTTGTTAATATCAAATTTTGTATGTTAAAAATACACTTATCGCTAGTGGGTTAACTAAAACATTCTGGGTCAAACTATTATGAATAAATGTCCAGTATAGTAAAAATATATTATAGTAACTGAAAGTTCATAAATAGCCCCATTTCCACCTCAAGCCAAGCAGGACAAACTACAGCGCAATTTACTACTAAACTACCCTAACGACATGTTGCTACACAATTTACTTCATTTTGCTGAGGCGGTCTTTATTGGAAATCACTGCCTTTCTGACCGAGGAAGTAGTATTTTGAAATTACTCATCCATTTGTAATGTCGGTATACATAATAACCGTTCTCTATTCAGTATAATTTATCATCTAAAGATAATTTTCATAATATAGTCTCAAAAAAATTATTATTAATAAAAAAAATTGCAATTCAGGGATGACTTATCCCCGGCGGACCTTAACCTATAATTTTGTAACAAAATAATAAACATACTTTGTTACGATATTAAAATGTATGTTAAAGAACTTTAGGATAATGAAGATAGATTTTTTCACAGTGTGAGCAAAACTTTATGTAAAATAATGGTTATGACAAAAAGATATGAGAAACAACATTATAACAAATAAAAAAAAGGGATCCCTGTATAAACAAGCTGTATCTACATGCAAAACTTATCTGTGACAAAACTACACTTTTGTGTGTAGGTTTTATAATTTCCATAAAAATGCCCAATATTTCACGATGAACGTATTCTCATAGGTAGAAGAGTTGTTTAAACTTACGCAGGAGAAAGAACCTATTGCAAGAAAAAGGAAACGGTCTATGGGAATGAGATTAGGATGGACTGATGCTGGAATATTGCAATAGGTACGTCACCTGCCATAATCATGATTATTGACTACTGTAGGCAGGTGGAAGCTCGCCGTCCTCTAGATGGGCCCTACAAACGTACCGAAAATAGTTGCCGGCAAAGGAGCAACACCGGTTCAGGCGACTAAGGGATGTCAAGAGGTGTGCTGCCCTTTAACACTTCCACCCCTG
This sequence comes from Acrobasis suavella, assembly GCA_943193695.1. Taxonomy (NCBI): domain Eukaryota; kingdom Metazoa; phylum Arthropoda; class Insecta; order Lepidoptera; family Pyralidae; genus Acrobasis; species Acrobasis suavella. Next base: position 36,864,050 of record OW971928.1, read on the forward strand.
GAGCAACAGTTCTAACGACTCCTCTCTGCACAGCCAATTAAAGCAATGCAGAGCTGAGAGCCTTGCGAGCCCTCTTGGGTCTCTACCCCGACCTATGAAGACACGTCGGGAACGAGGGCTCTGACCGGCTCTCTGGAGCACTCGGGTCCGTGGTGTCGTTACTCACCAACAGCTCGCCACAAGCTGCCCTGCGGTTAATTAATATTTATTTTTAGAATTAGTACCAAGTAACAGAATTCGCTCGGATTTCTTGCAAATAAAAATAAATAAAATAAAACCAGAGCATGTCGGCCTTGGGTCCGGCCGTTAGGCCCTCAGTCGGCGACGCACCAGGTCGCGACATTTGGTTGTAAAACAAGTCTTTTTTTAAATAGTTTCAGTATATTTTTTTAGACCCTGTATATTTTTTGTATATTTTTACAAATTACTAAGGTAAGCATATAAAAAGCTTATGAGCTATAAGCATTGCCATACAAAGTGGCAATGCTGCCAGCCTTCTGGGCACGTTGCCGCGGGGTAAAGAATAACGGGGCCTTTTTAATTTGTAAATATTAGTGTGTAAAAAGCATATATTTAAATTAGTGGTAATTAGGGTTTTTTTTTTTATTTGATGCATTTGTCTTTTGTCTTTTTAGTTTTAATTACTATAGGTAGTTTATAAATAATATTGTAATTTTTCTGCCGTAAATAAACAAGTGGATCCAAAAATAAAAGCTTATATTTAATTTGTTAATGTTTATATTTTAGATGAAACATAAATGTCTACACGAACAGATAATACGTGTATTGATTTTTATTTAACTTAATTTTTCTGGACAATTTAAAATTACAATATTTTATGCACACTCAATGATTACATAACCAAACCAAGCACACGTAACACACGTGAATTTGATAAAATGTAATTATTTATTTTCATTAACTATTTTTGCACCTAACAGAACTAAATCGAGTTTCTGGCAATTTTAACGAGAGCGTCTCGGCCGAGGGAGTCGCAGCCAAACAAATTTTAAAATTCGAAAGCTTCGCGGCCAGGCGCTTCGCGGAATTAATGCCTTACGGCCGGAACCTCGATCGTCGGCGTAGTGGACAAACAAATTTTGAAATTCTTGAGCGTCCCTGCCAAACGCGTCGCGGAAGGAGGGACACGACAAATCTTTGTTTACGCTGATAAATAAAAAACAGATACTGAAAACTTTAGCTAATTAAAAATGTTTATATTTAAAACTAGGTAGTATCTAGTAAACACTCAACATTTAAGGTTACTGTTAAAGTTAAAACTAACTTCACCCACGTCCAAGCGTGCCCTCCAATAAAACGTAGAACTTTCAGGGACTTTTAATAAGGTTACCCAGAACCTTTTCTAGAAAATTCCAACTAAAATTTTGCTGTAATTAAAAACAAAGTTATGCTAGGAATACTTTTAAAGTATTGAAAAGTTGATTCCTTTTAAATGTTATATAACTACGTTCATCATCAACATCTTTTCTAATTTTTATTTTTATTTTGTTTTGCTAATAAGAGTATTTTAACCAAACAAGAGCCAGGTTTTCAACTTAGACGTGATCTAACTTTAATTTTGGAACTGAATTTCAGATTTTGGAAAACTTTGTATATTTAAAGAAAGTGCTAGATTTGAACTGAACTATCATATTAGATTAAAGAAAATATAAAATAATATATATATATATATATATATATATATATATATATATATATATATATATATATATGCAATTTCTTAAAAATTACTGCTTCTCTTCCCGTGCGGAAAAACCATCACTATTTTGATTTCTTTTTCCACCCTCTTGCCATGCTAAACGTGCCGTTTACTTTGAGTATTGCGACTCTGGGGCTTTGTCCACTTAACCCAAGATACATCACACACTCACAATAAGCTTTATTCCTGAATCATATTGTGAAAGTAAGGATCTCCCCTGGGCTGTTTGGAAATCTTTTAACTGATGGTGATAAGAATACTATATAGGTATTTTTAATATTTGAACAAACATCGTTTGAACAAATAGCATAATAATTTAAGTGGTCATTACCGTTGTTACAAAGGGATCGTTATAAATAAACTGCCCAATTTAACGACATAATATTAAGTCGGCCAAATAGCCCGAGCAAATTTTGTAATTTTGCTTTTTATAACCGGTAATATTTTGAAATAGTCATAAAATAATTATATTAAATAGTACCTAGGTCCTTTTGTTTACAGGGAAATTAACAATTTACAGTTCTTTGTTAGAATTTATAACAAATCCTATTTTATATTTTTATTTATTCAAAAACTTTATTTACCAGTAATAAATATAGTTAATAAAGTTTTATCATTAATTATTGGTAAACAAAAGGTGGACTTAATGCCAATATCAAGCCACGCAACTTTCGGGATATAAAGTAGGCGCAAAATCCCTTGAGTACTCAACTGCTGGAATATGGTACTCAAACAGTAGTAGTAGTCGAGTGACTTGAGTAATATAGTATACCAATAAAACATTAAACACAAATAATATGTACTCAAATACTCATTTATTGATAATACATTACACGTCAAATAACTATACAAAAATTGTTATACATATGAGTACTCCAAAATTCTAAATAAACTAATGTATGTCCATATGTTAAAAGTATATTTGTACTTTGGAACAATAAAGTTTGATAAAATAAAATAAATAAATAAAGTTCAATTAATGTCCATGAATTCCTCAACTGTTTAGAATGCCTTTTCTATAAGCCACCGCTTAAATCGGGTTTTGTAGGATGCCAGGCTGGGCGCGAAGGTGATTTCTTAAAGCAGTCTATTATACACCGCTGGGCCCATCACGTGGGTGAGTTTATCGGACTTTGCAAGTTTGCGCGGCAGAGTCACCAATCAATTTTTATGACGCGAGTTATAGGAATGCATGCCACTCTGCCTTAGGTTCTGTTCAAAGTTAGTCCTGACAAAGACCGCGACTTGCTAGATAATTATAGACGGTAGTGTCAAGTTTGGGAATTCCTTGAAAAGGGGCCTTGCTTCTTTGTGATGTTTTGTACGTTAAAGTTCTTACTGCACGCTTCTGAAACCGAAATGCCCTCTCCGACTCGGCCGCTTGGCCCCAAAACTCGGCTCCGTACTGGAGTACTGTGGCGAAGTAGCAAGCGTGGGCTGCCTCTTTAGAGATAACTTGGGCCATCCGTCGAAGTGCAAGCAAAGCAAGAATTGCCGAGATTAGTACAAACGTTATCGTTGTGGTTTTCCCATGTGAGCACCTTATCGATCGAGAACCCAAGCCGGGCGGTTTCGACCACACCTTCTATAGCAGTTCCATTCATCACAACTACCAACGGTCTTATAACACGTCCGGATAAGTTGAAGTGAATGAAGTGGGTCTAACTTGATTTTAGATATTTTTTTCTCAATATATAAAATAAAAATTAGGACGAGGCCATTTATGCTAAACCACTCTGCAAGTTTATTTGCGATGTCGTTTAATTTTACTTCAAACTGGTCGACAGCAGGTGCAGTCAAAATAGCAGCGACATCATCAGCATACATCAGGACGTCCGCTCCTGGTACCGAATTTGGTAGGTCATTTAGAAGGATGGAGAACAGTATATTCGATACTGAAGACCCCCTGAGCTATCCCCATCGATAATGTAAGTGGATCAAACTGGTTGTTGCCGTCGTAACCACCATCCACTATCTGTTGTTTGCCTCTCATAAGGTCATTTAGCAAGGTGAGTGTTTTGTCATTGATCCCATAATGAGTCAGCTTAGTGTGTACTACAGCACGGTCGGCTACGTCAAAGGCTTTGTACAGCTAAAGACAGCTACCTGCAATTTGCGTTCGCGAGCATCAAGCACACGGGAAATAACTTCACGCGTTAGTAACGTCGTGGAGCGAACTTCCCTGTACGCATACTGGCGATCTGATAAGGCATTAATCGAGGTGAGATATAATACCAGTCTTGAGCTAAGTCCGTTTTCGAAGACTTTAGCAATTGCGGGAATAATAGATACCGGTCTATACCCGTCGATATTTTCCCTTTTACCCTTTCCCTTATATATATAAGTAAGGGTAAGTGCCTTCTTTCAGGCATTTGTTAAATAGTTTGGCTAGTACCGGAGCAAGGGGAACGATGGCCATCCTTAAGAATTCTATTGAGATTCCATATACACATTGAATACATATAACATAAACATATATATGTCGGAAAGTTCAGTGTACAATTCCCTTTTTATTATTTTTACACGTGCAAAGAGAAAGTTGTTTACTACAAAAAGCAACCGTTGGATTTTAAATGGCAATATTCGTTGGCAATAAGTTATAAAACCGGTCGCCTTAGCGACAGTGGGGGCAGTCTTGTGCGGACCGCCGTACTGTAAACATCTCGTTGTGTAGTGTGCTGTGGGCTTGGCCGTGATTCCTTTAATCGTGATTATTGTAATAGATGTGGATTGGTGAACCGATTTATTACAAAGACAGTTTGTGCAAGACGGTAAGCCCAGGTGTATACACAGTATTCAATTTTATGGGGCCAGGGAATCCAGACATTCATGATTCAGGTTGGAGGCGGGGCACTGGATTTCCGTCACATTTTTATAAGGCTCACGTAAGATCTCTCATGTGGCGGCATCGGTAAGGTGATGTGACTGTAAGTAAGTTGTCATCCTGACATCAGTTTGTTCTCGTACTGTAAGTAACTAAGTGGATAGTTTACGTCACTTGAGATATCAGATGCCGATCACGCCACGCTCTGCCCCCTTTTATTCGGTCGTCTGCGACATATAATACAATATTAAATATGTACAAACACTACTACATTTATTTTAACCATACATTAAATAAATATGTCTTATTAGTTCTTACTATAGGATACCAGTATAATAGTAGGCAATCAATTAGAGAGAAAACGCGTGTGGATTTTCTTAAACAGCCACGCAGATGTCCCGGGTTCGATCCCCGACCAGGGCAATTTGGAAAATAGCCTTTTACAAATTGTACTGGGTCTTGGGTGTTTATCTATATGTGAATTTGTTATAAATTATAGTATCGTTGAGTTAGTATTCCATAACACAAGTCTCGAAATTACTTTGGGGCTAGCTCAATCTGTGTTATTTGTCATATAACTCTAATTCGAAACATTAGACGCAACAAAACAAAGTTTGTGCTTAGTCTCGATTTTAACCGACTTCAAAAAAGGAGGAGTTTCTATGTACGACTGTAAATATTTTTTTTTTTTCACCGATTACTCCGTCAATAGTAGACCAATTTTCAAAATTCTTTTTTTATTCAAAAGAGTGTACTTTCGATGTGACCCCATTGGAACGAAGTCAGGATCTGATAGTGGAATCCAGGATAAATTCCTCCACGAGAAAACGAGGGAAAATAAATTTTGAAATTTCAAAGGCACGTACAATGTTTTTCAAATATTTTTATTACCTATTATCTAAAATAATCAGATATTTGTATATAATATCATTGCTGAGCTGATGTGACGGAAGACTCATCTCCTCAACGGTAATTAGTTAGAGGATATTTCTTTAGATATTAGACTACTTCTTTAGACTTACTAACAAATAATTGTATACTTTGAAGTTATTTAGGTAAGCTGATAATGAAAACAGGAACCGGACCACTGTTCAGGGGGTTTTGACGAGTTTTTAGTAAGGGCTTAGGCGTCGTCAACTGAAACAAAATATGAATTTAAAAATTTAAAATAAATAGTAATGTTAAATATATGGTTAATTGGAAGCTTTAGCAGATCTAACTCCAGTCTCGGTGCAACAACAGGTACAGGCTATAGATATGAATCTTTTCAAAATCCGAAAAAATATACATATCACTATGTTCACAACTAGTAAAATAGAATAACAATAACCGAAAAAATATGACATCCCTCTACACAAATAAAGGGTTGAAGTACAAAGGAGCCATAAAGATACCAAATACAAAGTTATTGCAGGTTGTATAAAACTGTTACGTGTTGAACAAGGTTTATCTGAAAAGGGACGTCGTGTAAAAAGCCTTTGCAAAAAGTTTTAGAGCTTCGTATGAAAGGGTTGGCGTGTCTTGGTATTAGGAATAAGGCCTTTTATAAGGATGTTATGTAAATTGGCTGTCCTGAATAAATAGTGTTAAGCGTTTGTTTTTTTTTTAATTACACTGGGTACTTAAATTTCCAAAAGTAAATTTGCTACTTTCCAACAACTCAAATCAAATACTTTTTTAAACGTTAAATCAAATATTTTCCATGTTTATTGGAGTCAAATAGCGCTCTTAATGCAACCCTTCCCGGTCGCTCTGTCAACGCGAGCATAGTTTGAAAAGCTTGTTGTTTCATCCAGGGCAATGCTAGAAAAAGAGGTAAACCAAAAAGAGAGAGATAGCGCCTACTGGCACGTTTGCATTTTATTGAATGAAATTAGTATTACTATCCATTGAACGAATATTAACTATTCATAGGGTGCGGAAAATTCATAAAACTTGTTCCAAGATATACGTCTTTTTCAGTAAGCTTTACGAGTGTGTGAAATAAATGATTTTTATTTAAAACTAGCTGATGCCCGCGACTTCGTTCGCGTGGACTTTATGACTCCGGCGTATAAATATAAATAAAAACTAATGAGAGAGAGAGAGAGAGAGAGAGAGAGACAGAGGGAGAAAGTACTTGTAACAGTGTTAGGAGTTAAAAGTCAATATTATTTTAATTCTTTCCTTCGGGAGCCAATATGAAAAGAGCTGAAGTGTAACTAACCCTGGAGAAAGCCACAATAAGTAGGCCATCCGAAAAACCAGTCCTTAGATCGACATCAGCAGCTTTAAGCCTTTAAAACTGTGACTTATTTTCATAGCAAAGCAAGTTAACACATGTAACTGTGTATTTTCAAAAGGAAAATTGTTGGGGATGAGTGGCATACGCGGAATAAATACAGTTTCACTGGCATCACTCACTTACTGTGAGCTTTAAGTGTCTCAGCAGACTATGCCAAAGTTTAGTGGCTAAAGTTCAGTGTCTAAAGTTCGGTGGGGATGACACACTAAATAAGCTGAAGTTCAGCTGCTAAAGTTCGGTGGAAATGCCGGACAGTAGTGATGTGCCGATATGAGAATTTAATCTTCCGTCTTTGGCGCGCCTGCGGCGAACGGAAACGGGAGCGTAAGAGGGAACGAAAGTGGAAAAGGGAACGGGAACGGGAACGGGAGCGGAAGCGGAAGCGGGAGCGGGAGCGGGAGCGGAAGCGGCAGCGGTGGCGGCAGCAGCGGCGGCGGCGTCGGCGGTGGCGGAGGCGTCGGCAGCGGCGGCGGAGGAGTCGGCGGCGGCGGCGGCGGCGGCGGCGACGTCGGCGGAAGCGGTGGTGGCGGCAGCTGCGGCGGCAACGGCGGCGGCGGCGGCGGCGGCGGCGGTGGCGGCTGCGGCGTCGGCGGCGGCGGCGGCAGCGGTGGCGGCGGCGGAAGGTGCGGCGGCGGCGTCAACGGAAGCGGTGGCGGCGGCGTCGGCGGCGGCGGCGGCGGCGGGAGCGGGAGCAGGAGTGGGAGCGGAAGTAGGAGCGGGAGCGAAACGGGTACGGGTACGAGTACGGGTACGGGTACGGCTACGGGTACGGGTACGGCTACGGGTACGGGTACGGGTACGGGTACGGGTACGGGTACGGGTACGGGTACGGGTACGGGTACGGGTACGGGTACGGGTACGGGTACGGGTACGGGTACGGGTACGGGTAAGGGTACGGGTACGGGTACGGGTACGGGTACGGGTACGGGTACGGGTACGGGTACGGGTACGGGTACGGGTACGGGTACGGGTACGGGTACGGGTACGGGTACGGGTCCGATTCAGGCAAAAGCATCGGAAGTTCGGCGTTATGTGTTGCTAGTAATGCAAATAGCATTGCAGGCATGCATTGGCTGAAATTCAGCCGCTGAACTTCGGCATACAGTGCTGAGACATTAACTTGGGTTCCGTTACACAGTTTCGGCGGAGTCAAATTGCGCATTCGCATTATTGGCCCTCCGACATTAAGACTTATTTTGTGAGCCGTGAGTCCATTTGCTGCAAGTGAATTAAGAAACTCAACTGGATAATTGGTGGCGTCGTCAACAACACTATCCAAGAAATCTAAATATATATCTAAATATATATAACTCAAAGGTGACTGACTGACTGACATAGTGATCTATCAACGCACAGCCCAAACCACTGGACGGATCGGGCTGAAATTTGGCATGCAGGTAGATGTTATGACATAGGCATCCGCTAAGAAAGGATTTTGATCAATTCTACCCCCAAGGGGATAAAATAGGGGATGAACGTTTGTATGAAACTTTGTCAATTTTAAACCGATCGGGCTGAGACTTTGCATGCATAAAGCTACTATGACGTAGGCATCCCCTAAGAAAGGATTTTGATAAATTACACCCCTACGCGAGCAAAGCCGCGGGCACAAGCTAGTTAACAATAATTTGCGTCATAAGTTCTTTATTAATTGATTTTTAATTTTTTGGTGTCAATATTAGTGCGTTCACATAACCAAGAATTTTCTGGTGTGTTATGCTCTGAAGGTCCGCAAATAGTGAACTTATAAGTTCTACTTCGGACGAAACAACTTTTTTTTTGAAAAAATTTCAATGTACAGACACATTTTTTTACTCTTTTATTATAGTATACATTTAGAATGTTTTTGTTCAGCGGCAACAAAAAACATCATCTATAAAAATTTCAACTGTCTAGCTATAATGGTTCATGAGATACAGCCTGGTGACAGACAGACAGACAAACAGTCGGACGGTCTAAGTAATAGGGTCCCGTTTCTACCCATTTGGGTAAGGAACCCTAAAAATCGAATAAAATAAGTATTTATGGGGGGCTCCCATACTACAAACGTGATTTTTCATAGATTATGGTACGGAACCCTTCGCGCGCGTCTGACTCGCGCTTGGCCAGTTGTATTATAACTCAACAAAAAGTTTTCATCAGACTTAACAACTTTTGCTAAGGCGGCATTTTAATATATCTTATAGTTTAGCTGGACCATTATAGTTCTGCATCATGTGTTCCATTTTCCAAAATCAATTATAGCCTATATGTTGCCCAGGCTTCACAGCTATATAACAAAAAAAGTTTCATTCGAATCCGTCCAGTATTTCCGGAGATTAGCGTGTACAAACAGACAAACAGACAAACAGACAGACATTTTTTTTTTTATTTTCTTACTATATTACTATATCTCCATCGCCCAAAATATTTTTTTTTTTTTAATTTTTTATGTACAGACACATTTTTTTTTTACTCTTTTATTATAGTATAAATTTTCATTACATTTGCGAGGTTTCTATTGAAATATTTTTTTATTTACACAATTTATGAGTACTTTATGAACGGTCGAAGTACAGATAAAATTTGTGCAAAAAAAGTAATTTTCGGAGGTGTATACTGTGTTTGTTTTTCCAAATTTTAATTTTTTATTTCAATAGAAACCTAGAAATAGTGCACAAGATATCAGTTAGTTCAAAAGTTTTAAAGAAAGATCAGTTGCAACGCCATAATTACGTACTAGCGTTTGTATGTAAAGTGAGACGGGAAGGCCGCATTTTAGATTTTCTGCAATAATTAATCTAAAATCAGGTTCAAAATGGATATAATCAATGACAAGTGACATTAATTTGAAACGTTTTATTCTTTTAACGTTTACCAAATAATTTATTTTGACTCAGGAAAGTACCCAATTGCGGTGATGTAAGTAAGATACTAGTAGAATATTAACTGTTACCCCTAATGGGGCAGACAGACCCCAACAAATAACTTTTATACGGTACAAAAAACCCTTCCGGGATATACAATATTAGTCACATAGCTATATTTTTGTAAAGAAATGCATCTTTTTGCTCTTAAGGGGATACCTGAATTTTTTGGGTTCGGCCAGTTTTTGCGAATGTGCGTAGAAAAACTTCACGTTCTCACTTTAAACTGTAAACAGTAGTTTAAAAAATAGTTTGAAGGGTTATCTAGTGATTGGTCGGGGAAAAATTTCAAATGATGCCTCCGTTTCTTACGAGTATCAAATGATTTCTTTCAAATGGGGGCAGGACTGGACTCGGAAAATTCAGGTATTCCCTTAAAATGAAATTCAGATATTTTTTTATAACTAAGTATACTAAAAATAGCCTTTGGTCTCGCGGCCCTGGGTTTTGTCTGCTAAAAGCCATAAGACGCAAATGCCACTTTTAGCAGATACAGTAGCTATGTGATAAACCAGATTATATTGTTCTAAAATGTGCCGGTGTCAACGTTTTTATTCATTTAAATACCAATAAACATGTTTTTATTGTTACAGATTCAAAGCTCCATCATTTGAAGGTACGTCAAATGACACAATCATCAATGCTGATACTGGATCAACAGTGATATTTGATTGTCGTGTGACGTCACTTAGGGATAAGACGGTAAGTACTGCAGTGTATACTTGTACTGTATCTTATTCCTAAAAATATATATTTTTAAAACTAACGTGAGCACAGAGATTCAGCTAGAGGCCGACATGTTTCGACCTCATTCGGAGGTCTTCATTAGGGCGAATGTTACGCGCGTTCACACAGTCGCTCCGCGACACACTGATGTTAGTAGTGGGTCGTGCGGGCGGCGCGAGCGATCGCTCGCTTCGCTCGTAGCCACAGTGATGGGGATTACTGGTCTCCTGCGTCGACGACTCCCGTGGATGTACTGGGAGCTTCAATTTCATCTTCTTCGTCGTCGGCTGCTGGTGATGCCCGTGCGTGAAAAAAGCTCACGGTGTCAGAGACTGTCGGTTGAACATGGCATCTATTACGCATTTCTTAAAGAACCGGTTTCCAGGTAACGTTCCAATTTTAAGGGGCTACCTTAATTTACAATAAAAAAAACCGTTTGCTAAACCTTTTTCAGTTAAAATATGTTTTGTCTTGACATACTTACTATTTCAAATCTTCTAAAGAGGGAAAGGGAACAAATATATTTTCACTAAAATGGGTTTAGCAATCGGTTGTTAATTTTTATGAATACGAGGCTAAGCTCTTGTCGGTGTCATTTTATGAAAAGAAACGCTAACCGTGACCGTAAATATATAGGACTTTTTATTTATTTGTATCTATCTGTATAGGTAACTAATAAATAACCAATTATGTCGATTATAATCAATGGCAATTAGTTAACCAGGCGTAGTGCGTACCAAATGCGTACCTACCCGTAACAATTACTAGATTTAAATTAGGTTTGGAATAAACATGTTAACAAGGTGATGTAATTATGATGCGGTATCGGAATTAACTCGTGGCTGAATTAATTTTACGTGTTCCAGTGGGATTCGAAATGTACATCTATTTTTTTTAAACCATTCTTCGCCCAGACTAAGTTGACATTGACTGGATGAGACAGTGTCATTTTACTTTAATGTCGATTTGTTGTGGGTGGTATTTACAAATTTACTAAGCAATTGTGTCCCACTCTTTTTAAATAAGCAATTTGTGTCCCACTGCCGGGCAAAAGTCTTTATTACCCCATTAATCCTTTTATTCTCTTATTCATATAAAATATGCTACAGCATACATACACACATCACATGTTTTTAAAATACCCAAAAGTCATTCATGTATTTCCTTGTGTGTGAGTGTTTGTGCAGTTTTTCACAAATAAATGAGGTATCTATCTAACATTAAATAGTTTAAAAGAATTAGAGGGAATACCTGAGAATAACTCCTCGTAAGACCTAAGGCAGTAACAACATTTGTATGTATTTCGTACTTAACTTCTATTACTATATACGATTTATATTCAGTTAGAAGGCACACATAAATTTAAGTCAGAACATTTGTTCCAGGTGTCCTGGATTCGCGTCCTAGACAACGACAATTTAAAACTACTGACATTAGATTTAGAGACTCACACCGCAGACTCCAGGTAATTAGACCTAATTTAATTTGCTTTGATAAAATTAAAGTTTCAAAAGGATACGCTGTTGCCGTACTTGCAGTTAATGTTTTTGTTTGCAGTATGTTTACTAATCTTAATAACTCTTCGCGAAAAATAGCCCCACGATATTTGTAATAACTGTCGCATGACGCAGCGTCATACAGTAGACACTGATTGTCCCAGCAATTGGCACGAAGTAACGTCAATAATGGGCATTGGTGGTAAAATACACTGAATTGTCTTGTACTGGGTATTTTTTTAAGTTTATGTTTTTATAGTTATTATTAAAGTTTTCCGTTTAGCAAATCTGAAATCAAAGCTACAGACGAAGAATTTATATTTTATTTTTAATTTATATGGTCTTTAAACATTTCTCGTACAATATATTTTTGTTTATCAAATTTACACTAAACTAACTAATTACATATATTATAGTGTAAACACATAATAAAGAAATAATGTAGAGTCTTGATAGTAAAATATAAATATAATCAATAAATAATTAGATATTATTTTGTCGTCTTGGGCAACACCAACGCTCGGATGGCAACACGGAGCCGACCAGTTTGAATGGTGATCGCGTGGAAACAAGACGTTGCGTGTTAGCTGGCAAGCCGATATCTACATAATAAATTATTAAGTGCTACTGGTGGTGTCCTTACGTACAACAGGACACTACATATATGATTTATTATAAATATATCTAAAATGTTTTTTGTAAAATTTGTTGTATTTTTTATTAATCACTAAAACAACTAATAATTTGAAAGGACTTAATACACATTGGAATACTTAATAACATTTAAAGACCTGCTGTCAAAACCAGATAAAAATTATTATGTTAGACGAAAGCCTTATTAAAGTTGTGAGGACATAGGTCCGTTGTTTGTTTTAGTTAAAACAACATACGTTGTTTAAAAGGACTCAAAATCGAAGGCAGAAAACAATGGCTTTAAATCTTCATTCTGAATGCCGAGCTAATAACGATGAAACTAATCAAGTTAATATTATAATAAATAATTATGTTATTATTATATGCTATTGCAGCCAGTAATTTTATTTGTGTTTTTGACATAAACTTTATATTTCAAGTAAAACTACTTCTATCACACCATCATACGTATTTTATGCACTAAAATAAAAAAAAAAATAGTAAAATATTTTTTTTTGTATTTTTATTAACTATACCATACTCAAATTTCTTACTAGCAAAACTGAATTTGAACCACTAAGTATTCTTTGCATATGTTTGCATACGTAAATGCAAATATTTAAATGTTTTATGCATGTCTTACGATATGGAGTTGGAAATTAATTTATCTTTTGTTTGTAGGTATAGAATGGACTTAGCCGGCGAAAACTGGAAGTTATCGTTATCAGATGCCAAAGTGCAGGATTCTGGAATATATTGCTGTCACGTGTCTACACATCCTCCCATGTTGCGGAGGTTTAAACTTATAGTTCATCGTAAGTTTTGTCTATATCTATTTTTAAACTTCAAAGAAAAACAATGTGATTGTTTTTTTTTTTTCGAATAGATAAACTTGAAAACTATTGATTGGGTTATAAAAATTATTTATCCTTTAGAAAAATACAATATCAGTGAGCAAAAAACACTCTATTTTATCTTCAAAATACGAGAAAGTCTGCAGGAAACAAGCTAGCGTATCATATTTTAACGAACTCCGTGGCGTATTGATATTCATGCTAGTCCCCCACTCGAAGGTTTTAGGTTCGATGCGCAGCCAGAGAAAGTTGGTAAATAAGCTTTACACTTATCTTGCCTCAATATTTTTTATGCGACTAAGTAGGTATAACGATATTTTCTATACTTTGCTTCCTAAAACGGGCAATCAATCATGTTAGTTCCTGATGTATTTTTACGTGTGCCAGACTAAAAACGTTAGGGATTTTGCTTAGATCTTGACACAAAAATAATGGAGACGGATTCGTCAGTAATCCGTAAAATATATGATTTTTTTGAACATTGATTTAAATACATGTTTTTTACAAGCAACCCTACTTCACTTGAAAAGGACTTATGAGTATTATAGATTAATGTTGGAATTAAGGTGATTGTATAGAAAAGTAGAATTATCTTTGAACTTAGCATTGGTCCCATAGAAAAAGTAGTTCATTATGGCGAATTGAGTTTCATTTGGCGACAAGACCCATTTCAGCATATTTATTGCGGTAAATTAACACCCGGGATAGATAGAGCCAAGGGTTAGAAAATCGCAGCACGTTTGTCAAGATGGTTAGTCTAAGATGCAAAATGGCAATCCGAAAAAGCACTGTTCATTCTGTCAAACTCATAAAAATGTCGTCTCTTTAAATTGGTGATTCTCATTCTCGCTATATGACTGTTGCGGTCAGACTTTTTGTGAATCTAAGTGTTTGCGTTTATTATCAAACAGAATATCACGGGTTTTGTAAGAACATTTGCTAAGGAAATTCGAACATTGACATGAATATTGTGTATGAAAAGAGCTCCTTGCTTGCCGATTTCGATTCATTACACAATTATTCAGCAAAGACAAAGTATTTAAGCGCAAACTGTTTTTAAGGTTCCGTACCTTAAAAGGTAAAAACGGAACCCTTAAAGGATCACTCACTTGTTAAAAAACTTACCTACCTAGTCTACACATTGCTTTGAGGGCATTAACCGTCTTTCCGTCAACTTTTAACGAATAAGTCAATAATCATAAATCATAGAAATTTCCGATCAGACAATTGATCAATAATACAAAAATGTTAATCATTTAGATCTTTATAATTTGACATTTTTAACTACACGTTATTCATTTTAAGATAATGATTGATTGATTGCTTTATTAAACAGAGTAATACAAAGTCTCCATTCTTCTCTTAATATTAAAGTTATGCAAAAGAACCTATAATAAAAACCAACAAAAGGAATGAACTTGCAAAAAAATATCTAAAGGCTACGCTTAGCGTTATGGTGGTCCTTTTATCCATGATCCACAAACATGAACATTAAAAGTTTTCTTAATATTTATTTGAGACCTAGACATGCTTTTTATATAAACCACATTATTAACGAGCATGTGTTGTATATTTTAACAATAAGAAGATTAAAATAAGCCCTCAAACAGAACAACATCTCAAACCACAAAACAAATACTAAAATCTTTGTTTCAGCTCCTGAAATAAGAATGGGCAAAGAGGCCTTCCTAGAAAGCGGGGAGACGTTATCGTTAAAATGCGCTGTGCTACATCTACACCCAGGGGAAGAGCCGCCAGAACTGCATTGGTACAGGGGAAACAGTACCACGTCACTAGACGAAATCAGAGGCGGGGTGTTGGTGGAGACTGACCATTTGACTCTGACCAGTCATTTGCAGGTAAGATCAAAGATTTACTTTGTACTGATGAAAACATTGTCAATGGAACGTTTAGGGTCAGGAGATCCTTTACACCCACGAAGGGAGGCGCCAGAGCTGCATTGGCATAGAGGAAACAGTACCATGTCGCTCTATAGACCAAATTAAAGGCAAGGGTGCTGGTGGAGACTGAACTTTTGACAAAATGGCTTAACGGAGTTTATAAAAAATGACTATCGCATGACGCAGCGTCCACTGTCTTATAAATACTATGACGCAGCGTTATACAGCATCTGCTGATTGGTCCAGCAATTGACGTCAAGGTACGTTAGTATTGACGAAAAACGAGATCTTAAATTTACTTTTGATGGGGTAAGTATTTTGCGTAAAGATTAATATTTTGATGTATTTTTCGAGGTTTTTTTTCAACGTAAGTGGTAAATGAAAGATATTGCATTAAATATATGGTATTTTCTGTTTGTAGTATTACCCGTATAGTGTGTGAATCTGTGTGATTTGTATTATTTATCCGTAAAAAGAATAATCTATTGCTTTCGCATTATTGAGCGCATTTATAATCCATTTGTAAGAGATCGCTAAGCCATTTGTTGATACACATTAAATGTAACATTATTTCTTTGTGTAATATTTTACTTTTGGTTAATAAAGACATATCTATCTATAATGCATTTGTGTAGGTACTTAAATAAAGGTAAACAATCTTGACATGTCTTTTTATTAAAATATACACTTTATAAATGAATACCTCTGCCAATTATATAAAAATTAACTTTTAAGTTTTAAATTACATACTTAATATGCAATGTGTAAAGATATTATTTTATAAAGGGTATATTTCTATAAAAAGATTTATGTCAAGTTGTTTACCTTTATTTAAGTACCTACACAAATGCATTATAGATAGATATGTCTTTATTCACCAAAAGTAAAATATAATACAAAGAAATAATTTTACATTTAATTTATCAACAAATGGCTTAGCGATCTCTTACAAACAATGACATATACCACAGTATTAAGGTTTGCTGTTCGAAGTTAATATTTAAACATTTCCTTGTTCGCAATATGCGGCTTAATATGCTAAAGTTGCTCATTAACTGTAGAATAGTTTCGCGTAAATATCTAGTACTTACGGTTAATACTCGTAAAATATATTACGGGAGCGGCGGCAGTCGAGCGATTACGGGATATAATGAAGCGGCCACAAAGTTAATCGTAGTTCTAGTGCCGATATTATTATGAAACATTTTTTTCATTAGTATCTGTTGCTTAAAATATTTAGAAATACTAAGTCATAAGTCTCTTATTCGCATACATGTAAGTCTACTAGTTCTTTTAGTTAAAGTCGCATGGATTTTCAAGTTTTATTTATTTATTTGATATTACTAAAAAGGTTACTAGGTTGACTGAAAGAGATTACTGTGCGATAAGTCCGCCTTTGTCGTATGTCTAATTCTGTCGTCTTTTTTTTTTGTTTTTGTATTTTCTTATGTCTTGGTGCAATAAAGAATATTCGTGTTGTATTGTATTGTATTTTATTGTAAAAAATAAATTTTAAAGCTGTAATATGTTTTTTTTTAAGTTTTCAACCTCTGTATTTTCGCCATTTAATGTAGAAACTGAATCTACAAAAAAATCTATATAATATTTGAACCTGCTCACAAAATTTCACGAAAATTGGTTAAGAAATGCAACCTGTAGGCGAGAACAGACACAGACTGACAGACGGTCAAAAGCATTTTTGGCCAGTTTCGAAACCCAGACGCTTCGCTCGTTCGGTCAATAAGTACTTATTTAAAACATTGACCATTTTTTTCCTTTGTTTGTATATGACGTGAATTGGTGTAAGTCCTTGAAGCTACCTCAAGGCATCTGATATAGCAGACGGGAGCAATCAATGTCACAACGTGCTTTCCGATGCACGAAGGTGGCACTCACGGCAGATGACAGTGTCAAACATATAAAAAAAATGTTGCGACTGAAATATATCAAGCTTGTTTAATTAAAATTGAATTTTTTTTACACATGATTTGGAGTCTAAATCTTAATTCATATTTTGATTTTCCAATTTGCTAGCTAAATCATCTAACAACTTCTTGGCAAAACGATAATCATACATAGTAGTAGTTTGCAAGTTGGAGCACCAAAGAACAACACTAGCGTTGTTGTTCACAACAGTTTTAGACTAAACAATAATATTTTTTTTTACTAACATGCGGGTACTTGCCAAACTACTTGCAGAATAGTTTCACATAAACATATACGAGCTATGAGCTTATTTAAAAGAAATATACATGCCTTATGATCATAAAATAATTGCCCTCTTAAATCTTTCATAAAGTGAGTTTGCAACCAATTTAAGAGGTGTAGATCTTTTATGCAATTAACATTAGAACAATTAGTAGCGATATAAACAGATTCAAGTAGTTTTAACCTATTGCATAGCTTTTATCGCGGGCCTCTGGCGCGGCGACCGAATCCAGAAATTTCGTAACGAAAATTAAACCTAACACTCGTCTAACGTCGTTTCAGTTCGGAAGAATTCGGCACGGTGTTTGTGTGCGTACGACTAGACGTGTGCGTGTAGAGAGTTGGGCATTATTCGAATAAAAATTTATCTAGATAATTATTCAAATAAAATCTTATTCGTGAATAATTATTCACGAATAATTCATTCGCGAATAACTTTATCGCGAATAATTTTGTCACGAATAAAATATCATGATTTTATTCGTTATTCTAAAAAAAGATTTTTTTAACTTACCCCTTTCTTTTTAACCGATTGCGTCGGGAAGAGTTACATTTTGGAGTGTACGAGTGTTTTCTTTTTAACCGATAGCATCGAAAAAATTGGTCGCCATTTTGAATATTTTTCACTGGACCGATTGCCTTCAAAATCGATATCTGGATGTCTCCGTGGTCCCTCATATTGAATCTATTCTTAAAATGTAAAAAACTAGCCGCCATTTTTAACTCTTTTGTTTCTGCGCCGATATCATTCAAAATCGATATCTGGGGGTCCCTGTAGTCTTTTATAATGAATCTATGCTCGAATTATATATGTCAACATTGTATTATATTATAAGTATTTATTAATTAAAAGACAATTATAATAATATGACAAAGCCCTTCTGGCGAGTAGGCGACCAATACTGTGAAAATGAGTTTCTTTCGGCGTTTCTTCTCAGCAGTGGTCGTTACGAAGTGCTGGTATCGGTAGCTTTTCTTTAAAAAATAAATTAAATTTTAATATACTTTACACGTAACATCAATTATACTTATTGACGTGTAAAAGTGCCTGTAAAGGTCTAATTACTGAATAAACATTTGAATCTTTGAATCTTTGAATTTGAAAAAGGGAGCCGCCATTTTTTGTTTCTATACCGATTGCCTTCAAAATCGATATCTGGCGGTCCCCGTGGTCTCTTATAATGAATCTATGCTCGAATTTGAAAAAGGTAGCCGCCATTTTGGACCCTTTTGTTTCTGGACCGATTGCCTTCAAAATCGATATCCCTGTGGTCTTTTATAATTAATCTATGCTTGATTTTGAAAAAGGTATCCGCCATTTTGAACTTTTTTGTTTCTGGACCGATAGCCTTCAAATTCGATATGTAGTGGTCCCTTTAGTCTCTTATAAAGAATTTATGCTCGAAATTGAAAAAAAAAATGCCAATTTTGACCAACTCTGAGACTAGCTGCTAAGTGATCATAATAAAAATTCCTGAATAACCAACATGTATTTTAAGAAACAAAAAATATTATAATGATATTAATTTGTCATTTATTCAATAAAAGAAAAAAAAATGTTTTCTTATCGGTCACCACGCTCAAAAAGTGTAACTTGAATTAATATCAAAGAAAAAACTTTTATTAATATCGAAGAAAAAAAAACTGCATAAATAAAAAATAAATAAATAATTATGTTGCATAAGTTGATAAAAAAATGCTATGCAATAGCTTTACCGCGGCAGTCCCCGAGTGCCACACTTTTTTTTTTAATTTAGCTAGTAGAAGTATCATCAAAACATATTGCATTTTACGGATGCAACATAAATAAACATTTTAACAGTCAAATAAATAAACGATCCTTTTTGGAACGAAGTTCCTTTTCGGATGGTACGGGCTTGGCGGATGTGAGCTAAGCGAAAAAAGTGTAATATTTTTCGTCACGAATTCTGCGTATGATAAGATAATATACTTACCACGAAAGTAACTTCGTTCCAACCGAGTGTTCCACCCCCACCCACGCGTTTTTGTAATTGTCGTGATTATAATATATAAAAAAAAAACAAGCAAACAAGCTCAGACAAAAACTAATAAGTAATTAAACATAGATTCTATTTCAAACTAGTAGTGAATTAATTGAATTAACAAACCTCACAATTCTTTTTTAACTTTTTCATTACGTAGCATTAATATAAGTTCATGACATAATTAAGATATAAAAGCAACTCGTTCGAGCCACAATTATATGAGCCCTCATAGAGCAGAGATAACAGCTTGATATTTACCAGGCGATAGCCATGGGTTAACTGTCGAGAAGGCGGGGGTTCTATTCTAGCGTCGAGAAGTTATAATTACTTTTGTCACTTGGTGACAGTCATTAAGTTACGTCAGATGCTTTTAAGCAACACGAAAAATCTGACACCAGTGAAAGCTATAAACACTCGATACCTAAGATAAAAGAACTTAAGAGTTGAGCGTGTCATTTTCTGCGATCTGCCACATTCTTTATTTCACCAATCTGGTATACTTACTTAAGTTCATAATAAATCTACTGATATACTCAGTTAATTTTGTACATTGGATAATACTTGCGCACTGAAATCTCGTATCTGTTTCAATAAAATTACTATCAAATAGCCATTAAAAGGCCGGATACCGGAACTGTTTCACACCGGTCAGCAGTTAAATGGCTATCGCGGTAAATATCGGTTACTGGTATCTCTGTAAATGTACAGAACAATACCTCGATATTAAATTAAAGCATTTGTTATATTGTTATTGATATTCTATGAAATCGTGAAATATTTACTAGTTTCGTTCGGTTTCGACAATCTGCATCAGGGCGAGTGTTAAGATCGGTGATTCGACGGATTAGCACGGACACTCTCACGTGTTGTACGTTAACCGTGTTACGTGAGTCAACCTTGAAGATATTCATAATATATTTTATCTTACATTAATTTTAATAATATTAAACAACAATACTGATTCAAATCACTATCCAGCATCGACAAAACTTTAAAATGAATGAACAACTGATTGCTTGACAAACGTAGCATTTTTGCTTCTTATTGAGTCGAAATGGATAAAATTATATATTATAGAACAGAACCTAGTTACGATACGATGAGACGATCGCCCTGTCATTGCCCACGTTAAGATCTAATTAAGGCGGCCCTTCCCGGTGGCTCTGTTGTCAACGCGAGCATAGATCTAAAAGCTTGTTGTTTCATCCAGGGCAATGCTAGAAAAAAAAGCAAACCAAAAAGAGAAAGATACCGCAATAGAGCACGGTTTGCACTGTATTGAATGAAATTAGTATTATTATTAACTATCCATTGAATATTAATTATTCATAGGGTGCGAAAATTTCATAAAACTGGTTCCAGGATATACGGTTTTGCCAGTAAGCCTTACAAGTTTGTGAAATAAATGTTTATTATTTAAAATTTTCATTACATTTGCGAGGTTTCTATTGAAATATTTTTTTTATTTTTATAATTTATGAGTACTTTATGAACGGTCGAAGTTTAGGTAAAATTTGTTTTTTGGAGGCGTATACTGAACTTGTTTTTCCAAATATTCATTTTTATTTCGATAGAAACCTAGAAATAGTGTACAAGATATCTGTTACTTAAAAAATTTCCAAGAAAGATCACTTACAATGCCATAATTACGTACGAGCGTTTGTATGAAAAGTAAGACGGGAAGGCTGCTCTTAAGTTTAAGGAATGAGGCAGTTAGGATGTAACAAAGGGTGGTCCATGGATTGAGTGATCTCACAGTGACCCAACTGTTGTCAGAATAATTCCAAGCACAAAACTTTATTTATTGCAGTAACCGCGACTTACTGTGGCTGAAAAGAGCCTTTACGTCTAAGAGTATTTTCTCCCGCACTTTTATCAGTAAAATCGGTAACTTTCGTATTTCTTTTTACTATTTCTACGCGTAAAAGATTTAAACCCGTCTAAAGTCACGCCCCACAAGCAGCACCCTCAAGGCCTGTAATTCTACCTCGGTTCTCTAAATTGCCGTAATATATCCTTGGAAAAGTGTAAGTGGCGACTTAAATATTCTGCCACTTACGGCCAAAGTGTTTATGCGCATAAAAACAAACAATATTTTGGTATATCTAAGCTTCTTCGACAATTTTTTAAAGCTGCTTTACTTAACATACGTTATGATTAAAATGTGTATGTATATAGTCTACTCTTCCGTGCTGGTGGAAGAGAAAAGAGAAAAACGTTGTACCAACTGTTTCTCTTCTAGCGCAGACCGTAGAAGCCGATCGAGAGAATGGGCAAAAATGCGAATTATGTTATTATCATAGGCGTTGCGGTTAGAAACTCATCACTATTTTAACTGATTTTTTCACCTTCTCGCCCATCATTACGCTAAGAGTAATCTTCGATTCTTGCGGCCCTGGGCTCTGTCGGCTTAGAGCTATAAGATCCAAAATGGTCTGTCTGGCCCATTAGGGATAAATACGAATTCGTATGTATGTATGTATCATTTACTAAATATTCTTCTCCTAAAAATAAAGAAATAGGCTTAAAAATACAAGCTTCCCATTTTGCATGTCGCTATATATCCTTAAAGTTTATATTTCGTGAAAGCCGAAAGCTCTCATTGGATCATAATAATTTAAAACGTTTTATAGTTTGTACTCTCTCATTATCCGAGCATAGATTTTTCTGAGCCTGGGGTCCGCTATTTAACCTAGGTGATTTGACAAGGTTACTAGTTTTTATACAGAGAATCCCAAAGGTTTCGGGTTTGATCCCCGGTCAGAGCAAGTTGGAAAATGGCTTTTCTCATATTATCCTGGGTCTTGGATGTTTATATCTATTTATCTGGGGGCACGTGAGTGCCCCGCCAAGACGAGCCAAGCAGATGTATTTGTTATAAAATATAGTATCGTTGAGTTAGTATTTATAACACAAGTTTAGTACTTACTTTGGGACTAGCTCAATTAGTTTTATTTGTCCCTATATATTTATTTGTTTATAAAAAAGAAACATCTCATGATAAAGTCGGAAGGTGGCCACCTCATCGGTGTGATAAAAGAACATACTTAACCCCACCGAGTTTGGGCCTGATTGATTTGTCTTGAGGAACACTTTAAAATTTAAGTTCATTGTTTTAGATAAAAGGTTGTTTTATTCTTTTTTTAATTATTTCTTGTTTATTTCTCATTATATTGCTTCTCTCCGTAATTGCCATTTTTGATTGTAAAAACTAGCAGTTATCTTAATATAATATATTTCATTGCGCCTAAAAACCGCGTGACTACCTCCGTGATGTATTAGTAACCACGCTAGCACGGTGGGTGATCCTCTAAAAATAATATTTCTGTATGAAATAAATTCTGCTTATTTTCTACAACCACATTAATTAATAATAGTTATCGATGTAACCGTAATATCTCATTTGCAAAATATCGTGTATCCGTTCCATTACGCACACCAATTAGTCATTGTCCTCATTAACAAAAATAAAAGGTAGATTTTGAACACCTTAATGAATTTCATTTAATGTTGTGGTTTTAGGTTTCTGGGTGGATTATAACTTTGCAGGTACATTTATTAGATATCCGTATTTTTTTTTTCTACATTTAAGAGCCACGATAGATACTCATGCAATGGCGGTGTTAGGTACAGCTTATGACATGGCCTTCATTTCACTCATAAGTAAACTTAAAGTCACCGTTGTGTAGAATTTGTTCACTATATTTTCCTTTACCGGAAACAAATGGAGGTTCCTATTTGAAAATGTGACAAAAATTGTACAGATACACACAGTCATGCACCTCGATTGTATACTAAATCTGATTTTGATTTACAGCTGGCTTTGAGAATACTGCAGACCTAGTTTTTATTTTTAATTAATGCATTGATGAAGGTTTTTTCCAAATTTATTGAAATGCAGTAAATTGATTCCTTTATTTAAAAAACGAGGATTTGAAAGATCTTGGCCGTTATAGACTTATCTCTATTTTGCCAGTTTTAAGCAAAGTGTTTGAAAAAATAAAACTTAATCGTATGCTACATCACCTTCCGTTCCTCTTCTTAGTATATGTCAATGATTTGCCTGACGCGGTTGATAAACAGGCTGGTATTGTGTTGTTAGCCGATGACACGTCTCTTATTTTTAAAATTGACCGTCATAGCGAAGATGTGTGGCCTGCACTGCCACTCCTTTTATACTTGTATTTTGTATGTACATATATTTTGTATGAATAAGTTGTAAATATTGTAAATTTTCATGAATCGCAACATACAAGCGGACATACATTCTTTTACATGTATATAAATATATTGTCATTTATGAAAGACCGCTACGCGCATGCGTGGCCATCAACCGTTCTTATGAAGACGGTGTCGCCACGCCTGACGTGCGGCGGCTAGTCGAGTAACTATTTTTTGCTCTCGCTTTTTTGTTTTAAAATTTTCCTGTCATAAATAAATTTTAATAGGGAATTGTAAATACTTTTGGAGAGCATCTTTTATCCATAACTCCGATAACATCATTCACCTTCTGTATATATAATATTTGTTTGTGCTAGTGTGAAGTGTACATAAATAAACTGTAAATAGTGATCTCCTTCTTTTCCTTTCTTCCTGTGTACATAGCTTACGCCTAGTCATAACATTTGATCCTGCGCTTGGCTTAATCTTTACCCAACGCGCTTCACTGGTGACCCACATTGAACACAGAAATGAGTGATTCGGAGAGCAGAGATAGCCAAAAAGGCAAAATGGCGCTGGAGACATTTCGAGTCGGCGTAAAGGTACCTCCTTTTTACGCCGAAAAACCGGCCCTTTGGTTCGCGCAGCTTGAAGGCCAATTTCAGCTGGCCAATATCACCGCAGACGGAACCAAATTTTTCTATGCTATTGGGCAACTGGCAGCACAGTACGCCGCTGAGGTTGAGGACGTCATCACCTCCCCACCGTTGACCAATAAATATGATAAACTGAAGACCGAGCTCATCAAGAGGTTGTCGGCATCTCGTGAGAAGAAATTGAAACAGCTTATGGACCATGAGCAGTTAGGAGATCGCAAACCATCAGCATTTCTGCGTTACCTACAGAACTTGGCTGGCCCTGGGGTTCCTGAGGAATTTCTTAGGACAATTTGGACGAGCCGACTGCCATCTGGGACCCAGACAATCATAGCTTCCCAGCAGCGAGCAAGCCTGGATAAGCTAGCTGAGTTAGCTGACCGTGTCCATGACGTTGTCTCACCGTGTCAGGTTGCTTCGACTTCGAGAGAAACCCCATCTAGTAAGAGCAGTGAGACAGTGGAAAACCGGATCGCTGAGCTCACTAAACAAGTCGCAGCCCTCACAACGAAAATTAACCAGATGCCGGGAAGAGACAGCCGTCGTCGATCAGTCAACCGCAACCAAAGCCGTTCCCGGTCTAGAGCGAGATCCCAGTCCAACTACAGGAAGTACCCAAATTGTTGGTATCATGCCAAGTTTGGTGATAAGGCGGATAAATGCATCAAGCCGTGTGACTTTGGTTCGGGAAACGCAACGAGCAATCGGTAATGGCGGCCGACGATTGCGTGAATAGTGGTCGCTTGTTTGTGACGGACAAAAAGACTAAATTGCAGTTTTTGGTAGACACGGGAAGTGATCTTTGTGTATTTCCCCGTATTTATTGTAAAGAGCGCCGGGCTCGTACTGATTATGATTTGTGTGCGGCTAACGGCACGACTATAGCAACTTACGGGCACGTAAACTTGGTATTAAACCTAGACTTGCGTCGTGACTTTGCTTGGTCATTTATTGTTGCCGATGTAACAAAGCCGATTTTAGGTGTTGATTTTTTGTCGTTTTATAATTTGATGGTAGATTGCAGGAACCAGCGACTAATCGACAATAGCACTAGTCTGTCGACTGTGGCTTCGCTTGCACGACCGTCGGATATCATTTCTTCGGTCAAATCCGTAACTGGTGAGTCCGATTACCTTGACATATTACGACAATTTCCTGACATCACACGCCCACACGGTACACACCACACACCTAAACACAATACAGTACATCACATACGCACTACACCTGGCCCGCCTGTTTATTGTACACCCCGAAGATTAGCCCCAGACAAATTAAAAATAGCTAAAGAGGAGTTTGCATCTATGCTGCAGAGTGGAATAGCCAGACCCTCAGAGTCTTCCTGGGCCTCTCCTCTTCATCTTGTTCCTAAAAAGAACAATGGTTGGCGTCCCTGCGGGGACTATAGACTGCTTAATGCGAGGACTGTTCCGGACAGGTATCCAATACGCCACATCCAGGACTTCTCTCACAGCCTTTCAGGATGCAAGATTTTCACCACTATCGACCTGACGAAGGCGTATCATCAAATCCCAGTTAACGCAGACGATATTCACAAAACAGCCATTTCAACGCCGTTCGGATTGTACGAATTTCCGTACATGACTTTTGGTTTACGTAACGCCGGTCAAACTTTTCAGCGTTTTGTGGATGAGATGGTGCGGGACCTGGACTTCTGTTTTCCCTATCTGGACGATTTTCTGGTCTTCTCCAGGACTCCAGAAGAGCACAAAGAACACCTTCGCACTCTGTTTTCCAGGCTGCAGGAGTATGGCATCGTAATAAACTTTTCGAAGTGCGTTTTTGGCGCCTCGGAGGTAGTTTTCCTAGGATATCTCATTTCAGCTGAAGGTACAAAGCCCCTCCCTGCAAAGGTTGATGCTATAAAAGACTTTCCTGTGCCTAAAACAGTGCGCGAGCTTCGTCGGTTTCTAGGGATGATTAATTTCTACCGAAGATTCATTCCTGGTGCAGCTGTCCAACAAGCTCCCCTAAATGCACTTTTAGAAGGTTCTGTAAAAGGCTCGCATCCTGTGTATTTTTCATCAATAGAGAGCGAAGCCTTTGAAAACTGCAAGAAAGGTCTATGCCAGGCAGCCCTTCTTGCACACCCAGATTGCAACGCCAAACTTGCAGTCGTGACAGACGCGTCCGACAACGCTATTGGAGCAGCGCTGCAGCAATTCAAGGAGGACCAAGGATGGCAGCCTCTCGCTTTCTTCTCTAGAAAGCTGAGTCCAGCGCAGAAGAAGTATTCTCCCTACGATCGCGAATTACTAGCGATTTATGAAGCAATCAAATACTTCCGGCATATGGTCGAAGCTAGAGACTTCATAGTATATACCGACCATAAACCCCTATCATTCGCGTTCCATTCACGAAAAGAGAACTGCTCACCTCGTCAGTTTCGACACTTGGATTTTATATCCCAATTTACGACTGACATCCGGCACATAGCAGGTAAGGACAACGTCGTGGCCGATACCCTTTCGAGGATTGAAGAGATCGTACAGCCTGTTGATCTGAATCAATTAGCGGACGCTCAAACTTCAGATCCTGAACTGCGACTTCTCCTTGAAAACACTACGTCATTGCGTCTGAAGAAGATGAAGCTGCCAGATGTTCGGGTAGATTTATATTGTGAAGAAAGAGACGGGAACGTGAGACCTTACGTCCCAAAGATATATCGTCGGCAGGTATTTGACTGTCTGCATTCCCTTAGTCATCCAGGGGTGAATGCTTCCCTAAAATTAGTCACGGATCGATATGTGTGGCCAGGAATCAGAAAAGACTGCCGAGAATGGACCAAAAGTTGCCTTGCTTGTCAGCGATCAAAGGTCACTCGACACGTCTCATCTCCATTAGGTTCTTTCCATCTTCCGAGTGCAAGGTTTGCCCACATTCACATAGATCTGATTGGCCCACTTCCTTTATGCCAAGGTTATAGGTACTGCCTCACAGCTATTGACAGATTCACGCGATGGCCTGAGGTAATACCACTCCAAGAAATCACTGCTGAAGTCGTTGCTAAGGCCTTACTACATGGTTGGATTTCTAGGTTTGGCTGTCCTATTAGTATTGTCACGGATAGGGGTAGCCAATTTGAGTCTGCCTTATTCAAAAGTCTCTCTCATCTGGTAGGCTTTCAACACAAACGTACAACGGCCTACCATCCGTCTTGTAATGGCCTTATCGAGAGGTTCCATCGGCAGTTAAAAGCTGCGATTGTCTGTCATTCCAGCTCAAATTGGGTCGATTCACTTCCTCTAGTTTTACTAGGTATCAGGAGCTCTTTTAAGGAAGACCTTTCGTCTTCGACAGCTGAACTCACCTATGGCGAACCTTTGAGACTCCCTGGTGAATTTTTCCATCCTAGTCAAGAAGATTCCACTGACTTAACTGATTACTTGTCACGTCTTAGGTCGTTTGTAGGTAATATTAGACCTACACCAGCTTCTCGACACGGCAAGCAATCGGTTTTCATCTTCAAGGACCTTGCAACTGCTACACACGTATTTATACGTGATGACACTGTTCGTGGGTCTCTTACTCCTGCATATTCTGGACCTCACAAAGTGTTAGAGAGAGGGGACAAGAATTTCAAAATATTAATTCGTGGTAACTCGGTTACGGTATCGATAGACCGCATTAAGCCGGCCTACATACTTTGTGACACAAACACCACACATGCCACCCCATCACATTCTAACACACGTACACACACCCCAGTTATGCCGTCATTACCTCACGATACACTCCCTGAACCCCAAAGAAATGATATCCTACGGACACGTTCAGGTCGTGTTGTACGGTTTCCTAGGCATCTATTATCGCCCTTGACGGTCTCTGGAGGGGGGTGATGTGGCCTGCACTGCCACTCCTTTTATACTTGTATTTTGTATGTACATATATTTTGTATGAATAAGTTGTAAATATTGTAAATTTTCATGAATCGCAACATACAAGCGAACATACATTCTTTTACATGTATATAAATATATTGTCATTTATGAAAGACCGCTACGCGCATGCGTGGCCATCAACCGTTCTTATGAAGACGGTGTCGCCACGCCTGACGTGCGGCGGCTAGTCGAGTAACTATTTTTTGCTCTCGCTTTTTTGTTTTAAAATTTTCCTGTCATAAATAAATTTTAATAGGGAATTGTAAATACTTTTGGAGAGCATCTTTTATCCATAACTCCGATAACATCATTCACCTTCTGTATATATAATATTTGTTTGTGCTAGTGTGAAGTGTACATAAATAAACTGTAAATAGTGATCTCCTTCTTTTCCTTTCTTCCTGTGTACATAGCTTACGCCTAGTCATAACATTTGATCCTGCGCTTGGCTTAATCTTTACCCAACGCGCTTCAGATGCTACTGTGGTGAATGACACATAATCGGCCATTTTAACTGACTAGCTTAATCAGTGTAATTTATCCCTATATATACATAACGACAGCCCTCTGACCTCCGCAACCCTAAGAGTAGACCAGAACCAATCCTAAGATAGGTTTAAGCAAACGTTGGATGATGTCCGTGTAACTTCCGAAACATGGAAATTTCTTATCGCTTCCCAGTGGGATTCGAACCCATGACCTCTGTATTACAAGGCGAACGCTTTTACTACTGAACCACGGATGCAGTCGTAACAACCACGGAACAGAGAAATAGGTGGAAGTGCCAAGTGGGCGTGGCGCGCCCGTCATAATCCGGTAAAACTACACAAGATCGACCGACTCCGTACATCAGTCGTATTCTAGCACGTGTTGAGATCGTTTTGTCCGCCCGACCAACAATTTTTTTGCTAAATTTGCCGTGTTGTAGTGTTTTAGTATGTAAAAATAGCAGTAAGAACAAAAATATAAGCAATGCAGATGTTTCTTTCCATCATTAAGAATGATAACATGCATTTTCTAACATGCATTTTCTTGCTGGAGAGCCCTATGAGAACCATTTTCGACATAGACATAGACATGGCTGACAAAGATAGATAGAGACGGTTCGATCAACGCGCAGCTGAAACCGCAGGGCCTAGAGACTCCAAATTTGGCACATAGGCTTTTTATAAGGTCTAGGAGTACACTAAGAAAGGATTTTTCAAAACTCACCCCCAAAGGGGGTCAAACGGGGGTCCAAAGTTTGTATGGAGTGACAAGATTAGTTAGACTATTTTATTCGAAACTTCGCAGGAGTACTCCTGACGGTAAATGAAAAAGTATGTGTTTCAGGATTTTTCTAAATTCAACCTCTACGGAGGTGAAATGGGGGTCTGAAGTTTGTATGGAGAAACAAGATTAGTTTAACCATTTTGAAGCGTTCCGTCGTTCTCTCTCGGTCTAGCAATTGATGGGAACGGGAACGGGAAGAAAATGGGAGAGGGAGCGGGAGAGGGAGGTTCGCCGGGTCTGCTAGACCTTTAAATCCCTACGTTCTAATAAAAAAAAATTATATTTTATAAGTATTCAAACATTTTATCGTAATTATTCATATGTTATCACAACATTAATAACGCAAAAAAAAACAATTATAAATCCTATTGGAACCATTTTCGACTTCTACGTGGACGAAGTCGTGGGTTAAAGCTAGTGTAATATAAGTAATTTAAAAAAGTCTCCATTTGTATGGCAAAATAAGATTCACCATGCAAAGTTCCATCACTCTTTTTTTGGGATATAAACCTATGTCCTTTTCCAGGACTCTTAAATTATATACCTACATATTCAATTTCAATTAAATTGATTAAGTATTTAAAGTGTGAAGAAATAACAGAAAGACAGATTTACTTGAATATCACTTTAATACTAGTAATGGATCTACAAAGTTATTGACACAATTCTCTGTACTGGTTTGGGTGAAAGGGACAAAAGAAAATAAATAGAATGTACCATCTGCTTCTCTTCCCGCGCAGATTGTTAAAGCCGATCGAAAGAATGGGCAAAATGGCAGAAGAGAAATTCCTCTGACATTTCGGCCATGCGGCTAGCAACCCATCACTATTTTGATTCCTTTTCCCACTTTCTCGCCCGCCGTCACACTAAAAGTAGCCTTCGGATCTTGCGGCCCTGGGCAATTTCAGCTTAGAACCGCAAAATCAAAATGCTCTGTATGTTCCATTCCATTAGGGATTTAAATCGCTACATTCGCTACAGGGATAAAGACGGATTTTTCATGTTCTCAAAATAATAGATCTTTAATTATTTGAGACATGTGTTAAATAAAGATAAGAAAATTCGAAAAAAATGCCTTTGCGTCGAATGATATCGATACTGTTATGTAATCAATATTAATTAATATGGACATCACTATTCGAGTAGCGAACCTGTCGGCAAGTAGCAGAATTATTTCGTTGCTTGGGATTCAAGTGACGAAAAAATTCTGCTTCTCGACGATAGATGGCGCAATTATCAGACTTTTTAATTTGGGTTAGGCAGTTAATAGCAAAACGTCGCAAGTACTTTTTGAACCGTAGCAAAATAAACCTTATGCTTGAGACTTAATGTCGTTTTTAAAATGTAGGATCTATTGACTTAGGCCAATATTGAAATAAATATATTCGACCAATCAAACGAATTTTTCGTATGTGTGCAATATGTGATTATTGGTTTATTTGTGTGAGTGTGACGACACAGGTTTCTTAACTAATTTAGGCCCAAGGCACTTCCACCTATTTCCCTGTTCCGTGGTTGCAACCCTTTCTAAAACTCAAAAACTGATAAAATGTGTGATTGGTTTTTAAATTAAGTTTTGTAACGTTTTTGTAAAAGTTGTTAAATTGATAGCATTTTTTACAGTGCGTACTCGTACAAGATAAGAGGATAGCGTTGTGGATTTGAAAAACTGAATCATTTTTTTGTCTGCTTCGAGACATGTGACACTTCCATTATCATTTCAATTTATACATATTGAAAACTACTTCCATCTATTACTGAAATATAACAAATAAATAATCACACAGCTCGGTTGAAATCCGGTGTAAGCCCTTAGTAACGTCTTAATAAATGTAGAGAAAAACAAGTAAAGAAAAAGAAATTAACACAACCTAAGAAAAATGTTGATCACGTCGCCTTTCAAATAAAAAAATCTGCATCATAGTCGGTCCATTCATTAAGCAGCTACGATATCACAGACAGACACACAGACATAAAAATCCCTTCTGTTTGCATCGGGGGTAAAAAAAATAAAGAATATTATTCACTATAACCAGCTCATCACAACTCTATGAATATCAAAACTCCGTATCAATCAACAGACCTTTATACACGAGTATCTGCGCTACGAAAATATTTGACGTCGATTGATGCGGGATTTTTCTTGAAAAAACATTGAGAACGTCTGAGATATGAGAACAAACAAAACTTCAATATGAGGGATATTTTCGCAATTATCGATCTCTTTTCTTGTTTTATATACTGCTAGCTGTGGGATAAAACTATCATAAGTTCTTCCTTATATGCATACCAAATTTCATCTAAATAGGTTTAGTGGCTGAAACGTGAAGAGGTAACAAACAAACATACAAACTAGCTTTCGCATATTATTAGTTGCGAAGTTAGGATTGGGATGGGGATGGGATAATTGAGATAATTTCTAGGAGAGGGAAAATGTTAGACCACCTTATTGGACGTGATGAGTTTTAAAAGAACCTAATATTAGACGTATAAATAGCAGGTGAAAGAAGAAGCCAAGGAAGACCTAGAGATGGTTTTATAAAATAACTGAAAGATCAAATCCATATTTTAATTTATAGAGATGTAAAAGACTTGGCTTTAGATAGAGAGAGATGGAAGGGATTGATTTCCTCACAGACAAGAGCTTAAGCTCTTTAGTAAAAATAAAAATAAAAATGTTTTTGTCGTGTAATATTTTTAAGTCATTTTGGAAAAAAAAATATTATAAAAACTATTTAAAAAAGAGGGAAGATGATTAGATATATAATAAGAGATGGCAATTTATTCAGAATAATAGTAGAAGGATAGAAGTGAGACGAAGAAAAAGACCGAGGATAAAGATTTTCCAACAAATTGAAGAAAAGTTAGGAGTTACCAGGACATTAAGAATAAATAATACAAAATAAAAAATGATTATTTTGTAAGTTTAAGGGTTGGCCGAGAGTAAAGAGTGGTGGAGGTATCTCCACTAAACTTGACCGACAAGGCCAAGCTCATCAATTACAAAAAGAGGAAAATAAAAATCTGCCATTCCTGTGTGCAAGTAAAAGTTGATCGAGGAATGGGCAAGAATTTTTATTTTGTCACTTGGGGTCGACTAGTCACCCATAACTATTCTGACTCTTTTTATCCACCTTTATGCCCGCCCATCCTTACCCTAAACGTGGTCTTTGGGTCCACAGGCCCCAGGTTTTGTCTACTCTATTATGGAATAGGGCGTGAAAGTGGGTATTTTATATAACAATTAACATTGACATGTATTTTCGTTGTTGTCAGATGGCTCGACTAAAAGTTGAAGACGAGGGCAACTACACATGTGCCTTAGAAGCGCCCTTGCGTATGAGGGCTACAGCCAGAGTACATGTGTTACAAGGTAACGTATTACTTTGACGACCTATACTTAAAACATTTATTTATAAAATAATTAAACATTAAAAAAATAAACATAAAAATAAAGTTAACAAAAATCCGGTCAAGTATGACTTTAGACTCGTACATGAAGAGTTTCGTACCTCCTGTACAATGTTTGAAAATTTTATTTTTGGTATTTGTTGTATGGTGGCTACAGTTACATACATAATCGGTGAACATTTCAAGATTCTAGTTAATGTCATCATAAAAATCGAGTTAAATCGCTGAAAGATGAAAACCCCCTGTATGACGAACCCCTCTAATTTTAAATGTTGTCTTATTTTTAGTATTTCTTGTTATAGCGGCCATAGTAATACATAAAAATAATAATTTAGCGCTTTATTCTGAAATTCTGATTTGTGATTTAAGTGTTTTTCTCTTATAATTAATATGTCTCTAATTTCAGTGTGCCTTATTGCATGTATGTGCCTCCTCTAGTGACTTCCATTAAGCTCTATTTCTAGTTACTCTCCTCCAGTTAAGACCAGTAGTTAGCCTGAGGTCGTCTTCCCATCTTGTGATTGGTCTGCCTCTATTCCGTTTTCCATCTCTTGGATACCACTCTGTCACAGCTTTGCTCCATTTACCTCTCGTATCGCGCATCATGTGGCCATTTAACCGCCATTTCTGTTGGTCTGTTCGGGTAAGCAGATCGTTAAGTTTTGTTCTTTCTCGAAACTCATGCCAGCACCCTTTGGGTACGGAACCCTTAAAACAGCCAAGTTGAAGTGCAACTGAGCAAGGCATGTATTATCTGCCGGATAGGTTTCGAAACATGGACTAAATTGTCTACATTTTGGATTCCAGATAGGTGCAGGGGTAGGGTATACCTAGACAGGTGTTTTGCAGGTGGCAGGAGGTCACAGAAGACGTGACGGAAATAATGCGTATTCCTCCGGGCCGTCGAGCTCTTGTTTCAGTGAGATAGTTTTAAGTTAAATTCATGGCAAAACACATAAATATTTGAAAGTTTATTATTTCTCGCGTAAAATATTAAGACCTAAACTATATCAGGGCTTTAAAAGCACGAGATGCAAGATACTGCCTTCAATTCAAGCGCTAGTTAACAAGCTGAAAGTTTCACTGAAATGTAGAGTACTTGGAAATAAATTCAAAAACTTTTTTCTCAAGCTTTCTTACTGAAATGGAACTTACTTACTTGCCAATAAGAGACATCTGTTGTCGCTGAGAAAATGGCTCCGCTAAGACTGTGGCTAAGTCAATAGATATAGATAGTACAGTTTTTAGTTTTTTTAAGAGTCTGAGATGCATAATAAATAAAATCTGATAAGTTATTGCGTATTTTTTAGAATGATCCTGTTAAAATCAAAGTCAAAGTAATAATAACTAAGAGTAAGCAATAAAAAGTTAATCAATGTAGGATCATTGAAGGTTATTTGAAAATATATTTATGATGCAAAATTTCAAACAACTAGAGTTTCCGAACGGAATAAACCAGTAGGGAAGATGCGTGGAAAGAAACCCATATATAAACTCAAATAATTAAAACAATTTACTACAAAGATGACCTATGGAAGCCCAGGTCATACATACATACTTCGCAATATGTACTTTTAATAACAAAGGCTTACGCATGTCATGTAAAGAATCTTTCGTAGCTAATCCTTGACTGAGCTATATGTAGACTATTTAATGCTTAGACTTCTATCTGAGAAGCCTATAAACAGTAAAAAGTCTGTATTTTTTTTATAATACCTACATGATGATGATGATTAAGAGCAAGTTCAGTCACCAAGAAAGATATGGTAAAATATTTAAAAAGTTAGACCTACCTTATTTTTGAGCAGCCTATTGCTAAATCAGTAATCAAAATCACTGACTTAACCTGCTCTCAAAATCTCCCTGTATGTATGTAATTTGTTTGTTTTCAGGATCAAGTCTAGCTGAGCTCCAAAGCGGTGTAAAGACAACCACCAGTTACATAAGCCTACTACTGGCAGCCATGCTGCTGGTCTTTGGAACAGAATATGGTGTGAGGTGACCGATCTAAGAAAACTTAAATATTGGATGAATAAGTTATGAGACTTTGCCCCTTACATCGCTGAGACGTCAGTAAAGGATTTATAAATACTTTTAAGTTTTGAGATGTTACTCATATATTTTCCTTAGGGCTCAGACAGACGAGCGAAAACGTGACTCGACCACTCACGACCCTGGTCGGCGATCGTCGAGCCGACCGACTAGTGTCTTGAGCGTCGCTCGTCTGTTTCTGTGGCCACACGGTGAAGATAGGTGTTCGCGCATCACGGATCTTTTTACCCCGATCGCCTGGGGGTTTGAGCGGGGATACAGTACGTTCTTTGGAGAAATTGATGTTTTGTGGCACTCCCACTAAAACCTATTCTTGGATAAACCAATGAAAGGTTTGCCTTTGAATAGGTTTTGACAGGAAAAGAATCTATTTTAACCAAATGGAAAAGTGAATGAATTATGTCGAATGAGATTGGTATAGATTGATGCTATTCTATGCAATAGAAACTATGTTATTTTGTTACTTTTGTATATAAAGTAAAATTATCATTTCAATCCGGTGCAATGAGTAAAGTCTCAAAAAAGTTATTAAGTACATATGTTTTTTTTTTACCCATGTTGTAAAAATGTATTATAGGTATCAAATTTTGAATGTGTTCACTCAAAAATCGGCAGTAGATAGACTTGTTTCAGCACGTACAGTAAAAATAAACTTCACATCAAGAATCACATTTATGAAATACAATACTTACTGATTTTTATTTGAATTACACATACATAAGTTATAAATATAAAAAAAAACATAGCTTTACATTTATGGTATCTACTTAAAATATGAGACGCAAGGTATAGATAGGTACCAAAAAAATAAAAAAAGAGTATTTTAAATAAGAATAGCAAAACGACGGCAAAATTAAATAATAAAGGTACATATTTGTTATGTTCCTACAAAATTGTTAAAAATTAAGAGATCACCGATACAAAATGTTTCAATAGTTATCACAAATTGAGTATTTGTATGTTAATTCATTATTCTTTCCAATCTTTGGACAAGGCTTCATGACTCGAAAAAATATTTTTGATGATTAATAATTTACTTCAGTTTTAAAGCTAGCCGCCGTCCTGGAATCTCTGAACGGACCATTTGTGAGAGTGTAAATAATATATATCGTATTTTGGTATGCTTAGGTAGAGTTAAATTTTTCGTTTTTACGTAGAAGTCTTCATGTCACACTCACACACACTCAGACACACAAACATCGCTGACACATAAGCATACACACACACACCAACAACACACCCTGCGACACCTTCTATTGAGATTTAACATATTGAGATTGACACTGCGTGTGTAGTAGCTTTTCCCCTAGTTATAAGGTAAGAATAATAGAAATATAATATTTTGTTTAGACGAAATACGTTATTTCAACATCTCAGAAAAATATTATAGGACAACCGATTATTTACTGATAATTTTGTCGTTTTTGTCTACTCACCGTAGTTTTGTAAAGTTTTTCATGTAAAACCAAAATATATAATTCATGTATTATTTTTTGTTTTTAAGTGTTTAAGGTAAATGCTTACTGTTTCATATCAATAATAATATCAGTACATTAGTACATATCACAAAAGTTTTGTATTGTTTTTATGTATTTGTCATTTACTCACCTTTAACTACCTACTCGAAAATGTTTCTATTCTAAATAATATACTTCAATATAAATAAATGAATGTTGTACATTTTTTATATTTTAGGGCACTGTTTTTGTAAATATACTTTATACCTACTTATATAAATCTACTTCTTCACTAAATGCACAAATAAATCAATCATCACTTAAAATACTCTTATTCAATTACAATATAAGATTTTTTGTTTATAAAGTAAACATTCACAATAAGTACTTACTTAACAAAATGTAATTTCTTGTTAGTATGAGCTTAAGTGTTAAAATGTAGATTTGTTTTTAAATTTTAAAATGTACATAATTATTTGAAGGAAATAAATGAAGGTGATTTATGATTCATATCAGATCATATCCATCAAAACGGAAATACAATATATTAAGAAATTTAAAGTTAAAAGGTACGTATTGTATTATATGGAGTATATCAAGTACATTACGAAAAATATTAAGTCACATTAATAGATCTTAAACAACTTTAATAACCTATTCGATTCTATTAGATTTTTTATATTATAAAGATTTTGTTTATTTATTAAAATATCTTAAAAATTTATAAAAAATATAAAGTCATTGAGATATCTATCAAATTTTATAAAAGTGTAAGAATTTTATTATTGTCTTTTATTTAGAAAAACTTTGTTTGATTTATTACTTTTGCCATATCGAGAACATATTTAAAGTATATTAAAAATATTTTTCAACAAGAATTAACAAACATGTCGGTGCTTTTGTTGACTGTTAATTTAGCGTTATCAAAAATATACTAAAATGGCTAGTTAAATAAATGTACAATATTGTTATAAGATACGTTTTTATAATAAAACAATACACTTAATTTATTAATTTCATTTATTCCAAAACCTAATATAATCCATATAACTACTTTAAATCAAGTCGCCTGTGTCTTATTCTTAGCAAAGATAGAAACAGTAGCAAGCAATGGATTAAGAGAGTTAACTTTGAAGACGACCATTTTTTACAGAGAATGAAATTTATAAAACTAAAGAAAAAGTGTTAATTTCTTAGCTGAGGCAGTCGGGCGAAACAGAATTATGAAGGAATATCTCAAGTGTTTCATTAAGAAGTCTCTCATTGTCGCAGCTTTTCTTTGATTAATTTATTTCAATTCGTCGTTTTGTCATTGTGATGATTTGGAAGGAAATTGTTTTAACGACTTTTATTTACTTCTTAAAGCGAAAACAGGGCAAAAGGGGTGCCTTCTTTTGAAATAAATTGTTTGATCGTATATTTGGTGGTTATTAACATTTTGCAAATTGTTAGGCATTAGATAGGCCTTAAATTATTTTATAAATAACCTTGAATGTATCATTTGTAGGTAGTCTAGCTTTAAAATAAGTTTCTGCTAAAATTGGCCACTTTTGGTGAAAACATGTTGCAAACTAGACGGGCTAACCTAATTACAATCAACGATTGTTCATAAATTAATTTAAAGGTCTATCGTATGCCTATTTTCTTTATGCAAAATATTCATTATCATCTTATTTCTGCCACTTCTGCTCTTGCCTTAGCCTTGCGAAATCTTTAAGGCAAATGACCTGCATCATCTAATCACCACTTCTGACGTTGAAAATTTTGTACAAATCTTACATAATAACATTATGTCTAAGAAAATGTTTCTACTATAAAAACAATACAAATATGAATGATTACAAACGTATTTTATCAGGACTATGACACAAATTCGTCATGTTATTTCCAACAGTCAATCCAACATTCGTATTCAAGCCACATGACAGATAGGAAGACATTCAGCGGTATTATGGAAGAATTCACCAAATACTGCAAACGAAATCCACTTGAGTGATGCATGAGAATAAGAAAACAAGAAAGTCCTAAGCTGATGACAGTGGTTCAAGTAACAAGAGATAGTGAAATAATAGAAAACGCTTTCCAGTAAAAGCCTAGAATAAGCCCACTCCATCTCTATCTTTGAATATCGTAAGAGGCGTCATAAGCATTAAGAACAAACATTTCGTGCTACAACTGTACTCCCAAGGAGGCTAACGTTAAGCGGTGGCCAGTCGTATAACAATAGTCTAATCGTTCGAACTGTTTCGGCATTTTTTTCAACTTTTGGCATCCTTGGGTGACCATTGACATGCTTATCTATTTCTTTTAAAGAAGAAAAGCAGGAAAGCGCACCGGAGCAGCTCTGCTGAATATGCGACCAGCACTGAGATTAAGTAGTATGCTTTTCAGAGAGTGACCTTTCACTGTAAAGCGTTGAAGTGAAGAATACAAAGCCTAAACTATCAAAACGTAGATGTTTTACGACTGGACGCCACCGTCCTATGACAACTCTCCTTGGATGCAGATATTGCATGATAGTCATAAGGCATTGCATGATAGGCATAAGGCATTATTTTAGGCCGGTAGTGGAATTTTTTAAACGCGGAGTCACCAAACGTTCTTTTTTGTATGGAAAAACTATTC
The DNA here is from genome assembly GCA_943193695.1 of Acrobasis suavella. Lineage (NCBI taxonomy): Eukaryota > Metazoa > Arthropoda > Insecta > Lepidoptera > Pyralidae > Acrobasis > Acrobasis suavella. The sequence continues at coordinate 36,903,144 of OW971928.1, forward strand.
GTTTACATGACTTCGCGTTTAAAAATGGCACTTTAAATACTACTTAGGTACGTGATAGAAGATTTCCTAGGTCAAAAACAAGCATTATTGGCATATTTTGTTTACTATTGTCGCGGTTGAAGAAGTACATTATAAGATTTTCTCTTTGATTTGATCGTACTTATTATTATAAGACAGGATCACATTGTTTGGTTATCGCTCGTGAATTGAAACACACGTTGTAAGCTTACTAAATCCTTTGACGCATTGTTTCCAAAACATAACACATCTGATCGAGCGACGAATACTCCAATCCCACACTTGCTGAGTTTTTGCAAAGACCTGAGATATTTTGTATATTAGAATTTACAAAGCAACCATTGCAGATAAATTTTCCCTTTTTTACCTAATCTCCAGAAATACTAGACGGATTCGAATTTACATTTTTGGTTTTAAAGTTATTAAGCCTGCGTAACATGTAGGGTATAGTTGATTTTGGAAAATGGAACACTTGATGCAGAACCATAACGGTCCAGCTAAACTATAAGAATTATAAAATGACGCCTTAGCAAAAGTTGTTCAGCCTGATGAGCATTTTTAGTTGCGTTACCATAAGACCGGACAAGTGGCAGTCGGACTCGCGCACGATGGGTTCCTTACTATTATCTATAAAAATTACGTTTGTTGTATGGGAGTCCCTCTTGAATTTTTTTTTTTTCTATATTTAGTATTTTTTGTTAACGGCAGCAGATTTTTTTGTTATAGCGACAACAGAAGCTATCACGGTTTATGAGATACAGCTTGGTGACAGACATGATAAAGTAGTCGAGGACATTGGATGTACATAAGTACGTTGCACTCTAGTAAGAGCTAATTAACTTATTTAATTTCAATCGGTTCAGCGGTTTAAAAGTATGCATGGTTGGTACAGATATTGGTCAGTTACAATGTTTTGTTATACATTTGTACTGTAGAGATAAGTATATTGAAGGAAAAATAAGTAAAAAAATATTTTTAAATAGAATAAACTAAAAAGGTATATTATACATGACATTTTTGGGAGTGATGGCAGGTAAAGAAAAATAACTTGCTCACTTAAAAATATAACTTTGATAATTCAGTATTAAAAAATGTCAAAACATTTTAAATATAACAGAAATAAAATTTCTCTTTTTCAAAGTAAACATAAAAAAATTCTCAAGAATTTTATTTATTCATGCCCAACCATTAAATGGGTTTCCTTTTTAGTATGGGAGTATTTTTAATAGCAACACTAATGAAATGTCAAAATTCTAGCGAATAAAAAATTGAACGTTTCTTTCTTCTAAAACAGCCGAATAAAAACATCTAATTTGATTGTTATTATAATAACTAGCTGATGAACTTCGTTCGCGTGGAATTTATGACTCAATATAACACTATAAATATATTTATATAATAAAATATAAATATAAACTAATGTAGATACATAGGAAAGGACTTGTAGCAGTGTTATAGGTAAGTTAAAATTCATTATTATTAAAAAAAATTTTTCATACAATAAACATATAATATTTAAAAATGTTCTTTAAAAATCATGTCGGGAGTCTTTCCTTCGGAAGCCAATTTGGAAAGACCTGAAGCGTTACTAACCCCAGGGTTTTTTTGCCAGTCCTTAGGTCGACACCAACGGCTTTAAGCGTCTGACACTGCGACTTATTTTTTGTCATAGCAAAGCGTGGACAAAGATAACTGTGTATACTCAAAAGGAAATTGTTGGGGATTAGTGGTATCCGCGGAATAAAAGTACTTTAGCGTAATAAAAGTACACAGCGCTCGGATCGGTCGATTCAGCTTTCCCAGTTTTCAAATAATACGCGCCAGCAAGAAAATTTTACTGACCGAGCTTTGCATCTCGAAGCTATGCGAGAACATGCCAGAATCTACACGGATCCTCTGCTGAACTCCGTGATCGACTGCATTCGGTGCGTGATCACGCTAGAGAGTTGCGAGAAGACAAGCAGTTTTCTGAACGATCTGAACCCCTGCGTACACTCCGTCATCATGCTAGGGAGGTCTACGAGCATGAAACCTCTACTAAACCATCTGAACGTTTGAACTCGATTAGTCAGCACGTTAGGGAGGTGCTCGACCGCGAATCCTTCTCTGAACGATCAGAACGTTTGAATTCTTTCAGCCAGCATGCTAGGGAGGTGCGCGACCGTGAATCATCCTCTGAACAATCTGAACGTTTGAACTTTCTCAGTCACCATGCTAGGGAGGTGTGCGACCGTGAATCATCGTCTGAACGATCTGAACGTTTAAACTCTCTCAACCAGCATGCTAGGGAGGGTGAATCCTCCTCGGAACGCTGTGAACGATTACGTTAGTACGTGAACGCGCAAGAAGAGGTGCGTACTCTAGCGATATTTGCGGAAAACAATGAAAGTCGTGCTCGTGGTGAAAATGTGCAATACACGGTATTTGAAAACGAAAAAAAATTTATGTGACTACTGTGTAAAACATAAAAAAAATCATTTTAATGTATTTTCTGTCGATAAGAACAGATCCTGGAGAATTCCCTGCAGTATTAAAGAGCTGACGATGATTCAGGAACAACTGATTGCAAGAGTTCATCAAGTTGTGCCGATTCACCGGATTCGAAGACAACAATATTGTTGGCCTCGAATCCGGTGAATCGGCACAACTCTCAACCGTTATGGTTCTGTATCAAGTGTTCCATTTTTCAAAATCAATTACACCCTATATGTTGCCCAGGCTTAATAACTTTATGACAAAAAGAAGTAAATTCGAATCCACCTAGTATTTCCGGAGATTAGCGTGTACAAACAGACAAACAAACGAACAAACAGACATACATTTTTTTTATTCTTTCTCTATTACTATGTCTTCATCCTCAAAAATGCACACACTTCTATAATTTTTTTACTGTTTTCTTATATGTATAGATTTCAGAAAATACTGAACCTATTTTGATGACCTGCGAACTCACAAATTTGCAATGTATTTTTAGGACTTTTGCCTCCCGGGTGGTTTCATCCAAATCTCATAAACGGTTACCAATACTTATTTTCACCAAAATGCGTATATATCAAAACCAGCTGAACCGATTTTGATGCCCAATGAACTTAGAAATTCTACTTCTATTAACTACATATGTTTCAAATTTCATCTTGATATGAGCTTCGGTTCTTAAGTAATCGCGTTATACTCGTAAACATATATATAAAAAATGTGTTTTCGCCCCAACTCAAATGAGAAATAGATAGAGGACTTAAGTACGATGCGTGAAGACCTAAATCAAGCCTCCCAAATGGTCGGCCTATAAATTAATATTGACAAGACGAAGGTCATGTCAAAATATGCTCGTTACGCCTTTACTGTTGGGAGCTCCACCCTCAAAGTTGTAGACCAGTATGTTTACCTGGGTCAATTGATCCAGGCAGGAAGTTCCAACTTCGAGGAAGAAGTCTTTCGACAAATTCGACTCGGCTGGGTAGCGTTAGGGAAATTACGCAGTGTTTCATCGTCTAAAATACCTCAGTGCCTCAAGACGAAAGTGTTTAATCAATGTGTGTTACCAATGATGACTTATGGCTCTGAAACGTGGTCCCTTACTATGGGTCTCATTAGAAGGCTTAAGGTCGCTTAACTCTCTACGGTCGTCACTACAGCCCTTTTCACACATTGCCCTGGCATTTCCTACGTTGTTTCCTACTGGTGCTGCAGATTTAAGGACTCCGAGACCAAAAACCATTTCTCACCTGCAATACTTTCACCACCTTATGCAATATAAAGATAGGCGCTTTGCAAAATACTCGCGGTTTAGATTTTTTGCATTAAACAGCCATATGAGGTGGATAGCACTACAAAATAGTTCTATTTGTATTAAGAGAAATACAGAGTTAATTTATATCTAAGCTAACATATCTATGGTATTTTACTTTATAAATCTTAATTGTATTTTAAACTACATTTGCAACCAAGTACGAGTTCCATTAACGGATTCTATGTTAAAGGGGTAGACCTTTTAATCGGATACAATTTGTTGACAGTCGGCCATCCCATAATTGTACGTCCTCGCACTTGGCAGCAGCCATTCTTTTACAAACGAAAGATAAATTTACTAACAAAGTAATGAGTATTCTACTATTAGTAAACATTCATTATCAAACTAATTGTAGCTTTATATAAAATAAGCAATTATTTTATAGAATGACCCCATTGGTCGTTAATCACATAAGGCCCCATTGGCCTTCAATTAATAGAGGACCCTATAGCGACCAGTAAGGTACTAATTAAACCCATTGGATCTGGTTCGATCCATCACCGTCTACAGGCCAGGAGTGGCAACGGAATAATGAATAATTTATTTGAATTAGGAAGAATATTTATACAAAAACATTGTACAGTGTTATATTGAATTTACACGTCCAGTTAGTACGTGATGTGCTAAATTAACAAAATAAATAATTTGCTTATTAATTAAATATATATCCTAGTTCGCATCACGTACTACTATAAGGATGCTGCCATAATACTCCCCCTTTTGTTTTAAAAAAGAAAAACCAAAAACATTAAATCTTAAACTAAACATATGAAAAATAAATAAAAATGTTACTAAGATACCTATTTCTAACTATCTATTATTACCGGTAAAAAAAATTGTACGTACTAAATAACAATAACAAAATGTTTTCTTCTTTAAATAAAAATCTTAATTTCTTCATTTCCGCATAGCTTGAACGTTGACTTTTATCCCATGTATAAGTTTGGCGGCGCAGCAACCCGTATCTTCTTGATAACTAAAGCAGTGTCCTTGTATAACTGAGGGTTAAACTTTATTCCAGCTTGTTACTGCCAAGTTTGTCTTCACTGACTTATAATCTCTCAGTTTCTCCTTTGTTTACGATATGCACATTGCACGTGCTGAAAAACGCTGTGTAGGCAAATAATTTCTGCGCGGCAAAACTGTGCGTCTATGCATTTTGGAGTACCTTGACATTGTGAGTCACACAATTTATTTATATAATATCTTCCTTATTAATTCCGGAATCATCATTGATATTAAAACTTTAAGTTCCTCTTGGTACTTAAATATGGTCTTGATATGCAGTCTTTGTGTCTCTAATGAGCTTTCAATTGCCACTTCCCTGTGAGTCGGGAGATAAATTCTGCTCGTAGTCTTTCATAAGATCGATGTGAGCGTGCTCGCAGTCCGCAGTGAGTCGAGACTGTAAAGAGCAATGTCGACGAACGCCGGTGGAAGTCCTGCCATAGTGCCCCGCTGGAGAGTATGGCCAGACATAATTCATCATCCAAAACGTGAGCTCGGCGGATGTGCCGGACGCTATAAAAGTCGATGCAGGTACTTGATCTCAGGACCAGGAGCTCGGTGCGTCGGCTGCTGTGGACCTTGATATGACCCGTTTCCTGGCTTGCTCTTGAGATTGCTTGCTGCTAACCATTTGATACATCTTGAGAGAGGTTATTTTCAGCAGAAATATAGCTTTCAAAATTCGGCTTCTGTGATCGGCATTTATACATGTTTTCTCGTCAAAATTACGATCGCTGTTCCATTAAGTTGTTCGCTTTTTCTCTTGCAGGCTTCATAGTTATCAAAATAGTTGCTCCTTTATCAGCCAAAAAATCTATACCACTGTGTAAGTCGGTAGTAGTTCGGCATTGGAACTTATTGATTAACGGAATGCTGTGCAACTTTCCTCGTTTATATATAAATTCTTCTAAAATACGCCTTTCTGAACAACATACGGCCATCGGCGGCCTTGCGATCTTGACCTCGATCAATTTTGTTGCATCTGCATTTTTGTTCTTCGTCCGCAATGCAGCGATTCTATGTGGAATGATGCAATTTGTGATGTCATATCTATTTCTTTATCATTTGACGTTGCTAATGAGTAGACGGTATTTTCTTCATGTGTGGGTGTGATCGCTATTTTTCACCTTAACAGAGTTTACGGTGACAGCTGTCGGGAATACGCAGATTTTCCTTGGTAGATAGATAGATAGATAGATGATTGGTATGATCCATCGTTCCCTCGACGTTGTCCATTGTGGTTGCCTGGTGATTCTTGTGCCTTTTGAATTTCCACTAGTGGGACCCGCTTGTGGGAGGCCAGTGGAAATGTGCACGTTGATCGTCTTTCCATTTCTTCAGGCTGGAGTCTTGTTTATGCCCTTGTTAAACGTGTTGTTGATACCCCACTGGATATCAGGCAGGTGGTCATCCCATTTATTTTCAGAGGAACCAATACATCTGGCAGTTAAAGCGTCAACAATTACTTTGTTGTATCTCTCCACCTGCCCATTAGCCCTTAGAGTAGCAACGGCATTCAAAAGGTGTTTAATGCCCTTGTCCAATACAAACTTCTTGAAGAGATCACTTTTAAATGATGAACCGCGGTCAGATATTATACGTTAAGGAACCCCAAAGATACTATTAAATTCATGTAAAACATTTACCGTTATTTTTGATTTCGTATTTTTTACTGGTTTCAAATAAATGTATTTTGTAAATGCATCAATCAATACCAAAATGTACATATTGTTTTTGCTACTACGTATAAATGGGCCAACATGATTCATGTGAACGGTGCTAAATTTAGACGCTTAGAGCTCAAATTGTTTATTACTATTTGCCCCTTTCCTTCGTCGTTAAATTGAAAAAGCCCTTCCGGAATAAAATATTTGTAGTTTGAGTCGTTACGCAAGCCTCCAAAAATGTATAGTTCCCCTTTGTATTTCGGATCAGAATATACTTCCGAAATATTTAACCTAGTTAATTCAGCACATTTATGATAAGAATTTTAACTTTGTTAGTTTTCATTATAATATCATCAAAACGATTGTACAAAATATCAAAATGTTCGCCAGTTTTCCGAATCATTACATGAGGCTGTTCGGTGAAAGTTTGGCCTATCATACTTTCATAACATCATGCGGTACAACCAGTAGCTCCACACTAGCTTTCACCCCATCAACTTCTACGTCAGTATTTATTTTACCCAAAGAATGGACGACGGAGTTTCCGAATTCTCTTAATACTGGTAAATCATTGTCATTTTTGTAAATGCCTTCTAATTTGCACAACTGCGACTGTTTGATCATCGAGCATTCACTGCCAAGATCCACGAAGGAATCCATCTCTACACCATTAACGCGCACATTCTTAAAATATTTATCGGAACATTTACTGGTATTGGTAACTCTATTAACGGATTTCTCATTTTCGGTTTTTAATGAGGCAGAAGGAAATGGATTCCTCATGTAACATTGCTCCGCTTCATGACCAATTCTTTGACATCTAGTAAATTTTTTTAGTGGTTCGGGACATTGTCGTATGAAATGGCCTTCCTGTTTGCAGTTACTACACCGTTGAACTTTGTCATTAGGACCCGAGTTCTTTGCTTGAGATTCGGAAACAGCTAATTGATTTTTATATGCCACTTTACGATCTGGGTTCAGCTTTACATTCCTAGAATTTTTCAAATAACCAAGTAATTTATCAAGATCCTCATACTGAGCTGCTTCGGTTCCTAGCCTTACTGCCCTATCATCTATGCCGTGCAAAACACATTCAACTGCTCGTTTGCCCGTTATATTACACCGGTTTATAAGGGTTACTTTCTCGTAAAAATAATCTTTAAGAGAATCACTGAAACGAGCGCGCCTAGCCAACTGCAAGCATTTGTCCATAGTTCTCCTCAGAAGGGAATGCAGATAGCAATTTTGCTTGCCACTCACTCCAAGATAGCTGCTATAGTGGACCGCCGATGCTTAGGGCTACGTTGCACGCTGCAAAGCCGGCTGCTGCGATCGCGGCGCTGGCTGCTCTGATCGCGGTGCCGGCTGCTGCGATCGTGGCGCTGATTGCTCCGATCACGGCGCCGGCTGCTGCGATTGCGGCGCTGGCTGCTCCAGTCGCGGCGTCGGCTACCGCGATCGCTGCGCTGGCTGCTCCGATTGCGGCGCGGGCTGCTGTGATCGCGGCGCCAGCCGCCGCTGCAGCGCTCACTGCTGCACGGTGAGTGATGATGCCCTGGCTAGGGACTACCCCCGCCATAACTATCACCAGGCTGCCTGCCTGGTGATCGGTCACGTAGTAGACTACGCAACCGATGACTGCGAATCATTGCATCGAGACCGGCTGCGTGACTGCCGGCTGGTACACCGATGCTGAGACGGACTCCGTGCCCGCTTATGCTCGCGACGCCTCATGGAGCTGCGCGAACGGCTGCGAAGTTTCGGACTTCTAGCTGGACTGTGAGGCGAGCTAGGCGCCCGACTACGTCGTGACCTCGAAGACTCTCGGGCCATGCTGCGTTGGCCTCTTCTATTTTCCCTTGGATCTCTTCCCAATATTGGGAAATTTTCCCGTGTATTTTCCATAATCCCTGATAAAAAAAGAAGAACAAGTATAAAGAGAAAAAAAAATGAGTTACCTATCCCACTTCTGAATTGTGAAATAAAAGAATTCAAACGATTATAATTAGTATATATTTGCAAATTCTTATGTATTTATTTGTGAAATAGAATTATATTTCAGCTTGATAAATAACAAGTTTATTACTTTCTAATTAAAAAAAAGAATATTGTATAAAATTCAGAAAAAAAAACAAGAAAAGAATAAAAATAATAACCACATACAATCTTAGGTAAAGAATAAAAATAATAACCACATACAATCTCAGCACCCAGCCCAGAAGAACCAAATATATCGACTCAATGTCTGGATATAACTGCTCACAATGAAACCATAGAGGTGTCTGATGTCCAGACAGTATTATTCGAACTACGGCAGCTCAGAGGAGAGTTCAGAGAAAAAATGGATGCAAATCAAATACAACTGCAAATCTTGAACGAAAATATCATGAAACTGTCGCAGAGGATGGATAATAACGACAATCGTATGGAGAATTTTGAGACGAGGCTACAAGCTCTGGAGCAACAAGTTGCTGAGAAACCGGGTGCAGAGAAAAATGACCCAGCACTTCTAAAATCCATACAACAACTAAAAACGGAGCTTAATGACCGCGATCAGGAACTACTTCTAAACGACATCGAAATTTCCGGTGTGCCCGAACAAAAGGGTGAAAACTTGATCCATATCACTATGACCTTAGCCACAAAGCTAGGTGTCACACTAAGGGATAATGATGTCGTAAGTATATCTAGACTGGGACCCACCCCCGAGGTATCTACTGCACTGGCAGGACCCGAGTCTGCATCCCGTCGACCCAGGCTCATCTTGATTCGTTTGGCGAGGAAAGCCTTACGTGATGAGTTACTGCGAGCAGCCAGGGTGCGACGTGGTATTACTACAGTGGACACTGGACTGCCCCCGCGACGCTTTTATGTCAATGAAAGGTTAACAAAAACAAATCGCCATCTATTCCGACGGACGCGTGAGGCAGCCAGACAATCCAACTGGCGTTTTGCTTGGACCCGAGAAGGAAGAATATACGTACGGAGGCTAAATGAACCTAATGACCTGCGTATCCGCATACGGACGGAGGAGGATCTGGTTCGGGTTTTGGTTCCGATGCAATTGGCTCAATCTGACCAAATTAAAATACCTTGTAAAATGACGTTACTATATGTGTCATGCGGCTTGAAAATATCAAATAGTTCAAAACTATTTATTTATACCATGCTCGTTTTAATCTTCATTCTAATGAACTTGTTTCCTAGCCAATATTATCTGTCTATATTTGAGACTTTGAGTTTAATCTGTCAATTGAACCCTACCATGTCTTCAACTATAATTATTGCTAATACTATGTTAAGTTGTTCAAAAAAAACTAAATGTCATCACATTAGAAATTTGATATATTGTAATACTTTCTTTATAAATACTAATAGACTTATGATATACATCTTCCTTTGTGCTATCTCATGTATGTCTTCTTATTGTACGTATAACTCTTCAGTTAAACTAATTTTACATAAAAATAAAATCATGTATTTTTTTCACAAATCAGCACAAAAATATTTCAAAGACTTGATCTCAAACAACTTTATCAATGTATTAGACGAAACTGAATGCCAAAATGTCGTACTATGCTCGTTCCCTACATTATTATACTTTTCAATTCGATAACACATCTAGCCTAATTCAAAATTTGGATGACTTTAGTGTGACATCAAGCGTTGACTGTGAGCCTGAAAGTTGTATTACGTATATGACATCTGAAAATAATTACCTGAAAGTCTTACATCAAAATATCCGTAGCGTAAACCATAATATTGACGAGCTTTACGTAATATTAGCTCGAATTCAATTCCATTGCGATATTATAGTGCTGTCAGAATGTTGGCTTTCATGTGAAACAAACTCAAACCTACCATGCCTGGATGGATATCAGTTACACAAAACAAATGATAATTATAACCAAAATGATGGCGTCATAATTTATGTTAAAAATTGCATAGGCTATGTAGTGGAAGAACCAACTTTATTAGAAGCTAACTGTTTAATTATTAAAATAGGAACAGATACGGCAATAATAGCAGTTTATAGACCACCCTGCTTTAAGACAGATAAATTCCTATACTCTCTTAACATACTTTTGGGTACCTTGGCTTCATGTAAAAATATATTCTTAGTAGGAGACATCAATATCAACCTACTTCATACTAGCAAGGACGACACAATTGCATACCTAGATGTACTTGCTCTTCATGGGCTAGTCCCAGGCATCAATACTAAAACTAGAGAGGACGCCTGCCTAGATCATGTTAATCTCAAAACCAAACTAAAATCATACGCATTTAATTTAACTTCAACCATTACTGATCACCATACCGTATTAGGTTGTATAAAAACCAAGGAACCAAAAACTAAAACAGTTACTCATAAAATAAAAAATAAAGTTAATCTAGAAAATCTAAAATCCCAATGTAAGCCATACAATTTTTGTGAAGTATACAAAGAAAATGATCTAAATAGAGCTACAGATAAATTTATTGAAATACTTCAACATCTTATATCCAACCACTCAATCAGACTTCGTATACCAAGAAGCAAACTTACAATAAAACCTTGGATAACATCAGGTATGCTACGATGTATTCGTACTCGAGATAGGATGCACCAAAAGCTAAAAAGTACACCTAGTGATGAACTTTTAAGAAATACTTATAAACGATATCGAAACTTCTGCAATAATTTACTAAAGCGGCTTAAGAAACAATATGAAAAGGATCAATTATTAATGAACAAAAACAATTCAAAAAAACTGTGGACATGTATTAAGACAATCACAAACACAGATAAAAAGAATAATGCACCTATAGAGCTCTTAAAATCTAATGAAGACCAAAATAACGCTATTAATAACATTAATGAGTATTTCTCTTCGATAGGCAAAAACCTGGCTGACGAAATTTCTTCGTCTCCTTGGACATCAAACACACGCAAATCTTCGGTGAACTCCTTTGTGCTGTTACCCACTGACAATGAAGAAGTACATGCGTGCATTCAACAATTGAAAAGCGATTGCGCTCCTGGATGGGATGGAATCAGTGCCGAGGTTCTAAAGGCTATCTCGGAGATTGTGACGCCTGTAATTACAGATTTAATCAACCGTTGTTTTGCATCTGGTGTATTTCCAAATGCTCTGAAGAAAGCCATAATACATCCTATATACAAGGCAGGTGACAAAGGCTTAATCGGTAACTATAGACCCATTGCAATACTCAGCACATTATCCAAAATATTTGAACGCATCATCAATAACCGCCTTACAAAATATTTGGAAAAGTACAGGCTAATATCTGACACACAATATGGATTTAGATCAGGTCGCTCTACTGATGATGCCGTTCTGGATTTCACCGACTTTATTGTACATAAATTGGATACAAAAGTAAAGTGTTTGACAATATCTATGGATTTTACCAAAGCATTTGACACAGTTTCTGTCCCCTGCCTTTTACAAAGATTGGAATACCTCGGTATCAGGGGGCCCGCTTTGGAACTTTTATCTGACTACTTGAAAAATAGAACACAATGTGTAAAAATTGCAGACCACGTCAGTGAAGAACTACCTATTGAATATGGCGTGCCACAGGGAAGCATACTCGGTCCAAAGTTATTCCTCTGTTATATAAACGAACTGTGCGAAATGAATCTCCAAAACTGTCGAATATCATCCTATGCCGATGACACAACACTTACTTTTTATTCAAACACCTGGGAAGAACTGTACTGTATTGCACAAGCAGGATTTGATAGGGTATGTCACTGGTTGAGATTAAATAGTCTTACTCTAAATGAAGAAAAAACAAAATATATAATCTTTTCGATCCGAAATTGGGCTGAATTAGGTGAATTGACCCGTCCTATCATTGCCCACAAATGTTCCTTTCCTCCTTACTCAGGCTGTGACTGTCCAAATATATTACGCACAGAGACAATAAAATACCTTGGGGTCCATATAGATTCTAACTTGAATTTCAAGGACCACATTCATGCGGTTTCACAAAGAGTGCGTAAATTGTCTTACATCTTTAGGCAACTTCGTGACGTAGCAGATAAAACCACTATCAATATGGTTTATGAGGCATTGGTCAAATCCATATTGACGTATTGCATTACGACCTGGGGAGGATGTGCCAAAACTGATCTCCTTGAATTGGAAAGGGCGCAAAGACTGGTCCTAAAAGTCATTCACTCAAAACCACGCCTCTTCCCCACCACAAGGCTGTATGAAGAGGCTGGTGTACTGACCGTTAGGCAACTGTACATCCTCTCGACGATTGTGCGTAGGCATGCTAATTTCTCGATGATTGAAAGTAAAGCCTTGAATGAGAAAAGACGATATTACACAGTGTGTGTGCGCGCATTCGTTGAGACATCCTTTGCAAAAAAATTTTACCTATTTCGAAGTAGTAAACTATATAACGAGATCAACAAAATATTAAATATCTACACCTGCAAAAAAAGAGAATGTACAATCAAGCTTACTATATGGCTACAAAAACTAGACTACGATAGCACGGAAAAACTATTGGAAATTATGGCATAAATAAATAAATACCTATAATTTAACAAGAAAATAAGTATAATCTAGGTATATATAAGGTAAATACAGATATTATAGCACATTAATTAAAAGTAAAAAATTTACATCCCGCATACGAGTATGTGCAGTGATGCTACTCGTATCTGCGTTGCTATTCCACATCAGTACATGTAGGTGATGGTCTGGAGTAGTGACGGAATTTATGTGGCGGTGCTGTGCATATATGGTATATTAGTACAAACTCCCTATGCATGCAACTACTTAAAATTTAATTATACATATTTATGTGAGGGGGACCTGGTGACCCAAGATACAGGCTTCGGCTTAGTTTGGTGTCTCCAGTGCTCCCACAAGTTCTAAATGTTAATTTTATGTATTTATATTGTACCTAATAATTGTTAAAACTTGTGGAGTGAAATAAAAACTTTTGTATTTATATTTGTATTTTGTAGGTCTTGACTGCACCAACGCTCGAAACGAACTAGCCGAGGCAATTTTTTTTTTTTTTTCGAACGAAGATTTCTCTGTATGCTGAAAGCATTCTACAGCTCACCGGACGCGACGGAACTTAAAGGCTGACCAACATTTGCCAAAATGGCAAGATGTTGTCCACACCGGAAAAAGTGACAGAGCCGAGGAAATGGCGGCATCTCCTTTTTATAGAAAAAGGGTGGGGATGGCGCCATGCCTGTGACTTAAACAATTCAAAAGAAAACTGACTTATATCTGTGGTAGTTTACTTTATAAATCTTAATTGTATTTTAAACTACATTTACAACCAAGTACGAGTTCCATTAACGTATTCTATGATAAACGGGTAGACCTTTTAATCGGATACAATATTATTGACAATTCTACCATAACTTCTAAATGGCTGCACCGATTTGTATGTGTGGGTATCTTTGGAATCTTTACGTCCCCCTGAGTGACATAGGCTATATATTTTTTTCGAAGGCAATCGTGTTTAATTTATGTTTGAGAACACTTGTTATACTTTATGTTATACTTTTTAAATCACATCAATAAACAATCTATGCAATATTTTCTTTTTTTGACGTCCTCTGTGACTCAGTGATAGGTATCACCAAGTGCATTTGAACCACAGGATTCTTTGAGCCAGGTAGTTACCAGCCTTTTGGTCACGGGATACCTCAAATAAACGTTTTGATATAAATTTGATTATATTATGACCCCACAGATCAAAAGTTTCTACCCCAAAAGGCTCAAATAGGTAGTTTTCTCCAATATCTACATACTTGCGCCTTTTGAGGCTCTCTGCTGCAGCTGCTGCTGCGCCAGCCTTTGACTTGGTGACTTGAAGATGGGACGATGCGAGGGTATCCACACAAGTAGCATCCCACACTAAGGGCCGTCCCAATCTCCAAAGCACCAAGGTCATCCCGTCCGGCCGCTTGCCATCATCTCTAGCCAGACCATTGGGTTCTAGGGCCGCGGGGATATTGATGGTGGCTAGAGAACGGTGGATAATATTATTAATTGCTGAATGACGTCCTAAGCGACCGGCACTCCTGATGCAGGAAAGTCCGTGGAGTCCAAGGCCATCGACGGTATCTTCGCAGGGGCAGGGATGTGGGACTACACATGTAGCGCCTACCCGCAGCGCAGTTGCCACGCGGAACGCATCGTTAAGCAACAAAGTGCCTAGGTTAGCGGATGGTTAGGCCTGTAACCAAAGTCCAGATTCCCATTGTGTTTCAGCCAGAAAGCGGGCACGCTCTACAGACTTGCTTGACGTTTCTATTAAATGATCTTGTGCAATTCTGCAAAACGGGCCGTCCCAATGTCTTTGCGAAGTAGGGTAATCAGGAAATTTTGAATTTGGAAGTAAGCTTGCCCAGGTGTTCTTAGCCTCCGATGCATAGCAAATTTCGCTTTGTGAGTTTACATAAATTTTCTTGTAAAGACTTTCAATGCTATGTATCAAAGACAAAAACGCTGGGAGAGCCACACTAGATATTTTGCGGATACCTAGGCCGCAATACCTGATAGGTAAAGAGGCTTGGTCCCAAATACGATCACGAAAATCTATATTGAAAGGGAATTTTGAATAAACCTATCTAACCTGTGGAGCAGATGTGGATATTTCCAAAAATGGCTGCAACGAAAGTTATAAGTAAAATTTCGAACGAACAGGCTGTGTAGAATTATGGTATATGCGAAATGAGACTGAATATCCAGACGGAAGACGGTCCACAGCTTTCTGAAAATTATCAATTTTTTGGTCAATGAAATGAGGAAATGATTCTTCAAAAATAGGTGAGCCAAGGAGGTGGAGTGAACTTTTGTCTATAATTTTGATATCAGGAGCATTTGTACAAAAATCAGATATAATATTTTGTTTTTGAGTGCAGTTGTCCGAAATAAATAGTTCAAATTTTTTAAAGTTTAGATCTAAGCCAATGTTATGCAGGTTTTTAGTTAGAATTTTGAAATCATCTAGAACAGTTTTATAGTCTCCCGAGGATAAACACACATCGTACAAATACCAAATGTTTAAATTAGAATTTAAACGCTTTATGACAGAATGAATGGCGAGACTAAATACTGCCGGTCTGAGCGGGTCGCCTTGCTGACATCCTACGCAAGATAATAGAAGATTGTCCTTATACATTAATTTTGAATTTTTACTATAACATTGCCAAAGATATTTATCATCATATCAGCCACAGGAAGTCCACTGCTGGACATAGGCCTCCCCCAAGGATTTCAAAAACGACCGATTGGGAGCGGCTTGCATTCAGCGCCTCCCTGCAACTTTGCTCAGGTCATCTGACCATCTAGCACGTGGGTGTCCTACGCTGCGCTTGCCGGTACGTGGCCGCCCTGCCCCATCGGCCATCGGTTCTCCGCGCTATGTGCCCTGCCCACTTCAATGAGCTAATCCGCTTGGCTATGTCGGTGACCTTCGTTCTCCTACGAATCTCCTCATTTCTGATTCAATCGCGTAACACCGAGCATAGTCCTCTCCATAGCCCGTTGAGCGACCTTGAGCCTTCTTATGAGACCTATAGTAAGGGACCATGTTTCAGAGCCATAAGTCATCACTGGTAACACACATTGATTAAACACTTTCGTCTTGAGGCACTGAGGTATTTAAGACGATAAAACACTGCGTAGTTTCCCGAACGCTGCCAAGCCGAGTCGGATTCGCCGAAAAACTTCTTCCTCGAAGCTGGAACTTCCTGCTTGGATCAATTGACCCAGGTAGACATACTGGTCTACAACTTCGAGGTTGGAGCTCCCAACAGAAACAGGTAAAGGCGCAACGTGCATATTTGACATGACCTTGGTCTTGTCAATATTCATTTTTAGGCCGACCTGTTGAAAGACTCGATTTAGGTCTTCAAGTATCGTACTTAAGTCCTCCATCGATTCTGCCATGACAACAATATTGTCAGCAAATCGAATCACGCCTCTATTCAATGGAATATCCTTCGTACTGTGCTCCTGTACTCGGACCGACATAGTGGCTTTGTTATATAGACAATTCAACACCTCGATATACCGACAGTCAATGCGGCACCGCTGGAGAGACTGAAGCACGGCCCATGTTTCGATCGAATCGAAGGCTTTTTCGTAGTCCACGAACCCCAAGCACAGCGGCCGGTTATACTCCCTCGTCTTCTCTATAACCTGCCGCAAAGTATGGATGCGGTCCATGGTACTGTAGCCTTTTCGGAATCCGGCTTGTTCGAGAGGTTGGAAGGCATCAAATCTGTTAGCGAGACGATTCGTGATGACCCTCGAATACAACTTATAGACGTGACTCAGAAGCGTGATGGGCCTATAATTCTTTAATAGATAATGTCTCCCTTTTTAAAGAAAATTACCACCATGCCTCTATTCTACGCCTCCGGCGTTACGCCCTGGAGCAGAACAGAATTAAAGAGCCTCTAAAGGACTTTCAGTACTGGCGTTCCGCCCGCTTTCAGAAGCTCTGCTGTGATTCCATCCTCACCCGGCGCCTTGTTGTTTTTGAGCTGTTTGAGGGCCATCCTAATCTCGTACAGACTGATGTCCGGGATATCTTCGGTATAGTGTCGGGTTAGCTTGGCTCTTGGATCTGCAGCCATATCCACGCTAGGTTTTGCAACGGATGTATATAACTGCCCATAAAACCTCTCAATCTCTGCCAGCACCCCATCTTTGGTCGATAATATGTTACCGCCCTCCGTCTTCAGCTTAGTCAGTCGGCTTTGCCCAGTGGACATAGTCCTTGCAAACACTTTGGAATCTTTGTTTCGTTAAAGATTAAGATATTTATATACAAATGGAATTTTTTCTCTTACTTCCGTCAGCAGGGCACCTCTGTCCACAGAGTTAAAGGCGTTCTTTATATCCACCTTTAGTAATACCTCTCCCTCCTGATTATCTAAAAAAGATCTAACCTTAGACCCAAAACCTACTTGTAGGGGTTGAAAATAGTCTATAAGAGTGGGTGTGATAGCTCTACAATATATTTTAGACGTAAGACGTCTATAAGACGTTCCAACGGCTATATGCCTAATACCGCCGTCCTTTTTTTTTCAAGGTGCATACATTAGCGCCATACAGGTGTCTGTAATACTTTTAACGACTTCCCCGGATAACATCAAGTTCACTAGGCACGTTATATCTTTCAAAAGCTCAACCGGCGTTTTCGCAGTTGCCTCCCACAAGGTCTTTTAAAACCACTTCTGAAAGACATAATTTCCATATGAACTTCCTCCGGTGACGCTGTGAGGGGGGAATGGGTAGTGTCGGGGGATCAGGAAGATCAGGATTGCTAGAAGGTGGATGTTTGTCTCGGAGAGCGGCAAGGGTCTCCGAGGAGTCTGGCGCCATTGCATCGTCGGAGAATAAAATTCTTGCTGTCCCTTTAATATCTCCGTCACTGATTTTATTTTCTACATATTGAGATAAAGATCTTTTTTTTAGAATTTATACTCGAAAAGTTACTTAGGTAAGGTTCATTACAATTTTGTTTTATCAGCCAAAGAAACCTTCCGAACCGAATCATCTTTCCCAACATGAAGAATTTTGTAGGGGAATGTCAGTAAGCGCTCCCAAGCTTCCTGTGTGTTGTTCATGGTTACATCCTTTATACTTTGTGACAAAGTTTTGGCTACAAGTATGCGGGCATTTTTTGGAACTCTTTTCACAATAGGCCTGGAATTTTTAAGAATTGAAAGTTGTTTGTGAAACTGTAATTGTTGGGACTGTGCTGTGGTGAAGTAGACAGTGCGGCTGGGGTCGGACAAAGAGGCACATTGGGTGTGTTGCTCTTATGTGCCCTAGCCAGATGGATTTTTAGGCCTCTTTGTCCTTTAAAAAAGCGTTGTTGGGAGAACTTACTGCATTGAACTAAATTTTCCAACAATAAACCAGAGTCCGTGGTACTACACGATGCACCTCCGCACGGCAACATCAATTGACTATAAAATAAAACTTACAATTATTATAATATAAACCTAAAATAATCAAAGTAACGATTATATGTAAATAAACCATAGATTTAGGATTTCTTCGCTACGCTATCCTATATCTATGAAATAAACACGTTTTGACGTATGGAATGACTGCGTCTGTTGCGCACTAGACCTCCGTAGACCGTGGGGCGCAGGCCGAGGCAAAGATTATTGGCTCCTTTGCAATGATTTTTCTTGGAGGTGCGTTCTTCTACGACAGAGATCTCTGGTTTGAAGTGTGGGGGTGTGAGTCAATCACTCCAATTACATATTCTTATATTTGAGATCGTTCCTCTGAATATGTACATTACTCGTACTAAACAAGAAACATTGATTTTTTATAAAGCTGATATATACGTTATCTTTGAGTATATATATATATATATATATATATATATATATATATATATATATATATATATATATATATATATATATATGTAGGGTGAATGAGTTATGCATGGAAAGGAACGTACGGTTTGTAAGAGAAGGACAGATGATACAAGTAAGATGTTGTGAAAGAGAAAGGAATGGACGCGCGGGAAGTTTGAATTTGGAAGAATGAAAAAAGATAGTCATAAGATTGATCGTAAAAAAGACGCAAAACTAAGATTAAAAATAAGACTGATTAATCACGAATAAAGCCGTGATTTACCTCGAATTAAGTTTCTTTGGATTTTCCCAACCCAATCCCACAGTTTTTTGGGGGCTCGTCCGGGATAGGAGCTGAAATCCCAGAAGAAAGTGTGCAAGTGGTCATCACCCACAAGACGAAGCGTGTGTAGTAAGACGTAGCTACGCCCGCTAGTTGTAATTTTGGAGACGAAGACGTGTTTCTGAAATTATGGCGCGAAGAAGGAGCAAGGGTGGTGATGATGAGCAGTTTGAGCAGGCGAAGGCGTACAGATGTGATGCTGGTTCGATGCTGATGGGGGAAAGCCTCATACCAAAATTCACTGGTCAGAACAAGACGTACACAGCGGCCAGGTGGATCCAGGATGTCGAAGACAATACGGAGATCATGGGATGGAGCCCAGTGCAGCAGCTTTTGATGGCAAGACGTTCGTTGGCTGGCACTGCAGAGTTATGGTTACGTACAGAACGTGCGTTTAGGTGTTGGGATGATTTGAAAGCTGGTGTCCTGAAGGAATTCCCTGATTCCATCGATACAAAGACGATCCACGAAATGATGTCGGCGAGAAAGAAGAACTCGAGTGAGTCCTGCTATGAGTACATGCTGGTAATGAAAGAGCTGGGTAAACGAGGAAAAATGGCAGACTACGTGGCTATCAAGTACATCATCGAAGGCATACAGGACCTCGAAATCAACAAGGTGCTATTATATGGCGTTACGACGTATAGTGACCTCAAAGAAAAACTCAAGTTGTACGAAGAGATGAAGCGGAGAATGTTGGCGGCTCCGGCGCCTCGTACGAAAACAGAAGACAAGCCAAGAGTGGAAAGAGTGAAGTACACACATTGTTACAGCTGTGGAGAAAAAGGGCATACATCGGCGGATTGCCCGCATAAAGAAAAAGGTGCAAAGTGTTTTCATTGCAATGAGTTCGGCCATATCGCTTCTCATTGTAAAAGCCGATTCGAACAAACACGAAATTCACAAGGCGGGAAAAGTGATGGTGCAAGTGAAAAGACGGCAGATGGCGCTAGTTGCTATGGTGTGGCGGAGCTAAGGTGCGACGGGAACGGTGTTCGGAAAGTTGGCAGTACGGCAACTCCAAAGGCAGACAGTGACAGTGATAGATGTGACATTGACAGTACAAGCGAAAATGTAAACATAAACAACGTAAAATTTTCGAACTCGAAGCCGTTCAAGTTAGTTTCTGTGTTGAATAAAAATGTAAAAGCGTTAATCGACACAGGCAGCGATCTTAATATGTTGTCGGAAGATTGCTGGAAAGAGTTAAATGCACCGGTGTGCGAAAAGAGTGAATTGTACATGTCGGGTTTAGGTGATACGAAAGTAAGTTGTTTAGGGCGCATAAAGTTTGATATTATTGTTGACGGACAGATTTTTAAAGATGTGATGTTTTATATTTTGCCACAAAGATCAATGCCTCAGTATAAAATGATAATTGGTAACGATTTACTACAGCACTGTGTTATGGTCATGGAACAGGGTAGTGTAACAATTAGGTCTGCAAGAAGTCGAGTGTATGAGAGTTTTGTGTGTGATTTTGTTGATGTCGAAGGTAAAGAGATTAGTGTTGACGTGCAGCATAAGGTAAACAAGTTGGTGCAGTCATACAAGCCGAAGAAGAGCAAGGAAAAATCCATTAAAGGAGACATACCAGTTGTGCAGCGACCTAAGGAGCAGAAGGTTAACCAACAGGTGACAAAGTGGCTTAACGGAGGTATGATTCAGGTAAATTGTTTAGAGTACAGTAGTCCGATGAAAGTTATCAAGAAGAAAGAAAGAAATTCAAATGTTTATGTAGATATCAGGCTTTTAAGTAGGAAGAAAGTTGAAGTTGATTACCAGCTATTAAATGAAAAGATAGTTAAAGATGTCAGAAGAATAAAGATGTTTCAGATTTTAAAGAATAACTTTTTACAGTTACCATTTAAAGAAAACTTTATAGAGTTACAGACTGACCCACAGTATTTTAAGTTGTTTATTCCAGATGTTTTCAGAAACCCTTTAGGATAAGATGTTCCATGCACCAAGCGTTATAATTAAGTTAGTATTTAAGTAAGAATTTAAGATCTTTGGTTTAACCATGATATTTACAGACATTTTATTACATTTCCTAAGGTTCCAGGGTTTTACTTTCTGTTGGTATATGATGTTGATCACGAATGTTTTTTAAAGTTAAGATTTTATGATGTCAGATGTTTTATATTTACTTTAAGATGTGTAATTTTAAGATGTTTTTTAATATAGGAAGTCTGGAGGCCAGACTATGTCAGGACAGCCGATTTGTAGGGTGAATGAGTTATGCATGGAAAGGAACGTACGGTTTGTAAGAGAAGGACAGATGATACAAGTAAGATGGTGTGAAAGAGAAAGGAATGGACGCGCGGGAAGTTTGAATTTGGAAGAATGAAAAAAGATAGTCATAAGATTGATCGTAAAAAAGACGCAAAACTAAGATTAAAAATAAGACTGATTAATCACGAATAAAGCCGTGATTTACCTCGAATTAAGTTTCTTTGGATTTTCCCAGCCCAATCCCACATATATATATATATATATATATATATATATATATATATATATATATATATATATATATATATATAGTTTAAAATGATTTTGGTATTTTGTACATAAAATGTAGCTGTTATAATTTGTCAATATATTGATATAAATGTATCGACAAATTACAATGATTGAGTTAAGCCCCAAAGTAAGTTCGAGACTATGTATCTATTATTAAATATATTATCGTTGAGTTAGTAAAACTGCGACACAAGTTTACAACTGTGGGGCTAGCTCGTTATTGTGTGATTAGTCCCTATACAATATGTGACAAAAACCCTGTCCGATCCTTGTAGGAGCAACTCAGACCGTCAATATACCGACCACAAATGAACAACTTTTCCTATGGGGTCAATGGTTGAAGCTCGAAAAAACGACGATTCTCGGTTTGTTCATAATGACGGTCTCAGTTGCTTCTACAAGGATCGGACTTGGTTTCTGTTACATATTGTATATTTATTTATTTAATATCATTATAATAACTATTATTAAGATAACAAATATTGTAATGGACATCAAATTTGCTTTAGTTGGGTTGGGCTAACAAAAGTATTCAAATAAAATAATCGCGAGGTCCACATTTGCGGCGAACTACTAGTTATTAATAATTTAA
The DNA here is from genome assembly GCA_943193695.1 of Acrobasis suavella. Classification (NCBI taxonomy): domain Eukaryota; kingdom Metazoa; phylum Arthropoda; class Insecta; order Lepidoptera; family Pyralidae; genus Acrobasis; species Acrobasis suavella. The sequence continues at coordinate 36,925,470 of OW971928.1, forward strand.
AATTTGTAACTAAGTAATTAATGTATTGATTATGATCCAAGGATTGCTTAAATAAATGGATTATTAATATTATTCTTTTAATACGTCGTACGTTTTACCGATTTCTTTAGATATCTCTTGAAAAGAAGTTTCAACACTTTGGCAAAAAATGCTTGACTGAACTCCCAAAAAGTTCTCATAATTAAATCATTTATCTCGTTACTAAGTGTCCTTTCCTTTTACCTTATCTTAACACTTCGAGCTCTATTAACGGTTGTTGACCTCGTCAGGCGGCAATTGAGAAAATTTACATCGTACCGTGGAAACTGGAGCCCTACGTTTGAAATGGAAAGTTAAACGAACGATGTTTTGGATGAAACGAATCCATTCGTGTTTGTAGTCTCATCATTTCAAAAATATGGTTTAAATCAAATGTCGATCTATGGCATTGTAAAGATTGTTTGTATTATTTTTGTTTAAACTAGCCTTAAAAGTCTGCGACTGTGTCTGCTTTGCCTAGAACTCTTAATTTTAATTTACTATTCAATAGTAGTGCATTTTTTTAGTATATTTACTGACAGTCAACAGTCAACTTGTGAATTCTTGCGCAAATACCTTAGAGAGAGTTCCCTAGGTATACATTTTTAAGTGCATAAATAATTAAAATACAATTTCAACGTAAACACCGATGTTTGGTTGAGCATCAAATTAGTTACCAAGCGGTTAGTGACATAACATTCCAATTAGTTTAAGTAAAATAATTATTTGCTCAAAATTATTTAGAAGATTATTGAAGCAATCTGGTTTACGTAAGAAATGTTTAGCATGTGGCGCATGGAACACTTAGCAATAGACATGTTTACGATAGATTGTTCAAATAAAATCAAAATCATTTATTTATCTTTTAATAATTTTACAACTTGATAATTAACAGTTTTGATTCCATAGAAAAAGAAAAATGTTGAGGTTAGATCATTTACTTACAGCCAACTTTAGTGCTCTTTCTATGAACAATATGAACATGTACAGAGGAAGCGGCAACAAACTGCACTGCAAAGTTTTGTCTAATGACGTAAACTTGCAATTTAACTGATATTGATTCTTTATTTTTGTTTCTTTCTTATTGACTGTGTTAATAGCTAACTCTGGTTTTAGTTCAAAATAAATCTGTTATTTTTTTTGCAGCAAAAAAAAAATAACAGATTTATTTTGAATACAAATATAATGATTTTCCTTTCCCTTATCTCAAGTCTATAATCGTTCGCTGTCATAGCTAAGAAAATTATGTTATTAGTATTCATGGCACACATATTGTTAATGTTGTAGAGGTGAGAATTGCTTGGCATTCGGAATATCGTGACATTGCCGTAAGCGGCTTGTGTCGTTTTATATAAATTGTTGCGGTGTCGTGTCTTAGCGGTGAGACGCTATTATAATGGAATAGCTGTTTTCAACTTTTTTGAAATAGTTGAATGGTATACATGATTGCAGGCTATCAGGTCCTCCGGAACACTTTTGGGGTTGATAGAACCAGGGATCGCAAAAGTCAAAGGTCACGCTTACTAACACAGTGGCCCAGCGGAAGTACGCATTACTAGCACTTTGGATAAGCAACACCGGGCGTGATGCGCACTTGGATGGGTGACCACTAAACGAAGATTTCTATCGTGATAATGTTTTTAAACGCCAAGCACCGCTCTATATTAATCAAGATGCAAAAACAAATTCTTCGATCTAAATATTCTTTATTCGATCTAGGAGGAAAAAAAACGATGGCCGATCCACACGTTAAATTCATGAACAGGTGTTGCCATAAATGACCGGTCAACTTGACTTCGTTTTTTTTTAAAACTACTCAGTAATAATTTTCTGTTAATTTGAATTAGTCACTCGTTCATAGGCCTTACATGTTATATTGTGATAATATTATACATACTAGACATATTATCTCTGTAAACTGACATTGCCCCTTTAGCGTCAAGTAGTAGCAATCAATACGACTGGTAGGTTTTCTTCAAAATTATAATATAAATATTTTACTAAATACTCGTTATGTATGCTAAACTAATTGACGCGTAAAAGTATCTACAAAGGCCTAATTACTGGCCCCCGAAACCTGTTTTTCCCATTGTTGGGCAAAGGTGCCATCTTCTTCTACTTAAGTCTTTCCAGTGTAATACCCCCGTATTCATAAAAAAATAAAAACGTTTGCTAAACCTACTTTTGTTAAAATATGTATTGTATTTAAAATAAGTTAAGCGCTCATACAGACGAGCAACAGTATGCCTGTGATTCTATGAGCGACAGTCGCAGAATGTCGCAAATGGTTGCATGACCGTAGTCGACTATCGGCGACTGTCGCCGATGGTCGCGGGACAGTTTGTGACAGATTGACATGTGTCACGCAACCGTTTGCGACATGAATCGGCGACGATCACGGACAGGTGTCGCGGGCATACTGTCGCTCGTCTGTAAGAGCCCTTAGCAAACATTTCAAAATTTTTATCAATATGGTTGTAAATAAAAACAAGTTCTTTTAATCTACTAATGTTTGTAAAAATAGGCAATCTCTGGCTTTTCCGCCTATCCCTGAAGATTTTCTTAGCAATCGGCACAGTAAGTCTGAATTGCAAATGCAAAAGTATCGCATTCAATATCATAGCGGATGCAACGAGCCCTGCTTTGCATATAGATATGCCTTGAATTTATATACATTCGCTTAGAAAATGGTGTGATAAAAATATGAAAATGTAGGTAGGTAAATTAAAAAAATATGTTTTTTCTTTCTATCTTGCATCTCGATCAAAACAGAGGAGTGCTGACAGATTAAACATTACTTATCACGTCTTTATTTCTAACAGGGTAGACCAAGCCTAAGGCCATAATACTCAAAGTCCACGTTTAGCATAATGGCGAGCGAGAAGAACAAAAAAGGAATCAATATTTTGATAGGTTGCTTTTCTTACCGTAAACATTCGATAGGTATTTACGATCTACGCAAATATAGAAGTAAGTGGCACATTCTACGTTTTTTCTTTTTTCTCAGACCAGCATTAAAGACTTGTCCCTATACAAAATGGGTAACAAACGAAAGTCCTATTTTAAAATACCATTGAAACTTAACAGATAAGAATTCCTAGTTGTTCCAAACGGTCTTGATGAACATTTATTAAAATGCCATTTAGCTATAAGTGTGTTTTGCTTATTTTCGTTCCGTTTTCCTTTTGAATTATGCATTACATTTCTAGTATTCTTACGCCAAGTTTGGATTAAATTAAAATATCTGTGTTTAATGTTTATTCTTAGTGGGTAAGCCGAGTTTGATTGGATTCGTCGCTTTAAGCTTAAGGGTTATTTCAAGAATAATGAAACTGGTATTATTTAAAGTTGCAGTATCATTTCATAGATAATAATATATCACGTCTTCATGTTATACCCAATTGTTACTGAAAAAACTTTTTTCCTTATATCATGGTGAATACTATATTGTCAGTATCATGCAGTAAGGCTTAGCAAAAAAATAGTTTTAAAAAATTATGTCTTTTGGAAACCTCAAAAAATTGTGTCCTTTTAAAAGAAAAGCTGGTATATTGTCTCAATGAAATAATAACACAATTTCATACACGTTTATTTAGGAGTATGAAAGGTTTCAAAACATAATTTTGGATGCAAAGTAACATTACATTTAGGACAATAAGAATTGTGATATTCTATACATCGAAGCTGATTGTCTTTATACCTAATAATGTAATATTTTCTATTAAATTGAAAGGTTTTACGAAAACTTTGAGATACCCTAGTAGTTTTACATTCTGTATTCTTTCAATGTGTTTCAAGGACGTTGCAACACTCCGACGGAAATAAAATAATCACACTCTCTTTTTTAGATATTATTTGCCAAGAATTATGTATCGCCATGTCTAATCCGTGACAAATCAACTGAAAATACTACTTCCTTTCTCTGATAGACGTCCTGTCAAGTCAATGTTCTTGTTCGATCTGTCCACACCGCCCATGTTTTCGTTGTACTATTTTACAACAGCATGATGATCCACAAGTATATGTTTTTTTGTTGTTGTGAAAATTTCTTTACCTTAGCTACAGGCTGAATTGTATCGGAGTTAGATGCAACAGTCACAAACACTGTTGTCATTCCACTTGCAAAGTAAAATTTGTCCTGCACTAGTCGATTGATATTTGTGTGTTCCTAGTGGTGTCTTTTTGAATTCTTTATCAGCTGGCAGAGGGCATTTAGCGACACGATTTCGACGAACTATGCCTGTAGCTTTTATCCCTCGTACTCGAAGTTCATAGAAAAGATGGATGGACGTAAAAACGTTGTCATAAAATAAATGAAATGGAACTTTGTCATATATTTATTGCAGTACATCTGTATATTGCAACACAACAGATGCACCCAATCCTAGAGATTTTTAGTAATCGTTTTGATTATCAATATCATTCGACTGTCCCTGGTATGGATAAAACCAAACTATGTAATCTAACCGTGTTTGATCCGACCCAGAATTTATAACCTTACCAAGCAAGCAATTCATATGAGGGAAACCGATAAGGTTTCCTTCTTATAAATTGCTTGCATGGATGGCCTCCATAGTAGGGAACCATTGCTTCGTCTGTGATGTGATGATCTTCAAATAGTGCATGCTCAAAAAAAAATTGTTTAGCAAATCGAATAGTTCTCGCGCCTTAGCAAACTAATCACCAGTCTTCCAATTTTTGTATTGTCGTAACAATGTAGATTTTCATTATATAAGTAGACTTATCCCTAGATAATGCATTACATACTATTGGCATTCTGCAATCTGAAGCAATTTCCCATTACATATACCTTTTGGTAATATGACATATCCACTGTAAAATAAAACTCTAATAAAACATCTCATATCGGTACTAACACTGACAAGCTTGTAAGATTTTTTTGTGCTGCGCATAGATTTTTGTAACGTTATCGCCAAAGGGCAATTCAAATGTTCAAACGGAGTCTAGTGCGTAGCCGGCGCCTTTAATTGCTGCCATTGTTCAAAATAAGGTTGAATTTGACGTGAAACCCAATTTTTATTTTGATATTTGAATAGTTACGCTAATCGTCATCTTCTCAATTGAATCTGAAGTTGACTAAGAAGTAGAAGGAGTCGCTTCTTCGGGTAATAGACATCGTCGTCGTTGTCGACGTTTTGGTAACTGTATCAAAGGTATGTTTTCATCGTCATCACTAACGTTAGCCGCTAATGAGTCGCTTATTTTGGCATGAGCTCGAGTAACTGATTATCCGGTAAATTACTCAAACCAGTATGATTTTCATCTCCTGAATCCTCATCAGTGACGTCATCATTGCAATTTTCAGGAGGCAAGATGACAATAGCGTCGGGTACTTCCCTTACTTCATCCTCTTCTAACTCGGCAATAATAATCTCATTTAAACTCAAAGGACCACTCGCTCGCGCCCTATAACAGATAAATTATCCAGATTAGGTAGTGCATACTACTAATCGTTGTTTAAAAGAACGTCTATCAGAACTGCATAAATATCACACTTTTAATGCAATCTGACTGTAGGTTTTTTTTTTTGTTACTGATAAATGATAAAACACGTTTAAAATTACGTATATCCATAATAATCGAATAATTTATTATCATTGTAGTTGATATACACTTACCATAATCCATCCATGAATATAAACGAAATTCTAAAATTATTTTAAAATAATTCACGAACACATAACAATATAACAACTCAATCGTCCACTTTCTACGCCCTTGAGGTGTCAGATAAACACAACAGACTATTTCAACAACCCCCTTATTGTTTATAATAAATTTATTTGTGCAGCGTTCTTTTAAACCAGTAAGTTTTAGAACAATAGTAACCACTGGGCTCGATAATACAATGGCAAACCACTCTATTATCTTTGCTAAAAGAGTCATCCTCCTTTTCACACAATAAATATGTAATAAAAAAATACCTAAATACTTATACAAATCACATTGATCAAGCTAGCCCTTAAGTAAGTTTAAACTTGTATATTATGGGATACTAACTCAACTCAGTTATATTTATGATAAATGAATATATAATTAAACACCCAAAACCCAGAATAATTTGAAATAGGCCATTTTTTAACTTGCTTTGGCTGAGGATCGAACCCGAAACCTCCGGATCAGCGGACTCGCGTATTGAACTTAACGCCAGAGAGGTGGAAATGGGAACGTGTTGGAACATGTAAAATTTAAATATCAACAGCTTAAACAAACGAAGCACAAATGTCCTAAAACTACAATATTAAATTGTTCAAATACCTTAATGATGAAACACCATTGTATAAACCCCAAAGTTTGCAATGCTTCAGAAAATCCAGATTACCTAATGGTTCAAAATATGTACCCTTAGGTAATCTGGATGTAGTCTTATTATAAAAGTTGTATATATATGTCGTATAATGTCGTAGTTTACAACATCGAAAGTTAAAATACTTACTCTCGAATACTCGTATGTCTCAAATTGCATCTCAGATGAGACGATAAACCTCTCATTTCGCAAACATATTAAGTACTTCATAAATAATCATTTGAAAAAATACGGACTTCACAGACCTTAATGAAACACAGACAGTGAGCGTGCCGCGGCAGCGGCCGACGAAGCGCCAAAATCTAATTGCTGATGAGTATGATATATATATAGTTATTAGATAGATTTTATACCATATACTTGACTAATTATACTTACTTGGTAAAATTAAACGTGTGTTTTTCTGATTTTGAGCATTACGACACCTGCACATTAAGTAGGTATTTAGATTTTTAGATAAGACATGTAAAATTATGTTTTTTTAACTTCGATAAAATACTCATTCAACATTTAGCACTTTCACTATTTTGAATTTAGATCAACAAACCAATCGGCATTGTGATTTTAGGGGTGTTGTACTTCATTTTTTAACTGTTGATGTTTTAATTATAATGTTCTCATATGTACCCCGTCAAAATACACAGTAAAACCAACACGAGCGACAAACAGGGAAGCCTTGTTGGTAAATTAGAAAATTAACTATATGTTTTTGGGTATCCGATAATGAAAATATTTGATCCACAGTTTTTTATAACATCTTATCTAAATACACTATATTCACACCCTCGCCACGCTTCAATATATAACAACTTCTTTTGAAACATACATAGCGGCGCAATATTCAATGTGTAAGTAGCTTATTGTCACTCGACACTTCACTTGAGAGCCATTTCTTTGACGTATTGAAATCGAGATTCAATAGGATTATTGTAACGATAGTATCGTATTCTAGATCTGCTATTGCTTCGATCCTGACAGGAAGAGGTCTCTGCCTACCCCTGTGAGAAATAGGATTGATAATTTTTATGTATAATTCAGCACCTATCGTAACTTACACTAGAGCATAGTTACCTACGTCAGTCCACTGCTAGACAAAAGTCCTCTCCTAATAAAAGGGCGGATTTGCCAATAATCTCCCGTCACTTCGCTAGAGACTACTGGGAATATCAGTCTCAGTTGTCCTACTGGCAGGTCTATTATTACAAAAATTCCTAGTAGTACTCCTGGTAGGAGTACTACTGGGAATTACTTTAAATATATCAAAATACATCCAATTTAATGTAATTAAAATGTAATCAAATTTCCCTGAAATTAATACTTAACTTATTGGTTTTATGTAACTGTTGACATTCAATTTAATTACTAACTTGTTACTTACAATTTCTGACATATCCCAAACGTAATATTTCTGAAATCACTACTATTATATAAACTTAACTACATACCTATAGTTCGCAATACCTTGCCAGGGTTCGTGTACTTGTTTACCTACTAGGTACTAGCTCGCTGGGCAGATGGGTTGGTGATGTCTGAAGGTGGTATAAAGTTATTGCACAGAGAACGCTGCTACCCGTTTTCTGTTATCTGTTCCTTCCTTCTGAAATCACGAGATAAAACAGTTTAGTTTGCTAAAACAATCTTCCAAATGAATCGTTTAAAACAAACAGACCGTTTTAGTTTTAAATCTAGCTTGGAGAAATGAGAAAATTATAAAAACATAACGAGCTGCAGAATACAGTATCGCGTGAGTCGATCACTTACCACGGTCTGCTGGACGATAAATGGTGAATTTTTAACTACTTAATGTTATTCCCTCGTATTTAAGTAACTTTGTAATTTGTACTACGTGTTCTTGAATTTATTCAAGAATATGAATGTATTTGATATACATTTTATATTATTATTCTCTGGCACATCCATTTATGTGGTTAAGTGGCAATTATGCCAGGCTGTCACACCAGAGGTCCCGGGTTCGATCTCCGGTCTGGCCAGGATTTATAATAATATTTTCAGATCGAAATGGGTCTTGGATGTACCGTTGAGTTATCTCATATATATATATTTAGAGATTTGTCCGTACAGATTTATATTTTATAAAGTTACAAACTTTTGATAAAAAATTTGGGTAATGCTAAACAAGTTAAGAATATAAAAAATAAAAATAAATAAAAATAAAAATTGTTTATTGGGAAACTAGTTATCGATTTATATAAATTGTTGGAGCCTCCTTTTAAGCAAAATTATGCTTGTGCCAGGAGACTCCGCTCTTTCTTATCTCTAAGTTTTATATAGCTACCTAATAAACAAAAACAAAATCTTAGAATTAGACTATAGTACATATACTAGGTTGTATGCCATTAATTAAAGTACTTAAACTTATGGACATGTTGATATTTACTAGAAGATATATAAATATGATATATATTATTATTATATAAAATATATGTAGAATATAAACCAACCTAAACCTTTACACAGAATAAAAAGAAACTGAAACATTTTTCACCTTTTATATAAAAATTTGAATCACGTACAAAATAGTGAACCTATCACACGTCCGAATCTTCGTATAAAAATAGAAAAACTTGAGTGAGGAACATCATCTATTACACGAACGAGCTGTAATGTAGTTAATGTGAGTGACGGACATTTTTTGGAAACGTCAATTACTGAAAACATCTTACATGGAGCAGGTTAAAATATTTCTTTATTTCAGGTAGAAATTTCTCCAGACACATTGTAACTCTTTATTGTCCACCGTTGTACTACAGGCCTCTCTCAACATAGGAATTCGGCAAATACAACTCAATCGCGCTAAAAGCCTTTTTAGGGCCTCCGTACCTAAAAAGGATAAAGATGAAACCCTTACAGAAGCATTTTGTTGTCCGTCTGTCTGTCTATCTCATCTACTCGAAAAACGACGTTTTCATCCCAAAACATTTGGAGCTAAAGCTACTGCTTATTCTTTAGGGACTAAAAAGTGAAAAAGAAAATCTCTATAGACTAAATTTACAAATTTCAAAACGAAGAAATGATTTAAAATTTTGTCTTGTTTAAGCCCTAGATAACTATTCAAACTATTTTATGAACTACTGTTTAAAGTTTAAAGTGAGAACGTGAAGCTTTTCTACGCACATACCCCAAAGTGGCCATTTTTCGCAATTGTGCGTAGAAAAGCTTCACATTCTCACTTTAAACTGTAAACAGTAGTTCATAAAATAGTTAAAAGGGTAATTACTGACTGGTCAAGACAAATTTTATGATGTCTCCGTTTCCTATCGAATAATTTATTTCAAATGGGGGCAGCACTGGACCCCAGAAAATTCAGGTATCCCCTTAATGCCGCAAAACGTATATTTTAATACTCTCAAGAAAATCCAAATTTATATGGTACTTTCCGCTTATCTAGAACTATGAAATTCGGTAAGTGATATATTTTACAATGACAAGGAAAAATCTAAAAACTATAAATTTGTAATTTAAACAAAACGGGGTCTGATGAAAGAATAGGGGTTAAAATTTGGAAGTGAGTTAGGTAACCATGCCATGCATGGGCCTCATTGGCACAAGCTTTAGCAGAGTACGGAACCCTCGGTGGGCAAGTTCGGCTCGATCTTGTCCAATTTTTTTAAATATTATGTTCTTATTAATTATATGGGAGTAAAAATAAATATTTATACGAATATGGCGAGTTTAAAATGAGTAACATCTCGTAAGTTCACACATTTGATTTTGCGCTTCTAAAATTTCTTATGAAACCTCTTTTTTCCAAAGCCCTGTCACCAAACCTGACATTTCTCGTTAGGGCGCTGAATGAAGGCTTTTACATTACACGATAAATTCTCATTCTTAAAAATCTTAATAATGTCACGAGAGTGGGTTGGGGATAGGAAAGGAAACAACAATCCTATAGAATGGTGCCTTTATTTACAACTCAAGCAGTAGTCAAAATTTACAGCGTCAGTCCTCTTTGCACTCCAACTGTCAGGCCCGCGGAAACGTCACAGCACTGACACGCACGCGGAAACGTCACTGCACTGTCACACGCACGGAAACGTCACTGCACTGTCACACGCGAGTAAACGTCACTGCACTGTCACACGCGCGGAAACTTCACTGCACTGTCACACGCGCGGAGTTCACTGCACTGAACACTTCACTTTTACTCACTACTTCACTTTACTCACTTTACTCACTACTATTATTTTCTTTTCTCTTTTCTTCCTTCTTCTTCGGATTTCACTTTCCAACTAAACTGCCTCAGGCGGCGCCTTGTTCCGTTTATTTACCCCCCAAATTCGAACAAAATCGCATCAATGTTCCAAACTCAAATGACTAATTTTCTATCGCCTTCTCTCTCACTCATTTTCTGTCCCGTATTTTCTTTTCCATTTAGTCTAGTATTATCTAGAAACTTATTTCAAAACTTCAAAACACTATAAGTGGCTGTGATTTGAACCAGCGGTCTCTAGATTCACAGTTCATCGCTTAGACCACTAGGCCAATTGTGCTCTGACGCTATTGATGAAATTTTCCTTCAGTTGAATTCTTTTTGTTCGAATTCGTGACGTTGACAGTGTCATTCATCTCTTTACGCGACAATAACAACTTGAACTTACATCCTTGAATATAAATTATTTTACATTTTTACGGTGTGTACTGATTTATGGTTCCATATAAAATTAACCTTAATAATAAATGTATTACGAACATAAACTATTTAAAATAAATACAAATATGGATCTTTATCATCTAAATGAAATGAGATTTTTATATTTTTAAATAACGAAAATTCTGATTATCTATATATATCTTAAGATATGTGTGGAAAAAAAGGAAAGGACCTCTGGGCTCCAAAGTAGAGAGAGAGAGAGAAGGAGACTTGTACTTACTGACCAAGCGGGCAAAGCGTCTTCATTTTAGCTTTGGTAAAAATTCTTGCATGTGTCCAAACTTCGGATATCGTGATGTCCAGATTTCCAGTTCTTGTCCCCAGGTCGCATTTCCCAACGGACTCTCGTGCCGTTTAGTGAGCAGCTTCAGCAATTACACATAATTTTTTGTCAATCTAGTTATTGAAAATTTTGAAAATAGCAAAAACTTGCGGGTTTTAAACTTACAAACATATTTTTCTTTGCGAGAAGTTTTTAATTTATTATAAAGTATACTCACGATGTCTACAGCTCACCGAGCCGCAAGTATAGCAAGGATAATTTGCTAAAGTTAGTATTAGAAGGTATACTTAAATAACTCATTCTCTCTATAGAGAATCAACTGAATATACTTATCTTTATAAGATATAGAAATCGGCCAGTATAAATCACCGTAAGTTTGCCCGTAACCGATAAGTCAAGGTAAGTCTCTTTTTGTGGGTAAAATAAAAATTGCTTTAATACTGGAGACAGAGTCTGTAAATGAGGTTTTAGGCCACAGGACCTGATTTTGAAATCGCTCGAAACGAATAACGACCTTTACGAAAATTTCCCGCTTATAATTTCTTTGACATGTTCATCAAAACTGAAAACAGTTAACTAAGGTAAGTTAATATTCATATAAAATAATTAAACTCATTATTCTAGTGTAATAATCACATATTAAACAACAACATCGATTCCTGCCGTTTTTTGCTTTTTGTATGTATGTTCGCTTAGATCTTTTACACTTTGCAACAGATATTATTGCGGTTTTCATCCATAGATAGAGTAATTCAAGAGGAAGGTTTAGGTATATGCACAATACATACGTGTAACATAGCGGGCCATTAGTTATTTATTATTCAATTTTAGCTGAACTTCGCAACCCGCAAATATAGTTTTTGACTTCATCATATTCAAATCAAAATATCAAAGTCAAATCTCCACCAATTAGAGTGATTCTGTATCTTATAGTTACTATTACACACTGGAAAAGTTGTATACAGGTCTCCTTACGATATTTTCCCTCACTGGAAGCAAGTGATGGTACTTGAAAATGACCGAACTCAGAGGTACAATTTTACTTACATACGACAAAATTTCGTAAAAATCTCAAAAAACAAAAACTTGTAGTAACAACAAACCAACTGAACTCTGAATTTTAAATAAAATTACACTTTAAAATTTCCAAACAAAATATTTGTTTCCAGCAAATTTTTATAACGCAAATAATTCGCTCGCGGACAGTTTCATGAAATTATGTAGTGATGCAAAAATGGACCGCCGCTCGCTGGCTCGCTTCCAATAGCCAACTTTGCTTCCAAATCACTTAATTTATGTAACGAAACACCGGAAAATTGTCCTCATTTAAATATCCAATGCAATAACCTCTTATTTACGTGATAATGTTTTTAAGGTGCTTGCTTTTTAAATTCATGTAGATTGTTAATTGAAGTATAATGGACTTCTGGCGAAGTTTTCTAGCGCTAGGTTTTTTTGCTTTACAAGTAAATTATAATACATTGTGTTAAGAGAAATTTAAGGCCCTGAAGTATGTAGTTGGTGCAATAAAGAATTGTTATCTTATCTTAATTATGTCAGCAGTTTAGCTTTTTATAATAAGTACAAGAAACTAGTTATAACTATTAACTGTTTCCTTTTTTGGCAACATATTTCATTTCTATTTTTAGCCAGTACTCTCTTCTGCAAGGCAAAGGCATCCCTTCGATCGATAGTACCGATAGTATTGTGATTTCCAACAGACTTACGAAAGATTGAAAAACCACTGGCAATGGATATCAATAATTGTTTACCCGACCGTTTGTGGCTATTTTATGGAAGCTTTTACAATACTGTCGCTATTATTGGACATAAAACTATATAACTAGATAGTATCAACAGCATTGCCATTATCAATAATATTGCATAATAAAATGCTATCAATACTACGTACAAGTGGTGATACTATTGATAGTCGTATCGATATCCTGACTGTCGATAGTATTAGATAACTACCTGTATTCGATTTGATTTTGCTAAATGGATTCTTAGCCTTAAATTCACCTCATAACTTTGATGCGTATTTTAGATAACCATTCACAAAAAATAATAATTTAAGATTAAAAGCTAGAAAGCGGAGCCTCTAAGCCTAGAGTAAGAGCCAGCATAGATGCAGATGTAACTAGGAATACGTTTTAATCTAGAGGAGGAATGGGTCATTACTCTAAATTGACTAAATCAAGCTATATCCTAGCCCTCATATTCATAAAAAATAACAAACGTTTTTTAAACATATTTTAGTTAAAACATCTTTTGTCACTTTCCCTCTTTTCAATATTTGACATAGTAAGAACAAGACAAAAATAGTTTAACTAAAAGAGGTTTAGCAAACGTTTGTTAATTTTTATGAATTTGGGGGTAAATCTTTACCGATGCAAACAATTGCACCCCGTTAACCTGAGTGCACTGAATGCAGTAAATGCATCCAATGTGGTGACCAAGACTCATTGGGTTTTCCAGAATTACTTTATTACGTACTTTTTTTCTTTTTTAAACTTTGTTAATTGGGCGTTACATTTTGAACTCAACGACACCGATAAGAGCTCAGCTTTTAATATAACTTATTTTGACATAGCCACATGATGGAATATCATACAAATAGTGCCACACTATATGAGAACCGAACTCCAAAAAAAAAAAAACACATTCAATGTGCTATAAAAAAACTGTATCTGAATTAGGTATTTATAGTAATATACTGTTAACTCACGTAATCACCACGTCATCATATCGTATATGTCTAAATATTTATAAATTAGGTAAGTAAGTGAACTGACTTCTGTTTATGAAATAAATCAAAATAAGCACCGACTGTATCCCATTACTGTAAGTGTACACAGAGTGCAGCAATTGTGGTGGTCAAGACTCGTTGGGTTCCTCCAGACACTTTATTGCTGGCATTCACATGCAGTTGCGAATGATAAAACGATACAATACCGGCTGCCTTTTGACTCTTTTGCGGTTCTTTTTGACTACTATTTGAATTCAGGAAAGTATGGCCTATTTGATATGTTTGCGAGCAGGAAAAATTAAACCCGTAATGTTATAAATTGAATTTAGAAGGATGTATAAAAGTGAATTTTGATTTAAGATCGAATATCACTACCTATACAAAATCTTTATTAAATTATAAATTCTGCCAGTGAGCAGGATCTATAACTTAATTTCTAAAAGGGTAACTCGCCCAACCTTTATTACGGACAAATAATTACCACAAATTATTTTTATACAGAAGACATTTGTACCATAACTGCTAATTTTAATGAGATATAAAACATTTTCAGACGTCCTATGTAAAATATTTAAATCATTTTATGTTCCTAATTTTGAAATCTCCAAATGAAAATTGCCAATATGTTGTTTACAGGGCCTAGCGAGATGGATATTTCTCAAAGGTAGAGTAGAGAGTTCAATTAAGAATGTTAACAAATTAATCAATATTTAATTAGATACTTAATTTATTAATTTTAAAAGCAGGAGTTTTGATATTACTGGTAATAACTGAAAAACGCATAAAAATCAAGATAAAACTTTGTACATAATTCTGTTTTAAACCAAAGAATATTTTTCATCCTGTGGTATATTTCAGTGAGATTCCCAGCTAAAAGCTAGAAGAAACATATTTCTAGATTTGTCTCTAAAAACACGCAGTGTTATAATCGTTTCGGCGGACTTCAATCTCTGGCTTTATAGTTTAATATAGACTATCTAGGCTAGATAAAAAAAAATATCTGGAAGGGTTGAACCCAAAATAATAAAGAAGACAAAAATATACGAGTGAATTTAAATGATAATATTTCAAGGCCTTAGTTCTAATGTACCAGACGGTACAAAATAAATTGCCTAGTCCGTAGTGTCCTGCTTATTTTAAGTTAGATTAAGTGTCATGGGTCGTTCGAATACATAACATCAATCTATTTTCACGTTTTTGAAGTTGATAGCATTATTTTGCGGTCTGATGCTACAAATAGAATTAAGTCAATTAACACTGTCACTGTTAAAAAATAAAATGAAGTCACTGTTGATACGCAAAAATTAAAAGAATTAGTCTTAGTATCCCAAACCATAAAATAAAACTTTGTTGATTCGCCATAATTATAAGATTTTATCATAGTACTTACCTTATGCATCTCATTCTATTCTATAATAGATCTAATGCGTAGGCGATCATAGTAAGATGAACATTGCTTATAAAGTTTTAATATCATTAGATGATTTGACTGTGGCTTAGAGAAACTCCGAATACCCGTTTAATATTTTGAAGTCGACTTAAATGCGGTTAACCCGGTTGAAAACGATACCTGTGGCTTTTGATTTAGTAGGTACTTATTTCTTTATTAAAACTTTATCATTCTAATTTAACCAAAGTACAACAGGCAGACTAAATGCTAAATTCCTCGAACTAATGTCCTCTCTGTAATGCCATTAGGTATGTAAATATTTCGTAATAATTGCGTCGCAATTAAATCTGCGGTAAAAACAGCAGTATCCGAGGGAATATTTCGACAGATATATAAATATATTTCCAAAAAAGTTCCCATTCATTAAAAAAAGATTAATCTACCGAATTAGACAATCTATATATACGTATTTTCCTCAGTTGTAACTTGTACTTAACCCTAGAACCACAACATACTTTATTGTTTCACAAACAACAACAGGGGTCGCCGGTGACCCCAAATAAAAATACAGTTTTCTAGAAAAATATAAACTTTAATCAACTTTAACAAACAAAATAGATAACTTTGGATATTTTAGGAACTGTAGCAAACAAAAAAATATGAATAAAACTTATTTACTAGATACACTCTGAACAAATCGGTAACCTATGCTGAGCACATAAATTTCTAGAACACTTCACACAATGCTCTCTGCCCTTTCTGTCTTTAGACCTAGGACACAAAAAACAGCGACCACTCTTAGTGGGATGGTTGGCTGGGATCTGGGCGGTATTAATTTATTCTTCCCCCAAAACATTCATCATTATAACTCTTAAAGATTGAGGTAAATTTTTTACCGTATCCAAGCGACGTTTTACACATAGCTGCACTAGTTGATAGCTAAGATTTTTTAGAAATGTTCTTCGTTTGAGTTTTCTATCATTCAGGTTATCTTTGAATATCACATATGCGTTTATACCGCCTGCATCAAGCATACCATAGAAAAATCTCATCGGCCATCTTCGAGTTTTCCTGGAAGTGGTCTTAGAATGACTCAACTGGTCAAACGTGTCAACGCCGCCTTTCGTTGCGTTGTAATCTAAAATAATTTCTGGTTTCTGTGTGCTAGGGTTTATAGCATTTGTATTGTGCATAGTAGAAATCAACACGACACATTTATTTTTTTTTGGAAAATGTGAGACCATAGTTATGTTTTTATCAAATGCATGCAGCGATGTTGGGAAATTTTTTTTCTTTGTCAAAAATGATGGCGGGATTTCAGGTTTATTTTTTCGCAGGGTTCCGACCATTGTCAGGCCAACATCTCTCAATTTATTTGCTAGCGGAATTGATGAGACTCAGTTGTCCATTGTGATATTACGGTTTGTATGATGAATGGGTGTCAATAGCTTTAAAACATAGTATGATGGAATTGATTCACCTTCAGGGCATTCTGTTATCTTACCTACATATGGAATAGCACTTATCATGTAGGCAGTCTTACTGTCACACATCATTACAATCTTCATGCCATATTTATCAGGTTTTTGTGGCATGTATACAATAAATTTGCAACGTCCCTGAAAGCCAAGGATTTGTTCATCGACTGTAACATTTTCAGAAGGTGTATAATGCTCACGACACAATGATTCAAATTTATCCCATATATTACGAATTGGCGCCAAATTATCTGTGCTTATCCTACTTGTGCGAGTTTCTTGATCATCAAATCGCAAGTTATTAACCAGAAATTCGAATCTGTTCTTTGACATTGTGGCTCTAAATATGGGTGGTCCATCCACGGGCGACCATAACTCGTTCAAGTTCGTCTTAGCTGTTTTGAATTGGCCACTAAGATACATCAATCCAAACAAAGCCATCAACTCCACTTTATCAGTTTTAGACATATATCGCTGGTCTGATTGATTGGTATTTCTTTCAATTTTTTCATTGGTGTGCTTGACAATAATTTCAATTAGTTCATCTGGAAAATATAATTGCCACGCTTTCAACTCGGATTTTGCCTCAGGGCGACCTGTTACAATGTTTCTGCTAGCAGTACGTGTATTCGGAACAACAAACGGAGTTTTTTTCCACGAATATCCATTTTTACCCAAGCATAAGTCGGACAAGGGGATGTCGTCGTCATCTTCTTCAGATTCAGCATCCAACATATCATCTTCATCGGAATGTTCGGATATATGCTCCCCATCCGCAATATCCGATGCTTCGGAGTCCGAAGAACTGGATTGGCTACCGTCATATTGCTCCAAAATGTCAGCTATTTCGTCACTTCTTAGCTGACGCGACGTGGACGCCATATTGTTTATAATACTCGAGAAATAAAAAACTTAAAAAAGTCCGAAAAAAACTAGTTTCACTAACAACAACACGGGTCGCGGGTGACCCCAACAGGTACTCGGGAACTAATGAACGTACGCACTTCGCAAAGCGGCACTGGCAACTAACCACTAAAAGCGGAAGGTACTGAGATGCGTAAGTTTCTACGTCTACCTCCCGCAAAAATAAATAAAAATATCAAGACGCGGGGTCACGGGTGACCCCATGTTGTGGTTCTAGGGTTAATATCCTAGACCATTTGACTATCGTTTAGACAAACCCCCAAATACTCGGTAAATATTTCAAGCTGGCTGAAATACGGATAATCCGGTTTTAAACGACACCTGTGGCGTCTAGGTTCAGGATCGGCACCGTAACACCGTCTAAAATTTATATATTTTGTGTTTAACATTTCAAAAATAAGATATAGTAAAAATCCTTAGATAATGAAATTTTTCTTAAGACGAAGTGGTAGCTAAAGTGGCGCCCTCATTTGAAATAAATTGTTTAAAACTAAATATGGTGATAATTAAAAAATTGATTTGTATCAATGTCTAGAAAGACCTTTTAACTATTTTATGAATAACCTTTGAAAGTAATATTGGGAGTCCGTCAAGTTTTAAAACTGTTTTTCGCCAAAAGTGGCCACTTTTGCCGAAAAACAGTTTTAAAACTAGATGGACTATTAGTAATAAAAGGTTATTCATAAAATAGTTTAAAGGTCTTTCTAGATATTGATACAAATCAAATTTTTAATTATCACCATATTTAGTTTTAAACAATTTATTTCAAATGAGGGCGCCACTTTAGCTACTACTTCGTCTTAATGGCGTACAAAAGCCAGAAAAACTGAACTTATGGCTTTACGTCTTTTAATTTATATTTACTTAAAATCTAAACTTATACTTATAAAGTACTTAGTTTTAAAAAACCCAACAACGGTTAGTACGTTTAATAAAACAGTAAAACAGTAAAAAACAGTTTCTGAAAAGTACGTTTAACCAGTGAATGCAAGCAGAGAGAGCAAGAAACAGCTAGTAATGTACATTAACCAGCTAATTGGATGCTTAGGCAGATAGCTCATTGAACAAAAATCACTCAACGTTTAACAACTCGGCGTATTGAAAGTCAACCCTTTAAAGATGATTGACCAATATTTAGCCAAGCGATTCAAATTTAGTTCATATTTTTTTCAACTACAGCGCTAGTATGTAGTCCCCAAAACAAATATGGCGTCAGCGTGAATATTATGTTCCGTTTACATTTCACACATCTTATCACTTTTATTATTTTATTATTACTTACTTAGTGGTAGGTATTAGTAAAAAGTAGTCGTCAGTAATTTGTGAACCCTAACCACATATCATAAATTCAGCAATATTCAATTTAACAAAATAACTAGGTATACGTATTACGTTCAGACATCTTGTTAAACGTTGTGTTCAATGACTTGGCTAGTTTTCCTTCAGCCATTTAATTGGATGCCGGCTTTTACGGAACAGGCTAGGCGTCCAGTTAGCTGGCTGATTTAATCAGATGGCTACGACATATGTTTTTGAAATGTGCAAATTTTTTTACCCTTTCATTTAATACTTAACACGGTATAGTTTGATTTATTTTACTTTTTCGCCAATAGAGGGCAACATATTGAATTTATTGTGACGTCTGATATCCTATAACCACATATGTTAAAGTAACATGGATATCGAAGAAACGAGGGAACAGATGAACGTACATACATACATTACTTAGCGTATATATACATATAACCCTTCTTTTGGCATTGCCGTAGTTGAGTAAAAATGAACTTAGCAAACAACTAAACGATCATAAAATAAATACCAAAATTTATAATATGATTTATTTGATTGTTCCTTTGAAACTAAGAACAAAGTTGATCAAAAGAAAATAAGACAAGTTGGTAAAACTTTTTGTTTTGATATCTGGCGGTGTGAACGCAGTAATTGAAAAAAATCTGATTTACAGCTGAGACTTGCGATTTCACTTAAACTACTTTGTCAATCTTGTCGTCGTGTTTTTTTAAGATCATAATATAACGTTCACTTTCTCAAAGTAATACCAATCCATTTTACTACTTATTTTTATACATTTGAAGGATTTTATTGACATTAAAAACTTACTTCTTCTCCAAAGCTTTTTTATAGGTACGGTCAACTTCGTGCTCCTGCATTCTCGACCCATGATCTCATAATTTCCTCGTTCAAGCTGCTTACTAAAAAGCCAAGTTTGTGTTGAGGCAGAATTACAGTGCTATCGACTGAAAATCGTTTGATGATGATATTCAAGACCTGGACTGGGACTCAGTTCGAATGGCAAATGATGTCGACTCCAAAGTGGAAGCGTTTAACTCCTGTCCCTACATGATAAGCATGCCCCGGTCGAAAAGATTAGAGTCAAGCATTTTCCAGCACACTGGCTAACGCCTGATATCAAAAAACTTATGGCAAAAAGGGACAATGCCGAAATAAAACTTTGCGAATACCCTTCCGATCTAAATCGCATAAAGTTGTATGTTTACTCAATCTTTGTAATGAGCGTTCTAGGGAAGCTAGGCTTGAATATATTCATCAAAATGTTGTTAATTGCCCTCCTGGTAACATGTGGACATTCTTGAAAGGATTAGGGGCCGGTAAGCAGTCATCGGATCCTCTCAGTATTGATGCGAACACTCTTAATAAACGTTTCTGCTCTTCTAGATCCACCCTCCCTTTAAGCATCAGGGATGCTACGCTTGCGGAGCTTGCTGATAAAACTTAGACTGATTGCCCAGCATTCAATTTACCTCCAATGTCAGTTAAGGATGTCCAGGATATTTTTGTCAAGTTGAAATCGAATGCGGTTGGTAATGACGGCATTTCTCTTGATATATTGAGGCCTATCTTACCAGTGATATCCCCTATATTGATTGACATTTTTAAGTGTTCGTTGTACACTGGGATCTTTCCTTCTGCTTGGAAATCCGCGCGCATGACTTTTACCCCCATGGGCGTCGACAAATGGTAAAATTGATCAGAGTCAATCTGATTGGTGTGACCCAGGTGCTGGTGTTCCTCAAGGTGGAGTACTTTCTCCAATATAATTCTCAATTTCGTGTCACGTCTTCTTTTAAATCTTCTTTTCACTTGTATGCAGATGACTTGCAGATTTATACGGCCGCCCCTCTCGATAATTTCAGTTACGCTGTAAGCACTATCAATTCTGACCTTGCCACTATTGCTACTTGGTCCCATAACTTTAAACTTATGGTCAATGCAGATAAATCGCAAGCAAAAGTGATTGGTAGTCCACATTTCATAACAAAGTTTCATTCTGCCGTTGTTCCCAATGTTATGCTGACTAGTATTATTATTCCTTTCACTCCAGCATTAAAAAATTGGGAATAATTCTTGATAAAACATTGTCTTGGTCTGCTCAAATTGATGAGGTGAGCTTGTGGGTTTGCATTCTCTGAGGCGATTGCATTTTTTTTCCCCAATAAGCACAAAAGTACTGCTGTCACATTTTTTAATTATATTTATTCTTGATTATGCTGACGTAGCATATTTGTATCCTACAGAGGTACTTCTTGACAAATCAGAAAATTTTATCACATTAATACTGAGTTTCGCAAAAACCTGAATGAGTTACCTGTAAGGATAACCCGTCTGTTCAACGCCCCTTTGAATCCTTCTTCCTCTGATTACCTGTGCTGCAAATTTAATTCTCGGAATGTGGATAGTCGTTTGCGCTTAGCTGGCAGCCTCAATCTGGAAATTCCACGATTTTCGTCTCAGTCAAACGCCAAAACTTTTACAGTCTTTGCGGTAAGGCTTTGGAACCTGCTTCCTGCTAAATTAAAGAGGCTCCTTTAATGTACACTTTTAAAATTAGGTTATTAAGGTCCTCTCTGTTTGTGTCACTCTTGGACTGAATTAGGTACCTACTTATCTGTAAGATATACTTGTCTATAAGATATATACATACATGTATATTAGTATACGTGTATGTATTGTTATAATTTATTTATGTATGTATATATGTATGTGTGTAGCGATGTAAGTATGATATTTTAGTTTATTTATACGTACTTGCTTCTACCTTTTAATTCAGTGAATATCCTCTCAATATATCGCAGGTTGACTAGAAGAGGATAAGTACATAGGATAAGTCCACCTTTGTATATTTGCTCTTTCGTATGTTATCTTTGTAATTTATTTGTTTTGGTACTGTAAAATTATTACAAACAAACAATTACAAGTATTCAGCAAAAATTTAAAAAATACTATTTAACAAAAATTTTAAAAATTATATCGCCTCGCGTACCCCATTCACAGAAGAAATAAAAATTTTAAGAGAAGCAATTACATACAGAAAGGAAACTTCTAAGGACCCGCGCAGTATGCGTCCCCGTTCCCGTGTGTTGGAGGGTGAACACATACACACTGTCGTGTGCACGAATGTATAGTCTTGTTTGTAGTAGTAGCAGGCATAAAATGATACTCCGCTTCTATGAATTGCCATACCTTTGCTCTAGTGGCGCCTACATCGCATCACATATCACGGTGCTGCCGAACTAGTCGAGCGGAGTGAGCGACGACCACGCGACTTTGTTACTCACATTTTTAAACTCGTGATATCTTTCTAATGGAATGTCCGAATGATTCAAAAAGTTATATAAAGGTATTTAAGCAGTGTTAAATATAATTTATTTTGATAAATGTTAAAATAAAAGGCCTTTTCTAGCAGCGGCATTTCAATTAAAATTAAAAAAAAATAACTTATTGTGACATAACTATAAGAGCTAGACATATGCTGTCGAGACACTTTTTGTAGATAATGATGTATTCTACTAAGTTGTATTACATTATTTTGTTCTATCATCAATAGTTTTCGCAGCGCACGCAATGTAAGGAATTTTTTAAGTTATTTTTTACATGTTGGATTACATTGTTTGAGTTTAAGTAAGAACCCCTATTTATTTGGAAAAAAAATATAGCCTTTGTCACTCAAAGATAGTGAAGCTTACCAACGGTGAAAGAATTTTAGAAACCGGTCCAATAGTTTCGAAGCCAATTCGAAGCAAGCAAACAAACAAACAAACAAATCTTTCATCTTTATAATATTAGTATAGATAACAGTAATAGAGTACCCTACAATAATATTTATTATTATGGTTTTATGCATAATTAAATAGTTTATACCTCCAAAAACCACCAAGAAAAAGATCGTTCGAAAAATCAAATCCAGCTAGATTGATTTTTCAAAAACCTACATACTAAATTTCATCAAAAACGTTGGAACAATTTTCCGTTGTAACGACGAGTTTCCGAAAAATTGCTTCTTTAAAGTAATTGGTCCCCCGAACTGCGATCTCTTACGACGAATGCCTATAATTGTTGAATCGATTTGGCTCGTAAAGTTAAAAAAATGGTTTTTCTAATCGCACACGAAGTTGCAAAAAGTTCCGGTCAAACAGCGTCGCCTTATTGTCGAATAATGAGCAGAGCAGACCAGGCCCGGGGTATCTTAACTTGCGAAAATGCTAGCAATACACAGGCATCTCACACAGAGCCAACGAGCTCCACATCTTTATAATACATATCTTGTCACGTGACTTTATCGCGCACACGATATAAATATCGATCTTCTCGCTAATTCTCGTAACGAGCATCTGCTCATGCATAATCAATTGATAGCAATTCAATCGCAGAACTTTCGCATGCGGGGCGGCAATGAATAGTCATTGCCGCCCCGCGTGCGAAAATTCTGCGAACACATTGCTTGTCTTCACCACTGTTACCAAATATGGCCCCCTCCTCAGTCTCACATTAAAGAAATAGGCTAAGTTCATGACTCCATTTGAGATGGGCAGGGACGTGCTGTGTTTTGACAATCATCAAAATTCCGATGTCACTAGTCTAATATACTTAGTAAAAGTATATCTTCATCTTTCAAAGTGTCAATAAAGAAATTAACTGTTATTAAAACAGCATAATGTTCAATCATTTAAAAATAAGTCTTAAGCTAAGAGAAACTTGAGTGTCCAATGAGAGCATGTGTTACTAGCCCGTAAGCACCCCGACTAGGTCCACGCTTGAAACGATGACCATACGTGGCATCGAAATATCTCGAGCTTCTTGCTTTAGTAGGCCAGTAAGCCGTTTATATCCCGACTGTCATCATTAGCATATGACAATCATTGAGCTATTTACCGGACCGTTTAGGCGGCTTATAAAACTCTCGTTTATCTAAAACAAAATACTAATATCTTGTCACGTGGCTTTATCTCGCACGCGATAAAAGTGTCGGTCGTCTCACAAATTCTCGTAACGAGCATCTGCTCATGAATAATCAATTGCCGCTCACCGCCGCCCCACGTGCGAACATTCTGCGAACACATTGCCTGTCTTCACCACTTATTACCAAATATGGCCGCCATTTCTATCTCACATTTTGGTACTAGGTGATCGTGGTATCGGTGAGGTATCGTGATAGTATATTAAATCACAGATAAAGCTAGGTAATTCTCTTCAAGTCTTAGGTACCTACTTATTTTGCCGTAATATTAAATGTAATGGTCAAAGGGATTATCATAATGCTTTTTATCTATGGGGCAAAACAATTTATCACAGAATCACGAAAGTAGGTACCTTTTACGTACATAGGAATTCGCTTTAAAATTCAATGAATATTGCAAATTCTAGTGTTACTGCTACTGTAGTCCACTATCAATAGCCTATCGATAGACTATCGCTATCAATAGACTGTCGCCGGGAGGCAGCGACAGTCGTTGTCGTGGACATTCTGTCGCAGCGAAAGTCAGTGACAATGTCGTCAAAGTTTCATCAATGTTTCGTCACCGTCACAATGTGTCGTCAACGTCGTCAATGTGTCGTCTAGGTGTTGTCAATGTCGTCAATGTGTCTTCAATGTTTCGTTGTATCGTAAATGTTTCATGAATGTGTCGTCAATGCGTATTGAGAACGCATTGACGACGCATTGACGACACATTGACGATTCTATTGAAATAAAGGTTAGTAAAATCGATCGTTCAAAACTATCGGTAGTATTTGTACCATGAAAAGCAATATACTATTGATAGTTTATTCGTCTTCATTGATCGACACTATCATCGATAGTATAGTTGGTTATCAATAGTATTGCACTAAAAGAGCTATCGATACTATCGAAAGGCCTATCGATAGTTTGGCATTTTTCGATTAAAACTATCTATTGTTAAACTATCGAGTGTTTTGCAACAGTATTGGAAACAAAAAAAAAAAAAACATGTAAAACCATTGACATTCCTAGATATTAAAATTTCATTACGACCTTGGATACAAGTCCTTTGAACCTATTTTATGGTCAGCGCGCGTATGTCACGCGTCTGTTCTGTGTATTATCAGATTTTCCATACGCCACATGACGAAAATCATAAAGTCTAGGCAATGCATAGACTTAATTTTTTTTTTACCTATGAGGCAATGTGGTAAATAAAGATATTTTTATTCATTATTTTGCCTAAATTAGCTTATTATTATTCATACTTCCCGGGCATTATGAATAGTTCCCTAATTTATCATTTCGACTACAAAGTAAACACTACTTTATTCGAACCGGGGTAGAAAACCGTTAGACCCGAAGTGCACTTTAAGCATGACGGCGGGAGTAAGTGTAATATAAATAAACTAGCCAAGTGCGAGTTAGACTCGCACACGAAGGGTCCGTACCACTTATGTATAAAAAATCACGTTTGTTGTATGGGAGCCCTAAACATTTATTTTTTTCTGTTTTTAGTATTCTTAGTTATAGCGGCACCAGAAATACATCATCTGTGAAAATTTCAACTGTTTAGCTATTACAGTTCAGACGATACAGCCTGGTGACAAACGGACGGAAAGCGGAGTCTTAGTTATAGGGTCTCGTTTTTTCCCTTTGGAAACGAAACCCTAAAAAAAGGGAAGATGTTTTGGTAGACAAGTAGCTTATTAATATGCACCACATTTTCGCCCATTTTACGATCTGCAAGTTAAGAAACGCAGCTTCATTCTAAGATTTTTCTTCTTCTATTTGGCGCATTATTCAGCATGGAAGATATTAAAATATCACAAATATAGAAAATGCCCATCCAATATTATCATTAAGTAAAAAGGAATCAAAATAGTGATCGGTTTCGAGGCGCCTATTAATATAATTCACATTTTCGCCTATTCCCTCTATTGGCTTTTACGATCTGCGCGGAAAGAGAAGCAACTGGTGAACAACCTAGAATGTGCAGTACATTCTAGGTTTTTATTTTATTTTCTTTCTCTTTTAAATAAGGTAAAGGCCATAAATAGGTTAAGACGCTAAATAAAGCTCCTTACATCCTACAAGTGTCTCGAATGAGGACAAAACCCCCTTTAAATTGAATCATGCTATTATATTTGTACTAGAAAGAAAGTTGACACACTCTTGACTTAACTTTAGTGTTTTGAAGTGGCTCTTACGCTCTCTTATTTCTATACAGCCATAAAAAGACTGTTTGAATCACAAGTGTACTTTATATATAACAAGTTTATATTTTTCACTCAACGAGTCAGCATTTCCATCCGACGTGGCAATTCTGCCAGCGTTTTTTGCGCTCTTCCACAGAGTTATAATCTGAATGTTTATTTATTTGTAAGTTTTTAAAATTATAGATTTTGTCGTTTTTGTGTAAATGTTTTTAAACCGTAATGGTATTGCTTTTTATATAAATTAATTAATAATAACCGGCTAATTGCGAGTCGGACTCGCGAACGAAGGGTTCTTGATTCGACACTTTTGTGAAAAAGCAATGCCGCAATAATAGTTTAAGTATATTTATAACACGTATTTATACACAAGTAAGTTTATAATTTGCATTTATTAGGTACTACATTTTATAAAATTTATATATTTTTTTGTAAAGTTTATGTAAATATACATCCTAATTTATTCCTTTCGATATACTGACTTATTTAAAGTCAAAGTCAAAGTCAAAGTCAAAGTTTATTTTATTGCCATAAATGTGGTAGCATATACAATCAAATTTAGCCGTAAGTATCACACATTTAACTGTTTCCAGCATGCAAATATATAATTAAATAAATTGTGTAAGCTAATTCTGTTTGGAATTCAATTGTGGTTATGTCATGCTAAGATTATATAATAATAATATGTCAATAATTTTTATTTTAAATAATCATTTACAGAATAAAAACATTTTTTAACCAACCATAAATTAAGTTCTTTTTTGAATTTATGTATTGTCAACGATTTTATATCTTCAGGAAGCTTATTAAAAACTTTAACACAACTTTAATTAAATTTGCACCCCATCTACCATTTTTTCTGCTACGTCCCTAAGGTGAACTGGTAGACAATGCTTAGCATTAAGTTGTACCTTTTGTAGTATAATATTAAGATTTTAAGTGCATTAAATTAAAAAAGGTGGATATAAGAGGAGCTGCTAGTACATTTTACGTTTTTTCTTTGATTCCAAACAAGAACAAGCATGGTAGAATAGTAAAAGAAACTAAAAATATTGTACATACCATTACTGTTACACCTTAAGATATCGATCTCAAAGTGTATTTTTCTTTCTTACTTGTTAGAGCTCTGAGACAAACTTGTCGTGAGTTAGACAGAAACTTGTCCTGACGACTGGGATAGTCGAGAATCCGTGCGCAGCAATTTAAAACAAAATGTACTGACTGTTTGTGTCTAAGTGTAAAAACCTCATTAGTTATATGTTCACGTAAAAGAAAATAGTTATATTGTCTCTGAGAGATGACATTAGAAAGATAGAAAATAAACAAGTATGTAAAAGTATAAGTATTTATTTAATGCAGCAAAAGTCTAAGCAAAGTTTAATATAAAATCATATACAGTCCATTGGAAGAAGCGAGCTACGAGCTCGAACATAGCCTTCGAGATTCGTGAAAACTGAGTCAGCATTTTCAGTATTTAAATCGTCGTGTTACATATGAGTCAAATTTAAGAAAAAAATGTCCTCGGAATTATACTTCTAAAAAGGAATGGAACACAAGCGGTACACGCTGAAAAAGATTTATGTTTAATAAATGTGGTTGAAAATGTGGGTACGTAATAGGGAATTTGCCGAAAATTTTGAAATACTATTATTTCAAAATTTTCGGCAAATTCCCTATTGTATTCCAAGTTGTCGAAAAACAGAAATAAGTGTGAATAAGTGCTGCTTTTGATGATTTTGAACAAAGGATCCAATTTGTCGAATTCAAAAGGGATTACCTAATTTGAAAGATTGATTATGATATTTTATTCTTATAATGGAAGGCGGGATTCATTATCATGTTGATGTGAATGAAAGGATTAACCTCTCATTTTCCGTCCGGACCCATGGGGAAAATCGACACAGACGAACTTCAACCTTATTACATTGACATAAAGTTTCATATTTTCAGGCAATTCTGGACCTCCGCATAAACAGGAAGGCATTTATAAATTTTGAAAAGACATTGAAGGAAAAACTTACAACTGTTTATATTGAAACTCGTCTGGTTAATCCGGAGGAATTTTGGAGTACATTCAAAACTACGCATAGACAGTTAGTTAAAGAATATAAAAGAGAGGAAATACAAGATAGTTTATATGCCAAGGATGATCTGTACGAATAAACTGGG
The DNA here is from genome assembly GCA_943193695.1 of Acrobasis suavella. Taxonomy (NCBI): domain Eukaryota; kingdom Metazoa; phylum Arthropoda; class Insecta; order Lepidoptera; family Pyralidae; genus Acrobasis; species Acrobasis suavella. The sequence continues at coordinate 36,953,953 of OW971928.1, forward strand.
GAACTTTTTATTGAATATAAAACGGCGTTAAATTTTAAGTTAAAAACATTTGGCTATCAAATTGATAAAGATTTTACAAATAAAGACAGTTTTAAAGAAAATATAACAGTACAGTTGGCGGTCACATTGCCTTAAATAACAATCCCTAAATTTTCGGGACAATAACACCCAATAGGCGTCTTTTAGAAGCTTGTTCGTATCTTTAGTTCACACTAATACTACCATCGATGATGTCCAAAATTTAAACTATTTAAAGGCTTACTTGAGTGGTGAGGCGGAACAATTAATACGTCAAACTCCGATTACTGCTGTCAACTATATACAGTGTTGGAACAAGTTACAAGAAATTTGTATAATAACAAAAATATTTGATTTACAGTGTTTTGAAACGATTGTTAAACCAAAATAGTTTACCGGTTGAGTCTGTAACTAATATAAAGAACTTGTTAGTTATCATATCTGATAGTTTGCAAGCTTTAGAAAGTTTAGACGTAGATATTAGTTCATGGAGCATTATTATAATTTATATTGTAAGTAACAAGCTAGATAAAGAGACTAAAAACTAAGGAGAGTTACAGGTATCAAACCAAACAATCTGATAAAATTCCAAAATTTGCAGAATTATCAACATTTTTACAGACTTGATTAAGGGCTCTGGAGAACGTAGAGAAGCAAGTTGTGTTGAATTCTATTTACCTACCGATAACTAAGTCAACTGAGTGTGTATTGTGTTAGAGAGACCATAAGTTGTATTGTTGTAAACAATTCAATTCATTAGACGATAGCAAACGCTATGATTTTATTTTAAGAAATAAGAAATAAATTATGTCTTAATTGTGTAAAGGGTAACCATTCTCGCACATTAACCAAAAGTGGGGGTTTTTCACTAATGTACGTAGAACAGCTACACGTTCTCACTTGAAACTGAAAACAGTAAGTAGTCCCTAAAATAGTTTGAAGGGTAATCTAAGGTCTGATCAAGCCAAAAAATTTAAATGATATTTCGTTTCCTTTCAAATGGGAGTAGCACTGGGCCCCGGAAAATTCAGGTAGCCCCTTAATATACGTTGTGTACCTAACTATTAATCTAGGCAAAATAATTCTTAAATAAATATTGATTTAGAGATAGAAATATTATGAGGACAGTATATTAATATAAATGGGCGAAACTGATTTTGTTTGTCTATAACTAAATTTCTGGACGTATGTTTGCTTTTTCTCCTGCGGATATGAAAGGCACAAATTAAGGAAAGTTTATAAGAGGATACTTAATTTTATTAATATAACTTTAAAGGTTATTTCTTTATTTTAGAAGAAGTTAATAGTGGGTAAATATTAATAATGCGCTTTCGATCGACTTTAATAATAAAAAAACGGAGTACCTATAATTTATGCCACTACTATACTACATTCAAACGAATGTAGTATAGTAGTGGCATAAATTATACTACTACATTCAAACGAAACTATACATCCATGCACACGTCAATGTGTGTGTGTTCGCCCCCAAACACACTCGACAAGAAGAGGTGCGGGGGCGGGGAACGGGGATGAATATTGCGCGAGACCATAGGAGTTTTCGTTCTGCATGTTTGATTGTTTGTTCATAAACCTTTATTGTAGATAAGAAAGAACACAGTCACAAATCAGAGAAGTAAACATACAACGGTGGACTTATTCCGTATAGGGATCTCTTCCAGTCAACCAGACAGCTTAAATGAGAGGAATGTTTACATATTTTGCGTTTGGGGCAAAAGTGGTACAGTACAGTATAAAATTACAAAAAGATATTTACTGTACAAATTACATGTAGATAGAAAATACATGAATACAACTAAGAATAAACTTAGTATATCTAAATATACATAATAATATACCTAATATATATATATTAACTAAAAGTATTAAAGTAATTAGGTAGCTCGAAGAAACTCAGGACTCTGAAAAGTTCATAATTTTGTTTTTAAAGAAATCCAAGGATGATGCCATTTAAATATCTAAGAGGAGCGAATTCCATAGGTGTGCCCTCACAAAGAAGAATTTAGAATAAGATTGCGGTGCGAAGAATGAGGAGGTATTTATCAAGAAGAATATTGTCAGCGGAGCGTAGGCTGAAAGATTTTTTTTCACAAAGATAATTAGGCCAGGAAGGGTTGAAGAGAGTATTGAAAAGAATAGAGAGAATATGGTAGTTACGACGGATTTGGATCGGCAACCAATTGAGTTTACCACAATATTCTAATATATGGTCGTATTTACGTAAACCGTAGACATACCTGATGCAGACGTTTTGCAGACGTTCCAGTTTATCCAATAGTTCCTCAGTAGGATCCAAATACGCGATATCAGCATAATCCAAAAGAGGAATCAGAAGTTAACGGGCTTTATTTACGACAATCTTCTATTTGTTAAATCTAGGTTAAATAATTTCAAGAAAAATAGTGATGTTCATAGTTATAATACTCGCAACAAAAATCAGCTTCATACGCCTAAATTTCGACTTGCTAAAACTAGAAAGTCACTCTTAGGTCTAGGTATAACATTATTTAATAAACTTCCCAAAGCGATCGTTAACCTACCAATGGCAAAATTTGAAACACATTTTAAAAAAGTTTTATTGAACAATGCGTACTATACTATCAATGATTATTTAAGAGATAAAAACGCGTGGATACTTCCTAAACATTTTCCATTATACTCCACACATGAAACATAAAATAGCTGCATTTTCTGTTACCATAATAAGCTTACTGTAAAAACATGTAAATGCTCTGCGATCAATAAGTGACCAACATATAACTAATATTTTCTCTTGACAAGGTCTGCGAGTTTGGGTTTTTCATGCTCACTAAAATGTCCAATCCGGTGGTGGCATCGCTGGTCGGGTCGTTGGATTCCCTCTAATATGGTTGAGTTTAACGATGGCTGATCCGTGCGTCAACTCGTGAACGGGTGCTGCCGGGAGGGACTGGTCAGCTCGGCTTCGCTTTTTTGACTACTTAATATTTTTTATTACGCAATTTATGTTTGTTTACTTGTTCGCAAGCATTACATGTTATAATGTGTCAACATTGTATTATATTATAAGTATATATTAATTAAAAGACAATTATAATAATATGATAAAGCCCTTCTGGCGAGTAGGCGACCAATACTGTGAAAAACGAGTTTCTTTCGGCGTTTCTTCTCGTTACGAAGCGCTGGTATCGGTAGCTTTTCTTTAAAAATAAATAAAATTTTAATATACTTTACACGTAACATAAATTATACTTATTGACGTGTAAAAGTGCCTGCGAAGGTCTAATTACTGAATAAATATTTGAATCTTTGAATCTTTGAATCTTGACATTTCTTATATGTTTGTAGGGAGAAAGTGTTGTAGTCTTCTCAGAAAGTGAACAGCAATAAATAACTTCCGACTCACCTCGTTGATTTGAGGAGCCCTACACAGAGTTTCGTCAAACGTTATTCCCAAGTTTTGTATGTACGAGTAATACTTATATTAATTCTGTGTTGTCGAACTATCAATATCACTGTTTGAAGACGGATAAAATCCAGCGCTTTCCACTGACTTTGATAAGGTATAGGTAGGAAATATTTTGGAAAGAGACGCGTACACATTGACGATTTTTTGGCAGAGATAATTGAGTGGTTTGCTAGTGACTTCTCCATCCACATACACAAGTAAAGTTAAGGCACCTCGCGAACTAGATGGCCACGACCACGACCAGAAGCTGCGATTGGGCTGCGGCCAAGTTTGCCACCAACAAACATACACACACACATACACACAAGATCGTTTAGTACGCGAGGTGCCTAATAGTCATTAGTATGCAGGTTTCAATACGATGTTTTCCTTCACCAGAAGCATGTTCCTCGTGAGGATCGAACTCATGCCTCTCAGGCGCACAACCAGTATTTAAACTGCTTGATCACTTATTCTAGATCCCAACCGAATCTAATTCAACGTTGCACTTTTATGCTTACGTTATTTTGTAAAGAAGGGCGAGCAAATATTATTAAGTCGCGCGAGAAGAATAATATTGAAGCTGATTTTTTGATAAAGAATACCAGGATAAAAGCGAATGAAGGTCTGGGTGATTGTATCGTCAGAATTAAATTTCAAATTGCGAGTCAATTTTGGCAGAGACAAATATTGGAGAGACAACAAATTTAATTTGATACAATGAATATGAAGTACTTACTTCGATGTTTGTAAGCAGGGTGATCAACTGAAAAACAATATTTAGTACCTGTTAGACTGATTTTATCTTTCATACAAGGCTTTTAATAAATATAAGTATTTTAAGTTTACTTACAATTCAAAGTTTTTCTAGTGCAATAAAGGAAATTTATCTTATTATTTAAATTATTACGGTACCTAACAGTTGTTTTTTTTTTTCTTTAATTTAATGATCTATTCCAGTACTTTACGTGAGATCTAAAATTAAAGACTGTATTCTAGCATAGGATCGTGTGAGATATTTTGTGAACGTGATAAGCAAATATCTTACTACCTAGTAACCTTACCTATTTATGAATATTTTTCAAAAGTGGATTACCGCTGCCAAGGATATCAAGAAATTGGATGATATTGGAAAATCGAGCCGATATTGTGATAGGTATATTTGCTAGGCACATAAGATGAATCTTTTATATTTTCTGTACTGTTGACTTTGTCTGAAGTCTGATATTGAAAGGTACCTTCTTGATAAAAGTACCTTTAGCTTTGCAAACAAACATGTAAAGGGACGAGTAAACTAGGGCGGGTGACATCGATGCGGGCCGTATATAATTTGTTTGTACATTGTTCGTGTATGTAAGTGACCAACACTCGCGTCAGATTTTTAAGATTGTTGACTGCTATTAAATTGTAACCTTTCCTTGGCTTTGTGTTCTTATTCTTGCTGAACCCACTTGAGACAAGCGCGTTTCTCGAGCGTGTTAACGACGTGTAGCCGCGTGTTTGCCGCGACAACGTGGCAAGAGCGTCGCTTTTTACAGTCTATCTTTGTCACAAACTCTACGTGCGACAAAGACACGGCATCGGGCGACGTATTCTGCTATTTTCTTCGCCGTAGTGTATAATATCTGTCCACTGCTGAGTAGTTTGACTAAAGGTCTGTCTCAATAAAGGAAGGATTTGCTCATGATCACCACGATGTGCAGGGGGATAGATAATGGTAGAAAATGGGATAACATTTGCCGTTATCTGTTATCTATAGGTATCTTACCTCTTTTAGTTACCTTTAAAGTACGACACCCGAAAGAGAACACAGGGAAATAACAAATTGTATTCTACTCTGCCGTAACCAAATCGCAATACAGCAATAAGATATTTCATTTATTCACTATTTTGTAAAGACCGTTTAGTGACCAATATATATATGTATATATATATATATATATGTATATATATGTATATATACATATATATATATATATATATATATATTTTGGTACATATACATATATATACACATTCATTGGCATGCACTTTATAATTAGTGTTTTAATTTAATTTATTTTTTACAAAATTATCTATTTAGGCATTGGGAATCGGATACGATTTTAAATTAATTTACGAAATAGTAATAATAAATAACAATTCAACAATTCAATTCATTTCTTCTTTTTAAATTATTTACTTGTCACCACTCATATACTAAATTATTATTTACTTGTTATTATAACATCACGATTCACATTAAATATAGGTATGGTATTATTTGTATCCCCTATGGACATCACGGGTCTTTTCACCCTGGTTATAGGCTTGCGTGGGAATATACATCCGACACGTAGAGGCTCTTTGGAGAGGTTAATGTTATGCCCCATCCCCACCAAAACCCATTATTGGATATACCAATGAATGGTGTACCCTAATTATTTTATTATTAGATTCACAAATTGATACACTTACGTACAATGCTTCAAATTACATCGAAATTAACCTAATTTGAATTTCAAAATCATTACATAAACAAAATAATTGTATTATGAGAAAAGACTTTTAACAACATTTACGTTCATTGCAAATTAGTTCTAGGATAATCTAGCCGATGTGGAAATTTGTTTTTACCTCGGGTGACGTGGGTTGCTAAAGAACAGGTTCTTGCCGCTGCTCTTAATCAAAGCCGCTGCTATAAAAACAGACGGATGTGACATCGAAGACCCTAAATGAATGAGCCGATTTTGATGCTTTTTTATTTTGTTATAAAGCTGACTTGATCCAGATGGTTCTTAGCAATGTTTGATAGAATGGGTTCAGCGGTTCAAAAGTTATTGGATGTGAACGCTTGATAGTCAGGGTTTCTTTTAATTATCTGGAAAATAAACTTGTTATATTATAAAGATGGTTACGTAAAAGACTTTTTATTTAAGATACCCACAAAGACCTACATGCATTTTTTTATTTGTGTAATTTATTTAAATAAGTAAAGGCGTTGTACATATTACTCCCACGTGCATGCTTTCATATTATTGTGAATCAGTTCCTATTGTTTAGTTGGTTATGTTGTAACAATACCTAATGTGTAACCGTTTCAAATTAAAAAAGGATAACAGTTTTCCCGTCCCCCATGAGAGCGCTGGGATTTCGTATTTCATTTATTTATCAACACATATTATATATAAAATACAAGTTTTGCATGCAAATCAAATGAATATGTACACTCCTATGCTAATAAAACGAACGAATACCATTTCATTCATTTCTATGTGATTTGTGCGGTCCATTTGCCGCCTCTTACAATAAAAATATTCAACAAGTGCCAACTGAACTATCTACGATAGATACTAGGGTTGATGCTTATTTTTTATCCAAATCGATCTATATCTACAGACCGATGCATGGGTACCCAGGTAGATTTTTTATACTTTATACTTATTTTTTATTTATATTAATTACGCTTATTTAACCGAGTCATTTCATTATAATTACAGTAATCAAAAATACGTGAATGCATTAAATGTGTTCTCTCTTAAATGTGTTGAAAGGGCTCGTTATGAGGATCTATTATTGTAAAATAAAAAGTTTTCATTTTATTTATAACATAAGATAAAAATCTCCAAAATCTAAGTCTTAAATAAAAAATATATATATAGTGCTTTGATTGTAGAATAAAGTGGTAAACTCAATATAATAATAAACACTACAAGATAGCGCTAGTAGTAGTTAACTCGCGGCTTACTGTGAGGATTTCAAATGTGATATTTTGTATTAATTAAACTTTGGCATTGTACGATATCCTCACCACGCGAATTCAACTCGCACTTGGCCGGTTTTTCTAAAATATCTACGTTCAACTGCGTCCGTGACCCCAGTAGTCAAGGCATTCGCCATGTGTTTCGGAGGTCGTGGATGCAATTCCCAAGGAAAAGCATACTTTGGGAAAAGTTGTTTCCAGTTTGGTTAGGATATTGTAGGCTTGAATCACCTGAATATCCGAAAAGAGAAATGATTCCGTGTTTCGGAAGGCACATATTAACTGTAGGTCCCGAACGCCATCTAGCGTTTGCTAAAACCTACTCATGTACAATAATTGGTTCTTGTCCCTTTGGGTTGTGGAGGTCAGACAGCAATCACTCTGTGTAAAAAAAACCTTAACTTAGTCAAATCACAAATGATGGGTAGCAAACTCGGTGCTCTGAACTTGTACATAATATATTCTAGATCTTTGGCTCTGAAGCGTTTACAGCGGAGGATGTAATTGGGAAAACGCTCGGATGATGATGAGGAATGTTGACAAAATTAGTACATTACTGCAGATGCCGGAAAATATGGCATTGACGGACGAGTAGTTTTCAAGTAGTTTTACACAATAATTACGAGTCCGGCAATGCCATTCCCGCCGAGGCATGTATGTATAGTGCTGTTCTCAATAAATGTAAGGAAATAACCAGAAATATGGAAATATTAACCGAAAGCAATTAATGTTTACTGCACAAAGTATAAAATCAATCACTACGTGATTTGAAAGAATAGAAACTGCTTTCCCGCCTTTTTTAGTGCAAAAGAAACATAGCCCATAGAGCCCCGTCATATTTTTCGCAAAAAATGTAATACTGTAGATTTTTTTTTATGGCTACGGAAATCAAGCATATTTTTGCGTGATTTTATAACAATATTATTTTAATAAAATTATGGTCATTAGAATATATATAACAATAAATAATGCCCAAAGAATGAATTTTTTAGAATGTGGTAGCAATTCTATGTGGCTGTATGACAAGTTATGGAATTAAACGCTTAATGTCTATGCTAAATATAAAAACAGAACTTTCATCTGAAACGTCAATGTCACTGTCTTGTCATTCTTAATATACTTTATTCGTCTTTTCGTTTTGAGCAGCGTCCAGGAATAAATTTGCATACTACTTTCCTGGCCTAGTCCAGTAAAGTAATGCACGAGTCAAGAATTACAAACTTCGTGTCTTTTTTTTACTACAAGTATGCCTACATTTCCAAGCATGTTAAGAAAATACCATTTCCAACACAAGTCGTAAACACAACAAAAATAGACAAACTTTCAATTAATCAAAAATTTTCTCGAACTCGGAAATCAAAACGATACTGATTGCGAAGGCTGTGAACCGTTATACTAAATTAAAGTCTCAGATAGGTATATAAGATAAACTGATGAAAACGTTTGATTGAAAGTCTAAATTGCCCAGTTGTCCCTTGTTTGTTTATTAAGGGAACTTATTTTAATCAAGGCTCGAGATGAAAGAACACTAGAAGAGACTTCATAAAATAAAATCATATGTTTTCTCTTCAGTAGGTTGCCACTTTTACAGCGTTATCAGTTGCCTCATATTAAGGTTACGCTTAGTGCAGTGGGTTGACCGTTGGGTAGGAAGAAGGAGGAATTAGTCCAGCTGCTGGGTAAATTCCTCATTCTTCTGCAGCTGATTAAGATGATAATGAATCAATAAAGGCGATGGGCTAGACACTATTTGATCGATAGCGATCTATTTTTTTCGTTACTATTTTCCTTCTACGAGCACATATGTTAAGAGTGGTTTATGGATCTTATGACCCTCGGTACTGTCTAGCCCGTAAGGTACCACTACCTGTATGCTTGATTAAATTAATTAGTATGGTTGACGTTTCGTTTAGACCATGCAACTCATCTATTACTTCAATTTATTTGTAACTTGCACTGTGTAAATGGGCCTTTACTTGTTTTGTTGTAAGATAATAAAATTATTCTTTAATACTTTGACTGCCGGCATTGCAGACACGATAGATTTTTAATGGTTTGTTTGACACCAGATGACCGTCATGGCTTTTTTAAGTCTTAACACGTGAGAGCAAGTTGAAAGTTATATTTTTGGCAGATGCTTCCAAAATGCACAAGATATCCGGAAAAGGAATATTTTCTCACGAGCGCAGAAAACTGAAATCAGTGACATGAATGTTTCAAGCATCGGTTTCGAGCTACGAGAATGAAAATTGAACAAAATTCCAATACCTGGTTTTGGATTTTTAATCCAAAAGTTACCGCTTTTCCTACATTCGCATCCATTTAAATCTGCGAATTTTTAGTTAACTGAAATTTGATATTTTAATCTGGTTAAAGTTGAAGTCCTGTTGAAATGATAATTTATTCTTTACAATTTAATTTATTTTTCTTGTAATAGTTTACGTAAACACTATCATGTCTTTATTCCTAATAAGGCAGAGGTCCACACACAACCGCTGCTGTGGAGAAGTAATGTGGAAATGCTCTTTTGGACCCAAACTGAATAGGTAGCATTAGCAAATTTTAAATTTATTTTTTATTTAAATTTAAATATATACGTACAAATCATGCAAATTGAGCTAGGCCCAAAGTAAGTGCGAGACTTTTGTTATGAGAGCAGATACTAACTCAACGATACTTATTTTATAACAAATAAATGTATAGACTAGCTTTAATCCGCGATTTGGTCCGCGTTGAAGTCTAAAATGTTTGTAATAGGATTTTTAATTGGTTTTTACGTTATCAATTTTGTTATAACATTTGAATTATTATGTTAAAAATTTTAAATCATTGAATACTTATGAAATATAACAATCTTTATAATAGTGTAGGGATTTAAAGGCCAGCGGACCCGACGAACTTTGTTCCGCTTGTTCCCGTTTCTGTCCCTGTTTCCATTTCTAGAGCAAAAGAGAGCGTCGGATCTATTTATCTCAAATTTTTTGTCTCTTACTCAAAAATTACAAAGTTTTATAATAATATAAATTGGAAACCCCTAATGCACCCCCGGGGATGCAATTTTTTATATTCCAATTAATGCATTATTATTTTCTACTAACCACTAATTGAAAAATGTCATGTGTCTCGCTTCAAAAATGACGAAGATTCATACAAACTTGCAACCCCTATTTCACTCCTATAGGGATGTTATTTTCAAAATCTAAATATTAGTTTCTACTAACTATTAAAATAAATTAAAAGTTTCATTTGTCTCACTTGTAAAATTACGAAGTTTCATACAAACTGGCAACTCCTTTTTCACCCGCGTAGGAATAGAATTTCAAAAAAATCTTTTCTAACTAAAGTTTCCTAGTCACAATTTACTCTCCTGCTGAATTTCTTCTTCATTGGCTAAGTAGTTTTCGGGATTTCGTGATGAGTGAGTGAGTGATTTTCGCTTTTATTGAAAGAGCACGAAACAAACAGGCGTCGTCACCTATAATGGGGACAGTATGTTCTTCTATTTTCCCTTTAATGTCGAGAGTTTCAGAAGTAATTTTTTCAGTGAGAAAAATACTTCTATCTACAATATCTAATCACAAAGCACGTCAAATTCCAAGTTTAAAGCAGTGGTTGTAAGTAAGACAAAATCAAGCAACTAATCCGAAACACGAAGCAAAGCAAATCTTAAACCGTAAGCAAGCAAACAAAGTCGAAGTCTACTCAAATATATGTATGTTAACAGTGGATAGGTACCGTATGTGGTATATATAGGTGGAAGCGCTCATTTACCATTCACTTTATATAAGTTCGAAAAAACAAAACGTTACCGCGTTCTTAAACGATACCAACGCCATCTATTGGTAGCAAAAGGAACCTGAAAATCAATACAAAGTGGGTAGATACCTAAATATTTCTTTTGTAATTGCCATTTTATTTATATGAAAAAAAAAAAATATATATGTTTGGTTGGGTTGTTTATTTTCATTGTTTTTTATTATTTTTCTTTCATGTGTACATTGCAAATTTTTTGTATAAATCTTCTTGTCTATTTTGTTTTATGTTTTTGTGCAATTTTTGTGAAATACTTGTTGTTTTCGTAATCAGCGACCCGATTAACGGTAAAAACGATACCCATTTTAATTTTCAGAATTTGTCACCCCTTTTCCCCCTTTCAGGGGTTGAATTCTGAAAGAGCCTGAAACACTTATTTACTCATTTATTGATAGGAGTACTCCTGTGAAATTTCGAATAAAATAGTTTAACTAATACAATATTTCAGTAGTTGAATTTTCGAAAACCCTAGGACACGTTATTGTTTATTTCTAATCGTTAACATAAAAAGTTTCAGGCTTCTAGCTCTAAAAATTACGGACATCCATACAAAATTGCAACCCTTTTTTCACCCCCTTAGAGGGCGAATTTTCAAAAATCCTTTCTTAGCGGATGCCTACGTCATTACAACTATCTGTAAGCCAAATTTCAGCGAAATCCATTTAATAGTTTCGGCTGCGAGTTGATAGATTAGTCAGTCAGATTTGCCATTTATTATTTAGATAAACATCCAAGACCCAGGTCAATTTTAAAAAGATCATTTTTCCATGTTGATCTGACCGGGAATCGAATCCGGGACCTCCAGGTGACAGTCTGGCATGATGACCACTAGGCCACAGAGGTCGTCGCAGGCAGATATTATCTGGATTTTTTTTCGTATTTTGTCTTTTGTACAGTAAAATAAACTACTAGCCAGCGAATAATATACTCTTATTATCTCTTACGGGGAAGGTTGTGCGTAAAGTCTTAAGACCCAAAGGTCACTCTTACTATGCTAGAAAGGAAAATTAATTCGATAGATAAAATTATCATAATATCGAAAGCAACACTGAAAATAATCAAGTGAAGAACCAAAAGTTATAAATAAATGATTAACTTTGAATCAAAGAAGTCACGAGTTTCTAACCGCCGATGCAGATTGTAACTCGTTCTGTCCATAGGTACTGAATATACCTCAGACTTTTGCACATTTTACATGTAATATTAGTAAGTAAATTAATTTTGAAGCACCTCTGCGCCATCTAGTTTAATACTATCATTGGCAGTTAACCCCAGAACAACTTAGTTGGAGGAGTTAAAAGGAATTTTAAGAGGGTGTCGTTCGTGTAGTTGTGCCATAGAAGCTCTCGACTAAGTGGAATGTTCTCGACTAAGAGATTCAAGTTTTAGCATAGTGTTTATTGCAGTGCAGTACGAAAATAGAATTCCATATTTTATTCGTCTTATGATATTCGATTATTTGGTTTTGTTTTAGGTTGTCTTACCTAACCTACCCTAACCTACCTGACTAACCTACGCCACTACACAAGACAACTGACACAATAATAAAGAAACATAAATAGTTCACAAGAAGCCTATGAGATGGCGCTAATAGTATTCTATGTCTCGATATGAGAGTTCTAGTTGCAACTTGGCATACATTCTGTGAAAACAGTACCGGGAATTGATAATTTAATTCTTATTCCAAATTCAAATCAAGTAATTCTTTTTCCTCCAAGTTGGCAGAACTGTTTTCTACGTGGGCGCTAACTAAACTAAGGAAATGATGACTAAAAATCCTCACTTAAGTTTGAGAGAGATAGCCGTTGAACTTCAGTATCTCACGAATCGATTTTAACAATAATAATAAATAGTATCTCTCTCTGCGGCCCTAACCGCCGGTAGCTTGGGCCTTAAAGCCCCGCTGCCAGTGGGCAGCTAGATTAGGTTTTTTTTATAAAGTGTGTATATTTTGTAGATTTTTTTATATTTTACTTTTTATAGATATTGTATAAAAAAATCTAATCTAAGAATATTTAAAATAAATAAAGTGAATAATAATAATAATATTTTTATTCAATTTCTTAAAAATGATAATATAAACATTATAATCACACATAATAAAAAGATTTACAAAAATAAATGGTGCCTGAGCTAGGATGAAAAATGTTGCCGCTCGACTAGTATCTAAAGATCTGAATTTTCTTCTTCATCGCGCTATCTCACAAGGCCATCATTGTGAACGAATTTTTGACCAAAAACTCGACAAATATGTACAACAACCGTATTCCCGGATATGGCGCCGGCCGACTATTTCCTCATTCCAAAACTCAAATTATCACTTCGAGGCACCCGTTTTTAGTCGAAAGAGAACTCGCGGCGAGAACTGAATTTGATTTCGGAAAATGCGTTTAAAAATGTTATAATTATTAGATTGCTCGTTGGGATATTTAAATAAATAATACATATTTTGTGTTTTATTGACAAATTACCGTTACTTTCTTAACAGAGTAGTATACAATCTGCGATGATACACCATTAGAGCTATAGTTCCCTGAGCAACACCATTCCTGGTGGAAAGATCTTCCCTTTGTGGCACTAAGCATGACATGCACCTCTTAAGTTTGTACTCATGCACGGTCATTTTAAAATACCACCAATTGGTAAAGGTGAAGAAGACATCGTGAGGAAACCTACAGCCACACACTAGATTTACTAGTGTCAAAAAGTAAAAATTATATAAACATTTATATGTATGTTACAAATAAACACTTGATAATTGTTATTTTTAGGGTTCCGTTGTACCTACGAGATCCTTACACTTTCGCCATGTCTGTCTATCTGTCTGTCCGTCCGCGGTTTTACTTAGAGACTATAAGTACTAGAAAGCTGTAATTTGGCATGGATATGTATACTTACCATGCCGATTTAAAAAAAAAAGTTTTTTATGTAACTCGCATATATGTAAAGTGGGAGTAATTTTTTTCTCGGCTACCCAATCGTGGGTGGAATCATTGAATAGGTCTTTAAAAATATTGTGAGCATGGGAACATTATTTATCGATTTAGGGATCCGTTTCGGAAATATTTGGTTTTATAATGCAAATTCTCGTTCGTGTCAAGTGATCCCCCCTCCTCTATATCCTAAAAGGTTTTATATGGATTAATGAAAAAAATCACGGAAGTAGTATTTATAATGAAATTTAAAGGAAAACTATCAGAGCTGAGTAGGGTTTACAAATGAAAAAGTTATAGGCGACCAACTTATAAAATGTACTCGAAAAAGGAAAATTTCAAACGAAGTCGATAAAAAAAAATTTTTTTGACGTTTTAAGTTGCGTTAACTTAAAGACGGCTTTCGTGAACTTAAAGACGGCGTCAACAACTGCGTATTACGAAATCGAAAGAAGAAAAATAATAAGTGCGTGTTGGGCCACGCGCATTGTAGGGTTACGTAGTCACCCTACAATGCGCGTGGCCCTACACGCACTTATTATTTTTCTTCTTTCGATTTCGTAATACGCAGTTGTTGACGTCAGATCATTTTGTTACAACTAAGTTTACTGCAGTGTACTACTAAGCATGCAGTGATGAAAGCAGACAATAAATGTAATAGCTTCTACACCTTACTTGCTAAGTTGTTAACTGGTCTCAAACTGTAGTATTAGAGATGAAACCGCATAGTCTAAGCCTCTCAAACGCTTGCATATCGATTACACTACCCTTCCTTATACAAGGAACGTTTCAAGGGGATATGGATTTAATCGAAGCTTAATTTGGAAGTACCTTTGTGAATTGAAATGCACCAATAAATATCGTAATAACAAAGCTTCTGTTCAAGCAAAACGTCTATTTTTTTTAAACTCTCCATCTAAGCGCGTTCCCAGTTGCATATTCAGCTATGCTGCTTCGGAGCTTGGGGTGCACTTTCATGTTTTTCATAATCTCCAAATATAATATGCGTGCCAATGGTCACCCAGGGTGCTGAAGGCCATGCGAAATCGAAAGAAAATATAGCATACATACATACTTGATTGTTCAAGTAGACTGAGAACTTCGTCGTAGCGAATTTAGGCTTCGCGATTATTATTCGAACACAATTCAATTCTCTAAATAACATGCGCATAACAACAATATATGGCGCTATCCAAAGTTAGAACTTGCTATGGTTTCGTTTGGTACATTATTGCGGACATTTTTATTAGTATTTCAAAAACTACTGAACCGATTTTGATGCCCAACGAACTTGACTATTCTATTGATATTTCCTACATGCCTATCAAATTTCGTCAAAATCGGACCATCGGTTCGGCAGTTATCGCAGTACAAACATACATACATACATACAAACAATGTGTTTTCGCCTCCAACTCGATTTAGAGACCAGACAAAATATCTTTAGTACCTAAAAAGCCAAATAAAACTCTACCTATCTACATTCATCGCTCTTGTGGTTACAAATGGTTCAATTTCACGCGCTCCAGCTTTGATTGCGAACGGTCATCATTGACAGCCGCCATTTGCTGAGTCGTTAAATGAAGGAAAGAGTGGTCGGTGGGACTATCCAGTTTATTTACACAAACTTGGTTAGGTTCATTGTTAACTTCATTGTAATATAACTACAAAGTTATTGAAATTTATTTACTATGTATCTTTACATAAAATTAACAAGCAGCCTAAAATAAACAAATAGAACAGTGTCATTTGTTTTATATAGCTTTGATTGCGAGCGGTCATTTTAGACAGCGGCTATTTGCCGGGTCGTTAAGCCGCGAGAAATATCCATTTTTACCACAAACTTAGGTTCATTGTTAGCTTCATTTGCTTTAGTTAGCTTAGCTTGCTTAGCGTTAGCTTCGGTTACAAGCGGCCATCTTTGCCAGGTTTCATTTGCCGAGAAGTGGAGTCGTGAGCAATTATTAATTATTTATTAATCTCGTAATAACTTATTTTGAAGAATGCCTTACGAGATTGCGTGAGGGTGAAAAAGTTCGTTCCTGATGGGAGGTCTCCCGACTGCACATCTTTTATCCTCTCCATACACAGTGTCTCTTATATTGTAAACAATTTGTGGCGACTACTTACAGCATGATTTCAGAGTTCCATAACAATAGTCTCCAACATAACATCGTTGAAGTCGCGGTTCCCCGCGCAACACCATGCCTGGCGGGAAGATCTTCCCTCGATGGCGGTCAAGCATAATGTAACACCTTTCTCCTAATAAAAGGTCCTTCTCACGCACCGTAACACTAAAAAGCTGTAAGATCCAAAAATGCCCTCTGTACAACAGACTTGTTTCTTCAAAAATACGATAGAGGTCCAACTGAATAAAATTCAAATCAAGACAACCACGTATATTCATATATTGTCAAAGCCAAAAAAATTACAAAGTCACATGTTTATCTAATAAAAAATACAAAACAAATCATAGCGAGTTTTAGGTCTAGAATTAGCGCCATCTATTGATGAAATATTATATTATATTTTAAATGGGAAATTATACAATTAAACATCCCGCCCGCCATGGACAGAATGTCCATCATCACACTTATACAATCATCTTAATACAAAAAGTTTCCCAGTAATACATTGGTATACCTAAAACCACTCACCATGAAGTAACATTCAACTTAGTGGACTGTAAACATATTCATAACGTTACTTTATCCATGGTGTATAACATGAAAATAATAAACATGAACATTTGTAACTTTTAAAATAAACAAAAACAAAATTCATAAAACACAAAAACAAAACAGATTTATTCTGTAATAGGCAAAATGCACAATTTGTTAACAGGTCTTTTTATGATTGAATCCTTACATTTAAGGTTGACCACACGTGTAATTCCATCCATTCCCGGAAATTTCTCTACAACCTTACCAAACAACCATTTTCCGGGTGGTAAATCGTCCTCTTTAATGAGAACTATATCTCCAACACTTGGCTCAGGAGTTTGATATGCCCATTTATATCGATTAAGAAATTGTGTGAGATATTCTTGGGACCATCTTTTCCAAAAATCCTGTACCATCCGTTGCGTAAGTTGCCACCTTTTTAGGCTGCTTATATTCGAATTTTCATAATTCGCGTCGGGCACAAGTAATAACGGTTCTCCCACCAGAAAGTGATCAGGTGTGAGTGGAGTTGGATCATGTGGGTCTGAGCTTAATTGAGAAATAGGCCTTGAGTTGAGACAGGCTTCTATTTGAGTGAGAGTTGTACTCAACTCTTCATATGTGAGTGAAGCATTGCCAATCACCCTTTTTAAGTGGTGTTTGGTGGATTTTATGCCAGCCTCCCATAATCCTCCGAAGTTAGGGCTCCGTGGAGGTATGAAATGCCAAGTTGTGTTTTCTGAGGCTAACACTTCTGCTGTTTCCTTTACCATACTATATCTTTCACTGGCGAATAAAGATTTTAATTCTCTAGCAGCCCCGACAAAATTTGTGCCATTGTCACTATGTAAGTTAGCACAATGACCACGCCTGGCTACAAAGCGTCTAAAAGCAGCTAAGAAACCACTGCTTGTCATATCACTTACTGCTTCTAAATGTACGGCGCGCGTAGCCATACATACGAACAAACATATGTATCCTTTGTAAGACTTGTTACCTCTTCCTTTTGACATTCGAAGATTTATCGGGCCTGCAAAATCTACGCCAGTTTGGTAAAAAGGTTTACTGCAAGCCTTCACCCTAGCTTGAGGTAGTTGACCCATAAGCTGATCTCTGGTATTTGCTGAATAACGTACACATGTGATGCATTTTATAATATATGCCTTGATGTTATTCCTTGCATTTAATATCCAGTATCGTGACCTTACATAATTAAATGTTAACTGTGGCCCACCATGCATAGTTTTTTCGTGGGCATCTGCAATAATTAAGGAAGAAAGGTGTGACTTATCAGGTAAAATTATAGGGTGGTTAGCGGAAACATCAATTTGTGCTCTCTCCAAACGACTACCAACTCTCAAAATTCCTGCATCGTCGACGAACGGATTCAACGAGGTAAGTTTGCTTTTTGTATTTATAATTCCTGATTTCTTTAAATCCTTTATATCTTCTTTAAACCTTTCCTCTTGTACTACCCTTATGCATGTGTCCAATGCTTTTCTTAATTCTTCACTAGTTAGCCATTTTTGGTAAATGGTATTTCCCATCCTTTTAAATCTTTTACAATAACTTATAACTCTTACTAACTTTCGTAGAGTTGAAAACCTATTTATTATTTCATTATCAATTTCTTCTTTGTTCACTCCTAAATGACAAACCTTTTTTTCCATTTCTGTTTCGTATGATTTACTAGTTGTCTTTGTTATTTCTTTTTCTTTCAGCCACGCTGGACCAGTAAACCACATAGAAGCATTCTTTATCTCCGATGGCTTAACACCACGAGAAGCGACATCTGCGGGATTTTCGTGAGATTTGACATGACACCACTGACTTCTATCCATAGTTGTAAGGATTTCGGAAGTGCGATTAGCTATAAATGTTTTCCATTTTCCAGGATGACAACTGAGCCATGCTAGAACGACCGTAGAGTCTGTATATGCGTAGATATTCTCTTTTTTTATTTCTAGAATCATTGATACCTCTTGCAGTAATCTACACAGCAGCACTGAGCCACACAATTCGAGACGAGGTATGCAGACCTGTTTGATTGGCGCTACCTTTGTTTTAGATGTAACTAAATGAACAGCGACATTTCCATCTCCATCAATTACACGTATGTAAACAACAGCAGCATAAGCATCGTTTAACGCATGGCTAAATCCATGAAGTTCTCGTTGACAATCATTCCGGAAAGTGTTCATCCATCTAGGTATTTTGATATCACGCAGTAACAAAAGCTCGTTACGATAAGTTATCCACTCCTTTAGCAGGTTATCAGGTAGAGTATCATCCCAAGCGATACCCGAGATCCAAAGCTTCTGTATCAAGATTTTGGCAACTATTATAGCTGGTGCCAACCATCCTAAAGGATCGAACAATTTAGCGATGTCAGATATAACCTTGCGCTTAGTTACAGGTTCATCAATTGAAGGCAGTTTTACTGAGTATTCGAAATTATCAGTTACTTGATTCCAGGTAAGTCCTAAAATTTTAATAACAGCATCCATTTTCAGATTAACTGTTACTTCCGCTTGCTTTTCATTAATAGCTTCTAACAAAACTTTGCTATTGCTTGTCCATTTTTGAAGTTGGAAACCACCTCTACTTAATAATTCATTTAACTCTTTATACAGCTTTTTTCCTTCTTCAACATTTTCACATCCCGACAGAAAATCATCAACGTAAAAGTCGGTTAAGACCTTTTGAGATGTAATAGGAAATTCTGCTCCTTTATCCCTTGCATTTTGTTGCAGCGACCTGACAGCTAAATAAGGGGCTGATGCCGTTCCAAAAGTGACTCTCATATTACGCAAATGTTGTAGCTTATCTTCCGGCTTGTCACGCCATATTATGCACTGAAAGTTTGCGTCCTCATCAGTCACCTTGACTTGTCTGTACATCTTTACTATGTCAGCACAGAGACAAATCGGATTAACACGCCAACGCATTACAATATGACGCAAATCAGGTTGTAAACGTGGCCCTATCATCAACTCACTGTTCAAAGACACGCCATTAATTCCAGGACAAGAAGCGTCGAAAACAACCCTGACTTTTGTTGAAGTTCTTTCTTCCTTCACCACCGCATGATGAGGTAAATATACAAATGTTGCTTGTATTTCTTCATCAGGAACTAACTTCATATGACCTAACTCCATATATTCGTTGATCACATTTGCATATTGAATTTTCAACTCAGGATTTCTTGTTAACCTATTCTCAAGATATTTAAATCTTCTAGTAGCGATAGCTAATGAATCGCCATATTGACACTGAGGATCTTCATTTCGAAAAGGAAGTTTTACAACATACCTTCCTTCAGAATCCCTAGTTGTCGTACTTGTATATATTTTTTCACACTTCTCTTCTTCCTCTGACCACCTTTTCTGTTCTTCTATTTTTGGTTCTGCTTCCAGCTCCCAAAATTTCTGCAGTAAACTATTTTCTTCTACTACATGCATGCATCGAACAGATGTACGAAAGGTATTTACTCTTTCTTTGCCGGATAGCACTTTTCCAGATAATATCCATCCCAACTTAGTATTTTGGGCAATGAGCATATCTGAACTACCCCTAATTAAACCTTCTTCTATAATTTGGCTATATACTTCTGCTCCCAGAAGTATGTCAACCTTATTAGGAGTGTAGAATGTTGGATCTGCCAACCTTATTTTCGGCATGTTTGACCACCTCTGCCCTGCAAACTCTTTGTCAGGCAGCAATGTGGTTATGGTTTTCATAATGTGGGCTTTAACTTGCACTACAAAACTAGGGTTAATAAGTGATTGTATTTTAAAATAGACGACATGTTTTGACGTCACAACGGAATCCCGATCACTCCCTAAACCTGACACATAACTCTTGCATTGTTTCTTCTGCAGACCCAATAGTTGAGCTGCTGACTCGGTCATGAACGAAGCTTGTGATCCTTGGTCTATAAGAGACCTGAGAGTTATGTGTGTGCCTGATTGCGATATTACATCCACCAAAGCCGTTGCAAGCAACACTTGACCTTGGGAACTAATGTGGCATGTAGTGATATGTTCATTTGGTTTGTCTTGTTTGGCTACTGGTAATTCAGAAGAAGTACCTGCAGTTGGGGCCTCAGCTACATTACTCGCTTGAATAGATGTCTTCATATGTAGGAGCGAGTGATGTTTCCTGCGACAGATCTTACACTTGGATGGTACACGACATGAATACACCGCATGGTTGGAACCAAAACAATTGAAGCACAATTTCTGAGATTGTACGAAATTACGACGTGTTTCGGTATCCTCGCTCACAAACTTCTTACAGTTTAATAGTTTGTGATTATCTGCGCAAAACGGACATTTGTTCAATTCAGTTACGTGAAGCGTTTTAGTTTTAACAATACCTTTTGAAACCTTATTATCTAAAAATTCCAGTGACCTAAATCTTTGCTGTAAGAATTCTTTAAATTGATTGTAATTCGGCAAAGAATCTTGAGATTCGCTTAATTTTGATTCCCACATTTTCCGAGATTCTGTATCCAGCTTTAAACACAAAATGTAAATTACAATTACATCCCATGTATCCGTTTGCAGGCCGAGATTGTTTAATGCATGCATACACTCGTTGCTTGTATCCAATAATTCCTTCAATGCACTTGCAGACTCAGTTGTGACATTTTTCTGACTCATAAACCTTTTTAAAACTGAGTTTTATTGCAAAATAAAGCGTTTATTATTGTATCTGCTTTCTAATTGATTCCAGCAAACGATGTAATTATCACTAGTTATAGGGACATGTCTTAACGATTGTTCAGCCTCACCTGACAAATGAGATTTAAGGTAATGTAATTTCTCAACATTACTTAGGGATTGATTTGTATGCACTAAAGATTGGAATAAATCTCTGAAACTACTGTAATCATAGTAATTCCCGGAAAAAGTAGGTATTGTGATTTTCGCTAACCTCACGTTACTATGCAATTGATCCTTTGACTGATTACTTTGAACATTAGAAGTAGTTGGTACAACGGGATTGACTTCACTTAATTTTTGTTTAAGCGCCGATTTATAATCAAAGTACACTTCTTCAGTGGCCTCGTATACATCGTCATCATAATATTTTTTGCCTTCTAAATCCTCAGTAGTATAATCACCTATCAGATTGTTATGATTTTCTAAAAACGCACACCATTGAGACTCAAGAGCTTCAAGCCTTGTTTCTAAATAAGGAACAGTTAAACGCGCCTTAGGTGATTTTTTAAAGTTGGTAAAAGCCTTACTCATGGTTTTACTTGTGCTAATTTGAATTTTAACTAATGACTCCATTGTGTTTCTTTTTTATCAGAACAATGTCAAAAAAAATATATATTCACAATAGCCAAGTGTTTTTACCTGAAACTTACACACAAGTGCTTTACGTACTAGGTTTAGGTTATGTAATTCTAGAACAAAAACTTTATTATGAACTACAAATCACATAGACAATGTATCGAAAACACAAATAAAACACTTTGATATTATTTAATATTCATGAAATTTTCAAAGTTGAAAAATCTCAATACGGTGAAAATTTTCTAAGTCCAAGATTTCCGTGAAAATTTTACAAGTGTTTGAAGTGACCAGCTGTCACCCGTTCAAAAACCGGTATGGATTCCCCGTCGTTCCACTTTTCTTAAAATTATTCTAAGTCCATACTTCAATACTACTAGGATCCAAATTCTTCAAGTTAAAGTTCTCTTGAATATAAGGTTCAAATTTGCTTCAACTGAATTGAATGAAATAAAAGTACTCACAGTTTGTCCGATTACGTCACACACTATTTCACTCACACATCTGGCGTATTCGTTGTCTCCCTCATTCACGTAGTTGCGGCATCCACTGCTATCTTTGTGCGAGCGAGTGCACACGCTGCCACCTTCTCTGCTGTTCTGCTCTTCTTCTCTTTGCACTGGTGTAAGCGAGATGCAAGATGTTCGCCCTTGACACTGATCTACTGCCCGTGGGTGCGAACGAGAAAGCCTAGAGTACTGTACCAACCAAGCATCCAGCTCAGAAGGAAATGTACAACAGACTTGTTTCTTCAAAAATACGACAGAGGTCCAACTGAATAAAATTCAAATCAAGACAACCACGTATATTCACGAACGGATTTTAATGAAACAAACACTGAATGTTAAGTAAAGCGTATCAAAATACATAAGTGAAAACCGCAAACGAATCGGTTCAGTCGTTTCCGAGATTAGCGTGAACAAACGCACAGACAAACAGACAAAAATCCTTAAAATCATTGTTTTGTGTTCTATTGCATTGATAAAAGCCCTCAACAATATTTTTTCTCATTTATCTTCCATGTACAGACAGCGATTTAGTTTAAGTAATAAAAGGAACTGCACTTATCCCGGGTGGCGAAATGAGAAGGGCGGTAAAATCGTCGATTTTGAAATAGTCGAACCCTCCCATGCTACCGATACGGAATGGGGGTGTCGTCTAGTTATTAGGGGCCTGCAAAATGAAACCTTATGGTCAGGACGGACCGAGACACGACGTGCTGTTTAGAAAGCAAGGTACTGGTAACCAAGTAGGTAGCAAAACCAACAGGGGCGGCATAATAACATATTTTGCCTCCCCCTCCTCCAAAAAATTCTAGATCCAGTACTGCTCAAAATCTGAATGCTTATTAAAGTAGAGGAATAAGCATTCCTACTTTAAGTCCAAATTGCAGATAAAAGAAAAGAAATAAGCATTCCTACTTTAAGTCCCAATGCATGATGGCATTCCTCAAGTAACGCGGAGCCACATAGGCCCCTAAAATATAGGTTTTCTTAAGTGCGACTTCATCCCGAGCCGCGTCCATAGCGGGAAGCGAGAGAAAAGTACTGGGTAAGCTTCCACCGGGTCACTTTTGCTATCGCCACCACCCTATCGATGTGGGCTTTCAAGCTGAGGCATCTGCCGAACTTCAGGTACTCCCAGATATTTGACGTGCGAGTACCTCGGCACATTTTCCCCAAAGAGCTTTAAGGGTGGCAGGAAGCGGACATTTACAAAAAGCAATGTCTGCTTCTTGTTGACGTTCACTAAGGAACCTCCATTTGAAAGCCTGTCAAGCAGGGCGCCTAGGACTGTCTGGAGGCGTACTTTGAGTTCAAACTAACTGCAAAAAGCACCGTATCGTCGGCGAAGAGTGCCAACTGAGCCTGGCCGGCAACTGGGATGTCGTCAGTGTATTACGCGTATCACTATGAAAAGCAGATGCTCATGGAAAGAGGCCACATAACAATCCTAAATGATGTTGGCATTATTGCTCCGAAAGCCCTTAACCTAACCAAACCTTACGTAACTTTTTTTTCATGTTGAAAAGACCTACCGTTTCGTCCACCCACGGGAAGTTGGGTGGAACCTAACCTTACCTTTTTAACGTGAGGAAACGAATCAAGAAAAATTGTACCCGTTAGGGTAAAGGCGCGTGTTGGCACAAACGCGCTTTCAACTCGGAGGACCGTATTTGTTGAGCGAAATCCAGTTTCCATCGCCCGATTGGCCCACGTTATGGAGGCATCAGTTGCAGGTCAAAAGCCCGCCTCTTGCACCCTGTGCGCTGGGGATGGATGGCCAGGTCAGTTGTTGCCTCCTGGTCTCTCCGCCACCACTTTGCAGAGCATGACGCTCTCCGCAAAGGCCTGCACTACTCTCCACGACGTACATGTGACGGACCACAGTCGACAGCGGAAGGTTGTCCGTCCTCCACTACCGTGCACAGTTCAGCGCGGTCTTCCGCCCAGGCTGAGCAGTCCGTCAGGGTGGGAACCTAACCTAACCTAATCTGTCTCGTAGTCAAGGAGTACAAGACAGCGCGGCACTCACCGCGCTTTTGTCTCCATGATGGAGAACAGAAAAAAATAATATCTAACTCTTTCCACGCAGATCGTAAAAGCCGATCAAGTTAATGGGTGGAAATGTGATCAGCAGCTAGGAACCTATCCTGTCACTACCAGTTTTGATTCCTTTTTTCACTATCCCGCCCACAATCACGTTAAGAATGGCGGTAGGTCTTGCCGCCCTCGGCTCTGTCTGCAAAGGCCCAGAGAAGCGCTTAAATTTTAAATTTCTAAATTTATATTTTTGAATTTTTGAACAACGCCATCTATCGGTGACCAAAAAACAATTTTGTAAGAATGCTCCAAATTTACCGAAATTGTAAATTTTTAGGGTTCCGTACCCAAAGGGTAAAAAAGGGGTCCTAATACTAAGACTTAACTATCCTTCTGTCTGTCACCAGGCTGTATCTCACGAAGCGTAATAGATAGACAGTCAAAATTTTCACTGATGATGTATTTTTGTTGCTGCTATGACACCAAATACCAAAAACTAAATAAAATGAATATTTAAGAGGGGCTCCTATACAACAAAAGTGATTTTTTATACACGAACCCTTCGCACGCGAGTCTGACTCGCACTTGGCAGATTTTATTAACCTTATATTAACTTTCAATTATCATTTTATAACACAAGTTTTAGCCAATGTAACGGAACAGTTATTTTATAGCAATTTTTCAAACAAAAATTGTTGACCTGAAATATTTTTTTTTATTGAATTTATTTTATATGAAAATTCAAAAAATTTTTTAATATAGTTTATTTCCATTTAACTAAAATAAGTAGGTACCATTTTGTTCGATAACTTTTTGCCATCTTATAGGTAGGGACATGATCCCATTGCTATAGAAATTTTGGGGCTCCCGATCAAAAAACTGCGTCAAGTAGTTTTGGCAGTCCACTCGTGATGTTAACCTGACACTGCCTAAAGAATTTTGAAAAGATCGAAACAGGTGCAAATCTGAAGGTGCCAGGTCAGGACTATACGGCAGATGCATTAACATCTCCCAGCCAAACTCTCTTAATTTTTGCTGAGTGGTTAAAAATTTGTGAGGTCTAGCGTTATCATGATGAAAAACCACACCCCTTCTGTTGATTAATTCCGGTCGCTTTCTCTCAACTTCTTGCTTTAATCTTACCAGTTGTTCGCAGTAGAGTTCTGAATCGATGGTGCTGCTTGGTGGTAATAGCTCATAATGAATAATGCCCTTCCAATCCCACCACACACACAGCATCACCTTGTTGCGAGTTAACCCGGGTTTCTCCACAGTCTGTGAAGCCTGACCGGCCTTTGACCATGACCTTTTTCGCACGTTCTTATCGAACGTGATCCACTTTTCATCACCAGTTATCAATTTCTTCAAAAATGGTTCGGTCTCTTTACGTCGTAATAAAGAATCACAAATGAGTACACGGTTCATCAGGTTTCTTTCAGAGAGCTCGTGAGGTACCCAAATGTCGAGCTTTTTTGTGTACCCCTTTTTTTTCAAATGCGCCAAAACTGATTTGTGGTCATTTCCCAGGTCTTCAGCTACGTCGTAACTACTGATATGCCGATATTGCTCCACTCTTTCAAAAATAGCATCCATTTTATCCGTAACAGGGCGACCAGAGCGACGTGCATCTTTGACATCAAAATTTCCGGATTGAAAAAGCTTAAACCAAATTTGTGCTACTCTCACAGACACTGCACTAGGTCCATAAACATTGCAATTTTTTTTCGCGGCTTGCGTTGCCTTTTTTTTGGTAAAAAAAAATGTATCGATATTCTTCATTAGATTCACTCATCTTGACGGTAAGAAAAACAAATGAAAATCACGCATTTTCCTAATTTGAATTTGAAATTATCTTCTTTAAAATTTAAACTTTTAAATGATACGAAAACCAACCAGGCACAAATAATATAGCCAAAGTGGTTTTTTTTTCAAGTTCAAACATACTATATGCGAAAAGACTTTTTCCCCAATCTAATAATATTAGCGAGCGAAAGCTACAATTCAAGTTGGGGCGAAAAGAACATTGTTTGTATGTAATTATGTATGTTTCGTAATAACCCTCGAACCGTTGAACTGATTTTGATAATATTCAGAATGAGTGTAGCGACTATTCATAGAATCTTAAGTCAGTTGTCATCAAAATCGGTTTAGCCGATTTTGAGATAGACGCATTTTGGTCAAATTAAATATTGCTCTATAACTTTTAAACCGTTATTCAGATTTGGATGAAACGTGACATTTCACTAGATAGTTTTGTTGCTTTATTTTTTATGAATATTTGATATCAAAATTATTTAACTAGTTTTGGAGATATTGAGTTAATTGGTTCAGTAAATTTACGTACTCGCTTTTGGAATGATAATTCATTTCACGTCGAACGTCTAATATTCTTTTAATTTAATATGGTGGAAAAGGGAGCGCTCTGTTTTTCTTCAAATGTTGAGACTAACATGCGGCTTCCTTATTAGATTCTACTTACTTCAAGAACATATTTAAATTAATTATGTATATTAACATAGTTCGTAAGTTCTGTAATACTAACACTAAATGTCATCACGAATTGTCTAACAAACAAGTTTGATGCGTTCCAGCTTCCCGAACAAGACGGTGGTTTAGCACCACACGCTGTGGCAGGTTATAGAGAAGACAAGGGAGTATAACCGGCCGTTATGCTTAGGGTTTGTGGACTATGAAAAAGCCTTCAATTTGATCGAAACATGGGCCGTGCTTCAGTCTCTCTAGCGATGCCGTATTGACTATCGGTATGTCAGTCCGAGTACAGGAGCAGTGCACGAAGGTTATTCCACTGCAAAGAGGTGTAAGACAGGGAGACGTTATATTTCCGAAACTGTTTACTGTTGCACTGGAAGATGCCTTCAAGCTTCTGGAATGGGAAGGATTTGGCATCAACATCAATGGCGAGTATATCACTCACCTTCAATTTGCCGACAATATCGTTGTCATGGCAGAATCGATGGAAGACTTAAGTACTATGCTCGGAGACCTAAAACGAGTTTCCCAACAGTCGGGCCTTAAAATGAACATAGACAAAACGAAAATAATGTCGAATTAGCGCCCCTACCTGTATGTGTTGGGAGCTCCACCCTCGACGTTGTAGACCAGTATATCTACCTGGGTCAATTGATTCAGGCAGGAAGTTCCAGCTTCAAGGAAGAGGTCTTTCGACGAATCCGACTCGGCTGGGCAGCGTACAGGAAACTACGCAGTGTCTTCTGTCCAAAATACCTCAGTGCCTCAAGACGAAAGTGTTTAAACAATGTGTGTTACCAGTGATGATTTATGGCTCTGAAACGTGGTCCCTTACTGTGGGTCTATAAGAAGGCTCAAGGACACTCAACGCGTTATGGAGAGGGCTATGGTCGGTGTTTCCCTACGTGGTCGAATCAGAAATGAGGAAATTCGTAGGAAAACAAAAGCCACTGACATAGCCCAGCAGATTAGTTCGTTGAAGTGGCAGTGAGCAGGACACATAGCGCGACGAAGCGATGGCCGATGGGGCAAAAAGGTTCTCGAATTGCGACCACGTACTGGCAAGTGAAGCGTAAGACACCCACCCACAAGGTGGTCTGAAGACCTGAATAAGGTCGTTAGAAAGCGCTGAATGCAGGCCGCTCTAGATCGGTCATTTTGGAAATCCTTGGGAGAGGCCTATGTCCTGCAGTGGCCGTTATGCGGCTGAAATGACGATGATGATGATGACTTTGGAAAAACAAATTCTGTGAGTCATTTGCAAATAAAGGATGGAATGCAGTGACGTATGCTTTATCGTTTAATTATAAAAATGGTACTCTATTGGATTATGCAATAAGAAAGAAAAAACTTGTATTAGATATGAGGATATCAATTGACACAAAAACTTTTATAGTCTTTTTTTGGCGGCAGGCAACCCAGGAGCTCATATTTCAATTTTATTGCTCCTTATTTTAATATTGTAAATTTAAATTATTTCATTGTTAAATCCAACAAATAATATTGTTTGTTTGTATAATAAGTTAGGTATTATCATAATTAATAATTTGTTTGTGCAATTTCAGTGTATTTTGTGAAATAATAGTGCTTTTAGTTGACGTTCAGTGGGTACAATTGTTACCGGCTTTTTGCAACTTTTACAAGATAAGAACGGTACAATAACTAATCCCTTGTATATATTTCAATAAAACACCGCGCCCTTTGTGCACTGTTTTTCATATCTTTCGGAATTCCCTAGTTAAAACAGATAATTCTACAATTTTTTTTTCAAAACAGTAGGTTATGTAATTGTTATTTCCTAGTTAGGTGATCGGTTTTGTTAGCTCGATCTTGCTTATTCTAGCGTTTATTATCTTCCTTAAACATGATAACTGTCATAACTAGTGATTTAGCTTTTATATTTAACGAATGTATTGATGAAGGCATATTTCCTAACCTAATGAAATGTAGTAAACTAATCCCCTTATTCAAGAAAGGAGAATAAACAGATCCTGGCAACTGCAGACTTATATCTATCCTGCCAGTTTTGGGTAAGGTGTAGAAAAGATAATGCTCAATAAAATGCTACTTCACTTCAAGACCTACAACCTTTTCCATAGCCAACAGTTCGGCTTTACTGGTGGAAAATCAACCACCGATGCGGGAGGGACTCATCACTCATATTTACGAGGCATGGGAGAACAAAAATGATGGGATTGGATCCTTTTGCGATCTTTCTAAAGCATTTGATTGCGTAGAACATCCGATACTTTTGCTTAAATTTCGTCAATAAGGTTTTGATGAAAATTCCATTAAATTAATAGAATCTTATTTAACAGATAGGCTTCAGACTGTTGATTTAAACAGCATAAAATTGAACGGATCTAATGTTAAAATCGGCGTACCATAAGGTTCCATTCTAGGACCTTTCCTTTTCTTAGTTTATATAAATGACTTGCCTTATATGATTGAGAAACAGGCAGGCATAGTGCTGTTTGCTGATGACATCTCGCAAATAATCAAAATTGACCGTCATGACCGTGAACAGCACCTTGTCTTGCATTTCTGATTGGTTTACTGCTAATAACTTCAAGTTAAATGCGAAAAAGACCCAATGCATTCCATTTTCTCTTCCCACTGTGAGGCAAGTCTGCGTTGACATACTGATAGATGGCGAAAAACTCGATCTTGTTGAAAATACTACCGTCCTAGGAATTACGATCGACTCGAAACTTCAATGGGGCGCTCATATATCTAAACTTTCAAATAAGCTTAGCTCTGTGGCTTCTGCTGTTAGGAAAATAAGACAATTGACAGATGTAGCAACTGCTAGACTAGTGTACTTTAGTTAGTTTCATAGTATAATGTCATTCGGCATACTGCTATGGGGGAGTGCAGCCATATTCAGACTATTCTTATTTCACAAAAAAGGGCAATTATGACCTAGAGATTCACTCAGAGAATTTTCAAGGAAATAAGTACTTTACCATCACAGTATATATTTGAAAACATACTGTGTGTAAGGAAAAATATTTTCACATGCAATAAAGTAAGCGATTTTACCGTTAGAAACTTATGCAATAAGAGTGTAAAACGTTTATGGGGAACGATATACTTTTTTTATAATTAACTGCCACAATCGGTCCTTGATATGCCAGACAAAAGTTTAAAGCTTATGTAAAGAAGATACTCGGTGAAAAGGCTTATTATAGGGCCGATGACTATCTTAAAGTCTACAAAGTCTGGCTTGAGCTTGGCGCGGGTCCCTCTTAAAAGTTTGTATACTCAGAAATGGTCATAATTTGGTACATTAGGTACATACTGAATCTACAACTTGATTTGACATTATTTAAAATTTCCACATTAAAAAATTAAATTTTAATTTAAATTATGACAACAAACAATGTATAATCTGTCCACATATCAACTATAAATATTAATTTCATTGTGAGTTGACGTTATTGGAGGAAATGCTGCAGTGCAGTTTGTTACCGCTTTTTCTGCACTAGCGCTTTGGAGGCGGCAGGAAACTTAGCTCTAAGTAACTTTTTGACTTCAACAATTATTGTGCAACAAAACAAAGTGACGATTATTAAGAGATATTATAAATATCCTATGATTATAAAGATATATTTGAATTAAATTGAGACCTAGTTAGAGAATAGTTTATACTAAAAAGATTGATAGAGAAAAAAAATAAAAGATACAGTGGGATTGTTTCATGAAATAAGTAAGAATGAATACATGGTAAATAGAAGTTTCGTGAGTAATAAAATTAAAATAACATAAATATGAATGATATAAATGAAGACAGAAAAATTTGCGAAAAAATGTATACACCTAATCGTTCCTACCTTGAAACTACTTGTTGGTATAAAAAGAAGGAGGGTGACCAAGGAAAGGAGACATTAAAATGAGGAGAATTTGGTAAGGATTAATGGTGTTAAAAAACGAGGAGTTTCACTTACTTAAAATTAAATAAATTTAATATAACAAAACACATTGATGTTATATATTTGATGATAAAAACTTTTGATACCTACTATTTTGTGATTGGATAAGACTTAATAAAAAAGTTTAGATTAATCCAGGATGAAGATTTAAGGATAACACAAAAAATTAAATTAATGATAAAAATGAAGAGATGATAGAAGAAGATGATTGAAATCTAAACTCAGATATTGAAATAGATAATAATTACTAAAGAAGATGTTTAGTAAATTTTAATGAATATGTTTAAGAAGAAGTGTTTAAAATGGATATAAATCACTAGCTTTAACCCGCAATTTCGTCCGCGTAGAAGTCGAAAATGGTTCTAATAGGATTTTTAATTGGTTTTTTACGAATTAATATTGTGATAAAATATGAATTATTATGTTAAAAGGTTTGAATATTAGGTTGGGGAGAAAGTCTTTTCGCATATAGTATGTATGAACTTGTAATAAAACCATTTTGGCTATACTATTTGTAAAAATTTGCGATGTTTATGGACCTAGTGCAGTGTCTGTGAGAGTAGCACAAATTTGGTTTAAGCTTTTTCAATCCGGAAATTTTGATGTCAAAGATGCACGTCGCTCTGGTCGCCCTGTTACGGATAAAAAGGTTTTTTTTTTCAAAGTGGAGCAAGATCGGCATATCAGTAGTTACGACGTAGCTGAAGAACTGGGAATTGACCACAAAACAGTTTTGGCGCATTTGAAAAAAAAGGGGTACACAAAAAAGCTCGATATTTGGGTACCTCACGAGCTCTCTGAAAGAAACCTAATGAACCGCGTACTCATTTGTGATTCTTTATTACGACGTAATGAGACCGAACCATTTTTGAAGAAATTGATAACTGGTGATGAAAAGTGGATCACGTACGACAAGAACGTGCGAAAAAGGTCATAGTCAAAGGCCGGTCAGGCCTTACAGACTGTGGAGAAACGCTTTTTTTTTGTACGGAGGAAAGATCCCTGTTACGGATACCCGTAACAGGGCGGCCGGAATTAATCAACAGAAGGGGTGTGGTTTTTCATCATGATATCGCTAGACCTTACACATCTTTAACCACTCAGCAAAAATTAAGAGAGTTTGGCTGGGAGGTGTTAATGCATCCGCCGTATAGTCCTGACTTGGCACCTTCAGATTTCCACCTGTTTCGGTCTCTTCAGAATTCTTTAGGCAGTGTCAGGTTAACATCACGAGAGGACTGCCAAAACTACTTGACGCAGTTTTTTGATCAGAAGCCCCAAAATTTCTATAGCAATGGGATCATGTCCCTACCTATAAGATGGCAAAAAGTTATTGAACAAAGTGGTACCTACATACTTTAGTTTAATGTAAATAAACTATATTAAAAAATGTTTTGAATTTTCATATAAAATGCTAAAAGACTTTTTCCCCAACCTATTATAATATAAAATTTAATTTTTTTTATTATAACGTAGGGATTTAAAGGCCTAGCAGACCCGGCGAACCTCCCTCTCCCGCTCCCTCTCCCGTTTACTTTCCGTTCTCGTCATTTACTATACCGAGAGAGAGCGACGGAACGCTTAGAAATGGTTAAACTAATCTGGTTTCTCCATACAAACTTCGGACTCCCATTTCACCCCCTTAGAGGTTGAATTTAGAAAAATCCTGAAATATGTTCCCCGTTCCCCGTTCCCCGTTCCCGTTCCCGTTCCTGTCATTTGCTAGACCGCAAGAGAGCGACGGAACGCTTCAAAATGGTCAAACTTATCTTGTTTGTCTATACAAACTTTGGACCGTTTCACGCCCTTAGGGTATGTATTGTAAATTCCTAAAATACGTATTCACTTATTTACCGCCGGGAGTACTCTTGCGAAGTTTCGAATAAAATGGTCAAACTAATCGTGTTTCTCCATAAAAACTTTGGACCCTCGTTACACCCCGTTAGGGGATGAATTTTGAAAAATTCTGAAACACGTATTTACTTATTTACTGCCGGGAGTACTCTTGCAAAGTTTCGAATAAAATGGTCAAACTAATCGTGTTTATCCACCCCCCCCCCCGTTCCACCCCATTAGGAGGTGAATTTTGAAAAATCCTTCCTTAGTGCAACCCTAGACCTCAAAAAGAACCTATGTGCCAAATTTGGAGTCTTTAGATCTAGAGGTATGGGCTGTGCGTTGACATGTCAGTCAGTCAGTCAGTCAGTCATTCAGTTTCTTCTTTTATATATATAAGATTTAGATGAATACAAAAAAAATGTAAAACATACTTATTTTTCAAAAGATAAATATGATATTGGTACAGTGGATGGATATGAGGCTAGAATTTACTTATTAGTAGACAAGTATTGTAGTAAAAGGCCTTACAGATGTACGGAAAAAGATAAAAAACAAATTAAAGCACAAATAGGAAAATTATTATACAATAAATTGAAGCGGCAGATGCAAGTACTTCAATTTGTATAGAAAATACGCAAAGTACAACACAGTGACACCGTGTCTACGCGCGTGATTTTGGTATGGCGGCCCCGCGCTACGCGTGTTTTGTGCGGAGCGGTGTGTCAATCGCTTTACAAACACATTTATTAACAAAAGTATGCTTATTTGCCGAGTGTACATCTATGTTTTTTCTTTTACAGACTTCTAGACTATGATAGAAATAATAATTTTGTTGGGACTTTGATCAAAAATATGTAAAATCTGCTTGTCGCGGTAAATCAAGTGTCTGATTCAAGCATGGACGTGTAATATTATCACGGAAAAAATATTTTATACTTAAGATTTTCTGCATTTGCTTATGAACGCATAATCTTCAGGGCTGAACTGAATTGTTGTTTAGAAACACGCGAACGTTTTGAAGTGGTATAATTTGTCCCACTGCTTTGAGACCGTTTTTTCTTCGGAAACTTATGTATCCCTTTTTACAGAACAAACTAAGATTGCGAAACATTGTGTCTCGCAATCTTAGTTTGTTCTGTAAAAAGGGAAAGGCTCTACATTTTTACGGTATGGTGTTATGGCTTGCTATATATTTTTTTTGATTTGAAACTCAGAACTTTGTCACGACCATAATAACAATGACTGACAGCCGTACATTGGACCTTACGCAACAGTGGCGCCAACTGGTGAGCATAAAAATGATAGCCCCCATTAAATAAGATTGTTATGCCTCAGACTCAACCATTCTGCATTTTGGTCTATCCCTTTATGAATAGAAGATAGAAAAAAGACTGTTTTTGTAACACAAGAGGGACATTTCCAATAGAATTTTCTACCTTTTGGCTTAAAGACTTCACCAGCCATATTTCAGAGAGTATTAAGTAATATTTTGATAAAACGTAAGCTAAATAATTTTACTGTCAATTACATTGATGATATTATTATATTTTTTGAGAATTTTTCTCAACATATTCTAGTTTTACTTGAAACAGTTGCTAGAGGCAAAAAAAAGAAGGCTTTAGATAAAAATTTTCAAAATGTACATTTGTTCAGCTACAGCAAAATATTTTTGTCACATACTTGGACATAATTCTATTAGACCCTTAAAAAACTACCTATCTGATTTAAATAAGGAATTTTCTCGTTCCTAAAACTCAAAAGAACGTGAGCCAATTTTTTGGGAAAATTAATTTTATTACGAATATATACCAAGAAGTGCTATAATTTTAGATCCATTGCATAACTTGCTTCAAACTCATCTAAAATTTATTTGGTCTTATGAATGACATAGCTCTTTATTTTTGTCAAGAGTAATTTTAAAAAGGCTCTTTATTTTGTCAAAGTCTTTTGACAAAATAAAGAGACTTTTTGGTTCTCAACCAAATCCTGGAAATTTTTGATCAAAATTTACCTATATATTTAAACGGATGCCTTTTTGGAAGATGTTAGAGCTATCCTAAAACAAACTCAACCAAATGGAAAAGCAAACCCTGTGGCTTATTTTTCAAAAAAACTCAATACAGCACAAAGGAAAAGAAAGCAATTTATTTGGAATGCTTAGCTATAAAAGAAGCGATAAAATACTGGCAATACAGTTTGATAGGTTAATCTTTTACAGTATATTCAGATCACAAACCACTAGAAAATATGAATTTAAAGTCCAGAACTGATGATGAATTAGGTGATTTAGTATATTATCTGTTACAATATGAATTTAAAATAAAATTTGCTCAGAAAAACAAAATTTGGAGGCTGATTGCTTGAGTAGAAACCTTGAGATAGAATAAAAAAAAAAAAAAAGCATAGGAACAGTTGAAGATTGTGAATTTTATTAGACTTGAAGATATTTTATCAGATCAGAATCAGAATGTAGAGTTACAAAAAAATAAAAGTAAATTGATTGAAAAGCAAGGATTATATTTCAAGAAAATCGAAAAAAGATCAGAGGATTTCAGTATTAGATTATTAAAAAGTATTCATGAGAATTTATGCCATATTGCAATTGGGCAAATGCAGAAGACTATAAGTCCCCTCTATACGATGACAAATTTGACGGAGAAAATTAAATCAATTTGAAGGAATTTTTACATTTTAATTAAAAATAAATCAACGGGACATGATAAATTTGGTTTTCTATCTCATTTAGATTCGGCTACGAGACCTTTTGAAATAGTTTCTATTATAGATATGATTGGAGGATTTGGTGGTTCGAGACCCACTAAAAGATATTTGCATTTGTTGGTGGATCATTTTACTAGATATGCATTTATCTTAACCTCAAAAGCTCAAAGTGCAAGTGATTTTATAAAATTGGTTCAAAATACAACTGAAGTAAAAAATATCGGCATACTATTAACAGATCAACATCCATGAATTAATTTAAAGGAATTCAAGGACTTTTTAGATAACAAGGCCATAAGAATAATTTTCATAGGGGTAAATGCACCTTTTCCGAATGGTTTAAATGAGAGACTCAACCAAACTCTAGTGAACAAAATGAGATGTAAGATAAATGAAAAAGGAAATAAAAGAGCTTGGACTACGAAAGCTCCAGAATGCGTTAGTAAATATCACTCAGTTACGGGAAGGAAATAAGGTTTCCTTAGTTGTTTTTTTTAGAGATTATGGTTTTTGGTTTATTTTTCAGTGTACGTACGTCAATAGTATTTTAAAATATGTTTTAAGTTAAAAATACCAATGATATGAAAATAGTGTTTAAAAAACATTATGTATCGTTTTTCATAGGTAAGTGGTGTCTGATTTCTAAGATGCCATTTGGCATCTTACGTAGTTTAATGACAGCCAATAAAATAATGACAGCCTGACTAAAAGTCATCGTAGCACCGAAGAGCTTCTCGTATTTTGTGCTACTTGTAATCAGCCATCTAAACACAGACCACGCTCGAAGTTGTTTAACTTACGAAAGAGCTAGCAATGGGTAATCTCGAGCCACTAACCTTCTCGATAGTATTGTAGGTGTTATAGAAATACACTTATAAAGGACACGTATATTCATTAGATCCTCTTTCAGATAGGCTTATTTTGCCCGAAAAAACACCCAATCGCTTCTGAAAATGCCACGAAGGTCGTCAAAACTTTCATTTCTCTCTTCTAGTTCTCATTCAGTAGGTGGCAAGTATAATGCCCTGAATAGATTGAAATTCAGCATCCAAGTTATGAAACTCACCAAAATTATTCAGACTGAAATTACACCTTAGAAAAGTTCCTTCTACGGGAACTGAATACGTAATCGACGCTGCCATGAGTCGTTTCCGTTGACGCAAGACGTAACAGTAATAGAGGAACAAATATCTAAAAATAAAAATATATTTTTAACAAATTTTTGACCTAGAATTTTGTTGGACGGAGAACTTTATAGCTAGGGAAGTTGGTTTTTCAGAATATTGAATTTTGAAGCAAACAAGTTGACAATGGCATTAGTTATAAAACATATCATGTACCTACGTTTTGTAAAAAAATATATGTTTGAAATAACAAAAATGTTATTTACAAAAACTATATTTATAGACCTTGGAAAAAATACTTATAATGATTAAAAGTATTTTTTTCAAAAGGAAATAATATGATATACCACCACGTATTTTCATATGGGAGAGTCATACTAATTCTGCACGATAGAAATCAGTCGAATATGTAGTAACAAAATGTTGTTAAATTATGATTTTCAAGACCATTTGCAAAATTTATCATCAATTTATGTCATGATAGTTTTCATAATTGCATTTTTTCTGACTCTCTCCTTTATCCGTCCTAAACGAGTTGACATTCAGTAAAATAAGACTGTTTCATCCGTCAATATCAACTTAATTTGGTAGGATCATGTTTAACCTGGTAGTAAAATATATCGTAGCTTTCAAATTAAGACTTTTCTTGTCAAAATGAAAAATAAAATCAACCATATTATAAGATATGCAACACACTGCGTAAGATCATTTTTTATTCTATCGTCCTAATCCCTATTCTATGTCGCTATTCGTATTCGTCTTGCGAGCGCAAAACATTCGAATATGATATTATTCGAGATATTTTTTCGATTCGGCTGCTTTATTCATGTTCTCGAAAATATCATTTTTCATGCTCTCACTTGCCCCTGTTAAATATTATAGCGACGGATTCGTGTCTCGCGAAATTTCTCGGATGCACTGACTTTTTGGACGTATTTTGGTGTTTGATTTATTTATAAACTCTATGGGGCCAACTTATGTGCGCTTCGGAAAAAGGACGGTGGCATTCGCCCTATTGCTGTAGGTAACACAATCCGCCGCATAGCTTCCAAAATCTGCTGAAGGCACATCATTCTCAATCTACAACAAGAGTTTCAACTAACCCAGTTAGGTTTTAGAACTAAAGGGGGGTGTGAGGCTGCCGTTCATGCGGCCCGCACCTTTCTTAATTGTGGCGGAGGCGAAGTGTTCCTAAAGGTTGAAAAATGCTTTTAACTCCTTGGATAGGGGCGCTCTGCTGACTGAAGCTAAAAATTTAATTCCTAGCACTTATTCTTATTTGTGGCAGTGCTACGGTAAACCAACCAGCTTGGTATACAATGGCCAGCTCATTGAATCGGCGGTCGGCTGTCAGCAGGGTGACCCACTCGGACCG
The DNA here is from genome assembly GCA_943193695.1 of Acrobasis suavella. NCBI lineage: Eukaryota > Metazoa > Arthropoda > Insecta > Lepidoptera > Pyralidae > Acrobasis > Acrobasis suavella. Next base: position 36,991,897 of record OW971928.1, read on the forward strand.
GCTATTTTCAGTTTGGCTATACATCCTTATATTAAAGTTTTGGCTTCAAAATTCAACGTTTGGTACCTGGATGACGGGACCTTAGCATCCTTAGCTGCATCAGTTTTATTAGATTTAGACAAAATTATAAAATCATTTGGCAAAATCGGTTTAGAACTAAATTTTTCAAAATGTGAATTATTTATAAGTGACGACGTCTCTCTAGAATCTCGGAACGATCTAAATTCTAAATTAAATGTATTGGCTCCAGTTATAAAAATTATAAATGAGCAGTCACTCCGCTTTCTGGGGTCACCGGTGCTGGAGGATTCCTTCACAAAATTTGTAGAAGAAAAATTAATAGCTTTTGAAGACTCCTCCAGACGCCTAACGGACATCAATCCCCACATGGCATATTCGATCATAAAATTCTGTCTCTTTATACCCAAGTCCACCTACACACTCCGTTGTACACCACTTTGAACCTATAACCATCTTTTGACTGTGCTCGATCTAAAAGTCCGAAACACTTTAACCAATATTTTAAATTGTAAACTAGATGACACAAATTGGATCCAAGCAACATTACCAATTCGCCACGGTGGTCTTGGAATCAGAAAAATTTCAAGTGTAGCACTTCCAGCGTTCCTGTCCTCAGTCTATAGCACGGCTAACCTCGTCGGTAAGATTTTAGGCCCATCGTTAAGCGACGTAGGGGTAGCAGGCTTAGCTGTGGCCAGGGATGCTTGGATCGGTGCAACCGGTCCGGGCCATGCTTTACCCTCGAATTCGGCTTCGCAGCGGCAATGGGATGAGCCTCTCTGCCTACTTATTCAGAAACAACTATTAGATAATACGAATAGTGAGGTGGAGAGGTCTCGCCTCTTAGCTAGCTGTGAGCCGGAGTCGGGTTACTGGTTAAATGCCATACCGTCATTTAGGTACCCTCTTGGAGAGAAATACATTTAATTTAGCGGTTAGTCTACGATTAGGGGCTAGAACGAATGAGCCACATCGCTGTCGCTGTGGTGGGGATGTCGATTCCCTGGGTCACCACGGCCTGGCTTGTCGTCGCAGCGCAGGGCGTATTTCACGTCATGCCACCTTGATTGACGTCATCCGTCGGGCTCTTGCCAGTGCCGGTGTGCCAGCAATTTTAGAACCGAATGGTATCACGCGGGACGATGGCAAGAGGCTCGACGGCATGACGCTCATCCCTTGGAAGAACGGGCGGTCGCTTGTGTGGGATGCTACGTGTGTAGACACTGTAGCTCCAACCCATGTACGAGCGACTGCTCGAAAAGCGGGCGCGGCAGCGACGGCAGCGGAAGCCATCAAGAGGCGCAAATATTCGGCTCTAGGGGAGCCGTATATATTTGTGTCTTTTGCAGTGGAGACCTTAGGGCCTTAGGGTGCGAAAGGTCGTCAAATTTTTAAGGAAATTTCCGCACGCCTGATCGACTTTTCGGGGGACCCAAGGGCCGGAGCGCATTTCGGACAGCGTCTAAGTATTGCTATTCAACGCGGAAATGCTGCCAGTCTCTTGGGTACTTTGCCCTGTGACGGCAGCGATTTGGCCTCCATTTTTTATATAATTTAATATAAGTTTTTATTATTTAATTATTTTTATTTTATTTAGTTTTAATTGAAGTAGGTAGTATTTTAGTTTGTTGAGTTTTAATTAATTTTTTTTTCTTATATTGTATATATTTTTGTGTGTTTAATTAAAAATTTATAAAAGGCTCTCTTTTATCGATATTTTTTGCGTTTTTAAATTTTATTAAGATTTGTTATTGTGTTTTTGTAATGGCACACACATCTAGATTGATGCATGGAAACTTGTAAGCGACGCACCGTATGGTGAGTTTGCGTGTCTGTGTGAAGGGACTAATATGTTGCAATTTAGATTTAGAGCATAGCACTGATTAAAGTGACCGACGATATTAAATCCGGTATGGAGGATACTAAACTCACTGTACTGGGTTTAGTGGACTTTTCTAATGCCTTTAATACCGTCGACCATACATAACATCCTCCTAGCAATTCTCTCCCATCATTCCATTTCACCTTCGGCAGTTGATTGGTCTTCTACTTATCTTCGTAGTCGTCAGCAGTCAGTTTGTTTTACCGAACGTAAGTTGGAGCAACATTGACACCGGCGTACCACAAGGCGGGATTCTTTCTATATAACTGTTTTCAATCTTTGTAGATTTCATAACAAAAGAACTTCAGTGCCCGTATTATCTTTCTGCCGATGACTTGTAACTTTATGCTCCGACTGAAGTCGACCAGGTAGACAGCGCCCTAGAAAGAATAAATGCTAATGGGCGGTTTGGAATAACAGTTAAATCCAACAAATGTCAAGCTACACTGATTGGCCGCTCAAAGGTCTTCTTGAAATTTTTGAAGTGAAAACTTTTTTAGCGGCTTTGTACACTTTTTTGTAATGGGTAAAAAATGTTAAACTCGCATCAGGACACGTGACCTGTTCGAAAATTCGTAAGACAGATGGAGAGTAAACAGCCGGCGCGGCGTAGAAGAGGTAGTGTCCCCCTCTCTTTCTACGGCGCGGCGAAAATGTATGCCTGCGCCTAATATTCAAGTTTTCACTTCTGCTGGCACTCCCGGAGTGCAACCCGTCGTTTTTTTTCGAACTTAAGTCGTATTGACAATGGCTCCTTACCACCAGTTTTGTATGAAAACTTCATCATTCCGCTTAGTTTCAGCGTGAAAGGCCTTGGACTACAATAAGATACCAGTTTCGCCCAAAATGTGCAGGTTTCTGAGACTGCTCGCAAGATAATCAATGGATTGCGCTCCCTGAAAATATTTTTCTTCGAACTCTTATTCTTCTTATTCTGGCCTTTGGTAATGAGTGTAACTCGGACTTAAATTGTGACCTCTTAAATAACTCGACTGAATTTAAAGTAACTGTCTTCGATTTACTTATAGTCTTCATAAGTACGACCATGTGTCTGCTTACCATACTCAACTTAAGTAATTACCTATTCGTCAGCGTATCCGGCTGCATATTCTCACAACCCTCTTTTCCATTCTTTTTACCCTTAAAATTCCGTCATATCTCAAATCAAAATTAACTTTCCTTGGCGATACTCATATTAAAAACCTTCGTTCTTCTAGCACTCTCCGACTTAATATACTGTTTAACCGGAGTGGGTTTATCGAAAGTTCTTTTGCTGTTCAAGCGGCAAAGCTTTGGAACGCCCTACTAATCAATATCCAGCAGGCTACGTACTCGTGTAGCGTTTAAAAGTGTAGTGCGTGCATTATCGTCGGGAACTGTCAGATAGAATAAAAATCATATATTATCTAGTAAACGTATCGGTTATTATATCTTATATTTTGAATGTAGGTTTATTGATATATATTATTATTCACTTAATATATATTTATATCATATATTATTACTAGTAATATATGTTTCAAAATTACCTACGTAATTTGCACTTCTAATTCTCGCCATCACCAGTGGGTCAATGGGTAGATAAAAACTATGGCTTTAAGCCTATTACAATAAATATAATTGTGAGCACTACGCTTTCTATACTAGCTAGAGAGCGCTAATAGAGATTTAGGATTTTGATCGACGTATTTATAAGCTTTTATACATCGTATCTATGGTTTTTTGGCCTTAATAGGTCAACTAACGCGCTTGTACGTTCTTGTAGAAATTAAAGGAAAATAGTTCGACGTATTCATACGTTTTTCGGCATTATACGGTTTTTGGCCGTATCAGAACATTGACCGTGAGTAAGTGCAGGCGATGCGGCCAGCACTCATCACTATTATGATTCCCTTCTTCGCGCAAAAGCAGCTTTTTGGTTTTATTGTCCTTGCTGTGCCTGACCCGCTAGGGGTAAAGTCGAGATAATGGCACTTTTTCGTTTGTACGGTAAAGTTTACTTATTTACAAGACATTCGTCTGAACTAAATTTTCTTTGATATTATTCCGTGGTAAGTGTCGACAACCCCACAATTATTCCGCGAACAAACCGTGCATATATTAAGGTGGCTTCAAACAAAAATCATTTTGTAGGCTAATGGAGACTGGACACTATTTCTTACGCTAAAGAAAAAGATAACTTATAGTTTAATTTGCCAGATATGTGTTACAAGATATTACATTCAGTTTCGTCCAGTAATATATAGGTATACCATCACCGGTGTGCAAATTTAGTCAGACAGGCTATTATCTATAAATATAATAAAATCATAACCGATCGCTGTCTGTACATAGAAGATAAATAAGAAAAATTTTGTTGGGGGCTTTCATCAACGCAATAGAACACAAAACTATGATTTTTAGAATTTTTGTCTGTTTGTCTGTGCGTTTGTGCACGTTAATCTCAGAAACGGCTGCACCGATTCGGTTGCGGTTTCAGTAATGTGTTTTGATAAGCCTCACTTAACATTAAGTGTTTGTTTCATCTAAAGCCGTTCATAAATAAAAAAGTTATATTAATTAAAGGAATCAGGTCATCAATTTTTGTTTGAAAAATTGCTATAAAATAACTGTTCCGTTATATTGGCTAAAACTTGCGTTATAAAATGATGATTGAAAGTTAATATAAAGTTAATAAAACCTGCCAAGTGCGAGTCGGACTCGCGTACGGAGGGTTCCGTATGTATAAAAAAAAATATTACATTATGTATGAAAAATCACTTTTGTTGTATAGGAGCCCCTCTTAAATATTCATTTTATTTAGTTTTTGGTATTTAATGTCATAGCAGCAACAAAAATACATCATCAGTGAAAATTTTGACTGTCTATCTATTACACTTCGTGAGATACAGCATGGTGACAGACAGAAGGACAGAAGGATAGTTAAGTCTTAGTATTAGGACCCCGTTTTTACCCTTTGGGTACGGAACCCTAAAAATTGACAATTTCAGTAAATTTGGAGCATTCTTACAAAATGGTTTTTTGGTCACCGATAGAAAATTTAAATTTACAAATTTAAAATTTAAGTGCTTCTCTGGCGCTCTGCAGACAGAGCCGAGGGCGGCAAGACCTACCGCCATTCTTAGCGTGATTGTTGGCGGGATAATGAAAAAAGGAATCAAAATTGGTAGTGACAGGATAGGTTCCTAGCTGCTGATCACATTTCCACCCATTCACTTGATCGGCTTTTACGATCTGCGTAGAAAGAGATATTCATTTTTTGCTGTTCTCCATCATGGAGACAAAAGCGCGGTGAGTGCCGCGCTGCCTGGTACTCCTTGACTACGAGACAGATTAGGTTAGGTTAGGTTCCCACCCTGACGGACTGCCCAGCCTGGGCGGAAGACCGCGCTGAACTGTGCACGGTAGTGGGGGACGGACAACCTTCCGCTGTCGACTGTGGTCCGTCACATGAACGTCGTGGAGAATAGTGCAGGCCTTTGCGGAGAGCGTCATGCTCTGCAAAAAGGTGGCGGAAAGATCAGGAGGCAACAACCGACCTGGCCATCCATCCCCGGCGCAAAGGGTGCAGGAGGTGGGCTTTTGACCTGCAACTGATGCCTCCATAACGTGGGCCAATCGGGCGATGTAAACTGGATTTCGCTCAACAAATACGGTCCTCTGAGTTGAAAGCGCGTTTGTGCCAACACGCGCCTTTACCCTATCGGGTACAATTTTTCTTGATTCGTTTCCTCACGTTAAAAAAGGTAAGGTTAGGTTCCACCCAACTTCCTGTGGGTGGACGAAACGGTAGGTCTTTTCAACATGAAAAAAAGTTACGTAAGGTTTGGTTAGGTTAAGGGCTTTTAGAGCAATAATGCCAACATCATTTAGGACTGTTATGTGGCCTCTTTCCATGAGCATCTGCTTTTCATAGTGATACGTGTAATACACTGACGACATCCCAGTTGCCGGCCAGGCTCAGTTAGCACTCTTCGCCGACGACACGGTGCTTTTTGCAGTTAGTTTGAACTCAAAGTACGACTCCAGACAGTCCTAGGCGCCCTGCTTGACAGGCTTTCAAATGGAGGTTCCTTAGTGAACGTTAACAAGAAGCAGACATTGCTTTTTGAAAATGTCCGCTTCCTGCCACCCTTAAAGCTCTTTGGGGAAAATGTGCCGAGGTACTCGCACGTCAAATATCTGAGAGTACCTGAAGTTCGGCAGATGCCTCAGCTTGAAAGCCCACATCGATAGGGTAGTGGCGATAGCAAAAGTGACCCGGTGGAAGCTTTACCCAGTACTTTTCTCTCGTTTCCCGCTATGGACGTGGCTCGGGATGAAGTCGCACTTAATAAAACCTATATTTTTTTTGGGGGCTGATGTGACTCCGCGTTACTTGAGGAACGCCATCATGCATTGGAACTTACTAGGAATGCTTATTTCTCTACTTTAGTAAGCATTCAGTTTTTAACCAAGTAGGTAGCAAAACCAACAGGGGCGGCATAATAACATATTTTGTCTCCCCCCCCCCCCCTCCAAAAAATTCTAGATCCTGTACTGCTCAAAATCTGAATGCTTATTAAAGTAGAGAAATAGCTTCAGCTTTGGAGCAGTACAGGATCTAGAATTTTTTGGAGGGGGGGATATGCCGCCCTTGTTGGTTTTGCTACCTACTTGGTTACCAGTACCTTGCTTTCTAAACAGCACTTCGTGTCTCTCCGTCCTGACCATAAGGTTTCATTTTGCAGGCCCCTATTAACTAGACGACACCCCCATTCCGTATCGGTAGCATGGGAGGGTTCGACTATTTCGAAATCGACGATTTTACCGCCCTTCTGATTTCGCCGCCCGGGATAAGTGCAGTTCCTTTTAGTACTTAAACTAAATCGCTGTCTGTACATGGAAGATAAATGAAAAAAATTATTGTTGAGGGCTTTTATCAATGCAATAGAACACAAAACAATGATTTTTAGAATTTTTGTCTGTTTGTCTGTGCGTTTGTGCACGCTTATCTCGGAAACGGCTGAACCGATTCGGTTGTGGTTTTCACTAATGTATTTTGATACGCTTCACTTAACATATAGTGTTTGTTTCATTTAAATCCGTTCATAAATAAAAAAGTTGTATCAATTTAAAGAACCACGGCCTACATTTTTGTTCTAAAAATTGATTTTAAAGTTACCAATGCAACTGATTGGCTAAAACTTTTGTTAATCGTTATATAAAATGATGATTGATTGACTCGCGCACAAAAGGTTCCATGCCATTATCTATAAAAATCATGTTTTTTTTATGGGAATACCTACTTCTCCAAGACCCAGGACAATTTGAAAAAGGCCATTTTTCAACTTGCCCTGACCGGGGTTCGAACCCGGGAACTCTGGGTGGCGGACTAGCATGGTGAACACTACGCCACGGAGGTCGTCTTAATTAAAGATAAAGATAAAGATAATTTATTTGCCAAACATGTGTTACAAGATATTTATTTAAACTTAATTGCACGAAAAAAAGTGTACAAATGGCGGACTTAACGCCAAATGGCGTTCTCTGCCATTCAACCATTGGACCAAGTGGAAAATAATTTGGGTGGTGCAACAGAATGAGTAAACTAAATAGAAAAGCATTAATTAAATATCTAAAAGAATACATTAAGTTTCGTCCAATCATGTTTACCATCACCGGTCTGCAAATTTTGTCAGTAAAGCATCATCTATCATAAAAATACTATAAAAAATATACCTACTTAATCTATAAACATTTTACGATTTACTATGAAACAAAGTCAATTTACAGTTTATCAGATAAGAAATCCTTAACACTATAATAACATTTATCTATCAAAAATAATTTAATTTTTTTCTTAAATAAAGTCAAATTAAATTCTTTATATTGTTTTGGTATTTTATTAAATATTATCGGTGCTATACCTAATACACTATCATGTAATAATGCAGTTTTTGATGAATGTATGTACAATTAGAACTGAGGTTGTCTTAATCAACATTAATCACTTCTTAATTCTAAAAATATAACAAGTCCTATATATTTCCAAGATCTACACCGTATGTCTGAACAAAACAATCTTCACCTATAAACGTGGAATGTTCCTTGCACAGTAACTTTGAGCAAATAATTCATTCCTTTTTAGTCTTCATATTTTTCTTTGAAGGACATACCATGCATATCCCTTCTCTTCCTGAAGTTGATGATTGATCTTTAGGTAATACAAGCTGAGTGATTTGGCTTTTAAAATATCTATTTTATGTTATTATAGAAGACTTTCTCGGTATATGTGGCTTTGTTAAGGCCAGCGTTAAATCAAATGATTGGTAAGATATTTTAAATAATCTGATTTTGTATGCCAGGTATTATCAATTGAAAAAAAAAATAGGCTCATTGGCCATTTACGAGTCATTCTTTCCATAGAATATTCTTCTATACGTCCGCGTGAAGCCACAACTATTGGCACTGATATACTTTGCATTTTTTTTGTAGACTAAATGTTTCGTTCTCACCCAAACTCTCTGCAAACTGTTCTGTATCTGTATTATGATCACTATGTTCTCTGAAGCTTTTTGATATTTCCTCTTATTAACTCGCTTAAGCAACTTCCTCAAAATCAATCTCTTCCTCTAACCAGAATATTCTTTGAGCGTCTTGTTTCTTCATTTTGTAACTCTTAAGTAATTATAAGACATATAAACAGACTTCGTGTACCATTAAAGCATAAATGTAAAGTAATAAAATAAAAAAAACAATTACTTTATTATTTTAAATTTCTTACGTTAGTGGGCGAGCGGTGAGCAATTTGCCGGCTCGCGGTCTCTACCCTGTTAACAACTCCTTCGTCCTGCGGCTGCCCGTGAACTGATCCAGTGGAATTTTACAACACAGGCAGGGGAAGCGCAGGGAGGCAGTTAATAAAGAGTTTGACTTTGACGCGTGCATAGTTCATAAAATATTTTCAATTTTTGAACAGCGTCGGCAAAATGCTCATAGCGCGCCCACTCTAATAACATTTATCTATAAAAACAACTTAATTTTCTTCTTAAAAAAAAGGGAAATTTAATTCTTTATATCGGTGCCATACCTTATACACTCTTATGTAATAAAGAAGTCTAGGATGAATGCATGCACAATTTATCCACACGTCGGTTTCTCTCTACTCTATCAGATAATTTAGGAAACAGGTGAGGAATACATTGTACAAATATACTGTAGTTAATAGATTCAGGTGTTACTTTGCGGAAGTCAAAGCTACATACTACATGATTTGAATTACTTTGTGCAATTCCGCCACCAGTTAGTTCATGCAAACTATTGCCGGCCGGCGCCCACCCACTACTGTTAGTCCCAGCATACCTGCCACCAACAGTGCACACGGTGGCGGGTGCACACGGGCTGTTGGTGGCAGGTATGCTGGGACTAACAGTAGTGGGTGGGCGCCGGCCGGCAATAGTTTGCATGAACTAACTGGTGGCGGAATTGCACAAAGTAATTCAAATCATGTAGTAAATATAACTGTTTCCATAATATATAAAAACAGTTTTTCATGCTGCCTAAACACATCTAACGTAGCTCAATGAATGTCATCTAGTGACAACGAGTCATTATTACACACTAGTGAAAGGAATATGCACATTTCCTCACGATGTTTTCCTTCACCCTAAGCAAGTGGTGGTTGGTAAAAATTATCATACATTAGAACGTATAAATTCGTACAAGTCTCACTTAGTAAGGATTGAACACATGTTTCTCAGATGATAGCTATAGTGCCTAAAACGCTTGGCCACCATTGGAAATCGTTAAATTTGAAGTAGTTGTAAGGAGTGAAAACACATCATTATGTACTTTAATTATTGACATGAGTTGATTATTACATTTTCAATGTGTATGCATACTCTTTACTTTCTAAATAAAGGAGAAACTCAAATATGGAGATTGAGTCAAAACACGATCAAACATACAAAATCTATACTAGGGCGTAGGTATTTAAATTGGGAAAAATAATATTTCTAGAAAAGGAATTCATCAAAGAAATATGAAGCTTATACGATACAAAAAGTAAGTTAAGTATTTTTCATCTCATCTACTTAAAAAACGATGTTTTCATCCGAAAACATTTGTAGCTAAAGTTACTGGTTATTCTCTCGGGACTAAAACATGAAAAAGAAGATCTCTAGGGATTAAAACCAATTTGAAAACAGAACACGATAATCTATTTAGAATCAAAAATAATGCTGGCAGTCCAGCAAATAAGATGAATTTTGTTTTAAAATAAAGAATAACTGGCACATACTTCGTGATTTTTTAAATTTGGAATATATACTCGTATCGTCTTCAACATGAATGAATGTAGGTTAAAATTTTTATGTTCTTTGCTTCAGAAAAAGAAAAAAGTATAATTAATATGTAATTATTTATGTATATTTGAATACTTCTTCGTGAGTTTAAGCCAATGGTGAATAGTTATCAAGTTTACGTATAAAAATAAAAAGATATGAAGGACCACGCAAACAAAGTTATAAGTGAGCATTTTATCTTAAGTTGGTGGTCTTCGAAAAAATATCTCTTAGTATTTATTGTATGAAAACGACACCAAACAACGGTTAGTAATAAATTGTGGGTTGAAGTCTGTTAGGTATTGTAGGTGTTCTACTTGATGTTTTCTCATAGATGGAGATGAAAGTAGAGTGGGCTACTCGGGTACGGTAATAATAGGTTGGGGAAAAAGTCTTTTCGCATTTTATATGAAAATTCAAAACATTTTTTAATATAGTTTATTTACATTTAACTAAAGTATGTAGGTACCATTTTGTTCGATAACTTTTTGCCATCTAATAGTTAGGGACATGATCCCATTGCTATAGAAATTTTGGGGCTTCTGATCAAAAAACTGCGTCAAGTAGTTTTGGCAGTTCTCTCGTGATGTTAACCTGACACTGCCTAAAGAATTCTGAAGAGACCGAAACAGGTAGAAATCTGAAGGTGCCAGGTCAGGACTATACGGCGGATGTATTAACACCTCCCAGCCAAACTCTCTTAATTTTTGCTGAGTGGTTAAAGATGTGTGAGGTCTAGCGTTATCATGATGAAAAACCACACCCCTTCTGTTGATTAATTCCGGCCGCTTTCTCTCAACTTCTTGCTTTATTCTTATCAGTTGTTCGCAGTAGAGTTCTGAATCGATGGTCCTACCTGGTGGTAACAGCTCATAATGAATAATGCCCTTCCAATCCCACCACACACACAGCATCACCTTGTTGCGAGTTAATCCGGGTTTCGCCACAGACTGTGAAGCCTGACCGGCCTTTGACCATGACTTTTTTCACACGTTCTTGTCGTACGTGATCCACTTTTCGTCACCAGTTATTAATTTCTTCAAAAATGGTTTGGTCTCATTACGTCGTAATAAAGAATCACAAATGAGTACACGGTTCATTAGGTTTCTTTCAGAGAGCTCGTGAGGTACCCAAATATCGAGCTTTTTTGTGTACCCATTTTTTTTTCAAATGCGCCAAAACTGTTATGTGGTCAATTCCCAGTTCTTCAGCTACGTCGTAACTACTGATTCGACGATCTTGCTCCACTTTTTCAAAAATAGCATCCTTTTTATCCGTAACAGGGCGATCAGAGCGTCGTGCATCTTTGACATCAAAATTTCCGGATTGAAAACGCTTAAACCAAATTTGTGCTACTCTCACAGACACTGCACTAGGTCAATAAACATCGCAATTTTTTTTCGCGGCTTGCGTTGCATTTTTCCTTTTTGGTAGTAAAATTTTAAAATGTATACTAATTTCTTCATTAGATTCACTCATCTTGACGGTAAGAAAAACAAATGAAAATCACGCATTTTCCTAATTTGAATTTGGAATTATCTTCTTTAAAATTTAAACTTTTAAATGATACTAAAACCAGCCAGGTACAAATAGTATAGCCAAAGTGGTTTTATTACAAGTTCATACATACTATATGCGAAAAGACTTTTTCCCCAACCTAATATTTTAATCTCGGGCGATATAGATGAATCCCTCGCTACACTCAGGATTCCACCGTAGAATCACTCGCTCCGCTCGTGATTCAACTATGGAATCCTTCGTTTCGCTCTGGATTCAAAGTCGCGCCCTCGCCTCCAAAATATTACCTTAGCCCCTTGTAGCACAATCTACTATTTAGGTGGGTAGGTTGGTTAGTTTCCTACACATTTTTTAATAACAGATAGAGAAAGAGAGGTAAGGGGTGGTAACAATTTATACTTTTATGTATTCTAAGGTCGATTTTTATCCTAATAATTAAGAGCTCGGTGCTAGCTCTTTCGCAAGTTAAGCGATACCGGGCGTAGTCCGCACTTAGATATAACCACAAGTGGCATAAACATTTCTAGATCTCCTCCGTGCTTTAGAAGGCACTTAAATCTTGAAACATCTGACACCAGTGTTTGCCGCTTACACACACGACAAGTTTATTTGCCAGGCAAATTAAAAACCTCTGACTTTCAAGCATTAACTCAAATTACTTTTGAACAGCTGAACCAATTATCATCAACCATAGCTAAGAATTCGAAGTTCTTCTTTCACATAAAAACCGCATTCAAATCGGTACATCCGTTCGAGACGGACAGACAGACATTGGCGTCAAACTTATAAAACCCCTCTTTTTGCATCGGGGGTTAAAAAACAAAGATCGGAGTAAATACTGCCAAATAAAAAATCCCAAACTAACTTCCGGGCGAACTCTAGTTCCCAATTATTTGTAACAATTAAATTCTTGCACGGTTGGTTGAATATGAATGTGTATGATAACTTGTTAGATCCACGCTTGACCCTCCGAATCTATGAATCAGAAATGAACAGTGGATAGGGAAATGATTTATGTTTGACTTGCTCACACTGTTGGGAGACCGTACTTAAGGATTCATGTTATATGGAGTTGTTTTATTTACGGAACAGGCTATTCGATTTTTTACTTTTGGACAATATTTTAAACGTTCAAGTATCAAGAAGTAGTTTTTCGTTAACAGCAAGTAAATTTGTTATAAAATGGGAAAGCAAATAGCATTTCAAACATTTTAAATTAATTAATTGATCTTTCAAATTAGTAAGTATTGAATGGTCTTTGATATAAAGAAGAGTGGGCGTGTAGTGGGGACATATCGCTATCTCTTTCGTACGCACGAAACCTAATGGCAGAGGCGTACGTATGACGTACATACGTCTTTTTCACTTGTAACCTTCTTCACGTTCCCGGTTGCATCTTCAGCTGTTCTGCTTCAGAGCCCAGGGTACGCTTTCCCTTTTTGTTTTCTAAATATATTATGAATATCAATGGTCATTCAGGGATGCCGATGGCCATGCGAAATTAAGCAAGAAAAGTTTAGATGATTTGTCTATAGTTTGTGACCGGCCGCCTGCCTGATAAACCTTTAGGAATGCATTTAGCAAAAGGTTGGAGAAAAGTAAAGCTTTCCTATTAATAATAAAATATCTGCTGAAAAACCAAAACTAATATTTTCCATGATATTATTCCGTATTTTTTGTTCAATAAAATTCCAAGATTACAACATCAAATATATTATGAAATGTAATTAACATGCTGATAATACCCCTGTCAGAACCCGACACATTTGATCCCCTTCCCTGACAGTTGGAATACTTTCAGCCATGCTTTTTAGTAAATTGAACATCAGTTTTGAATCCCTAGCGTATAATTTTTAAGCCCAGTTGCCAATGATGCTCTAATTTTGTAGATCTGCTCTTTGAAATTACAGAATTGTTTTAATCGTTTTTTTCTTTCTTTTGTAGCTTTTGTAATTTTAAGTTTTTTTCAGATAAGTTACAGATACGCTGTGTAGTCCTTATTCCTAATAGGGTATTTTATTTCACACAGAGCTTAAGACAATAAGAGCCAAAGGCCACATATAGCGAGATAGTGATAAAATGGAAAAAAAAATATTGACGGCTTGCAAGCTGCATGAGTTATTGCTGCACTGCACGAGTATTAACATGATTCTAATTATTTTTTCCTTTGATCAGCTTTTACTACCTGCAAGCGAGAGTAGCAACTAGAATATTCTACTTTACTTCTTTTTCCCCAAACTAACATGGAAGAATTTATTATAAATCTAAAGAATTTTATAGAATTCTTGTGCGATTTGTTTCTATCTATTTATTTATTCTACCAAGAATGGTTGATGTCAGGAAGAGGGCTAGTAAAAGGTTTTAGCATTTTCTTTACCAAGTTCAGGTAGGCTTTCCAGTAAAATCATAGTGTAATCCATGTACTGGATGATTTTAACTAGAAAGCCTACCTAAACTCGGAAAAAAGAAGAATATGGTAAACGGTAACATTTATTATTTAAAAAATATCGTTGCCCACATTGCATTAAAATTCGGTGACCACTTTTCGCATTATATTTTTATGCTCTGTACGTGTCGAGCATTGTAAAGTAATAGGATTTGAATACGATAAGCTTCTCAAAACTTTTCGTTTTGCTGAAATGTTTTTAGACCTTTTACACATTTCAAACGCTCTTATTTCTATCCGTGACACGGTGTTTTTCCATGCATTTTACAGTAAAAAAAATATATTTGAAAATAAATAGATAAAGCTTTAGTTCAGAGCTCAAAACACCGATTTTATGTAGTAAGAAATTGAAGAATTTTAATTTGACTGGATAATTTTTACTATGAAGATATATTATACAATTTTAGAAAAAAAAAATCTAAATATACGATGACATTCTTCTTTTTCTTTACACACACAGAGTATCACGTTTTTGTCCCTATGTAGGTAGACAAAGCATTTTGAGTCTTGCGGCTTTTAAAACAGTGAGAGGCAGGGCCGCAAGCCCAAAGGCCACTTTTAGCGTGATGATGTGCGAGGTGGAAAAATAAATCAAAATAGTACTAAACATTAAATAATTCACGACGAGAAACGACTTAAGCTTAAGTTTAAACTGAACTTGTTATTTGTCATTCTTAAGGACATTATAAATTATTATCACACGTTACGTCAAAAAATATAAAACCAACAAAATATTTATTAATTACAAAGAAAATTTTAACAAATGAGTGCGCAAAGTCTCGGAATGTTTGGAAACCGCGCGCTCGCTACGCGCTCGGTACCTACCTGCTTAATTCGGCTCGTTGTTAAAGGGATACTTGAATTTTTTGGGGCCCAGCGCTGCCCCAATTTCAAATAAATTATTTCAAAGGATACGGAGATATATTTTAAATAGGCATGACGAATAGAAAAATATTTTTGGCCCATCGGTTAGATTAAAAAAAAAATTGTACCCGTATTTTTTTTTCTCTAACAAACAAAAAATGACAACCCATTGAAATTTAGCATGACGTCATGGCTACGTGCGATTTTTACATAGAGGTAACGTCGCAAGCCGGAACTTTGAAGCTTCGTATCTTTGTGAATTTTTACTTTTTTGGCAAACTGAAAAATATGGGTCAATTTTTGGATAATCTAAAAGACGGACTAATTACAGTTATATTTTTCTAACCCTGTCGTCACCCCTTTTTTGACTTGACCAAGCCCTAGATAACCCTTCAAACTAATTTATAAACTAATTGTTTACAGTTTACAATAAGAAGGTGAAGAAGGTTTACTACGCTCATTAGCGGAAAACGGCCTTTTTTGGCTAATGTGTGAAGAAAGTGCTTTTTTGACCTACATTGTGTAGCTGGTAAAAGTTTTCTAATTTCTCCATGTCCATGTACCTGTACCCTCATTCTAGTAAAGTTCTACAAAAATCAATACGACAAGGGTCTATTTAAGCAGCAAAAATAGTCTGGCCTGATTCTGACGCAGCTCTTTACCGCTGTTTCGGAGTTCGCGAATTAACATACAGGTGCGTAAATTGCTTTCCTGCGGTTAGCCTTATTTTGCGCCAGATTCATTGGCTAGATCTCTAAATTTTGCTTAAAATTTTGTTTTTAACTGAACTGGAAAAAAAGGAAAAGCTTAGAAGATACAAGCTGTTTATCTTCCCGCACAGATAATAAAAGCAGTTGAAAGAATGCGTACTTTACCTCCTTCTCGTCATCAAGCAGTGTTCTTTGAGTATTGCGGCCTCGCGGTGCCATTTTTCAAGTGCGTCACTACACGATCGTTTTCTTTGTACGTATGGGACAAACCATTCGTATAGTGTCTCTGCGCTGCGCTTGTTCACATGCTTTAATATTTTTTCTTAATTTTAAAAAAGCCGATCTATTAGTAATGTTAATCAAATGTAATAAAAATAAATTTAATATTTCTTAAATCAGGAAACATGATTATTATATCCGTAATTCTAAAATTGGGTATTTTACTGTGTATAAAATAAAATATTACATTCTGATAAGAAAATCAAACGTTGCAAAATAATGTCACTTGTCTTTGAACGTATCAATTTAAAGGTGATTTAGATTTAATATTGCATAAAAAAACTAATATTAAGACCGCTATTTGACTCCAAAAACTATGACGTCATCTGCCTGTACTTCATACAAATCCCATGTAAAATTATTGTTTTGACATTTAGAAAAAAGTATCTGATTTGACTTGTAGGAAAATAGCGGATTTAAGCCTTATGTTTCACGCATGAGCAACTAAGAAAAAACCCTATCTTCTCCCCCGTGATTATAAGGTAAAAAATACACAAAAACCATCATGGCTGACACTAAAATATTAGTCTCACCCTTGTCAAGACGCGCTCCAACCCAAGCACGTTTCGGGAGATCTCTCACTTCAGATAGAAATTGTGGGAATTTCAGTAGTGTGAGGATTTAAGGTTTTAGAGCACAATTGAAAATTTAACGTATCTTTGTATTTTATTATCTTATGCAATGTATATATATAATTAAACATCTTCTTTACTGTTTGTATTTGCAATGATATATATATATATATATATATATACTAGCTGACCCGGCAAACGTTGTTTTGCCATAAAAAAATTTAGGGGTGGACTACCCCTAACATTTAGGGGGATGAAAAATAGATGTTGGCCGATTCTCATAGATACCGGATAAGCACAAAAAATTTCATTAAAATCGGTCAAGCCGTTTCGGAGGAGTATGACGACGAAAACTGTGACACGAGAATTTTATATATTAGATATATATATATATATATATATATATTAAAGTACATTTGACTCCTATATTTCCTTATTCAATTGAATGAAAAACATGACAGTCTTTCCACAGCTGGTTAAACTATAAATAGTATACAGTAAGTATACACAAAAGGTAAATATTTAAGTGAGCCGAACTCGATCCGAACATTTAGTCTTACCACGTAGTTGAGGTGGGTCGGAGTTACTGCCTTTTTATTCCTTCCTATTTGCTAATGAATCCTATTTACTTAGAACACGTAGCTGCACAAATCAACAACGTTTTTGCAAAATTATAAGTAAACTAAGTTGAGTTTATAACCTTCGTCACGTTTTTCTTTTGGTTTTAAAATGCAAACGCAGCATACACCCACTTACTAGTTAGTTGGATGACCCTTAGATGGATGGTACCCTTACTATATATATTTGCGTCAAAGTTTTCTATTTGCCTCGGATACGTTTTTTATGCAAAAGTGAACAGCTTCTATCGTACGTAAAAGGAACTTTCATCTTTGCATACAAAACGTTGACGAAGGCAATACGAATATTTTGAACAACAAATCGGTTATTTTGAAAATTCTTGGGGAATTTCCATCAGTAGACTTCCTGTGACTGATGTGACTCATTTACTTACTCATACTGTCATGTCCTGCAAAAAAGGGAAGTTACTCAATCTTTGGTGCTGATCTGGGTGACATCAACTTAGAATGTAGTTCGTTACTCCTTTTCGTGTGCTGTTTATAAAAGTCAATCGAGGTAATGAAAAGAAACTAGATACACGTTAATGGCAATGATTTCGTGGATAGCAACTCATAAATATTTTGATTAATTTTCCCACCTTCACGCTGATCATCACACCATCCACGAGCGTGCCAAATAAAATTTACATAGATACTTCGGTACAACATAACTCACCTTTGGCGCAGTCGATTTAAAAATACTACCACTTAACTTCTCACAATATAATAATAAAGTTCCTGCAGTACAGAGGTTGTATCGCGGCATTCATTACAGTTGCAAAGTTCACTCCAACTTCAGTTGTTCAAAGTTTCTGATTAATTAGTTGCCGCAGCTTTTTGTTCGGTACCACTTCATTACGAGCTTTGCTTTTGCGGACGCGTCATTTAGGCAAATGTCTAACTCTGTAAAGCTCCTATCCAGCTTTGTAAGGTAAGCCTCATACAAAGGAGATGTTGAAAGATTTGTATAGCTCAGAGAACAATGAGAACACTTATTAGACATTATATAATATATTTTAATGCGCTAATCATATTTACCTACCTCACTGATATAAAGTTACAATTTCAAAGTATAAAAATAACTTTTATTATCTATACTATAATAAAAGAGTAAAAAAAATGTGTCTGTACATTGAAAATTTTTCAAAAAAAAATATTTGGGGCGATGGAGATATAGTAATAGAGTAAGAAAATAAAAAACAATGTCTGTCTGTTTGTCTGTTTGTCTGTTTGTCTGTTTGTACACGCTAATCTCCGGAAATACTGGACGGATTCGAATGAAACTTTTTTTTGTTATATAGCTGTGAAGCCTGGGCAACATATAGGCTATAATTGATTTTGGAAAATGGAACACATGATGCAGAACTATAATGGTCCAGCTAAACTATAAGAAATATTAAAATGCCGCCTTAGCAAAAGTTGTTAAGTCTGATGAGAACTTTTTGTTGAGTTATAATACAACTGGCCAAGCGCGAGTCGGACGCGCGCGAAGGGTTCCGTACCATAATCTATGAAAAATCACGTTTGTAGTATGGGAGCCCCCGATAAATACTTATTTTATTCGATTTTTAGGGTTCCATAGGGTAGGGTAGAAACGGGACCCTATTACTTAGACCATCCGACTGTTTGTCTGTCTGTCTGTCACCAGGCTGTATCTCATTAACCATTATAGCTAGACAGTTGAAATTTTTATAGATGATGTTTTTTGTTGCCGCTGAACAAAAACATACTAAATGTATACTATAATAAAAGAGTAAAAAAAATGTGTCTGTACATTGAAATTAAAAAAAAAAAAAAGTTGTTTCGTCCGAAGTAGAACTTATAAGTTCAGTATTTGCGGACCTTCAGAGCATAACACACCAGAAAATTATTGGTTATGTGAACGCGCCATATTGACACCAAAAAATTAAAAATCAATTAATAAAGAACTTATGACGCAAATTATTGTTAACTAGCTTGTGCCCGCGGCTTCGCTCGCGTAGGGGTGTAATTTATCAAAATCCTTTCTTAGGGGATGCCTACGTCATAGTAGCTTTATGCATGCAAAGTCTCAGCCCGATCGGTTTAAAATTGACAAAGTTTCATACAAACTTTCATCCCCTATTTTATCCCCTTGGGGGTAGAATTGATCAAAATCCTTTCTTAGCGGATGCCTACGTCATAACATCTACCTGCATGCCAAATTTCAGCCCGATCCGTCCAGTGGTTTGGGCTGTGCGTTGATAGATCACTATGTCAGTCAGTCAGTCAGTCACCTTTGAGTTATATATATTTAGATATATAAATATATATTTAGATTTCTTGGATAGTGTTGTTGACGACGCCACCAATTATCCAGTTGAGTTTCTTAATTCACTTGCAGCAAATGGACTCACGGCTCGCAAAATAAGTCTTAATGTCGGAGGGCCAATAATGCTGATGCGAAATTTGACTCCGCGGAAACTGTGTAACGGAACCCAACTTAATGTCTCAACACTGTATGCCGAAGTTCAGCGGCTGAATTTCAGCCAATGCATGCCTGCAATGTTATTTGCATTACTAGCAACACATAACGCCGAACTTCCGATGCTTTTGCCTGAATCGGACCCGTACCCGTACCCGTACCCGTACCCGTACCCGTACCCGTACCCGTACCCGTACCCGTACCCGTACCCGTACCCGTACCCGTACCCGTACCCGTACCCATTCCGCTCCCGCTCCCACTTCCGCTCCCACTACTGCTCCCGCTCCCGCTCCCTCTCCCGCTCCCGCCGCCACCACCGCCGCCGACGCCGCCGCCACCGCTTCCGCCGACGCCGCCGCCGCACCTTCCGCCGCCGTCGCCGCTGCCGCCGCCACCACCGACGCCGCCACCACCACCGCCGCCGCCGCCGCTGCCGCCGACGTCGCCGCCGCCGCTTCCACCGCCGCCGCCGCCGCCGACTCCTCCGCCGCCGCTGCCGACGCCTCCGCCACCGCCGACGCCGCCGCTGCTGCCGCCACCGCTGCCGCTTCCGCTCTCGTTCCCGTTCCCGTTCCCTCTTCCACTTCCGTTCCCTCTTCCGCTCCCGTTTCCGTTCGCCGCAGACGCGCCAAAGACGGAAGATTAAATTCTCATATCGGCACATCACTACTGTCCGGCGTTTCCACCGAACTTCAGCAGCTGAACTTCAGCTTATTTAGTGTGTCATCCCCACCGAACTTTAGACACTGAACTTTAGCCACTAAACTTCGGCATAGTCTGCTGAGACACTTAAAGCTCACAGTAAGTGAGTGATGCCAGTGAAACTGTATTTATTCCGCGTATGCCACTCATCCCCAACAATTTTCCTTTTGAAAATACACAGTTCCATATGTTAACTTGCTTTGCTATGAAAATAAGTCACAGTGTTAGAGGCTTAAAGCTGCTGATGTCGATCTAAGGACTGGTTTTTCGCATGGCCTACTTATTGTGGCTTTCTCCAGGGTTAGTAACACTTCAGCTCTTTTCATATTGGCTCCCGAAGGAAAGAATTAAAATAATATTGACTTTTAACTCCTAACACTGTTACAAGTACTTTCTCCCTCTGTCTCTCTCTCTCTCTCTCTCTCTCTCTCTCTCATTAGTTTTTATTTATATTTATACGCCGGAGTCATAAAGTCCACGCGAACGAAGTCGTGGGCATCAGCTAGTTATAAATATAAGAAGGTCTTGGGTCTTGCGGCCCTGAGCTCTATCAGCTTAGAGCCGCAAGACCCAAAATGCTCTTTCTGTCCTATTAGTGTTAAGAACGTGATCGTATGCACTTATAAGTATAGATGGTGGATCTCCTGATCTCTCCAGAAGGAAAAAGTATAATAACTCAAGATAATGAATATGTCAAATACTTTAGAATCGAGTTTAAAATTTAGCTTCTAAAAATAGAGAAAAGCATGTAGTAAAAGATACCAGCATGCAGCATGAAGGTGCCATGTAGCATCGTGACAACTCTGCTTTAGATGCAGTGCAGTTTTTGGGTGAGAAAGGGAACCACACCGACCTAGCTTCCTAGAGGCACCTTAAAAGAGAGTGTTGTGAATTATTAACTAGTAGTTCGCCTGAACTATGAACTCACGAACCTTACATCTCGGCAACCCCTTGACCAATTGGCTCGTGTTCTATGGGCCACTTTTACCGTACCAAATTCCATGACGCTCTGATGAAAACTACTTGAGTTATCGTAGATCAAACGCCGGATTGTTCAAATAGACTCGGAGAACTTCGCTCGCTTTGCTTGCTAGTTCAAAAAACAATAGACTTTATGAATAACTAACGTGAATAACCGGGATGGGTCACTAGTAAACAATGAAATTATTTTCCGTGAATTTTCGCAAAGTCATTGTGAATTTCAAGCAAATATTAAGTCCTTAATGGTAGTGTAAAACACCTTATCTGAAATTAAATAAATGCTTTCACCTTTCACTACAATCTAATCTTTTAATTACTTACAACACGTTATATAAAATAGTTCACATAGTAAAGAAATACTTATTTTCAACATCATAGAGTTTATATTAAGGTATCAGGTTTCAAATATTAGTTAGAGAGTTGATCAAATCAGGAATGATTCAGAGTAATGCTAATTTAAACCATTAGAATTTATTTAGATGCCCATTTTGTTTACAATGAAAAGAAAATGGTGGCTTTATCTAAATTTTCAATAATCTGCGCGGTAATAATGTTGAGGCCTAGGTTCATAACAGTGGTGAAAAACTATTAAGTACAAAAGTTTCATGCCTTTTTACTTATTGCACTGATATTAGATATCCGACTGCCTCCGTAGTCCAGTGGTCAAGGAGTTATCCTTGTGACCCGGAGGTCATGGGTTCGATTCCCACTGGGAAGCATACTTTGTGAAAAGTTGTTTCCAGTCTGGATAGGATATTGCAGGCTTGAATCACCTGATTATCCGAAAAGAAAGATGATTCCGTGTTTCGGAAGGCACGTAAAACTGTGGGTCCCGAACGCCACCTAGCGTTTGATCATCAAACTACCCAAGGATTGGTTCCTGGTTTAACCTTTGGGTTGTGGAGGTCAGACGGCAGTCGCTCTGTGTAAAAACCAGTAACCTCGTCAAATCTCCTTGGTTAGGTAGCAGACCCCGGGCTCTGAAGCGTTGCTGCTGAGGATGCAACCGGGAATACGCTCGGATGATGATGACTGATATTAGATATCTGCTCCATGCTGGTCTGGGTGTAAAGAAAAGAAAAACTTAGAATGTACCAGTCTTATTTGCTCGCACAGATCATAAAAGCCGATCAAGGGATTTGGACGACCTCCGTGGCGTAGTGGTCACCATGCTAGTCCGCAACCAAGAGGTTCCGGGTTTGATCCCCGGTCAGGGCAAGTTGGAAAATGGCCTTTTTCAAATTGTCCTGGGCCTTGGGTGTTTATCCATTTTGTATTTGTTATAAAATATAGTATCCCATAACACAAGTCTCGAACTTACTTTGGGGCTAGATCAATCAGTGCAATTTGTCCGTATATATTTATTTATAAGGAATCGGCGAGATTTGAGTCAAGTTAATAGGCTATGCGGCTAGCAACCCATCACCTTTGATTCTTTTTCCATCTTAACGCTCACTATCACGCTAAGTGTGGCCTTTGGGTCTTACAGCCCTAGGCTCTGTCTACCCCGTCCCCTGTCTTTTCATCCCTATAAAGACGTGATGAATTTATCTATCTGTTATCAGACAAAAACACGGTCATAACACCTATGTCGTGTTTGCTATGAGACAGCAAACACAAAAACATAAATCATCAGACTTCCAGGTTACATACAAAACTTTCTTACAAAATAACGAGTAAACTAGTGGAATTTTCAGCTGTAGACCTCACGAGTCATCCCCAACCAGTTGAAGTTTATCGAAAAAAAGATGGTGGAACTAATAAGGGTAACAAAAAACCCCCTATTTCTACCATATAAAATTTTCGAAAAATATAATAGCAAAAGAAATAATTATATAATTACATCGAACGTGCTCACAAAATTTCACAAGAATCGGTTGAGAAATGTGACCTATATATAGGTGAGAAAAGACAGACAGACTGACACACGGCAACAAAAGCATGTTTAGCCAATCTCCAAACTTAGACGTGAAGAATTTTATCGGAAACTTTAGCGACTGCAAAAGTCAATTGACTTGTCTCTCCGACGGTACTTTCTCGACTCCCGATATTTCCAACACATTCCTGTGAACGAGCATTCCTTGCGTCTTTTGACTTCCTCGATTATTGAGTATAGGCATCTTATGAGCATCTTATTCATTAATATTTCAATTCACTTTATTCATATTTGTACAACTATATTTTCTCTATTGCGGCCTGTTGCGTCTTTGTATTTATCAACATACATTTCTCTTTAATTGCTCTATCTATTATTATTATGATTTTATAATGAAACCCGCGTTTTGAAAGCACCGTTCCCGGTCTTTAAGCAACTTGAAAAAATACGGGCGCTCCATAATGCCGAAGACCATGCAAAATCGAAAAGAAATACCGGAAAAGTTTAAACGTTTTGGCTATAGATTTACGAACAGCCCGCCATCTAACATCAGCCCACATCAACCCTCCTTGGAAATGCAATTTTAGTACGAGATGTTGTTGCTTAGTTTCTTTCGACATCCATAAGGAGAGATGGCGTGTTCCTATTCTTGGCGGGAAACCACACGACACAAAAATACTACTTATACCAACTAACCAAAATAAAGCTGGTGTAATATTACGAGTACAAGATACAATTTAAGATCCGAGCGAAACTGCCCTAGTAGACAGTTTAGTGATTCCAATTTATATCACGCAGGTCCATAGGGAAATAACAGGTACGTACATCTAAAAGGTCACGCACATGACGAGTAAAACTGGCCTCAACAACATGGGAGCCCAAAAGGGGATTTTGGAATTTACTCGAGCACACCGGATAAAGATGACACAATGTTTGTTTGTTTTATATGTGTGTTAGTTGCCAATACTGATGTCAGCTGCATCAGATATAGCTTGACGAGTGCCATACAACGATGACAGCCGGTACCAACGGCTTTACGTGCCTTCCGAAGCACGGAGGTGCTTGAGATTTTTTTATGTTACTTGTGGTTACCCATTCAAGTGCGGCCCATGCCAGGTGTCACTTAACTTATGACAGTACAAGACAGTATTATAATACAATTAAACGATACTATAAAGTTAATCTTATCTTATGATATAAAATAAGTATATACGGAGAATCACATAGATTTAGCTAGCCCCAAAGTTAGTTCGAAACTTGTCTTATGGGATACTAACACAACAATGCTATATTTTATACATTATTCATCACAACACAATGTTTAATTCGAGTTGGGGCAAAAACACATTTTTGTATATATGTTTGTATGTATGAATGTATATAATGCGATTACTTGATATCTGAAGCTCCAATCAAGATGAAATTTAGAACATATGTAAATAATAGCAGTGAATTTTAAAGTTCGTTGGGCATCAAAATCGGTTTAGCCGTTTTTGTGAAATACGCATTTTGGTGAAAACCAGTATTGCTAACCGTTGAGATTTGGATGGGAACCACCCGGGATATGAAAGTCCCAAATATTTTACGTTTTGAACGAGACATTATATATTAATCTTACTCTGGACCTAATATCAAAACCAAAATTAGATATTAATTTTTAAGGATAGGTATGTTGAATGAAAAATTGTTTTAGTCTATCGATTAGATTATTAAAAAATATTAAACACGTATTTATTATTTAATCTGAGAAACAAAAAATAACAAAGATATAGCGTATTAAAATATCGCATGACGTTACGGCTACGTACGATTTTTAACGCAAATCCCCAATCCGGAACTTTAATGCTTCGTATCTTTGTGATTTGTTTGGCAAACTGAAAAATATGGGTCCGTTGTTTTTGGATAATCTAATTGGACTAATTACAATTATACTTTTCTAACAATGACGTCACCCCTATTAATACAGATGTCGCACTAGAAAGACATAAGTTTGTCAGAATTTGTAAAGATATCGGACTACATGGTCTAGTCTTTTAGTAGGTCTATACCATACAGTACTGTAGAATAAAAAAGGCCTATACCCATTAATTTCGCACACTTAATAAAAAAACCGGAATGGCGAATCGGTTGACGCATTCGAAACAATTCGTCAGATCCCAAGTGCAAATCCCCATAAAACAAAAATAATTTTTATGTGTTTTTCTATTCATTTAATGTTGAATTTTTTGGGGTCCAGTGCTGCCCCATTTGAAATATATTATTTAATCGGAAACGAAGATATCATTTTAAATTTTGTCAAGACTAAGCCTTAGATAACCCTTCAGACTGTTTCATGAACTACTGTTTACAGTTTGAAGTGAAAACGTGAAGCTTTTTTCGCACATTTGCCGAATGATGGCCACTTTTAGCACTTTTTTTCTATTTAATTGTGATTTTTGTACAGTTTGACAAAGATAAATGGTACGGTTCCCATTCCATCTATGACTCGGTCGTGGAAGACTGGCCAAGTGTCATGAATGTAATTTCCATTGTCGCTTGCCTGGGCAGTATCTGTGCACAAATCGAAAGGACTCACTTTGGGTAAAGTAGTCTTGGATATTGGCATAAAAGAGTTGGCGGCCGGCCGTTGCTCTTTCAAGATCAAAACATCTTTGGATATTATGTTTGAATCAGGTTTGGATCAAATCCGCATAAAAACAAATTTAAAAAATTAAACTATTGCAGTTTACAATAGAAGAAGAAAGAAGATTGAAAAATCTGTTTTCTGCAACGGTATCATACCGCGCAATAAATGAATATACATCACCATTTCAATGTAAATTTACTATTTGTATTTTAAACCCCCTACAAAAAAGAAGAGTGTTATAAGTTTGACCCAATATATGTCTCCCTGTGTTTTTGTCTGTGGCATCGAAGCTCTTGAACGGATGGACCGATTTCGTTCCGATTTTTTTACCAAAGCAAGTTTCCATGCGATAGTTCTTAGCTATTTTTGACGAAAATAAGTTCAACGCTTCAAAAGTAATGGGGGTGATCGCTTAAAAGTCACGGCATTTTGAATTTTCTTGGCAAATAAACTTGTGGATTAGTAATCGCGAGGTCTTAGTTTGCGGCAAACCACTAGTATAGATAAATATCCAAGACACAGGTCAGTCTGCAAACATCATTTTCCATCTTGACCTGACCGGGGATCGAACCCTGGACCTCCGGTGTGACTGCGTGGCTTGATGACCACTTGGCCACAGATGTCGTTTCTACAATAAGAAAATTCCTTACAAAAACTGATTCAGCTGCGACCCTTAAAAAATCTAGTTTCAAAATGCCTTTTTGTCCTAATGATTAATTGCAAGAACCAAAAAGTGCCACCTGCCTGTATTTTAAAGAAAAATTACTTTTCGGTTTGCATTGTCCAGGGTCCATCTATTTGTCTGTCACAGAGCTATTCATCTCATCAAGATACACAGACCGATATTAAAATAGAGAATCAACATGTCAAAATAGTCTGGTTTACATTTTGACAAGTTACAAGTGTAAATGTACAATCGAAAGAAAAAACGCATAATTATAATTTTAATTTAGAAAATACGAGAACAGATCTAAAATGTTTTATATGATTGTGAATATTAATTAAATTTAATGTGCTGTGCTCTCTTAACAGTTTCTTGAAACTTTATAGGTATACGTAACGAAAATATTTAGCGCCGTAATTTTAAAAAAATTGCTTTGTTTCAAATTGATGGATCATTTACAATATGACTGATGTAAGTATAATAATGTGAGTAATATAGGTATGAAGTTTAGTTGTGCAGACTTGAACGAATTTGACAGAAAATTTCCGATTTTTTTACTGGGATACATGAATTTAAGTCCCCATTTGAAATAAATTACTTGAAAGGAAACGGAGATATCATTTCAAATTTTGTCATGACCAAGCCTTAGATAACCCTTCAAACTGTTTCATTAACTACTGTTTGCAGTTTGAAGTGAGAACATGAAGCTTTTTTCGCACATTAGCCTAAAGTGTCCTCTTTTCGCTAATGTGCGAAGAAAAGGACGTTCTCACTTTAAACTATAAACAGTAGTTTTTAAATAGTTTGAAGGGTTATCTAGGGCATAATGAATACAACATTTTTAATATATCTCCATTTCCTTTAAAAAAATAATTAAAAAAATATGAATACGGCGCGGCGGTCACTGTGTATTTTCAATCACCTGTACAAACACTCTAACATTTACATGGTCTATTTAGTTAGGTCGTCTGTTGTTTGATGTAATAAGCCTAGAGAGGCAATTTCAGGGGTCCAATTTTGTTCATTTTTAATCTTTGACGTTGAGGGTAACAAATTCTGTGCCAAAGTGACTCGTGATTCTTATGATTGGCCAGTTTTTGCGTAATTTTCTTGAGTAACGCTTTAAAAGTACTTTAAACAAACCACTTCGGAGACTTTTCATCTGTGTATAGGTATTGTACGTGATATTTACAGAAGTAGCGACAATAAACACCGGGATGCCGATAAAACTACATATTTCGGAACTTTAAAACCAGTTTTTTACAATTGCAAACAGCGGACGAAACTTTAATCCTTACAAAACAAAAAACAAATGACAATCAATACAAGAAGAAAACTTTTTATTTGAGAACATTTTGACATTCAAAAAAGCGGGAAGATTATTCCGCAAACAATGACATTTACAATGTGCCAGTGTCACACTCTCTCCCGGTGATATTCACCTCAGCTCTACACATGTGTCTATTTACATAGGTACAATGAAAATAAAAAGATATTTGATTAATTGAGTGCGTCGGTAACACTCCCTACCCCAGTAAACGAAAACTCTATTTCAAATTCTAATGCGATCCCGAAGAAAGAGTACTACTTATTAAAGAGAACAATATTTCTTTATACAGATACAATACTATCCTTTATTCCTGATGGGGTAGACAACATAGGGTCGTAAGATTACTTATATTTATCTTAATACTTATTTCAGGACGCTGGTCTTAATATCGTCTCCAGTTTATGGGAGATATTTCGTTATCGTATACATATACAATATTAAAACAATAGGGAATATGCAAGAAAAAAATCTATGTCACCTAACCAGTTTATCCATAAATATTTAAAAGTAAAGTACTAACGGTGAAAACGGAATAAAAATTGGTTTATAAGTCTCACTCGCAGAAACACTATTTTCTATGGCAAATGATATGGACTTTGACGTCACCAGTCCATATCGGACTTCTCTTTCTAATTGAAACTTTAAAGTATCACATCTTTGTCGCTGATTAAGATATTTTATAAATTCTTTTACATTTGTTTACTGTGGTTAAAAGGATATTTTTAAGCAAATAAAAAAAAAAAACGTGCATATTCTCTATTAAAAACTTCGATTTTAAGCGCACTTTTGAAAGGTATCTTTTCATTAGACGTACATTTTTGTTAGTGCAATAAAGTATTTTACAAGAAAGAGAGAATTTATGTAGCGAATTTCTCGGTATCTTGCCGTAGAAATATTAACTACAATGTAAAGAATTCTTCAAGAGAATAACATACTTTCAAAACAAATCCGACCACTTAAAATATGAAAATTCAGTTTCAGAAAGCATTCTGAAGGCGCGATACGCCAGGGTTGTGCTATATAGTACGTAATTTTCTTTCGTAACATTTTTTGGGAATCACGGGTCTGTCTGGCCCATTCGAGATAATGACGTAATCGCATCTGTATGTGTCTGTAGGTCTTTCCACTCCAGTTTCTTGAGAGGCTTGCGAGAAAATACAGATACAACGCATAGTGCCCCTTTGGAGAAGTTGATGTTATGTTGCACCACAGGTATGGAACTTCACAGAACCAGAGTATCATATAAGCCTACTACTACTACAAACAAAACTATACATCCGTGCTTTGAGGGGCGAACACACACGACAATGCGTGTGTGTTCGCCCCTCAACATGCTGGACAAGGCGAGAAGGGGGAGCACTGCGGAGACCATAAACGAGGACGCATAATGCTCGGGACCCAGGAGTTTCCGTTGTGTATGTAATACTTATATTAATCTGTGGTAGCACTCCCGCCCAACCCATTCTTGGTTGTTGTTACATTTATTATTTTATATACCTACCTGTTTGCCTATTTAATAATTAGTTTATAACATAAAATTGTTTTTTCACATTTTAAAATCAAGTTGAAAAGTTTTAACAAGCCCTGCCTTAAAATTATTTCGCCATTTGTTATTACCTTTTAAATAGCGTAGGGCTGTTTTTATTTTTATTTTTTTCAATTTTGGGAGCTTATAGATATTTTTTTATTGTTAACATCATTGTTTCGTTAGATTTCTAAAATAACACCAAAAAGTGTATTTGAACAGAAATTTGTATAAAGCATATAAATTTCTCATGTTACTTTTCCCCTTAACTTATCCATGGTGTTAACAGTTATTATTTTTTTAATTTACGTTTCTTTTTTGTAATGTATTTAAATAAATAATAAAGATAAAACATCGTTCTTGAGTAAAAGAAAATATTCGATTTTCTTTTACTCAAGAACGATGTTTTCTGTAATTGTAAAAAGCCTATTGTGCTAACCCTGCAATTCAATCTCCCCATTTTGTATACTTTGTATACATTGAGTAAAGTACGAGTATACATTTAGTTTGGAAATAAAAAGCAGGAATATACGTTGGGACGGATTGCACATAACCCCAAGTCTTTTGGGATTTCGTTGTGCTCGGTTTTTACGTGGCAGCCACTTACACTGAAGTTTTAGTTTTAGTGCTTTCCTAATAAGTTAATTCACTGGAGTAAAATGACCTAAGAATCTAAAAAAATAAATTAAAAAAGAATCATACACTCTTGACTACCTCAAAACTACTGACCCGTGAATGCACTGGCAAACAAAGCGTAGAACACTCACCCACAAGGTGATCTGACGACCTGACCAAAGTCGCTGAAGGGCGGTGGATGCAGGTTGCTCTAGATTGGTAATTTCGGAAATCCTTAGGAGAGGCCTATGTCCAGCAGTGGAAGTTATGCAGTTGAGATGATGATGATGATGAGCCACCGCTTTGGCAACTATGTTTCGCAACCAATTGTTAAAAAATAAGTAATAATACGACCTATTTACTAAATTAGTTGAATAGATTTTTTCTTATTTATTAAATATCTATTACTTTTCAACATTTCACTAGTAGCTGTAAGTGACGCATCGATGTAAAAGCCTCCTGTGAGAAACAATTTTTATAAAAATAGTCATTATTCAGACAGTTCATAAAAGATTATTCAGTTAAAAATAAGGATTGGTAATTTTATTTTAATATTTTTACGACCCACCGGTGTGCGCGTCAGCCACCGTTATTCGCATGTAAATGGAGAAGTCATATTGAAATTCTAAGGATTTCGAGGATGTAGGTAATTCCTTTTTCTACGTCTTTGTGGTATGTTGATCCAGAGTGGTATCATGCAGTACACCAGACTGTTTGCTTTAACTTGCAGTAGGTAATAAAGTGGGCTTAAATGGTTCTTTGTAAGTGAATTGACTAAAAATGTAATATATTTTAAGATTTCGCCTGTTGAATATTAAAGCCCAGTGTGTAAATGGGCTTAAATACTCAAATTTAAGGATGAAAATAGTATAATGAGTGTAGATAAAGCAAAAGAGGTCTGTCAGGGTCGTAGAAAGTGGAGGTCAATAATTCTATCTCTCCCCCTGTGACAGGCATGATAATATATATGTGTGTTGTTTTTAGTCTCTGGCGTACAAATTACTTGATATATAAATATTTGTATGGTTGCCGTTTTGTTAACACCATACAAGTCTAATATTCCTTCAATTTGATTGCACACAACAGGCAAGTAACTTGCCCTGCGTATTTTTAAGGTTCCGTTCAAATAATGAAAACACGGCACCCTTATAGGAACACTCGTACGTCTGAATATTCGTCCGTCTGTCACAGCCAATTTGCTTCGAATCTACTGGGTCAAATCAGGTAAAATTTCTCTCAAATATGTTTTTGTTATTATTGTAAAATAAATAGCTTTGATTTTATTTATGAAAGAAGACGAAAATTGACCATAGCGCCCCCCCCCCCCCCCCCCGATCTGTCCAGAAAACTACTGGATCACTTAAGGATCGTAGCAAGTGGAAATCCATAGTCTCTGCCTACCCCCATGATAAAAAATATGTATGTATGTACTTACAGAAAATCTTTGGCGTCTACACGCCTGTTCAACTTGAACTATTCCGGCTATGTTTTTTAATCTACTTTAATCTATTATAAAATAAGTTTCATCACTTATTCAAATCTTCCGTCTTATTTAATTCTTTAGGCAGTAAAAACGTAATTCATGTTAATGTCTTTTATAAAAAGCGATTCTTCTTAAATATGCCAGTAACTTTGCGATAAAGTTGCTAACTCGTGACAAATTGTAAATGGAATGACTTAATGAAGACCGACGTGATAATTCAAAGAAAGTTGTAGCGAAATAAAAGGTTTGATATTATTTCTTAAGTTACTTCCAAGCTGTTTTAAGACAAAATAAAAGCATGGAACGCCCCAGCTGGATTGTTTTCTATGTGGAAATATTTACGGCAGCTATATTTTTTTTACAATTTTTAACACTTAATGCATTCAATTTGTTTAAATATGCAATGGATTTGTTGCTTTTCTTTAAAAGTAGATTATGCTAAAAGGGGATAGGGTAATATTTTGACGGTGAGGGTGCTATTTTGAATTCAGAGTGAAATGAAGGATTCCAAAGCTGAATCACGAGCGTAGCGAGTAATTCTACGGTGGAATCCTGAGTGAAGCAAATGATTCATGTATATCGCCCGAGTTAAAAATATTACCGTACCCGAGTAGCACACTCTGCTTTTCATCTCCATCTATGAGAAAAACTAGCAAATACAAAACAGAATATAGAGAAAAGTAAAACATAACACCTACAATACCTAATCAGACTTTAACCGACAATTTAATACTAACCTTTGTTTGTTGTCGTTTTCATTCAATAAATACTAAGAAATATTTTTTCGAAGACCACCAACTTACGATAATGTTCACTCATAACTTCGTTTGCGTGGTCTTTTACATATGTATTTTTATAAAAAAACGTTATACCTATTTACTATCGGCTTAAACTTACAAAAATGTATTCACATTTACACAAATAATTACATGACAATATAAACAACACAAAACTTCTGTAATTACTTGAATCAAAGAGATAAATGGCGCTTTTTTAATTATATCCATTTCTTTTATAATTATATCTATCTCCGAAGAGAAGAACATTAAAATTTTCCCTACATTCATACATGTTGACGACTATCGAAATCGAAATCGAGTTGGGGGCAAAAACACATTGTATGTATGTATGTATTAATGTTTGTACCGCGATAACAGCCGATTCAATGGTCCGATTTTGATGAAATTTGGTAAGCATGAAGGAAATATGAATATATTTTTTAAGTTTGTTGGGCATCAAAATCAGTTCAGTAGTTTTTGAAATATTAATAAAAACTATGTAGCAAACTTTGGATAGCGCCATCTAGTAGTTCGCTCCCGAACTGTGTACTCGCGAACCACATATCTCAGCAACCCCTTGACCGATTTAGCTCATGTTCGAACTTAAAAATTCTATTGGCCATATGTACCGAATTTCATGAAGCTCCGATCAAAATTACTCGAGTAATGGTCGAACAAACATACATACATACATACGAACGACGCATTGTTCAAGCGTAGACTTGAAGAACTTCGCTAGCTCGTTCAATAAAAAATAAACCAGCCAAGTCTCTAATATTACATGGACTAAAATCGACTGGCATACATATCTTTAGAAGTAACGATATCCTTGTATAACTATTTCTGAAACAAATATTACTTACTATAATAATATTTTCAAATAATTATAACTTAGACTGTTAGGGCAGACAAATAGGTACCTAAGTTAAAGTTATTTTTTATGACCACCCGAAAAGACTATTAGGGCAGACGAATAGGTAGGTTAAGGTTATTTTTTTATGACCACCCAAAAAGACTGTTAGGGCAGACAAATAGGTAGGTTAAGGTTATTTTTTTATGACCGAAACTGAAACGGTTAATCAAAATTCGATTGTTCGATGAACCGTTGGTCAACCGAATTTTTAACCAATTAACTTTTCATATAAAGAACTTTTCACCTACGAACGATTCACCAACATAACCTTACGACAGTAAATGCTTAACCAAATTCATTGACGTAAAGTTATGTTGTTGAAACGTTCGTGGGTAAAACGTTCTTTGGATAAAAAGCTAATTGGTTAAAAATTCTGGTAACAAACGGTTTATGGGCCAACCGAATGTTGATAAACCGTTTCAGTTTCTTTATGACCACCCGGAAAAACTGTTAGGGCAGGAAAGTGATAAAGCGTAAAAGTTTTGTGCGTTTTGGTTTTTTGCGAAATATAAGTTATTCATTGAGAAAATTAGAAGTTATTAAGTATAAGACGTAATTAATATTTTGGGAAATGAATATACAGCGTAAAAAATAAGCGAAAGTAATTAGACTATACTAAATTATAATGAAAATGTCCTAAAAAATTTTGTACGTAAAGTTTGTGCGCCTATCTATATTAGGAATATAAAAAATTAGGGAAATAAAATAATCATTATTAAAATAAAAATAAAAAACGAAAAACTAGACTGCATTTTTACATACCTAGTGTCACACTCAGAATTAAGACGAATCTAATGAGTAATGACACATCTCAAGCTAAAATCCATCGAACCGTTCAGGCTGCAGAGCGTGCCAAACAATTATACAAGAATCAAGAATCAAGAATCGTTTATTTGCATTATATAATCGATTTCTGAGATGTTAGTAAATATTAGTGTGTACATTGTATAAACTTGCAGGCAGGTATGCAAACATTTTTATCGTTTAAGATTAATTTAAACTCGTAGTAATTAGCTAAGAAATACAACTTAGGTATATAAGTTACAATAATATCAAAGCTTAATATTTCGTTTTGATTTGCAATAGGTTACAAATTCACTAATGGAGTAAAAACATTGTTCCATCAGCCATTTCGTTAGTGTCGTCTTAAACGCTGTGCCTTTTAGTGTTTTAATATTTTCAGGTAACATATTAAATAAATATATACACATATTAAAAACATTCGGATGCGCGGCGCCACTGTCGCGAGTCATATCGGATCCGTATAAATTTATTCTTAAAAAATAGTAAACAAGTCAAGTTCATTAAAATATCAACGTAAACCATAGCATATTATCAGCATAGAACGCGAACTGCTACTACTCTATGGCCTACCAGAAAATCAATATGAAAACGAATATGACCTATACGACCAAGTAAATAGAATTTACAAGCGATTTACAAGATATATATTAGAGAAATCTCATTTCTTCAGAAATACAGGATTGACGGTCGAAACATTTATGACAAGAGAAAAACTACAAGAAAAATATAAATTCAAAAAGAAGCTACAGGAATTCAGACACAAAGGACACCATGCTATTATAAGAAATATCAGACTAATCGTTAATGGAAAACCATATATCTATAAGGAATCAGCTCAAACTCCTCAAAATTACATCCAACCAAGAAAACCAAGTACCATCGCAAGCCGACAGTAACCAAACTTCAAGATCCCAAAGTCAGTTTTTTCGATAACCACTTCAACGTCATATTCCAAAATATACCAGGTATCGGTAAGAAGTTGCACTTAATAGAAGAATTAATATCATCCTCGAAATTCTGTGATGCAATAAAACTTCCGGGATTTACTATTGTTTCCAAATATTGTCGTGAGATTCACAAGCTCGGCGGAGTCTGTATAATTGTTAACAATAATATTGAGTGTATTGAAAGAAAGGACATAGTTAAATTTTCTAAAGAATTTGTTATAGAGTTTAGTGCAATAGAGATACCCCAAAGCAATACTATTATAATAGGATTATATAGAGCGGGTCGAAAAATTAATCTCTTTTATGAACAAATGATACAACTACTAAGACAAATAAACAAGACGGACAAAAACAAACATGTTCTAATCGGCGGCAAATGCAATATAGACCAATTAAATAAAAAGAACAGAAAAGCTGCAAGAAAATTCAGTAACTTCATGAAATCATATAATTTCCACCAATTAATCAAAGATCCTATCAGAGTTACAAAAACATCTTCGACGACTATAGACTTAATTTTTTCAAATAATACTGACCAGGTAAAAGAATCGACAGTGAAAGACCATGGACTTTCAGACCACAAGTTTGTGAATATAAAAATTGAGGGAAAATCTCAAACTTA
The DNA here is from genome assembly GCA_943193695.1 of Acrobasis suavella. Taxonomy (NCBI): domain Eukaryota; kingdom Metazoa; phylum Arthropoda; class Insecta; order Lepidoptera; family Pyralidae; genus Acrobasis; species Acrobasis suavella. The sequence goes on from OW971928.1 coordinate 37,027,440, forward strand.
TACAAAAAATAAAATACCAACTTTAAAGAAGCGACTTTTCTTTAATAGAAACATTACAGAGTTTAGGAATTCACTAAGAAAATTAGACTGGAAAAATATTTTAAGCAACAAAGCAGCTGATCTCCAAAATAATTATAGAAAATTTCATCTCGTTATAGAAGATCTCTTAAATAAACACATACCCCAACAAATATTAAATTAAAAAATATGCCCAAGAAATCATGGCTAACAAAAAGTTTGAAAAACGCATGCCGGCACAAAAGGAGCTTAAAAATAATACTAAATGAAACAAATAGCGAGGTTATAGGAAAATACTACAAAAATTATAGTAAAATATTAAAAAAGTCCATAAAAATATCCAAAAAACAAACATTCACAAGACAAATAAATAACTCTGATAATAAATACAAAACGATGTGGAAAATCATAAACACAAAAACTGGGAAATCTCATTTAAATATAAACAAAAGCATGAAATTAAAACTAAATAACGAAATAATTGATAACCCCAGAAAAATCTGCGACGCATTCAATGACGTTTTCACTAGCACAGGTGAAAATGTGGGTCCAAAAAATCCGCAAATAATACCACTGCAAAACATAGAAAAACAACCAAACTCAATGTTTTTAGCGCCAGTAGATGATAAAGAAATAATAGGTATCATAAAAACCATGAAAAATAAACATAGTTATGGTGTGGATGATGTCCCTCCAATATTAATTAAAAAATGCGCGGAAGAGTTAGCTCTACCACTGACACTCCTCGTGAACCAAAGCTTCGAAAGCGGCGAATTTCCGGACTTATTAAAAATAGCCTTAGTAAAACCAATTCACAAAAAAGAAGACACCACCTCGCCTCATAATTATAGGCCTATAGCACTGTTATCGAGTTTTTCAAAAATATTGGAAAAAGCAATGTGCAATCGCTTATATGCCTTTTTGGAAAAGTACAATATACTAGACGATTGTCAAAACGGCTTCAGAAAAACAAGATCTACAACAAAGGCAGTAAACAGATATATACAAACCGCTCTATCGCACTTAAATGAAAAAAAATACGGTCTCGGATTACTACTGGATATGAGCAAAGCTTATGAAAGTGTAAATTATGGTATTCTGCTGTCAAATCTTTACAGTGTAGGCGTCCGCGGAACAACCCTAGACTGGTTTAAATCTTACTTATACAATCGAAAGCAAAGAGTACAAATAGAACAATTAAATAGCAATAATGAAATAGAAAATGTAAGATCACAAGAAAAAACATTAACTTGTTCTATACCCCAAGGAAGTGTTTTAGGATGTGTCTTGTTCCTTATATCTATACTATAATAAAAGAGTAAAAAAATGTGTCTGTACATTGAAAATTTTTCAAAAAAAAAATATTTGTGGCGATGGAGATATAGTAATAGAGTAAGAAAATAAAAAAAAATGTCTGTCTGTTTGTCTGTTTGTACACGCTAATCTCCGGAAATACTGGACGGATTCGAATGAAACTTTTTTTGTTATATAGCTGTGAAGCCTGGGCATCATATAGGCTATAATTGATTTTGGAAAATGGAACACATGATGCAGAACTATAATGGTCCAGCTAAACTATAAAAAATATTAAAATGCCGCCTTAGCAAAAGTTGTTAAGTCTGATGAGAACTTTTTGTTGAGTTATAATACAACTGACCAAGCGCGAGTCGGACGCGCGCGAAGGGTTCCGTACCATAATCTATGAAAAATCACGTTTGTAGTATGGGAGCCCCCCCATAAATACTTATTTTATTCGATTTTTAGGGTTCCTTACCCAAATGGGTAGAAACGGGACCCTATTACTTAGACCGTCCGACTGTTAGTCTGTCTGTCTGTCTGTCACCAGGCTGTATCTCATGAACCATTATAGCTAGACAGTTAAAATTTTTATAGATGATGTTTTTTTGTTGTCGTTGAACAAAAACATACTAAATCTATACTACAAATAAAAGAGTAAAAAAATGTGACTGTACATTGAAATTTTTCCAAAAAAAAGTTGTTTCGTCCGAAGAAGAACTTATAAGTTCAGAATTTGCGGACCTTCAGAGCATAACACACCAGAAAAATTCTTGGATATGTGAACGCGCCATAGTGACACCAAAAAATTAAAAATCAATTATTATAGAACTTATGACGCAAATTATTGTTAATTTCTTGGATAGAGTTGTTGACGACACCACCAATTATCCAGTTGAGTTTCTTAATTCACTTGCAGCAAATGGACTCTCGGCTCACAAAATAAGTCTTAATGTCGGAGGGCCAATAATGCGAATGCGCAATTTGACTCCGCCGAAACTGTGTAACGGAACCCAACTTAGTGTCTCAGCACTGTATGCCGAAGTTCAGCGGCTGAATTTCAGCCAATGCATGCCTGCAATGTTATTTGCATTACTAGCAACACATAATGCCGAACTTCCGATGCTTTTGCCTGAATCGGACCCGTACCCGTACCCGTACCCGTACCCGTACCCGTACCCGTACCCGTACCCGTACCCGTACCCGTACCCGTACCCGTACCCGTACCCGTACCCGTACCCGTACCCGTACCCGTACCCGTACCCGTACCCGTACCCGTACCCGCACCCGTACCCGTACCCGTACCGCCGATTAGTTATAATAATTAATACATTTTATTATTTAATTTAAATAGTTTTATTTATTTTCCATACTGGTCTGAAAGAAAGGCAAAATCTTAGAAAGTACCAGCTTCTCCTTTTTCCAAGCAAATTGTAAAAGATCGAGAGAATGGGCGAGGTTTGATTCATGTTGCGTAGCATTAGTGATGCGTCTAGCAGCCCATCACTACTTTGATTCCCTTTTTCATCCTAACGTCCATCATCACGCTGTGAGGCATCTACCGAACTGTAAGTACTCCCAGGTATTTGACGTGCGGTACCTCGGTACATTTTCCCCGAAGAGCTTCAAGGATGGCAGGAGGTTGGTTTTCTCTGAGATCAATGTTTCTTCTTGTTGACGTACACTAAGAACCTTCATTTGAAGAGCCTGCCAGGCAAGGCGTCTGTCGCTGTCTGGAGGTTCTTTGCGGCGTACTTTGAGTTCATACTAACTGCAAAAAGTCGTCGGGGAAGAACGCCAACTGCCAGCAACGGGGATGTCGTCGGTGTAAGTACTACGCCTATCAACGTGGAGAACATCAACTCTGACAGATTGGTATCTGCAATCGCCACCGTGATCTATCGGTCCTCGTGGAAGGAGGTTACAATCCCAAGTTGTCATGTCATGGTTGTTTCCATTTTATTGTAGCCCCCTTTTTTTTTATACGGAGGAAAGATCCCTGTTACGGATACCCGTCAGCCTGCGGGGGAGGCTGTCGGGTTATGTGGGACTCCATGCCAGAGCGACGTGCCTACCCACTAGAAAACCTCCGGAGTTCCATCTCAACCGCTTTTGCCGGGGACACGGGAACAGAAATACAATCAAATCAAACTCCCTCGCAGTCCACCGCCTGTGGACCCATGGGAGCCAGATAAACCGGCTCCCAGCGGCGGAGAAGATGAAAGGAGGATAGGGAGAGCGGCAACGTAACACCGACACTCCTCTTCCTCCGCGGGATCTCCAACCACAGCCAAGCGCCGGGAGGGCAATGAAACATTCCCCTCCCGGCGGCCCCACCCCGGGTGGGGGGAGAACTTCCCACTCCCCCGCCGCCCCATTGGGCGCATCGCCCGCCTCGCGGGCTCCTCTTAGCTTCCCCGTGGCCACCGACTACCACGGGTACTGAGCCCCCCCGGTACGACAAACCGGGAACCCATTGGGGGGGATTTATTGTAGCCCCTAACCTAACCACTTCTTTATTTTTTTGTGAAAAAAACCTGCCGTCTCGTCCACCTAACCACTGGAAGGCGAATGGAACCTAACCCTAACCGTTCTTTTTTTACGTAACGCAAAGGTGCCTTCCACCTACCGCCGGCCACGGGAAACTGGACGGTCATGGACACCCACTGAAAAACTCATTGTGTCAACGCCATGACCGCTTTTGCTAGTCCCATGTACGACTCTCGCTTCACAGACCTGGTACGGGGGCCGCTTATCAGCCAATTGAGAGGGTACTCTCAATAAGCGAGAGGAGTCGGAGTGGCCCGTCGGTCTTCAATTCTACCTGCTAAAGTAGAGACGCGTGTTGACACAAACACGCCTTTCAACCCGGATGACCGTATTTATCCAGCGATGGAATCCTGTTTCCATCGCATGACTGGCCCACGTTATGGAGGCAGGCAGTAGTTGCTGGCCATAAACCCGCCTTCTGCGCCCTGTGCATTAGGAGTAGATGACCAGGTCGGTCGTTGCTTCCTGGTGGCTCTCCGCCGCCTCTTTGCGGAGCATGAATGACGCTCTCCACAAAGGCCTGCACTGTTGTTCACGATGTTTCGCTGACGACCATGTGACGAACCACGATTGATACCGAAAGGTCTTGCCCCTCTACCGCGCACAGTTCAGCGCGGGTTTTCGCCCAGGCTGGGCAGTTCGCCAGAGTGTGAACCTAGCCTCACCTAAATCAAATTTCTAACTTCTCTCATAGTCAAGGAGTACCAGGCGGCGCGGAACTCACCGTACTTTTCAATTTCTTCCAAGCTGATTTGGGATAAAAAAATATATTGTCACGTAAGGAGATGAATGACATTGTCAACGTCACGAATTCGAACAAAAAGAATTTAACTGAAGGAAACTTTCGTCAATAGTGTCAGAACAAGATTGGCCTAGTGGTCTAAGCGATGGACTGTCAATCTAGAGACCGCTGGTTCGAATCACAGCCACTTAGTGTTTTTGAAGTTTTGAAAGAAGTTTCTAGATTATACTAGTCTAAATGGAAAAGAAAATACGGGACAGAAAATGAGTGAGAGAGAAGGCGATAGAAAATTTGTCATTTGAGTTTCGAACATTGATGCGATTTTGTCGAATTCGGGGGGTATATAAACGGAACAAGGCGCCGCTTGAGGCAGTTTAGTTGGAAAGTGAAATCCGAAGAAGAAGGAAGAAAAGAGAAAAGAAGAAGAAAAGAATAGTAGTGAGTAAAGTGAAACAGTGAGTTAAGTGAAGTAGTGAGTTAAGTGAAGTGTTCAGTGCAGTGATGTCCGCGCGTGTGACAGTGCAGTGACGTTTACGCACGTGTGACAGTGCAGTGACGTTTCCGTGCGTGTGACAGTGCAGTGACGTTTCCGCGTGCGTGTCAGTGCTGTGACGTTTCCGCGGGCCTGACAGTGAAGTGACAGTTGGAGTGCAAAGAGGACTGACGCTGTCAATTGTGAGTACAGCTTGAGTTGTAAATAAAGGCACCATTCAATAGGATTGTTGTTTCCTTTCCTATCCCCCAACCCACTCTCGTGACAATATCTTCTCTTTCCAAGTAGATCGTAAAAGCCGATCAAAGTGAATGGGTGAAAATGTGAATCAGCAGCTATCACTACCTATTTTGATTCATTTTTCCATCTTTCTCCCACAATTACGCTCAGACTGGCTGTTGGGCGGCGTTGGGTCTTTCGACCCTAGGCTTTGTCTGCAGAGGCTCTAAAACTTGCTTTCCGTTCCACTTTTTGGTTGCGATACCCGACAGGGTTCATAATGCACCTATTATAAGACGGTGACTTTCAGAAGTTAGAACTGATATTCATTATTAAATATTTAGGATTCCGTACCCAAAGGGTAAAAACGGGGCCCTATCACTAAGACTCCACTGTCCGTCTGTCTGTCACCAGGCTGCATTTCATAAACCGTGATAGCTAGATAGTTGAAATTTGCACTGATGATGTATTTCTGTTGCCGCTATATATAACATCAAATACTAAAACAGAATAAAATAAATATTTAAGTTTATTCCTAATAATGGTAGGGAACCCTTTCTGCGCGAGTCCGCCTTGCACTTGATTGATTTTTATTAACTTTCAATCATCATTTTATATAACGATTAACGATTTTAGCCTTGATTGATTCTTTAAATTCATATAGCTTTTTTTATCTTTGAACGGATTGAAATGAAACAAACAATAAATGTAAGTAAAGCTTATCTAAATACAATAGTGAAAACCGCACCCGAATCGGTTCAGCCGTTTCTGAGATTAGCGTGCACAAACTCACAGACAGACAAATATTTAAAAAAATATTGTTTTGTGTTCTATTGCATTGATAAAAGCCCACAACAGTATTTTTTCTTATTTATCTTCCATGTACAGACAGCGATCGGTTACGATTTAATTATATGTACTAGCTGATGCCCGCGACTTTGTTCGCGTGGACTTTATGACTCCAGCGTTTTAATATAAATATAAACTAATGTACATACATAAGAAAGTACTTGTAGCAGTGTTATAAGTAAAAAATCAATATTATTTTAATTTATTTTTTTCATACTGTAAACATAAATTAAAAGTTTTTTTATAAATAATGTTGGAAGTCTTTTCTTTGGGAGCCAATATGAAACGATCTGAAGCGTTACTAGTCCTGCAGAAAGCCACATAAAGTTGGCCATACGAAAAACCAGTCCTTAAGTCGACACCAGCGGCTTTAAGCGTCTGACACTGCGACTTATTTATTTTCATAGCAAAGCAAGTGGACACAGAGAACTTTATATGTTTTAAAGGCAAAATTGTTTGGGATAAATAGTATGCGCGGAATAAAAACAGTTTCACTGACACCACTCACGTTGAGAATCTCAGCTTCAATTATATTTCGCTGCAAAGCATTGACTTAAATCGAGTTCCGTTACACAGTTTCGGTGGAATCAAATTTCGCATCAGCATTATCGGCACTCCGACATTAACAATTATTTTGTGAGCCGAGAGTCCATTTGCTGCAAGTGAATTTAGATACTCAACTCGAGAAATGGTGGCATCGTCCTGATGAATTATACTAACCAAGAAAGTATAAACCACTTCATCACCAATAATTTGCGTCATAGGTTTTTCATTAATCGTTGCGCATTGTTCATTTTTTTTGTGTCAATATGGCGCGTTTTCATAACCAAGAATTTTCCTGGTGTGTTATGCTCTGAAGGTCCGCAAATACTGAACTTATAACTTATCCTTCGGAGCAAACAACTTTGCCAATTATTACGGGAAGACCCACCTAACCATTCTCTTTAAGAAAGAGACCTTCCCCAACTTTTAATAATATTCTTGAAAAATCGTGGTCATGTGAACTACCGCTAAGCTGGGCTCTCATATTAATAATTGTCAATCTGAGCTTTTGTATTTGAGGCCACAGATAAGACTTTTTTAATGAGGAGTTCATTTCATCGGCCCTAGAGCCTCGATTTATAACTGGAAGGGTTTGACGAAAATCTCCCGACAGCAAAAATGTGACATTGCCGATCGGCCTGTCATCTCGACGAATGTAGCGCAAAGTTCTATTAACAACTTCTACTGCCTAGGAGTTAATCTTATCTGCCTTATTGCCCCGAATAACTGGAAGGATTAAAAATGTGACATTACCCATTGGCCTGTCATCTCGACGAATGTCTCGCAACATCCTATTAACAGCTTCTACTGCCTAGGAATTAATCTCATTTGCCCAACTGCCCTGATTTCTAACTGGTAGGGTTTGACGAAAATCTCCCGACAACAAAAATGTGACATTGCCGATTGGCCTGTCATCTCGACGAATGTAGCGCAAAGTTCTATTAACAGCTTCTACTGCCTAGGAGTTAATCTCATCTGTCCTATTGCCCCGACTTATAACTGGAAGGGTTCGGCGAAAATCTCCCGACAATCAAAATGTGACATTACCCATTGGCCCGTCAAATCGACTCGTATGTCATTATATTATGCTAAAAAACATTAACCTGATATCTTAGATTTCCACATCAGATGATTATCGATTTTTGGTAAACAAATATTCATGCAAATAAATTTAACTTAGTTCTGCATCAGGTGTTCCAAATTCCCAATACGGTTCCGTACCCAAAGGGTAAAAACGGGACCCTATTACTAAGACTACGCTGTCCGTCTGTCTGTCTGTCTTTCTGTCATCAGGCTGTATCTCATGAACCATTATATCTAGACAGTTGAAATTTTAAAAAATGATTTATTTTTGTTGTTGCTTGACAAACGCATACTAAATACAGTATAAAATAAATATTTAAGATGATTGGCAAAACGTGATTTTTCATTATGGTACGGAACCCTTCGTGCGCGCGTCCGGCTCGCACTTGGCCGGTTTTCATATATCTCAACCAAAATGCTTTTCAGGCTTAACAACTTTTCATAAGGCGGCATTTTTTTATTTTTTATAATTTAGCTGGACCATTATAGTTCTGCATCATGTGTTCCATTTTCCGAAATCAATTAAAGCATAGCCAAGTTTAACAGCTATTTATCAAAAAAAGTTTCATTTGAATCTGTCTATTATTTCCGGAGATTAGCGAACACTGTACAAACAAACAAACAGACAGACATTTTTTTATTTTCTTACTCCATTAGTATTTCCTCATCCCCCCAAATATCATTTTTGGGAAAATATTGAATATACAGACACCATTTTTTTTTACTGTTTTATTATAGTAAAGATAGATTGACAAAAGTTTTTGACAATCGGTTGCATTGGTTACTTTAAAAAAATTTTTCGAACGAAAATGTAGGCCGTGATTCTTTAAATTGATATTTCTTTTTTATTTATGGACAAATTTAAATGAAACAAACACTAAATGTTAAGAGAAACTTATCCAAATACATAAGTAAAAACCGCAAACGAATCGGTTCAGCCTTTTCTGAGATTAGCGTGCACAAACGCACAGACAAACAAACAAAAATTATAAATATAATTGTTTTGTATTTTATTGCGTTGATGAAAAGCCCCCAACAATATTTTTTCTCATATATCTTTATGTACAGACAGCGATCAGTTACGATTTTATTATATGTATGATATGATGATATGATGACTTACCCGAAAGAGGGGAGAATATTCTAATTAAAACTGGTTTTGTGTTTAGACTTCGTTTTTAAATTCTAAAATCTTCGCTTATAAAGTTTTAGTTAGTTAATTGTTATTTTTTGGTCATATTTAAGTTAACATATAATTACTTGCCTAATTGTATGTTACATAATTTTTAATACAGTTTAGTTTCTGGTGGTCTATATAATAATATTATATATCAACCATGCCTCCAACTATTGCAATCACGAATTGAAGAAGAGAGGAGATTAGAGTGTCTTTTGTCTCAGCACTAACCTACACCACCTAAAACTAGACTTAAAGTAAAATTAAAAAAATCTACTAAGCAATTGTTTCTTTAAAACACGACACATTTCTCCAATTACTGTACTGCCCATATCCCAAAGCTCCATTCACAAACCCTTTCTCCACCAGCTCTGGCAGCTGCTAAGTAAATTATTATTTAGTAGCTTATGTCCGCGACTTTGTACGCGCAACCCATTTTTACCCGTTCCCATAGGAATTTCTGGAAAACCTCTCTTAGTGCTCTTCCACACCCCCTAAAGAATATACATACCAAATTTCAGCTTTGTACGCCCAGTAGTTTCGGCTGTGCATGCATGGTCTGTCAGTCAGTCAGTCAATCACTCAGTAACGCAAGATTTTTTTATATATATTGATGATTGATTGATTGATGATAAGTAGTTCCTATTATTTTAGTTTTATTTTTTTAATTGTGATCTTACCCTGCTCATCAGCACTTTCCAATCATCACTGGACATACGAGTATATCAATAAAAACGCGAATAATACTCGCGAGGTCTAAGTTCGTGGCAAACTAATAGTATACCAAATTTAAAAAAATCACGATGTTTGTGCCAATTATTATTTATTTTAAAACAAAATTCTTCTTTTTTTTTGCTTAGCTGCCAACATTATTTTTAATTATATTATAGATTACACTCGTGTTCAGATTTCAAATTGGGTTTAATCCCTAGAGATTGTCTTTTTCACGTTTTAGTCTTGAAAGAATAACCAGTATCTTTAGCTTCAAATGTTTTGGGATGAAAACATAGTTTTTCGAGTAGATGAGATGAAAAAGAATTTTTCACAACATTTAAATAAAATTTAAAAAAAAAATGACTAAACAGAAGCCGACGATCCAGTTTTAGTCAGAATATTTACGGCCCATGGGAATAAATTAAACATTGTTATTAGCCGTTTATGATCCATAAAATTTAACTGTTATGTAAATTGGTGGAACGTCCACGGTAGTTACACTCGTTTTTGGAATAATAAATTGATCGCTAAAAAGATAAGTGAAAAATAAAATGATTATTCACATGTATAGAGTGATGCGAGTAAAAAATATGAAACAATATTTAGGACACAGATGCGGGAGGCTTTTGCCAAGGCACAATGACCACAGAGATCAAAACAGGAAAGCAGAGTTCTCATTTTTAGAAATAGATGAAAAATTACATTTTTTAAATTAAAAAAGGTATATTACTAATGAATATTGCTTAAATCATAACGGAGCCACTTCGTGCTCGCTCACTCCATAATCGCTCTCGCATCACGCACAACTGAAGGGTTAATTTCTTCGGCATTTTTTAAATAGATGTACCTCTTCAGAAAAACAAACTATATTTCTCAATAGATATTTATATATATACTTTATTTTCTCTGTTTAATAAACCCATAAAAATTTAAAGTAGTATTACTTATATAATAATAATTTTATTGCGTTATTTTTTCACGATTCATGTAGGTCGGTAACATTATTTTATACTTCTAATTAACTTACTCAAAGGCCCGATCTCTAATGATATATCGACGATCAAAGACGAACAAACAAATATACACAGTAAACAAAAATTTCCCTCGATTTATGACAAAAATCCGCAAAAAATAAAATGGAAGTCAGGTTTGTTTAGGCAAATCCCCTGTTTGGTTAGGATTGGGTATGTTTTAATAAGAGAATTGAACTTGTTTTTATATGTACTTACTTGTATTTTTAAATGAGTGTATATAGATAATGCTTTTGAATGTATGTATTTTATCACGTCACTTGGAGGTTCTGGAATCGATTCCTAGCACATGTATATACATAAAACAAAGCTCATAATTATAGTCTATTTTAACAATCCGCCTTTCTCATCAATACATATAATAAAACAGTAGGAACCGCGTGTCATAAAATTAACAAAAAAATGGTTGTGGGCCATAAAAAAAGAGTAACAGAATACAATTTTTTTATTTTTTTGTCTGTCTGTCTGTCTGTATGTACTCGCTAATCTTTAAAAATACTGAACAGATTTTTACGCGGTTTTCACTGAAAGATAAAGCTTATCCCTGAGCAAGGCTGAGGCTTTGTTTCATCGAAATCTGTTGTCAGATAAAAAAGTTATCGTCATTTAAAGTTTAAAGATAATTTTTATATGGGTGATTTTATAGTTACAAAATAGCAACCGATGGCGCCTCAAGAAATTTTTTAAACGCGCTATGGTTGTTTTTGTGAAAAAGTATAAATACAAGCTGATCGTTTTGCTCTGTACGTAAGACCTTTTGATTCTTTTGTGATTTGGTTAGTTACTGTTGAGGAATTGTTGAATTTGTTGATTTTATACTAGTATTTGGTTATACTTGGCTATGAAAAAAAGGACTTCTGATCTTGCTTTGATGCTTTGTGGGTTGGTTAGTTAATATTGTTGATTTATTTATAATTTGACACTTGGCTATGAAAATACAGACTTCTGATTTTGCTTTGTGGATTGGTTAGTTAATATTTCGGATAATATTGTTGATTTATAATTTGACCCTTGGCTATGAAAATACGGACTTTCCGATCTTGCTTTGTGGATTGGTTAGTTAATATTTCAGATAATATTGTTGATTTATAATTTGACACTTGGCAATGAAAATACGGACTTTCTGATCTTGCTTTGTGGATTGGTTAGATATTTCGGATATCTTTAAAAGCTTCTTGGCTTTATAGATTTATTGAACTAAGTTTGACATTTGGCTATAGCAATAATGGATTCTTGGGATCTACTCATCCGCTGTCTTTTCGCTTGTCTAATATTCTAAGTGAGTATTATATATATAAATATATATATATATATATATATATATATATATATATACTCAGTGTTAATCGAGTACGAAATTCATTGACTCGCGCCTCGGAGACTTCCACTCAAAGGGAGTACAGACAGGGAGTAACGTTTGACTGCTGACTTCGTCTGCGTACCTATATATTTATACACAAAGGTTATGATTATTATTGTAAGGATTAATTATAATCCATCCATTAGTTGTTGTATGAATAAGTAACTGATATTTATACATCTATTGATCCTTATAAACTTTTACATTTGCAATATTTAAAGTATACCACATCAATATAAAAAAATTGAACTGTAAATATACAGATCAATCTGACAAAAATTTTAAATTTGTCATGTCATCAACAAGGGTGTGTAAGAAAACTGAATTTCACACGGGCGAAGTCGCGGTCACCAAATACAGATAGTAAAGTATGTATTCGTGAGCAAGATATTATAAGGAGTAACAGAACATTAAAAAAAAATTTAAGATTTTTGTTTGTATGTCAGTGTCTGTATGCACACTGTTTACCCGAATGTCCGAAACTGCTGAACGGATTTTCACGCGGACGAAGTCGCAGGTACAGCTAGTGTAGTGTAGTGCTAGTGAGTAGAAAGGAATAAAACTTTTCAAAATTCAAACACTTAGTTCATGTTGGTAGAAATATATACCTCGTTCCGGCTTCACACAAGTAAATAATTAATACATGCCAATCTTACCAGCAAAAGGCTCTTCATGTTGGTACAACCCGCATCATAATCGTCTTAACAGTTTCTTAGTATATCAAATAGATATAGACAAACAGACAGAAACAAACGTGCCATGAGACTCCGATTTATAATAAATACCTGTGTGTTAAACTTAATGTCATTTGTTTTGCACATCATTTAATCTCTTAAAAACTTTTACTGAGGGACAGTAAAGAGTCGTAAAAAAATTTATTACTAATTCGGACGGATATTTTTAGCAGCTGAAATTTTAACCAGGAATAGTGAATGGTGTCACAACAGAGGACACTGCAATGCGCTACACTATAGGGAATACGGCGGCGTTAAATCAAGCCTGGTTTGCAGTGAACCGGAACTATAGTTCAAGCTCAATGATAGTTTTAAAATACTGGTACTTTACGCGCATTTAAATATGAAAACCGATTGAAATAGTAACATTTGAACTTATTTTTCGGCTTCAATTTTTTTAACTGTTGGACTAAATTAAAACTTTGCGGCGTCTGTGAATATGGAGATCTAGTTGTGGTGACTAGCAGCCCGCTTAGGCTTAGGCTTTGCACGGCTATATATTATGTATATAAATGTTCTTTTTGAATCACTCTATTTATTTATGAAAACTGCATTGGTTTTTTTACTAGTTAGATCCCATAGTTTGGCAAAGGCCTCTCCTTGTTGTTTCCAGAGAGACAAACGGCAGGAAATGACTTTGTTTTATACTATGTATAGGTATTGAAGTCCCTATTAAAAATATATCTCAGCAATTCTTCGGTAAAAACGCATAAATATTACAAATCATAAAACGCAGAAGATAGTTGAATATTTTTGAGTTTAAAATATGTAAGTATTGATTTTAGTTTTCAGAAACTAGGTATAAGAATTAAATTGATTATAGTTTTCAGAAACTATTAGAAACGAATGAGAACCTGGTAAATAGATCTGAAATTCATCTTTTTAACTTTAATTAATTTGTCAAAGTCTAATGGATGTGGTTCAGAGAAACCTCTCAAAGAATTCTTCGAGAAAAAAAACTTAAGTTTAAATTAAATGGCTTCAACTGTGAGATTTATTTGAATGCAAAAAGAGTCTTGGAAAAATAAGAAGTCAAAATTATTAAACTTTTATAAATTCAAGCAAAATATATGTAAAATATAAAGATTTTTACCTGTATGGGTTTATTTATTTAGGTTCTAAATAAAGAAAAAAGATTAAACTCAAAGGTCTTTTAAAGCCATTCAAAGGGGAAAGGCTGCGAGTATTATAGAGATCTTATTTTTTCTTTCCAAATACAATTTATATCAGTCGTCACCAAAATATTCCCAACTCCATGCGAAATCTAGAGAAACAGCCTTATCAGCTTTAAACTAGTTGGCTGTAGTTTTACAACCAACCACCTACCTGATGTCAACTCTCTTAAGAAAACAGTTAAATTACGATATGTGTATGCTTTGTTCTTTAGTCGCCGGATCGTCTGAACGCAAAAATCTATTACGCATCATTTTGCCTCTGACGATATCCACAGACAGAAATGCAATAATATTGTTACGAGAGTGGGTTGGGGATAGGAAAGGAAACAACAATCTTAAGGAATGGTGCCTTTATTTACAACACAAGCAGTACTCACAATTGACAGCGTCAGTCCTCTTTGCACTTCAACTGTCACTTCAATGTCACGCGCGCGGAAAAGTCACTGCACTGTCACACGCGCGGAAACGTCACTGCACTGTCACACGCGCGGACTTCACTGCACTGAACACTTCACTTTACTCACTGTTTCACTTTACTCATAACTATTATTTTTTTCTTCTTTTCTCTTTTCTTTTTTTTTACTACAAATTTAAATATATGCTTTTTACACACTAATCATCATCATCATCCTCACGTATTCCCAGTTGCATCCTCAGCAGTAACGCTTCAGAGCCCGGGGTCCGCTACCTAACCAAGGAGATTTGACGAGGTTACTGGTTTTTACACAGAGCGACTGCCGTCTGACCTCCGCAACCCAAAGGGCAAACCAGGAACCACTTTTTACACACTAATATTTACAAATAAAAAAGGCCCGGTAATTCTTTAGGCTGGCAGCATTGCCACGTTGTTTGGCCATGCTTATTTTCTGACCAAGATATAGACCAGCCTTCTGGTCACGGGAAACTTCAATAAGTTTCTTTGAGATAGCGTCGAATAATTTGTGAGCTGATGGCCCCCACGGTCCCAAAGTTACGACCACAAACGGCTCAAATATGTAGTAATACGATCCCGATACCGTCATATTTTCGCCGTTTGAGGTTTTCAGCTGATGCAGCTGCTGAGACTGCTTTGAACTCTGTTGCTGAATGATGAGACGGCGCCAGTATGTCAACGCAAGTAGCTTCCTACACAAGCGGCCGACCCATCTTCTAGGGCACGAGGGTTATTTCATCGGGTCTCTTGCCATCTTCTCGAGCCAGACCGCATGGTTCTAAACCGGCCGGCAAATTTACGCTGGCAAGAGCCCGATGCATAATGTTATTAAGGGCTGCATGCTGCCCCAAACGGCCCCACTCTTACTCATTAGAGACCATGGTGTCCAAATCGATCGACGCTATCGTCGCAGGGGAAACGATGTGGAACGTTGCATATTGCACCAAGCCTTAAAGATGTCACCATTCTAAAAGAGGTGTCATCAAGGAGGATTCCCAAGTTGGCAAAAGGGAGGGCTTGTAGCCAAAGCCCGGATTCCCACTCAGCCACGGTTAGAAGTCAAGCGCGCTCTGCAGAATCGCTAGATGATTCCATTAAACTAATCTGAGCTAACCTGCAAAGCGGCTCATCCCATTGCCTCTGCGAGGATGGAAAATCTGACACTTTTGAATTTTGACAAAGGCCAAAATTATCGTAATTTGGATGTTTAATATTCTTTGATAAAGTTCTTCAATGCTATGTATAGAAGACAAATGCTGGTAAGGTAACACTTGAAATTTTGCGGATACCCATGCCTCGGTGCCGTATCGGTAAGGAAGCTTGGTCCCATGTTCGATCATCCAAATTTATATTCAAAATATCTGAAAGGGAAGTTTTAATACAAACGTCTAAATTTTGAAGCAAATGGGGGAATTTCCAAAAATGGCTGCAACGAAGATTGTATGTAAAATTTGTAACGAATAAACAGTAACGTAGTATGGTAAATGCAAAATGTGAATGAATTTTTGATAGGAGTGACAAAGCAACGTTAAAATTTTGAATTTTACCATCGATAAAAGCCGGAAAGGCATCTTCAAAAATTGGAGATCCTAGGAGGAGGAGGGAAGACTAGACTAAAATTTTGATATCTGGAGCATAGGTCTGAAATTTTGATATAATTTTATTACGATTTTTACAAGAGTCAGGTAAGTACAGTTCACATATTTTTAAGTTAAAGTCAAGTTCAAATTGCCTAAATTCGACAATAAGGGTCTAAAAGTCTCTCAAAATAGTGTTATAGTCCGAAGATAATGTACCATCGTCCAAATACCAAACATTCAATTTGGAATTTAATTTTTCTAAAATTGGATGGGTGGGAGGCTAAAAGTAGGTAGACCTAAAGAATCACCTTGCTGACAGCCTACACAGGATAATAAAGTGTTGTCTTTAAACAATAATTTAGAATTTTTGCTATAGCATTGCCAAATAATATAATGTTACATGGAAGGAATTTTGGTTTTTACCTGTGACAGCAAGGCGGCTCTACCCACAGAATTGAAGGCGTTTTTAATATCCACCTTCAACAGAATTCACCCTCCTGATGATCCAAAAATGATCTTAAAGAGTGGACGGCGGCTTCACATCCACCCTTAGATCCAAATCCTAGTTGAATTGGTTAAAAATAACTAATAAGTGTGGATGTGATTGCCCTACAGCAGAGCTTGGATGTCAGACGTCGGTAAGACGTCCCAACTGCAATGAGCCGTATGCCGCCGTCCTTTTTTTTTTAGAGCGCAGAGGTTTGCTCCATATAAAACCTCGCATACCTCCTTAACAACCCCACAGAAAGCATGAAGTTCACCAAAGCAGCAAGATCTACCAAGAAGGATCCACCAGCAGTGTCACTCCCTACAAGGTCCTTTAGGTGTTGCGGGGAGAGGCCATCGAGACCGCCAGCAGAGCCGCTCCTGAAAGACATTACTGCATTGTGAACCTCCTCTGCAGAGACTGTCAAGGGGGTACAAGAATCATCAGGTGGACTTGGTAAATTAAAATCTGCTGAAGTAGGATATTTTTCTCGCAGGGCTGAAAGGGTCTCCGCGGGTGCTATCGCATCATCTGAAAATAACATTCTGGCGGCACCTTTAATGTCACCTTCGCTTATCTTGGATTCCACATGTTTATATAGACTATTTGTAATAATGTAGTTTTTTAATTTGGAATAACTGTTTTTTTTTTCTTCCTTCTTCTTCGGATTTCAATTTCCAACTAAAACTGCCTTAGACGGCGGCTTGTTCCGTTTATATACCCCCCGAATTGAAACAAAATCGCATCAATGTTCCAAACTCAAATTAATTTTCTATCGCGGCCTCTCTCACTCATTTTCTGTCCCGTATTTTCTTTTCCATTTAGTCTAGTATTATCTAGAAACTTCTTTCAAAACTTCAAAACACTTTAAGTGACTGTAATTTGAAACAGCGGTCTCTGGATTCACAGTCCATCGCTTAGACCACTAGGCCAATCGTGTTCTGACGCTACTGACGAAATTTTCCTTCAGTTGAATTCTTTTTGTTCGAATTCGTGACGTTGACAGTATCATTTATCTCCTTACGCGACACTATTCTAAACAGGAAGCTACACGACCACAAAAATAAAAGGTCAGAAATATCGTAGTATATTTTCTACGCATTTTAATGTTTTTATTATTCTATTCCACATTTCACTTCGCCCAGTAGTATTCTATTCGCACGAAAGATCACTCATCGCGACTTAGATTTGTAGCAGCGTGTTCCAGCTCATGCATATTGTTTGCAGCAGTACTGGTATTCTATCATGCCGGGGCACTAAAGGATCAAGCTGTTCGGAGATAAGTAATAGTCCAGTCTCTGAAAAGGTTAGTATAGTTCTCTAATGGTAAATACTATAAATTTTACGCTGAATAGAACAAAAAAATATATAAGTAGGTAATTATTTAAAACAAAATTGTTGTACATAGTTACAAATATAGATTTATCACGTCTTTATTAATGGGTAGATGGAGCCAAAGATCGCGTTATCAAAAACATAATTTACAAAATGGAAATAAGATTCGGAAATTGTAATTAAGACCTGTTACTAAATGACGTAAATTAAATACTCAGTAAAAATATACCTACTCGTAAGCAGGCACCTCTTTTCTCTTAATCAACAAGCAATAATTACGAAACACGCGTGAGAAGTGACAAGACTTTATTAGAATGATTTTTTTTTATGGCATGTTACGAGGAGGAAACCTATTATGATTTTGGCGTTACACGCGTGTAGTATTCATAAAACTTCTGAATTTGCATCCGTTTGTTCTCACCCGGTGTACCACGACACCCATCCCCTTCTTTTTTACATTTTTGTACCAGACTAACATACTATTTATTTTATAGATTGTATCGTAAATGCATGTTTTCTACAAGCTTTGTAAAACGGCCTGAATAGCATTTTGATTTTCCAATTATATTTAATGCAGCGGTGCCCTTAAAATTAAATATAATATTCAAGTCACTTTTACTGTTTATTCCATTCATTTAATTTAAAATATTATTCTCATAAGACCCTTCAACCCTTTTCCGAGTATCTGCTCACAAATTATTATCATTAATACCATTTTCTTTCCAATCCTCTAACTTAATCCGTTTTTTATCCTTAATTCAAATAGATAGGGATCAAAATCGCGTGTGAAATGAGTGTACCTTAAACTATATTTCTTAAACATTTCTCAGGAATGTCAAAAGCAGGTTATAGCTAATTTTCGTTTCAGAATTTCACTGTAACGTTATTAAACTCTCTAAAGGCAAAAGTATGAAAAGATTGAAGTAAATATACAATATAGAAATAGGTGTTTAGGTGGTTCATAGTGTAGATGAAGGATAATCGCTCCGTATCTGTCTCAAAGAATTTCTGTAGCTGTATTCAACGTGGAAATGTTGCTAAAGTATAAGAAAAAAATTTGCCTGTCTGATGCGTTTATGTATTTTGAGAATATGGCACTGTTGTGACCATACAAACTCAAAATTAAAATGACTGTCAAAATGAAACTTAGTATCCAATAATGTTTTAATATTATAAATAAAGCTTTATGCACTTCAGTTTCTAAATTTTCCACGCTTGTGCGAGTATATGCAATGGCATGTGGTGGTTGGGCTGTGGCTTCGAACAACACAAGCTGCCGGCCCTTTGTATGTTTCATCTGATTTATAGCATGTTCATTTTATGTTTTAAAAAACATAAATGTTCATAGGTGTTTCCTACGCAGATTGTAAACGTCGATAGAGGGAAAAGGCGAAAACTTGAATCATGTTGTTATTATAATAGGTAATGCGGCAAGCAACCCGTTACTATTTTGATTTCCTTTCCACCTTCATGCCAACCAACGTGCCAAAAATAGGTTTGGGTCTTACAGACCTGGGATCTGTCTGTTTTATTTTTTACTACTTCCTACAACATAATCGAAGCCAGTTTTTACTTTAAATCGTTTCATTTCAGTTTTTATGCCTCCCGTACTTTAATTCTTCATACCTATTCTCTATCATTTATCACCTTGTGCACTTTAAGGTTGGGATTGACGGTAATCCCAACCTTAAAGTGCACAAGGTCTATTCTATTAATCATCATCATCATTTCAGCCCCATAACGTCCACTGCAGGACATGGGCCTCTCCCAAGAATTTCCAAAATGACCGATCTAGAGCAGCCGACCCGCCCAGGGCTTTTTAGCGACCTTAGTCAGGTCGTCAGACCACCTTGTGGGTGGGTGTCCTACGCTTTGCTTACCAGTACGTGGTCGCCATTCGAGAACCTTTCTGCCCCATTGGCCATCGGTTCGTCGCGCTATGTGTCCCACCCACTGCCACTTCATGTCAGTGACTTTTGTTCTCCTACAAATTTCCTAATTTCTGATTCGATCACGTAGGCAAACACTGAGCATAGCCCTCTCCATAGCGCGTTGAGTGACCTTAAGCGTTCTTATGAGACCCACAGTAAGAGACCATGTTTCAGAGCCATAAATCATCACTGGTACACATTGATTAAACACTTTCATCTTGAGGCACTGAGGTATTTTGAACGAGAAGACACTGCGTAGCTTCCCGAATGGTGGAGCTCCCAACACATACAGGTAGGGGCGCGACATGGACATTTGACATTTCTTTCGTTTTGTCCATGTTCATTTTAAGGCTCACCTTTTGGGAAACTCGATTTAGGTCTCCGAGCATAGTACTTAGGTCGTCCATCAATTCTGCCATGACAACGATATCGTCGGCAAATTGAAGGTGAGTGATATACTCGCCATTGATGTTGATGCCAAAGCCTTCCCATTCTAATAGCTTCAAGGCATCTTCTAGTGTAACGGTGAACAGTTTCAGAGATATAACGTCTCCCTGTCTTACACCTCTTTGCAGTGGAATAGCCCTCGTGCACTGCTCCTGTACTCGGACTGACATACTGTCGTTACTGTATAAGCACTTCACTACTTCGATATACCGATAGTCAATACGGCACCGCTGGAGAGACTGAAGCACGGCCCATGTTTCGAACGAATCGAAAGTTTTTTCATAGTCCATGAACCCCAAGCATAACGGCCGGTTATACTCCCTCGTCTTCTCTGTAAACTGTAAACTGCCGCAGCGTGTGAACGAGGTCCGTGGTGTTAAAACCTTTACGGGAACTGGCTTATTCGGGAGGCTGGAAGGCATCAAACCTGTTTGCGAGACGATTTGTGATGACCCTTGAAAACAATTTATATACATTACTCAAAAGCGTGATAGGCCTATAGTTCTTCACTAGGGTGTTATCTCCCTATTTGAAAAACACGATCACCACGCCCCTGTTCGACGCTTCTGGCGTTACGCCTTCGAGCAGAACGGAATTAAAGAGCCTCTGAAGGACTGTCAGTACCGGCGTTTAACCCACTTTCAGAAACTCTGCTGTAATTCCAGCCTCTCCCGGCGCCTTGTTGTTTTTAAGCTGTTTGAGGGTCATCCTAATGTCGTACAGGCTTATGTCCGGGATATCTTCAGTATAGTGTCGGGTCTTGGGTCTTTAACCATTTGTTCCCTGGGTTGTGAAATATATCTGTCCATAAAACCCCTCGATCTCTGCTAGAACCCTTTCCTTTGTTGACACCACACCACGTCCTCCGTTTTCAACTTCATCAATCGGCTCTGCCCAACCGACACAGCTCTTGCGAACACTTTGAAGTCTTTGTTATGCTCGATCGTCTCTTTAAATTTTTTTTTATTAAAGGAGCGTATGTCGTGTCGCAAGGACTTTTGTATACATCTATTGACCTGCCGATATGATTCAGCATATTGTGAGGTCTGCAGCGGCCTTGATCGTCGCTCTGTTATCAAGTCTAGGGTCTGAGCAGAGATTTTCTGAGCTTTTCGTTTGGGGCGGGACCTAAACACCTTTGATCCCACCGCTTGGACAGCTTCTACAAACCCTTGGTTTATCTCGTCCACTGTAACGCAATCCTGGAAGCATTTGAAGCGTTTCGATAATTCAAGCTGGAAGCTTTCAGAGTTTCCGACCTGGACCTGCGACGGTCGGAGCATCGGCTTCATCAGCCACGACCATTTGACTTTGAAATCAATATTCACGATGCCTTTTAATATTCGGTGATCGCTCCCGGTTTTGAACCGATTGATCACTGAGTCATTGTTGGTTATTCGTCTCTTTGTCGTTAGGATTATGTCGATTTCTTTCTTAACAGGAGGCTGATTCTTCTTCGCTGGACCTATCCAGGTCCACTTTCTTTGCGGCGGCTCCTTGAAGAAAAAGTTCATCGCAAAGAGTCCCTCTTGCTCCAAAATTTCAGCCAGCCTACGTCTCCTGTTATTTCGCACTCTGTATCCAAAGTTTCCCAGCCTAAACTCTCCATCACCTTGCTTGCCCAGTTTTGTTTGTTTGTTTGTAATAATTTTATTATACTATGAAAACACACAATTACATAAAATAACAACATACAGTTACGTTGAAATCCCCATAACAACCATAAAATAGGTTTCCGAAGTATGTATGGCCCTACTGATGTCCTCATACACTTTACCCACCTCTTCATCGGAGTGATCCTCAGTTTGCATATATACCTGTATGACCTTCAGCTAGTATCTTTTAGATACTCTGAGTATCAGTTATGGAACACTCTCGATAGTTGTGACGTGTGGACGAGAAACCCGACACCATGCTGGGTCTTCTTTTTGTCTCCTTCCCAAGGATAGAGTAGGTTAGCAGACTCTATGGTTATCGTGCCCTCGCCCTCTCTTGGACTTCAGACAACCCCAAAATATCCCACCGTAACCTACTCATTTCTTCTTCCACCTCAGCTAGTTTCTCGTCAGTTCTCAATGTGCGGACATTGTGTGTTACAAGGGCTAGTCGTCGACAGGAGTGGTAGCTGGATCTCTGCCGGAGATTCTTAGCACCCCCTGCCCCGCCGTTACCATGACCGCTACCGGTGCCAGGAATAGCGGTGCTGCCGGGGACTGGGGGTTTGGGTTTTTTGGAGTCTTCCATTGGAGGTAATTGGCCTTAAAATGCCGCACTGGCCAATGGCCATTACGTCTTGCCAATTTTTCGACCTACCTGTCCCCAACTCCCGACGGCTGCATCCATTTCTTGATTTCGTAGAGTGAGGCAGCTTCCTTCACCTGAAGAACAAGGGGGAACAGGCCCGCCAGTAGAAGTGTCGAGTTCATGGAGACCGTCCTATATGCACCGCAGACTTTTTGGGTAAACCCTCTTTGTCCGCCGACTGTTTTGCGTTCAGTGTCTTCCCCTCTTTTTCCAAAAGTGTATCTTCCTCTCTGCTAATTGTCCTCATCAGTTCTCTATAAATTCTGTCTGCCTAGAGCCGCAAGACCCAAAATGTTCAGTCTAGATCTTATTAGAGAGGGGAACGGTATACTTTTTTATTATAAACTGCCACAATCAGTCCTTGATATGCCAGACAAAAAGTTTAAAGCTTATTTAAAGAAGGTACTCTGTGAGAAGGCTTATTATAGGACCGTTGACTATCTATAAGTCAACAAAGTCTGGTTTGAGCTTGGCGCGGGTCCCTCTTAAAGGCTTGTATATTCAGAAATGGTCATAATTTGGTAGATTAGGTACATATTGAATCTACAATTTGATTTGACATTATTTTAAAATTTCGACATTAAAAAAAAGTAATTTAAATTATGACAACAAACAATGTATACTCTGTCCACATATCAACTATAAATATTAATTTCATTGTGAGTTGACGTTCTTGGAGAAAATGCTGCAGTGCAGTTTGTTACCGCTTCTTCTGCACTAGCGCTTTGGAGGCGGCAGTAAACTTAGCTCTAAGTAACTTTTTTACGTCAACAATTATTGTGCAAGAAAACAAAGTGACGATTATTAAGAGATATTATAAATATCCTATGATAATAAAGATATATTTGAATTGAATTGAGATAAAGACGTGATAGTATGTATGAGATAAAAATATTTTGGGCCAAAATGAGAAACGTTAATATAATTATCTAGATGTGATTACGCCTCTAGTAATTTATTTTAACTATTAACAGGCGGACATCAAAAAAATATATATTCGAGAGCCCTAAAAACATTTCCTTCCCAGTATGCGGTATTCGGAGTTATGATTTTTCCGCGAACTCATCATAACAATGTACTCGAACACAAAATCAACATTTTATGATACAGACTTGTTTTCGGTATGTTAATGCACTGTTTTGCTATGCATGGGGCGAGCCAGTGGGGGCTTGGTTATGTTGAATACTTTAATGTGTTTCCAAGTTAAATATTATTGTTTAAATTAAATTATTCCCTTTTTTATTTTTTGTTGTTTCAGTCATCATAAAAATAAAGACTTATGAAAACGTTTCGTTTATGATACTAAGACCACAGTATGGTACTTCATAGAAGCGGAGCGTCATTTATGCCTACTACAACTACAAACTAAACTATAGGTATACATTATTGTACATAACCATGTGTGTGTGTTCGCCCCCCACCAGACTCGAGGGGGTATCCATTAATTGCGTGAGATAATCAGAGGGGGAAGGGGTCAAGCAAAGTCTCACAAAATCTCACCTGGGGGAGAGGGGGTGTCTCGAAAAATATCAGGTAATCTTTTTTTCGTCTAAAGAACAAATACTTAAAAATATTTAAGATTATAATCCATAAATGTAATTTGACACTAATTAAATAAACTAAACAGCAATTTTAAACAATTTACTAATATTGACCGAAATATTACTGACTTCACCAAGGTGTTATCCGAATGGCGGTCGAGCAGCAAATGTGCCCGTTCACAGTCGAGCCAACATATTTAATAAACTTAATAGTTGAAAAATTGGGGTGCAAAAATCATCAAAAACGCCTTGCGTAGTCAATGGGCGCCCCCTCTACAAGGGATGATCGGGGGAGAGGTGCGGGGACGGGGAACAGGGACGCATATTGCGCGGGAGGTACGGTAAACCTCAAAAGTGGAGTCCCAATTTCTCATACTAATTGTACGTACATTGTACACTTCTGAGGCGTAACGTACTTTGCTCGCGGAATCGCAGTGGTGGGCATAAGTTTAGGCACTGGCTGTGCGTTTGTGAGGTACGAGGTTGATTCTCACTAAGCGCGACTTGTACCTCTGAGTTTGTAGCCATGTTCGGCCGTAGAAATATCGTTCCACAGCTTTGTGGATACATGGGAGCTTAAAAAACCTTCCTATAATAAGTTTCGGAAACAAGAATTAATAAAACGAGTTGACTTATTAATCTGGTCGATTAATTCATTGAAACAAAATTGAACGAAATAGCTAATAACATAACAGGAAATTATAAACTTTGTCTCATTATTATTATACAGTAAAACAGAGGGCATTCATCAATATTGTTTTACATTTTAGATTTTTTTGCTACGAGTCGATGACATACTATATGGTAAACTAGCTTTTAACCTTGTCTACTTTTGTTTGGCAATTCCCTTAATGGATAATTTTTGGGATAAAAACTATCCTGTGTCTTTTTTCGGGTCTCGAACTATATCCATAACAGATTTTATCATAACTTAAAGAGGAAACAGACAGACATAGACAGAGTTACTTTCGCATTTATATAGTAAGGAGTGTCGATGGACTGGACACATGACACGTAAAAGAAAAAAAAAGATGGACAAAAGTTGTAACTTAATATCTCCCCGAGATGGTAAAAAAGAGAGGAGGGCAGTTAAAAAGATGCCACGATAAGCTAGAGACGGAAACAATTGTCACATGACATGTAGAAGAATAAAAGAAGTGAGATGTCATCATCTCTTGTTTTTTTTTACTAGTTTAGAAAACATTTTTTATCTTACATACTTATTAAATTAAAAATTAATTGAAAATCTCCCATCAGAAATTTTAATGAAACGTTTAAAACAGTTCAATGAAAAATACTGGGCTGCAGGCGTTGCCGCACCGATAAATTTTGGGAATTCGCAGCGAGTCCAAAGAGGATGATTGATGCGCGATACTGTTTCCAGTATTACCATTGATGAGCCATCGGAAGTTTTATGTGGTGAGAATATATTGTGTTAATTTATATCCCTTGGGACGATTAAATACCTGGCAAAGTTGTAAGCATTTAATTTGTTACCAAAAGTATACATTAACGAAGATATTATTCTATGGAATAACCGTTTAGTCTGTAACACTGATTAAATTACAGATAATCACAAAAAAAATTGGTTAAAATTATGGCGCTTGTACGAGAAATCATCTTTGTTCACATTTTACCTCTAATCTTTTTTGAGCAATGTAATTAATAAAGCTATTTTAAAAGTGTTTTATCGCAAGCTTTTATTTAGTTTCATCTGTCCCGTTGTCTGTCTGTCTTCTTGTCTGTAATCAAAACATGCAAGTTAAATTTGACCCACTTCCCGCTTACCGATTGAGCTGACATTTTGCACGATACTATGGTTACATCGCGATATTATGGTTACATCAAACTGATCTGATGATGGAGCCAGAAGGTGGCCAAAAGAACTTTGTAATGAAATGATGCAACCACATCTCATAATTTCCTCAAAAAATGAGTCGTCTTGAGCACCTTTAATTTTTTAGTTCATTCTTATAGATAAAAGCCTTTTTTTAATATGTCACTAATAATAAATGTAACCATATGATTGTAAACACCGATAGTTAAACAAAAATTTGTGAATTGTATCGTACTGCTCACAATATAACGTTTTAATTTAGGAAAGTTATTATCTCCACATGTCAAACCGTCCAATTGTGAGCTGACATGTACTTCTACTTACATATTATGTCCCATAGCTAGACAAAGTTTCCAAACCCATTTATTTTACAATAATAACACAAATATATTTGAGATCCTCATAACGAGCCCTTTTATTTGATATATAACACAGTAAGATTTGCGAAACTTTTTGTATAAATTCCCCCAAAAATGATCCTTGTTCTAAAATAATTTATTTATTTACTTTGCTTATCTGTATTTGGGTCATATGAGTACACCATCCTACCAAACATCTGATTTGGTCTAGAAGATTCGGAGAAAATTGGCTGTGACTGACGGACGGACAGACAGACACCCGAGTAATCCTATAAGGGTTCCGTATTTTCACTTTTTGTACGAAACCCTAAAAAAACAAGTTCCGACGGATTGATTACCTCCTCCTTTTTTGAAGTCGGTTTAAAAGGGATGCATTAAAAAAGTAAAAAATATGGTTTCTGTGTTAGTGAATCAGGCGTCCATGAATTGTGACCACTTTTTTACTTATATAATCAGTTGAAAATAAAAAAAATTAAACAAGTGCTGTATAATCCATTAACAAACAATTAAACGTAGACCACATGCAATGGCTTACAAAGCGCAACAATATTCAATCCAAAAATATGCGGGTGTAGGGTAACTTGACGCTGTTTCACAATAGAATTCCCCAATTTTCGCCAAACTTTTTCAAGCACTGAGGTATTTGAATATTTCTTGCCTTCTATTGCATTTATTGGTGAACGTAAAATTGAGTTTTAATTCGATGTGACAGTTAGAGTTTTTGTGTATTTTACTGCATAAAGCATTTTCCTTATTTACTTTTAATTTTCAACGTTCAGCTATTTACAACCACTACACCGTGATAAATTGGTTTTGTAACTCAAAGGTTTTGTGTTCACTCCCTAGAAAGAGCAAGTTGGAAAATAGCCCTCTCCAAATTGTCCTGGGTCTTGGCACAAGTCTTGGGCGTTTATCTTGTATTTATCAAAAAATATAATATAATAAATATATATAAGTTTAAAGCTTGCTTCAAGGCTAGCTCAATCTGTGTCTTATTTTGTGCTTATCTATCTATTACTATTATTTATTTAGGTATAAAAAAACAATATCTTAGTTTTATCTCTAGGCGTCACTGTTTTCGCTAAGACACAATGCGTGCTAACTTAAATGGGGGGCCACAAGTGGCATGAAATTTCTCAAGCTCCCCCGTGCTTCGGAAGGCACGTATACGTTAGTCCCGGCTGTCAACATTGTATGACGTAGCTTGATGACTGAAGCTACGTCAGATGAAATCTAACACCCGTGTTGGCCAATTACATGAAAAACAAAACAAACAGTAAAACAAGCACGTGTTTGAGTTTTCCGTTATTTGGTTTCGTAAAAGTAGAATCGCAACTTTGATAAAGTATATTTTCTGTAGATTTTTATTGCCTTAAAATGGTTACCATCAACAATAGGTTTTAAGTCTGTTGTCGGTAGTACAAAATGTGAACTCAATCAGCCATCGCAATGGTATCGGCCAGTTTCGATTCCCGCTGTCGAAATAAACTGGCACTAAACAACCGTGAAATAGTTTATGCTATAAAAAGAGGATCACGATAAAACTGGAACTATTGTCGAGGATTTTAGCCCGTTTTTCATGGAATCTGGTTGACAGCACTTTAAAAAAGTTTTTTCTATATTCATTCATGCATACTCGTATTGATCACATCTTTATTTTTTAAAGAGTAACCTACAAAGCGTAGCCACATATATCGTAATGGTGAGCGTAGAAAAAAATAGTAATGGGTTCCTAGTAGAGATGTGAGCCCGGTGGTATTATACCATTTGATCATGTTGGTATACTACGAAAAATACCGTATTAAACCGTATTTTACATTATCCAACGGAAAACAAAGTGAAAGGGACATACCCGTAATAAATCAAACCACGAACTGTACTAGATCACTATAGTATAATTAAATTAAAATAACAGTCAAAAAGCAAAAAAAAAAAACAATTGGCATTTCCATACAAATAGCCCGAGCGGCTGCATACTTTTCTATGGAAATGCCATTTTTTTTTTGCTTTTTGACTGTTAATTTCATTATACTATAGTGATCTACTATAACCTGTGGTTCGATTTATTATGGGTATGTCCCTTCCACGTTGTATATGGAATTATTCTGTATAATATTTTGCTGGATAAACTATATGGGATTGGAATAAGGGGAAACTCACATCGCTTCTTATCTCAAGGACAGGAAACAGTTTGTTGAAATTGAGCATTATAATTATCACACTCACACGATCTAATATATCCGATCAAACTGTATACTAATGGACTCTTCCATCCCCCAAGGTAGCGTGCTCGGGTGCCTTTTGTACTTAATATACATAAATGACCTCCCAAAAATAATAAAAGAGCATTGTGTCCTATTTGTTGACGACATCTCAATCCTAACATAGCGAAAAATAGTAAAAATCTAAATGAACACCTTACAGATATCTAACTACTAACTACTTAAAAACAAAATTAATGGTCTTTTACCCGTACCAAAAAACACAATTAAATTTAAATTTAAATTTTAATGGAAGGGATCTAGAGGTGGTCAGTTTTTTTACATTGTTGGGCGTCGACATAGATACGTCCATTAATTGGAAGCCTTACATCCAAAAACTTTGCGCTAAATTATCTAAGTTCGCATAGGCGTTCAGAGAGGTAAAAAAAACAACAGACATTGAAACAACACTTGTCACCTACTACGCTTACGCCTACTCGTGGCTTAGCTATGGTACAATTCTATGGGGAAGTGGAACCGACTAGGAAAGAGCTTTCGAGCTCGAATATATAACCGAGAGACAGTTGTGAACCTTTTAGAAAATACAAAATCCTAACTTTACCTTGCATTGATATTCTAGAAGCATGTTGATTGCAATTAAATATCCACAATTTTATGCAAATAGGAAAGATTTACCTACTAAATATAACTTCAGGCATCACAATAGGTTAGAACTACCAACTTTCCGCCTCAAACTCCATTCATCTAGCCCTTTGGCAATGTCCATAAAGCTTTATAATAAACTGCCAGAAATAATTAATGCCATAGAAAAAGATAAAATAATGTTTTAAGCACATTAAAGAAATGCTGGCCAACAAATGCTATTATTCTATAAATGAATATTTAGACGATAAAGATAAATTTTACTTGAAATAGATACAAAATTAAAATAAAATAAAATTTTATAAGAAATCTATATAATACAATACATTAAATAAAATAATTTAATCAAAAATCTCTTTAAATAATATAGTAACCTTTTTAATTGCAATTAAATAAATACTATTATTTAAAAAAAAATATATTTTTACAATTTTCTAATATATACGAAAAACTTATAAAAGTAGAAATTAATAATATTTAATATACATAATACAATTAAATCATACTTTTCATTGTACCTACCTTTCATGGTTTCCAAAGAAATAGTAGTTATATTATTAAATAAAAATATGATAACTTTGATATTGACTGATTTTGAGTTTTGTCTTATAAATTGACTAAATTAATCAATACGATTGTAAATTATAAAAAAATTAATAAAAGCGGAAAACTACCAAATAGATATTATATTTAGTAACTTAAAAATAAATATTACCTGTGTATAATATACATTAATTTAATCATTCCTTTTTTTTTAAATAGCCCTTCTCTCATTGCAGCGCCCGTCAGGGCCCTTAATTGATCCTATTTTTAAAAATCAAAGACCTTTATGTACGTCAAGGAAGTAATAAATGATTGAGTATTGAGTATTCATTTAATGTGTTTTTTAATAGACAGAGTACCTACCGGTAAACCGGTAAATTCAATCTGTTCTCAAATTTTCGCTTCGGAGCAAACCGCTACTTCGTGCTCTTTATGGTAGAAAATTTAATTTATGAATTGAAAAATAAAATACGACAATCCCCCTAAGTTATTGTATAAACTTATTTAATACCTGAACATTTGGTATAATACGTTATTTTTACATCTCTAGTTCCTAGCAAGAAACGATTCAGATTCTCGGTCATTCCTTCAATCGGCTTACCTATACGATCCGGGCGGGGAGATAGTGGCATGTGTGGCTTTTTCTGAACCAAAGGTTTCCGGCAGGATTGAGTCCTAAGATGGATTTTAGAAGTAGAGGCGTATGGATTATTCATGCAGGTGGGGGAATATGAGTATTTAGCCTTAACAAAGTCCGAGGTTAATAACTTTAGCGTAACTTTAGGTAATAAGAAAAGTTTGGTATCATTTCCGCATATATCGAATATCTGGATTTCAATCCTGGAATGAAACTTCCATCCTTCATCTATTTTGTTTGCTGGTAGCAGAGGCAATTTTTTGTAGAGTCTTACAATCTTTTTCAAGCAGTTATCTGTCGACTTTAATGTCAAAAAAATACAATTAGGACTACTTGTATTTTTTTTTACAGGTACTAGTGGGATAAATTAGTGTCATTTGTGCCATCAATGGTGCCATTGCACAATGGTACAGGTGGTCCGGAGGGTACTAATGGGATACATCGGTACCATTTGTACCATCAATGGTACTAGTGGGATAAATCAGTATCATTTGTACCATCAGTGGTACTACCCAATGGTACAAGGTGGTCCGGCGGCGCATGATGACTTCTACGCCACAGAGGGCGTCAAATGTTTTACAATAATAAACCTATTTGAAAATAATAATATTTATAACGTAAGATTCAAACGACTACTTTGAATCCTAGTCACTTCGTATTCTCTATGCGCAGTGAGTCGGCGAGGAAGCAATTAGCAAGCAGAATAGTTTTTCCTTAATAACCAATGATTTAACATTATTTTAAGATGTCACATTACGTGTTAAAACCAATGGGTATTATATAAAACTTATACTTTTATTTTTAAGTTTTGAATATAACATTTATTACTGATCCATTATTACCATTATTATTTATCAGCCACCTCTAGTCCAGTATTGGACAAAGACCTCTCCTATTTCTTTCCATCTCTGTCTGTCCTTTGCATTCCTTCTTCACAACTTGCAATACTTACTAAAAAATAGTTCACAAGTACTCGCACTAGCCTGTAAGTTATTTTCATGCGTATTTTATACGAATGTTTTATAAAATTTATTCGGGGAAAGTTCTCATACACAATATCTTTACACAAACAGGCTTTTTAAGAAACATTCATCATTGTACCATTGGTAAATAGAGCATTTTGATTGATGTGCAAACATTTTACGGGAAATTTCAACAAATTTTTGAATGAACTTAATTTGAAGTACAAAACACAATTCAAATATTAATAATTCAAATAGTATTTTTATAATGTTTTGCATCGTAAAATATAGGTACTTATGTTTAAAATGCTCTCAATATAAGAACATGCTTTCCCGTGGAATCAAAATCATTTATTTGTACGATTTTTGGAGAAATACTAGTAGCTTTGATGGCAAATGCAAATTTGCAATACGTATTTTTTGCCATATATTTAGAAAACAAAATGGTCGACATTTTTATTTATTTTTTTGGCTTTATCTACTATACTATAATAAAAGAGTAAAAAAAATGTGTCTGTACATTGAAAATTTTTCAAAAAAAAATATTTGGGGCGATGGAGATATTGTAATAGAGTAAGAAAATAAAAAAAAATGTCTGTCTGTTTGTCTGTTTGTACACGCTAATCTCCGGAAATACTGGACGGATTCGAATGAAACGTTTTTTGTTATATAGCTGTGAAGCCTGGGCAACATATAGGCTATAATTGATTTTGGAAAATGGAACACATGATGCAGAACTATAATGGTCCAGCTAAACTATAAGAAATATTAAAATGCCGCCTTAGCAAAAGTTGTTAAGTCTAATGAGAACTTTTTGTTGAGTTATAATACAACTGGCCAAGCGCGAGTCGGACGCGCGCGAAGGGTTCCGTACCATAATCTATGAAAAATCACGTTTGTAGTATGGGAGCCCCCGATAAATACTTATTTTATTCGATTTTTAGGGTTCCATAGGGTAGGGTAGAAACGGGACCCTATTACTTAGACCGTCCGACTGTTTGTCTGTCTGTCTGTCACCAGGCTGTATCTCATTAACTATTATAGCTAGAAAGTTGAAATTTTTATAGATGATGTTTTTTGTTGCCGCTGAACAAAAACATACTAAATGTATACTATAATAAAAGAGTAAAAAAATGTGTCTGTACATTGAATTTTTTTCAAAAAAAAAGTTGTTTCGTCCGAAGTAGAACTTATAAGTTCAGTATTTGCGGACCTTCAGAGCATAACACACCAGAAAATTCTTGGTAATGTGAACGCGCCATATTGACACCAAAAAATTAAAAATCAATTAATAAAGAACTTATGACGCAAATTATTGTTAACTAGCTTGTGCCCGCGGCTTCGCTCGTGTAGGGGTGTAATTTATCAAAATCCTTTCTTAGGGGATGGCTACGTCATAGTAGCTTTATGCATGCAAAGTCTCAGCCCGATCGGTTTAAAATTGACAAAGTTTCATACAAACTTTCATCCCCTATTTTATCCCCTTGGGGGTAGAATTGATCAAAATCCTTTCTTAGCGGATGCCTACGTCATAACATCTACCTGCATGCCAAATTTCAGCCCGATCCGTCCAGTGGTTTAGGCTGTGCGTTGATAGATCACTATGTCAGTCAGTCAGTCACCTTTGAGTTATATATATTTAGATATATAGATATATATTTAGATTTCTTGGATAGTGTTGTTGACGACGCCACCAATTATCCAGTTGAGTTTCTTAATTCACTTGCAGCAAATGGACTCACGGCTCACAAAATAAGTCTTAATGTCGGAGGGCCAATAATGCTCATGTTAAATTTGACTCCGCCGA
The DNA here is from genome assembly GCA_943193695.1 of Acrobasis suavella. Taxonomy (NCBI): domain Eukaryota; kingdom Metazoa; phylum Arthropoda; class Insecta; order Lepidoptera; family Pyralidae; genus Acrobasis; species Acrobasis suavella. The sequence continues at coordinate 37,060,491 of OW971928.1, forward strand.
AACTGTGTAACGGAACCCAACTTAATGTCTCAGCACTGTATGCCGAAGTTCAGCGGCTGAATTTCAGCCAATGCATGCCTGCAATGTTATTTGCATTACTAGCAACACATAACGCCGAACTTCCGATGCTTTTGCCTGAATTGGACCCGTACCCGTACCCGTACCCGTACCCGTACCCGTACCCGTACCCGTATCCGTACCCGTACCCGTACCCGTACCCGTACCCGTACCCGTACCCGTACCCGTACCCGTACCCGTACCCGTACCCGTACCCGTACCCGTACCCGTACCCGTACCCGTACCCGTACCCGTACCCGTACCCGTACCCGTACCCGTACCCGTACCCGTACCCGTACCCGTACCCGTACCCGTACCCGTACCTGTACCCGTACCCCTACCAGTTCCGCTCCCGCTCCCACTTCCGCTCCCACTCCTGCTCACGCTCCCGCTCCCTCTCCCGCTGCCGCTGCCGCCGCCGCCGATGCCGCCGCCACCGCTTCCACCGACGCCGCCGCCGCACCTTCCGCCGCCGCCGCCGCTGCCGCCGCCGCTGCCGCCGCCGCTGCCGCCGCTACCGCTTCCGCCGACGTCGCCGCCGCCGCTTCCGCCGCCGCCGCCGCCACCGCTGCCGCCGCTGCCGCCGCCACCGCCGCCGACTCCTCCGCCGCCGCTGCCGACGCCTCCGCCACCGCCGCCGCCGCCTCCGCCGCCGCTGCTGCCGCCACCGCTGCCGCTTCCGCTCCCGCTCCCGCTCCCACTCCCGCTTCCGCTTCCGCTCCCGCTCCCGTTCCCGTTCCCGTTCCCTCTTCCACTTCCGTTCCCTCTTCCGCTCCCGTTTCCGTTCGCTGCAGACGCGCCAAAGACGGAAGATTAAATTCTCATATCGGCACATCACTACTGTCCGGCGTTTCCACCGAACTTCAGCAGCTGAACTTCAGCTTATTTAGTGTGTCATCCCCACCGAACTTTAGACACTGAACTTTAGCCACTAAACTTCGGCATAGTCTGCTGAGACACTTAAAGCTCACAGTAAGTGAGTGATGCCAGTGAAACTGTATTTATTCCGCGTATGCCACTCATCCCCAACAATTTTCCTTTTGAAAATACACAGTTCCATATGTTAACTTGCTTTGCTATGAAAATAAGTCACAGTTTTAGAGGCTTAAAGCTGCTGATGTCGATCTAAGGACTGGTTTTTCGCATGGCCTACTTATTGTGGCTTTCTCCAGGGTTAGTAACACTTCAGCTCTTTTCATATTGGCTCCCGAAGGAAAGAATTAAAATAATATTAACTTTTAACTCCTAACACTGTTACAAGTACTTTCTCCCTCTGTCTCTCTCTCTCTCTCTCTCTCATTAGTTTTTATTTATATTTATACGCCGGAGTCATAAAGTCCACGCGAACGAAGTCGCGGGCATCAGCTAGTCTATATATAATGCAATATCAAAGTTAATAACTTATTCGTATCACGATTCCACCTTGAAGGAATTTTCGTGTGTTTATGAAAAGTTTCGGAATTATTCGGTTATATTTTGGAGAAATTCTAGCATTTTACTTGCGTATGGTTGAGAGAGTTTTCCCATACTTTCAATATGTTACTTCATTACTGACTTCTTTGTCGACCAATGCGACAAATTAATTTTTCAGGCCTCATTTAGCTGTTCGGCCACGTTTGGTAGAACAAACAGAAGCCTTAATTTTGTGTAAAGAGCCTTTCATATTGTTAAAACATGATGGAATTTTTCATTATTCAATTTCGTAAAACAAACTTACTGACGGACCGGTAAATTGCGAGTCTATTAGGATTTACATTATATAGAAGTGAAAAATTGACAATATGACATTAACATATAAAATAGAATATGGTTTTGATCCGGAAAAGTGTCCACGTTTTGAATTACGAACTTGATATGTACTTGCTATTTCCTATCTTCTAAGAAATCATAACTTTAAATTCAAATATTTTATTAAATAGTCTGTTAGATAAAATTAATACTGTATTCGGTAACCGTTTGTTGATCAAATCAATATATAAAAAAATATATAAATACAATTGAATATCATTAAAATATATATTTTAAAGCCTACTATCTTGTAAGATAACATATTGAACGCAAAACACAAACAAAAACCCCAAAAAAGTATCTCATCTGAAAATGGAGCTAGGATAAAGAGACTGAAATATTTTGATACCAAATATTTTTGTTTCAGAATAAAAGACAAAATTACCTTACACTAGATTTTATTAGCTACTAATACTTGACATTTACTCGAGAAATGTTAAACAAGCGCACTTGGATTGTTGATACAAATTATATAAATAGCGCGAACTCTCCGGTGCTTTAGGAGGCATGCTAAGCTGTCGTCATTAGATGACAGTCATCAAGCTGCGTCGAATGCCTTAAGGCGGTTTGAAATAGCTAACATTAGTAAGTGTTAATCACAATTTAATATTAAGCTGTTTAGGATAAACACAAAGAACAAATTGGGAGCGGTGATAGTCTAGCGGGTAGAGAGCTCAACTTATTTCCGAAAGTTAAATTACTAGTTTCTAAACCTGCATGGCTTAGGTTTTTATTAGATTTGAAGGCTTTTTTCTTCTTTGTTTTATATCCTTCAAGAGTATTTACTGATCATTATCTTCTTTTTGCGGATTGGGTAAAAAATACACTAATCCAGCAACACCTGAAAGAAAAAAGTTGACATTTAATCTTTATCTAAGCGAGTTCCCGGTAGCTTCCTCGGCTGTATTGCTTCGGAGCCCACGGTAAGCCTTCCCGTTTTTTCTTCTCCATATATAATATGCATCTAAATAATAATAATAATAATAAAATGTTTTTATTTTCCTCCCTTACATTTACATTACATTTTATACAAAATACACAAGAAATAAAAACTTATTCAACTAATATCAAAGGTACTAACTTAAATGTTTTTGGAGGACTGGTGCCCATGCTAGGTTTCCGAAGAACCTGTAATTACGGGTCACCAGGACTCGCTTACTTTAAAAAAATACTTAAAATCAGCAATTTAAAAATATATATCTATATAAAAAGAAAAAAAAAACTAAATTTACCTCTAAACGACAACAAATAAATTAAATTCTTAACAAAAATATGTTTTACCTATAACGTATCTTATTGAAAGTATAAACAAAATATAATAATAATAAAAATAAAGTTAGTCAGCGCACAGTTTCCATCAATCGTTCGGTCTCCTCGTATGTCATTTTTTGTAACCACTCACTTACAATCTTTTTGCAATCATATGTATTCAGTGGAAATATAAGCACTTTGTAGTTAATTTCCTTGTAGAGAAGAGGGCCAAGAAAGCAGAAGAACTTTTTTATGAACTCGGTGTTAAATGACGGAATAGTAAGGTTAATAATCCTGTTACCTCTAGTAAGAAGCTGCGGAAGGAAAGGCAGTCTTGAATGTTGTTGCATTATTGTCGCAAGGAAAAAGAGCTGCCGGACCGTTAGTACCTCACAAAATTTGTAAAGGTCTGATGTAGGGTATCTGTACGGTTTGAAAGTACAGACTTTCAGAATGGCTCTTTGCGCTCTCTCAACTAGAATTAGATGAGACTTAGCGGCTCCTCCCCAGGACGTAATACAATATATTAACAGGGATTGACATAAGGCAAAATATGTCATGCGAAGTATATTGGCATCCGCTACATAACGCAATTTTTTGAAAATATATAGGAGCTTCCTGATTCGAGCTTTAAGTTGCATTGTATGTGTGGCAAAGCTAAGGTTGTAATCAATCAAAACACCAAGATATGTCGTGGTGTTTGTCATCTCTAGGTTTGGGCATATGCAAGAGCCATTAAAGCAGTCTGCAGTTGCTTGAGAATGGGCAAACAACTTGTGTAAGTTGGGATCAGGGCGGTTTACGTCTCTGATACTGAAGGCTATGTATTTAGTCTTACTGATATTCAGTGTAAGAAAATTATCATTCAACCACTGTTTTACACGATTAAAACCTGTTTGAGCTGATTTAAATGTATCTGACCAGGTTTCGCCTGTAAATATTAGAGCGGTATCATCAGCAAAGGATACTACTTTACAATTTTGAAGGAATAGATTGCATAAATCATTCATATACACTAGGAATAAATTTGGACCCAAATATACTCCCTTGCGGGACTCCAAATTCTATATTTTGATCTAAGCTAGTGTAAGCAACAACCTTAACACGTTGTCTCTGACTGGTTAGATTAGATAGTCACGGAATAACTCTAGTTGTGTTCCACGGATGCCAATTTTTTCTAACTTTGAAATAAGCAGAGAAATCAAGACGGTATCAAATGCCTTACTGAGGTCAAGATAAATTACTAGACAGCGGGTGCCAGAATCGAGAGCTTTAACAGCATTGTCCACAAGAACTTCAACTGCCTGAGAGGTAGATCTACCTGGACGAAAACCAAATTGATTATCCGAAAGAAGTAAGTTTTTCTCAAGATAATTGATAAGACTTTTACTCATAATTCGTTCAAGAATTTTGGACAATGCTGGCAATATTGATATGGGACAGTAGTTATTAACCTGATCGGTATCTCCAGATTTATATATCGGATGGACAACAGCAATTTTGAAAACGTTAGGAAAAATGCCCTTTGTAATACATAGATTACAAATATGGGTAATGGCCGAACATAGTTCTGGTTTGTACATTTTAAGAATTTTGGAAGAGATATTGTTCCGTCCCGGGGCAGCATCGGTCTTTAAAGATTCAGTAATGCTACATATTTCATTTTCCTCAACGGTATTTAAGACAAAAGAGTCAGACTTAGATGTAGGAGCTGGTTGAGTGTATGTGTGATTACTTTGGATGGGCGTAATTTTTTCCGCTAATGTTTTACCAACATTTGAAAAGAACTGGTTGACGTTATTAACTGATTCTAAAGGTGTACTTTTGATAGAAAGGAGGGACTCTGATTTATTTACACATTTGTTAATGTCAGTAACTTTTCGGATTGCCTCCCACAATTTTTTTTGGAAATGGGAATTGGGAACCCAATGATGCCAAAGACCTTGCGAAGTGAAGAAATAGCCGATACAGTTTATAATATTAGGCTACATCTTGTTGAGTGAGTTGGACACGGAACAGCACTTTTCTATGCTGATATCCTTCTCTGTCAATCAGAACCGTCATTAGCTAGAGCGAGAGAGAGTGACGAAATGCTTCAGCATAGCCGGTGCTGAAGCGTTTCGGCCGTCACCCGACATTAACCCTCCTTGGGAATGTAGTTCAAGCAGGAGACGTTTGTGCTTAGTCCTTAACTCGCCTCTCACGACATCCATAGAAAGACATCGAGTGGTCCTAATTTAGGGCGGAAGCCAAACGACTCTTTTCCATCATAATATCTCGTCACTATTCCCATAACTACTTACAGACTGTGATTCCGGACATAAACAGGAACGGTACCATGCACCCAGCTTGTAACATGACTGGAAACAGCACGTTTCCCAGAAGAGATCCTATTCGTCCGGTCATCAAAATGAACGACAGCGTGAGTGTCCTAAAAATACAGTTCGATTTTTTAGGTATAACTTTTTGACAGTCTTCTACTCCCTGACAAGCATTGAAAAAACTTAACGTGCATTCAGCACGGAAGAGCACGATAAATTTTGTGACACTTGTGGGTTGCTTACCGTGCGAAAGCGCTAGTATATATTATTACTATAATGCGTAGATATTATTACCATGTTAATAAAACCGGTTTCTCACGTAGAGAGTCAGCTTCTGGCCGACATATTTCGACCTCATCCGGAGGTCTTCATCAAGGTGACTGTGACTAGAGAAAACACGCACACAATGTCGTTCGAGCCGCATTGATATTAGAAGTGCGTAGCACGCAGGGCTTCTTAAGTCTGTGTCTAAGTTAGTTTTAATAAAAAGATACGTAGGTACCTTAAAGTAGTCGGGAACACTCTGACAAGAATGCTTTGCTGCAGACTCATTGCTGTCTGCATGAACCCACAGGTCGCTGACACCAAAATGGCGATCTGCAAAGACGAGTACGTCCAGAATAGGCAACCGGAGCAGGCGGCGCACAGCAGCATGACCACGAACATCAGAGGCTTTTGCCCGACAAAGGCCACGAGGTAGCCATTGATGCCGATACAGAAAAGGGACACAACGCCCATTATGATGCCGTTGATATAAGTTTCGGAGCCGCTGAGTTGCTGAAATATTATTTTTAAAAGATAATGCAAAAGATGTATATCTTCGTTGGACGTGCTGCATTGAGAGGGGTTGACGACATACTCAAAGTCGTGGGTTGCACTTAGGCTCAACATGATGTGAAGAATGAATTTTTGAAATGAGTCTCAGCCTTTCTTCCATCCACTGCTCAGCAAAGACCTCCATTCGTCTACGCCACCTATATCAGTTCTGTGATGCTCTCATCTAGGGGTGACCCGCGACACTGATAATATCGTTAAATCATCTCATTGTAGGATGTCCAAAGAAGAGACACTATCACGTCTTTATGGTGAAGACAGTATGGCCGTAATGTACAAGGGCCTCTTTAAGCGTCATGGTGGTTGTGATTATGGGAATCAAATTAAAGAGTTAAAGAGGTAGCTAGAATAAAGAAATGTAGTATGAGTATACTGGTTCATTTTCCTGATTGGCTTTAATAGTATGTGAGGGAAGAGCTAAATTGAGTAGAATTTATGTATTTATGTGAATACATGTGATGATTTGAGAAAAATGTCTGTTCATTGACATTAAATCCAGCATACGACTTATATCAGTATAAGTAAGTATAAGTCGGTAGACCAGAAGGGTAATGGAGTGGTGACTATGGACAAAAATCAGGTAGAAGACACACAGCAATGCTATTGGTTGGACATTATTAAACGCCACTTAGGCCGCAACTGGATGCAGTTGGTAAGAAAAAACAAAAATGGAAAGAAATGGCCTATGTCCAGAAAACGATAATCTGAAGCTGCCACGGATAGATGGGCTAAAAAAGCTTCAGTAGATCAATGAATTGGCAGAACAAAATTTGTGGGTAAAATTACTTACCGGTATACAAATGTCAGATTCAGTGACATTACTTTGTAAAAGAGCCTTTTTACTAAGCCCGTCCGTGTATTCGTCTATCATAATACAAAACTGTTGAGTCTCATTATGTGCTAATTGATAGTTCTCTACGATCGTAGAAAGTTGCGGAAACCATAGACGAAGGGAAGTGTATCTGTCAATAAATAGAATTTATCATCATTTATTCACAGGTAAACGAAAGTATGTGGTCCAGCAAACACTATGAAAAATAATAATTCTTGCTTTTTAATTTGGAAATTCTATTATATTGATCACATTATGGTGCAAATTTCGAATTAGACGCGTTTATATTTTGTTATAGTTTGTTGCGTTTAAAAATGGAGCAGACAGAGCGTAGATTCTTGTGACTAAGTGTCAGTAATCTAAGCCTAGGGTCACGAGATCTAAAGACAATTTTTTGCGTGATGTTGGGCGAGAAGGAGGAAAAACGAATCAAAATATAAATGGGTAGCTAGCTATTTCGCCCATTGACATGAATCGCATTATCGCTCCCCGTTCAGCTTTGACGATCAGCGTGGGAAGAGAAGCTACTTATAAAAAGAAAAATACAGAAACATCTTATAAGCTGGTACATTCTAAGATGTTTCTTTTCTCCCTCTTGACGACCTCCGCATCTTAATGGTTTAAATGCCTGTCCGCTACTCAGGAGGTCCCGGGTTTGATCTCGGTCAGGTCAAGATGATAAATGATCTTCTGATTGGCTTGGGTCCAAGATGTTTATCTATTTACGTATTTATTATAAAATATTGTATTTTTGACTAAATGTCCCATAACACAAGTCTCGAACTTACTTTGGATCTCGCTCAATCTGGGTGGTTTGTCCATATATATTTATTATTTATTTATTATTATTTCCAGACAAGTATGAAAGACGGAGTCATAATGATCTAATTGACACAAAATGATTGAAATCAAAATGACTTACGCCAAAAGACATATAGCAGTTTGGAGGCAAAACTGTATGAGACGAAACAGCAGTGGTCTCTTAAACAAGGCCTTCACTTCAAAGAGAGCATTCACCAACTGTTTCTTTAAACTGTACTTGTCTGATGGCACGTATTCTCCAGAAGCGTTGAGAGATTTTATCTAAAAAAATGAGCAAAAGTTATGGTTGGCTGGTGATTGTGCCTAAGGCATAAAGAAAGCAGTGGCGAATACTCGTAATAATAATATACTGATACGTATTACACTCTGGTAATCAGTTCCTTAATCCGGAACCATAGATTCTAACAATATTTATGAAGAATATTTTTTTTAGAATTACACTTGTTTCAGTCTTAGCCAAACTTAAACCAAACTTTATCATCATATCAGCTAGGGCGCGTTTAGATGACACGCGCATGCCAAGCCTAAGCCTTGCGTACTACAAGCGTGGTTTGAATTTGTTGCATATAATTTGAGTCCTATCACAGATCAATACAAATCAAATTGCAGTTACCGAACTCCAGTCGGGTCAAGCGCCAGGCGGGCACAAGGAGGAATCAAGGCATAGGCAAGGTTAATGCAATTTGAGTTGTAGTGTAGTAGAACCCAAATTTTATACAACAAATTTCAAAGCGTGCTAGGCATGTGCTAGGCATGTAATAGGCGTGGGCATGGCATGCGCGTATCGTTCGAAAACGTTCAAACGCCACTCCTGACCATAGGCCCCCCATAAGCATTTCTAAAATTATCTTTTTATTCAGTTACAGTGGTTGTAGAAGACTACCAGATAAATGGGCCACTGATTTCTCATCGATTATTTATTTTGTGTTAATACAATATGTACACAAGTACTTAACCATAGCAAACGTGTAGCGTATTGCTTTGACGTTTACTTATTTATTATTACCAAATCCACTGTAATTTACTCAAATGAAAATAATTAGTGTCACCAAAAATAAAGTATCGGTTTTTTAGGGTCATACTCAAAGGGTCAAACGCGACCCTATAACTAAGAATCCGTTGTCCATCCGTCCGTCCATCCGTCCGTCCGTCTGTCTGTCTGTCTGTCTGTCTGTCTGTCTATCACCAGGCTGAATCACATGAACCATGATAGTAAGACAGATAAATTTTTCACAGATGATGTTTTTCTGTTGCCACTATAACAACAACTAAACACAGAATAAACGAAATATATAAGTATCTCATACAACAAAGGTGTTTTTTTTTTTATAGAAATGGTACGGAACCTTTTGTGCGTGATTCCGAGTCGCACGTGGCCGGTTATTCTGTTTCATTAATAAAAAATATTAAAATAATTTTAATAGTAACATTTAGAAAAGCTTTACCGGAAACGATTCCTTAGAATATCCTGTATTAATGTTGTAAATGTCTTTCAATATATCCAAAGCCTCGTTCTCCTGCCCATGACTTAGCAGAAACTTGGGGCTTTCTGGTAAGTAATAGTATAGGACACTAGCTATCAAACTCCAAGCTGAGCAGACGTAGAGGTAGATATTCCATGCGTGGAGTTCTGAAAGATGAAAATAGTTTTTAACCCGTGGTGATTAAACACATAAACAGGTCATTTTCTATAGCCTTTTCGTAGCGAAAGGATCATTCAATCTATGTTACCGACTAGACTGTCCTCGCACGTTTCTCAGGATGTACAGGGGGGGCTCAGTACTTCACTCGGAGTGGCTCCTTTCACGCAATGCTGGGTAGTCGCCATGACCAAACAATGAACAAAATTATTAGTATAGAAGGCTCGCAAAGAAGACGTAATTTTTTACTACCACCACTTGCTTCCAGTGAAGAAAAACAACGTGAAGAAACCTGCACACTAGTTAACTAATGTGTGGACGTAGATGCTAGTCATTGAGCTACGTCGGATATAGTAAGGCAGTTGAAAAATTCTGACACTAGTATTAGTCCTCATCATCCCGGTTCCATCCTTAGCAACTGTAACGCTTCATAACCCGGGGTCCGCTACATAACCAAGGAGATTTGACGAGGTTACTGGTTTTTACAGAGACCGACTGCCGTCTGACATCCGCAATCTAAAGTGTAAACAAGAACCGATCCTTGGATATTTTGATAATCAAACACTAGATGGCATTCGGGACCCACAGTTTTATGTGCCAGATAATCAGGTGATTCAAGCCTGCAATATCCTAACTTGAACAGACTTTAAACAACTTTTCACAAAGTATACTTCTCAGTGGGATTCGAACCCGTGACCTCCGGGTCACAAGGCGAACGCCTTGACCACTGGACCACGGAGGCAGTACCTAGTATTAGTATTATAGGAAAAGTAAATATATAAAAACAATATAATAACACATCCGATAACAAAGAACAAACAGCAAACAACTATAGTTAGTAATAAGCCACACTCAAACGTTAACATTATAAAATCGTACAAAATTCAGTATCTACCACGTAAACAGTTTTTATGCTGACTAATAGAATATAGCAAAACAACACTGTAAATCATTTGGAATGTTAAAAAATTAGATAACTAAACTACGTTTGTACTAAGTACGTTTATATAACACATTTAATACATACATTTAAAAAAGTCAGTACAAATGGAACAGACTTTCACTAAGTAATTATTTTTTTAATATATTAGGTAAGAATGTGCCAATTACACTCGTATACTAAGAATAGAGGGAAATGGATAAGATTCAAATACTGTTCCGATCTCACGTTACTGAAAAGTAAAAGTGATGGTGGAAGGGTATATGGACTCTAATTTTATATTTTGTGACAAAATTTAAACAACAATCACGCATTTATACCAAATTAGAACAGCAGAATAAAAATAATGTAGTTAATAATATGACCAGTAAAAAAAATTGGCTAAAGCAAATAAAAGAAGGTGAAGTAAATGCACAACATGACCACGATTAGTACCGTTATTTGAAAAACAAATCTAATCAAATGAAAAAACACAGACGACTTGCAATGACAGGATGAAAGATAACGACTCTTACCAATATATCCCTCCAATATCACCACATTCCAAGGCTGAATTAGCAAACCCCATGACAACAATGCCAAAACTATTAAAGAAATGGACATGAATGATGCATAAACCATCATCACTGTATCTCTTATGTCCTTGTGAGTGAACTCAGTGACCATAACAGCTGTTGCTCCAAAGGTTACGCTTACACTGAAAAGAAAAACACATTGTAAAGAATGGTCTGTATTCCAGAGTGCAGGATTTTCTTTTCAGTGCGTAAATGTTAATTAACGATCTAGTGATTTGTAATACTGATTACATCCTTCAAATTGAAGAAGAATTGAAAAATCCTTGATGAAGAAATTATACCAAGGCCGGCCGATCAGTCGGAAGCCGTTGGGAAGTCCCAGGTATCACCGAACCTGCGCAGGAATCAATCTGCGCGAGCTTCAAGTTGGCGACAACTGCCGAGAGCTAGCACAGGTCCGAGAGCACTGGCGTGCTCTTATGCTGAACGCCAAAACAAGATAGTAATTAAGTCAGTAAGACTACATCCTTACAAGAAAAAAAAACACTTCTTCGTATACTAATGTTCATCAGCTTTGTATGGGAAGTTGAAATTTTAAGATCACCAGACACAAGGGTCAGAAGAGGGAAGAAAGGGTCAGAAGAATTCATGCGCGCAGCGCCGCAGAGCGGCGAAATGAGCTGCCGCGCCGGGGCGACGTTGTGAGGTACGAGTACGTGGGGCGCACTATAAGTTTCCGGAATGAATATGAAAAAATACTATTAAAGGTACAAAATTAATTTATTGTTTTTCAAAATAATCTCCCTTGGCGTCTATGCACTTTTTCATTCGATGAAACCAGTTTTGAAAACTTTTGTGCCACTCCTCTGTGGTGACCTCTGAAACGTGTTTTTCATACTCCTTGACAGCCTCTTCTGGTAATGAAAATCGTTGACCGCGTAATTGGTTCTTAATTTTTGGGAACAGAAAAAAGTCACAAGGTGCCAGGTCGGGACTGTATGCAGGATGACTCATGACTTCTATTTTTTTCGCCTTCAAAAAGTCGTTTGTGTGTCTGGCCGTGTGAGAACTAGCATTGTCGTGGTGCAGGATGATACGGCGTTTACGGTTATTTTTACGGAGTTCGTCAATAATTTCCGGCAAACAAATGGTCGTGTACCAGTCACTATTCACTGTATGACGATTCTCTAAAGCAACAGTAGCCACGTGTCCAGTTTTATTAAAAAAAGAAGCAATCATCCGCTTAGATGCACTTTTCACGCGCGCCACTTTGATTGGTTTCGGCTCATCTTGAAAGACCCATACGCTCGATTGCTGCTTTGTTTTGGGATCGTAGCAATAAATCCATGTTTCGTCACCTGTTACTATGTCCCACACCAAATTTGACGCACCTTCGTTGAATCTGGTAAGCATGGCACTGCACCAAGTGACGCGGTCCGTTTTTTGAGCCTCGGTCAAGTTGTGTGGGATCCACCGCGAGCACAGCTTTCTCACACCCAAATGTTTGTGTAGGATTAATTGTATTTGACTCATGCATATTTCTAAGGATGCGCGAATTTCATGGTAGGTCACATGCCTGTCTGTTTCAATCATACGGCGCACAGCATCGATGTTTTTGTTGGTCACAGCGGTGGACGGCCGACCATCGCGAGATTCGTCACTGAGATTGATACGACCACGCTTGAATTCTGCAAACCAGCTATAAACAGTTGTCTTGCATGGTGCTTCATTGCCAAAAGCTGTTTCAAGCTGAGCGATGCTCTGTTGAGCTGTCAAATTACACTTAAAATCGTAGAAAATCATACTACGAAAATTTTCCCGAGTTAAATCCATGTTGATGCAGACACACAATTTTTTAAATGGCGCCACAAGGTAAAAACAAAAGACAGTCAGATGAAACAAACTGCATTCTACAGCCAAAGAGTTCTATTTTCAAATGTTGCAATAAATTTTTAAATATTGTTTATGTAAGTGGCCAGTTCCGGAAACTTATAGTGCGCCCTATGTATCACCTAGTATTTTAACAAAAGATAATTTTCGTGTTGAGCCGTAGTTGATTAATATTAACTTAATCCAGACATTAGTTTATAATATATTATTAAATTTTTGTGTCTGCGTAGACAAAAATATAAAAAATTACGGCAAAAAAATTTGACCTATCTTATTTATTTATGAGTTGCTGATTACATCAGATAAAATGTTTTTAATACAAAACAAATTTTTAACGCATAGGTTAGTAAAGTTTATCTCGCTATCTCGCTTTTATCAAAGTTAAATATTTATTTTACTCGCTGGGTACGTCTTATTAATTACAATAGTTATGCGTGTCAGATTTGTCAGTTCATAATTTTCATATTAACAGATCATAATTATAATAATATGATTTTAATTGCATTAAAATTTAGGAAAACGTGGAAAAACGACCTCACGTACCTACTCGTACACGTACACGTACATGGACTCTTTTGAACATCTTTAAATAGAATCGCACATATTATAAAAGCAACAATTATCAAAAAGTAATTCAAAACTATACAAAACTTTACATAAATTAAAATTATAAAATCTTTATTATTGTTGTGACTATTATCTTTTTCTTGGTAAATGTTCACCTTAACCTGTCCAAACTCCACGAATGATAATATCCAATTAGGAAATAAATAAAATCACACCTGCTTATATTTAACAAGTTTATATGCCAAGCAAATAAAATAAAAAAAAGACTTTATAACTTTTAAAATACTGAATCGATTTTCATCAAACATAGATACGAACCATTTCGAATAGACTTACTCGAAATAATTTGTAACTTTCAAACAATGTAATCGGCCTATTCGTTTAGACGATACGATGCCATAGACAGACACACAGAAACGCAGCCACACAGACACGCAGACACACAGACGCGTCAAGTTTATAATCCAAACCCATATTTTTCGTCAGGAATTAAAAAGTAAATTACCAAAATATCCTTTCCATAACACTACACACCACACGCGAGATAGGATACCCCAAGATATAAGTGTAACAATTATGTAAGAAAAGTTTACGAATGAAGAATGCAGCAACATAACTCTATCTCTTACGTTCTTAGGAGTAAATTCCAATACCATCACAACTGTGGCTTTTCCAATACTGAAAAACAACACGAGACACATGCAATATATATATATATATATATACAATGTGTAATGCAAAGGGGGTATCAACCCGAAAGAGAGTAAATGTGCTAATCAATGTGATTATCACTGAAATCGCACAACAAATAACCTTTTATTATGGGACTATCACTGAAATCGCACAACAAATATCTGCAGCTCCATACAACTGCACCTCCATCGCTAATGTGAGCCATACTAAATATTATCTGGGTGTTGTGGTGGACCAGAACCTTTCTTGGTATCCTCAAATAGAGCAGTTATAGGGAAGCATACGAAAATTTGTGTGTGGATGTTCAAGACTCTTCAACATTAAGTTCCAATAACACTTATTAACCAAATCTATATAATGATACGATGCAGACCTTCGGATGAGGTCAAAACATGTCAGCCAACAGCTAGCTGACTTTTTACATGAGTAACCCGTTTAATTCATGGCAATAAAAAGTGTTTTGTTTCTTTTTTCAAAGACGAATATAAAAAAAGAGTGATTTCGAAGAAAGGTTTGTTTTGGTTATATTAGCTAAGTTTGGAATAATATTATGTCCCTTTTGTATCCAACATTCAACAATATTCAGCGCCCGATATTATAAAGTCATATTTTTCCATAACAAATACAGGAAACCGAAATTAAATATTTAGAACAAGCAAACTCATGATGATAATAATGTTACGTTATCAGCATTTTCATTGTTTCATTATATTTGTACAGGATTCCCTATGTGGCCGTTAGTAAAACATATCTATTTACATAATTTATATTTCATTCTTTACTCGTACTTTACAATATAATAATACAATACAAAAAACTTTAGTGCACCAAATGACTTTTAAAATTTTCTGATTTAAAGTAAGGACAACTCATACTGAGGTACAAGAGGATTTTTGAATTTAAAGTAGATAAAGATATTTTTGTTTATCTATTTGCCTCATATTGTTGAGAAAAGATTTCTTTCATCAAATTTCGGCGGAGTGGTTGCCTGAGGTTGGTTATCGTCATCGCTCGGATAGGCTATGAAAGTACTGGCCAGACGACCCAACGGCATTCTTGAAGCATCCCAAAAAGGATATTCAAGATGTACACACAATTATGTCTTAAAAAAAATACACATTTATCACACTTTATACAAAATTAAACAGTTGGTAGTAAATTTTCCAACATTCATTTATTGACTAACACTTTTTTTGATTGTTTGTCTGTTTTTTTTTTAATGAGTTTATGCTTATCTTGTTATATAGTATAAACAAGTTTAATGTATAAATTACACTCAATAAGTTTAAATACATTAAAATATCTTCAACACCCACAATCCTCAATCAAGTATGCTGAAGACCACACAAGAAGAAAAAATAGGCACTTATCCTTTATCTTTTTATAATAAAAATGTGTATACTCACAATATTCCTTCAAACAGCTTCCCCAATAATAACATCCAATAAGTCTGACTTGAGCCGTTGAGTATAGAACAAACAAACATTCCTAAATTACCTCCAACCAAAAAGAGTTTTCTCCCAAAAGCATCTACTATGAAACCTGTGAATAGACAGGCACCGACTTGACCTGAAAAAAAAAATGTGCCTAATAAGAACAGGCTTTAATTGTAAGTAAATTTAGAAAATAGTATTTATTGAATTATATTTTAGCTGTATCCTGCCCCTGAATTGGTAACACTAATAAAGGAATTTTACATAAAGGACTATGAGTACAAGTATATAAAATTGGGACTAGTGAAATGGTTTAAATTTCACCTGAAGTTTTACCGGTGTTTACATGATATATACAATTTTATACCTCGAACAAATACCTTCAAACCTTAGTGTACGTTTTGTAAGATTTTCGGTATAAATTAACGTAAAAGAAAAAAAGCCATTTTTTAAAACTTTCATTATGAAACTATAATAATTACCAGAGCAAATAAACATATCATAAATATGTACGTCCTCTGCGTGACATACATTATTACAATAAGGCCTTCAATACTTGTAAATTGATTAATTAATCACTAGTTTGCTACCATCCTCTTGTCTACAATTATTTCTATTGAAGAATAGATGTGAAAAATGTTGATAACAATCAGGATTTAAGTAAAAGGATCACGCACGATTAATTGCGGGAATTGCGTGGAAAATCAGGAAGAGGAACTTATCAAGTATGTTATCTGACACTGGTATGAGATATTTCGAGCTGCCTAAAGGAATCTGACGTGCCTTTATGACGGTCATCTAGTAATGAAAGTAATTATTACACACTAGTGAACATCGAGTAGTGTGCACTTTGCAGGTTTCCTTTGGATATTTTCCTTTACCGGAAGCAAGTGGTACATACATACATATATACATACATACATACATACATACATACATACATACGTACATACATACATACATACATACATACATACATACTTACACACATAATATCACACCTGTTTCCCACAGGCAATCCTACGATCTTGAAATTTTTTCGGATTCTGACAATGCACTAGTGATATGATTTTAAAAACTCTTTTAAAGCATCATTCATAGCTTAACGACTTGGCACTTAATGTTACTTCCAAAGTACGGAGACGTATTTCATGCCAATTTGACAAAGAAGAAGAAATAGAGGAAAACATTTCAAGACCGTGGATCGCTTTAAAAATCCCGACGCGAATCTAAGTCGTAATATTGTAAAAATATTTTTTGTTAAAGTGAAGCGGTAATAGCCAAGTGGTTAAGGCACTTGCTATGCGTCTGTGACGTTACTAACCCAAAATAATAAAAAAAAGCTTACCAAAAAACGGCATAGCGTTAAGCAGTCCTTTTTCCATAATACTCATATTCAGATCACACTCCGCGTTTGGTAAGATGTAAGAAGCAGTGGTAGTAACTGAGGTGGATGCAAACACTGCTGCCAGAGTAGCAATCAGAAGACGCACGTGGAATTTCCCGAATTTGCAGATGACTAAAGCCTCTTCTAATATTTGCATTGGGTTGGTGGCCTTTGAGACATCTGGTGAAATGTAAACATGATTCAAAAATCCAACTACATAAATGTGTATTATGCCTTTGTGCAGATAATTTATTGTATAGCGAGACTACATTCTGGTTGGTGCTTTAAAATTGATTAATTAATTTTAACTCCCTGACAAAAAAGGGGTGATAAAAGTTTTACGTGTCTGTGTTTGTGCATCGTAGCACGCGAATGGGCCAATTTTGATAAGGCTTTTTTTTTGTTTGCAAGCTGACTTAATCGATATGGTTCTTAGCTATGTTTGATGGAAATCAGTGGTTTAAAAGTTATGAAGGGTAAACAATTAAAAATATTTTTTTTTTATTTTCCTGGCAAATAAGCTAGTTTTTACTAGTAAAGCAAATTTGAAAATTTTAATGTTTATGAGATTATAATTACGTTTGTAACTGAATATGTTATGACAGCTGAACGGATTTGAATTAAAATGTATATGGAGCTTACTTTTATCTTTGAACATGCGGACGAAGACGCGGGTAAGCGTGGGTTTACTGATGTAATATAGTCGGTATCGCAAACTAATTTCAGCCGATTTAAATTTGTCTCATGTTAGTTTTAAAAATACTTTAAACGAAAATTTTATCATCCAAGTTTAAATGATCTTGCAATGACTTTTTTAATAAATAAGACTCCTGAACATACATTATTCTCAGCGTAAAAGTACCATTGTTACTATTGCATTTTTTGCAAGTGTACATATTTTATAAATTCGACCAAGAAGCGTTAGACCCAAGAAATGCTGGTTTGACGTCGTCAAAGATGACATGCGTGCCAATGGTCTTACTACAAAAGGTGCTCCAAATAGTGGACCACGGTCCACTCCATGTCACGACATGGAGAAAAACAGCTGAAGAGCGAATCATAGCATTGCAGCAGCATTTGTATGAAAAATGGTGTATTTTAAACGTAGTTAGTTAGTTAGTGTGTCGTCAACTTAAAATTCTATTTTTTAATGATGAGAATAAATTATGTATTTGAAAAGTTCAAACCTTTCACTTCTTTATTATCTTCCATTTTCACTTGATGGTACTTTATTAATTCCTTAAATATGAGTAATATTTTTTAAACTCAACACTACAAAATATTTTTGGTCCCTTCTTGTTTTATTTTATTTTATTTTTTCCAAAATTCAAGAGCACTAGAAATACTAGGAACAATAATGCAAAAAACCACTCGTGATGTTTCTTGCTTGTGCTCTGAACAGCGAATACATTTAATAGATGAACAAACACACTTGTATAAATACAATGTATTCTTATCGTCGAATATTTAACATTTAATGTCATCATAATGTGACGTAATTAGGTGATTTGTCTTTGAAACATAATATATTTTTCTCCGTGTAATGATGGTAGAGTAGAATTCGATTTCTCACCCCTTTTCTCTCCCACCGGTGTCGTAAGAGCGACTAAAGGAATCTCCCTTAGTCTCGACTTTCTAATATCTACTGCGATCACCAACCTTTGGCTTTAGTCTAGCCGTAGACTGTTTTAGGCTGATACCGAAAAAACAATTATTTTAAAACTTGACACAGAATCCCAACTTCCCAACCAATATTATAAATCCGAAAGTGAGTTTGTATATTTGTTTGTTTGTTACTTTTTCACGCTTTATCTACTGAAGCAATCTTCTTGAAATTTCGCATACAAATAGTTAAGACTACTGAGAAGGACATAGGGTACCTTTCATCCTGGAAAAAACTGCTGTTCCCGTAGGATTTGCGATAAACGATTCGGCAAGAACTAAGTATTGCAAGAAATGAATAGGTGGCGCTGAGTGTCTTTTGCCAAGCGATTACCTTTTTTAAAGACGTTTTTTTTTTTGATAGTATTTATTTGGTTGTTCTGAATGGAAGAACAAGTTAAATGTAAAGGAGCTTTGAGAGCTGTTAAAACGCCTCTCCAAAAGCAGACACGCTTAGGTGATTAATCTCAATTCAACTATTAATCAATTCTTAAATTGATAATAAAGCTCATTTTATTGTTCTTCTTGGTTTAATGGACAAAAATACCAATCGACACACTCTGTGTTAGACATTTAATGACCCACATCCACTTTAACGAGAGATAACTTTATTTTACTTTTTTTTTTAATTCAAGATTGTGGCCATACAAAAGTAATTATAGAGTGTGTACCGCGAGACCGAGTCGTCATCATGCGTAACCTATCCTTCTTCCCGCATTTAATAAGTACTCTATCTATTTAAAACACATTAAATGAATAATTCCAAATATACCGTTGGATACGGTAATATACGGTATTTTTTGTATTATACCAACATGATCAAATGGTATAATACCGGGCATACATCTCTATGTATCGCAGCTACTTAATCAAAGTAAAAACCTATCAAGCTGGACGATACGAGTTTCCGAGTACCTATGTGAGTAGTAATGAGGCAACATGGCGGATTCTTTGTTTTCCCTTACACAAAAGACATCCTACTGACACTTATCTAGCTGATCACTTAGAAAATTGACAGCGTGTTTTATTCAATAAGATAAAAAGCATTTGAGACTCTACTTCTGTTAGAGAACGATAACCACTGGGATGAAACGGGATTCCTTCTTTAAGCATAATTTATGTTTT
This sequence comes from Acrobasis suavella, assembly GCA_943193695.1. Classification (NCBI taxonomy): domain Eukaryota; kingdom Metazoa; phylum Arthropoda; class Insecta; order Lepidoptera; family Pyralidae; genus Acrobasis; species Acrobasis suavella. The sequence goes on from OW971928.1 coordinate 37,080,248, forward strand.
CATAATTTATTAGGCATACCAGTTTTGGCATAAAATATTTTGGCATAATAGTTCCTAGGCATAATTTTTTTGGCATACTTACATATTGGAATAATTAACTTTGTGGCTCATTTGTTTTGGCATGATGTAAATTTGCATAATCTCCGTAGGCATACAGTAGGAAACAAAATTAAGTTATATTGAAGTCATTATTTTCAATTCTTATGCAATAAATTTACGACCAAAACATTTATGACCACCGGAACAACTGTGAAGGTCTCTACATTCACAGTTGTTCCTGGTGGTCATAAATTTATTGCATGAGAATTAAAAGTAAACAAGGGAAATTAGGTAAGATATTTTTTTCTTATGACCAACCGGAACAACTCTGAGAGCAGAAGGGAAGTTAGGTCCAAGTTATTTTTTTATGACCCGAAACAACTGTGAGGGCCAGAAGGGAAGTTAGGTTTAAGTATTTATTATGACTACCCAGAACATTTGTGGAAGAGAAGTTAAGTTCAATGAATTTTTATGACCACCCGGAACAACTGTGAGGGAAGAATGGAAAATAGGTTCAAGTAATTTTTCCATGACCACCCGGAACAACTGTGAGGGCAGAAGGGATGTTAGGTTCAAGTTTTTTTTTTGGCATAATGTTAATTCGCATTATCTCGTAGATATACAGTAGGAAACAAAATTAGGTTATATTGAAGTATTTATTTTCAAATCTCAGGCAATAAATTTATGACCACTCAGAACAACTGTGAAGGCAGAAAGGAAGTAAGGTTCAAATATTTTTTTTATGACCACCTGGAACAACTGTGAGAGCAGAAGGGAAGTTAGGTTCAAGTTATTTTTTTTTATAACCAGCCAGAACAACTGTGAGAGTAGAAGGGAAGTTAGGTTCAAGTTTTTTTTTTTATAACCACCCGGAACAACTGTGAGGGCAGAAGGGAAGTTAGGTTCAAGTATTTTTTTTTGACCACCCGGAACAACGGAACAGAAGAGAAGTTAGGTATACGTTTTTTTTATGACCAGCCAGAACAACTGTGAGGGTGAAAGGGAAGTTAGGTTCAAATGTTATGCCTTGATAAATGATGGTTTAATATCATTATGTTTAAATAAATTTACGCTGTATAATGTTATGCCTCAATATAATTATGCTAAGATACATTGTGCTTCAAGTAATTTTGCGTAAACTGTTATGCGTTATAACATTATGCTTAAGAATCATTATTTATTCATTTATTTACTATGCCAAAAATCTATGCCATGTTAAATTATGGATTTGTATACTTATGGATACAGATCCGGATGAAACTATGAAAAAGCCGGACAAAATTAAAGAACTTTATGGAACCCTTATATCATGTTGCGGCATTTCCATTCTTCAAACACTTTGGGATAAGTACGAAGAGCAAGTACATACAAATATTACTTTTATTGACCATATTTTTAATGAAGCGTCGATAATTTTTTTTAAAGAGGGTTATTATTACAATGGTGGAAAAGAAACTACAATATTTTGTAACGCAAACTCAGAACGATTACACGAAATCACTTCGATGATGAGATTGTTGGGGAATTAAACTATGATTTCACAGCATTGTAACAGCAAATCACCGAATTAGTCACTCAATTGCTATGCGAACCAAATAACGGTTTTCAACCGTAATTCAGGCCTTGAACGGGACCCTTCAGAATTTAAAAGACAGTACAGATGTTATGAGAAGAATAGTAGTTTTACTGGCTGGTGACCCGACAAACTTTACCAGTGATCCAAAGACGCACACCAGCAGATTAAATCTAAGCCTGTCTGAAGTTATTCAGCTTACACATAGGTTAAAAATCCAGTTAAAATCAGTTTAACGACAAATATGAGAGGGCACCTTTATAATGATATTAATGACGCACATGACAGGGCACCTCTATAATGACATTGATGATGCACATACACGCATCATCAATGAGGGACATCATTACGCAGATAAGAAAAGGATGCATTTGTTCACTCGGGATTACTGCAATCTCGTGGAAAATATGCTTGGCTACGTGCGAGAGTTATTTTTGCGCTTAATTGATCCCACCAATTTTTTATGTAAAGTAATGCTAAGACCGTAGGTAAATATTGCTTACATTATAAAAAACGATCAGATTTTAATGGAGTGCAAAGCTTCTAACTCTACACGCCCTAACCTAACACCCACTAAGGCACTATTTACATGGCAGCGGAAGCGAAACGCACCGAAGCTTTAAATTCGCCCCTTTTGCGAGAAGACGCGCGAAGTCTCGCAAATTCGCCTTGCGACTATTTTGACTATATGGACTGACCGGCCGTAATTTCGCCGGTTCGCTTGACTTCGGCACTATATCGCGCGCGACACCGGCAACCTCGCGAGAATTCGCTGCTTGACGCGCGACTACTTTTTCAGTACGAATTTAGTTTAAACATTATGCGATTGACATAAAGTGTATTATGCTAATGTACAATTTTGTTCCAAAAATCGCTTCGCTTTGATTCCGTCGCAGTGTAAATTGAGCCTAATTCTCATCATATCGTGTAGCGGTTTGCGTGAACCACTCTTAACATGTCTTAAGTTCTCTACAAACCCTTTACCTTAGTCAGTGTATAGCTTGGCCAATTCGTAAGAATGACATAGACACATAGGAATAAAACAGAAAGTAATTAATGCACAATAAAATTTTTGTTTATACTTAGGCCCTTTAATGGAAAAACGGCCAAACTACACAAGTCCAGTGCAGTTTGGGAGAACAAAAAAAGTCATGTACAACAGTGTCCTATAATAAATCTCTATTCTTTGTCCATAATAATCAATACATTATGAAATAATTTTGAGTTTATTTCAGAAAAACACAACATTTTTTCAACAGTCATAATTATACGCGAGCGAAGCCGCGAGTAAAAGATAGCAACTATGATTTCACAGCATTGTAACAGCAAATCACTGAATTAGTCACTCAATTGCTATGCGAACCAAAATACGGTTTTCAACCTTAATTCAGGCCTTGCCGGGACGTTTCAGAATTTAAAAGACAGTACAGATGTTATGAGAAGAAGTAGTAGTTTTATTGGCTGGTGACCCGACAAACTTTACCAGTGATCCAAAGACGCACACCAGCAGATTAAATCTAAGCCTGTCTGAAGTTATTCAGCTTATACATAAGTTAAAAATCCAGTTAAAATCAGTTTAACGACAAATATGACAGGGTACCTCTATAAAGACATTAATGACGCACATACGGGACATCATTGCGCAGATAAGAAAAAGATACATTTTGTTCATTTGGTGGAAAATAATCCGGAGTTTCAACAAAATTCAACTTTAATAGCGATGCTTGGCTATGTGCAAGAGTTATTTTCGCGCTTAAATGATCCCACCAATTTTTTTTTTGTAAAGTAATGCCAAGACCGTAGGTAAATATTGCTTACTTTTTAAAAAACGGATTTCAGATTTTAATGGAGTGCAAAGCTTCTTACTCTACACGCCCTAACGTAACACCCACTAAGGCTCAATTTACACGGCAACGGAAGCGACACGCAGCGAAGCTTCAAATTCGCCCCTTTCGCGAGACGACGTCTTACGAATTGGCCTCGCGACTATTTTGACTGTATGGACTGACCGGCCGTGATTCGCGCCGGTTCGCTTGACTTCGGCACTATATCGCGCACGACACCGGCAACCTCGCGGGAATTCGCTGCTTGACGCACGACTACTTTTTGAGCACGAATTTAGTTTGAACATTATGCGATTGACATAAAGTCCATTACGCTAATGTACAATTTCGTTCCAAAATCATCATATCGTATAGCGGTTTGCGTGAACCACTCTTAACCAGTCTTAAGTTCTCTACAAACCCTTAACCTTAGTCAGTGTATAGCTTGGCCAATTCGTAAGAATGACGTAGACACATAGGAATAAAACAGAAAGTAATAAATTCACCTATACATAAAATTTTTGCCTATACTGAGGCCCTTTCATAAAAAAACGGCCAAACTACACAAGTCCAGTGCAGTTCGGGAGAACAAAAAATGACATGTACAACAGTGTCCTATAATAAATCTCTGTTCTGTATCCATAATAATTATGAAATAATTTTGGGTTTATTTTAGAAAAACACAACATTTTTTTTAACAGTCATAATTATACGCGAGCGAAACCGCGGGTAAAAGCTAGTATGTAATAAAGAAAATACAAAACTAGATTTGAAACAAATGTTATCTGGAGGTCAAGTGCCCTTAATATCGTAAGAATGTGGGAAAGAAATAAGTATTACCTCATTTTCAAATGTAAGAGGGACAGCTGTATCTTTAGGTAGGTTTTTGAGAAATTACGAAGTAGATAAATGTCTCGGGACCTGAAAAGTAAAAAAAATTACATATCTTGTCTTTTATCTAGGTGCAGTAAATTTCAGCTAAATACACAAATATAGGTTGTAGAAGATTGCCTTGCTTTTAAATCACATGTATTTTGAAATATTGATAAGTACCTACCTATTTAAGTGCATAAGTGCTTTTCAATTGTATTCTTGTGGTCAATATGTTCGAATAACTTTTCTGTAGACCCTTTCAAATTGACCAGTTGAAAAAATTGTATTGTATCATGGGCTCTTGAAATCATAATATTATCATTTTTAGCCTTTATTGTCTCACTGCAAGACAAAAGCCTCCCTGCCAGCACCTTCAAAGCCCAATCCCTACAGTGGCAGTTATTGTTAGGCTCGTCCTTCCATCTCTTTTTAGGCTTATAACGTTGCTGTTAAAAAGTCTTTACCTATTCTTTTTGTAAACCAAGTAAATTCTAAAATCTTTACAGTGAAAATCTTCAAGAAAAACAATTGAAATTGCACTGCACTCCCAATGTAAATCTAGGAGCCGGCATAAGCGCTGCACGGAGCCAGAATTGTATTATACAAATTTAATAAACAGGCGAAATTGCCTCACATTTTCAATGATAGTGCTTCAGAAGCAAATATTGGATTCTAGGAGTATGAATTGTGTCATCAATTTATCTTTTCGCTTCATTGGTCTCTAAAGTTACACTATGTTTGCGCATTGAAGGATGATTTTGCTATGATATTTCGGTATCCAATACACGATTGAATATGCTAATAAACCTAATAAATAGTATAGCAGCCCAAACTGACTCGCCTTTCAAATTTCATGAAGTATCAGTTCAAAAGCATTTATTTTTCTTTGGATATTCTTATATCAATCTCAATTTTGCTTGCCATATTATTTTCGTCATATTATTTACTTCTAGCTAAGTTTACTGTCGCTTCCAAAATCTTAAAGATGTTCATGTGTGTGTGTGTGTGTGTGTGAGAGACAGAGAGAGAGAGAGAGAGAGAGAGAGAGAGAGAGAGAGAGAGAGAGAGAGAGAAGAAGATATGAAACACACGGTTATTATGCTTTAAAGCAAGTAAAATACTAAATTTAATTAAGCAATTTCATTCAGCAACTCTTTGAGCAAATTTGTCATATTAATTAACTGGTTCCTTAGAATTATTACAGGGCTTGATTTATTTAAAATTCAATCAAACACTTTTATAAAATGAGTAAAACATAAAATCATTTTTATAACGTTTATGCAAACTAAATATCACCTGTTATACAACTTATACACGTCAAAAATATACCATTAAAAAGAATACTGGATAAAAAACATAGCAATCAAAACATATACCTACCTATCGAAAACATTATTCTTCAAAAGATATATAACTGCAAAAATATACCGTCTAAAAAGTATAGACAGGAAAATAGGTACAACTGAAATAATTTAATTCGCGCAATTTTACATATTTTATCAATTTCTTTTTCAAAGTCAAAGTCAAAATTTTTTATTCAATGTAGGATAAATTTATCTCTTATTGAAGGTCATTTTTTTTAAATATTATTTTAGTGCAAAAGCTAAAAACTACTAGCGTTTCGGAACGACCACTGCTGGGAAGATTACGCCGAAAGAAACCCAGTTCAGTATTGGTCCCTACCCAGCCTGATGGGCTATATTACAGTTACAATACATATTAACACTTTAGCTAGGTATACATTATACTATATATTTAATCAATACAATTAAAATTTGCTGTCATCTATTTCCAAGAATTGTGATCAGATGATGATAAATAGTCATTTACATGATAATACGCATTTTTGATTAAATGATTTTTAATGGCAGTCCTAAACTTAGATAATGGTAACGCTAGTACATTATCTGGAATATTATTATAGAGGCGTAAGCCAAGACCCACGAAAGATTTTTTTGTTTTTTGCAACCGAAAAGCTGAGATAGCTAATTTATTTTTATTTCTAGTGTTTATACTATGAATATCACTATTTTTCTTATATAAATGTATATTTTGACGCACGTACATAATGTTCGCATAAATGAATTGCGAAGGGAGAGTCAAAATATTAATGTCTTTAAAAAGTTCCCTTAGAGACTCTCTAGCACCTAATTTATATATAGATCTAACAGCGCGTTTTTGTAAAACAAATATGGTATTTATTCTTTAATTTTTCTTGTCAAAATTTTAAGTTGTAGGTATGTTAGCCAAAAGTGCATAGTTAAAACAAAGAAGTAGATGATATTCAGTAAGATTTAGATTTATTTCTAAAGAAAATTAGGTACCCGAGTAGGTAATTTTAAAGGTACAAGAAAAAGCTTACAAGTGAAAATGTAATGTGCGCGCAAAGTTTAAAATAAATAAAAATGATTACATATCAAACTTGGTTACGAATACATTATTCATTTTCCTATTTTATATAAGTCAATGAAAAAATGTGAGCCCAAAGTAAATAAAAAATTAATTAAATAAAAAAAAATTGGTTAAACATACAAAATGCGATGTGTAAACAAATTTTTCGATAATTTAATTTTCGTAAAGAAATGAAATAAAATGATCGCCATAAGTACGAAAAAATAAAAAATACGAAAAAAGAAGTGCTCCCAAAATAAATAAAACATCATAAATAAAAATATTGGTTACACATACAAAATGCGCGCGCATTTGTTTGTGTAACTAAATTTTTTGATAATTTAATTTTCGTAAAGAAATAAAATAAAATGTGCGCCCAAAGTATAAACAAATTTAAAAAAAAAATAACTAATACAAAAATATTCTCTTAAACTAAATTTAAAGTAAAATACATAATTACGAATATGGGTATACATATTTTTTATTCTATTAAAAAAATATTTATTATATTATTAAAGAATTCACATTCGATGATTGCTTATTCCGAATAATAATATTCCGCTTGTTATTAAAACGAAAATGTAATATAGGTAATTCAGAAATCTAAAGACCGGAATTTTATTTTACAAAATCAACCTGTATATCAAAACATTAATTTAGAGACAGAGCACAAGACAGAAGTGGTTGGCTATCAAAACCTGTCTTTGTGACATGACAGTCAATAATGATAACAATTTGCAATGACCATAACAATGAGCAAGTGAGCTACAGAGCTTGTGACAGAAGTGTCTGTTAAAAGCCGACTTTGTGACAGTCAGTCAGTATGTTATGGTTTGCAGTAACCAATTTAGAAAATGAGCGAGCGACAGAACTTGACAGAAGATGACAGGCTTTAAAAAGCTGATTTGGTGACAGTCAGTACGTTTTATTATGGATATGAAGCAAGCAAGCGACTGAGCTTGTGACAAAAGAGAATGGCTGTCAAAACCAACTTTATGACAGTCAATTTTGCAGCATAGAATTATTTTGCAGTGACTATAACAGTGAGCGAGTAAGGGACAAAACTTTTAACTTTTGACAGATGCTACGAGCTATCAAAAATCGACCTTGCAGTCAGTATGTTATTATGGTTTTCAGTGACAATTAAGATTGCTATTCGTTTTCTGCCAGGCGTTACAGTAAAAGTTTGTTATATCTAATAATAATTACATACTAGGAATCTTCTACCAATTGATTCTTATACGAAATGATTATCATGTTTAATTATTTATAACCTTTTTATATCAAACACCAAGAAGAAGAAATATGTGTCAAATGTACTTAAGTTGTCATAGAAATGTATGAGTAAAATAAATATGTTTTAAGTTATAAATATGGTTCATCTCAGTAAGTGGTACAAGAAGTAAAAATTTATACACAAAACTAGGATTTTTAAAATTTTTGTCTGTTTGTCTGTGCGTTTGTGCACACTAATCTCAGAAACGGCTGCACCGATTCGGTTGCGGTTTTCACTAATGTATTTTGATAAGCCTCACTTAACTTTAAGTGTTTGTTTCATCTAAATCCGTTCATAAATAAAAAAGTTATATTAATTAAAAGAATCAGGTCATCAATTTTTGTTTGAAAAATTGCTATAAGTTACATTGGCTAAAACTTGTTTTATAAAATTATGATTGAAAGTTAATATAAAGTTAATAAATCTGCCAAGTGTGAGTCGGACTCGCTTACGAAGGGTTCCGTACCATTATGTATAAAAAATCACTTTTGTTGTATAGGAGCCCCTCATAAATATTCATTTTATTTAGTTTTTAGTATTTGGTGTCATAGCAGCAACAAAAATACATCATCAGTGAAAATTTTGACTGTCTATCTATTACGCTTCATGAGATACAGCCTGGTGACAGACAGAAGGACAGAAGGATAGTTAAGTCTTAGTATTAGGACCCCGTTTTTACCCTTTGGGTAGGGAACCCTAAAAATTGTCAATTTCGGTTAATTTGAAGCATTCTTACAAAATTGTTTTTTGGTCACCGATAGATGTCATTGTGTCAATAAAATGTCAATGTCAAACGCTATGAATGCGTTCAATGAAGGAACAACATAAGTCACTAACTTGTGTGTTTTCTCTATGGACTGGGCAAGTCGACTGTTCTCAATTTGTACTAAATAAGTAAGACTTAGCTGGTTTACACTTGTGACTCAAAGTTTTGTCCCTGATCACTGTGTATCTCCAATGGCACACCGAATCTACAGAATACATCGTACTTTGAGTTCAAACTAATTGCAAAAAACATCGTGTCGTCGGCGAAGAGTGCCAACTGAGCCTGGCCGGCAACTGGGATGCCGTCAGTGTATTACGCGTATCACTATGAAAAGCAGATGCTCATGGAAAGAGGCCACATAACAGTCCTAAATGATGTTGGCATGGTTGCTCCAAAAGCCCTTAACCTAACCAAACCTTACGTAACTTTTTTTTCATGTTGAAAAGACTTACCGTTTCGTCCACCCACGGGAAGTTGGGTGGAACCTAACCTTACTTTTTTTAACGTGAGGAAACGAATCAAGAAAAATTGTACCCGTTAGGGTAAAGGCGCGTGTTGGCACAAACGCGCTTTCAACTCGGAGTACCGTATTTGTTGAGCGAAATCCAGTTTCCATCGCCCGATTGGCCCACGTTATGGAGGCATCAGTTGCAGGTCAAAAGCCCGCCTCCTGCACCCTGTGCGCCGGGGATGGATGGCCAGGTCGGTTGTTGCCTCCTGGTCTCTCCGCCACCTCTTTGCAGAGCATGACGCTCTCCGCAAAGGCCTGCACTGCTCTCCACGACGTTACTGTGACGGACCACAGTCGACAGCGGAAGGTTGTCCGTCCCCCACTACCGTGCACAGTTCAGCGCGGTCTTCCGCCCAGGCTGGGCAGTCCGTCAGGGTGGGAACCTAACCTAATCTGTCTCGTAGTCAAGGAGTACCAGGCAGCGCGGCACTCACCGCGCTTTTGTCCCCATGATGGAAAACAGAAAAAATGAATATCTAACTCTTTCCACGCAGATCGTAAAAGCCGATCAAGTGAATGGGTGGAAATGTGATCAGCAGCTAGGAACCTATCCTGTCACTACCAATTTTGATTCCTTTTTTCACTATCCCGCCCACAATCACGCTAAGAAGGTAGGCGGCGCTGGCGGTAGGTCTTGCCGCCCTCGGCTCTGTCTGCAGAGGCCCAGAGAAGCACTTAAATTTTATTGACACAATGACATCTATCGGTGACCAAAAAACAATTTTGTAAGAATGCTTTAAATTTACCGAAATTGTCAATTTTTAGGGTTCCCTACCCAAAGGGTAAAAACGGGGTCCTAATACTAAGACTTAACTATCCTTCTGTCCTTCTGTCTATCACCAGGCTGTATCTCATGAAGCGTATAAGTTATTCAAATGAAAGCTAAACAATCTCAATTCTAACATAATGTTTTTTTTTTATTTTGTATTTTTAAGAATATACTGTTGTACTTACTTGTATTTTTTAAGATTTGTCTAGGGTCAGACTAATTTCAGGATGACCGAATTGTAGGAATGAAAGAGAGGTTGAGAGTGACACACCCCACAAATATATATATATATATATATATATATATATATATATATATATATATTAAACATTTATATTTTCCATGCTAATACAAACCCAAAAACTACGAGATTCGTTATCAAGTAAACAAACATTTTCAACCAAAAAGCACAAACCTGCTAAAAATTGTGACGTATTCGTGGCGAAGCTGCCACGGTATGGAAATAAAAGTGGGGAAAACATTTGTCTAAAAAATGTTAGTGCGGCCGCTGAGTTACCGAGTTAGTAACTCTCGGTTTGTAGGGAATAAAAATTTATGTGCTGGATAGGTGGGGCGTAAAATTATTTTTATGTACGCAACGAAATGTTTTACACCTTCGGTTTTTGTTTCGTGGATTTAACAAACTGAATAACAATATTTTTACTAGATTGGTTATAAAAAAATAAGTTGTACAGGTTCCGTAGTAAACATGAATTTGAAGATGATGGATGTAGTAAACAAAAAAATACTGGATCTATTTTTACAAGTATTGGTTAATAAAAACATCAAACTTAATGATAAAATAATAGAACAAGTTCGAAGTTACCTAATATTTTAATATTTAGTTACGAACAAAGAGTCAAAATGCTCAGAAGATATTATTAAAAAGAGGATAAGGGTATAGGAGATTAAAAAATGTTTACGTAAAAGGTTTATCAAAACATTTATATGGAGTACAGCTTTACACAGGTGTGAAACGAGGGCGATGACCAAAAAGGATAGAGATAAATAAGAAGCATTTGAATGAGGCGCTGAAGGAGAATGAAAAAAAATAGTTGGGCAAAAAAGTTACAAACAAAAAAGTATTAGAGAATGTGGGGGAGAAAAGACAAATTCTACAAATTATAGAAAATAGAAGAGGTAAAATGTTAGATTATCTGCTGCATCACGATGCGTTTTTTAACCCCTCGACATTAAAGAGCGTGACTTCATAAAATAAAGTACGCGATAGGTAATAAAAAAGAAATGGTGACGTAAATTATGACCTTTACAAGAAAAAGTCTCCATTATAAAACCATATTTTATTATTCTGTAAACGACAATGTACTAATTGATATATTTCTATATAATTCAGTTATCAAAATAAATGTAAGTTCGAAACTTTATATCTTGTTCAACGAGTTAAAAATGCAGAAACCATGTTTATAGAGGTCGGATTTCAATAAACAAAAGTGTTATCGGCATGATAACAAACTGAATGTACACTCAAACAAAATCCCAATAATAAGTGCCTGTGTTATCTGATTGCTAAACTAATGAGCTTGAAATGTAAACAAAATCCAAAATTAAATAACCATCTTGGGTCTACAAGGCATTCTTATTATATGTATGAATTTGGTCTTTAGCTCTATTCAGAAAAAGACCAAAATGACTTGCTTTGAAAAAAAGCTAGAGTATTTATTGTGCCTTATATCATAGTGATTACGATTTACTTCTTACAACGACCTAAATAGAATCATTATAAACAGAATAATCATATTTTCTATAAGAAAGACAGAAAGAAGATAAATCAACTAAAACACCAAAAAAAAAAATTAGCTGACGTAAGACCACCGCCTCAAACAATGTCAAAATTTCACAGGCGAAAAAAATATAAACGAGCATAGATTCTCAGGATTTTAGGACCTTCAAGATGTAGGAATTTTAATAAAAGTGTATATCATCCAACTTCTTCATACTAAAGTAGTAGGTAACTTCTTAAAATAATAAAATAAGGTGCAAATACAAGTTGGTACAGCGTGGTAGCCGGCTACCGTTTGGAGACCGGCGGAATGGCGCCATTACATTTCGCGCGGCAACCAGCTACCGTTTGGGGGCCGAGGGGAACATTAATAAAAGGAAAAACAGGAGTAGGAAAACCTAGAAGAAAATTTTTCGATCGTATAAGGAGGTTATGAACTTGGAGGAGGAAAGAAAGACATGAAAAGTACTCCACCTATAAGAATATAATATAAGAAAAAGAAAAATTTAAAAACTGAGAACCTTTGTAGTTCCGCCATGTCTGTCTGTCTATCCGTTCGCAGTTTTATTCGAAGTCTATTAATACGAGAAAGTTGTAATTTGGCATGGGAATGTATATGTATGTATGTAGTAATAATTTAGAAATTTTGTCAGTTAAATAGTTACAACAAATACTGAGTAATCTTCTGCAAGGCTGCTTTTGAGATCGTTTTATCAATTTTCTCTTATGACTTCATTGATTTCAAAATGCACAATCCTAAATTTATTTTTATTAATTGAAGTGCATCGGCGTGTACAATATCAAACAAATTATCCAAATTGTTGACAAAGTTTTGACGGTGTTGCTTAATAAATACGTCTTGTGTCTTTTGAGCATTTTTTGCAAGTTCCTTCATAAGTTTCTTCACACAAAGGCAAAGATTTAGGAGGAATACGCGCCTTTTCCTTATAGATAATACACTCGCAAATAGTTAGATTCGCGAGTGAGTTGTTTCATTGTCAGTTAAATTCACTTTACGCATATTATAAAATAAAACTTCTAAAACTTGTCCATTAGACGGTAGTTTTGAACCCGTTATTTGATGTTTTTCGTCAACTATTCAAAGCGTTATTTTAGAACTGCGTAATTCCACTGACATGTTGACTGATTGAAAACAGAACGTAGAACTAGAACACTACTGTAATGATTCTGGCGAGGTGACATCACTTCAGACCTTAGTAAGTTATTCCATCCCCCAGGGAAGTGTGATCGGGTGCGTATTATTTTTAGTATACATAAATGACTTATCCAAACTGTTTGACGACAAACTATGTGTTATATTCGCTGATGACATTTCCCTATTATTTAAATCTGACAACTCAAATGAAGCTAATAACACGCTATTGACTACTTTAAATAAACTTGACTTATAGTCACAAAAACAAAATTTAGAAAAATAATTTGAATAATACGAAAATAATACAATTAAGACTATATCAAAACGAAGCCATACATCTAACCTTTAATGTCAAAAATCAAATATAAGAAGATGTGCAAAACTTTTAGCTCTTAGGCATAACCATTGATTCCCATTGTAAATGGAAAAATCATGTAACAGTCACAAACGCCAAACTTTCAAAATGTATCTATGCATTAAAAGTCATTAAAGTCAACACTGACTTTGAAACGGCCATATCTGCGTACTACACCTATGCATATGAGTGGCCTAAATATGGAGTTGTTCTGTGGGGCAATAGTGTTGAAGCAGGGATCAGCTACATATAACAAAAAATAAAAGTGTATTCGTGTCATAGCAAATTTCAAAAACGAGATCTTACCAAACCTTACTTTACAAAATACAATATTTTGACCCAGCCATGTATCTTTATTTTAGAAGTAGCCATGTTTGTAAGGAAGCATTACAATCTTTTTGAAGAAATTAGTTAAACAAATAACAGAAATACTCATCACCAAAATAGATTAAATGTTCCCAGATCAAATTAAGAATTATTTAAAAATGGTCCATATTTTACATTTATACAAATATATAATAAAGTACCAAAAAATATTAAAGAAGTTGACAATGAAATGAATTTTATGAAACAATTTAAGTTAATTTTATTACAAAAATGTTATTACTCTGTAAAAGTATTTTGGAAGACTAGAAATTGTAAATATAGCTAGGTCTTAGTAATCGAAAAGTATGAATGTAAGTAAACATAAATATGCAACTTTGTATGAAATATAATTTTAAGTAGTATTTAATTAATTAATGAATATGATATTCAACATTTTTTACATATATTATTTAAATTAAGTGGATTTTGAATATAAAAATATTTTATGTTGCAGCACCTTAACAGGGCATTTATGTACATGAAACTAATTAAAATAACACAGACAGATTGTGTTATCTTAATATAGTTATAATGTGCATGTAAGCAATGAATAAATGAAACAGAAAATGAAACTATGCGTGATAAATAACTAAATAACAAGTCATCACAAGCACATGGACTCGTTAGGTCGCGTCGGCATTAGAAAGCAAGAACTGATGTAAGTCAGCACGGGTTACCGTAGTCCTCCCTCCTTAAAATTTTATTTATAATTGTTTTGACTTTAAGGTAAATATTAAGAGTAAGTATGCGTTAAAAAAATGACTTTAATTTTTTGGGTCTACACTCTACCTAACCAGCAAGTTAAGTTAATAGTTAAATAGGTATAAAAAATATTGTATGTACCTCATATAAATCAAACAATTGATTTATATTTTTTATACTCTTATGTTTTGTTTTTCAAGAACTCAATATCTCCATTATTATTCAAGTACAATCAACTATATCGAAAAAGGCTTTTGAAAACCCTAAACAAACTTCCTGCTAACCGAAGCGTATACAAAATTTAAGGCTTTCAAAGGGCCTTTATTTTGTATCGACCCTTCATTGCGTACGTACACAAACAGGTGTACGGCTTCTAATTCGCTGAACTGAAAAGTGAAATCCCGAAACACCGGGATTTTGCATTACCTATCAGGGGATTGGAAGAGCGGGACGCGCGGGTTTGTATCGTTTCAAGCCGTTTCTTTATTTTTCATATTTTTACTTTAAATGTGCCGTGCTGGTCTGGGAGAAAAGTGGAATATACCAACTTCTTACCTTGCAAACAGATCGAGAAAATCGTCGAGAATCTGTGACATGTCGATTTGCGATGCGGCTAGCAACCCATCCTTATTTTGATCCCCTACAAGCCCACAATCACGCTAAAAGTGAGTCTTGCCGTCCTAGGCTCTAAGTACCTTGTAGAGATATGAGTGGTAGAGATGTAATGTAATACGAATATGCCTACTTATTTCTCAAGGTTTTAACTATTCATCCAGTTAAATGATGACATACGTAATGTAACTATGTGAATAAAATCTGAAGACAAAAAGTTGTTTTTGAAACAAAAAGTTGTTGTCGTAAAGCCTGTGTCTATATGGTAGGTAATTATAACGTGATTGTTGTTGCTCTCATGCTACTGAACGCAGAATGTACCTGCTACTTCTCTTCTCGCGCAGACCGTAAAATTTTATCGAAGGAATGAGCTAAAAATGCGAAACATATTAACAGACGATGAGGCTAGCAACCCATATCTATTTTGACCTAATCCTTGATACCACCTTTGCCACGATCTGGCAAGCGCCTGAAATATTGGAAGCCCTATAGAAGCTTTCTCTTCAGTGGGCAAAAGATAAAAGGCACAAGTAAGTAATTAAGTATCTTTGCCTGATGAGAATACTGTTTCTTAGGTTATGTTAGGACTTACTCCAAAAATTTGGCTGTTGATTAAAAGCTGACCTTGTAAAGTTTAGAAATGAAAGGGACAGTTGAATGCAGCAAAGAACTTGACAAAAGTCGGTTAAAAAGGGTTCAATAGAAGCCAACGACAATAGAAACTGGTGCAGTGTGGAGACAATCTCGGTCGCAGAAAGACGGTCGCCGTATTGTACTGCTGCTGCTCTGAATGACTGACCGGACCTTTCAATGCACAATGCAGTACAGATTTCACTTTCTAAACACACTGTCTATGGACCTATCAGTTATATCAGTTGCAAGCAGTATAAAAGATAGAGATATTATTTATTTTGACAGGAGAGGTAAGGAGAGGTAACCTCGGAGAGGTAAGAATGAAAAAGGGTTAAAAACCCTTTTTCATTCTTACCTCTCCGAGGTTGAAAAGAGCCCATCGACAATAGAAATTGGTGCAGTGTGGAGATAATCTCAGTCGCACAAAGACTGTCGCCGCATTGTGTGTGAGCAAGCGTTCTGCCGACTATGAATATGACTGACCGGACCTGCCAATGCTCAATGCAGTGTAGATTTCACTTTCTGAACACACTGATGCAGTTGTAAGTAATACAGAAAAGGTAATAATAGAAAAGGGTAATACACGTCAGATAAACAATTTGAATTGAACAGAACCGTTTTGGTCTTTGAGATCTTCTTGTTTTAGGCGGATAATGGTTTAAGCCAAGCGCTAAGTTAGTCCGCGTTTTATTATAAAACGGTAAGAATAAAGTTTGTATGTTATTACAATTTTCACTTTGATTAAGAGAATTAAAAATAATATATATACTTCGTAATACTCCAATAACCTTATAACACAATCTAAACAAAGCCATTAAAAGTTTGTAGATAGAGTAACACAGTGCTTCGTTTCGCGTTATTAACCCGTTACGCCGTCCTGGCCGGTGATTGATGGCCACAGCTGTGGAACTTTGCTAAAATGCCTGAAATGAGTTACAAAACATTGAAAAATCTGATTTAGATATCGATTTCAGTAAAAATAGCTATTGATAAAAAGTACAAAATGTTTTTTGACTAAAAATTTCATTTTTTGTACAAGCTGTTATTGTGACCCAAAGTACTTAAGTAAAGCTAAGTACTTATTAAAACAAATGAAATAAGCCCAAACTCGATGAAGTTGCGTTATTTTATTACAGAGTTCCATCGACCACCTCCCGTCTCCGTGACAACATCCTAGACATTGTCTGCCATAAAGTGCTCATCAAGACTAATAAAACGAGTCCTACTCAATGAAGTTATGTTGTTTTATAACTGTGTTCTGTTGAATGTCTACCGGCTCCATCTCCATCAGAACACCTCATTGATTAATATTGTATTATCATCCAACTTACAAAAGTATGCAAAATTTCAACTCAATCTGTTAAGGATAACTGGTTGAGAATTAAGTTGCAAGATTTGACCTAAAAAACATACATACAAGTTACATTACAAGTTAAGTAAAAACTTGTAAAAAGTGAAGCGAGTGACGTTCTTTGAGTCTATTTAAATCATCTGGCTTTTATTTGTAGTACCTGGCTTCGCTCGATTAACACGCCAAGATTTTCAAATAATTAAACTAAGCTAAATCAGTTTTTCAATCTCGAAACCCACGTTAAAATTTTTATCAAAGTCGTTTCAATACAAGAATTGCTCATCTTCCAATGTATGTGTTCATAAATGTCATACGTCAGATAATCACTTAAGCATCTTAGATCGCGGCATTTGGCCAAATCAATCACAGATTTGGCTCGATAAAGGCTTTTCAGTGGTTAGATCGGAATATTTTGATCGGAATATTTTGTTATTTTTGTTTACTTAAAAAAAATGTAAGGTGTCGTCAGTCAACGTCGATTTTAATGTTAATGGCATTCTCAAAATGGCATTAAGAAAAGATAACGTTGTTCAAACTGACCACATAAACATAACACAATGTCGAGCATCCGCCGTTCGTTCGCGTTGAATTTCATGAATAAATTCCCCTATTCCAAGCATCCGTTCCTATTTCACTATCAAGTGGCTGGCTTCAGTTTATCTTACATACGTTTACTTCCCGACGTTTTACTGCAGCTTTTATCCTCTTTTTACGTTTCATTCGTGAGATTTTGTTCTGTTTGCTTGATTAAAATATTTTGTCTTTTATTTCTACTTTATAGCTTTTGTACAATACAAAATTAATATACCTCACCTCACTTAATCTTGTAAATGCTAAATCGAAATATCTTAATGGATGAAGTGTATGTACTGTTTTCACGACAAAACGGCTGAGCATATTGAAATGTTCCGCATGTAGTTTATTACTTGGGTAAACATAACGGATAACATAAAGGATATTTTTTACCCATAAAAAATTACAAATACTGTTTGACCATGCGGGCGATGCTTTCCTTGCAATGGGGTACTTTCCTGGCTTTCAAAAATGAATTATTTGGTACTGTTATAGTATTTCAACACATTCGCTCAGAAAGTGCTATTTACCACACTGATTTTACTTATATAATGCCATTCATTATGCACACATACGATATTGTGCGGTAAATATTACTTACCGGACGAGTGCGGTAAAGTGTTTTTTAAATGTTTTAGGAATAAGATTCTATAAACCAAAAATATCGAGTATTATTTTTGATACATAAAATCTCTGCAAACAGCCAGCCTATACTCATACCGAAACCTTGTTTTACTCAAATTATTCCATTTAATACAACGTGTAATGGAAAGGGGGTTTCAACCCGAGTATTAAAGTTACTAATCAATTTGAACATTTTTACCATAGGACCAACTCTGAATATTAAAAAAAAAACTGCAGCTCCAAACATTTTGCCACGGTTGGTATTTCATTTTGTATGGAGGTGAAGATTTTTTTTAAGATTTCAGGTATGCTCCCATAGTAAAAGTTGTTCACATTGATTAGTATGTAAAATACTTGTAACAACACTAAAACGGATTTATAAATTTGCCCTGTTTAAAAAAATAATTGTTATATTATTGAAGTCTCTTTTCCTTACTAATGTGTTGAAAACCGTAGTATGGCACACGTGTGTATTGTTCATCGCAAGTCTCGGCACCATAGATTCACGCGCGGGCTTCGCCCGCTTGTGTGTCAACCCGCCTCGACTGTAATGAACAACTAACCCGTTTTATATTATAAACTACTATTATACAACAATTATATAAGGAGGGTCAAAAATGCAAGTGGATCCTCCGTAAGAAGACGCCATCGAGCATTTTTTGACGTACTTATACAACGATGCATACATTACTTTTTTTTAAATACTATATTTGTTGAATTCTGTATAAAATATTGTAATTTTATTAAATAATGCAAATATTTTTATTGATCGAGGTATAGTATATATACTATAACAAAAATTTGCAATTTTGCTTTAAAACTTTATATTTCAATAACTGATCCCTAAATTGAAAAATGGTGTTGACAAACTAACAGTATTTTTGAAAGACTTTTTACACAAACCACACCATGGATTCTCCACAACTTGTGACCTATACAACAAAGTCAGTCATTCCTGTCATGTCCACCATGACTCATTACGTAAATAAATTTTGTACTAGTATTAGTAGTACCTGGTAGTGCTATAGGTTCCTTATATTTGTATGATTCATTGATACATGCAAATATTAACTAGTCTTTGTTAAAAATGTCCTTAGTGTAATCACTAATCACTAAAGACATTGATATCAGCATATTTTAGATTATAGAATAGTGATAAAAATTATAGAATAAACTTTGTAATCGTATTTTTAGCTTAATCGTATATCTAATTGTCGTAAGGGAAAAATTCACTCACTCCATCTTACGAAATAGTTTTTAGATGTCTTATGTACACACTTCTATATTCTAAATATTCGTATGTAAACATAAATATTTAGAATATACAAGTAGTGCATACACAAACCGGTGGTGGCTGGCGAACAGGGTTGCCATTGCGATCTTGTTTAACTATTAATACCACAGATTGATAAAGATAAATTTATTTTGCTAAATATGAGTTACAAGCAAGATATTTACATTTAAGTTCGTCCAATCATGTTTTACCATCACAGGTGTGCAAATTTTCAGAAAGGCTGTCTATCATAATACTAGAAAAATATACCACTTATAATGAATCTATCAATCTACCATAATATACTTACTAAAATCAGTAATTACAAATTATAAGATAAAAAATCATTTACACTATAATTACAATTTTCAGTCACCAATAACTTAAATCTTTTCTTTAATATATTTAAATTTAGTTCTTTATATTGTTTCGGTATTTGATTATGAATCTTTGGTGCCATATATACTACACTATCTTGCTATAAAGCAGTTTTAGATACATGTAGACACAAATTATCACAATATAACTCACGACGGTTTCTTTTCACTACATCAGATAAACTAGGAAACAGATGAGAATTACTAGTTACAAATATTGCTATTTCCATTATACATATATAGTGACGGGAGTGTTAGAATTTTATGTTTTTTAAACAGTGGTACACAACTATCTGTACTTTGAAGACCGAATTGATACTTATTAATCTGCATTTGTATTTACTGTTATGATAAGTACCAACTTTTGTAATTTTTAAGATAGTATGTTGTAAAGCAAGTGGGTTCACCTTAGAAGGTGTGCGCATTTAGCAAAACATGTTTAGCATTTATGATATAAGCCTGTATTAATGTAGTACACATAGTAAACAATGAAAATAATTCTGCTGGTTGAGGTACAGGTATTTATTTTACAACAACAAAACGTCACATTTTCTTTTCACGAGTACAAGAAGTTTTTTTCGTCTTTAACATAAAATAGGTTATAATTATATACATTCAACAATATTTACTAAGTAAAAACAAAAGAAAAACAAAGAGTAATATGAAAACGTTTGATATATGTTATGTATATGGTAAACTTTTTAATAAATGACGTCTTCCTAGTGACTATGTTAGGAAAACGTTTTTCTTATGTTGGCAGTATAGTTGATCTAAACAAAAAAGTCTTAGATCTATGGCTAGGTGTAACTTTGGTGACACATGGGCTATTATGGGGTATGTCGCATGATAATTTCTGAAATCATAAATTATTATCAATGTTCTTATATTGGTGTTCGTGACTATTTAAAGGGCAGATATCAGTACAGGAGTAGAAAAAAACAAAGCGTCACAAAATAATGGCACTTGTCATGATCATATCCATTTTCAATGTGATTCCTTATTTATTATTGCACAAAAATTTATATTAAGAAAGCTATTTGACTCCAAGAAACTATGACGTCATTACATTAGTCTAAATTTCATACAAATCCTATAGAAAATGTTTGTTTTGACATTTAGAAAAAGTATCTGATTTGAGTCATATAGAAAAGTAGCAAATTAAGCAACAAACAGTTTTTAATGCCTTTCGTAATTTTATAGTAAGACTTTTCAAAGAAAATCTTTTAATGGTTTGAAGTCTCAAATAGTCGCAAGAACGTTCGTTTTACTGCAGCTTTTATCCTCTTTTTACATTTCATTCATAGGGTGTCGTTCTGTTTGCTTGATTAAAATATTTTGTGTTTTATTTCTGCTTTGTGTAGTATTTGAACAATGTAAAAATAATTTGAATACATTTCTTAATATTATTGTGATAGTAAGTCTGAAGCGAGTTTTGTATACATGGATGTTTGTTTGCTTCAACGCCAAAATAGCTGAACAAAAAGACAAAGGATACTTTTTACCCCGCAATAAGGTGAAGTTCCCATGGGTTTATCAAAGAACAAACCACTTAATCATGCGGGCACCGCCGCAAGCAATGTCTAGAACACAAATGTATTGCATTGCAATCCCAATGACAAAAGAAAATCTTGATCTTACTAATAGTAAATCTTATGCAGTCTAGACACCAGACGCTACGGCGACAGATTTTTTCGTAAATAAATAAAGTCTAGCTTTCAATTGCCGCCTAAGCAGTCTGCATTCTACGAGTACAGCTGTCGGCTCCAAAGATTATTCACTTAAGTTTACAATACGAATTTTAAGCTAAATCTATGTTAAGAAAAAAAGAGCCAGCGAGATATAATACTGTGAATATTTTGACATTACAAAGTTTATTTATTTATTTAACTTTATACACAAATGCAAGTTTTAAGTCTCAAGCCCTATTTACTAGTCAACCAACCGGGGATGAAAACCGGGGAATGACAGACAAAATTTGAATACATATATGGTGAAAAAAAGTCTATAGGTAATTATGTAAAATTATTAGTAAAACAATAAAGTACATTCATAATAAACACACGTATATTTACACTACAATAAAAAATAACTACATACCTATACAACATAAACACTTACATCTTATAGTTTTTTAAAAACAATGTTAGTCTTCCAAACATCAATCGGTAAAGCATTCCATAGTTTTGTAGCTTAGTATATACCTTCTGATATCTGGATCTTTCTGAGTCAACCGTACTGATTGCATTTTCCAAGACACATTAGCGAAATATGAAAAAATCTACGTAGGTACTCTTACCTAACTCATGTAGAAACGCGCAATTACCAGGATTCTCAGTCCAAAAACGGCACAATAGTTACGACTCAATTCGATACTTGACTAATTTTTTTATTAGGTAATCATGTCAGAAAGTAACGAAAACCGAAACCGAAAATTAAAAGCATTATTTAATCCGCTCAAAAATAAGCAAGTTATAAGTGTGCGGATTATAAAGTACCTTTAAAATCTGGTGAAAAGGGAAACTGTTAAGTTACAGAACAAGTTTATTTGCCAAGCAAATTAAACAAAAAACCCCTGACATTCCATAGTTTCATATGTACGATTATTAGTATTACGAGTATAATATCATACTCACCAAATAATATTGTAGGAATAGATGTGGTGCCACCTATCGCTTCTTAATACAATTAACTTTAATGGTATTGGAATAGGCACCTAGATTGCGCCTTTAAAATACATATAAACCATGGTTTAGATTGTGTTATGATAAAGAGCTGATACTCTTCAAACTACTGCATCGGTTTTTACCAAACATAGCTATGAACTACCGCCTGGAAACTTGCTTACACGCAAAAAAAAACCGCATCGAAATCCGTTCATCCGTTCGAGAGCTACGATGCCACAAGCGTACCACGCTCCCACTTTTCTTCATACTAATATTTGAAACGCTAATTAATAACTGCTTTTTTTATTAATCAATAAATACTGTTGACATTTTTAGAAAAAGATTTCTTTTTAGTTATCACTGTTGATAAGTAAAAAATACTTTACAAAATTAAACACACTCAAGTACCAAATTAGCACAAAAGAAGAAAGAGGCAGCTGATGTTTCTATTTAATCATACATATTTTTTAAGTAAAAATACAATTTTTTTACCAGGCTGCATCTCAAGAACCGTGAAAGCTAGACAGTTGGAATTTTAAAGGGGGCTCCCATACAATGAACCCTTGGTGCGCGAGTCCGACTATTATTTCTAATTATAGGGACATGAATTTAATATCATCTTAAATAAGTTTTTCTAATCCTTAAACCAGTTAACCCTCAAACCGTAGGACTATAAATTTAATACAACGAAGATACGTAAGTTTCACGTGCATAACTTTTAGAGGGCAAAAACCAACCAAGTGGACGAGGTGTCATAAAATGCACCCCGCATGAGCGCATCATGCCCCCTAGGAAGCAATGAAATCCCAACTCGAACACCAGTTGGTGGGGTATTAAACGTAACTACTCCTTCTGTTGTCGACGCTTTTGCAACAATAAAATAACACGTTGCAATAAAAAATATCGCGTATAAAAATAAATTATATATATATATCCGGGTAAGTTGCAATGACTTATAATTGACGACCTCCGTGGCGCCACCCAGAGGTTCCGGGTTCGATCCCCGGTCAGTGCAAGTTGGAAAATGGCCTTTTTCAAATTGTCCTGAGTCTTGGTTGTTTATCTATGTATGTATTTGCTATAAAATATAGTATCGTTGAGTTAGTATCCCATAACACAAGATATATATATATATCTGTGTGTGTGTGTTTGTGTATATATATATATACATATATATACGATATAAACGATTCTAGTATCTCTTTTTTTGACTTGTCACACATTAGATAGATAACTCTTTATTAGTACACTAAATATATATATATATATATATATATATACATATATATATATATATATATATATATATATATATATATATCACAAACAAATAATTTTACATTAAATGAGTACAATTTGTGGTCTTATCGCTTAAAGCGATCTCTTCCAGAAAACTAGTGAATGAAGAGGAGTGTGTGAAAGACAAAGACAGTGGTGCAACTGAATTAAATGGAAAAATTATATCTATAGCAACTAAAAATAATTTTAACATAAACTTACACATATTATACACAATTACAAGCCTTTATAAAGCTATACTTACATTAAAATTGGTAATATTCATATATATATATATATATAATGTATAACACATATACACATACATATAAATATACAATATATAAAAGAAGTATTAACATTCGCACTAATCACATATTTATTTATCCCTTACGGGGTAAACAGATCCTAAATCAATAAGCTATGTAGGCTTAATGGTAGGCGCGTAAAGTGACAAGTTTAGTTGCCAGGTAATTGTATTTTATGCAACAGTTGTATAAGGAGGGTTAAAAAATGCGAGTGGCGCAGGTTACGATGCGAGCCTTGGCGAGCATCGTAAATTGACGCCATCGAGCATTTTTTGACTACTTATACAACATTGCATACAATACTTTTTCTACGACTACATTTACTAAAATAAATACAAAAATAAACAAAGAAAAGTACGAAATACTACCATATTTCGACTCATCCGTAGAATAAAGTCCGATCTGTGGTGTTCAAAGTTTTTGGTAGAGGTTAAAGAAGTTTTTGATTAGTATAACTCTTAAACTGAGAGGCTTGTAAATTTGAATTTTTTGTATGTTGTTACTATGACCCGGCCTAATGAAATGTTTTATAAAGTATTTTTATTACCTTTTTATTTCACGAGATAGTGAGTTCCATATTGACATAGAACATTTTATTGCGGAACAGCGGGGGTCCTTATTTAACATCAGACTTTGTTTTACCGAGATACCTAAATTAAAAAACGTTTTATCTTAATATCAGTCGTTATTAGTCAGAGTAACCCTTAACTTATGCGTCCTATGTTTGACGAGCCCTTAAAATATAAAAACATAAATATGAGCTTTTTAATGTCTACTTTCGTCTACGTAACAAAATAAAAACAATTGATATTTTATATCACTACTTTATTTGAAAAAAAAAAACTTAAAACAGGAAACACAACCCTAAGATGGCACCACGTGGAACGGTAATCAAATAAATCACAGTAGGTAAATAAGAGACTTAAAATTAGGTTAGTCTTATAATGACACATGTTTTTAAAACAACAATACAAGACAAAATTAGCTTAAAGAAATTTAAACTGTACTCATTAATCATTAATTTAATCAGTCTCAGTCATTTTACCGATCAGAAGCATTGTGATCGGGTTATATAGGTACTTAAAGTTACATAACTAAATAATCGAATCAATTCAATAAGAACAAAAAGCTGTTTTGTATCACAGCATGGTAAATAGTTAAACTACTCGACTAAGGCACGGATATAAATTATTATTTAGTGTTTGTAGAAAAAACAACAGTGACTTAATGAGGCAAACTATTAAAGTATGGATGATACTCTATAGGAATAACTTCTGAGCGGCACATATCCATTAAATCTTTGTATTTAGCAGCAGGAATTATAATAGGTTCAGAGTATGCGTGTTTTAGTTCACTTTGTATTGAGTTCCTCGTGTTGCTGCCAATTACTAAGGTATTAAATTCAGATTGCATCAGGTCATATTTAAAAAACAGTTTGTTAGAATCTCTTCCGTCCGTATGAACTTCTCGAATGTTACTCCAGTTAATTTTCTTGCCCCTAATGTCTTTCTCCCAAACCTTATCATTAACAAGACTTTTAAAATCAAACACGTCATTCTGGTTTACATTGCAAACAGTATAGGGTTCACCATCATTCTTGGCCCATCGTACTAATAAACGCCATTCATGAGGGGTATAGATGAATTTGGTTTTAGATGCTCTTTCGATGACAGAATGAACACTGTCACCCTCATTTTGGGTGTGACCCTTTTGTAAAAATCGATGTGTTATGCGTATATTAAACTTCTTTGCGGCGTAAACATACAAAGCAAATACAAAGCGATTACGGTTTTGTCCAGAAGCATTATCGGACCAAAAACGAAACTCTTTGGCACTTCCTTCAACATTAGCCTGAATAAAATTTAGGAGGTAACTGCTGACCTCATTTGCGCCACGTTTTGCCACAGATTCATCCCACATGTAGCAAACGGCCCTCTTTTTACCCATGTCATAAACAGTAAAATTATAGGCAGATAATTTCCTTTTGTAGTAGAATATACTTATTTCACCATGAGGACACTGCAGAACTTTTTCAAAATCAAACACAGAGCTAATTATTTTTCCATTTGACTCTTCGGCTTCTTTTTTATCTTGACTTTTTAGTTGCCTTGCAACCTTCTTATTATTCTGGTGCTGTTGAAAAGCTTCTTTTTCTTCATCCGTTGGGGTTTTCTTCGACCGAAATACATGACATTCGTCGCACTGATCCTTTTTGGGGATGTGGAATACCAAATTAAAGTTTCCGTTAACAATGTCCCGGTACTGGCGCTCTTTTGTAGCCTTAGAATTGTATTTCTCGGCATCAAACCAATCAAGGTATAATTTAAACATTTTCGCAATACTTAAGTGCCCTGGTAGATAGATCCGCTGGCTATCTTTGCGTATATAATGGCCTTCAACAGGATCAAATGAACGGACATGATCACAAACACTTTGTTTCATTGAATTATCTATAACAATTTTGTGATTGTCATGGCGGCCCCGTCTGTCCTCTTCTATAATGGTACTTCCATCGTATTTTTTCCAAGCAGTCTTCAAAATACGAGTTGAAACAGCAAGAGTATTAATAAACATAGTTTGGCATACTTCCGTTTTCTCGCAGTGAGATTCGCTGGAACCTGTAATTAGCGGCAGATAATACTTAAAACTATATTTTCTATTATTCGGAGTGTCTTGATTCAAGCATCGTTTCTTCTTCATTTTATCGGAATATTTGACGATGAAGTTCCACTGCATAGCTCGATCTCCTAGTTGCCAAAATTTTGCAAAGCAGTCTAATCGTTGTTGGTGAGATATTTTATCGGGACATTTGTAACGGCATTTGCATGATGGCCCCATAGTTTTTTCGTCTATGGCTTTCCCCTTTTTTGTGACATATTTTTTACCCAAATTCTTGAGGCATTTGCGTTTAACATCCGCCCATTCTTTCACGCGCCTTTGGCGTTTTTTAGTATTTCTGGGAGTTCGAATACTTGATTGTGAAGTAGCTGGTGAATTTGTGGTACTAAATATCTGCAAGGAAGCCACAGAAGAGTTATCTTCGTGATAGGAGCAAAATACGCTATCGCAGATCGGATGAACGTTCGTAGGAGATGGCATAGGAGTTGGCACAGAAAGTTCTAAGTGAACAGGGGTGGATCGGTTGTGAGAAACTTCTAAATCTTCAAGCTGAATTAATGGTGAATTTTCATAACTAGAAGGCACTTCCGAAGGAAATATACTGGGTTGATTGGTGTAAACATCATCGGCAGTCGGATCAGATATGACAATCGGTATTGAGCTGTCGCAGGTAACTTCCATGAGGTCATTCTCTTGAGGTAGTTTTTCCATACTAGGTACATTTCTAAAAGCGTCATCTACAGATTTATCACACATGACAACCGGTATGGAGCTGTCACAGGTCATTTCCTTGATACTACAATCATCATGCATAATTTCCTCCCATACATCTGCTAGTTCTTGACTGATTTCATCTGCACCATGAGGTAGCGGTGATGCTGGTTGACTCAAGGCATTGTCATTTACATTCACAACTGAAATAAAAATATAAAAATAATTAGTCTGTACCAATTATAATGAAGCTTTTTTGTTAAAGCGGACTGCTGATCTCTGCAAACACAAGTCGGTATCAAAAATTTAACTTCTAGCTGTTCCCGCGCACTTCTCCGTGATATATACCTATATTACGTGAGCGAAGTCACGAGCAAATATAGTCTATGTCCTCGTTCCTTGGTACTCAAACTATCTCCATACCAAACTTTATCTAAATCGGTTCATCGGTTGAAGCGTGAAAAGGTGACAGACAGAGTAACTTAACAATTCATAATATAAGTATGGATAATATGGATTAAAAATATACACTTTCCAGAAGTTATATAGGCATTACAATCACGCGAGTATCATCATAGAAAATAGGTAGTTAAATAAGTTATGAAAATGATATTTATTGTTATAGAGAGACAATGTCTTTTTTATTAAATTTAAAAAATATAAAATAATATTAATTGATATTTGTAATTGAACAACGTCCTATCTAATTTTTATATCCATGTAACAATGTCCCATCTTAACAATGAACCACAATATCATATTAAGGATTCTGTAGAAAAATGTCCTACATTTACATTAAACGTTTAAAAATCGATAATATTCGCAGAACATTGTCCTTAAGCTTTATGAGACTTCTCTTTTTTGTTAATTTATTTTACTTTAATAATAATTAACCTAGGGATGTAGATTTTATCGATCGAATTTTCGCTTTAAAATACGATTTATTACATCTCCGTCAAAAAACGTCCCATGTAAAAATCAAACGCTAATATCTATTGTCTAAGGCAAAAAAGTTAAAAACACGTATTTTTTACTATTTTAGCAACTTATTAATATATATCTAGAAATAAAAACAAACTGGAAAATTGGAATCTTACCAGAATTTACACATTTTGTCGAATTAACAGCAGGATATGAAAATGATAAACTCATATTAGGCCCTTCTGCATCTTCTTTAAGCATGTCCAACATTTTGCGTGATCGTGACATATCTACTAATATGTTTTAGTATAGGAAGCACCTTAACCAATGATATGTTAGTCGAAGCAAATTGAAGCTGCGCGCATGCCACAAACACACCTTACCTCCGAAGAACAATGGCCGAACTGATGAGTGGACGTGGCGCGCGCGCCATCCCCGCTCCCCGCGCGTCGCCGCTTGATTACATCGTACGTTATTGAACGGATCTAATGTTAGATCGAACGTTATTCGAGTCAATATTTTCGAAACTAAGTATGATACGAAAATTTTAAAAACGTACGTCTATAGAATTTTTATTTCTTATTCCATTTGAACAATTAACTCGTTTTAGCCCCAAGTTCACATCGGACCCTATTCTATGGATAAGTCGATTTATGGAAGACTAAATATTTTTTTATTGACGTCTTCCTAGTGACTAAAAGTGCCATTTTTGAAACATGAAGTCACTTAAACGAATGTTTTTCATACAAAAAACCGTTTGTTCAGTGACTCCACGTTTGGAAAATGGCACCATATGTTAAAATAACGATTTTATTTTGTTGGCAGTATGGTAGATCTAAAGAAAAAAACTTATAGGTCTATCGCTAGGAGTATCGTTTTGGCGAAATAACGACACATGTGCTATTATATTAGGAATAGACTATAGACTTTTCTGAAATCATATAATCTTTGTTCTTCTATTAGTGTTCGAGACCATTTAAAAGACAGATAACAGTACAGGAGTAGAAAAAATAAAATAAAAAACTCCGCTGACACCATCTAGAGATGAGTAGCGGAACTACATATTCCAACCAATTCAAGATGGAATTGATATCCGTAGCGTCATCTATTATTTTCCAGGTAAATTAATAAACCCTGATTTTTAAGCATTAACCCCAATAACTTTTTAATGTCTGAACTTATTTTCATCAAACATAGCTAAGAACCACCGCAAGAGAACTTGTAATCTAGATCAGCGTACTGCTATCTAAACAATTTTTAATTGCACTCACTATATACTGACGACCTATATAACATTGGATTTCTTATGATTCCCTCATCACGGATCTATCGGTCTTCAAGTGATAAAGTGGTAGGAGCAATTAAAGATGGCTTTCGTTAGTTTGTACGCTTTTTTTTAGGTATGTACTGCACCGATTTCCCAACTGTAAACGAATTTTTTAAGTTTATAATAAAATGAAAGATTTTTTTTATAGACATTCGCCATCTATTTGCCATAAAAGGCAAGTTATCTTTTGAAATATAGGTTTTTAAATAATTTCCGCACACATGTTTGAAAAACTTATTCTTTCATTCAGTGCAATGCTAGAAAAAGAGAGAGATAGCGCCTAAGGGCATGGTTTGCATTCTATTTAATGAAATTATTATCCATTGAACGAATATTAACTATTCATAGGTTGCGGAAATTTCATAAAACTTGTTCCAAGTGATATGTGTTTATCAGGCCTTATAAATGAGTGTTTTTTTATTTAAAATTTTCAGTACGTTTGCGAGGTTCGTATTGAAATATTTTCTTTACTTTTACAATTAATGAATACTTAAAGAACGGTCGAAGTTCAGCATAAAATTTGTGCAAAAAAGCAGATTTTAGGAGGATCATACTGAATTTGTTTTTCTAAATTATAATTTTTTTATTTCGATAGAAACCTAGAAATAGCACACAAGATACACGTGAGCTCAAAATAGATCAGTTACAACGCCATAATCACGTACGGGGGTTTGTATGAAAAGTAAGACGGGGAGGCTGCTCTTAACCAATGAGTTTGGTCGAACTGCGACAACCGGGTAAGGGTCGCAATGATACATTCCTTGTTGGATTATTAATTATATATAATCTACAAACTATGTCATGACATAAACACTCAAAAATGCATGGTTACTCAGAAAATCATGGAAATACTCTCGGGAAAATATTTAAAACCCTATATTTCAAAAGATAACTCGATATCCATGGCAAATATCTATAGGAAAATCTTTCATTTTATTATATGCTTTTAAAATTTATTTACAGTTGGGAAATCGGTGCAGTACACACCTAAAAAAGCGTAAAAACGAAACTGAGCGGTCACCATCTTTGATTGCTCCTACCATCCAACTACAGTTCCAAGATCAGTACATTACAAGGAATCCCACGATACCACTTATAGGTATACAGAAGAAGTACAAATAAAACTTTGTTTCTAGAGGACTTTTGACAAAAAATGCTCTAGACTATAAAAAAACACCGCGTCTAAATCAGTCCATCCATTCGAGAGCTATGATGCCACAGACAGACAGACATTAGCGTCAAACTTAGACCACCCCTCTTGTCGGGGTTTAAAATAGGGAATCAAAACAGTTAAAGTTATTACATTGCCTATTGAAAGATATCCTCAAAAATGCGCCCATTCGAGCATTCCTTTAATTGGCCAAGGATCTTTACGGGAAAAGAAGCATATGATATTATGTCTCTTAGGGATGTTGAAAGAATGATTTGAATTTTGACCAACCTTCGAAACGCAAACTTTTTGCGGTCAAACTTCACCAAAACAAAATCACGTTTCAGTTCAACATCTTTGAAAACAAGCCACGGTTATATTATAATTTTTGACCCCGGCCCCTTTATAGTAATAAGGGGTCGTTTTTAAATTTCCCCACGTACAAAACTTTGACGGAGCTTTGGGTTGAATGAGAAACAGCTTTTCTTAACGAACCTATTCGTATTCCTGAATATGCTGCTTCGTTTTTTTATATATGCTTCAAGATGGTAATTTAAATAATGTTTTACACATATATGCTATCCAAGTTAAAAAATAATAAGTCGCTTTGAAGCAGCCAAGTTTTTACAATATTATTTTACGCAAAAATGAGGGTTCTCAAAAATAGAGGAATTCCTGAATTCATTGTGCTGCCAATCGTGTGGAGATTGGCAGCACAATGAATTCAGGTACAGTTAGCTGCTGAATGGGATACATTTGACGAAGCAAAAGAAGATGTCAACTGATGGTCGTCTGTTGACTACCTTGTTGACCTGACGTCACATATTTTTGAAAACCCTCTATTATAATCAAAATAAAAACGAATGGAATGTTTATATTAAACAAGGTTTTTTCGTCAGTAATACAAGATAATAGCTAGTAAAAAAATGCTAATAGCATTATATTTGCTATATTTTAAATACGAGTAAACCTATTTAAATATGCAGAAGTGACAAAAAAATCATTTTATTGTTGATTAAAAACAATAAAAACGTCCTTTCAAAAATATGGCTTCAGTCAAATATTTATATATTCCTCTTTTGAGTTTTTGGATATAAAACTGAATTAGAAATAAATAGAAATTTCGTTTTAAGTAAAACAATGTTCCGTCCATAAAAGAGACCGCTTATTCATCGTCTATACGGGTGCATAAAGTGAATCGATCGATCAGCGACGACCTGTGATGGCCCATTTATCTTTTATGGACATGCTTGGAAAATGTTAGTTTTTATTGATGGCTGATAATATTTACGGTTTAGTACGGTATAGTACGGTTAAGTCGGTAGACAGAAAAAGGAACAAACGAAAAGATATTGCAGAATGTGGGAGAGAAGGCAAATATTACGAGTAAAAACCATAGAAATAAAAGAGGAAAATGCTTGGTCATCTATACTACGTCATGATGCGTTCTTTAAAACAATAATTGAAGGAAAGATACCAGGAAAAAGAGGAGTAGGAAAAGCGAGAAGATTTTGTTTTTCGATCAAATATAAGAAAAATTAAACGTGAAACCATTTAAGCAGGTTAAGAACTTATTGGAGGAAATAGAGACATGAAAAGCACTCAGCCGACAAGAGCGCGGCTCTTCAATATATAAAGAAGTGTTTAGTCAGTGAATGTTTGGAATATTTTTCTTTTAGTAGAGGGAATTTACCGTCTGTATATTTTTGTTATGATCTCTTAGGTATTATTGGCGATTATGATTCTCAAATAGCAGCCACGTTCATTCACCAAAGCAGGGAAGCGCAACGTACGACAGCCACCTGTATAGGTGATCGGACGACCTAAGGAAGGTTACAAGGAAACGCTGGACGCAGGCCGCTTCCAATTGATCGTTTTGAAATACTTGCGTTGCTGGGGAAAGTCTATGTAAAGCAGTAGATTTCCTGTAACTGATAAGATGGTGATGCCTTTTTTCTAAACGTCTTAATTAAAATTACATAACTCAATCACTAAACTTTATGCGGAAAAGTGATTATCTTATCGGAAAGTGCTTTTTACCACTCTATCATAGTAAGTTTTAAGAAATTCAATTATAGGTGTCGAGAGCGCGATTCAGGATGATATTGTTTTTCAGAGAAAATGGTAAATTTATATCTAACCGAATCTTTACTAGAATGTTTACTTTCTATAAATTGCGAATTTGAATAGGTAGCTTAAATTTTAATGTTGTTTTTCTTCTTATAGTATTATACGTAAGAATATACAATGCTCTCATAAACAAGGATCTCATGAAAGGAGGAAAAAATATAAGACCACGACTACGATTACCAGCATAACTTGAACCAAACAAACCTTTTAGCTTTTTTTATTAATTTATTAGACTAGGTTTCGGCTATAGTTTTATTTTTAATTGTTGTCGTTTCTTCTTCTTTTCCTTGAATATTTCCTTAATATAATAATAATATGTCTCTAAGACTAAGACCCTAAAAAGTCATAAGCCTAACCCTTAAACTTAGGTTTAGGAGAAAAATATGGTGTTTTAACTGATAGGTCTTTATATTTCTTCCCTCTGTAAAAATGTTCATGACCAGATAAAATTCATGAATGGACTCGTAGTAAAATGAGTCGTCACACGCATCCAGTTATTAAACAGTGTTTCTAATGTCTGCTAAGAAAATATAATAATTTTGAATTGAAACATGCGTTTTGTGAAACAATCACGTTAGATAAAACAATTATATAAGTACGGAATAATACCTAGAAATACTAATGCAACTAAAGAGTATTTAAATTATGAAAATGAAATGTTATTAAAATAAATGTATAACAAAACGTTTCAACTCATGTCGTACAGCCAACATAAAGAAAAAAAGTCGCGAGTAGGTATGCACTAACCGCCGCCAAAGTGGTTGTTGAATTCATCAAAAGATGGCGCTATAGATACGTAATCGTAAAGTAAATCTTTATTTCATTATAAAAATACATTTCAAATACAATTATTAATATAAAATATACAAAATTTACAAATAAATAGAGATTCCAACGCGTCGCCGCAAGGCAGGGTGCCCAGTAAGCTAGCAGCATTGCCTCTCTGCACTGCGATAGAAATTCTTTGGGCGAAATAACTGCCAGCCCTTGGATCACCCGTAACCTCCCGGAGGCGCGCTGGAATCTCAGTCACCAGGGTTCTTGCTTCTGGGCCCCACGGACCCATTGTCTCAACCGCGAAGGGCACAAAAATATAGTTCGCCTCGAGGTGCTCATATTTCGTAATTACATATTATTGTTACGTAATTAAATATTATTGTTTGTAAACTTCAATAATACATGGATTAAAGACGTCTACCTACATTTAAATATGTCAATATAAATTTAATATTAGTTCAGTAAAATAACTAGGTCTAGCAAATCGACGACAAATTTACACAATTTCACGTTGCCAACCGTCAAAATACTTTGACGTGTCAAAACCATTCTCGCACGGGAGATAGGCATGAGGCAAAACATTTGTGAATGAAGTTATTTTGTCGTTTAATTTTGACAATGTTTGTTGCGGTAAATTACGTAAAATGCGACAAATTGCAAGGATAAAAATTTGTCGCCGTAACAATGCTTGCCACGTATGTATTACAACATTTATACACGTGACACTCCAAACATGAACTACTTGAACTAAATAATTGTTTGTTTAAATTGAGAGGCAGACTCAGTGTACCCAAGCTATTTTAAGGTTCAGCTGTCGATGATTAACATAAGTAACCTCGATTGTGGGGGTTATAAAATTAGTAACAACAAATCACTTCAAATATCTGTATTTTTCAACGGACCAAATGAGTAGAGGGCTCAGACGTCGTCATGTTGTCATGTGATCGTCTCACCCTTCGCATTTTTTCGCCTGCAACTACAGGCGGGTCACAGGGTAGTTTCCGTGGCGTGTACACATCAAGCCTCTAGTGCTGGGGGTTCAGGTCGGGCCTCTTTGTTGAAGCGGCGCCCAGCTCGGCACGGGGCGTGGGCTTGTAGCATGCGGTCCGGTGGGCGGGCGTGCAGGGGCGCAATCCCCCTAAGATGGGGGTGCATCGAGCAGTCGACCATGAAGCACATGTCCCTCGCTAAGCGAGAGACAAAGTGGACCAGGCTGGGCTCAGACTATTGCTCATTTTACTTTTAAAGCCAATATCAATACAACTTTCTTCTATCGGAAACTAGTTTACAGGAAATAGTGTTGCCCTATTCATTATTAAATTAACTACTATAGCTGAGTACCAAATATATAATAGACAATTTAACCAACTTTTTTTTACACCGCAGCTTCTTCGAGCAATGTGTCGGATTATGCTATTTCTTATTCTGGGTTTAGGAGAAAAAAGGTCAGGTATTTCAAAAATTTACACGTGTCACATCTAAAATTATCATAACTAAATGTATGTTTGTTCCAATTGACATGCGTGTTCCCAAGGTATTCCAAGGTTCAGCTCTCGATAATTAATATAAGTAATCGGCTTAATCGTATTCGTGAGCGCCGTAATTAATTTACTGGTTTGAATAATACCGAGAATACAATACAATTTACAGAGTAAATTTTGATAGAAATAGGCTTTTCGAATTACAAGGTACATCCTCGGGATTGTTAATTAGTAGTGATTAAAAAATTAATCTCAATGAACACTTAAGACGTTGAATAAAAGAGATAGATTTTTTACTTTTATTCGTTTACTTATTTGACCGCTGCATTCCTAACAAGTTTATTAGCGAGGCAAATTAAAAAACCCTCTACTTTCAAGGGTTAACCCCCAACAACTTTAGAACGGCTGGACCGATTTTCATCGAACATAGCTAAAAACCAACGCAAAGTAATTTGCTTTTACGTAAAAAAAAAACAAACGTGCATTCGTCGGATAACTGAGATGACACAGACAGACAGACATTGACGTCAAACTTATAACATCCCTCTTTTTGCATAAGGGGTTAAAAATGCTGTACTCCATATATCAGTTATATAACTATATATATATAACTAGCTTTTGCCCGCGGCTTCGCTCGCGTAGGGGTGTAATTTATCAAAATCCTTTCTTAGGGGATGCCTACGTCATAGTAGCTTTATGCATGCAAAGTCTCAGCCCGATCGGTTTAAAATTGACAAAGTATCATACAAACTTTCATCCCCTATTTTATCCCCTTGGGGTTAGAATTGGTCAAAATCCTTTCTTAGCGGATGCCTACGTCATAACTTTTACCTGCATGCCAAATTTCAGCCCGATCCGTCCAGTGATTTGGGCTGTGCGTTGATAGATCACTATGTCAGTCAGTCAGTCACCTTTGAGTTTTATATATTTAGATATTTTTACAATTCCTTAAAAAGGCTGCACTTCTTAAAAACTGATCTACGGAGGACTGATTTTATTGAACATGACAGCTAGAATTTAATTTGTGTCTGTTACGGCTAATAGTCGAAATGCGAGTTATAACCGGCTATAATTAGGTGCAGTCGGTCATAGGACTGCTTTAACTGAGGTGTAAGATTAGATAAGCCATATTTTACGTTATACGGTTATAAAATAAAAGACCAAGATGTCGAAGTGATGTTTTTATTGTTCTTTTGATGCAACATATCTCAAGTAGTCAATAAAATAATTCCAAATACTATACGTAAGAAATAAACTAGATTATGGTTCGTATCCGTTAACTAGATTAACCAAAAATAAAGGACCCATATTATTTCGTTTAGCAAAGTAGTAAGAAATCATAAAGATACAGCACTGAAAGCTTTTCTGTACTTCCTGACTTTTAAATTCAAATTCTAGTACTAACCTAATATAAATAGGATACACCTAAGTTTAATCATCTGTGACCATCTGCACCTAGTTCTTGCCGAAATAATAAAGGCTAAACCTAATTCGCTTGAAAAGTAATTTCAAAAACATCTGATTTGCATACTATATCGTTGTAATAGCCTCTAGGAGAAGCTTTCTCTAATCAGATTTTAAGGTCATGTTAGGCGAAAATCCCGATGACCTTTATTTTCAAGCAAGGTCAAGCTTATTTGAGATTGTGACGTCACGATGCAGATTTTTTTATGTAATACTTTGTAATATGTCGGCATTACTGTCAGTCTGTCACTGTCATGTACAGTTTGCTAGAGACCTATTTTTGAACGAGGGAGACAGCGAAATACAAATGAGTGATTTTATTTTCGCTAACTCCTTTAGCAACAAAGGTCTTAAAAAACAATTTCAGCATGGCACCAACAAATTGCTGCTGAGTCTTGCGGCACAGTTTCGGGCGTGCCGCGTCTCCACGCATGATATCGCGGCGGTATGTACTTGAAAGCTGGCGACAAGGAATGATGCTACGAAACAGAGCAGCCCTGCCAGCAGTAGCAGCGCAAGGCGGCCTTGCCCATTGGAAGGAAAACATATTTTAGAAAACATATTTGTTTTCTTTTTCAGACTGCGTACTCGTAACATGCGCCAGCACTTAAGACCACCACTAATTAAGACCGATTTCGTGTCAGAGAAGTAATTCAAGCAATAACATTATACCGTAATTTTGAAACCATCGGGTTAGCGTAAAATAGTATTCTTTCACACAGAAAATTTAAAAAAATCTCACAAACAATACATAAAATTATGCCTTTTTGTGTTACGTTGATTGCTGTGTTCAAAAATAAATTTTCTATATCGATACCTTGCTTATTTTCTCTCGTGAGCATGACATTGACATATGTCATTGTTTTTTTTAGTGCAGGTATAGAAATATTGTTCACTTTGATTGCTGTGTGACATCACTTCCGGTGTAATCCTTAAAATAATATAAAAAAATCCTGATAACACGTAGAATTTTTTTATTCGAATTACCTCCTTAAAAATGGTCTATATTTTCGATTAAAGGCATTTGCAACACTGTCATATACTTTAATTGACTACCCAATTCTAGCCGTAAGATGTAGGATACATCTAAGTGATTCCATCTGAGACCGGCTGCAGTTAGTTCTAGTCGGCTAAAAATAGGCGCATTTCGGCTTTTAGCCGTACAATGAAGATATGTATATAATTAAGCAAGTACATTTTATTGGACTTTATCGCCTTACCTGGTATGGCCACGTAGTGAAAAGAAGACAATATTTTTGACATTATATGCGGTGCAGCTGCTGCGCTTTCTGCAGAGCTGGGGAAAATACGCAAATGCACGGGTCTGGCAGCAAATCATATTTCCTTACCTTTCGCGGTGGAAACGATGGGTCCTTGGGCCCCGGAGGCTAAAGTGTTCTTGAAAAACGTCACGACGCGTCTGTCGAGGCAACGGGAGAACCCAGAGCAGGCAGTTATTTTGCTCAGCGGATAAGTCTCGCAATTCAGCGAGGGAACACTGCCAATATTCTGGGCACGTTGCCTCGATGTGAAACGTTGGAAGAATATTATTATATATAATTTTTAAAAATTTATATTAAATCACTTAAAAAAGTATTTAATACATTAAGATTAATCAATAATAAATACAACTGGACTTTACTCATCGAATAGTAATAGTGGTTCTATAAAGGTTCACAAAGGAATAATTTTTACAGTATTATCACAAACACATCATTAATTTAAATTATATGATCTAGGTTTTGACGACGGTTTTGGATATATATCCAAAACCGTTACAGTATTAAATTACATCATTACCATTTATTAATTGATTACTCAGCTAACCGTATAAAACAATTTAAGAGAAAACACAGACATTGATATTTCAAGAGACTATTGTATCAATAATGTTCACTCATAACTTTGTGTGCGTGGTCCATATATTTTTATAAGAAAACTTAATACCTATTCACTAGTGGCTTAAACTTATGAAAAAGTATTCACATCTACACAAATAATTACACGTCAATACAAATAACCTAAAACTTCTCTTATTACTTGAATCAAAGAGATAAATGGCGCTTTTTTAATTATATTTATTTATTTTTCCGAAGCGAAGAACATAAAAATGTTTCCCTACATTCATCCATGTTGACGATATGTATTCCAAATTTAAAAAAATCACGACGTCTGTGCCATTTATGTTTT
Organism: Acrobasis suavella; assembly: GCA_943193695.1. Lineage (NCBI taxonomy): Eukaryota > Metazoa > Arthropoda > Insecta > Lepidoptera > Pyralidae > Acrobasis > Acrobasis suavella. The sequence goes on from OW971928.1 coordinate 37,119,051, forward strand.
ATTTTAAAACAATTTTTTTTTGTTTTTGCTGAACTGCCAACATTATTTTTGATTTTACATAGATTACACTCGCGTTCAGATTTCAAATTGGTTTTAGTCCCTAGAGATCTTTTTCACGTTTTAGTCCCGAGAGAATAACCAGTAACTTTAGCTCTAAATGTTTTGGGATGAAAACATTGGTTTTCGAATAGATGAAAAGAAATTTTTTTCCCTAAATGGTTACTGGGTAATATAGTTATTGCTTCATTACTTATTTTTAATTGATATGTTTGTTGTAAATATTATAAAATAAACTAAAATAGTATACCTACTATAATGTATATAGTGAAATATCAATATCGATTTATACACTGCATCTAAGTAGCGTGGCTTGCGTGGCTGAATTTCCGCGGCTAATTATGTAATTTGTGAAAAACGCGTCGTTACTTCGGCTAAGTGTGTTTGCTAGTAATTCAAATAGCTTTGCAGGCGTAATTAGCCAAATTTTGGTCGCGAAACTTCGGCTGTTTCGATGTTTCGACCCTTAGATAAAAGATTATTCTGCGGTCATATTTAGGAGTCACGTGGTCCTTTTGCGGTCTCAGTTACCCAGCAATTAAATTAAGGGTTTACTACGTCTTCATGGCTATATTCAGACACTAAAACAGAATACTGAATGACTACTGAGAACTCAGATAGCGACGTGCTGAGAAAGCTAGGCTATTAGTTAGAGTAATAGCCAAATAGGAGTATTGTGATTTGAGTGTCTTTTGTAAAATTTTTTTTTTACTTAAACCTTGGACAATATGACTACCGAGAAATCTGATAGGTGACGTGCAAAGGAACCTGGGCTATTATTTATAGCATTTAGCCATTAGTTATATCAGTAGTGCAATTTGAGTGCTTTTGCAATTTTTTTTGAAAATATAATTATTTATAAGTAAAAATAGGTACGTTCCAATTTTAAAATTTCCCTCCTAATTTTTTGCGGACTAATTCAAATGATCGTGTCTTATTGAAAAATTGATCTGAGCCGAGAACATTTTCGCGCCATGATTTTTTTCAAGTGTCGCTTGAAACCGGATGAATCGTACGATAGGCTTTAAATGGCATTTATGGGTGAAAGGCCTTCCAAGGCACACGGACACGGTGGACAGCACGCTGATCATACTCTTGAGTCACCCTCCTTACAGCCCTGACCTAGCACCATGTGAAATCTTGTTATTCCCGAAAATAAAAAGTCTGCTCAAAGGGATACAATTTTCGTCACCGGAAGATGCGCTATCAGCGTTTGAGCAGGCTAATACGAAATTGACCATTCCCTCCGTACCCTTGATCTCCGAAACAACTGAGCCTAAAATTTTGAAAAAAAATAAAAAATATACTTAACTGCTTGTACATTATAGGAATACCTATAAAAACTCTGTCAATTGAAAATAAAGTGGTAAACTCAATGTAATACGTTCAATTTTGACGACCTCCGTGGCGTTATGGTCACCATGCTAGTCCGCCACCCAGAGGTCGCGGGTTTAATCCCCGGTCAGGGCAAGTTGGAAAATGGTCTTTTTCAAATTGTCCTGGATCTTGTATGTTTATCTATATATTTATATGTTATAAAATATAGTATCGTTGAGTTATTATCCCATAACACAAGTCTCGAGCTAGGGCTAGCTCAATCAGTGTTATTCGTCCCTATATATTTATTTATTTAATTACGTAAAATCTTTGGCATTGTACGGAACCCTCTCCACGCGAGTTCAACTCGGAATTGGCCGGTTATTCATTAATTGCTGCGCATTTTTCATTTTATAGTGTCAATATGGCGCGTTCACATAATCAAAAATTTTCCTGGTTTGTTATGCTCTCAAGTTTTGCAAATACTGAACGTATAAGTTATTTTTCGGAGGAAATTACTTTGCCAAGTATTTCGGGAGAACTCATCTGACCATTCTCTACAAGAAAAAGGCCTTCCCCAACTTTTAATAATATTATTGAAAATCCTTGGGCATGTGAACTATCGCCAAGCTGGGCTCTCAAATTAATTGTTAATAGGAGCTTTTGTATTTGAGAGGCCACAGATAAGACAGTTTTAATGAGGATTTAATCTGATCCGAGTGCCTCGACTTATAACTGGAAGGTTTGGCAAAAATCTCCCGAAAACAAAAATGTGACATTGGCCTGTCATCTCGACGAATATCTCGTAACGTCCTGTCTACAGCTTCTACTGCCCTTTTTGTTGGTCATTGTGCATTCATACCAAACGATTAGACAGCAAATCGGAGTTTCAGCCAGTTTTCGGAAGTCGATATCGAAAAATTAGGGCCAAACTGTTACCGCCTTAACCACGTCAAGTTACTCCCAGCTTATGTTATTAAATATACTATGCTTAACAACTTAAGCCAGATCTATTAGATTTCCACATCAGATGATCATCGATTTTTTGTAAACACATGTTTATGCATATATATTTAACAAGGTTCCGCATCTTTAGGGTTCTGTACCCAAAGGGCAAAAACGGAACCCTACTTCTAAGACTCTATTTTCCATCTGTCTATCCATCTGAATTTCTGCATGTCTGTCTGTCACCGGGCTGTATCACAAGAACCTTGATAGCTAGTCAGTTAAAATTTCCACAGATAGTGTATTTATGTTGCCGTAACAACAATTACTAAATCCATTCATCTATACATAATTTAAAACAAAAAAAAAGTCTTTACATTGAACATATTTTTAAACAAAATGGCGTGATTAAGACACAAGCTTAATCTTTTCTTATACACAATTTCATAAAGTTTTGGTAAATGATAGGCATCTAAGACTTTTTATTCCAAAAGTTTTATGCTCCGATCTTTGCAATGTGAAGGTAGTATAATAATATGTTATTTTTAATCGATTTATAGTTTGTAATTAAATGTAACGATGAGCGCATATTACCACTAAGTAGTATCCCGTAGTTAGACTACGCAAAAAGAGCAGACCGTTAGTTTTATTATGGAACTGTTCAATAGAAAAGGTGGGAAATAAATAAGGCGACGACTCGCTGGAATGACTTGAAAAAAATTATGGTCGGAGAACACATTGGACAGAACTATTTGGAAGGATTAGGAAGAGAACTTTGCCCAAAAGTGGTATAAAATAAGTTCAGTAACTAATAAATAAATTAACAATAACAGCCTTTTTACAATATTTTTCTATATATGCAGTATGTTGGCTGTCATACTATACAAGTAATAGACAGTATTTATACTTGAAAGTTTAATGTGACTAGTTACATCACAATTTACAGGTAGACCATTCTCCAACACTCACGATACGTTAATCTACTTAAATCACGTTGTAGCCTGGCTCGGCTGAGAGGATATTTATCATGACCTGTCAGTCGGACCATTAGGCTATTCGGCTAGATCTTTAAGTTGTTGCTACCAAGTATTATGCTATAGCGAGCTATAAATGAAAACTATCTTACTAAGCCCTGACTAGATGTTTGTATTTTATTTGAAGGAATAAATTTGTGAAGACAAATGGTTGCCTCTTATAACATCCATTTGAAGAGACGAAGTGGCAGTTTAAACAATCCTGCACTCAAAATAAGCGAGTCTGTCCTGTGTTTTAAAAGCCTGTGAGATCTAACCGTATGCCAGCATCAGCATGGTAGACCTCACATGAGATGAAGGAAAGATGTAGACGGTAGGATGTTCAGGTTGCAATGACAACTTTTACTCAGTGAAAAGTTATTTTAATAAATATTCCACTGGATCTTTACATATAAATTACAACTAAAGTACAAAAGTTATTGTGGATGGAGTGATACGCTCCCGATTGAATCTGAAGAATGGAATGTGTCAAAAATTTAAAAATGTAGTTAAAAACATATTTTCTAAAAACAGCAGACAGGATGGTATGATGAACAAATGAGTTGGATAACAGCATGCAGCGTGAAAGTATTATGCAGCATCGTTTCAAGCCACATTAAAAAAGCTAGAGTAATAGAGATACTTTTAGTAGGTATAATCTGTTCAGTAGAATCCTATTGATTTACATAATTCATCACAGTCTCTTTTACCTTGTTTAAGAAGGGACTTAAACTAGCTTGGCCCAAAACTATAAGGCATGGTAGATATAGATTAGATTTACCTACATATTTTCAAATGTATATCTGTATTTGGACGCCTATCTTAAGATGTGGGCTTGGTAGTGTGTGATTTACGTGCGGAGTGCAATGCTATCAATGTGGTTTCAATAAATTTCAACAATGTGGCCACGTCGCGCTGAATTGCTGGGAGATTGATGCTTCATTAGGCTTACCCTTATCTTAATCGTTAGCATCAGACAGTTCTCTTAGTGCGTAGGATTTAGTTACTTTGGTGAGATTTGTAGTTATAACTTTACACGTGCTAGTCTATAAGAAAATGAAAAAAAAAACGTAGAATGTACTAACCGATCTCTTCTAAACAAGTTGTAATAACCGATCGAGGGAATGAGCGAGAATATCATATCAATAGGCTATGCGGCTGTAGCATATCATCAATTTTTTGATTCCCTTTTTCCATCATCACTCAACGTTACCTTTAGATCTAACGACCCTACTAGACTCTGTCAGGAATAAATACGTGATACCGTAAGTATATCTTGAACTGGACGCAAATCCTTGGTAGTGTGTGATTTACGTGCGAAGTACGATGCTATCAATGTGGTTTCAATAAATTTCAACAATGTGGCCACGTCTCGCTGAATTGCTGCGAGATTGATGTCTCGTTAGGTCTGCCCTTATCTTAATCTTCGGCGTAAGACAGTTCTTTTATTGCAAAGGATTCGGTTATTTCGGTTGGTGTTTAGAAAATGTTCATAAGATTACTTTTGTATCAATATTTATGTCTTTGAATAGCTGAGGAGCACTTGATGGATTTGTATCCCAACCGACTTAATAGAATTTATTAAATGTCACTTTTTATTATTTTTGTATCTAGGCATTATTGAATTATAATAATATGATAATATTTATATTATTTCATTAGTTCGGTAGTTCGGCAGCTGTGGAGGACTGTCCGTTAGTGCATCTCACATGGTACATTAAGGGATAGACCTCAATAGACGCAGCCTCCTCATTGCGTAATAAAGAAGGTGCGAAAAGGCCTCTTCATGTTGGCTTTGGCCCACTAAACGCTTCAAAGGACCGGATCCCCATGTACCCGTGGCTGAAAAGCGTACCAACATTATTAAAGTTAAACGGCGAAACGATTATACAGATTGAAATAAAATTTGGCATTAAGAACTATTCTGATACCAAACTTAATACAAGCTAAACAAAGCTCGGTCGCCCAGCTAGTTAACATCATTGAGACCTGTCTTACCCGTCTGGCCAGCTTGGAGAGCGTAGACCAAATCCTGTGGTTATTCTGGCTTAGTAAGATCGATTATTACAATACTTTTTATTCCGCCGAAATGTGAAGCTCCCGTGGGATTGACAAACCAATTCAATATTCCTTGTACTTACCTACTGTTACCAACACAAGTACATATAGCAGAGAGGACGTTAAGAGGTGAGAGCCAGTACGTCATGCGCTGTCACTTGGACCATTAAGCTGTTAGTCACAGCTATAACTTTGAACACCCACTTGCATGAACGTTCCACTAAGATTACTATTTAGCTCAGGGAAGATGAATATGTGTACTAAAAATTTCCTTTTGAACCCTTTGCTATATTCATCATGACTATTGTTATACCAGGATTATCTAATGTTTGGCCATCTTATACGGCATGACAAATACATAAAAACATCATGAAAGAAAAGGTGGCAGTCAGGAGAGAAAAAGGAAGAAAAGAAAGTCGTTCATGGAAAAAGTTAAAGAAAAGCCAAAAGTCGTGTCGTATAGAGAGGTCAAGTATTTAGCCGAAAATAGGAAGACATGAAAAATTACTTCACCGATGAGAACTGAAACATTCCTAAATTTCGACCGTCACATAATTATAGTACAGTGCTGAAGATGCAACCGAGAAAACATGCTCGGATGATGCTGGACCCCAATAACAATTAACCGCTGAACCATTTCCAGTTAGATTTTAATAGCCAAATTCCATGAATTATGAAAAAAACTTCATAGCGTGTTTTACTTTCATATGATAACATTAGGACATCATCTAGTGATGAGCAGCGGAACAACATATTCTGTGGATTTGATATCCATAGCTCCATCTATAAATTGCTAGGTAAATTAAAAAACCCCGTCTTTCAAGCGTTAACCCCTGAACCGATTTTCATCATACATAGTTAGCTAAGAGCCACTGCAAGAGAACTTGCTTTAAGTAAAAATACTTTGTCAAAATAGGTCTATCCGTTTGAGAGCTACGATGCCACAAACGTTCAGACATTAGTGTCAAACTTATAATACCCCTTTTTTGTCGGGGTAATAATTATCTATTTTGTGTGATTGCGATTTTGTGTGTATCTCCGCATCTTTGAAATTTAAAGTGAAACACATTAAATTCGTCTTCAAATTCGTACACAGCCCACGTGTTTTGCAAATTCAATCTAAAATCTGGGTACGCTCGTGCAATTTATCAAACGCAGTGGGTGTTGATTAATTTAACAATATGTCAGCGGTTTCAACAGCTAGGCTCATTTGATTTATTTCTTTATTTTACTTGTTTCTAGTTCTATAAACGTTTTGATAGTATAGTTATATTTAAGTTTTTTTACTGTAAGTAATGCACTTTTTCCTTTTTTTGTAAATATTTTTTAATTTTTAATAATATACTTTAGGGCCTAGTGGTCACCACGCCACGCTGTCACACCGGAGGTCTCGGGTTCGATCCCCGGTCAAGTCAAGATTAAAAATGGTATTTTTCAGATTGACCTGGGTTTTGGATGTTTATTTATAAAGGTATTTGTTATAAAATATAGTATCGTTGAGTTAGTATTCCATAACACAAGTCTCGAATTCCTTTTGGGGCTAGCTAGCTCAATTTGTGTGATTTTTATTTATTTATTTCCTTACAACTTAGGCATAACTTTATGAAGTATGCTCTACATTTGATGTTCAACAATTTAATTTTTTGATGTATTTTATCGTTGTTTAGGGTCAAAAAAATATGTTTTGCGTTGATAATAAAACGTCACAAAATAATATTTTTAACATGATTTTAGAACAAAAATCTATAGCGTCAATACGTACTATTTCATAAAAATCTCATCGACAATGTTTGTTTTGACGTTTAGAAAATAGTATATTAAGCAATTAGTGAATAAAGGGCGGATTTACTTGGAGGACCATAGATGAATCACGAGCAGGTGAAGGATTCTAACGACTGAATCACGACCGTAGGGTGTGATTCATGATGATTGAATCACGAGCGTAGCGAGTGATTCAAATGTTAGAATCCTGAGTATTGCGAGTGATTCATGGCCCTCGATGTGAATCCGCTTTATTCAAGAGTTGCATACTATACTTTATACCATGACTACCAGAATATTTTTTCAAAACTAAAAACCGACTTCACCTCCAAACTACACAACCGGTTTTAATAAAAAAATTATGGGACCACCTGACAAGTATTGACCCTTTAAAAAAAAGAATATTCTAAATCAGTACAACCGTCTACGAATAAATCGATGAACATATATAAAACATAAGATTCCGACGAATTGATAACCTTCGCTTTTAGAAGTCGGTTAAAGGGAAAAAAAATAAGCGAAATAGACATTTAATGAAGAAAAAGAAGGTTAAATTAATTAAAATGGAACAATTACTAAAATTAAGAGTAAATTGTTCTAAATTCAAACATCAAAATAGTGAGTAAAAATGCATTTTATTCACTGTTTTCAGTAAATAAAATAAACTTTTGAGAGGGGGAATGGTTTAAAAGCATTTTAACCCATTGGAAACTAGCGATTTCAGACCATTACAACTTTACTCACTCTTTGTAAGGTGAATATTTCATTTTCATTTATGAAAAATATGAAAACGTTTTTAATTTCCACCAGCAACCCTTCATTACATGCCTATAAGCAATTAATCCACATTTAATTCTGCTTCGAGCATCGAACAATTAGCTTGTCATGCTTGCGTGACCAGAGCGATGGAGTAAAACCCCCCTAGTGCGAGTCCACTCTTACTTTCGCTATTTTAGGGGCTTGATGAGCTGGTAGATGCATTGCTAGCGTTTTCACAAGTTTAGCAACCCCGTGGTCCGTACTTGAATGTGACCACAAGTGGAATGTGCTATAAAAGGCACATTAAACCGTTGGTTAATAGCTGTCATCGTTGTATAGCAATCATCAACCTATGTCAGATGCGTTTGAGAATTTGGGTAGCTTGAAAAATCAGGCACCAGTGTTGGCGAGTTACACGGAAATCAACAAAAACAATAATTCGCCTAAACTAGCCGTATATTGTTCGTGTGGTCTCCAGCACAGTAGAATAGGACTACTTCAAGTGTTCTTGTGAATGTTGTAAAAGAAACCATCACGCTAAACGTAGTCTTCGGGTTTTACAGCTCAAGGCTCCATTAGGGATAGAGACCTGATCATTTATCTGCAGTGCACTTTGTAATCTTGCCACCCTTTTGTATGTTTACTCATGTACCCCAGCCCTTGCCTGGTTTAATAGTACAAGGTACTCAATTAATTCGTATGACGTTGACATAGGGCCTTAATGACTATGATTAGTGCTTGGGAGTCAGGTTAGTGAGACGCAGTTAATACTCGTAAAGAAATGCGTGTATAAAGATATAAATGTGTGTAAAGAGACTTTAATATTCGTATAAAAGAGCATTAGGTATATCCTATACTTTAATCGAGCAATTGTTATATATAAATATATATTCCGGTATGTGTTGTTTTTTATGTTATTTTCTAAGTTTTTTGACAACAACGAAAAAAACAATGTGAGTAAAAAAACAACGCAAATCGGAACGTATTCTCCATGAAAGGTTTCTTTGACATTTGTACGCTACAAATGTCAAAACTACGAAAAGTTACGACCACTCGTTGCAAATCCTCCTTCGCATACGACCGATTCAAAAATGCGCCTGTTTGAAAACATTCGTACTGTGACAAGTGATTTTAAAAATGCGTCCCCAGATTAACTAAAGAAACCATATGAACGAACCGACGAGCACGAGTGGTCGTTGCGACCAACCTACAAATAAGTTAGCAAACTTAGCCGAAGCCCAATCGTACTTTCTGCGACCAAGGTTAGTCCACGACTGGTCGTGGTCGTGGTCGTAGCCGTCTAGTGTGTGAGGCGCCTTATATTTGGGTAAGTTTTATCTCGCTTTTTAGCATAATGTGGGAGAGTTTGCATGATATTTCTGTCTGGTAAAATTGCTTCGAGTTAGTAAGAACTAGTTAACATTATCATCCTATTACATAAATTTTGTGATAAAATTAAATTTAAAAATAATAAAAGTTTTTACCAAACTCAACATTTGGCAAAATAGTAGATTGTGCTACAAGGGGATAAGGTAATATTTTGAAGGCGAGGGCACTACTTTGAATCCAGAGCAAAACGAAGGATTCTACAGTTGAATCACGAGCGTAGCGAGTGATTCTACGGTGGAATCCTGTGTGAAGCGAGGGATTCATGTATATGGCCCGAGATAAAAATATTACCGTACCCGAGTAGCACACTCTACTTTTCATCTCCATCTATAAGAAACACTAGCAAATACAGAACAAAATACAAAGAAAAGTAGAACACGTACAATACCTAATTAGACTTCAACCAAAAATTTAATACTAACCTTTGGTGTCGTTTTCATACAATAAATACAAAAAAATAAGTTTTCGAAGACCACCCACTTAGGATAAAATGTTCACTCATAACTTTGTTTGCGTGGTCCTTCATATCTTTTTGTAAACTTGATACCTATTCACTATCAGCTTAAACATACGAAAAAGTATTCACATTTACACAAATAATTAAAAATCAATACAAATAACCTAAAATTTCTGTAATTTCTTGAATCAAAAAGAGAAAAATTGCGCGTTTTTTATTATAACTTATATACTTATTTTTTTTCCGAAGCAAAGAACACAAAAATGTTTACCTACATTCATCCATGTTGACGACGATGTGTTCCAAATTTAAAAAATCACGACGTCTGTGCCAATTATTTTTTATTTTAAAACTAAATTCTCCTTTTATTTTGCTGGACTGCCAACATTATTTTTGATTTTACATAGATTATACTCGTGTTTTCTTTTCAAATTGGTTTTAGTCCCTAGAGATTTTCTTTTTCACGTTTTAATGCCGAGAGAATAACCAGTAACTTTAGCCCCAAATGTTTTGGGATGAAAACATCGTTTTTTGAGTAGATGAGATGAAAATATATTTTTTTATAATGCTATGCTTATTTTTAGTTAGCAAGTTAATTACCTCTTTTTTTGACATGATTTGACTAGGTAGTAGGTACTTATTAATGAATTAATAGATATTTGAAAAAAATCGTATAATGATATTTGTAATCTATAATTTGATTTCTAAAAGCTATTTGATTAAGCTTCAAAAAAAAATTGCTGCTGGATGGAACTGTGAGTTGATGCATACATATAATAAAAAAAAATTACAAGTTAAGCAACCCAGGCGTTGTCCGCACTTGAATGGGTGAATACACGTAGCATAACATTTCTTGAGCTACTCCTTGCTTTGGAAGGCACATTAAGTCGTTAGACCTGGTTGTCATCATTATATGGCAGTATTCAAGCTACCTACTCGTATTTCAGATACCTTCATGCAGGCAGCAATCTACCATTATAGTGTTGGCCACTTACACACACAGGTACAGGTAAGGCAAACAAAACGATAAATCTGTCCCCACTTCATCGTTAGTAAACTTAGGGCAAGCTTAACTATGTGGTTTACACTTTTCTTAGTTCATATAAAGGAATAACCTTATTGTTCTAAGACACTTTTACTTTTATGGTAACATACGTATTTCTTACACTGCATTACAATTAAAACTTTAACAACTGCATTAAAACTTCAATAAAATGCTAAGGCTTATGCATTGTCATTACTCCCGCTCCCGCCGGGCCGTATAAACCGTTTTATTCAAAAGTTTTTAATGACGAGATGTGAATACAAAGATGTTTCATTTGCCACAATTTTAGTTCTTATTAAAGCGCTCATTTTATGGTAATTTTCTAGATGCTTTTTTGTTTTAAATAACTTTAAGAAAGTTGGTTGCAGCACGTAATGCGCATGAATTTAAATTTTGAATATTTTTTGTGCAGGACTATTACTATTCAAGAATCAACTCTAGTATTGAATTATCATATCTAAATAAACAGCCTTTTTAAGAAATTTTATTCAGAGTGAAAATAAAATAAATTGGAAAAATTTTAATCTAAAGACTGTCTTTTAGGGTTCCGTACCTAAAGGGTAAAAACGGGATCCTGTTACTAAGACTTTGCTATCCGTCTGTCTGTCTTTTTCTCTGTCTGTTTGTCACCAGGCTGTATCTCATGAACCGTAATAGCAACCCTTTGTGGCGAGTCCGACTTGCACTTGGCCGGTTATTTTATCTACTTACATAATTTGTTACATGAATACTCGTTCTTCATCTTAGCGCGTTTCTAGTTGTATCTTCAGCTGTGTTGATTCGGAACCCAGGTTGCGGGTTCCCGCTTTTTTTGCCGTAATGCATATACGTAATTACGTATATGCATTTCAATGGGCACCGAAGAGGACCTTCCAAATTCGAGATGAAATAGTTGGAACAGTTTTTACGATTTAAGGAAATTAATAAATCTTTGGCTATATACTACATGAATACCTGATTTAAGATTATTGAATACCATCCGTGATGAAATTTACGTATTTGTATGCTCAAACTATCAAAAAAGAACGGTACATTCTAAAGAAAATAAGCATATTAAACCTTATTAAAACCTTATTAATACGTTGTTTTTAAGTCTTGTCATGTTAGTTTAAAGATAACGGAATGAATATGTACTTAAGTATTATTTTAAGATTGAAATTATAAATAAAGCAACCGCTTGTAAAAAGTCGATTAAACTCTAAAATCACTATACTTCCTGATTTGATACCCGGTAAATACATGGTGTATGTCTATATGACTTTAAGTATCTACCTATTTTCAAACCTTTAATTTTATTTTCTTAAAGTTCAATAAACAGTGACATAAAAGTAATCAAATATAATTTAATCAAAACTCCTAAGAGCAGATGTGGTTAACACCAAAAACAACTAGGATTGCTGTTACATCGCTAATCGCAATTCAAAAGCGATTATAGGCCGCCTGTGGCGATTTGCTTGACTTATGACTGTAATTCTACTGTAAATGGATTTAAAATATAATACTTACAGAATGATATCTTCATACTTATCTCATCTTACCAGAAGTGACTGCCTTCAAAAAAATATTTCTTAGAGAATTTATTGAATGAAAACGATATCAAATAAATGTAAGTAACTGTCAGTTGAACTCTGATTAGGCGTTGTTCTACTTTTTTATGCTCTATTTCGTATTTACTAGTTTTTCTCATAGATGGAGTTGAAAAGTAGAGTGTGCTACTCGGAAAAGGTAATATTTTTACTTCGAGCGATTCAAAGTAGCGCCCTCGCCTTAAAAATAATTACCTTTACCAGTGTAGCACAATCTACTAGGTGTTTATTTATTTTGAATAGACCTTGGCTTGGGCAAGGTATAAAGCTTCTAGAATGAAAAGCATACCTACTTTTCTTCTACAAAAGCGAAACATAACGTATCAAGTTCAGAGATAACATACCTTGACCTTTATATACCCAACTTAGAATTAGTATGAACATTTTGACAGAAATTAATAAATTTAAAGGACAAATCACACTTATTGACTTACACTAACTAGCCCATAACTAAATTTAAACATGTATTATGGGATACTAACTCAACGATTCTATTGTTTATAACAAATACATATAAACAAACACCCAAGATTCAGGACTAAATAAAAAAACGCTATTTTCTCACTTGCCCTGACTGAGGACCAGAATCTCCATAAAGTTTAATAGTCTTTGCCTTTTATTTCACACTAGTTAAGTTGACCTCGTACGAAATAGCTCAGTCTATGCGCTGTACTAAATCACACGATGTACTGTACATTATATACAAGTACGTAGTGTCATATCTCTTGCTCGGTAATTTGCGGAATGGGCTTATAATGGCGATTTGCCAAATGAGTGTCTCAAGCGCCACACCGAGTTGTAACTAATGTTTATGAGATTAGATGACTTGTGGACGTTTGTTTGCGACTGGTATGCATCATCAGGTAATAGTGTGAAAGCAAATGGCCTTTGTGAATATCTTATATCATATAAACCATCCATTTTGATTCCCTTTTCCACCTTCCATGGCCCACCGTTACGCTAAATGTGGCTTTTGGGTCTTCCGGCTCTGGGCTGGGCTTGCCTGGTTGGAGCCGCAAGACCCAAAAGGCTCTGGAGTATACACACATATCCTTTTTTAAGATAAAACAATGGTTAATTTTCATACATATATAAATGCAGTAATACTAAAGGTTCATAAGTTGACTGGTAGGGTGTTCCAAAGCCGCATAGGTGGTAATACAAATAAGTATTCATTAACCTTATTTTTTACTTATATGTTTGACAGAAAGATAAAGCTTTTATCATTAAATCCTTTGTACGTATAATAATTGCTTAGAAATAACAAATTGAAAATAACTGAATATTGATATGCCCTAAAAACATGGCTTATAATTATAATATTGGAGTTAGGCCAAATGCATCTTTCGTCGTCATGTATATACTATACATATAATAATATACGTGAAGTTTATGATCGGTCGGTTATAGTTGGCTACGTCGGCTAATGATGTGGTCGGTGTGTGCGATAGACAGAAATCATGACATGTAGACATTATTTATCAATATAGATGTTAGTTTACTTTAAAGGGAATCTTTTATTTTTATTTGATAAATAAAACTTATACTGTGATGGAACCCTTACTTATGTATATAATATACATAAGTAATACACCCGAGGCCTACTGCAGGAGTTCCAAATCACGTGAGCTATGATCGTCTATTTAAAACCTTAAGCATAGTACATTATCAGATACCCCAAGCTGTTCACTCTACTCTGAATTTATTTTAAAAGCCTAAAATGAGGATACCGATACTAGATATTATTTATTACGTAATTTAATCCCTTATTAAAATAGTCGTATTACAGAATTGTTCTTTGTAGCTGTTATGGTTTATATCATTCAAATAATTGACTTCATAAAGCGAAGGAATATACGCCATTCCTGAAAAATCAGGCGGATCGATCCATATTTGTAATCAGTTAGGTCATAGGTTTGCTATAGCTTATTTATATGTTGTATTGTCGTACAAGGTACGATAAATGGGCGTTGAGAGTCTTGGATAATTGGTTAACCAATGTAATTTTATATATTCGCTTACGCGAAACTGGTATGTAATTGTTGGTCGCGATAAAATCGCGAAGAGCTCTTATAATAATAGTATTTTCACAAGACTCTAATTATTTCGATTAAACTCGATACATCTTGGCGATACAAAGTCAATATATCTGGTTTGCTGTGTTGCGAGGAATGAGATATTATATCGTCATGGACAGCAGGTTTCCTCTTTAGGAGAAAGATGTCACGGTTTGACACCTTTTGCACTAACATGCATAAGAAACATATATAGTTTTGGTTAATAAGTCCACTCCGGCGACAGTATATCTGTTTAATCTTTGATCAAAGAGATATACTCTCCCAACCCTTAATAGCCTCGGAAAAACCAAATTTCCCGATGAAATTTGATAATTCTTACCACTTATTAACCTTTTCGCGACTCTAATATTACTATGTAGGAAAGCAATCAAGATCTAAATGATCTTGAGCCAAACAAAACAAAACAACCCTACCCGGCTATCCTAACAAAGAATCCTAATCCTATCTGCTCTGTAATTACCAGAGCTTCCACGTAAATTCTATTCTTTTACTTATTTTCTAGTTTAACATGCTCGCAACGGTTTGGCGTGTCAAGATCCTGAGAGAAAATATATTTGAGACGTTAATTTAGATCATAAGTTCTATACCTAACTTCTAACCTTCTAACCTTTCTCTGGTGAATAGATGTTTGATATACTAGTTACCATAGATCTCTATAATCTCAATAAACACATAACTAACAAATATCATAGTCTGATAACCTTTAGATATTCACTATCATACATAGGACTAAATTGATCGGATCCTATATCTTTCAATTATATAGATCTAAGGTAACAAATGGAACATATGTGACTCTCAATTGACAGCAACAATGATAATACTACATTTAACCCAACTATAGAAATTCAAGTAATCTTCGATATATATATCATCTTTCCCTTTATCGTATCTATCTTTAGCAGATTTATTAATTTAACCGTAAGCAAAACCTCACTATATTCCGATAACGAACCTAATCACGAACCTACGTCTAAACCGACCTAAGAGCAGCCGCAACCGCTTGCCTAACCTAAATCTAGTCTATTGTAAGACCTAGTGTGAACCTAGGGTCTGTTATTAGCCACCACGCTCATAACAGTTGTGTGAGAAGTTAAACGTGTGTGTGTGTAAAGCGACTTGTGTAGGATATGCAAATAAGAACTAATCTAGGGATATATTAGGATAAGGTCAACCCTCTGTAAACCTACAGGTTGACCTAGGATACCTAGGTGAAAGGAAGGAGGAAGACCCGGAGCGCCTGAATGCCAGTCTCAACACTCAGTATAAATTACCTATTCAGTACTTATCTAACGCTCCAGCGGAAATTTGGGGTTTGTGAGAAAGGTATAGATAAAATATTTAGGAAGTCTAGATTTCTAGACCCGTCACTTCACAGTAATTTACCCGGACACAAAACAACGAGCTCAAATCGGTGAATGAAATTTATAACACAAAATTACACACACTCGATTTTAAACTCGAAACTTGTATGTCAGGCAAAGGACGCGAAAGGACTGATCCCTACTTCTTGCCTCGCGTTCCTTTTATTAGCTTCGTCTGATTCCCGGATTTTGACGCGTCACCAAACCTACTAGCATGCAAAAAATATTGCATCCCGATCTCCATTTACATGCACGCAATACCGTCTCTATCTAAGATAACTTAATATATTTACATTCACATAGAGATCTTCCGCAATCGTCATTCTATCGAATAATATGACATATTTATAATTTATTTAATTGATGAATGTAACACGATATATGAATCAACTGTATCTTGTGATTCCATGTGTACCTATAGTATATGAGTAAATAGACGCAACCTCACCCTTGTATATATTTGAATGTACAATTATAAATATGTCTATGTATAGAATTCGATTTTTCAGGAAGTATCTAAGCATTAGTACTACCCGACCTCTGTCCGTGTAATCAGCGAAAATTTAGACCAGAAAAGCCGATCTAAAGATATGACAGAGTATAAACTCGCATTTACACAACACAGCGCAAATATAAACCATGTAGTATTGCATAATTACATTTATTTATCACGCAAAATTTTACCAAGTCCAAACAGCTGTGCAGCTCCGCAATCATTCCATTTTTTTTTTCAAACCCTCATAACGCCCTCGTTTTCGCAAACGAAAAAAAAAAATCCTCGGTACACAACAAAACATCTTTATGATCGTGTGATTGTTTTCTACATGTCTTATGTGACCACTACAATACTTAGGACATACGTAACAATATAATGGTGCTCACCATTAAAATAATATCTTCAATCTACATCACACACAAGTTACTTATTCATCTTTTAGAGGATGTAGTCGCCTGGGTAAAATATATAATTTTATTTAGTCCGTAACTAGATTATCCAAAAATAAAGGACCTGTATGTTTTCGTTTGGCAAAGTAGTAAAAAATCACAAAGATACAGCGCTTCGATGTTTCATAGTCGGGGTTGACTTAACTCACTTTTGTTTACACATCGTAGCTGATCGTGACGTCACGTGAAATTTAAGGTGCTTGGTACGATTTTCCTCGTCAAATGGGCATTTTGTGAAGCCTACTCCTCATTTATAGCTGGCCAGTAAAAGTTAAAAAGATTATTATGTGAACTATCAGTTCAAGAACTACGTTTTAGAAGATTGTTTTTCCTCTGTGTCTTAGTATTGCATATTAAAAAATAATACTACAGGACATCGATTTTGACTTGAATTCCCTACTTTTCCTAAACGACTGTGATGTATGAAAATATTTTTACACTAATATATAAAAAATCCTTTATTCTTAAAATTAGATGTTACTTTTTTTAAATCAAACAATATTTTCTTTTAAAAATATCGATACAAATTTTTTGTTGCAAAGGGGCTCTGCGCGAGCACGGGCGGCAGTCGTTCGCTGGCATTCAGCAGGGAAGGCTGTGTCACTCGCTACCCAATTTTTACTAGCGATTAATCGTGTTTTCTTTTCGCGCAACGTATAACGCAATGCTGTGACACGTGTGCTGACTAGAATTGCGCTTCTCTTTCTCCTTTACCATCCCCCGCTATTCCTTATAGTTTGGCTAATATCGCGACCGCACAACCGCAACCTTGCACAACCGTACCCAGTCTAATCATTAATGTTTATCTAATATTTTATTATATTAGTGATATTTAAGATACGATAGTGATAAAATTATAAGACAATTAAGTTAACTGATTTTCAATTTGCTTACTTCACTTATGGGACGAGCGAGCAAAGCGAGCGAAGTTTTCCGAGTCTATTTGAATGATCCGACGTTGGGTTGTTGTATAAGGGTTGTTGTGGATGCAATAATTTAACATCCACGGAGGTGAATGCAGTTAATAAGGCTGTCTGTTCATCTAAGCGGAGTTAGGTAGCGGAGCGGTGCGAGGAAGTAATGCGAAGAGGAGTTACGAACTGTGTCTGTGCATCTAAGTTGAGCGGTGTTGCGGAGTGGTATTGCGGACTCTGTGACATTTATTAATACATCTGACGAGAATGGCCAAAAAATGATGGCGTAAAGATGAATGATGTTCAAAAATGCGATTAATTATTTCCATTTAAAATAATACATTTTTAAAGTTTTTTGGAGTAACATCCTTTTTCATGCATATTTCTACACTTTTATTGGTTTTAATAAAACTTTGTTGGTGTATTTTCGTTACAAAAAAATTATATGCTTTTTTCCGCAATTGAACCAATTTCATAACCATACAAGTTTATTTAACCGGCCAAGTTTGATTTGAACTCGCGTGGAGAGAGTTTCGTACAATGCCAAAGATTTTAAATTAATACAAAATATCACATTTGAAATCCTCATAGTAAGTAAGACGCGAGTTAACTACTACTAGCGCTATTATGGCCTTTTAGCGGACTATTTTTCGTAAGTGAACGTATTATATAAGAAATTACCACTTTATTTTCAAACTAGCTGTTGCCCGCAACTTCGTCAGCGTGTACTTTAGTTTATGAGCACCGTCAATTTAGTATTTTCAATAAAACCGGCCAAGTCTACGTCGGGAAACGCGCAGTGACGGGTTTCGTAGTTGCAAATTCCGATTTAGAGTAAAAAATTAATTAATTAATTAAAATATTTAGTTTAAGTACTAAAAAGAACTGCACCTATCCCGGGCGGTGAAATCAGAGGGGCGGCAAAATCGTCGAACATATCCATCCCTCCCATGCTACCGATACGAATTGGGGGTGGCGTCTGGTTATTAGGGTAGGGGCCCGCAAAATGAAACCTTAGGGTCAGAATGGACCGAGACATAAGGTCCTGTTCAGAAATCAAGGTACAGGTAATCAGTTAGGTGGCAAAAACAATATTCACATATTTTGCTCACCCCACCCCTCCCTCTACAAAAAAATCTAGATCGGGTACTGCTCAAAAACTGAATGCTTATCCAATAGGTAGTGACTTTGCTAGTACTTTATTCACCCTCCATCATTCAGTAGGAGCCCCCCACAGCTCTGATTTAGCTGTCTTTAGCGGAGTGCCACCGCCGCCTATAGGTACTACTTGGGTATCTCCCCCCCACCCCGCCTTCTTCCGTGCAACGGTAAGCATTGTCATACATGTCTTTCTCTAGGCGGGAGATGAAAGTCGATAAATAAGCGTTCCGACTTTAAATCCCGACGGATGACGACGTTTCTCAAGTAAAAGATGGAGCTCCATCGGCCACTGAAACATATAGGTTTTCTTAAGTGCGGCTTTTTCCCGAGCCGCGTCCATAGCAGGAAGCGAGAGAAAATAACTGGGTAGAGTTTCCACCATGCCATTTTGCTATCGTCACCACCCTATAGATGTGGGCTTTCAAACTGAGGCAACTGCCAAACTTCAGGTACTCCCAGATATCTGACGTGCGAGTGCCTTGGCACGTCTTTCCCGAAGAGCTTCAAGGATGGCAGGAGGTTGGTGTTCTCTAAAATCAATGTCTGTTTCTTGTTGACGTTCACTAAGAACCTCCATTTGAAAACCTATCAGGCAGGACGCCTATGACTGCCTGGAGGTTATTTGCGGCGTACTTAGAGTTCAAACTAACTGAAAAAAGCGCCGTATCGTCGGTGAAGAGTGCCAACCGAGCCTGACCGGCAACGGGGATGTCATCGATGTATTACGCGTATCACCATGGAAAACAGCAGCTCATCTTCGTGGAAAGAGGCCACATAACAGTCCTAAATAATGTTGGCATGGGTGTTCCTTAATTCCGTAATCTAACCAAACCTCACCTTACTTTTTTTTTCATGTAGAAAAGACTTATCTTTTCATCTACCCAGCCACGGGAAGCTGGGTGGAACCTAACCTAACCTTTTTTAGTGAGGAAACGAATCAAGAAAAATTGTACCCGCTAGGGTAAAGGCGCGTGTTGACACAAACGCGCTTTCAACTTGGAGGACCGTATTTGTTGAGCGACGGAATCCAGTTTCCATTGCCCGACTGGCCCACGTATGGAGGCAGCAGTTGCAGGTCATAGGCCCGCCTTCTGCGCCATGTGTGCTAAGTGTGGATGGCCAGGTCGGTTGTTGAATTCCGATCTCTCTCCGCCGCCTCTTTGCGGAGCATGACGCTGTCCGCAAAGGCCGTTCATGTGACGAACCACAGTCGACAGCGGAAGGTCGTCCCTCACTACCTTGCACAGTTCAGCGCGGGCTTTTGCCCAGGCTGGGCAGTCCGTAAGGGTGTGAACCTAACCTAATCTGTCTCGTAGTCAAGGCGGTACCAGGCGGCGCGGCACTCGCCGCGCTTTTATCTTCCATGCTGGTTTAGGAGACAGAAAAAAATGAATAAATTATCTTTCCACGCAGATCTTAAAAGCCGATCAAGTGAATAGGTGAAAATGTGATCAGTAGATAGGAACCTAACCTGTCACTACCTATTTTGATTCCTTTTTTCATTATCCAGCCCACAATCACGTTAAGAAAGGTGGTTGGGCGTCGATAGGTCTTGCGGCCTAAGGCTTGGTCTGCAGAGGCCCAGGGACGCACTTATATTTTAAATTTATGAACAGCGCCATCTATCGGTTTCCAAAAAAAACTAATTTTTAAGCGCACTCCAAATCCATCGAAATTGTCAATTTTTAGGGTTCCGTACCCAAATGATAAAATCGGGACCCTGATCGTAAGACTAAGACTTCACTGTCCTTCCGTCCGTCTGTCTGTCACCAGGCTGTATCTCACCAGGTTGTATCTCATGAACCGTGGTAGCTATACAGTTAAAATTTTCACAAATGATTTATTTCTGTTGCCGCTATAACAACAAATACTAAAAACAATATAAAATAAAAATTTAAGAGGGGCTTCCATACATCAAACGTGTTTTTTTTTTATACATAATGGTACGGAACCCTGCGTACCCGAGCCCGACTCGCACTTGGCCGGTTTAATAAAACCGAAAACTTTATATTAACTTTCAATCATCATTGTATAACAAAAGCTTTAGCCAGTGCAACGGAACAGTTACATTATGACAGTTTTTAAACAATATTTTTTTTGACCAGATTCTTTAAATTGATATAACATTTTTATTTATAAACGGATTTAGATGAAACAAACACTAAATGTTAAGTGAAGCTTATCAAAATACAATAATGATAACCGCAACCGAATCGCAGCCGTTTCTGAGCTTAGCGTGCACAAACGCACAGACAAACAGATAAACAGACAAAAATTCTAAAAATCATTGTTTTGTGTTCTTTTGCGTGGATAAAAGCCCCCAACAATATTTTTTCTCATTTATCTTTCATGTACAGACAGCGATCGGTTACGATTTTATTATATTCATTGATGATTTATTATATGTATTTATATTGATATTATATTAACTTTCAATCATCATTTTATATAACGATTAACACAAGTTTTAGCCAATCTGTTCATTAGTTACTTTAAAATCAATTTTTCGATTAAAAATGTAGGCCGTGATTTGTTAAATTGATATAAATTTTTTATTTATGATCGGATTGAAGTTAAACAAACACTAAATGTTAAATGAAACTTATCAAAATACATTTGTGAAAACCGCAACCGAATCGGTGCAGCCGTTTTTGAAAATAGCGTGCACAAACGCACAGACAAACAGACAAAAATTCTAAAAATCTTTGTTTTGTGTTCTATTTCGTTGATAAAAGCCTTAAGCATATTTTTCTCATTTATCTTCCACGTACAGACAGCGATCGGTTACGATTTTATTATATGTATAGATGATAGAATTCTTACAGGTATTTCTGTAATCCACAAGCAATTAATAATATACCGTATTTTATTTTAGGCTCAGTAATTTTGGAGATCAGAAGAGATCAGAACTGGTCAATTTTCGTCTTCTTTCATGAATAAAATCAAAACTATTCATTTTACATTAATAATAAAAATATATTTGAAATCCTCATAACGAGCCCTTTTATTTGATAAATGACACAGGTATGCAAGACATATTTTTAAAATTCCTAATTTGTCCCCCGAAAATGACCCTTATAAAAATAATATTTATTTACTTTGCATATATGTGTTTGGGTCATAGGATTAAACCATCCTACCAAATTTCACCTGATTTGGTCTAGTAGTTTTGGAGCAAATTGGCTGTGACAGACGGACAGACAGACAGACGCACGAGTGATCTTATAAGGGTTCCGTTTTTTCATTTTTCGTGCGGAACCTTAAAACCCCCGACAACACCATCTAGTGATGAGTGGCAAATTAAAAAACCCCATCTTCAAGCTTTAACCGCCAATAACTACAAAACGGCTGAACCGATTATAATCAAACAAAGCTACGAACCAACGCAAGGGAACTTGCTTTCGTGTAAAAAAACACATCGAAATCTGTCCGTGGCATCATAGCTCTCAAAGAGATGGACATCCCTTTCACGGATGGACAGACAGACATGAGCGTCACACTTATTACACATCTTTTTTGTCGGGGATTAAAAAACAGCAACCGCATCTGTAAAAATCGCGAGTTTTGAGTATTTCAAACCAAAGATGTCACTTTCCAAACCTCTTTTTATAATGGAGCATATATTGCAACACGAAAGTATAAGTAGGTATCTATTATATTAAAAATTGTACATTTTACATATCGAATGATACCGCTATTTCCGCAATCAAACTATTCAACTTTTAATATAAAGACACTGACACCTTATGTTATTTTATCAATTGAAGCTTATTGATAGGCGGTAATGTGTGCTTATGAGCCGCTTACGCCCGTGGTTTCTTAAATCAGTGTTTCCGAGCAGGGTGTTAGGTATGCGAGCGGGACCAGGAGCCTAAACGTCCAAGGTCAAACTTGAACACAATCACCTTAAATGCGCTGTATCTATCTTCATCATTATTTCCTCATCAGAGAAAAGAAAAAATACGTAAATATACCATAGGCACATTTGAAAAATCTATCTAATGAGCCAAAAAATGTTGTAGTACACATCCCTATTTTTGCTTACTTTCGGTTGCAGACTCGCTGTATTCATAAAAATACGTATGTACTACTTATAATATCAGTTATATAATACAATACTACAATGCTACCGATGGTAGAGGCGCAGGTCTTTCTGTCAGTTTTATTAAAAACATTCTGCACTCCTTAACTTTTATGCATACTAACTATATGATTTCCATAAATATAATTATTGGTGAGTACTAAAAGAAGTAGTTTGAGGTCTGGACGGCCACAGAGATTGACGTTAACCTAAGACAAAATGGCGGGACGACCTCGACAAAGTGTCCCGACAACAACTTACACACACGCAAGAAAGAATGAGTGAATGAATGAAAAACTATTGCATGAATACAACAGCTTAAACAATAAAAAACAAGCTTTTATCTATAACAATGACCTATAAAAGTTAAATTGCTCCACAAGATGAATCAATCCGGCTCCAACTCGGTGGGGTTATGTTGTTTTATCACAGAGATCCCATGAGCACCTCTTACCTCCAGATCAGCTCCATGTCGAACGAAAGTCAGCGATATACGTATGCGTGCAAAATTTCAGCTCAACCGGAAACCGGGAGGTGGGTCCAATTGAACTTGCAAGATTTGATAACAGACAGACAAACCACGGGACATGCCAAACTAAATAAATTAAAAGCTTGTAATAAACAGCGAGAACAATTGAACATATCAATATATACAGGTACAATAGGCGGTCTTATCGCTTAGAACGTAGCACACGAACGACAAACAAAATTTTTCAAGCGAAACGAAACCCACCAGTATTTTTTTCACTCGCCTCCAGAGTTTACAACATGAGTACGCCAAGCGACAATAGCGAAGAATAAGTATCAAGGCAGGCAGTTACACCGTATGTTCTTTTTTTACTATTTATACCTCTGACGATCGACATGGAAAGTCGGCGACCGTTAGCAACCGTCGCGTTACAGTTCATGAAAGAAGTGAAGCAACGGTCGCCCACAGGAATTATTTAATCGTTGCTAATTTTCACGCATTTGAACATCAATAATTATAAAACTATCGTTGAATTTATATAATTAGTCCGTCTAGTTTTAAAACCTGTGTCACCAAAAGGGGCCACTCTTAGCAGGAACGCGTTTTAAAGCTACGAGTGATATTTTCAAACGTTATTCATATAATAATTTAAAGGTCTATCGAATGCCTAACAATTTGCATAATGTTATTATCACTACATTAGGACAAAACAATTAATTTTAAACGAGGGCGCCACTTGCACTGCATTCACCTTGATCTCCTTTTTCGATACGCAGGAAGAGAAATAGCTGGTACATTTTTGCTTTTTCTTCTCTTTCAGACTAATATGATAGAAATCGTGATGTAAACTCATGGTATTAAATTATTGTAACAAGAGTTTTTACTAACGAATTAATTTGTATAATAGTTACAATAACACGACTATTTTACTGTGTAGCCATTTTAAAATAGGTGCCCGAAAAAAAAAAGCGGAAATTGGTATCTATCTACTTATAGCTAAAGCGCGTTGAAACAGAAGACGAAAATTAAATAAAAAATTGTTAATATAGTGTTCGTACAATATGACACCCAGTGGCGGCTTATCGAATCACTTATTGACAGGGATGCTTAATAGCATCAAGTGATAGTACTAGTACTAGTTACATAATGCAATGCAAGCACATATAGATAACCTTATGTTTAACAGACACACTCTTTTTGGTTCAGATTAAAATTTTCGGTGTAACTTATCTCCGCCATGTATAAAATGTTTAATCATAATAAAAGTGGAAAGATCGTCGACGGATGAATGAATAAGTTCTCTTTATTATGATTCATTACAGTATTATTCTGAATAAACAAAAATTACTTTTTATGATAATGTTTGTATTGCCCAAGTGACTTTTGAGTGTCAATAAAAGTTCATATTGTCAACTTAAGAAGGTAAATTACCCTCTGAATCAGTTATACTATTGACTAATACCATAATTAATGGTACAACTCATCCGGAGGGTAATTTCAATTTAATTTGTCTTTTTATGTGAAATTAATTTAAACAACCTCAACTTAAAAATAATAACCGGCCAAGTGCGTGTCGGGCCACGCGCAGTGTATGGTTCCTTTGTAAATGCCAACTTTAAGTTCACGGGACGAAAAACGACTGAAAAACTGATTAAATATTGATTTTATACGCAAATTTACTTGGTTGTCTATGACTCTTTCAATTTGTAAATCTTACTTAGATAGGTGGGGGGGGGACACTTGGTTTTTCTAATTTAAAATTGGCATTTGCTTAACCATATTGTAACAATGTTTGTTGCTAAATTCTTTATCAAAATTAGGTATTTCATTGCATTTAATTAGAAATAATTGTTATTTTTGTAAATAAACTTGTACAATAAATGTTATGTTTACTTATTATGTTTACATACGTGATTCTAACAGAATGACGTATATTGACTTTAACAGACAAACGTATGGTAGTCATTGTCATTCTCAGATTTTAAACAAATTACTTATTTAGTATAATGTTTGTATCGTGGAAATCATTCACGTTAGTAATAAAAATATCTCTGTGAGGTTTTTAGAATCTACCGACATATTTATAGATGAAGTAATTCCAAAGTCTCAGAGAACAATTCATTTCGGGATTGGTTTGTTGGTTGTTGGACCTTGTTATTATTTGTCGGTTGGTTATCTGCTGGATCAGCAAGTTATTACGTCGAACTACAGCGGGTGCATATGGCATTTTTCTACATCTGGAAACCTTATTTCGGGAGTTGAGTGTTGGCTGCGGTGGTTTGCAGGTGGGCGTGACGCCGATCTCGTTAAGAAGTGGCAGCCAATTTATGTGCGCCGTGTTTCCGCCGACGTCTCATCTTGCTTGACGTTCCCAATTTTACAAGCTTAGTCCCGCACCACGATCCAACGACCATAGCGTTTTCTTTACATTTTCAAAAATCATTGTGAACGTATATACTGTACGGAATTACGTATTGCCCTCCGGACTTGCGTCAGTCCCTTGAGTGTTATTAGTTTGTGAATATTTTGTGTCAGTTGGTGGAAAGGACAATATAGGCGTCGTGTCTGTTTTATTTTATTACTGTCCCATCCTCTAGTCATCTTTTTCTTAGATTTTATTTTTTATTTAAAAAATAAAATCTAAGATACTAATTACTTGAAAAACGCGTTCTTTGACCGTGCTGCTGATGCTCTCAATAACATAGTCGATGTTCCCGAGTTAAACTTTATAACTATTATAGTAATAAATTTAAGAACCTCCTAGTTAAAAAGCGGTTTGACCAGGTTTTCTTATCACTAATTTATAATTGACAACATTTCATTTTCAAAAAGGTACGAAAATTCGAAAATCATTTCGAGATTTTGCGATTCTGAACACGTAAAATATTTTTTTAAATTTTTTTGAGTTATATTTTTAGAGATAAATGAAAAAAACTCAAAAGAACAAGGATATAGGCATTTAACAGGTTACGCCTTGGCTTGAACATCTAAAAGTAAAAAAATTATGTACAAACTGTCAGCTGTCAATTGACACGTGCGTCAATCTGACAACTGACATCACGAGTGAGAGAGAGAGATAATAGTAGTGTTGTTCTATAGAAGTATCAGTTCGATAGGAAGACCCATCTAATATCGATAGTTCTTTCAGTATAGTAGAATTAGGATTGGAAAAAATACACATGCATTCAAATGTTTACATAGCTTGGTGACGAAATGATAATATTTCCTATAAATTATTGATATTTCAGGTTAAATAAACATAATATTTACATCAAGGTCTTAAAAACATTTAAAAAATTAAATAAGGAAAAATTATTATGCCCTAAAATGGGGCGACTGTCAAAACACAAGGTGACATTTATGATAGCTTTTTTTTTGGGTTTTTAATTAAATCTTTCAAATTTCTGAACGCATGTTAATTTATATTTTTGAAAAAGCAATCCTGGTATGTCCGCCATCTTCTTTCCACAACGCGTGTACGCCGGAGCCTTTGATTTTATTTTCAGTCAAATTCGCCCCAACTTCAAAACGCTGTAACTTAAATAGTAAAAAATGAAACAATTTTTTCTTTGTGTTCTAGATTTCCGTAAGGGGCGACTATGAGAATCCGTTAAAAAACGTGGGTTACCCAAAAACCCCATTTCAAGAATAGAGTTGATAGGGCACATTTTTTTATTGTCGAATATTACAAGCGTAATTTTTATGCCATTTGTTTTCCACATACCAAGTCGTCTATATAATATTTTGTTTTGCCAATAATAGCTGAGATAGAAGCGTTTGATTTTTAAATTAATCAAAGTAATCCTTTTTGTACGGTACGTAAGTTTTTGTTAGTTAATGTTTAGATATAAAATACTAAGATTATATCTACTTCTTTAATTTTACTTTTTGTAATTAATAATACTATCGATATCGATATGTTACTGCTACAAAACACAACTCTATAGACGTCAGTAAACGTTTTATTTTTAATTATAAAGTACCTATGGCAAAGATGTAAACTCGTTACATCCTAACTCTTGTACTTACGCTCTTTTGGAATGGAGAGATTTTAAGAATTTAATTTTAGGAGAAATAATGAAAAGAAACGAAAAAGAAAAAATACGTGTGTCCTTTTTTTTGAAGTTCTTTAAGGAAAAAAAATAAAATATGTATATAATTTTTTTGAAATGTTGTCAATTGTCTTATGTGTGTTACACTTCTATTATTGTAAGCAAGTTTCGATATTAACATGCGAAAACCTGTTCATTGTTTTCCTAGACATTTAAGTACTATTGCTTATGTAGGTAAAATAATAAAATTAAATAACGTTTATTTGTTCAAAGAGTGCACACATATTACAACAATATTTGTATGAGTGAAGCCGAAAATTAAAGTAACAAAGTAACCAGTTTGTAAAACATAACTTTGCATTTTTAGAGTAAATGAGTACTATTAACACTTAAACTAGATACATTCATCAGTTATTATCCTATTAGTCGAGTAACATGAAATAAACAAAGTTTATTTTTTCAGAGTTTGTACACACTACAACAATATTTGTATGAGTAAAGCCGAAAAGTATCAAAGTAACCAGTTTGAAAACATAAACATGCATTTTTAGAGTAAATGAGTATTATTACCACTTAAACAAGATACATCGGTACTTTTGTCCTATTAGACGAATGAAAAGGTTATTATCAATATTATAATTTATAACTTAAATTTGGCAAGCCATAGAAAGTATAAATAACGACTTAATATTTACTTTTACAGTTTAGTTGGCTTTTAAATATGTTTTACATTGTATTATTACTAATGTCAGCATAATCCGTATTTGTGCCAAGTAGACGAATGATATAGTCACTAATTAAACATACATAGCAAGCCATTTGAAAGTAAAGTTAACTTATTATATTATGAATATTACTTGGAATATAATGATGTTAAATATAAGAAATTACAAGTAATTCGGCTTAAACATAGGCTGCAAAGAATATCATATTAGAACTGTATTGGTTTTCAAAATAAAATCTCGTCACATTTACAAGTTAAGCTCGACTCCACAAAATAGTACCTAAGTTACAAATTTTTGTAGTAATAAAGTCATAAATACCAATACAGTTGACAATCAAATCGCAGTAAATCACTGCGTGCAGTGTTCGTTGCATGTTTTGCTGCATTTTTAAATCCACGTTGAACATTGTTCCTTGAATATTTTAACAGCTTACGTATTATGTACTATTCACCTATTTACATGGTATTTGCAGAAAATAAAAATGAATGGGTCAGAAAAATATTATTTTATTTAGTTCTTTAGTTTGATGACGGAAAAGTTATGGACACATGTTTTGGTTTTTCGAAACGGTAAAATTCACAAGGATACAAAAAATCGATGCGTAGCTTGTGACTTTACTACCACTCTGTAAAATCATACAAAATCGTGAAGTTATACGATATGAATACGCTGTGTATTTCGTTTGCCAAAATGACAAAAAAGTGTAATTTTTAAAAAAGTTTTTATCTTGCTAAAGAATATAATACACGTCTATAAGTTTAATTTACATTACATAAAGTTTATAGAACCTTGATAAAAATGGGTAGTAGGAGTCACACTCCTACTACCCCTTTTTGTATCCCGGTCTGATACAGGAATTTGAAAATATATGCCACATGTAAAGTAGTTATTTTTTCCTTGACAAAAATAGACCAGTCTTTGAACAAATGAAAAAAGTTTACCTGGTGTCTATGATGCCAAGATTAAAGAAGGAATATCCGTAGGACCTCAAATCAAAAAAATCCTAAAGGATAACATTTTTGAGAGTCACTTAAACTTTTCTTTTAACGCGATTGAGAAAAATTTCTAAAACAGCGAATTATTAAGACATTATGAACAACGCAGAGAACTATTAAGGTTGTTTTTTCCAATTTATTACAAAAATACCTCAGAATAGGAGTGCATATGTCACTTAAAATCCATTTTTTGCACTCACACTTATATTTTTTCCCGAAAACCTGGGAAGCGTAAGTGACGAGCATGGCGAACGTTTTCATCAAGATTTTTAAAGTCATTTGAAGAGAGTACTAAGGTTTTTGGGAAAAAATATGTTGGCCAATTACTAGTGGTCTGTCTTAAGAGAAACTAACCCCGACCAGTGTAAAAAAAAAAACTGTTCGGGTTCTGCCGAAACTAAGATGATAAGAAATGATAAACTTGGTAACTATTCAACACTATATTGGAAAACCAAAACTTAATAAGTAGTACAATATTGTTTGATGTAAAATGAGTACGCCCGGCGCTCTTGATGACCTATTGCGAACTGAATATAAAACTAAGTGAAATAATGAGTTGAGTAAGATGTACTTTGAGACATTTTTAAATTTTTATTTTATAACTAAGGAATAAATTTGCAAATCTTTTTTTTTAATATAATTTTCAAAATGTGCTAATTTTTTTCTGCTTCAGTATCAAACTAGGGATGATTTATTCTAAAAATACTCTTCACTTTTATTTGTGGATATTTTTTCAAACAAGTTTTATTTTTCGGCTTATGTGTCTTATGATCTTGGGTTTCGTCTACCTCGTTATTAATTAAGACATTATTGTATATCTATTTTTTACTGGTTCATGTACTCTTGGAAATTAACAAATAAATCATTTATAAAAGGAAACATAGTACAAAGGTGCTATCTACTTATTTTAGACATGTGTGTACTTACATATTTTTTTTAGATACGTGTGTATTAAGTATTTTTTTAAACAAACTTTCATTAAAATTTGTACCAAGTAGTTTTTATACAAAACTACGTTCCAAAAATGTAAGTTATTCTTGGGCATTACCGATTAAACCAAACACTGTCGCTTCGGAAAACATTTTTATCTTTTTCCCTAAAGGCTCATAACTCATCCGTTCTCTTCCGTGGGGGATAACGCGTATCTCCCTTAAATATGGCGATGATGGCAGGTGGAAAGGTTATCGATACGCTGTTAGAGGTATCAATATGTTGTTAAAAATGAGGTGTATCATTAGTACACTGTTCATTTGGGTAGAAACATTAAATTTTCATCAAAAATGTGTATAATGAAATGTCTGTCTGTACTTAAGTATGTAACAATGTTCATTTATTTATACGCTGTCATTCGTAAAGACAGGCCTTGGATTCTTTTACCTAATAACTTTAAAGTATCGCGTTGCCTACTTACTAAATTAAATAATCATTAAGGCGCTGTAGGTTTACAGCTCACAATATTGTGGGTATTTTTGAAAAATTGCTTTAATAAACCTACCTACTACAACATATTTTCCAAAAGACATTTATTTTTTTAATTTACATACGTTTTCCAAAACATGATTGGGCATTTTTGGCTTTGGCTCAGTGTTAAATTCACTGTTATCTGATTTTAAAGTAAGTAGGCAGAACACCAAAATCACCTAATTTTTCGTGTGAACTTTCGAAATAAATACTACAAACGGCCATTATCACCGCAGCAATCATGACAGGCAGGCCTGTCGCACCAAATTGGGACTATAAATATCTCGCGTGGAACAAACCGGGGTGAAATGGAACGAATCGAAGCATCGATAAGAGCGAAGTTTGAATAAAACCCGCTGCAGAGATTTTGTTACACCTAGGTACTTTGCGTAGGAAGCAGTTCTAAAAGCAACTGATAATTTAGTTCATGGGACATTATTTAATCTAATACTTGGAAACAGGTATTATGCGTAGCATATAGTCCCAAACTCAACTTCGCCTGACTATTTATTTAATACCCAGCGAGACACTGCCATAGGGAATATAAAATAAAATATAACCGGCCGAGTGTATGTCGGGCCACGCGCAGTGTAAGATTCTGTAGTTACGAATGCCAAATTTGCGATACCTCATAAGATAGGTAAATCGAGAAAAAAAATTACTCCCACTTTACATGACAAGTTTCTTTTTAATTTATTTTAACACTTTTTTAGCATGACTAATAAACACACCTATGCCAAAATACAGCTTTCTAGTATTAATTGTCTCTGATAAAACTTCGGACGGATGGACAGACAGGCTGACATGATGACCCTAAAAAACAGATGTACCAACTATATACACGAAAAGTAATACTTATATATAGGTACATTCCCTTGATTGACTTGTATTGATCTATGAAGTAAGAATAACTAATCTACTTTGTTCTTATCTCTCAGAGAAGCATTTAAAGTTCTATTTTCTCTTCATTCAAAGGGCAACATTGCTAAATGGCAATCTCTCTAAACGGCAACATCTCTTATAGGCAACTTTAGTACAGGCATAATCAATCAAATTATCATTTTTACCGGTCTCTAACATGAAAGTAACTAAATGACCCATTTTTTCTCGTGTAACTTTCCAAAGAAGTGCTACAAACGGCTGTTATCACCGCTGCAATCGTGACAGACAGGCCTCGCGCCAAATTGAGACTATAAATATCCCGCGCGGAACAAAATGGGGTGAAACGAAGCCTCGATAAGAGTGAGCTTTGGATTAAACCTACTGCAGAGATTGTGTAACACGTATTTTGCGTAGGATTTCTAAACGCAGCGAGGCAATAAAAAATGACCTCAATAGCTGTATGTCTCTAGAAATGTTATCGAATCTTACTTCTTTCTGTTTTAAAAGTGCTACTAACGGCTGTTATGCTCTGTTATCACCGCACTGATCGTGACAGGCAGGCCTGTCGCCAAATTAGTTCTATAAATATACTAATTCCTCGCGTCGCACTTCAGCGCGGAACAAAATGAGGTGAATCGAAGCCTCGATAAGAGAAAGCTGCTGCAGAGATTGCGTTAGCAGTGTTTTGCGCTAGAAACAGATTTTAAGAGTCTTACCCTAGTGCCCTAGACAGAATCAGACTTTCCCATACAAACGTAGTCTAGCTTTTATTTTAAAACTGCATGTCAGATATTGGCGAAATTATGTAATTTCAAAGAAATTGCATATATTAAGGCATATTACTAGTTTTCACAGTAAAATATGACCTTATAAGAGAATCTAGTGTATCGTATCATATTTGACAATCAGTATGGAAAGCTTCTACACTGTCATATTTTCTTTCAAGTTTATATTTGACTATCGAAAACTTACAAAATACTGCCTAAATCTCACAGGTCATTTAAAAATAATAGCCAGACTAAGTTTGTATGGAAAAGTCTAGGGTAAGGGGATTCCTAAGGTCTGGTGATTAGTTAAGGCTAGGCTAATTAGTTTCTAAAATATCGGGCTCTAAACACATTATTTATTAATGTCTATATGTATGTATAAACGTGGATTAGCACGAACTAACCGCACACTAGCGGAAAGAGTCAAGGAATATATAGTAGCAGTAAAAAATCTTTCAACAAGTCTGCAATAGCTGAACACCTGATGGACACCAACTGTAATCACTGGATTGAACTATATCAGCCAAAAATATTGTCATCCGATTGTCACTATACGAGTATAAGAGGAAAGTAGGAGAAGCTGTTGAAATTAAGAAGCACAAGACTTTCAACAGAGAAGACAGATTTAAATTATCATCAGCATGGAACTTGGTAACTGCAAAAGTTGAAACGCTTTAGTCAGTGTTTTTTTTATGTTATAGGGCGGCAAACGAACAAGCGGCTCACCTGATGGTAAGTGATCACCGCTGCCCATGGACAACTGCAACACCAGGGGTGTAACAGAAGCATTACCGGCTTTTCAGTAATAAATAAATAATAATAAATATATAGGGACAAATAACACTGATTGAGCTAGCCCCAAAGTAAGTTATAGACTTGTGTTATGGGATACTAACTCAACGATACTATATTGTATAACAAATACATATATAGATAAACATCCAAGACCCAGGACAATTTGAAAAAGGCCATTTTCCAACTTGCCCTCACCGGGGATCGAACCCGGGCTGGGTGGCGGATATAGACTCGTTTTTTGAAGGTTTAATGTCGTATTCGTCCGGGAACACTGCTGCAGGAAGTTGATTCTACAGTTCGGTCGTACGTGATAAAAAGTTCCTTTTAAAATGTACCGTGTCGAACAAAGAAGATACCTACTGTTAGTGTAGTGTGTACCAGGTTTAATGCGTAATTATAAAGACTATGTAGGTAGTGACATTATGAAAGGCGGGTTGTGACATTTCGTATAATTTGAATTCTCTTTAGTGTCATTATCAAAAATCTACGTTCACAGGTTCGCCAACACCGCTGCACTCCAGCCAGTCTGTCTGCAACCACAAAGGATATAACGCCTGGACTAAAAGGTTCGCGCTAAGCCCCTTTTATATATAACTTGGCTAA
The DNA here is from genome assembly GCA_943193695.1 of Acrobasis suavella. Taxonomy (NCBI): domain Eukaryota; kingdom Metazoa; phylum Arthropoda; class Insecta; order Lepidoptera; family Pyralidae; genus Acrobasis; species Acrobasis suavella. The sequence continues at coordinate 37,152,730 of OW971928.1, forward strand.
TTATTACTGAGAAAATAAGTTTTTAGGTACTACGATATAGGTATTTACATGTATTAAGGTACCTTTTTATTTTCTCAGTAAAAGTTTGCGTGGTATATTTATGTGATATATTTATTTAACTTTATGACATGGAATTGTTTAGATTTTCGTACCACTCATGTTCTACCTTACTTCGGAAGATACGTTAAACCGTTAGTAACTGATGACGTCATTGTATAGAAGTGAGGCTATAGCAGATATCTTAGGTATCTTGAAATATCTAGTTCCGGACGCGCCGACTTGGTGGGCGCTGTGACGCCCCCGAGGACCCGCTATTTGGCGGCCAGCCGCGCCGGAGTTCGCGGATGTATTTCCGTTCCCGTGACCCGGCAAAAGCGGTTGAGATGGAATTCCGGAGGTTTTTTAGTGGGTAGGCACGTCGCTCTGGCGTGGAGTCCCACATAACCCGACAGCCTCCCTCGCAGGCTGACGGGTATCCGTAACAGGGATCTTTCCTCCGTAAAAAAAGGTATCTTGAAATATCTAACACCAGTGTAAGCCACTTACACAAACGAGAATAAAATACCTACTTAAATGTTCAATACCATGAAATTACACCTAACAACAGTAAATATCACATCGCATGAGCCCCCTTCTGAAATTTCACTGGCAAAGGGATTTGAGGCTTATTCTATCACCGCGCTACAGACACCACGCCACGCCGCTTCGCGAATTAGTGAGGTTTAAATAGGGTTAGTCACCTTCTCTAATTTATTATCAAATATATACTGCTTTGAACAATAAGTGAACCTTAAAATTAATTACGTCTTATTCTAAAACGCGTGGAGTAACTTGTCTTGTGGCCTTAGCATCTATCTGGTTGAACCAGGATGCTCTATCTGCCCCGTACATAGAAGTGATCGTAGGTATGTATGTATGTGTAGCGGGAGCGAGGTGATATGCTCGACCGCCACAAAGGGAAGATCTTCTCGCCAGGCATGTTGTTGCGCCTGGGGAACCGCGGCTCCAACGGTGTATCGTCGGAAGTTGTATCGAATCGGGCGAACTCTGAGATCGAGATGTAGGATGCTCTGCTGGCGCCATCTCATATGCTTCTTGTGAACTATATTGTCGGTTGTCTCTTGATTGTAGTTCCTCGTAGTGGCCGTAGAGGTCGCCACAGGACTCCCTCCCAAGACTGAAGGTCTGATAGCTTTTTTCAAGTGCAGTCTGTGCTTCATGTCGTAGCTTGCAAGGGCCAGATGATTCTTGTCCCAGTGAGTCGGGAGCCTTCCAATGAGTCGGAAGTGAATTTTGCTTGCTCATGGCATGAGGTGAGTCGAGACCGTGCTGAGCGTGCTCGTAGTCTGCGGTGAGTCGAGACTATGTAGAGTGTTGTCGACTTTGTTGGCGCCGGAATGATGTCCTGCCGGAGTGCCACGCTGGAGAGTAGATGCCTCAGATCCAGGGTGCGATGCTGCGGGGGATGCGCCGGTCGCTGAAGTTGTCGAGTAAGTTGTGGGTGCTTGGTGTCAGGACCAGGAAGCTCGGTGAGCCGGCTGCGATGGACCTGAAGATTGACCCGTTGTACTGGCTTGCTGTGAGACTGCTGCTGACCAAAATTGAGTGAGAGAGAGGAACAATGATGACAGAAATCGACGACGCTGAACAAGGCTGCTTGGCTGCTGATGATGGAGAAGGTTGCTTTCAATCACGTCGGGGTCACCACTGTAGCGGGAGCGAGGTAATATGCTCGACCGCCACAAAGGGAAGATCTACTCGCCAGGCATGTTGTTGCGCCTGGGAAACCGCGGCTCCAACGGTGTATCGTCGGAAGTTGTATCGAATCGGGCGAACTCTGAGATCGAGATGTAGGATGCTCTGCTGGCGCCATCTCATATGCTTCTTGTGAACTATATTGTCGGTTGTCTCTTGATTGTAGTTCCTCGTAGTGGCCGTAGAGGTCGCCACATATGCATGTGGTCTAACTTTAAGAGTTATGGTACAGAATAAGAGAGAAAAATGGTGACTCCGGCTCATTTCTGATGCAAAGGCCATTGCCATTCAGCGCGACATCGCGGCCAGTACATTGGCCACCTTTGCAGCAGAAATGTCAATGGGCGAGTTGGCAATATCTTAATTAATTATAATTGTATTTTGATTTTATTTTGTTGTTTGTATTTGTTTTTGTAAACTAGATTTAAGTTTTACAATTACAATACAAAAAAATATGTACATGAAAACATGAAATTAATAAATAAGCCACATGAACCACACTTAGATTTTTAATATAGTTTAATTTAGATATAAATTTAGTTTTTAAATTTAGTTTTTTAGTTTAATTTAAATTCATTATTGTTTTCTAAATAAAAATTGTGGATTTGTGTTGAATATGAGTGTAAAGTACTAAAAACACGCGTGAATGTCGTGGAATACTCGGTTAAAACGAAGATAAAGGATATCGTGACAGAAAAAAAGTGACGGAAAAATCTTACACTTTTTTTCCCCCATCCGCCAAGTCCGTACTGTCCGAAAAGAAACTTCGTTACAAAAAACTTAAATACTAACCCATCGTGCGTGAGTCCGACTCGCACTTGGCCATTTATTTGCTTATTTGACATTTTCATCCTCCTATTCGGAATCCGTTTGAATTTATGCAAGGGACCATAACTCTCTTTTTAATCAACAGCAGAATGATTTGAAGCACGCTAAAAAAGAGAAGCCGTGTAATAATACGCATAATATTGTATTTCCCGTTACTAAGGACTGTAGCGTATGTTGAACAAAAACAAAGTCCAGCTTGGCGATAAAGTCTGTTTAATAACATTAACTATACATACTTTTTCTTTTTTATCCATTTTTGAAAACCAAAGATGTAATTTTAACAAGCAAAATAAAGAAATATGAGGAAATACATACCTTTTATTTTAATTATTTCTACACACGCTGTCAGTGTTTTTGTGTGTGACAACACGATAAACCTTTACCGCCAGTTTATCTCATACATTTGAGTATTTTTCCTAAAATTGCGTTTATCAGCAAACTAATTTTGATAAAACATACTATAGACACGTGACATGCAAACATTTGCATGCGGCGGACTCGTGAATGCAGTTTGCGTCTTGTTAGATATTTCCATGAATATTAAAGTATTTATATGTCGTTCTCTTTTCTGATGACATAATATTAGTGCGATTGAGACAAATAAAGAGGAGATGGGTATCAGTCGATCATTTATATAAATATTTTTAATGATTATAGTTTTGTAAATATTTCGCTTTAAGGGGCAACCAGATATTTTCGGGGTCCATTTGAAATAAATCATTTGAAAGGAAACGAAGATATCATTTGAAATTTTGCCTTGATCAAACCCCAAATAACCCTTCAAACTATTTTATGATTATATTTTAAAGTGAGAACGTGAAGCTTTTCACAGAAGTTGTGTTGAAAGTTTCCATTTTTCGCAAAAATGCTATAAAAAGTTTCATATTCTCACATAAATTATAAACAGTAGGTAGTTCATAAAATAGTTTGAAGGGTTATCTAGGTTTGATCATGGCAAAATTTTGAATAATATCTCTGTTTCCTTTCAAATGATTTATTTCAAATGTCGGCAGCACTGGACACCGAAAAATTCAGGAAGCCTCTTAATAAAATTATCCAAAAATCGGAAATTATTAATTTTTTTGACAACGCATATTAACAGTCTTAATTAAAAATACCACTAACGAGTATGTTAGCTTTTAGAACCGCTAACATTGTGTCCCCACCTTACGGAAATAAATAACGTTTTACAGAACAATTAAAACTGCACCTTAAAAACTGCCATTAAGATTCAGTTTTATGTCATCGAAGTTATTTTCAGACATCTTTTGTAGAGACAATTAGAAGAAAAGTAATCAAGCTAAATATGATTACTGTGAGACAATGTGGATTGAGCTTTATTTTAGCACTTTATTTTCCTACTAGCTGTTGCGCGCGACTTCATCAGCGTGGACTTAAGTTTATGAGAATGGCTGTTGGGCGGCGTCTTGCAACCCTAGGCTCTGTCTGCAGAGGCTCCAAAATTCGCTTTCCGTTCCATTGTTTGGTTGCGATACCAGATAGGGTTCATAGTGCACCTTTTATTAGACGGTGACTTTTAGTAGTTAGAACTGATGCTCATTATGAGATATTAATTTGCCCAGAACCGCATTTAAATTTAAAATTTTTGAACAGCGCTATCATCTATCGGTGGCAAAAAAAAAAGACTAATTTTTAAGAACACTCCGAAACCATAGAAATTGTAAGTATTTAGGATTTCATACCCAAAGGGTACAAACGGGACCCTATTACTAAGACCTGTCTGTCACCAGGCTGTATCTAATGAACCGTGATATCTAGACAGTTGAAATTTTCACAGATGGTGATGGTGATTTACAGCGGCAATACCTAGCCGCTGTAAAACTTACGGTGTCAACGCTTTTACCGCTTTTGCCAGGCCCATGTGCTACTCCCGCTTCACAGACCTGGCATGATGGCCGCTCAATTTTTAAGAACGCTCCGAAACCACGAATTTATAATATTTAGGATTTCGTACCCAAAGGGTAAAAACGGACCCTATTACTAAGACTCTACTGTCCGTCTGTCTGTCACCAGGCTGTATCTCATAAACTTTGATAGCTAGACAGTTTAATTTTCACAGATGATGTATTTCTATTGCCGCTTGTATTAACAGAATAAAACAGTATTTAAGTAGGTAGGTATTCCCATACTACAAACATGATTTTTATAGATAATGGCACGGAACCCTTTGTGCGCGAGTCAATCAGTCATCATTTTATATAACGATTAACAAAATTTTTATAAAATCGGATGCATTGGTAACTTTAACTTTTTTATTTATGAACTATAAATACCATTTGATCGATAACTTTTTGCTATCTTATAGGTAGGGACATGATCCCATTGCTATAGAAATTTTAGGGCTTCTGGTCAAAAAACTGCGTCAAGTAGTTTTGGCAGTCCTCTCGTGATGTTAACCTGACACTGCCTAAAGAATTCTGAAGAGACCGAAACAGGTGGAAATCTGAAGGTGCCAGGTCAGGACTATACGGCGGATGCATTAACACCTCCCAGCCAAACTCTCTTAATTTTTGCTGAGTGGTTAAAGATGTGTGAGGTCTAGCGTTATCATGATGAAAAACCACACCCCTTCTGTTGATTAATTCCGGCCGCTTTCTCTCAACTTCTAGCTTTAATCTTATCAGTTGTTTGCAGTAGAGTTTTGAATCGATGGTCCTGCCTGGTGGTAACAGCTCGTAATGAATAATGCCCTTCCAATCCCACTACACACACAGCATCACCTTGTTGCGAGTTAACTCGGGTTTCGCCACAGTCTGTGAAGCCTGTGGACTGTGAACCCAAATGCGCCAAAACTGTTTTGTGGTCAATTTACAGTTCTTCAGCTACGTCGTAACTACAGACATGCCGATCTTGCTCCACTTTTTCAAAAATAGCATCCATTTTATTCGTAACAGGGCGACCAGAGCGACGTGCATCTTTGACATCAAAATTTCCGGATTGAAAACGCTTAAACCAAATTTGTGCTACTCTCACAGACACTGCACTAGGTCCATAAACATCGCAAATTTTTTTCGCGGCTTGCGATGCATTTTTACCTTTTTGGTAGTAAAATTTTAAAATGTATCTTATTTCTTAATTAGATTCACTCAACTTGACGGTAAGAAAAACAAATGAAAATCACGCATTTTCCTAATTTGAATTTGGAATTATCTTCTTTAAAATTTAAACTTTTAAATGATACCAAAACCAGCTAGGTACAAATAGTATAACCAAAGTGGTTTTATTACAAGTTCACTCGTACTATATGCGAAAAGACTTTTTCCCCAACCTAATATGTATAGATTATATACCCGAGCCGAAGCCACAAGGAGTGTTTCGTGTTTCTGTGTATGTGTATGTATATATATATGTATGTATGTTCATCTGTTCCCTCGTATCTCCTATGATATTCACGGCTGCTATGTTATACATGAGGTATCGTTGGAAGCGTCTTGGATGTGTGGTGGTTATAGGCTATTGACATACTTATTGAATTTATTGTAAAGTTATATCGCAACCATATCGAATTTAGGCTCGTTTGATTCGCCTTGATGAGCACTTTAATCTTTAAGTTCATCGTTTTAGATCGAAGCTTGTTTTAAACATTATATTTTTACTAGCTTTTACCCGCGGCTTCGCTCGCGTACAATTATGACTGTTGAAAAATTGTTGTGTTTTTCTGAAATAAACTCAAAATTATTTCATAATTAGTAGCTAGACGACATCCCCACTCCGTATCGGTAGCATGGGAAGGTTCTACTATTTCGAAATCGACGATTTTACCGCCCTTCTTATTTCGCCGCCCGGGTTAAGTGCAGTTCCTTTTAGTACTTAAACTAAATCGCTGTCTGTACATGGAAACCAATAAAACTACTATTCTTCTCATAACATTTGTACTGTCTTTTAAATTCTGAAGAGTCCCGTTCAAGGCCGGAATTACGATTGAAAACCGTAATTTGGTTCGCATAGCGATTGAGTAACTAATTCTGTGATTTGCTGTTACAATGCTGTGAAATCATAGTTAAATTGCCCAACAATCTCATCATCAAAGTGATTTCGTGTAATCGTTCTGAGTTTGCGATACAAAATAATGTAGTTTCTTTTCCACCATTGTAATACCCCTCTTTTTAAATTTTTTATCGACGCTTCCGGGTGGTCATAAAAAAATTACTTGAACCTAACTTCCTTTTTGCCATCACAGTTGTTCCGGTTAGTTATAAAAAAAAAACTTGAACCTAACTTGCCTTCTGCTCTCACGGTTGTTCTGGCTGGTTATAAAAAAAAATAACTTGAACCTAACTTCCCTTCTGCTCTCACAGTTGTTCCAAGTGGTCATAAAAAAAAATATTTGAACCTTACTTCCCTTCTGCCTTCACAGTTGTTCTGAGTGGTCATAAATTTATTGCATGAAGATTAAAAATAAAAACTTCAATATTACCTAATTCTGTTTCCTACTGTATGCCTACGGAGATAATGCGAATTTACATTATGCCAAAACATAAAAACTTGAACCTAACATCCCTTCTGCCCTCACAGTTATTCCGGGTGGTCAAGAAAAAATTACTTGAACCTAACTTCCATTCTTCCCTCACAGTTGTTCCGGGTGGTCATAAAAATTCATTAAACCTAACTTCCCTTCTGTCCCCACAAATGTTCTGGGCAGTCAAAATAAATACTTAAACCTAACTTCCCTTCTGGCCCTCACAGTTGTTCCGGGTCATAAAAAATAACTTGGACCTAATTTCCCTTCTGCCCTCAGAGTTGTTCCGATTGGTCATAAGGAAAAAAATATCTTACTTAATTTCCCTTGTTTATTTTTAATACTCATGCAATAAATATATGACCACCCGGAACAACTGTGAAGGTAGATACCTTCACAGTTGTTCCGGTGGTAATATATGTTGTGGTCATAAATTTATTGCATGAGAATTGAAAATAAACACTTCAGTATAACTTAATTTTGTTTCCTACTTTATGCCTTTCTTCCTACGGAGATTATGCGAATTTACATCATGCCAATACAAATTAGACCAAAAGTTAATTATTCCAAAATGTAAGTATGCCAAACAAAATAATGCCTAGGAACTATTATGCTGAAATATTTTATGCCAAAACTGGTATGCCAAATAAATTATGAAAACATAAAGAAGGAATCCCGTTTCATCCCAGTGGTTATCGTTCTCTAACAGAAGTAGAGTCTCATATGCTTTTTATCTTATTGAAGAGAACACGCTGTCAGTTTTCTAAGTGATAAGCTAGATGAGTGACAGTATGATGTCTTTTGTGTAAGGGAAAACAAAGAATCCGCCATGCTGCCTCATTACTACTGACATAGGTACTCGGACACTCGTATCGTCCAGCTTGATAGGTTTTTACTTTAATTAAGTAGCTGCGATACATAGAGATGTATGCCCGGTATTATACCATTTGATCATGTTGGTATAATACAAAAAATACCGTATATTACCGTATCCAACGGTATATTTGGAATTATTCATTTAATGTGTTTTAAATAGATACAGTACTTATTAAATGCGGGAAGAAGGGTAGGTTACGTATAATGACGACTCGGTCTCGCGGTACACAGTCTAAAATTACTTTTGTATGGCTACAATCTTGAATTAAAAGAAATTTTTATATAGTTATCTCTTGTTAAGGTGGTTGTAAGTCATTAAATATCTTACACAGGGTGTTTGGATTGGTATTTTTGTCTATTAAACCAAAAAGAACTATATTATTAGTTTTATTATCAATATAAGGATTGATTAATAATAAGAAGCGGTTGGTCTCAACGCAGCTTGCCGTTGAGCTTAATCACCTAAGCCTGTCTGCTTTTGAAGAGGCGTTTTAACAGCTCTCAAAGCTCCTTTACATTTAACTTGTTCTTTCGTTCAGACCAACCAAATAAATACTTACAAAAAAAAAAACGCCTTAAAAAAAAGGTAATCGCTTAGCAAAAGACACTCAGCGCCATCTATTATTTTTTTGCAATACTTAGTTCTTGCCGAATCGTTTATCGCAATTCCTACGGGAACAGTAGTTTTTTCCAGGATGAAAGGTACCCTATGTCCTTTTCAGTAGTCCTCACTATGTGTATGCAAAATTTCAAGAAGATAGCTTCAGTAGATAAAGCGTGAAGAAGTAACAAACAAACAAACAAACAAATATACAAACTCACTTTCGGATTTATAATATTAGTTTGGAAGTTTGGATGGATTTGGATGGATTAGTCTCAATTGAGAGGGTTTAATTAGTACATTAAAAAAATATACATTACTAGCTGTTTCTCCTTGTTGTGCTTGCATTCACTAGATGAACGTACTTTTCAGCAAGGAGCGTCCCGTAGATGGGTTTTAGTATTTTTAAACTATATCTTGTTAATCTCATGCCTTCCTCGTTTCTTTCATAGCCGTTTAACTTCATTGTCCACTTTTCCGTTTTTTAGCTACTTTTATAAAAGAAGAAGCAGTTCAAAGGTATACTTATACATATATTTTTATGTATGTTCGCCCATAGCTACTCCGTTGAACTGATTCTTAAAATTCCTTTTATTTAAAATGATAATATACTGATTGGACTTCATTGTCAAGATCTGATTATGGAATCCTCGGAAACTCATTAAATGATTGTTGTTTTAATCAGTAAATCAAGCATTTATATTCATAAATTGGGATAAGCTAAAAAGGAACTGATAAGGAGGACCAGAAACTAAAGTCACTTTTTTGTTCAAAACCCAAAGTCCAGATTTAGCCCGATGGTGGAAATAGGGAGTCAACATAAGAGTAGAAATTGATTGTTTACCGCATCGCCTATTAAATTATTCAGGTTCTAGTGATAAAGACATACCTAGAAATAGAATAGGGAAGTACCAAAATAAACACTACTCACGTGAGGCATGTTGGAAACTCTACAGCTGTATGCATAAACGATGTACACAATTACACATATCTCTAGTTTCATGCCAGCTTCATTTCCTTTACCGACTGAAATCCTGCGATTAACTAGGTTCACACTGCTTTGTACAATTTTGGTTTGTTCCTTATTTGCTATGGTATTAATTTAAGTGTATTATCGATTATTTAAATGTGCAAACAATGTGTGCACCTTTAAAATTTTTCGTTCTGTATGGCCATTAAACAATTGGTTCAGTATTTTCAGAGCAAATGGCTGTGACAAACAAACGGAAAGACAGACAGACACGCAAGTAACACGGGATTCGTTTATTTCTGTCGAAGTACCGAACCCTTAAAATGTCTTTTCTCAAAACTTTGACTTTAATATCAAATGGTTTTTAATTTAAGATCTAACGTAGAGCGTTAAACACTTGAAAATCGGGGATTTTTAAATTGCCTAGTAAATAAACTTGTCTTAAAAAAATCATTCAAACAACAAAATCGTTTCATCTTTTATAGCTCATCTGCACAAATGTTTTTTACTTTTGAACTCCCTCTGTTTTAGTTGAACAAAACTCACACTTACACACATTATATGTGATATCTGTGACAAATATTTTAATTATTTTTAGCATAGAGAATCGAAACTGTAACGAATGGGGAACATATCATACGCCAGTAATCGCCTCAAGACACATTCGGGTGCAATAAATGGCAGGGTTCACGCTTGACATATTTAGCGATATGTCATAGTAAGAGCCTCTGGGTGAATTTGGTTTTTGTTGTACGAATTAATAAACTTAAATATTCACTTCTCTCTCTACCTGAAGATTGACTGGAGAGATATATATGCGATAAGTCCGCCTTTGTGCCGTTTTACTATTTTGTCTCTATTTTTAACGTAATTTATTTTGTAAAGTATTGTATTGTAAAACTAATGTAATATCCGGTTTACATTATTCCTATCCCGCAATCGAATCCAGCACAGAAGTGCTATTTTTCATTTAAGGACTAACCGAAACACAAAACGTGTAGTTTTCCAAATCACCACTCGCGTCAACAACAATTCGGATTTCGGACGTATTTTTGAAACCGTCGTGGAAAAACAATATTGTTTTACGCAGAAAACATCGAAAATATGTCTATGGTTTTCTAAGAATTTCACCACTTATAAAAAACAGCACGAAACGGAACGGATCTTCTATGAAAGGCTTTTTTGACATATCTGTGCCAAATGTCAAAATTACGAGTGGTCGAGACCACTGAACTCGTAATTTGCACACCATCCTTCGCAAACTATCATTTCAAAAATGCGCCCGTTTGGAAACGCACGCGTAAACCATTCGTAATGTGACAAGTGATTTCAAAAAATGATTCCAGTAGTAATCCAGGGGTAGCACCCCTGGATTACTACTGGAATCATTTAAACCATCAATCCAGTCACTACACTAAATTGCACACTGACTCTAGTGCATTCCTGTACCAGATTTTTCTCCTTTTTTTACCCCTTGTATACCGAAATATCAGACACAATAGTTAAACAATGCATTCTCGCGTAGATCTACGCAACGGCATACGAGAGGTTAATCCTGCGCTGTATTAGATTGCTGGACTGGAATAATGTAAACTGGCCATTATATTTCGTTTTAACCGGTCCCTTATCCCAAAAATTATACACAAACAAGTGTTTAACTATTTCTTTAATTTATCGAAAGTGAATCAGTCAAAAACCTTAATGAAAATTAATTGGGATAGAAAGTATTTCATATTAATAACGCTAATTGGCGTTTGGGTCTTGCAGCCTTAGGCTTCGCTGCTTAGAGTCGCATGACTTAAAATGCTCTGTCCGTTAAAAATAAAAACCATACGATTAGAAAATAATTAAATATCTCAAAATCCCCAGTGCTTTGGACGGACATTAGATATCAATGTTTGTCACTTGCACGAAAAACAAACATCCACTTATTGAGGCACGATGGCAGAGGGTGGCAAAGGGTGGCAAAAGGTGGCAAACGCTGTATTCCGATAAGTGCACATGCAAATTACACTTGTGACACTGTATTTACAGTCGCACGCGCCAATCACGGCGCTTTAATTAATTTGTAAGCTACCTACAATTCGTATGCAAGTCAGTGCTTAAAAATTTTTAAGCACGGACTTTATAATTGTGGCGTTGAAATTGGAACGTAAGATAGTTTTTAATTTTGTCTTCAATGTCTGTTGAAAATACACGCTGCGCCGAAGTTGCGTGACTGAAGTTCTGCGGCTAATATTTTTTACGTGAAAAACGTGACGTTAGCTTGGTATTGGTGTACATATTTCTATTAAGAGGATACCTGATTTTCCCGGGTTCCAGTGCAGCCCGTAAACTTTTCTACGCACAATTGCGAAAAACGCCCACTTTTGGCATATGTGCGTAGAAAAGCTTCACGTTCTCACTTTAAACTGTAAACAGAAGTTCATAAAATAGTGTGAAGGGTTATCTAGAGCCTGGTCAAGACAATTTTAAATTATGTCTCCGTTTCCTTTCAAATTATTTATTTTAAATGGGGGCAGCACAGGATCCCGGAAAATTCAGATGGACCCTTAAAATAGCACTGCAGGCGTAATTTCGCTGAAATTCGGTCACGCAACTTCACCATAGTATATTTTGATACCTAAGAAACTTTTAAAAGTAATAACTAGTTATTCATAATTAATATTAGATATCTCTTAGTAGATACGAGTACATATAACTTAACATCACATTTTGTTTAATACAAAAACCGCAATCCAATAATATTTTCCTACCAAAAATATTATTTTTGACATAAGTACCACTTTCGATACGACCCTCGTCCTTACAACTTAACTGCCTAGTCGGGATCAGTACGATATGGGTCCTTATTTATTTTTACTACCAACGTTCTTATCATTACTATTTATTATAGCAGCCTTAAGATGGCCTCTAGCTAAGAAGGTTGTAGATTATTCAAAAACGATTTAAATATCAATATAAATGTAATTTGACTTCCTTGAAGAAAATACTGCAACGCAGTTTGCTGCTACATCTTCCGCACTAGCGCTTAGTTGAATTGATACACAGCTTATACCCAATATTTAAGCCCAGTTTACATATTTACAAGTGACAAGTAGCAAATAACACTGACAAGTAACAAGTAAGTGTTCACACGTCACTGACAAGTGGATACGCAGTAAGCTCATTGCATGCTTATATACCATGCGTGACGTGCCGTCTACAGTAGAGGCGGTGAGCCAATTCGGGGAAAGCGAGGTAGCGCGAGAGCTACTTGTCAAAGAATAGAACAAGCTTCTTTTTACTTGTCATTTGTCAGTCGCACTTGTCAGTGCCTGTTCACGCGCACTATCACTTGTCACTTGTAAGACGCGCTTGTCAATATGTAAACTGGCTTCTATTTGTATTTCCTTTTGGATTCACGGGTCTTTTCACCCCGGTCATTGAGTGTAGGATGTATCTCCACGCAAGAGGCTTGCGTGGAGATACATTCTACACGTAAAGACCTTTTGGAAAGGTTGATGTAACGTGGCGCCCCCGCTAAAACCCATTCTTGGATGTACCAAAAACAGGTGTATCCTTAATAGGTTAGCAGGAGAAGGCTCTAGTGCAAGAAAAAGGGTTATGGATTTATGGTAGGATGTAATGATGCTGAGCTATTGCAATAGAAATTACTATTATTGTATTATTATTTTATTTTAGTTAACAGTTTATATGGTACCTGGTCCAAGGGCCGTCCATAGCAATTCAAAGAGGTAATGCGGCCAGCATAATGGTTAACTTTAACCCGGGTACAATTCGGAGTAGTAGTTTTGACTGATTTCTTTCATATATTAAAATTAACGAAACTGGTGTGAATTTTATTAAACCGGCTCCAAATGCTCCTGATTTCATTCAAATATCGGAGGAACTAGCACCGGGTCATGAGCTACCAGAACTGAAGAAGGCAGGTGCAAGCATAATTAGGCCCGGTGACGGTATATTGATCTAACAGCAACACAGTGTCAGTGTGGTCATAACGAGCAGACTATGACACACATCCTCTCTTGCCCATAACATAAAAAAATATGAATAAAGAAAAATTTCTATGAGTTTTCCTCTTAAGGCACCTGTGGGGGAAAATGGATGGTGTGACAAATCGTATTCTACTCTTATTATTATAAAAAAATCGCCTCTTATCATTAATCTTTTATTTACTTGTAAGATAGTAATTTACTCAGTATTGACAGTCCTAGATCGTCTTGCAGCCCGAGACTGGGTAGAAAGTATATGATCAATAAAAATTCTAGGTCTATGATGACCAGTTACATTATTTTGTAACTTTTTATTTATCTTATCACTACGAAATTATTTTTGATCAAGCAGGATACTTACACTATTCTGGACAAAAACCGACAACAAACAAGACTGATTTAAATAGAAAGGTTGAAACGACACAATCACCATTTTATCTGGTGTCCAAATACCTATAAATATTTTAACTGGCAATATCTTTGACAGATAAAGCTATTTGATGACTCGAGCCCCCATTGTCAAACGAGATTTACGTCAAAAGCCCTAATATTGACTGCTAGGCAGTATAAGCCTCCATAAATAATGCCTTGTAAAGATAGCATTGTCACAATTACAACGTTGCTACTCTTGACATAGCAACCACTTTGAAAGTGAAAACGCTTATCACCGTGAAGAACAGCAACTTATCTTCTTTGAAAGAGGCCACAGCCCTGAATATTCTTGGCATGGGTATTTCAAAAGCCCCTAACCTAACCAAACCTAACCTAACCTTGTTTTTCATGAGGAAAAGACCTGCTGTCTCGTTCACCCACCCAAATGAAGCCGGGTAAAACCTAACCTAATGTAACATTTTCTTCACGTGAGGAAACGAATCAGGCTCATGAAAAATTGAAACCGCTAGGGTAAGGGCGCAAAAACGCGCCTTTCAACCCGGAGAACCGTATTAGTCGAGCGACGGAATCCAGTTTCCATCGCCCAACTGGTCCACGTTATGGAGGCAACAGTTGCATCCCCCTCCGCTGCCTCTTTGAGGAGCATGACTCTCTCCACAAAAGGCCAGCACTACTGTCCACGACGTTTCGCTGTCGACCATGTGATAAACCACAGACGACAGCGGAAGGTCGTCCCCCACTACCGTGCACAGTTCAGCGCGGTCTTCCGCCCAGGCTGGGCAGTCCATCAGGGTGTAAGCTAACCTAACCTAATCTGTCGAACCTAATCAGGCGGCGCGGAACTCACCGCGCTTTTGGATTCTTCTATGCTGGTTAGGGCGAAAAGAAAAAAAAAATCTTCTCTTTCCAGGCAGATCGTAAAAGCCAATCAAGTGAATGGGTGAAAATCTGAATCAGCAGCTAGGAACCTATCCTATTTCGACGCCTTTTTCCATCTTCCCGCCTACAATCACGTTAAGAATGACCATTGAGCGTCGTTGTATCTTGCGGTCCTAGGCTCTGACTGTAGAGGCCCAGAGAAGTACTTAAATTTAAAATTTTTGAGCCGGACCATCTACCGGTGACCAAAGAACTATTTTTTAAGAACACTCCAGAACCATCGTAATTGTACATTTTTTGAGTTCCGTACCAAAAGAATAAAAATGGGTCCCTATTACTAAGACTCCACTGTCCTTCTGTCCGTCCGTCAGTATTTCTTTCTGTTACCAGGATGTATCTGATAAAACGTGATAGCTAGACAGTTATAATTTTTACAAAATTTCACAAATCGTAATCGGTCCATCAGTCGGTGAGCTAAGATGACGCAGACAGACATTTGCGTCAAACTTATAATACCCATCTTTTTTGGCGGGGGTTAAAATGAACCAATCTTTCAAATCCATCAGCTCTCGTATGAAGTTTAAAAATTAGCCAAGTGCGTGTTGGGCTACGCGCAGTGTAGGATTTCGTAGTTACGAATGCCAACTTTGAGTTCATGCCACTAAAAACGTCTAAAAATTAATAATCTATTGAATTTGTATGGAATTTTCCTTTTTCGAGTACATTTTATAATTTGATCGCCTTTAACTTTTTAATTTGTAAACATTATTTAGCTCTGATACTTTTCCTTTAAATTTCGTTATATATACTATAGCTGTGCATTTTTTTACGTGTCCATATATAACCGTTTAGCAGGCAAACAAGTGATATTTTTTATGCTTACAAGTGTAATTATTTTACATCTTAGAATGAAGTAAAGGTATGGTTTGATAGTAAAATGTGGTAAACGTGTGTTGCCAGCCGTTCTAGTGAATCAGCGCTACAAACGTGCTTTTTGTTCTGAATAACGCCTTAATTAACAGATAGACCTGTCACCCACAGCGTTTTTGTTTTTGTAAAATTTACCTGCTTTTTAAAACTCTATGAAATAAGACTTATTAAAGATAAAGTCAAAAGCTCAGCAATTATACGAGGGACAAGATAAAATGTCAGCAACCCACTTACTTCAAAAGACTGACAAGTCTTTACGATATTATCTACTATTTAAGCACTAGTATAAAGAAAAACGAACATACCAACAAGACTAATATAAATAACCCGCAAAGTACTGATTTTGATCATTAGGAGATCCAAACTTGAAATAGTAGATTAAACAATGCATCTTTCAAGATTGAGCTGGAGGCCAAGACCCTCAAAAGTCTGACATCAAAAATCTTGAAGGCTCTACTTCTTAAATCAACTTTTGGGCCCTAAGGCCCAATCCTGCCAAAGGAAATCTTTAGTTCAAAAAACGCCGTATAATATATCGTACACACTCTACTATAAAGACTCTGAGGCAATTTGAGAAATTCCTCGAAACAAGTTAAAAGTTGGAGATATTTACAGGTTCAAATCTGACAAATTTGAAGTCGTAGGTAACGTGTAGTTGCGACCAAATCAAAACATAGTGTATGTAATACACCTAAACGAGAAGATAGAGTGTATTTTTTTCTTTTGAGTTCAGAAACCGAAATTAAGGATCGCCAAAAGTCACCTTAAAAGTGGCATAATTTTTTAAACTTGGAAATTAGATAGAGGGCTAAAGATGTAATATTATTATATTTTATTATATTTCAAAAAGTACTGTGGTAATCTACTATTTTACAAATTTCAATAGGACTATGGTAATGAAAATCCAAAAAAAAATTCTGTTTTCGCTAGTGTCCAACGCCCTACGTTTCGCTTACTAGTGCATGGTCACGGTTTCTCTACGTAATTAAATAAGAAATGAGAGATTAGTAGGAAAATGAGTCACTGACATAGTCCAGTGGATTAAAATGTTGAAGTGGCAGTAGACGGGATACATAGCGCGGTGAACATGACGATAACCAATAAATAAATAAATATAAAGGGACAAATGACACTAATTGAGCTAGCCCCAAAGTAAGTTCGAGACTTGTGTTATGGGATACTAACTCAACGACACTATATTTTATAACAAATACATAAAGATACACATTCAAGACCCAGGACAATTTGAAAAAGGCCATTTTTCAACTTGCCCTGACCGGAGATCGAACCCGGGACCTCTGGTTGGCAGAATAGCATGGTGACCACTACGCCACGGAGGTCGTCAAAAGCCAATTCCAATGGGTCAAAAAGGATCTTGAATGGCAAACTTCGCTCCTTCTCATACTTAGGGCTCTTTCAGACCAGCCAGAGTATGCCTGCGACCCTGGTCAGCGACGGCACATAATAACAGGGATATGGACAGGGTAGAAAATATTTTATTTTTATTAGATTATTCAAAAATAATGGACCCATAATTTTGTTTAGCAAAGTATACAATTTCACAAATTTCGAAGTTTCGAATTTGATTTTGTCGCCTTTGGGTAAAAGTCATAGTTGATCGTGACGACATTATTTGCTAATCAGAAAAATAAAACAAAATTCTTATACCATACTTTTATAATCTAACTAATAAGCCAAAAAAAAGTTTTTAGTCCACATTAATATTTAGTTAGTTGCTTGCTCAAAGGAAGCTCTAACCCTAAAATCAAGTTCTGAAATACCAGTAAAATTTTACTGAATATTTCTACAAAATATTGTGTAGAAAGGAAACAAGAATCTTAAAATATTCGAAAATTTTAACCAAAGGACTGGACGTAAAAGGGATAGCTTTCAATGAAAATTTCACAAATGTTGAGTGAATTTTTGGCAAAATAACACGAATTTTACGCCCACCTAGATTGAACTAGGATGTTTCAAATAAGTTACGGAATTATTTGGGAGAAATAATTGAAATCTACACAATGTTAAATAGTTTCTGTTGCCGAAGCGAACCGTAGGTTTTAGGGTTTTGTACTCAAAGGGTAAAAACGGGACCCTATAACTAAGACTCCGCTGTCCGTCGGTCTGCCTGTCTGTCTGTCACCAGGCTATATTTCACGGACCGTGATAGCTAGACAGCTGAAATTTTTACAGATGATGTATTTCTGTTGCTGCTTCATCAACAACTAAAAGCAGAATAAAATAAACATTTAAGTGGGGCTCTGATACAACAAACGTGATTTTTTGCCGGTTTTTGCTCGATATAAATAACGGCAACAGAGAGGCGCTTAAATATTCACATTCTTTTTTATTGTATACTAGCTGTGCCCGCGACTTCGTCCGCGCGAAAATCCGTTCAGCAGTTTCGGACATTCGGGTGTACAGTGTGCATACAGACACTGACATACAAACAAAAATCTTATAAATCTTTTTAGTGTTCTGTTACTCTTTTTTATCGCCCACACCCATTTTTTGTTTATTTTATCAAATGTACAGACACGCGGTTCCTACTGTTTTATTATATGTATTGATCATAGCCAAGTGTCAAATTATAAATTAACAATATTATCCGAAATATTAACTAACCAATCCACAAAGCAAGATCAGAAGTCCGCATTTTCATTGCTAAGTGTCAAATTATAAATCAACAATATTATCCGAAATATTAACTAACCAATCCACATAGCAAGATCAGAAGTCCGTATTTTCACCGCCAAGTGTCAATTATAAATAAATCAACAATATTATACAAAATATTAACTAACCTACCCACACAGCATCAAAGCAAGATCAGAACTTCGGAAGTGCGTATTTTCATAGCCAGGTATAGCCAAATATCAGTATAAAAACAACAAACTCAACCATTTAATAATAGTAACTAACCAAATCTCGTGCAGTGCAAAACAATCAGCTCGTATTTATACATTTTCACAAAAACAACCATAGCGCATTTTAAAATTTCTTGAGGCGCCATCTGTTGCTATTTTATCTAAATATAAAATCGCCCATAGAAAAAATATTTTTACACTGTAAAGTTTAAATGATGATAACTTTTTTATCTGACATCAGATTTCGATGAAACAAAGCCTATATGTTGCTCAGGGATGAGCTTAATCTTTTAGTGAAAACTGTGTTAAAATCTGTTCAGTAGTTTTAAAGATTAGCGAGTACATACAGACAGACAGACCAAAAAATAAAATTTTTTTTTTTTTGTTGTGTTGCTCTTTTTTTATCGCCCACACCCATTTTTTGTTAATTTTATCAAATGTACAGACACACGGTTCCTACTGTTTTATTATATGTATTGATTAACTTTAAAAATAAACAATAAAATAAATATTTAAGGGGGGCTCCTACACAAGAAACGTGATTTTTATACTATGGTACGGAACGCTTCGTAGGCCAGTCCGACTCGCACTTGGCCGGTTAATATTTCAAATCTTTGCCCAATCAGCGAAGAGTACATTCATATGCCGTCTAACAACATTTTAATAGGTACTCAGACTAGCTGTGCCCATGGCCATGCCCGGGTGGTAAAATTTTTGAAAATTCTCACATTTTCCTACTATTTAGCCGTTTTTAGTTGAGTTTCATACAAACTTTCAGCCCTTATTTGAACTCTTTAGGGTTAGAGAATGAATTTCCAAAAATATTTCCTTAGTATACATTTACGTCGTACAAGAAACACTTGCGCAAGATTTTCATGCTTCTTGACCCAGCACCGGTGGGCTGTGCATTGATCAATCAGTCAAAAATATAATATAACTAGCTTTAACCCGCGACTTCGTCCGCGTAGGAGTCAAAAATGGTTCTAATGTGATTTCAATTGGTTTTTACGTTATTAATGTTGTGATAACATATGAATTATTATATTAAAATGTTCGAATACTTATAAAATATAACATTTTTTAATTATAACGTATAGGGATTTAAGGGCCTAGCAGACCCGGCGAACCTCCCTCTCCCGTTTTCTTCCTGTTCCAGTTCCCGTCAATGGTTAAACTAATCTTGTTTCTCCTTACAAACTTCGGACCCCCATTTCACCCCCTTAGAGATTGAATTTAGAAAAATTCTGAAATAAATATTTTCTCATTTAACGTCAGGAGTACTCCTACGAAGTTTCTAATAAAATAGTCTAACTAATCTTGTCACTCCATACAAATTTTGGACCCCCGTTTGACCCCCTTTGTGAGTTTTGAAAAATCCTTTCTTAGTGTACTTCTAGACCTCATAAAAAACCTATGTGCCAAATTTGAAGTCTATAGACCAGGGATCTCCAAACTATTTTGGACAAGTGACCCCTTTTCCAAAATGAACTGTTATCTCAGACCCCCATGGCCAAATTACCTACTTTTAAGATCAACCCCCTTATTTATAATGGTCTGCTAACTTAAAACAGCTGCTACAGAGTGTTATTTTTCATTCTGACTTGCGACATTCCATAAGCCTGTAGATTTCGGCCAGGAAGCGCACAGGCTTCTGTAGTTAAAATTCGCACTCCAAACCCCAGAGCGTTTCGGCCAGTTTCCCTACAGGCAATTGGAGTGAATATTATCAATCAAGTGAGATACGAATGCATGTTGATTTCGGTCAGAAAGCACACAGGCTTTTGTAGTTAAAGCACACACTCCAAACCCAAGAGCGTTTCGGCCGGGCCGGAAAATAGCGATAATGCTACTACACATCCCCGAGTAGCTCATCCAGCTCATTCAGGACTTCTAGCTTTCAAAGGTACTTTAATACTCAGAGCTCATCGGTCCGCTTGCGGTCTTATGCAAACAGAAAGCGAAACACGTTACAAAATTTATTCAAAGAGATAATACTATTTTTTATTGCTTTATTTCTTACTAGCTTTTACCCGCGGCTTCGCTCGCGTACAATTATGACTGTTGAAAAATTGTTGTGTTTTTCTGAAATAAACTCAAAATTATTTCATAATTAGTAGCTAGACGACATCCCCACTCCGTATCGGTAGCATGGGAAGGTTCTACTATTTCGAAATCGACGATTTTACCGCCCTTCTTATTTCGCCGCCCGGGTTAAGTGCAGTTCCTTTTAGTACTTAAACTAAATCGCTGTCTGTACATGGAAACCAATAAAACTACTATTCTTCTCATAACATTTGTACTGTCTTTTAAATTCTGAAGAGTCCCGTTCAAGGCCTGAATTACGATTGAAAACCGTAATTTGGTTCGCATAGCAATTGAGTAACTAATTCTGTGATTTGCTGTTACAATGCTGTGAAATCATAGTTAAATTGCCCAACAATCTCATCATCAAAGTGATTTCGTGTAATCGTTCTGAGTTTGCGATACAAAATAATGTAGTTTCTTTTCCACCATTGTAATACCCCTCTTTTTAAATTTTTTATCGACGCTTCCTTCATAAAAAAATTACTTGAACCTAACTTTCTTTTTGCCATCAAAGTTGTTCCGGTTGGTTATAAAAAAAAAATCTTGAACCTAACTTGCCTTCTGCTCTCACGGTTGTTCTGGCTGGTTATAAAAAAAAATAACTTGAACCTAACTTCCCTTCTGCTCTCACAGTTGTTCCAAGTGGTCATAAAAAAAAATATTTGAACCTTACTTCCCTTCTGCCTTCACAGTTGTTCTGAGTGGTCATAAATTTATTGCATGAAGATTAAAAATAAAAACTTCAATATTACCTAATTCTGTTTCCTACTGTATGCCTACGGAGATAATGCGAATTTACATTATGCCAAAACATAAAAACTTGAACCTAACATCCCTTCTGCCCTCACAGTTGTTCCGGGTGGTCAAGAAAAAATTACTTGAACCTAACTTCCATTCTTCCCTCACAGTTGTTCCGGGTGGTCATAAAAATTCATTAAACCTAACTTCCCTTCTGTCCCCACAAATGTTCTGGGCAGTCAAAATAAATACTTAAACCTAACTTCCCTTCTGGCCCTCACAGTTGTTCCGGGTCATAAAAAATAACTTGGACCTAATTTCCCTTCTGCCCTCAGAGTTGTTCCGGTTGGTCATAAGGAAAAAAATATCTTACTTAATTTCCCTTGTTTATTTTTAATACTCATGCAATAAATATATGACCACCCGGAACAACTGTGAAGGTAGATACCTTCACAGTTGTTCCGGTGGTAATATATGTTGTGGTCATAAATTTATTGCATGAGAATTGAAAATAAACACTTCAGTATAACTTAATTTTGTTTCCTACTTTATGCCTACGGAGATTATGCGAATTTACATCATGCCAATACAAATTAGACCAAAAGTTAATTATTCCAAAATGTAAGTATGCCAAACAAAATAATGCCTAGGAACTATTATGCTGAAATATTTTATGCCAAAACTGGTATGCCAAATAAATTATGAAAACATAAAGAAGGAATCCCGTTTCATCCCAGTGGTTATCGTTCTCTAACAGAAGTAGAGTCTCATATGCTTTTTGGAACGAAGTTCCTTACGGCAGGCTTGGAGGAGATAGGGATTTTGCTGCGCGACCGAACTGAAAAAAATGTGATAGTAAAACCGTAAGGATGACCTCGTTAAATGAGACGTACGCAGGCGCGACAGTCGTATACACATTGTTTCGATTCTACATTAGCCGAAGGAATTTCGTTCCTACCTGGTGTCCCACGACACCACATTCTTTTTTATCTTATTGAAGAGAACACGCTGTCAGTTTTCTAAGTGATAAGCTAGATGAGTGACAGTATGATGTCTTTTGTGTAAGGGGAAACAAAGAATCCGCCATGCTGCCTCATTACTACTGACATAGGTACTCGGACACTCGTATCGTCCAGCTTGATAGGTTTTTACTTTAATTAAGTAGCTGCGATACATAGAGATGTATGCCCGGTATTATACCATTTGATCATGTTGGTATAATACAAAAAATACCGTATATTACCGTATCCAACGGTATATTTGGAATTATTCATTTAATGTGTTTTAAATAGATACAGTACTTATTAAATGCGGAAAGAAGGGTAGGTTACGTATAATGACGACTCGGTCTCGCGGTACACAGTCTAAAATTACTTTTGAATGGCTACAATCTTGAATTAAAAGAAATTTTTATATAGTTATCTCTTGTTAAGGTGGTTGTAAGTCATTAAATATCTTACACAGGGTGTTTGGATTGGTATTTTTGTCTATTAAACCAAAAAGAACTATATTATTAGTTTTACAATATAAGAATTGATTAATAATAAGAAGCGGTTGGTCTCAACGCAGCTTGCCGTTGAGCTTAATCACCTAAGCCTGTCTGCTTTTGAAGAGGCGTTTTAACAGCTCTCAAAGCTCCTTTACATTTAACTTGTTCTTCCGTTCAGACCAACCAAATAAATACTTACAAAAAAAAAACGCCTTTAAAAAAAAGGTAATCGCTTAGCAAAAGACACTCAGCGCCATCTATTATTTTTTTGCAATACTTAGTTCTTGCCGAATCGTTTATCGCAATTCCTACGGGAACAGTATTTTTTTCCAGGATGAAAGGTACCCTATGTCCTTTTCAGTAGTCCTCACTATGTGTATGCAAAATTTCAAGAAGATAGCTTCAGTAGATAAAGCGTGAAGAAGTAACAAACAAACAAACAAACAAATATACAAACTCACTTTCGGATTTATAATATTAGTTTGGATTAGTTTGGATTTGGATTGGATTATGTCAGCCAATCAGATTCTTCTTTGAAATACATAGATTATATACATGTTTAATAACGATAAATAGTGCCTTAGTTGTCTTACTTAATACGGAAAGTAATGTTTTAAATATTTTGCAGAGCTTGTAGCAATTATTTTACACGAGGACCCCAAAAAGTAAGTGTATGTGCGTTAGGACCACGGGTGTACTTCTCAGAATTGACCTGCTATTCTTACGTGACTTACTCTATTGTGCCGTAACTTCGAAATGCCTTAACAGATTTGGATGTATGTGGGAGTCCTAAAATTGTCCCGAGTAACATAGGTTTAATTTTTTCTTTTCGAAAAAGTACTTCGCTAATTGACATAATCCGCGATATGTACCGCGATTCCGAGTCCATAGTTAGGACTGCTGTTGGTGACTCTAAACCCTTCCCCGTGACAGTCGGGGTTCACCAAGGCTCGGTTCTCAGTCCATACCTGTTCAGTGTGATATTAGACGAAGTGTCTGACAGCATCAGAGACACACACGAGCAATCTCCGTGGCTGCTTGTGTATGCTGACGATATCGCACTGGCGGATGCGGACAGAGGGAGACTGGTGCGACGCGCAAATGTATGGAGGGAGTCGCTTGAAAACGGTGGACTGAAGCTAAATGTGGCGAAGGCTGAATACATGGCTTGCAATGCTACAGACCACCCACCCGTACGCATAGGCGAAGACTTGGTCAACCGTACGGACCAGTTTAAATACTTGGGATCTGTACTACACGTGTCCGGAGACATCGATGCCGACGTCAAGGCCAGTATATCTGCCGCATGGCCAAAGTGGCGAAAGGTGACTGGTGTCATTTGTGACCCCAAAATGCCGGTTAGGTTGAAGGGGCAGGTCTACAAATCCATCGTTAGACCTGTCTTTTTATATTGGAGTGAAGCGTGGCCTTTGCTTGAGCGGCATAAGCAGGAGTTGCGTGTCACGGAGATGCAAATGCTGCGTTGGATATGCGGAGTGTCACGGAGAGATCGTGTGAGAAACACCCGCATCCGCGGCAGCCTTCATGTCCGGGACATAGCGAACAAACTGAAGGAAAGTCGCCTACGCCTACGCTAGTACGGTCACGTCCTACGAAAGCCGGCAAGTTACGTGGGAAACAAATGTATAGCCATGCCGCCTCCGCCGGGGCCCGGCAGGCGGAGTAGACCCAAGAAGTGCTGGCTTGACGTCGTCAAAGATGATATGCGGGCTTATTGTCTTACAACCAAGGATGCTCAAGACCGTGCAAAGTGGAGAAGAAAAAGTCGGAAGGCGGACCCCGGGCTTCTCAGCATTGCAGCTGAGGACGCAACTGGGAAAACACTGAGATGAGAGAGAGAGAGAGAGAGAGAACCATTTGAAGACCTCTATGGCCTAGTGGTCATCATGCCACGCTGTCACACACGCAAATAGTCTGTTTGTAAAAAATAACTATATAATAAACGGCAGAATACGTAAGTTAATATTATATCTTCAAAAAAATAAGATCAATCCTGTGGGCAGCTAGATTAGGTTTTTTATAATATGTGTATTTTTTGTAGAATATTTTATATTTTACTTTTTATAGATATATTATAAAACACTAATCTAAGAAAATATGAATAAATAAAGTGAATAATAATAAATCTTTATTCAAATAAACTTACAGAGAAACTTAACATATTGTAAATTAAAATTAAAAGATAGGTATATATTTATTGTAGAACCTGAGCTAACATTTTGACAATCTTGTATTTCAGGCGGCACAATGCTAGGCTAAAGTAGGTACTATAAACAATCATATCTAAATCAAATTAACCATTAAACATATCTACTTTATATAAATTAAAAACATTCTTAAAAATGAGGAAAAATAAAAATTATATATATATATATATATATATATATATATATATATATATATATATATATAATACAACTTATTTTAAAACTGTTAGTAAGTCCTCTGTATCCTCATAGGTCATATTTAGAAGGGCTTTTTGTAGTATTCCCTTACACTTTTTTAGATTTGAGTGATAAAAATCTAGTCTTCTATTTAGTTTATATAAATGAGTGGGCCAAGAAATAAAAAGAACCTAGATGAGAAAGCAAATTTCGTACCTTAATGAGGGCAAACATTATCTCTCCGTCTTCTGTTACTATTGTTAATAAATGGAAGTGCAGTGTGTACTAATAATTAATAAAGACGTTTTAGCAATGCCATCCCATGACGTAATACAGTAAGTCAATATAGACTGTCATAAGGCAAAATAAACTTGTTTTGTTATGGCTGAATTTGCGATTGATCTTATTTTTTTGAAGATATATATTAACTTACGTATTCTGCCGTTTAAAAGTTCAATGTGTTGTTAAAAAGATAATGTTTTATCAATAAGTATACCGAGGTATTTTATTGATTTTGTGTTAGCAGTTTTTGAACAGTTGCAGGTGGTGATAGTATTACTGCAAAAGTGTGCAATAATATTGTTGTTTGTGTGACCTGATTGTGAATGACGCATATTGAATTGAATAAATTTAGTTTTGTCTTTGTTAAGGGTTAAAACATGTCCTTGGAGCCAGTCATTTACAATATTGAATCCCTGTTGTGCGAGTTTGTATACCTCTGTTATGGAATTTGCAGAGAACAGCAAGGCAGTATCATCAGCATGAGAAATTAGAGTTCTTCCTTCCAAATTTAAATTACAGAGGTCATTTATGTATATAAGGAAGAAGGTTGGGCCTAAAATACTTCCCTGAGGGACCCCAAATAAAGTGTTTTTTTGGTCAGAGCTGATAATATTACCTATTTTCACGCATTGAGTTCGGTCCTCTAAATAGTTTGAAAACTTTAGTTCAACTTTAAAACTTTAGTTGGTTTCCTCTTATACCTATGATTTGAAGTTTATCTAAAATAATTGGAATAGAAATTGTGTCGAAGGTTTTTGCTAGATCAAGGAAGATTCCTATTGTTTGCCTGCCATTATCAAGTTCCCGCACCAAGTGATCAGTAAGATAATGTACGGCATCTGCGGTTGATAATTTGGACCTAAAACTGAACTGCATTTTTGAAAGCATGTTATTATGTTCTAAATATTTTACAAGTCTGTTATTAATGATTTTCTCTAACACCTTCGAAATCGAGGGCAGAAGAGAAATAGGTCGGTAATTTGAAACTTATATACAGGAACAACGACGGCTTTTTTTAAACATTTGGGAAAAACACCTTCTGATAGACACTTTTAAAGAATATAAGTCAAGGGGCGTACTAAAATATGTCTGAATTTTTTTAGTATTGAATTAGATATATTGTCCCACCCAGTGGCACAGCTATCTTTGAGGTTCATGATGATAGCTTCTACTTCCGACTCATCAGTGTCTAGCAACACGAATGAATTTGGCGAATAGTTCGATAATGAAGAAAAAGGCAATGAAGGTGAAGGATTTTGTAGATTTTCAGTTAATGTTTTACCTGAATTAACAAAGTAACTATTTACAATATTTGCAGATGTCAGTTGTGATTCGTTTGATTGTAATAATCTTGAATATGATTCATACTGTTTTGCTGTGTAAGTAATATTTTGAATACACTGCCACATTTTTTTATTATCAGTTCCAGCCTTTAGTAAAAGATTTTTTTCGTAACTGCATTTTATTTTTTTAAGTAAATTATTGCAGAAATTACGATATCGTTTATACGTTAGCTTGTAAGCCCTGGTGTAATCCAAGGCTTAATATTCTAATTTTTATTTCTAACCACTGAGTTTGTTCTGTGATTTAATATGGCTTGTCGGACATTTTTAATAAAGTAAGTCATACAGGTGTCCGCTTCAGCACAATTGTAAACTGGGTCAAACTCAATGTTGCATAAATCGACTTTAAGTTTATTATAATTTATTTTCGAGTTAATTTGTGAAAGAAATGTATTTGTTAATTTGCGATTTAGGGTTAGTAGGGCAGCTTTATGGTCAGTGATAGATGAGTTGGGAACAAGGGCTATAGAGCGAAAATTTGTCTTAACCATAATATGATCCAAGCAGGTACCACTTTTAGGACGCGTTATAAATGTATGTGCAGGCAGTGTTGTGCCCATGAAACACATAAGTTTAAATACTCCAGCACATTTGAGTCTGTATTTTCTGGACGAATATTGATGTTTATATCACCAATCATTTATATATTTTTGAATGAAGATAGATTTTGAAATGTATCATTAAGCGAGTTAGTGAAATTATTGGTGTTAGTATGAGAAGGGGACCGATATATGGCTAATACTGCAATATCCAATTTTAATCAATAACTGATTGCAATCTGATAAATTTGGTTCCTCGACGGTGACATTTAGAGTATTTCTAGCGTAAACAACCACCCCACCATTTTTATTAAAATTATCTGTACTATTGAACGTATTGTACCCTTGCATAATTGGCAAGTTATCGCGGTCTTGTAAAAAGCACTCTGTTAAAACCACAATGTCACATCAATAAGAAGCCTTTGTAAAAGAATACAAAAATTGTCGAAATTCTTATAGATACTTTGGATATTTTGTGTAATGAAGGTTAGTGGGTGACTGAACTCGGACAGATACTGTTTGCAATGTTCGGCTTCACAAGCCCTAGATTCGGATACAGAGAAATTATCTAAATCAGATATTAACTTATCAATGATTAATAAATATAATTAAGTTCAAGAATAATCTAATAGGTGGCGCTCTTAGGCGCCTTCAAAATCAATAGAATTATTGTATCGTTTTTCCGCCATAATTTTTGCAGGACAGTTAAGGTCACCTGTTTTATGGTCACACGGTTTTTTGAAGTGCAGGCACGTCGCGCATTTTGGAGGTTCTGCTTTCTTTGCACATTCCTCAGTGGCATGCCCTACCACACCGCAATGTCCGCAGGTGCTGGTCACCTTCCTGCAAGTTTTGGCCGCATGTCCATATTGCTGGCATTTAAAACACCTCGTCACAAGAGTAAAATCTTTCACAGGATACGATTTCCAGTCAACAAATACCCTACCTTTATTTATGAGGGCCTTTCTTATACGAGCCGGGAATTCTATGACATAATTACAGGTCTCGGCGTTCTTTTTCCCCGATTTGTGACTTAGCTTCACTGATGCCAAAAAACTTTCTAGGGTCGCATCTTCAAATATTTCGGCTATATTTTGGTCAAATACGTAGGTCAGCACTTCGTTTTCTTGCATACCTGTCGGAACACCGACCACAACGATTCTAGGCCTGCGCTTAAGGGGCTCGTCCACAATAAGGCCAGAGTTGGTCAGTTGTGTTGAACGCTTCAGCTTCTCTACGTCATCCTTGTGCTCTATGCTCATTATAACGCCACCATTTTTTGTCTTTCTGACACCTCTTACGTGCAGTTTCATTTGGGAAGGGCTGATTATTTTTTGGACTAGAGATTTAGTCTCCTCGCTCGTTTTCTGCTTGTCAGTGGGGTAGATTGCAATCGAACTTACTTTATTGGGCTGTATTAAAACATTAGGACCCTTTTTACCATGTCGGCAAAGGAAGATGTACTAGGGGCGGGCTGCGATGCTTCTCTAATGCGTGCCTTGAGCTCTTGCAGCTGTTTCGATAGGTCGAGCTTTTCGTTAAGCGTTTGGAGATTGGAGTGGGCTAAAATAGTTTTTTTTTCAAGGACTGGTACTGGACTGCCATTTGTGACGTATAATGACTGGCCTTCCTACATAAATTATGGACTCTCAGTTTTTGTTCTGAGTTCAGCTTCCCTTCGGCAGAAATAGAACACACCTCATTAAGGCATTGCTCTACATTCTTCATCCAGTTTTGGATTTCGGGCGTAGAAACTACAGCCAAAGTTTCCTCCTGCGATGCGGGCTCGTGGACGGGCGTGGGCGGCGGGTTGCGGCGCGTCAACCCGCTCCGGTTAAAGGGGCTACCATCCATTTTTTCTTATTTAATTTTATTTACCACACATTTCCTCACAAAACACTAGCGATAATTACGAGAGCTGACACGACAAAAAAAAAAGAACTGTGTCTAGGTGGTACCTAGTTTTTTTACAAATAGACAATATTACGGTTTCGGAATGTTTCGGAGAGTCTTGTAAAGTACTTCTTAGTATCTATTAGCAAGTAAATTATTTATGGTACAAACTATGTTCCAAAGGTGCAATATACTATCACATCTTTATCCCTCATGGGACAGACAGGTGTTGCGGCTCTAAACAGAGAGAGCTCCTAGGGCGTAAGGCAACTTTTAGCTTTATAAATTGAATATGATAAATAGCGATTTAGGCTCCATTATTCTCATAATTTGATGTTATTTATAGTAGGTACTGATATCTATAGTTTAGTTTTTTATTAATAGTTAAATTACTGAGTTTATTCATAGTAAAGTTTTTATATGTTCATGTAATATGAAACTGAAATGGTAAATAAAGTAATAACTTTTATTAGAAATTCACGAGTAGTTATATTGAAAACACAACCCAATTTACATTTTGCTTTATTTTTGATGGCTACTATGAATACAAATAGTTCTCACCAATCGAATATAGTTCAAAGAAAAGGTAATCAATTTAACTTCGAATACAAATCCATTCAGAGCCTGTATGAATAAAACAAATTGTAAAAAATAGGGCATTCAATTTCTGCAGAAATATTTTTTTTTCTGAAGGAACCACCTACTGATTTCTATGCAAGTCACGTAAGCTAATATTAAATAAGTTTCTTTTTTATATGATCATTATTTTGTTTCCTTTTTCAATCTTAACGACCACCATCACGCTAAGCGTGGCCTTTGGGTTTTACGGCTTTGAGCTCTGTCTACCCCGACAGGGATAAAGTTATGAAAATGTATCAGTCAAATTTTGAATTTATTATTAATGTATCCCGAAATTGTAAATGACCAAGAAAATACATTGAACATCAAATATATAACGTCTAACAAAATATACTGAAGCTATTTTAAAGGTGAATTCAGTCCACGATACTGAACAACTTTCCCCAAGAAACATGTATCGAAATATGAGAACCCGGATCAGCTGATCGGTCAACTTGAATGGGAAGCCAAAAAATATTTTTCATATTTTAATATATGTTTCTTGGAGAAAGTTGTTCAGCATCATGGACCTTATACTATACAGCCTTAAAATAGTTTCAGTATATTTTGTTAGACCATGTATATTAATTGCATTAACAATTAAAAAAAACACTACTAAATAACTTCAATTTTTCAGGAATAATACATGTCATAATATGTCATTCGGGATGAAGTAAGATTTCTAACGATACACATCACTTAATTTTTTTGGAGCTATCTTGTAAATGTCACAGTCCGTTTTAACATAAAAATTTTAAACGATAGCGTGAAGATAAATTCCGGTAATGAAGAATCGTATAGAGCTATTACTAATATTTTATCGACGAACATTTGACATTGGCATTCTTATGAGAATAAGCAAGAGAGGCCAATGAGAGGAATAATTGCCTTCTACCTGCAAGCCAGATCGAAGGGTCTAAAAATTTAAGGTGCTTTTAACAAGCTCAGTAGGAAAAGTAAAGAGCCGCTAAAAATGTTCATGCTGACATTAAACAACAAGGAGGAAAAAGCTAAAGTCTACGAAATTAAATCGATTCTAGGGTGCATGGTTGATTGATATACAACCCCTGAAATTCTCTGAACTTATTCCCCAATGCAAAAGGTGCCAGGCATATGGACATGCTCACATGTATCGCCATGCATCGTAACTGATATTCTACACATATTTTGTCCTATACCTATGTGTATGAATGCATAGAAAGTAGTTCAGTATCATGGACTCAACTTGCTCCAAAATGAGGCAAAATTTTGACTGGTGGTAAGAGATCACCTGTATGTTTGATTCAGCATTTTAGAAACCTATCATTTTTTTGTTTTTTAAAGCCTTTCATTGACACGCATACAAACTTGCACGCTAACTTGTATACAAAGTGCATATAAACATACGTACGTACATACAAATATATAATACTCAAATTTCTATACGCGAGAGTAATATCGGAAAGTTGCAAAGACATTTTCAAATGAATGATTATCGGATGTCACATCACTACTCCGTATTTTGACAACGTCATTACTCCTATTGTTTACATAAAAGTTATTATCACTTACAAAAGTAAATATTTATTAATTACGAGTACATTCGTAAAAAGTAGGCCTACTTAAGCCTTAATCATATTTTTTTGACACTAAGTCTCCGAATTATTTGACTTTTCAACCACATTCAATGTTTCGCGCGAAATCGAGTGACACAGGTTCATCCTCGACACTGCGGGGCCGGGGGCGCCGAGACAATGGCTGGTTGGGGTCAACTTATGTACGTAAAATAGTCCTAAAAAAAATAACAAATTAGTCTAATACTTAATGGCTCTCGTTAACTGACGCGTTTTGACTTACTCAATACTGTACTATTTATAAATTGAATTATAATACTATATATCCATATACTCGGGCTTTAATTGTTGGTCTTTTTTATCGAGTAAAGTACACTTAATTATGTAAATAGCTCGTTAACGTATCACAAGATAGTTCAAAATTAACACATATTTTTTGTAGTCGTAACAAATCATATTTCTTTGAGATACAGGTGTTAAAAATCGTCAGTTTACCCTATACACAGCCTTAAAGCTGTGCGCATTGACCTCAACGCCGTAAACTGTAGCTAGAAAGCTTACTGGCGCGGACTCCGACGATTACCATATAAGGCAATGCTGCGGTCACTGCACGTTACAATGAATCATCGCTCACTTAGCGCTCGGATTGATTATATAAATAATAAATGTAATTATACAAATAATCACGTGTTACGGTCAGCACGAAAACCTGCCAAGTTCAAATTTAGAAGTATTATTATTTTAGATGTTTTTAAAGTGCATCTAAACTTGGCATTGGATTGGATTTCAACCCTTTTTAGGCAAACAATAAATAATTTAACAGGTATGTTTATATTTCAATACTTTTTTCAAGAAATCGTACCTATTTTTTCTTTTTGATAAGATATCAAAACGTCGTTAGTGTAGCAAGAAATGAACTTTTCATATATACTGCAGACAAAAAAACAATATCGCATTTCAATTATACCGCTAGCGCCATCTATCGAAAGTAATTTATAACAATAGAAGCCTGATTTTTAGGTAAGCCGTATTTAATAATAAGCTATACAGTGTGTGACAATATTTTATACCCCCTCCCCCCCTCCTCCTCACCCCTCCTCATCGTATTCTCATTATATCACTGGTTCATAAATATTTTGATTTAAAATTAAATATTCGATTGAGTCAACTCACGCTTGACCGATTTCTTAATTTTTTTATCTACATATAAAAGACGACCTGCGTGCCAAACTTCATAACGGTAGCACAATTGGAAGTGGCGTAGAGGTTTTGATTACCGGTCAGTCTGTCATACAGTGCCCTAATTAGCTATTTTCACAGGGTCATTTTTTCAATTTTATCTCTGTACTTGCAATAGGCACTGAGCTACAGGGGGGTCAAAAGTGGGTCGAAACGGTTCGTGTAAATAGTGCACGGCATACGCGCGGCCTGTTAGACCGCGCTACCGTGCGCTTAGATACTTTAAACGAGAAACAACGGCACTGACCATTTCTCGTGTGTGTAAGCAGCTAACACTCGTACCAAATTTGCTAAGCTGCCGAAAGACATCTGACTAGCTTGATGACTGCCATACAATGACGACAGCCGGGAAGCTCTGCTTTATATATGAATGTAATGCAGATTTCGTGAATATACGTAGGTATTATCTATTTATCTATCTTTAGTGCCTTCCGTAGCTCGGAGGAGCTCGAGATTTTTTCATGCCACTTTTGGTCACCCAGCTGACTGCGGACCTCACCCGACTGAGGTTGCTTAACACCGAGGTCCTCAAACCTCGCCAGATCGCGTTTACATATTGCATCGCCGTGGCACCCAAAAATACACAAAAATAAAAATTCTTCCATGCTGGTCTGGGTGAAAAGGAAAAACTTAGAATGTACCAGCTCCTTCTCTTCCCGCACAGATCGCAGGAGCCGATCAAGGGAATGGGCAAAAATGAAAATCGTGTTATTAGGCGATGCAGCCAGCAACCCATCACTATTTTGATTCCTTCTACCACCTTCTCGCTCACCGTCGAATCACGCTAAAAGTGGCTTTAGAGTCTTGTGGCTCTAGGTTCTATCTGCTTGGAGCCGCCAGATCCATAATGCTCTGTTTACTCCATTAGGGATAAAGACTTGATTTATCAAAAATAAACTGATTCTTACTCTGGGTGTCACCGTGGCAGCGAGCAGCCACGAAAACCGCTGTTTTTCAAAATGTTATACATACGAGTACTATCAAAAACCGGGACCAACGGCTTTACGTGCCCTACGAAGCACTCATCCATGTGCGGGCCATGGCTGGGAAACGCTAGGTAGCATTGCGCAGGTACTCACACCGGGCCAACAAGCTACGCAATAGGCTGAAAAAAGCCGAAAATAAAAACACTTACTCTAGATTGGACCCGCGCGGGGCGAGGAAAGATCCCCAGCAAAATGAATAATAATGATAGATAAAAGTATATGGCGAATAGTCACTTTCAGCCTCATGCATCCTCAATACAGTATTTGATTAATAGGTAAAAAAGATACTTATATTACGCGAAACTCGGAACCTAACGTAATTTATTTCTTTCGAGCACGAAAATACAAATGCGACTCAAAGCGTTAATGATATTCAATTTTCTTTTTCTATTAATTTTCTCTTCTGCAACCAGAGAGAAATTGCGACCAAAGCAAATACTTATCATACCTACGACTGAAACGTTTGTATTTTATCCTACTTAACAAAGTAGGTTTTCATCTATCTTAATGTATGTTTGCTTAGGTCATATCTAACAAGTCAATTTTTAACCAGTTAGTCTGTACCGACTAAGCAGGAATTTTGCATACTTGTTTAAATCCAATGACAATACAATATTATGAAGTCAAAGAGATGTTCTGATGATGGAGTCGGGAGATATTCGACATAACTCATTTACAAAACTAGATAACCTCATTTATTAGGACTCGTTTGATTGGTTTTGACAAGCACTTAATGGTAGGCGATGTCTAGGGTCTGATTACGGAGACGGAATGTGATTGATGGAACTCAGGAAATAAACGACGCAACTCCATAGTGTTTGAGCTTATTTCATTTGCCTTAATAAGTACTTTGGCCTCGCAATAAAAGCTTGTACAAAAAGCTTATTTTCTTTGAAGATTCAAAAACACTCGCCAAATGCTCCACCATTACGTAATCTTTCGAGACCAAAATATATAGATCTGTGCCACAAATAACCTCAGTCAGAACTTGGTCATAATAAACTTAAACGATTAATAAAATTTATTTTTGTATCATTTTATTCTAAAACTTACATTGAAACAAAGCAAATGAGGAAAGTACGTGTTTCTAGCGTTTTCGCAAGTTAAGCAACCCCGGGTATGGTTCGCACTAGGATGAGTGAGTACAAGTGGTATTAAAAAATTTAAAGCTCCTTCGAGCACGGTACCTCCTCCGCCACATGCCACTCCTTTTTCACTCCCGTCAAATTTTGTGCCATTCCTCCGTGCTTCAAAAGGCACGTAAAAGCCAACGGCTGACTTTGAATTACCGTTGTCAAGCTATGGTAGATACCTATAAAGGCAGCTTGAAAAATCTGCCGCTAGTGCTGGCCACTTACACACACCAAAAACAAACGAAGCAAATAATACTTAGCTAATTAAACCCCGAGTAAGTATTATCATGTTACACAAACTTCGGAAGCCTATCAAACTCTGCGCTTGTCGTAATACATAGTATTTAGTTAATAGATTCAGGTGTTACTTTGTGTAAGTCAAAGTTACATACTATATGATTTGAATTACTTTGTGCAATTCCGCCACCGGTTAGTTCATTCAAACTTTTGCCGGAAGACACTACTGTTAGTCCCAACATACCTGCCACCAACAGCCCGTGTGCACCCGCCACCATCAGCTGATGCATGCTCCCTCCGATACTGCTTCATCCGCTGAGGCTGTAGCAACATCGGACACTGCATACGCGACACATAGTAGTTTGTAAGGGCCCAAATTAAATAGATAATAGAATCGGCTAACAGTGGTAAAATTAGGGCATAAAGGGTGACTTTTGAACCACCAGCCAATTTTTTGTCTGTCCATGATACTGAACTACTTTCCGTGTAAGTTTGATGTTATATAAAATTGTCTATGGTACTCTAATCTTAGGTTCAAGATGTTTCATTTCACGAGTGCTCCCAACACTTGGTTGTAGTTGTAATGCGCTTTTGTGTGCGCAACAAGTTAACCAATTCATTGTTAATGTTAATAAGCAAAATATGCGAGAGTTTATCGGTAAACTAAAAAATAAAATATAAATCACAATTTTTGCAGTGTAAAAAGTTTGTAAGTCCACACTAAAAACTATTAAAAATAAAGCTAGTGGCCCTGTGGACTGCAGACCTCGTGAAATACCCCAAACCCGTGGAAGTTTATCGGATAAGAAAGTTGTCTGAACAAAAAAATTGCGTCTTATCAAGGGTAACAATAAAGAATTATAATTTTATTTACGATATGGCTAAAATGTGAAATTTTTAAGCTTTCAAAGCCAATACTTCCGTTTTTTTGTCAAATATCGTACTAAAAGTACATAATTATTGCACCTGCTCACAAAATTTCACTAGAAACAATTGACCGCATCGCCTAAATCTGCATGACGACTCGCAATTGTATTCAGGTAAATAGCTGTTTAAACCTTTTGAAGTAAGATTGCGTTTTAATAAAACGGGTTTGTTAACTTGAAATGATATAACTAATATCATTTCAAGTTAACATTTATCCATCACGGATATAATCGGTCCAGTTTTTGGGATGGCGATCGTTTGCCAAATAGCTTTAAGTTTAGCTTAAATGGGAGTTAAGCTGTCCAGTGAGCTAATTGCCCTAGACGAGGTCAATGCTTTTATTATTCCACAAATGCTCAGCCTGGCCCTGATTTTACGGCTAGTTTCAATGGGGAAGCGCCCATAATGCTGTGAAACGAGAATTCGATACAATCACGGAATAAGATACGATTGGCGTTGTACTTTAAGGGCTTTACCTGGAGTGTGTTTCATGCGGAACGATTCGCGTAGCTGTGAAACGTTGTTCTAGAGTCTCATGTGACTGTGTCTACTGTCTAAGCTCCGGGACTCTGTATGGGCGATCCTTACAAATCTCTCGCATAGCTGTGAAACCAGCCTAAGTTTTGGGGTTTGAGGAGTATAATTTTACTCTAACTGTAGGTTATTGTTATGAAAAAATGTTAGCTAAAAAGTTGCAAACGGAATAAGCCAAAGGTTTTTGTGGTTGCAACGTAATTCTTGGATTGACACTATTTCAATAAAAAATTGCATCATTTTTTATTTATTTATTATAAAGGACCACAAACAGGTTTACAATACAATGCTTCAACTGAACAAAATTCTAATTGTAGACCCAACGACGTTGGCCACATACATTATATCACGTATATCTTAAGAGTGAAACGCTAATCCACACTACAAAAATCAAAAACCCTGGTGCATAAAGAGCTGACAGTGCTGTACAAGAAAAATATCTAGCTTATACCTACATAATTGTTGCATACAAAAGCCTTTGATGTTATTAATCAGTTTTCATCGAATGAATTCATAACACATTTTTATTAAGATTTTGTTAGATAGATAAACCCAATCTTAATTTTAAAGATGTACAACTAATTAAAAACATTTTTTTTAGCACGAAAGTAATAAAAACAATCATAAAAAAAAACTAGAGTGACAGACAACACTTATTTATAGAGTTCCGTACCCACCCAAACCAAGGACCCTGGCTAGTAAAATTACAAAACTAAAACCGCGAAATAAATCAATGTGAACCCAAATAAACATATAAACCGCTATAAATTTACTGAAAAATAGTTCAATAATGTAGTCTCTATTGTTGGCCCCTCCTGGATTATTTATATGTAAAGGTGGCCCCTACTATTACCTTGTCTTTTACCTCTGACTTTATAAGTTATGGACTTTGACAATAAAATATGTAGATGTGACAACAACTAACGCTATTTCTCTTTTTATTAAATTTACAAAAAGTAGACTCCGATGGTATGCGATGAGACGAACAATAAGAAAGCTGTGTGCCTGCCTGAAAGAGACCCTCAGGTCGCCCACCTGGTGGACAAGTTTGAAGCTATTAAGTGGCTAATCTGCCCGACCCGACATTCCAGGACAGACTAACCTGGCGCTGAGTAACAAGGAGGGCCGATTCCGTATATAGCGGGAAAGAATATACTTGCTAAGCCAAAGAATATACTCGTACATCCCTGTTACCACGCCAGGTTCCCACAGAGGGGTACGCAGAGAATATGAACCTCAACTTGCTACGATCCTGACCACATCCTGACAGACCTCTCTCGCTTCATCTATACTTATCACTCGCTTTACGCATTCTCACCGGATATACTTGTCAACCTCGAGGACCCTGATTCACTCTTTTAATCACATTTGCTTTGTAGACCCTTTAAGTAAAGCAACATTATTATGTTCTCTTTTAAAGAAATCCACCCAGAACGTACAGTATTGACAGTTTATTTCCAAGGACAAAGGACATTATGTACTTTTAGGATGCTTGGGAAAGTTTGTTTAAAATCACTCTCATTTATCTATCAACTGCCTAGCGTTTGATTATGAGAAAACCTTTCTTTTAGTGAGAAAGAGATTTAGTCCAAGAATAACAGAGCATATTATATAGCCAGCTCGGCTATATAATATACTCTGAAACCCTACATCGGAAAGTCAATATAAAAAAAGTATTGAGTATCGGACACTGATTTAAGAATGTGTATACAATGCTGCATCTTGATTAAATATGATATTTACATTTTAGTTGTAAAATGACCCAAACATTTTCGGACAGACTAAAAATCCATGGAAAATTCATAGAAGAGGTTTTTTTGCCATACCATTACCTATAATTTCATAGTCAAAAAATATAATTTAGCGCGAGGCGAACGCGACTAAGGTTTTTTTATCACCAACGATGACGTGTTAAATTTTAACTCTCATCTAGCTAGAAAAAGCTTATGTTATATGCTTCTTACAACCTGAGCTGAAGTAAAATAAGTAAAACAATTTCTAAGCGATAAAACTTTTTAGGATAGAAACCTTCGCCGAAGTTCAAAAACAATTACAGGCAGTGAAAGCGACTGTAACGAACCCAACTACGGTTCAATAAAGTTCGCGGCAAAAGTATATGAAACACAAACGACCATAAATATTCATCATCGTGTTCATAACAGCAGCACAGACTAGTTAGATTTTGCGGACAGATTATAATCAAACTTGGGACTGCGTCCAGAGTCCCGTGATGCAAATAAAAACAATATTAGATGTGACACTTTCAAATAAGTTACAAGTCAAAAGCCTGAATTGATGGCGCCACCGTTAGTTAAATTTAGTTCCGAATTTAACGCAATATGACGTGGTCTACTAACTAATTTGTTTGAATTTAAATGTTAGACACCGTTGCATAATTAATGGGTATACGTTTTAAATACAGAACGGTTATATCCTAGGGTCCCACCCGCGCAATATGCGTCCCCATTGCTGGGCCCCACACCTCTCCCCCGTTCTCGTCTTGTCGCGTGTGTTGGGGGGTGAACACGCACACACACATATTGACGTATGCACAGATGTTTAGTTGCGTTTGTAGTAGTAGTAGGCATAAATGATACAATCCGCTTCTATGGAGTGCCTGTGACATTGCTTAACTAGCAAGTTTAACAAACGAGCACCTCTAAGTCTACTTTAACAATCTTTTCTCTAAATAGTGTATTCTTCTTCTTTGTTGTGTCACGTCAATGACTGAAATTTATTAATTAAATTATTCCCGACAAGTAGGAGGCTGCAGTAACAGTTTTTTATGTACTGCATCAAGACGACAGTTGAAAATGAAGCAGGACATTTACTCTGACAACGAGACAGGAGAAACTAAATAAAAGCTTGTCAAAAACGGCACTCCTTAGATTACTTAAGTATATAGTATGACGCTACTGATTTGAGGAGTAGTTTTTTTCTGTTAACTGTAGTATAGTGTCTGCACTCCTTAAATTGGTAGCATACTCCCTACATGAATTATTTAGGAAAGCAGATTTTTAATGAATGTGAGTATGTAACTTGATGCACTCTCTTGTTTCCAAATAAATAAAAAAACACGACTCTGTAGTGTATGTACTTGAGCTCATTATTATCTTACCTACCCTTATAACCACCTTTCTATGTAGATCACCTAGATTATTCATCCTTGATCTGGGCAGCCATACCTAAGACACAAACCTATGTACTATTTGTGCACTATATATAAACCATGTTCCCTACAATAAAGTATTCAGTTAACGAACGTCTTCGACCGTGTTTCATTAGAACACCCCCTCGTACTACCACCATATGGCGACCCTGCTAGACACTGTTTCTAGACAGTGTAAAACTGCTATAGGTTCCGAGCCATTACACGTTCCACGAGTTACAGTTCAATAAAGTGGCGTTATACTTTTGCAAGATGGGCGGAGCCACGTCCAACCAGCAGCCCCAGAAGGAAGAAATTATAATTGCTCAAACTGGCGCGGGCAATGGTGGCAATTCTTCCCAGTCACAAGTATCATCTGTACTGTTCCCCATGTTACTTACGATACTCATTATTGTTGCCGTGCTGTTCTCCTATTTCATCTGGAAGAAGATCCATAAGTGCCTCACAAAGAAGATCGAGCGACAAGCTGCAGCTGCCAGTGTACGCAGGCAAGTGTAATACGCAAGAGCAACACCCACCCACCAACCCGAACATCAACACCATTATGAAGTAAGTGTTATAATTGTGAAGTTAGTTTGTGTTATCTCTGATGTCCGAACTACAAGACATATATGAAGAACTTAAAAACCTCCGGGACAATATAAGAAAACTTGGTCCTGTACGTAGGAAAAAAGAAATAGGGCAGAAAAAATTTGCAGAAGCAAGACAACTATATCAAGAGTATGAACAATATATAGATGAATTCAGTGTTAAAATAGAAAAATCAGAAATCTCTGTTAAAGATAGTGAATTAATACAAAATATTGTTAGTGAAGTAGAACAAGTGTATGCAAAAATATTAGAATACGAATCCGAAGAAGTAATCATGGCTTCAAACTGAAACTTTGATTTAAAAACGGCAGTAGCCTTATTGCCCATTATGAATGGCTCCGAGCAAACTACGGAGCGATTAATTAACGCGATTGAATTATACTCAACAATGATAAAAGATAGCGATCAACAAATCCCAATAAGTTTTGTTTTGAAAACCAGATTATCTCATAGCGCTACGCTTAGATTGTCTCAAACGTATACTTCCGTTTCACTAATGGTGGATGAAATGAAAAAACTATTATTAGTTCGTAAACACGACCTTACAAAAACAACTGCAAACGGCTAAACTGTAAAACGGTTTGGTCAGGAACTAGAGGAACTTTTCGTAAATTTAACCATATCGCAGGCTAATGGTAATTCGAAAACATATGAAGTATTGAAACCCTTAAACGAGAAACAAGCCATTCATAGGTTTGCGGATGGATTACGAAATGAAAGGCTAAGCACCATAATATCAGCACGAGGATACACTTCCTTGGGGGAAAGCAATCCAAGGTGCCAAGGATGAGCAAATAAATATGACGCCATCCACATCATCCTCTGAACAAATGTTTTAGTCTCATAAGCGTGATTTTCAATATAAAAAATCCTTTAGAGGAAACACAAGAAACCGCTGGACCCCATCATATGTAGCACGAGGGGGTGCAACATATGCAACGCGAGGAAACGCATATGCAACCAACAAAAGACCTTACACGAGGGGAAAACCAAATACACGTTATCAGCGTGGTAATAGAGAACGTGAACCTAATAATATACATCGAGTAAATGTAGCTCAAGAAGCCGACATCCTAAATGAAGAATCAGGTGACATGTTCCAAAACATTTTTCGTGACGAATAATTATATATTAACATACGGTAACATGAACTCGGCATAATTTACCGTAAACGGTAACCTACATACATGGCTTAGATGCAGGTGCGTCACTAAGTGCCATTAAACATAACGTAGCATTATCTACCAACCAGTTCATTATACCAAAAGTCACAGATATAAATGGAATAGGGGGTAAGATCACGTCACAAGGATATGTACGTTTAAGCCTTTGCCAAATGGATTCATATTTTACACATAAGTTCCACGTTTTCGACACGTTACCATTAAACGTCGATGGAATAATAGGTCAAGACTTTTTAACAAAATACAAGTGTCTATTAAACTTTGAAAATAAATCAATGACCTTAACCTCGAACGACAATACGATCACTATACCTATAACCTTATGCACGAGCAACAGTGAACAAGATCAGTCATCATATATCAAATTACCGGCGAGAAGTGAATCATTCGTAGGGCTGTCGACTAACATGACCGGAAATTATGTAATATATTCAAGTGAAATTGGTAATGGAATTTTTGTAGCATACGTATACAATAACTAAAACTATAAACGGAATAAAAATTTGTAAAAGTATTAATGTTTTTTATATATAGTTAATAAAAAATTAACTTTAAAACATTCTACACCGGAAATAAAACCTTTAAGAGTATTTAATTGCTTTACTTTTGAGGACTGTAAAAATAATGCAAAAAGAGTTAAATCACTTTTTTCTACACTCAATTTAAATAATTTGAATAAAGAAGAGAAAAATTCAATAGCAAAAATATGCGCGAAGTTTGCAGATATATTTCACTTACCAGGTGACTCATTAAATACCACAAATCTTTATGAGCAAACTATACACTTAAAAGAAAACACCTCACCAGTATACATTAAACCATATCGTTTACCACAATCACACAAGCAGGAGATTGATACACAAATAAAACAAATGCTTAAAGACGATATTATTAAAGAATCACAATCGGAATGGTCAAGTCCTATTTTACTAGTACCAAAAAAGGAAGACGCAAATGGAAATAAGAAATGGAGAGTAGTAATAGATTATAGGAAAGTAAATAAACGAATTAAGGATGATAAATTCCCTCTTCCTAATATCACTGAAATACTAGATTCTCTTTCAGGTGCAATGTACTTCAGTACTCTAGATTTAAATCAAGGATATTATCAAATAAAACTCGACGTTCAGAGTCGAAAGTATACTGCATTCATAGCCGACAAACATTATCAAATGAAACGATTACCAATGGGCTTAAAAACCAGTCCCAACTGTTCCAGTAGAGCTATGACTATAGCTATGTCTGGTTTGAACTATTTACAGTGTCTAGTATATTTAGATGACGTCATAGTCATGGGGCTGATGTTTTTACAAGATTAAAGAAGTAAATTTCAAATTAAATCCTTTAAAATGTAATTTTCTACAGAAAGAACTTTTATATCTAGGTCATGTTGTAACACCTAACGGCATCAAGCCAAATCCAAAGAAATTAATAGCAATAAAAAATTACCCAGTACCAAAAACCACTGATGAAGTCAGAAGGTTTGTAGCTTTTGCAAATTACTATAGAAAATTTATAGCAAATTTCATCCTTTTATTCTTACTTTTTTAAGGGGATTCTGATGAAAGTAATTTGCTGCACTCTTTATTTTCCAAATAAATAAATAAAAACACCACTCAGTGTAATATTATCCTTTTATACTTACTTTTTAAAGGGGACAACCTCTCAAAAATATGCTAAAAAGTTCTACGATGCTTCGCTTGTAGATAACAATCAAAATATCAAAGAACGTACCTGAGTTATATTTCTGTTGGTCTCTATACTTTGTGACGTCCTGCCCAGCCACTCTAATGTATATTGTATACTTGCAAAATTAATTTCAGAACGGTATATACATCTGATTATTAATAGCACTCTGCAATTTTTAAATTGTATGTGTTTAATATGTATTCTATTTTCGTGTAAGAATTCTCCAATGCTATATTTGGCATTTTGTTCTCAATGGCAGTACAATACAATACAATACAATACCCTTTATTGCACAAAATAAATAAATCAGGACATTATTATCTTAAAAACTAGGGAATGCGCAAAAGGCGGCCTTATCGCTAAGCAATTTCTTCCAGGCAACCTCGTTATATAGAAAATAGTAATGGGAAATTAGGTAGTGCGGGGCGGTCAATATAAAGCATGGATTACTAAAAAAGACGTGAGACGGCGGCTCGAAGCCTTCAAGATGTGGTGCTATAGTCGCATGCTTCGTAATTGCTGGAAAAAAAAATTCAGCAATGAAAAAGTGCTCCAACGTGTCGCAATGCAGCAACAATTGTTGCAAACCGTCAAAAAGCGTACGGTTTAATAATTGGGTCACGTTCTGTGACGTGGCCGATATCAGCTGCTTAAACTTATTATGATGGGAATTCGAAGGCAAAAAACGCGTTGGAAGGCGCAAAAACCGTGGAACATAAGAGTCTGGGCCGGAATTACCAAAGTCAAGAAATTGTTCCGCTTATCAATGGATACAGAGGAGTTTAGGAACGTGACGGCCAACATCCAGTAATGGAAAGGCACTACAAGATGAAGAATATGTATTTAAAATATATTCTTATTCTAAAGAGTGATGAGTGTAGGTGAACTGAAAAAGGTTTACCAGGAGTCCCGATAGGCCTGTTTCACTCCACCGATTCTGACTTAGGATCGATATAGGAGGATAGGATAACTAGTGAAGGTCCATAGTCTCTGCCTACCCTTGTGGAAAAGAGGTATGTCTAAAAGTATACTATTAATATCGAAACCTATTGCTGACTCTGCTTTTTTAATTTTTAGAGGTAAAGAGAAGTGGTGTTGGCCAAGTGGTTTATTAGGCACTGGCTCTGCGTTTGTAAGGCATGAGTTCGATGTAATAGATGAGTTAGATATAGTAGTTCAAATTTCTACACGATTTTTTCCTTAATATTATTAAAACTAATGTAACATGACATAGCTGGGTATTTCTAACACGATTTTACTCGCATATTGTATTTGGAAAAGTCCGACTAGTCGATCGAAACCGTTGAAATTATGTATGTATGTAAATATAGATGTTTTCCTTTTCTAAAAGCAACTACCACTTGAAAATGACCGTACATGAGTACAAGTTCACGGCAGTGAATCTGCTAGAACATTCTTCGTATTTTCACATAAATCAGCATGTAGGAAGAAAAGAATAGAAGTAAAATAAATAATAGACTACACATAGCGCCTACGAAGCGGGTAAAATAAGGTGCTAGCCCAGCA
The DNA here is from genome assembly GCA_943193695.1 of Acrobasis suavella. Classification (NCBI taxonomy): domain Eukaryota; kingdom Metazoa; phylum Arthropoda; class Insecta; order Lepidoptera; family Pyralidae; genus Acrobasis; species Acrobasis suavella. Next base: position 37,197,465 of record OW971928.1, read on the forward strand.
GTAAATGAAAAATTATGCGGCTGTCTGGCGGCCTCTGATTTACGCGGTTTTCATTTTTACTGCTCTGATTGGGAATGAAAAAATAAACATTTGTTTTTAGAGATATCTTTCATGTTCATTTGGGAGAAGAGAAAAATGATAGAATGCACCAACTGCTTCTCTTCCCTCACAGATCGTCAATGGGTTACCTGGAATGTTTATACACAAGGCGACAATGGTTTAAATAGATAGACCTACGATTTTCCGATCTGCGTGGGAAAAGAAGCAGCTAGTAAGTTTTCATTTTTTCCCAGACTTATATTTATTACTAATTCTTAGCTTCCATTTTTATTCCTACATTTTAAAAGCCAACGTTTTTATATTAAAGTTGACAACAATGGCAGAAACGTTTCAAAACTACCGCAAAAAGCTGTTTAATGTCACGCTGGAAAACATTAGCCACTGCGACTTTTGTTTGCGGAGTCACACCGGATTATACCGGTTAAAACTGGTATATTTAAGACTAGCTTTTACCCGCGGCTTCGCTCGCGTACAATTATGACTGTTGAAAAATTGTTGTGTTTTTCTGAAATAAATTTAAAATTATTTCATAATTAGTAGCTAGACGACATCCCCACTCCGTATCGGTAGCATGGGAAGGTTCTACTATTTCGAAATCGACGATTTTACCGCCCTTCTTATTTCGCCGCCCGGGTTAAGTGCAGTTCCTTTTAGTACTTAAACTAAATCGCTGTCTGTACATGGAAACCAATAAAACTACTATTCTTCTCATAACATTTGTACTGTCTTTTAAATTCTGAAGAGTCCCGTTCAAGGCCTGAATTACGATTGAAAACCGTAATTTGGTTCGCATAGCAATTGAGTACTTAATTCTGTGATTTTCTGTTACAATGCTGTGAAATCATAGTTAAATTGCCCAACAATCTCATCATCAAAGTGATTTCGTGTAATCGTTCTGAGTTTGCGATACAAAATAATGTAGTTTCTTTTCCACCATTGTAATACCCCTCTTTTTAAATTTTTTATCGACGCTTCCGGGTGGTCATAAAAAAATTACTTGAACCTAACTTCCTTTTTGCCATCACAGTTGTTCCGGTTGGTTATAAAAAAAAACTTGAACCTAACTTGCCTTCTGCTCTCACGGTTGTTCTGGCTGGTTATAAAAAAAAATAACTTGAACCTAACTTCCCTTCTGCTCTCACAGTTGTTCCAAGTGGTCATAAAAAAAAATATTTGAACCTTACTTCCCTTCTGCCTTCACAGTTGTTCTGAGTGGTCATAAATTTATTGCATGAAGATTAAAAATAAAAACTTCAATATTACCTAATTCTGTTTCCTACTGTATGCCTACGGAGATAATGCGAATTTACATTATGCCAAAACATAAAAACTTGAACCTAACATCCCTTCTGCCCTCACAGTTGTTCCGGGTGGTCAAGAAAAAATTACTTGAACCTAACTTCCATTCTTCCCTCACAGTTGTTCCGGGTGGTCATAAAAATTCATTAAACCTAACTTCCCTTCTGTCCCCACAAATGTTCTGGGCAGTCAAAATAAATACTTAAACCTAACTTCCCTTTTGGCCCTCACAGTTGTTCCGGGTCATAAAAAATAACTTGGACCTAATTTCCCTTCTGCCCTCAGAGTTGTTCCGGTTGGTCATAAGGAAAAAAATATCATACTTAATTTCCCTTGTTTATTTTTAATACTCATGCAATAAATATATGACCACCCGGAACAACTGTGAAGGTAGATACCTTCACAGTTGTTCCGGTGGTAATATATGTTGTGGTCATAAATTTATTGCATGAGAATTGAAAATAAACACTTCAGTATAACTTAATTTTGTTTCCTACTTTATGCCTACGGAGATTATGATATACTAGGAACTATTATGCTGAAATATTTTATGCCAAAACTGGTATGCCAAATAAATTATGAAAACATAAAGAAGGAATCCCGTTTCATCCCAGTGGTTATCGTTCTCTAACAGAAGTAGAGTCTCATATGCTTTTTGGAACGAAGTTCCTTACGGCAGGCTTGGAGGAGATAGGGATTTTGCTGCGCGACCGAACTGAAAAAAAATGTGATAGTAAAACCGTAAGGATGACCTCGTTAAATGAGACGTGCGCAGGCGCCACAGTCGTATACACATTGTTTCGATTCTACATTAGCCGAAGGAACTTCGTTCTTACCTGGTGTCCCACGACACCACATTCTTTTTTATCTTATTGAAGAGAACACGCTGTCAGTTTTCTAAGTGATAAGCTAGATGAGTGACAGTATGATGTCTTTTGTGTAAGGGAAAACAAAGAATCCGCCATGCTGCCTCATTACTACTGACATAGGTACTCGGACACTCGTATCGTCCAGCTTGATAGGTTTTTACTTTAATTAAGTAGCTGCGATACATTTGATCATGTTGGTATAATACAAAAAATACCGCATATTACCGTATCCAACGGTATATTTGGAATTATTCATTTAATGTGTTTTAAATAGATACAGTACTTATTAAATGCGGGAAGAAAGGTAGGTTACGTATAATGACGACTCGGTCTCGCGGTACACAGTCTAAAATTACTTTTGTATGGCTACAATCTTGAATTAAAAGAAATTTTTATATAGTTATCTCTTGTTAAGGTGGTTGTAAGTCATTAAATATCTTACACAGGGTGTATGAGCTATCATCTCATACATTTTAGCAAACAATTAATATCTACATAGGTAACAATATTTTAACCTACTTTTTAACTATATGCACAACTTAGCGATTAAGTAATCTGGGTCAATATGTCAATCAAATAGTGATCTTAGCGTTTAAGTGAAATCAATAAAACTAGTGTGAAGAAATCACTCGACGGGTTCGGTTATATTCTCTTCGGAGTTCCTCCCGCCTAGCTAGCAACCCTTCAGCTTAACTTAGCTTAACTTTCTGTGTGGTTAGCCCATACATATGGTCCTTCGAGCTAACGGTTAGCGGGACTTTTTGCGAGTTTACTCCTTCGGTCTCGCGTACTGTGAACTAGCGCGTGTGGACTAATTCGAGTTCATACGCTTTCCGCGTGACGTGACAGTTTTCTTGAACTTTCGTTCCGTGGGACACTAGCATACTTCCGGGGCACGTGTTCGCGAATCTAGGAACACTCCTCGCAGCTTCAGCTACAGCAATTAGCTTCAGGAACTTTCATCGTGTTTGCGTGGGTTGTAAGACGCGCAAGCTGCAGATAACAAGTAAGATCTTTCCTGTATATTACTAACCAAGCTATTACAATGTCGAACGTCCAAGCGGTATTTGACCGCCAGAGCGAGCTCGTTGCCAAAATCCAGCAAATTGGCACCAACTTCAACAAGGACTCAACTCATAGAAAAACCTCAGAGTATTTACAGCTACGTCTAGAGACCTTAGATAGCCTCTGGGGAGAGTTCGAACTTAATCATGTACGGTTGGAATCGTTAGGTACCAAAGATCAAAGGTATTTTCAGGAATCTATCTTTGAGCGAACTAAACAATATTATACTGAGCTTCGTGCGAAAATAGCTAAGCACGAACCGTACAAACAGCCCTCTGGATCGCGCCCAGAGGAAAAAGATAATGTGGGTAAAATTGATGAGCTTTTATCACGTCAAAGAACTAATTTCCGAGCATTCCAGCGTATGATATCTAGTATTGAGATTAGTGAAATTACAGAAAAATGGGAACTAGATGACGAGCTTAATAACTTTCAATCTATCTGGAAGAACATTGACAAATTACATTTAGATATAGATAATATAATAAGATAATAAGCGGATGAAAAGAGAATTAAATCAAAAACTAGCTGCAACCTCTCATTTACAACATGCTACTCCTTTGTTAGAAGTTCCCGTTTTTACAGGCAGGTACAATTTTTGGCCCACTTTTTTTGATCTTTTCTCTGAATCAATTCATAACAATAAATTCCTGCCAAAAGCGCAAAAAATGCAACATCTGAAAGGCAAGTTAAAAGGAGAGCCTGAGCGTCTAATTCAGCATTTAAATATTTCAGCTGAGAATTATGATATAGCATGGGAAATACTGACCCATCGTTATAATAATACGCACTTATTATTCACAAACCAAATAGAAACTTTCCTTAATCAACCTATAAGCAAGCCGACATCTCAGGATATCAAACGACTTTACGATACCTCAACTGAATGTATTCATGCAATTCATAATCTTGGAGTGGATACAACAACCTGGGACCCGATTCTCGCTCATCTTGTTGCTAAGAAATTGGACAGCGAGACTTTAATTGATTATAAGGCAGCGCGCAAGTCCCCTAGGGATCTAGCTTCACTAGACGAATTAATGCAGTTTCTCGAAAGCAAATACATCGCACTTGAACCTAGTACACAAAGATTTGAAAAACAACACTCGTTTAATCCCTCGAGACAAGCTACCAATTCTTCTAAACAACATTTTAGGAGTTCATATAACAATAACAGGTCACCGTTCAGAGGATTTCAAGCTGCCCATGCGGCGCCACGCATTAGATGTCCTTTATGTAATTCGGATCATGAGCTCTACAAGTGTTCTAGATTTATCAATATGTCCGCTGACCTCAAATTGAAAACGATTGCGCAATTGAAACTCTGTAAAAACTGTTTATTTAAACATAATGATAAATGTATGTCAATAAAAAAATGCAAATACTGCAACAACGCGCATCACACAAGCATACATGATTGTTATTCTGGGTCACCGGTACAAGGTGCGTCTTTCACAGCTGAGCAACCTCTACCAAACACTTTAACTTCGTCGAATCGTGTCGTCACCAATAAATCCTTTGTCTCCAACAATGTCTGCGCGACTGATGAAGAAGTCCTATTAGCTACAGTCTTACTAAATGTCAAAGCAATTGACGGGAATTATGTAACCTTACGTTGTCTATTGGATCAAGGTTCCCAGTTAACTCTAATCTCCGAAAATGCAGCTCAACGATTAGGATCACCTCGGCGTAGGTTTAGCGCATCATTAGCAGGTGTCGGCGTCAGTCCTAAACATAGCAGAAGTATAGTTACTCTAGAATGTCATTCAATCTACGGTGACTACAGCTTCATTACCGAAGCAGCTGTTCTCCCTCGTTTAGTAACGGATTTACCAAATGTCTCATTTTTAAAACAATCATGGCCTCATCTCCAACACATGAGGTTAGCTGATCCCGATTACAACATCTCAAAGCCAATCGATCTGTTATTAGACGCTAGCGTATACTCCGACATTATTTTGAGTGGATTAGTCAAAGGTGCTCCAAATATGCCGATAGCTCAGCAAACAAAACTTGGTTGGATCCTGTCAGGTACCGTGAAGACTTTCACCTGTAGTGTAGTCATTAACGATTTGGAGGAAATAGCTAAATATTGGGAGATGGAGGAAGTTCCCAGCACAGCATCCGAACTTAGTGAAGCAGATAAATACTGCGAAGAGTATTATCAGGCCACTACTAGACGCCTAGAAAATGGTAGGTACGAAGTAGCCTTGCCTATGAAAAGGAATTATAAAGAGTTTCTCGGCTTGTCAAAGGGAAAAGCTATAGCACAATTCAAGCACTTAGAAAGCAAGCTAATTACAGATAAAACATATTCAGAAAGCTATATACAATTTATGAACGATTTTCTACAGTTAAATCATATGCGCCTAGCGGGCCCTGACGAAACCCCTAAATGTTATCTTCCTCACCACGGAGTAGTAAAAGCCGATTCAACAACTACGAAATTACGAGTGGTCTTCAACGCGTCGTCAAAGACTAGCTCTGGGTTTAGCCTAAATGATCTTATGGAATGCGGTCCCAATCTACAGCAAGATCTACCAACTTTATTGTTAAACTGGAGGAAATTCAAATATGTCTCCAGTTGTGACATTCAAATGATGTTCCGTCAGATTATGATGAGACTTAGTGATCAACGTCTTCAATCCGTTATTTGGAGGGAGCATCCCCTTGAACCACTACAGGAATATCTTCTGACTACGGTTGTATACGGGACAAAAGCAGCTCCGTTTTTAGCTATGCGAACTCTAAGGCAGATCGCCAACGACGAAGCAGATAAATATCCTATGGCAGCCTCAGCTTTAAAAAATAATTGTTATATGGACGATATTCTGTGCGGAGAAGATACAATTTCAGCCACAAAGGAATTACAAAACCAACTTATTGCAATTTTAAAAGGAGCAGGGATGAACCTACGAAAATGGTCCGCCAATGATCCTCAGTTATTAGAAGATTTACCATCTGAACAGCTAGATAAGCCATTCAACTTTAAACATCCCGAAACTAGAAAAACATTAGGTCTGCGGTGGATACCTACCAACGACTCATTCGTATTTTCTTACGACATTGGTACGCCAAATAAAATTAATTCCAAACGACAGCTCCTCTCAGCTATATCTAAAATATTTGACCCACTAGGCTGGCTTTCACCTGTAACAGTTAGAGCCAAACTCCTCTTTCAAAAAACTTGGGCTACTAATATCGGATGGGACGACGCTATCCCTTCAGATATCCAAATAGAATGGCTTCAGCTTCAGCAAGACTTATCAAACATTAGCCAATTCGTAATACCACGATACTTAGGCAACTTAAATGAAAAATATCAATTACATGCATTTTGCGACGCCTCGGAAAAAGCTTACGCTTGCGTTGTGTATTTAGTGGCACGCGATAATAAAGGAGAGTTCACAGCGAGACTTGTAACAGCTCGTACGAAATTATGCCCTATGAAAAAGAAGATTTCATTAGCACGATTGGAACTATGTGGCGCCCTACTTTTAGCTCAGCTGATAAAAAATATTAAAGGTTCATTTGACGTTACGGAAATTTTTGCATGGACCGACTCTACCATAGTTTTGGGTTGGCTTCAAGGCGACATTAATCGATGGAAGCCTTTCGTAGCCAACAGAGTTCAACAAATTAAAGAAATCACACCAGCTGACAGGTGGAACCACGTAAAATCTGAGGACAATTCTGCGGATTGTGCTACTCGCGGAGCTACAGTCGCTAAATTACAAACAAGCTCTCTTTGGTGGAAAGGACCAGAATGGTTAAATAATTTTGAGGCAAATAATATTAAAAAGCAAACTTATAGCGCACCTTCATTGGAAACGAAACAAGCCAGGGTGAACGTAGCCTTACAAACAAACTCGGATTTCATTGATAATTTATTATTGAATAACAGCTCCATCACACGTGCTGTAAACATACTAGGTTGGGTGTTACGTTTCAAGGCCGCTTTACGTCATACTACGAGGAACCATGACACCTATTTAACAGCTGATGAACTAGATGACTCATACAAATTTATTATTAAGCAGGTGCAAAAAAGCGAATTAAGAAGCGATTTTTTTGACATTACAACCAAAGGACATGTCCGTCCTAATAGCAAACTAGCAAGTCTCCATCCATATCTAGATGAGGAAGGAATACTGAGAGTAGGAGGCCGTCTCAGCTACGCCAACATTGGCAACAAGTCAAAGCATCCAATTATATTAAGTAGCCATGGTCGATTCACTAATCTTATTATCGAGCAAGCACACGTCACTACGCTGCATGGAGGTCCACGCCTTACCCTGTCATATATAAGAGAAAGATATTGGATTATTGGCGGGATGAGAACAGTCAAGCGACAGCTGCGTCTTTGCGTTAAATGTCGACGCTTTAGCAATGATAAACAGCAGCAAATCATGGCTGATCTCCCTCGAGCAAGGGTTACACCCTCTAGGCCCTTCACCAACACAGGTTGCGATTTCACTGGTTATTTTGATCTTAAATTGAACAAGGGTCGAGGAGTCACAACATATAAAGGATACGTCGCTGTTTTTATCTGCCTGGCGACAAAGGCTGTTCACCTTGAATTAGTGACAGATCTTAGCACCCCAGCGTTCTTAGCAGCTTTTCGTCGTTTTTGTGCGCGGAGAGGGATGCCTCGCCACATGTATAGTGACAACGGAACAAATTTCGTGGGAGCCAAACGCGCATTAGACAAAGAATACAAAGAAATCGTAAGGACGATTAACCAAGACTTCTTCAGAAATCTCAGCGAATTTAACATCGAATGGTCATTTAATTGTCCCAGCTGGGCTTCAGCGGGTGGTATTTGGGAAGCAGCAGTCAAAAGTTTTAAACGGCATCTGAAGCGTGTTTTAGGAGAACAGAAACTCACATATGAAGAGTTTACTACTTTACTCCATCAAATAGAGGCTTGTCTAAACTCGCGGCCTTTATATCCCTTGACAGAAAATCCTGAAGATTCGTATCTTACTCCAGGACATTTTTTGATAGGCGACTCACTGTTGTCAAGGCCTCAAATGGACCCAGACCACCTTAGCTTACCAACGCGTTGGCAACTCGTTCAGAGCATGAATAAACAATTTTGGAAATTATGGTCAGCGGACTATCTCCAGCATTTACAAGAACGGTCTAAATGGAGGCAACCTATCAAAAACTTCGATGTTGATGACATTGTCTTAATAAAGGAAGATAACATGCCCCCTGGCAAATGGGCATTAGGTAGGATCCAGGAACTACATCCCGGCAAAGATGGATATGTTCGAGTGGTATCTCTTAGAGCAAAGGGTGGTATAATTAAGCGTCCTGTAACAAAACTTTTACAACTACCCATATCAAATAAAGAAATCGATATTCCTCCCAACAATGAAACAAAACAAATTGTAGAGCATGAGCCAAGGCCAGCACCTGTAAGGACAAAGAGAAATCCTAAAATATTTTCAAACTTTATCACACTTGTACTTCTACTACTAGCTTCTTTTATACCTCCGTCGGCACAAAATAACGTTTCGACAACTTCACTAAATGATAACAGCTCCTTATACTTCGATAAGATTTCAAACATAAAGAATATTCGGGATGAATGGAAGCTAGTTGTTTACTACAACCTAACCAACTACTTTCAAGCGATTGAAGATATGGATATATACATTAATAATCTAACAGATATAAGCTTGGCTATGAGATGCAGTTCCCCATATCGAAGAATATCTGAGCAGCTAGCACATGAACTAACGGAGATTGAGCATTACAATCAGCTATTTTTGAGCTCCAACAACAAACGACAAAAAAGAGGATTAATAAACGGTGTTGGTAGCGTAGCAAACTATCTATTTGGAGTACTAGACGACAACTTTGCACAACAATACGCCAAGGACATTGAAAGGGTATCCTCTAACGAGAATCATCTTCAGCAGCTTATAAGAAATCAAACGCTCATCATTGAAGCCGAATCAAACATTGTGAAGCGCAACGAGCACATAATGAATAAACAATTTTCCCTCATCAAAGAACATTTAGAAGAAGCTTCCTATGAAGTAAACCAGTTACGTTCCGACATAAATCGAGGTCTTTATTTTACAGCTTCAGCCCTATCCGCTAACATCATACTCGAGCACATAAGACGAACGCAAGATTCTCTCATCAACACTATCACCGATATTACTCACGGTAGCTTTGATACTCACCTCCTATCTATAGAACAACTGGAAAAGCAAATTCAATTTATTTCCAACCAGCTACAGGGTGATCTCAAATTAGCTGTTGAAAAGGAAAACATTCTAGATTTTTACAAAATGATTAAGGTATACGCTAAGGTTCATAGAAGTTACCTTATCATTGAAATAAAGATTCCTATTGTCAGCGAAGAAGTATATGAACTCGACAAAATCATTGGCATACCGCAGAGTAATGGAGCTCATTCGTCTATTACCATATCTATGTATCCATATTTAGCGTTTAACCTTCATAAAGAGAAGGTAGTATTCCTCACGGACTTCGATCTACAACATTGTCTGCACGCCTCGGACGAATATTTGATGTGCAGCTTAGACAAGCCACATTATAACTTAGATCTTCAACAGCACATATGCAATATCACTTTAATTAATGCGGAAAAAATATCATCACCTTGTATCCACGAGCAAGTGCCATGTATAAACAGATGGATCAAGTTACATCGCCCGAACATATGGCTGCATTCATGTTGCGGCAAATGCAGCGTTCGCATATTTTGTCCATCCGAGGTCATTACTAAAACGTTGACAGGCAATGGCCTCTTCACTTTAGGTCAAGGTTGCACTTTAAAAAGCGATTCCTTCATCATTTACTCTCACAATAAATATCTGAAAACACTTAACGTCCAACCTACATTCGAAGCCCCAGAGGTATCCGTCTTGAACACTCTCATAAATAGCTCTATACCAACATATGACTTTACTACAGAAAATCACGAACAAATCTATCATCAGATAAAGGACGAGATAAATAATCTAAAGCAAGCATCTTACCCTGATCTTACTTTTCACGACTTCCACCAGTATGCAGTCAGCTATTCGAGCCTAGCAATACTAACATTGGTAATCGTAGCTATATGCATATTCGTAAGAAGGAGACGCCGTCGCCAGCACCCAGGAACAGCAGTCCTCCCTGCCTCAAGCAGGGCGGGCACTTCAACGAGCAAAGACAATTATTTCGGTCTTCGTGTGCTTAATAGTGAAAACCGCGTTTCGTGTTGTGAAGGTCGTGAGTGCCACAAGTGTGTGAGAGGGAGCGTAGACACCAGTGTAGAGTATAACTCGCCTCTGACGAACCAACCGCACTTTGTGTCTATTCCTATTCCAACGGACAGTTATGGGGAATCGGTGCGACCTAACAAAGACAAATAGGCTTATCGAGAACTTAAACAATGACACTAACTTTAATATTTTGGTTTTACTACAACATTTCCAATCCCTCACTGTATTGTTTATATCATCTAGCGTTACTTTTCAGCTTGATTGTAGTTGCTATTGTAGATATCATTTTATTCTAGATATTAAGTAAGTAGTTGTCCTTTCCTCCTTTTGAGTCGGCAAGATGTATGAGCTATCATCTCATACATTTTAGCAAACAATTAATATCTACATAGGTAACAATATTTTAACCTACTTTTTAACTATATGCACAACTTAGCGATTAAGTAATCTGGGTCAATATGTCAATCAAATAGTGATCTTAGCGTTTAAGTGAAATCAATAAAACTAGTGTGAAGAAATCACTCGACGGGTTCGGTTATATTCTCTTCGGAGTTCCTCCCGCCTAGCTAGCAACCCTTCAGCTTAACTTAGCTTAACTTTCTGTGTGGTTAGCCCATACACAGGGTGTTTGGATTGGTATTTTTGTCTATTAAACCAAAAAGAACTATATTATTAGTTTTATTATCAATATAAGGATTGATTAATAATAAGAAGCGGTTGGTCTCAACGCAGCTTGCCGTTGAGCTTAATCACCTAAGCCTGTCTGCTTTTGAAGAGGCGTTTTAACAGCTCTCAAAGCTCCTTTACATTTAACTTGTTCTTCCGTTCAGACCAACCAAATAAATACTTACAAAAAAAAAGCCTTTAAAAAAAAGGTAATCGCTTAGCAAAAGACACTCAGCGCCATCTATTATTTTTTTGCAATACTTAGTTCTTGCCGAATCGTTTATCGCAATTCCTACAGGAACAGTAGTTTTTTCCAGGATGAAAGGTACCCTATGTCCTTTTCAGTAGTCCTCACTATGTGTATGCAAAATTTCAAGAAGATAGCTTCAGTAGATAAAGCGTGAAGAAGTAACAAACAAACAAACAAACAAATATACAAACTCACTTTCGGATTTATAATATTAATAAATAATAATAATAATTAATTTGGATAATTTGGATGGATTGGATGGACTAATGAGAGAGAGAGAGAGAGAGACAGAGGGAGAAAGTACTTGTAACAGTGTTAGGAGTTAAAAGTCAATATTATTTTAATTCTTTCCTTCGGGAGCCAATATGAAAAGAGCTGAAGTGTTACTAACCCTGGAGAAAGCCACAATAAGTAGGCCATGCGAAAAACCAGTCCTTAGATCGACATCAGCAGCTTTAAGCCTCTAAAACTGTGACTTATATTTATAGCAAAGCAAGTTAACATATGGAACAATTCATCCATCAATCCATTTTCAAAAGGAAAATTGTTGGGGATGAGTGGCATACGCGGAATAAATACAGTTTCACTGGCATCACTCACTTACTGTGAGCTTTAAGTGTCTCAGCAGACTATGCCGAAGTTTAGTGGCTAAAGTTCAGTGTCTAAAGTTCGGTGGGGATGACACACTAAATAAGCTGAAGTTCAGCCGCTGAAGTTCGGTGGAAACGCCGGACAGTAGTGATGTGCCGATATGAGAATTTAATCTTCCGTCTTTGGCGCGTCTGCGGCGAACGGAAGAGGGAATGGAAGTGGAAGAGGGAACGGGAACGGGAACGGGAGCGGAAGCGGCAGCGGTGGCGGCAGCAGCGGCGGCGTCGGCGGTGGCGGAGGCGTCGGCAGCGGCGGCGGAGGAGTCGGCGGCGGCGGCGGTGGCAGCAGCGGCGGCGGCGGCGGCGGAAGCGGCGGCGGCGACGTCGGCGGCAGCGGTGGCGGCGGCGGCGGCGGCGTCGGCGGCGGCGGCGGCAGCGGTGGCGGTGGCGGAAGGTGCGGCAGCGGCGTCGGCGGAAGCGGCGGCGGCGGCGTCGGCGGCGGCGGTGGCGGCGGCGGCGGCGGCGGCGGCGGCGGCGGCGGCGGCGGCGGCAGCGGCGACGGCGGCGGAAGGTGCGGCGGCGGCGTCGGCGGAAGCGGTGGCGGCGGCGGGAGCGGGAGAGGGAGCGGGAGCGGGAAAAGGAATGGGAGCGGAAGTGGGAGCGGGAGCGGAACGGGTACGGGTACGGGTACGGGTACAGGTACGGGTACGGGTACGGGTACGGGTACGGGTACGGGTACGGGTACGGGTACGGGTACGGGTACGGGTACGGGTACGGGTACGGGTACGGGTACGGGTACGGGTACGGGTACGGGTACGGGTACGGGTACGGGTACGGGTACGGGTCCGATTCAGGCAAAAGCATCGGAAGTTCGGCGTTATGTGTTGCTAGTAATGCAAATAACATTGCAGGCATGCATTGGCTGAAATTCAGCCGCTGAACTTCGGCATACAGTGCTGAGACATTAAGTTGGGTTCCGTTACACAGTTTCGGCGGAGTCAAATTTCGCATCAGCATTATTGGCCCTCCGACATTAAGACTTATTTTGTGAGCCGTGAGTCCATTTGCTGCAAGTGAATTAAGAAACTCAACTGGATAATTGGTGGCGTCGTCAACAACACTATCCAAGAAATCTAAATATATATCTAAATATATATAACTCAAAGGTGACTGACTGACTGACATAGTGATCTATCAACGCACAGTCCAAACCACTGGACGGATCGGGCTGAAATTTGGCATGCAGGTAGATGTTATGACGTAGGCATCCGCTTAGAAAGGATTTTGATCAATTCTACCCCCAAGGGGATAAAATAGGGGATGAAAGTTTGTATGAAACTTTGTCAATTTTAAACCGATCGGGCTGAGACTTTGCATGCATAAAGCTACTATGACGAAGGCATCCCCTAAGAAAGGATTTTGATAAATTACACCCCTACGCGAGCGAAGCCGCGGGCACAAGCTAGTTAACAATAATTTGCGTCATAAGTTCTTTATTAATTGATTTTTAATTTTTTGGTGTCAATATGGCGCGTTCACATAACCAAGAATTTTCTGGTGTGTTATGCTCTGAAGGTCCGCAAATACTGAAATTATAAGTTCTACTTCGGACGAAACAACTTTTTTTTTGAAAAAATTTCAATGTACAGACACATTTTTTTTACTCTTTTATTATAGTATACATTTAGTATGTTTTTGTTCAGCGGCAACAAAAAACATCATCTATAAAAATTTCAACTGTCTAGCTATAATGGTTAATGAGATACAGCCTGGTGACAGACAGACAGACAAACAGTCGGACGGTCTAATTAATAGAGTCCCGTTTCTACCCTACCCTATGGAACCCTAAAAATCGAATAAAATAAGTATTTATCGGGGGCTCCCATACTACAAACGTGATTTTTCATAGATTATGGTACGGAACTCTTCGCGCGCGTCCGACTCGCGCTTGGCCAGTTGTATTATAACTCAACAAAAAGTTCTCATCAGACTTAACAACTTTTGCTAAGGCGGCATTTTAATATATCTTATAGTTTAGCTGGACCATTATAGTTCTGCATCATGTGTTCCATTTTCCAAAATCAATTATAGCCTATATGATGCCCAGGCTTCACAGCTATATAACAAAAAAAGTTTCATTCGAATCCGTCTAGTATTTCCGGAGATTAGCGTGTACAAACAGACAAACAGACAAACAGACAAACAGACAGACATTTTTTTTTATTTTCTTACTCTATTACTATATCTCCATCGCCACAAATATTTTTTTTTTGAAAAATTTTCAATGTACAGACACATTTTTTTTACTCTTTTATTATAGTATAGATTTGACCAGATGCACAGCAAAAGGCTTAATGCTTAGTGCACTTTGCTTATTTATTACGCTAATTGATAGTTCAATCCATGGCATTTATTACATTATTTATTTATTTATTTACCAATTTATGTACACGGAAAATTTATACTGAGAATACATTAAATAAAAGTTGTACAAAGGCACTACTTATCTCAAAAGAGATCTCTTCCAGTAGGCCTGTGAGAGGAGATGTTTATATGAGAGAGGCATACAGGCGTGTTTATACATGAAATAAAGGAGGAAGTAAATTAAAATGACAAAAAACTACACTAACTACAAGTAAACATACATATACATATATTACACATATACTTAAATAAATTCATATGTCTATTTAGAAGGAAATATATTATATACTTAATATGAACATTATAAGTTACAATTAAGATGATTCCAATAAATAATGATCTTTTACTCGTTTTTTAAATACAGAAATCGTTTTAGAGTCACGTATAGTGTACCGAGAAGGAGTAGGAAAAGATAGCATTGTTGTAAGGAGGGATTTAAGGACAGTTCTTTAGTTAGGTAGGACATTTTCCAGGAACTATGGCTTTTATACAAAATAACGACAAAGGCTTGACCGTTATAATTTTTGAACTTACAACGTTGTACATAATATCGTAGTAAATAGGATCGGAATTGGGACCTATCGGTTATTTTTAGTCGGTTATAAAAAAGCACAATCTGCTGCAATCAGCTACGGCAAAGCCAAAATACTTCGCCTCTACGTATGTATGTATTTGTTAGCAAAATATACTGCAACTATTTTAAGGGTGAATTAAGTACGTGAAAGTGAACAACTTTCCCGTAGGAATATATGTCGAAATACATATGAAAAATAGTTTTTGGCTTTCCATACAAACTCCGATCAGCTGATCGGTCAACTTGTATAGGAGTTCACATAATACTTTTCATATTTCGATTCGTGTTCTTTGGGGTAAGTTGTTCAGTATCATGGACTGAATTCACCCTTAAAATAGTTTCAGTATATTTTTATTCTCTTTACTATGTTTTACAAAGGTAGACTGGAAAAGATTGCTATGCGATAAGTCCGCCTTTGTATCATAATTCTGTCTTCTTTTTTTTCTGTTTTTTTTTTATTTCCTTTTGTTTATTGTACAATAAAGTGTATGTATTGTATTTATTGTACCTATATGTTTCAGTTAGAATTTTCCCGTAGTCATGTCTTCGTTTTTAAACGTTTATCTCTTGTAAACGACTATAAATCAATGTCTACTTCAAGCTAAGTACTTTTCAATAACACACACAAAACAATTTAAGTTCCATATCTGACTTTATACTATGTTATTTTCATTTCATTTTACTCTGACCTATAAGAATAATAAAATTAAATAATCTCTGACCTTGCACCTCTAATACATTCTATCGTCCGAAACGTTTTTATTGTGTTTTATAGTACTTTTAGACCCTAGATCACATCTATGAAAAAGAAGCAATATTTTTCTTAATCAGCCTGTATCTGGACAAAAGGTAAAATTATGGATGACAAATGTATAAAACTGGGAAGAGGAGGGCATTTTTGCAAATTTTAACAACATCGTAAGTGCATTATTCTTATTTGATTGTATTCCACAAGGACCAATTACTTACATAAAAAAAAATTGTATTTATAGATTCCATTGCGCAAGTACAATTTTGTGCCTGCAAACAAACAGTAAAATTTTAAGCTAGGTAGAGGAAAACGCTAAATAAAACCATTTTCAAAAGTAGTTAAATCCTTGGCTTAGACTACGTCATCTAGTTGTGGACTTTCTGAAGCTGAAATTACGAATTATGATGTAATCATTAAAACCTATCATGTATTCTAGGTCTTACATAATTGGGTATGATAGTATCTTTATTATTAATATTTTTACGGCTATGTCGTCGCTCGTAACATGAAAACTTGATTACACCGCGTGAATATTATGTTTTACGTGACTTCCATTACGACTTACTTATAAAACGGTACTAAAATTGTATGAAAATTGTAGTTATTTTCTCTAACGACTTTATTCATAGTAAGGCAGATTATTATAAAGCCAATCTACAAAGCAACATTTGGCTTGTGACTTGATGCACAACATTGTTGCTCGACATGTTGAAAGTTAGTTCGGAACTTTTGTCTGTATACGCATGATCAGTCATTGATTACAGCGGTGATGTCATCATTTTATCAATGGCGCAGGCAAAAGAAGGCTTATGCTCAGCTTATGGGTCGTTAAGAGCTGACCAAACGATGATGACGATGATGATGTTCAGTGATCTAAAAACGAATGTTCGAGACATTCTTGACGTGTCCTCAACTGCATGGTGCACCGAACACACGACAAACCGCGTGTCATGTTACGCGCCAGCCGGCCACGTCGCGCAGTGCAACATTGCCTAACATGTTGCGCGCCAAATGTTGCCTAGTGGATACGAGGCTTAAATCTAAAGTTAATCTAGATTTTGTTTAATCTTTCTCTCTGACGAAAGTTATTAAGGTAAATAAATTATATTTTAGGCGTCACGTCGTAAATTCTACTGTATTAAAGAAAAACAAAATTAAACTGGTTATTAAATGTGGGCTTATTTGAATAATTATGTAATAATAAATATATCAATTTTCTGCTATCGAAAAAAGGGATGTGGACCAAAAAATTATTTGGCTCATTGGATACGCTCTGGAAAAGCATGGACTGCGGGTGAGCAGAATCAAAATAGAATATATGAAATGCCCCTTCAGTGGAAACTCAGCCCCTGAAACCATCTGTATCGGAACAACACCTATCCCCACTGTCGATATATTCGAACACCTGTGCTCTATGCTCACAGCTGATGCCAATATAGACGTAGATGTCACTCACCGAGTAAATGTAGCTTGACAAAAATGGCGGGCGCTGACAAGAGTACTCTGCGAACCTCGTATGCCTATAAGGACCAAGGGCAAAGCCTACAAAACAGCTGTCTGTCCATAACTACTTTATGGGTCCAAATGCTGGACAGTAAAGAAGACACACGAGCAGAAGGTTCATGTAAATGAAATGAAAATGCTGCGCTGGGCAGGAAGATTAATCAGAATGGATCGAGTGCGTAACGAGCACATAAGAGGCAGCTTCAAGATTGCGCCAATCACAGACAAAATGTCGTAGCCTTAGATGGTATGGACTCGTAAAAAGACGAAGCGAGGACCACGTGGTGAAAATTGCACTAGCCATGCCAGAACTAAAGAAAGGCAGAGGCCGCCCGCCGTCAACCTGGTGGTCAACTGTAGAGAAAGACCTTAGGAAAGCCCAATTGGCAGAACAGACAACCCAGGACAAAATCTTGGTTGGTAAAAATGGTTTCGGCATCCTGAGTGACGTGAACTACCCACTTAGTTACTTACAGTACGAGAACAGATCATGATGTCAGGATGCAAACTTACTTACAGTCACGTCACTTTACCGATGTCGCCGCATGAGACATCACTTTTAAACTTATAACTTGACAATTATTTACAAATAATAAATATCACACAATCTTGCTAATAAATACTAAAAATAATAATATATATACATATGTAAACATTTATATTTATAAGTTAACTGCATGTCATAAATGTCGCTTGCCGTTCCACTTTTTGTTTGGCGATACCCGACAGGGTTCATAGTGTACGTATTATATAGAAGACAGTGACTATTAGTAGTTAGAACTGATGGAAATGCAATAAATGATTTGAATTGAATTGAAATGAGAGACCTTACGTTGGCCTTATAAAAATGTGACGAAAGATGCGCCCCACCTCGCGCTGATCGCGCTGATCCATGAATTCCAACCACATTAGTTGCATTCTCTGGCCCCACAGAATTGAATGCCGTGTATATACTTGGGCTTATTGTCTTGCTGATATAGACTAACATTATAATAAACCATTTTACCATGCACATCTATTACAAAAATCACAATTAAATAAGTCATGGCCAAGCCACAGTAAACCACACAAGCGAGTTGTGCAAAGTACGGCCGCTCGAACAAGACTCCCTCACTGTCGCTAAGGCAACCAGTTTTATAACTTGTTGCTAACGAATATTGCCATTTAAAATCCAACCGCTGCATTTTGTAGTTAACGACTTTCCCTTTGCGCGTGTAAAATAATAATAAGGGAATTTTACATGGAACTCCGACATATAGGGACAAATCACACAGATTGAGCTAGCCCCAAACTAAGTTCGAGAATTGTATTATGGGAAAATAACTTAACGATACTATATTTTATGACAAGTACACGTATAGATATACCTCCAAGACCCAGGTCAATCTGAAAAATACCATTTTCCACCTTGAGCAGACCGGGGATCAAACGCGACACCACTGGTGTGACAGCGTGGCATGATGACCACTAGGCCACAGAGGTCGTCAAGGATGGTATACGAATTTTTACTTTTGTCTGATTAGCAAATAATGACCAAGAAAAAGCGCATTTAAATCTCGCGTGACGTCACGATCAGCTACGATTATTAAACCAAAGGTGACGTAAATCACTCCCACACCGAAACTTCGAAGCGTATTTTTGTGAATTTTACTATTTTGCTAAACGAAAAAATATGTGTTCCTTTATTTTTGGATAATCTTGTTGAAGGACTAATTGCAATAATATATTTTTACCCAGTCATCCCTATGATTCAGGTGTTACTTTACGAAAGTCAAAGTTACAAGATCTTTGATTTGGATTAGATCCTTTGTGTGCTTTGTACTAGTGGCGCCTTGGTGTGAAAAAAAATGATTTATTGTAAAATTAAGTTATTGTTGAAATTCTGTTAACCAAATAAAAACATATACCTACACACTTTTATGTTGTCATTCCTTACAAAGTAGACAAAGCCTAGATCTAAATATCCCTTAAAATTGTTTAATGAATAAGCTTTTTTTAAGAAGAACCTTTCTCTCTTACAAGCTTTTATTGTGAGGCCTAAGTATTATCAAGACAAATGTAATAAGCCCAAACTCGATGGGGTGGCGTCGTTTAATTATATAGTTCTTTAGGACACCTTCCAGCTCCATCATCACTTCAGGTCCACGTCATAATAATATTGCATTGACACGCGATATACGCGAGAAGTGTATGTAAAAAGCTTGTAAAAACCGTTACAAGTATTTGGTTAGTTTGTTTATTACAAGTGAAAAGTAATAGAGCAAATTACCGTTTTTGAAAATTAATAAAATCATTAAACCACTTTTGGAAATCTCTTAATCGGCTCGTGATTGCTAAATTCCACGCAGAAATACAATAAAACAATAGTTAATAGAAACAAAAGCTCAATCGTGCTGCGATTTCCTGAGGAACGAGTCCGCAGTATTACAGATTTAAGAAACGAGGAGATTTTACAAGGAGTTTTCTAAGAAGTGAAGAGCGCTGGGTCTAATTCTACAATGTAAAACATTACAAGAGCCAGCTTTCATTATCTCTTAGTATGAACATAAATAAACAAACATTCGTATTACCAATAGTTAAAATAGAACAACATTATTTTATAGCATTGAACACATTTTTAGGGCTCCATAAAAAAATTGGAAAAACGGACGGAACCCTTATAGAATCACTCGTGCGTCTGTCTGTCCATCCGTCTATCACAGCTAATTTGCTTCAAATCTACTGGACCAAATTAGGTGAAATTTGGTAGGAAGGTGTAATCCTATAACCAAAACACAGATGAGCGTAGTAAAAGATTTTTTTAAACCACGAGTTTTCCTTTGAACAAATTAAGTATTGCAAACTATACGGTGCCATGTATCAAATTAAGGGGCATGTCATGGGGATCATTTTTCTTTTTTTGTAAAATAAGTAGTTTTGATTTTATTAATGAAAGAAGACGAAAATTAACCATTCCCTCCCCTGATCTCCGAAACTACTGAGACAAAAATTTTGAAGAAATACAACATATAGTTAGTTGCTTGTAGATTACAGAAAAATCTATAAGAATTCTATCAATTGAAAACAGAGGGGTAAACTCAATGTAAGTTCACTTAAACATTAACATTTTACGGAACCCTCTCCACGTGAGTTTAACTCGCGATTGGCCGGTTTTTTAAAAGCATTAATTTTAACAATTTAGCAATAGTAATATATTTACTTTTTTAGTTTGAAAATTTATCTCTACTTAAAATACCTTTCTTCCATGCTCATTCAAAAAATCTAAAATGTACCAGCAAATTTTCTCTACTCACTCAGACAATAAAATCACATGAAGGGAAAGTCCAAATCATGCCGCTAGTAACCCATCACTATTTTTATTGCCTCTTTTCCAGCTTCAAGCCCACTAGAATGCTAAAAATGGCTTGACCTTATCGACCTTACTTTGTCGGATACACTGTTTATTTGTTTTTAGTGTGATCCAAGCGCCCGGTTTCGCTAAAATTGCGAAAGCCACCGAGCTCCGTCGGATACACTATTACGTCTTTATCTGCAACGGGGTAGATCGTTTACGAATAAAGACGTATAGATACGAATAATAGTGTATCCTAAACTAAAATGTAAAATATCCTAGAATGTAGTTCAGTACTGTGTAATATGAACCTAAATCATATGCCGAAAAATATGACAATTAGTACAAATTGGATTCTGAAAAATTAAAATGAGATATAAATAACTCTTATATCTCTTTCTCACCCTTATCTAAGTAAGTAAGAAATAAAATTCCTACAATTCCCCTTACATTCCGGTAACCGAGAGGCGGTCGGTTCGATTCCCGGCTCGGGTTTAACAGGCTTGACCTATATTGCTATCAGTGGGCAGTAACTGCGCGATTTTAGAGAAAATCTTCCTGCTTTTAAATAATTTATCTTAGTAGCAACTTTTATTGGTATTTAATCGGTTTAATTAAAAGGTATACTTTGGTTTTATACCGGGTTTACCGGGGAAGTTAGCTTTGTACTCTAAATTACTTTGTTGTTGTTTTCTATAAAACAAGGTTTCGTTTTGTTGAAAGTAAGAGATAAGAGATAAGGCTGCCTGATGAGAGATGTATATTTAAAAAATAGTTTTCGATATTTTGGATTTATAGAATAGGAAACCTAAAATATTTTGCAGCACTCGTATTATCATCGAATTAAATATTTTGAATATGTGCGTAATAAATGGCATTATTCAAAGAATCGGTATGGAAAAATAGCACATCCCGAACTAATGCGTTGTAAACTTATTTAAGTCGAAGCCAGTAATATGCACATTAGCTAAGCGCTGTGAAGTATTCCTTATAGAACGTAAAAATTCGGTTTTGAATCTTGAAAGTTACCGCACTAAAGCAACTTTCCACGCGTGGTCTAATAAACTCTCCATATTAAATAGGCACCTAAACAACGATGTTATGTTATGAGATACGTTATAATATGTTGACCATAAATTATCTAAATTAATCAATTTTTAAAGCAAAAATATGTCAAATATTATGGGGTATTGAAATTGGTTTTTAATAAAGTAGAGTATGATACTGCATGTAACTCGTGTGTCATCTTAAAAACCTTGCCTGCGGCTCCTTTCAAACTCACACTCGTGTATTATATATTGTCCCTTATTATCAATTATTTATGAAACCGATGCAAATTTCATAAATAAATCACCCTCAAATGGTCTTTGAGCGCTGTTAAATCTAGAAATATTTTTAATCGAACCGAAAAGTAACAAAGAACAAATCGCACAAATTGTTGTACTGACATTACGACCGTCGTAAAAAAACACATTCGGAAAAAAGCCTATCTCAGTTCAAAGGTTAAGATGTTTACGGAGGATCGAAATAAAATGTATGTTTCTTGGGAAATTATTTCACACTCGCCTTTTTATTGTAAATTGAAACTGGGGTGTAACTTTGTAATAAGTTGTGTGAAATTAACCCCTACCTACTAAGTATTTATATGGCAATTTGATTTCATTTTAGGATTCTTATCGACGAGCGACAGTGTGTCAGTGTCAGCATCAGCTAGCGACCGTGGTAGGAGTCGGTGACCAGTGTCGCGACCGTCGCCGATATTTTGTATGCAATTGACAGAAAAACAGTGTTTCTGAAATCAGTGCCATCTTTATACTAATATTATTAATGCAAAAGTTTGAATTTGTAAATGATATTTGAAATGAAAAATGTAGATATTACATATACATACTGTGAAGTTCTCTTGGAATTTGACCATGACCACGCGGAAAACGGCGCGGGCGAATGCTTGTGCTAACTGAATTAAGCAATTCACATTTTATAGCTTTTTTATTAAATTGTTTACCAAAAATAACAACTGACTTAATTTTCTTTCAGGAGTTTCTTCCATATTCACAAATCCATCATATCTTCACCAAATTAATATGGGACCAATATGGTAATAAAGGCCTTCAAATAAAAAAAGAATCATCAAAATCGGTTTACAAGTGGCGAAGATATCGCGTACATAAAAAAACATACGGGTCAAATTGATAACCTCTTCTTTTCTTAAAGTCGGTTAAAAAGAGTGATTCAACTGATTAAGCCGATAGAAAACCTTATAGATAACCATAAAAAGGTTATATAAATCCTTTATGAATAGAACCTACATTTTGTTACCAAGTTAGATTTAATGGAAAAGGTAATCGTAAAACAGAATTACATACGTGCAAACATTACCTTCGAAAAGGTGAAATTGGCGTTACAACCCTTAAAAATCCGTAGGCGTATCTTTAGAGACGAAGAGGTGAACGCGCTTTCTGCATTAAGTATCTACTTTTCTTTTACATTAGTTAACAAGACTAGAAATCCTTAGAGGCTTTTTATTTTTATACAAAGACTAGCATCCCGTCCCGACTTCGCATGGGTATGTGTTAATCATTCTATCTAATGGTGAAAAGAGTATTAAAATTATTTAAAAGATTATCAAAGCGACCTAGAGATTTAAATGTGAGAGGTACACATTTAATGTAATATCGTAATCGGCGACCTTGTACGAAGTTAATGCTGAGCAGTTCTTCTGGATATATAAAATAATTGCGGCCCGCTTAGCTCCTCCGTGCTTCGAGAGGCACATAAAGGCGTTGGTCCCTGCTGTCATCATTGTATGGCAGTGGTCCAGCTATGTCAAATGTCTTTAGGTACGCATTTCGCCTTTAGACAACTTGAAAAATCTGACACCAGTTTTCTCCACTTGCACACGAAAAAGAAACAACATCATTTTTAGAGTTCCGTACCCAAAGGGTAAAAACGGGAATCTATTACTAAGACTCCACCGTCCGCCTGTCGGCCTGTCTGTCTGTCACCAGGCTGTACTTCATGAAACGTGATAGCTAAACAGTTGAAATTTTTACAGATGATTATTTCTGTTGCTGCTAAACAACAAACGTGACTTTTTATAGATGATGGTGCGGAACGTTTCGCGCGCGAGTCCGACTTGCAATAGGCATGACGAATGGAAAAATATATGTAGCCCATCGGTTAGATTTACACGTATGTATATACATTAATGTACACGTATTTTTTCTTTTCTCTGAGAAACAAATAATGACAAAGATAAAGCGCATTGAAATTCCGCATTACGTCACAGCTACGTACGATTTTTACATAGAGGTGACGTCGCAAGCACCCACTCCGGAATTTTGATGCTTCGTATACTTGTGAATGTTTACTTTTTTGGCAAAGTATAAAATATGGGTCCATTAATTTTAGATAACCAAACGAAGGACTAATTACAATTATACTTTTCTAATCCTGTCGTTACCCCTATTACCCGGTTTTATTTATATTACTAAAAAGAAAAATATAAAAGTATCTGGTAAGCTTTAGTACCCTATTATGAGTCAGCGCATATACGTGTACCTTTGCCACTAATTATCTTTGAAAACTTTTATGGAACTGTAGCAGACCCTCATAACCGCAAAACGAGTTCATATCCTCAAAATAATACTTATATAGAAGTAAAACAGGTATTAAGGGAGCTGAAGTTGTAGATAGTTTAGGATAAAAGACCTGTAATACCCCAGAAACTTTAACGATTAGTAATCTGTGCGCGAATTATATAGTACAAGGTCATATAGGGTTTTGATGTGGGCACCTCTAGCCGCCAACAGTGTTCATGCTTAGCTATGTTGTTGGTAATACCAACAACTGTGTAAGTTGACCTAGGGTCACCCCCGCCGCACCATAAACTATACTACATGACCTGGGTGGTCTACATGACTCTGCATTAATCACATAGTCCATAACATATATAGCAATAGGTAAGATAAAAATAGATACTTAAATTTTTGCATAAGGTTTGGAAAGCCAAACAAGCATCCGGTCGCGAGGGATGCATCCAACTTCAGAATATGTATGCTGCCAATGTGCAAGCGATAAATAAACCCCTGGTGTGAGTAAGCAGCATTCCTACTGTGGAAATATAAAATTCAAGCTTTGGGACTCCAAAATGAGGTGCTGTGTATTCAATTCATAGAACATTTGTTTGATAGAATAAGCAGTTGAGCGCATCATTTGTTGAAGTTAATTCTGTGAGCATTTAACACAGGTGCGTACTCGTATCATTCATTATCGAAATTATTTATTTATTGTTTAAATAAATGAATTAATTCATCATTTCAATTGCAATAATCCGTTAACAACATAAAAAACTAACTGTGTTGAAAAGAACGAACAGATAAAGAATATAAAAGGAGATGATAATGGATAATATTACAGACATTCTAAAATAACCAGCCAAGTGCATGTCGGTCCACGCGCAGTGTAGGGTTCCGTAGTTTCGAATGACGAATTTGAGTTCACGGGACTAAAAACGTCTAAAAAAACTATTTTTCTATTCAATTTGTATAAAAATTTACATTCAGAGTACATTTTATAATTTGTTTGCCTTCATCTCTTTAATTTGAACCCTACTTAGCTCTAATAGTTTTCTATTAAAGTTCATTAAAAATTCTACTACCGTGAAGTTTTACATGTTCGTGTGTGTTTAGTAGTTAGTAGATGGATAGGACACTTGACGCTAACAAAAATTACACTATAAAACCAAATATTTCAAAAACGGATCCCTAAATTGCAATTTGGGGTTCAAAAGCTCCCAATAATTTTGAGAGACCTATTCAACGATACTAAACGCGATGTGTAACCGATGAGCATATATGAAGGGAATGATGAACGTAGATTAAGGGGGTCCATCGAGGCAGGATTGTAGCAAGTGGAATTCCATAATAATTTCTGCCTACCTCTGTGAAAGACAGGCGTGATAATACGTATTATCACGCCTGTTTCCCACAAGAGTAGGATCTGATCATACATACATACGTATGTACGTATGATCAATGTCAAAATAGCATTTTTTGGAGTAAGGTGTAAACAAAGAAGTATCTAAAAAGATGCTGAATAAATGCTGCATACCCATTGACGTCTAAACTTTTAAGTACAAAATATTTCAAGGCATCCCATGGGACCACACCCAAGATAAAAGTGTTGGGCATTGTTTATTATAATATTATTTATAGTAACTTTCTTCATAACCATCAAGAGAAAAGAGAAATGGGATCGCGAGTTTGAATCCCCGAGGAATATTACTAAAAGTTTACGTGTAAACTTGTGTTGCCCAATACCTCTGGAGACGGGAATAAAAGTGCTAACTATTTTTAGAATTGACTTTTTACAAATTGAATATTGCTGACCGAATGAAAAAAAAATAGCTATTTAGGCAACACACGCGAAAAAACGAAGCAAAGAGTGGATTTACACTAATCTTCGTTCAGTAGTTTGTTATTCAAATGGTTTTAATGTTTCTTTCATGAGAAAATCAAATGTCACAAAATAATGTCACTTTTCATTGACCTTATCCATTTTGAACTTCATTTGAGATAAGTCCAAGAAAAAAGAGCATGAAAATGTTTACCATATATCCATAGTCCAAGAAAGTATGACGTCACGTTTGATATTTATACAATTTCATATTTTTATTATAAAGAATCTGATTTGCCTTGTTGGGAAGTAAATGATTCTGCAGAAATAATTTCGCATTTTTTATGAAACTTACGTTGTAAGTAGTTTTTTTTTAAATCGTGGCAGAGAACTCGTTGCACAACGTTAATCATTTATTTATTCTCATTCTCTCCAAGTCAACCATAGGGAAAAACAGATAAATTGTTTACACTTTACAGCTTAAGTCACACATATAAGTTTAAATATAATATGTGACTCAGCAATACAACGAAGTCACGTATTGTATTAAAGCTAAGAATATACCCAAGTATTTATACAATTATCTTGAACTGTTTGTCTTTCATTAGTACAATCTTGGCTGGAATATGAAATCTAGAACCATATATATACGTAAAGTGTGGAAATCGCTAAATCAACAAAAGAGAACTATGGGTTTGGGACTTCAGGTGTTCAATTTATAGTAAGGGACCCGAAAACCTTCACCCATCTGGAAACCGGATAAAAAATATTTTTATTAAATTAAATATGTAACGTTTAAGAAATATGGTCATGGCTATATTTGTTAAAATTATAAATTTTTTTACATGTTAGTCGATTTTGTGATGTTTTATCCTATTTGTAGGCGACGCGCTTATTAACTTCTAGTTGTCCTTCACAATTTGTATTTTTACTTTTGCTCAAAATGTAAGGTAGTATGATATCACTGACCAACCGCCGCGCGAGCTCCATTGGCCGCAGCTAACTAGTCTGCCATAAACCTCTTAGAAATGGTCACCTCGCGATTTTATGTCTTACCTGCGTTACATAGGACAATATACATTTAATACCATTCAAAGCGGACTTTTGCATCGAATCGAACCCCTACTCCGTATAAGTGGCCCATTCGACCCGGATCAAATTCAATGATACCATACGCCGCCCCCAAAAATGGTACTTATGCGCAGTGCAAGTTAAACTGTGGTGTTCGCGAACTAAAATCCCGGTGGTGTAGAAATTCATCCCACTGACAGTATTAAATCGGAACCTGTAAAATTACAAGTGAACCGACACGTGCAACTACCGCAACCATCGGTTTCCGCGTTGGGCGTGTCCACGCAGCATGAGTTGGCCCCACAGCCGGCTCCATCGCTGCACCCACTGCAGTGTCGTGACACTCTGCAGCCAGCACTCTGCAAGCTACATGAAGCTTCATCACAAAAGTCCACAAGGCGACGGAATGCAAACAAATCGCAGATTTCCACTGTCTTATTGTCTGCCATAGCGAGATAAGAAGTTACAGCTAGAGGCAGCAGAAGCAAAGGCTAGGACCCAAATGGACCTCATTGAGAAACGCCTGGAAGCAGACTTAGCCGACTTAGATGATGAATACAGTCCACGCGAAGGAGACCGCGAGAGTGAACATATTCGCACCGAGGTTGAAAAGTGGCTGGAGAAATCAAGTCAGCACGAGATGGAACAAGTATCGAACGTCCCCGTTCATGATTAAAACTTGGGTGCACTGGAACAGCTACATGAAACCATCAACCAGTTGACAACAAAATTGAATACAATCACCACTTCTGCAGCTCGTAATGGAAATACCAATTGTTGAGTCTTCTTAGTGTATCCAAGGACTTACCTGAATTTCATGCGGGTCCCCATGAAATTCAGGCTTCAATTCAAGCGAGCGTAAGAGGAGTCTACCAAAATATGTGACTCCAGTGAAGTGGAGAATGTCTGGAGGTTGCGCAAGTGTCTTCGGAGAGCTGCAAAAGAAGCTGTGTCTGCTCTCCTTATATGTGCCATATCACCAGATGAACTGATAGCTATGCTGGAGCTAAGGTTTGGTAACCCCGAAACTTTAATATTAAAGATTTAAGAATTACAAAAATTGCGCCCATTACCACCAGATTACCAAAGTGAAATCATGCCTTTTTCCATTAAAATACAAAATTATGTAACAGCCGTTCAAGCAGCGGGACAAGGAGTACCTACGCGGAGTTTATATGGTCAATATTATTTTATCAAAGTTGCCTAAAATATAAATTTCAAAGTGGCCCGACTACAGCTTTCCTCTACTTAAAGATGGCAATGGAAATAAATCGAGGATTGATATTTTGTCAGAATTTTTACGCCAAGAGGCTGTGAAAATATCCACCACGGCTAATGTAAATATTATGGGCACGCGCAACTATCAACAAAAGGTCACAACGCGTGAAGTTCAAGCAAAAGGTTCCAACACATTATTGGTTTAATCTACTTGAAGCGACAAAATATGACGTTTATACGACAAAGAGGATATATGCATTTTTTGTAAGAAAAATGGCCACGAGTTAACGAAGTGTAAAATGTTTCTAAAAGCATTTCGTGAGGATAGGTGGCTATACGTAAAACGCAATCGACTTTGCTACAAGTATCGAGAATCCCGACACGAGAGAGAAACCTATCCAGCGCCCGCTTGTGCACAACCACCCGCAACCGGACAGAGATGTCTCAAGGGCTGAAGACCAGGCGTCAACATCAAGCGGCACCCGATGACGCGCGTAACTATAAGACGTTCGTAGTGACACGGCTAGGCGAGATAAACGCCTTGACTAAGCCTACAGAATGAAGGTATGTACCGACCAAATTGAATATTGCTGACGTCGGCACTAGGGAAAATTATGACGTCACGAGTTTTAACAATGAATGGTTATTGGGTCCATCATTTTTTTCTAAACCTGATAGTTGTCCACATGAAGTCAGCACTTATGAGGATGAGAGCAATATGCAGTGCGTCAACATTATTCAATAGGAATGTTATGTCCCAACAAACTTACCTGTTCCCAACGCAAGTAAGTTTTCTTCTTGGTTGAGGTTGGTCAGATCAACAGCAATGGTTCTACGCTTTATAAGCAGATGTAGGAAGAAGAAATGGTTTTGATTTAGATGGAGTTAGCTGAAAATATATTGATAAGGCAAACTCAAATGAATTCTTTTGCCCCGGAGATATCTGCAATTAAAGGAGGTAAAAACATATAAAACGTACTAGTAGGCTACTTACCTTATCTCCCATTCTCGACGAACACGGAGTCCTGCGATGTGGCGGCCGCATCGGTGCTGTACTCGGAGTGGCGTCTGAAACTAAAACACCCGTTATATTAGATGGCAAGCATCAAGTCGCTCGGCTTATAGTGAAACATCACCTCAAGAAGGCTGCACACGGGAACCACGAGACTGTCGTCAACCTCCTGAAAAGGAAATATTGGGTAATTAAATATATACAGTAAAGACTGTTGTGTCTTGCTGTATGTTCTGTGGGATACGGAAGGCCAAACCACAGATGCCCAGAATGGGAGACTAACTGGCCAGAAATGCCTAACTGTACGTGCAATAATAATAATAATAAGCAGATCAGAAGCATTAAAATCTCTCTACGGGTCATCTTGAAGGAGCGTGCACCTAAGGATGAAGTCTCAAGTATACTTCTAGAGGAAGTTGAAAACATCATCAATAGCCGTCCGCTTTCTCATGTTTCTGTAGAAGCTGATAGTGAAGAATCCCCCACTCCGAATCATTTTCTCTTAGGAACTGCTTTTGGTATGCCAACAGTAGGTAAATTCGATGACAACGATATGTATCTGCGCAAGCAGTGGCGAAAGTCACAAAGGTTAGCAGATATGTTCTGGAAGCGATGGCAGAACGAAGTCCTGTCAGACCTTATCCCACGTCGTCAAGGGAACCTATGGAAGCAGGTACCACTGAAGGTAGGTGATTTGGTTTTACTTGTGGACCCAGGAGCTCCTCGCAACGTCTGGCCGAGAGGTATTATCCAGGAAGTATTCCCGGGCGCGGACGATCGGGTAAGAGTAGTCGAGGTGCGTACCAAGACGGGAACGTTGAAGCGGTCTGCGGCGTGCGTCGCCATGATCCCTGTGGGACAGGAGTGCTAGTTTCGCACGGGGTGGGTAATGTGGGTAATTATTGATCTCTAGTTGTCCTTCTCAATTTGTATTTTTTACTTTTGTTCAAAATGTAAGGTAGTATGATATCACTGACCAACCTCCGCGCGAGCTCCATTGGCCGCGGCTAACTACATAGTCTGCCTTAAATCTCTTAGAAAGTGACACCACTCTGCGTTGCACACTGATTTTATGAAAGTAAATAGGACAATATACGTTTAATACCGTTCAAAGCGGACTTTTGCATTGAATCGAACCCCTATCCCGTATACTCTTAATAGAACAAAGTAATTTATTTTTGACCCTATTCCTAAAACAATCGCTCCTTAGTCCCAACATTATTCGGGTTCATTTTATAACAATATTTATTACGTGTTACAATCAGAAAACCAGAAAAACAATAGAATCGCAAATAGCGGACATTAATGAAAAGATGAAAGAACCCGAATATATTTGGGGACAAAAGAAAATAACGTTTAGGTTAGCAAAAACGGTCCTTTGTTTTTCTGTTATATAATTTGGGAATTGTAAATGTGTTTAAGGAAATAGTATTTAAGAGGTCACTATTGATAACAATAACCAAATTATTCCTTTCATGTTGGTCTGGAAGATAAGAAAAAAACTAAGAATGTACCAACTACTTCTCTTCCCGCGCAGAAGAGGGAATGGGCGAAAATGCGAATCATGTAATACTCGTAGGTGATGTGAATAGCAAATCCATTACAATTTTGATTCCCTTTTTACCTTCTCGCCCACCATCACGCTGAAAGTGGCCTTTAAATCTTGCGGCCCCACTCGGTCTACTTAGAGCCACAAGACCCAAAATGATCTGTCTGCCCCGTTATAGATAAGGACGTGATTACACTTTTCTAATTACCTTTTTATACAAACGCCGGATTGTCAATGGCTTATAGAACTTCGTTCACATGTTTAATTAATACTGGCTTATTCTGTCTACACATTATAGAAAAGTCCCTGGGCGGCCGAGCTTCACTAGATAAAAATATGAAAAAGAAGAGATTCTGTAAACATGAAACGTCGATTAATTTTTCACCCTAAATCTCACTACATACCAATTTATATCAAAACTGTCGGACCCGTTTCCGAGATCTTCATGTTTGAAGTAATAGTGTATAGTGTATAGATTCAACAATTCAAAATGGATGGATTCAAAAAGCATTTTCTCTTTTAGTAAGTCTTCAAAAAGTTTAAGTTTCATAACACAAAAAAAAGCATTCAAAGATAAAAAAGTTTTTTGAAGAAGATAAAAGAATACAGTTCTTTTTATAGAGCCATCAAATAAGACTGACGACACTTCGGGGACGTGAAGACATTTGCCGTCACATTGTTACGTCTTTGCCCTGCCTTTTCATTTTTCAATTTAGCCTTTGTGTCTCCAAACAAGTTAAATAGGCCCCTGAAGAATCATATGTGACCATTGAGTTAGATAAGTTTGAATAGAGACGTCACTATAAGGCGTTGTCTTTAGAGGCAAGTTCATTACAGCGATATAATCGTCGTGTTACTTCTATAATGGAACTACACGTATAAACTTGTCTTCACACTGCGATATCCTCGCGGACATACGGCAATTGGTTTATGATGCCTGGAGTAATTAAAGGAGCTCGGGAGCCAGTGAGAGCACGCATTACTCGCGTTTAGACAGTGTTCGCATGTACACACTTGAAATACAAATAAAAACCTAAAGTAATAGTCAGTCTATTCAGAGAGTTCTTATAAATTATAATCTGTTATCGAAACTACCTGCTAAGTGAACGTTGTTGTGTATAGTTGTCCAGTCCGGTCCACCTCCTGTACTGAATTAGATTCAATGACGCGTTTATATGAAAAGGTGAATGATTTTCATTCTAAATATATGACATGAAAACTTAATTGAAACTATATATGGCGACCTTTAAATGATTTTAAATGATATTTGACTAATAAACAAGAGAATTAATTCTAATTGAATTCTGACACCGAAACTGATATAATATTAATAATTAAATATGCTTATAAATAATAAAAAATAATAGTCAACAAATAACAAATAGGATAATGACATTGTTGGTAATATATATTCCAAGATATAACAATAAAGTGTACAATTTGTGAGACGTAGCAATCAAGGCAGAAATATGCATGAAAAATTATTTATATTGTAATGTGCGAATTGGAAATAAATGGCTTTATTATTATTATTCACTTTATTTATTCATATTTTCTTAGATTAGGTTTTATAATATATCTATAAAAAGGTATTATTATTATTATTATATATGGCGACCTCTGTGGCCTAGTGGTCATCATGCTACGCTCTCACACCAGAGGTCGGGGGTTAAAGCCCTGTTCAGGTCAAGATGGAAAGTGATCTTTTTCAGATTGACCTGGGTCTTGGATGTTTATCTATACAATGTATTTGTTATAAAATATAGTATCGTTGAGTACTCCTTTAACACAATTCTCGAACTTACTTTAGGGCTACCTCAATCTGAGTGATTCGTCCGTATTTATATATTTATTTATATTTATTGAGGCATATTATCATTATCGATAAAATATAGTCTACTCTTAAACATGTAAAAAGACTCTTCATGTGGTGATGAATATTTATAAGATACTCGCTACAAACCTCGTAGCGCTGTAACTTGTAGCACGACATATTCGTAGCTTGCTACTAGTCGGAATTTTTTTTTATTCAATAGATACATTTAGAGCAACATCTGCTCTATAATTTTATTTCAATAAAGATATGTAGTAGCGTAACTTCTTTCAATTTTGTATGTCACTGTAATTTCACTAGAAGGGAGTAATTGCAAATTTCTCTCCGAAGAACGAATATTGTAACTGCATTTTTTTATTTCTGAAAACAAAACAGGCTATTAACATCATTTAAAACTCAACGTACATTTAAAAAGTTTACAACTAAAATTACTGAAGCTAAATACATTTTCTCTCACTCGCCCACCATCACCATAACACATTGGCCTTTTGTTCTTGCTGCCCTGCCCTGGGCTCATTTGCTTATAGCCGCATGACCCAAAACTCTCTTTCTGCCCCGTTAGAGATAAAGACTCCATAGTATAACTTATACTGACTTCTTGAGAATCTAAGCGTACGGTAGTGCGCAGGCCAAGTTCCAGCAACAGGCCGCACGCATGCCGTGCTCTATTTACACTAACCGTTTCGACCCACTTTTGACTCCCCTGTAACTCAGTGCCTGTTGCAAGTACAGAGATAAAATTGAAACTACGTAATCATATACTAGTACTAAAATAGTATGTCAAATTTCATAGATATAGCTTCAGTAGATCCTGAAATATGACCCTGTGAAAATAGCTAATTTTGGCACTGACTGACTGACTGACTGATTCACTGACCGGTAATCAAAACCTCTAGGCCACTTCCAACTGTCCTAGCGTTATGAAATTTGGCACGCAGGTCGTCGTTTTATATGTAGATTAACAAAAAATTAAGAAATTTAAATCTGTTAAGCGTGAGTTGGCTCAATCGAATATCACATTTTTAATAAAAATATTTAAAAACCAGTGATACGATGAGGAGGGGGGAGGGGGAGGGGGGAGGGGTATAAAATACTGTCATGTAAGTATACATAATGCACAATGCATAGCTTATTATTAAATACTGCTTACCTAAAAAATCAAGCTTCTATTGTTATAAATTACTTTCGATAGATGACGCTAGCGGTATAATTGAAACGCGATGTTGTGTTTTTCGTCTGCAGTATATATGAAAAGTTGATAAGAAATCAATGGGCATTTCTTTCTACACTTACGACGTTTAGATATCTTGTAAAAAGATAAAATAGGTACGATTTCTTGAAAAAAAGTAATGAAATCCCTCCAAAAACATACCTGTTGAAAATCAATCCTTTAAAAAAAGGGTTGAAATCCAATCCAATGCCAAGTTTAGATGCATTTTAAAAAATATCTAAAATTATAATACTTCTAAATTTGAACTTGGAAGGTTAATTTAATTACATAATAAGTTAATTTAGTTATATAAATAGGTTTATTTAATTACATAAATAAATAAATTTAATTATACAATTAATCAAGTGTTACGCACAGCACGAAAACCTGCCAAGTTCAAATTTAGAAGTATTATAATTTTAGATATTTTTTAAAATGCATTTAAACTTAGCATTGGATTGGATTTCAACCCTTTTTTAGGCGAAAAATTAGCCGAAAGGAACTTGGCCCCCTTTTCAACAGGTATGTTTTTGGTGGGATAAATATAACATAAATAATTTAACACTAGGGAAATTCGGAGTAAAATTTCACAAAATACCATAAATGCTTAAAAATTTCTCTCTTGTGAAACATATTGTATGTATTTTCATTACCTGGACATAACTAGCTTCACCATTTCAAATTCAATTCTTTGGCTTTTAAGTTATAAAGTTCAAGTTGCGGTAACTAAGCGCCTAGGAATAAAGAATTTTCTCGCTCGAAAAGTGTCAAAACTGTAAAATATTAACTTATAGTTAGCACGGTAAACTATGAAAATAATTCTCCAGAACAAAAACTCCAGACAATTTAATCCAGTCGCGTAGAAGATACTTTTATATACTTAATACACGCTAAATATAAATATATTTTTTACAGACAAATCACAAAGATAGTCCCAAAGTATGTTCCAGATTTGTGTTATGAGATACTTACTCAACGATACTATATTTTATAACAAATACATATATAGATAAACATCCAAGACCTTGTTCAATCTGAAAAAGATCATATTCCATCCTGCCCTGACCGGGGATTGAACCCGGGACTTCTAGTGTGACTGCCTGGCATGATAACCTCTAGGCCACAGAGATCGTCAATTAATTGTATGGATGTGTGAATGTTTGTGGTTTTACGCCAAAACGGCTAAACTTATTGAAATGAAATTTGGCATGTAGATAGATCATTACCTGGATTAACACATGAGAGTCAAAAAGTTAAAAATCATTTAATTATCTTTGGATATTTATCCACGAGAGCAACTCCGTGAGCATTAGCTTACTTACGAGAACTAACTAAGTCTCAACTGTCTATCTGATTGTTACGTGGTTTCAGTCACTAATAGATGCAACCTTTGGTTCTAAAACTTATTTCAGGAAAATTGTGTCAAAAATTTGTACATGTTCACTCCAGGTAATCAAGCGCTTGTTTGTTATAAAACTACTTGCAATTAATCTGGATAAAACCGTCCATCGCACCGTCTCTATCTTTCTCACATTCCTCTCCCCTCCATCGTACTCATTAAATGTATTTTTTTTTATTTTTTGATACGTTATTTTTATTTGGTGTATAATAGAGAGTTATCTAACTTTGTGTTACATTTTTCTTTTTGTTATGTGGAATTTTTCAGCCAGTATACTATTAAAATTTATTACGAAAATTAAAGTAAAAAAATTGTAGGACTATGACTTAAACACAATGTGGCAGGGACATACCCGTAA
Source organism: Acrobasis suavella (assembly GCA_943193695.1). Lineage (NCBI taxonomy): Eukaryota > Metazoa > Arthropoda > Insecta > Lepidoptera > Pyralidae > Acrobasis > Acrobasis suavella. The sequence continues at coordinate 37,233,145 of OW971928.1, forward strand.
TAAATCAAACTACTAGATAAACCAAACATAAAAAAAAACGAAATTCGCGTACAAATTTCCCGGGCGGCTGCACACTTTTGTATGGAAATGCCGATTTTTTTGGCTGTTATTTTAATTTTATTGAACTATACAGTGATTTAGTATTATAGCCCGTGGCTCGATTTATTACGGGTATGTCCCTGCCACGTATTATAATAAAGTTCAAAATTAAGGAAGTTTCTCTTTGAGTGCAGAAAGATCAGCGATACCACCGCTCCTAATACTCGCCCTAATGCGAGCATGTCACGTGAGTAAACCTAATAATATTAACTGCAAGGGTATTTGTTCGGTGACCAATTATAAGAAAATATACAGAGTTTCTTAATAATTATAAATAATTAATAGTACATATTATAAATAAATATTCTAATAACATTAATTAGGATCTCATACCAAATAATATCAAATATTGTTAGGAAATATGGAACCGGTCTAATTCTCACTAGAAAAATCCTCTTTACTTGAAATGCCAAATAAAACCTTAGGAACATGGATATGACACATTCATTTTTCAGTACCTAAATCCTATCATCTCGTTGAAAAGGAAAATGTCGTAAAGGGAAACACATAGTTAATCATGTTTTCTTTGAAAAGTAAACCTAACAAAATTTTCGAATCAACATTCAGTTTTCTAAGCTTTTATATGAGATCATTTTTATTTTATGACAAAAACTAAAAATGATTTCTCCTTTTTGGCCTTCTTACAAATCAACATAATTTGGCATCATTCCAATCTGGTCTGGGAGAAAAAAAAATCTTTGATTGTACCAGCCCTCTGCTGAGCGGCTCTGCCCAATGTCTAATTGTCTAAAAGGGTGTTATTGTACATTTGTCACAAAGTACGAACACGTCACTTTTTAAAACTCCATGGCATATATACATACATACGTATGTATATCATGCATACGTATGTATATCGATCAAGATGTTTAGCAGGGAAACATTACTTTTACCCTAAGATTAGTATTCCTGAGAAGTGTATAACTTTGAGCTTCGGTCACGGAATTAATGTAACAGCTGTAAAAGTTTTGTAAGATAAAAATATTCCAAAAACGTCCCTGCATGTATGTTACGTCAATTCAACCATTGGGTAACTCTGCCACAGCCAGCTTACATTGGCCCACTTCCAGAGCTGCAGTTTTGTCCATATTAATTGCAACTACTTTTGCCAAATGTACCAAAGCTTAGATTTATGACCGGAATTTCGAACGTATTCGCAAATATTATGTGGCAGTTGTCTTGTGAAAGTTGTAAAGTTGTATCGCTTGAATTTTAACAGTTGTCAATTAAAAGTTACAATGTAGATTAAAAACATTGCAACCGAATTTATAACATTCTTTGTAACTAGGCTCCTTTCTCGTCATTACATGTCATATATTATTAGATTTGGATACTTAGACAGTCACATAATTTGTTGGCTAGTGTGTAAACCTCAACTTAATCAAACTTAAATAAAATAATTACAAAAACGTCCCAGCATGCATGTTACGTCAATTTAACCATTCGGTAACTCTGCCACAGCCAGCTAACATTAGCTCACTTTCAGAGCTACAATTTTTTCCACATTAATTGATATTAAATAACTACTTCTGCCAAATATACTAAAGCTTAGATTTATGGCGAGAATTTTGAACGTATCCGCATATATTATGTCACATTTGTGTGTCGTTTGAATTAAGTATACTTAATGGTAGAAAAACACTAGATTTATTTTTAAACAATTTTTTATTTTTCGTCCGGCCCTGCGCTTTCCGCTTTATTTCTTCGTTAAATAATATGAATGTCAATTTTACAAAGAATTCCAGAGATCACGTGAAGTGGACAATAAATAGCCAGAACTATAAATATTTTTAGGTAAACATTTTACTTCTAAGGAATTTTTCCTGGGGAGTGCTGTAAGAAGCGTGGCCGACCAAAGCAACGCCAGGTTTGCTTGAGACAGCTTCTCTATGTTATGCAGTAGCAGTGGAGATGAATATCACCGTGCTGTTTTAGATCTTGGCCCAAAGTAAAGTTTATTGCTCAAAATAGAAAAATACGCTTTAGCGGCTGGGCCCTGAACCCACTAAAGGGACTTACAACAACAATTCATTAAAACCATTTGGCTGTGGTTTACGACTAGCCTATAGAATATTGACACCGCTCGGTAATACGAGATAACGTATGAAACGTTTTCTATTATTTGATTAAGAGCGGCCGCATATTATCCGAATTTTTCTGTCCGAAAATATCAAGCGCCCGCCGGCCGGTTAATACATTTTGTTCTATACCCCGCATACTGTAAGAATTCGGACGTGTCTGATGTCCGAATCTGATAGCGCCGGATGCAAACCATCTGACGTCAGATTTTTTTCTGATCCGAATGCCAGGCGCACGACGACCACTAGTTTCACTTCGCACGCTATCAGAAATTTCAATCCAGCGAATTTGACATTAGTCTTAAGCTGGCCGTCATGCAGCGTGGTCGTCAAGAGTGAAGAAAAACAATATGGACGGCGATCAATTTATTTTTGTGATGGTTATAGATTTAGAGATACTAAAACGCATTATTTTCATAAAAACTCGTATCATGTCTCTCTGTCTAACGGGACAGGTACACCATTTTGGCCCCTGCAGCTCTTGGCAAACAGCGTCCAGGACCTTAAGACCCAATTGCTATGTTTAGTGTAATTTATGGGCAAAAAGATATTATTTTGTATTTTTTCAAGATTGGACGGAATGGTCGACGAAGACGAAATTTTTTCTCTCATGAATAAAATCAAAACTATTTATCACACTTTTATTATAATGGCGAAAGTTTGTGAGTGTGTGTGTGTATGATTGTTACTTCTTCAAAATCTTCTTTAAAATTTAAACTTTTAAATGATACCAAAACCAGCCAGGTACAAATAGTATAGGCAAAGTGGTTTTATTACAAGTTCATACATACTATATGCGAAAAGACTTTTTCCCCAACCTAAAATAAAGGGATTTTTAATACAGCTCAAAAAGTGGCGTATTGCAGGGACGTATAGCGTTCGAGATGTGGGCTATTGCATACTCGTCTTTTTTTTACCTTTCCCGAACTCGTGTATTCTCTTTCCCAACTGTCAAAATAATGTCTATTAAAAAGAAAAACCAACCATGAAGTTTTTACTAATAAAATTCATTGAAGTTTTTATGATTCATGCAAATACGTATATTTCTAAAAAGAAGCTACTAATTTGTTTCAATATCAGATTTAATAATTTGATTGAATGAGTTAGGTTAGGTTTCATTTCATCTCATTAAATTTCATTTTCATTTCATATCTATAAAAAAACTATACTGAAGACTTGGCTGTATGGGCATAGTTAGTTCCCTTTGCCTACCAGTATGGGTGAAGAAAAAAAAACTCTGCTTATATTCTACGGTTAGCGCCATTTTTCAGAAATTTTCTTTGCTAGTTTAGTTGTTTGTTCCACAAAATGAGTAATTTCGACCCTAGTTTTTTTGAATTTACACTACCGGAACTCAGTATAATTGCACTAAATGCTTCGGAGAACATTTTACCGGAAAAGTCAAAAAGTCGCTACATATCTACATACGACGAATTTATTGCGTTAAGAGAAGAGAAAAAAGCAAATAGTTTTTCAGAAAATGTTATGTTGGCATACTTCTCCGAACTCTTAGCAAAATGAAGGTTTTACTTCAACGTTATGGTCGAGGTTTTCGATGATATAAAGTATGCTGAAAATAAGGAACAACGTGGACATAAGTGAATACCCAAAATTAAATGCTTTCTTAAAACGACAATCAGATGGTTTTACAAGTAAAAAGTCGAAAATATTAACATCGAATGAAGTGGAAAGGTTTTTGAACGAAGCTCCCGATGATCGATATTTAGCCACAAAGGTTATTTTATAATAAGTACTTATATTTTTCTTTAGTATTCAGTTTACGAAACCGCAAAATACAGTCAATACATTGTTTAAAAAAATATTAATCAAATCCCTTTTTTTGTAGGTTGCTCTGATTTTTGGCGTTGTTGGAGCTTGCCGCAGAGAGGAGTTAGCCAATATTACTTTAAAAGATATTGAAGCCTATGCAACTAATCAAGATTCCGAACACAAAAAAAAAGATACCGAGAAGCTTTGTTGTTGAAGTAGATTTTCTTAGAATATGAATCAGCGGTCCCAAAAGGAAAAACCGACCGTTTTTTTTTTTCAAAATTACCTAAAATGGAAGTGTACAGCTCAAACAATCGGGATAAATAAATTTGGTAATATGCCAAAAGAAATAGCTACGTTTCTTGGTCTGCCGGATGCTGAGTATTATACTGGGCACAGCTTTAGGAGGACCTCTGCTACATTATTGGCAGATTCAGGAGCCAATTTGACGTCCTTAAAGCGACTAGGAGGTTGGAAATCAGACAAAGTTGCGGAAAGCTATATTGGTGATTCATTAAACAACAAACTAGAAACTGGGAAAAAAATCACACAATCCATTAATTTAAAGTCCAGTCCGTCTCCTTCACATGTTAAAGGGAACGTTCGTTCGTTGATAATGATAATTCATCAGATCCAACTCCATCAACTAGCAAACGCCATTGTATGACAAATATACATGAACAATCATACGAAATTAATAATAGTTTATCTCAAACAGTAAATATGCAACCTAAAACTTCCCCAGTTAGTATAAAAAACTGTACCAATTTCAATGTATATGTGAATTATGACTTTTATGAGAAATAAATGATTAGTTAGTTGAGTTTATTTTGTTTTTATTATTTTATTAAATTTCTTCATTTTTTCGCAACTGTATTAAAAGTAGTCGTTCAGTACACGTGCGGAACCGTCATTGCAACTTGTTCCGACTGTCAACCCACATTAGTCGGAACTCTTTGCAATGACAGCCTTTCCGCACTTGTAATGTAATATACTATTTGCACAGATGCTGTTGTATGCTGCTGCCCGTCCGCCACGTGTATTTTCTTATAATTTAACGATTGTCCATTTTTATTTTTCTGTCATCATGCCTATTAAATAGATGAACCCAGTTCCGTCTACGTTGACGGCCAACCGCGTACTAAATTCTAAATCGCCGGATCGAAATTTCTGATAGGTGTGCAGGGTGGTAGCAGCAGCCATCAGAAATTTTCGGACAGAAAAATTCTGATAAAATATGCGGCCGGCCTAGTGTTACAAATTCGTAAATACCATATTATATTGTTTTTTCTTTGGTTAACTTTCTCATTGAAAAAGATTTTTGATTCGCTTTAATAAAGTATTCACGTTATTAAAGCAATAAGTCAAGACAAAGTAAAGTTATTATGATCTCCGTAACGCTTTTGTTTAGAAGCATAATCTTTACAATGTAATTTAAACATAACATTTAAATATTACATTGCTTCTTTGTTTTATTCATTTCTATTTAGAATGCGTGCACCATATTTATTGTACAGATTAGAACAAGCTTCTTCGTTTACTTAAAATTATGATTAACTAACTTAAAACAAACGGGTTGAAGAAGCTCATTAATTTTAGGAATAGGAATAATTTTGAAAACACACGAATACATGATATCACGTCTATATTCCTAATGCAGACAGAGAGAGCATTTTGGGTCTTGCGGCTCTAAGATAAAGTAGAGCCCAGGGCGGCAAGTCTCAAAGGCTATTTTTAGCGTGATGGTGGAAAAAGGAAAGAAAATTATTTTCGCACCACTTGCTCAAAAAAGTTACATTCTATGGCACACAAAGCGAACATAACAATAGTCATTTCTAATCTGTTAAAAACAAGGAAAGAAAAATGACTGAATTTCATTCAGCCTCTAGATCGTTAATGAAAACAGGGAAAGAAAATTGTACTGAATTTCATTCATCCTCTAGTGGGGGAATGTGGTTTAAGTTTGGAATACTTACCGATAAACTGAAATCATTTCTATATTGTTGAACGTAAAAAAATAACGATTTTGAATCGACAACATGTATCCGCAAAATCCACAAAACCACTTAAATTTCATGAAATAAAAAACGAAATCAAGTCATGTCATTGTTTGTTTACACCAGCTGTTTAGTTTTCCAAAAAGAAAAAGCAAAGGGTAATTTGCGTCTCACACATACAGCCAGGTTTTCTGCGTATCTACCTATATTTATTTACAACGTAAAACATTTTGTATTTTTTATGTAACTGGATAAAAATTATTTAAAGTATTATATATCTTTCAATAAACGCTTATCTCTTGTTATTATTGTCTTTACGAGTATTTTTTCGCAAATGGTACGGAAAGTAGAGTGTTTTCCTCGGAGATAAAGCTGTCTTAGTCTTTGGTGAACTTAAATCCGTCACTACACTCAGGACTTGTCATAAATCCCTCGCTTCGCTCGTGATTTAAGTATTTGACACCCTCGCTCCGCTCGGGAGTAAACCTCGAGTCCTTCGTAGCGCTCGCGATGTAAGTCGTCACCCGCGGCAGAAGACACTGCTTTATCCCCTTGGTTAATAATCTACTATTCTCCATAGACAAACTATGTACCCGTCGAGTATTGTACATGCATCATTTTGTCGGAACATAATTTTAAAGCCATAATGTAGCTCCATATATCAAGACAGAGATAAAACTAGGCCAGATTTATTGGTGGCCTGCGACCAGGGTTGCTACACGTCCGGTATTTTTTAGACCTTTCTGTAAATTAAAGGCTCCTTTATTTACACATCAATAAAAAATATAACGGATTTAAATATACCAGGTTAATTAATAGAATAAAAATATATTTTTGTTCATGGTCGATACTTTTACTGCTAATGAGACAATTTTAAATAACATCATGATTGTAACAAATGTCTGTTTAGGAATTTAATAATTAATTATTGATTTAATAATTAAAACTGTAGAATCTATTAAAATAATAGTGAAAAAACACGTGTTAAACTTATGTAGCTAAAATGTAAGATGTACATATTTTCACAATGTCCTTACACATTTACTTAAATTTTACTTCTTTTTATATCCCGATGTGTACGCATCTGCTTAAGTAAGTAAATTAACACTTATTAAAGTATTGTTAATATCTACCAAAACCAGTTGCAGATATAGAATACAGACATAAAAAAATAGGTAGGTGTCAGTCTTATGGTTAAAAGCTTCACTTCCAGACAAATGTTTAATATATATTAAATTATTAAACTTTATCTAAACTAGATGTGTGGTAACCCTAACTGCACTGCAACAGCTGGTTTAGTTAAATTTCAGGCATTTATTGTGCTCTTAGAGTATGTTGCGGTGGCACTGTGAAAAATTATGAACACTTAGTAAATCTTCCTTGCGAGACTGAATTATTATTTTTTAAAGATTTTTTTTGTAATTAATGGCCTAGTTTTAGTTACTAATGCTCAGAGTGGTTTTACAGCAGTAAGTATAAGTTATGTTACGGTAACGAGTGAAGGTATATTAGATCGTGTTCGAACGATACGCGCACGTCAAGCCCACCCCTAGCGCATGCGTTCAAAAATTTCATAGCGCGCTACTATTCGCAAGTAGCGCGCTATGAAATTTTTGAAATTTGTTGCGTTTAGAGTCCTATCACACAGCAATATAACTCAAATTGCATTTATCAAAGTCAACACGGGCAGACGCGCACGCTTCGCTTTATCCACGCGTTCGCCTTGCCTCCGCCTTGCTTCAAATTAAATGCAACAAATTCAAACCGGCGCTTGTCATGCGCTTGGCGTGTGTATGTCGTCCGAACGAGCTATAGATACAGGACATAATCTTAAAAGCTATAAAATACGCAAAAAATAAAATGTTCTTCTATATTTTTAAGGCCACCATTTATGCCGTGAGATTTCCTAAAATATGACCACGTCGTCTCTTCACTCAAAAAAATAAAAAAGCATGTTGTGCTTCAATTACATTCCAAATTAAAAAAAAGCACGACCAAAACATTTTAGGGCTTGGTTTTTAATTCTCCAATTCGCACAACCTTCGGCTTCTTGGGTGAAAATTTACATGCGTTCTTTGGAGATGTGGAGATGTGAAGAGGAGAAAAGTTACAGTCACAGAGCGCACCCTAGAGCCCAAAGTAGAGCACATTTAAGATGCGACTGGAAACCCGTTAAGACAAGAAAAATTTTGCGGTAGCGCTGCGAAAAATTAAGAACACTTAGTAAATCTACCTTGCGTAGCTGTTTTTTTTAAATATTTTTCTTGTCGTTTATGACCCTAGTTGCATTAGGCTGGTTTTGTTCATCTGGGTTGTTTGTTACTCTAATGAGCCAAGTGGTTTTGCATGCAGCTTTTGTTTAATTGGTCTTATAGTTTTGAGCCATTAATGTAATGCAAGTGGGGCGCTGTCGCGCTGTCCAATCAATGGTTCACCTATTGTCCAGCTTGGAAGTATTTTAAAGGTAGATTCGATTCATAAAATAAATAAATATATACGGACAAATCATATCAAATCATCATGATACTGAACAATTGTCCTCAGAGAACATAGATATAAATATTTTATTTTTTTACTAGGTACATATAGAAACTTGGAGCAACAGATCGTAAAACTTGTATGGGAGGTAATTTTTTTATTTTGCTAAATGTTCCTTGGGAAAAATATTCAATATAATTGGCTTAATCATCCTTTAAAAGCTTTAGTTTATTTTATTCGACCCTGTTTATTTTAGTATCAGTGTAATGGGATGGTATAAAAATGGGAACAAAATCTAGTGTTAGAAATATAATCTATATCTCGATTTTGTTTGCTTGTTTTTCGAGTGTGTAAGTGGCCAACACTGGTGTCAGATTTTTCAGGCTGCCTAAAGGCATCTGACATTGCTTGACGACTGCCATACAATGATGACAGCCGGGACCAACGGCTTATACGTGCCTTCCGAAGCACGTAGGAGCTCGAGAAATTTTTGTGCCACTTGTGGTCACCCATCTAAGTGCGGACCACGCCCGGTGTCGCTTAACTTGCGAAAGCGCTAGTAAAGCGGGCCACCGAGCTCCTCAAATTCTCAAATTCTCCTTCAATCTCGATTAAAAATATTTCTATTTATTGAAAACAAATATCACATTTTCTATCAAATAATTATAAAAATAAACATATTTTTAATCACATTTTAAACACCATTCATCTTTACGCCACCATTTATTTTGCCCGTCTCTTTTGACGTATTAAAAAAAAAAGTCATAAAATATATACAATGTCCTTTTTAATTAAGTACAAATATTTTAAGGGGTTATTCAGTCCATCATTTTAAACAACTTTGCCCAATAAATATATGTCGAAATACGAAAAAAAAAATTTAGGTTCTCATACAGATCGAAGTAGTCACGTGATATCGTTATTATGAAAAATGCAAAAAAAATTTTCGTATTTCGATATATATTTATTGGGAAAAGTTGTTCAAAATGATGGACTGAATCACCTCTTAAAATATTTGTACTTAATTAAAAAGGACATTGTATAGTTGACAACATAACTGTCATTGTGGTAAAATAGGGACATAATTTTGATGTAGACTATAACAGTTAAATAACAGTTAAGCTGTTAACTGTCATATGACAGAGTCTATAGTTTACATCTCGTGAGATAGGTAGTTGATGACATTAATTGTATATTCAAAATTTTTGGTTGATGAACTGTAGCTGTTCACAATAATATGATGCCATATACATAATTATCAATATCGCAACAATATTCACCTGTCTTTGTTTTCAAAGCTGTTTGTCTTACAATGTTCTTATTAACTAAAGTAACGCTATTACAATAAGGCAGTCAGACTTTGGAGACTCAAGTTAGACTCAATAAAGACTATGTAAATATGTTTCTCAGTTAAAATTCATTACAAAGAAGTTCAGTAATTTAATAACTGAACATTGTCTTCCAGAAGGCTTGGCTGAGTTTATTATTGTGTTATAACGAAGGTGAAGTAGATGGATACAAGCTTTTCTTTTATTTATGTAATGAAACTTATTTAAATATTTTTTCAAAACTAAAAATCGGAACTACACAACGGATTTAAATAATTTTTCTATGGTACTATCTGATAAGTATGCCCTTTCAAACAGAAAGAAAAGAAGTTTCCAAATTGGTCCAAGCGTTTTTTAGTATACGGGGAACATACTCAAAAAAGTAAACATTCGAATTGATGAAAAACTTCTGTTTTTTTTTTAAGTCTGTCCAACTGGACAGACTTTCTGTAACTACTGAAAGCCCTAATTTAATTCTTTGAAGTGGCAGTGGGCTGGGCATACAGCGCGACGAGTCTTACGAGGTAACCTGTAAATTTCTTGTATACCATTCTTATTTCATCATAGATATCCTCCAAAAGTGCTAGATTTTGCGCTGGTTGGCCTTTGCTCAGGAGTGGAGGTTATAAAATAGGTTAAATATATATTTCTTAAATTAAAATGGCTCTTTATATCGTGCAACATGTTTGGAAAAGATAATCAAAACAAGGTATGCTAAGTAAAAAAAAAACTCCTTTCATCTTATATGTCTTGCATTCTTACTCGGTTCTCAAGTTCTTAAATTCTCATTTTAGTTTACATGGTTAGGATTTACGAAGCATGTTGCGGATATTTTTCTGTTTACAGTTTTGACGAAGCATATTGTGGATATTTTTCAGTTTACATTTTTGACGAAGCATAATGCGGAAATTTTTCTATTTACAGTTTTGACGAAGCATATTGTGGATATTTTCCTGTTTACATTTTTGACGAAGCATATTGCGGATATTTTTCTATTTACAGTTTTGACGAAGAATGTTGCGGAAATTTTTCTGTTTACCGATTTGACGAAGCATGTTGCAGATATTTTTCTGTTTACATTTTTGACGAAGCACGTTGCGGATATTTTTCTGTTTCCTCTTTGAGGATATTTTTTTGTATATCCTATCTTTCTTTGTTGATCGACTAAATAAAAGTTTACACGGTAATCAGAATACACAGATTTACAAGTAAAATTTATCAAGAACAAGCTTTGTCAAAAAATGAACAAAATAAGTAACCGCAACATAACTCGTCAAAATTATCAGTCATCGCCCAATCTACTATTGAAAACTGCAGAGTATAATATAAAAACCTTGAACTGTTGATAAGATCTTTGCTCTGAGTTACGGTTTTTCAGGCAAACGAACGACTTTCTCCGTAGTTTAATACCAGTTTGCATTATTTGTAGCTATCAGAATTTGCATAGAAAAAAAGTTAGAATATCAGGCATAAAATTCTAGTGATTTATTCGGGGGCGTCCGTAAATTACGCGAGACGTTTAAGGGGGGAGGGGAGCCAAATCTCATCTAATCTTACTTTGAGTTTCGGCAAATAACACAAAATTTTTGTCCGTAAGAAACAGAATAAACTTGCGAGATAATATTAAATTAAGTAAAAGATGCTTCTTCACAAAATATACACAACAATATCCAAATTAAAAAAAATTTAATACTGTTGAATACCACACTTCTTAACAGTGGGTAGTAGTGAAGAATAACGCATTCAAATGCGTATGTACTATGTGATAAGAAAATTCATCAGGGTAATTTGAAGTCACGGTAGTACAATTGGTAGTGCACTCATGGCGTTAACGTGAGGGACATGGGTTTGAATACCACTCGTGGCGAAATTTTTCATTACATGTTTTAATTTAGATAATAATCCGAGCATTGTAATGCTGTCTAACATTTATACACAAGAGATTTTGAGAAGAGATAGAGAGCCTCTTCTACTAAAAAGAGGCTACTAAGCTACGACAAGCATTTTACCGTAAAATTTTCTCTGTGATTCTAGTTTACTTTATAAGCAATCTTAAATACTAGTCGTACAATAATAAAAAATTGATAAGAAAAAAATATTTTTTTAACAATACTGTAACTAAAAAAATAACAATACTAGGCCATTTTTTGTACATCTAACACATTTACACCAAAAAGGGGGCTAGAAAATTAGCAAAAACGCCACAAGTAATTTATGGACGCCCTCTCCCAACATCGAAAATTAGGGATTTACATGAAATACACGTCACGTCGCGTTAGTATTTTTGGATTACTTTTATGGAGATAAATAAAGTTTCAATTTTTATTTTTTCTTATTTTTTTGGTAGTACGAGTATATGTACATATACCTTACTTCAGTATGAATATCAGGTTTCTCAAGTTGGCTACAGATATCTACTTATCGTAATGATGACAGCCAGGGTAACATCGTGAAAAAACCTGCACATTTTGCTGTAACTGCATCTGCAATATGCAATAATGACTGTAGTTACTAGATGATAGTCATTGAACTACGTCAGATTAGGCAGCTCGAAGAATCTGACAACAGTGTGAATAAACTCACTCAATGAAAAGTAGACTACTACCATCTTGGAATTATCTTTTAACGAGCCTTTCAAATGCATTCCGGATCATAATCGTGGTCATATCAGTGAAAGCAAACCTGCTGGACCTAGGCCTTTCCTAAGGATTTCCAAAACGACCGATAGGAAGCAGCCCGCATCCAGCATTTTCCTGCAACTATGCTCAGATCGACCGACTACCTTTTAGGTGGGTGGCTGCGAGCAACGAATTTCAGGTTAGTCTCATCTTTCCAGACATTTCTGATTATTCTCTAATAAATTACCTTTCCAAATCCCTCATTATAAATAGCCAAATAAAAGGGAGAAAATTGCAGCGGTGACTGCGTAAAATCAGGCATTTAACGCAACGACCGAACTGGTAATTACCCCAAAACCTTTTTACGATGCCATTACCACACATATAGAATACGCCATTTTTGCACCAGGAGCCGTTAAACACAACAATTGCCTGTATATTTAACTATTGGTATTTACGGGCGATGCTCCGTTTTGTAAACGTAAATATGCGATATCTTTGGCACTAAAAAGCTTTAAGTGGACATAATATGGGTTTAAAGGTCGTTTCTGGGTTATTGCGATGCAGCCAACTTTATGATTTTTCGCTTCCGAAGGCTTTTATTCTTTTTAAGCACTTTTAAAGGTCTTTGAATTTTCAATAAATTTGCTAGTAACCATACTTTCGGTTATTTATACTTTAGTGAGTTGCCCAGTTTGTGTGTTAAGCGCCGCCTTTTTAAATCGATTAAAAATTATATTATAATATTTTGTCTAGAAGAAAATACTTTCCGGTCAGATCCCAGATTAAATTTAAACTATCCTACTTAACAATGGTAAGAAAAAAGGAAACAAGAGTAAAAACTAGCCGAAGATAAGACACAAAAAACTTTAAAGTTGATCGTAAGGTCTGGACTCTGCCCCACACAGACCGATGAAACACTGCATGAGAAGCTGTTTTTGTCACTCTCGCCCACACAGTATACTGCGTCCACCTGGGCTTACCGTTTCAAGGTATAGTCATTGTAAGTCAGTCATCTCTTAGGAGGTAAGAAAATGCCAAAAAACTAATGCTATCGGGTTTCAAAAAGAATTCCAATAAAATAGCACGACTTCTGAAGCCCTGCACAAATGGAAATAATTATGAATTCACAATCATTAAAATGCACAAAAAAGATAATAAGATGGTGCCCGAATGGGAGCCGTTATAAGATTGATTCAAAATTAAACATAGCTCACCTTTATTCTGATGTGACGTAAAAAAGGCACGCTAGAGGGAGCTACTTGCGCTTTTAGATCAATTGACTATCCGTTAATTATAAACTCACTGACAAATAATTAAGCATAAAGTATTAATTATAAAAAAAAAACAAATGAGATTAAAACATACCTAACAAGAGGAAGATAATTAGCTAGTACGTCAACTTTTCTTTTCTCCTTGACTAGCGGAAGAATAATTTGGTACTTCATAGCACACCGGAAAATGATTCGCTTGTTCCGGAAACAAGGTACCCCACTTATAAAATTTAGTCTCTTGTATTTTTTTATAGTTAAAAAAAAACAAGAGGCTGAAAATAAAAAATATTTTATAGAGACAGAATGTTCAATAAATTCCTAAGAAGCAGACGGCAAATCTTTAAATCCATATTTAAGTGGCGAAAAAGCTATAAAACCGAACACATTCTATCTATCTGTTATTCCTTCGCTATCTGACATCAATTACACAGTTTATGTTCGTCGTTACGACGTGATAAAGGTAGACAATGTTACGAGCATCTCTCATATTGACCACAAATCTATATTACATTGCCAGTAAAGGGCAATAGCTACTCGTAACAAACTTTTTAAACGCATGGTATTCTATGTTAATGTTATATCGAATAATGTTATCGTACGACCTTCTCTTAAATTACCACAAATCTGTATTACATTGCTAGTTATGGCAAAACTATGCGTAACAAACTTTTTAAAAGAAGAGTGTTCTATTAATATCATATCAAACTAGTTTACAAGCTTCTATCATATTGACCACAAATTTAAAACAGCAGCAAATTTTTAAAGGAAGAGTATTCTATGTTAATGTCATATCGAACAACTGAACTAGCTTTTTTTTCAAATTGACTACTAAGCTGCATTGCCTGTCAAAGCCAATTTATTCATATAAGTCTATTTTATCTTTTATATATTGTATATAAATATATACTCTATCATGAACAAATTTACAAAGGCAAATTTGCAAAAGGAGAGACGTAACTATTTAATGTTGAAACACCGCAACAATTGTACTAAGAAAAATGTATATAAGGTTGTTTTAAGTGGAAAGCAAGCAAATAAAGAAACGCCTCTCAACTAAAAGCTAGTTGCGAACTACATCCAAAGATTGGCGCTACGCAGCAAAACTGCCTGCGAAGTAAGTTACACGTTTAAGCGGTTTAAATGATTAATGGTGTTAAAACCGCAATATAAGTTTGCAGAACTAACCCGAATACTGTCTTACAGGTTAATTTAGTTTTAACTTCTAACTATCCTGAAGGTTTCTGACACTATTGGTTTAAAACAAACTATGTTCTCCGTTTCACGTTTTTATATACATACATACAACGTGGAAGGTACATACCTCTAATAAATCGAACCATGGGCTATACTAGATCACTATAGCATAATAAAATAACAGCTAAAACACAAAAGAAATTTTCGGCATTTCCATATAAAAGTGTGCAGCCGCCCGGGCAATTTGTATGGGAAAGTCGAATTTCTTTTAGTTTTTTGGTTCTTATTTTAATTTCATTATACTATAGTGATCTAGTATAGCCGGTATGTCCCTTCCACATTATATACTAGTAGGCTCCCCTGTATATAGATTAGGTATAAATAAAAAATATTTAACAGCCTTTGCCTAACTACGGGACACAATTTGTTAGTAAAAAAAGATACATTTCACGTATTAGAAACGAGGTGGGTTGAAATTGTAAGACCCAAAAAGCCACGTTTAGCGCGATGATGGGTATAAAGGTGGAGAAAGAGGAAATAACTAGAGCGCATTGCTTTGGTGTTAATATTATTTAGAATCTCTCACATTCCTCCAACGTATTCTACGATCGGCGCGAGAAAAAAAGCTGCTGATATTTGCTGCGTTTATATGAAAATATAAATCTATTCAAAGATAAATCTCAACAAAGAGCATCTATCCCTTAACGTTTACGAGCGATCGGTAAGAGATTGCTATTCTCGAGCCAGATCAAATCATACCAACCGCAGCGGACAACTATTTATAAGAAAGACATCTCGACTGTTACCACGCCAACTTCTGTGCTTTATTTGGTCATAATATAAAAGTACAAGATACACATGTCCTAATGTCAAATGGGAAACGGTTAGACCTTTAGTCACCCATTAACATATATTAACATCGAGTAAAAGCTTTTCCTAAGAGGATTACAGTCAAGCAAGCGACGAAAACTAAACAAAATTATTTTAAAAAGAACTTCAACATCCGTTTTATTTTATAATATAATACCAGTGCATCTATATAACGTCTAAAAAAACGACTATTTAAAGAAAACGACTATGCAGTACAGGATACTGAATACCTTTACCCAAGGAACATTTATCAAAATATGAAACATATTTTCCATCATTCAAGTTCTGAAAAGAAGTTGTATTTAACTAAAAATCCGCGTTCTTTGTTTGATTTACAACCGTAGGTAAGTAAATTTGAAAATCGAAGTCGGCCACCGAGGCTCCTATAATATGCATGAATTTATAAAAACAAGCGCTCTGGCCACCACAAATGATAGAATGAGCCAAGAGCGGAAGGCCATAAAAAATTATGGCATGGGGCGCTAAATTTTCTTGTTGAAATTAAAAACGTAGTGATTATATGCTCTTTGGTTGAAATCTTTGTTGCAAAAATTGTAAAATAAATTTTTATCAACAAAATGACGAGTTCAAGTGGAGATTTGGATTTGACGCCTGAATCGGTAAAAAATCTCCGATTTCAAAGAAATTTTCATTGAATTGAAAGTAGATACTTCTTAAATAATCAAATCTGTTTTTCGGTTCACGGAAACGTTCACGGTTCGGAAACGGTTTTTCATTATTTCCTCGCTTTTATGATGAAAAGTAGAGTGTTCTACTCAAGTATAATTGATCACTTGCAAAATTTGGTTTCATAATCCTTTCATTCAAACCCGGATCAGTTGATCGGACAAAATTTGTGTGCAAGGCTTGGGCTTAACACGCGTACGCCAAGCCCACGCCTTGCGCACGACAAGCGTGGTTTGAATTTGTTGCATATAATTTAAGTCCTATCACACATCAATACAACTGAAATTGCATTTGCCGAAGTGCGAACACCGGGCTGGAGTAAGGCGGAGGCAAAGCGAGCGCGTGGCGTAGGCGACAAGTGTGAGCCTTGACGGCGTTCTATAGACTGCCCTCTGCCCAAACCAACCGGCCGTGTTTATCTTACGCTAATCACAATATGTGATGTCATCATTCCAGCGAATTAATTTTCATGAGCTTACTGCTAGACCTTCGTCGCGCGACAATTCGTGACAGTTTATGGCAGTCAGCGGCGGTCAGGTGTTACGGGCATTGTGTCGCTCTTTTATACATTACATTACCTTATAATATATTTACACAATTAAAGAAAATTAAAAAAAACTTCCTTTGTTCTTGTTTGTTATCTAAATATATATAACTCAAAGGTGACATAGTGATCTATCAACGCACAGCCCAAACCACTGGACGGACCGGGCTGAAATTTGGCATGCAGGTAGATGTTATGACGTAGGCATCCGCTAAGAAAGGATTTTGATCAATTCTACCCCCCAAGGGGATAAAATAGGGGATGAAAATTTGTATGAAACTTTGTTAATTTTTGATGGTCAGATGACCTGAGCAAGGTTGCAGGCCGCTTCCGATCGGTCGGTTTTTTAAGATAGCATTTTTGTTCGTTTGTTAAAAGATTAAATATTACAAAAAATAATATATAATTTCTTACTTCGTAAATTTTGAGTTTGTAATTTTTTTGCTTGGTGCAATAAAGAATATTATGATTATTAATTTGTTTTTCATTGTTACTTATTTCATCAAACTTTTGGTCACCTCTTAAACTTAATACAAGAATAATCTCCCAAGAAATTACAACAAGTTTTCCTATTCTTTCAAATTACATACTAAACTAATGGTCACCCTAGTTAATTTGCCATTTAACCAGTTGGCTAAGCGTCGTCTAGCTGTAGTGTTGAACGTTGCAGTCAACAAGTCGGCTAAACGACGTATAGCCGTGTGATTGAATGGCGTTGTTCAGTCAAAGGGCTAACTGCTTGATTGAACGGTTATTTTCACCATTTGGCTGCGACAATCTAAGACGCTAAATTAAGTGATGACAATACTTAGTTAACTTCAATCAGTAGCGTGACTGGAACAAATTTCATTAAATCACAATTGAAACATATTATTGGTGCCAGAATGCGTATTTTGAAAAGCTATTCCACAGTTTTATTTAATAACCTTTCTAGACTTGTGCTTGTTTGTTTGTTTATAAAGATTTATTGTACATAAGAAAGAACACAGTTACAAATCAGAAAAGTAAACATACAACGGTGGACTTATCCCGTGTAGGGATCTCTTCCAATTCCAATCAACCGGCCAGTAATTGAGAGGAATGTTTACACATTATGCGTTTGGGGCAGAAGTGGTACAGTACAATATAAAATTACAGGAAGATACTTATTGTACAAAGAACATGTAGATGTATTTGCCTTTCTAGAGTAGTTCTGTAATCTCACAAGATAATGGCATGTCATAAAATCATTCGGTTTTAGACGGTTTGAAATAGCAACTTCTCATTATGTGCTTGGAAGGTACAGTTACGTTAAGCCGCGAAAAGTGCGCAAATTTTACTTTTCTGCCGAACCTATGTTAATTGTATGAAGTGTCAATTATAGCAGTCTATATATGTCTGGCTGGAAGTCCTAACGTTTTGATGTATACAGCTGCGGAATCCGTTTATAGGTTTTGGTATAAACGGATAACGTGGCTATAGTTTGATACGGATACCTGCTGTGCACTGGCAGGCAACTTATATGGTCTGACACCGGTGCTGGCCATATGCAAACGAAAATCAAACATCATTACATCAACAAGCCCTCAATGCAAATCCAACCAATTCAACAGTACAGTAGTTTTAAACTACGCGTCCGAAGCAATTGCTCTGAATAATTCAATGCAATGGATGCACTCGTAATGAGAGTCGCTGCACTATAATACTACGTGAGTGAGATAATATTGACTTTTCTATAATGTATACGGTGTTTGTGCGTCCCAGTTTAGCACTTAGTGATATTGAAACGGGTATTATCATTTGCTATGCATTGAACTAACATCTTAGGGGATTACATCTTACAATCTGAAATTCAAGCGGTTGCGGCGAAGCAATTTAGGCACTGGTTGCGCGTCTGTGTGGGACAAGTTCGATCTTTATTACCTCTTGTACTCATAAACGATCATTTTCATGTAACACCACTTGCTTCCAGTAAAGAAAAACATCATGAGGAAATCTGCACAATTGCACATGTCTGCCAAAACACTCACGATAAGAAAGCCGGCAAAAGAATGTCTGAAAATGTCATAAGTTTTCTTTTTTTGGTATTTCCTTTTATACTTACAACAACTCAGATATTAGATGTCTTTTTCATTGGAATAGATATTCGAACACTAGAATACGATAATGCGAAAGTGTAATGTAAAGACGTAATACGAGTACTTTATTTTTCTATCATACGTACTTTGTATGATAGAAAAAAAAAGTATCTCTATCGCATCCCCGGCATGTCTTTATTTTTTGCCATAACCTGGTTTACTATATATTTAATTTAAATAGGCACATACGTATAAAGCATTTTAATATTTTAGTGACCACTAAGGTACCAATGAAACCCATGGAATCTAGTTGACCCATCACCGTCTACAGGCCAGGAGTGGCGACGGGATAGTGGAAAATTCATTTGAATTATGCAGAGTATTTATACTAAAACATTGTACAGTGTTATATTGAATCTAGAGGTCCAGTTAGTACGTGATGTGCTAAATTAACGAAATAAATTATTGGCTTATTAATAAATATATATCCTAGTTCACATCACGTACGACTATAAAGATGTCGTCATAAATATCAATCCACTAAGAGCAATTTCAAAACGAATAAAAATTTTAAATCCCCATTTTTATCCTCGTGAATCTTTCTGGTTTGATTAAATTCCGACAGAGACCTTCCGCTGCATTATTCATATATTCGCACTATCGGTAATTCAAGTAGAATTTAAAAATTTCCTATTTTATTCAGTTTTACACATTTCTGAAGAAAATATATTATATAGTGGAATGAGAGATCAAATTAATTATAAAGTGACAAAAGAAACATTATGATTCAAAATAAATGTTCCTAGATTAACATCTAAAAAAAGAAACTGGTCGGTACAGTTTAAAATTATTTTTGAGGGAAATTTATTAAAAGATACTCGTATTTTTAACAAAAACCTTTGAAGTTACGTTCAGAATTATTTAATTATCTACATCAGTTTACTTAAAGTGCTTTAAGGGCAGTAAAACCGTTACTGATCCAATAATGATACGCGTCTTAATTGTTTGAAACTAGTCTGACATTTCCGACTAGTTAACTCGGTCGCCTCAGTGAGTAAACCGTGTTAAAATATTCAAAACAAATTGAAATTAGTTTTAATAATAGTATGGTAGAGATCTGATTTGTGCATCTTCTTTTAACGGTGCATGATATGCTAGCGGATACGAGTAGCTAAAGTTGTATAATCACTCAGAGTTTGGAGTTTGCATGGTAACAGGAAAAGTTGCAGCATCGGCATGCAAGCTATTCGGCATACAAAACTCAGTGAGATCTTAAACTAAACAGCATAACTAAGATTGAAACACTCAAAGGATTTTAAAACCGCAAACATGCAGGCTATGTTAGATAGGATTCTATTATCCCCAAAATCGGAGGAAAACATTCCTGATGATTTACATGCACATCAAAAGCATACACGCCCGTGTAACCTCTATAACAGAGTGCGTAATTTTATCTTAGTCCCTTTCTTCTCCCACCGCTCTACCTTTTGCCGTTTTTGCACATGCAAAGCAAGCAGACAGCTATTTCAAGCAACAGGCAAAAAAAAATACAATGTAAAATTTACACATTGCACTTTTATGGTATATGGTAAGATTTTCCTTCAGAAGGTTATTATTTTATTTAATTAATATTTAGAGCCACTTTATGAACTTAGAATTAAGCTTTTGCACTACAATGTGATCTAGCGGGTTCTAAATATTAAATAAATAAAATAATAACCTTCTGAAACCTTACCGAAATTATTTTTTTGGTATCCGCCATACTATGATGTACGGACGGATACCAAAAAATAATTTCGACCTTTAAACTTAATAGTATCTTTTTTAAAATTTAAGTTTTTCTGAATTTATTTATTTATATTAAATCTCTAAATTGTTTTCACAACTGTCATAGCCAAAGCTCGATATTTTAATTGAACTAACCCGTACTGTATCGCGATCTCAAAACCTAAAGTTGTGAAGTAATCCCGCAGTCAGCTGCTCGGTTGCACTCAATAGTGGCAAGCTTTCCTGTTATCGCGTTTACGAACTTTGTTCTCGGCTAAAATTTATTGACTCTAGTTTTTGGTAAAATTTTTAATGGCATTGCTATAATTTTTAGATTTACATTTAAGGCCCATTCCGACTGTGAAAGTTTCTTGCCTGATTCATACTGATATTTATATTTGATTGAAGCTATAAATGATTTTTATGGCTGACGTTTCGTTCGGCAAGAAACTTAGGCCTTTACTTTAGTCCGGAGGCGTTACTTCCACAGACCTCACGGGCCAGAGAATCGCGACGAACGCTAGATGGCCACGATACGCCAACGTGTCGTTGCAACAGGAAGCGCGCACGCTTACAAAGAGGCTTTAAAGTTCGTGGCAAGATTTTGAATAATTATGTGAAGCGGGTAATTTAATAAAAAAATTATTTTTTCAACTATAGGAACTTATGTTATAACATGTGGAGCGTAAGAAGTAACGCGGTGCGAAGACGCAACGCGATGGGCTCCCCGTGACTCGTCGCGCCTCGCCGCGCGGCGGCGAGACCTCATTTTCCTCGTCGAATGTCGAATGCGACTCCGAGTGAGTGACCTGGCGATGAAACAATTTCAAATTATAACTAAAACTAGCTTTTCAGGCGTTGCACGGGCTGCAAGCAGCCCGCGGTTTTTCGTGCAGCTGTTGAGGTAGACTAAAAAACATGTCCAGTTGAGGAAATGGGTAAAAACAACAGTCAGTTGAAAAAACAAAAAAAAATGTGTGGGCGGCCATCTTGGATCCAAAATCTGATTGCAGCTTCAAGTTTCGCGGGATATTCCAATAGACGTTATGAACGAAATAAGGTAAAATTCTCAAATCCAGACGCCATTTTGGATTCCAAAAAAATATAAATTCCTATTTCGCGACCCAAAAACTCAAGAATAATTTCAGCAAAATCGCTTGCACTTGTGAATGGGCGGCCATCTTGGAATAAAAAATAATAATAATATCCGCTTGGCGCTTGGTGGAGTGACTCAGCCAGCTCAGCCTGCCTGCGGCCTCGCCACGTAGCTCGGCCTGCGGCCTCGCTTTCCACTCGACCAGCGGTCTCGTGGTACACACTCAGGAATAGTCCTTGTATGGCGGCCATCTTGAATATTGAAAAAATAAAAAACAAATGACGGTCAGCAAATTGGTCATACATTTTGGAGAAAACATTACACCTCTTACCCCAACAGTTTTTGCAGGCCTTACCCCTTCCATATCAGGATCTGGTGATCTTCTACATGTTACATTTTTCTCGTACTCCATTGTACTCCCTTTACACGACGTTATATCAATCATAACCCCTGCCACCCGGGAACAGGTCAAACAACTCGGTCAATGAGTCCAACAAAAAAAAAACTAATTTGTAAAAACTAATTTGAATTTATATAAACGGCAAGGAGATTTTACAAATTACAGCTCCAGAAGGCCAAACCGGCTTTTGTTACCGAACAGTAAAACTACAGTTTGCTCCAGAAATTGCGGTTTTAAGAGTGTTAAAATCTATAACCATGTACCTGCACATGGTTGACTGAGAAAGCATTTTATAGGATAAATGATTTTTTAGAATAATTTAAGATCAAAATGACATGTTTAATAAAATCTAATTAATTATCTAATCTTAATTTTATATAATGCAATTTATTTATTTATGGTTCACATTGACTTGAATATGAATTAATGTATAAAGAAGTAACATATTTAGGTATTAATACAAATTTTGCATGCTGGAAACAGCTAAGTGTAACCACGCTTAAGCGAAATAAATTCATTTCATTTCCATCAGTGAATCAGTGGTATTATAAAATTTGAAAACACAGAAATTGATCTAGTTCCTAAATTAAAATTTGTGAGTTTTGTTTGACTCATCCTGGACAGGGTAGAATTTTTAAAAAACCGCAATCAAAAGGCCGTTTCGTGACCGCAGAGTAAAGCTTACTTTTAAAAAATCTCGTACTTAGCCGTAAATAACAACAACATTTTGAGAAGCGAAAGTTCTTTTGTATTCAAATAAAATTGCAAAATTTCTGATCCCACGAGATCCACTTGCGTTCAAGATTCAATCTTGGTTTTCAAACGACCATTCTCTTTAGAAAAATGTTTATACCAAATCCAGGTATATCCAGGTATCCAAACATTTTATGTTATCAGACATTTCGCTCCTTATATTTTATCCGACAAAGTACTACCTACTGATGTTTATCTTTTGAAACAAAGGCTTTTTTGACCGCTGATAAAAATGGTTTATAGTTTTACGTTTATGTCTGAGGACTTTACTTTAAATGTATTTTGATATTTTTGTTTTTCTTGCGTGTTATTGGCCACCGCTATAGTTGTCAGATTTTTCAAGCTGCCTAAAGGGATTTATTACAGTTTGAGGATTGCCATATAATAATGACAGCCGGGACCATCGACTTAATGTGCCTTCCGTAGTACAAAGGAGCTCCAGAAATTATGTTTGTAACTTGTGGTCACCAATCCAAGTACGGACCACGTTTGGGATCGCTATGTATGCATCTAACCGGGTCACCGAGCTTCTCTATAATTGATTTTCTTTTAAAAGTTCCAGATACCTACGTATATATGATACGAGAATACAGTCATGGTTACCACATCTTTACCCCTTACAGGGCTTTAGTTCATTTTATTATGGACAGAGCTAAAACTCTGTCTACCGCTAAACCGCTAAATTGATAAAAATGTAATGCTTCAACAATCTTCATCTGGTGTACTTCCGAATATTCCAAGTACATAATCTTGGGTCTTCGAAAGTACAAAAAAACTGATGCAAAAATTTGAAGTAGAAAATCCCAAACCAGTTGTGACCTCAACTGGTTTACGATAACACTCGGTTTTGCATCACCAAGCTTAGAATCATCCGTTCTGGCCCGGCCTTGCTGCAAATGGGTGGTTCCACTTTACAAGAAATTTATTTTTCAGTCTCCCTCGCTGATCAGGGAGAAAAGAAAAAACATAGAATATACTAGCTGCTAAGAGTAGCAGCCTTTCCCTCATTGTAAAACCCGAAGCGATCCTTTACAATCTGAATCATTCCAATAAGCGATATGGCTAGCAACCCGTCACTATTTTGTTTTCCTATAAATTTTCTTCTATTTCGCTCTAAACATTACGCTAAAGGCTTTGTGTTTTACGGCCACAGGCTATGTTTACCTCATTACTGAAGTGAAAGACAGGCAGGCTAGCAAGTTGAGAACTGTTTATTTCACACTTGAGGGTACATAATAAAATAATCAAGCGACCCGCATAATCTTTATGAACAAATTAACATACTACAATTACCATTTGTGATTAAAACGTTATAGTATAGATACTGATTTAAAATACTGTTTTAAAAATAGATGATGCATGATGATGATATTATACGATCTGTTAGCAACGAATCAAATGATCCGAATGGAGTCACCCTTGTTATCAAGTTGGCGTACTTCCAATATTCAGGGAAATTTGAGGCGGATAAACGTTTTCCAAGTGTGCAGCAGCTATACAAATTGTTGAAGATTTTTTCTGAAGCCTACTGTTAAAAAAAAACAAATTGGAAGCATTTAAAATGTGGTTCAACGGTACGATGCTATGCATAAGTTGAACGTGCATTAAAGCGGATGAGTAAAATAGTTATTATCTATACTATAATAAAAGAGTAAAAAAAATGTGTCTGGACATTGAAAATTTTTCAAAAAAAAAAATTTGTGGCGATGGAGATATAGTAATAGAGTAAGAAAATAAAAAAAAATGTCTGTCTGTTTGTCTGTTTGTCTGTTTGTCTGTTTGTCTGTTTGTCTGTTTGTACACGCTAATCTCCGGAAATACTGGACGGATTCGAATGAAACTTTTTTTGTTATATAGCTGTGAAGCCTGGGCAACATATAGGCTATAATTGATTTTGGAAAATGGAACACATGATGCAGAACTATAATGGTCCAGCTAAACTATAAAAAATATTAAAATGCCGCCTTAGCAAAAGTTGTTAAGTCTGATGAGAACTTTTTGTTGAGTTATAATACAACTGGCCAAGCGCGAGTCGGACGCGCGCGAAGGGTTCCGTACCATAATCTATGAAAAATCACGTTTGTAGTATGGGAGCCCCCCATAAATACTTATTTTATTCGATTTTTAGGGTTCCTTACCCAAATGGGTAGAAACGGGACCCTATTACTTAGACCGTCCGACTGTTAGTCTGTCTGTCTGTCTGTCACCAGGCTGTATCTCATGAACCATTATAGCTAGACAGTTGAAATTTTTATAGATGATGTTTTTTTGTTGTCGTTGAACAAAAACATACTAAATCTATACTACAAATAAAAGAGTAAAAAAATGTGACTGTACATTGAAAATTTTTCCAATAAAAAGTTGGTTCGTCCGAAGAAGAACTTATAAGTTCAGAATTTGCGGACCTTCAGAGCATAACACACCAGAAAAATTCTTGGATATGTGAACGCGCTATATTGACACCAAAAAATTAAAAATCAATTATTATAGAACTTATGACGCAAATTATTGTTAATTTCTTGGATAGAGTTGTTGAAGACACCACCAATTATCCAGTTGAGTTTCTTAATTCACTTGCAGCAAATGGACTCTCGGCTCACAAAATAAGTCTTAATGTCGGAGGGCCAATAATGCGAATGCGCAATTTGACTCCGCCGAAACTGTGTAACGGAACCCAACTTAGTGTCTCAGCACTGTATGCCGAAGTTCAGCGGCTGAATTTCAGCCAATGCATGCCTGCAATGTTATTTGCATTACTAGCAACACATAATACCGAACTTCCGATGCTTTTGCCTGAATCGGACCCGTACCCGTACCCGTACCCGTACCCGTACCCGTACCTGTATCCGTACCCGTACCTGTACCCGTACTCCCTCTTCCGCTCCCGCCGCCGCTCCCGCCGCTGCCGCCGCTGACGCCGCCACCGCCGCTCCCGCCGCCGCCGCCGCCGCCGCCGCCGCCGCTCCCACCGCCGCCGCCGCCGCCGCTCCCGCCGCCGCCGCCGCCGCCGCCACTGCTGCCGCTGCTCCCGCTCTCGCCGCCGCCGCTACCGCCGCTGCCACCGCCGCCGCCACTGCCGCCGCCGCTTCCGCCGCCACCGCCGCTGCCGCCGCCGCTGCCGTTTCTGCTCCCGCTCCCGTTCCCTCTTCCACGTACCCGTTCCCGTACCCGTTCCGCTCTCGCTCCCACTCCTGCTCCCGCTCCCGCTCCCGCTCCCACTCCCACTCC
Source organism: Acrobasis suavella (assembly GCA_943193695.1). Classification (NCBI taxonomy): domain Eukaryota; kingdom Metazoa; phylum Arthropoda; class Insecta; order Lepidoptera; family Pyralidae; genus Acrobasis; species Acrobasis suavella. The sequence continues at coordinate 37,259,383 of OW971928.1, forward strand.
CGCTCCCGCCGCCGCTCCCGCCGCTGCCGCCGCCGACGCCGCCGCTGCTGCTGCCGCCGCTCCCGCCGCCGCCACTGCCGCCGCTCCCGCCGCCGCCTTCACCGCCGCTGCCGCCGCCGCCACCACTGCCGCCGCCACTGCCGCCGCCGCTCCCGCTCTCGCCACCGCCGCCACCGCCGCTGCCGCCGCCGCTTCCGCCGCCGCCGACGCCTCCGCCGCCGCCGCCGCCTCCGACGCCTCCGCCGCCGCCGCCGCCGCCGCCGCCGCCGCCGCCGCCGCCGCCGCCGACGCCTCCGCCACCGCTGCCACTTCCGCTCCCGCTCCCGCTTCCGCTTCCGTTCCCTCTTCCGCTCCCGTGTCCGTTCGCCACAGACGCGCCAAAGACGGAAGATTAAATTCTCATATCGGCACATTACTACAGTCCGGCGTTTCCAACGAACTTCAGCGGCTGAACTTCAGCTTATTTAGTGTGTCATCCCCACCGAACTTTAGACACTGAACTTTAGCCGCTAAACTTAAAGTTTACTGTGAGTGGTGCCAGTGAAACTGTATTTATTCCGCGTATAACAATTTTCCTTTTGAAAATACAAAGTGTTTACTTGCTTTCCTATGAAAATAAGTCACAGTTTTAGAGGCTTAAAGCTGCTGATGTCGATCTAAGGACTGCTTTTTCGCATGGCCAACTTAATGTGGCTTTCTCCAGGGTTAGTAACACTTCAGCTCTTTTCATATTGGCTCCCGAAGGAAAGAATTAAAATAATATTGACTTTTAACTCCTAACACTGTTACAAGTACTTTCTTATCTCTCTCTATCTTTCTCTCTCATTAGTTGTTATTTATATTAATACGCCGGAGTCATAAAGTCCACGCGAACGAAGTCGCGGGCATCAGCTAGTATAATATAAAATAGTTACTCGTTCCAACTATCAAAGTAAGAAAAACGTATTTCTTGTTCTCAAGAGCGTCATCCGCGGTTGCCGTTTCTGTGCTGCTCTTACAGACAGTAGGATCACTTGATGATCCGAGTAGACCAATGAGCTGGTAATCATCACCAGCTCATCTTATAGACAACTTCCACATTAGATTTTTTCTCAAACCTTTTAGAACAACGAAAAACTTTTATATGAAAATCCTACCCACGTATTGGACAGCCGCCAAACCTCACAATCTTGCCAAGAAGTGGCTAATTTTCTGCACCATTCTTTACAACTTTAGGCAAACTAATTTCTTAGTTCCGTACGAAAGAAAAGTATGAAATAAAAGTATCCTTTTTTTTCATACTATCATATCATACGCCTGTTTCCCACAGGGGTTTAATTGGCTCTGTGGGAAACAGGGACTATGGACCTCCATTTGCCACGATCCTGACAGACCGCTTTCGCTTCAACTAAAACTCTTTACATGCCCTCAGGTTATGGGTTTTTCTAATCTAACCTCTCTTCTCTCTAGTCTATCTTCCCCGTTAGGAATAAAGATGTTATAGTGTATCGGTATGTCGTTAAAATGGTTATTGGTTAATCTATCGTCACTATGGCCACTGAAATAAACCAATCTGTCCCAAGAAAAACTTTGTCTGTGTCATAAAGAATCGATGTACGGTGTTAACACTCGACAGCAGTTCAGCAGCAATAAGCTTAGGATTAGTCATTGCTGAGATCGAGAGCGTTGGCCACTATCCAATAGGGATGATATAGGATCAGAAAACCGTCAGTTTTATGTTCTTAACCTTTATTGTATAAGTATCAATTTGTATAGCACAATAGCCGGCTTTTATGCTAAAAGCTTATCTTGCAACAGCAAACCTATGGGTTGTTGGAGGAAATTAGGTGGGTGAAAAGTAAAGAGATGGTAAAGAAAAAGTAGTTGGTTATATTAGAGAAGATAAGTTAGCAAATGCTTGAATACTTTTCCCTGCTAAAAACAACCGTTGACCCTGCCAAAGAGTGCAGTGATAATTCTCTACGGCAATCTTGCAGCAAAGCTTGGGATTAGTCATTGCCGTGATCGCGATTGTTGGCGGCTGTCCAATTTATGGGCGCACCTATAAAATTTTATAGCAATATTAGGGGCTGTTTAATGTTACAATATGCCTAGAGGTTTGAAAGAGTTGCAGTATATATGTATAAAATTATGATGCCGACAAGAACGTGACTCTAAAATATAGGACCTGTCTTAAATAAATTAACCTTGAGTTATGAACGACTTAACAGTATTTAAAGGTACAATATACTATTATATAATAGTAGATTGTTCAACAAGGGTTGTAAGTGAATAATTACACCCGAGATATTGAGGCGTACGAGCGAGCAAAGCGAGCGAGGGTGCTTATAATTCGAGGGTGTAATTAATCACTTACACTCGAGTTGAACACTACTTTTCATCATAAAAGCGAGGAAATAATAATACCTATTAAATATAACAGATTTGGTTATGAAGTATCTGACAATTACAATTCTGAACAACTTTACAATCAAAATTCTTTTAGAATCGGAGTTAATAAGTTTTCTATGACTGCCTTTCTCTCTATTTTTTACCGATTCAAGCATCAAATCCAAATCTTCACTTAAACTTGTAATATTGTGTTAAAAATATATTTTGTTTTCTGTTTTGGTAAAAATATATTTTTGCAACAAAGATTTCAAGAAGAAAACTTTGCGCGCCAATCAGTACTTTTTTTATGGCCTTGCGCTCTTTGGCCCATTCAATCATTAGTGGAGGCTAGTATGCTTGTCTTAAAGCTTGACTGCCTCCGTGGTCCAGTGGTCAAGGCGTTCGCCTTGTGACCCGGAGGTCATGGGTTCGATTCTCACTGGGAAGCATACTTTGTGAAAAGTTGTTTCCAGTCTGGATAGGATATTGCAGGCTTGAATCACTTGATTATCCGAAAAAAAAAGATGATTCCGTGTTTCGGAAGGCACGTAAAACTGTGGGTCCCGAACGCAACCTAGCGTTTGGTCATCAAACTATCCAAGGATTGGTTCCTGGTTTGCCCTTTGGGTTGTGGAGGTCAGACGGCAGTCGCTCTGTGTAAAAACCAGGAACCTCGTCAAATCTCCTTGGTTAGGTAGCGGACCCCGGCCTCTGAAGCGTTACTGCTGAGGATACAACCGGGAATACGCTCGGATGATGATGGAGTATGCTTGTCTTAAAAAGGAAACTGAATTCATGTTTTTAATATAGGAGCCTGGAGCCCGGAGGCCTTCGATTTTCAAATTTACTTACCTCCCTAAGGATGTAAATCGAACTACAACCCGAATTTCGAGTTAAATACAACCTCATTTCAGAGCTTGAATGATGAAAAAGTAAGTACCTACCGCTTGCAACTTGTACGTTTAAATTTGTCGTAAGGAGTCAAAGTGTGGCATGAGTCTCTTCGATAATTCTGCAGCGCTTGGGATTTGTCATTGCGGAGATTTAAATGATGGCCGCTGTCCAACATATGGATGTACTGGTCTTGAGTATTTTACTGATTATGAGGAGGTTCCAAATCACCTCATATTTACCTATCTCCGAAAACGCACTTTAAATATAATCTACTACTACTCAAACTTGAATACCTGTAAACACCTGTGTTTATGATATCCTTGATCGAATGATTACAACATTAATTGCTACTATATCTATATATTTATCTTATCTTTAATCTCTTGGAACGTTAATTTCTTGAACATTTCTCTCTTTAGTGTTAGAATTATAAGTGAATAGTCTTATGTGTAAAATGATTCTGTTTTTACTTTTTGGGGTTTTACTGTGCTCGGCGTTTGCTCAAGGGACTACAGAAACTGTGACAGAAACGCAAGAGGAGTTGTTTGAGTTGAATATCTTGCATTATAATGATTTTCACGCCAGGTAAGAGATTGATCAGTGTATTTTAAAACTTTAACATGACAATGATATTATCTTTATCACTACTCACATCTTAACTTCATCAACCACCTGTTAAACTAATATTCTTTCTCTGAAACTATTGTTTCAGTCTTTTTTCTTGTCGCTGCACGTATTCTTTGGGTTTTATGGTCTCTGTTTGCCGGGATAAGGATTTTTTATTACATACATGCATATAATATTAATAATTTTGTAACAATAACAATTAAATAATTTATTTAATTTTCTTTCCCTATTTCCTTAGCGAAATTGTAGAATTTTTATTTAATATAATAAGTTCAAATTCAAGAGCATATGCACCAAATAAATAAATAAAAATATTACACGCTGGATAGTGTAATTTTTGTTTATTACCCGACTTGATCTTCTCTTTTTCTGTATATGTCTGACGGTTGTATTATCAATATTTTTCAGTAACTCGAATCCGCAATCCACTAGATTCTAATTAATCATATAAATCAGATATCTTGGATTTGTAGGAAAAACTCAACCGTGACGTAATACCTAGTTTTTTGAGGCAAAAAATGTTTGTTGCCTCAAAAAACTAGGTATCACGTCATGTATACGTTACCCATGTTGCCTTACGTTCAAAGATTCAAAGATTCAAATGTTTTTTCAGTAATTAGGCCTTTACAGGCACTTTTACACGTCAACTTTTTTCGTTTATTTCGCAATTCGTAAGATTGTTAATAAATTTGGTGTTGTATAATAATAGTATAAATATAATAATGTATAGGTACATTACAGGTTTGTAGAAACTAGTCCGTCTGGCCTAATCTGCGACAACACAATAGCACCATGTGTTGGAGGGTTTGCCAGACTAACCACGGCGGTCCGAGAGGCGATGCAGAGGGAGCCACTGTCACTGCTGCTGAACGGGGGGGACAGCTTTCAGGGTACAATTTGGTACAACCTGCTGAGGTGGAACGTCACGCAGGACTTTATGAATATGCTGCCCCATGATGCTCATGTGAGTTGTTGTTATTTACTAAAATCAAGAATAAATGTTCTGAATGGAATTACTATTTTCGTCAAAGAATCTTCAAGTATCTCAGTCGTCTGGAGGAGACTGAAATAGCAATGGCCGCCTTTTGACGTTTTCTGTGATCTATTGTTCTGTTACAATAAAATCTGTAACTAGTGTTTAATGTTGAATTTTTTTTTTATGTGATGACCTTTGCATACATATCTTTACATCACATTATTATCTTTCATGATATAACATTCAAATTATTATTACATATATTTATAATATTAATAGCTTCTTTTTCAAAATCAATTATATTAAAGAGAGACAAGAAAATATGAATAAACTAATTTCCTACACACCACAGGTTCTAGGAAACCACGAATTTGACAACGGCATCATAGGCGTAGTTCCCTACCTCGAACACCTCAAGGGTCCAGTGGTAACAGCAAACATCATCGATGATTATGAACCGACCATCCAGGGTCTGTACAACCACAGCATCATTGTGGAGAAGGGAGGACGAAGGATTGGTATCATTGGAGTCATTATTGCTACTTCCAATGTAAGTTTGCCAAATAAGTTTTATAGGTATTTAAAAGAAGACTCAAATTGCTGGAACCATCTAGTACTTTACAAAGCACGTAAGAGCAGTTATCCAACAATAATTAAAAATGCTGCTCCTCCGCGCTTTGTGAAGTACTTTAGGAAGTTAAGCTGATCAGATTTGTCAAATACTTAAAAAAAGACAAGATAAAGAAAAAAGTTTCCTTGCTTGGTTTACCAGGTCATCTTTCAAATTTATTTTACTTAGAATCTTTTTTTGTTTTTTAATAAAACTAAGCTTTATTTTATTATTAAAATTCACTTACAGGAACTAGCTTCAACTGGCAACTTAATATTCACTGATGAAGTAGAAACAGTGAGACGTGAGGCTGAACTATTGAATGAGCAGGGAGTTGACATCATTATTGTTCTGTCACATTGTGGACTTGACATAGACAGGTACCAAAGGGTTTTCTATAAAAATGGCAATTGTATGTTTGCAACGGTGTTTCTCAAAGAAGTGAACTTGTGTTTCTTTAAAAGTTTTAATATAAAAAGAAAGAAACTTCTAAGATGTAAACTTATTTTGATTAACATAAGATGTAAACTTCAGCGAAGCGTTTTCGATTCAGCTTGGATAAAAATGCTTTCATAAGTACAGCCGTCCGGCTGTCCGGGAGCCCGGCAATCCGGCTGTCCGACCATCCGGCTGTGCAGCTGTCCGGGTGTTTAACTACAGGTCGCATTTCTCGTGAAATTTTATAAGCAGTTTCGATAATTTACATGACATTTTATTTTGATTCAGTATTCTATTTTTTCACGTTTTAAGACAGACTCGCGATGTCTACAGCTTACAGAACCGTTAGTATGTAACTGTTATTTTATTATACACACAGAGACATTGCACTAAATGGAGGTCCACACATAGACATAATAGTGGGTGGTCACAGCCATACATTATTGTATGATGGCGAACCGCCAGACACATCCGCCTTCACGCCCCAGGGACCTTACCCGGTCGTTGTGGATCAAAATGGAAAGTCTGTACGTATATTTTTGTTTGCTTTGCTACAATGAGGCGTTATTATCGTTCTGATTTTAATAAACATTTTAATTAGCTTATACACATAAAAATAGATACACACTATCACGTCCAAACCCCTAACGGGGTAGACACCATTAGACCCAAAGGCTACATTCAGCTTGGTTGGTGCGAAACGCCGGTAAATAATTTTTCAAAACTAAAAACCGCCTTCGCCCCCAAACTACACGGCCGATGTGGACACCTCACAAGTATGTCCTTTCAAACGAAAAAAAGAATTTTCCTAATCGGTCCAGGGTTCTTCGAATAATCGGTGAACATTCATAATATAAAAAATAAGATTTTGACGAATTGATAACCTGCTCCTTATTTGTAAAAAAGAATAAAGTTAAAGTGTAGGTACCTACTGCTTCTCTTTCTGTTCCTGTTAAAATCGAGCGTGGGAATAGGCCAAAATCCAAATCATATTATTAAGGTTATACTTGAATTTTTCAGGGTGGAATTATTTGAAAGGAAACGGAGATATCATTTAAAATTGTGTCTTGACAAAACCGTAGATAACCCTTCACTATTAACCATGGAATGCCTTACCTGAAGACATCAAAATTATCTCAAACAGATTTTTATTTCAGAAAAAAATTCATACGCACCTTTCTGTTAATTTGTTACAGTAGAACTAGTCATTTTATCAAAACATTTGTACTTTGTATATGTATGTATCTATTTATATGTACCTATATATTTATGTATATGTATGTTTATGTACAAACATAAACATACATATACATATGTGTATTAGTATTTATATATTAGGAATGTATTTTAACAGGTTGACCGGTAGATAATGTGTACTAGCCAAGCTCGCACATTTCGGCTGCATGCGGCCACATTATGTAGGTTGCGTATCAGCTGTTTTTGCTTTACATTTAAATCATATTAAAACATTCAATTGAGACACTATCGAGCGGCGATCGAGAAAGGACCCGTCAAACCAAGTCTACAATGTAATTAATATCGACAATATACAGTTTCTACGTAACGTGGTCTTGTGTCTCTATAACATCATCAAACCTCAACATCAACATCTCTTTATGTAAAGCGTGGGTCTAGGTCACAACCGAAGCCTGCGCCGTACAGAATACATTAGTATTAAGTTCAAAGATTCAAAGATTCAAATGTTTATTCAGTAATTAGAAATCTACAGGCTTTTACACGTCAATAAGTATAATTTACATTACGTGTAAAGTATATTAAAATATAATTTATTTTTAAAGCGAAGCTACCGATACCAGCGCTTCGTAACGACCACTGCTGAGAAGAAACGCCGAAAGAAACTCATTTTCACAGTATTGGTCGCCTACTCGCCAGAAGAGCCAGGAGACGCGATTAGCAGCTATCAACATTCGATAGTCCGTGACCACTCCGTTAGGGAAACGAAATATTTCGGTAAATTAAAAAATCTCCCGACGGCACCATCTAGTGATGAGTAGTGGAACTAAATATTCCAACCGATGACACGTTCACTGCGGAAAAACGCGCCGCACGTGTTTTGCGTAAAGGAAAATATGCACAGCGCGTTTTTCCGCAGAGCCATCTACTTTTTTCTAGATAAATAAAAAAGCCCCAACTTAAAAGGATTGACCCCCAATAACTTTTTAACGGCTGAACCGATTTTCATTAAACATAGCTAAGAACCACCGCAAGAAAATTTGCTTTCACTTACAAATGCCGCATAAAATCAGTCCATCCATTCGAAAGCTACGATGCGTCAACCTTATAACACCCCTCTTTTTTCCGGGGTAAAAATAATCTTTCAAAATGTAATGTTTCAGGTTCTCATAGTACAAGCGGCGGCCCACACTTTGTATTTGGGAGAAATCAAATTATTCTTCGATGCTGCCGGTAACCTCATCAGGTGGGAAGGCAATCCGCATTACATCGGTAATGAAATCGAACAAGGTACGCCGTAATCCTTCTTGAGAGTAATTTGATGCTCTACCAATATTATTTTGGCTGGGATAGGTTGTATTTTTTGTCTCGAAAGGTTTTCTTTTATGCAAATGTACTTAGTAGTCAAACCACTTCATTATGAGCTCGGGCACTTAAAAAAGACGAGGGACAGTATGCCCATAACGCTGCCGCCGACCTGTGTCGCGCTACGGTTGCCGACTGTCGCCGACGGTAGCACGCGACACATGACGGCCTACCACTCTTATCACTAACTGTTAAAAATTGTCACAAGACGGTCAATGTTCGCCGACCGATACTGTCGCTCGTCAGTAAGAGCCCTTAGTCAAGTGTATTAACTACCAAAAGAAATAAAGTCGTATAATAAAACAGATAAAATGTCGTGTCTGTACATTTCATTAATTTATCAAATAATAAGTGTCACAAGAAAAGCATTTTGTTATAAAATTTTCAACTTTTTAAATGAATAACATTTACTTGTTTTCAGCTCCAGATGTCCTTGAGAAAATAAACGAATATTTGCCGTACGTGACAGCTCTGGCTTCTCAAGAGATGGGCACGTCCATGGTATACATGTCAGCAAGCTGCGCTTGCCGCGAATGCAACCTGGGAAGTTTCATCTGTGATGCTTTTATGAATTCTGTAAGTATAGGGTTGATAACTGTCATTACATCTATAATGCTTGCGGAGCAAACGTATACATTTGGGAAACTGTTCAACAAGAGCTGCTGTAGAAGACGAATCATAACTTATAACTAGCGGCTCTGTAGCGAATAATAGAAAAAATTGATTTTTCTTAAATCTCAACCACCATGTTTCCGCCATAAAAAAAAAAAACAAAAAATCGACAAAAACTATACTTATCTAATTATCGACCCTGCTCACAAAACTTTACGAGAATCAGTTGAGAAATGCCACCAGTAGGCGAGAATATCCGGTAATCTGGACATCCGGACATACGAAAGAATTTTTCCGAAGCTGAAACAGAATAAATTTACATCATTTATTTTTAAGGTAATAGATAAAGCTGAAGGCGACAATTGGCATTACGCACATTTCTGTGTTATCAATCAAGGAGGTATCAGAGCAGACATAAGCGATGGAGGTGCGTACTTGTTTATTCCACATTTTTTTTTTTTAGTTATTTATTCTATTCTTATGACGCGTTAGCATAGTAGCTGAGACAGAGTAGCAACCAGATTCATATTTGAGACATGTAGGTCATTGAAGGTATGTAAGTAAAACAAATACCTGCAATGATTGTAACTGTTTATGTACAAAAAAGATATTCAACAACAACAACTTAATGCTGCCTTTGAATTTATATCTGTAAGGAGATTCGGGTCTTGGGAGAATATACATGCATCCATATTTCTGCATAGTATGTTATGTTAGTCATAATTTGAGGTCCCGGCTAAGGGCCTCAAGGGTAAACAATAGGTACATATTTTTACAATTCGTATCAATTTTGATGTTTCAGTGATAACCTATGAATCCATGATCCTATCCACGCCTTTCGAGAATACGGTGGAAGTGTTCGAGCTAAGGGGCGACCACATTATGGAAATGCTCGAGTTTTCAGTTGCCAATACGCCGTACAATGGCGCACGGATGCTCCAAGTATCGGGTATGATTTTAATAAATATCATCTGTTAAATTCATATATATTTGAAAGTTACCCGACTTAGTTTAATACTTGCCGCATATATTTGCGTTGTTAGAGACACATTGTGTCATTGAGATATCTTCCTTGTTGCTCTAGGAGAAAGTATAAGCTTAGATTACACCAGCTGCTTCTCTTCACACACAAACTTCTACACCTCACTATTTTGATTCCTTTTAACACGTTCTCACCCACCATCGCGCTAAAATTGGCCTTTAGTCTTGCAACCCTAGTGTCGGAAACTGAAACGGTTTACAAACATTTGGTTGGTCCATGAACCGTTGGTCAACAGAATCTTTAAACAATTAACTTTTTATCCAAAGGAATTTTCGCCTATGAACGTTTGCCAACATAACATGCATTCACTGACGTAAAGTTATGTTACCGAAACGTTCGTGGGTGAAAAGTCCTTTGGATGAAAAGTTAATTGTTTAAAGATTCTGTTGACCAAGGGTTCATGGGCCAATCGAATGTTGGTAAACCGTTTCAGTTTCCTAGTCTCCTCAACCTTCTTAGAGCCGCAACACTCAAAATGTTTTTATTTTCCAAGGTATAAAAGCTTAATAAATTCAATTTAATAAATTGTCAATTTTTATCGTTCATTTTTCGTAGAAAGAGAAGCACCTTAAGCTAAGCTAAGTAATACTTTATTGTACACCAAAAAAAATAAAGATGATCAAACAATACACACAGAATATTTTTTTTATGTACAACCGGCTGTCTTATCGCTAAAAGCGATTTCTTCCAGTCAACCGATGGATGGAGAAAATATAGTGAAAGGTTAGCAGAAGGGGTGTAGCACGACGAAGATACTCGTACAATACTACTAAATTTCAGTATTTATCCATCGTAAAATCCGGGTCAAGTAAACAACGTTGTTTAAAATTCCCTCGGAAAAACCACCTTACAACAACCAAGTGCTAACATAACAAGCCGCTATGCTAATGTCTGTTATTCTGTCTGCTAATTTCTTGGTAGCGGCGATTTTATCTGGATAGTACCTTTTTTTAGAATAAAGCGAATATTCCACTTTCAGCCCACATCAACCCACTGCTGGGCATAGGCCTTCCTTAGTTTGCGCCAATATAATAATTCGTTATTTTAAAAGTGACCGTTGCGTTCAAATTACTCGTGGCCATTTAGCGTGCTTTGCGCCAAAAACGCTGGCCGCATTACCACGGTGGATGGCTTCATAATAACTTCGATTGAGTGAGTTCGTACGATGTAGGTAGTAATATGGAGAGTCGCTTATTATCATGGAGTAAATTGACCACTAAAAATTTATTTTGATTTAAATAAATTAAATGGCCTACGTCTTTCAGTAAACATTATCAAAATAAAGTCTTGAATTAATAATTGTTGATATTTTTACCAAAATAAAAACAGAACTTCAGTGACATACCAGTGACAGTCGCAGAAAAGCTAAATACGCAATAATTGTATACTTGAATGACATTTTTCTCGGTTATTTTAGCATGCCCTTTAAAAAAAAACCCAAACGTGGACGTGAAAAAACTCTGACGAGTCGACAACATCCACCATTTCCTTTTTTATTTAATTCGCTTTGTAAAATATGCCCTGCGTCTTTTCAGTAAGCATTATCAAAATGTCTTGAAAAATAGGTGATAATATTTTCTATTCTTTTGAAAATACAATACGTCACAATTTTAAATCTTAAATTCGCATCCAGGGCTGCGTCCTGTGTTCGACGGCTCGCGTCCTCTTGGCGACAGGGTTGTCGACGTATCTGTACGGTGCATCGAATGTGACGTGCCTCGCTATGAGTTTTTGGAACGAGACAAATATTATAAAGTCGTCTCGCAGAGCTTCCTCGGGCAAGGCGGTGATGGATTTTCTGTGAGTGACAGCCCTGAATCTAATGCTTGTGTGTTGTCTGCTTAGTGTTGTTATATGTTTATGTCTTTAAGGGATAAAGAAGGAACTTTATAAAATAGTAAAAGTTGGTTACATAACACTTGTAACCTTTACTTTAATTATGAAAGCCCTTTTTATGCTTCCTTTCTTTATAAAACTATACCTAAATCAATCTAAATCATCTTTCATTATTAAAATTATAATCAATAAATGTAGGTGTTATATGGAAAAAATGCAACCCAAAGTTGTCTATCGGTTCGTTTGCATATTTAAGCTTTTACCTATGAACACCCAGTTAAATTTTACTAGGTATTACCCTAACACACCAAACAATCTTTTAATATCACCCACCTAGTAAAAGTATGGAACTTAGAAGGAAGCTTATATTTGCATGTTATTGTATACGTAATGTACATCGATTAGGGTTCAATTACTCCAGATATAGGCTCTGTACATAGAAATTCTTGTAGATCATTTTGCGTTAGAAAATATTATATTAAGCCACTTTTAAAATAACATCACTTTGGTCAGCAGTGAATGGGTACAAACGTTGTGACAAGACGACTTGCTATGAAAAAAAAATAAGCAAATAAACTTACAACGTAATTTTTACATTCTAATAGTTAAAATGCTTGTATGCCCAAAAAAAAATTAAGCACTTTCAGATACGTAGCAAGTAAAAATGAGGAAAAGTTAGTCACTCGTACGAATAAAACCAAAGGGCAACCTCGAATGAGGTTGTAGGCGGCGATTGAAACCTTGTAGATACCTACATAAAAATATTTCGTTTTGAAAAAGCTATATCGGTTGTAAAATTATACTCAAATCGTTTAAACTATTCCGGGTATTTCTTCAAGATTTATTTATTATATTTAGAGAAAAAAAAGCGGAAAAATGCACCCCGGGCTCCGACGTAGCACAGCTAAAGATGCGACCGAGAACGATCTAGGATGAAGACAAAGAAATCATACGATATTTTTGCACTCTCTCGTTCGATACTTTCAGGAATAAAGCCTGTTTTTGACGGCTCTCGTCCTTTCGGAAGTCGTGTTAGAGAGGTCTCCGTCCGGTGTATAGAGTGTGAAGTACCAAGATATGAGCCGATAGAACTTGACAAGTATTATAGAGTGGTGTCTCAGAATTTCATTGGCAATGGCGGGGGCGGATTTAATGTAAGTTAAACATAATATTATATTTCATAGCACGATCCCTAGGGACCATTGGGGGACTATTTTCTAAAGTATTCATATTATATGTACCTATATGCCTTATTTGTTTGCCGCCCCTTAGTTAATGGTGGGCAGAATAATTAAGAAGTGCATTACAAACTGGTCTAAAAAACCAATTTGATCTTTAAATGTTCCTTCTTTATCACATCATAAAAATATCTTTCGTTGGATTTATCTTAGGATAAAATAGCACATCTCTTTTTTACCCGACTACGGCAAAGTAATCATTTTAGCAGCCTATGTATGTGGGTATGTATGTCTGTTCCACCGTAGCATCCGAATCGCTTGTCCAATTTCACATTTGATTATGTCAATTGATTGGTCATTAATGACAAATTTATATAATGAATGTTACATGTTGAAAGGAGGGTAATTTTTTTTTTTTTTGTTTCGGTTATATGGCTCCCGTAGTCGGGCATAAGTTTAAACGTATATCTTGTTTAGGAAATTGTCTACTTGAGCCAAGGGTGGTCACAAGAAACGAGGAAGACCAAGAACAGAGTAAAGGAAAGTCAAGATGCCTTTGCCCAGCAGAGAGATATACCTAAATGAAAATATAAAAATAAATATTTTTAAATAATCTTTTATCTTTAACAAATTGACCTAAACATGTTAAATTGCTCTACAAGGCGAATTAATCGAGCTCAAACTTGAAGGGTAATGTTGTTTTATCACAAAAAATGCCATGAGCATCTTGCAGCTCCATCATTTGATCAATCCCATGTCATCATAATATTGCATTTTCACGCATTATGCGTGCAAAAATTCTGATCAATTAGAAACCGGGAAGCGGGTCAAATTTAACTTGCAAATTTTGATTATAGACAGATAGACAGTCAAGAGAACACGGAAAACTAAAAATTATAAAATTCTTAGATAAAACTAATACATAGCCTTATACCTTTTCTCAGATGATATCAGAAAACCGCCGTAACGTAGAAGTGGTGGGCGTGGACTATGATGTCTTAATGCAGTACATACGCCACCAGACACCGGTGTTCAGCGAGGTCGACGGCAGAATACATATAGACAACCCTTGTATGGACTAGAAATTAAATACTTGGCATGCCTAATCCTTTGTGTATTTATTTTTAGCTAGGTCCTTCAAATAAAGAGGAGCATCTTAGTTCGAAATATCATTATCATCATCATTATTTCTCCCGCATAACATTCACTGCTGGACATAGGCTTCTCCCAAGGATTTTCAAAAGAATTCGAAATATATTCATTTTATTACTAACTCCGCTGTCTGTCAGTCCGTCTGTCTGTCTTTCTGTCACCAGGCTGTATCATCAGTTTGTATGAACCGTGATAGCTAGATAGTTAAATGTATTTCTGTTTCCGTTATAGCAACAAATACTAAAAACTGAATTAAAATATTTAGGTGGGGGCTCAACAAACTTGAGTTTTTATAAATAATGGTACGGAACTCTTCGTGCGCAAGTTCGACTTGCAATTGGCCAGTTATTATTTTTTATGTTCTCGTATGTTTGCTAATAACTTCTCCGTTTTTTTAACAGATTTAGAAAATTGATTTTTTCTAAATCTATTTAAAATAAAGTGGTCGATGGTATGGGTAAGCGTAGAATTTTTTACTTACGGTACAGTGAATGGCTACTCCCTCGCGAGAGAATTTGAGAAGCATGCGCAACGCGCGCCCCTGTTTTTCTTTGTAGATGAAGTATACCATAACAACTACAACTCATCAAGTAACTGGCACAATAGAAACTCTGGACAATGCTCACGTGGCGCTTCGTACTGTAAAGCGGACTATAATACCGCTATTTAGCAACACTGCAACATGTACTACCTATACATGTTGCAGTGTTGCTAAATAGCGGTATATGTCTCATTTCCTGAAATAGTAGGACTACTGGGCTCTCGAGGTAAATAGAGCAAGGGCCGCTAAACTTAAAGGCCACTCATAGCATGATGGTGGAAAAAGGAATCATAATAGTGATTGGTTGCTATCCGCATCGATTTTTGACATGATTCGCATTTTCGTCCATTCCCTCGATCGGCTTCTAAGATCTTAACTTTGAAACTAAAGCCAACATAATACTGATGAGATGTGTAAGTAGGTATTTGTTAACTGAAACCCATCATGGTACCCGGAATCCATACGAACAATACCTCCTCCCTCCTCTTATAGGGTGGCTAGGCCACTAGAGATTTACAGAGTAGCCAAACACAGAGCCTATAAGCTTTATGCAATCGCTTCGAATTGAAATGAAACATTAAAATTATTGATTGTTGATAGAAATCCACCTTTACGTCTTTGTGCCTTATGGCAAAGACAGAGTTTAGGTTTCCAAGACTCAGAATAAAATGAGACTATTTAATTTCAGATGGTCTTCATCATTTTTGGGTCAGCATTTGATATTTGGAGAAGAAATAGCGGAAAGATTCAAAGATTCAAATGTTTATTCAGTAACTAGCTGATGCCCGCGACTTCGTTCGCGTGGACTTTATGACTCCGGCGTATAAATATAAATAAAAACTAATGAGAGAGAGAGAGAGAGAGAGAAAGAGAGAGAGAGAGACAGAGGGAGAAAGTACTTGTAACAGTGTTAGGAGTTAAAAGTCAATATTATTTTAATTCTTTCCTTCGGGAGCCAATATGAAAAGAGCTGAAGTGTTACTAACCCTGGAGAAAGCCACAATAAGTAGGCCATGCGAAAAACCAGTCCTTAGATCGACATCAGCAGCTTTAAGCCTCTAAAACTGTGACTTATTTTCATAGCAAAGCAAGTTAACATATGGAACTGTGTATTTTCAAAAGGAAAATTGTTGGGGATGAGTGGCATACGCGGAATAAATACAGTTTCACTGGCATCACTCACTTACTGTGAGCTTTAAGTGTCTCAGCAGACTATGCCGAAGTTTAGTGGCTAAAGTTCAGTGTCTAAAGTTCGGTGGGGATGACACACTAAATAAGCTGAAGTTTAGCTGCTGAAGTTCGGTGGAAACGCCGGACAGTAGTGATGTGCCGATATGAGAATTTAATCTTCCGTCTTTGGCGCGTCTGCGGCGAACGGAAGAGGGAATGGAAGTGGAAGAGGGAACGGGAACGGGAACGGGAGCGGAAGCGGCAGCGGTGGCGGCAGCAGCGGCGGCGTCGGCGGTGGCGGAGGCGTCGGCAACGGCGGCGGAGGAGTCGGCGGCGGCGGCGGTGGCAGCAGCGGCGGCGGCGGCGGCGGAAGCGGCGGCGGCGACGTCGGCGGCAGCGGCGGCGGCGGCGGCGGCTGCGGCGGCGGCGGCGGCGGCGTCGGCGGCGGCGGCGGCAGCGGCGGCGGCGGCGGAAGGTGCGGCGGCGGCGTCGGCGGCAGCGGCGGCGGCGGCGTCCGCGGTGGCGGCGGCGGCGGCGGCGGCGGCGGCGGCGGCTGCGGCGGCGGCGGCGGCGGCGGCAGCGGCGACGGCGGCGGAAGGTCGGCGGCGGCGTCGGCGGAAGCGGTGGCGGCGGCGGGAGCGGGAGAGGGAGCGGGAGCGGGAGCAGGAGTGGGAGCGGAAGTGGGAGCGGGAGCGGAACGGGTACGGGTACGGGTACAGGTACGGGTACGGGTACGGGTACGGGTACGGGTACGGGTACGGGTACGGGTACGGGTACGGGTACGGGTACGGGTACGGGTACGGGTACGGGTACGGGTACGGGTACGGGTACGGGTACGGGTACGGGTACGGGTACGGGTACGGGTACGGGTACGGGTACGGGTACGGGTACGGGTACGGGTACGGGTACGGGTACGGGTACGGGTACGGGTCCGATTCAGGCAAAAGCATCGGAAGTTCGGCGTTATGTGTTGCTAGTAATGCAAATAACATTTCAGGCATGCAATGTTATTTGCATTATAGGCATTGGCTGAAATTCAGCCGCTGAACTTCGGCATACAGTGCTGAGACATTAATTTGGGTTCCGTTACACAGTTTCGGCGGAGTCAAATTTCGCATCAGCATTATTGGCCCTCCGACATTAAGACTTATTTTGTGAGCCGTGAGTCCATTTGCTGCAAGTGAATTAAGAAACTCAACTGGATAATTGGTGGCGTCGTCAACAACACTATCCAAGAAATCTAAATATATATAACTCAAAGGTGACTGACTGACTGACATAGTGATCTATCAACGCACAGTCCAAACCACTGGACGGATCGGGCTGAAATTTGGCATGCAGGTAGATGTTATGACGTAGGCATCCGCTAAGAAAGGATTTTGATCAATTCTACCCCCAAGGGGATAAAATAGGGGATGAAAGTTTGTATGAAACTTTGTCAATTTTAAACCGATCGGGCTGAGACTTTGCATGCATAAAGCTACTATGACGTAGGCATCCCTTAAGAAAGGATTTTGATAAATTACACCCCTACGCGAGCTAAGCCGCGGGCACAAGCTAGTTAACAATAATTTGCGTCATAAGTTCTTTATTAATTGATTTTTAATTTTTTGGTGTCAATATGGTGCGTTCACATAACCAAGAATTTTCTGGTGTGTTATGCTCTGAAGGTCCGCAAATACTGAAATTATAAGTTCTACTTCGGACGAAACAACTTTTTTTTTGAAAAAATTTCAATGTACAGACACATTTTTTTTACTCTTTTATTATAGTATACATTTAGTATGTTTTTGTTCAGCGGCAACAAAAAACATCATCTATAAAAATTTCAACTGTCTAGCTTTAATGGTTCATGAGATACAGCCTGGTGACAGACAGACAGACAAACAGTCGGACGGTCTAATTAATAGGGTCCCGTTTGTACCCTACCCTATGGAACCCTAAAAATCGAATAAAATAAGTATTTATGTGGGGCTCCCATACTACAAACGTGATTTTTCATAGATTATGGTACGGATTCCTTCGCGCGCGTCCGACTCGCGCTTGGCCAGTTGTATTATAACTCAACAAAAAGTTCTCATCAGACTTAACAACTTTTGCTAAGGCGGCATTTTAATATATCTTATAGTTTAGCTGGACCATTATAGTTCTGCATCATGTGTTTCATTTTCCAAAATCAATTATAGCCTATATGTTGCCCAGGCTTCACAGCTATATAACAAAAAAGTTTCATTCGAATCCGTCCAGTATTTCCGGAGATTAGCGTGTACAAACAGACAAACAGACAAACAGACAAACAGACAGACATTTTTTTTTATTTTCTTACTCTATTACTATATCTCCATCGCCCCAAATATATTTTTTTGAAAAATTTTCAATGTACAGACACATTTTTTTTACTCTTTTATTATAGTATAGATTAGACTTTTACACGTCAAAAGTGTTACCCAAGCTCCTTAGCGCAGCTGAGAATGCACTTGGATAAAGAAAAAGCTTGGTATTCATTTATTTATAACCCCTGATTGTTCTAAAGTAAAACAACCTACTTTAAACAAATGGCGGACTTAATGCTAAGAGCATTTTCTTGAAATAAACCATAAAATTAAATAGAAAAGAAATGTCGGTTTGACCCCTATGCAAAAAGAGTGGTATTATAAGTTTGATGTATCTGAATGTCAGTCTGTGTCATCGTAGATCCTAAATAAATGGACCGACTATGATTTTTTTTTTTTTTATTTGAAAGTAACTTAAAATTCGATGGTTCTTAGCTACAGTTGTGCAAAAAAAATATATTTTTATTTCTTGTTTCGTACCTTGAACTCTGTACGTGTCTACTGCATGTTCTTCTCGTTACTAATAGTTCCGAGAAAGTGCAATGTTGCGTGAAATTGCTAGGATGCACTTGAACTGCGGAAATTATGTATTTTAGTATTAATGCTGCGGTGGTGTTAGCTTGTAATATACAGAGGCAGCCACCGTGTGATTTCCTATCCATACAACAAAGTTACATTAACATTGCTGCAAGCTTTTATTTAACTTGCAAGTATAATATGTGTAGATGTTACTGATATGTCCGTTCTAAAATTTTATCAGCTAGCCACTTGCTGGTTGATAAAATAACTTTTCATAGTTCCGTACAAAAATAAAAAGAACCCTTTAAAGTATCACTTGTGCGTGTGTCTGTCTGTGCGTCCTCTGGCACAGCTAATTTGCTCTGAACCTACTAAACCAAATCAGGTGAAATTTGGTAGGATGGTGCAATCCTACGACCCAAACACATTTGGCCAAAAGTGGCCGTTTTTCGCAAATGTGCGAAGAAAAGCTTCACGTTCTCACTTTAAACTGTGAAGTTCATAAAATAGTTTGAAGGGTTAGGCAAGAGTTCTATGAGACCAAAATTTTACATGATATCCCCGTTTTCTTTCAAATAATTTCAAAGGGGGACAGCACTGGACCCCGTAAAATTAATGTAGCCCCTTAAGTATAGTATATTTGGAATTTTTGCCTTTTAGCGTGCATGGCGCGTCCCGTAATGTCGACAATTCGACATGCAATAACACGTCGTGCAATATCGGCACCCCGTCTATGCGTAACACGCATATTGCTACGTGACGATTTTTGATAACAATATCTAGCAAAACCTACTAGGCTTTGTAGCGAAGGGATCGACCCACATCTGCGACAATGCTTTGAATGTCTTGTTTATTTAAACGACGAAAAACAAACGAGGAGCCAATTAGGTTTTTAGTTAGGTATATATAATACATAACTAAAAACCTAATTCGCTTCTCGTTTGTAAGTAATATAATATAACAAATAAGTGCAAAATAAATGTACTCATACGAGTACATGTTTTAGCCCGACTACGTAGAAGCCTAAATGAGGGTTATGTATGATTTGATACTAACAACCGACATAACTTTTTACAGGAAAGCGATTGACATGCCTGTTCATTACATAGTATAAAACAAAGCGGTTTCCCGTCCTCTGTCCCTCTGTATGTACGCTTAGATCTTTTAAACCGCGCAACGGATATCAATGCGGTTTCCATCACGAGATAGAGTGATTCAAGAGGAAGGTGCATTATACATACTTGTTATTTTTAAGGTTTTTTTGTTACTTTTAGTTTTAAAGCTTTGGGCAAACATTCAGTATTTTCTACTGTTGATTTTTCCAACCATTTAGCCCAGAAACAGATGGAAACTAGAATCAGCGCGAAATGTGTTAATGAATCAATTTACGGCCTGACATTCCACTCTTTTCAGGGCACCAAATCCACACACAGGAATCTTAATCCTAACCCTTCGCAATACAGGTGGAAATACGAAGTTAAAATTTTATATGCACTTAGTAGACCCATGCTAAACGTTATGTTCAATGCGTATTAGAAAAGGAGTCTTATTTAATGGAGTTTAGGTTGAAAGTGGAATAGAAATTGATTGACGTGTTAATAGTGCAAGGGCGTATATAAACACAGGTTTTCGGTCACAAAATTTGCGGTTAAACCGTGGTTTAATTAAAACCGGCCCGGTATTCACACTCATTATTTATGTGTAAGTCTAATAAGTAAGTCTGGGAAATTGAAATTTGCTATTCCAATTGGACTCGTATGTCTGTAGTTTAAGTTTCTTTGTTTTTCGTGTGTGTAAGTGACCAACACTGGTGTCGGAGTTGTTTTATGTGTGTTTCTCGATTACTCAAAGGCGCTTGGACCAATTGGAATTTTTAATATTTGAAAGTGTATACTTACGCGGTTGTCCAATAGAACTTATATTAAAATTTTAGTTTTGAGAAACTATTTTGATACGCATGTCAAATTGCAATTTATGGCTGGGTATATTATATTAAGATAATACTGTGTTACTACAAAAAAAATAGCTAATTAACTTAAAAATTAAAAACACAGCAAAATCTTACAAAGCCTTTCCCTTTAGGCGTCTAATAAGATAGGACTTGTTTTTTTTTTTCATCCGAGATCGTTTTACGTTATTTATGGCCCTAATTAATTAGTTTGTTTTTCTCCTTGGGGTGTATTAGGGAATTTAACGAAATAAATCATGCTTAAAATCTCTCAAAAAAATAAAACTAAGTAGATAAAAAGTTTGTGGAAAACTTAAATATGAAATCGTTGCGCGTTCGTGCTTCATCTAGCGACTGGTTCATAACATCATAAGATAGACCTTGTACCAAATAATGTTTGATATTACACTGTATTAGGTCTTTATTACCCCAAAAGCCATTTAAGGGGTCGTATAAAGGGCGAGCAAGGGCCCGTGATTTTGCAGATATGGAGACAATGAGGTCATTTGCAATATTGCCCGTCGAATTACTAGGTCAATATCTGTCATTAATAAAGCTTAGATGTTGAGCATATTTATTATACAAGCATAGTTAACTGATCCTACAAAAAAGTTTGTTATCAATTAACTTAAAAAAATTAAAAGAAAAATACATCATTCATAGCTAATGGGACGCCCATTATAATAAAAAGTGGAATAATACCAAGTTGGTGAATGTTAATAAATATATGGTGCATAGAAATAAAAACAACTAGGTACTCATTTGTCGGCCTTTCGTGGACTCAGAATACACTGGCGTTTGATTTTTTAAGCTGTCTAAAGGCATCTATGATGACATCGATGCAAGCCTGCCATCGTATGATGATGATGATGATGATGATAGCGAGGGCCACCGGCTTAATATGCCTTCCAAAGCACAGATTTTTAGATTTGGTATTTGCGATTTGATTACTGCACAATATAGATTGCCCTACTATTTGTCAGATAGCGAGGGGTTTAATTTTACTTAGTCATTGATAAATCAAGTATTTTTTAACCTCTGCTATCCCACTGGTGGGCAAATGTTAATAATGTATTAAATTACATAATAATTATAATTATTAAAAACACTGAATCAAGAGTCATTAAACGAATTTGATGACTTTCAGATCGATTATAATTAGCTATTATTTAAAGTATTTATACGTGACCTAGTTCTTAGATTTATTTAACCATTTAATAGAGAAAGGTCAAAAATTGCCTGATAAAGTGAAACTTAGTAAATTAACGATAAAGTGAAAAAGTAAAACTTATTAAGTCTATTAAGGAGTTAGTGGTGTCAATAACTAAATATACACACACACATATTACGCGAACAGAGATTACTTTGCAGAAAATAAAAATAGTGCAAGTTGAAGAGAAAGCACATTTTTCATCTAAAAAGAAGCATTTTTGTAAAAATACGACGACATTCTAAATTCGCGGTCTAGGTCGCTTTGAATTGAAACAGAAATAAAATTACACATGCTTGCGAACTGAATTTTAAATAGACGAAATTGAATTCTTTTTAAAGAGATTCATAAAAGTTGGCAACAGATTGGAATTAGATAATTAGCAAAAAAGGATCATTAACCCAAAAAGAAATGTACTAATCGATATTGCAGAAATTAATTCGATCTATGTACATTTTGGAGCGGCAGGTATTAATTTAGTACGGATCACCCTATTTTTTATTTATAACATGTTTGGATTTACTTGCATTCTACTCTCATTACTAGTTACCTCTAATATAAGCACTTCAAATATTTTTATGTAGTGCTGAGAATCTTTCTTTTTAAATGATTTCCAAAGTCTGCTCTTTATATTTTTATTCAAATCTCTTTGAATTGTTGCAACATTTTACGTATTGTGGACTTCATATTTTTTTACCTGTAGACGAAAGAGCAAAAAAAAAAATTTTAGGTTCAGAAAGAGATAATCTGACCTAAAACCCATTTTGTGTCCTTTTCCCTGTTATAGGAATTTACTGTTGCAAGAATGAGACTTCGTTAATCGTCAAAAATGAAAGCGTACACTGTTTGTGAAAACCGAGGGAGGGATGACATGAAAAATGTCGACATCGATACTTTTGGGAAATACTCACCCTCGTGTACGGATAATAGGGTTAGCAAGTAGTCAGTACTAAAATAATAAAGAATTTTCAATTAAAAAATAATTTATTTTTTACTATATATCCATGACACTTTGACAAACGAGGTGTCGTTTGAAGCGTCTTAAACAACGTGGAAGATCAGTATTTATTTAAACAACATATCTATCGTTTTAAAAATTAAAACCAGTCAACAGGAAGATTCTTGCTGAAAAATATGTGCGTGGAAGGGACATACCCGTAATAAATCAAACCACGGGCATAATAGATCACTAAAGTATAATAAAAGTATAATAACTGACAAAAAACAAAACAAAAAATCGGCATTTCCATATAAAAGTGTCCGACCCACGCCGGGGCAATTTATATGGGGAATGTAAATTTTTTTTTCGTTTTTTGACCTTTATTTTAATTTAATTATACTAATACTAGATTGATTTAATTCCTTGGCTTTACACATAGGATACTTTTGATCAAAGGTACAGAGGTAGCATCCGGCAGATAACACTCAAATCATGCGATTCTTTACGTAAGTAAAACAAGACATTTCAAAATATTTTGAGCACACTCTGTAATGTTTTTTAAATGTCCAATCCCGCAGACGATATAAACCGAAAATCGGCGCGGCCGTGGTCGCTGGAATCTGCGGCCAATCCGCTTGGTCGCGCGGACGCAAATGAATCGAGCCCAACCAAGAAATGTAAAACGCTACGCTATTTCTTCATCCATTTTTTAATCTCTTTATTAATTTTAAAAATATAAATATTATGTGGTATCGATATTTTTATCGACTAGTTGTTTTTCTAACCCTAGTGTCAACAAATTCAATAATTACGAACAGCGTACAAAATACTTATATAATAAGAAATATAAGCATAAATTACTATATTTTCTATTTATAATAAAATGGGAAAGTATGGCACTCAATTTCCAGTAAAAAATGTAATACGTGTACCTACAAGAATCTGTGATTTCAAGTGAAAAATATGTGCTCACCTGTGAAAGCTTAGTTTTGTTACGATTTTCTTTATTATTACAGCGGGATTTCCATCTCAGTACTAAGCATTTCGATGGTACCTTGCTTATAAAAAAAATGTGGAAATTAATTTTAAATTATTTTTAGTCTCTATTAGAAAATTAAATTTAAAATGCAGTCTAGCCGATTTGTTTACATTAGCTGTTTAATACGACAAAATTTTATTGACATTGACTAATGACATTGAATTCTGATCCCGCGACTTTTCTATTTAGTAGTGTCTTGAAAGGTAGTGGATGGCTAAATGCCCTCCTCTACATTTCAAAACAGTGTATGTTTAGGAGTCTTCATCGCGGAACTTTGCTGTAGACGAGTGATGCCATTATTATGACTAAGAAGTTTTTATTTAGCCATCGACAATCAATACTAGAAAATATTGACAAATACTTTGTTAATCCAACATTTATGTAAATAATTTTTCAAAACTAAAAACCGATTTCTACACAAAACTACACAGCTATTCGATTTTAATAAAACTTCTATGGGACTAATAGACAAGTAATGTCCTTTCAAAAAAAAATCCAAATCGGTCCAGTCTTCTTCGAGTAATCGGCAAACATACATAAAATAAAACATACTTTATAAACATTGAATTGATAACCTCTCCTTTTTGAAGTCGGTTAACAATGATACAGAATGAGTCTCATACCTAATATAAAATGTGACATAAGACTGTAATAAATTTTAAATAAATGATGTTCATATTTTCTTTTGCCTCAGTATTTTAGATAAGTAGTAAATGTACACACCAATCAAATTATTGTACTTTCGAATAGTTAGCAATGAATAAATAATGAATAAATAAATATATAGGGACAAATAACACTGATTGAGCTAGCCCCAAAGTAAGTTCGAGACTTGTGTTATGGGATACTAACTCAACGATACTATATTTTATAACAAATACATATATAGATAAACATCCAAGACCCAGGACAATTTGAAAAAGGCTATTTTCCAACTTGCCCTGACCGGGGATCGAACCCGGGACCTCTGGGTGGCGGACTAGCATGGTGACCACTACGCCACGGAGGTCGAGCAATATTTCGTACACAGCTTGATGTTTTTCTTTATGATGCTTACTGTGCCTCTAGTGAAGAGGTACAAGTCCGATTTTGGGCATATTGAGTTACATATACCAATTTTTTTAGAATAAAAAACTGCATCTTTTGGTGTCTTCCGATCTAAGTTAGCTCTTAAAATAACGAAATTAGATCTGTGCCACATGGTATAACTAGCATTGAATTTTCATGTCATGGTGGGTACATATCAACAAGTATCTTTCTCAACATAAAATTTCTTTATTTCTTTTTGTGGAGTTTGATCTTACTAAAGTTGTATTTTGCGTTTTCATATTTTTCGTGTGTGTATCGAGATATATTTTTATTTACTTCTTTTGAAAATGCTTGGTATCCAAAGATACATGTACATTTAAATTAGTTTACACAAATAAAATGACGAAGTTGTGAGACTAAATGGACTTAAATTCATATTCACGACGAAAAATCAAGTGTAATCTAATATAAATCAACTTATACCACACGAACTGTTTAAAATTATGTGAAAATAGCTACAAGTCATAACTGTTGAGGTATGAGGGGATCGCGCGGGCGGGTGCTACTACCCGACCGCGCTGTGCACACGCCTGCGATGTCCCGCAGTCGCCTACGCACAAACGAAGGGGAGACGCGTTTTCTAACCACGCAGAGCGACAGTTATACACGTAAGTTATATCCTTTTTCACATATATTTTTTCATTTAAAATATTTTTGTTGTTATTTCCTTTGAATTAGAGATTTAAAATGAGATACAACCCTTTACACTACACTTTCGACTTCATGCGAGCTATGTTAACAGTTATAACACTATTTTAGGTAATCTTTATCATAATTTTACCAATTATATTATTAGTAGTGTAATAAGTAGTATAAATAATAATAAATACTATAAATAAAAATATTAATAGTGTAATAAGTATTATAAATGTGAAAGTGAGTTTTTATATTTTTTGGCTTGTTTGTTTGTTTATTACCTCTATACGCTTTATTTGACAAACTGATCTTCTTGATAATTTGCACACACATTGTTTGACGTTCCTATTGAGAAGGACATAGGTTACCTTTCATGTTGGAAACAATGTACCGTTCCCGTATTATACGCGAGCGAAGCCACGGGTTAAAGCTACTTAAGTATATTTCTGTTAACTGACTGCCTCCGTGGTCTAGTAGTTAAGGCGTTTGCCTTGTGACCCGGAGGTCGCGGGTTCGATTCCCACGGGAGACATGCATTTCTAATGTAGTTTCCAGTTTGGCTAGGATATTTCAGGCTTTGAATCACCTGAATATCTGAAAAGAAAGATGATTCCGAACCAACCTACCCTGGTTGGTTGAATTTGGATACTGGTCTGCCCTTTGGGTTGCAGAGGTCAGACGGCAGTCAGAAGGAGGTTAAGTTTTTCGACAGTATATAAGTATGATTGTTTACGCTCTGTAGCCGAAACCGTTTGACGGCTTTCAACTTGAAAGTTGGCGCTATATTCATCTTGAATATGATGGTGGCAATGAATATCACAACCAAAAACTTTTGTTGATTAGCTTTGAATATTTTTTGTTGATTAGCTTTGTTTTTTTTTTAGGATGGCGCGTAAACATCGAATAACGCAAATGTTCAGTCTACTTGACAAGGAAGAAGACAATACAAGAGCAGACCATACGCTGTTTAGTTCTGATGAACTGTTTGTCAATTCTCCGAAGCCCGGTTGCTCAAGAGACGGATATTCAGATGAAAAAACTGATCATAATTATTTGGAAATTTCGTCAGGGCCTGCACATATAAACGAAGAAGTCTTAGACAATTTCACGAATTCAGATGTAACTTTTGTCATCTGCTTTGATATTATATCAACCTTAATAGACTCTCTGCCGTGCATAGACTACAGTTCAGGCAGCAGTGATGGCTATATTCCTGACTCTGGAGAATGTGCAGAATCAGAAGATGACATAGCTACATCTCGCCGCCAAACTTCTAGAAATACAAATAATATAGTTATTGCTGAATCGGAATCAGATGATACTGTATCTTTTTGGAAAAAGGAAGGTGTGAAAGAAGGACGGAAACGTAAGCCTAGAAAAAGTGAAAAAGAAAGAAGGAAAGATAGAGAGGATAGAAAAAAGAAGAGAAATTTGGGAAAAAGTTACGAAACTAAAAAAGGTAAAACAGTAAGAGCAAGAGAGTTTCAGAAGCTACAAAATTGCAGATTTAAATGTGCTCAAAATATACCGGACCAATTCAGAAAAGAAATGTATGAAGCTTATTGGAATTTAGGAGATTATAATCAAAGAGTTCAATTTATTGCTAATTTAATTGAACTGAAAGATAAAAAAACGGCCAAGCTTGTAGTAAAAAAAAATAATCGTCAATATGCTAACAACTATTATTTAAAAAAGGGAACAGAATCCTATCGAATTTGTAAGGGTTGTTTTCTAAAAACATTCGATGAAACTCCCAAGTTTGTACAATTGGTAACTGATAAACTAAAGGTCAGCGAAGGACTGGTGCCAAATTCAAAAAGAGGAAACAAGCCGAGTGCTTTAAAAATTAGCGATGAACGACTCGAAGGCGTGAAGCAGCATATTTTATCTTTCCCCTCATATGAAAGTCACTATGGTCGATCGAAAACAACGAAAAAGTTTTTGGCACCTCATTTATGTCTCACAGACATGTACAATGCTTATCGTGAAATTACCGAAAATCCAGTGTCACAAACCATATATAGCTGGGTGTTCAAAGCTCAAAATCTTTCCTTCAAAAGGCCGTATGTAGACACGTGTATTAAATGCGATACTCTGGAAATGAAGATAAAGTTTAGTGAAGGCGAAGAAAAGCTGGTAAATGAAAGACTTAAAGCAGATCACTTAAAAAGAGCGGAAACTATTTATGACAGGAAAGCTATGGACAGAGCACTTTCACTTGACAAATCTGATACTTTTGTTGCTTCATTTGATTTGCAACAATGTTTACCGACGCCATATCTGAAGTCAGGGGCTGCATTTTACAAGCGACAACTCTGGACTTTTAATTTGACAATAAGGAACAGTACGACCAATAAACCCTATTGTTTCATGTGGCATGAAGGTATCGCTGGCAGAGGCGCTAATCAAATAGCATCTTGTGTTTACAATTTTATACTTAATTACGTCCCTGATGGGATAAAGCATTTAATTTTTTATTCTGATTCGGCTTCCGGACAAAATAAAAATTTTCATATGGTGTGCATGTTTTTACTTGCTGTCCGCAACCATCCCAGTGTTGAAACTATAACACATAACTTTTTTGTGCCTGGCCATACCCATATGGACTGTGATGTAGACCATGCACTCATAGAAAAAGCAAAGAAAAAAACCCAAATGGATATACATCACCCACGTGATTGGTACCAACTTGTTCGGACATGCGGAAAAAAACAATATTTTACCGTTATTGAAATGGAAACTGAACATTTTCTAGATTTTGCAAGTCTCCTTAAAGGACCACTGATCTACAAAAAAAAGTCGATGATGACAAAAACAAATTCAGTATTTCAGAGACCGCCATCTTTCGTTACAATAAAGAAGAATTTCCAAAATTTCACTACCAGGCGTATGAGAGCGAATGTTAGAATACTGTAAGCCTTCTTAGAAGACGAGGGAAGTCTCCAATGCAGTCTCGTGTTTTCGAGACTGAAAACATTCCGCGGTGTTATGATGGCCCAATATCGATATCAACAGAGAAGAAACGCGACTTAATCTCACTGCTACCTCTCATAAATCCAAGCGTGAGATCCTTTTATACTAATTTAATGTCTTCTGAGGATGTAATTGACTCTCATCCTTTGGAACCTATCGACAATAATTTAGAATAGACACGAACAAAGCTTTGTGATTTTTTCTTCAATGTCTTTTCTTCTAATATGTTTTATTTTTCTATTTTTTATTTCGATAACAGCAGCTGGAGGATGCTCTTTTATGTTTGCTCTTTTAATTTTCATAAATATATTCAATACATTGAGACTTTTATTTCATGACTGTCATACAATAAGATTTAACTTTAAAAAGATTATAGTAGGTATAATTCGTTCTATATCAGGTAACACAAGTTTTATTTTGTGAAAAAGGCAAAAAGTTGTGTTTTTTACGAATACAGAGGAAGTGTGATTGCCTGAGGAAAGACATGCAAAGGGCAAATAGTTTTTATTCACAGTATTAACCTATATTTCTCTTATTAAACAAGTTACAGTAAAATCAATTCAAATGCACACCTTTTTTCACTTAAGTATAACTTTGTGATAAAAGGTACAATTTAAGCTATATCCACTATTAAGTATTTTTTGGACTGGGTACAAGTTGTTATCTTTCAAAATATTGAGACTAGGTAAAAAATAATATTACTACATTAAAGAGCGTACTTTTTACATTCAAAATGCATATAAAAGTCATTCGTGTGTCCATCATCAAAAGTTCAGCGAACGATAATGTGCGTTAATTTGGCCCCGTCAACAGTTTTTCGCGTTTCCTGTAAAGTTGCGTTTTAATATTTGTACCCTTTTTCACTAGAGGCACAGTATATAATGTACACTTTGTCTTCTTTCTATATAAATAGATAGATAGGGACAAATCACACAAATTGAGATAGCCCCAATGTAAGCTCGAGACTTGTGTTATAGGATACTAAGTAATCACAATATAATATAACAAATACATATACATATTAACACCCATAAATATATAGGCCTTGTAAAATAGAAGAAGACTCGACGGGCTATTTGTATAGGTTGTAGGAATTGCGTTGAGACTTCATAAAATAGATTTTGTACAATTTGCTGTTGATTTTTATAAATATCGGTTAAATAAATTACTATGAAAGCCTATTTAGAAGAACAAGCTTTCATAATCAGGCTAATCCTAGTAGTCCTACCAAGTTAGTCTTACCAGTAAATCTAATAGAAATTTTCGTCTCCCTGCCGGAATATTATTGAAGCGATGAAACGCAGAATGTTCGCGGCAAGAAATTTGTGGAATCTCGTAAGAATGGTGCAAGTAAAACTAGGCCTTATGTTTTTGCGAAATAAAGTCTACAGTTGTTTGGCCGTTTGCACTCACCCACACGTACCGGCGGCGCCTCGAAGTTTTGCTGTCATCGAAATACATTCACTTTGTATAGATATTCGAGAAGAATGTAGACCTGTATACCGGCGCATATAAAAAGGCAGTCTAGTGCGCACCAAGCCAGTTAAATACGAGCTACGAAAGCGATCACTTCGAAGACAACCGAAGCGAAAGCCTACCTCAGTGCGACAAGTGGAAGTACCTGTTTCAACTTTGGCAAGATGCCTGGATCTCAGCTGCTACCCGACTTGGACATCAGGAAGACCATCTTTACGTGTCAACCTAGGTTTCCGTAATGAATAAAATATTACATTTGTCATGAAAATACTGTTTTAGCGAGTGAGATAGACATATTTTCGTAAAATTGTTATACCTCGTTCGATTTTTAACCAATTCTTATTTTGTTTTCGTGTTAGTAATTTACTTTTAAATATTAATGGAAAATCTGGTGATATAACAAATATTTTTTTCATGCATATACCCTATTGTGTGCGTCTTTTCAGTGTTCCGTACCCAAAGAGTAAAAACGGAACCTTATTTCTAAGACTCCGCTGTCTGTCTGTTTGTCCGTCTATCACCAGGCTGAATCTCATGAACCGTGATAGCTTGACAGTTAAAATTTTCACAGATGATGTACTTCTGTTGCTCTATAACAACAAATACTAAAAGCACAATAAAATAAATATTTAAGAGGCGCTTACAACAAACGTGATTTTTATAGATGGTACGAAACCCGTCGTGCGTGAGTCCGACTCACACTTGGCGGGTTTTTTTATACAATGACACTGACAAGAGTTTGGCTCTTGAATGAAGACAAAAAGACTTAGTTACAAGAGATTCTTTTGGCATGTGTTAGAAGTATGTTAAAGGGGTTACTAATGTTAAAACGGCGGCAAAAGCCACTTCCCTCTGTCATTATCTATTGACATTGGCAGTTTTTTTTTTTAAAAGGAAAAGATTATCAATTAGAATTTAACACAGACTTCAAAAAATTTTTACTATGTACGTAAATAGATAGAACTAACAAAGTGAGACAAAAAATACGTTAATGGTCGGCCTCACTAAGAGCAATAAAGATAGCGATTAGATTGACGTGTGACCAACCTCTGAATGAGTCGACTTCTAGAAACCAGACTTAAATTGTGTCACACGAAAACTGGATTTTTCTAAATTGTAAAATTTACCTTAGAAAGATGATATAGTGCAGCTTTATCGACTGTGATACAACAACAAACTATAATCCCTATAAATACACTTTTTACAGGTAATTTTGCTAGACACGTTCTTTACCTTTTCGTCAATATTTTCTTCGTAACTTCACCAAAAAACTTTATTTAGAGATAACTAGTAGATTATTAACCAAGGGGATAAAGCAGTGTCTTCTGTCGCGGGTGACGACTTAAATCGTGAGCGCAACGAAGGACTCGAGGTTTACTCCAGAGCGGAGCGAGGGTGTTAAATACTTAAATCACGAGCGAAGCAAGGGATTTAGGACGAGTCCTGAGTGTAGCGACGGATTAAAGTTCACCCAAGACAAAGACAGCTTTATCACCGAGGAAAATACTCTAATTTTCGTACTATTTGCGAAAAAATAAAGACAATAATATCAAGAGACAAGCATTTATTAAAAGATATATTTTAATTAATTTTTATCCAGCTACATAAAAGATACAAAATGTTTTACGTTGTAAATAAATATAGAATATAGGTACGCAGAAAACTTGGCTGTATGTGTGAGACGCAAATGACCCTTTTGCTTTTTCTTTTTGGAAAACTAAACAGTTGGTGTATGTAAACGAACAATGACATGACTTGATTTAGTTTTTTATTTTATGAAATTTAAGTGGTTTTGTGGACTTTGCGGATACATGTTGTCGATTCAAAATCGTTATTTTTTAACGCTTAACAATATAGAAATGAATTCAGTTCAGTATAAATTTCGGTAAGAATTCCAAACTTAAACCACATTCTCCCTCTAGAGGGTGAATGAAATTCAGTACAATTTTCTTTCCCTGTTTTCATTCTTGGTAATCTTGGTCTAGAGCCTGAATGAAATTCAGTACATTTTTCTTTCCCTGTTTTTAACAGAATTATAATGACTATTGTTATGTTCGCTTTTTGTGCCATAGAATGTGCCTTTTTTGAGCAAATGGTACGAAAACAATATTTATTAGTTATTTAAGGAATTCAGTAATTTATTTCATAAAATATAAAATTATATGATTCTGCTAGGGCTTGACTAATTATTAACGTCATTTTTCATGAAAATATATATCGATAAAAAATCAATTGCTTTTGGTTGAATCAGTACAAACTCTTTTTACTTTACTTCCAGTACAGACAAATGCAAAGTTTCACATACTAAAACTAGACCAGTCATAGATCACAATACATAAGCTTCACATATAGTCTTTAATTTTGACATTGGCAAAACCATTGCTTGTGGGAAGCTGCATGCGGATACTGTGATCTAGCTTGATTGAAGTCACAAACCATACAAGAAGCAGAGACGGGATGAATCCCTGGACCACAAACCAGATGCATGGCCAGTGACTATTCTACATTATAGTATTTACATAATTATAAGGCTAAACATAGTACTATATTACCAACTACTGACCTAAGGTGGGCAATATTTAGTGATGGAGTGGCATTAGAGAAACAATTTCAGTAAGTATATAACTCAAAAGCTACAGTCAGCATGCAAGCGTTTCCCAAGCAGCCTCTTCATCTTCTCTGGGACTGGCACTCCAGAATGTGCTGGTTTAGGTCTCCACTTCCAAATGGGTTTCTTGGCACTCTTCACAACACTCCCTGGTAGGGGTACGTATTTGTTCTCTTTAGGCTTTGGTATGGACGCCTTAGGGAGCGTGTTATTCCGTCGTCTAACTTCTGTCATGTTGCTAACTGAAAATTTTACAAAAATATTTATTTAGAAAATCACCAATAAACAGTAATAACTAAACAAAGTTGTGAGAATTTTATGGATTCAAATACCTTTAAGCGGAGTCAGCGGCGCTTTTTCTCCTGTCTTTTTCGTAGAAATGGTGTTTTTAATAGTAGAAGTCGGCGTCGGTCGAGATTTTGCTACAGTTTTTAAAATCGTGCGTTGCACTTTTGGGGTAGCTTTGGGCGTATCTTGAGGAGCCATCTTTTGTCTACACTTTTTACGAAATGAAAAAAGAAAGCCACTAATTACAGAGATGAACAAACTGAAAAACACAAAAAAAACGTTTGAACACTTTTTCAAAACAAAATGATGACAGGCAACTACGCAAAAAGTAGGGATACGCAAAAAGTATAAAGTATCGATACCCCAAGATATCGATACTTTTGTTTAGATACCAAGTACTTTTGGAATCGATACTTATGTTCCGATACTTTTCAGGTATCGATACTCTTCTTCTTCTTCTTATCCTCATTTCTTATAAATCATTAGTAAGAAAATTGAAAATTATTAATCGATATTTCAAACTAAACATTACTACTAAACCTAAGGCATGATTCAGGGAATTCCGACTCATTGCCAAGCACTCATGTGTGTTACCATTTATGAGGTTGTATTTCTGCTTCTATGTTTAGCAATGTTTAGTCTATTACTTATGTATCTAGGCAACTGTTGTTTGGTGTCTTAAAATAAAATAAGAAAAGAATGGTTGTTTTACAAATTGGTTTTATTCATATTATTAAGGAATATGGAGTATTCCATGTGCTAATAGTAATTTAACAGGTTATGGGCCGCCCCATATTCCTTTTTTCGGTTTCAGTTTTGTTTTAGAGCAGCTTAAATAAATAGCATAATGGCTCTAATGAAGGTTCAGGAAATGATAGCCAAGTTGGAAGATGGAGATAATTTTCAGAACTGGAAATTTCGGATGGAGTTATTTTTGGAGGCCAAGGGTCTCAGTGATGTTTTAAAGAGTGTTGAGGTAAAAGAAGAAAATAAAAGACGAGATGCGGAAGTTCGTTCAATTATTGTGCAATGCATCAGTCTGAATTACAGTCAATGACTAACAAATATAACTTATCGAGTAAAGTCATTGCTGAATATTCAGTCGCATTAAAAAAGTTAGTCGAAGATTGCTCGGGCAATGTGTGTAAGAAACGCGATTCCCTTATACCTGTCCCCGATGGGGAGGCACCAGCTCTGGATGCCTCCACCAGCTCTTTGAGTGTGTTGCCACTGGAGACTCCGCCCCCTTTACAGGCTCCTCCAGTCAGTTGTTGAGAACAGTTCTTTGGTTAGGTCAGGCTCCACTGACTGCAAGACCCCTAGAACTATTATCTTCTCGGACAATCTTGGAGTAAATATGGGTCCTATTTTGTCAAATTACACTAATCAAAATGTTACCAATATATGCATGCCAGGGGCACATATTAGCCAGTTAGTGTCAAAATTAAAATCTGAAAAATATGACTGTAACACAACCTTAATTTTAGCTGTAGGAAATAGTTTAAATGTAACTCGCGACAATATACTTTCTTGTATTAAAGTTCTCTCAGGTATAGAGGAGTTGGGTGTAGGCAAGATAGTGATTTGTCTTTTTCCCTATCTTAATAATAGTTATATGAACAAGCATATTCATATGTTGAATATCTATCTGTGTAACTTGGTGTGGCATCACAAAAAAATTAATGTCATTGATATAAATAGATTTTTTAATAACTGCTATATATACAATGGTACAGTGTACCTGCGAACTAGGCTTAAGACGACGTTTGCTACATTGTTAGCATATCATATTTTTAAACCCGTTATAAGTAATATAACGCAGTATCTTAAAGACTCGACCAACATTAGTACAAGTACTAAAAACTTAAAAAACTAGATAATAAGACAATGGTGAAGTCTTCTAACATTAATTTTGTACATCAGAACATACAGGGCCTCACCAGCAAATATCTAGAAACTTGCCTGTTCCTAGAAAGTAACAATGTTGATATTTTTTGTGTCACAGAACACTTTTTCCAAAATGATAATCAATTAGTGTTTCCGAACAAATTTGCAGTAGGTAGTGCATATATAAGAGAAAATATAGAACATGGAGGTTCCTTAATTCTTTTAAATAATAATATTAAATTCAAAGAAAGAAAAGACATAGTAGGGTTGTCTCTTGAATGTACCATTGAACTATCATGTGTGGAGTTAGATAAATACATTATTATTTGTGCTTACAGACCTCCTTCAGCTTGTTATAACACTTTTGAAAATGTTATGGAAGACGTCCTAACCCGAGTTAGCTCTCAAAATAAACATATTATTGTATGTGGCGACTTTAATGTAGATATTTTAGTTTCGGACACAGAAAGTATTAGGTTCATTAACTTATTTAATTCATTTAATTTGAGGTATACATTCTTTGAGCCCACTCGAATAACTGAAACATCTGCCAAGTGCATTGATAATATTTTTTGTGATTGCCCAGTCATTGATAAAAAAATCTTTGATTGTCTTGGCTCTGACCACCTCGGCCAACAAGTATCACTTGTATCTCCAAAAGATCACACCCCACGACCTATCACTTGCAGGCCTATTACTACCAATCGAAGAGTGCATTTTCGGGAATGTATACAAAATAATTTACCTAGATTAGATTTTATTGCAAACCCTAACGA
The DNA here is from genome assembly GCA_943193695.1 of Acrobasis suavella. Lineage (NCBI taxonomy): Eukaryota > Metazoa > Arthropoda > Insecta > Lepidoptera > Pyralidae > Acrobasis > Acrobasis suavella. Next base: position 37,295,110 of record OW971928.1, read on the forward strand.
CCATTACAAAAATATTTTTAACACAGTGGAAGGAGAGTTTAGCAAAAGCTTCCCACTAAAAACTCTTAAAGCTGATAATAAACCTAAATTTTGTGATTGGGCCACTAAAGGTATTTATACTAGTAGGAGGAAATTATATGAACTATATGGTGAAAAAGATATAATTTTAATGCGGATTTTTTGGCATATGTTAAAAAATATTCAAAATTGTTCAAAAAGGTGTGTTTGGCTGCAAAAGCATTACATCTAACGAACAAAATTAAAAATTCTAAAGATAAAGTTAAGACAACATGGTCAATTATTAATAATGAGACAGGAAAAACCAATACTAGGGACTCAACATTCACATTAAAAATTGGAGATAAAACCGCTGACTCGGATATCGAAGAAGCTAATGAATTCAATACTTTTTTTACTAACATTTCCAAAGATATCACCCAGTCATTGCTTTCATGTCCGAACGCCGCCGATGAACTATTGAAAAGTAATTCATCTACGCCCAAAACAACTTTTACCTTTACTAGCATAACTCCATATGACATTATCTCAGCTTACAAGGTTCTTAATACTAAAAAAACTGAGGACCTATGGGGTATTTCGGTTTCCGTTTTGAGCAGTATCATCGACCTGATTGCTCCTCACTTAACTTTAATATTTAATAAATGTATTTCAGAAGGTGTTTTCCCTGACTTAATGAAAGCAAGTAAAGTTATACCACTGTTTAAACAGGGATCCAAAGATGATCCGAACAATTATAGACCAATTTCAATATTACCGGCTTTAAGTAAAATATTTGAAAAAATTATATTAGACCAGCTAGTATCGTATTTTAATATTAATAAATTACTTCACTGTCGCCAATATGGATTTACAAAAGGGCGCTCTACCACTGATGCAGCAGCGACCTTAGTTAAAATTATTTACGAAGCTTGGGAGAATCGACAAGACGTTATAGGTATCTTTTGCGATCTGTCGAAGGCATTCGATTGTGTCGATCACATAATATTAAAAAATAAACTAAAATTTTATGGCGTTACTGATACTGCACTCTCTGTTATTTCATCTTATCTTGATAATAGAACTCAAAGAGTTGAAATTAACAGAGTATCCTCAAATAGTGCACCTGTGAGCATGGGTGTGCCTCAGGGTTCAATAATTGGTCCATTTTTGTTTTTGATTTATATTAATGACCTCCCCTGTCTTGCAGAAAAGTTGTGTGAAGTAGTATTGTTTGCTGATGATACATCTTTACTTTTTAAGGTTGACAGAAAATGCACAAACTATGACGATGTAAGCAATACTATGTCACAAGTACTTAGTTGGTTTACGACTAATAATCTGGCCTTAAACACACAAAAGACTAAGTGCGTTAATTTTTCACTATTGAATAAACCTAATACTCACATACCTTTGAGTCTTAATGGTCAAGTTCTAGAATAAGTACCCAACACCAAATTTTTAGGCATAACTGTAGACTGGAACTTAAAATGGGATAAACATATTGAGGCCACTGCCAAGAAACTTAGTTCGGCAGCATATGCTGTGAGGAGGGTCAGACGGTGTACTAACGTTGAAACTGCTAGGCTAGTATACTTTAGTTATTTTCACAGCATAATGTCATATGGCTTGCTCTTATGGGGTAAAGTGGCTAACATACATGCTATCTCTGTGCTACAAAAGAGAGCAATTCGGTCGATCTACGGACTAAAATCACGCGATTCCTTAAGAGAGTTATTTAAATCTATAAATATTCTTACTGTGACATCTCAATTTATTTACGACAATCTTCTATTTGTTAAATCTAGGTTAAATAATTTCAAGAAAAATAGTGATGTTCACAGTTATAATACTCGCAACAAAAATCAGCTTCATACGCCTAAATTTCGACTTGCTAAAACTAGAAAGTCACTCTTAGGTCTAGGTATAACATTATTTAATAAACTTCCCGAAGCGATCGTTAACCTACCAATGGCAAAATTTAAAACACATGTTAAAAAATTTTATTGAACAATGCGTACTATACTATCAATGATTATTTAAGAGATAAAAACGCGTGGATACTTCCTAAACATTTTCCATTACACTCCACACATGAAACATAAATAGCTGCATTTTCTGTTACCATAATAAGCCTACTGTAAAAACATGTAAATGCTCTGCGATCAATAAGTGACCAACATATAATTAATATTTTCTCTTGGCAAGGTCTGCGAGTTCGGGTTTTTCATGCTCACTAAAATGTCCAATCCGGTGGTGGCGTCGCTGGTCGGGTCGTTGGATTCCCTCTAATATGGTTGAGTTTAACGATGGCTGATCCGTGCGTCAACTCGTGAACGGGTGCTGCCGGGAGGGACTGGTCAGCTCGGCTTCGCTTTTTTTGACTACTTAATATTTTGTATTACGCAATTTATGTTTGTTTACTGGTTCGCAAGCATTACATGTTATAATGTGTCAACATAGTATTATATTATAAGTATTATTAATTAAAAGACAATTATAATAATATGACAAAGCCCTTCTGGCGAGTAGGCGACCAATACTGCAAAAATGAGTTTCTTTCGGCGTTTCTTCTCAGCAGTGGTCGTTACGAAGCGCTGGTATCGGTAGCTTTTCTTTAAAAATAAATTAAATTTTAATATACTTTACACGTAACATAAATTATACTTATTGACGTGTAAAAGTGCCTGTAAAGGTCTAATTACTGAATAAACATTTGAATCTTTGAATCTTTGAATCATCGGAGATAGATTTTTGAATGCTGTGAAGGGCTGTAAAAGTGCACTCGAGATGTTACATGCTTTAGAAAACACCTTTACAAGAAAAAGTGTAATGAATAAATTTAATTTAAAAAAGAAGTTAATTGATTTGAAATGTGAAAGTAACGAAAAATTACAAGATTTTTTTTGAAATTTGATAAGTTGATAAACGATAGTGAAAATATTTTTAGAATTGATGAATCTGATAAAGTTGTTCATCTATTACTAGCTTTACCAGAAAAATTTGACAATGTTACAACAGCTTTAGAAGCAATGAACGAAGATTTAACTTTAGAGAAAACGAAAATGATATTACTTAATGCAGAAATAAGATTGGACTCCTTAGTTTCACAAAAACGTGAAAATGCGTTCAATTTAGAATGCTGGAATTGTAATGAAAAGGGTCACAAATCTATATATTGTCGTAAAAATGTTGCTAATAGGCAGTATTTATAGAGCAACGACATCAAGGGATAATGCAACAATAGGCGACGAAGAAGAAACAAAGGATGAAATGGGTTGTATGATTGACGAAGAATTCAATTTAAACTGTAAAGAGCTTGTTAATAGTTCAATTTCTATTGTGGTAGACTCAGGTGCATCGCAAAATTTTATTTCCGATGTTTATGTACACTATATGACGAACATAACAAAATTAGAATGTCCTATAAAAATAAACACAGCTAATGGCGACAAGTTAATTGCTTACCATAGTGGAAAGTTATCGGTCAAATTTGGAAACACTAAGATAACTATTCAAGGGCTCATTGTTGTATCTAGGCAACTGTTGTTTGGTGTCTTAAAATAAAATAAGAAAAGAATGGTTGTTTTACAAATTGGTTTTATTCATATTATTAAGGAATATGGAGTATTCCATGTGCTAATAGTAATTTGACAACCATTGTATTATATTGAACTGTTTCAGAAGTTTTTTAGGAAGGAACTGAAAGAATATGCTGTGCAAATAATGCAATAATTCCATTATTTGCACAGCATCTTTCAGTTCCTTAGTTATAGGAAAGTAATTCTCAGACATATTCCTGAAATCCTGAAATAACAAGTAGCAACACTGCGTATGTGAGTACAATTCACATGAAGGTGACGTAAATAAGCGTTATGAGGCGTTTGCTTTTTGAGTTTTCCAAACTAATTTGTGATTTTCATTGTGTCGTTTATTTTTAATTAAAATAACACGACTAACGCATTACTTAAAAATAAAACATTATCAATTTCAATTTTTGTTCTAATGTATTATTTTTTCCAAATTTTTTCGTTATGTCTAATAGTTTCTAAATATCTATTGGTTATTAATGACACGTTCCTGCTCGATTTTTTTGTGAATTTATCAACACAAACATCACTCCATCCAGGTATTTAGTAAAAGTATTAAAAAGTACTCGATACCTTCAGGTATTGATACTTTCGTACCGATACTTTTTTGGTACCGATTCTTTTGAAACGATACTGGCATCGAGTAAAGTATCGCTACTTTTGAAATTTTGCGTATTCCTATCCTAATGACAACTCGGACAACTCGTCTCAACTGTCAAATTAATGTTATCACTGCGTTTAGTTTTGGCTTAGTTTATATTTTATATGGTTCCTTATTTGTGTAGGTATTGATTTTAAATAGCACAGGCATTGAATATTTTGATACAGGTAACAGGACACCTTTACAACTAAATACATAGTAAAACGTATTTTTTTATTAACCATCCTAGACTAAGTCCTGAATAGAATCTACAGATTCTATTTTGCAAATAATAGGTATGTAATATATAGGTACTTAAAGATAGACCAATAGAGAGATTTAATTCACTAAGATTTAGATTATTCTTTGGATTATACAAGTAGTAGTAGATATATGTTTTTTTGCTCGTTGGTCTTAATTGTTTTATTATATGGCAACATTTTCACATTTCTGTTGCCATTTCAAGTACTCATGCCTGTGTCAGATTTTACATTGAAATGGTAGCTTTATAAGCATTAATTATAAATTAATACAAGAAATAGTAAAACAAGTAAATTAACCTATTTTATTCAGTTTTAATTTTCATAAATATTGATAGAAATAGAATTGATCTATTTCCAGAGAAAAGAAAAGCTAGCAACACTGCTATTTGGCGTCCATCTTTTAATCTTTGATGTGTTGTGTTGTAGGGGTGATCGATGTTGCAAAAACATCGATGATGGCATCGATAATGTCATCGATAGCTGAACATCGATACTCGATGATTATCGAACTCTAAACATCGATGTCAGGCAACATCGATGTTTTTTGCAAACGTTATCACAGGAGTTCGTCAATAAATAAAACAATCATAAAATAACGCGTTTTTTAATAAAACAAAGAAATAAATTGGAGGTATCAGAGGGAACACATTATAAATTCCAATATTTTTTGTCAATTGACTGTAACAAATAATAATTTTGAAAGCGCGGAACCTTTCAAACTGTTACAATGCGACACAAATAACAAAAATGACCACATATGTTCATATATTTATTTATATATAATTATGTGTCCGTGACATCGATGTAAAACATCGATGTCACAGACACATAATTATATGAGAAAATAGAAAATCACACAATCACATAGAAAATCAATGAATATCGAGTGACATCGATGTATCGATGTTTAAAGTAATGCAATATCGATTATTAACAATCGATGTTGAATCGTCTAACATCGATAATTATCGAAAATCGATGATCATCGATCATCCCTATTGTGTTGTTTTATAATAATTAATAACGTTATCATCGATTACAATACAGAATTATAACGCAAGAATTTGATTTGCCTACTCCCTCACATAAACTCTGCGTGGCATGGTCAAGTATGTATGTATGGTGTTTATCAAAAGTGTCACAGTATGATTTTCAAAAAAAGTTTCACTGTATTTGATATTGACCTAGGTATTCAATAATTTACCAACCTTCGGTTGTTTACATTAACACTCAATTAATCGACGTACGAGCTTTTTACTTTAAAGTTATTTCTTAAAAATTTAAATGTATTCTTGAGAATGTTTTCCTATTGTCCAACAGATGAAGAGTGCCAATGGATAGGTTGAATCAGTTGCGAGGTGAAGCGGGGGTCTCGGGACTCCACTCTGGACACCTCGTCGCCTCCAAGCGAGGCTTACATGACTGCTAATGAGAGCTCCAAATACTTTACTCTGTCAGAAGATTCAGAATTCGACATCTCTCCAATAAAAGACGTGTCCCTCGCTGCCGCAGGCCCTCACAGGAATGTGTCTGAAAACCAGTTGATGCCCAATCTGTCTCCTATTGGAAAGAAAGCAGACTTATTAGACAGCTACAAAATCGGGAAGCAAATAGAAGCGGCAAACATTCTGTCAGGTGGTGTGGATATTTTTGACGATAATGATAATTCTAATGATGGAACTGAGTTGATAATTGACGATAATGTTGACGATGAGAAATCTAATGAATTGATGTTGGTAGATTTAGACGGGGGAATTTGAAGGTGATTTTTTTCTAATTATTTATTTAAGTCACACAAATTATGACATGCATTACATATTAAGCAATACCAACAAAAACCTATTTGGGTTTATATGTGGTAAGGCGAGTCACTACTCGTTACAATGTTATACAGTAAATATATAGTTTTTAAGAATTAATTTACATTTGGTACTATTTTTTAAATTACTTTTTTTCTCAATAACATTGTTAGGGTATTCATTTAAAGTAGATGGCAGGAAATACTCCCACATCCTTTTACCGTAAACGTTTTTATATGAAGGTAGGATATATCTAGGTAGGTATGTTAAATTATGCAACCCAGTGCTTCTAGTGGTAAGTTTTAGAGAATTTATTTGGTGTAGGTTTTCACACACGATTTCCATTTTTACTTTATCATATACATTTACAACTTTACAATGCTTAAATAAGTCTGTATCGTTAAGCTTGTATTAATTTTTTATTTTGTTTGGGGTAATAGTCTTAAGTAGGCTTAATTGTAATTTGTAAATATTTTCCATATGTGTCTTGTATGTTCTGCCATAACTACTTATTCCATAGTTAATTATACTATCAGCCAATGACATATACAACATTCGCAAAGTATGATATGGGAGTTTATATTTTAAAAATGGACAATTTAGACATAACTGCTCTAAGTTTATTACAAATACTGTTTATGTGGGGTTTCCAACTGAAACTGGTATCAATTGTAAGTCCTAGATAGGTGTGTTCATTTACTAGTTCAATTTTTTGACAATTACATGTGTTTGTTGAAGTATGGAGGCATTGGTGTTCATGGGCCAGTATTATCGGTTCAATCGGTGATTTTAGATATGGTGTATGTGTATGCAATAGTTTAGTTTTTTGAGCATTAATTGTTAAGCCAGCATCATGTGCCCATTTACATAAGAGCTCAAAGTTTTTTTGCATAAGGTCTTGCGCGGCCTGTATGTGTTTATGAGCAACTACTAGGCAGGTATCGTCGGCAAATTGATACATGGAACCCTCTTTAATTATATTACCCATATCATTTACATATAATAGATACTCGATAGGCTGAACAATTGATCCTTGTGCTGTGCCTTCGTCAGTAGGAATCATGTCACTCAATTTGCCGTCGATTTTAACAGCTGTTTTCCTATTTGTGTGGTAGTTTTTAAACCATTCTAATAATGGCCCACGAATGCCCGCCTGCTCTAGTTTGTTAAATAATATCTTATATTTTAAGGTATCAAACGCCTTGCTGAAATCAATAAAGACTACAAGTACATGTTTTTTATCATTTAAGTGACGATTAACCTCATTAGTAAATTGTGACAATAATTGGGAGGTATTTTTATTTTTTTGAAAGCCAAACTGCTTGTCATTTATGACATTGTTAGATGATAAATATTTATTAATTTCTGTTCCAAAATATCTCTCAATAATCTTGTCGATAGCTGACAAAATTGTGATTGGTCTATAATTAGTTGTGTCACTATGAGGACCTTTCTTGTATATGGGTCTAATTATTCCGATTTTTAAGTTATCGGGATATAGTTGTTTAATAATACATGCATTTATTAAGTGTGTGATAACCGGTGTAATGTCTTTATTTATGTATTGTATGTCGGATACTCGGATGCCGTCATATCCAGGACTTTTATTTGAATTTAGTTTTTTAATTATAGTATAGATTACCTCATTTGTTGCTGTATTTAATCTCATGCTAAAGTTAGATTGTTTTTCGTACGTCTCTTTACTAAGAAGGGGCTTATCACAGTCAATTAATATATTTTTTACATTATTTCGGAATTCATTTGCGAATTTGTTAGCAATTGTATGTGTATCATTTTTAAAATATTTTAGAATAATGTCATCCACAGAGTTTATTATTTTACCACATAGCCTATTTACGATTTTCCACACTTGTTTCGGATCTTTAAAATTTTTAATTATTAGTTTTTTAATATAATTATTTTTAACTATATTTATATGTTTATTTGTTTTATTTCTGTAAGTATTGTATAACAATCGATTAGACAAGTTGCTTTCATCTTTTTTCCATATAGCATATAATTCTTCCTTTTTTTACTCATTGAAATAATTTTGTTACTAACCCATTCACAATTTTGTCTACTACCTGGTTTAATTTTTACAGATTTTTTACAATTAGAATAAACATTTTCAAATTTATCAGTTAAAAACTTTAATATTTCGTTTGGATTTTCAAGGTCGTAAACGGGATTCCAATCGATATTACAAAGTTCTTTTCTTAGTTTGTCATAGTTTAGTTTAGTGGTGTATGTATTACTCTGAGCGTAAGTATTTGTTTGCACGTCGGAGACTGCAGCGAAACCGGCAATCACAGCTGATCGTAAAGTTCGCGACCCGACATCGCGAACAAAAACATGATCTATACAGCTTTTGGTTATGATACGTGGGGCGCACTATAAGTTTCCGGAATGAATATGAAAAAATACTATTAAAGGTACAAAATTAATTTATTGTTTTTCAAAATAATCTCCCTTGGCGTCTATGCACTTTTTCATTCGATGAAACCATTTTTGAAAACTTTTGTGCCACTCCTCTGTGGTGACCTCTGAAACGTGTTTTTCATACTCCTCGACAGCCTCTTCTGGTGATGAAAATCGTTGACCGCGTAATTGGTTCTTAATTTTTGGGAACAGAAAAAAGTCACAAGGTGCCAGGTCGGGACTGTATGCAGGATGACTCATGAGTTCTACATTTTACGCCTTCAAAAAGTCGTTTGTCTGTCTGGCCGTGTGAGAACTAGCATTGTCATGGTGCAGGATGATACGGCGTTTACGGTTATTTTTACGAAGTTCGTCAATAACTTCCGGCAAACAAATGGTCGTGTACCAGTCACTATTCATTGTACGACGATTCTCTAAAGCAACAGTAGCCACGTGTCCAGTTTTATTAAAAAAGAAGCAATCATCTGCTTAGATGCACTTTTCACGCGCGCCACTTTGGTTGGTTTCGGCTCATCTTGAAAGACCGATACGCTCGATTGCTGCTTTGTTTTGGGATCGTAGCAATAAATCCATGTTTCGTCACCTGTTACTATGTCCCACATCAAATTTGACGCACCTTCGTTGAATCTGGTAAGCATGGCACTGCACCAAGTGACGCGGTCCGTTTTTTGAGCCTCGGTCAAGTTGTGTGGGATCCACCGCGAGCACAGCTTTCTCACACCCAAATGTTTGTGTAGGATTAATTGTATTTGACTCATGCCTATTTCTAAGGATGCGCGAATTTCATGGTAGGTCACATGCCTGTCTGTTTCAATCATACGGCGCACAGCATCGATGTTTTTGTTGGTCACAGCGGTGGATGGCCGACCATCGCGAGATTCGTCACTGAGATTGATACGACCACGCTTGAATTCTGCAAACCAGCTATAAACAGTTGTCTTGCATGGTGCTTCATTGCCAAAAGCTGTTTCAAGCCGAGCGATGCTCTGTTGAGCTGTCAAATTACACTTAAAATCGTAGAAAATCATACTACGAAAATTTTCCCGAGTTAAATCCATGTTGATGCAGACACACAATTTTTTAAATGGCGCCACAAGGTAAAAACAAAAGACAGTCAGATGAAACAAACTGCATTCTACAGCCAAAGAGTTCTATTTTCAAATGTTGCAATAAATTTTTAAATATTGTTTATGTAAGTGGCCAGTTCCGGAAACTTATAGTGCGCCCTATGTATTAGTTTTAGAATTTCTATCTAATTTCATCTCAATACGTGTAAACTGAGTTATGCCACATTCAAAGCCCGCTTCATACATGAGGTTTAAGTACTGCGACACGATGTTATTGGACTGTTTAATATTTATATTTATATCCCCAACTATAAGGAAATTGTTCTTACTTACATGCTGGGTGAGGATTCGCGATAACTCTCGTATGAAGTGTGCTTTACTCAAGTTTGGAGGCCTGTAAATGGCACAAATACCTGTTGTGTAACCGTAATCAGTTTGCACTTCACCAATTATACACTCAAATGAACACGTATTCACTGCTATCCTATTAAATTTAACACTTTTATGTGAATAAATAATGATGCCGCCTCCTTTGGAATGATATCGTAGCTCCGTATGCATTTCATAATCAGGTAATTCGAATAAGCTTTTGCAAACAGACGGTAAATTCGCTTCTGTTATTACAATAAGTGTATTAGGGCCGTAACAGACGCGGCGCAAGTTGCGCCGCGTAACAGCTAGTGATGGGCGATGCATAAATACTCAATCAACCCATTTGAGTATTTACTCAGTAGATTGAGTAAATACCCGATAAATATCCATATTTATCCATTTGGTGAGTAGATTGATTTATATGAGTTGCGACTCATATTTATATTCATATTCATTATTTTATGTTTTCATGACAATTTTGAAACTTTAATCTAGTATACACTTGCAATTCTTGTCGGAAAGTATGTGCGTACGGCATAATATGCTTAAAATGTTGGTAAACGTTATATGTGACGCTAAATTATATGAAAATACCATACTAATCATACACTGAAAGTAGACTTCTTTGACTAATTATCATTTTTTGGTGGGAGGTGTGCATAGACGTCATTTTACGTAAAAATAAGTAAACAGACATCAAATGCGATGTATACTTGAGCATGCTCTATTTACTCTATTTATTAAATCTAGTGAGTAAATTCTCAAATGAGTAGATTGAGTACTATCCACTGCCCATCTCAAGCTGTTACGCGACGCAACTTGCGCCCCGTCTGTTGCGGCACTTAAACGGGAACTGTCATTTACGATGGAACGAATATTCACATGTAAACATAATAAATTATTGCTACATTTAGGTAATATATCCATAAATTCGTTCCAGTTTTTACAATTACTTTCTATAATTGATAAATTTTCGTTATCCATGTATTTTGAAATTTTTGGCCTTTAAGATGTCCTTAAAATTATCGTTTTAACACTTCCACGAGTCTTTCAATATCTTTAGAAGACCTAATAATGTGTGGCTTATCTTTCGAGTTTTTCCGTGCCATAATTACACCTCGTTTGCACCACACAAAGCTGCATATGTTTGTATTTTTTAGCTCAGTTTTCGCCTTCCATAACAAGAAGGCGGTGGCCGGAGTCAAGGACTCATGAATATATATTTTAACATCTTGAAAGCCTAGGTGCTTTGTTGTTATGTTGGTATTTTTGGCAGCATCTAGCCATCGGTCACGACATCCATCTCTCAAGGATACTACGATTCCCGAAGTCTTTTTTGTGACTTTTTCGCCTGCGTTATTTTTCTTTTTTCGGTATATATTTATTATATCATTTTTATTCTGTCCTATTTCTTCACATATAATATCCACAAAATTGGTGAGATTTTCATTTTCTTCCTGCATAATACCTGATATTTCCAAACAGTTTACGATAAGATTTTGCTCCATTGCATTAATTTTTTGCTCTAGCACATCATTTCTTAGGGACAAATTCTTGCAGGTGTTTTTTAAATCTTTTTGTTGATTTTCCATGTCTTTCATAGAATCTTCATAGATTTTTATCTTTTCTTCGTATTCATCGATTTTTTCGGAGTAAAAATTGAGGGTAGTTTGAAGTTCTTGTCGAATTATCTCCCTAATTTCGCGACGAAAGTCCGATAAAAGTATTTTTTTTTTCAGCGGTCGAATTTATCTCAGTGTCAGTATTTTCTTCTTCGTCGGGATCTGGCAAGATGCATGATACGCGTTTCGATTTTGCGTTGCCCACACAACCGCGGCACTTCCAATCAACGGAATCAGTTGAAAACAATGCATTCAGTTGGTCGGTGCTAATTGCAGCACAATTACTATGTAACCACTTACTACATTTACTACACTGAATTCCAGGACTCTTTTTGGATACTAATTTAGAACATTTCGAACACTTCACCATTGTAGTCGATATGTGCGTACGCGCAGTGATTTATTACGGATATGATGCGTTCGTCCACTTACGCAACGAGCCTGCGACTTGATGAAGAGGCATTGGAGAATGTGGAGACTGATATGGCGAGTAAGGATACGGAGGTGGTGCTACAGATAGATGGTAAAAACGTAGATGCAGTAGACATTGGGAATGGACTGTACCTGTAAAGGAAAGAGGGGGAGGAAGAGTTGGCAGCCGTTCAGATCATTGATGATGACCAACAGCAACCCAGCTTCAAGTTCCTCAAAGTGCGGTAAGTCTAGTATTTTTTCTGGCTGCACAGGCAGTAGCGCAGTGCTACATAACGTCTTAAAGGTTGGAATGTCTTATAACAAGTCATTATTTTAAAAAAAAGCAAAAAAAAGTACTTCCTTTTTACATACTCAGTGTCACTCTTATAGTAAATACGAATCTAACGACACGTCTTAAACTTAAATCCATTGAACTGTTCAGGCTGCAGAGCATGACGTAAATTTATATACAATGTGTCCCGTCATCGGTGTCGGAGCGTATTTAATAAACTTCCTGAAGCGATCGTTAACCTACCAATGGCAAAATTTAAAACACATGTTAAAAAGGTTTATTGAACAATGCGTACGATTATTTAAGAGATAAAAACGCGTGGACACTTCCTAAACATTTTCCATTACACTCCACACATGAAACATAAATAGCTGCATTTTCTGTTACCATAATAAGCTTACTGTAAAAACATGTAAATGCTCTGCGATCAATAAGTGACCAACATATAATTAATATTTTCTCTTGACAAGGTCTGCGAGTTCGGGTTTTTCATGCTCACTAAAATGTCCAATCCGGTGGTGGCGTCGCTGGTCGGGTCGTTGGATTCCCTCTAATATGGTTGAGTTTAACGATGGCTGATCCGTGCGTCAACTCGTGTACGGGTGCTGCCGGGAGGGACTGGTCAGCTCGGCTTCGCTTTTTTTGACTACTTAATATTTTTATTACGCAATTTATGTTTGTTTACTTGTTCGCAAGCATTACATGTTATAATGTGTCAACATAGTATTATATTATAAGTATTTATTAATTAAAAGACAATTATAATAATATGACAAAGCCCTTCTGGCGAGTAGGCGACCAATACTGCAAAAATGAGTTTCTTTCGGCGTTTCTTCTCAGCAGTGGTCGTTACGAAGCGCTGGTATCGGTAGCTTTTCTTTAAAAATAAATTAAATTTTAATATACTTTACACGTAACATAAATTATACTTATTGACGTGTAAAAGTGCCTGTAAAGGTCTAATTACTGAATAAACATTTGAATCTTTGAGCCTTTAGTGATATGATATACTGCATTTTTTATCGACAAATCACCCCCAATACTTTTTTTTTCTTCTACTGTTGTAAAATGGCAGCTATTTTGTTTTTTTGGAAACAAGGCAAGGACTCTTTAATAATTCAACCATAAATATTCGTGTAAAGATCCTATACTCATAAAATAGCTGTCATTAGATAGCTAAACATGTAGACAATAATTAGACTACCTACTGCGCATACCATACCACTAAAGGCTCCGACACCGATGACGGGACACATTGTATACATACATAGTCTCGAAAAACATAACCATGTATCTCTAAGCAAGCTAGTATAAATTATAGTGTATTTTAAGTACATCTTTAAGTGCCTATCGCTATTAAACTAATATTTCTGTTTTCCTACAGGTTGACTGGTAGAAAATGCATTAGTTCACCTTTTGTACCTTTGTGGTCAATAAAGATTTAAATAAATAATTAAATAACCCCCTTCTGGTGCAGTTGGGTAAAAATACACATCTATTGTTTCACTATTGTCTGGTGTCGGTTTTTAAAAAGGTTAATTAACTGTCATTCATCATCCATCTCCATTTGATGGAAATTTCTTGTAAATAATCATAGAATTTGATACCTTTTTCCTTATAACAACCTTTTAAGAACTTTTGTTTTTGACGACCTCTGTGGCCTAGTGGTCATATTGCCACACTGTTATACCAGAGGTTCCGGGTCTGATCCCCGGTCAGGTCCCGATGGAAAATTATCTTTTTGCACATTAATCTGGGTCTTGGATGGTTATATATATATATATATATATATATATATATATATAAATTTTGGTGATAAATAAAATGCAGTGATCAGGTTAAAAGTTCGATGACGAGTATATTCGATTTAAATTTTACATTGTCTGGGGTTAAGGTATTGGGAACAAAATTGACCAATGGTATATACGCATTAAAGAGTAGACCGAGCTTCATTGGTGGGCCACAGCTGACCTTTCGTCACGTGATGAAGATGGGCGGATGGTTGCGAGGTTCTTCCGTCAGGGGGCTCCACAGCAGTAGGGTTGCCATTCGCGTAAACATGCCCGCGGCCTTGAAAGCATCAGCTTTTAAAAGGACTTTTCTGAGTCTTCATTCTCAACGAGAGGACAGATCTTTACATAGGGGCGTCCGATGATGCCCGAAGACGTTTGGATGTCAGCAACGCGGGAGATACCATCCTTTCCAGGTATGCTTTAAATGTCTCGACCCATTTGCCATTTTAAAGGTGGAAGATTATTGTCCTTCACGACGACAAGTGTATCCGGCTGCAACTCAGCTGTGTTTTCCCTCCATTTTATGCGCATCTGCAACTCGGAGATGTATTCTTTTGACCAGCGTACCCAGACTGCTGCCTACACTGCTCCACCCGTTGGTAGCGATTGAGGCGATGCACTGGAGCATCCTGGATGTCTTCGGCATAAACAGGAGTGGTGAGAGGACGACCGATGAGGAAGTGTCCTGGACTGAGTGGCTGCAGGTCGTTTGGATCCGTGGATAGCGGTATCAGCGGACGGAAGTTGAGTGTTGCTTCTATCTGGCTGAGCACCGTGGTAAATTCCTCGAAAGTGAGATGAGCGTTGCCTATCACACGTCGCAAGTGATATTTGCACGATATCACCCCAGCCTCCCATAAACCCCCAAAATGCGGACTTTGGGGTACCATGAATGAAAATATAGACTGACTGTGAGCATATTCAATAATATCAGAACTACATTGACAAAGAAACTGAGCAAAATCATTACGAAGACCTACAAAGTTACGACCGTTGTCCGAAAATATTTCGGACGGCTTACCCCTTCGCGATATGAAGCGCTTTAGAGCAAGTAGATAAGCGTCAGTAGTGAGGTCACTAACTAGCTCTAAATGGATTGCGCGCGTAGCAAAACAAATAAATAGACAAATGTAGCTCTTCACCAATTAAGCACCTCTGCCCTTACGGTTAAGAATGAAAACGGGGCCTGCGAAATCACACCCGACTCGAAAAAATGGAAAACTAGAAGTAGTTACACGTTCCTTAGGCAGATTACCCATAAATGGGTTTAGCGTTTTTCCTCTAAGGCGCGTACAGGTAACGCATTGATGAGACACCTTACGAGCCAAGTTTCTGCCTGACACAGGCCACCAATTTTCGCGTATACGATAAAGGGGTGCCTGTGGGCCTGAGTGCAGTGATTGGATGTGCTCATATCTAAATAACAAAATAGGAAAGTGGTGTTTACTACACAAGAGTACGGGGTGTTTTTTGCCGTAGTCAAACTCGGGAGAATTTCTTATTCTACCACCCACGCGTATTACATGGTTATCATCCATAAATAAACTCAAACTGGCGAGCTTATGTTTTGGTTTGAGACCCTTTCGGTGCCGCAGTAAATGTAGGTATCTTTAAATGATTCTCGTTGTGATAACTTAGCGAGCATGATACCTGCATTCCTGAGCTCATCGACAGTGATCGCGCCCGACTGCTTACTTGTTTTGTTGCGCGTAGTATGAATAAAACGAAGTAAATAAGCTGTAGAACGTAACATGCGATTGTATTGTGACAATCTATGAAATGGAAATAATGTCTCCGTGTCATTATTATTAATTTTTACTATTAATGAATTAAATGAATTTGATTTTAGCTCAGGTAGCTCGGACGAAGGAATATTATGATTATTATGAATAAAATTATTAAGAAATTCTGCTTCGCGTAAAAAGTCGGGTCCGTTCCACCATAAACTTGATGAAGAAAGGTCTTCCAGACTTACACCTCGAGAAACCAGGTCTGCTGGGTTCTCCTTACCGCTCACGTTACGCCATTTAAATTCACTCGTCAGATCGTGTATCTCAGCGACGCGATTTTGTACGAACGTTTTAAGTAACGAGGGAGACATACGGAGCCAGCCCAGAACGATCGTAGAATCTGTCCAAAACATTACATCATCGATTGGACGAGTGAGTGAAGCGCGGACTTTATGATAAAGTCTAGCACCTAGTAAAGATGCTGTCAGTTCTAAGCGTGGGATGCTGACCAGGGAGATCGGTAATACCTTTCCCTTCGAGATAAGAAGGCGTACGACTACTTGGCCTTCGCGTATAGTACGCACATATATACATGCACCATAAGCAGTTTGTGAGGCGTCTGTAAAAATATGCAATTCAGTCATTGTCGGATTGCATTGAAAAGCATGACGCGGTACGGTTATATTGGATAGATGGGGCAGACTGTCGAGAAACCGGTTCCACGCTCGCACGACATCAGCTGGGAGTGAGTCGTCCCATTGCAATTTTAATAGCCAAAGTGATATGTATCAGCAAGCGTTCTTGTATAAAACCTCTACCGTAAGGACAAAGTATACGAACTTTTTGTAACATAAAAAACTACGATGACAGATTCGTTCTTCTTTTGTTTTTGTTGGCGTTTTTGAGCAGGAATAAATTAGCACTTAACAACTCATGTTTTATTCCGTAAATATCAGTTAGCATTTACAACATTTGGCGACGAAGTGGATTTATTTTCCCACGAAAATAAAGGAAAATGTCTTTCCTAGGGAATTTGGCAACGTTTAACTATAAGGTCAGTGAATGGTTAATATTCAAAGAAAAATTGACACAATTCCTAAAAATCAATGATGTCAAGGAAGATAATCAGAATGGTGTTTTGTTAACACACATTGATGATGAAATTTACTCAATTTCATTTGCAGGATAACTAAAGACTAAAAAGACCGATAGTTTTCTTTATCTATTTTTCTCACTGATACGCAGCATACTTGAGTACAATTCAACTATCTGGTCTCCTTTCTATAACGTACATGCTAATAGAATCGAAGCGATTCAGAAGAGATGCTTAAAGGTCCTTAGTTATAGATGTGGCATGGGTCGAACGCTTAGCTCCTACACAGAGCGTCTGGAATATTTTCGGGTAACCCCTCTTAATATACGTCGAGACTACATTGACCTAGTACTTCTTTATAAAATTATTCACTGCCACCTAGAATCTCCTTCCCTTCTGTCTGCAATTAACTTTAACACCCGGTTTAGATCTAGAAATCGAAATTATAATGCATTTTGTCTTCAGATTTATTCCAACAACACCTCTTATTACAATCCCATCATTAGAATGTGTCGTCAATATAGTGAAATCTTGGTTTCTAATAGAGATATAGACATTTACCACTTCTCGTTACACAAGTTCCGGCGGCAAATAATTATTCACTTAACCAGATGACCTAATTGATTGATGATTTTAATTTTATACAATTTTTTTTTTGTACCTACATAGCTACTACTACTAACTTAATACCTAAATTTTTTCAGTTTCTCTTTTAATATTTTAATTTTATTTATAAATTGTGTCATTCTCTAGCGCATTACCTAGTGATTTGAATTGTATTTAGACTTTTTAGGCATACATATGTAAGGAAAATAATCTAGATCGACGCTAAAATGTATTGTACTTATTTAACAAAATATGATTGTTATCTGTTTTGTGTGATAATAAAGAAATGAAATGAAATGAAATGAATGAAAAAATGAGAATGTTATCGTTTATTGCGAAATTTAGCCTACCCGACGGAGTTAGAAACATTGAGTTTTAAGCAGCAGATAGAATTACTCGACGGCCATTTCAAACCTAAACAGTGCTCATTTGTAGAAAAGTCGAAGTTTTATGGGGCGATTAGAGCAGCAGGCGAGTCACTAGGAGACTGGGCGGCGCGATTAAGAGGTTTAGCAAGCTATTGCGACTTTGGTGTTGCCTTGGAAACGAATTTAAGAGATCGTTTCGTCCTCGGCCTATTAGCTGGTCCAGAACGCGACAAGTTATTTGAGCAGAACGCAGCAACGCTCACGTTATCGAAGGCTATTGAGCTGGCGGAGCAGGCGGCCTTTGCTAAGGAGGCGCACGAATCGGTAGTGGTGTGCAATGCAGTTGGAACGATTAAGGACGAACCCTTACATCGAGCGAAATTTCAATCTCGCTACGGCAGAGAAGATCGCCAACGAGGCGGCGCAGCGCGCGGAGGCGACGGCGCGCGTGCAACGGACGCATCACGCTGCTCTGTGTGCGGGTTACAAAACTATCAAAGCGAAAAATGTCGCTATAAAGCCTACAAATGCAAAAAGTGTGGTATTAAGGGCCATTTGAAGAAGGTGTGCACAAAACATAAGAAATGTATGAACCATGTTGCCACCGAAAAGGAATGTGAATTCGAATACGATCAGACGACGAACATTTCTTGTGACGAATGTCATTTAACATTTAACATTTATTTGGGTCAACAAACAATTTTACATTATAAATTGACACAGAATATTATAAACATACAAAATGAAATAAATGTAAAACCAACACCGTTAACCACAGTTTACCACAAGAATACTTTGAGAGAGTACATACTAAATTCTATTTTATATGATACATACTTAATCTTGTTTATTTTTATTTACTACATATATTTTGAAGTTTAATTGCAGTTTAAACTACAATGTTAAGTTTATTTAGTCTGTGGTATGGATTTCGCGAATCTTATCGCGAACCAATCTTTTAAAAGCACCAATTCGTGTTGAAAATATATCTAACTCATTAAAATATTTGTTATGTATGTCAACCAGACGGCACATAGGGGCGCGTTTTCTTGCGTTAGTACGGGATCTTTTCGTAGCAAATAAAGGCAAAGGACGACATGCTCTCATAATTTTAATTTAAGGTATGTTAGTGATAAGCCTATTATAGTTGATTTAAGTTTAGGTAATAAGAATATCAAGATGGAACTCGATTCAGGCTCTGGCAGTAGCGTGATTTCAGAAAAATTATATAAGGAACAGTTTTCGAACTATCAGCTACAGAAGTGTTTTGTTAAAATGTGCCTTTATTTTGGGCATAAAATCTCTCCAGTTGGATTTTTCAAAGTCATAGCTAATTTTAATAAAAAAGAAAAGGAAATAAAAGTATTTGTTGTGAAAAATAGTGGTCCGCCTTTATTAGGTAGAGATTTTATGTCTGCATTTAATTTAATCCTTACTACTAATATTAATTCTTTAGATAGCAGTGATAGGGACACAGAATTACAGGATTTATTAACAAAATTTTTGGACTTATGGCTGGATGAACTGGGATCCTTTAATAAATTCAAAGTTAGTCTTCAGCTAAAAGAGAACTCTGTTCCAAAATTTTTCAAACCACGAACTGTACCCTTTGCCCTAAGGGATAAGGTAGAGAAGGAACTGAATCGGTTGGTAAGTTTAGGTATTCTGATTCCTGTTAATCACGCTCAGTATGCCACCCCGATAGTGCCGGTACTAAAGGATGATGGCCAGGTTAAGATCGCAGGTGATTTCTCTATCACATTGAATAAGGATCTTATAATAGAAAAATATCCATTACCACGTATTGAAGAGGTATTTGCACGAATCGGTGGTGGTGAGCAATACAGTAAAATTGATTTGAAAAATGCGTACAATCAATTTATTTTAGATGAAAAGTCACAGGACCTAACCACTATAAATATTCACAAAGGTCTTTATAAATACACTAGATTAGTTTATGGCTTAGCTAACGCGCCTGCAATTTTTCAGAAATCTATGGAAACGCTTCTTGCAGGTATAGATGGTGTAAGTATATGGTTGGATGACGTTTGTATAACAGGTCCTAATAGGCAGATTCACATGGAAAGATTAAGTGAAGTTTTGAAAAGATTACACGGCGCGGGTTTGCGTCTTCAAAGAAGTAAATGTGAATTATTTAAGGACGAAGTGAAGTACTTAGGATTTATTTTAAGCAAAGCAGGTCTTCAAACATGTCCAGATAAAGTCCAAGCCATTCTAGATGCACCTGAACCAACTAACGTCACAGAGGTAAAACGATTTTTAGGTTTAGTTAATTATTACAGGAATTTTGTTCCTAACGCTTCATCTTTACTAAATCCTCTCCACGAATTGTTGCGAAAGAACGCACCATGGGTGTGGGGCGAGCGTCAGCGGCAGAGCATGGCTGCCCTGCGCCGCGAGTTAGCTTCGGAGCGTGTGTTAGCACATTTTGATCCTGCTGCGCAACTAGTGTTGGCGGTGGATGCAGGGCCGGCTGGCCTTGGTGCGGTGTTATCACAACAAACTTCTGATGGCGCTGAGTGTCCTCTGGCGTATGCATCCCACTCACTGACGACCAGTGAACGTAACTATAGTCAGATACAGAAAGAGGCCACGGCAATTATATTCGGTGTTAAGCATTTCCACCAATATCTGTATGGTCGTGAAACGCCATTTATTTTAAAAACAGACCACAGGCCTTTGGTATCTATTTTTAACAGTAAGACAGGTATTCCACTGACGACAGCTTTGAGATTGCAGAGGTATGCCATCATATTGTCCGCTTATAATTATATTGTACAGCATGTATCCGGTGAAAATAATGTCGTTGCCGATTTTCTTTCCCGCGCATCATTAGAAGTTAAGACTACAAATGAGTCAGAAAATGAAGATGCGTACTGTGCACTTAAATTTCTCGATGCAACGTCACCAGCCACTACGGCAGACGAGAGCGCTAAGCAGACGCAACAAGATGCAACGCTCATGACAGTTACAAAATACATGCGTTGCGGTTGGCCACGTAAGATTAATTGTAAATCAATTTTATCGTATTTTCAATGTAAATCAGATTTGCAATTCGAAAATGGACGTTTGTTTAGGGGACATAAAGTTATTATACCATCGACATTAAGAAGCAAAATGTTAAATGCACTGCACGATTCCCATTTAGGAATAATTAAAACTAAAAGTAACGCCAGAAGTAGGATGTGGTGGCCAGGAATCGACAGTGATATCGAACGTTGGATCGGTTCGTGTGAAATATGTGTGTCACTACGCGCCGCACCACCGCGAGATCCGCCCGCACCCTGGCCCGCAAACGTTCACCCTTGGCAGCGAGTGCACATTGACTATATGACCGTAGGGCAGAGGGTATATTTAGTTGTCATTGATTCTCATACCAAATGGTTAGAATGTATCTATATGAAGAATGGTACTTCCACAAATTCACTTTTGGAATACCTAACGTTTTGGTATCAGACAACGATGTCAAAATTAATTCAGTTGAATTTAGATCATTCTGCATAGCCAATGGTATCAAATACATGACGTCACCGATTTATCATCCACCTAGTAATGGCCAAGCTGAAAATTCTGTGAGAACCTGTAAAAAAATGCTTAAGTGTTGTAAAAGATGAATTACACCCGGATAAAATTTACGAGCAACTAATAGGTTACCTTTTTAGTTACAGAAATACTGTGCATTGTACAACCGGGGAAACTCCCGCCAAGTTAATGTTTGGTCAAAATTTACGTACTCGTTTCGATCTTATCTTACCGTCAAGAAATAGTAAGCAAACTGACACGCGTTTAGTTTCACGAAAAAGATTTTTCGACGTAGGCGATAAGGTTTGGACCCGTTGGTATAGTGCACGGAAAGAAACATGGAAATTAGGTATAATTAAAGAAAAAGTAGGTAATAAGATGTATAAAATAATGATTGTAGATTTAGATATTTATTGTATAAGACACGTTGACCAGTTGTTGAAATATACTGGCAAGGAGGATCAAGTATATGACAATAGAGATAACAGCCATTCTCATGGTATTTGTGCATCACCACCACCACCATCACCTGTTCAATCTTCAGGTTTTAATGCAGCTCTGGGTTCACCGGCACAGGTCGTAGAAAACGAGCAAGTAGGAGAAAGTAATGAGATTTCTGAGTCACTTCATACAGACTCGACAGTAAATGAGGGTGTTGGTGATGATGAGATATGGAGAGATTGTCATGCCGAGCCGTGTGAGCAAGCGATTTCTGAGCCGGAGCCGGGTTGTAGCCCTGAAATTGAGCTTGTCGAATCTACTTCAGACAATCCTATTGAACCGGAAGTTCCGCACATTCGGCCAAGGCGTAACATACCTAGGGTAGATTACAAGAAGTATTTTTAATTTAGTATTTAGTCATTTATGTGTTTTTGTTTTTATATAGATCTAATAGTTTAATTTTAGATATTAAATTAATATGTTGTTATTTTGTATAACAGGTTTAAAAGAATAAGTGTGGAGGAATGATATGTATCAGCAAGCGTTCTTGTATAAAACCTCTACCGTAAGGACAAAGTATACGAACTTTTTGTAACATAAAAAACTACGATGACAGATTCGTTCTTCTTTTGTTTTTGTTGGCGTTTTTGAGCAGGAATAAATAAGCACTTAACAACTCATGTTTTATTCCGTAAATATCAATTAGCATTTACAACACAAAGTCTCTGTAACAACACTTTACCTATCATGACAAATGGACTCAATAATCCCATAAGGTCAAAAATTTGCGAAACGACTGACAAAATTAAGCGCTTAGTTATGGATTTGTTATCCTTTTGATTATGAACGAGCGTATTAAAATTGAATTGGTCAGTGGTGTTACAAAAACCTAAACCTAATGTGCGACACTGGTTTTGCTCACCTAGATTCAAATCTTTAAAGGTATTAGTTGAGTCTAAGGAGTCACATAAGTCAGCATCAATTGGAAAATTTAATTTCCATTTATGCAATGGAAAACATGCCGACCTCAACAATGCTACCGCGCCTTTGCAATTTTTTAATAATTCCTCTTTGTCATCATCTGAGGTTAAAAGGTCATCCACGTAAAAATCGTCGCGAACAAGCCTTTGCACTTTGAGGTCAGAGCATTCGGCTGCTAGCTGCTTTAGGCATCTAACGCTAAGATAAACTGAGGAAGCTTGACCGTAGGTTACAGTGTTCAGGCGATAAAACTGGAGAGGCTGAGATGGATCCTCACGCCAGATGATGAGCTGGAGGTCGCGTTGAGAAGGTGTGACTAATACCTGCCTATACATTTTTTCGCAGTCCGAAATAGCGGTGTACCTAAACTGCCTAAAGCGTAGCAGTATGGCGAGTAAATCACCTTGTATTACCATCCTATGTCCTACCATCTCAAGGTCGTTCAAAGACTTAGAACTACTGGTTTTTGCACTCGCGTCGAACACAACACGTAGTTTTGTTGTAGTGCTATGTTCGCGAAACACTCCATGGTGTGGAGTAAAATAATGAATATGTGAAGGTTCATTTACTTGAGTCATGTGACCCAGCTCGACATATTCTCGCATGAAATCAATATATAACTTTTTATAACTATCAGGTGCGCGTGATAACCTGCTATCTAACGCAAGTAATCGACGTTCTGCCTGGGGAAGTGATTCGCCCAAAACCTCAGGTGATTCTTTAAGAGGAATGCGAACAATAAATCTGCCTTCACTATTGCGAATAGTAGTGGTAGCAAATAAGTGCTCGCATGCCCGCTCTTCATCTGTAAGCGTAACAAGGGGTTTAGGTAGCTCCTCGAGCTCCCAGAACTTGCGTAATTGTAGGTCAATAGACTGAGAAAAGTTACACTGAACCTGCCCATTTTTGCGCGTATTGTGATGGATGGGTCCGGAAATAATCCAGCCTAGTTTGGTATTTTGAAGGAACGGACCGTTTGGTAAGCGCATCTTGCCATCGACTAATAAGTCCCAAAACTTATCAGCACCTATCAAAATATCAATTTTTTGGCAACCTAAAAAATCTGAATTTGCCAACTGTACATGGTCAGGAATCCTGAACTGCGCACTTTGTTCATGTATAGCTGGTAAAGTAGAAGTGATTTCTGGCAGAACGTAACACTTAATGCGCATCGAGTAGGTACTTAGGCGTGATTTAATAGTGATATCACAAGTTTGCGTCGACTGCGATACTGAATTACCTACTCCTCGTATTTCATTAGTGGACTGTATTCATTTAATGTCTAAAAGTTTACAAAGTGATTGCGTAATGAAACAGCTTTGGCTACCACTGTCGAGTAAAGCGCATACCGTTTGATATTTATTGTATTTATCTCGGATCTCGACTAGTGCAGTAGACAAAAGGACGGGTACACTTCCGCACTGTGTACGTGTTCGTATGGATATTGCTTACTGGATTGTCAACTTTTTTATGAAGGATTTGTGATTGAACCAGAGTGGGGCATTGCGCCGGTGCATCTTCCGAGGCCGCCTGCAGTCGGTCAGTATGGATCGCGTGGGAACTTGCGTTACAAATGGAAGTGTTATGCGTGTTAGGATGAATTAGTGTGTTGTGCTTTAGGTTGCATTGCCTGCACGGACCAAACCTACAGTCATTAACGTCATGCCCGGAACGCAAGCAATTCTCACACAACTTGTGATCGTTTACAAATTTAATTTTGGATTGTAAATCCGAGTTTAAAAATTGTGTGCACGAATAAATTCAATGCTTACCCTTGCACATCAAGCAAGCTTTGTGTGAAAATCGCTCGAAGGACTGAGTCTTATTTGAAGAAACGTTGCACTGCGAAAAGTGAGATTTAGTGTGTGTGTTTGACCTTTTTTGATTAAAATTGCTCTGACTATCCTTGCCGTGCGAAAGTGCTAACGTTTCTAACAAATCAGCCCTGTCCCTGAGAAATTGCAACAACTGATCGACCTTCAACTTGACCTTCACATCGGAGTTAGACAACAATGTGCCTTTAGGCTGTTCCCACTCGAGTTCAGTAGTTTTATCTAATTTAGTGACTACAATGTATATGAGAAGCGTATCCCAATGTTCCGTAGGCTCACCTAGGGTTTTTAAACAGCGTAGGTTATTGATAATAATGTCAATGAGTTTGCGCAAAAGGGAAGGTGACTCTTTAGTCAGTGCTTGTATAGAAAACAGTGCTTTGACGTGACTTTGCACCAATAACCTAGCGTTATCATACCTATTTAATAAAAGTTCCCATGCAACCGCGTAGTTGGCAGAAGAAAGTTCGATCCCACTTATGACTAATTCGGCAGTGATGATTTAAAATAGTGGAACTTTTGAATGTCGCTAATTTCAGTGGAATTGTGCACCAGTGAAATGAATGTATCCCTGTAGGACAACCAAGATTCCAATGACGAGCCATCATACGACTTTAACGAAATGGTCGGTAATTTTACTGATGACTGTTTGCTAGAACAAGTGCCGTGATTGCATGATTTGGATCCGTTAGTAACCTCACTTTCATTGAGAATAGATTCAGCTCGGGCTAGTGTACTATAGTAGCTATCCTCAGCAAACTGCTGACGTTGATCTAATTGATCTTCAATATAACTATCAGAAATATTCTCTTCAATTTTAGATTGAATGTTATCGAATTCAGAGAACAAACGATCCGCGCCTTTTATGCGTAATTTTAAATCTATTTTTGATTGAGAATCTGGGGTCTTAGCACTAACGGTTTCTAGGTAATTTGAAAATTTGGTAAGCCTTCCCTTTAAGATACCCCGTTTTTTAATCAGATCACGAATAATTTGCTCAGTTTTTTCATCAGAAGAATATCTAAAAGGGACCTATCACGAGATTTGGTAACATTATCAGTATCAGACATTAAGAGCATTTTGGCAGGTTATGAGAAGATGAGGTACTTACGTGCGAATATCGTATGCTGGTCAGGACAGCTTGTGCTAGCAGCAGCACACGGCTGTAACAGACCCTGGGTAATAAGCAACACTCACCACACTCACTGGAATCCACTGGGCATTTCGGAGATATGGAGATCCGTAGGTGCTGGTTTCGGATTTAGTGATGAAGGACCAAGCTACGAGCTCGTATGTATCGGCGCGTGTAGATACTTTGATTTTTAGTGCCTCTGTGATTTCCCGTTAATGTTGATGATTTTGGTGATAAATAAAATGCAGTGATCAGGTTGAAAGTTCGATGACGAGTATATTCGATTTTAAATTTTACATTGTCTGGGGTTAAAGTATTGGGAACAAAATTGACCAATGGTATTTACGCATTAAAGAGTAGACCGAGCTTCATTGGTGGACCACAGCTGACCTTTCGTCACGTGATGAAGATGGGCGGATGGTTGCGAGGCTCTTCCGTCAGGGGGTTCCACAGCAGTAGGGTTGCCATTCGCGTAAACATATATATATTATGTATTTGTTATAAAATATAGTATCGTTCAGCTCGAACTAACTTTGTGACTAGCTCAGTCTGTGTAATTTGTCCGTATATATGTATTTATTTTAATGATAACCATTAAATTATGAATTCTCTTATAAAAGTGTAACATTAATCTGCTTTTGCTGTAAGTGACCACTTTTTTGGTGACTACAGTACAAATCTTTCAAAAGTAAACTTGTTTTGGTGAGGGCACAGTAATAAACAGCCTTTAAATTAAACTATGCATTTTGTTATTATTATTATAAATTTTGTATTTAGTCTATTTGGTAGTTGACCTAAATAAACTTATATATTTAACTTTCTAAAAATTGTGTTCTACAATGCCATGTACTAACTAAACTATGTATGTCAACCTGCCCCCTTATAATGGCACCGGCGACAGCGTTTATCGAGCGCTATCGTCTATCACTATCTCGCTTTATGTAGTAATAACGATGGCGCTGGTCCGCCGCGCGACTTAAACTTTATCTGGGGTTTATCCACGGTGTCATGCCTCGAGGACTAGCTAGTAAGTCTAGAATCTAAAGTATTAATGATAAGATAATGGACCATAGAGAATGGTGCACTAAAGTCCGGCCTATGCCCATGAGTGGGTTGATGTGGGCTAAAAATTATCATAATGAAGATAACAACTTGTAGTCTCTATAATGGTGCCCTAATTTTTTCTACAGAAATAGTGAAATATTCCCTATATACATAGTATAGTATAATAGTCTCTATATGGGATAAGTCCACCATTGTATATTTGCTCTTTCGAATTTTTGTAATTTTTTTTGTTTGTTGGTACAGAAAATTTACTACATAATGGTATTGTTTACTGGAACGAAGTTACTTATCGCGCGTTGTGAAAGGGAGCTAGACAGAAAAAATTAAGAACAAAAGTTGTAACGACACTTTTTGTTCATTCAAATTTATGAAAATAATATAAACTTATTTTAAAACGCAGAAAAGAGTTTGAATGTAACTTAGACCTATTTATATTTATATTTTACTTCGTTCCATCCGGGTGTCCCTTGACACCTCTCAAGTTTTTTTTTTTAGTTATACTTAATAGTTTGTATTATTTTTAATTATTGTTTTTACACAGTCTTTTTTTATCATATAAGTTCCTATTCAAATTTTGCACTACCCCTATCATTCTCCATTTCATTCAGTCCATTTGGTCGACTGGTAGATTAGGCCTTAAGTTTTAAGTCCGCCATTACACTTGCATTTGTGTATAAAGTTAAATAAACAAAAAAAAATTAAGCAAAAACTTAGATAGACCTTAGATACCTATCACACTACCTAGTTGTTTATATTTGAAAGTTCAGTGAAAAGCCATAAGATTGTATAAATTTAACATAGCTAATCAAGTGTCATACATATAAATATGTACCTACTTATGCATTAATTATGATGTGATTAATTATGCACCTCTTTAGGCATAGAGCAAAAAATGAGACTGTATGCATACACGTACTTTAACATAGTATTTTATTTTCATAAATTTATATTCATATTTAAGTATATTTATAAAATAATTATATATTTCTAAATAAATAAATAAAAATAAATGAGTGAGTATTGTATTGTAAGGACAAATCACACTAAGGCGATTAGCATACTGCTTCGTAGCGCGGGGCCGCCATACAAAAACGACGCGCGTAGACGGTGTCAGAGTGTTGTCCTTTGCATGTTCTCTGTATGAATAGATCACTAAAGTATAATAAAAGTAACTGACAAAAAACAAAACAAAAAATCGGCATTTCCATATAAAAGTGTCCGACCCACGCCGGGGCAATTTATATGGGGAATGTTAATTTTTTTTCGTTTTTTACTTTTATTTTAATTTAATTATACTAATACTAGATTGATTTAATTCCTTGGCTTTACACATAAGATACTTTTGATCAAAGGTGCAGAGGTAGCATCCGGCAGATAACACTCAAATCATGCGATTCTTTACGTAAGTAAAACAAGACATTTCAAAATATTTTGAGCACACTCTGTAATGTCTTTTAAATGTCCAATCCCGCAGACGATATAAACCGAAAATCGGCGCGGCCGTGGTCGCTGGAATCTGCGGCCAATCCGCTTGGTCGCGCGGACGCAAATGAATCGAGCCCAACCAAGTAATGTAAAACGCTACGCTATTTCTTCATCCATTTTTTAATCTCTTTATTAATTTTAAAAATATAAATATTATGTGGTATCGATATTTTTATCGACTAGTTGTTTTTCTAACCCTAGTGTCAACAAATTCAATAATTACGAACAGCGTACAACATACTTATATAATAAGAAATATAAGCATAAATTACTATATTTTCTATTTATAATAAAATGGGAAAGTATGGCACGCAATTTCCAGTAAAAAATGTAATACGTGTACCTATAAGAATCTGTGATTTCAAGTGAAAAATATGTGCTCACCTGTGAAAGCTTAGTTTTGTTACGATTTTCTTTATTATTACAGCGGGATTTCCATCTCAGTACTAAGCATTTCGATGGCACCTTGCTTATAAAAAAAATGTGGAAATTAATTTTAAATTATTTTTAGTCGTCTCTATTAGAATATTAAATTTAAAATGCAGTCTAGCCGATTTGTTTACATTAGCTGTTTAATACGACAAAATTTTATTGACATTGACTAATGACATTGAATTCTGATCCCGCGACTTTTCTATTTAGTAGTGTCTTGAAAGGTAGTGGATGGCTAAATGCCCTCCTCTACATTTCAAAACAGTGTATGTTTAGGAGTCTTCATCGCGGAACTTTGCTGTAGACGAGTGATGCCATTATTATGACTAAGAAGTTTTTATTTAGCCATCGACAATCAATACTAGAAAATATTGACAAATACTTTGTTAATCCAACATTTATGTAAATAATTTTTCAAAACTAAAAACCGATTTCTACACAAAACTACACAGCTATTCGATTTTAATAAAACTTCTATGGGACTAATAGACAAGTAATGTCCTTTCAAAAAAAATCCAAATCGGTCCAGTCTTCTTCGAGTAATCGGCAAACATACATAAAATAAAACATACTTTATAAACATTGAATTGATAACCTCTCCTTTTTGAAGTCGGTTAACAATGATACAGAATGAGTCTCATACCTAATATAAAATGTGACATAAGACTGTAATAAATTTTAAATAAATGATGTTCATATTTTCTTTTGCCTCAGTATTTTAGATAAGTAGTAAATGTACACACCAATCAAATTATTGTACTTTCAAATAGTTAGCAATGAATAAATAATGAATAAATAAATATATAGGGACAAATAACACTGATTGAGCTAGCCCCAAAGTAAGTTCGAGACTTGTGTTATGGGATACTAACTCAACGATACTATATTTTATAACAAATACATATATAGATAAACATCCAAGACCCAGGACAATTTGAAAAAGGCTATTTTCCAACTTGCCCTGACCGGGGATCGAACCCGGGACCTCTGGGTGGCGGACTAGCATGGTGACCACTACGCCACGGAGGTCGAGCAATATTTCGTACACAGCTTGGTGTTTTTCTTTATGATGCTTATATATAATGTACACTTTGTCTTCTTTCTATATAAATAGATAGATAGGGACAAATCACACAAATTGAGATAGCCCCAATGTAAGCTCGAGACTTGTGTTATAGGATACTAAGTAATCACAATATAATATAACAAATACATATACATATTAACACCCATAAATATATAGGCCTTGTAAAATAGAAGAAGACTCGACGGGCTATTTGTGTAGGTTGTAGGAATTGCGTTGAGACTTCATAAAATAGATTTTGTACAATTTGCTGTTGATTTTTATAAATATCGGTTAAATAAATTACTATGAAAGCCTATTTAGAAGAACAAGCTTTCATAATCAGGCTAATCCTAGTAGTCCTACCAAGTTAGTCTTACCAGTAAATCTAATAGAAATTTTCGTCTCCCTGCCGGAATATTATTGAAGCGATGAAACGCAGAATGTTCGCGGCAAGAAATTTGTGGAATCTCGTAAGAATGGTGCAAGTAAAACTAGGCCTTATGTTTTTGCGAAATAAAGTCTACAGTTGTTTGGCCGTTTGCACTCACCCACACGTACCGGCGGCGCCTCGAAGTTTTGCTGTCATCGAAATACATTCACTTTGTATAGATATTCGAGAAGAATGTAGACCTGTATACCGGCGCATATAAAAAGGCAGTCTAGTGCGCACCAAGCCAGTTAAGTACGAGCTACGAAAGCGATCACTTCGAAGACAACCGAAGCGAAAGCCTACCTCAGTGCGACAAGTGGAAGTACCTGTTTCAACTTTGGCAAGATGCCTGGATCTCAGCTGCTACCCGACTTGGACATCAGGAAGACCATCTTTACGTGTCAACCTAGGTTTCCGTAATGAATAAAATATTACATTTGTCATGAAAATACTGTTTTAGCGAGTGAGATAGACATATTTTCGTAAAATTGTTATACCTCGTTCGATTTTTAACCAATTCTTATTTTGTTTTCCTGTTAGTAATTTACTTTTAAATATTAATGGAAAATCTGGTGATATAACAAATATTTTTTTCATGCATATACCCTATTGTGTGCGTCTTTTCAGTGTTCCGTACCCAAAGAGTAAAAACGGAACCTTATTTCTAAGACTCCGCTGTCTGTCTGTTTGTCCGTCTATCACCAGGCTGAATCTCATGAACCGTGATAGCTTGACAGTTAAAATTTTCACAGATGATGTACTTCTGTTGCTCTATAACAACAAATACTAAAAGCACAATAAAATAAATATTTAAGTCATACATTAACCAGAATATTAATTCATAATCAATATAATTTTTTTATCGATTTCGACGAACTATATGTATCATGTAGTAGGTGCAACTCATTTAAAGTCAGACATGGCATTTTATTTATGGTCTCATTTTACATTAAGCTAGTTCCATCTTCTTACTTATACATCTATGGAATATAATATGTTTATTTTTTTTTGTTTTATTTTTTATGTATGTTTCTCAATAACTCGTAGACGCCTGGACTAATTAGAAAAATCATTTTGTTTAAAAGAGTGATTTGTTTAAAAGGTTTAAAACGAATGGTCTTTCCATACAAAACACATGCGTTTACTGACGTGTTTGAAAAATGGTACCAAAGGACGTGAACAGGTCTTCCCTTACGCTCTGTCTGCCCCGTAAGGGATAAATATATCCTTTAGGACATTATATTGGGCTACTCAACCCATAAAAGAGCGTGTAATGTTCTAACGAGCATCCTCGTCGCCGCACGTTGCACGCATTAGCACGTATCCTCGACATCGTTACGAGCGCACGTGGCCGTGCAGTGTGGTCAGACCTCAATATTACACTTTTTCTTTGGTTCACAAGTATTTCAAGATATTTGCTAAGTTGAACTAGAGAATTTTCTTGTTCATTTTGAAGCACGGCTTTCGAAATTTTTGTGCAAATGGTAAAAAGGTTGCATTACAAATTCTATTGGCTTGGATAATCTTAACTCCTTGTAAACAAGCGCTTTGTATTTTTAAATTTTTGTACACGAGACGGTCGATGCAATCCGATTGAAACGCCAGCAAATAAATAAAAGAAAAAGTACGTTTCGCGTTAATTGCCGTGTACAAAAATTGGATAATTTTTCATGCTGATCTGGGTGACAAGAAAACTAAATCTTGAATACCAGTAAACCAGTTTCTTCTCTTCTAGTGCAGATTGTAAAAACCGGTCGATAAAACGGGCAAACCTTATCAAAGTTTTTTAATTACGTGTATTTGAAGACACTTGCCAAGGCTAGGTACATATAGAGCATACGGACAAGTAATAATTATATAAAATGAACATTTTAACGTATGGACTTATACTTTTGACATTTTATTGTGTTGACACTCCCGCATATGTCCGTAGCACGTAGGACACCGTAATGACCGTACGTGTGGACGTGTGAATCATGCGACGCGTGCTCAGATGTCCACTAACATTTTTTGTAATTTTTTTGGCTATTTTTGGTTTTTACATAGATATTACTCCCAACCAAATAAGGGTTTAACAACTTTAACTATAATTAAAAGATCATATGGTCTTACCCAAATTAAAATCACCTAAAAATTTGAAACAGTCGATTGTTTTTTACATATATTTTATTCACATGATTACCCAAAAAAAGAAGTGCAGTGTTTTCGTGTGTATGCGAGTACCTATGATTTTATAAAAATTGCTCGGAAAAATAGTTTTTACGTCTTCATTACCTACTTCGAAATAACTGAACATATATAGATTTAAATTACATCGATAAATCATATCGTTCAATCACCTTCATCCCTAGTGACAAAGGCCTTGTTTACAATTCACAAACAAGATGTTTTTTTTATAAGTACTTTTTGAACAGCGCTGCTGTTGTCATCGACCAGATTTCAATGATTATCCAACACATTTTCCAGCCAGCAACAGTTTCCAAAATGTGGTAATAACAGTTTCTCGGGATGAATGGCTTCAATAGTCACGATGCTTGAAGTTGCCGACATCTCAAATAATTAAGCGTACAGAACTTACAACTCAGACAGTGCGTGTGCTTTCACGCGTGCCATTCATTGGCTGCCGGTCTTGTAAAACAAATTAATTTTAATTTCACATACAAATGGTTTGGCCTGAACACGTTTGTACAATAACTTTATTTGCCAGGCAAATAAAAAAAAACGACTTTTAAGAACACCATCTAGTGGTGGTAGCGGAACTACATATTTCTATTGACATCCGTAGCGCCATCTATTATTTGCGAGGCAAGTTAAAAAAACTTTCAAGCGTTAACCCCAATAGTTTCAAAATGGCTGAACGGATTTTTATCAAACATAGCTGAGAACCACTGCAAGAAAACTCGCTTTCACGTAAATAAAACCGCATCGAAATCAGTCCATCCGTTTGCGAGCTACGATGAGACATATAGAGAGATAGGTAGACCTTAGCGTCACACTTATAAATACTTCTTTTTCGCCGAATTTAATATTAAAAGTCATTTTCTATCCTTTGTATTATTAATTTTAATCTATTGAGGCATTTATTCTATTCCTTTATTTATTCATATTTTTCTTTGAACCAAAAGACAATTGTGAGAATCGCTCTAAAATACGTGACCATATTCACAATAGCCTGACCTTTCACAATAATCCGTATAAAGCAATTATCCCGCGACATATATTTTAACTATTCACGGCGTCAAGGGAGGGTTACGGTGCTCAATTGAAACAGACGGACATAATCTGCGTGTGGAGATTAGAATGGGGTGAATTGAGTTGATTGCTATGGGCCGACCTTTTTGTGACGTTTGAGGGATTGACACCCTGCCATGGAGCATGGATTTAGTTTCTTTAGGTACGTTTGTTATCAGAAAATTGGGTTAAGTTCAGAGTTGTTATTTTCCGTTTGTTATTCACACCTGGACATATTCTACAACATCAGCGATACCATCTCTTTCAACGTATATAGGGCAAAGTTACAGAAAATTTAAAGGTTGGGAAGAGAAAAAAATCCTATCTACGAAATATCCGAGAGTGAACCGGAATAGCGAGCGCTGCAGAGCTTTAATAGGATCTATTATAAAAACCTAAGAACAAAGAGGACTACACCTAGCCGATTGCCAACTTCACTAGTGGGAGAAGCACCTTGAAGAGTCTCCGTTCAAATAAATTTTTCAAAAGTGATGCTTTTTTAAGACATCCCATCAAAAACATAAACGTGAAAAGTTTTCTAAACTAAAAACCGACTTGACCCCCAAACTACTCAACCGATTTTAATAAAATTTCTATGACACCTGACAAATATGCCCTTTCAACTAAAAAAAGAATTTTCTGAATCGGTCTACCCGTCTTCTACTAATCGGTGAACATACCAAAAATAATGAAAAAAGATCGCGAAGAATTGATAACCTCCTCCTTTTTGGAAGTCGGTTAAAAATGGAAGCCAAGTTCGATATTATGTTAAGTGCGGTGCAGTTGTTCACGTCACTGACAACCAACGCTATGTCCCGTATACAGTCTTGAAATTAATTTGAAGAACCTCATGTCAATTATATACTTAGGTATCTACGCCTTTCGGTATGTTATCACAAGTCTAACAAGCAGTATTTTGTCACTGTTCTTACCGACTTCAGTCAACAAAATATCGTGTACGTGAGGGGAATGACGTCGCGTCTGAAATATTGGCGCGCCCTTGAAACATATGACACGCACTGCAGACATCTATTTTAGGGAGGTCCTATTTTCGTTAAGGATAACAATATTATTTTTATACACGCGTACATTCTATTCATGCTGTTTATTTGAATAAGCGAGCAAAGTTCTCCGAGTCTACTTGAACAATCCGGTGTTTGTATGTATGAAGTATGTGTTTTAGTAGAATTTTATAGATCGGAGATTTATAAAATTTGGTAAACGTATAGATATAGCCAGTAGAATTTTTAAGTTCGAGTATGAGCCAAATCGGTCAAAGATTAGCTGAGATATGAGGTTCGCTAGTTCACAGTTCGGGGCGAACTACTAGGTTATAAAATGTGAAAGTTTGTATGGATGTTTGTTACGCTTTTAGGTTTTTTTTTTCTTTTTGTGTATTATTTATTCAATCATTGCACATTTTTACAAATTTAAATATAATAAAAAAGAGATTCCAACGCATCACTGCGAGGCAGAGTACCCATAAGGCTGGCAGCATTGCCTCTCTGCACCGCAATAGAAAGTCTTTGTGCAAAGAAAGGTTTTAGGTTAAAATGTCTGAATAGATTGGAATGAAATTTGGCATGGAGACTATTTATTACCTGTTAACAGTTGACAGAAATCAAGAGATCATAAATTACTTTCATCGTGATAATGGGCGTGTAAGTAGACAAGACAAATAAGTTTTTAGAAAAAATATTATTTTTTGTACAAGCTTTTATTGTAAGGCCTAAGTTCTTATTAAGACAAATCGAATAAGCTCATACTCAATGAGGTTGCGTCGTTTCCTTTCAAGGAAAGGAAACTTGTATCTGTTTCTACCTTTCAGCTCAACCGTCAGATCAGCTTTTTGTCATAATAATATTGCATTGTCCTCCGACTTACACAAGTATGCATAATTTCTGCTCAATCAGTTGAGGATAAACGATTTTACCCAAACACAATGCAAGATACATTGCAAGTTATATATAATTGAATACATCCAATAGCAAAGACGGCTTGCTAGCCGCTTCGCTTATTGACATGATTCCTCAAATGGTCTGGATATTCTCTCGATCGGATTTTACCATTTGTGTGAGAAGAGAGGTAGCTCTTGCTTTTCTCCCAGCATTAAAGTGATATTTTTTTAATTATCCTATACTGTTCCATTGCTGGGCAAATGATTCTATTTTTCCTCCATTTTTTCCTATCCAGAGTTGCTTCTGACCAATCACGCTGGAAAGCGTCAAAGTTATCGCCAACGCTTTCTAGGCCTGCCACAGAGTTATCGGGTATATCCAATATTATATTTCATTAATAATTAAGACAACAGTGTATTCTCAGTCCAGATATCTAATTTTAATATCAGTATAATTGTAATTTTTCTTTTTTGGAGAAAATGCTGCAGTACATTTTGTTACCGCTTCTTCTGTACTTGCGCTGTAAGTAAATGATCTGAGGTCAAAAACTACCTAGTATAAAATCGAAAGAAAGAACTGATAATTATCAAGTGATACAAATATCCAAAGGTCAATAAATGATTTTTGACTTTTTTTTATCCTGTGAGTCCATTTTTACGGGGTATTCTGCTAACACGACCCGTCTCACTAACTTGCTGATAATAAATAATATCAACCAAAAAATAATATGTAAACATAACAAACATGGCGGGCAATGCGCAGTTTTCGCATACAAAATAAGCTTAATAATTAAGCTACGCCGTAACGCGTCTGCAGGGAGCCTTTAATCCAAAGCCTACTGGATTGCCACCCCCGTTAATTTTCTACGTTTAACTAGGAGATACACAGCGCCATGCCGTGTGATTTTTAGAATAGGACTACACTATCGCTTTGTATGGATTTCGTTACAGGCGAATGGGAGAAAGTAGTCTCCACGTAAACTGTATTTTTAAGTGATTCCCAAGAATAAGTATCTGACTCGGCAGTCGGTCGATTCTAAAACTTTTCGCACAAATTCCAAGCAGAGTTAACGTCAGGCTGACCTATTGGAGTGCCACTTTTAATTTGCAAAAAGACTCAAAGAATTTCAAAACAATAATTTGAATTTGTATATAACGGTTTCCCGAAAACCCATGACATTTTTTAAAACCGTGCTTCAGAAGATACGTTAAATCGTTGGTATTAGCTATCATGATAATAAAGTAGATGTGAAGTTCTTTCAAGTGCCTTTAAGGGTTGGACTACCTCTGTCAGCACGGAACAACACTTTTGCATGCTGCTATCCTTTTCTGTCGCTCAGAACCGTCATAGAGCTTGAGCGAGTGAGAGCGACCGAACGCTTTAGCACCGGCCAAGCTGAAGCAGTGCTGAAGCGTTGCATCGCTCTTTCTCGCTCAGCTAATAACGGTTCTGACCGACAATACAGGACAGCAGCATGCAAAAGTGCTGTTCTGTGCTGACAGAGGTACCCCAATCTTAATGCTTCGGCCGCACCTGCGTCTATCGCCGCGAATCAATACGCGGCGAAGCTTCGTACGTTTTACACTAAAAAATTATCGCGATAAAGCTGTGGTCATATTAGCGGCTTCGTTATTTTTCAGGAACTATCGGGCAATAATCCAAGATGGCGTCATCTACGTGTTTTAAATATGGACACATACTTTCTTTACTTTTACATATGTGCTAACAATTACATAATGCTTCTATTGAAACCTAGGAAGAAAAACCCAAAAAAATTTAACATCATTTATTGTTCCACTCCATTTTTACGCATTAAAAACCATGGCACCGTCGCACAGCACGCGTCTGAACAAGTTGAAAACAAACGCCAAAATGAACAACGCTAGTCCGACCACGCAGAGCGAATTGCGAGCGCGCTAAAACCCTTTGATGTACCGCCACCCGCGCGATAACGAAGACGAACTCCGAATATTCGGGACGATACCCGATAACGGTTGGTCACATTTGCGTGTATGTTGTAAAAGCACGAAGCTTCATGACGATAGGCGCAGGTGCGGCCCAAGCATAAGAGGAAAGTCCATACAAAAGAAAGAAAACATTTTTCCACTCCTTAATGCCATTTGATCTCAATGATTTTTAGTATGTTATTTACAAAATTAGAAAATTACCTAGTTTCTTATAATGACAACACCATACTAAAAATCATTGAGATTAGATAACATTTAGGAGTGGAAACATGATACACATACAAAACATAAAACTTGTCTAGGCTTAAAGACAAGTAAACGGTTTTTCTATTCTGGTAAGCAGTATGTACCAGTGTAAACCAGACAGCAGCGCCAGTTTAGAGCGTTGATTTGCCGCGCGATTGAGTCCCGTTTCTCAACTACCGCGTTTGCAACAGCCACGCTTTGAAAGACACTCTTCATTTGTAGCGAAATGTGTACAGAAGACTGTGAAATTTGCATTTCTTTTTTTTTTTAGAAAAATATTAAAGCGGAACATTTTAGATTTAAGATGCATAAGCTATTTTTTTTTTCGACAATATGAAAATGAAACGAGGTTTCACTTACGGTTTTCTTCTAAGTTCGACGAACGTGATATAATGTTTGAAAGTATTTTAACGATTTATATACGTAATATAGATTAAAAGTTTAGACATTTTGATGATACTTATAGCAGAATAAAGAAACTCACATTCCTAAAAACATGAAAAAGACCTTAACCTACGCCAATGAAGAAAAAGCTATGTATTGGATTGCGTGTGGACTTATCACTCCAGCCCCTGATGCCATGCAAAAAACATAAACACGAGTCTTCTTCAAAATTCTTACTCAATTCGAGACAAAATCACACACATTTCCACATTTCTAGAACGTATCGAATATATTTCGAGGTTTTTCCCAGAATTCCCTTTTATTCCCGCGACCTTTTGAATCGGGAGGTCTGGCATAAATAATAAAGATGGCTTCGGTTCACAAAGTTTCATGCTTCGTTTGCTTTGCCAATCAATTTGCTGTGTTTTCCTTGAAGCCTAACTGGGTACTCTGAGACCCTTGAAACGTAGGCTACCCACGTGTATTATACTACAAAAAACCTGTAAAATTTAGGAAAACTAGATTAAAATTGAATAAAGAAATATAACGTCTAGCAGAATATACTGAAACTAATTTATTAATTTTTTATTTTAATACTTTCCATAAGGAACATAATTATTTATACAAATTTGGGTCCTTGGAATCGGGAACTTGAATGAAAGGGCCAATATTATAATGTTTTCCATTGGGAAAGACACGCGGCAGCATGTCGTAGCCAAGTTCAAAGAAAGGAAATGGCGACGCAGTAGCCGTGTGTATATTGACACGAACCATTTCGAGCTACTTTTGATCCCTTCACAACTCGAAACCTTTGAAACTTAAATACATAAAAATTAACACAAATATTAAATTCCCTTGTTTATCTTGAATCCAAAAATCTATAATGTAGCTCAAACAGTTATTGATACAATAACGTTTAAAAATATATGATTGACCACATCCATCATCAAAAAGGTAACCTACTTCCATATGACCTAGAATGTTGATATTTAGCATCTAGGTAGACTATCGCACGTATAAGAAAAATTCAAAAACTGTGAATTTGGTAGATTTGATCTTTTTTAGAAAAAGGCATCCTACTTCCATATCACCTGGAAGGTTGATATTTGGCATCTAGGTAGACTATTACGCATATACAAAAGAAAAATTTAAAAAAATGTGTATTTCGTAGATTTAATTATTATTAAATTAACCACTTATCCATCTTCAAAAAGGTAACCTACTTCCATATGACCTGGAAAGTTGATATTTGGCATCAAGGTAGACTATTACGCGTATACAAAGGAAAAATTCAAAAACAGAGAGTTACGTAGATTTGATTATTTTCCAATTAAGTTATCGGTTTTGTAGATAAAGTGAAAATAGGAGCCAAGTTCAAAATCCGACAAAAGAATTGAGATCTAAATGGCCGCCACGTTCTTTAGAGAATATTGCAATTAATTTATAAGAATCTTAACATTTGACTCGGCCAGTTTTACCAAGCCTACTTATATTTGGCTAATCAACTTATTGTTATTACATTGTAAGGTCCTATTCTTCCAAATATCAGAATTGCTGGTAAAAAACTAGCCAGAAATGTTAAGATTTTATAAATAAATTTCTTTTATTTTTTGGATTTTGATCTTGGCTCCCATTTTCCAATTATGTTTGGTGGGATATTTTATTACAGCATAATCTAGATATTTGCGGAATAAAAAATGTTAGTAATTTTCTACAATAACATAAATGCAATTAATACCACAGAGCCGATTTTGGTTATCTATTTTGCTATCCTTGACAGAAGTTGTACAAACACAAAGTTGTACAAAGTTGTATTGAAAATGTCGGCCTGTTTAACTAGGCCTTACGTTAGTAACTACGTCATAGATATCTAGATTTTTACTGCATACTTTACATTGTTGATTTAAAAAACAGAGGCTTTAAACTTTTAGTCCATCTAAAAATTATTATTTTAGGTACAGGTTCCAACCTAAACCGTAGTCCTAAACCGTCACCCTAACCAAAATCCGCAGTAGAATAACTGAATAAATTAACCTTTTCAAAACTTATAA
This sequence comes from Acrobasis suavella, assembly GCA_943193695.1. Classification (NCBI taxonomy): domain Eukaryota; kingdom Metazoa; phylum Arthropoda; class Insecta; order Lepidoptera; family Pyralidae; genus Acrobasis; species Acrobasis suavella. The sequence goes on from OW971928.1 coordinate 37,335,379, forward strand.
TTTCAAACTCGCTCCAGTTACATACTATTAGGAAATACGAGAATACATTTCAAAAATGTCTGTTTTCATTCCACTTTCGCCCTTGTGTACATGGGCATAAGGTAAAAATATTAATTAAAGAAAACTGTACGTACGTAAGCCAGATTCAAAACAAACACTCTAAAATTGCTTTAAAAGTAGCACCAGGTAACTGCAAAATTAATCTTTAACGATTTTTGTAATACGAGTCAGACTTTCGTACACGATCGATATACCAAATGACATAAACCAATTCTCTTAAATTTGCTTGACTATATCTCAACAACCATTTGTGTACTTTGGCCTCTCACCTACTATATCTCCGGTTACTAAGTGCCCTCTTTCAACTTTTAGTGTATTTTTTCCGTTTTCCTTTTGCTTCTTTCACCCAGTTCATATGGGTATTAATATACCATCTGAGGAATATACTAGCTTGTAGCTGTACACCAAACTCGTATCTGTCACTCTTAAATCATTTAGATGTAAGTATTTCCTATTTCTGAATTTTCCTACTATTTCAAAACCATAGAGGGCGACACTGAAAGTCTTTAGAACTGGCCACTTGTAAACAGTATAATAAAAAAATAAGTTTTAATTTTGAAAATGGAACTCTTTGTCGATATTATTGAGTAGAGAAAATTGTCTGTGTCACGTCAGCATGAATTTAACGCGAGGAAATTTTCGTACAATGATTTTTTTGTTTTTTTGTTGTCATTTAAGTCAACAAGAAAGTTATGATAGACTTCGATTGGCCTTTCACGATGAAGTCCCATTCCGTGCCACTGTTTACAACTGGTTTAATTAGTTCAAACGTGGTCGCACTAATCTTACCGATGATCTGCGTGAGGGACGGCCTTCTACGGCGACGACTTAAGTATTAATAAGTGTTGTGCGGCGTATGATAGAGACTGACCAAAGAGTGACCTATCAGCAGATTCGAGCAAGTTTAGGCATCGGTATGAGCCAAGTGCACAAAATCCTGCATGAACATTTAGCGGTCAGGAAGCTTTGTGCCGGTGGATACCTCACGATTTGACCGAGGCCCAAAAAATCCGTCGTGTTGATTGGTGCCGTGAAATGGTTCAAAGATTTAACGAAAGTGACTCAAATGCTGTGTTTGACATACTTACGGGTGGTGAAAGCTGGATTTACTGTTATGATCCCGAAACCAAAAGACAGTCTTCTCAGTAGGTGTTTCCTTCCGAGGAGTTGCCAACTAAAGTAAAGAGAGGTCGAAGCGTGGGAAAAAAGATGGTGGCCTTGTTCTTCGGAAGGACCGGTCATTACGCGACAATTGTTTTAGAGGATCGAAAAACAGTTACTGCAGAGTGGTATACTAACAATTGTTTGCCACTTGTCTTGAAAAAAGTTCGGGAGAAACGCCCTCGCAGTAGGATCCTCCTTCACCACGACAACGCTTTGTCGCACACCGCCGGGCGAACGATCGACTATTTGGCGACATCAAACGTGGAATTACTAGGTCACCCGCCATATAGCCCCGACCTCGCACCTTGCGATTTTTATTTATTCCCGAAAATAAAAAAAAATCTTCGAGGAAAACGTTTTATGGACGCCGAGGAAGCAGTGGCTGCTTCAAAACGCCGTCGAAGAGACCCCTAAAGACGAGTGGGCAAAGTGCTTTTCACAGTGGTTCCATCGGATGCAGAGATGTATTGACGTGAAAGGACACTATTTTAAAAAGATGTAATAAAATGAATAACTTGCTAGTATGCTCAGTTTTTGGTTTTCTAAGAACTTTTAGTTTGACCCTCTAACTTGAATTTTAACTATATAATCCAGTTACTTACTAGCTTACACAAACAGATAAAATTAATAAACCTCTATCTGGCGAGTCCCGCTCTTTTACATCATAATATAAATTTTAATGTAGAATAAACTGTTGTGTGTGTTTTTATTATAAAATATTATGATTTTGAATAAATCGCTTATCTCTGGCCTATACGCATTTCAGTTTTCAAAACACTGCTTATATTTGATACCGTGTTTTCTATCACAGGAACCGTTTTACCGGTTTGTTTTCGATAAAAAGTGTCAGTTGCAATCGTGCCGTGATCCCAAAACTTTTCTATAGGCGGCGGGTCGGATTGTTATTTGGTATCGTTAACTGGCCTTTGAAAGGTGACCACACTGTGGAATTTCTGTTATCTTTAAATGAAAAGTTATTTTATCCATATTGAATTTTGACCGGATATATATTTTAATTGTTTTTGAAAACATTTTGTGCCTCAAGACGAAAGTGTTTAATCAATGTGTGTTACCAGTAATGGTAATGGCCTCATGGCTCTGAAACGTAGTCCTTTACTATGGGGTTTCGTAAGAAGGCTCAAGGTCGTCCAACGAGCTATGAAGAGGGCTATTATTTCTCTACGTGATCGAATCATAAATGAGGAGATTCGTAGAAGAACGTAAGTCACTGACTTTCGTTTTTCTACGAATTGAAGTGGCAGTGGGCGGGGCACATAGCACGAAGAACCGATGGCCGTAGGGTTATCGTATGGTGGCCACGTACCGGCATGCGCAGCATAGGATACCCACAACTAGGTGTTCGAACAACCTTATGCAGACCACTTGAGCCGCTTCCAATCAGTCGTTTAGAAAAGCCTTGGGGAGAAAGAAAAGCCTTGAGCCTATGTCCGGCTGCGGACTTCCCGCGGCTGATATGATGACAGCCTCATATCTCGTCAATACTATCACTGATTCGGCATACGTTTTTTGAACTTTTTTTCTTATCTTATTATATAAAACGGACCTCGTTTGCCATGCTCAATTGTACAAATAAAAGTACAAGTTCTTGTTTTCCTCTCAAAAGAAGATAAGCAAACTACTTTCAATTAAATTTCGCTTCCAAAAAGCTGCTGGGCGGTATTTAATTTGCCTTGAGTAGTGCCTACTTTGACCCCATACTTTAAGCAAATACATTTCTTAATTTTTTTTTTCACTTGAATCTTTGAAAAATTATAAGTCTATTATAGGTATGCTGCCGAGGCAGTGGCGTTCGCTGTTGCGGCGCCGGCGCGCCGCGCGCTTGGATTTTTTATAGCTGATCCTTTCACATGACGATGCCGCGGCGGTTGCGGCAGAAACCGTTGCTGCCAAAGATTTAGAATATAGTTGCGGCGGGGCGGCGCGTGACAGATACTACTACAAAACACCAACGCGCGGTACCCCACCGGCGTAATGTGTATCTGGCATTAATATGCCATATACACCCTACTCGGAAATTAGTTTTCGCTGAAACGTTGATTGTTCCTTCCGCTGATTAAATATATAAACGTGATTACGTGTGTCGGTCGGACGTGAGCCGCTGAGCTAGTTTGTTGTTGTGCTAAAGTTTTCGCCTGGCATCAATAATATTACAGTTAATAAATGTTTCTCTTCCAATGCAGATCGTAAAAGCCGATTGAGAATGGACAATGGACAAGAACTTGTATCATGTCAAGTCAGGAGCTGCAGTTGCCCAATCTGTCACTGTTTTGATTCCCTTTTCCAACAACAGGCCCATTTAAGTGGCCTTTAGGTCTTATGTCCTACTACGTATTCCGTAAGGGACTAATGAATGAAATGTCGTGAAATGAATAAAAGGGAATCACTTGATTTAACTTTAAGCATGAAAATCCTTTCAACCTTTGCCATTAAATCTTCTTTAATTTTGTAAGTTGACGATGTTGTGAGCGAGCATGCAATATCGGGGAACATATTGCGGAACACGGCTGCATGTAATCTGATTCCTGTGCCACATCTATCATGTTGAACAACAATATTCTTACGAGTACCTCATACTCGGAAAATGGTTAGAAACGTTTATATGCAAAAGCATAGATTGATTCGTAACTTCCTTGCTGGTTTGATAGAAATGTAAAATGTACAAACTGCTTCTCTTCCCGCGAAGATCGTTGAAACCAATCGAGTGAATGGGTTATATGTGAATTATGCTAATAGGCGATACGGTTAGCAACCCATTCATTGGCACGACTTATGTAATTTTTGTAAGTAACAATAAAAGTAAGAAAAAGGTAAAATGACCTTTATCTAACATAATTAATTATTTCTTTCGAAAATTATAAAACTAAAATTAGATCTCTATATTAAACTGCTCTAGCCAGTGATTATTTGTGTTAAAATTTCAAGTTAAAATTAAATGACAATGACAAACTTGCAGTTTGCAGTAAACAACATTTTTGACCTCTAACTTGAGCCGTTGAAAGCCGTTACTTGTAAGCTTACTCTTAAGTGACTGGGTGTGTTTACTGTTATCAACTTAATAACTACTGCCCTCGTATCCCTGTTAATCACGATTATCTTTACAATTCATTAAGCTTACGAGCCGCATAAAGTGTCTTTACGATGTAATACCGAAAAACGTCCTATCTCGTTAAGACGATCTACATAGATGATGCCTCTCTAGAAATGAGCTTTTTTAGGGTTCCCTATCCAAAGGGTAAGAACGGAACCCCATTACTAGACACTGCTGTCCGTCTGTCCGTCCGTGTCTGTTCGTCACCAGGCTGTATCTCTTGAACCGTGATACCTAGACAGTTGAAATTTTCACAGATGATGTATTTCTGTTGCTGCTATAACAACAAATATTAAGAAAAAATATGTAAGTGCTCCCATACAACAACAAATGTGATTTTTTAAAGATAATGGTACGGAATCCAAACTAATATTATAAATCCGAAAGTGAGTTTGTATATTTGTTTGTTTGTTTGTTTGTTACTTCTTCACGCTTTATCTACTGAAGCTATCTTCTTGAAATTTTGCATACACATAGTGAGGACTACTGAAAAGGACATAGGGTACCTTTCATCCTGGAAAAAAATACTGTTCCCGTAGGAATTGCGATAAACGATTCGGCAAGAACTAAGTATTGCAAAAAAATAATAGATGGCGCTGAGTGTCTTTTGCTAAGCGATTACCTTTTTTTAAAGGCGTTTTTTTTTGTAAGTATTTATTTGGTTGGTCTGAACGGAAGAACAAGTTAAATGTAAAGGAGCTTTGAGAGCTGTTAAATCGCCTCTTCAAAAGCAGACAGGCTTAGGTGATTAAGCTCAACGGCAAGCTGCGTTGAGACCAACCGCTTCTTATTATTAATCAATTCTTATATTGTAAAACTAATAATATAGTTCTTTTTGGTTTAATAGACAAAAATACCAATCCAAACACCCTGTGTAAGATATTTAATGACTTACAACCACCTTAACAAGAGATAACTATATAAAAATTTCTTTTAATTCAAGATTGTAGCCATACAAAAGTAATTTTAGACTGTGTACCGCGAGACCGAGTCGTCATTATACGTAACCTACCCTTCTTTCCGCATTTAATAAGTACTGTATCTATTTAAAACACATTAAATGAATAATTCCAAATATACCGTTGGATACGGTAATATGCGGTATTTTTTGTATTATACCAACATGATCAAATGGTATAATACCGGGCATACATCTCTATGTATCGCAGCTACTTAATTAAAGTAAAAACCTATCAAGCTGGACGATACGAGTGTCCGAGTACCTATGTCAGTAGTAATGAGGCAGCATGGCGGATTCTTTGTTTTCCCTTACACAAAAGACATCATACTGTCACTCATCTAGCTTATCACTTAGAAAACTGACAGCGTGTTCTCTTCAATAAGATAAAAAAGAATGTGGTGTCGTGGGACACCAGGTAGGAACGAAATTCCTTCGGCTAATGTAGAATCGAAACAATGTGTATACGACTGTCGCGCCTGCGCACGTCTCATTTAACGAGGTCATCCTTACGGTTTTACTATCACATTTTTTTCAGTTCGGTCGCGCAGCAAAATCCCTATCTCCTCCAAGCCTGCCGTAAGGAACTTCGTTCCAAAAAGCATATGAGACTCTACTTCTGTTAGAGAACGATAACCACTGGGATGAAACGGGATTCCTTCTTTATGTTTTCATAATTTATTTGGCATACCAGTTTTGGCATAAAATATTTCAGCATAATAGTTCCTAGGCATTATTTTGTTTGGCATACTTACATTTTGGAATAATTAACTTTTGGTCTAATTTGTATTGGCATGATGTAAATTCGCATAATCTCCGTAGGCATAAAGTAGGAAACAAAATTAAGTTATACTGAAGTGTTTATTTTCAATTCTCATGCAATAAATTTATGACCACAACATATATTACCACCGGAACAACTGTGAAGGTATCTACCTTCACAGTTGTTCCGGGTGGTCATATATTTATTGCATGAGTATTAAAAATAAACAAGGGAAATTAAGTAAGATATTTTTTTCCTTATGACCAACCGGAACAACTCTGAGGGCAGAAGGGAAATTAGTCCAAGTTATTTTTTATGACCCGGAACAACTGTGAGGGCCAGAAGGGAAGTTAGGTTTAAGTATTTATTTTGACTGCCCAGAACATTTGTGGGGACAGAAGGGAAGTTAGGTTTAATGAATTTTTATGACCACCCGGAACAACTGTGAGGGAAGAATGGAAGTTAGGTTCAAGTAATTTTTTCTTGACCACCCGGAACAACTGTGAGGGCAGAAGGGATGTTAGGTTCAAGTTTTTATGTTTTGGCATAATGTAAATTCGCATTATCTCCGTAGGCATACAGTAGGAAACAGAATTAGGTAATATTGAAGTTTTTATTTTTAATCTTCATGCAATAAATTTATGACCACTCAGAACAACTGTGAAGGCAGAAGGGAAGTAAGGTTCAAATATTTTTTTTTATGACCACTTGGAACAACTGTGAGAGCAGAAGGGAAGTTAGGTTCAAGTTATTTTTTTTATAACCAGCCAGAACAACCGTGAGAGCAGAAGGCAAGTTAGGTTCAAGATTTTTTTTTTATAACCAACCGGAACAACTTTGATGGCAAAAAGAAAGTTAGGTTCAAGTAATTTTTTTATGACCACCCGGAAGCGTCGATAAAAAATTTAAAAAGAGGGGTATTACAATGGTGGAAAAGAAACTACATTATTTTGTATCGCAAACTCAGAACGATTACACGAAATCACTTTGATGATGAGATTGTTGGGCAATTTAACTATGATTTCACAGCATTGTAACAGCAAATCACAGAATTAGTTACTCAATTGCTATGCGAACCAAATTACGGTTTTCAATCGTAATTCAGGCCTTGAACGGGACTCTTCAGAATTTAAAAGACAGTACAAATGTTATGAGAAGAATAGTAGTTTTATTGGTTTCCATGTACAGACAGCGATTTAGTTTAAGTACTAAAAGGAACTGCACTTAACCCGGGCGGCGAAATAAGAAGGGCGGTAAAATCGTCGATTTCGAAATAGTAGAACCTTCCCATGCTACCGATACGGAGTGGGGATGTCGTCTAGCTACTAATTATGAAATAATTTTGAGTTTATTTCAGAAAAACACAACAATTTTTCAACAGTCATAATTGTACGCGAGCGAAGCCGCGGGTAAAAGCTAGTCCTTAATAAATGCGCGAGTCCCACTTGCATTTTGTCGGTTATTTTTTCATCTGTTTTAGTGTTTATATGGCTAGCCCTTAATACACACTATCACTATCACGTTTTTTGTCCCTATTGGGGCAGACAAAGCATTTTTAAATTAGCATAAAGCATAAGTTTGACCCTAATGTCTGTCTTTATGTCTGTCTGTGTCATCGCAGCTCTCTAACGAATGGAGCGATTTCGATGCGATTTTTTGAGTGAAAGCAGGGATTCCTTTAAGTGGTTCTTAGCTTTGTTTGATGGAAATCGGTTCAGTGGTTCAAATGTTATGGTGGATGGACGCTTCTAAATCTTGCATATTCTCTAAGCAGACACAGCCCGGGGGCCGCAAGATCCAAAGGCTACTACTTTACTTTGAGAAGATGGAGAAGGAATCAAAACACTTATGAGTACCTTGTCGCATTCCCTACTAACATTGGTACTACAACAGCTGGTACATTCAAAGACTTCTCTTTTCTTACAGACCAGCGTGGAAGATTTATGGGTTACGGATATTTATATTAAAATCACTTCCAGTGTACACAGCGCCCAGCAACACCGTAACGTATGTGACATCAAGTTTAATTTCCTCAGTAAATTGCTTTTAATTATGATAAGCCCCCGCTAATTAACTGACCCCATTTATATATTACTGGGTCCATTTTCTTTACTCTATATCCTCGTAAAGCTGTATTTTCTTAGATAATGTGCGTTTTCTTCTTTAGAAACAATTTATTGGAGTTTCAATTACTAAATAAATGTTTTTAGGGATTCCCATTTATTTGTAGGTTAAGGAAGTAACTTGATTAAAGGGAAAACAGGTTTTGTGTTAACGCGTTCTTTTCATGTCAGGTGATTGACGTAAAATAGCGAAAGTATTTACTATATTGCGTTGTTTCTTCTCCCTTCTAAAATAAGTCCACCATTTGAGTACCAGTGTGAAATGTTTAAAATTATGTGTAAAAATTGTTTGTTGTTAATAAAGTTTTTAAATAAATAAATTATCTATATCCAGAAAATTTGACATCAAATTTTCTGAGACACCAGTAATCAATTAACGATACCCCGTACAGAAAATATACTGGAAAATTAAGAGAGCGTAGCTGTTCAAAATTTATATACCTGTTCTGAGAGCGTTTGAAATTACTTATAAAAAATGTTTATTTTTGACATATTTAATTACTGCACATCGACAACAGTCAGGCTGCACGATTGACATGAAATTTTATTTGGCAAGACTGCAAACTGTATTTGAACTGCAATATGGCAATTAGATTTCGTTGATTTAGAGCCTTTAAAGACCGGCAATTTCTGTCGAGTCTGGAATTGTGGTCACAGACCAAATCTATCTACTCGCACTGGAATTAGCAATCGACATTTTATTCCAAAACAAATAATGTTGTACAGATCAATTAAACGAAAAGCAAAGAATATACAGCCCGTCGGCGGCACGGGACTTTAAAGGACCGGGAATTCTTAACGAGTTTTGAATTGTGGACGCAGACACTCGCTAACGTACTTGGACTCGAATTTACGCTAAGGGCGCTTTTCCTGTCATGCGTGTTATCGCCCGCGTGCGGGTGACTACAAGCTCTAGGCCACACGCAGGACAAAGATTGCGTTTGTTGCTGTACGTTTCGTTAGTGACTAAACTCATGCTCAAAAATGAACGTTAAAAAAGGTATTATATGCGTACTCCATGCGTGCAATCGATAACAATAGATAGATAACAATATCGATAGGATTATCGATAGTATCGATAATATCAATACTATCGATAGTATCGATTGTTTTTAATTTATACAATCGATACTATCGATAGTATCGATAGTAAAGGTACTATTTGTATTAAAAACTATCGATAGTAGTTTTTCGTACAAAGTAGTTACAGTAACTATACAATCGATAGTATCGATACTATCTAAATTCAATAGTATCGATACTATCGATAGTTTTCCCTTTCATCAATAGTATTGCAAACTATTGACAATCGATAGTCCTATCGATATTGTGACTGTTTTTCGAGGTCAACTATCGATAGACAAACTATCGATTGTTATGCAACGCTAGAAGGCACCGCATCCAGCTAGCACGCACGCGGGCTGCGCGCCCGCAGACAATCCGCGTTCTGCGCGCGTGCTGCCGCATGATAGGAAAAAACATGTATGCAATGGTAGGATGCGGACATCCTGCAACCAAATCCGCGTGCGAGCTAAAATACGCACGACAGGAGAAGGGCCCTAACCTAACTGACTTTTAATAAATTGCAATTCTATGGTTTGTATTTCAATTCAAATTCTTTTGTACAGAAATAAATGAAACAAAAAACAAAGAAATATATTTATCTCATTTACTACACGGGACTATTAACCAAGCGTAGATCAATGATAATACATTTGTGTATTATGTCTGGTATTTCCGGCAAACTTTTAGTAATAAATTGCATTTATATTATTTTTACTATACAATATACAATATAAAACTATGCAAGAACTTTAATACAGAAATAAATGAAATTAGAATCAACTCGAATTAACGCTAACTGACTTTTGATAAATTGCATTTCTAATGTTTTTAATCCAATACCTACTAATACTTTATACTTACAAAAATAAGTAATTCCATGCTGACCTGGGAATAAAAAAAAACTTTGACTGTACCAGCTACTTCTCTAACCGCGCAGATCGTAAAAGCCGATCGACGGAATGAGCGAAATCGAAATCATTTTCATACGCGATGCGTCTAGCTACCCATCACTATTTTGATTATTTTTTCCCTTGCCCTAGACAGAATCAGTATTATCCATACAAACGTAGTCTAGCTTTAATTTCAAACGGCGTGTCAGATATTGGGGAAATAATATAATTCAAAGAAATTGCATATATTTAGGCATATAACTAGTTCTACCGGTCAAAATATGAGTATACCAGATGTTTGACCTTCAGTATGGAAAACTCTTACACTCTCATATTTTCTTTCAATTTCAAATTTGACTACCACACTAAATATATTAAGTACATCAAACAATGAAATAATAAAACGTAAAACAATGAAAAGCTTATAATTTTGGGCACCGGTGGCACGAGACTCTTAAATGACCGGAAATTCTTAACGAGTTTTGAATTGTGGACGCAGACACTCGCTAACGTACTCGCACTCGAATTAGCGCTAACTGACTTTTGATAAATTGCATTTCTTCATCAACACTCCGCTGCTGGTGGTGAAACTGAAAGTTTGTAAAGGACGCTTTACACGCTAAGATTCGCGCAGTACTGCGGTGCGATTTTTCCATGTTATATGGACTATTATTGACCAATGATGTACTTACAATCGAAAAATTCATGTATTTAAGGTTAAAAGTAAATCTAATCTTAGGCTTAGTGAATCACAGCGGTGGCGAGAGTACTAAACTATGTCCTATTTAGTAAGTGCGAAATTCGTTTTTTAAGCGTCACTGGCGCTCGTGTTCGTGAACGCAGAATGGTGAGAAATAAATAAATATATATGGACAAATAACACTGATTGAGCTAGCCCCAAAGTAAGTTCGAGACTTGTGGTATGGGATGCTAACTCAACAATACTATATTTTATAACAAATACAAATATAGATAAATATCCAAGACCCAGGACAATTTGAAAAGGCCATTTTCCAACTTGTCCTGATCGGGGATTGAACCCTTGGAACCTTTGGAAATGGAGCATAATATTTACTTGAGAGAAAGTCTTGCTTGTCGATGAGGTTCATTACATTTTTGTCGTCTTCAGTGTCCTATGTAATAAGCTATCTACAATTATACATGGCAAATTTCATTACCATCCATTGAGTTGTTTTGACGTGTAAGCAGAACGAACATTCATACTGACTTTTGAATTTATAATATAAGAAAGATATTTTTAGCTATGCCTGATATGATCGTGGGTTGTAAACGGCTCTTTATTCAATTGAGCGCTGTCATAACTAGAGCACGAGTTTACTTAACTGTACAAGTTCGCATTCAGGGCGTGTGCCCACTGCGGGACAGCTGTCTGCTAATCTCTTTATATTTACAAATTGTTCAAACTTGCGCCCTTGTTCAACAATATTGTAAAAACTTCTTTTTTTTGACGTAAACTTACTAAGCACTTGCAACTGCTTAAGTAGGTAGAAAAATTATCGCGAGTCTGTTTGACATTTTCATCACTTGATCATATTGTCAATTTTGTTATTAAAAATCATTTACTTACAAGACATAAGTAGAACAACGTAGGCTCTGTCTACCCCATAAGGGATAAAGACGTGATCGTGAATCAGCATGTTTAATAAGATTGAAAGCATCACCGCCTATCGTTTACATCAGCACTCTGTTTATTTCGAATGTAAGACCACTTTTCCACTGGAAATGTTGAGGAGCCATCAGTGTTGAATGTCACCGTACGCATCACTATGACGCTAAATGTGGCCTTTAGGACTAATGGCGATAAACCCTGTCTAACTCGTTAGGGAAAAAGACGTTACAATATATGTAAATATGTTTTACCATTATCTTTGTTCACATTAACCCTCTGTTTATTTAGAATTTTAGACAACTTTTCGCACTGAAAATGGTGAAGAGCCATCAGTGAATGTCACTGTACACATCAGTATTTAGCACGCGTGACCCTCGGCTCGTATATCTGTTCCAACAACTCCCTGGGGTATGGCAGGTCATGCTCCGGTGGAAATCAGGTCAGCACACATCGTCTGAGGTAAAACCGTTAACTATTTAAGTTTGAGATAACTATTAAGTGAAGATTAGCAGATGGTCGAAGAGGTGATAACGAGAAGCTCGGTGGCCCGGCGGGAGCGCGCTTTTTCAAGATAAGCGATACCGGGCTTGGTCCGCACTTGGATGGGTGACCACAAGTGGCATTAAAATTTCTAGACGTCCTCCGTGCTTCAGAAGGCACGTATAAGCCGTTAGTTTTGCCTGTCAGCATCGTATGGCGGTCGTCAAGCTGTCGGACACTTACTCAAATGAGAAACTACTAACAGCAGATGATGTGATGGATAGATCGAAATATTGTAGTATGTTAATAATCATCCAAGGATGCCGAAGATCCTAAATTTCTTCCGTTCTAATATTTCTACCAACAGATTATGTCATCGGTCGATTAAGTAACAAACATTTAAAATGCAATCAAAAGTCTTATTCAATTACGACTCTAGCACACACGTTACAACAAAAACGAATTGATTGCGCGCAAACGAAATGAGAATCTCCAATTCCGTCCACTCCCAATCGTAGGTGTTAAGTATTTTTGAACTCTATGCCTTGGAGATAGAGATTACGGAATTGAGAATAGTTGGGTGAGAATAATTGTATTGTCAGTGCCGGTGATGTGTAGCCATAGTTTCGGATTCAATTCTGTTTCTGGGTTAGTCCAATCCCCAATGAAATGATTTACTAAAAGGATTCAGGATATTGTAGTAGAAATTTTAGAGACTGGTAAATTCAATAGGCTTTTGCCCGTGAATCGTACAAGCCTATGACTTAAACCTTATCCTGGGATCATGGGATGAGTCAAGTATCTTATTATTTACCTACGATATTAAGACTTGACGTACGAGTATTTTATAAGTACGGAAGGAAGTAATAGCACGCACTCCGTCCATACAAAAATAGTAGGCGAAGAAAACGATTTTCCACTCGTAAACGTTATCTGATCTCAATGATTTTAGTATGTTGTTGAGTTGTGTAGTTAACTAACACATTAAAATAATTGTGACAAGGTAACATTTAGGTAAGGAAAACGTTTTCTCTTTTTGTATACACGAGTGCTTGCTATATGTGCCTCGTAAGAATTTTATATCATTCATTTTATGCATTTCATTATAAACCTCCGTGGTTTATAAAATTGTCGTGTAAATGTTCTGTTGTAATTATTTTAAAGTAAGTATTGAATAAATAAATATAAACGTCTTTATTCTGCAGAAAGCAAGAGTGGACAGAGGTTAAGGCCGTGAGAGCCTAGTGAGGCTTATAAATAGACTGATTTATTTGTCTGCAATCACACTGCAATTTCATAATCAGAGTGCACTGTTTAGAGCTAAAGAACCAACTACTTTCAATGTGATTTTAAAAAATAATCGAATTGATTCCTCTGATTTTGACTCAATTCCTCGATCGCCTTTTACGATATATGTACCTAAATATAGCCAGTATGATGGCCCATCAAAAATATGCTGTTTATTAGGGTGTCCTTTGACGCTATTACTGTGTCGGCAAATGTAAAAAGTTACAAATAAATTTTACTTATATAAATGATAGTAAAATAAAAATAACAAAATATATCTCTTATTAGCTGTCATAAAATTATTTTTATTTCATTACGTGTCAGTATAGCGAGATCAAATGCATATTTTTAATATGTACATCAAAATGCAATATAAATCATATCTTCCCCTATTCCCCAGCTACTATGATTTATGACACTTTTTACATTTTATGACTCCAAGACTATGCGTTGAAAGATTACAATATTCAAACATTTATATTATAAAAAGAAAGTTGGTTTTTCATGAATATTATCATGAAATAAATCAAGGGTCATTAGGGCGATATATTTAATTAAAAATCATAACTGAAATTCAAATGCGCTATATCTTCCTCATTATTCAAAATCAGAAAAAAAATACGTATTACTTTTAAATAATCTAACTAACAAGCCAAAAAAAGAATGTTTAGTCCACGTCCATATTACGAAATATTGTTGTTTCTTGTGCGCTTTTCAGGCTAAAACAAAACCATATTGAGTTAAATTTTGCAATACTTGAGGTACAGCTCTTGAGACATAAGCCCAGCTTTGCATTTGTGTGAGTGTACAGATCGTGTAGGTGAAACATTGCCATGAGGCGCGGCACGACACACTGGTTTTGGAAACTCAGCACGAGTCGAGTCGATGAGGTACAGTATACAAGCCAAACTTGTCAGCAGTATCTGTAATGCACCCCGTAGGCTTCTACATATTTCAACTAAATGGAAAGCGGGAAACGAGGACTGAACGCGGAACGTTGATTTCTTTGGTTTTTAATAGTTAAAAGAAAAGGTTAAAAGAAAAGGTTAAAAGAAAACTCTGCGAATAAGAGAGCTGAATAGGTATGTCTTTAAATATTTAGTAGCCTACCTTGCCAATATTTATTCTTTTAAAACAAAGCGTTTTATTTTGCAAGTAAATTTAATGAAACTCAGTTTCACGAACAAATAGGCATTGCTTTTTAAATTTAATAACTTAATTAATTAGCCGTATCAATTCTGTTGAAACAATTATTTTCGTTAATTTTAATTAAATGATGTTTTCTTTTGAAATGTAAAATATCTGACCTAGCTTAATGACTTACCTAGTAACTGCGAACAACTTTACTACCTGATAAAGCATAGAGGAGCTCAAAGAGTGTCTTAAAAGGCAAACTCATGTAAGTTCGCTTGATTCCCTCTAACCTCTAATAAGTACATATTACCACAGAATAAGTACTATTATTCACGCACAGAAGTCTTACTTAGCAAATAAATTCAAATAAATATCTACTCTTTCGACGTTAATTTTCAGCAGTAGTCATAGCAAAATTCAAGTAACTAGCTGTGCCCGCGACTTCGTCCGCGTGAAAATCCGTTCAGCAGTTTCGGACATTCGGGTGAACAGTGTGCATACAGACACTGACATACAAACAAAAATCTTAAAAATCTTTTTAGTGTTCTGTAACTCCTTATAATACGAGTATCTTGCTCACGAATACATACTTTACTATCTGTATTTGGTGCCCGCGACTTCCCCGTGTGAAACTCAGTTTTCTTACACACCCTTGTTGATGGCGTGACGAATTTAATTTTTTTGTCAGATTAGTATTATTTAATTTTTTTTTTGTGATGCGGTATACTTTAAATATTGCAAATGTGAAAGTTTATAAGGATCTCATTCAAAGTTACTCATTCATACGACAACTTATGGATGGATTATAATGAATCCTTACAATAATAATCATAACGTTTGGGTATAAATATATAGGTAGGCAGACGAAGTCGGCAGTTAAACGTTACCCCCTATCTGTAAAAGTCTCCGAAGCGCGAGATAGCGAATAAAGTTCACGATCAGCACTTAGTCGAGACTCCCTTTGAGTGGAACTCTCCAAGGCGCGAGTCAATGAATTTCGTTCTCGATTAACACTTAGTCGTGCCTGTCTTTTGTCATTGGATTCTTGGGGTCTACTCATCCGCTGTTTTTTCGCTTGTCTAATATTCTGAGACAGATCTGACTTTCTCCGTAGCATTTTTGAAAGCAAAACACAAAATACAATGATATATTTAATTCAATAAGTCTATGTAGACAAGAATTTTTTAAAGATAATATCCGAAATACCTAACCAATCCACAAAGCAAGATCACAAAATCCGTATTGCTATAGCCTAATGTCAAACTTAGTTCAAAAAATCTATAAAGCCAAGAAGCTTTTTGAAAATATCCGAAATATCTAACCAATCCACAAAGCAAGATCATAAAGTCCGTATTTTCATAGCCAAGTGTCGAATTATAAATCAACAATATTATCCGAAATATTAACTAACCAATCCACAAAGCAAGATCAGAAAGTCCGTATTTTCATAGCCAAGGGTCAAATTATAAATCGACATTATTATCAGAAATATTAACTAACCAATCCACAAAGCAAGATCAGAAGTCCGTATTTTAATATCCAAGTGTCAAATTATAAATAAATCAACGATATTAACTAACCAACCCACAAAGCATCAAAGCAAGATCAGAAGTCCTTTTTTTCGTAGCCAAGTATAGCCAAATACCAGTATAAAATCAACAAATTCAACAACAGTAACTAACCAAATCACAAAAAAATCAAACGGTCTAACGTACAGAGCAAAACAATCAGCTTGTATTTATACTTTTTCACAAAAACAACCATAGCGCTTTTTAAAATTTCTTGTAGCGCCATCGGTTGCTATTTTATGTAACTATAAAATCGCCCATAGAAAAATTATCTTTAAACTTTAAATGACGATAACTTTTTTATCTGACATCAGATTTCGATGAAACAAAGCCTATATGTTTTTCAGGGATAAGCTTAATCTTTTAGTGAAACCCGCATAAAAATCTGTTCAGTAGTTTTACAGATTAGCGGTACATACAGACAGACAAAAAAATAAAAATAAAAATGTTGTGTTCTGTATTTTTTTTTATCGCCCACACACATTTTTTGTTAATTTTATCTTAATAAATAAATGTATAGACACGCGGTTCCTACTGTTTTATTATATGTATTGATAAATATTTTATTTTTGATTATTCCACGCTAAGCTATCGAACTCCTTAAGCGACGAAAGAACAAAAGGAAGTTTTATCCTCATTTATTATCTAGGTAACAAAAACAAACAATATGAATATGATATCCGAAAACAAAATAAACAAATAGACTGGTATATGATACAGTATCTTATTAAGAATTGAGTTACCGAATGAAATATAATGTGTATTTTCTCATAATATTCATGATTAAGTAATTCTTGGAATCAGAAATATTATTCTTGTGGACGTGTTGTTTCAGATAATCGTTTTTTCTAAGGGATTTTTATTAACCTATTTTGTTTCACTGCTGGGCCAAGGTCTCCCACAAATACCAGATCCATCCACTGTTTCTCGTATTTTCGGATATCGTCACTCTGAGGTATCGTTGGCAATACAAAAAGGGGGTATTAACCTGAAAGAGAGCAAACATAATAAAAAATGTGATCACTTTTTTCATAAAAAATGTCTCCAGCATCATACAAATTAAATACCTACCGGTCCAAAATATACTCCCTTTTAGGTTACCCCCTTTTAGTTACACGTTGTATAAAACAATAGTATTACCACCAAGAGAGCAAGGCAGTATGTGGTCGCCATTCGAGAACCCGCCAGGTCCATTAATAACAATGAATAATTTCGCGCCCCCAACCACTTCAATGAGCGGATAAAATTTATTGAAACTTTCTCACAAAATAATAACTAAACAATCTGTACGTTAGTACTCATATTTTTAGTTAGTATTCTACGTAACGGGGGCCACCCCTTCTACGTAGTAATCAAATTTATGTATAGTTAAAGGTATAACATGATAGATAAAAATAAAGGTTTGTCGTTACGAATGGACATAGTTAAATAAAACAGCTGAATAAAATGTGTCGAACTACGATACGTTTAGGGGTCACTCGTGCGTATGTCTGTTCGTCCGTCTGTCACAACCAATTTGCTCCGAATTTACTGGACCAAATCAGGAGAAATATGGTAGGATGGTGTAATGCCAAACACAGACGTGCAAAATATTTTTTTAATAAGCGTCATTTTCTGGTGTCAACTTAGGAAATAAAAAACGTTTTGCAAACTTTACTGTGTGCTACTATCAAATAAATGTGGATCGTTATGAGGATGCCTGGAGGATGGATGGAGAAATAAATTGTTTTATTTTATTCGTGAAAGAAGATGATAATTGACCATTCCGATCAAACTTATGTCCGAAACAACTAGGCCAAAAACATTAAAAAAAGTACAAGATATAGATCATTTGCTTGTAGATTACAGGAAAACCTGTAAGAATTCTATCAATAGAAAATAAAGTGGTAAACTCAGTATAATACGTTCACTTACGGAAAATAGTTCACTAAATAGCGCTAGTAGTAGTTAACTCGCGTCTTACTGTGAGGATTAAAAATGTGATATAATAAAACCATTTGACTTTGGCACTGTACGGAACTCTCTCCATGCGAGTTCAACTTGCAATTAGCCAGTTTATTTTCTACAAAGGGATTTCTTTTATTCTGCTGATACATTTTTATTTACAACAATAATATTACAATATTAGTGTAGTGAGAGCGAGGTGATATGCTCGACCGCCACATAGAGAATATATTCCCGCTAGGCATGATGTTGCGACTGGGGAATCACGGCTCCGACAGTGTAGGTATCATTCGATGTCGTAAAATCAGAACTCTCATATCGAGATGTAAGATACTGTCAACGCCATCTCGTATACTTCTTGTGAACGATATTGTGTCAGCGCTGTTGTGGTTGAAGTTCTTCGTAGTAGTGTAGAGGTCGCCACATTAGTTTCTTTTAGAAAAACATCCATTTAATCACCATTTAATGATCATTTTAAAATACAAAATCTGCTTAATCTCTTTGTCTCGCACATTTCGTTGGCCATTACGCACAAAGATTATGCTCGTCTAAATAGAAAATATCAAAGTCAGTAAGTTTAATCCGTTTGAGTTCAGCTCACGTTGATAACAGAGGGATCATTTATCATGCAAAGTACTGAGGATAAAAAACTAAAATAATGCTTATGTATGGGTGAAAAGCCGCCACTTACACCGAACATACTTTGTTGTAATATAGTAAATGACATAGTTTTTTTAGTGCTAAAGACGCGATTCATGAGATAAATATGAAATTTGAAGTTTTATTCAAAGATGCATTTTTCGGATTTTAAATTAGAATGATGATATTGTTTAATTGATGTATTTAGGTAAGTAACCAATACTTGTGATAACTTGAGGGGCTTGGTAGTTTGGTAAGAGTACGCAGTGCTTTCGCAAGCTAAGAGTAAGAGACACAGGGTCCGCGTACATGGATGATTGACAAAATCTGCCAAAAAAAATTCTTGAGCTCCTCCGTGCTTCGGAAGGCACGTTAAACTGTTAGTCTCAGACTCCCAGGCGTGGTTTGCACGTACATGTAAAACCATTCTCGAAGAACTTTTGTTGGCTCGCCGCTAGGAAATAATCGAAAAAACAAAAATAATATGGCTCATTAAAATCTATAAAAAATATTTTAGTTTTCTTATAAGCAATATTTTATCTTTTTATATTTATAGGTTAGTACTTATCTTATAAAAAACTGCGTTTGAAAAATTTTAAACTTAAAAATATAACATTATAAATCATTTAAAAAAAAGCGATCGGTGTGACAGCCCCCCCGTATAATCTTCAGTATTCATAGCTCATTTAACAAAGACCCCAACATGAAAGAATTTGGATTTTCTGATTTCTCGCGCGACTGAACACAAAACAAGCCAAATTTGTCATTTTCCGTCGGACAAACCCTTGTTAGCATTTGCATGTCACAGGGTAACTACCCTCTACTTACAGAAAAAGAGGCCAATTTATGATTGTCGCAATTCCTTTCAGAAACAAATTGTGGTCTATTTAGTATTTAGTACCTCAATCCATCGAAATCAATTTTTAAAATATGTAAAAAACGATCGATCTCTGAAATTCTTTGTTTCGTAAATCGTATCGTATAAAAGTCTGAGCAAAGCACACCTTAAATTACTATTTCGCCTTCCTAAAACATCCTGTATTGTCTATAATATAAAGTAGTTTGCCCGAAACGTGAAGCCTTTACAACCTCGTATTTCGGCAGGTTTTTGCCAATTTATATTTAGGTTTGAAATCAAATTAAATATTTCAAGATTAAAAATCTCGAAATTTCCTAATGCAAATATTCATTATTTACAACATTTTATTTCTAAAATTATTAACTAAGGTAATAAGTACTCAAATTGTTCTCTTTTTAATCCCCAACAAAAGAGGAGGGTATTTTAAGTTTGACGCTTATATCTGTCCGTCTGTGGCATCGTAACGCTCGAACGGATGGACCGATTTCGATGCGTTTTTTAGGTGAAAGCAAGTTCCCTTGCGGTGATTCTTATTTATGTTTAATGAAAATCCGTTTAAAAGTTATAAGGGGTTAACGCATGAAAGTCAGGGTTTTCCCTTGCAAATAATAGATGGCGCTACGAATATCAATTATAAATGTAGTTCTGCTACTTATCACTAAGTGGCATTCTTAACAGTCTTTTTTTTATTTTTGTAGTAAATAAACTTATTAAAGATATTGATTAATTATCTAACTGAACCTTCACTTTCTGGGTTTGATCCCCAGCCAGGTCAAGTTGGTAAATGGTCTATTCCAAATTGTCCAAATTGGATGTTTATATATATATGTTTTTATTTAAACTAAAATATAGTTTCGTTGAGTAAGTAGCCCATGATAAAAGTTGAATATTAGTTTCGGTTATTCAATCAGTGTGACTTGTCCTTTTTGACCGAACGAGCGAAGCGCCTCAGTTTAGAGATTGGCAAAATTGCTTTCGTCCCGCTGTACGGCTGTTAGTTTGTCCCAAACGATTCTCGTGAAATTTTATAAGCAGATTTGAAAATATGTTTGGAAAATCCAAGGGCACGCCTCATAAAGCTCATTAAAAAAAATTAAATAATTTTCTGAATTTACCTTTATATATTTGACAATATCAAATTATAAGTATCAACGTTGAATCAAACAATAAAAGCAAAGAGTAAAAAAAAAATTTTTAGGTTCTTATAAATATGCAAAACGCTGCTTCCTTTTAAATATAAGTTAATTGATTTACGCATTATTTCTCTCAAATACGATACCTAAATTAAACGTAAAAAAGAACAAAAAAATTAATAAAATATCACCAATCTCTCTCTTTTCTGAACGATCATTCTGTAATGTTTTACAAGATGCCAACTATTATTTTTTTGAGTGTTTAATTAATTATAATTAAACAACATCGAATTAGATAGTAATTTTCAATAGGAAACTAATCCGTAACGTAATAAAGCTATTTGAAAAAAAAATGGTACAGCTAAATTAAGTATTTCGTGTATAATCGTGGCACATACGTAATCACGGACATCTGAAGGAACAGAAACAAGTTTTTCAATCATTTTAATTTTTTTTATATGTTATGCTTGACAAATAATTTTACAAGTATTGAACTTTTTTTGGTAATTGACAGTTATCGCGCTGCAGCGCTAAATTCGCTTATAAGTCGTCCTTCAAAAGCACAGCGCTAGATTCTCTAAGTGTCATTCTCATTCATTCAATCGATTGACAGACGTCATAGACTAAATCATTTATTATGGTGACGTGAATTTTGCAATCCGTATTTAATTTTAAGACAATAAAATCTAGTTAGGTACTTACCGATGAAAATGATTTCTTTATATTTTACCTTGTTCTTTTTAGTACAGTATCTTAACACACACCAAGCCATTTTTGATTATGTTGACGGTGTTTTCTTTTATAAACTATGGAGTGTACTTGTCGTGTTAATGCTATCAAGCTACTAATGATAGTGAGGTGAACAAGATAGCATATGGTGAACGAAACAAAACTGTGATATGTGGCGTCTACTCAAGTACTCGTATGTAATTACATAATAGCTCGTTGATTTAAGTCCAGAAAACTGCTTGACCCTGATATGTTGAGAGTAATGCACTACCTCAACGCTCCGCTTATGAGGCGTGCAATAATAGTTTTTTTTCAAAATAGCGGAAATATTGGGGTTGAAAACTTTAAAAGAGGCATTTCGAAAATTTTTCAAAATTGACGTAAGTCTTTTTTGTTACGAAATTGTTTGTGAGAACAAATTTTTATCCTATAAATTTCAACGAGTTGGGGGGACTTGCAAGGTCTACAGCTCACAGAGCCACTAATATATTTCTTGACCGAACGAGCGAAGCGTCTGAGTTTCAGTTTTGAGAGGTTGGTCAAAAACGCTTTTGTCCAGCGGTTTGTCTGTTTGTCCGGCTGTTCTCGCCTACAGGTCACATTTCTCAACCGAATATCGTGAAATTTTGTGAACAGGTTCAAATTTTATATACAGTGTTCCGAAATTTTTCAAAATGTCGTAATTATGGGTGTGGTATAACCATACCTTTACATACAATGAACAAACCTTTTAAAATATCATTTTTTTTATTAAGTCGCAACTTTTTGTCTGAACAACTTTTTTATCCGATAACTTCAACGGGTCGAGGTGACTCGCTAAGACTACAGCTCACAGAGCGACTCTAGTTTAATTTTTATAGCTAGTTTGGTGATACTATTCTTGCATGATTACATACTGAAATTTACAGTAATATCACCTAATTATGGCAAATGATTCAATTGGCCATCACACGAGTGTTTCCAGTCCATTGGACTTAAAACAAATGCCTTGTTTAGAAGCACTAAGACGACGGGAGATCATTAGTTTTCTAGCCACTGACTCGAAAATATCTTTGTAAAGGTTACATCGTGATGTTTTTATTTAGAATTAAGAACCCAGCATCGAAGGTCAAGATGGAAAATTATCTTTTTCAGATTGACCTGGCAGTTGAATATATATATATATATATATACGGAGGTTAAATGAATGAATATTTGCAAAATTCTTTGTCAAAACTAAGTAACTAGCAGTAATTATAGTTTTCAGAAATATATTT
The DNA here is from genome assembly GCA_943193695.1 of Acrobasis suavella. NCBI lineage: Eukaryota > Metazoa > Arthropoda > Insecta > Lepidoptera > Pyralidae > Acrobasis > Acrobasis suavella. The sequence goes on from OW971928.1 coordinate 37,358,170, forward strand.
ATACAATAATAAAATATCATGGAACACAGATACAAATAGTTATGTAAATTAATTTTTAAAATATATCAAATTACCTGAAGGACCGTACTAAATCAGAAAACTAGTAATTGTCTGCTGTGAAAGTAAACCAATCTCGAAATGAATCGTTCTTTGACACTTTGGATTTACTTAATCTATTAAAATGTCGGTAGATTCCGAAAATCTCAATACTTAATCTAATATCTAATAACTCTTTGTCTATGATCGACATTCTAGAAGAACATAGATAATAAAAAATAAATTGTTTATATATTTTTAATTAGCTAAATAAGAATTTTTATAATTAAAGTGAATGTCCGCTGTCCGTCCGTCTGTCTTTCTATGTCTGTTACCTGTATCTCATGAACCGTGATAGCTAGACAGTTGAAATTTTCACAGTTGGTGTATTCCTATTGCCGCTACAACAATAAATATTAAATATAGAACATAATAAATATTTAAGGGGGGCTCCCATACAACAAACGTGATATTTTGCCGTTTTTCGCTCGATATTAATAACGGTAGACGCTTTTGTCTACTCACTTTAAAAATAAATTATTAAAATAAAATAAATAGTTAAGGGGGCATACAAAAGCGTGATTTTTATAGATAATGGTACGGAACTAATGGCATTGAATGTCTGTCAACGTCATTATACGTCATCCATTAGAATATGTATCCAAACATTTATGTTGTATAAATATATTTCTGAAAACTATAATTACTGCTAGTTACTTAGTTTTGACAAAGAATTTTGCAAATATTCATTTAACCTCCGTACAGAAACCCGTAAGATATAGAATAATTAAATTCTAATAAGGGGTTGCCAAAAGGAATCTAATAGGATTTCCAGTTAGTTCGAGTATCTTTTCATCGGATCTTTACGGAATTTGGCAGACATTTCAAGTTTTTACACTTATTTTAAAACAACACTTGGACACTAAGATGTACAGGCATTAAAACAGAAAATGATATAACGATAAAGTAATAAACCTTAGTAAAACTGTCACGCAAAAGACATGTTTTAAAAGTTTCAAAAGCAAATCCCATCAGACTAGTCTCATTTGCGACTCAGATTATTGGTATTGCAAAAATTACAATAACAAGTTCGACAATAAATTATTTTTGTAATCAAAACTTGGTAGTTTTATTGCAACTTTCCTTGTTAGAAGTTCTCGCGTTTAGAACAAGTTATTAACTGGGCTTACTTGGTAAATTACCCCCGTCATATGTTTCTAATTACCTTGGAAAGTTCTTCACGTGTAAGATTTTTCGTGCGTTTCTTCAAGAACGACGAATTTAGGCTAGAAATAGATCGGGGGTTTGGCGGAGCACTTTGCTGGAAGATTGTTATTTTATTTTTATTTAGTTCTTTATAAGGAAGGCATTTCAACATCATGATCTGTAGGGTAGACTGGGTACGGTTGTGCCAGGTTGCGGTTATGACAGTCGCGATATTAGCCAAACTATTAAGGAATAGCGGGGAATGATCGTGCTACATTAACGCTACTAGAGGCATGTATTACTTTTTTGCAGTCCAAAGTAACTATTTTTATACAATTTCTTGTAATAATTGGTCGCATTATGTACAGATAGAGCCGTTGGAGTTTTAACCGTTTACTTTGAATTATTATTTCATATACATTTGTTCTTGTATTTTATTTTAGACTTACTGTTTTAATGAGGAGTTAATCTCATACTTTAGAGCCCCGACATAAAACTGGAAGGGTTTGACGAAAATCTCCCGACAACAAAAGTGTGACATTGTCTATTGGCCTGTCATCTTGACGAATGTTTCGCAACGTTCTATCTTCAGCTTCCACTGCCTTTTTGTTGGCCATTGTGCATTCATCCCAAATGATTAGACAGCAAATGAGAGGTTTAGCCAGTTGAGGCAAGTCGATATCAAAAATTAGGCCCAAACTGATACCGCATTCACGACGTGGAGTTACTCCCAGCTTATGTTATTATATTATGCCAAACAACTTTAACTTGATATCTTAAATTTCCACATCAGATGATCATCGATTTTAGTAAACAAATATTTATGCAAATAAATTGAACTTGGTTCTGCATCAGGTGTTCCAAATCTTCGATTTTTAGGGTACCGTACCCAAAAGGTAAAAACGGGACCCTATTACTAAGACCGTTTGTCTGTCTGTCTGTCTGTCGCCAGGCTGTATCTCATGAACTATTATAGCTAGACAGTAGAAATTTTAATAGATGATGTTTTTTTTTGTTGCCGCTGAAGAAAAACATACTAAATACAGAATAAAATAAATATTTATGGGGGGCTCCCATACTACAAACGTGATTTTTTATAGATAATGGTACGGAACACTTCGCGCGCGTCCGTCTCGCGCTTGGCCAGTTGTCACAAAAAGTCCTCATCAGACTTAACAACTTTTGCTAAGGTGGCATTTTAATATTTCTTATAGATAGGCTGGACCATTATAGTTCTGCATCACGTGTTCCATTTTCCAAAATCAATTATAGCCTGTATGTCGCCCAGGCTTCACAGCTATATAACAAAAAAAGTTTCATTCGAATCCATTTAGTATTTTCGGAGATTAGCGTGTACAAAAGACAAACAGACAGACTTTTTTTATTTTCTTACTCTGTTACTATGTCTCCATCGCCACAAATTTTTTTTTTTGGAAAAATTTTCATGTACAGACACATTTTTTTTAACTCTTTTATTATAGTATAGATTACCGAAAACTGATTCGTGTAAGTGCTAATTCAACTAGGTAGTAGGCTTGGCGAGAAATAGATCGGATATCAAGGATTTGGTCACACTTAGAGTGCACAAGTGATAGTCGCCTTACATTTGTAGAATCTAACTAATTCTTCGCTTTTAAACTTTTCCATGGTATCATATGCTGCAATATTTTAATTATTACGTTAAATAAAAGTGATTTATGACGATCTACCGCCCCTAGCATGTGGTCGGTTGTGACATTTTCCCGATTTTTTCTAATTTGTTCCCACGAGTTAACCATTCCACTAAGAGACAATTTTTTTCATTTATAAGTAGACAAATATCAAATTTACTACGAAAAACACCTTTTATATAGTCAACTAACATATTAACAATAATTATAATTATAGGCAATCAAGTGAAAATTAAATAAATAAATAAAATAATAAATAAATATATAGGGACAGATTACACTGATTGAGCTAGCCCCAAAGTAAGTTCACAACTGTATCCAGTCGACCGTACTCGCTCCAAAATTTTGGCTGGTTGACTTTATACACTATTTAAGTACGTGAATAAATCGTACACAATACTTATATTTTCCAAACCAAAAACCGACTTCTACACCAAACTGCACATCCCAATTTTTATAAAATTTCTTTTTAACCACCAGACAGTATTTTCCAAATGGTTCAGGCATCTTTGAACTATCGGGGAGCATACATAAGAATTGAAAACCTTATCTTTTGAAGTCGGTTAAAATACAATCACATCGCTATACAAAATTGCATTTTTCATAAAAGAGCAAGATGGCATCGCCCACGATATAGGATCCGCAGGTGATGGTTGTTATTTAAAAGCTAACTCAGTTCCAGTTTCAGCTTAGCCAGCTAGACGCGATTTATGACTAGGCTTTACTCCCTTACTATAAAAACTCGAATCAAGTTTTTTCGTCGTCGCTTTTGTTTCTGACGGATATTTTTTGAATCTTCATAGGAAAAAGGCTTATTACCTATGCTTATACTCACTGGACTCCAGCGATTACATAATTTTTCGGTTTACTTACTGTTAAGTATCAAAATATGCAAATTCAGGACAGCACTTGGACAACTTCCATATACTCGTAAATCTGTCAATGTTCTTTTTCGAACAAATTCAATCAACATTATAAGTACCTACATTGTAAATTGATATATTTCGTCTACAGTTGTTGGGATACGGTTCTAAGACCTCTTGACTATGTATTGGTAAGTAAGTATTCCAATTGGTAAGTATTCCGAAGATGGTGGAATACTTACCACCATTAGTACGAATGCTAAAAATATCATATAAGTTCTGATCTTTGCTAAAACATTTTAGTCAGAAAGCTGATTGATTTTTATCAATGCTTAATTCGTGGTGCACAGTGGCGACGCAGGTGAATCGGGCTAACTTGGCCCACAGTAGGCAAAACCCGATCGCGATGGCGAAAGACTATTGAAGCCCTCTGACCCTTCTGGGAGCCTCAGATTCTTAAGTCTATGATGTAAGTAAAAGCTTCATTTGATCGTAATGATAGAACATTAGATTTCGAATCGACTCGCTAATGATAAAGCAATGAGGATTACCAAAGGAGGATTAAAAATATGGATCACCAGATGACAGCAAGCAAGATATGAAAATAAGCTGTTATTATTGAATACATTTGACGGAGCAAAAGAACCTGTCAACTGAAGGTCCAATCACAACAGTTGAGTGTCCCATATTTTTGAAAACCCTCATTAGGCAAACATATAGTAGGGCATCTCCATTTTACTATCGTGATAACGAGGGCAGCCACTCCTCTTTACAACTCCCGGCTTTTACCTGCAGATAATTCAAACACTTAACGCGAAATGAACCTGTGAGATTAGCGGCTCTAATGGACACCCTAATTTTGGCAGAATCGCTGCCTTGGAGGCATGGAAAATGTGTTGAAAAGAGAAATTGTTTCTTGCATTTCTTATAAAACATAAACATTAAGGCTGCTTCACTAAATAAGAGTAAGGTTGAGCTGTGATGGTTAGTACCTACATATGTCTAAAAAGTAATAACGGAATTCTACCTCTCTCTATTTATAACCGTATTCTCATGTTTGAGGGTCGTGATCATCGGAAGCAGCTTGCCTCATTATGGTTTTCCACACTGTATGGTCTTGTGCCAGGTGTATGGCTGCTTGAGTGTTTGTGCGCGTTATCCTACGGACAATATCAGTCCATCTTGTGGGGCGGTTTTTCTTGACCTCTGAGTCTTGGAACATGGTCTAACAGTATTCTATTTTCGAGACTGTCAGGTACGCGACAGATTTCTCCCTATTGGTTGTTCAAACACAGCAGAGTTTCGTTCATCTCAAGAAATGCGCAGGTAAACTCGCCCGAGATCCTGCTTCGGACCGTACCATCAACGATAAGGCCTTGGCGTGGACAGAAGATTCTGATACAAACACCTAAGAATCTAGAGTTATCACGTCGTAATCTATGCTATATCGCTGAAATAGCAGCTAGTTCGCACTGCAAGACTGTCCAGTCAATAGATAGCCCAACAGCCGGCCCAGTGACTCCAATTTTATTTTGTATTTTCAATATTCCATAAATGTTTGTCTTAGTTGAGTTTCCACATAAATAACATAAGCTTAAATAAAAATCTATTTTAATTTAGACCCTGGTTATCAAAGTCCAAGCCCGGATATCATCTATGACTAATATCCAGTGTATTAGTCATAGATGACTAATATCCAGTGTATTGTCATAGATGATATCAAAGCAAATCAAACCAGCCTAAACTGGTAAATAAAGGGCCATTGTGCTACAATTACCTTTCGGTTTCGTCACCAGTCCAACGCTATGTCGTAATTGTATGATCCTTCAATTTATAAATGTATGTAAGCATAATCAAGTAAGGTCAAGTTAAATGGCCAGATTAACAAACAAACGAACATACACTAACAACATTATAAGTAAAAAAAATTGTAACCAAAACGTCATACAGAAAACGTCAATTTTTAAAACCTACTCCTATTACTGCGTCTGTTGGAGCAACATTCACAGTTTAATTTTCCATGCTCAACAAACAAATTCAGAGCTGCAATCTTGTTTTGTTCCCCGTCCAAAACATACGGGAAGATTGGCGTTTGGCACCCAGAACGCGAGGCCCTGCCAAATTAGGACTTTACTTTTGCTTTGTTTTGATTTTTATCATTTGCGAATTTCTTTTTTGAGATTAGTGAACAGTAAAATGCCGATCAAATAATTGTTTATCACTGAGGGTTTTCTATCATATCAAGGGACCTTTTGGAGGAGGAGGAGCTTTTATATTGTGCAAAAAAAACTTCTTTTTTAAATATGGAAATTGTATTCTTAACAACATTAAAAGTATTCATTTTTTGTTCATATTGTTGATGTACGTCATTAAAACATAAATACGACAAGCAGCGTTCACGGATCTGTATATAGTGTGTTCCACTTGTTTTAATCCGTTCCCTGTTTATCTGCATAATTATACAACAGACATTATTACATTAGCTTTCAAATCCCCTCCCACAAAATTTCATCAAGATAGATAGATTGTTTAACTTTTGTCACTCTGATCTTTGCGACACAAAGCCAAAAGAATATATCAGTTCTTCTTCACTTTCCTTTTTGACTTGCTACTAATCATTATCTTAACAACAACACATAACAATACAATCGCAATAACCAATAACACCCCGAAATCTAGATACATTTTCTGGTACCATCTAACATTGACTGAAGGGGAGCGTAGATGTGGCGCGCCACCGAATTTGATCACGTGTTCTATCCAGTGCACTACTTCTTTACCGGGCGAGGTGGGCCGATCGTGGTATATGGACGATAGCTTCTTGGCTTGTATTCGGTAACTGAAAACAAATTTGGAAAATTTCATAATACGTGCATAATACTAATCCCAATCCTATCCCAACTAATATTATAAATACAAAAGTGAGTTTGTATATTTGTTCGTTAGTTTGTTACCTCTTCACGATTTAACTTTTAAACTTATTTAGATGAAATTTGGTATGGATATAGTTTAAAAACCAGGGAGATACAAAGGATAGTTTTTATCCCGAAATTCCCACTAAGAGCAAAGCCCGTGAGTAAGTAAAAAGGGAGACATCTGGCATAATTATTGCCACATGGCCAATTGGTTTTCATATAAATACATGTACTTTGGCTCTGTCTACCCCATTAACGATAAACGCGTGATAATGCATCTGTATTATGTGCTAAGATAGGTGCTATAAGAAATAAAGAGAACAAGTTAACTTAACAAGCTATTAAAACAATAATTCAAATTAGCATACGAGTATATACGTCAGCCATCCTTAACTTGATAAGTACGTACGAAGTAACTTGAGAATTGCCTGGAAACATTAGGTAGGTATCAGCACCCAAAACTTCTCACCCTCTCGAACAACTACTCTCGGCTAAAGTGGATAATCCAAGGATCTAAACATAGAACAAATATCTTAATAGACTCTACAAATGCTAGTTCGGTGTGTTGCTACCTCTCAAATTAGCACTTAAGTATACATTATTCTTAAAGGGCACTTTGAGCATATAGCCGTTCGCTTAACTATCGTTTAAAATTCTTCTCTGCCAAAAGTAACTTGCGATCATTTACCATAGTTTGGATGGCGACCTTCAGATCTTGAGGTAAATGGAAATAGGGAGCACTTCGCTTCCCTATCTATTAGTATTCTTCTTTTTGTCACAACTTACCTGTCTGCTATCACTTACCATAGTTTCGATAGCGACCCTCAGATCTTGAGATAAATTTAAAAGTAAAAACACTTTGATAGCGTAGCCTTTCGCTTTACTATTAGTAATTCTTCTCTAAGTCACAGCTTACCGACGATCATTTACCATCGTTTGGATGGCGACCTTCATGTCTTGTGGTAAATTGAAATAAGGAGCATTTTGATAGCATAGCCCTTCGCTTCACTATCTATTAGTATTATTCTCTATGTCACAACTTACCTGCGGTCATTTACCATAGTTTGGATGGCAACCCTCAGATCTTGAGCTAAATTGAAAGTAAGGGGCACTTTGATAGCGTAGCCCTTCGCCACGGCCTTATTGATGTTCACGAACTGGTCGAAGAAGATTGGCACTCCAATTGTCGCCACTCCAAAATGGATGGCCTCGGTTGAGGATAGCTGGCCCCCGTGGGAAATAAATATGTGGCAATTTGGATGTGCTGAAATAAGTAATCAGAAAGATAAAGATATACGTTTATAAATAATTTATTTTTAGTATTTATATTTATTTTAGTTACTTTAATTTAGTTTATATTTATTGTAAATCTTATTATTACTATCTTCTATTAAATAATAGAAATGATCTCTAGTAAGCAATTAATATAAATAGATATGGAGAGAAGGAATTCGACCTATATGGAAACGATTATTGCCAATTTACATGGTTTGAGAGCAAAACACTCTTAAAATACATAAAGAGTTTCTCTCGCATAGATCGCAGTCCAAAGGAATCGCAGTCCGTATTAGATAATGAGCTTGTATATTTAGTATGAGGTAGTTTTGCTGGTGATAGTATATAGGTATGTACTAAATAATGAAATAGCTTTTATCTTCACTGAAATAGTGAGTAGTAGTGTAACACGCAAGCTTAATGCGTGTTAAAGATGCGCCTTTAATTATCCTACAGGTTATGGTGTAGAAATTCGAAGTGAAGACGGAAGAGAATGGTCGTACAAAGACTAGAACACTTTAGTTTAAGTACTTTAGTACTGCATCCATTCAAGAAAAAGTGCTAAACTAAAAAAATAAAATAAAAAACCCTGTAAAATATGTTATTTTCTGCCAGTGGTTAAAGTGATGAGGATACAACATAAAAAAGATTATGAAACAAGAAGTGCTACATGTCTAGATGTACCTACTATTTCAGATAAATATGATCAAGTAGATAACTGTACTTTTACAACGAGTAAGTGCGTAATAAGTTGAACCACCTCCAAGAGACCACTTACTATAGTAAGTATAATGAAATTAAAATAAAAGTCCTTTTCATACAAAACTGTGCAGCCGCCCGGGCAATCTGTATGGAAATAAGGATATATTTTTTTTGGTTTTTGACTGTTATTTTAATATCGCTATGCTATACTTATGCAGTATAGCTCATTAAGAGCGAACTATAGTCGATACTTTTTCTATACAAATTTTGGAGTGGATTTCCTCCACTATTTGACATTGTAGAGGTACTTTCAAAGTTTAACATGATATCGTTTTTTCTGATTATACATTTTGTCTGTACGGATACAGAATTTTAAAATAAAAAGCCATTCAAAGGTTATGAGCCATCAAAGATTCTTTTTTTTTTTGCTTATTTTTACGCATTAAGTAATAAAAGAAGTGTAAAATCTCCAACACTAAATCCTGACCGATATAGCTTTATTAATCGAAGATATTAATAAACTTAATTTGTAATCGATTAATGCAGTCGTTTTTGCATAAAACCCCTTTTCCCAAAGGACTTTACGTATTTTTACGCGCTCGGTTTACTATCAATTTATCGTGCATTTCACCTCACTGCTTCGCCCGAACACAATGTTAGGTGAGACGGCAGGTATGCTTTTAGCCCGCGCCCACCTGTGAGTTCGGACCCTGACTAGTTCAACCTTAAGGGGATGACTAAATTCTATGGGGTCCAGAGCTGCCCCCATTTTTGAAAACGGAGACATTATTTTGTGTTGTCCAAGCACTAGATAACCCTTCAAACTATTTTATGAACTACTGTTTACGGTTTAAAGTGAGAACATAAAGGTTTTCTAGGCACAATTGCGAAAAACGGCCACTTTTGGCGGATGTGCGTAGAAAAGCTTTACGTTTTCACTTTAAACTGAGAGCCGGTAGCCCTTTAATACGCATATATCATTTACATGTCGTATATTAGGTAATTTATTATATTTTTGTAATAAAGCTCTAGGATTACCTAAAATGCTTGGTTGAGGCGCCCATTTCAGCAAATGTACATTCTTTGGCACATTCGGCATGTCCGCTTCATACTTCCATATGACAGTCTGCTTTACTTCCGAAAACATTTTTAGTAAGTCGTCGGTCACTTCTTTGGGAATATGTTTGCTTTTCCATGTTGAGCCCATACTGAAGTATATGACTCCGTTTGTAGATTTGTCCATAAGAGATTGTAAATCCTAAAACATGTTACAAGTAAGAACACATATCGCTGTAGGTGATCTTAAAAATCTACTCTGCTTAAGTCAGTTATATAGTAAATGCCTACAGATTTTGTTAGCTAAATTTGTAAAAGTCTGAACTCCTAAAATGGTAGCATCGGGACCAACTATATTATAATGACTAATTTAAAAGAGCGGACAACAATATTCTTAAAAATAACGCCATGCTGCCGACGTAATCAAAGGTTATCTGAAAAATATGAAATTCCTAAAATACTATACAAGCACCATAAAACAAATCCTAACCCATCGCTATCACACCTCAAAATCACTGCTAACATAATCTCTATCAATTCTATTGGGACTAAAATTCCCGTTAGAACTCGTGTTACACAAAAATTCCCGCTAGACCTAATGATAGAACTAACGTGGTAGGTCTTCTGGGACTAGGTTCATTTATATTTAAGACCTACCTGTGGCAAAGGTTTTACTGGAGTTTCTAAATGGAATCCTCCAACAGGTTTGAAATTCAGAGGAATACTGGGCACAGTTCCAAACGCGTGGTGCTCATTACCGAAGATCAGTGATGCATTATACACTACTTCTTCGTAGTCGGGTAATGTTGTGCCTCGTTTAGCAACTAGTGGCTGAAAGATGTCTTTGTAAAGCTGTTCTTCTCTTGGTTGTAGATGGTACCTGCGATAACAGTCAATAATATTTAAGGTACCTTCAAGTACTGCGATCAGTCAAACCAACAATTTTAAGTCTTCAGACAAATAAGTCTTCAGGATAGGAGAAAATTTGATGTCAACAAGGATACATCATAAGTGTGCTAGTGCAGGTCTTACAAATAAAACGACAAAAACATAAAGAAAAAGAGGTTGTCTGAAAATGAAACCTAGCTTTCTGTTGATGGTAATTGATTGATGGCCAGTATCATCGACTTTCTAATTTATCTTTTTTTAATGATTGTGTGTCGAGAGGTGAATGATGAAAACAATTACCTTTTCTCCCAACTACCTTTGACCTGACCCCATAACTCCTGCAGTCTTTGCTGAAAGTTCAACGGCGGTATGTTTGAAGACAAGTAGTCGGTGGTGTAGGCTGGGTTCGTCCGCTCGTCTATCAGACGCAGGACCTGCCAGTGGGCACCCATGGAGTAACTCCATATCATAGGACAGTTATACAGGACTGACAATCTGTAAAATGAATTGTAAACTATCACGCCTCTATCCCTGGTGAGGCAAACCGGGCGTTTTGGAGCTTGCGGCCCTTAGCATACAGAAGTAAAAGCCGCAAGGCTTAAAGGCCAATTTTGGCGTGATGGCTGGCGAAAAAGTAGAAAAAGGAATCACAATAGTTATATGCTCATAATGATGGGTTTTTACGGTCTGGACGAGAAGAGAAGCCCTTAGGTTTTTCATTTCTCCTAGACCACCATGGAACAAATTTAATTATTATTTATTTATTATGTTTATTTATTTGTTCTGATTGACCCCTAGGTTCTTCGCAAAAGGGCCATCGGCCACAATCACCGGTAGCTGTCACGCGTTAGCTTCACAGTTGTGACAGTGTCACAAGCGAGCGAAAACCACCGCTGTTCGGATGCTGCCACATGAAAGTGGTCGGTGGCCGCGTTTTCTAATGCGCGGGGGTGGAGCAGTGTGGCAGTGGTGGGTGTCGGCATCTTGTTTGGCCCGTAGAGACCACAAGTGGCGAGTCGCAGTCACTGCTATAGTGAGTGGCCACCACCGGTGACACTTGTGTGCCGCGCTTGTCGCTGGCCACTAGTGGCTGTCGTCCGTGGCCCGTTTGCGTCGAGCCATATACACGGAGCCGGTGGGTGTATGACAAGGTCCATCAAATGCATTCTTACAAGCGCGGCACCGCAGCGGCAGCGGTGTTACTTCTGCTTCGGCTTCTGCGCAGCATGTAAAAAACGCTCAAGTATTTTCAGAATCGTACCCAGCAAAAGCTTCAATTTCGTATAAATCAGCTACCACGACGTCAAACTTCTCTTTCTCATCTTCTATCAGCTTCTTAACGCCTTCGTTTTTGAAAGTGTTGTCGGCTGTAATGTATGCAAACTCGTGCAAGTCCCCCAGGTTGTTCATTTGTACTCCTCCAGTCATCACTAAGCTGATGTTCAATATTGAGTCATCTGTAAATATAATTAAAGTTACCACTGACTTAGCCATCGAAATGCTGTTTGTTTATTGGTTTTTTGTATGTGTAAGTAGTCAACACTGGTGTCAGATTATTCCACCTGCCTTAAGGCATCTGACAAAGCTTGATGATTGCTATATATTATGATGACCACTGGAACCAACGGCTTATACGTGTCTTCCGAAACACGGAGGAGCTCGAGAGCCACCTATCCAAGTGCGGACCACACCCAATGTCGTTTTACTTGCGAAAGCGCAAGAGCCACTCCGCCGAGCCACCGAGCAACTTCGTAATCGAAATGCCATAGGAGTTTTATCCATATCTCCATTGTTCGTCATCATGTCTTCATTAAATTAATAAAGAATATACTAGACTGTAAACAATAGTCTTTAAAATAAAACCAGAATCATTAAAATCGATTGACAAATGGAAAAGATATCGCTTACGTAATATACATACTCGTACAGTCGGATGGACAACTTGCTCATTTTTTTAGTAAATTTTTTTTAAGATATAGAAAATAATATAAATTAAACTTCTATGAAATTTTCCAAGACAATCTAAATAAATTATTTTCCGTGAGGGACTTATAATAATTACCTCCCATCAGATCGAAATTCGTGCTGACATCGATTTGACGAAAGCTTTTTCCGTAGTTGCGTTTAGTAGGAACTGACGTAACGTATGTCACCTGTAACATTTTAAGAAACATTTTTTACTAACTTTCATAATTCTTAACCTCCCACCTGCTGAGGCAGAGAAACTCCCACCTGGTAGAGACCTCCCCTGGTCAGTCTGGAAGTCTATCAATAGACTTCGGGCTAGTGTTGGGAACCGATGGCCAATGGGGCAAAAAGGTTCTCGAATGGCGACCGCGTACTGGTAACAAAGCGTAGGACACCCACAAGGTGGTCAGACGAACTGACCAAGGTCGCTGGAAAGCGCTTGGAAAGTAAAAGTCATTTTGGAAATCCTTGGGAGATGCCATGGTCCAGCAGTGGACGTTATGCGGCTGAAACGATGATGATGATAGTGTTGGGAGATGTCGAGAAAATCGAGTTAGGTGGCATCTCACTGACCTTTACTGCTACGGAGTCATTCTATCGATGGACTACCATCTGTCACCGTACACATACTGGGCAAAGGTCATTTGGAATCGAAACTTTATATGAACTATTTCGATACGATAAGATGATTAGCTTTGATACAGGGTGTTTGACACAAAGTCAAAGTCAAATTATTTATTTGCTTTCAAAAGAAAAATTATTCCTGAAGAGCATAACTAATGTATATTAAGGAGCATCATCGAGTTTTTAAATTGCCAAATAAGACTTAATTTTTTTTTTTGGCCATACAAACGGAGCAATCAGCTGTACTTGTCTTCAAAAAAACCGGCCAAGTGCGAGTTTAACTCGAGTGGAGAGGGTTCCGTTCAACGCCAAAGATTTTCCGTAAGTAAATGTATTATATTGAATTTACCACTTTTTTTCAATTGATACAATTCTTACAGGTTTTCATGTAATACTTTTATATTTTTTCAAAATTTTATGCTCGGTTATTTCGGAGATCATGATCAATTTTCGTCTCCTTTTATTAATAAAATCAAAACTATTTGTTTCATAAGAATAAAAAATAATTATTTGAGATCATTACAACAAGCTCTTTCATTTGATATGACACGATAAGGTTTGTTATTTTTTATTTCTTAATTGGATAAAAGAAAATGACACGTTTTTAAAAAAAAACTTTTCACATCTGTGTTTGGGTAAAGGATGGTGTAATCCTATGATTACACCATCCTACCAAGTTTCACCTGATTTGGTCCAGTGGATTCGAGCAAATTGGCTGTGACAGAAGGACGGATAGACGAACGCACGAGTGATCCTTTAAGGGTTCCGTATTTTCTTTTTTTGTACGGAACCCTAAAAAAATTGTAAAGACAACTACTCTTACTATACTATCACGTCTTTATCCCTATTGGGACAGACAGAGCAATGGAGCCGCTCGGTTGCAAGACCTAAAGGCCACTTATAAGGTGAACGCACATTTATCCGAGCCGAACGCGTCAAACGAGCCGAACGAAACGAATATTCGAATTGTTTATATGAAATCCTATGAAACCTTGCACACCTGTCCGCTTCGAATCGTCCAAATCTGGAAGAAACACAGATATCCTAGACGAATTCGGATAACGTCATCAGATTCGGCGCGGGTGATGCGATCGAATCGATCGAATCGCCCGCATTTTGACAATGACAAGTGTGTGCGTAAGAGCAACGAGAGTTATGCGATCGAGTTACTTACTTCGATTTATTTTAAATGTTCCAAAAATTAGTGATTCTTCTAACTTATAAATCCGAAAGTGAGTTTGTACATTTTTTTGTTTGTTTGTTTGTTACTTCTTCACGCTTTATCTACTAAAGCAATCTTATTGAAATTTCGCATACACATAGTTAGGACTACTGAGAAGGACATAGGGTACCTTTCATCCTGGAAAAAACTATTGTTCCCGTGGGATTTGCGATAAACGATTTGGCAAGAACTAAGTATTGTAAAAAATTAATAGGTGGCGCTGAGTGTCTTTTGCCAAGCGATTACCTTTATTTAAAAGACGTTTTTTTGTTAGTATTTATTTGGTTGATCTGAATAGAAGAACAAGCTAAATGTAAAGGAGCTTTGAGAGCTGTTAAAACGCCTCTTCAAAAGCAAACACGCTTAGGTGATTAAACTCAACGGCAAGCTGCGTTGAGACCAACCGCTTCTTATTATTAATCATTCCTTAAATTGATAATTAAGCTCAAACTATAGTTCTTCTTCGTTTAATGGACGAAAATACCAATCCACACACTCTGTGTAATACATTTAATGACCCACAACCACTTTAACGAGAGATAACTATATTTAACTTTTTTTAATTCAAGTTTGTGGTCATACAAAAGTGATTTTAGAGTGTGTACCGCGAGACTGAGTCGTTATCATGCGTAACCTACCCTCTTCCCGCATTTAATAAGTACTCTATCTATTTAAAACACAATAAATGAATAATTCCAAATATACCGTTGGATACGGTAAAATACGGTATTTTTTGTATTATACCTACATGATCAAATGGTATAATACCGGGCATACATCTCTATGTCGATATCGATAAAAAATTTATATTGATTATGAATTAATATTCTTGTTAATATGTGATAATAAATAAATACTAAAACATTTTAATCTCTTTGTCCCTAGCGGAATAGACTTAACCCAAGCCCAAAAGTCAATATGTATATTAGTAGACCCGTAAGTGGAAAAAGGGATTAATTTCGAAAATGTAAAAAACTTTATGGGCTTATTTTAACTTTCACTCTTAAATTTTTAAGCTTATTTTTTTGCAATTTTTTTTTCTTAAAAGGAACTGTTTTATTTAAAGGGCCAATGTTTTCTGGTGACGTAGATAAAATGTCTCTATTTACATTCGAAGTTAGTCTTCTGATTTTCGATTTCACCTAAAAATTTACAATAGTTTTCTAAAATTCATATCGTTGATTATCGTTAAAAGGAGCGACATTCTACTGAGTTCAAGTTCGAATTTGAATGTAATTTCCACGTATTAAATACTTCTCACGTAAAAAGGGCTTCATTAGAAATAATAACAAAAATATTTCACCATCCAACCGACACGTTATGTAAACATACAGGTACAAAAAAAGTTGGAATCATTGATTAAATCATGTAATGTGCAAAGAGTCCTTGATTAGATCGTGCATCTACTATCTTTGTATTTAACTCGTTAGCTCAAAATGTTTACTGCAAACATCACTGTCGATAAAGCTGCACGATACCATCTTTCCAAGGTAAGAAAAGTTATGAATTAACACTGTTTACAATTAGAAAAATCCAATTTTCGTGTGACAGAATATAAGTCTGTTTTCTAGAAGTCGACTCATTCAAAAGTTGGTCACACGTCAATCTAACCGCTATCTCTATTGCTCTTGTGAGGGCGACCATTAACGTATTGTTTGTCTCACTTTGCTAGTTCTGTATATTTACGAAGTAAAAAAAATTGTAGGCCTATGTGTACAACAGTGTCCTATAATAAATCTCTGTTCTGTGTCCATAATAATTATGAAATAATTTTGAGTTTATTTTAGAAAAACACAACATTTTTTCAACAGTCATAATTATACGCGAGCGAAGCCGCGGGTAAAAGCTAGTTGATTTATAAAGCCCTGATAATAAAAATCTCGTCAAGATTTATCACAATCACATGTAATTACAGTGCGACGAGTGTAAAGGAAATGGAAACAATTCTTTCGGTGCGCTCGATTCTTTCAGTGCGGATAGATATGCAAGGTCTTAAAAACTTCGATCGATTCGACGCGTTCGACTCGGATAAATGAGCGTTCACCATTAGAGAGAAGGTGGTAAATAGTGGCGAGTTGCTGTTGCTAGCCGTCGCATTTTCGTCCAATCCTTCGTCCGGCTTCTACGGTCCACTTGAGAAGGGAAGCAGCTGGTATATGCTAATTTCTTTTTCTTTTCTCCTAGATGAGAAATATTGATGAAAAATATCGAATTTCGAAATTTCTATTCTGGGTAAGCTGTCTAATATTACGAGATGAGCATGTCGCTGTTCTTTCTTCAAAATATTATGTCGCTGTTCTGTAACACCGTGTACTTACCTACATAAGTGTATATTGCAATCGTCTGTTTGTTTACTTCAAATTCAAATAATGCAAGCCGAATTAGATTCACTTCTCGGTGTTTGATTGAGCGTATACATATGTGATGTGATAAGTGCGTTTAAATAACAGATGCACTAGGCGTGATGACAGTGCAATGCAACAAAATAATGTTATAGAGCTGGTCTGATGATAGAGCCCGATTTTTTTGAATATGTTATACTTAATAAGACGCAAAGATACGTACACATGCCAAAAAAATATTAGATATCTCAGACACAATCATAAAGACGTATGAGATAGGATGAAAACTAAACATTGTAAAATTTTCACAATATCGTAAAGTAAATACAAAAACTCGTGCACATTATCCGAAATTAGCTATTAATCATTGTGTTTAGTAAAACCCAGTAGAAAAGGAATAGGTTTTACAAATGAGTTTTCCAAGGTTGACTGGAGGAGACCCCTATCTGGGATAAGTCCGCCTTTGTGCTGTGCTTGTTCTCTTAAATTGTATTTTTGTATTTATGAGTGTACAATAAAGCTTTTACAAACAAACCAACACAGTATAATAGTAGTTTACGTGTATAAAGTTAGTTATTCCTTCCACACATCGTTTTCTTTAAATCTATGGTTTTTAAATAATAATTATTCTAAAACTCAAGATGAGTTTTATAAAAGTAACAATCCTCACGGTACCAGGTCCAAGGCTGACGCAGCTGCAGCCACTGTGGGAACCCTAAAAGCGCAAGTATAACTGCCTAAGGAACGGCTTCATATTCGAGCCGTTTCGGGTTGAGACATTAGGTCTGTGGAAATGATCAATTCATAAACTTTTTAAATTCTTTAATCAAAAGTTAGTCGAGGTGTAGGGTGACTAAAGGGCTGGCAATTACTTCGCCCAACGAATAAGCATTGTCGTCCAACGTGGCAATGCTTTTGGGCACTCTACCGCAGGGCAATGACTTGCAAGACGTTTTTAATTTAAAAGTTTTATTTTTTTCATTTCATTTAAATTTAGTTTTATGCATAGATTTTAATTTAGTTTTTAATTTTAGTTATAAGTTTTGTTTAAAATTTAAATCTCATTTTGTTATTTAAGGTTTCATGAAGATAATAATTTGAAACACAAAATTTGAACCTTCTAATCGGTTATTTCCAATTTCCATTGATAAGAACAAAATGAGACGTATGTTTCCCGGCCTCGCATAGAATTGCTTAATCATTATGTTGTAAGAGATAACTAAAGCCTGTAGTTGAATCCCACTAATATTTTAGCCCAATGTTCATGCATTTACGTACCTCATGTCCAGAATTAATGAGATTTCTAACAAATCCTTCTTCAGCCAATATGCTCATGCTCCTAATAGGGAACGGGAATATTAGTAAAATTTTATACGCCTCTACATAGTAAATAAACAAAAACAAACAGACGCATGTTAAATTCATCGTGCGTTCAACTCGTACGCAAGTTGGGAGATCACTGAATGGAAAGATAACAAATGGCGGAGGTGCTTGGAAATAAATTAGGTTTCCTTTCGCAGTAGTAACAGAAATTAATGTACTTACGCATAATAAGTTAGTCAATATTGACAGTAAGTTGTAGGAAGTAAGTAATACTTTATTTTATGAAATCGTCGTGTCATATCAGATGACCTAGCATTTTTCCTCGTCTATTCTGTAATATGTCCAAAATACACATATTCCCTCCTTCTCTTCTCCTGCTCATTCGTATTTTTTTCAGTCCAAAAGCTTCTAATTTTTTTTCTTTCTTTTTGAGTCAAAATCCATGCCTCGCAGCCATATAATGCAAAAGTCCAGATGTAAGCATATTTTATGGGGCTACTTTCGTGACGATTCTAATATTTCTGCTATTATGAGATATTTTTCCTGCATAAAAGATCATACCTACATATGAATATTATACGTACTATATAATAATCATACATATGAAACATTATACATTGCATAGGTTTTTACGCATATTTAGGAATGCTGTAACGAGGGTTGACGAAAAATATGGATTAACCTTCGAAATAAAACTGATATAATTTATAACTAGTTTATTTGTTAGGCAAATTAAAAAAAACGCCCTACTGTCAAGAACGCCATCTAATGATGAGTAGCGGAACTACCGATACGCCATATAGCGGTCGCGCCATCTAATATTTGCTAGGGAAAACCCTGACTTTCAAGCGTTAACCCCCAATTACTTTTAAATCAAATATAGATAAGAACTACCGCAAAGGAACTTGCTTCCACTTAAAAAAACCACATCGAAATTGGTCCATCCGTTCGTGCACTACGATGACACAGACAGACACACAGACATATAGATAGACAGACAGACAGACTGATAGACATCAGCGTCAAACTTATACCACCCCCCTTTTTTATCGGAGGCTAAAAACAGGAAGTGATGCTCTAGATTTTATAAGAAAAAAAAACAACATTATTATCAATCTAACCTTAGCGCGTTCTCGATTGCATCTACAGCTGCCGGAGCCCGTGTCTATTTATTCTCCATTTCGCTTCGGCATTCTTCCTTGCAGGATATTGCATGTATGCATCATCTTCTTTGGCGATGTTAAGCTGGTGTTTCTTGGGCCCGCCTTTTTTTTTACTTATTAGAAACAGAGTACAAAAAACCTATCGCTTCCTATGCAATGGGCCTGTATCCGCACAACGTGACCGTCAAGCGTAGGCGACTCTTTTGTCTGCTATATGTACAATAATAGCACAGACTATGTGTGTTATTATCAGCTAATTGCAGTTCACAACTACACTGTGCTGTAAAACTTTTTGCACAAATACATTCCCAAAGAGGGTTGACTTCAAGCAGACTGGCAGGATTCTGCATGGCATTCTCTTGTGACCATTGACTGCATGTTAAATTTGGAGAAGAAAAAGCGGGAAAGCGCACCCTGAGGCCCGAAGCAGCACTGCTGATGATGCAACCGGGAACGAGCAAAGATTAAGAAAGACTATGTGACTGAATCTATAATGATTATTTTAGGACAAACATATAGGCCCCACTCAAGCATGTCCTATGACACATCTTCTCTCCTGCCCATCATACCTCACCAGCTGCACTAAGTGTGACCTATATGAGGCCACTGACAACGCTGTGAAAGAGGCAACGTATTAGGGGAAAAAAAAATATTTTGAGCTTTCGACACGAGAAGAAGAAGAAGCATGTCCACAATGAACGGAAGCGATCTGCATTATTTTGCATCCATTGTTTTGCGACCTTGCGATTTTACGCTTGGCTTTATTTCAACAAACCGTTTATGGGCTCAACACAAGTAATTATTATAGAAATAAATTCTAAAAAGTGTGAGAAAAAAATCTTACTTTGTAAATGGCATTTCTTATTCATATTATCATATACATACATACAATCATATACATTGTACTTGTACACTGTATGTATATTTGTAATCTCCTTTTAAATTCCTTCTTTTATATTTGTCCCTTATTCATTTTAAAACCCTTTTGGATAGGTTTCGTTAAAAAATGTTAACGACTTACGATTCGGCGCCAAAACTCCACCATTTAGTTTTTTTTTTTCATAACAACCTATCTAAAGGTATTGCTAGATTCTTGTCTAAAACACACGTGGTGTTTTAGACAACAATCTAACAATACATAAAACGTCACAACTCACAATTCATCAAGCCGTTTGGAAGATACAAGGTAAGTAATTTTTTTTTTTACAAACAAGCATAGGTACTTACAAGATACGCGCGAAACACATACTAAACCCTTCATGGCAGTCGGAAAAAAAAGTGAAACAAATGTTTTTAGTGTATATGTATCACAAATGGACCACCATTAAGATATTACGCTATATCTTCATGTGGACCATACTTTTATTTTTAATTTATCGGTAGCAACCTACTTGTATATTCTAAATCTTTGGTAGCAACATGAAGTTATGGTAGCAATTGGTCTATAGCTCTCTCTATAATACATGACAGTGTGACCTTTTTCATTGATTTAACCTACACACTGTAGTGCAATCAACTATAAATATAGATCTGTACTGCAGTAGGTCATATGATACCACTACGACATTTGTTGTTATTTTAACCGACTTACAAAAAGGAGGAAGGAATCATGTTCTTCCATCTCTAATACTTTTTGGTTTTTTAAAAAAGCTTCTGTAATTTTAGAGGACGGCTTTTTAACCACAAGCCAAATTTTGGAGCAAGTTGAGCCTATGATACTAAATTATATAGCGTTAAAAAAATTGAAAAAAAAAATTTGCTTTCCCATGCAAATCAGCGCTCATCCAAATGGATTTTGTATGTAAGGATGAATTTTTTTATCGGTTTCCATTTTTTTTAAAGCCGTTCAGTATTATGTACTGAACTTGCTTTAAAATTTGGCTGGCGGTTAAAAAGTCACCGTGGTCATACACTTTTACGTCGATCTCAGCTACGAGAGACATACCAAAAGACCACTTCTAGCGTGGTAGGCTTAAAGTTGGAAAAACGGAATCTAAACAGTGATAGGTTGATAGCCGCATCGCCTATTAACATGATTGAGATTTTCACTGGTTCTCTCGACCGGCTTTTACAATATGCGTGGGAAGAGAAACGAACGACTATCTTTATTTATTTTTTATTGCCTCCCTGACCAATAATTTAGAAGAAGCATGAAGAATTATTGTTTAGATAAGTACTTACCTCATGTCCAGCAGTAACAAGATGTTTTAAGAATCCTTCAGCCAATATATTTAAACTCTTAATAGGGTAAGGGAAGAGAAGCAAAACCTTGTACGCGTTGACACTATAAACAAATAAAAATAAACAATAAAATAACCTCATGGTGCACGTCTGCTCACTGTACCAATTATTTACGAATGCCTAAAAGTCAGGACAATATCAAACTATTTTAAGAACAGCTTAGCAATTTAGCAGATAGAGTCGAGGTCATTTTGATAAAAAACAAAGGTAAACAATCCGTAAAATAAAAACAAACATAAAGTTAATCGACCTAGCAACTATTTGCACTGGTATACGCTAAGTTATTTTAAGTTTTTTAGTTCATATTATTGTTTGTCATAATAATTTAGTCATGTTTTTTTTGACATATCTTAACTAGACCCCTTTATTTTGTCGCATTGACATTACTTTCTTGTAAGGATTGATATTTTAATTTATGGACTTTTGAAATATCCATGGCTCTTTAATTGTACTTAAGTTATATTATAAGTTTCATAATATGATATAAGTAAGAATGAATATACTGATGTGCATAGTACATGCGGAATTCACGAGTAAAACTCAGTAAGTATATTAAATACCTAAGTACCCGTTACGCCGTTACGCCGTTAATTAAAACAACGCGGGCAAAATATCTCAGACCAACGATGGGCGGGGCCGAAATTCCGCTCCGTAATTTCGGCATTCCACCGAGCACGACGGAATCCGCGTTCCCAATAAAGCAATTAGGACGGCTAATTGCATTTGTTGAAGTAATTGTGTAACGGAGACGAACTTGTTTGTCCTAACTTTATTTCTTTTGTGTATTTAGGTCAAGTACAAATGAAAAATTATTCTCTTTTAGATTTTCTATGAAGGTCTGGGATAAAAAAACTTATGTACTTACATGTGTAGCTGCTTCTCTTCTCGCGCAGATCGTAAAAGCCGTTGCGTAAAATTTGGTGCAAGCCGTAGTGGTTTTATCTAATCATTTTTATTTTACTAGCCTGTACGTATTTTGTACCGTTGCTGGGCAAAGGCGTCTCTCAGATTTTTTCACTTGTTCCTTTGTTCTGCGACCTTCTGCCACTCGGTCAAAAATCTGTCTAAGTCGTCCCGCCATCTTGTCCTAGGCCTACCCTTACCCCTAAGTCCCTCTGGAGTATATCTACCTAACTTTTTTAGTTCCCTTTTCCACCATCACGCCATATTAAAACCAGTGACACAATGGACACTCTACCCACTAAGACACATTTATTTAGACTCCTGTACATAATGTTTATTTTATTTTATCCCTTGACTTTAACACGCAAACGTCGAGTGAAATGATAGGGTACTTGACACGACTCAGCCGCTTCTTTGTTGACCGTTTTAGAATTAATGAACTATTATCACGGCATGCTGTTATATGGTCTTGTTTCAGGTTATGCGTTAGTATCGCTTCTTTGTTCTTCTGTGCTTCGGAACGCGCGTCGCTGGCTCTGACTATCATCATTAGATGGGAAGCGCTACAATAAGTCAAATGTGACCAGTGTTGGCTTTACGAAAAGAAATAAACCTCTGATATTACTTTAGGAACTTATTTTTCGCAGTAAAAACATTCTAGGTCTATTTACTTCTTAGAGACTAAATTTATATTTAAAAAAAAAAAAACGACAATTTCGGTACGATCTATACGACAGTCTGGACGTACCGTTTCATAATTCTGACTTTCCGGAAACGTTTCCGGAATCCGCAATACGGATAAAGCAATTACGGGATCGGCTAACTGCATCAATTGGAGTAAGCTCGTTAAAGTGAGTTGGCGGCTGTCGCAAACAGCAAAATTATTTATCGTGGCTTTTAACGTGTCTTCAGGCCTTATATCATTACGTTAAACGTATTGAGACTTAGCTTTGTCTACCCATTTAAAAAATGAAAATGTAATTAGTGTGTAATTAAAGTTTGTACGGCGTTTTTGACCTTAAAATATAGTCATTCTGAATGTTTTTTGTACTGATCCGATTATGTATTTAGTGTTTTGTTTTTATTTAGAATAAGTTCTTACTAGAAAAAGAGTGTTTGAGCGGTGCCACATTAAACAACTATTTTATTCATGAATGATTCAAGGACGACCGTTTAAGACAAAATATATTTATAACTGTAAACACTCTTTAAATCATCAAAATCTGCGGTTGCTCCTTTTGAGAAAAATTGTGCTAAGCTGCCCTATTTGTGCTACTGTGGCACAATTAACTAATTTATATAAGTTAGACTATGTTATAATTAACTACATTTTTACGTAGCTACTGTAATGCACTATTCTGCACGTATACAATTTACTTTTCTGATTTTTATTCTTAAGAGTTAAGAAACTAATTGTAGCAATTAAATAGTCGATGTTTTTTTATCTCTTGGTCCCAAGTCTGGCTTGAAAAAATACAAGCTGAAAAAACATCCCAAAATTGAATCCCGAGTATCAATATCTGAAATTCCCATTAAAAGTATAAGCCTTTTCAGTTATTTTCTCAGATCAATTAGCATTTTAATTAAATCGTTCTCTGTATTGCTAAGCAACGAGCAAACTGGGGTGGGACCGGGATGCATTGTACCTAATCAAATATGCGTATTATACCTATTAGGCCGGGGCCACTTCTTATTATTATAATTAAAGAGCTAAGTCATTGTCTGTGGAGCAACCATCCCCTCCATCTCTCCGGGACACAATATTTATTTGTCATAAACGGACAAAAGTTTTTAAACGTCTACGTCGACGCTAGTCCGTCTGGTATGGAAATAACAATTGCATTTGACTTTAACCTATAGTAACTGAATACTAATTTAATTAGGTTATTTTTTTCTTAGTACTTACTTTAATCGTTCTTACTAGTGTGTTTTACAACTAAATACATTATATGGAGACAATTTATCAAATGCTATTGAATCTTGTTAGCATTCATTCGTTTCTGTATATTTCATTTGATGACTGATGATAAGCTTATTACTAAATAGATATGGACTGCAGGGGATTCATTACTAAATAGATACGGATATTAGACTGTTTTCAAAGCTATGCGGAAGGAGAACCATACGCTACGCCCGTACGGGCTCCAGGACCTGAGACACGTGAGGCGTAAGAACATCGTTTAAGAGCGCGCATAAAGCTAAGAAAACATCAGATTTCACCCGCGCACTTCACACACCCCGCTTTCGTCCACCGCTTCAGCGAAGTCGCTACCACAAATTAGAAAGAATATATTATAACGGACAGATGGGCAACAAGCCTTCTAAACGTCATTTCATACTAACTAATGACATTACTCAGGACTCCATTGCGCTACCGTAGTATCGATATATTATACATTGCGCTTTTTGATTTACTTTTAATTTTTGCTTGGCGCACCTTTCTTGCCCCGGGAGCCCTACTACCTGACTATCCTGGACGACTTATATGTGATCGTGACGACGTCGTCAGAGTAGCTCAATATTGGGCTGATAGAATATAAACCAATCGACGAGTAAAATAGAAAAAAAAAATTACCCGACTAGGCGACTACAACTGATAGTCGTCCGCTCACAATACCACACCTCATCCCATCTTTTTCCTAACCTTAACACTTTTGAAGTTATATCGGAAATGAAAAAAGGAACATTGAACCTCAATGTAACTTTAAGTCAACTGATATTTTTATTTCCTTAAAATAGTGACTCATTATGCTAATAAATTAAATTAAGAAAAATTACGCAAAACATACTCGCACTAAAACGACAGCCGCCATGATTGCGACGTCATACCTGTAGTAACAAATACTAGATTGCAAACTATTCATCCAATAATAAATGCACAATAAAGTGTGCGCCTATTGTTTTAAGGGGATAAATGAATTTTTCAGGGTTCAGTGCTGCTCCCATTTGAAATAAATTATTTGAAAGGAAATGGAGATATCATACAATATTTTGTCTAGATAACTCTTTCAAACTATTTTATTACTTATAAAAACAAAATGGCGACTCAAATATTTATTTTATTCGGTTTTAGTGTTTGTAGTCTGTGAAAATTTTAACTGTCTAGTTCATGAGATACATGGGATGCCTGATGATAGACAGACAGACGAAAAGACGGACAGCAAAGTCTTAGTAATAGGGTCCCGTTTTTATCCTTTGAGCACGGTACCCAAGAGAATAAATTAAGATAGGCACTTGTACCCAGAGCCGTAAAATAATTATAAAAAACGGCAGTCGACCTTTTAGATCACGTGACATACAGATAATACAAGTACGATTTTGTTTTTGTTTATGGAAATAAAAATTAATCATAAGTTTTTGTAAAAAAATTAACACTGTTTTTGCGTTTCTTAAGTATAGACCATTTTAATAACATTATTTATCAATTTAATTTTGACCGACGAGAACGGCCTAGCAACATTATTTCTGTTGTATGTACTGTTAAGAACAAAGACCGAAAACGCTCAATGAGTGAAAAAATAGGCCACAACGCGTTGTGGCTAATGTCAAACGGCCACGACCACGACGACGCATTGTGGCAATCACGGAACGACCACAATGCATTGTGGCCGAGAGATAAGGGCCACGTCGCGAATTGGAAATATATGGAAGAAGAAAAACTGACCTGGGTGCGTGGTAACATGATAGGTGACCACACTTTCACAGCTTTAGCAACCCACCATGAATCGAAAATTTGCCGTAAACGTCATTTCACACATTTCACAAATCATTACACTCCTTCAGCAGTTGGGTAAAAATAAGCAATAAATAAAAAATCGCAATGTATTTCATTACTATATCTATGGGTTATTATTCTAAGATTACTCGTATTACTATAGTGAACTGCTGACTTATGACAAGACCCTATTATTATTTCACAGTTTATCAAAGAAATGGCCGCTGCCCGTTTCTGACTGCTTGTCATTGCATGTTCGTTGTCTTATATGATCGCACATACATAGTATAGCGATAATAATCAGATAAAAATTGGGTAAGTGCGAGTCGGATTGATATATCTGTCTGTGTGGTAAGTAAAACGAAGGTAAGTAAATAATATAACTATTTATATTTGTGTGTTTTGTTTTTGGTGTGTGTAAGTGGCCAAAACTGAGTGTCAGAATTTTTGTGCTACCTAACGGCATCTGACTAAGCTTGATGACTGCCATACAATAATATCAGCCGGGACTAAGGCTTATACGTGGTTTCTAAAGTACGAAATCGATCAAGAAATTTTTATGCCACTTTTGGTCACCCATGCAAATATATAAGTATCCACATATTTCTATAATATAATATGTATGCGCAAATCAAACGAACAATTAAAAAAATATATTTACTTTAAGTGATACAAAGACAAAAAGAAGCTAAAGCAGCTCTGAATTAAAAAATAATTATAAATTAATACTATAATAAAAAAGTAAAAAAAATGTGTCTGTACATTGAAAATTTTTCAAAAAAAAATATTTGTGGCGATGGAGATATAGTAATAGAGTAAGAAAATAAAAAATAATGTCTGTCTGTTTTTGTCTGTTTGTACACGCTAATCTCCGGAAATACTGGACGGATTCGAATGAAACTTTTTTTGTTATATAGCTGTGAAGCCTGGGCAACATATAGGCTATAATTGATTTTGGAAAATGGAACACATGATGCAGAACTATAATGGTCCAGCTAAACTATAAAAAATATTAAAATGCCGCCTTAGCAAAAGTTGTTAAGTCTGATAAGAACTTTTTGTTGAGTTATAATACAACTGGCCAAGCGCGAGTTGGACGCGCGCGAAGGGTTCCGTACCATAATCTATGAAAAATCACGTTTGTAGTATGGGAGCCCCCCATAAATACTTATTTTATTCGATTTTTAGGATTCCTTACCCAAATGGGTAGAAACGGGACCCTATTACTTAGACCGTCCGACTGTTAGTCTGTCTGTCTGTCTGTCACCAGGCTGTATCTCATGAACCATTATAGCTAGACAGTTGAAATTTTTATAGATGATGTTTTTTTGTTGTCGTTGAACAAAAACATACTAAATCTATACTACAAATAAAAGAGTAAAAAAATGTGACTGTACATTGAAAATTTTTCCAAAAAAAAGTTGTTTCGTCCGAAGAAGAACTTATAAGTTCAGAATTTACGGACCTTCAGAGCATAACACACCAGAAAAATTCTTGGATATGTGAACGCACCATATTGACACCAAAAAATTAAAAATCAATTATTATAGAACTTATGACGCAAATTATTGTTAATTTCTTGGAAAGAGTTGTTGACGACACCACCAATTATCCAGTTGAGTTTCTTAATTCACTTGCAGCAAATGGACTCTCGGCTCACAAAATAAGTCTTAATGTCGGAGGGCCAATAATGCGAATGCGCAATTTGACTCCGCCGAAACTGTGTAACGGAACCCAACTTAGTGTCTCAGCACTGTATGCCGAAGTTCAGCGGCTGAATTTCAGCCAATGCATGCCTGCAATGTTATTTGCATTACTAGCAACACATAATGCCGAACTTCCGATGCTTTTGCCTGAATCGGACCCGTACCCGTACCCGTACACGTACCCGTACCCGTACCCGTACCCGTACCCGTACCCGTACCCGTACCCGTACCCGTACCCGTACCCGTACCCGTACCCGTACCCGTACCCGTACCCGTACCCGTACCCGTACCCGTACCCGTACCCGTACCCGTACCCGTACCCGTACCCGTACCCGTACCCGTACCCGTACCCGTACCCGTACCCGTACCCGTACCTGTATCCGTACCCGTACCTGTACCCATACTCCCTCTTCCGCTCCCGCCGCTGCTCCCGCCGCTGCCGCCGCTGCCGCCACCGCCGCCGCTCCCGCCGCCGCCGCCGCCGCCGCCGCTCCCACCGCCGCCGCCGCCGCCGCTCCCGCCGCCGCCGCCGCCGCCGCCACTGCCGCCGCTGCTCCCGCTCTCGCCGCCGCCGCTACCGCCGCTGCCACCGCCACCGCCACTGCCGCCGCCGCTTCCGCCGCCACCGCCGCTGCCGCCGCCGCTGCCGTTTCTGCTCCCGCTCCCGCTTCCGCTCCCGTTCCCTCTTCCACGTACCCGTTCCCGTACCCGTTCCGCTCTCGCTCCCACTCCTGCTCCCGCTCCCGCTCCCACTCCCGCTCCCGCCGCCGCTCCCGCCGCTGCCGCCACCGACGCCGCCGCTGCTGCTGCCGCCGCTCCCGCCGCCGCCACTGCCGCCGCCACTGCCGCCGCCACTGCCGCCTCTCCCGCTCTCACCGCCGCCGCCACCGCCGCTGCCGCCGCCGCCGCCACTGCCGCCGCCGCTTCCGCCTCTGCCGACGCCTCCGCCGCCGCCGCCGCCTCCGACGCCTCCGCCGCCGCCGCCGCCGACGCCTCCGCCGCCGCTGCCACTTCCGCTCCCGCTCCCGCTCCCGCTTCCGCTTCCATTCCCTTTTCCACTTCCGTTCCCTCTTCCGCTCCCGTGACCGTTCGCCGCAGACGCGCCAAAGACGGAAGATTAAATTCTCATATCGGCACATCACTACAGTCCGGCGTTTCCACCGAACTTCAGCGGCTGAACTTCAGCTTATTTAGTGTGACATCCCCACCGAACTTTAGACACTGAACTTTAGCCGCTAAACTTCGGTATAGTCTGCTGAGACACTTAAAGCTCACAGTAAGTGAGTGATGCCAGTGAAACTGTATTTATTCCGCGTATGCCACTCATCCCCAACAATTTTCCTTTTGAAAATACACAGTTCCATATGTTAACTTGCTTTGCTATGAAAATAAGTCACAGTTTTAGAGGCTTAAAGCTGCTGATGTCGATCTAAGGACTGGTTTTTCGCATGGCCTACTTATTGTGGCTTTCTCCAGGGTTAGTAACACTTCAGCTCTTTTCATATTGGCTCCCGAAGGAAAGAATTAAAATAATATTGACTTTTAACTCCTAACACTGTTACAAGTACTTTCTCCCTCTCTCTCTCTCTCTCTCTCTCTCTCATTAGTTTTTATTTATATTTATACGCCGGAGTCATAAAGTCCACGCGAACGAAGTCGCGGGCATCAGCTAGTTATAAATAAATAGATTACACGGTCTTCCTTCATCTCCTTGAGTTGAAACACGTGAAAAGTCAAAAGCATCGATTTGTTTTGCTTATACTACATCGATGACGATACTTATGCATGATAATCGATGTAACACAAATTTAAGAAAAGTAAAATAACTAAACAGAAGAGATACATGCCTTCGACAATTAGCCATGAGTTTAATTTTTATCTTCTTATTCTTTTTTTTTTACAATATATTGGTTTAGGCATTTGTCCTCAATCTTATATACGTATTCTCTTTTGGAGTGTTTCCTGTGATTGTTTTTGTTGCCATAATTTCGATGTCGTATTTTCTTGGGCTGGAGCACAGAAGCACAGTCTTCCCGTCTCAATGGAGCGATCACGACTGATTGATGAAACAAAACATGCCCATTACCTCGACTCATGTGCGACACAACGAGAGCATTCTGCGCGGAGTAAGAACGTAGTAAGCGCCCAAAAGCGCCGAATTCGTTTTATTTTAATTACTTGTGAAATATACATTATTTTAGAAAAATGGTAATACGGCTTATCGGCAATATAATTTTATATTATGTATAAAAATATTGACTCAGTAACACGCATAGTTTTGTCAAAAAAAGGATTCTAGTTGAAAATTAGACGTAACTTTGCGATTTTTTTTCATTACAAAATTATTATGGTTTTATGTTTTTAGACCAATTTATTTGAAATATAATGATATATCTACATTAAAAAAAACAAGTTATTTGTGGTTTATTCTCGAGTTTAAAAATCCAATATGCGATGGGCAATTTACCTATAGTCCCCCTCTTAACAGCTACGTGGATCAACCCGTAAGGCCAGGTAAAGCCCGTACGATGCTACCCGCTCAAGGTACTAAACACTCGTTTCAAAGCACTGCAGTTGCTTTCCGCAAAGGTTGCCCGTATTAATTTGCCGGCCGAACCGTACTCGTCTCCCGCACAGCTGTGATCCAGCCTTAGCGCTGCGACCCAACCCGATGTGTCCCGCCCAAATATGCTCACTCCATTAATGAAAACTACCAGCGTTTCAGACCATGGTTTGAACGAACGCGAGGAGAATCTGAAATAACGTTCTCGCATTTATTTTGCTCTCTCTTTGTGTTTTATTCAAGTAGGCTTTTCTCATTTTATATTATTTAACCCAAGATATTTGAAAATAGAGGTACCTAAGAAGGTTAGTAATTTATAATTATTAAGCATATACTTACTTACTTGGATATAAAACTTAAAGCCGTTTTTATGGTTCCGTACCCAAAGGGTAAAAATGGGACCCTACTACTAAGACTCCGCTGTCCGGCCGTCCGTCCGTCTATCTGTCTGTCTGTTACCAGGCTGTATCTCGTGAACCGTGATAGCTAGACAGTTGAAATTTTCACAGATGATGTGATTAGCCGCTATAACAACAAATATTAAAAACAGAATAAAGTAAATATTTAAGTTGTTTGAATAAAAGTTGGTGCCGAAATATGGGGTTCGCGTCGAGTTCACAGTTCGGGATAAACTAGTAGTTTAAACAATAGATGATAACTTTCCACTTAAATGACCTTTGATATCTTTTGATGAAAATCTCATTGAAATTAGTACCGTTGCTTACAAAATCTAAGCCATCCTGGGAGATGCCGAAGACGTCCTAGTTTTTGTTCCGTGGTCGAGCCAAATGAGGTTACTCAGCAGTTTGTGTGACTGTGAGGGGTGGGGTCACTCAGTCAATGGACCACCTTATACCATGTTGCAAGTGCCCGACTCCCTGCACAAAGGCAGAGTGTGACCGCTTTGTCAATGACGACAACAACGACTGTAGCCTAATTTTAGTCTAAACAAATCTTATTTCAGTTATTTTAACTCGATATGAATAAGAAAGATCCGAGCGTCCGCACATATATATGTATACATACTTACAGATGACAGATGAAGGAAGTAAAATGCGGGGCATGTAGTTCAATGATGGTATTATCCTAACCATAGACCTAAATCCTAACTACACGGTGCGTTTTATGTAGATTTATGTAGTTTCGTTTTATAACTAAGATGTTATTAGTGTTAATGGTAGCAACATTAACAAGGGTATATATAATTCGCTTCCACATAAATGGGTAACCTTGTTTACCTCACTGACTATATGCGGCAGCTTTTGTACTGATTGATTGGTATTGACTATTGATATAATAGTACCACGAAACCAAGATACATGTTATTCTGCCATTTGTATGGATACTATATCCATACAAATGGCAGAATAACATGGGTTTTGGCATTACGCATTCGAATTGTGGTGTATAAAAGTATCACCAACATACGAATACTTGGACATTCTTAATTTATTCCATATAAAAAATTATTCATATTAAAGAGAGGAGTACTTACATTTACGCACTGTATTTTGCGGATTCAGTATTTGCCCCAGAGAGCAAAACGCGTTTTTCAATTTCAGCCGGGCAGTTCGTCAAGGAAAAGTAGTTCATATTGAAGAACTAACTGAGTCCCCCTTTCAGTGCATGCTAATCGTATATGCTCATTATTTACTAACGTTGCATCTCGTGCCGCAACTAATAAAAAATATTTTTTCAAAACTAAAAACCGACATCACCCCCTACCTACACAACCGATTTTGATAAAAATTCTATGGGACCATCTGAAAAGTATACCCTTTTAAACAAAAGAAGAATTTTCCAAATCGGTCCAGGCGTCTTCGAATAATCGGTGAACATAGATAAAAAAAAACATAACACATCGCGACGATTGATAACCTCCTCCTTTTTGGAATTCGGTTAATAAACATAAGGTTACTAGGTCCTACCTATTTCATTTATTCCATGTCAGGGAGAACATAAAAAACAGAATGTGTCAGTTGCTTACCTCATCATGCAAAGTTATAAAATACGATCACAGGAAAAATATAAGGCGATAATCTCAGTGTCTAAAGACGATACCACTAAAAAACCTGTTACCAACTATTTGTACTGCCTTTTTACCTAAACGCCCACTTAACAATGCGGTGAAAGTAGCCATTGAGTCTATTGCTTGTAGATCTAAAAATCCGTAAAAATACTATCTACTCCGTTAATCTACTCCGTAAAAATTAAAGTTTTACGTAAAAAATAAAGACATGAATATTATGTAATCATAGTCTTTATTGTAATTAGATTAAAGTTACCTTTGAAAAACCTAGGTATACTTTTGCCACAATAGCACGGATATATTTGTACCAAACGAGTTACAAACTTGGGAATTAAAGTTTACCAGTTTATCAAATAGCAGAATTATTCGTAAAGAATACAAAAAGTACGCCGCAAATTTAGGAATGTACATTAAAACTGTAATAAGTGATATCTCGAGAGATAAACAAGAGTAAGTGAGGTGTGCTCGAAGTGAAACAACTTTGTTTGCTCGTAAGTATAGCGTATAACTCCGGAACGTTCAGAAAGAATGATCCAAGATAAATAGAGGGGAAAATGCTTTCCGTATTTATTTATCTACCTACATGTATTGTAATAGTATAAAATCGTTCGAAAAATATTCATTGAGTACTACTGATATTGGAAGCCATCAGCTCTCTTTGTTTTATTTTCCTTAATAGCTAACATTGGAGACACTATTTATTGAGTAGATAGATATTTTTACTCAAAGTTTTACAAGTTAAATTACTACAAGTCAAAGTTCAACTTTCGGACAAATGCATTTCCATGGAGGATTGATCTCATGGGATGCTACCGTTATAAAACCATAGCCGGCTTTTTTTCCACACGCCGTCCCTCGGTCTTCGGCATCCTTGTTTCCATTTCCCTTCATCTCGTACTGTTAATATCATTTTTTATGTGTTAGTTGTGTTGTGTGTGTATAGCGAGGTTGCCTGGAAAAAAATGCTTAGCGCCGGCCGCCTTTTGCGCATTTCCTAGTTTTTAAGATAATTATGTCCTGTATTTATTTATTTTGTGCGATAAAGGGTATTTTAACCTTGTCTTTTTTTTTGAAGCAGTACATCTCCGAAAGCAACCGCTGAAGTTCTTAAACGAGAATAAATAAATATATAGGAACAAATTACACAGCTCGTTTTATGGGATACTAACCCAACGATAGTATATTTTAAGATAAAATAGGTATTAAAAATATATTAAACTTTCCGAATTCAATAGGTAAAATGAATTACCTTGTTCTTAGTGATTATTATAATTTACAACCTACTTGAATAAATTAAAATTAAACGGAACTAAAATATAACAAACATATTTCTTATTCATAAGATATTTACTTAAAGCTCCTTACACTTCTGACCAGAAAGCGATGGCCGAACGGCTGTTAAAAGTGAGCATACTGCACGCATCGGAAGCCCTGAAGACCCCAATAAAATGGTCGGTTTACGCTTTACGAGCATTTTCCTGCCCGCTCTAAATGAACGACTTTTTATATCGACTGTACAGGCTATTAGGTCAGCGAAGGATCTTTTCATTAGGAATTTTCCAGGGTGCCTTTCAGGAAGCTATCAAGAAAATGTTTTAGAGATATAGGTACTTACAAGAAGGCTTATTTTTCAGAGTACCAATATTTGAGACTGTTATGTACCTTTAAATAATAGTAAGTATTATTTTCAAACTTTTCTGAAATCTTACTAAGCACATAAAAATAAAAAAATAGGTCTTTTGTCTTCTAAAAATATTTAAAGGACTTACAGTTAGTTTTATGATATTTTACCCTGGATTTGATGGAAACTACCTAACCTACATTGTATCCACCAGACATGATAACATCAAGCATGCAGGCAGTTCAATATCAATTAATATTCATATAAACGACACTTTAGCCGACGGTTATTGCCAATTACTGCTCTGTGCGTGTATTGCAGGTAGGCTTAGCATCTGGATATAGCTCGTTTGGCACATAGTGATCTCCAATTTAATGGTTTGACGTCCATGAATGGACAAAAGTCTCTCCAAAAGATTTTCATAATGACAGATCCAAAAATAATCAAATAATTTTATGCAATAAAAAATAATTACATTTCTTCCTTACTAGCTGATGAGATGCCCGCATCACAATATACATATATAGGTATATTCTGTATATATATTTTGTATATTGTGCCCGTGTGGTCAAATTTTTGTCTATCCCACGAGTTTCTCACATTTTTACGGGATACAAAGTATGTGTTCATCGTGGTCATTTGATATCTACTTGCCAATTTTGATTTATTCATAAGAGCTCTTGTCAAAAATGTATACATATAAGAAAAGAGTCTCACTGCAGTCATAAAATACTTTTTTTTACAAATAATTAGGAAATAGAATTTATTTTCGTAATTATTTTTACAAAGTAACAGTGTTCAGAGCAGGACTGTATGGAAAAACTGGAGGGAGGCCTTTGCCCAGCAGTGAGATACATGATGGCTCGATTAATAATGAATGAATGATGAAGCAAGTAGTAAGTTGTAAAACTAACCTTCATGCGTGGTTCCTAGATGGTTGCAGAGAGTGAGCCGACCTCGAAGAAGATTGTACATGATCGAGTGTTAAACTGATGCTCTCGACAGGACAAGGGAAATCTTTGCTCAGGAGTCGGACACTGAAATAAAGAAAATGTTTATACAAATATAAACAGCTTTTTTAAGTAGAAAGGAAGGAATAATAACACATAAAGAGGTTTGACAAAAAATCTCGCTGCAGTATGTTTTTCCCAGGCCGTATGTAGGATTAATTGAGGGTGTGCTACGGGGTTACATGTGGTGAGGAGAACTTGCTGGTATAAGGAACAATCAAATATTTATTGTCAAGTTGTATTGTATAAATTGTATCTCACTCTGGCGAGTAGGCGACCAACCCAATTAGTGAGTTTTTCCGCGTTTCTTCTCAGCAGTAGACAACAAATATATTATTTTATTTTTATTTAATTATACTGGTTATCATATTACAAAATGAATACAACAGAACATTACACGACATTTATATAAACCCTAATGTTTGTTGTGAAATGTTTTAAAGTTATTTTACATACTATGTGCATACCATTCTAAAACACAATCATACATATCGGACTCATAACTAATACCTACCTAACTTAACATATTATTGATCTATATAATAATATAACAATAATTATTTAGCTGGGCAACCACGTCAACAGTTAAAGGTTAATTTATCAATATTTTCGA
Organism: Acrobasis suavella; assembly: GCA_943193695.1. Taxonomy (NCBI): domain Eukaryota; kingdom Metazoa; phylum Arthropoda; class Insecta; order Lepidoptera; family Pyralidae; genus Acrobasis; species Acrobasis suavella. Next base: position 37,393,824 of record OW971928.1, read on the forward strand.
AAAAGTATCTTTTCAATTTAAATTTAATGTTGTTTTCGGAAAGTTGTTTCAATAACTCATATGCCAATGAGTTGATCAAAATCTTCATATACGAGTATTATATGCTGTCTTGTCGGTATTGTCACCCATTTTGCTCTTGGACAAGCAACATTTTGTTTACCATCCGTCAAAATTCTACTTCACCTCTCATCACCTCGATTTGCCAAATGTCCTGCCTAACTCCATTTTAACTTCTATTCAACAACATTTCAACGTAAACTTTTAAACTTCTTTTTAGGTTGTATTTTAGTTTGTTTCGTTTGAATTAAGTTGTTCTTCTTTTTATTTTTTGTAATGTTTATATCTATCTTATATATCTTTTCCACACTTCTATTATATTTTCTATGAACTTTTACTGAGCAAATGGCATTAGGTACCCCTTGTCTCTTGCCCCTCTCTCTGATTACAGCCCTCTTTAGTCCCCAGGGCAAAAAGTATCGTTTGTATCCGCCGAGCAGATTTGCCCAAATCCGGAGGGAAATTTTGTCTTTAAAAAACTGTATTTATGTGTTCTGTCTAGTGTGTTTTACTGGGTGTAAGATTACGTTGTTTGTTTGCTAACAAGACTTATAGCCGACTGAAACAAAAGTGGTAATGACTTTAGGGAACAGTTCAGTGGTAATTAAAAAAAATACATATCATGGGTGCAATAAACACATATTTGAACGAGCGAGCGAAGTTCTCCGAATCTACTTGAATGATTCGGCGTGTAAGTATGTTTGTTCGACGAGAACTTGGGTATATTTGATCGGAGTTTCATGAAAAGTAGTCGTGTTGATATAGCCAATCGAATTTTTTAATTTGAATATGAGCCGAAGCGGTCAAAGGGTTACCGAATATGGGGTTGGCGAGTTCCAATTACCAAGTAACATTCATATTCAATTAATACACCCACAAATTATTACTCATGCTCATGTCTAGACAGGAAATGTTTGATAGTCATAACTATATTTTTTTAATCTATTCATATAATAAAACAGTAAAAAATGTGTCTATACATTGAATATTTTTCCATAAAACAAATTTTATCGATGGAGACATAGTAATGGAATAAGAATTTAAACAAGTAATTTTTTTTAAACAAACTTTATTCTTCAGTTGGTACTCCTCAAGACGAAACGAGCCCAAACTCGATGGGGTTGCATCGTTTCATTACAGAGTTCCTATGGCCACCCTCCAACTCCATCATCAGATCAGCTGCATTTCATAATATTGCATTGTCACGCGATATAAGTATGGGTGCAAAATTTCAGTTCAATCGGAAACCGGGAAATGGGTCAAATGTAAATAGCAAGATTTGATTACAGACAGACAGACCGACAGACAGCGGGACAGGAGAAACTAAAAAAAAGCTTGTAATAATAAAAAAATTCTGTCTGTTTGTACACGCTAATCTCCGGAAATACTGAACGGATTTGAATGAACCTTTTTTGTTATATAGTTGTTAAGCCTAAGCAACTATATATATATATAGGCTATAATTGATTTTGGTAAATGGAACACGTGATGCAGAACTATAATGGTCCAGCTAAACTATAAGAAATATAAAATGCTGCCTTAGTAACAGTCGTTAAGCCTGATGAGCATTTTTTGTTGAGGTATAATAAAACCGCCAAGTGCAAGTCGGAGGCGCGCACAAAGGGTTCCGTACGATAATCTATGTAAAATCACGTTTGTAGTATGGAAACCCCCCTTAAATATTTATTTTATTCTGTATTTAGTATGTTTTTGTTTAGCGGCAACAGAAAGACATCATCTATGAAAATTTTAACTGTCTAGCTATAATGGTTCTTGAGATACAGCCTGGTGACAAACAGACAGACAGACAGACAGAAAGACGGACAGCGGAGTCTTAGTTTACCCTTTGGGTATGGAACCCTAAAATCGAAGATTTGGAACACCTGATGCAGAACCAATTTAAATTTATTTGCATAAATATTTGTGTTCCAAAAATCGATGATCATCTGATGTGGAATCTGAGATATCAGGTTAAAATTGTTTAGCATAATATAATAACAAAAGCTGGGATTATCTCCACGTGGTGAAGGCGGTAATAATTTAGGCCTAAATTTTGATACCGACTTGCCTAAACTGTCTAAACCTCTCATTTGCTGTCTAATCGTTTTGGATAATGGGAAACAAAAAGTCAATGAAAGCTGTAGATAGAACGTTGCTAGACATTCGAGATGGCAGGCCAATGGGCAATGTCACATTTTTGCTGTCGGGAGATTTTCATCAAACCCCTCCAGTTATAATTCGGGGCTCCAGGGCAGATGAGATTAACTCCTCATTAAAACATCGTCTTATCTGTGGCCTCAAATACAAAAGCTCAGATTGACAATTGATATGAGAGCCTAGCTTGGCATTAGTTAACATGCCCAAGAGATTTCAAGGATATTTTTAAAATTGGGGAAATTCTTTTTATTGAAAAGAATGATCAGGTGAGTATTCCCATAATACTTGGCATAAATGTTTCTTCCGAAAATCAACTTATAACACCAGGAAAATTTTTGGTTATGTGAACGCGCCATATTAACACCAAAAACTTAACAATGCGCAGCGATTAATGAAAAACTTATGACGCAAATGATTGGTGATGAAGTGGTTTATACTTTTTTGATAGTGTAATTGATCAGGACGATGTTACGAAACTTTACTGTTCGAATTTCAGATTATCGAAGTTTCAAATACCAAACTGATTATTTTACATAATTTTGCTCATCCATAAACTCATTTTACCTATGTTTCATCTTCCAGAAAAAAACATAGCCGAATATTTTTTTTTTTCATTTGACATATGTCTTGTTCAAAGATTTAAATGTTTATTCAGTAATTAAAACTTTACAGGCACTTTTACACGTCAATAAGTATAATTAACGTTACGTGTAAAGTATATTAAAATTTAATTTTTTAAAATAAAAAGCTACCGATACCAGCGCTTCGTAACGACCACTGCTGAAAAAAAACGCCGAAAGAGACTCATTTTCACAGTATTGGTCGCCTACTCGCCAGAAGAGCTTTGTCATATTATTTTTATTGTCTTTTAATTAATACGAGTAAATACTTATAATATAATACAATGTTGACACATTATAACATGTAATGCTTGCGAACGAGTAAACAAACATAAATTGCGTAATAAAAAATATTAAGTAGTCAAAAAAGCGAAGCCGAGCTGACCAGTCCCTCCCGGCAGCACCCGTTCACGAGTTGACGCACGGATCAACCATCGTTAAACTCAGCCATATTAGAAGGAATCCCACGACCCGAACAGTGACGCCACCACCGGATTGGACATTTTAGTGAGCATGAAAAACCCGATCTCGCAGACCTTGTCAAGAGGAAATATTAGTTACATGTTGGTCACCTATTGATCGCAGAGCATTTGCATGTTTTTATAGTTTATGGTAACAGAAAATACAGCTATCTTATGTTTCATGTGTGGAGTGTGATGGAAAATTTTTTGGAAGTGTCCACGCATTTTTATCTCTTTAATAATCATTAATAGCATAGTACGCATTATTCAATAAAACTTTTTTAACATATATATTAAATTTTGCCATTGGAAGGTTTACGACCGCTTCGGGAAGTTTATTAAATAATGTTATGCCAAGACCTAAGAGTGACTTCCTGGTTTTAGCAAGTCGAAATTTAGGTGTATGAAGCTGATTTTTGTTACGAGTATTATAACTGTGAACATCACTATTTTTCTTGAAACTATTTAACCTAGGTTTAACAAACAAGATTGTCGTAAATAAATTGAGATGTCACAGTAAGAATGTTTATAGATTTTGTTACGGACAACAGCAGCAGCGCCAGCGCACCCGACCGATCGCCGTGAGCAACTGGCGGCAGAAGTGGAGGGGAGGCCGGAGAGAACGGGACGCGTAGAGCGAGACAAAAGATATTCGCGCGTCCCCATTGGTACATGGCCAACGCGAGCCGTGTACTACGATTAGTGTTAGGATTTTGTATATATAGCTGTAAGTTTAGTTAGTAAAGCATAACAGGTCTAGCTTTCGTTGCGTGCGGTCACGCTTTTGAGCGCTCCAGACGCCCCTACAGTGAACTCTGTTATTCCCGATCGCTCTGTCACTCTGACACAGCACTGCCACCACTGCCCGATCGCTCGGTCACCTTGACTAGCACATAATCGCTCTTCTACTGTTGCAGAGCTCCAGTCTACAGCTTCAGCCCGGATCATCAACATCGCGGATCATCGCGGACAGCGGACACCATCTGCATCTTCAGCTTCGAGTACAACTGAGTGTTGTTCATCCCACACGACCGGTTGTTCTTATCAGAACAACTGACGTGGTTTCTTTCGATACATATCCTTGTATTGCCTGCGTAATCCACACGCAGAGAAAGTCCTCACATTTAGTTGAGGCCGTGCAATAAGCAATCGTGTTGCGGCGTTCTACGCCAAATACGGGCTGCTCAGTGTACGTAGTGCGGACCCTGGCACTAGCCTTTACCCCCTCAGGGTAACGGCAAGAACCTAGGCTGGGCTCGAGACCACTGGCCTTGGGGGCTTCCCTAGTCAACCTCGAGTATCGGTTAGGTAGTTAAGTTAGGGACACACCTGTTCGCACTAACAAGGTTGGCGACAGACCCACTCACCGGTGAGTGAACACACATCACGAAGCAGGGACTTAGGGCACACACCTTCTGTCTACACCCGACAGAAGCCGATAGGCAACCCCCGCCCCCCCACTGAGTATTCCCCTCAGTCTTAAAAAACCAAGTCCCCCGCGTTAACCAAAAATGGTGGCTAAAAAAGGAAGGGAGGGAAAGAGGAAGGCGACATCGCAGTACGAACTGCTCCTTAAGGCGTTTCTTAAGAACGCTAGAGGTGAGAGCCGCAACGGGTTCCTGAGATGGGCAGACACCCATTCTCCGGGACTCGGGGCGGAACTCGCTCGCAACTTCCCCTCTCCCTCTTCAACCAAACCGCCGCCCGCTAAATCCGCGGTCCCCTCCGTCGCGAAAGCATCAAAAATCGAAAAACCCGCCAAAAAACGCGTAAACAACAATAAACCGACAGAGGCGAGCACCGCCACTACCGCAAACCAACCCGAACCTAGTTCGGTGTTAAGCAGCGGAGTAGAGGTTATCGCACCAGTCACGGATCTCACTTCCCCGCCCCCCCCTCGGGAGGAAACCAACATCGTGGAGGAATCCCAGCAGGAATCCAATGATATGGAGTTGGACGCGAGGAAGGATCCAGCCCTCACGCCCTCTACCAGTGAGGCTCAACGCGACAACGACGAGGACTCCTCGTCGGACGAGGAGTTCACAATAGTTACTGGTGGCAAGAGACAAAGAGCGCCAAAAGCTCTTCCGCCTGCCAAAGTCGCCCGAGCGACCGAGGACTCTGACAAAACTGCTCCCAGCGGCCCTCGCCCCCGAGCAGGTAAAGCCCCACCACCGATTATTATCCAAGATAAGGCCAAGTGGACTGATGTTGCAGCCGCCTGCAACGTCAGAGGAATAAAATTCCAAAGCGCCACAAATATCGGACATGGGATCCAGGTAAAGGTCCCAGCTGAAGCTGACCACAGGGCACTTCAGTCCCTCCTTAAACAGAGGGACATCCAGTATCACACATACTCGGTCATACCCTCGCTGGCGCAGGGATTGGCCATGCACTAGTACATGGGCACCATTCAACCCTAGAGTTGACAACACCGCGCTAAGACACGCGCTCGCACCCCAGCCTATACCACAACAGAACTCACCCCGACAGCGCATTTGGCGCAATAACCAGTCGGCGCGCTCAGCGCCAGCCAAGACGCCCCCCGAGTTCCCGGCTCTCCCGGGAGCGCAACCGCAACCTCTACCATCAGAGGCCCCGGGGGCGCACTATTCAGGAGCCATCACCTCCTCCTCGTCAGCGCCTTCAGCGCCACCGGCCCCCTTACCAAAGACCCCCTCCAGCGTACTGCCTGGTGCGCCCGACCAAAAGCGGGCTGACCCCAGGCAAATTCCGCGTATATCCACCGACGAAGCCACCGCCACTTTCATGGGTGTTCTGGATAGTCTCCAGAACATCGACTTCTCGATGATTGATACAATCGGACGAGAATTGATCGAGGCAGGCAACGACCAACTTCGCCGTGTTTGCGTACTAGCAAAACACAAGGCTTTCCTGGAGCAAATCGGCTCCTACCAGATTCCGCGCGAACTCCTCTCGAAGCGACCATAATGGGTAGTCTCAATCGTAGAGTAAAGCCTGTCTCACTATCGATAGCGTACTTTAACGCAGACGGAATTAAAACCAGAACCAAAGACCAGCGGGATGAAATACGCCAGTATCTCATCAAATACCAAGTCGACATTCTACTAGTGCAAGAGACCTTTCTCAAGCCTAGCATGCGCACACCGCGCATGGCGAATTACGACTCAATCCGCAGGGATAGAGATGGCGCCTTAGGCGGCATCCTTATCTACTTCAAACGGTCTCTCCACTGTGTTCCCTTGGAACCCCCTACACTCACCAACATCGAGTGCGCACTCCTCCGGATTGGCATGGCTGGCCATCCAGCCATCAATATCGCATCAATCTATTTACCTCCGAACAAACGCTTGATCAGATCTGATCTTGCCGCTCTTTTTGAACTAGGAAACTCCACCATTCTGGCGGGAGATTTCAACTCGAGGAACACCATTTGGCACTCCAGCTCCACATCCACAAACGGGATTACACTAGACCACCTCAGGGAGGACCTAGAGTACGAAGTTGTGGCTTCGGAGGCCCCGACCCACTACCCGAAAATAGTAGGTCAAACTCCCAGCGTCATTGATATTGCACTTCTCAGAAATATCGCCCTTCAGGTGGTATCACTAGAAGTACATTCGGAACTCCATTCAGACCACCGTCCTGTACTCCTACAGTTAGGGCCGACAGCAAACGGACAGACAGCGTTCACGAGAACGGTGACGAATTGGCGAAAGCTGAAAGACGCTCTAGACCAACCCACGTCTCCTGAACTAGACACCATACCAGATAGAATAGTGACCCCTGACGATACTGACAAGGCTATCGCTGGTCTCACAAATCACTTGCAGAAAGTCATCAGTGACTGTTCCAGGCAGGTCCCATCGCTTGACCCTAGTCATCGTTTTGAACTGCCTGAGGATATGCGCGATTTGCTGAGACGCAAGCGTGCCGCGACCAGACGTTACGATGCGTACCCCACCGAAGACGCTCGATTAGAGTTACGCGACCTCCAACGTCAAGTTAGAGATCGACTAGCCGAGATCAGAGACGAACGATGGGGTAACACTCTCTCAGAGTTCCAACCTGCTCACACAACCTTCTGGAAGATTGCGAGAGCACTGCGACTCGACAGGGTAGAACCAACCCCTCCTCTCAAACACCCCGACGGCTCCGTCGCCTTTGACGACGACGAGAAGGTTGAATGCTTAGCAAACAACCTGGAGATGCAATGCTCCCCTTGTCTCGAGCCCGTAGAACAAGCGCACTCAGATACAGTCAACGAGCAAGCTGAAACCCTCAGCCTCTCACCTGACTCCCTCCCCCTACCAGACATTCCCCTCCGACCGACCACGCTCGAGGAGGTGGAAGAAATCATAAGGTCCAATAGCCCCCGGAAAGCTCCCGGAGCTGACGGCATTTCTAACGGTGTCCTCAGACGCCTCCCCGAAACCCTCCTGTTGCTAATAGTGTGCATTTTCAATGCAGCTTTAGCAAACTGCACTTTTCCAGCCGCCTGAAAAGACGCAGTGGTTATAGGGATTCCAAAAGCAGGCAAAGACCTGAGCAACCCCTCTTCATATCGACCCATAAGTCTACTTAGCACTTTGGGAAAGATATACGAACGCATCATCCTGACGCGGCTCAAGGAATTTTTAGATTCCAAGCCCTCCATAATACCTCCCGAACAGTTTGGTTTCCGCCCCAAACATTCGTGTATCCAGCAAGTGCACCGCCTCACGGAGCACATCCTCCACCACAAAAACTCAGGTAGGCCAACCGGAGCGGTCTTCTTTGACATAGCAACGGCCTTCGACAAGGTCTGGCATGAGGGTTTGGTTTCCAAACTCGTCCGCATGGGCATGTCAATCAATCTCGTGCGCATCATACGAGATTTCCTGTCGAACAGGACGTTCCGCTATCGTCTACAGGGCTGCTTATCTAGGCCGCACCCTATCAGAGCAGGAGTCCCGCAAGGCTCCGTACTCTCTCCGACTCTCTTCTCGCTGTACACCAGTGACATTCCCAAAGCTCCAAACGTGGAGTACGCCCTATATGCCGACGATACGGCAATCTACTACTCCCATTATCGGAAGGATTATCTTTCCAGCAAACTCCAAAGAGCTGTCACAGCACTTGGAGAATGGTTCAAGAAGTGGAGAATCACCGTGAACCCGTCCAAAAGTACCGCAGTGTACTTTAGCGACGATCACGGTGCTACGACCCGCCCTCGTAGGGGGGGCTCCACTCCACTTCTCAGAACTCTGTCCCTGTTCGGCCAGCCCATTCAATGGGCAAAGACGGCCAAATACTTAGGCGTAACTCTCGACAGTGGTATGACCTTTGGTCACCACATAAAGAGAGTTAGAAATCGCGCAGCCCACTGCCTCTTCAGGCTATCCCCGATGATCAGCAATCGTAAAATGTCACTCCGTAACAAGTTGACACTATACAAGCTGTGCATCCGCCCTATAATGTCGTACGCCAGCGTATGCTTCGCACACGCTGCCAAAACGCACATAAAATCCCTCCAAGTCATACAAAACAGGTTCCTCAGGAAGGCCACCCAGGCGGAATGGGGCACCCGCACTGTGGACCTGCATCGCGAATTGGAGCTCTCCTCCATCATTCGATTCTTCAAAGAGACCGCTTCACGATCCTTTGAACGCGCCCCCACACATCCAAACCAGTTGGTAGCGAAAGCTGCCGACTACGACCCATCCAACTTCGTCAGGTGTAGGAGACCAAGGCATGTACTCCATGATCCGGACGACCCCATAAGTCGTGCGATTCCCCCTTCGACAGAGTCACCTGCGCAACGCAGGCACAGAATCACAATTAGCTCGATCGCAAATCCCACTCGCCGGCGAGTGCGGATCAGGAATAGGAGTAGGACTGGCGCGTTCACGAGGTACCGAACGGTACCCGGACGCTTTTCGCCGGTCGGCCCTTCAGGCGCTTGACACTCAGTCAAAGCCGATCTCAGTGACGCCCAAAGCCGAGGTTCGTTCCCACCCTGTGGGAGCCCTTTGCGCTGTCACTTTTTCCGGTGTGGACAACATCTTGCCATTCTGCCAAATGTTGGTCCCGCCTTCTAAATTCCGTCGCGTCCGGTGAGCTGTATAATGCTTCCAGCATACAGCGTAACCTTCGTTCGAAAAATAATAATAAAAAAATAAAAAAAGTTAGTAAAATGTTGTGTTGTGTAGTGTTATCTGCGGTGTGCCAACGAACAGATCAACGAACGGAACTACAAGGAGCCTCCAGAAGAAAAGAACCATTGTGAAATAGTGATTAGGTTAATTTGTATTCAGCCAGATCGGCATAGCGAACAGTGTGTAATAAATATCTAGTACTACGAACTCTTTGTTTAATTTGAACTCAAGTCATACAGTCCACTATAGCGCGTGAGCTATCGTCAACAGATTTAAATAACTCTCTTAGGGAATCGCGTGGTTTTAGTCCGTAGATCGACCGTAGAAGCATGTATGTTAGCCGCTTTACCACATAAGAGCAAGCCATAGGACATTATGCTATGAAAATATCTGTAATAGCCTAGCAGTTTCTACGTTAGTACACCTCCTGACCCTCCTCACAGCATATGGTGCCGAACTAAGTTTCTTGGCAGTGGCCTCAATATGTTTATCCCATTTTAAGTTGGAGTCTACAGTTATGCCTTAAAACTTGGTGTTGGGTACCTATTCTAGAACTTGGCCATTAAGACTCAGAGGTATGTGAGTATTGGGATTTTTTCAATAGTGAAAATTTACGCACGTTTAAGGCCAGATTATTAGTCTTAAACCAACTAAGTACTTGTGACATAGTATTGCTTACATCGTCATAGTTTGTGCATTTTCTGTCAACATCAAAAAGTAAAGATGTGTCATCAGCAAACAATACTACTTCACACAACTTTTCTGCAAGACAGGGGAGGTCATTAATATAAATCAAAAAACAAAAATGGACCAATTATTGAACCCTGTGGCACATCTATGCTCACTGATGCACTATTTGAGGATACTCTGTTGATTTCAACTCTTTATCAAGATAAGATGAAACTACAGAGAGTGCAGTATCAGTAATGCCATAAAATTTTAGTTTATTTTTTTATATTATGTGATCGACACAGTCGAATGCTTTCGACAGATCGCAAAAGATGCCTATAACATCTTGTCGATTGTCCCAGGCTTCGTAAAAAAATTGAACTAAAGTCGCTGCTGCATCAGTGGTAGGGCGCCCTTTTGTAAATCCATATAAACGACTGTAAAGTAATTTATTAATATTAAAATACGATACTGTTGGTCTAATATAATTTTTTCAAATATTTTACTTTACTAAAGTTCACTAGTACTAAAGATCGAAGTAACTTATTTACTATTATTACTTAGCTACTGTTTCGTATTCTAAATAAATATCATCCATAAATTTTATAATTAATTAAAAAAAAACCAAGTACTACATGAATCAATATACATATTTTTTTTATAAAAAATATATTTAAACATGCATAATAAAACAATCATTTCTTGATTGACTGATTTGTAACATGCGACATGAGTAGTATATCATTGAAATTAATTTTGTAATTTCAACCAAATATTTTATAATATTATTGTTTATGTTATATTGCTATTATTTTATGTTAGGCGTTTTATGCCAAGGAAGGGACCTATAGTAACTATAGTAGTGTTTCCAATACCTACTGTAAAAAAAAAATATTATTTCACATTAGCCGTTTTGCGTGTTGAAAAGAGATGATAGATTTTAATTAGACGTCAACTAAAAAAAAATTATGACATCTAAATCATCTTTCATTAGTTACTTCAAGCAAAAGTCAAGTAGGATTTAAAAACATATAGATTTCAAAAAAATATATAATTGTAACTCGGTTTCTCAATAAATTTTCAAATGAAATATAGAAAATAAAAAAAGAAAGAAACGTTTTCGAACAAATAAAATTCGTATAGCAAAATTTCGTCTTTATGATAGGAAACCGGATGACGCCACCAATTGTTTAGTTGAGTTTCTAAATTCACTTGCAGCGAATGGACACTCATGCTCTCAAAATAATACTTAATGTCGGAGTGCTGATAATGTTGATGCGTAATTTAACTCCACCGAAACTGTGTAACGGAACGCAACTTAAATTCAATGCTTTGCAGCGATGTATAATTAAAGCTGAGATTCTCACTGTGAATGGTGCCAGTAAAACTATGTTTATTCCGCGTATACTAATCATCCCCAACAATTTTACATTCAAATTTAAGCATACACAGTTCGCTGTGTCCACTTGCTTTGCTATGACAATAAATAAGTCGCAGTGTCAGACGCTTAAAGCCGCTGGTATCGACTTAAGGACTTTGGTTTTTTACATGGCCAACTTTATGTGGCTTTCTCCAGGTGAGTAACGCTTCAGGTCTTTTCATATTGGCTCCCGAAAGAAAGACTCCCAACTTAATTTATAAAGAACATTTTTAAACTTTTTTACAAAACTAAAAAAAATTTTACAAAAAGTCGACTTTTAATCTATAACACTGCTACGAATACTTTCTTATTTATACCTATATACATTAGTTTGTATTTATATTAATACGCCGAAGTCATAAAGTCCACGCGAACGAAGTCGCGAGCATCAGCTAGTTAATAATAATATTTTGGAAAGAACAGAGGGTGAGGCTTTTGCCCAGCAGTGCGTCACAATATCCTACTAGGGAAAAACGCTGTAAAGTTAACTATACTATACGCAAGTACTGTCTACTTATGCGGGATAATTAACTGTACAAAACTGTATGTATTCAACATATGCATGAATATATATCAATTACCAAATTCATATAAGTAATAATGTCTAAATATACGTGTAGAATAATAAATTAGTATTTACCCTGGCCGGGAATCGAAGTCAAGACCCTCTTGAGTGACAGACAAATCACCTTGTACACGCAATAATGCAATCTATTATCTATCACAAGAGCCATAGTGCCGTCGTGCTCCTTGTAAGAATCTCCTAATGGTTATTTAAAGATTTCCATGTGTACAATAATAATATTAAAAGTTAGGTACTTACCGAAGAATAAATTTAGAGTCCCCTTACCCTAGACAGAATCAGACTTTTCCATACAAACATAATCTAGCTTTTATTTTGAAACGGCATATCAGATATTGGCGAAATTATGTAATTTCAAAGAAATTGCATATATTGAGGCAGATAACTAATTTTTACAGACAAAATATGAACTTAAAAGAGGATATAATGGATCATATATATGATATTTGACCTTCAGTATGGAAAACTTCTACACTCTCATATTTTCCTTTAAGTTCAAATTTGACTGTCGTAATAATATATATACATATCCATATACCTACTTTAAAACTACAAAATACTGCCGAAATCTCACATGTCACTTCAAAATAAAAGCTAGACTACGTTTGTATGGAAAAGTTTATGGTAAGGGGACTCTTAATTACCTTGGTTGCCATAAATGTGTTGTTGCCATTATGTTTTGTTGCAATAAAGATTTGAACTAACTAATGAAGATTTGACTTCAAGTCAAGCTTTACCCCTAAAGTAAATTTAGGCTTCTATTATGGAGCTCTAAGTTGTAATAATTATTTGTACGAGCTACCTTATCACTACTTTCTTTTGCCTATAAAGAAAAAAAATATTAGTAATAATATTATAATAGTACTAATATTTTTGAGATACTATTTTTTTCTTTAAAAACAAAAGAAAGTAGTGTTAAGGTAGCCACTATATAGTGTAATGGCGTCTTGGTACTGAATAGTGGCGCGGCCAGGAAATATTACACGACCAGATGGGCTGGAGAGGCCTCAAGCTTTGTTTAGCTTTTCTTTCCTAAGTCGCCTTTTACGACATCCACGGGAAGACTTGGAGTTGTCCTATTCTTTTCTGCCGAAAATCACACGACAAGAAAGTAGTACGAGTATTTTCCATTATTATATAAATACTCAAGGTCTTTAAAAAGTCAATTTTTCAACTTGCTTTGGCTGGGAATCGAACCCAGAACCTCCTAAGTGGTTGCGAAAGTCGTCATTGACTTGTATTTTGTGAACATTTTAATCAAGGTGAATACCGTGCAGAAATGGCGCCCATATTTGAAATAACTTTTTTCAAGTTAAATAAATAAATATATAGGGACAAATTACACTGATTGAGCTAGCCCCAAAGTAAGTTCGAGACTTGTGTTATGGGATACTAGCTCAACGATACTATAATTTATAACAAATACATATATAGATAAACATCCAAGACCCAGGACAATTTGAAAAAGACCATTTTCCAACTTGCCCTGACCGGGGATCGAACCCGGGACCTCTGGGTGGCGTACAAGCATGGTGACCACTACGCCACGGGGGTCGTCAAAAATATGGTGATAAATAACATTTTTCTAACCGTCAGGCCAGATAGACCTGTAAATTATTTTATGAAGAATCGTTAAAAGTATTTTTGGTAGTCCGTCTAGCTTCAAAACGCGTTTTTTGAAGACGTGGCCACTTTGGCGAAAACACATATAAAACCTAGACTGACGATTAGCGAAATATTATTTATCACTAATTTACGATTGTACAATTTATTTCAAGTGAGGGCGCCACTTTTGCACGTTATTCACCTTAAACTTATCAAGCTGAACTTAATTATTTCACAAACAACTTTAGACATTAAACGAGCGTTCACACCATGCTGTCAAAGGGGTTGCAAGTACGTTATTATAACGTTATACAAACGAAAACTAATTCGTTTACCAGTAATGTGGATTGATGACTTCGCTGGAAGTTTCTGCTTGATCTGTTGATAATTTAAGCGAGTAACGTTATTTGCTTAGTGAAGTTTCAGTCCATTTATTAATTTTGCTCCAATAATCCATACTTATAATAAAACGCTGTCCCCCGACAGTCGACTCAGAAACTACTGGGACGTTTTTGATGCAGTTTTCACTAGATGTAGCCTTGTAGAGCAATCTAACATCTTGATATAGAAATACTGTTACAAATAAAAGACACGTTAGCTTCTTAATGTTTCAATTATTGACATGCCCATTCCTCTTGCAATTTTTTTAATTAGTTTCTAGATAGTAGTTTAGATTTAATTTGATTAAAGTGTAATATTTAATTTTAAACTTTATTGTTGTTTGTTCCAACAAAGAAATTGTATAAGTTTCGGTGCTATAATAAATATTAATTAAAGTACGTGTTTGACTTGTTTATTATTAAACTTCAACAATCTAGACACATGGAAACTTAGTTCAATACAAAAAAAAGACGAAGCAGCCCCTTGTATAATATCACACGAACAATATGGAACCAGTTTGACTCCTTCATAACTACATTGATATCCAAGAAAAATAAGTCGACAATCATACCATATACATATTCAACATGTCTCTTACTGTTACATTAATATTTTTGGTGGAATATAACACATTTCTTTAATAGACTAAACACAGTCACAAAATCAACATGTTAATGGTGTTACAGCTGCATTTACTAATCCCTCAAAACCTTAACTGTATTTTCTTTCTTCTGATCTTATTTCCTATTTCTAGGTCACTAAACTAATTATTATCTCGTAACAAAATAAAGAACCTTTCATTCGAGAGCTCTTCCAAAAACAAGCACTTAGCGGTACCCCCAAATTATTTTCTCCACTCCACATACTCTTAACTATTAAGTAGTTTTTATAACCTAACTTGGTGTAACCTAAAATGTTTTCGCAAAATATAAAAGTGAATCTAAGCTTTATGAAGGGAGATAATAATGGTGGGTTTGCTTTGGCAGTTACGACAAACTTAAACAAGGCGCTGAACGCTTTCTACCCCTACCCGTCAACTTACTGTTGGACTCAATTTATAGTCCCGGGAAAGGTAAAATATTGCCCCGAGGAAGATATTGTAAAAGAGATGTTACCTTTTTTAAACGGAATTATAGGGTATTTTATTTGCTAGGCAAATTAAAAAAAAACCCTGCTTTCACCCCCAATAACTTTTGAACCGCTGATCCGTGATTTCCATTAAATAGCTAAGAACCATCTCGATCCACTCAGCTTTCAGAAAAAACCCACATAAAAATCTGTCCATTTATTAAAGCGCTAGGATAACACAGACAGACACACAGACACATCAAACTTTTAACACCCCTCTTTTTTGTCGGGGGTTTAAAAGGATGATACTCATAAAGTATCTTTATTGTCGTGTAAAAGTACCTATAAGTCTAGTTATTGAATAAACATTTAAATTTAGAATTTTGAAGGTTTTTCAATTCGCCGGAATTTTTTACTATGTTGTAAAAATGATTAGAAAAATGAAGTTAATTTTTAACTGATCTCGGGGTATGGCGTTTATAAAACCGTGAAACTGGTTAATTCTATTAATATTCTATACAATTCACGTCTTAACGCCTTAGGTGGTAGACTAGACGTACCTGAAGTCACGATATCCGAAAGCCATATTCAGTGTTATAATAAACCTGTAGGGGCCTGTAGAGCAAGAAGACCTGATGAAAATCCAATTCCTAGTTTAATCTTATTTGTATGTCCATTATTCTAATTTTTTCTTGATAAACTTTGTTTTTACATCCTCTTGCCTCTTGGCCTATAAAGTAGTGTTGGAGACAGATGTCATAGCTGAGAGCTATTTAATTAGTGCAACTAGCCAGCGCTGCGTCCGCTTTGTGTAAGAGCCTTATCCCCAAGGATTAACTGGAAAACCCTTGAAAATGAGGAACTTTAATCAAGTATTTTACTGGTCTTTAATAATTCATTTTTAGTTTCCGTACCTCAAACGGTAACACGGATGTTACTCGCTTAAATCTCTGTCCGTCTGTCACAACCTATTTGCTCCAAAACTACTAGACAGATTGAGTTTAAATTCAAAACATTACATTTTAATTGGTGATACGCCTAGCAAACCGTCACTATTATGATTCCCAGCTTTTCCATTTCGCTAAACGTGGCCTTTGGGTCTTACAGACCTAGGCTCTGTCTTCCACGTTAGGGAAAAATACTAGATAATGGTATGTATCTGTATACCTTTGTAATTTACGTTATCCTCCGTGTAAATATCTCTGAACCAGGTAAGATTTATAAAATAGAATATGAATAGAATTTATTTTAGTCCCGATACCTAGTGTAAGCAAGTTCGTCTCCTGGGCTCGAATGCCTGCCACGCAGATTTCCGAAATAATATTTATGTGTTTTTTCTTGTTATACACAGTACCACGTCTTTATCCCTAAAAAGGCAGATTGAGCTCTGGGCCAAAAAACCTATGGGCTACTTTTACGGTTGCAACCTCAGCACTGCGACTTTGGAGCCCGTGGTGCGCTTTTTCGCTTTTTTCGTCTTTGATATGCACTTGATATTACTCTAAGCCGTAAGCCACAAGGCCTGACGCCTGCCAGATTTATCACAGGAAATGAAAAAAATTGAGAAACTAATAAAAAGCGTTTAAAATGAAATAAAAGCGTTTGTTTAGGCTAGTGATTCTGTACACGACAAAACAAACATCAGTTGCAGAGTGCGGGGAGTGTGTACCGTACCTGCGAACTCACAGTTCGTATCGATTTGCCTCGTGTCCTAACTATGCTGTCTGCAGTGCTGGCATCAACCAATTAATTTCTTTAAACAATTGATTAATCGATTTAAGCTTTAATCGATTAAATCAATCACGATTAAAACTAATCGCGATTGATTTACTCGATTAAAATTTAAATCGTTTAATTTAAAGTAATCTTTAATCGTTAATTTTATCAACGATTGACGATTGACTACTTAAATTTTGTTAAAGATTGATTTGTTTTTAATCACTTAATTTTAATTAATATATTATTAAAAATAATAGAAGTTGAAAAAGATCCTTTATAGTGAAATTAAAAGCTAAAACATGTATAATTTTGCAAAAATAATCATTATATAGTTCTAATTTGATAATCCCGTTCCTTTTAACACTATTGATAGCGTAAGTCTAAAGTATTAAAAAACACTTTATTAAAATGTTCACATAAATTATTGATTTTTTTAAAACAAATGTTTAAATAAAATCTTCGCTAGTATCGATCGGCACTTATCTTTAGGATGGACAAACGGGAATCTAAAACTCAGCGCAGTTGGGTGAAAAGACGAGAACTTATCTATATCTTAACGTATAATGATTCGAATAAATTAATCGTTTATCCACTGAAGAAAACTGACTTAATCGTAATCTGGATTAAGGATTGACGATAAGATTAAATTAATCGTTATATATATATATATATATATATATATATATATATATATATATATATATATATATATATATGCAATGAAAGCGTTCGTTCAAAATAGCGATTCTGTACACGACAAAACAAACATCAAGCAGAGTACTGGGACTCGGAGAGAGTGTACCGTACCTGTTAACTCACAGTTACTTTGCTGTGTGTTACTGTGCAAAATCTTTTTTGATTTATCATTAAGTCCACTGCTGAGCATAAGCCTCTCCCAAGGATTTCCAAAATGACCGATCTAATGCGGCCTGCATCCAGCATTTTCCAGCGACCTCAGTCAGGTCGTCTGTAGGTGGGGTCGCCATTGGAAGTGCTGCCTACTCATAATTTTATTCATAAGATAAAACGCTTTATTATAACGTTAGAATCTTACGCTGCCGGGAGTGCAAATAGTAATAAATAGGACATTAGAACTAAAGCCGGGTTTATCTTGAACGGTGCCGTAAGCCGCTGCAATGGTTTCTTATCGCTACACTCATACAATTTCTACGATAATTAGAAGCAAACTTTGTCGTATTTGTAGAAAAATAAAACATTTTAAAGATTCAATTTTGTTTTTCGTTTATTTTTTTTACTGAATTAAATAGTAGGAGGCTGAACGGCTGAACTGGACCCTTATTCCAAAATGGACACAGCAGACGTATGTACGTAGCCATGTGTTCGCATTTCAGTGCAGTCAAACCAAATTGAAAGATACGAAATATTTTTACTTTTGAATAAAAGATATCGATACAAAATCACTCAAACGTTTATTAATTACGTCATATGCGTATTTTGGGATTGTTGCATATTTGCCACAAAGTTAATGCGTCAGTGAAAAAAGTACCTATGTGTAAATTTGCCACACCTCTATTTCTTTATTATATTTTTTTTAATCATAGGTGCTCTACGTAGATATAAAAATAAATTTAATTCCACGAAGAGCACCTGTGAATATTAGGTGCTCTTCGTGGAATAGGCCAGGTACTATTCGCCAGGTGCTATTCAGAGGGGTGCTCTAAGTGGAATAGCTTAGCTCGGTGGGCATTACTAGCGCTGTCGCAAGTTAACCATCTCCGGGCGGGATTCGCACTTGAATAGGAGACCACAAGTGGCATATTTTTTTTTTCGAAAACGCCCTTGCTCCTATCGTCATTGTATCGCAGTCGTTAATCTATGTCAAATGCCTTTAAGCAGCCTGAAAAATCTGACACCACTGTTCGCCACTTACACACACGAAAAAATAAACAAACAATAGCAAAGCTCTGGGCTGACTAGGCCGTGCAAACCAGTCATCCCCGGACGGCAAAACAGAATGACCGAGTGAAAGCCTTCGTCCAATATTGCCGAGGTATACTGAGAGATACAACAGGAATATAATTATATATCACTACATCAAATATACATTATCCCTCGAATTCATAAAGATTAACAAACGGTCGACCTATTTTAGTTAAAATATGTTATGTCCCTTTACTCTTTAAAATTTTTGACATTGAAAACTATTAGCAAACGATTGTCAATTTTAATGAATATGAGGGTATATCTATCCTCTATTATTCTGATTCTTTCCCTTTGACCTTCACGCCCACCTTTGTTTATTGAAAGTTTTAATTGTTAACACTGGTGTCGTATTCTTTTAAATTTTTTCGAGCTGCCTGCAGGCTCTGAAAAAGCCTAGGCTGCTATCTTGTGTGTGACAACAGTTATAACAACACACTACTCGTATTGAACTAGCATTCAGGTTTGTATGAAATATATACATACAAGTTGAAAATGACCGTACTTGAGTACAAACACAGAGGTACAAGTTGCGCCTAGTAAGGTTCGATCTCCTGCCTCACAGACGCCCGTGCCTAAACCGCTTGTCCACCATCGCTTCAGTTCGATAAATTGAACCAGAGTACCCAGAGTAGTGTTTGATTGATATATTTTACAAAGTAGTAAAACACAAATTAAATTCTTCTCGTATTTGAACGGTCTTCTTCTTAGCGAGTCGGAATGGCTTCTTTATAGGGTTGTGATTGTGAACCAGTGCGTGGCCTGGCCACACCTTCTTCCCTGTCGTTCGCCGAGTTTAATCATGGTTTAATATATTTTACAAATGATTGGAGTCGGTTGGACATAACGGTCGTTATTTGAGAAACCCCACTTGACTCGGTTCTCGTGGCATCTCCCAACACTAGCCCTGAGCCGTTTAAGAACTTCCAGACTAACAAGGGAAAATCACCACCACTATTTTAGCGATATAATAATCTAAGAAAATAAATAATCTAAGAAGGTGAGTTCGGGTCCGACCGTCTTGCCGAGCGGACGCATGCGCTCACTACCTGCCGAGACCGTAACGTCCCAATCGTAAAGCCCCGTAATCGTTCCCGCCGGTATTAGAGTAAAACGCAGTTCAAGTCATTTGGTCTGCGCATGCGTGCATATTTGTGAGTGCAGTGTATGGTGTAATTATAGATACTTATTCAGAAGCTAATAGTGAATACGACCACGCAGATTCAGCTATAAACCCTGCTGAGTTAATTGGTGAAATCAATCCTTTTTATATTTATTTATATATGTATTATATATAGGCATACAGTTTATCCTAACTGTCACTGCATGCCAATCTAGAAACTATCCTTCTCATGTTCTCCCCTCTGTTCAGGAAAATCAGTAATTACAAGACGTAGGTAATAGTCTTACACAAGAAAGTCGTGAGACTTTTAATAGCTTCGTAACAGAATGCGATTTGATTTATTTTGTACCAGCATACCTCGTATAAAGCAAGTATTAGCTAATAAGTTCTATGACAAATAACTTGTAATTAACTTGACCGCTAAATTGTTTAATAGGCACTTACACTTTATTAGTATTTGTTCCATAAATGTATTACTTGTCTAATTGTAAAATTGATAAGATCGAGTGCTTTGTATAAAACCAAACCTCTTCAACAGTACCTAATTTTCCGTTTATCTGACATCCACTTTTTGATATTGTGAGTATTTCTTTTTTCTATCCATTTAATAGCAGAATTTATGTAGTATTTGTTATTTTAAAGTTCAGAATATTACCTTATAAATAAAGACTTGTAATTGGCACTTAGTAAATTCAATAAGCTGTAAATCTTCAAAAAAAAAAAAAGATGAGAATTTAAAATCTTTACTTAAATATATTAATTATACTACTGCGTTCATAGTAAGCAACGACCTAAAACACCACGCGTGGTACTGAAAAAGGCCCTTAATATACTACACCAGAATCTGATAACTAAAATAATCTAGCTAAGGACAAATCTACTATTTTTACAAAGCAGGCCACTGCACTTTCAACTAACCAGAAATTTACGTAAAACATTTCGTTTAAGAAAAAGTTATTGCCTCTTCGTAAATTACCAACATAGGCACGTCGATAGCACGGTAAAGCGCAGTGACACTGTATTTACCACTATTGATAATTCTATTCACGAGATCCTGAACAAACTTATACTCGGTTGAATGTCTCACTCGCGGTTTTGAATTCAATTATCCGGCTGATCTAGCCAAGCTGCAAAATAAATCAACTACATCACTAGTTTAAAAAGACATCAACTCAATTCAGTTCAAGTATATCTTTGTTGTCGTAGGATATTTATAGTATCTTTATAGTATCTCTTGGTTTTGTCACTTTGTTGTGTTGCATAATTGTTGGCGTCAAAAGCTAGGTCCCCTGCCGCCTCCAGGGTGTTCGTGCGGAGGAGGTGGTGACGGGCTGCAATTACGCATCTCCTCTAGACAGATACCTAATAAATAAATTCTGGATCGGTGAGGCTAATAAAATTAAACTATATATGTATCACACGAAATAGCTTTCAGCTAACACTACTAACCTCATAATAAAAAATAAATAAATAAAAAGAACAGAAAATCGACATTCATATTATTAGCTAACTCCATAACTTCTTTATTTTCTTCACGACAAACATAATCTGAACACTAACCAGCAAACCAGCCTATCGTTACCTGAAAACTAGTAATACACTTCTACAATACTGGTATTAAAACTAATCAACCTTTATAAAATCCATATATACCCCAAATGACTTGGAGCCTAAGTCTAAATTGAAAGGAAAACTAAACACTCTACCTCATATTCTGATCCCGTTAACAACTAAAAGAGACTGCAGACTCAACGTTATAAGCATTAATACGTAGCATCCGCACATTAGTATAACAGTATTGCACATATATAAATTATACTCCAAATCTCAACATTCAGATTTAAAACAAAAACAATTAGAAAGTACCTATACATTAAGCTAACACTCCGTAAATTAAAAGTTGCGTAACCCTGAAAGATATCTGAAACAATACCCACAGGAAAACAATTGAAACAATACTAGAAAATCTCCTACAAAATTCCCAAACCCTGAAAGGCATTGTGAACCAAAGGCATCAAAAAAAAAAAAAAAAAAACAAATAAACCGCGCTTTCACGCGGCAAAAATAAGAGCCTGCAACATATTGTGTCGTAAAACATCTGCGGACCACTATGAGCTTAGAACCATTACTTACCTAAATTTAAATAAAGGAAATTTTGACGTAAAAAGTGCGCCCTAAAAACATTAAGAACGAATATTGCCCAAAATACAATAGCGCTCGCAATAAATCCCTCGCCAACCGATAATTCTGAACAGCCTCAAATAAGACACTACATATAGTAATAAAACAGCTGCACACAATGAATACAAGCCGAAACAAAACAGTTAGAAAAATGGCGGGAGATGGTAATTGTTTGTATAGAGCCTTAGCGGACCAAATTAACAATATTTTCGGAGTAACTTTTGACCATCACATGATACGCCGTGACTTAGCCTCTTACGTTAAAAACAACAAACATGTGCCTAATATTAACCTAGCACTACAGAATAACATCTTAGACTGCATCGACCTGTCTTGTCCAAAAAGTAGTATGACATCAGATGAACTCATCATCAGATATATAGAAAATCAATTTGAGGATGGCTTCTGGGGGGGAGAGGACATCCTCATAGCAGCAGCAGAATATTATGTTATAAACGTTCACGTATATGGGCAAAACAGGAATCCAATTGTATATCATCCATCAGATAATGCTGTGGCAAACATCTATTTATACTTCGAGAATAGTCACTATGATAGTATAGCTAACTTCGAAACACCACACAAACAGCTATTACCTAATACAGAAAATAACACGGAAGGCCATAAAACGAATCAAGTACTTAACGAGATCTTAGATATTTCGCAAGACGTCACCAAAGTACGTAATACACTCTCTTCCGAATCCGAAAGTTCTCAAAACAACTATATTTGCACAAAAGGGAGACGTTCGCCCACTGTAATACGCGTACTACCTAAACTTCCACCCATGCCATGCGAAGCTTTATCAATTGCCACCTGGAATGTACTAGGATGCGCAACACTACGCGATAAGAACAATATAGATAAACTTCTTTCAGACCGCAATATAACCATTGCAGGCCTACAAGAAACTCATATGGCTACCGGAGGCTATAAATCAAAGCACTACAACTGGATACTAGGTGGAGGCAAAAGTGCTAAGGAATACCGAGGAATTGCCATCCTAATTAACAAAAAAATTTGACTACAACATAATAGGCATATATCGCGAAAGCCGTGACGTAATAGCAATAAACTTAAAGATAAAAATTGCCGATGTCAATGACCCAATAAATATTTTCGTCATTAACACGCATATCCCGTCAGAATCAACATCCCGGTTCTCACAAGTAGGAAATCTTATTAGGAAAACCCCAAGCAATACCTTCTTAATCATTATCGGTGATTTTAATGCCCATATAGGTATAGAAGATGTACGTGAATTAGGACTCCAAATCGAGACATTCAAAACATTAATCGGAAAAAATCTCTACCATAATACCTCAAATGCTAACGGAAACCTTTTGCTCAATTTAATACAGCAATACAAACTAAAAGTAAACAGTACGTGGGGCAGACCCACATGTAGGACCACATGGTCACGGGGAACAAAACAATCGCAAGTCGACCATATTATCACCGGTACGAAAAGGGGCATATTTTTCCACAGTATTATTGGTGAAAAAGGTCGGAAAGTTAAATCCGATCATAAACTGATATGGGGAAAAGTACAAATGACATCTTTTACATATAAAACGGGTTACCCAAAAAACAATCAAAAATGCCAATTCAAAAAAATCCAATATAACCATAAAAATTACGACTTCGAGCTTTTACAAAATAAAAAGAACTTGACAATCTACCAGAACGCGGTAAAAGAAAAAATCCAATTAGTTAAAAAAGAAGAAAACTCAAATAAGAATTTGACGGACAAAAACGATAACACACTTGAATGGGACACCCTAAATAATATTTTAAAAGATGCTGCACATAAGGCACTACAAAAACCTGCTGCTAAATCAAAAGAAAGCAGAGTCGCTTTAGCAAATTTTCAAAAGGCGTTATTCCAAAAATCACAATATCCCCAAGACAAAAAAGTACACCAAAATGTAACTATAGCGCGAAAAAAACTTAAAACCATCTTAGAAAAAGAGGAAACATACAAAACAAAAAAAATTTTTTCAGGGCCTAAGCAAGACACACAAATCCCTACGTATGAAAATAACTTACAAATTTCTTAGAAATCATAAAAGGAATTATGCACGAAATCAATCCAAACACTACATTCCAATGTCTAACTGGATTGCAGACGTAAGACAAAGCAAAGGGCGACACGTTAATACCGCGAATGAAACAGGCCTTGCCTATACGAAGATGGAGCCCCCTAACGTTGAGAACATTAGGAATATTATACAGCGCATGAAAAAAATGCCACTGTCCCAGGAACCGATCACGTTGTACCCGAATTATACAAAGCAGCCCCAATTGAATTCTTAGAAGAACTCACCAAAACTATGGCTTTGATATGGCACAAAAATGAAGTTCCTAAGGAGTGGCGCCTCACTAAGCAAGTCCCCATCCCGAAACAACCTCACCCAAAAAACATAAATGATTTCAGGAAGATATCTATTTGTAACGTAGGATATCGAATTTACGCGAATTACTTATTAGAAAGGCTAGACTCGGCTATCACTAATTTAGGAAATTATCAAGCGGCTTTCTTGAATAACCGATCAACTGAGGATCATATTTTTACACTTAGATGTGTTTTAGATATTAAGTGGAGAGAAGGAGCGGTAGTTTACGTTGTGGCCCTTGACCTAGAAAGAGCATTCGATAATGTCAACTTAGAAGTACTTAAAGATGTACTGCTAACCAGAGTAGGTGCACCTCTTACTAACAGAATAATCAAAGCATGTATGAACGACGAAACTTTCATATCATGGTGCGGACAAAATTCGGAAACTATCAACAAGGGCAAAGGCGTTAAACAAGGCTGCCCCCTATCTCCAAGACTGTTCACAATAATTATCGATGAGGTACTTAGAACACTGGAGGAAGAAGAAAGCGCATTGAGACTCGACCAAGATCTGGAAATAACCCTGCCCATGATATTATCTTTCGCGGATGACTTGATACTGATCGGGGAAGAAATAGAAGTAATCGATCGAATCATTACAAAAATGAAAGAACTTCTCCGTTCAGTTGGTCTCACCATAAACGAGACTAAAACTAAATTAGTTATTCGAGACCCTCATGGACCTCCTGTCGAAGAACAACGAAGCAGAATACTTGGAGGAGCCATAATTAAACCCATGTCAGAAATCAAGTACTTAGGCACATACATTTCAGCTACACACAACCGGAAATCAACTATCAAAAACCGTTGCGTCAAAGCAATAAAAAATTCAAAAATGTTATTACCATTTATACAAAAGAATCAAATAGAGTGGAGCATCGCAGTGTTAATGTACAAAATGGTAATTAGGCCGTGCATGACATATGCTTTGAACGTTTCTGCATTGACAAAACAAAATCGGTCAAGACTTAGGAAATACGAACGCCAAATACTTCGAGGATTACTTGACGTCGCCAAAGACACACCAAAACAAAAAATAAAAGAAATCCTGAAAGGAAAGACTGTATCCAAAATAATAAAGGTACGAAGGATATCATACTACGGTCATATACTGAGACGCCCAATCCCACACCTACTTCGTGCAATTTACAAACGCAAAGAAGCCAAGCGGAAAGTTGGACGACCTATTTATACTTGGGAAGACTCCCTCAATCACGATATCTGCCACTACACACACAAAACAAAAGCAGAATGGATGGAAATAGCAGGAAATCGAACCCTCATTAAAAAAGAAGCGGAAAGAATCTATGAAATATCAGAAACTGATACAGAAACTGAATTAGAATCGGAAGAAGAAACACCAAACCAACCAATCGCCCGAGATGGCCTACAAGCAACACCCCGAAGAAATAGATGTCGCAAAAGACCCAGACCACCGACACCAATATCGCTTAGACAGTGATCAGTACACCAATCTCTGTAACACCACAACACCAAAATCAGTAAATCAATTTTGTTTTCGTCTTTGTATGGCCAGTGCCCCCACTGGCCATACAGGGACGAAAATAAAATAAATGAAACCATGTGGATATCACTTACAAAATAGTAAACTAAACTTGGTATGAGGTAATAATACGATGCGGGAAAAAAAAGAAGGGGAAAAAAAAACGGGAGTGACGAAAGTGAAGGGGAGAAAAAAAAAAATTATTTACTTTTATTTCTCCAGCTTCGAGGCGCTGTATTTTTGCGAACTTTTATTACTTTGCTGAACTAAAAAATGTGGGGTCCTTGATTTTTGATAAGCCTCAGACAGAAATCAGGAGCCAGAACCCATTAGCCTAGAACAAAGAAGCAGGATTCAGAAATCGAACTACATAAAAAAAAATAATAATAATGTACATAGGAACCAGAAAAATCAGTAAACAGAAACAGAAACTCGGCTGCGAAAAACAGAAAACCCAGAAGCCAGAAGTGAAGAGTGTCAAGACCAGTAAACTGAAGTCAGAAGTCAAATTCCAGAAGACAAACCAGAAGGCTGCACTATTACGACACTGCCAACAAATCTCTAATCTTACGAAGAAGACCTGCAGAGCAACGCGACGGATACAAAACAACAAAGCAGTCTATTATCCTTCCAAGTATATATCACACACCAAGTATTATATCTATCCTCCCCATACTGATTTGATGCTGGTATTCGGTCGGTTCTTTCAACTCCCTCTCTCTCCCCTACTCCCTGACTGCGAATATCTCCTACACTCCTTTATCCCTATCTACGAGTCTAACTGGTTTCTCGAGCCATGAGAGTGGTATAACGAGGTTTGGCGTCGCCATGTTCTAGGGACTGAGGACGATATACATGCATCGGCTTTGGTCTGCAAGCGTGATGACGTACTCTCCAAGGTAAACCTCATTCATAAGCTCTTGCAGCGTAACTGCTGGCTGGGAGGACTCAGAACAGAACAGAACAGAACAGAAGAAAATAAATAATCTAAGAAGGTAATCTAAGAAACGAATACCTACAACGCAGGATAAACCTCATTGTGCCTCGAACACAACTGTATAGACGTCCTAAAACAACGTGGAGCTTGTACCTCATTTCAAATGCAGAGCGATGCATGTAGCCCGTCCGACCAAGATTATTTCCAAGAATTAATTTGAGCCCGTTGTAACCACGGTTACATTTAAGTAAGTAAACTTCATTATGTCACAGAATTGGGTGCGTCCGACCATTTTGGCTTTTGTCTCTCATGGGTATACCTACTTTGTCAAAAAAAATTATTTGTTCTTTCAATAATTTTTTTCTTGTTTATAGTCCACTGCTGGACTATGGGCCTCTGCTATTGGGAGAGGCCCTTAGTTTAGAGGAAGAATTTGGGCGGACGGGTCTTTGCTACTTGTACTTTGTACTTTTGTCTCTTACGACACCCGTCAGAGCACAAAAAGTTGATGAAAAGTTTTATTCCGTCCGTGCCGTCACCACACCAATGGGAGGTAGGAGGTGGTTGTTTCTATTACAAATAAATTTAGTCCGTTTCCAAATCGAACCTACCAACTCCCTCGCAGTGAATATGCAAGTCCCTATCGAAACATTGGATTTTCACGGCATGTTCATTCAGTACTCTATAGAAACGTACGAGATACACACAGACAGCTGTAAATCCAACTAATATCATTGTGTGTACATAGATACTGACATACGGGTGCTCACATAGTACAAACGCCAGTAACATTGGACTTCCGCAAAGTAACAACTCTATCTATTCATTCTTTTTAACCTTTTACACTCCAGCGCTTTTTAATGTTACTTTAGTTTTACCCTCGACGAAATCTAGTAAAAATAGTATAATTTCTACCACTTTAGTTGTCAATGGCGTCTTAGTCACGTGACCGTTTTGCAACTGAAGTGGTCGATGGTGCTGTGATCATTCTATGAGTCTGTATGTGTCGGTGTAACTCAGTAAGCGAGTTGGAGCCGTCGCACCTGAACTGACGTTTTAGTATCGACGCTTTCTGAAAGCAGTTACTCTGTGAGCAGTTATTGAATGTACTTACGTAAGTAAGTATAGATTTAAAGCTTATATATTTAAAAAATATTTAAAAAGAAATGCTTTTATCTAAAGTGCTCCTCAAGACGAATTAAACGAGCCCCAAACTCGATGAAGTTTCGCCTTTTCATTTCAGAGTTCCTTTGGCCACTTTCCGGCTCCGTCATCAGTCATCATAATATTGCATTTTCACGCGATATACGAATGAGTGCAAAATTCCAGCTCAATCGGAAACCGGGATATGAGTCAAATTTAACTTGCAAGATTTGATTACAGACAGACCGACAGACTACGGGAAAGGTGAAACTAAATAAAAGCTTGTAAAATAGTAATAGGTTGCGACCTGCATTACCTATTGATATAATTCCAACTCTCGCCTATACGCTTGATTGGCTCATATGATCTGCGCGGGAAGAGAACAGCTGGTACATTCTAAGTTTTTTCTTAACTTTCAGTCCAGCATTGAATAGCTGATAAGAATATAACCGTATAGAATACCTAGAAAAGACCATCCATATCAGAATAATATCGATGAAAAAAGCATCTTTCGAACCTGTGAAACATTCTTCTCAATTTATTAGTTCTGGACTTTTCTTCTCTACTCTCTCTGAAGAAGCATTGTAACAGATGCAATCAGTAACACACTTCCTACATGAGAATGAGGGCTCTTTTGAAATAAACAATAAAAATAAAGTGTTTAAGTTGATGGTGGATATATCGCATTCATTTTTATCAAGAAATCTTTACAACACTTTTTGTCAGAACTGAATCAAAAGCATTGTAAAATCTTAGTCAGAAGAATCAAACCATCATTCAACTTATTAAAACTACAGATTTCAGCACCTGCAAACTGTAACTTCATTTAAAATTTAAAACTAACCGCCATTTCCATTTAGAACAGATGGAGAAGTTTCAGCGCCTGAATAAAATACAAAGGCAATACAAAATGGCTCGCGAAGTCCGCGCGGATTGCTATGAGTCGGCGCCAGGCGCTCAAATTGCTTTTGTTACACTATTTCAGCAAATAGATTGGTAAGTATTATACAACTAAATAATTTTCATTTCATCTACTCGAAAAACGATGTTTTTATCCCAAAACATTTGGAGCCAATGTTACTGCCGATTCTCTCGGGACTGAAAAGTGAAAAAGAAAATATCTAGGGATTAAAACAATTTGAAAACTGAACACGATGTAGAATCAAAAATAAAGTTGGCAATCTAGCCAACATTATTTTTGATTCTACATAGAAAACAATAAATAATTGGCACAGACATCGTAGATATCTTTTTTAAATTTGGAATACGTACAGTTTTCAACATGGATGAAAGTAGGTAAACATTTTTATGTTCTTCGCTTCGGAAAAACAAATAATTATAATTAAAAAAAAACACGCATTTTAGTCTTTGATTCAAAATAATTACAAAGGTTTTAGATTTAATTATATTGACATGTAATTATTTGTGTTAATTTAAATAGTTTAACGTAAGTTTAAGCCGATAATTAATATGAAATTTATTTATAAAAATATAAAGATACGATTGATCACGAAAACAAAGCTATGAGTCAAAATTTTATACAAGCTACTGCGCTTCGAAAAATTATTTCTTAGTATATTTATTGAATGAAAATCACACCAAATAAAAGTTAACATCTGTCGGTTGAACTCTGATTTAGGTTTTGCAGGTGTTCTACTTTTCTTTATATTCTGTTTTGTATTTGCTATTTTTCTCAAAGATAAAGATAACTGTGCTACTCGAGTAAGATAATATTTTTACTTCGGGGAATATATATTCAAGTAACATTACCTTACGCTTCACTCAAGATTCCACCGTAGAATCACTCGCTACGTTCGTGATTCAATAACTGTGGAATCCTTCGCGCTTAATTCAAAACACCCTCACCTTAAAAATATTGCCTTATCCCCCTCGTAGCACAATCTACTATTTAATAAAGGTAGAAGTATTTTACATGATATTTGTAGATAATTTTATTTCAATTTCAAGTGTTACAAAGAAATGCTCAACAAATTAGGAGGAAGTCGAAGCTTTGATTTTTTCACCGAAACATCGATTTTAAAAATATGAGTACTGCATTAAAAAATATTCTGTAGGTAGGTAAATATATTTTATTGATATTACTTACGTGCGTAGCCATGTAGAATATTTTCACCTGTTGGTATTAAATTGATACTACCTACGCATCTTGTAAATAAATACAAAATATTATACAAACAATAAACTACTAAAAAATACTTATAAGAGCGTATGCACGTAACGTATTTTTTTACGCGTTAATGTATGGCTCACGTTTTAAAATGCGCGTTCACGGCGCTATAGACTGTTAGATGACCAAAAAGCAGATTGTCGCAGGGAAGACGCATAATTTTTGTTGTCTTATGCTATGAAAAGAGTTCCTAAAAATAGGCATGTCCAAGAAAAAACTACCTTGCTAACCCAAAATCCCTTTAAAATATAAAGGTTACAAAGTCACGTCCGCCTTTGGACGGGGGCGTCTCGGAGCGCCTATGAAAGACAGGACAGGAGTGACGTCACTTATGTCGCAATAGTAGGCGTGTTGTAAGAACATTTGTTCGGATGCTATGTCAAATATTGCATTCACAGGATTAGCCTCATAAAAAAAGTAGCAAAATTTTTTAAGAAAATCCTATTTTCCTTTTTATTTCTTCTAAAATTGACTTTTTCAATCAACTAAAAACCAAAGTTAATGAATCAATAAAAAAATATAATTGTGTTTAAAGGCCTTTTTTACGTAAATGCTTACAAAACCAGAGACAATTATCAAAATCTACTCATTATGCATCTTCTCCAACCGAGGAGAGGGAGGGGATCTGGGGGATTACTTCGATTATTGAATTTGTAGTTTGTGGGTTATAAGAATAGAATATGACGATTTGTCAAGTAATATTCGAAACAAAATAGTTTTCCCTCGAATACCAGTTTCATGGACACTAACTTCAGTATTTTCAACCAACCAAACAACGGTGTTTTTACCGCCCGTGCGTACGGTCTAATATGAACGATTGACTGACCTCCTTTGCACAGTCTTTTAATTCAAAAGCCGCGTGAGCAAATAAATGTCTAAAAGTAAGTATATGAATTGCTTTGAAGTATGAGTGACTGTAGAACAATATCCCTCGGAATGTTTTAATTATAGGGCTATTGACATAGGTATAACGACAGGTCAGGTGAACTTAGGTGCGAGTCAGGCTTGCGACGTTAAGGTTCCATACAAGTCAAAAAAGAGTGACAATAATAATCAACGCAAACAGTTTTGCAATGAAACTAGAAATACTTATATAAATAATAATATTTTAATTCTTTCTGCGCAAAAAAATACTTTTATTTAATTTAGTATTTTATTTGGAACACCCATCAACTTCTTATACATATGTATGCAAAAGTAGACCAGACACGTTATCACGTCCTTATCCCTGGCGGGGTATATAAATTAAGTCCGCCATTTGTTAAAATAGTATTTTATGCAACAGTTGTATAACGAGGGCTAAAAAATGCGAGTGGCGCAAGTTACGATGCGAGCCTTGGCGAGCATCGTAAATTGACGCCATCGAGAATTTTTGCCTACTTATACAACGTTGCATACAATACTTTTTCTACGACTACATTTACTAAAATAAATACAAAAATAAACAAAGAAAAGTACGAAATACTACCATATGTTTGGTATATACTAGGTATCTATGGAAGCCTTATTTTTTTTTATTGACGTCTTCCTAGTGACTAAAAGTGCCATTTTTGAAACATGGAGTCACTTAAACGAATGTTTTTCGTACTAAAAACCGTTTGTTCAGTGACTCCACGTTTGAAAAATGGCACCATATGTTAAAATAACGATTTTATTATGTTGGCAGTATGATAGATCTAAAGAAAAAAAGTTATAGGTCTATGGCTAGGAGTATC
The DNA here is from genome assembly GCA_943193695.1 of Acrobasis suavella. NCBI lineage: Eukaryota > Metazoa > Arthropoda > Insecta > Lepidoptera > Pyralidae > Acrobasis > Acrobasis suavella. The sequence goes on from OW971928.1 coordinate 37,425,813, forward strand.
GTTTTGGCGAAATAACGACACATGTGCTATTATATTAGGAATAGACTATAGACTTTTCTGAAATCATATAATCTATGTTCTTATATTAGTGTTCGGGACCATTTAAAAGACAGATAACAGTACAAGAGTAGAAAAAGTATATTTGTACTTTGGAACAATAAAGTTTGATAAAATAATAGTATTTTATGCAACAGTTGTACAAGACGGCTCAAAAAGTGCGAGTGGCGCAACTTACGATGCGAGCCTTGGTGAGCATCGTGAGGAGACGCCATCGAGCAGTTTTTGACGTACTTATACAACGTTGCATACAATACTTTTTCTACGACTATATTTACTAAATAAAAAACAAAACAAAACATTGAAAAATATGAAATTTTTTGACATATTATGTTAGGCAGATACTAGGTGCCTTGGTAAACTTCATTATTTTAAATTGACGTTTACTTTCTATAGTGACTATGTTGAAAAAACATTTTTTCTTATTTTGACAGTAAAATTTTTATTTCGGAAAGTTTTATTTTTAATACGAACTGTTTTATGAATTAGTGTTGATCGATAACAACCTTAATATAAGTGCATCTACATTTAGGCATTATCGTGCACAGATTAGGGGATCGATTATCACTCGCGTCCGTAGGCTTTACCCTCGAGACCCTACACGTGATCCCCGGGTGGTGCTAAAGAGTGATAACTTTTAAGGTGGTAGAGCCCAAATATATTAGCTACAACAACACCTTTAGGTCATAAATCGGGTTTGCTCGAGCCGGCAAAATTCCGCTTTTGATGGCTGCAAAATCTAAGGGTAATTGTCATAGCAAGCGCTCTCCGGCTACGCCCTCTGAGCTGATAGTCGATTTTTGTAATATTAGGGGGTTGCATTCCAACCTTGATGCAGTTCATTTTCACCTCGAGACTGCAAAGCCAGTTTTGCTATTTCTTACCGAGACGCAGATCTGTAATCCATCAGACCTGTCATACCTGCATTACCCAGGCTATATCCTGGAGGCCAAGTTTCACCCCCATGCAGGCGTATGCGCATATTTCAGGGATGAGATCTGTTGTCGGCGTCTCTATAACTTGGAAGTTCCGGATTTTTCTGTATTATGGCTTCTTGTAGATACTGGCCTTGATCACATTATTTACGCCTGTGTCTACCGTTCGCATAGCGGTCATAAGGTCCAGCAACGTTTTCCCTCTGCGCAGTTGGTGTTTTTGGGAGACTTTAATGCCCACCACAGTGAATGGCTGTACCCATACCGGGAAACCGACCACGCTGGGAGAGAAACCTATAAATTTGCGATGACCTACGGCCTCTCTCAACTTGTCAACGATCCTACTCGTATTCCTGACGTTTTTGGCCACACTGAGAGTTGCCTGGACCTTCTGCTGACAACCGACCCTGACAGGCAATCGGTGTCCGTATTACCGCCGCTTGGGACATCGGATCACTGTGTTGTGAAATCTGTATCCCACTACTCGCCACCTGATACCAGTCTTAAAGGCACTAGACGAGTATGGAGGTACAAGTCGGCAGATTGGGATGAGATGCGGCATTTTTTCGCGTCTTACCCTTGGCTGCGAGTTTGCTTTTCTTCGAGTGATCCTTCTTGCTGCACGGATGCTGTCTCGAGTGTGATATGCCAAGCGATGGAGTATTTTATTCCTTTCGCGGACGTATCCCTTGAAACTAAAGCTCGCCTATGGTTCAATGCCGACTGCCTCTCAGCTGAGAAGCGTAAGCGGGAAGCATACTTGGCCTGGGCTGATGCTCGCAAAAGCAAAGCTGCTGATCTACACGACACGAAGAAAGCATATAACGCTGCTGCCAAGTCTTGCAAAAAAGTGTTCAGAAAGGCTCGTTTCGATCACGTAGGTCGTATTGGAGACAAGATTGCTTCTTGTCCCTCAGGAAGTAAAGCATTCTGGTCTCTTGCTAAGTCGGTTGAGATGAACTTCTGTCGCCCAATACTGCCACCTCTGCAAAAGCCTGACGGTTCTCTGGCTCATAGCGCAAAAGAGAAAGCAGACTTGTTTGCTAACCTTTTTGCAGATTGTTCGCGTCTAGATAGTAAAGGTAAAAGTCCACCTCAGTTACCTCCGTTCGGCCCCAAGATGCAAGACGTTCAAATCCACCAAAAAGAGGTTCTTAAATGCATGCTAAGTCTGGACGTGAACAAGGCTAGTGGACCTGATGGTATTCCAGCAGTGGTTCTAAAGCGCTGCGCACCCGAGTTGTCCTCTATTCTGACACGCCTCTACCGACTTTCTCTGGAGACTGGCATGGTCCCGAGTTCCTGGAAGCTTGCCAACGTACAACCTGTTCCTAAAAAGGGAAGCCGCTCCGACCCGGCCAATTATCGACCTATAGCAATCACGTCAATATTATGCAAGATTATGGAACGTGTATTGAACAATCGTCTCCTGGCATATCTGGAAACCAACGAGCTCCTTAGTGACAGTCAATATGGGTTTCGGAAGGGTCGCTCAACCGGTGACTTATTGATATATGTCACGCACCTATGGAGCGAAGCCTTAGAGGGTCACGGTGAGGCAATTGCCGTTTCACTCGATATGTCCAAGGCTTTTGACCGGGTCTGGCACGAAGCTCTCTTAAGTAAGCTTCTAGCGTATGGTATATCAGCAAACCTATGTAGCTGGATATCCGATTTCCTGAGGGAACGGTCGATTCGAGTGGTTGTAGAAGGCTGCTCTTCTGACCTAATGGCTATTAATGCCGGGGTACCTCAGGGATCTGTTCTCTCTGCAACCTTGTTCCTACTGCACATTAATGACCTTCTGACATCAGGCATTATTGGCTACGCCGATGACAGCACCGTTGTAGAGAGTTATATGTCCAATGCCCGTACAAGTCCACAAGAAATCCAGTCACTGAGAGAGTCTATGATTGAACGAGTTAACTTGAAATTACAGGGGGTGTCGGATTGGGGTGACGCCAATCTTGTGAAGTTCAACCCGTCCAAAACCCAGGCGTGTCTCTTTTCTGCAAAAAAGAGTAACTTCCAACTTACACCCACTTTCCAAGGTGTTTCCTTGCCGATAGTTGACCATCTTGGGCTTTTAGGCATCAGCGTTACGGCCAAACTCAACTTCGGCCAACAGATAGAGTCGATGGCACTGACTGCTTCCAGGAAGTTGGGCGTCATTTCTAGGGTCCGGCGGTACTTCAGCCCTGAACGGCTACTTAATCTTTATACAGCCCAGGTTCGCTCCTGCATGGAGTACTGCAGTCACTTGTGGAATGGCTCCGCTAAATACCAACTTGAGGCACTAGACTCTGTTGACCGAAGAGCCCGCAGGCTTATAAACAGCGATGAGCTTTCGAATAGAAAATTGCAGTCCCTAGAGCATCGTCGCAAAGTAGCCTGCTTATCGGTTTTCTATAGGATACATTTTGGAGAGTGTTCGAAGGCTCTTTTTGATCTCGTGAAACCCTCACCATTTCTCTATCGGACTACGAGGCGCGGACAGGGGTTTCACCCCTTTGTCGTTGAAATACCTAAGTCTCGAACTAAACGCTTTGACAATTCCTTTTTGGTTCGAGTAGCTAAGGTGTGGAATGAACTGCCTGCGTCTATATTCCCAGAGAAGTACAGCCCCGGGACATTCAAAAGTAGATTGAATGGGTATCTTTTGGATAGGCATGCTTCATCCTAGTCTTCATCGTCGCTTTCCATCAGGTGAGATTGAGGACAAATGCCTAAACCAATAAATTGTAAAAAAAAAAACAGATCTAAAGAAAAAATTCTAGGTCTATGGCTAGGAGAATCTTTTTGGCGAAATAACGACACATGTGCTGTTATATTAGGAATAGAGTATAGACTTTTCTAAAATCATATTATCTACTAGCTGTTGCCCGCGACTTCGTCAGCGTGGACTTTAGTTTATGAGAATGGCTGTTCGGCGTCTTGCGACCCTAGGCTCTGTCTGCAGAGGCTCTAAAACTCGCTTTCCGTTCCACTGTTTGGTTACGATTCCAGATAGGGTTCATAGTGCACCTATTATTAGACAGTGACTTTCAGTAGTTAGAACTGATGCTCATTACGAATTGTTATATGCCTAGAACCGCATTTAAATTTAACAGCGCTATCATCTATCGGTGGCCAAAAAAAAACTAATTTTTAAGAACATTCCGAAACCATAGAAATTGTAAATATTTAGGATCCGTACCCAAAGGGTAAAAACCGGAACCTATTACTAAGACCTGTCTGTCACCGTACCTCATGAACCGTGATAGCAAGACAGTTGAAATTTTCACAGATGGTGATGGTGGTTTACAGCGGCAGTACCTAGCCGCTGTAAAACTTACGGTGTCAACGATTTTACAGCTTTTGCCATGTGCCCATGTGCTACTCCTGCTTCACAGACCTGGCATGGTGGCCGCTTAATTTTTAAGAACGCTCCGAAACCACGAATTTGAAAATATTTAGGATTTCGTACTCAAAGGGTAAAAACGGACCCTATTACTAAGACTTTACTGTCCGTCTGTCTGTCACCAGGCTGTATCTCATAAACTGTGATAGATTTACAGTTAAATTTTCACAGATGATGTATTTCTATTACTGACCGTCTGTGTGTCACCAGGCTGTATCTCATAAACTGTGATAGCTAGACAGTTAAATTATCACAGATGATGTATTTCTATTGCCGCTATACATAACATCACATACTAAAACAGAATAAAACAGTATTTAAGTAGGTAGGTATTCCCATACAACAAACATGATTTTTATAGATAATGGCACGAAACTCTTAGTGCGCGAGTCAATCAATCATCATTTTATATAACGATTAACAAAAGTTTTAGCCAATCGGTTGCATTGGTAACTTTAAAATCAATTTTTCAAATAAAAATGTAGGCCGTGATTCTTTAAATTGATACAACTTTTTTATTTATAAACGGATTTAAATGAAACAAACACTATATGTTAAGTGAAGCGTATCAAAATACATTAGTGAAAACCGCAACCGAATCGGTTCAGCCGTTTCCGAGATTAGCGTGCACAAACGCACAGACAAACAGACAAAAATCCTAAGAATCATTGTTTTGTGTTCTATTGCGTTGACAAAAGCCCTCAACAATATTTTTTCTCATTTATCTTCCATGTACAGATAGCGATTTAGTTTAACAAAAAGGAACTGCACTTATTCCGGGCGGCGAAATCAGAAGGGCGGCAAAATCGTCGAATATATCCATCCCTCCCATGCTACCGATACGGAATGGGGGTGGCGTCTAGTTATTAGGGGCCTGCAAAATTAAACCTTATGGTCAGGACGGACCGAGACACGACGTGCTGTTTAGAAAGCAAGGTACTGGTAACCAAGTAGGTAGCAAAACCAACATATTTTGGCATATTAACATATTTGCCTTCCCCCCCCCCCCCCCCAAACAATTCTATATCCGGTACTGCTCAAAAACTGAATGCTTATTAAAGTAAGAAATAAGCTTTCCTACTTTAAGTCCAAATTGCAGATAAAAGTAGAGAAATAAGCATTCCTACTTTAAGTCCCAATGCATGACGGCGTGCCTCAAGTAACGCGGAGCCACATCGGCCCCTAAAATAAGTGCGACTTCATCCCGAGCCGCGTCCATAGCGGGAAGCGAGAGAAAAGTACTGGGTAGAGATTTCACCGGGTCACTTTTGCTATCGCCACCACCCTATCGATGTGGGCTTTCAAGCTGAGGCATCTGCCGAACTTCACGTACTCCCAGATATTTGGCGTGCGAGTACCTCGGCACATCTTCCCCAAAGAGCTTTAAGGGTGGCAGGAAGCGGATGTTTTCAAAAAGCAATGTCTGCTTCTTGTTTACGTTCACTAAGGAGCCTCAATTTGAAAGCCTGTCAAGCAGGGTGCCTAGGACTGTCTGGAGGCGTACTTTGAATTCAAACTGCAAAAAGCGCCGTGTCGTCGGCGAAGAGGGCCAGCTGAGCCTGGCCGGCAACTGGGATGTCGTCAGTGTATTACGCGTATCACTATGAAAAGCAGATGCTCATGGAAAGAGGCCACATAACAGTCCTAAATAATGTTGGCATGGTTGCTCCAAAAGCCCCTAACCTAACCAAACCTTACGTAACTTTTTTTCATGTTGAAAAGACCTACCGTTTCGTCCACCCACGGGAAGTTGGGTGGAACCTAACCTTACCTTTTTTAACGTGAGAAAACGAATCAAGAAAAATTGTACCCATTAGGGTAAAGGCGCGTGTTGGCACAAACGCGCGTTCAACTCGAAGAACCGTATTTGTTAAGCGAAACCCAGTTTCCATCGCACGATTGGCCCACGTTATGGCGGCATCAGTTGTCAAAAGCCCGCCTCCTGCGCCCTGTGCGCAGGGGATGGATAGCCAGGTCGGTTGTTGCCTCCCAGTCTCTCTCCGCCACCTCTTTGCAGAGCATGACGCTCTCCGCAAAGGCCTGCACTGCTCTCCACGACGTTCATGTGACGGACCACAATCGACAGCGGAAGGTCGTCCGTCCCCCACTACCGTGCACAGTTCAGCGCGGTCTTTCGCCCAGGCTGGGCAGTCCGTCAGGGTAGGAACCTAACTTAACCTAATCTTTCTCGTAGTCAAGGAGTACCAGGCAGCGCGGCACTCACCGCGCTTTTGTCTCTATGATGGTTTAGGAGAACAGAAAAAATGAATATCGTAAAAGACGATCAAGTGAATGGGCGGAAATGTAATCAGCAACTAGGAACCTATCCTGTCACTACCAATTTTGATTCCTTTTTTTCACTATCCCGCCCAAAATCACGCTAAGAAAAGCGTCGTTAGGTCTTTCGGCCCTCGGCTATGTCTGCAGACGCCCAGAGAAGTGCTTAAATTTTAAATTTGTAAATTTTAATTTTTTAATTTTTGAACAGCGACATCTATCGGTGACCAAAAAAACAATTTTGTAAGAATGCTCCAAATTTACCGAAATTGTCAATTTTTAGGGTTCCGTACCCAAAGGGTAAAAACGGGGTCCTAATACTAAGACTTAACTATCCTTCTGTCCTTCTGTCTGTCACCAGGCTGTATCTCATGAAGCGTAATAGATAAACAGTCAAAATTTTCATTGATGATGTATTTTTGTTGCTGCTATAACACCAAATACCAAAAACTAAATAAAATGAATATTTAAGAGGGGCTCCCATACAACAAAAGTGATGTTTTATACATAATGGTACGGAACCCTTCGTACGCGAGTCCGACTCGCACTCGGCAGGTTTTTTAACTTTATATTAACTTTCAATCATCATTTTATAACACAATTTTTCAAACAAAATTGATGACCTGATTCTTTTAATTGATATAACTTTTTTATTTATGAACGGATTTAGATGAAACAAACACTAAATGTTAAGTGAGGCTTATCAAAATACATTAGTGAAAACCGCAACCGAATCGGTGCAGCCGTTTCTGAGATTAGCGTGCACAAACGCACAGACAAACAGACAATAATTCTAAAAATCATAGTTTTGTGTTCTTTTGCGTTGATGAAAGCCCCCAACAATATTTTTTCTCATTTATCTTCCATGTACAGACAGCGATCGGTTACGATTTTATTATATGTATAGATGTTCTTATAATAGAGTTTGGGACCATTTAAAAGACAGATAACAGTACTAGAGTAGAAAAAATAAAATAAAGCCCAGGGCCGTAAGACCCAAAAAAATGACAAAAGGTAATCAAATTAGTGATGGATTGCTAGCCGCATCGCCTATTAATGTGACTTATTTTATCGCACATTCCCTTTATCAGCTTTTACGATATGCTTGGGAAGAGAAACAACTGGTACATTTTAATTTTTTACTCTAGACTAGCACGAAATTTAGATCGATTTGTTCTATTTTGTGGAACCCTATTGAAAACTGTTTTCATCATATGTTTTAGTCGTAAACAAGCGATAAAGTGTCAGTACGTTAGTATAGTATTGTCTTTATGTTCACAGCAGGCATTTTCAATTCGAATTACGTTGTATCTCTACGTACTTAAAGTAATTTATATTCTCACAATTTTTTGCTACAAGGTAAGTGGTTTTCACTAAACTAACCATTTCATGTCTGCAGCCAAAATTTGGTACGTGTTAAATTTCATAGGACACTTAAGTATATAATTGTAATATAAGTAAAGTGTTAAAGAAATACAACGTGTAAAATGTACGTATTAAATCGAACTACAGGCCATACTAGATCACTATAGTATATATTTAAACTAAAATAAAAGTAAAAAAAAAACTTATAATAAATTCGACATTTCCTTACATAAGTGTACCAGCTGTCCAGCAGATGTCCGGGTAATTCATATGGGAACGTATTTTTTTGTAGGTTATCTTTACATATTTTTTTAAGTGAAAAGCCATATAATGCATTTAAGTTATATGTACCTACGCAGAAATTGAGTACATTCTTGGATGATAAATTGTGGCCACAAGGAATTACGTTCAGGAGATTTATATTTTTTAAGAAGAAAATAGACAGTGCAAAGGCCTAGAATATGAACAAAAACCTACAACCACAAAGTGGATAGAAACAGAAATAATGTAATTTTCAACATTTAATTGTAAAAATATAGTACGATCAGCTGACTGTGTGCGTAAACTTTCGTGGCATTGACGTCCTTGCGCTGCAGGAGACATGGTTGTTACCTGAGGACATACCTTATCTAGGAAACTTGGATGACGACTTTACTTTCACGGGGAAATCGTCAATGGATACAACGGCCGGAATACTTAAAGGAAGAAAATACGGTGGAGTAGCCCTATTATGGAGGAAGTCTATATTTACGTCAGTGACCGTTATACCATGCTGCAGTGAGCGTTTAGTGGCGATTGAGATTGTGCATAATAGCCGTTCTGTGATAATATTCTCAGTGTACATGCCTACAGATACGCAGGAAAATATTATTGAATTCACGGACTGCATGGGTGAGATTATAGCAATAACAGAGAATATTAATGTCGAGTCAATGTTTTTGTTAGGCGACTTTAATGCGCATCCAGGTACTCCTTTCTGTAGGGAGTTAGGTGCTATTTGTGCGGAAAAGCTGTGGTCATGTGTAGACATGGAACTTTTGCCGGACGACACATATACTTTCCGTAGTGATGCCCATGGATCACTCCGATGGCTTGACCACGTGGTGGTGAGTAGTGCCGCGAGAGACTTAGTTGTAAATATTTCTGTGTTATATGACGTTTATCTATCTGATTATATTCCGATGACTATTGAATGTAACTTGCAATTGATAACACCTAAGATTGCTGCTCCGCCTTTGTTATTTAACAAGGTAGTGTGGGGCGAACGGAATAGTGATCAGATAAATAAGTATAATGTTTTTTGTAATTCTAAGCTTAAATTTTTTTTTAACTGACTTTCCTAACGAATTTCGTGAGTGTTCATATGATCATTGTAGTAATGTAAAACATTTTCAACTATTAGATGAGTTGTACCGAAATATTGTAGGTATCCTTAGAGAAGGGGCCGAACACTCATATGTAGATATTAAAAATAATCATAAATACAACCATATGACAAAGCGGACAATTCCAGGTTGGAATAAACATGTTAGTGAAGCTCACGAGGAGGCACGATTTTGGTATCGGTATTGGTATTGATATAGTCCAATTCTCATGTGAGTGTAGCCGGTCTTTCTGATCCTAAGAGAATAGCGGACGCTTTTCATCAGCATTTTAAAGTGGAAGCTATACCCGCGCAAACGGCACAGGTGCTCGATGCAATGCCGGTCTCTGAAGTTATATCAGTACAATTTTCTGCTAAAGAAATTGCCACTGTCATATCGCGCATGGAGAGAGGTAAGTCTCCCGGCCATGATGACCTGAGCATCGAGCACTTGAAACATGCGGGAGTGCATCTTCAGAAGGTGCTTGCGATGCTATACAACCTATGTATCAGCCATTGTTATTTGCCGGAAGATTTAATGCACACAGTGGTAGTACCTATTGTTAAAAATATGACGGCGAGTGCCTCTGACGTGTCCAATTACAGGCCTATTTCTTTGGCTACTATCGCTGCCAAAATCCTGGATAGTCTGCTTGATAAGCACTTAGCTAAGCACATAGAACTGCATGACTCCCAATTTAGATTCCGACCAGGGCTGTCCACCGAAAGTGCTATTCTCTGTCTCAAACAGACTGTACACTATTACACGTCTAGAAAAACGCCTGTATTCACCTGTTTTTTGGACTTGTCAAAGGCATTCGACCGTGTAATATATGACATACTATGGAAGAAATTGGAATGTAAAACGAGTGTACCTTCTGACGTTGTGTCCATTTTCAAATATTGGTATAACAATCAAACAAATACTGTAAAGTAGGCCGGTGCTCACTCGGAAGTGTATCGGTTGGAATGCCAAGTGGCTAACATTGTGAAGGATTGTTTGTTAGTCTGTCGGTTTCATTGCTGTTGTAGTTCTCACTGTCGGTAGCATCCATGAACTTTCTCACTATTCGGCACGTATTGAGAATAGCAGCTTTCTGCATATTTATATAGGTAAGTGGTTTTAGATTCAGGAGCTTCAAAGAATGATGTAGATGTCTCGGGATCACACCAGTAGCGGCTAGTACAATAAGTACTATGTATACCTTATCCTGGTTCCATATTCTACTTATTTCATCTTTGAGATCTGCATATTTGTGAATATTTTCGGTTATTGTTTTAGTAATATTGTGTGTGTTAGGTTCTGCAATATCTATCAGGTATGTAGTCTTCTTTAATTTATCTTGTAAAATGATGTCGGGCCTATTATAATGGACAGTACGGTCGGTCAGGATGCTTCGGTCAAAGTACAGTTTGTGTGTCTGGTTTTCTAGAACTGCGTTAGGCGAGTTCTTATAATAGGGTGTGTGTTTGTGAGATGTCTGCAGTAGATTATGTTTGAGTGCAAGTTTTTGGTGTATGATGTTCGCTATCTGATTGTGTCGATATTTGTAATCTGGTTGAGCGAGTTGTGGGCATGCTCCGGTTATGTGTTGGATTGTTTCAGAGTGTATATGGCATTTACGGCACCTGTCGTCTCTTACATTAGGGTCTTTAATTATATGTTTTTGATAGTTTTTTGTATTTATAACTTGATCCTGTATCGCTATTATAAAACCTTCAGTTTCTGAAAATAGCGCGCCCATTTGCAAAAATTTATTTGAAGCTGCTGGATCTATATGGTATTGCTGTAGGTAGGTCGTTAGGATGGCGACCGTGGAGGACTTTTCTTTTCCAATCATCGATCTTGGTATTTTCATGTTCTGTGTCCACAGGTACTCGGTGTGTCTGTCTGTCTGTCAAGTTAAGACGAGTATAGTTTATGTCATTACTAACTATTGCGCTGTGTATTTCACTACTAATGGCTTTTCTAAGAAAGAAACTTTTTAATGATTTTATTTGTTTCTCCCATAGAGCATGAATGTTAATTAGTCCTCGGCCACCGTTATTTCTTTTAATTACTAATCTTTCAATCGCTGACTTTGGATGGTGATGATTATGTTTAGTTAAGGTAGTTCTGGTTAAACGTTCTATTGCAGTTAAGTTACTTTTACTCCATTTAATGACTCCGAATGAGTAAGTAAGTATGGGGATACAGAAAGCTTTAATCATATTTTTTCCTGTAAGCTGACTTTTGGCGATCTTGTTGACTCTTCTTCTGTACTCATTTTGCAAGTTCTTTTTAATTTTAGTGTGATCTAGACCTTTTGACTGCTGATATCCCAAATACTTGTAGAGCTCATTCGGTTCCATTGCTGCTATTGTTTCCGTCTCACTTACTGTACACGTACCAGGCTGAGTTTTGCCTTTAACTATGTGAAGTGTTCTACATTTATCTAATCCGAATTCCATTTTTATATCCTTACTGAAAGTTGCGGTAGTTTTAATTAACTTTTTGATGTCTTTATCTGTTTTCGCGTATAACTTTATATCGTCCATTTAAATTAAATGACTAATGCTAGTTTCTATATTCTCATGTTTGAGGCAATATCCAGCATGGCGGGTATTCAACAAGTATGACAGTGGGTTAAGGGCGAGGCAAAACCATAAAGGACTTAGTAAGTCTCCTTGGTAAATTCCTTTTTTAATAGTTATTTCCCTAGTAGTGATTCTTGATAGTTGTGTGTTTAAAGAGTGTAGTTTTCCAATGGAGCATAGCGTTTTGAAGGAATGACACTATTTTATATTATTTTATATATTGTTAGGATACGCAGCAGCCAAGAGTTTGGAATACTGTCAAAGGCTTTTTTATAATCGATATAGGCACAATGTATTTTTTTTTTCCTGCAAGCGGCGTGCTTGTGAATGACGGAATCGATTATAAGTTGTTCTTTGCAATCCATATGTCCTTTCCTACACCCTTTTTGTTCCTCAGATATAATATTATTTCTTTCAATATGTACCTATGTTTATTTTAGCGGTAATAACTGAAGTTAAAATTTTATATATAGTGGGTAAACAGGTTATCGGTCTGTATCGGGATGGATGTTTTGAATAAGCACCTTTAGGTAACATGTATGTTATACCTTTTGATATAAATTGAGGCATACTTTGTGAACCATGTAATATATCTGAAAAGTTTTTGGCTATTGTTTTATGAACTACGTGTAATTTTTTGAACCAAAAGTTATGGATTTTATCAATACCTGGCGATTTCCAGTTATGAAAATTAGCTGTAATATGTTTTATATCTGTTTCTGTTATGTCTCCTAATCTCATTTCTTCTATTGATTCCCATCTTTTTTCTTTATCTTTTATCCATTCTGCTTCATTATGCTGCAATTCTGATTCCCAGATTCCCGACCAAAATTTTCTAAATCTTCAGTTGAAGGTGTTTCTGTTATGTTATTAGTATTTTCTGTTTCACTATTGAGTTGTAAGTTTCAGTAAAAAGATTTTTCATTTGTTGTAAATATCTGGTTATCTTTTTTTCTTTTTAATGATTTATTGTACCTAGCTAATCTTTTCGATTTGAGTGCTAATCTCTGTTTTAAAGTGTCTAAGAATTCTTCTGGTTTTGTGTTTGTTTTGTCATGTTTGGTATGTATTTTAAGGATTCGAAATATTTTTTCTACTTTTTTCACTAATTCCGTAGATCTATTGTTGTTTGTATATTGTGTAACACGACCAATATCTGCTCTCAGACTTTGTACATCTTTTTCTAGTCTAACTTGCCACGATGGTTTTCTTCACTATTTTCTCCTATTTTAAGTCCTAACTCTTGTGAGATTACATACGCTGTGCAGTAAACTAATGTAGGAGTATCGATTAACTTGGTTTCGTTCGATAAAAATCGGTCCAGTATATGTTCGTTGAATAGATTGAGTAATTTAGTAAGTTTAATACTATGTCTTAACTTTGGTAGTCGTGGTTTCATTGTGGGATCGATTCCCCTATGCTGGATTAAAACTGTTTGCAACTTTTCATTCATTTGCTCGACTATAGGCTCAGAATTAATATTGCGTGCATAATCTAAACATTCTATATCATTTTCTAGAAGAACACTGACGTTTTCTGTTTGTGTAGATATATGGGATGTTTGTGTATGATTCTCATGTGGAGTGATATATCCGTCATTAAAATTATCTGCGTATGTGAGTGTGATGTTTGGGTTAAGTAAGGAACTCGGTTGCATGGTATCGGGTGTGCTAGCTATTTGGGTGGTTTCATTATGGTCAGATAGATGTGTGGTTTCGGTTATATGAGTTTGCGTGTTGATAGTATTGTGTTCAATACTTGATTCTAGGTCTAATTGAGCTTTTACTTCAAGTTTTTATTCATTTAATGTGTCTTCCGATAAATATCTATTTTTACTATAGCTCTTCTTTGGTCAGATACTCTTTGTTCTGACACATTTACTTCTGAATATTTAAGTGAGAAATGTTCATGTAACTTTTTTCTATAGATTGTCGTGTCAGTTTCTAATTTCGTAATATAATAACAGGTTCGCATGATAAAAATGTTAACATCTGAATTCCATGTCATGCGCGTTCTTGTTTTCCCAGCCTTCCCAGCCTTAACGCGGGCATTAGAGAATTCTCCACTCGCGCAACATCCAAGGTAGGCTCCCGAACACATAGTTCACTAGAATCTTCATCCACAGAAGCAAGGGTTGGGGTATAGGAAACTGTACTAGCACTATAAGGTTCTGAAGTATCGGAAAGAGTTGGAGAAATACTTTTATACCTATTGCATGTTCGCCTTGTACTTCTTCTTACTAGATGTGATGATTCAGCGGCTCAACTGAACTCTGTGGATGATTTGAGGAATTTGAGGTAGTTTGTTCTACAACAGTTGGAAACTACCTCATGGTACCACAACTCTCCATCTGGTTCCCACGAGCAGCTAGGGTTTGAAGGTCGACCACGGCAGAGCCCCGCATGCCGCAGCAAGGGTGATTTAAACTGGAGGTCCCCCGGTATCCAGAGTCCGCATATTAGCGACTATGCTCTCCCATAGCCACGCAGCCTTCGGCATATGCTGTTCCACCTTGGCTTGGATTGACCTTGACCTTGTTGGCCGCGTAAGTTTCGTTAGTACGCGTGTCCACCCCCCACGTGGCCAGATGTTCGGCACGGACGTAAGGTAGGGTTTATAGGGGGCACATTATTATTATTATTAAGTGAGTGAGGTCCTCCACCCATCTCTCTCTTGGTCTTCCTGCTTTTGATAGTATCAGTTAATACATATTGTTTTGTTTTTTATATTTTTACTTTTGCATTTCAACCAGTTGATGTCTTTTACGTAAGAAAACATTATTCAAGTACCTTTTGTTTTCCAAATTGTAGAAAAGTTGCTCTTAACATTTATTACGAGGTCGATACTGAAAGTCTTTAGAACTGGCCACTTGTAAACAGTATAATAAAAAAATAAGTTTAAATTTTGAAAATGGAACTCTTTGCCAATATTATTGAGTATGTATTTTATTATTATTTTTTTACGATTTGGCGGCAAATTGAAAATTGTCTGTGTCACGTCAGCATGAATTTAACGTGAGAAAATTTTCGTGCAATGATTTTTTATGACTTTCCTTGTCATTTAAGTCAACAAGAAAGTTATGATAGACTTTGATTGGCCTTTCACGATGAAGCTCCATCTCGTGCCACTGTTTACAACTGGTTTAATGAGTTCAAACGTGGTCGCACTAATCTCACCAATGATCTGCGTGTGGGACGGCCTTCTACGGCGACGACTGAAGATAACATCAGTGTTGTGCGGCGTATGATAGAGACTGACAAAAGAATGACCTATCAGCAGATTCGAGCAAGTTTAGGCATCGGTATGAGCCAAGTGCACAAAATCCTGCATGAACATTTAGCGGTCAGGAAGCTTTGTGCTCGGTGGATACCTCACGATTTGACCGAGGCCCAAAAAATCTGTCGTGTTGATTGGTGCCGTAAAATGGTTCAAAGATTTAACGGAGGTGACTCGAATGCTGTGTTTGACATACTTACGGGTGACGAAAGCTGATTTACTGTTATGATCCCGAAACCAAAAGACAGTCTGCTCAGTGGGTGTTTCCTTCCAAGGAGTTGCCAACTAAAGTGAAGAGAGGTCGAAGCGTGGGAAAAAAGATGGCGGCCTCGTTCTTCGGACGGACCGGTCATTACGCGACAATTGTTTTAGAGGATCGAAAAACAGTTACTGCAGAGTGGTATACTAACAATTGTTTGCCACTTGTCTTGGAAAAAGTTCGGGAGAAACGACCTCGCAGTAGGATCCTCCTTCACCACGACAACGCCTCGTCGCACACCGCCGGGCGAACGATCGACTATTTGGCGACATCAAACGTGGAATTACTAGGTCACCCGCAATATAGCCCCGACCTCGCACCTTTACCTTTTTTATTTATTCCCGAAAATAAAAGAAAAACTTCGAGGAAAACGTTTTATGGACGCCGAGGAAGCAGTAGCTGCGTTTCAAAACGCCGTCGAAACGCCCTAAAGACGAGTGGGCAAAGTGCTTTTCTCAGTGGTTCCATCGGATGCAGAGATGTATTGACGTGAAAGGACACTATTTTGAAAAGATGTAATAAAAGGAATAACTTGCTAGTGTCAGTTTTTGATTTTCTAAGAACTTTCAGTTTGACGCTCGTAATATAGTGTCGTGTAGTATCTCGAGATATTTTACAAAGAGAAATAATAAGTCAAGCGACATAATATTTGTTTTGATAAAGCTTCTTAATTTATAACTAAGCAACGGGAAAATGAAAAAGCCTCTATTAAACTAATTCGTCTTTTGTTCGACGCCAACTAAATATTCTAAAGAAAGCTTCAAATAAAGATCAGCAATTATTTTAAGTTGTCCTTCTGATTTATACATTGCCACCAAATTTACTAACTCAGTCCCGGATTTAACAGCTCATCACTATTTCACGTTTTACACCTTCAATACAAGCCACTCAAAAAATACAATTTAAGCCTCAATAGCCATCATCATATATCATAATTTAGCACGTAAATTAAATACCTTCATATTCTTTTATCGTGAAAATAGCCACTGCACTGCACGATTTAGCGCGAGTGCACGAGATGACTAGAGTAGTTTTGAGGTTGGGTTATCGGTAAACAATTTTTATCCAAATCCACCGCTACCGCTGGTTTTTCATCGGAGGATGAGGAGACTTGAGAACCGAAAGTTTTTGGTGGCTCTACTGAAAGACTGAGGAACCCCACCTCGGAAGAGATAGCTCAACTTGAACAGATAGATGACAGACATGGTCCCAGAACACAGGACCAATTTTATTTAAATTAAAGTTATGGGCAAATCCGAACTGGCCAACCCCGACTTCACGTAGTCTTGTTTGTCCTATACGCGAGTGTTTTTTTATAGCCAAAAGCGCGGAGGGAGTGCAGCCTCTACCCGCTGTAACTGCACCATGCGAACCATAACGGCTAAGGCTGGTCTTTTTGGTTCTTTCTGGTGGTTTTACCAAAAAAAGTTTTTATTTTCGTCTCCCCTCAATAGCTCCGAGGTAATATTAGTGGTCATAATTTACTATTTGATGACAATTTTAGTTAAAGTTTGACTATCAATTATTGTAGGATGAGTCACATTATAAAGATACTGAGTTATAAAATAAGAAGGTAATGTAATTACTTTTTGGTGCCATATATTAACATTTTAGAAGTTTATAGCTTGAACGCATGATACAAATTTAGATGCAAAAAAATATCCACCATGCTGAGTTGTATTTCGAGTGGCTTACATAGAAGATAATTAGTGGCTAGGAAAGTATTATTCAGATGCACGTTGGTTGTGGCTGACTTAGTAATTTAGAAGGCAACTTAGATTTTTAGAGACGAATAATGTTATTAAAAAGAAGTTTGTTTAATTAGCACCCTTTAACAAAATCCTCGTTTTAAACAAACGTCATTATTGTACGCTCTTGTCGGTTTCATTTGTATGAACAGATACATAAACACTAACAATTTTTTTTGGCAATGGAATTGCTTTTTTTTTCTTCCATTTCATACACTAGTTAAACCGAATAGTCACAGGTTTTCTCACGATGTCGGAAGCAGATGGTGGCAGTTACAAATGTCCAGAAATGACTAAAGTACAAACTCAAAAAACTCTTGTAAAAGAGGTACAAGTCGCGCTCTGAACTCCTACATCAGAGCCAGTAACTATACCTAAATTTTTTGGCCCCCACGTCTTCTTCAATTATACTTTATTGGAAAATATCTTGAAACATTTACTAAATAATGCTCACTACTAGTCAAATTACACATGCTAATTTCAAATACCTAACACCCGAATTTATGTTCTAGATGTTACTGAAGTGGATATGTTTTACCTTCATGGCCGCACAAACTAAAGCTTTGAGGGTTTTAGTGGTGTTTACGTTCACGTCACCGAGCCACAATTTGCTGGGAAGAGCGGTGGTGAGGCATCTCTTAGAAGCTAAGCATGAGGTAAAGTCCAATCAATCTTTTAAAATATGCGAAAGTTTTTACGGATGTCTGAGTGTTTGTTTCGCTTTCAAGTGGCTAAAAATATTAAAATGAAATTTGGCACGCAATAAGCTATCTACATGCCTAATTTCATTTCAATTTCTACTGTTTGGTTCATATAATCAAACAGTAGAAATTACGTGTTGCTATTTTAATAAAATCATAAAATAAATGTAAGCAGCAAGTATTTAAATTTAATCGTTTTACATGTAAAGAAATACAGTACAAGTAATATATTAAGTGAGTCGTAAACGTATAAACCACATCACGATTTCTATGGCCTTCTAAATAATATATAAGTAAGTACGTAGGTACCTGTGGATGGAGTTCTAGATAAAATAAAAATGTACTATCTTTAGCAATAAAGTTGGCACGTACGGTATTATGTATGTTGCATAAAAAGCTGTTTTTGATGACTATAAACTTATAAACTGTTCAGCCAAATGGATACGCAAATTAATATCATTTAACTCTTGAAATAAAATACTTCGCGATTGACGAGTATCGTGTCATCATTGGTTAATTTTTTTTGTTAGTGTATATGAATTTTATAAAGAAATCCCACCAACATATAAGTTACATTTAACTACCTAGTAACCACTTAGTCTTCATTTGAATAATTTAAATAATTTTGGTTTTGCAATATTTAATTTAAATATTGTTAAAATTTTATCAATAAATAGGATTGAGTATTTCTATATTCCGTTTTTTTTTCAGGTCGTTCACATAACATCGTTTCCATACAAATATCCGATAACAAATCTCACAGAAATTAGTATAGAGGCCCTAGGAGAGCAATTTCTAAAGGAGCGAGAAAATGGTAAGATGGGTCCCTAGGACAGCCTTGTAGAGAGCGACCTTGAAGGAGAGGGCGAGGCGACATCCACAGTTTCATGAGTGTCTGGCAGGCAGGCTGCAACGAACAGGGATAAATAGAGAAAGAAAGGGGAAGCCTTTGCCCAGCAGAGGGACCAAAATACAGGCTTATTAAAAAAAGCGAGGTTTAATAGTTAGTGAACCTCGCCTTGTTAACCTTTATGTATTTTTTAAAAGTCAAAAATCATTTATTTATCTTTGGATATTTATATCACTTGATATTTGTCATTTCTTTTTTCTTTCGATTTCTTAATACTTTTTGTTGACGTCAGACCTCTGCTATTACTGCCGCCTCCAAACCGCAAGTACAAAAGAAGCGGTAACAAACTGTACTGCAGCATTTTCTTCAAAAAGTCAACCTTACAATTATACTGATATTAAAATTAGATGTGTGGACTGAGAATATATTGCTATGTCATAATTATTAATGAAGAATGTTAAATTTGAAATTAATGTCAATTTGTAAATAAAGTACATGTACCGAGTGTACTCAAATTATGTCATTTGTGAGTGTACAAATATAAACCTTTAAGAGGGACCCGCGCCAAGCTCAAGCTAGACGTTCTTGTCTTTAAGATAACCATCGGTTCCGTAATAAGCCTTCTCACAAAGTACTTCCTTTACATAAGCTTTAAATTTTCTATCTGGCATATCAAAGACCGATTCTGGAAATTTATTATAAAACTTTATACAGTTTCCCTTAAACGATTTACTTACTGTTTTCAGCCTATAATACGGGGTAACTAAAACATTTATGTTACTTAAGTTTCTACCCGTAATATCACCTGTTTTATTAAATAAGGCAATATTTTTCCTCACATACATTATATTTTCAAATATGTACTGGGATGGTACATGGAGTATATCAATTTTCTTAAAAAAATCTCTTAGGGAGTCTCTCGATCCTAAATCATAAATAAAACGAATTGACCTTTTCTGTAAAATAAAAATAGTCTGTATATCAGCAGCACTCCCCCAGAGAAGAATCCCGTAGGACATCAGACTATGAAAGTAACTAAAGTAAACTAGTCTAGCAGTTGCTACATCTGTTAATTGTCTGATTCTTCTAATAGCGTAAGCCGCTAAGCTAAGCCTATTAGCGAGTTTAAAAATTTGGACATCCCATTGAAGTTTTGAATCTACTGTGATTCCCAAGAAAGTAGTATTATCAACGAGATCTAAGTTTTGACCGTCTAGTAGCACATCAACATTGGCCTGCCTCACGTTAGGAAGAGTAAATCTAATGCATTGGGTCTTGTTTGCATTCAACAGAAGGTTATTGGCAGTGAACCAATTAGAAATGGCCGATAATGTGTCATTCACCGCAGTAGCATCTTCGCTATGACGGTCTATTTCAAAAATAAGAGACGTGTCATCGGCGAACAACACAATACCAGCCTGTTTTTCAACCGCATAAGGCAAATCATTGACGTACACTAAGAAAAGGAACGGTCCCAGGATAGAACCTTGAGATACACTCATTTTGACAAGAGATCCGTTTGACTTTATGCCATTTATAATCAGTCTGAAGCCTATCCCTTAAATATGATTGAATGAGGTTTATAGATTTATCGTCAAAACCGTACTGACGGAATTTGAGAAAAGTGTCGGATGATCTACGCAGTCAAATTCTTTTGAGAGATCGCAGAAAGAACCGATTGCATCATGCTTGTTTTCCCATGCGTTGTAAATGTGAGTAACTAGCGCTACCCCCGCATCGGTGGTCGATTTCCCTCCAGTAAAACTAAACTGCTGGCTATGAAAAAGGTTATGGGTGATAAAGTGATGTTGCATTTGATTAAGCATTATCTTTTCAAACACTTTACTCAAAACAGGCAAAATGGAGATAGGTCTATAATTACCAAGATCTGTTTTTACCCCCTTTTTAAATAAAGGAATCAATTTACTGCATTTCATTAAATTTGGAAAAATACCTTCATCAATGCATTCATTAAAAATAAAAGCTAGGTCTGCAACAATGATATTTATGATATTTCTTACTACATTAACGGACATACCCCAGTGATCTTCAGACTTTTTTAAATTTAGCTGTTTAAATGCATCGACTATATCTTTGGGGGTAATATGTTTAAGTTGAAACTTATGATTACATGGAGCTATATTATCTTTAAGTAAGGCTTCAGCATGTTAAGGACTTGAATTGACATCAGCAGTAAGTTCCAAGGGAATATTGGTAAAAAAAATATCGAATACATTTACTATGTCTTTAGGTGCGGTAATATTTTTGTCAGCATATTTGATTTCACGAATATTTTCTCTCGCTTTAGTTTTCCCTGTTTCTTTATTAATAACATTCCATGTCTCTTTTATTTTATTTGGTGCATTATTGATTTTTCTACTAATATAGATAGCTTTAGCCTTTTTGCAAACTCATTTAAATAATTTTAAATAATTTTTAACATAATCAACAAAGCTAGGGTTAATATTAAATTGTTTTTGAGCATATAAATCAAATAACTTTCTTCTACTTATATAAATACCTGTAGTAGCCCATTCATTAAATTTTAACCTTTTATTAACATTAACTTTTTTTTGAACCAATGTTGCTGAATATTCCTTAGACACGGTACTAAACAATTTATTGTAGTGATCATCAGGGTTACTTCCAGTGTATACGACTGAACATAATTTATTTTCTAAATTATTCTTGAGCTTGCGAATCTTTTTGGAAGTAATTGGCGTACTATGATTTTATCATCTTTCAAGCAGCGGGTGGACTTCTTGACAAAAGATAAAAATACACCTGAATGATCAGATGGCAACTTGTTAATAACAGATTTGTGAAAATAACTTATATCGGTAAAGAAATTATCAAGACATGTGGCAGATGTAGCGGTGGTTCTAGTAGGTTCAAGAAAAACATTTTTAAGTCATAACATTTAAAGAGGTTTAAGAATTGTGTACCAGAATATCAAAATTGAAGTCACCACAAATAATTAAAATCTTTTTACTATTTGAAGCTAACTTAAGAACCTGATCCATTACTTTCAAAAATCCCTTAAAATCGCTATCAGGTGGACTGTATACACATACAATTAAATGATGTTCTAGCTCGGCACAGGCCACCTCACAACAGCGGTCAACAGAAAGTCTAAATATGTCATTCCGCTCCTTGCCACGGACACCATTTTTTGAAAATATCATAGAACCGCCTCGAGTAGTAGACTTTCTGTTAAAGAAGCTAACAATGTCAATTCATCCCTTCCCCATTGAGTGGCGGACTGCATACATAGATTAATATTGTCGCGGGCCGCAACGAAAGACCATATCATCATCATCATCATTCATCATTTTGGCCGCATAACGTCCACTGTTGGACATAGGCCTCTCCCAAAGATTTCCAAGACGACCGATCAAGAGCGGCCTGCATCCAACGCTTTCCAGTGACCTTGGTCAGGTCGTCTGACCACCTTGTGGGTGGTTGTCCTACGCTTCGCTTGCCATTACGTGGTCGCCATTCGAGAAACTTTTTGCCCAATCGGCCATCGGATCTTGGCGCTATGTGTCCCGCCCACTGCCAGTTCAACGAACTAATCCGCTGGGATATGTCAGTGACTTTTGTTCTTCGTTTCTGACGAATTTCCTCATTTCTGATTCGATCACGTAGGGAAACACCGAGCATAGCCCACTCCACAGCGCGCTGAACGACCTTGAACCTTCTTATGAGACTCATAGTAAGGGACCACGTTTCTACACAACATTGATCACACTTTCGTCTTGAGGCACTGAGGTATTTTGGACGAGAAGACACAGCGTAGCTTCCCGAACGATGCCCAGCCGAGTTGGATTCGTCAAAAGACCTCTTCCTCGAAGCTGGAACTTCCTGCCTGGATCAATTGACCCAGGTAGATAACTGGTCTACAACTTCGAGAGTGGAGCTCCCAACACAAACAGGTAGAGGCGCAACATGGACATTCGACATTACTTTCGTTTTGTCCATGTTCATTTTAAGGCCCACTTGTTGGGAGACTCGATTTAGGTCTCCGAGCATAGTACTTTAATAGATATAAGTCTTCCATCGATTCTGCCATGACAACGATATCGTCGGCAAATCGAAGGTTAGTGAGTGGTATACTCGCCATTGATGTTGATGCCAAATCCTTCCCAGTCCAGAAGCTTGAAGGCATCTTCCAGTGCAACGGTGAACAGTTTCGGTGATATAACGTCTCCCTGTCTTACACCTCTTTACAGTGGAATAGCCTTCGTGCACTGCTCCTGTACTCGGACGGACATGTGGCGTTACTGTATAAGCACTTCAACACTTCGATATACCGATAGTCAATACGGCATCGCTGGAGAGACTGAAGCATGGTCCACGTTTCGATCGAATCAAAGGCTTTTTCATAGTCCACGAACCCTAAGCATAACGGCTGGTTATATTCCCTCGTCTTCTCTATAACCTGCTGCAGCGTGAGAATGTGATCAGTGGTACTAAAGCCTTCAGGGAAACCGGCTTGTTCGGAGTTGTCTCCCTTTTTAAAGAACAGGACCACCACGCCCCTGTCCCACGCTTCTAACGTTACGCCCTCGAGCAGAACAGAATTAAAGAGCCTCTGAAGGACTTTCAGTACCGGCGTTCCGCCCGCTTTCAGAAGCTCTGCTGTAATTCCATCCTCGCCCGGCGCCTTGTTGTTTTTGAGCTGTTTGAGGGCCATCCTAATCTCGTACAGGCTGATACCCGGGATATCTGCGGTATAGTGTCGGGTCAGCTTGGCTCTTGGGTCTCTAGCCATTTGTACCTCCTTCCTTAGTCGACACCACGCCGCCGTCCTCCGTCTTCAGCTTCATCAATCGGCTTTGCCCAACCGACATAGCTCTTACGAACACTTTGGAGACTTTGTTCAGCTCGATCGTCTCCTTAATACATTTAATATTAAAAGAGCGGATGTCGTATCGCAAGGACTTTTGTATATGTCTGTTAAGCTGCCGATATGATTCAGCATCTTCAGAGGTCTGCAACGGCCTTGATCGTCGTTCTGTCATTAAGTCTAGGGTCTGAGCAAAGATTTTTATAAGGTTTTCGTTTGGGCGGGACCTAAACACCTTCGATCCCACCGCTTTGACAGCTTCTATCAACTCTTAGTTTATCTCGTCCACTGTAACGCTATCCTTGGCCTGCGAAGCGATTTGACAGTTCAAGCTGGAAGCCTTCGAAGTTTTCAATTTGGACCTGCGACAGTCGGAGAGTCGACTTCTTCAGCCGCGACCTTTAATCTTTGAGATCAATTCACGATGCCCCTTACTATTCGGTGGTCGCTCCCAGTTTTGATCCGATTGATCACTGAGACATCGTTGAATATTCGTCTCTTCGTCGTTAGGATGAAGTCGATTTCGTTCTTAACAGGCGGCTGGTTCTTCTTTGCTGGACCTATCCAGGTTCACTTTCTATGCGGCGGCTTCTTGACGAAAGACCATATTGCGCAAATAAAACCACTACAGCCGCACTATGACTGTCCACTTTAGCTATTTCACATATTGTTCATGAGCATATAAAATACTAAACTACATAAAATTTTATATTATAAAGTCCACTAGAATCAATTATGCAAAACAATATAAAGCAAACCCCATATTACTGAAGCTCTAGACCCGCCACAAACTCCCTTTGTAAGTAACTTCAATTTACAATTGGTATTCAAAATTGCAGTTGCCATAAACATTCTTTGAGAATGATCTACAAAATCTGTTCCATACTAGTCTGTGAGAAAAGAAAAAACTTAGGATAAAACAGCCGCTTCTCTTCTTGCGCAGATCGTAAAAGCCAAACGAGGGAATGGGGAGGGAATGTAGTGATGGGTTGCGGCTAGGAACCCATCACTACATTGATTGCTTTTGCGTCTTATTTCCCACTATCACGCT
The DNA here is from genome assembly GCA_943193695.1 of Acrobasis suavella. Taxonomy (NCBI): domain Eukaryota; kingdom Metazoa; phylum Arthropoda; class Insecta; order Lepidoptera; family Pyralidae; genus Acrobasis; species Acrobasis suavella. Next base: position 37,450,521 of record OW971928.1, read on the forward strand.
AAAAGTGACTTTTAAGTATTGCTTTTTGTACTGAGCTGCTTAGAGTGGTAGTGTGCTTAAATTGCTCTGTCTACCCCATTCGGGATAAAGACGTCATAGTATGTATGTATGCATGATCTACAAAACTATTTTAAAACTAAAACTAAATTTTATTAAACCTTTTTTTTAACTTGTATATAACTTTTTAATTTTATTAAATAAAGCTAAAACTCTACAAAACTGTTTTATTGCAGATCATACATATTCAATCCAGCACTTGATGGGTAAGAATAACCATGGAGACGGCTTCTTCATGCCCTTCTACACGTATAACTTTCACACACGAGCCCTGGAGAATGAGAACATGACCAAATTTCTATCCGACCCGAAGGAACAGTTTGATATAGTTATAATGGAATGGTTCTTCTCTGATCTTTTTACTGGGTAAGTTGTTATTTTCTAATCCCACATCTCAGAAAAATACAACGCCAAAGCAGATACCTATGATGCTGCCACAATACCAGAGATCCCATTGACTTAGTTGTTGCTGATTTATAGCTAGAGACCTAGGCAAGCTGCTGATGCGGTACTTCAAATATTATCAAAATAAAAAATATCTTATATCTCTCTGATAATTCAGGTAATAGCTCTACGCCAAGCATTCTAATCAGTTCGACTGTTTTGGCGTGAAAGCGGAAAAATCACTACAAAGCTCTCTTGAAACTGTGCAGACCTTGATCAAGTAACTTACCTATGGTCCACAGATTAGGTGAAGGATAACATCATAAGGATACTTGTACACTGTTCACTAATGTGTAATAATAACTACTGCTATCACTAGCTGACAGTCATTGATCTGCGTCAGAGAACTCAAAAATATGACACCAGTGTTATTAACACACCCGACAAGAAAGATAACGCCAGATACATTCTTTAACCCTTTCACCGCGAACGTCGGATTTATCTGACAAACAGTGTCGTGCCCATTCCGCGAGTGGCGGATATTTCCGACAAAAAAAATGTTCGTATTGCACGTTACTTAAGTATCCACATCCCTTTTTGGTTGTAGGTATTTATTTTAGATTTACTACCCCTCGCGCTGGGGGCACGGCAACTGATATAAAGTCTCGCGGTGAAAGGGTTAATTGATGACTTCTTCCTTTCAGAATTCCATCCCTCTTCAACTGCCCATTCATCTGGATGGGATCAACGGACGCCCACTGGCAGCTCTTAAGTCTAGCTGGTGACGTAACAAACCCAGCATACGCCCCAGACATTTTCAGTAACAGCCCTTCGTCGAATCTTTGGGACAGGACGTGGGCGTTACTGAAATTTATTAGGAAATATATTTCCTTCAAGTAAGTCGTTTAAGATTCGTTTAGGTATCGAAAATATATCTACATTATTACTATGCACGCGGAGATCACTTCGAAGGGGTAAATACAGTTACATGAATTGTTTTTCCAAAGTGTTGTACTTTTCTCTCGTTGTCTCCGTCTGGCCAACTTAATAGTGCAATTAAACTTCCGAAATAGTTAAAATACTTTTAGTTATTTACCACAACCACGAATTATATTCCTTTATGGTAGCAGAGCGTAGTTCTGTAGTGGTACAGTTGGAAATATCGAGATAGTGGACTAACTTCGATCAGAAAAATAGCCGGTGCAATTTTTAAATTTGAGGTTAAGAAAATTTACGATCGCAGTTGTAAATTACATATTTTTGGTGAAATCCAGCAAAATGAGTGCTAATAATATGTTCAATTTAGAGAAATTGATAGGAACAGAAAATTTCGCAACCTGGAAGTTTAGTATGAAGGCATACTTGGAGCACGAGGATTTATGGTGTTGTGTTGAACGCCCCGATGATAAACCTGTAGATGCAAGTAAAGACGTAAAGGCGAAGTCAAAGCTGATATTGTTGTTGGACCCACAGAATTACGTACATGTTCAGGAATGCAAAACTGCAAAACAAGTATGGGAGAATTTACAAAGGGCTTTTGATGACAACGGTTTAACTAGAAGAGTAGGTCTACTCAAAGATCTGATAAATACTACACTGGAGTCAAGTAATAGTGTTGAAGACTATGTTAGTAAATTAATGAACACTGCTCACAAACTGCGCAACATTGGTTTTGAAGTCAACGATGAGTGGCTTGGCACTTTAATGTTGGCTGGCTTACCGGAGGAGTACAAGCCTATGATAATGGGGCTAGAAAGTTCTGGTATTCAAATCAGTGCTGATTCAGCAAAAACTAAACTCATAAAAGAGATAAACACATCAAGTTCAACCGCTTTCTACACGATCACTAAGAAAACAGGAAGTAATGCGCAGCCAGTGAAATGGTGACCTAGATGTTATAATTGTAATAAGAGTGGTCATTTTGCCAAAAATTGTAAACAGCCAAAGAAACAATCAGCAAACAAAGGAGTGAGCTCCAGTTTTGTAGCAGCCTTTTCAGCAACCGTCAAAGAAAACATTAGTGATGTTAAATGGTTTCTAGACTCCGGCGCATCCATGCACATGACTAGTAGAAAAGATTGGATGTACAAAGTCACTGAGCCACCTGTAAAGTATATCACTGTAGCTAACAGAGAGCCATTAGCTGTGAAGGGAGTTGGTTGTGTAGACATACATATAAGTCAAGATAAAGTGATACAAGTTAATAATGATTTGTATGGTAAAGAATACTGTAACAATAACTTTGAAAAGTTCTTATCTAATCATAGTATAATTCATCAGACCTCCACTCCGTACACTCCCCAGCAAAACGGCATGGCCGAAAGAATGAACAGGACTTTAGTTGAACGAGCACGGTGCATGTTGTTCTATGCCAACCTGGAGGAGAACTACTGGGCTGAAGCTCTGGCAACCGCAGCATATGTTATAAACCGCTCCCCGACAAAGTCATTACAAGGTAAAACTCCATATGAAATGTGGAAAGGTAAGAAACCCAATTTATCACACATTAAAATATTTGGGTCTGAAGATATGGTTTATGTACCTAAAAAGAAACGCCAAAAGTTTGATAAAATATCAGTAAAAATAATATTTGTGGGCTATTGTGAAAACACAAAGGGATATCGTTTTATGGACCCTAAGTCACACAAAGTTATCAAAAGTAGAGATGTTTCTTTTATTGAAAATTATAATGAGGATGTCAGTGTACCAGTTGATTGTGAAAGCTATATTCCTTTATAGGACATTATAAAGGACACCCAAATAGCCACTGCAAGTTCCGGCTCACTAGAAAATGCAAACTTAGGCAGTGAGAGAAACAAAATACACACTCAGGAGTCATCCACATCTGCACCTGTGACATCCAGCAGAGACTCAGATACACGAGGTAATAGTGAAGACTCAAGTGAGTATGACTCTGACACTGGAGAACTTGATAAAACATACCATCCTCCATATTCGATAAGACAGGATTACAATAGTAATGTAACATTGAGGTCAACACGATCACAGGCTAAACAAGATGAGGCACAAAATGGTAAGATTTGTGTTTGTTTACTGATTTGACTGACCCACAGACTGTTGAGCAAGCACTTACATCACCACAAGCTACAGAATGGAAGAGGGCCATGGACGAGGAATATACTTCCCTGATGAAAAATAAAACATGGACTTTGACAGATCTCCCTCCAGGTAAAAAGGCTCTTCCAAATAAATGGGTTTTTAAAACAAAAACAGACCAGAGTGGGAATGTTCTGAGATACAAGGCAAGGCTTGTGATAAAGGGATATGCACAAAAATGGGGCACAGACTATGAAGAAATATACTCACCAGTTGTCAGGTACACAACTAACCGATATCTATTTGCTTTAGCAGCCAGGTATGGATTAGAAATAGATCAAATGGATGCTGTGTCTGCTTTTCTGCAAGGAGAGATTGATAGAGTCATTTACATGCAACAGCCAGAAGAGTATAAGCTTGGATCTCAGGTATGCATGCTATATAAATCTATATATGGACTTAAGCAGGCCAGCAGACTCTGGAACCTGAAATTAAATTCTGGCCTGCACGCGTTAGGAATGACACAATCAAAAACAGATCCTTGTGTCTACTATAACATAGAAAAGAATACTTATATAGCCATCTGGGTGGATGATTTAATTTTATTTACTACTGAAGAAAATACAAAAATTGTTTTCAAAGAGAAAACTGAAACAACACTTTGAAATGAAAGATATTGGTCCGGCAAGTCAATGTGTTGGTCTACATATTACCAGAGACGGGGAAAAAGTACTACTAGATCAAGAAAAATATATAAATGAAATATTAGCACGGTTCGGAATGTCAGATTGTAAATCTGTGAAAACACCATTTGAAGCTGGCATGAAACTTGGTGACAAAAATGAAGAGGAAAAAAATACTGACTGTCCATATCAACAGGCCATTGGCTCCTTACTGTATGTGGCTCAAGGTACCCGACCTGATATATCATTTGCAGTAAACTCACTGAGCAGATTCAACAAAAATCCCACAACTGCACACTGGACCGCGGTTAAAGAATTTTCAGATATCTGCAGGGTACCAAAGACTTGAAGTTGATATATACCAAAGATGGTAATAAGAAAATCACAGGATATTGTGATGCCGATTGGGCAAGTGATGTGCGCAATAGGAAGTCGTGCACGGGTTACATTTTTTTGTTACAGAGTGGTGCAATATCTTGGCGGTCACAAAAACAGCAGACTGTGGCTCTTTCCACTGCTGAGGCTGAGTACATGTCGATGTTCTCGGCAGCACAGGAGGTGCTGTGGCTCAAACAACTGCATGCTGAACTCGGCCAAGAACAGAGCAATCCACTCGTCATATTTAGTGATAACCAGAGTGCAATTAAATTGTCCAATAATGATTGTTATTTGCCTAGGTCACGACATATCGACATCCACTATCATTTTCTCAAGGATCACGTTAACAATTTAGATATAAAGTTTAGTTATGTTAAGGGTGAAGAAATGATTGCTGATAATCTAACTAAGGGCACCACTGCTGACAAACATTTGTATTGTGTAAAGATGATGGGGTTGCGTCCCTAGGGAGGGTGTTAGTAAATTGGAACGCAACCAAAATAGTTGTTATTTTTCGCCTGTGGCGCCATTGTTGTACTTTTCTCTCGTTGTCTCTGTCTGGCCAACTTAATAGTGCAATAAAACTTCCGAAATAGTTAAAATACTTTTAGTTATTTACCACAACCACGAATTATATTCCTTTACAAAGTAATAAGAATGAAATTGGCTTGCAATGGATGTCAAGGTATCTAAAAGAAGAGGTGAGAAGTGCTGACGCGAGCTAAATTAAGACATAGCGCTAACCACATTAAGTAGACATTTCTTTTATAAGTAAGACGTCTGTACGTGAGTACTACCTAGTACTTATCCTGTGGTATGACTAATAAGTTTGTTCGCACTCAGAGCAGCATTGATGTACCTACCTTAGTTCATCCGACTAAAAAGAGAGTTGAAATAACAAATTAAATTCTTCCTTTATTTTATTTTCAGAGTTGTTTTCGGTACAGTAGAGAAAATGTTTTACAATACCTACTTCTCAGGCATAGCTGCGAAGAGAGGAGTCTCTATACCTCCGTATGATGAGGTTGTGGACAACGCGTCCATGGTGTTCGTCAACTCCCACCCAACCGTGGGGTTGCCTCTGGACTTGCCACTGAACGTGAAGTATGTTGGCGGGTACCACATCAATGGCGATTTGAAACCTATGCCCAAGGTGAGTACGAAACAAATAAGTATAAATAACAATCACATACATATAAGTTCATTGAATTTCAATGTGTGTGATTCCTAAAGTATGTATTACTTGTGTTATGGCGAATACCTAGTAACTCAACGATACATACATATGTAGGTATATTTTATGAGAAATTACTATAGATCTAAACACCCACAAGACCCAAGACAATTTGAATCGGTCAAGTGCGAGTCGGACTCGAATGGTTCCGTAACATTATCTATAAAAATCACGTTTTTTGTATGGGAGTCCCACTTAATATTTATTTTATTCTGTTTTTACTATTTGTTGCTATATGGCGGCAACAGAAATACAAAAAAATTCAACTGTCTAGCTATCACGATTCGTGAGATACCATAGCCTGATAAAAGTTAGGAAGGAAAGATTGCTAACTTCATATAATGGTATACAGACTTAGCGAAACACAATCGCTAGATGGCGTTACCATGCGCTACTAAGCTCGCAAAAATAAAATTTATTTTCAAATCGACAATACATCACATTTTAGTGTTCTGACTCATCATACATATTTTATATAAATACTAATTAAATGTATATAAATATAACAAAATACGAAATTATCATAACATTTTACTCGAAAAATCGAATGTCATACATATTCAACATAATTATACATTTTTGAGTCATTGATTTTGCTCGAATCTAAAGCACGTTTTCGTAAGCTGCTTGTGGCTTCAGTTCTAATATTTTCCGTTAGATGGCGCAAATCGCAAAAGTATATTGTCTGGGATTGCTAAATCTTTAGTTTCCGTTTTTTTTTATAATTATAAATACAATATTTAACCTGTAATTATATTATGCCCAATTTTTCTTCGTCTTTTCGGAATGTATATTTAAAGTTTTATACTTAGAATTGAAAGGTAATTTTACTATCTCAAATAATGTGTTGATAACTTAGTGAGAAATTAGCCCGTGGGCCGTAAAGGTGAAGGTTCCAGGTTCGAGCCACAACGCACGCAATTATATTTTTTATTTTTATGGTTTAATTTTTCTTATTTTGTCTTTCAAATTTTTTTATAGTTTTTTTTAGGTGTGGTATGGGTTTAAAAGAAAAAGAAGAAACAGAATAAACTAAAAAAAATGTTTATCAGTAATTTGAAAAGATCAATATGAGGCGGGTGTACCATGGAAGGCCAGTCTGACAAATAAACAGTTATTATTCGTTTATTTACTGGATAAATGAAACTAACAAACATTTAAGTAATACTTTGTTTTATTACGTAACATATAAACCACTTCTTTTTATTGTAGATTTAATAAATATTGATTAAACTTAAGTTTCATTGAACTCTTCCAAATGGCCTTGCTAGGAACAAGGCTCCTTGGAAGGCCATTATAATATATCAGTCATTTAACACTAAAAGTTACTAAATAGCGAGTAAACCTGCAATTTAAAAAAGTGGTTTATATGTTACGTAATAAAACGAAGTATTACTTAAATATTTGTTAGTTTCATTTATCCAGTAAATAAACGAATAATAACTGTTTATTTGTTAAGAGTGGCCTTCCATGGTACACCCACCTTATTTTAACGTCGTCGATTCCCGATATCGAAGAAACGAGGGACGTCGTACTGCCAAAAAGTAGCGCGAGAGATTCGCCGCCGCGTTTGTGATTTCCAGTTCGATGGGTGTTTGTGTAAATAGAAGGAATTTCTCATCACATGGCAATAACTACGAAATTTTAATAATTGGCCTTCGAAGGAGCATGGCTGTTTTGAAGCTGATGTTCTTGGTTTAAACCGGCCAAGTTATTTTACTTAGTATTTTTTGTAATTTTTTTTTTTGTTTTTCTTTTATTACTTTTGTATTCTTCCATTTAGTTATTTATACAAAAAATTGTAGCCCGCCCCAGTCTTGCACGCAAAATATTTAAATAACCGGCCAGGGGGGTACGGGCCAGAGATAATCAGTTACAATAAATTTAGAGCCGACTAGAGGGGACTTCCATTAATTACGTGAGGTGATCAAAAGGCAGAGTGGGGGGCGAGGGGGTCACGCAAAGTTTTTGAACCGACATTAATTTCGGCAATATAAACTACCAGTTTAATGATCTTGTTCCGACCGTGGTTCGATTTATTTCGGTTACCCTTCCAGGGTGTTCCAGACTGAAAATGCGCGCGCATTTTCTATGTCTAACCAATTTTTTTTATATTTAAACTTTTGTAAATATAATTTAAATATTATTTTAACATGGAGGGAACAGATGAACGTACTTACATACAATTAAAACAAAAGAAGGGTTATGTGCGGCGAAACACATACATAACCCTCCTTTTGTTTTAATTGTTTGAAATATCTTCGAGCTTTGGCCTCAAACTTAAATTTAAAATAAAGTTAGGTAATCATTACTGTTGTTACGGATATCTTCAAAAGCTTCTTGGCTTTATAGATTTATTAAACTAAGTTTGACATTTGGCTATAGCAATACGGATGTTGTGATCTTGCTTTGTGGACTGGTTAGGTATTATATTTCGGATATTATCTTTAAAAAATTCTTGGCTACATAATAATAATAATAATAAAGGCGTCGGGACGTGACGACCCCATCGCCCGCTGGATTCCCAGTGCAGTCAGTCAACGCAGGGCAGCTTGTGGCGAGCTGGTGGTGAGTGGCGACACCACGTACCCTACCTCCAGGGGGACCATACAGACATGCGCTTACACACACACATACACACAGTTACACACCCCCCGCCTCTGTCTTGCCTTAACTGGCCGGCCAGAGTGGAGTCGCAAGAGCACAACATACGCTCCAGGGTGGAAGTGTATTGCACGTAATGGCGTAATAACGGGGAAACCCGCTCTCGGGGGTAAGCCCCGTGATGGTGAAACCGGAGCCGCACCTCTCGACACCCTTAGCTGCTCACATTGTGTTGCGCCCTGGCCGCATTTTCGTGGCTAGTTAGGGTGCCCACAGGCAGTGTAGCCAACGAGCAGCGAGTCACCATCTACCAGGCTAAAATTGTTGTGAGAGATTTTTGGGTAGATGTCCGTATCTTACTCCATAACCCAGTTATCCGGTCCACTAACATCCCATCCATAAAGCCCAAACCAAGTAAATCCCTCCCTGGCAATAGTTCGGCAGCTGTGGAGGACTGTCCGTTAGTGCATCTCAATGGTACATTAAGGGATAGACCTCCATAGATGCAGCCATCTCACTTTTTAGATAAAAAGGTACTAAAAGGCCTCTTCATGTTGGCTTTGGCCCCATGAACGCCTCAAAGGACCGGGTCCCCTTGGACCCGTGGCTGAAAAGCGTACCAACATAATAATAATAAATTTATTTAAGGCAACATAGGCCCAGGGGTTAGTAACAATGGTCCTTATTCTATGTTAGTTTTCAAATCTATTTAACCTAATGAGCAGTATTATAAGTATTATCAATTTCCCTATTTGCAAGTGCATAGTGCTCCTACAAGTTATGTTAGTAACGAATTACTAAAAGCGACCGGGTTCGATCAGTGAGCACTTTCATGAGCGGACTGTCAAACCGATCGGATATTGCTCTAAGAATGCTGTTGCGACTGGTACGAACTGTGCGCAGCAGAGCTGCAGATTTCTTACGCCAAACTGCGCCAAACCCGTCAGTATGGGCGACTGAGAACATAGCTGATGCGCTACAGAATCGTGGCCGTCGCAACAGAACTCTGAATGCATCATTGAATTGAATTCGCAGAGCATTGTAAGCCTTTTGAGTATATCTAAACCAAAGGGCACCCGAGTACCGAGACGTGCAGTAAGCTTTAAAAAGTGTTATTTTCGCCGGCTCTGTACATCGAGCAAACCTTCGAGCCAGCATGTTCGCTCTAACTGACAATGCTCTGCGTACCCTCTCCATGTCTACATCGTCTTTTAGATCGTCGGTTACCCAGTCTCCTAGGTACTTAAATTTATATACTCGCTTTAATTCAACTCCATTTAATAAAACTGGAGGTACTGTTTTAGGACACTTAGTACCCGACTTAAAAACCATGAACTCTGTTTTCTTAACATTATAAACCAGGCCGTGTGAGGTAGCGTAAGATTGACATATATCAAGGAGTTTCTGTAAAGCGCCTACAGATGGCGCCAGCAGTACCATATCATCAGCGTACGATATATTGTTTACACATACCCCATCAACATAGCAACCTGCTCGTGTGCTGCTAAGTTTCTCTAAAAGTGCCTTACCCCACATTGCGGCGTGCACGGGTCAGACAATTCTCCCGCCCACCTTACACGATTTTCCTGGTTAAGGTACCAGTACCTGAGGAGAGATATAACTTCTGGTGGCACCGATGTTGTTTCTAATGTTTCCCACAGTAGGTCGAATGAGACAAGGTCAAACGCGCTCGAAAAATCTAAAAAACACCCGTAGACAGGTGTTTTTCTCTCAGTATAGTATTTGACAGTGTGTTTGAAACTCAAAATGGCAGTTTCTGTGGATAGTCCCTGACGAAAACCGAACTGAGCGTCATGTATCTTGATATGCTTATTAAGGATCGTATTAATCACACTGTCAAATACTTTACAAATAATAGTAGCTAGAGAGATGGGCCTGTAGTTGGACACGTCCGAGGTATCCCCTGTTTTATTTTTAATAATGGGTACCACCAGAGTCTTCATCATATCGGATGGTAAATATGAGTGACTCATACACAAATTAAAAAGCAGAGCGAGCACTCGTGAAATATGAAAACCCGCATGCTTCAGATGTTCGATGCTGAGCCCATCAAACCCGGGGGATTTCCCTCTAGTCATCTTTTTTATTACCAGTCTGACATCTGCTGGAAGAATGGTAGTTGATATTTTCTTAACGCGATTTTCAACATCTAACATCCGACGCGGAGCACCCAATTGAGATTTTACAGAAAAATGGTCCATAAACAGCTTTGCGATATCTTTAGGTTTAGACACCCCTCCGACACTCACAGGAATGCCAGGTTTATGATTTAACTTATTGGTGCTTTTCCAAAAACCTTTGAAATCAGACTTAGCATGTTTCTCAGCAATTAGGTCCATTTTAATTTGTTCTTGGTGGTTTTGGCACCATTTTAATCTACTCTTGAATTTTTTACGAGATTCCACCATTGAATCGTAAACAGTACCCGAAGATGGTTTCCCGTGAGAAATCCAGGCATTGAAATCTATACTGGCACTCCTGTGAGCCTCGCGTACGTGCTTATTGAACCCCGCTAGAGGTTTTCTCCTCGCTACAGATGTTTTTATGTGTGTTTCACTCGCACTCGTGCACAGTATATTTATAATGTCTTTGTATAAATAATCTATAAGAATATGATGTTGAGGATTTTTGCAATACTTATTAACACAATTCTGTAACTCAGCGGGCAAATCAATCTCTTTTAACAAAGAATTACACTTTTTTTTCATAAGAACTACATTGCTCAATATTTCTATCACCCCATTGAATACTATTACAAGTAGGTTCTGTAAAAATTGTTTTCTGTTTACTTACACTAAGATCGCAGGTTAAGATCATAGGCATATGATCTGACCAGTATGTACCATATTTAACATACACATCTTTAACACAATGTAACGCCGCACTAGTGGTAATCACATGATCTAACCACGTTTTACTTCCTGTCACATTACATACAAACGTGAATGTCACAGAATTTAATTTCATGACGTCCACATACATACATAGATTCATTGAATTAAATATATATTTATTATTGTATTTTGTGCTATGCTTTCAAAAATGCTACGATAAAAGTCAAATCTGTCTCAGAATATTAGACAAGCGAAAAGAAAGCTGACGAGTAGATCCCAAGAATCCAATGACATAAGGCAGGCACGACTAAGTGTTTATCGAGAACGAAATTCATTGACTCGCGCCTCGGAGAGTTCCACTCAAAGGGAGTCTCGAATAAGTGCTGATCGTGAACGTCATTCGCTATCTCGCACCTCGGAGACTTTTACAGACAGGGAGTTACGTTTGACTGCTGATCGAGAACGTCACACAATATCTCGCGCCTCGGAGACTTTTACAGATAGAGAGTTACGTTTGACTGCTGACTTCGTCTGCGTACCTATATATTTATACACAAAGGTTATGATTATTATTGTAAGGGTTCATTATAATCCATTCATAAGTTGTATGAATGAGTATCTGATATCCATACATCTATAGATCCTTATAAACTGTCACATTTGCAATATTAAAAGATCCGCATCACAATAAAAAAATCGAACTGTAAATATACAGTCAAATTTCTTTACAAAATTTATAACTGACAAATTTTTTAAATTTGTCATGTCATCTACAAGGGAGTGTAAGAAAACTGAATTTCACATGGATGAATTCGCGGGCACGAAATACAGATATTTAAGTGAGCAAATTCGTGAGCAAGATATATAAGGAGATACAGAAAACTTAAAAGATTTTTAAGATTTTTGTTTGTATGTCAGTGTATGTATGCACACTGTGCACCCGAATGTCCGAAACTGCTGAACGGATTTTCAAGCGGACGAAGTCGCGGGCACAGCTAGTATGGTATAAAATGTAAGGTGAAATGAAATTAGGTAGTGCGTTTTTATATGAATTGAAAATTATATTATTTGAGCGTTATTGCAATTGAAATTATCTGTTATTATTACATATATTACACACCCGAATTGCTAGACCCAAAATGTGTGTGCATACATATTTATTGAAAAATTCGGGACAGTCGCACGAGCCTTTTTGCCAGTCCGAATTTGAAATTCGCGTGCATCGAACAATCTGTAGTTTTTATTAAAAAATCGTATCAAATTAAAAAACATTAGACCTCAAAAAGAATATCAGTAATCAATAATCATTAACACAGCAGCTTACAAAACATTGCTTAAAGTGAACTTTTTAGTAGTTCGTTACGTAAAACCACAATTGGAAATATCGTCTCTATCTTAATATTGAAGAGGCACTTAATAATTTAGTCGCACGGCTAGAATTTCAATATCAGAAATGGATTAATCACAACCCACTTTTTGCAAGCTCGTTCTGGGTTTCATTATTAATCAATATTCGTCGCTAGTTTATAAAGTTTTTCGCATACCTACTCAAATTCATACGGCTCAAGTTAGTAAAACAGTATCTCACTCATCATCAGTCGCTAAGGTTATTTTTATTCGATCGTATTATAATTCCCCTTTTTGAAATACCTAATATACAAAACCAATAAACACAATACTAGTCGAAATTCGCCATATGTGCGTAAGTATTGTGTTAATTGAATTTGGATATTATTTCAAAGAGGACAATGTCTGTAATAATTTGACAGTGAAAAATGCTCTGCGCCGGCCCTTATCTGCCAATTTTTTATTGTAGGCTACCTTCTTATTAAAATATAAATACTCTTTCTTTCTTTTCAGCATTTGCAAAACATAATGGACAATGCCAAGTACGGAGTCATCTTCTTCAGCCTGGGGACGAACCTGGAGAGCAAGTTTATGTCACGCGAGATGATCCGGTCGTTACTGGCCATGTTCTCGAAGCTGGAGCAAACTGTTGTGTGGAAGTTCGAAGACGACCTGCAGGATGTTCCGGAAAATGTGTACTTGGAGAGGTGGGCGCCACAGCAGAATATTTTGGGTAAGTAAAGGGTTAGCGCAAACCAAAAAGAGCGGAGCTTGGAGGATTTTATTAAGGCACTCGAAAATCAACTTTACAATTAAGTATTATTATAAAGTGCATACATGCTTGGATTGACACCCGCGGTGTACGCGTACTTTCAGTGTTGTCAACTTCAAATACCAAACATTACCGTACCCATAGACCAAGATTTTTTTTTATACTTCCACTTGTCGCATACTCTAATGCGACAAGTGGAAGTACCTGCGACAACCTCGGCGAGATACCTGGACCCTGCTGCTACGCGACTCGGACTTCAACATCAGGAAGACCATCTTCACGTGTCAACCCAGGGTTCCGTAGTGAATAAAGACCCTCATACGAAGTTGGGCGTTTTTCTCCAAATCTCGAATTCTCTCCTCAGCGCTCCTCTCGGTTTGACTGTACTGACCCTGATTTCCGGCCACATTTGTCGATGGCTGCTGTTTAAAATTACTAATAAGGACAAATAACTCTTTTAACAACAGCGCTCCGCTCAGCGGAGACGACGTCGAAAAAATATCTGCTCTTTTATCAGAGGGTTCAAATGTTTTTACATTTTGAATCCTCTGAAAAACTGATTCCTTTTTAATTTGTTTCTATACCTAACTACAAAGCTAAACCAAATAAAATATAAGTAGGTTAGGTATAAGAATAACTAATTAAAATTTTCCTTCAAATTCGAATCGTTTGAACCAACCAAAACCCATCAATCAAGCAACATCTGACAATTTGAATAATCACACGAGATGACCAATTTGAATAATTCCTTTGCAGCGCACCCCAATTTGAGGGTGTTCATCACACACGGGGGCCGAATGTCTTTGACCGAAGCGGTGTATTATGCAGTACCAGTTATAGGTAAGGAACTTAGTAGATACTATAGCTACCCTTAGATATTACCATAGTACCATAGAGGCATAAAAAAATCTCGAGCTCTTCTGTGCTTCCGAAAGCACATGAACTTGTTAATCTCGGTTTTTTCCGCTAGAGAGAAATCAATGTGTGAGGTGAACTTGCACAGAGTTAGCAATTTACAGACATGTTCCTAGTATGGTTTATTTAAGTAACTACCTACTATAATACAAATATCAAATAATAAAATGTAAAATTGTGTGAAATATCCTTTTAATCTATCTCAGGTTAACTGAAAGAGATCCCTACTAAATGGCATAAATCCGCCTTTGTATATTTGCTCTTTCGAATGTTGTCTTATTTTTGGTTCAATAAAGTTAATACAAACAAACAAAATTCCCACAGGTATCCCGGTATATGGAGATCAGTTCATCAACCTTAAGGAGACAGTTATAAAGAAGGTGGGGATAGAAGTGCCGTTGAAAGAGGAACTAGCTGATGACCTACTGGTCGCTATTAGAGAAATTCTAAATAATTCCATGTAAGTTTTTCATTAGCTTAGTACATAATAACAGAGTGTAATAAATCTCTATATATAAATAAAATCTCTCGAAGCCTCATGGTTTTTGATAGGCAAGTACTCATAGTAAACACTACTAAGAACTTTTATGTTCGAATAAATGTCAATTTTTCGACAAAGTTATATCCAAATTTTAAATAAAAATAAAAAATTTAACAGTAACTTAGGTTGTTTATTGATATGTCAATAAACAACCTATGTTTTGTCATGGGGTTGAGAGAGGTCACGAGCCGACTTTTCGGACTGTTCGAAGCGAACTACTAGTTACTATTTCTCTCATATTTCAGGTACAAAAACGCAGCACGAGAAATGTCCACCTTCTATCACCACAGCCCGTTAACCCCCGGGCAAGAGTTGGTCTATTGGGTAGAACACACTGTCAAGTCAAGAGGCGCCATGTATTTGAGGTCACCGGCCCGCAACTTACGTTTTTACCAGAAAATGTACTTAGATTTACTTGTTGTGATCGTTTTTAGTATATTTTTAGTGGTTTTTGGGCGTAATTATGTGAGACTAAGTGTTGGAAGGAAGGAAAAAAGTTGTTAATTTTAAGGTACTTAAGATATTTTAATTATTTTCGATTAGGGGTATGGTTGATTGAACAAATAGGAATATATTTAAATTTACATAAGCAGAGCTTCGATTGATGCTTGCTATTAAAGAAGATAATTAAATTAAATTTATCGCGTTGCATTATAATAAAAATATTGTGATGAAACAGGTTGTGCGTAAAGAACAAATATCTTACCAAAATTGTTTTTTTTTTCCTAGTCTATTGGTGTTATGCCTCATTGGCCTTTTTACCATTTTCCAACTTATCTCTTTCCGCTGCCAATTTTTCCCATCCAGACTAAAGCTTGTCCAGATCGTCACGCCACCTAGTTCTGGTCTACCGCTATCTCGACCAACCTCCGGTAACCAAAATGTTGCTAAATTTGCCATATTTCTGTTCACATTCGCAAAACCATAAGTTAAAAGAAATAGTATCTGATATAAAAATTAGCAAATAAGTTAGTGGGCGTCGCCGTATTGCGGAAAAAATCGGAACTAAATTGAACACGGGACACAGATTTAAAAAACAACCAGAGGCGCCATCATTTCAGGCCCACTAGCTTAGTAGTTGTTGACCTTTTAAAATATAAACAAGTCAATATTTAACACAATTTATTTATACTATTATCGTTATACATCACGAATAATATTTTTATAGTAAAATATTTTAAAAATAATCACAAGTTAATACTTCAACAGCTAATACTTTATAAAATAGATTTACTAGGAAATTCTGCAGTAAATAGAAGCGTAGTAAAAATAACAAAATCATTTCTGTATTTACATAGCATTTTTACGATACGAAAATATGGTTTCCTTACCATTTCTATATTTAATTTTTTCATAAACATATTGCCTGAACGTTATCACGTGTTAATCAAAATACTATGGATATTCTACACATGAAATGAAAATAAATATAAAATAAAATAAATATACTGATAATATCTGCAAATCATAAAATAATTCCATTATAATTTCAAATAAATATTTACCCTTTCCTACTCTTCATTAACTTTATGTATCAGAAGTTTGTATGTATGAGTCAAATGCAACATGGAAGGGACATACCCGTAATAAATCAAACCACGTGCTAAAATAGGTCACTATAGTATAATGAAATAAAAAAAACAGCCAAGCAGCAGTTCCATATGAAAGTGTGCCCGGGAAATTTGTATAGGAATATTTTTTTTTTGTTTTTGACTCTTATTTTATTATCATTATACTAAAGTGATCTAGTATAGTCCGTGGTTCGATTTATTACAGATATGTCCCTTTCACGTTGTATACAATTTAATAAATATCACAAAGTTTCTTTTAATTCAAGCATGTATTTATAATAAAATTTCGCATAAAAGCTTAAGCACATTATTATACAGTTAAAGGTATGTAGGTACACTTTTTTTTAATTGCTTTTACATTTAGGCGTATGTCGTAACATATCAGATAACAGAAGAGAAAAAAAGCGCAGAATTTTAACAATTTCCACAGAAAATACAAGAACTCCTCAATCAAACCAAAATTTTTATAAACATGACGGTTAGACCATATAAAAATTTCGTAATGAGCTAATACTAGATGTTAAGCAACTAATTTTTATGTCAACTAACACATAGTTTAATATTAATTGCAAATTACTTACAATAACTTCAAGGCCAGGAGATTAAAAAACTGGTACATCTTATAAACTTAGTTTATAAACTTACTTAGTTGGCCCTTGAATATAAAGCACTTAGTGCAGTCTCCGCTTAAATTTTAAATAAAATTGATTTTAACTTATAACAATTGTCAACTTTTAAAATTATGTGTCGTGTTATTATTTTCCAAAAAGCTTGGAGTTTTTCCTTCTTTCACTATACGTAAAGCTTGTAACACTCTAGCTTTATCCAACTCCTTTTCCGACGCTTTTTCGTTATCCAGACACAGTTCAGACATTCTGTTATTAAATTGCTCTATGACTTTCACTCTGTAGTCGATAGATGTTGCTACCGGGTTGGCAGTTAGCCATAGATATTCTAAGCACGGTAGTTTGCATATCTGTTGGACTTCTTCGACGTCTGTGATGAGATTGCAGCTTAGGTCTAGGCTTTCCAATGAGTAAAGACGTGAAAAGCCTTGAAGGGAGACGACTTGGTTTTGAGACAAGTCTATTTTGACGATGTTGCCTATTTTAGCGTGCCAGTTCTCGCAAGCCGCGAATTTGTTCATGGAGAGGTTCAGTATTCGAAGCTCGTGGAGGCATGAGATGTCACATAGTTCTGTGAGCTTGTTGGATGATAGGCTGAGATGCTGTAGACGTGGTACAAGTTTAATAGCCCAGTCGACTTGCTTGATGTTGTTGCTTGCAAAGTTTACGACTGAAAGTTTCTTCCACTTCTGAAATCAATGATCAAAAAGACGTTATTAATTGAAAACTTATTATGAGTAAAGTAATTTACATGCTGTCGTATGGTTTTACTGATTAGAATTACAAACTCATCATGAGTTGCTAATGCAACGTCAGGACTTTTTAAATACTTTTTCATCTTATCTACTCGAAAAACGATGTTTTCTTCCCAAAACATTTGGAGCTAAAATTACTGCTTATTCTCTCGGAACTAAAAAGTGAAAAAGAAAATCTTTACAGATCAAAACCAATTTGAAAACTAAACACGAGTGTAATCTATGTAGAATCAAAAATTGTGTTGGCAGTCGAACAAAAAAAAGAAGAATTTTGTTGTAAATAAAAAATAATTGGCACACACGACGTGATTTTTTAAATTTGGAATTCATGTCGTGTCAACATGGATGAATGTAGGTAAACATTTTATATTCTTCGCTTCGTAAAAAGAAATAAGTATAATTAAATAAGAAAAATAATAAGTCAAGCGACATAATATTTTTTGGCCGCATGATAAAGCTTCTTAATTTATAACTAAGCAACGGGAAAATGAGATAGCCTCTATTAAACTAATTCGTCTTTTGTTCGACGCCAACTAAATATTTTAACAAATTCACTAAATCAGTCCCGGATTTAACAGCTCATCACTATTTTACGTTTTACACCTTCAATACAAGCTCCTCAAAAAATAGCCATCATCATATAGCCAAGTGCATGACGGTCCACGCGCAGTGTAGGGTTCCGTAGTTTTGAATGTCCACTTTGAGTTCACGCCACTAAAAACGTCTAAAAACTAATTTTCTATTGAATTTCTATGAACTTTTCCTTTTCCGAGTATATTTTATAAGTTGGTCTTCTATAACTTTTAAATTTGTAAACCCTACTTATCTCTGATAATTTTCCTTTAAGCTTCGTTATTTACTTTGTTATTACCTGATTTGGCCCAGTAGATTCGGATCTACGTGATCGAATCAGAAATGAGGAAATTCGTAAGGAAAACAAAAGTCACTGACATAGCCCTGCGGATTGGCTCGTTGAAGTGGCAGTGGGCGGGACACGTAGCGCGAAGAACCGATGGCTGATGGGGCAAAAAGGTTCTCGAATGGCGACCGCGTATTGGCAAGCGAAGCGTAGGACACCCACCATGTGGTCAGACGATCTGGCCAAGGTCGCTGGAAAGCGCTGGATGCAGGCCGCTCTTGATCGGTCATTTTCGGAAGATTCAAAGATTCAAATGTTTATTCAGTAATTAGACCTTTACAGGCACTTTTACACGTCAATAAGTAAAAATACATGTTAAAAAAGTTTTATTGAATAATGCGTACTATACTATCAATGATTATTTAAGATATAAAAACGCGTGGACACTTCCTAAAATTATTCCATTACACTCCACACATGAAACATAAGATAGGTGGATTTTCTGTTACCATAATAAGCTTACTGTAAAAACATGTAAATGCTCTGCGATCAATAGGTGACCAACATATAACTATTATTTCCTCTTGACAAGGTCTGCGAGATCAGGTTTTTCATGCTCACTAAAATATCCAATCCGGTGGTGGCGTCGCTGGCCGGTTGTTGGATTCCCTCTAATATGGTTGAGTTTAACGATGGCTGATCCGTGCGGGACCGTGCGTCAACTCGTAAACGGGTACTGCCGGGAGGGACTGGTCAGCTCGGCTTCGCTTTTTTGACTACTTAATACTTTTTATTAAGCAAATTTATGTTTGTTTACTTGTTCGCAAACATTACATGTTATAATGCGTCAACATTGTATTATATTATAAATATTTATTAATTAAAAAAAAAAATAATATGACAAAGCCCTTCCGGCGAGTAGGCGACCAATACTGTGAAAATTAGTTTCTTTCGGCGTTTCTTCTCAGCAGTGGTCGTTACGAAGCTCTGGTATCGGTAGCTTTTCTTTAAAAATAAATTGTATTTTAATATACTTTACACGTAACGTAAATTATACTTATTGACGTGTAAAAGTGCCTGTAAAGGTCTAATTACTGAATAAACATTTAAATCTTTGAATCTTTCGAAAATGACCGATCAAGAGCGGCTTGCATCCAGCGCTTTCCAGCGACCTTGGCCAGATCGTCTGACCACATGGTGGGTGTCCTACGCTTCGCTTGCCAATACGCGGTCGCCATTCGAGAACCTTTTTGCCCCATCGGCCATCGGTTCTTCGCGCTATGTGTCCCGCCCACTGCCACTTCAACGAGCCAATCCGCAGGGCTATGTCAGTGACTTTTGTTCTCCTTACGAATTTCCTCATTTCTGATTCGATCACGTAGATCCGAATCTACTGGGCCAAATCAGGTAATATTTGGTAGGATGGTGTAATCCTATGACCCAAACACAGATGATGGCTTGATGATGATGTAATTGTCGGGGGACAAATAAGGAAATTTAAAAAGTTTTGCTAACCTTACTTTGTCATATATCAAATGAAAGGATTCGTTGTGAGGATCCCAAATATATTTTTGTTATTATTGTAAAATAAATCGTATTGATTTTATTAATGAAATAAGGCGAAAATTGACCTCCGAAACAACTTAAGCCTAAAAAGTTTTTAAAATTAAAAAAAATATAGTTCATTGCTTGTAGCTTACAGGAAAACCTATAAGATTTCTATCAATTGAAAATAAAGTGGTAAACTCAATATATAATATGTTCACTTACGGAAAATAGTTCACTAAATAGCGATAGTAGCAGTAAACTCGCGTCTTACTGTGTGGATTTCAAATGTGAGATTTTAATTTAAAAACTTTGGCCTTGTATGGAACTCTCTCCATGCGAGTTCAACTCACACTTGGCAGATTTTATTTTTTATTATTTAGGAATATACTAAGAACAAACTCACCACAGTGTCAGCTATGCTGTCCGGGTCCTTATGTAGGATGTCAACAAGCAGGAACTCGTTGAGAGACACGACGCTGGCGATTAGAACGGACAGGCTTACTAGCGTGTCCCGCAGAGTGCCTGTAATTGATTAATAAAACATTCAAAAAATAATTTTTGCATACCGGTTCGTGAAAAAAAAAATTGAATGTACCAGCTGCTTATACCGCGCCGATTGTAGAAGCCGATTGAGGAAATGGGCGAAAATGCGAATCATGTTAGTTAGGCAATCTTAATTATCTACTATCAACCCATCACTTTAAAACAATGTCTTATTTTTTACCTTGAAATATGCAAAGAGTGTTTCAAAATATGGCTTATATAAACAGAACAAGGCCATCCAACCAGAACCAACCAGCTAGTGTTTTGATAACAACTGCCTATCGTGAATAATAATATGTGTCATGTAACAATTCAAACACGCTGCTGTAGACTTTGTTGTTTAAGTGTGTACAAATGGCCAACACTGGTGGCAGATTATTCGAAAGGTATCTCATAGTTTGACGACTGCTATACATATACAACGATGACAGCCGTCAGCTCTGAAGCATGGAGGAGCTCATGAAATTTTTATGCCACTTATGATCACACCCATCCAAGTGCGGACCATGCCCGTGGAGGTTTAACTTGCGAAATAGCTAGCAACGCATACTCACACCGGGCCAACAAGCTCATCTGGTCTAGACTAGTTCTGCTGTAGACTAGCTCTGCTGTAGATTAAACTCATATTAACTATATAGTGATAGGCAATAATTCATTCTTCTATGCTTTTAAATGAAAACGAAAAGACTTACAATATACCAGTTGCTTCTCCTTCTGACCAGATCGAAAAAGCTGATTGAGGGAAAGGTTATGAGATTCTGAATCATGTTAATAGGTCATGTGGCTAGCATAATATATCTGTTCTGATTCCCATTTCCATTTTCACACCCAACATCATGATGTTTCATCATGTGCTGAAAGTCCCGATGGTCATAACTATTGCTCATATGGCCTGCTTTTGGATCTTAAGGCTGCATGCCCGTTTCTATGACTATGTGACCATATGAGCAACCATCGGGACTTTCGGACTTAACCAAGGAGATTTGACGAGGTAACTGGTTTTTACACAGAGCGACTGCTGTCTGACCTCTGCAAACAAAAGGGTAAACCAGAACCAATATACATAGGGACAAATAACACTGATTGAGCTAGCCCCAAAGTAAGTTCGAGACTTGTGTCATGGAATACTAACTCAATGATACTACATTTTACAATTTGAAAAATGTTATTTTCCTATTTGCCCTGACCGGGGATCGAATCGGGACCTCTGGGTGGCGGACTAGCAGGTGACCACTACGTCACGGAAGTCGTCAATCCATGGATAGTTTGTTGGGGATCAATTTACATTATTCTTCTTGTAATTTAAGAGCTTGCCCCTGTCAATGGAGTTAAGTGGAGTGCCCTCCATTCCTCTCTGCTCTTAAACCTTGATAATATTTTATATGTATGTAATGTTCCTAATAATTTGGCTAACTAAATTAATTATGTGTTGCCACATGTGGCATTTTATGTCCACTATGCATGCAACAAATGCCCATCCGAGCCAAAGTATAAATTACCAATAACAAATATACCGTGTCATATTAACTAATTATTTTTGTTGTTACTTACCAACACTCTGAATGCACTCCATTGGTACACCAAGTATCTTCAATTCCAACAAAGATTTGAATGGAGACAAATCAAAATGGAGGTTGTTGGGCACAATGGTACTGGTCCCGAGTTTCTCGTAACTGCCTTCGATGTTTAGGGATCGGAGGTGGGAGCAGTAGTCTAAGACATGGCTGAAGTCATACATTTGGTCGATTTTCTCAGTCGGGGGACATGCCATTTTGAGTCTTTCACTTATGGCATGAAGCTGAAATTTTTTTTATTAAAGTTTATAATGTTCATGATTCAATTAGTGATTCAGTTAGTAATTTAATTTTAAATTTGTTCATGATGCAATTATTGTTTTAGTTATGTTATATATTCAAATACTTTTTTGGGGTCCAGTGCTGCCCCCATTTGAAAGGAAACAGGGATATCATTTAATATTTGGTCTTGATCAAGCCCTAGATAACCCTTCAAACTATTTTATGAACTACTATTTACAGTTTAAAGTAAGAATGTGAAGCTATTCTAAGCACACTAGCGACGAAAACGGCCCCTTTTGGCTTATGTGCATAGGAAAGCTTCAAATTTTCACTTTAAACTATAACAGTGGTAGTTTATAATTTGAAGGGTAATCTAGAGCTTGGTCAATACAAAATTTTGAATTATATATTTCCTTTCAAATGGGAGCAGCACTGGACCCCGAAAAATTCATGTAGCCCCTAATCTTTATGGTTAAATGATAAGATAATGTACAATAGTCAAATTACCTGAGCAAGGTTAAAGGATAATAATTATCCTTTAAGCTTTAACATTTGGTCATCATTTCAGAAACCTTTAATAACAATGGCATAATGACCATGCATAGACTTCATGTAGCTGATATGATGATGATGATAAAATGTTGAAAAGTGTATCTTTTAACACTTACTGACAATAACTCACGTCAAATGCACAATGAAAACTATTTGTGTTGCTGGGTCACTGATGCCTTGTGTTAAGCATTATAGTTTTATGGGTTTAGTGTGATAAACATGGTAATCTCATAAGAGGCCTACTAGCAACATGCTACGTTGGCCTTTGGTAAGGACCATTTATACATTCCAGGACACTTACGGATGTCGACATATTTCAATCGTTAATTCTATTGTCTGGCAGAGTGTCCTGGAATGTGTTAAAGATAAATACACCTTGATTCTTTGATTTGATTTGTTCTATAATTACATGAAAGGTCATACTAACCTCCATAGGGCTAAAAGTGTGTGAATGTGAACTCTCTAACAGCTTGTCTCCTTCCAAATACAAAGTCTTTGCTAAATCTTGCAGTAAGAAGAAAATATCATACAAATGAAAGTCCAAAAAGTGCGCAAATTCATACGGCATCGAAAGGCGTAGATAATTAAACACATTTTTGAGGTAATCGTTAAGACCCTCTCGTCTCTGCTCCACAAATTTTGGAGTCTTGTTTCTTATGACCTTCTTCGGAGGTAGCAACTCTTTGGCAACTCCGTGGTTGGAAACTAGCTTCTCGTGCAGTTCCGCGAAATCATTGTACCGATGCGACACGTTCCAATAAACAGAACCCACTCTAACACTGATTTTATAATACGTAACATTATCTTTCGAACTTGTTTCGTCGACACTCACTGAACTGTCGTTTCTATGGGTCACGAAAGAAGACATATTGGGGCGCGGGATAAAAATCTACTTCACGTGTGAAAAATCATTTGTATCTATATCGTGACGCAACAATATATGCGAATTTCTTGGAAAATAAACTAGTTTATAAATCTAAGAAACTACACACTCACTGACTGACACCTGCCTGACTCATGACCTGCCTGACTGTCTGTCAGGCGTAATG
The DNA here is from genome assembly GCA_943193695.1 of Acrobasis suavella. Classification (NCBI taxonomy): domain Eukaryota; kingdom Metazoa; phylum Arthropoda; class Insecta; order Lepidoptera; family Pyralidae; genus Acrobasis; species Acrobasis suavella. The sequence continues at coordinate 37,474,647 of OW971928.1, forward strand.
TTGCCAGTAGTGATTGGAACGCCGAGATATCTAAAAAGGAACGAATTTGGAAGTGCAAAACAAAAGTCCTTCTGAGTCTTCTGACGGGGGGGAGGGGGGGTGTGAGAGAAGCCACGCAGTCAGAGAGACAAGATATACATTAGTGTAGCCCCTTTCGATCCCAGCGACTAACAAGCGGTATCCGCATTTACAATTAAAGCTATCTCTGCCCCTCACCCCGTCCCCCAACCCCGCCCTCTCTTCCACAAAAAGGAAACAAAAGAACGCTCAACTGATGAGAACGACAAGGGAACGCAAAATGTTCCAAAAGGAACGCTGGTAAGAAGTGCCATTTTTCAAACGCGGAGTCAACCTAAACGAATGATTTTTCCATACAAAAAACGGTACGTTTAGTGACTCCACGTTTGAAAAATCGCACCACTGGAGTTTGTTTTGACGTCAGACTTTCACTAAAGTCGGTTTTGAAATCCGTACTTCCGTAGAGTGCTTTGATATTATTCATCATGTAAACAATGTTACCATGTTAAAACGTTTAGTGATGTATCGGATGTACGATTACGATTTTCGGGTAAAGGTGAATCGTATATATTTTTATCCGACTACAAAAAGAGGTTAATGTTTTCCACAAGTAAATAACATGGATTTTATTTTTATATATGTGATCAATCATTTGTATGCATAGGATTGTTTGTGTTTATTTGTGAAATACGTTTTGATGTAGAACCTAATGTTAGCGGAGCCGATCTGCGCTGGACACATTGGCGGTACACGTTTGAAAATTTTTTATCAGAACAATTTGCTGAGTGTAAGAGCGACTCACTACGTCTGAAGCTCTTAGTAAAGCATTTGTCACCGACTGTTTATTCATATATCAAAGAGTGTACCAAGTACGATAATGCTATAGATGTATTAAATTCAATTTATATCAAGCCTCTGAATGAAATTTACGCACGTCATACTCTGACTATGAGAAAACAAAATGCCGGCGAAAATATTTCGGAATACATTCAAGCTTTAAAACTTTTGTCACAAAACTGTAATTTTAAAAGCGTATCAGCAGAATAACACAGAAATGAATATGTACGTGATGCATTTATATCAGGAATACAATCTCAACATATACGTGAGAGGCTTCTGGAACACTTAACTCTCAATCTAGATGAAGCACTTAATGTAGCTATTTCGCTTGAGGCAGCTGTGAACAATACAATGGCCTATATTTCACCGTCGTCTATAAATACCCTTAATTGTCTTAATGAAAATGAAAACACAGAAATAAATAAAAGCATAGTTGCTACTAATACTACTAATTCTCATACCAATTACAGCAATAAACGACGCTGTTTCTTTTGTGGTGGAAGTGTCCACCAAAGGATTAAATGCCCAGCTAGCCAGTCTACCTGCCGTAAATTGCATTGAAGCAAAACCTGCAGAAAATCTTCAAATAACAGCAGCATCTCCATCGAGTCTTGAAAAGGCCACCATTCTTACAGTAAATAACGAACGTGCTGATGCACTCATTGATACTGGAAGTTCAGTGAGTTTTATTGATTACGAATTGGTGAAATTAACTAAACTTATAATAAAACCGAGTAAACAAACTATCACGTTAGCATCCCTAAATTGCATATCTCATGTTGATGGAGTCTGTTATCCTACTGTTCAAATTAACAACAACGTTTACAAGCATGTACCAATGCTCATCGTAAATAACTTGTGTGCGGATGTTATAATTGGTCATGACATACTCAAGAATCATTCTTCATTAGAGTTAAATTTTGGTGGAACACGAAAGTCTCTTAAAATCTGTAATGTTATGCAAGCTTCTGTTCCAGCTGTATCCGTATTTGCGAACTTATCTCCTGATGTATGCCCGATAGCGGTCAAGTCTAGACGCTACAGCCATGACGAGGAAAGTTTTATCAAGCATGAAATAAACAATCTTTTACAAGATGGAGTAATCGAACCATCTTTATCACCTTGGAGAGCGCAAGTCTTAATTGTTGGAGGAGATCACCATCGCCGCCGTATAGTAATTGATTACTCACGAACGATTAATAAATTCACAGAACTTGATGCACATCCTTTACCTAGCTTAGAAAAGATTGTCAATAATGTCGCCAAATACAATTTCTTTAGCCAAATTGACTTGAAAAGTGCTTACCATCAAGTTCCTATTATAGAAAAGGAGAAAAAGTATACAGCGTTCGAAGCATGTGGAAATTTATATCAGTTTACTCGTATTCCATTCGGAGTAACGAACGGAGTTGCAGCTTTTCAAAGAACTCTGCAATTTGTGATAGAATCGGAGAAACTGGATGGGACATTTTCTTATTTAGATGACGTTACTATTTGCGGGAAAACAAAAGAACATCATGATTTAAATTTGGAAAAGTTCATGGCCGCGGCAAAGAAATATGATTTGACATTAAATATGGACAAGTGTACTTTTAGTATAACTTCTATTAATTTACTTGGATACAATGTAGAAAATAATACTATAAAGCCTGATACTAACCGCTTGAAGCCACTTTTAGATTTACCAATACCGAATGATAGTCAATGTCTTAAGAGAGCCCTAGGACTCTTTGTACATTATTCAAAATGGATAATGAACTTCTATGAAAAAGTAAAACCTCTTATTTTATGTAAAACTTTTCCTCTCGATGAAAAGGCTATCTCTGCTTTTAACATACTTAAATCAGATATATCGAAATCATTTTTGTCCGCTATTAGCGATGATGAACGCTTAGTCGTAGAAACTGATGCCTCAGAACACGCAATCGCTGCATCTTTGACACAATGTGAAAAACCAGTTGCATTTTTTTCTAGAAGTTATTCAGATTCTGAACGCCGTCACTTGGCTATTGAGAAGGAAGCCTATGCGATTGTAGAATCTTTACGCAAATGGCGACATTTCTTAATCGGACGACATTTTCTTCTGATAACTGATCAGCAATCTGTATCATTTATGTTTGATCAAAAACATACTAGTAAAATAAAAAATGAAAAGGTAAAAAGATGGCGTCTGGAATTGTCTTGTTTCAAATACGATATTGTTTATAGACCCGGGAAAGAAAATTTTACTGCTGATGCTTTGTCTAGAATAAGTGCGAGCATTTCAACGGACAAACTATACAGACTACATGATTCCTTGAGTCATCCTGGAGTAGCAAGAATGGCGCATTGGGTCCGTCAGAAAAATTTACCATATTCTATCAATGACATAAGGACTATGACAGCATCATGTCCTACGTGTTCTGAAATAAAACCTAGGTTTTTTTCAGACACAAGGCAGACTTATAAAAGCAACTTCTTGTTTCAAAAGACTTAATATAGATATTAAAGGGCCTATACCTAGTAATACTTCCAATCGTTATATTTTAACAGTGATAGATGAGTATTCCAGATATCCATTCGCTTATCCCTGCAAAGATATGACTGCTTCTACAGTCGTGAATTGTCTAAAAGATATATTTTATCTCTGGAATACCTCAATATATACATTCAGACAGGGGTACATCATTTCTGTCTGTTGAAGTTAAAGAATTTCTTAATTTGTCAGGAGTAGCAACAAGCAGAAGCTCTCCATACAACCCACAAGGCAACGGGCAAGTTAAATCTCCGTTCCAAGAATCTTGGAATAGAAGAGTGGGAGAAAGTTTTACCCATCGCACTTAATTCAATACGTTCATTATTATGCACTTCTACAAATGCTACTCCACACGAGCGAATGTTTCAACATCCCAGAAGGTCACCGAATGGAGATTCTGTTCCTTCATGGTTACATACGCCTGGACCTGTCTCGCTTAAGAGGTATGTAAGGAATTCGAAATACGATCCTTTAGTGGACGAAGTCGAACCTATACAACCTAATCCATTATATTCGCATGTGAGGCTGCCGGATGGACGCAAAACAGTCGTGTCGAATAAACATCTAGCACCTATGCCCCAAGCTGAAGAGGAGGTTGACTCTGTTAAGGAAACACATGAGAACAACAATGCCGAAGCCAATGATGTAAATCAAGTCGAGCCAGGAGAACCAAGTGGGCTCCCGATTGAATGTCGTCATTCCGGAAGAGACCGCCAGCCTCCTGCTTATCTAAAGAATTATGATTGTTCTTTTAAGGGGGGGAGACTGTAATGTATTGTCTATTATTGTCTCTGATTTGATATTGTCATTTCAAATGTCTTGTATATGTCTAGTATCCTTCTAACTATAATTAAACCAATATACTTTGGTTTATCGTTTTATTATTACACTTGGTAGTTCGATGAAATTCTTTTATATCTTCATATCGCGTAATGTTTGTTCATTCAAATTTGTACACGTTAGAAGGGTATATCATACGTATATGTAACTGCTTTTTATTTGTTAGTAAATGTACTAGTTTACGAGTAAACCGGAATTTTCCGATTTTTATAAATAATAAATTACTTCGATATTTGTTGATGAATCGGAATACTTATATTTAAACAAATTTGAACATACTAAGGCCTATAAACAGTATTTTTTTTCAAAATTATGCTACTTACAGTTTTCGAGATATGGAAAATTGCAAAACGTTACCCCAGCAAAATCTTGAATATCTCAAAAAGTATAAGATGAACAAATTTCGCTATCGGTATAAATTTACAACCCATTAAGAGCTGTCTTTTTATATACTTGATTCTAGGCTAAACCCTTTTTTTGAAAAACATCTTGCTGGGGTAACGTTACTCCAGCAAAATTAAATTTTCTCGAATAACTTCGAAAATACAACATGAACGAATTTTGCTATATTTGAACATATTGAGGCTTACTATGAACCAAGTATCTGTAATACTCTCATTTCTCTAAGGCGCAACATTTTGCTGGGGTTACGCATTCGTTACCTGTCACTGACACGTAATCAACGGAATTTTAAAACGGACATTGTCACTGACGGTTTGAATTAGTGTTGCCAGTTTAATAAAGGAAAATACTAACTACGTCATTGGGGCATGGTATAATAAAACAAGGTATCTTCTTCCCGAGTAAAAAAACATGTTACGTCACGATAAGTGTTGCCACTGATTGTTCTTTTAATAAATTTAAACCAATAGTGGACAGGTCAATACAATTCATTATTCTTTTTGCATATTTAGGAATTACAGTGATTTTTAAAATAGTTCGTTCACGTCAATTGGCTTTTTCCTACTATTTTGTTTTAGTTTAAAATCTGAATGCATGATTGCTGGAGCTATGTTAAGCTCTTAAAAAAAGCTCCTAAATGGATGATTCAATTTTGACCTCTTATATGCCTAAATACCAGTTACTGGTATCTATGCATCGTTATACGAGAAGTTATTTTTTCGAAAGGTGATTTGATCTATAAATAAATAAAATACAAAAGCTGTGTTATCCAAATTTTATTCCAAATCTCCTTAAGGTATACAAATCGACAATCACTGGTTGTGCGAAAAGGATTACAATTCAGTACCAATTACACAAAAAAATATTAAATAACAATTGACGATATTGTTTTTAGTTTAAGTTAGAATATTAATGCAAAAATTTGAATATTTTTTTAACATAATTTAAGACGATCAATATACCTAATTGCACTTTTCAAAATCATCATGTAGTCCACTATATATTTGTTAAAATAGTAATTAAATAACTTACTGTAGTGAAATAAAGATCGTCTCACTGCAGAAATTAATCGCCCGAGTCAGAGGCGAGGGTGTTAATATGCTATCTTATGCTGTATATATCTTCGCCCTCGTATGTATGCAATGTTCATCTGCCCATGGTCATTTTTCGCGTCCATAAAGGGCGTAAGCTGTCGCTTACGGTCTGGGGAGCCTATTATTTAACAATGCGAGTCAAGATCCGATCGCACGGGGGAATTAAAAAGTGAAAAGCCGAACCTATATTGATCCGTGCTGTACCTACGCGCCGCAGCGCCGCAGCGTGTTCATTGCTGACAATCAGCTGATATCTTAATAAACTGTATTATGTGCTTTGACTAGGAAAAGATAATTTAAAATACGTACTTACATAAATTATTCGAACCAAATAGCAAAACACTTGAAGTTATTTTATTACCAAAATATTTAGTGATGAGGACATTTAACATTTATAGTTATTATTATCTCTCCTAGGACGGACACTCTTTACATCTAATCGGACGTCAGTGCAATTCACTCGATTTCTAATTCCTTATTCCTGATGTTACTTACATAAAAAAATCACCAACACTACCAACAAAAATTTCACAAAATGCTATCTAGTCAGTTATTTTACTTCTTACAGTCAAAAAAACGGCAACCTAAACTCGACTCTGTTGCATTACTTCAAAAGGGGGTTTCAAATGATTGTCAGAAGTAAAACAACTTTGAATAGAGTGTAGATATTTCAACTCATTTCTACCCGACTACGGCAAAGTCTATGTATTTGTGCAAACAAAGTATCTTATTTCAAACTGTATTGATTAGACCATAGATTATAATTCAGGATTAGACTAAATCTTTAAGCCCTTTTTACATTTAAGCCCTTTTTACATTTAGCCTTTGTTAACTTTTGCATGTGAAACCTGAATGTGCTAGCCAATCAAAAGTAAATTTTACTAATCAAAAAGGTTTTTTTTTTATCTATTATAACAAAGAGTCGAAGAACAAAATGAGTTGAAATTCTATGCCAGTCAACAAAACACATGCAAAATCAAAAATAATCGTTTTACGAAAATAACAAACACGAATATACTAAAAGTTATTTTTTATCCAAAATACTTTAAAAGTCAAAACGGACTAAAACAATATGATCGTAATAAAATTAAAATATTATACATATTTTTTTCAATTAAAACTTCTAAAATACAATTCTTTAAATCTTAACAATTAGTAAGTTAGATGTTCAATTTCAAATAGTATGTTAGTCATTGATTGAAAATTGTAAAAATTTGTCGCAAAATACTGTTAAACATTAAAAATAAATAATAATTATCCAATTATATGTATTTACGCTTTTTGAACATCAAAAAAATCACAGTTCAAAATTACTTTCATGGCAATATCGTTTAATAATTAAAAATTGCAACTAAGGTAGTAATTAATAACTAAACCTCTATGTTAGGTAGGTACTTAGAATTAAGTATGTGATGCGTTCATTGATGATTAAGTAGACTTCACAAAATCTCCTGTACCTATATTTGATGAAAAAATAAGGCTTAATTAATTTAAAAACATTAAAATAAATGGTGTCGGAACTATAACGCGGTATGCGAATGCGTTATTGGGAGAAGCATTCAATCCTGCATATTATAGGCTGGTAAAGAAGGCTTCATCTTCTCTCATCAATATCTTCATTCATGCGCTTTGGTTACGGGGACATCTTACCTCTTAACGTACACAGAAAAATGCGATTACGGTTAAATGTGGTTTAAAATTGAAAATATTAAAATAAGTAATGTGAAGATTACTTAACCTTCAATGTTAAAAGATCATGTTGTCGTCTTACGTAAAATAATAATTTACTTATAAACATTCGCCATTTTATTTAAAAAAAGAATTGTGTCGTTGTTAAACAAGTTTTTGAGCAAATTAAATATTCGAATAATTTTCTTAGTTCAAGAAAATACGTAGCATTTCCAATAGGGGCACAACCATATTTGGTACTATGACAATGTTTATAAGTAAAAAATATAAGCATTAAAAATCCGATAACAATTTTGTTCAGTAATTATAAAAGTTACAATGTAATTCCTAATTTTCTAATCTTAAAATTAATAAATTACAATAACGTTGTTCTGTAAAATTTAACCAAGGCATATGCAAATATTTATGCTCTCGAAATTGGACTAAGAATCACGTTAGGATGCACATTTTTTAAACTTTCATAAGATGAACGAGTGCAGTGCAGACAGGACAGCAATACCGTCGGGTCGCCAGTCCTAGCACTCGCCCTGATGATGATCGTACATTTATATTATTAGTGCTATCGTTTAAATCAATCGAAATCTTTATAAAATTCATAATGAACAAGTGTTAAGGCAATTTAATCTAACAATCGATTTTACTAAGCTAAACTAAATGCCAACACGCATCGTTACAATCGTCTATGCTTTTATCGTGTGTGCGAGGACCCTTAATTTCAAATTACTACCAAAAAGTATTGCACGTATGAAAAATTTTAAGCAGCCAGTGCGATCCAAGTTCAAATAACGTTCACACAAACGCATCGGGTGGCCCGTGTGGCACTTTATTTTTTTTAAACCCGCCAGCGGCGTTGGCGCGCAGTCATAACGCCACTGACCGTAAGTACGAGTCATCTTCGTTTGTGGAAAGTCTTAGAGCGTGCTCTTCGCACAGCGCGGCCAGTTCTTTGACCCATTCGTCTAAGATGACAGCGTTTAGTACCGAACGGAGGGTAATGGATTGGTTCCAGTACTCTTCTTGGGTGAATATTAGGCGTTTTTGGGGACTAGCATGGTAGGTCGTTATGCTGTGTGGGCTGTGTTGAGATGAATCTGTAAAAAAGACGCTGTTAGTATTTTTTCATATCTCAATGAGCATATCTCAAGGCTCAACTCAAGAAGAGAAGCGAAGAGAAGAGAAGTTTTAGTGTCATATGATTTTAAACTTTATCTACATTACTATAATCCAAAGTATCGTCACAGAATTAATATAAATATTACATGAACTGAATCTCCCTAAGAGCCTGCGCAATATGCATATCCGTTCCCCGTCCCCACACCTCTCCCCCGTTCACGCCTTGTCGAGGCGCCTGCAGCCGCCCGCTCAACACCCTCCATTCATTCGGTGCAACCGGGGGAGAGGTGTGAGGACGAGAGACGGTGACGCATATTGCGCGGGATCTTAGGAAATTCCATTCTGTATGTAATATTATATTAATTCTGTGGTATCGATTGACAAACTTGAAAAGGTCGCGCGACTTTTCTAAGCTTCTCGAGTACTCCGACGGCTCGTGACGGCGGCGCACGATTCGCAAGACTCCCTTGAAGTCGTGAGCGGCTGATAATAATTAAGGGGCAATATAACGTGCGCTCGAGCAAGATAGCACCATACAGTGGCATAATATGCTTGTCATCTTGACACACTTAAATAGTAATGTGTCGACAGCAAATATTGATCATCAAGAAAAAAATTGTCAAGAGTGAGAACTTCACAGAATTATCGGAAACAATTTAATATAATTTCAGAATTTGTGAACAAACCTATAGCTGTTATAATTTTCTATAAAGGATTGGCCGAGCACATAATAATCTGAGTTTATTTTGATCTCCAGCCGCGGCCCGGACTGCAAAAACCAGGAATGCTTTTTATTTTTCATTGAGGGACTCACCGAAATACAAAAAGTTTTCCAACTCACCGCTCGCGTAAAATACCGTCGTGTCAGCGAAAAACAATATTATTTAATGCAGAAATCTTCTTAAATGTTCACCATGAATTAAAAATTTGCCCATTTGAAAATGCTCGCGTAAACCATTCGTAATGTGACAAGTGATTTCAAAAATGCATCCCCTGTATGACATATTCTTCACGTTCACGTCCTTGATAATTGTTGGGTCGTTGCGCTTCCTTTTTAAGCGACTTCAAAAAAGGAGGAGGTTGTCATTTCGAATGTACGTGTTTTAAATAGACGAAGAACATTTATTTACTCGAAGACGTATAGACTAATTTAAAAAAATCTCTTAGGATTCTTATTTTAATACCAAAACAAGTGTTATAGTGTTTTTTTTTTACCATTACGATACAGGTAAACATTTTTACTACCATAGACAGGATATGAGTTCTTTTGAGTTCGAAACAATAAAAAAATATATACAAATGCCATAATACCTACGGACGCGTACGGAAAATAGTTTTGTAAAACACCACTAGATAGCGCTATTATTAGTTAACTCGCGTGTTACTATAACGATTTATAATGTGATATTTTTAACCCCCGGCGCAAAAAAGGGGTGTTATAAGTTCAACGAAAATTGACCCTATGATCTCCGAAACTACTAAGCCTAAAATTAAGGTAAAATAATGTACTTAAGAATTCTATCAATTGAAAATAATAAGGTCACTCTATAAAAACTCAATAAAATAAGGTCACTTACGGAATAATAGTGCACTAAAAACATTTGACTTGGGCATTGTACGGAACCCTCTCCACGCGAGTTCAACTCGCACTTGACCGGTTATTTTTTTAGGAATAAGGATGATCAAGTCGACTGGGTAAAATACTAATTTTAAGCAGATAATGTCCCGAGTATACCTAAATCCTAGTTAAAAATATTTTGACCATTATCATCTCTCCCATGCATCCAAACTAGGGCATGGAATATCGGAATAATTTTCACACCGGTATTGATACCGGTATTGAAAATTTATATTGTTTCATTGGCACTAATATCACAATCAAATAGGTATTAAATTCGGTCTTATTCTCTAATGATCTCTCAAGTCCAAGCTTCCTTTACCGCCATTACCAGACACAATAGTGAAACAATGGACGGTGCATTTATTAATGCAATGCGGTAAATGAAGGGTTAATCAGGCAGATCGCGTTTGTTGAAAAATCAAACGATGAATACACAACGCGTCAAAACTGGCGTCGTTGAGCGATGATCTTATTTTATTACATATGTATCTTTGCAGCTGTAATAAAATAAGGAAGTGAAAAAGAAGTAAGTAATAAGCTCGTGGGAGGAATGCTTAAGAGGAACTTGAAAGCTGCGTCCAAAAATCTGCCTCTAGTACCTCTATTTTCAAACAGTGTACATTAGTAGCTTGATACTATTCCTATGTACGAGAGAGAAAGATATATGATGTGGTTGCCGCTTCATAACAGGGCACTTACGTATCGTTTTTGCCATATTGTGTCCGTACGTGTGCGAATGCTATTAGCAATTTATTTGTAGAAGTAAAACACCTTAAAACAACTGGAAGCAGTATCATTAAATACCACACAAATTCTAGTTATATGCATGCAGTGCAGTGTCTTGCGAATTTGAGTTACTTGCGATTTTTCTATAATCGAGATTATTCGTGATTCATATCATATGAAAAACTCATCAACAGTATTAACAACACTATGAACCATAGAAATCGAGCGTTCTGCAGTCTTAAACACCCTTGCAAAATAGATTACTTTTTTCTAAATACCGGTATTTTACCCTCAAATACCGGTATCAAAATACCGAGATTTTTTACCGGTACACCGGTATTTCGGTATACAGGTGTCCATGCCCTAATCCCAACTGATATTTTACGCATATACTATGTCTTATACCTGTGTATAATATAGAAGTAGGTCAGTATCATGGACTCAATTTGCTTCAAAATGTTGGCTAGTGGTAAGAGATCACCTGTATGTTTGATTCAGCATTTTAGATATCATTGACACGTATACAAACTTGCACGCTAACTAACACACAGACATGTATACATAGTGCATAATTATAAACTTTCGTACATACGTACATACAAAATATATAAAACCTAAACCAACATATTACTCAAATGTCTTATCGAGAATATTATCGGAAAGTTGCAAAGACATGAGAATGAATAATTCTCGGGATGTCACATCACCACTTCTGCTACGTTGACATCGTCATTACTCCTATTGTTAACAGAAAAGTTATACATACGTACATACAAAATATATAAAACCTAAACCAACATATTACTCAAATGTCTTATCGAAAATTTTATCGGAAAGTTGCAAAGACATGAGATTGAATAATTCTCGGGATGTCACATCACTACTTCTGCTACGTTGACATCGTCATTACTCCTATTGTTAACAGAAAAGTTATTATCACTTTGAAGAACACATATTAACGCGTAAATTCATTAATTACGAGTATATTCGGGGTGGTGGAGTAAAAAGGAGGCTAACTTAAGCATTAATTAAATTTTTAGACACTTGGTCTTCAAATTATTTCAAAAACATTTAATGCGAATTCGCGAATAATATCTGCATGAAACCGAGTGACACAGGTCCACCCTCGATCGCGTCCTGATGGACACTGCGTGGACGGGGGCGCCGGGGCGGGTCTTTGTTAAAATGGCTGGTTGGGGTCAATATTTGCAACATAGTTCTAAAAAATTAATAAATTGTAATTGTATCACAATATATTCAAAATTAACATATATTTTTTGTACGCGTAAAAAGCATATTTCTTTGGGATACTGGTGTATAGAAGTCGTAAATTTGCCCTATACAGCCTTAAATTCAAAATATCCATTTTCACTGCCAAGTACACACGACTTTCCTTCTTAAATGTAGAATGTAAACTAGCGCATAGAAATAGCGCGTGCCATGAACTCGCATGCGCCATTCCTATGCGCCAGATGGCCGCGAGCAGTCGCGACTCCGCGAGAAGTCGTAGGAAGTCGCGCGCCTTTTCTTGCCGAACCGGCCGCTTCTCTTCCGGTGTGAGTTAAGCCTAACATAGATTAAAAACAACCGGTGGCGCCATCATTTCAGGTCCACTAACTTAGTTGTTGACCTATACATATGATTTTGTATAAATTTACAAATAGATATGAAACTTGATCGCTATGGCGATGGCAGCACTAAAATCGCGATAAAAAGCAAGTAATTATTCAACAAGATATAAATATTACAACCACCGTAGCATGGCACTGTTGATAAACGAAGATATAGTTATTATCGCGCGACAGGTTAGTGCCATCACCCTAGTAATTATCACGTAGAGCGAGATAGTAATAGACGATAACTCGATATGCACTATCGTCGGTGCCATGCCACGGGGCAGCTGATTTATGTTGGCCTATCGTTTGTCTACGGCACTATAGCCATTTCAATAAGGTTTAGTTTAACATTAAGAACATATCGTAACATAAACCTATGTTTGTTTTACGATTTCGATATAATTTGTCTACGACGTGTGTTCTGATTGTACTAAACCTTATTGTAACGGCAAAAGGTCTTAGTTTTAATGTCGTTACTCACTTGAAGATCTTCTGCCGAACATGTTGGACAGACTGGTGGAAATACTCCGTCGTTTCGCCTCCACCCGGCGGAACGGCGAGTCATCGGGCTTTGACGGCGACGTGTCCGTGTGCAAATGACCTGTAAACATTTATTTTATTAACCACCGACAACAAAGAGGGGTGTTTTAAGTTTGACGGTAATCTGTTTGTCTCTGTGGCTTCCGTTCTCGCCTTAACGAGACGGCTGCAGGCGCCTGCAGCCGTCCGCTCAACACCTCCACACGGCGCGAACGGGGGAGAGGTGCGAGGACGGGGGACGGGGACGCATATTGCGCGGGACCAGATTCCGTTCGGTATGTAATACTTAACCTCTCGTCTGTGTGCAGACTGGAATCCGATCGACATGCATTGTCTTACTATTGTGTCTGGTGTTTTGCACAGACAACAGGTTATATTAATTCTGTGACAATGCATCAACATTTTTGTGTTACGCTCTAACGCTCTCTTTATATAAATAGCTTTTGGCCAAGAATTTGCCCGCGCGGATAACATTCCCTTAGGAACCTGTAGCTTTTAACGTAAAACATGTGCAAAAGCGCCCATCTCAGGCATAAATATATACATTATTGTCTCGTCGTGATCCTTAATGGGGCCGTCAGAGCATTTTGAGTCATGCGGCTCTAAGCAGACAGAGCCCAGGGCAGCAAGACTCCAAGTTACTTTTATCATGATAGTGGGCAAGAAGGTAGAAAAAAGAAAAAAAATAAAGATGGGTTTTTAGCTGCATCGTCTATTTACATGATTCGCTTTTTCGCCCATTGCCTCGAACGACTTCTACGATCTGCACGGAAGGAGAAGCAACTGGTACATTCTAAGTTTTTTTACCACTTAAAACATGCACAAAATTGTCATAAATATGCATTAAAATTTTACATTTTCAAATTTCGAAAACGTTGAAGCAGTGGACGCCAAATTGCTCTATGGTTGTGACGTCACAAATGCTCCAATGTCAAAAGATCAGCTATTTTTTGGGTTATTATTCTATGTCCAATGTATGCATTTTGACAGTTGACACTTTTTACTTAACACAAGCGTATGACGGGGCCTGATATTTAATACGTTGGGGTAAAGCGCCCGCGGAACTCTGAACTGCCATCAGATTTTGGATCCAAGATGGCCGCCCACACATTTCTTTATGTTGCCTAAACGGACTACAGTTTTGACCTATTTTCTCAACTGGACATGTTATTTAGCCTACCTCAACAGCTACATGAAAAACCGCGAAACACCCGAAAAGCTAGTCTGTTTTAAGAAACAAAATAGTACAGCGGCAATTTTGTGTGTGTTCAACTAACAACAGATTATAAAGGCTGAATACTTTGAATGGAATTTTAAAATTTATGTTGGTATTTTTTGAACTAAAACTATCATTTTTCCGACTGCTTTTACCCTAAGCTATCTTAAGAATATATCTTTAGATTTTTTCCCATATGGACTAAAATACCGTATTACAGGTGGCTATATACTTTATTTATTTTTACAGCTTACTGTCATCATTGGCAGGCCCTCTCGACTTAACCAGCATCATTTCCCGCTGTATGAGGAAAACTCTCGCTTTGTCTACAAGCTCGTTGATGTTGTCTAAGGCGTTGGTTAGATCGTCCACTTCCTCTTTTAATTTGCTGAGAATCTGTCAAAATAGTTTAGAAGTCAGTAAAGAAAATATTTATTTGTCCCATAGACACATTTTTACTACTACAACTACACAATATTTCCATTATTTCTAAAATTACTAGACTTTCCATACAAACATAATCTAGCTTTTATTTAGAAACGCATGCGCATGTCTGATTTCAGCAAAATTTTGGACAGTTAAAGAAATTGCATATTATCTAGGACTTTAACTGGTTATATTCAGTGATAAATAAACGTATAGGTACTTAAAAGAAAATATAGTGTAGAAGTTTAAAATTTTGTTGGTCAAAATAATATTTAACTATCAAAACTGAAAACTTCTACTAATGATCGTATCGTATCATAATAAAAACTAGAGTACATTTGTATGGAAAATTAAAAGTTTTGCCGTCAATTAACAACAAAATCATTGTTATAGAAAAAATATAGAAATATAGCAAAGACCACAAACACTTAGGGGCTACCACATATTACGTCACGCAAAAATTTGACTTTTAAACCCTTCCTCCTCATGTCAGGCTTTTTTTCGATCGGCCTTTCTTGTACAGTCACGTTTGGCATGACCCCTTCCCCCTATCGCTTTGCCTTAATATAGTGGATTGCCCCTTACACAGCGGCGGAGCCAATTTATGAGATTTTTATTGGCTGGATTACGCCCAAATATTTTCTTATTATTTGCCGTGTGGTGACGGCAGTGTAGAATACATTTGTCACCACCCCTTGCCTCTCCCACGGCTGTCGTAAGAGGCAACTAAGGGAGGTAAATGCAACAGGGTACGGCCATCAGCATCCTCCGTGCAACTACTTTATACTATCTACTGCGATCACCGTGGTGATTTTGTGCAAATTCGCCCTTTACTGGAAGACACCTTTTAGTCTCGCGGTGGACTGTTATAGGCTGATAAATAAAGAAAAGAAGGCCCAGATATTCAAAGATCCATACTTGGAACAATGAAGGCACATTTGGCTGCAGTACAAATGCTGGACAAAGCAACAGCGAGGTCAGCAGCGGCGTGGGCAGCGATGCCAGCTTGCAGACCACGCTGGTCACGAGGCAGTTAACGCGCACTTCCGATTCGAGCAGCATGGCGGACTTCTTTAGAAGGCAGCTGAGGAGAGGGCCTGTGAAATAACAAATAACGTCCTTAGTTATATTTTGAAATAAATTTAAAGCTGAATTCAGGCCATGGTATTGAACAACTTTTCCCAAAGAACGTATATCGAAATATGCTATAGTAAATTGTTAAACAAAATTTATAAGTGATCAATTACACCCGAGACATTTAGGCTATGCTAGTTCGAGGGTGTAATTGATAGTTACACTCAATTTGAACACTCTACTTTTATCATAATAGCAAGGAAATAATGAAAATCTGTTAAAACTGATTTGGTTATTTAAGAAGTATCTATCTACTTAAAATAAATGAAAATTCCTACGAAATCGGAATTATAATCAGTTTCCTACGAAATCGGTTTTCTGCGACTGCCTTAGCCTCTATTTTTATCGATTCAGGTGTCATATTCAAATCTTGATTTAAACTAACATTTCTTGCAAAAAAAAATACCTATTGCAATTTTTGTAACAAAGGTTTCATTCAACAAGAAAATTCATCACGCCATGTCGTATTTTTATGGCCTTGCGCGTTTGGAGCATTCAGCCCTTTGCAGTGGCCAGTGCGCTTGGTTTAAAAATAAAACTAAATTCATACTTATTCTTATTATAAACGTGCCGCCTTGCCGCCTTCGATTTTCAAATTTACTTACCGCCCTATGGGATGTAAATAGAATTTACAACCCGGATTTTGAGTTATATACTATCGACGACCTCCGTGGCGTAGTGGTCACCACGCTAGTCCGCCACCCAGAGGTTCCGGGTTCGATCCCCGGTCGGGGCATGTTGGAAAATGGGCCTTTTCAAATTGTCCTGGGTCTTTGGTGTTTATCTGGGGGTCTGGGGAGTGCCCCCCCAAGACGAGCCAAGCGAAGCGCAAGGGCACTACCTACCTTTTCTTGAAACGTTTCGTCATTTCTTTGAACTCTATGAGAGTTCAAAGAAATGACGAAACGTTTTTTGAAAAATTTTGATTTGGATGATGCTAAATAGTTCAAAATTTCAAGATACAATGACATCAGTACAAACATTAAACATACAAAGTTTGAATGTCGTAGCTATTATACTTTAGATTTTATTAATGTCTAAAAACCCCCGATTTCGTCACTGATTCACTCACTGACTCACTCAATGATCATCAAAATTCTTAAGGTACTTCCTGAAGTCTTAGAACGCTGAAATTTGGTATGTAAGCTAATAATACTACAAAGACCACAAAAAATTAAAAACCAGAATATTTTTTGGAATCCAAGATGGCGTCTGGATTTTAAAAAATCAACTTATTTCGTTCATAACGTCTCACTGTGACTACGTAGAGGCCTGAAAATTTGTAGGTGGGGGTAAAGCACCTCACGAAACTCGAAACTACATTAAGATTTTGGATCCAAGATGGCCGCCCACACATTTTTTAATTTCCTCAAGATATATAAAATCAAAATTTGAAATTATTAACAGAGCATTCGTTTATCGCGAGCAATTTCCAATCTATGTCGCATACGCTATAAACATATACAAAAGCCAAGGATTAAGCTTGAACAGTGCTCTTATTGATATAGGATCATCAAATTTCTCATGTGGGCAGGCTTATGTAGCCCTCTCTAGAGTAACAAATTTACAAGGTGTACACCTTGTAAATATTGATTTTAACAGTATCAAAGCACAACAGAAAAGCAAATAGTCGAATATAATCGCCTATGAAAGAAGTTTCGCATTGACCTATCACTTATTTTAAATTATTTTATTTTAAATAGTAAACAATTAAATAAAAAAGACAACGATAGAGAGTGGGCTATAAAAAAAGCTGTGGCTGATGTGCAAGAAATACACTCCAAAAAAAAGGAAGAAAAAATAGGCTAATCCCCCAACCATGGGAACAGACCGGCCCCTTGTGGTTCATTCATCTAAATTCCAGACGAAGGGTAAGGCGAAAGTAAAGGCCCGAGGTCAAAATAGGTTATTTTTAAACTCAAAAAAGTCCATTAACCAACTTACAAAAATAAATGAAATCGCACCAAAAACATTTTCATGTAAAAATGTTGCTACCACATGATATGTTATCATTGACATGATAGGTTTAAGAACATTTTTTTTTTTCCATATAAAATATTATGACGATGACCCTCCCCCGGTTTATGCGGTTCGACCTAGCTCAGTGGTTAAAAGTCTCGTAGCGCAATGATTCTACTTTGTTCGATTGCTAAATAATGTACAAATTATATAATGACGTTTTTATGGGAAAATTGAAATAAAACTAAAAATTTCTCGCAAACTATGGTGTTTACAAGGACAAATGTAGCAAAAACAATATTTTTGCGCATTAAATTGTTTTCACGACATCCTCCACAAGCTTACATGTGACATACTTTCTGTATATACGCAATATTTTGAAACGCGGCAGCGGCTATTTAAATGACGTCGTAACTAGTGACCCAAC
Organism: Acrobasis suavella; assembly: GCA_943193695.1. Classification (NCBI taxonomy): domain Eukaryota; kingdom Metazoa; phylum Arthropoda; class Insecta; order Lepidoptera; family Pyralidae; genus Acrobasis; species Acrobasis suavella. The sequence continues at coordinate 37,492,823 of OW971928.1, forward strand.
CACTGTAGAAACTGTTTTTTTTTTGTCAGAATAACATGCTTACCAACATTCTAAAATGTGTTGCTGGTTTCATCAAACGCACCTTTTTCCGCTAAGGGAAGCGACTATTGGGTAAATAAAGACTATTAAAAGCATTGGTGGAGTTGGCGCAGTTTGGGTGTTATGTGGTAATGTGATGATATGCAGATTACATGCATATCAAAGTAACGTGAAAATATGTGATACATGATAATTGCACCTTCCGGTATACGTAGGAATCCTTGAGATAACCATCTCATTATAGTTAACTGAGCGAGCGAAGCGAGCGAGGTCTCTAAATCGAGTTGGAGCGAAAACACATTGTATGTATGTATGTTTGTACCGCGATAACTGCCGAACCGAAGGTCCGATTTTGATGAAATTTGATAGGCATGTCGAAAATATCAATAAAATTTTCAAGTTCATTGGGCATCAAAATCGGCTCAGTAGTTTTTGAAATATTAATAAAAATATCGGCGATTGTAACAAATGAATCGTTCTAACTTTGGATAGCGCCATCTAGGTGTTAGTTAGGGAATTGATTGTGTTAGAATAATAATCGCGAGGTCTAAGTTCGCGGCGAACTAATAGTATATAAGTTTTATATGTACTCAATAGACTTAGACTCGTCACCATGTATGAGTAGGTTAAAGAAGATGGAATAAATACAATCAACGGCTCTCGTGTTTCCATCACCACTCTAACCACTACGCTACCTACAGGACACCGACATCAACCCACAGCGTGACCACACATGTCATTTGTTATTGCTGTTACAAGTTAAAATGTAAAAAATAAGAAATAACTATTAATAAAAACATGAATGAACCGTAAAATATTAGTAGGAAAACACAAAAAGTAAAAAATATTAAATTTGAAACGTAGCCAGTGAACAAAAGAAGAGACATTTTTGTTTATTTTCAGTTAAGAGCCAGGGAAAGGTAAAGTCGTCACTTAAATCTTTGAAATTTTTGATGATTCTTACCGATGATTGATTCAGCGCTGGCCCTCCAACTCCTTATTGAAGGCACTTCGTCGTACTCCTGCACTTCACTCTCTTTGAAGCTCTTCAAGAACGATTCTTCTGCGAAATCTTCGTCTTCGAACGCCTTAAACCTAAAAAAATACAACTCTATTTTTGGGGTTCCGTACCTAAAGAGTAAAAACGTGACTCTATTACTAAGACTCGACTGTCTGTCTGTCTGTCTGTCACCAAGCTATAGCTCATGAACCGTGATAGCTAGACTGTTGAAATTTTCCCCTTGTGTATTTCTGTTGCCGCTATAACAAAAAACACTAAAATCATAATAAATATTTAAGTTAGGCCCCCACACAACAAACGGGATTTTTTATACATAATGGTACGGAACCCTTTAAATGCGAGTTCAACTAGCACTTGGCTGGTTTTATTATCTTTGCCGTGCTAATCGGCTTATGGGCCCACCCTCTTTGGGAATGCAGTTTTACCACGAGATGTTCCTGCTTAGTCCCTTAGTTGCCTCTTACGACATCCACAGGAAGAGATGAAAATCTATACATATATAGTTCTTATACGTTTCTATACCTTGTTTTTGTTAAATACCCCAACGGCCGTTAATCGGAGCCGGAAATCGAAAATTTTGAAACAAATCAGGCAGACCAGTACGTTAGTCAGTCGCGCCATATTGCGGAAAAACGTGGAACTAAATTTACTGTGGAACCACCAATTAGACAGATCTAAAATATAATTGGGTATTTTCCTGGTTCAAAAATAAATTATTTTCTTCGCAAATGTCACTTCTTTTTGAACATATCCATTTTAACGTGATTTTAGATTTATTATTGAAAGAAAACTGATAATAAGACCGCAATTCGACTCCAAGAAACTATGACGTCATCTGCCTGTATTTCATACAAATCCCATAGAAAATGTTTGTTTTGACGTTTAGAAAAAAGAATCTGATTTGACTTGTTGGAAAATAGCGGATTATACTGTGGCGCCATCATTAAAGTCTACTCAATTAGTTGTCAACGTTCACAAGGTGTTGTTTTTCTTATGTGTAAGTTGCCAACGTTGGTGTCACATTTTTCAAGCTGTCTTAAGGCAACTTACATAGCTTGATGAGTACATGCAATGATGGCAGCCTGGATAAAAGGCTTAACGTGCCTTACGAAGCACGAAGGAGCTCTAAATGGTCACTCATCGAAATGCGGGCAAAATTATGGGAACAACGGGAAAATACGCTTTGTAACCGAGCCACCGAGCTGCTTTCTTCCAGTACTACGAAACGCGTAAGTGGGCGACTTTTAAAACACCAGCAATATTTTTGGAGCGAGTTTAGTGCATAATACTGAAATACTTTCCATAAAAACGATTACCGAAAAATGAAAAACAGAGCGACTTTCGATACTAATCAGCCCTCAGATATTGTATGAGAAGACGAATGTATTTTTATCGATGTTCTATATTTTTTATAGAAAATAGTGTAGTATCATGGACTCAACTTGCTCCCTAAATGTTACTGGTGTTTAAAAATTTACCCTGTAGATGGAACACGTCTTAAAATAGCAACTTACCTGAAACTCTCATAGTCACTGCTCTCCCCCGCCGAAGTTACACTAGCATCATCTTTTTCCACTTTCTGAACATTCTCTATGTTCTCAATTTTCTCTTCAATATTTTCATTCAGCGACGTCAAACTATGCGGCTCTTTCTCCGACGTATCACTAGTTTTTAGCGTGTCGTACCCACTAGTACAAGATATTAGGCTGTCGAGCTCTTTCACGTGCGTTTCGGGGTCTCTCTCCTTGTTGTTGTTCGTTTCTCTTTTCGGCGACGGTATGGTATCGTATTTCGACGTCCAATCCATGCACGCTATCGTCCGAGAGACTATTTCGAAGCGTGCGTCACAGAGATATGCGTGGTAGTTGCCTATTAGTGTTTCGTTTGGATTCTAAAAAGGAAAATAATTTATTTGTACATTTTGTGAAGAGAAAAACCGTTTTCTTAATCGACCTCTCTACCTACTTAACCGACCTAACGTTTTGCAACTAAAGCGGTCAATAGCGCTCAAAAGGTTAAAGTAAATTATGCGGCTAGCAACCTTTTGGTGTAAATTGAGGCCCTGGGCTCAGTCTGCTTAGAGCAGGAAGACTCAAAATGCTTTGTCAGCTCCATTAGGGACAAAGACATGAGTGTATGTACTTAAATGTGTGATTCCCTCCTCCACCATCACGTTGAAAGGGGTTTCCTACGCCATTCAGAAAGACTATTTATGGAATTGTGTTTCTTAGAGGACGTTCAACCGATGGTTTAATTTAGAGAACATATGATTTGTCGACTGGTCAAAAGTGGTCTTTGAGTGTTATAGCTCTAAGCTCTGTCTACCCAGTGAGGGACAAAAACGTAACGTAAACGTTTCGTAGTATGCATATTAGACGTTTTCGAGTCATTAATAACAAGAATTTGTATTTCTTGATTCAGCTTTTTGTTTTACGACCAACTGTCAGTCTGACGTCAACCCTTCTTGGGAATGTTGGACTGAACGAAATGTTTGTGCTTTTGTCCGTTAGCGCCGATTCTGAAGGGAATGGCTGCGGCTGGCAGGGCACTTTTACTATTCATCGTTATTTCTCTCTTCAAAAGTCAAAGAAACTCGACCGTAAAGGTGCGATTGTGGGTGCAAGTGACCGTAAACAGCGGCCGCGGTCGTTCCAGTATGAATCGGCGCTTAGTAACTTTGTACAAACAAAGCTTGCGACCGGTACCAATAGTACAGGTTCTGTACCGGTACTATGTCTGGCACCGGTACCGCACCATGGTCAATGGTACCGGTCCCATAAATAACGGTATTTCAAGCCTTGCCTACAACATACCTGAAAAGATATAGAATGGTCTCATCTTGGGTTTCAATAAACTCAAAATTCTTACCCCATAATTATACTTCACCTCGTGGACTAGATTACTCATAACAATATCCTCGTTCAAGCCGTTTCTTCTTCTTGTTTCATCGTCTCTTTTGAACTCCAACACTCTCCTTCCACTTAAGGCTAAGTCATCCACCCAATTCCTGGTTTTCTCCAATGGCCTGTAATCGTATCATACATATAATATAATCAATTGGCAAATTTATGAAAAGATGCGTGTGAACTTTATGAAATATATATTTTTATTTTTATGTTAGCTATAATAGGTAGGACCGTGCAGAATGGAAACAGAGAAAAAATAAATAAACAAAAAAATAATTACTTATAAATCACACTGATTGAGCTAGCCCCAAAGTAAGTTTTAAATTAGTTATGGCATATTAACTAAACTATATTATATTTTATGATAAATACATATATACAGAGTGACACCAACCAAATTCTCGGAGCAAGTTCTGTCCTTGACACGAAATAGTTTCCATAAAAACAATTAACGAAAATCGAAAACCAAATCAGCTTCCCATACAAATCAGCGCTCTGCCAAACGGATTTTGTATAAGAGAACATTTTTACAGAAAGTAATTCAGTATCATGGACTGACCATGCTCCAAAAATTTGGCTGGTGGGTAAAAAGTCACCCTGTATAAATAAACACCCAAGACTCAGGTCTTTAAAACTGACTGCCTCCGTGGTTCAGTGGTCAAGTCTTTCGCCTTGTGACCCGGAGGTCATGGTTTCAAGTCCCACTGGAAAGCATACTTTGTGAAAAGTTGTTTCCAGTCTGGTTAGGATGTTGCAGGCTTGAATCACCTGACTATCCGAAAATAGAGATGATTCCGTGTTTTGAAAAGCACGTATAATCAAACTATCCAAGGATTGGTTCTGGTTGCAGAGGTCAGACGGCAGTCGCTCTGTGTAAAAACCAAGTAACCTCGTCAAATCTCCTCGATTAGGTAGTGGACCCCGGGCTGTGAAGCGTTACTGCTGAGAATGCAACCGGGAAAATACGGTCGGATGATGATTACCCAGGACAAATTTGAAAAAGGCCTTTTTCCGACTTGCCCTGGTCTGGGTTCCAACCCGAAATCTCTGAGTTGCGGACTAGCGTGGTTACCGGTACGCCAGGAAGATCGTAAAAAAAGAGCATATAAAATATACTTTTTGTCTTTTTGTATGTTTACGCTAATCACCGAAACTTCTGAATGGATTCTTATATAGTTTTTAAGGTGCACCAACACATCAGTTATATAACTTTTTAAAACATTGTGTAACAAGACAACATTCTATAACAATGTGTAACATTTTACTACAACATGTTATACAATGTTATATGTTATAAACGCTCCCACATTGGTTGAACTCGTTGTATAACATAATATAACATTCTGTAACAATCAGATTGGGTCTGTTTTTCGATAAAGCTGGTAGTGATAGTGACTCAATGAACATGAACAGTGAGTGAATGAACCGACTAGAGCTATGTACGTGACAGAGTAGGTACACTACAAACGAAGCGCGCGAGCAACCTCCCCACGCCCTTCCGCTAACGTCCCTCTGAGGCTCGGATGATGTTATACAACAAAAGTTATCATTTGTTTCATCATGTTGTGATTAGTTGTTTAACATTCTGTTGTATGAAGTTATATAACATCACTAACAATTTAAAACTTTTGTTATAATTTGTTATAAAATGTTAGACAACAAATGCTATGCAACATTTAACCTTAAAGATAGATTGAGCTTAATCGTGGAGCAAAGTAAAGGCTTAGTTTCATTGAAATCTGACGTCAGGGAAAAAGTTAATTAAATGTTCGCGCTTTTCTGCCGTTTTATTATAAACTAGCTGATACTAACGACGTCCGCGTGGCCTTTATGCCTCCGGCGTATTAATATAAATACAAACTATTGTAGATACCTACATAAGAAAATACTTCCAGCAGTGTTATAAGTCAAAAGTAATTTTTTTTTCATATGGTAAATTTATTCCAATTTTTTCTTTATAAATTACTAACTGATGCCCGCGACTTCATTTGCGTGGAATTTTTGACTCCGGCATACATACATAAATATAAATTAATGTAGATGCGCTCAAAGGAGCTTGCTCACTTTGCGGCTAGCTCAATCTGTGTGATTTGTTTCTATATACACATACTAGCATTAAGCCGCGACTTCATCCGCGTAGAAGTCGAAAATGGATCTAATGGGATTTTTAATAGGCTTGTTTCGTTATAACATATGAATTATTATAATACTTTGTTGTTATAACATATATGAATTAGTATGTTAATATGTTCGAATACTTATAAGATGTGACTTTCTTCATTATAACGTAAGGATTTAAACGCCTAGCAGATCCGACGAACCTCGCCCTCCCTCTCCCTCTCCCTTAGTAGACCAAGAGAGAGCGACGGAACGCTCAAAATGGTCTAACTACTCTGGGGGTTGAATAATGATAAATCCTAAAACACGTAATTACTCATTTATTGCCAGGAGTACTCTTGCGAATTTTGGAATAAAATGGGCAAACTAATCTTGTTTCTCCTTACAAACTTTGGACGCACGTTTCACCCCCTTAGGGATAAGTTAAGTTTTTTGTATGGAACTTCCAATTTATGTGACTATCTATCTCAATGCCTAGCAAATTAAATTCATTTACCACCTCTAAATCGATACCATTGAAGCTCTTTTTGCTTTTTCAGAATCCATTCTGACATTCATCAAAAAGTTTATATTTTTCGCAGAAGCTGTAGACGCGGTCAGCCATTACTTTTTCAAATATTTTAGAAGCTGTTTGGCAACCGTGCTATGGGGCGGTAATTATTCAGGTCACTTTGTTCGTTTTTTTGTGAATAGGTTTTATGATAGTAATTTTCAGTAGGTCGGGAATGTTACTTCATTCAATGACTGGTTTATAAGTATAGTAAATGGTAGAGAGAGTTCTTCCGCACATTCCCTGAACAAGTTCGGGGGCATTTAATCTATACCAGAAGTTCCCAAACTTGTTTTGTCAAACGCCCACTTTAAAAAATCTGTTATTTTGTAGCGCCCCCCATTTTTTTCACTATAAAAACCTGAATCACATATTTTTACACACACACAGTTTAATTCAACCTATATTCTAAACTAGACTTTTTTACAAGAGAGAGCAATAATAATACATACACCAGTACATTAGAGTATCTTTTATAAAAAATAACAATAATCAACATTGTTAATTTTAAATAAAAAAATAGCAATAATAATACAATTTTACAATAATAAAGAGTATCGGAAGTGGGGACCTCACCTGCGAAACTTTAAAACACGAACATGACACGATATAAATATGAACTAATAAATAGATGTTGTGTAGTAAGAGAATTTTAATTTCAGTGAAATTTAAAATATGAAATAGCTGAAGTTATAAATCACTCATTGCTTAAATCACATCAGCGCCCCCCAACTTTATTCTGGGCCCGTTACCGCCCCGTTAAAGCCTCCAGCGCCCACAAGGGGGCGTTATCGCCCACTTTGGGAAAGACTGATCTATACCGTGGCTTCTTTTGTTTTTTAAGTTTCTGATGATATTTTGTATTTTTTTTTTGGTATCAACAGGTCGAATGAATATGCTATTTTCCGAAGGGCAATATACAGGGCGTGACGTATTTATTCCCGTTCGTTTTTCGCCTATATTGGCAAAGAAATCGTTAAATTTGTTAGCTATTTTTACTGGCCCCGTGATAACTTTTTTGTTTATATGCACAATCCCATATTATTTTTTTCTTTAATTGTTTTTAGGGTTCCGTACGTCTGAATACAAAAACGGAACCCTTATAGGATCACTCGTGTGTCTGTCCGTCCGTCGCTTACAGTCAATTATCTCCGAATCTATTAGACCGATTAAGTTGAAATTTGGTACACATATCAATTCCTGTGACCCAAACACAGAGGTGTGACGTGAGCAGATGAAATCTGAATATGGGGGGTCATTTTTGGGGGGGAAGGGGAAAATTAAAAAAAAAATTCTGAAAACTGCATCGTGTGGCATATCAAATGAAAGGTCTTGTCGAGAAGATCTTAAATGTATTTTGTTGTAATTTTAAAATAAATAGTTTCCGAGTTATTCAAGAAAATAGACGAAAATTGACCATTCCCCCCCCCTTATCTCCGAAACTACTGAACCTAAAATTTTGAAAAAAATACAGAAATTAGTTTTCTCCTTATAGATTATAGGAAAACCTATAAGAAGTCCATGATATTAAAATAACATGGTAAATCACTCAATATTGTGCGTACCAACTTACATTTGCAGGTGGAATGTGTGGGAGAACATATTTTTTAACTCCAATGTTAAGTTTTGAAAATAAAGTGGAACACTCAATATAATACGTTCACTTACGAAAAATCTTTGATATTGTACGGAACCCTCTCCACGCGAGTTTAACTCGCACTTGGCCAGTTTTTATATACCTAATGTCACTCTCAGAATTAAGACGTATCTAATGACACCTCGATCTTAAATCCATCGAGCCGTTAAGGCCGCAGAGCGTGCCAAACAATTATTCATACATACATACTCTCGAAAAATATAACCTCCTTCTGGCGCAGTCGGGTAAAAAGGCCCGTTCATTTGGTGGCTTGAGCCCTTTCGCCCCCTCCTAAATCTGCTACTGGTGTGAACTCGCGCATGTCATGTCAAACGGCAATTTTGTACTAGACCAGTCATTAAACAAAATAATATCGACAAATTCGTTGTTATTGTGGTGTTTTTGGATAGACTTGTATAACTTTTGTCTCATACCTCCAGGCATACTAAACGGCCTTGCTCGTACAAAAAAAACTACAGTAGAGATTAATGTGCTCTATCAATTAAATAAGACATCACTATCCTGTAAATATATATTAAAAGTTCTTCAGATTTTAATAAGAGATTCCAGTCATAGAAAAAGAAATTAGCTTTTCTTTGAAAAGTTTGTACTTACAAAATCATACGAATGGTGAAAATATGGGAATACGAAAAATATTTCATTAGGAGAGATTTTTTAAATTAAGCTTTTATTATTTATGAGTAAATGTGATGTGTGATGGAAAATCTCCCGTGTAGAAATTATTTTTCGAAAGATATAACAATATGAGTATAAGAATGGCATTTCAAAAAAAATCTTAAATCATTTTTGAGAGAAAACCTGTATTTGACAGTTTAAATAGCACTGAAATTTAGAAAAATTCTTTACTGGTAGGTTTGAATGTGAAAATTCCATAGAACAGAAAATTCACAGCCCCGTATATACCGACATTTGTCATAAGTATCCTCTGCAGCATCTGCGTACCATGTCTTTAGAGAAGTAACTAATACCACAGTCATTTATTAAAAAAAAAAAAGAAAAACAATTTCGTTTGGTATTTTAGTGTATAGAGTCATTTTAAAATGTGTTTTGTGTAAGTTTTGTAAATAGTATTTTTATTGAGCGATAATGCGACTGGTTTGTGTGGGTGCAGCCCGAGTTCCGAAGTACTACAGCCGAGATCGCAACTAGGAAACGATGGGATGAAAGAGAGATGCGACTGACTCATAAAATAATAGAACTGGCCAAGTGCGATTTGAACTCGCGTGGAGAGGGTTCCGTGCAATGCCAAAGATTTTCCGTAAGTGAACGTATTATATTGAGTTTACCACTTAATTTTCAATATGACACAGTAAGATTTGAAAAACTATTTAATAATCTCCTAGTTTGTCCCCCGAATATGACTCTTATTATTAAAAAATAAAAAAAAACATGTATTTACTTTGCACATCTGTGTTTGGGTCATGATTACACCATCCTACCAAATTTCACCTGATTTGGTTCAGTAGATTCGGAGCAAATTGGCTGTGACAGACGGACGGACAGACAAATACACGAGTGATCCTATAGGGATACCTTTTTTTTCATTTTTGTATGGACCCCTTAAAACAAATAGCAGTTTAGTTAATTTATAAAATTATCTTGGCAATTGAAGCAGGAAAATAAGGCAGTTCTTTCGTAAACTTTAAATAGTAGCGAGGTTCTTAAAATACTGTAACAGTTTGATATCGCTGAAATTAGAATTTCTAGCACAATATAAACTTCCGATGTTTGTTGTTATTATTCATTGAATCGTTCCCAACAATAATAGTAGTCATGCTGGAGAATTTCACGAATAGAATAGCCTGTATTTTATTTTTGATGACATAGACAAAACAAACATTTTTTACCTCATAGTCTCAAACATTTTGATGCGTGTTATGAAAATTCGTTTGAGGACAAATCTTAATTACTATTAATATGAATAATAGATCATTATTTTAGATATTTTTATGTGTAATTGAATTGATAATTATGTTAAAGATACTAATAGTTTTAATAAATGATTATTTTGTTCGTAAATATGTTTTTATTTTCTTAACTAGCTTTTGCCCGCGGCTTCGCTCGCGTAGGGGTGTAATTTATCAAAATCCTTTCTTAGGGGATGCCTACGTCATAGTAGCTTTATGCATGCAAAGTCTCAGCCCGAAGTTTCATACAAACTTTCATCCCCTGTTTTATCCCCTTGGGGGTAGAATTGATCAAAATCCTTTCTTAGCGGATGCCTACGTCATAACATCTACGTGCATGCCAAATTTCAGCCCGATCCGTCCAGTGGTTTGGGCTGTGCGTTGATAAATCACTATGTCAGTCAGTCAGTCACCTTTGAGTTATATATATTTAGATTAGATATTGACACGATTGCCAGCCATAATTATAGTGGAAAACTTGACAATAATCTATTTTACTGTGTATGCTTTTGGTTAATATTTTGAATAAATAAATAAATATATAGGGACAAATCACACTGATTGAGCTAGCCCCAAAGTAAGTTCGACACTTGTGTTATGGGATACTGACTCAACGATACTATATTTTATAATAAATACTTAAATAGATAAACATCCAAGACCCAGGACAATTTGAAAAAGGCCATTTTCCAACTTGCCCTTACCGGGGATCGAACCCGGGACCTCTGGGTGGCGGACTAGCATGGTGATCACTACGCCACGGAGGTCGTCATTTTATATCCCTAAAACAGAAAATAATGCGATAATTCGAAACCGAAAGGTATCGAATAATGGTACTTATTATTAAAAAAAAATATTATAAAAAATTTTATGTGCGTATTATGAATAATTTTTTAGAGATACCTTATTCAGCAATGTACTACGATACGATACTATCTCTATGATGGACATATTGGCATTGTCCACAACACAAATCAAAAATGTATCTTGGACAATCTTGGTCAATCATTTTCAAACATTCAATCAATCAATCAATCAATAACACACAATAAACATTCTAGGGTTTAAAACCAATTTTTGAGACAACATGGCAAATGAGGCAAATCTACGGGAATGTCTCTTTTTTGCTGTATGTATAAGAATACATACACCAAAAAAGAGACATTCCCGTGAGATAAGATTACTCGAATTTTTCTATTAATAGTTGGCACGAGCAGCCGCGCGGGAGTCTCAATTCATCAGCTGCAGACGCCGACGGCTACTACTTCATAATTTGAAAGTTACAACAAATTGATACATACTTATCCTCGTGTACGTATAAAAAAATACATTCTGGTTGTGAACATGATCGAGCGACGCAATCCGATGCCTCCGCACGTGAGCAGGCGGCTGTACGCGACCATCGCGCTGTTTATCGGAGTCATTTGTATATTTGGAGGTGAGCGCGCCTTTTTATTCAACAATAAACTGTGATAACATGTCATGTCATGTCAGTGTTTTGGTGTAGGTTATGGTTAAGTAGTAGGTAATTCTCATTCTCAGTAGCGACTAGCGGGGATCTATCTTCTCTGATCGGTTTTTAGGGTTCCGTAGCCAAATGGCAAAAAACAGAACCCTTATTGGGATTCGTCATGTCTGTCTGTCTGTCCGTCCGTATGTCACAGCCATTTTTTTCCGAAACTAAACTGTTAAAACTTGGTAAGTAGATGTATTCTGTGAACCGCATTAAGATTTTCACACAAAAATAGAAAAAAAATGCAGAAATTTTGGAGGAGAAATTTTTTAACTTCTGAAATAAGAGATAAATTATAAAACTAAAAAAAATATATTTTGTACATTACCACGCAAACCTCAACCGAAAATTGGTTTGAACGATATCTACTTAGTTAGTAGTTTTTAGGGTTCCGTACGTCTGAATACAAAAACGGAACCCTTATAGGATCACTCGTGTGTCTGTCCGTCCGTCGCTTACAGTCAATTATCTCCGAATCTATTAGACCGATTAAGTTGAAATTTGGTACACATATCAATTCCTGTGACCCAAACACAGAGGTGTGACGTGAGCAGATGAAATCTGTATATGGGGGTCATTTTTGGGGGGGAAGGGGAAAATTAAAAAAAATAATTCTGAAAACTGCATCGTGTGGCATATCAAATGAAAGGTCTTGTCGAGAAGATCTTAAATGTATTTTTTTGTAATTTTAAAATAAATAGTTTCCGAGTTATTCAAGAAAACAGACGAAAATTGACCATTCCCCCCCCCTTATCTCCGAAACTACTGAACCTAAAATTTTGAAAAAAATACAGAAATTAGTTTTCTCCTTATAGATTATAGGAAAACCTATAAGAAGTCCATGATATTAAAATAACATGGTAAATCACTCAATATTGTGCGTACCAACTTACATTTGCAGGTAGAATGTGTGGGAGAACATATTTTTTAACCCCAATGTTAAGTTTTGAAAATAAAGTGGAACACTCAATATAATACGTTCACTTACGAAAAATCTTTGATATTGTACGGAACCCTCTCCACGCGAGTTTAACTCGCACTTGGCCAGTTTTTTTATTTGAACACTCATTGACAACACTCCACATAGTTTTTACTTTATTAGTTGAATTTTTATAGTACAATTTATTTGAGGTAGATACTCTTTTCTTTAAGATATTCATATTTTTTATAATAATTCTTTAGTATTTCATTATTTGTTCTCAGGTTAAAAAGTTCCAATAATCTTTTATTTTTACACGATTTTTTTATTCCTACAGTTAGCCAATGCTTCTTAGGTGGTTTGTTTATTTTAAATTTTTGTTTTGGTATGCATTGATCCAAAATATGTATAATTATGTTATGAAACATTTAGTAGTTTTTATTTATAATTTTGTTTCGGACTAGGAGTTTGCACTATTTTATTTCTTTTAGTTTAGATTTAAAGGAATTTATATTCGAACTGTTGAATATTCTTTTTTTCTGTATACCATGTAGAGTTTTTTATATTTTGTCTATTTGTTTTAAGCTTATAGTCGTGGCGGCATGTGCTAAAAATCTTGATTTTTTTTCTACTTTTGTTTGTATAAAATTATTGAAATTTGTAAATAATGAATCTATACATGTTTCGGATTGATGTGCTGCGCAAATCTATATTCTGTCGAAAGGTTAAGATTTTTTTTTTGTTTTTGGCTTATTTTTTAAAGTATTTATATTGAAATCGCCGCGTATAATTACGTTATGCGTGGATTTTTTTTTATTACTATATAATCTAATATTTTTTCTTATTGTTGTATAAAAATGTCAGGCCCTTTACCATTCCAGTATAAAGAGATCAGCAAGATGTTTTCTTCTGGTAATTCTGTAGCACATAATTCTAAATTGTATTCGATAGACATCTTAGTGATGTCGCTTCTCTCTCTTGATTCTATTTGGTCTTGTAATAGGATACAGACTCCACCATCATCGTCGTTCCTTCGGCAGAACGATGCTGCAATTTTGTATCCACTAAAATTCATAAAGTAATTTTTTTCCTCAGTTAACACGTTTCAGATATTATTAATAGGGTTTTGGCTTATGAAAGCTTCCAATAAGTGGTTTTTGTTACCAATACTTTGGAAGTTTTGGAAAAGGATGTTAAACTGCAGTTTTTCTACGAAAGGAATTATTCTTGCCTGGTATTGTCGGTCTACTCATGCTTGGAGCTTTATTAATCTCTTCTTCGCTCAGCTCTATTTTCTTTCCTTCAACATACAGCTTATTGTTTTTTATGACAGCATACTTTCCTATACTTCGTGCTTTAAACATTTCTTCTCGCAGTAATTTCATTCCTTTTAATGCTTTTCCTTCCATGAACTTAGAAACTGAGAGTCCAGTTCCTCGGAAACAGTGGCTATTATTTAAAATATTTTTGTCACCTTTTTGCTAATCAGTTCAATTATTAAGGGGCGGTGTCTGTTGTTGTTGAATCTTCCCACTCTGTAGGATTTCCCGAAATGCCTCAGCTTTTCTGCCGTGTAAGTCGTATTCCGATTCTTTGTATTCGTGGAGACCATAGAGGACATTTTTTTTATTATTGGTATCGGGTATTGTAGCTGGTAATTCATGCGTTTTTGGGCTTCTTATTTTAATTTCTTTATCTTTTTTATTAATTTTTCATTTTCTTTTCTGAGTGTCTCTATGTTGATGTTTATTTCTTCTATTTCTTTTTTCTATGGTCGTTTTGTTTGCATATTGATGTGGTATCTCTTTTTATTTCTTCTCTTAATTTTGGAATAGCCTTGTTTATTTCTGTTGCAATCGTGCTCTGCAAATCCTTTATTATTGATTACCTTGTTTTCTTTTAACTGACTGACTGCCTCCGTGGTCCAGTGGTCTAGGCATTCGCCTTGTGACCCGGAGGTCATGGGTTCGATTCCCACTGGGAAACATACTTTGTGCAAAGTTGTTTCCAGTCTGGACAGGATATTGCAGGCTTGAATCACCTGATTATCCGAAAAGAAAGATGATTCCGTGTTTCGGAAGGCACGTAAAACTTTGGGACCCGAACGCCACCTAGCGTTTGATCATCAAACTATCCAAGGATTGGTTCCTGGTTTGCCCTTTGGGTTGTGGAGGTCAGACGGCAGTCACACTGTGTAAAAACCAGTTACCTCGTCAAATCTCCTTGGTTAGGTAGCGGACCCCGGGCTCTGAAGCGTTACTGCTGAGGATGCAACCGGGAATACGCTCGGATGATGATGATTGTTTTCTTTTAACTGTGTACTTATAAGGTAGCTTATGTTTTTGAGGGTCAACTCTGATTTCTTGTTAGAGTTCTCATTATTTTAAAAGTGTCTCCTACGAGGGGGGGTCAAAAAGTTCGCGGAACGGAGGGGAAGGGGGGTGAAATAAAATACTGTACTATTTTTCTTTTTCAATATATTCCCCCTTAAGTCGAATACATTTTTCAGATCTCTCTATTAACTTATTAATACCGTCGAAAAAAAATGATTTGTCTTTGTCCTCAAAATAGGCCGAAATCGCCGACTTGACTTCTTCATCATCGGAAAATTTCTTCCCCCGAAGCTCTTTTTTTAATTTGGGAAATAAAAAATAATCACAGGGGGCTAAGTCTGGACTATAGGGAGGATGGTTTAACATTTCGAAGCCACAGTGATGAAGGGCAGCCATCGCAACGCGGCTCTTGTGTACCGGTGCGTTGTCATGCAAAAGCAGCACACCCTTTGTCAACTTTCCCCGCCTTTTCTCCTTGATTGCTTCTTTTAATTGTCTTAGTAGATTAGCGTAGTATTCTCCCGTTATAGAAACACCCTTATCTTTATAATCTATTAATAAAATACCCTCTGTATCCCAAAAAACAGTTGCCATGATTTTTCCAGCCGATTGTGACACCCTGTATTTCTTAGGGGGGGGCTGACCCTTTTTATGCCACTGCATAGACTCTTGCTTCGACTCAGGCTCATAATGATGAACCCAAGTTTCATCTGCAGTAACAAGTCTTGCAAAAATTCCTTCCTTGTCGGCGCTACAGAGGTCTAAAAACTCCTTTGAATACTCGACGCGCAGCTGTTTCTGTGGTGGTGTGAGCATTCTTGGCACCCATCTTGCGCTGACTTTTGACATCCCAAGATTGTCGTGTAGAATATTTAAAATGGTTGTAGGTGATACTCCAACCATTTCTGCAAGTTGTTTCTTCTTCAAACGAGTATCCTCCAGTATAAGATTCTCCACTTTTTCAACGATGTTTGAGGTGGTGGCCTCAATCGGCCGTCCTGAGCGAGGGTCGTCTTCAAGAGACTCTCTGCCTTGCTTGAAAAGGCTATTCCACTTGTACACCATGGTTTTCCCAGGGCAAGAGTCCCCGTATACTGATAACATTTCTTCCAAAATTTTCTGAGGTGGTTTTCCTTGCTTAGTGAGGAACTTTATGACGGCACGAAACTCGATTTTTTCCATGTTCAAGTTTTTCTTCCGGATTCACTTGTTTGATCGACGACAGGTCAAAGGTTATTGACACAATCAGGTTCAAACTTGGCATATATACTCACAAAGAGTTGCTCATTAGTTACTACCTGCGGCAGGTCCCCCACCCCCCGCTATCCCCTCCATTCCGCGAACTTTTTGACCCCCCCTCGTAGGATGCTGATGTCCTCCGAGTTTATCGAGTCATTGATTGCAAGGGTCTTTTTTTCCGTGTTGTTATATTGCTACATTTAGATGTGATACAAGAGACATGCTCTTCTTGATGTTTTCGACGGCGAATGGGGGTGTTAGAGTTGTTTCCCTTAGGTATTTTACAAATACATGCTTGGCAACGCCATCCTTGCTTATGCTCGTTTGACATTGTGTTGTAAAACCTGTTGTTGGATACATTTGCACACTCGAGGTCGAACCGTTCACTACATAACATACAGTCCAGGTACTCTTTGTTTGAAACTCGTTGGCATCCTGCACTTCTCCTATTCATTGATGCCATTGATGATTACGCCCTCTAGCGGTGGACCTAGTCAATCTTGTAGAGTAACTCGATGCTTATAATATTGAGTTGATCGTGCTGTTGCTTAATGTTTTTGCTGTGCTTCTTCGAGTCTTGCTTGCTGTAGTAATTTTGGTATTGGCGGGCGACGTTAGATGGCGCTGTGTATGCTTGTGGAAAGGTGGATATTTTTTTTAGATCTCAATAGATGGTGTTATGTATCCAATGATGATAATAATGCAAATTTGATTTATTTAAGAGCTATTTTGGTACCTTGTATTTTGGTAATTTTTCGATCTTCATTTTTGTTAGTAGTAGACAATGGTAGTCCAGCGATGCAACTATCCATATATTTTGCTTCACTTAACATTCGACTTCTTTAGGAAGAAGACAGTCAGTCTTCACTTAATTATTGTCTTATATTGAGCCGGTATTTCCGATCTGTCTGTTTATTCTCGCCTACAGGTCGCACTTCTTAACCGATTCTCATAACGTTTTGTGAGCAGATTCGGTAATTATATTTCTTTTCCAAATTTAAAAAAATGGCGGAAATATGGGGTCTGAAAGTTAAAAAATCTTATAACTCAGTTATTTAAAAAAACAAAAAAGCATTAGACTTCTTTGTTATTCTTATTAAGACGCAACTTTTTTGTCTGATTAACTTTTTTATACGATTAACTTGAACGAGTTTATGGTCGGCATTTCACCCATACGAAATTTCATCTTGATAGGTCAGTGGTTGGTTCACACAATCAATATACAAACTCACTTTCGCATTTATAATATTAGTTGGATGGATTACTGTTGTACATATTCATATTTATATTATTGGATGCAGAAAGTTTCCCGATGACTACTTTCCCCGTCCTGCCCCCCGCTCGTGTATCGCACTCGCCTAGGTAGTAGTTACCAGTTTCATTCCTTTAGGGGTTGAATTTAGAAAAATCCTGAAACACGTACTATTTTTATTAATTTACCACCAGTACTATTGCGAATTTTCGAATAAAATAGGTAAACTAATCTTGTTTCTCCATGCAAACTTTGGACCCCCGTTTCACCCCCTTAGGGGGTGAGTTTTAAAATATCCTTTCTTAGTGCACCTCTAGACCTCATAAGGAATCTATGTTCCAAATTTCACGTTTTTTCATTAGCGGTTAAGGCTGTGCGTGCGTCTTTATGTCAAGTCAGTGGGAACTTCTCCTTTTATATATATAGATTATTGCAATCAGTATGATGTAAATACAAATCTATGGGATGACAAGTATCCACGAAATAGGTGGGTAGTAACTGTAACATCGGCGTTGTGACAAAAAGATATTGTTTTTATATAAACAAACCATGTGCGGTATCAGATGAAAGGGCTTTATGAGTAGATTACAGAGTAATAAACTTCACTCCTTTATTGGTCAAACCAAGAGACTATATTAAGTACAAAAGTTAAATAGTTGTAGGGGCTTGCGAGTAGTCGCGAGGTCTACTGTTCTCACAGAATCACTAGTTATTGTTTATTAAATATTGACAGCATTTTGTTACAGGTCAATATTATAAAACTTAGAATCATACACCACTTAAGTACTGTCTGTTTTTTCATATAAACATTAGTACGCTAATTAAAAGCAAATCAAAAATTTTATCAATGCTTCCAATTAATATGTGTGGTTTTGTTGGGAGTTCTCAATGAAACCGAGAGATGGCACTAGGGGTGACAGATTTGGTAATTCTCATAAGGCTTCTCGGAGAAGCCATCATTCTCATTCTTCGCTTGTTCTTCACACGGCACTTGTGCCAATGGCCGCAGTGTGCATCCCGTTTGCACATTTTTCCTTGGTATTCCCAATTTTGGGATACGCTGCCCGTCCGACGCTGTGGGGTACGTCCTCATTTCTTTTTGTAAATTGGTGTTAGTGAGGACTCTTAGTTTCGTGAACGTGACTTTTCTGTAGCAGATCCTGGGAGTATTCGGGGTCGAACACAAGAATCAAGTCGGCGCTAGCCATAGTCACATTACTAAATTGAAAACAGTTCTCATTTCCTTTTCACAAACGCTTCGAGATACCTTTAGGTATTTTACTTTTAGTCAGCAATTACATATTTACGCGTCCCTACCAATGGCAATATGTTGCCCAGGCTTAACATCTATATAACAAAAAAGTTTCATTTGAATCCGTCCAGTATTCCCGGAGATTAGCGTGTACAAACAGATAAACAGACTTTTTTTTTAATCCTTACTATACTACTATATCTAAATCGCCCCATTTTTTTGGAAATGGATTCAATATACAAACACATTTCTCTTTACTGTTTCATTATATGTATATAGTTATGCAGATAAATATATACGGAAAAATCACACATATTGAGCTAGCTCCAAGGTAAGTTCGAGACTTGGGGTATGGGATACTAACTCTACGATACTATACTTTATAACAAATACATATATAGATCACGACTACAATACATACATATAAACATCCAAGACCCAGGTCAATCTAAAAAAGGTAATTTTTCATCTTGACTTGACTATTATTATTATGTTGGTACGCTTTTCAGCCACGGGTCCATAGGAACCTGGTCCTTTGGGGCGTATTACTTTTGTCTTTTAGAATTTATATCTAAAGGAACCTCTGCAGTACCTGTGACAGCATCGTGGGGTTAAGCTCAGAAAGGCAACAGCTGCTTCTCTGTAGGGCTCCGGGTCGGATATTCTGTGCTTGTGTGACGTCATCACGTGGTGGCCGTTGAGGATGTGCTTGTAAATGAGCTCGATCATCACGTCCTCGCAATTCAGACTGATGAGCGTCTCCATCAGAGACAGGGAGACCAGTGACAGCTGAAAAGCGATAGTAAAGAAGGCACGTTAAAACTTCAAAAACTGAAACTCCACTCAGTTCTAAAGTCGACACTAGCGGCTTGAAGCGTCTCACCCTGCGACTTATTTATTATCATAGCAAAGCAAGTGATCACAGAGAACTTTGTATGCTAAAATTTAAAAGGAAAATTGTTGGGTAAGAGTGGTATACGCGGAATAAATAGTTTTACTAGCACCATTCCCAGTGAGAATCTGAGCTTCAATTCAATTATATTTTGCTGCAAAGCATTAACTTTAAGTCAGGTTCCGTTACACAGTATCGGCGGAGTCAAATTTCGCATCAGCATTATCGGCACTGCCACATCAAGTCTAATTTTGTGAGCAAAGAGACTACTTGCTGAAAGTGAATTTAGAAACCTAAATGGATAATAGGTGGCGTCGTCCTGGTCATTTCAAAATTCAAATGTTTATTCTGTAATTAGATCTTTACAGGCACTTTTACACGTCAAAAGGTATAATTTACGTTACGCGTAAAGTATAGAAAATTAAATTTAATAAAAAAAAAACTACTGATACCAGCGTTTCGTAACGACCACTGCTGAGAAGAAACGCCGAAAGAAACTCATTTTCACAGTGTTGGTCGCCTACTAGCTAGAAGAGCTTTATCATATTATTATTGTTGTCTTTTAATTTATAAATACTTATACGAGTAATATAATACAATGTTGACGCATTATAACATGTAATGCTTGCAAACAAGCAAACAAACATAAATTACGTGACAAATAATACTAAGTAGTCAAAAAAGCGAAGCTGAGCTGTCGCACTATCGAAGAAAGTATAAACCACTTCATCGCCAATAGTTTGCGCCATAAGTTTTTCATAATTCGCTGCGCATTGTTCATTTTT
Organism: Acrobasis suavella; assembly: GCA_943193695.1. Taxonomy (NCBI): domain Eukaryota; kingdom Metazoa; phylum Arthropoda; class Insecta; order Lepidoptera; family Pyralidae; genus Acrobasis; species Acrobasis suavella. The sequence goes on from OW971928.1 coordinate 37,513,206, forward strand.
TGGTGTCAATGTGGCACGTTCACATAACCAAGATTTTTCCTGGTTTGTTATGTTCTGAAGGTACGCAAATACCGAACGTATAAGTTCATCTTCGGAGGAAACAACTTTGCCAAGGAACATTGTTGGGGATGAGTGGTACACGCGGAATAAATATAGTTTCATTGATACCACTCCCAGTGAGAACTTCAGCTTTATTTCGCTGCAAGGCTGTTGTACACAGTTCAATTACAAGACTTTAAGTCTGGTTCCGGAACACAGTTCCAGCTGAGTCAAATTTCGCATCAGCATTATCGGCACTGCGACATCAAGTCTTATTTTGTGAGCAGAGAGACAACTCGCTGCAAGTGATTTTAAAACAACTAGATAATTGGTGGTGTCGTCCTGGTCAATTAAAAATTCAAATGCTTATTTAGTAATTAGACCTTAATAGGCACTTTTACACGTCAATAGGTATAATTTACGTTACGCGTAAAGTATATTAAAATTTCATTTATATTTAATGAACAACTTCCGATTTAAGCCCTTTGTAACGACTACTGCTAAGAAGCAACGACGAAATAAACTCATTTTCACAGTATAAGTCGCCTACTCGGTAGAATGGCTTTGTTATATTATTGTTACTGTCTCTAAATTAATAAATAATTACAATATAATAGTATGTTGACACATTATAACATATAATGCTTGCGAATAAGTAAACAAACATAAATTACGTAATAAGTAATCAAAAAAGCGAAGTCGAACTATTATACTATCGATAAAAGTATAAAACAAATCATCGCCAATTGTTTGCGTTATAAGTTTTTCATTATTCGCTGTGCATTGTTTATTTTTTGGTGTCAGTAGAGCGCGTTCACATTACCAAGATTTTCCTGGTTTGTTATGTTCTGAAGGTACACAAATACCGAACGTATAAGTTCTTATTCGCAGGAAACAACTTTGCGAAGGAAATTTGTTGGGGATGCATGGTATACGCTAAATAAATACAGTTTCACTGGCACCACTCCCTGTGAGAATTTCAGCTATATTTCGCTGCAAGGCATTAACTTTAAGTCGGGTTCCGTTACACAGTTTCGGCGGAGTCAAATTTCGCATCAGCATTATCGGCATTACAACATTAAGTCTAATTTTGTGAGCAGAGAGACCAATCGCTCCAAGTGATTTTAGAAACTCAACTGCATAATTGGCGGTGTCATCCTGATCAATTAAAAATTTTAATGTTCATTTAGAAATTAGACCTTGACAGGCACTTTTACAGGTGAATAGGTATAATTTACGTTATGCGTAAAGTATATTAAAATTTATTTTTAAAGAACAGTTTCTGATACAAGCGCTTCGTAACGACCACTGCTGAGTAGAAACGCCGAAAGAAACTTATTTTCACAGTATTGGTCGCCTACTCGCTAGAATGGCTTTGTCATGTTATTATTATTAGTGTCTCTTAATTAATAAATAATGATGATATAATACAATGCTGTCAAATTATAACATGTAATACATACATTACTTAATAGAAAATACTAAGTAGTCGAAAAAAGCTAAGCCGAGATGCTACACTATCGAAGAAAGTATAAACCACTTCATCGCCAATAATTTGCGTCATAAATTTTTCAATCATCGCTGCGCATTGTTCATTTTTTGGTGTCAATATGGCGCGTTCACATAACCACGATTTTCCTGCTCTGATTGTTCGCAAATGAATGTATAAGTTCTCCTTCGGAGAAAACGACTTTGCTAAGGAAAATTATTGGGGATGAATGGTTTACGAGGCATAAATACAGTTTTACTGGCATCACTCCCAGTGAGAATTTCAGCTTTATAGCTATATTTCGTTGCAAAGTATAAACTTTAAGTCGGGTTCCGTTACACAGTTTCGGCGGAGTCAAATTTCACATCAGCTTTATCGGCACTGCGACATTAAGTCTTATTTTGTGAGCAGAGAGACCATTAAAAACTCAACGGGATGATTAAGAATAAAAACTTCAAATGTTTATTCAGTAATAAGACCTATACAGGCACTTTTACACGTCAATAGGTATAATTTACGTAACGTGTAAAATGTATTAAAATTTGATTTATTGTTAATGAAAAGCTACCGATACTAGCGCTTCCTAACGACCACTGCTAAGAAGAAACGCCGAAAGAAACTTATTTTCACAATATTGGTCGCCTACTCGCTAGAAGGGCTTTGTCATATTATTTTAATTGACTTTCCATAAATAAACACTAATTATATAATACACAGTTGACAAATTATAACATGTAATGCTTGTAAACAAGTAAACAAACATAAATTACGGAATAAAAAATACTAAATAGTCAAAAAAGCGAAGCCGAGCTGTTACACTATCGAAAAAGTATAAACCACTTGAACGCCAATAATTTGGGTCATAAGTTTTTCATTAATCGCTGCGCATTGTTAAATTTTTGCTGTCACTATGGCGCGTTCACATCACCAAGATTTTTCCTGGTTTTTATGCTCTGAAGGTACGCAAATACTGAACGTATAAGTTCTTCTGAGGAGGACCACTTTGTCAAGGAAAATTATTGGAGATGAGTGGTATACGCGGAATAAATACAGTTTCACTGGCACCACTCCCAGTGTCAATTTCAGCTTCAATTATATTTCGCTGCAAAGCATTAACTTTAAGAAGGGTTCCGTTACACAGTTTTGGAGGAGTCAAATTTCGCATCAGCATTGTCGGCACTGCGACATCAAGTCTTATTTTGTGAACAGAGAGAACACTCGCTGCAAGTGATTTCAAAACTCAACTACATAATTGGTGGTGTCGTCCTGGTCAATTAAAAATTCAAATGTTTATTCAGTAATTAGACCTTTACAGGCACTTTTACACGTCAATAGGTATAATTTACGTAACGTGTAAAATGAATTAAAATTTAATTTATTTTTAAAGAAAATCTACCAATAACAGCGCTTCGTAACGACCACTGCTGAGAAGAAACGCAAAAAGATTCTCATTCACTCACTCGCAACAAGACTCATTTTCATAGTATTGATCGCCTAGAAGGGCTTAGTCATATTATTATAATTGACTTTGAATTAATAAATACTTATAATATAGTACACAATTTACAAATAATAACATGCAATGCTAACAAACGAGTAAACAAAACATAAATTACGTCATAAAAATACTTAGTAGTCAAAAAAGCGAAGCCAAGCTGTTACACTATTGAAGAAAGTATAAACCATTTCATCGCCAACAATTTGCGTCATAAGTTTTTCATTAATCGCTGCGCATTGTTCATCTTTTGGTGTCAATATGGCGCGTTCACATAACCTAGATTTTTCCTGTTTTGTTATGATCTGAAGGTACGCAACTGAACGTTTAAGTTTTTCTTCGGAGGATAAAACTTTGCCAAGGAAAATTGTTGGGGATGAGTGGTATACGCCGAAAAAATACAGTTTCACTGGCACCGCTCCCAGTGAGAATTTCAGTTTTAATTATATTTCGCTGCAGAGCATTAACTTTTAGTCGGGTACTGTTGCACAGTTTCGGCGGAGTCAAATTTCGCATCAGCATTATCGGCACAGCGACATCAAGTCTTATATTGCAAGCAGAGAGACCACTTGATGCAAGTGAATTTAGTAACTCAACTAGATAATTGGGGGCGTCGTCCTGATCAATAAAAAATTTAAATGTTTATTCAGTAATTAGATCTTTATAGACACTTTTACACGTCAATATGTATTTAACGTAACGTGTAAAGTGTTTTAAAATTTAATCGATTTTTAAAGCAAAGCTACCGTTACCGTCTCTTCGTAACGACCACTGCTGAGAAGAAACGCCGAAAGAAACTAATTTTTCACAGTAATGGTCGCCTACTCGCTAGAATGGCTTCGTCATATTATTATAATTGTTACTTAATTAATAAATAATTATAATATAATACAATGTAAATACATTATGCTTGCGAACAAGTAAACAAACATAAATTACGTAAATAAAAATACAAAGTAGTAAAAAAGACAAAGCTACAAAGTGTTATTTCAGCTTCAATTATATTTCGCTGCAAAGCATTAACTTTAAGTAGGGTTCCGTTACACAGTTTCGGCAGAGTCAAATTTTGCATCAGCATTATCGGCACTACGACATTGAGTCTTATTTTGTGAGTAGAGAGACAACTCGCTCCAAGTGATTTTAAAATTCAACTACATAATTGGTGGTGTCGTCCTGATCCATTTAAAATTCAAATGTTTATTCAGTAATTAGACCTTAACAAGCACTTTTACACGTCAATAGGTATAATTTAAGTAACGCGTAAAGTATATTAAAATATAATTTATTTTCAAGAAAAGCTTCCGATACAAGCGCTTCGTAACTACTACTGGTGAGAAGCAACGCCGAAAGAAATTCATTTTCACAGTATTAGTCGCCTACTCGCTAGAATGGCTTTGTCATATTATTATTTTTGTAGTATAATCATAATATAATACAATGTTGACACATGTTAATATATAATTCTTGCAAACAAGTAAACAAACATAAATTACGTAATAAAAATACTAAGTAGTCAAAAAAGCGAAGCCGAGCTGTTGCACTATCTATGAAAGTATAAATAAACCACTTCATCGCAGGTACACAAATACTGAACGTATAAGTTCTTCGGAGAAGAAAACAACTTTGCCAAGGAAAATTATTAGGTATGAGTGGTATACGCGGAATAAATACAGTTTCACCGGCACCACTCCCAGTGGGAATTTAAGCTTCAATCAAATTTCGCTGCAAAGCATTTACTTTAAGTAGGGTTCCGTTGCACAGTTTCTGTGGAGTCAAATTTCGCATCAGCATTATTGGCACTGCGACATCAAGTCTTATTTTGTGAGCAGAGAGACCACTCGCTGCAAGTAAATTTAAGAACTCAACTGGATAATTGTGGATAATTGGTGGCGTCGTCCTGATCAATTCAAAATTCAAATGTTTATTCAGTTATTAGACCTTTACAGGCACTTTTACACATCAATAGGTAATATTTACGTTACGTGTAAAATATATTAAAATTTAATTTATTTTGAGCTTCGTTTCGTCTCAGCAGACCACTGCTGAGAAGAAACGAAGAAGAAACTCATTTTTACAGTATTGGTCGCCTACTCGCAAGAAGGGCTTTTTCATATTATTGTTATTATTGTCTTTTAATTCATAAATACTTATAATATAATACAATGTTGACACATTATTTATAACATGTAATGCTTGCGAACAAGTAAACAAAAATTACGCAATAATAAATACAAAAAAGTGAAAATAGCGAAGCTGAGCTGTTACACTAATCGAAGTTCGACGAACTTCTTCTTCGGAGGAAACAATTTTGCCAAGTATTTCGGGAAGACTATTCTCTGCAAAAAAGAGACTTTTCCAACTTTTAAGACCACAGATAAGACTGTTTTAATGAGGAGTCAATCTCATCTACCCTAGTGCCCAGACTTATAATACTGGAAGGGTTTGACGAAAATCTCCCGACAGCAAAAATGTGACATTGCCCGTTGGCCTGTCATTTCGACGAATGTTTCGCATTGTCATGTCATTTATATATTTCTTATAGTTTAGCTGGACCATTATGATTCTGCATGAGGTGTTGCATTTTCAATTGTAGCCTATATGTTGCCCAGGCTTAACAGCTATATAACAAAAAAATCATTCGAATCCGTCCAGTATTTCGGAGATTAGCGTGTACAAACAGACAGACATTTTTTTAAATTCTTAATCTATTACTATGTTTCTGTCGCCACAAATTTATTTATGAAATGTTTTCAATGAACAGACACATTTTTTTACTGTTTTATTATATGTATAGATTACAACAAATAAGTCTACTCAGACTACAGTTACAGTAAGCGCACGTTAGAGAGTCAACACCTAACATTGACATCATTATCAGGTTTTATTTAGTCTCCACTGCAGTATGCTGCCGGAGCCATATCTGGCCAGAGCAGCCAGAGTTGGCCCACATTCTCCACGCTAACCAGACAGACTTGTGGTTTTATTCTGCTTCGTCGGAAACCATAGATCTTTATTGTGACTCCCTGAATATTCAGCGTAGAAAGGTTCACATTTATTTATTTTTATACAACGTGAAAGAGACATACATACCCGTAATAAATCAAACCACGGGCTATACTAGATCACTTTAGTATAATGGAATAAAAATAACAGTCAAAAAACATAAAAATATCGGCATTTCCATACTAAAGTGTGCCGCCCGGGCAATTTGTATGGGAGTGTCGTTTATTTTTCAGTTTTTTGTCCGTTATTATAATGTCATTGTAGTATAGTGATCTATTATAGCTCGTGGTTCGTTTTATTACGGATATGTCTCTTCCACGTGGCATAAAAATAAATAAATGTAAAATTACCAAAACTTCTTAAAATGTTGACGCACCTGCGTGTTTCCTTCCAGTCTCCTTAACAGCACATCCACAACCCTCACTCCATCATACTCGTACGTGAACAGGAAGTGTAGGACCGCTCTCAGCAGCCCCCTTCTTGTCACACACCGCAGCACTAGCTCCAGGTACGCCATAGCCGCCGCCTGCTCGCTAGCGCCACTCTGCAACGGCCCCGGTTTCGTCTACGATCGTGTTGCGCATTAGTAGGGCTTATACGCACGGGAATGTCGGTCGAGTGACAGATTAAGTTGAAAATACGGGCCTAGCGTGTTTAAGGCAATGAGTGCGGCCAAAATTTTATGCAATTTTTTGTACAAAAACAAATAAGATTGACGCCGGTACAGGAAACGCGTTTGAAGTGTTCAAGATAGAGCAATGAGTGCAGCCAAACTTGTTAAATTTATGGAGAAAAATAACATTGACTTGGAAAATTAAAACGCGCCTGGCGTGTTAAGGTAAGGCAGTGAATCCAGGGCCGGGTTAACAATTAGCGCAAATAATAAGATAACTAACAACATCATTTGGCTACAGTAATTTATTTTTTATTGTTCAGAAAACTGGCTAGGGCCCATGTGACTTTACTTTTCCGATTATTTTTTGCAAGCCGTTGACCCCGAATATTTTTTAAAGAATGTTAATCCGGCTCTATTCTAAAAGTTGACATAGATAAAGGAGAACGCGCCGAGCATGTTCCAGAATGGCATTGATAAGCGGTTCATGTTCGAAGTTAAAAATCGGTTACAAGTCGGGTAGTCGCTTTTCTGTCATGCACTCAACGTGTTAAATTGATAAAAATATAAGTAAGAATCATAATTCATAAATCATAACATAACAAAAAATAACAAAATTATTAAATTATAATTGCAAGTTCAATTATTTGCAATAAGATTAAATTGCAATTTAGAATGGTTTGATAACAGAGTTACAAAAATAAAAAACACTAAAATGTGTGAATAATCGACGGAGAAACTAAAAACGAGGAGAATATTTAAATATGTATTGTTATTTTTTTTTCAATTACTTATTTTTATAATAAACTTTTAAAAAATCAAGAAAAAAATAACAAACGATATTATTGACTACAAACAAATAGTAGAATTATTTGTCTAAATAAAAAAAGCCCAATTTACCCGATAGTGAAAACACACACACACAAAGTATGAAAAAGCGAATGACGTAGAGGCGAAAACGCTTAAAACTAATTGCGACTTTAGCGCCCAAAACACAGAGTATGAAATCACTCACTGTCACTTAACCGTTGAACCATTTGCTGTGATCCAAATGTGCTCCCATCCCGTGCGTGCAATGAAAGCCCGGTGATGTTGTTTTCTTTTTGTATTTACATTCCATTTGTCGAATTCAGATTTTAGACCCAAGGCATTAAACAATGTTTTTTTTTAATAGTAGCTAAATTGACGGCGTTAGTTCTGCTAACGATTATCAATAACTTTCAAAATAAACATAAAGAAGGAATCGTATACGAAAAAAGGAATTTGACTTCCCATACTTAAACCGTCCATTCAATCGATTAATTGGTAACTTGTTTGTACTAAACAAGATGAAATCAAAGGAACTTGTTTAGAATCGTAGTAGAAATATTATAGCAGTTATAATGACGACTACTGAAAAGCATTATCGTTGAAGAGACCAAACGCAAAACAATTCACAGAATTGACTACAGTATTATTTTATTTGTAATGAAAATAATGGAACTTAGTTACAAATTTATTATTCAAAGTATATTTATGAATAATTTTGGAACCAACTATGTAAGTGTATACTTAGCTGGTTGCAACGGAAAACCTTTGTACAATAGACGATTAAAATGCAAACCATATTTTTTTAATAAAGATAAATACGTAATCCCTATAATTTTTAAATTCAAATTACGCATATGATGTGTGCACACAGTACGAGAAAGACATGCTAACAATAGCAAAATTTTCAAAGTGATATATGCATCAGTGCTATATTGTTAATGTAAAATAGTACAAATCTTATTGTTATTCTTCACCTGCCAGTACTGCAAGAAAATTAGTAAATTGTGTTATTTATGAAAACAATAAAATTTCTGAAATATTTTTTTAAAAATTAATAAACTTGTTTAAAAATCCATATTTTTTTTTAATTTTATCAAAATGGATCAATAATATCAACACAACACAAAAACGATACTGGTTGCCAGTTAGCGGGTAAATAAAGGACATTGACTCATATCTATATGACTTTCACTCGCATAAATGTAATATCATTCATGTCATACAGTTGATACGTGCGAGTAGAAAAGTAGAGAGAGAGAGAGAGAGTGCCAGATCAAATGATCAACAAATGCATGTAACATTGTAGGTTTATGGCACGGATTGATTTTGACTCCCTAACTGGCAATCATATAAAACAATATTTTACTTAAATAAATATAATTTCAAATGTAAATTCCTAAAAAGCAGTATAAGCTATAGTACTGAGAAAAATGCAAATCAATACAGAAAAAAACAACCTTTTTAATAACTATTTTATTTTTTAACTATTGAATGGTAACAGAATTCGGACCTTTGCGAATTGAAATGGCTTAGTAATATAATTTTTATCTACTACAGATCTTACTATAAGTACTTTTAAAACATTCGCCAATTGTTTAAGCGACATAAATATTTACTTTATTTGCACACTGACAAGATGTGTCTATAACTAATTTATCAGTACTATAACTCAATCCACCTCTATGTTACCAACTCCCTCGCCCCGCACACTCGACTTCACCAAAAGCGTATACAAAAAGTCATTTACCTGGAGCAACGCAGGGCCCAGAACGGGCACCAAGAAACCTTGGTACAGCAGGTCTAGTAGGTGCTTTCTGATGGATGGATGCGCTACCTGCAAGTGGTAACAAGCTTTCATTATTTTTCTTAATTTCATTTACGCGATTAGCAGGTCCTGTCCCATGAATCATATATGATTCGTTTAACTATTATTGTCTTTTATATGACTAATATCGAATGGGTTAATAGAGTTGTATTATCATCTGTAGCTAGAGATGAAAATACCATATAAATTAAAATTTAGGATTTTATTTCAAAAGTATTTTGACTTTTTCTTTTTGGCTTCCATGCTGGTGGCTCGGGAGAAAAGAAAAATCTTAGAATGTACCAGTTGCTACCCTTCACGCGTAGATCGTAAAATCCGATCGCTGGAATGGGCAACAATGCGAATCAGTCTATTAGGTGATGCGGCTAGCAAACCATCACTATTTAAATTTATTTCTTCACCTTGCCCATCATCACTATTCTCATGTTTGTAGTATATTGGAATATTGTTGTATTGTATGGAACCCTAACTATATAACATATACACAGGATATTGAAAAAATGCAGATGAAATTTATTGAAGCTTTAAATTATCGTACTAATTGTACAAAGCAGCAACCTGATCGAAGCTATGTGCAATCTTGCAACTATCACAACTTGTTGCCATTATCAGATCGACGTGAACTACTCCAGATGTTGTTTTTACACGACGTATGTAATGACAAAATTGATTCCCAGGAACTAGTCACCCTTTTCTTGCAACTTAAAACGCCTGTTTACAGGCGTTTTAAGTTGCGCACCAGACATACAAATTTATTTAATGTTCCATTCAACTATCGTAACTATGCACAAAATTTAGCGATTCCGCGCATTCTTGATAAATACAACAAAAAGTTCTCATCAGTAGACATATTTCACGTAAATAAACGAGCCTTAAAAAAACAAGTCAAAGATATCTTATGTAATACATAGTTTAATTCGCACACACTTTCATACACACACACACACACACACACCCTCACACTCACACACACCCTCACACACACACACACACACACACACACACACACACACACACACACACACACACACACCCTTGTTGGTATTCTCCCGATTTCGGGGACCGTGACAAGGCCCCCCAATACGAGGGCTTTAGGAAACGGACCTGTTAGGGCTATGTAATGTAAGAAGACGTTGGGCTTGTCTGTTTCCCATTAGCCCATTATTCGGCGTTCTTCTACACACGCTCCTCGCTTCTCAAATATCAAAAGTTTTCCTGGTCATTTCACCCGACGTCTGAGGTCCTCCCTTATTTGAGGTCAGTCCTCAGATTCGGTAATATGTTACGTTTGAAACACACTCAGGGCCTCTGATTCTGCTTGCAAACTAATGAACACACGCGTCCTCGGATTCCTGAATAACTTGCGTTTCTAACACACGCGAAACCTTAGTATTTAGTTTGTGAACTAATTTACAAACCATATTGGTTTGCGAAATAATTCACAAACTATATCTTGCGAAAAAAAATTTGGTACTCTATTTCAAGGACTGTTTACAAATAAGACCTCTTAGACTTGTGAAAAAAAATAGAATCTATTGTGATTTACAAGAAAGTAGTATTTTCAACGAATTCTAATTTTTGACCGTACAGTATAGCACATCAACATTGGCCTGCCCCACATTAGGAAGACTAAATTTAACGGCGAACAACACAATACCAGCCGGTTTCTCAACCGCGTAAGGCAAATCATTGACGTACACTAAGAAGTGTAAAGGTCCTTGGATAGAACCTTGAGGTACACCCATTTTGACAAGAGATCCGTTTGACTTTATGTCATTTATATCAACAATCTGAAGCCTATCCATTAAATATGATTGAATGAGGTTTACCGATTTATCGTCAAAACCATACGGACGGAATTTAAGCAAAAGTTTCGGGTGATCTACGCAGTCAGTTGCTTTTGAGAGATCGCAGAAAGAACCGATTGCATCATGCTTGTTTTCCCATGCGTTGTAAATGTGAGTAACTAGCGCTACCCCCGCATCGGTGGTCGATTTCTCTCCAGTAAAACATCTTGAACACCAGCAATACTAACATGTAAAATGAAGATAACGGGATTTTTTTACGTCGTGTATGTTAGATTTGTTTTACTTTGAGTGTTGTTAAATATTTTTAGGGTTCCGTACAAGAAATGTAAAAACTGAAACCTTATAGAATCACTCGTGCGTCTGTCTGTCCGTCCGTCTATCACAGGCGATTTGCTCCGAATCTACTAGACCAAATCATGTGAAATTTGGTAGGATGGTGTAATCTTAAGACCCAAACACAGATGTGCAAAGTAAATAAATATTCTTAAAAATGAGGATCACTTTATATTTCTTTTTCTTTCGTTATTGTAAAATAAACAGTTATAATTTTATTCATGAAAAATACAAAATTAACCATTTAGCCCCAAGATCTCCGAACCTTCTGAGCCAAAAATTTTGGAAAAAAATACAAAATATAGTTCATTACTTGTAGATTTCAGGAAAAATAATATAAGAATTTTATCAATCGAAAATAAAGTAGTAAACTCAATATAATACTTTCTCTTATGAAAAATCTTTTACTTTGTACGGAACCCTCTCCACGCGTGTTCGCAAATAGGTAACGTATAAAATATCAAATGTTGGGAAATGCATTTGATATATATTTTTATACATTATTTATTCTCATTCTTCAGGCTGTAACCAAATCCGCACTATCAATCCGAAAATAGGTTCTACTCATCAATACAGACAATTTTTACTATGGGCAAAACATAAAATCGCTAAAAATATCAGCTGTACCTAATACATTTTGTTTAATTTACTTACTAGTTTTTTGCTCGTAGTAAAAGTTGTTCATATTGATGAGTAAAACCCCAATTTGTGGATGAATGGAGGGATGTTGTAATACACAGGGTATTACAAAAACCCCCATTTATCCGATAAGACACCAGTTCTATCTTTGGGTGGGATACCTAAGAATAAGCTAAGCGTTGAGCCTAAGTTGTCTTATTTTTTCAGGTAAGTATAAAAATTTGTGCCGTGAATATTTTCCTAAAAAAATATTAAAAACCGACTTCAATCTATGAATTCACCAGGTGCTTTACAAAAACTGTTTTCAATAGTTATAAAACACCCGAGGCATGATACATTTTTACATATCTTCCAACAATATTTTTTATACAGGGTTATAAATATACAGGGAAAATAAAGAAGCTCCATTTTCGGCTATTCCATACCTTGAACGTGTCGTGAACATTAAAATGCCTCAACTTACTTAAGAACATTAAAATGCCTCAACTTACTTAATTATCCTTAAATTTAAAATTAAAATACGTAATAACAATTCGGTTTAGAAAAAAAAAATAGTTTGAAAAAGCTGACACTATTTTGCGATTTTTAAGTTTTAATAATAGTTTAAGAGGCTTTACACCTTTGGTTGGCTGTCTCGTTCGCACAATCAAACATTTTTAAAGATTATTAATAAATGTGACTCATTTGTAGAAAAGTGTTTCCCTAACTTTCTATATAGTTATATTGTGGATCCATAATAAGTTATTTTTGCTACATTGCTTCCTTTTATAAGGTTTTGCCGTGCATTATTTACTTTTTTTTTAAATTGTTGTAGTATATTATATGATATCCATTCTAAATGTTTTCTCTAAACATACTTTTTGAATATTTTAATTACAAAATGAGAATCTGTAATTGGCAGTAAGTAAGTTTATAAGATAAAATAATAATATTGTAAAGTGCTGTTGATTTTGTAAGGAATAAACAAAAAAAAACACACACTGAAAGTGGCCTTTGGTCTGTCTGTCCCAATAAAGAAAATGTGATAGTGTATTGTATGTATAAAAGAACATATTACCTGAGCGACTGCGTTGCAGAACTCAAGCGAGTCAATGAACAGGGTCAACTTGTGGACTTGGTTCACGTCGTCTGGTGTAAGGCGGTGGATTTTCTCGCTGAGAGTCCGGGGCAGTAGCGAGTATAATCCACTGAGGCCTGAAAAAAAAAACATTTTCATCTCATCTACTCAAAAAACGATGTTTTCATCCCAAAACATTTGGAGCTAAAGTTACTGGTTATTCTCTCGGTACTAAAAAGTGAAAAAGGAGATCTCTAGGGTTTAAAACCAATTTGAAAACAGAACTCGAGTTTAATCTATGTAGAATCAAAAATAATGTTGGCAATACAGCAAAAAAAAGAACAATTTTGTATTAAAATAAAAAACAATTGGCACAGACCTCGTGATTTTTTAAATTTGGAATACATACCATCTTCAACATAGATGAATGTAGGTTAACATTTTTATGTTCTTTGCTTCGAAAAAAGAAAGAAGTATAATTAAAAAGCACAATTTTTCCCTCTGATTCAAGTAATTGCAGAAGTTTTAGGTTATTTGTATTCAAATGTAATTATTTATGTAAATGTGATTACTTTTTCGTGAGTTTAAGCAGATAGTGAATAGTTATCAAGTTAACGTATAAATATAAAAAGATATGAAGGACCACGCAAACAAAGTTATGAGTGAACATTTTATCTTAAGTTGGTGGTCTTCGAAAAAATATTTCTTAGTATTTATTGTATGAAAACGACACCAAAACAAAAGTTAGTATTAAATCGGTCGGTCGGTTGAAGTCGATGTTAGGTTTTGTAGGTGTTCTACTGTTCTTTATATTCTGTTTTGTATGTGCTAGTTTTTCTTATAGATGGAGATGAAAAGTGGAGTGTGCTACTCGGGTACGGTAATATTTTTATCTCGGGCGATATAGATGAATCCCTCGCTACACTCAGGATTCCACCGTAGAATAACTCGCTCCGCTCGTGACTCAACTGTGGAATCCTTCGTTTCGCTCTGGATTCAAAGTAGCGCCCTCGCCTTCAAAATATTACCTTAGCCCCTTGTAGCACAATCTACTATTTCAACATTGTTTTTGATTGAGAAGAGGTGTTATAAAGTGGATTTATAACACGTGTTGATAAAGTATGCAAATAAAAAGTTTGCGATTAGAATTTAACAATATGAGATTCGTAAGGAAATAAAAAACAAAATTAGAATAAATGGTGCACTCAGCCGAAAGGATTAAAAAACCATAAAAAAATCTAATAAAAACTGTCTTTGTACCAGTAGCGAGCACTGGACACGTGTTTCCAGACAGCATGTACTCCGCTAGCTGCGTACACCTAGAGGACATGTTGGCACACAGCAGCAACGCGTCGCGAGCGGCCGACCCCGTACTGCCTTCCCGGTGTACGGACGACAGGAGAAGTCGGACGATGATGAACCTGAAAAGTCAACGTGATCATCATCATCTATATTCAAGAGCTAAGCTCTTGTCGGTAGAGTATGAATTTTCTTCCATTTGTTTCTCTTGTCCGCCAGTTGTTTTACTTCGTCGTGCAAAATGAAGTTCACCTACTCCTTTATCTGTTTCATAAAGCTATGCCTCGATTAATAATAACGTAATGACATACCAATATTTTATTTATCTACCTACCGCAACGGTATATTAGGTTGGGGAAAAAGTCTTTTCGCATATAGTATGTATGAACTTGTAATAAAACCACCTTGGCTATACTATTTGTTTTGGTATCATTTAAAAGTTTAAATTTTAAAGAAGATAATTCCAAATTCAAATTAGGAAAATGCGTGATTTTTATTTGTTTTTCTTACCGTCAAGATGTGTTAATCTAATGAAGAAATTAGATACATTTTAAAATTTTACTACCAAAAAGGTAAAAATGCAACGCAAGCCGCTAAAAAAATTTGCGATATTTATGGACCTAGTGCAGTGTCTGTGAGAGTAGCACAAATTTGGTTTAAGCGTTTTCAATCCGGAAATTTTGATGTCAATAATGCACGTCGCTCTGATCGCCCTGTTACGGATAAAACGGATGCTATTTCTGAAAAAGTGGAGTATGATCGGCATGTCAGTAGTTACGACGTAGCTGAAGAACTGGGAATTGACCACAAAACAGTTTTGGCGCATTTGAAAAAAAATGGGTACACAAAAAAGCTCGATATTTGGGTACCTCACGAGCTCTCTGAAAGAAACTAATGAACCGTGTACTCATTTGTGATTCTTTATTACGTCGTAATGAGACCGAACCATTTTTGAAGAAATTGATAACTGGTGATGAAAACTGGATCACGTACTACAAGAACGTACGAAAAAGGTCATGGTCAAAGGCCGGTCAGGCTTCACAGACTGTGGCGAAACCCGGGTTAACTCGCAACAAGGTGATGCTGTGTGTGTGGTGGGATTGGAAGGGCATTATGGGCTGTTACCACCAGGCAGGACCATCGATTCAGAACTCTACTGCGAAAAACTGATAAGATTAAAGCAAGAAGTTGAGAGAAAGCGGCCGGAATTAATCGACAGAAGGGGTGTGGTTTTTCATCATGATAACGCTAGACCTTACACATCTTTAACCACTCAGCAAAAATTAAGAGAGTTTGGCTGGGAGGTGTTAATGCATCCGCCGTATAGTCCTGACCTGGCACCTTTAGATTTCCACCTGTTATGTCTCTTCAGAATTCTTCAGGCAGTGTCAGGTTAACATCACGAGAGGACTGCCAAAATTACTTGACGCAGTTTTTTGATCAGAAGCCCCAAAATTTCTATAGCAATGGGATCATGTCCCTACCTATAAGATGGCAAAAAGTTATCGAACAAAATGGTACCTAAATACTTTAGTTAAATGTAAATAAACTATATTAAAAAATGTTTTGAATTTTCATATAAAATGCGAAAAGACTTTTTCCCCAACCTATTAGATACTGTGAAATGATCAAATCAGGCGCAAAAATTATGCGTCAGCATTAATTATTTCTCGCCTTAGCCTATTTCAATTTAAAAAATACTTCACGTATTTTTTAAATTGAAATAGGATTTGGTCTTCAGATTTTTACAGTTTACAGGTTGCAAATTCTGACACTAGTAAGTATCTAACTCCTCTTATACTATTGATTTAAAGAGAAAAGGCTAATTTACCGTATATGTTTTTGTATAATAATATTTTATATAAAACATAAAAATACCAACAAAGAGAATTTTTTTTAAAACAGCAAGAAAATTGGTTAATAAATGAAGCAACAATTAGCATTTCAAATATAAGAGTGGGAGCGTGGTGGGGACATGTCACTATCCCTTCCGTACGCGCGAGACCTAATAGCAGTGATGTCAAGAGCGCTGTACGTGCATATTTTTTTCTGTTGCTTGACAGTTTCCCTTTCCATCAGATTTAAAAGCTTTATAACTTACGTATTCGGTTTCGGATTTTGTTCCTTATTGATAATGAATAATATAATTAATTGATTAAAATACCGTTTTTTTATATCATTTGTATAAAAAAAAAGGTTTACTCGCCATAAATCTGTGCAGAAACAAAACACTCAACATGAGACAAGTTGGATATCAGACCAATGTAAGCACACAAGATGCAATTGACACGCTCATTCACGATACAGTTACCCTTATGAATGAGAAAAAGAAAGTTGCTGGTTCCTTCTTGGACCTCAGATCTGCTTTTGATACACTCAATCAATTGATTACACACAAATTAAAACATTATGGAGTAAGAGGCAAGGCATTGCAGCTCTTCAAATCATATTTACAAAACCGAAGAATGTTTGTAGTAATAAAGAATTTGGAAAATAATAGGAACACAACAACAACAAGATCAATAATAAGAACTATCATAGTAGGTACCGCAGGGGTCTATCCTAGGACCAATACTTTTTGTTATATTTATAAATGACCTAATTAATTACATGATAAGTAAAATCCCCGATCTTAAATTAACAATTTTTACTGATGACACTAACGCCATAATATCTGCAGACAATATATCAACGCTCAACAATAAACTCAAACTGACATTAAATTAATTCCATGATTGGTTTCACGCTAATAGCCTAAAGATCAACACAAAAAAGACATGTTTTATGTTGTTCCAGACAAATGCCAATTAAGATGATATAGTAGGGAGTACTTTGCAAGGAGAAAAATTACAAGTGGTCAAAGTAGTACAATTCTTGGGAATATATATTGATAGCCTTCTAAATTGGAAGCAAGAATTGGACAGCATAGAAAACAAAATTAGTACAGCTTGTTATGTACTCAGAAGTCTGCGGGAAGAAGTCGGCATCAAACATTTAAAATTAGTTTACTTTGCCTTAGTAGAGTCCAAACTTCGGAATAGCATTCTGTTCTGGGGCAGGAGTTATGAATACAACATACACAACGCATTTGTCTCCCAGAAATGTGCAATAAGAACTATGGTACCATACGTACCATAGTTCTTATTGCACATTTCTGGGAGACAAATGCCAACAGGAAATAAACCTGGACTAAATATTATGAAACAGAACCCACACTATCAATCGATTAAATTATTTAACAATTTGCCATTAGAATTAAAAATCCTGTTATATAAATCAGAATTTAAAATTAAATTAAAATCATTCTTATTACAAAAATGTTATTATTCAGTAGAAGAGTATTTGAAATAATGTATATTTGACGTAATTATCATTGTACACAAGTAAATAATATTGTAAGAACCTATAGATGTAAATTAGTATAATAAGTATCAACATTTCAACACAATCTATTTTGTATGGAAATAAATAATCTTGAATCTTAATATGAGCCATTGAAGAGGGCGGATTTTTGAAATATAAGGGTAACACAATAACTCACATTAAAAGAGATAGAAGGAGAAATAGGAGAGTTGTGACTTACTCTGCCTGTGATCCATTCTGCGTGTGCGTCGTCAAGAAGAATAGGTCTACGAACTTTATGTTTTGCATCAGAGCAACGCATAGCTGGTTCAGCACGGTTACTAGTTGACCTGAAAATAAAGAAAAAAGTATAATAAAATAATTTAGTAAGGTTGGGCGGCGGGCGGTTGTAAAACTTTATTGGGAACTATATAATACCGTAGAGCATTAAATAATTCTTAAATAAATAATAAATAAATTTAAAGAGATAAATTACACTGATTGAGCTTGTCCCAAAGTAAGTTCGAGACTTGTGTTATGGGATACTAACTAAACGATACTATATTTTATAACAAATACATATACCGTGGCTTGATTTATTACTGGTATGTCCCTTCCACAATGTATAGATAAACAGCCAAGACCCAGGACAATTAGAAAAGGCCATTTTCCAACTTGCCCTGACCGGGGATGCCCGAACCCGGAACCTCTGGGTGGCGGACTAGGATGGTGACACTACACCACAGAGGTCGTCAAATCATTTTGTTACATAAACATATTCACCATAAATAGTAAATATGTTGCATACTGACTCATATCTAGTACAAAACTAAGTAACACAACATATTCGTACTGCGCAAAAGCGCATTCATTGTATACCTCAGTGACATAGGATATGACGTGATCTAGTTACACTACATGTGCATAGCTAATTACTTATTGTTATTATTGAAATTTCCATTGCCAGATCAAAATCTGTGGAATGGCTAATGTCGTTTTATGAATAGCAGTTATTGTCTTGGAAATAGTTTTTAATTGAATTTCGTGTGTCATTTAAGTAAATGATGCAATTATTGTCTTGGAAATAGGTTTCGATTGATTTTCGTTTGTCATTATAATGATGTCATCATATCAGCTACAGGAAGTCCATTGCTGGACATATGCCTCCCCAAAGGATTTCCAAAACGTCAATTTACTGCCGGGCAACGAGTTGTCGCTCAACTGTGGGAGGTGTTAGTGGCTAGTTTTTCCAACAAATAAGAGAAGAGTTAAGAAAATCAAAAAGATGGCAGCAAGGAAAGAAGAATGGAGGCTTTTTCACTTAAATTCAAACATTGCGTAGATATTTCTTTCAATTTCTTTACTAAGAAAGATTTTTGTACGTGAGTACTAGAACTTATTCTGTGGCCTAATGACAATCGAACTCCGCCACGCACAGCTAGTGTCTAAACCATAGACCAAGAATTTTTTTACTGCGTAAACCGCTTGGCCTCTATCACTTCGTTAAATTGGTAATACGTAGGTACTTACTTTCCAAATTATCCGGCGGCAGTTCATTTCTGAAGCCGCTTAGTAGCTTTAACAGTGGCCTTAGAAATGGTTCAGCTGCTATCACCTGTAATTTTGAAAAACGTTTGTTTAATTTTTTGCTATAATTTAATTGTACTAGAAAATTACACACAATAACAATATAAAAAGTAAATTGACGACGGCGGATTTATCCCATAATGGAATCTTTTAATTATGGGATAAGTCCGCCATTGGAAAAGATGGCAAATAAGAATAAGAAGATGAATTAAATAGAAGAGCAATTAACCACAATGTTTATGATTAATACATATATGATTAACTCGATGGAGTGAAGTTTTGTATAATAATAAAATTTATTCACTTTATTTCGAAAAAATATGACAGTTTTCGCTTATAATTAGCTAATTTACATGTAGTGTTAGTAGGACGATTACCTGTGAACTGTAATGGCTGACAAGAATCCCAAACAACTTGAGTTGTTCAAGCCGCAGAGCATTTTCGTATCTGTAACAATGGAGATAAAGCTTTTTATTAAGTGCGAATTATACTAGTGTGTGTGTAAGTAGCCAACATTGGTGTCAGCCGGGACCAACGGCGGTACGTGCCTTCCAATAAGATAACATGACCTATTTTACAAGTTTATCGGATTTCTTGTAATACTGGTTTACCCAGCCCGATTACACTTTATTTATTAATATAATTTTTCTTATACTTTCCTTTCTTTCCTTTAAGAACGTCTACGTTTTTTCTTATCCGTGTCCGTGGCAAGGAGCGGAATGACATAGTTAGACTTTCTGTTGACCGCTGTTGTGAGGTGGCATGTACCGAGCTAGAACATCATTTAATTGTATGTGTATACAGTCCACCTGATAGCGATTTTAAGGGATTTTTGAAAGTAATGGATCAGGTTCTTAAGTTAGCTTCAAATAGTAAAAAAGATTTTAATTATTTGTGATGACTTCAATGTTGATATTCTTGTGCAGAATACAAGGAGTACACAATTCTTAAACCTCTTTAAATGTTATGACTTAGAAAATGTTTTTCTTGAACCTACTAGAACCACCGCTACATCTGCCACATGTCTTGATAATTTCTTTACCGATATAAGTTATTTTCACAAATCTGTTATTAACAAGTTGCCATCTGATCTTTCAGGTGTATTTGTTTCTTTTGTCAAGAAGTCCACCCGCTGCTTGAAAGATGATAAAATCATGTGTAAACCAATTACTTCCAAAAAGATTCGTAAGCTCAAGAAGAATTTAGAAAATAAATTATGTTCAGTCGTATACACTGGAAGTAACCCTGATGATCACTACAATAAATTGTTTAGTACCGTGTCTAAGGAATATTCGGCAACATTGGATCAAAAAAAAGTTAATGTTAATAAAAGGTTAAAATTTAATGAATGGGCTACTACAGGTATTTATATAAGTAGAAGAAAGTTATTTGATTTATATGCTCAAAAACAATTTAATTTTAACCCTAGCTTTGTTGATTATGTTAAAAATGATTCAAAATTATTTAAAAGAGTTTGCAAAATGCACCAAATAAAATAAAAGAGACATGGAATGTCATTAATAAAGAAACAGAAAAAACTAAAGCGAGAGAAAATATTCGTGAAATTAAATATGCTGACAAAAATATTACCGCACCTAAAGACATAGTAAATGTATTCGATAATTTTTTTACCAATATTCCCTTGGCACTTACTGCTGATGTCAATTCAAGTCCTCAACATGCTGAAGCCTTACTTAAAGATA
The DNA here is from genome assembly GCA_943193695.1 of Acrobasis suavella. Classification (NCBI taxonomy): domain Eukaryota; kingdom Metazoa; phylum Arthropoda; class Insecta; order Lepidoptera; family Pyralidae; genus Acrobasis; species Acrobasis suavella. The sequence continues at coordinate 37,534,248 of OW971928.1, forward strand.
ATATAGCTCCATGTAATCATAAGTTTCAATTTAAACATATTACCCCCAAAGATATAGTTGATGCATTTAAACAGCTAAATTTAAAAAAGTCTGAAGATCACTGGGGTATAATAATATAACTTTATTGACCAAAAACAGTTTTACATCAAAATAATACAGTCCCTGTCTCCTAAACTAGGCAAAACCTGTATGTTAAGAGAAAGTTCCTTCCCAATCAATAGATTAAATTATTAGACAAAAATACAAAAAAAATATGGATTTTAAATTAAATTTAGTTTCAGATTCCTATAGTAATAACAGTTCAGAAAATAAAATAAAATAACAATGATGAAACTGGTTTGTGTGAGTGGGAGAGTGTGAGTTTTTATGTGTGTATGTATGTGAGGTTGTGTATGTCTTAGGATGTGTGAGGGTGAGTATGTGTTTACGCGATTGCGAATGTAAGGGTGGAGGGGGGGGGTATATAAATTGACATTTAAATAACCTTTTTGAAATATTTTTCTATATCCTCGTATTCTAAAACCTTCATCCAGTCTAATATAGGTTGTATAAGTTGACGGTAATTTAGATGCATAATTTTAGTTTTATTATCTAGAATATTGTATAGTTTTGGTGCTAGATAAGAATAATTTCTTATCTAGCACCAAAACTATTTGGCAATTATTAACTCGCTTTAGTCTCTTTTGTGGTGGCGGACGAGTGTAACGATGGTAGCGCCGAATGCATTGAAAAATAAACGCTTTACGCACAGACAGTACTTCAGTAATGTTATAAAGCAAGGTAGTCGGATATCTGTAGGGTAGAGACAACAAGACTTTAAGGACAGCTCTTTGGGCACGTTCTATTTCAAGTATTATTGTCTTTGCAGCACCGCCCCATGATGTAATACAATAGGTTATAATAGATTGTCCCAAAGCGACGTATGTTTGCAGTATGTATGTCCGTTAATGTAGTAAGCAACATCATAAATATCATTGCTGCAGACCTAGCTTTTATTTTTAATGAATGCATTGATGAAGGTATTTTCCCAAATTTAATGAAATGTAGTAAATTGATTCCTTTATTTAAAAATAGGGGGTAAGAACAGATCCTGGTAATTATAGACCTATCTCCATTTTGCCAGTTTTGAGCAAAGTGTTTGAAAAGATAATGCTTTATCAAATGCAACATCACTTTATCACCCATAACCTTTTTCATAGCCAGCAGTTTGGTTTTACTGGAGGGAAATCGACCACCGATGCGGGGGTAGCGCTAGTTACTCACATTTACAACGCATGGGAAAACAAGCATGATGCAATCGGTTCTTTCTGCGATCTCTCAAAAGCATTTGACTGCGTAGATCACCCGACACTTTTGCTCAAATTCCGTCAGTACGGTTTTGACGATAAATCTATAAAACTCATTCAATCATATTTAACGGATAGGCTTCAGACTGTTGATATAAATGGCATAAAGTCAAACGGATCTCTTGTCGAAATGGCTGTACCTCAAGGTTCTATCCTAGGACCGTTCCTCTTCTTAGTGTACGTCAATGATTTGCCTTACGCGGTTGAAAAACAGGCTGGTATTGTGTTGTACGCCGATGACACGTCTCTTATTTTTGAAATAGACCGTCATAGCGAAGATGCTTCTGCGGTGAATGACACATTATCGGCCATTTCTAATTGGTTCTCTGCCAATAACCTTCTGTTGAATGCAAACAAGACCCAACGCATTAGATTCAGTCTTCCTAACGTGAGGCAGGCCAATGTTGATGTGCTACTAGACGGTCAAAACTTAGATCTCGTTGATAATACTACTTTCTTGGGAATCACAGTAGATTCAAAACTTCAGTGGGATATCCATATTTCTAAACTCGCTAATAGGCTGAGTTCAGCGGCTTACGCTATTAGAAGAATCAGACAATTGACAGATGTAGCAACTGCTAGACTAGTTTACTTTAGTTACTTTCATAGTCTGATGTCCTATGGGATTCTTCTCTGGGGGAGTGCTGCTGATATACAGACTATTTTTATTTTACAGAAAAGGGCAATTCGTTTTATTTATGATTTAGGATCAAGAGACTCCCTAAGAGATTTTTTTAAGAAAATTGATATACTCACTGTACCATCCCAGTACATATTTGAAAATATAATGTATGTGAGGAAAAATATTGCCTTATTTAATAAAACAGGTGATATTACGGGTAGAAACTTACGTAACATAAATGTTTTAGTTACCCCGTATTATAGGCTGAAAACAGTCAGTACATTGTTTAAGGGAAACTGTATAAAGTTTTATAATAAATTGCCAGAATCGGTCCTTGATATGCCAGATAGAAAATTTAAAGTTTATGTGTATATGAGAAGCCTTATTACGGAACCGATGATTATCTCAAAGACAAAAACGTCTGGCTTGAGCTTGGCGCGGGTCCCTTTTAAAGGTTTATATTTGTACACTCACAAATGACATAATTTGAGTACAACCAGTACATGAATTTTATACAAATTGACATTAATTTCAAATTTGACATTTTTAATTAATAATTATGACATAGCAATGTATTCTCAGTCCACACATCTAATTTTAATATCAGTATAATTGTAAGGTTGACGTTTTTGGAGAAAATGCTGCAGTACAGTTTGTTACCGCTTCTTCTGTACTTTGCGCTTTGGAGGCGGCAGTAAACTTAGTTGTAAGTAAATGATCTGACGTCAACAACTAACTATTAAGAAATTGAAAGAAAAAAGAAATGACAATTATCAAGTGATATAAATATCCAAAGATAAATAAATGATTTTTGACTTTTTTTTATCGTATTTAAATGTGCAAAACATTTTTTTTTACATAATAGTCGGCATACGGATCGTGAAAAAACGTAGACGTTCTTAAAGGAAAGTCCACTGCTAGACTACCAACCTATTAAAAATCGCAAGAAAGAACGAAAGCAAAACATAATCACGAAAATCTTTTCAAATTTTGTTATGACTATTATTTATTTTCTGGCATATCGCCAAAGCAAATGTGATGAAAAATATGTACGTTTTTATTACTATATCAATCACTACAATAGCGCGCTTTTTAGGGTTCCGTACCCTAATAGTGCCAACGGGACCCTATCGCTGTCTGTCTGTCAGCCACAGGTCACAGGGCTCTACCTCTTCAAACGTAGCTATACACTTGAAATTTTCACTGATTATGTAACACTGTGGCCGCTATAACAAAAAAAATACTAAAAATAAGATAAAGTTTATACCTATATAAGTATATATTATATCTGTTAATATAATAATTAAAGGGTGTCATCACCCAAGAAACGTCTTTCTTTCAGCGTATTTAACTCAATCTTTATAATGGCATTGATTACTTTTTTTCGGTATTTACCTTTTGGATACGGAAAACTAAAAATAAAGCTTTTTATTTAAAAAAAATGTTGAGTGGATATCTTTTTGATTATCATATCAATATAAGCTTAAATAGATAGCGAATGTCAAATATTCATATATTACCTAACAACCTTTCGATATGAATATTGCTAAACTCATTTAGCAATCACATACACACAACGATAGCTAGTGCAATTGGCTGATTAAATATAACAAATGATACGAGAAACGATAATTAAAGTTTGCGTTGATAAAAGATAACATTGTGCCGCCGCTTATCTCTTGCGAACAATGGAGAAATTACTTTCCGAATGTTTTGATAAGTTTAGTTATCAAAGTATATAAATAAAGTATATAAATAATTAAATATAATATGATATTTTTTTCCTTATAACAATAAGTGAACAAAATTAGCCGTAAATGTTTATTATTCACACAGGAAACTGTGGACTGTTTGTCCTATTAACAGAATTTAATGATAAACAGTATTTTATTGGAGCGTGCAAATTGTTTTAATTGTCGAACAGTTTGATACGCAGCGATAAGACCAAAATAAAATTATATTTTTGACAATCCCACGGGAGCCTCACATTTTCCCGGGATAAAAAGTATCCTTAATCCAGGTAATAAGCTATACATGCCAAATTTCTTTCCAATCCGTACAGCCGTTTTTGCGTGAAAGAGTAACAAACATCCATCCTTACATTCAAACTTTTGCCTTTTCAAAAAGAGGAAAAGCCACCTGGACATGATTTGCCCTGGTCTGCTCGGAAATCGCTCAACAGGCTGCAAACCCAAGTAGGTTTATGTGGAGATCTTTTGTCCAGGTGGAAGATGATTGATAGCTCTCAAAACGTGTGCGAGTGTGGCTCCTCCCCACAAACTATGGCGCACCTGCTTTGTTACCCCGGGTGCCCTACTATCTGCACCCTGGACGACTCATATTTGACTACTGACGACACCGTAAGAGTAGCTCAATATTGGGCTGATAGAATATAAAAACTAACAAACCATCGACACGCAAAGAAGCTTATAGTAGGTACTTAGTACGTAGTGGTCACCATGCTAGTCCGCCACGCAGAGGTCCCGGGTTCGATCCCGGTTAGGGCAAGTTGGAAAATGGCCTTTTTCAAATTGTCCTGGGTCTTGGGTGTTTATCTATATATGTATTTGTTATAAAATATAGTATCGTTGAGTTAGTATCCCATAACACAAGTCTCGAACTTACTTTAGGGCTAGCTCATCTGTGTTATTTGTCCATATTTATTTATTTATTTAGGACTATCCGTAAGTGAGTAATACTTAGTTAAGGTACTTAACTGTCCCTCAATATAGTGCCTTTCTAAACTTTATCTATTCGATACATTTTATAAATTATCTATATCGAGACACACACAAAGGACGGACAAAAAATATCCTAAATAACCGCAAAGTAAACAAGGAACCGTGCCAGACAAATAATTAGCGGGTGTCGCCAAAAAAAAACTGACATGACAGGAGCAACGCACAGGCGGACAATCGTTTTTATCTTTTGCATGTCAGCACATATTTACGTTACTTTACCCCCGTCGCCAAGCCTAGTAAAAATAGTACAATTTCAACCACTTTAGTCGTCAATAATGTCTCAGTCATGCGACCGTATTGCAACTAAAGTGGTCAATGGCGCTCAAAAGGTATTAAATATTAATATACTTCCAAGTACAAATGACCGCGCACCGTGTGCGTTGAGTTCGCGCCAAGTCCCCGGCCCGGGAACATTTTTAACTATTGTCACAGAATGAATATGTATTAGGTACATACAGAACGGAATCTCCCCCGTTCGCGCCGTGTGGAGGTGTTGAGCGGAGAGAGGTGCGAGGACGGGGAACAGGAACGCATATTGCGCGGGACTTCTGTATGTAATATTTATATTAATTCCATGCTATTGAGTGATTTTTGTACAATCGGTACATGTACTTTACTTACAAATTGACATTAATTTCAAATTTGACATAATTCTTAATTAATAATTATGACATAGCAATGTATTCTCAGTCCTCATATCTAACTTTAATATCAGTATAATTGTAAGGTTGACGTTTTTGGAGAAAATGCTGCAGTACAGTTTGTTACCGCTTCTGATGTACTTGCACTTTGGAGGCGGCAGTAAACTTAGTTGTAAGTAAATGATCTGACGTCAACTACTAACTATTAAGAAATCAAAGAAAAAAGAAATGGCAATTATCAAGTGATATAAATAGAGTAGTATTTAAACGAGTGACTGTAAATTTAAGTTTTAAGTGACAGAAATAATTAATTTACATTATAGTATTACTAAGTGAGCAACTGACTGCGAGTGACGAGAAATTAACAGAACAGCAACTTACAAACATTAATTTGAGTTACTAAAAATACAAAATGAGAAGCTTCCTAATATTTGAGCGACCTAACATTTGTTTGAGTGTCAACGTTACGTCCTGCATTTTATTTTTCAATATTTCGCAAATGATTTATTTATACTGAGCGATATTTTATCTTAAATGAAGTGTTTCGAATAGAAAAACTACTTTTAAAAATACTATAATGAGCCGAGTACTATGAGCACACACATTTAAAAAAAAATCTTATGAAAAAACTGTTTGAAGAAACACTATTACCAAGAAATTTTATTATTTAAGGGGAGGTAATTAAATGAAACAATGTATTCCGAAAAAATAAAGCAATAATCATTTACTTAAATCAAATAAACAAAAAACAAAATAAAATAAGACGCTTTAGTCAACTTAAAACAAGTAGGTACTCTTCTTATTAATACTAGGGAACATCAATAGGTATGAGGAACCCTACTCATCGTCACTGGTAAATAAGTGCTGGCTTGGACTTAGCGGGGCGACCTCGTTTTCTTTTTTGCCCAATGGGTATCATTTTCTGCTTCCAGAGGTGGTGTTGTAAGTTTAAGGGGCTACATGAATTTTCCGGGGTCCAGTGCTGCCCCCATTTTAAATAAATCATTTGCAAGAAAACGGAGATATAAATAAAAATTTTGTCTTGATCAGACCCTAGATAACCCTTCAAACTATTTTATAAACTACTGTTTACTATTTAAAGTGAGAATATGAAGCTTTTCTACGCACATACGTGAAAAGCTTCACGTAACGATAAATAAATGATTTTTGACTTTTTGCTCTGTTCCAACAAAAGTTCCTCGATTGCGCAGGACTTTTAGCCAGGTATTTTTTCGACGAATAAAATATTGGAAAATGTTCAAAACTGCGAAGACATGTTTGTTTCTGCACGCATGCAATAGGAATAAGTAGGTTAAAAACGCGATTGCTCGGGTGAAAGAGTATAATTGTATCACCGCCAAAGTCGCGGGTACGATTCCAGCTCCGGTGGTATTTCTTATTTAATTTGTGTACATCAATAAATATTTTGTAAAGACTAACATCATAATAGAGATAGCATCTGAAGCATTTTATCACGTGACCCTGTTTGTATTGTAAACTCGTCCATTCATTGCCATTCTGTGTAGTCTTTATAATAGATTATGCAGGTAATTGGTGCTCCATTCGGAACGCGGCTTGATAATTAATTATGTTTAGATGTTTGATGAGAAGGTCATTAAAATATCTCTCTTTATAATTAAAGGAAATACCTACAAAAATAAAATTTAAATTTCAAGTTACCCCCGACACAACTGTAGCTATAACCATATCCATCATATTAGCTTTCATAATCAGTCCATGCGTTTAGGAGCTACGATGACACAGACAGACATGTCAAACATATAACACCCCTCTTTTTTATGTCGGGAGTTAATAACACAAGACGTTCCCAGAAGTTTCTACAAAATACCCAAAAAATAATTTTTTTATTTATTTATTAAGCTCCACCTTGCGCTTGGCAATGGCAATGGTTCATGAAATTTCAACCATTGCTAAATAAACCTTATTATGACAATTCGCTACTTTTCAACAACTCAAATCCAAGGTAGGTACTTATTTCTAAACGTCAAAACAATCATTTCTATGGGAATTGTATGAATTATAGACTAATGATGTCATGGTTCCTTGGAGTCAAATAGCGTTCTTATTATCAGTTTTTCTGGAATAATAAATCTAGTTTCCACATTGAAAATGTATATGATCATGACAAATGATAATATTTTGTGATATTTTATTTACTTAACAGTACCAAATAATTTATTTTTGACCCAGGAAAGTATCCAATTTATTAAATTTAGAGACAACTTTTTAATGGCTGCAGACATTGCTTTTGCATAAGGTGTGAGTGAGGGTTTTTAACCCATTTACTTCCCCTTAAAAGACAATATACTTAGTGAAAGAATGAATCATATAAGATACGGGATTGGGACCCTGTTAAAACGGCCATAGTTAGTTAGCCGTCACTATCATGAATAATAGCATGATATTTTTGCGGTAAAAATATTTCTTGGCCGCGAGAAATGTCTAAATAGAAATTATTTTACTTAGTTTAGTAGGCAATTTGTATTTAACCTAGATATTAAGCGATGTGTTACGTCTTTCAGACGGCAGACGTAGAGTCTATTCTAAAATTAGACAACTGCTAGCACATTCGCCTGCAATCATATTAGTGTGGCTGTAGGTATTTCATTGGAACTAAAATAACTATGTATACGTAATTATATCGAGGATCTTCGTGGCGTGTCGTTTACCACGCTTGTCCCCCCGTGGAGGTTCTGGGATCATTTCCCAGAAGTGTAAGTAACATATGTGTAATAAATCGAACCACGGGCTTTACTAGATCACTAAAGTATAATGTTAAAATAATAGCCAAAAAAAAAAACAAAACAAAAATCGACATTCCCATAAAAATTGCCCAGACGGCTGCACACTTTTGTGTGGAAATGACGAAATTTCTTTTTGGTTTAATAGCCCGTAGTTTGATTTATTGTGCATATGTCTCACACAGTGATAAAAGAAAATAGCTAACATTATACACAGTAACTTACTTGCCGGTACATATCGCCCACTCGTACAGTTTATCCAACAAGTTTTCGCTCAACAGGTGCTCGAGGCATGTCGCTTGGCTGGTGAGCGTGTTGATCTCGCGTGCCCTCGCTTCCAGCACCAGCAAAGTCGCCAGCTGTTCGAGGTGGTTGACAACCCCGAGAACATCGTCGTGGAGGTGTTCAGGCTGAAAAACATTGTATTATTGAAGACTATTTTAGTAACCCCCTACTAAAAGAGGGGTGTAATAAATTTGACGTGTCTGTATGTGGTATAATGTCTAAACTTATGGACTGATTTTCATGTGTTTTTTTTTTCTGTTTGATAGCTACTTGATCTAGATGGTTCTTAGCTATTTATAATGGAAATCGGTTTAGCTGTTCAAAGTTTTGTGAGATGAAAACTTAAAACTTGGTTTTTTTTTATTTGCCTGTCAAATAAAGTTGTTGGCACTTGTTGTTTTATATGTGTAAGTGGCTAACACTAGTGTCAGATTTTTCAAGCTACACCTTCCTTCTGTCATAGCTTGAAGACTACCATACAAGAAAAACATACCAAAAATCAAACTTTCATACCTTGTAAATACATATTTTATAAGATTCATCCAAAAAATTAAAAAATAATTAGGTATATTCATGAGTTAAAAATAAATTATTTTGTACTGATAAGAAAATAAAAAGTCGAAAAATAATGTTACTTTTCTTTAAACATAACCATTTTAACGTGATTTTAGATTTATTATAGCAGAAAAACTGATAATGAGAGCACAATTTGACTCCAAGAAACTATGAAGTCATCTGCCTGTGTTTCATACGTAGAAAATATTTGTTTTAACGTTTGGAAAAAAGTATCTGATTTGACTTGTTGGAAAATAGCAGATTGTGTCCTCTTATCTCACCTGAGACTTGTTGATGATGTCGTGTGCCTGTTGCCAGTGCTTGCAGAAAGAGTTGTAGCACGCCTGCGGCTCGTAGTCGTGCCGCGGGTCAAGGCTGCGCGACAACTGCCTCGCGAACGACAGCGACGTGTTCCTCAGCCAGCTCATGGTTTTTTTGTCATTTGTTTGCCTAGAATCGAAAGTTTTTTGAACAGAGTAGGTACATTTTATTTTAGATCCCCATGTTTCGGGTAATTATCTTGCCATCTTCATCATCATCAGCTGGGATTACCAGCCTGCATGACCAGTGTTGAAATTGATTGGTCATTTTGGAAATCCTTAGGGAAGGCCTATGTTTAACAGAGGGCTTCCTGTGGCTAATAACTAAGCTGATGATGTCCAGTGTGATGAAGATGAGTGCTGATAAAGGCTTTAAGACGAAAATATAAAATGCCTAAATCTGTAGGATTTATCTACCAATCAAATCACAAGTGATGCTAAGGAGTGAAGGCTTTCAATCCACAAGCGATGCTGAGAAATAAAGACTGGAAGAAATTAATAATATCCTTGATATTTTTCAAAACAGTTGCAATACCATCGATTTCGAAATTTCGAAATCCAATTATAAAATGATAATGAGGCTTTCACTCATAGCGCAATGTTCCACAAATGATAGTGCAGCATCTGATAGCCTGTGTGAAAATCTGAACAATATAACAGTAGGTATGTGTAGTGAAACTGCATCATAATAGTACATTCATTGTTGTACATACTCATTATTGGGTGTTTGAAATGGTATTTGCTGAGAATGAAGGTTTCTTGTCAGAAAAAAGTTTGCATTTTATTTTTAAATTTAATTTACATAACATTTTATAGTTATATTTAAATTACATAACTTATATTCTAAACAATGAGAAGACATTTGATGGTGATTATGTTAGAATAGAAAAGTACAGACCTTCTTCTTTTGCTGGGTACACAGTTGCACACGAATCAGTGTGTACCCAATATTTCAAAAACTAAGGCATAATATGATCTCTACAGTGAACTATAATATTATGTACTTCATGCAAGCATAAAAATTAATTTAAGTTTGCAGTACTCAAATACTACATCTTGTTTTCTGCACGAACTATTCCTGAGTAAGTATTTCCAATAATCAAGTATTTATTTTAATAATTTTAAATCAATTTCTTAAAAAAAAACTGAAAAGTAAAAACATAGGTACTTACACACATAGATATATAATATACAATACAAAATAATCATGATAAAAATTTATAAAAATTGTTATATTTAGCCCAGTTATGCTTGATAAAAACCATGCTTATTTATTAGAATGGTTTTTATCAACCATTACCAGTTTTAACTGGTAGGATGGAACTATTAAAAAGGAAGTATTGAAAGCAAAGTCAGATCAGAAGTTTGTATTATTTATCATGAGAAGCAACATCCTGGAATCAATTTTATGAGTAATTTTTTTTTATGTTATAGGGCGGCAAACGTACGTGCGGGTCACCTGATGGAAAGTGATCACCGCTGCCCATGGACAACTGCAACACCCGAGGTTTAACAGAAGCATTGCCGGCCTTTCAGGAAGATAAAGACTCGTTTTTTTAAGGTTTCAATGTCATATTGGTCCGGGAACACTGCTGCCAATCGAATCTTTGCCAAGAACAAAGTTTATTTACTGTCTTCCATTTGATTTTTAGACTGCAACTTTATTTACCTAACCAAGATAATATTTAACGAATTAATAAAAACTTAGCTTGTACTTTATGGATGATAAGATAAATGTACATGTATATGTAGTGACTCAGTGTATGAACCTTGACATTTGTCATTACTATTTCTCCATACATTTGACAAATTAAACACTTGACGAAAACTATAATAACGCTTTTATTAACCAAAGCAACGGGCACGTACCTTATAATACAAGCTTATGTCTAAAATAGATACAGCTCCTCACAAAATAAAGCACAATCACATTACATTTGATGGCATTATAAAGATTATGTCACATTAATCCTTTATAAGATTGCTTTGAACACTACGGAACTGTTTAATTTGTAACATCCACAAACTTATTCACGTTTAAATATTTGTTTTCTATATAAAATTGCGAATTACGGATCTAAAAAGCCAAAATCGTAATATAATACAGAGACAACCATGCATGCCATGCATGAATGACAATAAAATGACAACTGACGCTTTTTGTTGCCATATTCTGCTAAAAACTACCACTAACAAAACAATAATTGGATATGTAGTGAGGTGTTCAGTTTCTGTTCTATAATTCTGTGTAGGTACTCGAGCACGAGAGATTATGATATGGTGGGTTAATTACATGTGGAAAAGTAAAACTTGAGCTTGACAAAAGGGAAGGTGAGGGGGTCACAAACTTGCAAAAAGTTACCTGGAACATACTCGAGCACAATCGATTTTATTTTTATTTTGAAAGAAATAATATAAGAGTAGTTTGACGATTTTACCAACCCAAGGTAGCAAAAATTTTAGCATATTTATGCAGTACTAGTGCGACCAGTTGGTATAAATCGTGAATTCCTTAAATCCTAATATGCGCCTCTCTTTCCCTTTCACTTTTTCTCTATCCCTCACTCTCTCGCACCGCCCCTATACTTGATCTCTATTTAGTTTGTGCACTTGATTACTAGATCTTCATGGGGAAGGGGTACGGCTTGCAGAAACGGTTAAGGTTAGAGACGGGATTTTTTTTCCAAAAAGTGGAACTATATTTCTTTTATTATACCTAATTCAAGATGGCCGCCATACAAGGTTAATTTATAAAAGTCAGATTAAGAAAATCCCTCCAAATAATCGTCAGATTTTGGGCTAGCACGATCAGGACAGTCTTTTGAATGAGAGCCTCTTTCAAAATCAATTAACATCCTCTCCAATAATCTAAACTGCTCGATTTTTTTCCAATTTTTAACCCTTCCTTATGGCCACCTCGGCCATGCAAATCGGCAGATTAATATGCCTTCGTTATCAGAAACACGTGGAACCATTTAAGTTATCAATATTTGACGCGCTCGTATATACATATAGATACACATTCAACGATTTTTTTTTACAATTTTAAAAACATTAAGTACATAACCTTTTTTCTTATCTAATCTTCAAAATCTAATAAGTAGCTCCCCCGGCACTCGAGTAAATCCAAATTTACCCTCATTGGCTCCCCAGTTATTAGTTAACCGGTCCTAGGTACACTAATGATACCTAATGATGATGCTAATTTTATAGGTAAGTACCTACCTAAAAATCTCACCTAAATAAAGTGAAAAAAAAACTCATGTCTTTGGTTTGGAATTCCTCCGGTAAAGGACACCGTGGCCCCATGCCACCAGCGTTGCCAACTTAACGGACTTCCCGTCATATGGAACCTTCTGGAGCTATGGAGCCTTCCCGTTTCAAGAAACGGAAGAAATACTATTTTGACGGCTAACGGGTTTGCTGGCGGAATTTAGTAGCAAAAGATTTTAATTTCAATTATTTTTTTGTACAAAATGTTTTTCTAAATCCACACGAAATTGCATAAGCTCCTTATTGGCTCATTTCCATTATTCAAGCAATATAATCACACTCATAGAATCCCAGTGGAGTGCAATAAACTTCACGAAGTGGAACAAAGTTGACAATAATAGAGTTTAGGTCAGAAGTTAAAGAGTACAAAGATGCCGCTGGCACTAACCCGTGTAAAGAACTCAGTGATTTTGCATTTCATATTTTAACTTTGCCATATTCGAATGCAGAGGTTGAACGAGTGTTCAGTGTAATGAATGGCGTAAAAACAAAGCTACGAAATCGAATGAAGACAGATATGGTTAATGCCATTCTTAATATACGAGCAGGGCTAAAACGCAATGAAAAAAACTTGTTACACATATGAGTTACCAGATAAAGTATTGAATCAAATTGGAACGACTCAAAGTTATATCCAGCCGTCAACTTCTACTGCACCCGAAATTATTGAGACCCCAAATAGTGACGATGATTTAGATAACAGAATTAGATTCATTTTAAAGACTGTTGCACTTTATTAAACATCAATGAATATTTGTATTTGATTTTTTATTTAACCTTTGTACCATTTTACATTAGGTATTTTGACGAATTTTACTGACGAGAAAAATACGAGATTTAACGGATTTTAACGGAATTTTGTAATAAATTCGGCGGAATCTCAAAATTATTGTTGGCAACACTGCATGCCACCTACAAGCAGCGGGAGCTGCAGTGGTTAAAAAGCCCAAGTACTTAAACAGGTCTGGGTGAACCATATACCTTTGCTCATTTAACCGTAGAAACCTTAAAAAGCCCTGGAGTGCGGATATTCGTCAAGTGTTCAGAAAGATCTCTGCACTTTTTATCGAAGTCTCTGGGGACTCAAGAGCTGGTATGCATTTCGGTCAAAGGCCTAGCCTGGCCTAGTAAATATAATAAAATAGATGTAAATAGACACTCGTGCAACAAATGAAATATCATGTTACCAAAAACTGTTTAAAAAATAATAGCGGGACCACATAGATATTACATAAGTACGAAAACAATCCAAATTAAAAGCATTGTTGAAAGTTATCATTTTGCTGTCAATTTTCATAGCCTTTAATAGATTATCTTTTTTGTTTTTAATGTACTTGTTTGTGCTAAAATACTTCCTATAAATCTGTTCGGAAAATAAACAAGCCCCTTCTAAAACAAATATGAAGGCTGTATCAAGACTGCAATTCAACAATGAAGACAGTTCAATATCTAATAAAAGATCAATTAGCACCAATACCGACAGACCATCTCCTTCCGAATTTGATAAATTCTTGCCCTGGGTTTGCTTGCAGTTTGAAATTATTGTTGAAGTTACTGTAAAGAAGGCTGTTGTGGGTTAGCGATTAGCATTAGCACATACTACCTACTATGTTTATACTCTACCTTCTATTAGGTACTTCTACTAATCGACTGTGTTATTAATAACACTTATTAAGTAACACAGGTGTCAGACTTTTCAAGGATTTTTAAAATTTCCTAAAGTCGCCTGCGTAGCCTCAATGACATTAAGCGGCACCAGTCATTACTCATTATTACTTAAACACAAGTGAACTAGTGTGCAGGTTTCCTCACGATGTTTTCCTTAAAGTGAATACCGGAAGTAAATGGTGGTAGGTACTTGCTTAGTTTAAAATTACCGAATATGAGTACAAACTCAAAGGTACAAATCGCACTTAGTGAGGGTCACATAATATGTCTCACAGACGCAGTGACGGGTCACCACACCCCTTCAAATACGTACTTTTTACTAGCTTTTAAATTAACCTCTTAGACTCAATTTACATTGCAGCAGAGACGCAACTCGCAGCGATTCGACGAAATCGTACATAGCATGATGAACTTTATTTGAATCGTATATCTAATGTTCAAATTATGGCGTTATTATTCGATTGACATAAAGTTCATTAAGCTTTGTACGATTTCGTCGCTTCGCATCGATTCCGCCGGAGTGTAAATTGAGCCTTAGATGAGAAAGAAGCAGGCATGCAAGAGAGCGACAGAGTCCTGCTCAATGTCTTGCTAGATGTTAAGTAGCTTCCTGGCCACATAACTCAAATTACATCAAATCGCAAAATTCAAGAGTCAAAAATTCAAATGTTCATTTAGTACATAATTAGACCTTTACAGGCACTTTTGTACGTGCTACAATGACAACGCTGATATCAGGGGCGAATTACCTCTTGGGTACCACGAACTTTCTACATTCTTTCCAGATTCTAGAGCCTTTTTTCATGGATGTTTATGTGTATTTGTTATAAATATTAGGTTGGGGAAAAAGTCTTTTCGCATATAGTATGTATGAACTATATGCGAAAAGACTTCAGAATTCCTTAGGCAGTGTCAGGTTAACATCACGAGAGGACTGCCAAAACTACTTGACGCAGTTTTTTTATCAGAAGCCCCAAAATTTCTCTTAGCAATGGGATCATGTCCCTACCTATAAGATGGCAAAAAGTTTTCGAACAAAATGGTACCTACATACTTTAGTTAAATGTAAATAAACTATATTAAAAAATGTTTTGAATTTTCATATAAAATGCGAAAAGACTTTTTCCCCAACCTATTATTAGTATCGTTGTGTTAGTATCCCATCACCATAAAACAAGTCTCGAACTTACTTTCGGGTGCGCTTAATCTGTGTGATTTGTCCATTTATTTTGTATACCTATATATTTATATTTTATAGGCCGAGCGCCTAGTTGCCCCGATTATATGGCTCCTTTCATTTCCTGTTTTTGATTCATGTGTATTAAATCAACCCTACAAGTCCTACAACCCAACATTCGCCCGACGTTTAAGTTGATTAAGCGCTTCCGAGATCACCCATTAATAATAATAAAAACTTAAGAGTATAAACCTTAATTTTTTTATAGAGAAATACGAACGACGCCAAACCAGTAATGAAGTCAAATATTCTGGGAGAACGAAGTCATCCGATAGAAGAACCGTCTCCTCGGGAAGACTGAAGTCAACCGAAAGGCAACCTGTCTCACAGGTCTCTGTTGCCCGGACAATCTCTCCCAAAAAACCACCTCCAGCTCCCGAGAAAGAAAAAGGCATTTTATTTACAGATAAAATTCCAATAACTGCTTATTACGATTCTTCAGGACATCTAGTCGAGCTTGGAATAGTTGGATCTCCTGTCAAAATTCAACAAAAAGCCATTATATGTATAATTATGTGCATGCCTTTCTATCCCACGCTCTTTAAATTTTCCATCACTAGAGGAGGTCTTTCTTCTATTGTATTGTACGAAGTAGCTAAACTTTTAACCCTTTCTAATATTACTGATATTTGTCTAGATGACTCTTACGTAGAAGAAGGAAATTATTATATACTTCTTGATGAAATATCATCATTGAAAGTTTTGTCGTTAAGACGATGTAAAATAAATGATTCAGTTTGTATAGAAATAGCAACAAGAATCAATTTTGGAAGACCTGCTTCAAGTCTGACTGTTTTAGATTTAGGTTCAAATTTGATAACGGACCGAGGAGTATTTTATCTTGCAGATGTACTAAGAAGGAATCGCAGTCTCTTGCATTTATCTTTATCTTCTAATAGCATAACAGATGATGGACTTAGATATATCATGAACCATTTGAAAGAATTTCCGCTTACCGAGGAAGAGATACTTGATGTGAAAAAAAGGCGGCTTAAATTCACGATAAATAAATTGAAAGAGCAGAATCAGCAAGATACTCAACACCATGCAAGTTCTGCTGCGGATCTGGGAGCACAAGAGTCACAAGTGCACTTTCGTTCTGGGAAGCACTCTGGGAAACATAGATCACCAAAAAGGAAAAAACAGTCAACACTTAAATTAGAAACACCAAAAGCAAGTGCGGTGACAATCCAGAAAGAAAGTTTTATAGACGTTTTCGATGACAACAATACTGTAATGCGAGATGGTTACATGCACTGTATTGGTAACATAGCACTGTGTTCCCTCAATTTAGCATATAATGATTTGGATTTCTTTTCCGTGGAAAGAATTCGAGATGTTTTAGAATATCAGCGTAAAATAAATAAGACGCATCATCAAACTGGTCTGATGAGACTGGTGCTAGATGGAAATCGCATACCAGAGGACTGTGATGAAATTCATGAGATACGTGTGCATTTATGTCCTCTTGTGTCAACAGGGTCGCAACGCGTTTTCAGAAGTACAGCAAGTATTTCTAAAAAATGAAACATTACAAGAAAGTATATTCGCGTCGCATAATATGATAAAGGAGATGCCATTTCTTTCACACATATTGTAACTAAAAGCGTTATCTAGTTATTATCCTAGGTAGCTAAGTTTTTGCCAAAAGTGGCGTGTAGTCCCTATAATTCGAATTATTTGTACCTATACTTGTAACTTATTGATTTTATTTCTCTATTCTATAAAATTGTCCTAGGTTTTGGACCGATTGACTTTATCAATTCTTTACAACCTTTTTTATGCATTCTTCTTTTTTCTAAAACTTCGTATGGGTATTTTATATGGGGTCGGCGAAAAATGTCCTTTCTTTCCAATTTTCTCTGTGGCGAGCCATACCTTCATCTATGTTCTCCGATTATTCGAAGACGCCTGGACCTATAGAAAGTTCAGGTGGTCACATAGACATTTTATCAAAATCGGTCGGGGCCTCTAATACATGAAAAAAAAGAAAAAATATTTTTGTTAATTTGTTAATACATCGTGATTTTTTGTGACTCATAATCACTAAATTATTGCTTACTAGCTGTTGACCGCGACTTCGTCAGCGTGGACTTTAGTTTATGAGCACCGTCATTTTAGTATTTTCAATAAAACCGGCCTAGTGTGACGCAATGAAGGGTTTCGTAGCAGCGAATGCCAATTTAGAGTAATTTTAACTCTGATTTATTTAAATATTTAGTTTAAGTACTAAAAGGAACTGCACTTATCCCAGGCGGCGAAATCAGAAGGGCGGCAAAATCGTCGAATAATGAATGGGGTGGCGGAATGGGGTGGCGTCTAGTTATTAGGGGCCTGCAAAATGAAACCTTATGGTCAGGACAGACCAAGGTAAAGGTAAAGTAAGGTACTGGTAATCAAGTAGGTAGCAAAACCAACAGGGGCGGCATATTCACATATTTTGCCTCCCCCTCCCCTCCGAAAAATTCTAAATCTGGTACTGCTCAAAAACTGAATGCTTACACAATAGGCAGAGACTTTGTTAGTACTTCATTCACCCTCCGTCATTCAGCAGGAGCCCCCACAGCTCTGTTTTAGCTGTCTTTAGCGGAGTGCTGCCACGGACTATAGGTACTACTTTGGTATCATCTCCCCCGCCCTCCTTATGTGGTGGTGCTACGGTAAGTCTTGTCATACATGGCCTTCGCTAGGCAAGAGATAAAAGTCGAGAAATAAGCGTTCCTACTTTAAGTTCCAATGGATGACGACGTTCCTCAAGTAACGCGGAGCCACATCGGCCCCTAAAACATAAGTTTTCTTAAGTGCAACTTCATCCCGAGCCGCGTCCATAGCGGGAAGAAAGAAAAGTATTGGATAGAGCTTCCACCGGGTCATTTTTGCTACCGCCACCACCCTATCGATGTGGGCTTTCAAGCTGAGGCATCTGCCGAACTTCAGGTACTCCCAGATATTTGACGTGCGAGTACCTCGGCACATCTTCCCCACAGAGCGTTAAGGGTGGCAGGAAGTGGGTGTTTTCAAAAAGCAATGTCTGCTTCTTGTTGACGTTCACTAAGAACCTCCATTTGAAAGCCTGTCAAACAGGGCACCTAGGACTGTCTGGAGGCGTACTTTGAATTCAAACTAACTGCAAAAAGTGCCATGTCGTTGGCGAAGAGTGCCAACTGAGCCTGGCCGGCAACTAGGATGTCGTCGGTGTATTACGCGTATCACCATGGAAAACAGATGCTCATGGAAAGACGCCACATAACAGTTCTAAATGATGTTGGCATGGGTGCTCCAAAAGCCCCTAACCTAACCAAATATTACGTATTTTTTTCATGTGGAAAAGACCTACCGTTTCGTCCACCCACGGGAAGTTGGGTGGAACCTTACCTTACCTTTCTTGAGTGAGGAAACGAATCAAGAAATTTTTTGCGTGTGGAAACACGCGCCTTTACCCGTTAGGTTATAGGCGCGTGTTTGCAAAAACGCGCTTTCAACTCGGAGGACTGTAGGTATTTGTTGAGCGAAATCCAGTTTCCATCGCCCGATTGGCCCACGTTATGGAGGCAGCAGTTGCGGGTCAAAAGCCCTCCTTCTGCGCCCTGTGCGCCGGGGATGGATGGCCAGGTCGGTTGTTGCCTCCCGGTCTCTGTCCACCACCTCTTTGCGGAGCATGACACTCTCTGCAAAGGCCTGCACTGCTCTCCACTACGTTCATGTGATGAACCACAGTCAACAGCGGAAGGTCGTCCGTCCCCCACTACCGTGCACAGTTCAGCGCGGTCTTCCGCCCAGGCTGGGCAGTCCGTCAGGGTGGGAGCCTAACCTAATCTGTCTCGTAGTCAAGGAGTACCAGGGAGCGCGGCGCTCATCGCGCTTTTATCCCCATAATGGTTTAGGAGAACATAAAAATTGAATATCTAACTCTTTCCACGCAGATCGTAAAAGCCGATCAAATGAATTTGCGGAAATGTGATCAGCAGCATGGAACCTATTCTGTAACTACCAATTCCTTTTTTCATTATCCCGCCCACAATCACGCTAAGAAGTGCGGTTGGGCATCGTTAGGTCTTGCGGCCCTAGGCTCTGTCTGCAGAGGCCCAGAGATGCACCTAAATTTTAAAATTAAATTTAAAATTTTGAATTTTTGAACAGCAACATCTATCAGTGCCCAAAAAAACATTTTTTTAAGAATGCTCCAAATCCATCGAAATTGTCAATTTTTAGGGTTCCGTACCCAAAGGGTAAAAACGGGGCCTTAATACTAAGACTTGACTATCTTTCTGTCCTTCTGTCTGTAACCAGGCTGTATCTCATGAACCGTGATAGATAGACAGTTAAAAATTTCACTGATGATGTATTTTTGTTGCTACTATAACACCAAAAACCAAAAACAAAATAAAATGAATATTTAAGAGGGGCTCCCGCAACCGCAAAAGTGATTTTTATACATAATGGTACAGAACCCTTCGTACGCGAGTTCGACTCGCACTTGGCAGGTTTTATTAACTTTATATTAACTTTCAATAATCATTTTATAACACAAGTTTTAGCCAATGTAACGGAACAGTTATTTTATAGCAATTTTTAAAACAAAATTTGATGACCTGATCCGTTTAATTGATATAACTTTTTTATTAATGAACGGATTTAGGTGAAACAAACACTAAATGTTAAGTGAAGCTTATCAAAATACATTAGTGAACACCGCAACCGAATCGGTGCAGCCGTTTCTGAGATTAGCGTGCACGCACAGACAAACAGACAAACAGACAAAAATTCTAAAAATCATTGTTTTGTGTTCTATTGCGTTGATAAAAGCCCCCCACAACATTTTTCTCATTTATCTTCCATGTACAGACAGCGATTCTCAAAAGGAATGTACCAAGACCTTTTGAGAATCCCTTTTCTTCAAGAAGTACCTATGTGTCTTCGGTCATACAGGGTGAAATTTTACCCTCTAGCCAAACTTTTGAAGCAATTTCAGTCCATGATACCGAAACACTTTCTATAAAAAAGTTATTGAAAATTGATAAAAATATTTTGTCTTCCCATAAAAAGTCCGTTTGGCCAAGCCACAGAATAAGTACCAGCACTCACGGAGCCAAGCGCTGATTTGTATGGGAAGCTGAATTTTTTGTTTGTTTTTCGTTAATTTTTTTTATGGGAAGCAGTTCAGTATCATGGTCGGAATTTGCTCCAAAAATTTGACTTTTAGTGGGTAAAATGTCACCTTAACAAAAATTCTTTGGTATGTCTTTGTCTGTCCGGATTCATGGCCCGAATGTTTTCCTCTACAAATCGCATTTATAAACAAATTCTTGTGAATTTTGAAAACCGTTTTAATTTTATTTCTATTAATTCAGTTTTTTAAATTTTTCAACATGGATAGCGGAGCCATAGTGAACATTTTATTTTGGTTTTATGCTATGCAAAGACAGACTTGTGTAGTCTATAGGAAAAATCAACTAGAAAACCAAGCTCAAGCAACATGCATTCAACTTGCATGCACCAAGGTTTTGGCATATATTTGAGGTAAAAGTTTTACACAACCTTGACACAGGCTATTTTGTTTGTTTTTCGTTTCGTGTGTGTAAGTTTTTCGTTTCGTGTGTGTAAGTAAATAACACGGGTTTCAAAATTTTCAGGCTGCCAAACGCATCTATCTATAGCTTGTTGACTGTCATACATTGAGGAAAACCGGGACTAACGGCTTATACCATTAAAAGAAATTCTATGGCTTACGCCTTCCGAGCTCGAGAATTTTTATATCACTAGTGGTCACCCATCCTAGTGCGAACCACGCCCGGTATCGTTTTACTTGCAAAAGCGTTAGTAATGCGCACTCCCGCCGGGCCACGCTTTTCCACATATCTTACAGAACTAAAAGATAAACAACGGCCTGGCAGAGGAATATCGGGAAACGCGAGGATTTGTTAGCTGCTAGCTTTGGATACTGGTGAATACTCTCCTAAATCTATAAAGGTGACTAACGTATTAATTTTCTCTTTGATGCCGGGTTCTGACATAGATGTAGTAGAAGGGACGTTTTGCTTTTTGCTCTATGGGTTCTGACAGTTACGTAGTATTTGAATTCTTTTTATCTGACAGTTTTGATATTTTACTTTTAGATAGGTAGTTTGTCAATTAGATTATTTTATGAATTTTATTTAGAGACATGACATGTTTATTTTAGATATTATTTTTCTTAATTTTTTAACTATGAAAGCTGGTGCTAATCTATCTACGAGGTCTCTTAGGTCTCGTAGATCAGTTTTGACTAACCGAGGCACTGGTTTCGCTGAGCGCGAGTATGCAAATGTAAAGGAGTTCGAATTATGTTTCCCATCCATTTGTTGTAAATATGGATTGGGACGAGCAGTCTATGTGAAAAAGGAATTCAAGGAAGGTGAGGTTTCTACACGAAGAGCTGTAGAAATGCCAGAGCTCAGGAACTTATGTTCGTACAATCATTTGTGTCTGATTAAACCTCTCAGGCCAAAAAGCCAAGATGTCATGACCTTGCGGGATAAAATTAATTTTATGTCAATGGTATAAAGTTGAGATTTGTCTGTGTTTGAGCGGCCCGATCAGATCACTCTGGCTAGAGGGGAAGTGTAGTGAAACTAAAGACAGTTTACGCATAGCCGCTTTTATAAATATGGCTAATTTACTGGTACAGGCGCTCGAAGGTAGATTCAAACAGAAACAAGTTTTTTTACATATTCTTAGTCTTTTTTTTTGGATACTCGGGCTATTATTTCAATACCTTCTGCAGGCACCCAGACTATCGGGCTGGCTAAACATCCCGCCAGACACGTATGAGTATCACTTTGACGGTTATGGTATGCTTATTTAAATTTTGAAAAATTCCCTTAGACCCTCCCACCCATGCTACATTACTTAATCCCACAAAAATAATTAGTGCTAAAATAAGTAAGGTCTGCCACTTCTACGGGTCTTGATCCATTAGGTAAACTTTGCCTAGACGCATTCAGAATGTCTGGACTCTGGACATAAAAAGACTTTATATCTGTCAAATGTGTATATACTTATAGTTTATTACTTGCCTATACAGGGAATAATAAAGGTAAGGTCTAGAGTTGAATAATTTATTTCTATAGTCATCTTACTATAAAAATTAATTAATTCATTCTTATTATATTATTTCATATTATTGTACCTATTTAGAGACAGAGTTGTACAATCTATTATCCAGTATCTGTAACGGTATAAAGCGCAATACACACGTGGTACGCGCTCAGGCTTACCGGCGACACTCGAGCTGTAGGGAAGTAAAAGTTCATGTCGAGTCGCTGACAAAGTTTTCCGAACTTGCAATGACTGAAGCCGCAAACCTAGCCCGCCACATTTCGGCGGGTAGTCGACTTTGGTGTGTATTGCGCTTTATGTGGCACGATAAGCAATAAAGACTATTTTTTTTAGATATTTATTTAAAACATCTCCAAGCAACGGAATCTAGAAAACGCAGACGCACCATTCTAGGGGCTAAGCCACCTCAGTCTATTATGATAAAATCACCCAGTGAACCTGCTGCTATAGACACGGCCGCCTCAACTGCAACAGCACTTGAGGAACCTGTCCTGGATGCAGACACCATCATAATAGCAGCCATGTACGATACCTCCGATCGTTTCGTTGAATTATTCCTGTATAAACTTGACGAACCACCACGAGAACTCATAAAACTTATTGGATTCATTGCGCGATATTATTATGATTTAAAAAAAATCAAGATTCAGTTGAGCAAAATAGATGCTTATACAAATTATGAATTGTCAAAACTAATAAATGTGTCGTCAATATCTGAAATCGACTTAGAGGGATCTTACTGTAAAACTGGCAATTACGCCGTTTTGTTTGACACTGGCCGCATAACAAATATATCTTTATCCAGATGTAGTATAAATGATGAAGTATGTGGGGATATAGCCGCGAAATTATATTTCCAGGCGCCGGCTGAGAAGACTCTGTACAGCTTAGATCTATCTTCAAACAACATAACGGACGCTGGGGCTATAAGTCTGAGCATTGCACTGAGATCAAACAGAAAATTGCGGTATTTGAATTTAGCAGGCAACCGCATAACAGATACAGGAGCCGCGGCTATATTAGACGCTTTACAGCAATTCCCATTGACTATGGCGGAAAATATAGGAAAGAGTCAACGGTACATAGAATACGAAAAGAAAAGGTTGGCTTTCTATTTTAAATTTCTTCGTGACTTTAGAGCGAGAAGTGAAAGTGCTCATGAAAGCAGTAAATCATTGAAAGCTAATCTAACGAAACGTAAATCGTCGGTATATAAAGCAAAAGAAAGAAAAGAATCAAAGAAAGAACAATATCCTGAACCCAATAAGCCGTTTCATTATGAAGATTTAAAGACTAGAGCTGAAGTATTAGCTGGCGAAATGATGGGCCCCTTCCAAGACCCCTTTCAGTATAATAACATGAAAATTATAAACGGAAAAAACTACAACAAGGGAAATATGGTTCTCGCATATTTAAATTTGGCGTACAATAATTTAACTTATCTTAGTGTGAAAAAACTTTTGGAAGTTTTGCGATATCAAAGTGTTGTGAAGACGCTGGGTCAAATAGGCATCATAAAGGTGATACTTATAGGAAATTATTTACCAATATCTTGTGAGGAGTATATCAAAATTGATGAACTTCTAAACCAAAGTATGATGTTGAGTGGAGGCAGGGCATTTAGTGAATTCTCTTCAAGAAGAAAAAGTCGACTTTCAGGTAGAGTGTCTATGATTTCAACCAGAAAGTCGCCGGGATAGTCTCAATTACTAGACTTTGCATTTGCATTAATTTTCTTTATTTATCAAAATCGTGTATTTACATTTTGTGTTGTTTAACAGTTTTATATATTTAAGTTAAAATAATGCTTAATTTAGATGATGATTTATGCTTTAATACTTAGTAATTAAAATATTTTTGTATCTTAATTACAACCACTAGATTTGGTAACTTTCGGATTCATATACATATATACCTACATATAAAAATATTGTTACGAAGAAAAGTCATATAAATATATAAAATAAATATTATAATTTAAAATATCTTGTTATTTCGTTGTTGTTGTACAGTTGCAAATTATAACTGGTACTTAGGCAAACTTTGTTATTGTTGTCGAAATATATGCAGATTACGAACATCCAGTACACGTAAGTAAGCACATTCTAATGCTTGGGCCGGACCTGCGCCTGTCGTCACGAAGCTTCGTGCTATTACACGATACACGCAAATGTGGACGGCCGTTATCGGGTATCGTCCCGAATACTCGGACTTCGTGTTGGTTATCTCGCGGGTGGCGATACTGGCGATATATCTAAGGATTTAAGCACGCTAACAATTCGCTCTGCGTGGTCGCACTTGCGTTGTTCATTTTGACGATTGTTTTCAACTTGTTCAGACGCGTGCTGTGCGACGGTGCCACGATTGTTAATGCGTAAAAATGGAGTGGAACGATAAAATGGTGTTAAAATTTTTAGCTTTCTCTTTCTTTTTAGGTTTCAATAAATGCATTATGTAATTGTTAGCACACATGTTAAAGAAAAGAAAGTCGTCGTCCATATTTAAATCACGCAGATGACGCCATCTTGGATTATTGCCAGATAGTTCGTGAAAAATAACGAAGCCGCTAGTGCGACCAGCGCTTTATCGCGATAACTTTTTAGTGTACAAAACGTACGAAGATTCGCCGAGAATTGCTTCGGGACGATAGGCAAAAGTGCGGCCGAAGCATAACAGTAAGTTCATAACATTGACTTCATAACATTGACTTCATTGCCAAAGAAAGAAATTGCGCAACTTAGGGGAAGCAATTCTTTTCGTACTTTACCACAGCTTTCTTTGGAAATATAATCACCATCAAAAACATGACCTTGTTTTGAAAATTTTCCCACTATAAATAAATATGTAATATATAATTTTAAAGATACTTAACGTACATATAGCCCACTAAAAGTAAAAAATAAACAGCACCAACGATTTCGTTTGTTAACATAATGCCAACACTGGCGTCTAAATTTTGGCAAATTGTTACTTAATCTTACTTATTAAAACTTAGTCAATACTGATCATGATAGGTGTACGAGTAGCTTTATATTCACCAATGGAACCAAACAGTGGGTCCAAAGGCTCGCAATAATTATCTCTATGCCTAATTTCTTGGTGGAAGGTACTCTCTGTTCGGTTGCGATGCTGGGAATCCTGAGTCGTTTTGGGTTCCTGGTCGTCCACCGGTAAGAGAACTGGGACCGTTGGGTTTGCCCGAAGGGTATCCTTGATTGGCACCTTGGTAGTTTGATAAGGGAGATCCAGGGAACTGTCCAGAGCCTGGGAAACTTTGAACTTGTGATCCAGGGCCTTGCGGATTAGAGCCTGGATACGACTGACTTCCTGAGCCTGGATAAGACGATGTCGGTCTTTGTCCAGGGTATGATGAGGTAGGCCCCTGTGTACCACTACTGCCTGGGTAAGAGCTAGATGGTCCTTGGGGTCCAGAGCTTCCTGGATAAGAACTGGAAGGTCTTTGGGGCCCTGAGCTCCCAGGGTAGTTACCTAAAGGTCCTTGAGGTCCTGAACTACTGGGGTACGAACCAGTTGGTCCTTGGGGTCCTGAATTGCCAGGGTATGAACCTGATGGTTCTTGTGGACCTGAGCTGCCAGCGTACGAGCCAGTGGGTCCTTGGGACCCAGAGCTTCCAGGGTAAGAGCCAGATGGTCTTTGTGGGCCAGAGCTACCTGGGTAGTTTCCAGATGGTCGTCCACCTGATTCTTGGGACTGTGGAGCGGGATATGATCCAGAGCCCTGTGATCCAGGGAAAACTTGACTTTGTGCGCCTTGGCTAAAATCATTAAGTCCTGGGCCTCCTTGAGAACCAGTGATAGAATAGTCGTAAAGATTAGCATTCAGTTCATAAAAATTGGGAGCGGAATTACAGTCAAATTGGTTCCACCACACGCAGACGAATACTTCTTGTGAGAAAATGGTTCCATTTGGACAGAGGAAGTCATAAGTTTTGTTGTTGGCACAGACGTGAAAAACTTGACAGCGGGTTTCGACGTCAGCGTAATATCCTGGGTAAGATTGGGCATCGCATCTAAAGGAGGTCTGAGGGATTTCAGTCAGAATTGGGTAGTCGATGTCCGGCTCTCCGGGAATGGCAGAGTAGTCTCCTCCTTCATAAGCATCAGTGCCATCATTAAAGCCAGATGGACCAGCACCTGGAAAACCGGGTCCACCAGGACCAAAACCTGGACCGCCAGGTGAGGTTGGTCCGAATCCTGGCTTGGGACCGGGTCCCGTCTGACCTGGATAGTTTTGTCCTTGACCAGGGTAATTCTGACCTTGTCCAGGGGCATTTTGTTCTTGACCAGGGTAATTCTGACCTTGTCCAGGAGAATTTTGTCCTTGACCAGGATAAATCTGTCCTTGTCCAGGGGAATTTTGTCCTTGGCCAGGGTAATTTTGATTTTGTCCGGGGTAATTCGGACCACCAGGAGCATTTTGTGCTAGCCCAGGATAATTTTGATTCCGTCCGGGGAAGTTCTGATTACCAGGTGCAATTTGTCCCTGGCCGGGAAAGTTTTGTCCTGGGTAGTTCTGTCCTTGATTTGAGCCAGGGTAATTTGTTGCGCCTTGGTAGTTTCCAGATGTAGGTCCAGAAGGTCCACTGTCTGGAAAACTCGGTTGAGGTCTTTGTCCAGTTCTTGGGTAACCTTGGCTTGGGGTGGTTGCCGGTCCGGATGGGCCAGATGGGTAACCAGGGGTGGATCCAGGGCCGCTGGAATAGTCATTTTGAGGACTGTTGGGGTATGAGGGGGTGGTGCTGGGGTATCCAGTGGTGGGTCCAGAGGGAAAGCCTGGCTGGTTTGGAGACGTCCCAGGTCCGAATGGAGTGCCAGGTTTGCTGTAGTCGTATCCAGTTTGGGCCACTGCTATCGCCAGTAACGCTGGAAAAAGAGAAAAATAGGTTAGTTTGAACTTGAACAGCTTTATTGTTTTATGAAAGGTTAAATAATAGGAAAAATAAAGGTTGTCAAATAAGTAGGTAGACCTGAAATGATCGCGCGACTTTATCTTTGTGCCTAACTCTGGTGTCAGATTTTTCTAGCTGCCTAAAGGCATATGATAAGTCAAATGCCTTTAGACAGCTAAAAAAATCTGTATGTAGCTTAACGGCTTAGCGTGCCTTTCGAAGCTCAGAAGTGCTAGAGATTTTTTTCCACTTGTTGTCAACCACCCAAGTGTGAACCATACCCGAAGATGTTTAACTTGCCAGCGCGCCAATATTATGTACTCTCACCATGCCACCAACCTCCTTCAATAGGCGGTGCAATATAAGTTCTTTATTTTTACACGATTTGAATAGCTGAACGGAAGCACCGAACGCAGTCCTAGCTTCCGACCACTCTCTTAACATCGAAAGGACCACCATTAAAACGCGCCTACGTCAGGCGCGTTTTAATTGTATTTTCGACGTATTAAACCAGCCCTTGAACTACAATCCACCGTTTATTTATCATTCCTTGGGGCACCAACAGTTTTTATTTACTCTTTCTTGTTCCATAATAAACTATTTTTATTCACAACTAGCTGACCCGACAGACGTTCTATAAAGTATTGGAAAACTAAAAAAAAGATGGCTCGAATCAGTGAAGTCGTTCGCAAGTTATGGCGTGACAACGGGAAATATGAATCAATTTTTATGTATGTGTACTTAGATTAGTTTCGAGCAAAGCCGGGCCGATTGTTAGTAATGAAGGCTGCCTTGTGCCTTTCCTAGCTCGTCCCCCAGGGCACAATGAGCGGCTAGATGACATCGCGTGAGACCCGGGCCAGAAACGTAGATGTTTCACAACGCCTAATGGGAAGCTCTTGAACGTAACGCCTTGCAAATCATCTCTAATTGGGTTTAGTTCAGTAAAAACGAAAGGTGACGAGTTTCGATCAGAGTTGTAGATTTGGGGAAGAACTATGCCACCAAAGATTTAGAATATACAAGTAGTGCATACCACGAAAAGAGGCGAGGGCGCGTACGATGTACATATTGTTCATGCTATTTTTGGTAGTTTACTACTGGACGCACGTTTGGGTGGAATTCATCAGACAATAGATCTAATCATGCCTCTTGGTTACTACCAACGAACGGACAAGCTTAGCTTGAATCCTATTCAGGCTTAGCTTATCCGTCATATGCCTTATGATTATTTAGCTGTGATTATGCCTATTATTGTCTTCTGTAAGTTAAATGCATTCAGATCTAGTACGTCCCCTAGATGGCCCGTCAAAATATTATCCGTCGTATAAAAAACATCAAAACTAAAAGCCGATTTCACCCCCTAATTTCACAACCGATTTTGATAAATTATCTATGGGGCCACCTAACACAAAGATATAGGAGGTATATAGATTCCGCGATGAAGGCTCCTAAACGTACACTGTTTTGAAATTTAGAGGAGGGCATTTAGCCATCCACTACCTTTCAAGCCACTACTAAATAGAAAAGTCGCAGGATCAGAATTCAATTATATAAGACAATGTCATTCAAATTTTGTCGTATTATGTAAACAAATCGGCATTTTAAATTGAATTTTCTAATAGGTACTAAAATAATTTAAAATTAATTTCTACATTTTTATTTATAAGCAAGATACCATCGAAGTGCATAGTACCGTGATGCAAATGCCGCTGTAGTAATAAAGAAAATCGTGACAAAAGTAAGCTTTCACAGGTGAGCACATATTTTTCACTTGAAATCACAGATTACATTTTTTACTGGAAATTGAGTGCCATACTGTCCCATTTTATTATAATTAGAGAATATAGTAATTTATGCTTATATTTCTTATTATATAAGTGTTTTGTAAGCTGTTCGTAGTTATTGAATTTGTTGGTATCATCGGTATTTTTATCGATAAAAATACCGATACCACACTTAATATTTTTATTTAAAATTAATAAAGAGATAAAAAAATGGATGAAGCAATAGGGTAGGGTTTTATATTTCTTGGTTGGGCTCGATTTATTTGCGTCCGCGCAACCAAGCTGATTGGCCGCAGATTTCAGCGACCAGGGCCGCGCCGATTTTCGATTTATATCGTCGGCGGGATATTACATTTAAAAAACATTACAGAGTGTGCTCAAAATATTTTGAATTGTCTTGTTCCACTTACGTGAAGAATCGCATGATTTGGGTGTTATTTGCCGGATGTTACCTCTGCACCTTTGATCAAAAGTATCCTATGTGTGAAGCCAAGGAATCAAATCAATCTAGTATTAGTATAATTAAATTAAAATAACAGTCAAAAACGAAAAACAAATTTGACATTCTCTATATAAATTGCCCGGGCGCGGGTCGGACACTTTTATATGCAAATGCCGATTTTTTGTTTTGTATTTTGTCAGTTATTTTACTTTTATTATACTGTAGGGATCTATTATAGCCCGTGGTTTGATTTATTACGGGTATGTCCCTTCCACGGTGAATATTTTTCAGCAAGAATCTCGCTGTTGTCTGGTTTTAATTTTTAAAACGATATGTTCTATAAATAAATACTGTACTTCCACGTTGTTTAAGTCGCTTCGTACGACACCTCATTTGGCAAACTGTCATGGATATAAAATGTCCTTTTTAATTAAGTACAAATATTTTAAGGGGTTTTTCAGTCCATCATTTTGAACAACTTTGCCCAATAAATATATATCGAAATACGAAAAAAAATATTTAGGTTCATACAAATCGAAGTAGTCACGTGATATCGTTACTATGAAAAATGCAAAAAAATTTTTTCGTATTTTATATATATTTATTGGGAAAAGTTGTTCATAATGATGGACTGAATCACCTCTTAAAATATTTGTACTTAATTAAAAGGGACATTGTATAGTAAAAAATAAATTATTTTTTAATTGAAAAGTCTATTCTTTTAGTACTGATTTCTTGCTAACTCTATTATCCATGCACGAGGGTGAATATTTCCCAAAAGTATCGATGTCGATATTTTTCATGTCATCCCTCCCTTGGTTTTAACAACAGTGTACGCTTTCGTTTTTTGACGTTTAACGAAGTCTTATTCTTGCAACAGTAAATTCTCATAATAGGGAAAGAGACACAAAATGGGTTTTATGTCAGATTATCTCTTTCTGAACCTAAAAATTTTTTTTTGCTCTTTGACCTAACACGTTTGCTCTTTCAAACAAAAAAAGAATTTTCCAAGTTGGTCCTGGCTATAGAGCAACACGGAACTTCACGGAACCTGGCGTCTTAAAAGCATAGACCTAGATTTTTTTACTGCGAACTGCAAATAATCGGTTAACATGTATATTCTCAATCTTTGGTGAACATACATAAAAGAAAATAAAAGATTCCGACGAATTGATAACCTCCTCCATTTTTGAACGCGGTCTAACTTTGAAACTTTGCATTTAAACTATAATTCTATGGTTAAAACTTGCATATAATCTTTTCTCAAAACACGAAGACCTTCCGCAATATGTCACCTTCTCTTTCGACACTGCCAACATCATTTTGGTGAATCATCCTTAAGTCACCCAGTTTTGTTTAATCGACCTCAAAAAAGGAGGAGGCTATCAATTCGTCGGAAACGTTATGTTTTAATGTATCTTCACTTATTGCTCGAAGACGCCTGGACCTATTTGGATAAATCTTTTTCGTTTGAAGGGGCATACTTATCAAGTACTTGTTGAAAGTTTGTTCGAGTTTTTATCGAAATCGGTTGTGTAGTTTTGGCGTGAAGTCGGTTTCTAGTTTTGTAAAATTATTTATTAAGACGAAATTAACATAACTGAAAGCAAATTCATTTACTATTAAAAATCTAGTTTTTCGTATGGGAGCCCCCCTTAAATATTTATTTCATTCTTTTTTTAATATTTATTATTAGGCAACGGAAGTACATCATCTGTGTTTTAACTGTCTACGAGTAGCTATCACGGTTCATGTGATACAACCTGGTGACAGACAGACAGACGGACGGACGGACAGCGGAGTCTTAGTAATAGGGTCCCTTTTTACCCTTTGGGTACAGAACCTTAAAAAACCCTGCTTACAAGAGTTCGCCCCCAATAACTTTTGAACGGCCGGACCGATTCTATATTATTAAGGGCCGATTTCTTAATCTACAAATTTAACCCAGCCACTCAGGCATATTTGCTTACTTTGGGTTGTTCACCCCCACTTTCACCCACCATAACTTTTAAACTCATCAAACATAGCTAAGAACCATTTCGATCAAGTCACATTTTAAACAAAAATAAACATCATAATCGGCCTATTCGATTAGGCGTTACGGTGACACGGTCAGACACATAGACACGTCAAACTTATAACACCCCTTTTTCGTCAGGGGTTAAAAAACCTAAACTTGATAAATACGAGTACTTAACTAACGGCTATTCATATTAAGTATTTCGATATTTATTTCCTACTAGCTATAACCCGCGACTTCGTCCGCGTTAAAGTAAAAAATGGTTCTAACAGGTTTTATAATTGGTTTCTACGTTATTAATTTTGTTATAAAATATGAATTTAAATGTTTAAATACTTATAAAATATAACAATAAAGATTGTTATATTTTATAAGTATTTAAACATTTTAATATTAAAGTGGTATTATTCAATTCCACTATAATGAAGATTGTTGTATTTTCGGAACCAATTACGCCTAAGGGCCTAGCGGACCCGGAAAGAAGGAGACCTAACTTTGTTCCCATTACTGTTTCGCTATCGCTTTTGCATTGTTAATCACCTTTGCTTTCCCTTTCGCTTTCGCTTTCGCTTTCGCTTTCGCTTTCCCTTTCGCTTTCGCTTTCGCTTTCGCTTTCGCTTTCGCTTTCGCTTTCGCTTTCGCTTTCGCTTTCGCTTTCGCTTTCGCTTTCGCTTTCGCTTTCGCTTTCGCTTTCGCTTTCGCTTTCGCTTTCGCTTTCGCTTTCGCTTTCGCTTTCGCTGTCGCTTTCGCTTTCACATTCGCTTTCGCTTTCGCTTTCGATTTCGATTTCGATTTCGCTTTCGCTTTCATTTTCGCTTTCGCTTTTGCTTTCGCTTTCACTTTCGCTTTCGCTTTATTGTTCCCGTACCCATTTTCATTACCGTCACTCTCGCTACAGCAAGAGAGAGCGACGAAGCACTTCAGCATGGCCTATGTAGTAGGTCACCCCATTTCATCTCTCTAGGGGTTGAATTTTAAAATGTTCTTACTTATTTACCGCCAGAAGTACACTTGCGAAGTTTCGAATAAAATAGTCAAGCTAATCTTATTTCTCGATACAAGATTTTGGACCCCCGTTTCACCCCCGTAGGGGGGAGTTTTGAAAAATCCTTTATTAGTGCACCCCTAGACCTCATAAGGAACCTAACCTATAAATATATAGGGACAAATAACACTGATTGAGCTAGCTCCAAAGTATAACATCCAAGACCCAGGACAATTATTTAATTCAAACAAAAATTTTATGAAAAAAAACTTTTTTTTGTACAAGCTTTTATTGTGACGCCAGATTATGAAATAAGCCTAAACTAGATGGAGTTGCGTCGTTTCGTTCAAAGAGCAAAAAAAAATTTTTACTGACTAACTGACTTAGAACTCATTTTGTGTCTCTTTCCCTATTATGAGAATTTACTGTTGCAAGAATAAGACTTCGTTAAATGTCAAAAACGAAAGCGTACACTGTTTGCGAAAACCAAGGGAGGGATGACATGAAAAATATCGACATCGATATTTTTGGGAAATACTCACCCTCGTGCATGGATAATAGAGTTAGCAAGAAGTCAGTCCTAAAAGAATAGACTTTTCAATTAAAAAATAATTTATTTTTCACTATATATCCATGACACTTTGCCAAATGAGGTGTCGTACGAAGCGACTTAAACAACGTGGAAGTACAGTATTTATTTATAGAACATATCGTTTTAAAAATTAAAACCAGACAACAGCGAGATTCTTGCTGAAAAATATTCACCGTGGAAGGTACATACCCGTAATAAATCAAACCACGGGCTCTAGTAGATCCCTACAGTATAATAAAAGTAAAATAACTCACAAAATACAAAACAAATTTGCATATAAAAGTGTCCGACCCGCGCCCGGGCAATTTATATAGGGAATGTCAAATTTGTTTTTCGTTTTTGACTGTTATTTTAATTTAATTATACTAATACTAGATTGATTTGATTCCTTGGCTTTACACATAGGATACTTTTGATCAAAGGTGCAGCGGTAGCATCCGGCAGATAACACCCAAATCATGCGATTCTTCACGTAAGTGAAACAAGACAATTCAAAATATTTTGAGCACACTCTGTAATGTTTTTTAAATGTAATATCGCGCAGACGATATAAATCGAAAATCGGAGCGGGCCTGGTCGCTGAAATCTGCGGCCAATCAGCTTGGTTGCGCGGACGCAAATAAATCGAGCCCAACCAAGAAATGTAAAACCCTACCCTATTGCTTCATCCATTTTTTTATCTCTTTATACTTTTAAAAATAAAAATATTAAGTGTGGTATTTTTATTTAGTTTTTTTCTAACTAGGGTTAGAAAAAAACTAATCGATAAAAATACCGATACCAACAAATTCAATAACTACGAACAGCTTACAAAACACTTATATAATAAGAAATATAAGCATAAATTACTATATTCTCTAATTATAATAAAATGGGACAGTATGGCACTCAATTTCCAGTAAAAATGTAATACGTGTACCTATAAAAATCTGTGATTTCAAGTGAAAAATATGTGCTCACCTGTGAAAGCTTACTTTTGTCACGATTTTCTTTATTACTACAGCGGCATTTGCATCACGGTACTATGCACTTCGATGGTATCTTGCTTATAAATAAAAATGTAGAAATTAATTTTAAATTATTTTTAGTACCTATTAGAAAATTCAATTTAAAATGCAGTCTAGCCGATTTGTTTACATGAGCTGTTTAATACGACAAAATTTGAATGACATTGTCTTATATAATTGAATTCTGATCCTGCGACTTTTCTATTTAGTAGTAGCTTGAAAGGTAGAGGATGGCTAAATGCCCTCCTCTACATTTCAAAACAGTGTACGTTTAGGAGCCTTCATCGCGGAATCTATATACCTCTTATATCTTTGGTTTTGCTAATGAGTTCCATCGACCACCTTCCATCTCTGTGATCAGACCCTAAACATCATTTACCATAGAAAGCACGTCAAGACAAATTAAACGAAAATTGCAGTCCCTAGAGCATCGTCGCAAAGTAGCCTGCTTATCGGTTTTCTTTTCTTTATCGGATGCATTTTGGAAAGTGTTCGAAGGCTCTTTTTGATCTCGTGAAACCCTCACCATTTCTCTATCGGACTACGAGGCGCGGACAGGGGTTTCACCCCTTTGTCGTTGAAATACCTAAGTCTCGAACTAAACGCTTTGACAATTCCTTTTTGGTTCGAGTAGCTAAGGTGTGGAATGAACTGCCTGCGTCTATATTCCCAGAGAAGTACAGCCCCGGGACATTCAAAAGTAGATTGAATGGGTATCTTTTGGATAGGCATGCTTCATCCTAGTCTTCATCGTCGCTTTCCATCAGGTGAGATTGAGGACAAATGCCTAAACCAATAAATTGTAAAAAAAAAAAAAACGAGTCCCTCTCAATGATGTTTAGTAACTGAGTTCTGTCGAATATCTTTGGGCTTCGTCATTTGAACAGCTTATTGACTCCATAATATTATATTGTCATCCGACTTACAAGTATGCAAACAGTTCAATCCGTTGAGGCTATTTGGTTGAAAATTGAGTTACAAGATTTTACCTAAACGTTTACAATCATACATACAAACGTTTATACAAGGTACATTGCAAGTTAAACAATAAGCTTGTACAATTGCGAAGCTTTTATCTCATCCATTTTATATATTCGACAAATTAAACATTTTTACGGCTGATTTGAATCAATGATGTTATCTCTAGATAACAATGTAGTCCACTTGATCTACAAAATACATTTGTTTCGCACGTTTAGGTGTTTGGCCTTTCTGAATTAAGTTGCCCAAGTTTTTAGATTTAAATCCCACGTTTTACTTCATAAGTAATGGCTTATTAGAATTGTCTTTGCCTACTTAACAAGTTACCTTACCTTTGTCTGATTTTAGACAGTACCTACTCTACTTGTAGGCTTTTTATAACACACTTCACATGATCAATTTGATTTTCTTTCTTAACGAGTTTGTTTTTAGTATTGCAATGGTGTCAGATATTACGAGCTGCCTAAAGGCATCTGACATAGCTCAATGACAGTCTAATTTTATTTATTTTAATCTTTATTATTCATTAAGTACAAATTGTACGGAACAATATGCAAACTTAACGCTAAAACCGTTGTTTACCAGTCAACCTTTGAAAAAGTTGAATGACCATTTGAAATGACGGTCATCAAGGAACAACAATCAGTATTACACACTAATGTGCAGGTTTCCGAACGATGTTTTCCTTCACCGCAAGCAAGTGGTGGTAGTTAAAAATTATCGCATTTGAGTCAAACATGGTAAAATTTAGATATACAAGTCGCGTTTAGTGAGGATCAAACTCGTCTCCCATACGCAAGGCAAATGTCTGAACCTAGTTAGCCACCACCGCTTCAACATTGGCACATCACCAGTGGGTTGGCTGGTAGATAAAGCCTATGGCTTTAAGTTCGCCTATTAAGTACATTTGTAATAAAGTTAAATAAATATCATCTCTAAGGAAGAAAAGTCGAAGAGGACCACTGTTCCGAAACAACGCACGGAAACTCTTTTATTCGGAAACGCTACCTATATGCAGGACTCTAGACAAAATACCCTTCTAAGGGTCAATTCAGACAGAGGAAAAATGCTCAAGCAATTTTCTAACACAATTGAAAATAAAACCGTGTTACCATAGCCTAAAGTGTATTAAAGTTTAAACATGACAAAATGCGAGCATACTCGTGTTTTGCAGTTTATGCTAATTGTTAAAAGTTTATTTTCGAGTGTCATAAACAAATCCTCCCCGCTGCGCTCATCTCTGTCTGAACCACAGAGTACTATATACTGGCCTGAACCACAGAGTACTACTTATATACTAGGTCTGAACTGACCCAAATTGATAATAGGCGTTTAAGTCTATTTTAGTCAAAAATGTTTTGTCCCTTTCTCTATTTTCAATGTTTGCCATTGCTAGAACAGGACAAAACATATTTTAACTAAATTAGGTGGGGCAAACGTTCGTTATTTTACATGTAAGTAGAAAATTACCCACTAAACATAAAACATTTGATGAACCTTTATAGAAAACAAGTTTAGATTACAATCCGCTATTTTCCAACAAGTCAAATAAGATACTTTTTTCTAAACGTCAAAACAATTTTTTTCTATGGGATTTGTATGAAATACTGGCAGATGACGTCACAGTTTCTTGGAGTCAAATAGCGCTCTTATTATCAGTTTTTCTGGGATAATAAATCAATATCACGTTAAAATGCATATGTTCAATGACAAGTGACATATTTTGCTACAAAATAATTTATTTTTGACCCAGGAAAATACCCAATTTGGATGTAAATATATGATTATGATTTTTGTCCCGGAAATTTGTGATTCATTGTCACTTGAGCCGTGGAAGAGCAGTTCTTTATAAGAATCTGCGTGGAAGAGTACTGGTACATTCTAGTTTTCTTCCTTTCTTCCAGACCAGCATGGAAGATAAATAAAATTAAGTACTTACACTAAATAATGAAATTAATTAATTAATTAGAATTCTAAATCACTTGGCCGGTTTTATTGAAAATACCAAAATGACGGTGCTCATAAACTAAGGTCCACGCTGACGAAGTGGCGGGCAACAGCCAGTTTGTTATAATAATAATGTTCCTTACACATGTCAACGCCTTCAAAACGGACCTTGGGCGTCCAAAGACCACCATTGTGCCTAATGCTGCCGTGACTGCCACCGTTTTCAGTAGCTCGTCTGATTGTCAAATTTTGCAATTGGCTTGCGACATGGTAATGTACGCGTCGTATTTTATTGCTTGCGATTGTGACAAACAAATGATGGACATACGTAAAGATACCTACGCGTACTAGCTATATTTAAACGTTTTTAAGGTAATTTCTTACACGCTGATCTGGAAGAAAATAAGAAACCTTGAATTTAGCAACTGCTCTCTTTCCACGCAGATCTTAAAAGCCGATCGAGTAAAATGAGCCAATATGCGAATCATGTTCATAGGAGATGCGGCTACCTATTAAATTTTTGATTCCTTTTTCCTTATTATCACCAATCATCACGCCTTTGACTTCTATCCCATTATGAATAAAGATTGATAGGTACCTATGTATATGTAAAGATAAAGCTAAATATATCTAGGTATATGAATGTGTGTCTGTATACCTATATTTGTAGGGTAAACTGTAGATACAATAGAGTTCTACATATATTAAGATAAACTAATCTCTTTTGATCTTTCAATCGAAGGGTTGCAATTTCCTTCGCAGCAATTGAACAGATTTTCCGAAAGGCGTATTGATTACAGCACTATCGCCTTGGGTGTACAAAACTACTCACTGCACTGACCACTTAAACTACTTATACCTCTTACAACTGGAATCGATATCTTATTTCGTATGAAGTAAGGGCTATTTCGCAATAGAATAGGTAGGTTTGGCTATAATATAAGTTTGTGTATAGATAATGATGGCAACGTGATGGGATGTAATTTAGTTTCGTGTGAATGACTGTGGGGTTGATGGTTAAAAGGTGTGATTGCATCAAGTAATGTCCAATAGCTAATGTTGTTTTATAAACAATTTATTACATACTTAATTTACATTCTAATGACCTATTGAAAGGTAGACACCAAAATTTTTGCGCGACAATGAAGCTAATAATATATCAAAAAAAAAAATTTATGTTTGTAGACTGCCATGGAATGCCTTGGAAAGGTAAAAAAGGGTATTTTAGCATTGTATAATCAAGTGTAAAAATGTAGTCATGTGTAAAGACCACAGATCTGTATATAGACTTTGTTATGGCCTCTACCAATCAAAGCTCAGGTGTTAGGTAAGATTAGGTATTGTCTATTGTGAGACCTAAAGTTGATCTTAAAAAGAACCAGAAAATAACTGCCAAATTTTATTGAATTAAATAATTTGTTACTGATATATTATGTGGCAAATGAATGAATGGAAAACCCTGATAGCTGCAATAAACAAATTTAAAAGATGTTATAACAATAAGTACAAGTAGCTGATTAAGTGACTGGATCCAATGCTGGAGCCACTGAACGTTTTAGGGTTCCGTACCCAAAGGGTAAAAACGGGACCCCATTACTAAGATTCCGCTGTCCGTCTGTCCGTCACCAGGCTGTATCTCATGAACCGTGATAGCTAGATAGTTAAGATTTCACAAGTTATGTATTTCTGTTGCCGCTAGAACAACAAATACTGAAAAAGAATTAAAGAAATATTCAAGTGGGGCTCCCATACAACAAACGTGATTTTTATTGATAATGATAAGGTACGGAACCCTAAATGCACGAGTCTGACTCGCACTTGGCCGGTTTTTGAATCTGTGTTATGGGCGGTGCCATGTTAAATTTAATGACATTTTTTGCCGAAATAAGGCGACGTTCATTAAATTATTTATTAACCTTTTCTGTCCATAAAAGAATATTTCAATCTAATTTTAAAATAAAATTGCATAGAGAAATACTGTAAGTTGCCTATCATATGGTGGTAAAAGAAAATTAATTTCAAAATTAAAAAAATGCTCTATATTCGAATCGTGGAAGCTACATTACTATTATCTTCCAGTTCTCACCGCAAGGCGGCCCCCTCGTGAACAAACGTCACGAAATAGAACAATGCAACACGGAAGCGATCCAGAGAGAACGAACTGATTTACACTTACTAAGCTAGAGTACGAGTAATTGTAGACTGTATGACTAAGAGTTTAAGGTTGCTGATAAAGTGTGGAGTTTGAAGATGGTTTTAAGCATTTTCAGTTCACGAGAACAGCAATTTTAGACTTTGTGTTGGTGTGTCTGAGGTTGCTAATAAGGTGTGGAGCTCAAAGATCTTGAGCATTTTCAGTTCATAAACGTGTGAAGTAGTTGATTTATTGCCGGACCAAGACCGTCCCAGATGAATATATAAGTTTATGTAAGGTTTTCATTAGATGCGGCTAAGTGAAATCAGTGTACAGTAGTAAACGCAGAGTTAATTATTTAGCGAATGAGATGTGAATAAGTCATTGAGTTGATATGGTCTAAGTCATAAGTATATTACCCGAGAAGTGATAGTAGATGTGAAATCTATGAGCCGGTGTAATAGTAGCGGTAAAGTTTGGAAAAAATATACTTTCACTTGTGTCTCTTAGAGACTTGGGCTTCCTGGGAAAATACGTAAACTTTTGGATGGATGCTAGTTCCAAAGTGTACATGGTCTAAATAAAATAAATAAATAAAACATATTAGAAAAGAAAGCAACTAACCGGAAACAGATGAAGGTTGCAAAGCGTTTTTCGTGTGTACCTTTAGTGGCCTACATTGATGTCAAAGTCAAGCTGGCCAAAAGCAATGCCATCCAGTTTGCCATCTAATGATAATAGCCGAAAACAATGGCAAAGATATGGCAAAGATGTAGGACTAGGATCTTGAAATATTTTATGCCAGATTTGGTCACCAATTCAAATATAATCCATGATACCGTCATAATAAGTAGGTACGCCCGATACGCCATCATGCTTTTTAGAAGGGTAATCATTGGAAATAATTCACGATTGATGATGTTTAATAGTACCTCCTTACTAATAGCCAAATCCTGCAATTCGACTGTAATTTTTCTAATAATCTTCTTTATTGACCTTTACGTTTCTTTAATGATGTGAACAGAACGTCCAATTGTATTGACATTTGAATTATTGTCGCAGAATGGCTATTTAGACAGATAAATATATGTTAAGTAAAGATTGTGTCATTGAGATACAAATAAATAATGATGAAAGTAGGTAACGATAATAATAAAATCAATTTCAAATCCTTATTTAAGTGAAACCGTAATAGGTCTTAAAATAATCAATACATATAATAAAACAGTAGGAACCTCGTGTCTGTACATTTGATAAAATTAACAAAAAATGGGTGTGGGCGATAAAAATAACACACAAAAGATTTTTTAGGTTTTTTGTCTGTCTGTCTGTCTGTCTGTATGTACTAATCTTTAAAACTACTGAACAGATTTTTACGCGGTTTTCACTAAAAGATTAAGCTCATCCCTGAGCAACATATAGGCTTTGTTTCATCGAAATCTGTTGTCAGATAAAAAAGTTATCGTCATTTAAAGTTTGAAGATAAGTTTTCTATGGGCGACTTTATAGTTACATTAAATAACAACAGGTGGCGTCTCAAGAAACTTTAAAACGCGCTATGGTTGTTTTTATGAAAAAGTATAAATACAAGCTGATTATTTAGCCCTGTACGTCCTAAATAGGCTTTTCTGGCACCTTAGCTTCGGCCCTTCCGGCTAAACATGGGTGTTGCAGCACCCCAAAATTTGCCATAGTCCCTGGCTCGCTCCTAAAACCTTTTCGGTGAAGTAGGAAATGCCGTCCGAGGGAACCTATCTATGTCATCTAAAAAAAAAGTTGCTCTGTACGTAAGACCTTTTGATTCTTTTGTGATTTGGTTAGTTACTGTTGTTGAATTGTTGAATTTGTTGATTTTATACTGCTATTTGGCTATACTTGGCTATCAAAATACGGACTTCTGATCTTGATTTGATGCTTTTTGGGTTGGTTAGTTAATATTTCGGATAATATTGTTGATTTATTTATAATTTGACACTTGGCTATAAAAATACGGACTTCTGATCTTGCTTTGTGGATTGGTTAGTTAATATTTCGGATAATATTGTTGATTTATAATTTGACACTTGACTATGAAAATACGGACTTTCTGATCTTGCTTTGTGGATTGGTTAGATATTTCGGATATCTTCAAAAGCTTCTTGGCTTTATAGATTTATTGAACTAAGTTTGACATTTGGCTATAGCAATACGGATTTTGTGAATTGGTTAGGTATTTTGGATATTATCTTTAAAAAATTCTTGGCTATATAGATTTATTGAATTAAATATATATATTATTGTATGTTGTGCTTTGCTTTCAAAAATGCTACGAAGAAAGTCAAATCTGTCTCAGAATATTAGACACGCTAAAAGAAAACGGATGAGTAGATCCCATGAATCCAATGACAAAAGACAGGCATGACTAAGTGTTAATCGAGAACGAAATTCATTGACTCGCGCCTCGGAGAGTTCCACTCAAAGGGAGTCTCGACTAAGTGCTGATCGTGAACGTCATTCGCTATTTCGCGCCTCGGAGACTTTTACAGATAGGGTGTTACATTTGACTGCTGACTTCGTCTGCGTTCCTATATATTTATACACAAAGGTTATGATTATTATTGTAAATGTTCATTATAATCCATTCATAAGTTGTTGTATGAATGAGTAACCGATATCCATACATCTATAGATCCTCATAAACTTTCACATTTGCAATATTAAAAGTATACCGCATTACAATAAAAATAACGAACTGTAAATATACAGACTAAACTGACAAAAATTTTAAATTTGTCATGTCATCAACAAGGGTGTGTAAGAAAACTGAATTTCACACGGGCGAACTCGCGGGCACCAAATATAGATAATAAAGTATGTATTCGTGAGCAAGATATATAAGGAGTTACAGAACACTAAAAATTTTTTAATATTTTTGTTTGTATGTCATTGTCTGTATGCACCTTGTACACCTGAATGTCCGAAACTGCTAAACGGATTTTCACGCGGACGAAGTCGCGGGCACAGCTAGTATTTAATATAATTAAAATAACTCATTAAAGGAATCAAACTAAATGATGAAATAAGAAATTATGAACAATACCACGTCAGCGGAACTTGAATTCGCCCATGCTCTTTCCAAGTGAGCCACGTGTTCAACCCCGCACGTCAATTTTCTCTACCTTATTGCTACTAACACGCATTAGGCTTGTACTGCACGTTGTGTGCTTAGAAACCTTATAAATATATTATTTAGTAGGCAAAGAAAACGACTTCAATTAAATCATTTTCATCATCGTCCGCCTTTAACGGTTTCCTGCTGGGCATAAGAACATTCGACCTCGTAACGATGCTGCATGAATACTTTTGTTTATTCATCATCCCTTCCCGTTCGCCTAGCATTAATCTCTAAATTTCATTTTTAAACTCTTCACACATTCCACTTCCACTTCTCCTCGTCAACAGACATTCAGGAATAGATACGTACCTATAATAAAGTTTATTTGTAATTTTTATAACAGTGCTGTAGTCTGAGAATGAAAGTGATAAAGTCTTTAGTGTTTTTCTGCTGAGGGACTTACACACCTTCCTAAAACTACTGTGCCTACATATAAAAAAGTTTATTAATAGTTTTTATAACAGAGCTGGAAGGCTACCACCAACACTTATAAAACCATTAAGAAACAAGGCAGTTGAGGTGCAGTTTTTAAGCAGGTCAAAA
The DNA here is from genome assembly GCA_943193695.1 of Acrobasis suavella. Lineage (NCBI taxonomy): Eukaryota > Metazoa > Arthropoda > Insecta > Lepidoptera > Pyralidae > Acrobasis > Acrobasis suavella. Next base: position 37,577,298 of record OW971928.1, read on the forward strand.
GCACGACAACTTTAAATCCTACCATTACGTTCATAATGCTGAACGTTTTTTGAATGGTTATTCCTGAATGGTGAACTGTTTGTTGGCTTGTTTTGGTGATGAGACTGCGAAGACGTTCAAATCCTTGACAAAAAATTAATATTTCTAACGGTTTTTTTATTTACGTTTAACAAAATTATTTCTATCATTTTTATTTAAATATCTAAAAGTTAGTGTTATTTACTTTGTTTTCATTTGATTATGTACATAATTTTAATTTGATATTGACCATTAAAGATGGCTAAAATTTTAATGACTGCGTAAAAAATTGTGAATGAAAGTTTTGAATGAATTCGTGAAAACATAAATATTTTATGTTTTTAATGCTGGAAGCCGAGCAACCACCTGACAAAATATATCCATCACTTCTTATTATCGTGCTTTTCCGAATTGCCCTGATAAACAGTTATTATACGATGGTAACGACTAGTGTTTGGAAGTTAATTTTATTGTGGGCTTCATCGTACAAAAGCACAGTGTCTAGTCATAAATATATGATTATATTTTATCAATAACCATGTAGTAAGTAACATTTTAACTACATACCTATTCAAAGTTTATATTTAGATTATTATGTGTTCAAACTTGCAGCTTCTTCACTAAGTGCTATTATAAATAACATAAATATATACAGATAAAGTAAGTTCGAGACTAACTCAACGAGATAAAGGCTATGTTTTAGTAAGTACGCAGTGATTGTAGTGCACAAAGAATTTTATTACAAAGTTTGGGTAGGTATTAGATATTCGTAGATTGCGACATGAATCTAAACTATTATTTTCTTTCAGGTATTCTGGTGAAAAAGCGACAGCCAGCCTAGCAACAGATCTAGCCTTGTAAAATGCTTGGAATTCAACATTCTGCCATTTCACTGGTTCAATCACAGGTTCCAAAGGAGGCTGTAATCCTCTGGCTCTCTCAGTTTTGTTTGTATTTAATAATAGGCTCCAGTGAATCCTGTCTTGTATTTTTTAATTGATGTCATCATGGTACTTCTCAGAGAGTAACAAAAGAATCCTGTAAGACAAAATGTATAAATGTATGTATTTGTTATCGTGTGTGAATAAATATTTTACTAGGATTAGGATTGTTATTACTTACAAAAAATATGTTACGTAAGTTGGAATAACTTACTATTTTTTACATAAGTTGTACTAAAATAATTAAGTAATATATCTTACTTTGTTTTTGAAATCCAAATTTCCAATAAAAGGTATTAAGTAGGATTAATTAAGGTCCCATGGTAGCGTTACTTCAATTATCTACTAACTGTTTTGTAAAAATCTAAAGTAAAGAAAAAACATATTCAGATTCACAAGAAGACCAACTAAAATCCTCCATAAAAGTTACTGGAAAGTAACTTTTTAAGAATCACTTTATTTGACACTTGTGACGCGCAATAATCGTTTTCGTGCTGTCAAATAGACGTGATGGTAGGAATAGTCCATACAAAAAAAAGTGAATGGTTTTGTGACGTCAACCAAAATAATCCTGTTTAAGGGCTGCTATAAAGGTGTAATGGTAGCATTAAACAATGCAGTTCAGTTTAAGTGCTGCTATAAGAGATAACGGTAGGATTCCTGTACCTAAAAGTCTGAGAATTAAAGTGATAAAGAGTCTTAAGTGTTTTTCTGCTGAGAGACTTACACACCTTCCTAAACCTACTGTGTATCTACTTTTATCACTCATGTGGTTACCTAAGATGTTATAGGTCGAGTTCTTACCCAGGTCTATGGTTCATACAACCTATCTCAATATAATGAAGTCATTGCAGCAGTTATCTTGCAGTTCATAGATAGTTCCATGCTATTCAAAGACACTCTTTTACTATTAAGTACATTCAATCTCTTTACTTCAACTGTCAGACAGAAGCCACCGTGGATCGAATTACATCTATCAATGACATTTGATATTCAATACAAGCAGTTTTGAAATATAGAGGTACTTATTGCTAATGGAGCTAGTGACGATAAGTTGATGTCAACACTGAAACATATTACTTACTACGCTACATACTCATATTACGAAGAATAATGTAGACACCTTGATAAACACTTCTTTTGTCTGCCAACTTGGAGGTGCTGGATTATATTGTTATTTATATTATTTAATATAGGTACAGAAAATGTCTTTTTCCAAATTGTTCTGGGTCTTGGATGTTTCATATTTAACTATGTGTTAAGTTTCGTTGGTGTAGTTTACTAAAGTGACTCAACTAATATTATGTGAGCTATCCTAGTGATTTGACTTTGTGTATTTGATTGAGCCGTATATGTGTGTGCCGTACCTATCATCTTTGGAAAAGAAAAAAGTTGGAAAGCGGACTTTGGGCCCTTATTCCTAAAGGTTTCAGTGGCAAGCAACATTAAGCGTTACATCATGAAGAAATAAAGTCCAATTCAATTTAACATAACAATAGGTACGATACTGGTAGACTCGTTGGACGAGTCTACCACTCAATACCGACAGATGAAATCACGGTGAAAGTCAAAGTGTAAGAAGAAAAAAAAATTAAAAATATGATTTGAAAATCCTAAAGTGCACGTCTCATAACGCTTATTTAAAAGAATAATATTATTAAATATAATTAAACCACACTGAATTAGTAACTTATATTCAATAGGACACAATTCCGTGACCTGATGAAACTATTAAAAAATGTAACAGCGTTATCGTGGCACAAACTTCCAAACAGACATCTGGACATCTACGAACCAATTTTATAAATCTTTTTTTATGTACTTATGTTAAGCTCATGCTTGAAAAACAAAGCTTTTTTTACAAATATAAAATGGATTATTTAAAAGGTTTGTTCTTCATAGCTATGTGCTTATATTTTTGTATTAGTGAAATATGAATACAATAGAGACAGTTTAAGTCCAGAAAAATGCTTTTGAGTCTGACATGTTGAGTGTAGAGCACTACCTCAATCCTCCGCTTAGGAGGCGTACAACACAGTTTATAAAAATATACCAATTATAAAGACTGTATTACTACATTACAAGTACCATTAAAATTATAATGTAGACAATCACAAAGCTAATATACAGAATGAATCACGTTAGACGGCAATCAGCTTCAATTGCTGGTTTTGGATGTAATCTGCCTCGTTTCCATAATCAGAGGTTAATTGAACTGACATCTTGGAATTATATGCTTTAAAGCTAAGGATTATTATTATACACTGATCTAATTTAGTAAATAATCTTTATTTAAACGCAGAAAAGATCTGGAGTAAATATTAACACATTCTGGGGCACTTACGGCTTTGGACGTAATTCAATAGTAATTTTTATTGTGTGTATTTAAGTCTTCCGGAATATGTTAATTAAACTGCTTGTACCTAATTCGAGGGCCAAAACAAATTGGGCATAAATGGGCTTAAACGGGCAAATTGGGAAAAAAAGAGTATACGCCCAAATAAATGCGTGATCGCTAGGCAGAAACAAATAATTTAATTTAAGTAAAAAGAAGCAAGGACTTAATCGGGATTTTGTAAATCATTACTATAACAAAATGATTTGGTCATAAAATAATCAAAGAAACGTTACTCATAAATCACAATAAATCTAGCTTCTCCCAATAAACTCTAGATTTCATACGCTTGCAATGCGTGGACTCGACTGGACAACCGAAAAAGTGATATTTTGCCTACTCTGACTAAGTCATTGAACATAATATCAATTGCTTCTTTTTCATTGACAATTTATTAGTCATAATCTAATTATGATTTGTGCATACTCAAATGTAGCTATTTGAATAAAAAAGGAAACAAAAATTCTGTTAATGTTTTTGCCCTGGAAATGGACATTTATTCGGTATATACGGACATTTATTCGGTATTAATGACAATATGCCCGGGATTCAACCCATCTCTACTTGTACCTCACACTTTTTAACCAACTCGAAGACTTATAGTTACCTTGTATAGTTTACACCAGATGTTTTCAAATTAAAAAAAAAATATGAAAAAAAACTTCGAATGTATCAGCTGCTTCTCTTATAACGCAGATCGTAAAAGCAGATCGAGAGAGTGGGCAAAAAATGCGAACCATGTTAAAAGGAGATACGGCTAGCAACCCATTACCATTTTGATTCCTTTTTCCAACTCCTCAACCACAATTTTGCTTTAGGCTTTGTCTGCTTAGAGCCGCAAAACTATATTAGGTACTTTGCCTGATTAGATAAAGGCAACATTTTGTGCGTTTCCTAGTTTTTTAGATAAGTGTGACCTGTATTTATTTTCGTGAGGTATTATTATTTTAACTTGAGTGTTCTTAAATTTGTTTTTAAAATTCTTTTAAATGTAGTTAGTAAGTAATACTAGAAACTCAATTAACAACATATATAATTATCAGTGATAATACTTAGTAAAGTGTGGTTATCATACAAATTTAAATTGCCCATTTATTTTATGACAGGAAATTACTTGTTAACCGATGTAGTATATAACAATCCCCCTATTAGTTGTTTAGATTTAGTGGCTTTCGACAGCATCCGATGTTCAAACAATTATGAAAATTAACATTATGCTTGTAATAAAGTCTTAATTTTATCTTTATTTCTGTAATAAAAATCCTAATTTATCAAAACAAAATATAGGCAATGAACACAATCAGACAAATTACAGACTACATCTAAATAAGTCATATAACGCTTCAAAAATGGAGTCATAATTTCTCATACTACTTGTATGAGAAATTATGACTCCATTTTTGAAGCCTGACTGTACATATAACGTATAGTTTAAGTGCCGGACCAGACGAACGCAAGTTGCGTCGCGCAACTTGCGTCGCGTTACGCGCTTACATAGCATTTCATACAATTTCTACCAATCGTTCACATGACGCGCAAGTTGCGTCTCAACGCAACTTGCGCTGCGTTACGCGTGCTCACACGCGCCTGCACAGAGGTCGCGTAGTGTTAGAAAGCGGGATAAAAATGTTTTGAAAAACTTATTTTTGAAATACAAAACCGACCTTGTCTATGAGACTTGTCTTTAAAAAATAGTGGCATTTCACCATATTCTCTCCACACTTCGGTTGTCTGGAAGAAATGTGCTTTTAGCGATCTAACCGAGCTACATTTTAACTATTTTTATTTTTTGGTCTTCAATAAAGTATTGCTTACTCATCATTAGCTCTCTCTATCTCAGCACTAAGCAGCAGCTTAGTGCTGAGATTTAAATATTTTAATGTATATATATATATATATATATATATATATATATATATATATATATATATATATATATATATATATATTATACCTATATATTTATATCTATATATATAAATATATCTATATATTTATATATATAGATAAAAATTAACCTAACTCACTCACTCATCACGAAAACTACCAAGCCAATGAAGATATAGATATAAAAGGTAGAGTGTGACTAAGAGACGCCCACTAAGCAAGAATTTTTTGAAATTTAATCCCTAAGCGGGTAAAATAGGGGTTACCAGTTTATATGGAACTTCGTAATTTTTAAAGTGAGACACACGAAATTTTTAATTTATTTCAGTAGTTAGTAGAAAATAATAATGCATTTATTAGATTTTGAAAATTACATCCCTATAGGGGTGAAATAGGGGTTGTAATTTATATGAATCTTCGTCACATTTGAAGCGAGACATGACATTTTTAAATTAGTGGTCAATTAAAAATAACATTACAGAAATTACATTTAAAAAATTGCATTCCCTGGGGTGCATTAGGAGTTGCGAATTTATATTATTATTAAATTTCATTTTTTGAGTGATAGACAAAAAAATATTAGACAAATAGATCATACGATCATACGTAAAAACCAATTAAAGATTCTATTAGAACCATTTTTGACATCTACGCGAACGAAGTCGCGGGTAACAGCTAGTTATGAATAAAAGCAATATAATTCACTAAAACGTTAATTAATTACGCATACATTCAGACATATTAACACGTCTTTATAACATTCGGAATAAACAGAGCCCGAGGCCGTCAGAACAAAGGCCATACGAATTACGCATATGTACTTAGTACAAAAGAATTGTGACTAGGTGTCATTTAAAGAAAAAGTTAAAAATATACTAGTACCTACATTTTATTCATAACGAGTAAAACAATTGGCAATTTCGCATCTGCTGTGCTCTTCTTGGACAAAAATGTAAAAATAAAAAGTCCATGAAAAGCACCTGCGAATATTAGGTGTCCTATGTGGAATGGTATAGGTACCATTCAGATAGGTGGCCTTAGTGGAATACATCAGTTGAATCAGTAAAGAATCCAAACAAAAACCAAAATTTCATTTCTATGTGTACGCATTCCGATTTCCAAACCACTGTGTGGGGCATAACACGAGGTAAAAACGAGAAAGAAGTAAAGCGGTTTTTACACTATCCAATTTTAAGAGTGAACTAGTCGATACTTTTTCTGTAAAATTTCGGAGGGGATTTCCTTTACTGTTTGACACATACAGTACATGCATAGTTTAACATGATATCGTTTTGTCTCATTTATCTCATTATACATTTTGTCTGTACAGATACAGAATAGTAAAATAATTATAAAAGCCATTAAAAAGTTATGAACCATCAAATATTCGTTACTTTTGCATATTTTTACGCAAATCATCATCATCATCAATCAATCAGGCATCTTTGGTGCCATTTTTCAAACGTGGAGTCGCTTAGCGATAGGTTATTTGTATGGAAATCGTTTAGGCAACTCAAAAATGGCGTACGATTTAGGATGCGAGTAAAGATTGTGTAATCACCAGCGATTCTAACTCTACTTACAATGCGACGTAAATAAGTTGAACAAAAATGGCGGTTTTCAAAGCATTTTTGTACAAATTCTCGACAAGTAAATTGAACTAAAACGGCCGTCGTCGGCGCATTATTTGTACCTGCGCCGATAACCACCATTTTGGTTTAACCTACGTGCCGAGAATTTGTACAAAAATGCTTTGAAGTCCGCCATTTTTGTTCCACATTTTTGTGTCGCATCGTACCATCCTACCTAGTTAGGATGCTAAGTAGAGTTCTTTAAAATCGGATAGTGTAATAACACCTTAAGTATGTTCATGTCGTTGGCTGCGTGTCGGCTTGTGCAACTCAAAAGAATCAAAGAAGCACCGCCTTCTTTTTTCGATTGCCGCCGTCGAATACTAGAAGAGGTCAAAGCCGCCGCCGGCATAGAGTAGATACAGACAGATTCATACAGTACAAATGCGACAGTAGACATAGAAAATTGCAATGAGTACATTTACTCAGCAAAACATTTTTATCCAAGTGCACCAAAAGAAGGGTTATGTGTTTCGAGTGTAATTATATATTTTTTAAGCATCCCCCCCTTCATCTTAAATGGCTTGATTGAAAGTACTAAAATTAATTTCTTCTTAAGGTGAGGTTTTCGTAAACTCGAGGCGGCTGAGGTGCAAGGCAATCTGCGAGATGCCCCAGTTAATTACCTATTCAGAGTGACGGGGGAGCGGGAATTGCAGAATGAAAGCAGAATGATGAGGAACGTAGATTTTATCGTTTTCTTGTTATAAATCTTAACCTTTTGTGTGTGGCTATACCGGATCCAGGTATAAATAAATTGTTTTACTATTGTGTCTAATTTTTGCAACACACAAAATGTTAAATAACTAATTTCAGAACTTTATGACTTTGCACATTCAATCTACTTAGTACTTCACCAGTATATCTTTATATATTAATACTATCCGTAGTCCACAGGCCACAGCTTTACCCATGTGGACATTTTTTTAAATATTTTTAGGTTTCCGAACAAAAAATTAAAAAACGAAACCCTTACAGGATCACTCGGTCAGACGGACGGACAGACAGATGCAAGCCGTGCATTTGTCTGTCCGTCCGTCTGTCACATCCAATTTGTTCTAAATCTTCTAGAACAAATCAGGTGAAACTCGGTAGAACGGTGTAATCATATGGCCCAAGCACAGTTGTGTTAAGTAAATTTTTTAAAGGGTCATTTTCGAGGAAGGAATTTGGAAATTTAAAAAAGGTACCGTGTCATTTATCAAATAAAAGGGCTCCTTATGAGGATCATATTATTGTTATTATTATAAAATAAATAGTTTTGTTTTTATTCATAAAAAAGACGAAAATTGACGAAAATTTACCCTGATCACGGAAACTACTGAGTCTACAAATTTGAAAAAAATACAGTATCTAGTTTATTGCTTTTAAATTACAGGAATAATAAGGAAATGAAATTTTTGAAGTGAAAACTTCTTTAGCGGCGTTGTACACTTTTTTTGTTATGGGTAAAAAATGTTAAGCTCAGGGCGTCAGGACATGGGACCCTGATCGAAAATTCGTAAGACGGATGGAGAATAGACAGCCGGCGCAGCGTAGGAGAGGAAGTATCCCTTGAAATATCTTTCTACGGCGCGGCGAAAATGTTTGCCTGCGCCAGCTGTTTCGTTTAGGCGGCGCAGGGCGCTTGCACGATGTTCGTGTGTGTTTATGTCAGCGTACCACGCGCATCCATAGATAGTGACAGTGACAGCTGATGGCTCGACTGCTGTGTATTCGTAAAATTTGTGTATATAAAGTGTTTACTTAATGTAATATAAATTGTCATGTTTGTGTTCGATACCGCAATAAATGAATATTATATTCTACCTCATAAATGATAGTACTTAAGCAATTCGTGCAAAATTATTTCCTTACCATTCCAAAATATCAAAAATACACACGTTAATATTCAAGTTTTCACTTCTGCCGGCACTCCCGGAGTGCAACCCGGAGTGGATGTTTTGTGTTTTTTTAATAAGGTTCATTTTCGAGAGACAAATTAGGAAATAAAAAAAAATAGTTTTGCAAACCTTACTGTGTTATATACAAATGAAAGGTTTTCGTAATTAGGATCTCAAATATATTTTTGCTATTATTGTCAAATAAATAGTTTTGATTTTATTCATGAAAATTTACCATTTGCCCCTGATCTCCGAATGACTGAGCCTAAAATTTTGAAAAAAAAAATACAAAATATAGTTCATTGCTTGTAGATTACAAAACAAATAATAAAAGAATTCTATCAATTGAAAATGAACTGGAAAACTCAAAATACGTTCACTTACAAAAAAATTATGGTATTGTACGGAACCCTCTTCACGTGTGTTCAACTCACACTTGCCCGGTTTTTAGGGTTCCATTGTAAACAAGGAACCCTTATAGTTTCGTCATGTCTGTCTGTCTGTCCATCCGCGGTTTTACTCAGAGACTATAAGTACTAGAAAGCTGTAGTTTGGTATAGGTATGAATATTAATCATGCCAAAAAAGTGGTAAAATAAAATATTGGAAACAAAAAAAATTGGTTAGCTCCCATACAAGTAAAGTAACTCTTTTTTTTCTCGACTAACCCATCGTGTGGGTTATAGTTGAAAAGGGATTTTAAAAATATTGTGAGCTTGAGTCATTTTTTGATTACGGTATCCGTTTTTGAAATATTTGGTTTTATTATGCAAAATTGTATTAGAGTCAAGTGTCCCTTGAAAATTTGCAAATTTTGCCCTCTATTTATTAAACGGTTATATATGGACATGTGAAAAATTAACAGTAGTTGTATATAATAATAACGAAGTTTGAAGGAAAAAATATCAGAGCTAAGTAGGGTTTACAAATTAAAAAGTTATAAGCGACCAACTTATAAAATGTACTCAGAAAAGTTCATACAAATTCAATAAAAGGTACCAGACGGACAGCGGAGTCTTAGTAATAGGGTCCCTATTACTAAGACTTCGCTCTCCGTCTGTCCGCCCGTCTGTCTATCTATCACCAGGCAGGATCTTATTAACCGTGCGTGATGGTGATAGATAGACAGTTGAAATTTTCACAGATAATGTATTTCTATTGCCGCTATGACTACAAACTAAAAACAGAATAAAATAAATATTTCAGTGGGCTCCCATACAACAAAGGTAAAGGAACTCTTTGTGCTCGAGTTCATCTCGCACTTGGACGCATATATCTAAACGTCAAAATAAACATTTTCAACGGGATTTGTATGAAATAAAGGCAGGTGACGTCATAGTTTCTTAGAGTCAAATAGCGCTCTTAATATATTTTTTTTCTGCAATAATAAATAAATAAATAAAAAAATCACATGGAAAGTGTATATGATCAATGACAAGTAACATTATTTTGTAACGTTTTATTTTCTGAACAGTACCTAATAATGTATTATCGACCTTGGAAAATACCCAATTGTCGCATCTGTACTGTGTTTACTCTTTGTCCGCGGTATAGCTTCTTTGTCGGCTTTTCTAATAGCCGTCCGCGACAGTCGAGAACGAAAGCGGTACTTTTGAACTCTTTGTGCAAACACCGATACGCGATAGACAGTTTTCTATTTCGCTCTTGCCTGGCTGTGTGCCTGGTGTCGCCGCGGCGCCGTATGTGTTACTATGGTTACGTTACGGCTTGTTCAGTTTCATTTTTCATCTCGCTGTATTAGGTACATAGGTATCCTTTTGCCGCTTATTGCCGATTTCTGATAAGAAATCAACCGGCAATGAACGTTATTAAAAATAGGTAGGTCCCTCTAATATGTACGTGTAGTGTGAAAGTTTAATTTTTGGCAAATGTTTGAAGAGTTTCGAATGTTTGAATGTTTATTATAAATTTTTGGTAGATAAAGTCCAGGCAGTTATGTTTATACCTACCTAGTTCATATTATTACATACTTAGTAGGTAGGCACCTCACTAGGTAATGAAAGTAATATAAGCATATTTCATTATCATGTGTTTATGGTTATAGTCTTCGAGTATGGTCTAAGGTTATAGTCGAAGGTCTAAGGGCCTTAATCTGTATCACCCCCCGCAAGCTTTTCAAAGGACCGGGATGACCAAACTCGTAACTCCCACAGTTAGGAAGTAGGAAGAGGTAGGTACAAATAATAGACCGAGCGAGCAAAATGTGCGAAGCGTCTCAGTTTCGAGATTGGCCTTAAATGTTTTTGTCCGGCTGTTCTCGCCTAAAAATCGCATTTCTCAACCGATTCTTGTGAAATTTTGTAAGAAGTTAATGCGCTGTATCTTTTTAACTTTTTGTTTCTCAGAGAAAAGAAAAAATAAGTGTACAATATTTTTAATATATTTATTATATAGGCAAAATATATTTTTTCATTCGTCATGCCTATTCAGTATACTTATTCTGATGAAGCCATTAACAGGACAATACATTTGGACAATGATTGCCTTCATTCAGACAAAGCCATTGACAGGATAATCTACAAAGATAATGACTGTTTTTATTCAGACAAAGCCATTGACAGGACAATCCACAAGACAATATTATCTTCATTCATACGACGCCGTTGACAGGACAATATACTGAGTCAATTCATTGTCTTCCTTAAGGCGAAGCCATTGGAATAACAATTCACTAAGATACTTCATTGTTTACATTCATATGAAGCCATTAAAAGGATAAGCCACTAAGACAATGATTGTCTTCATTCTGACAAAGCCATTGATAGGACAACCTTCTTAAACAGTTAATTGTCTTAGTGGAATCCAGTTGGACAGTGATTGTCTTCATTCATACAACGCCATTGACATGACAAACCACTAAGCCAATTTATTGTCTTTATTCAAACGAAGCCATAGACAGGACAAACCACTAAGATAATGATTGTCTTAATTCAGACAAAGCCATTGATAGGACAATCCACTTACACAATGATTATCTTCATTCATACGAAGCCATTGACAGAAAAATCTACTATGACAGTGATTGTCTTCATTCAGACAACGTCATTGACATGGCAATCCACTAAGACAATTCATTGTCTTAGTAAATTGCCATGTCAATGAGTCTTCATTCAAACAAAGCCACTGACGGGATAATCCAATTAGACAATGATTGCCTTCATTCAGACGAAACCATTGACAGGACAATCCACTAAGACAATATTGTCTTTTAGCCAGCTAAATTGACCAAATAATCTGTGTGCGTCATTATGTACTTAGCGCATCTTGCACGGGTAAAGCGGCCACATGGAGCGCGAGTTGCGCGGCGCAACTTGCGCTGTTACGCGACGCAACTTGCGTCTCGTTTGTTTCGACCCTAAACCAGCAATTCTTGTATAGCAATTTTTATATATATTTGTCGGGATGAGCCATCTTTATGTTTGCTTCATCTTTGTACATGGATATGCAGTTTACAAAAGCGCAAACAATCAAGTATTGTTTTAACAAAATCCTGGGGCGATACACCTGATTACAAGGCAGATATAATTCGGTCGTGTAAGGAGTACGGCATGCGTCACGGGTGAGACACATGAAATTAAAAATTTCATTTGTCTCACTTTAAAAATTACGAAGTTCCATACAAACTGGCAACCCCTATTTCACCACCTTAGGGATGGAATTTCGAAAAATCCTTTCTTAGCAGACGTCTCCTAGTCACAATCTACCTTCCTGCCTATCATATTGGCCAAGTAGTTTTCGAGATTTAGTGATGAGTGAGTGAGTGAGTGAGTGATTTTCGCTTTTATTATATATAACTCGGTATTTAGGGAGTGACGAGGCTAAAAAATGATTTTATAAAAAAAATAACCAAACAAAGCTCGATCGCCCAACTAATAGGGATGTACTTGTTTTGGGAATTTTGTAAGTTTTGTTGGGGATGTTGATGATCGTCTCATTTTCATCCTTTCCCATACAAAAACTTGTATTTATTATAATAAAAATAACCTATACACAATAACCTCCTTAAATTTATTCCAACTTATAGCCTTTCTAATTGATGCGTATTACTTTAGAGCAATTAACTCTCAACACATAATTAGTTAAGAGCAATTAATTTCGTATCATCGCTATGTCTACAGGCGTGGCCAACATCGTCCATCTATATTAGCTATCTATTATACTATTTAAACTTCGCTAGACCGGAGATTGTGAGAGGATATTTTTGAAATCAACACAAAAGAGATTACGTATACATTCCATAGTCGAACAAAAAAAAAGTCATAACCATTTATTTATTTTTGGATAGGTATTTGTATCACTTGATAATTGTAATTAAATCATAATAGGTAGTTGTTGACGTCAGATCATTTCCAGCCTAGTTTATTGCCGCTTTTTGATTTCATAATAGGTAGTTGTCGACGTCAGATCATTTCCAGCCTAGTTTACAACCGCTTTCTATGCGCAAGTACCTACAGAAGAAGCGGTAAAAACTGCACTGCAGAATTTTCTCCAAAAACGTCAACTTACAATAGAGGTCTGGACTGGGTAAACAATATATTATTTTATTTGTACCATAAATTAGATTATCTACAAATAATTGACCTATGTTTTTAGTTAACGAAGTAGTGAAAGTTCTTAAAGATACAGCGCTTTGAAGTTTCGGAGTCGGCGCTATACATCACCTTTGGTTTAAAATCATAGCTGATCGTGACGTCAAGCGAAATATTGACGCGTTGTAGTTTTCCCACAAACATTATTACCTACTAACGTACGTATATAATATGGGGCTATCCCATAAACACACTTTGACTGCAAATTCATTGAAGAAATAGCTACCTACTCTTCGGAATGTATTAGTGAGTAACAATGGCGTCATAATTTCCAAAACTTATCTACGAATCAACACTAACCTATTATTACGAAGAGCCCAAGATATGTTTTAAACCACTTGCGGTCACCAATCTAGATTATCTAGAAGTGAATCTAAACGCTTACAATGCATACGCCCGCCAGGCCATTGAGCTCCTTTTGTGTAGCCTGTATGGTATCCAATTATAAAGAAACCTCAATACACACGTTTTTAGAAAGCTTTGGAGCAAAAACTGTTATCTCAGTTGATCGGACTACGCTTGTAATAGCCAAGGACATAAGGTCACAAGTTCAAGTAATTTAATTACGTAAAAAGCAAACTCGCGAATTACAAATTGTAATAAAGATTGTGATTTGTCATCGTCTGTAACAAGATTAAATATATTAGGTAGTGCTTTTACATACTACGTCCCGCCGCGGCAGCGGTTTTAGTCGCTGTAGTGCGCCGCGTCGATCTTCAAACTGTGGTGCCATTTTTGAAACACGGAGTCACTAAGCAAACGGTTTTTTGTATAGAAAAAGCCATTCATTTAGTGACTCGGCATTTCAAAAATGGCACTTCTGTTGTGAAATTGCCTAGATTTTTTTTTTTATTCGATAGATATCAGTTGACTTAAGACTACGCATTTTGCACCAATTAATATTTAGATCAATTGTAGTAGTAGACTAAATAACATCTTGGACCAGCTGCTTTTAAGACGAACTAACGTTTTAGTATACTTATAACTTAGACGATTTGCTATTTACATCAATTCCGATGTGTATTTTAGACGAATTGCCACTGCAGACAATTTACGTTTGCAACCATTCGATACTAATTACTAACTCTAATAAACATCAAACAGCCCAAATACAAGTGGATTTTGTTCAATTCAAAATAAAAATATGTGAAAACTGTTATTTAACAGGAATGGCATTATTAAATTATATAATATAAGTATGACAGCACAATGCTAGCTGTCAATGGAAATCTAAACGAATTTTTAAAGCATTTTCCTCCGTAGTACTGACCCTTAGACCGTTTAAACATTTCGCGGTATTCCACAGTGAAAAAGTAAAAAAAAAATGCCCACAAAATCGAATGCGCGCCGCAGCGACCAAAATCGCTGCGGCGGCTGCAGTGGGGTAGTACTCGTAGGTATACATATGCTCTTTAGCTGTGTTAAATAATACCAGTAGGTATTAACGTTTTTGCCATTAGCAAAATCGTTTAAGTTCAGTCAATTAATAAAATTGAATAGATTCGGAAATCGTTAAACATTTACGAGAAAGTTGTTTAGAACGATGGATGTTTTGAACCGCTAAACTAAGTAGGTATACTGTTTGGTCAATTTAAAATAATACCTACATATGTGTATTATAGTAAATATAAAATGCAATTTTAAATTTAAAATACCAAGACATAGAAGCTGAGATAAGTACTAAGACTAATTAAGTATTTACTTAGGTTCTCGCTACTTAGTACTCATAAAGTCACTAAACAGAATCTAAACACCTATACACCGGTATTAAATGTCAACCGAACCAAACATTAATAAATGTAAAGTTGAGACACGCTAAGTGAATAATGTTTACCACTATGTTAATTACTGCATATACGGCTACTTGTCAAGTTACCAAAAATAATCAGTATGGAACTTTTAGTTAAGTTCATAGAGTATGAAAATCAAAAGAATCAAAAAAGACATCAACGCGTACGCACAACACAAGTCAAATAGTACCTGCATTGAACAAAGGAAAAAATACCTTTATATTAGGTGGGGGAAAAAGTCTTTTCGCATATAGTATGTATGGACTTGTAACAAAACCACTTGGGCTATACTATTTGTACCTGGCTGGTTTTGGTATCATTTAAAAGTTTAAATTTTAAAGAAGATAATTCCAAATTCAAATTAGGAAAATGCGTGATTTTCATTTGTTTTTCTTACCGTCAAAATGAGTGAATATTATGAAGAAATTAGAAGAAAATTTTACTACCAAAAAGGGAAAATGCAACGCAAGCCGCTAAAAAAATTTGCGATATTTATGGACCTAGTGCAGTGTCTGTGAGAGTAGCACAAATTTGGTTTAAGCGTTTTCAATCCGGAAATTTTGATGTCAAAGATGCATGTCGCTCTGGTCGCCCTGTTACGGATAAAATGGATGCTATTTTTAAAAAAGTAGAGCAAGATCGGCATATCAGTAGTTACGACGTAGCTGAAGAACTGGGAATTGACCACAAAACAGTTTTGGCGCATTTGAAAAAAAATGGGTACACAAAAAAGCTCGATATTTGGGTACCTCACGAGCTCTCTGAAAGAAACCTAATGAACCGTGTACTCATTTGTGATTCTTTATTACGACGTAATGAGACCGAACCATTTTTGAAGAAATTGATAACTGGTGATGAAAAGTGGATCACGTACGACAAGAACGTGCGAAAAAGGTCATGGTCAAAAGCCGGTCAGGCTTCACAGACTGTGGCGAAACCCGGGTTAACTCGCAAAAAGGTGATGCTGTGTGTGTGGTGGAATTGGAAGGGCATTATTCATTATGAGCTGTTACCACCAGGCAGGACCATCGATTCAAAACTCTACTGCGAACAACTGATAAGATTAAAGCAAGAAGTTGAGAGAAAGCGGCCGGAATCAATCAACAGAAGGGATGTGTTTTTTTTCATCATGATAACGCTAGTCCTGTTTAATATGATTCCCTAGATTTTATAGCGACTTAACTTGTTTTTAC
This sequence comes from Acrobasis suavella, assembly GCA_943193695.1. Taxonomy (NCBI): domain Eukaryota; kingdom Metazoa; phylum Arthropoda; class Insecta; order Lepidoptera; family Pyralidae; genus Acrobasis; species Acrobasis suavella. The sequence goes on from OW971928.1 coordinate 37,593,645, forward strand.
CCTTATTTAATAGATAGCAGTGGTGTCAGATTGTTCGATCTGCCTAAAAGCATCTGACTAGCTCAATACCTGTCATCAGTGTTTACAGTAATTATTATAATTATTATGTACACTAGTAAGCTATACTGTGTATTTTTTTGTCATACTATTTTTCCTTCACCTGAAGCAAATGGTAACATTTAAAAATGACCGTACATGAGTACCTACAAATTAAGAAATCCACTTCGCGCCTAGCGAGAATGAACACACGTGTCTCACAGATGCACAACCAGTGCATAAGCCGCTTGGCCACCACTGCTTCAAACTTTACTTGTCTTTGAAACAGACAAACATATGTTACTCTATTTTCTATTCATAGCTCAGTATCGGAAACGACCAAACCACATAATTTCGTAAAGCTTACTTTTTATTTCTTTTTTGCGGCGTGCCATTGTACTAGCACAATGCGAGCGACCTTCCACACGCGCAACAAAACTGTAATCATTGCTTTACATACTTGCGCACCTGTGATAAACGCCATAAACTTTAGTTTATAAACGATAAAATAAACGATAAAAGTCTTAGTCTAAATTTAGATTTATTTTTTTAATTTTTATCGTGCGGCATGGTGCCAAGAAGGCAAGTTAAGTACTTATGCACTTTCTTATCGATGTATGTACGAAATATTTAATCTCTATTTCAATAGTAACTTAATAAAAACCACTTTCGCAATAAAGACGATGTGTGTTTTGTTTTAAATAAGACTGAATAAAATAAATATTGCAGTGATTATAGATTAAGATAAGTATATAATAACTAACAATATAATTTATATATTAAAATAAATTAAGCCCCGAGCATTACAGCGTACGGGATTATAAATTTTATATTATGATGTTTGATAGTTATAGTTGCTTTATTACAAGAAAGCTCTTAATGCTACTCGTACCTTACACGTCTTTTACAAGTGAGGTACAGACAAGGAGCGACTGCTTTTCAAAGTCTATTGCCGGTCGTGTTATTTCATACAAATTCCAAAGAAAACGTTTGTTTTGACGTTTCAAAAAAGATGATTTTAATTAGTTGTAAAGTAGCGCATTGCAATAGTTAGCCGGATCATCCATCGGTATGGTTCTCGAGATTGTGTCAATCCCCACAATCTGCTTTTAGGATATACACATAACAGGCAGCTTGTAAATAATACAATTTTATTCTTGGACAAAGTAAATTTAATACCATAATCATTTGTTTTTTTATGAAAATATTTTTTTAGCCTCGTCACTCTATACATACCTATATTCAGTATGTTTTATATATCGTTTAGTATATTTTGTTATTCTCATGTAATTAGTTATTTAATTCCAAAATATTACTCAATTTTTGAGGTTACTATGTGTCAGAATTATAAATATATTTTTTTTGTTATCAAGCACTAATGGCAAGTGAAACGAAGCGCATCCTAGTCAGATAGTCTCAATGGGCAATTAAATTAATTCCATCTCATATAAATAATTTACGACAATGCATTTAAGTACTTCGAAAAAAGCTTTAAGTTATGTTTTTTGACACGTTGATAAACATCTACTTTATTTTTATTGCGAGTCGGTTCTTTGAATCTAAGTAATTTTTGCTTTTGATACCGTTATTTGTTTTATTTTTTGTGTTTGTAAGTGGCCAACACTAACATCAAATCTTTCAAGCTGCCGAAATGCTTGACGACTTTACAATGATGACAGCCAAGACCAATGCCATTATAATGCCGTGTCATGATCTTTGTATAAGTAGGTACGAACTACTAACCGTGGTGATGGCAGAGTACGAGTAGTATACAATTTGTCACCACCTTTTACTCCCCCTCCCCCATGGGTGCCGGAAGAGGCAAGGTAGGAAAGTATAGGTAAGAGAAAATTAAAAACTTAAGTGACAGATAAGAGTGAACTAAGGAAAGACAAAAGAAAAATCTTAGAATAATATTGGTTGCTTCTCTTCCCGCGCAGATAATAAAAGTCGATCGAGGAAATGCCTGGGTTATGTCTGCATACAGCTTCAAGACCCAAAATACTCCGATTGCCCCATTGAAGACGAAGACAGTGTATAGAGTGTAGTATTTAAAAGATAGACAATTTTGAAAAAAAAAAAGTCATCTAGATAAACTTAATGAGAGAGAAAGTCGATGGGGTCGCGTCATTTATTACTGAGTTTCCTAGATCTCCTTCCGTCTCCGTGATCAGACCCTAGGCATCGTCTACCATAAAGTGCTCGTCAACTCACAAATCAAACGAGTTCTGCTCAATGAGGTTATGTTGTTTTATAACTGAGTTCTGTAGAATATATCCCTCTCATCAGAAGATTCCATAATATCGTATTATCCGACTTAGATAAGTATGCAAAAAGTTCAATTCAATAACTAGTTGAAAATTGAGTCCCAGGATTTGACCTAAACAAACATACATACTCGTACAAGATACATTGAAAGTTAAATAAAAGCTTGTAAAAATGTGAACACTTACTGCAAAATGTTGACAAACGCAGCATGTTGTTGGTGCTGCTGATTGGATCTTAAACTAAACCTGAAACAACAAAATGTTATTATTTGTTTGTTTTTCGTGTGTGTGTGAGTGGCCAACACTAATGCCAGATTTTTCAAGGTACCTGACAAGGTTTGACAACTATCCATGAGGAGCTCTAGAAATTTTTGTGCCACTTGTGGTCACCCATCCACGTGCGAACCACGGGGTTGCTTAGCTTGCGAAAGCGTACTCCTACCGGGCCACCGAGCTCATTATTTTTTAAATTATGTAATGTCTATCAAAATATACTGACACTTTTTAAGAGTGAATCAATCCATGATACTGAACATCTTTCTCCAAGGAATACATATTGAAATATGAAAAGTAATTTGTGGCCACCCATACAAGTTGAACGATCAGCTGATCCGAGTTTGTATGGAAAGCCAATCATTATTTTTCATATTTCGACGTATGTTCCGTGGGAAAAAAAGTGTTTAGTATCATGGACTTAGTCAACCCTCAACATAGTTTCAGTATATTTCGACTTTGTGTAAGTGTTACGGTTGACGTGTTGCCCCCCATAATCTGTCTCTACAGCTGTGCTCTACAGTGTGCATGATGCGTCAGTTTAAATGCGGTCATGTCATGAACTCGTGATCACCGCATCGCCTAGCACCACATATAGTCCACTTCACATATAATTCAAATTATTTTTCAAACTAAAACCTGACTCACTTCACAACCGATTTTGATCAAATTTCTATGGGGCTACCTGAAAAGTATACCCTTGCAAACAAAAAAATATTTTTTCTAATCGGTCCTCGCGTCTTCGATTCATCAGTGAACATACATAAAAAAATATCCCGACGAATTGATAACGTCGTCCTTTTTTTGAAGTCTGTTAATTAAAGCAACGACTTCAACGCCAGTGGTTCACATAAAAGATAAACTAGACAGTTATTTTGGTTACAAAACCAAACCAATTTTGATTTTTATATCTTTTCCTACAGCTATAGGAATATTTCAAAGCGGTTATTATGACTGAGACAACCACCATAAAAATACAGCTGACTTGATAAGTACTTACAAATCAAAAAATTTCAACTGATAAAAAATCGGTTTTTTGATTACGCTACTTTCTACGGCATGTTAGGTAAAACATATAATTAGGGGCCATAATACGCCACTGGGTTTTTGGAACGAAGTTACTTTTCGGCCGGTACGGACTTGAAAAAAAGTGTAAGATTTTTCCGTCATGAATTTTTTTTTCAAACTTCGTTCCACCGGAGTTTTCCACAACAGTCACGCTTTTTTTTTTGTTAACCGTAGATAAAAAATTATGACCGAAACTTTTCAAGCTTCGATCAAGCCGCTTGCAGAGCGTGCCAACTTAGGGTGGATAATTTAAACCAAGTAATAACTTTAGTCCGTGTTTTATTATAAGACGATGCCAGTCCAGGCATAGAGTCCTAGTAAGTATAGCTAATTAACTAAAGGACACTAGGCTAATCTGCCTGGCGTGCTGGACGCGTCACTTTGAAACACTTTGAATGCACTCGTCGTGACCGCCGCATCGCCGCAGGATGCTCTGCGAATGCCAGTTGTGAAACCACGCGGATGTTTCCTAGTGAAACATGTATGCTTTACTACCTAATATGTCTCAATATCTCAATAATGTTAGCCATATTATACGCCTGAGGCATACGACATGTCCGAATATATTGTTTCGTTGTGTTAGTTTTTTTTCATCACCAGCAGCAGTTTATGATATGATAGAAAACGATAGTGGAAGTTGACATACTCGTACACTGCCGACCCCAAATAGGGAAAAGGCGAGGAAGATAATGATGATAACTAACCTGTCAAAAGGAGCTTATCCGACCAAGACAATTGTTTTATTTTTGTCGACAGGTGAAGGATTAAAAAGAAAAAGGTGCTACAAACTAAAAGCATTTCGAAACGACCACTGCTGAAAAGAAACGCCGAAAGAACCTTATTGAGAAGGTATTTGGCCCTGTGGCTTCTGGCGTAGAATAGGACCACTCCATTCCATGTGGACGTCGTAAGAGGTGACTAAAGGACTAAGCTTAAACATTTCTTGTTTCAACTGCCTTAACCAAGGAGGGTTAACGTCGGTCGGCCGCCTACACAAATGCATCCCCAAAGAGGTATGACTTCAAACATAACACCAACATTCCCAAGGAGGGTTCATAATCATCATCATCCTCCCCAAAGAGGTATGAATTCAAGCGTAAAACTAAAACCAAATCACTTAAACAGTTTCAGCTATTTTTTCTCCACTTCGTAAGGTCTTTGGCATCATAAGGTGACCATTCTCATGCATACTCGTATTAAATTTAGAAAAAAAAAAGCGGGAAAGCGCACCCCGGGCTCTAAAGCAGCACAGCTGACAATGCGACCAGGAACTCTCTAAGATGAAGAACCTTATTGAGACAGTAAGAAAATGCTATCTTAATCGTAGTCGATCGTCAATCATGGCTCCCAATTAACTGTTGACGAGATAACAAGAAGGAAATTAAAGTAAGATCCTCTCATGATAGGCTGTGAAGACGAACCATTGTTCAGAGCCAGTGATACCATTTATGTAAATACATGGAATAAACCTTTGTGTAATGTAATGCGGGATTCGTGCGAAGCTTTAATAAGAAATGAATGATGCTTTCAAAATATTTTAGCAGGAAAAAAGCAACTAACTTAATTTTTATTATAGAGTAAAATTCTTTATCGTATTTTCACTAAATTAGTATGGGACTTAAGATAGTAAGGGGTTTCAAACAAGAAGTTACTTCATAAAATAATTTGTTAAAATCGATTCGTATTGGTGAAGAATAACATACATATTAACATCACCTATATAGTGGAATCTATAACCTCCTCCTATTTTGAAGGAGTTAAAATATATAAAAATAGCTATAACCTACAGACAGACATATGTAAAATTTATAACAACCCTTTTAACGCCGGGATATTAAGAATATATAGGTGGTAAGGATATTAAGAATATATGGTCATTAATTGTCCTCATTTACACCGTATCTTTAGGATTTTTATGGTACTCCTAGAGGTTTTTGTAGTGTTAGGCGTCTTTATAAGGAACACTTTAGAACACGGCTTTTTAATGCCAGCGAAACTTTTCGGAAATTGACCTAGTTGAATTTCCAACGATTGTCTGCCTCCCATTCCCAACATATATGAGCCCATTGCTGGACAAAATGCCTCACCCAACACTCTCAGCTAAAGCTAATATATGATAATAACAATGTTTTAAGTAAGTAACCGAAAACAATCGGCCACATTCGCAGACGGCAAGAAAACTTGTATTGTCGCTAACAGTACACTTATAAAAAGCGGACCTTTGAGAAAACAATCTAATCTCTTTGTTTCAGTTACGGAATTTTAAGTATGTGAATAAGTTCTAATGGATGACTTGTACGCGTAATTTTGAGCACAAAAAGTTTTATTTTTGATATATCTTAACTTTATGATACAACATTTGTACTTATAGTACTTAAGGTGACCTACATGCTAAGCTTAATAAGTTTAATAATTAAGGTCAGGTAAATAAATGACACATCTTAGAAATAGTATTAGTCCCTACTGTTTTTAAGTGATATGGATGTAAATCCTTAAGTAATAAATTTGCACATATGGCAGACACCTAGCTGTAAAACAAAAGCTATATACTTGACGACTTGACGACTTCTGTCGGGACCTAGCACACCGGAGGTCCCGGGTTCGATCCCCGGTCAGGTCAAGATAAAAATGATATTATTCAGATTAACCTGGGTCTTGGATGTTTATCTATATATGTATCTGTTATAAAAATATAGTATCGTTAAATTAGTATCCCATAACACAAGTCTCGAACTTACTTTGGGACTAGTTCAATCTGTGTGATTTGGCCATATTTATTTATTATACTTGCGAGTACGCGACGCGACCAACACTGTGTAAATTAGTTTCTTTCGGCGTTTCTTCTTAGCAGTGGTCGTTGCGAAACGTTAACAGGTATATCGGTAAATATTTAAATAATTAATACTTCAAGTAAGTATACTTTAATAAACGTTACACCTAATGTACAAACAAATTTACGTGCAAGGTGCCTAGTTACGGAATAAATATTTAATTCGATTAAAATTGGATGTAAAGCTAACTATGCAGTTCGTTTTTGTCACTTTTGCACTAGTATTTTAACAGATAAGCAACCAACATTACTAATTATATGGGTACCTATTTTATTACCAGATTTTGTTTGATCATACTTAAATATGACAAATTAATAAATTCAGAAGTACTAAAATGAAATATCTGTATAAAAAATATGTTTTTAACTTAAGAAAAAGAGTACTTTTTATAAAATTAATAAATCATCATACATAATATAGCTACTTAAAAAGGATTTTTGATTCCACATTTGACACAAGTCAAAACATCCCGCCCTTAAGGACATGGGCGGGCGGAAAATTTATGTTTTAAATATAAGAAAATTTTGTTTAGAAACGAAGATCATTCTAAATTTCATAAGTATGATTAAGTAATAATTTTAATGTCTGATTATGTACATAAATGTTTTGTATTTATTATATTTTTTTACTGTACTTAAAACGAAATTTTGGCCGGGAAAACAAGTATTTGGCAAATTCAAAAAGCGCACTGAAAACGCTTTGATGACTGCACAATTCAACCATTCATTCAAAAAAACATTTTTTATTAAAGTCACTCGTACACTATCACTCCATTCTATTCACTTTCAAATTCAAAAAGGTATCCCAAAGTTTGAATTTCGAACTCACCGTGTGCGTTCGGAGCGCTAGCGCGTGCCGCGAACTGCGAAGTGGTGACCACGCGCAGGCTTATATGACCGTTACTATGGCAACCACCACCGCTCGCCAAGGGATGCTGGCAGCCTAGAGGTAGCTAGCGTTCGAAATGACAAAATTTCAAAGCTTTTGCAAAACGAATAGTACGCAAGATGGAATTCTATTCTTCTTGCGGTCATTTTATGGTTTTAGATTTGGGTGAACTATGGCATAGTTGTGGCACTTGAGTGCAATACCTATGCTGTGTGCGTTTAGTTTTCATTATCATTTCGTGTCCACATTTATTACACTGCACAGTAGCAATGGAACGGGATGTGGTAGTGGAAAAGCGCAAATGCGAAATGCAGCTACGACCTCCATGACGTAGTGGTTAACACGTCATTCCATTCATCTGGAGGATCTGAGTTCGATCCCCAGCCAGGGCAAGTTGGTAAATAATCTTTTTCTTTGCGGCTCTAAGCAGACAGACCCTAGGGCCGCAACACCCAAAGTCCACTTTTAGCGTGATGATGGACGTGAAGGTGAAAAAAAAGAAGGTGCAAAATAGTGATGAGTTGCTAGCCGCATCGCCTATTAAAATGATTCGCACTTTTGCCTACTCCTTTGATCGGCTTTTACGATCTGCGTGGGAATAAAAGCAGCTGGAACATTCAATTTTTTTTCTTTTAACTCTGACCTGCACATAAGAAATAGTCATATCAAACTACATATTTTAAATAATAATAACTTTAACTATTACGACTATAAATAAACGACTATAAATAGTATCTAATAGTATTATAAAACTTTATCATTTTCGAACACCGGTATGAGATTTTTCTAAGATATCTTTCTTTCTCATAAATCTTTTTTTAGACTCATAAACACCCTACATAACCATACTCTTCTTTAAGCTTTTAAAGTAAAGAAAATAATAACCTTTTGTCTACGTACCAACTACGATTGTAAAATAACAAATTATAGGTTTAACCACGGTTTAACAATCAATACAAAATGTAGGTTTAGTGCTACAAATTCACATTTCAACTGCAAATGTACAATCGATGACATCTCATGATTAGAGGCTTTCATTGCTCCAGTTAATCGATAATCGATGGCCATCGCAATCGAAAGGAATTCGTCGATCATTCGATGAATCTCGATGAAAAGGCTGGGCTGACTGACATCAGTTAATTTAATTTAGGATTTGTGAATTTTAGAAAGCACTATCATATCATCTAATATAGGTGTAATACGTAGGTGTTTACGTAGTTATAAATTATATTCCTTTCTTTTTAAGCTGAAATATTTAAGAGCCAGTTCAGTTTATCATTTTGATAAATTTTCTCAGTTATAAAATACATTTTTTACACATTACACGACACAATTTTTGTATCCTTCATATATATATATATATATATATATATATATATATATATATATATATATATATATGTATATGTATACTCGTAAGTTGCAACAGACGGCAATTTTACTTTTTTTTTTTAATTACTTACATATATTGAAAAAACTTATTCAATATCAATGAGTACAAAGAGCAGTCTTAGTTTTGAAGTTAACTTTTAAATTGGTTTGGCAGCTTACGAATATTAACGCTTGCGCATGTTAAGCAATCCCGGACAAGGCTCGCAGTTTGATAGGTGACCATAAGTTGCATACTAATTTTCAGTCCGGTCATTATGGCAGTCGGCAAGCTATGTAAGATGCCTTTTGGCAGCTTGAAAAGTCTGTTCAAAACCAGTGTTGGCCATTTTTACACACACGAAAAATTTACTTTAGATATTATATATCATTTATTTATTTTATACTACTAGCCGACACCCGCGTGGTAGACCACGTGGTAAAATTTTTTAAAATCACCCTCACCATTTCCCGGTATAAAAAGTATCCTATGTATATCCAGGTACTTAGTAAGCTATCTACATGCCAAAATCCATTCTGTCGATTTAGCGTAAAAACGAAACAAACATCTATATAAATACAAACTTCGCATTTTCAAATTACTATGTCAGTATGTCACAGATATCCATAGCCTACGTTATGCAATGGAATACTATTTCATTATCACTTCATATCGAGATCACCGTGGACAGTAAAAGTGTAAAATAATAGCTAAGTGTTTAGTTACTAATCAGCCTTGAGCGATAAAAGTGTTAAATGTGTCAGTTTAAAGTGATTTAATTTTCTTATGTGTGTTTCTGCTGATGAACCATCGGTGGTGAGATGCCTTTGATATATTTTAACCTGAAAAGTACCGTCTTCACTGGCTCGGACGCGTCGAAAGGATGGAAGGGCCTACCAGGCCCTGCCAATCAGTCGGAGGCTGGTGGGCCGTCCCAGATGTCGTTGAAGCGACGTAATAAAGGCATACTTCCGCGAAGCTTCAAGTTATCCTAGAGCGCTGGCATGCTCTTGTGCTGAAAGTCCAGACTCATTTTGGGTCGCTAAGTCAGGATAGTAAGTAAGTATTTGGCAGGAAGTAGCGACGGACGGGGACGAGTGGAATAAAAGGGAGGTCCTTGCCCACTTATGTGACACAACAGCCATAGGCTAATAAAAAAAGTGTCTGGGTTGTTAATGCTAGATGACTGATCTAATGCTAATAAAGCCATGTAAGAGTAAGATGTCTTCAGGCTGTTTGAAAAATCTGGCACGATTTCATATAATATAACTTTTAAAAGAGAGAGAGAAAAATAAGATAAGATTTAAAATACTAACCTTTGAGCTATGTGGCTCATATCATGTGGTAAGAAATAAAGTAACTCCTCAAGTGCAAGACTAAGTTTAAAAATATCATTATCTATACATATTTTAGATGTTAAATAAAATATCTCTATAGGTATTGTTTTTACCTAAGCATAATCATTATTTGATATTGAACAACTTTCTATAATAAAAATCTAACTTAAATAAAATCTATATTAAAAACTAAGCATAAAGATACCTTAAAATGTAGAACGTTTACCTGTAACGTACTGAGCGAACATCATCCTTCTAAAACAAAACAATTATTAACATTACTAATCGTATTATTGTCATATTATCTCAATTCTCAAACTAAAACACGCTAATCGGCTAACTAGCTCAAATCATTGCGAGAACAAGGCTCTTGCTCAATAAACTTAATTAACTTTAAACTAAGTCAAAAGTTCCAAACGTTCCAGTTCAAAGTTGAGTGTTTCGACATGATCCATCCTGATTTTAGTATTCATACTAATATAGTAACCGTTGATATGAATGTGCTTTTGGTGTGTTTGTTTGTCCGTTTTTATATCAAAGGGAAATAAAAAGTCGAAGGGATTTTTTTTTCAATGTTGAGACACGAACAAATAGCTAACCTACTATACGTACCCATACATATGAAAATAGTGGTTGAACTGTAATAAAAGATTATTATTAGAAGAATGTCTAGAAACCGTAATCAATTTTACTAATTTTATTTACTCTTTAAAAAAAGGTGACAAAAGTCGTTGCTAAAAAATAAGTATATGAAAATTAAAAAAAAATTTTGCAAAGAGTTTGCACCAAAAATGATTGCGTTCTTATTTAAGTATTGTATGTCCTTTATACTAAGATAAAGCAATTAACGGATCAATGTGATTTTTGCACGATAATACGTGAGACACGACGTCGGAGAAAAGTACATCAGGCTACATACATACATGCGTAGAGGTTTACAAATAATTTAGTAGACATCGCCATATCATGGAAAAAATCAGAACTAAATTTAACATGGCACCGCACATAACAAAGATAACAAAACAAACATTTTAGGTACATCTTCGATAATCTATAAGTACACACACAGGCTACATACTACGAGATGTTACGAGAGATATGTCTGAACAAATTGCTGGCGAAAGCTAGAATTTGTTCAGACATATCTATGAGCTAGCTATGAGCTATTTGAATGAACTATACTTGCGACAGAAAAATACATTTTAAAATCTCTGAATTCGTATTTTCTAAGTGATAGTCATAGAATTCTTCGCTGAAGGAGCTGCGGGTAAAAGCTAGTATCATAAATATCATAGTAAGTTGCTCAACAGTATGTGATGCGCAGGCGCAGGGCAGACAAAGTAGAACTAATGCGCCAAGCATGAACTGTGTGGGACGGATCCAGGATTGAAAACGCTGTAATCTCATTTTTCTTTCCATACTTATTAGTAGTTCGCCCCGAACTTTGAAATCGCGACTTTTTTGTGACTCGTACAACCCACCACCATTTTAATTTATCTACAAGGGAAAAAGTATGAGGAAAAAGCTCTCAAAATCAATGACAGAAGCACAATCCTATAGAAGTGTTTTAAGTACCCTTTCTACATCACCTAGGATAAATACATACATTATCTTCTTAATCACATTAGAAGCGTAAGACCTAAACACCTATAATATAGTATAATTAAATTACCAACGTAAGATAGCGTGATGATGCCTGATGGGCACAAAAGTGAACAAACTTATGGGACACACTAAGAACTAAAGATTATCAAGTACAGCCAACAGCAAGCCCACACGAACAGTGGCGAAATTGTAATTTGTGTACCTAAATGTACTGTGTACTTTTCAATTTTTGCAAATGCAAATAAGCGGTTTAAATTCGAATTGATTTTTGGACGACAGTACGGAAACAAAGATTTAGAATAGGTATACAAGTACGGAAACGAAGTGTACTGACAACGAGCCGTGGAAATGACAAATTTAGTCGTTGAATGATTCGGTGGACAAATAAATGTCGGAAAACGGTAACCAGGACCTACCACGTGCACATACTTTTTGTGTAATAATCATCATCATCCTCACGTATTCCCGGTTGCATCCTTAGCGGTGACGCTTCAGAGCCCGGGGCCCGCTATCTATCAACCTGGGTGATAAACCAGTAACCTCGTCGGAGGTTACTGGTATTTACACAGGGCGACTGCCGTCTGACGTCCGCAACTCAAAGTGTATACCAGAACCAAGCCTTGGATAGGTCTGAGCAAACGCTAGATGGCGTTCGGAACCCTCAGTTTATACTTGCCTTCCAAAACACGAACTCATCTTTCTCTTCATCAGCTAACCAGCCTGGAAACAACTTTTCACTAAGTATCTTTCCCAGTGGGATTCGAACCCATGACCTCCGGGTCACAAGACGAACGCCTTGAACACTGGACCACGGAGGTAGTCCGTTATTGTGTAAAATAATGTCATAATGTACATGGTGACTTTGGTAATTACAAGCTATGACCGAGACCCAACGGTAAGGAATTTTTGCCCGTTTCTTATACAGCTAACGACCGTTTTTCAAGCCTATTTTACAACTAAAGATCACAAAATAATAAAAGTACAAAGTTTTTGCACATAATTATTCTAATCTAATTCCGTTAATCGTTTTCAATACAAGTAATAAGTAAGATCATAGTAGGTATGAAAAAGACTCGAAGCGAGCTGCGAGGTACGATTACCAACAAACCCTCAATACACTACAACGATGTCGGCCGTCTAACGTGTCCGTACTGTGCTTGTACATTTAACTCAAAAATAGTGTATGTGGCACATGAGCGAGGCCTTGAATGAATTTATGTAACATTTTATACATTAAACAAAGACAGTCACTATAGCCGAAAACGGCCAGGATAACATATACAAGTGAACTAATTTTTGTTTTAAGGCTGTCGCAATTCCATGTGTAAATTCATGAATTGTGGTGAATAATATACATGTTAGTAATCACCCAAGGATGCCGAATAAATAAATAAATATACGGATAAATCACATAGATTGAGCTAGCCCCAAAGTAAGTGATAACAAATACATACATCTAAGACCAAGGTCAATCTGTAAAAGATCATTTTCCTTCTTGACCCGACCGGGGATCGAACCCGGGGCCTCCACTGTGACAGCCTGACACAATGGCCTCTAGGCCTCATAGGTCGCCTACACGTCAATACCGTATTTACACGTATACAATATGTAACAAAAACCCTGTCCGATCCTTGTAGGAGCAACTCAGGCCGTCAATGTTAACAACTTTTCTTATGGTATCAATGCGTGGAACTCGAAAAAAAATCGACATTTTCATACAAATTTCCGGGCCGGCATACACTTCTGTATGAAAATGTCGATTGTTTTTCGAGTTTCAAGCTTTGATCCCATAGGAAAAGTTGTTCATCAATATGAACAACTTTTCCTATGGGATCAATGCTTGAAACGGTCTGAGTTGCTTCTACAAGGATCGAACAGGGTTTTTGTAACATTATGTTTGTACGTCTAATACATACAGTCGAATAACATTGATTAGGAGAAGAGAAAAAAGAAACCTTCGGGACATCACGAATAGAGACTTTACACCATATTAGACTATCAGTTAAGCGACAATGGGCGTGGCCTGCACTTGGATGATCATGGGTGACCAAAAGTAGCATTAAATTTCTCGACCTCTTCGGAAGGCACGTTAAGCTGTTGGTCCCGGCTGTCATCATTGTATGGCAGACATAATATGTCAGATGCCTTAGGGCAGCTTGAAAAATGTGACACCAGTGTTGGCCACTTATACACACTATAGATAGATAGTTGATTATTCCGCTACATCAGCGTGATGATTAGGATATGGCCCGTACCACCACTAGTTTTTCACATCTGTAGTCTCTCTATTTCCAACAAAGAAGATCCATCTAATTATCTTAAGAAGGTCGTATATTCGCACGCGACATTAAATTGCCGCGTAATAAAGCCAACCTTCAAAAGTTCAAGTTTTTACGTGTACTTTAGCTTTTTTGTCTCGTCCACGCACAATACAATCTTTGTAATTAGGTAAATTATGTGTGAGCTGATTTGTACTTAAATTACAATATTTATAAAACTAAATAGGAGGCTTGAATCTACGTATTATTATTACGTAACTTAAAAGTATAAATTTTAATTTGAAATTTTGGAGAAACATAACTTTGCAACATTGTATTTTTAAATATCAATTTCTGTATATCTGATATTTATAAAATAAAATCAAAAGTAATTTTATTGTACAATCGTTTATGACTAAGTAAATTTGCAACTATAATTGAATATAATTGTAAATATTCTTTATAGTTTTATAACTGTTTGGTTGTGGCCTTATTGATCTCTTCAATCTAGTATTGTTACTAACTGAGCTGCATATAGAGCATTAAAATCGATATTTTTTATTTATTTTCCTTTTAACAATACCGCGGTATCACCAGTATGTTGACTGCCAGATAAAGCCTATGTCCGCCTATTACATTTATAATAAAGTTAAATAAATTTAGTGTAGGACTAGCTGTGCCCGCGACTTCGTCCGCGTGAAAATCCGTTCAGCAGTTTCGGACATTCGGGTGTACAGTGTGCATACAGACACTGAAATACAAACAAAATTCTTAAAAATCTTGTTAGTGTTCTGTATCTCCTTATACATCTTGCTCACGAATACATACTTTAATATGTGTATTTGCTGCCCGCGACTTCGTCCGTGTGAAATTCAGTTTTCTTACACTCCCTTGTTGATGACATGACAAATTTAAAAAAATTGTCAGATTAGTCTGTATATTTACAGTACGATTTTTTTATTGTGATGCGGTATACTTTTAATATTGCAAATGTGACAGTTTATAAGGATCTATAGGTGTATAGATATCAGTTACTCATTCATATAACTTATGAATGGATTATAATGAACCCTTACAATAATAATCATAACCTTTGTGTATAAATATATAGGTATGCAGACGAAGTCAGCAGTCAAACGTAACTCCCTATCTGTAAGAGTCTCCGAGGCGCGAGATAGTGTGTGACGTTCTCGATCAGCAGTCAAACGTAACTCCCTATCTATAAAAGTCTCCGATGCGCGAGATAGCGAATGACGTTCACGATCAGCACTTACTTCTCGAGACTAATATTCTGAGACAGATTTGACTTTCTTCGTAGCATTTTTGAAAGCAAAGCACAAAATACAATAATATATATATATATATATAATTGTATTTGCTTTGTGGATTGGTTAGGTATTTTCAGTTTAAGGTTATTATATATATATATATATATATATATTTAATATATATATATTTAATTCAATGAATCTATGTTGCCAAGAATTTTTTAAAGATAATACCCGAAACGTATTGCTATAGCCAAATGTCAAACTTAGTTCAATACAGGGCTAAACAATCAGCTTATATTTATACTTTTTCACAAAACAACCATAGCGCGTTTTTAGGTTTCTTGAGTCCCCATCTGTTGTTATTTAATGTAACTATAAAGTCGCCCATAGAAAACTTATCTTCAAACTTTAAATGACCATAACTTTTTTATCTGACAACAGATTTTAATGAAACAAAGCCTATATGTTGCTCAGGGATGGGCTTAATCTTTTAGTGAAACCCGCGTTATAATCGGTTCAGTAGTTTTAAAGATTAGCGAGTACATACAGACAGACAGACAGACAAAAAAATCAAAAAAATCTTTTTTGTGTTCTGGTTATCTTTCTTTATCGCCCACACCCATTTTTTTTTTAATTTTATCAAATGTACAGACACGCGGTTCCTACTGTTTTATTATATGTATTGAAGAGAATCAGCGGGTACAATCTAAGTATTTCCTTTTCAAAAGATATTTTAAAATAGAAACTCATTAAAAAAAAAAAAACTCATACAAAGGTGCATTTAAATCTTTTGATTGCCAGTTCAGCGCCTTGTACGAAATCATTAAAGCTTTTAAGATGACTTTTCAAACACCAACATAATTTTTGGAGCAAGTTTAGTCCATTGAATATTTCCTATAAAATTGTAAAGTTTAAAAATTTTTGGTCCTCCCGACCCAGTAAGACGATTTTTTTTCGTTTTTGTTTTGTATAATGTATAATAAATATAATGAAAGTAGTTAGGTATCATGGGTTGAACTAGCTTTAAAAACTTGGCTAGGTATAATATCACCCTTTATTCATTTACATTACTTATTATTTCTAATAACCATATTTATTATTTCTTAGATCTGATGCAGACTTAAGGTGGCCCTTCCCGACCGCTCTGTCGTCAACGCGAGCATAGTTCGAAAAGCTTGTTTTTTCATCCAGGGCAATGCTAGAAAAAAAAGCAAACCAAAAAGAGAGAGATAGTGCCTTAGGGCACGGTTTGCACTGTATTGAATGAAATTAGTATTATTATTAACTATCCATTGAACGAATATTAACTATTCATAAGGTGCGGAAATTTCATAAAACTTGTTCCAGGATATACGTTTTAGTCAGTAAGCCTTACAAGTTTGTGAAATAAATGTTTTTTATTTAAAATTTTCATTACATTTGCGAGGTTTTTATCGAAATATTTTTTTTTATTTTTACAATTTATGAGTACTTTATGAACGTTCGAAGTTCAGGTAAAATTTGTGCAAAAAAGCAGATTTTTGGAGGTGTATACTGAACTTGTTTTTCCAAATATTCATTTTTTATTTCGATAGAAACCTAGAAATAGTGAACAAGATATCTTTTAGCTCAAAAGTTTTCAAGAAAGATCACTTACAACGCCATAATCGCGTACGAGCGCTTGTATGAAAAGTAAGGCGGGAAGGCCGCTCTATCGTCAATACAAGCATAGTTTAAAAAGTTTGTAGTTTCATTCAGGGCAATGCTAGAAAAAGAGGCAAAGCAATAAGAGAGAGATAGCGCCGTTTCGTTTCGTTCAATGGATAGTTAATAATAATACTAATTTCGTTCAATAGAATTCAAAACGAGCCCTCCGGCGCTATCTCTCTCTGTGTAAGCCGGCCGGGAAGGGCCGCACGACACGAAGAATAAATAAATAAAATAAAAACTTCGTCCTACGAGTAAGTACGAAGCGCCTTCCAACATCCAAGTAAGTACATAAGCAATTTATTCGTTCTTAGATCCGCAAGCCTCTAAGAAATAATACGTCAATATTAAGATTATGCAATTATATTTCACTTAGTTACTCGTACAAGTACCTAAATAAGTGTGTTTAGCCGAGGGCAGAAGCACATGGAAGTAGTTTCAACAAGACTAACTACCAATAATTACTTCGTTAGATTTATCATAAAATTCTACTTAACAGTCATTATTATCATCATATCAGTCCCAGGAAGTCCATTGCTGAACATGGGCCTCCAAGGATTTCCAAAAAGTTTCTGATCACCCAAGTAGGTACACACGACTAGATGTGTGTTCTATGTTTAATAAAATGTTTTTTTTTTCCCACAAGAGATACTTTTCAAGACACTTTCTCGTAAAGTGGATCTAATTTTACCGGTTTTAGATATATAACACAGCTCGTATAACACGCATGTGTTATAAACGCAAATACTGAAGTTATATTCTATAACCGCATTATTTGCGGTATAGAATATAACTTCACTATTAGCATTCAAATAGCAGGCTTCAAAGTCAATATTTTTTTTTTTCAAGTTTCTTACAGACCCGCTCGCCTTTGCGTTGATTCTAAAAAGTAAAACGGCGGGAAAGCAATTATTACTCGTATATTATTCTTTTCATGCATTCTCTCCGGTTTCAGTACTCCTTAATTCTGATACAAATAGCAAATAGGCATCATTAAGTTTTTGCAATAAGGCAGCTGCTGCCTTTTCTTAGTTAGGTACTTATTCCTCATTTAGTTGCCTCTTACAACATTCGTGGGAGAGAGAAAAAAGTGCTAACAAATCGTATTCTTCTGTGCCCTCACCACACGGCCAACCAGCAATTGATTAATTAACAATGACTATTGATACCGAACTTAAATTGTGCGACGAAGATTTCAGAGATTACGGTAATTCCCCACGGTTTTACGAGGGTTATTGATATTGCGTTAATTTATAAGGTCTTGCGTGAAAAGTATAAAACATTTTTTAAGCTAAACTTGTTTTATTAAATTTCAGCTGTTACCCGTAGTGCTGCTTGCAACAATCCCATGGTCTCGCAGGGCAGCCACATATCTTCCTAGATAATTTTTTTTTATTTATTCAGAAAAAATATCATTATAAGATACGAGTATTTCATGATCTGTAACCCCACACAAGCCTATATATAACCTAGGACCGGAGTGAAAAGACCCGTGAATGTGTATTGATCTACAATAAAAAATGTCTACAATTGCGAGTAAAATCGTTCTCTTGCAGTCAAACATAATGATAAACGCATAATTTAAATACTATTTGTAATTTTTACACACCAAACACCATACCATATTTAAACAAATGAATAAACTCATATTTTTAAATACACATACATACCTATAGTGAATAATTATGTTTATAACTAACAGAAAAGTAAAAACTAATTTAGGAGACAACAGAGTAATCTTTTTTTTGGCGAAACGTTTTTAGAAAATTTTATTTGATGTCAAAGGGCAAAGCATTTCAGAGCCGTGAAGCTTGTAAGGGAAAGAGATTTCCATAAAATTTGTGCGACGAAGAGGAATGGAAAATTTTGTAGCACGATGCCTACTATCATAGACCTACAATTTTTTTTACTGTTACTTCTTAAATCTATGCCTAGAATAAAGTTTAGTGCCTAAGATCATTTAATCCTTAATTCATATTTTATCTTCCAAGCTAATCTGGACGGAAAGAAAAGAATGTACCAGCTGATTCTCTTAGATCGCAAAGGTCTCGCAGATCGTAAAGGTCGATTGGGAATTCCCTCGGGCGAAGTTTGAACCATGGTAATAGGAGATTTGGCTATCAACTCATCAGCCTACAGTCACGCTAAACGTGCTCTTTGGGTCTTAAGGGCCTGGGCTCTATCTTCCCTGCCAGGGTAAAGACGTGATAAAGCATCTGTACATATCTTCACAACTGACGCAATAATTCCGGAATGGATAATTACAGGTGGATGATCCAATCCTGACTCATAGGTCAGCTTAAATCACTCGCTGGCGGCGACATGACGAAGGCTCGAGTTTGCTCCAGATTAGACGTTGACATTTGGTTACGTGGTTTGACAGGCAATGTTAATAAACACCTTTGCGTCTGGCGGGACATGAAAGGGCCAGCCGAGGGCTAAACAAAATAGCTTTCGATTTGTGGACAATGTCTTGCCGGTATTCATTCAAGAATCTGACCAGTTCTGACCATAATTATGTAATTCGTAGGCAGATTCAGTTCATGATACTAAAACACTTTGTTTAGTGAAATACGAATAAAATATTTGCCCTTTTATACCAATACAGCTTTGATGGCGATTAATCTTGGTTAACTGGTTTTAAGCAGTGTGCCTCCAAGGGTGATTCAAAATCAATTGAGAGAAAAATGTCAAACTGTAAATAAAGAATAAGCATTGCCATCCTACGTGTCAATGCTGCCAGCCCTCTAGGCACTCTTCCGCAAGGGAAGTATTTGCGGGATATTTTCATTTATATTAGTATAACTACAATTAGAAATATATTTTTTTAGCTTTTAAGTTTATTTTAGTAAGTTTTAGTTTAAATTATTTAAACCTAAAAATATTACTAATATAAAAGTCTAACAGGTTTCGACCGTACGGCATCAGTGTACGAATTGAAAATAAAATATACTTATATATCTATCGTAGTGTTAAAATTGTTTATTATAAAAATTATATTATAATGCACACACAGTCACAGTTCGGGCTAAGTCCTAAGTTTTTCATCCCAACTACGGCAAAGCTAAGGTAGGTAGTAATAAGTAATGTTTTTTGTAGTTTATGTATATTCCTCCTATATACCTAACGGGATATTAAGTCGACGAATGTTTTTAGGAATTATTATGATCGCCTACCTGCTGCACACTGGAGGAGCATCGAGCTCGCGCTCGGTGACCCGGGAGTGCACATTACTTACTAGCGCTCTCACTAGTAAAGCGACACCGGGCGTGGGACACTTGAATAGGTGATCAAAAGACCTCCGTGCTTCGGAAGGCACGTATTAGCCGTCCCAGTCTGCAGTCATCATAATATGGCAGTCGTTAAGCTATGTCAGATGCTCGATGCCGTCTTGAATCTGACACCAGTGTTTGGCCACTTACACAAACGAAAAACAAACAAAGTTGCCGGACACGCGACGCATTATCTAAGTTCATTTGATAATATTGCATACGGCATTGACTATTGAATGGCCGTGTGAGTCGGAAATCGACAAAAAAGCGAATCCAGTACAGAGCATTGTTCAATTGTTAGCGCTGGGTGTCAGGCCTATAATTAGTATTTATTTGATTAAGCTTCGATTAATATCTGAGTCCCAGAAGATAGATATACTTACTGTGAGAGAGTGTAGAATACTTTCTTCAGAACGATAAATATTTATATGAATTAACAAGTACTTACCTACTCTTTTGGTCACAGGGTCTAAAGCCGGGACAACCGCAGCTGCTGCAGAAAACCTCAAACAGCACAAACTTTCGATACAATGTGGCAATGCTGCAGTCTTCTGGGCTCGTTACCACGTGGCATCGATTTGTCAAGACTTTTTAGTAATTTTCGTTTTAGTAAGATTTTTTATTTATATATTTTCTTTTTTATAACCTTGCTCTATAAAAAAGTGTTGTTATGAACAATAAAAGTTGGTAATTTTTTTTTCTTTTTTCGAAAAGGTTAATTGTGCTTAAGTGTTGTATGTAAGACATTCATCTATATGTCATAATGAATTTGTTGCAAAGAATAATATAACCCATTAGATTATCCCTTATCTCTGATTTGATGAAACCTTACTCCATACTTACAATTAGATAAGATGGGTTCGGTAAGGCCTATTCTTATAATTCGAATGGATTAGATAGGCAACTGTTATATTAATTCATATAAACACTTTCATCGCAATGATTGCTATCTGTCAATCATTTTGGTGATCTATTAGCTATAAGTATATGACCTTAATTGCAAAGTACACGTGTGTGATTGGTACAGTGGCCGATTAGTTATAAGTAAAAAATATAAAAATATATGTATCTACGACTGATAGAATTATTGTAACGTAAAAATTACTAGTAATACTCAAATAAATTTGATGATTTCCTAGGTCAACCATACTTACATCTCCATTAAATTGTTATGAGTATCAATTTTTACTAAGTTATAAAAAAGATACATTGAATTATCGTGCGTTTGCTATATAAGGCATTCATTTATTTACTTTAAAATTTTTATCTGATATTTTTAAATACGATACAATATACTATTTGAAATATCGCCTTTAATACAAATGAGCGCTCAGCCCTAACGGATTTTGTATGGGATGACCAAAATTTTTTATTGATTGTTTTTTACGAGTATAGAACGTAGTTCAGATTAATGGACTGAACTTGCTTCTAATATTTGACCAGTGTTTATGTCGCCCTGTACCAAAGTTCGATCCTTCATTTTGTTACGTTTGATTTACCGTCTGATGTACCAATCACCTACAAAGTAATTCGTGACATGAAGTAACGGCGATATGACCATTTCTCAAGATTTATAAACAATTAATTGACTATTTTGATCTTTATTCTTATGTAATATGATGTTTTGGAGAATATATTGCAGAAAAGTATTAAGAAACTACTTATATTAATGGAATGTATGTATGGTCTTCCAGAAGAACAAAATGAAATAATTGGAAGCATTATTTTATGCAATATCTAAAATGTACACGGTATGATTGATATAATTAATATTCAAAACTATATAAATAAATCAGTCATAACATCTAAAATAATATGTATTCGTAAATACTGTTTATTCGCTCATTACATAATGTAGGCTACATCGACAAGCCCGGCCAGCAGACTAGCAAAGTATTTGAGAAGCAGGTGTTGCTTTTTATTTTTTGTCTTGCTAATATAATACTTTTCCTTCCATTTTCCACCTTCACGCCCGACATCACGCTAAAAGTGGCCTCTTGCTGCCCTGAGCTTTATCTGCTTAGAGCCGCAAGATATAAAATGTTCTGTCTGCAAGGGCGGATCCAGGGGGGGGGTCATGGGGGTCATGACCCTCCCCTGGGCTGGGGCCGTCCTGACTGGTGAAGTGGCCGCGGAGTCGAATAGCGACAGCGGAAAGATCTTTCTCTACGTTACGAAAAATCTAATCGTGGCTAAGAGCTTCAATGATTTGAGAACGTCTACCCGGACTGACACTTCTCCACGTCCATAGAAAGGTATATTGAAGTAGATGAAGTGATAACGCGTTTCGGGAGAAGACGTAAAAGAAAAATTGTTTTTGTTATTTGAATATAGGTATTTTTAAGTACAGTATTTAGATACTTATATACATTAATAAAATATCTACCTTTTACTTGTATCTATGATTTTAAAAATTTAATTATTACTTCTCCCCTGGCACCAAAGCTGGATCCGCCCTTGTCTGTCTGCCTCATTAGGGATAACGACGTGATAAAGGGTATGTATATTGTAAGTATTTATGTACTTTTGTGCATTTGAGAAGCTCATGAACAATGTTGTCAAAGATTTTAAAGAAGTGAAGAGAAGTTGAGAAGTAAATAAACATAAATAATAAAATTTGTTGTGCTGCTCAGTAAGCAATCACTATTAAGTAATGTTCCTACAAAATCAAAACACATGACGGGAAAAATTTATAGGCCTGAATAAAAATTTGTTTCTTTATTTACACTTTTCCATTTTACAAGTTAC
The DNA here is from genome assembly GCA_943193695.1 of Acrobasis suavella. NCBI lineage: Eukaryota > Metazoa > Arthropoda > Insecta > Lepidoptera > Pyralidae > Acrobasis > Acrobasis suavella. The sequence goes on from OW971928.1 coordinate 37,616,554, forward strand.
TAAAAGATTGCCAATTAGAAGTTTCCTTTACGTCCACTCTCAAATGCGTGTACGCAATGAGAACAATATACAACGCCATTTAGAACAAATAAGATTTTTTCCCACCGGTTTCGAGAACCAATCGCGTGATAACATCGAAATGAAATAAAAATTTAATGATCGCATTTATACTGTAGCTAAAATAAGAAATACCTTGATAAAAGAAGACAAACCTAAAATAAACACAGCTGGGAAATAACGAAAGCATGGGATATTTCGCTTTTTTATCAGAAACCTTTCATGTTGTTCTGAGACAAAAAAAAAAGCTTGGAATGCACCATCTGCTTCTCTTCCCGCGCAGATCGTTAAAACCGATCGATGGAATGGTTATGAAAAAAAAAGGGTCAGGAAAGTTGTAGATATATAGTACAACAACTATAACTTTAGCTTTATGAAGAAACAAAAGAATAACATGAGTGATGTGAGTCAAATGAGGTACGTACGTATTCAACTTATTTGACTATTTAATTATTACAGACAAAAGTAATAACCATTGTCAATTATGGTTATTACTTTTGTCCGGTCGGATTCACTATAAAATTGAGTAGTCCGGTCCGATCCCTTACTTTATTTTCATGGATAAGTACAGTCAGGAGAAAAACAGTTGTCGATTAAAAAATAATTAGATTTTATTAGTTATAATCAATCATAGATAATCATAATTATTTTTGTTCGGTTGTGCCGCAAGTAAATCCTGTTTATCCCTAGGTTGACTTGGAGAACGTCAAGTCCGCCAACTGAGAACAATTGTTTATTGAGCATAATATAGTATATTTTATAAATACCTATATAAATAAATACGATCAATGGCCGTATAAATCAAGATTTAGGGCACTGTACAAAATACTTACGATGCAGAGGTCACGAGTAATAACTAAAGTCATGATTTCCCATAATAGCAATACGTACGTATACATAATTACAATAACAAAGGCTGTCGATTTCCTTGTTTTCGAAAGTAAGATAGAAGAAGGTACAACCTGTAACGTGTATGCACTAAGATTATTTGTACTACAATGCCATACAGATACCATCAGAGGAACTCGTTGCGGTGGCCCGGCGGCGGCGGGAGGGCGCATTATTAGTGCTTTCGTAGTAAAGCGACTCTGGGCGTGATCCGCACTTGGATGGGCGACCACAAGAGGCAAGTAAAATTTTCTCAAGCTCCTTCTTGCTTCGGGCGGCACGTATAAGCCGTTGATCCCGACTGTCATCATTGTATGGCATTCGTCAAGCTATGTCAGATGCCTTTAAGTAGCCTGAAATCTGACACCAGTGTTGGCCATACACACGAAAACAACAACAACAACAGCCGTAAGATTCTTCAAAACATGTATTCTTCTTCATTTAAGCGGATTCATGGTTGTATTCTCAGCCAAGCCAATTCGAGGCATGGGGTTTGCGTCAAGCCTGGTTTACATGTTGAACAGTGATAAGTGCGAGTGAAAAGTGGCAAGTAAACACTGATAAGTAAGTGTTCACACGCACTGACAAGTGGATATACAGTACTTGTCACTTGTTAATATGTAAACCGGGCTTTAGGCAGGCAGCCGGTCGTAAAATAAGAGCCAAGTCGCTAAAACTATTCCGGCTACTTCTTTTCGATTTCGCATGGTCGTCAGAACCTCTCTCTTATCTCAGCTTATTACCAGTTGTATCCTCAGCTGTATTACTACGAAGCCAATTTTCCTAGCTGAACGCGTTGAACGAGCCGAACGAAACGAATGTTTGAATTCTTATATGGAATCCTATGAAACCTCGCACACCTGACCGAGTCGAATCGTCCGAATCTGGAAGAAACACAGATATCCTAGACGAATTCATCAAATTTGTCGCGGGTGATGCGATCGAATCGCCTACATTTCGACAATGACAAGTGTGTGCGTAAGAGCAACGAGAGTTATGCGATCGAGTTACTACTTCGATTTATTTTAAACGTTACAAAAATGAATGATTCTAATAATTGATTAATAAAGAAGCTTTGACAATAAAAATCTCGTCAAGAATTATCACAATTCACATGTAATTGCAGTGCGACAGGTGTTAAGGAAATGGAAACAATTATTTCGGCGCGGTTGTTTTTTTTTCTTCGATGCGGACAGATATGCGAGGCCTTAAAAACTTCAAACGATTCGACGCGTTCGGCTCGGATAATTAATGTACGTTCACCATAAGACGAATCGTGAGACGGTCGTCAGAATCCATGAGAATCCCTTACCCTAGACTTATCCATACAAACGTAGCTTTTATTTTGATATGATTTGTGAGATTTTGGCACTATTTTGTAATTATTATATATTTTGTAAAAAATTACATATATCTAGGCATATAACTAGTTTTCGACAGTCAAATACGAAGGTACATACTTGAAATAAAATATGAGAGCGTAGAAGTTTTCTATACAGAAGGTCAAATATAATATGATCTATTATATTTTCTCTTATGTTCATATTTTACTTGTAACTAGTTATATGCCTGAATATATGCAATTTTTTTAACTGACATGCCGTTTCAAAATATACGCTACTTAGACTACGTTTGTGTAAAAGAAAGTCTAATTCCGTCTAGGGTAAGGGGACTCTTAAGAAGAAAAAAGGAAAAGCGCATCCCGGGTCCAATGCAAGCCGGAATAGTGCTAAGATGCATTGGTGCTTACAATAAAAACTTATTTTTCCAAAAGGTTAAAACAGGGTCACAGTGTCCATTGCGTGTCATTTATTACATCCACTGGTATAACATCGCAAATTGTACATTAAACTACAATTATATGCCAAATATATTAATTAGAGTCAATTTGGCCAATCATTCCATCATAACAGGTGGATCTCATGCCAAAACATGTCATAAAAACGGTTAGACCTCTGACCTCTTCGTGAATTATTTACAATTGCCCAATGTAATTATTGATGTAAAAATGGGTCAAATATGGCAACACTTTGGGTGTTATACACTGTAATTGATATAGAAACTGCAGATGTAGCACCTCAGTACTCAACGAACGTCTTCGCAAACGAGTTGTACTGATTCGGAGCACAGGGCCGGGGTTTGCTTTCCGGGTCGTGAGGAAGGTGTGTGAGGTTCGAAAGGTGTGAACATCCTTGGCGATGTCTAACCAGCTTTTCTTGATTCCCTTTCTACCGGGACCTGATGTCTTATCTTTGTATGTAATGCGATACCTTGAGAACATTTTAAGCATAACTGAAAATAATGACAGCAAAGAAGAACGGGGTTTTGCGTGTGAAATAAACATTTATTTTTAGGTAACCAAAGGGTAAAAACGGGACCCTATTACTAAGACTCCGCTGTCTGTCTGTTTCTCCGCTTGCCTGTCTCATGAACCGTGTTAGCTATACAGCTGAATTTTTTACAGATGATGTATTTCTGTTGCCGATATAAGAAAAAATACTAAAAATAGAATTAAATAAATATTTAAGGGGGCTCCCGTACAACAAACGTTGTTTTTTTTAGATTATGGTACGGAACCCTTCATGCGCGTGTCTGACTCGCTCTTGGCCGGTTTTATTGCGTTTATGTCAAGCAAATAATAAAATGATATCGTATCGATTAGGCAAATTCAACATATAATATAATTTTAACGCCAACCCTCATTGTGGGGTGCACACGAAAATAGAATATCATCCCCACTTTTTATGCCGAGAACTCACCCTTAAATTGTTTTTTTAACATTACATTCAACCACCTTGTCAGCGAACGTAATATTTATTCCGATTCAAAATTACAGCTTCCTAGTCTCTAAGCTAAGCCGCGAACGGACAGATGGATACATCCTGTGTATCCGTCTGTAGGGATCCTTGTAGGGACTCAAAATAACAAAAATACCTTTAGCTGACACATACCATACCTAATTATCCACGCCTATAAGATGATGTCTTCATTTTAGCTAACAGGCATATCGAATTCTCTTATATGTATGTGATGACAATAGGCAACAATGAATAGAAAGTTTTCTTGTTACATTCTGTTACCTTTTTTGGTGATTAGGTTACTTATGTCGGATATGTGTATTTGAATAGGTATCTATCTATTGTGATAATAAAACGTCAGATGAATAGATACTCGATCCGAAACTCGGCGGCCCGGTGAGAGTACGTAGCGTTTTTGCTAGTTAAGTGACATTGGTCTGCACTTGAATGGGTGACTGCAAATATCATAAAATTTCTCGAGCTTCTCCGCGGTTGGTCGTGGCTGCCATCATTGTATGGAAGTTAAGCTAAGTCATATGCCTTGAGGCAGCTTAAAAAAGTAATACCAGTGTTGGCCACTTACACACAAGAAAAACAAATATTGGAACCAAAGGTCGGACTAAATTCAAAATACAGCAAACTCAAAAAAATCTTAATCAAATCAGAAAAGTCTTTACCAAGTCACCTTTCGAAAAAAGCTCACTTTGTTTGTGAGCAACGATAACGTACTATCACTATCATACGTCAAACTTAACCCCTTTTAGGAGAGGAAGGTATAATATATTTTTTTAATTAAATCCTTCTTTACCACCAAGCTCCACTACCGTTTTGAGAAAATTTCTAAGGGACCACCTGACAAATATTTTCTTTCAAACAAGAATAGTAGTTTATGATACAAGTGTGGTAAGTTGTTCATTACAGTCGAGGCGGGTTGACTCACAAGCGGGCGAAGCCCGCGCGTGAGTTTATGGAGCCGAGACTAGTGATGAACAATACACACGTGTGCCATACTACGTTTTTCAACACATTGTACCGTACTATTTTAGGTAGTTTGGTAACATGTAAGTAGTTAGACTTAGTAAAACGGGAAAAAAACAAGAACTAGAAAAATAACAACAATATATTTATTTCTGTTTACTATGATTAAGATATTTATGCTAAGTAAGTAAGTAAGCTAAAAAGGTATCCTAAATCTGAAAGTTAATTTTAAATTCAAACAGAAGTCTTACTATTGTTTTGTAAAAATAAAATGAAGTGGGTAGTTAAAGAGCAGGGTCGTGAGTCTGTTCAATCACACCGCAACGTTACCGGTAATAAAAAAATCAAACCACTGTCCTGGGTAGCGTAGGCTGTGGCGATGTTGCGCAATTCCGGATAGGTGGACAAATAAGGTGAAGTCAGGTAGAACGGCCGAAGGGTAGTGGGGTAGTTCCAGCATGAGGGCGGAGCAGTTACAGCATAAGAATTTCTTGCCCGGAGAAAAGAACCCTGGAACCCGGAAACCGGATATTTTACTGATAGTCCTCTTCCTTTGTTTGACTGCAACATCATTGTCCGAGCAAAGCAGATGGAATGATTTAGACAAGAAACGTGATCAATGATGTGGCATTCATACAGAATCAGATTTAGCGTAAAAAAATCCACTTTAGGTGAAACGTACATTCGGTGAAATGATGGAACATGAATTAGCGTGAAAATTAAAACAGCATAATGAGTGATGAATATAGGTAGACGAAATAAGTCATAATAGGTAATAATTATGTGCATTTTTGCAATAGCAATTCACTTAATTCTAATTATAAATTTATTTTTTTACAATGTAGGTAATTCGACATTTAATCTCACAATTTAGGACTTACTTCTACAAAAGAATTTGCAACACTCACCCAGTATCGGGGTAAACACTTCACACAATATATAAGTAAAAGATTAAAATTATTTTTAGATCAATTTAGCAACATAGGTTTTTATCGGTGTTAGACAATACGCAGTGACACCTTGCAGGTAGAACAGTCGCTTCGCTCTGACTCGACACTCAGATGTGCGGGGCACGGGGCCCGAAAGTACTTCTATGTCATTCGCGCGACTACGATAATTGCGGATGAAACCTCACAGGAGAAGTAGTTTAATAAGATACCACAGTTTTGTAGGAGGTGTAGTATACCTGCTTAGTTTTAAGATTTATTATTTTAGATATTTGTTTTTAATAATAAAAGAAAAGCTTCAGGTTCTCACTTTAAACTGTAAACAGTAGTTTATAAAATAGTTTGAAGGGTTATCCAGGGTCTGATCAAAACCAAATTTTAAATGATATCTCCGTTTCTTTTCAAATGATTTATTTCAAATGGGGGCAGCACTGGACCCCGAAAAATTCAGGTAGCCCTTTAACGAGACATTAAACTTTTAAAATTACAATTCTTATAAGTATTTACGTGTATATACTAAAACTATTTAAAGGATAAGTTCAGTTCATGATACTGAACAACTTTCCCCAAAAAACATATACCTAAAGAAATATGAAAAAATATTTTTGGCCTCTCATGCAAGTTGACCGATCAGCTAATCAGAGTTTGTGTAAAAGGCAGATTTATATTTTTTTAAACAACAAAGCAGAAACATTATTTGAAACAGTTTCAGTAGGTATATTGTTAACATTATGAATGTGGAAGTACATAATTAAGTACTCGTAGCAAAAACGATTTTCAAATACATATGAATCAGGATAATGACTAATTACAAAAATTAAATTAAAACTAAGTAAGAACTAAACCTAAAAAAATAATTAAATTATGTAGTCTTACCAAAATATGTACATTACTTGCTACTCATATATTATAAAGATTAAAGTTTGACATATTTAGAAAAAGAATCACAATTTTGACTGTGTTCTGCGTACGTGCATAATATATCACATTAGTTTATCGTAATTTTGTGACAGCCTATTTCGACACACAGATTACTTAGACACAGAGATAATTCTACATATCGAAATGTAAAAGTATGAATCATAAGCCCATATTGAATGATCGTACCTCAAAGAGTATGTCTATTCTATTGATTGTAAAAAGATAAAATTTTGATTGTATATTAGTTCTTTAGAAGAAAGTTAGAGTGTCGCGACCGACAAACAAATCCTTTCAAAGTACATTCTTAAGAAACGCCAGTTGGTACTTATGTAATTGGCTACTGTCGTGGGTCATAAATGAATTATATGGTACTGTTAAAAAATAAAACGTCACAAAATAATGTCACAGTCGTGATCATTTCCTTTTCCCATGTGATTTTATATTTATCATTGCAGAAAAACTGATATTAAGAGCGCTATTTGACACCAGAAAACCATGAAGTCATTAGAAAATGTTTGTTTTAACGTGCCCTTATACTGTCTATAACCGTATAGCGGTTACGCGCCATTGTTTTACTATTGTTCTTTATTGACAGACATTCTAAGGTTTAGAAAAAGTTTTTGATTTGAGTTGTTGGAAAACAAAGATTTTGAATATAATAGCTAATTTATGTATAGAAGCAAACTGCTTCTGTATCATTATTATAGCTAGACTAATAATAGGTAGATAGAGACTGCTTTAATAAAGATTAATTATATACTTACCATATTTACATTTTACATGCTCGATAATGGATCCCTTAGCACTTCTAGATGGCTCCTATCGACTGGCAAACATTTATATAATCGAGTATCATTTCCTTAAGTAACTACTTGCATGACCTAATATACCACTTATTGTATCCAATAAAGTCAAACAAAATATACTGAGACCATTTTAGTTTCTGATACTGAACCAGTTTCTATTGATATGGATAAGTTGTGGAAAGTCAACCTAATTTTTATACTTCGCAGTAGATAGTTTTTTAACCGACTATGGACGGGATGATTCCCATTGCTTTTTTGTTCCATGGAACAAGTGCAACTAAAAAGTCTCACTAGTTCCAATTAAAAACCATTTAAATATTATGTGTGCATAAAAGTTTAAATAAATTACTAGGTAACCTATTGGCTATACGTGTTTTTTTTTTCGGAAAGTATATAAGTGGTATATATAAATATACCAGCCTACGCAAAATGAATTTAAATAGGTACTAACGATGTTATCATCTAAAAGTTCGACACATTAACGAGTAGGCATACTCGTATCTTTCCATTCGCTGACTGTCGCCGACCGTCTGACTGTCTCGGGACTCGGGACGGTCGCCGACAGTTTTTAACAGAACCTACAGTCGTTTACTGTCACATAATGGCCGAATGGGAAGATATGCTCACTCGAAAGTTGTCGCCTGAATGCCACCGACTTTCGCTGACAGTTGCCGACTACCATCGCTAATAGTGGCAGACTGTCGGCATTGCTGCCGAATATCGTTGACTGCCAATGAATGTTGACGACTGTCGTCGTGACTTATTTCAGTAGGTACTAACGATGTCATCATCTAAAGTTCGACACATTAACGAGTGTCGACTGTCGCTGACTGTCTGACTGACTCGCGATGGTCGCCAATAGTTTGTAACAGAAGCGACAGTCGCTTATACTATCGCGTGACGGTCGCTGACTGTCGTCGCCAACTGTCACCATCGAATGCGACGGTCAGTCGCCGGCTGTCGTGGTTTGTCGCTGACTGTGGTCATCTGTCGCCGACTGTCGTCACCTGTCGCCGATTGTCATTGACTGTCGTCGCCTGTCACCTATTGTAGCTGACAGTCGCCGACTGCCATCGACTGCCGCTGACCGTCGTCTCAGTCCTGACATTCGGCGACAGTCTGCGATTGTAGGCGATGGTACTCAGCAACTGTCAGCGAAAGTCAGTAGGCGACGACAGACGGCGACAGGCGACGATTTTCGACTGCTATTCGGTAGAGGTCTTGAGCGTACGAAAGAGATAGTGAGATGTCCCAACCACGCTTCCACTCTTATGTTTGAAGTGCTAATTGCTGCTTCATTAAGTAACCAATTTTTTTGCTGTTTTCTAAAAACTATATAACTAATAAAATTTTTACAAAATATTAACCAAAAACATACTCAGTAAAATAGCCATACTTGGGGTCTATTTGCTAGGTAGGTAATGTGTACTCTTACCAAGCCACCGAACTCCTAGAAACTACCTAATACTATTTGTATGAATTTAATAGGTACTATGAGTATTTGAGTATTATTTGCTTAAATACCTATAGGTACTTACATAATAATTTTAGTATTGATAAAAACTAACTAAAAATCCGCATGAAGTTCCGTTGTTTTTTGTAACAATGCCTCATCAGGGTTTATGTTGTACATACTAATTTAAGAAGTGACTACGTAATGTAGTTTAATCTACTTACCTATGTTGTACACTGTGAAAAGCAATAAAAGAACCTGAGTGTCGTGGAACACTCGGTTGGAACGAAATTACTTTCGTAGTAAATTATTAATTCGTGACGGAAAAATCTGACACTTTTTTATTAATAATAATAATAATTCCTCTCAAAATAACGTATTTATACAAATTTAAATAATAATTATAAATTAAACAATAAAATCAAAATATTTATATTAGCGTGTGCTGGGTTTGAACCGGGAACATCAATCTTCTAAAGCATACGCTCACCCAGCTGACCAATCACCAACCTTTCACTTTGTTCTCGTGATGGAAAAAAAATGTCGGAAAAATCTTACACTTTTTATCGCTTAGCCCCCATCCGCCAAGTCCTTACCGTCCAAAAAGGAACTTCGTTTTAAAAACATATTAAAGTTAAGTGCGTAGGTACTCATATTTTCTGTAACGTGAGTTTACGTTTGAGTACATATCACCGCGTCGTAACATGGTCGATGTCGTCAAATGAGCCAGCATTTGTGCTACTCACGCGCACCTCAATCACTGCTTGACACTTCACGGACATAAAATGGTGCTACTTTATAAATTGCTCAGGTTTGCATAGCAGAATTCGGCTAAGACACGTGTATATTATAAGATTCTGTCTACGTTTGTTCCCGATGAGTACCAACTGTTACTCGAGGGGTTAAACTATCCCCATAAGTTCCCATGTTATGCATTGCAACTAACATTCATCCTTATGTGTACCACTGTGTCTTAGCGGCTCTTTAACGGCGCGCCGTATTCTCGTCAAGTATTACTTTACTTGTTGGGTAAACAGCACTCCATGTTCCCGCTAAGTAATAGTAACGTAAATAACTAAAACAATTAATATTTTGCAGTTGTCCCATAGCGCCTCTTGCGATATCCATTGGAAAGATGAAAGGGGAGTATTTTACCTGACGTCACCATCGACCGCCGCCATAAAATTTTATCATTTACTAGCTGTGCCCGCGACTTCGTCCGCTTGAAAATCCGTTCAGCTGTTTCGGACATTCGGGTGCACAGTGTGCATACATACACTGACATACAAACAAAAATCTTAAAAATCTTTTAAGTGTTCTGTAACTCCTTATATATCTTGCTCACGATGTAATTACACAAGTTTGAACTTGACTTCATGATTTGTGCTCTGGAAATAAATAATTCCTGTAGTTAGTAAAGTACATGTATGTAGCATTTTAGAGCCCCAGCAGCATCAAAGGATTATGCGTAAGCCTTTAGAATAAACACATGCAATTCTAAACATACGAGGCACTGAGATCATCATTACTATTGAGGATTCTCACGATCCTGCATGTATCTTGTGAAGAGTGCTTAACACGATTTCAGCCAGATTATGTGTTGCTTAACGATTAATTTTAGTTTTCACATCGATATCAGATTTCAATATCCCTAAACTGCAGATTTATGTAGAGAGAAAAGCGAAATATATAATTTATCCGAATCTTCACTTACAGGGGGTTAGTAAAGAGATGGCAAAGGACAGAAAAATATGGGGGAGGGAGTAGACATAGAGCCGTCCCAAAACCTCAAATGGGGAAAAGGCGAAGAAAGAAGAATTCTGCACTATAACGCTACTGATTTATAGAACACTGGTTTTGTCTGTCAAATATCTACTTTCCAACAGCTGAAATCAGATACTTCTAATCGTCAAAACAAATATTTTCAATGGGATTTAAATGAAATACAGACTAATGGCGTCAATGTTTCTTGGAGTCAAATAGCGCTCTTAATATCAGTTATTATGCAATATTCAATCTAAAAACTCATTGAAAATGGATATGATCATGACAAGTGACATAATATTTTGTCGTTTTATTTTCATAACGGTACCAAATAATTTACTTTTGACCCAGAAAAGTACCCAATTAAAAAAAACTACACTCGTTAAATTAGTTGCATACCTACCACTATGACTGACTAATTTAGGAGGGCAGATTTTTATAAATATGAGACCTTTTTTTCAACTTATAGGCCCGGACTCCACCGAAGCGGAGACGAGAAGAGATGTTTTTCAATAAAGGTGTATCCACCAAAGCTGAGCGGAGATGCGTACTAAGTAAACCGACTATCATTAAAAAAATGATTGTAAAATCGTACCTGTAAAAATGCCTCAATATTTGTTTAATTTGGAAAAAAATGAGTAAGTCGATTTTTGCCTAATTTAAAAATTATCCGTGGGGTATTTTTTAGTTAAGGCGGCCCTTCCCGACCTCTCTATCGTCAACGCAAGCATAGTTTAAAAAGCTTGTTGCTTCATCCAGGGCAATGCTAGATAAAGAGGCAAAGCAAAAAGAGAGAGATAGCGCCTGAGGGCTCGGTTTGCATTATATTTATCATCATCATCATCATTTCAGCCGCATAACGTCCACTGCAGGACATAGGCCTCTCCTAACGATTTCCAAAACGACCGATCTAGAGCGGCCTGCATCCAGCGCTTTCCAACGACCTTATTCAGGTCGTCAGACTACCTTGTGGGTGGGTGTCCTACGCTTCGCTTGCCAGTACGTGGTCGCCATTCGAGAACCTTTTTGCCCCATCGGCCATCGGTTCGTCACGCTATGTGTCCCGCCCACTGCCACTTCAACAAACTAATCCGCTGGGCTATGTCAGTGGCTTTTGTTCTCCTACGAATTTCCTCATTTCTGATTCGATCACGTAGGGAAACACCGAGCATAGCCCTCTCCATAGCGCGTTGAGTGATCTTGAGCCTTCTTATGACACCCATAGTAAGGGACCACGTTTCAGAGCCATAAGTCATCACTGGTAACACACATTGATTAAACACTTTCGTCTTGAGGCACTGAGGTATTTTGGACGAGAAGACATTGCGTAGCTTCCCGAACGCTGCCCAACCGAGTCGGATTCGTCGAAAGACCTCTTCCTCGAAGCTGGAACTTCCTGCCTGGATCAATTGACCCAGGTAGATATACTCGTCTACAACTTCGAGTGCGGAGCTCCCAACAAATACAGGTAGGGGCCTTCGGAGATATAACGTCTCCCTGTCTTACACCTCTTTGCAGTGGAATAGCCCTTGTGCACTGCTCCTGTACCCGGACTGACATAGTGGCGTTACTGTATAAGCACTTCAACACTTCGATATACCGATAGTCAATACGGCATCGCGGGAGAGACTGAAGCACGGCCCATGTTTCGATCGATACGAAGGCTTTTTCATAGTCCACGAACCCTAAGCATAACGGCCGGTTATACTCCCTCGTCTTCTCTATAACCTGCCGCAGCGTGTGAATGTGGTCCGTGGTGCTAAAGCCTTTACGGAAACCGGCTTGTTCGGGAGGCTGGAACGCATCAAACCTGTTTGCGAGACGATTGGTGATGACCCTTGAAAACAACTTATATGCGTGACTCAGAAGCGTGATAGGCCTATAGTTATTCAATAGAGTGTTATCTTCCTTTTTGAAGAACAGGACCACTATGCCCCTGTTCCACGCTTCTGGCGTAACGCCCTCGAGCAGAACGGAATTAAAGAGCCTCTGAAGGACTTTCAGTACCGGCGTTCCGCCCGCTTTCGGAAGCTCTGCCGTAATTCCATCCTCGCCCGGCGCCTTGTTATTTTTAAGCTGTTTAAGGGCCATCCTAATCTCGTACAGGCTGATGTCCGGGATATCTTCGGTATAGTGTCGGGTGAGCTTGGCTCTTGGGTCTTTAGCCATTTGTTCGCTGGGTTGAGAAACTGAGGTATATAGCTGTCCATAAAACCTCTCAATCTCCGCTAGAACCCCTTCCTTTGTCGACACCACGCCACCGTCCTCCGTTTTCAGCTTCATCAATCGGCTTTGCCCAACCGACATTGCATTATATTAAGAAAACGAAATTAATATTATTATTAACTGTCAATTGAACGAATATTATTTTTTCATAAGGTGTAGAAATTTCATAAAACTTGTTCCAGGTGAACGGCCTTCCCGTCTTACTTTTCATACAAACGTATGAAAAGTAAGACGGGAAGGCCGCTCTTAATGCATATTGTTACCAATTTAAATACAGTATTTGATGAAAAAAAAAAACTGCATGCCAGTAACTTTCATAATTATGGTGATATTAAATTATTAATGAGGGCAGTAATTTCTCTGGCGCACTGATTTCAATGATATACAAACGACGCTTTTTATCACTTCAAGAAATATGTATTTAAAAAATATATTAATCAATTTTATCAAAAAAGAAAACAAGCTTTTTTACAGATATGATTTTAAAATTCTTATTTTTAATGATAGATTATGTAATAATCTTTAATTTAACACTTATTATATCAAAATCGGTGCGGTAGTTTGGCTTGTAGAATTTTTTTTAAGGAAGTGGCCATCTCTTTTCCTAAGAGATGAAACTTTCGGTGCTACGGGTGAAATCGCTTTTTTAGTCCCCACTATTGCTGTGCTAAGCGGCTTGCTTTCATCACAAAGTTCAGATTTTTTTTCATAAGTTTTCATTATGTTGACTTTATACTGAAACTAAGTAAGTACTTAAACACACATATATTCTATCTTGTAGTAGATTTATAACCTATGAGATTTCTAAAGTATTTTATTACTTACCATTTATAAAACCTATAGTTTTGTAATAATTTTCGTTGAAATGGTCCGATATTACATAGAAAATCTTGTCGGTTCAAATTTAACTATTTTCAGAGCTGCTTTTAATTTTTCCTTATAGCCGGATCAATATGCAATTTTGATATACCTAAGTATATTTTTCCAAAGAATACACTTTTTCAACAAATCTCCGTTGTTTTGACATTTAATTCAGAACCAGCATATAAAGCGCCACTTTGACAGCTAACATCCCCATTTAGACAGAAACTTACATGTGGAAATTCTAAAATTAAAACACAGCTAAGGATATAAAATTTTATTTCGACCCAATTGAACTCATTTCACGAGTAAAACAGGAAAATATGCAAATATAATCCACATCGGGATAAGTATACATATACATTCTAAACGTTACATAATCGCAAAGGAATTTACGCTAAAATGAGTTAAATTCAAGATTAAACATCAATCGTATCGTAATATTAATTAACATAAGGCAACGATTTTAACTCTACGGAAGCCAATTACAAAAATATCGAATTTCGACCAACGAACAATCCGTACATTATTGCTAAATACACAAGTTTCGTATCAGTTAACATCATTATATGAACATAATTAAACTAACACTAACATACTAGGGTTATGGTAAGACGATTCTAAAAATATGATTCTTTTAGCAAAGCTTACGTTAAAACGTATTTTTTTGTCAACTTCAGGGGTATATCCCATTCGTCCCCAGTGGGGACGTCCCCACTGGAGACAAATGGGACAATATTCAGATTTGTAGGTTTGTTTGTCACCACCGCGTCGTCCCGACTGGGGACGAATGGGAATTTCTTTTATTTCACTGTTCCATTCGTCCTTAGTGGGGTCGAATGGGACAGACATCCATTACCATTCCTATTTGTCCCCAGTGAGGACGATTGAGAATTTTCGTTTTTTGAGTCCCATTTTACCTCAGTGATGGCAAATGGAACGCATAATATTTCGTCCCCAGTTATGTTAAATAGAATAGCTGAAAGTGTATTTTTTAAAGTATATTTGATAAAAAGGAAGGCTTTATAAAATCTTTAATATTATTATAACACTCATGCCTTACAAAGACGATAATATATTTTTAAAACGTGAATATAAACAAATTTGTGGAAGCAATAAATATGTAGAAGTATTACTGGGTACTAATAATATTTAAGAAATAAGTTTGATTATCACACTAAACAACTTCAGATGTTTCATACCTAGAGTGAATTATGTAAAAATAGACTGAATGTTAAAATATCCACGATAGTTATGTTTATAGATGTAGGTGTAATTTAACGTAATTTTTGAGTGTTTGAAGTCTTAACTATTTGTACATTATTTACTCTAGGTAGGAAACATTTGAGATTTTGTTAAGTGTGATGAACAAACCAATTTCAAATATTATTAGTACCCAGTAATACTTCTATTATTTACACAATTTGTACATAATCACTTTCATGTTTGAAAGATCGTATTTGTAAGTAAGCTTAAGTGTTATAACAATATAAAATATTTTATATAGAAGTAACTTTTATTTCAATATACATACATAAAGCCCCGCCCTACCCATCTATTATACTTTTTAAAAGTATCATTATCGGTTATTCTATTTAAGGTAACTGGGGACGAAATAATATCCTTTCCATTTGCCACCACTAGCACCTAATGGGAATAAAAAAAATGAAAATTCTATTCGTCCCCACTGGGGACAAATGGGAATTGTTAAGGATGTCTGTCCTATTCGGCCCCAGTGGAAACGAATGGAACTGTGAGATAATAAAAAAATCTATCCATCCCCAGTGGGGAACGACGCGAAGATGACAAACGAAACCTACAAAACTGAAAATTGTATATACCCAACTTTAGTCAACATGTTTATCATCAAAACATCTTTCTTAACGTACCCAACCATCGCAGTCAAGCTCTTTAGAGATTCAGCAAGTAAATATTTCTTAACTAAATTACATTTATTTTGCATTAATCGTTAAACTTTAGCACCACTAATTTACGAAAGGCTGAAATATAATATAGGTGGGAAATAGTGCCGAAAAATACCAAAAGCAAGATAAAATCTCAAGGCTACTTCCTAGGACCACCCTAATTTTTAATTTAAGAAATATCATTATTTTTTAAGTAATTTTAGTCAAACTATGAAATAATGTAAAATATTACTACTATTAAATAAATTGACTCACTATCACTAAATTTAAAAAGAGAACAAAAATTTAATCAATTCCATTATATAATTAAGAATTTTAATACGTTGGATATACGTAGAATACACCACAAGTCCACGGCTTTTAAAATAATCAATTTCTTTCTTTCTTGAACCATCTACATCTACATAGTTGTTATGACAAGAACAATGTTTTTACCTTTACGATAGATGGCTAACAAGAATTTAAAAGAACTAAAGATGTTAAAATGTAAAAGCCTATGACAACCCTGTGCTGTTAGTATTACGTATGCTTTCAAAATGAACTGCTGTTGAGTTCAAACTACATATTTGCACGTGACTTATTTTCACATTACAATTTTAAACTTAAAAATGATCAACTTTGACAGCAACAGTATTCAATGTAGTCGTCGCAGGGAGGTGAATCTGGTCCCAGTCTGTACTGAGATGGGCCTCAGTGTCTGTGGCCTTAATGGTGAGGCCCAAGGAGGGAACCGCGTTGGCGCAGTGCGGCAGCCTGAGGGTCACTGGCCTGAGGAAGACCAGACCCTGGGGCCCACACATCACTAGTGGGGACAGCATCGCTTCACCTGTTATATAAAAAACGTTGTAATATTTAAAGCTTAGAAATGTAGAAAGAGCTATGTATAATTTGTACAAAGATTTAAAAATACATTTAATTTTTTATTAATTGAATAGAAATAGCACATAAATTTTAGTCCAAATAATAAAAAAAAATGTTGACATAGCTTTTTCTACAAGTAAAATCTAGTTATGTATGTTGAATTGGTGAATTGTATAATTTTGTAGTATGGAATAAAAATAAGTACGAAGGGTGCTCAATTAACAAATCGTGAATTTAGCTCAGATTAAAGGATTTATTTATAGCAGTGATTATATCACAAGAGATGAAGACATCAATTTAATAGTAAGTAACAACACACAAACACAAATCGCAACACATTAATGCATTTTGTTAAACAGGCAAAGCGTAAGAAGGACAGTAAAACACCAAAGGCAATCCAGATAGTAACAAAAACACACAATACTATGAATCTTAAAGTTTCAGAAGATGAAGATCATAAGATACCAAAAGATAAATATGATCAGAAACAGTCACAAAGACTCCACAGACAGATAAAGGAACAAGTGTAACATCTATATGTACTTGCTTATAATTACAGTGCATAAAAATGCAGTTTCTTAGAACATACGATCATATTGTTGGTTGTAGGTAGCAAAGTCGTTGGCGTCTCCTCTCCTCAATCTCTAAGTACGAGTGTATTGTGTGGTAGATGCTGCGTAAAACATAAATGTTTTTAGGACCACTGTTAGTTATGATGTTACACAAAATGTAGGTTAAAGTAAAAATAATGACGTGTACGATGAATTGAATATTATATTCCAATTTGTACATAAACATATATATATCATGCAGGATAATAATAAATGTTACATAAATTGTGTTAAAAATATGAATAATTTTATACAAGTGCTTTAAGATTTTGTTGATGGTATAAACTTGCTCCAAAACCGCATGCTTCTAACAGTCCGTGCAGTGACTACATCTAATTTACACAACACAGCTGTTTCTACATTACAATGTCTTGGAATCAGTCCCCATTCAGCAATATGCTAATCTTTATTCTTTAGCAAACGTTAACCATTAGTAAGTGCAGTCTACATTACTAAAAAGAGCGTGCCTCATTACAAAAGCTTTACCGTTGTCCATATCGATCGGTGGTCCCCCCACTTGTTGGCTCAACCTCGGGTCCGACACAGTAAAGTAAATTTTCTGTTTGATTCCAGGTGCTATAGCTTTAGGAGGAATTATCAGTGAAACACCCCATTGTCTGTCTTCTAGCACGCCTCCTTCGCTGTCAAAAATACCCCAGGTGGTATGCGGCGAATCAGGAGCAACTTCATCCGTCTTAGTCACAGATTCATCTGCATCAGATGTAGTTGTATGGATAATAGTATTCTGATTACTTATAACCGTCGTTTCATTTTGACTGGCAGACATATTTTCAGAATTATCTTGACTAGATTCTGGACTCTTTTCAACAATTTTCTCGCAGAATGTTACAGTCCTGTTTTGTTTAGACGTTCGTTCTTGCAAGTCTTGAGACGTATATGGAGTACTTTGTGGCTTATTTTCAAAGTTCATGCTACATTCAGACGCATAGTGAGTTTCCATAGAGGTAGTTGATTCATAAGGAACAGGAGAAGACGTCACTTTGAGAGCATTTGAAATGTGATCAGCTTTTCCATGCAATCTAGGAGCATAAATTGGCTCACCTTTTAAAATACTTGATTCAAGGTTTAATGATTTTTGCTTTTCGGAGTCTGTCTTTGATTCTGATAGTCTCAATTTTGAAAAGTCTATTTCTTGGAATGTTTCATTTTCCGTAGCATTTTGAGCTTCTGACTTTGTTTGATATATTGGTTCTCTGCGAGACAAGTGATTGGCATCACTTAATTCATACGGGCTACTTCTGGCACTGCCATCTTCGGTAGCTATTGGTGTTTCCTTTGCTTCCTGATGTGACTCATAAATTACGCTTTCCTTTAACTCTCTTTTGGATACGTATAATGGTTCTCTAATTTTAGCAGCATCGCTTTCATTTGCTTCTTTTCTTGATTGATATATCATTTCTTTCTTTGCCTGATTCCTTTGTTTTATTATTTCCAGTTTCTCTTCTAATCTAATACCATAACTGGACTCTTTACTGGCAAGCAAAGCTGCTTTTTGGGATAGTATTTCTTGCTTTGATACATATGCACATTCCGCTGAAGCAGGTCGTACATCATGTCTCAAATCTGGCATCTCATGAGAAACACCGTAATGTGTATCAGAGCAACTAGATTTAACTTCAGATCGATTAGCATACGGCGATTCACTTGGGCCTAACCTTGCCATCATTTCAGTTCTGGTAGCATAAGGAGGTTCACTCATACACTTACTCATTGGTGAGATTCTTCCGGGATAGTTCACTGGTGTTTGTAGTCTTCTATCGGGCCTGATTGCGTAGGGGTTTTCAGTCCATGAAGTACTTGCCGGTGGGTCATACGTCCTTTTTCCGTAAATGGGTTCCTTACCAGTAAGCGACCCATCCATTCTTTGCTTCAACATTTCTTCTTTCGTATTGTAAGGCGATTCTGAAAACCGCTGCCGTAACATTTCCTCTTTCGTTGAATATGGACTTTCTGATACATTTCTTTGTCGCACCATCTGTTCTCTACTAGAATATGGCGATTCACTATAAATTGATTCGGAATGTTTTAAAACTTCTTTAGAAGCATATGGGTTTTCAGTTTGCATTTCTGATTTAGTTGCATAAGGATTATCTCTAATACATTCAGCTCTTGAGGCGTAAGGTGGATCCAAGAGTGGCATAGCTACAGTCTCGTGGTTCCCATAAGGATTTTCATAGCTATGATTGGAAACTTCGGATCTACTTGCGTAAGGATTTTCGCTAGATGTATCATAAAGAGAGGTATACGTTCTTCTTGGCTTAGGGATAGGGTCATAAACAAAATGTTCCTTACTTTGGTATACTGGTTCTGGAGGTAGTGGTTGGGTAGGATGGAATGGTTCATGTCTTATTTGTTGTTGTCTTTGGTAGATTGGATCTATTTTGGTAATCATGTTAAAGTTGGACGCCTGTCCATAGATTCCTCTTCTGTTATAATCAATAAGAGAGTTTTGCCTACGTAACAGTGGGGTAACTTTAGGTTCTGTTTCAAAATCGCACATAGAATTTTGCCTCCTAAGACTTTTAACGACGGGTTTAGCGTCATAATCTCGTACTGTACAAATTGAGCCACTTCTGTCATCACAGAATGAACTCTGTCTTTTCAATATGGGTTTGAGAACTGATTTCTCACAGGACGAGTTGCTTCGTTGCAACATTTGGTTCCTAATTTGCTGGTTTCTCATATGTATGCTCATGTCACTGAGATCAGATTTCTCCCGTCTCAGCATCGGCATCTGCTGCATTGGTCTTTGTTGCAGGTCACTTTCGCAAAGTGACTTCTGACGAGACACTTTCAGCGATGTTTTCGTTTTCGAACGGAACAGATCGAGTACTGCGTTTTTTATGAAGGATGGCTTTTTGGATAATTTCTTTTTAGTTTTAGGAGAGAATGTTTCGTCGCGCTCCACGCTCGAGTTCATGACTTCGGATGAGCTGCGGAAACCCACAACCAAATACCCACTTAGTAACTCATGATTCAAAACTGGACAGTTCAGAATATTCAGTATCTTTAACAATTCAAGACAGATTTAGATACATTGAAGAATCTCAAATGTCTCAGTTAAAATGGCAATTCTCACATGAATTTTGTGATTATGTAAAAGCATATTGAAATAATTGCCGAAATAATAGAAAAGGTGACATAAAATATACAGAGACGAAACATATAAATGGATATCATGTATGATACAGTATGGTACTTTTAGTTATATAAGATGACAAATATGATGAAAATAATAGAAACAAGGATAGTAATGAAAGAAAAAAAAGACATTTTAATTCAATATGCTTCTATTATCAAGTTGCACTAAAATGCAGACACGCACTGCCAATGGTTGTTCTCATACGATCAACTAAATACTCTAATAGATTACATGTTATAACACTTTACATTCGCCCCGATATAGAGATATATGTTACAAATATATGTATGTATACTTTATAACCATATACAAAACCATAATACTGTGGCCCGACAAGACATGTTAGTCGATTGTGAAGCGATTGGTGTTTGCATGTTAGAGCAAATTGTACAGGGGGCTAAATATTATGAAACGCGATAGAAATTTGATAAGAGATTTTTGGAAACATGCATTTGATTTTTCCAGATTTTGATCAAAGAATTTATTTCATGATCCATGAACATATGTTTTTGAAAGGATTCATTTTTTGTTCATAATGAAGACGAAAGAAAGATTTTGGCACTTATTTATAATGTTGTGGACAGGACACGCATCATAAAAATTGCCTACCTTAGGTTATGCATATGTTGGGGCTTCCTGTACAGCTCAAATGCCGAACCACGTTGCTCTCTGCTGCCAGCTAAATCTGTGTAATATTATTTACTTACTTAGTAATATAAAAATCAAAGACAATTTTAAATTACCTACTTCGTTATCAAATTTGAACGAACAGTTCTTCATTGAAAACTAACAGTAACTTCTGGATCTAGATCTATTATTGTCAAGTTTGCTAGAGAGTTCTGGATTTAATATAACGTAGGGGTACGCAACTTCGTATGTTTAGCAACTCCAAGCATTGTTCACACATATTGATGTAGTACGTAGGTAGTTAAAAAATCTGAAGCTACTTCGTGTTTCGCAGGATAAGTTAAGTTATTCCTAATCACTGATAATTAGACAGGAATCATTAATCTATATCAGATGCCTTTACGCAGCTTAGAAGATCTTGGCACCAATATTGGCCACTAGACTAGGCCGCTTCCAATCAGTCGTTTTTCAATTCTTTGGGGCCTTAAGATATGGCGATCGTATAAATGGGACTCTTAAAATTGTTCATATTTAAAAAAAGTACACTTACCGATGAGATGCGGGTTGTGAGGCAGGTTGATAGCGCGGTGGTGAGATGGCGGGCCCGAGTATGGCGGCGACTGCGGCGGCATTTGACCGCCATACATATTTTGCTAGAAACAAAAAAATAGATTCACTTCTAATGGCGATTAATCTTTTAGCTTGAGACCTTTGCCCAGCAGTGCGACAACATAGGTTAGTCAAAAAATAGTTTCACTTCCAATGACGATAAATCATTGAGCTTGATATGAACAGAACTTTTATTGCCACATTCAATTAAGCCCATGAGATATCAACCTTACTAATCTACACTAAAAATTAAAAACAGCCTTTTTATCAGTTACTATATATGCACATGATAATCAAAGGCTAGATAGGTAGAATTGTTAATTCCTCTTTATTTATATCTTCCATTCTGGTCTGAGATAAGGGAAAATCTTACAATTTACCAGCTGCTTCTCTTCCTACGCAGATTGTAAAGGCCGATCGAGGGAATAGGCGAGATTTGAATCATGTTAATGGCCGATGCGGCTAGCAGCCCATAACTTTTTTTAATTTCTTTTCCTTCTTAACGTCCATGGATAAAGACGTAAAAATGTATCTGAATCTCTTTATTAATAAGCCAGAATAAATACCACAATTAAGAAACAAAGCTGCAACATCCAAGATGAGACTGAAATATAACGATTCGATTTCGTCATTGAATCATGAGATAAAAGCTACGGTGGTCCTTTAACCTTAAAGTTTGATTAAACTTATAACGGTAGGTAACATTGTAGGTTTAACATACATACTCGTATTTAGTTGAGCGTATAACAGACGACGAAATGTGAGGATTACCTGCTGATAGTTGTTGTGCTGGTTATGCGGTCTATGCGCAGGTTGCGACAGTGAGTGTTGGTGCGAGTACTGCGGAGGGTAGCCGCGACCTGCCATCGGTGGGCCTGCCGGCGGAGGAGGCTCCATACTCTAAAGTGTGGAAAATTATTTATTTATTTATTTAATCTTTATTGTTCATCAAATACAAATTGTACAGAACAATAGGCGAAATTAACGCTAAAAGCGTTGTCTACCAGTCAACCTTTGGGTTATACAGATTGTCTAAACGTGGGTTGCAAGACTTGCAAAACAAAGTAAAGCACTTAAAAAACAATGTAATTAAAAGTATATACAGATAAATACAATAATATAATATTTTATATATAATAGACACATACAAATATACTAATATACATTACATATACGATACACATATAACTATATATATATACATATATATATATGCAGCAATTTTTAAACTTCTCTTATAGATCGGCCAGGAAGTGCTTAAACACTCGCGTCTTAAAACTAGCGCGACTAGGAGCGGTTCGAATGGGCTCGAGAAGCGCGTTCCAGAGTCTTACTGCCGTAATGGCGAAAGAGTTGGAAAGAAAACCAGTACGGTGAGAAGGAATAGAAAGGGTCAAACTACTAGAAGAACGCAGGATTCTTTCGTGGGTGGAAGATAGAAGTTGAAAACTTGACTTGAGGTATTCAGGGGTAAGGGAATTATTAAGCACATTATAAAGCTGATATAAAATATGAAGATTCCTGCTTTGGCGGATAGGGAGCCATTTAAGCTCAGAACGGTATTCGGAAACATGATCATATTTACGAAGACAAAAAATAAATCTTATACAATTGTTAAGAAGTCTGTCTAGTTTGTTCAGCTGGTCTTCAGATAAATCCAGATAGCACACATCACCGTAATCAATCAAGGGCAAGACAAGAGCTTGAGCCAGCATGATCTTAGTTTTAATGGGTAAGAAATTTTTCAAGCGCTGGAGATAGTGTAGTGTGGCATATACCTTTCGACTCACTTCGACAATATGTGCGTTCCATTTAAGATTATCGTCTACCAGGATACCCAAGTCCTTAACTACGGGGCTAAATGGAATCAAAGTATTATCATAAGTAACAGGTTGGACGGTATCTAACTATAGGATATTAAGCTGATAAGAGCTTCCTACTATAACAGCCTGACACTTTCTTGCATTTTACTTGTACTCCAAATTTTTTGACCACTCCAGTATATTATTTAAATTCTCATTTATTAAAGAAATCGCCTGAATTATCTCATTAATCTCTATTAACCTTGAGCTAGAAAATAAATAAACTTGATTTCGCTTGCCATTTCAATTTGATAAAGGGATTTAATCAGGAGCCACTGTGTACTATCACCATAAAATAAATTCTAATAATATGACAAGTAATAAACATATATGTATATAGTAGGATCATTTCATTTAGTCTCGGCATCATAGGTTTACAATGTGGATGTTTATCTATATATGTATTTGTTACAAAATATTGTATCGTTGAGTCAGTATTCCATAACACAAGACTCAAACTTACTTTGGGGCTAGCTCATTCAGTGTAATTTGCCCCTATATATTTATTTAACATTAGAATAAAATATAATCTAGGTTGTTTTTTTTTTCGTTTACATAGACGATTACAAAGAGGCTAAAGGAAATCGTGTCATTACTAGTCTATACATATAATAAAACAATTAAAAAATTAATGTGTCTGTACAATGAATACATTTCTAAAAACAAAATTTTGGGCGATGAACACATAGTAATAGAGTAAGAATAAAAAAAAATATGTCTGTCTGTCTGTTTGTCTGTTTATCTGTTTGTACTCGCTAATCTCAGGAAAATACTAGACGGATTCGATTTTTTTTTTGTTGTATAGCTGTTAAGCCTGAGCAACAAATATAGGCTATAATTGGTTTTGGCAAATGCAATACCTGATGCAGAATCATAATAGTCCAGTTAAACTATAAGAAATATAAAAATGACGTCTTAGCTGAAATTGTTTACCGTGATGAGCATTTTTTGTGTAGGTATAATTAAACCGGTCAAGTGCGAGTCAGACGCGCGCAAGAAGGTTTCCGTACATAATCTTTGAAAAATCACGTTTTTAGTATGGGAGCCCCCATCAAATATTTTTTTTATACTGTATTTAGTACTTTTTTGTTATAATGGCAACAGAAATACATCATCTGCAAATGTCTAGCTATCTCACGGTCCATGAGATACACCTACGCCTGGTGACAAACAGATAGACAGCGAAGTCTTAGTAACAGAGTCCCGTTTTGATCCTTTGGGTACGGAACTCTAAAAATCGAAGATTTGGAACGCCTGATGCAGAACCAAGTCAAATTTATTTGTATAAACATTTGTTTACAAAAAATCGATGATCATCTGATGTGGATGTTTAGCATAAATAAAATATGCTGGGAGTAACTCCACATAGTGAAGGCGGTAACAGTTTGGGCCTAATTATTGATATCGACTTGCCTAAACTGGCTAAAACTTCCATTTGCTGTCTAATCGTTTGGGATGAATGCACAATTGCTAACAAAAAGGCAGTGGAAGCTGTTGGAAACGTTAGAACGTTGGTTGATATTCGTCGAAATGACAGGTCAATGGGCAGTGTCATATTTTTGCTGTCGGGAGATTTTCGGCAAACCCTTCCATTTCAAAGTCGGGGCACTAGGGCAGATGAGATTAACTCCTCATTAAAACAGTCTTATCTGTGGCCTCAAATACAAAAGCTTAGATTGACAATTAATATGCGAGCTCAGCGAAGCGTAAGTTCACATGCCCAAGAGTTTTCAAGAATATTATTAAAAGTTGGGGAAGGTCACTTTCTTGAAGAGAATGGTCAGGTGAGTCTTCCCGAAATACTTGGTAAAGTTGTTTCCTTTGAAGAAGAACTTATACGAGTACGTTCAGTATTGGCGTGCTTTCAGAGCATACCAAACCAGGAAGAATCTTGGTTATGTGAACGCGCCATATTGACACCAAAACATGAACAATGCGTAGCGATTAATGAAAAACTTATGGCGCAAATTACTGGCCATGAAGTGGTTTATACTTTCTTCGATGGTGTAACTAGTTGAGTTTCTAAATTTCTCTGCAGCGAGTGGACCCACTGCTCACAAAATAAAACTTGATGCCGCAGTGCAGTGCCGATAATGCTGTTGCGAAATGGGACTCCGCCGAAACTGTGTAACTTAACCCGACTTAAAGTTAATGCTTTGCAGCGAAATATAATTGTATCTGAGATTATTACTGCCAGTGATACTGTATTTATTTCGCGTATACCACTCATCCCCAACAATTTTCCTTTAAAATTTAAGCATACGCAGTTTTCTGTGGCCACATGCTTTGCTATGACAATAAATACGTCGCTTGGTTTTTCGCATAGCTAACTTTATGTAGCTTTGTCCAGGTTTAATAATGCTTCAGTTCTTACTTCTTTTTATATTGACTCCAGAAGGAAATACTCCCAACAAAAACTATAAAGAGAATTTTCAAGCTATGTTTACAATACGAAAAAAAATATATTGAATTTTAACATTTAACACTGCTACAAGTATTTTCTTATGTATTTATTTTAGTTTGTATTTATGTGAATACGCCGTCGCCGGATTCATAAAGTCCACGCGAAGTTGCGGGCATCAGCTAGTGTTTCATAAGAACATGGAGCGTATATATTACAAATTAGTTGAAATCATTACTGTATTTTTTTATAAAATATAGCTTTTTTACTTTGTTTTAGCAGATGGGCGTTTATGACAAAATATAATCAATGGCAACATAATTAATGTTTTTATCCTTCGGTTCTGCTTTTTTTCGGACCATATAAGTACAAAATGGCCACATACCCCATTTCTAGGATGATTGACGTTGTCTGGAGGTCGGTAGTGCTTTGGTTTGGGCGGCGGCACGGGCTTGTACGGCGGCACGGCCGCGCCCGCTCGCCCACTGTAGTCTGCCTGCGATGCTGAGTTTGTTCGCCCGCTGACACAGAAAAATATTATAATAATCGTGTATAGTGAAACTAAAAAGAAAAATACAAAGGTAACGTAAAATTTGGATGCTGTGAATGTATACGTAAATCTTATATGGCTTGAAGATAAAATCAAAAACAGGTGTCGTAAGAGGCAATTTCTTTGTCTGTTTTTTGGCTCCCCTTTCTTTTTTCCAAAAACTCTTTCCATTGATACTTGCTGGTCCTGCTGCCATTCTCTCAAGAATCAGCGACTGACGGAGATAAAAATATTGGAAACAGAAGAGGCAGCAGGGTTCCCTGTGCATCACGAAGCGTGGTGAGTACCTATGGGTTTATCCTCTCTTGGTTCTCGCAGAAGCTTTTAGTTCTTCAGTAAAGACTTACCTATATTTGGCATGGTCATTTGTCGGCACATTCGGCAACGAAGGTCCTCTCGCATGCATTGGTGGGTTATGAAGACTGGCGCCGTTCACTGGCGGAGGCCGGTTCTGTTGCGGGCTTCGGTAGTCTGGTGTTCTGTGGCAATATATGTACATTCATATCGAGTCTGTTATAATAATACTGTCGCGAACGAGATAAACACAGAATGTTCGCGAGCAAGAATTGTATGAAAATTCGTCAGCATGGTGCAAGCGCAACTAGGCCTTATGTCCTTATCGCATAAAGTCAAGATTGGTTTGGCCGGTTGCGTTGACTCACACATATACGTACCGGCGCCTCGATGTTTCACCGTACTGACAAACGTTTCTAATACGTTTGTCAGTACTTATGGAGAATATTTGAGAATAATTTAGACCTCTATACCGGCGCATATAAAAAGGCGATCGAGTGCGCACCACACTAGTTCAATATGAGCTACGGAAGCGAACCGAAGCGAAGGAAATCTACCTCAGGGCGACAAGTGGAAGTACCTGCGACAACCTGACTTTTCGCGCTGCCTCAAGGCATCTGACGTAGCTCAATGATTATATTTCATTTAGTGACCACAATCATTATGCACTGAACTAGAATGCAGGTTTCTTCACAATAATTTCTGTCAAGAGCACATGAGTTGCACTTAGTGAAGATCGAACTCGTGACTCTTAGACGCACAGGCCTAAACCGCTTTGCCAACACCGCATATAATATTATGAAATAATATCACTCTGCCGTGATTTCGAACGTAGAATAAGACCGCTTTATTTCTTCTTGTAACAGGCGACTAAAGGACTAAGCACTAATTAAAAGGAATACATTCTATCCTTGTGAGTAGCCATCAAGGCCTTGGGAGATGCAAGTATGGGGCCGGAAGGAAAACCACGCTTAAATGTATCTGTTCAACTTTTACAGCATAGATAATAAATAAATAAGTACCTGTAATTACTATCTGGATTTCGGTAATCTAAGGAGTTGTGTTGTTCGTGCGAGTTGGAATTCCGCTGCGGACTCTGCTGAGCAGCCATTTGGTTTTGGTTTGTAGGGGGAAGCGGATCCATTTTGCTGTAACAAGAAAATGACGTTATAATAGTCGTCGAAAATACGAATCACGTATCTAGCAAATCATCACTATTTCGACTACTTTTTTTACTTTAACGCACATCATCAGGCTAAAATTTACTTTGGTTCTTGCGGTCCTGGGCTCTGTCTGCTAAGAGCCGCAAGACCCAAAATGCTCTGTCTGCGCCATCTTCTTCTAATTAACGAATTTAGATGGCGTTTTTACATGATTGTGGACCAGTGTGTGGCTACACTTACTCCCCTGTCATCAGCAGAGTTTAAGAATCCCCTTACCATAGACTTTTCCATACAAACGTAGTATAGCTTTTAAGGGGCTACATGAATTTTCCGGGGTCCAGTGCTGCCCCCATTTTAAATAAATCATTTGCAAGAAAACGGAGATATCATTTAAAATTTTGTCTTGATCAGACCCTAGATAACCCTTCAAACTATTTTATGAACTACTGTTTACAGTTTAAAGTGAGAATATGAAGCTTTTCTACGCACATACGCCAAAAGTGGCCGTTTTTCGCAATTGTGCGTAGAAAAGCTTCACGTTCTCACTTTAAACTGTAAACAGTAGTTTATATAATAGTTTGAAGGGTTATCCAGGGTCTGATCAAATTTTAAATGATATCTCCGTTTCTTTTCAAATGATTTATTTCAAATGGGGGCAGCACTGGACCCCGAAAAATTCATGTAGCCCCTTAATTCGAAATGACATGTGAGATTTCGGCAGTTTTTGTAATTTTAAAGAAATTGCATATAACTAGTTTCCGTCTGTCAAATATGAACTTGAAAGAAAATATGAGTGTAGAAATTTTCCATAATGATGGTCAAATATGATATGATACACTATATTCTCTTTTAAGTTGATGTCTTGACCGTGAAAACTAGTAAACGCCTTAATATATGCAATTTCTTTAAAATTACATAATTTCGCCAATATCTGACATGTCGTTTAAACAAAAAGCTTAGACTACATTTGTATGGGAAAGTCTGGTTCTGTTTAGGGTAATCTCTCAAGTCGTCTATTGTACAAGGGTTAGGCAGTAGGGGCATAAGATGAGAGTAGGTGGGTTGTTTATACAGCTCCATTGATCTACTATCACAACGATAGTTATTTGAGAAACTCCACTTGGCTCATTCATGGCACCTCCCGCACCTATCTTTAGCCCTATTAGGGACAAATACACTTACACTGTAGGCGCTACTTTGAGGTCATCCGGTGCGTTCGGCGGCAGCCGCCCAACTGCTGACCCGTTGTTGGTGCCATTGTAGTCGTAATTTGTGGTGCCATCATACGAACTTTGCTGTTGGTAAAAAAAAAACAATTTAATTAATACCATAGATAAATATTTTTTTATAGGAGCAAGTGATTTCCGCTGTAAATACAATCAATTTCTTCTCTAGGTGGATCCCTATTTTTGAAAGCGGGAGTTTTAACAACGGATGATGTACGTGAATGATTCAGTTTGGAAACGTTTGCGCTATTCATGCGGTGTATGACACTCGCGTTCAAAAAACGGTCTCCAGATCCGATGAAAATACTCACTGGGTTACCCTGATGTCGATGCCTGTCCAAAGAGCCTTGCTGCGTGGGCTGTATGATCATGCTGGTGGGGCGAGCAGTGTACGATGGAGCTTCGTCACTGCCCCCTTCTTTGGGAGGGCCAAACAGGCGCTCTTGAGCGCTGGGGCGGTTAGGGGTCTAAAAAGGAAATACAAATATAATGCAAGGTTTTGCATGAAAACAAGGTCTTGTGGACTTTTACGCCATGTCGCCTGACGAGAAGATAATTTCTTTGGAGCATACCAGCATTCCTTTTGATTTTACAAACAGATTTTAGTGTCTTTAAGTTTAATACTAAAATTAAGTACCTATGTAAGTAAGTAGATATAGTAAAATTTTATGTTCTGTTACGTATTTCGTAGTAAAGGTGGTTTGTGTTATGTTTCATGGCAAGTGAATTTTTTTATGAACTCAAATATTCACAAAAATGCGTAAAATCATGCGAAGACTTCAGGATGACTTTGTAAAAAAATACCTAAGAACTTTGCCAAGTGTCCCACTAACAGTTTCACGGAGTGGCACTCTAACTATGTATGAAAGAATTGAGAATGTCATTGTATAATTTGTAGCTTGTAATTCGTGGTTGAGGAATGAGGCAATCATACATTACAGTACAAGAACTGGCAAGTGGAGCATAAGATATCCACCTACAATGTAGTCAGACAACTAGACCAAGAACGCTGAAAAATGCTAGAAGCATTTGATCGGTAATTTTGGAAATAATTGAGGGAGGCCTATGTCCGGTAGATGTTATGTAATAGAAATGATACATACATAAAATAAAGCAATTTATCCTTAGGGGTAGGCAGAGACTATAGCGCCGGTTACGCGTACTTCTGACCTCTCCTTTTATATAAAAAAATGATGATAAATACGTACAGATGGATTGTGCCTGAGCCCATGCGGTGGTCTTCCAGGAGGAGGTGCTGGTAACAGAACTCCACCAGCCGGCCTGCCAACGGTCCCTCTAGGCGGCAGCTCAGGTACTGTTCCATACAACGGGGAATGCGGGGGCGAGTGCGTCATAGTGTTACAATTGTAGGGCGGTGCGTCGTTCATATGTGCTTTGTGACCGTTAGTTGTGGCTGAAAAGCCATATTTACTATCTCCGTAGCCGCCTTGCTGTTGGTAAAGATGGTGTTGGTTAGTTTAATGGTTGCCCACTTCTGTTGTTTGTTAATTTAAATATATATCTACTTAAGTAACAATGCCATCAAAATCTAACGTGCAACTGGATAGTTTTTTATTATTTTATTAGAATTTTGGACAGAAGGTAATGCTGAAACGAATGGAGTCGGATGAAAGTACAAGACAACAAACATGAATGACTGTGGAGAGACAATGATAGTAAATCAAACACAAAAGATAGAAGTGCGAAATATACGAACCGTATATGGAGGTGGAACAGCGTCGGCCATGTGGTTCATATCATCATCTCTGTCCATGTTATCCTGAGTCGTTGCTATAGAAGGATCTGATGAGGACTTCACCAGTCTGGGCGCAGGAGGCGGGCTCACTTCCAAATCACTTTCAGGACTAGATGCGTAGGAAAGTCTGTTCTCTGTACTTGATGACATTGAGAATAAGAAGTCATCTGACAACGGCTCAGGTCTCTGTTCCGCCATTTTGTGTAGAACCGCCAATTTGTTTTGCAGCGTCCGGTAGGGTAGGTTTATGGAATGGGGTGACAAGACAAGACAAATGAATGATTGCAGATAAAAACGTTACAGAAACTAAAAACGGGGTTTAGCTGTGAATGATTATGGTTTTGATTTTTTACACGCTATTAATCAACTTTCAATTTTTCAACGGATCAATAAATATATGAAAATATTAAGTAATTGAATTTTGATTAAATAATTGTATATAACACTGTAAATGGATCATATTTACAAACAAAAAAAACACACACACACTCTTAGATAAAATATTAATGGTAATAATCAAAACTAAAAGAAAACAATGCAAGAAGCAAATGCATTTTAAGCTATTTTAGAAGCGTATACTAACATACAGCAAATATACAGATATTGAAATGAGCAATACAGATATTAAAATCAGCAATAGGAGTGCAAGATTTTTGGATAGTGCTTAGCCTAAATGGTAACTGTTTAGTAAACCATTCATAAAAAAATCTGCCCTTCTAAATTAGTCATGTAGTGAGCTATTTACCAATAATTAATGAATAATAATAACCAATTTATTTAGAGAGGCGTTGTTATGAAATTGATAGAAACGATGCTTCTTAGTTGAGTAGCATTATATCTATGAATTGAGAAATACAGATTTTTTTATGAATTATGATTACGATAAGTGTCAAGATACGAAGTAAGCTAAACATAACCTAAATGTTGTTCAGAAACAGGCTTGTTTAAAAGAGGTGCTTCATCTCTCTCGGCTTCTGTCTGATCTTTGTCCTCTTGTTCTATATCAGCTAGCTTTAGAGTTGGTAAAGAAAGATTCTTTAATTTACTCAAAGATCTTTCAGAGACAGTTGGGAGAGTGCGAACTTCACTCAAAGTTCTGACTTCGTTGAAACGATTGGGATCAGTAACCGATTTTGAATTGCATTTGCAGTTTGGAATTCGGCATATTTGGCGCAAAGGTTTGTCTAAAGGTTTAGGCATATCTTTTTGGAGACGAGACTTCCAATCTGGAACCTCTGATGCGTTGAATTCATTGTTTTTTTGGAAGAAAGCTGAAGCAGTAGTGAATTGTTCTGACATTGGAACGACAGAGGAAGGTCTTTGGAAATTTGGCACTGGAGACCTAGAAGAAGTTTCTAACACGCTAAAAGGCCTAAAAGATTGCAATGGTGGATTTGCTTTGGAAAATATTTGAGCAATCTCTGGACTGTTTAGGCCAGGCTGGATTTTAGTACAAATTTTCATTCTTTGATAATAATCTCTTCTTTCGTCATAAGGATAATTAGCAAAAGTGTGGCGATTTTTATTGAAGTAAGTATTAGGGACGCTGTACACGGCATTATTAGGCATGCAAGGTAAAGTTTCAGAGTAATAGTATGGCACTACATGATTTCTGTTAGCATCGTAAACTTGGTCGTGGCGTTTCATGCTTTTGTTAGAATTTAATGGCACAGGCTGCGGTGAAAGGATGCTTGAGGATCTTTGAGGGGATGAGGGGTAAAAGTTGAGAGGGTAGGATATGGGATAAAAGGCGGGGTAGGGTGATGGAGGGATAGGGAAGTATATGTCCGACACCAGTTCAACGTGCTACACCGCCACAAGACAAAGAAACGAATCCGTTAATACATTTATGCTTTAGAAATATGATTATGTTATGATACGCCCAACTTTTGACATATTTATTAATAATTTTGATTAGAACAAATCTCAACAATATCTTACACCACTGCGGATAGGTGTCGACCCTTTTCATATATAATGGTATGAGGAACGTAGATATCCATTTGCTTTTGTAAAACTTTAAACAAGGATGTAAGTTTTAAAACACAGGCTCACTAAGTACACAAAAATACGTAAGTATCCAAAGTTAGGCGTATATCTTGTAATAATTACATAAATATTTTTGTATTTATATAGAAGGAGAAACCACTATTTTACTCGAAATATCTAAGAGCACAGATTTACCAAATGCAATAATTTGCCACCAAGCATCTCGAAGCATGATGCGTTTACTGCTGTGATACACAATAGGTATAATTAACAATATGAACATTGATATAATAGGCCTAAATCAATAAGACATATATTTATTTCTAACAGATCAATCTTTGACACATATATATTTTACCCCGTAGCAAACAAGTCGGTCTGAGAATATCGCGTATGTATGACAACACATAAAAAATAGGCTAAAATTACGTCTTGTACAAATTAATCAGTAATTCTGAAATAAAACTGAAAGTTTAGAACGACATTTTTTTTGCAATATTGACTGGTTCATGGAAATTTGAATGCCTAAAATTATTCTCATTTTACTCATTTGCACATTCCACCACCTCCTAACCTTCAAAACACTTACCTTGGTCTCCGAGACCCACAACTGCGTCTGCTGGGTCCGCTGTACCAATTCTCCTAGTTTACTAAACCAGGTGTTTTGATTGGCCTCGCTCAGGGTTATAGTGTGCGTGAACACGTGACCCCAAACGCGTTCCATGTGCTGACATTGTTCTAGAAGCTTCTTTGATGATTTGTGGGCCGATCTGAGTTGAAAGAAACACAAATATTTGATTTATCTGTCTTATAAGATAGGATTTGTTTCCAGACTTACGTGTATATCAGAGACCACATATATACAAGTATTTAATACTTAGTAACATTTGTAATTAAATTCTAGGAACATTTTGATCTTGGATGAACCTTCACTCAGTTTCAGATGGATTTCTTAAACAATCTTCAATCCAACACAAATGACTGTTTTTAAGTGTGCTCATTTGCTCGTTCTATTTTGATTTCAAAAAGAATTAACAAATGTTTTTGACTCATGTAAGTTAGGTATTAATTAATTATAACACAAAAATAATTCGTTTCTGGACGACATTGTAGTAATATTTTGAAAGCCACGGGCGTGATATATAACAATGTTGCTTATTTATCGCGTTGTGTTATGCTGAAATTAAACAGGAAAAAGGTGATTTACTTTGGCAGACCAGTTCTCAGCTGCTTAATGATATGCTTGTTGTCGGCCTTGAGGAATATCACGATGGGGTAGAACTGTGCATAATTCAGTCTGTCCACAGCATTTGGCGTGATATCCAGTAGCGCGTGCTTTCCGCGCTCCATGATGCTGCGGATGCTGGATAACCGTATGATGCCTGCGGATTTGGTCTTACTGTCTTCTAGAGTGCTGTCCATTTCTAAAAATTGGAGATTAAAATAAGTAATAAAGCTTTCCATTTGAAATTGTATTTGTTTGATCTTAATGCTTAGCCAATCAAATGTCATCTTGAAACCTAAATATAGAGTGACCTAAACATTTATAGATTATGTTACGTGACTGAAGTCAAAGTTAAAATGACTTACTGGGCGATGCGAATTTATCCGGACTTTCAGAGAGCAGTCTTTCCCTCGCTATATCAGCCACAGCTCCCAGTACAATGACCGGCCGGATAAAACCTGGTTGTTTTAGCACCACTCTCTCGTATGCTGGGAACTTGCTGATGCTGTCTGATAATACTACTTCGTCCCAGTGTTCCTGCAAAATAATAAGATTTACAATAGTGCCCAACAAAATCACCTACACATTGCATAGTGCAAGATCTCATTATCTCATTAGCTCATCAAGCAAATGATCGAGCAATAGACATAGGCAAATACACACATTATAACATACATACGCGATTTGACTCGAAAGTAGGAGATCTATTTTGTTTGAATTGAATGGGCTTTAAAACTATTCGGACTATATTTGGTAATAAAAAGTGTTTACCTTTCCAAGACTCTTGCTTCTCCTGTGCGTGGACCGCCGCCTCCTAAAGAAGTTGTGTTTACCGTCGTTGCCCGACATTTCCTTCTTGGTAGCGTTGAACTGCGCTGTAGCCAGCTCCTCAGCGCGAGCTTTGTTGGGAATCGTGCCTTTTTGGACTTCCTGGTTATTGCGACCTGTGGACATACAATTAATAAAACACATGCTCACGTATTTTTAAAAATAACTAATTAACTAAAAATAATTTTACAAAACAGGTGTTTTACAGATCGAGTACAGACTTTCTAATAACACAGGTTACATTATTTAATAATAAGCCATATTATTATAGATGAATGTTATTTATAAAACCAAAAATTATGGAATTTGATATTGATACCAACCCAAAATATGTAAAATGCGAGGTGAGAATCTTACCTATCCTGAAGACCTGCCAAGCTCCCACAGTGCCATTGTGCAGCGTGTCGATCACGTGGAACACATCCCCACACCGAAATGACATTTCTCCATCAGTTGGTTCCGTGTAGTGGAAGTGGGTCTTGATGTGGAACGAGTCTCCAGCTGAAATAAAGCAAAGAAACATTTTTAAGAGGCTTTTCACATTTGGTTGGCTGTCTCGCTCGCACAATCAAACATTTTTAAAGATGATTAAAAAATGTGACTCATTTGAAGGAAAGTGTTTCATAAACTTTTCAATATATTATATGTTAAATATTGTAGACATGTTGGTATATTGTGTAGACATTGACTAGATCGAAAATTATGTCATCAAAATTTTAAATTTTTGATGTAAGGTCTTAAAAAATTTAAAATTTTACACACACACATAAACAACATGTCTACAATATCTAACATATAATATATTAAAAAGTTTATGAAACACTTTTCTTCAAATGAGTCACATTTTTTAATAATCTTTAAAAATGTTTGATTGTGCGAGCGAGTCAGCCAACCAAATGTGAAAAGCCTCTTAACTGATATTTATTATAAACAAAAACCAAGCTTTCAATTCCAGTGACTGTAGAAGTCACAGAAAAATAATACGTGAAAATTGTGTGAAGGGGAAGTGCTGCCCCCATTCGAAAGGGAAACAGGGATATCATTTAAAATTTGGTCTTGATCAAGCCCTAGATAGCCCTTTAAACTATTTTATGAACTACTGTTTACAGTTTAAAGTGAGAACGTAAAGCTTTTCTATGCACAATTGCTAAAAACGGCCACTTTTGGCGTAAGTACTTGGATTTTCTCCAGTTACGTTGTTTATTCGTTATTGCACTTCAAATTCGAAGAAAGAAGAATCCACTTGTGAGAGTTCGATTTTTTTTTTTAAATTCAAGAATATTATGCTGGTATATTTTGAGAATGTGTTTTTGCGTTGGTGCAACACGACGGATTTATGCAACTATGATACTAGTAGTTCGGCCCGAACTGTAAACTCGCGAGCCCCATATTTCAGTAGCAAGCCCTTGACCGATTTATTTTTTGCTCGATCTTAAAAAATTACTGGGTACATGAACTAGTTTACTTGCCTACCACACTTAATAACAATACAATCTATTGAACCCCCAAGAATACTCAAATACTTTATTTCTAATAATCATAAGTATCATAACTCAAACTAAAAAGAACCTAAATATCTTTTTTTACAAATCAAAACTTTATAGCAAAAAAAAATCTTGAAAAGTAAATCACTCGGATTTTTTAAAGCAGCCATTAAACATAGGTAAGCTTATTACAGGCATGTTATATTAAAAACTTACGCATTTGTCCGCTAGCCACTGCATTGTATTCGTCAGGCGAGTGCTGCACTATTAGGTCAATTCGATCCTGTAAGCTCAGGAGGAATAGAACTGCTTCCTCACGAGTCACTCCTTTCATCTCCATATCGTTTACCTGCAAGTAGGAAAGTTCATTATTTTTGTATTAAAAGTTTTGAATTTGGTTTATCTACTCATCGTTCAGCTGAAAGTAATAAACATTATTTTTAGAATAAAAATAGCGTCTTATAATATTTTTTTAGTTAAAATTTCAAGTAAAACTAAAAAAAATATATTCTGCAAAAAAAACACAAAAACTTAATATTAAACTAAAAAGTTCTAATTTTTGTAAATTTTATACAGTTAACTACGAAGAGAAACGATATTTTCAACGTTTATTGATAAAGGCCACAGAGTGGACAAGAACATAGACTTTATATTTTTTTAAAGTTAGACTAAGTAGGTACCTTGAGTATTTTGTCAGCAGGCTGCAATCCCTGCAGAGCGGCTGGACTAGTGGGTTGGACTCCAGACACAAAGACTCCCGACCTGTTTCCACCACACAGCCGCAAGCCAACTGAACCTTCTTTTTGGAAGCTGATTAGACGTGGTTCGCTCCTGTTGAAAACAAAATAGAATAATAGATTCTGTATTTGATTTATTGTGAACGAATAATATATTGAGTTTGAAATTATCATCGTTGTTATGAAGAAAAACAAACTTACGGTGGTTTGGTTCTCTGATTATTCACACCATCTTCTTCATACAGTTGTCTTCTGCTACTGTAGTAATCTAGAAGAAAAGTTTTTACATAGATGTAACACGTGTATCATTACTAATTAAAGCTACTAATTACTAGCATAACCCGCGACTTAGTCCGCGTAAAAGTCGAAAATGGTTCTAATAGGATTTATAATCGGTTTACATTATTAATTTTGTTATAACATCTGAAATAGTATATTAAAATGTTTGAAAACCTATAAAATATAACAATCTTTTACTATAGTGATATACTTAAATCCCACTATAATAAAGATTGTTATATTTTCGGAACAAAGTTCGCCGGATCGCCTTAGGCCCTTAGGCCTAGCAGACCCGCTTTCGCTTTTGCTTTCGCTTTCGCTTTCACATTCGCTTTCGCTTTCGCTTTCGCTTCCGCTTTCGCGTTCGCTTTCGCTTCCACTTATTCTTTCGCTTCCGCTTTTTTTCCGACAATTTAAAACTTAATTAAACTGAACTATCCCCAAAAATACAAAGCAAAAATTTTGATTTCTTTTTTATTAACCTTTATTGGCAAAGGTCTTCCTTACTTATAACCTTTCACTTATACCAATGAAAAACAAATTATTAAAAAATTTTATAAAAGTTATTTGAAAAATAAAACAAAGAAGAACTTTACCTTCGCTTCTAGGAGGAGGTGGTCTCGGAGGCTGTTCGTGTTCATGAGACATGGGCCCTCGCCTATCGTTGCTTCCCCCTCGAACCGGCGCCGCTACGTACAGATTTTGTCCACTGCTGGAGTAAGCTGATGGAATCTGCTCATTATTGCCGCTGTATACATTGTGTGCTGGTGCTTCTGCAAATTCAAGTGGAATCCAATTAAAGACTATGTATTCAGAGCAAACTATATTCGCCAGAAAAGTTGGATTTATCTTATGATCTTTCAAATGGCTTAAACCCTGGATTGACCACAACCACAAATTTATAGTAGTAGGACGTGTAGATATGTACTTCATTCTATTGTTCACATCGGCATTTTTTTTTCTTTTAGAGTAGAATCTCAGTATGAAGTATGCCTAGATCCTCAGGCTGACATTCAACTTTAGAAGAAAGAATAATAATACCGTTGCTATGGCATGCTGGTTCCTTCTACTGCTGGTTTAGAAGAAAAGTAAAAACACTTCACACCCATCACGCTAAACGTGCGTGATGGGTGTGAAGAAGCCTCTGTCTTATGCGAGAGAAAAATACATTTAATGTAATGTAACCATGGTATCAAAGCGGTGCCCAGAAGGTAGCTTTCTACAATGCTAGCAATAAGTATGTACTTACTGACGCTGATATTGATGGCGTCAAACTTAGATAATTACGTAATATAAATCAAAACTCACCTAAACTATTATAATTATTCTGGAAATTCCCATTCGTGACAGTCTCCTCTCTGATCAGTTCCCGCGTCACCACTAAGTTCAGCCTATCCTTGCAGGATTCCACCAGCTTCCTGGCTTCCTTCAGGGTCATGGCGTCGGTAACAGCTGTGTTATTGATACGGGTAACTACGTCTCCTTCGCAAAGACCTTGACCACCTTGGTTGAGTTGCTCTCTGGCTCGCATCGTCAGTTCTTTTACGTATAATTTGCATCCCAGGACTATGCCGAAATCTGGAAAGAGGAAATAAGTTATATTGAAAAACATCGGGCTAGATAATATTTTTCTGGTATTATCTCAGCCCAAGTAGTTAGACTGTTGTTAACACGAGATGTTTAATGTCAAGCTAGTTGCTTTCAAAAGGCATATTCACTAAATTCATTATCATCATAACAGAGTGATCCAAGAAAACCAAAGAATCCTCGGAAGCTTAGGACATACAAATTAACATTATATCAGCTGATCGAGTTTCTATGAATTATTAGGTATATAATTGGAGAAAAAAAAGCGGAAAGCGCACCCCAAACTCCGAAGCAGCACGACTGAGGATACAACAGAAGATTGTGTTATTCTTAGTCACTCACCTTCCTTCTTCCCGTTTCTCGTCAAGGCTAGCTTTATGGTGGTGGGGGCCGTGGGTGGCGGCGCCGGAGCACGTCTTCGCACCACCAGCGAGACTGTCGCCCCGGAGTCTCGGAGAACTTGAACCGCTCTTGCGTATTCAACATTTTCTAAGGGCACTCCGTTTACGGAGACTATTCTGTCGTTAACTCTGTAAGAAAGTATAATATAAAAAATGTAGTTTACTTGGTCCAGTGTGTCAGTTATACGATCGCACATCCATGAATATAAAATACAGTGAAGAAGCTATAAGACTAATGCATGCAACATGTCCAGATATACATACGGGTCTAGGAGCAAAAGAAATAACTTAAAATATAACTTCCTACTTGCTTTCAGCTTCACTGGCGATGAGAGAATTGTCTCGGCCCCCGAGACACCGCTATACTGAAGCCATAAGTAACCAGGTGCGCTATAGACATGTGATAAAATGTCTTAACACTTACTGCAGCTTATCCTCAGCTGGGCCGCCTCGCAGTACATCTGACACAGCAATGGATGGGTCTCCACTGGCGAAATGAGGGTTGTCTCGGCCTCCAGACACCGCTATCCCGAAGCCGTAGCCAGGCACTCGGTTCAGCCGCACTCGGTGGGTCTCCCAACCCGCGCTGCGTTCGGCCGTCTAGGAGAGAAGGAAATATTTTGCGATTTAAAAACAAATGCGAGCGTTTCCATTCAAAAGCATTTGCGGATTTACTATTGATAAATCTTGAGAATAGGATTGGTATAAAAAAATAATCTAAAAAATAGCAAAGCTTTACGAAGAAATAGCTACACCTTTTAACCTCCAACGCAAAAGTAACGAGTATCTATGAGTTTGATGTCCGGTTAGGCCTCAGAAGTGGAGTCCCAATATCTCATACTAATTGTATGAGAAATTGGGACTACACTTTTGAGGCTTATTAATCATTTTTTCATTTACCTATTTATTAATCATTTCGGTATTTGTCTATCCTTCGTACCTTTGAAACGGATTAACCGATTATGAATAAAATTTGTCATGTTTCAAAAAGACGTCTTGATCAGAGATGTTAATATAGCTTTGATAATTCAATATAATTTCCGAATATTATCATTGATGCGATGTATTATTTTCGGTTAGGTATATTTTAGTTTATAGTTATCTTTTAATTTTAGGTTTTAATTTTATTATTTATTCTACTTAGAGTTTTCTACCTTATATACTTATTATACTAATTTAATAAAATTTAAAACTCACGAGATCTTAAAAATGATCAGACTAAATACTTTTTTACAGGAGATAAAATAATTTTGCATTGATATATTATTAGCTAAACCAGATCATAAAGGAATCTTTAAATGTTTACTAGCTCTAACCCGCGACTTCGTCCGCGTAGAAATCGAAAATGGTATCTAATAGGATCTTTTATTGGTTTTTTACGTTATAAATTGTGTTATAATATTCCCGTTCCCGTTCTCGTTACCGTCATTTGCTAGAGCAAGAGAGAACAAATGATCTATTTGTCAAAATGTTTTTGTCTCTCACTCAAAAAATTACGAAGTTTCATAATAATATAAATTTGTACCCCTAATGCACACCAGGGCATGCAATTTTAATCTAATATCTGTATTATTATTTTTTATTGACCCTTAATTCAAATATCATGTGTCTCGCTTCAAAAATAACGAAGATTCATATAAACTTGCACCCCCTATTTCACCCCTATAGGGAAATAGTTTTCAAAATATATTAAATACATTATTATTTTCTACAAACTATTTAAAAAAATTTAAAATTTCATGTGTCTCACTTTAAAATTATAAAGTTTCATATTAACTGGCAACCCCTATTTCACCCCCTTAGGGATAGAATTTCCAAAAATCCTTTCTTAGTGGACGTCTCCTAGTAACAATCTACCTTCCTGCCAAATTTCATCTTCATTGACTTAGTAGTTTTCGAGATTTCCACTTGTCTTGTCTATTACATAA
The DNA here is from genome assembly GCA_943193695.1 of Acrobasis suavella. Lineage (NCBI taxonomy): Eukaryota > Metazoa > Arthropoda > Insecta > Lepidoptera > Pyralidae > Acrobasis > Acrobasis suavella. The sequence goes on from OW971928.1 coordinate 37,657,759, forward strand.
TTAAAAAACCAAATTATATACAGTTTATAACACCAACGACTCATAAATTATGTGTACATTGGAATAAATAAAAGTACTTATATATTCCTGGGCATTCTCATAACACAATAGTATTTACCTATTACAAGGAGATAGTATGACTTTCAACTGACTTCATTCTAGTTCACATCTAAGTATCTAGTTACACCCAACAATCTAAAGGTATCAAGCACACATCATAAAACAAGTACAAATCTAACTGTAACAGTACCTAAAATATCGTTAAAATCTAACGCATCCTAAATTTCAAGTTGCTTCAACCCATTGCGCGGTATTGTGTTGATTACATCAGCGAACTATTGTAAGCTGATTGGAAATCCTATATTTCAATGGCTCGTTACGGCAAACAAGACGTCTTCGACGGATTGTTATGGATAACGATGTCAAATACGCGGACTAACGCGGAGTAAAGTTGAAGTTTTAAATGAGTGTACCGTAAGATGGTATGGATTACCAAAACGGATCGGATCAATAAAATCTAAGCAGGTAAAGAAAATATGGACAGTAACTGCAGTTTACTTAGTGGCTGACTAAATAAATATAGATAAGTAATACCTAATTGTAAGTGAACAAAAGGACAAGGATTGTTGAGAAAATGGGCAAATTAGTGGCAGTGGGCGGGGCACATAGCGCGAAGAACCGATGGCCGATGGGGCAGAAAGGTTCTCGAATGGCGGCCACGTACCGGCAAGCGCAACGTAGAACACCCAGCTGCTAGATGGTCAGATGACCTGAGCAAGGTTGCAGGGAGGCGCTGGATGCAGGCCGCTTCCGGTCGGTCATTTTGGAAATCCTTGAGGGAGGCCTATGTCCAGCAGTGGGCTTCCTGTGACTGATATGATGATGATGATGATGTTGAGAAAATTATAAATTAGATTAAGGTTTCAACCCATCAAATTGATAAAATGTAATTGCATGATATTTATAGTACCTAAATAAGTATCTTAAACAAATTCTTACCTAATTAGTATTAAAAACATAAACGTAAACTGTGTGTGACATATTCACAATTTTCAAAAGCGTTAAATTCAGCATTGCGGCAAAAGCAGCAGATGAGAAATGTCTTCATGCGGCAGAAAGTAGCAACAGTTAGTACAGTTATTAATCACGAAGATGAAGGAAGACCTCTTGCTTTGCTTGGCTGATCAATGACGAGATAGTAATATTTGGAGACAAGAATTTGTCATGAAAAAGCCATTTCTGCAATACTAGTCTGTTAAAATAAAGGAAACTTTCGGACATAAAGCAGAAAAGCCTTTCAACGAAATAAATAAGTACCAAATTTACGGAAAAATCTCGGTCATCTCAGACAGTAACAGCGAAAAGCAACCTATCCCAATGTTGATTATGTTTCAGCCACAATTTCTTTTTAATAACTGACACATACCAGAACTTCTTATCCAAAAGATATATATAAATATATATATATATATATATATATATATATATATATATATATATATATATATATATATATATATATATATATATATATATATATATATATAGCCTCTCAGTGGGCAGGCTCTACCAGTTACACCCGGATTCAGCATTGCAAACATCAATAATATATTGTGTGAAACAGATCGAGAAAAGACGACGTAACATGAATTGAGAATCGTATTGCTTAATTATTCATCACATGTCTGTCTACATTGTTCTAAGTCAATGATCTCCATAGAAGGCTTGGGCACAGAATTAATATAAGCTTGGGATTCAGTCTATTAACTCATGCCATATAAAGATCATCAATCACTGGCCAGAGAAAACAAAGGAATCCAAACTGTACCAGTAGCAATATTAGTCCATAGCTAATTTATTTGCAAAATATTTTTTCAGGATTTAACAATGTATTGTTGAAAATACTAATATCTCTACAGGAGATGAAGTCCAACAACAAAGAAAACGTAAATTTGTGGTTTGCATAACGACAGCCATTTACTGAATGAATGAATGATGTATAGACCACAGAGCAGTGAAACATTATTAAAAAGCAACGAAATGGTTAGTATATGAAAGAACACTTCTTCGCTCGAATTTCACTACCTGATGACGACACCTGCATAATTTTAGGCACTACAGACTCAGGAGCCTGCTCAAGTAGGTAATTACTCCAGCCGATTCGGTTTCTGGCTTTATCTCGTCAATTCTTGATGAATCACTAGATCTGAGGAGTACGATCACTCTTACCTAAATAAGTTGGTTGTGATTGCTAGAATAGAATGTTTGGCAGAGTTGTTCTAAGTGTAGAAGCTAGAAGTGTCAAAAGGGGTCAGAGAATTCTCAGACATTAAATCATAAAACCGCCATAACGTTTAAGGGCTGTTTGTTTGCTAAATATGGAAATGCAAGCTGCAAAGCAGTTGCGTTTAATGTTACACTAGTAATAACGTGTATGTGGGATAATGACCCAAAGGTCAGGTAAATGCTCTAAGGTTGGTTAAATACTTTAAGACTACCAATAGGAGACTAACGGTCTTATTTTAAAATGCGGACTTACTTTTTGGGTCACTTTTGGAGGCCTGGAGGCCCATAATCATTTTCCGAATAAAAGGAACAATTCTTTGCGGCAAACTTTAAGATTCGTATTAATATGCTGCGATTGTGTTTGGGTCGCATGGGTCAGTATTTAAGATTTAAAACATGCTCTCAAAAAATCTAAGTACCCACTTTGGTTAAAATGAACCATATAATATCAATTTTTTTCTTCGAATTTAAAGTAAACATCACCTCGATTTTGTTATTTATTCAAGTGTGTCCCGTAAATTCGCCTTAAAAACGGCTAAAATTCTCCTTAAAAATTGATAAATTATCGATAATTTATACATACTTACGTTTAAAGACGTGAAAAAACTTTTAAATTTGTTTTTAACCATATAATTATAACCCATGTTTAAACCATTATTTATCCAAATGAAGTTGACAGTGACAAAATCTTTATAAAGTGACTTATACGGGAGGTATTCTTGTTTTGGTTGAAAGCAAGTCCTAGTCTTTTTTTTTAAATTAAACCTGCATTACCCTGACCTAATATAATAGACCTGACGAAATCTTTTAGTACCTGCCTCCGGACCTACCTTATGTAGTTTCTCACGCCATCGGTCGGACACTCCTTAATCCTTATTGACTATCCATTTGCCTTGTATCTAATATTTAGATTTTGTATTATTCAAATGTTTAAGTTCAAACTACCTACGTTTATTTAAAAGCCAAGAAGGATTTTATGTACCTATCGTATAATTTATGATTTGTATTTCGAAGGCTACAGCAATGTCTCTTAGCTGAGCTGTGGTGAGCTCGGTGGCCCGGTGGGAGAACGCATTACTGGCGCTTTCCCTAGTTAAGTGACCTCAGGAGGGGGCCGCACTTGGATGACCACAAGTGGCAAATAATTTCTCGATCTCCTCCGTGCTTCGAATACCGTTCGATTGATATCGGCATTTTCAACCAGCAGTGGGGGTTGTGAAGCTCTTATATCGATCGCTTTCTATAAAAAGAAATAAACATTGCACGTAATATACTTAAACTAAACTTATTGACATGTAAAAGTGCCTGTAACCTAAATTTTGCTATCATTGTACAAGCGAGAGTCATAAAGCTATGTCGGAAATATAACACCATTTACACACACGAAAACCAAACAAACTTAAACTGCAACTAAGAAGACCTTTGGTATTTCAATAAATTAGAGCAAGTTTCCACATATGGATCTACCAATATGTCAGTATGCCACTTCCAAGTCATACATTAAAATATGTTTTTGTGTGTTTGTAAATAAGTATATATTAAGTACAAGCTGGTAGTTCTTGTATAAACTGTAACCCATGCAAATTTAATACAATATCTATCTCAAAGTACCTCCTACACTTACTGTTCAATAAAAGATAAATACTTAAATAGTTTATTTATAAAATAACCTAAGTAGTATTTTGAGTTGATCCATTACAAACAAATCCACAAACACACAATCAAATCTTTTCTTTTCTCCTAGTCTAGATTTTCAGTGAATATTATCAAAATGTTTTTTCACACTGAAACTGAGGAAACGCCAGAAAAATTTCTTTAGCAATATAAGTTGGCATTGTATATTTTGCTCTTTCGAATTTTTCGTATTATGGCACAACAAGTTATCACAAACAAGAAGCCTTTGGAAACGATTCAAATTGAGCAACTCAGGTCTGAGTAGCAAGAGGCCGAGTTACTGGGCCTCATGATGCGCCCACGCAGAAATAAAGGTATTTGTGCAACTGTCGGAATCTATGGCTTTATTTTTTTCGTATATTTTATTGGATTATGTAACGATTTTTATGCCAGGTTGAATTTGATCCGATTTTCTCTTATCACGCTAACAGAATTAGATTTAAAGGCCCTAAAAGAATGGTGAAATGTTTAATAATATTACATTGACTTCCCTATACTAACTGCCCCAAGGTGGAACTAGTCGATAGCTTGGGGGTTTTACTTCACTGCTTGAAAATCATCAAAACTTTAACATGATATCGACTTGTTTCATTATTCATGTTGCCTGTATGAAAATACAGAATAATATATTATGAAGCCATTTGTTTGTTTGTTTGTTTTTCGTGTGTGTAAATGGCTAACACTGGTGTCATATTTTTGTGTGCCACTTGTGTTCACCAATCCAAATCGGACCATCCCAGGTGTCGCTTTATTTGCGAAAGCGCTAGTAATACCCACCCCCGCCGGGCCACCGAGTCCTCAACTAATCTTTGTTGGCTAATAAAATAACTTTTTAATGTCTTATTTTACTATAGGTATACTGTTTCAATAAAAAGTAATGAGACAAAACGATATAATGTTTAAGTTTTGATATGTACCAATATCAAACAGTGGAGTAAAACTCCCCCGTTTGCATAGAAAGCTACTAGTTATTTTTCACAGTTTTACTAGGCCCTTCATATGATTTTAAAAACTAAGCTTCCAAAGTTTTTTTACTTTATTGTCATTTAAGACAAGTAGTTTAGCTTTTGTTGTCACAGCTTCATCTAATATTCTCTATCTCTCTCTCTCTCTCTCATCTCAATCTTTTCCCAGTTGCGACCTCAGCTGCAATGCTGAGAAGCCCAGGGTCCGCCTTCCGACTTTTTCTTCTCCACTTTGCATGGTCTTGAGCATCTGGTTGTAAGACGATTAGCACGCATATCATACTTGACGACGTCAAGCCAGCACTTCTTGGGTCTACCCCGCCTTCCGGGCCTCGGCGAAAGCGGCAAGGCTGTATATTTTTTCCAACGTTACTTGCCGCAGATGCGGGTGTTTCTCACACATTAGCTTCATCCAACATTCTAAGTACCTATATGAGGAAGGCCTTCCTTATAATCATCCGTTGATGAGAGGCTGCGAGAAAGGAGGCTCTTTCGCGTAAAATGAGAAGATTCTCAATGAGTAAATAAATCGGACAGACACTAGCTACCATAGTAAACAGTGGTCAAAACTGTTATAAAAATAACTTGAAACATAGGTATCTACTCTACATTTCGAAATTAAGTTTAAAGAGGTTGAAAAGGTTGAAAAAGAGGTCTGTTAGGATCGTAGCAAGAGGGATGTACCTACAGTAAGAAAACGTTAAGGTATATGACGTTCGGATTCCTCTTAGTAATAATCTATCAATCAATCGTACGTACACATCAAATACCTACTAATAATGTTAGAAGTACCTACACTAATTAGGCTGTTATTAATAAGTAGGTAATATAATGTATTGCGTGGGACTCGATCTGATGAACAATTAAATTAATTGCTGAGTAACGGACGTGCAGAAACTGCTTAGTAGCTTAGGAATTTACTACTTGTACATACCTAGGTACTTAGTTACCTTAAACTATATATATTTGAATTAGGAAATTTATTCAAATATTGTTTACTTAATTTACGCAGGCAATTGCCTGCGTAAATTAAGTTAGCAATAGGTACGTACATACGCTTACTTACCTATTTACATAAATACCTAGGTATAAGTGTATATTAAAGGTAAACACTAACCAAAATTGTTATTGCGCGCTATGAATACGAGTAGGTACATTAATATCTAAGTGTAGATTTTAAGGTATGGTAGGTCTTTATGTGTAGCTAAGTACATAGGAATACATCTTTCCTTCAAAAAAATCGAGTTCATTTACATTTGTTTTTAACAACGTTATGCTTGCATGGTCTCGCAAGAATGTTGGCCTATTCTTAGGCCTATAATTTATGAAATGGTTACAAATGCCATAAATGCCAATTTCTAGAGTAGAGAGTGCTGAATGGAGCGAAATAAGTGGACACATCCACTCTAGGAGACACTAGTCTTTGCCTAGTGGAACAAACTAGGGATGTTACGAATATTCGCATTCGCATTCGTCGCATACCTATGTTAATGGTTCGCATCGCCATTCGTATTCGCATCGCATCAATCAATGCAAATTTGTGCAGGTCATGACATGCCCATCGGCCTTGCGGACGCGCCACCGTTCAAAATCAGAAACTTTTTCTTAACGTCAAAACAAATAAAGTATGAAATACAAAGGCGTGTCGTCATACTTTTTTGAAGTCAAATATGTGGCGCTCATATCAGTTTTTTTTGCATTAATAAATCTTAAATCATGTTGAAAATAAATATGATGAATGAAAATTGACATAATCTTGTGACGTTTTATGTTATGAACTGTACCAAAGAGCAAAAAAAAATTAATTACCGAATATCTCATTTATTTTTGACCCTGTCATCTATCCTCATTGCTTAATTAGATAATATATAGATATTTTATTGTATTTAAACTATTTTGGGTTAATTAGACAGTTTTTCATTATGGCACCAGGAAAGAAAAGTGAAATATGGCGATTTTTTACTCCTAAATTAAAATAATTATTAATACATATGTTTGTTTTTTGTAATACCTACTTGATGTCTACATTTGCATTCACATTCGCAGCCTTGACATTCGTATTCGCATTCGCATTCGCGATACAAACAGGTACAAACGGTTACCTACTACCAACAATATACCAGAAACAATATATAACAGAAAACAGACAAGAACTCATTACTGGGAGCCGTGAGTGGACACTTTCACAATCATAGTCATCTCTTCAAAATAAAACTTGTTGAGAATCCTAAATGTCGCATGTGAGGAACAAGAGGAGAGACACATTTTGTGTCTCATTGTCTGCGAGTCAATGGCTGGAAAGAGTATGTACCTCTTTGGATCAGCATTAAGTTAGAGGATTAGGAGAGCTTGCACCAGGTGATATTCTGAAGCTTATGCAGCCCGACTGTAGAAATCCCGATGCGGGTGGAAAAAGCAAGGAGGTAAGAACAATATAGGTAACACAAATGTTCAACGTGCTTTCAAATGTGGACCCCAAAGCAAGATAATTAAGATGTATGCCCCTTAGGTTTAAAAAATTGTGTGTATCTCAGCTTAGTTCGTGTTTCTAATATAAAACTATGGTATGTACCAGCTTATGTTTACTACCTGCAATTTTTCAAATCCAAGGTTATCCAATTTCATGATCAAAATATCACAATTCACACATATGCACCGATATTAGTTACACAACAAAACAGTTTACACGAAAAAGAGGTTAAGGAACTAAAACATTTGAACATCGAAATTATATAAATTTTAAACGCACCAGGTTTTTTCAGAACCTATTGTTTTTAGTTAAAAAGCTCACATTTTCCAGGCAGGTTATTAAAAAAAACTGTTCTTTATTTTATAATCAAATTCCACGGAGGCGTGCAACGACATCGCCTTCGCGCGACATATGAGATTACATTACAGCCTTACCAGAACTCGAATCCCGAGAGCCTCTTATGACGCCAAATTCGAAGGTCTGTTTCTTACTTTATTTTGTAAACCAACAACGGTAGCCTACATTTTGTCGGTTGATCGCGTGGTACTGCTAAGTCAATGGCGCGTATGCAAATGGTATTGTTTGCTAAAAAGTTAGACGCTGGTAGGAAAATAGATCGCCGAAAGTATTGAACAAACAAACGACACAGCCAAATGGGAACGCCCAAATTTAAACAGCCAAAACCGCACAAAAGACACTGCTTAGATAATAAGTTTTAAGTAATTTTAAAACAGTAAAGAACTTACCTACTTACAGTATGAAGATTTATATTATTTACCTACCTACTTATCACGATTATATCCGTATAGTTCGTAGGTACTCGCCATACAGGACGAAATGGGAACAAAATTAATAAATCTTACTTAGATCTAACTTTTGTCCCATGTAGTAACTAGGTCGTTGTAGGTTTTCTTTATTCTATTTCAATGAAAGGAAAAATTAAAGCAAAAGGAATTTGTACTTATTTCTGTCAGCTAGGGTCCAAAGTCGCAAAAACAATTGCCTTGTTTATACGCAGTCGGGTCATAAGTTTTGTCACAAACTTACTAATTTCAAATTTCGAATACTGGCCAGAAATGTTTTGATTGATTTCGAATTTGGAACTTTTGCGTCTTCTAAAAATAAAAAATACCATATTATTTTACTCCATTTTCAAACATGGAGTGGACGCAAAAAGAAGACAGAATCGCATCGCTGCGAAAACACACGTGCCAACTGAGATTTTCAAACTTCTCAAAATTTTGTAAATAACTCTGAGGTTTGTTTATCGTACAATCAAACGATTCAGTGAAGATTCGAGCTACGAAGATCGCAAGAGGAGCGGCCGGCCTCGTACGGTTAGAACACGCCGGGTCATCAAGGCAGGGAGGGCGCGAATCCAACAAAATCCTGTCCGCAAGCAAAAACTGTTAGCTCTTCAAATGGGTTTAAGCAGAACCACGGTTAAAAGAGTGTAAACGAAGACCTGGGGCTACGTGCTTATCGCAAGAAAACAGGACAAAAAATTAAGACAGTACGCGGGAAAAAAGTACCACGAAATTCTTTTTTCAGACGAAAAAGTTTTTGACGTTGAAGTTAGTTATAACAAACAAAATGATAAAGTTTATGCCCACAACTATGAAGACGCGAGCAGGCGTATCCCACCCCGCATCATTTGAGAGTCATTGGAGTCCACCAACCAGTGCTATAGTGTACCAAAATACGGTGCTTTCAAACATTGTAGAACCTCTCACTCACACAGTGTTCGTAAACAAACACTGGATTTTCCAACAAGATTCTACGCTGGCTCATAGGGCAGCAAGCACGCAAAATTGGCTGCCCATGGAATCGACTACATCAGACACGAAGAATGGCCCTCCACCAACCCAGACTTACATCCGTCGGATGAAAATATGGCCCCGTTTGGTGGAGAAAGTCTGCGCTAAATCTCACCAGAATTTGGAGTATCTCAAAACATCCCTGATAAAAGCAACAGCTAATATATTAGACATGAACGTTGTAGTACGTGCTGCAATCGACGACTGGCCGCGAGGCCTGTATTCAAAATTAGGAAGGGCATTACGATAATTTTAAAAAAATTACCTACTTTAAACTACCTACCTTTCTTTTAATATATACTAACATAAAAAGCCGTAAAATTTATTTAAAAAAGTATGTGTGACATATATTATACAAGGTGAAAAAAATTATATAGCTTGTAATATTACGAGCTATCTGACCTACCCTACAATACACAATATACCTAATATAAAGTCTTCCTAATATAACTCTGAGTTCGACTTCCATCTATTTCGCAAGCCCATGGTTCATCGTAGTGCTATGCAACCGAATCATACCACAAACTGTGGTATCCCTACATATTTTGAAGACCTTATGTCAAAAGAATAAGAAATATATTTGAGTGACAGTAGATATAAATCAACTTGGCAATATTGCAGAGCAAACAATGGACATTCTATGAAATGTTGACTCCAAGACCAGACATCTACAATTTACATGAAACATGACATCAATATGAACCGTGACGCTACGCGATAAAGTGGAAATTTGGTTGCAGAGACGGAAATTTATGAACTTATATTCTATGAATAATATTATATGATTCGATTCAACACCCATTGATGATATGGGTTGAATATCAAGTGTCGATTTGCGAATGTCTGGCAGTATGCTGGTAGGTATTATGTTTCGTTTTTTCCGAGAAATCCGGCATATCACAAAAAAACACGACACGAATAGACCACATGACTGCATATATATATATATATATATATATATGCATATATATACATAAAGCCTAGTGCTATATATATATATATATATATATATATATATAGCACTAGGCTTTATGTCCGGGCTTATGAAAATGTTTTCACCCTATTTCATTATTTACATAATAAAAATAAAACTTGGTTTTCTTATACAATAAAAGATTTTATTACCCAAGGATATTTGTAGCACTTAATTTTTTACAAACGGAGATAATTTTGTGTTTTTCTTGGCTATCAAGCGAAGCGAAACAAAACGGAAACAAAATGTGGAGGACTGAGGGTCCGAATTTTTAAAGGTGATAATTTTTAACCAACGTGATATCGAGATATGTTATGGCTTTCACAAAATTTCACAATTTATTTACTATAATATAGGATTTCAAAGAGTAGCCAAAAGTTAATGGTTTTGTTATTATTAGCGTAATAAACTTTCCACGTGAGGGTCCATTTTGAACAGAGATATAGAAAATAATACAATGTTTTGCTATAATATCTTGTTTCCACAATTGTAGTTTGGCATTATCTTACATTTTGGCGCAGACTTTTTCCCTTAGTTTATCCGGTACAAGTGGACCCTCAATCCTGTGTGCGTGTGGATGGAGTGCTGCTTTTCCGAATCCATATGAACAAAACGTTAGGTTTTAGGACAAAATTGTGCCAACATTGTGACATACCTAATTAAAAAAATTGTTCCTCCTATAGTCAAAAAGTTATAGTCGAAGAATTGGAACACTTGGATAAAATCATATCTCATAAAGTACTACAGCTGTGTATAAAGTTTATATATGGAAAATTTAGACTTTATTTGTGTTATCGAATAATAGTTACATCAATACATTTTAACGTTTTATTTAGATTTTATAAGGGTTAGTTTGGAACACTCAATCCTCGTAATTGGAGAACGGAGTGTTCCTGAAATTTCCTATTCCAGCTGGATAAATTTGTAATGTTTTTTCGGTACAGTATAATAATAATTTAGAATAAATTTGTTCCACAAAAACCTTAACCATAAAAGCGCTGGTTCAAAAGCAAATTAAAATTTTATTATTTTTTCAATGTCTCTTATGAGTGTTCTGTTACATCCCTAAGATGTTAACTAAAGGGCTGACAACCCTACCTCGCTATCTTTTGCTTAAGTCAGCATATTCGTCTTCGAAGGCGAGTCCGCCTAGCGAACTCGCCAGTCTACTCTTAACTCCGGTCTGAGGTGGTCACCTCAAATCTAATTTCTTGTTTTTTTTTTAAACCTAAAAGAGTAACCTCGTCCTAACATTTGGTGGCAGCATTAAGGGATACCAAAATACCAGGTATCCTCGGTACGTCTCCGATCCCAGTGCTCGTTAAAAGTTTCACGCTGTTTCTACTCCGTATCCGGCCCAGTGTGTTCTACAAGTCTCACGTTGTTCCAAATCCGTCTCCGGTTCCAGTGTCAATTCCTACTGTGAAGATTGTGTGTACAACCCTGTGGTCTCAGACTCGTGTTTCCCAAATTACGTAGTGAAAACATAACCCACAAAGGACATCAAAACAAACCGGTGTGAAAATCTGTGTAAAAAAAATATTTATATAAAGTAGATCCTGAACACTCTATTTAAGATATAAACAAATTCATCGCCGTGCCCAGTGTTTGTGATTACGACTTCGCCTTCCTGCCGCCGTCCGCCGTCAGCAATATGTTCGTCGTCACCTGTGCAACATTGTAACTGTGAGTCTGGTCTATTGTTCAAATTCTTATCGAACTCTAACGGAAGTTATCCATAACTTTGTAGTTACTTACTCTTAGGAACTGTATACTGTATTTTATTCAATCTCGTTGGGCAATTGAGTTACTTGTAAAATTTTACGTTTTTATAAAAAGTAAATAGTTAAAAACAATGTCAGACCCAAAAATAGCTATAAGCTCACTGTCAGTACCCTCTGGTGTTGAACTCCCGTCCGACACGAAAGAAGAAAGGCCTATCAGCCCTATAGAAAAGAGCAAGAAGGGTAAAAAGACCCCAGCGTCCACTCCAACTCCCAGTATAGAGCTTAATATTTTACTGAAATTCATTAAACCCTACGACGGCAGCAGGGAAATGTTGAATTCATTTATAGTAAATTGTAATAATGCATATGACCTAGCCAGCAATGCTTAGAAACCCATTTTATTTAAATATATTTTATGCCAGCTCCAGAGAAAGGCGGAAGTCGCCTGCTCAATAAAGGATTTCACCAGTTGGGATCAATTGAAAGATTTTATAAAGACTCAGTTTGCTGAAAAAAAAACATTACACACATCTCTTATCCGAACTACAAGAAAGTAAACAAAATAATAACGAAAACTTAAGTCAATACGCGTTAAGGATAGAAACCTATTTATCCCAGCTTTTAATCGAAATTTCACTAAGCAACACAAAACTTAAAGAAATCCCCGGCAGAAACGCCGCCATGGAAGAGCTGACCCTCCATCACTTCTTGATGGGACTCCAACCCAGAATTTCTAATATAGTTAGATGCAAGTCTCCCAAAACCCTTAGTGAAGCTATATACCTCGCAGTATCTGAGGAGAAGATACAACAAACTCTCTACAAGCGCAACGCAGCAGAGAACAAACCTCGTAGGAGCCAAACATTCAATTCTACTTCAACTTCATCTTCTAATTCTAACCAGTCCCTGGTCCCTCATAAACCAAACCACAGTAACCAACCTCAAGGACCTTCAGTCACTTGTAGGTACTGCAAATTTGCCGGACACACTATCGAGAATTGCAGGAAACGAGAGTATAATGACAAGATCAGGAATCATGTCAACTCTCGGCCCCTCTAAATAATAACAATCAGATGAGGAGAATCAACTTTGCGGTAGAACAGGAAGAAGAAAAATACACTGAGGAGACCGACAATAACCTACCTAACCCAGATGATTTAAACTAAACCTCGTCCCGTTCGGGTGTCGCACGGGACGCCCCCCTAACAATAAAGACACTACCGCTGTATCTACTAAATCTCACGTGAGTCACACTATAACCACCGTATCTGCCCATTCTACCTAGTACGCTGCATCCACTGTATCTAATCCAGGACGCGCCGTACGCGCTGTGCCCACTGCATCCACTGTATCCACTGCATCCGCTGTATCCGCTGCATCGACTGTATCTGCTGCATCCACTGTATCCGCTGCATCTACTGTATCCGCTGCATCCCACTTGTCCCGCGTTGTACGCGCTATTCCCGTCGCATCCTCTGTAACCAGCTCATCTCGCGCTGCTCGCACTGCATCCTCAGGAACTACAGCACCTGTAAAACACCCTAAAATAAAAGTATATGAAATATCATTTGACCCTTCAAAACGATCCTTACCACATATCCTAATTAACTCCACCGCTTCAGACTTACCTCTCACTCTTTTAATAGATACTGGTGCCTCAATAAGTCTTCTCAAAGACTCATCTATATTATAGATATTTCGTTACGTAATAGCGGTTTTGATATTAATCAAAACCGCTATTGCGTAACGAAATTCTTAAGCTTAAAGGGTTTGATTCCTCTAAAGAAGCCGTTCCAACCCTAGGTTCTTTTGATTTAAAATTATTTTTAGATAATACCAATAAAAAACACCTAACTCATGAATTTCATATTATAGGAAATATAGACTTACCATATGACGGCATTATAGGAAACGACTTCTTAAATAAATTTCATGGTCGAATAAACTTCAAACAGGAACTTTTTAAACTAAACACAACCACTCTTAAATTATTTTTTTCTGACCCATTCTATGTTATCCCGGCACGCACTGAAAGAGTTATCGAATGCACTGTATCAAACTCCGACCTCAAAGAAGGCATTATTCTAGACCAAAGTCCAACTGAACACCTTATAGCAAATTGTGTCGTCCGTGTTAAAGAAAACAAAAAAGTAAACTTAACTGTAGCTAATATCTCCGAAACCTCAATTAACTTAAAAACTAACCTTAATCTTAAACTCTCGCCTGTCGAAATTCTTGATCGAGATTATAATATACCTGCCGTTAATAATATCAATTATTACCCCGAAAGGGATTCTGCTACTAGAACCCAACGTGTCCTAGAGCTACTAAGAACGGATCACTTGAATGAAGAAGAAACCGAAGCTCTTTTCCAGGTCTGTGCAGACTACTCTGATATTTTTCACCTCCCTAATGAAAAACTTACATATACTAAACGCTGTTAGACATGATATTAAAACCGTATCCAACGAACCCATTCACACAAAAACCTACAGATTTCCCGAAATTCACAAAAAGGAAGTCGATAAACAAATCACACAAATGCTCGATCAAGGCATAATAGAACCCTCTGTATCCCCCTGGTCATCCCTTATATGGGTAGTTCCAAAGAAGCTGGACGCATCCGGCCAACAGAAGTGGCGTGTAGTCATTGACTACAGGAAACTGAATGATATAACTATCTGAGATACTTACCCTATTCCACAAATAACAGAAATTTTAGGCCAATTAGGTAGCAGTAAATACTTCTCCACACTAGACTTAGCTTCCGGATTTCATCAAATTCCTGTAAACAATGCTGAAAAAACGGCTTTCTCAGTGCCTCAAGGTCATTTTCAGTTTTCCAGAAAGCCGTTTGGGCTAAAGAACGCGCCTTCCACTTTCCAGCGGCTGATGAACACAGCCCTATCAGGCCTACAGGGCATCCGCTGTTTTGTTTACCTTGACGACATAGTTATATATTCATTTGACTTACTATCTCAAATACAAAATCTGGCCTCAGTATTCCGAGGACTTAGGGAATTCAACCTTAAGCTCCAGCCCGATAAATGCGAATTCCTGAGAAGAGAAGTAGCCTATCTTGGACACATTATATCGTCTGATGGTGTTAAACCTAACCCAGTTAAGATTAAATCAGTTATAGAGTTCCCTACTTCCAAATCCCCAAGGGATATTAAATCATTCCTCGGTCTTGTCTCCTATTATCGGCGTTTCATTCCTGATTTTTCAAAAACTGCTAAACCACTTACATCCCTTCTAAAAAAGGACTCTCCATTTTGCTGGCAGAACCAGCAGCAGGTGGCTTTCGACTGCTTAAAACAAAAACTCACATCGGCCCCTGTATTATGTTATCCTGACTTTTCTAAACCCTTCGTCCTCTCATGTGACGCCTCCAAACACGCTGTCAGCGCTATTTTATCCCAAGGCCCGGTCGGAAAAGATAGCCCAATAGCATACGCCTCTCGCACATTAAATAAAAGTGAGTGCAATTATAGCACCACAGAGAAAGAACTGCTAGCCATTGTCTTTGGCTGCAAGACCTTCCGCCCCTATTTGTATGGGCGAAAGTTCCAAATCATTACTGATCACCGACCTCTTAAGTGGCTTTTTTAATAAAGACCCAAGCAGCAAAATGCAACGCTGGCGCCTTAAACTCGAAAAATATGAATACGAAATAATTTACCGTAAAGGGAAACTTAACTCAGCATCTGATGCACTCTCTAGGTACCCTGTAAACCCAATACTACCGGAAAACCACTCAAATCTAAACCCTGGAAACCCTTCAATAGAACTACCTGGAAACTTAAATAATGAAGAAACCCCATATTCTTCTTTTAGCCCTCTTACTCTAGAAGATCTAGGTATACAATCTCCCACGACACTGAACCTCGACAGTAGCGAATTGCCTTCCATAGATCTACTAAAAAACGAAGAATCTCCGTTACCCTCTGACCCAGGAGATATTAATTTAAAAGAACCATCTCAACCCTCTAGCGTCTACCCTAGTGACCCCTCTAACAAAGTTAATCCAGATACCGTTACTCTTGAAAACATATCCTCTGAAGAACAGAACTCTCCTAACCCTGAAAATCAAACTGAAAGAAATTCACTTTCATTGCCTCTTCACCAAGAGACTCAGGATCCAGAATGTAGAAAGAACTTACCTCAAGGAACAACTCCACTAGACTCCCCAGTACCAAGTCTTACATCAGACATCGAGACTGCGACTCAATCATCATCACATACACCTATTTTAGAAGAAGATAACATCCCCACAAATGAATATTACTCCGAATTCCTAAAAGAGATAAGTAATAAAGAAAAGAACTTCAATACCAAAATAATAGAACATAACCAGTCCCTCATGAAAACCCAATGTAGAACAATCCTTATTCCTACTTCTATAGATCTAGATGAATCTAATCCATATGTCTTAGAAATTCTGGAAAAACTTACCGACCCCAAAGACACACTGTATAGCGAAAAACAGTTATATTCTTTCGAAAAAATATCCACAAGCAACAAAAATACTTACCTTATTTTCACAAAAGTCCACCACTTTGATGACTGCACATACCCTGAAATTTTTAAAACCCTGAAGACAATAAAAGATCACTTACTTTCAAGTAACAATGAAATCAAAGAGATTGCCTTATCAGACTTTAAAAACCCCTTCGAACATCATTCTTTTACTAAAATTTATAATATCTTAACATATCTATTTCATGATACAAACATAGTTATAAACATTTGTCATAATAAAATTTTCCCAGTCTAAGTGAAATAAAGAAAATCCTTAAAGAAAATCACGACATTCCTATCGCTGGTCACTTAGGAACTAACAGGATGCTAAGCAGAATCCAAGAAAGATATTACTGGAAGGGTATGAAGACAGATGTAGAAAACTTCATTAAAAGTTGTTCATTATGCCAAGAGAATAAAGCGCTCCCAAGAACTAATCGAGCCCCCATGCAAATCACTACTACTTCTACTAGTCCATTCCAAAGAATTTCCCTAGACATAGTCGGTCCACTTCCTGAATCCGGAACTGCTAAACTAAAATACATCATGACTATCCAAGACGACCTCACCAAGTTCTCTGTAGCCTACCCTTTACGCAGCACCACTGCAGAAGAAACAACGGATTGCTTAGTGCACTTTATCTCCCTTTTCGGAATCCCAAAAACTATTCTCACAGACCAAGGGACAAATTTCACAGCGGATCTCTTCAAGAAGACCTGTAACTTCTTAAAAATCAAGCAATTGTGGTCCACCCCATATCACCCCCAAACACAGGGAGCATTAGAAAGGAGTCATTCTACCCTCAAAGAATACCTCAAATCCTACGTAAACGAAAACCAAGACGACTGGCCTAAATATGTTTATACAGCCATTCTTGCCTATAACACTGCAGTACATAGCACTACAAACTTTTCGCCTTACGAACTATTGTTCGGACATAAGGCTTTTATACCAGACTCAGTGTATACACAAGACCTAACTACCTACCCTGACTATATTAGGATGCTTCAGCATCGTCTCAAACTATCCTGGGAAAAGGCAGTCGAGAATATCCTTCATTCGAAGGAGAGATCCAAGTCATACTACGATAACAGGACCCGTTCAATACAATATAAGGTAGGCGACTATGTCTACCTAAAAAATCACCTAAGAGTAAGGAAAGCTCTATCACCTATCTGGAAAGGCCCATATAAGGTCCTCACCGTCCATGGGAACAACACACTCACTCTGTTAATTAATAGACGTCACGTAAAACATCATTATGATGAGGTGAAACTTGCAGGTGTCTTCCCTAGCTCCCCATAAAGCAATAAATTACTAAATCATATGCATTATACTTTTCCTGTCAATGTTATTAGTTATATATATATATATATAAGGTTTAGGATTTAATATTTCTCTATTATTTCTCTATTGGCCGTGTCAAATTACATCAAGCCATTACCCTCCAGCGCTGGCGTGTATTTTGATTATATAGGAAAAACCAAAATTATTAATGGACATCTTAGCGTACTAATTCCGTTAGACGTATCCAATATAAAACCACACATTGAAAACAAAAATTCAATATTAGGAACAGTTAGGTATTTTTGCAAACAGACAGAAGTCATAGATAATCTAGAATGTCACAACATGCTTGAACCCCTTACCACTCGTTATAAGGATATAGAAAAAGAATATTTATCTATAGCACACTTAACTGATACTAGAGTCAAACGTGGAGCTTGGATAGGCGGTATTGGGACCGTGATGAAACACATATTTGGCACTCTAGTCTAGACGAAAATGACGCTGCAAATTATGATAATGCTATTAATCATGTACACGACGATCAAAAGAGGTTAGCTTCATTAATGAAAGAACATATACTAGTTACTAGGTCAACATTATCAGTTTATAATAAAACCTTGCATAAATTGAAATTTAATGAAGATAACTTAAACATGGCTTTCGACAAGCTCACTGAAAACATGAGAAACGACAATATTATTGTAAATAAATAATTAATTGTGTCACCAATTAATACAATCATAAATAACTTAGAATCTTCAATACATTGTTTATCATTTCAATTGGAGGATATCATTAATGCAGTTTTGTTTAGCGCTCTTAATTCTATACACCCCTCTGTAATAACACCACAACAATTATACCAAGAGCATGCTGATAATTATAGACACCTACCTAATGACCTAGAATTAGCCGTTAACCTTAATTTAAATTCTATTCATAGCATTATGACCATTTCTAAAATAATTAGTTATTTTATAGATAATAAGATTATATTTGTATTAAAGGTACCCTTAGTAAGCCCACGAGAATTTTAGCTTTATCATAATGTACCCTTACCGATACCCCACAACATAACTAGACCAGACTCATTCAGCGTGATCATCCCTAGCAACGAATACATTGCTATCACCAAAGACAGGTCCCACTATAGCAATATCGAGACAATAGACAGGTGTAAAAATATCAACTATCAGGATTATATTTGTGATATCACAACTGTGTACTCGTCAAGTGTTAACCCCAACTGTGAACGCGAACTACTGTCGAAAGTGATCACAAACTTCCCAGTGCAGTGTAAAACTGAGTTTATCCATGGAAACCTGGACATTTGGAAATCCCTTCGTAATAATAATTGGATATTTGTACAATCCTATCTAAGCAAATTGTCTATAGATTGTGAAAACTCGGAAACTATAGATATAAGTATAATAGGTACTGGAATGGTTAATATTACCATACATTGTAAAGCCTATTGCAAAGGTACTAAACTCTTACCTAATTATAACGTGTTAAATTCAAGTTTACCTGTAATTGATTTAGATTTTAAGCTAATTGATGACCCCTGTTGCAACATTACAAAATTTAAAAAGGTGAAAGATGATGTAGGTACCTTCTGTAAATCTTAAAAGTTTGACTTTAGAGAATCTGGACCTCCTCAAGTTTAACGACAGTAAAGTGATTAAAAAATTAGATGAAATAATCCAAGAGCCCCATATTATAAAATACGGGGTGCATTACTTTAATTTGTTCATATTTTGTATAATACTGGCTCTTTGTGTTGTACTTTATAAAGTCCGTTTTATATTAAATAGTAAATCAATGTCCATCCCTGACCGTATAGAACTCCCTATAATTAACCCCAAGAACCTAAATGAAGAAAATGACATGCAGACAGACCTTACACAGTCAGACTCAAGCCTAAAGAAACTAAACCTCCTAAAACCCGTACCCACCTATAACATCCATAAACTTTGAGGATCAACCCCAAAGTTTAGTCTTATAGGGGGGAAGGTGTTACATCCCTAAGATGTTAACTAAAGGGCTGACAACCCTACCTCGCTATCTTTTGCTTAAGTCAGCATATTCGTCTTCGAAGGCGAGTCCGCCTAGCGAACTCGCCAGTCTACTCTTAACTCCGGTCCAAGGTGGTCACCTTAAATCTAATTCCTTGTTTTTTTTTTTAAACCTAAAAGAGTAACCTCGTCCTAACAGTTCCATATTTTGACCATTAATTACTAAACCCAACGTCATATCAATACGGAACTTATATCCAAAATTGTGCAAAAGCAAGTACTAAAACTTGGCATTTTATTTATAAGTGTAAGTTGGATGCTTTATTAATAATCAATATTTTAAATTTTTCAAAGGAAGTAATTGTGTAGGGTGCCCATGCGTTATAAAAAAAAATGTTCATGCGTACATAAGTACTTATTTATTTTTTAAAAATTAACAAGAACATGTCACACATAAAAAATAAAAATAAAATGTAGATAACTATACCAAATCTGGTGGTGCTAAATTGAATATTTAGTATATTGTTTACCGATAAAAGGTACGTTCTTCAGCACTTACTTACTCATACTTGAAATAGTTGGAGTTAACTTATTACTTGTTAGTGGATAAATATCACAAAACAATATTAGTACCTATCGAAATAGGTATTATTGTGAATTTTAAAAACAATGAATCGTTAATAAATACATTCGTATGTGAAAATATTTCGCGGGAAACTTTGAACAGACCAGACCACAGACTAAAAAGAATATAATCCACATTTGGGTCCGTTCGGTAGAAAATGTCCATAGAGTTTGACTATCGATCGGCTTCTACCATCTGCACCGGAAGAGAAGCAGCTGGTATATTCTAATTTCTTTCTTTTCTCCCAGACCAGCATGTAAAGTTGACTTGACTACAGAATATCTACCTCTAATATGAATTACTAGCTTTAACCAGCGACTTTGTCTGCATAGAAGTCGACAATGGTCTAATTAATATGTTCAATTGGTTTTTTAAATTATTTATTTTGTTATTAAAATATTAATTTATTAATGTTAAAATGTTTGAATAGATTTGAGACAATACTTATAAAATTTGACAATCTTTAAAATAGTGTAGGAATTTAAAGGTCAAGCAGACCCCGGGAACTACTTTGTTTCGCCTGTTCCCTCCCCCTCATAAACATTTTCTTCTTTGATAGTTCTTTCCAATTCTTCTTAAACCTATTTATTTAAGAATTAAAATTCTGAGAAAACAAATAAAAACAAAATAATATCACAAAATTTATATTATAAGCTTATGGATTACAAATCATAGACAAGGATATGTACATGCAATATAAATTTAAAAATCATAATCAATAAATGTTACATTGGATAGCCGACTAAACTTGACAAGTTAGTTCCTTGAAAATCTAACACTTCATCAGGATTCACTTTTGATTTCTCTATTAGTGCCTGCTTACAAAATTTAACTTCACTCATATAATCATGCTTAATAAGCCTAATTTTACTTATAATTTGATTCCGGAGTGTTGCTTTCAAATCTGGATCCTGCAGCAAATTTAAAAGACTCTGCAAATCTTCAGGCAAAGTATCTGGACCATCAAATTCGATTTGTAATGTATTATTTTCTGCGGGCTTGATGGTTAGTTTTTTGAGACATATGTGGGTGAGGAGATCTGGCTTCTGAGCTACCTCTGTGCCATCATCGTCAAATACAATCTTCTTGTTCAGCGCACATGTACATTTTTCTTCATTTTCTAGGTTTACTAATTCATCACTTGAGCCTGGCGAATCTACTTCTAATAAATGACCGTATTTTTTTTCTATTTTCTTCACGATTGCTTTGCATTTCTTATAAACTGATCTTAATTCCTCTATATCACTTTTACTAATTTCGTTCACATTTTCTAAAGTCTCATCATGGGACCTTGCTCTTTTCTGTGGTAAATCTTCATTGGAATTTCGTTTCCGTTTATTTTTACTTTGGTGTTTTAGGTTCTGTGGTAATTTATAGTTCGCGAGTTCGAGAGCCCCATCAACATTCTTTCGCGATGACTGATCTAAAGGCATTTCAGTTTCTTGTTGTACAACCATAATTCAATTTGTGCTTTTTTATAACTATTATTTAATATTAATTCACAAAGCGCGCACATACTTTTGCTTAATTGACACATACGCCAGCCAAGCCAAAACCAACGCCATTTTGTTTTGTATTTATAGATTTTTGACATTGACAGTTAGTGTTGCACCTCAGTAGTAAACGAACTACAAATCAATCGATTATGTGTTGTAAGCTTAAGTTAGTGGAGCTCGCCACATTTTTAACCTTCGACAAAAAATGAGGTATTATAAGCTTGACACCAATAGCCCGTCTGTCAGTCTGTATCTGTAAGCAATGTAACTGTCGAACGGATGGATTGATTTATTAAGTGGAAGCTAGTTTCCTTGCGGTGGTTATTACCTATGTTTGGTGAAAATCGTTTAATCCGCCTATCAAAAGTAACTGGTGGTGAACACTTGTGGTTTTTCTTAATTTGCTTGGCAAATAAACTAGTGAAAAGATTTAGTTTGGAAACAACGCCACATCCCGCCTCGCCACATAGATTAAAAAAATCCTGGTGCCGCCCTCAATTCAGGTCTGCTTAGTTGTAATTTGTAAATAATTAACTAGAAACCTCATAAACTTTATATTCTAAAAAAAGTATTATTACATAAAAATTATGCATACTGCAATATATTGGGGAATTAATCTAATAAACGTTTGATGGGGTAATTTTATTTTAGGTCTACATCAGGCTACTTAGTTGTTGAGCAATAATACAAACGTGACTCAATCGACTGACTCAAATTTTTGTTATGTAATTGCACAGCACTATCGACTCCGACAAACGGCTCCGCCGCGCCGTAGCTACCTGAGCAAGCGTGCGTCATTTCCTAATTTGTGCGTCATTTTCATTCCTCAAAGCCGGTGTAGATGGCGTGGTGTAACATTAGGTAGCAGGCTGTGGTAGTTAAAGGTGTACCTGGTACCCAGGGACCGGATGAACCAATTAATTTCAAAACCCTTAAAAAAGGTAACCCTTATAAAAAATAAGCTTAAATATTTGGAAACCTCATGAATGACTTTCCTAGTAATATTATGAATAACCCTTTTGATTGGGAAATGCAAGCAATATCGAAAGGAATAAGCGCTTACCAAGCCTGAAAGGGAAACCCTTTCTTGATTTAACTTTCCGCTTTTTAAAAGGATCTTCGTCAGCAGAGTTAAGAGATATAAATGGGTTATAATTCTATGGGATTATAATTTTGGTTTATAGTTTTGGCCTCTATACTCTATGTTCGTCACACACCTCCCCTCCAGTCACCGCACGCATAACTCTTGACTTTTTGATTGGTATTTCATATAATTCCTAAAATCGCAAGGAGGCGCACGAAATGAGGTTAAATTGTTGTTAAAACTAGTACCTAAGTTTTACAACATAATTATTAAATAAGCTAAATAAAAGTGATTCTTTTCTAGTGTGCTAATAAAAACCATGGGTAACGCGACTTCCAGTTTTTACTATTCTTCAATTATGTTTTCTTCTTACGTCTTTAGTTTATATGCTCTTTTGATATCAGAGTAAATATATTACATAAATAAAATCACATATATTTATAACGAGTCGCGGCCGAGACCCGTTCACAAAACAGAATAAACTAGCTGTGATCTTAGTGTAGGTACTTAGTAGGTATGAGTCGGTTCGGTTGGCGTTCGCGCCTAGAGCCTTGGTGCACCGCACCGCAGGATAACGTGTTGTTTAGCGCTTACGAAGGGGTTTCCCTTTCGAAAAAGGTTAGTCAATCGTCTTAGGCTCAATTTACACTGCGGCGGAATCGAAGCGAAGCGACGAAATCGTACATAGCATAATGAACTTTATGCCAAGCGTATAATGTTCAAACTCTGGCGTTGCCGGCGGCGACGCGACGATTCGCTTGACTTCGGTGCGACTCCGCGCGTCGCCACCGGCAACGCCAGAGTTTGAACATTATACTATTGACATAAAGGTCATTATGCTATGTACGATTTCGTCGCTTCGCTTCGATTCCGCCGCAGTGTAAATTGAGCCTTAGTTTTTCGTAAAGGTTGCAAAGTATTTAATTAATGATCGGGAAAGCCTTTGATAAGGTTTCCTTCTTAAAGCTATCCAAATAAAATATCCAGCAAAGGCATAAGGGTTTTTAATTAAATAGAAATACCAAGCTCTTCAAAAACCTAGGTTAAAACCCTCAAAAGGGAAAGCGCTACCGGTGCCTGCTGGTACCTACCACAATAATAAATACATATAATAAAATTGTCCCCATATTTTCTGTAACAATTTTATGAAAACATGCATTATGTAGGTACCTAGTATGGTCAGGCAATAAATTCGATTGTTATAAGTACTTAAAACAAAAACAGTAGCTTTTTATACATGGTTTTATATTGCTTAGCACTTATTTTTCTTTTTCTTCTTTTTAGGGATATGACAATCAATATCAACATCAGTCTTCTGACCATTTTCTGTTTCTGGAGACAGTGATTTAGTTTTATTCTTTTTATTCTTCTTAGAAATATTTCCTTCTGGAATTACTTCTGAGTACTCTTGCCTATCTTTTTTACTTTTTTGAGGTGGCATTGGATCCCCTTCAATAGAGTTATCTATCTTGTTTTTCTTAGATTTAATAACATTTTCCACTTCCATATCAACATGTTTTGATTTTTTCTTTTTCTTTTTCGCATTAACTTCTAAACTTACACTATTTTCTTTCTCAACTTGATTTTGTGTCTCTGAAGTAAGATCCAGTTCTGAAACACATTTATCTGAATTTGATTTTTTAGATTTTTTCTTTTTCTTTTGTTTACGCATTCCATCATCACATGTTACATTTGTTTCTAATAAATTAATATTTGAACTTTCCTCAGTTTTGGACCCAAGGAATGAAAGTGGCTGAAATCCAGAGATGTTATTAGTGTTTTGATCGTCTTGGTAATTTGTAGAAAATCCTTTGAAAACATACTCGGCATTACCATCTTCCTCTTTGTTCACATTGTTATTGAACATGAATGTACTCTTGGTGTTAAAAGCTGCAAGTTTACTCTTAAAATAATCTTCCATACTTCCTTTTTCTGTAAATAATTGTTCTGTTTCTTTAACATCTTTCACTTCCTTAAATTCTTCAGAAATTACTTTTTCTTCTTTATCCTGATTTTTCAATGTTTTCTTCCCAAAAATATTTGCCAAATCCTTTTCACTGTAGCGGGTAAGGTCTTTTCCTCGTGTAAACTTATGATAGTGAACTCTAGCTTTGCTTTTCTTTGATTTTACTTCAAGTGATATTCCACTGTGTAGTTTTTCTACAATTGCATCATCTGAAATATTCAACTGAGGATTATTATCAATTGATTTAAAGAATATTATCATCTACATTAACATTACAAAACCATCCATCCCTTTACACCTATGTGGCGTCTTATCTCAACAAATCGGTAAGATCACTTGGGGCAGCAGCCGGGCTGGTAGAAACAAAAAAAAAATTCAATTTTGTCAACACATTATGATTTTGTACCTGTGGCTGTTGAAACTGTTGGCCTGTGGTGTCCAGAAACAAAAAACTTTATAAGTGAGATAGGACGCCGCTTAACAGACAAAGGTTTAGACCCCTGCTCCAGATAGTATCTGGTTCAAAGAATTACCATCGCTATACAAATAGTAGACACCGCTAGTGTGATGGAAGGAATCAAAAATTCTACCCTTAGTACCTTTGAACCAGGTACTAAGGGTAGAATTTTTGATTCCTTTTAGACTTATTTTAGTTTTAGTAATATTATTTCAGTTTCATCATTTAGTGTAATTTGTTATCTGTTTTATTTATCAATATTTTAAGTTTTTAGCTTCTACTGTTTTATTTAATGCTTTTTTCATGATTAAATGCTTTGTTCATCCACTTTTAGACTGTATTTACACTTCAGCCTTCCACAAACGTTTACATTTACATCACTATAATACTAGAAAAACATGTTAAAATAAGGATTTTTAAGTCGTAAAATATAAAATTAATCACTAGATAACCATAAAATTTGCAGTGTCTTACCATTGGATAAATTCGCCAATAAAGCATTAAAATCGTCTTCGGTCTTTGTCCACTGGTCGTTCCTGTCTTCGAAACCCAATCCTTTCTCATCATTCTTGTATCTAGCCACTACATGCTCCACAATTCCATTTTCATTAGCACCTAACCCCTTGCCAGAACTCCAACCCATTTTCTCCAGCATACGTTGACCGAATTTATTGTTATCATTACTCCAGGCATTATTCTTTGCACGGAGATTAATCACTTTTTGTTTCCGACGAGGTCCCGCTAACATAGACATGATTTTTAATTAAAAATTTTATTTACAAATCACATTGCAAACGTGTTTTTGTCCAAGTGACAACAAAATGGCCGACTTGAATTGACGGACGGACTACGAAAACGTCAGAGAGGGAACCTGATAAACTGAACTGAAGTTCGTGCAAGTTTGCCCGAAACAAGGTCGTTGATTGGTAGATCGTTTTTGTAAGGTTGGTAGCGCTAAATACGCCTGCGTTCCGTTTCCCATTCGTAATAAAAATAGTGAACT
This sequence comes from Acrobasis suavella, assembly GCA_943193695.1. Taxonomy (NCBI): domain Eukaryota; kingdom Metazoa; phylum Arthropoda; class Insecta; order Lepidoptera; family Pyralidae; genus Acrobasis; species Acrobasis suavella. Next base: position 37,684,128 of record OW971928.1, read on the forward strand.
TTATTACTATCTAACCAACGTCAGGCTTACCTTCTATTTTTATCATTATTTTAGGTTTAGGATTATAGGTACCTACTCCGAATTGATACATATTATAAATGGAATACCTACCTTAATAATGATAAAAATGGTAATATTAGTAATGCTAATGCATATCGTATACATATTTATCTTGTTACCTACATACGAATACACCCTAATCACATATTTATCCGTTACGGGACAGACAGTGCCTTCAAGCCTCCAAGCAAGGCTCATTATGCAACCTGAATTCGTCAATCGTCAAGCGTGTAGGGATTTATGGGAATAAATGATAACAGGAAACGCCTTTCAAAGGCTAACCTCCAAATTCATAAAAAAAATACAAACGTTTTCTAAACCTAATTTAGGTAAAATATGTTTTGTCTCGTTCTTTCAATGTCAAATATTGAGAAGAGGAAAAGGGACAAAACATGTTTTTAGCTAAAATAGGTTTAGCGAATGGTTGTATTTTTTTATGAATATGAGGGTAAGTATTTACCTCTAACTTACTTTGGGGCAAGCTCAACCTGTGTGATTTGTCCGTATTTTTTATTAAACGAACCGTGTTTTTTCCTATAGCTATGTTTTTCATATGTATACATAACATAGCTTGCATACATTGGTACTGAATGTAAAATCGTGATTGAACAACCGTATCGCATGCATATCGCATGCTCCGAAAAGACATTTAAACAAAGAGATTATCATTTTGTTTACAACATCGTTTCTAAACTATGTTTATTAATAAAAACAGGAACCGGAAAAACACACTGTCTGTATAAATAAATAAATAGATACGGACAAATCACACAGATTGAGCTTGCCCCAAAGTAAGTTAGGTATATAATTACAGTTACATTGCCGCCCCAAATTTTAACAAGAAAATAAAACAGTAAAGAGTCCTACACACGTTGCAACTTGGCGTGCAATCTGCAGCAACAATGTCCTTGTCAATTTGCTTTTCAGTCCCAGCAAATTGAGACTTCAAGCCTCTCCCAATAAAGTGAGATTTTTTCCTTATTTAAAATCACCCTTAATCAACGCACGTAGATAGGTACCTATTTAAAGTTTTTGTACAGAAGAAGCTACTGCCCGTTTTCTGTTGCCTATAACTCACTTCGTCGCCTCTTAAGACACCCGTGAAAAGGAAAAGGGGGGTGACAAATATTTTATTCTTTACTCCGCCACCCACCATTGATGCTCGTAACGAATGCCGTCCTTCTTTCCCAGATGCCCTGGGTCACGGCTCTTGGCTGTATCTATTGTAAACACGTATACGGTAAAAATTTCCATTATGGACCGTCGAATTAAGGGCGGGGAGGGGGGGAGGGGGGAGGGGGGGGAGGGGGGAAGCCCCCCTGTGCCGCCCCCACCCCGCGGAGCCCCATGGTTACGGAGATATTAATGGTTAAAGTTTTGAGGTTAGAATTTAAATTTCCATTATAAATCATCAATTTAAAGGGGGAGGGGAGGGGTAAGGCAGAAGGGGTAAAGGGAAATACCCCCTGCACCACCCCCACCCTGTAAAGCCCAATGGTAACAGTGATATTCATGGTTAAAGTTTTGTCTCGGACTACCTAACTTTCTGTCCATAACTTATACTACATGATATAAAACACAACAAAGTAAAAAAGATAAGGCCCTTTAATCAATTTTATATACATATTTAATTGCCTTAATTAATTCCTCATATGGATCCAAGTGATTTATCATATTTCTTCGCCTCCATGAATACTCGCACAACCAATCAAAGAAATCATGCTTATTTTGATTTTGTCAAAATTGTTTTTTTAATCCTCTCCACTGGCTCTCAATACGCTGAGTGTGTGTCCCATCTGGTGCCACAAATTTTTTGTATGGGAATGAGACCTCTTTCTTCTGCAAACTCAATACACTGTTGATGTGTTCCCAATTTGGCAAATATTCTTCTCCAATTCCACATGGATCTGATAAGAAACAACAAAACTGTGATTTAAAATTACAACTTTGCAAAGGGACTTGAGGAATTTGGGGGAGGATTGCCAAAGATGCCAAACTTTCTTTACAGATATTTCTAAACGTTACATCTCCGGCGCTGCGGGAAGTGCAGCCCCTCCGCCCTTGCGTAAGAAAACACAGGCACTCATGCTCGCCTTCGCAGCTTCGGCTTGCTGGTCGCCTTCGGCGACCAGCCTCAGCCGCTACGGCTCGCATGGTGCCTGCGTTTTCTTACAGCGGGCGGGGGCTGCCCTCCCTCCGCGCCTCCGGCTATAAAAAACACTACGAGTATAGGGCAAACAAGACTACGTGAAGTCGGGGTTGGCCAATTCGGATTTGCCCATAAATTTCATGTGAATAAAATTGATTCTATATTCTGGGACAATTTTCACAATTTCTATAGCCAGCCCAAATGTTTAATTGTTATAAATTGGAAAAATTACCTTGATTTGTATTACTTTTCCAACATTATACAAAATTAATCAAACAAAACTTACCTTAATTCATCCGAGTAAGGATTAATTCTTCTGCCAGATGACCCAGTATATCGGGGCATCGCAAACTCCCCATCCTCGCCTTCCGATGAACTGCCAGCCTGTACTCCGATGGGACTAGCTATCCTGCTAGGGACAGAAATCCCACTGGGACCTGCGACTGGTTCATCGAGCACCGATGGTAATATAGTAGGCACAAGCGGCTCTATTGAGTCCATCACTCGCGCACTACTAACAGACGGCGTTGAAGAGGAGGCCGTGACAAGCGGCTCATCTGAGTCCAACACTTTCACACTCGACTCTTCACACACAGAAGCATGGGGCTTTGGAGACGTAATGGTAGCCACACGTTGTTGAACACAAACAGGAGTACGTTAAAATCACGATCTCGACTGCAAGAGCAACAAAGTATGACTGACGCTAATAACTGACAGATGAAAGGACGATAACGACGTCGTTCCGTTCCAAACAATGTAAACAATCAAATTCTTTGTTTTTGCGTAAATACTTAATATTTATTAATAATACAGCAACAATTATTGCTCGTTTAACCTAAAAATGCAAATATAATATAAATCATAATAAATATGTAAAAATAAATAACGTATTTAAAAAAAAATATAAACAATTCAAATTGATAACAAAAACCTAACCCAGAACGGAACGTTTACTGACAACTTCACGGAACGTGACCTGTCAACTTTGACGTCTGACAACCTATAAATTTGCAAATGGCGTGCTTTTTACCAAATTTGAATGGAAACTTTAGAAATTTATATCTCGTGAACTGTGAATTTCCGCAATTAGAAAATTTGTAAGAAGCTTTCTATTTATGAGTACTATCTATAAAAAAAAACTGGACTTCCAATTCGACGGTCCATAATGGAAATTTTAGCCTTCGTCTTGTTTGGATAAACTTACCTATAAAATAACTATTATTACGCAACAGATTACGATTATGAGTGATGTCTAAAGTACGTACACAAATGCTGTAATTTATATGCCCTATTAGATATTATTAATAGACATGATAGACGTTAAATATCATTCATATGTAAATGAATATCTACTCAAAAGCATATTGATCATAGAACATTTTTTACTTTTATGATTATATTTATAATAGTCTTTAATGTATGTAGGTAGCGTATAACAAGTATTTTTAATTAACAGTACCTAGATAACAGATTAAGATATTATTAATATTATTATTTTATTTAAGAAGATACTGTCTCTTGTTTAATAATAACATCATTTTCATTTTTAAAGCTCAATAATTAAAACACCAAACCTTTTAAACGTTTAGTATTAAAATACGGTAAGCCAGGCGCAAACTTGATATTCAAAACAGTATCCGCCTTATTATAAAACACAGACTAACTTTGTTACTAGGTTTAAACCATTATACGCCCAAAATGAAGTTGACGTTGACAGGTGAGATAGTGTGATATTACTAGATGTCAACTTGATTTGGTCGGATAATGGTTTAAACCTAGTAACAAAGTTAGTCTGGGTTTTATAATAAGACGGTATAAATTGGCAAAAAATCATACACAAAGTAAAGATTTTCTCAAAGCAAATTGAATAAAATTAGTACAACCAGGTAGGTACAGTTAAATTTTGCCTTTTAGTATGCGACTCTAGTAATGACTTTCGACATAGGTACGACGAATAGGTAATTATCTATAAAATTAAAACAATATGATGAAATGGACCTAAGCGCATAATTTGGAAGATGGGATAATTAATCTAGTTTGTACATTTAACTATTTTTAGTAGTCCTCAATGGTGATTGAAAATGGTTTTATGGGGTTTTCGTGTGTGTGTAAGTGGCCAACAGGTGTCAGATTTATCAAGCTGCCTAAAAAGGCATCTAACATAGCTTGACGACTGCCATACAATGATGAGATGACAGCCGGGACCAATAACTTATACGTGTCGTCCGAAAGACGGCGAAGCTCGAGAATTTTTATACCACTTGTGGTCACCAATCTTAGAGCGGACCTCGCCCTTTGTCACTTTACTTGCGAAAGAACTAGTAATGGCCCTCCGGCCGGGTCACCGAGCTCCAAATTAAAAATGGTAAATAACAACGATTCCTGGCAGTGGTAATGGGGTGGTTTTTATAATTGGCTTTCTATTATAATAGACACCACTTGATGACTGCAAAAAGACGGCCTCCAAGCGCTTTCCCACAGCAATAAAATAAAGCAGGATGACATAAACGGCCCTATTCCCAGAGCATCTTGTCAGGTACGTCTCAACCAGTTATTGAAGAAAGCTGCGATGTTTATTACGAAAACGAGCTATTCTACTATGGGCATCGATTCAACCAACTGGATATTAGCACATTGTACTAAATGCCTGAATTATGATAATTTCTATGTAAATTTACAAATACCTTGTATGATTATCTTAACGCGTTCCCTGTTCCATCCATTGCTATGATGCTTCGAAGTCCGATATTCCGGTTTCACGTTCTCCAAAGATGATTTCATGCAAATGGTCATGTAAGTTACTGTGAATACCGTGCAAAAGTGGAGAAGTTAGTAGGAAGATTTTATGTTGGTTTCATCAATGGTGATAAGATAAGCTTACCAGTTCATTAAATCAGAACAAGCTAATCCACTTAAAGATAAAGCTACTTATACAAATGTATGGAAGCCGTAGCAGAGAGAGTTTGCGTTTTCTTATATGGCAAATTGATTATACGCGGTCGGTGAAATTGCGCGAAAACGTTGCGTGAAGTATCCGAACGTATGAACATGGCAGGAAAATTGATTTGCGGATAACTTCGTTGTAATCAAGTAAATAGTAAATTCAAATTAATTCTCATACTCTGATAGGTAGATAGTCTTCTTCTTCTTATCGAGTCGAAATGGCTTAAATTAGATATTGTTAGACCAGAACCTAGCCACGGCAATCGCCCTGTCACACCCCTGTCATCACAGTCACACAAACTGTTGCCAGTGTTCTAACCCCATTTGGCTCTGCTCTCTCGGCATCTCCCTGTACCAGATCGGAGGCAGTATAAAGATTTCCAAACAACAAATAGATAATCTAAAAGATGGCTAAAAGTAAAGCGATACACTCTCTCTTGAAACATAATGGAGAAATAATATCCGGCCAAGTGCATGTCGGGATACGCGCAGTATAGGGTTCCGTAATAGTTGCGAATGGCAACTTTGAGTTTACTTTAGGGTCTTGGGACCACTTTAGGACTTTGAGTTGCACCTGAGTCCTGACCCTAACGAAATGTACACTATAAAACCAAATGTTTTAGAAACGAACCCCTAAATCGAAAAATGGCGTTTACAAGCTCACAATATTTTTAAAAGACCTATTCAACTAGCTACCCCAAATATATATATTTTTCACAATTTATTTCATCCTTTGTCCATGCCAAATTACAGCTGTTACGAATATTCGCATTCGCATATGCGTAACGTGATTATTTCAACCAATACGAAGCGTTTATTTCACCTGTGTTTTCTATGTGATTGCCTTTTTTTATTATAGTTGCAGTATGCTGCAGTTGCTCAATTGCCCATATCGTAAACAAATAGTTTATGGTATTTAAACTATTTTGGGATCATTAGACAATTTTCAGTTTGGAACCGGGAAAGAAAAGTGAAATATGGCAATTTTTAAGCCCATAGATCCTGAACAAAATTTTGTTTGAGAAAAATTACTCCACAATAGGGCACAACTTTTGCTCTGCGAACAAATTTGAAAACAGTTCATGCCGAAAGATACGAAATGCTAAGAAGCATTTCGTATTTTTCCTATAATATTATATTTCTACCTCATCAGATTTCCCCAAAAAAAAAACAAGGAATTGATTTCTTTACTTCCAGCGGGGCCCTTCGTGAATTACAGGTGTACAGACTAATAAAATAAATTTTTGTGGAGACCTTTTTTCTACCCTTCAAAAATTATAGTTCTATAATCAAGAAGAAAATAGTTTGCAAGATATTTACGAAAAACGTTTTACACTAAGCGGGCAGTCAGCTCCTTTGCTATTGCAGTTTCTACGTACAGTACTCGTATAATAACTGAAAGTTTATAATACCTACAGCTAAAATTCAGACGCATAAATCAACGGAGATCAAAATACCTACCTTACCGAAAGTTAAAATTGCTGAAACGAGATATAACGAAAGTTGAAATAATGATTTTCAAAATGACGAATAGGTAGTCAAAATCCCGAAAATTAAATGTCCATACTTTAGCGATACTCGTTATACATGGGCGTACCCAGTAAGGGGGGTACCTGCCCCTTAAGGTGTTTCTTATAACGATGAAGAAAAAATTTTTCGTATATTCCACGGGTCACCTCGTCATTTGATACTTTACCCTAAGAAACTATTTCAGTATTATTTTCAAATTTTTAAAGTTGCATTTATGGGTCGCTACCAATATTCAAATTTTAATTAAAAGCTCAAAATCACTGCAGAGCTTAGATTTATTTTTACATGACACAGGGCATTTAAATACGAAATAAGTGATATTATTTCAAATAAATATTTATTACTAAAACCCTGAAATCATTTATTGAAAGATACAAGGGATGGTTTGTATTAATATAAGGTATTTTCAAATACACTCCGTAATCATCAAGAGCAAATCTTGGCTTTTGCTCTTTTTAATTGTAAATATCAGCAATATACTTAATTATTATATTCATCTTTTCTCAAAACCTTCCTGAGGTTCACCAGTTGAAAAGAAAAAATAGTTATGTTTATATATAATATAAGTACCTATAAAAATACATCATTGTTTCAAGTTTGTAAATAGTCGTTCAGAAATGTTGATGAGTAACCTAGAATATAAGAAAAATATTAGTATTTGCTAGTAACAAAGTCTGCAGTGTTTTGTTTTAAATATGTTTGATAATAATACTTATTTTTTTTTTGTAATCTAGCCTATGATTAGTAAATACAATTGGGAAAAAAATCATTAACTGAAATTACATTGTTAAGTATTATGAAATACACTAGCTATTAATTTAAGCAATTAGTAGCCAGTTTTAGTTAGTTTTTTTAAAGGTTGCATAACTTAAGGATATTTACTGGTGCTTACTTTCAAGTAGAGGCTTGTAACCAATATTTTTACCACAACATCACATCGAAAAAATATATTTCTTTCACTGATATCTTTTTCGGTTTTGTCGATTCAAATTCATGTTTAAAACGGGTCAAAAGTATCGTAATATTAGGTTTCTGCTATGTATATACATCAGGGTAGTCCAGCAAATCACCAGCAACACCTTATTCAGTAACTCTAGTATGAGTATTATGATAAGATTCAAATAACTTCCACTATCCATTTCTCATTTTTGTTCCGCAAGAGTAATCTTGTTTGTGGCCACTTGTACACTCATTGGTCACTCAGCATTGTCAACTAAGGATTCCAACGTGAATTTTGTTTTCTTTTCACTATTATTGGCTCCAAAGGAGCACAAATTCTACATAAATATCTTATACCGGTTTTTACAGCAGTGGTGTCGAAAGGCTGAAATTCCATGTAGTTAGTGTACTCGTGTTGCAGACATTTGACATGCTTCAGGTGAAAAAAGGAATGGGGAAAGAAAAGGAAGAAGACCTTTGTGCATATTTCGCTATAAAACATAAAATAACCACTAATTTCAATCAATTAAGGAGACTCCATAGTCAAATGTCCATACAATGTTATTTCAAAAGTTTGACACCTCTAAGTTTGGTCTAAAAATTAAAATAAAAAACACTGATTCACATTTTACTTACAATAGAAATTCAAATCACAACGTGACCGGGTAACATTTTAAAATTCGAAAAATAAGAAGCACCCTACTGCCCCTCCAATGGATTTTGTTTACTATCTACCTTTGTCGATAAAAGTTATAAAACAAAGAACTTTTTGCCATTTGCAATACATATAATATGCATCTTTTAACAAGTTTATTTGCCAGGAAAATTAAAATAACCCTGACTTTTAAGCGTTCACCACCAACTACTTTTGAACGGCTAAACCGATTTTCATCAAACATAGCTAAGAAAACTGGTTTTCACGTAAAAAAACCGCATCTAAATCGATATATATACTTGATGTCTACATTCGCATTTGCATTCGCATTCGGATTTGCATTCGCAGTCGCATTCGCCTTCGCATTCGCACATTCGCAGCCAAAATATTCGCTTCGCGAATGTAGAACATTTGACATTCGTAACATTAGCTTTCTAGTATTTTTTCCTAGTCTGAGTAGAACCGCGGACAGACAGCCAGACCGACAGACATAGCATAACTATAAGCGTTTCTTGTTTACTACGGAACCCTAAAAAGCATGCAGGTCCATTTATAAGTAAAGACCTTTAAAATAAATAATTAAGTTGCGTTCCTTGTTTACTACGGAACCCTAAAAAGCATGCAGGTCCATATATAAGTAAAGACCTTTAAAATAAATAATTAAGTACCTAGGTAAGTAAGTACCTACTAATCTAAATAATTTTAGCTGTACAACGTCATCTGCAGTCTGCTGCAGTATAACATGAACTAGCATGGCATGGCATACCCTTTTGGCGTTGCGTTGCATTGGACAACGTGGTCATTTTGTAGATTTGCAGTTATTTCGAGCGACCTATATTCGCTTTATACCGGCTTCTGCCATTTTACAAATTTAATTCAGTTTTATAGTAAGTTAAAATCCTAATCCTATTCCTTCTCTCTAGAAACGGAAGTTAGTAGTATTAGAGGAATAAAATGACTATCAAATTTTTGTGACTTTAATAGGATCAAATAACATTTGATTCAAAAAAGAAAATGTAGGAAAAATTTACTTTTGAACTTTATTTTTAATACCGCTAGTCTAAATAAACGATGATTGGCTATATGAAAAAGCAGCAAAAGAATTCGATATCTACCTTTATTTATTTAACTTTATTACAAATGTATAGGAGGATTTAAAACCTAGTCTTTATCTACCCTACCAGTCAACCCACTGGTAATGCCGAGATTAAGAAGTCTTTTGAAGGAGGTGCAAAATATGTAATTTGTAAGATACTTATAATAATAATAATGATATAAGATTAATACATATATTAATAATATATATCAATTAACTTAAATCCAAAATATACATTGATATAAAATATAATAACCAATACGTATGTACATATATATTATTATACAACAAATACGTCCCTTAACTACATATACAAAAGATACGTACTTCTGTTTGAGAAAGTAATCTACTATGATGGTATGATAACGGCATATACTTAAGTACTAACTTTGGCTTAATCGGTTCAGTTCATCTAACAGGATACATATATCAATGTTATAAATATATGTAGTAGCATATGCATCAAATCATAACATAGGTAACATAATAAAATTACTGATCCGAAAAATACAGTAGGTACTATCCGGATTTGCCCTACAATGTTCCAGCGTTAGCCACAGTATGCAAGTTATTGCCACTGCATCACGTCATGTAAAGTTACATTATTTTAGATTCGATGGATGAACACCAACTGGGGTGATACCTAGGCGTTATGGCAAATATGATGTAACAGTTTCCGTCAGTGTGTATAAGATTTCAAATTTACACTTCCCTATTGAAATATTATTGAACTTTTAAAAAGATCAAATCCATGTTTGCAATCAACCTATACCAGGATGTAAAGGAGCCGTTGTTGGACAGAGAGAGATTAAAGTAGCTGACAAAATTACAATAATCGTGTTTTTTTTCTCCAATATGATAAATTAACTTCTTTGTCAGTAGAATAAAGAACATTGATATAGGTAATCATACCTTTTAATGTCATTATACATTTAACACCAACGGAAATTGTATGGTCAAAGAACTTGCCGGTTTATGACGTGGGAACGCCAAGGAATGACTCACAATGCATGCATTTTTAGTTATGTACATACCTTAGATTTATGTTTAAACATACTTCAAACCCTTTAGATTTCTTGGTAACCAATCGAGAAAACAGGGAGCCCGTAATTAAAGGAGTTAGCGGTGTATCATGGAGGTTAAATGTTAAGCCCAAGGCCGTAGAAAAAAGAAAATTTGCAAGCCACTTTGCTGTCCACAGCTGCGAATTGGCGCGAAACAGGTTTTGGCGGGAACAGTGACGTCACCTGACATGTGCCTTCCTCCGAATTTGATGCTGTCCGTGCAAAAAATGGGCCTTTCATTTCATCGACGATCCATTCGATTTTACGGCTCTTTATTATTACGTTAGTGCTTTGTCCTCTCGCATTGTTTTTATGTTGACTGGAGATATTGACTGTAATTTTTTAATGTTTTAATTTCATTTTTGAGTCTAAATTTAATAACGATTAAACAGGTGACGATGTTAAGATAAAAGTTATTGTAATACCGAGAAATTCAAACAAAATAACACGTGAACGTGTTATTAGAGGTATATTGTGTTCTAACAAAAAGTAATAAGATGACTAAGCTACTAATTTGTCAAAAACCTGTATGCGTGTTGAACAAATGGACATGAGTAGAACAGACATCATATTTCGAAACTAGTCTCGGTTGTGGACAGTCTTGGCAGGCCGGTATGCATGAACAAGTACAACATACATATAGATAGCTACAGTATAGGTACCTATATACTGTGCCTACTGCAATACGCTTTTCAAGGTACTATGCACGAAAGAATTGCATCATATTATCAGAAATATAGCCAATTCTCCAGCCTTGCGCTTATGATTCAATGAAAGTTAGATTTCATTTCAATAAATAAGATTAGTCGATGTAAATAACAATAGAAAGTATGAAAATGTTTCAACTACTTATATCCTGTTGCTGTTAATCACAACAAATTATAAATATCAGGAAATCACGTTCCATACAAACATCAGAATACTTTATAATATGATTATAACCCTAACTGAAACTTGCAATTTACACAAATTAATTTCTATAAAAATTAATAATAGTTACTACTTAATTAAAATAAGAAGTGGTAACGCATTCAGTGCGTTAGTGATTTCTTTTGTCACTTACTTCGAAACTGTAAACTTTGGGCATTTATATTATACCTAAATAATTGAGGAGTCATTGCACTTATTCATAGGTAGGTATGCAACAAACGTGTTTCGCCTCATCGATACTCGGGCGGCTTACCTGGGACTGAGAGTCACTCCGGACGTGGTTCAGATTATTCACCACTAATCCGTTGTCTGGTGCCATTGGATCCATTTTTGTAAAAACATCATCCAAATACACACAATCCAAACGTATACTGTTTCAACCACAACACATTTCACTTGAAAACGTTAAACTCTTCGAAAGTCTGAATATCTCCAGCAACTAGAAAAACCTATCTAGGCTCACAACTATTGGCACAAGTCCGAGCCTATAAGGCTTCACTGGCTTACTTTAAACAAAACAGTTGCACACACACTGAATCAATAACAAGTAATGACATTATGGACTATTAAAGTTACAAAACAGGCATATTAGTTTTGTCCGGAGCAGGGCCTGGCCGTTTCTAAGGACGCCAGGCGGCGAAAAGTTAACCGTGCGTGATTTCTGGGCGCTTTCAAAACCAAATGGTCTTAAAAGCTATCAATCTTTGCATACCAGAGTGGCGAGGTGAAACGGTCGATCTTGTTTTGGTGCCTGCGGCTGGGCGAGGGAAAGGGACGACGTATCCGCAGGTAGACCGCCCCGAAGTGAGCGAAGTATCTACAGGTTTTGCTCTCCCACTACAAGGAGGCACGGAGCGGACTCAGCCTCGAAGCTTTAAGTTTTAGTTCGAATGTTCAACAAGCATTGACCAGTCGCTAACTGCCCACTTGACCGCTATGTTGACCATATCAATGACCTCACTTTAGTCAAGTCACAAATTGTTCATAAAAATTATGAACTAACTTTAAGTTTGTAGTTTTCAACGTAAGAATTTTGTCGAGATAATAATAAAAATATAAAGAATAGTTGAATCGATCGATCGAATCGATAAATCAAACCGGTCCGTCCCCCAATGCATCTCTGGTGAAGGCCGCGAGAACTAACCTCCAAGCGGGACACTCCTGCGCAAGGACCCACACAGACACAGCTTTGTTCACAGTCAACCACATCGAAAGGATTCCAACCATTGTATATGGATGATTCTTTCTTACCTGCAACGTAATTGGATTTTTTTGCTGGACTTCTATAAATGTGCGACTTGTTGTGACTAGCTAAAGGACAGGTGGTCGCAAATGGTTCGATGGATTGCTTGTTGCTGCACCAGAATATGGGAGATTAAGTCATAAACATTGAAACTAATATGCATTGCTTTGATGACTCCTACGACACATTTCGCTTGATGATCGGATATATAAAGCTTGATGATTTATAAATGTAGCTAAAAGATGCATTTAAGCTACTTATTTTCTTTATAAAGTTTGTATATGATGATGACTATCTTTAGTTGTTTTTGTAAGTATAAGTTACGATTTACGATAAATAAAGTTACAAAAGTTGTGGGTCTTTGCTAAATACAGCCATATGAAAACTTATATGTAAGATGAAACATTTTCCCAAAAGATAGCCACAGCAAATTCTCATTAAAACGGCCAAATATTTTTATTTAGTTACCAAAGTAAAAATAATCATAAATAAATAGTTCTTTTAAATCATACCTAAGATTATTCGATCAAGTCACGTCAAACAAAAAAAAAATCGAAATCGGTTCGACCGTTTGGGAGATAGGTCCTATATATCAAACTTTTCTCGGCGATGATTAAAAATTAAAATCTTAGAGAAACATGCTTTACACAAATTAAAAGAAAATTATGGAGAAATAAAAAAATAACTACTAACCACAGTCTATAAACCCCAGACATAATGGGTTATAATTCTGTGATAAAACCTTACACCTTATCTAAATCTTTAAAAAGACATTACAAAATACCTCTGAAAAATACAATGCGATGTGACTGACAAGACAAATTGCCAAATTGTAGCAAGACAAAAACACGATGGTTACGACTAATTAATTTTATCTTTGCCGAGATCCTATCACTTCTATTACATAAAATGTAATGAGAAAACACGAATTGATTTCGATCATAACCATATCTGCAGTATTCTCGTGCATAGCGACGGTTCTGGAGAACAGGAACCGGAGACGAAGATGACCGTAGCCGAAATGGTAAGGTCTTTTATTCGAAGTTGTTTCAAGTTTATTTCAAAACTATGACTAACAGTAAATGCTACTGAACTGTGAAATCACGATGTTTTTGTAATACTTCGATTATGACCACATGTCTCTGGAACTTTTTGACCGACTTGGCTCAGGTTAAATTTTTAATATTCTATTGACCTCATAGTAGCATCAACTCGCCTTCCATATTTCATGAAACTAGCGATTCTCTCACGTTTTATTAGATGCTTTTATTGGAAGTTTCGACAATGCTTAAAGATTATTTAATTGCCTAATAGAAGCTGAGAGTGATTGTAACTAGAAGGTTAATCTGAAAACTAGCTCGAACTAAAATCATACATTTACGATAACAGATTTACACTTAATTTTGGAATTACCGCTCGGATAGTATTTTCATCATTACAAATAAAATTCAATACCAGATGAACAATTAATCAAACAACCAATTTTACAAACCAATTCTGATTTTTGCGTAAAATTTTAATTCGGTCGAGGTAAAAATGTACTTACATCTTGATTGTAAATTGAAGTCAGGATCTAACACATCAAGAACGATGACCGCCTAAGGTCATCCTCGTATATTTATGAAATTATCTCATTTAACCATAAGTTTATCTTTGTCTTAATGATACGGTACGAAATCAGCATCCCAAAGCAATGAATCATCATCTTGCACAATAGGAATTGGAATTCTTGAAATTTTGCAAATTGTGCTTGTATCTCGCAATAATAATAATGCAAACGTGATTAATCTTATGCCGGTAGCAGTCCTCCTTAGTCTAATAATATCACTGCAGTGAATGTGTACCAAAAATAGCGAAAATAGGCTAGGCATACATTTTGCATTAGGCTTGGCATACTACATTAGTTGATACAAGATATGGTAGCGAAAGTAGCGGACTACATAATTATATAATATCAATAAAATTATACAACGTTCCCTTCCAGTTTTTTTGATATTATATAATTATGTAGTAAATGGAACCACGGGCTTTACTAAAACAAAATAGTAAAATCAAAAAACAAAACCAAAAATTATACTTTCCCATACAAATTGCCTGGGGTGGCTGCACACTTTTATAAGGAAATGTCGTGTTTTTTTTGGGATTGTCTGTTATTTTTATTTAATTTTTTTATAGTGATCTAGTCTAGCCCGTGGATCGATTTATTACGGGTATATCCCTTCCACGTTGTATATGAGGTGTGAATACTATCATGTCAAAGGGCGCTTTTAATCGGTCGTTTTGGAAATATTTGGGAAAAGCCTTTGTCCAGCTGTGGACTTCCTGTGGCTGATATGATGATCTTCTTCTTTATACACTAAGTTGCGGTCATAAATCATATTATAGAAGAAGAATGTATAAAATTAAATAGAAGTGGTCCCTGACCGCCAAAGCCATTAAAAGGCGGCTTCATAAGACACATTCTAATAATATGACTGTAGATAGCTCAGGATCATTTTAGGCCTCCTTTTTGGGCTTCTTATGAAAACCTCAAGTTGCCATATAAGTTGATATATTGCACACTGCACACTATTGTACATTGTGACGTGAAAACTGCCCGCGAAGGCCTAAGTATATTCTTTATAAAGATATTATGATAAATATATAAATAAATATATAGGGACAAATAACACTGATTGAGCTAGCCCCAAAGTAAGTTCGAGACTTGTGTTCAACGATACTATATTTTATAACAAATACATAAGACCCAGGACAATTTGAAAAAGGCCATTTTCTAACTTGCCCTGACCGGGGATCGAACCCGGGACCTCTGGGTGGCGGACTAGCATTGTGACCACTACGCCACGGAGGTCGTCAAAATGATGTCAAGTCACTCAATATATTTCAAAGTTCTACTAGTTAAATAAAATGGACTTTTAGGAATTCCATGAATGGTATTTGATACGTTGTTTTTACGATGCAGTTCTGCATTTTATGGACTTACGTCCAGACACTTGTTCTAAAAGCCTTATTTGTTATAATCTATGTGTAAGTAAGACGTAGGTACCTACATGAATTTCTACTGGAATTAATCCTTTGGTGGAAATTTTTTACTCTCTGAAGTTTCTCAGCATCAGTTCTTTAATACTTTTTCCCTCGTTAGACCGATATTTAAAGTCCAATTATGTTAAAATATGCTTGTTAAATTTAATACCTAGGTCTAAATATTTCGTTCACATAGTTTCAGATATGGAGCTGATGCGAAGAACAACAACATAAAGCAAATGAAAATAATGGAACGCTTGGATTAAAATAATATTCTAAGCACCGTTATATAACACTTACAAAATGAACAACGGGATCAAACCAACACGCCTATATCGCTTGACTGGAATAAAGCATTTCAGGAGAATAGTCACAGACAGGCAAAAGGCATTTCCTCCACACGAACAAAGGGATAAAATGGATGTTTTACAAATCATAGGTATAATTGGTACCGGTGCTCTCAGCACACTTTTCTCCTTTGGTTTCTTTAGCGGGCCACCAGATCCAATCGTACCTATACCTCCTTGCAAAGTCAAGAAATACAAGATAAATCAGGACCCGAAGAACCCGTGCCCAGAAGAAGATTCTCCGGGCATTCCAAAATGTAGTGAAGAAGCTGGTAACAAGTAGATGATCGACCAGTATGCTCTTATGATGACTGATTTTATGTAAGAGAAGTGATGGAACAATAAATTTTAGCATTAACCTTGATTGTTTGATTTTATTACATTACATATTAAAAAGTACATGGAAATGCAGATAGTTTCAAAGGGTTTACAAACAAAGTTCGTTAATAAATAAATAATAAAAACTATAATCATGACCTACCTTTCTATTCTGCTTTGAACGTATCATTCCCAATTTGGATACTTACCTGGGGGGTTACTCCATAAAATAATACGTTATTCGTACGATAGTGACGTCCTATTTCTGCAAAAACAATTCAATTCAAATATATATTTTTTATAAGGATGCATAGTTTGTTATGTCATAATTTAAATGTATTATTTTAGATGTCGAAATTTTAAAATAATGTCAACTCAAGTTGTAGATTCAGTATATACCTACAATGTACCAAATTATGGCATTCGTGATTATACAAACCATCAAGAAGGACCCGCGCCAAACTCAAGCCAGACCTCTTCGTCTTTAAGATAGCCATCGGTCCTATTATAAGCCTTCTCACATTTTACTTAAGCTTAATTTTTTTTGTCTGGCATATCAAGGACCGATTGTGGCAATTTTATTTAAAAAACGTATACCGTTCCCCATTAACGTTTTATTAACTGTTTGAGCCTATAACACGGATCAACTAAGTCCTCTTATTACGTAAGTTTCTAACTGTAAAATCACTTACTTTATTGTATGAGGAAATATTCTCCCTTACATACATAATGTTTTGAAATATATATTGTGATGGTAAGGTTAGTATACCTATTTCCTTAAATAATTATCTGTGAGTGAGTCTCTAGGTCCTAAGACGTGAATAGCACGCATTGCCTTATTTTGTAAAATGAAGATAGTCCGAATATCGGCTGGACTCCCCCATAGCAGTATGCCGTTTGATATTACACTATGAAAGTAACTAAAGTACACTAGTAGTAGTAGTCTAGCAGTTGCTACATCTGTCAATTGTCTAAGTCTCCTAACAGCATAAGCTGCAGAGCTAAGCTTATTAGAAAGTTTAGATATATGAGCGCTCCATTGAAGGTTTTTCGACAAGATCGAGTTTTTCGCCATCTATCAGTATGTCAACGCAAGCTTGTCTCACATTGGGAAGAAAAAATCAAATGCATTGGGTCTTCTTTGCATTTAACATGAAGTTATTGGCATTAAACCAATTAGAAATGTGCTGTTCACCGCGATAGCATATGTGCTATGACGGTCGAGGTGTCATCAGCAAACAGCACAGTGCTTGCCTATTTGTCCACTATTTAAGGCATATAATTGACAAAAACTAAGTAAAGGAAAGGTCCTAGAATTAAACCCAGTGGTACGCCGATTTTAACATTAGATCCGTGCGATTTTATGCCGTTTATATCAACAGTCTGAAGCCTATCTGTTAAATATGATTCTATTAGTTTAATTAAATTATCATTAAACCGTATTGACGAAGTTTAATCAAAAGTGTCGGATGATCTACGCAATCACGTGCTTTGTGTCAAATTAGACTATCATCATACGTTAGTGCTCAATTTTGATTGACACTGAAACGCGGATACGCAGTAACGTCTGTCTTGCGAACCGCTTTTGGAGTAACCCCCTGGATTAAAAATTAATTATGAGGTACCGTTAAAAAAATTAAACGTCACAAAATGATGTTGCTTGAACACCAGATGCAGAACCATAATGTAGACCATTATTGTCCTGCATCAGGTGTTCCATTTTCTAAAATCGATCATACCCTTTGTGTTGCCTACGTAAGTTGTTCAGTCTGATAAGCATTTTTTGTTGAGGTATAAAAATCAAAGATCTCTAAAAATGTGTTTACAAAAAAACAATTGATTATCTGAGTGGAAATGTAAGAGGTTAAAGACACAAGTATTTCTTATGTATATATATATATATATATATATATTAGTTCGTATTTATATTAATACGCCGGAGTCATATAGTCCACGCGAACGAAGTTGCGGGCATCAGCTAGTCCCATCCCATATAAAATGTTTGTTTTGACGTTTAGAAAAAAGGATCTGATTTAAGTAGTTGGAAAGTAGCTAATTCATGCATTTTATACAATGCATGAGCAATGTATACATTTCCTAAGAAATGTATAGGTACCATCATTGTTTCTCTTACAGATTGTGAAGAGACCGTTCACCAGATATTTTGGAAAAAAAATCTTGGACTTATTTTGAAGCTGAGTTTTGTAGCTGGACACAAATTACATATACGAGTACAATAGGAAAGTGGTCTAGGTCTGTGTTGGGTAAAAATCATTTTCAAATACGTCATTTGTCATTTCAAAGATCAATTTCCTTTGATTCTTAAATATTTATAAATTGGTTTTACCCAATACACATCTGATTCGGGTAAGGTCCCCTGGATCATTGATTCCCTGGATTCAAAAAGTTTTACCGTTACCGGATCCATGACCTGATCAAAGTATGTGTATCTCTTTGGCCCGACCTACCTTCATAGATTGATGACAAATAGCGACGCAATTTTTTTGACTTGACATATAATAATTAGGTATATTTTGAGAATTTTTAGGATTTTGCAGATAAATTATCAGACAAAAACATGAATCAAATGATGAAAGGCTTAGTGGTCGCTATGACTGCTCTAGCGGCCTATCAATTTTACTCAAATAACTAAAGTGTCTCAAACAAAATAGAAGACTGTAGACAAAAAAAGAGAGATAAAAGAAAACCAACGAAAAAAATCAGTTGTCTGTGATATTTGACAAGAATTTTGACAGTAATGTTTTGTATCAAGGAAAGAAAAAAAATATTTCTATTTCTATTTCTATTTTATTCAGATAAACTTATTATCAAAAAGTCTGTTATGGATATAAAATTAAAGTGTCCGCACTGACATGGACAAGCGTGAACAATTACGATTAGTTTTTATGGTAATGTCTATGACGTCATGCGTGGCTTGGTCATTTGGTATGTTCGAGTTGCCAGATTTCTCGCTCTTCCGAAGGTCGACGCGGGTGAAGCAAGCGAAAGACAACAGGTATAAAGCACTGATCCTACAGAAATAGCCTACTACAAAAATTAGCCGTAATGTACTACTAAGGTCTAAGATTGACGTGATAAGGTACCAAAATGGTTAAAAACTGCAGGTAGTTCCAAACTAGATTCGTAACCAAAGGCCTGTGGATTTGGTATATTCGGTCAGTCCGATTGTGAATCGAAATACCATAGAAATTAATCTAGTTTTGTTGTACAAGACCCCAGTCAAACGAGTGTAATTTTTAGGGTTTCGTAGTAAACAAGGAACCCTTTTAGTTTCGCCATGTCTATCGGTCTATCTGTCCGTTCGCGGTTTTTCTCAATACAATGACTATTAGTACTAGACAGCTGTAATTTGGCATAGGTATGTATATCAATCACGTCAAAAAGTAGCTAAATAAAATTAATTTTTTTTTAGATTAGCTCCCCTTCCATGTAATGTAGAAATCAAATTCTTTCTGGATTTCTTGCTGCTTATATTGAAATTAACATTAAACTTTTCATCAATTTGTTTTTAGGCGTTTTTAATCGTGAAACCGTGAGGCGTGAACTCAAAGTCGGCATTAAACTACGGAACCCTACACGGCACGTGGCCCGACACGCATTTGGTCGGTTTTTATTTGAATATTTAATCGCAGAAAACATGTTGCGCATTTTCTGTTCTTTAAATACATTTTTAATTTATTGTCTGTGAACGTTTGGCACAAACAAGACTTTCGTGTGAACTTCCCTTCGTGTGGCTGAACGCTGATCATTAATTAGGTTTCATTTTGAAAAGTTCTTAATTGGACATAATACTTAATAAAGACTATTGTGTTGCTATTGATGTTAATGCTATTTCTGTTTTTGAGTTAACTTTTCGTGTAAATACGGTTATTGCAGGAGATGTCTATCCCTTAGTCACGGGTGTAGTCCCTTAGTCGCTTGTTACGTGATCAGCAGGAAGAAATGAAGTTATCTTTTTCTAGCGGAAAACCATACCTACCCATTCATATGTAGAGGTTAAATATTTGATTAGCATTAATATGAATAATCTTTGCCCTGTAGGAGAAGGGCAAGAAAAAACGATATGGTGCACTGAATGTGTGCCTTACTATGGCATATAGGGAGATTTTTCCCCATGATTATAGATTACATAACCCGAGAAAAATATTGCGAAATGGATATTTTCATTTAGAATGGGAGGTTCAATTTATCAGACTGATCTTAGTGGTAATATTTTCCCACTGCCAAAAAAAGTCCAAATTGTTAGAGTCCCGCGTTTAAAAAAGTCTCCAGTATAGTTAGGTGGAAATGAAAATAGTGTCGAAACCACGAGGCTCAATAATTGATTTACTCTTTTACAGAAACGACGGAGGGACAGCTTCGAATACAGTTGAAAACCTGGGTGCCATAAGCAGTAGCAGTAGCAGTATTCGCTTTGAGCCCTGAACCTTGGTCTAACCATATTGTCGATAAGTGTCCGTTAGCTCATGCTGTAACATCGTTTTTAATAATATTATATGGCTAATTTATGTTTTTAGGGTTTAGTTTAATTTGTGTGCGCAAATTTTGACATAGCCCAATAGATTAGTTGATCGAAGTGGCAAGAACAGAGCGCTAAGAGAAGATGACCTATAGGACAGAAAGTTCTCGAATGGCAGCTTTGTCAGCAAGCGCAGCGTGAGACACCCTCCAGAGTTCTAGGAAGATTTGAGAAAGGTTGCTAGAAAACGCTGGAACCAGGCCGCTTCCAAGCGATCGTTTTGACAATCCTTGCGGGAGACCGGAGGCCTATGCCCAGCGATTTAATCCGGTGACTAATAATGATGATGATGATTTCTGTTGTATAAGAATTAATAATTACAATCCTTCTGTGAAACATTTTAGATAAAGTCTTTTATAATAAAGTGACTCATCTCATAATAGATGATAGATAGAACACAATGAAACTTGCGCTACATCGCTACGCGAGAGTTCCTGATGGTCTAGTATTTTCTTTCATAGAGTTATTTTTAACCCCCTGAGGTTCAAAAAGAGGGGGTGTGTGTATGCCTGTAGATCTTAGCTTCTAAATGAATGGTCTTTTTAATGCGTTTTTAATCAAAAGTCTGCTGAAATGGTTCTTAGCATGTTTCAAGGAAATCGGTTCAGCCGTTCAAAAGTTTTTGGGGTGAATGCTTGAAAATCGGGGATTTTATAACTTGCCTGGATAAATTTGTGTTTTGAGCCTTCTGTCTCAAGCATCTCTGATTTTGAAAGTGTTCAAGTCTTGAGAGTTGATGATGTTGTGTCCCACAAAGTTGCAATAGTCACACCATCATGCTATGTTTTTTTTTAGTTTTGTCGCTATGTGGAGTTGTGTGGAGATGCCATCAATCTCATGTTCTTATTGTGGCTATGTACACATACGCTCCCAAACAGGTATCGCAGAAGTAGCTCTGAAAGCAAAATTGAAAAACACATACCGCAGGCGAATTTATTCTAGTATCGGTAGGAATCTAGCAAGCTAAAACTCCTACAAATACTTGAAGACCAGGTAACCCAAGAATTCGATGATGTGGATGAACTAGTAAGATAAAATGGAAGAAAATAACACAGGACCAGACTGAATAGAGGAAATTGATGGAGGCCTTTGCTCAGCAAGATCTGTGGGATTCATTACAAATAAGATAATTTTAAATACATTATGACTCGAAAACAAAGTTACGAGCCGTTTAATTCCCGTAGTTGGGCAAAAGCTTTTCGAATTTTCTGGTTTTGATTAGGATTGGAACGAAGTAGGAAATGATCGAAATCTATACATATAATAAAATCGTAACCGATCGCTGTCTGTACATGGAAGATAAATGAGAAAAAATTTGTTGGGGGCTTTCATCAACGCAATAGAACACAAAACTATGATTTTTAGAATTTTTGTCTGTTTGTCTGTGCGTTTGTGCACGCTAATCTCAGAAACGGCTGCACCGATTTGGTTGCGGTTTTCACTAGTGTATTTTGATAAGCCTCACTTAACATTTAGTGTTTGTTTCATCTAAATCCGTCTATAAATAAAAAAGTCGTATCAATTTAAAAAATCAGGTCATCAATTTTTGTTTGAAAAATTGCTATAAAATAACTGTTCCGTTAAATTGGCTAAAACTTGTGTTATAAAATGATGATTGAAAGTTAATATAAAGTTAATAAAACCTGCCAAGTGCGAGTCGGACTCGCGTACGAAGGGTTCCGTACCATTATGTATAAAAAATCACTTTTGTTGTATAGTAGCCCCTGTTAAATATTAATTTTATTTATTTTTTGGTATTTGGTGTCATAGCAAGAACAAAAATACATCATCTTAAAAAATGTTGACTGTCTATCTATTACGCTTCATGAGATACAGCCTGGTGACAGACAGAAGGACAGAAGGATAGTTAAGTCTTAGTATTAGGACCCCGTTTTTACCCTTTGGGTACGGAACCCTAAAAATTTTCAATTTCGTTTTTTGGTCACCGATAGATGTCGCAGTTCAAAAATTCAAAAATTTTAATTTAAAATTTAAGTGCTTCTCTGGGCCTCTGCAGACAGAGCCGAGGGCGGCAAGACCTAACGACGCCCTACCGCCATTCTTAGCGTGATTGTGGGCGGGATAATGAAAGAAGGAATCGAAATTGGTAGTGGCAGGATAGGTTCCTAGCTGCTATCACATTTCCACCCATTCACTTGATCAGCTTTTACGATCTGCGTGGAAAGAGTTAGATATTCATTTTTTCTGTTCTCCATCATGGAGACAAAAGCGTTAGGTTCCCACCCTGACGGACTGCCCAGCCTGGGCGGAAGACCGCGCTGAACTGTGCACGGTAGTGGGGGACGGACAATCTTCCGCTGTCGACTGTGGTCCGTCACATGAACGTCGTGGAGAGCAGTGCAGGCCTTTGCAGAGAGCGTCATGCTCTGAGGCAGGCTTTTGACCTGCAACTGATGCCTCCATAACGTGGGCCAATCGGGCGATGGAAACTGGATTTCGCTCAACAAATACGGTCCTCCGAGTTGAAAGCGCGTTTGTGCCAACACGCGCCTTTACCCTAACGGGTACAATTTTTCTTGATTCGTTTCCTCACGTTAAAAAAGGTAAGGTTAGGTTCCACCCAACTTCCCTTGGATGGAAGAAACGGTAGGTCTTTTCAACATGAAAAAAAAGTTACGTAAGGTTTAGTTAAGTTAAGGGCTTTTGGAGCAACCATGCCAACATCATTTAGGACTGTTATGTGGCCTCTTTCCATGAGCTTCTGCTTTTCATAGTGATACGCGTAATACACTGACGACATCTCAGTTGCCGGCCAGGCTCAGTTGGCACTCTTCGCCGACGACACGGTGCTTTTTGCAGTTAGTTTGAACTCAAAGTACTCCTCCAGATAGTCCTAGGCGCCCTGCTTGACAGGCTTTCAAATCGAGGTTCCCTAGTGAACGTCAACAAGAAGGAGATATTGCTTTTTGAAAATGTCCGCTTCCTGCCACCCTTAAAGCTCTTTGGGGAAGATGTGCCAAGGTACTCGCACGTCAAATATCTGGGAGTACCTGAAGTTCGGCAGATGCCTCAGCTTGAAAGCCCACATTGATAGGGTGGTGGCGATAGCAAAAGTGACCCGGTGAAAGCTTTACCCAGTACTTTTCTCTCGCTTCCCGCTATTGACGCGGCTCGGGATGAAGTCGCACTTAAGAAAACCTATATTTTAGGGGCCGATGTGGCTCCGTGTTACTTGAGGAACGCCATCATGCATTGGGACTTAAAGTAGGAATGCTTATTTCTCTACTTTTATTTGCAATTTGGACTTAAAGTAGGAATGCTTATTTCTCTACTTTAATAAGCATTCAGTTTTTGAGCAGTACAGGATCTAGAATTTTTTGAAAGCCCCCCCCTTCAAAATATGTTGGAGGCAAAATATGTTAATATGCCGCCCCTGTTGGTTTTGCTACCTACTTGGTTACCAGTACCTTGCTTTCTAAACAGCACGTCGTGTCTCGGTCCGTTTCATTTTGCAGGCCCCTAATAACTAGACGACACCCCCATTCCGTATCGGTAGCATGGGAGGGTTCGACTATTTCGAAATCGACGATTTTACCGCCCTTCTGATTTCGCCGCCCGGGATAAGTGCAGTTCCTTTTAGTACTTAAACTAAATCGCTGTCTGTACATGGAAGATACATGAGAAAATAATATTTTATCAATACAATAGAACACAATACAATGATTTTTAGGATTTTTGTCTATTTGTCTGTGCGTTTGTGCACGCTAATCTCGGAAACGGCTGAACCGATTCGGTTGCGGTTTTCACTAATGTATTTTGATACGCTTCACTTAACATATAGTGTTTGTTTCATTTAAATCCGTTCATAAATAAAAAAGTTGTATCAATTTAAAAAATCACGGCCTACATTTTTGTTCGAAAATTGATTTTAAAGTTACCAACGCAACCGATTGGCTAAAACTTTTGTTAATCGTTATATAAAATGATAATTGATTGACTCGCGCACAAAGGGTTCCGTGCCATTATCTATAAAAATCATGTTTGTTGTATGGGAATACCTACCTACTTAAACACTGTTTTATTCTGTTTTAGTTTGTGATGCGGTAAAACGGCAATAGAAATACATCATCTGTGAAAATTTAACTGTCTAGCTATCACAGTTTATGAGATACAGCCTGGTAACACACAGACGGACAGTAGAGTCTTAGTAATAGGGTCCGTTTTTACCCTTTGGGTACGAAATCCTAAATATTTACAAACTCGTGGTTTCGGAGTGTTCTTAAAAATTGAGCGGCCACCATGCCAGGTCTGTGAAGCGGGAGTAGCACATGGGCCTGGCAAAAGCGGTAAAAGCGTTGACACCGTAAGTTTTACAGCGGCTAGGTTTTGCCGCTGTAAACCAACCACCATCACCATCTGTGAAAATTTCAACTGTCTAGCTATCACGGTTCATTAGATACAGCCTGGTGACAGACAGGTCTTAGTAATAGGGTCCCGTTTTTACCCTTTGGGTACGAAATCCTAAATATTTACAATTTCTGTGGTTTCGGAGTGTTCTTAAAAATTAGTTTTTTTTTTGGCCACCGATAGATGATAGCGCTATTCAAAAATTTTAAATTTAAATGCGGTTCTGGGCAAATTAATATTTCATAATGAGCATCAGTTCTAACTACTAAAAGTCACCGTCTAATAAAAGGCCCTATTTGGTATCGCAACCAAACAATGGAACGGAAAGCGAGTTTTAGAGCCTCTGCAGACAGAGCCTAGGGTTGCAAGACGCCCCCCAACAGCCATTCTCATAAACTTAAGTCCATGCTGACGAAGTCGCGGGCAACAGCTAGTAATTAATAAATTTTATTGCCTCTACATGGTTTTTGGTAGGGAAAATATTGTGGACTGAATTTGTCATCAAAATAGTTTCAATGAATAAATTGTAATATTTGAAGATATTTTGGGATAATTATTACGATAACGGTTGAATCTTTTATCCACAGCACTCTATTAATATTTATATACCCACTTACCTAAGTAGTTTGGAATATTTTGTTTCACGGCTGAATCTTTTCATAACCACAGCACATTATTAATGATATACCTACCTGCCTAAGTATTTTCAGAATAGTTTGTAACCAATAGGACCGACGATACCTACAAAGTTTCTTGGAGAAAGTTGTAAGATGGTGTCTAACATATTCAATGTATTATCTAACATTAAGACGAAGTGGTAGATAAAGTGGCGCCCTCATTTGAAATAAATTGTTTAAAACTAAATATGGTGATAATTAAAAAATTGATTTGTATCACTGTCTAGAAAGACCTTTAAACTATTTTATGAATAACCTTTGAAAGTAATATTGGTAGTCCGTCTAGTTTTAAAACGGGTTTTTGCCAAAAGTGGCCACATTTGGTGAAAACCCGTTTTAAAACTAGACGGACTATAAGTAATAATTTCAAAGGTTATTCATAAAATAGTTTAAAGGTCTTTCTAGACAGTGATACAAATCAAATTTTTAATTATCACCATATTTAGTTTTAAACAATTTATTTCAAATGAGGGCGCCACTTTAGCTACCACTTCGGGTGATAGCATACCTAGGCCGTCCCATACATTTTGTTTTACAGCTTTGCTCTAAATGTGGATAGTGTTTCTCATAATACAACCGAATTTCCAATTTTTATGAATAAATTGGGCGTTCCCTTTCAATCTGACATAATAATTTACAGTATTTTACAAGAAAAACGATATTTAAAACAAGACATTTCTACGTATGTGTGAGTGAGATTTAAGGGCGTCATCTAGCAGATTTATTACAAACTACTAGCATTTGTCTAATTTGAGAACTTAATGCTTGCACCTACACACCAAATATTATCTAGATGGCGCTATAAAAATAATTACATTAAAATATCGAAGTGATTGCCCAATTTTTCTTTTCTTAAATTTTATATATTCCATAGAATGGCATTAATCTAGTGGATAAGTATATTTATACCAAATCAAAAATTAATGTTTACTTAATTTGATACCAAACGTGACGATTACCTAGGTATTACTTCTAGCATCGATGAAATATTACTAGTAAATATTTCATCGATGCTATTACATATTATTATAATAACGTATGCATGTGCGACGTTGCCGCGCCGCGTCGTTGCCGCACGGGACGGCAACGCTGCTTATGACCAAATCGAATGCATAAATCCTTATATTTCTACAAGTTCGTTCTGAAACTGTCACAAATAATTTAAAAAAATGTACATATAACAAAAGGAATGATTACATTTAGTAGGTATTATACAAGTATTCATAAACTCGAAATTAAGTACTAATGTTACGAATGTATGTATTTTTATTTAGTTTCACAGTAAACTTATATTACCGCCCATTTTGTTTTAAAGTTTTTATTTTGAACTTCACAACACGATATAATTTATATATATAACATACTTCTGAACGTATCTTATCTTCCCAAAGATTTTAGAATACATTTCTAAGAATTATATTCTATGAACGTACCGTACCAGTGTTGCCAGATCGTCCCAAAAGGGACGATTTTCGTACCTTCTGAAGCCGTACCGTCCCTTTTTAGGGTTTCGTAGTACCTAAAAGGAACCCTTGTAGTTTTGCCATGTCTGTCTGTCTGTCTGTCTGTCCGTCCGCGGTCTTATTCAGAGCCTATAAGTACTAGAAAGTTGTAATTTGGTATAGGTATGTATATTAATCATGCCAAAAAAGTGGTTAAATATAAAATAGTAACAAATATTTTTTTTTAGGGTAGGTATTTAACTTATGTAATTTGTTTGTTAGTTTGTTTAGGTCAAACCTTGCAAATAAATTTTTAACCATTCGGTTGACGATTGAGCTAAAATTTTGCATACTTGTGTAAGTTGGAAGTCGGATGACAATAAAATACAGAGTCAATGAGGTCTCGGTCGGTGATAATGACAAGACACTGCTCTCTTTTCCTTTTTTTTAAGAAATCGCAATAAGATCTCACTCTATCAAGGCGTGTCAGGCCCTTAGTAAGGCCCCAGGTAGACTTGGAAAAAATTGCTTGGCTTGGACGTTGACGAATGAAATAAATGGTAGCGGAGTATCTTACTCGTTTTATGTTTTGTTTCTTTTTTACCTTTTCATTCAAGTCAACTATAAACAAAAATAATTTCTATTGAGTAAAGTTAAGGAGAGATTTCACAGTGGGATTTATTGCCTTTTTATCGTGTACCAGTACAAGAAATTAAAAACTAAATTATCCTTTTTTTTAATTGCGTGAGTGTTGTGGAAAACTTGGTACAAACGAAGTTCTATCAATCAATACAAAAAATTTTAAAAAAAGTTTCTATTTTAATCTGAATCATCCTCGAATTCACTTGAACACATGCAAATATAGGTATATCATCAAAATCGGTCCAGCCTTTTAGAAGGAGTTTAACGCAAAATCATCTAATTGTAAATCTAATCCATTCTCGAATCCACTTGAACACATTAAAAATCATCAAAATCGGTCCAGCCATTTAGGAGTTTAATTACAAACACACGCACAGAAGATTTACACATATAAAGATTCGTGACGGAAAAAAGTGACTGAAAAATCTTACACTATTTTTACCTAGCCCCCGTTCGTACTGTCCGAAAAGGAACTTCAGCCCAAAAATTGTTCAGCCAAAAAAGGTGCTTCTTAATAAGGGTAACAAAAAGATTTATGAAATTTAAAAAAAAAAAATTGAATGGCTAAAATATAATATGTTTCAAATTTTCAACTCCCATATTTCCGCCATTTTAAAAATTAAAAAAAAAAACTCAATGTTAAAAAAAGTTCTATTCATTTTCGAACCTTCTTACAAAATTTCATACGAATCGGTTGAGAAATGCGACCTGTAGGCGAGAACATTCGTACAGACAAACGACAGAAAGCCGGACAAAAGCATTTTTGGCCAATCTCGAAACTGAGACGCTTCGTTCGCTTCGCTCACTCGGTCAATTAATAATTAAATCTATACTATAATAAAAGAATAAAAAAAATGTGTCTGTACATTGAAAATTTTTCAAAAAAAAATATTTGTGGCGATGGAGATATAGTAATAGAGTAAGAAAATAAAAAAAAATGTCTGTCTGTTTGTCTGTTTGTCTGTTTGTCTGTTTGTCTGTTTGTACACGCTAATCTCCGGAAATACTGGACGGATTCGAATGAAACTTTTTTTGTTATATAGCTGTGAAGCCTGGGCAACATATAGGCTATAATTGATTTTGGAAAATGGAACACATGATGCAGAACTATAATGGTCCAGCTAAACTATAAAAAATATTAAAATGCCGCCTTAGCAAAAGTTGTTAAGTCTGATGAGAACTTTTTGTTGAGTTATAATACAACTGGCCAAGCGCGAGTCGGACGCGCGCGAAGGGTTCCGTACCATAATCTATGAAAAATCACGTTTGTAGTATGGGAGCCCCCCATAAATACTTATTTTATTCGATTTTTAGGGTTCCTTACCCAAATGGGTAGAAACGGGACCCTATTACTTAGACCGTCCGACTGTTAGTCTGTCTGTCTGTCTGTCACCAGGCTGTATCTCATGAACCATTATAGCTAGACAGTTGAAATTTTTATAGATGATGTATTTTTGTTGTCGTTGAACAAAAAAATACTAAATCTATACTACAAATAAAAGAGTAAAAAAATGTGACTATACATTGAAAATTTTTCCAAAAAAAAGTTGTTTCGTCCGAAGAAGAACTTATAAGTTCAGAATTTGCGGACCTTCAGAGCATAACACACCAGAAAAATTCTTGGACATGTGAACGCGCCATATTGACACCAAAAAATTAAAAATCAATTATTATAGAACTTATGACGCAAATTATTGTTAATTTCTTGGATAGAGTTGTTGACGACACCACCAATTATCCAGTTGAGTTTCTTAATTCACTTGCAGCAAATGGACTCTCGGCTCACAAAATAAGTCTTAATGTCGGAGGGCCAATAATGCGAATGCGCAATTTGACTCCGCCGAAACTGTGTAACGGAACCCAACTTAGTGTCTCAGCACTGTATGCCGAAGTTCAGCGGCTGAATTTCAGCCAATGCATGCCTGCAATGTTATTTGCATTACTAGCAACACATAATGCCGAACTTCCGATGCCTTTGACCCGTACCCGTACCCGTACCCGTACCCGTACCCGTACCCGTACCCGTACCCGTACCCGTACCCGTACCCGTACCCGTACCCGTACCCGTACCCGTACCCGTACCCGTACCCGTACCTGTATCCGTACCCGTACCTGTACCCGTAATCCCTCTTCCGCTACCGCCGCTGCCACCGCCGCCGCCACTGCCGCCGCCGCTTCCGCCGCCACCGCCGCTGCCGCCGCCGCTGCCGTTTCTGCTCCCGCTCCCGCTTCCGCTCCCGTTCCCTCTTCCACGTACCCGTTCCCGTACCCGTTCCGCTCTCGCTCCCACTCCTGCTCCCGCTCCCGCTCCCGCTCCCACTCCCGCTCCCGCCGCTGCCGCCGCCGACGCCGCCGCTGCTGCTGCCGCCGCTCCCGCCACCGCCGCTGCCGCCGCTCCCGCCGCCGCCGCTGCCGCCGCTCCCACCGCCGCCTTCACCGCCGCTGCCGCCGCCGCCGCCACTGCCGCCGCCACTGCCGCCGCCGCTCCCGCTCTCGCCGCCGCCGCCACCGCCGCTGCCGCCGCCGCCGCCACTGCCGCCGCCGCTTCCGCCGCCGCCGACGCCTCCGCCGCCGCCGCCGTCTCCAACGCCTCCGCCGCCGCCGCCGCCGCCGCCGCCGACGCCTCCGCCGCCGCTGCCACTTCCGCTCCCGCTCCCGCTCCCGCTTCCGCTTCCGTTCCCTTTTCCACTTCCGTTCCCTCTTCCGCTCCCGTGTCCGTTCGCCGCAGACGCGCCAAAGACGGAAGATTAAATTCTCATATCGGCACATCACTACAGTCCGGCGTTTCCACCGAACTTCAGCGGCTGAACTTCAGCTTATTTAGTGTGTCATCCCCACCGAACTTTAGACACTGAACTTTAGCCGCTAAACTTCGGCATAGTCTGCTGAGACACTTAAAGTTTACTGTGAGTGGTGCCAGTGAAACTGTATTTATTCCGCGTATAACAATTTTCCTTTTGAAAATACACAGTTTTACAAATACACAGTGTTTACTTGCTTTCCTATAAAAATAAGTCACAGTTTTAGACGCTTAAAGCTGCTGATGTCGATCTAAGGACTGCTTTTTCGCATGGCCAACTTAATGTGGCTTTCTCCAGGGTTAGTAACACTTCAGCTCTTTTCATATTGGCTCCCGAAGGAAAGAATTAAAATAATATTGACTTTTAACTCCTAACACTGTTACAAGTACTTTCTTATCTCTCTCTATCTTTCTCTCTCATTAGTTGTTATTTATATTAATACGCCGGAGTCATAAAGTCCACGCGAACGAAGTCGCGGGCATCAGCTAGTAGAAGAATAAATATGAAAGAAACAAAAAATATGAAAAAAATAACAAATTAAAATAGCTTGGCTGGATTTGAACCATGAACATCAGCTTCAAATCTTCAAAAGCTCGCTATAATTATATCAATGTCGCGTAGGGCGATGAATGATCGACGTCACGAATTCGAACGAAAAGAATTCATCTAAAGAAAAATTTTCTTCAGTTCCGTCAGGACATGGTTGGTCTGGTGGTCTAAGCGTTGAGCTGAGAATCGAGAGATCGCTAATTCAAATCACAGTCACGCATAAAGTTTTTGTAGTTTTAAAAGAAGCCTCTAGATAATTCTGGACTAAATGGAAAAGAAAATACGGGATACGGGACAAAAAATGAGTGAGAGAGTTGGCGATAGAAAATTTGTGATATGAGTTTGTTGTTGGAAAGTGAAATCCGAAGAAGAGAGAAAAGAAGAAGAAAAGAATAGTAGTGAGTAAAGAAAAGTGTTCAGTGCAGTGAATTCCGTGCGAGTGACAGAGTGGTACCGGTTAACAAAACATCTAACCGCACATTCAAACACATGGTTAAATAAAACTGTGTAGTTAACGAGGCAATACGCGTGGCATGGAAATAAACCCTCAATTCAACTTCTTACTATGTAATCCTGTCTCCAACATCATAGAACACCAATAAGGATTGATAACCAGCTTGATGCGATTGAATATCGAAATCTTGTAAACGCAACATCTCAATGGCGTATCGGTAAATTATTATTAAAATATATTATAATATAATGGGGTAAAAGTTTTTTTGAAGTGAAAACTTCTTTAGCGGCGTTGTACACTTTTTTGTAATGGGTAAAAAATGTTAAACTCGCGTCAGGGCGTCAGGGCGTCAGGACACTTTTCGTAAGACGGATGGGGAGTAGACAGCCGGCGCGGCGCGGCGTAGGAGAGAAAGTATCCCCCTCTCTTTCTACGGCGCGGCGAAAATATATGCCTACGCCTGCTGTTTCGTTTAGGCGGCGCAGGGCGCTTGCGCGAATGTTCGCGCATCCATGGAAATGCACAACGTTAATGTTCAAGTTTTCACTTCTGCCGGCACTCCCGGAGTGCAACCCGTCTTTTTTTTTATACACGTGGCATGGAAATGCAACCTCAATACATTTCTTACTATGTATTCCAATCTCCAATATCATAGTACACCAATAAGGAATTTGAATCAGCTTGATGCATTTGACAAAATGTTGTAAACCCGAAATTTCAATGACGACGTAGCGGTTTATTACGGGTAGCGGCCTCACGGCCTTCATTTGATGCACGTGAATTTTCCATCTTGCCTTACGGCGGGCGTGGAACTAACAATATGGGAACCAAGCTGAAGGTCTACTTTATTTTAATCTTCTCAACCATTTGCAATCCGAAACCTTAGACGATGTCGCTGACGTCTCTTGAAAAAAATCGCCTACTTTCGGAATACGGTAAAGAATTTACCTCATCGAAAACCATATTTATTTTTGCTACAAGTGGCAGAATTTCGAAATTAAATCTACAATCTTACGTTTTGCGCCGTGTCATTAATGACAGGTGATCTAAACGCTACCTGTTTTGTTTAACTTAACACATTGACAATCAACTGAACGATGTTCAGCTGTTTTACAAAATCGAATTGTATATAATGCCAAACAGCTAGGGATTTTGTCAAACAGCGGATTATACAATTCAACTGCGACATAATAAGATATGTTCGACCATTTGGTAGTTGGTCCACGCTAGTTTTGCTGCTTCTGGTTCTGGTTTGAAACCTCAGCCAAGGTAAGTTAATAATATAGTGGTAAAAGAAAATAATTAAATCAAATAGTTAAGTTTTTGCTTGTATGAGTAAGCTAGGTGTTGTGTGTTAATTGTATGTTGTGAAAAAATCTAGATTTATGCCTCATCTTGATCTTATTGAAGAATAGATTAATAAATCCAAAGAATAATAAACATGAAGTACTTAACCCTATTAGTAGTAATCTACCTCAAAGTTTTACTCTATGGCCGATATGAGACCTGTATGAAACTCAGATGCTACTTGTCAACGTATGCCAATCCAAAATTTTATACCGTAATATATGTATACGAAGCAAAAAGAAAATTAACAATGTATGATAAAAGAATAGTAAACGTGTTAGTTTTTACCGGAACCTACTATGTCTCATACAAAACATTGAGTCGCTTTATGAAACCAACCCGAAGGACTGGAGAGATAAAGGAGAAACAGACAAATTAAGAAATATGGCAAGATGTACCTATGTAGGTAAGCTGTGGCTAATCTGTTTGCTCAATTAATATTGTGTATGTATTGAAGGGATATTATATAGTTCTTCTATCAAGTTTTTCTAGCCACCTCAAGTTTTCCTCAGTCTTAACGTCCACGGTTCTCTGTATAAAATAAGTTCATATAGTCTAACGGCACTTTGTCGACGGCAGTTATCAACAACTGTCGACTGCAGCCGTCGACATGTCAACAGCACTCGTCGACCGGTGGTGACGGCTGCAGTTGGGCAGTCGTGGTCGGCTTTTAGTACAGAAGCCAGTTGCAAAATGTCTTCAGATGAAGAAACACTTTAATTCCTTTTACGACGGAGGTGGACCTCCGTCGCCGGAAAAATCAAATAACCGGCCAAGCGCCACGCGCAGTGTAGGGTTCCGTAATTGCGAATTCCCATTTTGATTTCACGTCACTAAAAATGTCTAAAAACTAATTTTCTATTGAATTTGTATGAACTTTTCCTTTTCCGAGTACATTTAGTAACCTGGTCGCCTATAACTTTTTTAATTTATAAACCCTACTTAGCTCTGATAGTTTTCCTTTGAACTTCGTTATTTATACTACTGCTGTGATTTTTTTTCATATGTCCAAATATAACCGATTCATAGATAGGGGGGGGGGACACTTACTTTAACAAAAATTTGCAATATAAAACCAAATATTTCCCTAATCCCTTATCCCTTACTCGAAAAATGATGTCGACAAGCTCACAATTGTTTTGAAAGACCTATTTAACAATTGGACAATCGATGGGTTAGTCAAGAAAAAAACATTACTCCATCTTGTATGGGAGCTAATCTAAAAAAATATGTATTTCAATACTTTATTATACGAATCTATACCAAATTACAGCTTTCTAGTACTTATAGTCTCTGAGTAAAACCGCGGACGGACGGACGGACAGACAGACAGACAAACAGGCAGACAGACATGGCGAAACTAAAGGGTTCCTTGTTTACTACGGAACCCTAAAAAGTAATGTATGTAAGTTAAGTACTTACATACATCAATAAAATACCTACTGTACTTAAAAATACATATATTTAAATGACAAATGTGGTAGCGGTAGCGCGGTAAAATTCTAATTTTCGATGGATGTTTTACTATACCGTCTGCTTGTATGGTAGGTAGACGCGAGATAGAAGTGACATCTAGGAATGATACAGGATTTTGGCTTTACGAGGCATCCTCAGGCACCAAACACGTAGTTGATCGTTCAGCGGTCAAGCGTCGAATGATAAAACAACACCGTACAATACAATACAATACAAAAAAACTTTATTGCACCAAAGAACACTTACATATTCAGAATATTTACAAAATAAGGGTTACATTATATTATCACACTACAACGCCGTATTGCCCTCCTCGACGCTTTTTTCGACTCTGAGGATGTTTCGTGAAGAAACAAAACACGTTTCGCGTATGCGGTGTCCAATGTTCCTGCAGCCGCATCGGATGCAACAGCATGGAAGGGAGCATGCATCAGCTTTTGGTGGCGAGTGCACATGGGCTGTTGGTGGTAGGTATTCTGGGATTAACAGTAGTGGTTGGGCGCCGGCCGGCAATACTTTGCATGAACTAACTGGTGGCGGAATCGTACAAAGTAATTTAAATCACTTAGTATAACTTTGACTTCCGCAAAGTAACACCTGAATCTATTAACTATTTCTTGTTATTTGTTCCTCCATGCTACTGCTGCCACAATAAGCCATTTAACATCAATGTCGTCACTAAATATTATCTCAAGGACGCGCGATGCTTACGCTCTCTTGCCCAACCTGCAGTTGACTGACACGTCAACGGCTGCCGCCGACGTGTCGACTTCTGCAGTCGATGGGCGGCGACGGCTGCCGTCGAGGTGTCGACGGATGCAGTCGATAAGTTTTGACGGCTGCCGTCGACAAGGTGCTGTTCGTCTGTATCAACCCTAAAGGTAAGCGCCGCTTGTAAAAAAAAATTCTCTCGCCCTACGCGCAAAGCGTTAGCGACGCGACGTCAGCAGCCATTCGAAATTAAAACAGCCCAGAACCATTCCTTGAATTAAATACAGGGTGTATTTAAGGAATGATTCTAAGCATTATCAATATCTCCCGTTCCTTGGGAAATATTGATAATGGAACTATTGAGACTTGCGTTTTGATCTAGTCGCATTAGTGCCATAAATATAAGTAATAGTACAAATGCAACTTTATCGGTTCAATAGTACCATGGGATAAATTTCAATCCCACCAAAAACATAAATGTGAAAATGGGAGCCATGTTCAAAATCCGACAAAAGAATTAAGATCTAAATGGCCGCCAAGTTCTTTAGAGAATATTGAAATTACTAGTTCAATGATATTCCTGATCCTGAAAAAGCTAAAGGAAACGAGCTCGCAAAAAAAAATTAAAGCTCGTGAATGCAAGTCTTGTTTACAAGGAGTCCGTATATAAGATATATCCGTCCGTATATATCTTATATACGGACTCCTTGTAAACAATATATATCTTAGAACAGTCCAGTAAGAATGAAGAAAAAATATAAACTACTTAAACAAACTTGTCAAAATATATCATTCAAAAATGAACATATCTGACTTATAGCCAATAAAACAAGCGTAAATATTTAAAAATAATGATAGAAACAAGGCAAAAATGAACTACGAAAAAATATTGGTGGATACGGTAGTTTTCGCCGGGTCGTTCTATGTCTCCTACAGGGCTATGAGACAGGGGATCGACACGTTACGAAAAACTGGACAGGTAGTGGAGAAACAGCCATAAGTGGATTAATCAAGTTATTTATGTAGGTAAGTGTAGACATATTAGACTGAATATAAAAGTAATAACACAAACGTTTCATAAATTCAGTTTATATTGAAAATTCTATCTTAGTAATATGAATGTTTGCACCATGATTATGTTCATAAAGACAATATTTTGAATGTTTAGCTTTATGAAAACTCTTATTCTCTACCATTTTCAATATACTACGATTGTCATTATAAATGGTGATTGCCTTCGATTTTAACTACCTATTCTTTACAGTTCATTTCTCGTAAAAAAATGATTCATAATCATTATTTTGATTCCCTTTTCCGCCCACAATCACGCTAAATATTGCTCTATTTTGGTGTATAAAACTAAAGTACCTCTATTGTCTATCAGTATCTTCAGATAGAGATAGATACAGATCTCCAATATCATACTCCAGCGATTTAATACAATCGTCTTGGCGGGGGCACTCCCGTGCTCCCATATAATGTGAAGGATGATCTTGATATAGGGTAACAAGTGTATTCGCCAGGTGAATTTAAAGAAAAACCCCCGACGACATCATCTAGTTATGAATGGTGGAACTACATAATTTAACCGATGTTAAGTGGATATCCGTAGCGCCATCTATTATTTGCCAGGTAAATTCGTAAACCCCCAATAACTTTTAAACGGCTAAACCAATTTTCATCAAACATTGCTGAAAAGCACCGCACTTTCGCTTTTATTTCCTAAATTTACTAAACTAGTTTGCCCTTGGCTCTGTCTGCTTACAACTTAGTCTGCCCCGTTAGGGATAAAGACGTGTTAGTATGTATATTGTATACCTACTATATGTATTTTCTAAGTCGCTTCTACAACATCCATCATACACGGGAAGACTTGAATTGATCGTATTCTATTCTTCCGTGAACCCAGAGATATCTATCTATGCGTAAACATAGATCTAGAAAATTTTTAGGTCTATGCGTAAACTACACGGCATAGATTATAAAACCACAGACACTTCATTTTTTATTTTACTCAACTGTTCCGTGCAAATCTTCATTTAGTCTTCCTTTGAAATGAGATATCACGGGCTTGTCACTTTTATGTCATCATATTTTAGGTAATTTTATCAAACTAAGAATGTCCTGAAAATAAACACATAAAACATAAAAGAAAATAAACATCGTAACAAAGCGTTATCTTATAAGGATAAAAATGAGATATAAAAAAATATTTATAGACGCAGCAATACTAACTTCTTCTTTCTATTTGTCTTACAAAATTATGAATGAGATTATCGCCAGGTATCGCAAAAACAGGAACATTATGGAGAAAGAGTGAAAAAGTTGTCATAATATCCAGAATGTGTAAGTACTGATTATAGTAAGAACTTGCTTTAGAACACTTTCCCCGTTTGCCGATATAAATCTTCAGAGCATGCTACTTCAATAAACGGCCAAGTGCGCGTCGGACTCGCGCACTAAGGGTTCCGAACCACTATCTATAAAAATCACGTTTGCTGTATGGGAGACCCAAGGAAATATTTATTTTATTGTTTTTAGTATTTGGTGCTATAGCGGCAACAGAAATACTTCGTCTGTAAAAATTTCAACTGTCTTAAGGGGCTACCTAAATTTTCCAGGGTCAAAGTGCTTCCCTCATTTAAATAAATCATTTAAAAGGAAACGGAGACATTATTTAATATTTTGTCTTGACCAAGCTCTAGATAACCCTTCAAACTATTTTATGAACTACTGTTTACAGTTTAAAGTAAAACGAGAAGGTTTTCAACACACATAAGCCAAAAATGGCCGTTTTTCGCAAATGTGCGCAGAAAAGCTTCACGTTCTTATTTAAAACTGTAAACAGCACTTTATAAAATAGTTTTGAGGGTTATTTAGGGCCTGGAAAAGACAAAATTTTAAATCATGTCTCAGTTTCCTTTCAAATGTTTATTTCAAATGGGGGCAGCACTGGACCCCGGAAAATTCGGGTATCTCCTTAGTAGCTATCACGGTTCATGAAATAAAGCCTGGTGAACAGATGGACGCGCGGACGGACAGCGGAGTCTTATTACCTATTAGGATCCCGTTTTTACCCTTTGTGTAAGTACGGATCCCTCAAATGACTTAGTATACGGAACGTTCAGACACTTGTCACGAGACAAAATGTACACTTGTATTAAAAACCACTTTATTTTATTATGATTTTAGTTTTTATAGTATAAAAAATAAATCAGAAACAAAAATTTTGTCGTATCCTTATGCATTTCTTTTTACTATATTTCTTACTTACCCAATTAGAATCGTTAAACCTGAAAAAGTATCAAATATAAAAAAGATGTTTTGTCTTTTCTAAGTTTTGAAAATATAAACCTATTCGATAGATCTTTCAGTAATACTTAGCTTATTTAAAGCAGATTATAATATGGTTTGCGGGTCAAATTAATACCACATGTGACGAACATTGATACTCATAAATATTAATAGTGACAGTGATAAAATTATAGAAATCATTGGACATACATAATATAATGCTCAGGCGTGTGGGCGTGAAACGCCCCTTTTGTTATTTATTCATCAAGTTCACTCAGAACCAGGGCTTATTATAATTGATCAAACGAAATGTGCAGATATTAGAAAATATTATTGATAAAAAGCAGGAAATAAAATCGTTAAGTTATTTACTAAAATTCGGGCACTTTAATTTTTTAATTAATTATCTTTAGCTAATTTTCTGTTTGGTTTTGTTAAATAGTTTTTACTTTATTAGCTTTTGAAACTTTGTAGCTTTCAAATGAGATCACTTTGAAGTAATTACACCATTTACTGAAAGGGAAAAAAATTAAAAACAGAAACATGACTTTAACATTTAAAAAAAATTTAAGTGTGAATAACGATTTTTTCCGGTTTTCATCGATAATATTTCGTCTTACATCCACACATTTCGTTTGATCAAGTATAAAAAATACACATTACACTTTGTAGTCTGTTATTTAAACCCAATCGGAAATGGGTTAACTTGTATTATGTGTTAACCGAAATAGCCTGTTAGCAGGATAATTGCGGTGAACCTTAACCGAATCGATATACATATGTATATTATGTAATATAGGTTTTTGTTAATTCTTCGTCACTCAGGGTTAACCCACGGTTAACCAAATAAATCGGTAGCCGTTTAAAAGGGATACCGTAATGCATGAGTTTTTCCGATACCTGGTCAGAACTCCGATTGCAGAATTCCTACACGAAGAAGAAATGTTTTATTTATACGAAGACACTTGAACGTTAATGTCTACTAGAAAGTAGGAGGAAAAATGTTCACGGTACGTCGCCAATGCTGCTGTCAATCGCTTCGAATACGTATTTATTTAAATCTGAAGCGTGTTGGAGATCTAAAGAGATATATAAGGCTAGTTTTGATTAGATCCTTATTTGTGAGATCTAGAAGCGAAACTACAAAGAAGTAGTCTACGCTCAGGTCTAAAAGGAAGCTGTCATTTAGGAAACAAAATGTCTAAGCATGCCGCCTTTGGGCCAGATAGTAGGGGTAGACTCTAAAAACGCTTGTTTTATGTACCTACGAACTACGAGATGGTACCGTCTCAAAATGAGGAGAGGAACCAAATACTTACATCGTGTGATAGCGTGTAGGTCAGAGGTCCATAACCAATTTCGTTTAACGCCCACTTTGAAAATCAGTTTTTTTTTATAGCGCTCCCTTTTTCGCCTTAATGACCTCAATAATATATTATTCTCGCCTGGAGTTTTAAACTTATATTCTAAACGAAACTTTTCTTACCATATAGAGCAATAATAATGCAACTTGCAATTTCAAGAGCATCTTTTATTCAAAGTTAAACAATAAGCAACATTGAGCAATAATAATACAACTTCACGTATCGGAGGTGGAGACCTCACCAGCGGCACTTGAAAACACGAATATTTTTCAGTGCTTGATCTGGGGGCACGGGAGTGCCCCCGCCATACCCATTACTATATATCTTAAGACGAAGTGGTAGCTAAAGTAGCGCCCTCATTTGAAATAAATTGTTTAAAACTAAATATGGTGATAATTAAAAATTTGATTTGTATCACTGTCTAGAAAGACCTTAAAACTATTTTATGAATAACCTTTGAAAGTAATATTGGTAGTCCGTCTAGTTTTAAAACCTAAAACGGGTTTTTGCCACTTTTGGCAAAAACCCGTTTTAGTTTGCCAAAAGTATTAGTATCTAATAATTTCAAAGTTTATTCATAAATTCTAGACAGTGATACAAATCAAATTTTTAATTATCACCATATTTAGTTTTAAACAATTTATTTCAAATGAGGGCGCCACTTTAGCTACCACTTCGTCTTAAGATATAAATAGCGTTGTGAACGCATTAAAAATAATAAATATTTAATATATATACGACCTCTGTGGCGTAGTGGTCACCATGCTATTCCGCCACCCAGAGGTTCTGGGTTCGATCCCCGGTCAGGGCAAGTTGGAAAATGGCCTTTTTCAAATTGTCCTGGGTCTTGGGTTATCATTATTATTATATTATATCTATATATGTATTTGTTATAATACAGTATCGTTGAGTTAGTATCCCATATCACAAGTCTCGAATTTACTTTGGGGCTAGCTCAATCTGTGTAATATGTCCCTTTATATTTATTTATATAGTTTTATATTTATACAATAAAATAGGATATAAATATGAACATAAAAATGGATGTTGTGAAAGGAGGATTTTAATTTTAGTGAATTTTCAAATATGTACATACTAGCTGAAGTTACAAATCACCCATCGCCCCCTTAAATCACCTCAGCACCCCCAATTTTTTCTGGGCCCCTTACCGCCCCCCTCTGGGCCTCCAGCCTCCGCCCATAAGGGGGCGTTATTGCCCACTTTGGGAAAGACTGGTGTAGGTGTAGGTAAAAGGATGTTGATGAGGCGAAATTCTGGGCCAATACAATTTAGACAAGTACTTATAGGCAGAATTCGATATGTTTGCCATTGAGACGATAAGCAGAAGAAGAGCTAAAATGGGAAAAAACGGGGATTGGAAGTTTAAATATCTTTAAATTATCTTACCCTTTTACGTCTTTTCCTTCCAGGGTACGTGTTCAGCGGCTGAGGGGGCGGTATGTGGTAGAAATATGGCGGAGTGTACAAGACATCCTCCATCCCTGGAGCTAAGGGTGTCGTCCGCGTCGGCACCATAGACCGCACCGTCCCATACATGCTCCTATTCCGCCCAGGATTCCCATACATGTTCATCATCACAAAACACTGGCTCTACTTAAAAAAAGTCGCGTTGAAAAAGAAAAACGCGCGGAATTAGAAAGTAGACCTTATTTTTAAAAATAAAAAATAAGCCACTATCGCTAAGTTTTTATTTTATTTAAAAGGCACGAGGTGTCTTACAGATGAATATTTATGCAAAATATTTAAATCTATAGGACCCCGTTTCGCAAGGATCGCAGATAGGGGAACGCGAGTTGATGCGGCGTGGTTACTGTTTGAAATGCGTTCTCTAATCGCTGACGAGATGCAATCGCGTTCAAATTACATTTAATTATCATATTTTATCTGCTTTTTCCAATAGGCTACATGGAGCGAGACGTATCGACATAGTTATGTTTGAAAAGGGGATAAAAACATGCACGCATAGCACGCGC
This sequence comes from Acrobasis suavella, assembly GCA_943193695.1. NCBI lineage: Eukaryota > Metazoa > Arthropoda > Insecta > Lepidoptera > Pyralidae > Acrobasis > Acrobasis suavella. Next base: position 37,726,085 of record OW971928.1, read on the forward strand.
CGATCCACATCAGTGACTTTAAAAAGTTGTCATCCACTGTTTTGTGGGTGTTCAACTGATGTTTACGCAGAATCATCTCATGTAAAGCATTTTTTCAAATTCATTCATGATAATTTTGTTAGGAAACATTAATTTTCATTTTAGATTAAGAGCAATTTGTCTCTGTCAAGGCGCGTAGCTTTTTTTATTACATGCTTGATTATGATTATATATAAATCTTCAGACGATTGTTAGAATCGAAAAAGGATTTAGTTAGGTCAGGCTAAATAAATTGTAAGGAAATGTTCTCAAGTAATAAGTAGAAATACATCCAGCCTGTTGTAAGTCCATTACTAGTTGAAATAATCCTAAGTAATAAATATTTTTATTGAGGCGGGAGGAGAGCCACTGTTCAAACTATTCCGTCTATTTCTTCTGTATTTCACAAGGTCTTCGGCGTCAATGGTCACAAGCAGTTTAGACTAATGGCTCACCTGGTCACTGACCATTGTATACATTTGGTGAAGAAAAGACGGGAAAGTGCACCCCGGGGTAGCAAAACCGTATAGCTGAGGTACGGAACGGAATCTCCTAAAGTCCCGCGCAATTTGTGTCTCCGTCCCCCGCCCTTACGCCTCTCCCCCGTTCGCGCCGTGTGGTGGGTTTTGAGCGGGCAGCTGCAGACGCCTGCAGCCGCCTCGACAAGGCGAAAACGGTGGAGACGGGGAACGGGGACGCATATTTTTGGAGATTCCGTACTGTATGTACCTAATTCTTATATGAATTCTGTGGCTGAGGGAGGAGGCAACGAGGTCGCGTTAAAATGGAGAGGGAAGAGAGTCACGTTACTAAATAGGAACAGAGGAAAGCCAAAGTCAAAGGTGATATAGATAAAAATAATGTGACTTGTACTATGTATGACAGAGGATACAAGGAAATGGAAGACTTATACATTCGCGACTCCACGTAAAGTAGGATAAGGTGAGGAAGAACAACTTGCATTCATAATAAAATTCATATAACCGGCTAAGTGCGAGTCGGACTCGCGCACGAAGGGGTCCGTACCATTATCTATGAAAAATCACGTTTGTTGTATGAGAGCCCCACTTAAATATTTATTTTGCTGTGTTATTAGTATTTTTTGTTTTTAGGCATAATATAAATACATCATCTGTGAAAATTTTAACTGTCTAGCTATCACGGTTCATGAGATACAGCCTGGTGACAGACAGACGGACAGCGGAGTCTTAGTAATAGGGTCCCGTTTTTACCGTTTGGGTATAAACCCTAAAAATAATTTATTAAATATATTCGGAGTACTAGATTTTTTTAAATCCCGAGAAACAGGATGCGTATATGTTAAGTGTCTAAACAAGATTTTTGTTAAATTTTAAACTATATCTTTTGTTTTCAACAAACAAATTAATAAAATAAACCAGAAAACCAACAACTAAACTCATAACTTTACTTATATTATATATCGCTGCCCGGTCTCATGGTAACATTGTATTAACCTATGTCATGTTTTTAGGGTACCTATTGATGTAGAAAGTCATCATTTTTAGGGTACCGTACACAAATGGTAAATATTGGCGAAGTGCCAGCTCGATCGCGCACGCAAGGTTTCGTATATTATCATAGCTATCAAGATTGAACTGGAGGCCAAGATCCTCAAAAGACTGACATCAAAAATCTTGGTGGCTCCACTTCTTAAATCAACTTTTGGGCCCTAAGGACTATCCTACCAAAGGAAATCTTTGGTTCACAAAACTGTATAAATATGTCGTACACACTACTATTATTGGTGTAATGATGTTCCACGCAGAGGTCATCATTAGTTCGTAGGCAAAATAGTTTGACTGCTCGACTGCGACATCTTTCGGAGTTCTTATATATTATTTCGTAGTACTCGTAGATATAAAAAGCAACGCATAAAGGCAAACAGCTGCATAAAACCACTATCTCGTGCTTTTTAAGTGCTAAAAGCAAACAATGTGCTTTTATAGGTTTGCTTTAAGATTGAAAACATTTAGTCAGAAGAATTAAGACCACGGGTACTACATAATTATGTAACTTCCATGTTATTATTTAATTGCTTATATAGGAGTTCCATCAATTCGTAGGCAAAATTGCTCGACAGCGACATCCTTCGGAGCTCTTAGACATTATTTCATTGTAGATATGAGAAGCAACGCCTACAGGCAAGCAGCTGCATAAAATTACTATCTCATGCTTTGGAAGTGCTAAAAGCAAACGACATGCTTTAAAAAGGTTGTATGATTGAAAGAGCATTTCATATTACTAACTACTTTAATAAATTTCGCTAGGTGGCGCTATATGACAATAAATTATATGTAAAACTTTTTAGCGACAATAATCACACCTCTTTGTTCAAAAACCATTTTGAAGGAATCAGGGTGTTTGTATCTAAATCTTTGGTTTGTATATTAATCAATATTCTAAATCCTTGTTAATCAAGCTTAGATATAAAAAATAAATAAAGGTCTATGTCAGTATTTGAATTCTCTTTGGGTCTATGAATGTAACCATAGCGCCATGGCTTCAATGTTTTTGTAGGAAAGAGCAAAAAAATTGTTTTCTAAGTTTATGTTTTTCAATGTCCGTCGTTCAATCGCGTCAAAATGGCTGAACAATGGCAAACAAATTCCAAAAGTTTAAAATGCAAATAGCTGCCGATATCTCGGCTCGAAATACCTACGTAGTTTTCTTCACGTCCAAATAATGGCAAGGAATATATCAAAGGCTTTATTTACGTTGATCTTTGAGAAAGCATACTGCAGTTCTATGGGTGGTCGTGACAATGGATTTGGCAGTAACTACGTATGGGCAGGATCTTTGGAATCTGGTTTGCAGATAGCCACTCACCACCAAAAGCCAGTGATGCTGATCATCCACAAGTCATGGTGTTCAGCCTGCAAGAACCTGAAGCCAAAGTTTGCCAGCTCGCCGGAGATCCATTCTCTAAGTAAACACTTCGTTATGGTAAACTTGATCGATGATGAAGAGCCAAAAAGCAATAGTTTTTCGCCGGATGGGACTTACATACCAAGGTAAGAAAGATGTCCTGACCCGCTTTCCTTTTTATCATAAATTATTATTTTACTTATTATTGCAATCATCGCTCTGTTTGTAATCAGTAAACTTAGTAAGCATAATATGACGATCTTCTACATAACTTACATATCATACTTACATAACATTTTTTTCCATGTTCTCTCTAACTCCATATTTTTTTAGAGTACCGAAGTCCTTTGATGCAACACCTTTATGTAGTTAGTTTCGGTATGTCCGTCTGTGCCGTTTAGCGGCTTAGCTCAGAGATTATATAAATTATTTATAATTATAGGTTTATCTTTGAATGTCTTTTTCCAGAATCCTCTTCATCTCACCAAAAGGGCTTGTAGACCATGACATTTACAACGAAGAAGGGAGCAGTCAGCACAAGTACTTCTACAGCAAACCAGATCAGATCGTCAAGTCGATGAAAAAGGTTCTTCAGAAGTATAAACACGAACAGTTCGACGTATGAAGATCATTCCTATTCTTTCTTTTTCACCTAAACATGAAATCACTGAAATTAGTGATTTCATTAATCTTGAAGAAGTGATGTATCAGGTGTTTATGGATTCGCACGAATTTGATAGAGTATTTCTTCGTTGCAGGATGAACCCAAAAATTAAAGGATAAATTGTCTGTTATCTACGCTCATACAATCAAATATTATACCGCAATAAAATTTGATGAAACTGTTGTGATTTGCCCGCGTAAACAAATTTATTTGATAATCTCACGGGATTCTCACAATTTAATGGAATAAAAAAATCCTATGTGTTTTAATTTAGATAGTACCTTCTATCTGCATACTAAATTTCATTACAATCTTAACGCTTCAACAGCTAAACGTAGCAAAAGTTAAACGTAGCTTTAGGTGTTTAAACTTAAAAACTTTCGTATTACCTTTTCCTTCGGGTAAGTCGTCATGTAGGTAGGTTTTTAGTTACAGGCCACCTTAACTTTTATTCCATTCTTAATTAACGGCGGCAGGAGCAGCGGATACGGGACAGAAACTATTTAAAAGTACCTAACTATTGCACAATTTATAAAACAATAGCAAGAACAGAAGAATGAGCTCGACGACTGGCTTGACGTACATTTCTACATTATGCTATTGAAAGAAAGACGGCAGGGCCCCGCGATATTTTTACATAAATTGCAATACGGATAACAACGGGAGTAATGGAAACGACAGAAGACGATGGTAGCAACGGGACCTATGGCACAATGAAAAGAACAGAAGATGAGCAAAAGGTACTCACGTCTTCCAAGACTGGCTCGACGTCCTTTTCTACATTATGGTATTGAAAAAAAGACGGCACGGCCGCCGCTATATTTTCACAAAAATTGTAATACGGAAAAACACGGAAGTCATGGAAACAACAGAAGTAGATGAGAGCAACGAAACCTATGGTACAATGTAAAGAACGAAGAAGAGCAAAAGGTACTCACGTCTTCGACGACTGGCTCGACGTACATTTCCATGGTGTTGTTGAGCGGCGGCAGCGGCATCGGCGACGCGGCTGCCGACGATCGCCGTGATATGCTGTTGCACGAGCATTGCGACACGGAGCGACGGGACCGGGGAGATTCCCTGGGGACATGAGAAGTGACAATCAGTGCTTCTAAATATATACATTCTTATCCTTGCCACATAATAAGTACAAGACTCTTACTTCCTTACTAATATTACTCTCTCTCTCTCTCTCTCTCTGTAACTCTGTCTCTATCTGTTACCTCTTCAAGCTTTAACAACTTAAATTTGGTATTGATTTAGTTTGATGCCTGGGGAAGGACATAGGGTAGTTTATATCCCAAAAACATCCATAGAAATGGAAAGTAGTAGTGTGGAGGAGTAGAATGGAATTATGAGGAATCCGATTTTACCATACAAAATAGACTTAATAACAAAGTACCAAAGACGATGAGATGTAATCACAAAATTATTTGCCTGGCAAAGAAAATAACCCTGGATTTTTAACGTTCACCCCCAGTAACTTTGGGTCGCGTGAACCGATTTTCATTCAACATAGCTAAGAACCACCGCTAGATTAGCTTTCACGTAAAAAAATGCATTGATATCGGTCCTTCCGTTCGAGAGCTACGATGCCACAGACAGATAGACACACAGACAGACAGACATATATTGGCGTCAAAATAACACCCCTCTTTTTGCTGTGGATAATTAACATCTGTATGGGTAAATTGTGTTATCAAAAATGTCAATTATTACCAAAAAGAGCGTCATACCTCGCCTTAAAAATGGAGCAGCGGATTTGTAACGGAATTTCGGAATTACGAGTATATTTAGGACCGGACGCTGGATGGAGTTGATTGTGCAAAATATGAGGAGTGGGCCACTTTATGTTTTTAGTTTTAAACTCTGAAATGAAAACCTTGCTTTCTAATAGGATCAGATGTAATAATAAATGAACCAAGACACCTCAACATCCAGAATCATAATCTGCAAACTTTTCTCCTATTTCTCATACTTAACTTCCTTTGACGATCGCAGTAAAAGTTGTTTGTATTGATAATGACCACAGATGCTAAGAACATATCCTTAAATTTATCATTGGGTGGGTGTATCCCACAGTATGGCACCGGCGACAGCGTGTATAAAGCGCTATCATCTATTACTATCTCGCTCTACATAATATCGAATGAGATACAACTAGTCTAGCGCTCGATAAACTTTATCTGGCTTTATCCACGGTTTCGTGCTAAGGTGGCAGGTAGAACACATTGTATAAATTTTCTATCACCATTCATCTCTCCCTTAATTCTCTTATTCTAGAATTTAATGTAGAAAAATTAGTGCCTAGGAAACCAATCTTAGGATTTTGTGCCAAATGCTGCTGATAATAAGATTAATATCTAATACCTAAGATACCTTCCTCATCCTACCGCAGTTACGTACAATTAGCCTTATTCATAAATTCCTCCGATATGAGTTTCCAAAACATCAAGGTTTTGTTAAATCTATACGAAGAAAGAGAGTTGCTTGGATAGTAGCAGTTCACTTCTATTGCGCGTGTACATATGTATATCTGTAAGCTTTCCTGGTGGTTCCTTTTTATGTTAGTGAAAACTACATCAAAGTCGGAGGTACATCCCAGTAGTCCTAACAAGTTTGTTCTACCAGTTAAGGACTACTGGGAATTTTCGTCATAGATTTACCGGTTGGCTGTGACGTAACAGTATTTCTAATGGAAGTATTTTGAGCAAATTCATATTACAATTGAATACCTTCTATTTCTCCTACACACATGTTGCGTCGTCCGGTCGCACCTGCACCTCACTGGCACGAAGTACCCCAGTTGGGGCAGGGGAGCTGGTTCTAAGGAGTCACTCCACTCCGGCTGGCTGAATGGATCAATATCCAAAGCCGAAGGCATAGTGTCGGATTTAAAAAAAAGTTCGTTTTCTTTTTAATTTTCGTCACTTTGAAGAAGTTCCAATCTCATATCATAAGTTCATAACACAACTTCACGGGTTGTAATAGTTCTTATTTCAAATGCAGAAAAACAAAATTTCTGCGTCAAAGTTTGGCGCTAATAATTTTCTTTTCTTTTTAGTTTTAGTTCGTCGTGCAACGGCCTGTATCCACTAATTGGCAATTGAACCATTTTTGAACAAAACTTGAACATATTTCATATTACCTATTTTAGGATTTTTAGTTACACTTACAACACGTCTTGCCACTTGTCGTTTTGTATTCGTTTTAACCTGATTATTGGTATCTGTTGTAAACAATTTTGTTGATAATTATTTGGGTGCGTCTGGTTTGACAATTAGATCAAAACTGTAAATGATATCTGTAGATAAGATTAAGTAGGCATAATACAGAGTAGGCATTTCTAAGTTATATCTCTAGGTAACAAGGAAAATATATCTACTACTGGGAGAATATTTGCTACCCATACGTCGACGTGTTATTTTAAATCCCGCTGTGGAACGGTGTCGTCTTTTACAATGGAATATGTCCAGTCCAACCTCCATAAAAAGAGAATTAGACTGATCATAAAATTAAAAATAATCTCCATCATCATTAGTCAAAGTTTTGAACGCGCTACATTAATTAATTCTATTAGATATGAGAACAAATATAAGTCGTCACTAGTGACTAATGAACCAACAAACCTGCCGACCAAACAAAGATGCGAAGGGCTTTGCCTCCAATAAAAAAAAGTGACCATAGTTTTGTAGGAAGCTCAGACAGAAAAAGGAGAACACAGAAGTCCCGCTTCAATTAAAATGCCTTAACAGGGTTTATAGATTGTAATAAAAATGCAAAACAACTATTATAAATCTTTAGTTCCATATGAATTATTATACATAAAGGAAACATGAAAAACTTTGAAAGATTATGTCTAATCGTGAATCATTGTTTCCAAAGATGAATATACAAGTAGTGATTGATTCAATGTAGTCATCATTCGCAGTTGTCAAATGAAGTGTTTCATACTGACAAAAGTCCGTGACATTGAAAAGTCAACCCAGCAAATAAAATAAAATATTATTATTTATATCTTTATTTTATTATATTTATCTATTTATTAATAGAATATCGTTGAGTTAGTATCCCATAATACAAGTATAAACTTACTTTGGGGCTATCTGAATTAATGTGATTTGTGTTTATTTATTTATTACTATGACAACATCTTTTGAAACATCCAATAATTCCGAAGTTAATTACATGGAACAATAATAACAAAATTTGCATCACCAGTCTGCTTGTAACATTTATGATAAAGTTAAATACATACGTAAAATAAATAAATACAATAGCTGTACGCAGGTTTTCGTACTTCAAGATAGCTGATTAAAGACTGGTCATTATCGAAGCAAGATTTCTGTCCTTAATTATGTTGTGGCCCATCGGAACTCGGGGTAGAAAGAAATCCGAAACGTGAGGGCACGCACATTCCTAGTGGGTATATTTCTTCCTCCATGACTCACAAAGGCCCGACGTAATGTAATTATGAATGAACATTAACTTTTTGTTTGGTACGCATAGAATCCCTCGACTCTAATAGAAATAGGGCTTCGTTTTTTTGAGAAATCGAACATTCTTTGGTTAAAATTAGATTATTTCATTGTCAAGTACTTAGCTGTGTATTCTAGAAACTAAGGGTTCTACCATCTTCGTAGAGAAAATATCTTACCGATAAGTAAGCAGATAAGTACGGATACATATATTTGTGTATAATTATTTGAAAAATATACTTAAGTTCTTTTTTAATTAGGTAAGTACTTACAAATATATTGAGGAGTATATAATCAAGTCTATCATTCTGAAGAACTTTTCCAAATAATGTGTACTGTATTATGAAAAAGCAATTTCTGAGTCACATTGAAATTGTCAAGTGTTCTGGTGACTACGTTTTCTTTTAAAATTTTCCTATGAATTCTTTTGGAAAAGTTGTTGAGTTATTGTTATTGTTTCAAAAGTTAGTATACCTATTTTTTGCTTAAGAATCACGGCAAAAAGCTTTCGTGACCGTAATAGATTATGTACTTAACAGCTTCGTTAACAATAACCGGCGACGGGCCTTTCGGACAATTGTCTGTGCATTAGTATGCTGTCCACATGGTCTGCTTGGACCGTGTGTAAGTGTTGGACACAATGTAGGCATTTAAAGTAGTGGAGACACTTCCTTTTCTGTCGGTTACCTCATCGGGTCCCGTACGAGAAAGGTTTAGGAATGTGACATAGTAGATCCACTGAGTGTTACAAGAAAGTTGGACACCACCAATCCAAGTGCGGACCACGTCGGTCCCGACTATCTTCATTGTATGGTAGTCGTCAAGCTGTGTGAGATGACTTTAGACAGCTAGAAAATCTTCAGGCAGATTTCCAGACTTAGATTATACTTTCTACTCCTAGTTACGTGAGCAAACAATGATACTGATTTCAATACACAATTCACGCATTCTTTTAATGCTTTGACAACTGACCAATGCACCTCGCTGTCAAAATGCATAGCGTTCAATGGGCCTCAAAACCAGTGAGGTCCACAAAAACAGGGTCCTTCCCAGGCGTGGGCGGCTACCTCGCGTATGGAAAGGAATTTCTTTTGTAAACAGAAAAAAAGATAATTTTTTATGCTTTTCCGAACACTGAAGTAAACTCTACAATTCTGTATTGCTTAGTACGACACCTGCATAATATCATGCATGCGCATGACTGACATGACATTTATTATTTTTTTAATGAATGTTCTTTATATACGTATATATGTATGTTTATAAATTCATTGTTATCTAATGAAACTTTCATTATTTATAATTTTTTCTTGCTATCATAATTAAAAAGTTAACTTCAAGAACTGTTACATGAAAAATCACAAGTATTGATGTCACAAGTATTGATGTCATAATTTTATGAGATCTACTTACAAAAAAATACCTAGATGTATTATCTTTACCTCTAGGTATATTTCAATAATATTTTTACATAATGTAAAAAGCGGTGGGTATCTAAGCGGTTTAGGCACTAAGCTGGCGTCTGAGAGGTACGAGTTTGATGCTCACTAGGCGCGATTTGTATAGTACTCACGCGTAATTTTCAACGAAGTACCACCAGCCAGACCACCACTTGCTTCCCTTCCGGTGAAGAGAAACATCCTGAGTAAACCTGCTCACAGCTCACTAGTGTCATGTGTAATTAATAATGACTTTTATCACTAGATGACAGTTATTGAGATACGTCAGATGCCTTCAGGCAACTCCAAAAATCTGACACCAGAAACTGAAACGTTTTACCAACATTGGATTGGTTCATGAACCGTTGGTCAACAGAATCTGTAAACAATTTACTTCTCATCCAAAGGACTTTTTACCCACGAACGTTTCGCCAACATAGCTTCACTAACGTAAAGTTATGTTGGCGAAAACTTTGTTGGGTGAAAAGTCCTTTGGATGAAAAGTTAAATGTTCAAAGACTGTTGACCAACGGTTCATGGAACAATCGAATGTTGGTTAACCGTTTCAGTTTCCTGACACCAGTGTTAGTTATTAACACACTCGATATACCTAGTATCGACGTACCTAATAAATGTTAAAAACAAATTCATGTTAATCAATTGAAATCCTAAAGCTCATGCAAGACAACTTTAAATCCTCTAACAAGGATACTTTTACTCATTGCATACAAAAGATTTTATATTCGGGAACAGACGCAACAGACAGACGGAAAGACTCTCGAGCTAACAAAGCTAAGGATGCGTGGGAGTAGGAGTGATGGGCAAGAAGCAGTCAGATGACCATGTTATAATGTATCGGTGATATGTGCATGTGACACACTTGTCATGGATTTTGAGTAGGTACTTTCGAGTTTCGGTTAGACAAGAATGCTGTCTATGAATATAGAACATATTATTAGAAGAATGATACCAAAATGACTCTCCCATATCCAATTATTCAAATAATAAATTATCACCAAAATCTTGTGTACTGTACCAGTAGTAGCAGGTACGTGACGTATAAAAGCGTAATACTTTAATAATTTTATATAAAACGTCTGATAGATTCTTCGTCAGCACTTGCTTTAGGAGAACGAAAACATCGTAAGGAACCCCGCACATTAGTTCACTGGCAGTGACGTGCACACATATTTTTGACACTAATCTCACGTAAATAACGAGAAAGGCTGCCTTTTAAGCAAATTATATTTTTGCTTGTATTCGGTATTATATTAGGGGCAATAAAAAAAATGTGTTTATTTCAGGCCATATAGAAATTTTTAATTTAAATATTTTCCCACCCTGTATTGCAATGGGTAGACAAATTCTATGTGTCTGTATGAAGTCACGCTTCTGTTCACTGGTGTGTAATAAATATAATGACTGTTGTCTGTGACTAGGAGGCAGTAAGTGAGCTATGTCAGGTACCTTGAGGCAGATCTAAACTGATATCGAGTCACACTCGATAAGAGAGAGTCGACGTATAGATATTAGGTAGATCCTGATTTCCTGAAAATTTTCGTCGAATTGATTTAACGTTTTGCTTTCAAAATACCCTTGCGTAGTAGGTTGAGGTACTTTTACACTTGAAAAATCGATACTCAACCACAGTTTCTGAACTTTCTGAGAATTTCAATGACATTTGAATGACAGAATTAAAATCTATATCTAGGTATACATATAATAAAATCGTAACCGATCGCTGTCTGTACGTGGAAGATAAATGAGATAAAAAATTGTTGGGGGCTTTTATCAACGCAATAGAACATAAAACAATGATTTTTAGAATTTTTGTCTGTCCGTTTGTGCACGCTAATCTCAGAAACTGCTGCACCGATTCGATTGCGGTTTTCACTAATGTATTTTGATAAGCTTCACGTAACAATTAGTGTTTCATTTTAATCTGTTCATAAATAAAAAAGGTATATCGATTTAAAGAATCACGGCCTACATTTTTGTTCAAAAATTGATTTTAAAGTAACCAATGCAACCGATTGGCTAAAACTTTTGTTAATCTATATTTAAATATATATAAAAGAAGAAACTGAATGAGTGACTGACTGACATATCAACGCACAGCCCAAACCGCTGGGTCTAAAGACTCCAAAGTTGGCACATAGGTTCCGTATGAGGTCTAGGGGGGCACTAAGAAAGGATTTTTAAAAATTTACCCCCTAAGGGGTTGAAACGGGGGTCCAAAGTTTGTATGGACAAATAGGATTAGTTGATTAGTGAAACTTCGCAAGAGTACTCCCGGCGGTAAATAAGTAAAAAAAGTGTTTCAGGATTTTTCAAAATTCATTTCCAAATTTGGCACATAGGTTTTTATGAGGTCTAGGAGTACACTAAGGGTCAAACGGCGGTCCAAAGTTTGTATGGAGTGACAAGATTAGTTAGACTATTTTATTCAAAACTTCGTAGGAGTACTCCTGACGGTAAATGAGTAAGTATGTATTTTAGGATTTTTCTAAATTCAACCTCTAAGGGGGTTAAATGGGAGCCCGAAGTTTGTATGGAGAAACAAGATTAGTTTAACCATTTTGAAGCGTTCCGTCGCTCTCTGGCGGGAACGGGAACGTGAAGGAAACGAGAGAGAGGAGGTTCGCCGGGTCTGCTAGGACCTTAAATCCATACGTTATAATAAAAATGTTATATTTTATAAGTATTCAAACATTTTAACATAATAATTTATATGTTATCACAACATTAATACCACCACCATTTTCGAACCATTTTCGACTTCTACGCGGACGAAGTCGTGGGTTAAAGCTAGTATTATAATATGTATATACAGTGCTAAAGCAATATAAAAAAAAAGTGCATCCCGTGTGTATTTTATAAAGAGTGTTATTTAAATTAAATAAAGAAAAGTTTGTTTAACAATACGTTTTGCAATAATGACAAGAGATTACAAAATTACTTGACATTGAAACAAAACCTACTTCTGATAAAATGCGTCATCGCAGTGAAGGTAAACAAGTAAATAACAAAGCTTTTAAATGTTTTAAAACTTTTCATTATGAAATAACAACCGTAAAATAATTAACTAAATAATATAAGAATACATAACTTACAACATTTTTAAGTCAGTTCGGCAAGAAGTTAGGTTAATAATAAAAGAAACTTGTTAACTCGGTTATTTTAAAAAATGGAATGGTTAAAAAGATAACTACTTAATTATTACATAAGTTAATAGTACAAGTTACAGATGTTGATGAAATAAAACTCAAATGCAAATAAATCTTGTTACAAGGAGCTGTTTTACACAAAAGCTCGTCATTCACAAGCTCCCTACATAACTGCTCAAAGCAATTTTACTGTATCCTTCTATAAACACATCGATCACAAAGTCTAGATTGGCGTGGCAATGGCAAAACTCTGATGAATCATCGAACATTGCTCCCAATACGCACTCCACTTTGGTGACCACTTTGTAAGTAGGTATACGTTGTATTATACGGTTGTATTGTACATTGTACCATATGCCCATACAATTTTAATTGCACGATCAAATGCCAATGCAGCTTCTTGCCAAAAAGACCGAATAATGTATTCATCGTGTTCATGATCATGACTCAATAATATTAAATTCTTTGTAAGTACGTAGAATTTGACATTCCGCTGTCTGTCCGCCCGTCCGTCCGTCTGTCTGTCACCAGGCTGTATCTCATGAACCGTGATAGCTAGACAGTTGATGATGTTACAACAAATAAGTTCTCAAAACTGAAAAAATTAATATTTCGGTGCGGCTCCCATACAACAAACGTGATTTTTTATAGATTATGGTACGGAACCCTTCGTGCACGAGACCAACTCACACTTGGCCATTTTGGCGCCACCGCAATCAATAAGTAGGTATATTTATTTAGTGGCACTGACCACCGGACCTTAACGCGTACCTACGCTGTAAGATTTGTGAGTAGTTTGTTTCACACCGGCGGCGCCTGCGCATGTGACAGTCAGACTAGTTTAGAATACCTGGAACATGGCCACTATAAGCACGATGAATGAACTGTTAGAAAATAGAATAAAGTTGAATCGTCACTGGGTGGATTTTTATAGCTATAGCTATGCTATATTCTTATAGCATAGTTGAAATTTTCACAGATACGAGGGGGGGTCAAAAAGTTCGCGGAATGGAGGGGATAGCGGGGGGTGGGGGACCTGCCGCAGGTAGTAACTAATGAGCAACTCTTTGTGAGTATATATGCCAAGTTTGAACCTGATTGTGTCAATAACCTTTGACCTGTCGTCGATCAAACAAGTGAATCCGGAAGAAAAACTTGAACATGGAAAAAATCGAGTTTCGTGCCGTCATAAAGTTCCTCACTAAGCAAGGAAAACCACCTCAGAAAATTTTGGAAGAAATGTTATCAGTATACGGGGACTCTTGCCCTGGGAAAACCATGGTGTACAAGTGGAATAGCCTTTTCAAGCAAGGCAGAGAGTCTCTTGAAGACGACCCTCGCTCAGGACGGCCGATTGAGGCCACCACCTCAAACATCGTTGAAAAAGTGGAGAATCTTATACTGGAGGATACTCGTTTGAAGAAGAAACAACTTGCAGAAATGGTTGGAGTATCACCTACAACCATTTTAAATATTCTACACGACAATCTTGGGATGTCAAAAGTCAGCGCAAGATGGGTGCCAAGAATGCTCACACCACCACAGAAACAGCTGCGCGTCGAGTATTCAAAGGAGTTTTTAGACCTCTGTAGCGCCGACAAGGAAGGAATTTTTGCAAGACTTGTTACTGCAGATGAAACTTGGGTTCATCATTATGAGCCTGAGTCGAAGCAAGAGTCTATGCAGTGGCATAAAAAGGGTCAGCCCCCCCCTAAGAAATACAGGGTGTCACAATCGGCTGGAAAAATCATGGCAACTGTTTTTTGGGATACAGAGGGTATTTTATTAATAGATTATAAAGATAAGGGTGTTTCTATAACGGGAGAATACTACGCTAATCTACTAAGACAATTAAAAGAAGCAATCAAGGAGAAAAGGCGGGGAAAGTTGACAAAGGGTGTGCTGCTTTTGCATGACAACGCACCGGTACACAAGAGCCGCGTTGCGATGGCTGCCCTTCATCACTGTGGCTTCGAAATGTTAAACCATCCTCCCTATAGTCCAGACTTAGCCCCCTGTGATTATTTTTTATTTCCCAAATTAAAAAAAGAGCTTCGGGGGAAGAAATTTTCCGATGATGAAGAAGTCAAGTCGGCGATTTCGGCCTATTTTGAGGACAAAGACAAATCATTTTTTTTCGACGGTATTAATAAGTTAATAGAGAGATCTGAAAAATGTATTCGACTTAAGGGGGAATATATTGAAAAAGAAAAATAGTACAGTATTTTATTTCACCCCCCTTCCCCTCCGTTCCGCGAACTTTTTGACCCCCCCTCGTAATGTATTTCTGTTGCCGCTATATCAACAAATACTAAAAACAGAATAAAATAAATATTTAAGTGGGGCTCCCATACAAAAACGTTTTTTTTTATTTAAACGTAAAAAGTAAGTATGTACATTACTGCAACTCCTATCATTAGGTAAAGAAATACCTAACTATACTACTTAGTAACTACGCAACCTTGATTAAATAAGCAAAGAAGTTATATGTATATCGACGACTGTACTAACTGAATGAATGTGCCTAGATCGATCGGTGCATTTCATTACATCACCGCTATAAAAAGTATTTAACTTAATAAAGAGGCCCTGTACTTTATTTATCGGTTTTTGTTCCCGGGGCTGAGGGGCCCCTATATTCTATAATGCAAACAAGTGCGAATTAAGCATAAAATATAAACTAAATAAACATCAATCAAGTATTCCACTTTTATATCAAGTATTACATATTCCATCCTTTATGGTACAATTTTTTTTTTAAATTAGTGCAATAGAATGAAGATATTATAAAAAATGTCAATATCAACTGCGATTTCCTGCTGAAAATGAATTACTGCGTAAACCTTTGATTTAGCAATAATTCATGCTATTTTTTTATCAAAGAACAATAATAAATATGTGTGTATTACGAAAATATTATTTTACTTACATACCTACTTACATGTAAACATTAGATAGAAAGTTAATAATAATGAAAATAAAAATTCGACGATTTAAGAACCTTCTCATTTCCTCCTTTTTCAAGGCGTTACAAAAAAAATTCCTTGTTGCCATTCTCAAGGCTTGTAACTGAGACAAATATGTAGGTCGATGATATGAGACACGGCATCGGTCTAGAGATCAATCATGTTTTTATTTATTAAGTTCGTACAAACAGATAATTATGTTCAGCCCACATGTCACACAATCACAGATCATGAGTAATCTTGGAGTCATGTCATGACTCCGACTAATGATCAATGATTGTAAAAAATAATCGTTCAAGGTGAAGTGGCAGACGAAATTTTAGATACGTTTATCATTTTGGAGGAAAATCAGAAAAGATAGATGCCTATTCTGTATATTTTCATGCCATGACTACAGATTTCGGCCGGGCCTGGGCACATACATACGTGTATGTAGAGAACCGCCCATTTTTTAGTTTGCATGTTTCACGCATTTCTTATTCCATATTAGTTATTTTTTATTAATTTATTAGATTTGTTTATAATCATATGTACAATCCTTATAGCATTAATTCAAGAACAGAATTTGGACCCGATAAAAAAGATAAAATATAGAATTGCAATTGGTCATGCTTGCAGCCTATAGATATCTCTCATATAATTTGAAATACATATAAGTCTAAACCAAAAAAAAGATAAAAAATAGAACCAGCCCTCGCTACCATTTTAGACGCATAAAGCCAAGCGACCCGTACACCGGTACCTAAAAAGGACGCATCATTACGCTTTTTGCCCAAACACGTGACTCCGGTTTTTTATCCCACTTTTTTACAAACCTAGCCCTTGACCTCCCTTACCCCTCGAATCATGAACAAATTGGGCGTTAAAAGGGATATTTTGGTGACTACTGAGGTGCCCTGGATTTTGGTTGGTGCATTAAATAATTCTTCTCGTAGTCACAGTTTAAAGAAATAGAATGCATAGATGAGTATTGATAACTGAATGATAAAAAGGTACTTAATTGGAAATGTGATAAAAAACTGTAGTATAGTTAGGCAGGTAGTATTGTTTAAGTATTATAACGACTAAGATAGTGTTATAAATATGTATGAATGTAGGAATATCCGAAAAAGGTAATAAGTAAACACAGAAGTTGAAATTGGCTTCTAAAATTCCCACGGTTGCTATTTTATAACGTTTTAGTGCGAATACTTAGGGCATTGTTTGCATTTTAGATAAATATCAGTAGGAAAGTACTTACATTACCTATACATATTGTCATCCATTAACTAAGACGAAGAATGACATGAAAGGCTTTTGCCCAGCAGTGGGACATGCATGGCTAAAAAAAAACTCACAATAGGTGCCTAATCATAATCATAGTTTACTACTTTTATTTCGTGCCTGTCCAACAATAGAATAATACGTGGGGCGCACTATAAGTTTCCGGAATGAATATGAAAAAATACTATTAAAGGTACAAAATTAATTTATTGTTTTTCAAAATAATCTCCCATGGCGTCTATGCACTTTTTCATTCGATGAAACCAGTTTTGAAAACTTTTGTGCCACTCCTCTGTGGTGACCTCTGAAACGTGTTTTTCATACTCCTCGACAGCCTCTTCTGGTGATGAAAATCGCTGACCGCGTAATTGGTTCTTAATTTTTGGGAACAGAAAAAAGTCACAAGGTGCCAGGTCGGGACTGTATGCAGGATGACTCATGAGTTCTACATTTTTCGCCTTCAAAAAGTCGTTTGTCTGTCTGGCCGTGTAAGAACTAGCATTGTCGTGGTGCAGGATGATACGGCGTTTACGGTTATTTTTACGGAGTTCGTCAATAACTTCCGGCAAACAAATGGTCGTGTACCAGTCACTATTCACTGTACGAAGATTCTCTAAAGCAACAGTAGCCACGTGTACAGTTTTATTAAAAAAAAAAGCAATCATCCGCTTAGATGCACTTTTCACGCGCGCCACTTTGGTTGGTTTCGGCTCATCTTGAAAGACCCATACGCTCGATTGCTGCTTTGTTTTGGGATCGTAGCAATAAATCCATGTTTCGTCATCTGTTACTATGTCCCACACCAAATTTGACGCACCTTCGTTGAATCTGGTAAGCATGGCACTGCACCAAGTGACGCGGTCCGTTTTTTGAGCCTCGGTTAAGTTGTGTGGGATCCACCGCGAGCACAGCTTTCTCACACCCAAATGTTTGTGTAGGATTAATTGTATTTGACTCATGCCTATTTCTAAGGATGCGCGAATTTCATGGTAGGTCACATGCCTGTCTGTTTCAATCATACGGCGCACAGCATCGATGTTTTTGTTGGTCACAGCGGTGGACGGCCGACCATCGCGAGATTCGTCACTGAGATTGATACGACCACGCTTGAATTCTGCAAACCAGCTATAAACAGTTGTCTTGCATATTGCTTCATTGCCAAAAGCTGTTTCAAGCCGAGCGATGCTCTGTTGAGCTGTCAAATTACACTTAAAATCGTAGAAAATCATACTACGAAAATTTTCCCGAGTTAAATCCGTGTTGATGCAGACACACAATTTTTTAAATGGCGCCACAAGTTAAAAACAAAAGACAGTCAGATGAAACAAACTGCATTCTACAGCCAAAGAGTTCTATTTTCAAATGTTGCAATAAATTTTTAAATATTGTTTATGTAAGTGGCCAGTTCCGGAAACTTATAGTGCGCCCTATGTATACTAACACGTATTTCCATATGCGTATAAAAAAGAAAATTCTTAATAAATACTTTGTTATAATATTCATCGTCGCGAAAATGTAACATAGCGGAAAACAATTTATGAATATTATAATTCTGTACAACAAACTATCTCTCTGTTTAATGAAATATTTGAAAAGGAACGACACTTATTTATTTCTATGATTTAGTTTTTGGAAAGGAACGAACAAACAGAGACGGGTCGCATCACTGCGGTACTGTATCGCCTGACATTGGGACCGCTTTTAGCGAATTAAAGTCAATTCGTATTGTGGATCAAATAGTTTAAATTAATAAGTACTACCATATGTACTTTAGTTGTACCAGCCACCACCAAAAGCGTGAGAAAATCAAAGCAATGGCGGATTTTTGTCAGTGATGTGCTTTTCATAAACGTTATTAATAATGGAAACTACTGCGTCGCAATCGCAACTTCGTCTTCTATGCGACAAGAGGGAAATTCACCTTTTAATAATGTGTCCCGATCTTGTAAGCTGCCACACTTTATATTAATTGTAAATAATAATAGAAAGGATCCTAACGGCGCGGCGGGGCATTAAGATCGACCCGTTGCGTTCCGTTCAAATATGCTCCGTTTATTAAGGAGTTATTTAAAGAAAGACGTTCCAATTTCCAGAAATGTCAAGTTATGAACAACATTAGTCTTGTTTCTCATAATGAAAATGGAAGTTTTCTGGATTGAAGCCGACATTTTAGTCGAGGCTGAAGATTAATATTTTCATCTTCCAATTATGATGAAAGTTGGCGACTAAGTTTACTGCCGTAACTTCGATCATAATCTTGATGATGTTTTTATTGTTCGCTTTGTTTTGACATTTATAAAAAAAATAAAATAAATAAGTAAGTACATACGTACTTTTTGTATCAAAATGTGATACATTATTTTTTAAGGTGGCCAATTTTTTTCTTTATGTACTTACTAAGTATGTCTTTCTTAGAAATTGTTTAACACAGCATGAAATGTTTTACAAGACTTATAAATATCAGGCCACGGAATTCTAAAGACAAAAAAAATATAAGTATATTCATTTTAAAAAACCTTAAAAAGGAACACAATTTTCCAATAAAACGTCCCTTACTATGATATCAATAAACAGTACCGTTTATTTAACAAATTGTGATCTCGCGTCACCCGCATGACTACATTGACACACATTGACTATATTACGTCATAAATCATCTCAATTGATTTTCATTTTGGCTTAGATCGACCGTTACATATTGGGCAGTGGAGGGGAATAATATTTTACTTAATTGTTGTCGGTTGTAATATTTTAGATAATGTTACAAGCATATTTCGTTATGTTAAATCGGCTAGGAAGAGTGTTGCGCCAAAAAAGTTTTATTTTTAGAAATATGTAACAATCGACTTCTTTATCATATCTTCACTAAATTAATATGGTTCTCAATGGGCGAAGATATCGCGTTACTTCTCTTTCTCTCTCTCTCTTACTTTTTCCATTGGTATTTTTCATACCACAGAACAGAAAATTTTTCTTCTGTGGTTCGTACTTACTTCAAACATTCTGAATACAGAAGCTCTGTATTCAGAATGTTTGAAGCTTTGCCAGATAAGAGCAAGCTTTTTTTTATTGGCAGTGACTTCTGCAATACTACACACCGAGGCTTTTAAGCCTTTCATTATGAGCCTTAATTCTCTTGGCACTATCTAGACGAGGACATTTCAGCTAAAACGTTTTTACTACCAGATATGTTATTTCTTTAGTTATTTCATTATACCTAAATGCTTCTGAAAATTTTCATAAATTAACTATGTCAATAACTCTGTAAAAAAAATGTCTTTATTCCTTACGGGGAAGATATAGCCCAGGGGTCAGAATGTTGGCGAATAAGTGGTAGGTTACGCTGATAAAAAGAAAAATGCAGCTTGCTAGGCTGGATCGCCTATTGATACAGGTGACCTATTTACCACTTGCAAAAATTCTAGAGCAGGTTCAGTCTACGACACTGAACTACATTGTATAAAAAAAGGTCTACTTTGGCTTCTTTGTAGCCAGCAATTTGATGGACTATCTAAATACACTACATATTCAACTACTACTACATGTCCAAATGTTTCTATATTTTGTTCATTTTATATATAAGGTCATCTCTTATATGATCTTTTCATCATGAGACAAACTGAAGCCTGTTTGGTATCTGACATTAGGGAACACACTTCCTAACCACACGCTTCTCATATTCCCATGCATTATCTCCATGTATATTAATGCGGTTATAATTAGTAAACAACGCAGCATCATGGTTTGAATAAGCTTATCAACGCCATGGGAACATATCGTTTGGCAACCATAATGGTTGCTTTGTGTTCAAAACGTTTTGTATACGTTGTGCTATATCTATCGTCCATCAAAGCAACTGAGAGGTTTTAGAGATGCGTTAAAGTAGAAAGTAACTTTCGCTATACGAAGTACGCGTATCTACGCTGTCCTTGTACAGATATCTCTTCTTTTCAATCTGTTGTTTACTTTTATGCAATCCTTTTAGTTACATAAACCATGGCGACAATGTACGAGTAGGGCACAATTACTTTAAATAACAATTACTCTAAATGCAATTACTTTAAGATTTAAAAAATGCGAAAGTATGACATTGTATGAAAAAGGGTAATGGAAGGGTCATTAAATTCTTTGGCATCTTAAAATAAATTAAATTGAGTGCATATTTTTTAATAGTTACTTTAATATCTTGCGCAATGGCCTTGTCCTCTATCACCTGTAATAGGTATAGGTAAGACTTACAAATATTTAAAAAAATGGAACAGTAATGAAGGTAAGGTAGCGACATAAGGTTGGTAATATTCTCTAATGTTATCTTAAAGTTTTATTTTAAACTTTCCATAAATTAAGTGGGAGGAAGATTGTTTGAAGCGGGGAAGTAATTTACGGTATGTCTTCAGATAAATTATGCCCATGTTTTGACACATTTTATGTGACACACTTATAGTTTCTTTTTTATTGAAATTCCTTTAGGATGCAGCAAGAATATATCAAAATAGATGTAAGTATTGTTATCACAGTATTTAGATTTTCAAGCATTCTGGAATATGTAGTCAATTTAAAGATTTAAAGGCATATCAGTAAAAGTGGCATGAACTTTTGCCTTCTCAAATAGGAAAAAATATAGGCGGTCGGCCTATGAGAGTATTTAAGAAGCACGTGGTAGGAATACAAAAATCCTAACAAAAAAAATTTTAATCATATCTTCTATCATTCATTCAACAGAGACGACCTCCGTGGCGTAATGGTCAACACGTTAGTCCGCCAATCCGGAGGTTCTAGGTTCGATCTCCAACCAGGGCAAGTTGGAAAATGGCCTTTTTCAAATCGTCCTGGGTCTTGGGTGTTTATCTATCTATATATGTTTTTATCATAAAAGTATAGTATCGTTGGGTTAGTATCCCATTACACAAACTTAAGATTACTTTGGGGTACTACTCAATCCGTGTGATTTGTCCATATATTTTTATTATTTATTTATTTACTATTCATCAAAATCAAATTAGTAAGGAAGCTCGGAAATCACAGGCACAGTAATAACCAAAGTGAAACTCAGGTCCAACTGAAGAAATCTCATTTGCAAACAAACTCTCGAGATCAAGCAACGAAACTAATATAACAGAAAAACCCTACATTTGAAGTCTACAGACAGACGGGCGTGCTATATCCGTCACATTTCCTACGCTGACAACTTACGCACGCCGAGATAGGAAATAACACTAGTACGAAGAGAGTGGCAGTTCAGAAGTGTTTTTATAACGTCAGGAAGTGGAGTTATGTTACGACATTTTTGGAATAACCCGA
The DNA here is from genome assembly GCA_943193695.1 of Acrobasis suavella. Classification (NCBI taxonomy): domain Eukaryota; kingdom Metazoa; phylum Arthropoda; class Insecta; order Lepidoptera; family Pyralidae; genus Acrobasis; species Acrobasis suavella. The sequence goes on from OW971928.1 coordinate 37,748,267, forward strand.
TCCTAAACAAGCAGGAGCTCTTATCAAATATATCATCGAAGAACTGCTCAGATAATTAATTAATCAGCTGATTATTTATAAGTTATAACATAATTAATTAAATTTTATTATAAAATTTAAATAAATGTATGACGTGATAAAATTCGTGAATCATCATCATCCGAGCATATTCCCGATTGCATCGTCAGGTAATATGACGAGGTAACTGGTTTTTACACAGAGCGACTGCCGTCTGATCTCCGCAACCCAAAGGGTGGACCAGAACCAATAATTGGATAGGTTTAAGACCACCAACCCCAAGTAGAGGGTTAGTAGGATATCGACTATAACGCAAGTGATTCAAGCCTGCAATATCCTAACCAGACTGGAAACAAGTTTGCACAAAGTATGCTTCCCAGTAATTCCAGTGGGATCGAACGTACGACTTTGGGATCACAACGGACGCGGAGATAAAATTCGTGAATAAATAAACTAAATCATCTAACAAATAATGCTATAAATAATTATAACTTTTAATAAACCAACATATGTATGTATACTTACCCAATAAACTATAATCTTAGGAAATAAGTAATGAGGAAATTCAATCTTCTCGCTCACCGTCACACTAAAAGTGGAGTTTGGGTTTTGGCGCCCTAGGATCTATCTGCTCAGAGCCATAATACTTAAAATGCTCTCTTAAATGTGATAGTGCATATTATAGTCTAATCTGCACTCTGTATAAATTTAAGAAACATTTTTTTACATCAATTGGTACAAAGGTCTTCACTTCTAAAATTGGTCGCGTACTCACTTTATGACAATTTTGGAAGGCAGATTTTTTATGAATATTCCAAAAATTTCAATCCGTTCACCCGTTATGCGACGCGAAACTGGAACAAACATCCATACAAACTTTTGCATTTTATACATATTAGGATTCTCCACATATTATAGTGTGAACAGAAATACTAAATAGACACGCGATGTAATTGTCCAATGAAAGTGGGCGGGAGCGGCTCTACGACTGCACACCAATTCTCGCGGTACTATTAATTTAAGTTTATTGACAGATTTATGGTCACTCGAGTGCAGCTAAATCTATGCATAGGACATTCTTATATTGTTATTTTAGATTGTAGACTGATAATTATGCATATTTTACAGATTCTTCAGCACCTTCTTCTTCAACCTAGTTTTATTTGAAAGTTTATCTGCCCGCCCACATAGTGTAAAGAATGAATTTTAGATCTAATGGTCTTAAGAGTCCCCTTTCTCTAGACAGAATTAGACTTTCTCATAAAAACATAGTCTGGATTTTATTTTGAAACTGCATGTCAGACATTGACGAAATTATGTAATTTGCAATGTCTGACATGCAGGCATTTATCTAGTTTTCACAATCAAAATATGAACTTAAAATACTCTAAAATTATAGTGGATCCATATTTCACCATCAGTATGGAAAACTTCAGCACTTTGACTTCAAATTTGACTGTCGAAAACTAGTTATATGCCTAAATATATGCAATTTCTTTAAAATTACAAAATACTGTTACGAACTCACATGTTATTTTAAAAGCTAGACAACGTTTGTATGGAAACGTCTAGGGTAAGGGCATTCTTAAGCTCCATCTATAGAGACATATTTAAAAAAAAAGCAGATGTCCGCGGCGGATTTTGACAATCCCACGGGAACCTCTGCCGGGATAAAAAGTATCATGTCCTTCACCAGGTCTCAAACTATGACTTTACCAAAATTCATCTAAATCGGTTTAGTAGTTGAAGCGTGAAGACGTTATAGATAGGCAGTTACTTTTGCATTTATATTCGCTTTGCTTTCGATTTCGCTTACGCTTTCGCTTTCGCATTCGCATTCGCATTCAAATTTTTTGCACCCTTAGGGGGTGAATTCTAATAAACCATAAAACACGTATTAAATGAAATATTTTAATAGCATTAATCTCAATTTTTATTAAAATCTAAAGATTTAAAGATTTTCCATACAAACTGCAAGCCAATTTTTCACTCCTTTAGGGCTAAACTTTTTAAAAATTTCTTGTCCGCTTTTTGATTTAAACAACTGTCCGAATTTCACGTTCCTCTCATTATCGATTACGGCTGTGCGTGCGTCTATACTATAATTATGTCAGTCAGTGGGAAACTTCTCTTTTTATATAGATAGATGTCATGAATTAAGTTGAGGATATTAGAGTAAGATGAACACATAAACCAGAGCAGTCAGAGGATTTGGCCCATCACTCTCCACGCTAGCCAGATGGTTTGGAGACTTACTGATGTTTATGTATGTATATGCTTTATTTAGCCTGTTAGATTTCCTTAGTAACCTTCTGCGACATCCACGGTGATCCTATCCTACTCTGCTGGAAGCTACACGATATATAGGTCCTATAACTTGGTCTTAACTAATCAGAACTTAAATTGCAGTACATTTATAGCCGGATCCACCGTTCCTGGAAGCTGTGCGAGCGGAAATTGTCACAAATGAAGAGCGTCGCCGGTTCGTTTGACGATATCAGTAGCAGTTGTTAATGGGCTTGCAGACTGACTTATGCAGTTATACTGTGGTTATTTCCCATTGGGATATTTTGGCTTTTGAACAGGTATATTTAAGTATGTGGTTTAGACAGGGTTTGAAATCTACACTATTAAATTTTCTATGTATCATCTCCAATCATCATTTTCCCGAAAATGAACAGAAACGTTGAGTGGGATTTAAAAAAAAAGAGACAATTTTGGCTTATGATTATATTATTGGTTTTGTCTTGGTAATCGTTATCTATTTACCTAAGACTAGTTTCACATGAACTATAACAAAAATAATTATAAAACGCACATGTAATAATTGTAATGAGAGTTCTAACAGCAAATTTTCAGAAGTCAAATAATGTATACGCGTTTATTTTTTTTCTTTTGAAAAGTCGCTGTGCTTTTCAATAGCAGGAGATAATGGACATCAAAATTGCAAATCAGTGTAAACTTCGATGAGAGCTGACAGATTTCTTTAATTGTGCCTTTGGGTTGCCATTATTTGTCTAACGACTTCAAAAGCGATTTGATCTTTTGACTAGAAACATCATGCTTCAAAAGAAACATTACACATAAGAGTTTATGTACAAAGTCCTCATCCATCTAGCGAATATACGTCGAAACACGTTTGCCTTCGCAAATCACGCCGTCTGGTCGGTGTCTGGTGTGGGAGTAGGCATTGCTATTGAGGTTGACATATCGCTGGACCATATTTTGAGCTCTCCGATGATGCAACTTTTGGCAATAGACCACATCAATCAGATGAAAACATAATTTTCAGTAGTAGGTAGGCATTGGGCACTATAATATTTAAAAATTCTTGGCCAGAATTTAATTTGAAGTATTATTGAAATCTACGGTCGTAAACTCGTAACGCAGTGTTGATGTCAATTTGGGACTACTAATAACTAAATTGAACTAAACAGTTATTGTCAGTAGTTATTAAACACCAAGAATCGGTCAAGTGGCTTAATTTTTAAAGCAATAGAGGGATCACATGAAGAAAAGTATTCAAACATTTCTAAATTCGTAAACATCTGTGTAAATATGTTATTGAAGACAAGAACTGTAAAGTCTCTTATAAACTTTCCTTCTATATTTTTCGGAAAGGAAAACATGAGCCGAAATCAGAAAATCAAACTTTTATGAATCTATTTTAGCTAGTTTGGGGGTGACCAACTAAACTCAATAAACTACATCTCAATGAGATATAGTTTTTTTTTTATGTTTAGATGTTCATTAGCTTATTCCGGTAGCAAATATTTTCCCAGCTGACGTAGACGCAGGTCAACGAATTGCGTTGTATTTATAAACTGTGCTGTTTTATACGCGTTTTGTTATGTCTTATTTTTTCAGGTTTAGCCTAAGCATTTGCTATGAGTAGTATTAAAGTAAGTTATATTATATTTTCCATGTTTTTGTTAAGTATTACTCTTTTTTCTGTATATGTTGTTTCACTTTTGATTTTATTCAAAACACTAAATTACGTTGATAAGTTTCGTTTAGATATTATCAGTCTCATTCGTGAATATGGGTTTACAAAGAAATTCTAAAATGCAAGTGGCTATACAAATTCTGCATAATTATCATTATTCTTTACTTATCACCTTACACTTATCCATGTGATCAAAACAAACAAATCCAGCACTATCCATTCACACAGACTATTTTGACTTTTGTATTCGAGTTCGCTTGTAAAACACTACAAATAACTAAACTTTTTGGTCAAAAATTTTATCTATGATGTTGTTTCTACGGTCTACTTGAAATTAAAAAGATAATATTCGAATTTCAAAATCGTATTTTCGAATGAGTCAGATGGCGCGCGCGAGCCGACACGTCGCAGCGCCCGCATGGACTGGACGCCTTTTCGGCTGTCTGCCAAAGAATCCACGCAAAGATATTTATGTGGATATGACTATTTACTCGTCGGTGTCAGTAGGTATTAGAAGGTGTCATAAAATCGGATTAATACGGATAAGGACAGCCGTGGCACCGTTTGCAGTTTTCTTTACTAGCTTAAATATTGTGTAAGAATTTCCATAATATTGACGGAAATATCAAAGAGCTAAAAAGAGAGAAATATGTATCAGGTTTTCCATCATGTTATGAATGTAGCGGGAATCATAACATAATGCAAAACTTACACATTTCGACTTCCTCCACAGTTTGAACTGAAAACTACATTTTTAAAGTTTACACTACTGCGCTGAAAAGTATAATGCAAACTAGTGATATCCATTTCATAAACAAGAAACGTATTTAAAGTTTTGACAGTCTAGAGGCTTGTGTGTGACATTTTCATATCGAAGTTTATCTTGTGGTGAACTTTGTATTACCAAGTAGTTGTAATTAGTACCTATTAAGGGGCTACATGAATTTTTCGGTGTCCCGTGCTGCCCCCATTTGAAATAAATCATTTGAAAAGAAACCAAATATAATTTAAAATTTGGTCTTGATCAGACCCTGGATAACCCTTCAAACTTTTTTATAAACTACTGTTTACAGTTTAAAGTGAGAACGTGAAGCTTTTCTACGCACAATTGCGAAAAACGGCCACTTTTGGCGTATGCGCATAGAAAAACTTCACGTTCTCACTTTAAAATGTCAACAGTAGTTTATAAAATAGTTTGAAGGGTTATCCAGGGTCTGATCAAGACCAAATTTTAAATTATATCTCCGTTTCTTTTCAAATGATTTATTTCAAATGGGGGTAGCACTGGACCCCGAAAAATTCATGTAGCCCCTTAAGTTAAAACTCGCTTTTAAACTTTAGCAACTAATCTGCACCACATAAATGAGTATCCGGCGGGGTTATTATGGCCAAATCCTCCCAGAGGCGTTTAGTCTAACAGTGGTTTGTTACAGGCTGGTAGGAAGGAAGATAAATAATATGTAATGTTGTAAATAATAAATAACTTAAGTCATTAGGTTAATAAATTCAAAGATAGGTTCATGACTTTCATATGTTTCGTTACGGAGTTTCTTTCATATCTCACCCTTATTTACCACAAAGTTCTTCATCGTATCGACACCAAATTATTATAAGGCCAAATTAGTACTAAAGGCTTTCAAATAAAAAAAGAAAATATCGCGTACAAAAAATTAACCAAACGGGTTGAATAAACCTCATGCTCTTTTGAAGTCGGTTAAAAAACAGACTACAGTCGCAATGATAAACTTCTTACTTTCTACTGTAAAAATGTTGAAATGAACCTTCCTATGGCTTTCCATATATCGCTGCAAACTAGCATCTATAATTCAAAATCATAACCTAACTCATAAACCCCAAACTGTATCTTTTATAGCTCCGTGGACGATTTAATTTCATCATAGCTCGGATAAACTGAATATTTAAATATAAGAGTAATAAAAGTTGCAGGCGCAAACTGCACTTATCGACCACTATATCCAGATAAAGGAGAGATTTAGACTTTAGAATCAGAGGAATAAGGGTGTTGCAGCGATTCAATGTTAGGTGGGTAGGTTCAACGTGGGTGGGAGTCATAGCAAAATTGGGTCAGAAATTATGCCTATAAGTTTAGTGATCTCGTGAAACGACCTAAATGTTAAGTGACGTGATACGGTGAAAGCTACTACGGATTTGGGCAGACAGAAATATATTTTGGTACTGATTTTAAAAGATCTGAACGGTGTGGAAACGTACATTATATTAGGTACTAGGAGATAGGTGGAAAACTTATATTTATGTATGTATGTATAACAGAAAGATGGCCCCTAAATAGTAAGCGTAGCATGGGTGTCATTTGAGAGCTAGATGGCAACTTTGTTACGGTAAATAATTGTTAAAACCAAGTCCTTAAGTAAGTCAGTTATGATATGTTTAATAATACGCCAGATAAACTTTGGGGCAGTAGGAACTTAATAATGCAAATGCAACTTTATTGACTTTAGCTTTATCGTATAAAGAAACTTAATGTTATTATATAGCTAAAACCATATATGAACTAACCAGGATTATATTTCAATGACCCTTCGAACAATAATGTCAGCCATACGACCCTATGCAAACACAGGAAGTATGTATCGCGCTTGAATTTAATCTAAGTGCCTGCACAATGCACGTACACTGTATAAATTGCGTAGAGCAGGGAAAATCGTATCGATAATATCGATATAACCAGTCAGTCGATGTATACAGGGTACAAATTATATTGAAACTATTCAATGGCTATTTAATTGAGTTCAGACTATGTTACTAACAGTGAACAACTTTCCGCAAGGAATGTATAGCGAAAACAAAAAAGCTGATCCGCGTTTCAATTGGAGAGAAAACAATTTTTTTTTACATAATTGTGAAACTTGGCAAAAGTTGTTCAGTATCATGATTATGATACTGAACAACTTTTGCCTCAAAGTCAATGGAAAGTAGTTACTTAGGCTATGGACGCATCTGAGGTACTTAGTAGTTACCTTCAGCATAAAGTTCTCTTCTTTATAGTATGTAAAAGATTGCTCAACATAAGCAGTAATATAACCGTTTTTTTTTTGCAGTGATCGTACTTCGTCACAACCCATCAAAAATCATTTGAATGTACTTTTTTTTACAATCTCTATCTAGATAGAGATCTTACTAATTACCTAAGTTTACAGACAGATATATGAACGACAGTATATTTACTTCTTTATAATTATTTTTAAATATGTCCATCGCTAAACACCATCACAGCTACAGATAAATTTAAAAAAAAGTTGACACTACATCGCTGATATCTAACTGCAACACACCGCACAATAGATTGCATTTGTATCAACACGCGCACGTGCTCGCCTCAGCTGGCTGGGTGCTCCATGCCATCGCCCTACTCGGCTTCTCTGTGGCAATATAGGTAGCTACTGTTACAGTGCAAATCGCGATAATCTGTACTCTCTGTGCTGTATTATGTTGTAGAGTCGCATTTTACCTACATAGGTAGGGTGAAGGATGTAATAAATCAATGTGCGCATACAGGCTTTAACAAAAGATACATACTGAAATTATTTTAACGGCGAACTCTAAACATGATATTGCAATATATTTCGAATTAAGAAAAATATTGTTGAGGGCTATTGAAAATGGCTGACGATAGAAAGACTGGTCATGCATAAACACGTACACTTACGTAAGTCGGCGATTTTATCATCATCATTCATCATTCCAGCCGCATAACGTCCACTGCAGGACATAGGCCTCTCCCAAGGATTTCCAAAATTACAGATTTAGAGCGGCCTGCATCCAGCGCTTTCCAGCGACTTTAGTGAGGTCGTCAGACCACCTTGTGGCTGGGTGTCCTACGCTTCGCTTGCCGGTAAGTGGTCGCCATTCGAGAACCATTTCGCCCTATCGGCCATTGGATCGTCGCGCTTTGTGTCCCGCCCACTGCCACTTCAACGAACTAATCTTTGTTCTCTTACGAATTCGGAAATGTAAAAGCCTAAAGTATAATAATTGTTTTTGTATTGATCACAGACGGGACCAACGTGCCTTCCGATGCTACTTCTTGCTTACTTGCGAAAGCTCTAGTAATGCGTACTCCCGACCACCAAGCTCTCACTACTATTCAGATTTTGCTTCTTCTACAAAAAAAGGCATAGCAGCAGAACAAACAGAAATCCGCCATGGTATTTCCTGCAACTTCCTCTCCCAATTAAATACAATTGCTGACAAAACATCAAAGCCACAATAAATGTCCGCTGGCCATGGCATAATACGAGTATAATGAATGAGCAGCCTCAAAGTTTCTGTATTGTTTTAATTCAAACAATACATAATTTATTGAGGCATTAATCACGTAAAGCCTAGGCGAATTGAAAAGGTTTTGAAGTTTTGTCGTTGTTTCATTTGGTTGTTTTAAAGTATTTTAAACGCAATTTCAAAGATCTCTTATAAATTGAAAAAGTTTAGTTACTTAGTTTATATTGTATATTTATTGTATTTATACAATAAAAACATCGTAACTAAACTTATTCAATTTTAAAAGTATATTTATACCAGTTTTTTACCTTCCATATCTACTTACATATTTTTGTAAAAAATCGGTCGTGCGTGCATCGTCCGAGATGTTTTTAATGTACCTACCTATCAAGTAATAAATCGTTTGTAATATAACACAATAACAACATGAAGAGTAAATTGATGGTGGACTTATCCCATAATGGTATCTCTTCTAGACAACCGGCGGCTTAAATCATTCTAAGATCGGCGGTGATTAAAAAAAATAAAATACAATAGAGTAGAATAGAATCGATTAGAGTAGAGCAGAGTAGAGTAGAGCAGATTAGAGTACAATAGAAGAATAGTGTTTAGAAAAGTTTTTATTATTAAATAAAGCACCTAAGCAGGAAGATATTAGTAGTATACAGTGTATACTGTATACTACTAGCTTATCTGTCTAATGTCATGTAGTGTATACTATACACTACATGACATAAGCCAGACTCTTATCGGTGTCATTGCAACTAAAAAGATGCACACAATGACAATCATTTTGGCAGGGATGGAGACTTGGTAAGAATTTCAGTTTACTTCTCCATTTCAAACGCTAGTTAACTTAATATTCACTAGTATACTGGTTTCATAACATTAATAGTGAGTTATTTTAGTTATATAATATCAAGAGTTTGTATTGTAAACTAACCTGTATAAATTATGGTTCATGACCATGTTTTCTTTGGTACTCTCAGCTGCACCTGAAATGAAAGAAAAAATGTAAATCACAAGTTCATACAACAAGCTACACGTACTTATACGAATATAACATAAAATTTATTGATACATCTACTTCTTTTGATTTCTCTTCCATTTTCTGCGTTGTACATTTTTTTACCCCCGACAAAAAAGAGGGGTGTTATAAGTTTGACGCTAACGTCTGTCTGTCTATATGTGTGTGGCATCGTATCGTAGTGCTCGAACGGACAGACCGATTTCAATGCGGTGTTTTTTACATGAAGGTAATTTCCCTTGCGGAGGTTCTTACCCATGTTTGGAAAATCGGTTTAGTTGTTGAAAAGATTTAGGTAAAAACGCTTAAGACGAAGTGGTAGCTAAAGTGGCGCCCTCATTTGAAATAAATTCTTTAAAATTAAATATGGTGATATTTAAAAATTTCATTTGTATAAATGTCTAGAAAGACCTTTAAACTATTTTATGAAAAACCTTTGATATTATTACCAATAGTCCGTCTAGTTTTAAAACTGTTTTTCGCCAAAAGTGGCCACTTTTGGCGAAAAACAGTTTTAAAACCAGACGGACTACCAATATTACTTTCAAAGGTTATTCATAAAATAGTTTAAAGGTCTTTCTAGACATTCATACAAATCAAATTTTTAATTAATACCATATTAAATTTTAAAGAATTTATTTCAAATGAGGGCGCCACTTTAGCTACCACTTCGTCTTAAAGGCTGGGGTTTGTAATTTACCTAGAAAATAATAGATGGCGCTACGGATTAGAATATTATGTAGTTCCGCCACTTATCACTAGATGGAATCAGCTTATTAAAAGTTAAAAAAAAAATCACAGCATGTTTTATGAAAATGTACAGTTCATTCGTTGAAAATGTATCATTGAATGTTCAAATGGTTTGAAAACGAAAAATATATTTTTACAACATTCGTTTATTTTAATTAATCAAACAACAAAAAAAAAACAATAAAATGCTTAATACTTTTATAGTTATATCCTCCAAATCACTTTAGTTATAAAAGTTGTGCTGTTTAGATTCATATGTTATAGCAAATATATACTTACAAACCGACAAACAAAATAAAGTAAACAAACTACCAACCCTTTGAGTAGGCGGACTGTTCATCAATGTGTGACGTGTTTGTCCACGTATGTGATGCCTTCATTAGTGTAGGCACAGTATTTTAGTCAAAAATGACATAAATAATGAATAATAAAATCAACTAGTTCGAGTAGGTAAATAATTTGTAATTAAATCCGAAAGCATGATCTTTATAACACAATTAAATTCAATGAAAACAAATGAACAAACATAAACAATGCTTTCACTTGTTACGGAATCAAATTCGAAGTAAACGAGGTGGAACTAACATAGGCTGATATAATTTGTATGATTTATGAAATGCCTGCCTCTTCACTTGATATAATGTTGAATAATGGTATTAATTTGAAACTTGAGTTTTTTGTACTCTTTTATAAGTGGGTCAGCGAATAGTTGCTAATCTAGACAAAGACAGACAGTATTATGCCTACCTGTACACTAGATTCATGTTTGTCACAAAATGGTAACTCACAAGTATTTTCCATTGTTTTAAAACGTTTTAAGGAAATTTGATTATTAACTAGGAAATAATCTCAAACATAGATATTGAGCCCATCAGAATCAGTATAATCCACCAAAATCACTGTCGATTATTGTTAGTCGGCTTTCAATTTAATCCACCAATTGATTTAACTCCACAATTGGATCGGAACCAATCACTTATCCATCGTGACTCGTGTCTAAATCATGAGAAATTAACTAACGGTTTTATTCTTCTGCCACATCATAAATACCTAAGTATGTTTTATTTGTTTTATTATTTCGAGCCTAGACCTTGTCATCGAACGTTTTTCAAACCCAAGTCGTCTTCGGGCGGCCTTGAACCTATATGTATATCTAGTCTCTAACCTAGCATAGGTACCTGTATTTCATACGATATATCATACTCATGCTATTGAATTTTCTATTTCTGAAGCGTTTAGTTCTCAATTTTTTTAGATTTCAAATTGCATTGTTTACTTTACGTACTTAGCCGGAATTTTAAATGAAAAAATAAACTTCAAACAATTTACTTGTTTGAAATCACGTTGGCAAACTTCTTTAGGGCATAAAATGGTAAAGGAAAATTAGAGCAGAATATGTATAAAAATAAAAATAAAGACTTGTTTGCGACGCAATTGGCTTCCGATGTCTGGTTGCCAAGTAAATAGAAATAAAATTCATAGATTTTGGAGCTGCAATTTCGTTTCAGGCTATCATCAAAAATAAAACCTTATTTAATGCCGCGTGAATGTGATGCAATAAGTTTCTCAGAATTGGTTTTTGGGTGCCAAAATACTTTTCACCAAATTGTTTCTCTTTTTTCCTTAGCTCGTTATCTGACTGCAATATAGGTATTCCGATTCCGAGAAGTTAAACCTACGTTAGTCTAACTTGTACCGGTGAAGACTGAGTAAAGTTCCAAATTCTGATAGGTACATGTTCAACATTTATAAAATTATAATATTTAGATTAAAGGGACGGCAATATTACCCAGAAAGTTAAACTCATAAAACGTTGAGTTTGCAAAAAGTTTAATTTTCAGAATGTTGTATCTCAAAAACTACTGCTAAAATTAACAAGTTATTATGTATGACTATCTACTACTTACTACTCTTATTATATGTAGAATCTGTAGTTGTTAAAATTTGATAAACCCTAATATTTCGGGCACCAATATCTATAATCAAAACTTTAATAAAATAAAAGGGCTGCGCAAATTCAAAGCATTTTCTCAGGAAATGATACCTGAACTACATACCCGTATAATGGAAAACGTCGTCGGCTGATGCAAGGAGTGCAATCTCGAGGACATTAGCTAGGAATCCCGTCAATCCCGCATCGTTTCTTGCGGTCGTCTATCCGGGAAAGCCGGGATTACACTTTCTTGTTCGTGATTGAGGATTAGAGTTGATATGTGTGAAATTTGTTCGGGGAAGTAAGTAAAGTACGAAGTAGTGTTGGCCAAGCGATTTAGGCATAGGCTGTGCATCTATGAGGCACGAGTTCGATTCTCATGGTACGACTTGTAATTCTGAGTTTGTAGTACGTCATTATCAACTACCTCCACTTGCTTCTGGTAAAGGGAACATCGTGAGGAAACCAGCACACTTGTTCACTTTTACACAACACTATAGTCCGTTAGGTTAGGTTCATATTTAAATTAAATAAATGTTAACAATCTTGACATGTACTTTTATTCAAATATATATACACTTTATAAATCAATACCTTTGCAAATTACAAAATGATGTACTTAATTTATAAAATAAATAATTGCAATAAGCAAAGGTATTGATTTATAAGTGTATATTTCGCTTTACGAGTTGAACCCGTACGGTGTTACGCTACACTTAGTGTGTAATAATGACTGACTGACAACTTAAGTAAGTATATTATGTTTTCTTTTTAATTTTAATTAAGTAGGTACAATTGGAAAGATAAGAGGGAGGCATTTGTCCAGCAGTGGGACACAATACCTACAAGCTAAGTAACTAAGTAAGTTAGTAAGTTGTAAGTAGTAGTAGTACACAATAGACAGATCAATAAAGCCGCAGTATTGGTTCTTCCGATAACAATATTATGTTCAAATACTTCAAATAGCCCCTGATAGGTCGCTTCCTGACAAACATTAGGTGGTTGCCCTTCCGGGATGGCATTTCAATTGAAATAAATAACCGCGAATGAACCTTTCGTACGTATGTGAGTCTTCAATGCAATATGTAGAAAGTAAAACTATATGTAGAAATCAACTAACGAAGAAGATCAGAAAGAACCGCGTGGCTTTCGGCTTAGAATAGGCCACTCTATCTCTTCCTGTGGATGCTGATTCCCAAGGAAAACGTTGGGTGGCGGCCTGTTATAAAACTTTTCGCAAAAATGAGGGCACATTCCCAAAGAGGTAGAAGTCAGGCCGGTTGTAAAACTATAGCCATAAGCAGTTAAACCCGTGCTGGTTATTTCTTCTCAATTTTTCATGCTTTTCGGCATCCTTGGGTGACTATTGAATGGAGAAGAAAAAGCAGGAAAGCGTACCCCGGGCTCCGAGGCAGCATAGCGAGGATGCAACCGAGAAGGAAGATTAGAAGGAACAACAAATTCACATTCACCGCTTTTCTTAAGCTACACATATTTTGATGTATTATGCCTGTGTGGGATAAGAATTTGATTTACCTGCAATGTTTTCAAAACTAGTAATATATAAGTCAATGATTTTCCTACAATGTTTAGGCATGTTTGACAAAAGCGTGCATGTTTGTAAGTTTATAACCCGAAAGCTTTACGACGCATTGTGTTCGTTGACTTCGTTGGTAGTTTGTTCGTTCACGGCTCAAATGCTGTAGACTAAACGCATTGTTCGATAGAAAGCTAGTTTGTTTTCTTTTGTTTACTGGATGAATCAATTCCTTATGCACAAGGTTTAAGTTTGGAGGGAACTGAAGCAAATATAGGTACCTCAACCTGAGATCGGTGTCATTATAATTTTCGTCTTTATCCATAAATTTTACTTCTTTTCCTGGCTAAGAAGTGGCCATATCCGTGCGCTTAGTCTTCAGTACTTTATATTGTGGTTTAGTTAGTGTGTTTACGCCACTTGCGGCGCGTCCCTAGCGGATATAATTGAGGTATAACAACAACATAAATTAGATGTACAAATACTCCCGCACTATTATCGCGCATATTCTTCAACTTGTTTTAAGGACTAACGCTGGCCTGGGCGCATATATCAATGTTCGGCAGGAGTCATAGTAGGTCTGCTGGTCTTAGGTCAGGTTAGGCAAGGGTTAAGGTTTAAAAAATATTATTTAAATCTCTTGCAAAAGAGAAGATCAGAGAGATCTCAAAACGTCTGTTGACAGTGACGAGCCCCTTTCTATTGGACACTATTAAATGACCGATAATGGGCAGCCAAGTTACGGTTACCCACAATTTGTCATCAAGTGGACGATGGTCACATCCGCTGCGATATGATACCTATTTTTTTATTGGTTACTGCCGCGGTTGGTTATCCTTTCGCCAAAACTCAGGTTACGTTGAGGGGTTAATTTTGTTTCCTATCTAATGAATAACACAGAGTAGGTACCTAATAATATTCCAATGATCTGAAAACGGAGTAGTATGAGGAAACCCTTAATATTGGTTACAATTATACCATCCCTTTTTTTAATCACGGGCAAAATCTGTGCTACAGCTGTCATGTCATGAATCAAGTCATTAGGCGATCCATCACTATTTTGATTTCTTTTTTCATCTTAACGTCCACCATTACGCTAAGCGGGGCCTTTGTATCTTAGGACCCTGGGCACTGTCTATCCCGTGAGGGATAAGGACGTGAAAATGTATCAGTATTTAGGTAACGAGAACTGGCAGCAGGGCCCTGCCTGTTCTGTGCAACTTAATTTATACCATCTACTGTGATTTGACCAAAGTTGATAGTCAGGTTGGTACTGTCTACCAATCGTGGTCAAATCCTCCTTTTGTTGGGAGAGGGCTTTGTTACAGCAGTGGATATAAGCTAAAGAAAATACAGAAGAAGAAATCCATAAGCCCATAAAAATTGCTAATAGTTGCTATTCATTTTTATGAAATAATACTATGAAATATCAATATCATAGGTAAACAGACGCTCAGTCTAATCGTAAGTGGTTCCCGTAGCATTTTGATGTCTGGAACACTAGAAGGTGCCACGTACGGTTTGCTCTCTTTCTCATCTCAAAATATTCCCAATTGCATCCTCAGCTGTACAGCTGTAAAGCCTGGCGTCCGCTTTCCGGCTTTTTCTTGGTTGTAAGACCGTTTGGCTCACAAAAGACGACATCTAGCCAGAGTTTCTTGGGTTTGCTGACCCCATGGAAACCTTGATACTATTTTAGGGTTCCAAGAGATAAAAACGGGACCTTATTACTAAGACTCCACTGTCCGACTGTCCATCTGTCAGTCGCCAGGCTGTTTCTCATGAACCGTTAAGGCTAGATATTTGAAATTTTCACAAGTGATGTATTTCTGTTGCCGCTGTAACAACAAATAGGTACTATTACTAAAAACAAAACAATTTAAGAGGGGCTCCTATACAACAAAAGTGTATTTTTTTATAGATAATGGTACGGAACCCTTAGCGCGGGAGTCCGACTCGCACTTGGCTGGTTTTATTTGTAATAACCTCATGCTTTAATCTCTCGGGATGCAAAACGAAACATTGCGAAAATCCGAGCAAACGAGTACAACAAAAAAAAACCTAAATTCTGGCAGGATGGAAAATGAGCACAAATTTTGGACGTGTGTGTGTTGAATATAAATGGCTCTTTACGTACTGGTAACTTTATTTAAACAAAACCGTTGCCAAATATTTCCGTTAAATCATGTAAGTACACGATTCGTATATGTATAAATTCTGAAGACACAGTATGATTCAAATATTGCTCATTTTGCACTAGATTTTTTTATTTAATCTGTGTATTTAATTTTTTTATCTCATGCTTCTAGTTTTTTTAGTAATCCTCCTTAAGTGAGTAAGAACGATCTAATAACTAGCCTTCTTTTAATTGAATTTTACTATACGCTTTTCGGTAGTCAGTTATTAAATATAACTGAAAGTTTACGTATATAAATTCACAATGTACATTTGTACATTGTGAATTTGGGTTCAAAATTATTTTATTTATTAAAACCTAAAAATAAAGATTATTTATTTATTGTCAATGTCAGGGATGACATTATCATCTCTACTAATTGTTTTTAGATTATTTGAGTATTATTCAAAAGAAATAAGGATAAACGTATGCACTTTATAATTTAAAAGTCTTTACATGCAAACATGCCCTTTATAACATCAAAGTACACACAGCGTGTATCACTCGTTTCGTCTGTTTGTTTATCCGTGGCTTGTTAACTAAAGGTCACTGAACTTGGCTTTCAGGTGGGCTGTTAACAAGTCAGATGATACAGATAACGTAACGTAGATTTGATATTGTCGTATTTAAAATCTTTACAAAGTTCTTTGCGTTTGGTTTTCTTTGTAGTCTAAAACTATAAACTATACTAAAGTGCGCTAAAGCTGAAAATAGCGAAAGTAAAATGCATGATTTTAATTACACTAATGTAATGTATATATGTCTTAATATTTGGATAGGATCTACTTCTAGCTAACTAATATTAACCCTCATGTCTAAGTTTAAAAAAAAAATCTCTTGGTTTCACCTTTTCGCCTACTTAACAGATTGGTATCAATTTAAGATCAAAGATACCTAGGTATATCCATTCGCTCAATTGGTTGGATTTGTGACGCACCGACAAATCAACAAATTATATAACAATAACTATTAGAACTGGAGTTATTGTCAACAAATGTACATGTATACAAACACCGGATTGTCCAAGTACCTACCCTCAAATTCATAAAAAAATAACAAGCGTTTGTTAAACCTATTTTACTTAAAACATGTTTTGTCTCGTTCCCTCTTTTTAATATGATGTTGGAGAACGAGGCGAAATATATTTTGATATAATATATTTTTATGAATAAGGGGGCTAGAGTCTAGCACTTCATTCTCTTCGCTCAATGGTCCAGTAATAAAAATCTTATGTTGATACAACTGACTTGTACATTTAAAATTATTGGTTGATGCGATACAAAACGATATATAAATAACAAAGGCATCACTTTACTCAATTTATTATCTGTTGAAACCAGAATAAACAATCTTCCCACGCCGAATACATCAAAAACATCTACGTCTAATTATTGTCGATGATCTAATAGTCATAGTTGCCACATGTATCAAGTGTCGGTACCTATCTACCTACTAGAACTAGACTAGGTAACTCGACACTCGCATATGCTGACCACAACTTCCTATGGTCAACGTTCAGTAGGTAGGTACTTGACGTTGACATCCCGGAATCGGCAGTATCTACAATATTGGTTTTAAACTATCCACCAGTTGTGTTCTTTTAATAACATTATAATAATATCGCGTTTGAGGGGCTCATCTAGTGGGTGGCAAGCCACCACCTGCCTACAATAGTCATTAATCATGATTATGGCAGGTGACGTTTCTATTGCAATATCCCAGCATCAGTCCATACCAATCTCATTCCATATCTCATAGACTTTTCCCTTTTTCTTGCAACAGATCTTTCTCCTGATGAAACCTTTTCAAGGGTACACCTTTCATACGTATATTCAGGAATGGGTTTTGGCGGGAGCGCCAGATTACATCAACTTCTCCAAAGGGCATCTACGTGTTGGATCTTTAATCCCCACGTAAACCTCTCAAAGGACCGGGGTGAAAAGACCCATGAATCTAAAGTAAATACAAAATGTTGTCGGAGAAAAACATAGATGGAAAGAACTCCACCGACAAGATTTCTTAAAACTTTTTACTTAAGTTAAAAATTGTAAAGTTTTTTCTAAAAAGAGATAAGTACATCCTCTCTGTGCAGGCACGAAGGAATAAGTAGCGTAACGGGCAAGATAATAATTGAATACACACAGTACCTATTTGGTGTTTACGAAATTATGAGGTAATTGAGAAACTGGATGGGTCAAGACATAATGTGCCAATCTTACATAAATAATGAGAAAAGGCTTAATTATAATGAGAATGTTAAAAAAAAAACTATGAAGTAGGTATACATACAACATCTATGACCTCATCATCTTAAATAGTTCCCAGTTTAGTCCGGGGTTCATTTTCCTGCTCCAAAGGTGTATACAATTTGTTACACTTACATTGTTGGGCAACGGTTTTTTCCATCTTCTACTTGTGTGTTTCAAAATTTAAATACAAAGAACCTTATTCTGGAGGCCAGTGTCACAAACAAGGTTTTTGTCCCGGGACATCGCGTGTGATGTCTCGGGTCCTGCGACAGGGTTTGGATTCAGGGACATCTCCAGTACGGGGACTTTTTGGAAAATTTAGCTTTCTCGGATCAAGAGACTGAAACAGTCGAGACTTGTCAAGCTCTAGTCACAATAAATAAATAAAGTGCAAATGAATCGGATTCCAGCGCATTATCAGCGTTGATTCACCGTGGAGCTGAACGAGGTCGACAGGGCCTGCCTGCATCATTGCTTAGGCATAACTCGCGTGCCAGCGATAATGATAGTGTGACAGGTATTATGTCATAGAATATGCATAGAATGCGTAAATATAAGTACAAGCGTTAGACCTCCAAGTACATTTACATACATATCACACATTATATATAACTTCCTTCGTCTACTATTGAAAAAAATATGTGGCATAGTGAGGTAATATTGTAAAACTATAGAAAAAATATTGACAATAATATCACTTGACATGACTTGACTCCAAATGTACTGAATTCATAAATGATAACAAGTTGCTGATTCAATGATCCTGAAGTAAGTGTCCGTTCCCTTGGTCGCCAAATTGCTGATAAAGACACTAGAACGTAAGTAATTACAATTGTTTTCATTGACCTAGACATTAAAAGGACCATCAGTGGCACCGTTGCTACTTCGAAGCTCGGGGTCCGCTCTCTGCCTTTAATTTAGCTGTGGTTTTACGACCATACAATGTATGCATAATGCATTCTATCATGGAATACAAATTATAGAATCATAATTCAAAACCTTCGAAGATTTATGGGAGAGGGCTAAAGTAACGGCTGAGTTCAAACGGTGACAGGATGATAGAGCAATAAAACTCTATGCAAGGTCTTCATCGTTAAGGGGCTACCTAAATTTTTCGGTGTCCAGTGCTGCCCCCATTTGAAATAAATCATTTGAATAGAAACGGAGATATCATTTAAAATTTGGTCTTGATCAGACCCTGGATAACCCTTCAAACTATTTTATAAACTACTGTTTCAGACCAAATTTTATATGATATCTCCGTTTCTTTTCAAATGATTTATTTCAAATGGGGGCAGCACTGGACCCCGAAAAATTAATGTAGCCCCTTAAATATGCTACGTGCTTTTTGAAATCTAAAGTATAGCACTTACTAATTTTAAAGTTTTTTAATGGACATAACTTAAAGTGGCTGAACTGAACTTTACAAGTTTTATATAATGAAGGAAATTTTGATATCAATTATAAGAAAGGAAAGCAAAGGATGGTATGGTATGACAACGCACACTCGTAGAGCCGTATCTTAAGTAGATGCTTTGATTCAAATTAAAAGACAAAATAATTAAATAACTAAGAACAAATATTTTTAAGAAAGCTCTTTTCATGTAGCATTACATTGTCAATTAAAAAAAAATTTTTCAGATAAACTAATACATCTACTTAGACTACAGCTACCAAATAATGCTAGAGAAGTTTATTCTACTTTGGTTTCCACCAGAAAAGAATAAGATCACTCTTTCCGTAGAATTCGTAGAAACAGACTAGGAAATACAAACAATCAAGCATAAACATTATACAGTCAGACCTATCCAACCCGTTCCCTTTAGACCCACTGTACCCCTGGTCAAACCCCTACTGGCCAGCGTGAAGACTATAGGTCAAATCCTGTGGCTACTCTGGCCAAGTAAGGCTCTGTAGTAGTACAGAAACTCCTCTTCTTGTCGTGTCAAAATGGTTCCAGTATACATAGTTTATATTTCAAATGACATTTGACCAGTATGTGGCCACGGCGATCCTCCTGTCATAGTCTCATTTAAGTCCTCGATGGTACACGACGTAGGGCAATTCGGACACAATAGAAGGTGGTCCATCGACTGAATGACACCGCAGTAGCAAAGGACGTTATCAGCGTACAGAAACTAAAGAGTAGTACATGTTGCGCTCCTTACAATAAAGACTAAAAGATATAATTAAATTTATAACAAAAACAACCGACTTCGTTTTCTTTCAGAAGTTTCTTTCATTTGTCCAAAGCTCTTCTTTATATCTTCAACAAATTGATAAGGGACCATCTAGGTACTAAAAGCTTTCAAATTAAAAAATACTAAACAAAAACAAGTTTACAAGTGGCGAAGATATCGCGTAACATACATACAAAAAAATATAAGGGTCGAATTGATAACCTCCTCCTTTGTTGAAATCAGTTAAAAAGACCTGATGATGCTATGACAGGCATAGTATACCTAACTATGTAGTCGTACTAAAGCTCAAATGACATAGTAATGATATGCTTTCACGGCATTACTGCCATAAAGCACTTCCAACTTTACAACTGCGTTTGATGTGCGGACGTACCGCCGCCGCTCTCTTTGATGGATTAGATCTGACCATATAAAGTGGTTATTACTCTAGTTCCCGGGCTTTTTGCCCGCTATTTTCAGAGAAACTTGATACTCATATTATAGCCTAGCATATCAGTAAGTATTACAGGAGGATCCTATCAAATTATGCTTTTGATTCGCGAATATGTCGACTTGGATTCTGCAATCGTTATCTGACGATTCTTACTTGTATTCTTTTGGCTGTTTTGCCTACAGAACTTTTCATCTATGGACCCATTAATCGACAGAACACTTCATCCACATCCTATTATGCAAATGGACATTTCCACATTCGAGGTATAGTATAGGTACTTACTCGGTAACTTCACGCGACTAAAAACGTAATAATTTTTACGTTTTTAGTCGCGTGAACACATAGTCGCCATTTGTAACTACGGAACCCTACAATGCGCGTGGTTCTGTGAGAACAGTAGACCTCGCGAGCCTTTATAACTTTACAACCATGGAATAACCTATATTTTAATCGTTTTCCTGGTTTAGCAAAAGCCCCTTGAGGGTTTTGAAACTATACTGTTGCGAAGAAAGTAGACAGGCCTACCGCCTATCCTTTACGCATAAGCCCCATTGAAGTATACCCCTCCTTACTAAACCCATTACCCATTTCTTACATTTGCTAGCTTATTCAATCTCTTTTCCTCCTCTATTCTTAAAAGAAGAAGTTTCATTGTACCTATTCTGGTGAGGCGGTCTAAATTAAATGGCTCCAGGACTATGCTAGCTAGTCGGCGAGAACGAGAGAGGGCAACGTAGGAACATCCCGCTGCTAACTCACGAGTTCCTAAATCGACAACCACCCTTGGCAATGTCAAACCCTGCGATTTGTGGATGGTCACTGGCTCACTGCCCATGCTAATATAAGAGGGAATTGGGTTCTGGAACGAGTCATTACAATATTTGGCTCAGGGAACTGAGAATCGTTGGGTGAAACAATCTCACATCCAAAAATTTGCACCATTTGAAGATAATCAGTGTTATTATCGGTATAAATTCTACATAATAGCATAGACAGAGTTTCAACTGATTCCGCCCTGTACAGACATGCCGTATCTAATTCGGTATCAACTCGGCAGTGTTCAGTATCAACACTATGAGGTCAAACAAAAAAACTCTAAGTTTCGCTTCCAAACACCCATTGCCATCCTTTGTGTCGTGAAAGTAAATCCTCCCTCATCAACAAATGCTTCCCGAAGTGCCTCTAAAGCTTTAATATACAAAGTATCCGACGTATATAATTCTGTGATATGGTCAGCAATATCCTTAGTTTCAACAATAAATGATCGAGTGAACCTACCTTGACGCATTTCGATTGGTGAAAGAAGATCATCGGAACATAGTTGTACATTATAGTTTCCCTCGTGCCTCATTTTTTCTAAGCATTTCCTATAGTAACGATCCCCTGAATGCAAAACGTAATTGATATAATAATTTTGAAAATTTATACCTTGACTTTGGCCATAAATTATACCAACTACAGCCATTCCGAAACATTGTTCTTGTGGTTGATCAAAACCATTAAAAAATTTACTGAAACCTCCCTTTTTTGGCTCAAAATGCATGGTATAGTTGGTTTTAGGTAATTTGCGCCGCAAAATTAACGATTAAAGTTCAATCAAAGATTAGTAGGTAACTATTATAAGTATGTATTTAATAACTTTGTATTCCTGGTAATGTGAAATTGGCTACTTTGTGGACCAGGTTATGTGAAAGTGGCTACGTCGCTCAATTCTTTCAAATCTAAACTTCTTAGATCTGTTTTTGCTTCGGACATTTAAGCTTACATTTCGGTATTTACATGCAAGTACAATATGTATGGTGGTTTATATAGACATATATATGTATATACGACTATGTATGTTTATTTATATTTATGAATGTTTATGTAAGTATATGTCTTGTTGTAAGTATACATGTGTAGTTATTTTAGTTAGACTTAATGGAAGTTTCAGTGACCGAGCGAGCGAAGCGAGTGAGGTCTCCGTTTCAACTTGGCCAAAAATGCTTTGGTATGTCTGTGTGTTCTCCTCTAGAGGTCGCATTTCTCAACCGATTCCCGTGAAATTTTGGAAGCAGGTTCGATAAACATATGAAAATCGATAGTCGAGCCATTTTTTGGAAATTTTAGAAAATGACGGAAGTCGGTTTTTAGTTTTGAAAAATTATCACCAGCATTGTCAAAAGATGAATAGTCCAGTTTATTTATAAAGAGATCTCTGATCGACTTAATCGTCTGGAGTTTCAATCTCACCGGAGGTCTCTTTTTCAGTTCAATGTATTTATTTTGCGACTGGTATTTTGAAGTTAATTTAAAAGGTTTTTTTAAAAATACGAGTATACTTATTTGTTTTCTTAACTTTTCTTGGGAATTATATAACTACAGGAAACATTAGTTAGTCTACTTTACCAAAATTACCAGTATACCAAAATTTTATAAGAATTCATTTTCATAACTAAACTAAAAAGTTTTTTTTTGACAATCTTTTATTGTGAAACCAAAGTAAACGAGCCTAAACTCGATGGGATTACACAGTGATAGACTTTACACAGGGTAGTGGTCGACCTTGGGTCTAGAGAACTGGCTGTAGGTTGCTCTTACGTCGCACTTTCTCGGGTTCGAAGACTTGCTGATGTCATCTTGGAGCCCTTCGATTTTGAACGTTTGACAAGAATCAGGTCTATTAAACTCCTTCTGTTAAGAACAAAGGAGGAAAAAAGACTAAAAAGATTAGCGGAACGAACATTATCATTATCAAGACTTTTATATTCAACTAGCTGACCCGGCAAACGTTGTTTTGCCATATAAATAGATTGTATGTATTTTTGTATGTTGTATCATAAAAAAATAGAAATTAAAAATTTTGTCTAAAAAATAAAAAATAAAAATTTAGGGGTGGACTACCCCTAAAATTTAGGGGGATGAAAAATAGATGTTGGCCGATTTTCATAGATACCGGATAAGCACAAAAAATTTCATCAAAATCGGTCAAGCCGTTTCGGAGGAGTATGGCAACGAAAACTGTGACACGAGAATTTTATATATTAGATGAAATACATATTGTGTGAAAAGTTCCTTCGATCTGCAAAATATAAATTTGCGAGGTCTACAACTCACAGAGCCACTAGTTTATCCTTTGTAAGTACGAACTTCTATTACCCTTCTCGTGAATTGTCCTATCTTCTTATTCGCCGGTTGACTGGAAGAGATTCCATTATGGGATAAGTCCGCCGTTGTCAATTTACTCTTTATGTTGTTATTTTATATAATTGTGTGTTTTCATAGTACAATAAAGTTATTACAAACAAACAACTTTTTTATAATAGGATTCTACTCATACGAGGTATCTTGTACTACCAAGCAAAGCAAGCAAGCAATTCAATTCACGACAACATTGAACACAATTAACCGACCAAACAAATTTAAGACAATTTTAAACAAGTTAGACGACGAAAAGTCGTACGATTCTAAAAAAACCAAGTCAATCTTGTAAACTTATGAAAAAATAAACATAGCGAGATCTACGATTTTTAAAATTTTTGCGTCATCTATTGTTTTTTTTTTGAGAACTATTTGGTATTGAATGTATAGATAAATAAATAAATATATAGGGACAAATCACATTGATTGAGCTAGCCCTAAAGTAAGTTCGAGACTTGTGTTATGGGATACTAACTCAACGATACTATATTTTATAATAAATACTTAAATAGATAAACATCCAAGACCCAGGACAATTAGAAAAAGGCCATTTTCCAACTTGCCCTGACTGGGGATCGAACCCGGGACCTCTGGGTGGCGGACTAGCATGGTGACCACTACGCCACGGAGGTCGTCAACATGTATGCAACAAACGTTTGACAAGACGACATTGGCCTTGCAACTCGGAAATCGCGGGTTTGATTCCCACGGGAGAGATGCATTTTTAAGGAAGTTGTTCAGTACCCCCGGACTGAATTCACCCTTAAATAGTTTTAGTATATTTTGTAAGAAGATTTGTATTATATATCCATCACGGCTCAGTCAGCTAGACTTCGCGAGTCACCCTAAACGCGTTTAAGTATCGAACGTATAAAAAGTTGTTCAGACAAAAAGGGTGTTCAAATAAAAAAATGGTTTTTATAATGGCAACAAAAAAGTCTAATAACATTTTAGAAAATATTTTTATATCCCCATATTTTCGCCATTTTGAAAAATTTCGAAAAACTGGCTCGCCAAAAAATTCTATTTAGTTGCTGAACCTGCTTACAAAATTTCATGAGAATCGGTTCAGAAATGCGACTTGTAGGCGAGAACAGACAGACAAACAGACAGACAGACAAAAGAATTT
This sequence comes from Acrobasis suavella, assembly GCA_943193695.1. Classification (NCBI taxonomy): domain Eukaryota; kingdom Metazoa; phylum Arthropoda; class Insecta; order Lepidoptera; family Pyralidae; genus Acrobasis; species Acrobasis suavella. The sequence continues at coordinate 37,773,106 of OW971928.1, forward strand.
TTGGCTAATCTCAAAACTGAGACGCTTCGCTCGCTTCGCTCGCTCAGTCAACTAGGAAAATTATTAAAAATAGATTTAATGTTTCATAATCAATAGTCTGCTGATTTTATGAACGCTATAGTTTAAGAAAAGTACTTTGGATGCTTCTGATGATTTCTTACTGTTACCGGTAATGTTTTGTTGGCACAAGAAAATGACACAAGCATCAAACGATGTACAGTCAGCAGCAGATATACCTGAGCGGGCAGGGTACCCAATAAAACATACACACTTCAATCGTCAGAAAAATATGAACATCCAAGATGTCATTTTCACGTAGGCTTTCAGTTCGTCACATATGTCTTAACTTTTGGGTTGTTCTTTAATACATACACCTTTATTTAATCACAATGACATTAACGTTTAGAACGTCAGTGGTAACTAAGCACTCAAATACGTACGTCAGCAGCCAGGGTGCCACAAGTTGCTAAGCAGTTGTTATTTCAAAGGTAACTAAGCATAAACGTTTTATATGATTAACTTTTAAAAATATTGCTGCAAGTGTTTGTCATAATACTTATTTAGGTATGTTTCTATTTAAGAAGGCAGTTAAATTTGAGTATGTAACACCTTCTCCTACAAAGAAGTATTTTGTCATCAAGGGTCAATTTTGAGACAGCAAATATGTCCCTAAGTTCTACGTCATAATCATCGCGATTCCTAGCGTTTGTCCCATGTTTTTGCCCGAACGGGCTTGGAGTCCACTTGACAACCTAATCCTGTGAATTGACGTAAAAAAAACTCTCAATGTTAAAACAAAAATCAGATTAGACTGACCGGTTGGCGTAGTTGGTAGTGACCCTGCCTGCTAAGCCGGTCCCGGGTTCGAATCCCGGTCAGGGCATTTATTTGTGTGATGAACACAGATATTTGTTCCTGAATCATGGATGTTATTTATGTATTTGTATATTATAATTGGCATTTTACCCTACATGGTGATTTCGGGGTCGTGGAGCAAGAGAAAAGGACATGCTGCAGAATTTACAGGTGAACCTATCGGATCGGATGTCAAAAGTCATAGGGTGATGCCTATGCGTTTATTTGTATTTAAAAATAAGAAAAAAAGTAATTCTGTTTTGATTAAATACTACCGTATGTTAATGTTGATTTATGGGTTATGGGTCCGAAAAAATGGTTTTGGATCACGACCCAGAAATCACCCTAGTATAGATAGATAATAAAACACAAATGAAAAAACTCAAATGCAGCAGGACCTAATATGATCAAAATCATTTTCATGGTTTTATAAAGATATTTGGAGCTCCCGTTCAAAAATTAGAGGGATGACATACTTTTCTAGACTTTCAGAGCGATTATTTCGATTGACGAAATACTGTGTTAGTAATGCTTCACTTGACACTCGTTTATTTTCAATTTAATGGGAGCATCACTTATCAGTAAGTTTATTGAAAGGCATCTGTCAAACGATTAAAGAGAAAAACGTGAGATGGATGTATGTGATGACAAGACTGTACTGCTTTCGATGATTGTCAAAACGCTTACCTAAAATTAGTATGGCAACTTTTCATTCAATATACGACTATATTTATATGCCCTTAAACGTCCATTTTCCCATGTTGTCCAGATATATTTGACACACTGACTGCTTAGATACTACTGGTTTTTTGACAGCTTCGGTAATAATGACTATTTGTAAGTATAGAAATAATTGAATAGCGACTGTTAAGATTTTTGTGACACGATAAGTGCTCACGGATAAATACAGCCATGACAGTTAACAATTTTTTGATGGTTTAAACGTAGACCTCTCTTTGAGCACCTGGAGCGTATAGTGACTTTTGCTGCTGACTGTACGAGCACGCTAGACAACAGTACATTCAGTAATTGCACTCGTAAACGCAATATTACTGGCAGTAAACTCAACGAAAAGAAAGTGCAGATATGCACTCAACCTTTGTTGATCACAGTTGACTTTGAAATTCAAATTCAATTCAACCTGTCAATCTCTTAATAAGATTGAAAGCGTTGGCCCGAGCTGACTATAAACATATATGAGTTTATAGATAATATATACAAAATACAAAAATACAAAATCATTTATTTAACGAGAGAACACTACACTCCATGCTTATCAAAGATTCCCGCACTAGGTACAAGCCTGTATCGCGGGCAATCAGAAAGATTAACAAAAATATAAAGCACTTACAGTTTAGGGCGAGCGGCATATATAGATAATATTATCTAGGTATTCTAAGTCATACACCTAATTGAGACATATCGATAGTTCATCGCACTTAGGAAGCTATAAATTAAGGTATGAATGATCAGGAACAGAACAGAGAAGATACATCCTGCCTGCGTGTGTATCTGCTGCTACGCTACTTCATACCTATCTAAAGCGCTTTAAATGAATGATGAATATGCAATAAGGAAAACTGAAATGCAAATTCTTCAAATTTGATAAATATATATGGATTACTTACGCCATAAACTTAATTTTCTTTTTACTACGTAAAATTTGCGCTTTTGTAAAGAGCGTGAAGTTTTTTTTCTGTCCATTCTTTCTTTTGCATGTTGTTCTGTTTATGACCCCCAGGCTCGCAGTGAAAGGTGTGCCTTATTAGTGTCGTGTTAATGGGCAAGGAGGACATTACTGTTTGTAGAAATGTATTTCAATTAAAGGTCTTAATGACCGTAAAAATATAGGTACAGCACTTAGTTAGAGGGAAATGGTAGCACCGGCATTGCATGAATGACGTTTAGATTTTACTAGAATCTTACGTAATATACAATGTGTATGGTCGGCATTTGAATAGGTGCATTTTAGACATAATAGAGAATGGACGAAAAAATATGTTAGGTCATCTAATGCGACACGCTGATTTCATAGAATATTGTTGAAGGGAAAAGAAGACCAGGAAGACCGAGGCATCATAACTACGAGTACATGAAAAAAATAAAGGAAAAATGTGAATATTGTGACGTACATAGAAGTAAAATAAATGGCGGACGAGAGAGACATGGAAGAAAATTCATACTCCACCGACAAGACCATACATTAGATCGTCAGCATTGATCCAGTGTTCGATTTAGAGAGAGAGATAAAGTTTTAATCAAAACAAGAAGGGGAAGATGTGGCATTGTTGATCCCTAACGAAACTTAGAATGCCTGAATATCAAATAGTCAATAAATCGATATATTAGTAGATATATTGACGTTCTTTAAATCGCCTTTACGAACAGCAAACAATGTGTACGTACTTTACGTCTTCTCTACTTCTTTATTACATTATACCTTAAAATTAGTAGTACTTGTACGAATAAAGGGTAGATGTGTGTGCGATCGACACGTTAAGTGGCTGGAATTAGTCCAATGAAATTAGCATGGGTGCGTGTGTAGGTCACCGCGTTAATCAAGTTAGCTCAGACCCGTTCTGCATTCTTTGGGCTATTTATTTTTAACCTCCGACAGAAAGGAGGGATGTTATAAGTTTGACGTGTCTATGTGTCTGTCTGTGTCATTGTGACACCTAAACGAATGGTCGGATGATGATCAGGTTTTTTTTTTTGTTTGGAAGCTGTCTTGATCGACATGGGCATTAGCATGGAAATCGGTTTAGCGGTTCAAAAGTAATTTGGGACGGACGGTTTTTAAATTTGCCTGTCAATTAATTTTAGATTTCCTTCAGTCCAAACAAATTATATACAACGTGGAACTCGTGGAAGTGACATACCCGTAATAAATCAAATCATGGGCTGTACTAGATCGAATTACTTGTAGTATAATAAAATTAAAATAACAGCCAATACATCAAAAATATTTCGCCATTTCCATATAAAAGTGTGCAGCCGACCGGGCAATTTGTATGGGAATGACATTTTTTTTTTGTTTTTTTTTTGGTTGTTATATTTATTTCATTATACTATGGTGATCTAGTATAGCCCGTGGTTCGATTTATTACGGGTATGTCCCTTCCACCTTGTGTGTCAATTCTCCTCTTTCTCTCTCTCTTTTCGCACGTTCTCGGTTGCCTCCTAACTGTGCTGCTAAATCCCAGGGTCCACTTTCTGGCTTTTTGTCCTATAGCCCTAACTTTTCGATAATATCTATTCGTTTTTCTACTTTTGTGGGCTGCGTTTCTTTTTCTGCTCATCCTTTTCGTTTCCTCGAGGTTCACATCTAGTTTAAGTAACTTAATTATTGGTATTAATCCGCAAACAATTTCTTTTTCTACTAAGTTTTTACAAATATTTTCACGTACTTTGAGATTTATTTAACATACTTTTGGCCTGTTTATTCTTAAAATATTTTTAATTAATACTGCATCAGACAATTATGAATTATCAAATCAAAAAAGTAGAACAAATATTAATTGCGAAAGGTATATTGATTGTTGAGCGCAATAATTGTTTAGGACTAACTTAAGTATAATTACCATCAGTACTTACTATTATACATATTCTGTTTGATCATTACTAATAAATAATCACACTACCATCAAAATTATATGTTCAACTTTTGTAACAACAACTTTATCTATTACCCTAATTATCCTTCCCTTCTAACTAATAATAACAAAATTTTTGTTCATATTAGCCTTTATTGTTTAGGTTCGGTTCCCAGGACTCGATCCCACGTCCCATTGTGATGTTAATAGGCCGGGATGATTAAATTGAAAGTCTCGTACTACTACTTACATTATTTAAGTAATTTTTTCCATGCTTATAAATTGGATAAAGAGAATTCATAACTTGTAAGTATAAAAATAAAAGTATAAAATTGAAATAATAACTTATAGAACAATTTATAGAAACTTTTGTAAGAAACACATGTTGTGTTTCACTATTGTCCTTAGAGATAATAAAAATAAAAAGTATTTAATGAAGTAAAATAAAAAATCTAAAGTTGAAAGAGTATATTATAGAGAAAGAGTATAACTAAACTCTCTCAAAGTTTGTGAAATCCGTGGTGACTGAAAAGCCAAAATTGGAATGCGTAACCCCAGCAAAATGTTGCGCCCTAGAGAAATGAGAGTATTACAGATACTTAGTTCATAGTAAGCCTCAATATGTTCAAATATAACAAAATTAAATATGTTATAAATACTGCTTATTGGCCTTAGTTTATTCAAATTTGTTTAAATATAAGTAATCCGATTCATCAACAAATATCGAAGTAATTAATTATTTTAAAAAATCGGAATATTCCGGTTTACACGTAAACTAGTACATTTACAAACAAATAAAAAGCAGTTACATATACGTGTGATATACCCTTCTAACTTGTACAAATTCGGATAAACAAATACTACGCGATATGAAGATATAAAAGAATTTCATCGAATTTCTAGTGGTGTGACTTTGGCCATCGATTACGCAGTTCTCTCTAAACACAAATAGATAAACTATAGTGAACATATATGTTCATTTTGTTACAAAACATTCCTAAAAGTTTCGGCTTCAAATCTCAGATGGAATAAAAGTTATTAAAAAAACAAGAAAATATCATCAATTCTCCTGCAAACCGACTAAATAACGGAGGCTACGAAAAAGCGGCCGTTTCATACTTGCGGGTTTCCTACGCAAATTAGCAACCTAATAACCGATAAAAAGTACAGTCGAGCAGAATAATATTCATGTAGCCGATATTTTAAATGTTTTAAGTATATACTATAGTATTATTTGGTGTGAATTCATGCATTTGTGACCTAATTAGTTTTTAGCAATAGGGTTGACAACTGTATGGCAGTCGGATATATTAATAAATGTCGCATCCCCCACTCAAACAAAGCAATAAATACGAGTTTCATATTTAATTATTATCTGCGAGACAGATTTTAAATCCTTGTCGTCATTAGTATGAGGTAACCAGAAACGTAGTTAAAACTAAGTATTTAATAATAACAGTTGTAAATTAATAGATGATTACTATGCTCGACTCCTTTTGTAAAAGAAACAAAAATTATATTAATATTGAAATGCATAAAATTTGATCACATGTCACGGTTTCTAACACAAGAAGTTTGTTTTACAGTTCTGTCCCGCTTGCTACTATGTAGGCGTCTCTTTCTCACAACGCCGCGAAGCACAGGAAGCACAGGCATACATTTTTCTACTATGAGTCATGATAGTCAAGCCATACCATTGTGAGACCTGAAAAGTTGCTGTTGTGCTGCGCTATTATATTTAAAAATGGTGAGTATTTTTATATTTTCATTAACTTGTTTATAGTGTGTGTAATATATAGGTTAATTACTAATTATAATATTTGAAATGTTGTATCGTTCAGTAAACTAAGAATTTTTTACTAAGAAAAGTTAATTAACTTTTGTAAATGTGTTTGAGCTTGTACTGAAAAGCATTTAATTATTTAAGTCTAAAATTAGTGATAAAAGTACACTTGTTTAATAATACTCAATTTATCTGTGATTTTTCTAGTTTAAGTTATTATATTATAGCATACAAGTATTGTAAAACAGTTATTTTCTTTATCTACCAAACGCAAGAACCTGTTTGTATGCGACTGTACTAGCAAAAAAAGACTATTATACCATTTTTTTGAGATGGTTACGCTCAAGTATGAAACGGCCGCTTTTTCGTAGCCTCCGTTATTTAGTCGGTTTGTAGGAGAATTGATGATATTTTCCTGTTGTTTATTATCTTTCATTCTATCCGAGATTGAAGCCGAAATTTTCAGGCATGTTTTGTAACAAAATGAACACATATGTTCACTATAGTTTATCTATTTGTGTTCAGAGAGAACTGCGTATTCGATGACCAAAGTTACACCACTAGGAATTCGATGAAATTCTTTTATATCTTCATATCGCGTAATGTTTGTTCATCCGAATTTGTACACGTTAGAAGGGTATATCATACGTATATGTAACTGCTTTTTATTTGTTTGTAAATGTACTAGTTTACGTGGAAACCGGAATATTCCGATTTTTTGTAAATAATTAATTAATTCGATATTTGTCGATGAATCGGATTACTTATATTTAAACAAATTTGAACAAACTAAGGCCAATGAACAATATTTTTTTTTCTCAAAATTCTGCTACTAACAGTTTTCGAGATATGGAAAATTGCAAAACGTTACCCCAGCAAAATCTTGAATATCTCAAAAAGTATAAGATGAACAAATTTTGCTATAGGTATACATTTACAACTCATTAAGAGCTGTCTTTTCATATACTTGATTCTAGGCTAAACGCTTTTTTTGAAAAACATCTTGCTGGGGTAACGTTACTCCAGCAAAATCAGTTTTTCTCGAATAACTTCGAAAACACAACATGAACGAATTTTGCTATATTGGAACATATTGAGGCTTACTATGAACTAAGTATCTGTAATACTCTCATATCTCTAGGGCGCAACATTTTGCTGGAGTTACGCATTCCAAAATTGTATTAATTTTCTTGGTTTTACATCGGTATTGTAAATAACCGCCCATCCGTGAAATAATTGTCTGTAGCTGTAATCGAAGATCGACTCAATGATAAATTAGTTCCATAACTTCTTAGTTATGGTGTCAGTGTTATTAGTTAGTCTGGTCAAAAGGGGAATAAAAGCTTTTGCTTATAAAGAGGGGTTAAATAGCTACCTATCAAGGCTTAATAAAAATCCAAGATTTGGACCTTAAGAGTTCCCATACCCTGGACAGAATCAGACTTTCCCATACAAACGTTGTCTACGTTTTATTTTGAAACGACATGTCGGATATGGGTGAAATTATGTAATTTTAAAGAAATTGCAATTATCTAGGGTTATAATTGGTTTCCTAAAATTATGAACTTATAAGAGAATAAAGTGTATTATATCATATTTGACTATCAGTATGGAAAACTTCTGCACCCTTATATTTTATTTACAGTTCATAATTATACTGTCCGAAACAAATTATAACCCTAAATAATTGCAATTTCTTTAAAATTACAATTTTTTACCGAGTCTCACTTGTCGTTTCAAAATAAAACGAAGACTACGATTGTATGGAAAAGTCTAGGGTAAGGTGATTCTTAAGGGATGTAATAAATGCCGCCCCTTACCTTCTTGTCTGTCTATGCCTTTGCATCTCCAATCCTTGCTCTTTGTCTATATAGTACCTATTTCTTCCAAATCATACTCATCTATCAGACTATAACTCGTTGGTTTGGTCGAAGTAACTTGACCAAACAAATCGTCTTGTATGTTTGTGTGTACCAGAGCTATCTTGTTATCTGCTAGGCAGTTTGTGAGAACTTTTAACAACTTTGATAAGAATCGCGTGATTCACACATTAACTATGTACCATCATTAGATAAAGCTATTACTTACTAAAGCTGTTTCAAAACTATTATTCTGCGTGTTGATATCTTTTGAGGGGAAAGGTTCGCTTTAATTAACCGCGGTTTCATCTTTATCATCGTCGTCAGCTCTCAGCGACCCACTGCTGGCAATAAGCCTCCTTTTGTCTGCGCCATTGAATCCTATCTCTAGCCTTAGCGATACAGCTTTTTTTAGCAATCCGTTTGATATCGTATCGACCCACCCAGCCGCCGGACGCCCAACAATCCTTTTTCCATTCCTGGAGTATCACTTGGTGATAGCCTTTCATTGTTCCTTCTAGCCAGGTGTCCTGTCCAGTCTCAGTTCAGGTTCGCAACCCTAGAGAGCGTCTTTTGTGAGCTCTCGTTGTAGCATATCGTAGTTCTCAAACGGGAAGACCGATTTCGATGCGGTTTTTTTACGTGAAAGCAAATTGGTTCTTAGCCATGTTTGATGAAAATCGGTTGAGCCGTTCAAAAGTGATTGGTGGTAAACTCTAAATTGTTTGGTGGTTTTTTAATTTGCCTGGAAACAAACTTGTTTATTCTCACTTTTTTTTGTCCTGACGTCCATAGATCATCGCAGGAAAACTAGTGTTCGTTGTCTAATCTAAGCATTCAATTGGTTTATTTTTAAAATAACTCTAAATAAAGATGTACCAATTCATTATCCGAGAAGCCTCTCAACGCTGTTAATTTTTAATCCAAGTGGACACACACGCCTGGCAGCCAAAACCAATATCGTAGATAATTAACCATTATTTTTAATTTAACACGGCGAGACTCGGGGCGGTACCCATACTAAAGTAAAAGCACATTCGATATCGTCGCGATGTTATCGTATCGTCCAGTTATTATTGTTTTTATTTATTAAAAACTTTATTGATCCACAATTTAAAATTGTTTACAATTGGCGGACTTAACGCTATAAGCGTTCTCTTCCATTCAACCATATAAATAAACAGATGATTGAAACTTCAAAGGATTTCTTGAAACAGGTATAATAGTCATGGTGTCTACAATGGCAACTCGTCTAAAACTATGTCGTCACAATAAAAAATGGTTTAAAGATTAATCTCGTCTAAATTGATCTAAGTAGATAAATTTCTATAGAGATGACTTAACGTTATCGGAAAATGAACTTCTGAGAAGAAAAAACTCATGGATAAAGAATGAACAAGAAATACTAAGGAAAAAGAGATAAATAAAAGTATTCAAACATTTAGTGCTAACCCTCATAAAAATTCTTACGGCTTTGTTTTATAATAATAACAAACAAAAAATAGACTTTCAACAAATACGTGATGATAGCGTGAGATCAAAATTTCAGAGTAAGAACCTGCGGGACATCGAACCCGCTGTTCTGCACGTACTCCCATTCACACCTGAACCGATGGGGTTTCATGGTTTTTTCTCTTGGATTGTCGACTGTCGTGCCATGCTAATCAAAGCATACCTGGATGTTAAGTGAAACAAAAGGATTGCTTTTTAGAGCCAATCGTTTCTTGGGAGTAAAAAAGGGGCATTATTATGAAATTGAAGCTGTTTTTGCGTCCAAAGTGGCCCAATTTGATGATGAAACATAGCTCTTTTGAGCAAAAACTCCAATGGCTGATTATGAACAAGATATTTACAAGAAGTAAGAAAAACATTATTTTCTTTCGTAAAGTAACTTGATCTTGAAGTTTGTTGTCACACAAGCCAAATTGAAAAGAGTACAGTACATTAATACTACACATACGTCTTTAATTCGTTATCCCTAAACACGTTCACGTATTACGGGCATTATACTCTTAATAAACATCTATTCGTTATAAGTAGTAAAATCGACAGTCCACTATGCAGAGGATGTATGGATGGAGAAAACAACGAAGCACGTGATACTAGGATATCCCTGCGTTGCATCAACAAGAAAGAGGTAGCTGAGATCTCAACCTACGCTGGTGAAGGCCTGCAGCTCACCCTTTGCTTTACTCCGATACCTCGACGAGTTGGGCTGGCTTGAATGAAAACAAAGTTTCCAGTCAACAAAAGGGAAGACACAGAAGAATGTCGCTGCCTCCAGGGCCGGATTATCCATAAGGCAGATTAGGCAATTGCCTAGGGGGCCCGTCACAGAATAAATACTAGTACTCACGTACAGAAGTCTTTCTCAGAAAGGAAATTTAAAGAAATGTCTACTTAATGTGCTTAGCGCTATGGTTAAATTCTAACCCCCAAATTAATAAAATATTACAAACGTTGGCTAAACCCATTTTAATTAAAATATGTTTTGTCTCGTTCTTTCAATGTCAAATATTAAGAAGAGGAAAAGGGACAAAACATGTTTTGGCTAAAATAGGTTTAGCAAACGGTTGTATTTTTTTATGAATATGAGGGTAAGTGTTTAATTTAGCTCGCGTCAGAACTCCTTACTTCTTTGTTTAGATACCTAGACATACATTGCAAGCCAATTTCATTCGAATTACTCTGGAGAAACGATTCATATAACTGAATTTTCCTCTCCGTAGTGGTCACCGCTCGCATAGTAATATGTAGGTATATTTTAACAAGGCCTGGCCTGTGTTATTCCAAGAAAAAAAACTTTCCAACGTACCAAATTTGGAGTCGATCTGATCGACTCGACTTTTGTACCTAATAGAAAAAATGTATATTAAAAACTAAGAAACTGATAAAAGAAATAGGCCCCTAGAATGGCATTTGCCTAGGGACCCTGATAGGGTTGTTTGTTGTTGTTTTTTTGTGTGTGGAATTGGCCAAAACCTGGTGTCCGATTTTTCAGGCTGCCTGAATGCATCTGACATAGCCTGACGACTGCCATACAATGATGACAGCCGGGACCAACAGCTTATACGTGCCTTCCGAAGCACGGAGGATCCCGATATTATTTTTATGCCACTTGTGGTCACTCATCCAACTGCGGACCACGCCCAGTGTCACATTACTTGCGAAAGCACCTCGTAATGTGCACGTTACTCCCACCGGGCCATCAAGCTCCTCAATCACATATTTAAATAATCCAATTAATTATATGAAATAAAAAATATGGGATGAAAATCGAAACATTTTAAAAGAAATAAAGTTAAATCACAACCAAACCACATTAACGTGTTACTTTCTCTCATTAGGAAATGATTATTAACTAGGAAATTACTTATTTATTACACTTGAAGTAGGTAATAAATACTTATATATATATATATATATATATATATATATATATATATAAAATACAAATGCAGACATGCAATGCATTGCACTTGACTCTAAAGAAGCACGCAAAGCACATTCTGTTCCTCATAGTGACTGTATCACCACAGATAACAAAAAGCCTACAGACGCGACGTTCCCATGGTAGGTTCACACGGCTCGTCACACCCTATGAGCAATTCGTAATATCTAAATGGTCCAGGGTTGGGCGGCCTTTGACCTCAGACTCAAGATATCGATCTAATGTAGCTTCCGATTCAAATAGTTTATATATTGTTCTTGATAATATCTGGGAATTTGGGAATAGATGCTGTTATTAAGATGTCAGACACGTTGTGGTACTTCCTTCCTCTGACTGGTGTACTCGTTTGATACCCGTATCAATTAAAGAATATGTATTTGTTATAAAATATAGAACCGTTGAGTTAGTATCCCATAACACAAGTCTTGAACTTTATGATTTGAATTGCACAAAATAATTCATATAGTATGTACCTTTGACTTCCGCAAAGTAACACCTGAATCTATTAGCAAGTCTCGAACTTACGTTGGGGCTAGCTCAATCAGAGTTTTTTTTCTATATATTTATATGTATTTATTATTTTATTATTTATAAGATATTATCCGGTCCTCACAAAGACTTTCTATGTTTTTTTTTTTGCATTAATGATGTTCGATTCTTTTATGCTTGCATGTTGCTATAGATATGCATATGTTGCAGTATATAACTATGTATCGTATCGTGGTTTTCATTTATATTACTAAATCAACTAGGTAGTTTTGACAAGACGCGGAATCACGACATTAGAATAACATAGCACTAAATGCTTGTTACATTTTAGTAGAGCACTGGGATCGGCTTTAGTATAGTATCGCACGACGAGGGGGGCAGAAGGGAAGTTCGATTAAAGTAATTTTTTTATTGACCACACGGAATAACTGTGCTGGCAGAAGGAAAGTTAGGTGTAAGTTTTTTTTATTATTATTACCACCAGGAACTTACCTGTGGGGGCAGAAGCGAAGTGAGGATTAAGTTATTTTTTTATGACCACCCGGAGCAACCGTGGGGGAGAAGCGACGTTACGTGATTCTTATCATACTCCATAAATTTTTAAGGTTAGAATAGGAAAAAAAATAACAAAAACATAAAAAAACCGACATCTTGAAAATTTTCCGAAAATCCGCTACTTTACTTTTGTAGACTATTTTTCTTACCCAGTGTTCAAAAGATTCAAAGATTCAAAGATTCAAAAGATTCAAATGTTTATTCAGTAATTAGACCTTTACAGGCACTTTTACACGTCAATAAGTATAATTTATGTTACGTGTAAAGTATATTAAAATTTAATTTATTTTTAAAGAAAAGCTACCGATACCAGCGCTTCGTAACGACCACTGCTGAGAAGAAACGCCGAAAGAAACTCATTTTCACAGTATTGGTCGCCTACTCGCCAGAAGGGCTTTGTCATATTATTATAATTGTCTTTTAATTAATAAATACTTATAATATAATACAATGTTGACACATTATAACATGTAATGCTTGCGAACCAGTAAACAAACATAAATTGCGTAATAAAAAATATTAAGTAGTCAAAAAAGCGAAGCCGAGCTGACCAGTCCCTCCCGGCAGCACCCGTTCACGAGTTGACGCACGGATCAGCCATCGTTAAACTCAACCATATTAGAGGGAATCCAACGACCCGACCAGCGACGCCACCACCGGATTGGACATTTTAGTGAGCATGAAAAACCCGAACTCGCAGACCTTGTCAAGAGAAAATATTAATTATATGTTGGTCACTTATTGATCGCAGAGCATTTACATGTTTTTACAGTAGGCTTATTATGGTAACAGAAAATGCAGCTATTTATGTTTCATGTGTGGAGTGTAATGGAAAATGTTTAGGAAGTATCCACGCGTTTTTATCTCTTAAATAATCATTGATAGTATAGTACGCATTGTTCAATAAAACTTTTTTAACATGTGTTTTAAATTTTGCCATTGGTAGGTTAACGATCGCTTCGGGAAGTTTATTAAATAATGTTATACCTAGACCTAAGAGTGACTTTCTAGTTTTAGCAAGTCGAAATTTAGGCGTATGAAGCTGATTTTTGTTGCGAGTATTATAACTGTGAACATCACTATTTTTCTTGAAATTATTTAACCTAGATTTAACAAATAGAAGATTTTCGTAAATAAATTGAGATGTCACAGTAAGAATATTTATAGATTTAAATAACTCTCTTAAGGAATCGCGTGATTTTAGTCCGTAGATCGACCGAATTGCTCTCTTTTGTAGCACAGAGATAGCATGTATGTTAGCCGCTTTACCCCATAAGAGCAAGCCATATGACATTATGCTGTGAAAATAACTAAAGTATACAAGCCTAGCAGTTTCAACGTTAGTACACCGTCTCACCCTCCTCACAGCATATGCTGCCGAACTAAGTTTCTTGGCAGTGGCCTCAATATGTTTATCCCATTTTAAGTTCCAGTCTACAGTTATGCCTAAAAATTTGGTGTTGGGTACCCATTCTAGAACTTGACCATTAAGACTCAAAGGTATGTGAGTATTAGGTTTATTCAATAGTGAAAAATTAACGCACTTAGTCTTTTGTGTGTTTAAGGCCAGATTATTAGTCGTAAACCAACTAAGTACTTGTGACATAGTATTGCTTACATCGTCATAGTTTGTGCATTTTCTGTCAACCTTAAAAAGTAAAGATGTATCATCAGCAAACAATACTACTTCACACAACTTTTCTGCAAGACAGGGGAGGTCATTAATATAAATCAAAAACAAAAATGGACCAATTATTGAACCCTGAGGCACACCCATGCTCACAGGTGCACTATTTGAGGATACTCTGTTGATTTCAACTCTTTGAGTTCTATTATCAAGATAAGATGAAATAACAGAGAGTGCAGTATCAGTAACGCCATAAAATTTTAGTTTATTTTTTAATATTATGTGATCGACACAATCGAATGCCTTCGACAGATCGCAAAAGATACCTATAACGTCTTGTCGATTCTCCCAGGCTTCGTAAATAATTTTAACTAAGGTCGCTGCTGCATCAGTGGTAGAGCGCCCTTTTGTAAATCCATATTAGCGACAGTGAAGTAATTTATTAATATTAAAATACGATACTAGCTGGTCTAATATAATTTTTTCAAATATTTTACTTAAAGCCGGTAATATTGAAATTGGTCTATAATTGTTCAATCACTGTCATCGTCAATCATTGTCACATCTAGCGACACCTCTCAAGCATAAATCTATCAAGCCGTTTACTTGCAGATCAGGCTATAGATATACATACACTCGAAAAACACAACCCTCCTTCTGATGCAGTAAAAATTATCTTTTAAACTTCACTACAAAGCTTTGAGTCGACTCGAGGCAGATGTTCGGCAAGAAGTGAGGACGGACATCTGGTTGGCTGCAAATATTGCCGTGTTTGCATCGGAGGCGCAGGTGCGATGATGCACATGCCAGAGAAGTAGAAAGGTATTTATGTGCGATGATAAGTGGCTTGCAATTTATTGCAACAATTTTTGTCAGAAAGTCTATATAATTTTAGACATGTTGTTACCAAAATTGTAAGGAAATTACAAAGACACTGCTACATCGTTCTCTTATTCACCTACTCGTGGATACGCATACGCAACTACATGCTTTGGTTGATTTAATAATTATTTAGTAGTACTCATTTCGCTTACTTATATAATATGTAACAAAAACCCTGTCCGATCCTTCCCCGAGGAGCAACTAAAATAGTCAATATGAACAATTTTTCCTACGGGACCAATGCTTGAAACTCGAAGAAAAACTCGTCATTTTCATACAAATTGCCGGGCCGGCTGAAAACTTTTGTATGAAAATGTCGATCTTTATAAGGTCCTATAGGAAAAGTTGTTCATATTGGCGGTCTGAGTTGCTTCTACAAGGATCGGCTAGGGTTTTTGTCACATATTGTATATTATATGTATCTACTTTTTGGAGTCACGGGTCTTTTCAACCCGATATCCTTTAGAAGGCTTGCGTGGGGATTATCCAACACATTAGGGCTGGCCTTTTGGAGAAGTTGATCATATGTTGAGGCGCTTCCGCCAAAACCCATTTCTGGTTAAACCAATGAAAGGGGTTGAATATGTTTCGGCAGGAGAAGGATCTTATCTATTGAAAGATAAAGATAAGGTTTATATTATTACTACCTATAACCCGCAACTTCGTCCACGAAAAAGTCGAAAATGGTTCTAATAGGATTTATTACGTTACGGTTTTTTACGTTATTAATTTTTTATAACATATGAATTAGTATGTTAAAATGTTTGAATACTTATAAAATATACTAATCTTTATTGGGATATAATATAAGGGCCTAGCAGACCCGGCGAACTTTGTTCCGCTTGTTTCCGTTCCCCTTCCCTTTCCCTTTCGCTTTTGCTTTCGCGTTCCCGTTCCCGTCATTCTTGCTACAGTGAGAGAGAGCGACGGAACGCTTCATCATGGGCTATGTCACCCCATTTTATCCCTCTAGGGATTGAATTTATAAAAAACCCGAAACACATTCTTACTTATCTACCGCCAGGAGAACTCTTGCGAAGTTTCGAATAAAATGGTCAAGCTAATCTTGTTTCTCCATACAAACTGTGAAGCCCCGCTTAACCCTCTTAGGGGGAGAATTTAGAGAAATCCTTTCTTAGTGCAATAGGTAGTAAGACCTTATAAGGAACCTATGTGCAAAATTTGGAGTTTCTAGACCTAGCGGTTTGGGCTGTGTGTTAAGTTTCCCGATGACTACTTCCCCCGGCCTGCCCTCTGCCCGCGTATTGCAGTCGCCTAGGTAGTGATCACCTCATTTTATTGCTCTACGAGGTTAATTTTGAAAAATGTATTGACTCATTTACTGCCAGGCCAGGAGTACTCTTGCGAAATTTCGAATAAAATAGTCAAACTAATCTTGTCTTTCTATACAAACGTTGGACCACCGTTTCACCCTCCCAGAGGGCGAGTTTTGAGAAATCCTTTCTTAGTGCACTCCTTGACCTTATAAGGAACCTATGTGCCAAATTTGAAGTCTCTAGACCCAGCGGTTCTGTGCGATGAAATGTCAATCAGTCATTCAGTTTCTTCTTTTATATCTTAAGATGACTTACTAAAGTTGGGCAAGCAATTTATTTAAATCTGGCAATTTAATGTCCTGAACCAAAACTTATACTGTACTTCGACAGTCGAGCCAAAAGTATATACAGCTGAAACGTTGTCTCACTTTAATTTATAAGTCATATCCCGTTGTTTAGAACTTTTAATGAATGAATGCACTTCTAGTTATGCGAGGCAAACATGCTTTTTTTATCTAGTTGATCGAATGCCAGTTAACTGTTTTATATACTGTTAATTCTATAGGTCAGTAATGCAATTTATAAAATGCTGACCTTTGAAAAAAAAGTTTCGTGGACATTCTCGTCGAGTCAGATAGTTAGTTCAAATAGTTTATTGATGTATAATATGCGATGCAGTTTCTACAGCCAGTGTCAGCTAGCAGTAATTTGTTCGTCAAGTCTTAATTTTCTTTCCTATAATTTATCCTTTGCGGTTAATATATTTTGGGTTACCTACTACAAACAGAAACAGGTATACATGGTCAGTGTTTGTTTTGTAACGTGGGATAACAGTAGCGTGCATTCCATACACACACATAGAATTTGTCTGCCCTGTGCCACCCTAATATAACGTCGGATACTAGCGAGAAATGTATATTGTTTTATAAGAAGCCGTTCTCGTAATTTATGTAAGGTTAATGTCTACCCTGTAAAAAGTAGTTGTGCACGTCACTGTAGGACAATGAGTTATTCATTTTGAGTTACTGTACAGAGCTTTATACTTATTTATTTAACTATATCTTGAGGAGGTGCTTGACACGTCAACGGAAGTACATGGCAGGAAGTTGCGGTGATACAGGACCTTAAATCGGTTTTGTACATAGGTAGGCACACTGTCTTTCGTATGTTTAAGTACTTAAGTAAAAGAAAACTCATTTAGTTAATTTACTATCCCTCTACTCTATGAGATACGTCTCAGGTAGTATCACTTCACATACTGTTTTTATCATCATTAGGTAATAATAATATGTTAAATATTTATAATTTACATACAATACTGTGACGTTAATAGCCGACTAGCTAGACGAACAAAAAATTATAAGTATAATTTGAGGAAAATTTACAAGATTGTCCGACTTCAACTAATAAGAATTCTTATTATTTTGAACGTTTGTTGTACATTGATGAACGCTTCCACCTGCGACGGCTTTGAGAGAATTTAGAAGCTTCTCTCGGAAGACTTGTCAAGTGTTTTTACGGTTCCGACCCCAAAGGGTAAGGTATTTTTGTTAAAACATTAAATACTAAATAAAAGAAATATATAAGCGGGGCCATACAACAAACGTGGTTTTTATAAATAATGGTACGGAACCCCAAGTGCACGAGTCGGACTGGAACTTGGCCGGTTATTTACTATTTTTTAAGTCTAAGTTAAGTAGTACATTTTACAATAATTCAACTTGCTGTTTGTGTAAGTATTAATAACAGTCTGTTTTTCGCGCGCGCGTGTGTGTGTGTGTGTGTGTGTGTGTGTGTGTGTGTGTGTAAGTGGCCAACACTGGCGTCACATTTTTCTGCCTGCCTAACCGCATCATCATCATGGCATCTTATAAAACTATTTACATAACCTAGTTTGACGACTTCCATACAATGATGACAGCCAGGACTCAGGACTAACGGCTTATATCTACGTAACAAAAAACAATTAGTATAAATCTTTTGGAATTACTCAAAATAAATTAGGTCCAAAAAAAAAATGTAGGTATGTTCTAATTCCACGAAATAAATATGTCGCGAAGTGTTCGCCTATGACTGAATGACATAAGCTTCACAAAGTCGTGGAGGACATACTGGCCTTGGCCTCAAATCGTGTCTCAACATTTGTGGTCACAATCAAGGAATAATACCTACGTCTGTTTGTTTTTGCACGGATAACCTTAGACTTGAATAAATCACACTTTCAATAAACGCTCTGACAAAAGACATCAACGATTGTGTAGGTACCTACCTACAAATAAGATAAGTACCTATATTAACTTTATACGTAGGTACCTACGTGATATTTGTTTTTCTTTCCATTAACAATCATTTTATCTGTGAAGGAAATTGGTACTGAGAAATTGCTTATGCCATTTTGACGTTTGTTGAAACTATTTGTTGGATTAGTGGGACGGATTTGGTCTTACACGATGATATACTTTATCGGATGTATGGTTCTAAACATATTTTTAGGGCACCGTTCCTCTAAAGTTGAAAACGTAACCCTTATAGGATCACTCACTTGTCTGTCTGTCTCAGCCATTTGCTTCGAAACTACTAGACTGGACCGATTGAGTTGAAGTTTGGTAAATCAGTGACAAGGACGTGTATGTAATGTAACGTATATGTTACAGAAATAGGCTAAAAATATCATTCTGGACTAGGTACTTGCAGGCATCTTAGACTAAGTACTTGCATTTCATACGAATTGATATTTAGACCACTCTCAGCAGCAGACACAATTACATAGGGGGGGACTAGCCGCAATTTAGTCAATATAAAACTTGAGACTACTTGCAACTTAGTCGAGTTGCTACGAGTTTCTACATTTGCATTTAAGACCATTTGAGACTTACTCCTTCATGCTACCTAGGTACTCGTACTAGACGCGCTATGAAGAGACACAGTGCATGGCGATACCATCTGCGACAGTATTTTAACAAGTGTAAGTAAATATTGTACATTGTACTTACACGCTGCGATCTCAATTCGTGCTGTTATCGTGCTGTAATCTCGCTTCGGAGAAACACACGAAACAAACCATATTTTCGCAGAACAATAACCCGCTCATTGTCCCGGCTTGTTTTGCCAAAGGCCGCAGAAATATTACTGTTGGTTGTGGGCTTTACGGCAGTCAAAACATTACTACAGTACAGACAGATTCCTTTAGGGCCTGAACAAACACGCTACTATGGGAACACTTCCGCTATTTAAGAAACCCCTTACCCTAGGCTTAGGATTTCGGCAGTATTTTGTAATTTTAAAGAAATTTCATATTTTGAAACGGCATGTCAGATATTGGTGAAATTATGTTATTTCCAAGAAATTGCATATAGGTATTAAGGCATATAACTAGTTTTCGACAGACAAATATAAACTTGAAAGAAAATATGAGAGTGTAGAAGTTTTCCTTACTGATGGTCTAATATGATATGATACACTAGATTCTCTTTTAAGTTCATATTTTGACTGAGAAAAATAGTTATATGCCTAAATATATTCAATTTCTTAGAAATAACATAATTTCGCCATTATCTGACATGCAGTTTCAAAATAAAAACTAAACTACGGTTGTATGGGAAAGTCTGATACTGTTTAGGATAAGGGGACTCTTAACGACTAGAATAAAAGCATTCGTTTTCTTTCAGACGATTTCTCATCTGGTGTTCTTGAGATATTCCTCAAGTCAACCATCACTTAAATCACGTAATTGATTATTCTTTGATTTGCTGTCGGTTTTTCAAGTGTACCCAATTCGGTACATTTAAAATTACTGAGGTAGAGGTAGAGACTTCTAGTCACAAAAGTCACGCCTGTTTCCCACAGGGGTAGGCAAGGATGTGAAAATGTAGTATTACAATATCATATTACCTATAATAATACATTTTCAATGAAATTTTTCTAACGAAGATCTAACTAAATTGATCTAATTATGTGTCGACCTGCATTCAGCCTGTAGTTAGCTTTCGCAGGTGTAAATGCTAGTTAGTTAACCATGGCAAAAATAATATAGGTATTACTAACGTAACAGATACCAAACGCCATAGAAACAATTGGAGGGCCCATAAGACGCTCGTATATAGTACTCTGTGCCATAAGTATGCAAAACTGGATTTGCGTGCCTGCCACACAGAGTTGGCAGCACACGACTAGCAAAAAAGTGACAAAGAAAGTGTTGAATATGCTTTAAAAATATTTATTGCATTTCACATAAGTCATATTAAATTAATTAGAGTATGTACTACTTTATTTAAATAATAGTAATAAAAGATTTTAATGTTTTGATAAATACTTATAGTTCCATCTAGTGACCAGGAAAAGAATTATTATGTTTATAAGGCGATGGGTAGGCATGCCCATGGTAATCCTCATACCTGTGCCAAAATGCTGTTCTGAATGCTGTATCGAGTTAGAAAAATATACTATGTATGTACAATTGTTCATGTTACAGTTGTATTATGCTAAACCCAACTTGATTTGTATTTGTGTCAAATAACACACTGTTGTGTTTTATGTATACACCTAGGTATTATCTTTGTACTTATTTTTATGAGATTATATGGAGAGCAATAAATAGATTTTTATGTTTTATCTTTTTGACAAAGAGAGAATGCTGTACCTTTTGTAGCTTTTGGCAGTTTGGCTCAACAAAGTTTTAAATTAACAAATAAAATATTTGGATTTTATGCCCTCGTTTTTGAACAAAGTCAATCTGCAAACGAGTAGGTAGATTATTTAAATTGACATCACATGTTGACGTCGCTTATAAAACCAGTAAACGGTAGACGCGAATAATGGATGATTGAATCCCATGACAGAGGCGGGGTCAGTTTGGGACGCACCCGCATAGATTCAATTTATTTCCTGTCTGCAGTGAACTATAATATTATGGAAGAGTAACTTGAAACATTATATTTATAACTGCGCAAAATAGCCCCACGAAACTTTTCTGGTTAATCACGGTCCCGTAGGGCACTAGCGAGTGGCGACAGAGTTTATTGAGCACTATCATCTATCATCATCTCGCTCTATGGAATAATAACAAGCGGGATAGCGCTACACCGTCACGCTATAAACTTTATCTAGGTTTATTAACGGTACCATGCTACGGGGACAGGTCGCAAAGAGTAAGTTTGTGCACCGCCTACTTGAATGTACTTTTGATGAGGTCATACGACCATGCTTCCATAGTATTATTAGTTCGCTGCCATCTGTAGGATTTTGCCGCAATCCTTTAAAAAAAATCGGCTATTTCAAAGATGAGGATCTTTGACATCGCGAAATAGGAGCTTGGGATAAGTTTTTAAGGCCACGGTTTTCCTCAGAGACTCAATGTGAGCTTTTACAAGTATTTACCAGGCAAATAAAAAAGAAACCCTTATTCAAACATTCACCCCCCAATACCTTTCGACCGGCTGAACCGTTCAATCAAACATAGTTTAGAACCATTTCGACAGACAAGGCTTTCGATTTAAAAAAAAAACCGCATCGACATCGATCCGCTTAGGAGCTAGGTATACGATACCACAGCCATCTGTTTTTGTCGATTGGTATCGTAGCCTGATTCGTGTTTATCGTCTCAAATGAACCCCTTCTTTTGGCAACGCTGTCATGCAATTTTTCAATCAAAGTCGCATTGTCCTGTGTCCATGCTTTTTATAACCGCGTCTTCTGATAAAGTAATACGGACGGAACTAACAATAGCATGTAGAAAAGTAAATGGAGGTAACAAAACAGTCACTAAATACGGTAGGTACCTACCTACTTACTTACCTACTTCTTACTTACTGATTCATTGATTACTAATTTACTTAAGTAAACTAGGTACCTGCGTAGGACTAAGTAGGTAATACCTACCTACATACATGCTGGCTAAACCATACCTACGGTCTCCCTCCGTTCCAGACATAATTAGGTGCTTAATAAGTAGGTAAGTATTCGCATCTTTACCATTTTCCCAAAAAAAAAACGCCTAGTCCAAAAAATTTACTTAAGTATGAGTAACATAGAAAAAGACACGTCTGGTCTTTTTCTAAGTTACTCATCATACATACATAAGTCATTCATAACTAACTCGGACTCGGCGGTTGGAACTAATGTAGATAAGAACCAAATAAACTTAATTATGACTAATTTTCTAATGCACCTCATTGTTTATGAATAGGGTAAATAGACAGTTAAACGACCACCAAAAATAACTTCAATCCCTCACCGTTTACTATGAACCGATGCCTGTCATTCTTTAGCTCCTTCGACAGTTTCGGGCACTCCTTGTCCAACACAGAACACAATTCAACCAACTTTGCACCACTTTGTTTACTAACAACTTGTATGAAATAATTACACTTTTCTGTATCAGACGCACTGGTGATTAATTCCAAATCTTCGACATTAAAAATACCTTTTTTGACTAAGACGTCGAGTATGTTTGTGTCGGAAAGTTCGCGGGATAATATTGTTTTGTGCCGGATCAGGCCGGCGCAAACCTCGCCTACGGCTGCCATCGTTCGACTGAGTGAGGCCGGGCGTGAGGCGGTAGGCAGCAGGCAGCGGCAGAAAAAAACTATTGAATAAGCTCATTCAGAGAGAACAGATGCTTGTAGCAACGGTGGTCTGGGGCCTGGGGTCACATTCAAAGCAACGACAACTATTGGCTTTATTTTGGATGGGACAAATCAGGTTAATTTACCCTATATAATAGGAAGGTATGCTCGGTTTCACAAGTCAAAGACAACACATTTCTTCAGATCTTATGATTTAGGATATTTGTTACAATAGTCCGCCAGTGAGAAAATTACAATTCAACATGAATATTGTACCTACCCCGAACTTTAAACTTGCGACCTATTTACAATTTACAACCAACATATCTCGAATCGGCGGACTTGGCTTGTTTCGTTCGACCAAAAAAAAAATACTACAGGGTTTAAGGCTTTGACTACAGTCGCCTACAGTCGACATCTAATATAATAATAATAAATAGGAACACTACTCACTCAAAACTAATTGTCCACGTATACTTATAAATAAGGTACCTACTTGTACTGCTGTGTGAACTCGGTGGTCTGATGTTAAGCAACCCCTGGTGTGATCCGCTCTTGGATGGAAGTGGCATAAAATTTTATAGTTTCTCTGTGTTTCGGAAGACACATTAAGCCGTTAGTCTTGGCTGTCTGTCAATTTCATTGTAGGTAGGTATTGTATTGTATGGCGGTCATTAGCGACATTCCATAAGCCTGTTGATTTTGGCCAGGAAGCAAACAGGCTTTTGTAGTTTGAATTCGCATTTTAAACCCCAGAGCGTTTCAGCCGGTCGGACGGCCGATACTTTCGGCTATTGAAGTAAGTATATATCAATCCAATGAGGTTACAAATGCATGTTGATTTTGGTCAGGAAGCACACAGGTTTTTGTAGTTGCAACAAAATTCAATCTCCAGAGTGATTCAGCCTGGCCGAGTCCTACAGGTTATTGGAAAAAATAAATGTGAGATTACAAATTCCTATCCATTTCAGCCAGGAAGCGTTCTGGGCTTTGTTGTTCGACTTTCATATGTACTTTAAACCCCAGTGAGCTAAAGTATATTTTTTTAATACTAATTATAATTTCTGCAAAGTTCTAATAATGGAGTTATTACTTACTGGTAGCAGCTGAGAGTTAAAAACATTTCGCAGTTTTAAAGAAGTTTTATCATGTCGTTATCTAAACTAACACAAAAATAGTTACATGGTTTTAAACATCTAACACAAAAACGACAAGCTAATTGGTGATAGAACGAATCATTACTAGCGCTTTCGCAAGTTAAGTAACTCCGAGCGAGGTAGCGACTAGCGACGAACGGACCCGTTCGTCCTTGAATGGGTGACCACAAGTGGTTTAATAATTTTCAAGCTACTCCGTGCCTTGGAAGACGTTGGTCCCGGCTGTCATCATAGATAGATAGATAGCTAGATAGATGTCATTTATTTCTTAGAATATGGTAAAACAATGGTGTTATCAGGTACAAGTGCGACATACTCTGCCTATTAGGCGTAGGAATGTTAGGTTAAGTTTATATATTGCAGTTACATTTATACATTACTATATAGATTCGTCTAAATACTCAAATTAATTCTGCTCATTTAGTCAAAATAGTATTATATAATCATCAAATATCTACTTCGAATGTCACAATTATTTCATAATATTAAATTTTAATATTTTACCCTATGAATTACATTTAAAAATTTCCTCGATTTCGTTAAAAACAATTTTCTAATAGCCAATTAAATAAAGTTGAATTAAAAATTTTAATACTAGTAATTTTTCTAATTTCCCTCGGTAAGTTATTGTACAATTTGATTGCCATACTATAGTCATTGTCACTATAGAGTTTTAGTCTCTGGGTTGGCATATACAATTTAGTTGGGTTCCTACTGTTTAGTTTTTTTGCTACCGCGTCATGTAAGGGGAAAAGATGTGGATGTCTTCTCACAAAAAGGCACGTTTCGAGTATATAGAGACAAGGAAGCGACAAAATTTTTGCTTTTTTGAACATTGGTTTACTGTGATCACGGTAGTTTGCTCCGTGCAACACACTCTTATACATTTTTTTTGAAGAGTAAATACTCTGTGTATCTCGACCGAGTTGCCCCATACAATCAGACTGTAGCGTAGTACTGATGCCATATATCCATGGTATGCTAGAGAGAGCAGTCCCCCTTGAAGTACCCCCCGCCTATTGTTAAATTGCAGAGGAGATCTAAAAAGGGTCTTAGTGTTATTTATCATTGTTACCATTTCTGTATATTGTTGTCGTTCAGATAGGATTTAATCCAGTCATTAGCATTGCTTCTAATTCCATATTTTTCTAATTTATTTAATAGTATATCGTGGCAGATAGAATCAAAAGCTTTGGACATGTCTAGAAAGACACCTGCAACAGACATTTTTTTGATAGAACGATAGTATGTAGTCGACAAGCTGTTTGATGCTTTTAGGCACCTTGAAAAATCTGTCATCAGTATTGGCCACTTACACACACGAAAAGTTATTTATTTACAAAACAAACAAAAGTCACGTAAATTATTTATTAAAATAAACAACACTAAGCAGTCATTATTATTTTAGGCAAAACAAGCATTTATTAAATAATATATAGAGAAAAGCAATGAAAATAGCATTATCTCTTTGAATAAATTATGCAACATATTTCGCTTGCTGTTTGCATTAGACCGTACACGTACCGATAAGCTCCGAGTACTAAAGTAGGTAGGTAGTAGGTAATAAGGTCCTGTTTGATGCTACTCGGGGATTTGTAGTTGCATTAATGCTGTTTTTCTACTCTAACAACCTGTGGGGCGTGGCCTACCCGAAATGCTCTGGGATTTGGAGTGTGTGTTTCAACTACAAAAGTCTGTGTGCTTTCTGGCAGAAATCAACAAGCATTTGTAACTCACTTGATTTATAATATTTACTCCTATTGCCTGTAGGGAAACTGGCCGAAACGCTGTGGGGTTTGGAGTGCTAATTTTAACTACAAAAGCCTGTGTACTTCCTGGTCGAAATCAACGGCTTATGGAATGTCGCCGGTCATGAAGCTGTCATCAGATTTTTCAAGATAGCTTAAGGGGAAGCTTATGATTTAATGACAACTTGAAAAATCTGACACCAGTGTTTGGTCACTTACACACACGAAAATCAAAAGGGAAGTCAAGTGGGTCATGGGTCCTCAATTCAAAAACACCTATTGGTACCCAGTGTTAATCTACCCTACAGCACAGAATAAGTACTATTCTACGTAATAACTACTTAATACGTAGTAGTACCTAGTAGTAGTTGTGCGTAATAATAAGTAATACCCGACCTAAGTACTTACGGTCCCTATGCGCCCGCCAATACAGCTGGACGGCTGGCTCACCACTGACCAAAGGCAACCATTAATTGGATTGGTAATACTTTTTGTTTGGATTGATTCGAGTGTCAATTTGTTAAAATAAGATTCATAATCATAACATAACTATCTATATTGATAATGGAAAATTGTTTTTGTAAAAAACTATGTACTGTTCCTGAACTGATTACATTTCTCATTGACGTTTTTGAACGTCATTTCTGCAGTCAATGTCAAGTTGACAGGCGTCGTTTCTTAATTAATTAATGACGTCGTTAAAAAGGCTTCGTTTTGCAAAGGCTTGTTGCTGTAAATTTTCTGTTTTATTTAAGTCCTTTTACTAAAAATAAATAGTGTTAAGTGTAGGGGTTTTACATAAATAATAAGTATAAATCATGGCTCCCACAGCCAAAACATCATTTGATGGTAAGTACCCCAACTTAACCTCAAACTAGTTGTTTATTTTGAAAACAAGTTAATCTTATACTTAAATCGAGCAATTTTTGTGTATATATATGTAATAAAGAGCTCGTAAACAGCTCTAACGTTTTTGATGAAACTCGATATTAAGGAAGTGATGAGACGAAAAAAAAATGATTTTCATAAAAAAAGGTCGCTTAGCTAGTTTGAGTAAAAGATCGAATAAAAAGGCAAACAACTCTTCTTTGCTGCTTGTATTTATTTGTTTTGAATATATTAATATATTCAACCCTAGCAACTAATGGCTACAAAAGCAATCATTAAATCTTGTTTATCCATTTCATGGAATCAATATGATTGTTCGGATCTTACTATTCAGACCTAATCTTTTACTATTTCTATATAGAAACAGACTCAGGGTCTGACTCAGACAGTTCCAGTGGTAGTCGCAGCAAGAGCCCAAGCCCAGCTCCCTCTGGAAAGGAGGGCAGTAAATCTCGGTGAGTGATATTCAGTACATTGTACACCGAGGGCTGGTCTTAGTGGTAAGAATGTTCCAGCTTTCAAAGTGTGACACTAAAGATAAGTTATCAATAAAATGTACAAAAACAATCTTATTTTAGTAGTTAATATTATATACCTACAGTGAGAGAGTGACAATCAACAGCACTTATAAATGTTGATGAAGCCATGCTTCCTGAGCAGACCAAGGTGAGAGTGATAGATATGTGATCTGAATCTTTCTTTATTAATGCCTGATGTGTCTACACTATTTTATGTCTTCCAATGACCAACAAAGCTTTATTCTCATGTGTAGAACCTTCTATCTGGTCTAAGGACATAAATACAGTCTTTAAGTAATCTTTATATTTTAAATTACAGATCAGTATCTCGCAGTCCAGTACGATCAGGCAGTGAATCTCCAAAGTCCAATGCCTCAGCTCACTCCGCCCAGTCCAAAAAATCTTCAAACGTCTCTCGCAGCAAATCCAACTCTCCAGCAGCTTCTAACAGATCCCGTTCTGGTTCCACTCAAAGCAACAAGTCCGGTTCAACAAGTCCAAAGTCACAGGCCTCTGGAAGTCCAGCACAAAGAGCATCACGCTCAAGAAGTGGTTCTAGAAGGTCTCGGTCAGGCTCTGGGAGTGCAAGATCAGGCAGTGCTAAGTCTAGATCAGCCAGCCCTAAATCTGGAGCTCAAAGTCCAAAATCAAGATCACAGAGTCCTAAGTCAAGATCTCAAAGTCCTAAATCGCACTCTCAGAGTCCTAAATCACAGATTGCTAAAAGTCGGTCACAGTCTAAGTCTGCAAGTGGGAGTCCGAAGAGTAGGAAATCTCGGTCAAGGAGTGGTTCCTCAAAGTCTAAGAGTCCAGTTGCAAGGCCAGATGTTCAAGATAGCAGGTCAAACTCGCCAAATCTTATGATTGATGATCAACAGGAAAAGGAAAAGTCAAAAAGCCGTTCCAGGTGCGAATTTCTAGATTAAAATTGAAACATACACGACACATGTAAACTGTCTTGTTTAGTTTTTTATTGTTTGAAAGAGTGACAGTATCATGATGCTCATTTCTCAGGTCAGGGTCACGGCTGTCTCGCAGCAAATCCCGAAGCAAGTCCAAGAGCCGGTCCAGATCCAAGAGTTCCAATCCTTCTGAAACCGAAATTGGTAAATATTAAAGTCAGAGGGGTGGCAAAATCGAATATATTTTGCAACCCCTCCTTCCTCCAACCCCCGCAGTTTATAAAACCTAGACTAACCATGGAATAAAAAATATTTACATTTGCTATTTAAGTAATCAATTTTTTTTTCTTAGCTTAATCGAACCACACCTAACATGATTGTTAAAGATTTTTGATGTTTTTAATCCATTCCTGAAATTTATTTATCCCATTGTTTTTTATCTGGGATATAAATTTATCATGGATGTAATTTTCAGGAGAGAAAAAGAAGAGTGCTGTGTTGTCAGATTCCGAGAGTGGGGATGAACAGAAATCGGCCTCGAAGCGGAAGAAAGTGTCCGATAGCGGCTCTGACAGCGACAAGCCAAAGAGGAAGACCAAGAAGCTGGTGGACTCGGACGATGACGATAATGACATCCAGGAGAAGACTGATACTGGTAATACTTTTTTCAAATCACCTTACTATTTCTTTAGATACATACATAATATCATGTCTTTTTCCCTAATGGGGCAGACAGCTTTTTGGATCAATAATGAAAGGTCAAAGCCTGATGGTTGTTAGATTTCTTTAAAAGAGCAATATAGGTACCGAATTTGAATCTAAAATTGTATGGGGGTTTGGGGAAAAAAAGTGATCTAACTAAGTAAAATTTTAGAGAACATAGTTTTCTTGTTGTTTTTCATCAAGAGAAGCTCGGTCACATTATAATATTAGGTCCTTACATATGAAATTGGCGTTTTGTATGGGAGGAACGAAATGTCGAATATTTTTTAATTTATTATATTTATTTAATCAAAGTATGAACCATTGTTATCTATGCACTTTTGCCATCACTTATGTAGTTCATTGATCCCTTTACTAAAAAAACCATTGGGACGGTAATCTATCAAATCTTTGAAGGCGCTTTGGACTGCCCCATCGGAGTTGAATTTTTTCCCTTGCAAGAAGTTAACCAAATTTAAAAAAAAATGGTAACTTGTTGAAGCAAGGTGCAGGGAGTATGGTGGGTGTCTTAGACATTCCAATTGAAGCTCTTCTAATTTGGTAGCTGTCTGTTTAGTGTTGTCATGAAGCAGCAGTGGTGTAGAGCGATTGACCAGCTTCGGTTGTTTAGCAGCTAGCTTATCCATCATGGTTTGCAATTGCTGACAATAGACGTCTGCCGTAATCGTCTGGCCAGATTTGAGAAAACTGTAATGAACGAAACTGGACATCTTATTCCAAGGTAAACCATAGAGACAGGGTTCAGCTTATCGGTCAACTTGTATGGGAGGATACTTTGTGAAATACCATGGTAACTTAAATTTTTCTATATAATCTCCATAGATAAAAAAGATATAATGGTAAAACAAATTTTGTTTTGATTTTAAAGGCTGATCACATAATTTTATGTTAAAAACCTGAAAGAGGAAATCGGATATAACATTATTCCCAATTCTCCAAAAGTAAATTATGTCCATATACACTATACAAAAATCTGTAAGAGACAATTACTTGTTTTCCGATGGGAAAAAAAATTTAAAATTTTGCCAACCAGTGATTTAGTAAGTAAGTATATTTGTGTCGGCGAAGCATTATAAATATGTTTTAGTGAAAGGAGGTTGTATTTAACTCGAAATCTGGGTTATAAGTACGATTTATATCCGTAGATATCCGTGACAGGCCGCCTTCGGAATTTTCAAATTTACGGTAAGTAAATTTGAAAATTCCGAAGGCTATTCCTATATTAAAATCATGAATTCAGTTTAATTTTTAAAAATAAGCGCTCTGGCCACCACGAATGGCTGAATGAGCCAGGAGAGCAGCAAGGCTATAAAAAAAATACTGCTTGGCGCGCTAAAGATTCTTGTTGAAATCTTTGTTGCAAACACTGCAAAATAAATTTTTACAAAAAATTACGATTTTAAGTGAAGATTTGGATTTGACGCCTGAATCGGTAAAATAGAGGCAAAGGCAGTCAAAGAAAATCTATTAACTCCGATTTCACAACAACAAATCACAACCAAATCTGTTATAAATAACAGTTTTTTTATTATTTCCTTGCTATCATGATGAAAAGTAGAGTGTTCAACTCGGCTGATCACTTGATGAAAAACACCCTCGAACTTAAAGCACCCTCGCTGGCATTGGTCACTAAATGCCCACTGTACCTAAATATCACTTACAACTTGTAATTGATCACTTTTGTGAGGTAGGTGTGGGTGTAATTGATCACTTACAACTTCTGAGCTTACAACACTTGTTTAACAATCTACTATTAACCAAATTAAAAACATGTGATGAAATTTTTTGCCACAAGTGGGATTTGAACCCAAGACCCTCACGTTAACGCCGTGAGTGTACTACCAGTTGTGCTACCGTGACTTCGAATCACCCTGACGAATTTTCTCATTGCTTGCATTGTAATGCTGTTAAAAAGAAAAACAATAATCTACTGTTAAATTTGGAATTCCAGTAACCGCGGATGCGCTGTTCGGCGACGCGTCCGACATCAGTACAGACGAAGAGGCCGAGAAACGGTCGGAGCGGTCGCGCTCGCGGTCACGGTCGCGGTCGAGGTCACGTTCGCGATCGCGCTCTCGCAGTCGCAGCGGTGGTCGCTCGGGTGACGAAGCCAGGAGGAGTGGAGATGAGGTGAAGGGCTTATATCACAAAAAGTATTAGAATTGTTTTAGTCACCGGTAGCCCTGCTCTAGGGTGGAGGGAAGTGGGAGGGGGGGGGGGGCAAACCGGGGCTATTGCCCCAGGTGAGGTAGTTTTAGGGGTCGCCTAAATCAAAATATTTGGACCCCTCGTTCCTACCAACTTTCTGGCGGCTGCTGGTAAGAGGCAGAATAAATACTCCTATTTTCACCCTCTCTACCCCGTCGCCTAACTGGACATGGAGCGGCATGAGTTTAGACTACATGTTGATGACCATAGAAGAGTATGAAGTTCATTTACTAAACTTGCTCCTGCTGGTGTATGGAAAATCATCTGTTATACTAAGGGTTAGGACTCATTTGGCAGCACGGAACAGCACTTTTCTATGATGCTATCCTATTCTGTCGCTCAGAATCATCATAAGCTAGAGCGAGAGAGAACGACGGAACGCTTCAGCACCGGCCTAGCTGAAGCGGATCCATAAAAGTAATTAATATTGTCTAATTGGTTAAAATTCCTACAATATTAATCATTTCTTTGTTTGTTTTATTATCAGGAAAACCGTGAAAAACCAGAGGAAGAAGAAGAAGTAGAGATCCCTGAAACCAGAATCGACGTGGACATGCCCAAGATCTGGACGGAGCTGGGCAAAGAGCTGCACTTCGTTAAACTGCCCAACTTCTTGTCGGTGGAGACCAGGCCTTATGACCCCAACACATACGAGGATGAAATTGATGAAGAGGAAACTTTGGATGAGGAAGGTCGTGCGAGGTAAGTCTTCAAGTTTTTCTAGAATTATGTAAATTTCATGTATACTTCTCATCAGGATTGCAAACGTTAAAATTTTTGCCTGTGTAACAAACCATTTTAGCTTAGCTTTGACTAGATGTGGACTGGGTCCAAAAACTTTTTTTAGTCCTACAATTCGATTATTCAAAAACAATAAATCCATGTTTTCCCTTTAGCAAAAGTAGTAAAAAATCACAAAGATACAGGGCATCCGGGTTTCAGTGTCGGGGTGATTTACATTACAGTATAGTGGAAATCGTACATTATTGTGACGTCATGCCAAATATTGTGTTATGTGCATTTGTATTGTATTAACCTGTTTGTGCCAAATAAACATTTTTCTTTCTTTCTTAAATTTATATATGCTGTATCTTCGTCATTATTTTCTAATCGGAGAAAAGTCAAAATATTATATTAAAAATATTACATATGTAGATCATTAAAAAATATAAAACAATATTTTTTATTATCTACCTAATGAAACAAATAAATTTTTGTGTCCACATCCGTTTTAAATATAAATGTAGCATATTTGGTTACATTTTTTTACACTTTTCCGACAGGCTGAAGCTAAAAGTGGAGAACACGATCCGCTGGCGCACCAACTTCGACAAGGAAGGCAACGCGATCAAGGAGTCCAACGCGCGCATGGTCAAGTGGTCGGACGGCAGCATGTCGCTGCACCTCGGCTCCGAAATATTCGACGTCTACAAACAACCGCTTTTGGTAGCAACATACTATATGAGAATCATTTCGTTTTAATTTTCTTCTTCTTATCGTGTCGTTGGCTCAAACTTTTTTTTTTTCCCTCCAAAATGATGCCACTCTTACAGCGTTGTCTGAAGCCTCATAAAGGTCACGTTTAGTGCAGCTGGTGGGGCAGGATGGGCAGGACAGAAGGTGTGACATAGTCTGGTCGCCATGGCCACACTGGCATAGTTTTGCGGATTTATCAATGTAACGCCATCGAGCCAAGTTATGCCTGCATCGGCCTACCTCAGTCCGAAGGCGATTAAGGCTCTTCCATGTGGACCATGGTAGTTCATGACCCGGGGGCAGTTCCTCTAAAGGTGGTATAAAATCAGAGGGAGGTGGGTAGCGGTTTTATTTTTAGGTGACTTTAAAAAAAAGGTGGGAGCTTCTTAATTCGATTTTTTTTTATATGTTCGTCTATTATTTCTAAATTTATGAACCAATTTTGAAAATACATTTGGTTTTTGTTTGAATTAAAAGGGTCAGTTCAGACAGAGGAAGAAAGCTCGAGCAATTTAGTAACCCAGTTGAAAATAAGACCATATTCCTAGACCGTATCCATAGACCTAGAATATTTTTTGCTGCATAAAAAGACCGAACAAGCATAGGTTAATGGTCGCCTCACTAGAGCTAAAGAGATAGCGATCACATTAACGTGAACCAACATTTGAATGAGTACTAAACCTACATAGACCAGGCTTAGTGTCACACGAAAATTGGATTTTTCTTATTGTAAACTGTGTTAATTCATAAGTTTTCTTACATTTGAAAGATAGTATCGTGCTGCAGTATGGATTGTAATGCGACAAAAAACAATACTCCCAAGAACAACACGTTCTACAAGTAAATTAGGTTAGACTCACACATCATCATTCTTTTTTTCAGAACTTCTACATAATACCTGTTCAGATTATGTATTTTATGTTTTCATTTAGTGCAATCACAATAAGTGTTCCTAACGGAATCATTTAGGATTATTTTGCATAAAATATAAAAGTATATGTTTACACTAGCGCTTGATAAATTATTGACGTCACTTTATGCTATGAAAATAGATATTGATTAAAATTCAATAGTTTTTGGTCAAATTATTACAAACTCTTTTTGAGTAAAAATGACGATATGTAGATTTTCATAATAATAAAACAGATAAGTTATCATGTTCCTCTTGTATGCCGTTGCGTAGATCTACGCGAGAATGCATAAACAAGCTGCTTCTCTTTCTACGCAGATCGTAAAAGCCTATTGAGAGATTGGACAAAAATGTAGATACCTAATGTCGATACACTATTTATTTGGTTCCATTAATATTATTAAAAATTTCTACCTACGCGTTCATCATTCATCATTACACTGAACGTGACTTCTGAGCCCCTAGACTCAAAGGACTAAAATGTATGTATCAATCATTTTTATCGATATCATTACGCACTTGTCGTGTAATACAACCCTATTACGCACTTGTCGTGTAATATAACCCTATTCTTACTCACACATAAACAATTCATTTCTGGTCACATTTTATATTAAGCTAGTGCTTACTTGTTACTTCTTAAATCTATGGTATTATATAGCCTAACTATGAACTACCTGATTACGCAATAATTTAAGACAAAAGAACCCTTAGTAGGGTCTGAATAAATTAACCGACTTGGTATTACTGGATCTCACAACTTTATACGCCAGAAGAAATAAGTTGCGAGACTTGGCTTTTTTTACAAGTTATGTTTTTGATAACATGATGTATTTCTTTTACCGCTATAACAACGAATTCTAAAAACAGAATAAAATAAATATATAAGTGGGGCATACAACAAAATATTTTTTTTTATAGATTATAGTATACGGAACCTGGAGTCTTAGTAATTTTACCCTTTGTGTACGTAACCCTAAATATAATAAAATTAATATTTTAATGGGATTCCCATAGAAGAACGTGATTTTTTATAGATAATAGTATGGAACCCTTCGTCCGCGAGTCCGACTCGCACTTGGCCGTTTATTATTTTAATAACAATCAACATTTTGTTTATTTACAGGGCGACCACAACCATCTCTTCGTCCGTCAAGGCACCGGTCTGCAAGGACAGGCAGTGTTCCGGACCAAGCTGTCGTTCCGTCCTCACTCCACCGAGTCCTTCACTCATCGCAAGATGACCCTGTCTCTCGCCGACCGATCCACTAAGACTTCGGCCATTAAAATCCTGTCGCAAGTCGGAGCTGACCCTGATGCGGACAAGAAATATAAACTTAAGGTTTGTATTGTCATCAACATCATAATTTTTTTAAGAAGACGATCACCTTTTATCGATGTGCCTTCTTTACGCATGAATTTATTTAAGTTCGCTCCAGTGCCCAAAGCCTTAAGATTGCTTAAGAATCCCCTTACCCTAAAATTTTCCATACAAATATAGTCTTATTTTGGAATTACGTGTGAAATATCGGCAGTATTTTGTAATTTTAAAGAAATTGCTGCCGAAAACTATCTTTATGCCTAGATATATAACTAGGTTTCGGCAGTCAAATATGAACTCGAAAGAAAATATGTGAGTGTTGAAGTTTCCCATACTGATGGTAAAATATGATATAATCCACTATATTCTATTTTATGTTATTATTTTGACTGTGAAAACTAGTTTTATGCCTTAATATATGCAATTTTTTTGTAATTTCATAATTTAACTAATATCTGACATGCCGTTTCAAAATAAAAGCTAGACTACGTTTGCATGGATAAATCTGATTCTTTCTAGGGTAAGGGGACTCTTAATTCTGTTGGTCGGGAGTGTGTTATCATTGACGTGCTTAGCTGTTTGTTGGGGAAAATTCACAATTGCGACATTTATACATACACCTTGTTTGTTAAATTATCTATACCTGTGTTGTATTAGGTTAAGCCTGTAAAAACAAGCTGTAATGGGAGATATAGAAAAAAAGACAAATTTTGGTTCACTGGATGAGTACTGTTAGTGACTCTGCGGTCATTTTCATCGACCACCATTTGCTTATGGTGAAGGAAAACATTGTGAGTGAACCTGCACATTAGTTACCTTGTGTAGAATAATTACTTGCCACTAGATGATAGTCATTGAGATAGAGAAAAAATCTGACGTCAGTGTTAGCTATTTAACAATCGATAAGAAGAAGATTTCAGCCACATAATGTCCACTACTGGGCATAGGCCTCTCCCAAGGCATACGATACATATATTGTGATGAAAATAAAATAGTAGTTACAATATCTAAGTTAATCAAATATGCAAAATCATTGTCATTTTTCCATATGTCATGCTTGTGTATTTAAAAATCCGAAGTGGGCATTAACGCGGTACTATCCGTGGGAATCAAATATGCAATAATTTAGGAGGTACGAGTCGGCCAGGGGAGGCCAGCTACCTTCTGAGGTACACAGTGAGCTGCACAGTTTACACTTCGATGAGAAAGTTTCCTGGGTCAAAAATAAATTAAATGGTACGTTTAAGAAAATAAAAAGTCGCAAAATCATGTCACTTGTATTTGAACATATCCATTTTAACGTGATTTAAGATTTATTACTGCAGAAAAACTGATATTAAGAGCGCTATTTGACTCTTAGAAACTATGACGTCACGACGTGCTATTTCAAACGTATCCCATAAAAAAAAATTGTTTTGTGGTTTAGAAAAAAGAAGAAGAGTTGTTGAAAAATTAATCATTAGGATTTTCAAACATATGGGACCCCGGATAGCAGCACACTGAAGTGGCGTCCAATAAGCTGCTGCTATTAGATACATTTGATGGAGCCAAAGATTTAGATTATACAAGTAGTGATGGAGCGAACGAACCTGTCAACTGTCCAATGACAATATTGGACCTGACGTCACTGCTACCATGAGGTATCGCGTATTTTTGAAAATCCTCATTGGCATAAAATAAATCCTTACTTTATCCCACTCTACGTGGGATCGGGACACCATATGATTCTTTTCCATTTACCTTTATCTTGTGTCCTTCCGTACTTCGAATGACACTTAAAATCCGCAAGTTTCCGACAAGTCAAATCTAAACGTCAAACAAACATTGTCTATGGAATTTGTAAGAAATAGTACGTCGTGACGACATCGTTTCTAGTAGTCAAATAGCGACCCTATTATCAGTTTTTCTGCATAAATAAATCTAAAATCACGTTGAAAATGGATATGATCAATGACAAGTGACATTATTTGTGACGTTTTATTAATGTATTAGTACCAAATAATTTATTTTTGACTCGAATACTACCCTATTGTCTACAATTTTAGCTAAGTACTGACTCGCCCGAAAAAGGTAAAAAAAAATTGTACATTACGATATAAGTGCGTTATGGAGGTTATAACACACTAGGCCGTAAAATAGCCGAGTGTGTTTAACCAATATACGCACGTATATCGTACGACGTTTTTCAATACACTTGCGAGGAAAAATACCCAGTAAACTGAACTTTTTGATTTTAAATAAACTTAACTATAAAACTGTGATGCACACTGTTATTTCCCCGCCGTCTTTTTAAATCACCATAACTTTTAAAAACAGCGTGGCGCGCGGCGGCCACCACCGGCCGGCGGCCAGTTCGTAATTCAAAAAAGCAAATAGTACGGTTATGGAATGTAACTTCACTATTTGCGTTCATAACGAACGCGTGATTTATGAGCTGCTTTATATATCTAAAACCGGTGAAATTAGAAACACTTTACGAGCAAGGGTACTGAAAAATTGATAAACCTCCAGAAAGAAGAAATGGAGCTCCGTGCGGCGTTGCGTTCCCGTGCGTCGTCACGTCCCAAGCGACGCGCGGGTGCCACCGGCACCGCGCGAGGGGCCGCACGACAGAACGATGACTCAGAAGACGAGGGGGGAGTGTCGTTACAGGCCATCAAGAACAAGTACAAGCAGGGACAGAAAGGTATGTACGAATCACGTCTTCCGTTTACAAGTCACGTCAAAAGTCAAAAATCATTTATTTTGGAATATTTGTATCAGTTGCTAATTGTCAGTGTTTTCTTTCGTTTCATAATAGGTAGTTGTTGACGTCATTTACAGCTAAGTTTACTGCCGCTTCCTAAGCGCAAGTGCAGAATTTAAGAGTAACAAACTGTACTGCAGCATTATCTCCAAAAACGCCAACTTACAATTATACTGATATTAAATTAGATATGTGTGTTTCTAGTTTCGAAAAAATATTCAATAATTACTTGTTTTCTATAGCGTCAGCGGGCGCAGCGATATACTCGTCAGAATCAGACGGGTCGGACGTTGAAACTCGGCGCGCGCGGCGTCTCGATCGCGCCAAGGCGCTCAAGGACTCCGACTCGGAGGGGAGCGACGCGGGGGAGGCTGCAGGGGACACCCCCCAGAGGAGCAGGAGCGCCAGCGCCAGCGGCAGCGAGTAGACTTTTTGGGAACGTTAGTATTGTTTTGTGGAGTCCTTGCGTTAATATATTGATGTTTTAGTATTGGATGTCTGTGGACCCATTTTTTGAAAAAGTGCATACGAGCACACAACTTATATGACATTTCATTTTCCAATTCAAAACTGTGTCACTAAGTAAAATTGTATACTCTAGCAGCTAAGGTATATTGGGCCCATAACCTGCCAGCACCAGCAAGTAAAATCTTTCAAATATATTGTTAGCTCTTTGTAAATTATTTTAATATCAGAAATAATGACATACGAACAGATAATTTTGTATGATATTTTCCATGAAATCAACACATTGGGACATAGACGTCAAAGACATTGTTAGAGAATCCTCTACATATATATACAGGGTGGTCAAAAAGTCGTGGATCAAACGAAACAGGGAGATAAAGGAGGTAATTTCCAACAAAAAATCTTTCCCCAGCATGGCCATAACTTCATTGCAAATAAGTGCTCTTAAAGTGAGAAGTAATTTTTTGTAACGCTTTAAAATTTACGGAAAAAAAATCATTGCTCGTTAAGTTTGATACCAAGAGCTGCAATACAATTTTTGTAGTATTGATACATTATCGACTCATAATACAACACCTTTTGTTTTATTGTTTTTAATCAATTTAATTTTTTACTGATTAAATTGTAAAAAAACTCGGTAGTTTCATTGAAAAAACTAAAATAATTCATATCTTTTCGTGCAATGAAGTTATGGCCATGCTGGGGAAAGATTTTTTGTTGGAAATTACCTCCTTTATCTCCCTGTTTCGTTTGATCCACGACTTTTTGGCCACCCTGTATATATATATATATATATATATATATAGAGAAGGTAGGTATATTATACATATATATGTAATATTAACATAACTTTTTGTCCTATTAAATAGCTTGTTAAGGACTTGTAGACTTAAGTTTGTGAATAAAGTATACGACCATATTAACTTGTTTCATTCAGTCATTATCTACACTGTTAGTTTTTTTGCCTGAACGCATATCTTGTTCTACTACATACAACTTATCAATTAATCTATCACGATGTTTTGATAATATTAATCTAAAACTGATTAAATTTAACATTGATATGATTTTTGTTATGACATAATTTTTTATTTAGCCTTGTGGATCCGTAAATCGAATTAAAATATAGGTACCTATTATAAATTTTGGGGCCAACTCTATTTTGAGTTTGTCAAAACGTCTAAAGACATCTAAACGAGATCATTCCAAGCCACGATAGCATGCGATTCGCGGCTCCGCTGGGCCTTCAAGCTTCGTTTAATAAATAACTGGCCAAATGCGAGTCGGACTCGCGCACGAAGGGTTCCGTACCATTATCCATAAAAAATCACGTTTGTGAGGCCCACACACACCACACAACATTATCTGTGAAAATTTCAACTATCTAGCTATCACGTTTCATGAGATACAGCCTGGTGACAGACAGACGGACAGTGCATTGTTTGTGAGGCACTGGGTGCATATGCATGTGCATGTCCCTGAGCTGAGCAATAAGGTGGAACAATTTTTAAATTAAAAATTTCTGTATTATGGACTGAACGTGATATGTACCTAATAAACACATTTTTTTTTATATAGAGTTCCGTCTCTACCCTTTGGGTAAAAACTGACAATGTCTTATTAAAACTAACGTCAGATAAATCCATTTATGTATATTTGTGCAGGGTCGCCGCTCGTAACTCTCGCCCTGATCATGATCGTTTAAAGCAATTGATACCTAATCGGCATTTCGGACTATATTACGTCAGCAAACCGTTTAATAATATTAATAAAAAATGTGTTGTTTCCTAATTTTATGACAGTTTGCTTTTGATAAATAATGATTTGATTACTCGAATTAATCACTGATAATTACCAGAATTTTCACATTGGATAAGTTAAGAGTGTGTTGTGTGGCACTGCTGGTGAAATGAAGATCTCTGTGTTCATTTTATTTGGCATTTTGTGTCTTTGTAAAGGTAAGGTCTAATTTATTTTTGCTGAATTCCTTCCTTCTGTACTCAACTATAGTCTAACATTGTGAATGTATCTCAGTCATAAATAAAACGCGGACTATTGCAAAGATGAATATACAAGTACTTAGTGGACTATTGAACTTGGATTAGACCACTCCACCCAAAACAAGCAGACCTTATGTAATAATGTCACCTTCTCTTTTGTCTCTGTCAACCTTAAGTGCAATACACACCATGCCCGCCGACTCGCTGACACAAACGGCGGCCTAGGTATATGAAAAGAATTGCAGCAACATGCATGCACCCGCGTTTGTTGACCGCCGGCATCTCAAGCTGTAGGGATGTAAGTTCCTGATTTCGAGCAACCGTCAAATGTTTCCGACTTGCAATTAGTGAAGCCGCTAAACTATCCCGACGACAAAAAGTTGTCGGCGGGTCGGCGGCTTTGGTGATTATTAATTAATGCGCTTAAAACATTAAAACAATTGGTAAGTCAGCATACCGTCTAAATAAAATAAGCTTATTAAAACCTAAACATCATCTTTATTTATTTTCTTAACTTTTTCAGGACAATTCATATCAGGCGGCAGTGCCACAACTGTCAATGAGTACCCATTCGCCGCTTCCTTGCTGACCAACTCCGGTTCAGGCACCACCTTCACGTACGCATGTGGAGGCTCCGTACTGAGCGCCACCGCTGTTTTGTCTGCGGCGTCATGCTTCTACACTGACGACACGTAAGTATATACTTCACCAATAGGTAGGTGACAGTGGCGGAACCAGGATTTTGGTTTGGAAGGGGCTTCAACCCAATGTGGGTAGATTTTATCAAGATAAAAGTAAACCTTGAGAAATTTACAAAGCACACTTTGAGGGCCCGCTCATTCATAGTTTGCAAACCGCCTGCCCCCCGGCGGGTGGCGAGTCGAGTTCTACGTCCCGGGACCCTAAAGTTATTCATGCAGGGACTTAGATGCTTTTGAAGAGGTGTCTCCCCTTAGCACCTCCCCCTGAATTCGCTTCTACTGGTAGGTGCTGAAGGAAATCAAAATAGTTACGGTCATTGCCTATTGACAAGATTCATCGAGATAACTCGACATTTTTGCTAAAATATAGGAACCCACACCTTTGGGTGCTCTCCTTCATTAGATTTCATCAATTTAATTCCGTTGTCAGACGATAATAGTACATTACGATATAAGTGCGTTATGGTGGTTATAACACATTAGGCGGAATTTGAAAGGCGTAATAGAGCCGAGTCTGTTTAACCAATATACGCACGTATATCGTACGACGTTCTTCAATACACTTGCGAGGAAAAATACTTTTTGATTTTAAATAAACTCAACCATAAAACTGTGATGCACATTGTTATTTTTCCGCCGTCTTACTTTTAAAATCACGCGTGTTTTATGAGCTGCTTTATATATCTAAAACCGGTGAAATTAGAACCACTTACGTGCAAGGATATTGAAAAACTTATTTCGATAAACCCGTTCAGAAATAAACATAGAATTACTTATTTCCAGCGCTCACCAGCCTGCCTGGTGGCAAGTCCGCGTTGGTTCCTCCACCGCCACCTCCGGTGGGTCAGTCCACCAGATCAGCCACATCACGACCCACCCGAACTTCAATAGGCTGACTCTAAACAATGATTTAGCTGTGCTGAGAACCAGCAGTGCCATAACCATGCAGCCAGGCGTTGTAGAGGCTGCCAGAATTGCTGGCGGAGCGTTTGAATTTGAGAGGAACCATAGAGTTATTGTTATTGGATGGGGTTCATCAAGGGTAAGATTTTACTCATTCAGATTTCAATTGACTAAGTTTAGACAATTTAGGTGTGCTAATAACCAGTAGAGCCTTATAATGCAACCAGGTTTAGAAGCAACCAAAATTGCTGGAGGAGCGTTTGAATTTAAGAGGAACCATAGAGTTATTATCATTGGATGAGGTTCATTGAGGGTAAGCATTTTATTTTATTAAATACATTAGTGAAACTGCAAAGCGTGCAGCGCAGCGACTTCGTCGGGTCGCCGCTTCTAACACTCGCCCTGAAGATGATCGTCTAATCTAAATCGATCGAAACTTGGTCAGTCTTTCCGATAAAGTATTTTACATGAGTTAGCCATGTTCGTTAATGATGATAAGCATTTCACTTAACTATATTTTTCTATATACAATCTACTCGTGGGTTGCATTAGGTAGATTTATACACACAATCCAAAAAACCTTATTGCACCAAATAACATTATCCTATCTACTTTCTTTGCTCGTTAGTCTATTACTAAATACACTAACGTGCAAAGAATAGTATTTACCAAACCATTATTAGATGTTTTATTTACAACAAGTATTTGTTATGTATTATTTATGTCATGTTAATGCTTTTTAGTTAGGTACGAGTACTTCGAGCCTTGGTAATTTATGTCAATGGAAAACTTGTAAGTACACTTAACAATGAATTTTAATTTGAAACATTACTCAAAGTTAAAAAAACAGTACAAATAGCTAAGTTTTATTTTCTATGACCACTGGCATAAAATAAATTTTCAAATTTCATCAAATTCAAGTATCAAATATTTTTGAGACATGAGTGGAGGCCACATTGTTAATGGTATTTTATGGTAGGTAACTTTTAAGATTTAATTAGCGAATTATTTATTGATATGAGCAGTTATTTGTTATGGGAGAATAAAGAAATACGAGTAAACCCTGAAATACACAGCAAACACTTCTTTATTTTGGGAATTGTGTCAAAAAAAGAAAGAAAATAATTAAGTGCCGATAAATGCAAACAAACCTCTATTCCAGGACAACACAGCCGGAGAGCTGCACCACGTGCAAACCTTCGCCATAGACCAGGATGTGTGCGCGATTCGATATAACGACTTCGGGTTCGCCATTGGAGACAACATGGTGTGCGTGGGCTGGCTGGATGTGGGCGTCCATGGACAGTGTCCTGAGGTGAGGCCGATCTCTCTCTCAGCGTTGGCAACGTCAGAAGTTTGGAACATTTTAATCTTTCTTGTCTTTATTTCGTTTCCTTTGGGGATAGGAGGAATCCGGGACGGAGGGGGCTAGGCGACGAGGACGCGTCTGGTGGGAACGAAAAGTGGCTCGACGGCATTCGACCTCAGGCTACACCAAGTGGCACACCATCGTTTAAATTACCATAACTATATAATTGGTGGCCGCCTGCCTGACGTCAACCTTCTTTGAGAAAGAATTTATGTGAATAGCTCTACAACCGGCTAGCTATTTCTTCTCTATATGGTATGATATTCAACACCCTTGGATGATCATTGACATGCATAGTATATTTGGAGCAAAAAAAGCAGAAATCTCACCCCGGGCTCCAAAATAGCACTGTTGAGGATGCGACCTTGAACGCGCGAAATAAATGTGCAGTATAGTAGTAAATACTTATCTATTTTACTCGTCTGTATTACCTGTCGTCACATTGCCTTACTTATATGAAATTTTGGTAATTTAATCTATCTAATGATGAAACTGCGAGCTTGCCGGTGTACGTGACGTTATTAAGGGGCTACCAGAATTTTTCGGGGTCCAGTGCTAACCCCAATTGAAATAAATCATTGGAAAGGAAACGGAGACATCATTTAAAATTTTGTCTTGACCAGGCACTAGATAACCCTTCAAACTATTTGATGAACTACTGTTTACAGTTTAAAGTGAAATTGTGAAGCTTTTCTACGCACAATTACGAAAAACGGCCACTTTTGGCGTATGTGCGTAGAAAAGCTTCACGTTCTCACGCGAGTTCACCACAATCACGCGGCAGTCTTAGCAGCAGCTTAACTTCGTGGTCTCGATCAAAAATTATTTTCGCATCTTTTTATCATATTTCATACACAAATTTGGATTATGTATATGGATAGAGGAATTAGCTATACGACATTTTTTTCCAAAACCAATGAGAAGTCAGCGTGTATATTTATCTGTGGCTTAGGTAATATTTTTTTTCTTTTCAGGGTGGAGCCGGTAGCGCCTTAGTCGTCGACGGGGTAGTGGTGGGGGTGTACTCGTGGTCCCAGGGCTGTGCTACGCTGCGCTACCCCAACATTAATACCAGGCTCGCTCCGTACTGGCGGTGGATCTTGTCCGTCGCCACTGCGACCCTCGACTAACTTGTCGACAAATATACTCTTATTTATTGATGACTGCACTAATTTTCATTTTTTACCCGACTTCGGCAAAGCCAAGGTTTATGTTTTTCACCGCTCATGTATGTATAGTATATGTTCATCTGTTACGTTGTATCTAAAATAATATCCTTGATACTTTGACAAATAAGATATCTTTGGAAGCATTTTGACTGTCTGCTGGTTATAGATTATGTGACGTCACAGTAAATTCCATGTGGCGCCCCCTATAGGCCACAAAGTAATGAACTAAAAATTTAATAAATCCTATCATACCGTGTTTGGTGATGAAAGGGCTTAGTTACCATATGCTAGACCGGGAGAAAAGAAAAAAACTTACAATGTACCGCTGCTTCTCGTCTCGTGCAGATCGTAAAAACCGATCGATGGAATGGGTGAGAATCTAATCATGTTAATAGGTCATGCGACTAGCAACCCATTACTATTTTGATACCCTTATTTCATCTTCACGCCCCCCACCACGCTAAGCGTGGCATTTGGATCTTGCGGCCC
The DNA here is from genome assembly GCA_943193695.1 of Acrobasis suavella. Classification (NCBI taxonomy): domain Eukaryota; kingdom Metazoa; phylum Arthropoda; class Insecta; order Lepidoptera; family Pyralidae; genus Acrobasis; species Acrobasis suavella. The sequence continues at coordinate 37,817,736 of OW971928.1, forward strand.
TGGACTCTACCCCGTTAGGCGCTGGACGAACCAAAAAGACGTAAGACGTGGACGGGGCGCAGACACATGTCTGCTCCGCGTCCGTTTCGTACAAAATGCATAGCAGCATCGCAAAGCAGAACACAAAAAAGACGGGGCACAGACAGGGTGCAGCGCAGACATGACGCTTACGCGTCTGTGTCCTGTGTCGGTAGAACATACAGAACGGACGGGGCACAGGCACGAGCGGGCGAAGAGGGTTGTGAGCGGGTGTACTCGAACGTCGCGGTGTTGCCCTAGATACGGATTTGTATGTATGTGTCACGTCCGTACCTCGTCTTTTTCTAAATGTTTTTAGAAGTGGCGACGGCGCCCCGACTATACCGTGTCCGTGCCCCGTCTGCATCTTGTCTTTTCTATGTGTCCAGCGCCTTAGGGATAAAGATATTTATCTTCATTGATGACTAAGGTTTTTTTTTATCGCAGACTTATTATGCAGCTAAATATTTAACGATATTATCAATCTATACCAATAAAATAAAAGATTCGATTATTTGTTTGCAATGGCTAAACTCAATAACTACCTACTAATTAATATTTTTATCTTTCAAAACGTGGACAACGCCGCGGGAAACATCTTCCTAGTTTGCGAGATAATTGTTGAATTTCGTGGCCAGCCTTTTGTGAAAAACTCGAAGAGTTGCAGTATGACCATACCCATTGATCATATCAGCGTAAGCGTCGTAAGCGTGACCAAAATCTAGGTCTGCGGTCACAAAGCAAATCTTTCATGAATTCTACATAAAGAATGACCGCTGCACGTAAAGCATGGCAAAACAATTTTGAAAACGACCTTATGTCAACGTACTAAGACGTTCAAACAGTTGCTTCTTAAAACGACGTGTTGCGATTATACAACATATGTTTTTTTATATCAATACTATCAGTTGTACTTCGTGACTGGAGGGAGGCATGCGTTACTCTGTAGTGGTCTTTTTAACAATATTTAGTTATGTTTTAGGCGTGACAGTGAACAAACTAACACACAAGATCGCTGGTGAGTTTATGTGATTAGCGACACGGCTATTGGGTTCAGTAATGAGATTTTAAATTACTTAGCTTAAACTCCTGGAGAAAATAAAAAAACTTTAAATGTACAGCTCTTTCCGAGCAGATCGTAAAAGTCGATTGAGGGAATGGGCAAAAATGCGAATCACATTATTAGGCGATGCGACCAGCGACCCTTGAATATGTAAGATTCCTTTTTCCACATTCTCGCCTATTTTCATGCTAAATGGCCTTTCAGTCTTGCTGCACTGGGCTCTGTCTACTTAGAGCCGCCAGACTCTCGTCAAAAAGGAGGTTTCTTATCAATTCGAATGTACCTCTACATTTCTTTTTATGTATGTTCCCACCAATTTGGAAAATTCCTTTCATATTTTATCAAAATCAGTTGTGTAGATTGGTTTAGAAGTCGGTTTTTAGTTTTGAAAAATTATAAGATTTAAGTCTTTGTCCCGTTACATGTATGTCAAGCGACAATCTCTTGTAGGTTCGTTGAAATGGTGTGTAGACCTAACCCTTGTTTTAATTATTGTTGTAATTTAAGTAAGGACCTACCTATTTTAATTAAAAAGTAGCGTACTGTGTTTTCACGAGGTAGTACATTGTAATCAGTTGTATAATAATTTTATGTAAAAATCGTCGATAAGATAAGACTAGAAATTAACTCACGAGTAACAGTTTGTGGCACACTCAAGCAGAAATAAACTTCAAGGGTAGTGTCCTGAGTCAAAAATAAATCATTTTGTACTGGTATGTAAGAGAACAAATGTCAGAAAATAATGTCACTTCATTTATTTATTTCGATTTATCAATTCAGAAAAACAAATAATGATATCAGGCAGAGCGCTATTTGACTCCAAGAAACTATGACGACATGGTTTGGTATTTCATACAAATCCCACAGAAAATGATTATGCCGATGTTAAGAAAAAAAATCTGATTCGATTTGTTGGAAACTAGTGGATTCACTTCAAGCAGAAAAAATATATTTTTTTAGTACTTACCTACATTATACTTGATAAAATTTATTTCTAGAGCAAATAAGAAAAACTCTATCTTATCATTTACTTAATCCACTGATACAGTTATTGTAGGGTACCGTATTAATGAATCCATGATATTATTCTTTTAAACACAGTGTTCCGTTTCAAAAACAAACAGTTAAACGATAAGTACCTATACCTACTTATTTCCAAAAAGAGGGTCAACCCGTCAATTAATTGTCATTTATAAATTGAAAGTTGGTTTGAGTTACTACAGAATTAACTCACACTTCCTTTTTTTTTCTTTTAAGTACCTATTGATTTATATGGTGCCATACCCTAATAAGGCTAACCTACTATACTAACTAAGCTTTTCTGACCTACTAGTTCTACAACTTTCTGACTGTCTATTCATGCGGTTTCATAAACCATCGTCGTAGGGAGATAGCCTAGGTAGTTAGATGAAAATGTTGAAATTCAACTTTGGAATCCATTACCGTCTGATTTTAAAAAAACAACTACCCTATATACATAGTTTACCGAAAATAGGGAGACATGGAATATACTCCACCGACAAGAAGCTAGTTCTTAAATTAATTGATAATGATGATGATGATATTTATACGGATTACTTCTCGTTAGAGTCGTCTCGCACTTGTCCGATCTTATTTCTTTTCAACATTTTACAGTCAAAGTAAATATGTAAGTATACCTTTGCGGGAAAACGTGCGCCTGGCCGCTCTCTGTTGGTTTCAAGGTGATACATTTGGAACCATTTGTTATCATTTAACAATGCACAATGAAGTAGGTGTTTACATCACACCATGAAAACCTTTCAGTACGAATTTTGCCATGTGTGTGTTTCCTTAGACGGTATAAGACTTATCTAACTTTCCGTCTTGTTTTTGGGTTCAGTTAAACCTAAAAAATGATTGACACCTAAAAACGTTTCTTTTAAGCGGGAAATCAAAGAGTTGGGTTGGGGTTTGCTTTTATTTGAAGGGTTCTCTTCTCTACCATGTGTTTTGAGCTTCCTGGATTTTGTGGAGCCCTGATCGGGTTATCTCTATCCTGTTGCATAACATGGATGGTTGAAATTTTTGAAAACTGTTTTCCTTTTATTTTCAGCTGACACGAGGGAACAGTTATCACCGATACACATAAAATGTGGCCTCTCCGACATATTAGTAATATCAGCACCTATAGTGAACCAAAACGTCACGGCCATTCAGCTCACGCAGCCAAATGGAGACACTAAATTTCTCGAACTGTTATTGGGAAAAGAATCCTTAATACCAGACGGTGATGAAAATTCCGTCGTAATCAAATATGATAAAAGGAAGCGCAGAGTCATCACACTTCTCAATAATTATAAAATATTTAATATAAATTATGGACAGGCAATCCATGAGTGGAATACCGTTTTTAAAGACCATGTAGACAAGATGAAGTCGAACGATTTTATGATTGGGCCACTGAGTGAAGATCACCATGGCAATTGGGTACTCAGTTTGTTTGCAGAGGAAAATGGAAAAGTTCTGGAGATGTTCCAAGTCATTACTTTAGATATTAGGGGCAAGTACCTATTTAAATAATTTGACTAAGAATTTACAAAAACGATGTAAGTCCTCCTTTCTTGTTTTTACCTTTACAAGAGGAGGTAAGTTTATCTTCGGTGTAAAACCTCTTTTAAAAAAACTAAAAGAGTGAAAGAGTGAAAGTGAAAAGTCTCAGAAAAGCAAAATACAACAACAATATAAGCAACATTTGTTTATTTACTTTGATGAATACGTTTTAAACCGACTTAAAAAAGGAGGAGGTTATCAATTCGTCGGAATCTTTTATGATTTTTTTATATATTTTCGCCGATTACGCGAAGACGCGTAGACCAATTTGGAAAATTCTTTTTTTGTATGGGCATTCTTGTCAGGTTTCGTTTGTGTAATGTGGTGCTGAAGTCGGTTTTAAGTTTTTAAAATTTATTATTTTACTGTTCCAGAGTACTTAAGTCCCAAAGAACCAAACAAGAAATTGCATATAGGAGATACATTCCAGTTTGGATTCGCGTATCCCATCCCGTTTTTAGAGAGCTGTGAGTTCACGGCTCCAGAAGCCACATTTGACAGATGGTATGACCGGGACCAGGACAACTTGGACTCCTGCATGTTTGTGGTGAAGAATGTGACGAAACAAGACATGGGTTTATGGATGGTAGTCGCGGTTGGAAAAATAGTTTATCATACGCAGACATTTTTGATTGTTTCTTGATGAGTATTCGACGTGATTTTTTTTCTTTGTTTTGATATTTTGTCACCCTTTGCTTACTTATATTAATCTGTGGTTCTTCGTTGCTATTTAGTGTGTGTCAACCTTCAGCCCTTTTTACAGTTGTAAATTATGTAGCGTCTGTACATCATCGTCTGTTTCAAAATTTGAAACAGACATACGAAGGTGAAACTATTATACAATATGTAACAAAAACCCTGTCCGATCCTTGTAGAAGCAACTCAGACCGTTAATTGATTTTTTTTTAGTTTCAAGCATTGGTCCCATAGGGAAAGTTGTTCATATTGTCGGTCTGAGTTGCACTTACAAAGATCGGACAGGGTTTTTGTTACATATTTTAGATGGATGTACAAATATGTCATGTTTGGAAAAGAAAATAATTTTTAGAAATTTATTCGATTAATGTGAAGTTCAATAATAAGTAGATTAGTAAACCTAATGTTATGATAATTTAGATTTTAGTAATTTTATCTACTCGCCGGCGCCGCTTTTGATGACCAGTAACATCATTTCATGCGAAACAAGTTTGAGACGTAAATGCCATATTTACTTATATCTCATATAAATATTTATTAAAATAAAAAGTTTTTTTTTTAATTTATCTTAATAATTACTTGCATTCATTTGAATCGTCACTGTTTAGTTATACTAAGTAAGAAAGGTGGTATCAACCCGAAAGGGAGTCAACGTCCTAATCAATGTAAACCATGTTTACTATTGCATTGGACCATCACTGAAATCATAAAAAAAATCTTTAGCTTCATACATTTTGGCACGGAAGGTACTTATTTAATTTTGTATGGAGATTTTAAAGTTAGTTTTTTACAAAGCCAGCAATATTAAAGACGCATCTTGACTCCAAAGTTAAAACAAAATACATAATGAAAAATGCTTTTATTTATATAAACAATAATGTACAAAAGCTTTTGATATATTGAGTGGTCTTTTGATATTTTTATCAGTTGAAAACTATCCCAGTTATATTTAGTCTAAGCGCTCATGGGTGTAGTGCGGTTGACGTCATTATTAAGCAGAGGCTTCTTCCTCAAGCTTCTCTGAAAGCTCTCCCTCCAGACAGTAGCCCGTGCGATGGTCCTCTTGCGGTTCTTGGGAGGGATGAGGAGGATCCCCACGCAGATCAAGAGGACGCCGACGAAGATTATTAGAGTACAGAGGAAGAAGAAACTATTGTTGTTGTCTGAAATTAATATTAAAAGTCATTTAGTAATGGTTATTTAAAACTTTATAACTCCCTTTTTAAAAGTATGCTTTTGTCATGATTAGTGTTCAGAGTTTAAAAGTTACATGAATAAATTATAATTAATATTTTTATTATTTATTATAGATTTGATTTGTACAAAACGTCTAAAATAGTAGATTGTGCTACAAGGGGTTAAAGTAATGTTTTGAAGGCGAGGGCGCTACTTTGAATCTAGAGCGAAACGAAGCGATTCCACAGTTGAATCACGAGCGGAGCGAGTGATTCTACGGTGGAATCCTAAGTGTAGCGAGGGATTCATGTATATCGCCCGAGATAAAAATATTACCGTACCCGAGTAGCACACTCCACTTTTCATCTCCATCTATGAGAAAAACTAGCATACAAAACAGAATATAAAGAACACCTACAATACCTAACAGACTTCAACCGACAATTTAATACTAACATTTGTTTGGTGTCGTTTTCTTACAATAAATACAAAGAAATATTTTTTCGAAGACCACCAAATTAAGATAAAATGTTCACTCATAACTTTGTTTGCGTGGTCCTTCATATCTTTTTATTTTTATATATAAACGTGATAACTGTTCACTATTGGCTTAAACTCACGAAAAAGTATTCACATTTACATATATAATTACATTTCAATACAAATAACCTCAAACTTCTGTAATTACTTGAATCAAAGGGAAAAATTGCGCTTTTTAATTATACTTATTTATTTTTCCGAAGCAAAGAACATAAAAATTTTAACCTACATTCATCCATGTTAAAGACGATATGTATTCCAAATTTTAAAAATCACGAAGTCTGTGCCATTTATTTTTTATTTTATAACCAATTTCTACTTGCTTTTTTGCTGGACTGCCAACATTATTTTTGATTCTACATAGATTAAAGTTGTGTTCTGTTTTCAAATTGGTTTTAATCCCTAGAGATCTTCTTTTTCACGTTTTAGTCCCGAGAGAATAACCAGCTCCAAATGTTTTGGGATGAAAACATTATTTTTTTGAGTAGATGAGATAAAAATTTTTTTTTTCAAATGAATCTATCTGCTATATTATTTTTTACATATGCAAAAATCAGTACATGACTCTAAGTCTTCATTATGTTATTGTTGATTTGCATAATAATAGTCGTATACTTAATCGTCGTAAACAATTGTCACCTTTACGACATTTAGTCACATGTACTCAAGCGATTTTATATAGACTGGTGTTCTATCGGTAGGAACAATCCAAACATACATTTGGTTGACAGATAGTTGAACTATCATTCCGTTTCTGAACAACTTTTCCTATGAGACCAATTATGGGACCTCGAAAAAATTTTTTTCTTTTTTATACAAACGTATATATTTTTTTATTGGTTTTGAATCTTATGTCAAAGGCCTAAGGTTTAATCCTGGCATTAGCATTGTTTACATTGGAAAAGTTATTCATTTGACGGGTTTAGTAGAAGTCGGGGGTACATTTACATCTAGTAAAATGTAATTAATAGCTATCTAAAAAGCCCCTCCGTTCGCTTTGGCAACTCGTTACCTTCGAACAACTCAAATAAATACTTTTTTCTAAACGTCAAAACAAACACTTTCTATGGGATTTGTATGAAATATATATCTACTGACTACTGAGTGCTTTAAGGGGATACTTGATTTTTTGCGGTCCGTTGCTGCCCCCATTTGAAATAAATTATTTTGAAAGTGAACGGAGATATCATAAAAAAGTGTGTCTTGATTAAGCCCTAGATAACAAACACTTCAAACTGTTTAATGAACTAAGTATTAGTTAGTTAGTAAGTAACAACGTGTAGAAAACGGCCACTTTTGGCTGATGTGCGCAGAAAAGCTACACGTTCTACAAATAATTCATTTCGAGTGAATCTTTTGGGGTGCATCACTGCACCCCAAAAGATTCACAGTTCTTCTGCAGTAATAAATCTAATCATTCTCGTTGAAAATGGATATGATCGTGACAAGTGACATTATTCTGTAACGTTTTATTTTCCAGTAAACTATGTTTCGCAATCGACGCGTCTTCGACTGCGTTTTAGTACTACTTTGTAATAAAGCTTACTTTTGTATCGCAAAATAGGATTCCCTATAAAAAGTTCAATTTCCTTTTTGAATTCCCTTAATGTGTCATTTTTGGGAAAAGAACTATCCTTCGTCCTCACGAAGGATAGTTCTTTCAAGGTCCCAAACTATATCCATAGCAAATAACATCAAAATGGGTTCACTGCTATAAACGTGAATAGTTTTCAGACAGACAGACAGTATACTTTCACATTTTAAATATTATATAGTATGGATGGAAATGGATGAGACAAAGTTCATCTCATAAGTTCCTTTAAAATAAAAGTAAATGAGAATCTTACTTGATGGCGTTGTGGGTAACTGAATGGTGTGGTCGGTGACCCCAGAGACCTCTTCGTTCTGGCCTACGATCCTGGCGGCGATGGTCCAGGGATGCATCTCCAGGATATTGGGGTTCTCGATCTTGATGGCGCAGTAGCCGCGGCTCAGCTCCTCAAAGTTGAAGTAGCGAGGGTCAGGCAGCGTGTCTTTGGTGAATCCTGATTGGGAATTAGACATGTAACAGTTTAACTTTAAACGCCGTATTTATAACAGGTACTTACAGAAAATTACGAGAGAGAACGACAAATCAATCATTATCGAAATAAAAATCCAAACACATGTCTACAAAACACACGAACTAAAGTTAGTACCATAGAAAAAAAATTATAGGTCTATAGTACCTACTTGGTTTCAACCATTATCCGACCTAATGAAGTTAACACTGATAGATGAGAACACGGATGAGAAAATGACGGACGTACATATGATGTGGATAATGCTTTAATTTTTTGTAATATTAGTATAAACTGTCACTGTTTAACTCGTACAAACTTTAATCGTTTTACTAAAATCATCAAAATGTAACCCCCTTATTCATAAAAAATACAAACATTTGCTTAACCTATTTTAGTTAAATTATGTTTTGTCTCGTTCTTTTAATGTCAAATATTGAATAGAGGGAAAGGGACACAACATATTTTAACTAAAATAGATTAGCAATCGGTTGGTAATTTTTATGAATATGAGGGTAAGACATTACTTGTTTGACAACGTTTTGAGCTCAGTTGTTTGTTCAGTTAGCAATTCTCATGTAACTCATCTACTGCCTTATTTCTTATTTTACATACACGACAAATTATGATCTTACCTAATCCGTCCATACGGACGTATCTGCAGTACTCCAGTGGCTGGTGCTGGTAGACCTCTGCCTCGACTCTGAGACCTCTTTCCACCACGTATTGATTCACTTCAATGGGGCCTGGAAATCACAAAGAATCTTATCAATTTATTACTGTAGTTTGTAAGACATCAATCATCATCATCATCATGGCACATGGCATAGCTGAACAGAGGCCTCTCCCAAGGATTTCCAAAATGACCGATCGAGAGCAGCCTGCATCCACTGATTTTAAGCGACCCTGGTCAGGTCGTCTGACTACCTTGTGGGTGGATGTCCCAAGCTTCGCTTACTAGTACGCAGTTGCCATTCGAGAACCTTTTTGCCCCATCGGTCATCGTTTCGTCGCGCTACGTGTCCTGCCCACTGCCACTTCAACGAGCTAATCCGCTGGACTATGAAACTGCAACTAGCTAATCAGTGACTTTGATTCGCCTACGAATTTCCACATTTTTGATTCGATCACGTAGAGAAACACGTTACCGAGCATATCATATATCTTCTCCATAGCGCGTTGAGCGACCTTGAGACTTCTTATGAGACCCTTAGTAAGGGACCACGTTTCAGAGCCATAGGACATCACTGGTAACACACATTGGTTGCAGACTTTAGTCTTGAGGCATAGAGGTGTTTTGGACAAGAAGACACTGCGAAGCTTTACGATGGCGGCCAGCCAAGTCGGATATGTCGAAAGACCTCTTCCTCGAAGCTGGAACTTCCTGCCTGGATCAATTGACTCAGGTAGAAATACTCAATTTTAAGGCTGGAGCTCACAACACAAACAGGTAGTGGCGCGACATGCGCATTCGACATTACTTTCGTTTTGTCCATGTTCATTTTAAGGCCCACTTGTTGGGGAACTCAATTTAGGTCTCCGAGCATAGTACGTACTTAAGTCTTAAGTCTTCCATCAATTCTGCCATGACAACGATATCGTCGGCAAATCGAAGGTGACTGAGTACCTCAAGTCAAGTTTTCAACTCCTATCTTCCACTCACGAACGAATCCTGCTTTCTCCTAATAGTTTGACCCTTTCTATTCCTTCTCACTGTACTGGTTTTCTTTCCAACTCTTGCGCCATATAAGCACTTCAATACTTCGATATACTGATGGTCAATACGGCATAGTTGGAGAGACTGAAGCACGGCTCATGTTTCGATCGAATCAAAGTTTGTAGACTATGAAAAAGCATAGTCTACAAACCCTAAGTATAATGGCCAGTTATACTCTCTCGTCTTATCTAGAACCTGCCGCATCTATGTTCTGCATTATATACTAACTCCTACCTCATAGGGAGGAGTAGGCATTGCAAGGCAAGACACAAAAGTCATATTAAGTCAAATGATTGGCTAATTGGTGAAAAATCGGTGTACGTGCTAATTGGTGAAAAAAACTGAAAAAGTGGTATAAAGGCATGGACAATCGAAGGATCGTTTTGCTTTGCCCCCGAACCAGTATGGAAGTCTAATAATAGTCTAATAATATAATTTTTCTTTACATTATATACTTTTACCAAGTGCTCTCAAAGCAGGCAGGACTAAAGCCTTTTACTATTTTAGTCAAGAAACCCACGTTACCACATGAGTTCCTTGGTGGGAATCCGGGAAACCGACAACGGAAGGAAAGCAGTTGGTTGAAACTTAAAGTTGAATTCGACTTTGATGCTCGAATGTATTAGAAGAAAAGGGGACTCTTTGTCCCTATTTCTTATAATACTAATCAAAAAAATCTCACGGTTAATCTGAACTTGTATGTTGACACTCTGCTCTGGCTCGTGGGAGTCCAGCGGACTGGCGTGGCAGCTCCAAAGACCGGCGTCGTTGGACAGCAGTCAGTTGAACCTGATGCCGCACTCTTCACCCAGCGTCCAATTCGACTTTGGTGCTCGAATGTATTAGGAGAAAAGGGGACAAAGATCTTACGGTTAATCTGAACTTGTATGTTGACTCTCTGCTCTGGCTCGTGGGAGTCCGGCAGACCGACGTGGCAGCTCCAACGACCGGCGTCGGTGGACAGCAGTCGGATGAACCTGATGCCACACTCTCCAGCGTCCAGGCCAGCGCCGACGTACTCGAAGTTATCAGAAGAGACATCTATAATTAGAAGTAAGTAGGTATAGTGGTTAATCGTTATACATCATTAATACCCAGGAGAGGAAAAGAGAAGAAAACAGGTAGTACATTATCGTCCCAATGCTGGCCGAAGGCCTCTTTCCCTCGTTTCTATTTCTGCCCATCCCTGTGATCTGCCCATTTTTTACCACTACTCACTGCAATAATATATAAGCTCGGCGCACCATTTTGTTGTGTACTCGTATGAAAGTTATGTACCATGGGGTATATTCATTTTGTGAACTATAAAAGAAAATTCGGTTTGGTTATTTTGGGTGGTAAGCCGGTTAAGCCATTGATCTTGATTCTTTCCTATGATCTTCTCATCGCTCCATTCGTTATTGTTGTTCGATAAGCAATAGGTAGCTAAGCAAGGTGCTTAAACAATTTGACCCAGGTTTAGGCCTACCTAAATTTAGATTACTCATTTATCAATAGATTTAATGACTAGCATGGTATGGTCACGTTATGAGTTATGAGTATGAGAAGGAAATAGTAAAAACGTTTTGAAATGCACAATATGAATGACGAGTGCAAAAATAGAGGAAGGCCTGAGAGAAGGTGGTTGAAATTTGTCAAAAATTATATGGAAAGTTAAAAAGTCGAAATAATAAAGGATAGGAATTTGGGAATTAATGGAAGCGATAAACATGCTGTGCCGATGTACTAGAAAAAACAATAAATTCATATGTGTCTTTTTTTTATTAATCAATAGCCGTCTTGCACAAAGAAAGTTACGCTTATGCCCAACGGGAGTGTCTGAACGCTGATGATGAATAAATAATATTTTGTAGTGATCATACCTGGAGACACATTAAAGACTGTTCCATTGGACGCTCTGAAGTAGCAGTACCGAATCGGAGACTGAATGGAGCAGGACATGGTCACGCTTTCACCCTCCAGTCGCACGATGTTCTCTTTGTGTGCAGTCAGGGTTGGTTCTGAATAAAAACAACAGAAATTACTCTACACGAAGAACACAAATATACAGAATCACGATTTTATACCGTCAGAGGGTTCGACAGGTGAGACCAGAGACGACATATCAGCAAAGATCATTTACAATTCAAAAGCTATTTCTGCCAAGTTTTACTTGGATGATATTCAGAAGACGAAGATATAGAAAATAATTAATAATTATGTTTTACTTAGTACTTATATAAAAAAAAACTTTTTGAATGACAAAAAATTTACATAAGACTGAAATAAAATTACAAATAATGAAAAAATAAAAATTTGCATCGACCACGGAGAGATCTAACAGGTACTGTCGTTACCTTTGATTGTCTTACCTGAGACCACAGCTGCAGCAGTAGCAGGGTCTTGCATTGCCCAAGGACAGAGCACCGACAGGAACCCGTAGTAAACCTCGTCATCAGTTTGGATCGCGCAGCGCCACAGACCAAGATCTGCTGTCACTGGGTTTGTGATTCGAAGACCACATTCGTGGGTCGTCACGTTTTTATTCAAACTAAAACATACATGAATTTGCACCGTAATTTCGAAACATACATGTATCGAAATTACGGTGCTTAAGATACTAAACTAAAGCCAAGGGTTTATCAAAAAGATCAAGCTCAAGAGAAGTCAAACTCAGACATAAAGACATCACAACATAAAGAGTTCAGAACTTCGCTCAAAGATTTTCCACGAGAACTTACGCTTTGGTAAGTTCACATGTTCTCTTGCCAAATCTGTAAATTAATCCCATTCTTGTGTGGGAGGAAAAAAAATAGATCGTAGACGTCCATCAAAGGAATGGGCGTAAAGTTGGCGACCCTGGGTCATTCTAATTGGTGCTGTACTAACCACTCATTTATTGATTGCTTTATTTTCTGATTTCCACCTATGCCCCCAATTTCATTAAGCGTGGCTTTTAGGTTTGTTCAGTCCTGCAGCCCTTCCGTCAGTTCCGTAAGGGATAAAGTGTAGAAGAAGTTTCTTGTTATCTTTAAATAAAGTCCAATGTCTATTTTATTTTTTTCAAAAAATCCTAATGTTCGTGATTACCTAAGGAGGAGAATTAAATTGAAACAGATATGTCTGATGTAAAATATTGCTGATTCGCCGTATTTAGCCACAAAGAAACCTAATACTATGCAGGGCATTATCATAATATTTTCAATATTTTTATAATTTCCAATCCTTTTTACTTTGATTGATTAAAAATATAATATAACATTATATTTGTATTTATATTTGATTTGTGCTATTAAAAACACACACACTGACTGTGACATACTATCAATCCACCTCTATAAGTATGTTAATATCCTTGTCCAGCTACACAGCTACATGTCCACCGTCTTGCTGAACGTGCTCTTTACGTGGGGCGCACTATAAGTTTCCGGAATGAATATGAAAAAATACTATTAAAGGTACAAAATTAATTTATTGTTTTTCAAAATAATCTCCCTTGGCGTCTATGCACTTTTTCATTCGATGAAAACTTTTGTGCCACTCCTCTGTGGTGACCTCTGAAACGTGTTTTTCATACTCCTCGACAGCCTCTTCTGGTGATGAAAATCGTTGACCGCGTAATTGGTTCTTAATTTTTGGGAACAGAAAAAAGTCACAAGGTGCTAGGTCGGGACTATATGCAGGATGACTCATGAGTTCTACATTGTTCGCCTTCAAAAAGTCGTTTGTCTGTCTGGCCGTGTGAGAACTAGCATTGTCGTGGTGCAGGATGATACGGCGTTTACGGTTATTTTTACGGAGTTCGTCAATAACTTCCGGCAAACAAATGGTCGTGTACCAGTCACTATTCACTGTACGACGATTCTCTAAAGCAACAGTAGCCACGTGTCCAGTTTTATTAAAAAAAGAAGCAATCATCCGCTTAGATGCACTTTTCACGCGCGCCACTTTGGTTGGTTTCGGCTCATCTTGAAAGACCCATACGCTCGATTGCTGCTTTGTTTTGGGATCGTAGCAATAAATCCATGTTTCGTCACCTGTTACTATGTCCCACACCAAATTTGACGCACCTTCGTTGAATCTGGTAAGCATGGCACTGCACCAAGTGACGCGGTCCGTTTTTTGAGCCTCGGTCAAGTTGTGTGGGATCCACCGCGAGCACAGCTTTCTCACACCCAAATGTTTGTGTAGGATTAATTGTATTTGACTCATGCCTATTTCTAAGGATGCGCGAATTTCATGGTAGGTCACATGCCTGTCTGTTTCAATCATACGGCGCACAGCAACGATGTTTTTGTTGGTCACAGCGGTGGACGGCCGACCATCGCGAGATTCGTCACTGAGATTGATACGACCACGCTTGAATTCTGCAAACCAGCTATAAACAGTTGTCTTGCATGGTGCTTCATTGCCAAAAGCTGTTTCAAGCCGAGCGATGCTCTGTTGAGCTGTCAAATTACACTTAAAATCGTAGAAAATCATACTACGAAAATTTTCCCGAGTTAAATCCATGTTGATGCAGACACACAATTTTTTAAATGGCGCCACAATGTAAAAACAAAAGACAGTCAGATGAAACAAACTGCATTCTACAGCCAAATAGTTCTATTTTCAAATGTTGCAATAAATTTTTAAATATTGTTTATGTAAGTGGCCAGTTCCGGAAACTTATAGTGCGCCCTATGTATATATGGAGAGCTTGTTTACCCCGGAAGGGGTACAGACTTGATATTAGTAAGTGTGCCTTTTCGCAGTCATTGCGAAAACGGTGAAAGTACTTTTACTTACGTGGTTCCAGCTCCGTGGAATATGTACCGGTCTTCAGTTAAGCCTTCGCTGGCGAGGATGACGCGTCCCGAAGGCTCCTGGAACAGGCAGGACTTGACATCACTCTCCACGGGCACCGAGCACGTCAGGGTCACTTCCGGCCGCTCTTTAGCCACGAGGGTTATGACAGTTGGTTTGTCTTCTGAAATTTGACCATTAGATTGATTGATTGATTATATAGGTATAATGACACTATGTTAGTAATTTCGTGGTCAGGGACAACTAACGACTATAATTAACTCCATATATTAGCTCGGTGGCCCGGTGGGAATGCGCATTACTAACGCTTCCGCAAGAGAAGCTACACCGGGCGTGGTCCGCACTTGAATGAGTGAAATCTGGAACTCCTCCGTGCTTTGGAAGACACGTACGAGTATAAGCTGTTAGTCCCGGCTGTCATTATTGTATGGCTGTCGTTCAGCTACGTCAGATGCCTTAAGGCAGCTTGAAAAATCTGACACCAGTGTTGACCTCCGTATGTGTCATTGTTCTTTCTATTGTATCTGGTTTATACTTAGTAAGTTTAATTCTTTCTTTAGTTCTTTCTATTGTATCTGGTTTATTCTTTGATTGAATCGGTAACTTGTACCGATAGCAGAATTCTTTTATTATTATGATTATTATAATTATAATATTATTATAATTCTTTTATATTTTATATATGTGTTCCTAGAGAAAAGTTATGTTGCAAAATCATGGACGAACTAGGGCTCTTCGATAGTGTTCGACGCGTTTCGCTAATCATTTAATCACCATTTAATACATTAACTATTTAAATTAATGTCTTCTTAAACGGAAACGGTAAGAAGGAAGAAAGCATTCTTCGTAATAGTTATTCCTGGTAAGAATGTGAGTTTAATATAAAGAAAAGAAGTTATAGCAATATATTGCATAGTTACAGACAGATAAGTATATTCTTATCAGGGGCATTGATTCTATTGATATTATTAATAATATTATCATGGCTGGAAACAAATACAAAGTCGTTTTATTGTGCAACTATTACAATAAATACCAACAGGTTGAGCTAGGCAAGGTTGCAGAACAAATTTCTTTATGTTGACCCTTAAGAAATTTAAATAAAGAGAAGCCTTACTTACGGAATGTCATTGTATCGACTGAGTCCGTCTGTGTTATTACAAGTATAACCATTTTTAAATCATCATCATTAATCATTTCAAATGCAAAAAGCCCGCTACAATACCAAAACCTCCCCCAAGATCTTTTTAATAACCAATTTGAAATATCCTGCATCCGCCTTGCGTTTCTACAAGCCTGACGTAAGACACAAAATAAGTTTTACTTACCCGATCTTCTAACTTGGACAATGATGTGGTACTCCCTCGTCAACATAGTACCAAGAAGACCAGCAGTCATAGTCCAAATGCCAGCGTGGTCATTGGTAACTCTATTCAACACCAAGTTGCACCTTCCATAATCTTCGAAGACCACTCGATCGGAGGGGTCCGTTAGTTTGCAGTATACTGCCGTTTCGGGTCCAAGGGTCTGGTTGACGGACCTGCCTCGAGCCAGAACTAAGGTTTCGTGAGCAGCTTCCCATAAATCTGTAAGTTATTATAATTTTTGATAATACCTATTCATTTTTAAAGGTGCAAGTTTCATGCTTGTTGCAAACTATTTTATTGAAGCAATAGAAAACTTGCATGATCTAAACGACACGTCAACCATACAAATTATTTATTGCTTCAATAAACCTCAATAAATTGACGACCTCTGTGGTGTAACGGTCAACACGCTAGTCCGCCAATCTGGAGGTTCTGGGTTCGATCCCCAGCCAGGGCAAGTTTGAAAATGGCCTTGTTCAAATTGTCGTGGGTCTTGGGTGTTTATCTTTTTGTATATATATTTATCATAAAATATAGTATCGTTGGGTTAGTATCCCATAACACAAGCTAAAGCTTCCTTTGGGGCTAGCTCAATCTGTGTGATTTGTCCGTTTAAATTAATATTTATTTATTTGTAAATAAAATTATATGTTTGCTACAGACGAGAAATTTGCACCGTCTAACTATGAGTCCTTAAGTTCTAAGTTCATAAAAAAAGAGATAATTTAATTCGTTTTTCTTAAAAAAAAAAATATCACGAAAAACGAAGAATAGTTAATACTTTGGGATGTCAACAGGCGTCCATGAGAAAAAATTGAGAGCAATTAATCTTTTAATCTTAAAAGTTATCTTTTTTTCTAGCAAATTTTGTAAAATAATTATTTACGCTTTCATCATTTACCTTTGACTACTACGTATATATTGGCTCTGTAAGAGATTCCGGTTCCATAAAGAATCTGCCACATGCCGTTTTCTTCATATCGAACATTCCTTGCAATAAACCCACAAGTATCGGCATTGCTCGAGTCTACTTCAATATCATTTCTTTCTTTGCCATTAGGGCCATAAAGTTTGCATGAATCGTGAAGTTCTGTAGGGTTTGCTAGACGCACGTGGAGGTCATTACCTTCAATAATTATCACTTGGCTGGCTGATGCATCAACATTCTCTAAAACGATAGCAATTAATACGATAACTTCGCATATTGGTAATTGAATGAAATAAGTAACAAATTATCACATTATCGTCATTGTTTGAATCTTATCGCTTAGACGTGACCCGATACGCGTACATATCTTAAACCTATAATTAATTAGTAGTAATCCGACAGATACCTTCAACGTAGATTCTGAATGGTGACCGAACTTCTACAGCTTCTCCGACATGCTGTTCTCTGGAGATAAGCGTCCATTCTCCGATAACATCTTCAGATACATTAATTTTAATACCACACCAGTTAGAGTCTTCAATTACTTCTACTCCAGGGAGATTGAACCCGTCCATAATAGTGTATTGACGCCCACTAGGTGTTCTCAAGTGGCAACTTTCTGGAGTGAAAATCCAAAGATCTGGTTCGGAGACAATTGAATGTTCCGCCCCCAGAGTCGTATTTAAAAATATTTCGTCTCTTGTCGTTATTATTCTGTGGTTCTCAATGATCGGATTTTCGGGATCTATAATAAACATGAAAGAAAAATTTTGTAATCAGAAAGATCATAAGACATTGTATCATTATCTACAAAGATTACAAAAGATGAATAACCTTCTTGAATAATGCGGACTGTCTGCCTTTTCTCTGTGAATACACCGTGGTTACTGAATTTACCAACGATTTCCCAGTCACCCAACGTTTTTTCTTCAATCGGTCCAACAGAAAACGTGCAGGTCCCGTGCAGTACGTCAAAAGTCTCTCCCAATGGACTCTTTACTTCACAGTTGTCGGTATTTCCACTGCCACTGATCTCCAAGTTAACAAAGGTATCCAGGTTGACTACGCGGGTCAAAGGTTCCAATATAGTTACTTCGTAGGCCTGATTGTAGGGATTCTCTTCATCTGAAAAAAGTTATCATCACGGCCAGGATTTGCAGTTTCCATTTGACTAAATATTTTCATATGCAGCGTAAATTGTGCAACTTATTTTACGTGACTTCCGTACAACTCTGAAAATTACGTTAAGCCCTAAGTTGGCTTAAAGATGAAACCTCGAAATGAAGCAAGCAACCAGTCAAGCAGGTCGATAACAGCGAAATAAAAACTCACCATACAGGAACAAATGCAGAGGCAAGCGAACCTCACTCACGTCACCCATTGAAGAACGGAACCTTGCGTACAAGATCCAATCGCCAATGAATTCCTTGTGAATAGGACCGATGTTAACTCTACAGGCAGAAGTCTCGTGAGTGGCGACGCGCGTTAGTCCAGGGTATTCCGAGTCGGTTGCGAGGACCAGGTCTTCGCCGTTAGGAGTGACGAGGTGACAGGTGATGAGGTTGCCGATACCCTGCACTGTGGAGTCGACTATGGCCTTGTAGTTGGTGACTATGTCTCGTGTTTCTGATAATCTGATATCCCATTCCGCAGAAGGATTGGCAATAGAATCTACAAGCCGAAAAAACACATTATAAATAGATCTCAGGGATTATATCCTATCTTGCTGAGTTAATGTGATAGATTTTCGCTTTTAGCCCAACAACCCATCCCCCAGGCGCATAACTTATTTTCTCACAATTTATTTGTTTGGGCTCAAGTATTGTGAGTACGTACTTTCAGTTTACGTATATACTCGCTAGTTAACTATAATTTGAATGAACTTTATTATACAATCTACCGAGATAGCTTCAGCCGGCGTGCACTTGCTGTGTGTGAGAGATTTTGACGCATATGCTAATGTGCAATGTCGGGCTCTAACAGAATCACGACGACTATTTTTTCAATAAAAATGCTGAAATGTTCACAAGAACGAAGTGAGGGCTACAGCTAGTTTTCTACGAAATTGATCGTATATGATACATATTATTGATGTCAACGTCTTTGCAGAATACATTGTGATACTTACACCAAGTAATAGTGACTGACTGGCACCGAATTGCAGGTTCACCCTCATTAACCTCTCCGCACAGGGTCCAGCGACCTATCAATGAAGATTCCATGGGACCTACAGTGACTCTAGTAGCTACAAAGTCACTGCTTCCATGTACAGTCAACCCTTGTATAATAGCCTGATCTAATGGTACGGTCTCGTTCTGTGGAGTAGTTATTGTAAACGTTTCTTCTTGTGAAGCATCAAGTTTCTTGCTCAAAGATATGTCAACAGTCAACCCTGTTCCAGTGATGTGGTTAATGTCTGCCAACCATACTGTGTTGACTTCCTCGGAAAGATCTTCTGTGTCTGAAACTTCTTGACTGTTTCTTTCGCTTTCTTCAGCTGTAAATAAGAAGGGGATGCTTTTAATGAGTTCAATTTGTAGAATCTTATTATTTTTAAGACTTTCGTTCTTCTAAGCATAAGAAATGCAGAATCTTCCAATACCTGGCACACATGTAAAATTATATGACAAAACAAAAGTGAGGGCTTTATGTGTCTTCAAAGTTCAGAAGAGCTCAATAAAGAGTGCCATTAACAGGCACAGCTCACAACGAGTTACGCAATATATGTATGTCTTTGTTTATTCGTAGCTACAGCTAAGCTACTCGTAGTAAGAAATCAGCGATAATCTAAAAGTTATATATGTATACGGTTTACCTTTCTGAATAGTCAAGTGATAAGTGACTTTATTATTATCATCTATGTAGAGTGTCCAATCTCCCTCATCATTTTCATTTAGGTTAGTAACATCAGCGGCACAGGAAAACGGCTCCCTTACTACGTAATGTATCCTGTCTGTAGAATGGTCTTCAGGTCTGAATTCTATTATTTCCCCATTGGGTGTCTTTAACGAACAAGGTACACCAGGAGTGGTGTTAATCACTACCATTGGTAGAGTGTCCCCTACATTTCTTGTGATATCGTGGAAATCGGCTGCCGCTGCGCCTGTAAAAAAAGCTTTTATGAAATTAAGTAAAAGTGAAAGAATGGCCCAAATTTGCTTTCGTTGTTGGATTTATTAGGTAGGTATATCCGAGAGACGTGGGATGAATTCATCCTACTTAATTTGCGTGTAAAAAATACATGTTTGACTTGTTTGATAGTTCAAAGTATTGTTTGATGGAAACGGGAAATTTGTACATCAAATTTATCCGCCGAAATATTGATAGGTACTCAGATAGTGGAGACAATTTTTTTTTAAGGTCTATGGATGACAAAGCTGCAAGGCACTGACAAGAAAAGCTTGTACAAAAATGTAGGTAAGCCTATCATTATCTATAAAAAATCACGTTTGTTGTATGGGAGCCCCACAATTTTTTTTTCAGTATTTGTTTTTATAACAGCCACAGAAATACATCATCTGTGAAAATTTCAACTGTTTAGCTATCACGTATCACGATTCATGAGGTACAGCCTCATACAGCCTCAGCCAGATGACAGACAGACGGACAGCGGAGACTTTTTTTTTTTTTTTTACAATTTATTGGTTTAGGCATTTGTCCTCAAAAAGGTAAAAGACTTAGTAAAAGGTACCCGTAACCTGTTTTACCCTTTGGGTACGGAACCCTAAAAATTACTAAAGATTCCACAATTAAGTAATTCTATTAGATGTTGGAAATGCAATACCGATACCTGTAACAAGTAAGTAGGTAGGCACGTAAAATATTTTCCGTGACAACAACAACTTGTAGACACTCGTAGACAGCAATCTACATAACATCTATAGATTCCTACATACCTATTAACTACTCAGCAAGGAAAATATTGTTATTAATTAATCACATAATGTTGGTATGGAATTCTAGATGTACTTAATACCTAGATGATGAGAGCAAGCAACTATCATTTGAAAATAATAATTTATTTACATTAAAATACATATATAGGCAGACACAGCAGTTGGCTCTTGCGTCGTTTTTCCATTAAAATTATTAATGAAATCAAAACAAATATACTTAGATACATAAAAATGTCTTAGAGTGCTTTTTGTCTTTAATATCAAGGAAGTTAATCAATGTTTAGATACTTAATCAAACTATGGCTTTAGTAAATAACATCTAACACTACTCTCTTAAACAAACACTATAAGTATAACCTAACCAGCATGGACCTACCGAGCCTAGGATGATCGTGATGTTCATTGGTATTGAAATCGTGCAATTTAAATTTAATTATTAAAAAGTTTATCAAATTCACTCGTAAATCAATTTAATACAGTAATGTTTTAAAATTGCGACTTATCATCATCATTTCAGCTACATCAAGTCCACTGCTGCACTTCAAAGGATTTCCGAATGGCACCTATCGTTAATGAAAAATTAGGGAATTTTAAAGTTAAAGTCGTTACCTTGTGAATTTTTCATCATGAAATCAAGTGAATGACGAAAACCTTATCTACAAAATTAGGAGTATATAGTAAAAAGATTCTATGCTGTCATTGTATATGGGGTTGTTTTTGTTTAGAAATTTAGAAATCCTCGAACAGTGAAAATAATTTTCAAACACAATATATCCGAAAATAATATCTATGTACATCATCATCATCGTAACGTGATTATTTCGACCAATAGGAGCGTTTATTCTACGTGAGATTTTTTTTATTATTTAGTTGCAGTCTGCGGTGATTGTTTATGAGATAAACAAATAGTGTATTTTTCATTACGGCACTCAAAAAGAAAACTGAAATACGGAGTTTTTTTACTCCTAAATAATAAATATGATAGATAATTAATTCTTATGTATATTTTTTGTAATACTTGACGTCTACATTCGCATTCGCACATTCGCAACCTAAAGATTGTACTCGCATTCGCATTCACGAATGTAGAAAATTCCACATTCGTAACAATATCGCTGGTTTATATCTATGTAGGTACATCGGTTGGTTTTACTCAGTTTTACGTGAAAGTTTGTGTGCAGTCTAAGAACTAAGAAGCATATATTATCCAAATATAGTGTGAAAATAGTACATATAAGTAGGTACATTTCTAATTCTTTTCATTTACCTGCACATTTCTCTTTTATCTTTAGAAACTGTACTTAGGTATGTTTTATGTCGATAAAGTACCTTTATGGTTTTATAAAATACGTCAACAATATACCTGAAGCTCTGGATGCTCACCGAACATAAACACAAACTTTTGACTAAAAATACAACAACTTTATCTAAGCTCATTCGCAAACACAATCTGTCTTATTATAAAACCCAGACTAACTTTGTTACTAGGTTTAAACCATTATCCGACCAAATCAAGTTGGCATCTAGTTTTGGTCGGATAATGGTTTAAACCTAGTAACAAAGTTAGACCTGTTTTTATAATAAGACGGCATAAGTACCAAATTCGCATTAAAAGCGGCCAAACCGTGTTAGTTTTCATACAAACGCTCGTATGTGATTATAGCGTTGTAACTGATCCATCTTGGAAACTTTTGAACTAACAAGTATCTTGTGCACTATTCCTAGATTTCTATCGAAATAAAAAATGGAAATTTGAAAAAAACAAATTCAGTATAAGCCTCTAAAAATCTGCTTTTTTGCATTAATTTTACCTGAATTTCGACCGTTCATAAAGTACTCATAAATTGTTAAGGAAGAAAAAAATATTTCAATGTAAACTCGCAAATGTAATGCAAATTTAAAATAAAAAACATTTATTTCACACACTTGTAAGGCTTACTAAAGAAGACGTATCACCTGGAGCAAGTTTTAATGAAATTACCGCACCCTATAAATAGTTCATATTCGTTCTATAGTTAATAATAATACTAATTTCATTCAATAGAATGCAAACCGAGCTCTCATGCACTATCTCTCTCTTTTTCTCAGCATTGCCCGGGATGAAACAACAAGCTTTTCAAACTATGCTCGCGTTGACGATAGAGCGGCCGGGAAGGGCCGCCTTAAGAACGCTAGTCGTAAAACCACAGTTTATGTACATAACAGCGAGTAAAATTTTAATCTTCTACCTTCCTTCATTCGGATCTTAGTTTCCTCACATAAGAACTGTTGACTGAAAACCAATTCAAAACACATAAAATAGATACAAGTACACTACTCTCTTGAATACGAAACGTTTTTATTATCATTTAAATTCCCAACGATTGTCACTAGGAACGCAAAAAGTAAAACCACAGTATAAATGTTTGCAAAAAAATCATCTCGCTTCTTTCAGTTACATCGTAGATCTCTAACCTGTTAAGAGCACTATACACAGCGCCTGCGCCCTCCACGTCATGGCTGTTTCACTGTCTGGGCACGACTAACAATTGCAGTGGCTTGTATTAGGTTGACCACAAAAGTGTATCTTCTTATCTATAGCTTATCGTAAGAGGATTGTTTTATCTGAACGTGATTAGCCGTTAGGATTTCAGCTATTTAAGGGAAACTATTTAAGGGTGAATTTAGTTCATGTAATTTGACTGAAAAGCTTAATCAAAAACAATACTTCCACCTCGAAAAAGTCAATCAGTGAGATTTGTCTTTATCTATATCATTACTTCATAAAACCTAAAATGTCCTTTTATCTACTTTATCTGACATGATCAAAAAAAACTTCTAAAATACTTAAATAAATACAAGTTATTTTCAGTTTTCCTTTGTGTTGATTGCAAGGATAGTTTCTTTTTTCATTAAGTTTTGACAAAGTACATTTTATGTATTTTAATTTTCAATTTTTTATAGTTTTATTAAGTATAGACGATATATCTAAATAAATTAAGTATTACAAGTCAGGCTACGGAAACTGCGTAGATATTTCGATCGTGAAGTTCGTTTTTGCAATTTATATTACCAAATCTTTATGAAGTATGTAAGCAAAATATACTATGGATTATATTTTGGAATATGGATTAAGCTGAACGTGAGACGGAAATTTTAAAGGAAGCTTTAAATACTTTGGAATTCCTGAAGCTAAATCGTTTAGCGAAAATATTGCATCTTCCGTTTTTTTTTTCATTTCTTTATTAACTGGTAAATAATCATGTAACGTATCGTCAGATTTGCCATGAACATAATCATAACTAACTACCAGTGTAACTAGAAAGTTTAATTTATAAACCCCATTTCAAAGCAGAGAATCTTGTATTTACGAATCCTTAGCAATGGGAGCTTTGAACATCTTGCTAAACCCAAAACGTGCTAAGTACGTACACAATAGCAGTGAGTTCTCAAACAAATCGCCTCGCCATTGTTCCCGTACAGTCTAAGACAGTCCACAATCTGGAAGCTCGTTTGAGTTCCGACAATGACGACGATACGTGTCGCAGTGTCCGAGTCTCAGAGGTCTGTATCGTAGGACGGTTTACATCTAACGTTTTTAGGGATTGTGTTTACGCGATCTTACTTATCCTGTTTCGCTATAATTCCTTTTTTTACACCTGACGCCTACCAACACGCTTAAACGCTGCCTTTGGGTCTTGCAGCTCTAGGCTTTGTTTACCCAGTTAATATCAAGATGTGAGTGTATCTTTATCAATCTTATTCATACTTAGTCTTGCCATAAATACTGTTACAATTCAAAATAAACAAAATATTACATTTGAATTCGGAATCTGTTATTTTACGTATTAAATAAAATTGTATAGTTATACTTATTCGCAACTTCAAAGATTAAAGCAACTTTTATCATACTTTTTTGAACAGCTCCACGGTTAAAAGTACAAAAAGTCGGTTACAAATGCCTTTATTTATATCAACAATACTGTATAAAATTCTACAATAAGTGTATGTGCTGTTTAAATATCAGTCTAAATAAACACGATAAGTCCCAGTTCAGTTCTAAGCGTCCGTCGGTTTAGTACGGCTAACGTCATCATCGGGCAAAGTCTTCTTTTTGAAGCTGCTCCGGAAGCTCTCCCTCCAGGAAGTGACCCTGGCCATGGTTCTCTTGCGGTTCTTGGGAGGAATGAGGAGGATCCCCACGATGATCAGGAGGACGCCGACGAAGATTATCAGACACCAGAGCATGATATTGTTGTTGTCTGAAATTAATATCAATAGTCAAATTGAAAATGTTTAAAAAAAACTTTAATGAAAAAGTTTAAAACACCCGTGTTGAAAGTATATTATTTTTCAGAGCTAATAAAGGTGTTCTTGTTCTACGCTATCTAACATATAATATGATTGTAGCCTTGCTTATAAATAGTCGCAAATTGGTCATATGCATCTCATCGACCTTTAGTCACATGTACTGCTTAATGATCTTATATTGAATTGAAGATTTGTCTTAAATTTAAATGTAAAAATGTTATGGTGCTTGAACTTTATAGAATCTCGCATTTTTAATCAATGGGACCTTTGATTGGTGACAGACGAAAAAAATCGTTAGACCCAACAAACAAGGTTCGTACTGTCTCGTGAAAGTCCTGTTTAATACTATAATAATAAATCAAGTGTAAATACTCTGTTACAAAATCGCTAGAACTTCTCAAAAGTTAATCCAACACGATACAGGTACTTCGACACAATACTTTATTATTCATAACTTATCTGACAACTGGTACATGGCTAAATACGCATCAGCGTCAAGCCAAAAAAAAAAAACTTACCTGACGGCTGTGTAGGCAACTGAATGGTATGATTGGTGACCCTAGAGACCTCTTCGTCCTGTCCTATGATTTTGGCGGCGATGGTCCAGGGATGCATGTCCAGGATGTTGGGGTTCTCAATCTTTATAGCGCAGTAGCCCCGGCTCAGCTCCTCAAAGTTGAAGTAGCGGGGATCGGGTAATATGTCTGTGGTAAATCCTGTGTGAAAATTAGACATGTAAGTACGTTAAAAATTTTGAAAACCATATACCCAGTGACCGTAGTCATTGAGCTGATAGCAAAAAAGAGTAGAAACGTCATACAAATCATTACCAGTATTGAAGATCACGTTATCCGAGGTAAAAAAAAAATAAGAGACATATTGACAAAGTCTTCAGACTATAATATACTCGTATGTCTTAAGATTCCCTTTACCCTACTTTTTCATGCAAACGTAGTCTACGTTTTATTTTGAAATGACATGTCAGATTTCGGTCAAAATTTGTAATTTTAAAGAAATTGCAATTATCTAGGGTTATAATTGGTTTCCCATGGAAAAATTATGAAATGGAAAGGAAATATAAGGTTGTAGAAGTTTTCCATACTGATGGTCAAATATGATATGATACACTATATTCTCTTTTAAGTTCATATTTTAACTGCAATTTCTTTGATATGATATAATTTCGCTCATATATGACATGTCGTCTTAAAATAAAACGTAGACTACGTTTGTATGGGAAAGTCTGATTCTGTCTAGGGTAAGGAGACTCTTAATTGATGCAAGATATTACACAGTGCGTCTAACCATAGATTTAGAAGGCACAAGATGGATATAGAATATTGTAAAATGTGACCAGAAACGAAATATTCTTGTGTGACCTTAAAAGGGTTGTATTTGTACTACACGAACAATCGGTAAAGCATCGATACCATCTTTACAAGGTAAGATAACTTACTAACTAATTCAGATTACAATTTAAAAAGTCCAATTTTCGTGGATGATGTTCGAGCCAGACCGTTTAATGGGTTTAAAATTTTGTATGAAAACTTGTCTCATTGTCAAATTGATCGCTATCTTTTTTGCTCTTGTGAGGGTGGCAGTTATCGTATTATCTGTCGTACGGGGCTGGTGCGGTCTTCACAGTAAAAAAAATCTAAGTCTACGCGTCTAATATCTTGATGCCTTATAGGGTGTTGAGGTCACCGATGTTTGACGAATGATGGTGGCTCGTATTAAATAACTATTGCTCTTAGTTCTTCTACATTCCTTACGTGTTCTGCTAATACCAATTTATATCCTTTTATCATAGTTTGAGGCTGGAAAGTTATTATATGCTTTACACTCTCAAAACCAGTTTTTATAATAATGTCCATTTTTCATACACAGTTTTTAACGAATTCCTCAAAATATACCATTTATTTTCTTTCAAAATAAATTTTATTTACCCCAATCTATGCAAAATAAACAAGCTCTTGTTATTTATTTTTTAACATATGCCCCTAACGTTGCATTTGCAAGGTGGCGCTACTTTCGTGCACTTTCCGAATAATAGCTTTCCATACATTTTCCAAGTAACATCAAGATAAATTAGACGCACTGTAACATTGTCTTCTAAACACATAGACCTAGATTTAGTTTTTACTGGAAGTTTTTACTTAACAGGTACTTATCCAAATATTATGAAATACTCAAATCAAACTAGCTAAAAATCAATCTTACCTAGCCCGTCCATACGGACGTATCTGCAATACTCCAGCGGCTGGTGGTGGTAGACCTCTCCCACGACTCTGAGACCTCTTTCAACTACGTATTGATTGACTTCAATAGGACCTGAAAATCACATATGTCAGCATATAGTTTATAAGTGTAATTTGCAAGCCTCTCCGTGTGAGGACCTACTACTACAATACTACCACATCTAGATAGAAGTATCCATAAGTATTAAACGGCAGGCAGAAATAGAATGAGGCTACTACCCTTTTGCTACATACATAATTCACAGTCTACGGAGAAGCCAGGAGTACAGGGATCACAGTAACAGTTAAGCCTAACTAATTTGATCAAAACGTACGGTTTTGAACTTGTGTGTTAACTCTTTGCTCGAGCTGGTGGCAATCTGGAAGACCGACATAACAACTCCAACGGTTAACGTTGGACGATATCAGTGGGTTGAACATGGTGCTTCATGTCTCTTCAGTAGTTTATTATAAGTATTAGAAGAAAATAGTTCCACTCACGGTTGATCTGAACTTGTATATTGACTCTCTGCTCAGGCTGGTGGGAGTCCGGCAGACCGACGTGGCAGCTCCAACGGCCAGCATCGGTGGACAGCAGTCTGTTGAACCTGATTCCGCACTCTCCAGCGTCCAATCCGGCTCCAACGTACTCGAAGTTATCGTAAGAAAGACCTAAGGAATTTAGAGGATATTATGTAAAACGAAATACTTCTTCGATAGTGGTTGATGTATTGCTAACACTGTTCTGTACCATCAGGTATATTTTTTCTGTAATCGGTATAAGACTGATCTTAATTAATTGTCACTATTTAGTAGCAATTTGTCTCTGGCTGTTTGGGATAGTACCTTGTAAACTTGGTCTCTATTTTTATTATCTCTTCACTGCTAGGTATGTCAGAGATGCATGAAAAATCAAGGCCAACTCTTAGCCAAAATAATATTATTTTTGATTGCCTGCGCTAATCAAGGCGAAATAAAAATTGCATTTTAAAAACTAACCTATGTAGTTTTTAAAATCCCCTGTTGAGCATAAGCCTCGGCTTATGCCCAGCAGTTGGTTTTAAAACCTGATTAATTATGGTAATGTAGGCAATCAGCCAAACGCAGCCAATTTACAAAACTTCATACCCGGAGACAGATTAAAAACTGTGCCATTAGACGCTCTGAAGTAGCAGTACCGAACCGGAGACTGAATGGAGCAGGACATGGCCACACTGTCTCCCTCTCGCTTCATAATGACCTCTTTGTGTGCTGTAAGTGTTGGCTCTGAAAGAAGTAAAAGATCCATATAAAAAAGTTGAAAGATACAGTTACGTCAACAGAGTAATAGAATATCATGTTTATAATATTATTAGACAACATTTCAAAGGTTTTAACCACATTTGTAGTAAAAAATATTATAGACGTAATTACCCGTAAAACTAGAAGATTGGGTTCCATTTTATCTTTATCATATATCTAACGTCACACAAGCTGTAGTAAGCACTTTGGCTAAAAGCTTCAGTTTCTTAGAGCTAGTATTTTTTTACATTCTTTCTCTTACCTGAGACCACAGCTGCAGCAGTAGCAGGGTCTTGCATTGCCCAAGGGCAGAGCACTGACAGGAATCCGTAGTAAACTTCGTGATCAGTTTGGATCGCGCAGCGCCACAGACCAAGGTCTGCAGTCACTGGGTTGATGATGCGTAGACCACATTCGTGCGTCGTCACATTGTGACTCAAACTGAAATACATGAGAATGATACCTAGTAAAATGGGGGTTAACCTTAAAGGTCCAACTCAAAGAGATTCAAACTCGCGTGGAAAGTCCAAAACTTTTCGATATTTTTTACGAGAACATGAGCTTTTGTAAGTGTCATTGTTCTCTTGGCAAATCTGAGAAATAAACCCAGGGAGCAAAAAAAAGTAATGTACTTAAATAAGCAATGGACTAGCTTGTCATTTTGCCATTTTGCATTTTCTGATTTCAATTCGTTATAAAATAAAACGCTTAGCAAAATTGGTGTTAGAAAATTGGAGGCTCATTTTGCCAAGCGCAGTCTAGGGTCTTATTGAGACCCTGTTTACCTTGAACGTGGTTGGGATTTAATTGGTGAGTGTGTCTGTTTTTTATGCCTTCAAAAGAAAGTTGACTATTAGGCGACTACTCGTATTACGTTACTTACGTAGTGCCAGCTCCATGGAATATGTAACGGTCTTCAGCCAAGCCTTCCCTGGCGAGAATGACGCTACCAGAAGGTTCCCGGAACAGACAGGATTGGACATCACTATCCACGGTCACCGAGCATGTTAAAGTCACTTCCGGCCGCTCTTTAGCCACGTGCGTTGTAACTGTTGCTTTGTCTTCTGAAATTTGGCGCTTGGATTGATTAATTAAAAAGTTTTCTATGATCAAACGAATAATATTAGAATGATATCTAAGACATACTAAACTATTTAAGGAATTTCATGTAAGTATAGTTACAGCAATGTCCCCCGTAAGTGTTATTTCTATTATGGTTTTTAGCGCGTATCTGTCCATGATACTAAACAACTTTTTAACTGAATAATGAGGCAGAGTGGAGGAAGGAACGTATAGAAGCGCTCGAAGCAAGTCGCCCCTGCTAAGCTGACCTTAAATAAATTCAATGCAGTATACTGCCGTTTCAGGGCCAAGGGTCAGGTTTACCGACCTGCTTCGAGTCAGAACTAAGGTGTCTTGAGCAGCTTCCCATAAATCTGTAAGTGATAATAAACATAAGATTCTGCAATAGTAAAATCACAATCCTGATGACGATATATCTGAGAGATTATTACTAAAAGAATGAATTTACTCAGCTTAAAGATATATAGGTACGCGTATCGGGTCACGTCGCGGTAAGATCCAAACAACGACGATAATGTGATAATTTATTACTGGCAATTTTACATAATTTATTGTTTTAAAGGATGTTGATGCGTCAGCCAGCTAAGTGGCAGTCATTGAAGAAACGGGTATCTTTACAAGGCTAAAAATTTAAAATATACAAGTAGGATTTTACCTATTGGAGTTTATTATTTATTTATCAACTATATTATGATTTTACACATAATTATCTTCCAATACCTGGCAAATTATATCTTCTTCTTCCTCTTCACAAAAAATAATATGCATGTCAATGGTCACCTATTTGTGGAGCTCGGTGCGCATTACTAGCGCTTTCGTAAGTAAAGCGACAGGGCGTGGTACGCCCTTGGATAGGTGACCACAAGTGGCAAAAAATTCTCGAGCTCCTCCGTGCTTTGCAAGGCTCTTTTAAGCCGTTGGTCCCGATTGTCACCATGGCAGTCGTCAAGCTATGTCATAATATTTCAAAAATCTGACAATGGTGTTGGCCACTTAGGTATACACGCAAAAACTAACTAAACCTCGGTATGTTTCATTGTTATTTCTATTACGTCTGATTTATACTTGCGTAGCAAGAAAGCGAAATTTACAATAATCTACGTAAGTAGATAATTTTATAGGCTTTACCTTTCTGAAAGGAACTGGCTGCCACTGCCCCTGTAAGGAAAGCTTTTATGAAATTTAATCGTACAAAATGGCTGAACAGATAAAATCAGGCATGCAGAAACCTTTTTTTTTTAAATAAATATTAACCATAGTTTATTTTGATTTTATGAGCCTAGTCCATAAAATCAAAATAAAATGTTTAAGTACAAAATAAGAGTATTTTGTACCTAAACATTTTATTTTGATTAACTTAACTATCACATCTATGTTCCAAACAAGGTAGACTGAGTCTAGTGCCGTAACACTCAAGGGCCACTCTTAGTACAAAATACATGACAATAATAAATCTGATCAAAGGTTCGTGTAGAGTGTAGAATAAAAGCTAACAATTATCCACAAATGAAGCCTCTGTGCGAGCGAGCGAAGTTCCCGAGTCTACTTGAACTTGTTTGTATGTAGGTATATATGTATGTTTCTTCGACGATAACTTGAGTATCTTTGATCGGAGCTTCATGAAGGCGTAAAGATATGGTTGTAAGATTTTTTTTCGTTCGAATATGAGCCAAATCGGTCAAGGGGTTGCTAAGATATAGGGTTTGCGAGATCACAATTCAGGGCGAACTACTTTGACGTTTTTTTCTTATACTTTAAAAAAGCAATGCTTGTATATATCATCATCATCATCATATATATATTAATACGTTAAGGTTAAGATGTTTGCCTCCCTTTTTAGAAAAAACCTCACAATTGCTCCATATAAATTTTATATCATTTTATAGATAATTGCTTGCTCTACCGGCATCAAGTACTAAAAAAATTATTATTGCCTATGTTTTTGTACATTAATTATTTATTAAAATTATATATATAGATATACATTAAGACACAATACGACAATGCTGCCATCTGACGGCTTTAATTTTGAAACGACGTCAACATGAATGACGGTCGGTAAATTTTTTGTTCAATTTCACATTTACTCACGTATAAATACTTTTCAATAAAGTGATAATTATTATCATAATTATTTAGTGCGAATTATTCGCACGGGTACCGCTAGTATAAACATATAGTTAATGAAGATCTCGGAAACGGCTCCAAGGATTTTTATAAAACTTAGTATTTAAGGAGTGACGAGGCTAATTGATTTTCATAAAAAAGTAACTAGTGTTTATAAATAGAATGCATTGCTTCACAAATAGATATGGACTGGCCACAAGCTCAGGAGGGATACCAATACCACTTACATTCCGAGACAGGCACTAGAATGGACTCCTCAGGGAAAGAGGAAGCGTAGTCGACCAAAGCAGACCTGACGCCGCGCCGGTCGGTAGCAGTTAAAATAAAGACAATAATCTTGGCCTGAAGTGAAGCGCGGTGCTCAAGACAGAACAAGATGCAGAGGTACTGTAGCGGCCCTCTGCCCTCCAATAATTAGATACGATTTATAAAAAATAACGATATACTTCGCTCGCTAGCCCAAAGGCTTTATTTGTAGATAATTGTTAGCTTTTATTCTACTCTCTACACGAACCTTTGATCAGATCTATTAATTATTATATGCAACTGCAACCCTGGATAATCAGCAGGTGTACTCACTATACATAATCATTGTCTGAAAACTACACATTCGCAAATTTAGTCACTACGACCGAAAAACATATAACCACAGAATAAAAAATAGCAAATATAATATTCTCGTGTCCTTCAGTTGGGTCTTACTTTTCTCACCTGTCAAGAGCACTATATACAGCAGCTGTGCCTTCCACGCCATGACTATGTCTCTGTCTGGCTACGACTAACTGCAATTCCGGCAGCCTGTATGTATATATGTTGACTACAAATGAAACTGTATCTTCTTATCGATAGTTGATCGTAATTCAACTCTGCTATCAGGATGTTATTGTAGTCGTTTGTACCTATGTCAGCTAAAAGCATCTGCTGCTTATACATTAGTTTAGTAACTAATGTTGTAGACGTTCAGACTCGAATGAAATTAAATATTGAGGCTTTGTGTTTAAATTAAATATATTGAAAATACACACATTACACCGCCGCGGCACCACGCACTTGGATTTTGGTAATATTTGTACTGATTGTAGTAACGAATGATGTAGACGTTCAGACTTGATTGAATAAAAATTTTCAGGCTTTAAATTCACTATATTGAAACTAATTTAAGATATTATTATTTTTACCCAAGAAAAGTTTGTTTACATATTACACCACCGCAGCACCACGCTCTTGAAGTTTGTCAGTATTTCTACTGATTGTCGTACTTAGCGAATGTTTTACAATTTACACGTTCAGACTTGACTGAAATAAAATTTTTAAGACTGAAATTAAATAAACTGTATTGAAACTATTTTAAGATATAATTATTTTTACACAAGAAAAATTTGTTCGATCTTTTTTTTAATTTACTAATAATAATCGCCAAGACAACATACAAAAATAAAACTCATTGCTGTCTTCAATAAATCAGGCGTTCGAACACAATGCTGTTAGAGTTAGAGGTCTTTGCAGTGGCGGCGCAAGACCTAAACTTAACGTGGGCAAGCTACATTTCGCGAGGCCCTCTGATGGTGCAAACCGAATATCTACTTAATTAATTAACACGGGTTAACGTTTAAAAATATGTATTATTTATTTAAGCCTCACTCACGCTCGGTTTTGAAAACTGCTCATCCGGCAATGCCATACTTCCCGTCCTCTGCAGTAATGTACTTATATCAGAAATACCGATTATTTCATTCACATTCATTCGGATGCCGAAGATTGGAATATCTTTAAGTTGAGAATTAATTCTAATGTATTAATTGTAAGAAAAACCTTATGGCGTGTTTTTTTGGATTTTTCATACTTTTTAAATTTGAGGCTCGAGGCCCTTTGCACCGCGAGGCCGTGGGCGGTGGCCCACACCGCCCACGCCTTACGCCGCCTCTGGGTCTTTGGACTCAGTATTTACAGACTACTTAGAATGCGGCAGGACTTACAGACCTGTCGCGTTTTATGTTATTATTCTCTCTATTTATGTCATTATGCGGCATTTGTTCTCTAGTAATTGACTGAAAAGAGTCTAGAAAGAGGAACGCGGGCAACTTTTGAGGCCTCTATCTCTTGAATTAAGTTTTTCTGCTTGCAGGAGCTATAGTGTCTAAATAGCACACATTCTAAACTCATAAGGATATAGTTTTAACTTTTCTCTTTTTCAGTCGAATTCATGAGTTACAAAAATCACTTACTACGCGATAAGAAACCTTAAAAGCTACAATCTATTATTAGTCGATTAGATACATCATTTTACGGTTCATGTACAAACTTTGTGTGTTGGTTATAGTTTGGACCTCCCAAGCTTGCCGTGAGAGTAGGGTTACCAAATAATAATGATAATGAGAAAGGACACCTCTTTGAAATATTGATTGTTTACTATCACGCTTTAAACTCGTGATATAAATAAGAATACAAACAGACATCAAACTGACTGTCTGCAACCACGAAAAATGTAACTTTTATTTGAAACGTAAGACCCACACAATAAAAAATGATCAATTTATGTACATAAATCAGTAGCATTAAAGGATTTTATGACTTTATACATGTCCATGTCTGATGCGTTGATGTCTTTTACTTTATTTTATACATAACCTGATACATATTAAGATACATACACATATTCTGATTCATAAGCACTATCATTACTAGAACAAGCAATTAAACATTTATTTGCTTCTTCTTCTTTTTTTCTTAGTTTACAAAAATAATGATGATGTTGTTAATTTCAAGGTTGAGGATGTCACGATAATTATATGCTGAGCTAAAAAGTCTATGGGTTATTTTCCTATGGACAGAAATTTAACTTATTGACTTTCTTTTACATGACATGTAGCAAGCAAGGAGCAACCTAAAACAAACATTTATTCACTTGTCCTAAACGTTCTTATTGACGGTTACAAATAAAGAAGGCAGATCTACTCCACTTTCTACACGCGGGTATAATTTCCAGTCTATTAGACTTGGCGTCTGCCTATAGATTTTCGCGGGCGGTAAATCTTCCGTGTCCGAGGCTGCGCTGATTCATGGACAGCGGAATGTATCACACGACTGAGCATCTCGACAGCTGCTCACGCACCGCTTGAAGACTGGACTCTTCACTAAATAGTGTAACTAAGAGTAACTTGACCATGTATTCATATATACTTGCAACATTAATTAGGTACGTGTTAAACAAAATTTAAACATTTTAAATTTAAAATAGAGCCTTATTCGTTTTATAAACTGCTAGGGGTATATATACACTAAATAATTTTGTATAGATATGAGAGTAAAATAAAACGTCCTAAAATAATGTCACTAGTCATTAATGTATATGCACTCTCAACGAGATTTTAGGTTTATCAATCGTTTTGTGGGAGCGCTATTTGACTCCCAGCAACTATTACGTCATGACGTGCTATTTCATACAAATTCCATCGACGATGTTTGTTTTGATGTTTAACGGGATTAGGAAAGGGATTAGGCTAAAATGCTAATCATGTTATAGGCGATATGTATTTATTCTTTTCTCCCAAACGAAGATAGTTCAAATGGCCGGTTTATTTGAGCTCTTAGTTTTTAAAACTCGTATCTACAAATTAGGTTAAACAAACCCGCTTAGTTGTTTTCACATTAAGATAACGCGAGCAGCTTGGGACCGGCCGGTTCACTCCGCTGGCCACGGTGTCCTTTCGCCTTTTCTCCTCTCAAAGAAATGTGTGCATGGTCATACACGATATGCATGGGGAGCGAAGCTAACCCAACAAACCCACTACACCACATAACAAACCTTAAGGAAATGGCAGTAAAGATTTAAATCCCGAAAGTAGTGGTTGCTGCTAAGACCTTACGGTAACTCGCTGGTACAACCGCTCGTAGTAAGTAGCCTAACGTCATCAGTAACTGAGTGAACTCTGTGGGGGAACCACGTGTCTTCCTCTGGTGTTATCAAAAACCATTAATTAGTAATTTATAAAACCGTTAAATGAATTCTCTGCTGCGACGGTTCAAAACATTCTGTGTTATCTCAATTCCGGTGCAACAAATTGTTTTGAGTGCAAGGACTTGTTTACGTAAGTTTATTGATTTATTTTATCCTGTAATTTAAGCGATAGTTCTTAGTCTAGCTTTTGATATGTCCGGTTCTTGTTTACTACGTTTATTTTTAATTAGAAGTTTTTTTTTCACTTAGTAACGAGAAACGTGTTAGCAATTCCGTTACTGTGTTCTTTTGAACTCGTCTGACTGCTTCGTCTTCTGTGCATGTTGTTTCTCTAAAACCTACAAGACCATTTCTATTTTCTATAAATATGTATATCTCAGTAGCGTCTTGTTTATGTGTCACGATATGAATTCTACTCTTACCAACCTACATTATGACGTATTTTATGCAAATATCAGGTATTGTAGAGTCTGCTGTGTTCTTGCGGTGAGTTTATATTTTACGATACCAATTCCCTTGATACTTACCGTTAAATATTGTATTTGGAATGTAATTTTAAATTCATAGCAGTGCAATATATCCTTGAAAATAAGGAAACACGAGTACCTTTATACAACCGACAAAGAAGACATGTATGTGATTTATGAATAAATAATAAAATAAATAATAATTATAATTTTGCTGACAATAATAGTTTATTTATGCAACAAAATCACAACGTTTTATATAATAAGAAGGTATTTAATATTTTTTTTTTATCCTAGGTACTAATATAAAATGCGAAAGTCTGTTTGGATGTATTGATGTTTGTTTTACTTTCATTGGATGGATTGGAAAAGTCTGCATGTTGATAACTTATTTCTTAGATTACCTATGAGGTAATACTTTTTATCCCGAGAAAAAGAGAGATTCCCGTAGGATTGTCAAGAATTTTACCATGCGGGCAAAGCCACGAGCATCACCTGGATTGGTGTCATTACTTCGTCAGTACAGCATTATACTTACTGAACACTCTTTTAAACTATCACTTATAACAATAACCAGGCACGCATTGTCCTAATCAAAACATTATAATGACGTTCTTTAGAACTAAAGACGCATATCGTCTTCATTGACGGTTATCTTCCGCTTTTAGTTCTATTCGCGGAATGAATATTAATTCTATGTTAAATACTTAAATTGTCGGCACAAAAACAAATTGCCGGCTTAGATCAGTTCATATCGTGAGTAATCTACCAATTTAAAAGAACAGCTTTAATGAATTTGACGAGTAATCAGTGTTTTTAAAATCGGTAGTATTGAACTATATTACTGATTTAAGGATATATGCAGATTTTGTACGAAAGCGACAGAAAGCTTTCGGTACCTAGGTTCTCTGAATTTTGTCTACGACGCTACCTTATCAGTAACTTAACAAAAATTTTTAAAAATTAAATATCTATTTCTTACCTACGCTAAAAACTTCTACTTAGTAGAACATCATATACTATCAAAAACTGCTCTGACGGTGCTGTAGCCCAACAAGCAAAAACAATCAAAGTTAACACTATTACATTTTTTTTTTCTTTTTTTGCAAATACAAAGAATATTTTTTGTCATCATCACCAAATTTGAGAACGTCTTCTTTTCGAGATGTAGTATTTTCGGCTAAATGTTTGGCTTTTCCTCTCCTGGCTTCCACTTTTATTTTCATGATGTTTTTAATGAAAATGTCGCGCCGTATAAGGAGTCCAAACATCTTCCCTTTCCCTATTTCCTTCGCCACTAACACACATTAAGTTTTTTATCTTTATAAACTTTCCACAAAATTTGCTTGAGTCATACAAATTTCAAAACACCATTAGGTGATGAGCCAGCACGCTCTCAAAATAAATCGTATGATTTGGATGAGTTCCAATTTCATTGCAAAATTGCTGCATTGAGTGACAAACACTAGCAAATACGAGTATGTGAACTGAACTTTAACAAGGATATTTTTTTTATGAACATTCCTATAAGTAAGTTTATAACGTCTGAGAATGTAGTCCTTTGAAAGAGAAATACAGAAAAAAGAATTGAAATTTTGAAATCATGTATTTTCCTGGATCAAAAATAAATTATTTTGTACTGATAACTGATAAGAGAAGAAAACTTCGCAAAATAATTTACTTGTCATTAAACATATCGATTTAACGTGATTTAAGGTTTATTATTGCAGAAAAACTGATACAAAGAGCGCTATTTAACTCCAAGAAACCTCGACGTCATCTGCCTGTATTTCATACAAATCCCATAAAAAATGATTGTATTGACGTTTAGAAAAAGTAACTTTTTTTTTAATCATTCATTAAAAATTCACAACAATAATAAAGGTAAATTGATATAATACCAAACCACGAAAACCTCGCAGGGTTTATCTGGGTTTCGGTGAGTCGCTATAATATGGTGGTAAATAATACTGCTTTAACAATCTTACAATTTTTTTGGGATTTTCTTTATACATGTATTGTAGATCTGTAGGAACTTCGTTCAAATAATTAGGTATAAGGTAACTTGCCACTCTTTAACTGTTTTGATTTGTTGGAAAATAGCGGAATTTCTAACTTAATTGATGTCAAATATATTTTATAAGGAGCTCGAGCTTGATGGCTCAGCCGTACACACCAACCCAAGTTCACACGACCCGTATAAAGTATAGCTGAGTGCATGCTTTTTTTTTAATTTGTTGGTCATTCAAACTTTTTCGTGCTTTAGACGTGCGTTGTCAAATGTTGTTTGATTGTTTGAAAAACTTGATAATGTTCCACTTAAACTTAAAAAAGATGGTGCTGTGTTCTTGCGTCTAGTTTAATGTTACATTGTCATAAAACATAGAAAGCATAAACCAAGATACTAGTAGATCATCCAAAAGAAAAATTAAAGAATAATCATGCAATACTCAAAGACGTAGAGTCAAGTCAAAAATTTCTTAGTACACACAATACACATAGATGATAAAAAGATACATTGAACTCGGAACAACGGTACCTGTAGATAGACACGAAATACCCATTGGAAACGGTACCACACCGAATGTGCTAAGTGTGCGAAATAAATTATAATCCAATTACTCTGTTTCTCATGTCATTCTGCTAATTAGACTGAAAATTACAGGTTTCATGCGTAAATTGATAGTCTATCGTTTTTCTAGTCTTACTTACTAAGAGATTTATTGGTTTTTCTGCTGGTATAAAGATCGTTTAACGACTGTTAAGACCGAAGTTTGCCCTTAGGCAACTATGTCCAGCTATGATGCTAATAAATATCCAACAATCCAAGACCTCAATATAAAAAAGTTTATTAGGAAGATATCTTGATCTTGAAGACAAAACATTTAAAAGATAATAGAACATGCGTATTTCCATCTGAGACTTCTTCAAGAAACAGGTAAAGCTTTATTCAGGCGTATCTGTGCAAATCATAGGAATAGACAGGAATAAGTAACAACAGTTAAACAACTGCAAATAAAATCACAGACTAAATACAAAAACTATAAGTTTTTAAACGTATAAGCCAAAGATTGTAATTCTCAAATATTTTAACAACTAAAAACCGACTTCACCCTCAAACTACACAACCAATTTTGATAAAATCAATATGGGATCACATGGAAAGTATACACTCTCAAACAAAAAATAATTTTCCACATCGGTTCGGGCGTCTTCGAAAAATTGGGTCAGCCATTTAAAAAAAGATCGCCACGAATTGATAACCTCCTCCTTTTTGGAAGTCTGTTAAAAACTAAAACAAAGAAAGGCAATGATTTTAATGCTCAAAAAAATTCGCTCCAAACCATAACAGCCAGGTGTTTTTAGCACCCGACCGTCAATGGGTCCATTCCATGCCTCACATCTTTAGCAGCGTTCCGTGAATTATTTGTTTTGGAGTTAGATCCTGCTTTACAGACAATGAACATCGTTATGAGAAATTGTTTCTTTTTACAAGCTTGCAATATTCGTTAGTTGTTCGTTTCAATTGCAAATCATTATATCTCATACATGCTCGGAAATGTGGGCATTATTGTAGTGAAAAGAAGACACGAAGTTTGTAATTCTTGACTCATGCATTACTTACTGGCCTAGGCCAGGAAAGTAGTATGAACATTTCGTCTATTAGCAGTCATTCCTGAAGTGCGATTTCTGAAACGCGGAGTCACCTAAACGTATGGTTTTTGTATGGGAAAACCATTTGTTTAGGTGACTCCGCGTTTCAGAAATCGCACTTCTGTCCTCGCCGCTGCTCAAAACAAGAAGACGAAAGAAGAATGACAAAACGGTGACATTGATGTTTCAGATGACAGTTTTAAATATGACGGGGCTGTATGGGCTATGTTTCCTTTGCACAAAAAAAAGCGGGTAAGCAGTTTCTTTTATTTTCTACCACGAAGTGATTAATTATATATACTCTTTGCAGTAAAAAATAATTGCTTTCGGTAAATATTTGCATAGTATGTTATTTCTTTAATAATTTTCTCGCATGTATTGAGAAAAACACTTATGCGTAATGCCTTACTTCCCGTCCTCTGCAGTAATGTAATATTTCACAACTTGCTAGAATCTGATTGAACTGCAAAATAGCATACTATAGAACTAAAAAGTCTGCGAAAATAATACTAAAATACTATATAACGACAAAAGCAGGCGACAAAAGGTCATTTGGTTTTAGACACTCTAATAACTGTATGTCACGTCACGATTTTACTTGCTAGAAACTAGCGGATTGCTAACATACGTGATTATGGGCTTGCCTGTATTCTTGGTACAATGGTTTCTAGTTAAAATAATGGTGTAAATAATTTAATTTTTGTATCGATTGAGACGGAGGTGTTGTATAAGAATCAAAATTCTAGTTTCTTTATGAAGCTAGATTCCCTCAAAACAAACTAATTAATAGACTTATAGAAAATTTTTCAAAAAAGAAACTTGTTGAGGTTGTTAATTGTTATGTTTTGCCAGACACCAGCCGTTTAGAAGGTAAACATGTACTCACGATTGCGTTTTTTTGGTTCGTTGCCCGGTACTAAACTTGGAATGACTCAGAGACATGGAAATTGCCTGATGTGGTTACGAAATGTGATGTTGCTGACATTTTTACCTTCGCAACTGAACGTTTGTCAATGCACGGTGATTCAATACAGTGTTGCTCTGATATTACTTGATTGGATTCTAATAAAGGGAAGTTATTATGATATTTAGTATGTATGCCGGTAGTTCGGCGATACAGAAGGTTTCCTCAGAAGTCTATGATAATTAGAGATATTTATTATCTGCGTAAAAAGGCACATT
Organism: Acrobasis suavella; assembly: GCA_943193695.1. Taxonomy (NCBI): domain Eukaryota; kingdom Metazoa; phylum Arthropoda; class Insecta; order Lepidoptera; family Pyralidae; genus Acrobasis; species Acrobasis suavella. Next base: position 37,858,832 of record OW971928.1, read on the forward strand.
TTATCGCACATTTTTTTATGTATTGATAAGAGTCGTAAGCTATTCAAGTAACATAACGAGCAAACAACTGTGATTTCTTTTGTGAGCTGAAGTACTGTAAATGTCATATTGTACGGTATGTGGAAATTACATTTCTGTAATTACGTAAGTATCTAATTTATGGCTTTTTATATATGCTTTTCTTATTAGCACATTTTTTACTTACAAAGACAAGCATAATTCAGTATTCATTGGACGTTTTAATGATTTTACAAAAAAAATCTAGCATATCTTACTAATACCTTAAAATCAAATGGGATTTTACAAGATGAAGTCTCTGAAATAACAATGTAACATAGATTGACTATCTACGTTTACAATACTTACAATATCTCTGTACAATAGACTATTATTAAATTACTCCACGTACAAGATCCAGCGGTTATCAACAATGGATACTGTGACGCGCATACTCGCAAAGCCATTGTGAGACGAACAAAATTATTCAGAGCCACCTTGGTCAGATACCAAACAAAAACGAACCATATGTCACATACATTAAAGACGAAGACTATCATTAGCCGATTGAAAATAAGATTTTTTCATAAGCTTAGCCAAAGTCAACAGACGCAGAAATTGTCGACACTTGAGGATGAGTCATGCAAAGACCAAGCTAAGATGGACCTAGATAAATTTATACAACCAACTTCTTTTATGCATCACAAAAGGCAAACATAGCATGGTAGTTTTTGTAACACAAATACTTATCTTTATTTGAAATTTGAGGTAAAAAATGTTTGTACGATCAAAATTATCTCTGTAGTGGCCTATTTGCTTGTTATGTTTTTCTGTTGTTTATTATTTAACATCTTTGCCCTTGAATTGTATTGCGTATGACCAATTTTATCATCATCTTCAATCTGCGATTTAAACCAAGTGTTTTTTTTAATGTGGATTGGTATCAGTATGAAAGGCTAAAACATAAAACCTTGAGTACCTACCTAACCTTGAACTATTTATACAAGAAACCATTTTGTTGATGCTGGGAAATATTAAAACTACAGATTAATCATTGCGAATATAGCTGGCATGAATGATTCTACTATCATGGTAGATTGCAATCATGGATAGATTATAAAGTACAATTCCACACAAACCTTCATATCTTGTGAGAACATCTTTTAGGATTCATTAATTTATAGTAAGTGCTTTGCGATCCATGAGGAAACCAGTAGATAATTTGTAGAATGGCGATGAAACCAATTTTTCTGTCAATAATAGCCATTATTTCAAAATAAACTCAACACCCTGGATCTTTAATATTAAGAAAAAAACAAACAAATATTTTAGTAGATGTTAATAAATTGTCAACTATCATATAGTATAGAGAATTGGTGTCAAATAAAATCGTATATCTGCAAGTTAACAGAGAATCTTATACATAGAGAACGAAATTTTTACACCGCGATTAGAAAACTAATTTTAACACATTAGAATATTCGTTGCTGTAAAATTTTCTCATATTGCACCGGGGCCAATTAAAACCCACTTTCTAACGACAGACGCCAATGAGTTAAAATGACAGTCTAAAAGAGTCATTGCTACAATGGCCCAAATGGCATGCAGATGAAATTCTACGTTTCTGACTTACAGTTCTGATTCCGCTATAATTTCCAACAAGTCGAATCAGCTATATTTTTTTACATCAAAGTAAAGATACTATGAGATTTTAGTAAAATACCGAACCGTGGCGTCTCTCTATATTTGTTTTTCTGCGTTAATAAATCTAAAATCACCAACAAAATCGATATGATCAGTTACAAGTGACATTATTTTATGACGTCTGCAAAACTATTTTTTTAACTCAGGGTACTACCGTATTACCTATGTTCGGAAAGCAAGTTAGCTTATCTTTCAAGCAATAAAATATAAGAGAATTAAAAATGCTAGCTTTTGTCTGCTCCTCCTGGCAACTCAGGCCTCTTACCATGTCAACGGCGACAGCGTTTATCGATCGCTATCAACCATCACTATCTCGCTCTACGTCATGGTCACGAACGGGAGCAGAATAGTTCGTCGCGCGATATAAACTTTATCTGGGTTTATCGACAATGACATACTATTTAGGATTAGACCTTTTATACCGCAGTCTCCATGTGAAACAAAAACAAATTTATAAATTGCCGTTTGTAGCTCTAGCATCCATATAAATCCACCAGTTTTCCGTTTCAGTGGTTACGTAATACAGTCTTTGTAACATAAAAAGCCTAAGTTTATTGAAAGAAAACTTACATACAGTCGAGAATTTTATACAATGAGTCATTTGACACAAAAACAGAAGATATTATAATGATAGGAGCAGACTTCTTTCGTATCGATGTGAAGTCACGTGTTGTAAAGATTATAATGACAGGGATAACCGCAACTACTTGGCTGGACATATCGTATGTTTCATCGCTTTAGAGTTTACGTCTTTAAAAGTCATTTTTAAAACGCAGAGTTACATAAATTAATGGTTTTCCCATATGAAAAAAAAACGTTCGTTTGTGAAAAATGGCACCGTTGATCTGAGACTCTATGGAACGCAAAAAAAAACATTTCGGTATCTGTTCCTTACGGAAAGTTGTTCAGTACCATTGAATAGACTGAATCTTTTTCATTGATTCTCATTAAATTTTAAATTTAATGATATATATGTTTAAAACTTACAACAGAACTCAGACACGGGGTGTAATCGCATCTGATTCGCATTGAACAGTTCTCGGAGACGCTCTCCCGCAGCAAAGAAACACCTAAGAAAGCTGTGCCAGTTTCTATTTGGTGTCGAAATAGGTTGCAAAACATTATCACTTTTATAATAACAAACATCTCAAAACCAAGTAACGTATTTAGACACGTGGCGCCCGAGCTTAAGCGATAATTGCTGCCCCGAAATAAATACAACCAAAGACAAACGACGAACAAAATCTACGGAATACACACGTGTTTCAAACGTGTATAGAGTAGCGTTACTTACATTTCGTTCAGCTAAATGACTTGTCTTCAGGCGCGGCACAAAGGCCCCATGCCGTTGAAATAGCCCATGGCGCCTTTGTTAGCGCGCCGAAAATCTACAAACCATTTGGACGAACGAACGATATATTATTTCTTGTCGATAGGAGCATTCCATAGAAAATCCTATATAATCAAAGAGAAAATCATACAGTGCAATTTGCTACACCTTTTAATGCACTAGCTCGTATATAGAAAGCGGCACAAGCTTTGGTGTAAAGTATTAATATATGTATAACAAAAACAATAGGAAAAATGATGTCAGAAGTAAAGTACTTTGAAGAATAATAAATTTGCAATATGTAGTAATTTTTGTAAACAATGACGCAGCCCCTTTGTCCTACCATTCCCGGGATTTATTTCAAATACGCCACGGCTAGAAGTAAATATTGAGTGACTTGATAAAACGCTTCTTACGCCACCATCATGCGTAAACCGGATGACCCAAATAGCGGAGGGAATTGGGATGCCTTGCGATTGTCAAGATGGTCTTCCCAGATAGCATGGCGTCACGCGATTTGGTACTCGAAATTTATACTATTACTGACGTAAATAACTTTTGATGGAACTTATATTTTACGGAAATGCCTCGCGCCCCGTACTAAGAAAATGGCATATTTTTCACTTTTTTAGTGTCCCGTAGAAAACAAGGAACCCTTATAGTTTCGCCATGACTATCTGTCTGTCTGTCCGTCCGCAGTTTTACTCAGAGACTATAAGTACTAAAAAGCTGTAATTTGGTATAGGTATGTATATTAATCATGGCAAAAAAAAGTGGGCTTGGCTGGTTATTTATGTAGTTTTCATATTTTTGGCGTCTTTGTTTTTTCTCGATCTATCCAGAATGTTACAAAACATCTCCGTGTTTATAAACACAAATTATATAGTATTTCGTCTTAAGAAATGCACGATAAGTCGCTGCCCCATTTATATGTAGGTACTCTGTGGTCGCTGCCGTCAAAAGTCATTGGATGACAGTCGTGATGGTTCGTCAAAGCCTTAAGGTAGGTCTGAGGCAGGTCCACGGAGGGTCGAATAACCACACACAACTGCTGGCTATTAACACTCTCGAAAAACATAACAAACCTAATCTAAATCTTTATATTCTAATAACTAGTTTCATTCTAATCAATCTTAAAAACAAATAATTACCTACTACTTACTTAAAATTGTTCAAATATTGCTATACGATGAACTACTCGTATGCTACATTGCTACGACAAGCCATTAAATAAATTCACTACCGGTGCATCCTCAGATAGAACATTGTAGGTTATTGACATTTCCTTATTAAACATGCGTATAGAACGGTGTGAACATCCATCATAACAATACCGTATTTGATCGCAACACATCGAAGCGGACTGTATTCATAGATACGTTGCCACTGCTGCGACGAGATGTATGAGCACTTAATATTATGTAGTACGTATCCGCATACGCAGCTATTGTTGCTTCTATCCTCATCGGTAGTTTTCTTAAAATTCTTTTTAAATAACTTTAGGGCACAATGCCGGATGTACTCGTAGCCCTTAGTTTTTATTGTAATACTGACGTACTAGAGAAACAAATTTGAGTAAACACGACTTTATTAAAAGAAGAATACTGATTTTCATCTAAAAGTGTCTAGTCTAGTAAACATCAGAAAACTAGTTCATAAGAACTTACTCTACTATCTAGTAGAGTACGTTCTTACGGACTAATTTTCTGATGATTACAATATTAGTGCTACTAATACTAAATTAAAGTGCTACAATACTAACGAATATTTTTAAACCTGTTTTTAAACAGTTTTTTAGTAAGATTACTATACGACTTTTTCCATAATATGATGATGTCTACTAACTTAGTGATCGACCTATAATAACCTAATATTATGTTGTCTGACATTTCGTAAGTTTCATATAACTCATGAGATATTATCGTTGCAACTGCTTTAGATCTCTGGCAGTTGAAGTGGAGGCGGTCTAATAATAACGCAGTTTTGCAACCTTCTTGGATGGTACTTAGTTTAATATTGTTATCTATCGTTCTTAGATATTAGATTGAAGAAAAATTAGGTACCGAGTAGTAAAACTATTGGCAGGCTTATTAGGCAACAGATAATACTTAGCTCACACTTAAAATGTCTATAAACATCTGATCATGGTATAATAATATATACTTCTGCCATGCTTCTGATGAAGGATAAACGTTATCGTCGAAATGACACCTGTCAACATCCATCACGAGATTTGCTATCTCTTTAAGATAAAAAAACTCGTAGAGCCTGTTGCTTTACATATATCTAACGTATTACGTCTATCATCATGATCTATAAATTTACATATACAGTAAATATTCGAAAATAATTAGAGAAACAAGAACATCATGCATCACGCTGTATCCTCATTATTTTATAATAAGTCCTAAGTACAGGCCACCTCCAAGGATTTTCCAAATAACCGTGCTGTAACTGCCATCTTACAGTATTTCCTACAAAAAACAATACAATGTGTTTGGACATGAACTACGGATAATTAAAGGACATGCTGTCGTCATCTATACAAACAACTTTTACTAAGGGAAAAATTATGAAATCTCAAAAATAAAATCTGCAGCTCCATACAAAATTAAATATCTACCGTGCCAAAATGTATGGAGTAGCACATTTTTTTTTGCGATTTCTCAAGTTTTCCCTTGGTAAAAGTGGTCTGTATAGATGACGACGCCATGTCCTTAAATTATCCGTAGTTCATGTCCAAACACATTAAGTGCGACATATTTCGAAGTACCAGAAAATTTAAATATGCCTTACTTACTAGTAAAAGTATTAAGAATTTTGTGTCCTTTCGATCTGAGTGGATACTTAGTAGATAGAGCGAACAGTCACGAAACTCTAAAGAGGTCTTGATCTTGATCTCGAAATTTCGATATTTGTAACGTAGATATGTCAAAGAAACCTTTCATGCAACATCAGTTCTATTTCACTCTGCTGTTTTAATCATGTTAAAAATTGAACCTAAAAATTTATTTTTGGTCTTAAGTTTTCTGCGTGAAGCTATATTGTGTTTCGCTGATACGAGGGTTTCAAAAATACGATCAAATTGTATTTTACGCGAGCGGTAAATTGGAAAACTACGCGTTTTGTGTTTCAATGAGTCCCTCAACGAAAAATAGCACTTCAGGTCGTCGACGCGTGGTCCCACTTGACGCAGTTTGCGCCCATATTTAAATTTAGTAGGTATCTAATTACGTATATTATTATGTATTCTGTATTGCTACAATATATTTGTGATCGTTGCAACGTTCTTTGTTGTCTACCTTGTATTTGACAATGAATTCAACTGGTGATAAGCTGCAGTTAAAAGCCCAATTTATTAAGATCCGCGGTAATAATATCAGTTATAGTCAACTTGTGGCAATAAAGTTATCGGAGAGCGCTTGATATACTGGATTCGAGTTGTATATGACTCAGTATGGTCAAATAAACGACTATGCACGAATGACGTAGGTGCATTAGAAACATCGACAAAAAACATCCATCAGACCACCTGCTTCTTATTTCGCATAGATAGATCGAGGGATTAGGCATTATCCTGAGAAAATTAAGAAAAGGGTTAACATGCTGTCTCTTTTTCCAAACCCAAATTAAAATAAAATTGCATATTGTGTTTCCTGGGAATTAGTAAATGAACTGAATTATTTCTTAATAAAGTAAAGCATGTATCGCTTATCTTCTAAATATTTTATAAATATATTGATTTAGAAGAAACTGAATGACTGACTGACATATCATCGCACAGCCCAAACCGCTAACGGATACGGAAACGGAAACGGAAACGGAAACGGGAACGGGAACGGGAACGCGAAAGCGAAAGAAAACATTTGCCTTCTTCCCAAAACTTCTATTAAAATTCATGCCCACAACTGCATAATCTCAGATAAAAGTCCCAATTCAACCTGTGATTGCAAGCATATTGCTAAAACTGAGGCTGTCAAATATTTGGGAGTTGAAATAGATGAAAACCTTAGCTTCAATAAACACATAACAACGACCACTGGTAGGGCTCGTTAATTAATTCACGCAATGAGATTACTTCGGAGCGCTAAAATCGGTATACTTGGCCCTCTACCGGTCTGTAATAAACTACTGCATTCTTGCTTGGAGTGGAGCTGTCAAGTCACATATGATTATTTGGAAAGAGCAGAAAGAGCCGGTTTAAAAGTATCCTAAAGAAAACCTTGACGATGTGACAGAAAAAGTTTGTATGAGGAAGCCCAAGTCCTAAGTGTGCGAAAAATATTTTTGATGCGGATTATCATGTTCATGCTTAATGCGTCTCCAAGCCTACCTACCTACAACGATCTCATTAATAAAAGAATTTCCAGTCTTCCTCTTCCTTCTGTTAACACATTATTTACCCATCGCTTCAGTAAATACCTGTTCCCATATTATTTTCGTTCGTTCAAAGAAATAAGACCAGTCAGTAAGTGGACTGTAAACACTTTTTCTTCAGCTTGGCGGATCTTCAAAGAAACACGACGATTCGATGCACACTCTTTATTTCTCTGCTGTAACACTCTCTGATGTCTCACAACACACTACTCTATTTACAATGGGGGTCCCTATTATCAGCAGGTAGGCGGCCGAGTGAAAATACCGGCGTTCTTTGTTCTCTGATTGGCTGGCGCTTCTCGGCCGGCGGCTGAGATCCTTCCAGGTATTTCTAAATCAACACGCTGGAAGAAAATAGCACGTGGACGTCGTCAACATCCTCCCCCCGGCGCAGGAGTTTCTCCGCAGCCTCCTCCGGTCGATGTCCCCGTGATCGACGTGCAGCGCGTCCCTTCCCTCTGGTCCGGGGAAGGTGCGGTTGTACTTCCTATATTGATCAGCTTGCTGACCGGTCTTCTGAATACGCCGCCTTTGGTGCGAACTTCCACCACTCGTACCACTCCGTCAGGCCCAGGTATGGTGCGAACCACTTCTCCTCTCGGCCAGGTGTTTCGCGGCAGAGAGAAGTCGGCGATGATCACGATGTCACCCGTCTTGATTTCCTCTCGCCGGCCGTGTTGGTCGATGCGTGGCACGAGTGTGGGTAAATACTCGCGTACCCATCGCTTCCAGAAGAGGTCAGCAAGCGCTTGTGCTGCACTCCAGGTCCGTCGGTCAGCTTCCGTGGTATGCCCGATAAGTGGCAGGCCTCTGGATGACCCCAACAGGAAATGGTTCGGGGTCAGCGCTTCGGGGTCGTCGGGGTCGACGGAAACATGTGTCAAGAGTCGGGAATTGACAGCATGTTCCGCCTCGACGAGCAGCGTGGAGAGCACCTCTTCCTTAGGTGCCCTCTCCTTTAGAGTGACGTGGAGCGCTGACTTCACGGACCGCACCAGTCGTTCCCACGCGCCTCCTTGATTCGGCGCTTCCGGCGCGATGTACTTCCATGTCGTCTGTCTGCCTATTGCGTATCTCTCCAACTCGGGCAGCCACTCTAGGTACGCCTTCTTCAGTTCTGCGTCTGCCCCTCTGAAGTTGGTCCCGTTGTCGGAGTAGATGACGCTCGGCCATCCACGTCGCGCCGCCATCTTCTAAGCGCCATGATCGCGGAGTTAGTGGATAGTGATGCCACCAACTCCAAGTGGACGGCTCGAGTGGTGAGGCACGTGAATAGTGCGCCCCACCTCTTCTCTCGACGGCGGCCGATGGTCACAGTCATCGGACCGAAGTAGTCCAGCCCGCAGCAGCTGAACGGTCTGGTGTAGGGCTGCAGGCGTTCTATCGGTAGGTCCCCGATAGGGGGACTCTGTGGTTTTCTGTTTCTGAGGCGGCACATTGGGCAGGCTGCGGCGATCGCTCGTACTGTTGGTCGCTCGTACGTTGGCCTCATGTACTTATAGGCGCGTCGGCTTTATTGATTCGCCCGTTGAGTTTCAGCAGTCCATCTTCCCATACGATGTTCAGGCGGTAGAGTGGACTCGTTCGAGGCACGGCGACTCCTTTCTTAGCACAGTCGATCTCAGTTGGGAAGGAGTCCCGCTGTGCCCGTTGTAGCCACAGGTCGGTGGCCGTCTCCACATGTTCATGGCTGAGCGTCGTCTTGCGATTACGACACCGTTGCACGAAGAGCAGTGCGTGAGCTGTAGCGCCTATCAGCCGGTCGTAATTTGAGAAGCGCTCGCTTTCGGGAAGAATGGCGTCTCGATCGTCTATGAGTGCCGCAGCGACGTGCAATACTTCGGGTGGTTCTTCTATCTTCACTTCGCTGCGTGGCCATTCGCTCCTGGGTCTGGTTAGGAACGAAGGCTCGATGAACCACTCGTCCTGCTCGCTCGATGGTGTGTAGCCGGTTCTCGTCGCTACGTCAGCTACGTTTAGGTGCGTTGGCACCCATCGCCGTTCCGTCGGTTCTTTACTTGCGTCACAGCAAACGTGCAGGCCTTTACGATGTATATCTCTCCCCCCGTGGTTGCCTCGGGGGACCTCCGATTCCTGAATTGTTTCCATTTCCGCTAGCTGCTCCGTCGTCGTAACGACGTGTAACACGTCTTGTTTCTTTTTTGTTTGTCGCGATGTTGAGCTGGGCGCCGTTCCGTGAATGACCCAGCCGAGCTGGGTTCTTGAGACGGCCGGTTCTTTGGGTCGTCCGCAGCACAACTCACGGGTAACTATGAGCGGCCAGTTGTCAGTCCCGATGAGGATCTTTGGTTTCGCATTCGTGTACACGATGTCTTCGTCTTGCAGATCGTTGAGGTGCTGTAGTTGTAGCACCTCTGCCGGGATCGATTGCGGCGTGAGGTTTAGGCGCGTCATAGTTTGCGCGCTGATTTGGTGGTCGCTCGTGTCGCGCGTGCCCTTGATCGTGAAGTTGACACGCCGACTCTTCATGTCTCGCGTCTCGCCGTTGATTCCCTTGACGTCGAGATGCGTGGTGGGACCGTCGGCGCCGATCTGTCGCGCCAAATCGTCGTCCATGAGGGTGATGGTCGAGCCCTCGTCAAAGAGCGCGTACGTCTGCTGACAGCCGCGCTTACCAGATACGATCACAGGACAAATCTTCAATTTCACGCTGCCGTGCGTAGAGGCAGCGGTGACGGTAGCTGTTTCTCTCGCGTCGTTGCCGGTGGTTAAAGCGGCTTGTGGCCCGTCGCTCTTGCCTCCGGTCGGGAGGCGGTGCGGGGCGGCTCACGCTTTGGTTGGGCGGCGGCGACGGCGGTGGACGCAGCATAGCCATGCTTCATAGCTGCTGGTTATGTAGATAGCTTGGCTTACCCTCTCGTAGCACGGCGATGGCGTTCTGCACTTTTATTGCGAATTTGTTTATGTCACTCGCACTAGTTCCGAGCTACGGCAGAGTGTTCAATTCGCCGAGCGCCATTGCGACTAAGGTCTCAGGTCGGCCGTAGCAGTGTTGCAACGTCTTCATAATTTCATCTGGATGCCTGGCGGAGCTCAGCAAGGCGGCCACGGATTCTCGGGCTTCGCCTTTCAGGCAATTGCGAAGCCTGGCTATATTCTCTAACGGCGAGAACTTGTAGAGCCGCGTCGTCTCTTCCATTGCGGCAGCGAATTGCGGCCACTCGAGAGGTGAGCCCGAAAATGCAGGCAGGTCTGAGGCTTGACGTGGAGGTGGCCGCGTTTTGACGACCTCCTTCAAAGCCGAGGCGAGTTGCTCGATGCCTCGTGACATTTGACGATCCGACGGCTCCGGCGACTTCCATCTACGGCGTTCGTTGCCGTAGGCTCGGTGAACCGGCTCAGGCGATTCGGATCGCCGGCGGCTATCGCGATCGATTCGACGGATCGATTCTGGCGACTCGGGTCGTCGCCGTTCGTAGTGACGGACCGGCTCAGGCGATTCGGATCGCCGGCGGTCATCGCGGTCGGTGCGGCGGACCGGCGCGGGTGACTCGGGAAGTCGCTGTCCGTAGCGGCGGACCAGCCCAGGCGACTCGGGGTGCCGGCGTTCATCGCGATAGGTGTGGCGGACCGGCGCGGGCGACTCAGGATGACGGCGTTCGTACCGGTCGATTCGGTTGACCGGCTCCGGCGACTCGGGTCGCGTGCGATCATCGCGGGTCGGGCGGCGAATCGGTGCGGGCGACTCGGGCCGCGGGCGTTCGTACCGGTCGGTTCGGCAGACCGGCTCCAGCGACTCGTGTCGCGGGCGATCATCGCGGGTCGGGTGGCGGATCGGCTCAGAAAAACCGGGTTGTCGGCGCTCGCACCGGTCGGTTCGGTAAACCGGCTCAGAAAACTCGGCTCGTCGTCGTTCATCGTCGAGTAGCTCCCCCCGTAGCGGTTGACAGGTCGCTGCGGTGGCAGCGGAGTCGTCCAGCCATGCGCAGACACGATCTAGCTGTTCCCCTGGTTCTGATTCTTCCGGCCCGCTGTTTATGTCTTCGAGGGCGGCGAGGTCGGCGGCTAGCTTGCTTCGGATGAGGTTGGCCTGAATGGCGGCCAACTGATTTCGGCTTTATACTTGAGTCTGGCGGCGATGCTGGCTGTAGACTTTGCTGAGCGGACGGTTCGTGCCCGCGGAGGTGCGACGCACGTGGTTGTATTCGGTGCGCCGCACGTGTTCGTTTTTGTACTCGTCGAAACAGGCTGCAGCGTTGTGTTTTTCGGCGTTCGGCCGGTCTGTTGAGCTGCACTGTCGTTTCGAGGTAGCGCCGAGGCGACGCGGTCCCCGGAGGATCGTTCCCCAGTGAGGATCTCACTAGTCACTGGGCGTGAAATCTCCGACGTGTCGCGTTGACTCTCCCCGGCTTCCGTAGAGTCGTGCCGATCTCGTACCGTCGTTAATGGCGATCTCGGTGGCTGGTCGAAAACCTGACATGTGGTTTCTCCCTCCCGGCCGGTCTGGCTCCTGGTTGCCACCATCTTGATTATCTTGCCGTTTCTTCTGCTGGCTCACGCGAAGACTGCTTGTTTGGATCCGGGCTCCGAAGGACCAGGAACTATTGGCGATAGACTGGCAATTCGTTCGTTCAAAGAAATAAGACCAGTCAGTAAGTGGACTGTACTTTTTCTTCAGCTTGGCGGATCTTCAAAGAAACACGACGATTCGATGCACACTCTTTATTTCTCTGCTGTTACACTCTCTGATGTCTGACAACACACTACTCTATTTACAATGGGGGTCCCTATTATCAGCAGGTAGGCGGCCGAGTGAAAATACCGGCGTTCTTTGTTCTCTGATTAGCTGGCGCTTCTCGGCCGGCGGCTGAGATCCTTCCAGGTATTTCTAAATCAACACGCTGGAAGAAAATAGCACGTGGACGTCGTCAACACATATATATATTACAAAGCTGTCAAAGCCTGTAACATAAAATTGTGCTCCGTTTTTGAAGCTAGAACACATATATTTAACCTGTTAATATCTTAGTCTAATAAATTTGCAGAAAATGTAATGTTAGCTGATAAATAGTATTTAAAATTTGACTTTAATTCGCTTTTTTTCTTCTCCTTTTTAGTATGTCAAGTTAATATACCTATTTAAGATAACATATGTAATAGTACTGGTAGTTCTGCTGTTCAGCTTGAATTATAAGACATTTAGTAAGTATATTTTAGATAATTGTCATGACGCGCCATAGCCGCATATTACGATTTTTGTATTGTTTTGATACCCATGATACAGGCCTAGCCTAGTGTGGGATCCATTGTTACCGTTTTACCATTGCATGTTACCTCTTATAATTTATCATTATTATTTATTAAAGCTAAAGCGAAATCAAAAGCGAAAGCGAAGGCGAAGGCGAAAGCGAAAGCGAATGGGAAAGGCAAAGCGAAAGCAAAGGCTAAAGCGAAAGCGAACACGAACGCGAACGTGAACGCGAACGCGAAAGCAAACACGAACGCGAAAGCGAAAGGGAAAGGGATATACAACGTGAAAGGGACAAACCCGTAATAAATCGAACCACCGGCTATACTAGATCACTACAGTATAATGAAATAAAAATAACAATCAAAAATCCAATAAAAATCGTCATTCCCATACAAGTTGGACGGGCGGCTGCACATTTTTTTGTATAGAAATGCCTATTTTTTGTGTTTTGGCTGTTATATTAATTCCATAATACTATATTGAGCTTGTATAGTCCGTGGTTTGATTTATTACGGGTATGTCCCTTCCACGTTGTAATAAAGATTGTTATATTTTATAAGTATTCAAACATTTCAACATACCAATTCATATTTTATAAAAAAATGTATGACGTAACAATCCCTATTAGAACCATTTTCGACTTTTACGCTACTAGTATAAATACAGTACTTACTTATGAGCCGTAATACTCAAAAGCCACTTTTAGCGTGAAGATGGGCGAGAAGGTGGAAAGCTTTCAAAATAGTGATGGTTTGCTAGCCTCATCGCCTTCTACGATCTGCGCATCTGTTATATTCTAAAATGTTACTTTCTGTAAAACAAGTATGGAAGGCGATGTTTATATTAAATTACTTCCCAATTCAATCTAGACGCCTGTACATCGTGATTTCAAGATAATCAAAATAGCACACAAATAACCCGGTACGAGCATCCCGGATCTAACCGGGAGACGGTCGCCATGGCAACGGCTGTCGCTGCTATTTCTGGTCGCTGCTTTGATCTCAGGAACGTTTCCAGTGATGCAGTGAGATAGTGTATTTGCAACATGTTTATTTGACATGCCTATGGGATTCCAAGCATTGGCATTTGTGGTCTAGATAAAAATCTATTTTCTGCCATTTTACAAGATGAAGCGAGTACCATAGTCAAAAACTATGGGACAATTCATTTATGGGACCTTTGTAATAACAAATTTACTATAGGACAGAGCTACAACAAAAAGAAAGCTGTTTTGTGTGGGAAAAATAGCAGCACATATTGAGTTAGCCCCAAAGTTCGAGACTTGTGTTATGGAATACTAACTCAACGATACTTTCATCATTTCAGCCGCATAACGTCACTGCAGGGCATAGGCCTCTCCCAACGATTTCCAAAATGACCGATCTAGAGCGGCCTGCATCCAGCGCTTTCCAGCGACCTTATTCAGGTCGTCAGACCACCTTGTGGGTGGGTGTCCTACGCTTCGCTTGCCAGTACTTGGTCGCCATTCGAGAACCTTTTTGCCCCATCGGCCATCGGTTCGTCGCGCTATGTGTCCCGCCCACTGCCACTTCAACGAACTAATCTGTCCCGCCCACTGCCACTTCAACGAACTAATCCTTTAATTTACAACAAATACATATATAGATAGACATCCAAGGTCAATCGAAAAAGATCATTCTCCATCTTGACCTGACCAGGATCGAATCCGGGACCTCCAGTGTGACAGCCTGGTAGGATGACCATTAGGCCACAAAGGTCGTCAAAGATGTATACATACAGTAAAAAAATCTAGGTCTATAGTATTTTAAAAGCTATTGGAAATAAAAGAGGGAAGATGATTGGACATCTTATAAGACATGACAATCAATTCAGAATAATAGTAGAAGTGGGAAGAGGCAGACCAAGGGTGAAGTTTTTCCAACCAATTTAGGTCCTACCATAACATTTAAAGGATGGTAGAGAGAAGAGAGGAATGGAGGCAGGTCCTCTTAACTCCAACGACAAGAGCTAGCTCTTAAATTACAAGAAGAGAGTTTTGACAACTTGTTCAACTTTTCCTTTTAGACACTGGTAACAGAGTAAACTTTATAGTCATTAGTGTATAATCAGCTGTCACAATATCTCAAGATAACAGTCATTGAGCATGTCAGGTGCCTGAAGGCAGCTTGAAATATCTGAAACCCATGTTAGCTATTAACACCTCGATAAAAGAGAATTACTGTATCGACTACTGCCAGTAGGGACATTAAAAAGATTAGGCGTCCGTTTACAAATTTGAAATTCCTCTTCATATCAGTACGAGTACTGTGGCATTGTGTGCATTATCTAATATCGCTCAGTTTGATGGAGGATCGTATGACGTACATACTCGTGTTATACGAAAAATTACATAATTATAGGTAGTACAAATATGGTGTAATTAGTGTTGTACACTACAATGGATTTTTAAGTTTTAAATAAGAAACTTATCTTCCTAGCATTTTATTTTCTAAAAGCTAGAAGGTCTTTGAAGACAGTCGTAGACCAATTTCAATTTACATAGGATATACGAGTAGGATACTTCAAAAACCACTCACCATCAAGTGGTCCGTATGCTTTTGTGTACGCACTCCAAGTTGTTCATAAGTTTTGCTCTGCTTTCTTCAGCTTGTGCTATTATTTATGGCTTATTCAATGTTCGTAAAATCGTTCATTGTTTGTGGTCAGCCTCCAATGTACGTAGGCCGTGGGATGGCTTAATCACAATGGTGCTGGTAGTACGCACTGTGGGAACCGCAGTATGGCGGGAACAATGTCTGTAGAAAATGCTTTACTAGACCTTTGTCTGTGCATAGGATTTTGAGAGATATCAAGGTCTGAACATAAAACTTTGTTTTAACTCTAATGTTACACCAATGCCCAATTGATAAAATTACAAACAAATCATTATTATCATCCGTCTTATATATCTATTAGGGAGGCGTAGCCCAGCAGTGGACAGGTATATAGGTAGGCTGATATAGAAAGAAACAAAATTTCAGCTCAATTTTAAAGTTGTGCTGAAATGTTCTTTCTGAATTTTAATATATTTGAGAGATTTAACGCTTTTATAATAGGTACCTAGCATTGTACAACTACAAATACAACTTTTAGTATGGGACCATCCTTGAAATCGCAAAAAACAATTTGCAGCTCCATACATTTCGGTACGTTAGTTATTTAATTTTGTATGGAGCTTTAGATTTTTTAATTCACGTTGTAGAACCGACAAGATCAGATTTTTGATGACTACGGCTGATTGTAGGATTTTCCCTTATACGAGTTTCAAATAGTTTTTTGTTATTAAACATTCTTATCACCACCACCACCACCAACCACGTGACCTCATCGCAATCGAAATTTTCTATCCAAGGAACTACAACCATACAGCCCAGTCGTATTGTGTGAAAGAGATAGCATCAATTTACGAAATGCCAGCGTGAGACGTATTGTTAAACTGAGCTAAATTGTAAGAGATTTATGAGCAGAGCTCGGATCTTGTGTAGCTATGTATAATATTACTCGTATTTTGAAAGGAAGTTTCGAAAGTGAGGCCACTTTTAGAGTGTTGGTGGGAAGAAGGAGATGGAAGAGTGATTTGTTTTGCCCTTCCAGGTTTTACGATCTACGCGAGGAAGAAGAAGCAGCTGGTACATTCAATCAGTTTTTTCTTTTCTCCCAGACAAGCAAGGAAGATTGAAACCAAATAATGAAATAAAGAAATAGTGGCAAAATACCACGTCAGCGGGGCTTGAACCAGCGACCTTGGTATTTCATTATTTAGTTTGAGTACTTTAATACTACATCTTGAATGCCTTAAAACCATATAAAAGGAAGTTCCAAAGGAAGTTTATCAGCAATGAAATCCTTAAGATCATCTATCATTTTAGTCTGCATGCTTTCTACCCATCTCTCAATCATCCGTGTACTTACGCACCGACCTATTACTTGTGCTATTGCTTATAATCGGCAGAAGCCTTTGATGTTGATTACAATCGTGGTTACATCGACAGTTATTTATTATAACCCCTGCAAGCTTCATCCGATTTCATTTTATCAATAGGAATGACAAATGGAAATATATGTTTAGCCCATCGGTTAGATTATTAAAAATATTGTACACGAATTTCTTTTTTCTCTGAGAAACAAAAAATGACAAATTCGCATTGAAATTTCGCATGACTTCACGGCTACGTACGATTTTTACATAGAGATGACGTCGCAAGCCCCCACTCCGGAACTTTGATGCTTCGTATCTTTGTGAATTTTTACTTTTTTGGCAGGCTGAAAAATATGCGTCCATTATTTTTGGATAACCTTAAAGACGGACCAATTACAATTTTACTTTTCTAACCCTGTCGTCACCCCTATTGTCAATTGAAATATTACTTATATTATTATCTTGTACATCACAATTAATTTAGACGTCCTACTTACCAGACGCCATAAGTAACACGTGTCAGCATTTATGTAGATACGAGTACTCGTAATATTGTCAGACGTCTTCTTTGCGCAAACAAACGTCTTACAATATTATATTTTCAGATGTTTTAATTATTTGAAATATATCTCTGCCTGTACCTATGTATGTAAAATAACTACCAAAATTCTGTCATATTTATGAGGTTTAGGATTCAAAGATTCAAAGATTCAAATGTTTATTCAGTAATTAGACCTTTACTTACAGGCACTTTTACACGTCAATAAGTATAATTTATGTTACGTGTAAAGTATATTAAAATTTAATTTATTTTTAAAGAAAAGCTACCGATACCAGCGCTTCGTAACGACCACTGCTGAGAAGAAACGCCGAAAGAAACTCATTTTCACAGTATTGGTCGCCTACTCGCCAGAAGGGCTTTGTCATATTATTATAATTGTCTTTTAATTAATAAATACTTATAATATAATACAATGTTGACACATTATAACATGTAATGCTTGCGAACCAGTAAACAAACATAAATTGCGTAATAAAAAATATTAAGTAGTCAAAAAAGCGAAGCCGAGCTGACCAGTCCCTCCCGGCAGCACCCGTTCACGAGTTGACGCACGGATCAGCCATCGTTAAACTCAACCATATTAGAGGGAATCCAACGACCCGACCAGCGACGCCACCACCGGATTGGACATTTTAGTGAGCATGAAAAACCCGAACTCGCAGACCTTGTCAAGAGAAAATATTAATTATATGTTGGTCACTTATTGATCGCAGAGCATTTACATGTTTTTACAGTAGGCTTATTATGGTAACAGAAAATGCAGCTATTTATGTTTCATGTGTGGAGTGTAATGGAAAATGTTTAGGAAGTATCCACGCGTTTTTATCTCTTAAATAATCATTGATAGTATAGTACGCATTGTTCAATAAAACTTTTTTAACATGTGTTTTAAATTTTGCCATTGGTAGGTTAACGATCGCTTCGGGAAGTTTATTAAATAATGTTATACCTAGACCTAAGAGTGACTTTCTAGTTTTAGCAAGTCGAAATTTAGGCGTATGAAGCTGATTTTTGTTGCGAGTATTATAACTGTGAACATCACTATTTTTCTTGTAATTATTTAACCTAGATTTAACAAATAGAAGATTGTCGTAAATAAATTGAGATGTCACAGTAAGAATATTTATAGATTTAAATAACTCTCTTAAGGAATCGCGTGATTTTAGTCCGTAGATCGACCGAATTGCTCTCTTTTGTAGCACAGAGATAGCATGTATGTTAGCCGCTTTACCCCATAAGAGCAAGCCATATGACATTATGCTGTGAAAATAACTAAAGTATACTAGCCTAGCAGTTTCAACGTTAGTACACCGTCTGACCCTCCTCACAGCATATGCTGCCGAACTAAGTTTCTTGGCAGTGGCCTCAATAAGTTTATCCCATTTTAAGTACCAGTCTACAGTTATGCCTAAAAATTTGGTGTTGGGTACCCATTCTAGAACTTGACCATTAAGACTCAAAGGTAGGGAGAAGTAAAGAAGAGAAAAATATCTAGATTTAAAATATGTATCTCTATGGCTTTATCATTAAGGTAGAACTAATCGATACTTTTTCTATACAAATTTTGGAGGGAAGTTCCTCCACTTTTTGACATTGTACATGCAAAGTTTAACATGATATCGTTTTGTCTCATAAATTTTAGTAATAATAGTAAAATTAAAAGCCATTAAAAAGCTATGAGCCATCAAAGATTTTTTTTATTTATTTTGATTATTATTGAAGATTTTAAGTTTATTAAAATTATTTGTAATTGATTTATGCAGTAACTTTTCCATAAAATCCCTTCCAAAAGGACTTTACGTATTTTATTACGCGATCGGTTTACTATTAATTATCGTGTATTTCACCTCACTGCTTCGCCCAAACACAATGTTAGTTGAGGCAGCATGCTTTTAGGCCGCGCCCGCCTGTGAGTTCGAGCCCGCGACAAGTTCAACCTTAGGAACCACTGCTTTCCATATCTTACCGTAGCAATCAATTTAATAAAGAATATGGGCAGAAGTACCTAAAATTTTAAAATTAGAAATATATATTATCCAAATAGTAAAATTCACGCTATATTAAAATAAAGGTCAATTTAGTCAACGAAATTAATTAAGAGTTAATTAAGATAAAACAAATCATGATTCATAGCTGGTATCAAACCACAAACGTCACGTACACTATAAACATATTATAGCCGTGAATCAGGGTCACGCAAAATGCGCGTACGCAAGATATCGATTAGAACGCGTGCACAATAGCACACACATTGTGAGAGGCAAAGCTAAGCTTGTATGGAATTTTTAAAGTCCGGTTCCGTTTTATATTAGTAACCGACATAAAAAACGAGGATATTATCAACTCGAATGTATATTTTTTTATGTATGTTCCCCGAGTCCTCGACCAATTTGGAAAATTCTTTTATGTTTGAAAGGGCATACTTGTCAGGTCGTCCCATAGGAATTTTATCAAAATTGGTGTTATTTGGTGTTGGTCGGTTTTTAGTTTTGAATAATTAATTTGCTGTCACGCACACCAGTCTTTTTCTCGAGTCGACAGGTTTCTAACATAATTATGTAGTAAAAATGTACAAATTCAGACAAATTCATACTAATAATTTGCTTACGACGATCAATTTCTCTTTTGGCTGAACGACCAAAAAGTACTTTACATCATGCAATCTATTGCTGCCATAGAGCTGGTCTGATGATACAGTTGTCTTCCTTAACTACTTACTAGAAGTACAAAATAAAAAAAAATGCTTATTTAGTCCTGTAGCGGTTGAATTAACACTTATTGATTTAACAGCCCGTGTAATCCACAAAGGGGCTACGATGCGTGTAGCGAAAGGGACGCCATTTGCCGCACCTCACTTAAAAAGTGCGAGTGACTAGAGCGGGTACACTTCAAGGTGCTGTGACTTGGAAAAAAGGTTATATTTAAGTGTTGGCCATTGGCGACTATGTAAGCATCTTCTGGCAACGATTTCTGGCTTCTTTGGATATTATATCTCAAGCTAGTTATATATAATTATATATGTACCTATATCAATTATGCATAATAATGTTCTCATCAATACGTAGGAATGTTCCTTGCTGAAAGTTGTTAACTTAATTGACTGAATCTACTTTTAAAATAACTTCTTTAGTAATAAACAGAATATTTTCTTTAGTAATTTATCTGTACACTATTTTTATGGATAATCGAAGAATGCAGCTGTGCCAGAAGGCACATCTCTATAAAAAATATCGTAATGGTTCCATCACATAGATACTCCATAAAAAATTTACTTTTTCAAATTTATGTACTTTTATTATCGTACGTTGTTACACATTTTGATTTATTATCTCTAATTAAATCGTCAAATTATCTCATTTATCTCAACTAATAAAATAAAGAGGAAAGATTCGATTATTTGTTTGTTTGTTTGCATCGAATAGGCTGCGAAACTACTGGTCTAATTTAAAAAATTCTTTCACCGTTGGAAAGTTACACTATCCCCGAGTGACATAGGCTATATATGTAATATTTACAAAAAAATACCCGTGCGGAGCCTAGGTAGGCCGCTAGTGTGGCAAAATATCAAGAATATAAGAAAGTGCCCCATTAAATACCGGTAGGGCGACAAAAAGGTTCAAAGCAAGGCGAAGCACCTTTCTCTGTTCGCTGTCGACAGGAATACGCATTTTATACCTTGTTAACATTAAATTAAAGTGGTATTTGTTGTAATCATACTTCCCCCGTTCCCGTAAGTCCCCGATCAGCGACGACCCTGCGAGCAAACGTCAGGGTCGCTGAGGTGGCTACAATTTTCTACAATAAATTAGGATATTAACTGATTCACAATGTTTATTTGTTTAGGGTTGGCTCCAAAGTAAAATATTTTCTTTTATAGATACGAAAACGTCATATTTATAGGAATACGATCCCTATTCGGCTTTATCTTGACAAAATATAACCAATATACAATATAGCTACATACTCGTAATATAATTATCAAGATTTTATGAAATAAAATATAAAATGTGAATAATTATAAAATACTTAAAATCTATAATAACGAAGACTCTAAATTTCATTGGAAAGTTCTTTTCATGTGTTAGTTTTTTTATTAGTACGCGAAAATTAAGATGTATTAGCACGGTATTACCATTCGTGTGAAAATAAATATAACGTATTTATAGCATTGTTATAGAGAGAGATCGAAGTTTAATGATGCAATCTGGTGGTAAATGATTAATATCTTGAGTTTTTTATTACCAAGGCGAAAACAAAGGATTAACACTAATAGATACTGCTTTCATAAAATCACAACTTTCGTGCATAATTATTTTTCATTAATATCAACAACAAAAATGTTTCGCAGTCATGTTACTGCCTACAAATTGTAAGACTATATTTTCAAAACATACAACACAGCTGGCAGCATGGCTACCCTCCAGTGAGTCAGCTGACAGGTGCTTCACCCCGAGCGCGAATAGCCGCGTCTCGCCAGAATACGAGTTACTTGCTGCAGTTACAGTGATTCATGGCACTTGGGATCGACCATAACTAACATACGGAGGCGGTAGACTCTTTTATGGGTTATTCTATTCAAGAACATTCAACTTTTAAATTTGATTTTAATGAATGTGGTTTTTATAAATAGTTTAATAATAACCATACTAGTTTTATTGTATTGACCGAATAGGTACTTATAAACTTTTCCTTCTAACTTCTCTGGACAAATTTTAGCAGGGGACCCATACTGCTACCCTGCGGTACTACTTGTATTTTATGTATGTATCGAAAATACCATTTTAAGTATATTCCAGTCGAAATTACTAATTGCACTTGAAAACCACAAAAGAAAAACAAGCGTTTACAATTTTTTAACGATTTTGTTTTATTAAATTTACAAGGTTAAACTAGATTATAAAAATTAAAGGATCTTGAGAATATAACAATTATTACTCTACCCTGTGGTACACATGTTTAGATAATTTTTGGAACATTGTTTTCTTTAATTAATGTCTTATCAGAGGTTTCATAGATGAGCTCCTTGTTAAAATTTTATCACTGTGAGTAATGTCAGCAGTCGTTGTCATTATTTCAATCTTCATATCTACATAAATGAATGGTTAGTTGTTTCTAATAAGGTATACGTTAAGAACGAAATCGACTTCATCCTAACGACGAAGAGACGAATATTCAACGATGTCTCAGTGATCAATCGGATCAAAACCGGGAGCGATCACCGAATATTAAGAGGCATCGTGAATATTGATCTCAAAGTCGAAAGGTCGCGGCTGATGAAGTCGACGTTCCGACCGTCGCAGGTCCAGATCGAAAACTCCGAAGGCTTCCAGTTTGAACTGTCGAATCGCTTCGAAGGCCTCCAGGATTGCGTTACAGTGGACGAAATAAACCAAGGGTTTGTAGAAGCTGTCCAAGCGGCGGGATCGAAGGTGTTTAGGTCCCGCCCCAAACGAAAACCTCAGAAAATCTCTGGTCAGACCCTAGACTTAATGGCAGAGCGACGATCAAGGCCACTGCAGACCTCCGAAGATGCTGAATCATATCGGCTGCTCAATAGAAGTATACAAAAGTCCTTGCGACACTATATCCGCTCATTTAATACAAAATGTATTCAGCGGAGACGATCGAGCAGAACAAAGGCTCCAAAGTGTTCGCAAGGGCTATGTCGGTTGGGCAAAGCCGATTGATGAAGCTGAAGACGGAGGTCGGTGGCGTGGTGTCGACAAAGGAAGGGGTTCTAGCGGAGATCGAGAGGTTTTATGGACAGCTATATACCTCAGTTTCTCAACCCAGCGAACAAATGGCTAAAGACCCAAGAGCCAAGCTGACCCGACACTATACCGAAGATATCCAGGACATCAGCCTGTACGAGATTAGGATGGCCCTTAAACAGCTTAAAAATAACAAGGCGCCGGGCGAGGATGGAATAACAGCAGAGCTTCTGAAAGCGGGCGGAACGCCGGTACTGAAAGTCCTTCAGAGGCTCGTTAATTCCGTTCTGCACGAGGGCGTAACGCCAGAAGCGTGGAACAGGGGCGTGGTGGTCCTGTTTTTCAAAAAGGGAGATAACACTCTATTGAAGAACTATAGGCCTATCACGCTTCTGAGTCATGAATATAAGTTGTTTTCAAGGGTCATCACCAATCGTCTCGCAAACAGGTTTGATGCGTTCCAGCCTCCCGAACAAGCCGGTTTCCGTAAAGGCTTTAGCACCACGGATTACATTCACACGCTGCGGCAGGTTATAGAGAAGACGAGGGAGTATAACCGGCCGTTATGCTTAGGGTTCGTGGACTATGAAAAAGCCTTCGATTCGATCGAAACATGGGCCGTGCTTCAGTCTCTCCAGCGATGCCGTATTGACTATCGGTATATCGAAGTGTTGAAGTGCTTATACAGTAACGCCACTATGTCAGTCCGAGTACAGGAGCAGTGCACGAGGGCTATTCCACTGCAAAGAGGTGTAAGACAGGGAGACGTTATATCTCCGAAACTGTTCACCGTTGCACTAGAAGATGCCTTCAAGCTTCTGGAATGGGAAGGATTTGGCATCAACATTAATGGCGAGTATATCACCCACCTTCGATTTGCCGTCGATATCGTTGTCATGGCAGAATCGATGGAAGACTTATGCTCGAAGACCTAAATCGAGTTTCCCAACAGGTGGGCCTAAAAATGAACATGGATAAAACGAAAGTAATGTCGAATGTCAATTGATCCAGGCAGGAAGTTCCAGCTTCGAGGAAGAGGTCTTTCGACGAATTCGACTCGGTTGGGCAGCGTTCGGGAAGCTACGCAGTGTCTTCTCGTCCAAAATACCTCAGTGCCTCAAGACGAAAGTGTTTAATCAACGTGTGTTACCAGTGATGACTTATGGCTCTGAAACGTGGTCCCTTACTATGGGTCTCATAAGAAGGCTCAAGGTCACTCAACGCGCTATGGAGAGGGCTATACTCGGTGTTTCCCTACGTGATCGAATCAGAAATGAGGAAATTCGTAGGAAAACAAAAGCCACTGACATAGCCCAGAGGATTAGTTCGTTAAAGTGGCAGTGGGCGGGACACATAGCGTGACGAACCGATGGCCGATGAGGCAAAAAGGTTCTTGAATGGCGACCACGTACAGTACAGGCAAGCGAAGCGTAGGACACCCACCCACAAGGTGGTCTGACGACCTGAATAAGGTCGCTGGAAAGCGCTGGATGCAGGCCGCTCTAGATCGGTCATTTTGGAAATCGTTGGGAGAGGCCTATGTCCTGCAGTGGACGTTGTGCGGCTGAAATGATGATGATGAATGATACGGTAAGCCTAGATTATAAATACAACAGGAGCGTCATCGTTTTCGTGAACATCGTTGTTGACAATTTCTCGTATACATCTCGTTTCATTCTAAATACTGATTCACAATTCACAATGAATTTTGCCTCTTAGTATAATACAGGTAAGAGCTATAAGAATACTGTCAAATATAAATTTGGTAAAAAATAGGTAACAAGAAATGACACCAGTCTTAAAAGGTTTAGTCATGCATATTGTTTTTATTTAATTAGTAATTTTGAATGCCTAGTAAATGTTTTATTATACATTTGGATTGCATTTAGACTTTGGAGATTGCATACGAGTATGTCCAGTCTCCATGAAGAAAAGTGCCATTCACTTGTTCAAGTAGTGAATTCAATGTAGTTTCATCGTCATCATTTCAGCCGCAAAATGTCCACTGCTGGACATTTGCTAAATACACGCGAGGCTACGTACGTTCATGTTAATAAATTAATGCAGCTGGTTAAACCTGTCTTTTACATAAAATACTTTACATACCTATACACTTGCGTAAAAGACACATGCGTCTTACACGAGCGCACTTCCTGCCTCAAGTTATTGTCATCTCCGGTAGCTTTCATAACAGTTAATAAAAATCTTTATAGGACAGACATCTCTAATGTATGCTTTGATAGAAAATCTTTAATAGTGATTAGTTTACTAAATTAATCTGTCTCTTCTCATCTTAAGTTCGTTATCTATCCCTTCTCTCATGCCTCTGGCCTTGGCCTGTGTATTACTAACTGGCCTTACGTATTCCATCTATATCTTTTCTGTTCTGCTCTTTTTTAAGCTTTTTATTTTAGCAGATTTTTACATTATCCAACTATTGTACATTTTATTTCACCGAACCAATAGAAGTTTTTTCCCGATTGATCACGATGTAAGTACAGATGGTAATATGGGAAAAATACTAACATTCCTACCAGTAATTTCCATTAATTACTTACCGACATGAATTCTATTGTATTCACGCAGATGTACATTGACAGAAGTCTCTATTCTTTTAATGCTATTGTTCCTGCCCTGCATAACAAGATCTGTGTTATTGGACCATCTTCTCTGTAGTATTCAAAGGCAAATAAATATTCCATTCGCTAAGAAGGTCAGTAAGCACTTCTATTTTAATACAAATCAGATGTGTATGATGTAAATGCCCAAACAAACAGAGCATTAAATAAGACATTACATAATGGAGTACTAACGCACAGGACACAATCCGGTTAGGCAAGCCCATCTCTAAAACAAGATCTTTCTATATATAGAGATAGACATTCGATAACATATAGAGTTTTATGGAAAAGTAGGTTTCTATTCAATATAATCCAAAACTAATTCACTTATACAGAAAATAGATGCCATATTAAAATACTAACAAGATATCCCTTGACGGGCACAAAACAATAAGATTTTGATAATAGATAGACCTCTCGCAACTTCACTCCCACACTAAGTACAATTAGTAAGTCTAATCTTCACTTTAATGGTTGTTCGAAAGTTTATTATTTCTGAAGACGGTTCCCGTTATATTCGAACATGTCCACATCCGCACTGTCACAGTCACAGTCTCTGCAGATAAGGGCTCAGAATAGACGTCATTAACAAGAGACGCAGCAAGAGCGTAATTAGTTATTAGTAATTATAAATTACCGTCTGTCTAGCACCCGCTAGACAGACGGTAATTTATAATGATGATGTTCGTGATAAAATACACACATTGTTGGATTTTAGAGGAGCATGCCTCTTAAAGTTAAAACAGGGAAAAGAGCAATTTATACAAAAATGTCTTTTTAAGTACGTATTTTAAGAAATTTCAAAAATCTAGTTGTAGTATTTTATTTTATTTACAATTTTTTATGCATTTATTGCTTCTTGAAAAAGGACATCGGTATGATATAACCCAACCTTTTAATATAATACCTACCTGATTAAAAACAATGTTGCAAAATTTAAGTTAATTTCAACTTGATTAGTCATCTGGTCACAAATTCTGTGTCGAAAATGATAATAATGCAACTCTGTTGCGAAAACGACAAAAAGCAGCTGAATTTCGGTCAAATTTGTAACATTTATCGACAATGCAATGAAGACAGAGTGTAGAAATTGAATGAATAATCGCTTACATCGCGTTCCTACACGACATTCTACATATCGTTAAAAGTTAATACTGATTTTATAGTAATGCTTATTGATTAAAGTTATGATAGTGTCGTGTTATAAATAGTTAGGGGTGTTAAAATGGCTAGATGAAGTAAGTATTTATTTTTCGCAAGATTTTTCCTTTTTAATAAAATGAGTACTTTTAATTGCAAATTGACATGTCAACGTAGGGAAGAAAGCAGTTACCTTTTTATTTGTTATAAGTACGATTCGCATTAAAAAAATACTAGCCATTTCTTTATCTCTAGTATCATTTTTACTTAAAATATTTTCTAGGACATGTAACATGTACGATAATAATCTTTGACCATACTTACCTATAAATAAAATTATAGCTGTCTATTTTTTATGCAGATTCATTCTTAAAAATGCAGTGGTGGCCCAAAGTCGACTGCGAGTTCCCAATAGTAAGTTAAAAGCAGCGGATGATGAAGTAAGAAAGAAGAAAGGAACAGAAAACAAGTACTTTACTAAAAAATCAAACATTGAAATCTAAACCGACATCAATAAAATGGAGACATAATTGATAGGTAATTACTAATTAGTAATCAGCCGAAGAAAGATTATTTGTTTCAGTGGTGGTCAAACCGGTGACATTAATATTGAAATGTTCTGCTAACCTATACACATGGCCATTTGAAATTCAAAATAGCCGTTCAAGAGTTGTCTGGTCTGGTGTGCGACCACACTAAATGTCAAGTTTCCATGATAAATAAATAGAACTCACTTGATAAAATGACTTGTTAAAATACTTAGTTCTGTTGATTTTTGAGCAACGTTGCCAAAATATTATACCTAGTGTAGTCATTATGTGCATTCAATGTATGGGAATCAATATTTTTCGGATCAAGGCATGAGCCTTGGCACACTTGTTCCTTAGGCAGACTAGTGTGGAAAACGCCCGGGAGGCAGCGGCTTACATCCCGCAGGGGGGTAGGAGGACGAGGTGAAGTTTTCTTATTCCTCGCGCAGGGTGACTCGTCATAACTGCTAATTTATAGCTACTAAGACAAGTTTGGTATCGTTTTCAGCTAAATAAAGGATGGTCGATTGATTTCTGAGACAAAAAAAAGAGCGTTTCAATACAAATAAATTGAATAATACTCAAAAAAAAATGAATTAAGTAAACTTAAAACATGTAACAGGATCTACTTAAAAAAAATTGATTTAAAAAGCCGCATTCATACAGATTTCAAAGATATAAGTTTTGTTGAAAAATATAATAAAAACATGGTTTATTATTATTTGGAATTTAAACATAGTTTCTATCATAGTTAATAAAACTTAGGAAGAAACCAAATTTTGAAAATTTTTGATACCTATCATTATTTTACTTGGAACACATAAGTAAATTTAGGTACTAAGCTTATGATATCCATTATATAGTTATTATTTTCTATACTTAAATGATTTTGCTTTGAAAATCGATTTTTTTATTGAAATTGACAACTTTTTTAAATCATCGGTCAGGAAGATTTTGAAACGGCGATATCCACCCCAACCCCATACATAGACAGCTTGAACTGAAACACCGCCCGCAAGAAATATTGGTAAGATGCAGCGGCTTTTGTAGGAGGTGTATTTTCTAACGTGCAATCTTTTATTTTAAATAAATGCTTCAAGGCTTCGTCCACCCTCGAAAATGAACTGGACCTAAAAGAAAAAGTATTTAATCCACCATCCTTTAGCTGGAAAGGATGCCAAACTTGCCCTAGTGGCTATAATTTAGCAGTTATGACAAGTCACAGTGCGCGCGGAGTAAGAAAACATCACTCCTCCCGCTACCCCCCAGCGGGGTGTAAGCAGCTGCCTACCGGGCATTTTCCAGACAAGTCTGGCTAAGGAACATGTGTGTCAAGGCTCATGCTTTGATTCAAAAAATATTGGTGTTAGCGTATACCCGACTCTTGTTAGTTCTGAAGATCTAAGCCTTACTTTCATATTATTTCAATGATCGCACCAAGCATGCCTAACGAAAATTTGACGAAACAGAAAGCTAAAGCAAAGCTAAATGATGAATAACATCTTTTATCGAAGTTAGTTGAAACTAATTGACCAAATCAATAAGCACTGTGTTATAATTTTTTAATACTAAAATCCGATTCAAGTTTCCGCCCCCAAATACACAACCGATTTTAATAAAATTTCTATGGGACCTGACAAGTATAGCCTATATAACAAAAAAAGAATTTTCTTAATCGGTCCAGCGTCTCTGAATAATCGGTGAACATGCATAAAAAAAGATCGCGATGAATTGATGAACTGCTCCTTTTTGGAAGTCGCCGGTTAAAGAGGTTAAATTAAATCATGACATTAGGCTGAAAATATAAAATTATTTGATACAAGGAAACAATAAAATACGAAGATATCATCAAAGTACAAAGTTTACTTTACTTATTAAACAGACGAACGAAAATGACTATAAGGTTCTATTTACAAACAAAACCAGGCCAAGGATCGAAAGAGCTAATCTATTCGATACATCGATTATAAACATCTCTAATCGTATTCATTTTATTTCATTGCCACTTCGACTGTTTACAAACCATTTCACCAGGCCAAGGGTGTATAATATCATCGTGAAAGTAAATCAACACTAAATTGATCGACTAAAATCTATGTATTTTCCTTAATTGTCTCAAAGTGTTATGATTAATAAATAAAATATTTTCTACATGGCAAAATTGCGGCCTTTGCTGTGTGATTTCCGACAGAGTGGAATAGGATATGACCACTCCAATACTCCCCGTGAATGTAGTAGAATTTGACTTAGGAAATACAAACTAAACAAAGCTTACAAACATCAACAATTACCCCATCCCGTGTGGCCAGCGTGGAGAGTGTAGGCCAAATTCTCTTAACTACTCTAGCCGGCTAAGTATGGCTCTTATAGTACACAGGGAGTCGTGCTACTGCAGTGAAGACTAAAAAAGACCTGATTTGTTGACCAAAATTGCTACTAAGCAAATCATTTGGATTGTTGAGAAGACTACCAATGTGAATTACCACCAATATAGTATTCAAATATCCTAATATGATATTTTGCAGTTACCTTAGGTATTCATAGGCGTCCCCCCGACCAGGTTTCCATCTTGTAGCGATAGGGAGCTCAGCACCTGCGGCCTGCCACCCGCAGGGAATCGAAAAGAAACCCATGACCTGGAGAGACCTCGGCCTCTCCGGGCCGGGCGGAAGCCATTCCAGGTGGGAATGGCCTAGCTGTGAGGGAAGGGGGTGAACTCCCTTCTTCTATTGTAGCCGTGGCAGGGGTCACAAGGAAAGAGGAGTGATGATGTTACGTTGCCGCTCTCCCTATCCTCAGCGAACAAGCGTGGCCGTGGCGCTTGGCAATGTGTCGGTGGGGCCGCAGGGGAAAAGTGTCGGTGTTACACTACCGAGCGCCGTCAGGCAGACCTGAGGCAGGGCCTTCCTTTGCAAGCCACAATTCATGAGGACTGGTTGGACGGTGGCAGTGGAAACGGGATTCCATCGTCGGACAGACAGCCCTCCGGAGTGGAAGGCGCGTTTCGTGTCAGTGCGCCTTTCCTTGTCAGGCCGAGAGGCCAAGCCGATGGCTGCTCCGGCCTTTCTGACTAAAATCAAGGATAGAGTTAGTGACTCAAGGCCGCTGACGGAGGTAGCGGCCAGCCGCCTCGAGGCTGTGGAACATGAAGAAGCACACGGCCCCGATTGGAAGCGGTTGTGGCGGTGAAACCGTGTGGTTTTTAGTGGGTGCAAATTCCACATACCCACCCGGCTTCCCGTGGCTGGGTGGACGAGACGGCAGGTATTTTCTTGACGAAAAAGAAAAGGTATTCATACGCAAAGATTGTAATAATATGCTGTCAATTTAACACGACTCGATACATCGACTAAACATCTCTTTTCTCTAATCCTATCGATTTTAGAGTCACATTGTAAGTCATGCTTTCGCCATTGTGGCGCAGTGCCAGCGATCCGTATCACTTTCACTCCTTAATCAATCCCAACTCGGAAATCTTACCGATATAATAATTCTGTAGGTGTATCTTGCTAGGAAACTGTCAAGATATGCTAATTCACAATCGCACTTCTCCCCGAGAATCGAAAAAGGTCGTTTGTTGACACTTATATAGAATATTTTAGGTAATATGAAGGAATTTATGATATCTTCATTTATCTGTTAAAGATTCCACCTCCTGGAAACTGCCAAGTAAACAAGCTATTAGTAACAGTGCTACGGCATATCCACAGGCAACCAGATCGGTCTAGACGATACCAGTTACCGTATTGGTAATGACTTAAATACATATATAATATCACGTATCAAGTAAATTAAAAGACAAAAAATGAGATGTCGGGACAATGTCTCTAAACACATTTTCCCTGTGGAAGATTTCGGGATGAGGTTAAAACAAAACTGAATAAATTAACTGAAAATATGCAACAGCAGTATGCGTAGGATGTCTGTCGGTCTGTCTGTCTGTCTGTAATCAAATTTTGCAATAACTTGCAAAACCGCGAAGTGGGTTAAATTTAACAATTTAACCCACTTCCCGGTTTCCGATTGAGCTGAAATTTTGCACCCATACGTATATCACGTGACAATGCAATATTATGATATGCAGCTAATTTTTTAATGAAGTTGGAAGGTGGCCATAGGAACTTTGTAATGAAACGACGCAATCCCATCGAGTTTGGGCTCGTTTGATTCATCTTGAGGAGTAATGGAGATAAAAGCTTGTTTTAAGATTTTTTTTTAATAATTTCTCGTTTAATATTTCTCCGTCTACCTACATTTAAACATAATGTTTTCCCTATATATTTTTTGTTCCAACGCTTGACCGACCTTTGTATAAAATCTTTCTCTGGTACTTAAATGACAAAAATTTTCCTTGATCTTCAAGAATTTTCTCCAGATTCCTGAGGCTTTTGGAAAAACCCCAAAAAAAGGTCATTTCATATGTAAACAAATTCATAGTTTCTCTTTATAGCGTCAAAATGCTAGAAATATCATCAGGGTCAAGAAGTCAGTGCATGCCCAGCTCTGGTGGAATTGTTTTCACTTTTACCGACCGGTTTATTTGGCAAATAGATTCGACTGGTCATGTGGAACGGTTTACTAGGTTAATTTGGAATTTTGTAGCAGGAGTTGCTATTTTAGTTTAGACTGACGCCAAAAATTGGTAGAGGTTTTCACTTGGTTAGATACATTCTTTTATTCAAGCTAAATCTCAGTATTTAATTTTATTTACTAACAGGTTTTTTTTTTGAGATAACGTGTTTGTTTTTTTTTGTTTTACTGCATTAAATTTCGTAAGCTAGAAGAAATTATGCTTTAAGACTAAATATGCAAAAGTGAGACGCAACTAAACCTGAAAAGAAGATCTCGTCTTGGCGGGGAAATTCCTGTGCTCCCAGATCAGACAGTGCTAATTTTCCCAGCCACACTAAAGGCGGCGTTTATACATTTCGACCAGCGATATTTTTACGCTCGAAATGTATCGCATCCCATATCGCTGATTCGTGTCGTGTCAGCGATCTGCGATGGTGTCTCAACTCAAGAGCTGACTGTCGTAGTGACGGACAGCTCTTGAGTTGAGACACCATCGCGTACCATAAAATGCTGTATTAGCAACGAGCCGTAGCACCCGTGTAGCCGGTTACATTTCAACAATTTACTAGTGCAATTTTAAAGGGAGTTGTAATGCAAATAAAAAATTTTTCGAACAAATTAAAAGCTTAATTAATCGGATGATTTTTTATATGATGGCTATACTTGGTCCCTAGTTTTTTTTTTTATTATATTACTGCCAAGTTCTGGCTTCAGTGTAATCTGTGTTTATAGAATATTGCGGTTAGGCAAAGGCATATAAATATTTTCGTAATCAAAACATGTTTATTAGAAGACAAGTAATTAAAAAGAGAATTGAAACAATCATCGTCATTAAGAATATTTATGGAAATATTGGCCTGTTTTTTCTGTTCAGAAAAATACTCGTTTATGTAAATACATTTCTGTACATTCCTAATTATTCATTTAATTAATTAATATGGCAGCAAATAATCAAGCTAAGATATTCACTCTAAATAAAGAAACCGAGAGACGGCAAAGTCATTAACTTAGTTAATTACTTTAATGTGCTTGTTGATCCGTTAACTTGCTAACCACACTGTGCCTAAACAAACTGCTTAATTTAGATAATTCCGAGAATCGGTTAACTAAGTATTGTTTTCTTTTTTTCCAGATCTTATCACGAGCATCAGGCCATCATCGTTATCGAGGCTCCAGGAGTGTTTAGATTATTGATTAGATACGAACATCTCAATACCAGGAAAATATAAAGCAAAAGGTGTGATCTTGAATTCTAAACATCAGTCAGTCATTCGCAGACGTCGAAACAACTGCGCGATTTGAATTTAAGATTTGGAATTCGGTTAATTTCGCCGAAGCGCGTTCACACTGCGCGTTTAGTGGTGGTGTCGTGAAAGTGTGGAGTGGACCTTTAGCTTTTTTAAAATGGCCAGCACTGGTAGCGAGATTTGGCTGCAGTGGTTTGCGTGCTGCTACCAGCCCGCGGCGCAGGCGCAGCGTTCCAGGCGGAGGATAGACAGATCTATGATCGGTGCACCTACGAATTTCCAACACACAGGACATATAGGTGAGCTATTATCATCATATATCAGATTAGAAATAATTATCTACATGTCTAGGTTTTAGGAATATTCAACAAGGAAATATCTTTAATGCATAATGTCATGACGTAGGTACACAGGTAGTACATTCAAAAGATGACACCATCTGGTTCTTTACGGCGGACCAATGGATTATAATTTCACAAGACCTCAGTTGTCTATCAAATGAGTTAATTTGAGTTTTTTTAAGTTGATAATCAACTCATATAAAATTATGGAAGGTCGTCTTTTTTAGAATTTATAGTATAATACTTATAAATTAGTAAAATATAAAACATTACAAAAACCTAACCTTATGTCCCTGGAAATTATCGGGGTAAGGCCCAGCTACCAGGGAGGTGGTCTGGTCGAATCCCCAAAATCTGATACCCTAGTGGATCCGTTCTAATTTAATTATCTTTTATTCCGGTCTCATCCCCCGTGCAGGGTATCAAAACAGATATATTGTATTCTGGTCGGATATCAGAACGACACGGCTTGAACTGACGTTATGTCTAGGAGTACTGCCTTCTGAATCTGACCCTTGACCCAGCCATCAGTTAGGGTCTTAAAGTGTTGATAAAGAATCTTCGCTAAGACCGTTCGCTCTTACGACCATCGGGACAATGACTGTTAAACCCACATCCCTTATCAGTCATGTCGTGGGCCAAGTCCAGGTACTTGCTACTTTCTTCATCATCATTACAGTGTGGCACATCACACACACACATGTAAGCTTTCATATTACTTAAGATTGCAAAAAGATCGAAAGCTAATTTCCGGAAAATAATGAAGCCATTTTTTTGTCACTAATTGAATAAAAAATACGTATTGATTGAATATTATGCTATCAGTGAAGGCAATCAAGGCCTTGTTCCGGTTTCCAGCCTAGAATAGGACCGATCACTCCGATTCAGAAAAATATCTCACAAAATTAAATTGTCATCAGCCAAATTGTTATAATAGCTCAAATTTTTTCTCTTTCATTCTGCAAGATTTCTGGCATCCTAAGATGACCACTGTCATATATAATCTTTGGAAAATAATAAGGCCAAGGTAACAATAATAATAACCATTCAGACTCGCGAAGAAGAAAAAAAATATAAAGCACCACTAAGGATGCGGCTGTGAAAGCACTAAAATTAGTATGAAGGCCATAAAGAATTAAAAGGAAACATTTTCCTTCACTCTACTCTTTGTTATCTGCTGTCTAGGGTTTGACGGAATTGTCTAAAAAACAGACATGCAAAAATTTGGTTCTATAAATAGATATCATCAAGTCTTCACAGTCTCTACTGCAGGAGCACGATCCTCTCTGTTTTACTATAGGCCCATACTTGGCCAGAGCAGCCAGAAGATTAGCCTACACTCTCCACGTTGGCAAGGTCTCCAAGCAGGCTGGCAAGGTCTCACCGATGTTTAGTAAGCTTTGTTTAGCTTGTATTACCTAAATCGACTCGACTTCTACCACTTTTACAGGAAGGCTTGGAGTGGTAGTCCTATACTGCCAGAAACCACACGGCGAAAGAAGATATGTTACGTCACAAACCCTGACAACATTTATCAAGCCCCTTTAGCAGCTATCCTGAGAACCTAAATTCATAAAATCTCTTGAAAACGTCATTAGCTTAAACTATAAATATCGGGATATCGATCCGATTAGCCGACAGAGTGTTATCAGCACTTGATGATATCAGGGATGTAGCACGATCGATGTATCGAACTCGTCAATCGATCAGCAAGAGATGTGACCTTAACCAAGGTGAACGACCTGGGCGCCACACGAACCATTCGCATGCTTGCTATACCACGAACAATATCTTGAGAACCTATCATGGATTACATTGATTCTTATGCTTTTAAGACTAGAAACGTCCCAGCTTTGCCTGCGTGAGCGAAGATAATGCTAAATTTCCCAAAAATACATTGAAATACAATACGATCAAATGCAGTATGAGAGGCGGAAACGGATCTTGAAGTTAGACTTTAATAATCTAAAGACATTGATGAAATATTAATTAGATGAAATTTTTGAATTGATTAAAAATTAGATGAAATATTATGAACATATACTTATTTTAAGTCTAGTTTTAAAAAAATCAAGGTTTAGGAGCGTCGTGCTTTTACAGAATTGTTGTAATTTGAAACAAAACAGATGCGAAATTAAACAGATAAAATTGTGTATCAGAATTGGTATAAATAATTCATTATGAAAAACTTTAACAATTATTTAACCTGCGATCCCGCTAACTAACAAGAAGTCGTTTTCCAAGCCTATTAAACTAATTGCTATCACATGCCATCACAAGCCCATCGCCATAAACTGGTCCCATGATTGGCAGATTGTCCTTCTATCATTGTGAGTATTTAGAATTTTAATAGACTGGCCAAGCGTGAGCCACTTGGAGTAAAGGTTGTCTTGACGTTATATGTAGTAAACATGCTCATAGGTTCTAAACATTATATAGACGACAAAAATAAGTTATATTTTCACCTGAACTAGAACATTAGCGTTTAAATAACCTGAATAGCATTCCATAAATCGGTTACATTCGATTATCAAAGTGTTAAGGAATACCTTTAAGCGGTGTTAAAGCATGCTCTAACACCTTTATAACCACGAAAGAGGCATACGATTTTACAGGTAAAGGTTATAGAAAGTAATGATGTTAAGGTGTTTAAGTACTGCACAAGATTGTTAATTCATACTCAGCTACCACTTCAAAAGATATATTATATAGATGGGTCAGTGAACACTACGGGTCATAGAAAAACGTCGGCTAAGAATGATTTATAACTTAAAACTATATTATTTCTATATATGTTTCAAGAAAGCTCATACCTCTTCCCCATTTAACCAACTGTATAGTTTTTAAATTTAGTTGCGACTAGCTATTTGTGGTTTCTGCTTAGAGCTGGAAGCTCCAAAAAGCTCTATCTGTCCCATTAAGAATAAAAAGGTGAAGTGTAGTGTACGTATGTATAATTTAGTTTCTTATTGCTTCTTCTTCCTCATTTTCTTCCACTGTATGTGGTGTCGGGAGCGTGTCAGACCGGACTAATGACTATAAGTTTACTAGTGTGTAAAATGGAGAAGGAAATGGCAAACCGCTCCATTAGCTCTGCCAAAAGTCTTCATTTTGCGTAGACAAGACCCTGGCTGTTAAGTGTAGAAGGTTGTATAAGCATAGAATAAAACAGTGGGCCCATCAAAAATTATTATTAATCGGCAATAATACCTGTTAGACTTAATAGTCTAAGGTTCACTTTACACTGCACAAGCACTGTTAATAATGCACATTTAAATAAAATAAAATAACTTAAAATTAAATCCAATTTTTGGGAATTGGAAATCTGTTCTATTGCTACCCCATCGCCAATTCAAATGCGATAGTATTCAAATAAACACAGGGTTCTGCTTCGAACATTTTGCCCCGATCCCTAATAAAAAGTTCGAGCTAGTTGATATGCGACGATGCAAGCCTGTCCAAATCGGGAGGAGCATCCGACGAACGGACGAAGACGATGTCCTTACAAGGACTGTTGGACTTTAGAGCGTCCTTTCTCCAATTACCCACCGTCAAATAAGATTTGTATAAAATTTAAGAAAAATAAAATTAATGCATCGCTCAGCCACCAGTTTTCTTCATTCAGCTCAATTTTAAGGGTATCATCAACTAATAACAGCCATAGCTGCAAATATTTACATAATGATATGGAAAAAAAATTACTCAAAAACCTAACTTCTTAAATTATGGATATATAAGTTTCCTCTTACCTCAACTAATCTAACTATGGTTTACATTTCTTGCGACATAGATCAGAAGTCTGGTTCATCCCGGTCTTAAATATTCAGAGGATAGCATCACGGAAGAGCACGACCATGTTGTACTCTTGTGACTTAATTCCATAAACGTACTGACTACGCCACCTGAATGTATCTTTCCTGTTTAAAACTCCGACATACGTTTCTCCGACACAACGCTTGACCGACATAACTTTACTACAAAATCTCTATTTCGAAAAATTTTGGTCATTTTCAATATCAAATCGAAAATATTGTAAGAGTCTAACTAGGTAAGTACCTACTTCAAAATTATAGAAGCGTCACTTTTTATTCCATAACCAATAATATCACGCATATTTTATAGTTTGTTGAATGAATATGACAAGAAGCAGCTTTACTTTACATATTGTTCGGTGTCTAGAATTTGGTTATAGTAGATACCTTGGTATTTGTTCGTCCTTGTACAGTACCCAAAAAACGAAAAATTAACCTGTGGTTACTATGAAATGGATAATTTTTCAGCAGTGAGTGTAAATGATATGACCGCAGCCCAGATGGTAATCATTATAATATTGCCAAATTAATGATCTGAAGCTTATCTAATAAGGAATACGTGATTCCAACGGCGTTCAATTTATCACATTCGAAGTAATCCTTTGATTTACATAATCTGATAATAAGAACGTGATGAAAGTGTCGTAAAAATTTTTAAAACCATATTTAAGTAGGTACCTTAAATAGGTACAAAAATAGTCTTAGAGGTTTATTAATACTGGAACGACATGAGTAATTACTTTTAAGGAAAGAATCGTGTAATACCTATTCCATAAAACCTCCTTAAATTTTTATTTATTACATCGCACAGATCTGCTAAAAAGGGTTTAATTTAGCTATTAATTGCTTTATTTTAATAATAAAGATTTACGTGGATTAACGTTCAAGTTAACACCCTAGAAAACGACTAGTACCTACCAAATACCAATCACTATCTCGCCGTTCTCTTACTTTTGCAAATTAGGCCACAGCATATGGCCGACATACAGCCTTTCTTATTTTTTTAATAGCCAAACGACGTAAACTGGCACATAATATCTACTCACTGCGAGCGCAGCCCGTTTCTTTCCGTCCGCACTCTACAGATGGTGAAATGAGGCCAGACACTTTTAATCGTTTATTTCATATTAAACCTAATTAATATTAAAAACCGTTAACGGGATGCTTTTTACGTCTGCGTTGATTTAAATTTTATTAAAATTAATTACATAGGTAAAAGTGAATATGCTTTCGTAATTTTATTGGCATAAGATTCTTAAGTCTTTACCTATCTAAAAAAAATTGCTTTTCAGGAAAATCCTATAATTAAGCAGCTGTAGACGTTATGCCGCATAATGATGAAATGCAATGTTTACCATGATGGGGCTCAAACAATAAAACACACTTTTAAAGACCAGTGATCAAAATAGAAGCAATTTACTCTGGTAATATTGACAATATGAACTCATTTATCGCAAACACTAAAGTTAGAACTTCTTCTTACCCAACTACAAAAAACTAAAAGGTTATTATTATCATTTAAAGAAAGTTAATACTCGCAAACTGAGGCAAAGGAATTTCAGTGCATTGCATACGGAATTAGACCGCGCGAGTTATCCCTAACGATATACTAAAATAAACAAGAGTCCATCGTCCGTCCGTAACTGGTGAGTCACCGAGACTCGTCTAAACTTGCCCTGTACTCTCAACTACACATCATGTCTAACAATGAGTCTCTTAATCAACTGTATTCCCATGCAATATTAATAGCATATGAAAACACTTGATCTATGGCTGACTGTGCCGTACGTCTGATGCCCACCAGTACCACATCGCTGACATCGTTCTTTTATTATGGCAATGGCAAGTTAACGTATGGTTGGATGTTGATGAACTGTGACTGTGGGTAACCAAGTGGTAACCATTCCCGCATAATTAATAACTGCTTGACTAACTGTAGGGTATAAAATAGAGGGATTGGGTTTTGGGTAGATAGCAATATGTAGGTACATTACATGGTTTTCTTCTGGACAGTTTATCCTTGACCAGTTAGTAAAAAATACCACATTTTCACATGGTAGCAAACCAAGCATTATAAGACTAAGTAACTAAGCTAAGAGATTGCAAAAATGATATCAAAACCCTTAAACTCTACTATACTATTTTTGTTCATCTCTTCTTCTCTAAAAATCAATCATTACACGAGGACATTTCAAGAACATAAACAAAATGAAAACCGCTCCCTATCTGTACTGTGTCAAGTCCAAATATTACTCGTTACGTAAATATTATAATACGCTAAAATCACTTATCCTTTCAAGCCCACAGCTATAAGCATTCGCTAAGCCCAAAAGTAGCTGCTAATGCAAAGAGCAGTCATAAAACTAACTATAAATAATGCATTGACTTTTTTTGAGCTCCTGTTAGATCGATTCAACCTAATACATGTACACATTGGGGGGATTGTTTTAGAGAATCTTCAGGAAGAATTTTTTTATTCCACTAATCATCCTGAAGTTCATCCATAAGGAAACTGTTGTTATATTACCTGGGACCATAAGTTTCTGCCCCATTTCGCACAGTCTTCAGCATCTTTGACCATTGACATGCATTATCTTTAGAGAAGAAAGATAGAAAAGCGCAATTGAACTCCAAAACAACACAGCAAATAGTGCAACTGAGAAGTTGTTTTTTTGTTTCTTTCTTTCTCATAAAACTCTTCTTC
Source organism: Acrobasis suavella (assembly GCA_943193695.1). Lineage (NCBI taxonomy): Eukaryota > Metazoa > Arthropoda > Insecta > Lepidoptera > Pyralidae > Acrobasis > Acrobasis suavella. The sequence goes on from OW971928.1 coordinate 37,898,632, forward strand.
AAGCACCGAGAACCCACTATGAAAAAACAGTATTTATTGCAGGATTAATTTCAAATCTACTCAAGTCATCTAGGTAGATGACTTGAGTAGATTTGGAAACGGACGCTTTATTAACAAAAGTCTAGTATTGTTAATAACTTTATAAGTCATCATTTTCAACTTTTACCAATACCTTCTTTGTAGAACTAAGACAACTGTCTAAGTACTACAAAAAAGTTATTGGTAAAAATATATAGTAGTGGCCTACATAAATAAGTATGAAGTGAAAGAAATCCATCCTACGCAAAGTTAAGCTAATGTCCTTGTTCGCAGCAGTTAGATAATAGGATCTTTTATGGATATCCTGGTTTACATTCCTTAATGATCAAAACAATCTTATGATGTAACTTAATACGATACATTGGCTTCAGTTAGTGAATTCTCCTCCTACACAGTTTCGAAATCAATTTTAATTTTAGTCTTCGTGAGGTGTAATTTTTAAAAACTTGCTATTATTATATCATATACTTAAACATATATACTACTTTGTACTCTAATATTAGTTTCAAATTAAAGTTAAGGCTATTTTCAACTCGGTAAGAAGAAGAGTGTCTAAAATTAACCACAATTATGTATTACTTATTCTTTAATTAATTCCTGACAGTATTCATACTTTAATATGATTAAAACAAAATTACTCATGTTATATTTTACTTTATTTTCCTTTTCCATGGAGTATTTACATCCATCTACTATCACATTCATTTCATTCGCATCAGATGCTTAAATATAACGGTTTTTGTTTTGATCTGTTTGTCTCAAGTTTGTCTCGATCTCTCAACAGCTAGTACAAACTTACGATTGATGAACGGCAGTATAAAGCTAGTAAAACAAATATATAAAGTTAGAAGTTGGTAATAATAAAAAATATAATAATATTTCAACAGTACATCACTATTACCACATTTTCTTGTGCAAACATGCTAATAACGGGGTCAGTAAAATGTAAATTATTCGATGTTTTAGTCCCACTTACTTATCTACTTATTGGCAAAGTGTATTTGCAATATTTGTAACTTATTATTATCAATTCTCTATATAAAAGTGATACGTAAGGTAATTTTCTGTTGATCAGTCACTTCATATTAATTTGTACATTTATAACGCTTATTTATCTTTGTCGGTACTATGTGTTCTATTCCTACTTTTACAGTTATCCAGGTAAAGGTAGGTACTGAAACAATTGAGTGTTTTTTTAATGGTTTCCCTAGCTAATAGCTAGAGTGTTATGTTTATTTATTATATGATTTTTTAATAAGTAAGGAGCAGAAAATTGCAATTATTAAAAAATTTACTAACTTATAAGTGAAATTTTTAATCTCTCATCAAATTAGAAATCTTTTTAGAATAACGCCAACATTTCTCTTAATTTTATAGGGAAATTTTATTTATTGCAGATTACATGGCATTATTACATCTTGCATCAAATGCTTTACGGATATTATACGTTCAAAGTCATAAAACGTCGCACTTCTTGAGACATCATCCTACGTATTAATATTATTTCTTCATAAATACCTACAAGAGAAAATAAGAAAGTTGCTTCATAAAATCATGCATGACAATTATTTATATAAAAAGCGTGGAAAAAGGCTAGCGTTCTGTATCTTTTTAAGTCAATGACGCCAAGTGCAGTTTTAGCTTTGGCGCGAGCCCTATTCTTGATATGCATAAAAAGGTCTCCTAAATAGACTTTTTTACTATACTAACGTTCAGTTACACATATGTGGAATATGAAAATAAAATCGTATTTACTTAATCCAAAAAACTTAAAATTAGTACAGTAAAGAAAGTCTAAGTATAGTAATAACTCACTTAGAAATTCACATTTCTCCGTAAGTGACTGTCATGCATGTGTACAATAAGTAAAGGAGTGGAAAGTTTCAGCTTTTACCTGTATAGTAAGTGTTACAAATCGCAGATAGCAGATTTTCCTTTAAGGAATATATTTTTAAAACAAGTAAAAATATTGGCGAATTATTGTAAATCGTGACCACCAATGTTTACGGATTTCCGCGGTTTTCACCTTCAAATTATATTTTATGTTAAAACAACGAATCAGTTCGCGTGCTCTAACAATTAAATAGTAAGGTTATGTTAGCACACTCAAATATAAAAATCATCACTCAAAAAATCACATGACGATTTCATAAAGAATATTATTGAAGGGAAGATGTTAGAGTAAAGAGGACAGGAAGACAGAAGCATAGCTATATGAAAAAGACAAAGGAGAAGGTGAACGTTGTATCTTACAACAAAATGCCACCTCCTTGCCCACCATTACGCTTAAAGTGACCTTTGGGTCTTGCGGCCCTGGGCTCTGTCTACTTAGAACCGCTGGAACCAAAATGAATGCCCCTGAAAGATTCATATCTACCCACTATAATTAATGTAACTAACCATTAAAGATTCTTTAAAATCTTTAAAAAAAGTTAAATCTGGAGTGTAGATGAAGCGAAAGAGGTTTGTCAGTATCGTAGCAAGTGGAGGACCCAGTCTACCCCTGTGGGAAACAGGCGTGATATTAAGTATGTATGTAAGTATAATATGTATCTGAAGTGTCGCCCGGCGGCCTTGTATCCGGTTAACAACACTGCATAAGGTCACATCTGTTAACTTAAACCTCCACCTTTAACTTCACTTCCATACCAAACAATATATAAGTAATTGACCAAATTGGATAAGTACATAGGTAGGTACGTTTTTTTAACCTAACGGAAATTTGTAAAAGATGGACATGAATCATCCACTAAGTTGAAGGTTGATTCTGGTTACTTTGCGAATAATTTTAATGATAATATTTGATGGAGAAGCGAGGCGCACAAGGCAACAGTGGTTGAGGATTGAACTTGGATGGATACACGTGCACTTAATCTAGAGCAAGGGGAGGGAGTTCCAGCCTTAGGTCACATTTAACTATGTTCGTCAAATTGAATCTTTCATTCTCCTCATTCTTCACCAGGATAACTTTGGGTCCAAGGGAGACATGGGGTTACTAAAGCCTGGATCCGCGGTTTATCTTCTAGTTCTTCCAAGCTTTTAAGGACATGGGTTGGAAACCCGTTGATTCAGATTGTCGTAAGACTTTTTTTAGAAAACTGACAATCCATAATAAAGATTTTTTTTATTCGTTTATTTTTCGTGTGTGTATGTCACTATTGTCAGCTATACACCAAACCTGTGCCCTGTTCAGATGGTTAATATGCCTATACCTATTATGATTTAGCTAATAGTTTGTCCTTGTTTTCGTATGACACATCTTGTAGGTCTATATTTATCAGTGAGGTGTTAATTCTGCTGAGCATATTCTTCGAATCTCGTAGTGTGTGACTGTTTCTTTAAGTTTCTTTGGTAATAACTTAATTCAGGATACCCTAAGTATTTTTCCACAGCACATTCGTTCTATGACACTGAGCACATTTTCCAAGAAATATACCTGTGCCGAAATTTTAATTAAATGCCTCCAGCTTGGATCTCGATTTATTTTTGTATAGTGCAGTAGGTATACGTATGTTACTTGGACTTAAATTATTGTAAATGATTACGTTGGAAATAACGTCTTTTTATTGATATCTAAAAAGTTTATCCGTGATATTTCACCTCAAGACTTTAAAAATATTCCTAGTTGTAATTAAGTGTTACTACTAGTAAATAACAAAAATAGTTTCTGAGAAGAGTCGCGTAGAAGTAAAATAGTGTCAGAGTAGAGTCATCACGTCTCGTAGCGTGTCAGTCAGACTGTGACATATTTTGTAGGTTCATCATTTAAGTTTATAATTTAGTGTATGTAGAGCTTATATAGTAAACAAAGGTTGAGTTTTAAGATAGTTAAATATCTAATATAAGTAATAAAAAAAAAAGTTAGGTACCTAATTACATACTAGTAATTAAAAAAGACACTGAGATATACTTATTTCAAGAGCTGCTGGACTGAGAAGCTTTTGTGAATCGTTCTAGAGTAAACTAACTTATTACCTAGAGATCTAAATATAAATACTTCCAAGACCTAAACAAAGCACGTAGTCTTGTATTTGCATTGATAAATAAGCATTTAAAGCGTGTCTCAAGGGCGGCCGACATAATGACCGCTTATTCTTTATTAAGTAGCAATGAATGACAAACGAATTTTGATCACGACTATCGAAGGTCGATATCTATTAGTTAAGTATTTTCTACGACCTCAAATTAGCTTTTTGTATACCTGCATAATATGCAAATCTCTGAGAATTATAAAAAGATTTATTTTATTTCATTAGACAGCATACTTAATCGTATTAACTGCTAACAAATAAATAAATAACCAGCCAAATGCATACAGAAAATCACGTTTTTTGTATGGGAGCCCCACTTAAATAGTACTTATTTGTTGTTATAGCGGCAACAGAAGTACATCATCTGTAAAAATTTCAACAGTCTAGATATCACGGTTCATGAGATACAGCTACTTTAGACGACGTATGGCTACTCATCTAACAAATTGCTGTAGCACCACAAGACTTCTGTTCGATTACTACACTCTGACATTACCATACTGCTAATGATCACAACCGTAGCGACCTGGGAGGTCATTAGTAAGGCAAATCATTGGATCATTACATTACTTTATGTTTCTGCTGATTTATGAGCCAGCCTTCGTTATTTGTGCTTCTTGTTTTCTTGATTTAATATAACGGTTGCATGATGTTCTTCAAAAATATTATTGGTGCTTGAGTAATATCTATCACGACAACTTAAGAAAATAGATTATATTGAGACGCACCTCAAACTTCTTGTTTATTAGAGAGCTATCTTTTGTCTGTGGAGCAACCAATGCTTTCTATTTCTCTCTGTCCTCTGTCCAAAGTCAACTCTTTAACATCCTTGTAGTTTGTAACATTGTTTGATCATCAAGTTGTTTTATAAAACAATATCTAGGTCTTTCTTTGCTTCTTCTTCCTTCTTATATTTCCCTCTCATAATGTTTGGTATAAGACGTTAATTATTTACAATTGTTTGAAAAGCAAAAAACACTGTTTGCTAGCTCTTACTTTTCACCCCGGACAAAATAGAGGGCTGTTATAAGTTTTACGCCTATGTCTGTGATGAACTTAAAATTCTTCAAAGAAAATTTCACTATTGCGCTATTCCTTCATTCAATAAATTAATCAGTTCAATTAAAATGTTTCTCATTCTTATAATTTAAGCGGAAAATGCTAAAGTGTAGTTGTGGGTACTTTCCAGTTTGTAGTGGCAGCCTTCGTTCGCGGACCTTATAAATATACAAGCAAAGCTAGCAACAACACAAATAATATATGACGCGAAGCGGCCTTCAAGTAAAATGCATAAGCATTATACTATTAGTAACGACCTATTGATATTGGCCGTATAAACAGCAATGGCATTCCCTTCGCGACTGACCTCTCAATATTTCTCGTTACAAAGCGTTGCCAAACCAAGAGGTCACCATCAGCTACTATACTTTTTTGTTCCATAAATCATTGTTGTTACCTATTTCCATATGGCATGGTATCTGACATTAACCAGTAGTAACTTATTAATAAATCTGTGCTCCAACGACCTGTCGATCCTGTGATCGTTCGCATGACTATCGCTTAGTGCCCCGTCGCCGTCGCTTCGACGACCAGTCGCTCCTGGGCGTGACCTGTCGCTCCAACGTCGCCGTCGTTCGCTACCAAAGAATAAAATCCTCAAATCCAGGCCATCGCGTCTCGCTTGAAATCGCGCTGTGTTAATCAAGTCTCTTAAACCTACATTCAATCACAAAAAATAATATTATATAGATACCAATGCTTTTAAAACGTACGAAAAGTTCAAGACGAATTGCCGATAACAAATATTACTTTTTTAAATATCATTGACATTCATCGCGTACTTTCTCTTAATTCCAGGATCATCGGACCGGTTCGTGGACATGCCGTCGTCGCTGCTGCACTCTATCCAGAACCAGATGCAGAGCAAAGGAGGCTACGAGGTTGCCTATGGTGTAAAGGTAAAATTTTAACTAGTTTTAATGAATCAAATTCAGGAAATTAATATAAATAGCCTACGTGGTCAAAGAGTTAAATTTTTGGCAATCCCACGGGAACCTCTTTTTTCGGGATAAAAAGTAGGTATCCTTTATTATTTATCTAATTACATGCCATTTGTCTATAATCCGACTGTTCTAGCGTGAAAATTTAAGAAACATCCATTTATACATACATTAGTAGGATTGATTATGCTGTCACAATGTAGGTTTAAATGAAAACAATTAGGTATGGTTCTCATACATACCACAGACTTTCCGTGATATCATATCAAACATGACAGTGGTGGGGGTTAGAGTCTCACTCGTGACGATGGTTTTCACCATATACTCGTACCTAGGGTGTTTACAATATCCAACAATCCACTTTAAGGGGGGATACCTGAATTTACCGTGGTCCAGTGCTGCCGCCATTTGAAATAAATCATTTGAAAAAACGGAGACATCATTTAAAATTTTGTCTTGATCAGACCCTGGATAACCCTTCAAACTATTTTATGAACTACTGTTTACAGTTTAAAGTGAGAACATGAAGCTTTTCTACGCACGTACGCCAAAAATGGTCGTTTTTCGCAATTGTGCGTAGAAAAGCTTCACGTTCTCACTTTGAACTGTAAACAATAGTTCATAAAATAGTTTGGAAGGTTATCTAGGGTCTGATCAAGACAAAATTTTAAATGATGTCTCCGTTTCCGATCTAATGATTTATTTCAAATGGGGGCAGCACTGGACCCCGGAAAATTCAGGTAAGCCCCTTCACTCGCTTTATTTCGCATTCTTTGTTTTGCTTAGACAAGTGGCAGACAGTTATCGAAACACCAGCACATTATTGTAACGTAGGTATATATATATGGTAGATATATTTAAACAACTGGAAGATAAAAACATATTATGTCTCTCAATTAATAAACGTATTTTGTCATATTTACACATATTTTTAATAATAGCATTCCATCTAAGTATCCTTGGTCACTTAAACTAAAACCTTCACTAGCTGGGCGACTGAGCTTTGCTTTGTTTCTGAATATATTTTTTTCTTTCTTTTTTCATTTAATTTAATAAAATAATATACATTAAAAAAAACAGATCGTATTACAAAACGTAGTCAATAAAAATAAAAACAAAATAAAATTTCAACCCGCCCCTTAGCGTTTCCGGTGCAAAGGTGCCCAGAACGCTTGCCGCGTTACCGCGCTGGATAGCTATGGCCATTTTTTGCACCAGAAACGAGCCAGAACGGGAGTCCCCAGTCTTTTCTGACCTATTGCGCTTAGCGTCCGATCCCCAGCTGCCCATGATCTCAACTGCTAGGGGCACAAAACAATATTTTGGCTCCAAAGCCGTGTACTTTAGACGCTTTCTATCAGCCGCATACTCGACAGCCGCAGCCGCCATGCATACAGTACGCCCAATGTGGCTGACGCCTACTGTACTGACGCAGGTTGCGTTCCATATCAGGCATCTGCCGTGCTTCCACGACTCAAGCGTCAGCCCGTCAGGTCTCTTGCCATCCGACCTATTAGGGCCTGGCGACTCCAGCACGCACGCACATCAAGAGCGCACCGCACCCCGATGCCGCCTAACCGTATAGCCTAAAGAGTAGCCGGTTTGACTTGAGTCTTATAAAGGTGAACGTTTAAGACTGACTCGATTGCGGATTTCAAGGACCCATCGAAATCAGAGATCTCTTCGGAACAAAGCCAAGTTGGAGAGGTTTGGAGCAAAAAGTTGATCTTAGGCAACGCGAAACATGTTCGTAATAATACTAAAGCTACGTGGGCTGCGATATCCTGTAGACGCTCTTTAGCCGTAAGCAAAAGTTGCCTACGAGAATTGATGGCCTCAGAACCTAGGAGGCTGAAATTAGTTTTTGATAGTTCACTGAGGCCAGGAAGAAGACTGAAAAAATGAGCAGAGTGAAAACTTGCATCGGTACTGCAAGGATATTTTGAAATAAAAAAAAAACAGGACTTCCCATACCTACTTAATCGATCAGCTGATTAGCAGTTTTGTATTTGAGGGTCGAAACAAACGAGACGCAAGTTGCGTCGCGTAACAGCGCAAGTTGCGCCGCGCAACTCGCGCTCCGTGTGGCCGCTCTACCCGCGCAAGATGCGCTAAGTACGAGTACATAATGACGCACACAGATTATTTGGTCAATTTAGCTGGCCAAAAGACAGTATTGTCTTAGTGGATTGTAATGTCAATGGTTTCGTCTGAATGAAGGCAATCATTGTCTAAGTGGATTATCCCATCAATGGCTTCGTTAGAATGAAGACAATGAATTGTCTTAATGGATTGTCATGTCAATGACGTTGTCTGAATGAAGACAATCACTGTCATAGTGGATTTTTCTGTCAATGGTTTCGTCTGAATGAAGACAATCATTGTCTAAGTGGATTGTCCTATCAATGGCTTTGTCTGAATTAAGACAATCATTGTCTTAGTGGATTGTCCTATCAATGGCTTCGTTTGAATAAAGACAATGATTTTTTTTAGTGGTTTATCATGTCAATGGCGTTGTCTGAATGCAGACAATCAATGTCCAAGTGGATTTCACTAGGACAATTAACTGTTTAAGTAGGCTGTCCTGTCAATGGCTTTGTAGAATGAAGCCAATCATTGTTTTAGTGGTTTATCCTTTGTAATGGCTAATGTAAACAATGAAGCATCTTAGGGAATTGTTGTGCCAATCGTATCGGCTTAATGAAGACAATGAATTGTCTCAATGTATTGTCCTGTCAACGGCGTTGTATGAATTAGACAATATTGTCTTGTGGTTTATCCTGTCAATAGCTTTGTCTGAATGAAGGCAATCATTGTCTCCAAATGGATTGTCCTATTAATGGCTTAATCAAAATGAATACAATAAATAGGCATAACGAATGAAAAATATAATTCACCCATCGGTTAGATTATTAAAAAATATTGTACACTTATTTGTTCTTATCTCTGAGAAACAACAAATGATAAAGATACAGCGCATTTAAATTTCGTATGACGTCATGGCTAGGTATTTTTACTTAGCGGTGACGTCGCAAGCCCCCACTCCGGAAATTTGATGCTCCGTGTCTTTAAGAATTTTTACTTTTTTGGTAAACTGAAAAATGGATCCATTATTTTTGGATAGTCTAAAAGACGGACTAATTATACTCGTAATCATGATATATTATTTTTCTTTACTTTTCTCATACTTTTCTCACCTTTTCGTCACCCCTATTATCTCAATATATTTATCTATCAATTGCGTCGTATGAATAAATACGACTTTACCTAAATAACTAAAATATAACATAGTAGGTAGGTAGGTAAAAGAACAAAATATAAACACAAATATAATAGATAAACTTAAGTAAGTAGGTTATAAATACCTAAACTAGATGACTGATAAGTACCTACCTTATTATTACTAGTGACTCGTGAGGTCTACTCCCTCACGAATCACCCCGACCCGTTAAAGTTTATCGGATTAAAAAGTTGTTCAGACAAAAAAGTTGTGTCTTAATAAGGGTAACAAAAAAAGAATAATTAATTTTTTGAAACATTTTCCAAATGACTGAATTATAATATTTTATTAACTTAAATATTAATAAGATTTGCCCGCTTTTTGCTATTTTAAACAAATTTTGAACATTTGAATTTTCCCAAAAGTTCTATATACTTTTAGAACCTTCTTACAAAATTTCACAAGAATCGGTTGAGAAATGCGACCTGTAGGCGAACAGCCGGACAAAAACATTTTTGGCCAATCTCGAAACTGAAAATCTCGGTTCGCTCATTTCACTCGCTCGGTGAATTATTTGTACCTAATGTTGTCAGGCGTCCGGATAAAGCCGGACATAGCTAGGCTTTTTATTCTTGTCCGGCAAAAATAGACGGTATCCGGCTTCGTATGGCCTTTTTTCTGACGGCCCCCTGCTCTGTTTATCCCGTATGTTATAAAGACGATATAATATGTCTGAATGTATGCGTAATTAATTAACTTTTTAGTGAATTATATTGCTTTTATTCATAATAAAAGTTAAAATATTTAAATCCCAGTACTAGGCTGCTGATTTATAGGTACTCTTCGTGGTCAAAAATAGGTGCCCTTTGTGGAATAGACTAGGTGCCATACGCACAGGTGCCATTCAAACGGGTGCCCTAAGTAGAAGACCTCATTCAACTTTTATACAAGTTTAACTTCCGTGGTGCTTATCATAAATTACGAGAAAAAAAAATGCCAGATACGTAATATAATGAGTAAGTAATACTTCATTGTAGACCAAAAAATAAAAATAATTAAAATGTAGCATAGGCGGTCTTATAGCTAAAAGCTAATTTCTTCGAGACAACCGATGTATAGAGACAATATGGTGAAATGCCACCATTTTTCAAAGACAAGTCCCATAGACAAAGTCGATTTTGTATTTCAAAAATAAGAGTTTTAAAACATTTTTGTCCCGCTTTCTAACACTACGCGATCTCTGTGCAGGCGCGTGCGAGCACGCGTAACGCAGCGCAAGTTGCGTTGAGACGCAACTTGCGCGTCGTGTGAACGATTGGTAGAAATTGTATGAAATGATATGTAAGCGCGCAACGCGACGCAAGTTGCGCGACGCAACTTGCGTCCCGTTTGGTCCGGCACGAATCTATTTTATTTTTTCATATTTCTACCTCAGTTCTTTGGGGAAAGTTGTTCATCATGATTTGTATAAACGTCTGAGAATATTGCAAGGTTTAAGATTTTCACCCTGTATATGATATGTAATGGACAATATTTTTAAAAATGTCTAATATAGTAACATGTCTTTCTTCTTCATTTCTTAAAGTGACAAGTATATTTGTTGAAATTAAGTTATTTTGTCTCTCCTTTCAGGTTTACTGATGTCGTGAGGGTGAAGCGGTCGCTAATGGCGGGACAATGTGAACAGTGTTGCTATGATCTACGAAACTGTATTTATTAAGTGCTAGTGATAAGTATATCGAATTGTGTACATAGTTTTGTGAAATTTTGATCAAGTTACCTACTGAAAATAAAGTGTAAGGTTTTGGAATTTCGTATCAACCGTTAATTGCTGTTTGGAGAGATTTTAATTTCTTCCACGAGTGTTTTGCAATTTGTAATAACCAGGTGAATTAAAAGCAATTAAATTAAAAGAATTGATAAATTACTTACATGCTTCCTACAAAACGAGAAATGAGTCAATACACATAGGTATAAAGGTTTTTATACAATTACTTATATAGGTTTGTAATTAGAAGGGTAGTGTTGTAATTTAATTTTAACGATTTTGAATGTAGTAATTCTATTGTAGTTATAATTATATTCGTATTTATTATACTCGTATAGAAAATTTATTAGCCTGTGTAATATGCACGCAATGGAAATAGAGCTTTTTGATAATAATTACACATTACAAAAAATGTTTTATTTAACAAGAAAGTCCAGACTGATAACTAAAGTCAGAAAAACATTTTTTTATCACACGTACTTCCTTCCCACTTCCTTCCAAATTTTATTAGGTATACTTACTTAGATACTCATACGTACCTACGTTAAATGTTGTAATCCTAGTAGTCAATTAAGAAGTTGTGTCATTCAATTCTATTCTTACTTAAACCTATGTATTGTAAAAATATTATTATTATCAACTTAAGTAGAAAGAAGTCACGTGGGTCTTCCGTCCACGTGAACTTACTGCCTTTTGATAATGACAATTCATTCAACTATTTGTCTATTAAAAAAAACGTATGTTTTAAAATATTCTATTCTCGTTCAAATGTGACTGCTATTTGAAAAAAAAGCATTTTAAGATTGTTATTATATTGCAAAAATAAATAAAAAATAAATACGAAGATAGATACCTAAATACTTGTTCGGTACAGAGCAAAAAAATTAAACATTCGATACGGTGTTTCTGGGATTTTCTTTTTGATGTCAAGTTATTTCTCATATTTAGTAGCTTATAATTATATATAATATAATTTTCTAATCATTATCTTTATCATAGTTTTAATAACTTTAAGGCGTAGACTGTACTAGGCTAAACTGCCCTTAAATTCAGCTATTAGCCCTAGAACTACGCGCCAGTGCAGTTGCGCCTAGTGTAGTCTTACCTTTTAGAGCGTCCGCTAAGTGACGCGGGCGCACGCGGTGGGTTCAGTCTCTCTCTGTCACAAACTCTACCTGCGACCGAGACAAGTGACTGACGTCGGATTCTGCTATCTATTTAGCACTTGTAGTTTGTGACAAAGATAGACTGAAACCCGCCGTCGCGTGCGCCCGCGTCACTTATTTTACGCCCTTAATGTGAATGTGTTGTTGTTTGAATACTTTTTCTCTATCAGACGAATCAGTCTTCTTGCCCGATCGATTTGGGCAACAGAATGACTGGTATTTTACTGCACAGACTGAATAAAGTGTTACTATACTTATAAAAACCAACATTTAAATAAGTACTTATTAAATACCTAAGTATCAAATGAGTTTAAAAATGATGAACACGTACTAGGTACAGTACCTACATAAGTAAATAACTTATAGAAATTGACTGTTACTATTATGAAGCTAGTTATGTGAGCAATAAGTTTTGTTTTATGTTTGATGTATCTAAATGCAAAAATATAATTTTGTCATTTTCTAGCCAAAACGACAAATTTATCTACCTAAGTATGTAATCGAATTATTAACATTAATATAATTGATACTGAATATGTTCTGTATGAAAGGAAAAATATACATTTTCAAAATATATAATGTTTTAATTTCCATGCTTCGCACATACTTCCATTATACATCATCAATATACAAATCTAATCTTAGACCATATAATATACATATAGTATAATGTTTTAAGCTTATTAAATGACATTGTTATTTATTGACTATCTACTCAACCAAAAAATATTACTATATTAATCATGGTATGCCTCAACTTCAAGGGGCTTTTCGGTTCAAGAAGCTGCAAGTATATAATATTACATACTTAATCATCTCTAACCGAGTAGACAAAGCATTTTGGGTCTTGCGGTTTAGATAGCAGCCAAGTTTACCTGTTATTTCATACAGGTTGCGGAGCAGAAACTTCCTTTAAGTACCTGAATTTTCCGGGGTCCAGTGCTGCCCCCATTTAAAATAAATCATTTGAAAGAAAACGGAGATAGCATTTAAAATTTTGTCTTGGTCAGACCCCGGATAACCCTTCAAACTGTTTTATAAACTACGTTTACAGTTTAAAGTGAGATCGTGAAGCTTTTCTACGCACAATTGCGAAAAACGGCCACTTTTGGTGTATGTGCGTAGAAAAGCTTCTAAAATGTAAACAGTAGTTCATAAAATAGTTTGAAGGGTTATCCAGGGTCTGATCAAGACAAAATTTTAAATGATGTCTCCGTTTCATTTCAAATGATTTATTTAAAATGGGGGCAGCACTGGACCCTGAAAAATTCAGGTTAAACAAGTTTATTTGCTAGGCAAATTAAAAAACCCCCGATTTTCAAGCGTTCACCTCAATAATTTTTGAACCACTGAACCGATTTCCATCAAACTTATGTGAGAACCGAGAGAGAGAGGATATCGAAACCAGGCATGAGGGCTGTTACTATCAGCCGCGATGACGTCAGTTGTGCAATTCGTACGGCACATAACTTGATACGCCAGGCAGTGCTCGTCGACATCGACGTCCCACATGACGAAAATCTCGTTAAGGCCGAGAAGGACAGAAGCTTAGCTTGGCCCACGAGGTGACTTCCATGTGGGATGTGGATTTGATGATCATTGTCCCGATACGAGTAGTCGTATCTGCGAACGCTCTTATAGCGAATAATCTTGACCAACATCTTAAGAATCTCTCTAGATGGCTTAGTCAAGGGTCAGATTAAAAAAGCAGTACTTCTGCAGTTCCTGCACGCATTGTCAGGAGGTTTCTTTCTCTGCGGCCCTTACCGGCGCGACGCGCCAGTGGCTTGGGCCTTAAAGCCCCGCTGCCAGCGGGCAGCTAGAATAAGTTTTGTAATGCATTTATATTTTGTATTTTATTTTATTTTTTACTTTATATAATCATGAAACATAATCTGTGTTTAAAAATAAACAAAGAGATAAAAAAATATTAACCTTTTTTCGTAACTTGGTGGTTTTCGAAAAATTATTTCTTAGTATTTATTGTATGAAAACGACGCCAAAGGTTAGTATTAAATTGGCGGTTGAAGTCTGATTAGATATTGTATGTAGATATTTTACTGCTCTTTATATTCTGTTTTGTATTTGCTAGTTTGTTCTTAGAAGGAGATGAAAAGTAGAATGTGCTACTCGGGTACGGTAATATTTTTATCTCGGGCGATATACATGATTCCCTTGCTTCACTCAGGGTTCCACCGTAGAATCACTCGCTACGCTCGTAATTCAACTGTGGAATCCTTCGTTTCGCTCTGGATTCAAAGTAGTGCCCTCGCCTTCAAAATATTACCTTATCCCCTTGTAGCACAATCTACCTACTATTTTTTTTAAAGCACTGAATGACATGGGAAAGACCTTTGGCCAGCAGCGGGACAATACTCGTAAAGGTTAAAAAGAAGAAGAAAAAGCGCTGAATATTATGAATGGAGTTTTTGGCGGGAAGTCAAGGGGTTCAGTTGGAGTTTGCTTTAAATTGTTTTTCATCTCATGCTCATGGACAATATGTAAAATGTTTAAAGTGGACACTCATAGTGCGGCTGTAGTAATATTTATTTGCGGACTGTGGTGGGCATCATTAGGCGCCGTCCGCCACTCTGGATACTAATAATATTATTATATTATTAGTATCCAGAGCCGTAAAATAATAATAATAATAATTAAAAAAAAAACTTATGACTTTGACAGCTTATCTGTCAGCCTACCAAAATTTGCTATGGTTTGATTAAGAATATTGATATGTAATATTGACCGGATTTCAATGTTTATTATTTTAAAATAAAGAAAATTTAATGTACATGAGATGGTACTTCTACGTATTTTCTAAAATACAAAGCAACGTACAGTTCTTAGGTAGATATATAGTAGTATATAGTAATTAAGTAACAAATGAGTGCAAATCAAATCATCAAAAATATTACAAATTGCAATAATAAATAATACATACTAAATAAATAACTGTAAATATGGAAATAAACATTGTTAAAGTGGTTTTGGTTGTTGTTGTTAGTCTTGTATTCTGTGTGGTATGGCACTTTTCGTCCAAATTTATAACGCCTTCGTTTAAGACTGAAATATGTGTATGTCAGACTATGCTCACGGGAAAAGTTGCGATCGTGACGGGAGCCAACACAGGAATAGGGTATCAAACTGCCTTGGATCTCGCCCGACGGAACGCCAAGGTCATCGTAGCCTGCCGAGACTTCCTCAAAGGCGTCCAGGCCGAGCAAAGAATCAGAAAAGAAACCGGGAACAAGAATGTATATTTCCAACATTTAGATCTCGCGTCCCTTGCATCTGTTTGCCGTTTCGTCGACAATTTTGTGAGACTTCATCAATCTGTTAACATTTTAGTCAACAATGCTGGCACTGGAAAACTGGACAATTCATTAACAGAAGACTATTTGCCTATAGAAGTTCAAGTAAACCACTATGGTCCGTTTCTACTAACGTTACTACTGCTGCCATTCCTGAAGACGCAGAAATATAGTCGCATTATTAATGTTTCCTCTGTGATGTATCACTTTGGTAGAGTGAAACCAGAGACATTCCATAAACAGGCAAAGACTTGGCTAGAATTTAGGAGGGTGTATTCAGACACAAAATTAGCAAATATGCTTTTTACTCTAAAGCTCAATGAGGTGCTGGAAGGAACCTCTGTAACTGTGAACTGTTTGCATCCGGGAGCGGTCTATACAGACTTCTTTAGACATCAACACTTTCTAGTCCAATTTATCCTCAAATTGTTTTTTAAAACTCCATGGGAAGGGGCTCAGACAGTCATCCACTTAGCTGTAGCACAGGAATTAAAAGCAGTATCCGGAAAGTATTTTGTGAATAATGTGGAGCACACTCCGTCTCAAAGAGCATTAAATATGGATGTAGCTAACAGGCTGTGGCATACTTCTGAAAGGTTACTGGAGCCGTTTCTATCAGGTGAAAATAATTACTTCTAAACTTTTAATAAATGTACCTACAAACAGTGGGCTTTAAAAAATTATGCTTGGATAAGGCAGGAAGTGAAATTTTAAATACTTTGGTGAGTGTAGATATCATACTGATATCAAAAACTGCTGGTTTATGAGTAAAGTCAATATATATATATATATATATTTATATATATATATATATATATATTTATATATATATTTATATATATATATATATATATTTATATATATATATATATATATATATATATATATATATATATATTATGGAAAATTAAGTGAATCTAAGGAGAAGATGATAATTCGAAATGTTCTAAACAAACCAACCTACAAGTACCTATAAATTTAATAAATAATCTTGGTAACCACTCATGTCTACCAAAGAGAGTCTGGGTCTTGTGTCTCTCTTTATATTTATATAATCTATCATAAGATATAGTATAATTTAGGCATTTATGTAATTTATCCTATTTATATGTATAATCACCCAAAGTACCTAATATATAATCAAAAATATGCCTCATATTTTCAGTTTTTAACTGTCTAGCCATGAACTCTGTGATTTTATTAAATCTGCATACTACATAGACAACCGCATTTAGAGGAGAGCAGGCAGGGCTACTACCCTAGGACAAATTGGAGTTCAAGTTTGCCATCTGGCATGGCAGTCTTCACAGAAAAGAGTTGTTCCTTTTATTTAGAAAATAATTCGAGGCCTCCTTCATCAGGATCCCAGACCTCCAAATCCGGCACTGTGCTTTGTGATAGTCTGTCATTAACCTATACTTGCATAGTATTTGAATTATTTTTGTTAAGTTCTTAAAGAGAATGAAGTGGCGTCCTTATTTGAAATAAATTGTTAATCGTAAATGTTGTTTATTAAATGATTTATTTCAATTGACTGGGAACCAATGGGAACCAAAAAATTAGGAATTACATGGACGTCAATGAAGTTTTAAAGACCTACCAATGAATAGGTATTTACAGAGATATGAAAAATAGTTTGTACCTAGAATGTATTTAAATACAAAATATTTTGTATTTCAAATGCAAAATACAAAATAGTTTTTCATTTTATATTTTTAAAATACTAAAAGCTAAATACTTTATTTTAAAAAGTTCGTACTAGTTAAAATTAGACTTCTATTTAAAACTATAACATTTTCAATTCATTGTTGGTTTAATTGCAATGCTTGGAACAATATCTTATGAAATATAACATTGTCCCTAAAAGATATTTAATTTTTTTTTATTTTAATTTTGTCCCTAATAGATATTTTGCATTTCAAATATGTACTAGTAGGTATTTTCATAATGTCTCTTCGCTGTAGATTAGTGATATAAGTAATTTTAGAATATCGGATTTTTTTATAGAAATATATTTTGAATGGATGTAAAAAATGAAAAGATAAATGCATGTTTTACAAAATTATGTATCACAAATTCAAACTCACAACTCGTAAACACAGGCTCAAAAATTTTGTACTTTTAATACACATGTCAAAAAAAACAGTAAATATTCAACGATAATATGTACAGTTAATTTCTAATAACGTAACGTTCCGAAACAGCGTTCGTATGTTTTGATGTCATACTAGAATTTTCGGAACGGCACTATCTCTTTCTGTGTCTGTGCTCGGATCTGACAGCGCCGGGCTTCGAAGGCTTGTCTTTGTATCTTGTGTCATCTGCAACAAACAAGAGATGTAAATGGGTGGAAAATTTTGCCCCTGGTTCTCCCAGTTGTATTTAGGTGTACTAAGTAGGTGGACGATAACAATCCGCAAACTTGGATTCTTTCACGAAATTTATCTTTGCTATCGTACTTCTAGTCTAGTTATTCCCCTTCTGCCTATGTCGTCTTTCCCAGTCGCGGTTGAGAAAGTCGTGGGACGGGCGGTAGGGGGAAGAGCCGAACGTCACCGCCGTTTATTTAAAATCCAGCAGAGACTACCTTGTCCAAGGGTCTCACACTCAAAGTAACCATACCTCTATTCCCCTTCTGTCGATGTCGTCTGTCGCGGCCGCGGTCGTGGGAGCCGCGCGAGTCGGGCGACGAGCGGCGGCGGGGCGAAGGCCGCGCGTCGCCGTTCCACCACCACGCCGGCGGGGGCGCGGACGCGTGCGGCCGCAGCGGGGATCCCGCGTAGCCAGGCATCGACATCTGGATATCAAATATCTTAATTAGGCTTAAAATGCACTTTCTCTGGGTATTCTATAAACTTGTAACCCCCTTCCTTTGAGTTAGAGGTTGAAAACAAAAGGACATTTCGTCTACGAAAATAAGGGCAAATATATCCTATTCATCCCCACTGGAGACAAATGGAACAATTCTAATTTTTGTGTTTCGATTGTATCCACCGCGTTGTCCCCACTGAGGACCAATGGAAATGACTATTATTTAACAGTTCCATTTGTCGCCAGTGGGGACGAATGGGACAGACTTCCATTACAATTCCCATTTTTCCCCAGTGGTGACGAATGGGAATTTTCGTATTTGGATTGGATTTTATTTCGATCCCAGTTACATTAAATAGAATAGCTGATAATTATTTTTAAAAAGTATATTTTCAGGATAGATGGAAAGGAGAGCTTTATTTATGTACATTGAAATAAAAGTTACATGTATGTCCAATCTAACATTGTTATCATTCAAAAATGAAAATAATTACCTTTTTATAACATAATTAATTATACAACAAATTGTGTGAACCATTAAAAAATAAATAGCTTCAATATTTTTATTGAATTATATACTATACACTTAACTCAATAAATAATTAAATTCAATCCTAAATAACCTACATTTAAAGAAAACTATAAACTAAAAATATATCTAATTAAAAATAAAACATTTTATTGTGAAGAGCCTGCTTCGATATTTTATAGATAGATAGATGTCATTTATTTTATTCCTTAGAATATGGTAATACAATGGTGTTATCACGTGTACGAGTGCGACATACTCTGCCTATTAGGCGAAGGAATGTTAAGTTTATTTATTGCAGTTAAATTTATACATTATTATATAGATTTGTCTAAATACTCAAATTAATTCTGCTCATTTAGTCAAAATAGTATTATATAGGTTGGGGAAAAAGTCTTTTCGCATTTTATATGAAAATTCAAAACATTTTTTAATTTATTTACATTTAACTATAGTATGTAGGTACCATTTTGTTCGATAACTTTTTGCTATCTTATAGGTAGGGACATGATCCCATTGCTATAGAAATTTTGGGGCTTCTGATCAAAAAACTCCGTCAAGTAGTTTTGGCAGTCCTCTCGTGATGTTAACCTGACACTGCCTAAAGAATTCTGAAGAGACCGAAACAGGTGGAAATCGAAGGTGCCAGGTCAGGACTTTACGGCGGATGCATTAACACCTCCCAGCCAAACTCTCTTAATTTTTGCTGAGTGGTTAAAGATGTGTGAGGTCTAGCGTTATCATGATGAAAAACCACACCCCTTCTGTTGATTAATTCCGGCCGCTTTCTCTTAACTTCTTGCTTTAATCTTATCAGTTGTTCGCAGTAGAGTTCTGAATCGATGGTCCTGCCTGGTGGTAACAGCTCATAATGAATAATGCCCTTCCAATCCCACCACACACTCAACATCACCTTGTTGCGAGTTAACCCGGGTTTCGCCACAGTCTGTGAAGCCTGACCGGCCTTTGACCATGACCTTTTTCGCACGTTCTTGTCGTACGTGATCCACTTTTCATCACCAGTTATCAATTTCTTCAAAAATGGTTCGGTCTCATTACGCAGTAATAAAGAATCACAAATGAGTACACGGTTCATTAGGTTTCTTTCAGAGAGCTCGTGAGGTACCCAAATATCGAGCTTTTTTGTGTACCCATTTTTTTTTTTAATGCGCCAAAACTGTTTTGTGGTCAATTTCCAGTTCTTCAGCTACGTCGTAACTACTGATATGCCGATCTTACTCCACTTTTTCAAAAATTGCATCCATTTTATCCGTAACAGGGCGACCAGGCGACGTGCATCTTTGACATCAAAATTTCCGGATTGAAAACGCTTAAACGAAATTTGTGCTACTCTCACAGACACTGCACTAGGTCCATAAACATCGCAATTTTTTTTCGCGGCTTGCGTTGCATTTTTACCTTTTTTGTAGTAAAATTTTAAAATGTATCTAATTTCTTCATTAGATTCACTCATCTTGACGGTAAGAAAAACAAATGAAAATTGGAATTATCTTTTTAAAATTTTAACTTTTAAATGATACCAAAACCAGCCAGGTACAAATAGTATAGCCGAAGTGGTTTTATTACAAGTTCGTTCATACATACTATATGCGAAAAGACTTTCCCCAACAATATAATCATCAAATATCAACTTCGAATGTCACAAATATTTCACAATATAAAATTTTAACATATTACCCTATGAATTACATTTAAACATATCATCGATTTCGTAAAAACAATTGTCTAATAGCCAATTAAATAAAGTTGATTTAAAATTTTTAATACTAGTAGTTTCTCTAATATCCCTCGGTAAGTTATTGTACAATTTGATTGCCATACAATAGACATTGTCACTATAGAGTTTTAGTCTCTGGGTTGGCATATACAATTTAGTTGGGTTCCTACTGTTTAGTTTTATATCGTTTTACTTCTTATACGAGTAATTATTTAAGGGATATTTGTTCATGTCATGATAACAACTTCTCCAATGCAAAATATCTAGTGATGTGCCGTTACCGGTAACTTACTGGAGTCGAGTATTTTCCCACTAACGTTACCGGTAACATTCCCAAAAAGTAGTTATATAGGGTAACATAAGAAAATTAACTTGAATTTCATTTATGTATATGAGTGATCCGACACGACTTTTAGTTTAAATGCAACCAAAAACATAACTCCCCATAGATTTATGAAGTAACAAGATGGTACTAGCTTATTATAAAATGTGACTAGAAATTGATTTTTTATGTGTGAGTTGGAATATGGTTGTACTACACGACACGTACGTCATGATATCGATAAAAAATATTGTTACATACATTTTAATCCTTTATCCCTTGCGCTTATTCTCTCAAAAGTTACGTTCAGACCGCAATTCAAAACAGATTCTAAAATTGTAATATTTTTCTTCGGGTGGCTGGGACCACTCATAAATTTAAAAAATACGTCCCAGTTGCCGGTAACCTATACATAATATTATACATTGTACAAAAGGTACAACTTAATGCTAAGCATAATTAATAACTTAATTATAATCTTTGTGCGTGACACATTTAAAATCTATTGTGTCTGCAACTGGCAGTCAACGTGTTAAGACCGTCGCGTAACTCGCACCAAATTCATGGCCGAGCGGTTTGTCTTAGTCTTTAATTTAAAAGATAAAGGTTTACCTGTTGCGGGTAGCTATGTGGCAGGCGATAAGGCGCGGGCGGCATGGCGCATTCGCCCTCGGCGCACGCCAGCGGCGCCGGCGGCATGCGGGTCGGCTCGGGGGGCGTCAACTGACATAATATAACACATTTCCAAGTTTAGTCTAGTTTTGCATGATCTACTTATTGAACATCCGGAAAACAATTTAAGCACGGCTAGCAATCCTTCACTATTCCATTGATTTACGGACCGATGTCCTGTCTAGTCCTTAAAATTAATATGTTTTAGTAGGTACCTAGGTATGTTTATATGGACAACTTAGTAAAGTCGCTATACAAATATAAATTAAAGCACCTACGAACATTGCAAGATTTGCAAGTGAAAATTATGATGAAATCGGACTGGCGTGCGTAGGCAAAGTTGTAAACCAATCCGGAAATTATATAAGAATGTATCTACTTCATACGTTAGTAAGTTTTAAAAAATTTTCGCGTCCCAAAGGATGATGAGAAGAAACGTCCCCAACATATCCAATAAATTTGAAATAAGTATATAGGTACACTTTATTTTATAATTATTTATTTTTTTAATTTTCTTTTTGGGTTAGGGCGTCATTTTAACTTTAATGAACCTGCACATATTGCTTGATAATATTTGCACAGACAACTTAAACACTGTTATTATTACTCAATGTTTTTCAGTTAGAGAACAATAGTATACCTATAATTATGCAATTAGTGAATAAAAGACGGGTTTAAATCACGAGTGTAGCGAGTGATTCAAGTGTTAGAATCCTGAGCGACGCGACTCGCGAGTGATTCATGGCTTTCGATATAAATCCATTTTATTTAAGATTTGCATACTATACCTTATGCCACGACTACGAGAAAAAGAAAGTTTTAAGCAAAAATAAACATTAAAATAAAAAAGGAAGGTTACATCAATTAAAATGCAAATTGAAATTGGAACAATTAATAAAATCAAGAGTAATTGTTCTAAACTCGAACACCAAAATAGTGATTGCAAAATGCTTTTTATTCACTGTTTTTAGTGAATACAATAAATTACCAAAATAAAGAGTAAAAGTGTTTTTTTATTTCCTGTTTTCAGTGACTAAAATAATTTTTTTAGAGATTCGCCCTCTAAAAAGTTTATTTTAGTCACTGATGAGACTGAGTATAAAGTATTTTTATGTATATAGAATAGTCATTTGTCTACGTGAAATATGCTATTTTTGTTTGTGAAAATCCTGATTTATGTATAAAAAATAAATACAGTAATGTTGACGCGTTATTTTTTTATTATAAATAAACCTACTTGTTATTGCGACAAACACAGGTAGCTACTTTAGGCTTTACTACTTACTTTTGGCAATGACTGTTGTAGGGTGGGGACGAGGTTCATACAAAATTCCCCATGGTCCTCTTTGTCTTCTCGCCACATAATTTTTGATATTTTTGTTACATTTGAATTGCAGAGGGTAGAGGTAACTTGAATGCACTAGACATTTTTAAAAGGGTGCCTCAATCTTTCAGGACTCTTACGAGACCACGGCACCACGCCGTTTCGATAATCTCGACCGCGGAGTAATCAAGTGTAGTGATTTCAGCTGAGAAGAAGATCCTTGGCCTAGAAGGAAACCGTGACTGCAAAATCATCAGGTACCTTAAGTCAAAAAGCGCTGCATCCATACTGGTAACTGTAGTTGCGTTTACACATTCCGCCACCGACGCCACCGCAGCAGCTTCGTGCGTGAAAGGAAACTCAAAACAAATGCGTAAACCCTGTCTGTCTGTAAGTGCAGGTTTGTTCACAATATAACGGTTCGACCTGTAGATAACTATAAAATATCGTAAATTAATACTTACGTTAAACTGTGAGCTGTACAATACAGTTCTCAATTTATCAGAAAGTTTATCTCAGGCGATTGTTTTTAAACTATATCAGTGTTCACAAAATTTAGGGAAAATGCATGAAAAAAATTTGCGTTTTCTAATTTTATCCATAAAAATTCAAAAGTAAAGTACTTACATTTAAAAACAGTAAAAATTGGTTGAAAAACGCACGAGATGTAATAATTTTACGAAAATATGTCTATCTTACTCGCAAAAACGCTATTTTCTATGGAAAATGTATAGATGCCAAGGACTTTGACGTCCTCAGTCCGTATTCTTTCCAATTGAAACTTAAAAGTATCTCATGTTCGTCGCTGATTAAGATATTTTATAAATTCTTTCAAATTTGTTTACTGTGGTTAATAAGGCTTTTACTAAGCAAAAAATAAAAATTCGTGCATATTCCCTATTTTCAAAGGCGCGCTGCGCGGCTGCGCTGCGTAATGTGTAACCCGTGACGTCACATTTTTGTAGGGATTGAAACATTTTATTTATCGACTTATTAATATAGACTTCTTATACTCACCAAAATCCTCATAAATCCTTTAGTTACATCGACAATTCAGAATTGTACCTATACAGTTTCTTGTAATTATTGTGGGAAAATTATGATAAGTCATAACTAAAGGACGGACGCCCGGATTTTTATTATTTTTTTACCCGTGGCTTTTAGTTATCCCATTATTTTTATCAGTTAGTAGGAATTATCTTTGACTCATTGTCAGTGACATATAACTCAAGAACAAAATTAAATACCATCGATATTTTAATAGTCAATAAATTAAAAGTATCAATCCCTACATGAAGTGTGTCAATGCGACAAGATCAGTTGTGTAAAAATGGTTGCCTTACCCTCACCTGTTGTTTGAGACTGTTGAAGTCGGTGCTCATCTCGCGGTACCGCTGCAGACACTCCTGCCACATGCTGGCCATCTCCGCCATTTCTGAACGTTGTTTGTTGATCTCCTCCTGAAAATAAGGGACAATTCCAAACACAATATTAGCATGACTAAATATTTAAAAACGGCATTACCCACGTAGTGTAGTCGGCATTTTCCGACTACACTACGTGAGTAATACCGTTTTTAAATATTTAGTCATGTCATATCACGTTACTTTTAATAATATTAGATACAATATTAGCATGTCTGAATAAACTGCCGCCGACGAAAAGACTATTACTTTGTCAACCACTTTGTGCGTTCGGATATGTTGTGAACTTGAACACTTATCACCCCTTTTCTATTCCTCGGCTGTCTTAAGTACGCGACTAAGGCCCTCGGTGTAAAGGCTTTATATCTACTACGATCACCAACCCGTCTGCCCAGTGTGGTGATTATTGTCAAATCATCTCTTTTATGGGAGAGGGCTGTCCAGCAGTGAGCGAGCTAAGTTCCACGCGCGAGCTCCCAATCTACTAGAACAATCCAGCGTTTGTATGTTTGTTCGACGATAACTTGAGTATCTTTGATCGGAGCTTCATAAAATAGGTAGATGTTTAGATATAGCCAATTGAATTTTTAAGTTGAAGCATGAGCCAAATCGGTCAAGGGGTTGCCGAGTTGGGTTCGCGAGTTCACAGTGTAGGGCGAACGACTATAACTAAAACTGACCATGAGACGCGCGTCCGTGTCGCCGACGTCCCTCGCCACGGTCTCGTATCGCCTCATACACTCTCGCCACAAACGTAGCTGAGCTGCTGCAGAGTCGCGCATATTAGTTGCGTTCTCCTGTAACATGTTATAGAGAGAGGAGTAGACAGAATGTTTTTTGGTACGAATACGAAAAGAATTAGATCTATTCTATTTGTTCTTTTCTTCCAGACCATCACGAAGAAATTTAATTAAATTTCAAAATGTTGGCACTTATTTCATTACAGCCGCAAATTATGTTTCTACGTATAGTGGGAGGAAAAATGAACGTAGTCAGATTGTTGATACATTAAATAGAGATACGAGTAGCACATACGTGAACAGCTTTCTCTTGTCCCAGCGTCTGCGGCGATATCCCTTTGAAGCAGCGCATCAACTCTTTCCACAGCTTCATCATTTTGTCCATCGCTTCACGCTGCTCTGCTATCTCTTGCTATAGAATTAGAACACATTTTAGTATATAGCATACTATAAAGCACATCTACTTACTCGATTGGATTTGCAGAAAAACTATGATAGATTTCGAGTGATTGTTTCCAATTCGAAATCATCTTTTAGCTCAGCTTTTAGAAGAAATGATGCAATAACAAAAAATAAAAAATAAGTAAGTTTAAAAATTAAATAAGTAAGGTAAAGGTAATATATTTAAGGCGAGGGCGCTACTTAGAATCCTATGCAAAGCGAGGAATTCATGTTTGTATATCGCCCGAAGTAAAAATATTACCGTACCCGAGTAGCACACTCTATCGTGTTCAGTTATCAAATTGTTTTAATCCTCAGAGATTTGCTTTTTCACATTGCCGTCCCGAGAGAAGCCAATGTTATGGGATGAAAATCGTTTCTCGAATAAGCAGATGATAAAAATTTGTTTCATCTCATCTCAGTAATCCCAGAACTTTTATGTTAATAAATATTGTATTGAAATGTAATTATTTGCGTAAATTTTTAATACTCCCTTGTAAGTTTAAGCCGATAGTGACTATCAAGTTTACCTACTTCTTCTCGAGTAGAAAGGCTCTATGTATAATTTCATTATACTAAATTTGACCAGTGTTTGGCCACGGCGACTCCCCGGTCATTTCCCTCATTATGGTCCTGCAATGTGTAGGAAGTAATGCTTACTTATAACCTACTTAAGGACCACGCAAAGTTATGAGTGAAAATATTATCAGAAGTTAGAGCTCTTCGAAAAATTATTTCTTAGTAATTTATGATTCAAAAACAACACGAAATAAAGGTTTCAAGTAGTTACGTATACTCGAAGTATCTGTCATTTGAACTCTGATTAGGTATATGTAGTTGTTTTCCTCTATATTATTTGTATTTCCTAGTTTTTCTCATAAATCGATGAAAATTAAAAGTAGTGTACTACTCGGGTACAGTAATATTTTTACTTCAGGCTATATTCATGAATCCCTCGCTTGACTTAGGATTCCACAGTTGATTCTACGTTTACTTTGTGTCTATTACGTGTATCTTTCGTTTCGCATTGGATTCAAAGTAATGCCCCCGCCTTAAAAATATTATCCTTGCCCCCTGTAGCACAATCAACTATTTAAATCCAACTAAAGTTTATGTTATGAAATGATTTTCACGTTGTGCGTGGTAACAGATGCAGACTTTGTTGACTAAATAAGAACAATGACACTTACCTTCACGACGCGCAGGTAGTTGCTCTTTCCACTCACAGTGCTATTTTCACCATCAACAACACTCAAGCCAGAATCCCTCTCTTTCTCCGAGTACCTATCCCTGTACTCATCCTCCCTGGAAGCTACAGAGTTCCTCTCGTACCGCTCCAGGTT
Organism: Acrobasis suavella; assembly: GCA_943193695.1. Lineage (NCBI taxonomy): Eukaryota > Metazoa > Arthropoda > Insecta > Lepidoptera > Pyralidae > Acrobasis > Acrobasis suavella. The sequence continues at coordinate 37,925,511 of OW971928.1, forward strand.
TCTTTTTGGCCGCCTTTCTTTTTGTCCATTGTAACGCTCGTTTCTATCTTCATAATATTTATCTCTCTCGTCGTATCCCCGTTCTCTTTGATCGTACCGTCTATCTTTAATATTTTCACTTCTGGCTGTCCTTCGCCATTTCTCTTCATCAGGATATTTGTCCCTGTGGTCTCTGACATCGAAGCTTCTGCTAGTTCTCTGATCGAGATATCTCTTTTCTTCATAATTTCGACGATCTCTTTCGTACTCTCTATATACTCCATACTCTTGAAATGGTCGCGTTCTGTACTGGTCATGATTTCTGTCTAAATTTTGGGGATAGTCTTGGTATCTGTCGTCGTTGGCTCTCATTCTTGAGCTGGTCAAATTTAATTTACTGACATAGTGAGTTTCTTTCTCGTACGAAGGGCAGTAGCATTTTTCCTTGTCAACTCCGTCGGATCTTGTATTCTGTTCTTGGCCTTGCATGCGTCCGCGGAAGGTGTCTTGGCTGCGGATCCTGGCGACGTTCTCTCGAGAGTGCTCGTGGTTGAGGAGCCGGGTCGGGTGTTGGTCTACGTCGTAGTTATGTTTCGATACCACTTCACATTGCAAGGACTTGTGACTGTGGGACCGTTGCTAGAAGATATCGAAAAGTCTAGTTATAAAGAAATAAGTAAATAAATATGAAATTACTAAAAGGTTGCATATTAATCAATAAAATAAAACAATTAAAAAAATAAATCTGTAAATATTTCAAAAAAATATTGAGGCGATGGAGACAGTAAAAGGGTAAGAATTTAAACAAAATCCTGTTTCTACACACTAATCTCCTGAAAGACTCAACAAATTCGAATGAAACTTTTTTGTTATATAGATTATAGCTGTTAAACCTGGGCAACATTTATAGGGTATAATTGATTTTGTAAAATGATTCAGCTAAACTATAAGTAATAAAAAAAACCGCAAGTGTGAGTTGAACTCGCGTGGAGAGGGTTCCGTACAATGCCAAAGTTTTTAAAATATAAAATATTACTTTTGAAATCGTCATAGTAAGACGCGTTAACTAAAATAGCACCATCTAGAGGTGTTTTAGTGAACTATTCCCGTACACGGTAATATAATTTATTGCGTTTATCACTTTATTTTCAATTGATAGAATTTTTGATAATTTTCCTGTAATCTACAAGCAGCTAAATTTGATGAGTGATGGGAATGGTCAATTTTCGTCTTCTTTCATGAATAAAATCAAAATTATTTTTTACAATAATAACAAAAATATATTTGATATCCTCATAACGAGGCCTTTCATTTGATATATGACACAGTAAGGTAGGCAAAACTTTTCTTTTAATTCCCTAGTTTGCCCTCTAAAATGACCGATATTTAAAAAAATATTTATAAATTTTTCCTGTAATTTACAAGCAATGAAATATATTTTAAATATTTTTCAATATTGTAGGCTGAGTAGTTTCGGAAATCAGGGGGTGGACGGGGGGTGGACAATATTCGTCTTCTTTCATGAATAAAATCTAAACTATTTATTTTACAATAATAACAAAAATATATTTGAAATCCTCATAACGAGTGTACTTGATGTTTACAAAGTAGCGAGAAAAACACCGGGACGCCGATAAACTTTATATTTCGGATTTTTAAAAAAAAATGGAGCCGTCACGGGACGCCTGGTAGATGTGAAACATCGACGTTATTTCGTAAAAGTAGTATGCAGAAAAGAACAGATTGTGGTAGGAACTAAAAATGTCAATGAGTACTGTAATAAACAGAGTATACATTATAGGTATCCGAGCTCAGTGGAGCGAAAGAGATGGCTTAACGCCGGATCGAGTGAGAGAGAAACGCACAGTCGATTGCGCGTGGCGACGCGTCGCCACGCCAGAAATCGGTCTCACGTGCGCCTATAGATGTTTCACATCAAAAAGTTTTTTTTACTATTGAAAACAGCAGCCAAAAACTTTTTTCATACCAAAAAACAATTGACAATCAATACAAGAAAACTTTTGACTTTAGAACATTTTGACATTCAAAAAGGCGGGAAGTATTCCACAAACAATGACATTTACAATGTGCCAGTTTCACACTCTCCTGGTGACAGCTACACATGTGTCTATTAAAATAGGTACAATAAAAATAAAAATAATTAATTGAGCGCGTCGCTAACACTCCCCACCCCAGTGCTGGCACAGCACTCATCACCAATAGGAATACGAGCGACGCGTGTCGCTGACCGTTTCCACACACCGGTCTTGGTCTTCACGTCCAAAATCCTGACTCTACCAAATAGCCAGGGGTACACTTCTAATTTTATTAAACATTTGTAAGTTAGTTTAGAATTACTTACATTCGTGGCAGATGGCGTCATCGTAGCATCAATGGCTTCGTTCATAGCGGCGCTACGACTTTCGTAGCATTTCTCTGTAGACGCTGACACGGTCAGTTCAAGTTTGCGAGTCGTAAACGCCGAGGCGGGAAGAGATATTTCAGTTATAGAACACTCACCGACTAGTTCACGCCCCATGCTTTGTAAACTGTAATTCTTTAGTGAACAACTGCCTCAAAATAATAGAGAAGTCTTAACATTAACATATGTGTCCCATATCACATGTGTAAGATATATTATGTGACTGCTAGGATAGTCACTACACAAGATTTAAAAAGAAATCATCAGGTCGAATTTTTACTCATAAATACATATCTGCTATGTCACCAGAAACTGCTACTGCATATTCCATAAAGCGCAGCATAATATCCAAAAGCGATGACAATAAATTTGGTCCAGTGAGTAAAAATTCGCCATTAAGTACATATTTTACTTAAGATAATGAAGAGTAAAAAGTATTCAAATATTTTAATTAAAATCAAGCTATGTTGAAATAAATCCAAATAAAAAATAAATCAAAATGTCAACAGCAGCGGCAGCATCAAAAACTAGCCTAAGTTTATTTTTGTTAGGGTTGTAAACCCCAAAATGAGGTAGGTACCCTGTCCTGGGTGTAGGACGAGTATCCACTAATTTCTCTGCGTAATCATTTTTCAATAAATGATCTATCCTTTCCTTGTACTTTTCTGCGAGACCTGCATCCTGTTTCATCTTCTTTTCTATCCCAATTAGTCGTTTCAATGCAGTAGGGTAAGAAATAGGCATTGGTCTATAGTTGTGTCTCCAAGGCAATCCGACATGCCAACGGCCATCAGAATGTACAGCTTTCTTTTCCAAATGAGGGATGGCCCTTAAATCACTAATATTTTGACGAGGCTTACCTGCAACTCCTAGGGCGTCGACTGCAAATGACCTCCTCACCTCCTCATGGAGCTCCCGCAGTGAAGGCTCGTCGGATAAGCGGGAAACTGTAGTCGAACCACTTCGATATAAGTACTGTAGGAAGTTTTGACAAAATAGTAGACACAAGATTCATATCTTGCAAACACTCTTTACGACCAACAGCTTGTATAGCAGTTACAAAATTTTGTATTTTCACAGAAAATTGTACAATGTCTTTGTGGTATTCTGTTGACATGGGCTGTATTTTTCTCATATCCTGTGTCATCCTTGAGATGATATAATCTGGGTTGCCAAATCTCAGCTCCAATGTAGACATTATCCCTTCAGGTGTTGCAGCTGTGATGAGGAGCGATGCAACAGCATCTTTAGCTGGGCCGCGCAGACACTTTCTCAGCCTCCAGAGGTTTTCTTGTGGACTGAACTTGCACACTTGTGTAGATTCTTCATATGCCTGTCTAAATAAAAGCCAATCCATGGGGTCGCCAGAGTAGATTAGCAGATCTCTCGGCGTGCAGATACGGCTTAACAAATTCGTGTTTGTTCCATTATTTGAAGTAGAAGTGGTGGCTTGCCTTAATGCTGTTGCCAACTGTCCGATGGTACCATGTAGTGATTCCAACACGCCCGTAGATAGACCATTAGCGGGAACGTGCGGTATCTGTTCCATCTCGTGCTGACTGTGATCCAGCCACTTCTCCACCTCGGTGCGAGGGTGCTCACTCTCGCGATCGCCTTCAAGTGGACTGTATTCGTCTTTCAGGTCGGCTAGGTCGGCTTCCAGTTGTTTATCAATGAGATCCATTTGTAACCTTGCCTTTTGTTGCGCTGCTTCCAATTGCAACCTTTTGCGTCTCGCTTCAAAAGAAGATGACGTGAAAACCCGTCGCGTTGTGGAGTACTCTGATGCAGCATCCTGCGATTGCAGCAGCGGCTGAGCCGGCTGCAACACGCCCAAAACAGAACTCGACGGTTGCGCTTCCATTGCACTTGGAGAAATTCGTTTTTCTCCCAATGTAGTTGCTACACTGCAATCGTGATTCCGAGCATGGCGCGCTCCATCGCTCTTTGTGCAACCTTTATTATATGCATGTTGTGCTTTGTAAGCGTCCACGTTTCAGCACCATAAGTGAGTATGGGCAGAACACATTGGTTAAATACCATGGTTTTCAGGCATTGTGGGAGTGAGGACTTAAAGATATCTTCAAGTTTCCCAAAAGCAGCACATCCCAGCCGAACCCGTCTCTCAATCTCTTTCTTTTGCCCGTTTGCATCAAAAGATAAACGATGTCCAAGATAGACATAATCTTTAACCACTTCCAATTCTGAATTACCTACGATTAAGTTAAGTACATTGACTTTTTGATTTGTCATGATCTTTGTCTTGGACATGTTCATCTTCAGGCCGACCATTAAGCACCTTTCTTGCAATTCGGCAAGCATTTCTTGGAGTTAAGAGACGCTCTCGGCCACGATCACGAGATCATCGGCAAAAAGCAGATGCGATAAGTAGACTCCGTTGATTTTTAATCCCTTCATTCTCCAGTCCAAACCCTTCATTACGTCTTCCAAAACATTGGTGAAGAGCTTGGGGGAAATGGTATCGCCTTGTCGTACTCCTCGGTCTAGAGACACGAGGCCAGTTTACGACCCGTAAAGCTCCCGGAGGATATCCACATATCGCTTGTCGATATTACAGCGATGAAGAGAGTAGAATAAGGCCCAGTGTTCGACCGTATCGAACGCCTTCTCATAGTCAACAAAGGCGAAACATAGAGGCTGTTGATACTCTCTACACTTCTCCATCAGCTGTTTAACTGCGTGAATATGGTCCATTGTTGAGTATCCACTCCGGAAGCCAGCTTGTTCTACAGGTTGATAAGCATCTAAAGAACGTGTCAGCCTGTTGCATAGGACCTTAGAAAATAGTTTATAAACCTGAGAAAGAAGGCTAATTGGTCGGTAGTTACAGAGCTTGGCTTTGTCTCCATTTTTATGGATGATTGTGACCACAGCGTTTTTCCATGAACAAGGTGTAGTCACTTTAGCAAGCACCATGTTGAACAGTTTTACCAGAATCTGCAGTAACGTTTGTCCACCTGCTTGTAGCATCTCCACATATATGCCATCTTCCCCAGATGCTTTTCCGGTTTTCATGTTTCTTAGAGCATAACTGACTTCACTCTCTAAGATAGGAGGTATACCGTCCTCATCGAGATGTTCGACGGGCTGTGCTCTGGGATCCGCAGCATCTGGTACTTCAGGCTCTTGTAATTGGGATGCGTACAGCTCCGCGTAAAACTCCTCAACGATATTAATGATGTGGTCACGATCAGTAACTACTTTGTCGTTTTTATCTTTGAGTTTGTTAATGATAGTTTTACTTCTATTGAGTTTACGTCGAAAAACTTTTGGCCCTTTATTTTGTTTAATGGTCTCCTCAATTACGCGTGTATTATAATTTCGTAAGTCTTTCCTAATTGCTTTTTTGATTGTTTTATTAATTTTTTGTATCTCTCTCAGGTCACTTCTTGTACGGTTTTTCATTTCCCTTCGAAAAGAAAGCAGTGACAACGTGTCGAGCGAAAGCCTGGATTCTTTGGGCTTCTTCACAGTGATGATTTTATTTGTGGTATCACTTACTAACTTACAAATAGCATCGTTTAGTGAGTCCACATCTAGGTTGTCTTCTTTGAGTTCGCTAAATCGGTTCTTTAGTTCGAGTTCAAATTTATCTTGAAGTTGGTAAAAGGCTTGCCTCTCATAGGAACGTTTGGGTTTATTTACGAGCTTAGCTCTTTCTTTGATAAGGTTGTACCGAAATGTGGCTCTCACTAAACGATGATCCTTGCTTGTTTTCAGTGTATTGAGTACTGTAACATCGGTGATGTTTGCTCTACTTGAGCAAAGAACGTAGTCTATCTCGTTGCGGACATTGCCCCCAGGGCTGGCCCAAGTCCATTTCCTCGATGGTCGCTTTTTGAAAAATGTATTCATAGCATATAGATGGTGCTTTTCAAGGAAATTGACGAGCATAATACCCCGGTCATTACGTTAGATTACGCCTAGACCAAACTGCCCCACCAACGTTTCACCTTGTTCTTTTTGCCCAATTTTAGGATTAAAATCTCCTACACCACTTTGTAAAAGCAAGAATTCTCTCTATACGCTGTCTCTACTTCCTTGGAGAAAGCTTCTACTTCCCGATCCGGAGATCGTGAGTTGGGTGCATATACCTGTACGATTTTTAGGGCATATTTTTTGTTGAGCGCGAGAATCACGTAACACACTCGTGGTGATATACTTTTTATATTTTTAACCTTTGTCGAATATTGCTTATTTATCAGAAATCCAACGCCTCCATAGCTTGAATCGTCGTGGCCTTTGTGATAAAACAGGTGGCCACCCTGGAGCGTTGCAAGTTCTTCTCCTGTTCTCCTTACCTCCGACAAACCCACAACATCCCACTTAATATGTTCCAGTTCTATCATCAGCTGTTCCAGTCGGTCGTCAGTTCTCAAAGTGTCCGTGTTATACGTAGCCAGAGTCATTATTTGGTGGCAGCCGGATCTCTGCCGGAGATTCATAGCACCCTCTGCCTCGCCGGAACCGTAACCGCTGCCGGAGTCAGGAATAGCGGGTCTGCCGGGGACTGAGGGCCGTACTTTATTTGCGCAATTCATTCGAAAGGGGGTATTAGCCGATAAAACGGCGCGCTGGCCAGACGACTTGGCGAGTTGTATTGCTTCCTGTCACGTTGGCCTCTAGCACGCAAGTAACAGAATGTTTAACTATAATGTAACTTGCGTCCTACAGTTTACCGGGGGGGACCACTTGGAGGTGCAACTAGGAATTGGGTACTCGCCAGTGATCGCATCGCAGTTAATTACAGATCATAAGATCAGCCATTTTCAGCAATCACCAGCGGAACCCCTTTCCCCTATAATTTAGATATGTTTATTTATTTAATGAGATACTTATAAAAAGCCTGACCTGCCCCACCCTGACCCAGAACCTGGGTACGCCCATGCACGGCAAGTAGGTAGATATAACAAAAAAATCTGTTTTGCGTTGGACGTCGGACACTTACCACCTGGCCGGGGTGTTGCGATGCGGACTTATCAGTGATTTGCGCGCATAACTTCGCGAATGTTTCAAAAAGTACAGCTTGGTTGAACGCAGGATTAGGAGACAAATCCTTGCTTGACCTGGGGAGAAAAATCGAGTAATGAAATCAGTTTTCATTTAGTAGGCAATCAGCTACACTGTCTGTGCTAACTGTTAGCAGCAGACTGTTGATGTTGGAGCTGGATGTAAAATTAAATCCGAAAATGAAGATTGCTACACTATAAAAAATATAGATACGAGTATTAATTACTTTTCTCTATCCCGATCCCTGGACGGAGAATCTTCGCAGCGTCTCCGATGGTGATGATGATGACGGTGTCGGTGTGTCGTCGAACCGTGACGTTGACTCGAACGGTACTCGTCATGTCTTCGAGACTGCCTCTCTCTGGAAATGCATAAAACTATGAGGTTTAATTCTATCATTAAAACAAACTCAAGTTTGGCGAGCCTTATAAAACGTTTAAGTTTGTACTATCTTTTCTTTATATTTTTACCCGACTGTGCCAGAAGGAGGGTTATGTTTTTCGAGAGTATGTATGTATTATGTATGTATGTTTGTTTGTATAATTGTTTGGCACGCTCTGCAGCCTGAACGGCCCGATGGATTTTAGCTTGAGAGGTGTCGTTAGATTGGTATTTACTGTGAAAGTGACGTTGGTCAATTCAATCAGATTTTTTATCAATCACCTATTCAAATAAGTAAATTTAATTTAATTATGCAATAGATATTTAGAAATGTATGTACACTTAGCAAAAATAACTAATTGAACCTATCTTCGATCATGGTCTGTCGGTCTATCTGTCTGTATAAGGTCTGTAGTTAGTAGGAACGTTAATCAAAACAAAACAAAATCCAGGGGGGCAGCCGGTATTTTGTTTCTATATCGAGTGGGCTATCAAATGAAAAGTCTTGATTACCAGTATTACCACATTTCAAAAATGTATACCATTGCTATGGCTCCTGTAGTCGGGATATTAGTTTTTTTTTAACGTTTATCTTGTTAAAACTATAAGTACTATATCTTCTTACATACACATTCCTGTAGGTATTTAATTCTGTTTTTATCCGGCACAGGTTATGAGTGGTAGGTATATATGCCTAAAAGTATGAAACAGTAAAACTCACTTCCTCTTTTCTTTTTTTATTGCATCCTCCAAAAACGCGTAGATGATCGAATCTTGATCAGGTGCTAAAGAATCCAAGCCGCCCATCTGCTACAAAAACACTAAACATTTCAAATTACGCACAAACTTCTATAAGCACCTAGTTTAAAAACATAAATTCCCTTAGACAAAACCTAACACAATGATATGATAGCCACCAACTGGCGTACCAAATATACCTTATCGTATAAAGACAGGATTTTTCTAGAATCACCACCAATGCCCTTTTCCTATTACTCACTGGGCCAGGGTATATACTGTACACAGCTCAGGTACGCAGGCTCGTGAGCCAATTAACTTGGCTGTCATTCAGGGCCTCTGAGTGACCAAAATATTACATATTGTAATATTATAGGAAAACAACTAAGTTAGTGGTTATTATAGGAAAACCACCTGAAATGATGGCGCCACTGATTTTTTAATGCGCCATGTTAAATTTAGTTCCTAATTTTCCCCGCAATATGGCGATCTGAAACTAATTTGAAAAATATATAGAAAAATACCTGGCGCGGTGAAACAGACGGCGAATGAGATAGCAGTCCAGCTTTCAGCGCCAATGATACATCATTTCGCCTCAAAAACAAAAATTATGATATTAATACAATAAAATATCAAGCCATTATTTTTGACGGGAAGGGTATCAAAATATAATCCTGTTAGATATTCTGTGTAAACCTTTCATTTCCTCTCTCCATTATTTTTTGTTATTGTAAATATTTGTTAGTTCTCCCTGAGCAAGACCTACCAAGATAACTAGAAGATCTGTATAAAGATAAATAACTGCCTCAACATGCCTTTTAACACTTGTTTGTATTTCAATGTGCAGTGAAGTGTTAACACAAAACTGATAATACCTCTAATAACCCTGCCTGAACATGGGGATGAAAACTGGATGCATGCATCATGACGTTAGATACATGTGTACTTTGTTTGTTTGGATCAATAACATTGGCCACTTAACGAAAAGGAGTAAAAAACTTACGACGGGACCCATCCCGAAATTGCGAAAAAAAAATTGGTGGTTTTTTTTTTCGCGATTTCACAACATGTATAGGCCTACCTGCGATTTCGTCGCGGCGATCGCGACAACCGCACTTCGGAGCGCCGCGTGGACGACCGCTTGTGGTGAAGCTCGGTGATAGACGGGGACTCCGCAGGGCTGCTGTCTTGGCCCCTATATGAAGTAACCATATTTTTTCAAAATACATATTAGTTACAGTCAAACTTTTAATACTCTTGATATCTCTTTTTCTCTGTGTCTCGAATGTTTTGATTGCCACAGATTTGCAAACAATATTCATCTTTATTTTTATCAACGAAATGCCTACTTTATCTATAGAAAGACAGGTACTCGTATTATGTCCGTGTGTGGACGCGTGGCGCAGCTGGCACGCAACTCTCGGTCTTTCTATTCAAGTTATTGAAAGTTACTCTACATTTCAAATATGGAAATAAAGGTGATTTATGGTTTAATAGTCAAAGTTTGCTGCCATTCCCATGTGAGCCGATTCACACTTTGTGGTCAAGGTAATCTTGCAGTTAAAAACCGGGACCAAAAGCTTAACGTACCTTCGGAAACACAGTAGGTAGGTACAGCTATGCATACTTCAATTATTTAAATAAGAATTACTTAATCTAGGTCTTAAACAAATCGGTTATAAAATGCATTTGAAACCTGACCACTAAGTTAGTCGACCTCGCATTATCGAGGGAAAAATCGGAACTACATACCCATAATACAGGTTAACAAAATCTCCGGTGACGCCAATGTTCAGGTCCGCTCACTTAGTTGATAATATACAATGTGTAACAAAAAGCGGCCAAGTGCGAGTCGGACTCGCATGAAGGGTTCCGTAGCAGCAAGTAACATAAAATAAAAGTTCTTGTAGTTAGTTGTAACTTTGATCGATGTTTTAATAAACGTAAAAAAAAAACTACTTGCTAGATCTCGTTCAAACCAATTTTCGGTGGAAGTTTGCATGGTAATGTACATCATACCTATTTTTTTTTGTTACAGTGGTTATGTTTATAATTAATAGTTATGTTTGGAAGTTACAGGGGAGGTGTGACCCATTTTACCACTTTGCAAGTGTCTCTCGCGCAAACTATTCAGTTTAGAAAAAATATATATAAAAAACCTCAATATCATTTTTGAAGACCTATCCATAGATAACCCACGCGTATGGGTTTGATGAAAAAAAATTGAGTTTCACTTCTAAGTATTCCCCCCTAAAAATTTATTGTTTATTTTTCTATTTTTGTGTGAAAATTTTAATGCTGTTCACAGAATATATCTACTTACCAAGTTTCAACAGTCTAAGTTCTTATAGTTTTGGAAAAAAGTAGCTGTGACTTACGGACGGACAGACAGACATGACGAATCCATAAGGGTTCCGTTTTTTGTCATTTGGCTACGGAACCCTAAAAAGGGGGTATTAACCCTAAAGGACTAAACGTACTAATCAATGTAAACAATTTTTACTACGGGACCATAGCTGAAATCCCAAAAAATACTGCAGGACCATGCATTTAATTTTTGGCACGGTAGGTAGCGATTTCAGGGATCGTCCCCAAAAGTATGCTGGCAAAGAAACTTAAAGTAGGTAACCTTTTGTGTGAATCTTTGTTCATGCTGATGCTTTGCACGGTGGGAACATTCTGCAGACTAGTCTTGGTAGACTCGCTGCCGCATAAGTTCGCTTGGCAACCCTGTCGTCACATGTATTTTTTTTATATTTCCCATAATTATTTAACTTTTATGCTGGCCAGAGAGAAAAGAAATAAACGGAAAGTACCAGGTGGTCAGTTTTCTTCACACGCAGATCTTGAATACCGATCGACGAGCATTAGAATCATGTTAGGCGATGCAACCCATCACTAAGTATTTTCATTCCCACTTCACGCTCACCAATGCACTACTCAAGCCTTTGGGTATGGTCCCAGAACATATCTGCCTCATACATAATGAATAAAGTGTATTTGTATTTTTAACCAACTTCCAAAAAGGAGGATATCACCGATTATTCGATAACACCTGTACATACCATTTGGAAAATTATATTTTGTTTAAAAGAGCATACTTGCCAGGTGGTTCCATAGTAATTTTATTAAAATCGGTTGTGTAGATTGGGGGTGAAGGCGGTTTTGAGTTTTGAAAGATTATTCAATTTAGCTCATCAAGTGGGCACATGCATACGGACCATCATCCAGTAATGGATACTGTAACCCATGGACGCCTGCTAAACCCAATTACCTACGTTAGGCACTTGAAGTCTCCATTTCACAATAGTTTGTTTTTTAAGTTTAGCTTTCAATGGTAGTCTTATCTGGTATCACATAATTTCTACATATTTGTGAAGGGTAGACCGCCCTTCACAAATCTGTTGTATAATTTACTCCAGTATTTCTGTATCTAGAGCCCGCACAAATGCCGGATTCTGATGAACAAGCACTACCTACAAAATTCGTATGAATCCTATACTTATAGTAGGTATCCTCTGTTTTACTAATGAATACTACCTACCTCACCAGTACTTACAGTACAAAACATACTTACGCTTGCAGTGTCATCAGTCGCTATTGAGTTGGTCTCATCGTGCCCGTCCCTTTTCTTCCGAGTACGCTTACGTTTCGATGCCTCGAACACTTTGAACAATTTTTTACTATCGCTCGATTGACATTCCATCTTATATCAACTAAAGGATCTCGACATATTAGGCTAAATCAACCTTAGAAAATTATAATTACGAGCATCATTGAAAGTTAATCGGTAATTTCACGTAAACGAAAAATAATTTTATTGTTATGTTAACCAAATGTTCACAGTGCAAAGTGAAAGTGACAATGAAAATGAAGGAATAATTGAAAAAGGAATTTTGATGGTTTGACTCTTAGCTGCCAGATGTAATATGATTTGAACATTGTACAACTCAAAAAGTCTGAGTAACCAACTTCGATGCGATTCGACTCTACGTTAGTATCAATCGACTCTTATGGTACACACGTATTGCGCGTGACAGTAAAAGTACCTACATAAATGATATATGAACTATACTTGGTAAACCATTAACCGAATAAAAAAAGACCTGCCGCAATATTTCAGCTTTTCTTTTGTCGCTCTCGACTTCATTTGGGTGAATAATGGTTTGCAGCACATACAATACTATCCTTTCTCTACCTTATCTCTACGCTAAACTTTCCGCAACAGTCCCATAGTTATTATGTGCAATAGATAGACCATGGCACAGGGCAAGGAGTAGTGTAATAACGTTATTATTAGGCGAGCCACTTTATGGTTCGGAATAGGGATGTGGACTGGGTAAAATACATTATTTTAGTTTGTCAGTCAACTAGATTCTCTAAAAATAAATACCCATATCTTTTCGTTTCTAAGCAAAGTAGTAACAATTCACAAAGATACAGCGTTTCGAAGTTACGGAGTGGGGGGGTAATTTACGTCACCTTTGGTTAAGGGGATACTCGAATATTTTTGGGGTCGCTTGCTGCCCCCTTTTGAAATAAATTAATTGAAAGAAAACGAAGATATCATTTAAAATGCTGTCTCGGCTAAGCCCTACATAACCCTTCAAACTATTTTATGAACTACTGTTAACGATTTAAAGTGTGAACGTGAAGCTTTTACGTTAGCCAAAAGTGGCGTTTTTCGCAAATGTGCGTTATGTGCGTAGAAAAGCTTCACGCTGTTAACAGTAGTTCATAAAATAGTTTGAAGAGTTGTCTAGGGCTTGGTTAATACTAAATTTTCAATGATATCTCAGTTTCCTTTCAAATAATTTATTTAAAACTAGCTGATGCCCGCGACTTCGTTCGCGTGGACTTTATGACTCCGGCGTATTAATATAAATAACAACTAATGAGAGAGAAAGATAGAGAGAGATAAGAAAGTACTTGTAACAGTGTTAGGAGTTAAAAGTCAATATTATTTTAATTCTTTCCTTCGGGAGCCAATATGAAAAGAGCTGAAGTGTTACTAACCCTGGAGAAAGCCACATTAAGTTGGCCATGCGAAAAAGCAGTCCTTAGATCGACATCAGCAGCTTTAAGCCTCTAAAACTGTGACTTATTTTCATAGGAAAGCAAGTAAACACTGTGTATTTGTAAAACTGTGTATTTTCAAAAGGAAAATTGTTATACGCGGAATAAATACAGTTTCACTGGCACCACTCACAATAAACTTTAAGTGTCTCAGCAGACTATGCCGAAGTTTAGCGGCTAAAGTTCAGTGTCTAAAGTTCGGTGGGGATGACACACTAAATAAGCTGAAGTTCAGCCGCTGAAGTTCGGTGGAAACGCCGGACTGTAGTGATGTGCCGATATGAGAATTTAATCTTCCGTCTTTGGCGCGTCTGCGGCGAACGGACACGGGAGCGGAAGAGGGAACGGAAGTGGAAAAGGGAACGGAAGCGGAAGCGGGAGCGGAAGCGGGAGCGGGAGCGGGAGCGGAAGTGGCAGCGGCGGCGGCGTCGGAGGCGGCGGCGGCGGCGGAGGCGTCGGCGGCGGCGGTAGCGGCGGCGGCAGTGGCGGCGGCAGTGGCGGTGGCGGCGGCAGCGGCGGTGAAGGCGGCGGCGGGAGCGGCGGCAGCGGCGGCGGCGGGAGCGGCGGCAGCAGCAGCGGCGGCGTCGGCGGCGGCAGCGGCGGGAGCGGCGGCGGGAGCGGGAGTGGGAGTGGGAGCGGGAGCGGGAGCAGGAGTGGGAGCGAGAGCGGAACGGGTACGGGAACGGGTACGTGGAAGAGGGAACGGGAGCGGAAGCGGGAGCGGGAGCAGTAACGGCAGCGGCGGCGGCAGCGGCGGTGGCGGCGGGAGCGGCGGCGGCGGCGGGAGCGGCGGCGGGAGCGGAAGAGGGAGTACGGGTACAGGTACGGATACAGGTACGGGTACGGGTACGGGTACGGGTACGGTTACGGGTACGGGTACGGGTACGGTTACGGGTACGGGTACGGGTACGGGTCCGATTCAGGCAAAAGCATCGGAAGTTCGGCATTATGTGTTGCTAGTAATGCAAATAACATTGCAGGCATGCATTGGCTGAAATTCAGCCGCTGAACTTCGGCATACAGTGCTGAGACACTAAGTTGGGTTCCGTTACACAGTTTCGGCGGAGTCAAATTGCGCATTCGCATTATTGGCCCTCCGACATTAAGACTTATTTTGTGAGCCGAGAGTCCATTTGCTGCAAGTGAATTAAGAAACTCAACTGGATAATTGGTGGTGTCGTCAACGACTCTATCCAAGAAATTAACAATAATTTGCGTCATAAGTTCTATAATAATTGATTTTTAATTTTTTGGTGTCAATATGGCGCGTTCACATATCCAAGAATTTTTCTGGTGTGTTATGCTCTGAAGGTCCGCAAATTCTGAACTTATAAGTTCTTCTTCGGACGAAACAACTTTTTTTTTGAAAAATTTTCAATGTACAGTCACATTTTTTTACTCTTTTATTTGTAGTATAGATTTAGTATGTTTTTGTTCAACGACAACAAAAAAACATCATCTATAAAAATTTCAACTGTCTAGCTATAATGGTTCATGAGATACAGCCTGGTGACAGACAGACAGACAGACAGACTAACAGTCGGACGGTCTAAGTAATAGGGTCCCGTTTCTACCCATTTGGGTAAGGAACCCTAAAAATCGAATAAAATAAGTATTTATGGGGGGCTCCCATACTACAAACGTGATTTTTCATAGATTATGGTACGGAACCCTTCGCGCGCGTCCGACTCGCGCTTGGCCAGTTGTATTATAACTCAACAAAAAGTTCTCATCAGACTTAACAACTTTTGCTAAGGCGGCATTTTAATATTTTTTATAGTTTAGCTGGACCATTATAGTTCTGCATCATGTGTTCCATTTTCCAAAATCAATTATAGCTTATATGTTGCCCAGGCTTCACAGCTATATAACAAAAAAAGTTTCATTCGAATCCGTCCAGTATTTCCGGAGATTAACGTGTACAAACAGACAAACAGACATTTTTTTTTATTTTCTTACTCTATTACTATATCTCCATCGCCACAAATTTTTTTTTTTGAAAAATTTTCATTGTACAGACACATTTTTTTTACTCTTATTATAGTATAGATGGGGGCAGCACTGGACCCCGAAAAATTCAAGTATCCCCTAAAAAGAAATCATCTGATATTAACATCACGCGAAATTTAAATGCGCTGTATCTTCGTAATTATTTACTTCTCAGAAAAAAGAAAAATTAAATTTTAATAATCTTTCCAATGGGGACTAAACATTCTACAGTCCACATCTCTATTTGTAAGTGATATCTTGAGACAATCATTTGGCTTGGGCTGTTTTATTTTAGATTGGTACCTACTTTAGAGTTGCCAGATAGTATTATTGTGTTTAGACCTAGAAGCACTAAATCTTGGGAGTTAATTTTGTTTTATATGTTTTTTTTTTATGTACTTATAGACAGAAGTTTGCTCATTTGATCTTATATGTTTTATGATTTATAAAATTTTGTTACAGCTCAAAACAATGCAACAAGCATGAATGTTCCACTTTCCTTGGTTGAGGTGTGCAAAATCATAAAATGCCAATTCAAAAATAAATAAATAGAATTCAGATTCAATTTCAATATATTATAGATTATTGTAATAATTCACATTAAACTTAATTAAAACTTATAGCCCACGTAAGCTCCTCACTCTCCACTACGAATTCTCTTATAGACAAAGGCGCTAAAGGTACTCGGTATAAAATCTCCATCATAAAACCAATAAACAGATTCATGTCCCATTTTATTATAAAAATCAAAATTACGAGTTATAATACATCTTTCTTCAATCGAACAATAGAAATCGATTATAGCACATTGACATTCTTGTAAATAAATCAATCGTGGACATAAATAACAGAATCGAACGTACAGCCTAACACTTTCAGACACCGGTTCAACGAGCCGTTACACTATATGTACACTAGTCACGTAGTCACGTACCGCCAGGTAGCGTCAGTTCAGTCTCAGTTCAGTCTGCGCACAATCTATTCGTCGGGCGAGGGGTCGGCGCGCGGCTGCGAGCACGCGAACAGCACGGCCGCCAGCTCATGTGCCACCTTCTGGTCCAGGATCTGCGACATGACCAGCGACAGCAGCCGCCGCTCGTGACGCCGGATCAGCGGCCGGTTCTCGGGTAGCTCCGCCAGCCGCAGCAGCGTGGCCGCCGCGCGCCGCAGCATGTCCAGCGACGTGCCCATGGCATCGGGGTTGTCGCGCAGCGCCGCCACGCCGTGCTGGTTGGCCACGCCCAGCGCAGTGTGCTCGGCGCGCTCGATGAACGCCACCAGCTGCGCCACGGCCGGCGCGTGCTGCGCCACCTCGCGCGCCGCGGTGCCCCCAGCGCCCGCCAGGTAGTGCAGCAGGTTGACAGCGAACTCGCGCACCACCGGCCGCTCAGGGCGGCACAGATCGCGTGCCAGCCCAGCGCACAGCGCCCCGATGCGCCCGCGCGGCGGCGTCGCCAGCACCAGGTCTACGTTGGCATCCGTCACGCACAACTTGCACAGCGCCTCGAGCGCTAACCGGCGCGGTGACAACGGAGAGCTCGCTGCCGCAGCCGGCGGGGCGTCCCCGGCGACCGCCGCCGGACACACCGACCAGTGGAGCAGGCCGTCCAGGAGTGGACGCGCGACGGCCTCGGGCTGCCCGGCTAACTCTACACCTCCGGCAATGTTCGCGCAGCATACGAGCGCGTCCTCGCGCAGTTGCGCCAGCGCGTCCCACCACCACTCGGCGCCGCCGCGCAGACTCGAGCAGCACGCGTCGGCGTCGCTCTCGTCCCGCGCGGCGCGCTCATAGGCGCGCGCACGCGCGGCCCGCGGCGCGTGCTCGTGGTGCAGCAGCAGCAGCTTCCCAGCCAGCGCAAGGAAGGCGCTGGAACGCGAGAACTCCACTTCGTTGCCGGGCACGAACGTCAGGCCGCGCAAGATATTGGACAGTGCTATGCAGCGTTTGGCTAGCGCGTCCCGCGTCTCATTGACGAGGTTGAGGCTGGGCTCATCGCGCGTGTAGCACTCGTCCTCGTAGTCCTCGAGGCGGCGCCGCTTCAGAACGCCGGCGGGATCCTTGATAAGCAACGTCGGGCGCCGCTCGGGCTCTAATTCCATAGGTTCACTTTCCAGATTATCCGCGTCAGCGTCGGCCTGCGTGCTGGTGGGCTCGCTCTCAGGTTCGGGCTCGGGTTTAGGTCTCGGAGAGTCCGCGGGGGCGGCGGGCGGCAGGGGCTCGGGCGCGCGCTCGCCGGGTAACACTTTGACGAAGGGCAGGTGCACGAACTCGCCCTGGAAGCAGGGCATGACGTGCGCGGCGCCCCCAGAGTCGCCGCCCAGCTGCCAGGGCTCGAGCACGTCCTCGACACGCTCGCCGTCGGACTCGTCGTCGTCGGGCGCGAACAGCTCCTCGTCCGGCTTGAAAGTGACGGGCTGCCGGCGCCGCGTCTCCAGCGTGTAGTTCTCACCGCTGAGCACCTTCACTCTATCGCTGGGGTCCGGAGGCTCCGGCTTTTTCTTAGGTTGTAGGACGAGCTCGGGCGTGACGGGCGGCGCGTACCAGGGATCATCGTCGGGCGCGGGCGCGTCAAACACGTCGCTCAGACTCTTGTGGAAGTGTTCCAGCAGAAGGTCGAGCAGGCCGGGCATGTGTTGCAGCCCAAAGTAGCCTATACAGTTGTCGTCGAACAGGAGAATGTTGAGAATATCGAGCGCCCAGCACGTCTCAGCGAGCAGGCCCGACTTGAGCGCCATGACGATGCGCCAGGCGTCCACGGGCGCGACGTCCTGTTTCGTCAGACGTCGCCTCTTTTCTGCGGAGGGAACGGTGGCTTCCACGCACTCCGGAGGGAATGTCATCTCCCGTTTTATCTGGTTCGGCCCTAACACTTGACCGGAGCCCTGAAAAGATGACATAGTTTCATTTCAGTGATCAATCAAATCAATTTTATCGAAGCCTACAATGTCCTCGAGGCATAAGTTTAGCGTTGCATTAGTGTGAGTGAGCGTCAAAAGTACAGTCAGTCGAAAATTAACATAAAAATAAAATCAATGATTTATTAGAAAGGAATGAAACATTTTAATTTATTTATTTACAACAATACTGGAACGTCAAGCTGCTAGCGGTACCTAAGATGAAAGTGAAGGCGGAAAGTGCGCGGCAGAGGAATGGAGCTCACCAACACTATCTGTGTGCACTCACACATGCTTATATCTTGAGAACTACTAAGCTTACATCAGGAAGATCGAATACATCGCGCTGGCCATCGGCGTAAAGCTACAGGCTCTCTCAAATAAAGGTACAAAGATAAGAGTTGCTTATATGTAATTAGTAAACTGAACGCCAACGCACCTGTTGATAAGGCGGCCATGCGGGCTGTGGATGTGCGGCCTGAGAGGGCGGGCGCCAGGGCCCCGGCGCCTGCGGGGAGGGCGGCTGTGGCGCCCGCGGCAGCGCGCTGCCCCAGCCCGGCGCGAACCTGGCGCCCGGCGCGCCCGCCGCGCCCGCGCTCGGCCCGTACCCGCCTTCTGTCTTTGCGAAGTCCGGGTGACGCCGCGGAGCGCCCGCGCCTGCCACTCCCGCGCCCATTGGCTTACCGCTGCCATACTGGAAATGCAAACGTCGATTTACATTTACTGATCGGATCACTCCCGTTGAACTCGCTAGTTCGAAACGACCGATCAAGACGAGTACATTCTCGTGACTTCTATCGACCGATGCGAATAGTAAACATAATGAAATCGATCGTTTCGAATAGATGAAACTTGACAAATTCATAAATACAGATTTCTGACACCAATAAACGTTGTCAAGTTTCTGCAGAGTCCAAAACAGGTTAAGCGAAAACAGATGCTGTTACATTGATTGTGCACCCAAAATAAATATGTAACGCTTCGAATGGATCCGGCGAAGCGATTCGGTCGAATGAAATGTCTAACGGTAATTATCATTCATTCGATCGAATTGTGATGAAGTTACGATACCGATTAAACTTATAGCTAAGCGTACAATGATGTGTAAGCATGCACATGGATTTAGTGACCAAAAAATTGATCGTAAATAAAGCCACCACCACACACTCTATACCTTACTTCCGTGTTGAAATTGTTGTTAAATTTTGACAGCAACGTACGAGGACCGACCGATGGCGGAGTCGGCGCGACACCGATAAGCCAATTTTGATTAATCACACCGCAAGCCAATTTAGTTAACGAAAAACAGAAGAAAATTAAGTGATAGCTTAAAATTTTGTTCAAGCGAGTGGTATTATCAAAATAATTAAATGAAGCCAAAACCACGGATGATTTCGAATCCCTTAGGTCGATTAACGTCTGCTTTGCGGACTATAAATTAAAGTCGATTTGACAATCATCTGAAGTAAGAATAATTCGATTGCCGATATATATATTGACAATCGACGTATTTCAACCAAAGTTATCTAAATCCCAAAATCAACTATGCTCAACACAATCATACAGTCGCTCTCAGAAGATAAGATCAATATCAATATTCAATATAGAAAGCAACAACACGCATTCTCATCAAATAATGAAATAAGGAAGATTTAGTCGAACGCCTCTCCTTTTTTTACAGTGTTTTTAAATGATAATATTTTGAAAGAATGTCATAATTATATTTTTATTTTAAAACAGCGTTTTTAGGTTTGGCACATTCTTCACCTACGTATTAAAATACGTAAATTTCCGTGATGTGAAAAATTAAACCGGCAAAAAAGTAAAATGACCTCAAATTCGCTAAGATAAAAATATTTTTAAGCAAAGATCCCTGTTTCTGTTATATCATATCTTGAATATTGATCATACCATCGCGAAAAAAATGATTGCAGATGTCCATTAACGACAAATGCGCACCAAATTCCGAATTGATGTTCACCACAATATCGTTTTTGATGTTTCGGCATAAACTTTTCCCTTTTTGAAATAGTGCACATAAATAAATTGTGCATCGATAGGATTACTTACGCCGAGTAGTTGTCTGCCGCTTAGTAGTAATTTCAGAACGCGACTAATGTTATATAAACAGTATGAATTTGATAAGCATTGTCGATTTACGGTGGAAATCAATGAGGTGTCTAACCGAACGTATCATTTAATATTTGCAACGTATCAGTTAATATTTGCTTAATAGAATTACAATGAAAAATCTATCTCTGAAAGAATATATAGAATAGAATATATGCACATCAGATCTGGATTCAGGGACCTTAATTCTTTGTGTAAGTGACCAATTATATCCTGATAGTTAATTAAAATCGCATCAAAAGCGGCCAATGGCGCATTTTCTAAAATGTATGACACGCAAAATCAGCTGCATCCCGTAAATGTCAGAAGATACGCCATTTTACCGAGTTAATTGTAGACTCGTAAAAAAACTAGGTCCGGGAACGGTCCTGATGTGTACATTTTAGGTAGACATCAACATTAGTTCCGGCGCATTGTTTGCGACGAAAATCGAGCGGGATGGTGTCGCCGTGCGAGTGAGTGACCGGGTCGCCAATCATGGGAAGCGGTGTTGAGTGCGTGGTACAAACGGGGCGTCCGTACGTAGGGTCTCTGCGCGGGCGGCAGCGGCGCCACGAGCTGCCGCGCGAGCTGCGAGCTCATTAGGTTACCGACCGGCTGCTGCCCGCCTCCCGACATCTAAACCACCAAACAGACCGTCACTACACTACACAGCCACTGAGCTGCACACTTACTTTTACATCCTACTGTTTTATAATCCTTACTATTGGAACCCTTGTCTCTTGATTGATTACCTGATTACTTAGTTGCTAAGGTGTAACTCAAAATTTGTTTATTATTATTGTTTTATAGGACATTGTTTTCTTGCCGCAGTCCATTCTTTTCTGGAGATTAATACTTTAATAAAAACTTTCTATGAAAACTAACTTTAAACTAAATAAGGACCAACTTTTATGTTACCAATAGAATGTTATCAAATATTATTTTGCTTTTAAATTGTTTTAGATTCCAGTCAGAAACTAGGTACCGATAAACGTGACAGATTTTGCAGAAAATATGGTCCAACTGTTGAGATTGAAATGTCATGGCCACGACCACTAAATCAAATTTATTTTACTCTCTATATAATATCAAATCATGCATGTAAGCCATACACATCTGATGCTGAAAGCTATCAAGCTACTTCATGACATTTTAACCTCCCTATGCGATCAATACAGTAATCTAAAAACAATAACAAGCAAAAACATATTAAGTACTCTATTTGTGCACACCATTGAAATAAAAATCATCAGCTTCCTTCTACCTTCATGGTTTTTGGTCCCTTGTGTATGGTAAGAATTTTAAATCAAATTATCTTTCGTCCTGTCTAAAAAGCATTTAGCAAAAACGTCTATACAATACATACATAGAATAATAGAAGAAGTACAATATATAGTACTTTTCAAAAACAATAGGATTGTCAACTGGCATTTTTATCGTCGTCGTCATCAATGACGATGCATCTACTTCAGTAATAAGTATATATATATAATAATACTTATTACTTCAGTAATAAGCGAAGCGATAGGAATCATCGCTTCAATCAAGAGGTACATACAGCCAGATTCTGTATTCAATAGACTTAGGACCAATATGTATTTGCTTGTAATCGTTTCATAATAGCTGAACTAAGGCGCTAGGGTACGAGGAAGTAATTATACGACCATTATAGGAGTGCGGTATCAAAGCACACTTTGCGTACATACACGAGACATTACTCCTTACATGCTACTCATGCAGGTACGGCTTGAGGTAAGTATTCAGATTATTCAAAATGTAATATATAATAATCAACAACTTAAATTTTATTTGCCCTTTGATATATGTGGAATGTTTTCAGAATCTTCATATAACTTAGAGAGAGGAGGTGCCCTTAACCCGTTTGGCAGCATGATGAGAAATAATCAGAAACTTCTGATGAACTTTTAGCTGAGCACATCCATATTCACAGGCCTGCGTCTTTACTTCGCAACCAAGCAGGATAAGGTGTCAAACATCTCATATCACAAAAAACAATACTTTTCTAGATGTTTAAGAAACCTATCAAAATGACAACAATTAATCCAAAACACAAATAATGAAGTCTCAATGTATGTGGACACTCACGTCATGCGGCGGTTGGTGCGGCGACAGCGGCGGATGCGGCGGGTGAGGCGGATGCTGCGGGTGCGGATGCGGCGCGCGGTAGTAGTCTGGGTAGGGCTGCGCGGGCGGGGGAGTGCCGGGCGGGGCGGGGCCCGCGCCCGCTGCACCACCGGGCCCGGGGCCCGCGCCGGGACCGCCGGGACCGGGTGCGCGGTACCCGCCGCCGTACCCGCCGTACTGGTAGTCCCCGCCACCCCTGTAGCCCCTGCCGAAAACAAGACGTTCATTAGCATCGTTCATAAAACATCGAATAATGTTCCACTTCCTTAGAGCTTAGCCTATTCGAACATGTTACGATGTTGCAATAAACCCTATATTCATGTCTTCACATACCTCCTTTCTCCATCATTTTATTCTGTCCACCAGCTCAAATTTAATTTAAAATTTTATAAACATTAATTTCATCCTTACCATTTGATTCATTCCTCCATTACTTCTGATACAAGCAACTTCAACTTATAAATTTTATCAGTGCTGACAAATAAATGTATAAACCCTTGTCGTGGCTCTCTCTTTTGCTTTACGACTGTTTTGAATCTAAATAATTAAATATTAATGTGGAAACACACCTACTAGCTGGGACAGGTGGAGTTTCCCACAAACATGGGAAGGTGATTCATCACGAATATGTTATCATAGTAAAGAAGATTAACTCATCATTGACAGCCCTCTACTCTACTGCTGGGAAAAGGCCTTTCCTAATTATTGTTACATACTTTCACCACAATCTATTCATAATATAAACTAATGCAATAACAAATTGTAAAACCATTTAAATGTGTTAAAAATGCTTACCTATCACCATCAGGGCCGTAAGGCGGGTAAACAGGCCTGTTTGCCTGATAAGGAGGTCCATATTCATACCCGTAACCTTGTTGGTAGCCTAGAAGAGCAAAGTTCACGGTTTCATACACGATAAAACAAAAAATACATTGCCAATAATGTCAAACAAGTGACTTTCACGCACCATGCATTAGATGTGGTGTTAAATTATTACTTGTGCATGCAGTGAACACGACGCGATCGTGAAGTAATATGCAAACAATAACAACACAGCCAAAACTAGTTCGGTGCGGACCGTCCCACGGTGACAGTGAAACATATTTTACAGAAAAAGTCATACGCATAGGACGCTCGAGATTTCAAATGAAAATAGTCTCAAAATGATTTGTTTATAAGCAATATTTTGATTTAATATAAGAGGTTCGTTTTGTCTCAATTCTTTAAAACAATTTAGTGTTTTTTTTTTTTAATTCGGTACGCTAACTATCTGAACAACACACAAGTTTATACAAAAAATGTGAAGATACTAGAGTAACCATTTAGTGTGTCAATATTGATCTGTAGCTTCGTATCTCAGCCAATATTTTTGCTGATTTCTCAAGCAGTCGCACCCGCTCTACTACATTAGCTGCGGGGTGATAGCTTAAATGTCTAATATTGCACTTGTGGGTTTTATGGGTCAATGTTTTACTGGTTTTATTACATTTTTGTTTGCGTAAACGTCTAACCTCATATTCATAAAATTTACAACAGTTTGCTAAACTTATTAAACAATAAGAGGATTACCCTCTTATTTATAAAAAATATTAAACGTTTGGTAAACCTATGTTAGTAAAAAAAGGTTTTGTCTCGTTCTTACTATGTCAAAAATTGAAAAGGGTGATAAGGACAACATATTTTTACTACAATAGGTTTAGCAAACTGTTGTATTTTTTATGAATATGAGGGAAATGTCGAGCGACCGGCGCAGTGTTAGCCCTTGCGGCGCGGCGATAGTGTGAATGGGTACCTGGGGGTCTGCGGGGCCCCGGCGGCTCGTCGAACGGGTTGGAGGCGGCGAGGTTGTCGCCGCCCGGCCCGCCGCCTACAAACCACACCACATACCGATTGTGACTACTGTGAGTGGGTAGTTCAGATTCTGGCATAACGAGCGTTAGTCGGGTTTACTTTTTTGTGTCTTTTTATTGCTTTTGCAGCTTAGGTGCCGGCCGACAAGTGGCCCAAACCAACAGTGTAACCAAGTGCCATGTCACAAATAATACTACGATTTAGATGACCTCACAATAATTTAAGTTATTTATGAAAAGTTGAAATTCAGTTCGCACGATTAACTCTCGCCATCTGAAAGCAGCCAATTTCTGCTTACCACATTCAGAAATAAGATAAAAAAAGAAGTATTTTCTCATATTTTAACTCATTTACGATTAGGTACAAACATATTTGAAAAAACTCACGCTAAAGGCGCTACTGATTATTTTATTTACAATATTGCACACAGTTTCTAAATATTCCTTTTGCACGACTGCCCCAAAAAATAAATGTAAGTACTTTATCAGGGTTCATTTATGTAGTATGGAAGTTTATTTATTCTGCTATGACTTTGAGACGCCTGACCCGTTATGGATGTATAGTAGTATCGCTAGAATTCTAACAACATCCCGAGCGACAAAAGCTTTTTAACCTTTTGACCGCCAAGTGTTCTTACGGAAAAAGTGCTCCTAGCACTAGACTAAAAAACATTGTTTTTTTAATTCTTGTTTACGAAAAGCTTTCTACTCAAATTATAGTTTTGATGCAGCCCTTTCGGTATATCTCTATTAGAATCATTTTGCATATGCAAAAATATACTAAGATAACTCAATGGAAGAAAACAATAAATAAGATCGTGACGTGACAAAACCCTACGTATACGCCTACGTATTGGAGTGGACAATTTATAAGTTGTGATTTGTGATGTACGTCACAAGTTTCACAACATACAAGTTGCTTCTGGACTAAGTGAACAACATGTCTGTATCTCTAAAGAATACGCCAAAATGATGCCTCACTTGCCTAAATCTCTTTGAATATTGAAAAACTGAGTGCAATACTAAGTCCCCGATGGGTGATAGTTAGTGACAAACTACATGTATGAGCCGAAAGTTAGCTGGTGATATTTCTGTTAGCGGTTAGTAGTGATGCACAAATAAAGAAAACAAGCTTCGGTCGACGCTCCTAAGTCTAGAATCGTCTGTCCTATAGACAAAGTAACTGGAGCATTGATTTACCAGTAAATTGCAATACATTGTTTTTTTTTTATAATACTTTAAATACTTCGTAAGGAGTTATTATAAAAATAATTACAGCTAAAAAAAGAACGAATTTTATAGTTACTCATATATTATAGTCGTAGAGCAGAAATAACTTATAAACGTGTCCAATAATATAATAAAAAATGATTCATTTTCTGTTTCAAGGCTCCAATTACGCGTTGATATCCGTTCATTTACAGCGGTGTATGACACTGTGCTTCGCGTGCGACCGTAGAGTCGTTATTATATTATGTATGTATGGCGGGTAAACATTTGGACGACACACATTGAATGATAAAATTTCAGATATACAGGTTTTCCTACGGGACCAATCCCGTTAAAATACCAAAAAATTTTTCGGCATACCTAATTAAATGGGGCCCCCGGTCGAAAGGTATTTAAAAACAATTCAGATGCCGAGTTTTGGTTCTATGAAAACAAACATAGGCATCTGGATTATTTTTAGTTAAAAGTTGTTCATATTTTCGAATTGTGTCGCCCAAGTCAAAGTGTGTGTCGACGTTGATCTATTTACACCCGACATAACTGAATACTATATTTTGATAAGACATTGAATACGATTGTACTTGAAAGCGCACTGGCAGTATAGCGGTCGTACCTTGCTGCTGCGCGGGTTGCGGCGGGTAGCCGGCGTACTGCGGCGCGTACCCGTCCAGGGGCGCACCGCCGCCCGCCGCGCCGGCCGCGCTGAACGACTCCGTCGAGTTCGACGACCCTACAAACATTACAACCACATCAGGGCGACACTAACATTACCACCACATCAGAATCGTCTTTCTTAGCCGCTAACCATACTAGTGTAAACAATCTTGACATGACTTTTTATTGAAATATACATTTATAAATCAATACCTTTTCAAGTTACAAATTATTTATTTTATAAAATTGATCATTTTTCGTGTTGGACATTTTTCGTATTGGACGTTTTTCGTATTGGACTTTTATAATTTATGTCATTAGTAGTGTAAATCAATTATAGTATTTATTTTTTTGTAATTGGCAAAAGTTTTGATTTATAGTGTATATTTCATTTAAAAGACATGTCAAGATTGTTTACATTTTTTAAAATACCTAAACAAATGGACTAGAATGGTAAGCGGGTAGGAAAGAAGATTCTGATCAGCTAACTATACTAGACGTTAATGTTTACGTCTAGTATGGTGAGCGGCTAAGAAAGACAATTTGATGTGGTGGTATTGTTAGTGTCGTCCTGTCGGGCTAAGTGGCCCTTTCCAGTATGTACTGGAAAGCTAGGGCCCGTCAATGTACGACTTTTCCTAGGGGTAATTGCTGAAATATTTAAAAAACCTATATTCTTATACAAATGGTCCGAGTAAACTGAACATTTTGCATGAGATAGATTTTTTTGAGGTCCCGCTGTTGTTCCCGTAAGTAATGTTGATGGGCAAAGAAGCTCGAAAGCAGACTTGATCGCTTAATGTATACGGCCAAAAATACAACCGTGAGGTGATACAAAAAGGCTAAAGGTGTAATTCCGCCTTTACTTTTTGTAGCGTCGTTTGACGCTAAACTTAAAAAAATACAAATAATATTACCTGCACTGGAATTATTATTGGATTTGCCGCTCTTCTTCTTAGTGGAGGCCTCGACCTGGTTGATGATGGGCTGGGGGTCGATCCCGCCGCGGTCGAAATGGCACTCATACGCGAGAAGGTTCTTCGTGTAGTGCTTCCGGAGTGTATACGCGGCCGACGACGACGCGCCGATGCCGAGGAGACCGGCAATATCTTTCCACGTCTTGTTTTTTGTGACCTGTTAAAAAAAATGCATTATGCAAGTACTTTCTTCACAAATTCTAAGGCGAGTAAGGTAAAGCGTAAAAACAAAAACCTACCTAAAGGTAAGACTGTAGTGAAGCACAAAAAGAGAGAAGAAAACAGAATATCAACTTGGCTTTATTAAACAAAAGTTTATCATTATGTTTCATCAATTTCATTATTGATTTTCAATTATATGATTCAAAGTTGACAAGATCTTGAATTTGATTCCACTTGATCGCGCTATAAGATTTGCTAGTCCTATAAGTTTCCGTCTTGCATATTATGGCAGCATGAAAAAAAATCCTTTAAAAACATAAATTAAAAATTAACTTTTATGCATTATTCAGCCGCAATTATCCAGCAGAGTTGGGCAAAATGTAATTAAATTACTAACTACAATTACATTTTGTAGTTAGTAATCGTAACTACATAATTACAAAAAGTAATTGAAAAAGTAGTTGAACTATAAACTACAAAAAGTAGTTGTAATCACAATTAGACACTACTTTTTGAAATTACATATTTTTTAAAGATTTACTTACTTATAAATTTTCGTTTCTTGCTTACAACTTTTTACACTTACAATTTTGAAATATAACACCTTTAACACACGCCCGCGGTTATAAATTCTTATTGTAATTTGTAGTTATAACTACTTAATTACAATTACAAATTACAACTACAGTAGTTGCAATTGTTGTAGTTAAATTTAATGTAATTTCAACTACTTGTAGTTGACTACATATAATTGTAATTTGTAATCAAACTACACAATAGTAGTTAACTACGCCTAACTCTGTTATCCAGCATAATTTCAGTCATTTCCACTTAAAAGCCAAACCCTTTTACTATAAAATCTCACTTGTTTATAATTACACTCGGTTTAACAACAATACGCTGTTCAGAAATTAAGATTACAGAGACTTCGCTACAGTCAGTTTAGCGCCGGCTCGTGGCGATTGTGAACGCGAACACACTCGTAAAACGCGAAGGTTTAGTGCGCGCGTCGAATACGCGATAACTCGGAATATTAACAATAAACTAAGGTGAAACCTCACCATTCCGCAGTCTTAGCTGTCCCTCACTACATTCATCATGGCCGTACTGCATCGTGGTTCACACAACTCTAAACTAACAGGTGTTTGTTAATGACCTAATACGTTAGAAATATATGCTCGGAACGAGCGTAGAAATAATGCTCAATAACTCCCGTCAAAAACAAGTCTCAACTATTCCTCACTAAACAAACACACATCCCAAAAGCACAGTGGTGGAGTGCTCAACTCCTCCTCCTGGCTGATTTTGCAAAATTGGACACGCAGGGCAGTGTTCAATAACTAACAATAAGAGCGAGAGAAATCTCACCATTATCGCAGTCACACAACTATTCCTCACAAAAACACACGTCCGCCCAGCGCGAAGGCTCGCACAATTCTGATCCTACCTACATTGTTCAAACCGGCCTTTGCGAACGGTCTAATGATAAAAATTTATTAAGCATCGTTAAAGGCCCGGCGGTTTTATGGCGACTATTCACATAAACTCGCGGTACATGCACTTACATAAATCCTAAGCGAAGTCTATTAGTCTCACTTGCATAGCTGCGCATGAGTTTACGGCGTCCTCTAAAGTGATACTTGACTGTACAAATGTTTACGCTTAAAACTGTAAAACCAAATTGAATTATACACTCAGCTCATCCTGTATACATAATTTAATGTTGACTTTTACTACGCACAGGAATATAGAATCCAATTTGTAGTATAAATGCAGAGATTCCATTTATAAGGAAATGTCGTGTAAAGTTGAGACTTGAATGCGTTTAATAAAGATAGGGTGTACGAAGCGAGATTGCTCTTTATGGAATAGCTGTTCTTTTTAAATCCCTTGTAATAATGCAGATTCGTTGAAAATTTAAATATTGCAAATGTTTATGTTCACTTAAGAATGCTGTGCATATTTAGCTGGTTATGCATTCCAAAAATTTACGTATGCAATAATGCATTTGAAATGAATTGTAAATTGTACATTGTACAAGTACGTTAGACTGTATGTATAAACAAACAACTTTACCTTTAACAGACACAACAACAGAGTTTATAATATTCATAAAATAGGATCAACAGTGCTTTATAAGCTTTTATTTAGTTTCACCCGTCCCTTTGTCTGTTGTCTGTCTGTAATCAAATCTTGTAGGTTAAATTTGACCCACTTCCCGGTTTCCGATTGAGCTGAAATTTTACACACACGTACGTATATCGCGTGACATGCAATATGATAATGACATGGAGCTGATCTGATGATGAATGAAGCCGGAAGGTGGCCATAGGAACTATATTAAGTATGGGCTCGTTTGATTCGTCTTGAGCACTTTAAACTTTTTAGTTCATTGTTTTATATTAAAGCGTGTTTAAAAAATATATATTTTTTTAATAATTACTTGTTACTGATAATCTCATAGCATTCTCAATATCGAATACAAATTCTTTCTTATTCGACACATCATTATCAGAGCAATGAGTTTTTCATCACATATCTGTACATAACCCCTAATTTCTACGAGCGTTGTCATCGACCTCTACTACTTTTTCTGTACCAGCCGTAGGTAATAAAAACATTACTAAGCTGTACCACTTGCAAAATGCCTTCACACTTATTAGTTACTTCAGTATTGTTTAGGTGCTCGAAAACCGGTCAGTCATGAAACTATTGGCACTGGTCTTGTAACGTTACGGAGTCTAATACTGATTGCTTTCTAGGAAACCGTAAGAACTATTAATATGAACATCACACAGCAAAACATATAACCTTGTTGTACAGTTTTCTTTACTGAGTCTCAACAGTGTTAGATAAAAATAGTTATTAGATTATATTTTCCACCCATTCCCTTCCCAATGCCGAGGCGGACATGGCTAGCGAAGGTGAGGATACTGAATATATATTTTTATTGTTGCTGTTAATCTTCTGAATAAATTTTAAAAAATATATTGTGAGATTACTGAGACTTTCTTATCACCGCCCGAGGCGTATATTTATACAATTTTGCGACTACCCCTTTCCAGGAAGTGGTGCCGTCCACATGAGTTGCTGGCAGGAAACATCACGTGTGCAGTCACGGGAGACACCATAGTTTAGCACACACAAAGACCAGAAACATACCTCGACGAAGCCTCCCCGCTCGCGTACCAGCAGGTACAGGCGGTACAGGTCCAGCGGCTGCTTGGAGATGGTGGGGCACGAGGCGATGGGCGTGCGCCGCTCCTCCATGAAGGCCAGCAGGCGCTCCACCCAGCCGCGCCGCTCGGGCGCGTCGTCCATCTCGTACAGCTTGCCCAGCGAGTCTGACTTCTGGCGCAGACATAACCCATCATATACCCATACATTTAATGCCACCACCTCACGTACTCTACCGCTCAATGTGGAACTTAGACTATTTCTTTCGAGGTTTTGTATAAGAAACGAATACTGTTGAAATTATAGCCGTCTGCCGCTGTAAATCCTTATCTGAGTCTCAAGATCGACAGGGTAAGTTCTTTATTAACTGGGGGTGTCAACGGGTCTTTCTCTGTTTACATACGAGCAATAAAGCTGACAGCAAGGGAAAGGGAAAGTCTAAGATCCACAAAGAGCAGTACAATTCAAAACAATGTCATGTGTACAGTTTGCTCATTGAATGCATGATCAATAGTGGCTACTATTTATCTTCTAATTTTTATCCAAATCCAAGATGGCAGTAAAGTGATTTAACAGTTTGGGGTAAATCCTGTTTTTAAATGAAGTCCAACGACAAATTAACATATGGCACAGTTTTGGCTATTATTCGAATTTCTACAGAAATATTCCATAGCATACTGGCTTTATCACTGTCGAAATATTAAGCAATAATTTATCTAATAAACCTCAACCATTCTAACATCACACCAGAAAATACTGCATTCATAATCATGAACGAGAAAGAAATTAATTCCTCAAGTTTCTACAAAACACAAGCTTTTTTATAAGGTTGTAACATTTTAGTACTAAATCAAACATCTAGTGCACATACATATTAGTAATTTTGGTGCTATTTAATTAATACAATATATAAACATACAAGAGATCTAGAATGTTACTTGTTCATGCTATGATGTCACACAGACGTGGTTTATTCTTTTCAATCTACTGCATAACATGATATATTTTTTATGTAAGTTAGACGTCAAAAAGAAAATTGTGTCGACATACGAAATCAACATTGCTTTATTATTTACGCCACATTAGAAAACTTATGACGCAAAAGGGTACTGAAATATGAGCTTTATATTACTATTCAAATAGTCGTCAATAGACCACTGGCAATTACGTAATTGTTTATGTTACAGTACTACGCATTTATTTTGATGCTTTTGATTGAGTTTCGCAGTCGATGATGTATGCATAGACGTCAAAATGAGAATATTTTAAATATTACACTAATAACTATCAGATAAAATTGTCTAACTCTAAAAGCAAAAGGCCAACACCAAACAATAGAGAATACAGCAGAAAGCTTTCTTTTTGTAGCAAGCTAGACGAAGTTGCTATTTAGTAAAGGCACACATTGTAATCATACGGTTTTGAAACATCTATCAAGTGTATGCGATTCCTATACTGCGAAAGGAAGATGACAACCATGCATTATTAAGGGCACGTACATAAAAATAAATGCATTAAAAGCCTCTGCATATAGGTGACTATTCTCGGCCACTAGTGCTTATCGCCACTAAATACATGCTAGCCTCTCATTTCCCGTCTGGACCCATGGGGAAAATCAACACAGATGAACTACAACCTTATAACATTGACATATAAAGTTTCAGTTTTTCAGGCAATTTTGGACCTCCGCCTGAACAGGCTAGGCGCTTGTATTACGAGTACATCATTCATTTTATAATATTATAGAAAAAGTGGCTGAAATCTGCACACCTGTCGATATGTGGCTACTAAGCGACCAGCAAAAGCGAGACCAAGACTTATAAAACTTGAGTTACTCGCGACCACTAGTGACTTGGCACTAGCAGCAGCGACTACTGCACAGACATGTAAAGGCTCTGAAAACGACAGTTACAACTCAAAATCTTGCGAAAAACTGTTTAATTCGTTCGTAGCATGGTATGCTAAGACTGAAGTCATAACTGCCGCGACTGTCATCAATCTTTATGGCCGCACCCTGATTGTTATACTCATAAAAGTGAAAATTATTCGATCGAGCTCTACACATGCTAATAATGATCTTTAACTTGATATAAACCTTTGTTCTGTAGGACTCCGGCGGTATGTGACTGTTAAAAACCTGAAATACATGATAAATTGCAATGCTTTGCCTCTCACTCTCGAAATTATATAAAACCTAATGTGTGTATCAAAAATTTCGTAAATGTTGTTTTTGGCTGGAACAGTATGAAAAAACTTTTGCAGGTGCAAGCAGGGTCGTGGCACTCTAATAATACTGTGATGAAAATAATTTTTGCTCAGTGATTTTTGATCAAGCATTTGTGTTTGTTATAAAATATTTTTCATATTGTCCCAGCTAAATAAAAATACATAGGTATACCGATATGATCCGACAACTTGAAATATGTACTAGATATGAAGAATGGGGATCTTACAAGTGATAATTTGTAATTCTTTCATTTTAAAACAACAATATAAACTGGACATACTCGTATTTTATAGAAATACTCATACACTTTCCATCTAAGAAAGGAGGTTTTGTCATATAGCTTCTATCTCGTGCTTAGCGCAATAGTGAGAAAGTGATAAGGAATCATTGATTTAATGCAAGAAAAATGTGAAAAAAAAATGCGGCTGCGATACAAATGTCAAAGTGCGCGACTAATAACTTCACAGTTAATAGATACAATGTTAATTTTAGTACGTACCCATTGTTAACAATGTTATCTTTACAATGTTTATTTACAATTTACAAGCAGTCTCTAATTGGGTTACAGTTTAATAACAAACAAAAACCCCTATTTAATTTTCTGTGTGGAGAAGATTGTTATTTCGGACACATCTATTTCGTGTTTTGATTGAGAGGCATTTGAGAGGTACCATCGGAACGACTTGTGGATTGATTGATCGCTGCGGTGAATGACAGCGGTGATAGTATTTCGATGTGGAGTGATGTAGACAGCTATAAGTACGCAAACTTAAACTGCCAGTGACGAATGCATTAATAACGAAATGGGGGTGTAAAATGACTGTGTCAATATATAGAAATATAAAGAAAATTAAGTGTTTACTATTTTTAACCCCACATATCAATGGATTTTTACGTGAACTATCAGTCTTTTATGTAAATGGGTCTTATGTACAAAAAAAGAATGTGGTGTCGTGGGACACCAGGTAGGAACGAAGTTCCTTCGGCTAATGTAGAATCGAAACAATGTGTATACTACTGTCGCGCCTGCGCACGTCTCATTTAACGAGGTCATCCTTACGGTTTTACTATCACATTTTTTTCAGTTCGGTCGCGCAGCAAAATCCCTATCTCCTCCAAGCCTGCCGTAAGGAACTTCGTTCCAAAAATAATTGAATAGTGGGTTTGACCTATGTAAGCGATTGAATGTCATATCATATAACACATATGAAATAGGAGTAGCTTTTTTAAGTCATGCTTCAGATAGAAAAATAATTCATGGTAAATATACCCCCATAGCATTTTTTTAAAGATTCCATAAATTAAAAAAAAATAAGATAACGTTATTTCTATAATGAGACATCAAAAACTGTTATAAAGATTTTTCAAACTCACTAAAATTCAGAACCTGATTTTATATACGAGTACATCGTTTGTCCTATCATCATAAATAGTAGATTGTGCCACAAGGGACAAAGGTAATCTTTTTAAGGTGAGGGCGCTACTTTGAATTCAGAGCAAAATGAAGGATTTCACGGTTGAATACGAGCGTAACGAGTGATTCTACGCTGGAATCCTAAGTGAAGGAGAGATTCATGTATTTCGCCCGAGATAAAAATATTACCGTACCCGAGATTCATGTATTTCGCCCGAGATAAAAATATTACCGTACCCGAGTAGCACACCTTACTTTATTTTTCATCCACATCTACGAGAAAAACTAGCAAATACGAAACTAAATTTAAAAAAAAGTAGAACACTTACAATACACAGTCAAAGTTCAACCGACAAATGCTAACCTTCATTTGGTGTCGTTTTCATTCCATAAACACAAGATAATTTTTCGAAGAACACCAGCTTCTGATAAAATGTTCATTCATAACGTTGTTTGCGTGGTAATTCATATCTTTTTATTTTTATAAGTAAATTCACTTCACGGAA
Organism: Acrobasis suavella; assembly: GCA_943193695.1. Lineage (NCBI taxonomy): Eukaryota > Metazoa > Arthropoda > Insecta > Lepidoptera > Pyralidae > Acrobasis > Acrobasis suavella. The sequence continues at coordinate 37,960,476 of OW971928.1, forward strand.
AATATTCAAATTTAAATAATTGTATGTCAATACAATATAACCTAAACCTTCTGTAATTAATACTTCGTCACTTTTTATAATCATACTCCTTGTGTTTTGTTCCGAAGCGAAGAACATAAAAATGTTTTTCTACTCCTGTACTGTTATCTGTCTTTTACATGGTCCCGAACACTAATATAAGAACATAGATTATATGATTTCAGAAAAGTCTATAGTCTATTCCTAATATAATAGCACATGTGACGTTATTTCGCCAAAACGATGCTCCTAGCCATAGACCTATAACTTTTTGTCTTTAGATCTACCATACTGCCAACATAATAAAATCGTTATTTTAACATATGGTGCCATTTTTCAAACGTGGAGTCACTGAACAAACGGTTTTTGTATGAAAAACATTCGTTTAAGTGACTCCATGTTTCAAAAATGGCACTTTTAAACACTAGGAAGCCGTCAATAAAAAAAAATTAGTCTTCCATAGATACCTAGTATCTACCAAACATATGGTAGTATTTCGATCTTTTCTTTGTTTATTTTTGTATTTATTTTAGTAAATGTAGTCGTAGAAAAAGTATTGTATGCAACGTTGTATAAGTAGTCAAAAAATGCTCGATGGCGTCAATTTACGATGCTCGCCAAGGCTCGCATCGTAACCTGCGCCACTCGCATTTTTAACCCTCCTTATACAACTGTTGCATAAAATACTATTACCTACATTCATCCATGTTGACGATGACATGTATTCGAAATTAGAAAAAATACGACTTCAGCGCCCATAATTAATATTTTTAAAACTAAATTCTTTTTTTTTTATTTATTGCTAGAATGCCAACATTGTTTTCGATTTTACATAGATTACACTCGTGTTAAGTTTTCAAATTGTTTTTAATCCCTAGAGATTTTTTTTCACTTTTCAATCCCGAGAGAATTAGCAGGATGAAAACATCGTTTTTCGAGTAGATGAGATGAAAACAAATATATGAAATAAGATGCTGAATTTACGGTACTATGAGTTCAGTGTAAGCGCTTTTCAGTAGCTAATTGTCATTGGTTTTCCAATTCAATGTAGTATGTGAGTATGATACAACTCTATTACATTAAACGCGCAATTTTTGTGGATTTCGAAAACGGCTTCAGCCTAACGATTTCGACGAAAATTAATGTAGGAGGCTTTGGGGTTGAAAAATCGATTTATTTAGGTTTCATTTTTAACCTACGACGCAAAAAGAAAGTGTTGTAAGTTTGACGTGTTTGTTTAATGCTTCTAAATGAATAAACCGATTTCAATGCGTTTTTTTTTTAAATCGAAAGTCTTGTCTGTCGAGATGGTTTTTAGCTATTCAAAAGTTACGGGGAGTGAACGCTTGAAAGTCGAGGGTTTTTAGTTTGCCCGGCAAATAAACCTCACTACTCTGTGTTGCTCATCGGTTGTCCCAGTACTTTATGTTTATGTGAAGACTGACCGGGCTGGGCGGCGGTCGTGTCCAGGAGGGCGAGGCGTCGTAGTCGTCGTGCACGGACGAGTGGCTGGCCGCGCCCGGAGACGGCGACGGGGCTGCGCTGCCTGCAAACTCTTTGCGCGCTTTCGGCGTGCCACACGCTTCCTCGCCAGACGCTGAAACAAAACCATTTTTCAAAAACGCACTAGCAGCGTTTCTTACGTTAAGAAAACATAGTTCACTCGGAATCTGCAACAAACCTGTAACATTTTTCAATTTCTTATGATTTTTGATATAATAGATGACTACCTCTGTAGCCTGGTGGTCATCATGCCACGCTGTTACAACGGAGGTCCCCAGTTCGGTCCCCGGTCAGGTCGAGATGGAAAATTATCTCTTTCAGATTTACCTGGGTCTTGGATGTTTATCTATATATGTAATTGTTATAAAATATAGTATCATTGAGTTAGCATCCCATAACACAAGTCTCGAACTTACTTTGGGGCTAGCTTAATCTGTGTGATTTGTGCGTATATATTTATTTAGTTGCAAAGCAAGCTCAAGCACTATCATCATCATTCTCCTAGTCACTTCAAAGTAACCATTTTCAGAAAATAAATACGGAAAATTAATTTTTGCCAACTACATTTCTGAAGACCCTTCGAATTTCCCACACCCCAAACTAGCTACAACCTACTTTGCTTGCTCTTTCAACACAAAAAAGGTACTGGCTATGTATGTTTCTTTAGGTCAAATCTTGTAACTCAATTTTCAACCAATTAGCTTCAACGGATTGAGCCGAAAATTTGCATACTTGTGTAAGTCGAATGACAATACAATACAATACTTTGGAGTCAATGAGCTGTTGTGATGATGGATGGAGCAGGAAGATATTCGACAGAACTCATTTATATAACAACATAACCTCATTGAGCATGACTCCTTTGATTTGTCTTGACGAGCACTTTATAGAACACCATGTCTAGGGTGTGATCACGGAGACGGAAAGTAGTCTATGGAACTTAGTAATAAATCGACGCAACTCCATCGAGTTAAGGCTTATTGCATTTGCCTTGTTAAATACTTAGGCCTATCTATAAAATCTTGTACATAATTGTTTCTTTTTCAAAAAACTTTTTTTATTTGAATATGAAGCCTGTTCAAAAGTCATGAAAAAAATTTAACACACATACCAGCCGAGGCATTACTAAGCGTACTCTGCTGACTGCCCTCATCCAGGGGCGTACCGTCGGGCCCCGTTGTCACCAGGGCTGTCGCAGGGGCCGCGGGTCCGTTATCGTGCGCGTCGCCAGGAGCTGTGGGCGGCGGCATGGCGCCTTCTCCAGATCCTGGAGGACCCATGTGCCTGCCCTGTTGCTGTAATTGTAAAAAGAACAGTATATTATGTATTATAACCATTATCACGTAGACAAGATCAAATTTGTTTTCCTATGAATGAGATAACTATAACCATTTAGCTATTCCTTTAACACGCATTAGGCTTGGTGCAATCCCCGCTCACGTGGTATTTTGTCACCATTGCTTATTTTATTATTTAATAGTTTGAGTACTTTAGCACTGCATTATGAATGCCTAAAAACCATATAAAAATATAACTATTTAGCGCCGTCAAGTCAGGAGAAACTCGTAGTTATGTTCCAAAAGGACATTAATGAGTTTTACATTCTGTAAAAACCAGATGAAAATCTCCTGTTCTATTACTTATAAAAGTATACTCATTATTTCCTGTGGGATATGTATTTACCTTGTATAATAAAAATATTGACGACTCTTTCGTACCTTCATGGGTGGATAATGTTGAGGCGGTCCATGAGGCGGTGGCGGTCTATACTGGCTATATTGATACGGATGGTGGTTTCTTGGCGGGTAGCCGTACGGCTGTGGCGGCGGGTAGTGCGGCGGCTTGTACCCGCCGTGGTGGTACGGCTGCGGCACCATAGCACCGGCGCCGGGCGGCGGAACGGGCCCGGGGCCCACAGGCCCTGGAGCCGTCCCTGGGCCCCGCGGCGCGCCCCCGCTGCCATCCGACAGCGATGACGACGTTCGCGGCGGCATCGCTACGTTTTGCGTGCCTGTAATGGAATAATTGAATTGTCTAAAAACTATTGCAAAAGAAACTTCCAAAAAAACATATCACCGCATATTACTGTAAGCATAATACATTTTCTGATCGACAAGTGACAGACATTTGCATAAAAATATCTTGCAAACGATACCAAACTGTCTAAAATTGACTGAAATTAATGCCTACCTACATTACGACGAATATCATCCGTACGTTTCAATCGTTTGATGCAAAGTGATTTGATGATTTGTGAATCGGACGGGTGGCAGGCGGGCTCACCTGCGCTCCTGGCGCTTACAGATTACAACCCTAGGCGCGCATCAATCGTGGGCGGAGACGCACCCGATCACTTTCGTTTTCACGGGCACGTGAGCGGCATGAACCGCTAGCCTGCGAATTCTCGCTGCACTTTATTGCATCCGTATATGTGCATACGACATGCACGCAACGCAATGACCGAGGCCGAGATACAGGCTGTGATTTGCGACGTCGAAAGTGGTATTGCAGCTTTTATGTAGGCCGATTTGGACTCGGTTATGTTAGTGTTACGTGAGAGTTAGCTAGTACAATTAGCCGCGAGTTTTCTAGTCTTGAGAGTTAACGACCGCAAGTGAAAATTCCAAGAACGTAATGTCGGTAAAAAAGTGAGGGGACAGTCGGTTTAATCTCATCAGCTGGCTATTATCGGGCTATTATTGTGTCGGCGATTAGACGACCGGCAGACAGTGGGGCGCCGCTGAATCATAGATAACAGCTTGTACCATACGCACCCACCTATACATCTGTTTATTTACGGAGACCTTTAATGAGTGTAGTGCCACGGTAATGGGGTCGTCCCCGCGGCCGCCCAGCCTCGTAAAAATAGCGCATGCCAAATGTTGATAAATAGAATACGAGAGACTTGCACTTGACCGCATACCCCGAGTGAGCCAATTGTTAATGGATAATCTTTATTACTAGATCAAGTTTACGTTTGTTATCGGTAAGAAAGTTACATAATGACAAACATGAAAGGTACTATTGTTTTCGATATGGAATTCAAATCATCAATCTAAGCGCACGGCAGTGCGCAGGCCAAGTCCCAGCAACAGGCCGCGCGTATGCCGTGCACTATTTACACGAACCGTTTCGACCCACTTCTGACCCCCTTAATAACTCAGTGCCTATTGCAAGTACAGAGATAAAATTGAAACTACGTAATCATATACTAGAACTAAAGCAGTATGCTAAATTTCATAGATATAGCTTCAGTAGATCGTGAATTATGACCCTGTGAAAATAGCTAATTTTGGCACTGACTGACTGACTGACTGCTGACTCACTGACCGGTAATCAAAACCTCTAGGCCACTTCCAATTGTTCTAGCGTTATGAAATTTGGCACGCCGGTCGTGTTTTATATGTAAATCAACAAAAAATTAAGAAATTCAAGAAATCGGTCAAGCGTGAGTTGGCTCAATCGAATATCACATTTTTAATAAAAATATTTATGAACCAGGGATACAATAAGAATACGATGAGGAGGGGGGAGGAGGAGAGGGGGGAGGGGGTATAAATTATTGTCATGTATACATAATGCACACTGTATAGCTTATTATTAAATACTGCTTACCTAAAAAATCAGGCTTCTATTGTTATAAATTACTTTCGATAGATGGCGCTAGCGGTATAATTGAAACGCGATATTGTTTTTCGTCTGCAGTATATATGAAAAGTTGATAAGAAATCGATGGGCATTTTTCTACACTAACGACGTTTTGATACCTAATCAAAAAGAAAAAATAGGTATGATTTCTTGAAAAAAGTATTGAAATCCCACCAAAAACATACCTGTGAAAAAGGGGGCCAAGTTCCTGTCGGATAATTGTTCGCCTAAAAAAGGGTTGAAATCCAATCCAATGCCAAGTTGAGATGCACTTTAAAAATCTAAAATTATTCTAAATTTGAACTGTCCCCCCCTTTGAAATAAATTATTTAAACGGAAACCGAGATATCATTTTAAAATTTTGTCAGTCAAGCCCTAGATAACACTTTAGTGAGGCCGTGAAGCTTTTCTACGCACATTTGCAAAAAACGGCGACTTTTGGCTTATGTGCGCCGAAAAGCTTCACGTTCTTACTTTAAAATGTAAACAGTAGTTCATAAAATAGTTTGAAGGGTTATTTAGGGATTTGTGAAGACATAATTTTAAATGATATCTCCGTTTTCCTTTCAAATGATTTATGGGGGGGCAGCACTGGACCCCAAAAACTTCATGTACCCTCTTAACTAATGTAGCCTTTATTAGGCGTAAAAGAGGCTCCTGAGATTTCCCGTGCCTTACACACTGATATATATTAACAATCCAAATATTTAAAGACAGAAATGACACCTTGTGTCATAAAATTCTGATGTAGGGAAGTATCCCTACACCATCACGTCAACCCATTAGCTAACATGACATTAACAATCAATCATATCCGAGACTAACTTATTGTTTGTAAAATCTTTATTGTACAATACAGGGCATAAATACAAGTTAGAGCTAGAGAACAGTACAACGGCGGACTTATTCCAGATAGGGATCTCTTTCAGTCAACCTTGAAATATGATTACAATTTACAACACACTAGTAGTAGTCTTTGTCATAATATGTGTGCCATACACTAAAACGGTATATATGTATGATAGTGATAAATAGAGAAGGTATACAGTAAAAATTCTATAAAAAATACCAATGTTCTCAGTTGTTATCACATTATTACATGGTTAGAGACGTACATGTCATTAAATACGTATCTGAATATAGACTCGTCCAAAACACTGTGGTACATAATGTAAAATATTGTAGATATTTTTATTCCGGCTATTGCTTAGCAATGGTTGGAACGGAAAGTTACTAAAACCAGTGCTTTTCTTGAAAAAATTGTACTTATACTTCATGTGCAACAAATATTCAACTGGTTTTTTTTTGCCTCAATGGCCTCTTAAAACCTGCGGCTGTAAACATATTCGCGTAGGTAGTTAGTTAGCACTGATTGTTCACTTGAACACATCTATCAATCACTAGATACAATATCGGGCAATCGATTCGAGAACGAACCTCTTTGTTGGCGAGCGGCCGTGTCGCGAACCAGCTCAGTCAAGGGCAAGCAGCGCCCGTCACCACGCCGCTGGTACCACGACGAGGTCTTTACTTTCCCACCGTACAAGTACTTATGCAATGTCTTGCTCATTATTCGGCATGTCCGATATGCGCCTTTCGGATTAACTGTTTCCTCGATGCAACTCCTTCTCTTAATGATTCTTTGGTCATATATTTCCGGCGTTTAAAAGTTCCCTTCACATTTCCTTTCGCCGGAGACCCAAATTTAAGTTGGTCAATATATATGGCAACGGAATCAGTAATACAACAGTATACTAGTACAGTCCCGGTCGCAGTTAACCCCTAATCAGATTTAAAATGGATAATTGGTCCTTGGGCTGAGTTTTATATGTGACGAGTAGCCACTTAACTCCTAAAATCATTATCCTTCCTCTTGGCTTTGCCGTATTTGGGTAAAAAGTTAAAACTGTCGATCCGAGGATAAAGACATGCACTACAAAGGAAAAAGAAAACAAAAACAAGGCACAACGAATCAGCCACTTTTGACCATTTGTAAATTATATTCGAATGAGTGTATTAACACAGCACTTCCCTTTAAGTTTTCGATATTAACGCAAGGTCGGTCCCAAGAATAATTCGAGTTTACAGTCCTCAACAAAATATTTGATATATTTTATTGAATATTGTTATGCCGGACTTTTAAAAAATTAGGATGTGCAGATATTCCACATGCCAATGCTATGTGCGGCTAACCGCGTAAGATCGTTAGCGGGCGTGCAGTACATTCCGCGCATACGAGCGCGCCCACGGCGCGACCATCGCGGCGCCGCAAACCACACTTGATAACAGACAATACACCTGCTCGAGATGCCAAAATTCACTAATTGCGATTTCAAATGGTACTTTTTTACAAAATACTGAAACTGTTGTGTAGGTCTACCTAAATATGTAATACGCATATCGCGCTAATGAAAATGTCTACATAATTAACATTTTACACAGAATCATGTAAACCAAGTAGTGTTAGAAAAAAAAAGACAAATTCTGTTTTATTGCAGAAAAGACAAAAATATGTGTTATTAAATCATGCTAACACTAAAATCAGAGTATAAATAAGGAACAAGTGAGGTGTTAACCACAAAGAATATATAAACAGAAGCACACAAGAGCGTTAACAAGAGCGTCCTAGTTGAGACAAACGGTGGCGTCACGAAGCCGGTTGTGTTTGGCGACCCATTTACTGATCGTCGACTCTAATAATGCCCGTTTCTCTGTAACATACATCACAGCTACAGGAATGGCAATATCACTTTAGCAGGCATTGCTGGTGTTTCATTAAGAAAAGAATATGCTGTCTTCAATTCAATGTGCATTTAACCACATCATTTTACCTTTTGTTTGGGTATTGGGGTTATATGTAGATAAAATATGTTCAAAAAATATATAAAAGATAAAGATCAAATGATCAATTATTCTAAATTTGTATTTCCCAAAAAAATAAGGTGGGAAGTAGGGTGGCAATAAAAGGGCAAGTACTAGGTACATTGGGCGGGGGTCGGGCCAGTGCTTACGGACTGTCATTGTAGAAAGCGGGTAAGTCTGGCCGAAGTCGACGAAAGAATGTCTGCACCATTAGCGAGGGGGCAGACGGGAACGGGGTGAATGGGCTGTCGAACCCTCCGGCGACCTTGACTCACCGAGATTTATCACTTTTCCGGGGTAATCTGAATACAATTAGGCGATGGGCAGTCGGCGGGACCGCAGCTCGCAACAGGTCGCCTTTTCAAGTACATTTCCTTTAAGTCGCGGACGGGATTGATTGACCGTACTCCGGCAGTCGTTGAACTTCCTTGACTCATAGTTTCAAATCTGGTATGTGTCGTCATAACAATACGAACTAACGCTACTGAAATGTGCAAAAATGTTTGCTAAACCATAGTAGCTGCAGTCTCTACGAGAGATTGAACTCAAACTAGACAGCACAATGTAAGGCGAACTTATTTGGATTATTATAAGAAGTCAATCTTAAATAAATACAGTAAAGCCAATAATAATAGATGTGCATAAAATATTGCTATTCGATTACAATACGGACATTAAACACGTAACACAAAAACAAGAATCGATTGAATTCACGTCCGACAATGACGAGTGACGGTGGATGGGATCATAAATAGTAATAACGACGTCATCATCCTTGCAGCAAAAAAAAAACATTCAAAACAAACCACGACGGATGGTTTACGTGAAAACGATCAAAACAAACATTATGGCGGGATCGGGGCAAAAAGTGTTTTGTTTCATCTCTTTTTTTATTTAGCTCGAAGTTCGTTGGCCTTGCCAAGGACGCGGAGGCACGTGGCTGCACATAGAGGCATTTTGTGTTACGACAAACGCACACACCTGCCAGCGTATACATAATCCCCGCTTTCCTTTTTGTAATGTAGATCGCGCGTAATGGGGGCAGCTGCCCTCAAAACGAGTCTTACTTCATCATGTTAAGGTTAGCAACGCAACAACACTTTTCATGTTCTCTGTTATATTGTGCAGATAGTGAATAACAGAGCCGTTTTAAAACCAAATGTAGACCTTTATTTATTTATTAATTTGTGACTTATCATACATAATGTTTATCACATTTATTCTTGTTTTCGCGAAGATACCAAAAAACAGATATAGGTAGATGGAAATGAATGGAAACATACCAAGTTTGATACTTCAAATTCTGTACCTAAAATGATTACATTGTCAGAATTCATCATTATAAGGTTTGTTAGGTTTACTATCGACTAATCATAAATCCTTAAATTAATGCCACCAACAAATTAAATTTCAGGGTTGTGGGTCATCCTATAGCCAAGAAGAACCCTCAAGTCACAAACTGTGCCGTCAAATAAAAAATGAGGCACTTTAATAAAGAAAGATCTAATAATACCAAAATATTGTGTAGCTGTACAATTTTATAAAAAAAATCTTGAATTCAAAGCATTTATAATTGTATACACTCAAGATATCTATTATAACTAGGCCATAAGTTCTGTTCCAAATGAAAATGCATTTTTTATTTAAAGTTGTGTAATCTTAATAAAACTTATATGACTTAATATGTACATATTTACTGAAGTCTCAACAAAAAGTAAAATATAATTCTTTTCGAAATGGCCACCTTTGGCCGTATAGGCCTTTAATCTGTCTGACCACGAATCTATTTACTTACGCACTGTTTCCATTTGAAATTTAGCCACTTCTTAAAGAAATCTCTGAATTTCTTAAGAGAATCAATGTCGGCATGTCGTTTGGAGTAGGCCACGTCCTCCAAAACTGACCATAATTTGTAGACTAAGGAGTTCAGATCTGGGCCCTGGACTAGACGAGGGCCATTCTGCAGCTCTTATAAAGTCCGGAACGTTGGTTTCGAGCTAGGCTTGGTTAGTTCGTGCCTTGTGACCACGTGCAGTCTTGCTGGAAAGTCCACGGTACAATTTTAAAAAGTGTATTGCTTAATAGTTTTACAACATAATCCAAGACGGTCTCTTTGACGTTGTAACTTTCCGTCCACTAGCACAGCTTCTTTCGAACTATGCGCGTAAGTGCGTATACTTTCTCATTTTGCTTTTCATCTTTTCTTCTTTATTCGTCATGTTTGAATGCAATATACTGCATAATGTAATCACAGAAGAAACAAGTACAAATAAATATTAATAACCCTGTTGAACTCCGAGGTCTGCTGAAAGAGATTTCTTATGAAATACCAATGTACTTAATGTTCTTACTTTGTTTGTTTAGTGTACATGAATTTTGTAAATGAATAAATAATAGTGCGTGATGATGGAAGTAGCAAGTGCCTAGCACAAACCTTTTTAAAAAGCCACACGCGAAAATGTTCTTACTAAAATAGGCAATTCGCTATACTAATACGAAAAATGTCGCGTAACGGTGAGCGCCGTCCGTATCCACTCCCCAGAGCTGGCCTTATCTTAGTCGATGGCATTCCTGCGCTCGCCCGCCGATACGCACGACGGCCGACTGCGAAACGCTTTTAGCGCCGCCCGTATACAACCACCAATACTAGCTGCTACGTCCATAACAAACCTTAACAACATAGCACATAGAGTTTAGTATCCTTTAGCATAATAAACGCACAGACTCTGTGCAAAAGATACCTTATTCATCAAAAATTAAAGTCGTTTTCGAAAGTCACGTTGTATGCGGGCGTCAAACAATACGCAATTCACCTTCGAACGCGTCGAGTTGCGGTATTGCGGCTTCATTGTGTTAATATAACGATGGAACTTGGATTCGAAACGAGCACAATGCGGTCGATAAACATGACTTATTTTTATTTACGTATCGATAAAATGGACATCGATTAATTCTATTATTGCCACAGGCTGTTATAATTTTCATGAAAAAAAAAAAACAATCAAATATGTACCTAGTCAACAAACTAAGAACACAGCACCCTTTTCAGTAGAAAAATAAGGAAAAGAAAACATTCTGGACGAGTCTATCAACCAGTTAATTCTAGTCCAGTCCAGTTAATTAATAGAGAAAAGAGGGAGTATAAAAAGATCTGGTTTTCGACCCTGGGGGATGTATAGCTTAGCCGCCATCATAAATAAAGTAGTATCCAGGGTCAAATAGTAGATTGTGCTACAGGGGAATAAGGTAATATTTTGAAGCCGAGGGCGCTACTTTGAATCCAGAGCGAAACGGAGGATTCCACAGTTGAATCACGAGCGGAGCGAGTGATTCTACGGTGAAATCCTGAGTGTAGCGAGGGATTCATGTATATCGCCCGAGATAAAAATATAACCGTACCCAAGTAGCACACTCTACTTTTCATCTCCATTTATGAGAAAAACTAGCACATACAAAACAGAATATAAAGAACAGTAGAACACCTACAACACGTAACAGACTTCAACCGACACTTTAATACTAACCTTTGTTTGGTGTTGTTTTCATACAATAAATACTAAGAAATATTTTTTCGAAGACCACCAACTTAAGATAAAATGTTCACTCATAACTTTGTTTGCGTGGTCCTTCATATCTTTTTATTTTTATAAGTAAATTTGATAACTATTCACTATTGGCACTCTAAACTCACGAAAAATTATTCACATTTACATTTCAATACAAATAACCTAAAACTTCTCTAGTTACTTGAATCAAAGGGAAAAACGGCGCTTTTTACTTATACTTATTTCTTTTTCCGAAGCAAAGAACATAATTTTTTTAACCTACATTCATCTATGTTGTAGACGATATGTATTCCAAATTTAAAAAATCACGAAGTCTGTGCCTATTACTTTTGATTTTAAAACAAAATTCTTCTTTTTTTTGCTCGCCTGCCAACATTATTTTTGATTCTACATAGAATACACTCTTGTTCTGTTTTCAAATTGGTTTTAATCCCTAGAGATCTTCTTTTTCACGTTTTAGTCCCGAGTGAATAACCAGTAACTTTAGCTCCAAATATAAAGTGATAAGGGAATAAAACGTCACAAAATAATTTCACTTGTCATTGATCAATGATCAATAAATATCTAATCTGAAAGTGATTTTAGATTTATTACAAAAAAAATTATAAATATATTAAAAGCGCTATTTGACTCTTAAGATAAACTATGACGTCATTACGTTGTACTTCATAAAAAAAACCATATAAAACGTTTGTTTTGACGTTTAGTAAAAACTATCTGATTTGACTTGTTGGAAACTAACGGAAAAAGTACCAAAATTAGTTTTTTTTTTAAACGTCTTATGTTATAGGTAGACCCCTTTATCTTGTCGCATTGACATTACATTCTTGTAAGGATTGCTACGTTTATTCATCGACTATTGAGAATCGATGATATTTAATTGTACTTGAGTTATATGTATTTCACTGCCAATGAATTAAACATAATAAGAAAAGCTGATAGAAATATGATCAAAAATGGGATAAATAAAAGCCACAGGGAAAATATATTAAAAATATGGGCGTACGTTGCTTATGATATGAGTTATCATAATTTTCTCACAATATTACAAAAAATTGCATACAATTCTACATCGTCCATGTAACGGTTTTTGGTGAGTATAAGAAGTCGATATCAATTAGAAAGAAAGAACAGTAGTTATCAGAGATGCAAAACATACATGCTCTTCACGCAAAATTTTAAATAAGGTGCTTCTTGCAATTAACAAATGTAAACATGAAGTTTGCTATAATTTTGAACCAGTACAAAAAATTTTTGAGAAAAACTTTGAAAAGCTAAAAGAAAGCTGTTTACCTGAGGAACTTGAGTATATACCATCATTTTCCAGTATAAAGGATAGTCTGTATGCAAGCCGGAAGAAATATTTGAAATGTGATGTCCTAAACTTTAAATCAATAGAAGAAGTTGACGTTCCAGAAAGTTTAGGAAAAAAAATTTTGATAAGTTCTGATGGAGATATAAGGAGAAAATTTTAATATTTTGCTCAAAAACGTCTCTATTTTTTGGTGATGGAACATTTCTATGCGTTCCAAATCAATTTTATCAATTGTACACCTTACATGTGGACTTATTTTCCAATGAAAATACCACAAATGTAATACCAATTATTTTTGCTTTGCTCCCTAATAAAAGCGAGCAGACCTATATTCGTCTTTTTTCTTTAATCAAAGAAAAATTGGGTATTGAAATAATGCATTTTAAATGCAATTTCGAAAAAGCAACAATAAATGCTGTTAAAATTGTTTATCCGGAGTGTCAAATAACAACATGTTACATTTATTATAAAAAAAAATGTCTGGAAAAAAGTCATCACTGAATTTAACCAAATCCAAGGAAGGGCGTAATTTTATAAGATTGGTTGCATTATTGCCGTTATTACCATATAATCAAATTTCTCAGACATGGTTTTCGCTATGCAATTCCGTGCCCGATGATGATGATGATATTATTTTATTTGAAAAATATTTTGAAGATCAATGGATCATAAAGCTGGATCCTAAAATATTGAGTTGTAGCAATGAACGTCACCGTACCACAAACCCAGCTGAAGCATGGCACAAGAGATTGAATGCAAGAATACCACACAAACCAACATTCTTGGCATTTGTGGACTATATGTGAAAAGAAGCCAAGCATTATAATTTTCAAATAAATAATAGTTTATTCTTGAAGTTAAAAAACAAATTGAAAGATGATTGACATTATTAAAACAATTAAAATCTTTACTACAGTCATTAGAGGAGGGCAACAACTAGCATGGAATTTTTGAAAAAGAATAAGTATCTGAAGTTACTTTACAAATAAGTAATAGAAAACATTTCATAATTTTACTATATAACCTATTGTTGAAAGAAGGAATTCAAATAAATTTATTTCTTTTATTTCCAAATTTATGTTTAGTTGTTTGTTTAGAAGGTAAAAATAAAAGTACTATGTATTGTAAATAGATGTGTTTACATATACAGATTAACTTTTTAACCACTAGCCAAATTTTTGTAGCAAGTTCAGTCCATGATACTTATGACTACTTATGTTTATATGGAAAATAGATCAGTATCACCATGGACTGAAGTTGCTTCAAAAATAAATACCATGCAGCCTCTGGCAACATGCTCTCTAACGGTGGACGAAACACGTAGGTAGTGGTCAAATTCAGAAATGGTTGCATTTAAAAATCATTTGCACACTGTACTATCGGTGGATTAAAAACGAAGTGGTCAAATGCAGAAGTGGTTGCATTACGAAATGGTCATTACTAGAAATAGTCAAACCCAGAATTAGACAAATCCCGAAATGGACATGATGAGAAGTGGTCCCTGACCGCCAAAGCCCATTTCACATACCTAATGGTTTAGGCATATAACACGCAAGGTAGAAAACGAAATTTTTATGAAGCCTCCATACCTTTACATCATTACGTCAAAATCATTCATATACAACCTTTAGCAAGACGAAAACACCTATTGAAAAGGCTACAAGGGTACATTGGTAAATATTGGTAATTGGTAAATTGCAAAATCAGCAGTGCTAGACACTCGGTACTTATACCATTATCATAAGTATTAAGTAGTTACAGTGATTTTTCTTCACGCTCGCTGTCTTGGTTTTCGCTCCATATCAGCAGCCAACCCAAACAACCCAACCATCTTTACATGGGGAATGCTTGAAACATATTTACAAGAAGAAAAAAAAACCAATTGCTTGTGTCCAATTCGTGCATGTACTTACTTTTAAAAGGACGTGTGTATGCTGAACTGGTTCTTAAAATTCTTAATCTGTAGCGATTGTGAACAGTTCCAGATGAGATAAAATTTTATTTCTTTTAACAACATTAAATTGTTTTAAAATTGTCCGACTTCATATGTTCACGACCAGCCACTAATGAAGGACGGATATCTCGTGTCATTTCAGCTTAATGATAATGTTCCTTAACACAGCAGCGTGCCATGTACGGCAAAGGATGATGTTTTTGCTTATGATCATGTATCACACTACCAGTCATCCGTTCCCCTTATTTCACTTATCAAAATAATTTTATAAATAAAATGATGCACGATATATGTAACTTTCTACATGTATAGTGCAGGTAGACGGATGAATCGATTTTTTTAGAATGATAAATTTTTCCAAAAACTGCACATTATTTATAAAGAATTCGTTAACAAGAATAAAATGAGATTAAACACAGGGAGCAACCCTTCCATAAATTATTTTGTTATCTTGACCAAATTCTTAACATCATAGTGATTACATTATAAATAGAAAAGACATGCTCAGTGCTGACTCACTGCCCTGTTCAAATCAAAACATATATACACACTCAAAGAAAACCCAGAGAGCATATTTTTCCTCAATCATCTCTATAATTTTCTAAGCCGCAACTTCACATATTCACTTCGTGTTTGTCGAGAGTCAAGAAGTCCGACGAGCCGAACGGTTGACGTCATGCAGTCATGTTAGCCTTCCACCATTTGGTCGTGCTGCGGCAAACATTTTATAGCTTCTAGATACATCGATGCGAGTGTTCTGGCTGTCGTATGGTTCGTTTCAAAGGCCGCAGCAATGGAAACGATAAAGGCAGTTCTACCAGCAAAAAGGCAGTCGCGCAATGAGGGTGTATTGCGGTCATATAACCGGTATTCGAATGCGGCGCGGCAGCCACTCGCCCGGTCTACTCCACAACTTATACAGGGCGATGTTTTGAGAAAGCCGCGTTCGGCAATCGGCCGAAGTTAACAAAACACGATCGCGTTTACGGTTGCCGTTCGTTACAGCCGGTTTAAGGCAAATTGCTTTTTAAGGCAAAACGAAACGGAGTACTCACTTTTGATACGGATAAATAAAATGAAAGCTTTTCGAAATAACACTTCTATTACTCTGTTCCTGTTACGCTTCAGTAAAATGGTTCAATGAAGTTTTCATCAGTTTTGCTACCTACATCGGTTAGCCCAACGGGTTAATAAGAACTCTTTGTCAGATTTATGAACCATTTATTATTGAACAGTGTAACAATTCCTTATCGATGACTGTACCAAGTGCTTCCGGGAAAATAGTCCGCTACCGTTTCGTTGGACAAAAGTGCCCCGAAACGGTAGTTGACTATTTTCCCGACAACGTCAACCAATCCAGCCTAAGCACGATGTTCAAACAATTGCTTCTTTTGATTTGCCATGATTGCTAAAAGCCACTATAGAGAAACAATATTAAATTAAAATTTACCGTGAAATAATACAACAGAAATATCATTTGAAACGAATCAGTCATATAATTTTCCACACCATGTGACAATTTTTCTGATTTTCTATGTAATTTAATAGGAAACTGAGGATTTTTTTTTAATTTTAAACGTTAAATCTGTTCATTTATGAAAATAAAACCAAAACAATATTATACCTATCGAATTTATGTAATTCATTCATTTTTCCTGCAATTTATGTAAAAATCTATTATTTAATCTACTTACTATGCAATGTTTGTGGTTATATGCTGCTCAAGTCAGCGGATAGGATCAATAACGTGACTTTCATACTTAAGATACTCAATCATAATAGTTCTTCATAGATTTAATATTTTTAGTAGATATTATTCGTTTTTTTTCCAGAACAGACTATTCTTTTATTAGGATTTTCAAAATGAAAAGCCACTGAATGTAGATGCGTGTGTAATGTACAGTGAAGTGCAAAAGTCTTTTAATTATTTTATATTAATGCACTTTTGCACTTGAATGTTATTCGTTTTAAAGAATTTTCAAAATGATCAGCTACCTACTGAATGTAATTGTGTGTGTAATGAATGATGTAGTCAAATGCAAAATCTTAAAGGTTTTAATCGCTTCTTTTTGGCTTTCACATAATTCACTCCACATTGTGTATGAGTGAATTATGTGGAACCCAAATAGAAGGACTTTTGCCTTGACTGTACATTATATCAACCACAGGAAGCTCACTGCTGAATATATGCAAAAACAATTTCTTGGCAATTGGGGTCCAAACATTTAGTAACAGATTTCTTCATACAACTTTGTGGAAGATATCACGTCTGCACTGCACTGCACCTATAATTTGGACATGAGCAGAACCCTTATTTAGTCCAAAGTTCATGCCATAAAAAGAAATGAATAAATAAAAAAGTGGGCTAATGCTAAATTTAAGTATTGGGGTAAACTTATACGATCTAGGTATATTGCTTGCTATCTTAATTAGGCATCTGAGGATTCTCTCTTGACCTAGAGAGTTCTGAAACCATTTGTTACTCAGCATATGAACGAAAGTGGCACTGAATGGTATGTACTTGTAGTCTAAAATAGACAGGATACGCCGTGTGCGAGAGTAAATGACTAGGATTTATCAAACAACCCCCGACATGGGCGAGTACATAAGGCCGTGGGTGGATGAACTGCTCAAGGCCAGGAGGAGACAGTACGAGTATACAATTCAACTTTTAGTTGTGTACGTTATTTACTTGTAAATAACAAAGTAAAAGTTTTACCATAGCTATATTCTTGAGAGATGAATGACTATACCGATAAACTTAAAAAGGACATAACACGAGACGGAGACATTTGATCGAAAACATTTTTATCGCAAGTTTGAAGAAACTTTGCGTAAATCAAATGCAATTAAATAACTAAGAAAATATATGATTTTATAAATTAAGAAAAAATAATTATAACCGATGGCGGTCTGTCCGGCATATAAAGGTGACGCGTCACTTCGGGGTTCCGGGTGAGTTCTGTTTTGCGTGCTCGCCTCAACGGGGGGGTAAGTTTTTCACGAGGCCCTATATACCGCGACCACCCCGACTCGTACATAAGGTGGGCGGGCCGGGGTGGATCGCGCCCGCAAAAGGGGCAAAATACGGCGTACTCTGGGCGCCCGTTCTATGTGGGTCAATGTCGGGAAAGCCCGTGTCTACCGGTGACGGAGTATGCACAACGAATCTGATCAACACGCCCGTGGCCAAACAAAGGAACTGGCGAAAACCGCACGAGAATACATTAAGCCCTTACTGTATGCGAAATAAGGTTCAAAGTTAAGTGGCGGCCTACGCTAGTGGACGCGCTCATCCAGCTGTTTGTTACCTGTTACGCAACGGGATGCGTTTTCTTTGATTGCTAGGTACTAAATAGAATTTATCTCGACGGAAATATTTTAAGTGTTTGTGATGCTGATTATAATGATGTAACAAGTTGGATGTTGAAATAGATATGCTATGCTGAAAATTTTAATATCGTACTAAGAAATTTTGCTGCTGAGGCCCTATATTTTAAATAAACGCAGATCCTGTAAGAAAGACTCACCGACAGCTGGTGACATGGAGCGCGATCCGCTGGAGCCGGTTGGGCTGGGCGTCGGCCTCAGGTGCGGCGTAGTGGCGCGACCCGCGCCGCCGCTGCCCCCCGAGTCATTGCTGTTCTGACCGGTCAGATCCTGGAACAAGTGAAGAAATACGGTTAAAACGAATGAATCTACCTATGAGGCAAAAAAGTAGCGTTTTATGGCCACTACGCATGCAAAAAGCCATTTTCTGGCCCGGGGAAGACAACAAATTATACAAACTTCGGATGGGGATACAGAAAGCCTCTAGTAATAAGTGGCGGAACTACATAATATTCTAATGCGTAGCGCCATCTATTATTTTCCAGGTAAATTACAAATCCACGGTTTCAAGCGTTAACACCTATTATTTTTTTAACGACTGAACCGATTTTCGTAAAAAAGGGCTAAAAACCACCGCAAGGGAAGTTGCTCTCACGTATAAAAACGCACTGAAATCGGTCCATCCGTTCGAGCGCTACGATGCCACAGAAAGACACATAAACAGACCGACAGACATACTTTAGCGTCAAACTTATAACACCCCTCTATTTTGACGGGGGTTAAAAATAACATTAAACAAATCGGAGCCTAGGCTGTTATTACACGAGCTAAAGTGCCTAGTAGCAAGAGTAGCAATTGCTACGGGCTCCGCGAAGCAAAGAGATCCGCGTTTTTTTTTTTCTAAAATGACTACTGCTACCCCTCTCTAAAAAAAGAGACAACCAGCCAAGAGATGATTATTGGTATCAAAATCCAAATCAATAATTAATTTTTTTAGAAATAATTGTTAGTATCAATTTCTCTAAGTAAATTTTACTCAAAGAAATTGACACTAACAGTATTATTTCTTAATTTGCCCATATTAAATGAAGAAAAGTTAATTTGTAACAAGTTTGTTTCTTTTTTTACTACCTTAACTAAATAAAGTTCGCTGTTAACAACTAATTCGCAAGCAAACACCGCTTATGCAATGCAATAGAGCTGTATGTATATCCAATTCAGCACTTCATAATGCCGAGCTCGTTTCAGGTTTTTGGCGGTAATGCGCGCATATTACGTACTTAAAAAACGCGTATACAATGTCCTTTTTAATTAAGTACAAATATTTTAAGGGGTTATTCAGTCCATCATTTTGAACAACTTTGCCCAATAAATATATATGTAAATACGAAAAAAAAATTTAGGTTCTCATACAGATCGAAGTAGTCACGTGATATCGTTACTATGAAAAATGCAAAAAAAATTTTCGTATTTCGATATATATTTATTGGGAAAAGTTGTTCAAAATGATGGACTGAATCACCTCTTAAAATATTTGTACTTAATTAAAAAGGACATTGTATATCTCATCGCTCTCTAGTTGATGTGGTGAACTCGGGTTTCTAGTGTATTTGTAGACAGATTAGTAATTCTTTTTTTTTTTTTGATAATTGTTAATGTCAATTTCTGTAATTTTTACTCAAAGAAATTTTGTAACATTTATATTTCTAAATTTGCCCATATTTAATGTAGAAAAGTTCATTTGTAACAATTTTGTTTCTTTTTTACTAACTTAACTGAATAGAGATCGCTGTTAACAACTTAATCGCAAGCAAATTTCACCGCTTATGCAATGCAATAGAGCTGTATATCCAATTCATCACTTTATATTTTTTTTCACATTCACGTTTTTGGCGGTAATATGCGCATATTACGTACTTAAAAAAACGCGTATCTATCTCGTTCTTGTCGCTCTTTAGTTGACGTGGTGAACTCGGGTTTCTAGAGTATTTAGACAGATTAATAGGCTGTTATCCCATCTCTATTCGTCCCCTCGGGTGACGACGTAGATACGGGTTATCAGATATTTAAGAGTTAAAAAAAGCGTATCGACGTCGTCACTCTTCGAGGGGACAAGGTGATAACGGGTAGCCATATACGCCACCCGGAGATTCTTCGCACCCCCGACTAGTGATATCCCTGCGCCCGCCACCGCCTACGGCATCAAGAGTCACCGGTCACTTGGGGCCTTGATGTTGTTTGTCTATACATTTTAATTGGAAGTGTGACCGTAACCCACCGCGCTGGTCCACTGCGAGTTGGCGAGTATTTGTTAGATCTAATTTGATTGAACTAATTTAATTCTGGCGATCTTAAACTTTTCGTTCTCTCTGTAACTCTTTGTAAAATCTAATGAACTCTATGTATTATTTTAATTGAAATAAAAATACATTAACTGCTTTTGGCAAACGCATCTAGAAAGTGAATAATTTCACAATCGATAAGTTTTTAGCCCCACCAGACGCAAAATGTGTCTGTTGATAACTTCTTTTTAGCAGACGGACTAGACGGACCAGACCTCTGACAAAGGGTCGTTAACTTTTAGTTGTTAGAACAACACGTAAGTAAACTATACGTTTTATAGGTTTTTTCTCATACCATTTTAGTTCTGCTCTCTGCTAAGAGACAACATGAGAACACCTCCACAAAAGATTCATTTAGTTGTTATTGTTACATTGGTCTTTATTTTTACTTTTTTAGAATAACGTCTCAAATCAAAGCTATCGTTTTTATGTTCTTTACTAGTGCCAACTGGCATTGTTTAGTCAAATTACTAAATGCATGAACAAACTAAATTAAACAAATACTTCATTATTTAAAAAATATTTTTTTAAAACAAGCTTTTAACTAAAACAATGAACTAAAGTAGGACCAATTTAATAAATCACATTTGACACTTCATTAAAATTCAACAACGTATTCTTGTCACGGCAGCGGCGGGCATATATTAACAAGTATCTTTTTTTTTTTCAAAGTTAGAACTGCACTATTTCTTAACATTTTTCAATTACGATAACAAATTTATTGTAATAATGACACAAAAAAAATTTTTTTAAGAGACATTTGCTGTCACTAATAAACAATCTATACATATAATAAAAGAGTAAAATAAATGTGTCTGTACATTGAATATGTTTCCAGAAAAAATTAAGAACTGGAAGAAATAGTAATGGAGTAAGAATTTTAAAAAAAGTCTGTCTTTTTATGCACGCGAATCTCCGGAAATACTGGATGTATTCGAAATAAAACTTTTTATATAGCTGTCAAGCCGTCGATTCCGTGTCGATTCCAAAATCAATAACCTATATGTTGCCCAGCAACATATGGGCTATTATAATTGATTTTGGAAAATTCAACACCTGATGCAGAACCATATTGGTTCAGCTTAACTATAAGAAATAACAAAAATTGTTTAGCCACATGAGCATTTTCGTTGACGTATAATAAAATCTGCCAAGTGCAAGCTGGACGCGCGCACGAATGTTTCCGTACCATAATCTATGAAAAATCATCACCTTAAATATTAATTTTATTTTATATTTTTTTTTGTTGAAGCGGCATCCAAAATACATCATCTGTGAAAACTTCAACTGCATAATCTATGAAAAATCACCTTAAATATTAATTTTATTCTATATATTTTTTTTTTTTGTTGAAGCGGCATCCAAAATACATCATCTGTGAAAACTTCAACTGTATAGCTATCACGGTTCATGAGATACAGCCTGGTGATATACAGACAGACGGACCGCAGAGTCATAGTAATAGGGTCCCGTTTTTACCTTTTGAGTACGGAACCTTAAAAACAAAGATCTGGAACACTTGATGCAGAACCAAGTTAAATTTTATTGCATAAACAAGTGTTTACAAAAAAACGATGATCATCTGATGTGGAAATCTGAGATATAAGGTTAAAGTTGTTTAGCATAATACAATACCATAAGCTGGAAGTAATTCCACGTGGTGAAGGCGGCAACAGTTCGGGCCTAATTCTTGATATTAACTTGCCTACATTGGCTAAAACTTCCATTTGCTGTCTAATTGTTTGGGATGAATCCACAATAAGTCAGTAGAAGCTGTAGATAGAATGTTCGTTAGAAACTGTCTTATCTGTGGCCTCAAACACAAAAGCTTAGATTGACAATTATTAGAGTTCAGCTTGGTGGTAGTTCATATGCCCAAGAGTTTTCAAGAATATAATTAAAAATTGGAGAAGATCTCTTTCTCGCAGAGAATGGTCAAGTGAGTCTTTCCGAAATACTTGGCAAAGTAGTTTCCTCCAAAGAAGAACTTATACGTTCAGTATTTTCGGACCTTCACAGCATAACAAATAAGGAAAATTCTTGGTTATGTAAACGCGCCATATTGACACAAAAAATACACAATGCGCAGCGATTAATGAAAAACTTATTACGCAAATTATTGGCGATGAAGTGGTTTATACTTTTTTCGATAGTGTCATTGATCAGGACGACGCCACCAATTATCCAGTTGAGTTTCTAAATTCACTTGCAGTGAGTGGTCTCTCTGCTCAAAATAAGACTTAATGTCGGAGTGCCTATAATGCTGATGCGAAATTTGACTCCGCCGAAACTATATAACGGAACCCGACTTAAAGTCATTGCTTTGCAGTGCAAAATAATTGAAGCTAAGATTCTCACTGGAAGTGGTGCCCGTGAAACTCTATTTATTCCGCGTAAACCACTCATCCTCAACAATTTTACTTTTAAATTTAAGCATACACAGTTTCCTGTGACCACTTGCTTTGCTATGACAATAAATAAGTCGCAGGATCAGACGCTTAAAGCCGCTGATGTCGACCCAAGGGTTAGTAACGCTTCAGTTCTTTTCATTTTGGCTCCCAAAGGAAAGACTCTTAACATAATTTATAAAGAAAGATCCCAAATTATGTTTACAATATGAAAAACAAATAAAAAAGGTTATAACATTAGTTTGTAATTATATTCATACGCCGGAGTCATAAATTCCACGCGAAAGAAGTCGCGGGTTTCAGCTAGTTTAAACATAATACTGAACCACCATTCACTAGTTAGTAGTACTGCTAAAATGCTGATTTTGATACAAACTGCGAGTGCAGAAGTCACTACAGAAGACTGGGGAAAAGTCGTGGGAAAACAAGGAAAATAATTTTATAATATTTCGAACAAAATGTGAATATAGACCACATGAATAATGTCTGTGTCTAGTTTTAATCAAAAAATAGAATAGAGATATTGTTGAAAATGAAGTAATTAATAATATCTTTGAATGCGACAGCAGTGCTGACGATGACAATACTAAGTTACAGTTCTGATAGTTTAACTGAATAAATGCTTATTTTTGTAAAATTATGTACTTGTCTTATTTTATTTCTTAAACCTACTACAGAAAATAATAATGAGACATGATTAGACTACTATTTATTTTAAATAAATCTACAGTACCTTCTAATACGTATTTTCTCATAATAACTGAATTCAATTTACATATGTTTGAAGTTTTGAAGTCTTCGAAGATTTCGATTCATTCACTTTTATCTGTGACTTTTATCAATATTTGTAAGCAAGTCACTATGAAGTTAAAACTGACAGATGTCAAATGTGATCTATTAAATTGGCCCTAGCACATATGTATGCTTTTTGTCCGTTTCGTGTCAATGGCTAATATCCTATAAATATTTTGGTATTTGTACTAGAAATTTCTATTCGTTTTCAGATTATGATAGATATGTCGAATTACTAACACGTTAAAAACGTGTATATCCGTTGGCCCCTTGATTTTCGTCCCATTATGGGACCAAAGGGTAAGTTAAAAAATTCCTTTCCCGTTGACCCCATTGTTCACATAGGCAATGGGGCCAACGGTAAGTTAAAATTACACGTGTCGTTGTCCAGTTTATTTTATTTTTTTACACGGAAGTGATAAAGACTAAAATGAAAGATATTTTATGAACATTTAATAGATTTTAATTCAAATACAGAAACAAATATGATCAACTTTATGGGGCCAGCGGGAATTAAATTTAATTATTTTATTAAATTCCCGTTGGCCCCATTAACTAGTATTGCGGATGGGACCAACGGGATCAAATTTTAATTATTTTATTAATTTCCCGCTGGCCCCATTAATGGGACGACGGGCGAAGGGGCCAACGAAAATACACGGTTAAAAAAAGTCTTGTCAATCTATTTTTGAACATATCCACGTAGGTTTTATTGGTTGCTGAAGGTCTCATTTGACCATGCTGACATTATCTCACAACCCTGATTACAGAATCAGCCAGAAGTACTGAGTATAGTTAAATACGAGATGGTTTTGGTCTTAACAGAAAAACTTGTACATATTTTATAAAGTGTTTTGCGTTCTACAACTGAAATTTTAACCATCAGCCAAATATATTGTGTAAGTTCAGGCCATGTTACTCAACTACATACTTTGCGAAAAAATATTTCGACTTTCCATAACAAATCCATTTCGCTGAGCGCTGATTTGTATGGAAGGGCGATGATTGTTGTTTTAACCCCCGACAAAAAGAGGGGTGTTATAAGTTTGACGCTAGTGTCTGTCTGTCTGTGGCATCGTAGCGGTCGAGCGGATGGACTGATGTAGATACGGTTTTTTTTTTGTGAAAGCAAGTTCCCTGCGGTGGTTCTTAGCTAGGTTTGATGAAAATCGGTTCAGCCGTTTAATAGTTATTGGGGGTTAACGCTTGAAAGTCAGGATTTTCCCTAGAAAATAAAAGATGGCGCTACGAATATCAATTATAATATGTAGTTCCGCTAATCACTGATACAGATGGCGTTATTAACAGTCGGGTTTCTTTTAATTTGTCTAGAAAATATAAAAGTTTTCAATTGGAACAAGTTTAAAAATAATGGACTGAACTTGCTCCTTGGCTAGTGGTTAAAAGTCTTTCTCTATAAAAAATTAATCATAGATGAGAGAGAACTTGAAGACTGCATCGCTACATAGCCTTTCCTTTAAAACTGAAACACCCACACTTTCCCACACGATTAGATCTTACCTAAAACCCTAAAAACTACGATAAGGATATTGGTTGGTACCTAATTAATAATGTATGGCTCAAATTTTAAAAGAGAAATATTAACTCAATGACACGCTACCAGTGGTTTGTAACGTATTCAACCCACAAAATTTAATCAGTGTTTTGGACTTTACAATATCTGGTAGGTATATATTTTAAGATTGTGATAATTAAGCACTTTCATTTTTGATACCATATACTCCACGGAAATAGAGAGGAATGAATGTAATAGACAACAGAAAAGATCGTATTAAAATACGGACAAGTAAACAAAATTATCTAGGTAGGTATCTATGTGAACTAAATCATTTTAAAAGATTTTCACTTCGATTTTATTACTCCTAGTGGAAACTTATTAAAGAATGAAATATGGTCTTATCGCTTAAAGTACTTATGTAAATTAAAACAATTTCGAAGGATGATGTTATTTATTTACTCCTGCAAGACTGCAGAAATTACAATGTTTTGAAGATATACAGCCTCAATCGTTTTAAAAAAATTATTAGGTCAGTTTGTAGTTCCTCGACGGGAAATACGTTTCAAAAGCACGTGTGAAACTAACAGTTGTGAAACGATATGCCTTGACATTGCAATCTCGCAGTCATGAACCAAGAAACACTGGACAACAATAGCATACCTCAGTCAATAGAGCACGGTCGCTACGGTAATCGTACAACAAAACAACACGAGGATTCCCCACACAATAGAATACCATCGTGAAATTTTCATTTCACGATGGTAAGGATTATTTCCACTTAAAGTGTGTTATCTTATATCTATCAGTTATACAACTTCAATGCTGCGAAGCCCAACACACGGCACAGATAAAGCAGATGATACCAGTAGGGATTACCGCAAAAATATGACAGTGGGTAGTTGGGTACGTACCGTTTCAAAGCAGTTTACGGACGGTGCTCGTAAATCAATCGGAGAGCCCCTTCGATTACAATTACAACGTACAACGGTATACGCGATTAGAAGTTCAGAGCCGGCAAAAGCAAACTGTCAAACGAACGCGTAAATGTAAAGGTTTTCAATGTTAAAATCGAGTCGTATTATAGAGAGAGCGGCAATGCAGCGCGTTCTCAGCGTCGAAACGAGCTCGCCTCGACGACTCCCGACCCCCCGCTGTCGAGGTTAGTTCGCCGAGAGGCTCCGGCGTCGATCAGACGAGTCCGGTCGGTGGAGTGTGGCGCGGGACGGGGGAGCTTGATAACCGCGCTGTTTTTGCTGTGCTCCAGCTCGCTCGCACGGCACACAAGCGCGTTCTTCATTTCGTACCAAGTCCATTATCTCTCATGCCGTCCCGCTCGCACTCACTGCTCGTTTCGTCGCGCCTCGCCGCACCGGCCGCTGTTTTATTGCCAGCCGACGATTTTAACGTGCGCTCGCAACGTCCGCCGGAGCACAAAAGTTTTTATGGAAATTTCATTCCGAATGCGCCTCGTTCGCTTGTTCACCCGGGAACGTCAATATAAAAGCACGATAACGAACGGACGAGTCAATTAATTATTATTGTTGGAAGCTGTCGGGACGTGCTAGTCTGCTATATCTATACTGTATTCGTTGCTAACGATGTATGGACTTGTATAGTAGAAGCTCAAACTGTATGAACTACATACATATACATATATCATAAAGATTTGTTTTAGAATTCAAATGAATGAAAATATTATGGGTATGATTGTAAACTATTGTATCTGGACAAAGTCCAATTATATTAAGAGAAGTCAAGACAACAATGAAGTAGACAATTTTAATAACATAAAAAATGAGATGACAAATTATTATATTGTAAATTCGAATGACCGGACTTGGAAATTAGAAAACTTTAAGAACAATACAAACAGAGAACAACTGCAAGTGCCAGATAAAAGGTTACCTGTGTAAGTACATTACTATAAAAAATAAAAGTAATTTAGAAACAATCAGAGAAACGTTAAGACTAGCGTTAGAAAGCGAATGATTTGATTGCAGATGCGTCTGCACTGCAGTGACGTGTAGAGATGTAAAGAACTCGAGTCTTTGAGTCTTAATTCGATAGACTCGGTTCAATTTTACAAGACTCGGTGTACTAACAAAACTCAGAGCTCCAGTCCTTTCTCGAAAACTCGAGCGCCAAAATAGAACTCGTATTTCAAAAAGAGCTCGAGTCTTAAAAAGAAGCTCACGTCACAAAAAGAACTCTACTCTTAAAAGAGCTCGAGCGTATCGAGTCTAGAGCATATCAAGGTTGATTTATTTAAATATTTTGACTTATAATTTTATGAAATTTCCTGCGACTTCCTAAATTATAGCCTATGTGTTAATCTGACATATAACCTATATTACTGTAAAGTTTTAACCAAATCCGTCCAGTAGTATTTTTGTGAAAGAGTAACAAACATTCTCATATATCCATCCATACTCACAAACTTTCGCATTTATAATATTAGAAGGATTTTCAAAAGCTAAGAATACTAGACTTTACAAAAATATCTAAATTACTTTTATATCTCACAAAAGTTACATATTTTATTCCCTGTTTATTTATAAAGGAACTCCAAATGGAAAATAACTATAGCGCGACTCGTCGCGTAAAACGACTCGAGCGCGAATCAAGACTTGAGCGCCATGTTGCGCTCGAGTCTTTATGTAGACTTAAGTGCTCTAGTCTGGGGTCTTGTTGTAACGAGTCGAGCTGTGCAATTTGTCAGCCGAGTCTAAAATTTAGGACTCAAAAGACTCGAGTTCTTCACATCTCTAGTGACGTGCGACATCGGCTTAAAATGAGCCGACCGAGTGCACTTGGCCCAAATCCCAATGCAAATAAACATAAAACCGCTGCCGGGTCTGCGTCTGCAGTCAACACTAGATGTAGAGTCATTTAGCAACAGTAAATAGAGGCTCACTTGCAATTGGATGACTACACACCAAACAAAGATTTTTTTGTGGTAGTGGGAGCGAGGCAACGACGATCATGAATCCGCTATTGAACTGCAAAGGCTCACGTGGCCCTTGCGTAACAATACACCGTACTCACAAGTTATTAAAGTCCTCGGCTAGCAAGTCCACATTCGCTACAGAATTTTAGCCACAGAGAAAAATGAAATGTTTTGTCCATGTATATTCCAAATGGGGGCAACACTGAACCCACAATATTTCGTGTATCCCCTTATTACATTTTCTTTTTGCATTCTTTTCTATACACGTTCCTTGGCGGGCTTCCGGTAGGAAAAATAAGTTTTTCATGGCACGAAATTGATCTAGTTTGTAACTTTTAACAAACCACAAAAAGTCATAGATCATACAAACATCGTCGTGTTTTTGAACTAAGATTACTATAAACTTATTCTCATTACAATTCTAAGAGTTAAATGACGAATAGTAATGGTACATTCATATCGTGTAGGCTAGGTCAGTGGCACGAGATCGCCGAGTACTAACGTGTACTATAAATAGACGGCTGATGGACGCTAGAGCTCGTCTAAAAAGCCACAAATCCCCTACAATGCTGTACTTTTAGTTCTGCATCGCCTAATGAACGCTCTATTTAAACTATTTTTACTTCTTTTAACTTATACGCCCTAATATTATTAAAGAGATGACCGGATGACATAGTAACGTGAGATGACATAACTAATTATATAAATCGATCATCCAAACCGATCGAAACTAGTCGGCCTTTTCCGACTACACTAAGTAAGTAAAACAGTTTTTATATATTTAGTTCTACGCCCTAGTTTCATAAGGTACTTAAATGTAATCATTCAAGAGATTTTTCAATAGAACAAAACATTTGAGTGATTGTGGTGCCGAATCTTAATTCATAACTTTTATGAACGTCCATTAAATTCTTCTTTGTCAATGTAAATTTTTACATGCTTGCCTTTTTCATACATTCCAATTTCCATTGCATCACAATCCAAATCTTCTGGTGAGGTCATCACCAGAAGATTTGGATTGTGATGCAATTATCGAGTTGATTGTGATACAACTGCAACTCGAAATAGTCTAGATGCTTTATTTCCATCATCATAAATTGTTCTCCCAAATAAAGAAGAGTTATCTGAACATCATTTCCATTACCGCATAGAATTTAGTGGAAAAGCGATGGCATTCGAGACATGATGAGATTAATCGGCGTAAATGCGTTTCAAGATCATTTGCGAGTTCGTCGACCGGCGTGCGAAAATGTTGTCGTAAATAAATAATTCACAAGGCTAGTGTTCTCGGTTGGGGCACGTGGTAGCAAGCACGTGTAGTAGGTACATAAACATTTACATTACATAACCGGCTCGTCATCGGCGACCGCGTGCTATCGAGAGCGAAATGTTACAAGTCTTACGAATGGTTGCACAGTTGTCAAAGTACTACCTCACTAGATCGTAAAACGTTAACCCTATCTTACTCACTGGTGTAATCGAAAGTTGACTAGGTACTTACCTCTTGTGATATTTACCTCTTGTGATATTATGTTCTATATACTTCATTATGACATACTAGCTATAACCCGCGACTTCGTCCGCGTAAAAGTAAAAAATGGTTGTAAAAGGATTTATAATTGCTTTTTTTTACGTTATTAATTTTGTTATAACATATGAATTAGTATGTTAAAATTTTTGAATACTTATAAATATAACAATCTTTATTATAGTGGGATTTAAGGGCCTAGCAGACCCGGCGAACTTTGTTTCTTTTGTTCCCGTTACCGTTCCGCTTGCCTTTCACTTTCCCTTTCGCCTGCGCCTTCGCTTTCACGTTCGCATTCGCATTCGCATTCGCATTCGCATTCGCAATCGCATTCGCATTCGCATTCGCATTCGAGTTCGAGTTCGCGTTCGCGTTCCCGTTCCCGTTCCCGTTTCCATACCCGTTCTCCATCCCGTCATTTCTCCCGTACCCGTTCTCGTTCCCGTCACTTCAGCATGGCCTAGGTAGTAGGTCACCCCATTTCATCCCTCTTGGGGTTGAACTTTGGAAAATCCTGAAACACGTTCTTACTTATTTACCGCCAGGATTACTACTGCGAAGTTTCTAATAAAATAGTCAAATTGTTTCTCCATAAAAACTTTGGACTCCCGTTTCACCCCCTTAGAGGGTGAGTATTGAAAAATTCTTTATTAGTGCACCCCTAGACCTCATAAGGAACTCTAGATCTAGCGGTTTGGGCTGTGCGTTGAATTGTCAGTCAGTCAGTGTCTTCTTTCATATATTTAAGATAGATATTTTATTATAATGTATATTATTGTCATACATATTACTATTATGTTATTATTGGATGAAGAAAGTTCCCCGATGTCTGCTTCTCTCGGTACTTACTCAGCGAGAGAGAGCGACGGAACGCTTCAGCATGACCTAGGTAGTAATAGGTCACCCTATTTCATCCCTCTAGGAGTTGAATTTTGGAGAATCCTGAAACACGTTCTAACTCATTTACCGCCAGGAGTACTCTGGCGAAATTTCGAATAAAAAAGTCAAACTAATCATGTTTCTCCATACAAACTTTGGAACCCCGTGTCACCCTCTAAGGGGGTGAGTTTTAAAAAAATAATTTCTTGGTGCACCCCTTGACCTTATAAGGCATCTATGTGTCAAATTTGGAGTCTCTAAACCCAGCGGTTTGGGCTGGGCGATGATATGTCAGTCAGTCGTTCAGTTTCTTCTTTAGATGATACTATCAGACCTATCAAATGTTTAAAATTAATTTATATTTATATTATTGATTGTTGATCATCATGGTTTTCATGGATTGGCCAGATATCCAACCAGTCATTGAGCTTGCACCAACTTGAAATAGAAAATGGAAAAGATGAAAGGTCCGGATACGACACGACTGATTCATAAGAAACTTAAAAAGGAAGAAAGAAATAATAAACAGGACCAGAAAGGCATACGTGAAACCAATTATCTGGTTATTTTGTGCACGCAGATCATACAGCCAACTAAAAGAACTGGAAGAACATCATATATAAATGATGTCAAAATGGCCAAAATCATGTACCAAGAAAACAAAATATCGCGAACCAATTAGCCACTTGTAAATTGTACACGGAAAAAGTTTTGATAACTTGGGAGTTTTCGGACGCGTGTGTGAGTGTATTAATGTAAAATAGACGGTAGCGCACGAAGGCAAGTGGTGGTACACTTTATTGAATGTCTTTATAGGCCACCTGTTACTCGGGTCGGTGTCGACGAAACAGCTGATCGGGCCCGGACGAATTATTATTATTATTGTTGTCGGATGTCGGCTACCACCTTATTTATTCGTGAGAGACGAACTACAGAGGGACGCTGGAATTTCCTTTAAACGCAGGGGGGTTACTCCATAAGCGGTACGCAAACGGACGTTTCTACGTATCAGCGTTTCAATGTCAAGCTACATTGACCACTAACGTATGATGATAGTCTAATTTGGTTTTACATAAAAATAGGATGTCACTATCGGACGACTAACGTATTATTTTATGCAGTAATCCTCCTGCTTTCTTGTAGGATAAAGATAGTAACATTCATAGTTTGCCATTTTGGGTTGGTTGTCTACAGAAAATGAAGGTATGCTTTCTTTTACTAATTACAACACAAATAAACAACACAATATTACTAAATGAAGATTTGTTTAGCGGATCAATATAATAGATGTCATTATACTCGGTTATAAGGGTCCCCTTGCCTCTCCATGAGTACCTCAACGCGGTGTTCTTTTTGTTAACATTCTTTCTGTTCTCAACCGACTTCAAAAAAAAGGAGGAGATTATCAATTCGCCGACTTCAAAAAAAGGAGAAGATTATCAATTCGACTATGTTTTTTTTTTAAATATATATGTTACTCGATATCTTCGTCAACCGTGGATCCATTTTGATGGTTCTTTTTTTATTTGAAAGCTTGTTAATTTGGTGAAGATATGATAAAGAACTTTGGAGATATGAAAGAAACTCTTGAAAGAAATTGTTTTTTTTTTTTTGTTAAAATTTGATTTATTGTAGTAAGCGTGAAACAATTTACCTCAAGGGTTTATTTTTCTGGCTTCTTTTCCAAAATGTTTCTATTGTTAGTTTGATCAAACAATAGTTCCTCACGTATCAACCGTAAAGTCTTCTTCTTCTACTTTTCTTAGATTATGGCTCCATCGTTTTTACAACGATGATTTTGCCAATTGTTTTACTAGAGGTACTATCTCCTTTCTATTCGTATTCGTAAGATTAACCTATTATTTCACTCTCTTACTAGGTTTATATAGTCCAATTACTTTTACCCAATCCAATAAAATCTGGAACTGACTACTTAGAAGAGAATAAATCAATAAAGGCCCATTTTCACAGAGCAAGTTTCTCGAGCATACAATTTAATTGCATCAATTATTGTGTTATATGCAATAGGCAAGAAACTTGCGCAATGTAAAAATATGCCTTCAGGCGGCCCTTCCCGGCCGCTCTATCGTCAATGCAAGCATAGTTTAAAAAGCATGTTGTTTCATCTAGGGCAATGCTATAAAAAGAGGCGAAGCAAAAAGAGAGAGATAGCGCCCTAGGGCTCGGCTTGCATTCTACTGAATGAAAATAGTATCATTATTAACTATCTATCTACGAATACTAAGGGGCTACATGAATTTTAGTTAAGTGGATACCTGAATTTTCCGGGGTCCAGTGCGGGGTCGGGGACGGTTATTTTAAATGGGGGCACCCATTTGAAATAAATCAATTAATAGGAACGGAGACATCATTTAACCCTTCAAACTATTGTATGAACTACTGTTAACAATTTAAAGTGTGAACGTCAAGCTTTTCTACGCACATACGCCAAAAGGCACATAGTGCCTGGTCAAGTCAAAATTTTAAATGATGTCTCCGTTTCCTTTCAAATGTTTTATTTCAAATGGGGGCAGCACTGGACCCCAGAGAATTCAGGTATCCCCTTGACTAAACATTAATTGAAATTTGATAATTTTCATAAATCTTGTTCCTGGTAATACGTGTTTTTCAGTAAGCATTACAAGTGTGTGAAATAAATGTATTTCATTTAATATTTTCATTACATTTGCGAGGTTTATATCGAAATATTTTTTTCGTACTACTTGCTCAAAAAAGGCACATTCTATGGCACAAAAAGCGAACATAACAATAGCCATTATTAATCTGTTAAAAACTGGGAAAGAAAAATGTACTGAATTTCATTCAGGCTCTAGACCAAGAATATTCATTCTTGGTCTAGAGCAGAGGTTCCCAAACTTATTTTGTCAAACGCCCACTTTAAAAAATCAGTTATTTTGTAGCGCCCCCCATTTTTTCACCATAAAAACCTGAATCACATATTTGTCCTGCCTGTAGTTTAATTCAACCTATATTCTAAACTAGACTTTTTTACAAGAGAGAGCAATAATAATACATACACCAGTACATTAGAGTATCTTTTATAAAAAAATAACAATAATCAACATTATTAATTTTTAATAAAAAAATAGCAATAGTAATACAATTTTACAATAATAAAGAGTATCGGAAGTGGGGACCTCACCTGCGAAACTTTAAAACACGAAATTTTTTCAGTGTTTGATTCCTTTTACGATATAAATAGCGTTGTGAACGCATTAAAATAATAAATATTAATTACATTTTTAGTTTATATTTGTACAATAAAAAAGGATATAAATATGAACTAATAAATGGATGTTGTGTAGTAAGAGGATTTTAATTTTAGTGAAATTTAAAATATGAAATAGCTGAAGTTATAAATCACTCATTGCTTAAATCACATCAGCGCCCCCCAACTTTATTCTGGGCCCGTTACCGCCCCCCTTAAAGCCTCCAGCGCCCACAAGGGGGCGTT
Organism: Acrobasis suavella; assembly: GCA_943193695.1. Classification (NCBI taxonomy): domain Eukaryota; kingdom Metazoa; phylum Arthropoda; class Insecta; order Lepidoptera; family Pyralidae; genus Acrobasis; species Acrobasis suavella. The sequence continues at coordinate 37,994,562 of OW971928.1, forward strand.
ATCGCCCACTTTGGGAAAGACTGGTCTAGAGCCTACTGTACTGAACTGAATTCATTTCTATATTGTTAAGTGTAAAAAAATAACGATTTTGAATCGACAGCATGTATCCGCAAAGTCCACAAAACCACTTAAATTTCATAAAATAAAAAACTAAATCAAGTCATGTCATTGTTTGTTTACACCAACTGTTTAGTTTTCCAAAAAGAAAAAGCAAAGGGTCATTTGCGTCTCACACATACAGCCAAGTTTTCTGCGTACCTATATTTATTTACAACGTAAAACATTTTGTATCTTTTATGTAACTGGATAAAAATTAATTAAAATATATCTTTTAATAAATGCTTGTCTCTTGATATTATTGTCTTTATTTTTTCGCAAATGGTACGAAAATTAGAGTATTTTCCTCGGTGATAAAGCTGTCTTTGTCTTGGGTGAACTTAAATCCGTCGCTACACTCAGGACTCGTCCTAAATCCCTCGCTTCGCTCGTGATTTAAGTATTTAACACCCTCGCTCCGCTCGGGAGTAAACCTCGAGTCCTTCGTTGCGCTCACGATTTAATTCGTCACCCGCGACAGAAGACACTGCTTTATCCCCTTGGTTAATAATTTACTATTTAACCTTATGCAACTGATGAGTACTTTATGAAAGGTTGAAGTTCAGGTAAAATTTGTGCAAAAAAGCAGATTTTTGGAGGGTTATACCGAATTTTATTTAGATAGAAACCTAGAAATAGCGCAAAGATACCTGTTACTTCAAAAGTTTACAAGAAAGATCAGTTACAACGCCATAATCACGTACGAGCGTTTGTGTGAAAAGTAAGACGGGTTGGCCGATCTTAATATAATAACTGAAAAGCTGCTCCTTTTTATCTCGTCCTTGTATAATGGGTACGTCGATAAAACATTAACGATTTGAAAAAAGTAATCATAATTTTTAATTTTTTTGCAACAGTTTGGATCTCTTTTTTCCTTTGAAAACTATGCTATAATTAATTATACATTAAGAAGGTGATATTAAATACAAGTTTTCCATGTAAACAAAAGTCAAAGTCAGAATGTTTAAAGGGACGACTATTCCGTGAATGCTGTTCGTTCTCAATTGAAAAATAATTTGTACAATATGGACGAGCCAACGCAAAATTATAGCTTACAAAGCACAGTCAGAATAACCACAGGTTTACCAAAGCAGGTTTTTCTACCAAATGACATGTATGTTTGTAACTTGTAATTGTACACGAGTATTGTATGGGTTAGCGAAAACAACAACATTATAATGTGTTATTTTACGAAGGTAAGTACAATCTTCTTTCATATAAAAAATGCATAAAAACTAAAATCATAGAAGAAATGTGGAACATAGATTAGTAAGTAATGTAAAATAAAATCAAATCATGATACAATACACATATACAATAGAGAAGAAATCTGAAAAGATACTTATCAGATATTTATATCAACATATCAATCAATGAGACAATACAAAAAAAACACGAGGGAACAATGTGAATGTCCAATTAAACGAACCACGTCATCGAAAGGTGTTTCCCGAAGAACGCACTCACACATTGATAAATCAGCTGACTGCTCCGATTTTAACCCACACCACTGAGTCGACTGTTAGAGAACATAAATAATGACGGCCCACCTACCAAGATATACGTAACACACATCGTATAATTTGTATGAACGACCGTCAGAAGAGGAATGTTCGATACGCCAGCTTTTTCTTTGGCACTGAAGTTTTTAAGACAAGGCGAATAAAATCGATTAAACGCAATCTCTGCGGCTGACGGTTAAGACATTATTCAGTTCAACTTAAAGAGCGTGCGAACATTAAAGAATCAGAAACGCATATGAACAGTACAAACACAAGTACAGTGACAATAATGCCGTAATCTGGACCTATTGTACCTGAAGACTAAGAGAAATTTGTTCAAGTTTTAAATAAAATAAAAATACTTTTCATCTCATCTACTCGAAAAACGATGTTTTCATCCCAAAACATTTGGAGCTAAAGTTACTGTTGATTCTATCGGGATTGAAAAAAAATCTCTAGGGATTAAAAACAATTTGAAAACCGAACACGAGTGTAATGTATGTAAAATGAAAAATAATTTTGGAACTCCAGCAATAAAAAGAATTTAGTTTTAAAAAAAATAATTATTGGCACTGACGTCGTATTTTTTTAAATTTGTAATACATATCGTTGTCAACATGGATGAATGTAGGTAAACATTATGTTCTTCGCTTCGGAGAAAAACACAAGTATAATAAAAAAGCGTAATTAATTATTGTCTTTAATTCAAAGTAATTACAGAGGTTGTAGGTTATATTGTATTGACATATAATTTTTTAAATTTGAATACCTTTTCTGTTCAAACCGATAATAATGTTCAAGCCAAGTTTACTTATAAAAATAAAATGATATGAAGGACCACGCAAATAAAGTTATGAGTTAACATTTTATCAGAAGTTGGTGCTCTTCGAAAAATTAAATGAAAACGACACCAAGTAAAGATTAGTATTGTCGGTTGAACTTTGATTATGTATTGTAGGTGTTCTATTTTGTATTTGCCAGTTTTTCTCATAGAGAATGGAGATCGGATACGGTAATATTTTTATTTCGGGCGATATGCGACATTCCATAAGCATGTTGATTTCGGCCACGAAGCATACAGGCTTTTATAGTGAAAAATCGCACTCCAAACCCCGGAAGGTTTCGGCCAGTTTCCCTACAGGCAATTTGAGTAAGTATTATCAATCAAGTGAGATTGCAAATGCATGTTGATTTCAGCCAGAAAGCACAGATTTTGTAGTTGAAAAACACACTCCATATATCCGAGCGATTCGGCAGGGCTGAGCCCTACAGGTTGTTGGAGTAGGAAAAAAGGCGTTAATGCTACTACAAATCCCCGAGTAAGTCATCCAGTTCATTCAGGACTTGTAGCTTTTATAGGTACCTACTTTTATACTCAGAGCCCATAGATCCGCGTTCGGTCTAATGCAAACAGCAAGCGTAACACGTTACATAATTGAATTAAAAAAGGACTTGTTAATGATGGCTGATTTTTAATAATTACGGGACTTTTGTTAAATTTATTTAAAAAAAAAAATTTTTTGTTTGTGAGTGGCCAACACTGATGACAGATTTTTCACCTAAAGGCATCTTATATCTTCTAGACTGCCATACAATGATGATAGCTGGGACCAACAGCAGCCGAAGCATGGAGTAGCTTAAAAATTATTAAGACGAAGTGGCGCCCTCATTTGAAATAAATTGTTTAAAACTAAATATGGTGATAATTAAAAATTTGATTTGTATCACTGTCTAGAAAGACCTTTAAATTATTTTATGAATAACCTTTGAAAGTAATATTGGTAGTTCGTCTAGTTTTAAAACGGGTTTTTGCCAAAAGTAGCCACTTTTGGCGAAAACCCGTTTTAAAACTAGACGGACTATTAGTAATAATTTCAAAGGTTATTCATAAAATAGTTTAAAGGTCTTTCTAGACAGTAATACAAATTAAATTTTTAATTATCACCATATTTAGTTTTAAACAATTTATTTCAAATGAGGGCGCCAGTTTAGCTACCACTTCGTCTTAAAACCACAAGTGTTTTAATAATTTTCAAGCTACTCCGTGCTTCGGCCATCCAAGAGCGGACAGCGCCCGGAGTTACTTAACTTGCGAAAACGCTAGAAATGATGGTTCTATCACCGAGCCACCTAGCTTAATTTGTCGTTTTTTTGATAGATGTACTTTGTAACTATTTTTGTGTTAGATTAAATAAACAACATGATTAAACTTCTTTACAAAACTACGAAATGTTTTTTCTTTTATCTGTAACCAGTAATCCTCGATAACTCGGTTTCTCTGAAAACCAGCGTCTTGGCTCCGAAAAGCCTAGACACAAAAGCTGAGGGAAACCATTTTGGTAGCATATTTATTTAATTTTAAGTGTTTTATGTTCTGTATTTTTTATTGTTGTATATAGGTATGCTCCAAATAAAGATATTTCTATTTCTATAACTCGAACTTAGCAGAAATTTTAAATAATATTTAATAAAATACTATAGTTCACTGGGGTTTAGAGTACTTATAAGATCTAACAACAAAACCCAGAACGCTTTCTGGCCGAAATGGAGAGGCATTTAAAATCTCACATTTATTTTTTCCAATAACCTGCAGGGATCGGCCCGGCCGAAACGCTCTGGGGTTTGGACTTGATTTCAACTACAAAAGTCTGTGTGCTTCCTAGCCAAAATCAACATGCATTTGTAATCTCACTTGTTGGATACCTATTTACTTATTTCAATAGCCGATAGGGTTCGGCCTTCGGACTGGCCGAAACATTCTGGGCTTTGGAGTGTGAATTTTAACTACAAAAGCCTGTGTGCTTCCTGGCCGAAATAAAAATATTACAGTACCCGAGCAGCACACTTTACATTACATCTCCAATCTCTACGAGAAAAACTAGCAATTGCGAAATTCTTCGTTTCATTTAAAGTAGCGCCCTCGCCTTCGAAATATAAATATGTACTTACGTTTGTTCCTTGTAGCACAATCTACTATTGTCTATATTATTATCTATAAAATTAAAAATGAATCACCGAAATGTATGTATGCGCATTACTTCCGAACTACTGCACCAAATTGGATGATTCATTCTTGTGTTTTTTATTTTTAGGACAAGGTTTGTATAAAATAAAGTATAATATAAGATTTTTCAATATAATCAGATAATATAAAACCTCATAATAAAGAAAAGTGAGTGAATGAGACAGAATGACGTTCAGTTGTTCAGCCAACGAATTACAATTTCAAACAGACCATACGTCATACCATAATGTCAATCACAATTACTGCTTCTTTTGCAACAGAAAAACCATAGATTTAGGATTTTTTCGCTAAAACGGTTTTTCAAATTATGTTTGCGTTGAGAGGTTTATATCGTTGTTATTAATAAGAAAATGCGTCCAGTAAATCGTCAAAATATCGGTCGACGTACGCGTAACACAAGTTGAGACAATGTGACAGAAGATATTAAAAATGAATTGCTGTTTGTTAGTCTTGCTAAAAGAGAAGGGGAACGGGAACGGGAACGGGAACGGGAAGGGGAGCAGAAACGGAAACGGGCGGAACAAAGTTCGCCGGGTCAGCTAGTATATTATAAGATTTATAAGACTCACACTTACTTAAGGACTTGGTTTGAATGGTTATTCACCAAAATGAAGATTACAGTGCCGAAAGAGAAGATGACATATTGCGAGAGATTTTTTGTTTTTGACTAATATTGGTTTAAACATTTTTAAACCAAGTACTTATGTACTTAGTCGGCGTTTAATAATAAGTCTTTGTCCACAGATTAAATAGAAATTAAGAGAAGGGCTCCAGTAAGGACCACATTAATACTATATTTACTACTTTACTTTTATGACAAATAAGGATCCTAGGGTTTATACTGTGGGTGATGTGGCTGCCACACATAGGGATTCAATGTCTTGTTAAAAATAGTCACTAATATTAGTAGTCTGTTTTAATTTGGTCTCTAATTGTTGCGTATTGAGCTTATCTGTGACTGCCACTGGTAACGAAGTATTCATCAATCAATTTTATCAATAATATTTAATTGATAATTTTTTATTATTGTATTCTATATTTTGGGAGATCTGACTGTGATTCTTGGATGGGACAGTGAATCTTGTAATTTTATTTTAAATTTTGCAAATTTCTTCATTTATACATAGAGAAACTTCATAATCTGGTAGATAAATCTTTCGACTGCAGTTGAAACATAGAATGTATAACAGAATTTAAATAATTGGCCAAGTGCGTGTACCAACGCCAACTTTGAGTTCATGTCATTAAAAACGTCTGAAAACTAATTTTCTATTGAATTTTTATGAAATTTTCCTTTTCAGAGTACATTTTATAAGTTGATCGACTATAACTTTTTAATTTGCAAACCCTACTTAGCTCTGATAGTTTTCCTTTAAATTTCGTTATATATCCTATAGCTGTGAATTTTTTCACGTGTCCATATAGAACCGTTTAGCAGATAGAGGGGGGGGACACTTTACTCTAATAATTTTTTTCACTTTAAAAGCAAATATTTCACAAACGGATTCCAAAATCGAAAAACGGTGTTGACAAACTCACAATATTTTTAAAAGTATTCAACGATACCCAACATGATTAGTTAATCGAGAAAAAAAATTAACTTTTCACTTTATTTGTATGGAAGCTACCCCAAAATTTTTTTTTTCAATATGTTATTTTTCCGTTTTTTCCGCCTACTTAATATACATATTCATGCCAAATTACAGCTTTCTAATACTTATAGTCGCTGAGTAAAACCGCGGACGGACAGACAGACAGACAGGCATGGCGAAACTATAAGGCTTCCTTGTTTACTACGGAACCCTAAAAATAGGACCCGAGACAAGCAATAAATCGATAATATTCCCTTGATTTACTGCATTGACTATATTATTGAAGATGTCATAAAATAGACATACTGGTATTAGTGTTTTTATTACAATATGTATAGTGTAACAGTAGTAGGTACTTCAGAATATTTGTCTTCGTTATATTATAATTATATTTTTAGCAAAAAAAAAAACCTTCTTAATTTTTTTTTCACGAGTTTTTCCATATCTCCAAAGTTCATCATCATATATCTTCACCAAATAAATATGGGACCAACTTGGTAGTAAAGGCTTTCAAATAAAAACGGAATTGTCAAAAACGGTCCACGGTTGACGAAGATATCGAGTAACATACATAAGTACAAAAAAACATACGTGTCGAATTGATAATCTCCTCCTTTTTGAAGTCGGTTAAAAAGCGCCTATCGTTGCCGACGGCAAAATGCAGGAGGAAAAAAATAAGTTGCTTGCGATTCTGGAATAGATCAATACATGAGGCGCTTGTTGGATGTATGCAGAAAATGATAGACTTAAGATCTTGTTTACTGAATTATGATACAAGGTATTACAATCATTTATTAAAACAATAATTACCGTACCGGTATATTTTATTTAAAAGGGCAATTTGTTACTAAAATACTTAAAGCTTTCCAAATCAAACGAACTTGCAGCAGTCGATGGTCATATGATAATAAAAACAAACATGTACCGCTGCGCCACAAAATAGAACTGAGTATTGAGCCAACCGAGTTGACGCACACAAAGGCAAAAAGGAGGTCGGATGGCACGCCTACATAGACGCAGTCCACGTTGACACGCGCACTCACACAAGCGCCATAGATAAGAATCGTCCCATTTTATATTGAGTCATACGGCCGCCGCGATACTTACTGTGGTCGCAGGCAGCCTTATGATGACAGCCGTCTTGAAAACTTCTTAGAACAGCAACGAAGCACAAATTGGAGCGAGCTGCGCACATGCACTCACTCACACTACAGACACAATATTAGAGACCCAGAAAGATGACAATATCCCTTCGAAACGAATCGTTATAAAACATCGACCGATGCCGGCTGCAGAAGCGTAGAACCGGGCGATGGCTGTGATACCCAAGCTACCAAAGAGCGAGATACTTGTGTGGGATATTGTACGTTCGATTGCGCTAGCAGTGCGCGCGTTTCAGTTGGCGCACGGCGACTGGCGCAGGCGAGGCGCGCGGTGCGGCGAGGCGGGCGGGCGAGCGATTTCACCGGGCTGATATTGCGACGGCACGCCGCTGCCGCTCAGTCCAACCCATATGTATAGCTATGAAGCGAGGGCACAGAACGTGGAGCGGGGGGTCCCGCCGCGTCGACCAGCGCTGTACGCACCCAAGCAAGTCTTCGTGCAACTTAACCAGATATTTGTTCAGTTTAAGCTTTACTTTGTAACATTCAACTCTATGTACCATACACAAATATTTAACATAATGTTATGCCATGTATTTTCACATATTTTGATTTAACTGGCTCATGATAAGCATAACACCACAATAGAAAACGTGGATACAAAAAGCCCCTATCAAAGCCTAATTAAAATATTGTAAAAGATAATAAACACATACGGTTGTATTTAGTCAACCGTATGTGTTTATTATCCTTATACAATAAAAAAATAAGATTATTTTCACATGTACGCTACTATTACACACATCTCGTTTATCGCAGATACTAGTTTAATAGAATTGTATGTTAATAACAGCGCGATATGATTTAAATGTACCTATATACAGAGTAATACAGACAATGACGTTCGTATTCCTTAAAACTTTACGGATTATATTGATCACATTAAACAAACAACATATGTATATCTATTCAATACGTATGTTATAATTGTATGTCTCATACATCTCATTACTGTCACAGTAGCTTGCGATGGCCTATGGGGAATAGGTACATGTCACTGCATATACGCATTGAGTAGGCAAATTTTTTAATTATTTTAAATAAGAGAAAAGCAAATCTAAAAGATAATTTCAATCTGAACATTATGTAGATTTTTATTTTTAGAAAACAACAAACAATAAAATAAAGCACATAAATAATTTTAAGTAAATGTGAAAATTGTGATATTAAAAACAATTTATGATTACGAACATAAAAATGAACAAAACCAGCTATCTTAATTTCATTTGACCGAAATAAAAATCGTAATAAGACTGGGAACTATGTATTTGGGATTTAAATATTTTAATTTGGACATCTTCATTGCTCAAGTAACATTTTGTTCGTTAGTTATATATATATATATATATATATATATATATATATATATATATATATATATATATATATATATACACATATCTCCGATCATGATAGGAGAAGATATCTAAACTAAAAACCCGACTTCACCCCCAAACTACACAACCAATTTTGATAAAATTTATATGCGATGATTGATTTAATTTATAGGAATACCACCTGACAAGTATACTCTATCAAACAAAAAAAAATACAAGTCGAGCCAGGCGTTTTCAAATAATCGGTAAACATACATTAAAAAAAATATCACATTGATAAACTCCCTTTTGGAACACTTTTAACAATGGAGTTTAATATTTAATTAAGGACTCTCATAGATTTCTAGAACATTTTCCGCTAAGTCATAATATAATCTACTATGGACCTGGACCTGGCATGTTTTTACCACCAGTTACCTTTTATTATCAACAAAAATTAAATAAATGATACTATTGAAGCAATAGATTTTATAAAAAGGCAAAATAGCCGCAAACAGTTATTAAATTCAGAATATGTCTTTTTCTTATTAAGTACATATTAAAATATATATAGTTGACTTACACGATATTATAAAAAAACCATTCGATTAAATAATTTGTAATAACCATTTTATACAACAATAACTAATAATCGAAATTGTGCTTATTACTGTATGTCAGAACACAATTCTCCTGAGACGAAAATATACAGCGGTTCGTTCGTTGGAGGCAGCAGTTCGCCAGCGGATTTATCGTTAATTTCGATACAGAAACCTGTTCTGTAAGCTGTAAGTGGCGGTCCCGACGGAGCCGACACTGCGAAGGCAGGCCGCTCCGCAAAATAAAAGAAATATGTTTTAGTGGGTTAGCGAGCGTGTTTACGATCGGATTCCTCCGGCCCGATTATGCTGCCATTAGTTACATAAGCGGTCTGTACTGAGCCATAATAAGACAATTTTTCTTATTGCCATACCAATAAAAAAATATATATATATCAGGATTTTTTTGTGACTGTGATAACGATTCCTTATAGAAAAAACAGCCTAAACTAGCCTTGCACAACTTGCCAGGCTTACACATGAAAATGTGTTATCATTCATTTTAGAAATGAAACTGTAATTCATCCTAAAATAGAACTGCGTAGGGCCAGCAGGAAGCTGGAGTTGTGTGTCACGGAAATGAAAATACTGCGGTGGATTTGTGGAATTCGCGTGAGGAACTCGCGCATTCAAGGCAGCTTTAATGTTCGTGCAACAGCAACCCAACTGCAGGAGGACCTACGTTGGTACCATGACTTCAAATATAGAAAACTAATATCTGGCCAAACGTCACCTAGCCGAAGAGGTACATCCAAACGTTGAAAATAATGACGTAGCTTGGTTATGAGATCCAACCAAGTTTGCCGATAACCATGCGAAGAAGAACACAGGAAAATGGACCCCTGAAAGCGAACCACCGTTGACAAAGATGCAGACGGGGAAAAAGTTTAGATAAGAGACAATATATATGAAGAACAACGAGATTGATCAGCGGTTAGTCTGTTAAACTATAGGAAAAATGGTATAAATGTCATCTATAACCAAATTAAATAGCCTTTTTTGTAATCATAGAAACCTCAAAAACAAAATATTAACGAATCGAGTGGTCTTACAAGCTATCAAATGTAACATGTAGCGCCATCTGTAAGCCGGTGCGCGAGTCACGGGCCGGATGCCCGACCAGTTTCGTAGTGACACTGAACACCTGCGAGCACAGCAGACACTGTCTTACCAACGCAGTTTGATAAAGCAGATTTTTATAAGCAGATTCCACCGTCCATAGAACATTGCATCATGATTTATGATAGCGAATCCATCAGTAAATACTAGAATCTGAATAAAATATTCTCTAGGCTTATGTAGCAAAAGAATCGTGATCTTTAATCGAAACTTAAAAAGGTATCGGGTCATTGTATTATATCAGGTCCAAATGGTCTAATGGATTTATAAGGATACATTAATTGTAGGGGGCCCAGTGCTGCCCCCATTTGAAATAAATTATTTGAAAGGAAACTGAGATATCATTTAAAATTTTGTCTTGATCAAGCCTTAGATAACCCTTCAAACTATTTTATGAACTACTGTTAATAGTTCAAAGTGAAAACGTGAAGCTCTTTTACGCACATTGCCCAAAAGTTTTTGGCTACTGTGCGAAGAAAAGCTTCACACTCACTTAAAACTGTAAATAATAGTTCATAAAATAGTTTGAAGGGTTTATCTGGGGGTAGATCAAGAGAACATCTGAAATGATATCTCCGTTTCCTCTCCAATAATTTATTTCAAATAGGGGAAGCAATGGACCCAAAATAATTAATGTATCCCCTTAAGACGAAGTGGTAGCTAAAGTGGCGCCCCCATTTGAAATAAATTGTTTAAAACTAAATAAGAGGATAATTAAAAATTTGATTTGTATAAATGTCTAGAAAGACCTTTAAACTATTTTATGAGTAACCTTTGAAGTTATTACTAATAGTCCGTCTAGTTTTAAAACTGTTTTTCGCCAAAAGTGCAGTTTTAAAACTAGGCGGACTACCAATATTACTTTCAAAGGTTATTCATAAAATAGTTTAAAGGTCTTTCTAGACATTTATACAAATCAAATTTTTAATTATCATCTTATTTAGTTTTAAACAATTTATTTCAAATGAGGGCGCCACTTTAGCTACCACTTCGTCTTAAGCTGATAGATAATAGATGTTATGTTGATCAAGTTTTATTATGATAATGTTAATCTGAATGATGTATTGTCATATGATGTGCTTGTCAAAAGTGGTTTGCCAAGAGTAGCTTAGTTTTCAACTGCTTTCTTTAAATTGGAACATAAACCATCTACCAGTCATTATTTTGTGTATTTCTTTTACGTGGAGGCTGAGAAAAATGGTGAATTTATATGGATTCTAAATAATAAGAGCTTTGATATTATTTAATAAAAGAGTATAAAATATGTTTAGAATTCTTAAAATAGCTACATCAAGAATAACTGTCGATTGAGCCTACGCTTTCCTGTTGATTACGTCGCAAGTGCCATTAGTGTCATCTATATTATGTTTTAATAAATGTATAATGTCGCTTCCTCGACGTCCTTGTGAGTCTTCACAATACACGGTAGTTACGTAAGCGAACAAGACGTCAATGGCATCTCGACCCTACGTCTGTTCTCGTCACTGACCCACATTACTCACTCCACTCGTTACACGAAATAACAATAACGGTAAAGTTATTACATCATTCGCAACCATCACATAATTTGCCATTAATGATTGTATGACGGTCAGCCAAAACACATTCCTTTGACTTTCATCTGTTTCTCGTCAGAATTGAACTAAATTCATGCTTGCACATTGCACTACATACTTTGCTATTTCTAAGCTCCTGAGACACAAACACACTATAACGCCTTTACCTTTAATGGGGCATATCATATAAATCATTTTGGGTCATGTGGCTCTAAGTAGACAGGGCCCAGGGCCGCAAGACTACAAGATATGGGCCAATTTTGTGATGGTGGGTGAGAAGGAAGAAAAAGGAATTAAAATACTGATGGGCTGCATAGCCGCATCGCCTATAACGCGATTATTTTTAATGGATTTTGGCTTCAAGAACAAAGTATTATGGAAGATGTCATTTAATGTTCTCTAAATATATAACCGTTTTTAACAAGTTTGTGTTTTATGCTATGATTGGATGTACATCATGCAAAGATTAATTTATTTAAATCAAAGGCATTTATTTTTTTAATTGTGGACATTCATTCATCGCAGACACATGACGAGACATAAAGTCACGCATATAGAAAAGCAAATGTGTGATGATTCAGTGTAATACATGTATGTCGATGAAGCAATTACGTAACAACTATAGATAAGGATAAATACAATTAGATAGATTGTAAACTTTGTGACGAAGACCTTCAGTGGTGTCAACGGAACACAACAAAGATAACAAGTTTAAATAGCGTGGTAGATGAATAAACACGTCACGCTTATATTATTTATAGCGTCGAGAAGTGCCGAAACACTGAATGAACTTTTCTTTCCGTGACGAGAGCTGTGGGCGTGTGTGCGTGTCCCGGTGTCGATGTAGGCCATTGCCAAGGTCGAATGTTTAATATAAAGTCTGGCGTCGGGACATTAAAATGGTCGGCCTCTCCCCGAGCCCCCCTTATCCCGGGCTGGCGGTCGCAATCGTTGCACTCGTTATTTATTATCTGGAGGCATCCCTCGCTCCCAAACGTCTAGCCCGAAGTCCATAAGACAATCGAAGCATTCATTTACTAATAAAAAAATGCAACGATCGGGAAGATGAGACAGCTGAACAAAATATCCTAGAGCTGTTATCCATAATGTCTTCGGAAGACACGTCTTATTATTCAACGCTATGTAAAACATACCCATCCATTATTTCTAATTGTCCACCAAATGAATACTGGGAATAAACTCCACGAAATCGCAAAGCCATGAAGTATTTTATGGTACCCGTATCTTATTCCCGAATTGTCTATTGCATATAGGAAAGCAGAGCGAGATAACACAAGTCTTAGGATGTCGGTCGATCCGACGACGAAGAGCGCACTCAGAAACTTGAAACTCTCACTTTCTAACAAGAAACGCTTGGTAACTGTGGCTCGACAACTTATCTATACAAATATACAACTTCACAAAACAGGGCAAAGCGTGACATTCACCTACATTTTCGAGGAAACAAACGAACGCCGCCGACGAAAGAACAACTACTAACCACCGTGAATGAAATCAGTAGACGCACATTAACACACATCAAAGTCCATAATTATTATATCGTCTGGTAAAATATGTTGGGGATACCCCTTTGGAAGACAGCCAACAGGAAGAATCCATCTTTAAATAAATGCCGGATAATAAAGTTTTAAGCCCAGAAGGTAAAGCCACGGTCGTAAAAATTTTGAAGTTTTGGAAAGAATCACGAGGTGACGAATGTTTTAAAAGAAATAATTGAATTATATAGGTAATTGATATTAGAGATTCCGATTTATATTACGAAATTCAATAATATTCTGAGTAATCTTACTCAGAATCTTTATTCATTTTAAAATCTTTATTGCTATCTGGCAATGGTAAAATAATGTACAGGGAATATCTTCTATTCGTAATTGTAGTGCAATTGCGCAGTAGCAAAATGGTTTTACTAAGCACGCGCCACGCGCTAGATTCTAGATTGCTAGCTTGGCGGCAGTATAAAGCGGAGTATAATAGCATTCTCAAGCGATGGACGGGACTTGTGGCTGAGTAGTTTGCAGCCCCAGTCACGAAGCAGCGGAGGCCGAGGCGTGCCCATCGCGATCGCATGACATCATTCCTCTGACACAGCTCTAATTCGCTAAATAGGTTATTGCATAGTGCATCAATCGCGGAAAGAGAAGATGTGCATTCATGCGTGCATGCGCATGTTCATTTTCCATAGACGTGGTATGTAAGTGTACTCATAAAACGAGTACATTTACTACTACGAACTAGTAAGATGATAATAACTGGTAAAATATGACCATAACTATGGAGAACTTTTTCTGTCCCATCTAATGTACCTCTAACATTCAGAACTATACCATATAACAGATATTATGTACTATAGCAAATTTAAATTTACCTGCTTCTCTTTCCAAAATTTGCTTGTAGCAATGATTTATTTGTGCATAGATATCGTTGTCGCAGTTCATAGCCCATATTGGCATCACATTCGTTCAGGTTAGCAACACGGAGCTCAGGTCGCGAAACGTCACCAACAAGCCTATGATTGATGGTTGCGGTGACACTCGTTGCGTCAGGCAGGGTCGCGGGGTCAATGCCGTCGCGATTACAATAACCCGCGATAAGTACGAGGAAACATTAGCCAGCTGATGCCCACAACTCGTTGACTGGAAGAGATCCCTATCTGGAATAAGTCCGCCTTTGTACTGTGCTTGTTCTCAATTGTATTTTTATATTTGTGTGTACAAAAAAGCTTTTACAAACAAACTCTTGTTTATATGAGTGCCTTAATTTTTGTAATACTTCTATCAAAATTTTAACCCACAGCTAATAGGGGTTCGGTTCACGTAATTGAAGGCGAACATTAGTCAGTTATCTAAAATGCAAAAGATACCAGTCACACACTATTCAAATGTCAGGTAAAAAAATGTGTTCGTTGTAAATATGTTAATTGAACAGTTCTTTCTTGCCAGTCAAAAGAACCTGATGTCGGGATTATTCTCATTACAATTTCGACCTTAAAACAAATTTTCAGTGTTGCCTGCTTTGTGGCATATAAGAAAACAAGTTCTATTGCATTATTTACAGAAGCTACTGTCAGAGTCTCTCGAAACGATCGATTCAGAAAGTGGTGAACTTTCGCCAAATCGTGATCGTAACATTGTTTAGTTTATGAAAATTCATAAACGAGTAGGGTGGTCCCACGTTACGACCACCCGTGCTGGTTCGACGCGACCCCGTTTTCGGGCGCTTGGGCCGTGCCATAAAACGACACGGCCGCTTTTACGACAACACCTAAAGCCTTCACTACGACACATCCGCATAGAGAATTCTAACGCAATAACAATACGATACCGTAAGGCGGCGTAAGGACTACGACGTGGCACTCATTGACAATAATCACTCAAACTTAACCGTACCTACTTGCTGCCTTAATTTAATACAAACTATGATCTACTCTATTTTAAATGATTATCTAAACATGCCAAAATATTTGTTTTTAAAATTAATTTTCGACATAATAAGTTCTTTCTAATGAGGGCAACATTCAATTTCTTGAAATATATACGTGGGACACTCAGAAAGTTTTACGAAAATAAAAAATAGGGTTCTAATGGTATTTTTTAATTATTAAATCTTTTCAAAGTAAAAGTGTATAGAGGCTGGTGGAGAGCAGCCTCTATACAAAGTTTCATGCGTCTGAATCAATTTTCGAAACACTTTTTCTAGTCCGCTGCAGGCGCCTCGTTTATAGCCTGCTCAAACGCTGACAGCGCATCTTCCGGCGACGAAAATTGTATCCCTTTGAGCAGATTTTTTGTTTTCGGGAATAAAAAGAAGTGACATAGTGCTAGGTCAGGGCTGTAAGGAGGGTGACCCAGGAGTTTGACCGGCGTGCTGTCCAAGAAGTCCCTCGTTTTGAGCGCGGTGTGGGCCCGCCCACACCGCGCTCAAAACGAGGGACTCGTGTTTTCGTGGTGGAGCAATAGCCCGCGGAGCCCTGTGTTTGGTCGCTTGCTGCTCACAACAGAGATTAAAAAGCTTGCTATTAAAAATCTTCCCCCCGCTTCTAGATCGCTTCACTTTGGTAGGCGTTGATTCGTTTTGAAACACCCAAACCGTCGACAGGCGGCTCATCACCTGTTATGATGTCGTAAACACGCCGAGACTGATATGATGAATCTCCTGATACGTAACTCGCCTATTGTCGTGGATTAATTTTTTCACTGCTAGCACGTTTTATTCCTTAACAGCCGTCGAATCGAAGGGCGCCCGCTTCTTTCCTCATCCCCCAAAGTTAGTCGACCGCGCTTGAATTCGTTATACCAACGATACACGGTTACCTTCAGATTTCAGGCGACACTTGAATCGTAAAAAATCATAGCGCGAAAATGTTCTCGGCTCAGATACTCATTTTCTCAGTAGGCGACCTACTGTGAAAATGAGTTTCTTTCGGCGTTTCTTCTCAGCATTAGTCGTTACGAAGCGCTGGTATTGGTAGCTTTTCTTTAAAAATAAATTATACATATTGACGTGTAAAAGTGCCTGTAAAGGTCTAATTACTGAATAAACATTTGAATCTTTGAAAATAAGTAACTATACTTAGCTCGCGTATCAAGGGACTGTTCGTTAGGTTATGGGTGTTGGGTCCGGTTTTACAGCCTCGTTACCGGCGATCCAGCGTTTTTACAACACGATTAATCCGCTCGTCCAACCCACGAACCCTGTGATTGAGGCAATTTTTTTTATTTTAATCTCGAAAAATGTACTGCCAGACGTTTCATAAAATTAGTAAATACACAGAAAGAATAGATATCATTACAAACAGTAATTAATGTATCAGATTTTAATGAGACTTTACCACGTGTTGGAAATTAAATACATATAAATTTAATTAATTCCATGCATTTCTATAATAGAAATGCAAAGCGAAATTAAAACAGCACGAAAATGCTTTATCTGTTCTGTGAGCCGCATAAATTATTAAAATGAAATGAAACGAAACGAGTTCCCGACCACATTTTGTCCGCGCGCGGCCTCGCGGCGTATTATCGAAATCGGACCGCAATAATTACATTCGAGCCGAATGCAGCCACTCTATCCATCTGTCCAAACGACTAAATAAAATATGCGTCCGCGATAAAATTTTATCAATGAATAATATTCAGGCTAGCATTAAAATTAAACTCGCTCATTCGAGCGCTGAATATTTCATATTAATTTAAATTTACCAGTTTGTTGAATTTTAATTATTTTTTAAATCATTCGAAACCATGGTTCTAAACGAAGCGTGGCAGGTGGAATGAGAGGATTGAAATGTAAAATCAGTTGAAATAAGAGTTGGTTACAAAAACGAACAGAGTTTGGAAGCTCAGAGCGGCGGCAGGAGTAGCTCTGCAGGGGCGGATTATATAGCGCGCCCGACTTATTCAATTAAAAACGGAATGTACTCGTGCGGGGCTCTAAATATTCGCAATTTTGTATTAAGAGCAAGAGCTCCTGTTTGGAAAATGAAATTTGGGTTCACAAACTGACAGTATCACAAGTTCTCGACACCGCCTGCGTTGAATTCCCAAGTAATAAAGTATGAATCGCACGACATAAAATAGAATCTGACCGAACTATAAAATTCAACAATCAGTTTATAAAAACTCGTATCAAAATATTAAGTATTTTTACATGGATCACGTAATAAATACCACATTACTGCAGAAGCCGGGAAGTAAGGCATTACCGGACGAGTAGTTTTTTTGACAATAATAACGAGGCCGGCAATCCCATTCCCGCCGAGATATGTAGGTATAGTTTTTTTCTCAATTAATGTAAATTAATAATTAAAGACTAGTTTTTTTCTCAATTAATGTAAATTAATAGTTAAATAACCAACAATGCAAATATTAACCAAAAACAATTAATATTTACTACAAAGAGTATACAATATGTAACGGAAAGGGGGCATCCCTGAAGTCGTAAAAAAATCTTTAACTCCAAACAAAATTAAATACCTACCGTACAAAAATGTATGGAGGTGCAGATTTTTTTTAACGATTTCAGTGTTGAAAAGTTGTTCACATTAATTAGTATGTTTACTCCCTTTCGGGTTGATACCTCCTTTCCGTGACACGTTGTATAATCACTACCTACGTGGTTTACTGAGAGAAACTGCTATCCCGCGTTTTTTAGCGCAAAGGAAACAAAGGCCATATAGAGACCAGTCACATTTTAGGCAAAAAATTTAATACTTTAGATTAATGCTTTTTTTTCTCTATCAATGAAAATTAAACAATTAAAGTGGTAAAGTACTAAGTAGAGTCAGAACTTATATCGTTACCATCAGCCACAGGATGAACACCCTATGTCCAGCAGAGACAAGGATTTATTAAACGACTGATCGGGATTCTAACAGAACTAACAGGCACAGATATGACAGGTAACTACTAACACATTAACAACATTTCGTGTGTTTAACCCAAACACTGTCATAGCCAAAATATATTTTTATTTTTAATAAACCTGTCACTAATCTCTGATGCAATCCAAAGTCCATGTACATCATCATCGAGCAGCGAGCGCACATCGTCCACGCTCGTAGCTCCAGCTAAATTCCGCTTGAAATTTTCCAGAGTAAAATGTATTTGCTTTGTTTTAACATGCGAACGCACGTCGCCCGTCGGCTGATTACGCTCTCCGCTGTTACCGTCATTCATTTGCGTCTACGCCGCGCCCCACTCAATCTCGTTTATTATAAACGTGCAACCAGCCTGAGCACAGCCCTGCCTCTCGCTTTCTACATTGGAATATTTTGTTCCATGCATTACTTTTACATTGTTACGCAAGTCTTTCTATGGGCATATGTTAACGCGCATTAAAAGGACACCGATACTTTTTACAGTTTCTCGATGGAAAACAGGAAACCAGGAGTTTGCATATTCTTTTTAGTTATGTTGAAATGTGATTATAGCTGTTTGAAAGATAATGCATATGCACAACAACACAGCGCATTTTGCAAATGAAAACTTTAGTGGAGCCACACAGGTATTTAAAGTTTACTGATCAGAAGTAAAGTAATTATGGATTTAAATAGCGTTACAATACTTGAAGATACAACAATTCTGCACCATGAGTGCATTACCAACTATGCTGTTGTGACTTTGAATCACCCTAGCCCCTAATAGACATTATAGACAACATAGTTGGTAGGTAGTACACTCGTGGTACAGACTTTAGGGGCATGGGTTCGCATCTCGCATACCACTCGTGGCGAATATAATTTCAAAACAAATTTTCAATTTAGATAATCTAAGTAACTTTAGCTACAATTATGCAAGTGATATGCACTTTCATTAATGAGGATTTTATTTAATCCACTCTAATAAGTCCACACTTGCCAGCGCACCACTCCAGCCAGATAAATGATATTGCAGAACAATTAACATTTGAATAACACGTCACCACTACGAAGACGAGAGAGTATTGTGCTCAATTGTGAATAAGCAAAGGACATTTTTAAGCGCCCCTTTCTTGTACGTCGGCGTATTTCTCCGTGGGACTCATTCATCGTCGCGACGGAAAGTTGCATAAATAAATAACTCAAATTAGAGCCCTTTGCGTTTCTTGCGTACGCTGAATACCCCTCTCCCAGCTGTCGAGTAATTCCACTCCCTTTTGTAAACGTTTCAAATTTAATAGACTACCAAAGATTTTATCTCGAAATATGCTTTTGGAATCTACGATGATGTCAGTAACTAATGCAACAAAATTAATCTGGATTACGACCGCTTTAAATTAAGTTTCAGAATGATAAATAGATTCATTTACTTCAATGTTGATGTGGGTTGATCATCATCAGCATCCGAGCGTATTCCCGGTTGCATCCTCAGCGGTAACGCTTCAGATCCCGGGGTCTGCAACCTAATCAAGGTGATTAGGCGAGGTAACAGGTTTTTACACACGACTCCCGTCTGACCTCCGCAACCCAAAGGGAAACAATCCTTGGATAGGTTTGAGCAACCGCTAGAGAGCGTTCGGGACCCACAGTTTATACGTGCCTTCTAAAACACGAAATCATCTTTTTTTTTTAGATAATCAGGTGATTCAAGCCTGCAATATCCTCACCAGACAGGTAACAACTTTTCACACAGTAGGATATGAACCCACGACCTCCAGATCACAAGGCGAACGTTTTGACCACTGGATCACGGCGGCAGTTCACAGTATATCAGCCCACTGCTGGCCTTTTGTCTTACTGTGGGCTAAGATAGGTTGGTAAAGAAAATACTAGTAATATACATTTCGATACGTATTCTCTCTCCTTTTTATGAAGAATATACCTTTGGAAAAATATAAAGACCCGGTAGTAAATATTTGCATAGGCATATTTCACCAGGATCCCTTTATCAATGGAGGCTGCATAGTTCGGATGGCTCACATATTTGAGTTGAGATGGCATCTGGGACATCAAGTAAAACAGCAACAGAAGTTCATAAATGTATATATTTTTAACGCCTACTACATATAATATTCATTGCCACTCAATTTGTGTAATTATGCGTGATAATTATGCGACCCCAGATAGTAGAAGGGCAATTCTTGTTTAACCAGGCAAAACATGGAACAATAAAATTTTAATCAGACGAACCATCAGAACGTTTTAAATATTTAAAAAAACATCCTGCCAATAAGAGATTAATATCAAATATTAATTAAAGCTACATTTTCGGCACATACATTACTGATAGTATGTATTCACTTGATAAATGCAGAATTTACAAAGGCATGGCATTGCATTTGTAGCGAGCCCAAATTGAGTCCCCTGATATGGTGGTGCATTCATTACAAAAAGCGCCGCATCGCGGTGCAGGCCCCAGTTTAATAATTCCACTCATTTGGTCTCCCCTGCACCGGCCCGCGAGACAATACTCGCTCGACTAACGGTATCAATCAACATCAAACAACCCCGATCTATACAACTGTAGGGTTGGAGATTTTTGAGTTTAGTTTTTAGGGTTCCGTACCCAAGGGGTAAAAACGGGACCCTATTACTAAGACTCCGCTGTCCGTCTGTCCTTCCGTCTGTCTGTCTGTCACCAGGCTGTATCTCATGAACAGTGATAGCCAGACAGTTGAAATTTTCACTAATGATACATTTCTGATGCACCTATAACGACAAATACTAAAAACAGAATAAAATAAATATTTAAGGGGGCTCCCATACAACAAACGTGATTTTTTCACATGGACGGTTATTAGGTACTGTTTTAGTATGATTGATTTATATGTAAAGATAATAAAAAGATATCTTTACCTTGCATCACAGCACAGAATAACTTACGCGTTACAAATCAATAAGTACCTACATTGAAAAAGAAGAAAAATCTTCAGTTTGTAGTAATAGGTTGAGGACAAAGTCTGTTCGCATTTTATATGAAAATTCAAAATATTTTTTAATATAGTTTATTTACATTTAACTAAAGTATGTAGGTACCATTTTGCTCGATTACTTTTTGCCATCTTATAGGTAGGGGCATGATCCCATTGCTATAGAAATTTTGGGGCTTCTGATCAAAAAAACTGCGTCAAGTAGTTTTGGCAGTCCTCTCGTGATGTTAACCTGACACTGCCTAAAGAATTCTGAAGAGACTGAAACAGGTAGAAATTTGTAAGTGCCAGGTCAGGACTATACGGCGGATGCATTAACACCTCCCAGCCAAACTCTCTTAATTTTTGCTGAGTGGTTAAAGATGTGCGAGGTCTAGCGTTATCGTTATGAAAAACCACACCCCTTCTGTTGATTAATTCCGGCCGCTCTCTCTCAATTTCTTGCTTTAATCTTATCAGTTGTCCGCAGGTGAGTTCTGAATCGATGGTCCTGCCTGGTGGTAACAGCTCATAATGAATAATGCCCTTCCAATCCCACCACACACACAGCATCACCTTGTTGCGAGTTAACCCGGGTTTCGCCACAGTCTGTGAAGCCTGACCGGCCTTTGACCATGACCTTTTTCGCACATTCTTGTCGTACGTGATCCACTTTTCATCACCAGTTATTAATTTTTTCAAAAAATGGTTCGGTCTCATTACGTCGTAATAAAGAATCACAAATGAGTACACGGTTCATTAGGTTTCTTTCAGAGAGCTCGTGAGGTACCCAAATATCGAGCTTTTTTGTGTACCCATTTTTTTTCAAATGCGCCAAAACTGTTTTGTGGTCAATTCCCAGTTCTTTGGCTACGTCGTAACTACTGATATGCCGATCTTGCTCCACTTTTTCAAAAATAGCATCCATTTTATCCGTAACAGGGCGACCAGAGCGACGTGCATCTTTGACATCAAAATTTCCGGAGTGAAAACGCTTAAACCAAATTTGTGCTACTCTCACAGACACTGCACTAGGTTCATAAATATCGCAAATTTTTTTCGCGGCTTGCGTCGCATTTTTACCTTTTTGGTAGTAAAATTTTAAAATGTATCTAATTTCTTCATTAGGTTCACTCATCTTGACGGTAATAAAAACAAATGAAAATCACGCATTTTCCTAATTTGAATTTGGAATTATCTTCTTTAAAATTTAAACTTTTAAATGATACCAAAACCAGCCAGGTACAAATAGTATAGCCAAAGTGGTTTTATTACAAGTTCATACATACCATATGCGAAAAGACTTTTTCCCTAACCTAATATTATTTTTCCGAGCGATGATTAGTTCTTGTGGATGTATCTTTAATCAATTTCTTTTAAATAATTGCTAATCCTACTCATCTGTATTAATTTCTTGTTTAATCGCGTGTATTTTATCAGGACCGTATCGATTACTGTTTACAACTCAAGTGGATTTTCTAGGGACAACTCGAAATCATGACGTGTGCACGCATCAGGTTCGATAGAACGCCCAAAGGTTGTTTGCCGTTCCCAATGCCATGCACACATGACAGGCAACGAGCAGTGACGTCTCTTTGATCCACTATTTACTAGAGGTTGCAACGGTATACTGGGATCCCGCATGCGATATGCGGGACAAATCCCGCTCATAACTTGAGCGAAATCCTGCAGGGTTTGCGGGATTAAAAAAAAAAGCGAAAAAAAAAGAGAAAGGGAATCAGAGTTTGCGCAGAACAGTACGTTCTGCGCAAACTCTGATTCCCTTTCTCTACCTACTAAGATGTTGCACTGTACGCTAACGGGGTGTAATAGTTTTGAGTTCCTAGTAGTGTTTATAATAAGTGTGTATTAGGTATTTCTGTTTATAAAGACTTATGTAGTACTGTTGTACTAAAAATGTAAAGAGGAGCCGTCCAGGCTACCAGATACAGCCTCGTCATCGGTTCAACTTAAAACATCATCCTTAGCAAATAACGCAAAATAAAAACTTTTCAAGAGAAACTACTAAAGAAAATAAATATAAGCGAAAATCTGAAGAAAATTGCCAATTTATTCAAAAGGGCGGCGGGCGCGCAGGGTGGTAAGAATGATGTCAAATTTGAAATTGATGTCAATTTTTAAATAAAGTACTTGAACATGTACCGGTTGTACTCAAATTATGACATTTGTAAGTGTACAAATACAAACCTTTAAGAGGGACCCGCGCAAAGCTCATGTCACGCGGTCTGACTCGGTTCATGTCACGGAGATTACAATCGCAATCTTTTATAAGTTTGATACGTTATGTATTTGAAATTGATACTTATCAAGCCTACTAGATCAGTGCACCAGGGCTTTCAAGAAGAAATCTGAGCGTTGACATAACAGTCATGCCAAGTCGTACCTTCCAATTCAAGAGGTCAACATTATGACTAAAAATAATATGAAAGAAAGAAAAATAGATCTCAGACTAATAAAGTTATAAAAAAGTGTGCATTAATAGAACATTACGATATAAGTGTGTTATGGTGGTTATAATATTATAACACACGAGGCGGAATTTCAGCCAGACCCAAAAGCGAGGGCGTAATAGAGCCGAGTGTGTTAAACCAATATACGCACGTATATCGTACGACGTTTTTCAACACACTTGTGAAGAAACAGCATAAAAACATCCCTAATTTTTTTTTATATAAATAAACTCAACCATAAAGCTGTGATGAACACTATTGCTTTTCCGCCGTTTCGCACAGCGCGGCGCGCTGCCTGCTGGCCAGCGACGCGAATCGGGCCAGTTCAAAATTTGAAGAAATAAAACATAATGAAGCATATAAATAGCAAATAGTGCGGTTAAATATAACTTCGCTATGCACACTTTTCATATGAAAATGCTGATATTATTTTATATTCTTGATAGTTAAAAAAAAAACATTATATAATAGTGATCTAGTTATAACCCGTGATTCTATTTATTACGGGAATGTACAGTCGGTGGCAAATAAAAGTGACCTAGGGGGTCACTTTTATTTGCCCGTACAGCCTTTTAAGTCAAGGGGGTCAGGTTTATTTGCCCCCGACTGTACCTTCCGTTGCATACCATGACGGATTTCAGTTTACAAATATTTCGTTTTAAACTTCTCGTTTTAATAATATAGACAAACTTACATTAAATAAGAATAATGAAAGAAGCAGGTTCACATAATTTATTTCTCAATCTAAAAGTAAACTAGCTTTCGAGCACTTCGAGAAAGGCTGCAGCAGCCCTCGGTTTTTCGTGGAATTGTTGAAGTTGGATGGAGTCTATGTCCAGTTGAGAAAATGGGTTAAATACTCAGTCGGTGGGTTATTTACACACAGGACAATCCAATATGACATTTCATTGTCTTAGTGGATTGTCCGGTCAATGGTCGACGACCTCCGTGGCGTAGTGGTCACCATGCTAGTTCGCCACCCAGAGGTCCCGGGTTCGATCCCCGGTCAGTGCAAGTTGAAAAATGGTCTTTTTCAAATTGTCCTGGGTCTTGGATGTTTATCTATATATGTATATGTTATAAAATATAGTATCGTTGAGTTAGTATCCCATAACACAAGTCTCGAACTTACTTTGGGGCTAGCTCAATCAGTGTAATTTATCTCTATATATTTATTCATTCGTACCGTCCGAGAAGGAACTTCCATTACCCATTTGTAAGCGAAAACCTGTCAGTCCCATCGCGGCACGAAATTCATTTATTTGTGAGATATTCAGGCGTGGGTCACAACTCGCGGCACAATTCAGTAAACAAGCTTATTGTCAAGTGTCGCGGCCGCCGGCAACGGTTCAAATAAGGACTTTGGAGAGAATACTGGAAACTAGGGTTTCATATTGGAGAAATTTCCCCATTTCGGGGTAAAGTATTTCTATTGCGAAACATTTTCAAAGACGAAAATCTGTAAAAAAATAATGAACTTTTTGTGCTGTTAATATACTAGTAGTTCGTCCCGAGCTATGAACTCGCGAACCCCATATCTCGGCGAACCCTCTGCCGATTTGGCTCATGTTCAAACTTAATAATTCTGCTGGCTACTTCTATACGTTTACCAAATTTTATAAAGCCATGCTTAAAACAACTCCATCTGTCATCGAACATACATACATACAAACAACGGATTGTTCAAGTAGACTCGGAGAACTTCGCTCGCTCGTTCAATTAACGTGCTGCATTAATTCCTGCGGCATGTGTCCGAAAAAAGTTTAGTCATTCTTGCTACCTGGTTAATTTACAAGCGCAGCATACCGACACCACATAGAGCAATAAAAATTATAACGAAATAAGTATAATATTAATGGCTAATGTAATGAGAAAACGTCAAAGTTTCTCTACAGGTTCAATTTTAAAATAGAATATTTGACATGCAGATTTTCCCCAAAGGTGAAATTTCTGAATTGAACCTGGAAGCCCCGGCTGGCTAGCCTCGCTGAGCGTGCGGTAATGAGGCTCGTGCGATGTGAATTATCGATAGTGACTATAATAATTATCTCCGCGTTTCCACTGGAGTAACGTACTTACTGTGGTTTGGGATTTAGGATGCCGCGGCTGAGTTAAGGAATGTTTATGTGTGATTTATGTTATAAACTGCCTATAATTAATTTCCTTTTCTCTCAAACTTTTAATCAATCTTCTTTATATATAAAAGCGAAAATCACTCACTCACTCATCACGAAATCTCGAAAACTACTTAGCCAATAAAGATGAAATTTGGCAGATAGGTAGATTGTGACTAGAAGACGTCCGCTAAGAAAGGATTTTTGGAAATTCCATCCCTAAGGGGGTGAAATAAGGGTTGCCAGTTTGTATGAAACTACGTAATTTTTAAAGTGAGACACGATTTTTTTTATTTACTTAAGTAGTTAGTAGAAAATAATAATGCATTCATTAGATTTTGTAAATAACATCCCTATAGGGGTGAAATAGGGGTTGCAAGTTTGTATGAATTTTCGACATTTTTGAAGCGAGAAACATGACTTGTTCGAGCGGAGTGGGAGTGGGAGCGGGAGCGGGAGCGGGAGTGGGAGCGGGAGCGGGAGTGAGAGCGGGAGCTCGACAAGGTTCGTCGGGTCCGCTCGCTAGGTCTTTAAATCCCTAAACTTTTATAAAGATTGTTATATTGAAGAAGTATTCAAACATTTTAAATTTTTAACATAATAATTCATATGATATAACAAAATTTATAACGTAAAAAAAAAACAAATAAAAATCACATTAGAAACATTAGACTTCTGCGCGGACGAAGTCGCGGGTTACAGCTAGTATCAACATAAATATATACGGACAAATCACACAGATTGAGCAAGCCCCGTAGAAAGTTTTTGAGCCAGACATACCCATGTTGCTTTTGGGGCGTCCGTTTGGAGGATTTTTCGTTCGTGTAAATGTGTTCACATCATTTTGTTAATTATTTTTATTAAGACTAGTAAAGACTAGTATTTGAAATTATTTAGATCATAATCTAAAATCACAGTGATTAAATTTAACAGACTGGTAATTTTATGTATTAAAATATCTAGTTCAATGGCATTTTGGCAACATGACTTTTCTGTAATAAAAAAGCTTGCTGAATACGATTCTAAATATTGCCAAGCCCAATTTTGACTCCTTTGCTCAAGATTCAAGATGACGGCCAAAATGGAGTCTTAACTTAAAAACAGTATTTTCTAGGCGTATGAGGTATCAAGGCATAGGTTTTGTGGTTTGATGAACTCAATTTTAGTAGTCCGTCCGGGTCCCGGGAGTGGTTTAAAACAAGATGGCGGCAATTTAGAAAATATAAATATTTTCTTCTCGACTCAACTCCAATCGACACTGGAAGTAGCTCCGGTTCGGTAGTTTCACTTACAGTTAAGAGCGCGCATAAAGCTAAGAAAATATCAGATTTCACTGGCGCACTTCACACACCCCGCTTTCGTCCACCGCTTCAGCGAATACGCTACCACAAATTAGAAAGAATATATTCTAACGGACAGATGGGCAACAAGCCTTCTAAACGTCATTTCATACTAACTAATGACATTACCCAGGACTCCATTGCGCTACCGTAGTATCGATATGTTATACATTGCGCTTTTTGATTTACTTTTAATTTTTGCTTGGCGCACCTGCATTCTTGCCCCGGGAGCCCTACTACCTGACTATCCTGGACGACTTATATATGATAGTGACGACGCCGTCAGAGTAGCTCAATATTGGGCTGATAGAATATAAACCAATAGAAAAGCAAAGTAGAAAAAAAAAATTACCCGACTACAACTGATCGTCCTCCGCCCACAATACCACACCTCATCCCATCTTTTTCCTAACCTTAACACTTTTGAAGTTATATCGGAAATGAAAAAAGGAACATTGAATTTACGTATTTTTATTTAGTAACATTTTTTTATAATCTATATCAATATGTCCTCAATGTAACTTTAAGTCAACTGATATTTTTATTTCCTTAAAATAATGACTCATTATGCTAATAAATTAAATTTAGAAAAATTACGTAAAACATACTCGCACTAAAACGACAGCCGCCATGATTGCGACGTCATACCTGTAGTAACAAACAGTAGATTGTAAACTATTCATCCAATAATAAATATACAATAAAGTGTGCGCCTATTGTTTTAAGGGGATAAATGAATTTTTCAGGGTTCAGTGCTGCTCCCATTTGAAATAAATTATTTGAAAGAAAATGGAGATATCATTCAATATTTTGTCTAGATAACCCTTTCAAACTATTTTATTACTTATAAAAACAAAATGGCGACTCAAATATTTATTTGCCTGTGAAAATTTCAGCTGTCTAGCTGTCACGGTTCATGAGATACATGGGATGCCTGATGATAGGCAGACAGACGGAAAGACGGACAGCAAAATCTTAGTAATAGGGTCCCGTTTTTACACTTTGGACACGGTACCCAAAAGAATAATTTAAAATAGGCACTTGTACCCAGAGCCGTAAAATAATTATAAAAAACGGCAGTCGATCTTTTTGATCACGTGACATACAGATAATACAAGTACGATTTTGTTTTTGTTTATATGAAATAAAAATAAATCATAAGTTTATGTAAAAAATTAACACTGTTTTTGCGTTTCTTAAGTATAGACCATTTTAATAACATTATTTATCAATTTAATTTTGACCGACGAGAACGGCCTAGCAACATTATTTCTGTTGTATGTACTGTTAAGCTCATAGACCGAAAACGCTCAATGAGTGAAAAAATAGGCCACAACGCGTTGTGGCTAATGTCAAACGGCCACGACCACGACGACGCATTGTGGCAATCACGAAACGACCACAATGCATTGTGGCCGTATTGATAAGGGCCACGTCGCGAATTGGAAATATAGTCAAGAAGGAAAACTGAACTGGGTGCGTGATAACATAATCAAAAGAGAATCAAAAATTTGCCAGTAAACGTCATTTAAATCATTACACTCCTTCAGCAGTTGGGTAAAAATAAGCAATAAATAAAAAATCGCAATGTTTGTCATTACCATTTCTATGGGTTATTATTCTAAGATTATTACTATAGTGAACTGCTGACTTATGACAAGACCCTGTTATTATTTGACAGTTTATCAAAGAAATGGCCGTTGCCCGTTTCTGACTGCTTGTCATTGCATGTTCGTTGTCTTATATGATTGCACATACATAGTATAGCCATAATAATCAGATAAAAATTGGTTAAGTGCGAGTCGGATTGATATATCTGTTTGTGTGGTAAGTAAAACGAAGGTAAGTAAATAATATAACTACATATTTATATTTGTGTGTTTTGTTTTTGGTGTGTGTAAGTGGCCAAAACTGAGTGTCAGAATTTTTGTGCTACCTAAAGGCATCTGACTTTACTTGATGACTGCCATACAATAATATCAGCCAGGACTAAGGCTTATACGTGGTTTCTAAAGTACGAAATAGATGAAGAAATTTTTATGCCACTTTTGGTCACCCATGCAAATATATAAGTATCCATATATTTCTATAATATAATATGTATGCGCAAATCAGACGAACAATAAAAAAAATGTATTTACTTTAAGTGATACAAAGACAAAAAGAAGCTAAAGCAGCTCTGAATTACAAAAGAATTATACATTATAAATAAAAAGATTACACGGTCTTCCTTCATCTCCTTGAGTTGAAACACGTGAGAAGTCAAAAGCATCGATTTGTTTTGCATGATAAGATAATCGATGTAACACAAATATAAGAAAAGTAAAATAACTAAACAGAAGAGATACATGCCTTCGACAATTAGCCATGAGTTTAATTTTTATTTTCTTATTCTTATATACGTATTCTCTTTTGGAGTGTTTCCTGTGATTGTTTTTGTTGCCATAATTTCGATGTCGTATTTATGTATGTCGAAGCACAGTCTTCTCGTCTCAATGGAGCAATCACGACTGATTGATGAAACTAAACATGCCCATTACCTCGGGTCATGTGCGACAAAACAAGAGCATTCTGCGCGGAGTAAGAACGTAGTAAGCGCCCAATTCGTTTTATTTTAATTACTCGTGAAATATACATTATTTTAGAAAAATGGTAATACAGCTTATCGGCAATATAATTTAATATTATGTATAAAAATATTGACTCAGTAACACGCATAGTTTTGTCAAAAAAAGGATTCTAGTTGAAAATTAGACGTAACTTTGCGATTTTTTTTCATTACTTAAATATTATGGTTTTATGTTTTTAACAAGACCAATTTATTTGAAATATAATGTAATATCTACATTTAAAAAAACCAAGTTATTTGTGGTTTATTCTCGAGTTTAAAAATCCAATATGCGATGGGCAATTTACCTATAGTCCCCCTCTTAAATGAAGTATGTAGCTTCACTTACGTTTATGTGGAGTTACAGACTCAAAAACGGTGGAAATTTATACCAGATTTCAAATTAAACTTATATTTCCTGTCATTTGTTAAGAACAGAATTTGTATTTGTATCGTCAAATCAATGTAATATCATCATCCTCCTTCCTGTTCAGACAATCATTGCCACGTGATTTATACATACTTCCTCTGCCCATCTGTACCCGCACAAGGCTGTGCCACATCGAACTTTGCAATTGCAAGAGAATAGTGATATACTTATGGTTGAGTACCGAGGGGAGAAATGATGTCACAGAAAAAAGTGCCCCATCGACTTCTTGATAGCCACTCTCAGTTGGATGGGCAACGGTGCTGCGTCTGACGTGGGTGGGGCAAAACAAGGCATGGCGCGTATCGTCCAAGGTTGGTTGGGTGGACTTGTAGAGCAGAGCCAGGAACTACTCACTCTAGGGGTGTATGCCGATCCTATTGCGTAGTTAACAGTGCTTTCGACATAGTGTCTCAGTAAATATTTTAGAAAAGTAAATGAATAAGTAAATTATTTTATTATCTGCAATAAAGCCGTTCGAATTAGAGTCAGCTTGAGAGAAACGCCAGAATATTCTGACGCTAAAAACTCAGAGTTCGGTGTGAATCAGAACAAACTTCTGATCTTAGAGTAGCTGTGCATGCCATGACGAAACATTCTTTTCCCTCCAACCTGTCATGATGAATCGTAAGCAGGAAGACATCGGTGTCTCTAGCGCTGATAACCTTTCTGTGGGGGCTATTTGGAGGCACCACATTAGTACTGCCAAAATCAGAGGCGATAATTTCGCGGGATAAAACCTTTGCAAAAACAACCATGTTTGCAGGTAATAAAAATATACAGGTAAGTGCATTTTCATCTTTCAAGCTCTGAAAGGAGGTTGTATTTAACTCAAAATCCGGGTTGTAAGTTCGACTTACATCCTAAGGGGGGTGAGTAAATTTGAAAATCGAAGGCGGCCAGGCGTACGCTAATATGAATGAATTGAGTTTTACTTTTAAAACAAGCGCACTGGCCACCACCACTGGCTGAATACACCAAGAGCACGAGCCATTAAAAAAATACGTCTTGACGCGCTCAATTTTCCCGTTGAAATATTTGTAGCAAAAATTGCAAAATATACCTACTTTTTACAAAAAAATCTAGTTCATGTGAAGAATTGGATTTGACGCCTGAATCGGTAAATATAAAGACAAAGGCAGTCAAAGAAAACTTATTACCTCAGATTTCTAAAGAAATTTTATTGAATTGTTTATGTCGATAGGTACTTCTTAAATAACCAAATCTGTTATAAACAGTTTTTTATTATTTCCTCGCTTTTATGAAAAAAATTAGAGTGTATCTCGGATGTAATTGATCACTTACAACCCTTGTTTAACAATCTACTATTACACACTGCAGAGATCGAGTGTGCGAAAGTATGGGCATCTTTTGGTTTCCCGATTTCCATGACCAGCGCCTATCGATCAATAATGAGATAAGCATCCACATATGATTCAAGAACTTGCGAACAATTCACATATAATTAGTATAATGTGACTTCCGTTTCTCATGGTACAGGGTCGGTTTACACATGTAGCATATCGCAACGGGGTAAGAGTAAACATAATCATAAACGTCATGTCTTCATTAGCACATGTGGCTTGCAAAACAACATTTCCTCGAGCCTCGAGCACTAAAATTATTTTAAAAATGAACGAGATTAATTTATCCTTAATACAACGTGGAAGGGACAAACCCGTAATAAATCGAACCACGGTCTATACTAGATCACGTTGGTACAATGAAATTAAAATAACAGTCTACAAGCAGAAAAAAATTGGCATTTCCATACAAAAGTGTGCAGCCGCTCGGGCCATTTATATGGGAATGTCGATTTTTTTTGCTTTATGACTGTTATTTTAATTTCATTATACTATAGTGAGTAGTTACAGCCCGTGATTTGATTTATAACGGGTATGCCTCTACCTCGTTGTATATAAAAGAAGAAACTGAATGAATGACTGACTTACATATCAACGCTCAGCTCAAACCGCTGTCTAGCGACTCCAAATTTATCACATAGGTTCCTTATGAGGTCTTGGGAATGCTATAAGAAAGCATTTTTCAAAACTTAACCTAAATGGGGTGACCTACTGAAAACGTCGTTCTGAGCATAGGTCAACTTATGTGCCGGGGATTGTTCTAAGACTACAGTGTCCGTCTGTCTGTCTGTCTGTCTGTCTGTCACTAGGCTGTATCTCATAAACCGTGATAGCTAGAGAGTTGAAATTTTCACAGATGATGTTCTGTTGCCACTATAACAACAAATACTTAAAACTAAATAAAATAAATATTTCAGTGGACCACCAATACAACAATTTTTCATAGATACGGAACCCTTAGTGCGCGAATCCGACTGGTTTAATTTTGTAAATAGACATTCGGGTAATATTAACAATCAGACCCTAAAAATAGCTTAATAAGAGCGTATATATTGTATCTCGTAAATGAAAATAAGATACCTTCTAGCCTAATGATAATGATTTATTTTAGTAGTTATTTAACCAAACAATTTAAGCATATTTATTTCTATTTTTTGTGCTCGCAGCTGAATTTCCATTCGCCTGTTTCCTAGTTGGCCGTAATGCGTCAAAAGGGGCCGGCGTCTGCAAAATTTCAAATATCCATGTTCAGCCGTTTCGGCCCCGCGTTGTCACGTTATTTCGCCTCAGAAATTTACTGGAGGCGCATGTTCGAGCCTCTTATTTAAGCCACTGTTATTTAAGCTCACAATATAAAAATATATTGGGACATTTTGTAATTTACTGCTTTAAGTTCTGTGCAGACTCTCCTTTTTAATAATAGGAATGTGAACTAGGTAAAAAATATATTATTTTATTTAGTCCGTCAACTAGATTATCCAAAATTAATGGACCCATACTTTTTCGTTTAGCAAAGTAGTAAAAGTTTATAAAGTTACAGCGCATCGAAGTTTCGGAGTGGGGTCGATTTACGTCACCTTCTCGTGAAAATCATACCTGATTGTGACGTCACGCGAAATTTAAATGCAATTTATCTTTATCATTATTTGTTAATCAGAAAAAGGAATAATAGGTTTGTATACCAAGTTTTTTAATTCATTGGTCAAGAAACAAAAAGATAGGAGACATCAAAAAGTCTTCAAGAATACGTTACCAGCTAATTACAAAGTATGGAAACAAGCAGTATTTTGTTACAAGTGACACATCACATCACTGTCAACCGCCGCTGTATATAAATATACGTGACGAGACCGACGAGACACAAGCCAAGCCGGAGTGTATTAGAAACAGCGTTTTGTACTCAGCTGTTTACGTGACTAGTAGGCAACATTATTCAGCCATTAGCAGCCTGTGTAGCACTGAGCCGTGCCTTGTCATTTGCCCGATGACGGCAAAAATGAGCAATGTACGCAAGAAATTGTAATTAGTAAAAACATATAAGCGATGAAGGTACTATAATGCTGTTTTGTGGAAGCTATTAAAAATATTAGATTAATATATAACTCAACCCTAATTTTAGACGCCCTTTAGACAAATGACATTACGAGTAAGTATTTTTTCAAATGCATAAAAGTAGTATTCCATGCTTTATGAGTAAAATCTTACAGACAATGAAAATTTAAAATATCTCGACAAAATTTTGTCGTGTTTGAAAATTTAAACACAAATTCAAACACCATCACATTTTGAACAATATCGTGGAACTAGATAAACAAACATACACGAACATAATAACGCATTATCCACGCACAATTTACTTAATTATCAAATTCTCTAATGTCCATATTCAAACATCCTAAAAACGACCGGCATAACGCACCTAACGGCCTATCGTACTGAATTTGATCACTTAGAAACAGTTTCTATTACATCGCAATAAAGTCGGTGCAAAGGTCGAATTTATAGCCTCTAGAAAATGATTACGGCGTGCTTAAGCCATAAATGGTAAATAAATGGTAAACAAAACACGCGTTTATATTTTACTCGAGAAGCTGTGGGTCTGATAGCTTTTTAATACTCGTGAGTCACTATGGCATCGTAGATCGTAGCTGATTAATTGTGGCCTTTAGCGCACTTCATTCAAATGTTAATGGACGTTTGCCATCGCATAATTACATTGTCGCATAATTCGGCGATTATAAAAGCATAAACATGATATTAGATATGTACGGCTGTTGCATAACAGTACCATTGTGCCTAATGGACGTAATTATTGGTATTGATGATGAACTGTTCATATAATCCATCTATGTAATACCATGTCATAACGTGGCAAATAACAGAACAGATGGATGATTTTTTTTATTTCGGATATGGATTTGCTAGTCTGGACAGTTAATAAAAACAATTTCCGTGTATGAAATTCGAAAATAATTACTTTTTACTTTGGGGAAAACCCAACCATGTTTTTTTTTGTGTCGGTCTATCTGTTTGTTGTTTGTCCGGGTTATCTTTGGGCTCGCTTGATTTCAACAGGACTTTTCAGGCTACTAACTACATATTAAGAAGATTTATTCAGGCTACTAGGCGTCTTAAAAATTATATTTCCAAAGGTCTAGGGAAATTAAAGAGGACTAAACCTACGGAGAATGTTTAGTAAGAATAGTTTACATTATTCAGCACAAGTAACTTACAGATTCGGGATCATGGGTGTTTGGTGTGGACGGCTGAGGTGGCCTTGGAGGTGGTGGGTAACCCTGTAAAAAAGCGGATGTTTAGAACAACAGCTACAACAGAGATAAGCTGAACGTATCGGTAAAACTGTTTGTAGATGATAAAGACGACAGTTTAGATTTTTTTTTTTTGTAGACCACCACATTAAGCAATTTTATATTGAGACGCGTGGTCGTCATACAGTCACATGACAATCAAGCATCACCAGCCGGCATTTGTAGCCGGCACTACATAATAAATTGAAACCATTGCCCGCGTTTATTTGTCAATATTTCGTTCAGCAAAGAGTCTATTCTAATTCCGTACATCGGAATGAGAATAGACTCAATAGAGATGACTTTAATGAGCTAAAAGAACTGGAGGAAATAATAAAATTTGTCAGGAAGAGAAAAGTAAAAAAGAGTAAGAATGCCGAGCACCTTAACATACTAAACAATAATTCCGAGTGAACTGCTTCCATAAAGTGTTGTGTGTACATTAAAAAATAAAAAGATTTCTATCCACGTAGATACGTGAAAGTTGCGGAAAAGAGACTACAATATGAAGCTCTTCAAAAAGAGCAAATATTCGAGAGTGCCAAGTCGTATAAAACGGCAAAATACTGGATTTACAAATAAAAACACCCGGGGAATACAATTCCTGTTTTACAAATAGTATGCGGATAATATAGAAACTATTATTTTCATAAAACAGTAATTCGATGAACTTGTAGTCAGAAATGCAGTATCTCGAAATCGGAATTTCGGCATACATGAATTTTGTAGTAATCATTCCGGCAAATTCTGATTTTAATTTGATGAACGTTATACTCACACCCACACGCGATCCGCATTGTATACACAAAACGAGTACACGAATAAAAAGTCAGGTCCAAACCAACAAATTAATCTCTATTCTGAATAAGCGAGACGATGACAAAAAGTTTACGGGTTTAACTCAAAGTTAGTTTCATGCTGTAAGCCGAAGGCCAAACTTTGCCCGCCAAAACCGTTAAGGCAAAAGCGAAATTATAATACGGAACACAAATGGAATAGTGTTTTAACTGTTTTCGAAGCTGTCAGTTATAGACAAGTTTCAAATTATGATACTTGCAAGTTCTCGTTTTTATCTCTCGAGATTCTTATAATCTTAATGATAGAATCAAGATATCATCCATGAAAACAAATCGTCGTTAATCGATCAAATTATTAGAATAGTGGCTTTCCATAGAACGAACATGATAGACTTCTAGTCATAGAAACAAAATTAAGAGTCATTTGAAGATGTCGACCTTATAAAAAAACTACAAAACAAAGAAGAACAAGAAACTTATATGATCCGATATTTAGTAGGAATCTGTAAAGCATAATTTATTGTAAGTACCTAAATAATAATCATCTAATCATAAGTCATGGTCATGAAATGATAATAATTAGTGTTATTTCAAATCATAGTTCCATCCCTGTTTAAATCGCCTATCCCAAACAGCAGTACATTTCGGACAACAAACTGCCATGTTCCTGAAATAGTGTTCTCATGTTCAGCTCCGATATCAAACGGATATAAAACGTTGTCACTGTATTTTAAGCTGAAAGTGGACAAGGACCAGTTTATTCGATAGTGGTTGTATTTGGAGGAGCAAACAAGAGAAAACTTTACACGTAGGTATATTTTTGTTTAGGCAGTCCTCGTCGAACGGTGCAAGTTATGTTCACTCGCAACTTTGGTGAGATTTCCAAAAAATGCTGCACTGTGATAAATGCGAGCTTCAAAACTATTTTACATAGATAAAATATTGTATGACCGCTCCACCAGACCGGTTATAAATAAATACATAAATATTTTTATCTTGTACTGAAATAAAGTTCTGAAAACCGAATAACTTATACCGAATAATCGTAGCGATTAAGATTTTTCGTGATAGATTTAAAGATGCAGATACATTAAAAGTGACGACGGAAAAATAATGTTTTTTCTGAAGTTTATTTTAAAGCATGGTAGGTAATCTGTTTTGTAACCCTGAACTTGGATATCATTGTCTTAGTTCAAGAATATACAAATTACAATATTTGAAAATTGTTTTATGACTACATAATTTTTAAATTCCGAGATTTTATGTAAGAGCAAAAAAGACGAATCGTGATATTGTGATACGAAGGCAGTGTTTTATTCAAGACAGTGTGGGCGAGTAGAGAAGGGTTAAGTTAAAGCGAAACGAATTTGTGGAAGTTGTTATAGGGCTATTCTAAATTATAATGAACTGCGAACTATTTCACGGTGGTTGATTGCGGAAATGCGTAACCAGTTTTTAATTATATCCTCCCTGGCAAGGTAATAGTTGTTTTGTCGTCAATTACTAGATCATTATCATGGTAGTGTTTATCAAGACATTTTTCCGAACATAGTTAATGGATTCAGTTGTTCCATGATTGTTTAGATTGAAATTACTTCGATTTAAGATCTTAAGGTAAATGTTCCGAAACGGTCACTTTTCTGCAAGATACAAGCCCTGTAATACGACCGTCATAATGTGTCATTAAGTATGAGTCTAGGCGGTCGATTATCTTGCAATTCATTCATGCCTCATACTTAATTTACAATAAATCAAGACTTGTCAACCTATAAAATTAAAGTACTAAGTACAAAACATAGTAGCGTAGGGCTGTGTAAATGTGAGCACTCTACTAAAACATCAGCGGGATAATGAAAAGGACAATATACAAGACAAAGGTTGTCAACTCGCTCAACAATTCAATTGCATTATTTCGTGGAGATTGCAAAAGGGAGCGCGCGGCATAATTTATCCAACTCGGCAATTCCCGACAGTCGACAGCCCTGCCACCGTGACTTCGCCGCAGGAGAGAATGTACGCCTGGCAGTCAGCGCTTTAGAGGTTTCCAGCGGGAGCGGCCGCCGCACTAAAGTTCCGAGAATCCGGAGCATTTTGCAGTTTGTTATTATGAGAACGCAGTAGAGTGCAGCCGACGATAACTTCTCTTTATGTACAAAAACGGAGACCCGACGTTAAGTCACTTTTCACTGGATGTCAGCTGGACGCAGCCAACCTAGTGCCAACTGTGAATAATTAAATGAGAAGTGTTTTACTTATTAATTAATGAATCTCCAATTGACGTAGTGAATGGATAAAGTAAAATGATTTCCAGCCCAAATTGAAGTCCTGTCAAGTCAATTATTCATAGAAAACTCAATTGCCTAACCAATGAACGTAAAGGCTCAATATGTGAAGTCAATGATATTTAAATTTTCTAAAAGAAAAATGCCCCAAGAGGCACTTCAGAAAAGTCGAGCAATTAATCGCACAGCCTTTGACAAATATATTTCCTTGACAATAAAATATACTTACTGCGTTTTTACTGGCAGTGGAGCGCGCGGCAGGCTAGAGAACGGGTAGAGCTGTCGTGAGCAACCGGTGCGCCTACTGTGAGGGAATATTAAATGGACTGGAGTCGACACTCCTACTATTATAATCTTGTCATTTTAGCTGCACTGTCATAATTTGATGTCTATCATTAAACTGATAAAATTTTTACTTAGTCTGCTTTTTGAAACGAGGCTTACGTAAAAATATACGACGCGCTCCATCGTAATTAGTAGACTTGTTTATCGAAAAACATTGCAATAAAGCATATTAACGTCGCTTTGTGCTATAGTCCAGTAAAATATAATTAGTGATTCCTCATTACCGCTCGCTGGCGTGGCCCCTCTGGACGTTCGTGCGTCTGCCGGCTTATGGTTATTAATAACGCCGGCCGCCGCGCCGCCCGCTTCCCCCATTGTCCCCCGCGAGTCCCCACGCTCGCCGCGCTGCCGCACGTCTGACATTTTAATTCTGGAGCCGCGCTACAACTCCACGGCATGCCTTCTGCTATCGACATAGTAACCGTTATCGATAATTATTGCCACATCTCTAGCGACTCTTGGAAGTGTATATCTTGATGTTAATGTTACACTTCAACTTCTTCGACCCTTATTCACTTGTAAGCTGAAATGATTTAAGGTTAAGATAGAAAATTATATCAAACTTACGGAGGTGACGTTGCAGTTGGTTTGTATTGGACTTTACAACACAGTTCACAGATGTGTTTGTTGATCAGCTAATTGTAATTTTTTTTTGTTGAATGAATGTAACAGGCATCTAATGTATTATGCGACACAGTTGTGCTGTAGAATATACTGTGAGTAAAAAATAATCATCACTATGAAACATTTGAGTATTGCAAACAGGTGTAAGTATAAATAATTCAGATTTTTTTTACTGTTAAAAAATAACTCAGATATATTTTAATCATAAAAAAATTGTATCCCTATTGTTTCATGACGGATATACGGTTTTGGAATAAGAAATATATTTACATTGAAACTATATATTGATTACACAAGTACACTCATTGGGCAGATAAGATAGCACTTAAACTAAAATAGGCCAAATCATAACTCATGATGATTTGTCTTTTTATAAACTAGCTTCGGAAGGATAACCGTTCTGCATCCAATGATTTACTGGTTTTCTCAACTCAAACGTTATGAAAATATCGAGTGTGTTTGTGACTGGTGAGCACATCACTAGCTACGAATGCTACAATGGCGGTCGGGCGAGCGCAGGTCGAGCGCAACATGGCTGCCTAGTAGGCGGTTCGTGTGACAGAGACGAAACAAGCTTCAACTGTCTGCGTCCTGCTCACACTCGCACGCAATGCTCGCATCGATCTCCACTCGCCGAGCTCGCCCCCCAGCACCAGAAAGGCGGAACTAACAAAATTACAAAGCGCTTTCGAGCCGCTAATCATAAAATAAGATACGACGTTTCATTTCGACCGTACGACTCTCGAGCGATCACGAAGCTGGAATGGCCCTTGACTCTCAAAATTCTCTACTGACATCGTAGAGTATTAACCGCGCGTCGCTTGCTCCGAGTTTTGTAAGCCTCGAACCGAGTTTAGATTTATGTTGCCTCGGTTCGGTAGATTGCATCGATACGAAGACAACACTTCTATCTATATTTCGTAGTAATACTAGCTTAGTGAAAAATTAAGTATTACAGAGTAGAAGA
This sequence comes from Acrobasis suavella, assembly GCA_943193695.1. Lineage (NCBI taxonomy): Eukaryota > Metazoa > Arthropoda > Insecta > Lepidoptera > Pyralidae > Acrobasis > Acrobasis suavella. The sequence goes on from OW971928.1 coordinate 38,034,522, forward strand.
ACGGAAACAAAAATGAGATTCGAAGGGAGATTGGAATTTTTAATTACTTGTTAACTTTGACTGAGAACAAGAATTTATTTCGCTGAAACAACTGCCTGGAGGGGAATGAAAGTAAAGCAAAGGCTTTTACGAGAGGCAGAGCCGGTCGAGTTTACGTTAGCATAAATTGTAGACTCCTGGCGGAATTTACTTCGAGCCGTGGAGCCGTGTATAAAATCGACAGAAGACGCTCCCTCGGAGGGTTGGCGCGTTCTGCTCCGTCGATTACGTGATAGCTGACTGACGTTTAATTTTTGCACCGGTACTTCTGAAGAAATATGTTTCAGTGTATTTGGAGTTTTGAGATGTTATATGTATTTGTTTTATTGATAAAGCTTGAAGCGTGAGTGCACTTTCTTTAGGGATAGCTTTGATAAGTTTTCTACCTTATATTTCAATGTCTCAATAGCTTGAATAAATTAATCGAGAAAAGCAATAATAAAGTCTGTTAAAAAGGTGGCAATAATAATGGCATTATGAAAAATGTATGGAAAATACATTAAGTTAATCGAGTCTCGCAAATACTAACATTGAATTCTCGACAATGCACGTCGAGCTTTGTATTTTAAACAGTTTCTTGCGACTTATAACAAGTATGCGAGGATAGACGGGCCGGCATGCAAATATTATGCCAACATGTGCTACATCTCCATTATGGCGCAGATCAGCCGCTAGGCCGACCACGTGCGGGCCATACAACTAGAGTTGGGACATAGGAATATGCAAATCGCTCGAGAACAGAGCCGTGCCAAAAATTCTCGGATCACGTACCACGATGAATTCCTATCGCTGCCCTATACTATGACGAACCAATCGTCCGCGACATATCGCTGCGTTCCAGCATACAGCATACCTTTCATGTGTTGCATAAACCAAACAAATAGTAAAACAATTGATTTATACCGGAATCCGGTATAGCCACACACAAAAGGATAAGTACCTAAAATGTTAAATTTTCATTTTTTTTTATACACGAACTGACCGACCTTCTTGATGCACCTGATTTGACATGAATGGACCATGACGACATTCAGGTGCATAATAGCACCAACATGAAGCTCGATACTGACCTAGTGGCGTTCGTGTTAACAACACACGTCGTTGTTTCACATCGATTTTCATACTTCAAACCGAAACTCAACTACGTTAACATGATTTAAACCAAAATGTTAATACTTACTACAAGAAAACGGTGTAGTATAATAACACAAAATATCGACATGCAATAAAATCCAGCATGTATCTTGTAAACGTATTTAGACTTAAACCGTGTCGTGCGTTCCAGTAAAGTGATATTTTGCTTTAAATTATGGGAATGGCTATCCGCAACGAGCGATCAATAACGATGTTATTGATGTAGACTAAAAAGATACTGTATATTGATCAGATCGGGACAGACGATGTGTGCTAGCACGCACCAGGCCAGGCCTCAACTGATGACAAACACGGACGACTTTAAAGATAAATCGTTTACCTAAGCACAGAATACGTACTAGTATACCTAAGTTAGACCCACACCCAACCTAAGCATTGCAAGGAAAATAGAAAAAGGTTGTAGAAAAAATAGAGATCTCTGTATGCTTTTGATTTTTCTTATTTCAAGGCAGTAAAAAAGTTAAACAACCAAGCACACGAACAAACAACGAAATGATTATTTTATGAAAAGTTAAAGCATGAAACATAAAAGTTAATGTAAGAAAAACAAGTCCGTATTCATTCAACGATTATTATAACGCATAAAGGGGAGTGGAAAGAATACCAAAACAGGAAACAAGCATAACGAAAGTAAAAGTTGTCCATTAGGACGGGTATGACCATAGACGGTTTATTGAAATAGTTATGGTCGGGGAGGTAATTTTAAAAAATTGCTAACAACTAAGGGCTACGTACATTCGCCAGCAGTTTAATGTGGAGCGATAACAGTAAAGTTCATAGCCAAAGTTCCATCCGCCGTGTTTCGTGAATTACTACACTTTCCATATAAAACGGGTTCAATTTCGTTAACGCTACTGAGATTCCTATCTACGCTTCTCGGTATTGCTGACTGTGCTAGTGTCATTGAAATACGAGCACTAAGCAGGTTTGAGCTTTATCAAAAGTTAAAATGTTGCAACGAGAGATAAAGAATTAAGATCACTAAACATACGTTACTTGAGTAATGTAAATTAATTAACTCTAATAAATAACAATACTCTGTTCAGTTCCTAAGAGTATAATATTTATCGATACATCAAGTCACGCGCCTATAGATTAATCGATTTATCCGTCCGCGATTATCTTTCATAGCAGTACACGTAGAGACCGAAACGCTCCACATTTAGGCTTTGAAATAAAGTCAGCTTTTTCGCTATCCGGCGTAAGAGGCGAGCGTAGTTTATCTTTTCGGCCAATCTAGGGTTGTCAAAAGTCCGGATTTGAACTGAAATTGTAGTTATTATTACTTTGCTCATATTTACTCATGATCATAAACTTATAAGCACCGTTTTGATATTTCGAGGCTAATAAAAAACAAGAAACGTAGATCGGTGATTATATGTATGAATTTTGCCTAGCCCTAGTCGTAACTCAACGACGCGCAGTCGGATTGCGGCCGCCGCTTCCATCCAAATTATCTACCGCCACTGCCTCGCCGCCCCGCGCGACGTCGCGTCGTCTCGATAAACGTAATGCAATAAACACAGTGTCGCTTCGGTGACTACCACTTAAATCTTGAGGTGTTTTGTTACTAAGTATCAGTTGTTCTACTAATAAATTCTACAGTTTATATAGTTTAGTTGGTTTGGATTAATATAATATTCTATGTTCATATATCCTGAAGAAGAAGAAGAAGAAGAAAGAAAGCAATTTGTTTTGACCCAGGTATGAAAAAGCTGTAACAGCTGAACGTGTAAATGAAAGTCGACCAAAAGAATAGACAAGGATCTTTTGTATAAAAAATAATGCAAATTGTAAGACATGGAAATTAACTCGTGTCAACATTCAAACCTGGTTTTTGTATAAATTCAAGCTCACATTCCAAAGGGATAATAAAATAACATGGGTTTTCTCGAATGACACGGGACTGGCATTTATGCTGGGTCTAAGTCACATTACTGGTAGATGGATGACTTATCAATAGACGTGGAAGTCGGAACAGGCGGAGTTTCCTGCCATTTGAACCGGCCGCCGGCATAATTATTTAATGTATTCTACTACAGCATGTCAGTCGTATGTTAGTAGTTATTCTGTCAAAAGTTGCTTGTTTTTGTCGAGGTTTTGATGGCAGTGATTGAAATTATGACTTAGCAAGAATTTAGTGATATTTTATCTTCTTTTATGGAATTTTAATGTGTCAATAAATAATAAGTTATACATTCAATTAATGTCAAAAATATAACTAGGATTTTTTACAAAAAACAGACTCGTAATATATACAGCCTTGGAAAAAAGTATAAGGCACCCCACAAAAAATCAAAATACATGTTTACTACTTTAACAATAAATGAGTGCTTATCTTAGATGACATGCCGCGGTCGTAAATAACTTCTAAGAATAGAACACGGCTATTTGTTAAGGTCATAAAACACAAACGTGACCGAAAACAAAGGATTTGCTTTTCTTACGGTCTTATCAGTCAATGTTTGGTCATTTGTGTTCAAGACTGTGACGAGTAAACAAGCTTTAATTTTTTGTTAAAGTGAAATCGGCGCATAATTTATTGAAAATGCCAAAAAGGAGCGAAATTAGTGTAAAAAATAAGGTGAAAATACAACTTTTGTATGAGCAAGGGAAATTCCAAAAAGAAATTGCCGAGTTGGTGAAAAGTTCGCGATGCGCCAATCGGCCATCAAACGTTTTGCGAAGACTGGCACTCACGCTATCAAACCCAGACCAGGCAGAAAACGTATCACTACGGAGCGTGAGGACAGAAAATAAATACGGGTATCAATAAAAGATCGGAAGAAAACATCATCACAGCTCGCTGCAGCTTTGACCGAGGACATTGGAAAGCCTACCCGTCATCAGTGCTGCTCGGACAGCCAGGAGAAGCGGAACTAAAAAAGCCAGGAAGAAGCCCTGGCTTTCTGTTGCCAACAAAAGGAAACGGCTTGAGTGGGCTCTACGGCATCAATATTTTACAGAGGAAGATTGGTCCAATGTGGTGTGATCTGACGAATCTATCTTTGAAGTAAGTTGATTTTACTACTCTTTTTATTGATAAAAATGATCATTTAATTATTTCACTTAAATCACGAAAGTTAAAAAAAGTTTATGTTTTTTCTTTTACAGGTGAACACCAGGTGTGACCTTCGTGAGGCGACGTGTGGGCGAAGAATACCACCCAGAGTGCGTCATTCCAACAGTGAAGCACGGAGGAGGCAGCATAATGATTTAAGGCTGCATGGCTTCTGATGGAGTCGGCGAGATGTTTGTTTGTGAAGGTCGTATGAACAGTAAAAAGTACATAGAAGTACTTGAAACTGCGCTTATGCCTTCGCAAACGAATGTTTATGGTGACACCAACTTAGATGGAGTCATATTCCAACAAGACAATGCACCTTGTCATAAGTCAGCGACTACGATGCGCTGGTTTACGGAAAATAACATTGAATTGTTGGATTAGCCTGCGCAGTCACCAGATCTGAACCCAATTGAAAATATTTTCGGTATTTTAAAGAATAAGATCAAAGAGCACAGTAATACCTTGAAAACGGCATTAAAAATGCGTTAGTGCAAGAATGGCATGCCATTACAAAAGAAGATTGTACTAAGCTTTTATGCAGCACGCCAGACAGAATTACTGCAGTAATTAAATCCAAAGGTGGACCGACTAGATTTTAAGTTTTTTATACTCCTTATTGTGTAACTTAATGATAATAAATCAATTCAAATTATAGTCAAGATAATATCCGAAAATTTAAAGAATGTTTGCAGAACCTTACCTGATTGGAGATATATAAAGAAACAGACATGAATAAGGCATTTACTAGTTTTCACAATACACTACGTCTATTCTACGACCTCTGCTTTCCTAAAATTAAAATTAAAATAAATAATGCAGTGAAAAAGAATACTTTGATAAGTCAAGGATTAAAAATAAGCTGTAAAACTAAAAGGACCCTTCGATATAAATATTATCGGAATAAAAATATACAAAATAAAAATAAGTTTATGACGTACTCTAAACCAGTCTTTCCCAAAGTGGGCGATAACGCCCCCTTGTGGGCGCTGGAGGCTTTAAGGGGGGCGGTAACGGGCCCAGAATAAAGTTGGGGGGCGCTGATGTGATTTAAGCAATGAGTGATTTATAACTTCAGCTATTTCATATTTTAAATTTCACTAAAATTAAAATCCTCTTACTACACAACATCCATTTATTAGTTCATATTTATATCCTTTTTTATTGTACAAATATAAACTAAAAATGTAATTAATATTTATTATTTTAATGCGTTCACAACGCTATTTATATCGTAAAAGGAATCAAACACTGAAAAAAATTCGTGTTTTAAAGTTTCGCAGGTGAGGTCCCCACTTCCGATACTCTTTATTATTGTAAAATTGTATTACTATTGCTATTTTTTTATTAAAAATTAACAATGTTGATTATTGTTATTTTTTTATAAAAGATACTCTAATGTACTGGTGTATGTATTATTATTGCTCTCTCTTGTAAAAAAGTCTAGTTTAGAATATAGGTTGAATTAAACTACAGGCAGGACAAATATGTGATTTAGGTTTTTATGGTGAAAAAAATGGGGGGCGCTACAAAATAACAGATTTTTTAAAGTGGGCGTTTGACAAAATAAGTTTGGGAACCTCTGCTCTAAACTATTACAGAAATGCATAAATAAATCTAAACAAAATGAAAATATCAAACTTATAAATAAAAATGACAATAAATGTAAAGCAACTTGGTCGATTATCAAATCTGAAATAAATAAATGTGATAACCGAAATCATATAGATGAATTATTAATTGATAACAAAGTTGTGACTGATCCTAAATGTATAGCTGAAGCTTTTAACAATCACTTCATTGGATTAGCAGGTAACTCTTCACAAACTTTAAATGACAAGCTAAATACGAGCTCTAGGGTGAACTCGATGTATCTCACGCCAGTGACAGAAGATGAAATCAAAATGATAATTAAATCTTTAAATAATACCAATTCAGAGGGATACGATGAACTTAACACGAAAATCATTAAAGCATGCTCAGATGAACTGGCAGCTATATTGGCACATTTAGTGAACTCATCATTCATCGTAGGTATTTTCCTAGATGCACTTAAAATTTTTATTGTGAAACCACTATATAAAAAGGGAAACAGAAACGAAGTCAATAATTATCGACCAATCACACTTATACCGATATTATCTAAGATTTTCGAAAAATGTATGTATATAAGATTAATGGACTACTGTATTAAATATAAAATAATTAAAGAAGAACAATTTTGCTTCTTTTCTCTAGTTAAAACTATTTTGACAAATCTTAATGATGACTATAGGACCACAGGGTTATTCTTTGACTTGTCTAAAGCTTTTAAATATGTTCATTACAGTTTATTATTGAATAAGTTGGAAAAAATAGGCATTAGAGGCCCTGCTCTACAATGGTTGTCGTCTTATTTAAAGGACAGGCAACAATGTGTTATGGTTAATAAAATAGAAAATAATGAACAGATGAATTCATACACATCCGAATATAAAAATAATAAATACGGAGTTCCACAGGGTAGTATCCTGGGTCCCATCCTCTTTTTATTGTCATTTAGTACGCCTTCCGGCAATGATGCGATTATGTATATTAATAATTGTATTTTTATATGAATAAATCTATATTAATAATATCACTGACATTATAAATCATAAATGTATACTATATGCTGATGACATATCAACTATTGTGACATGCAAAAAATCTATTGACTGGAAAAAACGACATGAAAATGACATTAATAGTACTATTAACAAAATTATAGAATGCGTAAATTTAAATAATTTACAAATTAATTTAAATAAATCTCATTATGTACAATTCAAAAAATCTTCACACGTAAAATTAAATTTTGATTTAGACATACCAAAAATTAAAGAAGTAAACCAAATAAAATTTCTAGGTGTGACCTTAGATCAAAGCTTAAATTGGAAAGATCAAATAGATAATATAAGTTCTAGAATTAATAGATTTGTTTATGCTCTTAAGCAACTAAAGCGTGTAACAAATATAGAAACGGCGATTACTACCTATCGTGCATATAGCCTATATTACGTTATGGTATTATCATATGGGGTAATAGTACAGATGTCCAAAGAATTTTTGTAGCCCAAAATAAAATGTATTCGAGCGATATGTGGATTACCACCGCGTAAATCCTGCAGGCCATTTTTAAGAAACTTGGATTATTACCTTTACCGGCACTGTATATATATGAAATTTGCATGTTTGTTTTTAAGCATAAAACGCTATTTAAAAGAGCAAAAGATATCTATCTACGCTGTACTAGAAACAAAGATAGACTGGTTCTAGAAGATACTCCCAAATTTGAGACGTACAAAGATAATTGTGTGTATATGTGTATTAGAATTGATAATAAAATACCTGCCGAAATAAAAACGCTAAATACCACACTTTTTAAGAAAAAATTATATAAGTGGCTGATTTACGAAAAAGTATATAGTGTCAAAGAGTTTTTAAAATAATTTGCATGATATCATGATTAGCAAAACATGTTGCTCTCTATTATTTTTATGTAACATCATATAATGTACCATGTTTTTAAGCAAATAAAGATCTTATCTTATCTTATCTTCAGAAATCAGCGGATGTATTTTTTTCCATTTTTTGAAGTAAAATTTAGGGCGCCTAATACTTCTGGCCAAGGCTGTATATGTGCGTACAAGATAAAAAAATATTGCCTACACGCTTATGAGACGAAGCCTGAATAAAGTCAGCCCCATGAAACTATTTTTACTAACTATAATCAAAATCTTTAGTTTAATATGAAAGGGACGCTCTGAACACTTTCAAAGTAGGATTTGAAGACGAAAACGGGATGATTGATCACTTTGAGTTTGAAAGTGAAAGTAAGTAAAAGATATGGCAGAACTGCTAAACGAATCCGTAAGGTATTCTAGTGTAGTAAACTACCACCTTTTAACACATCATGCTACTCATATCTTTAAAAGTACTCAGTAGTAAACCACATTTCAGATGTCTGCAATAAAAGTTGAACATTCAGCGGAGAACATGTCTTTATTAATGAAACTGAGTCTTTTTCTTAATTAATGAAACTATGTCTTCGCTATAAAGTAGTCATTAGAGTGAGAAAAGGATTATATTCTATGTCCAATAGCTTACCTCACTTTGTTTCAGCCAATGCCATAGAATAAATAAAAGTATTACATACAGAACGGAAAGTCCAGCGCAATACGCGTCCCCGTTCCGGTACGGATGTATAGTTTCGTTTGTAGTAGTGTAGGCATAAATGATACTCAGCTTCTATGAAGGGCCATCCCGATGAGTGTCTATGCTACGTGCTGGACCCCAAGCTCCATTAAATTGCAGAGAAAAAACAGTACGCTGTGTTGTAGTATGCAATACGATACCTATCTTTTTTCATACTACAACTGTCGAGTCTACTGTCAAGACGTGGTCATCATCGACAGAATCAGAAGTCCTCTTCAGCTTCATGTCGAGAGTTGGAATAGAGTACGTACTATGTTCAATATTCTGTGGAATAGTCTAAAAAACATGCAAGGACTTTATACAATCTACTGAAATCCGCAAACCTGCCTGCCCAACGTGGTGATAATGTGCAAATCCATATTTTATTGAGTAAGGCCTTTAGTCTAGCAATGGACTGAAATTGTAAAATAGTTTGTTTGTAATACCTGATGCTGTAGCGGCTGCGCCCCGTGCGGCGGCAAGTGTGGCACGTGCTGGGCGTCCTGAGAGGGGGATAGGGCTCCCGGTGCACTCTGCCCTGACGGACTAGGTGCACGCGGGGGCTGCGTTGGTGGCTGTGGAGAACCGCCCCGTTCATAGCCCTGTGGAGAAAAAAAAAGTTTAACATTTGGAAACAAATGACCCTTTACATTTCCTATAATTTTCTTCCTATTTTCGTTTTTGTAGTGTAAGAGTAAATGTCTTTTCATGAATGTCTCACTAGACGCTCTCTTCCTTTCCTGAGATTTTAAGACAATTTCTCTTTGGTCTAATTAAGATAGTTTGTTCCTGATGAGTAACGCCCTCTTGAGTACTACACTACTGTTACTTAAAGAGGAAAAAACCACCCGATGGGTTCCAGTGTTACTCATTTGCTACTAACATTGTAATTTGTACCCAAGGAGAACCACTGTGTCCTATCCTAACGCTCTTTAACGGTGCGCCGTACTCTTGTCAAGTACCACGTAAGACACAGTGTTACTTGACGGGAATACAGCACTCAGTATTCCCGTTGAGTAACAGTAACGTAATGAGTACTTTTGAAGTATGTACTTACCTTATATTTATATGTCCATAGCTTTATTATGTTATTAATTTATAAAATGTTTTCTTGTGAGTAAATAATGTTTAACATGCTGTGCGCACTATTTTTTGGTTTTGCAACTAGACATGTTTCTATTGTAAAATTTGTTTTGTTAAGCTGTGTTGTAAGACTGTTTTGTGTGCCAATAAATAAAATAAATTAAAAAATGAAATAAAGGTTAAATGAAAGTACTTAAAAATTAGCTATAACATATTTCAATTAACTAACTATAAATAAAATTTTAAAAAGTAGATCTTTTCAAAACGTTGACATGTAGCTACTATGTATAAAGCTTATCTTTTGCTGCGCACCCTTTTACTTACTTTTACCTTACCTACCCTTTTACTTTTACTTACTCAACGAGAATACGGAGTGATGTTTTTGGCGCGCCGTTAAAGAGCCGTTAAGATACAGTGGTACTTATTGGGAAGAATGTTAGTTGCAATGAGTAACACTGGAATTCATCGACAAGATTTTTCCCTTTGAATTAACAGTAATACTCAAGAGGGTATAACGTATCGGGACAAACGGTTAAGATTATTATTATTTATTATTTAAAAACGTTAATGTTTTTTTATTAACTATAATACAGTTAATAAAAAAACATTAATAACACATAATTTAAACACAGCGGTACAAATGGTGTACTTATCCAAGAAGGGATGTCTTCCAGTCGATCAGAAGACCAAAGGACAGTTATGTATATAATATATTTATACATGAATAGGAAGATTCGTAAAACAGACGTATCACTAGCACAGATCCGATAATGTGAAGCTAATTTACTGGTACCTACTCAAGAAATTTTAGATCGATGGCATAGCAAATTAAACAGTTTATTTAAACCAAATGAGGATTCACTTATATAAATAACATTAAGATATTCATGCTAGGGCCTTACATTCTTCATTCCCGTTGATAACTCAATTTGATAGTGTATCCAACAAAATAAATATCGAATAATATTATTACAAAACTCAAGCAGCAACATTACCAGAAATTACCAAATCAATAGAGAATGTGTAATTTTTATCAAAGTTTAGTTACTTTATTATAAAACTTCATTCAACTTTTTGACTAAATCAGTAATAATATCGAGACGAAGAAATAATAGACTTCAATCGCACCGTTATCGGATAACAATCGAAATGGGGGCAATTAATCACTCGGAAATCGGCCTTGGCCGTGACTCCAAAACGCGAACTCTCGCACTCTAATTACCTTTTTTATTATAGCGCCCAGCAGACCCCACGCGGTCTCGTCACGTGGCCCCGAATATTTTATCTGTTTCCTAAGACTATTTCAATCCGCGTAGGTAGTTATAAGGTTAATAAAACAGATAAGCAAAGTTTTTTATTTTATACTTAGTACATAATTATGCAGTTTCAATCTAAGCAGCTCGGTGCAGGTTAGTCCAACAGTAACTGCCGCAAGATACGCATTGTTAAATGCTAGAATTGATAGTTTTAGAGTTCCGTAGTAAACAAGGAATCCTTATAGTTTCGCTATGTCTGTCTGTCAGTTCGCGGTTCTAGTCCGAGACTATAAGTACTAGAAAGCTGTAATTCGGCATGGGTATGTATATTAAGAAAAAAAATTGGGGTAGCTCCCATACATGTAATGTGGGAGTAATTCTTTTTTCTCGGCAAACACATCGTGTGGTCTTTCAAAAAAATTGTAAGCTTATGAACACCATTATTCAATTTAGGGATCGGCTTTCTGAAATAAATTTGGTTTTACTATTACAATTTTTTTTGTGAAGTGTCCCCCCTACCCTATTGGATGGTTGGACAGGTGAAAAAATTCACGGCAGTACTATATACAACGAGGTTTAAAGGAAAACTACCAGAGCTAAGTAGGGTTTACCAATTGAAGAGATATAGGCGAAAATATACTCAGGAAAGTAAAATTTGATACATAGAAAATTATTTTTTAGTTAAAGTTTTAGTCCCGTGAACTCAAAGTCGGCATTCGCAACTACGGAACCTTAGACTGCGCGTGACCCGACGCGGCGAAGTCGTTTTTTTATCTTTTCTGGCCCTGGATACACAAAGAAAACGTAAAGCGCCGGACGGACTGAAAATACGTTAGACGCGTATTTTTCATACAAAATGTATAGAAGCGTCGCAACGCAGAACACACAGGAAAGACGGGGCGCCGACAGGGCACACACAGGGCGTCGACGTGACTTTTAAAAACATCGAAAAGACGAGGAACGGACGTGACAGATACGGACTAATCCGTATCTATGGCAACACTGGCGACGCTCGAGTGAATATTATTTCCCAATTCAATCAATTTGTACGTATGTGTCAAAGTCAACGCGAAAATAATGATTTATTGGAGAAAGAAGTATATAGTTATGCTTATGTTTATAACAAGGCGGAAGAAATCAAAGCTTACATTGTTGTGATACATAACAGTATTAATTTAACAGTTACCAAACACACTCCACTCACACATACGCAGATAAAACAATCGGGCACGTGCATGGAAGGTCGGCGGCCACGGCTGGCCTTGACCGTGCATCCATTATGCACACCCGTTTACTTGCAAACGAGTGCAACGGAACGTATCTATGCTTGTGCCTATATTAATGGCTACAATAATCATGCACGAGCAACGTTACAGATAACGTTGCTCGTGCATCTATGCTGTACCAATGTGGGTGCAATCGAGTATCACTCGCACACTAAGGAAAGTTTGATTTCCAATGAAGTTATGCCCGGTTCCTATGATAATACTGATTTCCTGATTGATGACACTCTCGTCATTCTGATACAATGGACGCTAAAGAACTAAAACTTTCTTTATTTTCGCCTCATTCGCCAGACTTTCCCTGTAAGATCAGCACCAGGCATATACTGGCACTACAAGTTAATAAGATCGTCGCCTTACAATACATTGATGTAACGCAAACAACTCACTCATTCAGAATCGGTGTGATTAAAATCAGATTTATAGAAATTAAAGATTTCCTCCGTGATCAATCAATATGTTCAGTATTAGCAGACTTCAAGAGTATTTCAAAGACATACAAATCTCATTATCTGTCATCAACTTACACCAAAACCTAGGGCATGAATATTGAATTTGGGAAGACCATTTCCAACTCATGAATTAGGCGCTCGACCAACTTTTTCTTGGACACGTGACATCTCAGTCAATTAACTGAAACGATAGTGACACAATTTGTTGTATGCGACCTCGACATAGATCTGCACACAGGCAAGCGTGGACAAGCATTGCATCAATACAGAATGCTTTCACCCGACGAGTTTCCGCGTCACGTTTCAAGGCTAAAGATGCTGGGCTGATATTATTCAGAGTTTACTAATCCAGGTCAAGAGAAGTTATTCACTTTCATGTTTCCCCTTAGTGAGTCGCGGTAATTGAATAAGGCAAAAATACCCTAGGTTCACGGCCTTCCAATTATGTATTCCTTAATTAATGTAATAACCGCGACGTCTAAAAAAACATTTGACAGACTGTTTATTTCTTCTTCTGTTACGTTCATAACATAACTATTAGGTGATGAAAGTTCCCAAAGATAAATAAAGGTCTTTGACTGACTTTGATCCGTAAGTGCCGCTACAGACGGGGCGCAAGTTGCGTCGCGTAACAGCTAGAGATGGGCAGTGGATAGTACTCAATTTACCCATTTGAGTATTTACTCACTAGATTTAATGAATTAGAGTAAATAGAGCGTGCTCATATATTGACATAGCATTTGATGTCTGTTTACTTATTTGATGTGCAAGTGTATACCTACTAGATTTAAGTTTCAAAACTGTCATGAAAACATGAAATAATGTATTTATCGGGTATTTACTCAATCTACTGAGTAAATATTCAAATGGGTTGATTGAGTATTTATGCACCGCCCATCACTAGCTGTTACGCGACGCAAGTTGTGTCCCGTCTGTTACGGCCCCTCATAGTGACAGAAAACTCAGGGTTCATTGCTCAGTTCTTTTGAGCACGTGGTAGGCATTGCTGTTGTAATTGTAACATACTATTGGGTCTTCCGGTTAGTTTTGAGGGAATAATAAAAAAATACATTACACTCAATTACGAAGAATATAATTTATATTTTAATCAAAGTATCCTCCATTGTTAGCTACAATCTTCTCCCATTTTTCGGGCAACAAATGGATTCCATTATAGAAGAATTTCTCATCTTTTGAAGCGATCCATTCATCAATCCATTTTTGGATACTTTCGTATGATGTGAAGTGCTGGTCTGCAAGGCTGTGCTGCATGGATCGAAACAGATGATAATCGGAAGGTGCACAGTCCGGCGAGTATACGGGGTGTGGTAACACTTCCCATTGAAGATCCGAAAGTGTATCTTTTACAGTTTTTGCGACGTGTGGGCGAGCGTTGTCGTGCAATAAAATTACCTTTTGTTTTTTAGAGATGATGCTTGTAGCGCTCACCAGTGACAGTCTCATTTGGCTTTAACACTTCATAATAAATAACACCTCGCATATCCCACCAAATGCATAACAAAACCGTATGTTTGCGGATGTCGCGTTTTGGAGTCGAAATCGACGGCTGGCCTGGATCCATCCATGATTTTTTACGTTTTGGATTATCGTAGTAGATCCATTTTTCATCGCCAGTCACGATTTGGTGCAGAAAAGATTTTCTTTTGTGACGAGACAGTAATGAAGCGCATATGGTTACTCAAACTTGCATCGTTAATTCTGACAAATTGTGCGGAACCCATTTCCCTTCTTTTTGAATTTTACCCATGGCGTGTAAACAAACGATCAGAAACTGTTGATTTACCTACATTCAACTCTTCAGCTAACTCTTGTAGTGTTCGGGTTGGGTTTTCGTCTAATAACGCCTGCAATTCGCTATCTTCAAACTTTTTCGGCTTCCCTGTACGTTCTTTGTCCTCCAAATTAAAATCACCACTTTTAAATCTTCGAAACCAGTATTCACAGGTTTTTATAGATGGTGCACATTCATGATAAGTATCTGTAATTAGCCTGTGAGCTTCTGCTGCCGTTTTCTTTGAATCGAAAAAGTATAATAATAAATGACGAAAATGATATTTATCGCGTTTTATATTTTTATTGTATTAAAAAGATGCGTGCGTTAATTATAAGTTTATTACTACAACTGTTCACACAACAAACTATAACACGTCGCATTGAATATCCAAATAACTTGTGTAGACATGTCGCAACAGGTACTTAAAACGTTCCCTCAAAACTAACCGAAAGACCTAATACATAGTCTAATGCAAACCAAAAGTTGATACTAGGTTTCAACTACATGTACAATTATTTCTTTAGATAATGAACGTAAATCTGAGTCCCAAATTGATTGCGAAAGGTCGTATTGGATTTCGATTAGAATAGCATTATGATGATCAGCTTAGTAGGGCTGTAGTGTTATGGGGTCCGAAGCGACGGCGTCCTTTTCAGAGTGTCACTACGGCGTAATTGGATATGCATCGGCTCATTTGCCGGCTATGCCGAAACCTATTGAATACTTGCCGCGCGTACGCAACGGGCTATTATCGTCTCCATTAGCATCGCGGCCCACGATTTGAGACATTATGCATTTATTTGAACTGGATTCCTTGAAGATAACTTGGAAAATTATAGTCAATGTTTAACCTCCACGTGCCCAAGCATTACGTATTCAAACAATGCGATAAAGTTTGTCAATCGACAAAGTAGAGGGTTTCGACATGAATTTTTATTTCATGTCAAGTAAGTTTCAAAGCCGGTGGGGTTGAAGCGGGTAGATCGTTGTGTACGAAGAAAACAAAACGCAAAGAATTCCGGGAACTTTCTCTGAATAATAATTCGTCGACAAGTTTGTCGCGTAGAGGATAGCCGGAAATCGAGACTAATGCCAGGCAACGGAGTTTGGCTGAGTTTCAGTCGAACATCCGCGCCAGTCGCCAACCAATCCATCAAAGGAGGGTGACTGAATAGGGTGTGGGTATACCCCCTCGTACCCACATAAATATTGCGGGTAGGTGAGTACAAACCCTTTGACCGAGTTCTGTTTACTTTCGTTTTCGCTCAGCTGACGGGGCCGCCACCCCACCGTACGCCTCCACTATTATTATGATAATTAGAGAGCTATCAACTTGGTATTAACGCACTGTCTAATTGGTGCGAGACTGAGGAGCCATCATTATGGACTTCGTCCGCATCAGGTATCGATAGCCGATTGTTACACGGACCGAGCGGCTGTAGTGGAAAGCCCGCGCTATGGGAAGACGAAAGAGTCGTTTCAATTTCACGGTTGACCGGAGCTGGTCGGGCCTCGTTGTTATTCGGGGCCAGCGGCCAGCGGTCTAGGCGTCACCTGCATGCCCAAGAGGCGAGTAAGGCTTTTCTGAAGAGCTCTCAAGGCTGCAACGAGTGCGGACGCGGTAGACAGTGTGTAGACGTGCATTATTAGGTGGGTGCCGAAACACCCGCGGGAGTGTTGGGGGCGGTGGGGTGCGCGTACGTCATCACCTGAGGCGCGCCCTTGAAACCGTCGTCGCATTCATTGCACCCGGATGCGGGCCGTATCTCTGAGCCCGTAATACCGCATTTAAGATGCCACCTAACCCGCTGAGACTTACTTGCGAAAGATGTCGAGGCAAACTAAAATGGTCAAAAAAAAAAATCCGAAAATTTTACAGGTATCTTTTAATATTACAACCTTACTTTCCTGCTTACAAGATGAACTGCGATGTACTTTAAAATTCTGGTTTAAATCTTTTACCACATATCCTTCTCAATTACAGTTTACCGCTAAAGTAGACTAATTTATGCTACGGAAACACGGAATGCGCATAAACATAATACGTACGACACCTCACAATTTCCTTCTTTCTTTCTTTACCAATCTATATAAGTCCAATGCTCTACTAAAATGAACTCAAAATAAAAGATTGCTGCTCACATTCCCAACTCGCAACGCAGATAGTATAATAGACGACTGAAGAAGAAGCTGCTGCCCTTTAGTAGACTCTTAAGACACCAGCGGCAGAGGAAAGAGGCCGTGAAAAATTGTATTCTACGCTGCATTTACCACGCAGCAATACTTGATGTCAACATTGAGTCTTACACATTGTATTCTACTCTAAATTTCAAGCCACTTCCTTGGCAAGAACAGGCCGAATGCTGGGATCCTTTTAACTATCCATTGCTAAATAGGTCAAACCCATACTCTGCTCCATATTTCAAGAAAAAAGCGACCGAATGGCTCTGTCAAAGAATTAGTAGATTGTACAACAAACATAAAACGAGCCTCGACATGACTATCCACCCTCGCCGTGCCGGCTCTGGTGGCTATGCACGTCTCGGGTAAAATGGGTTTTTATACTCGAGCTTTTCACTTAGATTGCAAGGAAATAACAAATTTAGCTACTTTTTAGTTTTGTTTGACGATTAATTAGCTTCCCGTCACATAAGTATTTTTATTTTATTTTATTATTTTTCAACTACCTGACATTCGACTATAGTCTGAGCCGTAATGCCTAATTATTTTAATATTTGCGTTATATTTTTTTTCGTAAATACACGCCCTTATTAATAGTAAATTTGTATTTAGGTAGTAATAAAAGATTTAACCTTAAATGAAGGCGTATTGTGTATGTGGCTGTAAGGCCTAATTGCCTTAGTCTTAAAATAAATTGGGCGTTTTATGCAATTTCCTTATGCACAAGAGCTTAAAAACCCATTTTAGCTTTTACTGTTGACTAAGAATGTACTTCTGCAAAATTGTGCATCAAGTACATCTCCGTCTAGTTACTAGTTCCCCTCGCTGATGTTATTTCCCATCGTCTTTCTCGTCAATGGCAAACGCATAGGTCCGATGACCGGTACTATATACGAAAATCGAACGGGATCGATATAAAAATGGGGCCGTCTAATCAACTAAGCATTTACGGTGACATCAATTAGGTACCTGCCTATAATGCTGATTTTAAGGACACTTCCAGATACCTTAAAATCAATGCGAAAGGATTCAAAGAAAACGAAATAACTATAGCAGAAAAGGATACTTTGAGAGAACAAGGGCGCAACAATATGTTGAACTATAATGTATATATTATCATTTAAGACATTGAATAATAGAAATATTTATTTATTTATTAACTTGCAGAATAACATTTTTGGCATTATGACTTCTACATACATAGATTCATATTTACAACATGTGGAATCATATAAAAGAAATTATTCTATAGTACAATGGAAAAGGACAATTTAAAAAAGGCACCCAGAACCATCGGATTGGCGGACTAGCTTGTTAATCACTACGCTGCGAAGATCGTCAATCACGAAATGCCCTCCAAAACTTGAAATTTTACTTTTGCGCTGGACACACTGAAACACTGACACTGCTTTGCGACGCTTCCATACATTTTGAATGAAAAAGACGCGGAAGAGACAGACATATGTCTATGCCCCGTCTACTCCTACATCTTTTCTGTGTCCAACGCTTTAGAACAGTGCCATGAGTCATAGAAATTATTCAAATAAGTATATAATTTATCTAAACAGTTACATTTGGAGGTAGTTTGCGTACGGTCAACAAACTGTTTAAAATTTCAAAATTTCATAATTAAATTATTCATCAAGATGTGTCTAAATAAAGGTAATCAATTTTAATATAGATTTTGTTACATTAGATATAAGACAATTCTAAACTATGTAGTTTAGTTAGTTTCAGTTCGCATATAATTAAAATTTTGCTTTATTTGTGTCGTGACTACGGTTTTACGTACCTACCTATAAAATATTGGTGCTTTTAAATTCGCCACTTTCCTACAACTCAAATCAGATACTTTTTCTAAATGTCAAAATAAACATTTCTTTGGGATTTGTATAAAATATAGGCTAAGGACGTCATAGTTTCTTGGGCTAAGGACGTCATAGTTTCTTGGAGTCAAATAACGCTCTTAATATCAGTTTTTTGCAATAATTTATCAAAAAACACGTTTAAATTGGATATGATCAATGACAAGTAACATTATTTTGTAACGTTTTATTTTCTTAACAGTACTAAATAATTTATTTTTTGACCTAGTTAAGTACCAAACTGATCTGCAATACCGTAATATGTACTTGAGAATATTAATTTTGAACTTCATCCTTAATATTTGCTGGAAATTCTTAACAAATGTTCTTACGATAATTGTTTATTTGTTTTTAATTTTGCGATTATGTTTATGTGGAAAAGTTAAACGTAAAAGAGAGAGACCTAACAACATCAATTTTTATAGGTAGTGGAATTTCGAAGTAAAAATAACTTTGAAATACGTTGTTTTACCCAGAGCTAAAGTCGCATTGGACCGTGGTTTCAAAACGGCCTTGTTCCTCGTCGGATCGTTTCTTAACACCGATTTCTACACGAGCTCGCTCTAAGAGCTGTGCTTCAAAACGTACCTCGGGCTCCGTTGCACAACGAACTTACGTCAGCGAGCGTGCGGAGCGACTTACGTCATTCGAGCGTATCTCAAGCCTCCGAGCTAAGATAGAGCCTGTGTCTATGGCAGTTAGAGCTAAGTTGCTGAGGACTGCATCCAAGTATGATAGAACGTTTATATTTACGTGAGTGGATGGATGAGGCTCCGACGCGCCGCGCCGCCGGCTCAACGATTCTGAGAAACGTTCGAAGCTGTTCTCTAGTTTCGGACTTGAATATGAATTGAGTATAAAACGACTATGAAGCTTACTTCCAAGAAGACTGCGCTCTGAGAATCGCTCAAGTTGTTTCCGTTCGCTACTTCTAAGTTACAGGTGTAATGAAAGGTTTTAATTAGAGAAAGCAAAAAGTGTATTTATACGGTAGCGCCGGGAAACTTCAACTAACGTTTCGTGTGCACGACAGCAAAACCGACGATGAAGTAACATACTTCGCCAAGTTATATTAAAAGAAGACATTTGAAAACCATTTATTCGTAGTAAATATTACACGTTGACTCCGTCGGGCGTCGATATTTATTTTGTCGGTTCCAAAAAATATATTAGCTGTGTATTACATATTCAGTACTTTATATGTATAGTATTCGTTATTTGAGTTGCGGTTGGAAAAGGTTAATATAAAATAACCAAAGGGTAATAAAGGGACCCTATTACTAAGACTCCGCAGTCTGTCTGTCTGTCCGGCTGTCCGTCTGTCTGTCACCCGGACGTATCTCATGAACCATGATAGCTAGACAGTTGAAATTTTCACAGATGATGTATTTCTGTTGCCGCTTTAACAACAAATACTAAAAACAGAATAAATAAATATTTAAGTGGGGCTCCCATACAATAAACGTGTTTTTTTATAGATAATGGTACGGAACCCTTAGTGTGCGAGTCTGGCTCGTACTTGGCGGGTTTTATTGTTTGCTCTTCTGTTTTCTTGACCAAACAAGAGTTAATCGTGTCTTAGCCTTCAAGTTCGGCACTAGCCTTTAAATAATTATTTCTTATACATGTACTTTAGTGTTTTTTTCATTTCTTGTGTCAAGAAGCTCATGTTAGTACATTCTGGCGCTTCGTCCTTTATAAACTAAACAATTAGTCTTCCTCTTATCATTATAATGAAGCTTACTCATCATAAATCCGGTTAAATTCAAACCTAGAATGAATGACAAATTAATTTGATCAAAGTTCGTCATCACCCACAAAGTGCCATATCAGCCACAAAGTGCACTACTTGACATTATTTTACCCTGTCTTTTTAAGGATCCTCTTTAACTCTAGACGGAAAAAGAGGGGCGTTATAAGTTTGACGCTAACGTCAGTCTGTCTGTCTGTCTGTGTTTCTGCCTGGGGCATCCTAGCTCGTACGAATGCAGCGATTTGGACGCGGTTTTTTTTTGGTGAAAGCAGGTTTTCTTGCGGTGGGTCTTAGCTATGTTTGGTTAAAAATAGATCCAGCAGTTTAGACAATATCAGCTATTTATCACCATCAAAACCATGCTTTACAACTACATGGCGGTATCTAGCGCATTAAAGTGAAAGGTAACTTCAAAATATAGTTTTACTCATCTTTAGTTTAGTTG
Organism: Acrobasis suavella; assembly: GCA_943193695.1. Classification (NCBI taxonomy): domain Eukaryota; kingdom Metazoa; phylum Arthropoda; class Insecta; order Lepidoptera; family Pyralidae; genus Acrobasis; species Acrobasis suavella. The sequence goes on from OW971928.1 coordinate 38,055,108, forward strand.
ATTGAGCGTATGGCTCGTATACCATACCATAAGTTCCAGCTAATACATGTATTTTTTTATTTCTTTTGTTTGATTTGGTATTATGTATAATCCTTTATTTATTAATAAAAAGGTGTAAGATTTTTTCGTAATTTTTTTACCGTCACAAATTAATAACTTACTACGAAAGGTTTCCATAAAAATTCCGTAACAAAATGTATTCAGAGGCAATAGTCTGTACATGGAAGATAATGAGAAAAATATTGCTTTTGATTTATCAACGCAATATAAACATGATTTTAAATTTTATTGTCTGTTTGTGTGTGCATTTTTGCACGCTGAAAATTAAGAATTTCGATGGAATTGGAGTATCCTTAAATTTTTCTTTTTGTTTACCGATAGATGGTTCTGTTCAAAATTTGAACTTATTTTTAACTCCCGATAATAAAAAAAAGAAGTTATAAGATTGACGCTAAAATGTCCGTCTGTCTGTTTGTCTGTTCGGTTAGAATATTGTGTAGTTCCGCCACTTATCAATTGATGGAGAATCGTAGTCGGGGGTTTTTTAATTTGTCTAGCAAATATATTGTATGTTAAAGTTCATCGCTTTGCATATATCTTCGCTTTGCTATATTCGAGAATGCATTGCATATATCTTACTCTTACACACATCCAATACACATTAAAAAAGTTCATCGCTTTTTACGGTCTTTCAATTTCAATTTGTTATAGAGTTCTTGATGTTTGACATAGATATTGCATTGCATATATTTTACTATTACAGAAATCCAATACATATTAAAATGTTATATCACCGCAATTAGATTGCCCATTCAAATCCATACAGCTTGCCCCTAGAACAACGTCACGTCACAAGGCTGATATGACGTTAGGTCAACGACCCGTATTAATTCGCAGTGAGGACCTGGATGGCCCGGTGGGAGTGCGCATTACTAGTGTATTCAAATGTCAAGCAACTGTGCGTAGTCTCCACTTGGACCACAAGTGACATAAAAATTGCTCGAGCTCCTCTTTGCTTCGGAAGGCGCGATAAGCAGTTGATACTGGGTCCGGATGCCATCATTGTATGACACAGTAGTCAAGGTAAGTCAGATGCTTTTGATTAAAAAAATCGACTACAGACAAATAAAACAAACAAACAATCCTATGTAAGTGTACGAACTTCTATTACCCTTCTTGTGAGTAATTGTCCTATCTTCTTATTCGCCGGTTGACTGGAAGAGATTCCACTATGGGATAAGTCCGCCGTTGTCTATTTACTATTTATGTTGTTATTTTATTTAATTGTGTGTTTTCATAGTACAATAAAGTTATTACAAACAAACAATCCGGAGTAGTTTCAAACTCTTACAATTCTTTCATATTATACTCTCCTGTTATTGTAATAAACCAAAATGAATGGATCGCATTGGAGCTTTCCAGCTCGGCAACAAACTTCATCAAGTTATTTATTACTAGTTAACGCCCTGGAATGGGCCTTGAATAAAAATACAACACGTGGAGGAGATACCTCTATATCTCAGCCCCTATCAAGAACCAGCAAAATATTCCTTGCCTAAGTGTTTGAATTTGCGTACTTACCTTTTAGGTAAGTATGCAAATTCAAATACTGAAAATTGCATCCAACAAGATATTGTTTAAAACAGTAAAATTTAAAATTTAAAAATCCCCCCGACATACGAAATAAAATCGACTATTAAAGAGGTGATGATCTTCAAACGGCTGATCAGGTCATGGTTACCTTACCATATCACTGAAGTAACACTGTACCAAATTTCGAATCGATCGGACATACGAGTAAGGAAGTTAGCCAGATACCCTCATCAACTAGAAAAGAGCTGATGATCTTTAAACGGCTGAACAGATTTTCATGAAACATGGGTAAGAACACTCGGGATAAAATTATCTATGACACAAAAAAACTAAACGAAAATCGGTTCATACACAATTACACAGACAGACATGTTAAACTTATAACACCCCTCTCTTTATGCGTCGGGGGTTAAAAACTAAATCCCGGCTACGGGAAGTAGGCCAGTCATTATCAATATCAAACATCGCAAACGCGCATGCATCTATGATATTTTTTTTTTATTAGTTGTTAGGTCCCCTGAGAGTAGTTTATACCAAAAATTGCAAGTCTGAAAACTTTGTACTGCTACCATGGTGCTCGAAAAACTCAGTTTTATTTTTAAAGTACCATAAGGAAGCGTTTTTCAGGTATATTTGTTCTATACTTATGTCATTTGTCAACCAAACTAAATTTACTACAATTGAGCTCAACATGATTTATCAGTTGCGGAGTTACAGCTAGTCAATGATAGGCAATTTTTTCCATAAGTAGAAAATTGTCGATCGGGTTATTTGTCTAGACATTTGCCGGCTAAACTAGCGATATTAAGGCGCTGGACACACAGAAAAGACGTAAGACGTGGACGGGGCGCAGTCTTTTCAGTGTGACCGGCGCTTAACATATAACAACATTATTCAGAACAATGTTTTCATATTTTACCTAAAGTCCCATATTATGCTTTTTTATTTTTATTTTTGAGGAAGCTCATTCAATTTTCCATAAATTCTTCTCTCAAGGCTTTTCTCTAGGACCATTAAGTTCAGCCGGCAAATGTCTTGACAAACAACCTACTGACAATTTTCCACTTTTTGGAAAAAATCCCATCTTTGACTAGCTGTATCCGCAAATAATAGACCTAGAGAGCTCATGTTCGGCTTAAAGTAATAAATTTAGTTTGCTTGACAAAAGTATAGAACAAATATACCTGGAACCGCTTACTCTTTATTTATTTATTTTTTATTTATTTATTTAATTTATTGCACTTAAATCTTAAGATTATAGTACAAAAAGGTACAACTTAATGCTAAGCATTGTCTACCAGTTCACCTTTGGGACGTAGCAGAAAAAATGGTAGATGGGGTGCAAATTTAATTAGATAAGTATATCGAAAGTAATGAATTAAGATGTATTTAATTACATAAACTATACACAACATATATATAAATATTTAAATATAATACTATATAAATTTAAATATTTAAAAATTAAGTAATAAATGCATATTATAAACTTACATGTATATAAATACGTATAATAAACATACTTATACTATTATTGCAGCATTGCTTTCTCGCGATAGTGTCGAATTACAAGCATCTTGAAGTGATCCCTTTTTTGTGCTCTCATAATGTCATCGGGCAGGGCATTCCAAAGACGTACAGCCGTGACAGCAAAAGAATTAGAAAGAAATCCAGTACGGTGAGAAGGAATAGATAGGGTTAATTTTCCAGAAGAGCGCAGAACCCTGTCGTGAGATGAGCATAAAAGCTGAAAATGGGATGTTAAATAGTCAGGGGCAAAGGGATTGTATAATATACTATGGAGCTGACATAAAATATGAAGGTTTCTGCGCTGTCGAATTGTAAGCCATTTAAGCTCAGAACGATAAGATGAGACATGGTCATATTTGCGGAGGCAAAAAATGAACCTTATACAATTGTTTAGAAGGCGGTCTAGTTTATTAAGATGTGCTTCGGTTATGTCCAGATAACACACATCAGCATAGTCGATGATGGGAAGAATGAGAGACTGGACCAGCATAAGTTTGGTTTTTAAGGGAAGAAAATTTTTAAGAAGGTTTAGATGATGCATTGAAGCATACACCTTGCGACTAACCTCAGTAATTTGTGTATCCCAGTTCAACTGACTGTCAATATAAATACCTAGGTCTTTAACGGAATTAGAGAAAGGAACATTATCGCCATCATAATTAACATGAGCCATCGAACTAAAATCCAACTTTAGAAGTTGTCGCGAGCTCCCTAAAATAATTGCCTTACATTTGGTAGGGTTGACAGCAACGCCATAGCTTACAGACCATTCTTTTATGCGCTTAAGATTAGAATTAAGTGAAGCAATGGCATCGTTTATGTGATCAACATCAGTTTGTATATAAAGCTGCAAGTCATCGGCATAAAAATGATAGGAGCAACTGAGAAGACTGGAAAGAGTATTGATAAAAATAGAAAATAGAATAGGTGAAAGTATGCCGCCTTGTGGGACACCAGCAGTCACATCCATCCAATCAGACTCTGATCGTTCAGAACGAACACACTGTCGGCGTCCACGAAGATATGACGAGAACCAGTTAATCACTGAGGGTGATATATTCATATATGATAAGACAGCTAAAAGTATATCCGTCTCAACGGTGTTAAAGGCATTAGAGAAGTCTATCAATACGAGAACAGTGACCTTAGTATTTTCCATGCCCATTCTAATATCCTCAGTTATTTTGAGTAAGGCTGTGGTCGTACTGTGGCCTTGTCGAAAACCAGATTGATGAGAATCAAGAAGAAGATATTTGTGCATGAAGTCCGAAAGTTGTTTATGAACAGGGGCCTCTAGGATTTTTGAAAGAAAGGGAAGAATAGAAATTGGACGAATGTCATTTAGACACTTAGGTACTGAAACTTTAGGCAACGGACGCACAAAAGCATTACGCCAGGTAGAAGGAAAAACGTGCTGGGATAAGCTAGAGTTGACGATATGAGTAACAACTGGTAAAGCATAGCTCAGTATATGCATAATCATAACTCTGCTTATGTTATCAGGCCCAACTGCATTAGAATGAATAGACTTAATTACTTTTAAAACATAATCCTCAGAAACTGGTTCAAATTCGAAACAATTGTTAGCATCAGGAATAGGTAAGGCAGATATAAATGAGACTGTACGGGTTTTAATGTTGACATCCATAGAAGCAGCTGATGTGAAATGTTGATTTAATTCATTGAGACTGAAAGGAAGATCAGAGGCAACAGTCTGCGCTTTACCTATACCAATAGAGTTTAGAAATTTCCATATATTGGATGACGAAGAGTTTTCTAAGTTGTCGATAAAGTATTGGCGTTTAGCGTTCCGACACATCTGATTACACCGATTTCTTGCAGCCTTATACACATCCCAGTTGTCACTACACCGGTCTTTTTTATATTTGCGGAAGGCACGATCACGCTTTCTCATGGCCATTCGCACACCTTCAGTGATCCAAGGCGCAGGTGGACGCCTAATTTTAATTTTACGAACCGGTGCATGGGTGTCATACAGTGACAATATAATTTTATTAAAATTAAAGACTTTTTCGTCTACTGATGTAGCACCATAGACGGGCATCCAGTCTATTTTGCTTGCATCCTTTTGTAATCCTGCAACGTCCATTCGCGCAAAGCTGCGAATATCTATAACTCTGGGCTTATTTTTAGGGGACTTCAGTTTATACGAGGCAAAGATAAGATCATGGTGTGAAAAACCAGGGGCAGGATATTGACCATGGCTGGCTATAAGGTTATCCGAAGAAGTGAATATCAAGTCAATTAATGTGTCACCATATTTTGTATGATGAGTCGGCCCAGAAGGGAGAATAGAGAGATTGACAGACTTGACAATATTCAGAAGCTTAGACGAACGAGTATCGTTTTTTAACAAACAAGTATTTATATCACCCATTATAATCTGATGTGAGTAATCTGCACAAACCAACTCAAGAGCAGTTTCGAGGTCAGAGAAATAGTTTACTTCAGGGGGGCAGTACAACACACCAATAAGCACTTTAACAGTGTTGACTACAATTTCTAAAAATATATATTCAGCGGAAGCTGAGTATTGAGATGGTGATTGTGCTAGTATTTTGTATGGTATAGAGCAACGTAAATAGATAGCTACGCCTCCCGACCCCTTTCCTATACGATCATTACGAATCAGAACAAAGCCCGGAAGAGCAACACTAGTAGAGGGATGACTCGGTTTTAGCCAACTTTCCGACACCATGACAACACTCACGAGATCACTCGAAAAAGCCTCCAGTAATTGTGCATAGTGCCCTGGAATACTTTGAGCATTTATATGACATATATTAAGGTTTTTAGCAAATCCAACAAATGTATTGCAGATAGTAGTACCAAGTGTTTCGTCAAAGGAAGAACAAGATTCAAAGCTATCTTCGTTGCTTGAAGATTCAGAAGCCGATAAGTATAATTCAATATCAGAATCATTTTGCTGCTGCATATTCATGAATAAATATAAATATATATATATATTTAAATTAATAATATAATAAATTAACGAAACCAATAATTAATATATATATAGGTACCTATTCAAATCTCCACGTCCTGCCAGCTAAATTTAATTTTAGTTTTAGTTGAGATTATATTACAACAAGACACAAGTTAATCAAAACGGAACGCAGTGGTAGTATCAAAGTATTGACAGTGACAGTGACAGCTAACCTAGTGAATAATAAGTTTCTATAAGAGTGAAGTTGATGAAAACTAAACAAATGTGGGTTATGCAAGATTGCAAACACTATACTTATGTTGGTTTGTAATTAAGTTGGTACGCAAAGTATAAAAATTATTAAACTACCGACTGGTGTAACAAAATAATATCACAAAAGTTAATGCTACATAATAGATGATTACATTGATTACACTTCCGAAACATCATGAAACTATATCTATTTTTCCTTCCCACTGGCTGCTATTATTTGGGCCTGCTTCCTCGTCATCTTTCTCTCAGCCAAAGGGACAGCCGCAGCCACGGAAGACACGACCTGCTTAGTATCACTGGATCTGTTGGCAGACTTGGCAGCGACGGGGTGCTGTCTGATCAGTGTTGAAAGCTCCGCTTTCGTCGACAATTTGACCCTCTCGCCTGTGGGAAGTTTGATGTTGATGACACCGTCCATGGTCCAGCATCGTGTCATGCCAAAATGTGAACGCGCCTCGCTAAACACAGCCTGCCGCATGCGGGTCAGAAACTCAAAAAGGGTGTTTGGCGATCCCTTCAGCATCGACTTTTTTTGCCAGACGGCATTCCTCTTCTGGTGTGAAAAGAAGCGAACCAGCACCGGTCTAGGCCGCTCACCTCGCTGTCCTAGTCGATGGCAAACTTGAATGTCCTGAACTCCTGTCTCCACATGCAGCTTGCTACTGAAAAGCTCTGCAATAGTTTCAGCAAGCCTTTCGCCATCAGTTTCTTTAATGCCGCTTACCAATAGGACCTTCCTACGGCTCTGCATATCCATAGTATCAATGGACTGGGTCAACAGTGCAATTTGGTGCTGACAGAGCTGAAGGATCTTAAATACCAGCTCTTTGAAAGAAACATAGTCCTGTTGTAATTTTTGCACTGACAATTCTGGATCTGGCGCACCAGCTGATGAAGTTAAACGAGACTCAAATTCAGCCATCCTCTTTTCAATGGAGTCTTCCAATGACCTCTGAGTGTTCAGCACGTCTTGCAATTTTGGCTGTTCCATAGTGTAGTGGATTGATGACGAAATAAGTGTGTATAAGATGGTAATAGTGTCCTGTACTTAATGGTGAAATGCTGGCAGGTACCCACCTGTACCTGTACTTTCCAATTTATATCATAAATTAATTGTTTTATTTATTAACTTTGCCGAACCTAGATTTGGATTAATTTAAGTGAAAAATTTGGAATATTAAATCAGTAGATTAATTTTCACAATTAAATAAATTACGAGCTGTTAAGGTTATGTGTTTACTTTACACCTACCCCCGATCTTTGTACATAAGCCAGTTTTTCGAGCACCATGGCAGCAGCATAAGGTTTTCAGGGTTGCAATTTTTGGTATAAACTACTGCCTAAAGGCATCTGACATGGCTTGACGACTACCATAAAATAATGACAGCCGGGACCAACGGCTTATATGTGTCTCCGAAGCATGGAGGAGCTCGAGTAATTTTTACACCACTTGTGGTCACCCATCCAGGTGCGACCGCGCTCAGTATCGCTTTACTAGTGAAAGCGCTAGTATTGCGCTCTTCCGCCGGGCTACTGAGCTCCTCATCTACTATCATTTGGACCGGGATTATCTCGTGAACCTGAAGTGAATTTGGTTTTTACCCTAACATACACACTAAACATTATACAAACCAGTGCTAAATGAAAACTTTTATTCTTGTATTTCAGTTAAATGTCAGTTAAATGCGTCCTTGGCTAACATTTCCTCTTGATCAGATGATTTCGGTATCAATATTAATGCGGCCAAGTGTCAGGCAATCATGAGCGGTATTTTAGCTCTATTCCCTTAATTAACCTTAATAATACTAACATCTCACTTACTCCATCTGTAAAAAATCTTGGTCTTGTGACAGACTCATCGTTTAGCTAGAGAGATCAGGTCACAGAGATCAGCAGAAAAGTCACTTCGTGTAATAGTCTTCCCATTAAAACTAAAATGATTTTAAAACCATATCTTGTTTTACCTATTATTGATTACTAGCTGGTGCCCGCAACTTCGTTCGCGTGAAATATAAAAATGACGACAACTTTTTACGCTGATATCAGATATCAATGAAACAAAGCCTATATGTTGCTCTGACTGATTTGAGCTTAATCTATTATTGAAAACCGCGTAAATATCCGTCCAGTAGTTTCAAAGATTAGCGTAAACATACACACAGTTTTTTTTTTGTAATTTTTATGTTTAGTTTAGATTCTTACTGTATTATTATATGTAAAGATGTTGACGTGTGTTATCCCTGGTCTAAACGCAGATCTTCATAAGCTAGATCATCTTATTAATATCGCTTTTGCTTTATCTTCTGTATTCGTAATTAAGACCACATATCTAAGCTTAACTGGTTTCCTGTTCGTCAGCGCCGACGATAGAGAATACTGTACCTATTTACTCTTTACTATATACTTAAGAACCCTCTTTCTAACCAATATATAAAAACCAAATTTCGCTTTCAGTCTTAAAGCCACTACTCTTCAACTTCATCTTTCGTTATTTCGGTCTGAAGTTATTTTTGACTCTTTTACTCTTTAAGTTACGAGACTCTGGAATGCCTTACCTAAAGACATCAAAAGAATCTTAAACGGATTCCTATTTAAGAAAAAAGTTTACTCGCACCATTCTGTTTATTTGTTGCAGCTGAACTAGTAATTATGTCAAAACATTTATAGTATTTAAAGATAAAGATAAAGATAATTTATTTGCCAAACATGTGTTACAAGATATTACATTCAGTTTCGTCCAAACATGTTTACCATCACCGGTGTGCAAATTTTGTCAGAAAAGCTATCATCTATCATAATAATACTATAAAAAATAAACCTACTTAATCTATAAACATTTTACGATTTACTATGAAATAAAGTCAATTTACAGTTTATCAGATAAGAAATCCTTAACACTATAATAACATTTATCTATCAAAAATAACTTAATTTTCTTCTTAAACAAAGTCAAATTTAATTCTTTATATTGTTTTGGTATTTTATTAAATATTATCGGTGCCATACCTAATACACTATCATGTAATAATGCAGTTTTAGATGTAAGTATGCACAATTTGTCCTCACGACGGTTTCTTTCTACTGTATCAGACAATTTAGGAAACAGGTGAGGATTACTCTTTACAAATATAGCTGTTTCTAATATATATAATGACGGGAGTGTTAGAATCTTATATTTTTTAAATATCGGTTCACAACTATCTGTACTTTGTAGTCCGAATATTGCTCGAATACAGCGCTTTTGCATTTTAAATACTAGATCTTTATCGGTGGAATTTCCTCAAAAAATTATACCGTATCTAAGGACTGATTCAACTAGGCCATAAAATGAATAATGTTAGTTTTATCAAGGTTTATTTTCAAATTATTATTATCAAGCCATGTTATTATTGAGGCTAATGTTGAGTTAACGTCCAATTTATATGATTTTTTGTCTGTGCATTTAACTGTTACTGTACTGTGATCAGCGAATAATGTTATACTTTGTTTAATATTAATAGGAAGATCGTTAATATAGATAATGAAAAGGAGAGGCCCTAAAACACTACCCTGTGGAACTCCATATGATACACATCGTTCATTTGATGTGTAATATTTTTCTGTTTTTGATTTAAAATCAAATTTAGATACTTCTGTTACTTGACGACGATCTGATAAATAGGATTTAATTAATTGTAAGACATTACCTCTAATTCCATATGCTTCAAGTTTGTGTAGTAATATTTTATGATGCACATAGTCAAAAGCTTGCGTCATATCACAATTGATAGAACAAACGGGATTTCTTTTGTCAACTTCAGTAATAACATTTGTTAAAAAGTCATAAATGGCCATATTAATTGTTTTTTTACGTCGGAAACCTTTTTGTTCTTTACAAAATATATGTTTATCTTCAAAGTAAGAGTTCAACTTGTTTGAATAGTATTTCTCAAATATCTTTGAAAATATTGAGTTAAGGGCAATGGGCCTAAAAATATTCCATACGTTCCCTGTCTACTTTTTTAAATAAAGGTTTAATTATAGTCAATTTTAAATCTTCTGGAAAAATACCTGTTTGGATACTGAGATTTATAATATGACTTAGATGATGACAAACATGTTCATTCACGGATTTCACTATTTTTGTTGCTATTCCATCAAAACCAACACTTTTTGTATTTTTTTAGATTTTTAATAATTTTATATATATCTTGTGGTGTGCTTGGCGCCATGAACATAGAATTTGATTGACAGCTTATATTTGACGTAACATTAGACCCACAATTCTTTACAGGTTAAATTTTATGAATGAAGTAGTTATTAAAAGAATTTGCTATTTCATCGGGGTCTAAAATAATTTTATCATCAATTTTCAGTCGCGTTACAGATTCATTTGGTAAATTAAATTTGAAGTCATTTATAATTTGCCATGTTGTTTTTGATTTATTTTTTGATGTACTTATTTTATAATTATTTTGACTCAATTTTGTCAATTTAATAATTCTTTTGAATAACTTTGTATAGCGTTTATAGTTTAGTTTATTAACTTTTGTAGGTTTCAAACTAAAAGACCATAAAATTTTTTTTAACCCTTTTGATATCCATTTTACTTTACGACAAGTATGTATAGTTATTTTTTTAAATGGAAAACACTGATCATAAAACATTTTAAAAGTATCTATAAAAGTTCGATACGCGATATTAGGGTCTTCCGTATCATAAATTTCTGTAAAACTTAGGTTTTTGATAAAATTCTTAAACTTTATTATATTTTCTGCGCTGTAATCTCGCACTGTTTTTCGCCAAAATTTTATTTTTACGGTTTTTCTAACTGGTAATTTAATCATTATCTAAGAATGATCTGACACTCCAAATTCTACTACTTCCGTTGCACATTTGTTTTTAAAATTGTGAGCAAAATTATCAAGACAAGTATTACTAGCAGGCCTGGTAACTTCTTTTACAGCTAATTTGAAATCATAATTTGACAATAGGCCTTCAAATTTAATTTTATCATAGCTAATAAATAAGTAAACAGAAAAATATCCGCAACATGCTTCGTCAAAACTGTAAACAGAAAAATATCCGCAACATGCTTCGTCAAAACTGTAAACAGAAAAATATCCGCAACATGCTTCGTCAAAATTCTTATGCTAAGAGACCGCAACGCATCGTTCCCGGCCCAAAGGTTCCCATAACACTTGCTGCATTTCCTCGTTGAATGGCTATGGAAAGTCTTTGAGCCAGATAAGATACGGAACGAAAGTCATTTGTACGATCAGAGATACGTCGGCCCAGTTCTCTAATAAAAGCCCTTGCCTCTTTACCCCAAGTACCTGTGGTTTCAAAGGCTACAGGTACAAAAATATAAGTTGGTTTCAGACAGGCGTATTTAACGTGCTTTTGCTTGGCCGCATTTTCAGCAGCAGATCCGGCCGTTTTGACGGTGTTCTTGAGATGTGAAGGAGCAAACGTACAAACACACGTTGCATCCCAAAGTAACGACCTACCTCTACTCCAAGGCACTAAAGTTAACCCGTCAGGACGCTTGCCATCAGAACGACTTAATCCTGGAGGCTCCAATATTGAAGGAATATTTGCACTAACCATCGCTCTTCGAATAATATCGTTTAGTGCATGGTGCCTAGGGTACCTTCCCGCACACCTCAAGCAACTCAGACCATGATGACCCTTCACATCCACAAGTGCCCCACAGACACATTGATGCTGCTCGCAAATATTGCATCCTATTCTTAGTGCTACAGCTATTCGTAACGTGTCATCATCCAATAGAGTTCCGAGCTGAGGTGACGGCAACGCATGCAACCAAGCACCCGACTCAGGAGCTATTGCTGCTTTTATACGTGCCAAGTCGACGCCTGTACTGTTAACTATTAAATCCTCAACTACGGTCTTGGCAAGAATGTCGTCCCATTTACGCTGTATGTGTGGCTGGTCTGGAAGGCTCTGTGTAGGGTTTCGGGCTTGCCATTCGGCTAAGGCCTCTCCCACGTAAGGCAAAGTAAACCCATCACCATCTAAAGATAAAATACGAGTGACAAGTTCCTCTACTCCGTGTGAGGAAGCCAAAAAAGCTGGCAACCCAGTGTCTTGTACTCGACGCACACCAAGCCCGCCATGTCTGATTGGTAGCGACGCTTGACTCCACTGGCTTTCTTCCAGGCTGATATTTAAAATGCTTTCTAGTACATGTCTGAGCGTGGTATCTAACGCTGATACTTCACTCGCGAAAAGCCACACCGGTGAAGTTCTTAATGTGTAAGTTAATTTAGGCATCGACATACAGCTTTTGAATAGAGCCAAGGCCACGTGAGCTGGAAGTTCCTTCAATGTAATCTCAGACTTCAAAATCAAATCATTTTTACTTAAAATAGCAGAAGGGACAGCTTCACTGAAAATGGGAGCTCCCAGCAAACAAAAGTCAACCTTATCAACTATCTTTAAGCCTGGCAGGATTGAGCGAAAACGACTAACATGCGGATTCGGATTCAGGGCGAACAATTCACACTTAGATGCATTAAGGTCGAGGCCCAACTGTCTAAATCCCGCTATAATTGCAAGTAAATCGTAAATTTTATCATTACTATCTATTAATATATCAATGTTGAAGTCACCAGCAACAACTACATTGTTAAATTTATATTTTGGAATATATCTCAAAACTTGTTCTAATTTATAAAAAAAGGTATTAAGATTTATCTTTGTCGGAACTCTGTATACACAAATAATAAGAATTTTATAATCAATTAATTTTATAGCACAACATTCGAAAATATTTAAAATGGAGAATTGTTTTATGTCCACTAATTCTCTCCATCTGTATTGCTTATTAACAAGGATACAAGCTCCTCCTCTTTTTATATTAGGCCTACCAAAACAAGCGGCTAATGTAAAGTTAGGTATGTTTAGAAATTTTTCATATCCTGTCATTATGAAATGTTCTGTTATACACAATACATCAATATTTATATTTCGATCAGCAAGTTCCTGTAAATGTACTAAAAATGGGTCTGATTTTTCTAACAATCCTGAAATATTCTGATGAAGTATGTGCAAATATTTATTTTCGAAAAAACATTGAATCACTATCAGGTGAGTTTTCTTCATGTTTGTTATTATATTGGATGTCTTCTACAAGTTAAAAAATCGTCTTAAATATAACTCGCATGCCATAGTCCTTTATGCGACCTGTGTATTTATCAAATGTGAGGAGATCATAGTTAATTTTCTTGTTCGAGTCTAATAAATAAGCATGTCCGTGTGTCATTATATCTAGGTATAATAGATTATTAAAGTTTTCAATTCTCCAGTTGAACATGTTTTTTAATTCAATATATAGTAATATGTAGGAAGACAGATTATGACATTGGTGTGTTTAAAGTTTTCTAACGTTTCACGTATGTAATAAATAGTATTAAAATAGTTTTTCGTTGTTTTAAAATCTTCGTCTCCTATCATTATAACACAATAATCATTTTTTGTAAAGTTAGTCAGTTTAAATTCTACTCCTGATATTAACACATTAATATTGGTATTTGGAGTAATGTACTGACAAACATTATAGTTTCTAAAGGTATCTGTTGCAATAGAAGTTATGTTATTGTGTTTATTCGTGCTGAGTATACACATTCTTGGTAAGCAAGATTTTTGAACGTTTGTCTTTCCTATTTGACTACGTGTGGGTATGTCATTCTGAGTGCTGTTTGTTACTGTAACTTGACTAGGTGATTGTATATTGTCCTGAGTATTATTGATTTGTGATGTTTCTGATCTACTCTGTTGTATATTTTCCTGTGTATTTTTAATAGGTAAAGTCTTAACTGATTTACTCTGTTTACCTTTTGCCTGTGCTTTTGCTTTTTGGGCGTTTCTTTTTGTGTATTCTTTTCTTGGCTAGTAGAAGCGGTTTTCTTAGCCGTTGGTTTACGCGCACGTGTTTTAGGAGGACTATATGAATTGGCTATTATCGAATCATACTTACTTTGCAAGTCTGTATTAAGTTTACATTCGTTTGTGGATTTTAACTTTTTATTTTCTTTAACTAAACTAGATATTTCGTTGTTCGCGCTCTCCAATTGTAATTGTAATACTATGTAGACGCTCCTTTAAGTTTTGTATTTGTTTCGTATCATCATCGGATGTTCCGGAAATAATTGAGGTCTCGTTTATATTGAGATTCGATGCTATCGTTTCATCAGTTTGGCTTTCCGAATCGGATTTTGAGCTAGCACGTCGAAAGAAGTTCATTTTGAAAGTATGTATAAGTTTTCCTCGCTAAAAAATACAATTTAAAATCATATGACTACGGTAGGATTCGATCTCGGACCCTCTCGTTTAACTTCGAGAATCACACCTCTAGACCAATGTCTTCTTACTAATGTAGATGAAAATTATGACTTAGTTACACTTTTATACTTCTGCTTGTCTATCAGTTATTAATGGTGTTAATTGGCAACTACAGATGGCAGCACTGTATTTGAAATATCCCTCTATGATTATTTATTATTCTTTGATTTCCACAATAACAAAAAATGACATTGACAAGTGAAAATAAAAATCGGATTCTGACGACGTGATGTTTTGTTGTTTTATGTGTCAATTCAATACTCAATACAATAAGGAGGTAGTTCAAAATTATGCTGTTAAAATATGACTCATGCTTCAAGTATGTTTTCAATCTTTGTATGATACACTTTTTCTTATAATTGTTGAATATGTATTATGTTTATTATTTATATATTTAATGGACCTATATGTGTATGTATTTTTATTGACCGGCGAGCGAAGCGTCTCAGTTTCGAGATTGGCCAAAAATGCTTTTGTCCGGCTGTCGGTTTGTCAGTCTGACCGGCTGTTCTTGCCCAGGCCGCATCTCTCAATCATTCTCGTGAAATTTTGTATGTAGGTTCAAAAACTATATAGATTTTTTTCGTAGTTTTACCTTGTACCATTGTGATCAATAAAGATTTTAATAAGCAAACGTGCACGTATCTACAATTTTTTTTGTGTATTGTTAGTATATAGTACGATAGTTTAAACCAAAAATTGCAACCCCGAAAACCGTATGCTGCTGCCATGGTGCACAAAAAAAAAACCAACTGACATTTTTCCACTTTTGATGTCATGATGAGTCAATGTTTTCATTCAGCACTGGTTTGTATAATGTTTATTGTGTATGTTCGGGTAAAAACCAAATTCACTTCAGATTCTCGAGATAACCCCGGTTTTAAATAAAAGTGGATGAGGAGCTCAGTGGCCCGGCGGGAGAGCGTAGTCCGCACTTGGATGTGACTCCAAGTGATATAAAAATTACTCGAGCTACTCCGTGCTTCGAAAGGCACGTATAAGCCACTGGTCCCGGCTGTCATCATTGTATGGCAGTCGTCAAGCTATGTCAGATGCCTTTAAGCCGCTTGAAAAATCTGACACCAGTGTTAGCCACTTACACACACGAAATACAAAAAAAAGCATAATCAAAGATTAGATTGCATTGAACGTAGTTAATACTACGTCTTCTTTAGCGTAATTAAGAGGCAAATATGTGTCTACTTCTGGTCTATTGGCATTAATGGCCTCCTAACGAAGGAAGGATTTGCCCATGATCACCACGCTAAACATGCGGATAAGTGAATGCAGTAGGGTCGTAAGAGAACGCTGCTGCCCGGTCTGTTTTCTATGCCTCCCGTAGTCGCCTCTTACGGCGACAACCGTACGAGGGAAAAAGGGTGACGACAATTCGTATTCTACTCTGCCGCCATCTATTATTAGATGGTTGATTTGATATTAGATCCAAATCTAGATGGTTAAATAGATTTTATCATTATCATAGACCATACAGGGCATCTCAATGTTGCACTAATCCAATCCACAGCAATGTAGTGATTAAACGACCGCAATTACATTTCCAATTCAAAGCCTACCTCGAGGCCTGCCGCTGGAATAATACAACGTCACACCGCTGATATGACAAATGTCGTAAGGTCAACGACCGCTATCAATCAGCAGTAATCCGCCACCACAGCGTGTATACACAGGCGACGCAACCATATCTAAATTAATTTGCATCATTGTGTATTAGCGTATAAAATTAATCACCGTAGTTTGCAATAATATTATTAGTTTTAGCTGCTATGGATCTCTGAGGGTAGGATCTTGAGATGTACAAATATTATATTGTAGCGTGTCTATTATACACAGGTGACAAAGGACTTCGGATGATTTTGACAAAGGAGAGAATAAGATAAAAAGAATCGGCCATGCTGTGCCGACCTAAAATAACAGTGGGATAAGGACAAGATAGAAGCACAAGAAGACACAGGCGACTCAACTATAATAGAATTTATTTGCATTATTGTGTATTGTATATTAGTCGCCGCTTGCACTATCAGTTTTTTTTAAACGTTTAGCTTTCCAAATGCTCACAGAGAAGACATGAACAACACAGGGGTTGTCATAACAATGTGGCAGTGGTAAAGTCAGCATGATGAAGAAACTTATATTACCTTGCGGAGAGACAAAGTCAAGGACCGCTATATCCACGCATGAAACGCGCTTAGATAAGGTGGTGGTGGGCCTATATTGAAAACGGGAAATCATAAATTATAATAGGTTGCTTACTCATCACCTATTAAGACTGCATACTTCATGCAGACTTTCTTCGTCCGCAAACAGATAGCTTCTAGAATGTAGTCTAACATTACTGCATTGATCTATTGCTAAAGTCTGATTTTTAATTCCGTAGAATTCTGACATTTCACAAGTGTTGCTACCAAAAAACCTCTCCTATTAAAAAGGAACCCGTTTAAGTGCAATAAAAAATTAAATTCTAGATTATTTTTTATGTTTTACCTAGAAAAAAATACATTTTAAACTTCCTGGTATATTTAAAATATTGTGACATTTTATACTACCAAATTATCAAAGTTATACTTTTAAGTAAGCAGGTTATTTTTCTTTACCTGGCTTCACTCCTTCCTACTAAGTCATGTGTCATAAACATTTTTAATCAAAAGCTTTTTCACTATTTTCGTAATCCATCAAAAAGAAAAATTATAAAATAGAGCACGTATGTGATGTCACATTGATTGTTGTATTAATAGACCGAATTTTTTTTTACTTTTAAATCTATGATTATATTGGTTATATTGGTTATATTTGTTAAGTTACTGTTATTTTGTTACGTTTTATCGTATAGAAAAAAAAATTGCACTTCTTTAGATTAAATTTGATTTGGAGATAGTTTTAGACCCTGAAAAGGACATAAGCTGCTTTTTCTGCGGAAGGATATCTTATTCCCATGGGCATTATAACAAATTGGCCGCGGTGATAAGCTAGTAGGATTAAGTTAAGAACTAAAAAAAGGTTTCTTAAAAAAATTGAATCAAAACTATGTTTTGTTCCTTTGTCTGTCTATCTGTATGTTTGTTGAATCAAATACAGTTTTCACAATTGTTATTTTATATTGATTATTTAACAGTTTGTAATAAAAAGGGACACAAGTACACTCGACATAAATCGACATAAAATGGTTAAATTCACTAACAATAAATAGACTCAGATGTAACTCTAATTGAAATCTGGAATTTATAAAAAAATGTGCCCGGGCAAAAACGTTTGTGATCACTAATATGTAAAAAAATGACAGCTGTCATAGTTCTACGGAATAAAAAATCAGACTTTAAGTTTAGATCCGGCGATTTTGACAGTTGCGTGACGTTTCACGCCAATTTTATTGTAAATCATGAATTAAGTTAAACGTACCTGATGTGGAGAAAACGTTGGGCGCGAATTAGGCGCACCCGGAGGGCCTGGCGGCGGAGGGTACCTTTGGTACGTGCCTGGGGGCCCATATGCCCCCGGAGGCTGTTGAGGCCCACCCGGGGCCCCAGCGCCATATGGGGGTCCGCCATAACCTCGTGGAGGCTGTAACATAAAATGTAAACCTATTAGTATAATGAAACAGTAATTTTGTCTTGTAGCATAAACAAGGAACTATCTTAAATATTTTGTAATAATTAAGATAGAAGTTACTTTAAATTGTCAATAAGGTCTTTACTTTAGTAGTCTATTAAACACTTCATTGATTGCACCCGCATTAACAAAATGACTTTTTAAAAGTCGGATTAAATGTCACACAAAGCTTGAAGATGCAAGAATTTTTGCTAAGCAAATAAAAAAAAAAAACCCGACGACACCGTCTATGTTAAGTGGCGGAACTACATAATATTCTTATATCCGTAGCGCCATCTATTACTTGACAGGTAAATTACAAACCCCGATTTTCAAGCGTCAACACCCAATAACTTTTAAACGACTTAATCGATTTTTATCAAACATGGCTAAAAACTACGCCAAGGGAAGTTGCTTTCACATAAAAAAAACCCCATTGAAATTGGTCCATCCGTTCGAGCGCTACGATACCACAGACAGATCGACAGACGTTAGCGTCAAACTTTTTACAGCCCTCTTTTTGACGGGGGTTAATGATAGTTAAATTATACGCCATAGTATTGTTTTGCCATTCGACTTACAAAAGCATGAAGAATTCAGCTCATACAATCGGTTGAGGATAACAGGTTGAAAATTGAGTTTCCAAGATTTGACCTAACACATACATAAAAGATAGATTGCAAGTTAGTAAAAGCTCCGCAAGAAATACTTGTATGTATTTAAACTTTTAATATGTATTGTACATATTTATGAAGTATATTTACAAAGACGTAACATTATTTTTTGGTTAGAATTGTTCAATTTTGAAGGCCATGAGTGTAGTTCATAAAAAAAAATCTAATTCAGCCTGTAAAATCTGCATGTCTTCTCTTTCTTCGGCAATTTGAAGCTTGAAGACGTTACGGAGCAAAATTGCAGAGTGGCGAGCATTTGACACCTGTTTTCACGCAGGGACAGCTGCGTCCGCTACAGCCTGAATTGCACTTGCATGATAAAAATCATTGTTGCGGAAATTAGATCCTGTTCGGCCTTTTGCATTTCCATTGAGTGGCATCTTTTTCCGCCCCAACCACTATTGAACTTGGTGGCAAGTTCGGAAGAGTGCGATGTTGCACCATCTTTCGCTGTAGGCAAACAGGCGAGGTAAACCTTAGCAAAGACGGCTGTTTTTATATTTTTTTGTAGCGCAGGCTATTGAGAGTTTGTTCAGTGTAATCTCCTCCATACAGAGCTACTAGACACTTCGCTCCGACATCTGCGATGGCTTGGTTAGTAAGCTGAATTAAGTTGGAAAAACACTTCAGCTGTGGTGATGAGTTTAACGTTTTTTTTAATTGATCACGCTAAGTCCCTTAGGTCTTATGGCCTTAGGCTCTTTCTACCCCATTAGGGGCAAAGACGTGACAGTGAAGATGACCTCGAATTTCCTTGAAATTGAACATCGGAAATCATTCGTTAAAACAAATGATTTTCCTTATTGTAATAGCATTTAATCTACTTATCCCGAAAATAACATCAATAAAACATTAAACTAACTACCATACGTAGGGTACTATGTATACGATCGAACCACCAAATGCGCTCATCAATTATGATAATAAAAACCCTTTGTCATATGCTGCGTTTCAGTCCGCCCATAAAATTAAAACGCTTTTACTGTAATATCAATTTTCAGCCAGATAACGTGTCTAAATAATTGACGTCCGAAATAATTCGCTGTGCCAACAAAGTCTCTCGCTTCGGTTTTCAACTCTCATTTTGTTCTATGATGGAAATTCAATTATTCGTACGAACCCCGCTTTGACGGGCTAAACGAGCGTCGGGGATCGGTATTACACTTTGATCGAATACTTTATCATCTTCAAACTACATCATCGCAACTAGCATCCTGGATGTAGTTTGACTAGGAGATATGGGACGTGTGTCCGCCAATTAGAGTTACATTTTTACGAACATTGGGGTGTTTTATGGCGGATTCAATGATTTATAGGGGCGGTGTTGCGGGGTGTCGCGGGCGGGGCGGGGGCGAGCAGGGTTGCGCAGGGTGCGGCGCGGCGGGGACGGCAGCGCGCCATTGGCCGCTTCGGCATCGATCGCACTCCGAGCTAAGAAGCGGCCCGCCCGCGCCAGCCAGCCTCCACCTACGTTAATAAGTAATCATCCGACCCCGCGATACCTCAGCGAGTTTTCCGGATAGAGCTGGAGCCGCCGAGACGGGCCTCGTATCTCCAGTCGGCTGGAACAAAGAGCCACCGCATAGGGCGACATCCGTATTGATTTATGCAGTAATTGACCCGCGGGTAGGTGCGCAGCCCGCGCACCGCCTCCACCCGCCACGCACCTATTTGCTTTTGCACGCACCACTATCTAAAATAACCACACGTACAAAGCAAACACTTTTATATTTTCGATAGATGAGTTTTGGTATTTAATTGAAAACATAATTCCTATTGAAACAAAAGAGTATTGTAACAAAGAAAGACACAGAATACGAAATAACTCCGGCTGTAGTTCTAAACTTTAAGAGCCAGTATAAAAGTTCATTAAAGATTTGACGGGGCGATACCTACATTTTAGGGGATGGATCGCATAATGTCCCTCCGTCGAGGAGTCAGACCAAAGCAAACCGGCCCGTAACCTTTTAGATTGAAGCTCGAAAATCCGAGAAGCCGGCAATATAAGCCCCTGGGCTTTGGACGAAACGTAACACAAATGACTAATGTTTAAATTTAGTATACGGAACTGGGGCGGCAGGCAGCTAAGTCGAACCATTTCCAACTGGTGGTCAACAATGATGATGCCTTTGTCTTCAGTTGACCATGATATGTCTTTTGTTTTTTTGATATTTGTTACTGAATCAAAGCCGGTACGTAAGTTAACATCTAATATGGTAATGTAGGCTATATACTTACAAGCATTGTGTAGATTGGATAGCCTTTATGACAAAGGGCTTACTATCTTTTCAAATTGATCAATTCTTAATGTCTTATTTTTACTCTGGTATTCAAACTATTAAATTTATCCACTTTCCTACATAATATAAGACTAAAAAACAACTTCACTCCCAAACTATTTAGATTCAAAGATTCAAATGTTTATTCAGTAATTAGACCTTTACAGGCACTTTTACACGTCGATAAGTATAATTTATGTTACGTGTAAAGTATATTAAAATTTAATTTATTTTTAAAAAGATCAAATTTAGATAAAATTTCTATGGGTGGTCCCTGACAAGTATACCCTTTCCAAAAAATAGGATTTTTAAAATTGGTCCAGGCATCTTCTCATAAGTTATAATAACCGCTATGGTAGTCAGTTATATAAAAGTTGTTGCATTTATTGCCTAAATATAATCAGTTAAGAATCAAAACAAAAATCTCACTTTGATTTCTGTGTGTGCAGGCCGATCTCAAACCCTTATGTTCTTTTTGTAATATAAGTGTACACATACCTAACCAATAAATTGCGTTACTAAAATGGCTTCGTATGAATGAAGATAATCCATTGATTATCCTCAGGATAATGATGACAAAGGATTGTCTTCATTCAGACGAATTCATTCAGATAATTTTTATTTTGTATGGAACCCAACATAATAATTAAGCAATTTATTGGTCAAGTATGTGCATTTATATATGTTTTGATTTAAAATTCTGTGATTTTCTAATTTCTTCTGTTAAAAATAATTATCATTTCCTATTTCGATGATGATTATCATTTTTTCTGTGGTTCAACGATTTTAATTAATAAAAAAAAAAACATTTTTTTTCTGGAAACCAATATAATCAGTAAGTAATACTTTATTGTATACCAAAAAATAATAATAGTTAAAATGTACACACAGAAAATTACTTAGAAATGTACACACAGAAAAAGACATAAAAATGTAAAATGGGCGGTCCCATCGTTAAAAAAGAATTTCTTTCAGACGAACGATGAATGGAGAGAATATAGAAAACGCCACCATTTTTCATATGAGTCCTATAGACCAAGGTCTGTTTTGTATTTCAAAAATAAGTCCTTCAAAACATTTTTGTCCCTCTTTCTAATACACCACGACCTCTGTGCGGGCGTCTGTATGAAGACAATCCACAGTAATCATTTTAATGAGGACTATCCACTGCAGTGGTCACTAAGACAATTTATTGTCTTAGTGGATTGTCTTATCAATGGCTTCGTATGAATGAAACGATCCACTAAAGTGGATTGTTCCCAGGACAATGATCAGGACAATCCAATGAAATGGGCTATTAACTCACAGGACACTACATACTTGGAATTAGACAAGACAACGAATTGTCCTGTCAATAGGTAGTCTGTCTGTCAAAATCGTATGAATGAAGACAATCCACTAAGAGAATTCTTTGTCTTAGTGGGCTGTCTTCAATCAGAAGCCATTGAGAGGAAAATCTACTAAGATAATGAATGTCTTCATTCAGACGAATGCATTGATAGGACCATCCACTAAGACAATGTTGTCTTCATTTAAACGAAGCCATTGACAAGATAATCAACTTAGATGATGATCGTTTTCATTCCGACGAAACCATTAACAGGACAATCCATTTGGACAACGATTGCCTTCATTCAGACGAGACCATTGACAAGACAATAAAAGTAAAAAAGACTGACAACTGTAGTAGGTTAAACCTGTATTACAGTGCGCCAATGCTCCCACACTGTATGTATTAGAGTTTTTAAAAAACTTCATACATATATCGGAATTCAACTATACAAATTAAACAAAACAAGAATATAAGTACTAACAATCTACAGAAAAATAAAATGTTTATAGTAATATTAACAACAAATAGGGCTATCATAAATAAGTAACGCTATATAATAAATAAATTAATATGATTTTACAAATATAGATTATTTAAGTTGCACAAGGAGTTGTTCTGTTTTATCATAATCAAGAGATAAAAAACGTAAACAGAGTTTTTTTTACAAGTATAACTAGAAAGAGATAATAAAGACAGTTTTGAATGAACTTTGTTTTAGAGAACGGACCTATGCCGCAAAAGAATCTATGTGAGAATTCTATGGAAAAGAGGGAAGACGGAGCTGCAAGATGATTACGCTTGGATATATTTGGTTTGTAAGGGGTGTAGTATGCTGTTAAGAAACAATATTTAGGATATATAGTTGTCTAACTGATAAGTGATTTTAGTTGATGATAGTTGAGAGTAGTAGATGATGATCCCTAAATATTTTATTGACTCAGAAGAAGGTATAGGAAGACAAGTGCATTTGAGAAAGTGTTGTTATTTGTATGTGATTATGCAATGATTGAGAGAGATTCTTAAGTCTGCTTTTTTTAGTTAAATTATAGATTAAGAAGTTGACAAGTTGAGTTTTTTGTACATTAAGTGTCAGAAGATTGAGATTAATCCAATTACAGAAGAGTCCAGGCCGCATTGTGCGTGCTGATATGTCTTCTGCCAGGATTATGCAGAAAAGAGTAGGACAGTGTCATAAAAAAAGAACGGGACCTAAAAATACTTCCCTATGGTACACCATACTAGACAAGGAACCTGAGCGGAGTTAATTATTAATAGATACACATTAAGTTCGATTTGTTAGGTAACTCTCAAAGTTTCAGTTGGATGTTACGCCAATATTCTCAAATCACTAAGACAATGATTGCCTTCATTCAGACAAAATGATTGTCTTTATTCATACGACCCCATTAGCTGGACTATTCACTAAGTCAATAAATTTATTCTGACGAAACCTTTGACAAGACAATCCACTAAGACAATGATTGTCTTCATTCAGACGAAGCCATTGACAGAAGAATCCATTAAGACAATGTTTGTCTTCACTCAGACAAAGTCATTGAAAGGATAATCTACTAAGAGTCATTGTCTTTATTCAGTCAACGCCATTTACAGGACGATCCACTAAGACAATATAGAGTACGCGTGTTTTTTTTTTTAATATGTTTAATCGTAAGTTCTCGTCAAAAAATTGCCGCCTAAAAATAAATCAGTGCTGAAACACATGTATATGGTGTAGAAAATAAATATTAAAAACGCAACTAGATTACAATAACTAAAACGCGCTATTTTAAAATATGACGTTAAAGCCTACAATACCGTCGCCATAGAAACTTCTTGTGACAACCCAACTAGAGACAGGAACACAAATAACATTTTATAAACGCAGAGTCACTTAATCAATGGTTTCTTTACTGTTCTGTTCTGTTCTGAGTCCTCCCAGCCAGCAGTTACGCTGCAAGAGCTTATGAATGAGGTTGACCTTGGAGAGTACGTCATCACGCTTGCAGACCAAAGCCGATGCATGTATATCGTCCTCAGTCCCTAGAACATGGCGACGCCAAACCACGTTATACCACTCTCATGGCTCGAGAAACCAGTTAGACTAGTAGATAGGGATAAAGGAGTGTAGGAGATATTCGCAGTCAGGGAGTAGGGGAGAGAGAGGGAGTTGAAAGAACCGACCGAACACCAGCATCAAATCAGTATGGGGAGGATAGATATAATACTTGGTGTGTGATATATACTTGGAAGGATAATAGACTGCTTTGTTGTTTTGTATCCGTCGCGTTGCTCTGCAGGTCTTCTTCGTAAGATTAGAGATTTGTTGACACTGTCGTAATAGTGCAGCCTTCTGGTTTGTCTTCTGGAATTTGACTTCTGACTTCAGTTTACTGGTCTTGACACTCTTCACTTCTGGCTTCTGGGTTTTCTGTTTTTCGCAGCCGAGTTTCTGTTTCTGTTTACTGATTTTTCTGGTTTCTGTCGTAAAAGTGCAGCCTTCTGGTTTGTCTTCTGGAATTTGACTTCTGACTTCAGTTTACTGGTCTTGACACTCTTCACTTCTGGCTTCTGGGTTTTCTGATTTTCGCAGCCGAGTTTCTGTTTCTGTTTACTGATTTTCCTGGTTTCTAAGTACATTATTTTTTTTTTTTATGTAGTTCGATTTCTGAATCCTGCTTCTTTGTTCTAGGCTAATGGGTTCTGAACTTAATCAATGGTTTCTTTTCATACAAAAAAACTCTTCGTTTCAATGATTTAGAAAATGGGCTGCCATTGTCACAAAATAATTTCCCTGAAATTTCCCTTTGCTACGCGTAACGCGCTTGATCGTACTTACTTAAGTACCTATATGTTTTTGTTTCTTTTAAACTAGTATTCCGCCTGGCGACTTTGACCGCGCTTTTCTCCGTTTTCTTTTCGTACTTTTAAAATACAACAAAATTAGTATGGGGAAATGGCGATTCTACGATTACGATGCTATTACGATGAAGCATCCCTTTTACTCGCTCAGGGAATGAATATCGAAAAATCCTTTACTAGTGCGTTCCTAAGTCCCATACAACCTACCTGCCAAATTATCAACTCTGCCAAGGTCTCTAGATATGCAAGTAATAAAAGTAAGTAACTAAGCTTACCTATATACGTACTACTTCCATGATCTTGATCTAAGGTTTTGACTTTGCTATAAATGTCAGTCAGTCCTATCATTTATATCTCATCATTAAGATAAGAATATAATGAATAATGACTGACTGACTGACTCACATATAGATTAGAGAAATACACATAAAGAATTAAAACATTTATTTATTAGTTTTTTTTTTCTTGTGCAATTCTTTTTTACTGTTCCCGCTATCCATTTTTTACATGTTTCATCATCCGCCGGAAATCTGGAAATATCAAATTGCTTAAAAATCCCCGAACACCCAATCCAAAAAAATCCCCGAAATATTGGGTAAGTTTTAGAGGATTTGCTGAGAACCCGAAATAAAATAATAAACCGACAAATTTAATAATACAATGCTAAGCTAGCTTCTATCCGAAAGTTTGTACTACGTTGACCGGTTTGTGCGACAAATGTTTTGACGTTATTTTGAAAATAATTTTTAGGTTTTTGCTATTTTATACAGTTTTTTCATGATACTCGTATTATCAATGATTTAACTCAGTAACCTAGTTCCTTTGTGATTTGAGATAGTAATACGTGATCAAAATACAGAAAACAGTGTACTTACGCATGAAATAAAACTCCCTCTTCTTTTCGTGCATTATTATTGCTTTTGCAACCCAACACAGAACACCCCACCATTTTTTAGGCTGCATACAATTACTACATATCCGTTCATATGACTCTCAGTTATTATTTAATCCTCGAAACCTTTTGTTTGTACAAATTTAAAAGTACTTGACATCAGTTTGTTTTGATAAGTTTCGCTTTGTTTTGATAACTTGACAACCCGACCATGAACAAATGCTCGGACGGTGATAAGGACAAAACACGGCACTCTTTTCTTTTTCTTCTTTTAGAATTCAATAAGAATATCTCACTCTATCGAAGCGTGTCAGGCCCTTGCTTTGTTTAGTGATTCCGCGTTTCAAAAATGGTACCTCATAAGCTGTCAACCAATTGTCAACGCACGTTTTTCTTTTTCGGGTACGTTCGATAATACGAGTGAAGTTTATTAAACTTTTACACACATATCGATAGTCAAACTACATGGACGGACAGTCTAACCGAACGCAATGTAGACTTTGTTATCATTTCCCTTTTTTTGGATGTAGCCAGAAGGTACGATGGCGCTAATGTATCCACACATGTGGCATTCCAAACCAAACACTTGCCTTGTTTCCAAGGGACTAAAGAAATAACCTCTGGACGCTTGCCATCAGTGCAGAGTTTTGGAAGATTCCGAGGCTAACCTCAAGAGAAACAGATGGAATTTTAGCCGTCGCCAAGGCTCTACAAATGATGTCGTTAAGCGAGATATGCCGTGGGATTCGTCCTGCGCTTTTGGTACAAGCAAACCGAGACAGCGCGAGTGCAAGCCCGTTAAGAATGCAACCGGATTCCGGTCCGGCCCGTCACCACGGCCGCACTCACCCACTTGCATTGCTATTATGTCATTACCACGGCCTAAACATTAACCCCTTTAATAATAAATGTGCAATATCAACGAGCGATAATATACCAGTGGACATGGCATAAATTGATTGAAAGTGAAGTCTGTTATTCTGACGTTCTTGAGTGCATGCAAATGTAGCGTTTAGAAAACGATATGTATATGGTTAGACGAGTAAGAAACACACTGAACTAAAAATACCGAATGAATAAGAAAATAAAGGATAACGACATGTTACGTATCGCTGTTAAGGAAAAAGATTTTGATAGGAAGATATTTTATAGGAACAACATACAATACCATGACAAAGAAATTACAAGGGGCAAGTATATTCATTGATCATGATAACAATAGTACAACAGTAATAAATTTCAACAGACTTTTTTAGAAAATGACCTTCTGTACCAGCAAAATTAATGCGTGTAGTGTAGCGGTAACAGACGAAACTAAACAATGCGATTATCAAAAAATGTAAACACAGTTTAACAGTAAATGTTAATGACCTATGACTAACCCAAGGCTCCAGTAATGTGTAACATCGGCATTCAGACAGACAGTGGCACTCAGCTCTCGCTGCCGGATACGGACAAACGTTACATAACTTTGATTGTGTTTGTAAAAAGTTGGGGATTCCCTTTACCACAGGCGCAACTTACACAGACAAGACTGCAAAAGTGTGCGTTTCTCGTCTTCCTTTACATATTAAGCGCCGCCGGGCTATCCCTTTACGCAACTACAAAAAAAGGTGAGCCATAACTATATTGTTACGAGAAAAAGAAAATGAATGAGATGACGGTTATTACTATTATTACTTATTTAACGGAGCTCCTGTGAGAAGCGATAAAAGGCCCGCTGACCGGTTTAGTTTTTATACGTGTTTGAGTATCAACAATGGGACGTAAACCGTTTTCATCGAATCATCTGTTTCGACTTCCGACGCGTGCCAGGAACAACAGTACTTTACAAAGGACCTGTCGCAACCGTTCGTAATCGAACAAATACCGATTGAGCGTTCGTGCTTTCGGTAATAAAATTTTATTCTCACGAACAATGCATTCATTAACAACTTGCAGCGCCTTACAGCAACTCTAAAACAAAAGGGTTGCATGTTTGCAGCTTATAATTTGTAACATTAGTAAGAACAAGCAACGCTTATGGTGTGTTGTCATTATAAATGCGTCTCTCAATCGGTGTTAAGACGAGAGTTAATTTTAACTCTCGTCTCGGGTAAGAATTTCAGGCTCGTCCAGTAGATTAGCTACGTTCTAGCGGAAGGTAAATAGAAATGTCTGTTTAATTATAAGACTATAAATAGAAGGAACATTACGTTGCGTTATGCGGTCGGTTACGGCAAGTTATTTCGGTCTGCCCCGTCACGAGTCCCGTGAATGTCAAGCTCGCGGTAACTCAGTGCTGTGGTTGGGCAACAGGTTGTTAGCACACGGATCTTACATGACAGGTTAAATTATGTAAGATTAGATAAGATTTTAAACTGCAGTTGTCCCAAAGTCTAATTAACTGGCCGTTTAAGTTTGCTTTTGACTCTTTATAGGTTTAATGCTGCATCTCGCAGTATCATTTCAACAATGTAGGTAGCATTATTCGTGCAATAAGTGGTATCAAACAAAGAGCCACGTGTTTAAGTTTGTTTTACCTTCATGTTGCTGAACTAGTCAAAATGTTGACTAGCGACATGTATTGACAGCCAAATTATCTATTACGAAATATTAGCCAGGGACATCAAGCTGACGCGTGGTGATGATGGCACCACCGCTTTCTTCTCCCACGGGTGTAGTAAGAGATTACTGAGGAAGGCGGCGTCATTTGTGGAAGGCTATATGTATTCTATTTACGATTGATCACTAAGTCTGCCCAGCGGGGTTATTAAGGACAAATCCTTTTTATTAGGCATGTTGTAAGTTGTAAAACGAACTTTTATATCGTAAAATCTCAATCTTACCTAAGTCTAACAGATGCAAAGGTGATTGAAATTCGTTAAAACAGATAGCAGAGTGCCATAAGCCTCGTGAACAGGGAGCAGAGAAAATATAAAAGTATTGTAATGACGAAATATCTTTAAAACTCGCGTCATGTCAAATGTCAAACATGACGCGAGTTAAGGTGCATTTGGTTTAACGTACTACAAGTACCGCAACCAGATCATAAATCGATTTAAATATAACACTTACCAGAAACAAATATCACGAATATCAATCAGCACAAACAACCAGCAAAACACGAGAAGTGTAAACAAACGGATTACAAGTGTTACTGACCTATTAAAGCGACCCCTTTCCCACCCAAGACGGTTCAATAAAGAACTCCCTTTAGGTACATGCTATCTCGAGTACATAGGAGTGGCGGTCGTGACCTTTTAATGTAGACTACACTTCAATCTATAGACCCTCCGCTATGTACCTACCGACAGCTCATGGATTAAAGAAATATCCACCCTCTAGATGCGGCATCCGCCTGACATTTTTGTCGTTATTCCTATCTCACATTGTAAGAGACTCTCTACATTAAAATTGTTCTAGAAGTTTGCAGATTTCATTACTTCTCAGGTATTAAAGGTTTTGGACTTTGGTAACGGATTAACTAGTATTAATCAAGACTAAAAGCCAAACTTTTGATTTATATGCGAACCAATACTCTCACTCACTCATATTTCGCGAGATCAAATAAGATGCAGATAAATACGTTGACGCAGATTGTACTGATAAGACATTACAAAATACCATTTATTAAATGCCATGTATGACATGCATCGTGAGTAAGGTAAACGAAATGGTTCAAATTTTAAAAAAATCATGCGAAAGCCATAAAGAAGTAGGTAAATAAATACATATAGAAGATCGGAACGACAAACATACTTCGTTAAAAGGATCATGGATGTACAATGAATACATATATTATATGTAAAGGTTAGGTATACAGATGATGTACTCTAAGAAAGTCATTAACCTTTCCGACTGCGCTCAGAACAAGGTCCTTGGCAGTGGCCCCTTTTCCATATACATTCGGATTTATCGATGTTAGTTTATGTTACGTCACATCGGTTGCATCATGAAGGTCGGTAGCGATTGTAATGAGACTTTTATGGGTGATAAAAATAATTTCCACTGCTATCATTTGATACGAAAACATTTTGAAGACTTGATCAACCGACGTACTGTTTGTTCAAGGATTACATGACGATAATAAGAAGACGTACGTTACATTACATATGTTGTAAATTGTAATAAGAACTTATTGATAAAACATATTATAATGAAGCAGTGTAAGTGATAACGTGCTTGACCTACACAGGCCTCCCTTGTTATTAATCCGAAGTTTTGATTTTAACCGGCGACTGACGAAGGGAGCCGGCAATTACGGGACGGTTTAACGACCCAATTACAACATTCAACATATTGTATGAATGAATGCAAGCCGCGTGACGGTGACGACTTGACGAGTGACGTTTTTGTTTTCCAATAACGACCGCGAGCGAAGGTGCAACGACGACGTTGCATCGTTATGATTGAAGGAGGGCGGTCGATATTCTGTCGTATTGGATGATATGAATTATGATAAACCGCCGTGATTAATTTTGGTAAGAAAATGCAAGGCTGTTTTATGTAATCGGATTGAATGAATAGTGCAAGTTAGTAACTGATCTTACATGCAATTATGTAACTACAATTTGGCAGTCTTTTTAAATTGTATATATACTGTAGTCTATTCATGTCAGTCAACCAACAATAATTTACATTCCATCTAAATGATAAATATATAAATCATTTATCAGAGCATTTCGGCAAGCACCGTTTGATGAACGATTTTTTTATGAGTAGTGTACGCGCTCGAATCAGTATTGGCACATGCCAAGTGAAATTGTAATAGACGCCAGTTAAACGGTCATTGACCCGATGCGGTAGACGATCGAGGCCGAGTCCATTATCGAAGCACAGCACAATGACGCGATTATCGGAAGGCACGCGGGTCCGAGACGGCTCACATTGATTTTACGAAATCTGCACCACGGACGGAGAACGAACGGTTGAGACCGTCGGCCCATTCATCTCGTTTTCATGTACACACCGCCGCTATTACCATACGAAAGCGAGAGCGAAATTTACTCGGGTTGCACTACGCACAGCCACGTACTGGCCTAAATACGAAGAGAGAATAGATATCGAACACTGACACACGCTAATTGATCGGATGCACTAATGCACTTACCTATACAAAGTTTACCGTCTGGCCGGCCTACTATTGCATTGTTTTGATTGATGCCAAAAAAACTACCATCTCGAATGTTGATTACACCTCTGCTAAGAAATTTTGAAATATAATTGGTTCGAAAGGGGATCCAAAAAGTATACATATGTGGCTTGTTACAACTCTTGATCTCGTTAGATATAGAAAGACATCATCATATCAGCCGCAAGAAGTTCACGGCTGGACATAGTCCTCCCCGAAGGTTTTCCAAAACGAACGACTGGAAACGAAATAGGTATAAAAAACATGGGTGGGTCAAAAAGACAGAACAAAGAATTTTCCGAGGCCAATAAATATGTATAGTGAAGAGCAGCAAAAATAATGCCGTGAAAAAATGTTAAGAAGAAGAAAGAGCATTTAGAAAGTATCCTTTTGGATTCAACTTGTTGACTAACTAACTGGTCTAACCAATCCAATGTGTATTGGTGTCTCAAGACAATAGTCAAGGTAAGCAAACTCACACATACCCACATCACACACAGCTAAATCTAAATATAGCGGGCGCCGATATCAGCGGCTCGCCCTTGAACCAGTCGCACGGAAACATTTTATTATTATTACAGAGCTGTCGGCGAGCACGAGTATGTCGGGTCGACGACCCCACAACCACGTGTCTCCTTATCGACAACTATCTAACACGATTGTAGGTAAACAACATGCCGAGATAAATGACTAATTCCATAATGCTCGCCTATTTCAGTCATTCATAAATAAAATCAGCGTAACGTCATAGCGATTTCGATGACAATACTCAGCCGTTTATTTCGCTATAGTCGCTCAATTACAACATGGCGCCAGTCAGAAACTTAAAACATCTTCAACTCCAGTGAAGCAAAAAATTAAGACTGAAAAATGTGAGGTGGCTTTTTCGGAGGAATCCCACTTCTGATACCCAAGCACCGAATTCCGTGAATCATCAGACGAATGTTTTATTTTGAAAAGTAACGTTACGCAGCGTCGTAATTTGTCGTGTTATAATTGCAGAAACCCGTGACGGTCGCCACAAGCGTACCGTGGGAAGTGGGACAGCGTTACGTAACCGGTATTTGTTACCGGCCAACCTACACGGAACATCCTTACAAACGCATACGACCTTGAATGTGAACTCGAAAGTGTAAACAGGCACGTGCTCGATGCATTGTTTTATGGCAGCCTGTTGTGGACCGAGCAGAAGCCCGTTTCAACCATAATCTAAATATAAACAAATCAATGCGAAACTATCCGTATAGGGTTGGCTGACTTACTTTTATCGATCATGTCAAGCATGAATTTCAAGTAATCACAATAGAAATAGATTTAATTGGAATAAAGATTTCATAAATAGAATCTGTTTCTAATAGGATTTCCCGCTCCCGCTCCATTTGCATTACCGTCATTTGCTAGAGCAAAAGAGAGCGACGGATCTATTTACCTCAATTTTTTTGTCTCTCACTCAAAGAATAACGAAGTCTTATAAAAATATAAATTTGCAGCCCCTAATGAACCCCTGGGGATGCCGGATGCAAGTTTTTAAAATCCAATTAATGGATTATTATTTTTTACTAATCACTAATTAAAAAATGTCATGGGTCTCGCTTCAAAAATTACGGAGATTCATACAAACCTGCAACCCCTATTTCACCCCTATAGGAATGTAATTTTCAAAATCTAATAAAATGCATTATTATTTTCTACTAACTACTAAACCAAAATTAAAATTTCATGTGTCTCACTTTAAAAATTACGCAGTTTCATACAACCTGGCAGCCTTTATTTCACCGCTTTAGAGATGGAATTTCCAAAAATCCTTTTAGCGGACGTCTCCTAGTCTCAATCTACCTTTCTGCCAAATTTCATCTTCATTGGCTAAGTAGTTTTTGAGATTTCGTGATGAGTGAGGGATTCTCGCTTTTATATATAGATAGATAACGTTATAGATAAAAATTTGAAATTGTCCTTTTTATCTCACGATGTAATAAAATACCAAATGTATTAAAACCAAAATATAAAGTCACGACAAAAGCCACATTAAAGAGAGATGAAACCGCCGATGGTCCCGGGCACGTTCAACAAGAAAACATTCAGCGATTTTAGCTTCATTGTGTTGCTCTCTCCATTTGGAAACGCTGTATTGGAGCGTACAGAGCAGATAGAGAAGCGAAAACCCTTTCAGGTCCGCCAGATACACGTGTCAGATGTCAAGTAACATTCACGTTGATCCCGTCAAACACACGTCCCGGTCCCGCCGCTGTGGTTTTACATAATGTATGTGCGATATACTACAAGTGGCGAAATGGCGGCGGAGTCTGCCGCATCCACAGCCTTTACTCCGTTTTGGAGCTGAGCTCGGAACGCACAAATCTCCGCCTGGAAGCGAGTAATATTTGCCTACACATCAAACTTTCACTATCACCGTGCGCTTTCGTTTTTATATCTGCTAACAACGACGGATCCACTTTGTTATTCCTCCGTGATGTTTTTTTCTCTTTAAGCCGTCAGCCATCGTTTTGCAGTGAGCGTTAGATTCACCAGTTGAGTCGATCTCGATTTGTCCCGTTTGCACTATTCGCATAAATTTCGAATTGCCCAACTTTGAACGAAGCCTCAATCACTGATGTCTAAATTGACAGTTCTGATTGAGAATCATACACCAAACAATCAGTCGCAGATTGGATACTAACTAATCCTTATACATATACATCGAGAAAGCTTAAACCCAATCACTGGCTCCCCATGTAGTGCCAGTCAGCTGTTGTAGAATGCTGTTGCGGGTCTGTAACTTCGCTAGTTGTTGATGTGGGGCGTACGTAAGACTGCGATCCAGCGTTACTTTGACGTATTAAGAGGTATTTTGGTGGGGTTATGTATTAGGCTGGAGCCAGCGATTGTCACATGACTAATCCTATATTTTAAACGAACTTGTTTATATGTAAATATCATGAAGATATCGGAAACGGTGATGTTGATGAACTTAATGATTTTGATGAAACTCCTTTAGAGAGTGACGTGGCCAAAAAAATGATTGTCAATTTCTGTTCTTTAAACGAATATTTCCATATCATTATGTGTTATTGTTATTATTTATTTATTAATATTATCCCCCCTGCATCTTATTTTAAGGGTGCAAAATAAGAGGTTGAAAGTTTGTATGGAAAATATATGCTCCAATTTCCATAAAATTTGTCACTATAGCTCCTACATACAAATAATCAAAACAAGTATATTCCGGTATTCTAAAATCCTTTCTATCCAATCAGTCTATGGAAAAGAAAAAACTTTGAATGTACCAGCTGCTTCTCTTCCCGCGCTAATCGTAGGAGCCGATCAAGGGAATGGGCGAAAATGCAAATCATATTATAAGGCGGCTAGCAACCCATCACTATTTTGATTCCTTAATCACCTTCTCGCCCACCGCCACGCTAACAGCCTTTGAGTTCTGTGGCCCTAAGGTCTAGAGCCGCAAGACCCAAAATGCCCTGTCTGCCCCGTTAGGGATAAAGACGTTTAGTATGTATGTAGCCCATTCATTCTTCCTTGCTGGTCTGGGAGAAAAGAAAAAAACTTAGAATGTACTAGCTGCTTCTCTTCCCTTTATTCACTCATTGTTGGATATAGGCCTCTTCATGGAGTTTCAATTCAACCCGGTCTTATGCAGTCCGCATTGAGGTCTTGCCCAATATTTTATATATGTCATGCATGCCCAGCGCATAGGTGGCCTGTCAAAATTTCTCCGGCATGACCGAGGTCTCCATTCTGCAATTTTACGCGCCCAAAGACCATCTTCTCTTCTGCTCATGTGTCCAGCCCATCTCCATTTTAACCTGGTCACTATTACTGCGATATCAGTGACTCCAGTGCGTTTTCGTATGATGCTATTTAGGATACGATCTATGAGCGATATTCCCAACATCGCTCGCTCCATTGCTCTCTGTTCTGTCTGTCTATCAGTCACCTTTTCAAGCTGAAACGGCTGGACTAAAATTTGGCATGGAGATACTTTCAACCATGAGGATGGAAATAGGTTTTGATCGCGATAATCGACCTCCACGCGGGCGAAGTCGCGGGCGGAAGTTAGTATATGTAAATATATACAAATATACTTAAACGAAAAGTATAGGACGAAGAAATTTTTGATCTCATAATTTTGAAAGGCACAAGACCTAATAATAAATATTGATTAAAAAAAATCGAATGTTCGAAATTAACTTTTTTCAATTTTTTTCAGAGAGGGAGAGGTAGAGCCCCGGTCAATATTATGTTATGGCCACAGGTATGGCACTTCATATAACTTAAGTATCTTTTAAACCTATGTTATGGACGAAGTGATTAATTAAATTAGACTAGATTAGAATTAGAATAATGAATGTCCGCGCAGTGTGAAAAATGCCCAAAATGAGGGGGCAATGTGATAAAAACTTTTTAAATTATCAAATTGTCCGACATAAAGGTAACAATCGATCGTTCAAAACTATCGATAGTATCAATACTATCGATGGTTTTTGTATTGTGACTAGCATTACTATGGATACTCGATAGTTTATTTGTCGTCGATTCGATACTATCGATAGTATTGCTGGTTATCAAAAGTATTGCACTAAAACAGCAAACTATCGATATTTTAGCATTTTTCGATTAAAGCTATCAATTGTTTTAATTAAAATTGAAGGACCATTGACGTTCCTCTATTTATTGGTCGTCGTCGATAGGCCCTTTGTCTAGTTTTTGATCAGCCGCGCGTATGTCACGCGTTTGTTCTGTGTACTGTCATTGCCCGTAAGCTACAAGACAATAATCATAATGTCTGAGTGATAAATCTTTTCAAAAATTATTACTTCGCCCAAATTAGCTTGGAATTACTCATAATGCCCAGGCTGTTAGAAAGTTATCAAAATGTAATTAAAATACACCTAACGCCATCTGTTATCTTTACATGTAAACATTATGTACTCTGCTTTTGTCTATGTGCTCATGATAAGAAAAATAAAGTTTTGTCTATTGCTAACCGCCAACCAACGTATTTTATTAGGTTATGGGCCTCACCCAATTTTTGCAATAAAAATTGAAATTAAAATAGTTATTGTATTTAGTTTTGATCGCGTGTGTTATCAAGATGACTACTAATTTTTTGTCGAACGTACCGAAGCTCAAGGGTCGAGAAAATTACGACGATTGGGCGTTCGCAGGTGAAAATTTGCTGGTACTTGAAGGCGCTGACAAGTTCCTGAAGCAAGAAGTTGAAGCACAAGAAGCGGCAGATGCAAAAGCGCGAGCTAAATTGATTTTGACGATAGATGCGTCGTTGTTTGTGCACATAAAGGAGACAAAGACCACGAAGGAATTGTGGACAAAATTGAGAACCTTGTTTGACGATTCAGGATTTTCGAGGATTACTTTGCTTCGTCATTTAATATCAATCAGATTAGAAAACTGTGAGAATATGACTAATTATGTGACACAAATAGTAGAAACTTCGCAACGATTAAGTGGCACCGGATTCATAATAAATAATGATTAGGTCGGATCATTGTTACTAGCCGGTTTATCAGAAAAGTTTATTCCGGGATCCAAATCACAGCAGATTCCATAAAAACAAAGTTGTTGGATATGGAAAGTGTAGAAACCGTTGAAATGGAGGGTAGTGGCAGCTCAGCATTAATTGCACGAAGTTGGCAGAAAAAGAAACTGAGTAAAGTTGGCAGCAATAGCAAACATGGACCGTCATCGAATGTCTATGCTCAGAATATGTCAAACTCAAATGTCAATGTCAACATGTTACAAATGTAAGCAGACCGGTCATTATCGGAATCAATGTCCATTTAATGAAAAAACAGAGAAGAAAAAACAGACTAACGCTTTCAGTGTTGTTTTTCTCAGTATAAACTTCAATAAAAGAGACTGGTATATTGATTCGGGTGCAAGTATGCACATGACAGCAAACGAAAGTTTGTTGAAGAATAGGTTAACTTCGTCAAGTTTACCATAAATTATAGTTGCAAACGAAACGAAAGTACCTGTATTGTGTTCGGGTGATGTAGAAGTCACGACAAGTTACAACTACGAAATCACAGTGAAGAATGTGTTGTGTGTGCCGAGTCTCACTACTAACCTATTATCAGTGAGTGAATTAATCAAAAATGGAAACAGTGTTGCATTCGAACCTGGCCGATGCCTCATTAGAAACAAACAAGGCGATTTGGTTGCCGAGGCAGAATTAATTGATGGTGTTTATAAACTGATCTTGCAAACGGAAAGTTGTTTATTGACATCGTCTACAGTCGATGGTCAGACATGGGACAGGCGGCTTGGACACTTGAATAGCACTGATATGAACAAAATGAAGCAAGGTTTAGTTGATGGAATGTATTATCCAGACACATTTGTGACAGGCAAGTCAAGCTGTGATGTTTGTTGTGAAAGCAAACAGTCAGATACACGAGCCACAGAAATACTACAGATCATTAATTCAGACATTTGTGGACCCATGGAGTGTAAATCGATTGGTGGTGCAAGATATTTTCTATTGTTCATCGATGACTTCAGCAGAATGACCTTCATATATGATTTAAAAGCAAAAAGTGAAACATTGAAATGCTTTAAAGAATTTAAGTCAATGGTAGAGAATTATCAGAGCAAAAGAATCAAAATTTTGCGGACAGACAATGGATGCGAGTACTGTAGCAATGATTTTGAAGATTTCTTGAAGCGTGAAGGCATCATACATCAGAAAAGTAACCCATACACAAAAGAACAAAACGGTCTCAGTGAACGGTCAAATCGCACAATAGTTGAGAGAGCAAGATGCTTACTTTTTGAAGCCGATTTGGGCAAGAAGTTTTGGGCGGAAGCTGCTAATACTGCAGTGTATTTGAAAAACAGATCCGCAGCTTCTGGTATTGAAAAGACTCCATATGAGATGTGGTTTAATAGAAAACCAAATTTACAACATTTGCGCATATTTGGAAGTCCAGTTATGGTACATATACCCAAAGAAAGAAGGACAAAGTGGGATAAAAAATCCAAGAAACACATACTTGTTGGTTATAGTGAAAATGTCAAAGGGTATAGAATTTATGACCCTGTACGAAACCAGGTTTCTACAAGTAGAGATGTTGTGATACAAGAGAAGAAAATGCGTCCAGTAACAGTCACAGTTTCTATAGAGAGCACAGATTCAATGGGGGATGCTGTAGAGGAATCTGTGATGAAACTGGAATCTCTGAACGAGTCTAGTTCCAGTGAATCGGACTACTTAGATGTTGAAGGTGAAAATATACAGCCTGAAGCATGTGGAGAAAGCTTGAACACTGTACAAGCTAGTACAGTTCCACAGAAAACTTCAGAAACATCACAGGCAGGTCCTAGTATACCAATCCCAGTAGAAATAGCTGAAAAACGACAAAGGAGGAAACCTGAAAGGTATGGCTTTGCTAATATGTGTGCTACAGCTACTGGCAACGACGGGTTGACATATGCAGAGGCTATCAGCGGTCCTGAGAGACAACAGTGGTTGCAGGCGATGGCAGAGGAGCTGCAGTCATTCCGAGACAATCAAGTGTGGGAAGTTGTCGATACACCCAGTAACGCGAGTGTAGTGCAGTGCAAGTGGGTCTTAAGAAAAAAGATTGACTTTGACAATGAAGTGAGATACCGTGCGAGGCTTGTGGCCAAAGGTTTTACACAGAAGGCTGGTGTGGACTATCAAGAAACCTTCTCCCCTGTAATAAGACATTCCAGGCTTCGGTTATTGTTCGCTATTAGTGTACAGTTAGACATGGATATTACTCACTTAGATGTCACAACAGCTTTTCTTAGTGGTAACCTAAAAGAAAACATATTTATGCATTTGTCTTAAGTTTTCCTTCAAACAATTCAAATAAAGTTTTAAAATTAAAAAAAGATGTTTATGGCTTGAAACAGTCATCGCTTGCTTGGTATCAAAGAGTTGAGGAATCATTGTGTGATTTAGGATATAGTAAAAGCAAGTTAGAACCCTGTGTTTTTATTAAGAATCATAATAATAATAAGAAAACTATTGTAGGTATTTATGTTGATGATTTTTTAATATTTTCAAATTGTAAAAGTGAATCTGACAGCTTGATACAAACTTGAAGTCAGAAATTCAAAATAAAAAACCTAGGTCAAGTTAAACAGTATTTATGCATGAAAATTAACATTGATATAAAAGCAGGTGTAATTACAGTAGATCAGGAGCATTATATTGAACAATTATTAGAAAAAATTGATATGTCTGATTGTAATTCTGCTGAAACACCTATTGAGTGTAAATTGAATGTTGAAAAGTCTAATTCATGTGAACCAAAATTGCCTTACCAAAAATTAATAGGTAGTTTGATGTATTTGGGTGTATTAACTCGTCCCGATATTGCATATTCCGTGAGCTATTTAAGTCAATTTAATAATTGTTATTCTTATGTACACTGGAATTATGCTAAACGAATTTTGAAATATTTGTCACAAGCCAAAGCCTATTGTTTAAAATATTCCAAAGAAAATGCAGAACTAGTAGGATATGTAGATGCAGATTGGGCTAGTGATGCCGCAGCCAGAAGCTCATACACTGGTTTTTGTTTCATGAAATCAGGTGCTGCAATTTCGTGGGAAAGCAAAAAGC
The DNA here is from genome assembly GCA_943193695.1 of Acrobasis suavella. Lineage (NCBI taxonomy): Eukaryota > Metazoa > Arthropoda > Insecta > Lepidoptera > Pyralidae > Acrobasis > Acrobasis suavella. The sequence goes on from OW971928.1 coordinate 38,095,179, forward strand.
AAAGAACCGTAGCTTTAAGCAGTTGTGAGAGAGAATACATGGCTCTTTCGGAGGCTTGTCGTGAAGCTATTTATTTACAAAGGCTAGAACTAGAAATGTTAGGATTTTGTAGTAAAATTATAATATACAATGACAGTAAAAGTGCATTGAAGTTGGCAAATAATTATCAATCTCACAAACGTTCTAAACATATTGATGTGCGATACCACTTCATTATAGATGTTTTAAGAAATGAATTGGTAGAGGCAAGGTACTTGTCAACAGCTGATATGCCCGCTGACTTATTAACTAAAGGTCTTCCAGGAGTGAAACACTACACATTCATGGATGCCCTTGGTATTATAAATAAGACAAATAAAAGTCAAGTATATTGTGAAGTAATTATTATGTAAAGTGACTTTATAATTTTGGATTATTGTGTTGTAGGAAAATCCAATATTTTGATAAAGTGGGGGTGTTAGAAAGTTATCAAAATGTAATTAAAATACACTTAACGCGATGGCGTTTTGTTATCTTTACATGTAAACATTATGTATTATGAATATTGCTCCAATTCATCACTTCATCTATAACACCAATACTACTACAAACGAAACCCAACATTCATGCACACGGCAATGTGTATGTGTTCAATTGTTCATCCGCAGCTGCCCGCTCAACACTTCCTTCCACAAGGCGAGAACGGGGAAAGGGGGGACGAATATTGGGGTGTGTTATATATGTAATAACAATGTGTTGCTCTAATGATCATACAACCTAATGTTAGTTAATATACTTTTGTTTAATATAAAGATCAATTGATATACCGTATTATTTATATAATTTCATATGACCTAATTTTATGTGGTATAACGAACATTATATATAATGAACATTTACATTAATATTTACTTACTACAACATTATCTTGCTCTAATAATTATAATCTATACGTAACATATGTCATAATTATAAAACATGTATTAATTTATGCGCTCAAAGTATAAAATAAAATACAAGCAATTATTAAAAAAAGCGACTGAATTTTTATATTCTCAGTGTCACTCTCAGAATTGAGACGAATTTAACGACACCTCTCGAGCTTTAATCCATCAAACCGTTTAGGCTGCAGAGCGTCCCATAGAAATATACATACATACATGCATACACTAGAAAAACATAACCCTCCTTCTGACGCAGTCGGGTAAAAAGTAATTGCATACAAAAATTTAAGTATTATGTATATGTTAAAGTAATATTTAAATGAAAGTAAATAAAAAAATTGGTTACAACGTGCAATATTTTTTAAATTCAAATATTATTTTAACATCGAGGGAACAGATGAACGTACAATTAAAACAGAAGAAGGATTATGTGCGGCGAAACACATACATAACTCTCCTTTTGTTTTAATTTTTTGAAATATCTTCGAGCTTTGGCCTCAAACTTAAATTTAAAATAAAGTTAGGTAATCATTTCTTTTGTAACTGATTATTTCCTAAAAAATAAATACCCGTGAATAGGATTAATTAATGTTATTTTTTTCCTTACAGACAAAAACTTATATTATTATAGTTACCAATTTTTAATTAGTATATTTTAGTAAATCAACGTTATATGAAAAGAGCATTCGGATTAGGGATAATTATATAAAAGAAGATTATGACAAATGAACGTTATATAAAAAGAGCAAGTGATAATTATATAAAATGAACATTAAAACTAAAAGTTATTAGAGCATGCGATGCTTATATAGTATAAAATGTTAGGTGAAATGAAATCAGGTAGAGCGTTTTTATATAAATTAAAAATTATATTTTTTGAGCGTTATTGCAATTGAAATTATATTATCTGTTATTATTACATCTTTTACACACCCCGAATATTGCGCGGGACCTTAGGACATTCCGTTCTGTATGTAATAGTTAGATTAAATTCTGTGGTTATGGCGTGGCTGTGAACTTAAGAAGAATTGAGATCTAAATGGCTGGCAAGTTCAGAAGATAATATTAAAATTTATTTATAACAATCTCTACATTTGACGAGGATAGTTTTAGCATGCTAGTCATCTAATATTTGGCTTATCAATTGATCATCGTTATGTTATACACAAGTTAATTTCTTTAGTTCTTTCTTTTTTCTTTCTTTCTTAATTTATGTTTTGTTTCTTAATGTTAACATATTTATATGTTATAAGCTCAAAGACCAAAAACGCTCATTGGGCGAAAAATATGCCACAACGCGTTGTAGAAAATGTAAAACCACGACGCAAAATTCGTGAACGTCAAGATGACGGGACCTCGCACGGTTTTACGAATATCAAGTAATTATGATTTAGTACATTATTAGTAATTTTTTATTTTTACATAGTCAAATTCCTACACTCGTATGATTTCAAAATATTCAACAAAGAAAGTGGTCCCGCTGTTTGCATGGTAATAAACATAATGTATTTTTTTTAGTTTTATCATTCTCTTATTTTAGAAGTTACAGGGGGGGACACATTTTACCACTTTGGAAGTGTCTCTCGCGCAAACTATTGAGTTTAGAAAAAAATATTTTAGAAACCTCAATATCATTTTTGAAGACCTATCCATAGATACCCCACACGTATAGGTTTGATGAATTTTTTTTTTATTTTAGTTCTAATATGGGGAACCCCCATAACTTATTGTTTTTTTTTTCTATTCTTATGTGAAAATCTTAATGCGGTTCACAGAATACATCTACTTACCAAGTTTCAACAGTATAGTTCTTATCGTTTCGGAAAAAGTGGCTGTGACAAACGGACGGACAGACAGACATGAAGAATCCATAAGGGTTCCGTTTTTTGCCATTTGGCTACGGAACTCTAAAAAGCTCCTGAAGAAAAAGTGAATATTAAACCCACTTCGATTATACTGCTCTTAGCTTAGCTCAGGGAAGGTTATTCTAAATTGCATTCATTTTAATTTACCTTTGCCTTAAAAAATAAGTGATTTTAATGCATAACCAAAATGTTAAAAAAGTAAATAATATCTTTTAATACTGTTATTTGGTAAAGAGATGGACTAGATCTTGAGAAAGGACATATCTATATATATAAAAGAAGAAACTGAATGACTGACTGACATATCAACGCACAGCCCAAACCGCTGGATCTAAAGACTCCAAATTTGGCACATAGGTTCCTTATGAGGTCTAGGGGTGCACTAAGAAAGGATTTTTCAAAATTCACCCCCTAAAGGGGTTATACGGGGGTCCAAGGTTTGTATGGACAAACAGGATTATTTTGACCATTTTATTTGAAACTTCGCGAGAGTACTCCCGGCGGTAAATAAGTAAAAACGTGTTTCAGGAGGACAGCTCTCTTGACAGGAACGGGAACAGGGAACAGGGAGAGGGAGAGCCCTATAAGAACCATTTTCGACAGAGACTGAGAATAGACAGAGACTGATCGATCAACGCGCAGCTGAAACCCCAGGGTCTAAGGTTCCAAATTTGGCACATAGGTTTTTTATGCGGTCTAGGAGTACACTTAGAAAAGATTTTTCAAAACTCACCCCCAAAGGGGTCAAACGGGGGTCCAAAGTTTGTATGGAGTGACAAGATTAGTTAGACTATTTTATTCGAAACTTCGCAGGAGTACTCCTGACGGTAAATGAGTAAGTATGTATTTCAGGATTTTTCTAAATTCAAACTCTAAGGGGGTGAAATGGGGGTCCGAAGTTTGTATGGAGAAACAAGATTAGTTTAACCATTTTGAAGCATACCGTCGCTCTCTCTCGGTCTAGCAAATGACGGGAACGGGAACGGGAAGGAAACGGGAGAGGGAGCGGGAGAGGTTCGCCGGGTCTGCTAGGCCTTTAAATCTCTACGTTATAATAAAAAATGACATATTTTATAAGTATTCAAACATAATAATTCATATGTTATCACGACATTAGTAACGTTAAAAACCAATAAAAAATCCTATTAGAACTATTTTCGACTTCTACGCGGACGAAGTCGCGGGTTAAAGCTAGTTATATACAAAGTCACTATTCCAGTCGCAGGATGAAGTTGCGGGCACAGCTGTTTGTATATTTGTTTGTTTGCAAAGTGAGTTTGTATATTTGTTTGTTACACCTTCACTCTTAATACTTCAAGACCGTAAAATACCAGACACAATTAGATAACAATAGAAAATGGCATTTATAAATGCCATGCGGGTCTCAAGAGGAGTACTGAATCGATCTCCTTGAAATTTTGCATACATATAGTCAAAAAGATCTCTCTCTGAAAAAAGAATTCTTAAGGGGCTACCTGAATATTTCGCGGTCCAGTGCTTCAGTGCCATTTGAAAAGAAACGGAGATATGATTTAAAATTTGGCATTGATATAACCCTAGATAACCCTTCCAATCATTTAATAAACTACTGTTTATATTTTAAAGTAAGAACGTGAAGCTTTTAATAGCATTTTTGCTTAAAGTGGCCGTTTTTTGTAAAAATGCTATAAAAAGCTACACGTTCTCACTTTAAAATATAAACAGTAGTTCATTGACTAGTAAGAAGGGTTATCTTCAGTTATATCAAAGCCAAATTTTAAATACATAATATCTCCGTTTATTTTCAAATGATTTATTTCAAATGGGGGCAGCACTGGACCCCAAAAAATTTAGGTAGCCCCTTAATGGGATTCATCACGATGCCATAGATAAAAGAGTATTTTTAGCCCCCGATTAAAATGGGGGATGTGGTAAGTTTGTCGCTAATGTCTGTCGGTCTGTCTGTGCTCGAACAGATGGACCTATTTAGATGCGGTTTGTTTACGTGAAAGCAAGTTCCCTTGCGATGATTCTCAGCTGTTGTAGTGTTGTTGATGAAATCGGTTCAGCCGTTTAAAAGTTAGTGGGGGTTAACACTTTCACTTAAAAAATTATAGATGGAGTCGTATCGGTAAGTGCCGGTACTGTGAGTGGTTTTTTTTTTTTTAATTTGCCTAGCAAATAAACTTGTTATATAATTATGTCATAATATGTTTTTTTTTTGTGTGGCAATAAATAAATTTAACGCAGAAAGTAATAATAGTTAGATCTAATAAAAGAATATTTCGAGAATAATACAAAAAACATAATAATAAAAGTATGTTTTATTATTTAAAATGTCAAAAATATCATAATCAAAACAGTCATTATCAAATCAAATCATTTTACTGCGTACATTACCCAGTGTGGAATTATAAAAGTTTGGCTTTTTGTGATTCGACTTTTCAAGTCATCATAGCATTCCCACTTTCCTGGACATCTGATATAGTTAGATTTATAATGTCCTATGCCTTGTTCTGAAATTGGCGGTATGAATTCAGTTACTGATACTAAATGATAATATTAATTACTTAACTGCAAATGACAATATTTAAAGATATTTACCTACTTTTATAACATTTTGGTTTTGCATTCAAGTCACTTATTTTTTTTTTAGGCAAAGTTAATTAAAACGAATGCAATGTAGAATAACCTTCCCGAAGTGAAACTGTCTAACAAACGCCTAAGCAAATAGTAAGAGCAGTATAATCGAACTGGGTTTAAAATTCACTTTTTCTTCAGGAGCTTTTTTTTTCGAAAATGTAATATTTCATATATTTTTTAGAATTGTAATTATTTTCTTATGCGAATAATAACAATTGGAACTTCGTCGTACTATATCGTTATATAATTTGGTAAATTCGGTTTATGATCACCCCATTTTTTAAAATAACTGAATAGTGGTCCCGCCATTTTGATATCAAAATAGCGGGACCACTTATTACTGAAAGCATGAGTGTAGGAATTTAACTACATATGTAAGAATATAATGGCACTAATTATGTATTAGCCTTATTACTTGATATTCGTAAAACCGTGCGGAGTCCCGTCATCTTGATGATCATCGAAATTTGTGTCGTGTCGTGGCCCATAGAAACGGCCACGATGACGCGTTTCGGCAATTACAGAATCACCACAACGCGTTGTGTTAGGGATGCCTGAGCGCCATTGCCGGCAGAGATTCATTTAAATAGCTTTATTATACCAAAATTCTGAGTATTTTGTAACGATACGTGAAATTTATTTAAAAAAGGTGTTTATTACAGTGTACTTTAATAAACACTTTTTAATATCCAACATGTCTAGGTATACTTTACACACTTTGTTTACCCAATGACATCCCGTAATCATGACCCCTCGACCCCCTGACCTGCAGCATCACGCATGCATGCATCACCAAACATTCAGATGCTGACCTCATGAACTTATAAGTACGAGCTAGCCCCCTTTCCAGTGTCCCACTTCAAAGACTGACTGCTTTTTTTTATACCGCCCATGCACAAAAGTATCGAAAACCACTATGGTATTGCTCCCAAAGTGTCGGTGCAAATAACCCACGTAAGAGGTACGGTACGCCTCAGAAGTGGAGTCCCAATTTCTCATACTAATTGTATGAGAAATTGAGACTCCACTTTTGAGGCTTACCGTACATCAAATCAAATGTACACAAAGTCTAAAGGCCCATTTAGATGGTGCAACTTTCTTGCCTGTAGCATACCATTTTATTGAAGCAATAAGTGATCTCAACAGCTGACGTTTTTTTAGACCAAGAGTAAGTAAGTTAAGTAGTTTATTTACGTAATATTATGTAATTACATATCAGTATCAGTAATTTGAATTTTACTTTTTACCCCAACAACCATGTTACTATTTATGTAAAACAACTATTTATTTACTCTGTAATAAATAAATTAATTAATAATAATAAATTAAACGAAAAAAAAAAAATGTCACGGAGGCAGACTCGAACCCGCGTCAGCAGGAGTACGAGTCTAGAGCGTTACCACTACGCCATCGCACGCTCAGTCGGAATGTTATACTACTTATATATAAAGTGCTCGAGGAACTTTAGTTCCATTTTTCTCCGTAACTTTTGAGCGTTGCACTTTAATATTTTATGGGTAGTATACCCACGTGGTATACTACCACTACGCTGAAAAGAATTGAAATTCGTTTCCCCTAACCCGTGCACTCTCCTTGTTAGAGAAAAATATATAATAATTGTCTATACCTTGCCTAACAGCATGCCAAGTTTCATTAACATCCATTAGGTGCAACATGTTAAAAAAAAATATACGTGGACCGTCTATGACCACTTTGTTGACGCTTCCGAATTGTATTGAATCGGACTTTGCCCGCACGTGCATGTTCCTACTCGATCACAGTGCATAGTCGTGGTACGCTTTCGTTGTTATTATTTGCGCAGTTTACAAATTCATAATTGTGGGACGTATTGTTTGTTCATGTTTAAAAATATATATATATATATTTTTTTTTAAACATGAACTATATATTTATTGGTTATCCAGTAAATATAGCAGTGACCTAAAAATATATCGACTATGTCTGGGAGATGTAGTAATTGTGGTTTTATATTGCGGAAGACTGGAAAACGAAAGAAAATATTGCAAACGGAAGATGAAGTGTGTAAGTACAACGTTCCTCAAATGAAGTTATTTACAGTTGGAGATGTTCTGTGTCATAAATGTCGATTAATTCCGTATTCTAAATCACCGGCTACTAACGACACACGCCCAGGACCTTCCCATATTGATGTAGAAACAGAATGTCGTAATATTTTACAATTTGAGAATGAAAATTTCCAGTCTTCCGCATAGCAACTTTCCGCGATAGCAACTCCGCTCCCCCACCCTCTTCTCTAACAGTATAAAAGGATGGCAATACGGTGTAGTTTTATCATTCGACGCTTGACTGCCGAACGATCAACAACTTGTTTGGTGCCTGAAGATGCCTCGTGGAGAGGCGAAACACGTGTCGCGTATGCGGTGTCCGATATTGCTGCAGCCGCAGCGGATGCAGCAGTATCGGAGGGAGCATGCATCAGCTGTTGGTGGCGGGTGCACACGGGCTGTTGGTGGCAGGTATGCTGGGACTAACAGTAGTGGGTGGGCGCCGGCCGGCAATAGTTTGCATGAACTAACTGGTGGCGGAATTGCACAAAGTAATTCAAATCATGTAGTATGTAACTTTGACTTCCGCAAAGTAACACCTGAATCTATTAACAATTACTACATCTCCCAGACATAGTCGATATATTTTTAGGTCACTGCTATATTTACTGGTTATTATATATATATATATTTTTAAACATGAACAAACAATACGTCCTAGAATTAGGAATTTGTAAACTGCGCAAATAATAACAACGAAAGCGTACCACGACTATGCACTGTGATCGAGTAGGAACATGCACGTGCGGGCAAAGTCCGATTCAATACAATTCGGAAGCGTCAACAAAGTGGTCATAGACGGTCCACTTATTTTTTTTTTTTAACATGTTGCACCTAATGGATTTTAATGAAACTTGGCATGCTGTTAGGCAAGGTATAGACAATTATTATATATTTTTCTCTAAGTGGTAATTCAATTCGATCTGATAGAAATTAATTAATTTTTTTTTTTTCATTTTTTCATATCGTTATTTAGGGCTGGCTCATAGCAAATTATTTTAAAATAATCTGTAAAATTTACGATAACGAACGGAATTGGATTCATTATTCTAGCTTTAAAATTAACAAAAATATATCATTTTGAAAAAAAGTCGCCTCCAGACACTTTTTTTCAAATAGCTCCTCAATTGACTAAGATATAGAGCTAATATCTCCTGGATCAACTACTATTAGTACCCTGTACAATATAACATAGGTTACGATATAGGTTTCTATCGGGGGCAGTTTCGCTATGAAAGTACGGCTAGACCCTTTAGGCGTATGAAGCTGATTTTTGTTGCGAGTATTATAACTGTGAACATCACTATTTTTCTTGAAATTATTTAACCTAGTATTAACAAATAGAAGATTGTCGTAAATAAATTGAGATGTCACAGTAAGAATATTTATAGATTTAAATAACTCTCTTAAGGAATCGCGTGATTTTAGGCCGTAGATCGACCGAATTGCTCTCTTTTGTAGCACAGAGATAGCATATATGTTAGCCGCTTTACTTCATAAGAGCAAGCCATATGACATTATGCTGTGAAAATAACTACTAGCAGTTTCAACGTTAGTACACCGTCTGACCCTCCTCACAGCATATGCTGCCGAACTAAGTTTCTTGGTAGTGGCCTCAATACGTTTATCCCATTCTAAGTTCCAATCTACAGTTATGCCTAAAAATTTGGTGTTGGGTACCCATTCTAGAACTTGGTCATTAAGACACAAAGGTATGTGAGTATTGGGTTTATTCAACAGTGAAAAATTAACGCATTTAGTCTTTTGAGTGTTTAAGGCCAGATTATTAGTCGTAAACCAACAAGTACTTGTGACATAGTATTGCTTACATCGTCATTGTTTGTGCATTTTCTGTCAACCTTAAAAAGTAAAGATGTATCGTCAGCAAACAATACTACTTCGCACAACTTTTCTGCAAGACAGGGGAGGTCATTAATATAAATCCAAAACAAAAATGGACCAATTATTGAACCCTGAGGCACACCCATGCTCACTGGTGCACTATGAGTTATATTATCAAGATAAGATGAAATAACAGAGAGTGCAGTATCAGTAACGCCATAAAATTTTAGTTTATTTTATAATATTATGTGATCGACACAGTCGAATGCTTTCGACAGATCGCAAAAGATACCTATAACGTCTTGTCGATTCTCCCAGGCTTCTTAAATAATTTGAACCAAGGTCACTGCTGCATCAGTGGTAGAGCACCCTTTTGTAAATCCATATAGGCGACAGTGAACTAATTTATTAATATTAAAATACGATACTAGCTGCTCTAATATAATATTTTCAAATATTTTACTTTAAGCCGGTAATATTGAAATAGGTCTATAATTGTTCAGATCATCTTCGGATCCCTGTTTAAACAGTGGTATAACTTTACTCGCTTTCATTAAGTCAGGGAAAACACCTGAAATACGTTTATTAAATATTAAAGTTAAGTGAGGAGCAATCAGATCGATGATACTGCTCAAAACGGAAACCGAAATACCCCATAGGTCCTCAGTTTTTTTAGTATTAAGAGCCTTGTAAGCTGAGATAATGTCATATGGAGTTATGCTAGTAAAGGTAAAAGGTCAACAGGATACCCATCGAAAACCACTATGGTATTGCTCTGTGTCGGTGCACATAATCCACGTAAGAGGTACACCAAATCAAATGTACACTGACGCTAACGCAAGATGCAACACAAAGGCCCATTTAGACGGTGCAACTTTCTTGCCTGTTGCATACCATTTTTTTGAAGCAATAAGTGATCTCAATGGCTGACGTTTTTTTAGACCATGTAAGTATCTGGACTCAGCTGTCATCATTGAAAACAACAAACTTATACGGTACATGTAGTATCATGTATATGAACTTGACTGCAAATATATTGTTACGAAACTGGGGTTATTTGGAGAAAAACGCCAACTTCGTATGAGGGTCTTTATGGCAAGACATCAGGAAGATGGTCTTTCTGATGTCCAAGTCCGAGTCGCTTTCGCAGCTCGAAAGGAACTGCCGTGGCGCGTTTTTTTTGAAATGACATACGTAGGTTGCCTCGGACGGCATTTTTGACAAGGTTTGAGGAGCGAGCCAGAGGCCCAGCTTCCTATATTTATATACTACTAGCAGCAGCGCAAAGGGCTCCCAAGGGGGAAACCTCGGCTTTGGGCGCGCTAGGGACTAAGGCAAATTTTGGAGTGCTACAAAACCCATGTTTTGCCGGAAGGGCCGAAGCTGCGGTGCCAGAAGGGCCTACTTAGGACGCAAATCGTCCAGGTGCTGTCGGGCGGTACCTTGTGAACTGTTTTGCCGGAAGGGCCGAAGCTACGGTGCCAGAAGGGCCTACCCGAAGCTACGGTGCCAGCAGGGCCTACTTGGGACGCAAATCGTCAAGGTGCTGCCAGGCGGTACCTAGTGACCGAGCTAATGTTCCTACGCCTACGTATTCGATTACGACGAATGCGGGGGGGTCGGACCGTGTGCCGTGGTGCGCACTCGATCGTCTTTTTATATGCGCCGATATAGAGGTCTACATTTTCTCGAATATTCCCCATACTTGACGAATGTGTTTCGATGTGGCCGAAACGTCGATGCGCCGGTATGTGTGTGTGAGTGTAACCGTCCAAACCATTCTAGACTTATGTTGTAAGGTCTATTTTCGCTTGCAACATTCTGACGAATTTCCATGGACTTCTTGCTTGCAAACATTCTGCGTTTTATCTCGTTCGTGACAATATGTGCAAATTATTTGTCGCAACCCCTACATGGGCGACCGATTCGCACTTAGCAGGAGGATTTTTAGATTACCTACTTTAAATTGTAATTATTTCTCGCCTAACACAAGAAATATGTATAACATATTTTTGGCAAATAATATGTATTGTTAGCTGACAAGCAGGCGCCATCTTGTTTACGCCGACCGCGCCTATAAATGTCAACGCGCGGCGTAGGCTCGTCCATTTGCCTTTCGTTCGTCGAAGCGTCAATATCTCTAAGGACTTTAAGTGCAAGTGAAAATTGTTGTGTTTAAGTGTTTTTCCGTTACGATTATTTGATTTTCGAATTTAATTCATTTTTCATTATTAAATAATTCTTATTTTTTAAATGTTTTGAGTATTAAATAATTAGAGTCGTAATTAATGTTTTTTTTTTTATTTAAAACCACTTTTGAAAGCTAATTTCAGAAGTGGGATAGGCTCCGTGCCCACATACACACAAAATTCAGTGAAAATCAAATAATCGCTATTTTTGGTTCGATATGCCGCGATCATCTCGTTCGCGTAGTAGTTCAGTGGAAGTGCCGCGTAGTAAATCTAAGCGCAAATCAAGAAGGCGATCTCGCCGTCATTCGCGCTCTCGATCGCGCCGTTATCGGGATCGTAGTGAGACGAGTTCCGTGAAAAATACTTTGGACACTATCATTTCGAGATTAAATGCGGTCGAGGAAAGCTCCGCGCGTGCGTCGCGAGCTTCATTGCAGCGAGATGATCGTGACACGTCCAATCGCGATGACAGCGTTAACGCAACGGCGCAGTCCCTTGCAGATGCGTTGATATCGATCCCAATTGATGAAGGCTCAATTCATCGCACGGGGTTCGTTACGCCCGAAGGCCACTACGAGTACCTGAAGATCCCCTTTGGTCTTTGTAATTCTCCAACAGTCTACCAAAGAATCATAAACAAAACATTGCGAAAGTTTATCGATTCTGGTGAGATCTTAGTTTACATTGATGACGTCCTCTTGATGAGCATGACGATCAATGATGGGATAAAATTGTTACGATCCGTCTTAGAAACTCTCACCGAAGCCGGATTTTCGATAAACATTAGTAAGTGTTCATTTCTTACAACCGAAATAGAGTACTTGGGCAGAGTTATAAGCCATGGTCAGGTTAGACCGAGCACTAGGAAAATCGAAGCGCTAAAAAATGCACCAGTCCCATGCAATGTTAAACAAGTCCGACTATTACTTGGCTTAGCAGGTTATTTTAGGCGTTACATTAAGGGCTACGCAACAAAAACTGCAAGTATCTCGCGTCTTACAAAAAAAGATACCAAATTTGAATGGGGACCCGAACAGGAGCGGGTTAGGTGTGAGATTATAAATGCTTTGACCAGTGAGCCGATCCTTGCAATTTTTGATGCTAACTTGCCCACTGAGCTCCACACAGATGCCAGTAGTGCAGGGTATGGGGGGATACTTATGCAAGTACATACTGATGGTAATAAAAGAGTGGCTTATTTTAGTAAAGTTACACAAGGCGCTGAGAGCAGGTACCATTCATATGAGCTGGAAACGTTGGCGGTCGTTAGAGCACTTCAGCATTTCAGACATTACCTGATAGGAGTTCAGTTTAAAATTATAACAGACTGCAATGCTCTAAAGGCCACCGAACGTAAGAAGGACCTGCTCCCACGCGTTGCACGCTGGTGGATTTATTTACAAGACTACAACTTCACTATTGAGTATAGAAAGGGTGTGGCAATGGCCCATGCGGATTATTTCAGCAGAAATCTACCAGTGGCGCAAGTTAACTTCATAGATAGACCTCTTAACTGGGCAGTAATCGCCCAGGCAGCTGATAGTGAAACACAAGAACTTATAACAAAACTTTCTGAGGGCCACTTGGATTCACAACGCTATGTAAGTCTGAACAACTTGCTTTATTATCGTTTTTCACCTGTTGGTGAGGAGTCGCGACTTTTATGTTTTATACCTAAATGTCATAGTCTTAGTTTGCTGCGCATCTTTCACGATGAGCATGGTCATATAGGGACTGAAAAGACCTTAGATCTGATAAGGAAACACTTTTGGTTTCCAGGCTTGAAGCAATTTGTTCAGAAGTACATTTCTCACTGTCTAACTTGCATTTCTAAAAAACGTGTACCAAGGGCTCCTCATCAGCCGATAACATCCTGGGAAAAACCAAACGTTCCATTCAGCACAGTTCATGTCGATGTACTGGGTCCATTACCAGTCTCGAATGGATTTAAATTCGTTTTTGTTTTGGTAGACTCTTTTACGAAGTTCTGCCTTCTTTATCCTTTTAGTCACCAGGATGCTAATGAGTTGAAACGTGTTTTTGATAATGCGATTTCTTTGTTTGGTTTCCCAAACTTGTAGTTTGTGATCGTGGCCGTATGTTCGAGGCACCTTCTTTCACCAACTGGCTCTCCGACCTGGGGTGTGATATACACTACATCACGCCAGAGATGAATAATGCCAACGGCCAGGCCGAACGGTACATACGAACCGTTTTAAATCTTATTAGAGTGGAAAGTAGCAGAAATGCTTTGTGGTCGGATGGACTCTGTAAAATCCAGCTAATCCTCAACATGACCAAACAAAAGACAACTCAGTTTTCTCCACTGAATTTATTAGTTGGCACTGATGCAATGACTCCGGTGATCCACGCCTTGGTTCGTGATGTTGCAATCGAAAATGCTCACCCAAATCGTGAGGCGTGGCGAGAAATTTGTAGAGACCGCGCTAACAAGCTGCTGAAAGGGAACCAAAAATCACAGGACTCTCGTGTGAATCGTGGTCGACACCCTCCTAAGCTATTTAAAGTCAATGATTTCGTGTTTGTAAATACTCGCAGTCTACTGGAAAGCTTGACTCAGGTATGAGAGGCCCCTACAAAGTTACAAAAGCTCTACCTGGCGATCGCTATGAGCTCAGACTATTGAGCGGTGCCCGTGGAAAAACAACACAGGCAGCGGCACAGTATATGGTGCTGTGGAAAGGGGAGTGGTGTCCTGAGAGTTGTGCAGCCTTTTTTGAAAGTGAGTAAAACTAACTTTCTCCTTGTTTGTGTGTTGCAGTTTATGTCAGTGTCTAAGCTTATAGGCTGGTGTGACATCGCCGTACGCCTATAAGATGGTGACCAGCTGTCGGCTGTGTGGCTCTCGAGCCACTGTAGCCGTGGAAAGGCATTGTAATGCCGATCCGGTCGACGCCCGAACGTCGTGTGGTCGTCCAAGCGCTGTACTGTGCGTGTTGGAGGCCGTAGACGAGCACTGTGTATTGTGTCTCTGTCCGGTTGTGTCATGGACAATGCTGGCGACGCACCATACCGCCTCTGTCCTAAACACGGTTTGGACATTGCGTCATACTGCCTCTGTCCGGTACACGTGTCATGGGCAATGTTGGCGACGCACCATTCCGCCTCTGCCCTAAACACGTGTGGTTTACGATCGTATAGGTTTACTTAGCTAGCTCCAACGTTAGAACACTGCAGCAGTGTTGTTATGATAGTGGATGAATGAAGGATGCTGTGAGCAGTTTATTCGCAAGCGTACTTACTATATAGGCACAGATGTGTGATTACTTTTCGAAGTAATCATATGTCTGTGAAAATAGGAGATATACCTAAGTAGATTTGTGCGAAAGTGTGTGCTGAAAGAGGGCCTTGAATGTGAGATGTACGAAAGAATAGGTCAACTTTGTTGTTTTTGTTCACTACTTATGTTTTCAATATTTCCTTAGATTCTGAGGACGAGGAAGCTGGACCACCATCCGATGATGTGGAGAACCTGGCAGATGTGCAAGGCGAACGGGTGCTCGAGGACGAAGCACGGTCAGGAGAGGCCGTGTTAGCTGACAAGCAGGCGCCATCTTGTTTACGCCGACCGCGCCTATAAATGTCAACGCGCGGCGTAGGCTCGTCCATTTGCCTTTCGTTCGTCGAAGCGTCAATATCTCTAAGGACTTTAAGTGCAAGTGAAAATTGTTGTGTTTAAGTGTTTTTCCGTTACGATTATTTAATTTTCGAATTTAATTCATTTTTCATTATTAAATAATTCTTATTTTTTAAATGTTTTGAGTATTAAATAATTAGAGTCGTAATTAATGTTTTTTTTTATTTAAAACCACTTTTGAAAGCTAATTGTATATTACCATATGTATAAATATGTATATAAATATAAACTATGTATATTATAATAACAGACAATCTTGCCAGTAATATTGCTGGTAATTTGCCTGATCCTAGATATGGTTAAAGATTCTTAAGTGAATTAACATTCACTTACAGAGGAACTTACATAACATAATAATGACGGCAAGCGAAACCAAATAACACTTATTAATATTAATTAGATAGGGTAGATTGAAAACAAAAATCGTGTGCGCTTGAGGCGTCTCTTCATAGATAATGTTTATTAAGGCCCATCTGAAGTGGCGCTGAGCGGAAAGGGATTGACCGTTACGTTGACAAGTCTTTTAAATTTTTATTATTTTTCCATTTATTATTTTAACGTTAATGAATTGTATGTATTTGTTAATATTATTAGATGGAACTTGTGAATTCTGTAAATATTTGTGTAAAAAGTAAAATGTTGATAAAGGGAATGCATTTCGTTTTATTTTATTTTATTGTTACTACTTGTAATTTATTATAAATTGATTTGTGCACATTATAATTATTTTTTTAATATTATATTTAAGTATAATATAATTGTATAATAATAATTTTGACTTTGGGTCCTACAAAATAAGATTTTTTTTATTACTCGTATATTTTTTTTTATATTATATTTTATTTCACAATATACATATATTCAAAGGAAAATAAATAGTGCCCAAAGTCACAATTCCAGCTATTAAGCGGCTATGATTTCTATAGTTAGTACTACTAATGGTGAGCATTTGTTAGTATGGCTAATTGCTACGGGATAGGCCCGAGCAAAAAATAAAAAAAAAGTAACTATCAGGGAAGGGACAATAAAAAGCACAAAATAGACACAACAAATATATTGTCCTTTCCACAAAATAAAACAAACAAGAACATGAAACTAAGAATCTCTAAGGACAGACGCAGGTCTGGAGAAAAAAAAAAGTAATCTTGTACAGCAGATACGTTTACAAAAACTCTGATATTGGAGAGAAAAAAAACGTGGTGGTCTTTGAATCTCGGAGCGGGACCTAGCTTGTATTACGGAGGTACTTCGGAAGGGACGCCGTCGGCAAACTTGTCCAACGCAAAATGGCTGCCGCTTCTTAGTGTAGGACAGCGTCACGCCCAGACGCAATTCTTCACCGCTAATTACCCACGGAGAAGTTTTCAAGGGTAAAGGTGTTCCCTCTTATCAGGGAACACAAACCCAGAATTTAAACAAATTATTTAAAATAATTCAGATAAACTGAAACTACAGCTTTTTGTTGACCTTCAAAGATTTGTTTTCTTCATACTTTAAGTGCCGGCCAGATCCCGGCCAAGCAGAAGACAGTTAGCACTAGTGATGGCGAGCATTTGTTAGTATGGCATGAAACCAGTAGGGTGATTCTACAGTGATTTATGGCATACGAAAAGTAAACTATTCATACGTTTTTTAAAAAGTGCCGGTTTTCAAGCGGCCACTAATTAAATTGTCAGAACTACTCATAGTAAGCGTTAGTTTGTATGGCATGAAACTTGTAAGTATGTAGAGTTATTCCACAACATTGTATTGACATTCAAAGTTTTGTTTCTTCATACTTTTTTTTAAAGTGCCGGCCAGATTCCGGCCATGCAGCATGAGGTTAGCACTAGTGACGGCAAGAATTTTTTAGTATGCCATGAAACCAGTAGGGTGATTCCACAATCACCCTATGCATCTAAAGTAAACTTTTCATACGTTATTAAAAAAGTGCCGGCTTTCAGGCGGCTACAATTTCAATTGTCAGTGCTACTAATAGTTAGCATTTGTTAGTATGGCATGAAACCTGTAGGGTTATTCCGAAACTTTTTATTGACATTGAAAGATGTGTTTTCATACTTTTTTCAGCCGATTCTGGTCATGCAGCAGATGGTTGGATGGATGCACTAGTGACGGCGAGCATTAGTTATTATGGCATGAAACCAGTAGGGTGATTCCACAATGAAATTATGGGCATCTAAAAAGTGAACTTTTCATACTTTTTAAGGGTTCCGGCTTTCAGGCGGCCACAATTTCAATTGTAAGTACTACTATTGGTGAGCATTTGTTAATATGGCATTTTATTGACATTCAAAGATTTGTTTTTTCATACCTTAATTTTACTAAGTGCCGGCCAGATTCCGGTTACGCAGCTACATAAACATATACACACATACACATGCACGCACGTATCCACGCACACACACACACACACACACGAACTGTCACTTCTTTATCCCAACTGAGGTAGACAGAGCATTTTACCGAAAAACCCAAATGCCACCTTTAGTGTGATGATGGGTAAGAGGATGGAAAAAAAATACTGTAGGTGCATTATTTTTTAACTGTACAATTATGTGTAAGTAATTAATGTTTGTAATAAGTATAATTAAGTTTTAAAAAAATAAAGAATTTAGCTGCCAGTCAGGTTACTGATATTTTATAAATACCCTTTAATATTTATTATCAAAAACATACATACATACTTATACCTAGGATTGTGACGCAGTTCGTCACTTTTACAAATGGTCATCGTTGTTATAGTCATTTTCGCAATTCGTCACTTCCGCAACTGGTCATTAACAGTTTTCTACCATACTTTTAACGGCCAAAATGTTCGCCACTACTGTTTTTACATAAGTATCTAAATGTGACAGTATATCTCATAAACAGATGATTCTATTTTTATCCGATTGGATAGAACGGGTCATATTTTTCACGCATATTTGCATATTTTGTATGAATGGCTAAAAACAGTCATGGCGAACGTCCTTGCCGTTGGAAATGTGTTAAAAAAGCTGTGAATGTCCAGGTGCGAAAGTGACATATTGCGAAAATGACAATGTGCGAAAGTGACATACTGCGAAAATGACCAAAACAATGATAAACATTTGCTAAAGTGACGAACTGCGTCACAACCCTAGGTATAAATATGTGTGTATGTTTTTGATAATAAGTATTAAAAGGTATATATAAAATATTCTGAAATATCTCGTACCAGTGAACTGGCTGGCAGTAATTGTACTTATTACAAACATTAATTACAAGTGATCGGAATAGGTAGAGAGATTTTTGGTACATGTATGATGTCATACATAACGTGGACATGCCGATTTTCCGGCAAAAACCGATTTTTCCAGACTTTTGTGGGTTTGAATCATTTAAATTAATAATTACTTTATTCTAAATTTGAAGGAAGAAATAGTAAAACGTTTTAATTTGATTTTATTTATCTGTCGAGTAAAAAATGCACGTGAGTTTTTTTGTCTACTGTGTTCCGATAAAATTCTTCTGATTGAGTTGCAACTTTGGTGAGTTGCTGTGTGCAAAGCCATGAGGTTTTTACGTACTTTATCGCGGAAAAAAATGTTTCCCCCTAGAAAATAAGTAAATGATTTGTGAAACACAGCCTAAAAATCTTTGTAAAAAGAATGTGTCCAATCGAATGTTACACATGCGTGAACAGTAAAACGATAACTTTTTATAGCCGATCTTGAATGTATAGGTAAAAAAATTGCATTAAAAAAAATATGTCGAAACTCAGACGCTGCGCTTGCTTCGCCTGTTTTTCAATTAAGTGTATGTTACTATTTTATAGTTTAATCTTTGAACACCATATTTTTTAACTTAGCTGGTCATCCGTGCATGGCGATGAAAGTGTTAAGAAAAATAATCTTGCTCTTATTTATTGGTTTTTCACCTTACACATAGCTCCTCCACGTAATAATTTGAAATTCCGGAAATAAAAAGACAAAATAATTTTAAAATTCCGGTTTTCCGATGGCATGTCCACATTAACATATTCAGTTGAGATCATTGACCCCAAATCGCTCCACCTACTCCGATCACTGTTAATTACTTACAGATTATTGTACAGGTAAAAAATAATTTACCTACAGTTATTTTTTCAATCCTCTTACCCATCATCACGTTTTGCGACTCTGGGCTATGGCAGCTACGAGCCGCATGGCCTTAAATGCTCTGTCTACCTCATTAAAGATAAAGATGTAAGAAGTGATAGTTTGTGTGTGTGTGTATGTTTATGAGTCTGCGTAACCGGAATCTGGCCCGCGCTTCAAAAAAAGTATGTAAAAAACAAATCTTTGAATGTCAATAAAAAGTTTCGGAATAACCTTACAGGTTTCATGCCATAATAACAAATGCTCACCATTAGTAGTACTTAAAATTGAAATCGTGGCCGCCTAAAAGCCGGCACTTTTTAAAACGTACGAAAAGTTCACTTTTTAGATGATTCTTAAATCATTGTGGAATCACTCTACTGGTTTCATGGCATACTAACAAATTATCGCCATCACTAGTACTAATCTCCTGCCGCATGGCCGGAATCTGGCCGGCATTTAGAAAAAAAGTATGAAATTTCAATAAAAAGTTGTGGAATAACCTACAGTTTTCATGCCATACTACGAAATGTTCACCATTAGTAGTACGCTATAGCAATAGAAATAATAGCCGCCTGGTAGCTGAAACTTTGACTTCGGGCCCAAAAATGTATGACGCCTGACCTGAATGGACTCCTTTACCAATAAATCTATTTTAATTTAGGATTTCTTTAGAAACTATAATATTAGGTCCTTACATATGAAATTGGCGTTTTGTATGGGAGGAACAAAATTTCGAATATTTTTAAATTTAATATATATTTATTTAATCAAAGTATGAACCATTGTTACCTATGCACTTTTGCCATCTCATAGGTAGTTCATTGACACGTGTTTCACGGATGCCGCGTGGTTTCCGGCAGAGTAGAATAGGAACATTCCAAGTCTTCCTGTGGATGTCGTAAAAGGCGACTAAATGATACATTCATCACGAACACCAAAACAGGCTTCCGATGGGCAGCAGCGTCGGAAGCTATATCGTGACACAACACTGCGCTCGCCAACCCGCCTGCCAAGCGTGGCGAGTATGGCAAAAACCCCCCCAATGGAAGTACAAAAATTGACCAGTCCCCGGCAGCCCCGCTATTCCTGGCTCCGGTAGCGGTCATGGTAACGGCGGGGCAGGGGGGGGTGCTTAGAATCTCCGGCAGAGATCCGGCTACTAATCCCGTCGACGACTGGCCCTGGTAACACACAATGTCCGCACATTGAGGACTGACGAGAAACTAGCTGAGGTGGAAGAAATGAGTAGGTTACGGTGGGACATTGTGAGGTTGTCTGAAGTCCGAAGAGAGGGCGAGGGCTCAACAACCCTAGAGTCTGGTAACCTTCTCTATCTAAAGAAGTCCCAGCATGGTGTCGGGTTTCTCGTCCACAAGTCCCTCATTAACAACGTCACAACCATCGAGTGTTTCTAGCAGGGTAATATACCTGATACTCAAAGTATCTAAAAGATACTCGATGAAGGTCAAACAGGTATATATGCCAACTGGAGATCACTCCGATGAAGAGGTGGATGAAGTGTATGAGGACCTCAGTAGGGCCATACATACTTCTGAAACCTATTTTACGGTTGTTATGGGGGATTTCAACGCAAAACTGGGCAAGCGAGGCGATGGCCTAAACTCTCAGGCCGGGAAACTTCGGATATGGAGTGCAAAATAACAGGCTGGCTGATTTTTTGGAGCAAGAGGGACTCTTTGCAATGAACTCTTTCTTCAAGGAGCCGCCGCAAAGAAAGTGGACCTGGATAGGTCCAGCGAAGAAGAACCAGCCTCCTGTTGAAAACGAAATCGACTTCATCCTTACGACGAAGAGACGAATATTCAACGATGTCTCAGTGATCAATCTGATCAAAACCGGGAGCGATCACCGAATATTAAGAGGCATCGTGAATATTGATCTCAAAGTCGAAAGGTCACGGCTGATGAGGTCGACGCTCCGACCGTCGCAAGTCCAGATCGACAGGTCAGCTTGAACTATCGAATCGCTTCGAAGGCCTCCGGGATTGCGTTACAGTGGACGAGATAAACCAAGGGTTTAAAGAAGCTGTCCAAGCGGCCGGATCGAAGGTGTTTAGGTCCCGCCCCAAACGAAAACCTCAGAAAATCTCTGCTCAGACCCCAGACTTAATGGCAGAGCGACGATCAAGGCCGCTGCAGACCTTCTAAGATGCTGAATCATATCGGCAGCTCGTAGACGTATACAAAAGTCCTTGCGACACGATATCAACTCATTTAATACAAAATGTATTAAGGAGATGATCGAGCAGAACAAAGGCTCCAAAGTGTTCGCAAGGGCTATGTCGGTTGGGCAAAGCCGATTGATAAAGCTGAAGACGGAGGACGGTGGCTTGGTGTCGACAAAGGAAGGGGTTCAACCGGAGATCGAGAGGTTTTATGGACAGCTTTATACCTCAGTTTCTCAACCCAGCGAACAAATGGCTAAAGACCCAAGAGCCAAGCTGACCCGACACTATACCGAAGATATCCCGGACATCAGCCTGTACGAGACTAGGATGGCCCTTAAACAGCTTAAAAACAACAAGACGCCGGGCGAGGATGGAATAACAGCAGAGCTTCTGAAAGCGGGCGGAACGCCGGTACTGAAAGTCCTTCAGAGGCTCTTTAATTCCGTTCTGCTCGAGGGCGGAACGCCAGAAGTGTGGAACAGGGGCGTGGTGGTCCTTTTCTTCAAAAAGGGTGATAACACTCCATTGAAGAACTATAGTGCTATCACGCTTCTGAGTCACGTATATAAGTTGTTTTCAAGGGTCATAACGAATCGTCTCGCAAACAGGTTTGATGCGTTCCAGCCTACCGAACAAGCCGGTTTCCGGAAAGGCTGCACCACGGACCACATTCACACGCTGCGGCAGGTTATAGAGAAGACGAGGGAGTATAATCGGCCGTTATGCTTAGGGTTCGTGGACTGTGAAAATGCCTTCGATTCGATCGAAACATGGGCCGTGCTTCAGTCTCTACAGCGATGCCGTATTGACTATCGGTATATCGAAGTGTTGAAGTGCTTATACAGTAACGCCACTATGTCAGTCCGAGTACAGGAGCAGTGCACGAGGGCTATTCCACTGCAAAGAGGTGTAAGATAGGGAGACGTTATATCTCCGAAACTGTTCACCGTTGCACTGGAAGATGCCTTCAAGCTTCTGGAATGGGAAGGATTTGGCATCAACATTAATGGCGAGTATATCACTCACCTTCGATTTGACGATGATATCATTGTCATGACAGAATCGATGGAAGACTTAAGTACTATGCTCGGAAATTGAGTTTCCCAACAGGTGGGCCTAAAAATGAACATGCACAAAACGAAAGTAATGTCGAATGTCCATGTCGCGCCCCTACCTGTATGTGTTGGGAGCTCCACACACGAAGTTGTAGACCAGGGGGGTTACTCCATAAAATAATACGTCTTTCGTACGAAAGTGACGTCTTATTTCAATTTCAAACCAAATTAGACTTTATCATCGAACATTAGGGATCAATGTTGCTTGACACTGAAACACGGTTACGCAGTAGCGTCCGTTTTGCGTAGCGCTTGGAGTAACCCCCCCGTATATCTACCTGGGTCAATTGATCCAGGCAGGAAGTTCCAGCTTCGAGGAAGAGGTGTTTCGACGAATCCGACTCGGCTGGGCAGCGTTCGGAAAACTACGCAGTGTCTTCTCGTCCAAAATACCTCAGTGCCTCAAGACGAAAGTGTTTAATCAATGTGTGTTACCAGTGATGACTTATGGCTCTGAAACGTGGTCCCTTACTATGGGTCTCATAAGAAGGCTCAAGGTCACTCAACGCGCTATAAAGGGCAATGCTCGGTGTTTCCCTACGTAATCGAATCAGAAATGAGGAAATTCGTAAAACAAAACCCACTGACATAGCCCAGCGGATTAGTTCGTTGAAGTGGCAATGGGCGGGACACATAGCGCGACGAACCGATGGCCGATGAGTCAAAAAGGTTCTCGAATGTAAAATGATTCTATTTCAGAAAGCAATAGCTTTGTTATTATACTTACTTACTCTGGTTGGCTGGCTTGTTCAGTGGAATGGTGATTTGTCTTGGAAAAGTCGAGACTTGAAGTTGGATTGAGTAATTCTGATACTTATCTATATATTATTTTGGGCCATCTAAACAGGCTGTGTTGACACTTTACTGAGTTATGCTAAAGTCACGCTCAGAGGATATGATTCCCGCTGCAGCGCAAGGAAGCTTCCTTCGTCACCGTCAGTGTTATGTACACACTTGTTTAGAGGAGCCTATTTCGTCATAAACATTCCCTTTGAACGTAGAAAAGTTATGTTCTGAATGAAGTCTACTGACTAAGAGACTTATTAATAACTTTTATTAGAATTATTTAAACCGATTCTGGTTGAGGCTAATATTATGGACATTGTTGCCATGCCTGCTGAATAAGCTAAGTCTTAATAGACTTTAACTATGCATTCTAATTGCTGTTTTAACATAATATCAAAGATATTATGAAGTTCTATAAAACACGGAGAAGTCGTGTAGAACAAATAAAACTACCTACTGACAAAGAGGTATTTCTTAAACAATATTACAAATTATGTATACTATGGAATTAAGTTTCTGCTTTTTCTATTGCTGTCTGAAATGACTACTACTCATCTTCATGAAACCTTATAATCGCAGTATTTATTATTACAGTATTTATTTATTACCCTCATATATACTGACAAGACAAACTAAAACAAATATTTGTAGAATGCTCTTCTAGCAATCAGTTTCCAGTTGATTTGATATAATACTTTGACGCTCAGACCGGGATACTGTATAAGTACAGATCTCGAAGCTGCTGGAAACGCTTGGCGGGCTTTACTCGCATTCCTCCCTCTGTCTCTTGCCTGAAAAGGCTTATTAGAGTTAATATTTATGTATGATGCTGAGCTTTTGCAGACCCTCGGATGGAAGGTGTCATGTCAATGGTTGAACTTACAGTGAACGCAGAGGAGGGGCGTTCTCTTTATCCGTAATAAAATAATGAGCGAATGTCTATAATATAAATATGTATATGTAAGTCTATCCTTCTACATAAAGAACAGAACATGTTACAGAACTTCATCTCTCTGATTCGTAGTTCGTATAATTTTAGTTTTATTATTTAATACAGAATCCTAAATACAACTGGTTTATATGTGCTATGAGTAGTGGAACGGAACGTGTTGCGCTAGAATCTGTGTTACTGCTTTGTACAACTTAGGTCCACTACAATGACGATCATCGCCTAAACCCAGGACTCACCTCAGGCTCGAGATAATGATTTATAGTAAAAGAGGTCTCACGGTAAATTAAGGTATTTATAATTTATTTCTTAAGTTTATAGATAATTCAAATAGGTAGCGTTTAGGATGTTATATCTTGGTGCTAAATGCCCAGGATGTATCATTCAGGTTGTTACATTTTGGTGGGCCGTTCCCAGGATTTTGGTTCACATTTACAGGAGTTACAAGCTGAAATGATGAATGATGAGGTAGTTCATTGATCCCTTTACTAAAAAACCATTCGGACGGGAATCAATAAAATCTTTGAGGGCAGTTTGGACTGCCCCATAGGAGTTGAATTTTTTCCCTTGCAAGAAATTATCCAAATTTCGAGAAAACGTTGGAACCAAAAACGCACTGTTTTTTCTTTTGCGACACGACCGCCATACACGTCATTAACCCTTCGTGCCGTTTCCGCAGCACTGGTGCCACGGTGGAACTCGTACTCGTAAATAATGCCAAATTTCAAGTTTTCCATTTTGTAAACTGAGCGCCGCAAACAGAAAAAAAAAAGAAAAAAAAAACAAATGGACAACGGTTTACGAATCATAAATGCATGTGGAAACAGATGTATAAATTTGAATTTGGAATTCCAAACCGAAGAGGAGAAATTTGTGATTAAAGTGGCCAGTACGATAAAACGCCAAGTTCATATGTAAGGACCTAATAATATTTTTTTATTTGCTTAAGTATTAGTATGTTATTTTATCAACTTCGTACATATTTTTTTTTGTTTGTTGCATTAATTTATTTTATCTAGTAATATTTTCGTGTGTATTTCTTTTTTTAATTATGTGTTAGTAGATGCTATTATGACATCGATGAGGTGTCTTTCCAAGTATGATTTTTAAGTATTTTTTAAATAATTTCAATGACTTAATTTCTTTTATATCTTTTGGTAGTTTGTTGTTAAATTGAAGATTCAAACAAAATGTTCCTTTTTTTCTAGGTGTTCTAACAGACATTATTTGCTTGTCTTGTTTTGTCTAGTCTTTTTAGTACTTTTTTGTGAACATAATTTGTGAGTGCGTCTTTGGTTAGAAATTTTTCTTACTAAAATGCAGGTGTTGTATTTATATAACTGAGCAATATTCATTAATTTCGTTTCTTTATTTACTTTTTCTGTTGAACTTAGGTAGTGGTATCAAAAAAGTGTATTTATTACCTTGTTTTAAGATCTTTTTGGAAAGGTCTCAGGTTTGTTTTAGCTGTTGCTCCCCAAATTTCAATTTAGTAGTTTAAATGAGACTTAATAAGGGAATTATAAATTGTGTATTTCACTCGCCTGGCAGACACCGAGTAATCCAGAGAAGTAAACTAGTTACGTCCGAATACTCAAAGACTACTTAAAATGAAGATGGCGAGTCAAAGAACATCCTCCAATTTTTTCAGTCTTCTGTAACTTTATTTTTCTCTTAGATATCCCTAGGAAAATATTTTTTTGTTAGATGTCTGCTAACTGTTACTTAAGGGGAAAACTTCCCGATGAGCTCCAGTGTTACGCATTGCAACTAACTTTCTTCCCAATGAATACAACTGTGTCTCAACGGCTCTTTAACGGCTCGCCGTATTTCCCTCAAGTACCACTTAAGACACAGTGTTAGCACTCCGTAATCCTAATCCCGTTAAGTAACAGTTACGTAATGAAGCACTTAAAAGTTAAATATAATCACTGAAGAAATTAATCTTTTTGTAATATGTTTAAATAAAATCACTGAAGAAATTATTATTTTTTTGTAATATGCAGGCAGTGATGTGCCGCTACCAAATTACCGTTACCAGTAATATTCCCAAATGCTGGTAATATTGTTTAATAGGTATCGTCTTGTTGATTTCTCTATGTAATATTGTTTAAAATGCGCACGTACACACTTCCAAGCTTCTTCTCTTCCCGCGCAGATCGTAAAAGCCGATCGAGGGAATGGGTGAAAATGCGAACCATGTTCATAGGTGATGCGGCTAGCAACCCATCATTATTTCGATTCCTAGGGTCGTGCCTGTCTGTCTGTCTGTCTGCGGTTTTACGCAGACTATTACATAGGGCGCACTATAAGTTTCTGGAACTGGCCACTTACATAAACAATATTTAAAAATTTATTGCAACATTTGAAAATAGAACTCTTTGGCTGTAGAATGCAGTTTGTTTCATCTGACTGTCTTTTGTTTTTACCTTGTGGCGCCATTTAAAAAATTGTGTGTCTGCATCAACATGGATTTAACTCGGGAAAATTTTCGTAGTATGATTTTCTACGATTTTAAGTGTAATTTGACAGCTCAACAGAGCATCGCTCGGCTTGAAACAGCTTTTGGCAATGAAGCACCATGCAAGACAACTGTTTATAGCTGGTTTGCAGAATTCAAACGTGGTCGTATCAATCTCAGTGACGAATCTCGCGATGGTCGGCCGTCCACCGCTGTGACCAACAAAAACATCGATGCTGTGCGCCGTATGATTGAAACAGACAGGCATGTGACCTACCATGAAATTCGCGCATCCTTAGAAATAGGCATGAGTCAAATACAATTAATCTACACAAACATTTGGGTGTGAGAAAGCTGTGCTCGCGGTGGATCCCACACAACTTGACCGAGGCTCAAAAAATGGACCGCGTCACTTGGTGCAGTGCCATGCTTACCAGATTCAACGAAGGTGCGTCAAATTTGGTGTGGGACATAGTAACCGGTGACGAAACATGGATTTATTGCTACGATCCCAAAACAAAGCAGCAATCGAGCGTATGGGTCTTTCAAGATGAGCCGAAACCAACCAAAGTGGCGCGCGTGAAAAGTGCATCTAAGTGGATGATTGCTTCTTTTTTTAATAAAACTGGACACGTGGCTACTGTTGCTTTAGAGAATCGTCGTACAGTGAATAGTGACTGGTACACGACCATTTGTTTGCCGGAAGTTATTGACGAACTCCGTAAAAATAACCGTAAACGCCGTATCATCCTGCACCACGACAATGCTAGTTCTCACACGGCCAGACAGACAAACGACTTTTTGAAGGCGAAAAATGTAGAACTCATGAGTCATCCTGCATACAGTCCCGACCTGGCACCTTGTGACTTTTTTCTGTGCCCAAAAATTAAGAACCAATTACGCGGTCAACGATTTTCATCACTAGAAGAGGCTGTCGAGGAGTATGAAAAACACGTTTCAGAGGTCACCACAGAGGAGTGGCACAAAAGTTTTCAAAACTGGTTTCATCGATTGAAAAAGTGCATAGACGCCAAGGGAGATTATTTTGAAAAACAATCAATTAATTTTGTACCTTTAATAGTATTTTTTCATATTCATTCCGGAAACTTATAGTGCGCCCCACGTAGTACTCGAAAGCTGTAATTTGCCATATTACCACTTCCATGGTGGGAAAGGCTTTTCTTTAAACCGTTTTTGGGACAAATAGCAATAAAAATACTATAATAATCTATGCCAGCCACAACATAGTCGGAATAGATGTTTTTTCTCTTACGAGTACATACAATATATGTTTTATTTAGTATAAGATACATGTCTTCATCATATTCAAATAATTAAAATACTCACCTTCTTGGAACAAAAAATAAAAAATAAATGTATTGATATTATATATAATTGATATAAGTATTTAAAACAACTGTTACACAGTAGGGTTTTTAAACTAATCTTAACAATAACAACACAAGGGTAAAAGTGCAACAAAAAGTAATTATTGTTAATTATGCTACTTCATATTTTAAATGAAGGTAGTATAAGATCGTTTTTGATAATAATACCAATAGCCAATGTTTTTTTTTTAAAAACTATTTTCATAATAGCCAAAGAAACTTCGATAATACTCTTTGGAATTATAACCCATTGAGGCAAAGAAGTGCTAAATAAGGAATATGCATGTAATTCCAACCCAGCTCATATTTTTATATTACAACTCCTAAGAATGCATTATCATCATTTATCACGCTTACTCAGCTAATTATTTTGATTATTGACTCTTAATTTTAGCAAAAAAAAAAAGGGAAATGACGACAAAGTCTACATTAGGGTGCGTTCGCTTCAAAGATTTAGAATATACAAGTAGTGTAGTTTGACTATCGATATGTATTCGTATGTAAAAGTTGAACATCAGTGGCTGACAGCTTTCGTGGTGCCATTTTTGAAACACGAAGTCACTAAACGATGGCACTTCTGCTCCCATAGACCAAGAATCTATGTCTGTTCCTGTCTCTAGCTAGGTTGTCACAAGAAGTTTCTATGAAGGCGGAATTTGAAGACTTTGACGTCATATTTTAAAATTGCGCATTTTAGTTATGGACAACACTAGTTGTAATGGACAATATTTTTTTGTATCGATAATTTCAACACACATAATTACTCCCTGACATCGACATTTTTTGTGATCGAAAGGTTCCGGGTTCTAATCCCAATAACTACCTTCAAAACAATAACACCGATCAGTTCTAAAAGTCTGAAATGAGAGAAGGTGACGAAATAAAATAAGGTGATCTTATTTATATGTATTTTATTTATACCTTAAAAAAGAAAATAAAAAAACACCTTTTTTATTATCCTTCCTACCAAATTTAGATTCATCAATTTGAACTACTTTTCCGGTTCCGGTGTCAGAGAAGTAAACATGTATCGTGATTCAATCCGTGCGAAAAAAAAATTGTGCAAATAGTGACTTATTGGACACAGAATACGATCAGTTTAGTGAAAATCATTGATCAGTGATCAACAGATCGGAATTGGGTGTGTGAAAATACCTAAAGTTTGCAGCGGGACAAATATGGAGCTGTTACAACCACTTAAGTTAAACCGGTTTTGGATTTTACCGGTTTAGTTTCGGTTTTTTTTGTTTTACATGTTCCTTACCTTTGAAACACCGAATTATAAACATTTACAAGCTGCTAATACAGTTCTAAATTAATTTTTGTTTTGTACTTTTCCGGTTAAAATTCGGTCTTTTAGTCCTAATTGTTCTTTGTCGGTCAAACACAGAATTTTATATATCTGCAAAATGCTAATGCGGTTTTAATTTCTTTTTTGATCTGTATCTTAAGTTAAAAGTTTTGCTACAGATTGATGCAAGGAAAACGAACATTTTCGCGTCTTTACATAGTTTTGAAGTAGGTTTCTTTTTTAATGATTAAACCTGCACTGCATCAAAAAATAAATTAAAAATATTTATTTCAATTGCAAGAACGTTGTGCGTAAACTACTTTCCACATTGAGAGTTCGGAACATGCAATATATTAGTTTTTTCCTAGAAATGATAAATATTCTTCTAATGTTAAAAAAGGCTTTGTGTTCTTCGCAGTACAAAAGCCCACGCTAATCCATTGTTTAACAGGTAAGAAAAATCAGTCTGCCGCCTCCCTCCTCCGCGCGCCCGCGCCGCCCCGTGGCTGTCATTGTTTTAACCGACCGATAAACAGGTGCAGTCTTGCAGCGCAACTTGTTGATTTAACACGTGTTATATTCTCGATATTTTGGTCGGTCGCAGATTTGAATACAGCTTATTTTTGGACTTGCGCCTATTTTTAAGTGTGCATATGTGATTTTGAAGATTACCTGTATTACCTCACCACGCACAAGTGTACCAATAATACTGGTAAGTATAACTGAAATACTTCATTTTTAACTTAGATGTAATGGTCAAATATATAATGTTATGAAACGAAACTTGATCAAACGAAATGTGCCGATACTTAACACAAAAATATCGATAAAAAAAGGTTTTTCTGGATAAATTGATTGTAAAATCAATATTTTACACAAAAATCTTGCCAAGTTCATAGAGAAATCATATTTTTAAGAAAAATATAGTTCAAGTTTTGGAGTCCTGTTTGGCTTGGCCTATTTATATTGATCTTATTATTACTTTATAGGCCGAAGTTTTGGGGATAGAACCGTGGCCTTATTTCACATTTGTTTTTTTGAGAATTGTATGTATGATGGATGAATTTTCAATTTCTCATACTGCTGGGCCATTAAAATTCGTGGGTATACCTAATATAATAATTGGAGGCATTAATGAAACTATGTAGTTTTCTAAAATATTGATATATTAGTAAATGTTTGAAAATATTATATCTTTTCTTTACAGGCACTTCAAGTTTGACTACGTTTTCGTAGTAGTGCTTTTAAAATGTCTAGAGTGAGGCCAGAATTAATCCAGAGCTGGATTGTGAACAATCCAGAACTAGTTTACGATCATGCGAGTGGCCTCATATTCTGCACAAATAACAGCCACGCATAAGAGCAGCGTGGATCGTCATGTCAAAGGAACTTTACATCAAGGCCGACGACAACAGAGACCTGAAGAAGAATTTTACTTGGATTTTGTAAAGTTTTTAATACTGTGCAATATACCGTGGTCTGCAGTAAATAAATTGGATTTCATAAAGTTTTTTGATAAATATTTATGTGGTTCATGTTGCTGCATTTGTTCGAAAAAAGTTGTACCATCGGAATCCATACTACGCAAAAAATATTGCGACATCATTTTCAACAAAAAATTAAAATCCGTGTATGATTCTATAGGGGATACATAATTTAGATTTCTCTCGATGAGACTACCGATTTTAAAGGGAGATTTGTTGTAAACTTGGTAATGTCATTAATTAAAAATCTACCAACAAAACCGTACTTAATTGCCTGTCAGGTTTTGGAAAAAGTAAACGGAGCAACGATGTCAGAATCTGTGACGAATTCTTTAAGGAATATGTGAGGCGATTCTTTTAAAGAAAAATTAAATAATGTGTGCTCATGCTATGTACAGACAGCGTAGCATATATGTTACGAGCTGGACGGCTACTGAAAAAAGAGTTCCCTAACATGATTCACGTAACATGTTTGGCACATGCACTGAATAGAGTTGCAGAACAAGTTCGTTCGCAGTATGCAAATGTTGATATATAAATAGCAAATGTAAAAAAGCATTCTTAAAGGCTCTAAAAATGTACCCTGACTTGCCGTGTACCAACCATGTACCCCACCGCAACCTGTGATCACGCGGTGGGGTACATGGTTGCAAGCAGTAACATATTATAGTAAACATTTTGAAAAGATTTCCAATGTACTAAATAGACTAGATAGCAGTGAGGCCTTAAGTATTACAAACGCTAAAAATGTTATGCGAAATGAAAACATATTATCTGTAATAAAGTTCATTCAAGATAATTTTTCGATTATAGAAAATGCGCTTACAAAGTTACAAAAAATGAATCTGACACTTTCTGAAACTTAAGAAATATTGGACAATGTTAGGTGTGCTCTAAATTGGAGTTCTAACGAAATTGTACAAAATAAATTAGAAAATGTCTTACAACGAAATCCCGATTATGATATTATTAGAACGACGTGTGAAAATATTGAAAAGGGAATTGAAACAGATCATGAATCATTTTACAAATTTGCACCTCTCACTTCCGTAGACGTTGAACGATCCTTTTCCACTTACAAATGGATATTAAATGTACAAAGAAACCGGTTAAAAGAAGAGAACATAGAAAAACTGATGGTAATATATTTCAATTTCCTTAACAATCCAGGCGAAGGTCTCAACGCTCCCGAGTCGGAAATTGATTCAGAAAACGTTGATCCTTCTGAAAATATTGAGCTAGTAAATATATTAAATAATGTAAATAGTTAATAAATAAATAGTGTAAATATGTAGTTAATATAGTATGTAAATAGCCAGTTTATTAGATTAAAAAATTGCTCTAAAGAAATTGTGTATTGTATTTATCGTTAGTCGTATATTTGTAACAGTTTTACTTAGATTTGTTCAAGTAAGAACAAAGAAGTGATTGAAATAAATATTTTCTAATAAATTTTCTGCTTATATTTCATAGTAAACCCCTGAATACAGATCGATGCACGAAGGACGAACACTGTCACAGAATACCTAATAGTAACAAGTCGGAATTTAACTCCGTTGAGGTCAAGTAAGCAGGGCAAGTAAAAACGGAGCGACGCCATTAAAGTAAAAGCCGCGCTTACATGCGCGAAAATGTTCGTTTTCCTTGCATCAATCTGTAGCAAAACTTTTTAACTTAAATACAGATCAAAAGAAAATTAAAACCGCATTAGCATTTTGCAGATATGTAAAATTCTGTGTTTGACTGACAAAGAACAATTAGGACTAAAAAACCGAATTTTAACCGGAAAAGTACAAAACAAAAATTAATTTAAACCTGTATTAGCAGCTTGTAAATGTAGTTCGGTGTATCAAAGGTAAGAAACATGTAAAACAAAAAAAACCGAAACTAAACCGGTACAATCCAAAACCGGTTTAACTTAAGTGGTTGTAACAGCTCCATATTATGTCCCGCTGCAAACTTTAGGTATTTTCACAAATTCCGATCTCTGGCTGATCACTGATCACGAAACAATCCACCAGAAAAATCCATCTAACCTAACCTAAATTCAGTGTCCATGCGTCATAACCTAAGGGAAAATAGCAAGTGAAAGAGGCACCAGTGACAGAGACATCTATATTGGTTGACTTTGACAAACATAAACGTTAATTCTACCACATCTACTCTTGTTCTCATCAAGTGCTGTCAGTGTCACTAATTTTCACAACAACATTAGTCAAAAATATGGAATTATTGTGGTCGAAACTTGAGGAAAAGCTTAACCAACAAACGGAAACAGTAACTAAACATGTAACTGAGGCCCTCAATGTAAAGATCGAAGCGGTAACCGCAAAAAAATAAGGAATTAAAATTGCAAGTAATAAAACTACAACAACAGCTTGATGTGGAAAAGCGCAAGAATAACTTGATCTTTTTCAGCATAGAAGAATCAGGCAAGAGAGAAGCGGAGCTTGTAGACTATGTTAAAGATATTATAGTTGAAGCAGGAGTTCATATTGACTGCCAGGAAATAAGTAAAGATTGGGGACCCAACCAAGAATGTTCGTCCAGTAGTTATACCTCTACCTACAACCCGGAAAAACATCTTATACTGAGAAACGAGGCAAACCTCCCACCAGGGACCTATGTGAAGGAAGATTGCCCCAAAAATGTTCTAGAAACCAGAAAGCAATCATTACCATTACTGGAAGAGAAAAGAAATAACAAAGAAGAGGAACATAACCTACATAAAGTATGATAAATTGGTAGTAAAAAAAACCTAATGACTCCAAATGTGAAAAGAGAAAGAGGGAAAATACCACATCGCCTAAGTCACCGCGACAAAAAAAACTGAACACCAACAACAGAGACAAAACAACAACAAATACAAAAAAAAAACAATAAAACTCAACATACTCAACTGTGTGGCACGTGGTAGATCCTCGTCTACTTCCTATATATCAAAAAAAGGAATAGGTGCCCCCAACACCCGGAACCATCATACACCAAACATAATATTAAAACGCTCAAGATCAACAAAAATTCTCCCAACCTGGCTGGTCACCACGGGAGCAATGGACCACATCCCTCCAGCAAATAAGACAGCTAAGCTTAGAAAAGAAAAAATTACATAGCTACCTACAAGGTACTCTTACTAAGAACAAAGGAAAAACTGATTGAATAAGAGACAGCCCTTGAAAATGTCAAATGGGACATCCTTGGCATCTGCAAAGTAATATGTCAGGAAAATCAGATTGAAGAACATAATTATACTACATAGAAGAAATCAAAGGTCTGTACCGAGTAGGGTTCATAGTTAAATAAAAAGCGGCCAAGTGCGAGTCGGACTCACCCATGAAGGGTTCCGTAGCAGCAAGTAACATAATATAAAAATTCTTGTAGTTCATGGTAAATTTGACCGATGTTTTAATAAATGTATTAAAAAAAAACTACTTACTAGATCCAAACCAATTTTCGGTGGAAGTTTGCATGGTTATGTAAATCATATATTTTTTATAGTTTTATCATTTTCTTATTTTAGAAGTTACACACATTTTACCACTTTGGAAGTGTCTCTCGTGCAAACTATTCAGTTTAGAATTTTTTTTTATTAGAAACCTCAATATCATTTTTGAAGACCTATCCATAGATACCTCACAAGTATGGGAATGATGAAAAAAAAAATATTTTTGAGTTTCAGTTCTAAGTATGGGGAACTCCCAATATATATTGTTTTTTTTTTTGCTATTTTTGTTTTAAAATCTTAATGTGGTTTACAGAATACATCTACTTACCAAGTTTCAACAGTATAGTTCTTATATTTTCGGAAAAAAGTGGCTGTGACATACGGACGGACGGACAGATAGACAGACAGACATGGCGATAAGGATTCGCCATGTCTGTCTGTCTATCTGTCCGTCCGTCCGTTCCGTTTTTTGCCATTTGGCTACGGAACCCTAGAAACACCTAAAGAAACAAATAATAAAATTTAAGGGCATATCCGAACAAATCTGTCTACTGAACATAGAGTTGCAAGGCTACAAAAACAGAAGAAGCAGACAAAACGATAAAAGATGTATTCTACAACCAACTTGCTCCCTCCCTAGAAACTGCCCGTCAAAATGTTATGGTCATGTGTGACATTAATGGTCAAGAAGGTAAACAAAAAGAAGAGAAAGAGTCCCATAATTGGAAACTTTGTTTTAGGAAAGATGGGAAGAGAATTGTAAATATAGCACTTGAAAGAAAAAAACCAACTAGAAAATGAAACTGGATGTCACCGGGTGAGGCGTACAGAAACAAATAGACTTTGTATTAAGTAACAGGCCCAAGTCATTTCAAGATGTAGGTGTATTGAATAGTTAAAACTTGAATAGCAATCATGTCATGGTTAGAACAACCCTATCTATAAAGAACAAACAGAGGAACAGAGGAAACACTTCACCCAGCGGAACAAAAGGTTAATAAAAGGTGTTACCTCACAATGCGCTACACAAAAAGAAACTAAAAAAACCCAAAAGCTCTATGACGCAGACATTAACGATATTTACAGAACGAATAGTAAGGTAACAATAAACAAAAATAAAAAAGGCACTTACCCCTGAGACACTAGATCTTATCCAGGAAAGAAAACAACTACTTAAGGGCCCTAACAGACGGGGCGCAAGTTGCGCCGCGTAACAGCTAGTGATGGGAGTTGCATAAATACTCAATCAACCCATTTGAGTATTTACTCAGTAGATTGAGTAAATACCCGATAAATATCCTAATTTATCCATTTGGTGAGTAGATTGATTTTTAAGAGTTACGACTTAAATTTATATTCATATTCATTATTTCATGTTTTCATGACAATTTTTGAAACTTAAATCTAGTATACACTTGTAATTCTTGTCGGAAAGTGTGTGCATACGCCATAATATGCTTAAAATGTCGGTAAACGTTAATTGTGACGCTAAAATATTTGAACTAACATACACTGAAAGTAGGCTTCTTTGACTAATTATCATTTTTTGCTGGGAGGTGTTCAAAGACGTTATTTTATGTTAAAATAAGTAAGCAGACATCAAATGAGATGTCAATATATGAGCACACTCTATTTACTCTATTTATTAAATCTAGTGAGTAAATACTCAAATGGGTAGATTGAGTACTATCCACTTCCCATCTCTAGCTGTTACGCGACGCAACTTGCGTCCCGTCTGTTGCGGCACTAAGAATAAAAAAGACAAAACAACACCACAAAATATCAGATATTATTAAGAAAATAGGCCGTGGAATAAAACAAAAAAGATCAAGAAAGAGGATCAAAATTATCACAGAGCACATAATAAAAACCAGTGGAATAAACATAGCGCTTTAAAAAACTTAGAGAGGAGAAGCTTTGGATCCCAAAAATAACGAAAACTAATAATAGCAACGAAAAAAAACGACAACCAATTCTAAAGATTGCAACAGAACACTATTGCAAACTATACTGCTCTGAAAGCAACTGTGAAGACGTCAAAAGCCTTGAAAGCAATAATGAGGAAATTACACCAATCCTTGAAAGAGAACTTCAGTATGCAATAATGACTCAGAAAAACGACAAGGCTTATGGACCAGAGCAAACAATGAATGAGAGGATGAAAGCATCAGTGCCAGAAGCCACCAAAAGACTGACCACCCTTTCTAATCTTAACCACTAAAACCATACCTAAACAATGGAAAAATAGTACAAAAATTCATATCCATAATTAAATATATATCATGCCAAAATGTATAGAGCAGTGAATTATTTTTCGCGATTTCGTAAGTTTTCCCTTAGTAAAAGTTGTTTGTATATATGACGACAGCATGTCCATAAATTACCCATAGTTCATGTCCAAACAGGTTGTATTAATGGAATACGTTTAAACACCTCAGATTCACGGATGACATAATCCTTATAACAGATAATCCAAATAGTAATAATAATAAAGTAAGCAAGTGGGTCTCACCATGGAACAAAACAAAAATAATGACTAATAGATCCCAGGTAGAAATCAAAGTGGAAGAGGAAGGAAGTAATGAAATATTTAAACTCTTACATATACCTTGGTCAACTGATTGCTTCTGAAGGCCAAATGGGGAAATTGAAAGATGGTTGGCAATGCCTAGAAAAGATACTGGTCACTGAAGTAAATATTTAAGGGTAAAGAATATAACATGCATACTACCAATACTAACTTACAGGTGCCAGACCTGGGCATGTACGAAAGAGCAGCAACAACAACTAATCACCTGTCAAAGAGCCATGGAAAGGAGTATGCTAGGCCTTACAAAAAGAGACAAGAAAAGGGCAGAGGACAGAAGACGCGTAACAAAAGGTGGAAGATGCAAACACAAAATCTAAAAAACTTTAATTGGAAATGGACAGGCCACTTGCTCAGGGAGAATAAAAATAAATGGACCAAGGATTTAACAGAATGGACACCTAGATTTTATACCACACGAAAAAAGGGAAGATAAAAGAAGCTTTGGTCTGATGATATAAAAAAGATTGGGGGCCCATTATGGCAGAGAACAGCCAAATTCAGAGAAGCTTGGAAGAAGCTGGAGGAGGCCTTTATGTCCCAATACAAACCGACTACCTTGACAACAAAAGGCTAATAAATAAATAAAAAATTCGTTCCTATCTTCTCCCTATTCTCCTGGTGCTCTTACTTATAAACTACAATTGATTCTCGACAATAATTATACCAGTCTGCCACAGTATTGGGAGATATCACCGGCTCTCCCTCTTGCACTGTCTCCTTCGTGAGCCTGGTGATAACTTAAGTTTGTCGCTGAATGCATACATCAGTAGAAATATCAACACCAGACTTAATTTCACATTTTCGAACAAGTTCCGGCAGCTCGGCTGTATGTCTAGTTTCGGCAACTGCCTTTGCGGCATCTAGACGATCCCAACGATTCTCCAGTAGGCTGTGAAAAATTCATTGGTCTGCGATTGTGGGGAAACATTTTCTGTCAGGAATAGACCCCTCTCCTCAGCAAAATGGATGTACTGCTCCTCAGTGCACAAACACACAGACCTTTCGCCAGTTCCACATCGATCTGCAAAAATAAAAAAACAACTTAGAATCTACAACTGCTATGGCACTGCAAGAAGTGCAGAAAAAATTAACTTGAACCTAATTTCCCTTCGGCCCTCACAGTAGGTCCGGGTGTTCATTAAAAAAATACTTGATCCTACCTTCATTTCTGCCCTCACACTGTATTATTTCATGCCAGATGTTCTCTACGGATATTTCGAAAGGATATTTCGAAACATACCGTTTCCAGCGCTGCAGGAAGTGCAGCCCCTCCACACCTCCGGCTATAAAAAAAACACTTAAGTATAGGGTAAACAAGACTATGTGAAGTCGGTGTAGGCCAGTTTGCCCATAACTTTCATGTGAATAAAATTGGTTCTGTGTTCTGGAACTATTTCTTTAATCATTCCTCTCAAATATCTGTAGAGAAAATTTGGTATGACATAATACAGTACTTATTAAGTTTAACTAAAACTTTAATCATTAATATCTCAGTAACAGGGTAAGATTACAAAAAAAAATTATATCCCTAAACTACTAGTTTCCGCATCACCCCCATACCCCCAACTCCTGTGACCCTATACTTAAGCCAACCCCTGTATAATACTAATATAGCCTTTATTCGACAGTATTTTTAAATTCCATATTTAAATCTATGCATTTATACACTATTTATATTTATATTATATAAAACAACCCCTGACTCACCTTAATACATCCATGTAGGGTTGATCCTTCTCCCGGATGAACCAGACTTCCGAGAAGGTACGCCAACGTCGTCCGAAATGTCCTCAGGTATGGCAGGCCGTGCCACGCCACTCTGACCAGCAACACCAGCACCTACTGCCCGCTAGTGCCAGTTATCTCAATTGGACGAAGGCTAACGGCAGGTGGCGCGAGCACAAGCGGCTCATTAGAGCCCATTACTTGTATTCGTGGAGACATAGGCACAAGCGGCTCACTAGAGTCTATCACTTGCACACTACTCAATGGCACAAGCAAAAGCGGCTCATCTGAGTACAAAACTCTCACTTGCACAGAAGAGAGGCCGTAACGAGCGGCTCACTTGAGTCCAAGACTCGCACTTCACTCTTTTCGGACGCAGCAGAACTCGACCACTGAGGTTCCGGGAACGCCATGGTAATCACACGTTAGTTTTTCCACAGGAGTACGTAAAACGATCTCGACTGCAAGAGCGACGAACGGTAATTTTACGATGTGACGACGAAGTTGTGACATTGACGTTTACAAGATGGCGTCGGTTTCACGTTTTGTTTTTGCAAAATTTGCAACAAAAAGCGTTTCGTTTCTGCATAATTTGCAAAAAAGAACGAATTGTTGGCTGAATGAGTTGATTCCAGAGCCAAAAAAAAAGGATTCAAGTTTAACGATTTTCAAAAACTAATTTCTTAAAAACTATAAATCTCCGTGAAACTTTGCATAATTACTTCTTATATATAGCACTATTTGGCAAAAAAAAAATGAACCCCCAAATCGTAGGCTAATAAATATATTTTAGCCTGGGAAATAAATTACGTGAACCTGCATCTTTCATTATTCTTCTTTAATTCTAATTTTTGTGTTTATTATTAAGATTATCAGCTTTCTAAAACTTAAATGTAAAATAAAATATTTGTATGTATGTTATATAAAACCCAAGAAACATGTATTAACATTATAATAAATAGTATAAAATATCGAATACTATTGCAGCTTTGAAAGAAAGTAATTATATAGATAGGAGTATCAATAGTATCAATTGCTAATAATTTGCAATACTATTCATGAAAGGTAAACTATCAATAGTTTTTACTTAATACCTTTAATAGACTGTCTGGAAGAAATTGCTTAGTGATAAGGCCGCCTTGCACATTTCCTAGTTTTAATATAGTTATGTCCTGTCTTTATTTATTTATTTTGTGCAATAAAGGGTATGGTATTGTACTATCGATAGTCGAGCAAAATTTTGATTTTACAATGCTATTGATAGATCTTCATATAAATAGTACCTAAAGTATTGATACTATCTATAGTATTTCTTATCGCTAGTCAATATTATAACTGTTTTCCGAGGTCAACAACCTATAGCAAAACTTTAAAAAAAATTGGTTCTTAAGCAAATTAAAGTAGTCATGTGATCTACTTTAAAAAAATGACAGAACTAGTTTTACGTGCAAAAAGTGGTTCAAAATAATAAACTGAATTACTATATACTTATGTGGAATTACCCTTTTTGGCTCTTCTGTAAAATTTTGCCCATCCCTATCGTTTACTGTTAGCATTACTAAATAAACATCTTTAGCAACAAAGGAGATGTTTCAAATCCGGCCTGCACATTGTACATATTTTACAAAATCGAGGAAAAATCTAACAATAATTTAAAAAATACAGAAATTTTAATATTTTCAGTATTTTTGTTACAATTTAATTATAAAAGCAATATTTTATTTTAAGAGGCAACAACACATCCGTTCTGAAACTTAGTTCAGAAGTACATTTCGAAGTGTGACAGATGAAATGAATTGTAGTTATATATGAGTTAAGTTGACAAAAAAATAACATTCTAAAAAAAACATGATTTGGTCTTTAAGCAAGAAAATATACTTAATTACAATAAAATCACAACTTTTTATTCGTCTATTTTTTGTTTTGTCGAATACTTATTCTACGGTATTCACTTGTAATTTCTGAACAAACGCACACACGCTCTTTGAAATGAAACGTCAAATGTGGTCAAGTGTCACTGTCAACATTGTATCACACCTGTAGTACCATTTTTCAAATTTGGTGTCACAACTCATATACTAAACAAACGGTTTCTCATATGGAAAAATCATTCGTTTAGGTGACTCCGCGTTTCAAAAATAACACTTCTGTAGTTCAACATCTATCTTTATTTTTAAGGTAGGATTTAAATGTCAATGTCACTGTCAGAGGAAAGATGATTATGGAGCGTGTTGTGTTGCCTATCTTGTGTATTTAATGCTTTTTACCAATTATTTACACCAAAATGAGCCAAAATGTTACTTAAATCACTTTTATTTAATAATGTAGTCTCTAAATTATACATGTACAATGTCCAGGCCAGGGCTCCATACATTCGTGAAACAACTCCTTTGATACACAAGATGGTTCTCCTTACATTTACCCATATATAGACTTTCCCAAAGTTGGATGTTCAATGAAAATAATTTTAAAATGACACTTTTTTATATAATCCTAACTGAATTATATATTTGTAAGAAATATTACATAAACTTAAACATACTTAGATATATTACATAATGTTTTTCACACTAAAACCTTTGTGTATTTATTAACTCTATCTGCATTTTATTAAGACATTATTACAAACCTAGCAGAAAAGAACTTTCAAATCAATTTTGACAGATTTTGGTAAACAAAAACACAGAGACAGACCTTCATGTACTAAAAAAAAACTATGAACAAGAAATAAGAGTCTTAATATTTTCAAAAAGTTGACATTAAATAAATACTATAAATATAAAAGCTTATCTTTTGTTGACCACCCCATAATAGAAAAGTGTAATAGTCATTCGTCCATCTTTTAGATTATCTAAAAATAATGGACTTATATTTTTTAGCTTGCCAAAAAATAAAATTCACATCAAAGTTCCAGAGTGGGGGCTTGCAAGTCACCTCTATGTAAAAATCGTACGTAGCCATGACATCATGCGAAATTTCAATGTGCTGTATCTTACATTTTTTGTTTCTCAGAGAAAAAAAAAAATATGTGTACAATATTTTTTAATAATCTAACCAATGGGCTAAGAATATTTTTTCCATTCATCATCCCTATTTTACCTTTAAGTATTTACTTATGTTACTGGTACTCAACCGGAATACAGAGTGCTGTATTCCTATCAAGTAACACTGTCTAATGTGGTACTTGAAGGAAATATGGTGCACAGTTAAAGAGGCATTAAGACACAGTGGTACTCATTGGGAAAAATGAGAGTTGCAATTAGTAATACTGGAGCTCATC
Source organism: Acrobasis suavella (assembly GCA_943193695.1). Lineage (NCBI taxonomy): Eukaryota > Metazoa > Arthropoda > Insecta > Lepidoptera > Pyralidae > Acrobasis > Acrobasis suavella. The sequence goes on from OW971928.1 coordinate 38,137,170, forward strand.
GAGAAGTTTTTCTCGTTGAGTAACAGTGCTATTGTCAAGAGGGTGTTACTTATCAGGAACAAACGGCCAACTTCAGGTTCGTGTAAAACCTAGACTTTGTAAACATAGTTATTTTAATGTTATAAATGCAAAGTTTTATCCCTAAATACTAGTATCTCAGAAAAAAATAGTATATATGTTGTTTACCTATTAGATCACTTTGGAGACCTTGAAAGTTTGGGAGAAAAGTATTCATGTGCTTTATTTTCTATTAACTATTTTGGAAAAATAAAAACTCACCGTTGAATTCCTATAAGGGCTTCCTTGAGGATTGTAAGGTGGCATTGGCCGTGGAGGCCAGCCCGGTGCCGGGGCGTAGCCTGCCGGCGGCTGCTCATAGCTGTTGGGGTACCGGTGCGGCGGCGCTCCGCTCGACTGCAGCAACGAGTTCAGAGTAGGCGTCGGCCCCGGGGCCTGCGACACTGCTTGTCCCGGGAAAAAGCGCGGCTGCTGCGGCGGCGGCCTCGGTTTTCCGGGAAAACCTGGACGTGGCGCATAATAAGGATCCGCACCTTCCGGATAACGATACTGGCCGTATTGGTCCGTCACTGGCCTTTCTCCGGGTCGGTCGTGACCGGGCGCATCACCTACGTCGCGCGGCTGCCCCGAATCGGCCGACATCGGCGATTTGCTCTTTGTGTTCACGACGCCATCGGGCGGAACGCGCCCGATCGACTTGTCGGTCCCGTTTTGTAATAGAGCGTTCCGAGATTCACTGAGCTGCTCCGATGGACTCTGCTCTACGTTCGCTTCACTACGCTGAGACTCAGCCTGCGTCGCAGCCATGTTCGGCTGGTAACGACCGTCCCTGTTTTAGCGATCGACCGGCTCGCTTACGTTACATCGAAATCGGGCGTCGGAATACAGAATCGTGACACGCTCACTTCCATCACTTATAAGACGAATAACCACGCACGAATTGTAACGCGAAACGGACGAAAAATCGTTCACCGACGCACATACATCGATCACATATCTACTCCATAGGCGTAAACGAGGTTAGGGAAAAGGTTACATATCTTGCTAACGCTTTTGTCACGTTATAACAGAACATTTCATATCACTTTCACGTTTATTACACTGTGGATTTAAACACCGATAGAATAAAAAATTCACGTTTGTGAAAACTTGAGGTATTCTCAAAAGTAGAACAATAGAATCACGAAACTTCCAAAATTACTAGCGTCCGCCATTGAAACGGACTTGGAATTTCTACAGCGCTTGTCGTCCGTCGCTTTTGGCTATGTTCACTTTGGTTATAAAAAAACAAAAGTATCGAATTAAATATTCTTGTCAACATTAACTACACAATTAATTGCAGACTGTAATTAGATAATTTATTATCTAAATATTAAGTTTTCTAACTACAAATTAGAGAAATAACACTCTTAAATTAATAAAAAACATGTTTACATTTTTGCACTAAATTGCTACCACGTCGATTATGCAAGGCAGCCAACGTAACATGAGAAAATTATGACCAGTTCCGGTGGCGCCAAGTTCTTGTTGCTATGTTCATACTGAATACAGTGTGTAAAATATTTCTAAATAAATCAAATGGATTATTTTGTAATATAAAAACAGCATTCAAAGGTGTTTCTGTCATCTAAGTATGTATTTTAATTAAATTTGTTTAATATATATTTATTTTACGAATATAAAAACAAAATTTATCCTATTAACTGTACTTTTTAGTTGTGTTAAGTTGGCTGTGCGATTGAACGGGAACATATATTTTTTTTATAGCAAATATGACTGTGTAGCTTTGGATACCGCTCATGTACCATGTTTTACGTCAAAAAAAGTTCATTGATCATCGTTTTGAGTCCAGCTAGCGAGACGGGTGACTTCTCCTTTCCTTTGCCCCCTCCACTCAAAACTCGCATGCTCTCTCGGGATTTCTGGCAAGTCTTTAGTTTTGGTGTATGGATATTATCATTCAGCCTCAGGAAGTCCATTGCTGGACATAGGACTTGTCCAAAGACTTAACGACCGATCGGAAGCGGCTACAGATTTGTATATCTGTACGAAGCGGCCTACGTTCAGCGTTTTCTTGCAACCTTACTCAGGGGTCCCATACTTAGTGACGAATGACGCTGAAGCGACGCACGTTGTAGCGAAAATATATCCGCGTGGTATACTGGGGCGAAATCTTACTAAAACGAATTTCATCGAGTCGAATGAGACTGCAGCGAAAAACATTATTGCAAAAAAAATTTAGTAATTATATAGTACCTATTATGTGTTAGTTAAAAACTCAAAAGGTGAAATGAAACACAAAAAGTAAAAGATTTATTTTTTATCAACAAGAAACAAAAGTTAGATTTTAAGTATCATGTACCTACGAGTTATCATCTGTTGTTAACTAAACTCTAACGAAGATTATGGCACAGCTCCCTGCCACACGCCTCTGCATTGGAATTTCGACAAAGTGGTCTCTGCTCTTCTACATCTCGATATACCTAGTTAATACGGCATCGCTGGATAGACTGAACCTTAAGTACAGCGGCCGGTTTTATTCCCTCATCTCTATTATATATTTAACAACCTATGTGGTATGTTGTAGTGTGATTGTGAAAGAAGACATTAATCCCTGAAAACCACTTGTAGTAATGACTCGAAAAGTGTGATGGGTCTTTCAATAGACTGTTGTCAATGTTTTTAAATAATAGAACCAAAACACCATGGACGTGGTCACTCCTTCAAGTAAAATGGAAGCTTTTGAAGGACTTTTTCAACACTTGCCGGCATTCCGCCCGCTTTAACAAGCTTGCTGATTCCATCCCCACCCGCGGCGCCTCGTCGTTTGTGAGCCATTTCAGGCCTATTTGTCACCTCTTGATCAGATCAATGGTATCGCCCCCAGTGCAATACCTAACCTATCCCATAAATATTATTTCTCAGTGTGATATAGCATTTTTTCAGGCAACGCGTTTTTTGCCAAATGTTATCAGTACCTACCATTAATTCGTTTCAGCCACATAACGGCCACTGTTGGACGTAGACTTCTCCCAGGGATGAATTGCTTTGAATAAATTTTTACTATGGATTGACTTCGGTAATAGCAGACAGGATAATTTGCAAATGCATGTTTTGAAACATGACATTATGCCTGAGGTGCATATACATATGAAAAAAAAACACAAATATTTCAAATTGTTTATTTTCAAGGTTACAGAATGTTAGGATGTTTGCAAAAATATGATTTTTATTTTACCAATTATTTGTTACACCAATATTGTTTTTCAGAAATATTGACATACATAATTTTAAAAACGAGGGAATTAATATTTTAGTACATTTATTGCTAACTTACTCGTAATCTTGAAGAACACGCATGCTAATCATATTCCCATACACATAATAAGATGGATTTGTGTGGTCGTCACAAAAATTATTCAATGAAATACAAACACTATAATTTTAATTGAGCGAAATCTAGTAAAGAAACATAATGTAGTTATTTTAATAAAAAAATCTATAAAACGACGATATAACTTAGTTATGGCATAAAATTATATCTAAATCATAAATTTTCAATTTAACCTAATTTAAGTACAAAGATCACTGCTTCTCCAATAAAATATTAAAAAATGTGATGGCCGACTCGATGTACCGTCAATACATATCTAATCTCGAGTTACGATTATGCACATGGCTGTATATGTGGATTATTCCTACACCATCATCCTGAGGGGCGTCACCAGTGGTGACAGATGGACAAAAAAAATTTGCTACAGCCCCCTCCTGGAAATGTTAAAAAAATTGACACTCATTTATCTCCTGTAGAGATGTATGGGATTAAACCAGCTGTATAAATCGCTTACGAGAATCCTTCAGTTAAAAGCAATTACTTTAAAGCATATTTACATTTCACATTTCCTCGGAATGATTTTCAAGTCAAACTTTCACTTTATTACATAATTTGGATATGCCACTATCAATTTTATTAATACTGAAACAGTCCGAACATCTTAGTCTATAAGGCAAATCTCGAACGAGCCATTGTATCACCTAACGGAAAAATTTAGTATCATCGATTGCAGATTTTATTATATTTTCGACGCCGCTTTAATACGTGCTGCAAGAACCACAGAGTTAATGTCCGTATGTCCAGCAGGACTCTGCGCATGACTGGATGGACAGCTAAGTATTTACATCCAACGTATTTTGTAAATGACGAATAGTTAAAAAAAAAAAATTGGACCTTATGGGTTTCAGAGAAGTCTTGAAATCTTTTCCAGCAGGACCCTTCTCAGTTTGCAGATCTTCAGACCAGTAGTATAAGTTGCCGTATAGCGGTGTATTTGTACCTCAGAATCATCTTAGTTTTTTTATGTGAATATGAATTAGCTTAAGAAATAGCGCCGACAAATCTTCTATTATGCCAGCAAGACCCTTTTTTGTTTTAGGTCTTTCAATACAAATCATCATATTTTTAGCAGCAGTTTCAATGTCTTCTCGCTTTAATCAAATGTTTTGTACTTAAACCGTAAAATTGGTTTAAATTGTTCATCATGGGCATATAAAAATTTTACTGGTAAATAAAAGTAAGTAAACTGAATACTGCATATGAAAATAACTACTTTTATTTACAAGTTAAATATAAAAAATCATCTAAATTTGCCAGCAAGAATTAATTATAAATAATAATAAATAAATATATACGGACAAATCAAATTATGTTTTCTTTGTTAACTAAATTTTATATGCTCATGATGAACAATTTAAAAGAATTTTACGGTTAAAGTACAAAATATTTGAGTAAAGCGAGAACAGATTTGAAGAGTACATTGAGACTGCTGCTAAAAAATATGATGATTTGTATTGAAAGACCCAAAACAAAAAAGGGTCTTGCTGGCATAATCGAAGATTTGTTGGCGCTATTTCTTAAGCTAATTCATATTCACATAAAAAAACTAAGATGATTCTGAGGTACAAATACACCGCTATACGGCAACTTATACTACTGGTCTGAAGACCTGCAAACTGAGGAGGGTCCTGCTGGAGAAGATTTCAAGTTTTTTTTCTGAAACCCTGAGGTAATTTTTTTTTACTTAAACTATTCTAGAGGTACAAAATACGGTGGATGTAAATATGAAGCTGTCCACCAATCATGCGCAGTGTCCTGCTGGGTATAATACGGAAATACAGAGTTACTAGATGAAGACTTTTAAAAAAAGTTACATGAATAACTCGTTATCACTTTTTTATTTGCTTAAATTTAAGTTTGCATTATCATATTCAGTAGTGTTGCCAACAATACTATCGATAGTTTATGTATTATGAAAAGCAACACTGTCGATAGTTTATTCGTTGTCAAGGGTCGATACTATCGATAGTATTGTTGGCTATCGATTGCACTAAAAGAGCGATCGATGGCATTTTTCAATTAAAACAATCGATGGTTCGGCAATACTAATTTTTAGGGCCCACAAACCCAAGCTGGGTATAGGCTAGGCCTTTATCGCATTGTTTTGAATAGTGTCAATAAATGCCTACTACAATTTATTCGAATGCTGGGTACACACCGGGCCAACAAACGCAAACGAACGTGATGCGTCTCGTTTCTTTTATATTAAAACAAAAGAGATACAGCACAGGTCGATGAACTAAATATTAAGTGGTAAAAAATTAGGTCCTAAGCGTTTGTAACTTGTCGCAAAGGGATTGCTACGCTGGTAGTCGCTGTGTCTGCACTTCATACAGCGGCGTCGAAAACGACACGAACCTACTACGGTCTGGCTAAAAGTCTAGAATTTTTTTTTGGCGCCATTGAGAACCAAAATTGACTTCAAGTTAGATGTTAGATGTATCTGTGTGTCGGTGTCATGTTAGCTAACAATCAAGTAACACAAAACTGCTTTATAGGACGTCACAATGGGTCCACATCGGCAACTTTAGCATTTTAGATGACGTATAGGAGTGCACTCTACTGCAATAGCTGAAAATTTAGCTTTCTCCTGTTTAATACCCCTATAATACGTCACGGAAATAACACTGTAATGTTGTAGGCGTTAATATTGTTTAACAGTTCAGTACTATATAGCTTTAAGCAATCAAGAAAGTAACTGCAACCTCTAAGCTGCAACTATGCATTTTTATGGACTGAAACCAAGGTATATTCTGAATTAAAGACCACAAGTGTACCCTTAAAACGCTTGCATTTTATGATAGCACAAGTTAACTAATATAATGCAATCAGTTATTCTGCGACTTTAATTATCAATGATATAATGCGCCTTGTTGCATATAGTTCAACTTAAGTGGGTTAGTAAGCTTGTTACACGCAATCATATAATAGCACTAATGCGTGGCGTAATGGTCAACACGCTAGACCGCCAATCTGGAGGTTCTGGGTTCGATCCCCAGCCAGGGCAAGTTGGAAAATGGCCTTTTTCAAATTGTCTTGGGTGTCTATCTATATATGTATTTTTCATAAAATATAGTATCGTTGTGTTAGTAGGTATCTTATAACACAAGCTTAATCTTACTTTGAGGCTAGCTCAATCTGTGTGATTTGTCCGTAAATATTTATTATTTATTATATAGCCCACATAATACAATGGGTGAATTTATATAATAATAAATTAAAGCAAACTGTTATAAATTAAGTCACATGTTGCCCATTATCTCGATTAGAGATGAATACTTGTACTAGCGTGGGCAATTGATCTACTATTGCAGTTTAATAAGATCTTCATGACGTTTATTTGTTAAGCGCCCCATAGGTACCTAAATCAACTAATCGCCGTCAGCATTGCGATAAGTACGTACTTGTGATGTGGAAATATAAATGAAAATCGACAGAATGGTTCTTGCGCTTATCTAAAAAAAACCACGGGTCCCCAAAGATCCTACGGTTAGTTTAGCGGCAGGCAAACTGAATATTACAATAATTGCGTACGTGTTACCGACTATTAGGCTTGACATGAACCTATGGCAAGCTTGCTTCACACACGAACTACTTGTGTCAGCTCGTTGCTGATTTATATACCACGAGTGGATATTTAAACAGCCCATACTATTTAATTGTGGTTAATAGAGTGCACATTGCTTGTCTGCCATCTTTTAGGCTTTAATTTAGCCGTAGTTTAATATAAGTATGAACTTTATCTTTGTTTGGTCAACGAAAATTACAATGGATTGGATAGATTTGGACAGAAATCTTATGACTTGATGACAAAATCAAAATGTTTATTTTACATGTCAACAACCAGTTTTATGAAATATCTTTTATGAAAACAGTGATTTTTTGAGAGCGCGTGAATTTATTCGCCTATATCCTGGTATTTGACAATAAACTTTCTTTCCCAATCAAATTTTACGCACATGGAGGAAAAATCAAATTTACTCTACGATAAAAAATCGCGTAAAATGGTTCACGCAAACTTGACATGTTATCAATAAAAATGTAAAAGGGTTTATTAAAATAAGTGAAATTAGTCACAATTTTGCCACTAGTATATTCTCAACACCACAGAAGCGTTTGAAAGACCCTGGTGTGTTCTTGTGCTGAAAAAAAGGGAACACGGACTCTATTAATCAGCCTATGTACCTACTGTATAAAAGGTATACTCTATTAATCAATCTATGTTCAGCTCTGGGGGTGACTGTTACCTTTAATAATGCTGATATAATGCTATTAGGTAAAGTTACTCAGCTAATAGCTGTTAAATTTGTGAGTATCAGCAGTCACAGCGCCTACAAGGCTCTTATTCAGCAGATTTGTACAGATCTGGATTCTATTGTGTACAGTGATTCAGCTATTATACAGCGACTTGGTCTTACTTGGGAAACAAATGGGCCGTTACTGACTTTGTTTCAAAATTGATTTCTAAATGTTCTGTTTCGATTTTACAATATTTTAGTCGACGCCGACTGTCACTACTCGCGATAATTAAAATTTTTAATTATGACATTTGTATTTACACGAATTATTGTTTCTAGACTTAGCCAGACAGTACTAAAACACACTAGTTGGGCGTTGGGTTGTCTACGTGAATCAGGAGCAGCCGAACTCGTCCATCCACGTGAGGTACTTCTGGATGTCGCCCTTGGACACCGACTTGTTGCACTTGGCCAGCGCTTCAAGGAAGTCCTGCTTGGTGACTGGCAGGTCCAGTTCCTCCTTGGCAAGTTGCTTGATCTGCTCGGGTTTGAGCCCGGCGATCTTGCGGCGCATTGACATCATTGATGCGTCTCTGTGAAAGTTGAAAAAAATAGTATATTACTGTAGAGGCGGGAAGTATTTCATTGCGGGACGAGTAGTTTTCAACAAACATTATTGCCTTAGGTAAATATTTGCATAGTTAGTTATTTCTTTATTTCCTCACATTTATTGAGAAAAGCACTATATATGCCTCGGTGGAAATGGGATTGCCGGACCCGTACTTATTGTCAGGGCCTCGCTAATGCTCGGCCTTGAAAACTACTCGTCCCGCAATGCCATACTTCCCGTCCTCTGCTGTAATGTATTATTATTATACTGGGCCAAGAAGGTGGAAGGCAAAAGAGGAAAAGGAAGACCAAGAAGATAATTCATGGATGAAGTTGTTGTTTTGTGCTCTTGTTGAGGTCCACCTGCAACTTTCTGAGGTTTATCGCTAACATGTCTATGTAAAGCAACCAACCTGCAGACATTGAATATGTCCGCACCGGAGTACCCATCCAGCTTCCAAGCGATGCTCTTGTTGAGGTCTACCTCGGGGTCCACCTGCACCTTCCTGAGGTTTATCGCTAACAGACCTGTGTAAAGCAATCAACCTGCAGACATTGGTAATGCCCGCGCCGGTGTACCCATCCAGCTTCCGAGCGATGCTCTTAAGGTCCACCTGCACCTTTCTGAGGTTTATCGCTAACAGACCTGTGTAAAGCAACCAACCTGCAGACATTGGTTATGTCCGCGCCGGAGTACCCGTCCAGCTTCCGAGCGATGCTCTTGAGGTCCACTTCGGGGTCCACCTGGACCTCCCTGAGGTTTATCGCTAGCAGCGCCTCGCGACCTTCCTGCGTGGGCAGCGGGATGTAAATGCGCTTCTCGAGACGCCGACGTAAGGCTTCGTCGATGTCCCACGGGAAATTAGTTGCTGCTAGGACCATTACCACCTATAATTCATAAAATAATAAATGTTTGATTTTTAGGGTTCCATACCCAAAGGGTGGTAATGGGACCGTATTACTGAGGCTCTGCTGTCTGTCCGTCTGCCAGTCACAGGGTTCTATCGCTTGAACCGTAATAGCTAGAAACTTGAAATTTTCACTCATTATGTTTTACTGTGGCCGCTGTAACAACAAATTAGTCTACCGGCCACCTGAGAAAATTCCTTCTCTAAACCTAATCTCGTAGGTATCTCTTCTGTAAACCTACAACAGGTATGGATGTGTTCAGGGCGTTGTGTAGATAACGACTCTCGTTGTAATGTTTCAAAGTGGTGGACGGGATAGCAGTGACGTCATAAACATCGTCGCTGACGGTTTTTGTTCTTTGTTACATTGCATCTATTAGGTCTATTTGCTTGTGTATGGTGTCGTTTGAAAGCTTATTAAATGTTTTTTAATTTATCCTTAGACACATAAAGCGTATCTATTACATTAAAAGAAATATTTGACAAAATATAATCTTTTCTAAAGCGTTTTCAAAAATATTCTTTTTTTCCACAGAAACCGCCCAGCTTACGGTAGATTTGTTTATTTTAAAAATTTGCAGAATTGTATAACCTATTTATAAATGTTAGTTTCATTCAAATAGGACTTAAAACGACTAAGCTTTGTCTAATTTTGTGATGCAAGGAGCATGGTGTTGTATAAATCTTACCCATTCATGCTGTTATCCAGACATGCTTTCTTCATAATGCCGCCTTAAATAAATTATAAATATGAGTTGCGTATGTTATGTTCTATGTTAAGAGTGAACAATATAAAGAATAAATGAGTAAGGTACTGTTACAAAAAATATATTTATTAGTATCTCATTATTTAACCATCCCGATCAACAAAATTGTATTGATTGATACAAATCTCATCTCCAAAGTGACATAGGTACCCCTTGGAAACATTTCTTTTCCTAACTGACACAGCCGCAGTTCGCTGTACGACAACCTCTTTTGTACTAGCATTATATTAGCTCTAATAGGCCGGTCGCTTATTTAATATCACAAACTAACGGCTGATTTTTAAATATTTTGTTTGTTACCGCTACCAGTAGCGTATATCCAAGTTTGCAGCTTCGAAAGACCTCCCTAACTTTGCAGCACTCATAAAAACCCCGAAATTTTAACTCTTTTTTTAGTATTCACAATATAAGTCCTAAACTTTGTGTTTTTACAAAAAAACAGTTGCTACGTTTTTGTGTCGGCCATACAGTTATTAGGGTACCTAAAAAAATGATGCTTTTTATGTGAATGTATCGTCCAAGGTGGACAATAAAAAAATCTGAATTAAATATATATTTTAATTGATTATATACCTGAAAGCCTGGTCAAGCCCATATCTCTTTTCACTGTGCGAAACCTATAAACTGGTCTCTTTCGATTACTTTCGAAAGGACCGCCCAGTCGTCCATTCAATGTTGACAAGGTTGGACGTGTGTTCGATTTCGTCAGCTGCGAATTATGATTTTTACGAAAGATTTCCATAGGCACAATTCTATCTTTAATTTCGCCAATTATGAAGTAGCAGTAATAGCGCCGCGGTCTGTATTGTTATGGCAAATGAGTGCATCCGTGCGGCCCCAGGATCGAATCCCAACATATGGTCCTTAATTTTTTTGAAAAATATATATACCTACTAGCAGTTAAAGTAAGACACATTTATATCGCGTGACAATGAAACGACATAACCCCATCAAATTTGGGCTCGTTAGATTCGTCTTGACAAGTACTTTGTCATCAGATGGTATCCAGAGTCTGACGATGGAGCTGGAAGGTGGCCCTAGAAACTCCGTAATCAAACGACATAACCCCATCGAGTTTGGGCTTGATGATTCGTCTTGACGAGTACTTTGTCTATAGATAGTATCCAACGTCTGATGATGAACCAAGAAGGTGGCCATAGGAATTCCGTAATCAAACGACATAACCCCATCGAGTTTGGGCTCGCTTGATTCGTTTTGACGAGTACTTTGTCATCAGATGGTATTAAGGGTCTGATGTTGGAGATAGAAGGTGCCAATAGGAACTCGGTAATGAAACGACATAACCCCATTAAATTTGTGCTCGTTAGATTCGTCTTGACGAGTACTTTCTCATCAGATGTTATCCAGGGTCTGATGATGGAGCTGGAAGGTGGTCATAGGAACTCCGTAATCAACATAAACCCATCGAGTTTGGGCTCGTAAGATTCATCTTGACGGGTACTTTGTCTTTAGGTTGATGATGGAGCTGAAAAGTGGCCATAGGAACTCCGTAATAAAACGACATAATCTCATTGAGTTTGGGCTCGTATGATTCGTCTTGACAAGCACTTTGTCTTTAGATGGTATCCAGGGTCTGATGATAGAGCTGGAGGGTGGTCATAGGAACTCTGTGATAAAACGACATAACATGAATGAATTATTCGCAAACTAATTATGTATTCCACAAAAAAAATATTTGCGAATAAAATACTCCTCCAATATAAATGTCTAGGTAGTGTGTAGGTACGGAAGGTAGGTTAAGTGGTGCACTGCAGTGAGTGCAATGTTAAGGTCGTCCAGGGCGTCGAGGTCAACTAGGTCAACGACGTCTTTAAAATCGACAAGGTCGTCGAGGTCGATGTTGACGTCGTCAAGGTCGTTGAGGACATCCAGCTCGTCAAGGTCAACGAGGTCAACGAGGTCGTCAAGGTTGTCGAAGTCGATGTCGAGGTCGTCAAGGTCGTAGAGGTTGATGTTGAAGACGTTGAGGTCTTCGTGGTCCCTGAGGTCGTCGAGGTCGTCAAGGTCAATGTCGAAGTCGTTAAGTTCGTTTAGGTCGTCGAGGTCTTCAAGCTCGTTAAGATCTTCGAGGTCGTCGAGGTCAATGTCGGGTCGTTGAGATCGATATTACTGCGTCATTGACAACCACGACGACCTCGAAGACCTCGACAACCTTGACGACCTAAAGGAACTCGATGACTTCGACATCTACCTCGACGACCTTGATGACCTTGCAATAACAAATGATGTGTGGTCACGCTGTAGGTTGATGTCGGTGTCTATTAGGTAGCGTTGTGGTTGGGAGTGGTGATGGAAACACGAGAGCCGTTGATTGTATTTATTCCATCTTCTTAAACCTATTCCTTACATAGTGACGACTCTGACTCTATTGAGTACATCTAAAGCTTATATACTATAATTAGATAGCTATCTTAAGGATTCCAACGTTTACCGGAAGGTGCAACTAGCACGTATTACATATTTTCACGTTACTCTGATAAGCAACTAATTTGCATATCATCACGTTACCACAACCTCAGCGACCGCGACGATCTCAACATCAACCTCGACGACCTAGACCACCTTAACAGCCTCGACGATCTAGAAGACCTCGGTGGCCTCGTTGACCTTGGCGACCTAGACGACCTTGACGATCTTGAAGGCCTCGTTGACCTCCTTCTGTCTCCATGGTTAGATGGCATTGTAAGATCGATCTACGACCACGACGACATTGACGATATTGACATTGACATTGTGTTTGTGATGGTCACTGCAGTGCACTACTTAACCTACCTTCCATACCTACACACTACCTAGACATTTATATTGGTGGAGTATTTTATTTGCAAATGATTTATCCGTGGAATACATAATTCATTAGCCAAATAAATAATTCATGTTATGTTGTTTTATTAGAGAGTTACTATGGCCACCTTTCAGCTCCATTATCAACCCTGGATACCATCTAAAGACAAAGTGCTCGTCAAGACGAATCATACGAGCCCAAACTCGATAAGGCTATGTTGTTTTATTACAGAGTTCCTATGGCCACTTTTCGGCTCCATCATCAACCCTGGATACCATCTTAAGTCAACGTGCCCGTCAAGTCATACGAGCCTAAATTTAATGAGGTTATGTCGTTTTATTACGGAGTTCCTGTGGCCACCTTTCAGCTTATATTGGTGGAGTATTTTATTTGCAAATGATTTATCCGTGGAATACATAATTCATTAGCCAAATAAATAATTCATGTTATGTTGTTTTATTAGAGAGTTACTATGGCCACCTTTCAGCTCCATCATCAACCCTGGATACCATTAAAAGGCAAAGTACTCGACAAGACGATACGAGTCTTAACTCGATTGGGTTATTTCGTTTGATTACGGAGTAAATCTTAAGACCCTGGATACCATCTGATGAGAAAGTACTCGTCAAGACGAATCAAACGAGCCCAAATTTGATGGGGTTATGTCGTTTCATTACCGAGTTCTTATTGCCACGTTCCAGCTCCAGCATCAGATCAACTCCATCCATGCCGTTAAAATATAGCATTGTCACGCGATATAAGTACGTTTTACTTTTACTACTTGCAAAAATATTTTTTTAAAACTAATAATATATTTCACCAACTGCACAACTGATTTTGATAAAATTTCCATGGGACCACCTGACAAGTATACCCTTTCAATCAAAAAAAATAATTTTCCAAATTGGACCAGGCGTCTTCAAATTATCGGTTAACATACATAAAAAAAGAAATAAAAGATTGCGACGAATTGATAACTCCTTTTTGGAAGTCGGTAAAAAATTGGCTTGTAAAGACGTTATATTTTTTTGCAACCAAAATCAAATACTGCGTAAGATCAAGGTGTAAAATGTGTATCAACAAAATAAAAAAAAAAACATGTTTTCATATAATTAAAATGTTCGATTTGTCCATTTTTAATTTTATTATGATATTTAAATTATTGACGTGTTTTTATCAGAAGTGATACGTTCATCAAAATAAAGAGATAAGGATTCATATTTCGAACTAAAAAACAAAATTTACGGCATTTAGATTGAAAATTTCGACCTGCCAGTTACAAGGAAGCATGGATTAGTGGTTAATCGTATTCGTACCTATTGATTATACGCTGACTGTGTAGTTCAATCATGTTTCTAGGTTCTATTCTTACAGAGATTTATGTTCCGCTTTAGTTACGCAGTACGCTATTTTATATCTATGTGGTTTTAGGTTTAAATGAGAAAACGTGCTGTCTTATTTTTAAGCACGGAGCAGCACTTTCTATAGTGCTACTCCGTGCTGTCAAGTAAAATCCAATCCTTAAATACCTAGATAAAATATTTTAAGAGTGAATCCTTTTTCTTCAATTTTTAAAAACATATCATATACGAAAAAAAACGAAAGGAAAAGATTTTGAATCATAACATTAATTTACGCCATCTATCTCAAAATTATCGCAATATATTACCGACTTATCACGTTTGGTATCGTTTCTGATAGATTAACGAAGATGGCGCCACTGCTAATCAATCAAGGCCTGTTTGAAACAGACAGGTATATCGGATAACCACGATTAGGGACGAAGCGGGGTAAATGGGCGTGGCTTGTAATTAGGTATTTGCTAGTCATGACTGGCCTTAATTCACAAATTTTAAATAAAATTACAAAGAAGTGATCTTTGCGCTGTTTAGTTCTCTCAATGCTTTAAGAGTATCAAAGGAACAAACATATCCACAAGAAGTAAATATTACATCTTTTGATATTGTAAATATTCATTAAGCATATTCGCTAGGCATTACAAGGACATTGCATTTCCGTTACTTAAATATTCAATTTTGTTAGTTAAGTTACTGAATAAGGTGTTGCTCAGCTGGTGATTTGCTGGACTACCCTGATGTATATACATAACAGAAACCTAATATTACGATATTTTTGTCCGACAAAACCGAAAAAGATATCTGTGAAAGAAATTATTTTTTTTAAGTGTTGCTAAGGTAAAAAATATTGGTTACAAGCCTCTACTTGATAGTAAGCACCAGTAAATGTCCTGAAGTTATTCAACCTTAAAAAAAACTAACTAAAACTGGCTACTACTCGTAATTGCTTAAATTAATAGCTAGTGTATTTCATAATTCTTAACAATGAAATTTCAGTTGATAATTTTTTTTCTCAATTGTATTTACTAATCATAGGCTAGAATTCAAAAATAAATAAGTATTATTATCAAACATAACTAAGACAAAACACTGCAGACTTTGTTACTAGCAAATAATTATATTTTTCTTATATTCTGGGTTACTCATCAACATTTTTGAACGACTATGTACAAACTTGAAACAATGATGTATTTTATAGGTACTTATATTATATATAAACATAACCATTTTTTCTTTTCAACTGGTGAACCTCAGGAAGGTTTTGAGAAAAGATGAATGTAATAATTAAGTATATTGCTGATATTTACAATTTTAAAAGAGCAAAAGCAAGATTTGCTCTTGATGATTACGGAGTGTATTTAAAAATACCCTATATTAATACAAACCTTCCCTTGTACCTTTCAATAAATGATTTGAGGGTTTTAGTAATAAATATTTATTTGAAACTAGCTGATGCCCGCGACTTCGTTCACGTGGACTTTATGACTCCGGTGTATTAATATAAATAAAAACTAATGAGAGAAAGAGAGAGAGATAAGAAAGTACTTGTAACAGTGTTAGGAGTTAAAAGTCAATATTATTATAATTCTTTCCTTCGGGAGCCAATATGAAAAGTGCTGAAGTGTTACTAACCCTGGAGAAAGCCACATTAAGTTGGCCATGCGAAAAACCAGTCCTTAGATCGACATAAGCAGCTTTAAGCTTCTAAAACTGTGACTTATTTTCATAGCAAAGCAAGTAAACACATGGAACTGTGTATTTTCAAAAGGAAAATTGTTGGGGATGAGTAGCATACTCGGAATAAATACAGTTTCACTGGCACCACTCATAGTAAACTTTAAGTGTCTCAGCAGACTATGCCGAAGTTTAGCGGGTAAAGTTCAGTGTCTAAAGTTCGGTGGGGATGACACACTAAATAAGCTGAAGTTCAGCCGCTAAAGTTCGGTGGAAACGCCGGACAGTAGTGATGTGCCGATATGAGAATTCAATCTTCCGTCTTTGGCGCGTCTGCGGCGAACGGAAACGGGAGCGGAAGAGGGAACGGAAGTGAAAGTGGGAACAGGAGTGGAAGCGGAAGCGGGAGCGTAAGCGGGAGCGGGAGCGGAAGCAGCAGCGGGAGCGGCGGCGGCGGCGGCGGTGGCGTAGGCGGCATTGGCGGCGGCGGTGGCGGTGGCGGCGGCGGAAGTGGCGGCGGCGGCGTTGGCGGAAGCGGCGGCGGCAGCGGCGGCGGAGGCATCGGCGGCGGTAGCGGCAGCGGCGGCGGGAGCGGTGGCGGCAGACGCGTCGGCTGCGGCGGTGGCGGCGGAGGCATCGGCGGCGGCGGCGGCGGCGGTGGCAGCGGTGGTGGCGGCGGCGGCAAAAGCGGCGGCGGCGGCAAAAGCGGCGGCGGCGGCGTCGGCGGTGGCGGCAGCGGCGGCGGCGGCGGGAGCGGCGGCGGTGGCGGCGGCGGGAGCAGCGGCGGCGGCGGAGGCGTCGACGGCGGCGGCGGCGGAAGCGGCGGCGGCGGCGTCGGCGGAAGCGTCGGTGGCGGCGGCGGTGGAGGCATTGGCGGCGGCGGCGGCGGCGGTGGCAGCGGTGGCGACGGCGGCGGCAGCAGCGGCGGCGGCGGCGGCAGTGGCGGCGGCGACTTCGGCGGCGGAAGCGTCGGCGGCGGCGGCGGCGGAGGCATTGGCGGCGGCGGCGGCGGCGGCGGCGGCGGCGGCGGCGGTGGCAGCGGTGGCGACGGCGGCGGCGGCGGCGGCGGCAGTGGCGGCGGCGACGGCAGCGGCGGCGGGAGCGGCGGCGGCGTCGGCGGTGGCGGCGGAGGCATCGGCGGCGGCGGTGGCAGCGGCGGCGGTGTCGGCGAAAGCGGCGGCGGCAGTGACGGCGGCAGCGGCGGCGGCGGCGGCATCGGCGGCGGCGGCGGGAGCGGGAGAGGAACGGGTACGGGTACGGGTACGGGTACGGCAAAAACATCGGAAGTTCGGCATTATGTGTTGCTAGTAATGCAAATAACATTGCAGGCATGCACTGGCTGAAATTCAGCCGCTGAACTTCGGCATACAGTGCTGAGACATTAAGTTGGGTTCCGTTACACAGTTTCGGCGGAGTCAAATTTCGTATCAGCATTATTGGCCCTCCAACATTAAGACTTATTTTGTGAGCCGAGAGTCCATTTGCTGCAAGTGAATTAAGAAACTAAACTGGATAATTGGTGGCGTCGTCAACAGCACTATCCAAGAAATTAACAATAATTTGCGTCATAAGTTCTTTATTAATTGATTTTTAATTGTTTGGTGTCAATATGGCGCGTTCACATAACCAAGAACTTTTCTGGTGTGTTATGCTCTGAAGGTCCGCAAATTCTGAACTTATAAGTTCTTCTTCGGACAACTATTTTTTTGGAAAAATTTTCAATGTACAGACACATTTTTTTTTATAGTATATACCCTTTTATTATAGTATAGATTTAGTATGTTTTTGTTCAGCGGCAACAAAAAAACATCATATATAAAAATTTCAACTGTCTAGCTATAATGGTTCATGAGATACAGCCTGGTGACAGACAGACAAACAGTCGGACGGTCTATGTAATAGGGTCCCGTTTCTACCCATTTGGGTAAGGAACCCTGAAAATCGAATAAAATAAGTATTTATCGGGGGCTCCCATACTACAAACGTGATTTTTCATAGATTATGGTACGGAACCCTTCGCGCGCGTCCGACTCGCGCTTGGCCAGTTGTATTATAACTCAACAAAAAGTTCTCATCAGACTTAACAACTTTTGCTAAGGCGGCATTTTAATATTTCTTATAGTTTAGCTGGACCATTATAGTTATGCATCATGTGTTCCATTTTCCAAAATCAATTATAGGCTATATGTTGCCCAGGCTTCACAGCTATATAACAAAAAAAGTTTCATTCGAATCCGTCCAGTATTTCCGGAGATTAGCGTGTACAAACAGACAAACAGACAAACAGACAGACATTTTTTTTTATTTTCTTACTCTATTACTATATCTCCATCGCCCCAAATATTTTTTTTTTTAATTTTCAATGTACAGACACATTTTTTTTACTCTTTTATTATAGTATAGATAATATCACTTACGAGTATTTCGTATTTAAATGCCCTGTGTCATGTAAAAATAAATCTAAACTCTGCAGTGATTTTGAGCTTTTAACTAAAATTTGAATATTGGTAGCTACCCTTAAATGTTACTTTAAAAATTTGAAAATAATACTGAAATAGTTTTTTAAGGTATAGTATCAAATGACGGGGTGACCCGGGGAATAATAAAAAAAAAAATTTTTTCATCGTAATATGAAGCAACCAAATATATATATATATATATATATATATATATATATATATATATATATATATATATATTTATATATTAGGGTGCTTCTTATTACGACGGATTTTTTTTTTATATAATTGGTTGGGGAAAAGTCTTTTCGCATTTTATATGAAAATTCAAAACATTTTTTAATATAGTTTATTTACATTTAACTAAAGTATGTACATAGGTACCATTTTGTTCGATAACTTTTTGCCATCTTATAGGTAGGGACATGATCCCATTGCTATAGAAATTTTGGGGCTTCTGATCAAAAAACTGCGTCAAGTAGTTTTGGCAGTCCTCTCGTGATAACTTTTACAATAACGTGTAAAAAAACATATTTTGACAAATATTTCTTTAAATGTAATAGATACGCTTTATGTGTCTAAGAATAAATTAAAGAACATTTAATAAGCTTATAACGACACCATACACAATCAAATAGACCTAATAGATGCAATGTAATTAACAAAGAACAAAAACCTTCGGCGGCCATGTTTTTGACGTCACTGCTATCCCCTCCATCACTTTGAAACATTACAACAAGCAGTTTCGTGATCTACACAACGCCCTGAACACATCCATACCTTTTGTTAGAAAGAAGAGAAACCAGCGAGATTTTTCAAAATCGGGTCTTGGCCGGTATACTAAATATTTAAAATAGAATAATGTTAAAAAACAAAGAGGTGGTCATGGGGTCGTTATACAAGAAACATGTTTTTTCAGCGTTTTCAACTCGATTTTTTATAATGGCATTAACTAGATAGGTACTTGAAAGTGTTTTGTAACGAAATACATGAAGTGTTCCCTACGGAGGTACGGGTTCCTTCATGAATGAGTCCAACTCACACTTGACCAGTTTATTCTTCATCTTAGCGCGTTCTCGGTCTTAACCTCAGTGTGCTTTGGAGTCCGGGACAGTGTGCATTCCAGCATATTATTCTCCAAATATGTTATGGGTCTTATGGTCAAAGATGCCGAGGACCATGCGCAATCGAGAAGAAAATTTTTTGTCAACTATTTTTTCTCCATTGCGATACAAAATCACACATACACACAACTTCACGTCTCCCCTGGCCAGGCAGTACAATTTTAAAGAGTTCATAAAAGCAGCGGAATTGCTTACTAATGCCGAAAGGGACTGTCCTTTTGCACGTCGAAAGTCAAAACATCGATGTACTGTATCCAGTTTATAAAAACGATTTACGTGAACTAGAAAGTATGCTATAACGAATTTCTCAATGTCGTATGTTTCTCATTGTGATGCACGTTACTTCGACAGATTATTATAAAGAATTACTCAAAGCGCTATATCGAAAAAGGTCGTAACCTATCGAAAAATATACTTTTATCATTATTACCTTTGCAGTTTCATCGCTAACAGAGCCCAGGCCGTCCATTTGCACTAATAACTCTGATTTGACACGTCGCGAGGCCTCGTGTTCGCTGTCAGAGCCTCGTCGCGAGCACAACGAGTCGATTTCGTCGATGAATATCGTACTCGGCGCGTAGAATCGCGCCTGAAATCATTAACACAAATATATCTCTTCCATGCTGGTCTCGGAGAAAAGATAAACGTGAAATGTTCTTCTCATGTCAATAGAGGGTATGGAATTATGTGCTTCATAAATTCATAAGGCACGTTATTCGTTGTTCACATCTGTTATCATTGTATGGCAGTCGTCAAACTACGTCAGAGGCCTTTACTTTAGGCAGTTTGAAAAATCTTGATGTCAGTGTTGTCCTTACACACACGAATAATAAACAAAGAATGGGTGAGAACTAAAATTGTGTCATAATCCACGACACCACTTTCCCTGACACGACGGTTGCAAAAGTTGTAAAAATTGTATACCAATCCCCCCAAAATTATTTTATTCGTTAGAATCCTTCACTTGCTCGTGATTCATCTGAGGCCCTCGAAGTAAATCCGTCTTTTATTCACTAATTGCATAACAACGCGAGCGTTGACTTACAAAACTACACATTTTATTGTTTCAAAAAATAGCACCTCCACCAAAATGGATTGTAATGAAATTTGGCATGTAGATAGTTTATTACATGGATTAACACATGGGATACTTTTTATCTCGGAAAAATTCGAAGCTCCCGTGGTTATTACAAAAATTCGACCACGCGGGCAACGCTGCGGTCATCAGCTCCGCTGCTGTAATTCCTAATTCTAACATCCTAACTTATATGTTTGTGAGTTTGCATATTGTTTGTTTGTTATTACTTCACGCTTTAACCACTGAAGCTTTTTAGATGAAATTTGGTATGGTTATAGTTTAAGACCCAAGGGAGGACATAGGATAATTTTTATCCCGAAATTCCCACGGGCAGCGAAGCTGACAGGCACAGCTAGTTGTAAAATAAAACATTGCCCATACCAAAAATAATATAAATACATAACAGATACGCACGCCATAGAATCTATTGGAGGGCTCGTTAGTAGGCAAAACTAGAGTTACGGATAGGCACACAGAGATGGCAGCACACACGAATAGCAAAAAAAAAAGTGACAAAGAAAGTGTCGAATATGCTTTAAAAATATTTTTTGCATTTTAAAAAGTCATATTTAATAATTTACTTATTACATTAAAATCTTTTATTACTTTATTTTAATAATAGTAATAAAAGATTTTAATGTTTTAATAAATACCAATAGCGCCATCTAGTGACAAGGAAGATAAATAATTATGTTTATAAGGGTAGGCATGGCCTTACCATTTCAAACAGCAGTCTCACAAGTTTCTCCGACTCGCCCCTGTATTTGGAGGTGAGCGTGCTGGAGGACACGTTGAAGAAGGTGGTGCCGCACTCGGTGGCGACGGCCTTGGCCAGCATGGTCTTGCCGGTGCCAGGCGGGCCCACCATCAGCACGCCCTTCCACGGCCTCCGGATGCCCTGCAGAAAATTTTATTAATATTAATTTCACATTATTGCAGAGGCCAGGAAGTTTGAGATTGCTGGACGAGTAGTTTTGACAATAATTACGAGTGCGGCAATCCCATTCTCGCCGTGATATGTGTTAGGGATGTTACGAATATTCGCATTCGCATATGCGATTGGTTCGCTTTGTTTTAAACATTCGCATTCGTATCAATCAATGCGAATGCGAATGTTGATGACATGCTCATCGGCGTCGCGGACGCGCCCCCGCGCCGCAACTCTGCGTTTCGATGATTCGCGCATAACGTGATTATTTCGATAAATAGCGTTTATTTTACGTCAGTTTTTTTATGATTACTTAGTTTGTTTTGTTTTAGTTAAAGTCTGCTGTAATTGCTTACTTAAATAAACAAATAGTTTATTGTATTTTAAACTATTTTTCGATATAAGTTTTTATTATGGCACCGGGCAACAAAAGTAAAATGGTGAAATGGCTAATTTTAACACCTAAATAATACAAATGATTACTCGTAATTTATATTTATGTCTTTTTGTAATAACTAATGTCTACATTTGAATTTGCATTCGCACATTCGCAGCCTAAAGCGTATTCGCATTCGTATTCGCGAATGTAGAAAATTTGACATTCATAACATCCCTGATATGTATAGTGCTTTTCTCAGTAAATGTGAGGAAATAATTAAAGAAATAACCAACTATGCAAATATTTACCGAAAACAATTACTGCAAAGAGTTTAAAATCACTACGTAGTTTCCTGAAAAAATCTGTTTTTACGTGTTAATTATGGTACGGAACCCACCCAACCCTTCATGCAAAAGTTGGTGATCTTCAAAAGTTATTTCTTAGTATTTAATTTACTGTATGAAAATGACAGCAAATAAAGGTTAGTATTAAATTGTCGGTTCAAGTCTGATTAGGTATTGTAGGTGTTCTACTTTTCTTTATATCCTGTTTTATATTTGCTAGATTTTCTCATAGATGGAGATGAAAAGTAGAGTGTGCTTCTCGGGTACGGATATATTTTTATCTCGGGCGATATACGTGAATCCCTCGCTTCACTCTGGATTCAAAGTAGCGCCCTTGCCTTTAAAATATTACTTTATCCCATTGTAGCACAATCTACTTTTAACACCCAACAGTGTGTGAGTATGTTGTTGGTGGACTCTCACACTAAAAGATAAAGAAAGCAATGTAATATTACCTTGAAAAAGTCAGGCATCCACATAGGAAGAACGACTGCCTCTTCTAGTAACCTTTTGGCTTCCGTCAGATCCGCTATATCGTCCCATCGTATTTTAGGGTTCTTTTGTACAATGTCGCGTTCTAGGGACAAAAATTGATATTGATATAATTTATATCCATTGATATATCCCACTGATATAATTACAAACGATGGAATAATAAAAAGGAATAAAACGTTTAAGAATAAAAAAAAAATACTATTGCTTTTTTCAGGTTTGGTGTTCTTACAGGTCAAAAGTTTGGGATTAGGTTACTATCCTGCGGCACGAATTTAGAGAGGTAAGCATGGGAGTGTGAAGGAGGGCGGGGTAATGAAACTCTCCGGTGTTCTTTTTTATATATAATTTAGCAAATTTCCTATTCGAGAGTGTTCTTTCTATACCTTGATAATAATTCACTACTTTCCAACAACTCCAATCAAATACTTTTATAAACGTTAAAAAAAATATTTTCTATGGGATTGGTATGAAATGAAGACTAATGACGTCATAGTCTTTATTTCATACAAAGTCAAATAGCACTCTCAATATTAGTTTTTCTGCAATAATAAATCTAAAATCACATTGAAAATGGACATGATCATAACAATTTACATTATTTTGTGATGTTTTATTTTCTTCACAGTAAACAAATAATTTAATTTTTACCCAAGAAAGAACCCAATTATTCCATGGTAATGCCTACTGAAGAAGGCTCTAGGTCGCTCAACGCGCTATGGAGAGGGATATGCTCGGTGTTTCTCTTCGTGATAGAATCAGAAAAGAGAAAATTCGTAGCAGAACGAGTCACTGACATAGCCCAGCGGATTAACTCGTTTAAATGGCAGTGGGTGGGACACATAGCTCGACTTAGGGCCGTTAGGGCAAAAAGGTTCTCAAATGACGACCGTGCACTGACAAGCGAAGCGCAGGACACCCAGGCACAAGGTGGTCAGACGACCTGACCAAGGTCGCTGGAAAGTGCTGGATGAAGGCCGCACTAGATCGGTCGTTTTAGAATTCCTTGAAAGGCCTATGTCCAGCAGTCGACGTTCTGCGGCAGAAATTATGTCAAAGTCAAAATCATTTATTTATCTTTGGATATTTGTATCACTTAATAATTGTCAATGTTTTCTTTCGATTTCATAATCGGTAACTGTGGACGTCAGATCATTTACTTACAACCTAGATTACTGCCGCTTCCTAAGCGCAAGTACAGAAGATGATGATGATGATGATGAATGCCTACTAAGAGCTTACCAAGCATATCGACTAGATCTCCGTCCGCCGCTGACGCCGGCTCGAACCTTCTGTCTTCCTCCTTGTGTTTTTCATCGTCGGTGTCGCCGTTGTTGTTGTCTCTGTCTTGTTTGTCCTTATTGACGCCTCCGCCGTGATCTTTATTATTTACTTCTTTTGTTTTCGCTGAAATTACAGAAAAAATATTATCTTATCAGCAGTACTATTTATTGATCGTTTCGATGTCTTATAATCCATTAGACGACAACAAGTCATATCAGTTTCAGCGCTCTTCATATCAGTTTTTCTGCATTATTAAAGCTAAAATCATGTTGAAAATGGATATGATCAAAAAGTGACATTATTTTACGTTTTATTTTATGGACTGGTCCGAATAATTTATTTTTGCAAGTCCATTGCATAAATAAGCATCCCAAAGAATAGCAACCAAATTCCGGCAAGTTACGTGGGAAACAAATGTATAGCCGGAAAGCGGAACCAGGCTTCATAACATTACAGATGAGGATGCAACTGGGAATACGCTCAGATGAGGGAAGAAAGTGTCCTGTATCCAGCTTTTACCTGCCGACCTTGTTCAGGTCGTCGTCACATTATATGTAACGAAATAAACAACTTATAACACAAGAAAACAGTACGCAATGTGTTCGTAGTTACATAATCCTAATTATGTTAAATTGGGTGACCGGCTTAAAGGGCTTCGTTTGAAACCGTAAAACTTAGGAACTCTACGGAGCGTTATTTTAATTACTGATGTAATTGGTCAGAGCAGGATAAACAAATTGGCTCGTAAGTTGGCCCGTATGCCTGTTTGTCTACTTATATGCATAACAAGTATACGGCTGCTGTATCTTGTAAACGGCTGAACAGATTCATCATACAGATCAAACATAGCTAAAAACACCCTCGATTAGTCACCTTTCAAAGAAAAATTTGCATCAGAAACCCCTAATCCTTCGCTCGACAGTGCGCGGCGGTATAGGCAGACACACATACATACATATTTCGTTAAACTTACAACCCCTAATTTTTGCTTCTGAAGTTAAAAATAATGTAAGATTAACTTTGACAAAGTGATTTATCGGTCGTTTGAAGTATCTTACCACTGTGTGCTTTTGAAGCCATTTTGGAGTTTCTGACCTCTGGGGTCTTTCGTTGCGAGGTGGTTGCGTTTCTGGCGGTCGCTGGGGTCTTCCTGGCGTCCGTTCGGGCTGTGCGGGGGTTGTGGCGGGCTGACTTCAATGATGGTGGTCCTCTGGTGAAGGAAATAATAGTGTTTGTTAATAAAAAATCAAGTCATCTTTCAAACATTGCGGCTTTTG
Source organism: Acrobasis suavella (assembly GCA_943193695.1). Classification (NCBI taxonomy): domain Eukaryota; kingdom Metazoa; phylum Arthropoda; class Insecta; order Lepidoptera; family Pyralidae; genus Acrobasis; species Acrobasis suavella. Next base: position 38,162,307 of record OW971928.1, read on the forward strand.
TTGTGCAGTGACGGTAAATAAAATTGTGGACTGGGTTTAAAAAAAAATATTCCCTCAATTAAATTAGAACAATTAATTAAAAATAATAGACTTATATTTTTTCGTTTAAGAAAGTAGTAAAAATTCACTAAGATACAGCGCACCGAACTTTCGGAGCAGGGGAGATTGTCTTCGACATTATCAGTTATTCAACGAAAATAAAAAACACGTGTACAATATTTTTTATAATCTACGTAATGAGAAAATAAATAATCGACCGGTGGTGTCCAACTGCCCAATGGGGAGGGATGAAAATTTTAAAAACGCCTGACACTTTTTCTATTGTTAGGAATAACATTCCTATTTATCGTAAATAAATATCAGATTTTTCGGTTCAGTCAATAAATTATAAAAAAATAAAAACATTTTTAATCGCAATTTCGTTCACCAATCAGCTTAAAGGGCTACCTAAATTTTTCGGGGTCCAGTGCTGCCCCCATTTGAAATAAATCATTTGAATAGAAACGGAGATATCATTTAAAATTTGGTCTTGATCAGACCCTGGATAACCCTTCAAACTATTTTATAAACTACTGTTAACAGTTTGAAGTAAGAACGTGAAGCTTTTCTACGCACAATTGCGAAAAACGGCCACTTTTGGCGTATGACCCCGAAAAATTCATGTAGCCCCTTAACGCCACCATTTCTTTTGCCCGTCTCATCTGACGTGTAAAAAAGATGATGTCATATGACAATTGACAACTTAACTGCCATTGCGGTAAAGTAAAAGCGTACGAAATTGTGATTAAAAATATTTTTATTTTTTATAATTTATTGACTGGACCGAAAAATCTGATATTTATTTACGACTAGCTGATGCCCGCGACTTCGTTCGCGTGGACTTTACGACTCCGGCGTATTAATATAAATAACAACTAATGAGAGAGAAAGATAGGAAAGAGAGAGATAAGAAAGTACTTGTGACAGTGTTAGGAGTTAAAAGTCAATATTATTTTAATTCTTTCCTTCGGGAGCCAATATGAAAAGAGCTGAAGTGTTACTAACCCTGGAGAAAGCCACATTAAGTTGGCCATGCGAAAAAGCAGTCCTTAGATCGACATCAGCAGCTTTAAGCCTCTAAAACTGTGACTTATTTTCATAGGAAAGCAAGTAAACACTGTGTATTTGTAAAACTGTGTATTTTCAAAAGGAAAATTGTTATACGCGGAATAAATACAGTTTCACTGGCACCACTCACAGTAAACTTTAAGTGTCTCAGCAGACTATGCCGAAGTTTAGCGGCTAAAGTTCAGTGTCTAAAGTTCGGTGGGGATGACACACTAAATAAGCTGAAGTTCAGCCGCTGAAGTTCGGTGGAAACGCCGGACTGTAGTGATAAGCCGATATGAGAATTTAATCTTCCGTCTTTGGCGCGTCTGCGGCGAACGGACACGGGAGCGGAAGAGGGAACGGAAGTGGAAAAGGGAACGGAAGCGGAAGCGGGAGCGGGAGCGGAAGTGGCAGCGGCGGCGGAGGCGTCGGCGGCGGCGGCGGCGGCGGCGGCGGCGGAGGCGTCGGCGGCGGCGGAAGCGGCGGCGGCAGTGGCGGCGGCGGCGGCAGCGGCGGTGGCGGCGGCGGCGAGAGCGGGAGCGGCGGCGGCAGTGGCGGCGGCAGTGGCGGCGGCGGCGGCATCGTCGGTGAAGGCGGCGGCGGGAGCGGCGGCAGCGGCGGCGGCGGGAGCGGCGGCAGCAGCAGCGCGGCGTCGGCGGCGGCAGCGGCGGCGGGAGCGGGAGTGGGAGCGGGAGCGGGAGCAGGAGTGGGAGCGAGAGCGGAACGGGTACGGGAACGGGTACGTGGAAGAGGGAACGGGAGCGGGAGCAGAAACGGCAGCGGCGGTGGCAGCGGCGGTGGCGGCGGTGGCAGTGGCGGCGGCGGTGGCAGTGGCGGTAGCGGCGGCGGCAAGAGCGGGAGCAGCGGCGGCAGTGGCGGCGGCGGCGGCGGCGGCGGGAGCGGCGGCGGCGGCGGCGGTGGGAACGGCGGCAGCGGCGGGAGCGGCGGCGGGAGCGGAAGAGGGAGTACGGGTACAGGTACGGGTACGGATACAGGTACGGGTACGGGTACGGGTCCGATTCAGGCAAAAGCATCGGAAGTTCGGCATTATGTGTTGCTAGTAATGCAAATAACATTGCAGGCATGCATTGGCTGAAATTCAGCCGCTGAACTTCGGCATACAGTGCTGAGACACTAAGTTGGGTTCCGTTACACAGTTTCGGCGGAGTCAAATTGCGCATTCGCATTATTGGCCCTCCGACATTAAGACTTATTTTTTGAGCCGAGAGTCGATTTGCTGCAAGTGAATTAAGAAACTCAACTGGATAATTGGTGGTGTCGTCAACAACTCTATCCAAGAAATTAACAATAATTTGCGTCATAAGTTCTATAATAATTGATTTTTAATTTTTTGGTGTCAATATAGCGCGTTCACATATCCAAGAATTTTTCTGGTGTGTTATGCTCTGAAGGTCCGCAAATTCTGAACTTATAAGTTCTTCTTCGGACGAAACAACTTTTTTTTGGAAAAATTTTCAATGTACAGTCACATTTTTTTACTCTTTTATTTGTAGTATAGATTTAGTATGTTTTTGTTCAACGACAACAAAAAAACATCATCTATAAAAATTTCAACTGTCTAGCTATAATGGTTCATGAGATACAGCCTGGTGACAGACAGACAGACAGACTAACAGTCAGACGGTCTAAGTAATAGGGTCCCGTTTCTACCCATTTGGGTAAGGAACCCTTAAAATCGAATAAAATAAGTATTTATGGGGGGGCTCCCATACTACAAACGTGATTTTTCATAGATTATGGTACGGAACCCTTCGCGCGCGTCCGACTCGCGCTTGGTCAGTTGTATTATAACTCAACAAAAAGTTCTCATCAGACTTAACAACTTTTGCTAAGGCGGCATTTTAATATTTTTTATAGTTTAGCTGGACCATTATAGTTCTGCATCATGTGTTCCATTTTCCAAAATCAATTATAGCCTATATGTTGCCCAGGCTTCACAGCTATATAACAAAAAAAGTTTCATTCGAATCCGTCCAGTATTTCCGGAGATTAGCGTGTACAAACAGACAAACAGACATTTTTTTTTATTTTCTTACTCTATTACTATATCTCCATCGCATCAAATATTTTTTTTTTGAAAAATTTTCAATGTACAGACACATTTTTTTTACTCTTTTATTATAGTATAGATAGATAAATAGGAATGTTATTCCAAACACTAGAAAAAGTTTTAGGCGTTTTTAAAATTTTCATCCCATGCCCTTTATAGAGATGTACTTCTGATGTCGATGTTTGAAAAACTTACTTGTGTTCAACAATGGTGGGCGATGGCCACGCTTTGGGTTCCCTGGGGGGCGGCGGTGACCAGACGTCAGGATCTAGCTCGTGCGGCGCCGGCGAACACATTTGATCCCGCGTGGGGTAGTCTTCCAAGTCTGGAATACAATGTTCAATTATAAGGACTTATTTGATTTAGGTAAATCTACTTTTTGGCGGCGTCGCTCCTGTGCTCCTAGGTATATTGAGGTAGTGAGACATGGTACTCGTACAGGGTTCAGACATGGTGTCTATCCATCTATCTATATCATAGAAATGTAGGTAAGTACATATTTTATTCAAACGGATTTTAATGTATATGTTTAGTTTAGTACATAGACAGACTAGACAGGTCGGGCTAACCAGGTTTCAACCTATGTTTCAGCTCGAACTCATATCTCGTAACGCTTACGAAGTAATAATCTACGTGGTCATTCCGTGTTAGTTGTAATAATAAATAAACTGACTTAGATAAAAGTCTAGCTGCACTACATTGTTTCTGCTCCACATAAAGATGGTATGAGACCATTCAGTTATTGAAAATCGAACACAATGATATGGCACTAGTGCGGCTGAAAGTGGAACAGGTCAACGGCGCGAAACACGAACAGGCGAAATATTTGCGTCGCTTTGTGAACAAAATTCGGAGTAGAGAAGTGACGCTCACACATATGTATGTACCTCAGCATTAAAATCTTTCACTCTAAATATTAGGCAAACTAGTAGTTTGCCTCAAATTATAAACTCGCAATGTTCTTCCAATTCCTAAACAGTTTAGGCTTCTTTTCGAACTAAAAAAATCTGTTGATGACGGTCTTTTTTCATAATTAGGTAAACTATTAGTTTGACTTAAATTGTAAACTCGCGATGTTCTTAATATTTCGAAAAAGTTTATCTTTTCGATCTAAGAAATTTCGTTGATGACGACGTATTGATGACGGTTTTTATTTCATTAAGTTCCGATCAAAGATACTCGAGTTATCGTCGATTTGTTTTCATACAAATGCCGGTTTGACCAAGTAAGACTCCGAGAACAACGACACTAAAAGAGGTTAATACTATTACTAACAATTTGAACATTTCTTTCCGCTAATATTATAAAGAGATAATACCTGATTATGTGTTTGGTTGTGTGTAATGGATAGATAACATTAAAAGCTACTGATCCAATTTAAAATCTTTGACCGATAGAAAGCTATCTGCGAGTAATAGGCTAAGTATAGTTGTAAATAGGCTAAGTATATTTTATTATACATAAAAAGTGTAAAAATATACGCTGAAAGCGTAAAAATATACGCTGAACGTGACAAGTGACCCCAAAAATGATTTTTTGGAAGATATAAAGTCGGAAAGACGAATGCATGCGTTACAGTTTGTGTGAAGTTTTATTTCTGTACTATCACTTTGTTACAATCTCCGACGAATCCCTGCGGGAGAGAACGCCGACCGCAAGTAATGACACAAATTTAACAATTCAATCTGTATGCCTGTTTCAAACGCAATATGCAAAGTGCAGTTTTCATTTTAAGAAATGTTATCTGAATTGTGAATTTGCATGGCAAATAAAATTATTTTTTAATTACCATCTATCTGTACAGCTTTACACGTTTGTCTATCTGTTTGTGCGTTGGTTGTACGCTAATTGATTCTTTTGTTCCGCATATCATTGTCTTGTAAAACTTTTCTTTCAGTAGATTTTCGTGAATAAAACGGGTCCAGAATTGTCGTGGCATAGCGCTAGTATGTATTTATTAAAAACACTCTATTCAATGAAATGTGAGTATTTTTCATTATATGTACCTATATTCATTCTAATAAAAGAAGTAAAAGCGTCATTTGCCAACAATCCAAAGCCTTTGATAAGGCCGAGTTATTAACGCGTAAAAATAATGCGAAAATATAGAAAGTTCAATAATAATTAACGTTAGAATCTTATCTACGACACGACACGGTGGATTAAACTTGTAAATTGTGCGTGTAGTGTGGCGTATCTTCGTCAATACTGATATAAAATGACGAACGCCGATGATAACTATGGGAACGGTCCCGTACACACTGGATGTTTTGCTTTCCGTGCACAAAACAAATTAAAACTAGTAGATCGAATTATTTTAATAATAATAAATTAATAGAATAAATTTATTCCTTCTTAAGTTTTCTAAACAAATGCTTTAACATATCTCGGAAATACCCTTACCGATTTGGCTAATGTTCGTACTTAACAATTATATTGGCTATATCTACATCTTCCACAATTTCATAAAGGTCCGATGCTTTATTAATCGACGAACACACATACATACATGTACTTACATTATATACCCTCATACATAAAAACGCCGGATTGTTCAAGTAGACTTGGAGAACTTCGCTCGCTCGTTCAACGAATTCAGTCCACGTTCAGTCCGCTATGCTAATTGAATTTCTCAAAATATGGCCATATTAAGTCATAAGTTATAAATCATTTATTCGCAACATGTAAGCAAAAAGTTAACAATATATTGTGATGATCAACATGTACCCAGTTTGGGTGTAGCAAAAACAAATAGGAAAACAATATTTTTATTTAGATATATACACGTTATTCAATTAATTTATTTTTTCCGTGGACGTGAGATTGAGGTAACACGGACAAGCCAATTAATATTTAGAAATATGTAAAAAAAAAAATTATGACATCCCCTGCATATTTGATTCATTTGGTCATTATTGCAGCTACACTTACCTAATTCATCGTAAAAAAGGAATCAAAAGAATCGTTAGACCAACAAAGAAAAAAAAAGAAACTTGTTTGTTCACTTCTTGCACCAAAGATATCGGTAGACAGACAATGTCACAGAACGTTTATCTTTAAAAAGAGAAGTATTTGTTTATACAAGTTATACCATATTGTGTTGAATTGTATTTAAAATGTTCAGAGACAATTTTCTAAATAACCCACAAGTAATGCGTTCGACGGTAATAACGTGTGAAATTAAACTACATACTGTATGGTATGATAATAGAATTATTAAGTAAAGTTCAAATTTTCCTTTTTTTGTTTATTTTAAATCTTACTTACTGCACGTACCAACCATATAACAAAGTTATTTGCCAGGCAAATAAAAAACCCCCGACGACGCCATCTAGTGCAGATCGTAACCTTCCAAGCTCATTTCCCTCGCCTATTTTGACAACAATAGTACCGCTTGACGTCACAGTCGACAATAGCACCAGCCTTCGACCATCCGCAGCTTCCTCAGCAGAACAATGGTACATCGCCAATCGCGGATGGCTGGGTAATTCTGTTATACGGCTGAAAGGACTCATCAGACATATTGAATTATAGACAGAATAGAAAACGATTTATCACCAACCATCCTCCCTCACGGGTGTCGTTAGATGCGACTAAGGAAAGTTTATGTAACAGAGAACGTATATGCATACACACGGAGACACCGAAGAGTAACATGGACTAAATTTTCCTAAGTTTCCCTAAGGAATGCACATGAACTAAATTGTGGCGAAAGCTGATTGCATCATAAAAAACATATATCTTCTTTGGGAATGACGGGTCTTTTCACCCCGGTCCTTTAAGTTGAGAGGCGTGGGGATGAGAGATGAAGATGTTGTTTTGTTATTGATTGTTACGTGGGGCGCACTATAAGTTTCCGGAATGAATATGAAAAAATACTATTAAAGGTACAAAATTAATTTATTGTTTTTCAAAATAATCTCCCTTGGCGTCTATGCACTTTTTCATTCGATGAAACCAGTTTTGAAAACTTTTGTGCCACTCCTCTGTGGTGACCTCTGAAACGTGTTTTTCATACTCCTCGACAGCCTCTTCTGGTGATGAAAATCGTTGACCGCGTAATTGGTTCTTAATTTTTGGGAACAGAAAAAAGTCACAAGGTGCCAGGTCAGGACTGTATGCAGGATGACTCATGAGTTCTACATTTTTCGCCTTCAAAAAGTCGTTTGTCTGTCTGGCCGTGTGAGAACTAGCATTGTCGTGGTGCAGGATGATACGGCGTTTACGGTTATTTTTACGGAGTTCGTCAATAACTTCCGGCAAACAAATGGTCGTGTACCAGTCACTATTCACTGTACGACGATTCTCTGAAGAAACAGTAGCCACGTGTCCAGTTTTATTAAAAAAAGAAGCAATCATCCGCTTAGATGCACTTTTCACGCGCGCCACTTTGGTTGGTTTCGGCTCATCTTGAAAGACCCATACGCTCGATTGCTGCTTTGTTTTGAGATCGTAGCAATAAATCCATGTTTCATCACCTGTTACTATGTCCCACACCAAATTTGACGCACCTTCGTTGAATCTGGTAAGCATGGCACTGCACCAAGTGACGCGGTCCGTTTTTTGAGCCTCGGTCAAGTTGTGTGGGATCCACCGCGAGCACAGCTTTCTCACACCCAAATGTTTGTGTAGGATTAATTGTATTTGACTCATGCCTATTTCTAAGGATGCGCGAATTTCATGGTAGGTCACATGCCTGTCTGTTTCAATCATACGGCGCACAGCATCGATGTTTTTGTTGGTCACAGCGGTGGACGGCCGACCATCGCGAGATTCGTCACTGAGATTGATACGACCACGCTTGAATTCTGCAAACCAGCTGTCTTGCATAGTGCTTCATTGCCAAAAGCTGTTTCAGGCCGAGCGATGCTCTGTTGAGCTGTCAAATTACACTTAAAATCGTAGAAAATCATACTACGATAATTTTCCCGAGTTAAATCCATGTTGATGCAGACACACAATTTTTTAAATGGCGCCACAAAGTAAAAAAACAAAAGACAGTCAGATGAAACAAACTGCATTCTACAGCCAAAGAGTTCTATTTTCAAATGTTGCAATAAATTTTTAAATATTGTTTATGTAAGTGGCCAGTTCCGGAAACTTATAGTGCGCCCTATGTATTAATATTACTGTACTTAAACAACAAGAATTACTTCCTGTCAGAAATCGACAGCATCGTCAGATCAAGAGGCTTCAAGAAGTGATAAATTTGCGGTGCTACCCATCACTTATGTCACGTGAACAATGCCCGGATCGGAAGCCACCGCAATTAACCGGCTGTTAAAGTTAATCAACATTCTCCGCCATTAACGTGTTTTTTGTTCCTCCACCTCTCTACATAGTTCGTTGGAAAACTCGCTCAGTTTCCCGTGAACTTGCTTGTGTCTTTAAAGGTAGAAGAGTTAGCATTGGTACTACACTGGTATAATTAAATATGACTAATAGTTTTACAAACATTATAAACTTAGATATTTGATACGACAGGATGAAAGGTTGTTTTTGAAGGAATTTTTGAGGAATCATTGTTTTTGAAATGATTTGATAAGATCGAAAATGTTCACCATATTCGCAATACATATAAAACTGGATAAAAAATAGTTGTGTATCCTTTGTCCACCTTAAAAATAAAAGATATAGGCACGCAGGTCTTATAAATCGATTATAGGAACGGGCGTCGATCTGGGATTCTCCGAAATGAGCTGGCTAGGCAACATATCCCGATTCTTACTAAATGTGGTAGCAGGACGCCAAACAGGGGACGACCTGAGGGACCGTCCGCTCATCAAGTCAACATCATCAGGTCTTTTTGTCTCCACTGCAGGAGCACGACCCTCTCTGTACTACCAGAGCCATACATAGCCAGAGCAGCCAGAGGACATGGCCTATGGCATAGGCCCTATGCTCTTCTCGCGGGCCAGACGGGTTGGAGAGGTCTCATTGATGTTTATAAGCTTTGTTTATCTTGTATTCCCTAAGTCGCCTTCTACGACATCCACAGGAGGACTTGGGAGTGGCCCTATTCTACTCTGCCGGAAACCACACAGCCAATATAAAATGCCCGTAAATTTGTCAATAGTAAACAGAGAGTATTTAATGTACTAAGCCTCATTTTCATGGGTCGATAACTCAGTCGATATGCATACTTGGATGCGTACAGTTGGGCCGGTAGGCAGTCTAACGACCAATGAAAGTCACAAGATGATACAGTTGTCGTTACACTGCCCGCGTCTAGTGAAAACGGGTATTGCATGTCTTACGGAAATCTCTCGTCGTATTTGGGATGAGAGAAATTTCCATAATGCATGAAAGCCGTTATGACTAGACGCGGACGGTGAACGGCCATTGTATCGACCTTGTGGCTTTGATTGGCCGTTAGCCCGCATACGAAGAGTCCCGGTATGCTGTATATCAATTGATACATGTTATGTATCAATGAAAACGAGCAATAAGACAGTAACCAGTAAGCGACAAGGACCTAGTATCCTCACCAGACAGCCGCCAAAGGCTGCATTGACGTCATTACCTTCGGAAACCATCGTCGTAACTCCAAGTTCGTCGTAACCACATTATGTCACAAGAACAATGGTTGGATCGGAAGCGGCGTCGATTACAGACTTGATTGGAGACATTGGAGTTAATGAATAAATGCATTTAGACGATTGAAGAACGCCATTCCATTTTTGTTATCATACGTTTTTTTTACACTTTTCATAGACCGTTCGATTTATCGCACAAAGAGGGATGGTGTGATCGATCAGACAATGATAACTTTTTACTATTGATTTCTTAGTGGTTTAGGAGTCAGAATATAAGATCTGTTGTTAATTTTGACATATACTTACATAAACTACATAGCTAGAACGAACACACGTCTGTCTATCGTAGATAATTCCTAATTCAGAATATCTGATTTTAGAGTGAGAAAGCAGAGCCAGACGCGGGCAGGTAGGTAGACCAGGGCCTAGGAAGGTGTTTAGATATAAAAATATCTCTTTACTGATATCACAAGTAGTGATACCCGGGAATTTTGGAAAAGTTTAAGACTATTCCCCTTAATTTACAACGGAAAAATTTCCGTAAATTTGGAATATTGCCGTTGGCATATCGCTACTCACAACCAACGATGCCTACGACTGCGATTTCGGAGAATATAAGCCGAAAAGAGGACGCCTGTATCCGAAGCAGTATAGACTAAAATAATGCAACTGGTAACGCACTGAGACGAGAGAGAGAAGATGAAGTCCCATCCTATAACAGGTAAATCGGAGGCAAAGTTTGCCGTTCCGTAAAACACGTCAGTAAAACAGTAATGATACACAAAGTAAACAAAACTAATGTCGTCGCGAAGATTTTGACGTAAGTTTGCTTTTGTTGTTTTTGTGTTAAGAATAAAAAGTTGATAACTACTTGAATTAATGAGTAGGTTAACACGTATTAAATTTATATTAGGTTCCGGTAATATACATTGATTATTCTTGAATCATTGCTTACATGCTTTATAAGAATCTGTTTTTTATTGCTTAATAATTTAATAAAATTGCCATCGGAAATCAAACTATCCAGCTTTGATGCATTTAAAACGAAACTAAAAGAATACATTATATCCAAAGTAAGTCCAACATAGGAAACTAATAAACTGAGTCCGCCCCTGTGCACAGTATCAGCGTCACAATATAAAGGTGTTCCTACACAAAACCGACGGTAGCCGATATTCGTACGATATGTTTATTAACACATAAGCATACCGTTATAACATATTTTGAAAAGTACTTTGATGTAACAAACAAACTAACATGTTAAAAAAAACTGTAGATCTCAAGGGTATACGTAAGAATTTTGTCAAATTTAGAAGGGTGTTTAACTTTATGATTAAAATTTATCAATCATGTTTTTTACGACATTTTTGGAAAACACTTAAATATATTTTTCTTTTTATTAATTGAAAACTTAATCACTTAAGCCCTGCTTCCATTTGTTATTAACGCAGATGAACGACCACCTTTACAGATGTTTTGCGTCTTCTACTTCGTAAAGCGCACAATGACTGTTAGTGAACTACCTACATTACTTTTATTATTTTTTGTGTTTGTTTGAATTCTCTCACCAACACTGTTTGAAATGTAATTATTATTATAATTATATACTAGTTTTAAGATTTCTCTGTAAGTGAAAATGTAGTATTTTCTTTGAGAAATAAAGATTCTTTAACCACAATAAAATTTCCTCGCACAGCATGCTTTGTTCATTAATCCAGCATATCTCTTTGCTAAAGTGATTTTTTGTATTGCTTGCTACCACTACCAAACACACTAGCTAAATAGTAGAAATAATAATTTAAAAGTGAAAGCCTACAACTAGCTAATCGGGAAGTATTTGAAACCCTTTCACTGCCCTTTCACGATATAAAAGACACAACTAGTAACCAGCCAACAGCTACAATTTCTTAGATCAACACAGAAGATATGAGTAGGTAGGTAAATACGTAATAAAATAATCGTAAGGTAATTTCCTTTACCATGAAGATGCAGGTCTAGCAGAAAAAAAAACATAGAATGTATAAGCTGCTTTCTTTATGCGCAGATGGTAAAAGCCGATCGGGGGATGCGGGGAAAAGGTAATGCGGCTAGCAACCCATCACATTTTGTTTTTTTTTCCACTTTCTTACCGATCATCACGCTAAAATGGGCTTCGGGTCTTGCGGCCCTGGCTGGGCTATGTCGGCCTATAGCCGCAATACCAGCATTTTGGGATAGGGATAAATTCTTCAGGGTTGGTAACATTGCAGGCGTCCACAGGCTACGGTAAGCACTTTCACACCATCAGGTGGCCCCTATTGCTCACTTAGTTGTATAAAAAATGGTACTCACTGCCAGTCAGCGGGGTGATGGCCCTCTCATCATCATGCTGGAACATCTGCAGCGTGGCGACCGTGGCTTTTAGCTGCTCGTACTCGCTAGCTATCTGTTTCTGGACCTGGAACAAGTAAATGTTCTGTAACACTGGACAAAAGGAAGAAGTGAGGAAAAATACATAAAGTAGTGCTGCGACCTCTTACTTGACCATTCACAAATATGGCATTTATGACGGACCGACTGACTGACTGACAGTTTATTGTCAGTGCCATCGCCAACCGCACAAGTGAGTTTTACGCTTGTATCTGTTTCTGGTTTGGTTTTGTGAATTTAAAAGTATCAGTGAGGTCAGCGAGCGTTTAGAGCTCAGAGTTTAAGTAAAGATTAGGCAGGTAAAATGTTTACTAGGCTTAGCTTAGATAACTACGACCATTGAATGTATTTTTCTGTAAATGCTTAAATAAAGTATCCCTTTTGTATCACATGCCTTGCCTCGAAGCCAATAAAAAATATCGAGCACATACTCGTAAGTTAAACGGGTAAAAATTTAACAAAATAAGAGTAAAGGTAAACGTGGGTTTTAACATTACCTCATTTTCCCATCAAAAAGATCACTTGAAACAAAATCCATTCATCTGCGACAGCTGTTCGCAATCGCGTGTTCGAAAACGCCCATGCAAAAACCGTGACAGTCAATCTCAAATGGAAATTGATACTTACGTCACAACACCGCGTGGGCACAAAAGTGAAATCCCGATCTCTCAGAAGATTACCACACAATCAGAGCCTGAACCTCTTCCCACACTGGGCTCGTTAAAACAAAACCCGCGACACTTTTCATCCAATTTAAGTGGGCACCTTAACCGACATAGGAATATCCAATCCGATCTCGCGGCCACTCTAGTTTTTGTTAAACTACCCACATTTTAATGCACCTTTTTTTTTACAAAGTTTTGTTTCCTATCGTGCAGAAGTTAAGGATGAAAATAGATTGACAAGATTTTTGTTTCAATTTAACCCTCAAATGCGTCATTATTCGAGCAGTTCGAGTTCGACGACCTGCTTGGTCAACCGGCGTTGTACATATGCATAACGATACAAAACAAAGATTGTCGACAATAGGACAAACGTTTGGCTTACATCCAGACAGAATTAGTCTATGACCTATACAGCGCGGCTACTTGAAGGCATCGATTTACAAAGTGATTAGCTACGTGTTAAACTGTTAATATGTTTTACAAGTATTATTAACAATTAATGATTGTTATTGCCGGATCAAAACTATCATAACTATAAAATTTTTTGAACTGACATCTTTTTTCACACAAGTATTTAAATTTTTCTGCTGCCAATGCCATCGAGTGTACTTTGATCACAAGTTACACTCATCAGGCATACTATGCCTGTTGTAAGGTTAAGGATTTTCAAAACAATATTTGACATTAGTATTGTAGTTCATTGTGCACTATAATTGCATTTACTGTTACTAGAAGTTTTACCCTCGGTCGCATAATCGACTGTTCGGTTCGAACTTTAGTGAAACCTGTTCGCGAATATTTACCAAAAAACACTTTCACAACGGCCCCCCGATAAGCTAAAGGTCAGCATAATTATGTTAAAAGTTGATATAAGAATATGTAGTTGGAAAACTGACATGTCGCGTTTGGACAGACGAAAACGATAACGAAAAAGACACAAAACTTACCAAATATTATGGTGCTTACTGTTACTTCAACATTTAAGCTTGATTTATGCCATATTCAATTTACTACACATTTTTGTAGTCGTAAAGATCGTGCAGTTTTATAAAGACTAAAGCCACGTGCGCTATAGATTCAAAAAGTCACACAAACAAAGGAGGAACCCCCAAACATGGTAAAACAAATTACTGCGGGATACGAGTACGTGCTCGATATATCAATTACGCATGATTCTCTCCAGTTTTCGAATTCATTGTTGTTGTAGGGAATTTTAAATAGAATTGGATTGTGCTCTTTGTATTTTTATTCAAATACCGGCACAAAGTACTTTTGATGTTATTCCTATTTGAAATACAGAAATTAGAAGCACTGCTTATAACGCTTATCACTTCTTGTTACTAGTCTCATTCTTAGCTTAGATCAGTTTTAAAGTTAGATTAAAAAAGATTTTAATCGAGATTAGATCTTTTTATTATTTGTAAAGTCAATCTGACTTTACAAAACGACAGTCTTAACAGTTACAGCTCTTACGACTTTAATTTCAAAGATACTTAACGGACATTAAATTAATTGGATTCTATTAATATAACAAATGAGAAAGTTTTTTGTTTGTACCTCAGGCAAGTAAAAGCCACTAGATTAAATTATGAACTTTGGATAGGTGGGAATGTCCTGCCCGACTTAATAAAGATTTATCCCTTAATTAATTTTATAGTAAAGTTCTTAAATTCCTACGGAGTTGTGGGTAAATAACGTGCCAGATAAAATAACAAGAATTTAAATTAAAAATTGTAAAAGCCCCCGATTTACCTCAGATTTATTCCCTTCTTATCCGACTTCTGAAAAGGAGGAAGTTACCAATTCGTCACGACCTTTTTATTTTTATTATAAATATATAAATAAATATATAGGGACAAACTACACTGATTGAGCTAGCCCCAAAGTAAGATCGAGACTTGTTATGGGATACTAATCAACGATACTATATTTTAAACAAATACATACATAGATAAACATCCAGGTCAATTAGAAAAAGGCCATTTACCAACTTGCCCTGACCGGGGATCGAACCCGGGACCTCTGGATGGCGGACTAGCATGGTGACCACTACGCCACGGAGGTCGTCAAATATGTTCACCGACTATTCGAAGATGCCTTTACCGATTTTAAAAATTCTATTTTTGTTTAAAAGGGATTTTTTTATCAAAATCGATTGTGTAGTTTGGGGGCGAAGTCGGTTTTTAGTTTTAAAAAAATATTTGTAAACGGCTGAACCGATCAAATATAGCATGTCTCTTGATTATAAACAACTTTGGCTCAAGGTAAAATGTCTTCATACCCTTTGCAAACAGAGCATTTTGGGTCTGACAGCTCTAAGCAGAGAGCTGAGCTGTATAAAAAAATAAAAAGAAAAATAAAGAAATAAAGCTCAGGGTCGCAAGACACAAGGGCCACTTTTTTCAATGGGCGATAAAATGGGGAAAGGAATTAAAAAGTCACCCGGTATAATACGTACCCTTTGTTCATGTAATAGAGTATTTTCGTGACCACTTTTGTCCACAAACGACAATCGTCTCGTCCGATCGTGATACACTACTTTTTGCCTCCGCTTGTTTCCGGGCACTGCTGGAGAGAATATGCTATTCATAGAACTTACTTTTTCATTTGTAAGTCTTTAGCTGTTTCCTTTTTTTGATTTATTTTAACTCTTTGTATGCAATAAACATAAAATACTTATACAATATTTTTTAAAATTATTGTTGTCCGTGTGTTTGTTTTTTTTTTATCTAGGTTTGGATGCGATTTTCACTGCTAGCTTTTTCTTTTTCACTGCGTTTAAATACATTAAAAATTATTTGAAATCGAAATTTCTATAACAGTGTTTCAAAACTAATCTAGGGGTGTATTTACAAAAACTCGTAGACACAGTAATTAAAACAACGCTATGCATAAAGATAATAGGTGCGCGCAACACCGATAAAAAGTGATCGATGAAATCGTTCGATTAAACATTTTTTAATCAGAAAATAACGCGTTGATATGCAAATGCATGGCGTGCACCGGCCATCCTCCTCTGCCCGTAAAAGTGTAACGATTTAATGATTTAATCGCATAAGACAATTTGTAATCGACTGATCGTTCGTCGATTAAACTTGAAATATTTATTGCTCAAGTGAGTACCAACTTATAACTTTAAGGTATGCTAAAAAGTTTTGGTGGTGCCTTTGGTGCTCAGAAAAACGGTATTTATTGAGAGGTCTATTCCTGGCAGTGGGAGATGGAAGGCAGAATGATGATGACTTTACAGTCTTATTTAATTTCATGAATCACAAAACGTTCATTGGCAAAAATCTATAGTCAAATCCTATTTTTACTATTGTTGTAATTGTAATGTAACATAGGAAACCTGTAGAGTATTGTTGAGTTACCAATATTATCATCATTAGTAATTTTTGTTTTGTTTCACATAGTTGTATTTATAACCTGTATAAATACAAATAGAAACGGGTCTCTTCACTAAGCTACGTGCATAGGCGGATGTGATAACTTTTCTATTTAATATTTTATTTTTTAGATTAAACTTTTTCGAGCAGCTAAAATATTCTTCATTTTGCCGATTTTTATTAACTTACAGTTCATTGACTAAACTAGGATTTCGGATTCGGAACGCCGGATAAAGATTTCTTTGACTGGATATGGATTTAGGGCAACAGTAAAGCAATAATGATACTTGAATGCTTTAAGAATGTAGTCTAGTGAATGGTTTTGTTCGATATGTAGATGTCAAAGTTGTATCTTTGATAAACAAACGCGTTTCAATTTTATAACTTCTTCTAAAAAGAATGAGGTCAGCTGAACCTAGCTGTACATTAAATACATTTTAGAATAACATTTAGCTTAATAAGTCAATTAACATTTATTATCAACTCTGGCATCATACCTTCTAACGAACTTTTAAAAAACACAGACATAAATAATTAAGAATTCTTGGAATTAAAGACCATAAAAGTGTTAGAAGTGAACGAGACAGATTCTTAAACAAATCTTGAATATAATTTGTAGTTTCATAAAAAGGTTAAGAGATCATCACACCGAACCGCTTTCGCGATTTGCTTCTAATTGATTAAACGCGTAAAAAGATATTTTAAATTCAAATATCTCGATTCCATTCGCAGGATCGAAAGTGAGAGAATTAAGCAAAAAGTGGATAAAAAATCGAGACCAGTTTTGTAACCTATATGTATATAAAGATATACGTTTAAAATACCAACTAGCTTTTCGGGCGTTGCGCGGCGGGCTGCTTTCGTGAAGCTCGGGTGAGTTGAATAACGTGTCCAGTTGAGAAAATGGGTAAAAACTGCAGTCTGTTGAGGAAACATGAAAAAATATGTGGGCGGCCTTCTTGGATCCAAAACCTGAATGCAGTTTCGAGTTACGCGGAGTGCTTTACCTCAGCATAGAAAATTTCAGTCCCCTGGGATATTCCAGTAGGACGTTATGTACGAAATAAGTTTAAATCCAGACGCCATCTTGGATTAATAAAAAAAGTATAGATTATCAGCAAAATCGCTTGCAGTCGAGAATCGGCGGCCATCCTGGCCGTCGATTTGTTGTTGGCTTGTTAATAAAACATAAAAAAAAAAACGCTCAGCGTTAGGTTGGAGTGGCTCGGCCTATGGCCTCGAGGGGGGGGGTTGACATTCGACTACTGGAGCCTGACATTCGACTACTGGAGCCATATACGTTTAAACACGTTATTTTTGGAATGGATGCATCAAGACAAAAAAAATTTACTTTCACTTTTTTGTATGTAACATTCGTGATATACAGTTTTTGCATACAAATTGTACACACATTGATATCCACATACATACATAGACTGCTAAAATCTAACCCTTAATCTTGGCTTTGCCGTAGTCGGGTAAGAACTACATTTAATGTTCCTATTATTAGGTGTTCTATGGGTCAAAAAAGTAAGATCTCTATTCGGTTGAAGGTTACGGTATACGGTGAAGTGATCGAGAATAAAGGCGGTTTTGGACTTTTATTGGTGGCAAGGACATGCACACAAGTGGTTTGCTTTGAGCTGCTCATAATGGACTTAACATTGCCAAGCTATATTATGTGGTTGAATTGAGCTCTTTCAACATCTTAAAGGATATACACTCATCTTCGTATCTTCATAGATATCTACAAGAAACAACTTTCTATGAATATATATGTACACTAGTTTTAACTTGATAGCAAAGTTTTACTGAAAGGTACATTTTACGAAAAATACAAAAAAGTAGGAAATATATTTTCTTCGTCCACGCTTATAAGAAAAAGCTACATCATTATCATAATCACGAAACAGCATCTCAGCAATCTTCAGATTACACCGCAAGACAAGGCTATTTCTTTCCAAGCCTGCTCTCAGACATAAAACTTTAAGAGTAGAGAAAAAACTATCTCCATGCTCTACGCATCACGCCTCTGAGTGAAAATTAATTATAAAACTGAACGCCAGAGACATAAGCACCTGTTTTTTAATGTAATTTGTTCTTCTATATCTTACTCTTTTAACTGCTGTCTGCAAATATTGATACATCTTTGCCGCCCTCAGTTTTTCTTCTTGTCTTTGATATAAATTGTCCACTATTTTTTTTATCCTTTTTATGCAGTTTGTTGCCCATGTTCGACGACAGAATAACAGGCGGTTTCATTAATTACGTAGTTTTGTTGATATGTCATAGGTATCTCAGAAGTAGTTTTATGATCCGATTCCGTCGGTTCCTACTTTCTCTGAAGAAGACGACTACCTATCGTTTTCTCTACTGCGTCTCTATCTCAAAGGTTTAAATTAGTATTAACTAGTAATACTAGGTATTAACATAGTTTGACGCTGTTCCTTTCTTAATAAAATTGCAATAAATGAAGAAGATGGCACAAGATGACAACAATAAGTACTTACCTATTTTTATGAGTAATTGCATTTCATAAAGCCGAATGGACGAAGAATCATCCATTCTATTGCGAAGAAGCTCACTCCTATACTCTTCTTCGTTTGTGTCTCCATCTTTTACGATTTAATGCGCCGTTTCTCTTCAATAAGCAAATTATAAAGCCATCGGTATGATTGCACTGAATAAAGAGCCTTTGTAACATAAATTGCATTCTGAGTGTACGGACCAGTCTTATATCATGCTTGAATATTCAATTTGCTAATTCATTGCATTGGCTAATGCGAAAAACAAAGTCGTAAACAGGGAAAGTACGTCAGAAGCAATAATTTCCAGAAATATGAATGCCCTGAGAATGTATATGTATTAGATAATAAAACTACAGTGGGCCTCACTGTAGTTTTATTATCTAATATACATTAAAAATCTAATTTACAAAAACAAGTTATCTATACTATAATAAAAGAGCAAAAAAAATGTGTCAGTACAGTAAAAAAAATTTCCAAAAAAAAATATTTGGGGCTAAGGAGACGTATTAATAGAGTAAAAAAAAAAAAAATGTCTGTCTGTTTGTACACGCTAATCTCTGGAAATACTGAACGGATTCGAATGAAACTTTTTTTGTTATAAAGCTGTGAAGCCTGGGCAACATATAGGCTATAATTGAATTTAGAAAATGGAACACAAGATGCAGAACTATAATGGTCCAGCTAAACTATAAGAAATATTAAGTGCCGCAACAGACGGGGCGCAAGTTGCGTCGCGTAACAGCTAGTGATGGGCAGTGGATAGTACTCAATCTACCAATGTGAGTATTTACTCACTAGATTTAATAAATAAAGTAAATAGAGCGTGCTCAAGTATTGGCATCGCATTTGATGTCTGTTTACTTATTTTTACGTAAAATTACGTCTATGCACACCTCCCACCAAAAAATGATAATTAGTCAAAGAATGTAAAAATGATAATTAGTTTCAGTGTATGATTAGTATGGTATTTCATATAATTTAGCGTCGCATTTAACGTTTAACTACATTTTAAGCATATTATGGCGTACGCACACACTTTCCGACAAGAATTGCAAGTGTATACTAGATTTAAGTTTCAAAATTGTTATGAAAACATGAAATAATGAATATGAATATAAATATGAGTCGCAACTCATATAAATCAATCTACTCACCAAATGGATAAATAAGTATATTTATCGGGTATTCACTCAATCTACTGAGTAAATACTCAAATGGGTTGATTGAGTATTTATGCATCGCCCATCACTAGCTGTTACGCGGCGCAACTTGCGTCGCGTCTGTTACGGCCCTTAAATGCCGCCTTAGCATAAGTTGTTAGGTCTGATAAGAACTTTTTGTTGAGTTATAAGGGCCGTAACAGACGCGGCGCAAGTTGCGCCGCGTAACAGCTAGTGATGGGCGATGCATTAATACTCAATAAACCCATTTGAGTATTTACTCAGTAGATTGAGTAAATACCCGATAAATATCCTTATTTATCCATTCGGTGAGTAGATTGATTTATATGAGTTGCGACTCATATCTATATTCATATTAATTATTTCATGTTTTCAAATTTTGAAACTTAAATCTAGTATACACTTGCAATTCTTGTTGGAAAGTATGTGCGTACGCCATAATATGTTTAAAATGTAGGTAAACGTTATATGCGATGCTAAATTATATGAAAATACCATACTAATCATACACTGAAAGTAGACTTCTTTATAATTTTTGGTGGGAGGTGTGCATAGACGTAATTTTACGTATAATAACTAAACAGACATCAAATGCGATGTCAATACTTGAGCACGCTCTTTTTACTCTATTTATTAAATCTAGTGAGTAAATACTCGAATGGGTAGATTGAGTACTATCCACTGCCCATCTCTAGCTGTTACGCGACGCAACTTGCGCCCGTCTGTTGCGGCACTAATACAACTGGCTAAGCGCGAGTCGGACGCGCCCGAATGGTTCCGTACCATAATCTATGAAAAATCACGTTTGTAGTTCGGAAGCCCCTCTTAATACTTATTTTATTCTGAATTTAGTATGTTTTTGTTGGGCGGCAACAATAAAACATCATCTATTAAAATTTCAACTGTCTACTTATAATGGTTCATGAGATAAAGACTGGTGACAGACAGACAAACAGACGGACGATCTTAGTAATAGGGTTCCTGTAGTCGACGCAAATAAAAAACACTAGTGGACTTGAATCGCGTATATTAGGACCGACTAGAATTTTTTTATTTACCTACATATGAAAAAAACAAAATTAATACAAGCTACCGCCAAAACATTAGTTCTACTATTACATAATAGATGGCGTTAGTAGTTTCAAATGTAAGTGATAAAACAAATCTAAATAAAATAAATACCTAAGTGCGTCGCCTACAGTCCCGTTTCTAACCATTTGGGTACGGAACCCTAAAATCGAAGATTTGGAACACGTGATGCAGAACCACGTTAAATTTATTTGCAAAAATATTTGTTTACTAAAATAGATGATCATCTGATGTGGAAATATAAGATGTCATGTTAAAGTTGTTTAGCATAATATATAACATAAGCTGGGAGTAACTCCATGTGGTGAAGGCGGTGTCAGTTTGGGCCTAATTTTCGATATCGACTTGCCTCAACTGACTAAACCTCTCATTTGCTTTCTAATCGTTTGGGATGAATGCACAATGGCCAACAAAAAGGCAGTGGAAGCTGTAGGTAGAACGTTGCGAGACATTCGTCGAGATAATAGGTCAATAGACAATGTCACATTTTTGTTGTCAGGAGATTTTCGTCAAACCCTTCCAGTTCAATGTCGGGGCTCTAGGGCAGATGAGATTAACTCTTCATTAAAACAGTCTTATCTGTGGCCTCAAATACAAAAGTTCAGATTGACAATTAATAAGAGAGCCCAGCTTGGCGGTATTAGTTCACGTTTGGGCACGTGTTTCAAGAATATTATTTTGGGGAAAGTCTCTTTCTTAAAGAGAATGGTCAGGTGAGTCTTCCCGTACTACTTGGCGAAGTTGTTTCATCCGAAGAAGAACTTAAAAGTTCAGTATTTGCAGACCTCCATATTGACACCAAAAAATGAACAATACAAATCATTTAATGAAGAACTTTATTATTATTTATTTATTTTATTTACCAATTTATGTACACGGAAAATTTATACAGAGAATACATCAAATAAAAGTTGTACAAAGGCACTACTTATCTCAAAAGAGATCTCTTCCAGTAGGCCTGTGAGAGGAGATGTTTATGTAAGAGAGGCATACAGGCGTGTTTATACATGAAATAAAGGAGGAAGAAAATTGAAATGACATAAAACTACACAAACTACAAATAAACATACATATACATACATATATTATTACACATATACTTAAATAAATACATATGTCTATTAAGAATAAAATAAAATATAAACTTAATATGAACATTATAAGTTACAATTAAGATGATTCCAATAAATAATGATCTTTTACTCGTCTTTTAAATACCGAAATCGTTTTAGAGTCGCGTATTACAGGTGGTAATGAGTTCCATAGTCTGACTGCATGTACCGAGAAGGAATAGGAAAAGGTTGCAGTGTTGTGAGAAGGGAATTTAAGGACAGTTCTTAGGTGGGATCTGCAAGGAGAATTCGGAGGATATAAAAAGGAGAAACGCTCTCGCAAATAGGAGGGGAAAGTAGGATAGTGTAGCACGTTGAAAAGTAGATAAAGAATGCGACTATCTCTGCGGAGCCGTATAGGCAACCATTTCAGCTGAGCACGGTGCTCTGAAACATGGTCGAACTTCCTCAATCCAAATATGAAACGGATGCACAGATTTTGCAACCGTTCCAGTTTGTCTAATAGATCTTCTGTTGCATCCAAGAAACATGTATCAGCGTAATCTAACATTGGTTGAATAAGGGATTGGGCAAGAGAAATCCTAGTCTTAAAGGGCAAGAAGTATTGGAGAGATCTAAGAGTGTGGAAGGAAAAGTGGATCTTACGACTGACTTCGTTAATGTGGGCTGACCATTTAAGGTTAGAGTCCATTATAATTCCTAAGTTTTTGGCTGTGTCCACAAAGGCAATCACAGAACCCTCAAATGTCACAGGCGAAAGATCATTAAAAACAATCCGGTTACGCAAGACACTAGTACCGATCACTATAGCCTGAGACTTAGTGGGATTTACCTTATGACGCAAATTATTGGTAATGAAGTGGTTTATACTTTCTGGGATAGTGTTATTGACGACGCCACCAATTATCCAGTTGAGTTTCTTAATTCACTTGCAGCAAATGGACTCTCGGCTCACAAAATAAGTCTTAATGTCGGAGGGCCAATAATGCTGATGTGAAATTTGACTCCGCTGAAACTATGTAACGGAACCCGACTTACTGTCTCAGCACAGTATGCCGAAGTTCAGCGGCTGAATTTTAGCCAAAGCATGCCTGAAATGTTATTTGCATTACTAGCAACACATAATGCCGAACTTCCGATGCTTTTGCCTGAATCGGAACTTCGGACCCGTACCCGTACCCGCTCCCGCTTCCGCTCCCGTTCGCCGCAGACGCGCCAAAGACGCAGAGTAAATTCACTACTGTCCGGTGTATCCACCGAACTTCAGAGGCTGAACTTCAGCTTATTTTCATCCCCACCGAACTTTGGAAACTGAACTTTAGCTGCTAAACTTCGGCATAGTCTGCTGGGACACTTAAAGTCAATGCTTTAAAGCGAAATATGACTGAAGCTGAGATTCTTAACGTGAGTGGTGCCAGTGATACTGTATTTATTCCGCGTATGCGGATCACTCATCCCCAAAAATTTTCCTTTTGAAAATACACAGTTCCATGTGTTTACTTGCTTTGCTATGACAATAAGTCACAGCGTCAGACGCTTAAAGCTGCTGATGTCGATCTAATGACTGGTTTTTCGCATGGCCAACTTTATGTGGCTTTCTCCAGGGTTAGTAACACTTCAGGTCTTTTCATATTGGCTCCCGAAAGAAAGACTCCCAACATAATTTATAAAGAATTAAAATAATATTGAGTTTTAACTTCTAACACTACTACAAGTACTTTCTTATCTCTTTCTTTCTCTCTCTCTCTCTCTCATTAGTTTTTATTTATATTAATACGCCAGAGTCATAAAGTCCACGCGAACGAAGTCGCGGGCATCAGCTAGTTGTATAATATATTAATTTAAAGGTAAATACACAGATGGGCCATTTGAGTGATGCCGGAGTATGGTGTTTTTACGATTTTGCCTTTACGTCCAATCCATGCATAAGATTTTTGCTATAGTTACGATATTATTTCGACATAGCCATGTTTATTACTGGACATTTTCATTTTTGGTCATTTTTATTTTTTGCCTCTTATTGTTGGTCATAGCTGGTTGGACTTTGCTGTTTGGACATTATTGTGCAAATCGCATGTGTTATACGTGAGATAAATAGTAAAAAATCTTGTCCATGGATTAGGCAATAGGCATATCAAAAACGAATCTGTGTTCACACAATTTACACATGCACAGCGGTCAAGAGCCGGAATTGCGGATACGCATGAAAGATTTGCGAGAGAGAGAACTATCTAAAGACGAAATAGTTTTATCAATAGCCAGGTGTGGGAAACCTTTGAGTTTTCTTCCATCACATCGGTTTATCTGAAGAATTTTGTTCTACATACACACACCAAAGACAAACTATCTGTTCAGTAAATTTTTGAACTAGATCGAAGAGAAATGCACGAACTGAAATAATCATCACTCATTTATTTATACATACCTACATCTCCGAAATTTATTGCGTCGGTATCGATTATGAAACAGAGAATTTAAGAATTCGAGAGCCGGTATGTGAATTCCGTTCACGAATTTAAAACTTAAGATAGAATGTAAACATGGATCTTCAGTTCGCACAGTTTAATCGCTACCATTTGTTGAGGCGTGTGTAAACCGTAGCCGGTCATTTCCAACAACTGTGATCTGGGATATAGGCGACCACTTGCGACAATAGGTGTGCCCCCGTCTGCCCAAGGATAACTGGAGATTTTCCTTTTACGTTCTCGCTTCCGTCCCGAATACCTGAACACGTTTGGTAATTTTACATTTTGACGGAACTAGACCGACACCTGTAGCTTACATTCCTACGCCCTTGCAGTTTGAGCAGTGAAGGCCGAACGAAACGTTGGCGACATCGGTATTTGTAAGTGAGAATGTCCATGGACTATTGCAAGACCATGCCCTATGGTATAGTATAATAATAATATCTATATTTAGTATTGTCTATAAATAAATGTAAATTTTATCAATAACAATTCAAAATTTCCTAGAGTATTTGCAACACATCTAAAACAACAAAACTACACACTACAATGTTCATTCAATTCGATAGAGTCAAGTATGCTGGTATGCTTTTCCTGTTTTGTCGACCTACTTTCCACATCCCCTCAAGTTTCCACCTGGCAACAAATTACAATATAATGGCCTAGTAACAGTTTTAGGTGTACGCAGTAAAAAAATCTATGTCTATGGTTTTAGTACTTCTACTACAGGTGCGCGCGCTTTTAGTTTTCTTTAATGACAAGCAAAAATAGACGACAAAGAAAAGTGACCAGTGACAATTTGACTGAGTTTGTACATCTTTAATCCTTCAATAACTGCAATTTTGCAAACCCATTGTTATCAATTGTTCTTTCGGTCGGATTCGGCCGTCTGGAAGTTAAGGGTTATGGGAATTTTCATTCATCATCACGCAGAATTTTGAAACTTCTCCACCCTCTCAAGCACTTTTGGTATCCGTATAACACGTACTGTCACGTTTGGATGACCCCTTACGAAGATACATTAAACCCTTGGTCACAGATTTCGTCATATCTCGTCAGCTACTACCACGTTGCTCGTTTTATCGCTCAGTGGTGATGGTGAAGCATAATTAAGAATAATAGGAGGAAGTTTAATGAATGACGAATAAGCCTACTTACTGGCTAACAAATAGCTCAGTACCTACATGTAATGACAAGGTCGTGGATAATGTATCATATGAGGTGTCAAGATGGTACAAAAAGCACATTAACATTCTTATCCTTGCGAATACAGTCCATAGCAAGACAGTTTACTCTTCACGTATTATCAGGCGATGGTGTCAGCGGCTAAATGTGCTGTTGACTGTACAGACATAGTATTTACGGACATAGTAGTTTTGCAGGTAAACAAAACATGAGCTCAATGGATGTACGAGGTATTCATTTTTAGAGCAGTCTTTGAACGAGTGCAGTCAGTCATATGATCATGAGCAGTACTGAATGTGAATTTTGGTATAAAGTAGATCTTTTGAGCTCATTGTCGTATAATAACAATGGGTACCTATTGCTTCTGACAATGTTCTATATCCACTTCTTCCATCTATAGGACAAGAAGATATAAATTACACTGATTGAGCTAGTCCCAAAGTAAGCTCGAGACTTGTGTTATGGGATACTAACTCAACGATACCATATTTATAACATAAACATATATGTATAGATAAACATCTAAGACCCAGGACAATTTGAAATAACCGGCCAAGTGCGTGTCGGGGCACGCGCAGTATAGGGTTCCGTAGTTGCGAATGCCCACTTTGAGTTTACGCCACTAAAATCATCTTAAAACTAATTTTCTATTGAATTTGCATGAACTTTTCCGAGTATATTTTATAAGCCAGTCGCTTATAAATTTTTAATTTGTAAACCTCTGATAGTTTTCTTTTAAAATTCATTATATGTACTACTGCTGTGAATTTTTTCACATGTCCATGTATAACCGTTTAATAGATAGATGGGGGGGGGGGACTTGACTCTAACAAAAATAACAGGGCAAGTGCGAATTGAACTCGCGTGGAGAGGGTTCCGTACAATACCAAAGATTTTCCGTAAGTGGACGTATTATATTGAGTTTACTACTTTATTTTCAATTGATAGAATTCTTATATTATTTTTCCTGTAATCTACAAGTAATAAACTATATTATGTATATTTTTCAAAATTTTAGACTCAGTAGTTTCGGAGATCAGGGGGGGTATGGTTAATTTTCGTCTTTTTTCGTGAATAAAATCAAAATTATTTATTTTAAAATAATAACAAAATTATTTTTAAGATCCTCGTCACAAGCTCTTTCATTTAATATATGACAGTCAGGTTTGCAAAACTTTTTTTTTAATTTCCTAATTTGACCCTCGAAAATTACCCTTATTTTAAAAATATATTTGTTTACTTGTTTTTCCTGTAATTGACAAGTAATGATCTATATTTTGTATATTTTTCGAAATATTTGGCTAAGTAGTTTCGGAGATCAGGGGAGGGGGAATGGTCAATTTTCGTCTTCTTTCACGAATATACTAATTTATCCCTCGAAAATTACCCTTATTTTAAAAAAATATTTATTTACCTTGTACATCTATGTTTGGGTCGTAGGATTACACTATCCAACCAAATTTCACCTGATTTGATCCAGTAGATAGTGGCTGTGACAGACGGACGGACAGACAGACGCACGAGTGATCCTATTAGGGTTCCGTTTTTCATTTTTTGTACGGAACCCTAAAAATTTGCAATATCAACCAAATATTTCAGAAACGGATCCCTAAATCGAAAAAATGATGTTAACAAGCTCACTATATTTTTAAAAGACCTATTCAACTACACAACACGCGAAGGGTTAGTCAAGAAAAAAAAAATTGACACGTACTTTACTTGTATGGGTTGCTACCCTAAAATTTTTGTTATTTTATTTCACCACTTTTTTGGCATGATTAAAATACATATCCATACTAAATTACAGCTTTCTAGTACTTATAGTTTTGAATAAAACCGCGGACGGACAGACAGACAGACATGGCGAAACTATAAGGGTTCCTTGTAGGTACTGCGGAACCCTAAAAAGCTATTTTTCAACTTGCCATGACCGGGGATCAAACCCGGAATCTTTCGGTGACGGACTAACATGGTGACCACTACGCCAAGGAGGTCGTCATATTGTTTTAAAAACTAGTTCGTTTCTGATTTATTTTTTCGTTACTTACCTTTTTCAAGATTTGAGTTTGCTGAAATTAATTACGAATAGAAAGAAACACTGACCACATATAATGGAAAAAGTAGATTGCAACTTTAACACACCAGTGACACAGAATGACTCAAAATAAAATGGTGTTACATCTACAGATTTATTTACCAAGTTCTACGTAAGTACATGAGTTACAGTGAAATGTGTGTGGGTAGTCTAATGATTCAGTGTGAGTATCATTGACCCCG
Organism: Acrobasis suavella; assembly: GCA_943193695.1. Taxonomy (NCBI): domain Eukaryota; kingdom Metazoa; phylum Arthropoda; class Insecta; order Lepidoptera; family Pyralidae; genus Acrobasis; species Acrobasis suavella. The sequence goes on from OW971928.1 coordinate 38,190,261, forward strand.
AGCAAATTAATCTTGATTGCTCAATGATGCGGCTACAGATGACAGACAAAAACAAGTCAGTTTTTTTTAGTAAGTTGTGCTAAATCGTGTAAATTATAGTATAGGGTACAAATTCTTTGCCATTTTATTTTTTCCGTGTTGTAAAACAATGCAAACTATGAAATCCCTGTAAATAACTAGCGTCAGATATTCATGGAATTTTTTACTCTAGACAATGGTGATATAGTACTAATTTTAGATATTTTTGCTGCTATAGATGTATAGGTATAAAGGAGTTGTATAAAATTTAAACAATGACTTCATCATTCATCTTATTATTTTAAAACCACACAAAAACTAAATTTAATTATTAATATCAACACTTATATTTGGTATGCTTTATATCAAGGAACACAGTAATTAGTTACTGTTTTAGGAAACTAAACTACTAATTGGTAGTTTTAGTTGAATATGTTAGTATATAACTACAATAAATTTTGATCATATATACAACTTTATATAATTTTTGTGTATATACCTACAAGCTAAAGGAAAGGAAGCATAGGTCATTGGTCATTTGTGCTCATGTAACATAAAAAAAAATTGCAACAAGATGCATGACTCAAAGGAAAACAAAGCATATCAAAGTACAGAATGTACAACAGTAATATAATATGTTTGTAAGCAAACTCCTATGTATAATTATCAGTAATAAATATTTCAATTTGTATCCCCCTACGCGACACAAACTTATAAAACGGTGTTTTATAAGTTTGACGCCAATGTCTCGAACGGATGGACCGATTTCGATGCGGTTTTTTTACGTGAAAACAAGTTTCCTTGTGGTGGTTCTTAGCTACGTTTGATTACAGCCGTGGTTCTGCAGTCTCCAAGTTTAATATCGTAGTAATACCTGATGTACAAATACCACATATGAAAATCGGTTCAGCCGTTCAAAAGTTGTTAACGGTGAACACTTGAAAGTTTTTTAATTTGCACGGCATTGCACGGCAAATAAACTTGTAAAGTAGGCAACCTGCATGACTTGACTGCTTACTGCAATATAGAGGTGAACAACACCAGCCCACATAGCATGGTACCATTGATAAACCCAAATAAAGTTTATGCCATGCTAGTAGCATACTACAGGATGCTGTAGTGTCAAACGCACCCAGCTGACCCTGAATATATTATTCCAGATTTTTATTTGAAGAATCTCATATTGTTTTCTCTGGAGAAAACCGTGACTAGGAAATCATTCTACAATTCAGCTTATTTGAAAGAAAATTTAATTGATGACATTGTATGTGATGTTTTTAGTTGTAAGGTTGGAGGATAAGTATAGCGATCCAACGGGGAAATACGGCCAGCGTTCTTGGCTTTAGAAAATACGGGGTACGGACGTGCGTGACAGATACAAACAAATCAGTATCTATGGCAACACTGGCGACGCGCGAGTTCCCGCAACCCGCCTCCAACCCTGATCCTACTGCTCGCGCCCTTGCCCCGTCGTTCTGTGTCTTCTACCATAGGACGCGGACGAGTAAGAGTCGTGTTTGTGCCCTGTCCGTGCCCCGTCTTTCCTGTGTGCTCTGCATCGCGACGCTTCTATACATTTTGTATATGAAAAAGACGCGGAGGAGACATGTCTGCGCCCCGTCCACGTCTTACGTCTTTACAGTGTGTCCGGCGCTAAAGTTTAGTGAACAAAACGTCATTAGATAATGTCCATTTTGAATGTGATTTTAATAAGATTTATTTATGCAAAATTTGATTCTAGGAACTATGATGTCACGATTTGGTATTTAATACAAATCCCACAGCAAATGTTTGTTTTGACATTAAAAAAAAACATATCTGATTTGTCTTGTTTGAAACTAGTGGACTCTAATTGTAAAAAATGTCTCAGAATTGACATTTGAATAATACTGTGAAGTAAGCCAATTACAATTTACGAGAGTTTATTCATTCTCCTCAAAATAACTATGGGAAATGTGTAATTGGTTTAAAACCTCACTGTTGTGCCTTTCACTCGGTCTGTGGATATTATCTGCAATGAAACCGTGAGTCAGTGTGAATTCAATAGTAGTGCAATAAATATTTTTTCTTGTAGTTAGCCCAAGAGGGGTTTTTTGGATTTACTTGCACCGTGTTGAGTATCCCCACCAAATATAAGCTATTGATCTAGAGGGTTGCGTCTAGGGTAGCCCATCAGAACAGTTAAAAAATCGATGAGCACGACAGATTAAGGTGGGTTAATAACATGCTGAAATGAAAAAAATGCATGCTGCATTTCAATAATCTGACGATATGAGCGTGATATAAGAGAGGGGGAGGGTCACAAACATGCAAAAATAAATCACCTGGACATACTCGAGCGCAGTCGATTTCTTTTTTTATTTTGAAGGAAATACTACATTTCAGCCATTTCGAAAAATTATTATGTACCAAAAACTGGGAGTTTTTACATATGCGAAGATCATTTAAATGTAAGTAGGTACCTACTTATGTATTTTTATAGTCAGCCATTTTAGTGGTTCGTAGAAGACATAAGTCAAAACAACATTAGGAAAATCCAAACTCCATCCTAGTACCTGGTTGTTTTTATTTCTCTAAGTGATCTGTGATTGTTTTCTTTGATTTGCCCCGTTATTTGACTATCATGGGACCGTAAATTGCATGAAATATAATCATTTTTTATAGTGTAAAGATTATTAAAATAATATGCCTACTATTTGGTACTTACATCAATAAGTATATTTAGATCACTATACATGCATATGGTTGCACATCTGGGATGTCACTAGTTAATTGTTTTTATTTAATTTTAGCTGAAAGATTTGGATTTTTTTGGATGAAAAAAAATCCAAAAGACCCCGGCTCCAAAGCTCCAAGCTTCAAATAATTTAAAGAACATAAAATTAAATAAAGAACCAACAAAGCTGCCTTCAACATCAACAACAGTGAATGTAGATGCTCTGCCAAGGTGTGCTGTGTATTCCTGATTGTTTTGATAAATCTGTCCAAGTAAAACCAACTATGGTCAACCTCTCAGTTAGTGCAAGGATTTTCAGAAAAAATAAACCCAGCGGATATAAGAATCATCAGTGGGACATGATCCATATACAGTAGGCAGTACTTAATTTTCTGAAGAAAAGTTTTAGTAATAAACCAATCCAAAAAAGTTTATCTGGCAGATTTTTTATATTAAGCTTAATAGAAAAAAAAACCATTTTTATATTGGGGTTAAAAAACAATATTATTGGATTATTCAATACCCTGCAAAAGAATTAAAGATGCCTTCTTTGTATATAATAATAACCTTATATAAGTTAAAAAATAATGAAATGTTCGCCAAATTAAAGACCGTTTTGAAATTTCGTTGAGTACATTGTGGCGAATATTCTAAAAGTTTTTGAAAGCACTCAGTTTATTTTTCACCAAATTAATTTATTGACCATCCTCCTCAGTATTAAGGCGGCCTTTCCCGAGCGCTCTGTTTTCTACGCGAGCATAGTTTGAAAAGCTTGGTGTTTCATCCAGGGCAATGCTAGAAAAAGAGGCAAACCAGAGAGAGAGAGAAAGCGCCTGAGGGCATGGTTTGCATTCTATTAAATGAAAGTAATATTATTATTAACTATCCATTGAACGAATATTAACTATTCATAGGGTGCGGAAATTTCATAAAACTTGTTCCAGAAAATACAAGTATGTGAAAAAAATGTTTTGTATTCAAAATTTTCATTACATTTGCGAGGTTTGTATCGAAATATTTTCTTTACTTTTACAATTTATGAGTACTTTATATGTGCAAAAAGCAGATTTTTGGAAGCTTATATTGACTTTGTTTTTTCTAAATTTTTTATTCGATATAAACCTAGAAATAGCGTCTAAGATACCTGTGAGTTCAAAAGTTTTCAAGAAAGATTTGTTCCAACGCCCTAATCACGTACGAGCGCTTGTATGAAAAGTGAGACGGGAAGGCCGCTCTTAAGACTAAACTTCAACTGCTTTCACTACAAGGAAAAAGTATCGACTGAACACTTGTTCAGTCGATAATTGTTTGTATTCGTATCAATACAAAAATTGTAATAGTATAATAGTTATTTATGCAACTGTTGTATAATAAAGGGTATTAAAACACGAATGCGGGTTTATCGCACGAGCCGAGTATGATAATGGTATCACATGAGTGTTTTAATACATAATTATGACAGTTGCATACAAGACTTTATCTACACCCATAATATGAATCCTCTATAAAAGGTTCTGAAACCCAGGTGGTTTACAGTGTTGTAAGAACTCTATGTAAATTCATAGTAAGTATATCTTATAGGAACAAACTATGTATAGGAAGTAATAGAATTATTTATTGTAGTAATAATAATTTACATTTTGGATCCTAATTTTTTTCCCGTCACTGACCCTCCGAAACCATAATTTCAGCAACTATGACAGGCCAAATCGAAGATTTACAATTTTTAATCTAGTCTATCTGGATATGGAAAAAATCATTGCACAGAACCCAGGCTCATGGGCCTAAAGCCACATCCATCACCGGCAACTATCGCCCAGCGATGGACAGGGTCTTACATTTAGGGATAAGTTTACGTTGCATAATGAAATTTAGTACAACATTATAACACTCGTTTGTGTTGCATAATGAATTTAGTACAACATTATAACACTCGTTTGGGTAATATTATGGTTACAATGACATTGGCTGTTTTAATGTTGGCAATAAGCTAACTGTTTCAGAAACTTTTAGAGGATTTATAGCAAGGGTGTAGATAATAGTATTTTATGCAACAGTTGTATAAGAAGGTTCATAAAATGCGAGTGGCGCAAGCGTAAGGAGACGCCATCGAGCATTTTTTGACATACTTATACAACGTTGCATACAATACTTTTTCTACGACTACATTTACTAAAATAAATACAAAAATAAACAAAGAAAAGTACGAAATACTACCATATGTTTGGTAGATACTAGGTATCTATGGAAGACTTAATTTTTTTATTGACGTCTTCCTAGTGACCAAAAATGCCATTTTTGAAACATGGAGTCACTTAAACGAATGTTTTTCATACAAAAACCGTTTGTTCAGTGACTCCACGTTTGAAAAATGGCACCATATGTTAAAATAACGATTTTATTACGTTGGCAGTATGGTAGATCTAAAGAAAAAAAGTTTTAGGTCTATGGCTAGGAGTATCGTTTTGGCGAAATAACGACACATGTGCTATTATATTAGGAATAGACTATAGACTTTTCTGAAATCATATAATCTATGTTCTAATATTAGTGTTCGGGACCATTTAAAAGACAGATTTAATAAGTGCCACTCCAGATGGTTTCATAAAGGAGACCATTCAGGCGCCATACATTTTTGGGCCTAAAGTCAAAGTTCCAGCCAGCTAAGGTGGCTATGATTTCTATTGTTAGTACTAGATGGTGAGCATTTTTTAGTGTGGCATGAAAACTGTAAGGTCATTCCAAACCTTTTTATTGACATTCAAAGATTTGTTTCTTCATAGTTTTTTTCTAAGTGCCGGCCAGATTCTGGCCATGCAGCAGATGGTTAGCACTAGTGACGGTGAGTATTTGTTAGTAGGGCATGAAACGAGTAGGCTGATTCCATAATTATTTAACTGAAATCTGAAAGCATCTGAAAAGTGATCATTTCATACGTTTTTAAAAAAGAGCATTCTTTGGATCATATACATGTCGGAGAGTTCAGTGTAACATTCCCTTTTCATTATTTTACACGTGCAAAGAGAAAGTTGTTTATTATAAAATGCAACGGTTGCATTTTAAATTACAACATTCGTTAGCAACAAGATATAAAAACGGTCGACCTAGCGACAGTGGGGGACAGTCTTGTTCGAACGGCCGTACTGTGCACAAATCGTTTGTGTAGTTTGCTGTGGCTTGGCCATGACTCATTTAATTGTGATTATTGTAATAGATGTGGATTGGTGAACCGATTTATTACAATGACAGTTTGTTTAAAGCAAGACGGTAAGCCCAGGTGTATATAGAGTATTCAATTCTGTGGGGCCAGGGAATCCAGACATGGTGGTTGCGATTCATGATTCAGTGCGAAGGCGGGGCACTGGATTTCCGTCACATTTTTATAATGCTCACGTAAGGTCTCTCATGTGGCGGCATCGGTAAGGTGACGAGACTGTAAGTAAGTTTTCATCCTGACATTATAGTCTGTTCTCGTACTGTAAGTATCTAAGTGGATAGTTCAGGTCACTCGGGATGTCACATGCCGATCACGCCACGCCATGCTCTACCCACCCCCCTTTTACTCGGTCCTTTCTGCGACATACATATATCATACTTGAATGTCAATAAAGGTTGAAGAATAACCTTACAAGTTAAATGCTATACTAACAAATGCTCACCATTACCAGTACTCACAACTGAAATGAAATTGTGGCCGCCTGAAAGCCGGCACTTTTTAAAAAACGTATTAAATGTTCACTTTTCAGATGCCCATAAATCATTGAGGAATGACCCTATTGGTTTCATGCAATACTAACAAATGCTCGACATTGGTAGTACTAACAATAGAAAGCATAGCCGCCCGATAGCTGGAACTTTGACTTTGGGCCCAATTTGAATTTTCTCCTTTATATCTGAAGATTATTCGGGACTTATAAGTGACATGTATTTACGAACATAATGGGATCAACGGATGGCAAAACCAATATAATTTGCATAACTTCTATTGAAACACCGGACGGACACATTTGCAATGTTCCAGATGAGCTAAAGTCTGCAAGTAAGCACACTGGTATAAAATCACTTAAGATGAAGAAGAATTATGAGCGGTCGCTAAAACACATAGTAGTATTGAAGAAACGATTGTATGATTTTACCTTTATTCTAGATAATCATTACCCATAGTGTGATTTTTCCTTTATATATGTCTTCACCAGTAAGTGCGCGACGGTTTCTGAACGCAGCTTTTCCACAGACAATGACGCGGCGCGCTGTCAACTTCATAGCGTTTGTATATTTTACCGGTAAAAGCACGTTATTTTTTTCTCCGAGTGAAAATTTATGTTTTAATGAGTTTTCCAAGATAAAATATAAGTTGAAACAATTTGTGACTGTGACCATCGCGTCCCTAAACGTTATTGAGTTCCGCGTTATTCAGTTTTTTGACAAAATGAGCGTTGAGAGTGGGTCGGACGCCGGTGTTGCTCCGGACGGAGAACGGCCGGGCCAAAAAGACCCATCATCATCGAGCGAGTCCTCCTCAACTTCGGAAGGCGAGGAGGGTTTTGCTTCTCCACCTCCAAACAAGCGACGTAAGTACTCAAATGTTGTTTCCGATCCCAGAGTTGACGCACTCGTAAATCGGGTTAACTATATTTCGGGTTTCCTATCTCAGATGCCTTACGTGTCCAGGGGACAAAGTGAGTCCGCCGCGGTAGCTGGCCCTAGTTGTGTACCTACAGACACAAGAGCAAGTTAATCCGCTTTCATTGGTAAAACAAAATTATTCTTCTAACCTATTACAATTAGGGGATTTGAACACTGAATGTGATTCAAAAAGAGTAGTAACGCCTGCTAACAAAGGTCGCCTGGAAAAACTGAAAATCCTACAGCATTTTGATGCTCCATCGTGGAAGACACTCCGCTACAAAAGTACAAGTTTGTGGCTCTAAAAGTTAATGAGGAGTTATGTCATTTTAATAAGTCTAAAGATTACCTTCTTACTAATGACAATGTTTTAGCAACCTTAACCAATGCTGAGTTAGACAGACAGGAATTACTAAAGAGGGTTTAGAGAACCTTCTAAATTGGGCTGCCGCTAACCCCAGTGATTTAAATCCAAATTCATTATTTGAAAAAGTAGTAGAATTAGTGGACTCTAGTTCGGTGCAATAAACCGCTGCCAAAACTTCCTCAGGGATGCTCACATCCTAATACAGTCAGACAACCGCACGCTGGTGGCATACATCAGGAACCAGGTCAATTTCCCTCTTGAAGTTGACATCAAAGTTAATGGAAATCACCGATCAACTGAATGTGACGCTTTCGGCGGCGTATCTCCCAGGGAGATACATCGGTATTGCCGACCGCCTTTCAAGGAATCGGCCGGTGCCGGAATGGCACCTGTTACCCCCGGCAACGGAGGCCGTATTCCGAATTTGGGGTATACCAGACGTCGACTTGTTCGCGTCCAGAGAAAGCGCAATAGTAGACCAATATGTAACTTGGGACTCAACAGATGGGTCTGCTAGTTTTTGCGACGCCTTCAGTCGTTCTTGGCATTACAAGTTGGCATGGGTGTTTCGACCACCAAACCTCATACCACGCGTCCTGCGTCACCTGAACACGGCAACCGGGACTTACAATGTAGTGGCCCCCTATTGGACTCAATGTTTTTGGTTACCAGACCTGAGAACGAGGACCAGAGAGGAACCGATAACCATACCGGATCTTCAGACAAACCTTATCGATTTGACGACAAACAGAAGTCCCCCTTTAGGTGGAGAAACTCGAGATGTTAGCTTGGAAAGTTGGGGGTGGGCCAATCAAATAGCTCACTGGTCCATAGAGGAGAGGAAGCTCTTGAACAAAAGCTGGAGAAAATCCACATTATCCACTTATAAAGCCTCAATCAGACTATGGCGTTTATGGTGTCAACAGGAGCAGGTTGATCTAAGAACTCCACATGGAAATGATGTTGCTAGATTCCTAGCCAATTAGTACCTAAAAGAGAACTTATCTTATAGAACCATAATGCTGCATAAATCAGCCATAGCTACATTTTCTGCCGTTACAGAAGGAATATCTAAAAATTTTTTTGTACAACAGGTACTAAAAGCAGTTGCTCTGCATAAACCGCCAGATCGTAAAGCTCCTATCTGGGACACAAAAGTTTTGTTTCAATGGCTAGAAACCACACCAACAACAGGAATAATATTTGACATAAGCAGAAGAACTGCCATCATTCTACTGTTAGCTTCAGGACGTAGAGTCCATGATTTAACACTATTAGATTTGTCTGAAGAAAATGTTATCATTAATGATGAAGATGGTGAAATAACATTTTGGCCAATTTTTGGATCAAAGACTGACAATGCAGTAAGGAGACAATCTGGCTGGTTACTCAAGACACATCCTAAGAGTACATTATGTCCAGTAGGTCACATAAAAAGTTTAATAAAAGCTACAGAAGACAGACGGTCTGAGGGTAGTAGATATTACAAACCTTTTTATCTATGTAACTGGAAATGTTAAACCTGCAACACGGACTATGCTGGGCGGCTGGATAAGGACGGTCCTAAGAGATGCAGGTATAGATGCCTCCGCAGGGAGTGTACGTTCTGCTGTAGCTTCGAGAAGCTTTATTGAACATAGACCAATAGAAGAAAGTCTAGAAAGAGGAAATTGGAAGTCTCTCCAGACATTTAAAAATCATTACTGTCGCACAGTTGAGAAGGTTAATTGTAAAAGAAGTGAAGATCATTTATATCAAATTTTTTTAGTTCTCTAAGTAAGCTATTTTTAAATAGCCAATTTAAAACTATCAGAAAGGAAGTATTGTAATAGTATTACCTACTCATTGTTGATAATAATTATTAATTCTATCCAAATAGAATTTTAAGAAGTGCAATTTTAGTTTCTTATATATATATCTCTAAATAATTAGATATTATTTTGTTGTTTAATGACATTTTTATGATAAAAGGATTATTTAATTTTATGTTTTTAATCTCAGTAAACTTATAAGAGATGTTAAAGTCTATTTAGTTTTGAAATATGATAATATTATTATTTCGTTATAATTAAGCCTAGACTAGGGTTGGAAACTTAGGACTTAATTTTCCAATTATATGTGATTTCCTTAGCGGAAATAAACTGTGTTTGATTATTTTCTGTTTTATTTTCACATAGCGTTTGTGATCTTCACCAGCAGATACCAAACAAGTCTTCAATGTGTTTTAGCGACCGCTCATAATATAACTGTTTTGCATTACAACAAAACAGCTATTATGTGCGTCCTAATACACATAGTAGCTATAGCAGTGCTTGCTGATGACGAGGATGAAGACTGTGAAGTTGACAGCGCGCCGCGTCATTGTCTGTGGAAAAGCTGCGTTCAGAAACCGTCGCGCACTTACTGGTGAAGACATACGAGGGGGGGTCAAAAAGTTCGCGGAATGGAGGGGATAGCGGGGGGTGGGGGACCTGCCGCAGGTAGTAACTAATGAGCAACTCTTTGTGAGTATATATGCCAAGTTTGAACCTGATTGTGTCAATAACCTTTGACCTGTCGTCGATCAAACAAGTGAATCCGGAAGAAAAACTTGAACATGGAAAAAATCGAGTTTCGTGCCGTCATAAAGTTCCTCACTAAGCAAGGAAAACCACCTCAGAAAATTTTGGAAGAAATGTTATCAGTATACGGGGACTCTTGCCCTGGGAAAACCATGGTGTACAAGTGGAATAGCCTTTTCAAGCAAGGCAGAGAGTCTCTTGAAGACGACCCTCGCTCAGGACGGCCGATTGAGGCCACCACCTCAAACATCGTTGAAAAAGTGGAGAATCTTATACTGGAGGATACTCGTTTGAAGAAGAAACAACTTGCAGAAATGGTTGGAGTATCACCTACAACCATTTTAAATATTCTACACGACAATCTTGGGATGTCAAAAGTCAGCGCAAGATGGGTGCCAAGAATGCTCACACCACCACAGAAACAGCTGCGCGTCGAGTATTCAAAGGAGTTTTTAGACCTCTGTAGCGCCGACAAGGAAGGAATTTTTGCAAGACTTGTTACTGCAGATGAAACTTGGGTTCATCATTATGAGCCTGAGTCGAAGCAAGAGTCTATGCAGTGGCATAAAAAGGGTCAGCCCCCCCCTAAGAAATACAGGGTGTCACAATCGGCTGGAAAAATCATGGCAACTGTTTTTTGGGATACAGAGGGTATTTTATTAATAGATTATAAAGATAAGGGTGTTTCTATAACGGGAGAATACTACGCTAATCTACTAAGACAATTAAAAGAAGCAATCAAGGAGAAAAGGCGGGGAAAGTTGACAAAGGGTGTGCTGCTTTTGCATGACAACGCACCGGTACACAAGAGCCGCGTTGCGATGGCTGCCCTTCATCACTGTGGCTTCGAAATGTTAAACCATCCTCCCTATAGTCCAGACTTAGCCCCCTGTGATTATTTTTTATTTCCCAAATTAAAAAAAGAGCTTCGGGGGAAGAAATTTTCCGATGATGAAGAAGTCAAGTCGGCGATTTCGGCCTATTTTGAGGACAAAGACAAATCATTTTTTTTCGACGGTATTAATAAGTTAATAGAGAGATCTGAAAAATGTATTCGACTTAAGGGGGAATATATTGAAAAAGAAAAATAGTACAGTATTTTATTTCACCCCCCTTCCCCTCCGTTCCGCGAACTTTTTGACCCCCCCTCGTATATAAAGGAAAAATCACAATATGGGTAATGATTATCTGGAATAAAGGTAAAATCATACAATCGTTTCTTCAATACTACTATGTGTTTTAGGACGCACATAATAGCTGTTTTGTTGTAATGCAAAACAGTTATATTTTTAATTTTAATATTTTGATATACATCTAAATGATTATGCGAATATTAAAAAAATCTTAAAAAAAAAGTGCGGCACTCGGGGACTGCCGCGGTAAAGCTATTGCATAGCATTTTTTATCAACTCATGCAATTATATTTATTTTTTATTTATGCAGTATTTTTTTTTTCTTTGATATATATTCAAATTATACTTTTTGAGCGTAAGTATTGTATAAATGAGAAGTTAATATCGTTTAAAATATTTTTATTATCTTTCAATACAGTAGTAGTGTCGGATCGGATTGAAGTTTCTTTATTAAAATACGGCAAAATATGACACATTCCTTTTTATGTAAAAAAATCTGTGCGCAAGTGTCAACGGTTTAAATTGAGTAAAATAAAAAGTTAAACGAGCAGATGATTGTACAGAAAATCACATGAAAATGTATTATACAAAAAGTTGCCTCTGAAATTCAAAGTTATGAAATAAGCGCGACGCGACGACGGGGGAGCACCGACGGATCCGGCCGACTGGTGTTTTTGACGTTACGTAACCGCTTGACTTAGTACTTTCGTCCGGATCCGACCGATAGATAGGTGTTTGAAAGGTATAAAAAGCCGGCCGCTCGCTGCTGGTGCATTGACCCCATGACCTTAACATGATTGATTGTTAATATCGCCATCAATTACAAGTCAGTAATAACATATACGCACGAGGCACAGTGATGAATGCGCCATCTGTTGTAAAAGACACACAAATTTAAGCCAGCTGACAAAATTAGTTCTTCTTGTTAGTGCTGGCGCTGTAATAATTAGTATTTAGCCGGGTACCAAATCAAGTATGGAGACTGTCTTTCTGTTATGCTAGTATATATAGTACTCTGTGTCGCATACGTCTAGTCGCCACGCACACAAACACCGTGCCGAAGTCTGCCGAACTGAAACGACGTTAGACGATTGGTGTTAGGTTTTATTTTCGTTACGAAATTTCTTGATTCGGTCGCCGCGCCTAAGGCCCGCCCACCAGTTAAAAGAAATATAATAGATGAATGAGAAAATATACAGTTTGGAGACCAATATTTAGAAGAGATTAAAGAAGAGATTTTTACTACAAACAATAACACTACTAGTCTCAGTGCAACGGAAAATAAAAATTCTTTGGCACTGTACGGAACCTTCTCCACGCGAATTCAACTTGCACGTGGCTTTATTTGTTTTATTCATTGACCAAGCGACCGAAAGCTTTTTCAGTCACTTTTTTCTATAGAGAATTTTTATATAAGTAAGTACTTAAATATATAAATCTTCTGTGCATGTGTTTTTATTTAAACTCCTCCTAAACGGCTAGATTGATTTTGAAGACATTTTTTGTGTGTGCTGTATTATAAATCAACAATTACAATTAAATGATTTTGCGTGTGGTTGGATCGATTCTGATGATTTTTTTGTTTGTTCAACGTGATTCGAGAATGGTTTAGATCAAATTTTTTTATTAATTTGTTGAAGTTTGTTTGTTCCAACCGTGTGTTCCACGACACCCATACATTTTTTTATCCTATAAACTTCAACAGGTCGGGTGACTCGCGAGGTCTACACCTCACAGAGCCACTAGTAATACCTACAAGCCCCTTTTCTACCAGATTCAAACTATGCCGCGCTATCCAAACGTCGGTAAAATAGTGTTTTGCTTTATCGACCCCCCATGCTATGTAATGGCGTCCAATACTGTCGATAAAGTAGATCTAACCTATCGGAAGCCATTTTGGTGTGATATAAGAATACAACGAAAATAATTATATTTAAAAGGAATTGACTATTGGGTAATAAAATTGACTATAAATATTGTTTCTCTGTTTTCAGGTAGGATAGTGTGATTTAGGTTAAAAGTGTTAATTATAGTTATATGAAAATGAAAGTAAATACTAAAATAAAATCTCTGTCTTAGAACAACACAAATTGTTTATTTAAAAATTAACAGTTCCTAAGAAAAAGTCTTATATACATACTAGCTTTAATCCGCGACTTCCATCCATGTAGAAGTCGAAAATAGTTGTAATAGGATTTTTAATAGGTTTTTTATCTTATTAATTTTGCTATAACATATGAATAAGGTTTATTATAGTGTAAGGATTTAAAGACCTAGCAGACCCGGCGAACTTTGTTCCGCCTTCACTTTCCCTTTCCCCTTCCCTTTTCCTATCCCTTTCGCTTTCGCATTCGCATTCGCATTCGCATTCGCTTTCCCTTTCCCTTTCCCGTCATTTGCTAGAGCGAGAGATAGCGACGGGACGCTTCAGCATGGACTAGGTAGTACGTCACCAATTTTGAAAAATTCAAATTCACATGTTTTTTTTGCAGTTAGTCCTTAACAGGTACTTTTACACGTCAATACCCCACGGCTCAATCCCTCTAGTGGTTGAATTTTGAAAAATCTTGAAACACGTACTTACTCATTTACCGCCAGGAGCACTCCTGCGAAGTTTCGACTAAAATGGTCTAACTAATCTTGTTTCTCCAAACAAACTTTGGACTCCCGTTTTATTTTGATTGAATTATTTTGGGTATCAAAGTTTTAAGGAATAGTAGACCTATGCTCCTACTGTTTAAGAAACTTTTCAAATTCATCTTGTAGTCTTTTAAAATTATTTTTAGAATGGAAAAAGTGCAGCACGGCTACGTCGGCTACGCTCTTAAACGAGAGACTCAATCTTACGCTTGTAAACAAAATCAGACGAAAAATAAATGAAAATAGCAATAAAATAGCATGGACAACGATCGCTCACAGCTGTGTAGATAAATATAACAGTACAGTACACACAGTAACTGGCTTTGCACCCAAATATCTGTTGAATGGTACAGATGTTTCAATTTTACAAAATGAACCAAAAACAAAAGATAAATCACAAGCCGCATAGCTCGAAGATAGAAAAATAGCCTTAGCAAATTCAATTAGGTCTCATAACTACAATAAAAAATATTTAATAAGAATATGACTTAATTGAATTTAAACATAGGAGATATGGTATATGTGGAGAATGGGCACAAAATAAAAATGAAATAAATTAGATGAGCTAAGGATCGGTCCATTTGAAATCATAGAAAGGGTACCAAATTCTATTTATAGAATTAGTACAGGTGATAACCAGAAATCGGAATCACGGGTGCTATTGCTATCAAAAGTATGGATATGACTATATAATCTTTTAATCAAACAATCATAATCATGTGATTTCAGCATATATTTTAATCGAAAGAAATATGCTTATCCTGAAATCACATAATCCGCTATTTTCCAACAAGTCAAATCAGATACTTTTTTCTAAACGTCAAAACAAACATTTTCTATGGGATTTGTATGAAATACAGTCAGATGACGTAACAGTTTTTTGGAGTCAAATAGCGATCTTATAATCAGTTTTTCTGCAATAACTAATTTAAAATTACGTCGAAATCGATATGTTCTAAGACAAGTGACATTATTTTGTGACATTTTATTTTCATAACAGTACAGAATAATTTATTTTTGACCCAGGAAAATACCCAATTATGATTGTTTTATTTACTTAGTACCCAATAAGATTCTCGAGAAATCCCGGAACTTTTAGTCATATCCATACTTTTGATAGCAACAGCACCCGTGATTCCGATCTCTGGTCATAACTCATAAGAGTCAAATCTCTTTCGTAAATACGGTATTTTAATTAATTATTTTTGTTACTCCTATCTGTCACATAATGGACATGAATCGAAACCGAAATAGTTATACTATGAAACTAGTGAATAAAAGACGGATTTACTTCGAGGGCCATTGATGAATGACGAGCAAGTGAAGGATTCTAACGACTGAATCACGACCGTAGGGAGTGGAGGGAACGCTCGTACGTGATTATGACGTTGGAACTGATCATTCTTGAATTTTTTTGAACTAAAAGGGAACTCGTGCGCTATTTCTAGGTATCTATCGAAATAAAAAATTAAAATTTGGAGAAACAATTCAGTATAAGCCTCCAAAAGTCTGCTTCTTTGCATAAATTTTACTTGAACTTCGACAGTTTATAAAGTACACATAAATTGTAAAGGTAAAAAAAAAATATTTCGATAGAAACGTTGCAAACGTAATGAAAATTTTAAATAAAAAACATTTATCTCACAAATTTGTGAGGCTTACTGAAAAACACGTATCACCTGGAACAAGTTTTATGAAATTTCCGCACCCAGTGAAAAGTAAATATAAGTTCAATGGATAGTTTAGATTGACGACCTCCGTGGCGTAGTGGTCACCATACTAGTCCGCCACCCAGAGGTACGGGTTCGATTCCCGGTCAGGGCAAGTTGGAAAATGGTCTTTTTCAAATTGTCCTGGGTCTTGGATGTCTATCTATATATGTATATGTTGTAAAATATAGTATCGTTGAGTTAGTATCCCATAACACAAGTCTCGAACTTACTTTGGGGCTAGCTCAATCAATGTAATTTGTCCCTATATATTTATTTATTATTTATTTATTAGTTAATAATAATAATAATAATTTCATTCAATAGAATGTAAATCGAGCCCTCAGGTGCTATCTCTCCTTTTTTGCTTTGCCTCTTTTTATAGCATTGCCCTGGATGAAATAACAAGCTTTTCAAACTATGCTCGCGTTGACGACAGAGCGGCCGGGAAGGGCCGCCTTAAACGTCGATTTCTGTTTTCATGCACGATAGTGTGAATTAGGTGAAAATTGTTATTTATACTTATGCGAAAATGTAAGTAAATACTAAAAAAAATCTCTGTTTCAGAAAAACAAATTGTTCCGCCTTCCCCTTCTCTTTTTCTTTCCCTTTCGCCTTCGCATTCGCATTAGCATTAGCATTCGCAATAGCATTCGCATTAGCATTCGCATTAGCATTCGCATAAGCATTCGCATTAGCATTCGCATTAGCATTCGCATTAGCATTCGCATTAGCATTCGCATTAGCATTCGCATTAGCATTCGCATTAGCATTCGCATTAGCATTAGCATTCGTATTAGCATTAGCATTCGCATTCGCATTAGCATTCGCATTCACATTCGCATTCGCTTTCCCGTCATTTGCTAGAGCGAGAGAGAGCGATGGAACGCTTCAGCATTAACAAGGTAGTAGGTATCCAAAATTCAAAAATTCTAATGTTCATTTGAAGTAAGCCTGTAAAGGTCTAATTGCTAGTCCTTTACAAGCTCTTTTACACGTCAATACCCAGAAAAATCTTGAAACACGTACTTAATCATTTACCGCCAGGAGCACTCCTGCGAAGTTTCGAATAAAATTTTATAACTAATCTTGTTTATCCATACAAACTTTGGACCCCCGTTTCACCCCCTTAGGGGGTAACGTTTAAAAAATTCTGGAAACCGGATTTACTCATTTACCGCCAGGAGTATTCTTGCGACATTTCGAATAAAATAGTCAAACTTATCTTGTTGCTTCAAACAAACTTTGGAACCCCGATCTTTAGGGTTTTGAAAAATCCTTTTTAGTGCACCTCCAGACCTCATGACGCACTTATGTGCCACATTTGGAGTCTCTAGACCCTGCAGTTTTGGCTGTGCGTTGATATGTCAATCAGTTGGTGTCTTCTTTTATATATTTATAGTCCATTTGTTTACGTATTTAACATAATGTTAACAATCTTGACATATCGGCCATGTCTATGTCGAAAATGGTTCTTAAAGGGCTCTCCCTCTCCCTGTTCCCGTTCCCATTTTCGTTCCCGTTCCTACCATTTGCTAGATCGAAAGAGAGCAACGGAACGCTTCAAAATGGTCAAACTAATCTTGTTTGTTTATACAAACTTTGGACCGTTTCACCCCCTTAGGAGAGAATTTTGAAAAATCCTAAAATACGTTTTCACTTATTTACCGCCGGGAGTACTCTTGCGAAGTTTTGAACAAAATGGTTAAACTAATCTTTTTTCTCCATATAAACTTTGGACCCCCGTTTCACCCCCTTAGGGGATGAATTTTGTAAAACCTGAAATGTGTATTACTTATTTAGAACCGGGAATACCATTGCAAAGTTTCGAATAAAATGGTCAAACTAATCTTGTTTCTCCATTAAAACTTTGGACCCCGTTAGGGGATGAATTTTGAAAAATCCGAAACACGTTTTTACTTGTTTACCGCCGGGAGTACTCTTGCGAAGTCTCAAATAAAATGGTCAAACTAATCCTGTTTGTCCGTATAAACATTGGACCCCTGTTTCACCCCATTAGGGGGTGAATTTAAAAATATCCTTTCTTAATGCACCCCTAGACCTCATAAGGAATCTATGTGCCAAATTTGGAGTCTTTAGACCCAGCGGTTTGGGGTGTGCGTTGATATGTCATTCAGTCAGTCATTCAGTTTCTTCTTTTATATATACAGATGGTACTGAATCTGTTGTCTGACTCGCATTTGGCTGGTTATTTCTTAAAGATTTGCATTGCAAACTGGACTCCCAAATAGAGCTGGTATGTGAAGAATCTAATTAGCTATATCTCTTGAGCTCCTTCGTGCTTCGAAAGGCATTTAATGCTGTTGGTCCTAGCTGAAATCATTGTATGGTAGTCATTAAGCTTTGTCAGATGATTTCGCTTCGCCAGCTTGAATCTGATGCCAGTATTGGCTATAATATGCACATGACTTATAATGAAAACTAAGATGAGCACTGAACTGCCTTGGTCATTGGTTATCCTAATACTTCTGCTAACATCTGGGGTTTGAGGGTCCTCATCATGGTCATATAGTTGATCGAGCGAGCGAAGCGTCTTAGTTTCGACTGGCCAAAAATTCTTTTGTCCGTCTGTCTGTTCTCGCCCACAGGCTCTTAATCGATTCTCATGAAAATTTGTATAGTCCGGTCAATTTAGACCTAAAGACAGTAGTGAAGTTACATAAATTCCCAACAAGCTGAAAGTAAGTTTAATTGTTCAAAACATAATTATAAATAAAATTTAAAAGTTCCCCATCATTCCCGTACCTGAAAAAATTTTACTCAAAGTCAAAGGTCAAAAAAAAAGAGTCATACGTTTTCAGCAAAACAGTAAGTTTTATCATAAAATTACCTCGGTCAAAATCAATCGCGTTCAATTGATTTTGCCTGATATTCTTGTAGTTATACTTATTATGTGTATTTTATATTTTAATTGTAAGTTACAATCACGGATAGAAGAATATTTTTACATATATTATAGCTCTAGAGATTTATATACGTGGCATACTCATGCTAATTATGACGAATACACCTTTTACAACTTTTTGAATCGTTATATCTCAGAAACGGTGGCTCTTAGAAAAAAAAGTATTGATACATATTTTATAGATAATTTTATGATCTACAATTTTTGTCTGGGGTAATTTTATGATAAAACTTACCGTTTTGCTGAAAATCGCGAAAAACTCAATTTTTTTGACTTTTGACCTTGAGTTAAAAATTTTTGCAGGTACGGGAATGATGGGGAACTTTCAAATTTTATTTATAAATATGTTTTGAACAATTATACTAACTTTTATTTTGTTGGGAATTTACGTAACTTTAAATGTCTAGATTGACCGGACTTTGTAGGTAAGTAGTAGGTTCGGTAATTATATATAACGTTTTCGTCGAGCCTGTTTTTCGAATTTATTAAAAATGGCGGAAATATGGGCGTACGAAACTTAAAAAATCTCATATCTCAGCTATTTAAAAAAAAATCAAAAAATGTCATAAGACTTTTTTGTTGTTCTTATTAAGACGCAACTTTTTTGTCTGAACAACTTTTTTATATACTCATCTTGAACGTGTTTATAGTCGGCAATTCGCCCAAAAGTTGTCTACAAATCGATTTTCTGTATATTTTTAAATCCCAACGAAAAAAGAGAGTCGTTATAAGTTTGACGTTAACGTCTGTCTGTCTGTATGTCTGTCTGCCTGTCTGTCAGTGATAGGATGCACTGATTTCGACGTGGCTTCTTTAACGCGAAAGCAGGTTTCCTTGTCGTGGTTCGGTAAAAATCGATCCAGCAGTTCAGACAATATCAGCTCTTTACCACCATCTAAACCATGGTTTACAACTAGATGGCACTATCTAACGCATTAAACTGAAAGGTAATTTCAAAGTAACTCGTCTTTAGCTCAGTTGATAGAGGGTATGGCTTGAGTAATAAATTGATTTATTACAAATTCAAGTCATATGCATGCTTTTTTTATTTTAGTTTTTTCGATTATTTTATTAGTATGCATATCCTTTATTTATTAATAAAAAACTAGAAGATTTTTCCCTTACTTTTTTCAGTCACGAATTAATAATTTACTACGAAAGGTTTCCATAAAAATTCCGTAACAAAAAGTGTCGCTGCAGTCGTGTAGCTGTTTTTAGAGGCAATAGTCTATACATGGAAGATAATAAGAAAAAAATATTGCTGGGGGCTTTTATCAATGCAAAAAAAAAAAAGATTAAAGTTTTTGTCTTTTTGTCTGTGCATTTGTGCACCATAAAAATTAATCATTTCGATGGTTTTGGAGCATCCTTGAATTTTTTTTTGGTGCTGGTCACAATTTTAACCCCCGATAAAAATAAGGGATGTAATAATAAGATTGACGCTAAAAATGTCCCTCTGTCTGTTTGGTTAAAATATTATGTAGTTCCGCCATTTATCTCTTGCTGGTGACGACGGTTTTTTTTTAATTTGCCTAGCAAATAAGCTATTAGTGGATTCAGTATGATGTCGTAAATACAAATCTATGGGATGACAAGTACGAAAGGAACGGTGGGTAGTAACTGTGAAGTCTGCAATACAGAGAAAAATAAGATTTTTTATATAAACGCATATGGTATATATGCGGTATTAAATGAAAGGGCTTTATGAGTAGATTACACAGTAATAACCTTCACTCCCATATTGCTCAAACCAACAGGATATATGTAGTACAAAAGTTAAACATAAATTGAAAGGAAAGAAGTTGAATGAAAGAAGTACGTGAAGTGGGAGGAGTGAAATTGAGCAACTTTCCTCAAGGACCATAGGTATGTCGAAATATGAAAAATACTTTTTGGCTTTTTTATTAAAGCATGATACTGCGAATCATTTTTATGTTTGAAAACACTGAACAAACTTAGAATCCAATAATAGGGTGTTTCTACGTTAAGAGGTTTTCGGCTGTATGAGACGGCGGCATAACAAAAATTTGCTAATTTTAATTTAATAATAGTATATTTAAACTTGTGTAGTTATTTGTGAATTACTTTTAAAAGGGTCAGTTATTTAATCGTTATTTTCTTGTTTTAGAAGATACCTGGGGAGATATCTTGTACAGGGGAGAGACATGGTGTACAGGGTAGGGTACAATTTGAACAGGGGAGGGACTTCATATATGGCTTTTAAATGAAATATTTTATATTTTGAAGAAATCAACTTTAATAATTTTTTTTTGGGCTAGTTTATTAATCAGAATAAAGTATTTCTCAAACAGTCTTTGTCGTTCTTTCAACTTAATATTGTCAAATATATTGGTAGCATAGTGTAGTGCTTAAACATAAAGATACATTTTCGCGTCTTTATCCATGACGGGGTAGACAGAGCCCAGGGCCGTAAGACCCAAAGGCCACACTTAGCATGATGGTGGACGTAAAGATGGATAAAAAGAATCACAATAGTGATGAGTTGCTAGCTGCATCGCCTATTAACATGATTCACATCTCTCCCATTTCCGCGATCGGTTTTTACGATCTGCGCGGAAAGAGAAGCAGCTGGAACATTCAAAGTTTTTCCTTTCTCCCAGACTAGCATGTAAAAGCTGCATGATATTGTCTCAGACTTGAGTGAATTTTCACGAAACTTCTCCACGTCTTGCTGAGAAGCTAGAGGCGAAAGCGGCTCATCGTCCGAATACGAATCCGATCCATAAACATGATGGTGCTTCATCATCCGATCTAGGAGGAGTCATAGGAGCATAACATGAATTCTTAAATGTACTAAGCGACATCTTTTTCGTCCGCTTTTTCTCCACAACTTTCTGGCTTTTGTTTCTCTAGGGGTAATTTTGTTTGCAGTTTTGATAGTACCTTTTTCCTTTTTTACTTTCGTATTTCTTTCAATTTTTATGCGTTGATAGCGCAGTCTTTCAGCTTCACGCTTTCTTTCTAAAAGTTCTTACCGCGTCAATTTTTTTCGAGCTGCTATATGCTAATCTATAACAATAATATTAAAATAATATCGCACGGCTAAAATGCTAAATGTAATTGGATTGTCATCTTTTCAATCCTTCAATAACCAGCTTAAAAGAAAACTAAGAGTCAAAAACTTATAAAATACCTGTTATAACAGGCACAAAAACAGAATTAATCCTTGTGGTTGTTTGAAATATCTATAACTGGGGGTTTAAAACCGCCACTCTGAGTTTTTCACCAGACGATACAGATATGAATTACATCGAAAATCGTAAAATGGCCATATTAGCGCAATAAATATATGTTTCACGAGCGACATTACTTTTCCCAATTCATTTTTTTGACAGTTTCCTTTGCAAATTCGTAAAATGGGTCACGATGCCCGAATTGCTTTTGTGTCAAATAGGAGAATCATAAAAAGTTAGTCTTGAGTAACTTTTTACGAAACATCTACGCGTAATGACACTTGAAGTAGAAAATAAATTGTATTCATAACCTATAAAAATAAGGATTAAGGCCTTCATAACTTATTGAAGCATTCTTTGGTATTGGAGAATATTTTGTTTAGTTCGCAGAGGGTCTTAGGGCCAAATGGGGTGTAGCCATGGCATCTAGAGGTAAATGCCTACAAGTGAATTTGTTTATGCAGTCTTATATTGGCGGATTCTTTTAAAGGAAATTGAACTATTTTTACCACCTCATGTCCAATAGTGGTATATAAGCACAATTTTGTCAAAAAGGCAAAAGTTATTTACCTATTACTTAAAACTTGCTCTTTACATTATTTATTGGGGTTTTCCTTAAAAATAATTAAGTACATACAGACATACTTATCATGAATGACTTTATGACTGGTATACAGCAAATAAAATGAGTAGGTACAAGACAAAGACCATATTTAGCAATACCATGAGGTCATGATCAAAACTCATGATAACACTTCTAAATCCAATCAGCTAATAACAACTGCCCCTAATAACGCTATCTCCTACACTATCCCTGATTGTCCTAACTCACTCCCATACACATCAACCTTGCCTACAGAAACACATACAAATCTCACAAGTACACTGACACTCACGCTAACTAAACAGCCATAATTTAATTTAGTATTTAGAATAATGCTTCCGCCTACAATTTAAAATACTTAAACTCAATTAGCACATACAATAAACTATTAGGCAAAACTTGTAGGTACACCTGCAATTCCTATAAAAAGTATTCCAAGGGAGGAGCCTAGTCACCTGTAGCACAGGTCCTCACGGGACCTATTTCAGAGACTAGTCTCTTCACAAAGTCTACTATGACTTAACAAGACTGCGAAATAGAGATAAGTAATTAGTTACTTGATACCTTTCATAATGTAACACTTTTTTCAATTCTGTGCTATTGTGAAAAGAAAATAAACGTATATTATTATTATGATAGGTTTTTTGCTCATTGCCTATTTAGAATTCTAAGAATAACTACTTATCTACAGTAGTAGTAGCAGTTGGTAAATTTTTCTCTCTCCTATCTCTGACTGGCATCTTATGCCAGCCGGGAATAATTCAGTTTTAATATTAGACTTTTAAATCAGTATAAGTTAATGTTAGAAATAAAACAAAATGGGTAGGTACTTAGGTAAATCAAATTCTATACATAAATATAACAAATAAAAATGATTTATTCTGATATATGTATGTTGTTCTTGCTTTAATCTTTGTCTTCAGTCTTGTTTTCCTTCTTATTGTTCATTTCATCTGAGCAAACCCAGCTTGTCATGCAAGTTTAGGATCTCATCAAGTGAACCAAAGGGTTCGCTCATGACTCCCTTTATTTGCAGGAATTCCTCTCTTAATGATACAAGAATGCTCTAGCAGTGAACTCGTTGCTGCTTCCTTCGCCTTCAAGCAGCCTCTGCAAACATCATAAATCATTTATTGCTTATACAATAAATACTAAGAAGACATACTGGCACTTTAAAAGGATATATTTTTTTAGATTTTTTGTTACATTACAAATATTGTTTGAGACTACAAAATTTCAGTCGGTGGTCATACTACAAGAATATTAATATAATATATGCCTACTACAAATCTTTATTATTCATCATCATCATCATCATCATCATCATCCGAGCGTATTCCCGGTTCCATCCTCAGCAGTAACGCTTTAGAGCCCGGGGTCCGCTACTAACCAAGGAGATTTGACGAGTCTACTGGTTTTTACACAGAGCGACTGCCGTCTGACCTCCACAACCCAAAGGGCAAACCAGGAACCAATCCTTGGATAGTTTGATGATCAAACGCTAGGTGGCGTTCAGGACACACAGTTTTACGTGCCTTCCGAAATTCTTTTCGGATAATCAGGTGATTCAAGCCTGCAATATCCTAACCAGACTGGAAATAACTTTTCATAAAGTATGCTTCCCAGTGGGAATCGAACCCATGACCATGAGGGTCACAAGGCGAACGCCTTGACCACTGGACCACGGAGGCAGTCGCAAATCTTTATTATTATTTAACCTTTATTGAAAGCCAGGTCAAACATACTGCCGAGCGAAAAGTCTAGTAGATAAGATTTTTGTTTGCCGAATAAAGATTTTCTTTCTTTCTTTTCTTTCTTACTAAATTAAAGGGTTTAAATAAATCTAATTGTACAACGTACGTAACTTTTTAAAAATATCACAATAAAAAGGTGTGAGTACTTACGTGCGTGTGCCCTTTAGCGCAATTTGTGACACTCTTTCAATACGTATTCCTGTTTCTACTTTCCTATAGCTACAAGACAATATCAAAGTAAATTATTGCAAAACAAATTGAAAACCTTTACATACTGAAAACCATTGATTCAGCGAAATTACGAACTATTGTTATTTACCCTGACATACCCTGACATTAATAGGGAGAAGTGTCACTGTCATGTCACATGGCATACTTTTTATTGCCAGTAACAAAAAGAAAACACATTTTATTAAATATCTGTTTAATTCTTAGATAAATGCATGTTTTTTTACTTGATTGAGCTATATTATAGTTGAATATACATAAAAACAATGTTAATACTTTAAATAAAGTATAAAAATGAACAAAAATATGAACCGGTAGAGTACCGGTTTCTAATTATTTCGTGCGGCAACCTTCTCGCCAAATATGTATTGCGATTTGAATTGAATTGAAGAGGAATTGGGAGATTTTGTGACCATTTTACGGTTTTTAGAGAATCTCTAGCAGTTCTGCGAGGAATATGGCTGATGAATTGATTTCGGAGCAATTCATCGAAATGGCCATTTTAAACCTGCTGTAATTTAATACAGAAGTTTAGATACACTATCTCATTACGGTGCTAGCTGTTGAAGCCAACTACATATTTCTCAGCTCACAAATTTATCTCCCCTGTACCCTTTGTATTTACCCTGGCACCTTTCGAGGCAGGGGAAATATGGCAGGGGAGAGACTTTTTCAACTTTAAATGGAATTTACTTTTAAAGTACTTATTGTTTAGAAATCACACGCAAACATGTAAATTTAGGCATATAATTACAATCAACTAGCGATTAAATAATTTATTAAAATAATCAATCACAAAAATAAGCTTACTAGTGTAGAGACAGCGTTCACAGTGTTCATCCGCACGAATCTAACTGCGTGATGAAATTGGCCGCTAATCGAACCGTGCAGTCTGCTCGCGTTACGCCTACTGCTAACTTCACGAGAGTCACTAATCATTCTCAGTTTTGCTTTACCAGTTACTATATATTATTTCTGAATAATGAAGTAATAAAAAACCCCAGGGGAGGAGACTTAAAATGCGCGGGACAAAATTTCTTGAATTTTTTTAATAAAGTAGTTTAGGTATTCGAATTTTAAAACGATGGATTTACAATAATTAGTTTTTCTGGTGTTTAGATTCATACTATAAACCTATTTTAATTTATTGAGGGATACTTAAAAGTGACTGATTTACTGGAAATACTGTAAAGGGACCAGGGGAGAGACATTTTTCTAGATTTCAGTGCAATTGCAGCAAAACCAAGCAAATTAATTGGATGAAATTCAGTGTCATAAAAGGAGACAATGAGTTTTAATGAAATATGTTTGCTGGATTACATTTTTCGAAATATATTTGCTTTTTTCATGCAATACGACGATGCGAAATCTTAACGTAGAAAAACCCATTACCTTACCTACCATAAATTAAAAAAAAAAACACATGCTATCCTGTGACTGTGATTATTAAAAAAAACTCAAAGAAAACGAGATTCTTAAAAACTGCCTACATAGTGAGATTCAATAAAACTGCATTAAAACCATATATTTTTAAATTCTCATATGTATAGTTCACAAAAAAAATCAAATATTAACAATTCAGAGCCTATAGCAGCTGTTATTCGAACTTGGCATTCTGGGGAGATCACTTTCACCAGAACTCAGTTTCCTCTTATATTAGCATTGGCAGTGACCATCCATAAATCGCAGGGTTTGACATTGCCAAGGGTGGTTGTAGATTTAGGAACTCGTGAGTTAGCAGCGGGATGTTCCTACGATGCCTCCTATGATCCTCTTTCGCCCTCACCGGCTAGCGGACATAATCCTGGAGCCTTTTAATTTAGACAGCCAGGTTATGTACAATGAAACTTTTTTTAAGAATACAGGAGTAAAAACAATTTAAAACCTTGCAAATATAGGGGGTGGGTAAAGGGTTTAAGTAAGGAGGGGTAATGCACCTCGGTGGGGCTTATGGGTAAAGGATGGGTCTTTATACTTTCTTTCCAGCATTGGTAAGTTGGTTTCAAGACTCTTAAAAGACTATGTTAAACCAGGGAAATGGTAAAATATAGGTTATTTCGTGGTCGTAAGAGCTTGCGAGGTCTACTGTTCTCACAGAACCACTAGTAAGTAATACATTGCAAATTATTTTGATAAGACATTAATTTAGAAATAAACATATTTTTTTTCACCTTTTAGGTTATTTATTTTTCAAGGAAGGTTGATGTCAGGCTGGCAGTTGGTCATAAGGCACAGGTCACAAGACCACAGGCAAACTGTTACATATGATTCCAACACTATCTTCTCTACTTCGCATATGATAACACATACATATATATTGGAGAAGATAAAGCTGAAAAATGCATCCTGGGTAAAAGGTGAAGGGAATGTGATAAGATAAGACTTAATGTGAATAAAATTAAAACAAAACAGGAGACATTACCACACATTTGTATGTGTTAAACTTATAAACAAAAAGTATGTGAAGGAAGCATGTAGAGATACATATACATACTTCATATCACACCTATTTTACACAGGGGTAGGCAGAGACTATGGTACTAATATCCACTTGCTACAATCCTGACAAACCTCTTTGGCTTTATCTACATTCATCAATATCATGTAGAGATGTGATATAAAAGGATTTTTTTTTTTAATTTATTTTGTGTTTGGCTAGGCACTGGTGTTGGATTTTTCAAAGAGCCTATATAGAAACTACCATCAAGCTGCTACTCTAGAATAATTTGTAGGCATATATTTTGATTTTATCAACCAAATTTAGCACTAAGCCATCTCTTTGGTCTAAAACTAAAACCATGAGCTTCAAATATTATTTATATTGTTGTCAATTAAAATACCACAAAATTAAAACAAAAACCCTCAGGTTAATTTACTGAACCAATACACAATACTAAAGTCACTTAAAATTAATAAATAAACAAACAATAGTTAGTAATAAAATACCTGTAACACTTGATTTGCAACAGCTAATACAAACAAACACATCGAAAACACATTAACTCCATGGGTGGCCTTCCGCCTCCCTTCAAAGGCGATTTTAATTAACACGTCTTATCAAAAAAGGAAATGCGACTACTCAAGGAGACCAACGTGCTACATACGACGGAAAATGAAAAATATGTGAAAATGAGACTTACCAGCTGCCACTTCGACTTCCGCGTAGGATCTGCTATAGTGATCAGCAACCGATGGATCATCTGCACGGTCCCTTCGTAGTACACCAACGCGGATTCGTAGTTGCCCATCAGAGCCATTTCTCTCGCCAGCTTCGTGTTCTCGCAAATTTCTCCAACAGAAACTGCCATTATTGTCATTCCCGCTGCGTACATATAACGATTCCACGGCGAAAACTGATAGTCCTCCTTAAAATCTACTTGCATGTAACAGAGTGATTGAAAAACGAAATGTAACACTGCATTTTCACAACACAACCCGCCCAACTTGATCCGTGCTTTTGCGTTATTTACATTATAGTTTATAACTGTAGGCTTTCCTCATGGATTATTAACTCATGACTATGTCAATTTATAAAATGATCACCAGATTCTTGAAGATATAACTTATCAATTTTGTTCAACAATCCACAATCACAATCGCAAAGCAACTAAGCAACTGCCAAGCTGCCAACCTTTTTCAATTGCACTAAAAATGGGCGTTTTTCCACTTCCCGGCACGGCGGCGGCACGGCGGCGGCGGCTCCGGCGACGGCCCGGCGCCGAGCCATAGCCTCGTTTTTCCACTTGCCGGCCTGGGCCCGTTTAATAAAGATTACAAATTGTAAATTTTAATTGTATTTTACAAGTTAAAATTCTACAAGTTTCCGTTTAATAAAGATTACGACTTACAAATTTACAATGGTGGAAAATCTACAAAATTGTAAAATTGTACCTACAATTTTACATATTTCTATTTAATAAACATTTTCTCTTTACAGGAGACAATTAACATATTTGCAGGAAAAACTGTTTTACTGAACACATAATTTTAATTACAAATTTACATATATTGTAAATTGTAATACAATTGCGACAGGTGGACTCGTCGTGTTTCAGAACTTTACAATTTAGTGCCTCTACCTAATATGTAAAGAAGTTTATTTGTTAAACAAAAAAGAACATTACTAGTAATGGAAGTAAAAATGGGGGTTAAAATAATAAATTAAAATTGGTTCTTCTGTGTGTGAGAGCTACGATGCTACAGACAGACACACAGACATAAAGAAAAAGATACACAGATACGCAGCTCAAACTTATAACACCCTCTTTTTGAGTATTAAAATGTAACAGGCAGAATTCGGCCATTTTCTTATACCCAGTACATCATTAACTATTATGAGCAATTTAATAATCTACTTACGATGGTCTTTTTTCTAAAGTATTGCCATGTTGTGTCACGTAGGTATTTCCAGCCTTTGTTGTAGATGCTCAAAAATTTTAACTGTTCCGCAATGTCTTTTCACTTTTTTATTTTCATATCGTGAGTTAATTTTTCACTAAACCGACCGAATAAAACATCTTTATTCTCGTATATTAGAGACAAAATTGTGATTTTGTTATTGTGCTCTATTACTTTCCTTATAAATCAAATAAATAGTAAATCAAACGGTAAAACCATATTCTAAATAAGTATGTCAATTTTTTAATAACCAACCCTCATTAACTTCTTAATTTAAATAAAAATGTACATATTATGTAAGTTGTAACTTACAACTACAAATTTGTAGATACAATAATATTTCATCGAAATCTACAGGTGTTTTCTGCAGATATAAATATTTATTAAACAGCATTTGTAATTACAATATTCGTACAAAATTGTAAGGTTTATTAAACAGCACTTGTCGTACAATTTTGCTAATTTGTCACTTATTTACAATATTGTCGGATTGTAATCTTTATTAAACAGGGCCCTGTGCACAGCAGTACGCCAACTGTCAACTGTAACTGTGTAAAATAATTTTACGGCTTTGAATACACGTCTTTTTTATATAATTAGCACGGCGGCAGTGCCGTGGTCAGCAACTGCGCAGTGCAGTGCAGTGACCCATCCAAGTTAAGACCACTTTTTTATTTTTTTTTTTTTTTTTATGTATGTTTGTTCACCGATAATTCAACAAGCCTTAAGTATGATACGATATTTTTTTGATAGGGTATATACTTGGCAAGTGGTTCCAAAGAAATTTTATCAAAATTGTGGCGTAGTTTGAAGGTTAAGTCCAAAGAGCAAAAGAAATATACCTCCTATATCTATGGATAAGTCAGTTTTCAGTTTTGAAAAATTATTGTCAAGCTGATAAGTTTCTTTTTTAAAATTATTTAACGGCTCTGGAAACAAGTCCTTTGGAGCCTATCTTATTTCTTTGTTTCTTTTATCCTATCCTACCTAACCCTTAACGAGTCAGTAAAAGTTTCGTATATGTATGGGTATTTTGATTTCTTCAAAAAAGCATCTGGCGACAAATCTATTGTTGGCACTCAGTATGGACGCAACACTCGCAACGCTACATTGTTGCAATTTGTCAAACCCTTCTTTTGCAATGGTTAAAACGCTAAAGTGCATTTTTTAGAAACTATAGACAAATTTTCGAAGTATTCTGGGCAAAACAAAATAGATTTTTGCTGACAGACTGTTTCAAACTTACGTAAAAATGGTATTTACGAAATGAATTTTCAAATTCTTTATAGGAAATCCTATGAAACCTTGCACACCTGACCGCGTCGAATTGTCTGAATCTGGAAGAAACACAAATATCCTTGACGAATTCAGATGATGTCATTATATTCGGCGCGGGTGATGCGATCGAATCGATCAAATCGCCTGCATTTCGACAATGACAAGTGTGTGCGTAAGAGCGACGAGAGTTATGCGATCGAGTTACTTACTTCGATTTATTTTAAATGTTACAAAATGAGTGATTCAAACATAATTGATTAATAAAGCCCTGACAATAAAAATCTCGTCAAGATTTATCACCATTCACATGTATAACAGTGCGAGAAAGAATAGTTTTCATTTCATTTACACCCTGTAAATGAAATGAAAACTATTTTTTCTCTTCTCGATTCTTTCGGTGCGGATATGCAAGGCCTTAAAAACTTCGATCGATTCGACGCATTCGGTTCGGATAAATGTGCGTTCATCATGCACACGCCTGTATTCGTGACCGGGCGGTTTTAAACTTCATACATTTTTGAATCCACTGCTGCCGTCGTCGTCCCCGTTGCCGCCGCCGTGCCGTATAGTGGAAAAACGCCCAATTAGCCAATTAAAATCAAGAAATCAAGCAAGAGTTTTTCTGAATGTTGGCAGTAGTTATCAAGTTTCTCGACCAAGTGCCACTTTTCAAACGCGGAGTCCCTAACCGAATGGTTTTTCCATACAAAAAACCATTCGTTTAGGTGACTCCGCGTTTCAGAAATCGCACTTTTGATGTTTTGATGTCCGTTTTGATATCCCAGAGTGCACTGACATTCGAAGTGTTGCCCTTATTTTACATTTAATAAATAGGGATGTACTGCGACAGGTTACCGAAAGAATTATCGTATTTTCTTTTCGTACCAAGGAAAAAGTGTTTTAAATATGATCAATATGATCATTGACTTTTTTAGATGAAATCAATCAATAACTTAAAATTAAAACAAAATAAAACCCAATCAATACATATGAAACGAAAGCGGAATAAATTTAACCAACAAATAAGAAAAGAAGAAAATTCTTTTTAGTACGATGGAGCAAAATATGCATTCATCATCCTAATTTAAGAGAGATGCTCTTGTCGGTGGAGTTTCTTTCATTCTATTTTATTTTCCACCTACATCCACCTCTTGATACGACACTGCGGTCACCTTTCCCTTGACTTTCTTCATATACCTAACAGTGCTGTGCCTAGCCTTTCCTCTTCCCATCATTCCTTCTATTTTGCCTTCTATCATAATGCGCAAAAGACTGTTATACCGTATCAAGTGTCCCAATATATTGCCTCACCTATTTCCAATGACCTCTAGGATATGTCTCTTTTCACCTACTCTATTTAGGACTCTTATTGACCGAGCGAGCGAAGCGAGTGAGGTCTCCTTTTCAACTTGGCCAAAAATGCTTTGGTATGTCTGCGTGTTCTCCTCGCATTTCTCAACGGATTCCCGTGAAATTTTGGAAGCAGGTTCGATAAACATATGAAAATCGATAGTCGAGCCATGTTTTGGAAATTTTTGAAAATGACTGACTTGGCACAATGGGCCTAAGCGCCTTTGGATTTTATGGCTCTTACGACCATTTTGTGTTTGTAGTGACAACGAATTAACCAAGGAATTTTTTGGGAATTTTATTTTCTATTATGACATACAATAGACGTATATTTTCACCAGCATTGTCAAAAGATGAATATGTAGTTCAGTTTATTTATAAAGAGATCTTTGATCGACTTAAGCGTCTAGAGTTCGAATCTCACCGGAAGGTGTTCTTTTTAGTTCAATGTATTTATTTTTATTTTGCGACCGGTATTTTTAAGGTTATTTTAAAAGTTTTTAAAAGTACGAGTATATTTATTTGTTTTCTTGGGAATTATGTAACTACAGGAAACATTAGTCTACCAAAATTTTATAAGAATTCATTTTCATAACTAAATTAAAAAGTTTTTTTTGACAATCTTTTATTGTGATACCAAAGTAAACGAGCCTAAACTCGATGGAATTACACAGGGATTGACTTTACCCAGGGTAGTGGTCGACCTTGGGTCTAGAGAACTGGCTGTAGGTTGCTCTGACGTCGCACTTTCTCGGGCTCGAAGACTTACTGATGTCATCTAGGAGCCTTTCAATTTTGAACATTTGACAAGAATCAGGTCTATGAAACTCCTTCTGTTAAAAACAGAGGAGAAAAAGGACTAAAAAGATTAGCGGAACGAACATTATCAAGATTTCATATATTCAATGAAAAATATATTGTGTGAAAAGTTCCTTCGATCTGCAATATATAAGCTCGCGAGGTCTACAGCTCACAGAGCCACTAGTATTTGTTACTTTGTCCTTAAAACTAATTTTCTCTAGCCTTCCCCAGCACCACATTACGAATGCTTCTAACCTTTTAGTTTCCTTCTTTGTTAGTGTCCACGTTTCGGAGCCACATATGTATGTATACCTTGATGTGTTTTTTTTTCGGATCTATTTTGAAATGTGTGATGTAAGTAAACTTTTCTTTTTATTAAATGCTGGTTTTGCCATTGCTATTCTCGTAATTATAAACATGTAATAGTCATAACCTGTTCTAACTGAAAATTATTTACAATGCTGGGACTGATTATTTTCTTTATTTTTCGTGTTTTGGAGTTGGCGTTAATTTTTTTGCTGTTTATTTTCAGTAGTTAAAAGTTTTGTTTGTAATAACTTTATTGTACCAAAAAACATAATAAAGTACATAAAATTCGAAACAGCAAATATACAATGGCGGACTTATCCCATATAGGGATCTCTTCCAGTCAACCTGCGATAAAAAGTTGTTCCATATCATGAAGTAAGTTATTTAATTCCGTAGAATCTTCGGCCATTTCTGCTACATCATCAGCAAATCGTACAAAATGTATTATTTATCCATTTATTTTAACCATTCTACCTTGTTTTCTTCGATTATTTTCACCTTCTATGAAAATATTAAAAATTAGCGGCGAGAGTGGATAACCTACGTAATCCCTTCATTAATCTTTTCTCTTTCAGGTTCTTCGCCTATCGCTCTATTATCATTTCTTGAAGTTTGTACAATTCGTTAATGTTCCTTCGTCCCTCCTACCCTAACCCATAATCCAACCCTATGATTTTATATTATAGCACTCGTGCGTTATGCTTACGCGCATACTGCGATAGTGCTTTCTCTTTCACATAGTATGAAGTTTGTCATGTATGTCATTTGCTGTTTCCGAAGGCCGAAGCCAAAACATGAAACCGACACTTTGCGCTATTGATATTTAATTTTTCTTGATACTTTGATTTTGGGTTTAAAATACTGGGTCTCATACTTAGTGTCGAATGACGCTGAAGCGACGCACGTTGTGGCGAAAATATTTCAGCGTGGTACCCTGGGGCGAAATCTTGCTGAAACGAATTTCACCGAGTCGAATGACACTGCAGCGAAAAACATAATGGCGAAAAAAAATTGTAATTACATATTATTATGTGTTATTTAAAAACTCGAAAGGCGATTTGAAACACAAAAGTAAAAGATTTATTTTATTCAACAAAAAACAAAAGTTAGATTTTAATTATGATGTACCTACGAGTTATCATCTGTTTTTAACTAAACTTTTTGTTTTAATTCGCCTTTAGAGTTTTTAACTAATACATAATAATATGTAGTTACAAAATTTTTTTTCGCCACAATGTTTTTCGCTGCAGTCTCATTCGACTCGGTAAAATTCATTTCAGTAAGATTTCGCCCCAGTGTACCACGCTGAAATATTTTCGCCACAACGTGCGTCGCTTCAGCGTCATTCGACACTAAGTATGGACCCTAAAATACTAGTACTTTTAGTAGGTACCTAAGCAGATGAAATGAATGCTATTTATTGGTTTACTAGGTATCTATATAAGTAGAAAAGTATTTAAATGATTTTTAGTTGTTTTTAGTTAACATATTTTCCTATTTAATAATAAACCGCATGATAAGGGCGAGCAAAGTGAGCCCTATCTGCAGTTGGCTCTTAGTCTTCCCTAATAAACCATGTTATTTGAATTTTAAAAAATTGTAATATGGTAACATACTCATTTCAAATTGTAATATGGTAACATACTCACGTGCTAAATGTCAATTCTATGTGGGATTTCAAAATGAAATCTGATGTTCCATTTTTGAAACGCGGAGTCTAGCGTTGTATAACAATCGATAGTTGACCTCGAAAAACAGTAAAATATCGATAGTATCGACTGCCAATACTATTGTTGAATGGTAAAACTATCGATAAATAAATAAAAAATAAATATATAGGGACAAGTAACACTGATTGAGCTAGCCCCAAAGTAAGTTTGAAACTTGTGTTATGGGACACTAACTCTTGGATGGTTATTTATATATGTATCAGTTATAAAATATAGTATCGATATTTTATAACAAATACATATATAGATAAACATCCAAGAGCCAGGACAATTTGAAAAAGGCCATTTTCCAACTTGCCCTGACCGGGGATCGAACCCGGGACCTCTACGTGGCGGACAAGCATGGTGACCACTACGCCACGGAGGTCGTCGATACTATTGAATTTAGATACTAACGATACTATCGATAGTTTTTAATACAAATAGTTTGCAATACAACTTTGTGAACTGAGAAATAAAATACTAAAATAACAATAAACATTATTATTGATAATCCTAAGTACATAGTATGAAACATAAATACATCTTCCAGTTATACAGTACAATTTTTACTTATTTACATGAACTGTTCTCATCAAGTTACTACAGGGACCCCTGTCTCCAATATAAATACATTGTTTCTGTGCAACATATTGCATTATATGTACTTTATATGACCATTATATGACCTGCCCCCGTAGCATGGCACTCAACATAAGCTTTGGATATAGTTTAAATATCACGAGAGTCACGAGACGGACTAGCACCGTCTGAGCGAGATATCTACAGTCGAAGGTTCAATAGGTATATGATATATCACATTCGTCTCCAGTTGGGACATCCCTATTGGGGACTAATGGGACAATTTTATATTACCTGAAAAAAAGTAACATGTAAAGATTACAAATCTTTTATAATACTTACCAACAAAAAAAATCCAACATTCCATTTAAAGGATCGGCTTTGTAACAGCCGATCATTCAAATAGAATAAATTAGGATTTTCAATAAATTAAGCAAAGTTATCCAAGACCTATCCAGGACGACGCACCTTGGTGTATGCGTTTAGGCGCATAATGTTAAAAGCGCAAAATGATAACCGCTCGCCAAATGATAAAAGAGCAAAATGTTAAAGAAGCAAAATTATAAAAGCGCACAATGTTAAAAGAGCGAAATGGTAAAAGCGCAGAATGGTAAAATTTTCTGTTGTATAGTGTATGAGCTGCCATGACTATATGGTGAATTGTGACTCGCTACTAACAAGTAAAATATAAATAAAAGGCGAAAGGTTTATGAAAAATAAACTTTCAAAATGAAATGACGTTCATGATAACATCAAAATTAAATAATAAAATTTATAATGGTCATAATGTTACAGTAAATAAATAAATATATACGGACAAATCACACAGATTCAGCTAGCCCCAAAGTAAGTTCTACAGACTTGTGTTATGGGATACTAAAACAATACTATATTCTATAACAAATAGATGTATAGTTTAACATGCTAGTACTTTTTATAATTATCAATTATGCTTCGGCCTGTTATATGCACCCTTTTAGTAGACTAGCCCTGTCCACACCGCTGACTCAGCGCTGTGGCAGTAGTTATGTTGAAGAGCCTCTTTGAGAGGGGCAGTACTCCAGTCAGTCCTCTACCAGCCTTCTTACAGAGAAGTTGCTCCGACTTATTTTCGAATATAATTCAATCTCTTATAAAAAATAGTTTTTTTTTAAAGTGCTAACCTCGCCCCTTTGTAACAGGCCGCACCTGCGTCTATCGCCCCGAAACAATTCGCGGCGAAGCTTCGTACGTTTTGTACACTAAAAAGTGATCGCGATAAAGTTGTGGTCATACTAGCGGCTTCGTTATTTTTTACGAACTATCGGGCAATAAATCCAAGATGGCGTCATCTACATTTTTTAAATATGGTCGACGACTTTCTTTACTTTTACATGTGTGCTAACAATTACAAATGCATTTATTGAAACCTAGTAAGGAAAAACCTAAAAATTTTAACACCATTTTATCATTCCACTCCATTTTTACGCATTATTAACCGTGACACCGTCGCACAACACGCGTCTGAACAACGCTAGTCCGACCACGCAGAGCGATTGTTAGCGCGCTAAAACCCTTTGATGTACCGCCACCCGCGCGATAACGAAGACGAAGTCCGATATTCGGGACGATACCCGATAACGGCTTGTCACATTTGCGTGTATCGTGTAATAGCACGAAGCTTCGTGACGATAGGCGCATGTGCGGCCCAAGCATCAGAATAAAGAAAACTACAGACTGATAGTAATACTTTAAATTACTCGAAAGCATATAATGGCCCACGATATTACATATTATAAAAACCTTTCACGTTTTATTTATACTTGTTACAGTAGCAAGTCACATTTTATATAGTCGTGACAGCTCAATACACTACACAACTGAAATTTTTACCATTCTGCGCTATTACCATTTTGCTCTTTTCATTGTGTGCTTTTACCATTTTGCGAGCGGTTATCATTGTGCGCTTTTAACATTATGCGCCTAAACGGGTGTTTGCTATTCGCGGAAGACGTCGTCCTAATAGAGGAAGAAGGGGAAAAGCTTCAGGAGGAACTTGACGAATGGCAGAAAGCGCTGGAAGATGCTGGTTTGAAAATCAACCGATCGAAGACTGAATACATGTTTTGCGATTTTGGCAGATCTTCCAGCGCTGCGGCCCTGAACATCTCGGATTTACCGCTGCCAGTTTGTACTGTCTTCCAGTACCTGGGAGTGATCACTTTTGCAGAGCGACGGAGGCCAAGAAAGGTATGGGAAGAATGAGTGAGATCGGATATGGGGGAGCGGGGGGTTATTAAAGAGATGGCGAAGGACTGAAAATTATAGAGAGAGTTGACATACAGAGCCGACCCCAAATTTTTGTAAGGGAACGTACCCATACTACATACGTGACACATTTCTTCCACTTATTTAGCCGCTTTCCATGGAACTGCGAAATAATAGTCATTCCCATTCGTACCCAGTGGTGGACGACGCGGTGGAGTCAATCGAAACACACAAAACTAAAAATTGTCGCCACATTGCCCCCAGTGGGAACGTCCCCACTGGGGACGAATGGGATATACCCCCTTCAATAAACATTGTCGCTGTGCCATGCTAACCGGGCTGCATAAGTTTATACCATAATAAATAGGTCTTTGATGGATCCAGAATTCGACGGCAGATTTGTGATTTTGGTTGAGTTGAAAAATGTTACCCTGAAATATTTCACGAGCAGTGACGTAAGATACTTATAATACAGTACAGCCAACAACAGAAGTTGATAGATACTTAATCAAATGTGGAGGTAGTTAGATAAAAGGGACAAATTTTAACTTTTTAACAAAGTAGAGACAATTATTATAATCAAGACTTTGATTTTGATTTCTGTTGTTGATTGTACGGTTGAACCTGTGTATGATGTATATATTCCAGAGAATATAAACGTCAAGTTCGTACAATATCATTAATATTGCAGTTTATTTTTTACAATTATATAGTGTAGGATCCTAAGAAATGGAAATCTGAAGATATACCTAGTCAATATCGGTAGAAGGTTGCAGTTACACCTGGTTTTATAATTCAAAATATAAATATTATTTCCAGTAATATACGATTACAAAAACGAAACTTAAAATTAAACCTCTTACAAAAATATTCAAATAAATTTACACGTTGAGTATAAAATCTCGGAAATAACCGATTCTTTTATTCAAAATGTGAATACTTATAATAAAATGAACAAAGTTATGTGATATTTTCAAGCAACTTAAAAATGAATAGTATTCATAAAATTACTTTCCTTTTATTAAAGCCCAACATAATCTTTGGGTAGTTTAAAAGAAAATATAATTCATTGAGTAAACATATATTGCAGTTGTAAACTATATACTTATAAATATAAACTGTCCACTGCACCGAAAAAATAACCTATTAAAAACATATATTTTGTTAATATACAATTTATTTATGACAAATATTTCGCTTCTTTTTAATAAACAAAACAGTCTGATAAAACCTAGGTACATTTATTTTACTAAATATTTTCATTTTTTTTTATTATTAGTAGGTAATATTTTGTTAAATTAGACACAAATTTTTAGATCTGTGAAGAAAATTATGACAGAATCGTTGAATTCGTTACCTTTAATATAAACCAACATATACAAATAACTAACTAAACTTAAATAATATATATTTTTTACAAATTCGGTGTAAACTTTGTGAGTTAAGCACCAAAACTTATATTTTTTTAATTTAAGAAGACGAGACATAAGACTAGGTAATAGAAATCGTTGTAGCGAAATGAATATGGCGTTTTAAAAGCTAAGATTACACTGGTCAACAAGATTCTGTCACAAGGATACTTACAGCGATTTCTAAAAGAATTCAGTACAAAAAACATGGACCTAGTTATAAAAAATGTGTAGGACGTCAAAATTTTCAAATATTACACGTCAAAAATTCAAATTTCTTATTTTTTCGTCAATTTCTAAATTAAACCATAAATTCAATAATATGATTTTCAATTTTCTAATTGCAGCTTAACACTGTGCAAACCTTACATTTTACAATATTTTTTACATCAGTGCTAAATTATTTATAAAAATGACTTATTACAGATTTTTTACGGGTCGGTATAACGCCCTACAATGCGCGCAGTACGCAATGTATGGGAAATATTACGGTAACTTAAATCTTTTTATATATCCATAGATAAAAAAGGTACAAAAGTAATACAAATTTTGTTTTGATATAGAAGGCTGATTACATCATTTTTTGTTACAAAATTAAATAACCTGCACAGAAGCTATTTACTATAAATAATTAAAAATATCAGAAATTGGGGAAAATTGGATTTTTGATATAACATTATTCTCAACTCTGACCTCCTAGAAATAAAAGTAAATTATGTCCATATACACTATACAAAAATCGGCAAGAGACAACTAGTCTTACTCCAGTGGGAAAAAAATCTAAAATTTTGTTGACCAGTGTTATTATTCTTTTACCTAAAAGAAGCACATTGAATCCAATTTTTTATTATTACAACACTTGCCATTTGGCGTGTCAATAAATGTCATTGACCTTGGAGGGGAACTCATCAAGCACAACATCAATTTGCTAAACCAAATTAGCAGTAGTGATCCAAGAGAATGTTCACAGATTTTAACACCGTTTTAATATGAAAAAAGTGTAACACAAAAAAAAATGATAGAGTTCAATAAAAGCTTACAAGTAATGCATGTTTATAAGCTCTTGGAAGACAGTGGGTAGCTACATAAATATATAACAGACATTAGAGTAAAAATTAATAGTTTTAGAATCCAGCGGAAGCTTTGACAACATCGAAAGGATACGTAGAGTATGAGAAGAGGCAAATCAAATAGTTTAGGAAAGATGACAGGCAAAGGGTAACTTCTGATGACATAAATACAACTTCTAAAGTTATACGTCACTAATGCCACACCAGAATTCGATCTTATCTAGAAATGCGTTTCATACAAAGATTTAGAATATACAAGTAGTGGTTTCATA
Organism: Acrobasis suavella; assembly: GCA_943193695.1. Taxonomy (NCBI): domain Eukaryota; kingdom Metazoa; phylum Arthropoda; class Insecta; order Lepidoptera; family Pyralidae; genus Acrobasis; species Acrobasis suavella. The sequence goes on from OW971928.1 coordinate 38,230,162, forward strand.
TGTATTTAAGGGAGTATCATACTCCCATACTGACGCAAAACCTTCTTACTGTCATTCAAGATTTTAATTTAGTGGCATTAAGCTAAGTTCCATGACTGGTGTTTAGTATAGTTTTTCTAAGAATGGTTTAATTTTTAAATATAAGCTAGACTAACACCCTTATGCGAGAAGCTCATATACTATTATCATCAAACTGCGTCAGTTCTTTATAATATCATAACGTACCCTGATAACCATATTCTATCTCTTTGACTCCTGGGTGTGTGATAGAGATGGAATTATATTTTAGAATATGGAAACAGGTGTAATCGGAACTGGTGTTTTTTATAAAATAAAAATGTTAGATTTATATATGTGAATATTTGAAGAATAGAAGAATAGATGATTAATTAAATAGAAATATTTGAAGGGATGATTCAGTCCATGATTTTTAGGGCTCCGTACTCAAAGTGTAAAAACGGGACCCTATATACCTAAGACTTCGCTGTCCGTCTGTCTGTCACCAGGCTGTATCTCATGATCCGTGATGGCTAGACAGTTGTAATTTCATCACAAATGATGCATTTCTGTTGCCGCTATAACAACAAATACTAAAAACAATAAAGTAAATATTTAAGTGGGGCTCCCATTCAACAAGCGTGATTTTTTATAGATAATGGTACTGAATCCTTAGTGCACGAGTCCGACTCGCACTGGGCCGGTTATTATTTCCCTTATCAACTGTATCACGTGACTACTTTAAATGTATGAGGACCTACATTTTTTTTGTATTTCGGTATACATTTATAGGAAAAAGTTCTTAAAAATGATGGACTGAAACACCCCTTTAAATATTTGTACTTAATAAAAAAGGACATTGTGTATGCCTTTGTATATAATACAAGAAAGATCAGTGAACTGACAATTATTTTTATACATTAAAACGTGCAAAAGCAGTCACATGGAAGTAACATTTTAAATACACATCAAAATATTATACAAATATGCATACAACCTTATTCTGAAGCATATAATGGTTTATCACAATAGTTGATGGTCCGATGCAATTTTTGACAAAACAATTTAAAGTAGTTTTTAGATTTTTTTACATAACTGTTTACTAAATAGTTTGTTATGTCAATTAATAAATATAAAAGAAATCTAATTTTAAAACAAGTGATTGGAAATCGGATATAAAATTAAAGTTTTATTATATGAAATATATCGTGTTTTGTGTAAAGATTCCAAGATAAATATTTTTCAGCAAGTATGAACATATAATAATAATGATGTACATATTTTGGTTTTATTGCACTTAAATATACCAAAAGCCATAATATATTTTTTCTACACTACCACATATAATTCATTCTCTTAGTATACTGGACTGGAGTATTGAGCTGTCTAAATCTTTAAAACCACGATTAGTTGCCATTTACCATGTCAACAGAGGTCATCGACCATTTATGTGTAATGTATACGGTAAAGTCAGCGCCTTTGCATTGACTGCATTCATAGACTGACCTATGAGAATCTACCATGTAAATCCACATTACAGATTAAACTAACTCTCTAGCCCACACAGGTATGTGAGTGAACACAGTAGCTTACCGCCCAGGTGAAATAGACTGTTAATATCGGTAATGTAATTCACATGTATAATAATGAGCGCAATTCATAAATTAATTAAGACTAAGCCTACAGCAAAGCACACTAACTAGAATTCGATTTCTCAAACTATTTAAAGTATCAAAGGGCACTTGGCCTAACATTATCAACTCTCATCTAATTAATGATAACAGCCAGTACCAACGGCTGTGCGTATGTTCCATAGAATGGTGGAACTTAAATATCTTTTTAGGGTTCCGTACCCAAAGGATAAGAACGGGACCCTATTACTAAGACTCCGCTGTCCGTGTCCGTCCGTCTGTCTGTCGCCAGGCTGTATCTCATGAACCGTGATAGCCAGACAGTTGAAATTATCACAGATGATGTATTTCCTTTGCTGATATAATAAAAAATACTAAAAACAGAATAAAATAAATACTTATTCTCCCATACTACAAAAGTGATTTTTTGCCGTTTTTTGCTCGATATTAATAAATAAATAAATAAATGTTCTGTAATAACAGACAGGTAAACGCTTGAATTATTCACAGAATATTAAGTCGTATATTTAGTTTAAAAATAAATATCTAAATTACAATAAAATAAATATACAACGGCTCCCATACAACAAACGTGATTTATTTGACCGAGCGAGCGAAGCGTTTCAGTTTCGATATTGGCAAAAATGCTTTTGTCCGGCTTTCTGTCAGTTTGTATGTCCGGCTGTTCTCGCTTACAGGTCGCATTTATCAATCGATTCATGAAATTTTGTGAGAAGCTTCGAAAATGATATAGAATTTTTTGCAGATTGTTTTACGAAAATTTTCAAAATTGCGAAAATATGGGTACTTATTGAAAACTTTAAAAATATTTTATTTCAGCCATTTCGAAAAATTTTCAAAAAGTCATACATATTTTTAATTACCATTATTAAGACACTACTTTTATGTTTAAACAATTTTTGGAACGAAGTTCCTTTTCGGACGGTACGGACGGGGGCCAGGCAAAAAAAGTGTAAGATTTTTATATATATATTCTGTGCGTGTGTTTGTAATTAAACTCATAAATGGCAAGACCGATTTTGATGAATTTTTTTTTACTTCTTTTTTTTTCTTTTTTTTTTATTGTATTTAATTCCTTTTATATATATTTTTGGTTAGTTGATAAAAGTTCGTCCTAACAATCTTTTCCACGGCATTCACGCATTTTTTTTATTCGTTAAACTTCAACAGCTCACAGAGCCACTAATATAGATAATGGTACAGAACCCTTTGTGCGCGACTCGCACTTGGCCGGTTATTTGAATTAGACGCAGATGTATTGCGCCTAAAATACCTAATGCAGTTCTATTTTAGACGAAAACTACACGTGTACGACAAAGACAGGTAGATAGAGGTCGGTGACCGTTATTGACAAGGTAAACGGTAATTATAATATCAATTTTTAAATTTACTTATCGAATCTTTTTTTATTGACAATCAAAAATATTACATATTTGTCATGTAAATTAATTTATTACCACTTGGATTTCATAAATATGGCAGCTAAATAGCTTCCAAAGGCTAGCAGTACTAATATTTTAAGTAATAAATGTCTTGTCATAGACCAAATATAATCATCTTTAATATAAACTAAAGCGTTTTTAAAAAGATCGAATAGCGAAATAGAAGTGGCATTCAGCATTATACTTTTTTGTCATATTGATGAAACACGTGAAAATAAGAATAATTCACGTTGAATAATGTATTGTATAGCCTTCTGGGATTAGATTCATTTTATTTTATTGTGCTAAAATATAATAAGAATTGTCATGGTTTTTAATCTCGTCGCACTTATCGCGATTCAATCCCTTACCAGATTACCATTTAAAGAAATACCATTTTTATTGGTTTTAACATAACTACAAGAGCCTATTAGTGTTACTGTGACCAAATATTACCTGGTATCCGATCGTAAGGATATTCACAAAAAAAAGAATCTAATGCCATCTACATCCTATAAGGTACCAACAGACCTTTACCTCTACAATACAACTTACATTTCTTCGGGTATAAGTAAGCCCGATTGGCCTTCTAAGAAATCTACAAAAAGTATGTTTTGACGTTTGCCACATTACTTGCACTCGTCCCAGATTAACAAAGAACATAATAAAATATCGAAGCCATAATTCAATGCCACTTCTATGAACTTATAGTCTACCTAAATTTTTGCCGATACAAAACCTCATTTAACTTACATTCTCCGGGTTTCCACCCGGTAAGCCTTATTCTATGGAACGTCTAAATGTTCTTTCGGCGCCGGTGGCAGTACATGCACTTGTTTCGCCTTTCCTGCGTGGTATACTTGGCCTGGACTAAATGGTTCAAGCCGTGGATGTGCAGAAATGTCTTTCTTTGGGTCTGTAATAAAAAGATAGACATTTCTCTTTTTCTGTATCACTACAATTTTATGTTGAACCACATCTGAAATACGAATCAAAATTTGTCACTTTCCTATAAAGTCACAATGTTTGTTTATTCTGGTAAATCGGATGTTTCTGTGCGATAAAATTCGTAGTCAAAAATTAAATTAATATAGTTAAGAACATATAGATCTGATGCTCATCATTAATAATCCTAAGAACTATAGACGGGTATATTTCAAATAAAAGCTTACCTTTGGTGTTCGCCGCAATGTATTTTGATAGTCTGACTGTTGGCAGCGGTAGGTATCCTCCAGCCAGCGGCATCACTTCCAAAGACACCGTTTGAGGCGTAGTACATTCCGACTCCATGCTTATTACGCCTGTTTAAATATCACTTTTAATAAGACTGTAGAAGTGACTGGGCGTGAACCTGGGAAACCTAAGTAGGTTAAGGCTAACAACCTGCTACTATTTCTGATTATCATATCTCATAGGTATATTACTAAATTATACGAGAACATGTGTCAGTATTTAGCATTGCTTTCCTAAATAAATAATCCCACCAAAAACATTTTCATGCAAAAATGTTGCCAAGACGAATCTATATAGCTTACCCTGTAAAAAAGTTATCAGATCTCGTATAAAGCGAAGCTCTAAAGACTACACGCTCTTAAACTACAAGCTCTACACTACACCTTAATAAAAATCTATGAAAAAGTGGTCAGATCTCATATAGAGCCCAGATTCTTGATCTATGCGCCCTTACTTTACCAGGCCTAACTTCACATACTCTACATTTTAGTCAAAACGTAATGCTTGCCCGTTTTGCTATCGTTACGAAGATTTCATAGGTATTAGTTAATCGTGTGTGAAACATTTGAATTTTTATGAAATTTTCCTTTTCCGAGTACATTATATAAGTCAATAGTGTATAACTTTTTAATTTGTAAACCCTACTTAGCTCTGATAGTTTTCCTTTAAATTTCGTTATATTTACTATAGCTGTGAATTTTTTCACGTGTCCATATATAACCGTTGAGCAGATAGGGGGGGGGGGGGGGGGTGCACCTAACTCTAACAAAAATTTTCATTTTAAAACCAAATATTTCAGAAACGAATCCCTAAATCGAAAAACGTTGTTCACAAGCTCATAATATTTTTAAAAGACCTATTCAACTATACCCCACATGATTAATAAGGCGAGAAAATAAAATTGACTTTTGACTTTACTTGTATGGGAGCTACTCTAAAATAAAATTTTTTTTCAGTATTTTATTTTACTACTTTTTTAGCATAATTAATATACATATCCATGCCAAATTACGGCGTTCTAGTACTTATAGTCGCTGAGTGCAACCGCGAACGGACGGACAGACAGACAGACAGACAGACAAACATGGCGAAACTATAAGGGTTCCTTGTTTACTACGGAACCCTAAAAACGACGAAACGTTTCGAGAAAAGGTAGGTAGTGCCCTTGCGCTCCGCTTGGCTCGTCTTGGCGGGGGCACTCCCGTGCCCCCTGATTATTTAAATACACGAAATATTCAAATCGTTTGTTTCAAAGAAAAGATATACTCAATGTCACTCTGATAACTAAGACGAATCTAAAGCCACCTCTCAAGCTAAAATCCATCAAGCCTTTAAGAATATATATACCCTATGTATACATACATATAATACATACACTCCAAAACATAACCCTCCTGACACAGCCAGGTAAAAATAGGTTTCACAAATAAGATGTGCGAAAGATGCGATGAATGTATCACATGAAACCAATCTCTTTTGGACACATGATGTGAGTCTGAGACATGAGACGGACTAAATCCATATGTCTATGATAAAGCCTGGCCCTTTCTCACTCCTCTCCCTCTAGGCCAAGTATTTCTTAGCACTTTAAAATACACACAAATACAGTTTCATAAAGTGAAAAATAAAATTGATATAGAATCAACTTACCCGCCGTGCGTCCAAGAACTGCCCACATAGACTGGTCCGCTAGTACTTCGTACATAAGTGACGTATACTCTGTTTCATTTACCTAATAAAGAAATAAATGTTTGAAAAAGTTTTACAATAAACAAAAGACTCGTTGTCTAAGTAATAAATAAGAAGAATTTTGAGAAAAACTCTTTGAACTCACCCTTTGCACACTCAACTGCAAACAGCAAACCTGCGACGCCCTGCAGAAGTCCGCTCCCTTAATCGGCTCTAACTTCGTCCTGATCACGAACAGCGTCGTGTAATCTTGAATATCGAACGGACAGGTGAAAGTTCGGGCTGGTTCGTCCATGTTTAAGGGTTTGTATTGTATGGTGAAGGTGGCTTTCATGGGGCCGGCCTTGACCAGGGGGTCTTTGAGGAGCTCCCACATGAAGGAGGCGGTGGTGCCGTCTGATGCCACTATCTGTGGAAGTTCATTGAAAAAATATAGAACAATGTGGTTCATACAATAGTCTAATTTACCTAAGTACCTGGGGCTGCAGGTATATCATTGTATTTTTAGGGTTTCGTACCCAAAGGGTAAAAACGGGACCCTATTACTAATACTCCGCTGTCCATCCGTCCGTCCGTCTGTCTGTTACCAGGCTGTATCTCATGAACCGTGAAAGCTACACAGTTGTTTGCACAGATTAAGTATTTCGGTTGCCGCTATAACAACAAATACACACTAACATATTTGTCGAGCTCATCTCGCCGTCGTGTCCTTGCCCTACCGGGCTTTCTGGTGTTTATGGAGAGGGATCCAAAATACGGTAACCTCAGCCCAATACATGTTGCTAATTAGAGGACATCCTCACCGTCTTCCACCAAGTACTGATAACGAGATTAAGTATATTGGAGGCGTTAGAGGATGTTTATGTAAACATTGTGTAGATCGTATGGAGTAATACATAGTTAGTAGTGACATTTCTGAATGTTAGTAGGTATAATTTACATGTGTCACACAGACAGTATGACATTGTTTATATAGACGATTTATTGTCCCAGAAGTAGTCTAGTTTGCGATACATGTGGCCAGCCCAGTCCCAATTCAGCTAGGCGGCCTTCAGAGTTACGTATGCGATACCTGTCAGGGAGCATAGTGCGGTGTTTTGTCTATCAACTTGATACCTAAGATGCCTACTAAACAACAAAGCAGGTATCTCACTGATTATTTTTTCCAAAACCTTAAAGATATATCTCTCATCTCAGCGTATTTCCCGTTGCATTCTCAGCTGTAATGCTGTAAAGCCTGGGGTCGGCTTTCTATCTTTTGCGTTTCCACTTCGCACGGTCTTGACTTGAGCACCCTTGGTTGTAAGACTATTGGTACGTATATCATTCTTGACGACGTCAATCTACCACGTCTGCCGGGCCCCGGCGGCTATATTCTGAAATCCTAACAATTTCTAAAGATATGAGAAAGATGTAGTAAGTTTTATAGATAGTGGCAAATTTACACTTTTTTAGCTCTCTCGAAGAGAAGGCTTTGCAAATTGAGGTCATTTCAAATAGTCAAATGCATTAAATTAATGTTTCGTGATATTGAGCAGCACAGGACCCAGATGGATAGCGTGAACGAAAAAAGGCCTATGCTAACGATAAGAGGTGGAAGGGCTGAGATAATCATGTAAGAAAAAAATGAAAACAATCTGAAGATGGTATCCAGAATTTGACTACCCAAGATAAATCTTCTTGCAATTTCGGGGTCATTTATAGAATGGTTGTTCATTCGAGATTCTTCGTAGACAATATTAAACTTAGTGCTATCTAGTAACGCTTCGCACAGTTTTATACCATTTTCTTTACATTCATTTATATGTAAAAAGCGATTGTATAGCAGATTGAAGTCTCAATAGTATTTTAGCACACTTACCATTTCCCCAGCATTTTTAGGATTCAAATCTGATACTGTCGTGTTTGGAGTGCACGACAGCTGGGGTTCGTGCAAGGCGAACTGCACGAGATGCGCGACCGTGCACCGGAGGGACACGTGAACGAACTTGCGGGTGTTTGAGGTGAGCAGTCTCCAGGACGCGACCATTGGTGGAGCGAAGTGAAGCGGGACTTCCGTCGCGTTGTCCCACCATGGGCAGTTTAGCCACACCTTAAATACAATGGTGGAGTATAGTCTGGATGATAAGTCGAGATAGTAAACTAACATGAATAATGACAGTTTTTCTATAAAACTAAATTAAAAATAAGATAGAAGAAGAGTTGGGTATGGCAGAGAAAGCATGAAAGTAGAATAAATGCAGTTGAAATGCGAGCGCTGAGGAGTATGTGTGGTGTTAATTTGAAAGATCGAATGAGGAATGATGTCATAAGGGAGCGGTGTGGAGTGAAAGAAATGTTGTGACAAAAATAGAAAAAGGGATGTTAAGGTGGTTTGGGCATGTAGAAAGGACGGATGAAAACATGTTAACAAAAAATATTTATAAGGCAAATGTGAAAGGAACAGTAGGGAAGGGTCGGCCTCAGCGAACATTCTGCGACCAGATTGCAGACGTTCTGAAAAAAGGAGAGGTAAAAAGTACCCGTAACCGAAGGGCATGTATGAAGAGATTGATGAGTATAGATGAAGCGAAAGAGGTTTGTCAGGATCGTAGCAAGTGGAGGTCCATAGTCTCTGCCTACCCCTGTGGGAAATAGGCGTGATATTATGTATGTATGTATTGAAACCGTGTCGGGTTAAGACTTCCGAATTTATGACCCTCTCAGGTATGTCTACATTATTACGGTTGCAAATATCAGTTTTATATTGCTAAAATAAAAGTGATTGTTATTGTCTAGATTTATTAATCAGCCTGCTTGCTAGACATTAAATTGAATGGACAAAAATATCGTCATAAATCTGTAAAAAAAAAAATGGGTCACGGGCCTTTTCAATAGTTAGGACCCGTAACCTTTTTGGGATTGGTTGTTTTCTTACCGTATGCTCTATACTCTTTTCCCGCTTAGCCTGCAAGCTGGCGAACAGTATCAGCGGCACAGTCTTAGTCTCAAAAGGCTTGCAGACAGGCACTGGGATGCTGAGCTCGCGGACCATAGGGGAGTCTGAGTCGGCAAAGCGAATTTGAAGGCCATTCGATGTTTTTAGAAGGATTGTAGCGTTCTGGAATTGGATTTTTTTTTTAATTCCTTCGGATTCACGGCACATTTTTTATCGTGCGCTATATAAGTGTTAACCGGGATCTGAGCATCAATGTATAATTTAAAGTACATATAACTTTAACCGGTTCAGTGGCTTTTTCATTTAATTCCTTTGTTTACTGTTAACAATAGTAGATTGTGCTACAAGGGGATAAGGTAATATTTTGAAGGCGAGGGCGCTACTTTGAATCCAGAGCGAAACGAAGGATTCCACAGTTGAATCACGAGCGGAGAGAGTGAATCTACGGTGGAATCCTGAGTGTAGCGAGGGATTCATGTATATCGCCTGAGATAAAAATATTACCGTACCCGATTAGCACACTCCACTTTTCATCTCCATCTATGAGAAAAACTAGCACAAACAAAACAGAATATAAAGAACAGTAGAACACCTAAAATACCTAACAGACTTCAACCGACAAGTAATACTAACCTTTGTTTGGTGTCGTTTTTAATCAATAAATACTAAGAAATATTTTTTCAAAGACCACCAACTTAAGATAAAATGTTTACTCATAACTTTGTTTGCGTGGTCCTTCATATCTTTTTACTTTTATACGTAAACTTGATACCTATTCACTATTGGCTTAAACTCACGAAAAAGTATTTACATTTACATAAATAATTACATTTCAATACAAATAACCAAAACCTTATGTAATTACTTGAATCAAAGGGAATAATTTTTCAAAACTAAAAACCGACTTCGCCCCCAAACTACACAACCGATATTGATAAAATTTTCATGGTACTACGTGGAAAGTATACCCTTGCAAACAAAAAAAGTTTTTTTTTAATCGGACCTGGCGTCTTTGAATAATCGATGAACATACAAAAAAAAAAAATAAAGGAGCGCGACGAATTGATAACCTCCTCCTTTTTTGGAAGTCGGTTAAAAATTGTACTTTTTAATTATACTTATTTCTTTTTCTGAAGCAAAGAACATAATAATTTTAACCTACATTCATTCATGTTGAAGACAAATTTAAAAAAATCACGAAATCTATGTCAATTATTTCTTATTTTAAAACAAAATTCTTTTTTTTTTGCTGGACTGCCTACATTATTTTTGATTCTACATAGATTAAACTCGTGTTCTGTTTTCAAATTGGTTTTAATCCCTAGTGATCTTCTTTTTCACGTTTTAGTCCCGAGAGAATAACCAGTAACTTTAGGTCCAAATGTTTTGGGATGAAAACACAGTTTTTTGAGTAGATGACATGAAAAGATTTTTGTTTATGCATCTAAAAAGTAAATTATCCAAGACTGTAATAAAATGCTCAGAAACTTATGAAACTTATTTGTTTTTTTTTCCTGCTAAAATTAGAGTAAAACTATTGAATGAAATGAATTTCACATATTTTAGCTGACTTTTTAGACCTTCGAATAAAATATTTAAATACTTTTTATTTACCTCTTCTATATGTGAGCTTCCACTGGTCACCACCAACTCCATAGCGTGTTCCAACCCAGCCACCAAATCCTTCTTAGGCTCAACTTTATTCAAATACACATTAACACCCTGCGTCACCACTTCAAAACCCATCTTACTACCGACAAGCACATTTGACAAAAACTCCAACTTCTCCTCAATAACTAACGAAATTTGCACCAATTTGAGTAAACCCCACGTTTTCGCTTCAAAATCTAGTTCGAATTCGTTTACTCCAGGTTTGAGAATAAATTCTTCTTTGACGAATGATTTTTCATAGTTATTTCTTGAAGTGCCTGATGGTTTTCTGTATTTGCTACTGTCGGATCGTTTTAGGTTGACTTTTGGATTTTGGCATTCGACTGTCGCTTTTTCTAGCGATTTGTCTTCTTTATAATGGAGTTGTGACTTAATTTGTAAGGGGTTCAGTAAAGGATTTTTGGGTTTTAAGTCGTCCAATCTTATGCTAAAAAGGAAAGTATGATATTAGTAATATTTTAGTGTTTGTAAAAGAAATGAAAAGTACTTATAATGTGCATAATGAATGATATGAGTAAATATTTTTTCTATTTAACAATTACAGTTTTGGTATATTTATAGTGTTCCTATGAAAATGTCACAGATACTAATTTTTTTAAATTAATAACAAAAATCTAGTCGACTGTCACGCAATGCGTAGCGTGATGGCAAGCAAAAAGGTTGAAAAGATTGTAAGTATGGGTATAATTGACCAACATATTGGAAAATTTAATATATTGGGTGAAATAAACTTAAACATACTCACCTGTTTATTACATTAGACGACTCAATGCCAACATCCGCCGGTACTTTCCTTGGCGAATTCTGCGCACTTACACTACCATTTACACTTAAATCAGTCTTATGACCTTTCACAGGTGTCCTCGTCCCTTTATCCTCCTTACAAGGTTCTAAACTAATTGCTGCTTTCGTACAGACCACTTCTTTCGGTAAAAAGCTTTCGACTTTCAAGCGACATTGGACCTTGTTGTCGGTAATATAGATCCCTCTTTCGGACGGTAGGATGTGGGCTGATATAACTTTGAAACAATCGTTCAGTTCGGTGAGTACTGTTTCTGTTTTGTCTGCTAGGTTTATTTTTATAGACTTCATCATTTCTTCGAAGTAGAAGTGTCTGACTAGTATTTCTAATTCGGCTGTACACGCTATTGTTGCAGAGAGCTTCGTATATCTGAAGAATATATATATTTTTTTAAATATTTACCTAGGTACTTGGAGAGTTGACAGCGATCATAATATAATTACTAACGTAATTGGAGGCTACCCTGGATAAGTATGGATCTAGTAGTACAAAGTGTGTCGTTTTCTAGCAGTGAAGCCTATAAAGACCTGATGATGAATCTTAATTTTTTTTTAATATTTACTTTTAGGGTTTAGGCCAAATTCTCTGGCTCAGTATGGCAACATTATCAAACGTTGATGATATATTTACTTAGGTATACTAAGCGCCAGTTAGCAAGTCACTTACGGACTTTGATCTATGTATGATGACTCACTGGGGTAGGTTAGTGAAGAAAACTTCTACTCTTTAGAGAAACTTATTTTTGACACATAAAACTGCATTCATAGCCTTTAAAAGAAATTAATAGTACTAATAACCTGGATAAAGCATCCTGTACCTTATCTAAGGCTTACAAATATAATTGAAATAGTTTAAAGCCGACTTCATAAAATGAAATTAGAATATCTTACTGTATGATATTTTACATGGAGGTTTCTTTTTAAGTTGTAGAAAGAAAATATAATTTCTCCTTTTAAAAATATTTACATTACTTCTTACACATGGGGCTAGCTTAATCAAGAGTGATTTTTCCTTACCTATTTTTTTATATAATATCTTTTAATCGGTCTTACCTATCTACATCATTCATTTTATTCGCCGCAGCTACCAACTCGAGTCTTGTCTGAGCTGCCAAGTCCTTCCACCCTTGTTCTTCATAAGAACGTAGGGCGTCCATCAAGAACACTACCGCTTTTCCCGTTTCCCCTAATTCTGAGTAAAAAGCGGCTAAGTCTCGACCGATTAGACGAGCGAATCTGAAATGTATATAAGTATCTAAGTATTTACAAGAATCATCGATAAACATAAGTCTGTTCAAATGTAACAAAATAAGAGTCCTGTCCTGAGGCAGAGCGACCGAAATTGCATATGACTAGAAAGTTTTGCGTGGTACTCTAGTTAGTAGGTCACATCAGTAATACCAGGCGCTACTTTTCTTCAAAAGCTCTTCAAGGCACTAATTATTATATGTGCGATGGACGTTATCCAAAGTCGCCTTCATTGATTACCGGTCATTGTCCGTTTTTGCATCACTATTTGAAATAGACTTTAGAGCAGGTCCACACGGGCGTTTCGTTGGCGCAACGCTTCACAGCGCGTGTAAGGCCGGCAATGAGGTACACCCCTCCCGCTTCGTTTCGGGAGTTGCATTTAGTCGTATTTGCGTTGCGTCGACGTGATTATGGTTATTTGAATGTAAACCGACGCAGCGACAACGCTGCGCGCAGTGTGGACTCGCTCTTAGTAAACTGTTGCCACGCAGCTGGTAGTGCACTTCATAGAAGCGGGGTATTATTTATGCCTACTACTCAGCATAATCATTTTAAATCATAATCATTTATTTTATTAATCACAGGTACAATGGGTGTTAGGTACATAAGTTCAAGTATCACTGTGTTGCGCCGTTAGGCATAAAGTCATAAATTGTTTGATAATACATGCGCTCACAAAGATTTCTATTATTATATTATAACACTTTTATTTAAATAAATAAGATAATAAAATAAAAGGAAAATTTGTACTACTAAAAAAAGGGTAAAATGTCTATAATAATAATTGTTACGGACAGAAGCGCGCTCAGACGAACACACACTAATAGCAGAAATGGTTAGAGTAGGCATTGATTTATTACTATGTAAATAAAGGCGCAAAGCCCATTAGTTAGAGATATTTGTAAACGTTTGATAATAAGTACGTAGATAGATAAGTATTATAGTTTAGTTAATGTTCTTAAGGTATACGTGGGGCGCACTATAAGTTTCCGGAATGAATATGAAAAAATACTATTAAAGGTACAAAATTAATTTATTGTTTTTCAAAATAATCTCCCTTGGCGTCTATGCACTTTTTCATTCGATGAAACCAGTTTTGAAAACTTTTGTGCCACTCCTCTGTGGTGACCTCTGAAACGTGTTTTTCATACTCCTCGACAGCCTCTTCTGGTGATGAAAATCGTTGACCGCGTAATTGGTTCTTAATTTTTGGGAACAGAAAAAAGTCACAAGGTGCCAGGTCGGGACTGTATGCAGGATGACTCATGAGTTCTACATTTTTCGCCTTCAAAAAGTCGTTTGTCTGTCTGGCCGTGTGAGAACTAGCATTGTCGTGGTGCAGGATGATACGGCGTTTACGGTTATTTTTACGGAGTTCGTCAATAACTTCCGGCAAACAAATGGTCGTGTACCAGTCACTATTCACTGTACGACGATTCTCTAAAGCAACAGTAACCACGTGTCCAGTTTTATTAAAAAAAGAAGCAATAATCCGCTTAGATGCACTTTTCACGCGCGCCACTTTGGTTGGTTTCGGCTCATCTTGAAAGACCCATACGCTCGATTGCTGCTTTGTTTTGGGATCGTAGCAATAAATCCATGTTTCGTCACCTGTTACTATGTCCCACACCAAATTTGACGCACCTTCGTTGAATCTGGTAAACATGGCACTGCACCAAGTGACGCGGTCCGTTTTTTGAGCCTCGGTCAAGTTGTGTGGGATCCACCGCGAGCACAGCTTTCTCACACCCAAATGTTTGTGTAGGATTAATTGTATTTGACTCATGCCTATTTCTAAGGATGCGCGAATTTCATGGTAGGTCACATGCCTGTCTGTTTCAATCATACGGCGCACAGCATCGATGTTTTTGTTGGTCACAGCGGTGGACGGCCGACCATCGCGAGATTCGTCACTGAGATTGATACGACAACGCTTGAATTCTGCAAACCAGCTATAAACAGTTGTCTTGCATGGTGCTTCATTGCCAAAAGCTGTTTCAAGCCGAGCGATGCTCTGTTGAGCTGTCAAATTACACTTAAAATCGTAGAAAATCATACTACGAAAATTTTCCCGAGTTAAATCCATGTTGATGCAGACACACAATTTTTTAAATGGCGCCATAAGGTAAAAACAAAAGACAGTCAGATGAAACAAACTGCATTCTACAGCCAAAGAGTTCTATTTTCAAATGTTGCAATAAATTTTTAAATATTGTTTATGTAAGTGGCCAGTTCCGGAAACTTATAGTGCGCTCTATGTAGATGTACAAATAAACATACACACTGTTTGTTGTTTTATTGACATGGGCAAGCGAGACGGCTGAGGTAAAGGATTGTGGTTCATACAAGGTAAAACGGGTTCATACTTTGTAGGCCCTCTCGCTCAGCCTAGGTATAAGGTATAAGGTAATTAGGACATCAAGGTCCTGGTTAGTGTTAAGGATGTAAATACGAGACCTAGATTGTAGTATTGATTTGTAATCATAACATGGTATGAGGGGCTATGCGCGGATAGAGGGTAGACTTAAAATGTTGACCGGGTGGGGATGAAACCCGGGAGTGGGGGAAGCGGTTTGGTCTTCCCCGCACCTCAGGTATCCGCTATTTTCGGAGGTAGACGTAGAATTTTAGACGCCTCAAAAAGGTATAAATAGAAGCGCATACGCTCATACCGTGTCGTGCCGTGCTAGTGTCAAGTAGTTATTAAGTGAAGTGAATAAAGTATAAGTTTTCGAATCGCGGGTTTTACTCAGGGATCCATAGGGAAACTTCCGAGGGGAAGACGTGAAGATACAGTCCGCTGAACAAGACACACCACTGATAGCGGCTTTTGCAGACATACATCCATATTATGTTAATATAGCACTCAACTTCTTCTAGGGTTAGTAATTAATGAAATTTAGATTATTTTAAATTGTAACACTCCCGTGCTATAGATTACATGTCAATTGAGATATATGTATTTACGCTAATCATACAATTAAGTAAATGTCATGTTGAGTTATACATATAAATGTCTATGGTCAATTATTTTTAATTGTTTCATTTTTATCACACAAGTATTCATCTATAGGATGATATGCTTTATTTACTAAAAAGTCAAATAATAAGCATTTGAATTAATTAATTTCATTGCACCTTATTATTTGTGTTGGTAGTTCGTTATATAGTCTAGGGGATGGCATGAATACTTTGTGTAAAAAATCAGTTTTTGTCGATATTTGATGAAGTTTATATGAGCGACGTAGGCTTTTAACAGGATTAAACAAATCGTAGTTATTTTTTACGAACACACATTCTTCTTATATGTATAGTGATGAAAGAGTAAGTATCTTTGAATCTTGAAAGTGTGGTTTGCTTGTATCTTGTACTACTCTACAAACCAAATTATGCATCCGTGCACACTTCAATGTGTGTGTTCGTCCCCTAACAGGCGAAACTGGGGAGAGGTGCGGTGACGAGGAACGGGGACGCATACTGCGCGGGACCCTAGGAGTTACCGTTGAGTATGTAATACTTATATTAATTCTGTGCTGTTGCTACTAATGCTTGTATTTGCGGTTACTTACCTCAACCTCCCAATATGTTTATACGTCCCCATGGCCATCTCCGCCAACTCGAGATAATATTGTTGAAAGCTGTTTTTGCTGCACAGCGCCTCCTTCAGCCTATCAGTAGGTGTCTGTTGGTTGTTTGGCTCGCTGTCGCCCATGCCAGCTGATAGCATGACGACAAGGTGCAGTTGTTCGGATGTGGGTTCTGGTGACCCGGGGAGTAAGTTGCAGAGCTTGCCCAGTTCGTGAAGCTGTAATAGAACGAGATATAAATTTAAAAAACTAATACCCGTCTACGGGAGCCACATACGACTATCAATGTATATATTTTTGAAATGTGCTAATCTAGGCCTTTCATTTGATACTGTACATGTAATATGGAAATAAATAGTAGATTGTGCTACGAGGGACTAAGGTAATATTTTGAAGGCGAGGGCGCTAGTTTGAATCCAGAGCAAAACGAAGGATTCCACAGTTGAATCACGAGCGGAGCGAGTGATTCTACAGTGGAATCCTGAGTGTAGCGTGGGATTCATGTATATCGCCCTAAATAAAAATATTACCGTACCCGAGTAGCACACTCTACTTTTCATCTCCATCTATGAGAAAAACTAACCCATACAAAACAAAATATAAAGAACAGTAGAACACCTAACAGACTTTAACCGACAATTTAATACCAACCTTTGTTTGGTGTCGTTTTCGTACAATAAATACTAAGAAATATTTTTTCGAAGACCACCAAATTAAGATAAAATGTTCACTCATAACTTTGTTTGCGTGGTCCTTCATATCTTTTTATTTTTATATGTAAACTTGATAACTATTCACATTTACATAAATAATTACATGAAACGTAATACAAATAACCTTAAACTTCTGTAATTACTTGAATCAAAGGAAAAAATTGCGCTTTTTAATTATACTTATTTCTTTTACCGAAGCAAAGAACATAAAAAATTTAACCTACATTGATCCATGTTGAAGACGATATCTATTCCAAATTTAAAAAAATCACGAAGTCTGTCAGTTATTTTTTATTTTAAAACCAAATTCTTTTTTTTTTGCTGGACTGCCAACATTATTTTTGATTCTACAACTCGTGTTTTGATTTCAAATTGGTTTTAATCCCTAGAGATCTTCTTTTTCACGTTTTAGTCCCGAGAGAATAACCAGTAACTTTAGCTCCAAATGTTTTGGGATGAAAACATCGTTTTTTGAGTAGATGAGATGAAAATTAACATTGTAGCCTATGTCGCTCGGGCAATAATGACAAATCGATTGAAATATCATTTGTGAAAATGTGACAAGGGATTCAGTTGCTACGGTGGAACAGACATACATGCCCACATACATAGACTGCTAAAATCATTACCCTTCCTCTTGGCTTTGCCGTAGTGGGGTAAAAACAAGTACTTAATTTTTACTTAACTTTCCGAGTGCCGGAGCAAGCACCAGTGCGTTTAAAAAACTATAATTGTGTATTTTTTACATTTCGGCCATTAGCTGACTCTCTACGTAAGCAACCCGTTTCTTTGCATAAATAATAAAAATGTATTGTTATAAAAAAATCGGCATTATACCGTTGGGACAGAGTCAAAATATTTGGAGGGAGAAGGAGGAGACATTTGCCTAGCATTGGGGTTAAATTAGTAAATATGTATTTAAACCAAAAACTATGTCACTCGAGGTGAAGGATTTTAACCACACGAACGAACTAATATTAAATCTTTTCTAAAGGGGCATTCTAATACTTCATTAGAATGCCCCTTTAGAAAAGATTTAATGAAGCGCCATGAAGTATGTGTAGAGGTGCGAATGAAACAACCGTTCTGTAGAAACTTATATTAGCGACTGCAGTCAAAATAGCATTACAAACTATATCTTATACTAAGTACATATATTACCATAAGTAACTCGTACTTCAACACCGGGATTGTGAAAAAAAAAGAGAAAAAAAATGCTAATCTTACGTAAGAAACATTTTTGTTCTGTCCTTATGCACTAGATCTATCTTCCCATTTTTTTCAATCTTAACATTTATTCCCATATCTTCTACAACTCTGTAAGGTCCATCATAAACACAATCAAGTTAACGAGAGTTTTCTTTTTTTATCAAAATTAAGTCATTTTCATTATAAGATACAGGGTTACATTTCAAATCATAATAATCTTTCCTTTTCTCCTTACATTTTATTAAATTATTTCAAGCATCCCTTAATGCTATTTGAAGCTTATATTTTAAATCTAAACAGTTATCGTCAGCGTTATACAGTGGATCTACATTATTTTCTAAATTATTAGGCAAACGACATTGTCTACCGAAAACAAGTTCGAAAGATGTATATTTCGTTTGCGTGTTAATACAAGTATTATAACTAAAACACCAAAATGGTAGCCAATACGACCAAGAATAACTACTATTAGTACAATAAGTCCTTAAAAATACACCTAAATGTTTATGCGCTATTTCCAACGAACCGATCGACTGATGGTGGTACGCAACTGAGGTCAGTTTTTCTATATTTAATAAACTACACACCTGTTCCATAACCTGAGAAACAAATTCTGTGCCCCTGTCCGTAGCTATAGATTTTGGGATACCAAATCTCAATATAAAGTTACTTACTAAAGCGTTGGCTACTGTAACCGTTTCTTTGTTAGTTAAGGGATACGCCTCTATGTATTTAGTCAACTCACATTGGAGCGTTAAAATATAACAATTACCTGACTCATCTTTATCTTAAGGTCCTACTAGGTCAAGGAAAATTTTCTCGAATGCTGTCGTCGCTGTTGTAGTAATACTTAAAGGCTGTTTAGTATACTTACCTTGTTTCATTTTCTG
The DNA here is from genome assembly GCA_943193695.1 of Acrobasis suavella. NCBI lineage: Eukaryota > Metazoa > Arthropoda > Insecta > Lepidoptera > Pyralidae > Acrobasis > Acrobasis suavella. The sequence continues at coordinate 38,249,214 of OW971928.1, forward strand.
ACACATATTACACTTACTTACATATCTACGTACATCTATATTTAGTCCTGGCCAGTAATATTTTCTTTTTATATTATTTACCATTCTAGTCATTCCTGCGTGTGCACTAGTGGGCAACAAATTATAGTTGTTTAGTACAAATTGTTTTACTTTGTCATCAAAAATTCTTTCAACTCCTTTTAAAATACATATTCGGGGACCGGTCAATTTTTTTAAAGACTTTATTTCACTACATATTCCTTTTATAAATTCTTCATTTTTGTCATTTTTCACTATGCATAGTTCCTTTACCTTTATTTTTTCACAAAACTCAGTAAGCTTAGTTGCAAATTCGGCTCGCGAGAATTGCAATCTAAAGCTTAAATTGATAAATAACGTCATTTTATTCTCTACATACACAAACAATCTTTTTCTACTACTTTGATATTTTCTTTCTTAGTTTTACTTATAACATCTCCTTTCACTAACTTCATTTCTATAGAGTCACTTGGCTGTCTTAATAATTCCACAACCCGTGGTTGATCAGGCCACGTGTCAGTGTCTTTATTAAGTTCAGTTTGCTCATTCTTACTATTCTCTTCCATTCTTCTCTTCTGTGCTCTAGTTGTCACCGCTAAAACCTGTTCAGTCGCGTTTTTTAATTCATCGGATGTTATAATAATTCTAAACAAAGCATCTGCGATTACATTGTCCTTGCCTCTTACATACACTATTTAAAAGTCTTATTCCTCAAGTATTAATCGATCAATGAATCGAAAAAAAATAAATAGATCAATGGCTTGTGATCTGTCATGATTGTAAATTTTCTGCCAAAGAGATACATAGGGCGCACTATAAGTTTCCGGAACTGGCCACTTACATAAACAATATTTAAAAATTTATTGCAACATTTGAAAATAGAACTCTTTGGCTGTAGAATGCAGTTTGTTTCATCTGACTGTCTTTTGTTTTTACCTTGTGGCGCCATTTAAAAAATTGTGTGTCTGCATCAACATGGATTTAACTCGGGAAAATTTTCGTAGTATGATTTTCTACGATTTTAAGTGTAATTTGACAGCTCAACAGAGCATCGCTCGGCTTGAAACAGCTTTTGGCAATGAAGCACCATGCAAGACAACTGTTTATAGCTGGTTTGCAGAATTCAAGCGTTGTCGTATCAATCTCAGTGACGAATCTCGCGATGGTCGGCCGTCCACCGCTGTGACCAACAAAAACATCGATGCTGTGCGCCGTATGATTGAAACAGACAGGCATGTGACCTACCATGAAATTCGCGCATCCTTAGAAATAGGCATGAGTCAAATACAATTAATCCTACACAAACATTTGGGTGTGAGAAAGCTGTGCTTGCGGTGGATCCCACACAACTTGACCGAGGCTCAAAAAACGGACCGCGTCACTTGGTGCAGTGCCATGCTTACCAGATTCAACGAAGGTGCGTCAAATTTGGTGTGGGACATAGTAACAGGTGACGAAACATGGATTTATTGCTACGATCCCAAAACAAAGCAGCAATCGAGCGTATGGGTCTTTCAAGATGAGCCGAAACCAACCAAAGTGGCGCGCGTGAAAAGTGCATCTAAGCGGATGATTGCTTCTTTTTTTAATAAAACTGGACACGTGGCTACTGTTGCTTTAGAGAATCGTCGTACAGTGAATAGTGACTGGTACACGACCATTTGTTTGCCGGAAGTTATTGACGAACTCCGTAAAAATAACCGTAAACGCCGTATCATCCTGCACCACGACAATGCAAGTTCTCACACGGCCAGACAGACAAACGACTTTTTGAAGGCGAAAAATGTAGAACTCATGAGTCATCCTGCATACAGTCCCGACCTGGCACCTTGTGACTTTTTTCTGTTCCCAAAAATTAAGAACCAATTACGTGGTCAACGATTTTCATCACCAGAAGAGGCTGTCGAGGAGTATGAAAAACACGTTTCAGAGGTCACCACAGAGGAGTGGCACAAAAGTTTTCAAAACTGGTTTCATCGAATGAAAAAGTGCATAGACGCCAAGGGAGATTATTTTGAAAAACAATAAATTAATTTTGTACCTTTAATAGTATTTTTTCATATTCATTCCGGAAACTTATAGTGCGCCCCACGTATGGCCTAAAATACTTTACCGCCCAAACTACAGCTGTTAATTCTTTTTGTATAACGGGATAGTTTTTTTTTTGGTTTTATTCAATGGTCTACTAGCATATGCTACTAGTTTCATATTTCCATTACATAATACAGCTCCTACGGCCACATCAGAAGCATCTGTTTGTAAAATTTATTCGTTTGAATCAGAGAAATCGGGATATTGTAATATCGGTGAAGTCATTAATGAAGTTTTCAAATAATCAAATGCATTTTGACACTCAGAGTTCCAAACAAAAGTTTCATCTTTTTTTAATAGACGATTTAAAGCAGTCTTTCCTAAAGTGGGCGATAACGCCCCCTTGTGGGCGCTGCAGGTCTCAAGGGGGGCGGTAAGAGACCCAGAAAGAAAATGTTTTTTTTTTTTTGCTAGGAGCTTTATTTAGCTAGGAGTCCTCTTAAACAACGACTGCAAGAGCTCTCAACTCTCAACAACAACTTGTGAACATCAACTAATATGAATTAAAAGATTGCTCAAACTCGGTTCTATATTTCTCTCCGCGTGGTTCATATATCTGTCCTATTTTACTGAATATAGAAAAAATGAAAATCATGTCAATCGGTCGCTCCGTTTCATAATGAAAGTAGACACAAACAAACAAATAAAAAGGCAACAGACACACTTTCGCATTTTAATAGTTATTAGTACTCGTAGATATCTATCATGTTTTAACAAGTTTTTGTTAAATAACCCGAATTGTGCATTCCTGTATCAGTTGGCTGGTTCATTGAATACTTGTTCGGACTTGTTGAGTACGATTGAGCGTCGAATGAGATAAACGAGTTTATGCATGTTTGTTTTATTCCTGTCGGTGCGTGCTGCTTAAGCATTCCTATATAAACAATGTAATATTTATTTTATTTTCATTTGTGGTTTCGCGCGCAATAGATGAGCAGTACTTACGCCTCCTCTACACTACTCGCGAAGTTGAACGTATTTCTCAAAGCAAAACAATGTCGGAAGTAAAAAAGAAGAGACGGCAATACTGTGCGGAATAAATTAAATTCGGATTTATTGAAAATCCCACAAACCAATCGTCGCCTTTGTGTCTTCTATGTCTAAAAACATTTTCGAATGAAGCAATGAAGCCTTCAAGGCTGCAAGATCATTTGAATAAAATGCATCCAGATAAGAAAGACAAGAATGTAGCATATTTTCAAGACCTAGAGAAGAAGCATAATACTCAGCCAAGAGTAGCAAAACTATTTTCGGCGGCTGCTAAGCAAGATGACGACGGACTTCGAGCTTCGTACAATATCTCTTTGTTAATTGCTCAAAAGGGCAAACCACATAACATCGGAGAAGAGTAAATATTGCCAGCAATAAATGAAGTAATAACTACTGTGCTTCATAAACCAGCCGCAGATATTATCCGAAAAATTCCTTTGAGTAATAATTCTGTGCAAAGACGAATTGATGAAATGGCTGAAAACATTGAAGAATCATTGTGCGATCACCTGAGGACAAGTCAATTCTCAATTCAGCTCGATGAGTCCACTTTACCAACTAATGAAGCATTGTTGTTGTCTTACGTGAGGTTTATTAAAGATGAGAAAATATGTGAAGAACTATTATTTGCTAGAAATTTAGAGACCGATACAAAAGGGGAAACCATATTCAATACATTGGAAAAGTTTTGCGATGAGAAAGAGATTCCTTTGAAAAATATTATTTCAGTTGCTACAGATGGCGCTCCGGCTATGACAGGGTGCCATAAAGGCTTCATAGCGTACTTAAAAAATAAAATTCCAGATGTCCTTGGTGTACATTGCGTTATTCATAGACAACATTTAGTTGCTAGAAACTTAAGTGAAAAACTATTTCAATCACTGCAATATGTTATCAAAGCAGTCAATAAAATCCGCAACAGTTATTTCATCAGGTTTGTGTTACTAATGACGAGGATTTCAACCGTTTGTTGTTTCATACTGAAGTTCGTTGGCTATCAAGAGGCAATTGTCTGACTCGATTTTACAACCTGTTTGACTCTGTTATAGAGTTCTTGGAAACTAAAGATACAAAATTGCACGACAAGCTCATAACATCAAAGAATGATATAGCTTACATGACAGACCTGTTTAAATTGTTCAACGACATGAATCTCCAACTGCAAGGCGATAAACTAAATTTAATTTAAACAAAAAACGTCGTTGCTGCTTTCGCAGCCAAACTGCTTCTACACAAAAAGAATATGGGCAGACGTGAGTTTCACAATTTTCCAAATTTATCAGTATCATGCAGTAACGACGAATTGTTTGCCTACTGCCAACATTTGGAAAACCTCCACATTGACTTTACCGAACGATACCAGGACATTTTGAACTTGAAAATACCAGACTGGGTGTTGGATCCGTTTTCAAATGTCAACACAGCAATGTCACCTCAGCTGGAAGAAGAACTTATAGAATTGACAACAAACGAGGAAATAAAAATCAAGTTCACGCAATTGTACCCTGGATTGTGGTCAATCGTTCAACGATTCTTGATAGCATTCCCATCGTCATATTTGTGTGAACGTGGATTTAGTGCTGTGACAACACTGCTTACTAAAAAGAGAAATCCTTTGCTTGTTACCGAACGTGGCGACTTGCGACTGTTCTTGAGTAAATTGGAACCTGATATCAACAAACTTATTAAACAGCATCAGATTCATCCTTCACATTAGTTTTTATATAAGGATTGATTATTTTAGTTATATTTTTAATAAAAGATACTCTGTTTTAATACTATAAAGTTGCGTTTCAATAATCATTCTTATTGGCAGGTGGAGCCCGTAAGAGTTAACTTGAGACCTAAGCGCCGTTGTATGTTACCTACTGCGCTCAGGTTTCAAGTTGCGGGTTATAGTAAAAGTTTCGTTTAAAATTCTCCGTTAATATACATATATAGGTCACAATAATTAATTAATTTAATTTGAAGTTATAGTGGTTTTTAAATAGGTGAAAAAATGGGGGCGCTAAAAAAATATTTATTCTCAAAGTGGGCAGTAGACAAAATAAGTTTGGGAACCACTGATTTAAAGGCATGGTAATAGTTGCAAAAGATGGTACAAATTTTCTATAATAATTGCAGAAAGCAACAAACCGACTTAGTTCATCTACATTTTTCGGTACTGGATATTTTTCTAAAATTTTATTTTTCTCAGGATCAGGGGAAACTCCTGCAGATACCAAGTAAGTGGCCTAAATACAATATTTCTTTTTTGAGAAATTGACACTTAGCGGGATTCAATTTTAAATTTACCTTTCTCAATCTTTCGAATACGTCTGTTAAATTTTGGTTGTGGACTGCCAAAGAACGACCAAATATGATCAAATCATCCAAATATATAAAACACTTCTCAAAAGCTAGACCTGACATTGCTATTGACTCTACTGAAAGCACTACATGAAGTTTCAAGACCCATCGGCAATCGCTTTAACTGGTAATGTCCTGTACTCGTAGAAAAGGCTGTATATTTCCTGCTCTCTGGATCTAATCTCACTTGATAATACCCTTGTTGTAAATCTAAATCAGTGAAATAGATGGAGCCTGATAAGGAATCTAGTATGTCGGTAATGTTGGGTAATGAAAATTTATCATCAACAATATTTTCATTAAGTTTCCGGAAATCAATAACTAAACGCCACTTTTTGGAACCATCAGATTTTTTTGGCACTAGCAAAATAGGACTAGACCATTCACTTGTAGACTCCTCAATGATTTCATCTTGGAGCATTTTATTTATTTGTTTATTAACTTCTGGCTTTAAAGATTGAGGTAATCTATATGGTTTAGTATAAATAGGGTTAATGTTATCTCTTAATTTTAAAGAGTGTTCAAAGATATTAGTAGTTTCTAATTTATCACCTGGCAAAAAGAAAATATCAGAATATTTGGTACATATGTCTTTAACAGACTCTTTCTCTTCCTTATTTAAATTCTGTAAATTAATTAAAGTCAACAAAGTTCCAGCCCTTTTATGGTTACTTTCACATGAACTAAAGTTTAAATTAGCGATTCAACATCAATATCTAAATTATACAATCTCACCTCAAGCGAGCTTGTATTTAAAATTTTAATAGGGATTCTTTTATTTTTAGGGCGAGCAATAGCTCCAGCCAAAAACAGTCATTTTTATCTCTCTAGGACTCACAAAACAATCATCTTTCATTTCCTTATCCAGATAAACATAGTGAATAGTTTCACTTCGAGGAGGTATTACCAATGAGTTACTGTTCTCGAGTTTATTGTGAATTGGTATCTTACAATATTTACCTTCCAATTTTAATGTCAATAATTTTTTTCCTAGATCAATATTCGCTTCATGTTTAGTCATGAAATCAATTTCCAATATACCATCAACTGCAATAGGCAAATTTTTGAAAACGTAAAAATTATTTTAAAATTTTTCTCCTTCAAACGAATGTATACCTAAATTTACATAACCAGATGATTTAATTTTTCCTCCGATCCCATCAACTTCTAGTTGATCATAACAGATTTGGCACTCCCTTGGTAACACCTCTTCTTTAAGAACCGAAATTGACGCTCCGGTGTCCAATAACAGAACATATTTTTGCCTATCTCTATAAAAATTTACAAATTTAGTAGAACTTTTACAAGCAAAAATAAAGTTATTCATTACGAAAAAACTGATCTACTCTTTCATTGCATCTATTTTGTTTCGAGTTGTCAGAAGCCTGGGTATTGGCATTTTGGGGGATAGTAAAGAGATTACCATTATTATGAAAGCTATTTCCTCCACGCCTGGCTCGTCCACGGCGGTTATATTGACTTCTGCCGCGTGAAGTATATTGAAAAGGTCTAGAATAACCTTGAAACCTTGGCGCGTTGTTGCGATAATTATTTAATTATTTTGATATCTCCCTCTATTACTATTATTAGTATAATACCCTTGAGCACGGGGCAATTGACCTCTGCCCTGTCCACGAAAATAGAGACGATTATTATAGTACGTACCTCTTGTAGATGTTATCTTCATTACCTCGGCTGGCCTGGAAGTAGACGACCTACATTCGTCTTTTGCAGCCTGAATCGCGTCCTTGAGCGACGAATAATTTCGTGCTGTTATAATAGTGCTCACCTTTTCATGCCATCTGAAAATTTTTTTACAACCATTTTTTCGATAATTGGTTTCAACACATTAATTTTAGATACATCACCCTCAGCTTGTGAAATATTTAACTCAGTTAAAAGTTTTTCAAGTTGGGCACCGTATTCATCGATAGTCCTAAAACCCTGGTTTAAGGATTGTATTTGCTCCTGTATTGCAGTAAAAGATTTTGTTGTTAATAACTTTCTACGAAAATCCTTTACCATATCCTTGACAGTTGTATAATTAGTATTCACCCGTAGCTTAGCATTTTCAGACAACCTACCTTTTAAAACAAATTTAATTAGTAATAACTGACCATCACTATCAAGCATATCAAAATACATTTCCACAGCATCAATCAATCGTTTCGTTGTATTTTCCTTATCATCTAAAACTGATATTAAACCACATGCAGTTTTTAAATCAAACTCCATTTTGATCGATTTTTGTTCAGGGGCTTTACACAATGCAGACATTTCAGAAAACAATAACCTAATCTTGCTATAAACTTCTGTAATTACTTCTTTTTCAGATGTATCCTTACTAAAACTTAGACTAGAAAATATAAATTCACTATCTTTAAACAATTCTTCAGCTTCGTGAAGTTTAATCGGCGTAACTGAACACTTATATCTGCTTTGCCCTTTCTTTATAAGGTATTTTCTAATTTCTGTTAATTTCTCATAATTCTTAAGTATTAAATCAGCCATAAGAAACTAAAACTTTACCATAACATTCAAAGATACGTACCATGTACCATCACTACAAACCAAGTGGCATCATATTTTATTCACATAAAATTAATTCTACCTTATTCGAAGCACAGTTCCATACGTTACGATAACATTTTGCTGACAGTTATTTGTCCATCGCGTACTGACCGGAATTCCACGAACAGCTTCTATTTTTAGACACAATTTGATTTATATTATTTTATATTTTATATGTCCAATCTTCTTTTATTTTGACTTATTTATTCACTTATTTTTGACCGCTCTATTTTTCACATTTTAACTTTATAGATCGTATAACGCACTGTATAACGCAAACCGCAAGGGGATGGGGACTTCTCAAACTGCTGCTTCCTCACGTTCAGGATCACGCCTTCCAGACATCCGTAGTCGCATTATTCGCATAAATTCCGTGTTCACCCTCTCTCCAATCCACGATTTCATGTTTTTGTTTTATCTTGAAACACATCAGGGTGAAAATAACTAGAGCAATGATCACCAGCAACATTGTAATTAGGATATTGTTAATCCGGACATGGTTTTCACTCTCCGAAAGGCCTGCGGCATTGGAACCACCCAACGAGGTTTGCGCAATCACTATCTCCTTGTCTTCTGTTTTAGAATAGCTTTTTTCCCATTGTTAGTTTTCACTCCAAACAGTTTTTCACTTAAAACACAACTTATCGTTTCTTCGACCCGATACGAAGTTAAAATCATGTTGCTACATTAGTGCCACAAGGCACACAGGAATGCGCCGACGCTGCACTATTCGCCCGGTACCTCTCGTCGCGCTATCACGAATTCCAAGTACTGGCTAAGGTCGCCATGAAGTATGTGTAGAGGTGCGAATGAAACAACCGTTCTGTAGAAACTTATATTAGCGACTGCAGTCAAAATAGCATTACAAACTATATCTTATACTAAGTACATATATTACCATAAGTACTCGTGCTTCACTAAGAAAGATGTCAAATCTGAAATGTATATAAGTATCTAAGTATTTACAAGAAACAGCGATAAACATAAGTCTGTTCAAATGTCCAAAAGTCAATAAGTCCTGTCCTGAGGCAGAGCGACCGAAATTGCATATGACTAGAAAGTTTTGCGTGGTACTCTAGTTAGTAGGTCACATCAGTAATACCAGGCGCTACTTTTCTTCAAAAGCTACACAAGGCACTAATTATTCCAGATCCATTATATGCGCGATGGACGTTGTCCAAAGTCACCTTCATTGATTACCGGTCATTGTCCGTTTTTGCATCACTATTTGAAACAGACTTTAGAGCAGGTCCACACGGGCGTTTCGTCGGCGCAACGCATCGCAGGGCGTTTCGTCGGCGCAACGCATCGCAGCGCGTGTACCCTTACCCGCTACACCATCCGCTACCCGCTGACGCCTTGAGTATCCTCCCCGCCAACCTCTGTACCCCGCAGGAAGTTTGCGCAAGAAGTAGCCGGACTATAACTTATTGCTTCAATTAAATTGTATGAAACAGGCAAGAAACTTGTAAGCCACGGTGTTAGGGGGCCTTTATTCACATCTTTCTTAGAATGCCCCTTTAAAAAAGATTTAATATTAGTTCGTTCGTGTGGTTAAAATCCTTCACCTCGAGTGACATAGTTTTTGGTTTAAATACATATTTACTAATTTAACCCCAATGCTAGGCAAATGTCTCCTCCTTCTCCCTCCAAAAATTTTTAATTCTTTCCCGAAGGTATAATGCCGATTTTTTTATAATTGTATTATTTATGCAAAGAAACGGGTTGCTTACGTAGAGAGTCAGCTAATGGCCGAAATGTAAAATATACACAATTATAGTTTTTTAAACGCACTGGTGCTTGCTCCGGCACTCGGAAAGTTAAGTAAAAATTTAGTACTTGTTTTTACCCCACTACGGCAAAGCCAAGAGGAAGGGTAATGATTTTAGCAGTCTATGTATGTGGACATGTATGTCTGTTCCACCGTAGCAACTGAATCCCTTGTCACATTTTCACAAATTATATTTCAATCGATTGGCATAATTGCCCGAGCGACATAGGCTACAATGTTACAAACAATAAAGTTAAGAGTAAAAAAAAAATTCATCTCATCTACTCAAAAAACGATGTTTTCATCCCAAAACATTTGGAGCTAAAGTTACTGGTTATTCTCTCGGGACTAAAACGTAAAAAAGAAGATCTCTAGGGATTAAAACCAATTTGAAATCAGAACACGAGTTGTAGAATCAAAAATAATGTTGGCAGTCCAGCAAAAAAAAAGAAGAATTTTGTTTTAAAATAAAAAGTAACTGGCACAGACTTAGTGATTTTTTAAATTTGGAATACATATCGTCTTCAACATGGACCCATGTAGGTTAAATTTTTCATGTTCTTTGCTTCGGTAAAAGTATAGTTAAAAAGCGCAATTTTTTCCTTTGATTCAAGTAATTACAGAATTTTTAGGTTATTTGTATTACATTTCATGTAATTATTATGTAAATGTGAATACTTTTTCGTGAGTTTAACCTATAGTGAATAGTTATCAAGTTTACATATAAAAATAAAAAGATATGAAGGACCACGCAAACAAAGTTATGAGTGAACATTTTATCTTAAGTTGGTGGTCTTCGAAAAATATTTCTTAGTATTTATTGCTTATGCTATTCAGCTGGCGAATATGCAAGCCCAGTGTGGGCACGCTGAGCACACGCCAAAAATGTGGATGTTACCCTTAACGTTACGTGCAGAATTATCACTGGAACTTTAAAGCCTACCCCATTATGCCAGTTATATACGCTATGTGGAATAGCCCCACCTAGCGTTCGGCGTACTGTTGCCTGTGAAGAAGAAAAATACAAACAGACACATGACAGCAAACATCTGCTATATGGGCAAGAACCTCACCCACCGCGTCTTAAAAGCCGCAACAGCTTTTTGAGACAGCGTAGCTTACCACCTAAAGAAGCCTCGAAGACTAAACTCACACTGTGGCAAAATATGTACCCGTCCTTACCATCTGACATTCCACCTGACGAGAAGCTGCCCCCGGGTAAGGATCTCCCCTGGGCTGTTTGGAAATCTTTAAACAGACTCCGATCTGGTACAGGGCGATGCCGGGAGAGCAGAGCCAAATGGGGTTGGAACTCAGTTGTGTGACTGTGGGGTCACACAATCCATGGACCATCTTTTGTCATGTTCCAACTGCCCGATTCCTGGTACTAAGGCAGATCTGAATATGGCTAATGACAGGGCGGTTGCCGTGGCTAGGTTCTGGTCTAACAATATCTACTATGAGCCATTTCGACTCGATAAGAAGAAGATTGTACGAAAACGACACCAAACAAAGGTTGAAGATCTTAACAAAACGTCAACCATACAAAAAAAAATATTGTTTCAATTAAAGTGTACGCAGCAGTCAAGGAATTTGCACTGTGTAAATGGGCCTTAATACTCACTTTGTCCTTAGCATTATGCAATAAAGGCGCTTGCATGGCCGTGCACATTTCTCTCGCGTCGTTTGAAGCTGCCAATCGCTCGCAAGCACGTAAAGTTTCAGCGCACGCGAGTTGCGCCCAACACGCGGCCGCGCCTTCGACCGCGTGGGCGTTCAGTAGGGATAGTTCTACGAGGGTGTTGTGGACCGTACTAATACAGCGAGATGCTATCTGGAAACAAAGTTATTTGCATGTTGAATAAATGTTAGAAATGCATACATTGTCCCAACACTATTCACTCAAATTGCATGCTCATCAGTCTAGCTAATAAGAAACGTAACTATGTTTTATTGGTTTTAGTGTAAGCAAGTATTGTCTTCAATAAAACTAAAAATTAAATTATATACAAAAGAAAACAACCGACTTTATTTTCTTTCAGGGGTTTCTTCCATATCTCCAAAGTTCTTCTTTATATGTTCACCAAATTAATATAGGACCAACTGTGGCGAAGATGTCGCGAAACATACATATATACAAAAAATACAGGTCAAATTGATAACCTCCTCTTTTTTAGAAGTCGATTAAAAACTTTATCTTTTAAAGTTTTGCCACTTTTGACAGTCCGTATTTATTTTAAGACCTATTAGATAGACTGTAATATTAAGACCCATTTACACGGTGCAAGTTTCTTACATGTTGCATACAATTTAATTGAAGCAGTAAATGATTTGTACTGTTAACGTTTTGTTTAGATCATGAAAGTAATTTATTGCTTTCATTTAATTGGGGTGACGACAGGGTTAGAAAAATATAATTGTAATTAGTCCGTCTTTTAGATCATCCAAAAATAATGGATCCATATTTTTTAGTTTGCCTAAAAAGTAAAAATTCACAAAGATACGAAGCCTCAAAGTTCCGGAGGGGGAACTTGCGACGTCACCTCTATGTAAAAATCTTACTTAGCCGTGACGTCATGCAAAATTTCAATGCGCTGTATCATTGTTATTATTTGTTCTTGAAAAAATAGGTTCACAATATTTTTTAATAATCTAACCAACGGGCAAAAAATATTTTTCCATTCGTCATGCCTATTATACGCAACAGGCAAGAAACTTGCAGTGTGTAAATGGGCCTTTAATCTTATTGTAGTGCATGCTTGGTTTTTTCATATTATCACACTTACACACACGCAGGCAAAAGTTGAATAAAATATTAAATGGCAGTAATTTGTTTTGAAAAATAAAACAAACAAAACAAAAAAGACTGTATTTACGTACTTGTAAAAAAATACTCTTGTTATGATCATGATCATTTTCCTAGAAACGAAATAGAAAATCAACATTAAATAGGTTTTTTTATACGAGTATTTTGATGATTTCATGACTTGAAATGATAGTGATTGATAAAACCCGCGCATACAAAGAGCTGATGCCACCACACCAGCTTAAAAAAATCTGGCACTGATTTTAGTTTCTACACAAACATAAAGTCAAAGTCAAAAATTATTTATTTGGGTATATCTCTGAATATTTATATCTTTGGGTATTTGTATCTTTGGGTATTTGTATCACTTGATAATTGTCTTTTTTTTTGGATTTCTTAATAGGTAGTTATTGATGTAAGATCATACACATACGAAACGAAGTAGATCATGATTATACACACATACTATCACGTCTTTACCCCTAACGGGGCAGAAACAACATTATGGGTCTTGCGGCTCTAAGCAGACAGAGCCCAGGGCCACAAGACTCAAAATCCACTTTTAGCTTGATGGTGATGGAAAAAGATCCCAATTAGTGTGGTCGTTAAAATAGGTGCATCGATCAAGTATTACATAGGGGTAATGAAAGTGATGAGGAGGCTGGCATAGGTCAGTAGAAATTAGCGCGAAAAATGGGAGGCCTTTGCCCAGCAGTGGGTTTGATATGGGCTTAGATAAGGATAATGATTAAGAATCCCCTTACCCTAGACTTTTTTATACAACCGTCGTCTAGCTTTTAGTTTGAAATTACATGTGAGATGTCAGCAGTATTTCGTAATTTTAAAGTAATTGCATATATATCTAGACATGTAACTAGTTTTCGACAGTCAAATATAAACTTGAAAGAAAATACGAGAGTGTAGAAGTTTTCCATACCGATGGTAAAATACGATATAATCGACTATATTATCTTAAGTTCATATTTTGACTGTGAAAACTAGTTATATGCCCTAATATAGGGAATTTCTTTGAAATTACATAATTGCGCCATGCCTAAAATGCCGTTTAGAAATAAAAGCTAGACTACGTTTGTATGGGAAAGTCTGATTTTGTCTAGAGTCTAGGGTAAGGGGACTCTTAACCTAGAATATTAAAATTATTTAAAAAAATTACGTAATAAATTTTCGAGAGTGCAAATCTCTGAAATCGCAGTTTACCTGAAATTGCAGTGTAACAGTGTTTTTTCAAATGTTCACTAATAGAAATAGTACACTTACAAAATTATTTCAGCTAAAACTACTTTCAAACTATCGCGTTGCATCATTACTAAATTATTGCATACGGGAATTAACGCGATACAAACCTTTTTATTGTTTTAGAAGGGTGTTATAAGTTGGATCTCAATGTTTGAGTTATTGGGGGTGAAGGCTTGAAAGTCGGGGATATTTTAGTTTGCTTGGCAAATACACTTGTGTTTCAGTATGAATTAATTTAGTATTTCAGCTAAATCAAACGAAACAGTTGGACAAGGCGAGTCCAAGCCATCTAACTGCAGTATAATTGCACTGCATTCACAGTTGGCCGGCCATGGGGAAAATATTGGAATTCTAGGCTGTAATGTATTAGTCTAGCCGTACTTGCTCAAGTATCTCATTTACTGAATACCGGGTGTGATACCGCCGCGACATATACCTCAGCTGGTTCATATGAATAACTTTTAATAAAGATCAATGCTGAGATCTTAATAAAACAACTGGTCAAGTGCGAGTCAGGCTCGCGCACGAGGGGCTCCGTATATCTGTCTGTAAAAAATCACGCTTGTTGTATGGGCAGTTGCACTTAAATATTTATTGTATTCTGTTTTTAGTATTTGTTGTTATAGCGGCAACAGTAATATATTCTGTGAAAATTTCGAATGTGTAGCTATCACACACGCGTTTTAAAGATACAGCCTGGTGGCAGACAGACGGACAGGCGGACAGCGGAGTCTCAGTCATCCGTTTTTACCCTTTGGGTACGGAACTCTAAAAATAGACTTTTCCATGCAAATTGTTCAATCGGCTGAACACGTTTTTACGGATGAGCCTTTGCGGAGCGGACAGCGAGTCCGTAGACTCGCCGCTCAAACACTCGCCCTGCTGATGATTGTCTAAACCAGAGGTTCCCAAACTTATTTTGTCAAACGCCCACTTTAAAAAATCTGTTATTTTGTAGCGCCCTCCATTTTTTTCACCATAAAAACCTGAATCACATATTTGTCTTGCCTGTAGTTTAATTCAACCTATATTCCAAACTAGACATTTTTACAAGAGAGAGCAATAATAATACATACACCAGTACATTAGAGTATCTTTTATAAAAAATAACAATAATCAACATTGTTAATTTTAAATAAAAAAAATAGCAATAGTAATACAATTTTACAATAATAAAGAGTATCGGAAGTGGGGACCTCACCTGCGTAACTTTAAAACACGAAATTTTTTCAGTGTTTGATTCCTTTAACGATATAAATAGCGTTGTGAACGCATTAAAATAATAAATATTAATTACATTTTTAGTTTATATTTGTACAATAAAAAAGGATATAAATATGAACTAATAAATGGATGTTGTTTAGTAAGAGGATTCTGATATCAGGGAATTTTAAAATATGAAATAGCTGAAGTTATAAATCACTCATTGCTTAAATCACATCAGCGCCCCCCAACTTTATTCTGGGCCCGTTACCCCCTTAAAGCCTCCAGCGCCCACAAGGGGGCGTTATCGCCCACTTTGGGAAAGACTGGTCTAAACCGATCGAAACTAGTCTGCCTTTTGCGAGTACACAAGAATGCTTTTTTACCGGCTGTCTGTTTGTCTGTTCGTCTGTTTTCGCCTACAGGTCGCACTTCTCAACCGATTCTCGTGAAAAGAAGGTTCGAAATAAGTTTTTCGATTTTTTTTAAATGGTGAAATATGGGGGTTGATTACTTATTCTATTAAAAATATAAGATTTCAGCCATTAAAAAAAGAAACGTCTAAACAAAAACGGGGCACAGACGTGAGCAGGCGAATCGGGGTTATGGGCGTGTGTGGTGTGGCACTCGCGAGTCGCGGTATTGCCATAGATACGGATTTGTTTGTATGTGTCCGTGCCTCGTCTTTTCTAGATAAAAAGACGTAAGACGCGTCGCGACTTTTGAGAACAGATGTTCTCAAAAGTCGCGACGCGTCTTACGTCTTTTTAAGACGCAACTTTTTTGTCAGAATAACTTTATTACCGGATAAGCCATTGAATTATCATCACACTAATATTATAAAAGCGAAAGTTTGTGAGTGTGTATGTTTGGTACTAAACTACGCGCAAACGGCCGGACCAATTTTAATAAAATTCGGTAGGCAGGTAGCTGTCACCGTGGAGTAAAGCATAGGCTACTGCGGGTAACACCGCGGGGTGCAGCTAGTATTTACTTAATTCAATGGGATAAACGCGAAGTCTACACAGCTCATAGAGCCAAGAGTAATATTAATCTTTTATTGCACCAACGGCATACTACACCTAATCAATTTATTTTCTAATCATGAAACAACCAAATTGGATACTCGTATATATGACCAAAACTGCAAAGCTTTCTATATCACTGTTGTATGTAAATAAATTGGTATTAAAACATTAATTCGTGCGTGTAGCCATTGCGGCGAATGGACGGCGGCAATTAGTAAATTGTTGGTTTCAGTTCAATGTGCCCAGTCCAGTCAATTAAAGAATTACTGTCTATAACTCACTAGTGTGTAAAGTACAGTATCAAGTTGATTGTTTGTGTAACTGTTTACAATTTTTTTGTATAATGTTTTATAGGTACAGATAGGGGTAGTGACTGGATCAGAAAAGGCAACAAAGAAAATGTAGTTAATTAGTCCGACGGTTAAATAATGGACCTATGTATATTTTTCAGTTTATCAAATGAGTTAAAAATCATAAAGATACAGAGCATAGAGTGGGTGATCGTAAGTTAGTGATCACGATTTTGTGAAAATCGTAGAAAGCCGTGACTTACGAGGGGTGCTCAATAAATACTGATAATGCGATACATTCTCCTTGGAAAGAAAAAAAATAAATTCTGGCAAGCTTGGCCCAGACATTAGATAGAATGATATTAAAAAAAGAAGTTCATTTTCTCTTTTTTTTAAATGGCAGTCATTTGTTTGCGCCGTGTCAGAACGTGTTCTTAGAAAAGAAATGAAATAAGGGGTTCATGTTCTTCCATATTCTACCGTTGCGCGTTGGTGTGCTGAGTTCAAGCGAGGAAGAACTTCCTCTAACGACGACCAAAGCACGGGACGCCCTACATCGGCAGTGACTGATCAAATGATTAAAAAAATTGAACACATTGTCTTGGCGGATGGTCGTGTTACTGTTCGTAGAAAGATTTCGGTAGGACTTGTCCTTAATATGTCCATAAGTGCGAAATGAACTCGCGTGAAGAGGGTTCCATACAATATACAAAAGTATTTAAATTAATAAAAAAATATCACATTTAAAATCCTCACAGTAATTCGCGAGTTACTAGCGCTATCTAGTGTTGTTTTAGTGAACTATTTTCTGTAAATGTACATATTATATTGAGTTTACCACTTTATTTTCATTTGATAGAATTTTTATAGGTTTTCTTGTAATCTACAAGCAATGAATTATAATTTGTATTCTTTTTAAAATTAACTCTATAATATTTTTTTAATAAAATATTTATTACTTTGCACATCTTTGTTTGAGACATAAGATACACCACCCTTCCAAATTACACCTGATTTGGTCCAGTAGATTCGGAGAAAATTGGCTGTTACAGATGGACGTACAGACAGAAACACAAGTGATCCTATAAAGGTTCCGTTTTTTCATATTTTGTACAGAACTCTAAATACTTAACCCCTTACCTGTCACTGGGAGGAATTCCTCCCAGGTCAATTGTTTATCTATTGTTTTATTATTTGCAACAGATGAAGAGTTAAACAATATCTAAAGACAGTGGGAGCCCAGGTTTTGACATCAACTGAAATACAGGAGTAATGTGGCCGCATTCTATAAACAGAGTTGGACGTGGGTAAACACACTTGTGAATCTTCTTGACGGGGCTTAACCCAAAAAAGATAAAACAAAGTGTGAAAAGACTTACCTCCTTAGGCTTAAACATAAGTAGTAACATGGCACTTTGACGTTGAAATAGATAGCTCCTAAAGTCTAATAGAGATGCTTTCTTCTTTATGATTAGTTCCCGTAAATGTTGAGGCACCAATGCAGTGAGTTTGACTGCCTGCCAAGAAGTCACAGGCTGTCTGAACGTGTCGAGCCATTTTGGACTCTCAGTCACATTCGAATTGAGCACAAATTGCGAAAAGAGTGCATCTAATTCATCATATTGGACTAGGGCCTCTTCATACAAACCTAGCATTTCTAGAACAAAAGCTAGTTGTTCCTGAAATAAAAGTTATACAGGTGACTTTTTGGAAATACCCTAATTTTTGGACCAAGTTCTGTTTATGATACTAAACTACATTCTATAAAAACAATTAACGAAAAAAGAAAGAAATACGTTATTCGCCTTCCCATACAACTCAGCGCCCGTTCAGATAGATTTTGTATGGATGGACGAAATTTTATTATCGAGTTTCAATAACTTTTTATAGAATGTAGTTCAGTATGTATCATGGAACTGAACTTGCTCCAAAAATTTCGGTGGTAGGTAAAAAGTCACCTGTATAATAAAAATAAAACATTAAAATACATTATTTTGATTAATTAATGAAATGCTTTGTTCCAAACACACGTACAGGTTTGCATGGTTTATCCATGCAAACTTTGCTATATAAGATTAAGTTAATTTAAAGAATAATATGAATATGTACTAGAACAAGTGAGTGAGAGAATATTTCCAACAGTGGGATGTGGAAGACTGTATGATAATGATTCCTGAATTTATAATTAAATATAAAATTTTAATATAACTGATTAAATATAAAATTCCAGTTAGAAAATTCATACCTGTAATATAAAATACTTGCAAAAATCCCAATCTGGATCATTGCGTTTCTCCCTCTGCTCCCGCATGTGCTCCTCAAACTTTATCAATGCTTTGTTGTAAGCGACAAGCACGAAATGCCTGATCTTCGCCACCAAAGACCTCCATGACTCCGCACTCCTTGCTTCAGATTTTATCGGATTTATTACAGAAAGAAACCTATCTTCCGTCTGTTTATTAGCAAAATCTCCTTTGATTTTATCCAAAACTGTAGTTCTTGGTAGTAGTTTGTTTGTTTTACGGATGTCATAAGTTTCTACCAAAACCACCATCCAGTCAGTAATCCCTTCACTTTCTAGGTGCTTGAACCATACATCGATTTCTTCTCTTAAAGTGGTTTTGTAGTATTCTACATCCTGTTATGACGAATCGCAAATTAGCTCTCGATATTTGCATTCTCAAATATTTATAAATACATATCAATTTCATAAGATTTAACATTTGGAGTCCATAATGCACGTGTTATTTAAATTGAAGTCTTGCTCGGCAAACATACTTATCAATGAAATTCTATTACGGTACACGGAACTGGGTTCGGCCATAAAAGTAATAAATATTTCATATCGCCTGGCTGGAAGGCTTCAGGTAGTTGACGAACAAGCTTTCTTTGTTTGTATGTATACAGTTGGCTGAATTAGTAAAAAAAATTACTAGTTTGTTAATGAATTTTGATCTCTATCTACCCATAAATATTGTTTTTAATTAACCATCTCGAACACTTGGATGAAATTCGACTTTGACTTGTTTATTTCTACAAGCATAAAAATACGTGAGAATGGAATTTCTAAACATTAGTAACCTTTAGGTACATATATACCTATTTATCTAGTTATTTATTCAAAGACCAATCTACCATTTGACTAGATTATTGAATGATAATGCTATATTGAATTTTAGTCTATGTGGTGTATGAAAAAGTCTGAGAATACTATCTAGATTCATTTAAGTTCAATTCTCAATACGGAAAATACATCAACAATTTGTGATGGAGATTACATCTTTAATTTGTAGATATAATGATAATCAAGTCTATCTAGGTAATCTAGATTGTCTGGATTCAGTTCCCAGTAATATAATAACAAACTGAATAAACTTTGAGCTTAACTTTAACCATAATCAATCTATTTTGGACATTTATCTTAGACGTCATAAGATAAATTCATATTCAATTTATTCAAGTATATTTTCCTATTGTGACACTCTATTTTACTTCATAAAGTGATTTTAAAATCATTACATGATTATTTTATATAATTTCACATGCAAAATTAATATTCAAATTTTCTATTGAATGAAGGATCGCGTCGAATTGATAACCTTCTTCATTTTGGAGGCTGGTTAAAGGCATGTTGAATTTCGGGAGTTCGGGGGGGTCTAGCACAGGCCACACTGATCAGGTAGAAAAAAAATGATCGTATATCATTGATCAAGGCATTGAAAAGGGCGTTACCTTTCTTTTGACAGCGTGTTTTTATACAGTCTTCGCCCTGGATCGTAATTATTGGGGCGACAATCTTCGAAGGATCAACAACAAGACGTTCGTTAGGGAATTTCGTAAAAGTTTTATTTTAACTCAATAAATGAAGAAGTCTTCAAGAAATTTGTGTTTTGTGGGGTTACGTTGGTTTGACACATAGGTCGTTTAATTGTTCCGCGGTCCCTTGCTTAAATTAAAGTTTTGTAAATTTTGGAATAATTTCATATTTTAGTTTGTCCCAAGTAAATTTTAATAAATGAAATTAATAGTTCTAATGTAAATTCATTCAATTTAGAGTTTCATAGTTGAGTTTAATTAATTATTTAGTTTAGTGTTAATTCAATTTAGTGCCAATCTTATGATTTCCGGGATGGACTGGTTCGAGCCTTGAATTTCTAAAGATTCAATGTTCGTTCAATTTTATCTTTCGTGTCTAAAATTTTAATTTTTTTATAGTTTTGGATCTGTCGAATCGGGGCTTTAATGGTCAAACCTTCATTAGTTTCTGTTTCTTTGGCCTGCAGATATGGAGGGATCTCCAAAGGAAAGAGACTTTAGGTAAATAAGCTGGGTTGTAGCGGCTTGGCGGGCTAATAATAAGTTATTAATCTTGTTAGCTACCTATATTTGTGTCAATGTTTCCTTTGGAATTAGAGAGCCAACGGTCCGAACGGCGTGAAGTAGTAATACTCGCTCTAAGGATAGGGAGACACAAATATAGTCCCATTAGATTTGTTAGATAGCCTGTTTGTGGTCTTCCCATCTCTATAAGATCACAATCAGAATTCGGCGGGCTAAAGGCAGGACCCGGTCCACCCAGACCAGCTCCGTATTGTTATAGCAGCTAGGGCAGAGGTTCCCAAACTTATTTTGTCAAACGCCCACTTTAAAATATCAGTTATTTTGTAGCGCCCCCCATTTTTTTCACCATAAAAACCTGAATCACATATTTGTCTTGCCTGTAGTTTAATTCAACCTATATTCTAAACTAGACTTTTTTACAAGAGAGAGCAATAATAATACATACACCAGTACATTAGAGTATCTTTTATAAAAAAATAACAATAATCAACATTGTTAATTTTTAATAAAAAAATAGCAATAATAATACAATTTTACAATAATAAAGAGTATCGGAAGTGGGGACCTCACCTGCGAAACTTTAAAACACGAAATTTTTTCAGTGTTTGATTCCTTTAACGATATAAATAGCGTTGTGAACGCATTAAATTACATTTTTAATAAATATTAATTACATTTTTAGTTTATATTTATACAATTATAAAGGATATAAATATGAACTAATAAATGGATGTTGTGTAGTAAGAGGATTTTAATTTCAGTGAAATTTAAAATATGAAATAGCTGAAGTTATAAATCACTCATTGCTTAAATCACATCAGCGCCCCCCAACTTTATTCTGGGCCCGTTACCCTTAAAGCCTCCAGCGCCCACAAGGGGGCGTTATCGCCCACTTTGGGAAAGACTGAGCTAGGGGAATATGACTTTGTCATAGTCCATACACACCAGAGTAGGATTTTCAAATAGGCATTTTTTAGGGTAGGTGGGTTTTTTTGTTTTTAGTTAGGTAACCTTTAGATTAGGGCGAGAGAGGCTCTCTCAAAACTCTAGCTAGCTCTAGGTGGATATTTTCTTACACCGGAAAATATCCACGTTAGGAATTGTTCCCTTACACTGTAATATTATATTTTGAAAGATTATGCTGTCACAGCGTATAGTTTGATGTTTGCTGTTCTTATCTTCAAATGATTTGAATTACTTAATCATAAAAAACAACAAATTATAATTAAATCTGAAGTAGTGGTTGGTCGTCGACGGTTTTGTAGTCGACGAAACTAGACCGTTTTTCGTCAACTTTAAACTAGTTTATAAAACAGTCTAATTTTCGACTAGTTTACGTCGTCAACGGAACCACATTCAATAAACTATGACAACGTAAACTAATTGATTATTGCACGATAAAATGACATCAACGTTAACATAGTGAACTAGCTTCTAGTCTTATGTCGATTGATAAACGTGAACTAGATTTAGAATATTTTAATTATATTTTTTACTTATGGTCATTTTCGTTTTTACTTGCCAACCGACTGAATTATGAACATTACTACTAGCAGATGCATATTCGCAGTTTGTACACTCAGTGCATGGATTTCGCGCATGCGACATATCAGCAAATATTTAAGTATGAATGAAGCAAACAGATTGCTTGCTTCGGGTGCCATAGCGAAACAACAAAAAGTTACAATCACGACACGACTAGTCCTGAATGAATGTGTTGACGTTGACTGTCCCGAAAAAAAAAGCATTGACGAGTAAACTAGTTTATCATTTGATGGTAAACTAGTCTAATAGTTCATGGCAGTTAAATGGTTGAAATAAACCTTTTGTTCATTCAACGCTCATCTCTAATCTGAAGGTACTTGTATTAGGATAAATGAAATGCTTATCTCACATTACATTATTATTACTTGAAAATTTATATTTACTCGTTACATGTCAGTTATAGGTCGTTACAGCCAATCATCCCGCAAAGACTCGGAGTCCAGCATTGCAATATTTAGTTGCATTGTCCCACAATTTGTCTAATGCATCCCACAAGTGTATGTTTTATCTCTATGTAAAAAAAAAACAAATCAAGATTTTTAAATGAAATAAAAATCAGGGTCTTACCACACAATCCGTCCAGTAAATGTGAAATATAGGACGCTTCAGCAGATTCAATTCAGCTTGCACCTTATCTTTATTGAATTTGATAAATGATGCCTCAAGGTATACTGGCTTTGGTGGCCTCCCATAAGACCTCCTCCACTCACTCTTGTCCTGTGGTATGGCCGCCACTAACGGCGCCTCCAGCGTACAAAACAAGTTCCAATCCCCCGCGCCTAAATTACAAATTTAGCTAATTAATTACATTCAAAGTTAACATATTGACTCAAACATTTTACATAATCCAAGGCTCTTACATGTTACTATCGGCTTGTTGGTCATTCCTTCACGATCCGCTGGAGAGTTATCGACACCCTTCATTTTTCATCATCAGCAATATTCACCAATTTTTCGGGCATGACACAAATAAACCAGGAATCTACCCACTTATTAGTTCTTTTTTTTAACACTGCAAGTAAACAATTTCCGTAATAGTTGACTATATTCTAATCTTCCGTTTATTATACAATACTTTGTCCCGAATATAATTTCAATATCCCGATGTACTTAAAAATTCCTATTGAAAAATATTACAAAAGCAAGCAGAATTTGTCAGTAAAGTCAACTTTTTGCTGTCAGCCCACCTCCACAGAGTAGAGTAGGTACTTTATTATATCCCAACTCGACAGAGGTGCGTTTTGTTTTCATCCGGACGGAATACGCATGATTCACGGTGCCATTTTTCAGACGCGGAGATACTTAACGCCATTCACAGAGAAGGTACGAGTGCTATTAGCTCGCATGCCAGTACTTTTAAGCATGCGAGATTGCAGCTCATTTTCCGGCTGCACGCACGAAAAAACATGACGCATCGGCATGCGGCGTTACCTCGCTCTGAGGCGTTCCATTTATGGCTTATATTGGCTTAAATTTTGTTGGATTTTCGGAATATTGATTAATATTATTGATAAAATGGCTCGTTAGGGCGACGAAAAAACTTAATTATTCGTCACATTATACAAGTTTCTTTATTAATGTTATCTATTGCGAGTTGCATTGTAAAACTATACTATGCCCACAGCACAGGCATAAGTATTGTATATTGTATAGTATAGTATCGCTGTATGCATGCTAGTTTATCAGCACGGCATGCCGTTTACAAGAATGTGTATTACGGGCTCAAAAAAAATGTAGCTTTTAGAATATTTACTTTCTATTGTATATTCAAAATTTTTGACTTTTTAGGTAGTTTTTGGTAGAAATGAACAATATTTTCAAATTTCAATAATTTTCATCATCTTCTATATTGTCTATGCGCGGTCAAAATGTCGCTTTCTGTTTTGGTATAATCTTGCAATAAAGGAATTAATTTATCCATGATTTTGCGACTGATTACCGATATTTTTATCTATATCAATAGGAAGTAATATTGTTACAACGAACAGGTAAGTTATTTAACGTTGTTAAAGTCATCACTTGATAGATTTGGATGAACGTACAATGTGTTTAATTCTGTCGTTTCCCTGGCTTATTTACCACTACAACCGTCGTATATGTGGTTTATTAACGTTAAACACTTGCTTGTAATCGTTATAATGTGATAAGTATTATTACGGATGCTAGTTTTGTGACTAATGCATTCAGATTTATATTTTTAATTAATTGCATTATAATGTTAATTTGCCTATAATTCCCTTGTTTTTTTGTTTAATATTGCATATTCTTAGCTAATGGTACAATTTAGTACAAATCAAAGTGAGCATATAAGTTTCAGGATATCGTTTTAGTATGAACCTGTAGGAATATTATTGTTGTAGCTATGAATACCACAGCGCCGACATCGGCAGATGCGTGCCTCAGCATCGTGCACTCGCTCATGTGCCATCGACAGGGTGGGGAGAGCGAGAGTTTCTCCAAACGGGCCATTGAATCATTAGTGAAGAAGCTAAAAGAGAAACGAGACGAGCTGGATTCTCTTATCACAGCTATAACCACTAATGGGGCTCATCCTAGTAAATGTGTGACTATTCAGAGGACTTTGGATGGCCGGTTGCAGGTATGTTTTGTTAGAATGTTATAATTACAAAATATTAAGAATATTGGTAGCTTTTATATAGCGAAAGTGACTTAACTTTTAACTGTGCACAAGTGTTATCCTTTTCAAGTTAAGATTGTATGTTTACTTTGCTGGAATGTGACCAGCATACTGCCCCAAATGACATATTTTTAGCAGGACTACTGATGTACAATGGTTTGCTTAGCATCATGTTGATCAATCCATTGTCACACATGGCAAAAGTTATTTGCTTTTTTATAGAGTTGTGATGTTGCATACATTATTAATTTTAACTGCATTACAATGCTTGGATTATTATCTAAATTATAAAATGTAAAGAAAAATTGGCTGTGAGTGAGATTCGAACTCACTTCGTAATGCACTTACAGCATAAATGTGAGTAATGTCCCTCACATTTATGCTGTGAGTACACTACCAATTGTGCTACTCTGACTCGAAGTCACAGTAACCACTGTGACAAATTTTTCATAACATGTTTTAATTTAGATGTTGCATAGATGTTAAAATTATTGTTGAACCGAATTTTCTCATAATACTCACAAAACCTTTTAAATTAGTTGCACATTACCTTAACTTTAAATTTATTAACTTCCATAGCATTATATTGGTTACCATGCACGCCTCAACTGGGGGTCTATGTTTGATTCTTAAAGGAGGCAAATTTTAAATCTTTTCTTTTTGTAATTCGGTCTTCATTTGACGTGACTATGCTAGCCTCATGTGACTTCAAAAAAGTAACATATAACATTTGT
Source organism: Acrobasis suavella (assembly GCA_943193695.1). Classification (NCBI taxonomy): domain Eukaryota; kingdom Metazoa; phylum Arthropoda; class Insecta; order Lepidoptera; family Pyralidae; genus Acrobasis; species Acrobasis suavella. The sequence continues at coordinate 38,274,846 of OW971928.1, forward strand.
GCAACATCAAAGCTCTCCAAAATAATAAATGGCTATTGCCTTTTTGAAATATGTTTCTTAGTTTGAAACTCATTGTAGGTGGCTGGCCGCAAAGGATTTCCTCATGTGATCTATGCCCGCATTTGGCGCTGGCCGGATCTCCACAAGAATGAGTTGAAGCATGTCAAGTTTTGTCAGTTTGCATTTGACCTCAAATGTGACTCAGTCTGTGTGAATCCTTATCATTACGAGAGGGTGGTTTCACCAGGTATTGGTGAGTCTTTTTTATTTCTTTTTAAATCTTTCTTTATAATTTCTTTTTATTTATTGTTTATTTCTAGGCATTTAGGTACATTTTTGTTAGATCCTTTAAAAAGAGCAGTGGTTTTATGGAGTCAAATAAATATAATATTACAAGATTGATGAAATATTTATGCAGATCTTTTATAATTATTATTCTATGTGTTAAATCATGCAATGATTCAAACATTTTAACTAATAAAGTGAAACGTTACAACTTATTCTTGATCTTAAAACCAGACATTTGGACCCTACCTACTTACCCTAGTCATGCTATTGTGAGGGAACAAGTTTGAGCCTAGCCTAGGCACATCTGTCCTACCTATCTATTGTATGCAGAGCTGCATTCACATGCAAAATTGCCTGTTTCATATTTGTGCTCTTCGGCTCACGGTCTGCTACTATCCTGGAATGTTAATTTGCTAACCCTGTCCCTACCCCATTATGGATAAAGACATGGTCGTATAAAATGTATATTTAGGAAAATCAGTATTAAAACTTAAAATAACTTATATGCCTTACATTGCAGATCTCTCTGGATTGACACTCCAATCAGGTCCAAGTAGACTAGTAAAAGATGAGTACACAGCTGGCCTCAGTGGTAATGGTATGGACATGGATACTGGAGAACTGGTGACTATACAACACCATGCCACCAGCCCGAGACACCATCACTCTACCATCCCTCACCATCAGTTCCAGGCGACAAATATTATTATAAATCAGGGACCAAGTAAGGTTACCTACTTAATTCTGTAAGATTCCATTTGATTAACAATTGTGGTAAAGTTCTGAGTCTATGCATACTGTTTTAATGAAGCCATGGCCAGTACATGAAGTGATTTCTCTATGAAGAAAATGTTAACTGTAATAAAACAAAATATAATTGAAAGAAGCACAGTTAATCATAGATTGCCTATGGCTATATTAGTTTTGCCAGTAGAGAATAGTGAATGCTGTTTTAATAAGTTGTCTGCATGTATTAATGTGTTATGCAAGGGCTTAAAAAATACACTGAAATTATAATGAGTGTGAATTTAGTGATACCAAATAACGTTTCACATCTAACATATAAACAAATATTATGAAAATAATGGCCTCTCAAGTTGAGTTTTCAGCTGATCCCAGTTAAGTTTTTAAGGAAAAGCACATTTTTATTTTATTCTTTTATATTATGGAGAAAGATAGTCAGTGTCGTAGACTGAATCTGCCTTTAAAATAGTTTCAGTATATTTTGTTTGACAAAGACTTCTGCATTATTTCGTAATTTGGATTTGTGTTAGGTTAGTTCATTGTGACTTGGAGGAACATTAATTTGCGATTATTTTATTTTGGTAATTAGAAATGTCGCTGAATTATTTTGCAGTGCATGTTAATTTTACTTTGCGTTTTTCGTGTCGATAGCGCCGGAAGGCGTTCAGAACATGTTTTCGCCGAATCACGGACCCCGCCCGCCGATCCGGCCGCCGGGAGCTCCGCCCCAGATGGGACACTCTCCAGCCCAGCAAATGATCTCACCACATGGCAGTGGACAGATGCCTACACAGCAAATGATGCCTGGCACGCCTCAAATGCCCCCTGGTACGCCACAAATGGGACCAGGCACACCCCAAATGGGGCCTGGGACGCCTCAAATGGGACCAGGGACGCCTCAAATGGGGCCTGGTACGCCTCAGATGGGACCTGGAACACCGCAAATGGGGACAAACGTGCCGCAGATGGCGTCTCCAAGAGTGGCGTCGGCACCCACTCAGATGTCACCAGGGACCCCTCAAATGCAGAACATGAACCAAGGCATGCCCATCCCGAGTCCTCAACAGATGGCCATGGGACAGCAAAGGGCCATAGCTCCGAAACTGGAGCCTCCTGATACGATGGATGCAAGAGCGATATGGCTACCTAAAAGAATGAACCATTGTAAGCTTTTATTTTATTTTGCACAGTTATTGAGTACACACTTTATTTTTTGTATGTAGTTAATGAATGTGTTTGACGGCTAATTCGTTATATTCCAGACCTGTTGGTTTGTTAGTATGATTTTTACAATTTATTTCAGCAGCATTGCCAGTCACTATGTCGCCAGGTGGCACAACTCCTCTAATAGATGGAACGTCTACAACCTTCTTTACCACAGAGCAAACTACTACAGACACACAACTCACACAGACTTTGCCAGGTAAAAACATCTTCACTTCTTTTACCTTCGAAATTTCTTAATGTTCTTTTAAAAGAACAAATGTTGTTCGCTTTAAAAAGTGATTGTAACTGGTATTTTCGATACAGTGGGTACAGCAGCTGTGTCACCAGTGGCTGCAGAGACTTCACAGCAGAATGGCTTTGCAACTGCGACCAGTCCGGCGCCTCAACCAAGCCCTTTGCCACATCGTACCCAACAGCAACAGCAAGGTGCAAATTAATTTAACAATGATTAAATAATGTATTCTTTAGATAATTTGCATATATCGTTCAAGAAATTGATACTGTGATAATCTTTAACTTTATACTCCTGTTTCGGCTAAGTAAGTATAATTTTTCACTTTCAATTTTATGACGTAGGTTAAATATACTTATCCTTTAAGATAGACACATTTTGATAGGTAATGTTAAGTGGATAATTAGCGAAATAAATTGAAATGTAAAAGAAATCTAAAGTGAGATGCATATTTTGCATATCGCAAAGGTTTACGCATTATAAGCCCCTTTTCACAAGTTTAATCTTTTTTGTGTTGACCTTTGGTCTTTATTTCAACAAACGAAATGTAAAAAAATCAAGAGCTTGAATGGAATGTATTTGTGACATTACGTGTGAAAAATTGCTTGCTTAGGAGTGGTTTCTCAATAAATTTATAATTTTTTACGTGTGAAAAGGGGCTAATTGGTATTGTATTGGGGCGCAGGCACATGGACGGGCAACAACACGCTGACGTACACGCAGAGCCTCGCCCCGCCACCTGCCGCGCCCTCCGCCGGGCTCGACACACAAGCGCATCACCACCACTACTGTGAGACTAATACCCATAATCCAACTAACAGATTTTTTTAACCAAACGCCTCGGTTACATTACGTTTTCTGCCTGTCATTTCCTAACGCAGGCCGCTTTAAGGAACTTCTTTCCAAAAAGCCACTTTGTGACTTGTAAACGACACATTAGTTCACCGAGGGTGATGAAGAAGAAAAGTTTCAGATCATAGGAATTAGCCTAATTCTCGGCCTTTTCTAGCCAGAAAGTGACTTTATACGTACCTTAAGAGTCCCCTTACACTAGAAAGAATCAGACTTTCCCAAACAAACATAGTCTACCTTTTATTTTAAAACGGCATTGCACTGAAATTGCATATATTAAGGCATATTATTAGTTTTCACCATTAAAAATTTGAACTTAAAAGAGAATATAGTGGATCATATCATGACCTTATTTTTTTATTTATTTAACTTTATTACATGAAATTGTAATCGGCGACCTTCAGTATGGAAAACTTCTACACTCTCAAATTTTCTTTTAATTTCAAATTTGACTGTCAAAAACTAGCTATATGCAATTTCTTTAAAATTACAAAACACTGCCGAAATCTCGCATGTCATTTCAAAATAAAAGCTTGACTACGTTTGTATGGAAAAGTCTAGGGTAAGGGGATTCTTAAGATTGTAAGCACATGTCAGGTGCTGATATATAATCACTTTTTAGTAAATCTCCGCTTTGTTGGATGATGGGTTTTGTAGAATTCGAACTGTTTTATAAATTTGGGTGTACGCTATAATACTAGATGAAGTTTTATGTGAGCTTTATGACTCTTTTAGTAAAGACTAGCGACCGTATTTTGATAAAATTAATGCTGTAATTTTTTTCGCTACCATTTCTTTCATCACTCTATACATCACTCGCATAGCGAGTTGGACTTCACCTGGTCTAACCATTATTAAATTTATATGGCAATACTGCACATTATGGTTATCATTACCATTATGCTCATCACGGAAAATACTGCAAAGCTAAGGTTACAGCAGAATAATCGATTTTATGATTTAGAATTATTGGTTTTCATGCTTACGTTTGTAATTTCCTAACATGCGTTTTGTTTGGTTTTAAATTTTCCATTCGTTTTTGCAAATTTTGTAGTACCTTTAAAATTATACAGTTATAGTTATTTTAAGTGTAGTACAGTTCAAAATATGATATTTTTTAAATCAACAATAATGTTCTACAGTTAACGGCAACCCCGGCGGATTGCTGTCAAGTCAGCCTGCACCCGAGTATTGGTGTTCGGTTGCGTATTTTGAGCTCGATACACAAGTGGGAGAAACGTTTAAAGTTCCTTCCAGCAGACCTAATGTTACGGTAAGTTGGTCCACTGGAATTCTTTGATCCTTTTAGTAGGACATTCGGTTTTGTATTTCGACCTCCACATGCACTTGTAGGAAAGGTTAATTGCTCTTTTCAGCACCTAATTTTATGGTACGTTATACTCCTGTACTATTATCTAGCTTTTAAATATTCCCGAACATTTTGATAATATGATTGCAGAATAACTCTTTCTATTTATATTCTTCTTAATAACGCCTGTGTCGTAATTTCGCCAAAAAGATAAGCCTAGCCAAAGAGCAAAACTTTTTTTCCTTAGATCTACCATACTGGCAACATAAGAATATAATAATACACATGCAACGTTGCATAAGTACGACAAAAAATGCTCGATGGCATAACCAGCGCCAATCGCATTTTTTGTTGCATAAAATACTATAATATTTATTGCACAATAATCTAAAGATTATAATACATTTATAATACTAAAGTGAAAATGCTTAATGCTAAGCATTGTCTACTAGTTCACTTTAGGTGGTATGTTTAGGTTCACGTTTAAATCTAATTGAAAATGTCAAATATATTTAAGAAGGTAAAAAAAAAACTAGGACTATGGCATAGACATAGTTTTCATTAAAAGTATAGTTTTTTATTTATTTATTTAAACCTTGAACTTAAACCCATAAGCTTCCCACTGATTTTATATTCAGCGTGTTTAAAAGTGTTTTGGTTTTTAGGTCGACGGCTATGTGGATCCTTCTGGTGGCAACCGCTTCTGTTTAGGAGCCCTGAGTAATGTCCACAGAACAGAGCAAAGCGAGCGTGCAAGGTAAGTAACTACAGTTTACAGAGCTTTCATGTTTTGTTTATTTTATTCCTCTTAAGATGTTAGGTGTACTTCCTGACGTTTTCCAATCTCTTTTCCGTCCTCTTTACATGGTCTAGTTTGGTTACTCTACCTGGACTATACGTCCACTATTTAATAATTATAAAAGAAAAGAAAGAAAAATATTTTAATCTGTGCAACTTTACAGGAGTTACATTACTTTTTTACAGATTACACATCGGCAAAGGCGTTCAGCTAGACCTCCGCGGCGAGGGCGACGTTTGGCTCCGCTGTTTATCCGACCACTCGGTGTTCGTCCAGTCTTACTACCTCGACAGGGAAGCGGGCAGGGCTCCCGGCGACGCAGTGCATAAGATATACCCTTCTGCGTGTATAAAGGTACGATTTATTATAAATACTTGATATTTTAACGGATTTAAAAAAAGGAGATGGTTTCTCAATAGAAAACATTTCAAAAATTTTATATTCATATTTTATATTTTTTCCTTAAAGAACTTAAAAAAAAGGACATACGTATTTTTTCTTTTTCATTTGTTTTCATTATTTCTCCTGAAATTAAATTGTTTAAAATCTCTCCATTCTAAAAGAGCGTAAGTACAAGAGTTAGGATGTAACGAGTTTACATCTTTGCCATACATTATAATTAAAATATAAAACTTTTACTGACGTCTATAGAGTTGTGTTTTGTAGCAGTAAGATATCGATATCGATACAAAAACTTACGTATCGTAAAATAGGGTTACTTTGATTAATTTAAAAATTCAAACGCTTCTATCTCAGCTATTTTTGGCATAAAAATATTATATTGACGACTTGGTATGTGGAAAACAAATGGCATAAAAAATTACGCTATACTTGAAATATAATATATATATATATATAATATAATAATATAACATAATAATATCGTTTATTTTCCTCTCCAGAAAAGGTACATGTAAAGTTAATATTATCTATAATATATTACACTTTAAAGGTCATTAACCAAACCAAATGACCTTTAAAGAGGAGAGAACTGGTGCCTGAGCTAGGTAGATGCCCACCTGTATTACAAGTCACCAGGCTCCCTCCACCCTAGGTTTTATGTAAGACTATAGTACAACATTAGGCGTTAAGATTAATTGAAAATAAAAATAAAAACAAAAACAAAATTATAGACTACAGAAGATTTCTTATGCTTAAACCTATAAGCGAGACAGTGTGGTGAGATGTATGGTTTGAGTCAATAGTGAGGGTGTACGTGTGTGTGTGTGTGTGTGTGTAAATAATATGTGAAAATTTCTAGTCTTAAATGGTGTCACAATAATTTTAGAGAGCTAGATGTCAAAATGTGATATTGGGTTTTGGAGAGTTACAGGGACCTAATGAATGAGATTATTATTTATATTTTGAGTTTATTTTGAGCCGTCATGGGTCACACTGCTGGGCAAAGGCCTCATAATTTATGAGATTACTTTGAGCAAATTTTCTGTAGCGTCGTAGTCAAGTGTTATTAGCCACTTGGTAAGAGCTTTTTTGCATGGGTTTCCACTCAAATGGTAAATATTTAATAATTGATTGGCCTTGTTATAGAGATATGCTCCCAAGAAGCAGTAGAACCTTTTTGCAAAACTTTTAAATTTTTTAGTGGTACAGACAGTAGCGTTCCTTCTCTTGCCAGCATACAAACTCGGTCTATACCCGCCCTGGGAGTGCATTCTGCGTATTATAGAATGGACAAACATTTGGCTTACTGTAAGAACTTCCCACTTTTGATATAATTCAACGTGGGGTGACGGAAGTGAAGGAATGCGCCAACCTTTAGTATAGCACGCTGCGCACGCTCAACTTCAATAATTTTTGTTTTAGCAGCTCCACCCCAGGTGGTTATGCAGTAACCGATTATTGATTGGCATAATGATTGGTACACCATTCTTAGTATTTTACGATCTGCTACGTGTCTCAAATTTTTAAAGATATAAATAAGTTTACGCAGTGAAATGGGGTTTTTGGGTAACCCACGTTTTTTAACGGATTCTCATAGTCATCCCTTACAGGAATTTAGAACACAAAGAAAAAAATGTTTCACTTTTTACTTTTTAAGTTACAACGTTTTAAAGTTAATTGGGGTGAATTTGACTGAAAATAAAAACAAGGGCTCCGGCGTACACGCGTTGTGAAAAGATGGCGGACGTACCCGGATTGCTATTTCAAAAATATAAATAAATATGCGTTCAGAAATTTGGAAGATTAAATTAAAAAACCCAAAAAAAAGCTATCATAAATGTCACCTTGTGTTTTGAAAGTCACCCCATTTTAGGGTAGCATTTTTCCTTACTTCATTTTTTTATAGTTTTTAAGACCTGGATGTCAATATTATTTTTATTTAACCTGAAATATCAATCATATAAAGGAAATATTAGCATTTCGTCACCAAACTATGTAAACATTTTAATGCATGTGTATTTTTTCCAATCCTAATTCTACTTTACTGAAAGAACTATCGATATTAGATTGTCTTCCTATCGAACTGATACTTCTATAGACATCACTACTATTATCTCTCTCTCTCTCACTCGTGATGTCAGTTGTCAGATTGACGCACGTGTCAATTGACAGCTGACAGCTTGACATAATTTTTTCACTTTTAGATGTTCAAGCAAAGGCGTAACCTGTTAAATGCCTATATCCTTGTACTTTTGAGGTTTTTTCATTACTCTCTAAAAATATAACTCAAAAAAATCTGAAAAAATATTTTACGTATTCAGAATCGCCAAATCTCGAAATGATTATCAATTTTTCATACCTTTTAGAAAATGAAATGTTGTCAATTCGAACGTTTATATATATTAGTTGTTGGCCGCGACTTCGTTCGCGTGGACTTTATGACTCCGGCGTATTAATTAATATAAATACAACTAAAGTAGATACACCAAAAAATGTGTAGCAGTGTTTTATGTTAAAAGTATTTTTTTTCATATTGTAAACATAGTTTTTTTTTTTTTTTATAAATTATGTTGGGTGTCTTTCCTTCAGGAGCCAATATAATAAGAAGTAAGAACTGAAGCGTTACTAACCCTGTAAAAAGCCACATAAAGTTGGCCATGCGAAAAACCAATCCTTTGGTCGACACCAGCGGCTTTAAGCGTCTAACCCTGGGACTTATTTATTGTCATAGCAAAGCAAGTGGTCACAAGGAAATGTGTATGCTTAAATTTTAAAGGAAAATTGTTGGAGATGAGTGGTATACGCGGAATAAATACAGTTTCACTGGCACCACTCCCACTGAGAATCTCATATTCAATTATATTTCGCTGCAAAGCATTAACTTCAAGTCAAATTTAGCATCAGCATTGTCGGCACTGCGACATCAAGTCTTTTTTTTTAAGGAGGGAGACCACTCATTGACAGTGAATTTAGTAACTCAACTGGAAAATTGCGTCGTCCTAATCAATTACACTATCCAAGAAAGTATAAACCACTAAATCGCCAATGACTTGCGTCATAATTTGTATATTAATCGCTGCGCATTGTTCATTTTTTGGTGTCAATATGGCGCTTTCACATAACCAAGATTTTTCCTGGTTTGTTATGCAAGTATTTGAAATGAAGGTCCGCAAATACTGAACTTATAAGTTCTTCTTCGGAGGAAACAAGTTTTCCAAGTATTTCGGGAAGACTCACTTGACCATTCTCTTCAAGAAAGAGACCTTCCCCTACTTTTAATAATATTCTTGAAAAATCGTTGGTATGTGACCTACCGCTAAGCTGGGCTCTCATATTAATTGTCAATCAAAACTTTTGTATTTGAGGACACAGATAAGACTTTTAATAAGAAGTTAATTACGACAAAAATGTCTTTGCAACTTTTCGAAAATATTCTTGCGAGTAGAAATTTGGGTAATGTTTATATTGTTTTTAAATTCAATATATATATATATATGTATATATATATATATATATATATATGTATATATATATATATATTTTTGCTTTCTGTACTTACCCCCAAAAGATTGCTTTCTCAGAATCACCTGTTGGTTGACTGGTAGAATAGGCCTCAGGCATTAATTCCGTAGTTAGCTTCTAGCTTAGCGCTTTGTGAATTTAGCTTCTTTATCTTTTGCCTCTATAACCCATTTTACCTTCTTTTTGTTTTTTTGAGATTGTGAGCGAACTGCTAGTCTCACAGACTTGTTTTGGTCTGTAACAAAAGCTAATTAAATGTAGTACAAAGTATTTTTAGTGACTTTTCTTTGTGAAATAAGTTGTTTTTCCAATATTTTGCGAAATAAGTGAGTAAAACCTGAATATTTCAATTTTCGAGAATAATTAGTCATCTTCGAAGTGCTATAAGCTTGGCTTCAATGGGGTCAATGGAGCTGCTCATTTCGCTTAAATTGTAGGAAATTTAATACAATTATAAGTGGAGAAAACATCGTTCGCTAAAAATACATAGTGTTCTCGATTTTCTTAGTTTCCACAGGATTTAAGAAGTTGCAAATTTGAATTCGAACTATCATAATAGATCCAAACAACATACCAGAAATACAGAACTACATCATGCTTTGCGAATTTAATGTCAATTTCCTACGTCCTGATATGTCACAAAATACTCGTACCAAAAATACAGAATTACAAAATGCTTTGCGAATTCGGATGTTTATCTATAAATGTATTTGTTATAAAATATAGTATCGCTTAGTTAGTATCCCCTAACACAAGTCTCGAACTTACTTTGGGGCTAGCTCAATGAGCGTAATTTGTCTCCATATGTTTATCATATTTATTTATTTAATTTAATGTCTATTTCCAACGGCCTGATATGTAACAATACACTCGTACTAAAAATACAGAACTGCATCATGCTTTGCGAATTTAATATCTATTTCCAATGGCATGATATGTCGCGACATGGGGTTCGCGAGTTCACATTACGGGGCAAACTTCTAGACGTAGGATATATTTGGTAGTAGTTTGCCCCACACTGTGAATTGGAAATGGAACGGCCTTTCGTGTGGAAATCCTTATGTGAAACTTTGAATACGCCCAATGTCAATATGGTACCGCATCTCTCATCTTCCCTATAACCTGCCGCAGCGTATGGATTATGTACACGGTACATCATCCATACGCTGGTGAGTTTGCTTGCGGGAGGCTCCATAATGACTTTCAAAGACAACTTATGGACCAAACCCAAAAGCATTATGGTAGAATTTGTTAGTCTATTTGAAGAACAGGGCCAAAATGCTTAACCGGCTTTGCCAGGATTAACTTTCTTCGTATGTCATTCAAATTATATCTGGTTCAAGATGACTGTGCGTGGCTTTGGCGGTCAGGGACCACTTCTCATAGTAAATACACTTAGAGTGCTAAATACGTACATAAATATTAAAGTCTTTCTCGTTTAAAAATAATATCACATATTCTTTTTTAAAACTATATACATACGTACATATTATCACGCCTGTTTACCACAGGGGTAATTTTTTGATTAAATTGATAAATCAAAAATAGTTCAGTACCATGGACAGTACTTATTCAAAAAAAGTTATGTCTTATAACTGTTAGCTAGTATGTTTGCAAAACTATTAGAACGATATCGATTCCGTGTAAGGATTATCTATCACTCTTGCCATTTTTTTTTGTATAATCATTATTTGCAGTCGACACAACACTATTTACATGTGTCACGGCGATAAGAGACAGACATATTATGCAATTTTATGGCGCTATCTTGCTCATACATACCTCGAGCGCACATTATATTGCCCCTTAACTGACCACTCGATGTTCTTCCACTCTTACTACGTCGATAGGGAAGCAGTAAGGGTTCCCAGCGACACGTTTACCATTTAAGTAATATGTAAGCAACAACGAGGGGGAGTCTTTTTTAAATATGGCTAGAATTCTGATTAAGTTATACTTGAATGTCTCTAAAATAAACTATTCTGTGTGTATAAAGGTAAGGTACACTTACGGTGAGGTATACTTATTAATTTACCTTTTGATCATCCAGTCAAAGAGATTTGATATATCGATACTCGGAGAAAATCGCTTCTTAGATATTTCAATTATATACTAAATAATATGGCACATAACAAAACGTTATTACGTGTGACTACATCACACACATGTAATGTCAGAGTTTTTTATGTCTAAGGGACTCATTGATTTGTCTTTTCCAGGTGTTCGACCTGCGGCAATGCCACCGGCAGATGCAGTCGCAAGCGGCCACGGCGCAGGCCGCCGCGGCCGCGCAGGCCGCCGCCGTGGCCGGGCACATACAGCCGCAGCACGCGGGCATGAATAAGTGTACGTAATTTTACAAGTTTTTGAAGTAAAAAATTCTTTAGCGGCGTTGTACACTGTTTTTGTAATAGGTAAAAAATGTTAAACTCGCGTCAGGACACGTGACTCTGATCGAAAATTCGTAAGACGGATGGAGAGTAGACAGCCGGCGCGGCGTAGGAGAGGAAGTATCCTCCTCTCTTTCTACGGCGCGGCGAAAATATATGCCTGCGCCTGCTGTTTCGTTTAGTTGGCGCAGGTCGCTTGCGCATGGCACGCTGTAAATAAATAAATATTGTATTCTATCACATAAACGATAGTACTTATATACTGATAATTAAAGCAATTCGTTCAAAATTATTCTATAACCATTCCAAAATATCAAAAATGCACAACATTGATATTCAAGTTTTCACTTCTGCCGGCACTCCCGGAGTGCAACCCGTTGTTTTTATTATTCATATTCATTTCCATAGTCTTTTGACGAAGCATGTTGCGAATATAATTTTGTACTTTTTGACGAAGCATGTTGTAATAAGTAAGATTGTGGAGAAAAATTAAATACAATATTATAATAGGTCTTCACCTATGAAATTGCCGTTCTGCAGTACTGGCCATGTCAAATCAAAATAATTTTTGTTTAGCTAAGAATTCTAATTTCAAATTAATTTTATTTTAAAAACATGGAATTCTTTTTCCAAAAGTAGTCATTTGTTTATTGATTAGTGTTACATTTTCATCGCATTTCAATCTTTTTCGTCATCATGGATACGTTAAAAATTCGAGTAATTATGGAATATGAGTACCGTCGTGGCAGCAATGCGGCACAAGCGGCACGCAACATCAACGACGTTTACGGAGCTAACACTCAAAACCAACGCACCACCTGTTATTGGTTTGCTCGCTTCCGTTCTGGAAATTTCGACCTGAAAAATGAACCTCGCGGTCGTTCGAAGGCTTTGGTCGACAATGACGAATTAAAGGCGATTGTGGAAGCTGATGATACCCAATCTACCGCTGAATTAGCAGCAGTTTTCGACGTTAGCGTCAAAACAATATTGGTCCAATTGCGTCAAATTGGCAAGGTAAAAAGCTTGACAAATGGGTGCCCCACGAACTTAATGATCGCCAGGGCGAAGTACGCGTCGAGACGTGCCTTGCACTGCTCAACAGACACACAAATGAAGGAATTTTGAACCGCATTGTTACCTGCGATTAAAAATTGATTCTGTTTGATAACCGCAAGCGCTCAGCAAGTTGGTTGGATCCTGGTTCAGCACCTAAACAATGCCCTAAGCGAAAACTTACCTCTAGAAAAGTGATGGTCACTGTTTGGTGGTCTAGCGCCGGTGTGATTCATCACAGCTTCTTACCAAAGGGGGTGAGCATTACTGCAGATGTGTACTGTGAAGAACTAAACACAAAGATGGAGAAGCTGGCACATCTCCAACCAGCATTGGTCAATCGCTCCTCTCCGCTGCTCCTGCACGACTACGCGCGACCTCATACTGCACAGCAGACGGTCTCCAAGTTGCAAGAACTGGGGTTGGAAGCCCTCCGTCATCCGCCCTACTCACCAGACCTTGCGCCCACAGACTACTACTTTTTCCAGAATTTGGATAACTTCTTGGCGGGAAAAAATTCAATACCCGAGAGGCAGTACAAAATGCCTTTGAAGAATTTGTTGCCTCCCGTCCAGCTGATTTCTTTAAGAAGGGCATCAATAAACTGCCACTGCATTGGCAAAGATGCGTTGATTGCATGGGTGAATACTTCGATTAATACAAATAAAAAATACATGAAAAAAATTCGTTTAAATTTTTTCATACATAATGGCAATTTCATAGGTAAAGACCTAATATACGAAACAACAAATAATTCATAGTTACAAATTCATATAGATCTAAATAAAATATAACACGGAACCCTGGTAGGGCACTACATTAATAATTATAATATTCAAAACTAAATAAATAAAGACAAAATAAGGTCATATGTCAAAAAATAAAACATATGTGTGAGTAAATGGTCAATCATAATAATTATAGTCAAAATACTAATGATTCGTATTCTTTTTAAATAAAAATTAAGTTATTGCTTGCATTAGAAGTACTCCAATTTCATTTGAAAGGACACACATTTTTCTGAAAGGAAGCCTTTGAGTTTTCTCAAAAAAAAAACTGTACTTCCTTTCAGATCTTATAGTTGCAGATAGTTATTTTTGCAGACATAGACAATGGACCGGTATTGAAAAGCTCAAGTTTGCTAGTGGGAAGTGCTTATTGTTCTTTGAACCTTGTGTTTATTTTAGTTTCTCGCATTTTGGTCCTTGGTTTTATACAGATTTTCACTATATTTTACAAATTTACACATTTCTAAAATGTAGATCCCTATCAATGTGAGTATTCCTAGTTTTATGAAGTGGGGGCGACAGCCTACGATGTGATCTTTAGCATTTAGAGATGCAGATCCACTTCTTTTTTTTTTGTAATTTGATAAGTTGCTGTGCATCAGTACTATTATCCCATAATACGAGTATAATGCCAAATGGCAACCGAGAGTGAGCATTAGCGTATTATTCGCGTAGGACACCCACCTACAAGGTGGTTTGACGAGCTGACCAAGGTCGCTGGGACTCGCTGGATGCAGGCAGCTCTAGATCGGTCGTTTTGAAAATTCTTAGCCGCACAATGTCCACTGCTGGACATAGGCCTCCCCTATGTCTAGCAGTGGACGTTGTGCAGCTGAGATAAAGATGATGATTAGGTTTCCGTACTCAAAGGGTAAAAACGGGACCTTCCTTACTAAGACTTCGCTGACCGTCTATCCGTTTGTCTGTCACCAGGCTGTATCTCATGAACCGTGATAGCTAGAAACCGTTCAAATTTTCACAGATGATGTATTTCTGTTGCCACTATAACAACAAACACTAAAAACAGAATAAAAAATATATTTAAGGCGGGCTCCCGTATAACAAACGTGTTTTTTTTATAGATAATGGTACGGAACCCTTTGTGTGTGAGTCCGACTCGCAAATGGCCGGTTTTTTAGTTTCACCCGTCCCGTCGTCTGTCTGTAATCAAATGTTGCAACTTAAATTTGAGCTATTTCCTGGTTTCCGGTGAGTTTTGCACGCATACGTATATCGCAAAGGAATATTACGACGATTTGAAGCTGATGTGATGTCGGAACCGGAAGGTGGCTATAGGAATTCTGTAATGAAACGACGCAACCCTATCGAGTTTAGGCTCGTTTGATTCGTTTTGAGGAGTATTTTAAACTTTTAAGTTCATTGTTTTACATAAAATATTGTTTTCTTTTTTTATAATTACTTGTTTTTATTTACTTATACTTCCACGTCCGGCGGCTATGTGGGTCGACGATATCAAGCAAGTGGAGTTAAAGCGTTATAAGCTTTATCTACCAAACCTTCAACCATCAGTCAACCAGTTCATTTTCACGAACACCATTGAAATTTATCCCATAGTACTACTGCTACCAATAAAGTCGCATTTGTACCATATTACTGAAAAAAGAAGATTGGTTTGGAGGATGTGCAAATTATGCGACTATTAAACTATTCATATTAATAAACGGTTTACTCACGTAATATAGTCGGAAAGGCAATGGTTTCGATCTTCGATCATCATCAGGGTGAGCGTTAGGAGCAGCGATGGTATCGCGGCCCACTCTGCACTGTAGTGCTTGCCCTGATGGTGATGAAGTGCATCTTCTACGTTTTCTTTTTATTCTTCAGCAATACCGCCTAAGAAGCGGCTTAAAACTTAACTGTAAATGATTTAACTTCAACCTGAGTCTTCAACTTATGAAATTAAGTGATCAAATATAAAGGTTTGGTAAACGGGTTATTTTTCAATATTGACGACTTTCTTTGAAACATTCTCGATCTTATTATAGGAAAAGGTTCAAAAGTCGGTAAAAAAACCGGCCAAGTGCGAGTCGGACTCGTGCAAGAAGGGTTCCGAATCATTATCTATGAAAATCACGTTTGTTGTATGGAAGCCTCACTTAAATATTTGTTCTGTTTTTAGTATTTGTTGTTATAGCGGCAACGGAAATACATCATCTCTGAAAATTTCAACTGTCTCCTTATCACGGTTCATGAGATACAGCCTAGTGACAGACAGATGGACAGGCAGGCGGGCAGCGGAGTTTTAATAATAGGGTCACGTTTTTACCCTTTTAGTACGGAACCCTAAAAAAAATTATGATAAGAAATGAACATGGAGTTTCCAGCTTTAATGCTTTCTGCTTAAGATACGGGAGTTAAATGTAGATAAAAGCGCTGGCCCCGACAACACTCCTCCAATCTTTGTTAAAAGATGCGGTGCGGCCCTGAATTTGCCCCTTTCTTCTTCTTCTTCATCTTCAATTTTTCCCTTCAGAGTGGGCAATTTCCAGACGAGTGGAAGAAAGCAAGGATAGTACCAATATTTAAAAAAGGCAACCGAAGTGACGTATCTTTTCAAAACTTTTTGAGTCAATCGTTGAACCTGTTATAACCAATCACCTTTGCAATCAGATAAGTCAATACCAGCACGGATTCAGAAGTAAACGATCTACAGAGACAAACTTGGTAACATTGGTGTCGGATATTTCACGCGAGGTTGATTCGGGATTACAAGTAGATGCAATCTATACGGACTTTACTAGCGCATTCGATAGGATTAATCATTCGCTGCTACGTGCAAGGCTGGAAGCGAATGGTATTCATGGCTCCCTTTTAAATTGGATCAAGTCATACCTAGAACGAAGATCTCAAATTGTCGCGGTCCTTGGTTATGAATCTCAGGCCTACTATGCTGACTCCGGAGTCCCACAGGTTTCACACCTTGGGCCCATTCTATTTTCCCTGTTTATTAGCGATTTGCCTGACGTTATCTTAAACTCTGTTCGATGTTTGCCGGTGATACAAAAATATATAAGTTTATAAAATCTCCAACAGACGCTGATCTCTTACAACATGATCTGGACCGAATAACAGCTTGATGACGTGCTAATGATATGTCAATCAACATAAAAAAATGTCAACATATTACATTTACAAGAAAAAATAAACCCATAGTCACAACATACAAAAAAGGATCAGAAGAATTGTAAAAAGTGAACGTTGTCAAGGATCTTGGAGTTTGGCTGGATGCTAAACTCACCTTTGTTGAGCATTTTGATAACATTATTAGGAAATCAGCGCAAATGAAATTCTAAGCAATTTCGTTACGCCGAAACAAAGATTCTCCTTTTTAACTCGTTGGTCAGGAGTAACTTAGAATACGCCGGCGCAGCGTGAAACCCTACCTACGCACTACACTCTCAGCGAATCGAACAAATACAAAGAGCTTTTACCAGGCATCTCGCGTTTTCAGCGCCTAACATCTCTCATCGGTGTCCTTATAACGAGCGGCTCAAAACTTCAATATGATTTCATTGTTTAATCGAAGAAAAATTCACGACGTAGCATTCCTATATAAAATATTTAATAACCGTTTAGACTCTGGAGATGTGTAATACATATAACACCTTTAATCGTGGCTGAGAGTATTTGGACATATTTTGCGATAGCTTGAACATAAGGTGCTGAATCTTCTTAACAAATTTAGATATCTTTAAACTGTCGTGTATACCTGTCAGTGGTATTTACATTAGAACCTAAGTATTATGTGTGTAAGTGTGTATCATGCTTGAAGTATGTAAATACTGTTGGTGTACCTTATCCTATAAAATAAAAAATAAAATAATTCAGGTCTAACAGCGGCGGCCGGTATCGGCGTGGACGACCTACGCCGGCTGTGCATCGTGCGGCTCTCGTTTGTGAAGGGCTGGGGGCCCGACTACCCGAGGACATCCATCAAGGAGACGCCTTGCTGGGTCGAAGTGCATCTGCACAGGTAAAAAACAATGTTCTTTCTTCTCAATGCCCAAAGTAGAGAGCGGACTGTAGTGTAGGAATTTTGTATAGGGGCTGAGCCAATAAAAAATCACTAGAGTAACTTCACACGTCTATTCTGTAGCTTTGTTGGATTGCAAGAGGGAACACAATGAAAAAGTTGCCAGAATCATAAATATAAAACCATAGATTAAATGACAATGGATACAGGGCATTTTTATCCTTTATAAAATTATTTAGCTACTTGTTGGTTTACCAACAACAGGTAACGTCATATTATCTCCTTCTTGGATTCGTTTGGCGGTTCTAGGTTTAATTCTCACCTAGGGCTAGTTGAATAACCGGTGAAGTGCGAGTCGGACTCAAATATCAGATAAAACGTTTGTGGTATGGGAGCCCCATTTAAATATTAATGTTATACGGTTTTTAGTATTTGTTGTTTAAGCAGCTACAGAAATATATCTTGTGAAAATTTCAAATGTCTAGCTGTCACGGTTCATGAGATACAGCCTGGTGACAGGCAAACGAACAGACGGGCAGCGGTGTCTTAGTAATAGGGTCCCGTTTACATGGCCTTTTCCAACCGGAACTCACCGGCGGAAATTGTCGACAGTTTGTATGTATGTTTGTCCGACAATAACTCGAGTATTTATTGGAGCATAAAGAGTTTTAAGAAAAAATGTGATGATCCAAATATTTGTAAGAACAAGTACAGATCAAACTACAAGTACAATTTACTCACGTAGTATAGGCGGACAAAGTCTAGTTCCCATCGCTTTAGACGACCGCTGACTTCAAAGAACTGAGAGTCAACTCGCGTCCCGTTTCTATACCGAAATAGAATAGCTATAATTAATAAGAATTAATATGTTTTAAAGATCCTTTTGGTAACACCAAAGGGATCTTTAAAACATACAACATCAGTGTTATCTGTGAGATAAAATTTTCTAGTGAAATTAGAGAAATAAATCATAAATGTTCAAATCTTAGTGACAAATGAAAGTAATAGTATAAATCAAGCAAAAAAGTGTCGTCCTAGTACCTACTGAACTCTAAACATTACTA
Organism: Acrobasis suavella; assembly: GCA_943193695.1. Lineage (NCBI taxonomy): Eukaryota > Metazoa > Arthropoda > Insecta > Lepidoptera > Pyralidae > Acrobasis > Acrobasis suavella. The sequence continues at coordinate 38,293,513 of OW971928.1, forward strand.
TTTTGTTACTACATAACATTCTAAAATAATAACATCTAAAAATCCTAAAGTTTTTAACTTATTTAAAACTATCAAATACCAATTATGTTATCTGCGTTTTAAACATTTTGAAACATTTTGTATTGATATATATCATAAATATATATCATATATCATAAATTTGATAGGATTATTAATAAAAAATAATTTTTGTAACATAAACCCTGTCCGATCCTTATAGGAGCAACTCAGACGGTATAAAACAGGAAAAGATGTTCATATTGACGGTCTGAGTTGCTCCTACAAGGATTGGACAGGGTTTTTTTACATATCGGATATAATCATGATATAAATCCATTGATATATATCCTCGAACCCTGGTTTTATCCGATTACACTACATTAGTAAAACCGTATTATAATGTTCATAATAAACCTTTTACTTTAGTTTTATTTTATTGAATAAGGTATGTGTGTAATGATTAATTTTTCCGGTTTCCAGAGCACTGCAACTCCTGGACGAGGTCCTGCACACGATGCCGATCGACGGGCCGCGGAGCAACATAGAGTAGGAGTTGATCGGCTTCTTTTGAGGCCTTCGAGCGAACTGTGGCCGGACGACAGTGTCGGTGCGCCAAGTGTGTTGTGTTACGGTGGAGAGGGGGCGTGTGCGGGGTTAGTTGACAAGTTTTGGGTTAGTTGTGGTAATGAGCGTTTTTACACTGGAACGATAACGATACCTACACGACATTGATATCGTCTGCTCGGCCGACGATATCGGGACGACATCGGCCGATATGACCAACAGCAACAACTATCATCCAACAGTGAAAATTAGATTAAATAATTCATTATTTAATCTTTATTATAAAACATTTAATAATTTATTATAAAACAAAAAAAAAACTAAATTCCCGACTGCTTTTTTTATATACCCACCTCCAAATCCATAAAACATTACACACGTTTGCTAAACCTAGGAAGAGGAAAAAATAGGTTTAGCAATCGGTTGTATTTTTTTATGAATATGAGGGCCAGTGTCTCAAAATAAAGACGAATCTAATGACACCTGTCAAGCCAAATCTCTTAATCTATGGCCTTTCAGGCCTTTCAGGCCGCAGAGCGTGCCTAACTACATAAAAAAATATAACCCTCTTTCTGACGCAGTCGGGTAAAAAAAAACATCGCTAATTGTTTTCCGCCGATATCGGTCCGATATTGCCATGGCCACGTGTCGTACCGATATCGGTGACGACAAACGTCACATTGTGAAAGCGTTCCATAGAAAATTTATGAAACTGCCCGTACCACGATATCGTTATCGTCTAATGTGAATCTGCTCATTGGCGCTGGAGTGACACATTTAATGAGCTACATTTTGCAATTTATCTATGTACACTTCGTAAAGAGACTTAGATGCCTGTACCGTTATTACTCTAAAAATCAAACGACTGTGTCGTTATTCAGTGTTAAACAAAATAAACCCTTTTCGTGCGGCTGGCGTGATATTACATTTAATCTAAAATCGTTGACCACACGGAGGACGTATTATTCCGCTAAGATTAAATCTTCTTCCTGTACTGTAGAATAAAACCATAACATACTTGCGTGAAATTGTGGAAATAGACTTATTATTATTATGTATATGGATTACGCTGTCAGTGTTCTAAGTTTTAAAAATGTTTAGTCTAAGAAAGGGTGAAAAATTATTGTTTATTTTATAACTTTTGATGTGTGTTCTACAGAAATTTTATTTTGACATTTGTTAACGATACTTCTTCTATTGAGTAAAAGGAATGGAAACACCAAACTTCACCAAAGTGGTGTATATAATTTTGGAACGTAATAATACGCCTACCGCGTCTGATGATAATATTGACAGGGCGCAATATTACGCACTTCGTACAGAATAGCCATCTTTGTTAGAACGTATATCTCGTCTATCGTTACACACGCCGACTTTTCATTGGTTTTGGGAAAAAAATGTCGTATAGTAAATAAATTCCTCTATCCATATACGTTATACAAATTTGTGTATGATATAAGATAAAAAGTTGCGAAAATTATTTTCGATCGAGACCACGTAGTTACGCCCGTCCAAAACAGCCGCGTGACCCCGAAGAACTCGAAATCTAGCCGGCCGGCCGGCCACCGCTAGGCTCCGCCGGTACTTGTATCTAACAATTTGACTTTCGAGTTTTAGTCAACATTTTTTGAATTTTTATTTTGACTAATTAGGTCTTACAAACGATCCTTATGAAGTGGCCTTTGCCTCCAAACCAATGAAAAATCACCGTGTATAGAATTCACCGTCTTACAAAGCCATCCGTACAGAAACGACGCAATTGAATTTATGATCCCGCATGGAAAGGGTCCTCTTATGACGACGTCAGGAAAAGATAGTACATTCTTATTCTAGGCAGGAAACCACACAGCATTTTTGATTTGTGCTACATTCATTTTAAATGTCAATAAATATTGTAATGAAAATATTGTAATTTGTGGCTCCATAAAGTGTTACTTGTCCAGTCAGACCATCACATTTTTGTTTAGTCACGAAAACTTGTTGCTGAGCAATTTTTTTGAGACATTTTCCATCTACACAGATAGCGAAAAACAAAACTAATTGATCCTAATAGTGATTGCAGCTGTAATGGTTGCCATATATTAGCATTTATATAAGTTGTTATTATTATTTTAAAAATATAATTTTATATTTTGAAGTTTTGGCCTGTCTTCCAAATTATTTTTATTTTGTCTTCCGGCTTAAAGTTTCGTTTGTAATTGTTTTGGATTGGAATGTTTATGGACGGTAACAAACATTGCACAGTCTGCGTGCATCGCTCGTGTTTTTAAAAAAGGTGAACTGATAATTTATGTCTTGTATTTTATTCATACTAAAGGGTGGTAGCTAAAAAGAATTTTGTACATTGATCTTTGTTTATCTCTTATTAGCCATAGGAAGAGAAATCCATGCTGGACATAGACCTCCTCTCTTACTCATATATTAATTTGCAGGCGGCCTGTACAATGTCAGCAATTAAAATTAAAAATGTATTTTCCTAAATGAATTGTGCAAATGAAAGTAAGAGTTTGCTTGAAAAGGAATTGGTTTTGTTTAAACGTTTCTTTCTTTGGGATGAATTAAGAATCTTGTAGATTGTTGTATTCTATAGTTTAAAGTATGTCTGACAGATATTATAACAGCAGAAAAATCATTGTAGTAAAACTTCTTATATAGCGACCACACTTTAGATACATATAAGTTATATTATAGCTAGATATATAACAGTATTGAAATGGAACAAACTAAAGAAACAGTTAGTGATCTCACTAAAATATTTTCACAAATTCTAAACAAATTAAATATGTAAGATATAAGTGTTTGTGAAATCCAGCTCAAACAAGTCTGAGTTAGTGACAAATATGAAATATTATACGAATTTTAGTAACAGCTATACCAAATTAAGGCATTTTTGTACTAAAATTAGCTTAAATATGACAAGACATAATTATGGTTCAACTTGAAAGAAGCCAAATCGGACTAGCTTTTGATCTAGTTATTAAGATATAGCATAGTTACATAATTTATGATAGTTATTATATGCGGCGAGAGCGGAGTGAGGCTGTATATGATAGTATGATGTGCCTAATTAGTGGAATTGCATGAATCCAGTACAAAAACATGTTTAGTTTTGTTGTAAAAGACTTTAACATTATAATCTCAAAAGTTCTTAAATAGCTTTACATTTATCGATCTTAAAATATTTCTGAAATTATTACTTGTTAATTGTTTAAAATTTGTTGCTTTTAGTTGACTTAATATAAGTTTTTTTGATTGCTAAATTACGTCAACTAATCTTCAAAAGATTAGTATATCTCAATCCGAAGGTCATTACAGGAAATTGAAAAAGACCAAACGGTGAAGTTATTGCTTTATTCTCATGTTGCATCGGCTGGCCGATGTGCAATTTTTTTATTGTGGTTATTGGCAAAAATATTACGTTCAAAGTTCATGCAATTTGGCTAAATTAATTTAGATGATCTGTGATGTGCTAACAAAATTGTTAATCGTAAGGAATGTTCGACCGCTGTGAAATAACTCGCCAGCGCCTCTAATTTTTGGTGAATGTTAGGCTAAGGTATTCTAAGGATAAAATGACATATTTTGTGTACGAATCGTAAACGGTTACATAAGTATAGGTTTAAGACATGGTGGAAATGGGTGTGGAATTTGACTCGCAACAATCGTAGGTGCAGGTTATACGCCCATTCATTGATTCATGTTTGTTAAAGTGCGGTGAAAACTTAGTGTCCACTGATTTATTTTTAAATATTGCGTCTTTTATGAAAGACGTATGTTAAAAATATGTTCAGAATCAGCGCTTTATCGTCATTATCTTAATTTATCACATCATAAGCAAACTCAAGTTGGTTAATTTATCAAAGATTAAGTTTGCTTCTGATTAAATAAATAAAAGAAAGATGGAGTATAACAGGCGTGTGACACAGACCCTTTTAGAACGGTCATATGTCTAGCGGCTGAAATAATGATGAATCAGCATATGACCTCGTTTCATTGTAGTGAGATATTGTATGGTTGCGTTTGAATTTTGAACCCTCGATATTTGAGATTTCGTAGTTCGCTTATGACTTGCTTTAATTTTATTATTACTTGCAGGTTACGATTGATACGTTTTGTTACTATTAGTGAGTTTTCGATTTTTTTAATATAATTAACAGGCGAGCTTTTAAAAATATGAGTATTTGGCGGCAGATATAGCGTGTGCAGTTCTGGTTTTTATATTTCCGTTAGCATTGATCTATTTGACATACGGACATCACAATTTATTTTTAATTTTGTTATTGCTTTATTAGTTCCCGTTTTTACTAAACATAGGAAATGTAATCTCGTTAGTTTCTTGACTTAAATTATAAGCAGGAATTAAGTATCAAAGGAGATGACAAGTAAAACAGCGAAATGGAAGATACTAAAATCTAAGGCCTCAGCCTTGAGAGAGACAGAGATGCGGCATCACGCGACGTATTCTGTTATCTCTTTTGCACGTAGAGTTTGTGACGGAGGTAGACTTAACACGTCACGTGGTCCCAGTTCACGCGTTCGGGGAACGCGCTCGCCCAATGTGGGTCAGCTTTATGCAGAGTCCAAATGATACAATGAAAACGATTTGTCTTCAAACGAGAAATTTTCTATATCTAGTAAAACGAATATTATGGATTTATTTTATACTTCTCATTTTACAATTATTGTTACCATTGTAATGTTTTGGAATGCGCGAGTTGTGTATATAGTACAATTTATGGAGAAGAGTATGAATATTTTTAATATAATAATATGTGAGCGGTTAGTCCGCAAAGGTAAATGCATATTTGTACATTCGCGTTAATAGATTTTGAACCAACTGAAACAAAAAAGGACTCATTACGGAGTTGTGTAAAGTTAGATGGGTAAGTCCAACTCGCCCTTGACTAATCTTAATTTTTTGTTTCTTATCCTACGATTAGGTAGGTATATGGTAAGTACTTTAAATATTTGTTTATAAAACTTGAATAATTTTCTTTACATGTGAAAATAAATCTACTTTAGGCTTATGTACAAATGTGCTTTAATCCTTATTCTATTATAATATATTACAGGTGTTTGCGAATCGGTACTTAGAAATTATATTCAAAAACTTCTCATAGTAAGCTTCACAAAATCGTGTATCAAAAATACCTCTTTTTATAGTGATGAAAAGGATTCAAAGGGTTTCTAGATATTAATATGTGGTAAGTTTTTTAAAGATGTTCAAGTTTTGAATGATATTTGTCAAATTCTACATTAAACAGTTACTTACCCAGCTGTTTGAAATTTCAATTTTATGTGGAAACATTGCAGTTTTTGGAGATATACCGAAGTTATCCAAAGTTAAAGTTTGTTGACGGATCTGTCGCTTTTGTAAATACGCGTCGCGAGTATGAGTTACAGCCCTTAAGGCGCACGATTTAAATACTTATTATTCCTTTTTTATATGACGATTACATTTACGAAAATACTGATTTTTTTAAAGGAATGCAAATTTTCTCAATAATGAGATAGTGATACTGTGACTGACAGACATATGGTAATATAGTTAAATATACTATGGTATATTTAACTATGTTATCCGTTTTGGTATGCCAAAACGGGACACTTACGTTGACACTTATTTCGCTTTTACTATGTTAAATATTAAAATCTCTTAAAGTAAAGGACAAAATATGTTTTAATGAAATAGGTTAAACAAGCGTTTGATAATTATTATAAATTAAATGAGTCAGGCTATAAAAAAACCAATTGATTTTCGTCTATATCTATCAATAAGTCTCCCGGAAATTCTAACACATTATGCGTTAATAACGCGTTATTAATTTGATTTTTAAGATCACGAAACAAATTACAGATTTATTTTGTAAGTTGTCACTAAATTCACCTGTATAAAAAAAATGGTTTAACTTTTGCAATTATTTAAGGAAAAATATTTTTTATTAAATTTCAATATATATTTTTTTCTTTTTGAACCATAGACTTTTTTGTGACTTCTTTATAGTACGAAATAGTTATTGACTTTTTAACATTTTGTACCACATTTTATTTTATTATCAGATATATTGTACTAATAAAAGTACATTATTCGCAATTGTTGTTTTTATTTTATAAAGTCGTGTTGTCTCTGTCGTAGGTTATCGCACGTGGTAACTTAGTCCTAAGTGCGTAGAATAAGAGTAAAACTATGAACACAAATTAATATAAAGGTTATTCCTCTAGAACTGGTATTATTTACATGCATTTTCCAAATCGCTTATCCTGGATTTCCCTGTAGGTGAGTAATGTCCAGGGCTTTTATTCCAAAAGCGGCACGACATGCGTACGACATAGCTACATACATGTCCGCGTTGCAGTGCCAAGGAACACTGAGCCCTACGTAATAATACTAAAGTCTAATTTGGTTTGACATTGAAATACGATGACGCTATCGGACGGCTGTCGTATTATTTTATGGAGTGAAGGTCCTAGCTTTTAAAGGAGGTCGATAGTTCAGCTGGGAAGTTAGTATTACTAGCGTTACGCATGTTAAGCAACCTCTATCGTGGTTCGTATATTCGAGTCAATATGAGATCTTCCGTACTACGGAAGGCACGACACGCCGTTGATCCCCGTGGTTATCATTACCTACATGAAAGTCATTAAGCAACGTCAGCTAAAAAATCTGACACAAATTTTGGCCAAACATACATTGAAGGAACTGCCTGTTGTTGGTTTGTAAATTGCTTATTTCCATTGAAAAATCTGTCCTTTAGTCATTAGTGGGGTAATGTAGGGTGACTTTTAATGAATTTGATAGAAAATCAGCGCTTCTAGAGAATATTTATTTTTGACAACTTAAATAACATAAATAAACTATGTGTAATTGGTTTAAATATAAGTATGAATAAAAAACGCACCATTCCGAAGCATAAAGGAGGTTTCACCGCGCAACACAGTTTCTTTGCATATTTATTCTGGTTTAATCGTAGAGCTTTATGAATACATGAGTAAAGAAACGCTTTCTTTTGCATCTTGTACCGCCCGCAAAACAATCGTGGTATGATTCGGCTTTCGGTCACACTATAAATACCGCTTGCGACTCACTCCACGCGTGGGCAAAGTTCCAACACAGCCGTGAAAGTACTAAGACTTAAAATGATATAAAATTTCACTAGACTGTTTAGTTCAAATTAACATTTTACATTCTCACGTTCACCTAGTTCTAAAATATGTACGTAGATAGTAGGTTTTTTGTTTAAATTTAAAAGCGACGCTCCTGTCGTCAACGTCTTGGTACGACACCACTCCTACTTTCTCCTTTATTTGCTTTATAAAGCTGTGTCTAGGTTTTCTTCCTCAATTTCTTCCTTCTATTTTGCCTTCTATTATCGTCTTAATAAATTCGTCGTGCCGTACCAAGTGGTACGGCCAAGGACAGCCCTATCTCACCCCATAATTGATTTTTGCTTTTTTCGTTTCTTCACGTAATATTATCATTTTTGGTTTTTATAAAATTGGTATATGATTCTCCTATCCTTATAGTCCAGCTGTGCATCTTTCAACATTGTCATCATTATTTTCCAGTCAACATTATCAAACGCCTTCTCTAAATCTATAATAGTATTTTATGCAACAGTTGTATCATCATCATCATCAGCATATCAGCCACAGGAAGTTCACTGCAGGACATAGGCCTCCCTCAAGGTTTTCCAAAACGACCGATCGGAAGCGGCCTGCATCCAGCGCTTTCCTGCAACCTTGCTCAGGTCATCTGACTATCTAGCAGGTGTCTGTCCTACGCTGCACTTGCCGGTACGTGGCCGTCAATTTAAAACCTTTCTGCCCCATCGGCCATCGGTTCTTTGCGCTATGTGCTCCGCCCACTGCCACTTCAATGAGCTAATCCGCTTGGCTATGTCAGTGCCTTCGTTCTACGAATCTCCTCATTTCTGATTCGATCGCGTAGAGAAACACCGAGCATCATAGTCCTCTCCATAGCCCGTTGAGCGACCTTGAGCCTTCTTATGAGACCCATAGTAAGGAACCAGTAAGGGCAGTAAGTTTTGTTTTTATACAATACAATACCCTTTATTGCACAAAATAAATAAATCAGGACATAATTATCTTAAAAACTAGGAAATGCGCAAAAGGCGGTTTTGTTTAGTATGTCTATCAATTGAAAGGTCTTGATTAGATAGCACATTTCAAAAATATTACATTGTTCATGCCTCCCGTAGTCGGGGTATAATTTTTTTTAAACGTATATTTACACATATAATAAAATCGTAAACGATCGCTGTCTGTACATGGAAGATAAATGAGAAAATTTTTGTTGGGGGCTTTCATCAACGCAATAGAACACAAAACTATGATTTTTAGAATTTTTGTCTGTTTGTCTGTGCGTTTGTGCACGCTAATCTTAGAAATGGCTGCACCGATTTGGTTGCGGTTTTCACTAATGTATTTTGATAAGCCTCACTTAACATTTAGTGTTTGTTTCATCTAAATCCGTTCATAAATAAAAGAATCAGGTCATCAATTTTTGTTTGAAAAATTGCAATAAAATAACTGTTCCGTTACATTGGCTAAAACTTGTGTTATAAAATTATGATTGAAAGTTAATATAAAGTTAATAAAAGTGCGAGTCGGACTCGCTTACGAAGGGTTCCGTACCATTATGTATAAAAAATCACTTTTGTTGTATAGGAGCTCCTCTTAAATATTCATTTTATTTAGTTTTTGGTATTTGGTGTCATATAGCAGCAACAAAAATACATCATCAGTGAAAATTTTGACTATCTATTACGCTTAATTAGATACAGCCTGGTGACAGACAGAAGGACAGAAGGCTAGTTAAGTCTTAGTATTAGGACCCCGTTTTTACCCTTTGGGTCCGGAACCCTGAAAATTGTCAATTTCGGTAAATTTGGAGTGCAGTCCTTTGCGGAGAGCGTCATGCTCTGCAAAGAGGTGGCGGAGAGACCAGGAGGCAACAACAGACCTGTCCATCCATCCCCGGCGCACAGGGTGCGGAGGCGGGCTTTTGACCTGCAATTGATGCCTCCATAACGTGGGCCAATCGGGCGATGGAAACTGGATTTCGCTCAACAAATACGGTCCTCCGAGTTGAAAGCGCGTTTGTGCCAACACGCGCCTTTACCACAGAATAGAAACACATACAGTATTCGCTCTCTGCTCTGTCCTTGAAAAATATACCTACGCCACGCGTGCGCTAGGGCTGCCGCCTCCACTTTTGCGTTGTGATTGTAATGTGAATGAAAAAGGTACGTTAAATAAAAATACATGTAATGTCTTTTTTTTCAAGTTTTAGTAGATTTAATAAAAAATCACAAACATGCATACTTATAAATTTGCGACAGAAAAATATTTGCGCCTCGACTGAGAAGTACCTACGAAAAGCTTTATTATTAAATTTTAATGTATAAAAAAAATCCGCATTCTGATATTTAGTGAACATATAAAAAATTATTTTCGGAAGTCGGGTTAAAAATGAAAATTAAGTTATTCTGGTTCGTTCAATCCTGTCAGATTGAAAATGAGGCCGGATTACAATCCCTACTTTATACAGTACGGAGCAACTCGAAATAAAACCCATCCGATATCGAAACGCTGAGGCTGTTACTTAACATCAACCATAATATCGCGTGTGCTACCTATAGCAATTAAAATCCTAATAGAAAGAAAGAAAGAAAGAAAAATATTTTATTCTGTGCAAATTAGTATACATCAGTAGGATTACTAAATAACTAAAATTAGTTTTACACCGAAATGGCACCACTCAGCATAGGGCAAATATTACATAATACAAAATCTTACTTTAAATAAATTATAGGTAGGTACCTATATAAAAACTATTTTTTGTCTTCTTAAAAAAAATATCTCTGGGAGCTTTAATGATGTATTTAAGCAACCAAAAACAGCACAATATTGTAGATGTTTTGCCATATTATTTAACGAATAAGGTAATATATAATAAATGTATTCACTCACTTCTTACAACACACCGTTCGCCACTGCGGCCCGACCCCGACTGTTTGTACGCCGAGTCACGGAACAAGTGTATGCTGACCTTGGAGGCGTGTAGGTATGACTTGCGTTCCGACTGTTTTCTATGAAGATACAATACTGTATATAACTGTACCGTGCCTTTACCCTAACGGGTACAATTTTTCTTGATTCGTTTCCTCACGTTAAAAAAGGTAAGGTTAGGTTCCACCCAACTTCCCGTGGGTGGACGAAACGGTAGGTTTTTTCAACATAAAAAAAAGTTAAGTAAGGTTTGGTTAGGTTAAAGGCTTTTGGAGCAACCATGCCAACATCATTTAGGACTGTTATGTGGCCTCTTTCCATGACCATCTGCTTTTCATAGTGATACGCGTAATACACTACGACATCCCAGTTGCCGGCCAGGCTCAGTTGGCACTCTTCGCCGACGACACGGCGCTTTTTGCAGTTAGTTTGAACTCAAAGTACGCCTCCAGACAGTCCTAGGCGCCCTGCTTGACTGGCTTTCAAATAGAGGTTCCTTAGTGAACGTCAACAAGAAGCAGACATTGCTTTTTGAAAACATCCGCTTCCTGCCACCCTTAAAGCTCTTTCGGGAAGATGTGCCGAGGTACTTGTACGTCAAATATCTGGGAGTACCTGAAGTTCGGCAGATGCCTCAGCTTGAAAGCCCACATCGATAGGGTGGTGGCGATAGCAAAAGTGACCCGGTGGAAGCCTTACCCAGTACTTTTCTCTCGCTTCCCGCTATGGACGCGGGTTGGGATGAAGTCGCACTTAAGAAAACCTATATTTTAGGGGCCGATGTGGCTCCGCGTTACTTGAGGAACGCCATCATGCATTGGGACTTAAAGTAGGAATGCTTATTTTTCTACTTTTATCTGCAATTTGGTCTTAAAGTAGGAATGCTTATTTCTCTACTTTAATAAGCAAGGGGGGGGGGGGGGGACGCAAAATATGTTAATATGCCGCCCCTGTTGGTTTTGCTACCTACTTGGTCACCCCCATTCCGTATCGGTAGCATGGGAGGGTTCGACTATTTCGAAATCGACGATTTTACCGCCCTTCTGATTTCGCCGCCCGGGCAAGTAAGTGCAGTTCCTTTTAGTACTTAAACTAAATCGCTGTCTGTACATGGAAGATAAATGAGAAAAAATATTGTTGAGGGCTTTTATCAATGCAAAAGAACACAAAACAATTATTTTTAGGATTTTTGTCTGTTTGTCTGTGCGTTTGTGTACGCTAATCTTAATCTCGGAAACGGCTGAACCGATTCGGTTGCGGTTTCCACTAATGTATTTTGATACGCTTCACTTAACATATAGTGTTTGTTTAATTTAAATCCGTTCATAAATAAAAAAGTTGTATCAATTTAAAAAATCACGGACTACATTTTTGTTCGAAAAATTGATTTTAAAGTTACCAATGCAACCGATTGGCTAAAACTTTTGTTAATCGTTATATAAAATGATGATTAATTGACTCGCGCACAAAGGGTTCCGTGCCATTATCTATAAAAATCATGTTTTTTGTAGGGGAATACCTACCTACTTAAATACTGTTTTATTCTGTTTTAGTATGTGATGTTATGCAAAGCGGCAATAGAAATACATCATCTGTGAAAATTTAACTGTCTAGCTATCACAGTTTATGAGATACAGCCTGGTGACAGACAGACAGTAAAGTCTTAGTAATAGGGTCCGTTTTTACCCTTTGGGTACGAAATCCTAAATATTTACAAATTCGTGGTTTCGGAGCGTTCTTAAAAATTGAGTGGCCACCATGCCAGGTAGAGTAAAGTTTTACAGCAGCTAGGTATTGCCGCTGTAAACCACCATCACCATCTGTGAAAATTTCAACCGTCTAGCTATCACGGTTCATTAGATACAACCTGGTGATAGACAGGTCTTAGTAATAGGGTCCAGTTTGTACCCTTTGGGTACGAAATCCTAGATATTTACAATTTCTATGGTTTCAGAGTGTTCTTAAAAATTTGTTTTTTTTTTGGCCTCCGATAGATGATAGCGCTGACGAAGTCGCGGACAACAGCTAGTCTTGTTAATACAGTGGACCCCCGGTAGTCCGACAAACATTTTGCAGGGCAGTGTCGAACTATCGAATTTGTCCACCGGGGGTCCACTGTAATATGTATTTACACAAAACATAATGTCAGCTATATCAAGTTGTAGTAAACCTAAAATAATCTCAAGGAGGCAACCTTCGTTGTAGCTAAATCCATCCTCTGACTTAGCCTAGCTGGCAGCTACCTATCCTACCTACCTAGTATATCTGCTCTTTTGTAAGTATATTACCTACGCATACCTACTCATGTCAACCAAGCTTGTGTTTGTAGCTCTTTTCTTTACTATATGTATGAAACAATTAATAAATACAATAATAAATTATACAACATCCCACTTCTGATTTATCAGTAACGGTAATTCAGAAATAGCATCGTCGTAAAATAATCCGGCCAAGTGCGAGTCAGACTCGTATATTAAAGGTTCCGTACCTCTGTACAGTGTTTAAAAAAATATTTTTTTAGTATTTGTTGTTATACCGGCCTCGGTAATACATAGTCGGCGCAAATTCCAAGTAAGTAGGCATACATATAGGTATGTTGATGTTATAATAAAGACCGAGATAAAAACGCTAAAAAACAGGTTTCTTGTATGACGACTCCCTTTAACTTGTGACATTATCTTATTTTTTTTTACATTTGTTGTCATAGCGCAGTAATATATAATCAGTGAAAAATTTGTGTCTAGTAGCTAAATAGGGTTCAAGAGAGAGAGAGAAAGAGAGAGAGAGAGAAAGAGAGAGGGAGAGAGAGAGAGCCCTGTGACATGATCGTAATGACAAAACGTAAGATAAGTGAGTACATGGTGAGTAAGTATTTTCTGAGAAATAGGTCTCAGAAAATCGGCCACTAAGTCTGTGGTTAAATTTGAACGAGGGCAATCTTGTTTATGTGTAAGATTGCCTTGAATTAGTGCAATGGATAATCGTTATTTTGCAGATTAAAACTTTCTTCGAACCCGTTAGAAGTTTGTTTTAAATACGTTTCATTTATTTTGGAAGTCATTGCAGGAAATGTGTCTCATTGCTAATCTGGTTCACATAAATATGAACGATTAAACAAAAAGCTTTTTGGGACACTCGAACAGCTTCTTTGAGGTTATGTGATACTGACATTGACGTGTATAAGCAAGCAGACCTGTGTCACTCGCTGTTTAGGTATCGAAAATATACCTACATTATTACTATGCTCGCGGCGACCACTTCGAAGGGGAAAATTCAGTTACATGAATCGTTTGTCCAGATTAATAAGAATGAAATTGGCTTGCAATGGATGTCTATGTGTCTTAACGAAGAGGTGAGAACTTCTGACGCGAGCTAAATTATACCATATGATAACGCTAACCACATTAAGTAGATATTTCTTTGAATTTCTTTTCTAAGTAAGACTTCTGTACGTGAGTACTAGTACTTATTCTGTGGTAAGTGTCGGCAGGACGAAGGTTCTAAAAATAAAGTGTGTGATCGTATGATCATATTTTCACCCTAGTGTTAAAAAGTATGATCATACGATACTTGATGAAAATTGCAACTTTTCTTCAGGCGAGGCGTAGACGAGAGCTAAAACTAGCGCAAGAATGATTTAAACGTTTTATTTCATCGGTACCCTCTCACTATACATAACTAGAGTACCGGTGAATATATAGAAGTAGTGAGCAGCTCGCGAGAATATTCCGAAATATTGGCGCGTATTTTTAGCGCGAGGCCGCCACTGTTTACACGAAAACGATCGCTATTCAACCTCCAATTCGCATTTTTACATTTACACGTTTATCTTCTCTTCTAGTGCGAGCAGGGGCGTATTTGTCAATGTCTAAGAGAGTCATTACCCAGGGCAAATATTATAAGGTTGCGACCAAGATCGGACTCGTGGTATCGTGACCGCAAATGTTCTCAAAAAGAAGAGCCTAATCACGATTAAATACACTAATTGCTATATAAACCGAATGGTGACGTGACGGCAGAGTAGAATAATGAATTTGTCGCCACCGCTATGGGTTGGTAAAGAAAAAGAAAAGTTTGTAACATATTATTACACCTGCCCAAAAAAGTTCAGATAACCGTATCAGTCGCTCCTTTCGGCTGTCTTAGTATATTATATCAACTACCTAAGCGTAGACAGATTTTTCAAGTTTTCGATATAGGACGTCAAAGTTATAGGCGTATATGTGACAAAAATATATATGAAAAGTGAACTGATGGATGACTCATATTTTTACACCTTTTCGAAGAAAGCTTTCTCCGAATTAATAAAATGTTTTTAGATAAATCCTCCAGGTGGTAGTTATGGATTCTAAAACAAAACAAGTATTAATTATACTTAGACAAAAAAAATATTAATACTTATCTGCTTACTTGGATCCATAAACCTTTTGAATAAGGATTTCTTATCTTTTATGGACCTTAAAGGAGGAGCCAGACAAAAGCCTTAAGTTACCTATTCCATGGTATGATTACGTTTACGGTTGGAAACCTACCCATTTTTTGTATATTTTTTAGAAGATGGGCTTTTGTCTACTAGGAAACATTGAATAAGTAACCCAAACATTAGAGATAAGCACGGTCAATATGCAAAACAGAAAACATAAGTACCTAATTTTATGAATGGAATGCAATCAATAAAAAAACTCAAAATAGTAAAAAAAAAATGAAAAATCGAGACTGCTTGAACTCCACACCTACCTTTTGTTTAATTTTATGGGAAAATGCTGGGTTCGGCGAGGTTCTCATGGGTACCAACCTAGTTATTTCCAAAAATACCTAATTATAAATATAAAGTCAGGTCATCATGACTCCGCCCAACATAAGTGCAAAACATAAGAAGCACTTTTGATTTTTGATCAAAAGTGGC
Source organism: Acrobasis suavella (assembly GCA_943193695.1). Taxonomy (NCBI): domain Eukaryota; kingdom Metazoa; phylum Arthropoda; class Insecta; order Lepidoptera; family Pyralidae; genus Acrobasis; species Acrobasis suavella. The sequence goes on from OW971928.1 coordinate 38,309,015, forward strand.
ATTAAAGTACATAACACAATCTAAAAATATGATATGTATACCCTATCTACTTTTTATAGATAATTGGCCCCACGATTTCGCATTGCAACTGCACGATAACGCAACGAGATAGTGTCGATGTCGATAATTAATCGATCGATGTCGAAATGAGCGAATAGTGATCTAATAAAGCCTGTTGCGTATGACTCAGGCGTGCCCTCGAAGTCTCCCCGGAGCGGTAGGTATTTCCGCTGGTTTTTGCTAGGTAATTTGTATGTCATGGAACATGTTGAGTGTCGGAGCAAAAAAGGATTTTGGACTAAACGTGAGACCCAGAAGTTTAATAGGCTGAGTTTCCACGTAAGTAAACACTTATAGCACATTAATAATAAAAAATAGAAATAGAAAAATTAAAGGATCTTTTAGCATTTTGAAAGAAGTTGAGCCGGCGATGGGTTAAAAATATCATCATTATACCAATCACAGGAAATCCACTGCTTTACATATGCCTCTCCCAAAGATTTCTAAAACGCCCGATTAGAAGCGGTCAGCATCCAGCAGTTTACTAACAACCTTGTTCAGGGGGCCCTCCATTACATCTTCTAGCACTTATAAAACAATATGACTTCAATATTGCAATAGCAAAATTACTAAAAATTTAAAAAGCAAAATTTGAAAATTTGATCTTTGGACACCGAGAAAATAAAAAAATGCGTAGGTAGCGCTGAATGAAAGTAGCTTTTCGCGTATATTTTTGAGTTTGACGACAACTACCTACCTGTAAACAGGATTTTTATATGATTTAATTGAAGTTGTACCTAGCTAATTTAGAATAAAAAGACCTTACATACAAAAAAGAAGATAAAATGTATAGAGGAATACCCTTATAATGTTTTTCAACAATAACAGCCAATGCTGCCGCTACATAGATTTTTAAATTTGATGATGTCTAAATAAGAAAAAAAATACCAGCAGGTAGGTATTTAAGTAAGTAAGTATAAAAGAGTAAAAATTGTAAAACATTACAAAATACAAGAATGCATGAAAATTGGAAATTCGAAAATGTTATCCGCACTATCCTATCAGGTGTTTCCAGTAGGTGTTAAGAAATAAGATATAATTATGTTAAGTATTATGAGAAAAACAATCTGCGAGATTCTTTGGTAGTGCCAAAATAGCATTCTTACTCAGGCTAGTGATGTTCGTGAAACATATCGATACATTTATATTCATACCAAGTAACGTTCATCATTGTTCTGTTTTAATGAGAATCTATTAGTCTATTAAATAAACAATTCGTGGAATACCGTTCTGTGAAAATTTTATTAACTACTTTGATAAAATAGGTAGTTTAGTTCTTTAAGTAAGTATCTTTTACACTTGTAGTTATTAGATACTTCATTACACAAATACTTTGCGTGATTACACGATCATCATGCGAATAAGCGTTGCGACTTGCAACCTTCACTTTCTTCGTCGCTTGATCGTCAAGTTCTATCAGGACGACGCCTTATACTTATTTTTACCTAGTACTTAACTTTAGAAATAAGTTCTATTATTTTTTATCGGATCTTTATTTGATGATTCAAGACATCGTATCAAGATGAGACAATCTCTTTCTATTAATGTTAAAAACTGATCTCGTTAAAACCACGCACTTGCCTTTAAATGGTCATTAACCGATTAAAATTTTATTGACAGGTATGAGAGAGAATCTTCACACGAATGAACCCTAAGTTACAGACTATGCATTGAGGTGAGTAATGAGCTTGCGTGACCATGCTGCGGATTCTGATATCCTCATCGATATTTTTGCACCAGTCCAGCGTCCATCCCTACTTATCCCGCATCTCCCAACCCGTCCCGCCGCCGCACAGCGCTACGCCGGCCGTCCGCAGGGCAGCGCATCCGAACGAACGAAACGCAACCATACACGCACCATTCACAACACGCGCCCGTGTTTACGAATCTCGCTATTGTTCCCTTTACGAATATTCAAACTTAATCTGTGCAGTGATTCCAATCTGGGGATTTTTTTTTGACTCTCTGGCTCGTGAGTACAATTTTATAATTTTTAATTTTTAAATCTAACTGTTCCAGTTTTGAAACTTATGTCTTGACTTCGTCTTATTTTTTTTAAAATATAAATCTGGTGTAAACTGCCAGGATTTTTTGAAAATTAGTTTCTGTGAAACAAGTGTGTGGATATGACCTCGAAGTTATGCCTACGCCCACGCACATAATACCTAAACGTAATTCGTATAAATACAGCGAATGTAGCAAACGTTTACGGCGTGACTAAAATAGTGTTTATGAGCAATAAAGAAATGATTCAGATGCCAAGTTTCATGTAGAGAAAGATGAGAGAACTTAAAATAAATGTTTTGGTACCTATAAAGCATGTTTTTTTCTGAGACTGTAAGATAGCTTTAGATTTTAAAGTCACATTTACCACCTACTTATTATACTCACCAAAACTTAGCCATTTCACATGGCAAAAAAATATTTGCTTTAAATGTAAACTTAACTTAATACGTACTGTAATTTTTAGTAGATTTAAACAGTTACGTATCAATATCTACATCTTATTTATTCTTCATTTAGTAGTAAAGTCTCTGAGACGAAATATTAGGCCAAAGAAAAAACCAGGGTGAGTTAGCCCCATAACGTTAGTGGAAGCAATCGAAACTTTAGCAAATAAAACAATATATAAAACCGGGCAAGTGCAAGTCGGACTCGCGCACGAAGGGTCCCGTACCCTTCCATCCACTTAAATATTTGTCTGTTTTTAGTTATTTGTTGTTGTAGCGGCAACAGAAATACATCATCTGTGAAAATTTTTAACTGCCTAGCTATCACAGTTCACACAGTTCATGAGGTACAGCCTGGTGACAGATAGACAGACGGATAGAAGACAGCGGAGTCTTAGTAATAGGGTCCCGTTTTTACCCTTTGGGTAAGGAACCCTAAAAAGAGAGTTATTGTGGGTTGCCACAATAACTCTCCTTTTTGGGGTTTCGTGCCCACCAGCCCTGAGCAATCGTGTTCACATATCAGTGTTAGTGACTGTACACTTCATTTGTCGCGGCCACGTGCGCCGACACTGAATCAAAGCTCCGATTTAGATGCTCACGCACGGCCCTTGCCTAGTAGTAAACTCTTTAGAAGTTAACACGATTAAAATTAGTTATTTTCCTGGGTCAAAGATAAATTAATTGGTAAGTACTGGTAAGAAAATAAAACTTAACAAAATAATGTCACATGTCATTGATCATATCCATTTTCAAAGTAATTTTTGATTTATGAATGCAGAAAATCTGATATTAAGGGGATACCTGAATTTTCCGGGCTCCCCATTTGAAATAAATCAAATGATAGGAAACGGAGACATCATTTAAAATTTTGTCTTGACTTGGCACTAGATAACTCTTCAAACTATTTTATAAACTAGGGGAAATGGGCCCAAAGCGGGTACACCGCCTAAAGCGGGTAGGCTTCGTTTTTCACTAATACAAGCCAATTGTGCAGAAGTGTGAGTGTGGTACACCCGAACACGTAACAATACAAATCAGTTTGAACGAGACAGCGTCATCACGTGGTTGATTGTGAGAGTCGAATCTTTTTATTAGTTCTTTTAACTTAAATATATAAAGGTATTGTGAACATCGATTATTTCAATCAGTTTAAAGTTATATTACTATAAGTATTTGCATGTTATTCTGCATTAAAATAGATTAGAATTCCCATTGTTTAGCAACATTTCTATTTAAGATTTTTAAGTTATTGTACAAAACGTGTAAAAGTAGCTTTTAAAAGCGGGTAGGGGTAAAATGGGTAGCCGTTTGTTCCTATTACCCGCTTTACCCAAGAGATAAATTTTATCGTCGAATTATTTCATTCATTTAAGTTTATTATATATAAATACAAAATATATAAATATATTTATTGTTTTTATGGTTTTTGGGGTACACTGTCTGTTAAAGCCCCCTGTGGTTGCTCCAAAGGCCATACCCGCTTTAAGCACCCCCTCTGGGCAAAGAGGGTAAAATGACAAACTGATTTGTTTTTGATTTTTCTAAGTGATTATTTAAAAGAGACGTATTTTTTTGTTGTAAATACAAAGTTTAATTATTATTTGTACCAAATATTTAAATAAAACCTATTCAAATAAAAAATAAACTACTTATTTTTATTAACACAAACCTTAAGGTACCCGCTTTGGACCTCTTTCCCCTACTGTGGAAAGACAGATTAAAGTGAGAACGTGAAGCTTTTCTACGCACATACGCCAAAAGTGGGCGTTTTTCGTAATTGTGCGTAGAAAAGCTTCATGTTCTCACTTTAGACTATGAACAGTAGTCCATAAAATAGTTTGAAGGGTTATCTAGTGCCTGGTCAAGACAAAATTTTCAATGATGTCTCCGTTTCTTTTCAAATTATTCATTTTAATGGGTAGCAGCACTGGACCCCGGAAAATTCATGTAGCCCCTTAAGAGCGTTATTTGACTCCAAGAAACATGACGTCATTAGCCTGTTCACATAAATCCATAAGAAAATGTTTTTTTGACGTTTAGAAAAAATATCTGAGTTTACTTGTAAGAAAGTAGCGAATTACGTTTAGTATGTAAAAGAAGATAGGCAAAGTTTAATTTTAAGTGCTGGCTAGCGTTGTCATATCTTCTTATGCTTCGAAGCCCGAGGTGCGCTGTTCGACTGTTTTTTTTATATAATAGTCGTTATAAATGTAAATATCCATCCAAAGATACGGTGACCTATCATAAGTTACGTGGGAAACAAGTTTAAAGCCATGCAGCCTCCGCCAGGCCCCGGCAGACGTGGCAGACCAAAAGCTGGCTGGAAGTCGTCAAGGAATCATCCTTGACGACATAAGCGAAAGCGAAAGCGAAAGCGACAGCGAAAACGAAAGCGAAAGCGAAAGCCAAAGCGAAAGCAAAAGCGAAAGCGAAAGCGTTTGTAATATTCACAGAATATTCTGTGTCTTTTCACTTTGAAAATAAATAAATCAAAATAAAATAAATATTTAAGGGGGCTCCTTAAAGAACTTTAAAGAAATATTTGTTTAATGTTATGGTGTGTAATGCTATGGTTTAATTTTACTCGCGTCAGAACTCCTCACCTCTTTGTTTAGATACCTAGATATCCATTGCAAGTCAATTTCATTCGTATTACTCTGGACAAACGATTCATAAAACTGAATTTTCTTCTTCCGGAATGGTCGCCGCGCGCATAGTAATAATGTACAATGCGACACAAATAAGTTGAATAAATTCTGAAACCAAAATGGCGGTCGCCGGCGCATTATTTGTACATGCGCCGATAACCGCCATTTTGGTTCAACCATACGTGCCGGGAATTTGTACAAAAATGGTTTGATGTTCGCCATTTTAGTTCAACTTATTTGTGTCGCATTGTAGGTATATTGGCAGTGCCACAGGCCTGGCCACGTGCACTGAAACTGAATTCCAAACAAAAGCTGAGTGGAAGTTAAAAGTACGCCTTGTAAGAAACTTAGTTAAAATATATTGGAAAGATATATTTAGCTATACAGAGTGATGACAGAGTGAACGGCTCATTTAACCGCAATATTTCACAAAAAATTTGCTTCTTAAATCAGTTACATAGTACAATGCTAACGATTTTAAGAGCGCTAATTTTCTGGAAAATTCATTTAAAGTTTATATCTATTCCATGGATTGTGCAACCATTTTCCTACGTTAATTTGTCCACCGAATCATTGGCCAGTTTTTCATTACACGACTGATTTAAGACTGCAGATTTTTACGAATATGGCAGGTAATATTTAAGTTGAAATTTGTCTTAGTATCATTATATTATGCAATTAGTCTTCTCAAAATATTCACAGTTGGTAATCCGCAACATGCTTCGTCAACATTTTCACAGTTGGTAATCCGCAACACGCTTCGTCAACATTTTCACAGTTAGTAATCCGCAACACGCTTCGTCAACTTTTTCACAGTTAGTAATCCGCAACATGCTTCGTCAAATTTATTAATCTAAGAGACCACCCCTTATCGTACCCGGCTCAAATGTTCCCATGATACTGGCGGCATTGCCGCGCTGTATGGCGATGGAAATTCTTTGACCCAGATAAGATAAGGAGCGTCTATCATTTGCCCGTTCAGATATTCTATGTCCTAAGTTGAAATTAGCAATTATATACATACTTAGAAACTTTTCTGGGACATTCATTATACATTGTGTATTCCATGGGAAGTAAAATAAAAATTCAAACATAACCTAACTAAAAACGGGGTTTTTAGGATTAACTGTGATATCTCGAGAAATCTTTCTCTATTCCTGAATAAATCGTCCGGTTAGCAGTACATACTACATTTATACCAAATTTGGTAAAATATTTACGTAGCTATTTTGCTTCATAAAAAGTTTTCAAAATTTAAGTATCAATCTTTTTTTTTTTATATATTCGGACAAACCACACATAGCTAGTCCCAAAGTAAGCTTGTGTTATGGAATACTTACTCAACCATACTATATTTTAAAACAATTATATGTATAGATAAATATCTGAAAAAAAAATCTGAAACATATAATTTTCCATCTTGACCTAACCAGGGATCGAACCTGGGACCTACGGTGTGACAGCGTGGCATGATGACTAGGCCAAAAAAAGTGCTCAAGTGCTTCATTGTATTTACAACGGGGTTTCCTGGATGAAATGAGAGATTTTTTCTAGCCGTCTGGAACCCTTGCAAAAACCTCCAGTCACTGTTAATTGTTCTCTCAAAGACTCTTTTTACTGTACAAAATATTTCATTTATATATTAATTACCTACTATATATTTCTTTATTATAAATAGCATTTCATTCCTAACTTTATCGATTTCAGCGTCTTGTACTAAGTTACTTTATCCTATTGGATAATAAAGATAAAACAAACAATAATCTGTACTCCAACATAATAATCTGATTCACGCAATGTTGATCCCTGGATAAGCGTCAAGCTATTTCTGCCAAATCGAGAATATAAATACATAAAGAATATATATAGCCCATCATAACATCGCAAGACGACGCATCGGTGACTCAACGGTCATCATCAATCATGACATGAGCGTAATACCAGCACAGTACAAGACTATAAGATCAGAAATAATGTCAGCGCTTACGAATTACATATTTAAAGACTGAGTGAAATGTCTTTGGGATAAAAATTCTTCTTCTTCTAAAAAGTTTGGCGTATTAGGTACTTACTTCACCGGCAAGAGGCATTAGGACACAAAATACATAAGTATTTTCTGTGTCACAAAATACATGTAGATGTTTTACAGGCAAAAACAAGATTTTAATTTTAATAATAAATAAAATATACAAAGTAAAATGGGGAAAGCCTTACGAAGGAGTCAATTTTAAAAGACCATCATACGATGAACAGGTACTCTATGTCCGTCCACTGTCCGTACGACATACGTGTATACTTATATACTAATATCCGACAAGACGAACCTCCTTCATAAACGCAGACTGTTTGGAAGAGCACATGTGATGTATGCAGATGCCTGCTGGATGAGTAACCAGCTGATGGCCAACTCTCTTGGCAAAGGTGTAGCCAACCACTGCCAACCGTGCGATTTATGGCCACACCTGGAGAGATTGTTGTCGGAGAAAGAAGTTTGTTTCCCGTCATAGAAATAGTTTTTAGGGATCCGTACCAAAGGGTAAAAACGGGACCCTATTACTAAGACTCCGCTGTCCGTCCGTCTGTCTGTCTGTCCAGGCTGTATCTCCTGAATTATTAATGTGATAGCTAGGCAGCTGAAATTTTTACAGATGATGTATTTCTGTTGCACCTAGAACAACAAATACTAAAAACAGAATAAAATAAATATTTAAGGGGCTCCCATATAAAAAACGTGATTTTTGCCGTTTTTCTTTAATATTTTTAACGGCAACAGGTAGACTTTTGAAATTTTCACACAATATTTAGTTTATATTTACTTAAAAAATAAATAATTAAATAAAAATAAAATAAACATATGACAAACAATATGACGTATATATATGTATGTAAATGTATGTATATGTATGTCCCATACAACAAAGTTGAGTTTTTATAGATAATGGTACGGAAACCTTTGTATGCGAGTCCATCTCGCACATATCCGGTTATTTATATTAGAAAGCATTCCTTGTACTAATATATAACTTGACGACCTTTGTGGCCTAGTGGTCATCATGCCACCAGTTTAAAGACATCCGGGCATGTAATCTAGCGGTTAATAAAGTGAAAATAGACTGACAACGGCAGACATTTCACATTTCCTGGAAATTATCTCAGTACTGCTAGCTAGGTAGTCCTTCCAAAAAAATATTGAATGATTAAAAGCAGTACATAAACTTCACCTCTTCTTAGAACCGCCAATGTTCTTTAAATTACAAATGTTTTTATTAACCGAGTGTGGAATTAGGTAAATTTGTCTAATTTCTCATGCCTAAAGTTAAAGTAATTAAATCCTGATTTGCATTAACTAACATTAACTCCGGGTTAAAGACACCCGGGTCTGTAATCAAGCTGTTAATCAAGTGAAAATGGGCTGTCACGGCACACATCCACATTCCCTGGCTCACCTGCCTGCCCTAATTTCGCGTCCTCGGCTAACAATAGCTTCCTCTGTGGTGCAATCGGCTGCTGCTTAAATTATGAAATTATGATGCTTTTTGTTATAAGAGAGGTTTAAAAAAAAAACAATAGATCTAGATCTTTTTACTGCGTAAACAAAAAAAAACGCCTTCAACGTCACAGGCCTTGTAGACGGTTTTTCGACTTTGAAATGTCTGTAACTTTTTAAAGGACTGTCGTCGCCGACAGGCTTCGCTTGCGTACTGCCGCTTGTCTGTAAGCGCCCTGAGATGACATATTTTTTCTAGTTATTTTGGTTTTATTCTTAAAATCAGATTATAAATGACGGAGTTCTGAGACTGGATCTCCACTTGCTACGATCCTGACACACCTCTCTCGCACATATTCATCACTCTTTTCATGCATGCCCGCCTGTTAAGGGTACTTCTAAACAACACACTTCAATGGAACGTTACCTGAAGGATAGCGAACAGCACTGCACTCCATGAAACACCGCAATCGGCGCAGTTCCTATATTTAGCGCTGGCCACTCGCCACACTCTATATTTACAAGAGTGCCAAATTCTATAACCATTACATATCCCATGTCTGGTATGTGGTTTATTTTGTGATGTCCATCTTTCATGCTGGTATGAGAGAAAAGAAAACATAGAATGTACCAGCGGTTTCTCTTCACGTGCAGATCGTAAAAGCCCATCGAGAGAGTGGGCAGGAACCCTTCATTATTTTGATTCATTTCCATCTTAAGGCCCACCATCACGCTAACATCGTCGAAACTAAGGCGTTTTGGTGAAGAATTTTGAAGTACCAAATTGTATAACCATTACCTACATACCATGTCTGGTATGTAGTCTATGAGCGTTATTTCGTGAAGAGACTGATTTGGGTTGAGTTTGGTTTATAGGTTCGATGTTATTGTGGAAACCAAGGCGTTCAGTGGTTATTTTAAGTAAACACTATCTTTTTATTTAGGTGTCTCTTTATGTGTAATGAATTTTACTAGTCAGTAGGATTTTAATAAAACTTTTTAGACGACACTTTAACAAATCTTTATCAAGTTTACGAATATTAAAATTATGGAATTTAACGCGATTAATTTTATATCGATATCGATGACAGTATAGCACTCGTTTATCGGAGATATTCGTAGTAACTATAACGTCGAAATATTTGACCCAAGTCAAGTTTGCCAGTGACCATGAGGTAATTTTTATGATTTTGACATATCATAAACTTTAAAAAGGTACAGTACAATTAATCACTCGTAGATTTCAAAATTTTAAATTTTTTGAAATTCTTTGTTAATATTTTTTTAACAGAAAAGTTAACCAGAAATTCTGTTTCCCCAAGTTCACGTCCCGAAATACTCTCGACCTTGTGTCGTAAATCATTTGAACATGTGTTTACTGAACGTGATCTCATTTCAGAGGCCGATCGACTGATTGCTGTATGCTGTATGCTGACTTAACTAAAAAGACATGGCTGAGAATGGGTGAGATTCACTTTCTTACATTTTCATTTCTACCGCGCTATCATACGTCATAGTCAGACTTTTTCTTAAGGATTTCCAAAATAACCACGAAGTGGCCTGCATCCAGCGTTTTCCTGCAACCTTGCTCAGGTCGTCTAACCATCTTCTAGATACCTACCCAACATTCTTCTCTGATAAAACGTGTTCATAGTCATAAGCTTAACAAATTGCTGCTAAAAAGGGACACTAGATTTCTTTGAAGCATTGAAAACAACTTCAAATATTAATTATCATCGCACAAAATGGCCCCACGAAAGTTATAGTATTACATAGAACTGTCGGTATAGCATTCATCGAGACTTCGTCCGTCGGAATTGAGTGGTAGACTCATATAAAAATACTGTAACATGTCGCAGCGGCAACTATTGTCCAATGTCCGTTTTGACGTAGCGTCATACAGCAGCTACTGATTGGTCCAGCATTTGGCGTAAAGTGACGTCAGTAACAGTATCGTTTGTTTGTTTTCATTCGTGTGTGTCATAATGTGTTCATAGTCATAAGCTTAACCAAACCAAATTTGCTAAAAAGGGACACTAGATTTCTTACAGTTACAAGTAACAGTACAGAAAATGAGATGTAGTAGGTATTTAAGCACCGCCCACTTGTATGTACTTGTGACAGGGTAATTTTTTGCGCTTTATTATGCTTTCATAGTCTTCTAGATCGCTGGAATTTACATTATCTGTTTTGTCGAATAATGGACGCATACAAAGTACTGGTGACTAGGTCATCCCGCCCTCCGCTCATGTCAGCTGAGCAAAAATAACGCGTTTGTTGGCGTCATTCCAGGTACGGTCCGATGGCGGGACACGTCGGGAGAATACCCAACTTCGGGAAAACTCAGGTCAATGTAAGTGTCATCTTTATTATCCACTGTTTAGTCTTGTCAGATCGATGTTTGTGATCTTAAAGCAGGCGCGCATTTCGGCAATAGGCTGGCGGCATTTCCGCGCTGCATCCATACAGCGTGGGAATGCTGCCAGCCTCTTGGGGTGCGTGAGTGCAGTGACTTGTTTTGGAAGGACCAGGCGTATAATATCTCTTGGTATTCTATTAGGATGACTTTTTTATTAAGAAGACTATTTTGCTTTATGCCTGAAGAATCTTAGAATTTAATACAGTCATTGAGCTAGTATCCTATAACACAAGTCTCGCACTTACCTTGGGGCTAGTTCAATCCGTGTGATTTGTCCGTACATATTTATTTAAAAAAATCTTATGAAGCGAAACTTAGCTTGGGGTTATATTTACTTCAAAAAAGGTTTTCAATTTGACTAGTATCACAGAATGAATATAAGTATTACATAGAGAACGGAAACTTCTAGGGCCCCCGCAATATGCGTCCCCATTCCCCGTCTCTGCACCTTTCCCCATTTCTCGGCTTGTCGAGTGTGCTGGCGAGCGAACACACACACATTGATGTATAGTTTCTTTTGTAGTAGTAGTAGTAGGTAGGCATAAATTATACTCCGCTTCTACGAAGTGCTAGTATGACGTAGGCGCACGTTTATTGGTTAGTGATACTGAGCTATAAGCCTATGTAATCAGTGGTAATGCTAAATTAACCAAATTATACTTCAATAGTTCCCAGCCCATTATTTATATGAACACATTAAAAACAAAGTTTTTTGACAGTTTTATCCGAGTAGCCTAGAAAGCAACATAATAAAATGAAGTAATTAGTAAAATACCAAACATATGGTTTAAAGTGTTATCTTTGTCTTTTTCAGCCTATGGGATCTGTAGAACCACCAGCATGTATCCAAAACGCAATGATGACCAAAGACAAGAAACCGTTCACATACACTCCTGGCGGTCTTGATCTATCTCAGATCCGCACCCCAAGCATGGCAAGGAGATTAGCAAGACAACGATCCCAGGAAGAACAAGAACAGGCTTACGCCCAGCAAAATGCCGGACCTATGTACCACCCACAAGGACGACCAGCTCCACCCCCACCACCTCCCCAAATGCCCGCTCCTCCTCCTCCCCCACCGCCAATAGTCATCCAAGTCCCAGATACCAAGTCCCCGAAACCTATAGCTCCTGGCGAAAGACCTGAAATCGTCATTCCTGAAAATCCAATTGGAATGTTGAGAAAAACAAACAGCCCATATCATTGGGAAGCTGAAAAGGAACAGCTGCAACGCATGGGAACTCCCAAATATGTGGAAAAAGTCCCAAGCCCGTTAACTGTGAAGATGCCGCCTTCTTCATTCACTCAACAACAACCACAAACTTACTCGCCGCAGGTCCAGAATAATCAGCGCCATAACTATCCCTATGGAAATCAAAACAATCAGCCTGAAAGTCCAATTCATAGACCTGCAGCGCAGTATGGAAATCAGATGTCATCTCCATTAAATGGAGCGACACCCACGAGGGAAATCTTAAAGAGACAAGATTCACAGTTCAATAAGAGTCCTCAGCCATTCAGTGGACAGTCACCTGTCAGTAACGGATCAACATTTTCGCCAAGTCCTAATAATAATTGGAGACAACCTGATAGGAGGGACTCTCCTGCGAATAACACAAGCTACAGCCCACAGTCTCCACACGTAAATCGTAGTCCATTCTCGCCGAATGTTCAACAGTATTCACCAAACCAGAATCAGTCGCCAGCCGAAAATGCTGGACCTGTTTTCCACACACTTCCTAGAGCTTCTCAAAGAAACCAGGATAATTATCCGAATAATTTACAGAATAATAATGCTATCTACAACAATACTAAGGAAGAAAGCCCTAAAGTTGATTCTTCAAATCCTACGCCATGGCGAACTAATACAACGACCAGAACTCCCCGTGAGCAAGATAACTTGCAAGCGATTTATCACAATAGCAAAAATGTTAATCAACAGCCCACATACTCACCTCCATGGGCAACGACTGAAGCAAATAATAACAACAACAATATTCCTTCTTGGAAGCAGGAAAGACCTAATCCAGTTGAAACTCAACAGTACAGTCCACCATGGGCACAGGATTCAAATAATAACAAAGTACAAGACAGTTACGTTCCCCCGTGGAAAACACAAGAAAATGACAACAGGACAACACCCGCTTTCTCACCCAAACAAAATCAACCAGAGCAAAGGTACCAATCAAGTATGTCCATTCCTGTCACTCCAAGGAAACAGAACCCTCAACCAGAATATAACAACCCAGCTCCGCAAAAAGAGGTTGTGTATGTAAACCAGGAGCCTGTATATTACTGTCCAGACAGTCCTAAATCGATACCGCCATGGGTGAAAACGCAAAAAGAAAAGACGAAGACTCCTCCACCGGTTTGGGTCCAAAAACCTCTAGAAAGAAGAAGTGCACCAAGAGAGTTAGTTACACCTCCAAGAGACACGAACCAAGAACCAGAATGGGTAAAGAAGAGTAATGAAATGCAGAGAGGAATGCGAGAGGTAATAAGTCCACCAAAATATCAACAACCAGTCCAACCTTCGTGGTCCACGCGGCCTTCAGAAAACCGTAAGAGTCTTCCAAGGGATAACGATAACGCTCCAAGCACACAAGGCAGAGTAATCCCTATTCAGATGGATGTATCCAGTACTGATAATGGAAGGCAAGGCAACCAACAGCCACATTTAAGAATTGTTATTGGGATGCAACCGAATCCTCAGGAGCAGAACCCACAAGGGTCGTACTCTCAACCAACTCAGCGTATCATGAGAGTGTTGTCACCTCAGCTGGTTAGATTAGATGATGGACAAAGTCAGCAAGAATTGCCTTCGCTGAACAGAAGCTTCCAGAACCAGGACAGTCAGCCGAAGACGAGGATAATTCCGATACAGATCGAAGGCGGTAATGGAGGAGCAAACAAGAGGTGAATATATCATGATTTCTTTTAATTGTGTAACGCATTAGCACCAATATTTTTTATTACAAAAATACATAGCTACATTAAAACTTGTTTCTGTGTTCTGATGATGTAATATAATGTAGACCACTATTCTATTATTTTTTTATTATTTGGAAAATTAATGACAAAGTTATATCTAATTGGCATTCGATAGTCATTTTTTATGAGTCATACGTATAGTAAACAAATGTAATTTATGTTATCTCCAAATTTCAAAGAAAACCGTGGTCATTTCAGCTTCGGTGGGCGGTACTAGGAGCGGTGTACACTGGTCAAAGTAAACAATATTTTTACTGCATAGCTTAAGCAAATTAGCAATGCTTCTAAACTGAACACTAATCAAATCATCTCTCACCGTTTTGACATTGAAATTTATTGGCATTACTAATGAATGTTTAATTAATGTTTTCTGCTGTTGATCTCTTTTTTGCGCTTTTTTTGATTAAATATGTACATAAACAAAAAACAAAATGAGAAAAATATAAAATAATATTTTATTTTGCTTTGCAACATATATCTAAACCAAATCACTATAATAATACAATAAAAAGTCACATATCATCATAAAAAATAACAAAATCATAATTATTATTCTTTAAAGCACAAATTTTAAATAAACAAGCAGGCTTTTTAATAATTTTTATATTTGAACAAATTTTTTGTATTAAAATATTTTACTTTAACTATCTTTATACTCCTTCATTAATTGTATTTATAATTATTCATTGTCTAGTGTTTTTTTTTTTAAGAATGTCATAGCTGAAATCAACCATAACATTCCTTTTATTTAAATATTATTACTCTCTTCTCCTCTATCAGCCTAGTAATTTGAATATTATTTAAAACTTGTACTTACATATTTATAGTGAAGTAATTTAAAACGTGTTATACTACACTTAGCATGAAGTATTTCACACATGAAATGACTTTTTATTCTCGACTATTCAATTTACCTAAGCACGTCAATCATATTGTCATACAAATCAAACGTATAGGCTACATACCACAATTAAAACTTAACTAATATTAACTAATATTTATTGGCCAGTTCCAGAGTGTACTACCACAAATTTACTCAAGAGGGTCCCCCGCGGCAGTCCAAGGCTTTCAAGGTGCTGCAAATCATAACAGGAACGCAGGACATGGATGACATCCAGATCATGGAAAACAATCATGGCTTCACTGATTTATAGTATTTAATATTTATAGAGATAATAATACACTAAATCGAATATTTGTTATTGCTTGCAACGACATATCTCCGAATTTGAGATTTTGTAATTGTCTCACAAGTAAATGAATAAAAAAATGTGCATACTCTGGATGATTTAAAACATTTGACAATTTAGAAGTAATATTAAATTAGGTATGGAGGTATTTCAGTACTCGAATATTAAATTTTTAATGTGTAGCTTCATTCGAATTTGAAAATAATCGACAAATTAATATATATTACAAATCGATCCTGAGTTTATTTATAAGATGTTTGTAAAATAACAAATTAATTCCTCGTGGTCATATTACATTTCATAAAGTACGGATTGGCTTCGAGGAGTATATTTAGATTATAAATAACAACAGTATAGTACAATACAAGTGTAATATTTACTTATGGCATAATAAATAAATTATATTTGAGTTTGGTTAATATTTTAGATGTAGTTGCAATTGCGATTTAAAGGCAAACTCACAAGAATGGTACGAGTACGTGCGCTTAATAACACGAAATCAGATTCTATATGTATATTTAATAAATATATGATTACGGCGTTATTAAAGGAAAAAATATATTAAGTACGAGTAAACTTAAATAAAATTAATGAAAATCTAAATTGCTTTTATTGTGATTTTAGTAATTTACTAATGCTCACACGAAACGGCTAGCTTACCAAAGATTTATGTAGGTTTTTATTATTTGAGCTATGCACTGTTGATAAGTAGGTATGTGTTTTATCATAAGTTAAAATAATGATATTATGAAATTTCTATAAATTTCTTACGAAAAATAACAATATTATAATATTTTTACAAAGTGAAGATTTAATATATATTTTCAGATTGAATTGAGTACAGTAACGTAGATAGAACAATTTTTTTACAAGTTTCTTAACGTATTTAATTTAATTAAAATGTTACCAAAATAGAATATAAAAAAAAAATTAAGTCAAAGTATTAATTTTAACATAGAATTTATGATCCCTCCCATTAACAATTGACCAAAGTTGTAACTCTGACATCGTATAAGTATTTATCATAATTTATGTTTTTTTTATAATGATATATGTATTTATCGTGTGTTCTGCTTTTTATGATATACTCTCCGTATACACTTATATAAACATATTGCTGCTAGGCAGCTTTTTTATTATGCCTGTTTTAATAATTTGTCCCGTATATATGTACATTGAATGCAAGCTTTTGTGATATAAGTACCATTTAATGGTCTACTAACATTTTACAATTTTTTCTAACAAATATATGTATTTATCTGTATTATTGTTTAATAGATCGTTTAATATTAAGTATTCATATTACTTAAACTGATTTAAATAAAAAATTCAAAACTAACAATTTGGACTCATATTAAACCTATAAAAAAGCATTATTTGTCGGCAGAGAAGTTGTTTGATTCCCAAAATTAATGTTTTACTTTGTGATTAACAAAATTTTTGAATCTTAAAGTTGTATCTTGTAACAGTATATTGATTTAAATAAATGAAAGTGAATAATTAATAAAAAAAAAGGCATTTTTTAAAATAAAACTAAATATATTTTTCTTTGTCATGTTTGGCGTGGTTGATATTAATTTTTTTTTGGATATTAAATAATTTAAAATACAGGAAATAATTTAAAAATCAGGATTTACTTAATTTATATTTATATCTACTGTTACACGATAACTCAAAGAAACAGACAAGGGGTGTGGCAATCTAGTCAGTGTGATCTTTATATTTATAAGTATATAAGTATTTTTTATTTTACATACTTATTCCTATTTTAAGCCATAGATTTATATTCTAGTTAATGATAAATTATTTTAGATAATTATGGATTAAATATTAATTTTCTAATAAAGCAATAAAAGCGAGATTGGCATTTTATTTAAGGTTTAATAAAACACGGCCCGCGCTACACAGGAATGTACTAACGTAATATACATTACAGTATATACATACATATATGACATCACAGTGATATAACAAAAGACTTTATTTCAGACTAGCTGATGCCCGCGACTTCGTTCGCGTGGACTTTATGACTCCGGCGTATTAATATAAATAACAACTAATGAGAGAGAAAGATAGAGAGAGATAAGAAAGTACTTGTAACAGTGTTAGGAGTTAAAAGTCAATATTATTTTAATTCTTTCCTTCGGGAGCCAATATGAAAAGAGCTGAAGTGTTACTAACCCTGGAGAAAGCCACATTAAGTTGGCCATGCGAAAAAGCAGTCCTTAGATCGACATCAGCAGCTTTAAGCCTCTAAAACTGTGACTTATTTTCATAGGAAAGCAAGTAAACACTGTGTATTTGTAAAACTGTGTATTTTCAAAAGGAAAATTGTTATACGCGGAATAAATACAGTTTCACTGGCACCACTCACAGTAAACTTTAAGTGTCTCAGCAGACTATGCCGAAGTTTAGCGTCTAAAGTTCGGTGGGGATGACACACTAAATAAGCTGAAGTTCAGCCGCTGAGGTTCGGTGGAAACGCCGGACTGTAGTGATGTGCCGATATGAGAATTTAATCTTCCGTCTTTGGCGCGTTTGCGGCGAACGGACACGGGAGCGGAAGAGGGAACGGAAGTGGAAAAGGGAACGGAAGCAGAAGCGGGAGCGGGAGCGGGAGCGGAAGTGGCAGCTGCGGCGGAGGCGTCGGCGGCGGCGGCGGCGGCGGCGACGGAGGCGTCGGAGGCGGCGGCGGCGGCGGCGGCGGAAGCGGCGGCGGCAGTGGCGGCGGCGGCGGCAGCGGCGGTGGCGGCGGCGGTGAGAGCGGGAGCGGCGGCGGCAGTGGCGGCGGCAGTGGCGGTGGCGGCGGCAGCGGCGGTGAAGGCGGCGGCGGGAGCGGCGGCGGCGGGAGCGGCGGCAGCAGCAGCGGTGGTGTCGGCGGCGGCAGCGGCGGGAGCGGCGGCGGGAGCGGGAGTGGGAGCGGGAGCGGGAGCGGGAGCAGGAGTGGGAGCGAGAGCGGAACGGGTACGGGAACGGGTACGTGGAAGAGGGAACGGGAGCGGAAGCGGGAGCGGGAGCAGAAACGGCAGCGGCGGCGGCAGCGGCGGTGGCGGCGGAAGCGGCGGCGGCAGTGGCGGCGGCGGTGGCAGCGGCGGTAGCGGCGGCGGCGCGAGCGGGAGCAGCGGCGGCAGTGGCGGCGGCGGCGGCGGTGGCGGGAGCGGCGGCGGCAGCGGCGGTGGGAGCGGCGGCGGCAGCGGTGGTGGGAGCGGCGGCAACGGCGGGAGCGGCGGCGAGAGCAGAAGAGGGAGTACGGGTACGGGTACGGGTACGGGTACGGGTACGGGTACGGGTACGGGTACGTGTACGGGTACGGGTACGGGTACGGGTACGGGTACGGGTACGGGTACGGGTACGGGTACGGGTACGGGTACGGGTACGGGTACGGGTACGGGTACGGGTACGGGTACGGGTACGGGTACGGGTACGGGTCCGATTCAGGCAAAAGCATCGGAAGTTCGGCATTATGTGTTGCTAGTAATGCAAATAACATTGCAGGCATGCATTGGCTGAAATTCAGCCGCTGAACTTCGGCATACAGTGCTGAGACACTAAGTTGGGTTCCGTTACACAGTTTCGGCGGAGTCAAATTGCGCATTCGCATTATTGGCCCTCCGATATTAAGACTTATTTTGTGAGCCGAGAGGCCATTTGCTGCAAGTGAATTAAGAAACTCAACTGGATAATTGGTGGTGTCGTCAACAACTCTATCCAAGAAATTAACAATAATTTGCGTCATAAGTTCTATAATAATTGATTTTTAATTTTTTGGTGTCAATATGGCGCGTTCACATATCCAAGAATTTTTCTGGTGTGTTATGCTCTGAAGGTCCGCAAATTCTGAACTTATAAGTTCTTCCTCGGACGAAACAACTTTTTTTTGGAAAAATTTTCAATGTTAAGTCACATTTTTTTACTCTTTTATTTGTAGTATAGATTTAGTATGTTTTTGTTCAACGACAACAAAAAAACATCATCTATAAAAATTTCAACTGTCTAGCTATAATGGTTCATGAGATAAAGCCTGGTGACAGACAGACAGACAGACTAACAGTCGGACGGTCTAAGTAATAGGGTCCCGTTTCTACCCATTTGGGTAAGGAACCCTAAAAATCGAATAAAATAAGTATTTTGGGGGGCTCCCATACTACAAACGTGATTTTTCATAGATTATGGTACGGAACCCTTCGCGCGCGTCCGACTCGCGCTTGGCCAGTTGTATTATAACTCAACAAAAAGTTCTCATCAGACTTAACAACTTTTGCTAAGGCGGCATTTTAATATTTTTTATAGTTTAGCTGGACCATTATAGTTCTGCATCATGTGTTCCATTTTCCAAAATCAATTATAGCCTATATGTTGCCCAGGCTTCACAGCTATATAACAAAAAAAGTTTCATTCGAATCCGTCCAGTATTTCCGGAGATTAGCGTGTACAAACAGACAAACAGACAAACAGACAAACAGACAAACAGACAAACAGACAGACATTTTTTTTTCTTACTCTATTACTATATCTACATCGCCACAAATATTTTTTTTTGAAAAATTTTCAATGTACAGACACATTTTTTTTACTCTTTTATTATAGTATAGATGTATGGTCAGAATGCTGGCAGTAAGAACAACAAGTCAGATTGAGGTCAATATCTGGGGGCACGGTAGTGTCATGTGTCAGGAGCTAGAAGACAAAATTTTCTGTGATCAAATTGTTATTTAGTATGATTATACTATATTTCAAGTATCATATATTTAACAAACAGTTAGTATCCAATGTTTCTCAATTTTGTACTGAAGGTACTTTTAGCAGACCACATACAAACTTTAAAATCTTGGAATTTTAAACTTTCTTTTTTAAGAATACTTGAACAACCATAAACATAGAAACGACTTAGACATAGAAACACTATGAAACAATTTATTTTTAATTAAATAATATACGACTTTATTATAGAAGATAATATCGTTGAGTTAGTATCTCATAACATAAATTTGAACTTTGTTTAGTGTTAATTCAATCTGTGTGTTTTGTCCGATTTTGTAACCAACTCATCGAATGCAAAAAAAATTTTTGATTGGTCAAGCGTGTTTTAACCGCTTGTTTTGGTTCCGATTTGTCAAACAACGCAAAAGTAATAAATTAGTCAAGTCTCGATTTGGTTTCGGTTTGCCAAGCCTTACTTTTGTTTCAACTGGTCAAGCGAAAAAAAGTTCTAATTCTTAAGGCGTCAAACGCATTTTTTTTTAAATTAAATAAATCTTTTGCCCCCCGCCGCATTATTTATCGGATATTATGTCTTTTACTTATGTTTACATTATTAATATAATTATATTATTAAATGTATTTTTATTGTTATGATATATTTTATTTTTCCTTCTTTAAAATAAACTTACCCACATGACATGACACTAGCTATTTTCTTGCAACCTAGTTCGCGTAAATTATAGCCAATGATACTTAGATTTATAGCCTTATGACATTTGACCAATTAAATCTTTTTTTGCATTTGACGAGTTGATAACTAAATCACGGTTTAGCGCATTGAGTTGACTTTTGTACGATATAATTATGATCCACATTTTATCACCGGCGTCAAACCAAACGAGTCCACTGCGTTACATTCCACGCAAGGTGTCCGTCATTGTCTCAAATGAGAGGCCAAATGACCGATTCCTAATTCCCTAATCACGACCCCTATAAATTCAACCCCTATGACATTGTCCCGTTTTGATAAAGTCCCGTGCGGCTGAATGGTTTATTTTGGTGTATTTTTTGTTTGAATAGGATTTGGGAAATGTTATGGGCCGTTAATTTTATGAGTTAATTTATATATTTTTAACAAATTATAAGTTGAGTCTGCATAGCGCATAAAATATATGTAGGTACCATGTTTATTTAGTTACAATCTCAGGAAATCTTATATTAATTTTCTACATGTATTTCAGCTACTTCTTACCCACACTTGTAACTTAGGTAAGTATTCATGTTTTAATTCCATTGTATTTTTTGATATTTCGATATTATTATTATGTTCCTTATTCTATTCTGTACAGTCCCGTGGTTTGAATGTACCTTTAAATTCATTTTACTTTATACGCTGTTATATGAAATCTAGAGGCTTGGTAGTGCCCCCGGCAAGTCGAGAAAAGAATCAACAAACAAAGGAAGACCTGTAGCAAACTTCTTTTTGAAGAAATTCAAGGTACTTTTGGAGTGAGTGGAGAATACTTCGGTAACATCATTGTAGAAGAAGCTAGAAGCCAAAATTATTTTTACCATTTCAGCGTACATACTGTACTGTACCGAGCCATATCTTGTAGGGCCGCGTTCAGACGACACGTGCACGCCATGCAATGCGCGCTTTGAAACTTTCGATTTATACCGTAGCGATTTCTTTTTCGGCAGAAGAAATACTGTCCCGCCAGAATTAATAAATAAATTCGCCATGCTTCTCTCTACGAGTCAATATAGGGTGAACGGAGTGAATTAAATATTGCAGTAAAAATTGCTGGTGAGAGGCGAGTGCGGGTCCTTAGAGTAAATAGTCAACGCGGGTCGTCTGAACACGCCCTAAAGATTCAAAGGTAATGACCGATTAATTAAACGACAAACTTTATTAAAGACCATAAAGCAACCCTTTCACGAGCCGGTTTATTTGGCCATCACTCCCAGTTCCAATCAAGTATATCGTTGTTCAGTAATGAACAATTTCATGACTGGACGCCTCACTAAACTAAGGCTCGACACAAACGTTCCACCGACCACAGCCACTGGCGGCCAGCTACAGCGACTTAACACTTTTTTTATGTATTTTGTATAGGCGCGTCGTAGCACTCACTATAGCAGTGTCCGCGACTCGGCACTTGTGGTCGCTACACAAGACCCGCCACTGCCGCACGGCTCTACCCCCCCGCGCAGTTAACTGTATATTTGGTATTTGCCACTTTTATTTGGTGGCTTCCGAACACCAGTGGTTGTCGCTCGCTTCAGCTACCGTTGACTGTGGTTGGTGGCCTGTTTGTGCCGAGCTTTACGGTATCTGTAACTTGTACTTAATGAACTGTGCTCCACGTTGGTAGTGCAATTATATTGTACAGTAATTAACATCTAAGTCTAATTAACCCGAGTTAAGCTCTTCTATGCTGGTCTGGGAGAAAAGAAAAGACATAGACAAGACGACCTCCGTGGCTTAGTGGTCACCATGCTAGTCCGCCACCCAGAGGTCCGGGTTCAATAACCGGCCAGGGCAAGTTGGAAAATGGCCTTTTTCCAATTGTCCTGGGTCTTGAATATTTATCTATATATATACGTGGGCGCACTATAAGTTTCCGGAATGAATATGAAAAAATACTAATATAGGTACAAAATTAATTTATTGTTTTTCAAAATAATCTCCCTTGGCGTCTATGCACTTTTTCATTCGATGAAACCAGTTTTGAAAACTTTTGTGCCACTCCTCTGTGGTGACCTCTGAAACGTGTTTTTCATACTCCTCGACAGCCTCTTCTGGTGATGAAAATCGTTGACCGCGTAATTGGTTCTTAATTTTTGGGAACAGAAAAAAGTCACAAGATGCCAGGTCGGGACTGTATGCAGGATGACTCATGAGTTCTACATTTTTCGCCTTCAAAAAGTCGTTTGTCTGTCTGGCCGTGTGAGAACTAGCATTGTCGTGGTGCAGGATGATACGGCGTTTACGGTTATTTTTACGGAGTTCGTCAATAACTTCCGGCAAACAAATGGTCGTGTACCAGTCACTATTCACTGTACGACGATTCTCTAAAGCAACAGTAGCCACGTGTCCAGTTTTATTAAAAAAAGAAGCAATCATCCGCTTAGATGCACTTTTCACGCGCGCCACTTTGGTTGGTTTCGGCTCATCTTGAAAGACCCATACGCTCGATTGCTGCTTTGTTTTGGGATCGTAGCAATAAATCCATGTTTCGTCACCTGTTACTATGTCCCACACCAAATTTGACTCACCTTCGTTGAATCTGGTAAGCATGGCACTGCACCAAGTGACGCGGTCCGTTTTTTGAGCCTCGGTCAAGTTGTGTGTGATCCACCGCGAGCACAGCTTTCTCACACCCAAATGTTTGTGTAGGATTGATTGTATTTGACTCATGCCTATTTCTAAAGATGCGCGAATTTCATGGTAGGTCACATGCCTGTCTGTTTCAAACATACGGCGCACAGCATCGATGTTTTTGTTGGTCACAGCGGTGGACGGCCGACCATCGCGAGATTCGTCACTGAGATTGATACGACCACGCTTGAATTCTGCAAACCAGCTATAAACAGTTGTCTTGCATGGTGCTTCATTGCCAAAAGCTGTTTCAAGCCGAGCGATGCTCTGTTGAGCTGTCAAATTACACTTAAAATCGTAGAAAATCATACTACGAAAATTTTCCCGAGTTAAATCCATGTTGATGCAGACACACAATTTTTTAAATGGCGCCACAAGGTAAAAACAAAAGACAGTCAGATGAAACAAACTGCATTCTACAGCCAAAGAGTTCTATTTTCAAATGTTGCAATAAATTTTTAAATATTGTTTATGTAAGTGGCCAGTTCCGGAAACTTATAGTGCGCCCTATGTATTTGTTATTAAATATAGTATCGTTGGGTTAGTATCCCATAACACAAGTCTCGAACTTACTTTGGGGCTAGCTCAATCGGTGTAATTTGTACACATATATGTTTATTTATTTATTTTATTTTATAGAATGTATCAGCTGATTCTCTTCCCGCGCAGATCAATTAAGCCGATCTAGGTAGGCGAGATTTGAATCCTGGTAATATGCGATGCGGCTAGCACCCCACTATTTTGATTCCATTTTCTATCTTAACACCCATCATCACGCTAAGCTTGGCCATGGGGTCTTAAGGGCTTAGGCTCTATCTACCCCGTCAGGGATTATAACGTAATAATGTATCTGTAACTATATTACAATTTAACTAAATAAATAAATAACGAAAAACTAGCTGATGGTGGTAACATTTTTGACCACCCCACGGGTACCTCACATTTTCCCGGGACGACAAGTATCCTTTGCGTTAATGCTTGTAGTCTCGTCTGAAAGCGGCAGAGACGTGTACTCCATACAGACAAACAGCAATTTGTCTACCCTGCGCCTAATAATGACGGCAAAGTGAAAAATCTACCTATTTTCTTCGATATGAAGCCGTTTTCGTAATTTTAGTAATCATACCTAATCTACAAGAACTGCTCCATATTTTATAGGGTAGGCACTGATCACAGGGCCTTCCCTATAAAAAAGCAATGCACATCCCTGGAACGCGGCCCTACAGGATATGGCTAGGTACAGCACAGTATGTATGCTCACATGGTTAAAATAATTTTAGCTTCCAGCTTCTTCTACAATGATGTTACCGAAGTGTCCTCCACTCACTCCAAAAGTACCTCGAACTTCTTCAAAAAGAAGGTCTACCTGGTCCTATGGGCTATCTATATGCCAAATTTCATTCCAACCCTTTCAGCCGATTTGGCGTGTAAGTGGAGCGAACATACCACACATCCATACAAACTTTCACTTTAATAATGGAATATATAAAGAATAATGAATTAAAAATTTAATAAAGGAAGACAATAAAAATATAATACAGAAAGGATTATAACATTTCCAGTAAAATTTACCTAATATCATGACGTTATGTAGCATTTACATCAAAACATTAAAATTTGATAAAGTAACAGAAATTATTTGTTATTGTAAGAGGCTTGATGCGTAAATAAGTAAGTGTACAAACCCTAGCTAAGAAAGATCTACGTCACTAATTACTATCAATGTTTACGGCAGCCAAACGGCAGGTTAGTCAATACTGCAGCAGTCAATAGTGTCTAATGGAGAGCATCATTACGGCTCAATCGTGTTTGTTATGAACTGCTCATGGATCGCAATAGTCCAGTAGTTAAATCTTGAACAAAGAGCTATACGAACTTTAAGTATTTATATACATCAGTAAGTTGGTCTGGCGTATAATTTTATTTATTATGGAGAGGACTATGCTCGGTGGTTTTGATGTTTAGAAAAAAGTATCTGATTTGAGTTTTAGTTTGAAGTAGCGAATTACAGATAAAATTAAAAAGTCACAAAATACTCGTTAAGTCATTTCTTCATCCATCTTAATGCAGAAAAACATTTAAAACTAAGAGCGCCAGATGACTCTAAGAAACTATGACGTCACTGTTCGGTTCTTCATACAAACCCCATAGAAAATATTTATGATTTGACTTGTTGGAAACTAGCGTATCCTATTCAATTTTTAGAATCCATTCGACACTATGTTCATCATACTCACTACATAAAAAGCCTATAAAACCCTACACAGTAAATATTCGTTTCGATAGCGCAAACAAAATGCGCTATAACATTTTGATTGATTTTTTATGTCATGGATGGATGATACAAGAGGTCATTCACCTGATAGGAGCTATATAAACTATACATTATCAAGTTTTTATCCCTAATATGGCAGGTAGAGTATTTTGGTTAAGAGATTGGTACCAAGTTTGCTGATTCAAGGCCCTGGGGCTCTGTCTGCTTAGAGCCAAACAAGACCCAAAATGGCCGGTCTGCTCCATTATACTTATGTAAATGTGTAGATCCCGATTTTTCAACATACTGAGAGTACGTCAAAAATCGGGTATGTATAGTATTTTGTGATTTTCACAGCGATTAATACCCACAACATGCAGTAGTGGCGATATTCTGCAGCAAATTGGAATCGACTTGGCAGACAATCAGCATGATCCGATTGTCAGGAATCACCTCGGCAAATAAGTAGGTATTATTTATTCACAAATTAAAAAGAATATAGATGTGAACAACGTATTTTATATTTAAGGTATGTGGTTAGAAAAACAGATTTCTACTATGTCGATTGTCGAGCCAAAAGTTAGCGGGCTATAAAAAACATCGTGTTTCTAAAACACAAGTTATATGGGTATGTACATTAATATGACCCATAATAACATGGCCATTTCAAAATGCGAATTCGGTGCGGTAAAGGGTAAAAACGGGACAGTTGAAATTTTCACAGATGATGGATTTCTGTTGCCGCTATATAAAAACAGAATAAAATAAATATTTAAGTGGAGCTCCTATACAAAAAACGTTATTTTATATATATAATGGTACAGAACCCTTCGTGCGCAAGTTCGACTTGAACTTGACCGGTTATTTTAGCTAAATTGGCACAAATAATTTGTTTTACAGTTCTTGTCAAATCTTGATACCTTAATGCTTCATAAATTCTTCTAGGTGTATATTCCAGGAAAATAGACCGTGCTGATTCGCCACGTATTACGAAAAAAAATCGATAGTTTCTAATTTACTATTATAAATATGTGTAAAAGTAAATATAACTCATTTACATTGGATTGGAACTCAAAATATGGATGCGCAACAGCTGGCTGTTGGTTTTTATAAGATTTTCGTTTCGCCTAGATCTGTACTATCGGTATTTTGGGGGTGTATTTGTTTCAGTGCGAATTGCCTTATAATTGGCGGTCGGTAAATTGAAATTTTAAGCCGTCCAGTTATTTAGTAGCGTTGTATTGTGTAAAACATAATCCTGTAGTGAGAACAGTGTCATTATCTTGTGACAACTGCTAGACTGGACTTACATATATACAGACTCGAGAATATAAATGAAATGGAAGCTTACCATATGTCTGTGAATCGGAAAAGCCAATAGTTTAAGCATAAACATGCCTGGGTCCCGTTAATTAAATAAGTACTTAGTTAACGTCAATTAATTGCTAATCCGTTCTCAGAAAAGTTAAATAAATAGTAAATATATAAATAAATACATATGGACAAATCACACAGATTAAGCTAGCTCCAAATAAAGTTCGAGACTTGTGTTATGGAAAACCAACTCGACGATACTATATTTTATAACAGATACATATATCGGTAGTCATTAAACGTCATAGCGGTACATTTTGTAAGTTTTAACGTAACGTTAATCATTAACCCGTACAAGTGGCAGAATTTGAATTTTACAAGCTGTTGGGTTAATGATCTACGATTTTTTGATGATTTATAAAGAGATAAATGAATTGTGCTCTTGTTTTCATTGCAAAAGATTTTAACCTGTTAATTGGAAGATAATTGCGCACGACAATAGGGAATCACACCCATTTTTGAAAAGTGTTTTTTTATCTATCTAAATAAGATTCCATGGTGCTAATAGACCCCTCAAAAAAGATAGAACAGTTTTATTCAATTGATAAGTGCCATAAAATGCATTTAAATTTTACATTTTCAAATTTCGCGCTTATATTGCCTAATAAGGTTGGAGCAGTGGACGCCAAATTTCTCAATGGTCACGACGTCAGATATGTATTAGGTAGGGGAAAAAGTCTTTTCGCATATAGTATGTATAAACTTGTAATAAAACCACTTTGGCTGTACTATTTGTGCCTGGCTGGTTTTGGTATCATTTAAAAGTTTAAATTTTAAAGAAGATAATTCCAAATTCAAATTAGGGAAATGCGTGATTTTCATTTGTTTTTCTTAGAGTCAAGATGAGTGAATCTAATGAAGAAATTAGATACATTTTAAAATTTTACTACCAAAAAGGTAAAAATGCAACACAAGCCGCGAAAAAATTTGCGATGTTTATGGACCTAGAGCAGTGTCTGTGAGAGTAGCACAAATTTGGTTTAACCGTTTTCAATCCGGAAATTTTGATGTCAAAGATGCACGTCGCTCTGGTCGCCCTGTTACGGATAAAATGGATGCTATTTTTAAAAAGTGGAGCAAGATCGGCATATCAGTAGTTACGACGTAGCTGAAGAACTGGGAATTGATCACAAAACAGTTTTGGCGCATTTGAAAAAAAATGGGTACACAAAAAAGCTCGATATTTGGGTACCTCACGAGCTCTCTGAAAGAAACCTAATGAACCGTGTACTCATTTGTGATTTTTTATTACGACGTAATGAGACCGAACCATTTTTGAAGAAATTGATAACTGGTGATGAAAAGTGGATCACGTACGACAAGAACGTGCAAAAAAGGTCATGGTCAAAGGCCGGTCAGACTGTGGCGAAACCCGGGTTAACTCGCAACAAGTTGATGCTGTGTGTGTGGTGGGATTGGAAGGGCATTATTCATTATGAGCTGTTACCACCAGGCAGGACCATCGATTCAGAACTCTACTGCGAACAACTGATAGTTGAGAGAAAGCGGCCGGAATTAATCAACAGAAGGCGTGTGGTTTTTCATCATGATAACGCTAGACCTCACACATCTTTAACCACTCAGCAAAAATTAAGAGAATTTGGCTGGGAGGTGTTAATGCATCCGCCGTATAGTCCTGACCTGGCACCTTCAGATTTCCACCTGTTTCGGTCTCTTCAGAATTCTTTAGGCAGTGTCAGGTTAACATCACGAGAGGACTGCCAAAACTACTTGACGCAGTTTTTGATCAGAAGCCCCCTAAATTTCTATAGCAATGGGATCATGTCCCTATCTATAAGATGGCAAAAAGTTATCGAACAAAATAGTACCTACATACTTTAGTTAAATGTAAATAAACTATATTAAAAAAAGTTTTGAATTTTCATATAATATGCGAAAAGACTTTTTCCCCAACCTATTATGTAAATAAATACGGCAATATACCTATGTTTTTAACACTTTTTAATTTACAAAGACGTTTGACGAAATAAAATGTGTGGCGGCCACTATTTTGTGATTATGTAGGCTGAAAATTGAATTGAATTTTAAAATTCATTTTGGTATTTTCTAAACTAAAACTAACATTTTCCGACTGTTTTTAGCCTAAGCTACTTATCTCATAAATATATTTTTAGATTTTATTCTCTAGACTGAAATACCGTATTGTTTTATTTTTATGTGCAAGTAAAGAGCGCTATAATCTAGTTTCCTCCAATATTTAAGTCATTGTGATACTGGGGTTGAAACGGGTAATTCATTTCACCGTCCATGCAGATAGATGTAAAAGGACAATGAGCCATTTTTTGTGTTGATGAATTGTACGACGCATGAGTGGTCACTGTATTTACAGAGCTGGAGCCTTGTTTTTGAACGCGGCAGTCAGTAAAATATCTGTGTAGTTTTCAAATTTTGCCTTCCAAGTCACGAAATGTCATTTCGCCGTAGTATTGACATCGTCGCTAATATATTCTCAAAAAGTTGTCAACGGTTTTCAAAAACTTTTATCTTCAATAAAAAAAAAAACAGTCTGAAATCGAACAGAATTTCTGTGATAAACAAATGTCAAAGAAACCGTAGACTTGATTATTATGGAGAGTCTGTTATGTTTCCAGCTGCTTTTTACCGACGTAAAAAATTTTAAAACCTATAATATTTATGTTTTTGCATGAAAGATTTTTTTTGTTGAATCAATGTTAAGTATCAAAAAGACAGTGAAATGGAACTTCGTGACTTGGACGGCGAGATCTTACTCGCCTCGTCGGTTTGCAAAACTGCTTTTTGTATGGAAAAGCCATAGTGACTTCACGTTTCAAAAATATGGCTCCTGATCGCGACAATTTGTTTAGGAGAGTAATGTTATACGAGGCTGAATTGATGGGTAGGTGGCTCTAATAAATTGCATGGCGACTATAATCGCTGCTCATCTGGGTAGTTATATCTATACAAATATTATATATAAAATACTTTCTTGCTGGGAATAGTAACAACGTAGAATGAACCAACTGCTTCTCTTCCAGCAAATATTGTAAATGTGATCCAGAGAATGGGTGAGAATCTGAATGACGTCTAAAATCACCATTTTGATTCCTTTTTCAACCATAACGCTCTCATCATGCATAGGGTGGCCTTGGGTCTTGCAGCTCATGGGCTTTGCTGGCCCGTTAATTATAATAGAAACCTAAAACGTAACAGTGTTGATAATTGATGGTCATCAGAGTACGTTACATCCACACTATAAGGAAGTGCAGTTGGAAAATTCTACGTTTTAGCATAATCACGTATTTTCCTTTTCAGGGTAGGCAGAGTCTAGGGCCATAAGATATCCAAAAGCCACTTTTAAGCTAGTTTTACAGTCACATTTTCGCACGCGCGGCTAAAAAGCGCGGCCCGAAAGCATATGCATCCAAAACGCTCAGAGCTCGTCGCTCGCGACGCGGACCTACCTTAGATTCTAGGTAGATAATTATAAATAATGGAAATAGTGATTGGGTGCTAGCTGCAAATTCAGAATGACACTCGCTAGTTGCATTGCCTATATGTTAAGAATTATGATCCGCTTAGATCTAAATTTAGTAAAATATGGTAGATAATATTTTAAAATACCATGTTTTGATAAAACAGACGAACAAACAGACAAAATTTTTTTAAAATTCTTACTCTATTGCTATGCTTCTATCGCCCCATTTGTTTTTGGAAATATATTCCATTGCAAGTGTTTATAGTGTCGAACACTGCATAAGTGTCAATAATAGCAGCCGTTCCTTCACATTTTGTTTTCGTTTAAAATAGAATTTGCATGTCCGGCTTGCGTGAGCTAGTGTTGTTAGCATGTTTAAAGATGGCCAGTACATGCATATACCAAACTGCTATATAAACACTTTTTGTACTTGTGTTGATAGCTAACTCTGCGGTCAGATTTTTTGAGCAGCCTGAAGGCATCCGAAAAAGCCCAATGACTGTCATCTGAAGACATTAGAATGCTTAGTTTTGGGCCCTAAACAAGATTGATTATTTGGCGTGACATTAAAATCGGGGAAGAATGACGTCGATCGTTTCGAGACTCCTAGGCCTATTCTGCCTAAAGGTAAATCTTGCCCAGTGCCCACCCATTCATATTCAGGTTGCTCTACTAGTGATTCTTGCCGTGCCAGAAGATTAATAGTGTCTTGAAAACTGCCATTTGTAAACAAACATATATTTGTATGTTTTTATAACTTATTGTATCAAAAAAATACAAAGACTGCATACGAAAGAGCAAATCATCATCATCGTCATTTCAGCCGCATAACATAGAAAGAGCAAATATTTTTATTCAATATTTTTTTAATCGATTTCAAAAAAGGTGACTGAATTCTTTGCAATCTTTTTTTTATCTGTTTTACTGATTGTGATTACTTGTTGAACGTGTATAAGTACTTTCCAGAAGGTGTTGATGTCGGTTTTTAGTTCTGAAAAATTATCTAAATCATGTACGCTATTAACATTTCTATCTAATTGTTTTCATTTTTTTGGATACTTTTAGTAGCACAGCTAAATATCACAATGATTTAAAAATAATGTTGCGAATGTTGTTTTTTCAGGTCAGTTTCAAGATTACATGCACATAAATAAATTGGGACATAAACGTAATGATTAAAAGAATTTACGGTCTCCACCGTGACCCAAAAGACGAAACGCAACTCTTTTCTTCAAAAATTTCGCTCACTGCGTAGGTGTGAAGGACTTTCAATGTTTATTTTGATCGCGTAACTAAATTATTTATTCTGCTGGCTTGGATAAATTATGGAATGTTTTGCTTACAAATAACTAGAAAAACATGTTATCACATTGAAAAGCTAGGTACTCATGTAATGTTGACTGCTAATTTGATATAAGTGTAAAAAAAAAGAAAACATTTCACAGAATTCATATAGAGACTTAGGTATATTTCTACAGTTTGGAAACAGATCTCGAGGGACAATACAGCCTGCATCAATCCACTGTTAAACTTAAGACAACATCACGCTGGCACTTTTATTAATTCTGTAGGAGGTAGATGGTATAATTTCAAGTCTGCGTAGAGGCCGCTGCCGTTCTCTACTAATATTCCATGATTTACGTTCATGTTCATTATTATTACTCTGTGGTGTTAAACAACCTATACTAAATAGTAATAATATTCTACGTAGAGTACAATAAACTTCTTTAGTTGCACTTACGATACCCGTAGGAGTGGAAAGGGTTGGTGATAAATTGTTATACTCTGCTGTCATCACGCAGCTAATTTGATCTATTACGGTATCGGAAACATTTATACATATTTTTTAGGAATCTATAAAATATTGTATAAGCACACATTGCTGAGTCTGAGAGAGGAAAGGTTCTGGTAATTTAATAAGTAGGTACTTTATTGGCCGTTTGGTCCCAAAACTTTGAGCATTTATTCAAATAATATTTAATATCACCATTGATGGTCTCATCAGCAGACAGTTAGCAGACCAAGAACTAAAATATAACATTATAATAATTAGAAACATCGATTTTTTTTTCCTTTCCATTAGTCTTGAGTCTCGACTGAAAGGTCTTAAAGTATTTTAATGAGACAATCAGCTGATCTGACAGAGTACTTCGTACTTTTTAAACGATATCTCTTTGCCCCCATACGAGATGTAGCAGCAACCATGATTGGGCTGAACCTGTAACGAATACAGTAATTAGATAGATTTCAAGTATAGAACAAAATCCTCACTTTATTGTTATTATTTATAAACTAAAACAAATTTATTTTGACAAAATTTAAACAATTATTAACTGTGTAGTACTGAAAACAACACCCAAATATCCAAACGACTTATTCGAAGCGCATTCCAGAACGGAATGGCAACATAAGGACGTCAACACCGCTCACCCTTTTGGGCCGCGGTTGATACCAACTGCGTGCCTCGTACCACGCAAACGACGAAAATGAGAGACAAGTGACGACCGCCATACAGTTTGCGATAATTACGCGACAGTCGCTATTTTGAGACGAATTATAATATTTATAACTTCCGGCGAACAGACTTTGTCACTTGTTAGCTACTATGCGTCTAGTACTTTCGACTGCAGTTCATAAAGCGAAAACCATACAGAAACATTGTAATAGTAACGTGTTTACACGACATGAAAATGCAAGATACGGCGTTTGGTGATCAAGAGAATAGCCCTTTGGCTGAGTTGATCCTTATGACTCAAATATGGGTTTCAGAAGGGGAGCCATCTTGAATTTTTGTACAGTGAAGAGTTATGTGGTCATAAATTATTTGTATGGAATTATTTTTTAAACCTATCGTCTGGGTTTTCAAATGAGCTGATTTTAAAAAATATTCTACATCATTACATTTCAGTCACCTGTTTTCTGAAAAAACCAAAATAATGTTCAAAACATACCAAGTTTGGGCTCCTGCATGTGGAAAAGTCTTAATACATTTTTAAAAATACACGCCAAATAATTCGTTGTTTATAATTATAATTATAAAAAACGAATTATATTATATTATAATAAAAATATTATGATTAAATAATTCAAAATTGCTTTTATTATATGATCATAATAAAAGCAACTTAGAAAACAGTAACACTATTTTTTTCAAATTTTGAAAATGTTTGCAAATGTTTTTGTTTTTTTTTTTAAGAAATCAGGTGACTGAAATATAATAAGGTAGTATATTTTAGAACAAGCTCATAAAGGCCTTTCACTTGATACCCCACACGACGGGTTAAAAAAAAAACAAATACCATACTAACAAATGATGACGTCATATCCACTACCCTACACACCCCCTTCATCAAAAATCGAGATGGCTCTTTTTCTTAAATCAATATTTGAATTGTAAGGATCAACATTTTACATAATTTATTTAACTAAAACTTAAGCTCCTAAAATTTAGGAGCCCAAACTTGGTATGTTTAGAAAATATTTTAGATTTTTCAGAAAAAAGGTGACTAAAATGTTATGATGTAGTATATTTGTAGAATCAGCTCATAAAGCCCTTTCATATAAAACTACAAAAGACAGGTTAAAATCCATACAAAAACTTGATGAGATCATAACATCCCACTGTACAAAAATTCAAGCTGGCTGCCCTTCTTAAAATGGTCTAAGGGTTCAGAAGGGTTACCTTGCCAAAGGAAATCTCTTGATTACCAATTGCCGCATTTTGCGTAGACCACCGCCTAGAAGTAAACATACTTAGTCAAAAGTGCCATAGTGTGTGTTAAAATACTGTCGAAATAATTCAAGGAACAAGGTAAAGCCTCAATAAATAACTTTCCATCGGTAAGTAACAAAATTAATAAAAACCTATACAAATATAGAACAGGGGGTTACTCCAAAAGCAGTACGCAAGACGGACGTTACTGTGCATCTGCGTTTCAGTGTCAAATAACATTGAGCATTATGGTGATAAAAGTCTAATTTGGTTTGACAAAGAAATAGGACGTCCCTATCGGAAGAATGTCGTACTATTTTTATGGAGCTACCCCCCAGGGGCCAAGGTTTGAGATAGCTGGTCTATATAGTCGATGCCAATGCTAAATAAAGATTCTCTAGACAGATGAATAGGCATTGCCTAAGTCTCCACGTACAACAAAGAAGATTTGGTGTGACCTAACTCCTCACTACAGCTTCTAAGGTTTTACTGACTATCCCTCAAAGGTACCTACGGCATTAGACTTTTTAATTTTTACAGACCAAGTTACAGAAGCAAATAGTAAAGAAGAAAGGAATTCTTACTTTTCCAGGAGTGATGGACCATTTATGAGGAACCTTGCCTATGTACAGAGGGTCAGCATTAAGGGTGTTCCCAGCTACTATCGCACTGGCAGGAACCTGGCCGTCTTTGGCTGATACCCATTGGACTGCGGCTGGGTTGGTTGAGCACAATACCTGAACCGCAAAAAAGTGATTAACTCTTATGGAGAACTTAAAAATCAAACCCTAAGCTGTTACGTGGGGCGCACTATAAGTTTCCGGAATGAATATGAAAAAATACTATTAAAGGTACAAAATTAATTTATTGTTTTTCAAAA
Source organism: Acrobasis suavella (assembly GCA_943193695.1). Lineage (NCBI taxonomy): Eukaryota > Metazoa > Arthropoda > Insecta > Lepidoptera > Pyralidae > Acrobasis > Acrobasis suavella. The sequence goes on from OW971928.1 coordinate 38,344,023, forward strand.
TAATCTCCCTTGGCGTCTATGCACTTTTTCATTCGATGAAACCAGTTTTGAAAACTTTTGTGCCACTCCTCTGTGGTGACCTCTGAAACGTGTTTTTCATACTCCTCGACAGCCTCTTCTGGTGATGAAAATCGTTGACCGCGTAATTGGTTCTTAATTTTTGGGAACAGAAAAAAGTCATAAGGTGCCAGGTCGGGACTGTATGCAGGATGACTCAGGAGTTCTACATTTTTCGCCTTCAAAAAGTCGTTTGTCTGTCTGGCCGTGTGAGAACTAGCATTGTCGTGGTGCAGGATGATACGGCGTTTACGGTTATTTTTACGGAGTTCGTCAATAACTTCCGGCAAACAAATGGTCGTGTACCAGTCACTATTCACTGTACGACGATTCTCTAAAGCAACAGTAGCCACGTGTCCAGTTTTATTAAAAAAAGAAGCAATCATCCGCTTAGATGCACTTTTCACGCGCGCCACTTTGGTTGGTTTCGGCTCATCTTGAAAGACCCATACGCTCGAATGCTGCTTTGTTTTGGGATCGTAGCAATAAATCCATGTTTCGTCACCTGTTACTATGTCCCACACCAAATTTGACGCACTTTCGTTGAATCTGGTAAGCATGGCACTGCACCAAGTGACGCGGTCCGTTTTTTGAGCCTCGGTCAAGTTGTGTGGGATCCACCGCGAGCACAGCTTTCTCACACCCAAATGTTTGTGTAGGATTAATTGTATTTGACTCATGCCTATTTCTAAGGATGCGCGAATTTCATGGTAGGTCACATGCCTGTCTGTTTCAATCATACGGTGCACAGCATCGATGTTTTTGTTGGTCACAGCGGTGGACGGCCGACCATCGCGAGATTCGTCACTGAGATTGATACGACCACGCTTGAATTCTGCAAACCAGCTATAAACAGTTGTCTTGCATGGTGCTTCATTGCCATAAGCTGTTTCAAGCCGAGCGATGCTCTGTTGAGCTGTCAAATTACACTTAAAATCGTAGAAAATCATACTACGAAAATTTTCCCGAGTTAAATCCATGTTGATGCAGACACACAATTTTTTAAATGGCGCCACAAGGTAAAAACAAAAGACAGTCAGTTGAAACAAACTGCATTCTACAGCCAAAGAGTTCTATTTTCAAATGTTGCAATAAATTTTTAAATATTGTTTATGTAAGTGGCCAGTTCCGGAAACTTATAGTGCGCCCTATGTATAAGTATTCCACAACAATCACTCACCTCAAAGTTATGTACCGGTACCTCCTTCCCAGCGCTAGGTATGAACGCGTACCGATGCTTGATGGCCAGCTTCCCTGGGATCAGTTCACCCTTATGGTGGGCCCTAATGATCCACAGTGGGCTCCAATCGTAACCCTCCCTGCCACCCACTACCGCTTTGTATTCTAGGGTCTGTGCAGTAGTTGGGGTTGCAGGTACCCAGCTTATGACATCTGAAATTCAAAGTGCATCTCGTTCAACAAAACTTCCTTAAAAAAATCTTAGTTTTTCCTTTATTATATATTGCCATCACAAAGTACCTAAGTTTGATTCTTTAAAAAAGGTATATATCTGGCTTAAAGATATGTGAGAAAAGCTTATTTTATAGCCCTTGGCAACCCCATGTTCGAATTTCTAAAATGACCGGTTAAAAGTAGCCTACTACCGGCATTTGTCTGTTTACTTACAAACTCAAAATGATGAGCAGGCGGGAATCAACTCCTGGGCTTTTCCGTCATAAGTTGCCTAAAAGCTTGGGAAATATAAATAGTAAGGTACCTTCTTCAGAGGTAACAACTGGTTTAGGTCCAGGTGTTGGCTCAGCTACCACCGTGCATTGGATAACATTTGTTTCGTAAACTGGTAGCGCGGATTGTGTTGGCTGAACATAGGACTGCGATGTCTGCTGTAGCGCGGGTTGAGTTGACTGGACATAAGACTGTGGCGTCTGCTGATGCGCGGGTTGAGTTGGCTGGACATAAGACTGTGCCGTCTGCTGATGCATTGGTTGTGTTGGCTGGACACAGGACTGTGGCGTCTGCTGAAGCGCGGGTTGTGTTAGCTGGACATAGGACTGCGGCGTCTGTTGTAGCACGGGTTGAGTTGGCTGGACATAGGGTTGCGGCGTCTGTGGCTGCTGCCAATGTGGCGTAGGATTGTATGAATATGCTTGGGGTGAGTATGTAAAGGAGCCAGGAGGCAGGTGCGGGGGATGGTTATAAGGAGGGGGGTGCGGGGGTTGGTGATGCGGAGGAGGAGGGGGCGGGTAGGGTCCGTAGTACGGCGGTGCGCCTGGTGGTGGGTCTGCAAATATTTAATGCGTTAATAAAAAAGTAGTTAAATCATTTAAATAATATTTACAACAGTCTAAAAATAATGATGAGAATATTCATAAAAATTCAACAGAAAACCTCTCTAAAATATAGGCTAAAACTGGGCTAAAAAAAGATCAAATATAGAGACACAATCTTTTTTCTAAATACACTAATTTCTTAATTTTTCCTTTGCCCTGAAAATAGATCAATTGATCAGTAAAAAATCACTAGTTCAATGTTTCATGGATAAACAGTACAATTTAAAATTACGTTTCTGGGCCCTAAGAGCTGGTGCGCATTTTGACCAGATATTACGTCTGGCCATACAACGAGGCAATGCTGCCAGTCTCTCAGGAGTCAGGCACGCTGCCTTGCGACCGTGGCGATCTGGGGTCTATTTTTTATATAATATAATGTTTTATTTTTAATTAGATATATTTTAATTAATAGGTAGGTTATTTTGTTTTTAGTTTAATTATTTATTTTATGTATTGTGCTGTGTTTAATTTATTCTGGAATAAATGTATTATCTATACTATAATAAAAGAGTAAAAAAAATGTGTCTGTACATTGAAAATTTTTCAAAGAAAAATATTTGGGGCGATGGAGATATAGTAATAGAGTAAGAAAATAAAAAAAAATGTCTGTCTGTTTGTCTGTTTGTCTGTTTGTACACGCTAATCTCCGGAAATACTGGACGGATTCGAATGAAACTTTTATTGTTATATAGCTGTGAAGCCTGGGCAACATATAGGCTATAATTGATTTTGGAAAATGGAACATATGATGCAGAACTATAATGGTCCAGCTAAACTATAAGAAATATTAAAATGCCGCCTTAGCAAAAGTTGTTAAGTCTGATGAAAACTTTTTGTTGAGTTATAATACAACTGGCCAAGCGCGAGTCGGACGCGCGCGAAGGGTTCCGTACCATAATCTATGAAAAATCACGTTTGTAGTATGGGAGCCCCCGATAAATACTTATTTTATTCGATTTTTAGGGTTCCATAGGGTAGGGTAGAAACGGGACCCTATTACTTAGACCGTCCGACTGTTTGTCTGTCTGTCTGTCACCAGGCTGTATCTCATTAACCATTATAGCTAGACAGTTGAAATTTTTATATATGATGTTTTTTGTTGCCGCTGAACAAAAACATACTAAATGTATACTATAATAAAAGAGTAAAAAAAATGTGTCTGTACATTGAAATTAAAAAAAAAAAAAAATTGTTTCTTCCGAAGTAGAACTTATAAGTTCAGTATTTGCGGACCTTCAGAGCATAACACACCAGAAAATTCTTGGTTATGTGAACGCGCCATATTGACATCAAAAAATTAAAAATCAATTAATAAAGAACTTATGACGCAAATTATTGTTAACTAGCATGTGCCCGCGGCTTCGCTCGCGTAGGGGTGTAATTTATCAAAATCCTTTCTTAGGGGATGCCTACGTCATAGTAGCTTTATGCATGCAAAGTCTCAGCCCGATCGGTTTAAAATTGACAAAGTTTCATACAAACTTTCATCCCCTATTTAATCCCCTTGGGGGTAGAATTGATCAAAATTCTTTCTTAGCGGATGCCTACGTCATAACATCTACCTGCATGCCAAATTTCAGCCCGATCCGTCCAGTGGTTTGGGCTGTGCGTTGATAGATCACTATGTCAGTCAGTCAGACACCTTTGAGTTATATATATTTAGATATATAGATATATATTTAGATTTCTTGGATAGTGTTGTTGACGACGCCACCAATTATCCAGTTGAGTTTCTTAATTCACTTGCAGCAAATGGACTCACGGCTCACAAAATAAGTCTTAATGTCGGAGGGCCAATAATGCTGATGCGAAATTTGACTCCGCCGAAACTGTGTAACGGAACCCAACTTAATGTCTCAGCACTGTATGCCGAAGTTCAGCGGCTGAATTTCAGCCAATGCATGCCTGCAATGTTATTTGCATTACTAGCAACACATAACGCCGAACTTCCGATGCTTTTGCCTGAATCGGACCCGTACCCGTACCCGTACCCGTACCCGTACCCGTACCCGTACCCGTACCCGTACCCGTACCCGTACCCGTACCCGTACCCGTACCCGTACCCGTACCCGTACCCGTACCCGTACCCGTACCCGTACCCGTACCCGTACCCGTACCCGTACCCGTACCCGTACCCGTACCCGTACCCGTACCCGTACCCGTACCCGTACCCGTACCCGTACCCGTACCTGTACCCGTACCCGTACCCGTTCCGCTCCCGCTCCCACTTCCGCTCCCACTCCTGCACCCGCTCCCGCTCCCTCTCCCGCTCCCGCCGCTGCCGCCGCCGCCGACGCCGCCGCCACCGCTTCCGCCGACGCCGCCGCTGCCGCTTCCGCTCCCGCTCCCGCTTCCGCTTCCGCTCCCGTTCCCTTTCCCGTTCCCTCTTCCACTTCCGTTCCCTCTTCCGCTCCCGTTTCCGTTCGCCGCAGACGCGCCAAAGACGGAAGATTAAATTCTCATATCGGCACATCACTACTGTCCGGCGTTTCCACCGAACTTCAGCAGCTGAACTTCAGCTTATTTAGTGTGTCATCCCCACCGAACTTTAGACACTGAACTTTAGCCACTAAACTTCGGCATAGTCTGCTGAGACACTTAAACACAGTCACAGTTTTAGAGGCTTAAAGCTGCTGATGTCGATCTAAGGACTGGTTTTTCGCATGGCCTACTTATTGTGGCTTTCTCCAGGGTTAGTAACACTTCAGCTCTTTTCATATTGGCTCCCGAAGGAAAGAATTAAAATAATATTGACTTTTAACTCCTAACACTGTTACAAGTACTTTCTCCCTCTGTCTCTCTCTCTCTCTCTCTCTCTCTTTCTCTCTTTCATTAGTTTTTATTTATATTTATACGCCGGAGTCATAAAGTCCACGCGAACGAAGTCGCGGGCATCAGCTAGTAGTTAATAAAGACAAACAAAGAAATTAAAATAAAATTAAAATTTTTAAAAATGTATATGAGTTATGAAAAATTCAGCAAAGACTATGCTGAGATTTCTACAATTTGATTGCATCTTACTTTAGGATGCTTTTAAGACTGCAAAATGTAGAGTCAAATATTTCTTTAATCTGTACAAAAAAAGGGTTGTAAAAGTATTGTAATCAGTGAATATAAAATAGATACTCACGTCTATTAAATAAATCGGTACTGACGTTTACTTCAAAGTTCTTGAATAATCGAAAGTTATACATTGTTAAAGTATATGATTTAAGTAATACTGATTTGATATAATAAACTAAAAATACACTTACATTCAGACATAACAAAGTAACACTTTGTATAAAATAGAAAATTATAACAAAACACTACACAAATCTATATGTTATTTGTCTCAAGGATATTAAATATTTAGCAACAACTCATACATTTATCAGTCGAGGTTGCTTATCTGATAAGATATAGGTACCAATAATGATACACCTATTGGCATATCTTACTCCTATGGATATCAGCATATTCATTGGAACGAATAATGCAAATTCTCAGTATAAAATAATAAACAATGTATCTAGAATTCTAGATGGAGATGTTTGGCAAGGTTTAATTGTGTGAACGTTTTCATAGTTCACTCATGGATTTTGTTTGCATGTCTGTATTGAAGATGGTTGTCACATTCTGCCGCCGCGCATTGAATTTTGTATTCATTTGTTCTGAAGAGCCATTTTTGAAACGCGGAGGCACCTAAAGAATGGTTTTTCCTACACTGACCCTTTTACACGATGCTGAAGCAGCACCGCTGCGTGCAAATACAAATGCACAACTGCCAGTGGCGCGTGTGCAAACTCTTTTAGGGTTCCGGAGCCTAATAACAAAAACCAGAAAAAGTCTACAGGTACTAAATGTACGATTGGTATTTCTGGAAATGGACCATATATACAACTACTCTCGAAAGAAAATATCTTGCTAAGTCAGCTGAACACTTGCCGTCATTATTATATGAATCTAAGTTATATACTTATTGCAATTTTACTGATTTACGTAGCAGTAATGTTATATGCCAAATTCATAAAAAATGGCTATATATATGACTGATTAAGGAGGGTCGATATTTTATGAATATGACAGCTATGTATAAGAAAGAAAGAATAATGACAGAAATTCTTATATTATTGAACTTGTAATAAAACCACTTTGGCTATAATATTTGTACCTGGCTGGTTTTGGTATCATTTAAAAGTTTAAATTTTAAAAAAGATAATTCCAAATTCAAAGTAGGAAAATGCGTGATTTTCATTTGTTTTTCTTACCGTCAAGATGAGTGAATCTAATGAAGAAATTAGGTACATTTTAAAATTTTACTACCAAAAAGGTAAAAAAGCAACGCAAGCCGCGAAAAAAAAATTGCCATGTTTATGGACCTAGTGCAGTGTCTGTGAGAGTAGCACAAATTTGGTTTAAGCGTTTTCAATCCGGAAATTTTGATGTCAAAGATGCTATTTTTGAAAAAGTGGAGCAAGGTCGGCATATCAGTAGTTACGACGTAGCTGAAGAACTGGGAATTAACCACAAAACAGTTTTGGCGCATTTGAAAAATAACCTTCAGATTTCTACCTGTTTCGGTTTCTTCAAAATTCTTTAGGCAGTGTCAGGTTAACATCACGAGAGGACTGCCAAAACTACTTGACGCAGTTTTTTTATCAGAAGCCCCAAAATTTCTATAGCAATGGGATCATGTCCCTACCTATAAGATGGCAAAAAGTTATCGAACAAAATGGTACCTACATACTTTAGTTAAATGTAAATAAACTATATTAAAAAATGTTTTGAATTTTCATATAAAATGCGAAAATACTTTTTCCCCAACCTATTATATATGAGTAGCGTGTTGGCTTCGTGAAAGATTTCTACTTTGTAAGGTTTTACGATCGTGCATGTCTTCTACTACATGTTTTTCGGTATTCAATCCTAACCGAAGCTCTACCTCAGCGATACAATTCAAATACAACACCCTTTATTTCATGAAAATAAATAAATACAAGACATGATCTTAAAAAAAGCGATTTCTACCAGGCAACCTGCTTATATGTGCTTATATCGAAAAAAGTAAAGAGAAATTAGGTAGTGTTCCAGACATAATATGCATTTATTATTATAACGTTAAAAGCCGGTAAACACGGCGCAATTAACACACATTTCAGATTACGAGCGCATTATTTCAACTCTCGAGAGATTTATGAGAGCGTATTCGTACATTCTCGCATATTCTTGCCAAATTTTATGAATGCTACGAAGTTCGTTTTCAAATGCACAAACCGTTCCCGTGAAATACTGTACATGCTATTGTCCGAACCAAAACCGCATCAAAATCAGCTGAGTTGTTCGGAGTTTAAAAACTAGGAGACTGAGATTTTAGATTCAATTATTCAATTTTTATAAAATAATAATAATTTTATAAATAAGTATTTGGATAATATAAAGGGGCAGCGGCCCTCCTGCCGCTACGCCCCAGACTTTATTTCTGGACATTTTTATAATTTTCTTCTCCGTTCATAAATAAAAATCTGATCACATTTTACGTAGAGATGTATGCAATATGCGATGCAAGTTTCTTACCTGTTGCATGCCATTTTATTACCCGACTACGGTAAAGCCAAGAGGAAGAGTAATGCTTTTAGCAGTCTTATGTATATATGTATGTACAATGCGACACAAATAAGTTGAACAAAAATGGCGGACTTCAAAGCATTTTTGTACAAAATCTCGACACGTAGGTTGAACCAAAATGGCGGTTGTCGGCGCGGGTACAAATAATGCGCCGACAACCGCCATTTTGGTTCAACTTATTTTTATCGCATTGTATGCGGGTATGTATGTTTGATCCACCGTAGTGTCTGAATCGCTTGTCCAATTTTTACAAATGATATGTCAATCGATTCGTCATTATTGCCTGGGAGACATAGGCTACAATTTGTATGCAACAAATTCATGTAACGAATGTTAAATACAAAAACGTGAGAGTAAAAATTTTTTTTTAACATCTTGTAGTGTATTAAAAGAAAAGTCTTGTTTAGCATATTTTTAAAATATATACTGTAGTAGTCGTTTATGGCTCCCGTAGTCAGGTATTAATTTTTTAGACGTATTACTTGTGGAATCAGTTAATAACTTGCATGGTCTAAACGAATCGTCGGCCATACAACATTTATTGCTTCAATCAAATGGTATGCTACAGGCAAGAAACTTGCACCGTCTGAATGGGCCTTTAGCAACTATCATGTCTCAAAATAGTAGTTAGTCCAATGATTTCTTATGAATATTTGCAGATCACAACACGGCGTGGGCGGAAGGCCAGTGCTGTAGCCGTCAATTTGCTCCCTTCCGGCTTATAATGTTTGAAATATTGGAAATGTGCTAGTCATTTTTGCTTCCTAGAAAATATCTATTCAATTGATGATCTAAAATGTATATCTAAGATTGAAATGTTTTTTTTTTAGTTTATTGATTGGTTTGAAAACTTACACTGCTGAAATTTGTGAAAAATATTGTTTAATTCTATGTCTATGGTTTTTCTACTCGAGTCAAGAGTATTCCATAAGTATAAGTACGCAGGTATAAACTTCCTTGTTGGGCTCTCAATGTGCATCCATAAATATTTATACCATGTGACTTTTTAATTACCAGCCAGATTTTTGGAGCGAGCCCTGGCCATGATATTGAACTACTGTACATAAAAAAAAACGAAAAATGAAAAAGTATTCGTCTTCGAATACAAATCAGCGTGCGGTCAAACGGATTTTGTATGCATGAACGAAAATTTGTATTGATTTTTAATAACTTTTGTTAAAGAAAGTAGTTCAGTATCATGGACTGAACTTGCTCCAAAAATTTGGCTACTGGGACACCCTGTATATTAACTCAAGAATTATTTTTTCTACCTATGTATACCTGAACCTAAACTTAGTTAATAAACTTAATCTGTAATTTTTTTTTAAGAAATAAGTTTATATTTAAATTATTACATATATCAAGTATACAACTTGGAAGGGAATACCCGTAATAAATCAAACGGGATTTACTAGATCACTATAGTACAATGAAATTAAAATAACAGTCAATGATTATTAACAATTTTCGGCAGTACCATAGCAAAGTGTGCAACCGCCCGGGCAATTTGTACGGGAAGGTCATATTTTTTTATTTTTTATTATCGTTATACTAAAGTGATCTAGTCTAGCCCGTGATTTATTACTGGTATGTCCCTTCCACGTTGTATTTTTGATGAAAATAAATATAATATATGTAAGTAGTATATCAGCAGTTTGTTTACGTGTGATTAAATCCATTAGCCAAAGTCCCCTATTAGTAAAATGTTTCTGATAATAACACATCTAATTCGGAGGCAAAAAAGCTAAAGCAAATATGCTACTGTGCCAATTGCGAAGATTTATTTATTTTCCACATCGTTTTTGTATCTCTGCGATTACCAGATCAGCGACATGCAACAAGCAACTGAAACTACCAGCAGTGGCGGATTATTCTAAGGCCCTGGCCTAGGGCCACCAGATTTCAGGGGCGGCCAAACGATGCACCTCCCACCCCAACCGCTCGTACATTGCAGCAAACTAAACATAATTAGTAGAAACGGCAAAGGGTCGGTTAATACTACACGGCCTAGTATTGCTGTAAATACCTATGCTGATGTTATATATATTGCCTGCTTTGCAAACGAACGGTCAAAATTGTAGTAAGGTATACCTCACTGGATAAGTCCGCCTTTGTACTGTGCATTTTCTCTTAAATTGTCATTTTGTACAATAAAGTTTTACTAACAAACAATTATATCAACACAAAACCAGCAATAACAATGTGTATTTTTTATACTTGATCAAACAAAGTGTACGAATATTATTATAGATAAAGAAATGGAAAAATAATCGTTATGTGAGTCATTTAAAAAACCTTAAAAAACAGGCACTTTAAATTTTTCATTAATTATTTTTTAACTAATTTCCTGTTCAATATTGTTAATATTTTTTTTTACTTTCTTAGCTTTTTAAACATTGTTGCTTTCAAATGAGACCACTTTGAAGAAAATACGCCGTTAACCATTACAAAAAAAATTAAACTGTTAATAACTATTTTTTTCCGGTTTTTAATAAATAATATTTCGTCTAATATCCGCACATTTCGTTTGATCAAGTACAAAAAATACACATTGTATAAAATCAGCATTTGAATTCCAGCAAATTATTTGGCTATGTATGCTTGCTCTCCCTTTCAAGATTCAAAGATTCAAATGTTTATTCAGTAATTAGACCTTTACAGGCACTTTTACACGTCAATAAGTATATTTTATGTTTCGTGTAAAGTATATCAAAATTCAATTTATTTTTAAAGAAAAGCTACCGATACCAGCACTTCGAAACGATCACTGCTGAGAAGAAACGCCGAAATAAACTCATTTTCACAGTATTGGTCGCCTACTCGCCAGAAGGGCTTTGTAATATTATTATTACTGTCTTTTAATTAATAAATACTTATAATATAATACAATGTTGACACATTATAACATGTAATGCTTGCGAACAAGTAAACAAACATAAATTGCGTAATAAAAAATATTAAGTAGTCAAAAAAGCGAAGTCGAGCTGACTAGTCCCTCCCGGCAGCACCCGTTCACGCGTTGACGCACGGATCAGCCATCGTTAAACTCAACCATATTAGAGGGAATCCAACGACCCGACCAGCGACGCCACCACCGGATTGGACATTTTAGTGAGCATGTTAAACCCGAACTCGCAGACCTTGTCAAGAGAAAATATTAGTTATATGTTGGTCACTTATTGATCGCAGAGCATTTACATATTTTTACAGTAATCTTATTATCAGAGATCGGAATTGGGTGTGTGGTAACAGAAAATGCAGCTATTTTATGTTTCATGTGTGGAGTGTAATGGAAAATGTTTAGGAAGTATCCACGCGTTTTTATCTCTTAAATAATCATTAATAGTATAGTACGCATTGTTCAATAAAACTTTTTTAACATGTGTTTTAAATTTTGCCATTGGCAGGTTAACGATCGCTTCGGGAAGTTTATTAAATAATGTTATACCTAGACCTAAGAGTGACTTTCTAGTTTTAGCAAGTCGAAATTTAGGCGTATGAAGCTGATTTTTGTTGCAAGTATTATAACTGTGATCATCACTATTTTTCTTGAAATTATTTAACCTAGATTTAACAAATAGAAGATTGTCGTAAATAAATTGGGATGTCACACTAAGAATATTTATAGATTTAAATAACTCTCTTAAGGAATCGCGTGATTTTAGTCCGTAGATCGACCGAATTACTCTCTTTTGTAGTACAGAGATAGCATGTATGTTAGCCGCTTTACCCCATAAGAGCAAGCCATATGACATTATGCTGTGAAAATAACTAAAGTATACTAGCCTAGCAGTTTCAACGTTAGTACACCTCCTGACCCTCCTCACAGCATATGCTGCCGAACTAAGTTTCTTGGCAGTGGCCTCAATATGTTTATCCCATTTTAAGTTCCAGTCTACAGTTATGCCTAAAAATTTGGTGTTGGGTACCCATTCTAGAACTTGGCCATAAAGACTCAAAGGTATGTGAGTCCCTGGCCCTAGTTTCGCGGTAGGCAACGGTAATGGGGGCGACCGATGCCACACAACCGGGGGCATCCAGGATTACAAATCCGCTACAGACTACAGATTAACTGACAACCAGACGGTAATGTTGCCAACGAAAATGTTGTGGGATGCACCGATAATAAAATTCAATTAGGAAGGTGTTGTTTACATTATTTTTACATTTTGATATATCTCGTGAATTTTAGTGATTCAATTTTATTTAATTGATTTCTGATTTTTAAAGTGCATTGAATTAGCATCGCTCTACTTTAACCAAATTCGAATAGTACCTAGTAACTGCGTAGTTAATACACATTATAAGTGAGATGTTCAAACCATATGTAAGTAAGATATGTAATTTGAGGCACTGCAGTGTAGTGTCATCGCCGTATCACAATGAGTTAATAAAATAATTAAATGAGTAAAATTTGTTCGTTAACCAACTTTGTAGGTATATGAGGGTAGTCAAATAATAAATCAGTTGTATTGAACTCGCGGTTTTCATTCGATTATAAGAGATCTTAACAAATCACACAAATTGAGCTTTCCTCAGATTAAAATATAAATGTATGTTATATCATATCTTATAACTGGACAATGGGTGTGTCAAAGTGTCAAAGTGTCAACATATTTATTTTATAATAAATAGTTATTTAAAATATTATGATCAAAAGTGTGCATCTATAATTCGTTTTATATTGATATAAATATATCTTTTTCTGGAATATTTCAAGTTAATATGGAAAATATGTACAATTGAAAAAGATTAAGAAATTTTTACTTTGGAAATGACGGATGACAAGTCAGCTGATAGCTGTGATTGTAATATAATTTGTGATTTTGGTATTTTTTAAAGAAATAAAGCAAATTACTATAAAATCAGTATTGAAATCAGTTATAAAATGGTGTTTTGGGCTTATGGTGTTGTTGACAAAACTCGAAAATTACTAAAATAGCACTGACGGCTGCAAAGTGAGGAATAAAGCCATTACATGGAAAATTGCATCTTCTGGGATTTTCTGCTGGTGCTACTTCGGTGGTAATGACCCGGGCAGCAACTCATACCCAAAAAAGGAACCACACGATGAATGAATGGCAGATCAGTTGAACAGTGTTACATAAATAATTTGCAATTTCGGTGTTGTTTTTGTTTGAGCAAAATTATATGAAATTCGGTAAAAACTATTATAAATTATGGACTTGCGGTATTGGTGGTCTTTTTTTGTGACATACCTACCAATTTAGTTTATAATAATTTAATTATAGATTTTTATTTTTATAGTATTATTTTTAAGATATAAATCCCCTATTATTTTAGGTAGATAGGTATGATGAGTCAGATATCTCAAGCTCCTAATCGGGCTATGACCGTTAGTCAGTCTGGTGCAGCAACGTCCCAAGAATCCGTGCAATGTATGGATTGCCCTCAACCACGTTTTTTCAAGGGACAGAGAGGCCTACATATCCATCAAAGTAAGTGCCACAAGGGAAGCAATATTTTAACAAGCATTCAAGCTAGCCAAATTCGGACATCTCCCCCTTCCTCTACTAGTCCATTGTGGCAAAAACTGAATAAATATAAGAAAAACATACCCGTTGTTAGACGCATACCACGCGGCGCTAGGCGCTGCGTAGCTGCCTCTCTGTCCTCTTGTATAAAAAATGTAGTAGAAAAAAATGACAAGAACGGTTGGGAGTCTCTTCTTTTTTTTACATACAACATTCTTAATGTAAGTAAGGAAACGAGTAGTAGCGGTACGCTAACTCAAAAAATTAAAGACAATTGTTGCCCCAACATTAGGCCAGAATTAGGTACAGATCAGAACAAAAACACTAAGCACAAAATTTCTAAATTAATTGAACTAAAATTTAACGATGGGGACATTAAGGGTGCTGCTGACCTCCTTTTTTCTACTGACGTAGTTGCACCAGATACTCCAGAGACCTACGCCGCCTTGTTATCGAAACATCCTCAACCTTTAGTAACATCTTGCTTGCCAGATGCCCCCGGACCTGCGGAGCGCACACTAGAGACTACGCCGGAAGAGATACGAGCCGCGATTATGTCCTTCAGAAAGGGCTCTGCTGGCGGACTGGATGGTATGACGCCGCAGCACCTTAAAGATCTTGTCTGTGGTACATCAGGTGACGCTGGCACGGCCCTACTGGGAGGACTGACGCGGCTCGTAAATCTTATGCTTTCGGGTAAGGTATGTGAAGACATACTAGAAGTACTCTATGGGGCCAACTTATGTGCGCTTCGGAAAAAGGACGGTGGCATTCGCCCTATTGCTGTAGGTAACACAATCCGCCGCATAGCTTCCAAAATCTGCTGTAGGCACATCATTCACAATCTACAACAAGAGTTTCAACCAACCCAGTTAGGTTTTGGAACTAAAGGGGGGTGTGAGGCTGCCGTTCATGCGGCCCGCACCTTTCTTAATTGTGGCGGAGGCGAAGTGTTCCTAAAGGTTGATGTGAAAAATGCTTTTAACTCCTTGGATAGGGGCGCTCTGCTGACTGAAGCTAAAAATTTAATTCCTAGCACTTATTCTTATTTGTGGCAGTGCTACGGTAAACCAACCAGCTTGGTATACAATGGCCAGCTCATTGAATCGGCGGTCGGCTGTCAGCAGGGTGACCCACTCGGACCGGCTATTTTCAGTTTGGCTATACATCCTTATATTAAAGTTTTGGCTTCAAAATTCAACGTTTGGTACCTGGATGACGGGACCTTAGGTGGGGATGCTGCATCAGTTTTATTAGATTTAGACAAAATTATAAAATCATTTGGCAAAATCGGTTTAGAACTAAATTTTTCAAAATGTGAATTATTCATAAGTGACGACGTCTCTCTAGAATCTCGGAACGATCTAAATTCTAAATTCAATGTATTGGCTCCAGGTATAAAAATTATAAATGAGCAGTCACTCCGCCTTCTGGGGTCACCGGTGCTGGAGGATTCCTTCACAAAATTTGTAGAAGAAAAATTAATAGCTTTTGAAGACTCCTCCAGACGCCTAACGGACATCAATCCCCACATGGCATATTCGATCATAAAATTCTGTCTGTTTATACCCAAGACTACCTACACACTCCGTTGTACACCACTTTGGACCTATAACCATCTTTTGACTGTGCTCGATCTAAAAGTCCGAAACACTTTAACCAATATTTTAAATTGTAAACTAGATGACACAAGTTGGATCCAAGCAACACTACCAATTCGCCACGGTGGTCTTGGAATCAGAAAAATTTCAAGTGTAGCACTTCCAGCGTTCCTGTCCTCAGTCTATAGCACGGCTAACCTCGTCGGTAAGATTTTAGGCCCGTCGCTAAGCGACGTAGGGGTAGCCGGCTTAGCTGTGGCCAGGGATGCTTGGATCGGTGCAACCGGTCCGGGCCAAGCTTTACCCTCGAATCCGGCTTCGCAGCGGCAATGGGATGAGCCTCTCTGCCTACTTGTTCAGAAACAACTATTAGATAATACGAATAGTGAGGTGGAGAGGTCTCGCCTCTTAGCCAGCTGTGAGCCGGAGTCGGGTTACTGGTTAAATGCCATACCGTCGGCAAGTATAGGTACCCTCTTGGAGAGAAATACATTTACTTTAGCGGTCAGTCTACGATTAGGGGCTAGAACGAATGAGCCACATCGCTGTCGTTGTGGTGGGGATGTCGATCCCCTGGGTCACCACGGCCTGGCTTGTCGTC
Source organism: Acrobasis suavella (assembly GCA_943193695.1). NCBI lineage: Eukaryota > Metazoa > Arthropoda > Insecta > Lepidoptera > Pyralidae > Acrobasis > Acrobasis suavella. The sequence goes on from OW971928.1 coordinate 38,359,675, forward strand.
GCAGCGCAGGGCGTATTTCGCGTCACGCCACCTTGAATGACGTCATCCGTCGGGCTCTTGCCAGTGCCGGTGTGCCAGCAATTTTAGAACCGAATGGTATCACGCGGGACGATGGCAAGAGACCCGATGGCATGACGCTCATCCCTTGGAAGAACGGGCGGTCGCTTGTGTGGGATGCTACATGTGTAGACACTGTAGCTCCATCCCATGTACGAGCGACTGCTCGAAAAGCGGGCGCGGCAGCGACGGCAGCGGAAGCCATCAAGAGGCGCAAATATTCGGCTCTAGGGGAGCCGTATATATTTGTGCCTTTTGCAGTGGAGACCTTAGGGCCTTGGGGTGCGGAAGCTCGTCAAATTTTTAAGGAAATTTCCGCACGCCTGATCGACGTTTCGGGGGACCCAAGGGCCGGCGCGCATTTCGGACAGCGTCTAAGTATTGCTATTCAACGCGGAAATGCCGCCAGTCTCTTGGGTACTTTGCCCTGTGACGGCAGCGATTTGGCCTCCATTTTTTATATAATTTAATATAAGTTTTTATTATTTAATTATTTTTATTTTATTTAGTTTTAATTGAAGTAGGTAGTATTTTAGTTTGTTTAGTTTTAATTAAGTGTTTTTTTTTGTTTTCTTATATTGTATATATTTTTGTGTGTTTAATGAAATATAATATTTGTTACTGGACAATACTATATTTTATTATAGGTATAATCTATATGAACGACTATATTATTTTGAGGAGTTCGAGGTTTGACTTTATGCCATCGAATTTTAGCAGCGACTGTTGTTAGTTTTACGAGTATTTACGATGTAATTGTTGTTCATAAATTAAAATGATAGACAATAATTAATTAATTATTAAATATATTTATGAGACATAACGCATTAAAATCTCATAACAATAATTCATAAGACCTAAAATATTTGGCTAGCAAAACTACATCACATGGTGTATTAAATTCAAACTAACATTTTCCATAAAATCCATTTTATACCGCTTGGACCTAGGTCTATCCATTTTATAGATGTATTGAAATGAGAGTTGGATGTTTTTATCACATTCTTTCACTTAAGAAGAAACGGGATAGATAATTACTTGTAATAAAGTTATTCATAAAAATCTACACTCCTTGAATCAGTTATATAGAAGATATACAAATTGAGGAAGTCCAGATTTTTCAGCCAGTCTTATTAGGTAATGTCTAAAAGTCTGCACTTCTGGAATTATAAGATTGATTAGTCACTATAGGAATGACTGATTTAAAAGAGCAGGTTTTTGTGAATAGTGCGGTTAGTAGGGGTTCCCTACGTAGTTGCGAGCGCCGCTGTTGCGACGCACGCTGTTGCGATTTTTTTCCACTGCCTCATAGGTTCGAAGGCTTGTGGACTCGAAGGATGTGGTCGCGACTGACGCTGTTCCGAAAAACATTTCCACAGCCTCACACGCTCGAACGCTCGTGAACTAACTAATACTGTCTAATGTGATAACATAAACCACTTGAAGAGATAATTGTTTAAAAGATCAGTCGTATATTTTGTGTTAAACATAGAAAATCAAGAAAAATGTACATTATAGGTACTAAAATTTTTCATGTGAAAATGTTTTTCGAAACAACGTCGTTCGCGACCACATCCTTCGAGTCCACAAGCCTTCGAACCTATGAGGCAGTGGAAAAAAAAATGCACAACGGCGTGCGTCGCAAGTGTCTGTCTGTATGTACTCGCTAATCTTTAAAACTACTGAACATATTTTTACGCGGTTTAAACTAAAAGATTTAGCTCATCCCTGAGCAACAAATATATGGGCGTACCCAGGTTCTGGGCCAGAGGGGGGCAAATCAGGTTTTTTTTAATAAGCATACGAGTATAATCAAATAGATCAACATAAATTATATATTTTTAAATAAATTTATGTTGATCTATTAATTAAACAATAGCTATTTGAAAATTAACTTTCAAGGGTCTTCGGTAATACAGTTTATGCCATCTTCGACGGTTTTTTTTTATGTGATAGCTAGTTCCTTTGCGGTGGTTCTTAGCTAAGTTTGAAGGAAATCGGTTCAGTCGTTCAAAAGTTATTGGGGTAGTTAACACTTGAAAGTCGGTTTTTTTTTTAATTTGCCTAGCAAATAAACTCGTTAAAAGTTGAAGATTGTACCGAAACGGCAGCGGCGGGCAGCGCACGTTCATTGTCAAATCACATTCACCTTTATTTCTATTAGTGCAATGCACAGTATGGCTTGAACAAACAAAAGCTTTGCAACTGCTCGCGATTGTCAGTGGCGCAAAGCAACCGAGTATTTTTCAAGCTTATTCTATGCATTTCATAGATGAAAAAAAGTTACTATGGATTGATGTGGTTTGGTGTGAGTTAAGCCTTAGCGTCATCTGGACCGTGTCTGCGGCTTTGACAAATGGTGACGGATCGTGACGACGTTCTACTAACTGCAATGTACTTTCCATGTTAACGTATACAGACTTCGTATTCACAGACTTCGACTATGTAATACTCTTATTCATTCTGTGCTTCGACTGAAATACACGATTGAAGAAGTTTTTTTCGTTTTGAGATAGATATAAAATAATGAGAAAGGAATGTCTCTGCTATTGATAACTTATTTATTATAAGTATGTTCACATCTTTATCTCTTATACACAGTATTGGTAGCCTACTCGTCAGACGGCGTTGTCAGTTTATAAAGTGAAATGCCTAATACAATGTTATAAAATCTGACACCAAAGTTTGTCAATTACAAACACAAAAAAAAAAAAAAACAAAGAATGTTATAACAATAATTAATTGCGAACGAGTGACAAGTAATAAGCAGTGCCCAGAGATTTCAATAAACCATCGACAAAAATGTGGAGTTGCTATAAATAATGCCTCAAGTTACAGTGACTCGTTTGCATCAATGCATAGGTATGCTTTCATAATCGTCAACGAGTGACAAGGAAGCGGAAGTGAAAAGTCAAGTAATTAGCAGCGTCCAGAGACAAAACTGGGGCTGAGGACACACCATTGTTGGTTTCTCAAAGATATACCACATTATAAATAGCACAGCTGAAGATTTATGGAAAATATAAATTAAGTCGAATCATAACCATCACATCAGCCATAGAAAGTCTACTGCTGGACAAAGGCCTCCCCCAAGGATTTTCGAAATGTACCGCAACGAGGAAAACGCTGGATGCAGAATAAAGTCATCAAACTAAATAATTAAATAAGAAATGGTAAAAAATGTAACAAACATGGTATTTTTTTCACCATGTAAAACTTCATACTTCAATACCGCTAATCAACTACCAAATAAAGAAAAGTAAAATGGAAATAAATTAAATTACATACTTAATTATTTAGTTTATGCTCTTCCAATTGAGTTATAGCGTGTACAATCTAACACACCGAATTTCTTCACTATAAACTACTTCCACACGGCTCGTGTCACCTAACAATGTTAGGTCACCTAACAATATTTGGTCACCTAACAATGTCAGGTCACCTAACAGTCTTGCTGCGCCACCGTATATGTGTCTACAGCTTTACTTTCGGAAACTCGACAGCGCGTGTCGCGTTACGCAACCGGCCGCCCAAAATACCGGCGCCCGCGCATGCGACCTTGCCGGCGACGCGTATTAATCGTGATCCCAACACTTACCACACTTCATGAGAAAACATTATATTCCGTGACAGATATACTAATACGTAAGTAACTACTTACATGAAAAATGTATTAAGACATATCAGTCTAAGTTGAGAGCCTCGGAGAAAGATGTTAAGTACATGTATATTGCGATACCAGCTCAAAATTACACGAGTGTCTCAAAAGAGAAACTCTTCAAAACTTCTACTACATCCCATCATCAGGTGAGATTGAGGACAAATGCCTAAACCAATATATAGTAAAAAAAAAACCCCCAGTATGGGAGGATGGAATCTAACCACAACGCTTGTGCTGATATCTCCCTAACATCCTTCCCGTTGGACTCTTGTAGTAATATCCAGTTAGAAAAGAAGGTACAAATATGTCTTTAGTTTAAATAAAATTATATCTTGTTAAAAATAATCTGCCAAGTGCGAGTTGAACTAGCGTGTAGAGGGTTCCGTACAATGCCAAAGATTTTCCGTAAGTGAACGTATTATATTCAGTTTACCACTTTTTTTCAATTGATGGAATTCTTACAGGTAATCTACAAGAAATGAACTATATTTTGTATTTTATTCAAAACTTTAGGCTCAGTAGTTTCGGAGATCAGGGGAGGGGAAGGTTAATTTTTGCTTTCTTTCGTGAGTAAAATCAAAACTATTTATTTTACAACAACAAAAATATTTGAGACCTCAATTATATTAGGATAAATGACAATGTAAGGTATGCAAAACTCTTTTCTTTATTTTCCTCATTTATTCCCCGAAAATAACCCTTTAAAAAAATATATACTTTGCACATTTGTGTTTGGGTCATAGGATTACACCATACTACCAAATTTTAGCTGATTTAAGCCAGTACGAGTAGATTCAGAGCAAATCGGATGTGACAGATGGATGGATATACAGACGCACGAGTGATCCTATAAGGGTTCCGTTTTTTAATTTTTTGTACGAAACCTTAAAAATATACATTAGTCCCAAAATCCACCAATCAAAAATTTTTTTTTCAATAATTAATTATCATCATTGGCTCAACGCTGAACACACGCTTTCCCGATGGATTTCTAATAGGACGTTTTTTAATGAATTATTTTAAATTCTTATTATTGTTAATACGGTACTGTCCATGATCCAAGCTCATGATCTAAGCATCAACAATTTAATTTCAAATCACTCGTATCTTCAAGTAAAATTACAAAGTAGGATTCCAACGATTCTTGGCACTGAAAAGTAAACATACTCGTAGGTTAGGTAATATAATAGGACGCGTTAAACCTTTCTGGTGCTCGATTATATTGGTTTAACGACGTCCTATTTTAGTGACAAGCGATAATATTTACAACCATCTTCTTCCTTTCTTTATCCCACATAGATCTATATTTCATATAGATGGAGACGGCACAACATGTACAATGCAATACAAATAAGTTAAACAAAAATGGCGGACTTCAAAGCATTTTTGTACAAATTCCCGACTCGTAAATTGAACCAAAATTATTTGTACCTGCGCCGATAACCGCCATTTTGGTTCAACCTACGTTCAACTATGCAAAAATTAAGAGAGTTTGGCTGGGAGGTGTTAATGCATCCGCCGTATAGTCCTGACCTGGCACCTTCAGATTTCCACCTGTTTCGGTCTCTTCAGAATTCTTTAGGCAGTGTCAGGTTAATATCACAAGAGGACTGCCAAAACTACTTGACGCAGTTTTTGATCAGAAGCCCCAAATTTTTTATAGCAATGGGATCATGTCCCTACCTATAAGATGGCAAAAAGTTATCGAACAAAATGGTACATACATACTTTAGTTAAATGTAAATAAACTATATTAAAAAATGTTTTGAATTTTCATATAAAATGCGAAAAGACTTTTTCCCCAACCTATTAGAAAAGTACTCGTATTGTCGAATAAAATAAATTGATAGTGATAGATCAAATTAAGTTTAAACTTTTCAAATCTAGATAAGTGTAAAATTTTAAACTTGTCAACAACACACTTGGACAATTTGAAAAAGACCATTTTTCTACTAACGCGGAGGATCTAACCTTGAGCCTCCTAGATCCTCTTCTTGTAAGTCTGCTCCAGAGCCCAGGGTTCACTTTCTGGTGTTTCTTCTTCGGGAAAGTGCGCTGCCGGCCGCTGCCGTTTCGGTGTGAATTGACGCTAAGAGTACACACAAGAGCCGCAACAATTTAGCTCTCAACCTCGTACACTTTGTAGAGTTTGTAGCACATTGCAAACAGTCCGCAAGATGGCGCCCCAACCGCACGGTTTTCAGAGAGTTTTACGATTCCGCTGACCAATTTGGAGCTGCGAATTTTGTCGTTACATATGAGGCGTAAAACTATTTTATTGTATGAGTATGGTCCGGTGGGGCTGTAAACGTTTTTAGTGTTAAAGTATTGGGCGGTATATGTTCATAAATTTTCAAAGTTTGTATTTCATTCGTGGTTGGTATTTTATCAATAACAATATGAATCTGGATTTGAAAAAAAAGTATTGGTGTCACAGAGAAACGACTTTTTATCTTATAGTTTGAATATATAACAGAAAAAGTTGTTTCTCCAAACAGCAAAGGTTAGGGTTGCAATTTTATAGTCAATTTTGATAGATAGATAGATAACTGTTTAATGTACACCAAAAGAAAAAATGTTACTCAAAGAAACAATTTTAAATTAAATGAGTACAATGGACGGTCTTATCGCTTAAAGCGATCTCTTCCACACAACCAGTGGATAGAGAGGAATGTGAGAAAGACAAAGACGGTGGTGCAACTGACTAAGAACGAAAAAAATATATATCTAAAGCAATTATAAACTTAATAAATTTAACATAAATTTTCTAACCTTTATAAAAACATTAAAACATAAATAGGTATAGGTAATATACATACATAAATTATACTTATATTACTCATATACATATACAATAAGTATTATAATTCAATACATATAATAGCAAATAGACTTACTGATAACTTGATAGCTACATAAAATATTGTAATAATTCCAATTAATTACTTTTTGACAGGTAGTAATCTAAATCCCTTTTCTTAAAAACGGGGAGAGACTGTGCCTGCCGTATTAAAACTGGCAGTTCATTCCACAGGCGCACTGCTTGGACAGTAAAGGACTTATCTATTATATTATATATTATTTTGGCATGGTTAATAAAGACAACATAATCACCTACTAACGTAACAGATACCCATTGGAGGACCTGTTGTGCTCTTACAGTGATGGAAGCACACACGACCAGCAAAAACGTCACAAAGGAAGTGTTAAAAATGATTTCAAGATATTTATTGCATTTCATACAAGACATATTTAATTAATCAGAGAACTACTTTATTTAAATAATAGGTATAAAAGCTTTTAATGTTTTAAATATTTTAATTAATACCTATAGCGCCATCTAGTGGCGAAGGAAGACAAATAATAATGTTTATAATTCGATGGGTAGGCATGACAAAAGACGATTAAAAGATGAAAAAAGACATTGACACTCTTATTTTTTCTTAGCAAAATTGTATGCGTCTTCATGATTATGATGACACATACAATTTTGCCGCCGTTGAAATCAAAGCTTTATATACAAGTAGTGGTTGAAGGTTGAAATGGACGTTAACGTCATCTCGGTAAACGTCACTTTGAGTGACGAAGAGCAAACGTGTTGGAGTGGTTAATACCACATGGTTTACGATCTTAAAATCACGCGAGGAAAACGCAAAGATCTAAAATAGTTTTTTTTTTACTTGCGAACGATGCTCTCACTAATCACTACCAATATTTTTTTAAACGTCAAAGAGGAGTTAAAAACAATACATCTTTATTTAGTTACACCTAACGTATTAAAAATGGTGCAAGAAAGTAAGAAAAGCCGACCCCCAAGTGATATGAAGCTGGGCTAGAACTGATAATCATAATGATACATTTATTTGAGTTTAATTGAGACGAATGCAAATGAAGCTATTCTCTCTCCACAGTTTCGAAACAAGCAGTATGTCATAGTCACAGTGTTCTAAACAGAGGCCTGTCGTCAGCTGTGCTGTGTAAACAAACTGTAACAAACTGTTTGTTACTAAATTAACTGGACAATTGGATAACACAGTCATTTATTTTAATAGCAGTTTGTTTTTCTTTCTGAGAAAATCAAATCACTCATATAATGAGTGGCTCCCTGAATTTTTCGAGGTCCAAATGAAATAAATAATTTGAAAGGAAACGGAGATATCATTCAAAATTTTGAGTTGATCAAGCCTTAGATAACCCGTCAAATATTTTATGAACTACTGTTTATAGTTTAAAGTGAGAAAGTGAAGTTAGTTTTTAGCTTTTTTTAGAACCTTAAACTTAAGCACTTAGCAGTTTAGCACCTATTTTTCTTTCTTCTAAGAAAAAAATCTAAACATCTACAACAAACATAACTAATATCTCCTGCTAAATTAAATTAAAAGTATAGAGAACCGAAGCTCGTGAGTTCACCCCTTACAAACAACTCCGCAATTGGTAACAGAACACTCTAACGCCCGCCGGAGCGACGTGCGGTATCGATTTACTGCAGCAGCCAGTGTGCGGGGAACCTTATACTGTTGCGAACTTGCAAAGTAATTACAAGAGAAACTTCTAGTAGGTATATAATGCACTTAAATTAATTTTAAATAACACTTTTTGACACAATACATTTTATTCTGTTTTCAGCTGCTCTATGGTCCGGGAAAAACATTTTTTTTATATACCAGCTACCATAGACCTAAATTTTTTTTTCTACTATTCTTTTCGCTCAGATCATAGCTGATCGCAATACAAACAAATAAAAGAAAAAATACATTTTTGTCAATTGTTTTTTCTCCTGAATGATTACTTCAATACTTAATATTTTAAATGTGAAAGTAACTCTGTCTGTCTGTTACTTCTACACGATACAACCACTGAACCGATTTTAATGAAATTTGATATGGATATAGTTTGTGAACCGGGGAAGGACATACGATAGTTTTTATCCCAAAATATATTCATTAAAGGGAATGAACTAGGGAGTGGAACTTTGTATGGGGAATCCTACTTAGCCATAAAAATGTACACTTTATTACAAAGTACTAATTTGATATAGCCGCCAAAGTCACGAAAATAAACTATTTTCTGATAAATGACTAACCTAAATTAAATACTGACTTAACAATATCCCTCCAAAATAGTTTCAGTTAATTTATATTATTTTATATTTTTTACTATTTTAATTTTATATTTATATTTACCCTTTTATACCTGACAGTTATCTTATGAATCAGAACAGAATACATTAACTCTAAACTGACCCCATATCTTTAACATTTCTACGATACATTATACATTACTTACGTAAGTAAGTCATAACAAAAACAAGTTTACGATCTCCCCGTGAAGTATAGCCACGTACGGAGAATAAAGCGTGTTATAAATTATATTTAAACATTTTTAGGGGAAGAGGGTTGGCGTTTATGGTAGCTGGCGAATTATAAAGCGAAATAGTAGTGTTTTATTTATAATTCGCGTATTTTGACATTGTTAATGTGAGGCGTTATTCCACTTACAAGTGGAGTAACGGACAAGACATACGTTTTTAAAGTTAATATCCGACTACAAGAGCCATATACTGCTAACAATAAATATTTTTGAAATGTGATAATCACGATGTTTCATTTGATACCCCACTCGAAAAAGAAACAAAAAAAAGTTTTTCTTTCGTTCACACTTTTTTGTACGTAACATTCGTTATATTAATTTTTTGCGTACAAATTATAGCCTATGTCACCCGGACAATAATGACGAATGAATTGACATATCATTTATGAAAATTGGACAAGCGATTCGGATTCTACGGTGCACCCATGGAATAGACGTACATACCCACATAAAGACTTCTAAAATCATTAAATTCCTCATGGCTTTGCCGTATTCGGATAAAAAAGTAGTCTTGTTTATATACTTTCACGTGTCCATCCCTAATAAGTATAAATAAATACGTATATATACGGACAAATCACACAGATTGAGCTTGCCCCTAAGTAAGTTTGAGATTTGTGTTATGGGATACTATCCCAAATAAGTATAACTAAATACCTATATTTACGGAAAAATCACACAGATTGAGCTAGCCCCAAAGTAAGTTTGGACTTTGTGTTATCGGCAAAGAGACTAAAAAAATACAAAGAAAAAGGAAGAAAAAGAAAGAGCGAACGTAAAGAGAGAGCGTAAAGGCTACTTTCAGCGTAATGGTGGGCGAGCAGGCAGAAAAAGGAATCAAAATTTAAATATTTTTTTCTTTTCTCCCAGACCAACACGGAAGATACATTACATTAAAGAAGATAGATTGTTTTGCCTTTATATTTTGAAATTTAGTATGTATAAATATTTTTGCTTATCACTCGAAACTTATTTTCTGGGAGAACGCAAGCTTGGCTATGCTTTCTTCATAAGAAAAAAATATATTTTCCGTCCATCTTTTAAATGTAAAATATCTATGATTTCAGCTTATTTAGTGGAAATTTACCTTTATAAGAAGAGGATTCTTTAATGAGCTGTACTTTTGAATGTCGTAACGTCGGTCTGCTCCGAATGCTGACTTTTATGTCCACAATTAAGTTGTAATGCGCACTGTGGTTATTATTTAGTTACATTGTATAGGTAATTTTATCTTTAAATATCAGGAGATGCAAAAATATCTGGTCACAATGTGCAACAAAATATTGCGTTCTAGTTGATTTGCTATTTACAATGTTGTTTAAGTGCCGTGCCACATAAACGAGGGATTCTGAAAAAAGAACAATTCTAAGAAAGTTGTAACGTTGGTGCACTCTTATGGTGTTAATATTGAATTTACTATAATTATTTAAATCAACAAGAATATTTTTATCAATAGACAAAATTTTACTTATGGCATACAAATAAACGCAAAAATAATATCCGAAAACATTCCATAGATTTATAAAAAAATATATGGAGGAATGTCTTCCAAAAGTTCTTTTACTGTTGATGTTTTACGTATACATACTTCTATTCTCTCTAGACTCTTAATTGTTCTTTTCCATTTGGCAAGGTCTATAAATGTGCGTCTATCTGTGTTTGTTTCAGGCATTTCAACCATTGTTAACCAGGGTCTTTCATGAAGAGTCGCTTCATCTTTAGCAGTTTTTTGCTAAACTTAAATATATGGTCCGCAGGTCATCTCTGAACGTGTCCGTACTATCTGAGGGTGTTTAAAGAAATTGGGACAGTTTTTAAACTCGCTCTTATGAACTGGTTGTCGGTGTCCTAAAGTGGTCATACAATTCACCTTCATGCAAACTGTAGAATTCTAGACATCTAGTGATAGCCTTGAGTTCAAACTAGTTCAAGAGCAAATTAGCCAACAGTCGAAAAATACTAACTTTGGAAACCATGTGATTTTTTAAGGACCTGTTCTATTTCTGAATAAATAACTTTCCGCGAGAGAGTTTTGTTGTTTTGTTTTGGCCTTCAATAGAGTTAGTGATTGCCTTGAGTGCGAGCTAGTTCAAGAGCACATTAGCGAGCAGCCAGCAAACGCTGTGCTGTAACTTAATAGATCTGAGCTATGTGTACCCTGTATGAAATAAAAATGTGATTAGTATGTGTATGTATAATGATAGATGATATAATGATATTTTAAAACTTAAGCAAGCAGCCGGAAAACGCTGTGATGTGATGGATCTGGGCTTTGTGTATCCTATATAAGATACAGACGTAATTAGTAAGTATTGTATAGTGATAGTCTTGAGTAGTTCAAGAGAACTTTAGCGAGTAGCCGACAAAAGCTGTACTATGATGTAATTGGTCTGGGATCTGTGTACCCTGTATGGGATGCAGACGTGATTAGTATGTGTATGTATAGCAAACGCTGTGCTGTGACGTGATGGATCTGGACTTTGCGTACCCTAAAGGCTAGTTCAAGAGATTTTTTTGATTAAAACCTAAAACGTGATTAACATGTGTAAATATAGTGATAGCCTTGAGTGCGGGTTAGTTCTAGAGCACATTCGCGAGCATCCGATAAACGCTGGGACATGTGATGGATCTAGGCTCTGTCTGCCCTGTTTTCGGTAAACACGTGATTAGTATGAGAATGTTTACTCGTACGTAGTGGTAGCTTTGATGAGTACACATTGAACTAGCCCGCACTCAAGTATGAGCTAGTCCAAGAGCACGTTAGCGAGCATGTGACAAACGCTGTGACGTGTGATCTAGACTCTGTCTACCCCGTTTGGGGTGCAGACGTGATTTGTATGTGTACTCGTAGTAATAGCCTTAAGTGCGGGCTAGTTCAGGAGCAGATAAGTGAGTATCCGACAAACGCTGAGACGTGTGATGGATCGAGGCTTTGTCTACCCTGTTTTCGGTACAGACGTGATTAGTATGTGTATGTATACTCGTAGTGATAGCCTTGAGTACGGGCTAGTTCAAGAGCACATTAGCGAGTTGCCGACAAACGCTGTGACGTGTGATGGCGACCGCATTGTTGCCAAAACCGCTGCAGCTGTCCAATATTTGTTACTTTACTCTTATGCTTACGATATTTTATTTAGATTTACTAATATTTAAGCAGAGTTTGTTTGTTTGTGTGTAGGTACGTTAGAAACTTAGAGTTTAAGTGGTAATCGAAACCAAAACAACTAATAGTTGCTGGAAACAGCATAGATACAAGATATACACAGCGTAATCAAAAATGTAACCTTAATTAAACTTTCAAAATAAAATTTTTAGCGTGACGTAATATAAGCCCGACTTATAACGGCTGATATTTGTACTACAAGACTTGCCACATGCCCACTTTGATCGCTACCTCTTTTGCTCTTGCGTGGGCGACCCTTACCAATCGTAGGTATTATTTGTCCCACATGGCCATGGTGGTCTTTTTGCACATAAAAAAAATCTAGGTTTATGGGAAACAGAACAGACTACTTCTGTTATAAGTTGGCAAACAATTGTTATGTTTACAAGTCTTCCTGTGTGTGTAGGTAGGTATATTGTGACATTTTAATTGACCTAGCGAAGCATCTTCGTTTTAGCTTAGGCAAAAACGCTTTCGTATATTAAGTATGTTCTTCTCTACTGAGTTTCTTTCAGTATTTCTTCTCAGCAGTGGTCGTAATGAAGCGCTAGCTTTTCTTAAAAATAAATTAAATTTTAATATACATTACACGTAATGTAAAAATTATACTTATTAACGTGTAAAAGTGCCTGTATAAAGATCTAATTACTGAATATATACTTTTTAAATATGAATTTTGATTAGTCTACAGGTAGCATTTCTCAACCGATTCTCGTGAAAGTTAGATGTCGAGGTTCGATAATAATTTAGGGGCACGGGAGTGCCCCCGCCAAGACAAGACAATGGAAGCGCAGGGCACTACCTACCTTTCTCTTAGCGTTTCGTCGTTTTTGTCTAAGGTTTTGAAAGTTTATAATGGCGGAGCCGTGGCCTTTGAAAACGGTAAAAAAGTCGTATAGCTATACAAATACATACTCGCGAGCTCTAGCGCTCATAGAGCCATAGTTATACTAGTTGTATCAAGTCAGTTCATTTGTACGCTACTTAGTTTTAATGAAAAGTTGATGCACATCGAACAGAGTTTCTGATGAACATGATGGTTAATGTAATTCATGGTAGTTATTTAATTGACATACAGAAGAATAAAGAAAAAACTTGTGCATGTATGTTCTAAATTGTCGATCGTCCGTGATCTAGTTTCTTTTATTATCATTTCAGCCGCATAATGTCCACTGCTCGACTGCTCCCAAAGATTTCCAAAATGACGTATTTAAAGCGTTTCCTATTTGTTATGTTTTTAGTTTGAGTAATAGCGCGGAAAAAAACAGTGCTCTTAAGAAAAAGAGCATACGAGATGGTCTCAGAGTTTAAAAAAAATATTTTTTAAAGGATTTTCGTCAAGACTGTGGAAAAATAATTCCCATCAATACACGGACGCTGGAACGTTATCAAAGCCGCAAAGGACGCGTAAAGTCAGGCGTCTGGAGAGTTGGCGAGTTGGCATTAGAAGCGGAGGGGCCGGCGCGCGCACTTGTCGTTACAACATTTTCTAAACAATAAAATTATAAGTCGTTTAAAAATAACCCACCAGCTTTTGGCGGGCGTCGGGCGCGAAAATCGGCTAGTTTTCGTTTGGAGTGCTGGAAGCGTGCGGTGCGCGTGCGCTGCGGTGGAACACTACCAGGTTCGTACCCACCTGTCTACGCTACCTACCTAAGCAATGTCATTATCACTATTATTATAAACGCTTTAAGACATAGATAACATTTCATTCACAGCGCGCGCGTCAAGGAAAAATATTATATTGTGAAGGTTGGTGTGACGATGAACGCAGAAAAAATGGAATTTGAATGGAAAAAAGAAGAGGAACTACTTTTATGTCAATTTTGTGTTATAAAACATCGATAAAATCTAATAAATATAAAATAACTTATGCCTTTGATAAAATGCTCATTATAAAAATGTTTCAGAAACTTCGTAAAACGCGAAATTTCTTATTAAAACTTATTAGTACATGTTATTGATACTGTTTTCAACTTCCAAGGTTGTTTTTGATGAAATTTGGTGATTAAAGAAAAGTTATAATTAAATATAACTCTCACATTAAAGTCGCGATGAAATTGATATTTGTGTGTTTGTGTGGGCGATCGGATTTTAACTTTGAACTCGTATCGGAGCGATCTATTTAAAGCGGTGACATTTGCCAGCTTTTTCGGTGTACGAAAAAGTTTTAAAAGCTTAATTTTTTTGAGAGATTTTTTAGTTAAAATTAAAAAAAAATTAACTTAAAAGGCTTCATATCATTACAATTACAATTGGGCAACATAACGTTGTCATTCGAAAGATTCACTTGATATAATTTAAACGAAAAAGTTCGTAATAACATATGTTTTTTGTAGATTTAATTTAAAAGTTTAATACAAAAAGTTATCAGGATTCGATAACATGAAAAGTTAGAAGTGGAGCTATAGATGCGATTTCGTTTCTTCTGGAATGTTATCCTTCTCCATTGAATTGGAAATTTGATTTATTTTTGGATATAAAATACTTAATGGATAATACGTAAATATAATAGTTTTTTTTTAAACAGAACATGTACAAGACTTCCTTAACTAACTAATTCGTCGAACTAATAAAATTTTCAACTTATCCCTAAAAATGGTGGAAAAGAGAGAGACGAATAGTCACCAAGTTTACTTATTTCCCGACTACGCGGGAAGATAAGCAACAAAGCATATTTAACATTTTTCTTTGCATTGATAGCTTTACAAATGTTTTTTTACTAGCTTGTAGGTATTGTGTCCCACAGCTGGGCAAATGCCTCCCCTTGTTTTTCCACTCGTCCCTTTTTCTCGACCTTCTGCCACTCGCATAAAAATATATCTAGGTTGTCCCGCCATCTTGTCGTAGGCCTACCCTTACTGGGATCCAGAATGTTGACAACCTGGCCCATTTTTTGGATAAAATAATGACTGGAACTTTTTCAGATGACTTCATCGTGGTTCTAGATCTATCTCCGTAACTACATTGCGTCATTTAACTTCATGGCCGCTGTAACGCGATTGTCCGTGAAATAATCGTATAATGCGGCTATTTTCATTCGTGCCGTCGCTATTAGACTGATCTGAAAGCTGCTTAACAAATGTATGTAAAATGATCTGTATTTCATTTTGTATTAAATAGTTTTTAATTTTCCACGATATTTTATGCTGGTCTGGGAGAAAAGAATACACTTAGAATGTCCTAGCTGTTTCTCTTCTCGCGCAAATCGTAAAAACCGATCGAGGAAATGGGCGATATTTGAATCATGTTAATAAGCGATGCTGCTAGCAACCCATTACTATTTTGATTCCTTCACGCTAAGCTTGGCCTTTGGTCCTGCCCTGAGCTCTGCTTACATCGTATAGTCGTCTGCCTACATAAAGACGTGAAAAAGTATCTGTGTATCCCTATACATACCCGTAATAAATCGAACCATGGGCTATCTAGATTACTTTAGTATAATAAAATTTAAAAAACAGCCGAAACACAAAAATAATTTTCATACAAAAGTGAGCAGCCGCCCGGCAATTTGTATGGGAATGTTGTTTATTTTTTTGGTTTTTCGGCTGTTATTTTTACTATAGGGACCGTGGTACGATTTATTACGGGTATGTCCTTTCCACGTTGTATATTAAATTTTACTGTTTACGTAGTAAAAAAAATATTAGATCTATGGTTAAATATATATTAGATAAGGACAAATTATACAGATCGTCACAACCTCAATGACAATGAAGGCCAAATCCTCTGCTAGTCTGGCCAAGTATATAACTATGGTTCTTAGTTTTATAAAATTATCTCTTGTACATTTTGTTTCCTCGGATATTGAAATAAAGGTATATTGTATATTATTTAAAGCAAGCATCTCTTAATTTTTGTCGGAAATAACCGAACAAGCAATTTAATTCAAAGCAACTTTAGCTGAAATAAATTATTCTGTAAACTTGTTGGTAACCTAATTGATTCACTCAAAATCAGCAATCTTGATGTCAGGCGACGTCAGGCCACGTCAAAGTTGTGACGTCCAATAACTTATCCAAGTTATTAGGAAGTATTTGTTAACAATGTTAACTTAAAGTTCTATTGTCTTAAACTTTGGAACTTTCGCTTGATTACGTAGTCTAAATATTTCATGGTCAGTAGGTTTTAAACGTTTGGGTCCTTAAATTTATGAAAATCTGCTACATATACCTATCTACATAAAACCAAGACAAGCGATTTGCCGGGGCTTTTTTATTTATAAGTAAGTAATTTAAGTTATTAGTTTAGTTTTTTTGTTTATATTATTTAAGTCAATGTAGAAATAAACTGAATGTAAATAACTGAATAATATACAAAAACATTTTTTGATTTCGTCATAAAAGTTTGACACTTAGAAATTATATATGGAAGACATTTGATAATTTTTCATTCGATTTCATAATGGTTGTTGATGTCAGATCATTTAAGTTTATGAGACATTAATTACCCCATAATGCAACAACAGCCTTAAAGCTTATCAATTTTTTATTAGTTTTTTCTATTCACCTATCAAATTTTATTACGTTTAGGTTATATTTGCCCTTCTAATAAGTAGCTACTTTTATGCTATTTCCTATATGGCCTGCAACCTTACTAAGGTCGTCCGACCACCTCTCGCTCGTTCATAGAGTACGAAATCGATGGGCAAGCCTCAATAACGTAAACACCGAGAAACACACAAACCCACCTGTGTGTTTGTAATGTGTTTACAAGTCCGACTGTTTTCAGTCGTATTTATAAGTAACAGCGCGTGTGCGTTGAAAATAAAGTGGTTATAGTTGCTCTAATTTGAATAAATGGTTGTAAATGTTCTGAGCGTAAATAAATAATTTGCTTCTACTTTATGATTTATTTTATTTACGTCTTACTTTTTACGGGCTAGGAATTATGAGAAACATTTTTCGTGCGTAATTTTTGATAAAGAAATTGAGGCGAGAGAAAGAAGCCCTTGCTCAGCATTGGGACAGAAATGGTTTGTTATAATATAACAAGGGTTAGGGTGTCGTGGTACAACTGGTGAAAACGAAGTTTTCTTTTTGCAAAATCGAAAGATTTATGAACACTCAAGGGGATACATGAATTTTTCGGGGTTCAATGCTGCCCCCATCTGAAATAAATTATTTGAAAGGAATCGAAGATATCATTTTAAATTTTGTCTGTATTATTAAATTCAATTTGTACAAATAAATTATACACAGCACAATACATATAAATAATTAAACTAAAAACAAAATAACCTACCTATAAATTAAAATATATCTAATTAAAAATAAAACATTATATTATATAAAAAATAGACCCCAGGTCACTACGGTCGCAAGGCAGGGTGCCTAAGAGACTGGCAGCATTGCCTCGTTGTATGGCCAGACTTAATCTCTGGCCAAAATGCGCACCAGCTCTTAGGTCCCCAAACCCCAAGGCCCTTGATCATCCCTAGATAAATAAATTTGTTTCAAATATTTTTTTTCTCCACCCTAAGGTTGACCAGAAGAGATTACATTTATAACGATAAGTCTGCCTTTGTGTCTATATTATTTCTTGTTGTTTTATAATTTTTGTGTGTCTATTATGGTGCAAAAAAGTTAATTTGTATTATATTGCATTGTATAAACCGCCAAACTATTTTATAAACTACTGTTTATAGTTTAAAGTAAGAACGTGAAGCTTTTCTTGGCACATTAGCCAAAAGTGGCCGTAAATATTCTTTGAATTTATACTAAGTACATGTACAATATATAAATTATTTTATGCGAATGTTTTTTTATATATTATGCAACAAAGCTGGAGGGTGAATGGATATCAATCCATTTAGTAACGTCGCTATCGGCTTATTTTTTTGTATTTTCTGAATGCCACCCCAAAGGATAAGATTACGCAAGAATCAATAAAAGGTGGGACATGGGCTGTACATCTCCGCAGCAGCTGCAATTGTGATATACTTAGTTAGTTCCACCTTCATAATTTATAGACGGTCTTAGATCTTTCATCATTAAATCGACTCGAGAAAATATCTTTATAAGCGAATAGACAAAATTATACATAAATACTGAAATACAAATTAGGACAAATTACATTAATTGAGCTTGCCCCAAAGCACAGAGCACTATGTATACCCCAAAGTAAGCTTAAACTTGTGTTATGGGATACTAACAAAAATATACAAAATTTTATGACAAATAAATTTTCCATAAACACCCAAGATCCTATACAATTTGAAAAAGGAATTCCAACTTACCAGTCAGAACGGCGGACTAGCGTGCTTACCACTACGCCACGGGATAGTTATTTTCGATTCGTTATTGACCCAAAATTGTGTTTAATCCACGTCCTTTACATTCTGAGACAGTGTTTACATCTCGACTATGTTTGTAACGAAGCGTACCGGTATGAAGTTATGGAGTTGGTTCACGTACAATTACGTGAACCAACCACGATAGATACAATAGAACGCTTATTTATAAAAACCCTCTTTCTGGTACAGTCGGGTAAAAAACACGACTAAAAGCTGTAAATATCGAAGTTGCCTCTAGAAAACACAGGTAATATTTTTTTTAATTATTACAGATATTTAAAAATACATATAATATTATATAAAAAATATATATGAAAAATTTTGTTTATTCATTTATTTCCATTTAACAATTTTTACATTGTGTTGGAATTACTTAAAACTAACATTATTATACTACTCATTAATTACATTTACTCTTTCTATGTATAATTTAATAATTTTAACTATATACTTTAAACAATGTCGAAAAAAAAAAACTAAAATGGTCAACATATAAAAATAAAATTATAATTTTAAAGCATCTCTTGAAAAATTCGTCAAGGTAGTAAAAGGCTTTGTCCAACAGATATGTTTTAAGTTTCCTTTTAAAAGGCTTAAGGCCATTAATACATTTAATTTCTTTAGGCAATTTGTTGTAAGCCTTATACGCTTGGTACTGAGCACTGTGTTTCATAATTTCCAACTTGGGAATGGTATCATTCTTGAGATCCATTCTCCGAGTTTCTTCGCGTGACTGTTTCTCTTTATTTGTCTCTATCGTAGGCAATTGTTTCTTGAAATCAGTCAGTAGGACAAACACGGAACAGTCAAAATACCTAATTTAACGAAATGCTCTTCACATGATTTCCAAGGCGGAATACCATCCATAGCCCGTATAGCTCTTTTTTGAATAGCGAAGGCTCTGTTTTGATTATAAAGGTAACTTTTTCCCCACAGTTTGATGCTATACCGTAATTTGGATTCTACTAAAGCGTGATATACTTTGTTTAAATTGTTTGTAGAAATTTCATTTCGGAGACTTCTGATTGCATAACAAGCCGACGAAATAGGATCGTCCAATGCTTCTAGCTCTTTCTTCCAGTTTAATAATTCGTCTATATATATACCTAAAAATTTTGTATTATTTACTATGTCAACCTTATTTCCATTTAATTTGATGTCAAGTGTTTCGGAATTACGTGATGTCGATTTGAAAAGAATAACTTTGGTTTTTTTATAATTCAATTTTAAATTATTGGCACTAAACCAATCATTGAATGCACTAAGAATTTTTCTGATTTTAAAATTTAGATTATTGATATTTTCATCAGATATTACCGCATTTGTGTCGTCCGCAAATAAGACTATTTTTGTGTCAGGGTGGAGATTTTTAATATATGATACCACGTCATTTGTGAATATAAGAAAAAGAATAGGTCCTAAAATAGATCCTTAAGGGACTCCTCTCTTTACTGCAAGTGATTTTGATCTGATCGTATTTTCACTCTCGCCCTCGATTGTCTTAAGTTCTACAAACTGTTTTCTATTGTCAAAGTAAGATTTGAATAACAAAAGTATTTTACCACGTATTCCGAAATGCTCCAGCTTATTTAACAGGATGTCCTGGTCGACCAAATAAAACGCAGAACTCAAGTTAAGAAAGAGGCTAGCTACTTTTTTCTTATTATTTAAATTCATAACAATTTCATTCACTAGTGCATCTATTGCCTCTCTAGTTCCTATGTTATTTCGATATCCATACTGTTCGTTTACCAATATCAAATTCTCGTTTAGATGTTCTATTAGCCTAGTTTTAATAAACATTCCGAAAATCTTTGAATTGTGCATTGTAAACAGTAAACAAAGTTCGATAATCTCATATCAAGATGCGCATGATACTTCTAACCTCGTCGCGGTATGAAGCAACCTTAAAACACTAAATTTTATTGTGTACAATGTACATCTTAATCTGCCTTCTGGCAATACATCTGTTATTGTTTAATATTCTGGGGTTTGGCAAATGGTAGGACTATAATTATATGATGTTACAATACACATTTCAAATGTAGGATAATATATTTTGTTTTGACAGTTTTATACACACGTAACCCATTGCAATTTTGTTACTAGATACATACTAATTGGGTCAAATATACTGCAGTATATTTAGGACACATAATGAAGTTTATGATAAGCGATTAATTGAAATAAATTGTAACTAAATTGAAATAATTTCTGACTGGGTTTTTAAAATATGCTGACAATTGTAAAACCTTTCGCACAAATGCACTGAATCGCTTTGATAGTTCCAAACGAACATTGGATAGCCGATCTCGGGTTTCGAAGTAGTAAAGCTATAAAAATGCAATAGCGCAAAGTGAAAAAGCGCATAAGTGAGAAGAAATTAATTTGCTAATTATCGTACCAATATTGTAAATGCAAAAATTAGTGTGTTTTTTTTGGATGTCTGTATGATTGTTACTCAATCACGCAAAAATGGCTGCATTGATTGGAAAAAAGTAACATGTAGCTTCTAACCTGGATTAACACATAAAAAATACACTTTTTATCTCGAACAAAAGTAAAGTTCCTGCTAGATTGTTAAATACCCAACTACCCTATAACCACGCGGACAACGTCGCGGGAAACCACTGTAGTAAACATAATAAAGCATGGTAAGAGTAAACATACAACGCATCGTGCCAATAGCACTTCGCGAAATGCATCCGGATCCAGGTATCTAAATAATTTCATTCACATCACTCGCACGTGGAACACCATAGCTATTTGGCTGGCTGCCAGGCCCACGTCAGGTGATGCAGGTGGCCAACCTGCCAGGAGTTAATGAACTCAGGTAAACGGCTCTTAATCGGCGTGCCTGAGGTGGGAAGAGGAAGTTACTTTGACCAGACTCGTGCATATGTTTATTTGAGATTTGAAAGTAAAAATTATTTGAAATTTAACAAAACAGTTTCTTTTGCGTACTGTTACTCAAAACGTTGTCATTATGATTTGCAGGAATCTTCTTCATAGTGGTCTAGAACCTGTTTTAAATTCAAAATAATTTGATTATTTTTGGATATTTGTAACACATAATTTGTCATTTTTCTTGTTATATTTATTCAAAATATTACCTTTTCCTAAGACAAAAAATCCTCCAGCGCATATTGTCTCTATGTATGTACTTGATAAACTATAAACTAATGGACCATTTTTTACAAAATAATGCCGCACTTCCTTTATTTATGAATTATTTTGGTGTATAGATTTTAGTGAAATAGGAATCTTAAAATAATTTACAAAAAAGCCCTCTAAGTATTACAAATTTTACACTATAAATCAACTTCATAAAAATCTTTTTTTCTTTGATTTACTTATTTTCTTTTTGTAAATAAAGCCACATTTTATTAGGATATAAAATCTCAAAATACTATTTCAATAGTTCATGAAAATAGCAGTTAATTTTACTTCGCAAATCATTTCAAAGAAGTTACAATGAATCTTTAAAGATCATAGACAATGTTGAAACGTAAACCGAATAGCTTCTGTTAGTAGCAATTTTAGACAACTTTATAGCAGAGATAAAGCTTTCGAACTAAGCTTGTATTAAACATTCAGCATTGCTACTGTCTGCTTATTAAAACGGGTTTAGGCAGGCTGATTTTATAAGTTTTGCTGCTTAAGTTTATTAACCCCAAACAAAAATAACTTGGTAAGGGAATGAAAGGTCATACAGCTGTCACTGATTGGTACAGCAATTGGCGTAAATTAATGTAAGTAACGGATTGGCGAAAAACTTCTTTTTAAGTACCGCCTACTTGAACGTACTTGTTATGGTTATTTTCGCACTCGATTTTAATACTTTCATAGTATTATTATAGTTCGGTGGCTTGCGCATTAATTATATCTTTCTAGGCGTGGTGTTTAGGTCTGTTAAACCTTAGCTCTATCTACCCTATTGAAATAAAGACGTAAAAGTTGTGTGTGTAATAAACCTATTTACATGTTAAACTTAAATTACACATAATTTACACCCGTTTAATATCGTCTGAGCTAGTAGTTGGCATTATTGTGACGTTAGCTGAGCATACTTTGTGGTTTGGTACAGTTCACGACACAGGTCTTTGGAATTTTCTGGTCTAAGATCTTCGTGACGAGCATAGGAAACGAAGCCAAACCCTGTACTATAGTTCAGACTTCAGAGGCCATTTAGGACCTACTCCATTTAAATAACTCAATAATCGTTCAATTGTGACGTCCTGTTATAATCCGAGTTTGTACGGTTTTTCCATACTTTGATAAACGTTCTTTGGCTAATGTTGTTGGAGTAATGATTGACTTTTCAGTATATCTTATTAGACTCTATATGTAAGAACTTATTATCCCCTTACCTGTCACTGGGAGGAATTCCTCCCAGGTCAATTGTTTATCTATTGTTTTATTATTTGCAAAAGATGAAGAGTTATAAATAAAGAATTAACGTCAACTAAAATATATTTACTTTAAAAATATTAATAATTTCAAATTTTGCGCAAGCAATAATTTCTTAGAAACATTGTAGTAGGTGCACAAACCTAAAATCTAAATGCGCAGCATAATATGGCTGTAAGCCGGTATGATTGCGATGTGCGTTGGTTATTCACTTTGAGCATAAAACAGTGCATTTAGGGGCCGTAATGGCGGGCAGAAAAGTGGATCAGTAGATTACAAAATTTCGTAAACATATTAGTTTGTTATTCAAATATAATTGTAAGTCAAATACTTACATAAGAAAACTATGACAGCTTCCATAGAGTCGTGGGAGATGTGGTCTACGATATTGTATTCGTACTAGGATATTATTTGTTTAGCGTTTAACGTACTAACTGGACGTCTAGATTCAATATAACACTTTACAATTTTGAAATTACGGTTTCAAAATTAGGGAGATTAATATGCTCGGGCACAATTTTTTTATTCCAAATAATAGCCGATGCATTTTGAAGCGAAACAATTTTACAAAACTCTGAATATTATTATCTACTCGCCGAGTTCACTCCAAGTGTCAAAACAATTAAGCTCGTATTAAAATACACAGAAACTGCTGAAAGTTAAGTGAAATCCGCCCAATTAGTCAGTGCTAAATCTATTCAAATTAAATATCTCGTAGCTTTAGTTGAAACGAGTTAGTTGAACTTTGGAATTGTGGAAATTTTAGGACAGCTTTTTTAAATGTTACTACGACTTTTGTATTCTTGCAGGCCAGCATATGAATTGTAATTCTAATGGTGTTGTAATTATAAAATTCTTTTTTGTTTATAATATTTTAATTTATTTATTAATTTATTTTTAATTTATAATATTCTAAGAAGCAATGAATGAAATAGATGCGGATTACTGGTAATAATTTATCTATAATTTTTCAAAACTAAAAACTGACTTCAGCATCAAACTACAAAACAGATTTTGATAAAATTTCGGTGGGACTAATAAATACGTATGACCTTTAAAAAAATATAATTTTTTGAATTGGTCCAGGTATCTTCAAGTAATCGGGAAACATACATAAAAAATATAAAAATTCGAATTGATAATCTCCTCCTTTTTTGAAGTCGGTTAATAAAAGACTCCACGAACTTTTTGCGTATTTGCTTTGATCAGCTTTTACGACTTGCGTGGGATACCATCGTTATGTAATTTTTTTATCAGACTCATTATTATATCACGTTTTTATAAAATCGACCATGGCCTAAATAGTTCCTTTGATATCGTTATATTTTTATTTACACTTTCGTTGATGATTGTACTAGAGTCGTAACCATGGGCTTAATATCGAAATATAATTCACAATGTAGGCACTACGCCAAATTCTAAAATGTATATGTACAATACATTATCTGTCTATTACATTATTGTAGATGTATATCTATGCAGCATTCTACTCCGTGATTCCACAGTATCTTGGAACTTCGTCAAATGCATTGTAAATATCGGTGACGTCTCATATGCCTGAATCTAAATTCTCCATAGTAAGCTAATTCACTTCCATCTTAATTATAAAACACGGACTAATTAACCGACTTCAAAAATTAGGAAGGTTATCAGTTCCTCGGAACCTTTTATATATCCCTGATTTTTAAAACTACATTTTTGTTTGAAAGTGCATCCTTGTTAGGTGGTCCCATACATTTTTTATCTAAATCGGTTTTGTAGTTTGGATTTCAAGTCGGTTTTTAGTTTTGAAAACTTATGTCACTACCCACAATGTGTAATAAATTAATATAAATATCACCAAGAACGTCAAGGCTTTATGACTCCAGCATTTTCTAAAAGCAAACTAAAATATTTCCTTCAATGTCGCATTGAAAAATAGTTTCGAATATATGAAATTTATTTTAGAATTTCTCAATGTCAACTGAGAGTTTATAAGAGCGGGTCACTGGAGACGATAGCCATCTTAGAAATCAGTTTTGTTACGAGATTTACAGTTTATGAAGCAGGATATTACTTGAAGCTAGGGTGTATCATTACTTGTTCTGTTTTTACAAGATTTTATTAGACTTGCTACATTCGTATGTTCAAGTTAAATCAAAGAAAGTTTGGTTACAAGAATTTTCCAAATTGGTTCGGGCGTCTTCAAGCAATACGGGAACATACATAACCTCCTCCTTTTTTGAAGTCGGTTAAAAAGTATCTTTGGAGCTTAGCTCTTGCCGGAGTATTGTATAGAAAGAAAAATATATTGCGGCCATGACACGGAAAGACTGGTTTCCAACTAAATAAAGTACTGTTTGTTCCATATATTTTGAAAATACCAGTTTCATTGAAGGGGGAAAGTTGAAATTGTTGAAAATAAACGGCATGCCCACTATTGATATACTTAAGCTCATTGACAATGACGATGAGGTTTGTTGATATAGACTCATTCGTGTAACAGTGTTTTATAATCCCCGCCCAACACAAAAAGAGGTGTGTTTTAAGCAGGGATGTCACGAATGTCAAATTTTCAACATTGCATGAATGCGAATACGAATGTTTAGGCTGCGAATATGCAAATGCGAATGCTCATGCGAATGCGAATGTAGACATCAATTTTTTTTTATTTCTTCTAGTTAAAAATCGCCAAAAACTGTCTTATTAGGATAATTAGACAGTTTTTATTATGGCACCAAAATAGTTTCAAATACAATAAACTACAATACGACACAAAAAGTTGAACAAAAATGGCGGACTTCAAAGCGTTTTTGTACAAATTCCCGACACGTTAATTGAACCAAAATGGCATTACTGGTACCTGCGCCGATAGCCGCCATTTTGGTTCAACCTACGTGCTGGGAATTTGTACAAAAATACTTTGAAGTGCGCCATTTTGGTTCAATTTATTTGTGTCGTATTGTAAATGTTTATCTAAATAAGCAATTGGGTAGACGACTGGGTCAAAAATAAATTATTCGCTACAGTTTATAAAATATAACGTAACAAGATAATGTCACTTTTCATTGATAATTTTTAACATGATTGTAGTGTATCATTGTTATTTAGTAATGCACAAAAAAAACTGATAGTGGATTTAGTTGCAGGCGTTGCAGACTGCAACGTCTGCAACTAAAACAATACAAAACAAGTATTTACAAAAAATCACATGAAATAAACGCTTTCTTAGTCGAAATAATCACATTATGCGCGAATCATCGAAACGCAGGGTTGCGGCTCGGCGGCGCGTCTGCGAGGCCGATGGGCATGTCATGACCTGCACACATTCGTATTCGCATTTATTGATGCGAATACGAATGTCGATGCGAATGTTTAAAACGATGCGAACCATTCGCATATGCGAATGTGAATGCGAATATTCGTAACATTCCTAGTTATAAGTTTGACGCCAATGTCTGCCTGTCTGTGACATAGTAGCTCTTGAACGGATAGACCGATTTCTATGCGGTTTTTTACGTGAAAGCAAGTTTCCTTGCTTGCGGTGGTTCTTATATATGTTTAATGAAAATCGGTTCAGCCGTTCAAAAGTTATTGGGGGTAAACGCTTGAAAGTGGGGGTTTTATTTTAATTTGCTGGCAAGTACACTTGTTATTACTAGTGGTTCTGTGAACAGAAGACCTCACAAATGAAGGGGTCCATTAACCGTAACACTACAAAAAACTTCCCACAAAGAGTAAGATACAATAAAAAAGCATAATAAACCATTTTTTTTAATTAATAATATTGGTTTTATTTATAAATTACAATTAAAATATTTATTCTTTATTAACAATTCCGTTCAATGTCATTCGTCTGTCCCTATATCATTCGTAGGTCGGAAAATCGATTGTAATTTTTATCACAAATTGATTAACATGAATGTTAATCGGTACTGATGATTGCTCGTAGTTAGCGAGCGCGGAGTGTGAGGGAGAGACCACAGATATATAAATCTATGAGCGAGACGATCAGGATGGCGGCGGCTCCAGTTAAATCGTTTGAATTACTAGCGAGCTGTGTCTTTGTATCGGATTGGATTTCCCGACACTAAATTTGCCAGTGACGTCACAGTAGGCATTAAAATAGTTGGCACGTTTGGTTTTCATATAAATCGTGGTACAAGTATTATCTAGTTCATCTATATCTGTGGTGAGGGTATATGTTATTCTTGTTTAAAATTATTCTATCTTATCAATTTATTTACGTTAATTCATAGCAATCAAAATAAACTGCTTAAAATAATTACATTTTCAAGTTTAGAATTAGAAATAAAGCAAAGATAAATGACAAAAAGAGGTGTTCAGCATAATTTACATGACTTATGTTAGTTTGCTTGGATTTAATTGTGTTTTCATAATTAAATGATATCCGTTTTTATTTAAAGCGAAATCCATCGCATAAATACGAGCAATTTATTATATTTGAATCACTTCAACAATTTTTTCATCTCATCTACTCAAAATACGATGTTTTCATCCCAAAACATTTGGAGCTAAAGTTACTGGTTATTCTCTCGGGATTAAAACGTAAAAAAGAAGATCTCTAGGAATTAAAATCAATTTGAAAACATAACTCGAGTTTAATTTATGTAGAATCAAAAATAATGTTGGCAGTCCAGCAAAAAAAAAAGAAGAATTTTGTTTTAAAATAAAAAATAATTGGCACAGACTTCGTGATTTTTTTAAATTGGGATACATATCGTCTTCAACATGGATGAATGTAGGTTAAAATTTTTAATGTTCTTTGCTTCGGAAAAAGAAAGAAGTATAATTAAAAAGCGCAATTTTTCCCTTTGATTCAAGTATTACAGAAGTTTTAGGTTATTTGTATTGAAATGTAATTATTTATGTAAATGTAAATACTTTTTCGTGAGTTTAAGCCAACAGTGAATAGTTATCGAGTTTACGTATAAAATAAAAAGATATGAAGGACCACGCAAACAAAGTTATGAGTGAACATTTTATCTTAAGTTGGTGGTCTTCGAAAAAATATTTCTTAGTATTTATTGTATGAAAACGACACCAAACAAAGGTTAGTATTAAATTGTCGGTTGAAGTCTGTTAGGTATTGTAGGTGTTCTACTGTTCTTTATATTCTGTTTTGTATGTGCTAGATTTTCTCATAGATGGAGATGAAAAGTGGAGTGTGCTACTCGGGTACGGTAATATTTTTATCTCGGGCGATATACATGAATCCCTCGCTACACTCAGGATTCCACAGTAGAATTTCGCTCTGGATTCAAAGTAGCAACCTCGCCTTCAAAATATTACCTTAGCCCCTTGTAGCACAATCTACTATTTTTCAACAAATGGGCTTTGTGCATTGACACCGGCTTGACGATTATTCAGGAATACCTACCTTCAAAGATAAATGTATTTTGTACATATTTGTTACAGCTAGTACATTAAAACTAAAAATCTTTGTCATATGTGTCTTCTTCAAATGTTTCTTAGGTCCAATGTGACCAAGGTGGCTGAAAAACGATTTAGATCGGTAATTTTGGAAATATTGTATAGGCATCTATGACCAGCTGTGGACAACGAAAATTGCTTAAAAACTAAGAAAACGCATATAAAATCTTTATAGCACAAAACATGGCCAGCCGCGATAATTTTACGTTGCAAAAATAACTTGCATACGGCCACAGTTATGTTATCCAAATACCGTGCTACGTCGGAAACATAATGCCGCGGCCATTCCGCGACAGCTATACCTTACACCGCATTATTTGAACCCGCACCGAGGAGATCCCTCTAGGATAAACATATACCCTGTGGCGTATTGTTACATTTGACGCCCCACATTTTGTCTTTGACCCAGGGCTTTCTTCTCTATTTTTTCTCTTTCTTTGTTGGTTGGTTGGTTGGCACTTGGCACAACATGTTACACATTCGACATTGTGACCAAATGAAAGCAATACGGCGGCTGTCTTGGCTTGAAAAAAAGCAGTTAACTAACTCTAAAGTATAAGTTTCCGTGAGCTGTAGATCTAGCAAGCATGTATTTGCATAGTATAAAACTAATTGTTCACCGTTCACCCTCAACCCCTCCCATAGCTACGTCATTTAAAATAATTTCCAAAAATTTAATCGAAAAAAAAAATCTAAGGCTTTAAATACTCTAAACATAATTTTCCTCGCTACTTCACTTTTGGGGTCGGCTCTGTATGTATACTGTATATATATTTAAATAAACTGAACCTGCTTAGCAAAGTCCGGACAGCGCAAGAGGTTGTTAATTATAATTACCTAAAGCTTGTTCGGAAATCAATCACTAACCAGAATGATTTTCATAAATGTTCTCAAAAATATTTAAATATCAGTAAACGGGCCACTTAATAAATGATTCGCTAGTATGATAATTATATCCCCAATCTAAGGGAAGTATTCAAGTAATATGATGGAAATAAGAAGAGTCTTTAGCATCAGTGCCTTTAGCCGTTTTTCTTAGTTGATTTGCCCCGGGCAATGATAGTCTCAGCCTTCGTAAAATATGCCTCTGCTTATCCCTAGTACAGAATTTGCCTTTTACGTCGGTGGGATTTTTCCTACGGCATTATTTCTTGCAAGTTACTACACTATGCCGCTATTCGCTGGTATTTCCTTGCGACGAGCAAGCCATATTTTATCAACGCTATCTTTTAAAGGCTTTAATCGCTATCGTCCATTCCGTATAAAGGGCAATTTAGACTCAGCCAGTTGTCAGCCACATTTGTTTGCAAAATTTTGTGACACGACAAAGAGGGTTGAAAGAATGAGAACTCAATATAAACTGAGGCTGGTAGCTGGTGGACATAAAACGGCACTAATTACTAATAGTTTAATGGGAATGCAACAGTCATTTTCAATAAATTACCTGACAGAATAAAATAACTGAAACTAATGACTTTAAAAAAGAAGGAAATTAAATTTTTATTGACGAAAAAATGCTATTATTGTTTAAAAGAATATTTAAATGTTAATTATATTGACCATACTTACATTTTGTGCCTTTTATTTCTTTTTTAAATTTTATATTATCAATATGCATGAACTTAATTGAAAATCGAAACATCTATTTAACAGAACTTTTGTACGTCCATCTGGGCAGGGTACAGTGATACTTATCAAATATTGTACATCTTTTACATAGGTACCTGTGGTTCCACAATAAAGATATTTTGTATATTTTTGTTGTTGGCGCCAGTTGTGCATGGCAGAGACTGGTGCCAGCACTGGCGCGCTAGCGAGTTGATGTAAGCGACTAACACTGTCTTATAAACCTCTGCACATCAGAACAATAGTCGCCAATCTAGTGGCAACCATCTTGAAATTACAAGTGTAAACATATAGCCGTCACAATCTCTGGAGATCGAAGGAAATCGAAGGCATACCGGGAGTATTTTGTTTGTTCGTTCGTCGGATGGTATGTAAGTATGATACTTAGAGTGTGGGTATCCCAAAATTTATGAAAACCTCTCGACTAAAGCGAGGGCCTAAAGTACGATTTCGCGTTACTAGTAGCAGTAGTACTATTATATATTCTGTGGTAGCAGTGACTAATAGCCTAGAATAGTGTGTAAAGGCTCTAAAAACGTCTTGAATCACTATATTTTTGGTAGTGTTGCAGTAAGCGGGTCGTTGAACCGGGTTATTGAGAACGATTTGCTTGAAATTTATCGATTCGAATGCGTAAATACTCAACAAGACCGATGGTAAGCATTTGTTTAAACTACTATGAAAATATTTATTTGATTAAATTTGTTTTCGTATTAGGAACATTTCGAATAATTTTATGGTTTTTGGCAATTATTTGTATAAGGTTCCTACTGTTGTGATTATCTGTTTAGACCTAATAAGACACGATAATCTTTTTACAATAATAGTCTAAGGAAAGATAGAGGGGAGATGAGATAAGGGAAGACGGAGGATAAAGTTTTTCAACAAATTAAAAAGAAATTAGGAGTAAGGTCCAGAACATAAAAATATGGCAGAGGGAAGAGAGGAATGAAGGCATCTCCACGTTACTCCACCAACAAGAGCCTGCTCTTAAATTACAAGAAGAAGAGACCTTAGTTAATGAGCTCCAGTGTCCATAGGGTGGTTCGGAGGACACGTTGCAACAGTTGATAGATGCAACGCCGTCTACTCGTAAACTATGTTGGGGCTCTTGGACACAAGAATTTTGGGCCCGTTTGGAAAGTAAAGAAAGCTAATTATATGGTTCTACTATTATTTTCTATTTATTATGGATAATCAAACCGTAAAAATATACAAAGTGAGCTTAGAAGCATTTTGATTATTTAATTTGGAGCAGTATTGTAATTTGTAATTAATGTGCCCGAAAAAATGTGAGAGATATTGCCGCATGCCGGTCCTACGGTTCCTGTGAGGATAGAAAAGACGGTATTGGATGCATGCCTTTATATAGTTTAAACCATCGACTTAAAAAAATGTTTACTAGTTTAAACACTTAAAAGCAAAGACTAGACATAATAATATCCTATGCCAAATTTTTATGTGCGTTTCTTTATCGGTCAAAAACCGTGGATTGACTGATAAATTCTATTCTCGGATTAAAATATAGTTTATTATGACTTGAGCTTTCCATTTGCAAGCTGCGGCTTCGGGGTTAATGGTCGCGATCATTTTGGATCCCTGCCTAATAATGCTCTCTTGACAACTATCAGTTTTGTTATCAAAGTCTTGATCTTGTTTTGAACAAGTTCTTTTTAACGATTTTTTTATTTGAAACGAATGTACATGGTTGGCATCCTACGCTCGTTCATAGAACTGGAGTTTTAGGTACTGGTTCTGTAGGTAGTTTAAGTTTCTTGTATAGTACCAATCGAGGCTTTTTATGTATATACCTTTACGAAACTGCTTGAGCCCGTGCACCCAAAAAATCTTGACATGACTGTCAATGGTTGTCTATATTTGTCCTGGTATGGACATGGGTGTCTATATTTGTCCTCATATATTTATATTAATTTATGGTGAATTCTTTGCGGGGAAAACTCTTTTATGATGATTGGTCTACTAGTTTTGAAGGCGTTAATTTGTTACACGAGGTAGGTATATGATCAAATGTCAACAAATGTATCTTTGAATATAGACTTATCACAGTGGAATTAAAGAGAAAAGGCGCAAATAAGGATAAGTCGCAGTAAAATAAATAATATAATAATATAATAACGTTATGTCACAATGGAAGTGGATTTAATAAATAAATAAAATATTTGATAATAAATTTATAAATAAATAAATTAAAGTACAAATCCGATTGGAAACGTTTTTGGAACTGAGTAATGTATTCAGCAATTATTTTGGTCGGGTGTAGTATGCAAACCTTGTACCCATCCTTCAAAAAAAAATATTTCTATGTAACACTCAAGAAATATTTTTTTTTGCAAGTTTTAACATAAACGATGCGGTGGAGGATACAGTAACTACTGGAAAGATCTTTTAGCACATCCAATGTACGTAGGAGGCCATGATATGAAATATTGTAATAAAACGAGCAACAGTGTATCTAGCTTCCAGCAGCAGTTACGATCACGTTATCGTTACGTTAACGTTAACCGTTATTGCTAACGTTATTGAGCGGAGCATAAAAGTTAATGCGTTTTGATTTATGACCTGTAAGGCGTTGAATTAAACGGAAATTGAATTTTGAGATATATCTTTAAGAGATGAGTAATGTATTTCAGTATGTTAACTAATTATTATCTAATCTCAGCTTGATAAGCGCCTACATTTCGTTGCAGTGCAGGTATAGGTACAAACCTATAACTGCATTGCAACGGAAAAATAAAGACACCTATACACAAGTAAAGGCGCTGAATAAATATAAATATCTACTTATGTAGTATACTAAGATAAATATATATTTTCAGAACTAAAAACCGACTTCACCCAAAAACTACACAACCGTTTTTAAAAAATTCTCTATGGATCCTCTTGACAAGTATACACTTTCAAACAAAAAAGAATTTTCCAAATCTGTCCAGGCGTCTTCGAAAAATCGGTGAACAATGAACATACAAAAAAAATGTCCGCGATGAATTGATAATCTCCTCCGTTTTGGAAGTCGGTTAACAATATGATGAAGAGTATCAGGGACATTGATATAGACGCACATAAATCAATTAACCATTTTCGTGTCAACGGGGGAAAATTCTGCCAACTTCAAGTATAGTTTTTAATTTATCGACAGGTGATGTTTATTTATTTTTATAACGGCTGAGTGTCCCACAGTCTTTAAAGGAAAACGCATTATCCACCTACCTAGTTAATTACGCGTCTAGATAAAAAGGGAGTGTGCCTTTTGGCATTATTCCATGTTGCTGAAAGACTATAAGGAATGCGTGAAGTGACGGACTGTCACTACTACGCTAGCCGCGCCCAGGGGTCAACGTACGCATAAATATAAAATGTCAAGATGAATACACATTTAGACACGGTTTTGTCATTTACTGAAATGCGCTCAAATGGTAGACCTGGGTTTAAAATAAGTTTTTAGTGAAAAGAAACATTTTTACAGACAGCTTTTAAATAAAACTTCAGTATCAACTGTAGTTATTATCTGCACGGAAAAGATTTGACAAAACAATTTATGATCAACAGAATATTTCAAAACTTTTTATATAATAAATGCGATAAAATTATGAATATGAGAACAACATTTTACTCATTTATAACTCTAGAGTTTTAAACTTTAATTGCGTACCATCAAGTACTAACACACTAAATAAAAGTCGAGAGAACGGAACGCAATTAAAGTTTCCAGCAGTTGCTCGAATGTTAGAAGTTAATGTAGACCCTTATAACGTTATTATTGTAGTTATAACGTTGTTAAGACAGTTGTAACATTGTAAATCCCATGTCTATTGAGGGTATAATAAAGTATACTGAAACTGTTATAACTTTTCCAAATAGAAACATTACAGGAAAATACATTTTTGGCTTCCTGTACAAGTCGGACGATCAGCTGATTAGAGTTTTTTATGGGAAGCAATATATATTTTTTTCATATTTCGATATATGCTCCTTGGGGAAGTTGTTTAGTACCACGGTCTGAAGTTACAGTTTTTTACAGTATATTTTGTGAGACTATACACGTATAACTTGAGGCACGTACACTTAGCACTTTGTTACGAATTTATCAATAACGGGGTAGATAGAGCCTTTAGCCTATAATACTAAAAGCCCACG
The DNA here is from genome assembly GCA_943193695.1 of Acrobasis suavella. NCBI lineage: Eukaryota > Metazoa > Arthropoda > Insecta > Lepidoptera > Pyralidae > Acrobasis > Acrobasis suavella. The sequence continues at coordinate 38,393,845 of OW971928.1, forward strand.
TTAATCGTGGTGGTAGTCGCGAAAGGAAGAGAAAAGGAATTAAAATAGTAATGAGTGGCTAGCCGCGTTGCCTATCGACATGATCCAGTTTGTCGCCCATTCCCTCGATCAGCTTTTACGATCATCGTGTGTAGAGAAGCAGATGGTGATTTCTACGTTCTTTTTTCTTTCTCGAACATATATCTTATAATAAATAAATAAATATATAGGGACAAATAACACTGGTTGAGTTAGCCCCAAAGTAAGTTCGAGACTTGTGTTATGGGATACTAACGATGACATATTTTATAACATATACATATATAGATAAACATCCAAGTCCCAGGCCAATTCAAAAAAGACCATTTTCCAACTTGCCCTGACCGGGGACCGGGACCTCTGGGTGGCGGACTAGCATGGTGACCACTACGCCAGGGAGGTCGTCATCTTGAAGCTCTTCCATCAATTTAAAAATAAAATACCACAGAATCAAACGCTTCCCAACTTTTCTCTCCATTTTTCTGTTCGCTGCAAGTTTATATTTGAAAGTATCTCAACTTGGAAACTTATGCATGCCTGGCTTGAGTTCCCAACTCCTAACTTGATTCTCATATGTTACACAGTTTTGTTGTTTTGAACAAACTGAATATTGAAGTTACCCACATAAAAACTTGGCGTTGTCTGTTTGTTTGTGGTGATGCGGTAAGCTACTTACCAAAGTCACTTATGGCCCGGCTCTGTCGTTTCAGAAAGAATTCATGTTCATTTATTTTAGGATTAATTTTTAGTTGGCCAGAAAGATGGCGCCACCGGTTATTTAAACCAACTTCAAAAAAGGAGGAGGTTATCAATGCGCCGGGATCTTTTTCAAATGTATGTTCACTGATTACTCAAAGACGCGTGGACCGATTTGGATAATTATTTGTTTGTTTAATAGAGTATACTTTCCAGGTGGTCTCATAGAAATTTCGTTTCTATAAGTTTGGAGCAAACATCGGTTTTTAGTTTTTAAAAAATTATTTAATCTATGTTAAATTTAGTTCCGATTTTCCGCAATATGGGGAGACCCTTATATGTATAATAAATAATAACTTATATGTTAAACTTTATAATTCAAAGGCAAATTCTTAAAAAATATCAACTGTGTGCTAAACCTATTTTAGTTGAAATGTGTTTGGTTCTTGTCTCTTTTTTCAATATGTAACATCGTGAGAATCAGACAAAACAAATTTTAACTAAAATAGGCTTCATGACACAAGGCTTCAAGGCACAAGCGATTCATATCTTTTATGAATATTAGGGTAAGTATACACGAGTACAAGGTACCTACTGAATTATAAATTTCGATATAAAGAGAGCCTATCGTTTCGAGGTTGAGGTGATATCGTTTCTATTATTATTTGCCCTAACAGCTGTGTCTATATGCGGCTATAGATACCGATACACCATCAAGTCTTGATCTTTAATGAGGCTGAGAGATCCCAGGGCCGTAAATTCCAAAGGCCACGTTAAGTGCATTGGTGAACTAGAAGATAAAAACAGAATTAAAATAGTAATGCGTTGCAAGCCGCATTGCCTATTGAAATGATTCAGAATTTCGCTCAATCTCTTGATCGGCTTTTACGAAAATGATTATACATAAAGGAGCTCAAGCTCCTTCCTCAAGCGAGCAAGGATATTGAAAAGGAGCTGGACGGAGTGAGACGAAATGGTCCGGCTTAATTCTCTCCTCGTATCTTAAAGCCGATAAAACTTTAACGAATAAATTTTATTATAAGAGAAATAAAAAAGTATTAAATACTTCTATTGTAAGTACATGAATGAGACATAAACTATACTTACATATATTTACTACAGATAATGGGTATACTAGAATATTTACACATACATACATAAGGTACCTAAGTAAAACACTATGTGGAATCTGAGAATTCCTATTCCAATAAACAAATAGTGAAGGGACTAAAATAGCAGTTATAACGTTATTTTAGTTGATATTTCACATCTGTTGTCGATAAATAACAGATTAGCGGATTAGACGTGTTTCCGAGTTGAGCTATGAGGATCTCGAAATGTTTTATACTAGTGACACTACTGAAAAATAAAGATTTCTGATTTTGCTCATTATTCTTATCGATTGTGTTAAGAGGGCCCTTCATGGCCGCTCTATGGTCAACGCGAGCATGGTATGAAAAGCTTGTTGTATCATCCAGGGCAATACTAGAAAAAGAGGCTAGGCGAAAAAAAAGAGATAGCGCCTGAGAGCTCGGTTTACATTCTATTGAATAAAATTATTATAATTATTAATTATTATTAGACGAAAAATAGGGTTCGGAAATTTCATAAAACTTGTTTTAGTTAATACGTATTTTTCACTAAGCCTTACAAGTTGTTGAAATAAATGTGTTTCATTTAGAATCATCAATACATTTGCGAGGTTTATATTAAAATATTTTCTTAACACTTATTATTTATACGTACTTTATGAACAACTGTGAAGTTCAGGGAAAATTTGTGCAAAAAGCAGATTTTTGGAGGTTTAACTTCTTCTTCTCGAGTCGAAAGGCTATAATAAATTTGACCAGTGTTTGGCCACGGCGACTCCCCGGTGATTCACTTAATTTACGGCTTATACTAAAATAATTTCTCTGAATTTTTTATATTTTTCGCTTGAATACTATAAATAACGCACAAGATACCTGTTAGTTTGAAGGAGAGAAGAGATCTTTCTTTTAAACTTTTAAAAGAAAGATCTCTTCCAACGCCGTAAGTCGGGTTGGCCGCTCTTAATAGCTTACACTGGTGTCAGATTTGCGATTCAAACTAGTGAACAAGTGTGCAGGATTCCGCCCGGTGTTTTCTTTCACCGGTATGGAGATACTTGTATACATGAGTACAAGATCAAAGGAACACGTCGCGCCTAGTGTAAGGTTTGAATCGAAATCGAGCCTCGAATACGCATAGCCAGTGTCTCTACTGCTTGACCACCATCGCTGCTCATTCTAGACTGCATCCTCTGTGCTGCTTCGGAGTTCAAGGTTCACTTGCCGGGGTCGGTTTCATGGGCTTCCGCCAAGGAGATCCTATGTTTTGTTTAAGACGACCTCTGTGGCGTAATGCTCAACTCGCTAGTCCGCTAATTCAGAGGTTCTGGGTTCGAGCCCCAGTAAGGGCAGGTAAAATTGTACTGGGTCTTGGGTGTGTATTTATCATAACAAAAATATGATATCGTTGCGTTAGTATTCCATAAAACAAGCTTAAGCTTGCTTTGGGGCTAGCTCAATTTGTGTAATTTGTCCCTATTTATATATTTATGTTTTATTTTTCGCGTGTGAAAGTGGCTAACACTGATGTTCAATTCTTCAAGCCGCCTAAAGGCATCTGACATGGCTTAGTGACCGATACGTTTTAGGTAAAATGATTTGGCTTAAGTTGAAACTATGCACTCAATATGCACAGAAATCGTTAACGAAAAACAATTCTCTCCAAAACTACCGTTGAAATGAATCGGATTAAAATAAATAAATGGTATAAAATGCTCATCCATTTGGAAACTATGCCACTGAAACATTTCTCTTTTCATTGCGGCTTAAAAGATATGTTTTAATAGTGTTTTTTTTTGTTTCCAGCATGGCAACTACTGGGGAATCGTCAACAACAGAAGTAAAGGTAAATACTTGATTTTAACCAACTTATTTAAGGGCAAGATAAGGCATAAGTAGCGCTCTTATTTGAAACAAATGCTTTAATCGTAAATGCGATGGAAATAAACATATTGCAAAATTTTATGTAGGTTAGATAGACCTTTAAATTATTTTATGGTCTATCTTAAGTACAACTTTTTTCATAATGTAAAATTTTCACCGCATTGACGATTAAAGAATTTTATTTCAAACCAGGGCGCCACTTATGACCTGTTTTCACCTTAAACAAGAATGTTCAAATTTAAGTTAACATAATTTAATTATATTAACGTAAATTTGAACATTTAGTTAACATCATCTTAACTCATAACACTCACCTTTATACGTACTTTACCAGCCTATACTTTAAAAAAACTGAATTTAACACCTGTTACGAGTACTTATAGCCGCAGAAAAGCTAAATATGCATGTTTTTTCTTAGAGGGAATACTTTTTTCTTTTACTTAGATGGCATATATTATTTTTTTTTTAATGACCGACTTCCGAGATAACAAATATTAAAAAAAAAACAGACAACCGCATACCTACAACTTTTTAGAAATCGGTTCAAATAAAGGCATTTCTGTTCTTCTTCGAACATGCAAACACCGGATTTTGCAGCTCTAGACTCAGAGATTTTCGATATCCTCGCACACAAGGTTAAAACAAGAGGAAGGCCAAAAGAAAATGTGGATGAATCGCGTAATGAGATATCAAATGCTAGATATGCACACACTTTTGGCGTCACGCTGCAAGCAGACAATTTTTTTTTACTTACTAATATCGTCCCACTGCTGAGCAAAGGCTTCCCCTTCTTCTTCCACGCGTCTCGCGTCTAATATGAACCAAATATTATTTTATTACTTTTAGTTTGCAAAATAGTTTAAATATTTATGAACTATGTAAAAGCTTTAGGGTAAGTTGCTGAATTTAAGGGGCTGATTCAATATACTAATACTAATAATGCTATAACTGACTGTTTTGCAAAAATTGGTCAAAATTGTATCGTTACAATTCCCTTACCTCTTTGTCATTACTAGGGTTGGTACAAATATCGCTGGGCCGAGAGTAAAAGTTAAACGAAAGTGTATATGGTGAAATAATAATTCCTTTATACCTTTGGTCGTTGATCTACAAAACACAGCACTTTAGTCATACCTTTTTTCGTACAAATTAGTTTCCAAAAACGCGTACCGATTTCAGTTTACGAGTACATTACTCACCTGAACTCAATGTTTACACGTTGTCATAGTCACTGAGTCATTTCACTAACTTTAAGCTCTGGTAAGCAGTTATTTTTGTTTAAAATACCCGGCCTATTTGACGGTCATTGTTAGCTGTTCCCGGTTTACGATTTTTAAATAGTACCGTAGAAAGTAATGCATGTTTGGTGTCGTCATATTGTATAGATGTTGGCATTTACATCAAATCGCTTCGCATACAAATCTAAATGGATTTAACATTGCTTTAACGACTCATCATCATTTCAGCCGCATAACGTCCATTGACATAGGCTTCTTTCGAGAATTTCCAAAATGACTGATCTATCTCTAATGACCTTGGTCAGGTCGTCTGACCACCTTAAGTGTGGGTGTTCTAAGCTTCGCTTGCGAGTGCGTGGTCGCCATTCGATTACCATTTAACGATTCACCTGGTGTTACTTTTTTTCATTAAATTTAACTTCATCTTATTTTTCCCTATCCCCATTAAGTAAATTTAACTATTGTATTTTAATTCATCGTTAGGTCACCGATCAAATTAATTTAGGTTGTTTTTACTGTATTTTAACATAAGGCTATAAACTGCAACAGAAAACTTATTTCTTACAAAAATAAAGCCAGCATTTCTAAGAAAATTTTCTGACTTTTTAGCTTTCTTTGTTGTGTCTATCAAATAACTAGAAATGTTAAACAGGAAACTATTTTCTTGTATAAAAAAGCTTTGTGAAATTCTTGTATCCTTCGCAACGTTTTTATTAAGCTAGGGTTGTCAGTGCACACCTTAGAATGGTATTCGCACGTAACTTTGTGTCAAATAATTGTACATATTGAAAATAGCAGTAATTTTAAAAAAAAGTGCGTCTGAAAAATACAATTCCAAACAAATTGAGAAACTTGAAGAAACTGACACATTTAATAAAACATAATAATTATTATAGAGTTAATTTATATATAAGTTATTAATATTTCTAACATAGACAACCAATTTTGCAACAATTAACCTCGCATTCACTAGAAAATTTTTAGGGTTTCGTACCCAAAGTGTAAAAACTGAACGCTATTTACAACTTAAGTTTCACTTACCATGTCATGACATTACAATAATCTTCCTAAGACCAATGCTGTGTTCTCGAGATTTTTTTTCAAATGAAAAGTTTATATTGGCGGGCTAAGTAACCTCTTCAAGCATATCCAGATTGGTTTTAAGTATCTAGAATTTCCTTGTTTTTTTTTTAGTGCCAACCCTACTAGAAAGGACAATCAGCTTATAAATTATTGAAGCCGTATTCAGCATCGGACCAACGACATCTGCCGACCCAGCCGAACGTTATAGATAAACTCATAGCTTAAACATATGCCTATGAATAATGCAGTGGAAAATCGATGCGATAGAGATTCATACTATTCTGCATTTCCACTGTTGGACAATGGACATGTTTTTGATTTAAGCATACTAATCTCATATTTTCTTTATGGGCAGCTAGAGCCCAAGACCATAAAAGTGATATGCGTGTTGAAGCATGCGAAGTTGAAAAGGAAACGAAATAAGTAAACCCATTTATGCACCGCCACTAAATGGTTTTTTGTATGAAAAACACCGTTCGCTGGACTCTGCGTTTCAATAACGGCACTCAGGGACGTGTTGTCAGCTGCAAAAAAAACAATACTTTAAAAATTCTTGTAATCTTTTTGTGTTTGAAAAATAAAAATATTTAACAATAAAAAAAGCAAATACATTCCACTCAAGTAAAATATAACATTTATACAATTACACAAGAGGGTGTTTATGTCACCGACAGTTAACTCTTAACTGTATTAAAATGATTATAATGAACAAACCCCTATAAAATAAAAACATTAATAACCTTTAGATTCGGATATTGGTGTGGAGCCAACAAGCAAGAGCGGAGATAAATTATGGCTGCTCTGTAAATAATTGTGAACGAAAACAAGACGGTCTCACTTGGATTACTTGATTACCAAATAATATCAATTTTGCTATCAATTTTAACAATAGTTTATTAACAACACCAACTTAATTAAAATGATTATAATGAGCCAACCCCTTTAAACAAGCATTATACTATCATTGGAATCGGATATTGGTGTGGAAAACAGCAACAGCGGAGATATGGCTGCTGTGCAAATATTTTGTGAAAGAAAATGACACGCTTTTACGTAGATCTACAAGTAGGTAATTAATTTATGTCAATTTTGCTATTGATTTTACAAGAGGTTGTTGATGACACCTACAGTAAAGTTCATCAACATTATTATAATGAACAAACTCCTTTAAAACAAGCATTACTTCTTATTGGATTTGGATATTGGTGTGGAGCTAACAGCAAGAGCGGAGATATGGCTGCTGTGCAAATATTTTGTGAACGAAAATGAGATTCTTCTGAGCCGAATTAAAGTCAATATACAGTAATATTTTGTGGTTGCGGGAGATAGTTAACAGTTATTAGAACATTTGTTTGTCCGAGCATCATTCTATCAGTAAACAAAGTAATAGCGATTGTCTGTGTATCTTTGTAATCCATTTGGCGCATTTTGACAAGCCTTTAATTAACATATAGAACATTTGTTTTAGAAAGTTTTCGTTTCAAGATAAGTATATTAAACATGCCACGTAAGCTGTAAGAGGAGGGTTAAGCTAAGTTTAATAAAATTATTGTATTGAATACAGTTAAAGGTATTAAGAGATTGTAATACCATTAGAGTAGCAACAACGGAGATATGGCTAATGTGCTAATATTTTGTAAATTAAATGAGACGTTTCTGAGCCGAAATGTCTATAAAGTAATATCGCGATGGTTGTTATGTTGTTGATCCCTACCCATTAGAGAAAGTGGATATCATGTTCGGCTTTTGCCTGATAAGTGATGACAAAAATAGTAAATAGCGTACCTACTTAGGATTAAAATTTCGATTTTGACATTATTTTAAATGGAGACTTGCAAAAAAGAAAATATTGTTTTGAAACAAAAAGAAATCAATCGGGACCAATCAAAATTATGTGAAAGGAAAAAAAGCCTAGTGCGAGCGGAGTTAAAATTATGTTTGTATAGTCCGTTTACTTACTACGGCAATCTAATAAAGCAACCAATGTATAAATTCTACATGCTACATGTAAACTTTTATTTCCATTGGAAATGTAACTTAATGACTAGTATATATGTATATAGGTATATTTATTCTTAGCTTATATATATATCTAATAAAGCAACCAATGTATAAATTCTACATGCTACATGTAAACTTTTATTTCCATTGGAAATGTAACTTAATGAATGGTATATATGTATATAGGTATATTTATTCTTAACTTATATATAAATTTATTTATTTACATTTATAGTTAGGTATATTTTAGTTTATGTATTATATAATATGTATGTGTATGTTTAAACTTTTAGATAAGTACCTATTTTATGTATTTGTATTTAACTTGAGTCTATTTTGTACACGCCTACGACTACCTGTTTTCTTCTCTTTTCCTGTCCTGGGTCTGCTGGAAGAGATTTCTTATGAAATAAGCAGTACCTATGTACTCAATGTTCTTACTTTGTTCGTTCCTATGTTTGTATTTTGTGTACATGCATTTTGTAAAAAAATAAGTATGGCAAAACCCATCACGCGAATAAGCGTATAAATATCAAATATCCAATATCGGGAAACAAAAAATCTTTTCTAGAGTTCATCCACCCCACAAAAAGGGAATTTTGTTCCGATGTTTCAATTCGAATTCCTCTGAATATGCACATATTTCGGCCAGAAATATAAGAGTATCAGGATGTTGCTACGGTGTTTCTAATGTCAACACTGTATTTGAACGTCAATTTAACTTATCATATTATTTCCGGAGGCGTGTCCGTTACGATTCACGTACGTTGTATTTTGATCAAAATTTTTTTGGAGTTTGCAAAACAAACAATTGAAAAATAAATACCTCCTCATCTTTTTGAAAATGACGATATAAACTAATTTTGATGGTGCAAGTTTGTTGCTTGTTGCATTTAATTTTATTGAAGCTATAAGTGATTTGTATGGCTGACGTTTCGTTTAGACTAAAACTAAACTAAAAAGAAACTTGCACAGTGTAAGGGCTTAAGATGTCTTTCCTATGGGTAGATAAGCATCACTCTTATGTGTATTGTGTGTACAATGTGCATGCACTTTATTGTAACTTAAAAACTAATTTTGTCTTTTGCTTTCTAAATGAGTTTTATGTTATATGTTGTTTTACTATTAGTACATAAATAGTTATTGTTACCCAAAAATCATCAAAATAGGCGGCCAAAAACGATGACAAAATAGTTATCTATCTTCACATCAATTAAAAATCAACGAAAACGATTACGACTCGAGGAGTGTTTTGAAGATAAATAGTTGACGAATATTTCACACTATGTTGACAAATCATTAACTTGGATGCAGTTCAAAACACGCGCTTGCGCGGTTTCAACATGCCATGGCATCAACCGCACGAGATTCTTCAGCGCAGTTTGACATATAGACCAAATCAAGACGAATAGCGTAATAAATGGAAATGCACCGAATAATCGCAAAGCTGACGGAAGCGAACAGCGTTGTTTTGACGATTTGCTCAAGACAAATTGTGTACGAGGCGCCCGTTGATATCGGGGTCGCGACCAAAATACATGGCGGCAGCTCCACAGACACCAGTAGGCGGCAGCCGGCGCACGCGCCGACCGCGCGCATCTCCTCCCGGATTCAAACCTACCGGCTCATTTACTACCGCGCTATATTTAACCGCTGCGGCCAGATTAATATCTGCATGTTCCGCCAAAAAATAAGTGAACCGACTCCGGAGTGATGTGAAAATCGATCCGCCAGTGCCCAGTGTCAGTTATAAATGAGTGGACTCAACGTCACGCGGTATCCCTAAATCATTGCAACACAGGAAGCATTTGCTTGCTGCTCACATCGGCCTCGTGAGTATCTCGCAGCTATTTTTTGCCGTTTTGTCAAAATGCCAAACGGCTTCCAGAGCGCGTAATACGTCTATGAATTGACTAGATAAATAATTCGAAAAATATATTTCAGCAAAATGAATCCGCCGTCGGCGCTTTTTGGCGCGATGAATCGGGAACGCAAACCTTTCACTTATACTCCTGGTGGACTGGACCTTTCGGAGATAAAGTCGGAACGGATGGCTAAACGGTTAATGAGAAATGCTATGAATCAGGGAGTGCCGGAAGTCTCCGTGCAGCAAATACAGTCGCCAGCAGTGACAGCTAATCCAATGGCGATACCGAACTTCAATTGTTTACCAGTTCAAGTATTCCCCACGTTCAATCTTCCGGCAAACCCAAAGTCATTGTTAAGGACCCGGAGCAATCCTGAACACCCTAAGGAGCCCAGTCAAAGGTTGCCTCCTCCTACGCAGTTTTCAAATAATAAGCCAAGCGGGGTTCAAACACAACAGAGTACGCCATATGAACCAAAACAGAGTATGCATAATGAACTACAACAAAGTTCACCATATGAGCCAAAACAGAGAACGCCATATGAACCACAACAAAGTTCGCCATATACATCAAAATTGAGTTCGCCGTACGAACTACAACAAAGCTCGCCACATCAGTCACAACAGTGTATGCCATATCTACCGAAAACAGATACTTGTCAAAACAGACCTGCATCAATGTATGAGTACGACAATGTACCAAATAGTGCCAACAATATATCGCGAACAAATTACGGAAGTGATGGCTCTATAATGCCACTGCTTCCTGAGCTAAGCTATGAAGCTGAATATTTTCAAGCTTTACCTAAGGAAAGTGTTAATAAAAATATCATTTCAGTTAAAATACCTGGAAAAAGTGATGGTAGTGATAAAGTATTAGTACAAAATGAAAAAACAGAAAATGATTTTACAATACAGCCAATATCAAAAACAGAACCTAGACCAGCCTCAATATCAATGCCTGTTGAAGATGAAGTGACATCTGATAACGAACAGGTTTACTTAAAATTACTGTATACTTATTATATCTATATTTATATGTCTGTTTACATAGTCTGCTATGTTTATTTACTTTACAATGTTACGGAATAATATAATAGATAGATGCATCTTTACGTATTTTTTAATAGTGAGTCTTTCATATTCATTTAAAATCAAGTATTCACTAATATGGACATATTATCATTGAATAATATGAATGAGTTAACAATGTTTATTTTAAGAAACATGTTTTAATATTTTTTCTTTGTAATTTCAGAGAGAAGTCAAAGTGGTCAAGAAACAAATAAAGAAAGAACAGAAAGTAGAAAAAGTTGAAAATGGTGACCAAAATGGAGACGCTAATGTTGAAGCTGAGTTAGTCGTTAAATTGCCTACAAAAAAGTCTGCAGCAAAGACTGAAACTAATGTGGAAGTAAATAAAACTATTCTACCTGATGGCACGGTGGAAGAAGTGAAAGTAACGACCACAAAAACTACTATCGATGGTAGAACAGAAATTAAAACAAAAACAGAAAAGAAAATTATTCCGAAACAAGAATCAGAAGAAGTCGAAGACGAAGAGGAGGAAGAACAAGAAGAAAGTGAGGATGTTGTACAAGAAGCAGAAGAAGTCATTGAAGAACCTGTGGTAGTGGTGAAAAAGACTGTAAAAGAATCTCCAGTGGTAGAAAATGGTCAAAAAGAGACGATTATAAAGAAGGAAGAGAGATCTGAAACATTGACAACTAAAAAAGTAGTTGTTGTACAAAAAGAGGAATCTGAAGAGGAAGAAGTCAAGGAAGCTGAACCAGTGGTAGTTAAAAAACCAGTTGAAAAACCACCGTCCCCAAAACCAGAAGTAGACGAGGAGGAAGAAGTTGAGGAAGAAAAAGAAGAAGTTAAAAAAATAGTAAAGGAAGTTGAGCAGGAGGAAGAAAATCAAGAAGCAGTGACCGTCCAAGTAAAAAAACCAGAGCCTCCGAAACAGGAAGAAGAGGAAGAAGAAGAGGTTGAGGAAGAATATGAAGAAGCTGATGAAGAAAAAGTGGTGGAAAAGAAAGAGGTAAAACAAGAAGTTAAAGAAGAAGAAAGCAAAAAACAGGAAGATGAGGAATCTGAATATACTGAAGAAGAATATGAGTCGGAAAAAGAAGAAGCACCAAAAGAAACGCCTGTGAAAGCTTCTGAGCCAGAACCAAAGGAACCAGAACAAAAAGAAGAAAAACCAGAGCCAGTACCAGAAAAAGTAGAAACCAAAGAAGTGAAATCTGCACCAGAAGAAGAAAAACCAGAACTCAAAGAAGACAAGCAAGAAGAACCAGCTCCGCAGGCAGCTTCAGCTCCCGAACCAAAGGTTCCACTCAGGGAGCCATCTATTCCACTAGAAAAAGTAGAAGATGTGGAGATCAAACCTATAGGCCCAGCAAGTGAAGTTGTATCAAAGACACACACAGAAAACACTGAAATCATTACTACACAAAAACCTACTGGTCCTCTCAGTACACAGACAGAATACAGCCGAGTCGAAAACATTGTTACAGTTAACCGTACTACAAAAGCACTTGATCAAAGTTACGAACAAATCACTCAGGGTGGTATTCCTACGGTCAGAACGTACTTTGCGCCTAGCAGAGAACGCATCGGAACATCTCCAACACCTTCAAAACCGTACCAACCAGTGTACGCTCCTGAACCTCCAACTGAAAGGCGCCATAGCTTACTGCTGGACAGGCTAAGCACAGAACGACAGATGCCATCAGACATTTACCAAAACACTTATCAATACAATAACCAGACATACGAGCAGCAGAGGCAGTGGTCGCAAGAGCCACAATCAGAAGTCCTCACCGTTAGCAATGTCAAACCTAGTAAAATTACTAATTCTCAATGGTACCAACAAAATAATAACGTTATTTATAACAATGTGAACCCTGCGGCTGCTGCCCCACCTCCAGCACCAACACCTGCTCCCGTTGGCCAGTCTTGGAGCCAACCTCCACCACAACAACAATACCAATCTCCACCACAACAACAATACCAATCTCCACCACAACAACAATACCAACCTCAACCACAACAACAGTACCAGCCTTCATACGCAGACAACACTGCACATACTCCTACGAATACATATCAGCCAACTAGTTACCCCACTTACGCACCCAAACCGAATAACTGGGTCAACAACGACATACCATCAATCAACAAAAACCTTTACTCATATAGCAGCAAGGACACTACTGAAAGCTACCAAAAGTCTACTCAACAATATTCGTCTTCGTACGTTCCTCCACCATGGGAACAAGATTCAAACTACGTTCTAGAAAACACTAATCAAAATTATTATCAACCATCACCGCAGAGTAATACGTACACTCATAGCCCGAACCAGGGTTGGAAACCCACACCACCACCGGCTAAGTTCTCTAAACCACCACCTAAGGCTTACATACCACCAGCACCGAATCAGTCATTCGTCAAAGCGGCTAACGTCGTGGAACCACCAAGAATCGCCGGCAGAAAAACGTACTATAGTGAATATGAAAGACGATATATCACTGTGCCGGAGTCTACTTACATACCTAGTGACACTGCTAAGTTCCAAGCGCAGCCCGACCCTTCACCTCAATATTATTATGATAACAATGAGCCCTCTGAGAAAGTGGAACATGAATGGCGTAAAGAGCTCCGAGAATTTACGGAGAAGACTTCTCAAACTCAAACATCCGAGCAGACGACTACCAGGCCTCCATGGGAGGAGGATGCTAAGTATGCTAAGACCCCGTCGGCATACACGCCTACTCCGACTTGGAGTCAAACGCTGCGACCGCGTTCATGGCGCGAAAGGAGTTTCGAGGCCGAATACGTTGGATCTCAAGAAGCTCCGAAAACTAACACTTTGGGAAGAGGTCGTCCGCTAAGTTCTTACGCTAAGGGTGAAGCACCGATTCTCGAGAGAGGACGAGGAGTGTCGGTTGATAGGTACAACCCGAACAACTACCAGAGTCCGATCCCGGCGGAGCACCCGCCTGTGCAGTCGCATACTCTGACTCCTACGCCGCCCGCTACGAAAGCCTACCATAACCCTAACGTGCCTGCGTATCATGCTCACCCTCGGGCTTCTGCTGAACCTAGGTAAGCAAGCATATGTTGTTACTTTTCAATAGAGATCAAAATAAGAATTTGTATATGGGTCCATTTAGACCATGCAAGTTATCTATTGCCTTAATAAAATTAACAGGCAAGAAACTTATACCGTCTAAATGGGCCTTAGAAAATCACATTTCATGATAAACTTATCGATAACTAGGTCATCCATCATCGTACAGAAGGTGATATTTATTTTTTTATTTAATTTTGTTTTTGTTTTCTTTCAGGGAGCACTCCATACCGTATCCACAGGCGCGCTTATGGGGCACGGACGCTCGCGAGAGCCCCATCCAATCGAGATCCTTCAAATATCTCCAGTGGATAACCGGCACAGAAGATTAAAATCATTAATAAATAATCTTAACTCTAGGGCTATTTATTTAAGACACAATTTATCGTAGCGACTGCAGCTTATTTTTAGATGAACGTCTTCATAGTAATCCTAAAATTCTTCAAACGAATTTGAAGAGATAACGTGAAGAAAAAATAGAACTGCATAATAGCTGCACGTATGATCTAAGGTTGTAAAATAATTCGATAAAACGAATATCGATTGTATGTAAATTTAGCTTTAGTTAGCCATCTGTTAGGTTTTTTTACTTCTTGTGATTCTCTTTTTAATTTTCTTTTTCTACAATAATGTACAGTTTTGCGGGCCTCGCTATACGTATTTAACATATGGGTTTGTGCAATGAGATTTTTATATTCAAGCAAGTAATTTAACTTAATCATCAGTGTATGTGATATTTATATCACGTGTATAACATTTTCATAAAGTAATTTTGACTCCGGCGCTTTATACCTTGTAGGTCTATTCTAGTCCTAACTTAGAGTTGTAAAAAACGTGATTAATTAACTTTCAATTTTGAGATTCGAGTCTTTTCAGAACTTTTAGTCGGAAAATCTGATCTCTATCATTCAAATTGAGTCTTCTAGTTTGTTAAGTCTAGTAAAGCCCTGAGATTTTTATGCACCGTCTCTAGAAAAAATTCAGGACTAAGAGAGACACGAGCTCTAGCCGCAAATCATAGCTCTTTTGCTTGGTCTTTTAGAATATATTTACTATTAGAAATGTTTAAACATAAATTTTTATTCAGTTGTTCACTAACCTAGTCATTTGAGGCATAATTGTCGCTAGTCTTTGTTCAAAGTAATCTAAGTTCTACAAGTGCATTTTCTGCTTCAATTTTATAATAAATAGGTACGTTAACTTTGAAATTATGTAATGTTAATCTAGGAATATTTAATATCACATTATTAACAGTTTTAGTAGGTGTACTGTTAGACATTACGTCTTTTGTCTAAACACGATTTATGTTTAGCAAGTACACGATTTTCGTTTAAAATATTTGTTTTTTATGTTAGTCAATTATTTTTAGCTTTGAATAACCGTAATACAGATTTACTGTGTGTTTAATAAGTTCCTATATGTAAGATGCATGGTCCATTATAATGTAACAATACGTCGTTATATCAAACTTTATGTTATTTGTGCCATTATTGTTGAGTTTTATTTAATAAAAGCTAAAAGATTTAAGTATTTTATTAATTAATTGATTAGAAAGTGTCATAGTTTTGCTTTTACTTACTCGTATCGTGTATAATTTTACTTTACGTGATTTTTTCAAAGTGGCCATATTTTACAACAAGTTTTGTCCATAATACTTATTTCCAAAGATCGGGTCAAATCGGATCCCATCCGGAACTTACGCGGCTGATGTTACATGCCATCAGTGATTTTAAAATGCATCATGCTAGTTATTAGTTTTGTAAACCTAGTAAAAACAGTAAGCCTTTTTTATACAACCAAGTACCATAACAAGAGAAAAATGTACACAAAGCGCATTTTCTCTTTAATTTACCGTAATTTCGCGCTGCAAATCCTTTTAGTTGAATCACATGCAAGTCTGAGGTCACGTATAAGCTCAAATAAGGATATACGCCTTCCTCCCCCCTCTTAACTCCTCCCCTCCCCCGGAAACCGTAAAAATCTCTCTTTAGAGTAGTGGAACAACGAAACGCTCTCTTCGCCCCGCCGAACTAGGTACTCAGTGGTTGGACCACGTGCATACAGTAAGGAGAGAGTAGAAGGATATTTGAAAACTTCGCATAGTGTGTATTGCCAGCCGTAGAGAGGCTAAATCCTACCATAAATGTTTAGGATGTTTAGAATGTTACCATATGCTATACGACATGGTGATGATGTGTACCGTATACCAGTAACGAAAATTCTAGTCAGCTAGTAAAGCGCCCCAAACCGAACTTGGTTTCTTTTTATAAATAACATGTTTTTGTATTTTATTTTTATTAATTATTTCAATATAAAATATACTTGCTTCGTTACCTATATATTTAGTCTAATATCATATGCACCTTGTCAGACATTGCAATAGGACGAGAGTAGGATATGAGGAAGGAATATAAAAAAATCTTTACAGATTAACTTTACAGCTTTTTTGTGAGGATCAAAGCGTTCTTTTTTTTCCGCATTTAATTACATTATTCATTTAAAAGCTTCATCACCAGTGGGTTAACTGGATGGAAGATAGAACCTAGCTTTACCTTTTAAAGCTAGGCTCTATCTACCGGGGTCCATTTGAAATAAATCATATGAAAGGATTGGAGATATCATTTAAAATTTTGTATTGATCAACCCTTCAAACTATTTTATGAACTACTGTTTACAGTTTCAAGTGAGAAAGTGGAGCTTTTCTACACACATTAGCCAAAAGTAACCGTATTTCGAAACATACAACAATGTAGTTCCAAACACGTCGGTGTGATTTATAAAGTGTTGGTGTGTGACGTCGACGAAGTGAGGCCAATGCTCACTAGTGGGCGGACGAAGGGCTGGGATGATGATGATGATGATGATAAGGTTGTAAGTCACGTGCAGAAGTGGCTGTTCTATCTTTCATTAAATGTACTATAGGTTGACATTTGACATTGATGTCAAATTTTTCAAGCTGCTTAAAGGCATGTGATATAGCTTAATAATGACTGCAATTCCTCAAGTACCTTATTAGTTATAATACTATATACTTGTAGTTATACTGGAGTTATTCTTTTGTTCTTCCTTTATGTCGAACTATGTGCTGGTACATTATGTCGCAAATTTAAAATGCACTGATTTAACCTCCTAAGAGGGTGCATGAGAGTTGCTATCGGAATTTTTCGTTTTCCCTGCACTCGAGACGCTTTATTTTTTACTGCTTCACGAGTTTCTTGTTTTCTCACTCATATATTTTTCATTCACAACTTATGTTAAACTAGCTGATGCCTGCGACTTCGTTCGCGTGGACTTTATTACTCTGGCGTATTATTATAAATATAAACTAATGTAGATATATAAGAAAATACTGGTAGCAGTGTTATAAGTTACAAGTCAAAAGTCAATATTTTAATTTTTTATTTTGTAAACATAGTTTAAAAATGTTCTTTGTAAATCATGTTGGGGGTCTTCCTTCGGGAGCCAATATGAAAAGACCTGAAGCGGTCTAACCCTGGAGAAAGTCACATAAAATTGGCCATGCAAAAAACCAGTCCTTAGGTCGACACCAGCGGCTTTAAGCGTCTGACACTGCGAGGGATGAGTGTTTGGTATACGCGGAAAAAATACAGTTTCACTGGCACCACTCACAGTGTGTGAATCTCAGCTTCAATTTTATTTCGCTGCAATGCAAAGCTTTGATTTTAAGTCGGGTTCCGTTACATAGTTTCGGACGAGTCAAATTTCACATCAGCATTTTCGGCACTCCGACATTAAGCCTTATTTTGTGCAAGTGAATTTAGAAACTCAACTGGATAGTTGGTGGCGTCGTTCTGATCAATTACACTATCCAAGAAAGTATAAGAAAGAGACCTTCCCCAACTTTAATAATATTCTTGAAAACTCTGGGGCATGTGAACCACCGCCAAGCTGGGCTCTCATATTAATTGTCAATCTGAGCTTTTGTGTTAGAGGCAACAGATAAGACTGTTCCCGTCAAATCCTTCCAGATATAAGCCCCGACTTATATCTAGAAGGGTTTGACGAAAATCTCCCGACAACAAAAATGTGAAATTGCTCATTGGCCTGTCATCTCGACAAATGTCTCGCAATGTCCTGTTTACAGCTTCTACTGCCTAGGAGTTAATCTCATCTGCCCTGGTGCCATGACTTATAACTGGAAGGGTCTGACGAAAATCTCCCGACAACAAAAATGTGACATTGCCCATTGGCCTGTCATCTCGACGAATGTCTCGCAACGTTCTTTCTACAGCTTCCACTTCCTTTTTGTTAGCCATTGTGCATTCTTCCCAAACGATAAGACAGCAAATGGGAGTATCAGCCAGTTAAGGAAAGTCGACATCATAAATTATACCCCAACTGTTACCGTCTTCACAACGTGGAGATACTCCCAGCTTATGTTATTATATTATGCTTAACAACTTTAACCTGATATCTTAGAATTCCACATCAGATGATCATCGATTTTTGGTAAACAAATATTTATGCAAATAAATGTAACTTGGTTCTGCATCAGGTGTTCCAAATCTTTCCAAATTTTTAGGGTCTCTTACCGAAAGAGTAAAAAACGGGTCCCTATTACTAAGACTCCGCTGTCCGTCTGTCTGTCACCGGGCTGTATCTCATGAATCATGAAAGCTAGATAGGTAAAATAGTCACAGGTGATGTATTTCTGTAACCGCTAAACGAAAACATACTAAAATCAGAATAAAATTAATATTTAAGGTTGATTGATTTTTCATGGATTATGGTACGGAACCCTTCGTGCGCGCGTCCGACTCGCACTTAGCCAGTTTTATTATACCTCAACAAAAAATGCTCATCAAGCTAAACAACTTTGCTAAGGCGTCATTTTTATATTTTATATAGGTAAGCTGGACTATATACTTTTGCATCATGTGTTCCATTTTCCAAAATCAATTAGAGTTTATGTTTTGACCAGGCTTTACAGCTAAATAACAAAAAAGTTTCATTCGAATCCTTCTAGTATTTCCGTACATGCAGACAATTTTTTTTAAATTCTTACTCTATTACTGTGTTTCCATCGCCCCATTTTTTTTGGAAAAATATTCAATGTACAGACACATTTTTTACTGTTTTATTATATGTATAGATTCTTTGTCCTCGTTAGGGGCGTGTTCGGCAGTGGCGTGCATTTCATACAGACAAATACAAATTTATCTACCCGCCCTGTGCCACCCTAATAATGACGGCAAAGTGAGAAACGTACCTATTTTCTATGGTTGTTATCGGGCTGCTGACAACCGGCTGCTTATTCGACTCCATACCAACTTACAATTTTTACAGTTCCTGAGTCGAAATTGCTAAAATAAACGAACCGATATATACAAATAGGTATTTTTACTAATCACGGTGTAAAATATAAAATGTTCAATATTATGAATTATTTCGAAGTGTCAGTTTATTATCTGTCGTCTAGAAGGCTAGACGACAGATAATCAACTAATGTTTATAAACTAAACCTTAGGTAGGTTTAGTTTACAAACTTTAGTTTAATTTTAAAGCGTTTTTGTAGAAATTCGTAGCACGTAGGTTGAACAGAAATTGCGGTTATCGGCGCAGGTACAATAAATGCGCCGTCGACCGCCGTTTTGGTTCAAATTACCTGTCGGGAATTTGTACAAAAATGCTAAGTCCGCCATTTTTGTTAAAATTATTTGTGTCGCATCTTATTTATACCGTACATTATTTTATCAAACAACACAGTCACCATAGCCGAAAACGGCCAGGGGAATATATATATATACAAAGTGAAAAGGACATACCCGTAATAAATCGAACCACAGGCTATACTAGATCACTATAGTATAATGAAATTAAAATAAGAGTCAAAAAGCAAAAAAATATCTGTCATTTCCATACAAAAGTGTGTAGCCGCCCGGGCAATTTGAATGGGGATGTCGAATTTTGTTTTTAGTTTTTTGATTGTTATTTTAATTTCATTATACTATAGTGATCTAGTAAAGCCCGTGGTTCGATTTATTACGGGCGTGTCCCTTCCACGTTGTATATACCGTACATGATTGGTATTTAATCTGTAGGTATGTAACTCCCCCAACTAGCACAAAAGCAATTTATACAGCTTTTTATAGAGTTTAAAGTGACATGTACAACCTGTTTATAAAATAAAAATAAAATAGTCATTTATTACAGTAATCTTTGTTACAACATGATGCTAGGACTTCCCAGTGAGTAATCTAATGATACTCGTGATGGGAATGACCCGCTGCTTCCTATATAGGTATACATTAAGACTACAATTGTGGATGTACTATATTTATACAAATCAAAAAGAAAAGAAAACAAAGATGAGCATTCTTTTTTTTTACTTGTGTCTGTGTAAAGATTTGGAAGTGTGACAGTGTTTGTGCGTATGGATGCGTGGGAGTGTTGTGCGTATGTATGTGATAATATTGAGAAGACCGATTAGATATGTGAAGAATGAGAGTGTGCGTAGGAATGTTCATAAAGTATATATACTTGTGTATATATTAGATTAAATGCCTTAGAGAGCTTGAACAAATATTAACAGAATAACTTTAAATATGTTTAGATAATAAGTTTTCAATTTCATCATAAGTAAGTGTGTCCAACCAACGGATCAAAGTTCTTTTGCACTCATATAATTTCATAGGATAAATTTCAAGAAAAGTATTGATTTTGTTATATATATAACAAAATCAATACTTTTCTTAGCTACTAGACTAAGCGGATAGGAATGGGTATTGACGTTTAGCAAAAGCGGTACGTACAAAAGGATTGGAGGCTACTCTAACCTTTCTTCTTTTATTTTGGAGGATTACTTTGTACGGCAATGTTTTATGGTAATTTAAGATTAGGTTAAGGACAAAAATCTTTCTAACCGAGCGAAGATTACTAATTTTGTATAGGGCATGTGTGGGGAATCTACGAGGTTTGAAGTACATGACCTTTATAAGGGATCTCTGAGCCCTTTCTAAGACTAGGAAGTCTGTCTTAGTAGCTCCACCCTAGATCGGTATGCAGTAGGAGATGATTGATTGTGCTAAGGCAGTATAAATCTTATTCAAAAGGTCGCTAGACATAACGAACAAAGACTTAAAAACCCAAATCAATTTCCTAATTCGACTTATTAACGCTTCCAAATACGGATGCCAACTAAGCCTTTGATCAAGAATTATACCAAGGTACTTTGTTTGAGTCACCTTGTCTATAGAAGGACAGTTGCACGTGTAATCGTCAGGATCAGGGCAATTATGTAGCTTAATTGTCATATTAGAACTCGGTTGCGATGCGTTGTATAGAGCAAAACATATGTAATTAGTCTTTTGAATATTAAGAGTTAATAAAATATCCCTCAGCCATTCTGACACCCGTACCAGACCAGCAGCAGCCTTATTATGCACGGCTTCCCAAGTTTTTCCTGAAAAGACGATGGCAGTGTCGTCCGCATAGGAGAATATCCTTCCCCCGACATCCTGTAGGTTACAAAATTCATTGATAAATATGAGAAATAAAGTCGGGCCAAGGACACTCCCCTGTGGGACCCCGAATTTAACAGTTTCTTCATCACTCACATAACCATCAATCTTAACAGCCTGGGTTCTGTCCTGTAGGTAGCTCTTAAAAAGAGAGAGCGTGACCCCCCTGATCCCAATGCTCTCCAACCTCTCTAAGAGAATCGGGACCGAAACCGTGTCAAAAGCGGATTTAAGGTCTATAAATACAGTTAGGCTTTTGTCGCCCTTGTCAACAGTCTCAATTATATTAGAGGTCAAATCTAGTATTGCAGCTTGGGTAGATATACCCTTACGAAATCCATACTGATATTTAGAAATAATGTTATGTTTATTAAGATAGTTAGTCAGTCTACTATTTATAAGTTTCTCGATTATCCTTGTAATTGCAGTTAGGACAGAGATGGGCCTGAAATTGTTTACCTCAGTCTTATCTCCATGTTTATAAACAGGTGTTATTATAGATCGCTTGAGAGCTTTAGGGAAAACTCCAGTTTTAAAACAGAGGTTAGCTAATTTACAAATAAGAGGAACAACAGAGTCTCTAGCATGTTTAAGAAATGAAATGCTAATTCCATCCCAACCACAAGCACTACCAGAGTCGAGGCTCATGTTATGGACCTCATTTTAAGCAAAGTATACCACTAATGGAAAGGTTGGATGGAGAACCGTCGTATATTGATAACTTGTATCGCTTATTTATACTAAGCGTTATAAGAACAAATAATGCCACGTTTATACCACGTCTATACTGCTGTAAGATGAATTAACTAGTTAAAGGTAGGCAAAGGGTCTTAAAATGATATTATAAACCCTGTTATAACACTATCCGATCTACAAACGTGTTTTAATAATGCTTTGTCACCTAAGAAGTGTTAGTAAACACTAGGTACCATAACGTTATTTTACATGTAGTGTAACAAATCGGCATAATACAGGCTTAGTCGGTTTGATTGCGAAATTTCCACCAGTCTAACACTCTAAGCTATTCAGAAGATCTCATTAGGTTTAATTTACAGCTTCTAGGACATATTTCCATTTTATAATGCTTTACGGCTGTAATCTCAATAAAATTATAAAAATATTTGCTACTCAAACTCTAAATTTCGTACCTACCAAAGATTTAAATTTGTAGTATCATTATAGACATGATGGATATAAAGAAAAATAGTGGCCAATACAAAAGAAAAGTAACATTGAAATACCAAAATTTTATTCATAGTGATCTGTTACCAGAAAATCGTAGTTAGATAGTAGGGTTCCGCACAAGAAAATATTGTTAATAATTTTTGTAATGAAGAAGAAGAAGAATATGTGAGTGAATGTGATAAATACTCGTATATGGTGTTTCGTTATAGAATACAAATAAAATTCGTTATAGAATACATAGAAAAATTTATCCTTATCAGCATTAAAAGATCTTGCAAAAATTATGAATGACAGATTACTGGTCCTTGGACCATAATGCGTACGCCTAGACATGTTGCCATTAGGTCTATTGCCATAATGACATCAAATTTCTTCTAACACAAATTTTGGAATGTTCCGGAAGACATAATTTCGTATCATTATTTAACAACAATATGGTTCGCCGATTTTTAAGAGCGAGGACAAAGAATTTTTTGCCCCTTCGTCGCAAAATTTTTGAAAAGATATGTATATGACCATTTATTATTTTTATTGATTTTGGTACTGGAAAACCAAAAAATCTTAACGAGTACCTACAAACTAGTGTTCATTTAATAAACGAAGTAATGTATGTACCCTACAATCAGATGGCAAATATATTGGAAATCTTCTGAGTAAACTGAATAGATCCTAGAAACCCTAGAAATTACTTTTAACAAAAAAAGGTCGTAGTTTATGCAATATTGAAAATCTGCTTCATCTTATTCTTCTATCCTTTCTTCGTCTTTCTTATTTTCTGCTACGTATATTTCTTCTTCATCTGTATTTACTTTTTTGTCTATATCTGATTCTTCCACCTTTTCTTCTTCATCTATCTCTTCGTCATCTGTATCTTATTTCTTTCTTTCTTCTACGTCTGATTTTTCTTTTTTTCCGTTTACATCTTATCATCATCATATCAGCCACAGGAAGTCTACTACTGGACATAGGCCTCCCCCAAGGATTTAAAAAACGAGCGACCGGAAGCGGCCTGCAGCTTTCCTGCAACTTTGCTCAGGTCATCTGACCATCTCTAGCAGGTGGGTGTCGTAAGCTTCTACATCGGATTCTTGTTTTTTTCTTTTACATCTGATTCTTCCATTTTTTCATCTTTTTCTGTATCGTCTTTCTTTTTTTATTTATTGGGTGCGTCTAAAATATGAGACGTATTATTAGCACAACTTCCATGACATTTCACTGTATTTTTAGTTTATAACGTACTAATGTTATGAGATATTTCGACAAAAAAACATGCATCATATTACAAAAAATAATATCCACTTTAGAAGTTAAATATTGACTGAGGAGGTTAAATTAACTTGAAAGCGCTTGTATTGCTCTAATAGTTCATATTTAAAATCTGTTGTATTAATATAATTGTATCTCTTTAATAGCGTGTCTCGAGTTCCTTTCAAGATTAACTGTACACCTGTAACGCTTACGTAATAAGCGGTACAGTTGAAGTAATCTGGGCCCTTTTTGGTGTAACAGAGTTATAGCAGGCTGTAGAGCTTTCTTATACAGCTTTTAGAGGGATAAAAATTTGCTACACAGCTGCTGTAAGCACGTGTCTGTGTTAGTTGGGTCCGATTCGCTACTTTTATTATTATTGTTTATTTATTTATTTATAAAACTTTATTGAGCCACAATTAAAAATTGATTACAATTGGCGGACTAATCGCTAAAAGCGTTCTCTCTCAGTCAACCACAGGGAAAAACAAATAAATTGTTGCGGTGCAAAAATAAAACGATAAAGTTACAACACAATATACTTAAATTTAATATACATACTTATACAAAATTATACAAACAATGTAAAAGATATATACCATATACTCGTAATATGTTTTATAATATATTATTTTATATACCTTAGCTAACAATATTACAGATATATAAACGTAGCGTAGAAGTCGAAAATGGTTCTAATAGGATCTTTAATTGGTTTTTTACATTATAATTGTGTTATAATATCCCGTTCCCGTTCCCGTTCCCGTTAACGTCGTCTTTCTTAGCGGACGTCTCCTAGTCACAATCTACCTTCCTGCCAAATTTCATCTTCATTGGCTAAGTAGTTTTCGAGATTTCGTGATGATTTGTATGTAGTGTATATTGTATGTATATCATTCATACAGTATACACTACATACAAACACGGATGATGATGATGATGATAGAACCTTTTAAAAAAAATAATTATTTATAAGATGAGAATGTACTCTTCTTTTAAAAGAAAATTTAGTGGAAATTTCTTTGATGTCAACGGGTAAAGCATTTCAGAGAGATTGTTAAATCGTAATAAGTAGGTTAATGCAAAGCTTGGCGTATAAAGTAAGTAGGTAGATAAACAAAATTAATCACTTAGGTTAGGACATAATACCGATTCAATAAAAAACATAATGTCATGTCAACTGTAGACAACCGCTTTTTATGGATGACCACCGTAGTCAGTAAAAAAATAGGTATGCGAATGCGATTGCGAATGCGAATGCGAATGCTAATGCTAATGCTAATGCTAATGCTTATGCTAATACTAATGCTAATGCGAATGCGAATGCTAATGCTAATGCTAATGCTAATGCTAATGCTAATGCTAATGCTAATGCGAATGCGAATGCGAATGCGAATGCGAATGCGAATGCGAATGCGAATGCGAATGCAAATGCGAATGCGAATGCGAATTCGAATGCGAATGCGAATGCGAATGCGAATACGAATGCGAATGCGAATGCGAAGGCGAATGCGAAGGTGAAGGCGAAGGCGGAGGCGAAGGCGAAGTTCTCAATTTTTTTTCTTAAATCTCATCAAATAAAAAATTTTAAGATTTAATAAGAGCTTATAAACAGAGATCGGATATTCCAGTGCATATTTACCTACACTTCAAGGTAGTACGTAACATAGAGTGGGATAATAACACCTCTAAAAAAAAAAACATTTTTTTTGATACAGTGATTTAAAAATCATGAATTATTATTGGATTTTACAGAAATAATAATTAGTCAGGTTACAGGTACAAATTATTGATTTGAAGAATATTATTCAATTTTTAAAGTTTTGTACTAAAATTGTGTCAAATTAAAAAGTTTTATTTTAATTACGTCAAATAAAACTAAGATGGCTCTGTTTAAGTGAATACTAGGTAAATTTGAACATCTGCTTCAAATACATAGGTACACACGTTTTGTTGTACTGTATCTATTTGTGGCGGTTCCTATTGTTTTAAAGTATCTTTTGTTTCTTTTTGGTTCTGTATAGTTTACTATCTCTTTCTCAGAAATGTAAAGTAGTAATTACTTGCTATCTCTTTCACTAAATACAAAAGCTATTTGAAAGAGATAGCATATCAAGGAATGTATGCAATTTGTGTGCGAATGAGACAGCAAATTTTACCTGCTTGTGTGCCATAAATTGCAATTTGTGTGCGAATGAGACAGCAAATTTTACCTGCTTGTGTGCCATAAATTCGTCGCTATCCAGTAACAATTGTGTATTTGAAGCAGATGTTAAAATTTATCTAGTATTCACTTAAACAGATCCATGTTAGTTTTATTTACGTAATTAAAATAAAATATTTTAATTTGTCATCATTTTAGTAAGAAACTCTAAAAATGGAATAATATTCTTCAAATCAATAATTTGTACCTGACTATTTATTCATTCTGTAAAATTCAATAATAATTCATGACTTGTAAATCACGGTACACATCAAAAAAAGAATATTTTGTTTTTTAGAGGTGGTATTATCCCACTCTTTGTTACGTACTATCTCGAAGTTAGGGTAAATATGCACTGGAATATCCGATCTCTGCTTATAAACTTCTCTTCAACTTTGATTTTCGATCTATGCGCTCCGGAAATTTAACAAGATATAGGTACGTTTAAAAAACTAATATCCCACTGCGGGAGCCATTTCCGGAAAACAATGTATATATTTTTGAAACGTGCTTATCATTTGATGACCTTTCATTTGATACCCCAATCAATATGGAAACAATAATAAATAATTTTATCTGTATAATTTCTACGAGTCCGAGGTCTAAACGCAGACATATGTGAAACTGGTTGCCTGATGCCTATCTAAAGGTAAAACTATATTTATCACTATGAGAAAATGTCTAGATCAATAGTCTATCACGAGGTAAGGTACTCGTTAGTTATATTTTACAAGCTTTTATTTAGTTTCACCTGTCCCGTTGTCTGTCGGTCTGTCTGTCCATCTCGTTAAGTTAAATTTGTTCCACTTCTCGATTGAAATTTTGCACCCATACGTATAGCTCGTGACAATGCAATATTATGATGACATGCAGCTGATCTAATGATAGGGTTGGAAGGTGGCCATAGGAACTCTGTAATAAAACGACGCAACCCCATCGAGTTCCTTCTTTGGGCTCATTTGATTCGTCTTGAGGAGTACTGAAGATAAAACTTGTTTTAAAAATATTTTTTAGATTACTTGTTTTGACTGATTCTCCGTCTATACCATTTAAGAAGTTTATTAAAACTGTCAGAAAATCGCTGCATATTTTAGAATATACATTTTAAGACTAGAATTACTTGCTTTCTTAATCCTATTCTGGCTTGATAGTAGTTTACATAAAAGCGTAGATTCTAACGTAAAAAGCAGACATACGTCATAAAACCTAAAGGCCACTTATAGTGTAAGGATGTAAAGGTTAAAATAACAAGTTTATTTGCCAGTCAAATTAAAAAACCTCAGACTTTTGAGCGTTCGTTGTGTTGCAAAATTCAGTAATTCAAACAAAAGAAAACCGCATCTAAATAGGCCCATTCGTTTAGGCGCTTCGATGTCACAGACAGACACACCGACACATCAAACTTATAACACCCCTTTTTTTGTTAAGGGTTAAAAAGACAATCAAAATAGGCTTGCCAGATCGCTTAATGACATGAGAATATAATTATTTTACTAATAATTTTTCTGATATGCAACCATTCACACAAATTCATAGTTAAAGTGAACGTGCAGTTATTAAAATAAAAAATATCGGTTTGTGTTGCAAAATTCAGTAATAATTCGATAACAACTGCAAATGTGATGGATGCGCTGGCGCCATGCCAGTAGTTTGAAATGATACAAAAATTAAAGTTCGAAATAGAATTAATTTAAACCCGACCCGATCACGGCGTAGCCAAAAGGAGGGTTACATAACCCTCCTTTTGGCTACGCCGTGATCTGCTTTTGCTTTTGCCACAATTTATGTATGCATATGTTATGGACGAAGTGATTAATTAGACAGTATAATAAATGTCCGCGCAGTATGAAAAATAGTCAAAATGAGGAGCATTGTTATAAAAACTTTTAAAATTATCAAATTGTCCGGGCATTATTATTATGCTTATCACCTATGGGGCAGAACAAATTAACCAGAATAACTTTTTACGTCAGTCCATGTGAATTCGTTTTCGATTTTAATTGCCAACGTATTGACACATTAGCGATTCATGGACGTGGTTGATGACAGATTGACGAAACATTTTAAGGGGACTGTCACTGACTGT
This sequence comes from Acrobasis suavella, assembly GCA_943193695.1. Lineage (NCBI taxonomy): Eukaryota > Metazoa > Arthropoda > Insecta > Lepidoptera > Pyralidae > Acrobasis > Acrobasis suavella. The sequence continues at coordinate 38,422,064 of OW971928.1, forward strand.
CGCTGCGACAGAATGTGCACGACGTCGACTGTCGCTGCCTCTCAGCGTTAGTCTACGACGTCGATGACAGTACTATTGAAATAAAGGTAACAATCGATCGTTCAAAACTATCGATTCTATCGATACTTTTTGAATTATTTAAAAGCAATACGATTACGCTACGCTACGCCGTAATAGGCTCGGGTATAAATTATTTCTATTTCGAACTTAAGTTTTTGTATTATTTCAAACTACTGGCATGGCGCTAGCGCATCCATCACATTTGCAGTTGTTATCCAATTATTTCTGAATTTTGCAACACCAACCGATATTTTTCATTTCAATTACTGCACGTTCACTTTAACTATGAATTTGTGTGAATGGTTTCATATTAGAGAAAATTTTAGTAAAATAAGTATATTTTTATGTGATTGACTGTCGCTGCAACAGAATGTGCACGATGTCGACTGTCGCCGACTCTCAGCTATAGTCTATGTCGTCGATGACGGTACTATTGAATATGACGATACTATGGATATGTATTATTTAAAAGCAATACTATCGATACTATCGTTCGTTTTTTCGTCCTCATCGCTCTATACTATCGATAGTATTGTTGGTTATCATCAATAGTATTGCACTAAAAGAATTATCGATACTTTCGATAGACCTATCGATAGTTTGGCATTTTTAGATTAATGCTGGGGCCGCACCTGCGCCTGTTGGTACGAAGCTTCGTGCTATTACACGATACATGCAAATATGACCAGGCGTTATCGTACCGAATATTCGGGCTGGTTCCCCTTTGGTTGGCCAACAGTTATTGAACAAATTTACAGATAACAAGCAACGAAATACAATGTTACCATTTCGCAAATCAACGTTCCATTTATTTATTTTTCACAAACTTTACAATTCATAAAGTAATTTCTTCATATATTGTAAATTTGCAAAAGAATATTAGGATTTTTTTCCTAACACAAATACGTTAAACGACAAAGATCTATTAAACAATTTTTCTTTAATAATATGGTTACTTAGTCTAAAGACATACGGCAATTTATGATATGGCACCATATAATTTCTTAAATTTTCATACTACAAACTTAAGAATTATAATTTTTTCATAAAAACATAACAACTGTGCCGCGGCAGCGGCCGGCAAAGCGCCAGAAACGACTTATCTTTGTTAATCGAGTTCAGCACATTCCGACTTATATTGGTTAGGTTAGGTTAGAACTTAGACCACAACGCGCGAGCCGAGCGAACGAAGCGAGCGTGCCGTGGCAGCGGCCGGCGAAGTGTCAGAAACAACTTATCTTTGTTAATCGAGTTCAGCGCATTCCGACTTGTATTGGTTAGGTTAGGTTAGAACTTAGACCACAACGCCGAGGGAGCGAAGTGAAACGAAAAAAATCAATAAAATCACAACGCATACGTTCACATCGGTAACAAACTTAAATGTGGGTACATAGATAATTAATGACACAGGTATATTTGACCGAGGCACAACGCATGAATCACGTCCCGTTTTACTTTAGTTTAAATGATTGGACGCGTATTGTGAAAATTATTATATATTAATGGTAATTTATAAATTAATAATATTTAATTTAAAAAAAGCAAATAGCAATTTTAGCATATAAAAAGTTTGTAATTGAAATTTAGTTAAACAAATTATTTGTGAAATATTATTTTTGGTTTTTGTAACTTGTTGACATGTCAGTATGTCTTTTAAAAATTTAAATAATAATGCATTTTTAAAATGGTTGCTTGTTATATGCATGTTTGCGTTTTGATGTCCTTGTTATAAGCATTAGTTTGCGTAATGAAACATTGACAAATGTTGCTTTTGAAATGGTAATTTGCTAATGAATTGTGTGTGAGACATTATAGAACCATTCGGGCTGCGTCTTCTTTATCGCGTGGCAGTACATCAAAGGGTTTTAGCGCGCTAACAATTTGCTTTGCGTGGTCGAGCTAGCGTTGTTCATCTTGGAGTTTGTTTTCAACTTGTTCAGACACGTGCTGTGAGACGGTGCCACGGTTGTTAATGTTTAAAAATGGAGTCAAACTATAAAATGGTGTTAGAATTTTTAGGTTTTTCTTTCTAGGTTTCTTTTTAGGTTTCAATAAATGCATTAATTAATTGTGAGCACACATGTAAAAGTAAAGAAAGTCGTCGCCTATATTTAAATGCCTAGATGACGCCATCTTGGATTATTGCACGATAGTTCGTGAAAATTACGAAGCCGCTAATAGCTTTATCGCAATGTACAAAACGTACGAAGCTTCAACGCGCATTGTTTCGAAACGATAGACGCAGGTGCGGTCCAAGCATTAGATATTCATTTGTAAAACTATCGGTTGTTTTAAACGAAATTGAAAAACCATTCACGTTCGTCTTTTTTTTTGAGGTTTTTAGTTCATATTATACAAGTTCTTTGTTCTATTTTATCAAATTACCCCTTAGCCCCATGACAATAATCAAAATGTGTAGAAAATGTGACAAATAAAGAAATTCTAACTATTATTTATTACTTCGCCCAAATTTGATTGGCATTAATCATAATGGCCGGGCATTATGAAAATTACCCCAGTTTATCGCTTCTTTCATAACATATATACAACTCGTATCTATGTTATGGACAAAGCGATGTCCATGGCGAGATCTACGATATCCATGGTACCTTTACAAATGAGGTATCATTGAAGCATCTTGGCTGTCCGCTAGTTATACGCTATATGACGTCACAGGAAACTCAATACGGCGCCCTCTATAGGTCATAATGTAAAGAACTAAAAAATAAAATAAATTGAATAACCTATACTTTTAAATGAAAGGAGTCAATTAGAACATTTCAAAAATATGTCAATACTAGCCGTTTATCTGGTTAAACGTACTTCTCAGGAACACTCTTCCCGTAGTCGGGTTTGTTTTGAAATTTATATCATGTCTATCATTACAATCGCTTACTTAGAGCGTTTACACACTGCGCCGCAGCAACTGCGGCGCCGCGCACATGAATTTTGTATGCATTTATTATGTACCTATATATTATGGACCTTTATGTCAAAGAAAAATCTTTTAGCCGCCGTTTACCTGACTTCGTCCTTCCTAGGTTAGTCAGAATACTTTAATTTCTTCTTTAGCTCCTGACATCTTCCGACGCCCACCCGGAGTCTATTTAGTGATTTCAAACTGCGCCAGGGTAGATTGTGATCTGTGCTTTTGCTCATGAAAGCTGCTGGGAAAGTTAGGAAAGTTTTTTTGGCACAACTCTACTCTGGCGCTCGGGGGATCGCTGACAAGCGGTGCGATGTGGGTGGTATAAAATAACCGGTTAAGTGCGAATCGCACTCCTGCACGAAGAGTTCCATTGCACATTTGTTTGAATGGAAGCCCCAATTAAATATTTATATTATTCTGTTTTTAGTATTTGTTGTTACATAGGGCGCACTATAAGTTTCCGGAACTGGCCACTTACATAAACAATATTTAAAAATTTATTGCAACATTTGAAAATAGAACTCTTTGGCTGTAGAATGCAGTTTGTTTCATCTGACTGTCTTTTGTTTTTACCTTGTGGCGCCATTTAAAAAATTGTGTGTCTGCATCAACATGGATTTAACTCGGGAAAATTTTCGTAGTATGATTTTCTACGATTTTAAGTGTAATTTGACAGCTCAACAGAGCATTGCTCGGCTTGAAACAGCTTTTGGCAATAAAGCACCATGCAAGACAACTGTTTATAGCTGGTTTGCAGAATTCAAGCGTGGTCGTATCAATCTCAGTGACGAATCTCGCGATGGTCGGCCGTCCACCGCTGTGACCAACAAAAACATCGATGCTGTGCGCCGTATGATTGAAAGAGACAGGCATGTGACCTACCATGAAATTCGCGCATCCTTAGAAATAGGCATGAGTCAAATACAATTAATCCTACACAAACATTTGGGTTTGAGAAAGCTGTGCTCGCGGTGGATCCCACACAACTTGACCGAGGCTCAAAAAACGGACCGCGTCACTTGGTGCAGTGCCATGCTTACCAGATTCAACGAAGGTGCGTCAAATTTGGTGAGGGACATAGTGACAGGTGACGAAACATGGATTTATTGCTACGATCCCAAAACAAAGCAGCAATCGAGCGTATGGGTCTTTCAAGATGAGCCGAAACCAACCAAAGTGGCGCGCGTGAAAAGTGCATCTAAGCGGATGATTGCTTCTTTTTTTAATAAAACTGGACACGTGGCTACTGTTGCTTTAGAGAATCGTCGTACAGTGAATAGTGACTGGTACACGACCATTTGTTTGCCGGAAGTTATTGACGAACTCCGTAAAAATAACCGTAAACGCCGTATCATCCTGCACCACGACAATGCTAGTTCTCACACGGCCAGACAGACAAACGACTTTTTGAAGGCGAAAAATGTAGAACTCATGAGTCATCCTGCATACAGTCCCGACCTGGCACCTTGTGACTTTTTTCTGTTCCCAAAAATTAAGAACCAATTATGCGGTCAACGATTTTCATCACCAGAAGAGGCTGTCGAGGAGTATGAAAAACACGTTTCAGAGGTCACCACAGAGGAGTGGCACAAAAGTTTTCAAAACTGGTTTCATCGAATGAAAAAGTGCATAGACGCCAAGGGAGATTATTTTGAAAAACAATAAATTAATTTTGTACCTTTAATAGTATTTTTTCATATTCATTCCGGAAACTTATAGTGCGCCCCACGTATAGCGGCAACAGAAATACATCATCTGTGAAAATTTCAACCGTCTAGATATCACATTTCATAAGATACAGCCTAGTTACAGACAGACAGACGGACAGCGGAGTCTTAGTAAAAAGGACCCGGTTTTACTCTTAAGGTACGGAACCCTAACAAAAAAAAAAGCTGCGTTGGCTTTATCGTGCAGTTGGATGGCTATGGTAGTACAGAGGGTGACTGCTATCACTAAGCTGAAAGAAAATGCACACATGCGAAAATCACTTACTGTTAAACGATTCCTATGTTTGTTTATGGTCCGCAAGACGAAATAGATTAGACTGCATTAAAGAAATATAAAGAGACAAAACAAAAATGTCGCAACGACAAACGTCCGTTCAATATAATTCAATCGAACATATGAAAACTAGGTCCCCATCTTATCGCATCCAAAAAGAGCAAAGTAACGTTTGGGATCCCCTCTTTTGATTCCCATAAATACAGGAACAGTCTCTCGGGACCTCGAGGGTCCGTGGGACACCGGCAGTTCCGAAATTTTGGATCTACATTGCGGGAAAGCTTTCACTTAATTGAATGCATGACTTTTATTGAAATGGAATAAAAATTGGACACTAAATAATTTTGTTAGTTAACTATTAGCACAGAATTGATATAAGTATTACATATATAACGGAATCTCTTAAGGTCCCGCGCAATATGCGTCCCCGTTTCCTGTCCCCGCACCTCTCCCCCGTTCTTGCCTTGTCGAAGGTGTAGAGCGGGAGGCTGCGGGCAAACACACACACACATTGCAGTGTGCACGAATGTAAAGTTTCGTTTGTAGTAGTGTAGGCATAAATGGTACTCCGCTTCTATAAAGTGCCATACCTGTGCTATTTATTAGTATTGCACACAAAATTATTCGGGTATAAATAGTACGAAAAAATCTTACTAATACAAGATATGTATGTACTGTAATAATGTTACTAAGTAGGCATCAGCCGATGATGAACACCTATAAAAGTTATATCTAAACCATGAATCCCTCTTCATCTTAACGCGTTTCTTTTACTACTATTTTTATAAAAAATACTTGTGTTTCAAGTTTAAAAGATATTTGTTCATATATTAGCCATTTTGTAAACCTGGGAAAAATAAACACTGACGTGGGATTTGGCCCGAGTGGTTAATAACGCGAAGGGTCCCCTGCGGTTCGTTATCAGTGGCCCGGCGGGAGGCCATTATCTTTGAAAAGAAATGAAAAGAAGTGGCGAAAATTGGCGAAAATTGGCCTAATGTATACCTCGTGCGTGAGGGCCCTTTATGAGGTCTCTAGGGTAATAAAAATTTGTTGGTTTGATTGTATTGTAATAGAAATTAGATGGCGGATTGATTGAATTGGTATTTATATATTAAAAGACTCGGTGAGGTTTAGAGTGTGTCTTTCACACACATTAAATCGCGAGTGTGTCTTAACACATTAAATGTTCACCGCGCACTTCAAAACCCCATGGATCCGCCATTTTGAAAATTCCAAAAACTCTGTATATAACAGAAAAAAACCGTATGATGGGGGTAAAAAGCAAAACATTGCAATCCCTTCGCCATAAACAGGAGGAAAAGTAATAAGTGACATACATAATCGACTGAAATTTTTGAGAAAATTCATATTAACAATTACCTATACTGCTTCAACTGATTCTTATGTACCTGCTCATATTATTGTGTTAGATAAATACATGGTTTAACTATATATACCGCTATTAACATTTAACACACCTATTTCCCACAGTGGTAGAGCCAGAGACTATGGACCTCCACTTGCTACTATCTGACAGACCAATCGCGCTTTATTTACTTACACTCATTGGATCTTGCATGCCCGCCGGTTACGGGTATTTCTGGCCTCTCCATTTTGAAGCAAGTCTGCATATTTTTTTTTTTAATTTAGGTTATTATGGGTTGCATATTTTCGCCCATTCCCTCAATCGGCTCCTACGATCTGTGCGGGAAGAGAAGCAGCTGGTACATTCTAAGTTTTTTTTTCTCCCAGACCCGCATGGAAGAAATGCTTTTAATGTTCAATGAAATCAAATTAATGCGCAAATCTGTCATAAATCATAATGAAAAGTTAATTTTATGCAATACCATCAAATGTCAATTTTATCATACCATTCGAGTAGGTATATTTATTAATCTCATTACCCGAAAATGCTGCTCATTTGCGTTCAGTATTAAAACGTCAAATGAAGCGTGTCGAACCCGGGTGGAATGGCGAACGGTGAAAATAGAACGAGCACAAATATCAGTTTAATTATAAGTTGACGTATTTGGAGAAAATGCAGTTTGTTGCCGCTTCTTCTGCACTTGCGCTAAGGAAGGAACTTAGCTCATTCTGTTCAGTTTACACCACACAATATTTCATCATCTCAGCCGCATAACATCCACTGCTGGTCATAGGCCTCTCGTAAGGATTTCCAAAATGACCGATCTAGAGCGGCCTGCAGCAGGTCAGGTCATCAGACCCTCTTGTGGGTGGGTGTCACAATATTTAATTACTATTAAAATCGAATGAAGCTGTCGAGTTAAATTCAATAATTAATTGGTTAAATTAATACTATTTGGATTCTTGCTTACACCTTCTCGCCCACCGTCACGCTAAAAGTGGCCTTTGTGTCTTGCGGCCTTTGGCTCTATTTGCTTAAAGCCGCAAGACCCAAAATGCTCTGTTTGCCCTGTTAGGCATGAAGACATGATAGTATGTATGTATGTAAAAGCATCTATATTTGGAATTCTTAGTAGACCCACAGGTATAAGAAATTCAAGGAAAAGTTTATTTAAAGTTTGCAATGTTCTGTAATAAATTATATAGAAATAAGTTCTTTTTTTGAATTTTTATAGGAACCAGAAGATAGGAAACAGACTTTGCTATTTGCGTGGAATCCAAAAAATTACTAAACTTGTATAAAAGTATTAAAATATTTTTCTACTCCTGTACTGTTATTTGTCTTTTAAATACTTACCCCCTTATTCATTAAAAAAATACAGACGTTCGCTAAACCTATTTTAGTTAAAATGTGTTTTGTCTCTTTCATTCCTTTCAATATTTGACATTGCAAGAACAGGACAAAACATATTTTAACTAAAACAGATTTAGCAGACGTTCTTTCATTATATATACTAGAATATACTAGAGCCAACGTGATAAAAACTTTATTTTAACGTGGTGTGCCATTTTTCAAACGTGGAGTTATTAAACAAACGATTTGTATGAAAAACCATACGGTTAGGTGAGTCCATTTCTCAAAAATGGGATTTCAGGTCACAAGATAGAGATCAATTTAAAAAATTGAGTCTACCATAGATATCTAGTATCTACCAAATATATGGTAGTACTTCATACTTTTCTTTGTTTATTTTTGTATTCAATTAATTAAATGTAGTCATAGAAAAAAGTATTGCATGCAATGTTCTATAAGTAAGTCAATAATGCTCGATGGCGTCTCCTTACGATGCTCGCTAAAGCTCGCATCGTAACCATCGCCACTCGTATTTTTTGAACCTTCTTATACAACTGTTGCATAAATACTTTTACACAACCGTTTATTTTATATTAATAAAACAGCTTTATGTTCAGACATTTAAATAGTTGAGATCGTTCCTGTATTGGCCTTCCTCTACTTCGAGTGTATTTAGCTAAGCAATTATCTGATTAGTTCTCCTTGACAACGTGACCCGGTTGGTGACCTCCTTTCGGGATGTTTGTATGCACGGTTGCATTGTAATTGGGACACTAAACTCGGGAGTTGACTTACCTTTTCTAATTTAGCTCCGTATTTTAAAAAGGTAAAAATATGTTTGACTATAAACAAAAAAAAAAAAACCTGACTGTCAAGAATGCCATTTTAAAACCTCTGAACCGATTTTCTAAGATCCACCGCAAGGGAACTTGCTTTCACTTAAAAAATAACCGCATTGAAATCGGTCCATCCGTTTGAGCGCTATGATGTTAAAGACAGATAGAAAGACAGACAGACAGACAGGCCTACAGACATTAGCGTCAAACTTATAAACTCCTCTTTTTGCCGGTGGTTAAAAAATAGAAAATTTCTAATACCCATAGGGTGAGTAACCCAAACTTTTTCGTTTAGCATAGTAGTAAACATTCACAAAGATACCGCAAAATTCAAAATCCGAATGTTTATTCAGTAATATATACTAACTTTACAGTCACTTTCACACGTCAATAAGTATAATTTACATTACGCGTTGTGTATATCAAAATTTGATTTGTTTTTAAAAAAGCAGCGCCGAAGATACAGCGCATCGAAGTTTATGGTGAAAATCTTAACTGATCGTGACGTCACACGAAATGTATATGCGCTGTATCTTCGTCATTATTTGCTAATCAGAGAAAAAAGAAAGAAGACGCTATTTGAGTTAATTGACAGTTACGATAAAAACAGATAGACAGATACCGAAACAACACATAGACCTGGCGCAAAACGTAGGTAATCTACCTTTTTTTAAATTGAAAAATCTTATGTTGCACATACATGTCTTACGTATGCACTGTTGCATTCTAATGGCGCCGCAGAAACAGCTGCGCCGAATGCAGTACAAAGGCGCAAAAACACCGACAAATACTCCTGAATTAAATATAGCTCTAGTTGTTTTGCATAAAAACTTAAGTTGAATTTTCCCCTGAGGGAAAATAAAGTTGTTGTATCACTTTTTATGGAATTAGGGCTTACTGAAATCATTGCGTGCATTAAATTTTTATTTAAAGAAATAATCTTAGCCACTTTATATTATGGTTTTATTACAAATACAAGTATAACTATTTAAAGGTAAATACCTGAAACAGGGGCCATATAATATTATCGTACAGAAAATTAACCACAAAACACAAAGTCACTAAATAGGCAACGTTATAAATAACCACTATTATAATATTCTTAAATAACCACATCATAAATGGTAAAAGCCTTAGCAAGAAATACTTCCACGTATTTTTAAGCGAATGTACATATTATTTACCAGTTTATTTGCTAGAAACGCTTAGTTATTTTCTCAAGTTATTCCACTGCCATTTACTCAAGTCCCAAAGAGAGTAGCTCTAACAGATGAGAGTAAATGAAACGAAGTGAAAAATTTGCGAGTTGGCGTACTTTGAAAATGCGGTCTTGGACAAAAATAGTTAACAGAATTAAGCTTGGCTGTGCGAGGAATTGTGACGAGTTCTAATGAAGCGTCCACTGGACTCCGCTTTACACGTCCTCGAAATACGAGTATGAGCGAGTAAAAAATAATGAGCGCTGGACGTGGATGTGGATGTGGCGCTAGGGTATGTCCCTGCCCGGGGCTTTGGAAATAAAGGTGTTTGTTAAAAACCGGAAAGCATTGCCATTTTGCCAAAAGCATGGCCGCTAAAAACAGAGTAAACGTATGTGACAAAATAAGTAATCAAAACAAATGTGAGATAAATTCATTACAAATAAAACATATAGTCGCCTGATGATGATTTCCTAAATCAATCGAATCTGATCGGTCTTTCTGACTGCACTACGCGAGTATACTGCAATATGTATTCGTGTATATGTATTTTATGCTAGCTGCTGGTAGTTCTACTTCCGCATGTGTCCGAGTGGATGAAAGTAATATAGTACTAAGAGGCTTTAATTTTTCGGTGTTGTTATAATATTTTGTGAGTATAGCATTCACTGTGCCGATCTCACATAAACTGAGGTAAGGGAAGGAAAGGAAGGAGCGCCTCTGGGTGAAGTTGTGGTTGTGCCTGAAATAAAGCATTGCTAAAGCATTTTAAGGCACAATCACAATCTTGCTCAGGGGCTCTGGTAGTTCTAGATCCAGCACACACTGGACGGACGTAATCTAAGTAGTGAGTTTCGCAAGTCTGCGGTGCTCCTATATTTTGTTTCGTTTTAATCTGCAACTTCTGTGAAATATGGCGTTGGTGAAAATAAAGTTTTATACAATTTTGTAGTGTTTGTAGAAGACACGGTGGGTGGTTATTATATTTTACGCGGCTTACCAAGATAAAAATAGCCCCAATCCAAAAGCTTTGAACCTTGAGGCATACAATTATCAAAAATACATTAGAGTTTTTTAAATGAAGTAGTTTTAAGAAATTTAATACGTGTTCATATGAAATAAAAAAATAGAAAACTTATGCATCTTTTATATAAAAATCGGTTCATATTTTTAATATGGTCTCGTTGACGAAGCAGAAAAGACTAAATTATAAATAACCGGCCAAGTTCGAGTCGGACTCGCGCACGAAGGCTTCCGTATCATTACCTTAAAAAACCCACGTCTGTTGTATGACCACCCACTTAAATATTTATTTTATTCTGTTTTTAGATTTTGTTGTTATACAGGCAACAGAAATACATCATCTGTGAAAATTTCAACTGTCTAGCTATTACGATTCATGAGATACAACCTGGTAAAAACAGACAGACAGATAGATGGACCGCGGAGTCTAAGCAATAGGTTCTTGTTTTTACCCTTTCGGTACGGAACCCTAAAATCGTTACTAGTCGAAGTATCATTTTTGAACCGCAATGAAGAAAGCTTTTGTGAACAGTTAATAGGACAAGGTTATTTTGGTTAATTGTGGTGAGCTCAGGTATGTATACAAATTATTTCAAGTTACTGCCATTTTCCTCTTAAAAACACGGCAACTAAATAAAAACAACTTGCGACGATGACAAATGCCTGTCCTAACTTTCGCTCATATTTCGTCCAAAATTACGACTTGAAAATAACACAAGGTGAAATAATTTACGGGGGAACAAGTTTGCGAAATGTTGTTCCCGTGTAACATCGTAAATCTCTATAGGTAGTAACGTTGTTTGTCCTGCGTCAATGTCGATTACGTTACTTTTGTAACGCAGGTTTGTCCCCGGCGTGCCGGCCTAACTAGTTTACCATTTCACTCAGAATATGTAAGAAGCCACCGTGAAGCAAATCGTTTCGGTGTCGCCCTAGCGTTGATTTAAGAGGAAATATCTTTGAGACATCTGTAGGTCAGTTGAGCTTATGTATATCAAGAAGCAAAGTGGGTAGTAAATATATGATTATTGTGGCAACAACGTCTATTGCGGGACTTACCGTGATTAATATCATTTAGAGCCAGATATTTCGACTAACCTGAGGTCACAGTCTCTGGCAGATCATGACCATGACGGAAATATCTGGTTCCGTAATATAATTAATACTCACATAACCTACAAGGAAAAGCACATTTTGACTTGATTTTGGGGTTAGTCTCATAAAATGTCCTAGGTACTTATCTTCTGTCGATAAGATTTTTTAAAGATAAATTTGCAATTCTGATTAAAGATAAATTTGCAATTAATCCATGCAGGTATTAAGAAGAGACAGATAAACACAAGTGCAGTTCAAAAACCGACAAAGAGCTGGTTTCAGACACCCACCAGACTAATTTAAAGATAAAACTGATAAGTCCGCTGTTCGGAGTTCATCGTTCAATCCTACACGACTTTTACGAGAAGTCAATCAAATTAGGATTTCAAAGTGCGGTTTGGGGATAAATGTGTGCTTGAAATATTGGATTTATTTGAAGAGGTTCAGTCAATTGTAGGTATATGTTAAAGATAACAAAACGCATAAAACAAAACGCAATTCCTACGGCAACACCGGGGAATTATTTCAAATATTCAAATCTACAATTCCTGTGTTATCACATTTATCACATTCACATCATTAACTGCTCAGACACTCTTTGTAATCTTCTTTCTTACATTATATCAGTTCTATGTATTTACAGTCCTTTTATTTACTTCTCAGTATAGTTAACATATAAATAGCAGATAGTGAAGTCCCTAATTTTCTAGTATTAATGAATATAAAGATACTATACCGATATTGGGTGTCACTTTTACGCAAAAATTTCTGCGCTCTAAAAACTAGTAATATGATCTATTCAACAAACTCTTTTCGCTGCATGTGAGTGTTTGTCCGATATGTTATTTCAGAAATATCCTATGTACTTCATGATTTAATATATAAATATAATAGCTCAATCTGTGTGATTTGTCCCTATATTTACTTTATTTACTTAAGTGCTTAAAGTTAATAAATTGTAACACTATTTTGGTGACAAAAGAGGCAATCCCATAAATTTTAGTAATACTTAAGCACCCAGGTGATTTTAGTTTACGATTAGTACGTTACTTATAAACCTCACAAAATACGTCTACTTATGTATTTTACAATAAACGATAAAACATTGTTAAAATAATTTTATTTTTCCATTGAGTGTCCTAAAACAAATATAGGTATAACTTAGTTATCATTTTATCGCCGAATCTATAGGTTGCCTCTTAAATAACAAGCCCTCTAGGACTGAAAATAAGCTGGCATTTCTTGCAATAACTTCGGTAAATCTTATTACTTTTGTATTTATGGGACTGTATGCATGCGTAATCGAGATGTCAAATATATTTTGTGATTTAAGAATATACATCTTTATTCCTTTACAATCTATACCTTCGTATCAAACCACCAGTAGACTAAAGGTTTTTCCCAATAGAGGGAGGATTTGCCCATAATCAGCACGATGGGCAGACGGGTTGGTGATTGCAGTAGATGGTTAAGTCTTTGCACAGAGGACCCTTCCCTTACTAAACTCTTATGGCAACCGTGTCAGAGGAAAATGGCTCCAAAAGTCATAAGTCAAAGTCAAAACCATATTTATCTTTGGATATTTGTATCACTTGATAATTGTCAATTCTTCTTTCGATTTCATAAAACTTTTTGACGTCACATCATTTACTTACAGTTAAGTTTACTGCCGCTTTATAAGCGCAAGTACAGAAGAAGCGGTAACAATCTGTACTGCAGCCATCCATTATCTCCAAAAACGTCAACTTACAAATAAACTGATATTAAAATTAGATATGTGGACTGAGCATACATTGTTAGGTATGTCATAATTGTTAATTAAGAATGATGCCAATTTGAAATTAGTGTTAATTTATCAATATAGTACTCGTACTTATGAGTATATATTTTTTGTAATATGTACCGAATGTGCTCAAATTATGCCAAAATCTGACCCTTGACCACGCAATAATCTCAAGACTCTTCGCACTAAGGCCGTTCGCCGATACGAATTTCGGGACAATAATCATCAAATCCACATCCCACGTATATTACTGTCTTATAAGAGAGCGTACAGTGACTATCTACAACAAACTAATTTCACCAGGGCTGTTGTATTTACACTGGTAACAAACTTAACCCAATGCAATCAAGGTGATTGGGCACTAAACAAAACTAATTGACTTGTCCAAATACAGTTTATTTAAGCTAGCAATAAACAAACGAATCGAAAGAGGACTGGGCCAATCAAAACTTGCTTGTCTATGGCTGTTTTCTCTTGCAAAGTTGAGATTAGTTTGCTATATTGTTCATAGCAATTTGTACGCGTAAGTGTGGCGTGATTAAGTTGGCTATGATGAAATTATATTGTGCGAATGGCTTGTTTTAATTTTATGTTGAATTGTTATTGTATTGAGAAAATTGAGGGCCCGGCGGGAGTATATGTAACTAGTGGTTGATTTGAACAACCCCTGGTGTGCTACCTGGTGTAGTTTTTATTAGCCAAGTGTTAAAAATTAAAGTATTACTTAAATATGAAATGTTCTGGTATATTTTTCTGCTGTTCCGGTCTCATACACACTTGCGAACATACACACATACACACAAATACGCAAGTATTAAAGAAATAAATATTACTCTTGAATCACTGTATTATTGGTAAATCCGTTGCGATCGTAAAAAAAGTTAAAAGATCTAAGCTTGGATACATACAAACACACAGACAGAAGTTTACCTACTTTTTTAAAGTCTGATCTTTTAGCCTTCGATTGCAGCAAATTCTAAGCCTTGGAACTTGAAACAATTTCCAAAAACTGATTTATTCATTACACAGAACGTTTCTTAATATTATATATTGTTTGCATTTCGTGTGTGTCAGTGGCCAACACTGGTGTCAGATTTTTCAGGCTGCCTGAAGGTATTGAACATAGCTTGACGATTGCCATAGAATAATAACAGCCAGGAACAAACGGCCAACACGTGCTTTCGGAAGCACAGGGGAGCTCGATAATTTTTTATGTCACTTGTGGTCCCCCATCCAAGTGTAGACAACACCTGGTGTCGCTTTACTTTCGAAACCACTAGGTAATGTGCACTCCCGCCGAGCACCTCGGTGTTATAATGTAACCCCACACGTTTAATATAGGTTAACAATTAACAATTAAAGTTTACCGGACTAAAATCAACCCTTCAATTTGCCAAACTAGTGTTATGCGATATCGAATTACGGTCCGTGAGACCGTAACCCGTCCTAATCTCAATCGTGTTTAGTTGAGAATGGATGGTCCCAAACCCGTTATAATTACAGATTTATGGTAAGACAATCAAGTTACAGGTTACGGGGTACTTTGTGAAAGATTCTTGCGTAAGGTACCTATACATTTTATTTGATTTGTGAGAATATTTTTTTAAAATATTTTTTACTAAACTATAAACTTGCTAGTTTGTATCCCTAATGGGTTAGAGACCCGTATGGGTTATAAGCCCTAACCCATAATACCCTAACCCTTCTAAGTTTAGACAGAGCGACAGTGTACCAGCGATATACTGTATAGCCCTCATAAGAGATACATTTTTATGTGTTTATCCCTGACGTTGTAGACGGAGTCCATACAGGACCGTCAGACCTAGGGATTGCAATCCAGCGGCATTTTCAATCCAGCTGGATTCTTGCTGGATTTACCTGAATGCAGATGGATCCAGCGCGGATCCAGCAAAATGTGGAACGAAAATAAAAAGACGACATTTTGAAGACTTTTTTTTATAAATTTGTATTTCTTACGATAATCTATGAAATCCTTCACTCATTTGGTGATACATGCTCATCACAATTTCCTTGGGTTTCTTAATCATTTGAGATCAAAAGAATCAACTTAAAATTAAATAACATATAACCTCATATAGAATTTTAGATGTTTCTAAGTAAGCAATATCGTATTACGTTTATGTTTAATGAAAGGACGGCTAATCAATAGCAATCAGTCTTACAAATTCTTTCAAAATTAACTATTAAAAGGACCGTAACAATAATTTCTTCAATCTATTTTTTTGTATCAAAAGAAGCTCCAAAAGTAGTCATGTTTTTTTATTGTTTATGTGTCTGTGTATCGAGAATTGACTTACTTTGACTTAAGGTCCTAAGGCCCCTAGGTGGAGCAGAGGGCTTCAACAGTCTTTCTCCATCGCGAACGGTCTTCGGCTACGCGCTTTACTTCGGGCCAGGTTAGCCCGATTGTCTTCATCTCCGCCGCAACTGTGCGCCGCCAGGTCTGCTTGGGACGGCCAACTTTTCGCTTGCCCTGAGGGGTCCACTCTAGGGCTTGTCTCGGAATGTGTGTGGGCTTTCTCCTGAGAGTATGGCCTATCCATGTCCATTTGCGACGTATGATCTGTTTGTCTATTGGCATTTCCCGGCACACCTCCCACAGGCTTTCGTTGGAGATTTTCTCAGGCCAGAAAATGCCAAGTATTTGCCGCAGGCAGCGGTTAATAAAAACCTGGATCGGCTGCGTGATCTCTTTGGTAACCTTCCACGTTTCGCACCCATATAGCAAGACAGATTTGATTTTGAGTTTGACTTGCGGGTCAACTTTTTGGATCGCCATATGGGTCGAAGTTGTGCAAAGGCTGCCCGCGCTTTGGCTATTCTAGAAGCCGTGTCCTCTTCCGCTCCTCCAGTTTGTGAAACGATGCTTCCTAGATACGCGAATTGTTGCACTCGCTGTATCGGCTCTGTACCCAGCATTAGTGGTCGCGTGTTCTTTCCTGTGCGCATCTCCTGAGTCTTCCCCGAATTGATCTTAAGACCAACTTTGGCAGCCTCCAACTGTAGATCGTTCAGTTTGGCCTGCATGTCGGTTACTTTATGGCTAAGCAAACATAAGTCGTCAGCGTAGTTTAGGTCTTCCAGTTGATTGGACAACGGGGACTCTATACCGCGTCGCTTGCCGTCGTTCACCTTGTGCATAACGCCATCCAGAACGAACAGAAAAAGCAGGGGCGAAAGAAGACAGCCCTGCTTGACTCCAGCCTGTACGGCGATATCCTCCGAAATCAGACCATCGTGAGATACTTTGCAGGAGTACTCCTTGTATAAGGCTTTAATTAGATCTCTGATCTTAGGTTGGACTCCAATTTCGTCAAGCCGATTCCAAATATTGGGCCACTGCAGCGTGTCGAAGGCCTTCTCAAACTCGACGAACGTAAAGCATAAATCGTATCGAGAATTAGGTAATTAAAAATTAAAAATTTTGATTACACAATATACAAACATGTGTAAAATATCCACAATATAATTATATAGAATGTTATTAATGAAACACTTTTTTACAAATGAGACACATTTTTTTATAATCTTTAAAAACGTTTGATTGTGTGAGCGAGACAGCCAACCAAATGTGAAATGCCTCTTAAGTTCCATTTCAAGCTCTTGCTCTAAAGTCATATTCACGGGTTCTGCGCCATCATCTAGATTTTCATTCGCACATGCGGCACGTGCTATGGTGACAAAACGGCAACGTCGCCGCGCCGTTTTGAAAATGGCGGCAACTCAAAACTAAACAATAGAAATTGATACGTTTGCGGTTTAAAAAGGCGCTGGATCCAGCTCGATCCAGCAATTGCAATCCCTAGTCAGACCCAAAGCCCGTGCTTAGCATGATGGCGGGCGTTAATATGCAAAAAGGAATCAAAGCACCCCTCCCTCGAGAGCTCTATATAAGAATTCTAACAAAATAGTAGATTGGGCTACAAGGGGATAAGGTAATATTTAAAAGGCGAGGACGTTACTTTGAATACAGAGCGAAACGAAGATTCCACGCGAGTGATTCTACGGTGGAATCCTGAGTGAAGCGAGGGATTCATGTATATCGTCCGAGATAAAAATATTGCCGTACCCGAGTAACACACTCTACTTTTCATCTCCATCTATGAGAAAAACTAGCAAATACGAAACAAAATATAAAGAAAAGTAGAACACCTACAATACCTACTCCAACAGACAATTTAATACTATCCTTCGTTTGGTGTCGTTTTCATTTAATAAATAGGTTTTAAGAAATATTTCGAAGACCTCCACCATACGATAAAATGTTCACTTGTAACTTAGTTTGCGAGGTGCTTCATATCTTTTAATTTTTATAAGTAAACTTGATACCTATTCACTATCGACTTAAACTTACGAAAAAGTATTCACATTTACACAAATAATTACATGTCAACCACAAATAAACTAAAACTTCTGAAATTACTTAAATCAAAGAGAAAAATTGCGCTTGTTTTAATTATACTTATTTCTTTTTCCGAAACGAAGACCATAAAAATGTTTGCCTACATTCATCCATGTTCACGACGATAAAAATAAAAATAAAAACACGATGCCTGTGCCTATTATTTTCAATTTCAAAACCAAATTCATATTTTTTATGGACTGCCGACAGTATATTTGATTCTACATAAATCACACTTGTTCAGTTTTCAAATTGGTTTTAATCCCCAGAGATTTTCTGTTTCACGTTTTAGTCCCGAAAGAATAAGCAGTAATTTTAGCTCCAAATGTTCTGGGATGAAAACATCGTTTTTCGAGTAGATGAGATGAAAATAGTTTTTTGCTGTCAGGCTTTCCAAGCTAGCCAAAGGCATCTGATAAAGCTTTACGGCTGCTAATGATAATAGCCGGCGTCAACGGTTTAACGTACCTAAAACTACGGAGCACATTGTGGGTGAACGTGGCGATCGGGTACAAAACCCGATAGACGCTTACTCTATTATACGAGTATATTATCTGCCAAGCAGCCAAGTTTTTCTCAAGCTGATTGTATACATTTTGTGTGCGTGTTAATCGGCGTTTAAGCTTGATATAACCTTTCCGATTTACGTATAAAGTGAAATTGACCTTTCAAAATTATGGAAAAACTCTTTCTCTCTTTCACACACAGCGTTCAAACATATTCTAATCATACTTAACCCTTATACGGCTGTAGTTTTATTTGTCGTAAAGATTTTTACTGCTTCCGATCACCTTTGACGCGGGCCCTATTGCCAATCGGCCATAAAGCGGCCTGCCTAGGGACCAGGGTTTCAATGACCAGACGGTATCCATATACTGTAGACCTCTATATAACGTGTAATGAAATATACTGAAACTATTTTAATGGTTAATTTAGTCTATGATACTGAACAACTATCCCCAAGGATCATAGGATTATCGAAATATGAAAAATATATGTATATATAAAAATATATACATATATTTTTCATATTTCTATAATCCTATGATCCTTGGGGAAATAAAAATTTCTCCGTACAAACTCGAATCAGATGATCGGTCAACTTGTATTGCATGGGAGGCCAAAAAAGTTTTTCATAGTTTGGTATATGTTACTTTGAAAAAGTTGTTCAGTACAGACTGAATTCACCCTTTGAATAGTTTCAGTATATTTTTTGTTTAAATTATTTAAGAGTTTTGTTAGACACTGTATACAAAACGATTTTTTTTGTTTGTTTGTGCAAGCATTATGGCAAGGCGAGGGCAATCTTGACGATATTTTACGCAGGTTGAATAAAGTGTACTTAGGTCGATGAAGACAATAGTTGATTGTCCTATGTTTTTAATATTTTGCTCAGATCCTTGCTATCATCATATCAGTCACAGGAAGTCCACAACTGGACATAGGCCTGCACCAAGGATTTCTAAAACGACCTGCTTAGTTTACGAGAAATTATTATAAGTATTATACAATAACTTTTATTTTTACAGGGCGTGATGCCGTCGAAAACTCAATCCCGAATATGAATAACCAAAAATCCGCCATCAAACCGCCTTTATAAAACTTCCTTACGGAATACGATTAACGTCATATAAAAACCTTAAATAAATAGCTCCACTTTAAAATCGCTTTTAAAGTCGGTTCCTCGGCGATAAAAGTGAATAAACTGTGTTCCGTTAGATGAAATATCGGCAGCTTGCTCGTGACGGGCAGTAGGTAAGGCTGAATGTGTAATGGCCGTAAGATTAACTTTATATTGGTAGAGTTGCAAAGACAAGATTGTTTAGTTACCGATCAATTTAGTGGGGCACCTCTAGCCATTGACAAGCGTGTGTAGGTTACGGTTATCACTTATAAAAGAGATATCACTTGTTAAAGTTGGTTTCTAAGCAATAAAAGTGTACTCCATTACATGAAATATCGGCAACTTGCTCTTAACGGGCAGAATGTGTAATGGCCTCAGAACCAGATTTATACTGTTGAGATTAACATTAAGTCAAGTGGCGAGAACGCAACAATAAAGGTTGCAAATATTTTGACGAACAACTTAGATTTGATGTTATAAAAATAATAAAACCCTAATGGTATTTTCACATTCTACGCGTATCCCACTGCCTAGTAAATAGCAAATAAATGTACCTGTAATACTCATATAAAAACTACACTATATTTATCTATTTAGTGAACTGACTATAACACTGAGTATAAACACAAAGGAAACCATAGCCTAAAAAAGCATAGTACTTGTTATATATCTCGTTATAATAATTACAACGTCAATTTTTTTAAAGTTACCTTATTGCGTTTATAAATAGGATTAGCCATAGGAAATTTCTTCCTTATATTTATTTAATACTCGTTGCTCGGCTCGCCCTGTTAGCAGAAACAATGTGAATTGTGCGTTATATTCCCAACTTGATGATAAAAAGGCGGTATAATTTTCCCACTTGCATATTATGGCCGAAGTATTTGCGAACAGCGTAAAGACTAGCCATTTTCATCGTGTTTAACAGGAAAGTATTATGTTAGTTAATTCATTCTTAGTTGTTTCGTACCTTTTTATCAATTTCTGTTTGTTTAGAAGAAGATACTTAAGGTTTTATTTTTGGACACGAAATATTCATTTAAGTATTTATTTTAACACAATACAATGCTGGTAAGAAATTTTACAGGTACAACAAAATTATAAAAGGCACTTTTACCATTATTATTATATATTAAACGCAATTAATAATTTTCACTTTTTATTATTCCATTATTATATGTTTAGGTCTTCAAAATAACTAATCTAAACTTAACTTTTACGAAAGAAGAAGGTTTCTTTTCCTTTTTTTGGTTTCGTAGATACCTATATATTTACTTTATAATTTTTATTTCACTTGATTAGATTCGATTTCATATATTAGTAATTGATTGAAACATATCGAGTATCCTAAATATTTTTTTATCATGACCAAAAACGAAAAAGAACACCAACAAGTTGTCAAAAACAATATGACACGTGTCCTTTCGTATAATTTGCAGATTCCTAGGAAGCCGCGGCAGTAACAGAGCGTCGCGAAAAATTAAAAAGTTTGGGTGGACGTAATTCAAATCATAGACCTACAATTCTTTTACTACGTAAATTCAAATTCTGTGCGAGGTTATTCTGCTTCCCGCCAATGTTTCCCCCGCGCACTATGCTGCTTGCTCATAGACAATGGAAAAGCGGAATTTTCACGTGTATTACGGTAATGAGTTATGACCGACGAGGTTTGTTTATTATTGACGCTTTTTATCTTTTAGTTTTTTAAGTACATAAAAGTTGATTGCAAATCGGTCGTCAGCCCCAGATCACGTATTATAAACATCTTCAAATCTAGGATTTTGATAGTTAACCCTAGCCCTAGCCGGACATAGACGTATATTACACTACATCACAATCACATACTTATTCAAAAAATATTTTACGCCTTTTACTAAAACTCATTTTCCTGAAAGTCATAAATCTGTTAACGTAGCAGAAACAATAAAAAAGAAAGTTTAAGTTACCGGCGATTTGGTTATAGTTCATTAACAACATAAATTTAAACATGTTCTTATAAATTAATAACTATCTGCTTATTATTCCACTAATAACAAAACGAAAACAACTAAAACGATATAATTAATATTTGAGATTTTGATCGTATCTTATTTTTTTGCCCCTTTTTAGGGTTTCGTACCCAAAGGGTAAAAACGGGACCCTATTACTAAGACTTCGCTGTCCGTCTGTCTGTCTGTCCGTCATCAGGCTGTATCTCATTAACCGTGATAGCTAGACAGTTGAAATTTTCATAGACGATGTATTTGTGTTGTCGCTATAACAACAAATACTAAAAATAAAATAAAATCAATATTGAATGGGGCGCCCATACAACAAACGTGGTTTTTTATAGATAACGTACAGAACACTTCGTGCGCGAGTGAGACTGGCATTCGGTTGGTTTTTTACATTTTACAAATAAATAAACCTTTAAACAAATAGTTTTATGAAACAATTTAAATTAATTTTGTTAAAAAAATGTTATTACTCCGTTAAAGAATATCTGGAAGACCAAAAATTGTAAATGAAGGTAGGTCTTAGTAATCGAAATATATGAATGTAAGTAAAAATAAATATGAAATTTTGTATGTTATATAATTTTAAGTAGTATTTAATTAATTAATTAATATGACATTTAACAATTTTTACACATATTAAGAAGATTTTGAATTTTGATAATATTTTATATTGCAACACCCTAACAGGGTATTTATGTACATTTAACTAATTAATATAAGAAAAATTATATGATCTGAATATTGTTATAATGTGCATGTAAGAAATTAATAAATTAAACTGAAACTGAACAAATGTTCAATACCAAAAAATATTTCAATAGTGAAGTAGGTTGGGAAAAGTTATTTGATTGGTCGATTGGCTGTGACAGCGAATGTCTGAGACCTTATCTCAAAGTTTCAACTTTGGAACTCTTGGATTCAAAGCCCATTATAAAATGGAAGATTTGAAATATTGAAAAGCGAATTTCCTACCTGCCATTTTTGGTTTAGACGCGGAAGATATTTTTATGTTTTGTAAGAAGTATTATATTTCTTACAGTAATCTAGTAGACCGTGTTCTTAGACTTGTAGTAATTAATAAGAAACATCTTCTTCACAGTACCTACTTATGAGTAATATAAAAGCCTTCATTGCACAACACTAGCTATTACGTCTTTATCTCTAATGACGCAGAGTATTTTTTGTGGGATTTGCGGCCCTGGGCTTTTTCTGCTTAGAAGTCACTTTTAGCTTGATGATAGGCGAGGTGAAAACATAATTCAAATTAGTGATGGGTTGCTAGCCGCATCGCTTATTAACAAAATTCTCAATTTCAACCATTCCCTCGATTGGTACAAACATTGCACCCAAATATATATAATCCTGAAACCAAATGGTAAACTACATGGGCGTACCCAGGTTCTAGGCCAGGTTCTAGATTCTAGAAGGGGGGGGGGGGACAAATCTGATTTTTTATAAGCATAGAATTAAACAACTAATCATGTTTTTTTATAAATATTTACTTTATTCAAGAAACTACGAAACTAATACAATATTAACTAAATAAAATACAGCCTTAATTAACCAAACGCAAAATTATTAAAAATAACTTATATTAAATTATATTTATATAAAAAATGAGGCCAAGTCACTGCCGTCAATGTGCAAAGTACCCAAGAGGCTGGTGGCATTTCTGCGTTGGATAGCAATACTTAAACACTGTCCTAAAATAAAAAAACATCTGTAGTATAACAATAGCTCTGATGTAAATCGGTTCATTCGTTCGAAAGTTATTGGGGGTGAACGATGGAAAATCTGGTAACAGCTAGCCCCTCTGCCCCCCTCGGTACGCCGATGGTAAACTACACGTTCCGAAATAGCTATGGCGATACAAAAGCAATCTCTTACAATAAATTATAAAGAGGAGTTATCTCATCTTCATAATATCTGCCGTTAGGCCTTCTCTGGCCTTCTCTTCGTTCACATCACCTATATATATCTTGGTTCTGTGCTGCCCACAGAATCAAGATATATATAGGTATCGGGTATATTAAATACAATTTACGTAGTCACAATTTCAGTCATTAGAATCCTAAAGTCAAAGTGAAATATTTTTTATTCAATGTAGGATATATTTATCTCTTATTGACGGTCATTTATTATATTTGATATTTATTTTACTTCACAAGCTACAAAGTAAAGAAACCCAGTTCAGTAGTACCACAGATTAAGTACTAATTATCACGTATAGAAGACTTACTCTTTAATTTAGATACCTAGATATATATATTGTAAGCCAATTTCTTTCTTATTGCTCTAGACAAACGATTCATGTAACTGATTTTTTTCCCCTTCGAAGTGGTCGCCACGCGCATAGTTATTATTTAGGTATATTTCCGATATCTAAACCGGGATTAACACAGGCCTGGTAGTACCTAACTTTCTGTCACCAAAACCTATCCACTAAAACTTTGGAACACAGCACCCAGATTATCTAGCCAAGCCGAGCTGATCAATTTACCATCAACGTCGAATTACCCTCACGTTGAATTTATCTACGTATTTTAGAAAACGCTTTGACGTAAATCAGTCGAGGTGCGAAATTGAGTTAGCTACGAAAATGTAAATCTGTTGTATGTAGTGCTGGATATACATAGCTGGGCCCGTGGGCGCGATTTCTTCCGCCCACTCAGCGCGCTTTATATTCGTATAACTCATAATCGTTTCGAATGGCTGAATTTAGTTCCTTATTTTCGAGTTTCTTGCTTGTTGGGCAGAAAAAAAATTAGAATGTATCTGCTTGTAGTTCTGCGTAAGTTGTAAGGGCCAATTGAGGAAATGGGCGAGAATCGGGATTATGTCATTAGGCGATGCGGCTATTAAAAGAGGCTCTGGGTCTTACAGCCCTAGGCTCAGTCTACATCCATAAATATAACGTGATAGTGTATCAGTATCTTTATTTAGTATAGGCGGAAAAAGTCTGAAGAAGAAAAACTTTACCAATTTTTTTATTTGGTTCTCTAACTAGCTGAATAACACACAAGTTTAAAAAAGTTAGAGGCTTGACCAAGAAAAAAAAATAAGAGCAAACTGACCTCACTATGAACCAACGCTGAAATCAACTAAGCCAACTGAACCACTTATAAAACCTTAAAAAGCCCCTTGATTGCCAGCACCCTGGGTTTTTGGCGACCAACCGCATCACTGCTACCTGCTACACAACAGCCTTTCTGATATTATTGATCTGCATAAATTTATTTCGACCGCATCCTCATAATTTCGACCTTTGGGGCCGCGGGCCACATTACACGACATAAAGGTTAAATTACACATAATTTAACCTTTATGTCGTGTAATGGTTTTGTTCGTTGGAGGCATATATAACGTATGCCGTTATATTATGTTTTCATTTTTCGCTTTTGAACCTGATCTTCAATCTTGACACGGATAAAATGAGTAAGAGTGTTCAAATAGTCGTTTTTTAGGAGTTCGTTCCCAAAAAAACGGGACCCTATAACTAACCCTCCACTGTTCGTCCGTCCTTTTGTCTATCTGTCATCAGGCTGTATCTCATGAACGGTGTTAGTTAGACAAGTGATATTTTCACAGACGATGTATTTCTGTTGAAGATTTAACAATAAATACTAAAAACAGAATAAAATAAATATTTAATGATTATTTTTGCCATTTCTTTGCTCGATATTAATAATGGCAACCGATAGACGCTTGAAATATTTACAGAATGTTAAGTTGTATATCGGCTTTAAAAATAAATAATTAAATAGATATTTAAGGGGGGCTCCCATACAACAAACATGATTTTTTATAAACAATGGTACGGAACCCTTCGTGCGCGAATCCGACTTGCACTTGGCCGGTTATTTAACGACTTTCGGTATCTGTATGAAGTATGAATTAGTTCATACGAATGTATATTTTCTTTGTCAATATTAAGTGCTTTCAGGAACGCTTATCTCAGCTATTAAAAACACATCTGTAAAAAAGTATTACCAATACTTTCTTTGCCTTATGGTTATCACACTACAACGGTCACAATAATAATATAAAGAAATAACCTTCTTCGGTCGGCACACTCGATATTGGTACGAGTACGAATAACAAAAAATCCGGCCAAGTGCGATTCGGACTCGCTCTCGAGTCTTTTGTACCACTATCAATAAAAATCACGTTTGTTGTATAAGAGCCCAACTTAAATATTTATTTTGCTGTGTTATTAGTATTTGTTGTTATGGTGGCAACAGAAATACATCAACTCTGAAAATTTCCTGCCTGGTGACAGACGGACGGACAGCGGAGTGTAGTAATAGGGTCCGTTTTTTACCCTTTGGGTTCGGAACCTTAAAGCTCACGTAAATCTTACAAATATTTTTTAAGCCTTTTCCACAAGAGGGGAATGCTGCTCACATAATAATAATATGAATATATAAATCGTCACGCTACCTCCATGTTCGTCTGCCCCGGCTTTTGGAAAACCACCCAGTACGAACTACGAACAGCCACGAAGAGGTCAGCGAGTGTTAATAAAAATAAGTTTGAAAAGTAAGTTACAACTTGATAAAAATATAACTCTACTATTACTCACTACATTCAAAATTTATGAGTTGGAAAATGTGAAGGATCTGCAAAGTCGTCCGCGAAGAGATTTTTTTTATTATTTTACGTCTGTCTCATAAAATGTGTCGTAAACAGTCTGAGCTGAGAATTATGGTAAATCTGTATTTATTGTGATGGTATGTACACATTGTACAATCCCAGGGAGAGGCAATAAATAAATATATTTAGGGACAAAAAATATTGATTAAGCTAGCCCCAGAGTAAGTTCGAGACTAGTGGTATGGGATACTAACTCAACGATACTATATTTTATATCAAATACATATATAGATAAACATCCAAGACCCAGGACAATTTGAAAAAGGCCATTTTCCAACTTGCCCTGACCGGGGATCGAACCCGGGACCTCTAGGTGGCGGACAAGCATGGTGACCACTACCCATTTTTGAAACGCTGAGACACTAAACGATTGGTTTTGCCCATACAAATAACCGTTTTGTGACTTAGAATTTAAAAGATGAGGTTCATTAAAAATCGTAACTACACCGGACGTTCTTAAACGATTTGACATTTGTACATTTTGACACTCGTGCCATCCGACTACCCAGTAAAATTCTAAGTCTATGACCCATACATTATGGCTGTTTGTGTCCGGAGTGGTCTCGCTAGCCTAATCATAGAAAAAATTACTAGTTAGTTCGAAAATATAGATCGTTAAAAATACGAACTTGATGTCCGTGAAAAAAAAAGAAATACTGTATGGGTACGATGGGCGACAATAAATAAAACAGGCCAAATAAAATAAAAAAAAACGAAGTAAATATAAAAGCAAGCCTTGAAAACTGTGTTCCAGAAATAGAATTAAGTATTTATTAGCTGTTATTTTGCATATCTTCAAAACAATTTTATGAAATAACTTTTATGTCAGTATTTAAAATACCTCTTCCAAATTCCAAAGCGGACATAGAATAACAAAGTAAAGACATGAAATCATATTTCCCGAACAATATTCGTCACAAATTCGAAATCCTCGATTTATTTACTCCAAACCAGATGATCCAATCCGGAATCCGCTGAAGAAATTCTTTAAGCTGCTGTTAAGTGGAGTGTGATGGGATTACGCCGAACATTTCCGCATTTTCATTTCAGAATTGTAAGAGAGGTGTACACTGTCCCTTAAGTTGAGGGCCACTAGGCAAGCGGAATATGTACTTTTATTTTTATGTATATTACGATTTTTACCTGACTAGCAATGTTCACTAAATACTATTAAACAAATAGTCATAGGTAAAACGTTTTGTTAAAAGATGTTTTATGATATTTGTATCGGATAACTAAATTGAACTTATTTGCGGGTATGGTACGAGCAATGTAGTAAACTGGATAGATAGATAGATAGATAAATTCTTTATTGTACATAAAAAGACACAATTAAAATACAGTAAAAAAAAACACAATAGAAAACATAACATATTATCTTGTCCTTAAGTTATTTTATCATGTTTCTTGTTGCATACTTAGCTGTATTGCTTTTGAGTACGAGGATTTGTTCTGCTCTTCGCACGATTTCCTTGACGAAATCAAGATACGAGTAGCCTACCATCAGATAGTCTATTTTGAGTCCACCTTTTTTGCTGGAACCCGGCGGAGACGTATAACCAGAAGGTATAATTTGTGAATAGGTAAGCTATTTTAATGGCCACACCTTGAGCGTTGTACAGAGTTCTTAAGCTGCGCCGTGTCTAAGAGATTATAGCGCACATTCGTCATTGTCACGCGAACGAATGCGGGATTAATTTGAATAGAAATCATGTGTCAAAAGAGAGCCTTCGGGCGTGCTCTACAGCTTGCATACAAATATTTTGGGGTTCTGGTTTGAGCTATGTGATTTTCGGCCTAGAATAGGACCACTTCATATCTTTCGGTGGTTGAACCACTCTATATACGTACCTGGCTTTCCCACCGTCAATGGCGGTTATAAAACTAAACTAAAACATCTCTATGAATAACTGCATTCCCTTGGGTGGCAGTTGAAAGTTAAACATTGTATTTGTGCGAAAAAAAATTCTCAAGGAGTGCTGAAGTTAGGTGGCGGCCAGATATAAATTCACAACCAAATCAATCATAACACGTACAAAAAAAAAAACCTTGACCAATAGCTTTAAACAAAGATAATAAAACATTGTTTTTAAATTTCAGAGATAAAGTATATACTTAACGTGAAATATGCAAATCAAAAAGCTTTCGGCATTATTTTGTTCGGCTTATCTTGTAATACGCATTACCATAGACTAAACGATCTTCAAATAACGTGTCTAATCCACAATAGACTTCAAAGATATCTCACGCGAGAACATTGAGTTATGAGAATGTAGAGCAGTCATTTTAATCCGGTCAGATACGGGTAAGTATGCCAGATAAATCCGTTTACCAATTCACCATCATCATCCGAACATATTCCCGGTTGCATATTTAGTCTTTCTAACGTGAGGCAGGCCAATGTGTATGTGCTACAGGACGGTCAAAAATTTGATCTCGTTGAAAATACTACTTTCATGAGAAGCACAGTAGATTCAAAACTTCAATGGGATGCCCATATTTCTAAACTCGCTAAAAGGCTTAGCTCAGCGGCTTACGCTATTAGGAAAATCAGTCAGTTGACAGATGTAGCAACTGCTAGTCTAGTTTACTTTAGTTACCTACTTTAAATTTCATAGTCTGATGTACTACGGGATTCTTCTATGGGGAGTGAAGCTGATATACAGACTATTTTTAATTTACAAAAAAGGACAATTCGTTTTATTTACGACTAGCTGATGCCCGCGACTTCGTTCGCGTGGACATTATGACTCCGGCGTATAAATATAAATAAAAACTAATGAGAGAGAGAGAGAGAGAGAGAGAGAGAGAGAGAGACAGAGGGAGAAAGTACTTGTAACAGTGTTAGGAGTTAAAAGTCAATATTATTTTAATTCTTTCCTTCGGGAGCCAATATGAAAAGAGCTGAAGTGTAACTAACCCTGGAGAAAGCCACAATAAGTAGGCCATGCGAAAAACTAGTCCTTAGATCGACATCAGCAGATTTAAGCCTCTAAAACTGTGACTTATTTTCATAGCAAAGCAAGTTAACATATGGAACTGTGTATTTTCAAAAGGAAAATTGTTGGGGATGAGTGGCATACGCGGAATAAATACAGTTTCACTGGCATCACTCACTTACTGTGAGCTTTAAGTGTCTCAGCAGACTATGCCGAAGTTTAGTGGCTAAAGTTCAGTGTCTAAAGTTCGGTGGGGATGACACACTAAATAAGCTGAAGTTCAGCTGCTGAAGTTCGGTGGAAACGCCGGACAGTAGTGATGTGCCGATATGAGAATTTAATCTTCCGTCTTTGGCACGTCTGCGGCGAACGGAAACGGGAGCGGAAGAGAGAACGGAAGTGGAAGAGGGAACGGGAACGGGAGCGGAAGCGGAAGCGGGAGCGGGACTGGGAGTGGCAGCGGTGGCGGCAGCAGCGGCGGCGGAGGCGGCGGCGTCGGCGGTGGCGGAGGCGTCGGCAGCGGCGGCGGAGGAGTCGGCGGCGGCGGCGGCGGCAGCGGCGGCAGCGGCGGCGGCGGCGGAAGCGGCGGCGGCGACGTCGGCGGAAGCGGTGGCGGCGGCGGCGGCGGCGGCGGCGGCGGCGGCGGCGGCGGCGTCCTCGGCGGCGGCGGCAGCGGCGGAAGGTGCGGCGGCGGCGTCGGCGGAAGCGGTGGCGGCGGCGTCGGCGGCGGCGGCGGCGGCGGGAGCCGGAGAGGGAGCGGGAGCGGGAGCAGGAGTGGGAGCGGAAGTGGGAGCGGGAGCGGAACGGGTACGGGTACGGGTACAGGTATGGGTACGGGTACGGGTACGGGTACGGGTACGGGTACGGGTACGGGTACGGGTACGGGTACGGGTACGGGTACGGGTACGGGTACGGGTACGGGTACGGGTCCGATTCAGGCAAAAGCATCGGAAGTTCGGCGTTATGTGTTGCTAGTAATGCAAATAACATTGCAGACATGCATTGGCTGAAATTCAGCCGCTGAACTTCGGCATACAGTACTGAGACATTAAGTTGGGTTCCGTTACACAGTTTCGGCGGAGTCAAATTTCGCATCAGCATTATTGGCCCTCCGACATTAAGACATATTTTGTAAGCCGTGAGTCCATTTGCTGCAAGTGAATTAAGAAACTCAACTGGATAATTGGTGGCGTCGTCAACAACACTATCCAAGAAATCTAAATATATATCTATATATCTAAATATATATAACTCAAAGGTGACTGACTGACTGACATAGTGATCTATCAACGCACAGCCCAAACCACTGGACGGATCGGGCTGAAATTTGGCATGCAGGTAGATGTTATGACGTAGGCATCCGCTAAGAAAGGATTTTGATCAATTCTACCCCCAAGGGGATAAAATAGGGGATGAAAGTTTGTATGAAACTTTGTCAATTTTAAACCGATCGGGCTGAGACTTTGCATGCATAAAGCTACTATGACGTAGGCATCCCCTAAGAAAGGATTTTGATAAATTACACCCCTACGCGAGCGAAGCCGCGGGCACAAGCTAGTTAACAATAATTTGCGTCATAAGTTTTTTATTAATTGATTTTTAATTTTTTGGTGTCAATATGGCGCGTTCACATAACCAAGAATTTTCTGGTGTGTTATGCTCTGAAGGTCCGCAAATACTGAACTTATAAGTTCTACTTCGGACGAAACAACTTCTTTTTGAAAAAATTTCAATGTACACACACGTTTTTTTTACTCTTTTATTATAGTATACATTTAGTATGTTTTTGTTCAGCGGCAACAAAAAACATCATCTATAAAAATTTCAACTGTCTAGCTATAATGGTTAATGAGATACAGCCTGGTGACAGACAGACAGACAAACAGTCGGACGGTCTAAGTAATAGGGTCCCGTTTCTACCCTACCCTATGGAACCCTAAAAATCGAATAAAATAAGTATTCATCGGGGGCTCCCATACTACAAACGTGATTTTTCATAGATTATGGTACGGAACCCTTCGCGCGCGTCCGACTCGCGCTTGGCCAGTTGTATTATAACTCAACAAAAAGTTCTCATCAGACTTAACAACTTTTGCTAAGGCGGCATTTTAATATTTCTTATAGTTTAGCTGGACCATTATAGTTCTGCATCATGTGTTCCATTTTCCAAAATCAATTATAGCCTATATGTTGCCCAGGCTTCACACCTATATAACAAAAAAAGTTTCATTCGAATCCGTCCAGTATTTCCGGAGATTAGCGTGTACAAACAGACAAACAGACAAACAGACAGACATTTTTTTTTATTTTCTTACTCTATTACTATATCTCCATCGCCCCAAATATTTTTTTTTGAAAAATTTTCTATGTACAGACACATTTTTTTTACTCTTTTATTATAGTATAGATTTAGGATCGAGAGACTCCTAAGAGAATTTTTTAAGAACATTGATATACTCACTTTACCATCCCAGTACATATTTGAAAATATAATGAACGTAAGAAAAAATATTGCCTAATTTAATAAAACAAGTGATTTTACGGGTAGAAATTACATGTTGTAAATAAATGATTTAGTTACCTCTTATAATACGCTGAAAACAGAAACTGTATAAAGTTTTATAATCCATTTGTAGAAGCAGACCTTGACATGAAAAATAAAAAATGTAAAGCTTATGTAAAGAAAGTACTGTGTGAGAAGACTTATTAAGGAACCGATGATTATTTTAAAGACAAAAACGTGTGGCTTGAACTTAGAGCGGGTCTCTCTTAAAGGTTTGTATACTCAAAAATATCATAATTTGAGAACAAGCGGTACATGTACTTTATTTACCAATTGACATTAATTTTAAATTTGACATCATTTTTAATTAATAATTATGACATAACAATGTATTCTTAGTCCACATATCTACCTAATTTTAATATCATTATATTATCATCATCAAAGTAAATTGACGTTTTAGGAGAAAATGCTGCAATGCAGTTTGTTACCGCTTCTTCTGTACTTGCTCTTAGGATACGGCGCACTATGGAAAATTGAGGCCGTTCACGGATCAAAAATCTGTAACTGCATGTTTTTTTTGTATTGTGATGAAATTTGGTGAACATATGCAGGAAGGTTTGGAGATTCAAATGAAGTATAATTTATAGTGTTTTATTATATATTTATATGTTTTTATTTATCATATAACGAGCATAAATCCTGCTCCGACCTTTATCACATTTTTTATCATATCTTCTAAAACCGCAAAAACCTGCAGCTGATATTTTGGTATTCTGTTTATGAATAGTTAGACGACTATTAATTAACAAAAAGTAGCGCGTGGGGAGACGTGAGTAATATTGAAAACCTTCGACTAAAAAAAAAAAACTACGTGAAAAATAAGGAATGTCACTTTTAAAGTAATTACTGAAAAATTTGTTACTATTTTGAAAATCAAAAAGCTTTATGGTAATAACCATAAAATATACTTTCTAAAATATATAATCCGTTTTCTATGTACTTTTGCCTAAGAATAAAAAATAATATCACGCATTAAGAGAAAAATATCCTAATGGATATTATAGTTTGACTATTAGATAACCTAATAAAATTACCATGATAGCCTAATTATGATATTCGTAAAAATCATTTTTGATATGCGTTTGTTCGACCATTTTCCACTGGGCGGTAACCTTACAAGGGACAGACGCAAATGTGATTGATATGATTTCGTAGGACAACTTACTTCAAGCGCGGTCTAGTTTATTCTATGCGGAGGTGTAGTTATTTTCAGCTGAACCTTGCGGTAAGATGCAATTTATGTGTGCTTTTCCCACAAATATGACTTTATAAGAACTTTATTGAAGAAAAATTGCTATCATTTGTGTTATTTAGAACATTTTAATGCGGAAATTCAGAACAATAAAATAAATTTAGGGTTTCTTACACAAAATTTTGGAACTATATTACCTATAAAAAAAATTGTAATAACAGGCTTGAGGCCCTTCGTCTTTGATTTGATCCCAACTTTCTTCAAATGATAGTTTAAGAGTTACAAAATAATAATAATGAAATTATTATATATGAAGTAATGTGAACCATGCGTTTTCAATTTTAAAATCCTGTTTGTGTGCTTCATTATAATTTTAATTGGATTTAGGTTGAATTATCAGTAGTGAATTCCAAGTAAAACCGAGACGTTATTGTATCAACATTCGGTTCCGCGAATTAAAAGTGTTATCGATGACTATTCACGTAAGTAGAATAATATTGTATCTTATTCCGCGTATGATTAACAAGGAAATTAAGAAAAAAATCGTTGTATGTAATATGTATATTTCTAACTCGTCAGTTTCATTCGAATCAATTTGATTGGAATTTAGATAACTTTGGGACGAAAATTTTAAGAAAGTTTAAATCTTAAATAAAATATGTATCAATAAGAATTATGTTATTTATTAATAGCAAATTTATAGCTTCCTTCTGACTAGAACAAAATTGTGATTTCTGATCACAAGTGTGTAATTTTTCTATCAATACTTTTCAGAGATATTAAACTAGTAGTTCGCCGCAAACTTAGACCTCGCGATTATTATTCGCGTTTTTGTTGATATACATCAGACCTTTGTAACACAATTCAGTTCCCTAAGTAATAATACCTAGATGTCGTTATCCAAAGTTAGAACGCGCTATGGTTTCGTTTGGTACATAATGGCGGACATTTTCATAAATATTTCAAAAACTACTGAACCAATTTTGATGCTCAATAAACTAAAAATTTTTTATTGATATTTCCTACATGCCTACCAAATTTCATCAAAATCGGACTATCGGTTCGGCAGTTATCGTGGTACAAACATACATACGTACATACATACAATGTGTTTTCGCCCCCAACTCGATTTAGAGACCTCGTTCGCTTCGCCCGCTCGGTCAATTATAAGTACAAATTTTAACATGATAACATGTCTAAAATCTCAACATGGGTTGCTAGGCCTCAGCCAGTATTAAGCCCTGTGTAGAGCCTGGTGGTTCTTATTTATATTTATCAATTAAGTCGTTAACTATGAAATTGCCGTTTAGTATGAAAAAATTTAAACGAATTTATTTCATGTATTTTTTATTTGTATTAATCGATGTATTCACCCATGCAATCAATGCATCTTTGCCAACGCAGTGGCAGTTTATTGATACCCTTCTTAAAGAAATCAGTTGGACTGGAGGCAACAAATTCTTTAAAGGCATTTTGTACTGCCTCTCGGGTATTGAATTTTGTTCCCGCCAAGAAGTTATCCAAATTCTGGAAAAAGTAGTAGTCTGTGGGCGCAAGGTCTGGTGAGTAGGGCGGATGACGGAGAGCTTCCAACCCCAGTTCTTGCAACTTGGAGACCGTCTGCTGTGTAGTTTGAGGTCGCGCGTTGTCGTGCAGGAGCAGCGGAAAGGAGCGATTGACCAATGCTGGTTGGAGAAGTGCCAGCTTCTCTATCATAGTGTTCAGTTCTTCACAGTACACATCTGCAGTAATGCTCAACCCGTTTGGTAAGAAGCTGTGATGAATCACACCGGCGCTAGACCACCAAACAGTGACCATCACTTTTCTAGGGGTAAGTTTTCGTTTAGGGCATTGTTTAGGTGCTGCACCAGGATCCAACCAACTTGCTGAGCGCTTGCAGTTATCAAACAGAATCCATTTTTTCATCGAAGGTAACAATGCAGTTCAATATTCCTTCATTTGTGTGTCTGTTGAGCAGTGCAAGGCACGTCTCGACGCGTGCTTCGCGCTGGCGATCATTGAGTTCGTGGGACACCCATTTGTCAAGTTTTTTTACCTTGCCAATTTGACGCAAATGGAACAATATTGTTTTGACGCTAACTTCGAAAGCTGCTGCTAATTCCGCCGTAGATTGTGTATCATCAGCTTCCACATTCGCCTTTAATTCGTCATTGTCGACCAAAGTCTTCGGACGACCGCGAGGTTCATTTTTCAGAATTTTTAAAATTTCCAGAACGGAAGCGAGCAAACCAATAACAAATGGTGCGTTGGTTTGTAGTGTTAGCTCCGTAAACGTCGTTGATGTTGCGTGCCGCTTGTGCCGCGTTGCTGCCACGACGGTACTCATATTCCATAATTACTCGAATTTTTAACGTATCCCTGATGACATAAAAGATTGAAATGGGATGAAAATGTAACACTAATCAATAAACAAATGACTACTTTTGGAAAAAGAATTCCATGTTTTAAAATAAAATTAATTTGAAATTAGAATTCTTAGCCACACAAAAATTATTTTGATTTGAAATGGCCAGTACTGCAGAACGGCAATGTCATAGGTAAAAACCTATTATTATTAAAAAAAAAACAACGCTGTGGATACTTATTGTATCATATACCATATCTACAAATAATCGTTTTAAATTCAATTTCCGCGAAACTTTAAATTGGTATTTGCAATTTTATACCTTTTTCATTGTATCTACTGAAATTCATTGCACGCTATGCATATCACTATGGAGAGGATCCTTATTATTTGTAAGTTAATGATCTGACGTCAACACCTACGTATTATGAAATCGAAAGAAAAAATTTACAATAATCAAGTGATATAAATATAAATAAATGATTTTTGACTTTGAAAAAAAAAGCACAAAGCTTCAAGTCTGGGGTCTACTACCTATCCTAGGTGATTTGATGAGGATACCTACTGTTTTTTACTCATAGTCGATTGTCGTCTGACCTCCGCAACCTGAAAGGTAGACCTGAACCAATCCTTAGATAGGATTGAGCATACGCTAGACGTCGTCTGGGATACACAGCTCTACGTGCAGCTTCCGAAGCAAGGAATCGCCTTACTTTTTGGATAATCAGGTGATTGAAGCCTGCAATATCCTAACCAGACTGGAAACAAATTTGATTTGATCCCACTACTGGACTGGACCACGGAGGCAGTCGACTATTTACCAAGTAGTTGGTCAAAAGTATTTTATTTTCTTAGTAATTACTAAAAATAATTAGCTACTTAGGCCACAAGTAAAAATATGCTACTTATGAGATAGACGTACTACGATTGTTTAAAATGTGTCTCGCAAAGTATTAAGAAGTTTCTCTAATTTCGGTGCAGCCCGTTTGACATCTGGCATTCCGGATATCTGTTCTATACATAAAATCTCAACAGCAAAATGTGATGTTATACTGTCGTCTCAAGGGCGGTATGCTTTCCATGTTATATCGATTTATCATTTGTTGTTCACGTGAATTCGACGTAAGATATGTCGGAAGAGTTTCATGTCATCTCCAGCACTGAGGTATACATCAAAATTTAGATACTCAAGTTCATCTAATGTAAAAGAAGTGATATACATAAATGAGGTGACTTGTATAACGGATAATTTGATTTATATGTTATGTGATTGTTTTATCTTTAGATTTTATTTTTGGTTACTTTTTAGAAGAATTTGTATTAGTTACCTACTTTTTATTATGATCATTATTGATTTGATTAGTCAATAAAAATAGATAACTGAGACTAAAGGCTCATTTACACAAAGTTTCTTACCTATTGCATAAAATTTAATTGAATTTGCATGGTTGACGTTTCGTTTAGAACATGCAAGTCATTTACATTGAACTGTGTAAATGAGCCTTTTATAACGTAATCATTAAGCAATTCTGTTTAGATAAATATATTGACTTTTAATCTTAAAATCCCTTTTTTGTTATGTATTCCTTTGTATAATAAAGATGAATTATTAAGCTACAACTATCAAAATTTTACTTGACAAAAGCAGTCAAAATAGACCTCCGTAAATTGTGCAAGTAGAAGTGACGTAACTGGTAC
Organism: Acrobasis suavella; assembly: GCA_943193695.1. Lineage (NCBI taxonomy): Eukaryota > Metazoa > Arthropoda > Insecta > Lepidoptera > Pyralidae > Acrobasis > Acrobasis suavella. Next base: position 38,459,169 of record OW971928.1, read on the forward strand.
TTCCTGTTCCGTCATAGATCCCGCCATCTGCTCCGACGTGACTTTGTCTCGGCTACGTAATAAATTAATAGCTAACTCGAAAATCCGCTTCGAGTAAGGTTACCATTAACACTGGGACAATTTTATTTTTGGAAAAAACTTTTTGCTCTCTTTCAGTACTTTACACTCTTCTCATCACGTTCCCGACGCTCAGAGGGCTCTATGGTTTTATTTTTATCTTGCTTACACAACACATGGTGTATTTCATATGTCATAAATAACAGTTTTTTTTTTTAGATTTTATATTATATTAACGTTATAAAAGAATTAATGATATCAAAAATAAGTAATTTAAAAAAGGCTATAATTACGTTAAGCTTTTGGTCACGACTGTCTTTAATAATAAAAAAAAATGTTATCCTTAACTTTAATTTAAATATTTGATATATTTAAAAAACGAAATAAAACACATTTTTACTTATAAAAACACAGGCAACGAGAGAAAACCATGAACACGCGAAGAAGAAACAAGGAAAATTAAGAAGATGGTCACCCTCACCTCGCAAGAGTTATGCCAAGCATTCTAACACAGATATAAGTTTACTGAACTATTTATGACAAAGCTTCACTTTTGGATATTATACTAACTGTTTTGTTGCCGTGACGTTGAATTTCGGAGAACTGGTAGATGAAGACTCAAAGTCTGATTTGAACCGAAATATTTGACGATAGTTGAATGAGCGAACACTATGCCTCTCTATGTAGCCACTTCTGGAAGTATCTGGACCTACTTTCAAAAATGGACAATATCATTAAAATTCACTTTCTAGATAATAACACCTTTCGCATAGCGTCATGCCTGCGCCTCGGCGCCGTGACCAACGCCCCGCATAGCTGCCTCTGCGGCGATGCCGTCGACCGGCTGGGCCACCATCTTGCTGCTAGAGCGCGGGCCGTATGGCACGTCATGACAGCCACCGTTCTCATGTCAAAATTAATATGGCAGCCGTTTTACAAACAATTGGTTAGGCGCAGGATGATGGCAAGAGACCGGACGGAATGTTCCTTGTGCCCTGGAGGTCGGGAAGACCGCTAGTGTGGGACACGTGTCGAATTCTGGCGCCTTCGCATCTTCAAGGTAAAGTTAGAAAGCTGGCACGGCTGTAGCATCAGCTGAATCCCTCGAACGGCGCAAGTATGCATGCCTTGGAGAGGCATACATATTTGAGCCATTTGGGGTTATAACGTTGGGTCCGTGGACAAGTTCTGCACGTGAGTTTATTAACATTAATATCCTTTTATGTAAGCACATCCCAATTACCAATGAGCTTGAAATTGGCGATTATTACTAGACAAGGCGAGTGGTCTACGCTCTAGTGTATATTGAATACTAGCTGCCTTAGGGCGTGTTCAGACGACCCGCGCTGACCACGCATTGGACCTGCACACGCGATGCTCGCCTTGCACCCGCATTCGCCTTGCGCTCGTCCAGGCACGCCCCGCGCTCGCTTATTTTAGTACGACTAGTCGAAGCGCGGGCGCAACGCGTATACGGGTGATCGCGGGAAGGGCGTAACTTATACGCGTATGCGTGTGGACTTCGGTAAATGCAATTTGAGTTGTAATGATGTGTGATAAGACTCAAATTATATGCAACAAATTTCAAAGTGGGTTTAACGCGGGAATTGACGCGCGTGACGCGCAGTTAGCATGCGCGTATAGTCTGAACGCGGCTTACTCGTAATTATTAACAAAAACAGATTAGGTATAATCCGAAAGAGCGGAAATCGGGAAAATCTCTACTTATCGGTTGTAAATTAATTAAACTTCCGAAACAAGTTTCAGATAATCCCCGCTGATGCGCCGGAATAAAATCAAAACTTCTGCGATTTGCCTCGTCTAATGTTCTTACAATTTCAAGGGTTTCAGGATTATTCCCAATTCTTAAATTAGGTTAGGTAGTTAACTTAGTTTGCTCAGAATACCAGACACAGTAGTTAAATAATGAATTTAGGCCGGGAGTCATTATAGCCATACACAAAAGGATGTGCCATGTGTAGGGTTGCCAACTCTAAAATTTGGCAACTAGGACAAGACGCGTGAAAACCCCGGATTTTAGAGCCCAGAACCCGGACATGTCAACAAGTTTTTTTAAACATAGTGTAATAAAAAACAGTTAAAATGTCATAAATCACCTTTTTATTTATTTTCAGACCTTAAAATTAAATTAGGGTCATATTTTAGCATCATTTAAAATGTACCTAACAAAACAGAATCTTATTATAGTTTGCTTTAATAACAATTATTGATATACTCTGTTAAGAAAACAAAACCTTATTTAAATGTTAAACCTAACAAAATTAAATAAATTTTTAACAAAAATCTTAAAAGTACTGAGACCATCTTAGTACACAATAGTGTACAACACTCTGTTTTCAAGATGTAAGCAAAAAATAAAAAAAGGGACCCCCCGCCCTCGGGCTCAATTCGGAGGGGTAAGGACTTTTAGTATGTTTATCTCCTAACTAGTCCAAACAAAGTTCCTAAGTCAAATTTTCTGCTTTCGACTTTTCCATCCAAAACTTATTCGTTGACTGGACTATAAGTAGGAGAACAAAAATATCTTGCCTTGAGTTGAATACAACATTATTCAAATAGTTGAGAAGCGGCCGGTTAGAAAACATCTTGTTTTGTTGCTGATAACGTCTTTAAAGTAACAAGCATAATTACCAGAACTTTTCGAGTGAATTCTTTACGAAATTATGACATCAAATTCCGAAAAATCGATACCCATTTCTACTTGATGAAGTGCGTGACTACCAATGTTTTTCATGGCGCAACGGTTACATTATTTACGATAGTCTGTGTTGAAATATCGAAACACAAACAAAACTAATAATTGGGCGATAATGACGTTTTTAATAATTCACAGTTGATTTCTCGTTAGTCTAATGGAACTTTCACTACACCAAAACAATTTTTAAATTAAGAAAAATTCGCTCCATAGTGCAGCTCGGTGACGGCAATTAATTCGTAAGTTAAGCGACAACGGGCATGGTCTGCACTTGGATGGGCGACCACAACTGGCATGAAAGTTTCTCGAGCTCCACCGAGCTTCAAAAGGCAATTAAAGTCGTTGGTCTTAGCAGTCTAATTGTATGGCAGTCGTCAAAGTATAACGTCCACAGCTGGACATAGGCCTCTCCCAAGGATTTCCAAAGATCAAGAGCGGCCTGTATCCAGCGCTTTCCAGTGATCTTGGTCAAGTCGTCTGACCACCTCAATGATGATGATGAAGTATGTCAGATGCTTTTATGCATCTCGTCAAACCCCATAGAAATCGATTGATATTGTTACTATGAAATGTAAAAAAAATTAAGAACCTATTTCGATATGTTTATTCTCAAAAGTTATTCAAAGTCATGTATGAAAAAAGGAAAAGGCATAAATGGTATTCTATTAATGTGTGTGGTGACGTCAGAGTACAATCATTAGGCATTTGTGGCATCCTTAAGAAGCAAACAGAAAAAGTAAACGTCAATTCTAAAACAAACACTAATACCCCCATTTTATAGATAGCAGATTAAAGTGTCTCCCGAACCAATACATCTAACTTACAGGGCTTACCGGAGTAATGGATCATAGGTTTAACGGTCGTGTATCTCAGTTTACTAAAATATCAGACTTGGCCAAGACTTTGCGAACAATTTGAATATTAATTTAAGTTTTTAAAAACACTTTTGTAGCTTCGATATTAGGTAGATAAATCTTTTGAGCAACTTATTTGAGATACCTAATGGCTATGTTGGGTTTATAGGCTTTCGTTTATTGAAATTTTAAAAATTGTACTAATATGACATTTTTGCTTTGAAATACTTACCTAAACAACGAGAAATTTTTTTCCCATAAATTGCCATTATAGAGATAATAGAGAGTACACGAGTAAAGGTATAAGGTCATCTGATACGACACGACAATTTCATAAAGAATATCACCGAAGAAAAGATAGAAGGGAAAAGAGTACCACCAAGACCGAAGCATGAAACAGATAGAAGAGAACGCGAACGTCGTGACGTACAGAGAAATAAAACAGCAGGTGGACGAGAAAGACAAATAAAAGAAGATTCATACTCTATCAACAAGAGCAAAGCCCTAAAATATAGATAGATAAATTGCTAAACGAAAAATATTAATACTTAATCTGCGTAATTGTTTTATAAAATTTATTTCAATAATAAGTCGAAATCTAAATATATATAACTCAAAGGTGACTGACTGACTGACATAGTGATCTATTAACGCACAGCCCAAACCACTAGACCGATCGGGCTGAAATTTGGCATGCAGGTAGATGTTATGACGTAGGCATCCGCTAAGAAAGGATTTTGATCAATTCTACCCCCAAGGGGATAAAATAGGAGATGAAACTTTGTATGAAACTTTGTCAATTTTAAACCGATCGGGCTGAGACTTTGCATGCATAAAACTACTATGACGTAGGCATCCCCTAAGAAAGGATTTTGATAAATTACACCCCTACGCGAGCGAAGCCGCGGGCAAAAGCTAGTGACTTATAAGTTTTGTGTATTTCTTTCTTATATTCATACATATAGATATATAGACAGAGATACCTTTTCATTTCCATTCTATTTGATCCATCAACCAAAACCAGCATTCGTCGAACATCTCCATCAATGGATTAGATACCTACTCCCAAAAGCCTATTTCATCCGATTTTTAATACGAGCGTCTCCGGCAAGCGTCCCTCTTTATTTGTAATTCAAATAGCATCAAACGCTAAGTAATCACTGCGAATACACAATTCCCGCAATTCCCATACCTACAAGGGATGTTTGGGAAAAGCTGGATTCTAGGAATAATGTTTGAGATCCGTTGGAATTGTGAAAATGACTTCGACAAGGGGATACTACGAATATTGTTAGAATCAAATCGTTTCATCTTACTTTACTCAGAAGATTTCCAGCAATAATTTAAGTACTTATATAAATCCATTAGCTGTAAATTTTTATTTGTATCTACATTGAAATATAGTCCATTTGTTTAGGTATTTAAAAGAATGTAAACAATATTAACATGTCTTTTTATTAAAATATACACTTTATAAATCAATGCCTTCGCAAATTACAAATTATTTATTTTTTAAATTGTGAATTCAAAATTTTTTTTATATATTTTGATATTTTTAAACCTCACAAGACATGCTCATCAGGCTAAATAACTTATAGTTATATTTCTTACACTTAAGCTGGACCATTATAGTTTAAGCATCAGGAGTTCCACTTTTCAAAATCAAATATACCCTACATGTTGCCTAGGCCCCTTAACAGCTATATAACAAAAAAAATTCACTCTCTTTTACTATCACCATCACCCCAATTTTTTTTGGATAATTATAAATGTATATACACTTTAATAGGGAATATGCATGAATAAAAAATGTGTTATCTAACCAGTTTATCCACATACATTCAAAAGTAAAATACAGTGAAAACAAAATAAACATTGGTTAAAAACAAACGAGATATAACGATTTTACGAAAATATGTTTAACTCACTCACAAAAACGCTATTTTCTATAGCAAATGTATAAATATGGACTTGACGTCACCAGTCAATATCGGACTTCTCTTTCTAATTGAAACTTTAAAGTATCACATGATCGGCGTTGATTAAGATATTTTATAAATTCTTTCATATTTGTTTACTGTGGTTAATAAGGATTTTACTTAGCAATTTAAAAAGTTTGTGCATATTCCCTAATTTAAATTTAATTTTAAACACTAAAATTGCCTATAGATGTCAAAAGTAATAATATAGGTACACACAACCGACGTTGTACAATAATATTGTGAAAGGATTGTACTGGGAATGCCCTCGGGAACCTGCGCGTTTCTGGGAAGAGGAACTTTGATTCCATTTTTAAACCTGACGACTCGAGGTCGACAAGGAATATTGCAAATTCAATTTGAGGGAATCAGAAAGAACGGTGTCAACGTGGATGCTTACGTAAACCTGGATACTAGAAGTGGTATAAGTGTGTCTTTAGTTAACGTTTCTCGGACGACCAAACTGAATTATTACGTTAAACTTATACGAGTATCTCTTAATGAAGAAAAGATCCCACTATTTTTGAAAATATTCAAAAATCATTTTGGAATTAAACATTTTAAGCTTCTTTCATGTAGCCAGAACGTTAATATTTCCAAGTGCCGGTGGTAGTTGCTTTAATTCTTACAAAGTCATATCTTTTTTTATAAAATACATAGTGTGCCGACAGTTTTGTAAGCCACTAATAATTTAATGAGCAATACAATTTAGAGTGTATTATTTATACAGTCCGGTGTTTGTATAGACCAAAATTAAAACAAAATACAAAATTCAAATGTTAATTCAATAATAATAAATTTTGCCCCGCTATCATAGGACCGACTTCTTCATCATATCTTCACCAATTAAAAATGGGACCAAAAATGAAATCGCGAGTTTGTACTAAAAGTTTGTATAGCATTAAAACAGCTTGCTACATGCCACTTCCAGTCTTCAACCCTTCACATCCGCTCTTTTTCGATCTGCTCTACATAAGGTACATACAGTTGCTTGAGGTAACGATAATTTCGCCCCTCGCCGAGCAAAATGACTTTGTGAATTATGTTGTTCGCTTTCAGAGGCTGAATGAGTTTTAAAATACGTGTTACGGATCTTTCATCTTCACAAATGTATGCAAATGTTGAAAAAAATGATACTTTTTGCTCAATTTGTTATGTCAATGTACATACGTTTTTCTTTTTGTATTAATTTGTTTTAAAGATGAGCAGATTTTGGTGAGATTAAGTAAAGTTATGCTTTAAATGTGTCCTTCTAATTGGTGTCTACATATAAAACTCTAACTGTATTTGCTAATTCGGCATTTCTATACAAAAGTGAGCAGCCGCTCGGGCAATTTGTATGGGAAGGTCGAAATATTTTTTGGGTCTTTGTTTGTTTTTTTTAATTTCAGTATGCTCAGAACGTGCATGATAGGATCATCCACCTTGCAAATGCAAAGTTAGGGGCATATGTCAAAAAATAAATAACAAGAGCTGGTTTATTTATATATAGGGGTAAATAAAATTTATTTTGAAAGAAAATAAATGGTAAATTTAGAGGAATTCGTTAAATACTGTGTATGAAAAATGGACATTATGATAAAAACTGGTTTTGAGAGTGTAAAGCATACAATAACTTTACAGCCTCAAACTAAGATAAAAAGAAATAAATTGGTATTAGTAGAACACGTAAGGAATGAAGAAGAACTAAGAACTAATGGCAATAGTTATTTAATACGAGCCACCATCATTCGTCAAACATCGGTGACGTCAACACCCTATAAAACAAGTTTAAACGTAAGTACTTTCCTAACCTAAAAACATGACAAGTTTGTTTTGCTGACCGAGCCCTTTTGGTTGCACATTTCTGCCGCGACAAGCGCAACGATCGTTTTCCTTACCCCTTCTACCCACTTCGCACGTTCCGAATAGCTCGTGGTTCGATTTATTAAGGGTATGACCCTGGCACGTTGTATAACACTGTAAGCGTACCTTTTTCAATACATATAATAAAACAGTAGGAACCGCGTGTCTGTACATTTGATAAATTAACAAAAAATGGATGTGGGCGATAAAAAAAGAGTACCAGAACACATAAAAGATTTTAGATTTTTTTGTCGGACAGATTTTACGCGGTTGTCACTAAAAGATTGAACCCATCCCTAAGCAACATATAAGCTTTGTTTCATCGAAATCTGTTTTCAGATAAAAAAGTTATCATCATTTAAAGTTTAAATATTAGTTTTCTATGGGCGATTTTATAGTTACATTAAATAGCAACAGATTGCGCCTCAAGAAATTTTAAAACGCGCTATGGTTGTTTTTGTGAAAAAGTATAAATATAAGCTGATTGTTTAGCCCTGTACGTCCTAAATAGGCTTTTCTGGCACCGTAGCTTCAGCCCTTCTGGCTAAACATGGATGTTGCAGCACCCCATAATTTGCCAAAGTACCTGGCTCGCTCCTCAAACCTTGTCCGGTGAAGTAGGAAATGCAGTCCGAGGCAACCTATGTATGTCATTTAAAAAAAATGCTCTGTACGATAGACTTTTTGATTCTTTTGTGATTTGGTTAGTTACTGTTGTTGAATTGTTGAATTTGTTGATTTTATACTGATATTTGGCTATACTTGGCAATGAAAATACGGACTTCTGATCTTGCTTTGATGCTTTTTGGGTTGGTTACTTAATATTTCGGATAATATTGTTGATTTATTTATAAATTGACACTTGGCTATGAAAATACGGACTTCTGATCTTGGTTTGTGGATTGGTTAGTTAATATTTCGGATAATATTGTTTATTTATAATTTGACACTTGGCTATGAAAATACGGACTTTCTGATCTTGCTTTGTGGATTGGTTATGTTTCAGAATATTAGACAAGCGAAAAGAAAGCGGATGAGTAGCTCCCAAGAATCCAATGACAAAAGACAGGCACGACTAAGTGTTAATCGAGAACGAAATTCATTGACTCGCGTCTCGGAGAGTTCCACTCAAAGGGAGTCTCGACTAAGTGCTGATCGTGAACGTCATTCGCTATCTCGCGCCTCGGAGACTTTTTCAGATAGGGAGTTACATATAATAAAGTATGTATTCATGAGTAAGATATATAAGAAGTTACAGAAAACTAAAAAGATTTTTGTTTGTATGTCAGTGTCTGTATGCACACTGTACACCCGAATGTCGGAAACTGCTGAACGGATTTCCATGCGGACGAAATAGCGGGCAGCAATACAGCTAGTAGTAAATAAATAAGTTAATTCAAGAAAGTTAAGATTAGACGGACAAAGCATATGGACTCAAGACCCGAAAGCTACACATTTAGCCGCATTGCCTAGTATTTCGCCGATTTTGAACGACGTATACAAGAAGAAAAGTAGCTGGTGAATTCTACTCAAACCAGATAGAAAGATTCAGAATTGGTAAGTACGATTCAAATATAACTGCTGCTCTCGATTGTTTCTGGTGGAAAGCAAGCCCAGGGCATTAATGCATCAGACACATCATATGCCATTACGTAGCTGGAAAGTTCTTATTTCTAACACTGGTGTCACTGCTGTCACATATACATTCAAGAGAAAGAAAGAAAGAGAGAGAGAGAGAGAGAGATTAACCAGCTTATTGTGGATATATAAAAAAAAGAAATGTGGTGTCGTGGGACACCAGGTAGGAACGAAGTTCCTTCGGCTAATGTAGAATCGACACAATTTGCAAAAGAATTGTGTATACGACTGTCGCGCCTGCGCACGTCTCATTTTACGGTTTTATTTAACGAGGTCATCCTTACGGTTTTACTATCACATTTTTTTCAGTTCGGTCGCGCAGCAAAATCCCTATCTCCTCCAAGCCTGCCGTAAGGAACTTCGTTCCAAAAATATGGCGATAGTGCCAGTTTTGGGTATTTAATATTTCCGTGCACAATATGTTGTACAGTGAAAGTTTGACGTAGTATTGAGCTTACAGTGCAACTTGCAAAGCTTCCCAAAGCTTTAAAGTTGCGGACAATATTGCAGCGTTCAATGATGCGCTTTTAGATACATTGAAGTATTTTATTTTCAGTTTAATGTTAAGGAGCTCGGTGGTCCAGTGGGAGTGCGCATTACTAGCGCTTTCTCAGGTAAAGCGACACCGGCGTGGTCCGCAGTTGGATGGGGTGACTACATGTGGCATAAAAAAGTCTCGAGCTTTGGAAGGCACGTATGAGCGGTTGGTCCCGGCTGTCATTATTGTATGGCAGTCGTCAAGCTATATCAGATGTCTTTAGGTAGCCTGAAACCAACGCTGTTAGCCACTAACACACAAAAAAAAACAAACAAGCAAACAAAGTTTAACGTTCTATATGTTTATATAACCTAGAGTAAATTTTAATATCTCGTATGCCGTTGCGGAGATCTAAACGAGAACGCATTGTTTAACTATTTTGTCTGGTATTCAAGGGGTTAATCATAAATTACTAATACCATTTACTTATGTTCTGAAACGATCTCCTTTGTGCTAAAGCGCTGAGAAACCGCGTTACGTCATAATGTAGCAATTTTGCGGCAGTGCGTCAAATTGTGGAAATCGTTATTGGGAAGATGCCATTGACTAAAAAGCAATTTAGAATGAATAACTTTGGTGCTCGCCTAAAGAGATTAAGTCTCTGACACTAGATGACGCCATTTTATTGAACGAGCGGGTGAAGTACTCGGAATCTGCTTAGATAATCTGCGTTTGTATGTATGTGTGTTCCACGATAACAATTCGGAGCAAACTATGAGTTTAACGTTAATATACAGGTACCCATTCTCGTCTTAATACTTGGTAGATATGGATATACTCCAGGAAGGAAAAAGACATGACCATCTGTCTAAAGCCTTCGGGTCCTGATATAGGTCACACATAGCTAGAATTACAGAAATAGTGATAAGTATTGTTTTAATAAGCTTTTATTTAACTTACAATGTATCTTGTATGTATGTATTTTTGTTTAGGTCAAATCCTGAAACTCAATTTTCAACTAGTATAGTTATCCTCAACAAGTGTTCGGAAAACCTATTCATATCGGTAACCCGGTTATATCGGTTAACCCTTTTTTAGTAAATCATTTAAGTAAGAGAAACAAATACATTACATAACACAAACACACAAGATAACATTTACCCTCACTTAGACCAGTAGAAAAGGCAACTTAAAACACACGAAAGTTATGCACACCCAATATTTGTATACTCAGCACTAATAAACAGAATATTATAACCTCCATTGCTTCAGATACCTTTAAGAACCATAATATTTGTCACTACCCTTATCCAAATGGTAATGTTGAGGTATTAATGGCAGGTGTAGAATCAAAACTAGCTAACTTTACTAAAAGTGATTATTGCATAATCATGTTCGGAGACGAAGATTTTAAAACTACTAAGAACTATTTTGATATTATTTATTATATAAGAGAAACCTTAATAAACCTGAAACACACAAATATCACAATCTGCCTTCCAATTTATAAGCATAGTGATGTAAAAAATATGTTCAACAGGAGAATAGAAAATTTTAATTACCTTATGTATTTGGATATAATTACACATGGACATGCCTATTTATTAGATTCGAACAAAAAGATAGCTATGATTACCCTCACATTCGACAAATATTCAGGACGCATAAAATACTGTGGCATGCGAATAATATTTGACACAATTTATAAACTTATAGACGACATCCAATATAATAATAAACTTGAAGAAATCTCACAACCTGACAATGACCCAATGTTTTTTCGAAACTAAATACTTACACATTCTGCATCAAAACATTGCAGGTTTGTTGGATAAACCAGATACATTTTTAGTAAATTTGCAAGAACTAACAAATCGAAATATAAATACAGATATCGTGTGTGTAACGGAACACTTCATGATGACAGGATATGAACAATTTTTAAACTTGCCTAACTTCTCATTAGCTGCGTGCTTTGGTAGACCTAATATGAAAAGAGGAGGAGCATGTATCCTTGTTAATAGTCAGAACAGATGGAGAGAACTGGAAGACATAAAAAGTTTTTCCATTTACAACATATTTGAATGTTGTTACGTAGAATTAATTAATTATAAAATTATTATTATTTGTGTTTATAGAATTCCAAAAAAGATACATCTTAATACATTTTTTAATAAATTAGAACAAGTATTGAAATATATTCCAAAATATAAATTTAACAATGTAGTGATTGCTGGTGATTTTAACATTGACATATTAAAAGATAGTCATTAAAAAATTGAGTTTGAAGGCTTATTGTCAAATTATAATTTCAAGTTAGCTTTAAGAGAAGTTACCAGACCTGCTAGTAAAACTTGTCTAGATAATTTTGCTCATAATTTTACAAACAAATGTGCGACGGAAGTGATAGAATTTGGACTTTCAGATCACTCTTTAATATTGATTAAAATACCAATAAAAAAATAGGTAAAAATGAAATTTTGGCGTAAGACAGTGCGAGATTACAGCGCAGAGTATATAAATAAATTTAAAAAATTGTATAAAGAGCTTTAGTTTCTCTGAAATATATAATACATGTGACCCTAATATTGCATATCGAAGTTTTATAGACACTTTTAAAATGTTTTATGATTTATGTTTTCCTCTTAAACAAATTACTGTCAGTACTACTCGTAAAGTAAAATTGATATCCAAATGCTTAAAAAAATGTAGCCAAAAGAAAAGAAACCTCTTATGGAATTTCAGATTAAGACCTACTAAAGTTAATAAAATAAACTATAAGCGATTTACAAACGTTATTCAAAAGAATTATTAAATTAACGAAATAGAGTCAAAACAATTATAAAATAAGAACATGTAAAAATAAATCGAAAACGACATGGCAAATTATCAATGACTCAAAATTTAACTTACCAAATGAACCAGTAACGCGACTAAAGATTGATGATAAGTATATTACAGATCCAACTGAAATAGCAAATGCTTTTAATGACTTCTTCAAAGATAAAATTATACATGTGAAAAATTGCGGATCTAATGTTACCGCGGGTATAAGACATCAATCAAAGTCTATGTTTATGGCCCCAAGTATAACCACATGATATCTTTAAAATTATTAAAAATCTTAAAAATACAAACAGTGTTGGTTATGACGGTATTTCAACAAAAATAGTTAAAGCCGTGAATGAACTCATTTGTCATCATCTAAGTCATATTATTAACCTCAGTATTCAAACGGGCAATTTTCCTGAAGATCTTAAATTGACAATAGCAAAACCTTTATTTAAAAAAGTGGACAGGGAACGAGTTGAATATTTTAGATCCATTGCCCTAAATTCGATATTTTCAAAAAGTTTTAAAAAATACTTTTCTAACCAGTTGATCTCTTATTTTGAAGAAAAGCAAATTTTTTGTAAAGAACAAAAAGGTTTCCGTCGTAACAAGACAATTAATATGGCAATTTTTGCCTTTTCAACTAATATAATTACTGAAATTGATAAAAGAAATTCTGTTTGTTCCATCAATTGCGATATGACGCAAGCTTTTGACTATGTGCATCATAAAATATTATTAGACAATTTTGAAGCAGTAAGAACAGAAATTCTTATAAATCCGACGTAAACTTAACATTGACGTCGATAATTAAATGGCTGGACAATAATAATTTAAAAATAAATCTTGACAAAACTAACATAATGCATTTTAGTCAATGACCTAAAAAGGCAGACAATTTCAATTTAGAATATCAGGGTAATATAGTAAGTAATGTTGCATAAACTCGATTTTTTGGATTAATAATTGATTCTAAGTTGAAATGGAAAGAACATATTGAAAGTCTTTGTAAAAGAATTAGTAGTTCATCCTATGCCCTTTATAGACTATCGAACGAAGTAAATACTGAGGCACTTATAACGGCATACAATGGCCTAGTTGAATCTGTTCTTAGATATGGTATAATATTTCGCGGAAATTCCACCGATAAAGATATAGCATTCAAAATGCAAAAGCGCTGTATTCGAGCAATGTTCGGTCTTCAAAGTACAGATAGTTGTATAACACTATTTAAAAAACATAAAATTCTAACACTCCCGTCACTATATATAATGGAAATAGCAATATTTGTAAAGACTAATTCTCATCTGTTTCCTAGTTTATCTGATGTAGTGAAAAGAAACCGTCGTGAGTTATATTGTCATAATTTGTGTCTACATGCATCTAAAACTGCTTTATTGCAAGATAGTGTAGTATGTATGGCACCAAAGATATATAATCAAATACCGAAACAATATAAAGAACTAAATTTAAATTTATTTAAGAAAAGATTTAAGTTATTGTTTACTGAAAATTGTTATTATAGAGTAAAAGATTTTTTATTTGATAATTTGTAATTACTGATATTAGTACGAGTAAGTATATTATGGTAGATTGATAGATTCATTATAAGTGGTATATTTTTCTAGTATTATGTTAGACAGCCTTTCTGAAAATTTGCACACCTGTGATGGTAAAACATGATTGGGTGAACTTAAATGTAAATATCTTGCTTGTAACTCATATTTAGCAAAATAAATTTATCTTTATCTTTATCGGTTAAACCACACAATAAGGGTAACCGTTATATAAATAGATTAATTCGGTTTTCGGTGATGCACAGCCGTTTGGTACGGACACAGGATAGGTACAAATATTGTGACCGAGTGACGAGGAATGAAAAACCTATAGTATCATGTAGAAACATATGTACATGTCGATTCGGTTAAAATTAACCGCAATTATAGGTTCACAGACTATTTTGGTTAAGCAAAATATATGTTAAGCCATTTCCAATTGGGTTAGTAACAGATTATTTCGGTTAGGTTAACCTAACCCGTTCGAACCTGTCCTCAACCGATTTTGCATACTTGCATAAGTCGGATGGCAATGCAATATTTTGGAGTCAATGAGCCGGGAGAAATTCGGCAGAACTCAGTTATAAAACCACTTAACCTCATTGAGTAGGACTCGTTTGAGTTGTCTTGGCGAGCACTTAATGTTAGACGATTTCTAAGGCTTTGATCACGGACACAGAAGGTGGTCGATGGAACTCAGTATAAAACGACGCAACTGCATCGAGATTGGGCTTATTTTATTGTTCTTAATAAGTACTTTGACCTTACAATAAAAGCGTTTTTTTTCCAAAATCATTTTCAACATAAATTAAATTAAATAAGATCATAGATCAATTCTTTTAAATTCTATTTAATTTAACTCATTAAATTAATTTTATTCGTTTCATTCGTTTAACTCGTTTCATTCGTTTAATTCGTTCCATTCGTTCCATTCGTTTCATTCATTTCATTCGTTTCATTCAATTTATTTGCTTCATTCATTTTATTATAAGTACTAAAAATTGTCACTTACAGAACTGTTTTTTTACACGCGACTCATATATTCGTACTCGACGTAAATTCAAACCATTTTTGGCAAACCTCATATCTCACGTCTATTTGTAGGTTACCATTACCCGGTACAATAGCGGTAATACTTCCGTATATTTTTTCCGTTTGTAAGAACACTGATGATTTTTATGCAGAATTTTACTTTTTGATGGATTTACAATGATGTTACGTCGTCGATGACAAGATTCAAAGCAAGGAAATTACTTTGCAAACGGTTTTGCCTTCTCTTTGGGTAATACTTGATTTTTTTTTATCGATCGAGATGAGGATATTAATATATAAATATCATGAAATCGCCTTTTTATATCATACTTGTAGATACTGCTTATAAAATAATCTGTACACACCTTAAAACTCTACAGTCTGTAATAGGCAGGTACTTAGGTACTACTTGGATCATAGAGGCAGGCAAAGAATCAAGTAAAAAATTATGCCTAGAACACATACATAACTAAATGACATACACAAGTAAAACACTATAATTCTTTGTTTACAGTTTATCTAGTTAAGTTTTATGTGTCAAGTTTGCGTATACTGTACTTAGCGTAACAAGCAACCATTTAACTATGAGATGTATTGTTAACCAGCCGCTTAGTAATAACGTCTCAATGTATAATGGTCAATGTGGACGATGATACCTACCACTGCTGCAACACAGTTTCTACTAGTGCGGAGAGTAGCCGTCATTCCCTGCTGTTACCACTTATCAAAAATGATCTTATACTACCTTCATTTAAAATATGAAGTAGAATAATTAGCAATAATTAATTTTTAGGGTTCCCTAGTAAACAAGGAACCCTTATAGTTTCGACATGTGTCTGTCCGTCCGCGGTTTTACTCAGCGACTATAAGTACTAGAAAGCTGTGATTTAGTATGGATATGTATATTAATTATGCGAAAAAAGTCGTAAAATAAATCAAATGAAACATTTTTTTTTAGGGTGTCTCCCATACAAGGAAAGTAAAGAGTATTTTTTTTTTCTCGACTAACCAATCATGTGGGGTATCTTAGAATAGGTCTTTCAAAAATATTGTGAACGCCGTTTGAGCTTGTGAACGCCGTTTTTTGATTAAGAGATCCGTTTCTGAAATATTTGGTTCTTTGAAGTAAACATTTTTGTTCACTTCAAAGAACCTTCAAACAATTTTTTTGTCGGATTTTGAACTTGTTTTTGGTGGGATATCATTACTTTTTGCACAGCAGTATCAGAAAAATAATTATAAATAAATTTATCTAATAATTTTGTTGGGCACTTTCCCTAATTAAATCGATTAATTAAAAAGTAATCAAATTTAGAAATTCACTGTTTTTGTAGTTTTCCTTTGTATACGCGTCATAGTTTACCTTGATGCCAAATACCAACTTGTATCAATTTGTAATAAGTATTTGCATTTATTAGGTTAAATAGGTTTCGAGTTGTGAAGGGGTCAAAAGTAGCTCGAAATGGTTCGTGTAAATACACACAAGGCTGCTGCGTCACAAGTTCCTTTTTTTATGAATTTGGCTCTGACACGGAGATTTATAAAAGACTTCATGTTTTTAAAATGTAATGTTATGCTGTTTTTGTAGTCGATAATCTTCCAAGCAAATAAAATAAAATATCAAAAAAATCACGCACAGACGTTATATTATTTATAAAAAAATGAAATTAATTCTAGTAAATAAAGCGTACTACAAACTAGACGAGTATTTTAACGATAATTTTTTTAATTATAATTGATAATACAAAAATACCTATTTAACAAATAAACTTTGACATCACATTTAAACTTATAACTTGACAATAATTTACAAATAATAAATATGACACAATCTTGCTAATCTACACTATAATAAAAGAGTAAAAAAAATGTGTCTGTACATTGAAAATTTTTCAAAAAAAAAATATTTGTGGCGATGGAGATATAGTAATAGAGTAAGAAAATAAAAAAAAAATGTCTGTCTGTTTGTCTGTTTGTCTGTTTGTCTGTTTGTACACGCTAATCTCCGGAAATACTGGACGGATTCGAATGAAACTTTTTTTGTTATATAGCTGTGAAGCCTGGGCAACATATAGGCTATAATTGATTTTGGAAAATGGAACACATGATGCAGAACTATAATGGTCCAGCTAAACTATAAAAAATAATAAAATGCCGCCTTAGCAAAAGTTGTTAAGTCTGATTAGAACTTTTTGTTGAGTTATAATACAACTGACCAAGCGCGAGTCGGACGCGCGCGAAGGGTTCCGTACCATAATCTATGAAAAATCACGTTTGTAGTATGGGAGCCCCCCCATAAATACTTATTTTATTCGATTTTTAGGGTTCCTTACCCAAATGGGTAGAAACGGGACCCTATTACTTAGACCGTCCGACTGTTAGTCTGTCTGTCTGTCTGTCACCAGGCTGTATCTCATGAACCATTGTAGCTAGACAGTTGAAATTTTTATAGATGATGTTTTTTTGTTGTCGTTGAACAAAAACATACTAAATCTATACTACAAATAAAGGAGTAAAAAAATGTGACTGTACATTGAAAATTTTTCCAAAAAAAAGTTGTTTCGTCCGAAGAAGAACTTATAAGTTCAGAATTTGCGGACCTTCAGAGCATAACACACCAGAAAAATTCTTGGATATGTGAACGCGCCATATTGACACCAAAAAATTAATAATCAATTATTATAGAACTTATGACGCAAATTATTGTTAATTTCTTGGATAGAGTTGTTGACGACACCACCAATTATCCAGTTGAGTTTCTTAATTCACTTGCAGCAAATGGACTCTCGGCTCACAAAATAAGTCTTAATGTCGGAGGGCCAATAATGCGAATGCGCAATTTGATTCCGCCGAAACTGTGTAACGGAACCCAACTTAGTGTCTCAGCACTGTATGCCGAAGTTCAGCGGCTGAATTTCAGCCAATGCATGCCTGCAATGTTATTTGCATTACTAGCAACACATAATGCCGAACTTCCGATGCTTTTGCCTGAATCGGACCCGTACCCGTACCCGTACCCGTACCCGTACCCGTACCCGTACCCGTACCCGTACCCGTACCCGTACCCGTACCCGTACCCGTACCCGTACCCGCACCCGTACCCGTACCCGTACCCGTACCCGTACCCGTACCTGTATCCGTACCCGTACCTGTACCCGTACTCCCTCTTCCGCTCCCGTCGCCGCTCCCACCGCTGCCGCCGCTCCCGCCGCCGCCGCCGCCGCCGTTCCCACCGCCGCCGCCGCCGCCGCTCCCGCCGCCACCGCCGCCGCCGCCACTGCCGCCGCTGCTCCCGCTCTCGCCGCCGCCGCTACCGCCACTGCCGCCGCCGCTTCCGCCGCCACCGCCGCTGCCGCCGCCGCTGCCGTTTCTGCTCCCGCTCCCGCTTCCGCTCCCGTTCCCTCTTCCACGTACCCGTTCCCGTACCCGTTCCGCTCTCGCTCCCACTCCTGCTCCCGCTCCCGCTCCCGCTCCCACTCCCGCTCCCGCCGCCGCTCCCGCCGCTGCCGCCGCCGACGCCGCCGCTGCTGCTGCCGCCGCTCCCGCCGCCGCCGTCGCTGCCACCGCCGCTGCCGTTTCTGCTCCCGCTCCCGTTCCCTCTTCCACGTACCCGTTCCCGTACCCGTTCCGCTCTCGCTCCCACTCCTGCTCCCGCTCCCGCTCCCGCTCCCGCTCCCACTCCCGCTCCCGCCGCTGCCGCCACCGACGCCGCCGCCGACGCCGCTGCTGCTGCTGCCGCCGCTCCCGCCGCCGCCGCTGCCGCCGCTCCCGCCGCCGCCTTCACCGACGATGCCGCCGCCGCCGCCACTGCCGCCGCCGCTCCCGCTCTCGCCGCCGCCGCCACCGCCGCTGCCGCCGCCGCCGCCACTGCCGCCGCCGCTTCCGCCGCCGCCGACGCCTCCGCCGCCGCCGCCGCCGCCGCCGCCGCCGACGCCTCCGCCGCCGCTGCCACTTCCGCTCCCGCTCCCGCTTCCGCTTCCGTTCCCTTTTCCACTTCCGTTCCCTCTTCCGCTCCCGTGTCCGTTCGCCGCAGACGCGCCAAAGACGGAAGATTAAATTCTCATATCGGCACATCACTACAGTCCGGCGTTTCCACCGAACTTCAGCGGCTGAACTTCAGCTTATTTAGTGTGTCATCCCCACCGAACTTTAGACACTGAACTTTAGCCGCTAAACTTCGGCATAGTCTGCTGAGACACTTAAAGTTTACTGTGAGTGGTGCCAGTGAAACTGTATTTATTCCGCGTATAACAATTTTCCTTTTGAAAATACACAGTTTTACAAATACACAGTGTTTACTTGCTTTCCTATGAAAATAAGTCACAGTTTTAGAGGCTTAAAGCTGCTGATGTCGATCTAAGGACTGCTTTTTCGCATGGCCAACTTAATGTGGCTTTCTCCAGGGTTAGTAACACTTCAGCTCTTTTCATATTGGCTCCCGAAGGAAAGAATTAAAATAATATTGACTTTTAACTCCTAACACTGTTACAAGTACTTTCTTATCTCTCTCTATCTTTCTCTCTCATTAGTTGTTATTTATATTAATACGCCGGAGTCATAAAGTCCACGCGAACGAAGTCGCGGGCATCAGCTAGTAAATACTAAAAATAATAATACTATACATATATACATATATTATTAAATAATATTTTGTAAACATTTATATTTATAAGTTGCATGTCATAAATATCGCTTGCCGTTCCACTTTTTGATTGCGATACCCGACAGGGTTCATAGTGTACCTATTATAGAAGACAGTGACTTTTAATTCTTAGAACTGTTGTACTTTATGCAATACAATAAATGATTTGAATTGAATTGAATTGAATGGATTGACATGAAATTTAGCTTGCAGATTATTATAGAAAAGCAGTTCCCGTATAGAACTGTCTTTCCGACGACATTGACACGCCGCGGTTAACAGCTAGTTCTGATATAAACTAATGGTACTGGTATAACTTAAGCCACAACAGAGCAATTCCACATTATTGTTTAGCAATCTCTGCTCAACTTCGCCGCACTAAATATAACAATTATGCAACATCAGCATGCAGCATTTACCATTTTATTTTGCTCAATATGAATGAATGAATGAATAAAGAACTCTTTATTGCACCAACACAAAAAAATATGAAAAAAGGTTTGCAATTGAAAAATAAAATATTTACATAGGTACAATAAGCGTTCTTATCACTAAGAGCGATCTCCGCCAGACAACCTGTGGATGGAGAGAAATGCATTAGGATCATCGTCAGCTCTCAACGACTCACCGCTGGGCATAAGCCTCATTTTCTTTGCGCAATTAAATTATAGCACCCAAGCCTTAGCTATACAGTTTTTTCTAGTAATCAGTTTGATATCATCGACCCATAACCAAGCGTTTTCCATTCGTGAGGTACCACTCGGTGGTGTTTGTTCATACTTCATGGTAATTTGGTTGTTTCAAGACACTTTTAACCATACGAAGCAAAAAAAATTGTGACAGCAGAGTTGATATCGATTTGTCATCACCCCCTCCTCACGGGTGTTGTGAAGCCTGGTTTACATATTGACAAGTGACAAGTGCGAGTGACAAGTCAAATGAATAGAAGCCTGTTATATATATTCTTTGACAAGTAGCTCCTCCCGCGCTTTCTCGCTTTCCCCGCACTCACCCAACGCCTCTGCAGTAGCCGGCACGTCACGCATAACATATAGACATGTAATGAGCTAACTGCTTATCCACTTTTCAGTAACGTGAACACCTACTTGTCACTAGTCCGTGTTTACTTGCCACTTGTTACTTGCACTTTTTACTCGCGCTTGATACATGTCAATATGTAAATCGGGCTTAAGAATCCCCTTACCCTAGACTTTGCCATACAAACGTAGCCTACGTTTTATTTTGAAACGACATGTCTGAGTTCGGTAAAATTTTGAAATTTTAAAGAAATTGCAATTATTAATTAGATTAATTGGTTTCCTACAGTAAAATTATGAACTGGAAAGAAATTATAAGGGTGTAGAAGTTTTCCATACTGATGATACTATGATATAATACACTATATTCCCCTTTAAATTTACCGTCGGAAACCAATTATAACCCTAGATAATTGAAATTTCTTTAAAATTACGTAATTTTGCCCATATGCGACATGTCGTTTCCAAATAAAACGTAGACTACATTTGTATGGGAAAGTTTGATTCTGTCCAGGGTAAGGAGACTCGTAATAGGCGATTAAGGGAGTTCTAGTAAAAGAAAACGGGCAACAGCGTCCTCTGAGAAAAGACTTTACACCATCTACTGCAATCGCCAACCCGCCTGTCTAGCGTGGTGATTATGGGCAAAACCTCCCTTTATTGGGACGGGCCTTTAGTCCAGCAATAGACTGATATATAGGCTGTTAGGAGGAAAATGTGAATGCAGAAAAACTGTTAAAATGCGTTTATTATTGAATACCAATCTTTTACGTTTTTAGGGTTCCGAACCCAATGGGTAAAAACGGGACCCTAATACTAGGAGTCCTCTGTTCATCCGTCTTTCCGTCCGTCTGTCGGTCACCAGGCTGTATCTCACGAACCGTGATAGCTAGATAGTTGAAATTTTCACAGATGATGTATTTCTGTTGCCACTAGAACAAAAAATACTAAAAACAGAATAAAATAAATATTTAAGTGGGCTCCCTTACAACAAACGTGATTTTTTTGGACTTAGAAGGATTTAATTGAAAAAATACTCCAGACTGATCTCCATCGCCGATGACAAGAAGTCTGGCTGCTTTTCGCTCAATAGTCTAAGAGCCCACGAGGGCCAGACCTTCCTATTTTCCGTAAGTATGAAAGTTCTTCCATGTGTGTCCCCAACACAGGTAAGAATGATTCCCACTCATGAAACCTGGATCGTGGTTCCTTTGGCAGGTAACAGGTAACAAAGGTGTATAAAATCTTATCTCCAATTTATTAAGTTACCAAGCTCAATTTTTTTGTATTTTATTCGTAACAGCATTAAAACTCACGATGCTTATTGCCAGACATATAGTATAGTTACAACCCTCCGCCGGATACCCCTAAACTATAATTCTCTGTAATTATACTTACCTTATATTAGGAAAGCTGAATTTTATAAATGTTATTCAGAGAATTATTAAACTGAGTTTTCTCAGTAGCCAGACAGTTTTTTTGGGTTCTATAATCGTTGTTGGACCATGCCACATGAGCACGATTTTATAGTGTTCATTTATAATAAATAAATAAAAATAAACTTTATTTTCAGATATAAACTCATATTCATATTGTACAATGTACATTTTAGTATACAGTTTGAATTTATGTTAAATTTAAATATTTACTTAAAACTGTTACTGCAAAAAGTACAGAAGCATGTAAAGCGTAATTCGGAGGGTACACATGTAGCCTCACCTCTACCAAGAATTAAAATATTATATTCTGTAATGTTAAAGTTTTCATTTTTTGGTAAACGTGTAGATTATTTTTTTATTCTCATTTAAATAAATCTATTCTCCCTGAAATGTAAATTGAAATTTATTACAGAAAATACCATTAATTATCATTAACTACTTAATTATAAGATAATATTAAAATCAACTAAAAATGGAGAGGAGTCTTGCTACTAGAAAAGCTCTTAACCGGCATAGATAAATATATTAAGCATAACTAATTAGTTATGCTTAATATATTTATGGAGGTTCATTCAACAGTAATAGTTTTGAGTTTTCAATAATTACAGTTAATCTTTCAAAACGTACATAGACAAAGCCACCGATTGCATATTCGTAATGTAAAAGGCATACCTAAATGAACATAATAATTTATAACGTGAGATGTAAACATCAAAATTAAAAAGGCCGAGTGAACGAGGGTCAAGTTGTGACGTGGGTACAACCCCACGTGGGCAAAAACTGACCGGATTTCACGGGTGTTCACGTAAACGTGTTATTTGTGTTGCTTAGAAAGTGTTTGTGTTTAAATACGTGAAAAAAATTGACTTAATAAAAGTGTTATATTTTTTGCATGGTAATATACTTACAAGGCTACCTAGGTCGTCATCTCGCGAAATCATTATATTTGAAGAGTATAAATTTTTTAACAAATTAAAGATAAGCTCGGGGTTGGGTCTTACTAGGCAGAGAAGAATTTAGGCATCTCCACTGAACTCAACCGGCAAAGTTCTTTAATTAAAAAGAAGAATAGTAGTTTTTGTGGCATAAGAAAGTAAACCGCTTTGGAAATCCTTGGAGGGAGGCCTTTAGTACTGTGTCTTCATTTTCTTAATAGTTTATGTCTCCATGGTTTTCAAAACGATGTATTGTGATTAAAATATATGTTAAAGTAGATATTATTGGCAATTGATCCGTACCGATGAAACAAAACCTAAGACCTAAACTAAACAAACATGTAGAATATTGTAGAGTCAGTAAGTAATGTTACAGACTGACTACATTACGAGTATAAAGACGACGACATCTGTGGCCTAGTGGTCATCATACCACGCTTTTACACCGGAGATCCCGGGTCCGTTCCCCCGTCAGGTCAAGATGGAAAATGATCTTTTTCAAATTGACCTGAGACTTGGGTGGTTATCAATATAAGCATTAGTTATAAAGTCTAGCTCAATCTGTGTGATATGTCCGTATAAATTTATTTATTTAAAGAAGGTTATTAATTCAACTATGTCGTCATCCCATCTTATTGCTGGACGATTGAGTGGTTTGATGCTTCTTGCAGTCATTGTAGGCTAAAGAGATGCGTAAAATAAATAAATTTCCATTTACAACTCAGAGTATCATTATACAAATATTATTAACAATTCCCAAGAGAACGATTATGTGTAGTACTTGATTGCAATCTCTAGGGATTACCTCTATTTGTATAATAGTAACATACAAATACATCACCACGACTTTATCCGTAATAGACTATTTTCATTTATTCATATACTTCAGACCATTTTAGTCCATCATTTGTTAGTCATAAAAACATTAAATCACTTAAAAACTAAAAGTTATACTATAGTAAATATCAACAATAATATTTTTGGTAATTATATTTATATCATTACCGATGCTAAAGAGATGCGTAAAATGAATTAATTTCCATTTACAAGTCAGAGAATCAATATACATATATTACTTAATAATTCCCAAGAGAACGATACATTTGTAGCATTTGATTGCAATCTCTAGGGGTTATCTCTATTTGTATAATAGTAACATACAAATACATAATCACGTCTTTATCCGTAAAAGACTATATTTTTCCATTTATTCTAATACTGAAGACCATTTTAGTCCATCATTTGTTAGTAATAAAACATTAAAACACTTAAAAACTAAATGTTATAAAGAACATATCAGCAATAAGATTTTTGGTAACTATACATATTTATTTCATTACCAAATCTTCCATGATGGTTTGAGAGAAAAGGAAAAACTTAGAATGTACCAGCTGCTTCTCTTCCCGCATAGATTGTAGAAGCTGATCGAGGAACTGGGCGAAAATGTTTATCATTTTAATAGGCGATGCGGCTAACAACCCATCGCTATTTTGGTTCCTTTTTCCACCTTCTCGCCCTCCACCACGCTAAAAGTCTTTGAGTCTTGCGGTCCTAGGGTCTGTCTTCTTAGAGCCACAAGACCCAAAGTGCTCTGTCTGCCCCGTTAGGGATAAAGACGTGATAATGTTGGACATAAAAGGTCCGTCCATGCGATCCCCAACAACTGCCAACAAGGGGGAAGGTCAAGAATCAGTGGCGGATTTACCAATAGGCTGAGTAGGCTTTAGCCTAGGGCGGCACATTTTGGAGGCGGTAAATTTTCGGCTAGTTGCACTGGCTACCTGAGGTCCTCCCTTCGTGCATCACGGCGATCAAGAAGGTAGAAGGGTGCTTTTTAACGGACGTCCAAAAAGGAGCAGGTTATCAAGTTATCGCGATCTTTTATTTATTTTTTCCTCATTTTCTTTTCTTTTTTTTTCACCAATTATTCGAAGACGCCTGGACCTATTTGGATTTTTTTTTTGTTTGAAAGTGTATACTTGTCAAGTGGTCCTATAGAAATTTTATCAAAATAGGCTGTGTAGTTTGGGGGTGAAGTCGGTTCTTAGTTTTGAAAAATCATGATATTTCTATTTTGTAAACGCAGCTTAGGGGCGGCAGTATATGAAGACTACTGGCAGCAAATGTGTAAATCCGCCACTGATTGAGTACCAGCTTTATATTAATCTCTTATTTATAAATATGAAATTGCTAGCATAATATATAAATAGAGTGGCTACAAACGGAGCGAGCAATACTCTCCCCGGCGGCTGCAATCAACTGCTGCAAATTAGATAACGTTCTCTAGTGAATATCATATAGATTCTTTATAACAGATAGGTAAAACAAAAACGTACTAGTTAACATGAATATTAATATGTAGAAACAAACATGAATATATAGTCACCTTTAATGCTTCCGTAGTCTGAGAGAGAAAGAATACCACATTTCCAAAAGAAATAACCAGCGAAGTGCGAGTGGGACTCGCGCACGAATGGTTCCGTACCATTACCATTATCAATCATTAGAAAATCCGTTTTGTCATATGGAGCCCCACTTAAATTTTTATTTTATTCTGTTTTCAGTATTTCTTTTTATAGCGGCAACATAAAAACTTCATCTGTATAAAATACAGAAACACTGTCACTTCTTTTTCACTCATGGGATAGACAGAGCCTAGGGCCACTTTAATCGTGATGTTGGGCGTGGAAATGGAATCAAAATAGATCACTATTATGACCTATCAGGGTTTTTCAACGAGATGATAAAGGTTTTTGCCCATACCTTCAGAAAAAAATACGTAAATAAATATTAACGTGTAATATATTGCCTTTACGTAGTTGACGTACATCTTAGTTGAATATATTCGACATTTGATGAAAACAAGTCATATTAACTACTACAAAACAACATGAATAAAACCCAATAATGAACCGACTAGAGGTGGCAATGTACAAACTTTCGGGTCCCTCGGGACTGACATGGTAATGAGTTGAGCAAACAATGCTATCTCAACTTCTCTACCCAAAGAGAATTAAAACCTTATACCTAGAACGAGTATGTCATATAAAATATTACCGTATTTAATTTTCTGTGATTCGGAGGGATTAAAATTGTTTTTAAGGCAGATGTGTTTCATGCAGATATCAGATACATGCACGTCTTTATTTTACCGGTTTAGAGAGTGCCTACAGCCGCAAGATCCGCGTGGATGTGGATGGTGCGCTGAAAGCCGTAAAATTCACTATTATACGTGTAATGAAATTGAGATTCTATATATAGCTAATGGTGTCCGTGGGCTCCTCTTTCTATTGGAATTTCGGGATACCAATTACATTTTCTTATCATACCCAGGTTTAGAACTATATACCAAATTTCATCTAAAGCGGTCCTTGAGTTTTGAATAGTGTAACTAACAAAACTTTGTGAATATTAAGATAAAGATAAAATAAAACATGGCTTTCAAAGCAACCTTAAAAAGTATATCAAGAGCCGAATATTTGTAACACAAATAAGGTGGAATACTTAAAAATAACTGAAAGATTCTTATGAAACAGACTAGTTTAATTAAGTAACTTTAATAGTTTAGGATTCTTTTATAGGGGAATGCACCTGACTTAGATTATTTAATTCAGGATAAGTTATGCAGACAAATCTTATTACAAAACTTACTGCCGCTTTTGGTGCCATAAGCTACTACTATATCTAAAAAAACACACATCAGAAAAATAATTTATGTCGTTATAAAAGTACACTTACAAAATATTCAAACACTAGCTTATTTTCTGCACACCAATAAAGCTCACACTGAAAAAAAAATGTGTAATTACACATAATAATACACTCTTGGCAAGAAAGAGAGAGAGAAGACAAAGGAATTGTATTCAAGTCTAATACACAGGGAATAAAGACTAAGGTTGTAAATCAAAAATACAATAGTCTCGTAGGGAGTGCGCCTATGTCATCATCTAATCGTTTTTCAAATTTGAACCTTATTTCAGAGCCTTAAGAATGTAATTGATACATTTAATACGGGGGTTAATGAACTAGTCTCGTGCCAAACGATAGTGAAAAAATAATAACATCGAAAAATGAAATACGTCAAGTTTGTGTTATGCGACTATAGATCTTTTTTGCTGTGGTTTGGCAGTAAATAAGGGAGAAAATCGTATAGGATCTTAGATTATTTTATGGGATGGAAGAAAATCAGTTGCAAACGTGATTCGATTATTTTTTTCGTAATCGATATTTATAGATATCCCATCGATTTTTCAGAAATACATTTAAATATAAAACAATTTTAATAAAATAAAAAAAAATACTTACAAATGAAAGTTTATGGTATCTTTTAGAATATTACCGATTCACATAATTATCATAATCGATTACGCAACTAGTTTTTATGAACGTATGAGATTTTTAATCTTCTACTTCGGCAGAGGCGAACGCGCAGGTAAGGCTTATCCTGTATTAAATGATCTAAGGCAGCTGATATATATATATTTTTAATTATCAGTTTAGGATCGAGAGACTCCCTAAAATAATTATTTTAGAAAATTGATATACTCATTGTGCCGTCGTAGTACATGCATGAAAATATAATGTATGTAAGACAAAATTTAGCTTTATTTTATAAAATGGGTGATTGTTTGTTAATTTGTAATTATGATTTAGTTACCCCGTATTATACGCTGAAAACGGTCAGTAAGTCATTTATGGGAAACTGTATAAAGTTTTATAATAAATTACCAGAATTATCCTTGATATGCCAGATAGAAAATTTAAAGCATAATTGCCTTAAACACAAAAACCTCTGGCTTGAGCTTGGCGTGGGTCCCTCTTAAAGGTTAGTATTTTTACACTCACAAACGTCATAATTTGTGTACAATCGGTAAATGTTAAGTACTAATTTATAAATTGACATTAATTTCAAATACAACATTGAATTATGACATAACAATGTATTCTTAGTGAATATATCGAATTTAAAATCAGTATAATAATTATAATATATACACAAATCAGTATAATTATACGTTGAAGTTTTTGGAGAAAATGCTGTAGTACAGTTTGTTGCCACTTCTTCTGTACTTGCGCTTAGGAAGCGGCAATAAACTAAGCTGTAAGTAAATGATCTGACGTCAATAACCACCTATTATGAAATCGAAAGAAAAAATTGTCAATTATCAAGTAATACAATTATCCACAAAGAAATAAATTATTTTTGACTTTGACTAAGACAGAATATCTAAAGTTAGCATTAAAGAGATAAAAGATAAGAGCTCATTCAAAGTTTCAGCCCAGGCACCTGCCAAAACCAACGCTGGCAAAATTAAAATATACAGAGATACAAAGAAAAGGTTTTAGGATTTAAAGCAGAGGTTCCCAAACTTATTTTGTCAAACGCCCACTTTATAAAATCTGTTATTTTGTAGCGCCCACCATTTTTTTCACCATAAAAAGCTGAATCACATATTTGTCTTGCCTGTAGTTTAATTCAACCTATATTCTAAACTAGACTTTTTTACAAGAGAGTGCAATAATAATACATACACCAGTACATTAGAGTATCTTTTATAAAAAATAACAATAATTAACATTGTTAATTTTAAATAAAAAAATAGCAATAATAATACAATTTTACAATAATAAAGAGTATCGGAAGTGGGGACCTCACCTGCGAAACTTTAAAACACGAAATTTTTTCAGTGTTTGATTCCTTTAACGATATAAATAGCGTTGTGAACGCATTAAAATAATAAATATTAATTAAATTTTTAGTTCATATTTGTACAATAAAAAAGGATATAAATATGAACTAATAAATGGATGTTGTGTAGTAAGAGGATTTTAATTTCAGTGAATTTTAAAATATGAAATAGCTGAAGTTATAAATCACTCATTGCTTAAATTACATCAGCGCCCCCCAACTTTATTCTGTAAAGCCTCCAGCGCCCATAAGGGGGCGTTATCGCCAACTTTGGGAAAGACTGATTTAAAGGATTGTTTTAACAGCTATATATTTATATTTTGCTATTTGACACCAACTGTTACTTTCGGAAAGACAACAATTGCCGAGAGAACATCTAAAATAACACAGAAACCGAACTAAATTGCATTCAATTTCAAAAGTTTGGTCTGAAATAGAAGAATGCGCTTCCGGTGCTATCGATTTTACTGAATAAGTGCAGTTTTTGCAGCTCGTAATGACCAGTGACTGCGTTCCGCAAATATCGCCATTAGCGACATCTGGGAAGGGAATTCTATTTGAAAATGCCTTTTCCTATTTTTGGAACGTGCTTTTTTGTAGTAGCATAAATTTTTAGTTTTGTTATTAAGTCTTACGAAGAAATACGTGTAAATGCGTTGTTTAACCATTATGCTTTACATGTATACAGCCCTAGATATAGTGAAAAGATCTGGAGAGGCAAAATTTTAGCCAACAACTATAAAAAGAAGCTAAAGCCTGCTTTTGTCTGGAAAAGCTTCTTAACACATTTTTATTGTATGTAACAGGTACAGAAAGAGATAAAAATAAAACCAATTTGTCCTTAATACTTCACATTATATGATTCAGATACAGAGACATTTTTACGTCTTAGCCAAGCTTAGCGTGATAGTGGGCATTAAGATGCAAAAATAGTTCAAAAAAATAATGGGTTGCTAGCCGCTTCACTATTAACATGGTTCAAATCTCGCCCATATCCTCGATCGGCCTTTACGATCTGCGCAGGAAAAAAAGCGCCTGGTCCATACTTAGTTTCTTCTTTCTCGAATACTCGGCAAAATAGCAAAATGATTGTACAAATCTTTTTGAAATAGAAAATACCACATTTCCAGAAGAAAGTATCTAAAATTACTCAGAAACCGAACTAAATTGCGTTCAATTACGAAAGTTCGGTTTGAAATAGAAGAATGCGCTGCCCTCTCGGTGTCAGTGAATAAGTGCAGTTTTTGCAGCTCGTAATGACCAGTGACTGCGTTTCTGCAAATATCGCCATTAGCGACATCTGGGACACGAGTTTGATTTGAAAGTGTCTATTACTTTTTCAGTTTGCATAAATAAATGTTTTAAAATGATGTTAGAAACGTGTACTTACAGAAAATACTTCTAACGATATGAGCTTTCAAAGACACGCCTTGAAATAATAAAAAATAATCTTATCAGATTTGTGATTAGAATCTAAGTTTTTGTTATTTTAAAGAGCAGATTCATCCACCCTATACATAGATTTTCTTTGTAGAATTTGTTCTAAGAATTTGTATATAGAAAAAAATACTCGTATAACTACTCGTAAAGAAAAAAAATAATTATTTGATATTTTAATGCTATTAATATTAAAATAAAAAAAATAAAATAATTATATTTCATAAAAAAAATTTATGCAAATGTTATAACTACATAAAGTAGAAACTTAATCAACTGATATTTCAATGCTATTACAATATAAAATATATTAAATTATGCAAATGTTAGTTTTCACGACTTTAAGTTGTGAAGTTCGAATATTTTATAAAAACAAAATCATTTAAAGTAAGTACTCGAGAGTGAGATACTTAGGACCTCACAGCATTTATCAAAGAAAACCGCGACATTACAAAGTCTCCGAAGCACGACGTCACTTCTCCGCCATTACCCCCGTGAAGGCCCTTATCTGACCCTGTTTATTCCAAAACTATGCACATAGAGATATGGAAGGTGAGACGAAGAAATATGGATTGCCAGTTATTTTGGCTACTTTGTGTACACAATATATCGTGAATATATTTGTTAAACCCGTCTTATTACCCGACTGCGTCAAAAGGAGGATTATGTTTTTCAAGATATGTATGTATGTTTGTATGTATGTCTGTATGATAATTGTTTGGCACGCTCTGCAGCCTGAACGCTTCAGTGGATTTTAGCTTGAGATGTGTCATTAGACTTGTATTTACTGTGTGACACTCGGTACATCAAAATGAAAAAAAAAACAAATAAAAGGCATTCGGGTTTTTTGTTTTTGTAATACTTACTTGTTTCCATATACATTCGTATCTTTGTGCCAAGTTTATTTTTAAACAAATATTTTTTTTGCCGAATTTATAACCTCCGCATTTTAGAAGTTGGTTAAAAACCAACTTCTGCGGTGGTCGGATAAATTTTTCTCAAAGTAATTAATTATAAGTGTAACACATACATAATCATATATTCGCACATAAACACAAGTCATTCCCAGAGGGCATCAGAGCTATTAACTCGGCCGTTTGTGCGTACCCTAAAGTTGTTCAAATCTCCATACCCGCCTCTCACAGTTGAATAGTTCTGTATCTCTCATGATAACCTGACACCTAATTTTGACAAATGGTTTTAGAAAGACCATTAAATATGTAGGTTAAGTGTGTTTGGACAAGTATCTGATATCATTTGTTGGAAACTAGCGAATTGTTAAACAGTTTTTTTTTATCGATCGATGGATCAGTTTGTTTATCGTGTAAGTGGCCAACATTGGTGTCAGATTTTCCAGGCAACTTAAATGCATCTGACATAGCTTGACGTCTGCCATACATAGATGACGGGATCAACGGCTTATACGTGCCTTTCAAAGCACGAGGGAGCTCGAGAAAATTTTATGCCACTTTTGGTCATACTTACCATACGGGACACATATCATCAGGCCTTTTAACATTTTACAGTACTAAGCATTTTGCACTTTTTTCATTTTAATATTTAGGGGCTGCCTGAATTTTCCGGGGTCCAGTGCTGCCCCCATTTGAAATAAATCATTTGATAAGAAACGCACACGTCATTTAAAATTTTATCTTGACCAGGTCCTAGATAACCCTTTAAACTATTTTATTAACTACTGTTTACAGTCTAAAGTGACAACGTGAAGCTTTTCTACGCACATACGCCAAAAGTGGCCGTTTTTCGCAATTGATTGAGTTAGCCCCAAAGTAAGTTCGAGACTTGTGTTATTGGATACTAACTCAATGATTCTATATTTTATAACAAATACATAAATAGATAAACATCCAAGACCCAGGACAATTTGAAAAAGGCCATTTTCCAACGTGCCCTGACCGACGTTCGAACCCGGGACCTCTAGGTGGCGGACTAGCATGGTTACCACTACGCCACGGAGGTCGTCAATGGAGGTAAAATCTTGTCTTAATCATGCCCTAGATCCTCCGGTCATTCACCGGTTAATTTACTGTCGCTAGCATAATGTCGCTCGACAGTCTGAAGGATTTTTTGTACTTACATTTAATATTTCGGTACGAAATGTAGCAACAATATAAAACGCCAATTCCAAACTTTCAACACAATAAAGATAATATCAAACTTTTAGACTCAAAACATTAACATTCTTCTACAGCATAGACTGCAGTTAATGACACGTATATTTAGAAACAAAAGCTTTCAAAGAATCCTGTGAAACCTGTAAAGTTTGGAGATTACGCTCTTAAAAAGCAAACAAACTTTTGTGCTTATCGTACTGTAAATGCGAGTTAGAAGTGAATGCTATTTCTGTGTCTAGTTTATTCATTTATATAGTTTAAGTAGCTTTTGGGGTATTGTACTTCGGCTCAAGGGATTTGGTTTGCGAAGGAATTACGAAATTTTCAAATGTTCTTAGGGTTTTTAAATTTTTAAAGAATTTTTATGACAAGAAATACTAAATATTTTGGTGAAAGTGGAACAAAATAAATAGCTTGCGTAGTTTCTGAGGTTAGCTGTATAGCCAAACAGAAAGACAAACTATTGCATAATGCAATATTAAAATTGTAATATGTATATATATCATCATAACAGAAGCTTCAAATTAATATGTGTATATTTTTAAATAAATTAATGAGTATTAATTTAATACTTTCTTGGTTTTTTGTTTCACTTTTATTTGTGGACAGTTTTATTATAATCCTAAAAAGACACAATATGCGCGTCTATCAGCCACTATGAAACTATTCCGCGTTAAACAGTCTTATTTACACGCTTACAACCCCAAAAGGCTGTAATATCTAACCTCTGAAGCCGTTTTAACGACTAAACCCCCCAGTTTTCAATTATGTGACGTCAAATGCCGCTTTTTATGGATTTCCCTTACTTTACGATCGCTTAATACTTTCGATTGTATATTAGGCGTGTTTGTATTAAGAAAATTGGATTCGATGTCTTGATGGAACCCATTTAGTAGATCTATGGGGTGGGGAGAATTTTATGATGTCATTGAGATGCTACGGCACGACAGTTAATCAATAAAAATAAATTACTTTGTAACAGTTAAATCTTATTTTATAGTCCATTCTTCTAAGCTAGACTTGGAGAACAAAAAAAAATAGAAAGTAGTTATCAGTTGCTTAAATCTTCCCGCGCAGATCGTAAAGGCTGATTGAGGGAATGGGCGAGAATCTGATTTATGTTATGAGGTGATGCATTTAGTAATCCATCACTATTTTAACTCATTTTTTTTGGGCTCCTACCCAAAGGGTAAAAACGGGACCCTATTACTAAGACTCCACTGTCCGGACGTCAGTCCATCCGTCCGTCCTTCAGTCTGTCTGTCATCCGGCTGTACTAGATTGTATGTAACCATGATAGCTAGACAGTTGAATTTTCACAGATAATATATTTCTGTTGCCGCTATAACAACAAATATTAATATAAAAGTGGGGCTCCCATATAATTTGGCGATGCGGCTAGCAATCCACCACTAATTTGATTCTTTCTTACACCTTCTCGCCCACCATCACGCTAAAAGTGGCCTTTGAGTCTTGCGGCCTAAGGCTCTACCTGCTTAGAGCCGCAAGATCTAAAATTCTCTGTAAGCCCCATTAGGGGTAAAGTATACTTGGGACAATATGCAGCTTAAGAATCCCCTTACCCTAGACTTTTCCATACAAACGTAGTCTAAGCTTTTATTTTGAAATATCACGTGATATTTCGGCAGTATTTTGTAATTTTAAAGAAATTGCATATATCTAGGATTATAACTAGTTTTTGTCAGTCAAATATGAACTTAAAATAAAATATGAGAGTGTGCAAGATTTCCATACTGATGGTCAAATAGGATATGAAACACTATATTCTCGTTATACATACATACATATTTTCATAAAATAGCTTATGCTTCGGAAGTGCACATTAAGCCCTTGATCTGGGACCTAATCGTTAAGGGGATACATGAAAATTTCAGGGTCTATTGCTGCCCCCATTTTTAATAAATTATTTGAAAGGAAACTGAGATATCATTTCAAATTTTGTTTGATTAAAATTTTCAATGATATCTCCGTTTCCTTTCAATGATTTATTTCGAATGGAATTAAATAGAACATGAGGTCACGTTAGTTAAAGCACCTATCATATCTTTTTTCTTCTCATAACCTTTACATAGTTGCGTTTACGATAGCATTACCATACTCCATTTAGTGTTTTAATACGAGTATAATGTCGACCGCGGTGCTTTATCAAGTTTTAGTGCCTCCCTTAAGGATTAGCAGACTTAACTAGTATCCTTAGGGAGGGATGCTATAAACTTGTTCTACTTCTTCGGTGACGTAATTATGGGCCACTGTCTAAAACATATTTTAAAAGCTAAAAATATCTATAACTAAAAACCCATTTCAACGCCAAACTACACAACCGGCAATGTGTTGAATTAAGGCATTGTATACAATACCTAGGTAATGAATAGATTTCCTAGGCAATGTATACAATACTTGAATCATTGTTCGGCAATGTACTTAGAAGATGGGCCTATAATTCTTCAACAGAACCACCACGCCCCCGTTCCTTGCTTCTTTGCTTCTGGCGTTACGCCCTCGAGCAGAACAAAATTAAAGAGCCTCTGAAGGACTTACAGTACTCTCTCTTTCTCTGCTCTCTGTGCTCTGCTGTGATTCCATCCTCGCCCGGCGTAATCTCTTACAGGCTGATATCCGGGATATCTTCGGTATAGTGTCGGGTCAGCTTGGCTCTTGGGTCTTTAGCCATTTTTACGCTGGGTTGTGAAATAGAAGTATACAGCTGTCCATAAAACCTCTCAATATCTGCCTTCCATTGTCGACACCACGCCACCGTTCTCCGTCTTCAGCTTCATCAATCGGCTTTGCCCAACCGACATAGCTCTTGCGAACACTTTGGGGCCTTTGTTCTGCTCGATCGTGTCCTTAATACACTTTGTATTAAAAGAGCGGATGTTGTGTCGCAAGGACTATTGTATACTTTTGTTTAGCTGCCGTTATGATTCAACATCTTTGTCGCTCTGCCATTAAATCTAGGGTCTGAGCAGAGGTTTTCGTTTGGAGCGGGACCTAAACAACTTCTATCCCGCCGCTTTTAAAGCTTCTATAAACGCTTGGTTTATCTTGTCCACTGTAACGTAATCCTAAGGGCCTTCGATTTGACAGTTCAAACTGGAAGCCTTCGGAGTTTTCAATTTGGGCCTGCGACCTATCGACTTTGAGATCAATATTCGCGTTGCCTCTTATACTGTTCAGTGATCGCTCCCGGTTTTGATCCAATTGACCACTGAGACATAGTTGAATATTCGTCTCTTCGTCGTTAGGATGAAGTCGATTTCGTTTTTAACAGGGGGGCTTATTCTTCTTTGCTGGGCCTATCCAGGTCCACTTTCTTTGCAGCTGCTTCTTGAAGAACAAGTTCATCGCAAAGAGTCCCTCTTGCTCCAAATAATCAGCCAGCCTGCGTCCCCTGTTATTTCGAAATTTATAAAAAGAAAACAATTTGAAGCATATAAATAGCAAAATAATGTAGTTGTAGAATATAACTTCACTATTTGCGTTTATAACACACGCGTGTTTTATGAGCTGCTTTATATATCTAAAATCGATGAAATTAGATACACTTTAGGAGCGAGTGCGTTGATTTTTTTAATTTTTTTTTACCGTAAATTGACCCAAATATTATTTCAGAATTGATATCCGGACATTTGATATGTACGAAAATGATACTTAATTCACGAAAATGGTTTAGTACCTAAACTTGAGAAATTCTTAACATCAGACTTCGTTATCTTTTAGGAACACAAAAATCAATCCTGCCGAAGGAAACCTTTGGGTCACAAAAAGCCTTATTCCTCACTTTTTTTGTCGTGTACAGATGCCACTACTTAGTAGGGTTTATAAATAAAAAAGATATAGGCGACCAACTAATAAAATGTACTCGGAAAGGGAAAATTTCACAAATTCAACAGAAAATTCGTTTTTAAGACATTTTTAAACGTGTGCACTAACAGTCGGCATTCCTAACTACGGAACTCTACACTGTGCGTGGCCCGACACGTACATGGTCGGTCTTATTTAATTTTATTAATGTATATTAATTTAATTTAAACATAAATGATTCCGACAAATTCATAACCTCCTTTTTTTTAAAGTAGGTGAAATAATTGTTCCATGTATGACTGTATGAACATAGGGCGTTCAGTAAATCATCTCTTAATCATTAGTAATTAAATGTCAAAAACTGTTTTTTTTTATTAAAATGTATTATTGCCTGTGTTTTTTTTTTTTAATTAAAAATACAAGGGCCTCTGAGGAGTTCGATGGCCTGGCGGGAATATTATAATCTCATAAGCAGTATGCATGCTTTTTGTATGTTTTATCCATATTAATCTGCACTTGGATTTAGACCACATACATAATATCACGCCTTTATCCCTAAAGGGGCAGACAGAGCATTTTGGGTTAGTTCTAGCACACACTAAATAACTTAATAGTCTCTAGTATGTAGGTTTTCTCACGATGCTTTCTTTCAGCGGAAGCAAGTGGGGGCTGTTAATATAACCGATCAAGTTCAAGTCGGAGTCGCGCACGAAGAATTCCGTTCCATTATCTATAAAAATCACGATTGTTGTATGTAAGCCCCCCTTAAATATTTATTTTGTTCTGTTTTCAATCAAATACATCAAATGTGAAAATTTCAACTGTCTAGCTATCACGGTTCTTGAGATACAGCTTGATGACAAACAGACAAACGGACGGACTATTGAAAATGACTGTTCGTGAGTACAAACTCCTAATACGCGTCTAGTCGACGAGAATCGAACTCGAGTTTGAATGTATCTTTATATTATACGCCTTCTGCGCCAGATCACTAGATGCCTTATAATTATCGGAGATGATTATACTTTGACACATCTTGGACATTTTCAATTTATGAAACTTTCCGAGTATTCAAACAAAACATCATGAAAGTCCTATAAATAATACTTCACGGCTTTATTACAGCAACTGTTCTCAAAAGCCTCCTAAAATAGCAATTTAGTCTGAAAATATTTTTCTTAACCCTGGTAATAATTATAAAGCTGGCTTTAATGGAATCCTTACAGTTGGTAGTGACCTTAAATAATTTTATTACTTCTAAGGGAGCAATGTAAATTTACTGAGAATCATGCAATGAATATTCAGGTGACGATGTAAACAAAAGAAGATATAGCAATTTAGAGAATGAGCAGTTATAAAATTAATTGTGACTCTTCCTTTTTCTTCTATGTATGCTGCTTTGGCGCCTGGAGCCAGCTTTCTTGCCTATTTTTGCCTTTTTTCGGTCTTCGGCACTTAGATAGCTGTAGCAGTTGGTAAGCTGCCTACAATAGAGAAGATGCATAATAAGTAGATTTTGACAAATTTCTCTGATTTTGTAAGAATTTACGTAAAAAGCCCTGTAAGACGATTTTATTATTTTATCGATTCACTAACTTTAGTTTTTAGTTGATAGAAAAAGTCAATTTTAGAAGTATTAAAAAATTAAAAAAATAATATTACCATAGGATTTTCTTACAAAATTATGGCTACTTTTGTTACGAGGCCAATCCTTTAAACGTAATATTTGACATAGCTCCCGAACAAATGTTGTAATATCACGCCTACAAATGCGACATAAGTGACGTCATTTCTATCTGGTCTTTCTAAGGCGCTCTGAGACACCGTCCAAAGGTGAACGTGACTTTGTATCCTTTATATCTTGAAGAGATTTTGGGTTAGCAAGGTAGTTTTTCTTGGACGTGCCTATTTTTAGAAAAACATTCCATAGCACAACGAAAAAAAAATATGCGTCTTCCCTATTAAATTGAAGTAAAAGATGACTAGCATATTCTAAACAAAGCTTCAACGATACAATGAATCTAGTGTTTCAATTAAATTGCATGCAACAAGCAATAAACTGTGTAAATTTGCCTTTATTTACCTGGATGTATGGGCTAAAGTGTGGTATCTGTCTTTATTGCTTTATCTACATATTTATGTGTATCTAAGTTAAGGGATGACGAAGTAAGAATGAGGTAACTCTCGCAGGCACTCCTAAGACAAACTTTGCAGTGTTAAGTGTACGTAACAATTTGCGCTCTGAGTCTGAAACTTCAACTAAATTCTCTATAATATACGCTAAGGTAAGTTTTATATTAAATAACGTTATATTTCTATGTAATTATTTAATTGATCCCTACTATAACTAGAGTAGGTACCTAAATTAATTTTGTGATTAAAGCTAACTATTATTAGTTGATACAATATAATACAAATCAACTTATTGCACCATAATAGACACACAAAAATTACAAAACAACAAGGAACAATAGGCATAAAGGCGAACTTATCGATAAATGCAATCTCTTCCAGCCAACCTTTGGGTGGAGGAAAAATTTATTTGACATAAGGTGGCCACAGTTCTTACACCTATATATATTGATAAAGGAGGGACAGGACACATAGGAAACAGCACTCAACTTCTGAAACGTCCGTTCTCTCGAGCGATCGTGGCATTTACCTATGCACTGTTGGTCAACACAGTTTTGGCAAGGACGCAATGAATGACCAATAATGAAAAAAAAAATGTATGTATTGAAAACACCCATGTATGTTGCTTATGGGCGTAAACCTACGAGCAGTGCGAGCAGTTCACCTGGTTCACGTGGTTCCGTGGGCATTTTTCCGCGCCTAGGCTTTTAAGCCCCTTGCACGTGAGGGAGGCAGCGACATTCCTCTGTGTCTCCTCTTTTGGACTGTAGATGTTGTTATCATTCGAGCCAGCCTATCTCGTCGAGGTAGCGGAGCAGTACAGAGGGTGCGCTGCAGGCTTCCACCATCGTACTTGGAGATCCCAAGTACTCCTCTGTTGTTGATGCGACGCACGGACATTCCAGTATCACGTGCTTCGCTGTTTCTTCTGTTTCCATATAGCCTCTACATACGGGGCTGTCGGTTATACCTATAACGAATAGATGTTTGTTAAGAGTACAGTGTCCTGTTAGTAGGCCTACCATTTTTCTGAGTAGAAAAGTAGGGCGAGCAGTTATAAATTAGACGATCTATACCAGCAATCATATTTATTTGTTTACCGTATATCTTCTTCTTCAGCCTTTATTCATCCACTGATGAGTAAAAGCCTCTGAATGATGTTTTCATTAGACCCGGTCTTCTGCAGTCCGCATTCAGGTCTTGCCCAATATTTTGTAGATGTCATCAGCCCATCTCCATTTCAACCTAGTACACGACACAAATTAGTTGAACAAAAATGGCGGAATTCAAAGCATTTTCGTACAAATTCCCGGCACGTAGGTTGAACCAAAATGGCGATAATCAGCGCAGGTACAAATAATGTGCCGACGACCGCCATTTTGTTTAAATTTTTGTTGTATTGTATTTATGTACATTGTAACTATTACCGCGACTTTCCGTATATTACCTACATATATTCGCATTATTTGATCAAAACACCCCACACACAGAATCTTTGTTAATTACTGGCTGATATATCGATTTTTCTCCGTCATTACGCCGCGTAATGAACAGCCCATTATCAAGGAGTCGAATACCGACGCAATTACATTCCCTGTTATTTCATTATTTAAAGCCGTTTTAATTTTGTTTACTGGTGTAATGTTCATTAAACCGCTATATTTATGGACTGCCTCCGTGGTCAAATGGTCAAGGCGTTCGCCTTGTGATCCGGAGGTCGTGACTTCGCACTGGGAAGCACACTTTGTGAAAAATTGTTTCCAGTCTGATTAGGATATTTTAAACAAGAAATATGATTCCGTGTCTTAGAAGGCACATAAACTGAAGATCCCGAACGCAACTAGCGTTTGCTTATATCTATCCAAGGACTAGTTCTGTTATGGTTTACCCTTTGGGTTGCGGAGGTCAGAAAGCAGTCGCTCTGTGCAAAAACCAGTAACCACAACTCAAGGTTAGGTACCGGACGGACTCTGAAGCGTTATCGCTAAGGATGCAACCGGGAATATGCTCGGATGACAATTATGACCGGCGTATTATATATCTTTCCTTAAAAAATATTCTATTTCACTTTATTTACTCTAGATACATACATAATTTCACGCCTATTCCCCACAGGGGAAGGAAGATAGACAGAATACTGCTTTAATAAAAATATTAAGAAGGAAAAAGTCACAACAATTTATGTTATTCATACGGAGTAATAATATACTACATTAAATATTAATAACTGGAAACATGCCTATAGTTTGTGCTACAGGCATTTTTCCAGAATTAGTTTACGATATAATTAAGTCGTAAATATCTATTATAGCAATTGCAATATAAAAGTACTTTATATTTTTTATTAAATTTTCCCCCCGCGATATTTCCTCAAAGGGGAGTTCGCACAAAACGATTCAAATTTATTCCCGTCAGTGTTCCGGGATGAATTTAAAGTGGGCAAAAGATAAGCTTTGCATATTCATCCAAATAAACATTTTCTAAGCTAGCAAAAATACTTCAGTTAGTTTGAAGACTGAACCTTGTTGAAGTTGAAACTATTTGGACAATGCATTAATTTACTTTCGAACCTGGTTTTTAATCTCCGACGAAAAAGAGGAGTGTTACTAGTTTGTGTGTCTGTATGTGGCATCGTAGCACCTAAATGATTGGCCGATTTTGATATGGATGGTTCTGAGCTATGTTTGATGCAAATCGGTTCAGCTGTTTAAAAATATGAGGGTGAACGCGTGAAAGTCAGGGTTTTTTAATTTGCCTGGCAAATAAACTTTTTTAGTTGTTTCTTGATAGAAACTTAAAAAAAAATGCGTTTTGATTTTGAGCTCATATACAAACTTGAGCGATAAATAAAAATTCAGTAAATAGATACAGTTACACTATAACGTCTTTTGGTAATTCTACAGTTTTTTTTCTCATCGATACTATATTTTATAACAAAAATATACATAGATAAATACCTAAGACCCAAGACAATCTGAAAAAGGCCATTTTCCAACTTGCCCTGACCGCGAATCGAACCCGGAAACTCTGGGTGGCAGACTAGCATGTTAACCGCTACACCACGGAGGTCATCAGCCATCTATTTAACGCGTCGTTATCTTTCTATTTGTTTTTAAAAAATAAATTAACTCCCAATGTAAAAACTATCGACAATACAATGTCTAGTTTTGTTCTCCGACTAAATAACGAGTAGCTTTTTCTAGTAAATAAATAACGCGTTAATTAGGTAGAGATTTTGTCCGTAATACGAGTATAAGCAAAGGTTCCTCGGAAAAGTTATTCAGTATTATAGACTGAATTCCTTAAAATAAATTAAATATATTTTGTTAGACCCCGAATTGATCAAATAAAAATAACATGGTCAATTGCAGTGTTCCTCAACAATAAAATATGTTTTTTTCTATTAAGTATTTATTATACAACGTGGAACCGACATACCCGTAATAAATCGAACCACGGGCTATACTAGATCACATTAGTATAATGAAATTAGGATAACAGACAACAAACAAAAAAAATCTACATTTCCATACAAAAGTGTGCAGCCGCCCGGGAAATTTGTATAGAAAAGTCCAACTTTTTATTTTTTATTTCGAGCGGATGTGGATGTGAAAACTGGACCGGGTCGACCTCGAAGAACGTACTGCGACCAAATTGCAGACGTTCTGAAAATAGGCGAAGTAAGGAGTACTTATAACCGGAGAGCATGTATGAAAAGAGTAATGAGTGTTGACGAAGCAAAAGAGGTTTGCAAGGATCGTAGCAAGTGGAAATCTATAGTCTCTGAAAATATGTATGTATGTATGTATGTTTTTATTTGGTTTGTGACTGTTTTAATTTCATTATAAGTAGTTCTATTTATTACGGGTAGGTCCCTTTCACGTTGTATAATATACTCTTTTATTATTATTATGGAATGACCTTCGTTCCCTGGAAGATGGGTCGGCCGTTTGTGTTGGACGCTACTTGCGTTGACACACTGGCGCCGTCTCATCTTTCAGCTACAGGGCCCAAAGCGGGCCCAGCAGCTGCATCAGCTGGAAACCTCACGGCGCAAATATGAAGGTATCGGAAATTACACCTTTGAGCCGTTTGGGGTCGAAACTTTGGGACCGTGGGGGCCATCAGCTCACATATTATTCGACACCATCTCAAGGAAACTTATTGAAGTTTCCCGTGACCAGAAGGCTGGCCTATATCTTGGTCAGAAAATAAGCATTGCCATACAACGTGACAGCCTTCTGGGTACGTTACCGCAGGGTAAAGAATTACTGGGCCTTTTTTATTTGTAAATATTAGTGTGTAAAAAGCATATATTTAAATTAGTGGTAATTAGGGGTCTTTTTTTATTTGATGCATTTATCTTTTAACTTTTTTTTTTGTCTTAATTACTATAGGTAGTTTATAAATTAATATTGTAATTTTTCTGTGGTAATATTATAAAATGGCCATATTTACATGAATATAGAATAGAAAAAAAATATGTGAAAGATAATATATGTAACAGGTAAATCTTCCAGAAATAACAGAAATAAAGTTTTTTTTAGAAATTAAATCTTTTGTAGGTACAAGCTTTTATTCTGAAACAAAAGTACTTACTAAGACAAATGAAATAAGACCAAACTCGATCGAATTGCGTCGTTTTATAACTAAGTTCCATAGACCACCTTCCGTCTCCGTAATCTGACCCTTGGCATCGTCTACCATAAAGTGCTTGTCAAAACAAATCAAACGAGTTCTTTCAATGACGTTATGCTGTGTTATAACTGAATTCCGTCGAATATCTCCCGGCTCCATCACAGAACAGCTCATCAAGTCCATAATATTGTATTGTCATCCGTCTTACAGAAGTGTGCAACATTTCAGCTCTATTGGTTGAGGATAACAAGTTGAAAATTGAGTTGAAAAAATTGACCTAAGCAAACATACAAACAAGATACATTGCAATATAAATAAAAGCTTGTAGTAAGTCAATTTTGTAGATCTTCGTAGCTTGTAGCTTTGTAGCGCATGATTCGTAGAACATGCTATACAATCCGTAGATACTCGTAGGAATTTGCTACGATAACACGTAGACGCCTTGTAAGGCGGTGATCACGGTCGCGAAGCGCGGGCGCGGGCCGCTGATTTTAACATTGTATGCAAGTATCTCAATTGAAAACTATTGAAAACACGCCTAGTCCAACACATTGCAACGCGTCACCGCGCGAGAGCGCCCGAGACCCGAGCGTCCCGAGTGGCAGATTCTGCCAATCTGCGCGGGGGCTCGGTGGCAGGGTATAACACACTGCTCCTCAGTACCGCGCGTATTTTTATACATATAAAGATTCTAGATTCACAAATTCAAATGTTAATTCAGTAATTAAAATCTTACAGGCATTTTTACACGTCAATAAGTATTATTTACGTTACGTGTAAAGTATATTAAAATTTCGTATATTTTTAAAGAAAAACTACCGATACCAGCGCTTCGTAAAGACAACTGCTGAGAAGAAACGCCGACAGAAACTAATTTTCACAGTATTAGTCGCCTACTCGCCAGAGGGGCTTTGTCATATATGACATTACCAAGAGCGCGTCCCGCACGCAGATTCTGCCAACCGACCGCGCACCGCGTTGGGGCGCGTTGTCAGTGGGGGAATCGCCTAAATCATTGTTGAAGGTATATTTGTAAAATAAAATGACACCATCAAAAAAAATATATACGAGTGTGTGGAGACGCAAAATAGTGAAGTCAGCTTTTAAACAATAAAAAAAAGATAAAATCGGCCTAATCATTTAGGTGCTACGGTGGCACATACAGAGACATAGTAAACGTCAACGACAAACGACAGACACGTCAAACTTATAACCCCCCTATTTTAAGTGGGGGTAAATGATTTATATATGAAGCTTGCTGAGAAGTAAAACTGTTAAATAACACACGTTTCTAAACCCGAACAACTTCAAAGTGAGCTTTAATTAAAAGCTTCCTATTAGTTCGGCGCACCGCACGCACCGATACGGCTCGTTCCGGTTTTCATACATAATTAATATCAGCCTCCAGAAAGCTATCCACACTTTTGAAAACATCATCTTGTGCAAAATAATGCATTAATACATACATTTTTCAGAGTCCAGTGCTACGGGCGAAATTCATGTAACAATACCTCTGAATTAATCATTTGAAAGGAAACGAAGATATCATTTAAAATGTTGTTTTGACAAAGCCTTAAATAATCCTTTAAACTATTTTATGAACTATACTATATTATTCCAAATATATTACCAAAAATTTTGGTTAAAATTTTAAAAATATTCAAAATGAGTTAACCTGACGTATTTTTAATAAAATACTCGTAAGTACTTTACACTGTTTTTTACTATAAAGATAATCTTTTTAACCAATAATGTGAGAGAAGGCTGATATTAATTATAAGGTATTTTCTTACCCTCATTCATAAAAAAATAACAACCACTTGCTAAACCTATTTTAGTTAAAAACATGTTTTGTCCCTTTCCCCCTTTTGTATATTTGACATCGAAAGAACGAGACGAAACATATTTTAACTAA
This sequence comes from Acrobasis suavella, assembly GCA_943193695.1. Lineage (NCBI taxonomy): Eukaryota > Metazoa > Arthropoda > Insecta > Lepidoptera > Pyralidae > Acrobasis > Acrobasis suavella. The sequence goes on from OW971928.1 coordinate 38,503,978, forward strand.
AACAGGTTTAGCAAACGTTTGTATTTTTTTATGAATAAGGAGTTATGAAATTGAAATTTACCTTAGTGAGTCCTAAATGAGTTCAAATAAAATGCTACAAAGTGTATTATATAGTTAAAAATATAAAAAAAAAAATTAAATATATAGGGACAAATTGAACAGATTGAGTAAGTTCCAAAGTAAGTTCCAGACTTGTGTAACGGGATACTAACTCAACGATACTTTATTTTATAACAAATACATATATAAACACGCAATAGATTATATATAATTTGGCTGGAAGAAGGAGTGTTCTTGTTTTAAAATATATTAAAATTAGTAAGACCATTTATTGAAGCTTAAAATTGTTATCATTGCGTTCTGGAAGCTCGTCAACACCTACACAAACGTTATCTACGCTGGAGAAAGCAGATAAGTTGCAAGAAAGTGCATTAACGATTGCAATAAAGTGTTTCACCCGGACTGCTTAGCTGAACCATCGAACAGTAGTTCCTCGGTTGACTGGAAATGTCCCTTATGTAGGAAAAATACACACAAGGATGATAATACACCTGTGCATTCGTTCTCCGCAACTACCAAAGTGACTGAAAGCTCAGACACGTATAATATGCACAGATCCACCAAGAGACCAGCACTATCATCCTCACCGACAAGTGGTATCGATGATGATTATTTGAAGGAGACTGTGAGAGAGGTACTTAGAGAAGAACTCAAAGATGCTGTGTTACAGATTAATTCTAAGATTCACTCAATGATTGGAGAGGATATGAATATTATAAAAGGAGAAATCAAAGATGTGAAAGAAACTATGACCGAACTAAGTGCTAAACATGATGAAATGCTAGAGGCACAGGAGTCTTAGTTAGTTTAGTGACTAAAGCAGTCGTAGACCTTCGATCAGATAATTCTTCCTTGCGAGCTATCGTCGATGGTCTCAACTCGCGGGTTAACCAGCTCGAACAACAGGCACGGTCACCAAATATTGAGGTACAGTGTGTGCCTAAATCAAGAGATGAGAACCTGCATACCATTATAAAAGAGATCGGCAACACAATAGGGTTTGAGATTGGATCTGATCACATAGTGGCCTGTACAAGAACTGCCAAAATGAATCGACTGACAGCACGCCCAAAGTCCATCGTAGTGCAGTTTAGAAATGCATCTGTTCGTGACTCATTCTTAGCAGCCGTAGTAAAATACAATAGATCACACCCGAATGACAAACTTAATACAAAAGTTAATTCACATTAGAAAGGGAGGAGAAAAAAGACCAATTTTTGTAATGGAGCATTTGTCGCCAGCTAATAAAGCACTTCATGCAGCGGTCAGGATTAAAGCTAAAGAAAATAATATTAAATATGGGTTCGTAACGGAAAAATTTTTGTACGCAAGGACGATAACTCTGATTATATATTGGTTAAAGATATCAAATCTATTGAAAAACTCTGCAGTTAAGTGGACATTAACCCTCTTATTCATAAAAAAAGGAACCGTTTGTTGGGCCTGTTTTGGCTAAAACATGTTTTGTCCCTTTTCCTCTTCTCAATATTTGACATTGAAAGAACGAGACAAAACATGTTTAAGCTAGGGTAGGTTTAGCAAACGTTTGTAGATTTTTATGAATTTGGGGGTATGAATTAAGGGGTGGGTTTAAATTACAATTTGTTAGTTATGGTTAAAATATATTACCAGAACTGTGGCGGTCTCAGGACCAAAACAAGCATTTTTTATAAAAATCTATCCGAATGTTATTACGATATTGTTGTAATTACCGAATCACGGTTGTGCAATGACATCTTTAGTTTTGAACTTTTTGATCAGAGATATACTGTGTATAGGAGAGACAGAGAAACCTCTAAAAGTATAAAAGGTTGCTAAAAGTATACAGTCACAGAGACTAACCAGTCATGAAAGTACATTAGAAGATCTATGGGTTTCTTTGAATCTTAAAGAAGGTCAGCACACTTGTAAATTAATACTGTATACGGCATATTTGCCACCACCTGTGTCACTTCAAACAGTACGAAAGGTCACAGAAAATTGTAATAAAGTCATTGATCTATATGCTGAACAGCAATGTAATTTTTGTATTCTGGGGGACTTTAACTTTGTAAGTTTAGCTTTATCGTAAATTTAATTGTCAATATAAGGGAAAAATTCACTCCAACACGAAATAGTTTTTCGATTTCGTACTTAAGTACATATTTGTGTATTCTAAATCTATGTTAGTACACGCAAAGATTTGGAATATACGAGTAGTGCATTATACACACAATCTTTAGGTGGTGGCAGGTGAACAGGATTGCCATTGCGGTCTTGTTTTACCATTATTATTGATCTGCATTTATATTTACTGTTATGATAAGTATACCAACTTTTGTAATTGATAAGTTATGTTATAAAGCAAGTGGTGTTCACCTTAGAAGGTGTGCGCATTAAGCAGAAAAATGTTTTGCATTTTAGATATAAGCCTGTATTAATGTAGTACACAATGGTGAACCTAATAAATAAATAAAAAAAAAATAAAAAAAATAGATAAACAAATTTGAAAAAGGTCATTTTTCAACTTGCAATGACCAGGGATCGAACTCGGAACCTTTAGGTGGCGGATAGCGTGATGACCACTACGCCATGAAGGTCAACAAGTTTAGTTTCACACATTTTTAAAAACTTTATGAATCCAAACAATTGTTTACAATTGGCAGATATAACGCTAAAAGCGTTCTCTCCCAGTAAACCTTAAGGATAAGCAGAGATTTTGTTGCAGCACAAATTACCTAAATAATACAACACATAACAAATAAATATACCCACTTACACTTATTATAATAGTAGATTGTGCTACAAGGGAATAAGGTAATATTTTGACGGCGAGGGCGCTACTTTTAATCCACAGCGAAACTAAGTATTCCACAGTTGAATCACTCGCTCCGCTCGTGATTCTACGGTGGAATCCTGAGTGTAGCGAGGGATTCATGTATATCGCCCGAGATTAAAATATTACCGTATCCGAGTAGCACACTACTCTTCATCTCCATCTATGAGAAAAACAGAATATAAAGAACAGAAGAACACCTACAATACCTAACAGACTTCAACCGTCAATTTAATAAGTACTAACCTTTGTTTGGTGTCGTTTTCAAACAATAAATACTAAGAAATATTTTTTCGAAGACCACCAACTTAAGATGAAATGTTCACTCACTACTTTGTTTGCTTGGTTCTTCATATCTTTTTATTTTTATAAGTAAATTTGATAACTATTGGCTTAAACTCACGAAAAAGTATTCACATTTACAAAAATAATTACATTTCAATACAAATAACCTAAAATTTCTGTAATTACTTGAATCAAGGGGAAAAAATTGCGCTTTTTAATTATACTTATTTCTTTTTCCGAAGCAAAGAACATACATTTTTTAACCTAAATTCATCCAAGTTGAAGACGATATGTATTCCAAATTTAAAAAATTACGACGTCTGTGCCAATAATTTTTTATTTTAAAACCATATTCTCCTTTCTTTTTACTGGACTGCCAAAATCATTTTTGATTCTACATAGATTACACTCGTGGTCTGTTTTTAAATTGGTTTTAATCCCTAGAGATCTTCTTATTCACGTTTTAGTCCCGTGAGAATAACCAGTAACTTTAGCTCCAAATGTTTTGGGATCTAAGCAACGTTTTTGGAGAAGATGAGATGAAAAATAACATACATACAATCTGTAATATATAAAGGCACGTATTTAACGCGGCGACAAATTAATCTGAATATGGGATTTAAATTTTTTTTTAAGCCGGTAGCAAATATAATAGGTTGGGAGCTACAGTGAGAGATAAATTTATGTAGAAAGTAGCAGCAAAATAATCAGTTGTAAGCTTTTTTTTAATTTAAACCTTCATTGGTTTTTTGTTTCGGTAACTAAATTTATTGTTAAGCGAACACTTGACGGCGGATAAAAATTAGAAAATAGGATTTTTTAAATTATACAATGAGGTTGTATATAAAGTTAACTAAGATGAGAAAAAAATGTGAATATGGTCATAAAAAACATACTAAGTGCGACAGTTTAAGAGCTCTAAAAAAAACAAATAGTTGACATACAAAAAAAATATTGTTAGTCAATAATTTTATTTCTTGACTTATATTTTTTTACAATGGCGAAAAAGTGAAAAGCATAAAGGAAGAATAATTAAATGTCTTTATTTATTTAATCAAAATTACAAACGATATACCGATATACGACTATACCGAAGTACAATGAATACAAAAACTAACAATTATTAGAATTAGAATTTAAAAAATACTATTGTATTATAAGGGCAGGTTTTGATTTGTTGGGGCGCCCACGCATTATTTTTGTCCAATCTGAATCGATTTTGCCCCTAAAGGTGGATTGGTTAGTTTCAGCCATATGGCAAGACCCAATATTCGTAGTTTACAAGTTTATATTTTAAAGATCTAAGGACAGTTGCATGTGCCTTGCTTCCATTTTCCCTATGTAGTTCAGCACTATTCGCCGTTTTCATTACATTATGATTCTAAAAATAATATCTTAATACTTAATTATGGTACCCGTTTTAATTTTTACAGCTAATTGCGAATCACAGCCCGAAAATGTATTTTTATATGGAAGTTGTCATTAATAAAATGATTGTTATCCCACTGATAATATAGTCGCCATTTCATTAGTAATGGCGCCTTGCCTATGATTTCAATGGTACTGTTTAATATGTTTTCAATCTTAAAGTAGCAGCCACTATTTAGTTTTTATAAATCCTTGCATTTTGAAGCTCATCTAATAGAATTATTGCTACAATATTTAATCGCTGCCAAGATATTTTTTAATAACAAAGCAGTTAGTCGCCCTTTAAGTTGTTAATCGCCGCGAAAATAATTAGCCATATGTAAACAACGAATGGGGATACATTATTTTAAAAGATGAGAGTGTACGTTCCTTTTTAAAGAAACTTTTCTGGAAATGTCCTTGATGTCACTGCGTAATACATTCCAGAGCCGTGAAGCTTGTAGGATGAAACATTTTTTCTTACAATGAGTAAACTTTTTCTACATCTAAATATTTGTCCCCTGCTTATACGATGTCCGCATTACTTATTAGCAAGCTGGTCCTAACACCTACTAGAGGGGCTATTCTTAAAACAGACGACCCCCGAGACCAACAATGATCAGTACTGTGTGAGACGTTGAAACATAGGAGATAGCGATTTCAGTGATCTTTGAATGGAGCAAAACCTTCTTTTTTCTTCACAATATTACTAGAGATGCTAATCGTGAAACCACGACCCTCGAGACAGAGAATGGCCAGTGCTATGTACTAGTAATATTATATGAAAAAAAGATTTTTGTCTATGCCTAGAAAACTCAAACCATTGAAATCGCTACCTCCTTTGCTGTTTGTAAAAGATTTGGTAATGATTTCAATGTTGTGAATCTAAATATTATACTTCTTCCATGCTCCTTTCCTGGGAGAAAGAAGAAAACTTAGAATGTACAGCTTATTCTTTTTCCACACAGAATGTAGAAGCCGATCGAGGGAATGGGGAAAATGCAAATCATGTTAATATGCAATGCGGCTAGCAAGTTATCACTATTTTGATTCCTTTTTTCACTTGAAGTGTTTGAGTCTTGAGGGCCTAGGCCCTGTTTACTTAAAGCCGCAATACCCAAAATGCTCTGTCTGCCTCGGTAGGGATAAAGGCGTAATAGTATGTTTGTTTATATTAATAAATAATGAAAATAACTCATATCAGTGTTGCACAACGTTCCACCCAAATTTTGTCTTTATCTCCTCTGATTGTACGGTTAATTAGAAAAGATCCCCGATAGGGATACGAGTAAGTACGCCTTTGTACTATTGTGTTTCTTTTTGTATTTGTAATTGTGGCTTTTTATGTACAATAAAAAATTAAGAGACCTACATACATAACATCTGTAGTTCACTTCAAACCTTGCTCAAACTACACTTTTACAAATATTATAACTTCTTTCTTTCACATGACTGGTCTCCTTTCACATTTGGTGAATCGGAAGAAAATGTTGTTATGGAATGAGACTCAAACTGTATTTGTAAAATAAAAATCTGAAAAAGTAAAAAGCTTATAACTTATTGTATTCGTGTAAGTGTCTACAGTATAGTGAATCGCTTACTCCTTTTACTTGGTTCACACATCGAGAGTTGCTGTGGCAAACACAGCAGTTAGCACTTTCCGTTAGTTCGCTCCTCTAGCGTCTTTTGCATATTTAAATCCTGAACTTTGCAAATTGGGGTTAACAAGACTCGTTGGCAGTTAACAACTGCATTTCGCGGCGATTTTTTAATATTTATAAATTAACCATCTTTTTCTACGACTTAGTTGGTGCATAAAAATGTCTCGTGAGACGCGTTTTACTTTAGTTGTTCCTCTACTGGCTACTGGTTGTATTATGTCATTTGTTTTGTATAACGTTCGCCAAGGAAGGATTTTGACAGAAATATACACTAAACAAAACTAAAAATATCACGTGCTTTTTTCTAATGGGGCAGACAGAGAATTTTGGGTAAACAGACAAAGCGACGTTATGATGGAAAATAAATAAATAAATATATAAGGACATATCACTAAGATGTAATCAAAATGGTTTTATGAAACATGTGATGAAAAATTTCGCGGCGAGTGCGATTCGAACCCACGTCCCTTACGTTTATGCCGTGAGTGCAGTACCAATTCATCTAAAATCAATAAAGTTTAATACCGCTCTTCTAAATAGTAGGTAGTAATGAATAATTACGCATGCTTCAAAAATCGTGAGAACTATGTGATGAGAAAATTCGTAAGGGTGATTCGAAATCACGGTAGCACGATTGATATAGCACTTACGGCGTAGACGTGAGGAATGTGAGTTCGAATCTCACTCGTCGCGAAATTTTTCATCACATGTTTTAATTTAGATAATAATCCGAGCATTGTAATGCTGTTAAAATCAATAATTAAAATAGTAATGGGTTGCTAGCCGCAATCCGCATATCGAATCTGTCATTCTCTCGATCAGCTTTTACGATCTCCACGAGTAAAAAGGAGCTGGTACGTTTTTATTGGTTTTATTTTCTCCCAAACTAGCATGGAAGATATATTAACCTGAACGCGGCAAAGCCAAAATAACAATAAACAATAACCCCTTATTCATAAAAAAATACAAACGTATGCTAAACCTACCCGAGTTAAAATAGGTATGTTTTGTTCCTATCACTCAGCAGTGGTCGTTACGAAGCGCTGGTATCGGTAGCTTTTCTTTAAAATAAATGAAATTTCAATATAAACTACACGTAATTTAAATTATACTTATTGACGTGTAAAAGTGCCTGTAAAGGTCTAATTACTGAATAAACATTAGAATTTTGACATTGCAAGAACAATAAAAAGACATGTTTTTACTAAAATAGGATTAACAAACATTTGTATATTTTTATGAAAAAGGGGGTAATTGTTTTGAATCTCTAGCCGTATGGACATTTAAGAAATTACATACACAAACCGCTCTTCAACTTTCACGTAAGTGTCTTTAACAAAAAGAGGGATGTCATGAGTTTGACGCTAATGTTTGTCTGTGGCATCGTAGATCTCGAACGGATGGACCAATTTCGATGCAGGTTTTTTTTTACGTGAAACCAAGTTCCTTGTGGTGCTTCTTAGCTATGTTTGATAAAAATTGGTGCAGCCATTAAATTATGGGGGTAAACCTTTGTACAAAGTACATGCACTTTCGTAATAATGTTACACTCAAAACGCCTGTGTGTTGTGCATAGTTGCAATCTGCTTGCACTGCGATGCATTTACCTAATTTTAACAATAAATTCAGTGTACAAACAGCACTCGAGGAGTTTGGTTATTTCGTCGGTACCTAACTCTTCCCCTTTTGTACTTGCACTAACGGTGCCGTACAAAAGTTTTTTGGTCCTTCGAGCCGGATGCGTTGGTACAGAATCAGGCGCGGGTGGTGCGTGGCAGCAGCAGCTGCTCCGGTGGTGTTCCAGGCGGCCGCAGCCCCTCACGAACAGCAGGGGGAGGCTTCACGAGCGGTTCACAGGGAGATGCATACCCCTACGTTAAGCGTGGATAAGGCAACTATTACATCGCCGACGGCTATTCTACGGTCTGTGCGACTAAACATACCAACCGTGAGTGATAGTGAATAGTGAAATAGTGATAAAGATTATTGAAGTGTAGTGAAGCAAAATCAACGCAAACAGGACCTATTATATATAAATTTACCTTACCTTCATTATTTTAGTAACAATCAATTAATTAATTTTTGAGTTTATGTCGCTAATACATAACGTACCTAAATATTAGCTAACTTGTATTTGAGATTTGGTTCGTATGAGCACCTGCCCATTTTTCTTTTGTACAAATCTCTTGTTTGTTTGAGTGGGCAGGATGTACAAAGTACATGCACTTTCGTAATAATGTTACACTCAAAACGCCTGTGTGTTGTGCATAGTTGCAATCTGCTTGCACTGCGATGCATTTACCTAATTTTAACAATAAATTCAGTGTACAAACAGCACTCGAGGAGTTTGGTTATTTCGTCGGTACCTAACTCTTCCCCTTTTGTACTTGCACTAACGGTGCCGTACAACCTTAGATCATTTAATACAGGTTAAGCCTTACTTGCGCGTTCCCCTCTGCCGAAGTATAAGATCAAAAATTATAATACGTATATAAAAACTAGTTGCGTAATCGATTCTAATCATTTCGTATTTTGGTAAAGCATCCAAAGGATGCCTGCAAATGCTCCGTTAAAAATACCATTTGGTATAGTTTCTTTGTGTAAAAAGAGGTCAAACACATCTAATCGTCTAAAAGATGGCATAACCTTTCATTTGTAAGTATTTTTTTATTTTATTAACGTTGTTTTCTATTTAAATGTAATTCTGGATAATCGATGGAATATCGTTTAGAATCCATACCAAAAACAATATTCGACTCAACTTTGTAACGAATTTTCTTCCATCCCAGACGATTAAGATCTTAAGATTCGGTAATAATAATAAGATTAAAATTTGATAACGATTAGTTTATGACGTAGGCCGAGACTACCATTTTATCTTCGTCTTTATTATTTATTCTGATTACCAATCCCTATCTTCTCTCTCTTTCTCGTTAAGAGTGTATTATTATGCGTATTTATACATTTGTTTAGAAGTGAGCTTTACTTGTGTGAAGAAAATAAACTAGTGTTGCGATTTTCTGTAAGTGTGCGTTTATATAGCGACACTAATTATTTTTGTGAATGTGTGATGTTTTTAGATGTGGTTAGTATACCCTAACCCCGCACCAAAACCGGCAGAAAATTTAGTAAGAAGATTTGTCTACGTAACTAACATAACTTATCCTGTATTATATGATCTAGGGGTTAAACGCTTGAAAATTGGGATTTTTTAATTTACCTGGCAAATAATAGATGGCGATACGGATATCGAACGGAATATGTAGTTCCGTCACTATCCCTAGATGGTGTCGTCGAGTTTCTTTTTAATTTGCCTGGCAAATACACTTGTTACTTATAATTGAAGTAAGTGCAGAAATAATCGTGCCAAAGTTTGAATATTCAGCTGACAATTACGCATTACACACTTATAGGTGGGCGCTACCTTAAAGCATGCTGTCTCACCGAACATTGTGTTAGGGCGAAAAAGTGAGGTGAAATGCATGATAAATTCATAGTAAACCGAGCGCGTAAAAAATACGTAAAGTCCTTTGGGAAAAGGGATTTTATACAAAAATGAATGCATTAATTGATGACAAATAAAGTTAATCGAAATCTTCGATAATTAGGCCGTATCGGTGCAAACTTTTTTTTGGAGATTTTCTACTTCTTTTATTACTTATTTAAGCTGAAAGTTGCGTAAAATTAAAAAATAAAAACTAATCTTTCACGGCTCATAACTTTTTAATAGCTTGTTATTTTACTATTCTGTATTTGTACAGACAAAATTTATAATGAGACAAAACGATATCATCTTAAACTTGCAACGGATTCACGGATGCACGATGTCAAACAGTGGAGGAAATCGCCTTCGAAATTTGTATAGAAAAAATATCGCCTAGTTCAATTAATCGTTTAATTATTATTATTGTACTCGTCATTTCTTTGACATTTTCCTGCTAAACTACCGACGTCTTGCGATGATACAAAAGTGAACTTTTTCGTATTCTAGCAGATCAGAAACGAATCTTTTCCTAGAAAACTGTATTTGGCCAAGTCTGAGAGAAATTGGAAACAAACTTCGTGACCGTTCAGGATTTTATAGGATTAAGTTTAGTATTGTTTTAAAATTATTTAGGAAACGATTCTTGGTTCTATAGACTTTTCATATGATAATTTTTTTTAGTGCGGCTGCAATCATGTTTAAGGCGATGACGAACTTGGCTCATTTGTTCGTTCAAATAGTTTGCGTACTGTCGTTTGTGCCGTGAGTGCAGTACCAATTCATCTAAAATCAATAAAGTCGGCGCGCTAAAAGGAAGTATCTGCCTGTCCTTGTGGCGCGCCAACAGTCTGCAAACCATATCTGCGAACGAACTGTAGTATTTTAGGAAAGATCTGGGTCAGTAGAAATTGTATAGTCGAAGATTAAAGTAGTCAAAATATATTATATGAAATTTATAAACCGCACAGATTGAGTAAGACCCAAAGTAAATATTGACCAAAAGTATTTTTGCTCTCAAATCGTAAATAAAAAACAAATACTTTAGATCAAATGTATATAAAATATAAACTTTGTTTTCAGCACAAAAGAGTGAACAAAATATTAAGTTGGAAAATACAAATACAACCCTACATCCGAGAAGTTATTGTTATAAAACCTACAGCGAATACTTTAATAAAAATAAAATATTTTTACTGTACACATAATGTTAAAATGTTGCTTAGGGCGTTGGTATTTCATTTTCGTTTAAGTTTTTACTTTGTTTGTTGCGATAAATGTAGGTTAAATTTTACTGGACCAACAAATTATGATACATACATTTATACTAACGCGCCTGTTTCCTACAGGGGCCGGCAGACGCTATATAGAAAGATATTTTATTTTTATAATTATAAAAAAAATACAACGTTTGTAATTTTTTTTTAAAAGTTACAAGAATCTTAACAAATGGACAGGGTTTTTTAAAAAATACCTGCATTTTCAAAAATCTTGAAAACCATTATCGCTTTTCGTATGAAAAATTTCAGGCACTTACTCAATTAGTCTTATTTAGCGTTGTAGTCAAAATATTTATGCATTCAAATTATTTTCTTACTGATTCGTTTATTTTTAAAAGCTACTACCACGAATATTGACAAAAATAGCTTTTGGCTAGGTAAGCCATTTTATCAGAGATGTTAAAATCATAGACCCACTGTACCAGTATTGTACGACCGGTGCTGCCTAAATAAGATAGCTGTCAATGTTACTATATCATCATATTGTAAGAAAATCCAAAATAATAGTTAATTACTTATCAACATATTAATATTTTATGTATATATTGTTGTACTATTTTTATTATATTATATTCATAAAATATGATAACGGTAACAGTTTTCATTGCTCTAGACTAGTGAATTACTTTAACAAGTTTAAATTTAACCACTTAAATAGTTACTAATTAAGTCGGCAAACCCTACTTAATATTTATAAGGCGATCACTGACACTGGTTGATACACCAAACTTCCCTAAAACTCCACTAACAAATTAAGAATAATGGCCTAAGTTAAATTAAAATCTTAGACTCGAGTTCCGGTAAATTTATGCCTGTTGTGTACTTTTTAACAGTCTCGAAGCCTTTGGTCTTTTAAACCTTGTTTAACTCAAGGTAATAACTTACGGCTAAGGTATTTTTAACGCCTCAAACTTGAATGATAAAAGTTGAGGGTTCTAATAAAGGTTATGAGGCTGTACATCATAATTATAGTTATGTAAGATTTGTTGTCGCCTTTTAAATAGCAAAAACATGTTTATTTTTTTACAAATGGTTTTGGTTTTGTTTTTATTTTTTAGAGAATTATAAACTGAGAAAAGCAGGTGGAAAGTATTTGTGCCGTTTGGCGTGGAGAGTTTGGGGCCCCGGTGCTAGGGGTTTTCTTAAAGAGATCTCCAAAAGTGACTGACTCCGCCGCTGGTGATAGAGGGCTGGCTGCTTTTTCACACAACACATCAGTATGCCGCATAGGCACGATTTTTTATATTATGTTTGCAGCAGGTATTTAATTTTTCTTTATATAATATGTAAATTATTATATATTAAATATATTTATTTTATTTTGATGCCATAATATGGGTCTTCCTATGGATATCATAAGGCGACTTTAGAACTAAGCATCAACACTCTTGCAACCACTGCATTCCCAAGGGCATTTTAGCCTCTCGAAAAATATCTCGTTTGGCTTTTTCAAAACTTACCTTTCCTATAGTATTATTAAAACTAACCGAGCGAGGCTGCGGCCAGTGGCTTGAGGGCAGCGAAACCGTTTGTTCGCCGCTCCTAACACTCGCCTTGAAGATGATCATGTAAACCAATCGAAACTAGTCGGCCTTTTGCGACTACACTAAGTGAACTTACCTTTCCTCTACAATAAAGTCGTAGTTTCTCTCATACATTTGTTTTACTGCTAACCTCTGCCCAGTCTATTCTAATAAACACTATGAATGCAAATTCGGAGCCTCAGGGAACGGTCTGTTTGCTCTGCTTACTGAGAAGTTATTGCGGATGAAACATATTAAGGCTAAGCCTTTATCTTAAGGTGGAAATAAGCTAGTTTCGCGAATGCTGAAAACATATTCGGGACATATATTTTTATGTTGGTTTGGGAGAAAAGAAAAAAAGCTGGTTCTCTTCGGGTGCAGTAAAAGCAGACTGAGAAATCCAAAATGCTCTATCTGATTAGAGTCAGCTTAGGGCAACATCGTGACGTCAGGGCTAATCGACTGTTGTTATTGGACCATCAGTGGACATGTACTTTTGCTCCTTCAAATGTATCCAATAACAGCAGATTATTAAACCTGACTTCACTATGCTGTTACTGGTGTCACATATATTTTTGTAAACCTCATTAGACCAAGTTGAAAAAATTATTTGTGATTAGCTAGCACGTAAACCTAAAAGTTATCCGTAACAAAGATAGAAGTAGCACATAGTTTTCTTGATCCATTTCACGGAAGTAATTAAGATCACAAACAATATTAAGTTCCTCTGATTAAAAAATCCGCTAAATAATTAAAGTTTTAATTAAATAGAAAAGTCGAAGTTTGTACAGCGCACGTGTAGGTCCATTCATTTGACCGGTTTCTACTGCTTTTAACTAGTGATGTCACAGTGGATTCTTTTAAGGAAAGACTCAGGAGAATAATGATCGCTTTAGAAAATGACATCTAATGAGCAAGAGCACTAGGTGATTTTGTGACAACGCATCAAATTTTAAAGAAAATAATAAAAATGAAATGGTCTTTGATAAAAGATTTGTGCAATTTTTCTTTTAATCTAGTAATGTACAGAAATTACGCAAATGCGTTTTGTACCTAATATTAGTGCGATATTGAAATCCACACCAAGGTAGCCAAAAAGTGCTGGATGCATGCCGCTCCAGATATTTCATTTTAGAAATTCTTGGAAACTTTAAGCGGCTGAAATGAGGATTATGATGATTGATATTTACTGCGTTCGCTAAACCGAATGCCAAGAGTAACGAATATGGCAATATACTTCTTTTTGGGGAGATATTGTTCAGCAGCGGTTCGACTGCCTCCGTGGTCCAGTAGTCAAGCCATTCGCCTTGTGACCCGGAGGTCATGGGTTGGAATCCCACAGGACAGCATACTTTGTGGTAAGTTGTTGCCAGTCTGGTTAGGATATTGCAGGCTTGAATCACCTGATTATCCGAAAAGAAAGAGGATTCCGTTTTTCGGAAGGCACCGTATAAACTGTGGGTCCCAAACGCCATCTAGCGTTTGATCATCAAACTATCCAAGAACTGGTTTGGTTTAACCTTTGGGTTGTGGAGGTCAGACGGCAGTCGTTTTGTGTAATAACTTCGCCAAATCTCCTTGGTTAGGTAGCGGAACCCGGGCTCTAAAGCGTTCCTGCTGAGGATGCAACCAGGAAAATGCGCTCGGATGATGTGATGATGACTTTCTGTGGTTGAAAACATAATAAAACAAGTTCTGTAGTTCGGAGTCGAGTCCAAACAAATCAGACTCAGAGACTTATTCTTTGCAACACTATTTTTGTCCAGTTTCATCTGGCTTCATCTAGTTTAATCGGGAAGTTTCTAGTCTGCGAGGAATTGAATTAAATGAGCACTATGATTACGATTGCTTTGATGCCACAGGATTGGATAAACGCAATTTGAATTGCGAGTGAGGTGTGCTGTTATTATTTTATTTTTAAGATTTTTTACGTTCACGTCTTTATTATTTAGGGTATGGAGAGAGTAAAGACATAAGGCCATGTTTAAAAAGATGGGGGGTTATCTGCCATTATTTTTATGGTTTTCAGCCGAATGTGACATCCAACTTGGATGACCTCTGTGGCGTAGTGGTCACCATGCTAGTCCGCCACCCAGAGGTCCCGGGTTCGATCCCCGGTCAGGGCAAGTTGAAAAATAGCCTTTTTCAAATTGTTCTGGGTCTTGGATGTTTATCTATATATGTATTTTTTATATAATATAGTATCGTTGAGTTAGCATCCCATAACACAAGTCTCGAACTTACTTTGGGGCTAGCTCAATTTGTGTGATTTGTTCCAATATATTTATTATATTTATTTATTAACTCTTTCGGTGGATTAAGGCTAAGCAGGATCGTCTCGTGCATAGTCTCGACACGTAAAAAGCTTTCGTACAAATACATTCCCAATAAGGGCTGATACTGATACATTATCACGTCTTTTTCCCTAACGGAGTAGACACAGCCTTAAGAGCCAAAGGCCACGCTTAGCGTGATGTTTATTATAGTTTAAATTAAGGAAGGTTGATAAATAAATAAATATATAGGGATAAATCACACAGATTGAGTTAGCCCCAAAGTAAGTTCGAGACTTGTGATTTGGGATACTAACTCAACTATACTATATCTTATAACAAATACATACATACATCCGATGTTGTCCAAAAATCCAACCCGTTGTTGTGATGCTATGCAGAAGGCCGCTTGTAGACAAACAATCCGTCCTAATGGTTTTGGCTTTTTTGCACGGTCTTTGGCATTCTTGGTTGACTTTTATCATACAATATTCCATGGAGAAGCAGCTGAAAACACACTGGCTTTGAAATGTCAACCAAGAATGCAACTAGAAACGCACTATTATGACGGACTTGAAGCCAGGGCTTTGAGATTATACATCAAAAATAGGAAGTTTTACATTGTTGTTTTATATTCGTTTGTGCCTCCCGAACATAGGCGTATTTTATTTTTCGGCAAAGTTTTGTCTTGAGTGATAACTGTTTTTCACCCTAAAACTTTATGAAATTAGCCAAATTTTGGATAAGTTAACTAATTTTACTATAAATTAGGACGTTTTGAATTTTTTGAAAATTGTGTTCCATTCAATAAAAAAGAAACAAAGTAAATTGACGAATATTTAGCGGAAAAAAATGGATAGTTAAATTATAAATAAATTTAAAAAGGAAAAACAAAACGTAAAGCCCTAGTTTTTCATACTGTAAACAACATTTCCAAAAATCATCAATATCGGAGTAGGTTTAAGGAGGGAAAACCGTTATTGCTATTTGTATAAAAACATTTTGCTTCACGATTCTCATAATGTTGGTGAAACAACATCATAGCATTTATCTTCATTGCACTGCATTGTACTGTGCAGGTAATGCAAATAGCCGTTTCGCTAATTGAGCACAACGAAACGTCTTAAAACGGCCACTTGTTACTGTTAACAATGGTACATACCGTTTAAATAGCTTACTGCAACGTTTACCTGTTTACTTAGAGCATCTGCGCTGGATATACCTACTTACCTGATTAGTTGAAACTTGAAATTAGGAGTGCACAACATTAAGGTATCCTATCGTAGACATTACGCTGTATGTTGAAGGCATAGTCGTACCGAGGGGAGATCTGGGGTTCATTTCCCCCCGAAATAAAAGCACTTGGTGACCATTTTATAAAACACTTTATATGATTTTCTTTATGACAACATTTAAACTATCTGTGTTATGTCTATCACCGTCAGTAAGCTGTCATTTGGACCCTAAAACTGCACTAGGTAGGTAACTAATTACCATCAACTAATTTACTAAACTATTTCGCTGTAGGGATGCCCCAAAGTCGAAATTCAAATTAGATAAATTCTAAATACGAGCAAACTTCCTGCGTCGCAGTTGGCTGCAGTTTGGACACATATTTTCGATCGTAATGTAGAATTAGAGCGTTTGTGTTTACACCATTTACATATGTGCGATGTATGTAATACAAAGATACATTATAATCAACTTTCATGCTGGTCTAGGAGAAAATGAAATACTTGCAACGTACCAGCAGCTTCTCTTCCGGCGCAGACTGTAAAACACAATAAGGTCTGACCGACTTCCCAGATCCGGAATTTTCCAAATCGGTCCATTTAGAAGTAAAAAAATCTAGGTCTATGCTTTAAACATATATGATAAAGTTTGATGATTGAGCCGGGAGGTATAGGAACTCAGTAATGAAACGTCGAATACGACGATGAACGTCTATAGTTAACACAAATCTAAAATATGTTTGCACTCCTCTGATCTGTGTTGACTAGTATTTTGGTCTCGCGATAAAAGCTTTTACAAAAAGAAAAAATGTTTTTATAATGACAGCTTGAAAAGATTTTGAAATAATAGTATTTTATGCAACAGTTGTATAAGGAGCCTTGGCAAGCATCGTAAATTGACGCCATCGAGCATTTTTTGACTACTTATACAACGTTGCATACAATACTTTTTCTACGACTACATTTACTAAAATAGATACAAAAATAAACAAAGAAAAGTACGAAATACTACCATATGTTTGGTAGATACTAGGTATCTATGGAAGACTTAATTTTTTTTTATTGACCTCTTCCTAGTGACTGAAAGTGCCATTTTTGAAACATGGAGTCACTTTAACGAATGTTTTTCATACAAAAAACCGTTTGTTCAGTGACTCCACGTTTGAAAAATGGCACCATATGTTATAATAACGATTTTATTATGTTGGCAGTATGGTAGATATAAAGAAAAAAGTTATAGGTCTATGGCTAGGAGTATCGTTTTGACGAAGTAACGACACATTATATTAGGAATAGACTATAGACTTTTCTGAAATCATATAATCTTTGTTCTTATATTAGTGTTCGGGACCATTTAAAAGACAGATAACAGTACAGGAGTAGAAAAAAACTTTTTAAAACATCAGATCATAAATACCCTTCGATCATTTAATACAGGATAAGTTACGTAGACAAATCTTCTTCCTAAATTTTCTGCCGCTTTTAGTGCGGGGGTATATAGTGGTATAACCCTCTAAATAAAATCCCACATTCACAAAAATAATAAATGTCGCTATAAACGCACACTTACATAAAATTGCAACACAAGTTTATTTTTTACACACCATTAAAGCTCACACTAAAACAAATGTGTAAATACTCATAATAATACGCTCTTGAGAAGAAAGAGACAGAAGATAAAGGGATTGGCAAATCTAATGCACAGAGAATAAAGATGAAGATAAAATGGTCGTCTATGCCTATGTAATCAACTAATCGTTTTTAAAGTTTGAATCTTATTACCGAATCTTAAAAATGTAAACGATTCACATCAAACTGGGGTTAATGAACTGGCTCGTGGCTCATCATTAGTGAAAAAAAATAATAAAATCGAAAAATTTAATATGTCAAGTTTGTGTTGTGCGTATAGATCTTTTTGCTTTGGTTTGGCAGTTAATACGGGAGGAAATTGTTTGTGAGGGAAAGAAATCCGTTATAAATTTGACTCGAATATTTGTTTAGTAATGGATACTATATAATAATCTATCGATTTTCCAGAAATTACATATAAATAGAATACAACGTCAATAAAATAAAAAAATAATTAAAAATGAAATGTTATGCCAGGTTTTAGAAACTTAGATGTGTTTGACCTCTTTTTACATAAAGAAATTGCACGAAATGGTATTTTTAATGAAGCACTTGTAGCTGTCCTTTCGATGCTTTACCGATTAACTTAATGATCATAATCGATTACGCAACTAGTTTTTATGAACGTATTAGATTTTTGATGGTATACCTCGGCAGAGAAGAACGCGCAGGTAAGACTTATCCTGTAATAAATAGTCTAAGTGAATACCCCTCCAAATAATCATCAGATTTAGGGTAAGCAGAACGAGAACGTCAAGCTGAACGATATGCATAAATGCACTGACACACGCGCTTGAGTATTTCCATGAAATTGTTCTTTTGAACACTGTGGACGTGTCCCCCACCGGTGAAAAGGAACACATCATAAAACCTTTTAATTATTTTTATCATACAATATTCAAAATCTTAAAGGTCCCCATGACGCTCAAATTAATCCTCAGTAAGCATCACGGGCTAGTACTAGAAGTACAAAAACACATTTCTACAGAATTTTGAAACTATTATCTCTTATTTTAGGGCGTTGCAACTGGGCATCCTTAACTGTGTTACTTGGGAGTCCTAAAGGTTTTTTGCAGTTTATATTTCGTCTCGTCATTGGCTTTTTTATTTCAGAGACCAAAATAATTTATATTAATAATAAAATCGCAAATGATAGGTATTAATCTTACAAATTCCCGTTTTTAGCACTTGATTCCGCCTCTAAAAATACGGCAATTTGATAGGTTAAGACAAAAGAGCCATTGAGTATGTATCACATATTGCGCGAAAACCATACGAAAACATGGTAAACATAATTGCAAATACTTTAGTGTGGCCTGACCCATTTTTTCTGAGAACATAAAAGACAAGATAATTCGATCTTGTTTTAGGAATTCTCTAATAAAACAACCGAAAAACAACAAAAGCTTCGTAGCTTTTCCTTACATCCAAGTGTAAAACAATTCAATTTACACTAGCTGGCACAATTATAACGTTACGTGTCACGCATACAGCCGACATTCTTTCTGTTTGTTTATGTGCCGAGACGGACTCTGCGACAAATAGCGCACTCTTTGCCTATGGTTCGGTAGCTACCAAAGATATATTCATATAATAGGATAGATTTTAAAGATGAACGCAGAAACTAGTTACAAAAACCATGTTTGTTTACTTTTTGAATTATGTTACGGCTCTTGATACTAGTACTTTAGAGATCCTAATTATTCCTAACTCTAAGCCTAACTATACAATCAAAGGTTGGTGTAGGTCATTTGATTGCTTCAAGGCAGCTTTTGGCAACAAATCTATACAAGTCCACTGGTTTTCATAGCCGTGTGAGTGGCGGACGGCGCTTAAAGAGGGAGTCTTAGGTACGTTACCATAGTCCGCAGGTAATGTATTTATTTATTTATTTAAATATCACTACAGCCGCATTATGAGGGTCCACTTTAAACATTTCATATATTGTCCATGAGCATGACCATTTACACCACTAAACTATACCAATTTCATATAATAAAGTCCACTAGAATTCATTTACATGATTCAAAGATTCAAATTCAAATAGAACGTGGAGGAGTTTGTTCCATATCCCCAAAGTATTTTCATCACACATCGTCTTTATAAGGCATTTCACATTTGGTCAACACACACCAAAACTTAAGTTTTGATAACCTAATTCTCGATGTAGTCAATGTCACACAATATAAAACATATTTAAAATATTCACCATAATTATTCAGGATGGTATTATATATACTATACAATCCTGGATAATTATCACTTTTCTAAAAATAGGACATATTTTATAATAATGTTTGATTGTGCGAGCGAGACAGCCAACCAAATGTGAAATGCCTCTTAAATTTATTTCATCATCATCATATCTGCCCCAGGAAGTCCACTCCTGGACATAGGCCTCCCCAAGGATTTCCAAAACGACCGATCGGAAACGGCCTGCATCCAGCGCTTTCGTGCAACCTTGCTCAGGTCTTCTGACTATCTAGCGGGTGGGTGTCCTACGCTGCGCTTGCCGGCACGTGGCCGCAATTCGAGAACCTTTCTTCCTTTTAAATTTATATGGTTACTAGTAAAGGTTTTTAAATAAAATTACAAAACACATCACATCCTCGCTATGTTTTAATGAAGTCTTGTTTTTTTCTTAAATACTTAAAGCTTTATTTTTCTTTTCAAGTAAAGAACCATTTGATATACACAAATTAGGCCCAATTATTACGTTTCGTATCAAGCAAATGGCCGCCCACATTTTGTATCTTTGTATTCTGTTGAGCAGAGGCGGCGGCGACCGCTGCGACGAAATATCCTTTTCTTATATATTCCGATCGACACGGAAAAATCTATTTTTAATGTTGTACACTTAAACTCGACTGGGCATGTCTTATTCTCTGTATTGTGGCGTATATTTTTTCGGCGTAGTCTTCCCGGCACGCTAGTAGTTTGTAGCGTTTGCAGTAAAATAATATATAAAAAAATTACCTTCAATAAATCATTAAATTTTTACTACATTGAATAAAAATGACTTTGACTATGTCATCTCGTGATGAGTAAATAGACTTATGTTGGTGAAAATAATTCGTCCATTGAAACAATATGTAGGTAGATACTTATTGCTCCGTGGGTCAGAGGCGAACTCCATATTTTGCGCCGTTATCCTTCTTTTTCTTCTACTTTTACATTAAAGAGCTTAATACTCTTGTCGGTGGAATATGCCCCCAGGTTACGATGCGAGCTTTAGCGAGCATCGTAAGAAGACACCATGGAGCATTTTTTTACTTACTTATACAACGTTGTATTCATTGCTTTTTTACGACTATATTATACTAGCTTTTGCCCGCGGCTTCGCTCGCGTAGGGGTGTAATTTATCAAAATTCTTTCTTAGGGGATGCCTACGTCATAGTAGCTTTATGCATGCAGAGTCTCAGCCCGATAGGTTTAAAATTGGCAAAGTTTCATACAAACTTTCATCCCCTATTTATCCCCTTGGGGGTAGAATTGATCAAAATCTTTCTTAGCGGATGCCTACGTCATAACATCTACCTGCATGCCAAATTTCAACCCGATCCGTCCAGTGGTTTGGGCTGTGCGTTGATAGATCACTATGTCAGTCAGTCAGTCACCTTTGAGTTAAATATATATATTTAGATTTACTAAATAACATACAAAAATGAAATACAATGATACAAATACAATAAAAATGACTATGTTAAAAACGTTTTTCTTATGTTGGCAGTAGGGTAGATCTAAAGAAAAAAAGTTTTAGGTCTATGTATCTTTTTGGCGAAATTACGACTCATGTGCTATTACGATTATTAGAGTTATAGACGTTTCTACAATCATAGTACCAATGTCCTTATATAAATGTTCGGGAAGATTTAAAAGCCAGATAATAGTACAGGAGTAGAAAAGAAAAAATGGTTTACGTTTCTTTGACCTTCAGAGACCTTTTCACCCCTTTCAACCATATTTTCAAGCGCCTTCACGTATCTTTTTCCACAGGTTTTTCTCTTTTGAATCCAAAAAGATGAAAGTTCCCGAACGAGTTCACGTCCACGCCCATTTGAACAATAATCCCCGGTTTAATCTTTTAAAGTTGCCGATTATTGTTACTAGCAATGGCCACTACGTACAATACAAAGAGTAAAGAACTGACACTATTTGCTTTAGTACCTATATAATGGGAACCTTCACATTCCACTAAAATTCCTTCCATTACCTTAAAATACAAATGTTCTTTGCGGAACAGAAATTTATTAATATTAAACCAATTTTCTTTCAACAAAAACTATTTTTTTTTTATTTGTGTAGGTAATAAAGGATCGATTAATGCAGATTTCATGTAAGAAGAAACGTGTCCATAAATAAACCTTATGTTTAGTTTTTTTTTTATTAAAGCATTCTTTTCATCTGTTGTAACTGATTCTAAATCTAATTGCACTGAGACGCCACTCAAGACGTCTACTACGTTACTAATTTAATTTCTTCAGCGCTTCCATTTTATATGTCTTGGTGTTATATACCAGATACGAGATATTAGGTGATAATTCTATACACTCACTATTTTGAAGCCACTATCCGGAGATTGCAATACCGTTCTTATTATCTTTTATGTTTATCGCAGATTGCTGTTTACACTGTTATTTCGTTTGTTTTATTTTTATTTGTTTGTTTAGAGGCTCCATTCGGTTCAATTAATTGTACTCTTTTTTTTACATTTGAAGCATCTACCTGAATAAATAACTCAGTCAATTTGCCTCCGTAAAACAACCAGACCTACATAAAAGTATTGGGTCGTTCCGCCTCGTGGATTAATATTTATATAATAATCAACAAATTCCAAAAGATACCTTGGGGCATTTGCACTGCTCTAACACCTGTGGTGTAAATGGTCCCATTTGGAAACAGTTTTTGGGCGATTCGCACCGTGGTCCGAACCGCTCGCAGTGCAAAACGTACTAATGACCCAGAAATATTAACTTGGACGACGTCAAGGATGACTGCGTTCCAATGGTCTTACAACCAAAGATGCTCAAGGCCATGCGAAGTGGAGAAGAAAACGCCAGAAAGCGGACCCCGGGCTTCACAACAATACAGCTAAGGATGCAACTTTGAATACGCTAAGGTGAGATAAAGCCTAAAGCTATTTTTTTTTCTGAAAGTGACACTTTTGGTTCCAAGAATGTTGGAAAGAATAGAAGAAACTCCACGGCAAGCGGCAAGAGCACCGCTCTATAATTTGATGACGAAGACGGCTCCAAGAAACTACTCAAAGAAAACAATGTTCATTCCATCATATGGAAAATGAAACACGAATATTGAAATAACAAATTCAGACTATGAATAACAACATAAAAAATACTGCATGTAGTAGCGTACTTACTTTAAATTCCAACTGAACCAACAGACAAGAGACAATGTAATGCGTGAAAACAAAATCGCGCATAAAAATATACTTGGACATATTGTGTGATGACGTAGAAAAACAGTTCTTATAATTATGAACCTTATTTTAAATTGAATAAGGTCGAATGTCTTAAATGTTTTTAGACAGTGGTGTAGTTGGTACGTCATGAATAAAATATTAAGCGTGCAATCTGGTGGTATGACGGTGTTTATCGCATTGGAAGCGCGGAATTGGGACGGATTGTCTGGCTGAAGTGGGAAATGCTTTTTCTTGGGCCAATGAGTGGAGAAAATAAGTGATTATTTCCATTAGTTTAGAAGAATAATAGAATTAACAGGTCGGCTGCTAAGTTTTCGGCTTAGAATTGCATCTTTATCTTTTTCTGTGGACGACGTAAGAGGCGACTGCCGTCTAGGCGTGAACCGTCATTTGCCAGAGTGAGAGAGAGAGCGCAGAATGCTATGGCACGGCTAGTGCGATAGCGTTCCGTCGCTCTCTCTTGCTCTGGCAAATGACGGTACCGAACGACTGAAAAGGGTAGCAGCATAGAAAAGTGCTTCTTCGTGCTGATAAATGAGATCCAACACTTACTCCACAAACTTTTTTCTCGCATACTCATGAAACATACTGAACTCATCAAACATACGATTCGGCGAGGCTTGAATGGAAGGTAGATTTAAACCCTAAGTAACTTCGCTGGAGTTTCGTTATATACTTTATTTATTTATTTTACAAAAAAGACACATATGTTAGGAACTAAATGTACACAAAAGGCAGCCTTATTGCTCAGTAATCTCTTCCAGTTAAAGTTATGTAGACACGTAAATAACTTTATTTTTGACTAGCTGATGCCCGCGACTTCGTTCGCGTGGACTTTATGACTCCGGCGTATTAATATAAATAACAACTAATGAGAGAGAAAGATAGAGAGAGATAAGAAAGTACTTGTAACAGTGTTAGGAGTTAAAAGTCAATATTATTTTAATTCTTTCCTTCGGGAGCCAATATGAAAAGAGCTGAAGTGTTACTAACCCTGGAGAAAGCCACATTAAGTTGGCCATGCGAAAAAGCAGTCCTTAGATCGACATTAGCAGCTTTAAGCCTCTAAAACTGTGACTTATTTTCATAGGAAAGCAAGTAAACACTGTGTATTTGTAAAACTGTGTATTTTCAAAAGGAAAATTGTTATACGCGGAATAAATACAGTTTCACTGGCACCACTCACAGTAAACTTTAAGTGTCTCAGCAGACTATGCCGAAGTTTAGCGGCTAAAGTTCAGTGTAAGTTCGGTGGGGATGACACACTAAATAAGCTGAAGTTCAGCCGCTGAAGTTCGGTGGAAACGCCGGACTGTAGTGATGTGCCGATATGAGAATTTAATCTTCCGTCTTTGGCGCGTCTGCCGCGAACGGACACGGGAGCGGAAGAGGGAACGGAAGTGGAAAAGGGAACGGAAGCGGAAGCGGGAGCGGAAGTGGCAGCGGCGGCGGAGGCGTCGGCGGCGGCGGCGGCGGCGGCGGCGGAGGCGTCGGAGGCGGCGGCGGCGGCGGAGGCGTCGGCGGCGGCGGAAGCGGCGGCGGCAGTGGCGGCGGCGGCGGCAGCGGCGGTGGCGGCGGCGGCGAGAGCGGAAGCGGCGGCGGCAGTGGCGGCGGCAGTGGCAGCGGCGGCGGCAGCGGCGGTGAAGGCGGCGGCGGGAGCGGCGGCAGCGGCGGTGGTGGCAGCAGCAGCGGCGGCGTCGGCGGCGGCAGCGGCGGCGGGAGCGGGAGTGGGAGCGGGAGCGGAACGGGTACGGGAACGGCTACGGGTACGGGTACGGGTACGGGTACGGGTACGGGTACGGGTACGGGTACGGGTACGGGTACGGGTACGGGTACGGGTACGGGTACGGGTACGGGTACGGGTACGGGTACGGGTACGGGTACGGGTACGGGTACGGGTACGGGTACGGGTACGGGTACGGGTACGGGTCCGATTCAGGCAAAAGCATCGGAAGTTCGGAATTATGTGTTGCTAGTAATGCAAATAACATTGCATGCATGCATGCATTGGCTGAAATTCAGCCGCTGAACTTCGGCATACAGTGCTGAGACACTAAGTTGGGTTCCGTTACACAGTTTCGGCGGAGTCAAATTGCGCATTCGCATTATTGGCCCTCCGACATTAAGACTTATTTTGTGAGCCGAGAGTCCATTTGCTGCAAGTGAATTAAGAAACTCAACTGGATAATTGGTGGTGTCGTCAACAACTCTATCCAAGAAATTAACAATAATTTGCGTCATAAGTTCTATAATAATTGATTTTTAATTTTTTGGTGTCAATATGGCGCGTTCACATATCCAAAATTTTTTCTGGTGTGTTATGCTCTGAAGGTCCGCAAATTCTGAACTTATAAGTTCTTCTTCGGACGAAACAACTTTTTTTTGGAAAAATTTTCAATGTACAGTCACATTTTTTTACTCTTTTATTTGTAGTATAGATTTAGTATTTTTTTGTTCAACGACAACAAAAAAACATCATCTATAAAAATTTCAACTGTCTAGCTATAATGGTTCATGAGATACAGCCTGGTGACAGACAGACAGACAGACTAACAGTCGGACGGTCTAAGTAATAGGGTCCCGTTTCTACCCATTTGGGTAAGGAACCCTAAAAATCGAATAAAATAAGTATTTATGGGGGGCTCCCATACTACAAACGTGATTTTTCATAGATTATGGAACGGAACCCTTCGCGCGCGTCCGACTCGTGCTTGGCCAGTTGTATTATAACTCAACAAAAAGTTCTCATCAGACTTAACAACTTTTGCTAAGGCGGCATTTTAATATTTTTTATAGTTTAGCTGGACCATTATAGTTCTGCATCATGTGTTCCATTTTCCAAAATCAATTATAGCCTATATGTTGCCCAGGCTTCACAGCTATATAACAAAAAAAGTTTTATTCGAATCCGTCCAGTATTTCCGGAGATTAGCGTGTACAAACAGACAAACAGACAAACAGACAGACATTTTTTTTTTATTTTCTTACTCTATTACTATATCTCCATCGCCACAAATATTTTTTTTTGAAAAATTTTCAATGTACAGACACATTTTTTTTACTCTTTTATTATAGTATAGATGACCTCCGTGGCGTAACGGTCAACACGCTAGACCGCCAATCTGGAGGTTCTGGGTTCGATCCCCAGGCAGGGCAAGTAGGAAAATGGCCTTTTTCAAATTGTTCTAGGTCTTGGGTGTTTATGTATATAAGTATATTATGTATTTATCATAAAATATTGTATGGTTGGGTTAGTATCTCATAACACAAGCTTAAGCTTGCTTATGGGGTAGCTCAATCTGTGTGATTTGTCCGTATATATTTATTCATTTAATAAGTACTTATATTAAGGGGCTACGTTATTTTTTCGGGGTCCAGTGCTGCCCCCATTTGAAATAAATCATTTGAAAAGAAACGGACTTATCATTAAAAATTTGGTCACCCTTTAAACCATTTAATAAACTACTGTTTACATTTTAAAGTGGGAACGTGAAGCTTTTCTACGCACAATTGCGAAAAACGGCTACTTTTAGCGTATGTGCGTAGAAAAGCTTCACGTTCTCACTTTAAAATGTAAACAGTAGTTTATAAAATAGTTTGAAGGATTATCCAGGGTCTGATCGAGGCCAAATTTTAAATGATATCTCCGTTTCTTTTTAAATGATTTATTTCAAATGCACTGCAGCACTGGGCCCCGAAAAATTCAGGTAGCCCGTTAATTCTCAGTTCCCGGTATGGGGTTCCACGCGCGAAAAAAACTTCACACATGTCAATATTTTTTAACCAAATTAAGCATTCGTACCCCGAGTTCCACTGATCGTAAAATAGCAGACATTTGCGTACGGGGATGCGGCGCACTAAAATGTTTTGCGTTATTTCGCTTTACGAACATCCTAGTATCTTTTCGCCATAAATATTTTATGGCCGTCAAAAGTACTTGAGTAAGTTTATGGCCGGCCCTAGGCACGTGGAATTGTTTTCGGTAAAATTATACAATGATAGTGTTATGTCGTTAGAAAGCGATTGTCTTTATTATGTTGTACTACAAACATACATCATATTATCCGTAATGGGGCATATGGAGCATTGTAGGTCTTGCTCCTCTAAGCAGACAGAGCCCAGAGCCGCAAGACTCAAAGGCCACTCTTAGCGTGATGGTGAGCGAGAAGGTAGAAAAAGGAATCCAAATAGTGATGTGTTGCTTGCTGCATCGCCTATTAATATTGTCGCGATCGAGATAAATGCAGAATGTTCGCGAGCAAAAATTCGCTGAACATCGTCACAATGGTGCAAGCGAAACTAGGCCTTATGTCCTTGTGACATAAAGTCTAGAGTTGTTTAGCAAGTTTTACTCACGCACACACATAACGGCGCCTCGACGTTTCGGCGACATCGAAATACATTCGTCAAGTGTGGGGAATATTCGAGAATAATGTAGACCTGTATATCGGCGCATATAAAAAGGCGAACGAGTGCGGAGTTATGAGCGAAGCGAAACGAAGCGAAGGAAGCCTACCTAAGTGCGACAAGTACTTGCGACAACCTCGGCGAGAATCTTGCCGCCAGATACCTGGACCTCAGCTGCTACGTGTCTTGGACCTAGACATCAGAAAGACCATCTTTACGTGTCAACTTAGGGTTCCTTAGTGAATTAAGACTCTCTTACGAAGTTTGGCGTTTTTCTCCAAATCTCGAAGCCCAGTTTCGTAACAATATGACTCGTTTTTTCGCCCATTCCCCTCGATCGGCTTCTACGATTTGCACGGAAAAAGAAGAACCTGGTACATTCTAAGTTTTTTCTTTGGACCACTATTGAAGGTTATTATATCTGGTTTATTAATATAACAATAACTTTAATCTTTTTAGCATTACAGTTTACACTGGTATCAGATTTTGTTAAGGGATTAAAAGCATCTGACGTAGCTGAATTACTGCCGTCTCTATACATAATTTTATACGAGTCCTGCTTAGTTACTTTTTGAATATATTTGGTTACTCGACGCTAGTGCTTATTTATAATACTTACGATAGCCCTACCGAAAGCCTAACTGTATTTCATGTCCAAAAGCCAAATCCCGTCAGTCAGCCTAATCTTGCTTTTAGACGTCAAATTACTGTACAGGGTGTCCATTATCAACAGGTGGCTTAGCACAATGCAGCTCGTTAAACGCAACGAGCACAATCACCCTGTATAATGGCTGTAATGTCGAAGAGGGTGCTGTAAATTTGAAGTTTGACACATTTGAAACTAAAGTAACTTATTGAACATATTGTTAAAGGTCTGGGAACGCAAGGACTGAGTATTTTAGAACATACTTCTTATGTGATTTAAGACTTCTTTCTGTCATACGGGGTAGACAAATCCTTAGGTCATACGACACAAAGACCATGTTCAGCGTGGGCATAAAGGTGGAAGAGTGAACTTTAAGGGTTGCTAGCCGTATCGTTTATTAAAATGACTTCCGCCCATTCTTTCGATTGACCTTTTCGATCTACCCTATAAGGGAAGTAGCTAATACATTTTATATTTTCTCTCAGACCAGCACAAAACAGTTTTGAAGTATCATGCCACAGAAATAGGAAAGATAGGTACAAGAAAGGTTGCTGTCCTACAATGAAAAATACGTGTTGAACCGAAATAACCCAACCTCACTACCGATCCCAGCCGAGAACTGAAAGCACACATAATGGCTGCCAAATTAGTTGAATTCGCAAATTGAATCGAACACTTTTGGAAAGCAATTGGAAAGTAAATCTAAAACCGAACGGTCGCTCTGATCACTGCGATAGTTGTGAACTTTGTGTGCCGTCTGTATTTATGGACACACGGTTAATAAGCACGGCGATTATAATCAAACCATCATACTAAAAATACCTGCCGCTGAAACGAATTTTTAAGCTAGATTGACTAAGCTAATAATTCCAAAGGTTGTTTATAAAATAATATAAAAGACATTTTCAAATTCCCAATGAATAGCAGAAATACAATACAACACCCTGTATTGTACAAAATACATTAATAAATACAGGACATGTTTATGCTAAAAACTAAAAATTGCACAAAAGGCGGTCTTATCGCTAAATATTTTTTGTAATTAATATGTTAATCACATTAAATAATTTATCACCTTCAATTTACTATTAAATTTCTAATGAATCCAATGAATCACATTTTGTGTCTTAATTGGTCGCGAGTTTGCAGGGCGAAATACGAGTTATAATGTTTTCAGAACTTGTACCCTGTATGTCCCCCGGATATAACTCCACCACCAGCCGCCAACTGTTATTTTCACAGTCTGACTTTTGGACAATAAAGCAATTTGGCGCGCATCGGACGCACCGCGCGGAAAAATAAATCTGTGATATCTGTTGCAACCGACGCTGTGGGATTTCAGCTCTTGATGAATGGGAAACTCCTCTAACGGCACAGGTATCTGACAAGTTGTAGGCATTTACGATTGGCATTACTTTTACGTTTTTTTTTTCGACCTAAGCGAGATTTAGACAAAATCTAAGGCGGTAAACCCACGGCACATACTGATGCTCTCGCGCGTTGACGCGTTTTCAGTGTGTTCGACTTTCTATACAAATTGAGATACTTGCATACAATGTTAAATTCTGCCGCCCCGCGTTCCGCGACGGTGCGTGGCGCAGTGCGATCACCGCCTAACGTGCAATTCATAAAATTGTACACACTAGGTTTGGTCGATGGTTTGGTTAATGAAGTCTAAATTCGCCCTTAGTAGTCTACAAGTACTAGTTTAATCTTAAGTCTTTACTTAATTTTGTCTTGGATCCGGATAAAATGTTTCATTAGTTTCAGTTGTGATGTGACAAACTTCTATAAATGTAATAGGGATGGAAATCTAAAATATTTTTGGGTTATCCTATTATTTGTATATTTTACCCGACTGCGAGGGTTATATTTTTTGAGAGTACGTATGTATAATTGTTTGGCACGCTGTGCGGCATAAACGGCTCGATGGGTTTTAGCTTGAGAGGTGTCGTTAGATTCGTATTTACTGTGAGAGTGACACTGTTATATTAGGTTGGGGAAAAAGTCTTTTCGCTTAGAGTATGTATGAACTTGTAACAAAACCACTTTGGCTATACTATTTGTACCTGGCTGGTTTTGGTATCATTTAAAAGTTTAAATTTTAAAGAAGATAATTCTAAATTCAAATTAGGAAAATGCGTGATTTTCATTTGTTTTTCTTACCGTCAAAATGAGTGAATCTAATGAAGAAATTAGATACATTTTAAAATTTTACTACCAAAAAGGTAAAAATGCAACGCAAGCCGCTAAAAAAATTGCGATATTTATGGACCTAGTGCAGTGTCTGTGAGAGTAGCACAAATTTGGTTTAAGCGTTTTCAATCCGGAAATTTTGATGTCAAAGATGCACGTCGCTCTGGTCGCCCTGTTACGGATAAAATGGATGCTATTTTTGAAAAAGTGGAGCAAGATCTGTATATCAGTAGTTAAGACGTAGATGAAGAACTGGGAATTGACAACAAAACGGTTTTGGCGCATTTGAAAAAAAATGGGTACACAAAAAAGCTCGATATTTGGGTACCTCACGAGCTCTCTGAAAGAAACCTAATGAACCGTGAACTCATTTGTGATTCTTTATTACGACGTAATGAGACCGAACCATTTTTGAAGAAACTGATAACTGGTGATGAAAAGTGGATCACGAACGCGCGAAAAGGGTCATGGTCAAAGGCCGGTCAGGCTTCACAGACTGTGGCGAAACCCGGGTTAACTCGCAAAAAGGTAATGCTGTGTGTGTGGTGGGACTTGAAGGGCATTATTCATTATGAGCTGTTACCACCAGGCAGGACCATCAATTTAGAACTCTACTGCGAACAACTGATAAGATTAAAGCAAGAAGTTGAGAGAAAGCGGCCGGAATCAATCAACAGAAGGGGTGTGGTTTTTCATCATGATAACGCTAGACCTCACACATCTTTAACCACTCAGCAAAAATTAAGAGAGTTTGGCTGGGAGGTGTTAATGCATCCGCCGTATAGTCCTGACCTGGCACCTTCAGATTTCCACCTGTTTCGGTCTCTTCAGAATTCTTTAGGCAGTGTCAGGTTAACATCACGAGAGGACTGCCAAAACTACTTGACGCAGTTTTTTGATCAGAAGCCCCAAAATTTCTATAGCAATGGGATCATGTCCCTACCTACGAGTATAAGATGGACAAAGTTTTCGAACAAAATGGTACCTACATACTTTAGTTAAATGTAAATAAACTATAATAAAAAATGTTTTGAATTTTCATATAAAATGCGAAAAATCTTTTTCCCCAACCTATTATATTAAAAAAAAATACAAAAGAATCGGAAATAAAAAAGAAACAAACTAAAAAAAGGTAGTCGGGTTTCTTGTTTTTGTTATAATTAGGTACTTGTTTTCGAAAAATTGACTGACGGACTTTTCTGAACCTATTTTGATGGCATGGATCAAGTGTTTTCCGTGAACGATTTCTATCGTATCTACTCCAAATCATTGACCTGCTACATAATTGTTGAATATCAAAGTCACGTACAAGGACATTATCTACACATCCCTTCCCACATTTACCTACGTGATGTATCGCATAATATATGTTGTGAGTTGGGTCTCGTTTGACTGACAGGCGTGAAACTCCTCTCTCTCACATTTTTCATATCGCACTAACGATATAGCTTGCCATGTTCCTTATAACAAATGTGAACAAGTTTTTCGTAAAAGGCCTTTCATACTGTCAGTTTACTTTGTGATGTGCGGCAGAAAATAGATACTAACTTTTTCAATTTTACTTTATAAGTACTACTTGGAAATCCAACCTGTATTTGTTGCATGCAAAATCTAAAAAGGTGCACTTATATGTAGCTTTGATGGCCAAGTGGTTTAGGCACTGAATGTGTGTCTGTTCGATCGTCACTAGGCGCAATTTGTACAACACCACTTTGCCACAGGTATGGCACTTAATAGAAGCGAAGTATCATTGATGCCTACACTACTACAAATGAAAGTATACTTCTGTGCACACGCCAATGTGTGTTTGTTCGCTCGCAGCCGCGCACTCAATGCCCTCGAAGAGGTGAGAACGGGGTAGAGGTGTGCGAAAGGGAACGGGGACTCATATTGCGCGGGACCTTATTAGATTCTGTTCTGTATGTAACACTTATATTCATTCTGTGACTTTGCTTCCAATGAAGGAAGACATCATGAGGAAACCAGCACATTAGTTCACTAGTGCAAAATTGACTGCTGTCACTAGATGACAAGTTGTCTTAGCTATTAGATACACTGCTCTTAATATTATTATCAGAGATCGGAATCACGGGTGCTATTGCTATCAAAAATATGGAAACGACTAAAAGTTCGAGATTTCTCGAGAATCTAATTAGGTACTAAGTAAATAAAACAATAATAATTATGTGATTTCAGGATAAATCATTTTTTTTCGATTAAAATTTTTCCTGAAATCACATAATTATGATTGTTATATTTATAGTGTTACGAATAGAATCGATTCGGAATCGGTGCAGCGTTGCAAAACCCTAGCGATGGCGCGAGCGCGCCCTAGCTGGTATTTGAGGAGACGCGCGTCACACAGTCTTGTCTCTGATAGCCGCGGAAAGTCTGCGCGATGGCCGCGCTCGGCGTATATTTTAATAACCGTGACAAGGTTTAATTTGATTGTATCTATCGATGATCGATGATAAAGTATTTTGATTGTGTGTTAAACTCGGTTCGGTCGTGAACAACTCGCGAGATAATCAAAATTCTAGCCACGCCATGGAAGCGTGCTAGGCCGCATGGAGTGTGTCACATTTAGTGTTAAATTTCTAGTATAATAATGTTTTGCGTAACCCGTTGAACGGAAATAAACTAGTGGGGTGGATTTCTCCAGATACTTGGTGAAGTGTGTATTCTTGGGGTTGAGATGGCCATCTTTCCGGGGGATTTTCAAGGTTTTCAGTGGATCCGAAGCCTAAAGGCTTCGGATCCACTGAAAACCTTCACGAAGAATTGGACGTGAGGTGTTCACCCAAAAGACTGTAAGTGTTAGATTTAAGTTATTTCATTTTACCTTCAGATTAGGTATTTATTATTATGATAGTTGTTGTTTGTATGTGTATGGTCACCGACATTTGTTGTACAAGCACTATGGGAATGGTTCCGTGGTTAGTGTCTTGCAATTATTAATTATTATTTTGTTTGCCCAATACGCTTAAACTCTGCATAATTTCTACTCTGTTAAATTCATATCTACCCATTTATTATACATATAGATTATACAGGGTGCAATTGAAATCATTAGCATTAATTTAACTCATTAAATTACTCACATAAAGGATATTTTGTACAGTAACAACACTGCAATTAAGGGGCTACCTGAATTTTCCGGGGTCCAGTGCTGCTCCCATTTGAAATAAATCATTCAAAAGGAAACGGAGATATCATTTAAAATTTGGCCTTGATCAGACCCAAGACAACCCTTTAAACTATTTTATGAACTGCTTTTTACAGTTTAAAGTGAGAACGTGAAGCTTTTTTACGCACATACGCCAAAAGTGGCCGTTTTTCGCAATTGTGCGTAGAAAAGCTTCACGTTATCACTTTAAATTGTAAACAGTAGTTTATAAAATAG
The DNA here is from genome assembly GCA_943193695.1 of Acrobasis suavella. Taxonomy (NCBI): domain Eukaryota; kingdom Metazoa; phylum Arthropoda; class Insecta; order Lepidoptera; family Pyralidae; genus Acrobasis; species Acrobasis suavella. The sequence continues at coordinate 38,537,717 of OW971928.1, forward strand.
TTTGAAAGGTTATCTAGGGTCTGATCAAGGCCAAATTTTAAATGATATCTCCGTTTCCTTACAATTGATTTATTCCAAATGGGGGCAGCACTGGACCCCGGAAAATTCAAGTAGCCCCTTAATGCGGTAATTAAATAGTAAGAAAAATTACCAAAGTATCAAAACACTTGTGTCGCGCGCGCGTATTGTGTATACCCACGAGCTGCGAGGTCAGAGACCTCGCCGCACACAGCTGGGCCACTGAGCGGGCGCGGGCGGCCGGCATACAAAAGTAGACTTTACGTTTCGTGAATAAGATTTGAAATCGAGTGGGGATGGGTGGTATCTCACGAACGCTTGGGATAGTGGGTTATTCAAGGTTACGTTTGAAGTGGGAACGAATGTTAGGTAACTACGACGCGACGAAATTGATACTATTATACTAAATTTATTTTTCGTGACTTTAATGACGATTAGTTTTTTTATTTATAATTGCAGTAATGGTATCTTTCAAAGAGTCTATCGCATGTTTAGAGGTTTTCTTTAATATGAAAATGACTACTTTTGATTGACGTTTTATTAGTCTTAAATTACTTTGTATCATGGATATAATAGATACTTAAAAGGATGCTAACGAATTCAATTCCACCCTGTATAGTCATATCCATACTTTTTATAGCAATAGCACCCGTGATTCCGATCTCCGATTATTATTGAGCTTATTCTTGCTTCACAATGCACGTTTAGTTGCCGGTTCCGACTTTTATTGCCAGATGATGGTCTTCTATAACATATTATAGAGTTGCCATCTGTCTGGCCTTAGCCGGACATGTTTGGCTTATTCGGGTCACGTGTGGCCAAATATTCGTTTGTCCGGCCTGTCCGGCTTTTGGCAAGCGGATGATCTTTTTTTAGGCCTCGTCAGAACTATCTTACATAAAACTTTGATCTTACGCCGTCACTGTATACCCGTCCGACTTTTGGGGCTTAATGTCCGGCCTTATACAGCGCAGAGTCCGGCTTTTTTATTTTAGAAGATGGCAACCCTAAACCCATATGGAATTATACACCTAGGGCCATAAGTTTCAATACCAAAGTTTTACGTAACGGTGGACGTTTAGGTAAAAAAGAGAATCAAATTCATCCAAACTGGTCTGGTAGAAAAGAAAAACTTAAGGGTGTACCAACTGCATTCATTAGGGATAATAATGTAATAGTATATACTGAATTGGGTGGGTTTCTTTCGGCATTACCTTGCCAGCAGAGGTCGTTTCGAATCGCTGGTAAGTAATTTGTACCTATTGCACTAAAATAATAATAACCTTCAATAAGAGATCAATTTATCCTACATAGATTTTTTTACTTTGACTAATGTAATAATAGTGGGGATAATATCATGGTGAAAACAGAAGGATATCCTTTATACGCCTTCTAGATCAGCATGGAGTAACAAAAACATTCGTAAAGATATAAATAAAAAAAAAGAAGTGTATAAACCGCTTAATCGGTATCTCACCCGCGTTAAGTGCCGGACCAGACGAACGCAAGTTGCGTCGCGCAACTTGCGTCGCGTTACGCGCTTACATAGCATTTCATACAATTTCTACCAATCGTTCACACGACGCGCAAGTTGCGTCTCAACGCAACTTGCGCTGCGTAACGCGTGCTCGCACGCGCCTGCACAGAGGTCGCGTAGTGTTAGAAAGCGGGACAAAAATGTTTTGAAAAACTTATTTTTGAAACAGACCTTGTCTATGAGACTTGTCTTTAAAAAATAGTGGCATTTCACCATATTCTCCATCCATACATCGGTTGTCTGGAAGAAATGTGCTTTTAGCGATCTGACCGAGCTACATTTTAACTATTTATATTTTTTGGTCTTCAATAAAGTATTGCTTACTCATCATTATGTTGGGTACCGTACATTTTTTTTTTCTCGTAATTTATAATAAGCACCATGGAAGTTTAACTTGTATAAAAGTTGAATGAGGTATTCCACTTAGGGCACCCGTCTGAATGGCATCTGCGCGAATGAAACCTAGTCTATTCCACGAAGGGCACCTATTTTTGACCACGAAGTGAACCTATACATCAGCAGCCTAGTGCTGGGATTTAAATATTTTAATTTTTATCTATATATATATATATATATATATATATATATATATATATATATAAATTAATCTAACTCACTCACTCATCACGAAAACTACCAAGCCAATGAAGATATAGATATAGAAGGTAGAGTGTGACTAAGAGACGCCCACTAAGCAAGAATTTTTTGAAATTTAGTCCGTAAGAGGGTAAAATAGGGGTTACCAGTTTGTATGGAACTTCGTAATTTTTAAAGTGAGACACACGAAATTTTTAATTTATTTTAGTAGTTAGTAGAAAATAATAATGCATTTATTAGATTTTGAAAATTACATCCCTATAGGGGTGAAATAGGGGTTGTAATTTATATGAATCTTCGTCATTTTTGAAGCGAGACATGACATTTTTAAATTAGTGGTCAATTAAAAATAACATTACAGAAATTACATTTAAAAAATTGCATTCCCTGGGGTGCATTAGGGGTTGCGAATTTATATTATTATTAAATTTCATTTTTTGAGTGATAGACAAAAAAAATTAGACAAATAGATCATTTGTTCTCTTTTGCTCTAGCAAATGACGGGAACGGGAATGGGAACGGGAACAGGACGTAAAAACCAATTAAAGATTTTATTAGAACCATTTTCGACATCTACGCGAACGAAGTCGCGGGTAACAGCTAGTTATGAATAAAAGCAATATAATTCACTAAAACGTTAATTAATTACGCATACATTCAGACATATTAACACGTCTTTATAACATTCGGAATAAACAGAGCCCGAGGCCGTCAGAACAAAGGCCATACGAATTACGCATATGTACTTAGTACAAAAGAATTGTGACTAGGTGTCATTTAAAGAAAAAGTTAAAAATATACTAGTACCTACATTTTATTCATAACGAGTAAAACAATTGGCAATTTCGCATCTGCTGTGCTCTTCTTGGACAAAAATGTAAAAATAAAAAGTCCATGAAAAGCACCTGCGAATATTAGGTGTCCTATGTGGTATGGTATAGGTGCCATTCAGATAGGTGGCCTTAGTGGAATACATCAGTTGAATCAGTAAAGAATCCAAACAAAAACCAAAATTTCATTTCTTTGTGTACGCAATCCGATTTCCAAACCACTGTGTGGGGCATAACACGAGGTAAAAGCGAGAAAGAAGTAAAGCGGTTTTTACACTATCCAATTTTAAGAGTGAACTAGTCGATACTTTTTCTATAAAATTTCGGAAGGGATTTCCTTTACTGTTTGACACATACAGTACATGCAAAGTTTAACATGATATCGTTTTGTCTCATTAATCTCATTATTCATTTTGTCTGTACAGATACAGAATAGTAAAATAATTATAAAAGCCATTAAAAAGTTATGAACCATCAAATATTCGTTACTTTTGCATATTTTTACGCAAATCATCATCATCATCAATCAATCAGGCATCTTTGGTGCCATTTTTCAAACGTGGAGTCGCTTAAGGATAGGTTATTTGTATGGAAATCGTTTAGGCAACTCCGCTTTTCAAAAATGGCGTACGATTTAGGATGCGAGTAAAGATTGTGTAATCACCAGCGATTCTAACTCTACTTACAATGCGACGTAAATAAGTTGAACAAAAATGGCGGTTTTCAAAGCATTTTTGTACAAATTCTCGACAAGTAAATTGAACTAAAACGGCCGTCGTCGGCGCATTATTTGTACCTGCGCCGATAACCACCATTTTGGTTCAACCAACGTGCCGAGAATTTGTACAAAAATGCTTTGAAGTCCGCCATTTTTGTTTCACATTTTTGTGTCGCATTGTACCATCCTACCTAGTTAGGATGCTAAGTAGAGTTCTTTAAAATCGGATAGTGTAATAACACCTTAAGTATGTTCATGTCGTTGGCTGCGTGTCGGCTTGTGCAACTCAAAAGAATCAAAGAAGCACCGCCTTCTTTTTTCGATTGCCGCCGTCGAATACTAGAAGAGGTCAAAGCCGCTGCCGGCATAGAGTAGATACAGACAGATTCATACAGTACAAATGCGACAGTAGACATAGAAAATTGCAATGAGTACATTTACACAGCAAAACATTTTTATCCAAGTGCACCAAAAGAAGGGTTATGTGTTTCGAGTGTAATTATATATTTTTTAAGCATCCCCCCCTTCAGCTTAAATGGCTTGATTGAAAGTACTAAAATTAACTTCTTCTTAAGGTGAGGTTTTCGTAAACTCGAGGCGGCTGAGGTGCAAGGCAATCTGCGAGATGCCCCAGTTACCTATTTACCTACCAATTACCTATTCAGAGTGACGGGGGAGCGGGAAGCGCAGAATGAAAGCAGAATGATGAGGAACGTAGATTTTATCGTTTTATTGTTATAAATCTTAACCTTTTGTGTGTGGCTATACTGGATCCAGGTATAAATAAATTGTTTTACTATTGTGTGTTATAGTTTTTGCAACACACAAAATGTTAAATAACTAATTTCAGAACTTTATGACTTTGCACATTCAATCTACTTAGTACTTTACCAGTATATCTTTATATATTAATACTTTTCGTAGTCCACAGGCCACAGCTTTACCCATGTGGACATTTTTTTAAATATTTTTAGGTTTCCGAACAAAAAATTAAAAAACGAAACCCTTACAGGATCACTCGGACAGACGGACGGACAGACAGATGCAAGCCGTGCATTTGTCTGTCCGTCCGTCTGTCACATCCAATTTGTTCTAAATCTTCTAGAACAAAAAAGGTGAAACTCGGTAGAATGGTGTAATCATATGGCCCAAGCACAGTTGTGTAAAGTAAATTTTTTAAAGGGTCATTTTCGAGGAAGGAATTTGGAAATTTAAAAAAAGGTACCGTGTCATTTATCAAATAAAAGGGCTTCTTATGAGGATCATATTATTGTTATTATTATAAAATAAATAGTTTTGTTTTTATTCATAAAAAAGACGAAAATTGACGAAAATTGACCCTGATCACGGAAACTACTGAGTCTACAAATTTGAAAAAAAACAGTATATAGTTTATTGCTTTTAAATTACAGGAATAATAAGGAAATAAAATTTTTGAAGTGAAAACTTCTTTAGCGGTGTTGTACACTTTTTTTGTTATGGGTAAAAAATGTTAAGCTCGCGTCAGGGCGTCAGGACATGGGACCCTGATCGAAAATGCGTAAGACGGATGGAGAGTAGACAGCCGGCGCAGCGTAGGAGAGGAAGTATCCCTTGAAATATCTTTCTACGGCGCGGCGAAAATGTTTGCCTGCGCCAGCTGTTTCGTTTAGGCGGCGCAGGGCGCTTGCGCGATGTTCGTGTGTGTTTATGTCAGCGTACCACGCGCATCCATGGATAGTGACAGTGACAGCTGATGGCTCGACTGCTGTGTATTCGTAAAATTTGTGTATATAAAGTGTTTACTTAATGTAATATAAATTGTCATATTTGTGTACGATACCGCAATAAATGAATATTATATTCTACCTCATAAATGATAGTACTTATATACTGATAATTAAAGCAATTCGTGCAAAATTATTCCCTTACCATTCCAAAATATCAAAAATGCACAACGTTAATATTCAAGTTTTCACTTCTGCCGGCACTCCCGGAGTGCAACCCGTCGTTTTGTGTTTTTTTAATAAGGTCCATTTTCGAGGGACAAATTAGGAAATAAAAAAAAAATAATTTTGCAAACCTTACTGTGTTATATACAAATGAAAGGTCTCGTAATTAGGATCTCAAATATATTTTTGCTATTATTGTCAAATAAATAGTTTTGATTTTATTCATGAAAGAAGATGAAAATTTACCATTTGCCCCTGATCTCCGAATGACTGAGCCTAAAATTTTGAAAAAAAAAAAACATAATATAGTTCATTGCTTGTAGATTACAAAACAAATAAACTGGAAAACTCAAAATACGTTCACTTACAAAAAATTTATGGTATTGTACGGAACCCTCTTCACGTGTGTTCAACTCGCACTTGCCCGGTTTTTAGGGTTCCATTGTAAACAAGGAACCTTTATAGTTTCGTCATGTCTGTCTGTCTGTCCATCCGCGGTTTTACTCAGAGACTATAAGTACTAGAAAGCTGTAGTTTGGTATAGGTATGAATATTAATCATGCCAAAAAAGTGGTAAAATAAAATATTGGAAACAAAAAAAATTGGTTAGCTCCCATACAAGTAAAGTAACTCTTTTTTTTTTCTCGACTAACCCATCGTATGGGTTATAGTTGAAAAGGGATTTTAAAAATATTGTGAGCTTGAATCATTTTTTGATTACGGTATCCGTTTTTGAAATATTTGGTTTTATTATGCAAATCTGTATTAGAGTCAAGTGTCCCTTGAAAAATTTGCAAATTTTGCCCTCTATTTATTAAACGGTTATATATGGACATGTGAAAAATTAACAGTAGTTGTATATAATAATAACGAAGTTTGAAGGATAAAATATCAGAGCTAAGTAGGGTTTACAAATTAAAAAGTTATAAGCGACCAACTTATAAAATGTACTCAGAAAAGTTCATACAAATTCAATAAAAGGTACCAGACGGACAGCGGAGTCTTAGTAATAAGGTCCCTATTACTAAGACTTCGCTGTCCGTCTGTCCGCCCGTCTGTCTATCTATCACCAGGCAGGATCTTATTAACCGTGCGTGATGGTGATAGATAGACAGTTGAAATTTTCACAGATAATGTATTTCTATTGCCGCTATGACTACAAACTAAAAACAGAATAAAATAAATATTTCAGTGGGCTCCCATACAACAAAGGTAAAGGAACTCTTTGTGCTCGAGTCCATCTCGCACTTGAACGCATATATCTAAACGTCAAAATAAACATTTTCTACGGGATTTGTATGAAATAAAGGCAGGTGACGTCATAGTTTCTTAGAGTCAAATAGCGCTCTTAATATATTTTTTTCTGCAATAATAAATAAATAAATAAAAAAATCACATGGAAAGTGTATATGATCAATGACAAGTAACATTATTTTGTAATGTTTTATTTTCTGAACAGTACCTAATAATTTATTATCGACCTAGGAAAATACCCAATTGTCGCATCTGTACTGTGTGTACTCTTTGTCCGCGGTATAGCTTCTTTGTCGGCTTTTCTAATAGCCGTCCGCGACAGTCGAGAACGAAAGCGGTACTTTTGAACTCTTTGTGCAAACACCGACACGTGATAGACAGTTTTCTATTTCGCTCTTGCCTGGCTGTGTGCCTGGTGTCGCCGCGGCGCCGTATGTGTTACTATGGTTACGTTACGGCTCGTTCAGTTTCATTTTTCATCTCGCTGTATTAGGTACATAGGTATCCTTTTGCCGCTTATTGCCGATTTCTGATAAGAAATCAACCGGCAATGAACGTTATTAAAAATAGGTAGGTCCCTCTGATATGTACGTGCAGTGTGAAAGTTTAATTTTTGGCAAATGTTTGAAGAGTTTCGAATGTTTGAATGTTTATTATAAATTTTTGGTAGATAAAGTCCAGGCAGTTATGTTTATACCTACCTAGTTCATATTATTACATACTTAGTAGGTAGGCACCTCACTAGGTAATGAAAGTAATATAAGCATATTTCATTATCATGTGTTTATGGCTATAGTCTTCGAGTATGGTCTAAGGTTATGGTCGAAGGTCTAAGGGCCTTAATCTGTATCACCCCCCGCAAGCTTTTTTAAAGGACCGGGATGACCAAACTCGTAACTCCCACAGTTAGGAAGTAGGAAGAGGTAGGTACAAATAATAGACCAAGCGAGCAAAATGTGCGAAGCGTCTCAGTTTCGAGATTGGCCTTAAATGTTTTTGTCCGGCTGTTCTCGCCTAAAAATCGCATTTCTCAACCGATTCTTGTGAAATTTTGTAAGAAGTTTTAAAAATTATGTAGAACTTTCGGGAAAATTCAAATTATTGAAATTTTTCAAAATAGCAAAAAGCGGGCAAATCGTCTTAATATTTAATTTAATAAAATAGCATATTTCAGCCATTCGGAATTAAATAAAAAAAACTAATTATACTTTTTTGTTACCCTTATTAGGACGCAACTTTTTTTTCTGAACCACTTTTTAGTAATAATTAGGTAGGTACTTATCAGCCATCTAGGTTAGGTATTTATAACTTACTTACTTATTTTTATGTATCTTATTTGTGTTTATATTTTGTACCTTTACCTACCTACTATGTTATATTTTAGTTTTTATTAATATATTAGGTATAGTCGTATTTATTCATACGACGCCATGGACAGAAAAATATATTGAGATAATAGGGGTGACGACAGGGTGAAAAAGGTATGATTACCTGCAAAGATATATAGATAAAAGATATGTAGATATAAGTTTGTTGAAATAAAATAACAAAAAGTAAATAACGTACCATGATTATAATCCGTTTTTTAGATTAAATAAAAATAATGGACCCATATTTTCAGTTTACCAAAAAAGTAAAAATTCTTAAAGACACGGAGCATCAAATTTCCGGAGTGGGGGCTTGCGACGTCACCGTTAAGTAAAAATCGCACCTCGCCATGATGTCATACGAAATTTTAATGCGCTGTATCTTTTTAACATTATGTTTCTCAGAGAAAAGAAAAAATAAATGTACAATATTTTTAATATATTTATTATATAGGCAAAATATATTTTTTCATTCGTCATGCCTATTCATTGTACTTATTCTGATGAAGCCATTAACAGGACAATCCATTTGGACAATGATTGCCTTCATTCAGACAAAGCCATTGACAGAACAATCCACAAGACAATATTACAGGCGCCGTTGACAGGACAATATACTGAGTCAATTCATTGTCTTCCTTAAGACGAAGCCATTGGAAGAACAATTCACTAAGATACTTCATTGTTTACATTCATATGAAGCCATTAAAAGGATAAGCCACTAAGACAATGATTGTCTTCATTCTGACAAAGCCATTGATAGGACAGCCTTCTTAAACAGTTAATTGTCTTAGTGGAATCCAGTTGGACAGTGATTGTCTTCATTCATACAACGCCATTGACATGACAAACCACTAAGCCAATTTATTGTCTTTATTCAAACGAAGCCATAGACAGGACAAACCACTAAGATAATGATTGTCTTAATTCAGACAAAGCCATTGATAGGACAATCCACTTAGACAATGATTATCTTCATTCATACGAAGCCATTGACAGGAAAATCTACTATGACAGTGATTGTCTTCATTCAGACAACGTCATTGACATGGCAATCCACTAAGACAATTCATTGTCTTAGTGGATTGCCATGTCAATGAGTCTTCATTCAAACAAAGCCACTGACGGGATAATCCAATTAGACAATGATTGCCTTCATTCAGACGAAACCATTGACAGGACAATCCACTAAGACAATATTGTCTTTTAGCCAGCTAAATTAACCAAATAATCTGTGTGCGTCATTATGTACTTAGCGCATCTTGCGCGGGTAAAGCGGCCACACGGAGCGCGAGTTGCGCGGCGCAACTTGCGCTGTTACGCGACGCAACTTGCGTCTCGTTTGTTTCGACCCTAAACCGTGACGTGTGTGCCAGTCGTGAAATGATGACGTCACTAATGCCTACAGTTCAGCCTCCGTATCTCACTGAGCTTATAGTTGATCCGTTTGCTTGTGAAGTAGTAGAATTTAGGTCTCTTCTGGAAACGTCTAGGAATTCGTCTCTCCATGGGATATTTTTTATTCTAAAATACTTACGTTGTGAATCAGGAAAAAGGACTCATTTTTCGGTCTCTCGAAAATCATTCATGATATTTGTCAAATTGATACGAACAAAATTAGACTTGTCATACAATAAACAATATATACAGTATATAAAAATATCATCATCATCCGAGCGTATTCCCGGTTGCATCCTCAGCAGTATCGCTTCAGAGCCCGGGGTCCGCTACCTAACCAAGGAGATTTGACGAGGTTACTGGTTTTTACACAGAGCGACTGCCGTCTGACCTCCACAACCCAAAGGGCAAACCAGGAACCAATCCTTGGATAGTTTGATGATCAAACGCTAGGTGGCGTTCGGGACTCACAGTTTTACGTGCCTTCCGAAACACGGAAACATCTTTTTTTTCGGATAATCAGGTGATTCAAGCCTGCAATATCCTATCCAGACTGGAAACGACTTTTCACAAAGTATGCTTCCCAGAGGGAATTGAACCCATGACCTCCGGGTCACAAGGCGAACGCCTTGACCACTGGACCACGGAGACAGTATATAAAAATATAACATTATCATTTCCATCCAAATGCACGATTAACTGATCAAAATGGCTAGATATTCTTTTTTATTTTTCGCCTAAACATTTTTAAGCAATATATCAGTCAGCACGAAGTGAACTGGTTCAAAAATGTAGGTACTGATAAAATATAAAAATATCATGTTTAAAAAAATGACATCCCTATTATAAATAAACCGGCAACTCGACCGTTGTTTATGATATAAGGAAAACTGTGTATATCGAAGGGTCGAATACTTTCCATATTTAAATTATATGGGAACTTTGTATGGAAAAAACAGCCGCATTCCAAACTAGGAGCGAGCACTTGCTACAAACGATTTCAAGCTCCATTTGTTTGCAACCCGGCCCGGCAGCGTACATGAAAATGCTACTTGAATCCCGAATTAATGCAGGGTGGATGAAGTGGAGGCAAATAACGGGCACAATAACTCTCAATAGAGTTGATAGGAGAGAAAATACATTTTGCGCCGATCCCAAATGAATAAATCGAAAATGGTAAGGAAGAAATGGACAAAATTAGATAAGAAGCATAATTTAGCAGTGTCATGTGATTCCTAATTTATTTCGTTTTTCGCGTTGACGTAGTTGTAGACGCAGTAGGGTTTTAAGGAAAGAGCTACATATGGCAGCACAGAACAATACTTTTCTATGCTGTTTCCGTGCTACCAGATGTAGCTTAACCCTAAGTCGTTAGCGGAATACACAACCACAATATACTAAACACAGAGGCAAATCTTTAGCATAGTTAAAACAGCTTGTCAAATAAAAAAAAATATCCCAGTTAGGAGAAACTTGTGACATGATCATTAAGTTCAGATTTCTTTCAGAATAACTGATTGTGTTTTTTGATATAAATGTCTATGGCTATTTAAAAAAAGGACCAACGATCGATTTCTTATAAGGCCTAACAATTATATAAGTATATTCAATCAGTGATACTGAACACCTTATCCTACTAAAGTAAGTTACTGTTAAAATGCTTTCTCATTTCGTCTCTGCCCGAGAAGATCAATTGAAGTAGCTTTTACACATACGCGGCTCAGCATGCCTTTGGTGAAACTATTGCCGCTCTCGACTGCTTGAGTTGAGAGATCTATCTGATGAATTCAATGTTTTCTGCTCAGATGGATTGTGCGCTAAAAGATCCTCTTTAACAGCCTATATCAATCCACTGCTGAACTACGGGGCTCTCTATAAATGGAGGATAAGTCAATAATCACCATGCGGGACTCTGCTGTCTGTTCTCTGTTAGCCCTTAGTCGTCTCTTAAACGGCCGTGGGAGAGGAAATGTGGTGATAGATGTATTTTACTCTGCCGACACTACCAGTGGCAGCAAAATCGAATTTAGTGGGCGGCAAAATCGAATATTTTCCACCCCTCTCTTTTCACGCCCCCCGCTGTCGCGCTAAAGGTACAGAATGGGACTGGCAAAATTAAGGCGTTCCTGTATTTATATTCAGTAATTTAAAAGGAAACGGACATATCACTAAAAATTTTGTCGTGAGCAAGCCCTTATTGTACGCACATTTGGGAAAAACGGCCACTTTTGGCTAATGTGCGAAGAAAAGCTTAACGTTCTCTCTTTAAACTGTAAACAGTAGTTCATAAAATAGTTTGAAGGGCTTAGTGAAGACAATTTTTTATATGATATCTCCGTTTACTTTTATTACATCGAAAAATTCATGTATCCCCTTAAGGAGGCAAACTGATACTTTTCTGTTTGCACCCACATGTAGGTAAGGGCGGCAAAATATGATTAGCCTACTGGCAGCAAATGTGTAAAACCGCCACTGGTCACCACACGGGTACACACACTATCAAATCTTTATCCCTAACAGGATAGATACAGCCAAACTCCTTAAGACCCAAAGGCCACTCTTGGCGTCGCCTATTAACCTGCTAATTCCTCATTTTTAACCGACTTAAAAAAGGAGGAGGTTATCAATTCGACTGTATATTTTTTTTGTATGTATATTACTCGATATCTTCGTAAACCGTGAACCGATTTTGATAATTCAATTTTTATTTGAAAGCCTTTACTGCCAAATGGATCCCATATTAATTCGGTGAAGATATGATGAAGAACATTGGAGATATGGAAAACTCCTGAAAAAAAAAATCGGTTGTTTTTTTTTTGTCAAAAATTGAATCATTACCTTTACTATCAGCGCGGTATAGAAAGCAACTGTTACATCCTAAGGGTTTTCATTTCTCCCATACTAGCATGAAGGCATGGAAAAAAGGCAGTACAACAAGATATACCCTCAAAATGTACGGCGTAGTTCCCGAATCACATTATCGGATAAATCATAACAGCCTTCGATACAATTGTAACGGAGCCTGTGACGGAGCCGAGACGTGAGCGGCTTACGAACGGACAAATATACAGTTCTACAATCCATATACTACGTCTCAACCTGTACCGTAGTTTCGCTTTTGGTTTGTGTAATAAAAAAGCTGTAATTTAAATATATTATGCTAACCCGATGGTTTCCGGCAGAGTAGAACAGGACCACTCCAAGACTTCCCGTGGATATCGTAGAAGCCGACTCAGGAAATACAAGCGAAATAAAGCTTATAAACATTAATGAGACCTCTCTAACCCGTTTAGCTAGCGTGGAGAGTGTAGGCCACATTCTCTGGCTGCAATGGCCATACGAGTATATGGCTCTGTCAGTCCAGAGAGGGTCGTATTCCTCGAGTGGAGACGTCCGGCTACTTCGTGCGTGACCTTCCTGCGGAGTACAGACGTTGGCGGGAAGGAGACTCAAGGCGACAGCGACAGCGGATGGTGTAGCGGGGGGTTGCACGCGTTACCACCCTTCCCCGTGACACCATCCGCTACCCGCTGACGCCTTGATTGAGTATCTCCTCCCGCCAACGTCTGTACCCCGCAGGAAGGTCGCGCACGAAGTAGCCGGACTATAGACAAAGATCTTATGATGAATATGTACCAAATCGTTGACATTTACGGTAAAAAAAAACACATTATGGACAAACATATCGTTGGTTGTAATATTATTTATCTATATATGTATTTATTGTAACATATAGTATATAAATATATATTTGTCCCTAACAAATAACTCTGATTGAAAGTAAATTCGAAACTTGTGTTATGGGATACTAACTCAACGATACTACATTTTATAACAAATACATATATAGATAAACATCCAAGACCTGGTTGTTGCAAAAAAACAGTTATCACATATTTCATTTCAGTGATTTTATTTTATCACACAAATCATTCAAGTAACATTGAGCTGCTTCAGCAAAAAAAAAGATTCTATATTGGTTTTTTATTTGTTATTTATAAATGAATAAGCACATAATTATGTCGAAAATAGTTTATTCCGTCGACTAGCTATTTCGCATTGAAAACGTCCGATTAAGAACGAACAAGCCAATAATATTTTCGCATATTTTATATTGTACCTATGTTTACCGGGTTTATGTCTCATACAATATTTTCACAGACTCACAGTCAATATATCAATAAAATTCTAGAAACCATCAAACATTCAACAGGTCTGGGCTATTTGAATGCGCAAACAAATATACCATATTTCAGCAAAATCCCCGGGAAATCGGACAGGTGACAGGCTGACAGAGCGCAACTAGCTTGTCATGGTTGGACACTGTGAAAAAAGAAAGAGTGCTATATTGGCAGAACTGACGAAAACTTTTTACGCTTTACAAAACGAAGTTCTGTATGTTTATTTTTTGACTTTTGACGTGTCCTCTGTGGAAAGTCTGTGGAATTGCGGCTCCCGAACGGATGAAATGATTTGTTATATATCTTAATATATTAAGAATATAGCTTTATTTGATTAAAAAGTGATTTATTAAAGAGTGTTCTGAGCTTTTTTATAGAAATTGGTTCAGTCGTTTAAAAGATACAGCCGAAAACAGGCTGATAGTCAGTTTAATGTTATAGGGCGGCAATCGAACAAGCGGGCTCTAAGTATTTAACCTGTTTTTTAGGATTCCGTACCCAAAGAATACAAACGGGACCCTATTACTTAGACTCCGCTGTGCGTCCATCCTACTGTCCGTCCGTCCTTCTGTCTGTCACCAGGCTGTACCTCATGAACCTTATAGCTAGACAGTTAAAATTGTCACATATGATGTATTTCTGTTGCTGCTATAACAAATAAGCAGAATAAAATACAACAAACGTGATTTTCAACGATAATAGTATGAAACCCTTCGTGCGCAAGTCCGACTCGCACTAGGTCGGTTTTTTTAATTTTGATTATAATTCCCGGAGGTTTAGGTGGTCAAATATTCGGTTAAATATATAATATACTAGTTTCATAAAGATTCTATAAAAGACACTCGAGTTATGTATATCAGTATAGTCCAACAAGTGAACAAAGAACTTTGCTCTCTCAATGTAAGAAGAATTTGTCTGTACACTGTACACCAAATTAACTTCCAACAACAAGAGGCTGGCCACATGTCACTGAACCAATAAAGGAATCCAATCACATCTCGCACATAAAACCCTCACGCAAACAGACATTAGAATTCGGCTCCTCTGTTCCCGAGGAAATCCCAATTAGTCTTAATTAGCGGACACCAACCGCTTGCAATGCAGATGCGATCACACATATGTCTTCATTGGGCACGTTCTACTGGGAATACCGGGATACAACTTGGTACAGCCGTACAGGGTCTGACGAAATATATTGAAACTATTTGAAGGCTGAATAAAATTCAGGCAAACAATCTATAGTTTGACTATCGATAGTCGACCTCGAAAAACAGCCCCAATATCGATAGGACTATCGATAGTATCGATTGTCAATAGTTTGCAATACTATTGATAAAAAGTCGAACTATCGATAGTATCGATACTATTGAATTTAGATAGTATCGACACTATCGATAGTATCGATAGTTTTTAACTGATACTATCGATAGTATCGATACTGTAACTACTTTTTGTACGAAAAACTATCGATAGTTATATTACTATCGATAATATTATAATATCGATATTCGTCACAATACTATCGATAGTTTTTAATACAAATAGTACCTTTACAATCGATACTATCGATTGTATAAATTACAAACAATTGATACTATCGATAGTATTGATACTATTGATACTATGGACAGTCCTATAGATATTGTTATCACGCTAGTATCGATAGACTGTCGATATTTTAAACTATTGCTTGCAACGCTAATATTGAACAACGTTTCCCAGGAAACTTATATCTTAGCTGATCCGAGTTTTATTTTATTTAAGCTTTAAACGTGCGTATACCGAAGGTCTAATAGCATCTTGAAGGTGTTTATAGACAGATGGGACACTCCAATAAATAAATAAATAATAAATAAATATATAGAGACAAATCACACTGATTGAGCTAGCCCCAAAGTAAGTTCGAGACTTGTATTATGGGATACTAACTTAACGATACTATATTTTATAATAAATACTAATAGATAAACATCCACGACCCAGGATAGTTTGAAAAAGGCCATTTTCCAACTTGCCCTGACCGGGGATCGACCCTGGGACCTCTGGGTGGCGGACTAGCATGGTGACCACTACGCCACGGAGGTCGTCAAATGTGGGGCAGATGGCTACATCTCCATACTAATTAAATTGCCTGTTACTAACAATATATTTTAAGTAATCAATGTTACTAACCCGATATAGGTATGTTCTGAAATAAATGTATTATTATTATTGTAAATTTATCAAGTACAAATTGTACAGAAAGAATATGCTGTGCATGTCCCATTAGGGATAAATACGTGACAGACGTAGGTTTGTATGTATGTCATTTAAAGTAAATTTAGATTAGATATTGTTCCAACCATTAAATAGAAAATTAATACTAATCCTTCTTCACTTTCATCGATTTTCAATTCATCTATTATGAATTAAGTTGAATACCACACTACTAAGGGTAGTAGTGAAGAATTACTCATCTTCAAATGTGTGAGACTGAGTACGTTATATGTGATGAAAACGAGATATAGTAGTTTTTTTTAATAAGATTATTAAAACATCGATCAAAGTTACAACGAGTTAAAAGAACTTTTATATTATTTACTTTTGTTTTTGTGTTTGTTGTGTTTGACGACCTCCGTGGCGTAGTAGTATGGTGACCACCATACTAGTCCGCCACCCAGTGGTTCCGGGCTCGATCCCCGGTCAGGGCAAGTTGGAAAATGGCCTTTTTCAAATTGTCCTGGGTCTTAGGTGTTTATCTATATATGTATTTGTTATAAAATATAGTGTCGTTGAGTTAGTATCCCATAACACAAGTCTTGAACTTACTTTGGGGCTAGCTCAATCAGTGTAATTCGTCCCTATACATTTTTACATTATACTTGCGGCTACGGAATCCTTCATGGGCGAGTCCGACTCGCACTTGGCCGCTTTTTCAGCACTTTTTCGTCATTTGGTCATTATTCCTGGGTAATAAATAAATGTTTATTCTGTCAGGTTTTATTGCCTGTCGTATTAAGCAGGTACTCTAGAAATGATGTTTAAAATAAGACTAGCAGTAACTAAAAATGGAGGCACACTACGCCGGCGCTTTGCTGTCGCGGTCCAGACTTTATATCTTATAGAAGGTAACCGTCATAATAAAATAAAAGTTTCAATGCACAAAGCCGACGTTCCATGCTTGCAAGTTGCACGCGGGGTCACGTTTCTAGAAAATCGTATTTGTCTGCAAACATCGCGATACTGTTTGCTTCCGGTTAAACTTGTACAATATTGTACTGAGTTACACTACTGCCTTTGTGACATGTTGCGTTCCAAAGAATGCTGTTCGGATTTATCACCTCAGAAAATTTCTCATCTCACTACGTAGTCCCAGTCTCGTGGTATCCTTGTATGTGCTGCTTCGGCGTCCGGAGTGCGCTTCCTGGCTTTTTCTTTCCAAAGATTATATGTTTAGCCTTTCAATTGGTTACTTAAATTATTTGGTACTGTTAATAAAATAAAACGTCACAAAATAATGTCACCTGTCAGGATCACATTTTCAGCGTTTTTTTAGATTTAGTAGGAAAAGTGATATTAAGAGCGCTATTTGACTCTAAGAAACTATAACGTTTATTTCAAACAAATCCCATAGAACATGTTTGTTTTGACGTTTAGAAAAAAGTACAATGCGACACAAATAAGTTAAACAAAAATGGCGGACTTCAAAGCATTTTTGTACAAATTCCCGGCACGTAGGTTGAACCAAAATGGCAGTAGTCGGCGCATTATTTGTACCTGCGCCAATAACTGCCATTTTGTTCAAACTACGTGCCGGGAATTTGTAAAGGATGATGATGATAATGTTTTGCGTGTCTGTTACAAAGATTGTCAACCCTTCTTAAGAACGTATTTGTAAAAAGAAATATTAACATGTCTATAAGAAGAAACAGAGTAATTCTGTTCTAGACCGAAAACAGTTCGTCATAAAAATACTGATATTAGATAAATAACTTACAGGTACCTACTAGAACAAGCTCAATTTTAGTGTAAGTTTTATCGAAAATAGCGTCTTCCGGAATCCAGCCAAGAATCCGAACGTGTTGTGGACAAATACGATTGCTAGGGACGTGACTTCGTCGCGCAGTACACCGGCAACTTCGGAAAATTGAAATACTTACCTAACAGCAAACTTCATATTATTTGCTATTTTGATATTTCTTGTTTCAATTATTGTAGCTCAACTGAAACAGTTTTAACAAATATTTGTTACTTAGATTTTTTGTAACCGTACTTAAATATTTTTATTAAAAATATGTAGTATTTTGAATATTTGTCACTTAAATTTTGATTTGCAGAATGACGTGAATTTATTTAACTAGCTGATAAGCGGAAAAACTGTTTTGCTAAATCTTTTCTTTTAGATATTTAGGTTTATTATTGTTTTTTTTTAACTGTTTATTACAGTTAAAAAAAACAATAAACCCAAAAATATTGTCAAGTGAATGTTCTCTTGTTTTACAAAATGGGCAGTTCTTTAGTTCATCAAATTGAATGCTGAAGATAAGCTAAATAAAAAGCTAAAACGAATTGATTTAGTAGTAAACTTACTAATTATGCACATAATTTTATATGAAGATATAACTCGTAAAGTAATTAGCTAAATTATAAAGTTCAATAATTAGTACCAATGCCAAAAAGCAAACCGATCTGCGGGACATTCTATTAAACCAGTTTTAAATCTCAAAAATTAGATTGCACATATTACCAGTTTCGGAAATAGGCTTCATTATTATATCATAATTAATATCTGTTTCCGATGTAGCGGCAAATCAAATTGAACAGGAGTTTTAAACAAAACAACAATGTTTTATATTGTAAAATGGAATTGGGAACAGTAAAGTTGGGCTTGTTTGCTATTTGCAATCAAATTGATGTGTACATGAGTTATCTCCAATGACAGTCAAATTATTACTATAGATATGATGGCGCAAGGCTTTAGCGATAGGGTTTTATTATAATTATTTTTCTTCCTAAATTTAATTTTTCTAGCTATATCACTACTTCTGGCGACCTCTGTAGCGTAGTGGTAACCAAACAAGTCCACCGTTCGGAGGTTCCGGGTTCGATCCCTGGCCAGGACAAGCTGGAAAGTGGTCTTTTTTAAATTGTTCTGGGTCTTAGGTGTTTATTTATTTATTATAAAACAAATAGACATACTGAGATTACAAAAATGATTCTAAAACTATAATTATTTATCATAAACTAGTTACTAAACTAAGTATAACTACTGAACTAAAAATAAAAGAAATAAAGTATTTAAAAATATTGTTAGTATAGTTGAGTTAGTATCTCATAACCCAAGTTTAAGCTTAATTTGGGGCTAGCTCGTTCAGAGTAATCTGTCCCTATATATTTATTTATTTACAATCAATGTAAGATGACATGATGTAGATTCCGATTTCTGTTTTTTGATCTCTCTCTCCCATTCATCTTAGCGCGTTCCGGTTACATCAATAGCTCCCACACTACAAAACCCGCGGGGTATGGTTTCCGAATTTTCTTCTTCACTTCGCAGGTCGTATATACTTATTTCTTTTAAGTTCCAAGCCTACCATTTCTTATAAAACTTCCTGGCTAAAGCAGCATTTTTTGGTGACACAATCTTCATTTCAATTAAACTAGTCGTTTGCCCCAAACTGTGATGTCGCAAACACTTTCCAGTTTACATCCTGATATCTTGGCAACCTCTTGACTCATACGAGTATATGTATACTCGCCTACCAAACATGACGTATTGATCAAAGATACTCGAGTCACCGTCGATCATACCTACCTACAAATGGTTCTGTCCAAAAAGTCCCGGAGACTCAGACTTGAGATACGAAGGCTTGAGGTCACCCAAAGGGTAAGTTAGGTTCGGATGATCTTAAATGCAAATAGTCTATGTAAAAACTCGTTTAAATAGCAACTTGTCTGAGTTGCAAGTAATCTCAAATCTATACTCGGTGTTTCCTTACGTAATCAAATCAGAAATGAGGATATTCGTAAAAGAACTAAGGACACTGACATAGATGATGAATGATGACGAGACTCTGAGAACTTCGCTCACTTTGCTCGCAGGTAGTTTAAAAGTAATAAGTTTTTATTAAATGAATTTATCAACTAAAGCAAAATATATATACTGTTTGTATTTCCCTGCCATAAAGTACAAACCGCGGGCCACAGGCGTCGACCACGAGCGCGGTCTGGCCCGAATTCTTTTGGCAGCCATTCAAAGCATAATTTAAGTTAGCACAATCGCCCGAGCGTTGACCACTACATTTATTCAGTACTCGGTTTAACCACGGAATATAGTAACCGATGGATACAATGAATATACAAGGGACAAGTTCAGTTCTTCATTCTGATTAATTTCTCCTCACTAATGTATTCTAAATAACTAAACTTACAAATAAAGTCACATAACCAGGACTTTTACCTACATCGTAAAACACGACATCTGTTTGATACTCGTAGTGTGGTCATATTTTAATGTGTCAAACTAAATTAGACTTTATCATCTTTTAGCGGCACTCAATATTGCTTGACACTGCAACGCAGAGTCGTGGCTACGTGCGTACTTCGTACGAATGTCGTTACGATATAACTTACTTTGGATGTTGCGATATTGCTTTGTTGTGTTGGATTGGAACCGCACAAAGTGCTTGGCAATGTGCGTAGCTATTCTAACATTATAACCAATAAATATATAAAGCTAAGCTTTACACTATGATGACATAGGTATCTAATTCTGTGCACCTTTACAACCTGATACGAGTATCTACTAATGCCACCACGACCCAACTTTCCTATTCAGGGATAGTTCTTATTTGGGGTTTATAAAAATTACTTCCAGCCTTTATAAAAATAACGGAGATCTGCTCCTCGAAACCTTTCTCCGTTTTGCGAAATTATCCTGGGCCTTGGGTGTATATCTGAATTAGATGTGTTAGAATCCCATAATACTAGTTTAAACCTACTTTGATGTGTGATATTCCCCTATTGTATATTATTAAGGGGCTACTTGAATTTTCCGGGGTCCAATGCTCCCCCAATTTGATATAAATCATTTGAAAGGTAACGGAGATATCATTTAAAATATCATAGCGAAAAACGACCACTTTTGGCTAATGTGCGTAGAAAAGCTTCACGTTCTCACTTTAAACTGTAAACAGTAGTTCATAAAATAGTTTAAAGGGTTATCTAAGGTCTGATCAAGACAATGTTCAAAAGATTATTTTCAAATGGAGGCAGCACTGGACAGCCCGGAACAGTACATTTACAACATTTACAACAGGAATTCGCTGCCTCTCATGCCTTTCTGGAAAATTTTGTCGCGGATTTGTATTTCTATTAATAACATACGGCCATCAGGGACCAGTGGCTAGTTCCACCGCAATCATGATACCGGACAGCTATATATTTGTATAATTTCGCCTAATCGAATGTTTTGTTTGTCATTTATTGGTTATGTATTTGTTGGAAAATATTTAGCACTTTTGTAGAGATTTAAGTTATTGATAATTTATAAAAGGTAAGTCATGCAGCGTTTTGTATGCTAAGAGCCGCAAGACCCAAAATGCTCTTGTCTCCATTATTGATAAATATTTGATAGTATGTTAATATGTATGTAAAATGGAACGTTGTATTTTAATTTTCAAATAATTTGCCATAAAACGTTCAAAATAAATATAAAACACTGTCACCGGAAAATTGATTGCAATCACGCGTGACCAGAGGGCTGGCCTTTATTTGTCTCAAAAGATAAACATTGCCATACAATTGCACGTTACCACGGGGCGGCGATTTGCCAGGGTTTTTTTTATTTATAAGTAATTTAAGTATATACATATTATTATTAGTAGTAGTAAATTCTTTATTGTACAAAAAACCCACAATTCAAATACAAAAATATTTTTAATATATTTGTTTACTTTAAGTTCGTTTTGTTTTGTTTATTTTATTAATTAATTATAAAAAAAGAATGTAGTTTCCAAACCAGAATAAGAACTCTCCCTCTATTTCTATGGATGGCATATATGGCTGAATAGTCCTGTGTTTGTGTAACATATTTTGCCCCTTTTGCACATTAGGCACGGGACTCTGTCTGCTAAGAGCGGAAATGCTTTGTTTGCTCCATTACAGATAAAATCGTGATAGACTCTGTACGTGAGTTGAGTATGTCGAGTTCCACCACGTCACAGATCACGTCGAGGTCCAATATGTCGATTTCGCCCACCACGCCGTCTTCGAATGACGTAGATGCAATTAAAAATATAATTATTTTCTGTACTTACAGCAATGTCGAATATAATAATAATTTCCGTCGATTTATTTAGGTATATAAAGAACTTAAACAAACTTGACATTTCTTTTTATTAAAATATACACTTTATAATTCGATACTTTCGCAAATTACAAAAAAAAAATAATTTATAATTTATAAAATAAATAATTTGTAATTTGCAAAGGTATTGATTGAGAAAGTGTATATTTTAATAAAAAGACATGTCATGATTGTTTACATAATTTTAAATACATAACTAAATGGACTACGAGTATAAATGCCCATTTACTCAGTGCAAGTTTCTTGCCTATTGACGTTTTGTTTAGACCATGCAAGTTGTCCATTGATTCAATTAAATTGTATGCTACAGACAGGAAACTTGCCCTGTGTAAACAGGCCATAACAAACCTGGTTGTAAAAAAATTTTCCTTTCCAATTTCGAGTTCTGCTGCCAAGATCAAGAAATATTAATTTTAATATCGGCCATTGTAAGTATCAGGTGGCCAGGAATTAAGGATGGGACAAAAGATTTTCATTTCCGAATATCCGAATTTAAACCCTCCCAATTAAAAGTTTGGCCTTTGTGGACAAACCAAGCGAAGCGATTATTCGATCTTGGACCCTTTTGTTTGGACCTTTTCAAATTTCAGACTTGAAAAGCAATCTTATAATGGTTTTGTAATGTTCGTTATTCTTTCTTCGGTATCTTTTGGAAAGTTTTTGTTGGGTTTGTTTCAGAAGGGTTGAATTATTATGAAGAATGTTATATTGAGAAAGTTTTGACGTTTGAAGGTTTGCCATATTTGTTTACTCCATTACGTTTAACTAATTAACTAACGTTCAACTAATTTAAATTTATATACAAATATTACAAAACAGCAAACTAAAACGAGTTACTGGTGGAAGATTTTATCCGTATAAATTCAAAGTCACTTGTCAAACTTTCCTCTAAGCTTATTGATTTTTTTTTTACTATAATAAACAAAACCAACCTGTTAGCTGGTTGGAGTTTGAAGTCACGCTTCAAGGGTTCCGTACCGTCTTTAACTCTAACACGTTCTTAAACGCATTTATTTGGCACCCTATATGTACAGACCTCCAAAAAAGCTAATTAGAATTACCATGCAAAAATTTTAAGATCTAACAAAAACTAAATGTACGATACTTGACCTTTTTGGCTTCGGAATACTAACCATATCCATTCAAATGTAAAGTCTGTCTAGACGGATAAACTTTGATTTTAGTAACGGCTGAAGATCACGACAGAATTTATGGAAGTTCTTGGCAGCCGTCTGGATTGCTTGATTTTCTTCTAAGTTTTGTATGTAGAAATGCGTTCGGAGGATGGTATTAAGCGTTACGTAGGCCGCAACTTGATGCAGTGGGAAACAGAGAGACAAAGATGGAAAGATATGGAGGAGGCCTATGTCCTGAAAGGATATAACAAAAAGGCTGCTATGGATGGATGGATGTAGAATAGTAAATTATGCTACAAAGAGGTAAAGGATACTTTAAATCCAGAGCGATATGAAGGTATTATTCATGTATATTGCCCGAGATAAAAATATTACTATATCCGAGTAGCACACTCTACTTTTTATCTCCATCTATGAGTAAAATTTGCAAATAGAAAACAATATAAAGAAAAATAGAACACCTATGAACATATACCTAATCAGAGTTGTATCGACAGTTACCTACCTTTATTTGGCGTCGTTTTCATTCAATCGCCACCTATCGTTTTAATTTTTAACTTTGTAATTGGGCGTGGTCCTTCATATCTTTTTATTTTATAAATTAACTTGATATTCATATGAGTATTAGCTTACGAAAATGTATTCAAATTTCCTTGATTAATTACATGTCAATACAATATCACCAAAAACTTCTGTAATTACTTTGAATGAAAGACAAAAATTTGCGCTTTTTTAATTATACTTGATTTTTTTTCCGGAGCTATAATAACATTAAAATGTTAACATACATGCCTTCACGATGACGACGATATGTATTCCATATTCAAAAAATTACGACGCCTGTTCTTATCATGTATTGTTTTAAAACTAAATTCTTTTATTTTTTGCTGGACTGCCTTTCGATTATACATAAATAACATTCGTGTTCAGTTTTCAAATTGTTTTTAATCCCTAGAGATTGTCTTTTACACTTTGCAGCCCCCAGAGGATCAGCAGTACCTTAGCTCCTAATGTTTCGGGATAAAAAGATGGAATATAAAAGTATTTTAATTAAAGTAGTAATTATGACTGCTTTTCTCTACATCGGGTGCAGTGAGAGTCTAAAGGAGCTATAAGTTACCAGAGAATGGGCAGCAGCGTCCTCTGTGCAACGACTTTACCATCGCTTATGAACAAATCCTCTCTTTATTGAGTCTTTAGTCCAATAGTCGAAGTTCTCAAATAACAGAACTCTGCGGATACTCTTGAAAGAAGAGTTAAGTTTATGGAAAAATATATTAAGTACGTACAGTCGCGGCCAGATAAAGCTGACCCCCTGACTTTAAAGCCCGTTCGGTAGGGGTTAACTTTTATGTGCCCAGACTGTACACACTAACACGCCTATGTCAGTCGAGATCTAGACAGAGCCAAGTTTCGGAAAACCCAAACAATGCAACGATATGGGGATACGTTTTTAAGTATCTACATAAAATCCACTGAAATAAACGTCTGTGTAATAATATAATGACAAGTTCATTAGTTCCGTAGACATAATGAAGAGAAATCTTGCATAACAAACCATGAAATGGTTATTAACAAATATTAGCCGTCCATTACCGAAATGGTTTCTTTCATTAGGCATCGAGGTAGCGACAAAAACTATCAATAACTGCCAACGAATATTTATCACGCGAACGAAAATATTGAACGGAAATGTACGGGAATACGAATAAATAAATGATACGTATTTTCTTTATTACGTAAGTAATGGGAGTGGGCAAATGTTTTTGAAACTTTGGTAAACAATTTCCAAAAACATTTAAGGAGTATCAAGTAATATTTACAGAATAATATAAAGATGAAATGGTTTTGAAAAGGCCTTAAAAGCCCATTTGCTCCCTACTTAATTTAAAAATAACGAGTCATATTATTAATGCACAAGTTTGTACGTCTGGATGTTTATTCCGCTTTCAAGGCAAAAAGGCATAACGGATTAACTTATTATCTGAAATAACACCTAGGATACTTTTTTATCCCGGGAAATTGTAAGTATCAAATGATACTGACTAAAATTAGACAAAGAGGGTACCGCCGCGGGAATCCGTTTATATTTAAGAAACATGACTTATTTACTAAATTAAACTTTTTTGAGTTGTTACTTAATTAATATTATAAATGAAGGCGAAGGCTTTACAGCCTTTCGTGTTTTTTGGAAATAACCCATAAAGATGCAACGAAGAGCAAGCTTTACTTGAATTTAATTAACTATCACGTCTTTTTTTCTGATAGGGCAAACAGAATATAATAATAATAATAAATTAATAATCACACTGTCCGTTAGTGCATCTCAATGGTACATTAAGGGATAGACCTCCATAGATGCAGCCATCTCACTATTTAGATAAAAAGGTACTAAAAGGCCTCTTCATGTTGGCCGGGTCCCCATGGACCCGTGGCTGAAAAGCGTACCAACATAATAATATATATATATATATATATATATATATATATATATCCATAGATGGAGCCATCTTACTTTTTAGATAAGGTACTTTTAGGTAAAGGTACTAAAAGCCCCATGGACCCGTGGCTGAAAAGCGTACCAACATAATAATAATAATAAAAATCCCTCCCTGGCAATAGTTCGGCAGCTGTGGAGGACTGTCCGTTAGTGCATCTCAATAGTACATTAAGGGATAGACCTCCATAGATGCAGCCATCTCACTTTTTAGATTAAAAGGTACTAAAAGGCCTCTTCATGTTGGCTTTGGCCCCATGAACGCCTCAAAGGACCGGGTCCTTATGGACCCGTGGCTGAAAAGCGTACCAACATAATAATAATAATAATTTATTATTATTATGTTGGTACGCTTTATTTCAGATTAGTATACAGTTGTTATGCAGCGCAGGTTATTTATACTATATATTCACTGTACTGAATCTGTGTGCCCGATGTCAGCAAAGGCCTCTTCCAACAACTTCCATTCTTTCCTGTCCTGGCTTTTCTTGTCCAGGTTGAGCCCGCTGTCTCTTTTATTTCATCCTCCCATCTTGTAAACGGTCTGCCTCGTTTTCGTTTTTTGTGTCTGAGGAACCAGTGTATTATCGCCTTACTCCACTTTTCATGTCCGCGCAACGTGTGGCCTGTCCATCTCCATTTTAGTTTTTTGGCAGTGTATAAGACATTTTTTGTTTTTGTTTTGTTTCTTATCGTTTTAATCTTTACTTTGTCTGATTTTCTTATATCGGTGACCAGTACCTTTTCCACGCATTGTCTATCCTTGTGTCTATTTCTTTAGAGGTTTGATCAATTGATCATATAACTTGGCCTAGCTAGGTATATTCTTGTACGTACTCGAGGATCTTTCCATTAACATTGATGGGTTCTTCTGTTCTGTTCGTCATGGCTTTTGTATTTTGCAGGTTCATTGTTAATCCAGAAATGCGTCTCTCTCTATCTAGGTCTATAAGCATTTTTGTTAGTTCATTGTGATCTGAAGAGAAGATTATTAGGTCATCGGCAAATCTGAGATGTGTTAGGTTCTCTCCGTTTATGTTGAGACCATAGTTGTCCCATTCTAGATGACGGAAAACATCTTCTAGGACTGCTGAGAACAATTAAGGGGATAGGGGGTCTCCTTGGCGTACTCTTTTTTTTAATCCTTATCTCTTTTCCTTCCTTTTCTAGTTTTACTTTAGCTGTACTATTTTTGTAGATGTTCCTTAAAATTCTTGTGTATTTATCTTCAATCCCTTGGGTTTTTAGACTAGACCATATCCTTTCGTGCTCCAGCGACATCGAAGGCTTTGTTGTAGTCCACAAAACAACAGTATAAAGGCATGTCGTACTCTTTGCACTTCTCGATTATTTGTTTGACAACAAGAATATAGTCAAGAGTAGAGTGATTGCTCCTAAATCCAGCTTGCTCTCGCGGTTGGTTTTCGTCGAGTTTTGTTGTAAGTCTATTTAGAATAACTTTAGCAAAGATTTTATAGATAGTGGACATTAAGCTGATAGGTAATTGCTTATGTCGCTTTTGTCCCTTTTTTATGAATAAGTGTTATTGTAAATACCGTCCATTTTATAGGAATGTATTTAGTAGATAAAACTTCATTGAAAAGTTGTGTAAGTATTGGGACAATCCAGTCTTTGAATGCCATCAAGAACTCATTAGTAACGCCGTCCGGCCCTGGTGCTTTATCTCTTTTAAGGGTTTCAATTACTTTTTCTACTTCTCTTGGCATTATTTCCGGAACTGTATCTTCTCCAGAGAGATCTGTAATTTTGTGGTTGTTTTGGGCGCCATAAAGGTCACGGAAAAAGTTCGTAGCTGTAGAGAGTATGTCAGGTCTTTTAGTATAATGTATTCCTTTGTTATTTTTCATTTTAGGGATCCATTCATTTTTGTTTGATAACTCTCACAAGGCTTTCTTGATATTTTTTCAATTTTCAATTTATTTATTGCTTTTCACATTATACATTTATTTGTTTTCACTACACAGTCACTTTTCAAAGTAGTAGGTACAACATGAACCCTGATAGGGCATTGCAACATAAAACAATGGAACGGCATGCGGATTTTTGATTAGTTTATATTAATGCTAAAATTATTATGTGCAAAATGTTATTTCTTTTTATTGATGTCTTAAAATTAATTTTCATGTTTCAATTTTTTATTTCGTTTAATATGTCAATATTTCCGTTATTAACGTAATGTAATATCTATTTAATATGTATTTCAATTACTTATTGTTATTTTTATTAATTTAAATGTCAATTATTTAAATGTCATTGTATATTATAATATTCGTCATTAATTTTATATTTTGTCAATTCTTTATCATTAAAAAACTCGTCCAGTGTGTAATAATTTTTATCTACAAGCAGCGCTTTTAATCTTTTATTAAAAAGTGAATCCTTTTTCTCTGCTCTAAGCAGGTCTGGGAGGGCATTGTACACTTTAATTGTCATTGCTAGCGGTCCAGAATTAAACATTTCTAAATTACGAGTATTATTCGGCTTCGCTAACATATTCTTCTTCCTTGTAGGATAGCGTCGCGGTAAATCGTCTTTTTTCGTATAGTATTGGGGATATTTCCGTAAAAATTTGCAACATTCTAAAATATATACACATGGCAATGTCAGTATGTTTAAATTTTTAAAATGCGGCCTACAGCTTTCTCTTTCTTTTATATTTAATATTATGCGTATGCATTTCTTTTGAAGAACTAGTAATCTGTTCGCGTCGGTACTATTACCCCAGAGTATAACCCCATATGTGAGCCACGAATATGCATGTGCATAGTATGCTGTTACCGCCGTTTTGTTATTCGTGGATTTTTTCAGTTCCCGAAGTGCGTATGTAAATGTTTGCAGTTTAGTTGCTACCTTATCTACGTGATCTTTCCAATTCATGTTTGTGTCTAGCACCATTCCGAGTAATTGAAATGATTTGACAGTCTCGATATCTTTACCATTATATCTAAATGTTATATTCAAAGATTCTTTTTGATGAGGTCTGAATTCGATTATTTTCGTTTTATTAAAGTTTATTTCTAAGTTGTGATCAGTTAACCACGATGTTACTTTGTCCATATTTTCGTTGAGCATATTGTTTAGATTGTCAGATTTTGAGCAAGGTGTCAGTAATGATACATGTCTGAGTCATCGTTTTAGGTAAGTCATTGATGTAGATGAGGAACAATAAACATCCGAAAACGCTTCCTTGGGGAATCGAACATTTCACACATTCTACATCTGATCTTACTGTTGTAATCGTCCCGTTATCAAAGTCAAAGTGCTCGATTTCTACAATTTGTTTTCGATTTTTTAGGTACGATTCATACCACCAGTCCTGTCCATATGTGTTTTAATGTTTTCATTCTGAGTATTTTGCGATCGTTCCTCATACTTTTCTTTATCTATTTGCTTCCCGATGTGATATTTCTGTTCTAATATTTTTTGTTTTGTTTTGTATTTTTACAAGATAGGCTCTTTTTTGTAATAGGTGTTTTGACTTGTCCTATAAAGCATTTTCAGGTTTGTTCTTAGTTAGTTTTGCCCTTGTTATTGATTTTAAAATTTCGTTGAGTTTATCAAATTTTTCTTGCGTATTACACTTGTGGGTTGTGTCATTGAAATTGTAGTTTTTAAGTAATGCTTTTAATTCATCTGTTTGTATTGTTTTATTTTAAGTAATTTTGTTAAATTTTGAACGGTCTTTGTTTTTGAGATACATTTACTAATAATTTTGCTCTTCAATCTTCAAATAGCTTGCTTCTGTTTGTTAAAATGTAGTCAATTTCATTTTTGAAATCACCTCCAGGAGATGCTTACGTCCATCTTTGATGATGTCGGTTTTGATATTGGGAGTTTAAAATATTTTAAGTTGTTTCCATAACAGAAGTCTATAAGTTTTTCACCGTTTCTCGTCTGTTTCCCATAACAATATGGTCCTAGTATAAGTTCCTCTTTTCGTTCCATTTCTTCTCTCGCCTATTTGAGCGTTAAAATCCCCTAACACAATTAGGTTTTTATATGAATGCTCTTCCAAAGTTTTATGAAGTTTGGAATAGAAGTCTTCTATTTCTGTTTTGCTAGACTTTTCTGTTGGAGAGTATATCTGAACAATCGACCATTTTTCTTTATTTATTTAAAGATTTAAAATTGCAATCCGTTCCGATATACCTATTATTTCTACAATATTGTTTTTAATTCTTTTTTTATAAGGAACCCTACTCCGTAAAGTTCGGGTGTTTCGCCCATATGGTGTAGTATAAAGTTGTCATATTCTATGATCTTCTCTCCAAGTCTGCGCACTTCTGCGAGACCAATCGACTACTTGATATGTTTCAGATATATTATCAATTCTTGCAAGCTTTCTTCAGTTCTCAGTGAGAGCGTATTGTAAGTAGCAATATACCATATTGTTTTCTCTTTACGATTTTGTTTAGAGTCTGGATTTGTAGTTGAATTTGTAGTTGGAAGGTAGCAGTCTGCATTCCCCACGGTGACTAGCCGGCTTGGGCAAACAGAATATAATGCATGTTAAATCCGCTCCTAGTAACCAAAAAGTCAAATCAGATTTATTTTTCTAAACGTCTAAATAAACATTGTCTATGGGATTTGTATGAAATAGCACGTCGTGACGTCATTGTTAGGAAGTTAAATCTAAATCACGTTGAAAATGGATATGATCAGTGGCAAGTGACATTATTTTCTCTTATCATAAAAAATAATAATTTATATTGGTCCCAGGATAATACCCACTGCAAATAAATTGAATTAAGTGAATATTAATATAAAAACAATTAATTTTAGGCAACAAAATGAACATTTACATTGTAGGCCCATCTTAGGTATAAATACCTTATAGACTAAAATACATATAATATAACTTAAAACTAACACAGAATTAAGAATCAGTAAGAAATTAACAAGGCTTTTAATACCTACTCGTTGTAGAGATATTCGTCAATACAGTAATATAATTACGCTTTAGCGAGGGAATTTTCTTTGACGAGATAACGTTAACTCAGTTTGCTGTAGTACAACCTGTTTACATCTTTTTATAAAAGATACCTATTTCACTTGCGAGATATTTTCTTAATTTTCCAAGTCTTCATTTCCACAGAAATAATGCCATTGCTTGATATACGTTTCGGGTTTGATTTTAGGTGGGGTTCCCTACGTAGTTGCGACCGCCGCTGTTGCGACGCACGCCGTTGCGAATTTTTTTTCCACTGCCTCATAGGTTTGAAGGCTTGTGGACTCAAAGGATGTGGTCGCAACAACGCTGTTTCGAAAAACATTTCCACATGAAAAATATAAGTTCCTACAATGTACATTTTTATTGATTTTCTATGTGTAACACAAAATATACGACTGATCTTTATAAACAGTTATCTGATTCTGTTCAAGTGGTTTTTGTTATCGAAATAAATCAATTGCACATGTGACAGTATTAGTTAGTTCACGAGCCTTCGAGCGTGTGAGGCAGTGGAAATGTTTTTCGAAACAGCGTCGTTTGCGACCAAATCTTTCGAGACCACAAGCCTTCGAACCTATGAGGCAGTGGAAAAAAATTCGCAACGGCGTGCGTCGCCGCGTCGCAACAGCGGCGCTCGCAACTACGTAGGGAACCTCATTAGGTGACAGTACAGACAGTACTTTCCACGGGTATATATTTTAGGGGCCATCAATATATTATATATAGCTACGATCATTTAATACAGGATAAGCCTTACCTGCGCGTTCCCCTCTGCCAAAGTATAAGAACAAAAATCTAATACGTTCATAAAAACTAGTTGCGTAATCGATTATGATCATTATGTGAATCGGTAAGGCATCGAAAAGTGCTCCGTTAAAAATGCCATATTATGTAATTTTCTTGTGTAGAAAGAGGTCAAACACATTTAATCTTCCAAAAGATGGCATAACCTTTCATTAGTAAGTATTTTTTTATTTTATTAACGTTGTTTTCTATTTAAATGTAATTTCTGAAAAATCGAAGGAATATCTATTAGTATCGATTACGAAATAAATAATCGAATCACATTTGCAACTGAAGTGCCATTTTTCAAACGCGGAGTCACCTTAACGAATGGTTTTTTCGTACAAAAAACCATACGTTTAGTGACTCTGCGTTTGAAAAATCGCACCACTGATTTCCTTCCATCCCAGAGACTATAGCGCACTCACGAGACTATGTATTTATGATTTACAACCTTCGTCTTTATTCCCTGTGCATTAGAATTGAATATATTTTTTCTCATCTCTCTCTTTCTTGACAAGAGTGTATTATTATGTGTATTAACACATTTTTTTTTCAGTGTGATCTTTATTGGTGTGCAGAAAATAAGCTAGTGTTTGAGTTTTTTGTAGTGTGCATTTATAGCGACACAAATTATTTGTGTGAATTTGTGATTTGGTTTAGATGTAGTATTAGCACCAAAAGCGGCAGAAAGTTTTGTATGAAGATTTGTCTGCGTAACTCATCCTGTATTAAATGATCTAAGTGTAATAGCGATGGAAAGATCGGAAAAAAGCGTGAATAAGTGCAAAAAGTTTAAATTTTGCGTAATGTAATGGATTCTTGGGCAATCCTTTGTTTAGAAATTTTGAAACCTCTTCATATTGAAATTCTAAATGTTGTCTAAAATTTAAAAATGTCATAAGGTAACGTGTGAGCATCTTTAAATATTCACGAACTAAGATCTCAAAAACCTGTTTTTTTTATACCCAGGCTCGCCATAAATATTGTAAAAAAGAAAAAAAAAATTTTTTTATTGCAAATAACATTTTTTACTTTTACAATATGTTAGTTTAAAACGTAAATAAAAAACAATTTAAAATATAAAAAGCTTATTCGAAGTGGTCTCCATTGGCTGCAATACAGTCCTTTAAACGTTGAGACTAGTTATCAATAGAAGCACGCACTTTTTCTATGGGAAAATTCTTCACTGCCAATCGTATGAATTGTTTTATGGACTCAAAATTATCATGGCGTTTAGAGCAAGCCGTACTCTCTAAAACTGACCATAAATCATAATCCAGCGGATTAAGATCCAGCGGGACTAGACGACGGCCAGTCTTCAAGCCCCGATGAAGTCCGAAACGTTCGATTCCAACCAAGACTGCGTGGACCAAGCTTTGTGACCCGGTGCCGAGTTTTGCTGGAAGGACCATTCTTGGTTATTGAACATGATGTTGTTAAGGGGCTTAACTACCTTCTCAAGAATGGTATCTTGATACACTTGTGCCGATGTTTTGATACCTTTTTCACAAAAGTATCGCTCAGTCACTCCTTCATAACTAACACCTCACCAAACCATCACTGAAGTCGAATAATACCCACGTTGCACTCTGTCGACTAATTGGGAAGCTTTCTTAGAGCTTTGAGCAAAAATAAGTTTACTTTATTTGTTAAAATGTTGCTCAATTGTAAAACAAATCTCATCCATAAACAAAATTTTTCTGTGACCTCCTTTTGCGTACCGCTTCAGTAGTTGTTTCGATTTTACCACCCTATTCTTTTTTTAATTATCAGTTAAGAAATGACCAGTACATTTCTTATAGGCCGCAAGTCCTAAGTCATCTTTTAAAACACGCGACATAGTTCTAGGTGCTATCTTCATCTCCCGTGATAAAATCTTTTGATTTCGGTCAGGATTTCTTTAAATTCTTTCCCTTGCTGCTTTGACCACCTTTTTCGTACGAACACTACGTGGACGGCCAGGTCTTTTTTTTTTGCACAAATAGAGGAGGTCTCATTGTACCTATTAATAGCCCGGTACACAAACATTTGACTAATATCAAGCGTATGGAGAGTTTTAAAAATTGTATTTGTCTCCATACCTTATTTGTGTAATGCAATCACAGCGATTCGTTTTTCTTTATCACCCCACTCCATTTTAATATCGCAAAATATTTTACAATGCATTAGCGCCAAAAAAAAAAAAAACAATGACAAAT
The DNA here is from genome assembly GCA_943193695.1 of Acrobasis suavella. Lineage (NCBI taxonomy): Eukaryota > Metazoa > Arthropoda > Insecta > Lepidoptera > Pyralidae > Acrobasis > Acrobasis suavella. The sequence continues at coordinate 38,571,484 of OW971928.1, forward strand.
CATATAAAATCATATAAAAATAACGGATTCCAAATTCAAATGTAATATTTTGTTTATTTTTAATTATAACAGTATTGATGGCCAGACTAAGTATATCTCTAATGGCATTATTCCGTTCCATTTTGAGATTAAATACAAATATTATTATTATTTATTGTAGAACACACTAGCAAATTATTAAGCTGATGCTAAAGATAAACATACGTGGACTAATCCTCAAGTGAAAAAGTACTTTACTGCTTAAAAATTTAAAACCTAAAATCATTTTAAAACTTCCAAGCATAGCTTTAATTTCCTATTGACCTATTTCCACTTGTTTTTGCCGGAAAGCCTTATTTGTGAATCGAATGCTTTAAGCTCGGAATACTAATGAAGCCGACAACTTGGGGTTCTTTGAACAAATCTAAGCACGAAAGCACAGGAAATCTTGAGTTAGCAAGTTTCCATAGAGATGAAATAGATTAAAATGTAGGCCGGTTTCTTAAGAGCGGCCAACCAGTTTTACTTTTCATACAAACGCTCGTACGTGATTACAGCGTAGTAACTGATCTTTCTTGAAAACTTTTGATCTAACACATATTTTGACTTGTGCGCTATTTTAATTGTCAATTGAAAAAAAAAAAAAATTTGAAAAATAAATTCTGTATAAGCTTACAAAAATCTGCTTTTTTTGTAAGCACAAAATTTACCTGAACTTAGACTGTTGATAAAGTGCTCATAAATTCTAAAGGTAAAAAAAAAATTATTCGATAGAAACCTCGTAAATGTAATGAAAATTTTAAATAAAAACCATTTATTTCACACACGTGTCACCTGGAACAAGTTTTATGAAATTGCCGCACCCTATGAATAGTTAATATTCGGTCAATATTAACTATTCATAGGTAATAAAATAGGTAAATAATACTAATTTCATTAGAATGTAAACCGAGCCCCCAGGCGCTATCTTTCTCTTTGCTTTGCCTCTTTTTCTAGCTTTGCCTTGGATGAAACAAGAAGCTTTTCAAACCATGCTCGCATTGACGATAGAGCGGCCGAGAAGAGCACAAAATAATTACGGCTTATCCACGCCGCTGGTGAAAAGAGGGCTGAAAGGTAGCCATTTACCGTGGGTATGCAGTCAGTGTTCTCGGCCTTGCAACCGGAACCATATTTGGATTTTCAATTTAGATTCATAATTTAGATTGTAAAAAAATTACACAGTCATTGTACCATGTGGTTTCCGACCTATTATTGTACCACTAAATGTCTTCCCGTAGATGTCGTCACAGGAGGGACTATGAAACTAAGCACAAACATCTGGGCTACAACTACATTCCCAAGAAGGGTTGACGTTGGGCGGCGGCCTGTTATTAAACTTTTGTACAAATTCATTCCAAAAGAGGGTTTACGTCAGGCAGGCGGCTGGTTATAAAATTTAGTATAAATGTATTCCCTAACAAGGTTGACGTCAGGCAGGCGGCCGATTATAAAACTTTAGTGCAAATGCATTCCCAAAGAGGGTTTACGTCAGACAGGCGGCCGGTTATAAAACTTTAGTACAAATTCATTCCTAAAGAGGGTTGACGTCAGGCAGGCGACCGGTTATAAAAATTTAGTACAAATGCATTTCCAAAGAGGGTTTACGTCAGGCAGGCGGTCGGTTATAAAACTTTAGTACGAATTCATTCCTAAAGAGGGTTGACGTCATGCAGGTAGCCGGTCCTGTAACCATAGCCAATCGGGCTATTTCTTCTCGATTTTGTCTTATGCATCCTAAGAAGAAAGGTTACAACCAGGTCACCAATTTGAGAGACTACACTTTGATATATATATATATATATATATATATATATATATATATATCAAAGTGTAGTCACACTGATTGAGCTAGCCCTGAAGTAAGTTACGGGCAATTCAGACTAGGCGGAAAATGCCCGGGAACTTTTGTTATTCCATTCAGACAAAGCTGAAAATAGTATGCAATATTAAAATTCTGTCGAAAAAGACGATAGCAGCGCTTGTTTGAATATCCTCTCTACATCTACGCGGCCACACAGGCACAGGCCACAGGCAACGGCCTAATCGAAGATTCCCGCGGATTCTGGGCAGGATTCTCGGATCTTCGGCAGGCGGATCTAATTTCGAATATCCGCGAGACTGTTCGAACATGTGTGAGTGCGAGGCTGTTCGAGTATCCGCGAGCTATTTGCGCGTAGTGTGAATGGCGGCGAAGAACATACTCAAACATACATATTTCCGCCTAGTTTGAAACACAACGATAATGTGTTTTATAATAAATAAATAAACACCCAAGACCCAAAACTATTTGAAAAAAGTCATCTTCCAACCGGCCCTGGCTGGGAAGGGCACGTTAAGCCGTTGGTCCCAGCTGTCAGTCAACATTGTATGGCAGTTGTCAAGCTACGGCAGATGTCTTTAGGCAGCCTCTAAAAATATGACATCTGTGTTGAGCACTTACCCTTTTTTATAAATAGAAAAATAAGCCACTTTTGCTCAACGTTCCAAGTCACGTAGGTTGTTTAACATGCGCAAGCGGTCAAAATGCGTGCGTACTGGGCCATAGATTGGTTATCTATGCAACTGTTGTATAATAAATGGTATTAAATCACGAATGTGAAGCCGAGTGTGATAATAGTATCACATGAGTGTTTTAATACCTTATTATGACAGTTGCATACAAGACTTTATCTACAACCATGAAATGAATCCTCTATAAAAGGTTCTGAAACCATAGGATGTTTTACAGTGTTGTAAGAACTCTATGTAAATTCATAGTAAGTATTGCTGAGTATCTAATACAAACAAATTTTGTATAAGTAAAAAAAAATAGAATTATTTATTGTAATAATTATTTACATTGATTCATGACCTAATTTTTATTATATCACTTCTCTGTCTATTGCGGGGCAGACAAAGCCCAGCTACCTAAAGCCACACCCAGCACCGGAAATTATCACCCAGCGATGGACAAGGGCTTACATTTAGGAATCAAGTTTGCGTTGCATAATGAAATTTAGTACAACATTATTTTACTCGTTTGGGTGATATAATGGTTACAATGACATTGAGTATTTTAATGTTGGCAATAAACTGACTGGTTCAGAAACTTTTATTGAGGATTTATAGCATGGGTGTAGATAAAGATAATTACTTAATTGATATCAAAAAGACACACATAATTACATTCTCATTACATACTCGTAGGTACCGATTAAACAAGATTTACGTTTAAAAAACTAATACCAGACTACGGCAACCATTTACAGTTAACAATATACATTGTCCTTTTTAATTAAGTACAAATATTTAAAGGGGTTATTCAGTCCATCATTTTGAACAACTTTGCCCAATAAATATATATCGAAATACGAAAAAAAAATATTTAGGTTCTCATACAGATCGAAGTAGTCACGTGATATCGTTACTATGAAAAATGCAAAAAAATTTTTCGTATTTCGATATATATTTATTGGGAAAAGTTGTTCAAAATGATGGACTGAATCACCTCTTAAAATATTTGTACTTAATTAAAAAGGACATTGTATATATTTGAGTTTGATACCCCATTCGACATCGAAAAAAAAAATTTTTTTGGCTCGCTCTTTTTTGTATGTAACATTTATTATACATGTTTAAGCGATTCGGATGTTATGGTGCAACAAATACCCACATACATACATACACTGCTAAAATCATTACCCTTCCTCTTAGCTTTGCTGTAGACGGGTTAAAAACTTAAAATAATGTAATAAACAACTCACTAGTAAGGTAGTATGTGTACCACAGTAATATAGTAAAGGTTTGCAGCTCAGCGATACGTTTGCTTGAAGAACAAACCACTGGTTTTCAGCCACCACCTTGTGATCCACAGGGACGCGTGCAAAATATCATACCGTCGGTGTCTATACTGTTTATATACAATCCAGGTGTATGCAACAGAAAAAAACATATCCTTATAAATACATATGAATGTTGAATTGAAATATAATAATAAAGTCAGTGATAAAACTTAGCAAACTGCAATTATATTTGATGATTCAAAATTAGTGTAAAATAGTATTTTATGCAACAGTTGTATAAGGAGGGTTAAAAAATGCGAGTGGCGCAGGTTACGATGCGAGCCTTGGCAAGCATCGCAAATTGACGCCATCGAGCATTTTTTGACTACTTATACAACGTTGCATACAATACTTTTTCTACGACTACATTTACTAAAATAAATACAAAAATAAACAAAGAAAAGTACGAAATTCTACCATATGTTTGGTAGATACTAGGTATCTATGGAAGACTTAATTTTTTTTATTGACGTCTTCCTAGTGACTAAAAGTGCCATTTTTGAAACATGGAGTCACTTAAACAATTTTTTTCATACAAAAAACCGTTTATTCAGTGACTCCACGTATGAAAAATGGCACCATATGTTAAAATAACGATTTTATTATGTTGGCAGTATGGTAGATCTAAAGAAAAAAAAGGTTATAGGTCTATGGCTAGGAGTATCATTTTGGCGAAATAACGACACATGTGCTATTATATTAGGAATAGACTATAGACTTTTCTGAAATCATATAATCTTTGTTCTTATACTAGTGTTCGAGACCATTTAAAAGACAGACAACAGTACAGGAGTAGAAAAAATTTAATAATGAAGTCAGGGATAAAACTTAGCAAATTGCAATTATATTTGAATGATTTAAAATTTGTGTAAAAAATATATTATTTAATTTAGTCCGTCAACTATATTATCCAAAAAAATGGACCCATATTTTTTCGTTTAGCAAAGCATTAAAAATTCACAATGATACAGCTCATCGAAGTTTCGGAGTGGGCGATTTACGTCACCTTCTGGTGAAATTCGTACCTGATCATGATGACACGCAAAATTTACTCGTGAATTCGCTGTATATTCTCATTATTAGATAATTATAGAAAAGGACTTTTTAGTCCTCGTCCGTATAGATGTCATAGGGTTGCACGTGTACCACAAACGGTGAAGATTAGAATTATTTATACAGCACTCCATCACTGTCACATCGGAATAAGGAGCGTCACCCTGCTTGTCATTTCACTCTTGAAATGACACGCGAAGGACGATCGAGTTTCGAATACATTTCGTATGTTTTCACAACGTTTTCATCGTAGGTATGTAGTAAAATGTCTAAGAATTTATGTATTCTAAATCTTTGCTGAGAAAACTTATGTAGATATATTAGTTGGGTTAGTATAAGGTGCGTTTATTGATGACACAACAAAAACATTAAAGCACATAGCAAAAAAATATTTTTTCATAAAACTTGTTATTTTCGTGTCATCTTTTTTGACAAAAATTTTACAAGTTTTATGAAAATATGAAATTTTTTATTTAAGCTTTTATGTGAGGCCGAATTACTTATTGAGACAAATAAAATAAGCCCAAACTTAATGGAGTTGCGTCTTCTTATTACTGAGTTCCATGGACCACCTTCCGTCTCCATGATCAGACCCTTGACATTGTCTACCATAAAGTGCTTGTCAAAGCAAATCAAACGAGTCCTACTCAACTACTCAATGAGGTTATGTTGTTATGAAACTGAGTTCTGTTAAATATCTCCCGGTTCCATCATCAGAACAGCTCATTGACTCTTTAATATTGTATTGTCATCCGGCATCCACAAGTAGGCAAAATTTCAGCTTGAAGACCACGGGTTGAAAATTGTGTTGTTAGATTTGACCTAAACAAACATAATTATATACCTACATACTCGTACAAGACATATTACAAGTTAAATAAAAGAAAAAAAATCTAACACAAAAGAATTTTCTCTTATAACCTTTGTTATCCAAGTAACCTTTTTCAACAGGTTTGAAGCGGTGTGGTACTCGTATGAGGCACGAGTGCGATACTCACTATAATCACTACGTAGACTTGTACCTCTCTGAGTGTGTACCTACTCACGTACGGTCATTTTCAACTACCATCATATGCTTCTGGTGAAAGAAAAATCCTGCACGCTAATGAACTAAAAAAATTCATATGTCGAAAATTTTTATAGCCCCGCCATCGGCCCTTATACCCCGTGGGCATCCTGTTATAACCTAGAAACAACATTCACGAGGATAAAATTGTGGGCAGCATCTAGTAAAGTTGATAAACCAATAAAGAATTTTCAATCTTAAAAATCTCGTATCAAACTCATATTACTCACGATGGTCTATAAAAACTGGATGACATTTTCATAGCCAATGAGGAAAAGCGGAATTTTATATTGCATGCAAACTTGGTGAATCCCAAAGCCCTCCCTTAACGACCAGAACACCTGAGTTTGTAGCACAAAACAGAGAAGTTACAGAAGATAATCTTAAACAACACGTAGGGGAAGCTCGTTACATATCTGAAAAAAACTATGGAGAACAGAAGAAAAAAGTAATAAAAAAGCTTATTAATGTATTGTATATCATGAAGAGGTTTGCTGGGTAAAAAAATTATACAAACGTAAAGGGAAAAATATGTGTTTTCGGCCAACCGTTAGGCATTGAACCAACCAATGACAAACGGTCTTATTTTAAACAGTTACACGGACAGCGATAATTCAGATAAATGTGGAGAGCTCGAGATGTAGAATGAAGATACGAAGGCAAGGTTGCCGGCAAACGCTACAAGTAGTTCGTCTCTAATCAGTCCTCGGAGGAGGCTTATGTTCAGGAGTGGTCTTTCTGTGACTGATATAATACAGCAAAAGTAATAATAACCGTAGATTTATTTCGTTGTTTCATAAAAATACTAATACTTACAAGCATTAAGCGGGGAGGGGGGGGGGGGGTCACTTTGTATTTACAGAAACCCGATGCGCTGAAATAAAGCGATACCATCTACTTTATAATCTTACGTATCGTCTTAGCGCATTCCCGATTGTATTCCTACCAGTACTGCTTAAGAACCTGGACCTATAATTCCCCTAAATTGTAATATGTAAGGGCAAATAAAGAATAAGCTGCAAGATGAGAATAAGTTATAACGTATCTACGTCGGCTTCACTTCTATAACTTTTTTGTTTTGAAATTTGAAGCAGCTTCTACGAAATGAGCTAAACTTGTGCACTTCCTGGGTTATTTTAAATGAGTTTTGTGGCGAGGAACACACATGTAATGGCTCTAATAGTTGCATCTCTCTGATACTTAGCATCTTAGTTTGTGACAAGTAGGAATTTAATATCACTTTGTACAGATTTTTTGCTCATGATTTGGAACTTTTTTAGCATTTCATTTCAACATTCATCATTTTTTAAGTTTAAAGACAGTTTTAATCGAGATGTTGCAACATCATCATCATTTCAGCAGCATTACATCCACTAAGCTGCTGGACTTAGGCCTCTCCCAAGAATTGTCAAAATGACCAATCAAGAGCGGCCTGCATCCAGCGCTTTCCAGCGACCTTTGTCATTTCGTCTGACCACCTTATTGGGTGTCCTACGCTTCGCTTGCCAATACGTGATCGCCATTCAAGAACCTTTTTGCCCCATCGGCCATCAGTTTGTAGCTGGGCTATGCCAGTGCATTTGTTCTTATAGGAATTTCCTCATTTCTGAGTCGAAATGTTTGATTCTATAGATTTATGTTAATTCCCAATTGCCAGGCTACTCAGTCATCTTTTCTTCATTTTAGATTTTTTCGTTAATTTATGTATTTTTTATTACTTAATTGTTGGTTTATAAGTATGTACTCCAATTATTTACCTGCATACTTCTTCTACATTGTAATACTCTAACTGCGCTAACACCTCCAACATCTTTTAAAGTCCTCTTTACCCAAAAGTTGTTTTGTTCGTTCTTTATTTTAAATGTACTTTTGATTATTGTCATACTCAGTCGGTGCGATAAAGAAATTTCCTTATACTCTTATCTAACTAATACTATAAACATGTAGCTATTTTTAAAAGCCTTCATAGCACGTGATATTAATGGGCTACCTGAATTTTCGGGGTCCAGTGCTGCCCCCAATTAAAATAAATCATTTGAAAGAAAACGGAGATATCATTTAAAATTTTGTCTTGATCAGACCCTAGATAACCCTTCAAACTATTTTATGAACTACTGTTTACAGTTTCAAGTGAGAACGTGAAGCTTTTCTACGCACAATTGCGAAAAACGGCCACTTTTGGCGTATGTGCGTAGAAAAGCTTCATGTTCTCACTTTAAACCAGTCTTTCCCAAAGTGGGCGATAACGCCCTCTTGTGGGCGCTGGAGGCTTTAAGGTAACGGGCCCAGAATAAAGTTGGGGGGCGCTGATGTGATTTAAGCAATGAGTGATTTATAACTTCAGCTATTTCATATTTTAAAATTCACTGAAATTAAAATCCTCTTACTACACAACATCCATTTATTAGTTCATATTTACATCCTTTTTTATTGTACAAATATAAACTAAAAATGTAATTAATATTTATTATTTTAATGCGTTCAGAACGCTATTTATATCGTTAAAGGAATCAAACACTGAAAAAATTTCGTGTTTTAAAGTTTCGCAGGTGAGGTCCCCACTTCCAATACTCTTTATTATTGTAAAATTGTATTATTATTGCTATTTTTTTATTTAAAATTAACAATGTTGATTATTGTTATTTTTTATAAAAGATACTCTAATGTACTGGTGTATGTATTATTATTGCTCTCTCGTTTAGAATAAAGGTTGAATTAAACTACAGGCAAGACAAATATGTGATTCAGGTTTTTTGGTGAAAAAAAATGGGGGGCGCTACAAAATAACAGATTTTTTAAAGTGGGCGTTTGACAAAATAAGTTTGGGAACCTCTGCTTTAAACTGTAAGCAGTAGTTCATAAAATAGTAAACTGAGAGAAGTTAAAAAATCATATTACAAAATAATTTTCAACAGTTTTTCCATGAAACATTTTATATGCTAACACCATTCTAACATGTCCGGCTACATAAAACAGCGATCCTTTCAGACCGTGTGGCCTATTATGCGGGTTTTCTATTATACTGGCCATTGTCGAAACAGCCAAGTCTCGCTCGGCTAATGGAAGACGCAAATAATGCGTAAATACTGCTTCCACTTCCACACTAGCGGTATAAATAAAGGGGTTAGAAGATATGAGGGTAAATAGTTAAGATTATATTTTTATTTGCTTGAATAGCTTTTTTATGACTTCATTGTACGCATTATAGAAGCTATAGCAAGTGATGATAATGGTAAGTTTATTTTTTTGTCGTGCTCATTTTTTTTAACATTACCAAGGTGTCCACTATTGTAAAACAAAAAGACCAAAATAAAATTTATTAAAAATAAAAATAAAATTTAAAAGTTCCAATTTTTCATAGTGATGGCTTACTCGCTGTAGTTGTAACCTTCGTCTCTGCTTTATTTATACACAAACAATCCCGGCAATACTTAAGTCCGTATTTCTTGATTAAGGATTCCCTGAAGGCTCCAATCCGAAACGATGCCGCCTCCAATTATTGATTCTTGCTGATCAGTTGCTTTTTGGTAAAATGACGATGAAAATAAAACTTCTGTGTTGAAGTTTTGTTCAGTAAAGAAATTTAAAGAAATATCTACTTGTGGTATAATGTGGTAAGCGCTGTGGTGTAATTTAGCTCGCATCAGAACTTCTCACCTCTTCGTTTAGATACCTAGACATTCATTGCAAGCCAATTTCATTCTTATTACTCTGGGCAAACGATTCATGTTACTCAATTTTTCCCTTCGAAGTGGTCGCCGCGCGCATAGTATTTACAAATACCTAAAATTCAGATACCTAAAAGGGGAGTTACACAGGCCTGATATTATTAAGCGTTTACAGTCAGCAGCAAAAATAAGTCACCTCATAAAAGTGTTTACACATTAGTAATTTTTTTTGTTGCTGACTGTACCTATAGGTACAATTTTCTTCAAAGTTTATTAAATATCTATGGATAGGTTAATGGTTTTTCTAACAACAAGTTACTATTTTACTACTTTATTTTGCTAGATCTTTTTCCATATAAAAAGGCGATCTTCCTTTCTTATCGAATGTGTCATTACTAACACTTCTACTGCTCGGAAAATTCGGATTTTCCGAGCTGCTTAAAGGCATCTGACCTAGCTCGACTCAATTACTGTAAAGATGCGATTCCCATAAAGACTAGAGGGGCCCTAGAGGCCTTATTTGCTAAAAAAGATTCTCATCAACACTTAACATTATCAGCACATAAATATTTATAGATGTGATCAGTTTAGCTATGCATACTACACTACGACATTAGATAACAGAAATTGGCTATAACAGCTGAGAGGTGTTCTAAAAAATAGATATATTTATACTGGCGTGGACATAAGTCATTGTTTAATGGTGAGTGGCTGTCGGTCTGCACGATATACGGCGCATGGAGCGTTCAAAATTCGCATATTTTATTGTTTCCGACCATAGATCATGAAAAATATGCAATGTGGCTCAAAATCTTTAAATTAACAAAAAACTCGAAATGTCCCGTGTATGTTTTTTACCGCACAAGCCCTTGTACTTGTCAGTTTTCTCAAGGAGTGGCTTATCTACTTAGGATGTAGAAGAAAACGCCAAATAGATCTGGATATACAATGGCGGTGCATTGATAGAAATGCTTTTCAAAAATGCGACTTGCCTGGGGCTGGACTTATTGATAAGCTTCGCTCACTCAGCAGCACTGTCCATAAGAGTAAGTCGTATTGTCCTGTTTAATTTAATGACGTATAATTTCCATAGCAAATTATTTTTAAATACTCGTTATTCATATTTAGCTTTGATTCCCTAGAAATAGGTATTTGTATTTACGGGCGTAAGCTGCGTCAAGCGGCATCACGTGACGTTTTCAGTCTATCTTTGTCACAAACCCTACGTGCGACAGAAACACGGCATCACACGACGTATTCTGTTATCTCTCTCCCATTTAGAGTTTAAGACTGAGATAGAGTGAACGGACACATCGGGTGGTCCCGTTTGACGCAGCTTACGCCCGTAAATACGAATACCTATTTTGAGAGTATCAAAGCTAAATATAAATAACGAGTATGATTAAAACAAACACTTAAAAAAATTGCTATGGATATAATATGTAATTAAATTAAACCGGACACTATGATTTACTCTTATAGAGAGTGCTGTTGAGTGAGCAAGGCTTAACGAAAAGTCCAGTCCCAGGCAAGTCGCATTTTTGGAAAGGATTTCCATCAATGCATCGCCATTGTATATCCAGGTCTATTTGGCATTTTCTTACATCTCAACTACTACGAAATAATACAAAATAAGAATCAATTAACACATCTGCTCGTTTTCATGATCTATATTTCCATAGCACCCTGCATGGTAATTGGTATGCACATACGTTCATCGATCACCAGTTCAATTCTTTTGAAAGCTTTTCCGAAACTCCCAATGCGTTAAAATTCCAATCGTGTCTGTAGATTACTTTTCCGTTAAATTTCTCGTATGATGAAAATGAATAATGTTTTGACTCTCAACGCCTTAAACCTGACGAAATTTATATTTTTATTCATCAGTTCTGTTCTGAGTCCGCCCAGCCAGCAATGAGATCTACCTTGAAAAGTACATCATCATGCGTACAGACCAAAGCCGATATGTGTTCTGTTCTTAGTTTTTCGACGCCAAACCTCCTTACTCTCAAAGCTCCAGAAACCAGTGGTACTCGTAGATGGGGATATTTAAATGGATATATTGGTTCATAGGTGAAAATTATAGTAAAAACAATGCATAACAAGTCAGCTAATTTTATTTTATTTTTGTGGAATTACGTTAAATTGTCCCCAAATATTAGCATTCTTTCTAGGCAACGTTTCTAAGTTACAAGGAAGCTAAAAATTATCTTGGTCAGCTAATAAACTGAACTACCTTTATATGAAAAAGTGATATTTTATCTTATTTTTTAAAAACGTCAATGTTATTTCCATAGGAAATAATCATCATGAATAGCAAGTTACGTAGGAAACAAATGAATAGCCACTGCCATGCCGCCTCTGCTAGGCACGTACGTGGTAGACACAAAAAATGCTGACTTGCATCTTCAAGGATGATATGAGTGCCAATGACCTTACAACCAAGGATACGAAGTGGAGAAGAAAAAGCTTTATTTACTCCCAATTGTATGGATGCAAGAGCGCTGCCAGGACTACATGAGTAGTTATTTTTGGCGATGTGAGGTACGTAGTGAGGGGGCCAAATAGGACATACCTAGGGTTTACCTCCTCTATACTTTACCGGTCCTACTGTGGACCACAGAAATGAAGACAAAAAAGAAGGTATTTTCTATCCAGGAGCTTGCTGCCGGCGCCTTTGTATCTATGAGCGTCAGATGCCTGCAAAATATTCCAAAACATACTGACAGCATGATAATAAAGGCGTCGTGTACGTGCACGATAGTCGGTCGCGCGGCTTTAGTCTGGCACTGTCATAGACTAATCCGAGACCGCAAACGCGTCATCGCTGTGACGTATTAGCGTTTGATACTTAAAATTATCACAATAATAGTCAGCTAACATTCAGTCATTCCAGCTTCGATTAAAACCGATTTGGATATCGTCACGCTGATGACGGTGAACTTTGCGACTGAGATACCATTCAGTCGACGGGCTACATTCTGCCCTATATTCATGTACATCGAGAACTGAAGCTAACGAAAGAAGGATTGTTGTCGCCACATACTGGTCAAAGATCATTTGAAATAGAAACTGTATTGGAACCATTTAAAAGATAAAGAAAAAACTGATATTCTATCACCTCCTTATCCGTAAAGGATCAGACAGAGCTTAGGACCGTAAAACCCAAACGCCACGTTTAAAGACTGAAAATTAAAGATTATTAGTCGCATGCCTTTCGCATGCTTTTCTTTTGTGAGACATAACACTCACCCACCCAGGGACGCGAGCTGTCACTGGCACACTGCTCGCAAACGGATGAACTGATTTCGATGCGGTTTTCTGTACATGAAAGCAAGTTTCCTTGCGGTAGTTTTTAGCTATGTTTGATGATAATTGGTTCAACCGTTTAAAAGCTACTGGGGGTGAATGCTTTAAAGTCGGGGCTTTTTAAATTTCCCTAACAAATAAACTTGTAATCCGTAGAGTAATCACGTTCCCAATCGGTTTGATTACGCTCGCCTTTCCGCGAACAAACTGAACTGTCCTGATTTTATCTGTATCAGGCAGTGGCTTAAAACAGCTCTGTCTTAACTGCTGCGTTATAACACTTAAACGTCTGCACTCATTACAATATTGCAGGTTCTAGATGATGTGGCGCAGACTTTTAATGAATTTGATAGCAAAAGAACGCCTACAATTGGTAGTATTGTATACTATATGACCGATTCTAAAGGTGTATATTTTTTTATACATATGTTATGGCGATAAGAAACAGGATGATAAAACCGCACATGTTTTTTAAAACAAAGTCATAATTAAAAAAAAATTAAAACAAACTTTTATCTTAAGTGATCCTCAAGACGAATCAAACGAGCCCAAACCCGATGGGGTTGGGTCGTTTCATTACAGAGTTCCTATGGCCACCGTCCAGCTCTATCATCAGATCAGCTCCATGTCATCATAATATTGCAATGTCACGCGATATACGTATGCGTGAAAAATTTCAGCTCAATCGGAAACCGGGAAGTGAATAAAATTTTACTTGCAAGATTTGATTACAGAAAAACAGACCGACAGACAACGGGATAGGTGTAACTTAATAAAAGCTTGTAATAATCTTATTGTCAGACTTTAGTGTTTAAGCGTTTTTTTTTAAACGCTCAACACGCAAGTTTTAAGAGACGCAAAATACGATGCGATAATTCAAACTAGGTATGGACTAACAAAATAATACTATTGAAATTAAATATGCCCATCACAAAATATGATTGCGTGTTTCGAAAGGCACGTATAAACTGTGGGTCCATAACGCCATCTAGTGTTTGCTCAAACCTATCCACGGATTGGTTATGGTCTACCCTTTGGGATGCGGATGTCACACGGCACTCGCTTTGTATAAAAACCAGTAACCTCGTCAAATCACCTAGGTTAGGTAGCGTTACCGCTAAGGATGAAACTGGGAACACGCTCCGATGATGATATTAACCCATTACAAAATAATTTAATACCACCATTGGTACTAGAGACAATGTTTTAGTGATTCATACGTAGGGAGTGGAAACACAAACTCTGCCCTGGCCGCCATTGAACATATTAAACCTTTATTAGACGGGCAAAGTTAGTCTGCAAGTTTGTACGACGACTATCATTTGTATTTAAACCACAGTCTAAGTAAAAATTATGCTTTTAGTTTTAGTGGTAGTAACACTACACTTATACTATCTTAAAGGGCGGGGTTAAGCTTTTTTAATTAAGTACAATTGTTTATTTAATTAAAAGCTTATAAATAGACTGTTGACCTAGGAATACTTGTGTATATTATACCATAATACATCATGACAGAAAGAATAAAAAACGTTGAACAAATTAATTGTGTTTTTACAGCACTTATCAAATATCAATCTTTAATTTCTCATTTCTTATATTGATCACTGTTTCGTAAAATAATAATTCTTTTTTTATTTACGAAACTATAAATCATATTACAGTTAAGCTAAAAAATAAAATACAATCTAAAGTAAAAACTAATTTGAACTAAATAAATTGTAAAAAATAATATTAAATTTTGTTTCATCAACACTCAAATAATCAAATTATAATCTGGGCTACGCAGCCATAGGTAAGACCAAAAATGCTCTGTGTGCCCCATTAAAGGTTAAGACAAGATTATGTATAACATAATAGAATAATAGTAAAACACAAATATACACCCGTACAACGTCGGGTGTTTTTAGTTGAAAATCCCTAAACACTTGTGTAGTTTCTTAAATATCTCAAAATAGACGACTATTATTGCTCCTACTAAACCTCTCAAGAGTTGTAAAACTTGGCATGTAGGTTAGCCAAAGTTATCATCAAACTTTCGTCTTCTGTCGTCGTGAGCATATTCTGGTACCCTTAAAACGACTTCTTGCTTAGGATAAGTAGTGCTACAGCTATTTTGGGAAAGTTGTATGAAGCATACCAAATACTATCAGAATAATGATGAGTGATAGATAAAATATTTCCGACCGAGATTATCTATCAATTAGGGCTCGAACACATAGACAACAGTATTCCCTTTACAACTAACGGCGACTGCTGTCACAAACTGTCATGCGACGGTCGTCGGGCAGGTGACGAGGGCGTACTTTCTCTCGTTTATGCTACTGCATAAGTCTATATATTTTTTATTATACAAAATGATGTCTATTCCCTTGTAAAGCCTAATATTTAAAGTTTCTATAAGATATTCAAATAAGTCTCCGTAAACCGACTTTGAGTTTTAACATTAAGAAAACGCAAAGCCTAAATAAAAACACGCTAACAGTTGCGACTCTGTTTGTGTTTTTGTTCTTTAATTTGACTTTTTAATTAGTGAAGCTCTTTTCAGCCATCTTAATCTTCTTATAAGATTGTCCAAATTAAAATTCGTAAAAGTCCCTCTTAGTTTTTATCGTCTAAATACTTTTGTTTTAATTTAAACGGGCCTACAACGGCTTTTTATATTATCGTTATTAAATTGTTTTGGGAAATATCAATTCAGTTTGTCAAGATTTAGCAGAGTTTATTTTCAGTTTTCAGATTATATCTTGTGGATTAGATAGACATTTTCAGAACTTTATAAAAAGGTGGAATTTTTAAGAGAGACTGTTCTGGAATCTTTTAGTTTTATGTAGAGCAACGATGAAAATATTTTTTGTCCGACATTATGATTATTGTCAAGCTGACGCTCTCTGAGATACGATGATAAAGATTTAAATATAAAAAATTGAGTCTGGATACCTACCTACCGATAGCAAGTAAGTATATAAGCCTAAATATTATGTACTTTTTACATAATTAAAAATAACCTTTTGACGCAGTCGGGTTAAAACTCATTACTTTGGCCTTTTACTAACTTTGTTGAATGCATTCATTTTGTATACATTTATTATACAAATTTACTATATATTTAGGATATATAGACTTTTATAATAAACAATAATAATATACACTTACTGACACAATTATTTGACACAATATATATGAAGCCTCTGGTTTCCGAGATAGTTTTCACTGTGTTTCGAAAACCAGCGTTTTCTCCGATAACAAGCTAGTATCTATATTTCCTATCCTTTATCTACATATCCTATATCCTATTCCTCTTCTAAAATTAATGGGTAAGTACAAAAATTAGTTTTCTAATATACAAGACGTCATACAAATAGAAATGATTCCAACACATTATCCCCATTTGTACATAAAACAGAGAAGAACAAGAAACATGCCGCAGACAAAAAGCGCGCGACACAATAGAACTTTTCCCCATAGAGCCTTCAGCATTCACTGCTGCTGACGTAAAGCATTTTTCCATCTGCACTAATTATATACGGATGAAAACACGTCATTTTATGTTTCATTGCAGGATAGCCTTTTATTTTTGCAATGTTTACTCACATTGAATGAAACCTTAAATGATCCTTTTTAGAATCCGTACTCAAAGGGTAGAACGGGACCTTATTACTAAGACTCTGCTGTCCATCTATTCGCCTGCCTGTCACTAGGCTGAATCTTATAAACCGTGATAGCTGACTGTTGAAGTTTACACAGATGATGTATTTTAGTTGCTGCTGTAACAACAAATATTAAAAACAGAATAAAATAAATATAAAAGTGGAGCTCCCATACAAAAAACTTGATTTTATAGATAAAGCTACGGAACCCTTCGTGCACGAGTCTGACTGGCACTTGGCCGATTATTTTTGATCAATTTTTCGGTACTTACCTACTTCATCACTTCACCCGCATCACGTCCACTGCTATTGGCATGGGTATCTTCCATTAGCAATACTCATTTATTACTTATTTAAATAATCAGCTTTCTTAAAACACTAGGTATGAAAGTATATACGATCAGTAAGTATTTATTAAAAAAATTGATTTATTAACTGACAGATTAGAAATTAGATAAGCTTCAAAAAAAAAATTAAATAAATCTGATAATTATTAACTGACAGATTTAAAATCATCCTTCGTGTTAATTTATGTGACGCTATAGCTTTAATACAAGATTTCATTACAATCCGTTTAGCTGTTTTCGTGTTATTAAGTAACAAATAAATTCACCTACATCTAAACTTGCACATTTGTTGCGTAAGTGATGGGATAGAAAGATTAGTCGAGTAAAAATTAAGTAAGTTATTACCCGACGGCGCCAGAAGGATGGTTATGGTTTCGAGTGTATGTATATGTGTTTGTATGTATAATTCTTTGGCACCCTTTGCAGCCTGATCGGCTCGATGGATTTTAGCTTGAGAGGTGTCGTTAGATTCTTACTTAATGTGAAAGTGACATTGGGTATATAAAATAAAAAACAAAATGGCGGACGTTTTTCGCCATTAAATGTTCGGCGTGCTCTGCAACCTAAACGGCTCAATGGATTTTAGCTTGAGATGTGTCTTTAGATTCGTATTTACTATGAGAGTGACACTAGGTACATAAAAAGGCAGTCGACTTGTTCTTACTATTATTAAGCTTATATTTATATTCAGCCGAATCTATAGAATATATGGGTAGGCCAAAGTATATAGGTATAGGGTTGTAACGTGGTCGCGAGTTACAGTTCATTACAAAAAACTGGGTATAATATTGGTCCAACCGTTTGAAGCAGTAACAAACAAACACACTCACAAACTTTCGCCTTTATAGTATTAGCGTGATTCTATATAAATTATCTATTATCTTATTATCTGTCCTAATAAAACACTTATGTGTTCTCTCTACTATTATGATGCAAATAGTTCTTATTCGAAATCAATCAGACAGAACATAGTTGAAAATAGTTAACTATGTTCTGTCGATTTACTGAGCTATTTACTTTACTTGTGCTATCAATTCAGTGGTTATTTACTAAGGAGTTTACCTACGCTTTTGGGATCGAATTCAAGGACGAACCACAATAACTTTAATTTCCTTAATACTACCTAATACAACATGCTAACAGTGGCGTTGGGTAAGAATTTGGACTAGTACAACTATAATACTATGAAATGAATTAAATACTTTTATAATTACAGGTTCTATAAAGATTAATAACCCGTTTAATATCCGGCTTATATATTTTTATTAAGGGGCTACCTGAATTTTCCGGGGTCCAGTGTTGCCCCCATTTGAAATAAATCTATTGAAAGAAAAAGGAGATATCATTTAAATTTTTTTCTTGATCAGACCCTAGATAACCCTACAAACTATTTTATGAACTATTGTTTATAGTTTAAAGTGAGAACGTGAACTACGCACAATTGCGAAAAACGGCCACTTTTGGCGTATGTGCGTAGAAAAGCTTCATGTTCTCACTTTAAACTGTAAACAGTAGTTCATAAAATAGTTTGAAGGGTTATGTGGGGTCTGACCAAAACAATTTTTTTAATGATATCTCCGTTTTCTTTCAAATGATTTATTTTCAATGGGGGCAGCACTGGACCCCGGAAAATTCAGGTAGCACCTTTACGTTTATTCAAAATTTATTATTGTGAGTGTTTTTGAATAACCAGCGCAGTTTTTTGTATTTTTAATATGTAGGTGTGTGTAATCCAGCCATGCTGCTAGTTTGTGGCTTATGAAAATAGTAAATGGACATTTTAATGCGCGGTGCGCCGATATACGTTGTTAAGCCTGATGAGCATTTTTGTTGAGGTATAATAAAACCGGCCAAATGCGAGTCGGATACGCGCACGAAGGGCTCCGTACCATGATCTATTAAAAATCACGTTTGTAGTATGGGAGCCCCCTTTAAATATTTATTTTATTCTGTATTTAGTATTTTTTTGTTTAGAAAGAGACAGAAATTAACAGAAATACATCATCTTTAAAAATTTCAACTATCTAGGTATAATGGTTTATGAGATACAGCCTGGTGACAGACAGACAGACAGACGGACACCGGAGTCTTAGTAATAGGGTACCCTTTGGATACGGAACACTTGGAACACCTGATGCAGAACCAAGTTAAATTTATTTTCATAAATATTTGTTTCCCCAAAATTCGATGATCATCTGATGTGGAAATCTAAGATATCAGGTTAAAGTAGTTAAGTACCGCTTCAGGTCTTTTTAAATTGGCTCCTGAAGGAAAGACTCCCAACATAATTTATGAAGAACATTTTAAACTATGTTTATAATATGAAAAAAATAATATAATAATATTTACTTTAAACTACAAGTGCTTTCTTATGTCTTCATCAGTTTGTATTTCTATTAATATTCCGGAGTCATAAAGTCCACGCGAAAGAAGTCGCGAGCATCAGCTAGTTCGTAATAAAAAACGTATACATTAGAAACCCCTAAAGGAACTCGATGAGAATCGGCTTCTTAGGAGGCCCCGCTACTGTATGCTAAGGTTACCTACCTTTACGAGTGTATATAACAATCAATATATACACTTTTTTCTATTTACACTTTATTACATCCCTAGTGAGGCATACATAGCATTTCGGCTCTTGCGGCTTTAAGCAGTCAGAGCCCAGAGCCTAAAGACGCAGGGACCACATTTAGTGTGATGGTTATAATATGATTCGTTTATTTTTAATAACATGAAACTAAGTGCGCTACTGTCTTGCTAATATCGGAAGATAGTGCTATAATATAATTATACTTACTATTCCTGCACTATACTCGAGCACAGTCGCGAACGGAGAGCTTTCCGCTGTTCCTCCTCAGCTCACCCATATTATTGTGGTCCATGTGCAAGATCGAAGCGAATCCTACTAATATTATCAAGGTGTAAATTAGGTACCAGAGTGAAAGAGGGCAATTTGGTATCTATTTATTTATTTCGTAATTGCTTCTAGCTAAGGCGCGTTGAAACAGAGGGCGGACATTATCCAAATTCGTTTATATATTATGTACAATATGACATCTAGTGGTGACTACTCGAATTACTTATTGACAGGGATGCTTATAGCATCAAGCATTGATACAATATTTAATAGGGGTGACGACAGGGTTAGAAAAGTATAATTGTAATTAGTCCGTCTTCTAGATTATCCAAAAATAATGGACGAATATTTTTCAGTTTGCCAAAAAAGTAAAAATTCACAAAGATACGAAGCATCAAAGTGGGCGCTTGCGACGTCACCTCTATGTAAAAACCGTACGTAGCCGTGACGTCATGCGAAATTTCAATGCGCTGTATCTTTGTTATTTTTTGTTTCTCAGAGAAAAGAAAAAATACGTTGACCATATTTTTTGATAATCTAACCGATGGGCTATAAGTATTTTTCCATTCGTCATGTCTATATTAATGTACATAATGCAATGCAAGCCATATAGATGGCGCTTGTGTCTAATAGAAGGTTTACATGCAAACCATGCCGACTCCGCTGGGCCCCGGCAGACGCGGTAGACCCAATAAAAGCTTACTTGATGTCGTCCAGAAAGATGCTCAAGACCGTGTGAATGGAGAAGTTAGATAGCGGACCCTAGACTTCACAGCAATTAAATACAACTGAGGATGCAACTGGAGATGAGAGAGGTTGGTAAGGTTTATGTTACGTAGTAGTAACGTTGCTATTAAATCTCCATTCAGCATGTTCTTAGGTACTCACCATCTTTCTTCATCCTTCTCAAATTTCATTCCTAAATTCATGAATTTGACCGATTCCTCTACTATCTCTCATATTAATAGTAACTTACTTGTAATTGGTAATTTTATACTATTATCTATTATCTGTTCTAGTTCTGTTCTGTACTATTATAATAATAATAAGTTAATCTTTGACGATTCTCTCTTCTCTCGATCTCTTGCTGTACGACTACTTTATATCTGCATATTTCATGAGGGTCACCTACTGAGCTGGGACAGGTGGCGTTCCCAAAACGTTACGTACACAATATGGCGGGTTATAACATAATTATCATCATCATTCTCAGCCCAAATAAATCCATTGCTAGGCTATGGCCCCCTTTATCGCGCCATTTTCTATGGTCCTTTACCGGTCTCGTTACTCGTTCACCGCTTTCTCGCCAACTTTACAATGTCACCTCACATCCAGTCTGCTGCGAGCACGAAGGATGTAACTCCTATTCGAAACGTTAGAGGCTGTGTCTCTTGTAACTTATACCAAATCCTATCTGCGTTAGTAACAACAAGCTTCTGGATATGACACTTTTTATAGTGCTCCAAGACTAGTGCCTGCGGCTTGCCTTGTGTGAGTGTGACATCAGGATAATATAATATTGAATGTGATGAGACGGTGAATGTTCCTTATGAATGGAATATGTAGTACCTATCGGCTTCTTGCCCAAATGGTGTGTACAATGCGACACAAATAAGTTGAATAAAAATGGCGGACTTCAAAGCAATTTTGTATGAATTCCCGACACGTAGGTTGAACCAAAATGGCGATTATCGGCGCAGGTACAAATAATGCGCCGACGACCGCCATTTTGGTTCAATTTACAAAAATGCTTCGAAGTCCGCCATTTTTGTTTAACTTATTTGTGTCGCATTGTACGCCTTGATTGGCCGACTATTTGCATTCGTTATAAACTCAATAGCTAAACTTTTAGAATTAACACTAAAAGTGATTTGGAAATGAATTAATGAAATTAAATTAATGAAATAATTTGTTTGCAAGGATACACGGTGAGAAATATGATTTTACAGGTCATTTATACCTTATTCTATTGTGCAGGCATGTTGCACCAACAATAGGCATGCAATTTTTTTAACGTACTCGTGCTTTTTTTTACAATAATATAATAATAATAGCCACTATTGAATAATATGCATGTAAAATGATTTACAGTAATAAAGGATTAATTTAGTTACTAATACGCAACTATTGATCCATGAAGTAACTTATGAAGGGAAACCTTTCTTTATCCTACAAGCGAAGACTCATGAACATGTGCATCCTTCCGACCCTCACATATGGAGCTCAGTCTTGGCCTTTGACAAAGACTCAGAAGACCGGACTCGAGGTTTGCCAGCGTGCTGTGGAGCGCAGCATGCTAAACATCAAGAGAAAGGCTAGAGTCCGCAACACAACCTTGCGATCCATTACAAAAATTACAGATGTGAATGTCACCTCTGCTAAATTATAATGGGACTGGGCTGGTCACGTCTGCCGCATGCCAACCGAACTATGTCAGTCAAACGTCGGTCTAAGAAAATTGATGTCGAGCGATAGAAGTGCCGATCAAATGTTATTTCAGTCAAATATTGGTCGAACAATATTAATGTCGAGCAAAAGTAGTACCGATCAAATGTTATTTCGGTCAAAGGTCTGCCGGGCTACGGTTTGTCGCACAACTGAGGTACTTTCTATAGGGCCAAAACACTTACTTTGTGGACCCTAACTAACGGACATTGACGCCTTGAAAGGCCGTGACGATCTAGAAGTCTACTCGGAGGACTCGCACGCGAAAGGACATAACAGAGATAAATGGAGAGCCGAGAGGGAGGCCTTTGCCCAACAATGGGATCTCATGGGCTCTTAACTTAACTAATAATAATTAATTATGTTGCTCCAGGGGTGGAAGTGTTAAAGGGACCTCTCGACATCCCTGAGTCGCCTGCACCGATGTTGCTCCTTTGCCGGCAACTATTGTCGGCGTCTTTGAGGGGCCCATCTAGTGGGCGGCAAGCCACCACCTGCCTACAATAGTCAGTAATCATGATTATGGCAGGTGACGTTCCTTTTGCAATATCCCAGCATCAGTCCATCCCAATCTCATTCCATAACCCATGGACCTCTCCCTTTTCTTGCAATAGATCTTTCTCCAGCCGAAACCTATTCAAGGGTACACCTTTCAGGTACCTGTACACCTAGGTATATTCAGGAATGGGTTTTGGCGGGAGCGCCACATAACATCAACTTCTCCAAAGGGGCTCTACGTGTTGGATCTGTATCCCCACGCAAGCCTCTCAAAGGACCGGGGTGAAAAGACCCGTGAAACTAAAGGAGATACATATTAATTATGTCTAATACGTATTATGGAGGAATGCGTATTTGATTTTCCGTGAAATAAACAAGAGTAAACAAAATTGTTTATTATTTTTATTCGTTTCCAAAATAGCTTGTAGGTACTGCAAATAATTATAACCTTATCAATCAGAGTATTTTTTTCTATGTATCGCCACACCACAAATCTTAAACAAATCTGTACCCGTGCATCAAATGCCTGCACGGAGCAGGCCACCGGAAATGACAAGCCACTTCCGCCGGACGCTGTGCACCGCCGTTGAATACATCAATAATAGGGGTTTCCCCTTGTTCGACCAGCGGCTTTTAATTGTACGTCTTCTTTGCAAATCTATTAAATATTCTTTTTAAATAAATAAGAACAAATTATGATGATTAAACTAGCCTCTATAGATAAGTTTATTAGTCTAGTAGCTATTAAGGAGCTCGGTGGCCTGGCAAGAGAGCGCATTACTAACACTTTCCCTAGTAAAGTTACAACGGGCGTGGTCTGCACTTGGATGGGTGACCACTGTTAGCAGCAGACTGTTGATGATGGAGCTGGATGCAAAATAAGAAGCGAGCTTGCTATAAAAGGATTTATTTCTAACCACTAGACACGGACGCGGTTGCACAGTACAAAGATCGAGTGTAGTAGAAGAGCTCAAAAACCATACAATCGTTCAATTATTATGAATGACAACATAAAAAAAAACTAAAAGGAATATAAAAATTTGGTTTGCCAGCAACAACCACAATTGGCATAAAAAAATGAGCTCCTTCGTGCTTCGGCACTTTAAAGCCGTTGATCTCCTTTGATTATCGTATGGCAGTCGTCAAGTTATGGCAGATGCCTTTAGGTAGCTTGAAAAATCTGATACCAGTATTGGCCATTACACACACAAACAAATAAGTCTCGTATGGAAGAACTTAGTTATTCAGTGAATGTTTATGCGGAATAAATTTTTTCTTTCTTGGTTTACCCGACTACGGCAAAGCCAAAGGAAAGGATAATGATTTAAGCAGTCTATAGATGTACCTATGTATGTATATAAGTCTGTTCCACCATAGCATCCAAACCGCTTAACTAGTTCTGCGCAAGTGAGATGTCAATCGATACGTCATTATTGCCCGGGTGAGATATACAATATGTAACAAAAACCCTGTCTGATCCTTGTAGGAGCAACTCAGACCGTCAATATGAACAACTTTTCCTATGGGACCAATGTTTGAAACTCTACATTTTCATCCAAATAGCCGGGAAAGCCGAACACTTTTGTATGTAAAGGTCGATTTTTTTTTCGAGTCTCAAACATTGGCCCTATAGGAAAAGTTGTTCATATTGACGGTCTGAGTTGCTCCTACAAGGATCGGACAGGGTTTTTGTTACCATTTGTATATAATTAATGTTACATTTAAAAAAGGGCAAGGCAATAAATATATAATAATCTTTCATTGTCGAGTGGGGTATGCAATAAAAGGTCTTAATTAGCACGTAGGTCGTAGTCGTAGTAATTAGGTCGTAAATAGCTGCCGAGCATGAATAAATTTAATAATTCATACTTTTCAGTTGCTATTTTCTTGTAGTTGGGTTTTTTTTTTAAAACGTACATCTTGTTGTCACTTTGGGCGTTACAACATACAATAAAATGCAATGCCCCCGTTGTACTACTTATGTACATAAATAAATAGTGTTGACCAGAAAAAAAAATAACTTTTTTGTAAAAGCTGTACTAACGATATTAAAAGCATCTAACCTATACGAGTACATGTCAGGCCTCCATTTGTCATGAAACATTACAGCACATCCATGGGGAGGCGCTGCACACAATCAATCACAATTCTGGTTCGACGTAGCTGTCATTCAATGTAGATACGAAAAGTGTTCATCGTTGCTGTTAGTATTAGAACGAGCTGAATACATTTAAAAGTACACAATAGGCATGAAACTAAAAATTTCTAATTCAAAAGTCACCCTCTCTCTCACACACACAAACATACACACACACAATCACACACACACACATACACACACACACACACACAACTGAAATATTTGTTTTGTTTTGAATTGTTATAAAGATTTTTTACCTGATAGGTACTCACAATATTTAGCGTTAAAAGTAGGCTCCAACTACTATCTATTGTAACTGTGCTACTTACCGAAATAAACAATTTTGATTTTTTTTATTGATTTTGAAAAATCAAAGTAAATAGTCAAAAGTCATTTATTTATCTTTGGAATTTGTATCACTCGTAAAATGCCTGTTTCTCTTTTGATTTAATAAAAGGTTGTCATTGACGTCAGATCATTTACTAACAGCTAAGTTTACTGCCGCTTCCTAAGCGCAAGTATAGAAGAAGCGGTAACAAACTGTACTGCAGCATTTTTCCGAAAACGTCAACACAATTATACTGATACCTATAGATATGTGGACTGAGAATACATTGTTTTGTCATAATTATTAACTAAGAATGATGTGGACTGACCCATCAGATTGATAACTAAAAAATATCATAACAACTACGTACACGTATTTTAGGGGTTCCGTACCCAAAGAGTAAAAACGAGACCTTATTACTGAGACTTCGCTGTCCGTTCGTCCGTCCCTCCATTCGTCTGTCTGTCTGTCACCAGACCGTATTCTGTTGCCGCTATAACAACAAATACTAAAAACAGAATAAAATAAATATGTCAGTGGGACTCCCATACAACAGAAGTGATTTTATAAAGATGATGGTACGGAACCCTTCGTGCGCGCACTTGGCCGGTTATTCTTTTACGAAGATACTCTCTCTCTCTCTCTCTCTTTTTCTCTCTCTCTCTCTCTCTCTCTATCTAAATTTTACCCAAAACTAATTTAGAGATGAGTCAGCCCGACAACGTGAAAAACTTTTCCTACGAAACCAGTGCTGAGGAAGCATGCGTGGTGGTAGTTGAAAGTTACTGAAAGTGCACATGACCCCAGATTTAATGTGAGTATTACTTACAGAACAGAAACTCTTAGGGGCCCGTGCAATATGCGTCCCCGTTCCCCGTCCCCGCACCTCTCCCCCACTCCTCACCTTGTCGAGTGTGTCGGCGGGCGAACACCCACACATTGACGTGTGCACGGATGTATAGTTTCGTTTGTAGTAGTAAGCATAAATGATACTACGCTTCTATAGTGCCATAACTGTGACATGAGTACAAACTCAGACATACAAGTCGCGCTTGGAAAATTATAGTCTAATTACAATGTTATGCGTAGGTTCTTTATTGAATCTTTTCTAATCGATGTGTGGGAGTCATAGTCACATTGAAGATTTGCAGGTCTCAAAGGCCACAGCCCACATGTAACAATATGAATATTGTAATTATGGCGGGATAAGGTATAATTGAGGCGGGAATCACAAATTACTAAATGATACGAAAAACCTTTTGAGGACTCCCACAATAAGTTATATCATTATGATAAAAAATAATACCTACTCAATCTTTCTAACCAACTGAAAGAAAAAGCAGGGGTTATGTCTTATCAAGCGCTAAAGATAAATAGTAAGGCTAAAGACCGAAAAGTTTGGTATATACTCCACTGAGAGAAATAAGGGTAGTAGACTACTACCTATCAAAAAGTAATTAATTGGAATTATCACACTACAAATAACTCTATTTTATGTAGCTATCAAGTTATCAGTATGTTTGTTTGCTATTTAATAATATGTATTGCATATGTATATGTGTAACATATTATTTGACGACCTACGTGGTGTAGTGGTCACCATGCTAGATCCGCCACCAGAGATTTCGGGTCTGGGCAAGTTGGAAATGGCCTTTTTCAAATTGTCCTGGGTCTTGGATGTTTATCTATATATGTATTTGTTATAAAATATGGTATCGTTGAATTAGTATTCCTTATCACAAGTCTCGAACTTACTTTGGAACTAGCTCAATCAGTGTGATTTGTCCCTATATATTTATTAATTTATTTATGTATCTATTTATGTTTACCTATTTATGTAAGTATAATGTAAGTTTTTATGTATTTATAAAGGTTTGTAATTGTGTACAATATGTGTAAGTTTATGTTAAATTTGTTACGTTGGTGCAGCAACACTGGTGTCAGATTGTTAGGCTGCCTAAAGACATCTGACATAGCTAGACGACTGCCATACAATTATGACAGCCGGGATCAACGGCTTATACGTGCTTTGCGAAGCACGGAGGAGCACGAGAAATTTTTGTGCCACTTTTGGTCACCCATCCAAGAGCGCACCACGCCCTGTGTCGCTTAACTTGCGAAAGCGCTAGTAATGCGCACTCCCGCCGGGCCACCGAGCTCCTCTCCTGCTTTAGATATAATTTTTCTTTCTTAGTCAGTGGCACTTTGTCTTTGTCTTTCTTACATTCCACTCCATCCTCTGATTCTCTGAAAGAGATCGCTTTAAGGGGCTACCTGAATTTTCCGGGGTCTAGTGCTGCCCCCATTTGAAATAAATCTTTTGAAAGGAAACGGAGATATCATTAAAGCTTTTCTACGCACATACGCCAAAAGTGGCCGTTTTTCGCAATTGTGCATAGATAAGCTTCACGTTCTCACTTTGAACTGTAAACAGTAGTTCATAAAATAGTTTGAAGGGTTATCTAGAGCCTAGTCAAGACAAAATTTTAAATGATATCTCCGTTTCCTATCAAATGATTTATTTCAAATGGGGGCAGCACCGGACCCCGGAAAAATTCAGGTATGGGGTTAAGCGATAAGACCGCTTATTGTACTCATTTAATTTAAAATTATTTATTTGTGTTACATTTTCTTTTGTTGTATAATAAAGAGATATCTATTTATCTATCTATCACTGACAAGATCTACTCTTAAATAAGAAGAAGACCTTCTTAATCACATACTTGTAATAGTGAGTAATATGGGGACTATTCGGTAACGCAAGCCTAACGCGTGTTAAGGAATAGGATATATGGAAATTCGACGTGAGGGGTTGGACACGTGATTGCTCAGTTGGATTAGCATGGTCGGATAAAACGACAACGACGTCTGTGGTGTCATGATGACGTAGTGGTCATCATGCAAGGCTTTTACAGCGGAGGTCCCGGGTTCAATCCCCGGTCAGCTCAAAATGGAAAATGATCTTTTTAGATTGACTTGGGTCTATGATGTTTTTCCAAATAAGCATTTGTTATAAAAATATACCTAGTATCGTAGAATTAGTATCCCATCATAACACAAGTCTCGAAGTTACTTTGTGTGATTTGTCCGTATACATATAAGGGGGCTTCTTATTACGTTGAAAAAAATTTTTTTTTCGATTATTCCACGCGTCACCTCGTCATTGGATACTATACCTTAAAAAAACTATTTAAGTATTATTTTCAATTTTTTAAAGTTACATTTAAGGGTCGCTACCAATATTCAATTTTTTGTTAAAATGTCAAAATCACTGCAGAACTTAGATTTATTTTTTCATGACACAGGGCATTTAAATACGAAATAATTGATATTATTTTAAATAAATATTTATCACTAAAACCCTCAAATCATTTATTGAAAGGTACAAGGGAAGGTTTGTATTAATATAGGGTATTTTTAAATACACTCCGTAATCATCAAGAGCAAATCAGGCTTTTGCTCTTTTTAATTGTAAATATCAGCAATATACTAAATTATTATATTCCTCTTTTCGCAAAACCTTCCTGAGGTTTACCAGTCGAAAAGAATAAATGGTTATGTTTATATATAAGTACCTTTAAAATACAACATTTATTCAAGTTTGTAAATAGTCGTTCAAAAATGTTGATGAGTAACCCAGAATATAACAAAAATATAAGTATTTGCTAGTAACAAAGTCTGCAGTGTTTTGTCTTAGATATGTTTGATAATAATATTTATTTATTTTTGTATTCTAGCCTACGATTAGAAAATACAATTTAAAAAAAAAACATCTTCTGAAATTTCATTGTTAAGAACTATGAAATACACTAGCTGTTAATTTAAGCAATTAGTAGCCAGTTTAAGTTTTTTAAAGGTTACATAACTTAAGGTCATTTACTGGTGCTTACTATCAAGTAGAGGCTTGTAACCAATATTTTTACCATATCATCACGTCGAAAAAATATATTCCTTTCACAGATATCTTTTTCGGTTTTGTCGATTCAAATTCATGTTTAAAATGGGACAAAAATATCGCAATATTAGGTTTCTGCTATGTATATACATCAGGGTAGTCCAGCAAATCACCAGCAACACCTTATTCAGTAACTTTAGCTAAGAGTATTATGATAAGATTCAAAAAACTTTTACTATTCATTTCATTTTTGTTTCGCAAGAGTAATCTTGTCTGTGGCCACTTGTACACTCATTGGTCACTCAGCATTGTCAACTAATGATTCCAATTATTGTTTTTTTTTTACAGCATTACAATGCTCGGATTATTATCCAAATTAAAACATGTGATGAAAAATTTCGCCACGAGTAGGATTCGAACCCGCGTCCCTCACGTTAACGCCGTGAGTGCACCATCAATTGTGCTATCGTGGCTTCGAATCGTCCTGACGAAATTTTTCAACACATAGTACACACGCTTTTGAAGCATGCGTTATTCTTCACTACTACCCACTATTTAGAAGTGTGATATTCAACTTAATTCAATTTAGATGAATTGAAAGTTGATTAAAGTGAAGAAGGCTTTTGTTTAAATTATTGGTTTTTTACAGCATTACAATGCTCGGATTATTATCCAAATTAAAACATGTGATGAAAAATTTCGCCACGAGACGAGAAAGACGGACGAGGGGTCCGACAGCGGAGTCTTAGTAATAAGGTCCTGTTTCTATTCTTTGAGTACGGAACCTTAAAAACCAAGTCACTGGTACCAATTCCGTTCGCGTGGATTTTTTAACTATTTCTTATTTTATTAAGAGTTTGAGTAAACTGTGATAAGGAAAACTTAGTGGTAGAAAAAACTGTCAGCATTATCCACCTTTTATACATTTGGTATTGGGTGTATCAAATTGTAAATAAATAAAATGAGTAAGGTTTATTTTAACGCATTATTCAAATTTAGTTTAAAAATAAGTAAAACACTATAATATAAATAATGACTACAAAAAATATGCTAGCGTAATCATTTTTATTATTTATTTTTATTGACCGCAAAATAAAAACTAAGTCCTACTTTAAAAAAATATTTAAGATTCATTTTAATTTGAAATGTACAGAATAAAATTACTTCGTTTTACTTTATATTCAAAGGTGCCGTGATAAATGACAGATTTATATCAAACGCTTACATAATTTAATATCTAGAATCAAAGAAATTTATTAATTAAACCGATAGAAATAACACCGGGGACAATTTTATAGTGACATTAATATTGTACGTCGCTGGGGTAAAGGAACACATATAAATAAAAAAAATACATTTAAACCCATCAATTAAAATAAGTCAAATATTACGTTCATGCTAATCAATGTCAGAATTATTATTTGTTAGTATTTGATATAAATAAATATTTTTGCCGAAGTCATATAAGTACTTAAACAAATATATTACTGCCACACTTTATTAATTCTTCTGAAACCTCCACTTCGTAAATATAGAACAAAAGACCTATATACTCGTAGGTACGAAAAAAGTTGACGTTGCATTTTATGACAGGCCCGACTTTCGGTCGCAATCGTTTCAGTATAGTAACATGATAATTTTAAGTTATTGCCATCTTAAAACCTCTACATTCATACCAAAATAGAATTAAACATCAAAGTGTTCAGAGATAATAGACGGAAAAATATCATCTAAAGTCCCAAAGCCGACTCCATCTCAAAATTAAAATCTCTTTGCTTAAAATTAAATGATTGCTACGCAAAACCTAACGTTTAATCAAATAAAATGAAGCTGAAAAATCCGCAAAATGAGTGAAACGAAGGCTGACACCGTAATCTGTTTCATTCGCATTAAAATAATGAAACGGAGCCCTTTTAATCAGGTTAAAACATTATCTGATTTTAATGGGAAATATTGCACGAGTCGCATTGGTTTGTTGGTCTTTTTGTCATCTGAATCCGAACCAGAAATGACAAGATAAATTAAAAAACAAAACTGAAAAACACTTAAAACATTTCCTGATATATAATTAAGAACATTCCCGATCAAGTTATTTTGAAAACAAGGAAAGTTAAACAAAATCGATTCACCTTTTTAAAATGTGAGGATTAAACAGCGGGAAAATGTGGGATTGGCAAAAATTTTACCAACTTTCAGCTAATTAAATAATAAATAATTGTATCTTCTTCTACAACACCTTCTTCGACGCATAACCGATTTTGATAAAAGTATCGGACCACCTGAAAAGTATACCCATTCAAACAAAAAAAGAATCCAAATTAGTCCAGGTATTTTCTAGTAATCGGTAATCATACATAAAAAAACAACAAAGGATTCCGACGAACTGAAAGAAAGAAAATGTTTATTTGGCACAAACAGGTTAATGAAATGAAATGAAATGTATTTATTTGCATAAAACACGGTATGAGAGGTGATGACAATTTGAAGGTGCGCATTTTTAGTCAAAGTACAATGGCATGCAAAACATTTATTAATTATGTACATAGATATTTAAAAATTCATGATTACAAATTATATTTCATTATATTAATCAAATTAAAATAAAATAAAAGAGAAAGAATGTGAAAAAGTATATAGCCAATTATAATCTTATTGAGTTATTCATTAAAGTCATATTATATGTCAGCATCAGAAAAATAGTCTTTAAGAGCAGCCTTCCCGTCTTACTTTTCATACAAACGCTCGTACGTAATTATGGCGTCGTAAGTGATATTTCTTGAAAACTTTTGAACTAACAGATATCTTGTGAACTATTTCTAGGTTTCTATCGAAATAAAAAATGAATATTTGGAAAAATAAGTTCAGTTTGCGCCTCCATAAATCTGCTGTTTTGCACATATTTTACCTGAACTTCGACCGTTCATAAAGTACTCATAAATTGTGAAAATATAAAAAATATTTCGATAGAAACCTCGCAAATGTAATGAAAATTTAAAAAAAAAAAATATTTCACGAATTTATAAGGCTTACTGACAAAAACGTATATCCTGGAACAAGTTTTATGAAATTTCCGCACCCTATGAATAGTTAATATTCATTTAAAGGATAGTTAATAATAATACTAATTTCATTCAATACAGTGCAAACCGTGCCCTAAGGTTCTTTCTTTCTCTTTTTGGTTTGCTTTTTTTTCTAGGATTGTACTTGATGAAAAAACTTTTCGAACTATGCTCGCGTTGACGACAGAGCCGCCCGGAAGGGCCGCCTTAATATTATAATAGCATTTATCTATGAGTATTTTAGTAATAACAATTTCTCTTCAAGCACCGATTGGCCCGATCGGGTCAAAAGAACAATTGAATTCAATTGTGTCTGTGATTTATGTGCTTAAAGGATTAACTTGTGTGCATTTGACATTTTAAAGGTTCAGGTAGTTTATTGTAAATGCTCAGAGCCATCTTTATGATACTCTATTTCATCAACGCAGTTTTACAGATTTTGGAACAAATTGTAACATTCCTAGGGCGGAGATTAAAACCTGGTACTGTCTTTTTCTCTAAAAATAGTTCAGGATTATTTTTTACAAACATACAGACTTCTAATATATATAAATAAGGCAAGGTTAATAATCTTAGTGATCTAAAGTACGGTTTACAACTCTCTGTGACAGTCCACATATGGCCCTAATAAATTGCTTCTGTGCTCGAAGTAGTATCTCTCTGTAACTAGAGTTTTCCCAAAAAATTAATCCATAGCGCAAAGTTGATCCTACAAAACCATGATACGCTGTAAGAACAGTTTCTCTGTTTGCAATCTTATTACTACTTATATAGTGCAAATAAAAATTTGTATATTTTTGGAACGAAGTTCCTTACGGCAGGCTTGGAGGAGATAGGGATTTTGTTGCGCGACCGAACTGAAAAAAATGTGATAGTAAAACCGTAAGGATGACCTCGTTAAATGAGACATGCGCAGGCGCGACAGTCGTATACACAATAACTTTTGAACTTCGTTCCTACCTGGTGTCCCACGACACCACATTTTTTTTTTGCATACGTCAATAGAATGAGATTCCCATGACATATTTCTGTCTATACTTAATTCTACAAATTTTGTTACGTCAGTTTTTTCTATTTTATATCCATTGTAGTATATATTAATTGTAGGACTTACTTTGCGTTATACAATACAAATGCACATAACACAATAATTTTTGTACCAAAGTGGTCCCCACTCAGCATATGCTGTGGTGTAAGCCACGACGCTGGTCTTCCGCGGGTACCATGCTTATACAAATTTAAAACAATAATGATAAATTATAAAACACAAGCCAAAATAGAAACTGATAACCTCCTCTTTTTTGAAGTCGGTTAATAAACTTTGAAACTAAACCTCATCCAGTAAGAATCATCGCGAATCAATTTAGCATGGCGTATATCGATTGAGTCCATCTTTGCTGGCTTCTTCAATAATTTATACCATAAAACCACCTGGCAAATGGACGGTTGCGAGGACTTTTCATATTGCATGAAAACGCATGTATATTATGGCTTTAACTTTTAAAGTTAGAATAAATACATACTGGAATGGGCGAAAATGCGAATCCTGATGATATTAGGTGGTGCGGCTAGTAAACCATCACTATTTTCATATATATTTAGTAGACAGACATCACGCTAAATTGGCTTTTGGGTCTGGCGGTCCTAGGCTCAGTCTGCTTAAGGTTGAACTAGTCGCGGGCCCAAACTCACAGGTGGGCGCCGCCTAAGAGCATGCTGTATCACCTAACATTGTGTTCGCGCGAAGCAGTGAGGTGAATTGTACGATAAATTCATAGTAAACCGAATGCGTAAAAAAAAAGTAGGTAGCCGATACTGTGAAAATGAGTTTCTTTCGGCGTATCTACGTAGCAGTGGTCATTGCAAAGCGATGTATCGGTTACTTTTCTCAAAAAGAAAAAAATATTAATATATGCTACACGTAATGTAAATTATACTTATCAATGTATACAGTGCTACCGATTTTAGGAGCGCTGATTTTCTTTTCAAAATCCTTTAAAAGTCAGCACTAAGGAGTGCTGATCACTCATTATATGATGTAAGAGGAAATTTTATATTTTTATAAAAACGGCGGCACTTACGTGTTTGACATTGTTTCCAGACGAGCAGCGTAGAAGCCGCTGTTAAGGGGATACATGAATTTTGCGTGGTTCAGTTTAATGAACTACTGTTTACATTTGTAAGTGAGAATGTGAAACTTTTCTCAGCATTTTTGCCAAATGTGGTCGTTTTTTGCAAAATGCATACAAAATTCAAGTGCTTAGTATATCGAGCATGTTTTTGTTGTCTGGCTATCTATAGGCGTACCGTCAGGGAACATGTTAAGTTTAGAAACATCATACACGCTGGGTATGAAAGCTCCCCCGCCTTATACGTCCATAATTAATTAATATCGCGTGGAGTCGGCACTGTAGCTTTCGTTCCTCATTACACACGTATGAATTATGACGTCACTAATGTACCACCTATTTGGATGTACCCATAGTATAATAAAACGAGGTATTATTTATCCGAGATGGCCTAAGACTACGTCAAGAATGTCAAGAGTAGTGTTACCACTTATTATTTTTTAGTACATTTAAGGACTTTCTCAATTAGTGAAATGAATATAAAAAATATTACCTTATTAAAACTATTTAGTAATTCATATGACTCATCATCTATGTATTTAGTTTTTAATAAATGTGTGTACTTGATGAATTATTGGTACATAATTGATTTGTTAAGTTTAAAAATGCATTTTGCTCGGGTAATCCAATCACACACAGTGGCAACATTCCCAGCTAATGACGTATTCTTAGGCCAATGACCAGCTGTCAAAGGGAGCAGAATACTAGGCGAAGTATATTATTGTACCATACCACCAGGATGTACCTAGCTATTTTCCAAAAACCATCCGCTGAGACTCTGTTTGAGCCAGCCATACAATATAATGCTACATCAGCACAAGTGTGTTCGATGCGCATTATCATTTAATTAAAAGCAGTTCGCAATTAGCTAGCCATTAAACAAGAACGTCGCGCTTATTTACATCATACCCCATCAGTATCCATACGTAGTTAAATTAAGTTTCCCAAAATACAATATGTAACAACAAACCCTGGCCTCTCTCTCTCGAAACAAACTAGAAAAAACACCAAGCGAACACTTTTGTATGCAAATATCGATACTATACCGGGACCTCCCGGTACAGACTCCCTTGACCAATTATGTGCTGTTTTAACAACTAATTATAAATGAATTAGTACATGTTATCATCATCAGCATCTTAATCGGTACAGTTATATTTTCGCCTTTCTGCCTTCGATGTTGTCATTCTTCAAGTCTTGTTGTTTGATGGTCTAACCAACTGAGCTTGGATCTGCCCCGATTTCTGAGATTCTCTGGCTGACTCTAGTAGTCGTTTAGGCACTCTGGCCTTGTCCATTTTTACTATGTTTCTTGCCTGCCTGTGTCATCGTAGGCGTCCACTTTTAGTCATTTTAATAATATTGAGCTCGTTCTACAACTCGTAAGGCTTATGGTTGTATCGCGTTCGCCATTGTTAGTTCTTATGCAGAGCCAAAGATGCGTCTCAGAATTCTTCGCTCAAACAAAAGTAAGAGGTACTCATCTTTTTGCTCTTAGTATATGTAGTAGTTTCGTTTAAAATGGGTCTGAAAGGATTATTCAAACATACTTCACCTCAGCTTTAATGAAGTATTGGCCTTTAGCATGTACCGCTGGGCCACCGAGCCCCTCAATTTTGTGGTTGGATAAATATCATAATGCTATAAACTATTACGTAACTAGCACTTATAAGCCCTGTACATTTCCACGAGCATTTCAAAATTTGCAAACTCCATTCGACCGAGACAATCCCTAGCGAGTCGCGTCTTCACTTACCTCTACTATTACGTCACAGGTGTAGAGAATCAGTAGAAAGTTAGCTTTATACATTTTTTTAAAGCTGCACCCTATACTTAAATTGTATTTCATGTATAAGTAAATTAACTATCAAACTCCAGTATGATCTGCCTTAGTGCCTACTTTTTTATTGTCGTGATCAGACCCTATAAACCCTTCAAACTATTTTATGAACTACTGTTTACACTTAAAGTGAGAACTGGAAACTTTTTAACGCACATTAGCTAAAAGTGGCCGTTTTTCGCTAATGTGCGTAGAAAATCTTACGCTGTCACGAGTCTGATCTAGACAAAATTTTAAATGATACCTCCGTTTCCTTTCAAATGATTTATTTCAAACGGGGGCTGCACTGGACCTCGGAAAATTCAGGGAGCCCCTTTGTGCTAATTGTAAAGTTTTCTTATTAACACTTATCATGCTTGTTTTCCCAGATATGACTCACTCGAATAACGCTTCAATAGGAAGTTGGTAACATACGTGTCTTTTGTGTGTGGAAATCAAAAATCAAATCAAAAATAAGAAACATTATATAGTTGCTCCTTGACTGAATTCACACGGGCCACAATGTATGTTTTGTGTTATAATTAGACGAGAGAGATGTAAAAGATGTTATCATAAAAAAAATCTGTGTACTATTGCATTAGATTAATCCTGTAATAAGAAATAGTGTATACACATGCATCGAACAATAAACAATAAGTTTACTTTCTGTTCCTTACCTCTACTGTGGAGGACACAGGGATCTCTAGAATTGCCTTCCAGTAGTTCAGCAACTGCTAACTACCGACACGTGTTTATGGAGTGCTAAGTTTTAATTGGTTATCCTCCGTATATCATACTTATTGTTATTCTTGAGAGATTTATCATATTTCTAGATATGCTCGTAAAACAAGACGTGTTGTTAATTTGATACCTACAAAATACTATTTAACTGACAGACTCCGATGCTGGATAAGGAGAAAAAAAAAAAACTGAGGATGAAGCTTCTCTTCCCGATCGAGGGAATGGGCTAGGCGATGCGGACAGTAACCCATTACTTTTTGATTCCTATTTTCACCCTTTCACCCACCATCACCCCAAATAATGACGTATTCTTAGGCCAATTACGTGACCAGCTGTCTATATTGTGCCATGAATGTACCTAACTATTTTCCGAAAACCATCCGCTGAGACAAACTTATAACACCCCTCTTTTTGTCGTCGGGGGTTAATAAAAAAGAAAGCCTTTATAGTATTACTTTAAACTATAATCTTTATTAGTACAGCTTTTTAAAATAGTTAAATCTTAAACTCGTCTCCGCAGTAAATAAGCTGAAATCAGATACGAGTAACATTCTTCCGTTATTATTTCATACGAGAGTTAGAACAACTTTTTACATTTTTCTATCTTTAAAAAAGTCGTAAGAAGTAGCGACATCGTTGTAGAAACAGGAAAGTTTTGTATGCACTGTAAACGTTACTATATACGAGCGCAGAAGTGTTAAGAAAATAAAGATGATATATGCAGATTTAGTACGAAAGAATTTGTAGAAATCTATGAAAAATAATAATAAATATAAAAAATATGATTTAGGCTCAAGCATTTTCTTGGGCCTACTACCAATTTTTTTTTATTGTTGACCCTCAAAAAAATTATACACACATTTATTGTATAATACATACCCGTGCGAAACCGGGTGGACCACTAGTAAATGAATAAAATAAAATTGTTTATCGTAGCAATGGGGACGAAAATACATAGTAGCAAAACACAAAGAAAAAGATTTTCTTACTTATAAATTGCCACATTTTTAATAACCTTATATGAACCTACAATTAGGGAACCTTTTTCTGAACGAGTATACTTTTGAGTGCTGTACTTTTGCAGGACTTTAATGCATCTCATATTTTTCTGTGACTGTCTCACTTACGCATAGAAATTTATTCTAAACATTTACTTTTTAATCAGTAATACTCACCAGCATGCAACTTTACAAGAACATCTGTAACTTTTTCTTCTTATCGAGTCAAAATAGCTTTAGACCATATCCTAGCCATGGCGACGGACTTATCGTTAGCTTCATTCAGCATGTTTTGGTACAAAAAGTCAAGCAAGTCAGGTAAATCGCGTACAGTGCTGTGCTAAGTGATCCATCACACGATTCACGCGCGATGGATGTCGCGCGTTGTACTTAGGCATTTAATTTAATTTGATTTTAATGTAGTTTGATTATTAATTTGATGAACTTAATTAATATTTCTATGGACTAAGTTGTCTGATAATAAACGATTTAATTTTATTTTAAGTATTTATTTATTTAAACAAATATATAGGCAATCAAAAATATTTCCAAGTATTATGTCTTGGATCACTTTTTGTTCATCAAATTGTTCATAAAAATATTATAAAGTTAAAAGTACAATATTTATTTAAAAGTCTGATTTTTCGAACTGCCTCAACTCAATGACTTGCATCTAGAGACAACAATCATAATTTTGTTACACACTTCTTATTTTATCTTACTTTAGGGTCCACATTTAGAAGCGCGTTGACCCTGAAGGTTATAATGTACTTACCCCCCTTCCTTACTCACCCGCATCGGGATTTGTGAAGAAGGACTATATAAGTTTCAGAATGTCACTTGGTGCGTAGTGCCTGTAGTCCTCTAACTTAGGATATGCTGCTTGTTAGGTACACACTAATAAATTAGTATTGAGCATTACCATTATTAACCATGTTTTCCTTCACCAAAAGCAAGTGGTGGTCGATGAAAATGGCCGCATATGAGTCAGATTATACCACAAACTTAGAAGTACAAGTCAGACCGGGAGGGAATCAAACCTACGACCATTCGAATAGATATTGGTCGCGCTCTCAAACTACTAGACTACTAACGCTGAAACGCATTGCCTAGAAAGGTCATCAGGCAGACGGCCGATCTGTTTCCAAATGTCCATACAAATGCCTACCAAGCTAAAACATGCCGCAGCGTTTTCCGAGTGGACGCACATGGGACGCGTTGAGTCATTAATCATATATGGTGTCGCGTGTGAATACTCGATTTGATATATTACATTGAGTCACAGAATACGTAATAGTACTAAAGTAGTTGAGTGCTATATTTTTGTCACGATATGCCGCAGTCGAATTACTTTAGAAAATATATTTAGAACTTAAAAAAAAGTTCTAGATCTATGCTTTAGAAACAAAAAGAATTAAAAGGGGGGCTATAGGTAAATTGCCCATCCCATATTGGATTTTTAAACTCAAAAATAAACCACTAATAACCTGGTTTTTTTAATGTAGACATAAAATTATATTTGTGATAAATTGGTCTTTTTAAAAACATAAAACCATAATATTTTAGTGAGGAAAAAAAAATCGCAAAGTTACGTCTAATTTTTAACTAGAATCCTTTTATTGACAAAACTATGCGTGTTACTGAGTCAATATTTTTATACATAATATAAAATTATACTGCCGATAAGTCGTATTACCATTTTTCTAAAATAATGTATATTTCACGAGTAATTAAAATAAAACGAATTCGGCGCTTTTGGGCGCTTACTACGTTCTTACTCCGCGCAGAATGCTCTCGTTTTGTCGCACATGACCCGAGGTAAAGGGCATGTTTTGTTTCATCAATCAGTCGTGATACTCGTGATCGCTCCATTGAGACGAGAAGACTGTGCTTCTGTGCTCCAGCCCAAGAAAATACGACATCGAAATTATGGCAAACAAAACAATCACAGGAAAAGCTCCAAAAGAGAATACGTACATAAGAATAAGAAGATAAAAATTTACCTCATGGCTAATTGTCGAAGGCATGTATCTCTTCTGTTTAGTTATTTTACTTTTCTTATATTTGTGTTACATCGATTATCATGCGTAAGTATCGTCATCGTCATCGATGTAGTATAAGCAAAACAAATCGATGCTTTTGACTTCTCACGTGTTTCGACTCCAGGAGATGAAGGAAGACCGTGTAATCTTTTTATTTATGATTTTTATTTTTATAAGTTCTTTGTAATTCAGCACTGCTTTACCTTCTTTTTGTCTTTGCATCGGTCAAAATTAAATTGATATATAATGTTATTTAAATGGTCTATAGTTAAGAAACGCAAAAACAGTGTTAATTTTTTACAAAAACTTACGAATTACTTTTATTTCCATAAACAAAAACAAAATCGTACTTGTATTATCTGTATGTCACGTGATCAAAAAGGTCGACCGCCGATTTTTATAATTATTTTACGGCTCTGGATACAACTGCAATCTTAATTTATTATTTTGGGTACCGTGCCCAAAGGTTAAAAACGGGACCCTATTACTAAGACTCTGCTGTCCGTCTTTCCGTCCTTCCGTCCGACAACAAATTCTAAAACCAAATAAAATAAATATTTGAGTCGCATACAACATACAATAAGATAATGTTATGGAACTCTGCGCAAGTCCGACTCGCGCTTGGTAGTTTATTTTATTCCTAATCCTTACTAGTTTCAACCAAAGGTTGGTGTGTAGTTTGATTTGATTGATTTGACAAATCTGTACGAGTCCACTGGTTTCCGCGGACGGCGCTTACAGACCTAAATACTACAGTCCGCAAATCAAATATAACTACAGCCGCACTATGACTGTCTACTTTAAACATTTCACATATTTTTTTTTGCATTTATAATACCAAACAACAACAACAAATTAAATCCACTAGAATCAATCACCATTTTGTTTTTATAAGTAATGTCAAAACAGCAAAAACTAGCTGTAGGAACAAATACTAAGTGATATTTCTTTATATTGTGACTTATTTATTTTGACTTTAAAGTGCCTTTATTTTACACTTGCAAAGTAAATATCGACACATTCTGATAGTAAGCAAAGTTTCATGCTTTTATTACTGACTTATTTTCTGTAGAATGCAGTGTGTTTAATAGAAGTACCTACCGTTATTCTATTTCATTATAATCATAGCTGTAAAGGGGATGCTTGATTTTTTCGGTGCCAAAAGCGGCCGTTTTTTACGTATGTGCGTAGAAAAGCTTAACGTTCTCACTTT
This sequence comes from Acrobasis suavella, assembly GCA_943193695.1. Classification (NCBI taxonomy): domain Eukaryota; kingdom Metazoa; phylum Arthropoda; class Insecta; order Lepidoptera; family Pyralidae; genus Acrobasis; species Acrobasis suavella. Next base: position 38,612,580 of record OW971928.1, read on the forward strand.
AAACTAAAAACATTAGTTCATAAAATCGTTTGAAAGGGTTATCTAGACAAAATATTAAATGATATCTCCTTTTCCTTTCAAATAATTTATTTTGAATGGGAGCAGCACTGAACCCTGAAAAATTCATTTATTCCCTTAAAACAATAGGCGCACACTATTATTATTATTTATTTATATTCTATCAGCTCAATATTGTGCTACTCTGACGACGTCATCACGATCACTTATAAGTCGTCCAGGATGCAGGTAGTAGGTCCCGGGGCAAGAAAGCAGGTGCGCCAAGTAAAAATTAAAAGTAAATCAAAAAGCGCAATGTATAACATATCGATACTACGGTAGCGCAATGGAGTCCTGAGTAATGTCATTAGTTAGTATGAAATGACGTTTACAAGGTTTGTTGCCCATCTGTCCGTTAGAATATATTCTCTCTAATTTGTGGTAGCGACTTCGCTGAAGCGGTGGACCAAAGCGGGGTGTGTGAAGTGCGCGGGTGAAATCTGATATTTTCTTAGGTTTATGCGCGCTCTTAAGCACACGCATTTCAAGTAACCTCAGAACACAAAAAGACAAGTAACAATTGCATTTGAGGGTTGACGTCGGGCGGCGGCTGATAGTAAAACTTTTCTTACAAATGCATTAACTAAGAAGGGTTAACGTTTTGGCTACGTTATACGGTTTGGCTGTCATTTTAAGGCCTGTCTAGTGAGACAGGCTTTAAAATGGCAGCCAAACCGTTTTAATGGTTACAGATTGTTGTTCTCCACATCGATTTCGTTCATATTCTAAATCTTTGATTTTTTTGGCATATTTAGAAAATACTTCTATTAGAATTAAGAAAAATGTTGGAGCAAGTCCTATTTATGATACTATTCCATAAAAACAATCAACGAAAAACGAATTTGCTAGTGTGACTCTGAGGTGCGGCGAACTAACTTTAATTACTGCATTCTGTTCCAGAACTCTGTATTGAATTTTAGAGACAAAATACGGTATGTCGTTGTAGCCTTTAGTGGTTGGGTATTCGGATATTTTTATCGAAAAATCACCCATTATTAGTAGTATTTCTTTAAATCTTTTTTTGGTACAAAAAAATATTTGTCTAAACCTGTATGTTTTTACGATTCCGTATGCAAAGGGTAAAAACGGTACCCTATAACTAATACTCCGCTGTCCGTCCGTCCGTCCGTCTGTCTGTCACCAGGCTGTATCTCATGAACCGTGATAGCTAAACAGTTATAATTTCACAGAAGAAGTATTTCTGTTGCCGCTATAACAACAAATACTAAAAACAGAATAAAATAAATATTTAAGTGGGGTTCCCATACAACAAACGTAATTCTTTATAGATAATGGCCCAAGACACAGGTCCAGAACATTTCGTACGCGAGTCCGATTTGCACCTTGCCGGTTATTTCATATTAGTCTTCAAATTGTAATAACTTCAAACTATCTCTCTTAAGCGAATTTATTTTAGGAATCATTATAAAAAACAAACAAAACCGACCAAGTGCGAGTCGGAGTCGCGCACTAAGGGTTTCATACCATTATCTATAAAAAATATGTTTTTGTATGGGAGCCCCACTTAAATATTTATTTCATTCTGTTTTTAGTATTTGTTGTTATAACGGCAACAGAAATACATCATCTGTGAAAATTTCAACTGTCACGGTTCAAGAGATACAGCCTGGTGACAGACAGATGGACGGACAGACATACGGACAGACCGACGGACGGACGGATGGACTACGGACAAACGGACAGTGGAGTAGTAATAGGGTGCCGTTTTTACTCTTTGATTATGGAACTTTTAAAATGGCTAAACATGCTTTCCGAAGCTCGGTAATTTTAAATTGAAAAGTCACAGAATATTGGAAATTTTCAGAAAAGATATAGAAGAATTTCTGATCACCAAACAATAAAGAAACTGGTCAAACAAAGCTGGGTAACTAAGAAAAATATGCCACTATCCGTTATCCGTTAACTAATTTCCTCGGCGCCACCGGCGCTCAGTGCACACTAATCTGTTCACTAATGCAATCCAGTCAACTAATGTTAGTGTGACTCCGAGATGCGGCGAACTAATTTTAATTACTGCATTCTGTTCTAGGACTTTGTAGAAGAAATTTTAAAGTCAATTATACAGTGTGTCGGAGCCTTTAGTGGTTAGATATTCGGATCTTTTTATAGTTTTCGATTAGTAATAACTCTAAGTAAATATTTTTCTTCTATGATAAATAATTAAAGAGTAGTTTTATTTAATAATTTATTTAAATATTTATTAAATATTTACTAAGAGTTATTACTAACTCCAAAACTATATCTCTAAGAAGAATTAATTTTAGGAATAATTCTGAAAACAAAAATAGCTAAAAGTGCTTTCCGAAGCACGGTAATTTGTAATTAAAAAAGTCACAAAATGTAGAAAAAATTTCAGAAAAATCTTTAATGACTAATATCCATTAAAGAATTACTGATCACCAAACAATAAAGAAATTGGTAAAAAACCTAGGTAACTAAGAAAAATATGCCACTATCCGTAAGTCGTTTAAATTTAAGAATGAATTTCACATTGTGTCCCGTCATTAGTGACGAGGCTTTATTGGAGTGAAATACCTATGGGATTTTATTCGACTAATCAGCTATTAAAAGTTAGTAGTTTTTCTTTTAATGTTTTTTATATTAATAATGAATAGATTTCTTAATTGATCGTATAGAAATATACTGAGAATTGGAACATTAAAACTCTTTTTACTTTACTTGTTTCGTAGAGAATATAATACATTATAACAATTTGCCCTTTACCTCTCGGAACCGATGATTACCTTAAGGACAAAAACGTCAGGCTTGAGCTTGGCGCGTAAAGTTTGTTCTTAAAGGTTTGTATTTGTACACTCAAAAATATCATAATTTGAGTGAAATCTGTACATATTTTAGTACTAAATTTACAAATTGATATTACTTTCAAATTTGGCATCATTCTCAATTAATATTATGTGTATGTGGACTGAAAATACATTGTTATATCAAAAATGTATTCTCAGGCCGCATAACTAATTTTAATATCAGTATAATTGTAAGTTGACGTTTTTGGAGAAAATGCTGCAGTTCAGTTTATTACCGCTTCTTCTGTACTTGCTCTTAAGAACAGGCAATAAACTTAGCTGAAGGTAAATAAATGATCTGATGTCTACAACCACTTATTATGAAATCGAAAGAAAAAATGATAATGATTAAGTAATACAAATGTCCAAAGATGAAAAATGATTTTTCACTTTTGACTTCCTGACTTTTTGACTTTGTACGGGGCAAACAGAGTCCAGGCTCATAAGACTCAACAGGCTATTCTAAACATGATAGTGGGCGTGTGAAAAAGAGATTAAAATAGTGACCCGTAGAGTTATGTAAGTATACGCACGATGTAGGTATGAAAGACAATTTTATTTTCACTCATTTCCTGTATTATTTGCCTTAAACAACTAAATTTCTTACTAAGTGAGAAAAATATTCCAAATGCATAACCCATTAGCGTCAGTGCACTCTAATCTGTTCACTAAATGCAATTTAGTCAACCAACGCCAGTGACTTCGAGACGGCGGCGTGAACTTTAATTACTTACCGCATTCTACATGAACTTTGTGCAAGGAATTTTTACTAGTTTTCGAATCGTGCATTTTTAGTTGATTATTGGGAGAGAAGATTTGTTTTATGGTAAAACAGGAAAGTTATGATTTTATATAAAAAAAATGTAGTCACTTTTTGGAGATGAATATTATTAACTCTTGGTGAACAGACTTTAATCCTTTTGGAATTTTAGTTCATGAACTTGTAGAGAAAAGGCTACTATATAAAGATCAGTGGAAAAATAAAGAGGAGGTCTTTGCCCAGCAGTGGGATGCATCAACGGGGTAGAAAAAGAATCAAACAATTATGTCACCCTATAAATAATTTCACCATATTTTGTAACACTTTATGGCGCAATATTTTAAATATATAACTCGCACTTATGCAATAATGTATTTGTAAATTATGTTTTCATTTATCACAAAGCAAGGTAATTTTCTTGCAATTTTATTTAAAAAATGTTATTTCATATTCTTCCTCACTTAAGAGTCCCCTTACCCCAGACAGAATCAAACTTTCCCATACAAACGTAGTCAGCTTTTATTTTCAAACGGCATTTCAAATTAGGTAATATCAAAGAAATTGCATATGTCAAGGCAAATTACTAGTTTGCACAGTCAAAATATGAATTTAGAAGAGAATATAGTGTATCATATTATATTTGACCATCAATATGGAGAACTTCTACACACTCATATTTTCTTTCAAGTTCATATTTGACGACGAAAATCTAGTTATTTGCCCAGATATATAATTCAATGTCAATTTCTTTAAAATTACAGAATACTGCTGAAATCTCTCTCTCTCTCATTTCAAAATATGAGCTAGACTACGTTTGTATGGAAAAGTCTAGGGTAAGGGAATTCCGCAACACGCATTACATTTCTACGAAACACTATAATATTTTGACAACCATTTATTTCAAAATATCAATTTTTGTCCCCATAAATTCAAGATGGCGGCTGCGCCTCCTTCCCTCAAAGTAAAAAAAATACTTTGAGTTTGATTTAGCCTTTAAACCTTAATAACAGTACGCTTAATACGCTTAAATCGCTTTTACTTGATCTTTTGCAAGGCATATATTTTTGAAATGTGCTGAAATGCTACAGTGGAACAGACATACATACATACTTAGACTACTAAAATCATAACCTCTCCTCTTGGCTTTGGCGTAGTTGGGTAAAAACCAAACATTGCTAGGAGATTTTTATATTTTCCTTTCATGTGCATTTAAAAAAATAAACGAAACGTTGAGAAAGTCCAATCTCATATTATTTTCATATTTTTTATTGAAATCAGTAAACAGTATTTTTACGTCGACCACGAGTTTTTCTATTTATCCCAAAGTTAACTGGTAGAGAATACTATTACCATTAAATCCGCCTTAGTGTTTTGTTTTGGTAAAAAAAGTTTAGATAAATCATCAATTAAACTTAAAATATAGGTGTATTATATGTAGCATAGCTAGTATTTATCTCAAATGCTTTACGTAACTCCACCACCAAAACCGCCGGATTAGTTTTTTTTAATAAGTAGACATTTTTTTTCTTATTTACAACCTTTATCAGTCCATGGTTGGACTAAAGGACTCTTCCAATAAGTAAATGAGTGGATTTGCTCATAATTATTATATTAATAGTATGATTGTACATTATGTACGTTTATAATCCCTCGTGAAAGCTTGATGCAACCGTAAGCTAGTAATTACTGCAGCTTTCACTAATGTAACCTGCTGGAATTAATAATTAATGTGACAATAATTAATGAATTCATAAACATAATTAAAAGACTGATTTTGATGAGATTTTTACCATAGTTTTATCGGGTTATTGTACATTTGTCATTATAGTTCATTCGTAACCTACTTAAAATTCCATACAATCAAGGTTAATTCGTCACTTGTATAAAAAGTATATGTTGATTTGACACCAGTACCTATTTGTTGTTGTTAATTTGCCACCCAGGTTTTTTTTTAATAAATACAGATAGCAATAAAATTACAACTCCCCAAATATCAATTATTATCAATTACTTTGTTTTATCCCTTTAAAAGAAAGATGAATCTAACGACGACTTGAAGGGTTCTTTGTGCGGGTGGCACTTGTGACACTGATTGAGCTAGCCCCAAAGTAAGTTTTAAACTTGTGTTATGGGATACTAACTCAACGATACTATATTTTATAATAAATACATATATAGATATACATCCAAGACCCAAGGCAATTTGAAAAAGGCCATTTTCCAACTTGCCCTGACTGGGGATTGAACCCAGGACCTCTGAGTGGCGGACTAGCATGGTGACCACTACGCCACAGATAACGTGATAAGGGATAGTTTGGTTGGTTTGCAAAACATCTTTGAATACAGTGACTCATTTACCTTATAGGCGCGAGGACATTTTTTGCGAATTAGCTATCCCTAAAAAGTTCGGCTCGTTCCAAGGTGGATACAAATCAACCAGGCTCAACTTCAGGTGTTGTCGATGTATATATTTATTTATTATATTATATTATTTTATTATGTGTTTCATTTTTGTTGCTGTCTGTACGAAAAATTTTAAGTGACTAACAATAAAAAAAAACAACGAGGGACGATTTTACTCAAAGATTTTAGGTGACAAATTTACAACGGTGACGAATGTACAATAACTTGTTCTATCTACGAAACTGGATAAAAAAAAATAAAACTAACAATTTTTAGAGCAAGTTTAAACCATGGTATATTCCCTAAATAACCATGTATTACTTTAAAATTCAAACGTGCGGTTACATCTTCATATTGAGTAAAGAAGGTAAGTGTTACGAAAACACTTACCTTCTTTACTAAATATGACGACGTGACCGCACGTTTGAATTTTAAAGTTATACATGGTTATTATACTCGTATACTTATCAATAGATACAAACATCTTTTCCGTGCTTCCGAAGACACTTGAATGGATTAACCGCATTTGTCTAGCTATATCAGATGCCTTTAGGCAGCTTGAATAATCTAACGCCAGTGTCCTTACACTTACGTAAAAAAAATTGACTCTTACTTTACTTGTATGGGAGCTACCCTACTAACGATATTTTCAATATTTTAAATTTACATTTTTTTTTCAATGATTAATATACATTTTCTAGTTCTTATAGTCTCAGAGCAAAACCGCGGACGGACAGACAGACAAACTATAAGGGTTCCTTGTTTACTACGGAACCCTAAAAAATGATCTTACTGAGGAATCAGTCCTGAAATTCTATGAAAAAAAAACAACTCTAAGTCAATTTATCTGTTTTCAATTACCAAAAAAAAACAGAATTTCCTTCCCATTTCTTTATAGGTTCTAACCATTTATCGTCAATCTCTTTCCCTTTTCACACAAAACAGCGTACAAGGCGTACGTATAAATCACCCAAGAAATGAGTGGCCGTATGGTAAGAAATTTGAATAACATCGACCTTCCCCTTCCATCCTATCTAGAGACTTATAGGGTTGTCTACAGGTAAATTCCCAGGAAATAAATAATAAAAGTAGACGATTTTTTTTCCTACAATAATAGGTAATTTCTCATTGTAGGAAAAAAAACAATGGAGAGACAAATGAGTAAATAACTTTAGTTTTATGATACAAGAAACAAAAAAGAACAAAAAGAATGTCCGCACATAATGGAATGTTAAGGACTTGCTTTCGACAGAGAAGTATATTATTATACCACGGACAGAGATAGATACCTATAAGAGATAATTTGTTCCATAGATAAGAGTTGGGACAAGGTCTCGAGTCACATTCGCCGTGAGAAAGGCCTCCGGTTCAGGTCTAAAGATGTCGGCCTTTAGTTGACTTTCTACGTGAGAAAGTAATTCGCATATCGCATATTAGTTACTAACATTTATGAGGAGATCGAAAACGCAACGGGCGTACTCGAGTACTTGTATATATAAGCTGACGCATCGTGGGCGTAGTTCACACACGATTGTTGACCACTTGTGATCAATAAAAACAAGCTCAGATGCTTTGAAAGGTATGGACCGAACCAACCGTTGGACTCGTTTTCCCGTTTCCTAGACAACAAACGTTGAATATCTATTACGCAATATTTTTTTAGTTACTCACACACACAAATATTTCTTGGAACACGCGCACACCCGTATCATGTTTTTATTGCTGATAGCCAGACAGAAGCATGCGAGCGCCAAGGTCACGCTTAGCGAGACTGTTGTGGTTATGCGCTGTATGTGAGCGAATAAACGAAATTATGAATAGTGAAGGTTTTTCCTTAAGGCTAATTTGTATGGATCCGAGTTTCTATGGAAAAACTACTTGTAGAGATAAAAGATTTACTATATTATGACTTTCGTTGAAAGTACGGAAAGTTATTTTTATGATTTAATAGACTTTATATGCATTCCGAAGCAAGGAGGAGCTCCAGAATTTTTAATGGCACGTGTGGTCACCCATCCAAGTGCGGATCACGGTCGCTTAACTTACGCTATACCTACGCTAATATGTAATCCCGCAGGCCGGGCCATCGAGCTCTTCAAACACATTATTATAATAAACGTATGAATGTAACGTAGTAATCACCCATTCACTTCAACGATTCGCGGCAGAAGAACTAAAATAACCAGCCAAGTGCGAGTCGGACTCGCGCAAGAAAGGTTTCGTACCATTATTTTTTAAGTCGTAGTATATATTTATATATTGTGTATCTATTAGGTTGGGGAAAAAGTCTTTTCGCATAAAGTATGTATGAACTTGTAATAAAACCACTTTGGCCCTGGCTGGTTTTGGTATCATTAAAAAGTTTAAATTTTAAAGAAGATAATTCCAAATTCAAATTAGGAAAATGCGTGATTTTCATTTGTTTTTCTTACCGTCAAGATGAGTGAATCTAATGAAAAAATTAGATACATTTTAAAATTTTACTACCAAAAAGGTAAAAATGCAACGCAAGCCGCGAAAAAAATTTGCGATGTTTATGGACCTAGTGCAGTGTCGTGTCTGTGAGAGTAGCACAAATTTGGTTTAAGCGATTTCAATCCGGAAATTTTGATGTCAAAGATACGTGCATCTGGTCGCCCCGTTACGGATAAAATGGATGCTATTTTTGAAAAAGTGGAGCAAGATCGGCATATCAGTAGTTACGACGTAGCTGAAGAACTGGGAATTGACCACAAAACAGTTTTGGCGCATTTGAAAAAAAATGGGTACACAAAAAAGGTCGATATTTGGGTACCTCACGAGCTCTCTGAAAGAAACCTAATGAACCGTCTACTCATTTGTGATTATTACGACGTAATGAGACCGAACCATTTTTGAAGAAATTGATAACTGGTGATGAAAAGTGGATCACGTACGACAAGGACGTGCGAAAAAGGTCATGGTCAAAGGCCGGTCAGGCTTCACAGACTGTGGCGAAACCCGGGTTAACTCGCAACAAGGTGATGCTGTGTATGTGGTGAGATTAGAAGGGCATTATTCATTATGAGCTGTTACCACCAGGCAGGACCATCGATTCAGAACTCTACTGCGAACAACTGATAAGATTAAAGCAAGAAGTTAAGAGAAAGCGGCCGGAATTAATCAACAGAAGGGGTGTGGTTTTTCATCATGATAACGCTAGACCCCACACATCTTTAACCACTCAGCAAAAATTAAGAGAGTTTGGCTGGGAGGTGTTAATGCATCCGCCGTATAGTCCTCACCTGGCACCTTCAGATTTCCACCTGTTTCGGTCTCTTCAGAATTCTTTAGGCAGTGTCAGGTTAACATCACGAGAGGACTGCCAAAACTACTTGACGCAGTTTCTTGATCAGAAGCCCCAAAATTTCTATAGCAATGGGATCATGTCCCTACCTATAAGATGACAAAAAGTTATCGAACAAAATGGTACCTACATACTTTAGTTAAATGTAAATAAACTATATTAAAAAATGTTTTGAATTTTTATATAAAATGCGAAAAAACTTTTTCCCCAACCTTTTATATGTCCTGCAGTTTATTCTTGTTTTTTATTTAGTCTTTAACACGTAACTTAATAATCTTCACAACTGATCGCACTTGCACCTACCTAAGGTTTTAGCTGAAAATCAGCGCTTTGCTCTTTGAGCAATATTTTCGCTAAGTCTACGACCTTTTTGTGCTGCTGCAGCATACATACGCACATCACATCGCTAAAGACCTGTGTTTAATATACAAATAATTTATTCTTGTATTTGCTTGTGTGTAAGTGTATGTGCAGTTTTCATAAATAAACGATTTATCTATCTATCTATCATTATCTAAAAAAATCAATTTTATTGTGTGCCCCCTTAAATATTTATTTTATTTTAAATTAATTATTTATTTTTAAAGTTAGTATACAACTAAATATTCTGTGAATATATGAAGCGTCTACCTGTTGCCGTTATTAATATCGAGAAAAAAACGACAAAAAAAAAAGCACGTTTGTTGTATGGGAGCCCCCTTTAAATGTTTATTTTATTCTATTTTTAGTATTTGTTGTTATAAAAGAAATAGGTACATAATCTGTGATTAAAACTTCGACTGTCTAGCTATCAGCGGAGTCTTAGTAATAGGGTCCCGATTTTACCCTTTGGGTACAGAATCCTAAAAAGTTTCTCCATACTCCCAGACTAGCATCCATGAGTGATATTTTTTGGCAACCCTAAACGCTGTATATTGTGATGACGTATTACTAACTTTGGTGTTACCTTTATGCGAAAATTGCAATATACTGGCGATGTTTCAGTAAATCCCTTTGAATATATATTTTTAATATCAGTAAAATTTTCTAAGAAGTTGGAAGGTTGAGACCTCTGAAATTTTTTTTAATAACATCATCATCATTGCAGCCGCAAAAAGCCCTATAGTAATGAACCATAACACAAAATTAATCTTATAACGTTTTAGCTATCAAAGGCAGGGCTTAAATTAGCACAATTTAAAAATATAAACACTGTTACTCCCTTCGTACTCGCATAAACGTATATTTTTGTAAGAATTTTCCCGTGGTTGGATTTAACATTTTTAATCTATGCTTTTATTATCAATTAAGTACTTGAAGTATCCGTTGGTAAATTTGAGTGATTTACAATACACTCTTATTCCTGCCGGCGACGGTGCCTATGGGAGGCATAGTCGAGCCGACGTAGCTGCTGTCGGTAAGTGGAATAGCATGCCGTATACTTTCAAAATGGGTCTCCAGTTCAGGTTGACAGCGTTAACTGGAACTTCAGCCGCAGCATAGTGTGTTGCTTTGGTTGCTGCTTATGTAAAATACATTGAGCGGGTTTTCGCTGAAATTCCGATTTAGCCAAAACGCGCCACTTAGCGAAAGTTCAGCATAGTGTGTTGCCTGTATTGCAAATGACATTGTACCTAAGTAAGGTGGTTAGACGACCTGACCAAGGTTGCTGGAAAGCGCTGAATGCAAGCGGCTTTAGATAGGTCATTTTGAAAATTCTTGGGAGAGGCCTATGTCCAACAGAGGACGTTATGTCATTACATAACGTCCTCTGCTGGACATACCTGCATTCAGCTAGAAGGATAATGATGAAGAAATAATAAGAAATTTTAGTAGCTAGTCTATTCCTTGAAATATCTGCCCATCGCAGATAGACGAAAATCAGATTAACTTCCCACTAGTTCTGAATGTCTCCAATTAGTGTCGGGCACTAGATAATTTGCTCGATAAATCGATTCTGTTACTTGAGACCGTAGTCGAGACTATCGAATATCGACTCGATACGTCCTAAATCGAGTAAAAGGACATCAAGGAAGCTATATAGAATCACCGCAGTGTTCCTGTTACATTTGTATGTTTGACATGGATTTAAACTCACCGATATAATTTGATATAAGTTACTTTTACTTTTTTCACATACTCTTTTGCATATAAATGTATCTTGACAATATTTTTATTTGAATTTTTAGGCATTCAAGCAGCGGCGGACTTGCATATTTGCCACCAGTGTCTTCATATATTGCCGCCCCTACTGTGCTTGCAAAATCGAAATATCATGATATAATTTGTCAGGATCGTAGCAAGAGGAAATCTATAGTCTCTGCCTACCCCATGGAAAACAGGCGTAAAAATATGTATGTATGTAAGTATGTATAATTTTTAAAAACTAAAAACCGGCTTCACCCCCAAACTACACAACCTATTTTGATAAAATTTCTATAGGACCACTTGACAAATACACCCTTTCAAACAAAAAAAGAATTTTCCAAATAGGCGTCTTCGAATAATAGTTACATAAAAAAAAATATCGCGATGAATTGATAACCTCCTCCTTTTTGGAAATTGGTTAAAAAGCACCCTTCTACCTTCTTGATTGCCGTGATGCACGAAGGAAGGTGGCCAGTTAAACTGGCCTAAAATTTGCCGCCCCAAAATGTGCCGCCCTAGGCTTTAGCCTAATCAGTAGTACTCAGCCTACTAGTAAATCCGCCACTGCATTTAAAAATCAGTACAAACGTTTGAATATACGGATTTTTCAAGCACGCATTGCCAACTTAGGATAAATATTTTCATGCCCCTTTTAAAGAAACTCGTGTTGCTGTTCTGAACATATTTATATTTACAACTAAGCACAGAATTAAAGTACACTGGATGATATTGGATAGGACGCAATTAGCCTTATAAGAATTTTGACTACTTTACGATTCCTGTTCCAAAAAAGAAAATCAGGGTGCTGACGAGAGATGGTTGTTTGTTTTTTTTTTCGAGTATGTAAGTGGCCAACACTGGTGTCAGATTTTTCAGTGTCAATGACAGCCGGGACCAACGGATAATACGAGCCTTCCGAAGCATGGAGGATCTCAAGAATTTTTTATGCCACTTTTTGTCACCCATCAAAGTGCGGTGTCCACGTCCGGTGTCACTTTTCTTGCGATAGCGCTAGTAATGCGCACTCCCGCCGAGCTCCTCACGAGAGACGGTAAGGAGTAATGTATAAGTAAAGTCAACCAGTTGGTTGACTAGTGAGTCTGAAAAACCTCGTTATTCCCAGTTGCACCTTTAGCAGTACTGCTTTTGAAATCGAGGCACGCTTTCTAGATTTTTCTTCCTAAAAAAGATATATGCACCTCAATGGTCACTTATGGATTCCGAAAGACCACAAAAGTGAAGAAAAAGCAGTTTATTCTAATATGTATAACAATAAAATACAAAAAAAAAAAGAAATAAAAGGCATATAAATCAAAGAACAGGTGTTCCACTTGCAATGGTCATTTACTCCTCATACAATATGCAGACGTGGCTTCCACGATCTATAATGCAGTGCAAACCACCTGGCAGATATCGATTTGACTTCTTACTTTGAAATGATCGTCAGGTTGTTTGGAAAAGGTTTTACAGCTTTTTTGACGACGTCTGTGGCCTAGTGGCCATCATGCCAGGCCACACCGGAGGTCCCGGGTTCGATCCCCGGTCAGGTCAAGATGGGAAATTATCTTTTTCAAATTGACCTGGGTCTTGGATTAATTGTTATAAAATATAGTATCGTTGAGCTAGTATCCCATAACAAAAGTCTCGAACTTTTCTTTGGGGCTAGCTTAATCTGTGTCTATTGTCCATATTTTTTTTATTTTTTTTTTGGGTGTGAAGTGGACGACACTGGTGTCACAATTTTTAAGCTGCCTAGAGGCATCTGATAGAGCTTGACGCCTGTCATACGATGACGGCCGGGACCGACTGCTTAACGTCTCTTTCGAAGCATAAAGTAGCTCGAGAAACTATTATACTACATTTGGTCATCAATCCAAATGCACTTAATTTACGAAAGCGCTAGTAATGCGTTCTCCCAGCGGGCCACTTTTAAGTACAGTTTTAAAAAGCCTAACTTGCTTTACTTAGCAAGAATTTTGCATAAAGTTGTGGCCTCTCTAGAAAGGTATTTTCAGTTACGGCCTGCGTGACGCTTCATATCGTCCACCCAATGCAGTAGTGTCCTCTACCTCACTTGTTGGCCCATGGTCGCCACTCCAGTACTACTTATCCTACTTCAATTTATTTATTGTAAGAGATCCTGTTAAAATATATAAGGTCTAACAAAATATACTGAACCTATATTAAGGGTGAATTCAGTCTCTGATAGTGAACAACTTTCCTCAAGAAACAAATAAAATAAATTCGGCTTTCCATACAAACTCAAATCAGCCGATCGTTCAACTTGTACGGGAGGCCAAAAATTACTTTTCATATTTCGATGCGTGTTCCGTGTAAAAGTTGTTCAGTATATTGGACTGAATTGACCCTTAAAATAATTTCAGTATATTTTGTTAGAACTTATACAACGTGGAAGGGACATACCCGTAAAAAATCGAACCATAGTATATTAAAATTAAAAACACAACCAAGATTGCCCGGGCGCCTGTTCAACTTTGTAAGGAAATGCCGATTTTTATTTTGTTTTTGACTATTATTTTAATTTCTTTTTATGTTCAATTTACAACGGGTATGTTCCTTCCACCTTGTATAAGTCCGCCATTGTACCTACACGCATGGTCTGTTAATATCCCTATGATTGTAAATTGTAACTGCTGTCTACATACAATAGATATATTCAACAACAAAAGTATTATTCTCTTTGTTACAAAATACTGCAAACATTTGATAACATAAGTGCGTTTTCTGCATTATCATTTATAAATAGCATTTTTCTTCGCAACAGTGTTCGATTGTGTTTGTTTTTATTACTCGCATAACAAATATCACAAGTCCATTATGACACTCGTTGATTACATAGGTATCACGAAATAATCGATAAAAAATAAGAAATGAAAAATAATTTGTATAAAACATGTCCTAGCTTATGTACCTGTAGGTACGAGACTATGGATAACTTTCTTCAGTAGGCTGAATAACATGGAGAGTTTAAGTTTTATTTTACTTGCAACGTTCTGGTGTTACAAATTGTTTCATTTGCTGGTATTCGATTAAGCAAAAATGTTGGATGATATTTAAAGTTCAGAAGTCCCTTGACGGAGCTCTTAAAGTATACAATTGCAAAGACAATATGTAACAAAAACCCTTGGAGGAGACTAGGAGCAACTCAGACCGTCAATATGAACTACTTTTCCTGTGGGACCATTGCTTGAAACTCGAAAAAAAATCGACATTTCCATACCAATTGCCGGGCCGGCCAAATACTTTTGTATAAAATGTCGATTTTTTTTCAAGTTTCAAGCTTTGGTCCCTTAGGGCTTATAGACAAAAGAATGACCGTTAAAAAAAAGTTCTATGCATATTTTTTTTCTCTGATATGCAAATAATGACGAAGATACAGCGAATTTGATTTTCGCATGACGTCATACAACTTGATTGTAAAACAGTTGTAATTATGATGATATTTTCGCGTGTATCCCGTAGTGAGGGCTGTCGTTAGATAGGTCTTTTAAAAACATTAAGGGGTTGCAAAAACAACTTATCGATTCAGCTCGCAAAATATTGAACTATCTCAATTTATCGCAAGTTTATTTTATTTTATTTATTTATTTCAAGTTGACTAGAAGGGATCCCTGTATGGGATAAATTCGCCATTGTATATTTGCTCTTTCGATTTTTCTGTACTTTATTTTGTTTTTTGGTACAATAAAGTTATTACAAACAAACAAACTACTTTTGATCAAGTTGAGCGCATCCATTAAACTATAGGCAGGAAAAATTTGAAAAATATCGTGCTGATTATAGATATAATAAATTTTCTAAGAAAACTATCATGGTAATCCCTGTTTGTTTAAGAGCAAAAGGCGCATAACTTATCAAATAAACATACTTTACTTATTTAGAAAAATTCATACGAAATACATTATCTTTACAAAATAATTACATAGTAAGATGAACTTGTTTTTTACCGAGTTCCAAAAAGGAGAAGCTTATCAATTTGTTACGATCTTTTACTTTCTTTTGTATGTATGTTCACCGATAAATCGCATACACCTGGACCGAAATGGAAAATTCTTTTTTGTTTGAAAGGGATAACTTGTCAGAAAATCCATTTATTTAAATATACTTTCCATAGAGTTGTTCTAAAATATTGTTTTATTTTTCGTATAAGTGGCCAACGCTGTTGTCAAAATTTTTAAGTACCTACTTACTGATAATGAAGCTTGAAGGTGTCCTTAGGAACTCTGTAACGAAACGACGCAACCACAAGCTGTCATAGCTTATTTGATGTCCTAGTTTTGATGATAAAACTCATAAGACCATGGTGGTATAAGAAATAGAACTTTACTAAAAGCG
This sequence comes from Acrobasis suavella, assembly GCA_943193695.1. Taxonomy (NCBI): domain Eukaryota; kingdom Metazoa; phylum Arthropoda; class Insecta; order Lepidoptera; family Pyralidae; genus Acrobasis; species Acrobasis suavella. Next base: position 38,628,433 of record OW971928.1, read on the forward strand.
TACAGTTTGTAGTAAATATCAAAATGGCCAGTGTATCTTTCGTTGGGTTTTTTTTTATCAGCTGGGGCCCAGCCAAAAATACATTTAGGCTACTAGGTATTTCCCAGTATTCTACACAGTATTTTTTCTAGGAATTCCCACAAGTATCAAAACAACAACAACGTAGGTAATACCCACGCGCCGGCCTCCGGCATTGCATGTGTGTGTGTCGTTGTTTATCTTTTGCACGCCACGCACATTTACGACAAAACATCATTACTAGAACAGAACAGATACGTATTTTTTATTATTATTTTTTAAATAAAAAACTCAATAGATGTAGTGTAAATTGAATTGAGTACATATAAGTTGTATGTTTCTTTTTTCTTTATTTGTACTTACTTAAATTAGAATATATACATACATATTATCACTCCTGTTTTCCACAGGGTAGACAGAAACTATGGACCTCCACTTAAATTAGAATATCTTTCACTGATATGTGTTCAGTTAGAAGATATGCTTTTTGTTTCCTATAAGCAAAACTAGGTAGTATTAATTACATATGTTTTTCAAACCCACTCCGTACTATGTAGGTATATATTTCGTTAATAAAATGAAAAATTCCTCTCCTAATGACAATTCCAGACATTCCCCAAACAACTAGGTAGATAATTTTAAAAAATACACGACAATTCCATTCGTGTACAGCAGGCTTTAGGGAAAACTTTTCACAGCGACTAAATTGTAACTTACATATATTTTTCTTAATTTAAAATGACCTTGATATCAACGACATCAACGACAGCAACGACATGATATCAGTCTAAAGTGTGCGCTCCGATTACTCCCGCACACATACAAGGTCAGCTGCGCCAGGGCAAGCAAAACAGCGATGTCTAGAATAAATACAGGTAGTCGAAACTGATTTTGCGAGCGCGTCGCATGTGTTAATATATTTTTTTTACAATTAAATCGATTTGTGTTCCTCAAAATATTGCGTAATATAGGTAAGTTACCATTTTTGAGGTACTAAAACGTTTCGCTTGGTAATAGATAATCACATATAGTGTTTGTTTTTTAATATGTGACAAAAAAAGTGCAATTGGATTTTGGTGATATATGATATAACATTAGTGAGTCAAACATTATCCGTTATTGTACGTCTGAATATCAAGTACCTGCCTATGTTCTAATGTGATGGGAATACGTGCGCATTATTAGCAACGTGGGATGTATTATACGATTCATACGCTTGAATTGGTGACTACGATTGGTATAGGTAAAATTTATTTCGTATTTTCGTATTTCACCACAATTCAAAGAAAATGTAATCATGATATAAGTAATAACCGGCCAAATGCGAATTGGATCTATAAATAATCACGTTTGTTGTATAGGCGGCCACTTAAGACAATTCTTTTATTTTCGAAATGAATATACAACTAAATATTTTGTGAATATTTCAAGCGTCTGCGACGTCTACCCGTTGCCGTAATCAATAACGAGCAATAAAAAACGTTTTTCTTCTCCAGTACTGTTATCTGTCTTTTAAATGGTCCCGAACACTAATATAAGGACATAGATTATATGATTTCAGAAAAGTCTATATTTATATAAAGTATATATTCCTAATATGTCGTTAATTCGCCAAAACCAAAGATGTACTAATAAAGGACATCTTTGGCCAAAACGATACTCCTAGCCATAGACCTATAACTTTTTTCTTTAGATCTACCATACTGCCAACATAATAAAATCGTTATTTTAACATATGGTGCCATTTTTCAAATGTGGAAGCACTGAACAAACGGTTTTTTGTATGAAAAAACATTCGTTTAAGTGACTCCATGTTTCAAAAAAGGCACTTATGGTCGAGGAAGACGTCAATAAAAAAAATTAAGTCTTCCATAGATACCTAGTATCCACCAAACATATGGTAGTATTTCGTACTTTTATTTGTTTATTTTTGGATTTATTTTAGTAAATGTAGTCGTAGAAAAAGTATTGTATGCAACGTTGTATAAGTATGTCAAAAAATACTCGATGGCGAGTCCTTACGATGCTCCTTACGATGCTCGCCAAGGCTCGCATTGTAACCTGCACCGCTCGCATTTTATGAACCTTCTTATACAACTGTTGCATAAAATACTATTGTTGTATGGGAGCCCCCTTTTATATTTATACTATTTTTAGTATTTGTTGTTATAGCGGCAACAGAAATAGTTAACATCATCTGTGAAACTAGACAGTTGAAATTGGACAGCGGAGTCTTAGTAATAGGGTCCCGTTTTTACCCTTTGCGTACGGAACTCCAAAAATGGCGCTGTGAGAAAAAGTCTTCCAGGTCCTTAAATGACTGGTCAGCTCGGCTTCGCTTTTTTGACTACTTAATATTTTTTATTACGCAATTTATGTTTGTTTACTTGTTGGCAAGCATTACATGTTATAATGTGTCATTATTGTACTTTAAGTATTTATTAATTAAAAGACAATCATAATAATAATATGACAAAGCCCTTCTGGCGAGTAGGCGACCAATACTGTGAAAATGAGTTTCTTTCGGCGTTTCTTCTCAGCAGTGGTTGTTACGAAGCGCTGGTATCGGTAGTTTTTCTTTAAAAATAAATTATATTTTAATATACTTTACACGTAACGTAAATTATACCTATTGACGTGTGAAAGTGCCTGTAAAGGTCTAATTACTGAATAAACATTTGAATCCTTGAATCTTTGAACAAGGTTATTTTTTATACACCGGCAACATTTTTGGAGCAAGTTTAGTCCACGATACTGAACTTCATTCCATAAACACAATTATCTAAAAACGATAAAAATAATCGGCTTTCTATACAAATCAGCGCTCAGCCAAACGGATTTTGGATGGCAGGTCGGTTTTTTATAGATTTTTAATAACTTTTTTTGTAGAAAGTAGTTTAGAAGCTGGCAGAAATGTTGCTGGTGTTTAACCCTGTATAAACACATCACGCCTTTAATCCTAATAGGACAGACTAAAGCATTTTGGATCTTGCTACTTTAACAAAACAAGACTCAAAGGACACTTTTATCGTGATGTTGAGCAAGAAGGAGGGAGAAGGAATTAAATAGTAATAGGTTGCTAGTAGCCGATAAAATAATAATTGTTTAGCTCAACAAAATAAAAATTCCCGTTGTTGATAATGTCCATTAGCTGATAAAGTTAATCATTTGCACGCAAAATGTCCCTAATAAAGAATATCGGCGGTATTTTGTTTGACGTAATATGTTTTTACTTTACTAGTTTCATTTACGAAATATTAAATATGAATTTGATAACTTCATAAAAAACGTTATGAAAGAGATGGTGGAAGCCAGGAGAGGAAAAGGAAGACCAAGAAGATCTTTCATGGATGAAGTAAAAGAAAAGCCATGTCGTATAGGGAGGTCAAATAACATTTAGCCGAAGTATTTATCCGAAAATAGGGAGACATGGAAATTACTTCACCAACAAGATCCTAGTTCTTTTCCCATTTAACTCAACGTGGTTTATCGTTCCTATTAACTCTGTCTGACTCTATAGGGAAATCGAATCTTACGTGTATTATGTATAAATTTTTTTATTCCTTACGAAATAAAATAGTATCTACCACAAAAAGGAAAATATAAAAAAAAAAACAGCAAGCTGGATAAATATTTTTTTGGATTTAATTCTTGTTTCATATTTTGTGGTACAAAGTATCTGTGGGTTTATAAAGTTGTACTTCAGAATATTTCTTTATTTCATTTTCAGGGTCACAATGGCCGAGAATATGAGGTCGGTTTCCAGACTTTCCAGTTCCAGATACAGATCGTGGTGTTTAGTTATAAGATTGAAGTGCCTCATCGTCGCCTACCTACATTTGGTAAGAATTTATAACTAAAACCAATTTTAAATACAACCAGTAGATATGAAGTTCATCTATTTTGTTTGGTTACACACCTTTATATTTGCCGACAATTAACTGAGCTATACCTACACAAAAATTCTTATAATTTAAAAAGAAAAAAGTAATAAATATTCATAACGCTTTTTTTTTCGCTTAATGTAGTAGGATCATTTGATATGGCTTCAATTTTAAGTGTTCTTTTTTATTTAGAAATCAAATAGGTGTCTTTATCTCACAGTAACTATTTGTTCACAGTTCGCGGTGATTATTGACATTATTGCTCACGTGGTTTTATTGGGTATTGTGACTGATGGGTTCCAATGTGACATCACACCGAGAAGTGTAAGTGTTATTACTTATTTGTTTTTCTTATTGATTTTTAAAAGTAACTCTTGAAATGTATAACATTTCACAAAAACATATAAGGTGGGTGTACCATGAAAGGCCACTCTAACAAATAAACAGTTATTATTCGTTTATTTACTGGATAAATGAAACTAACGAATATTTAAGTAATACTTTGTTTTATTACGTAACATATAAACCACTTCTTTTTATTGTAGATTTAATCAATATTGATTGAACTTAAGTTAAGGCTCCTTAAAAGGTCATTATAGTAAATCAGTCATTTAACGGTTCATCATAATCATCATCAGGTCTGTGCTTCCACTGCAGAAGCACGTCCCTCTCTGTACTGCTAGAGCCATACTTGGCCAGAGCAGCCAGAGGACTTGGCCTACACTCTCCTAGCTGGCCAGACGGGTTGGAGAGGTCTCACTGATGTTTTTTTTAGCTTGTATTCTCTAAGTCGCCTTCTACGACAACCACGGGAGGACTTGGAGTGGCCCTATTCTACTCTACCGGAAACCACACGGCCTCATTTAACACTTAAAGTTACTAAATAGCGATTAAATCTGCAATTAAAAGGTGGTTTATATGTTACGTAATAAACCTTATTTTAACATCGTCGATACCCGATATCGAAGAAGCGAGGGACCGTAATGCCAAAATAGTAGCGCGAGAGCTTCGACGCCGCGTCTGTGATTTCCGGTTTTCCAGAAGTAATTCGTCATCACATGACAATAACTACGAAATTTTAATAATTGGCTTTCGAAGGAACATGGCTTTCCATGGTCCACCCACCTTACTAAAACTATTTTAAGGGTCGACAACTTACCCTTAGGTACATATTTAGAAATATTTAAAAAAGAAAAAAAATAGAAACTTGGGTCTGCTAATCACCCATTAAAAGTTTACTCAGCTTAAACATATCGTTATTTATTTTTTCTAGTTACACGAAGTCGACTGGAATAGCATCGAGCCAATCCTCTTGGCAGTCAACATTGGTACCCACGGGTTCTACCCCATCCCCTTTATCATCACTGAAAGGGACGGCTTACAAAGCTACCTCCACCAGTTACCGTCTAATTGCTACCCTGGAATGGTCCACGTCCACACGAGCGATGTCCTAAACTTGATGATCAACATCCTTTGGTTGTACTTAGTGAAGAAGTTCGTGAAAGCTGTGCGTAAGGTAATTTCAATCAACTTTATTTACAACAACAAAACATATATGAACATACTAACACAATAAAACTAAGTACTTATATTTAAGATAGCCAACAAAATATAGGTAAATCTATTTTAATATTGTTATAGGGATTTTAGATATTCACGGTGGATGGATGGGTTGCTAGCCAGCAACCCATCAATATTTTTAATCTTTTAAAACCTTTTCGCCAAATATTACAGTAATGGTGAACGTCTCATATCATAACCCGTGCAAGAAGAAACGTCTAATGTACTTACTTTAGCAAACCTTTTTTTGCAGAAAGACATGGAACCAATGGTTTTCTTTACCGGCGTATGCGTGTTTAAGCTGATCATCGAGATTCTGACCTTCGGCTACCTGCCAGAGTTCTGGTCCGTTCACAGGAATGATACCATCAAGTTCATCAAGCTCTTGAATATTGGTAAGTGGTTCTTTAGTTTTTATTTATAATCAACAAAAATTAAACTTACTCGAAAATAAAGTACCTTTTGGGGAAGTAACTTTTTTCAAAATTTACATTTTATGTAAATGTGTAAAGTTTGCAAAACTCATTTTGCGAAAATGAAATAAACTGAAATTAAAAAATCTCTGTGGCAATAGCAATAGCTACATAACATCATTGTCTTTTACTTCAAACGTAATTATTAGGTCTTGTAACTATTGAATACCTATGTTTTGTCACTCGAAGGTATTAGAAACTGTGATTCCGGCCTAGAATAGGATCACTTCAACCCCGTGGATGTAGTCAGAGCCAACTAAAGGATAGATCCTTTAGTTGGCACTCGTGCTAGAAGTGCTTCAACTGCATTCCCATAGAGAATTGACGTCGGTTAAGGGATTTATCATCGGTTTAATGGTTCTGGCCTTTTCTTATAACTCTTCGGAATATTTTTTTCTGGTTTGATTCTTGGATAAACTTTTCCAAGGAAAAGGAAAAGCGGTACCTGGTAATGAGCCATGAAGAAAATCATGATATAATATTCCCTCATTTGTAAAAAGTATATTTTTACTTTATAAATATTCTATGATATATGTAGTTTGATAATGTTATGTTAGACCCTGTCGACTAACGTTGTTTTTTAATTGTTTCAGCAATTTCTGGATTATGTTTGGCCATAATCTACGAATACATAAAGGTGATCAAGGCAGAGAAAAAGCGAGAAAGCTTAACCACAATCGAGGAGGATGACGAGCCGCCAACTTACGCCGAATGTTTCGTCAGTTCTCCTCCAGAGAGTGAAAATGAGACAAATACCGAAGCCATAGTCGACACCCAGCCAGAAGCTCCCTCAGAAACAAGGCCAAATGTAGACTTTAAACAAAAAAGTGGCGTTGAGCCGCCATCTTACGCCGAATGGCTCGTCAGTTCTCCTTCAGTCAGTGCAGATACCGAAACTATAGTCGACATCCAGCCAGAAGATGCTTCAGAAACAACACCGATTTTTACAATATAGGGCAAATTTAAGGCCTAGTTCAGTCGATTATCCTCAAAGCTGATATTGGGAAATTTCGGTTAGACACGCGATAGCTTAGTTGGAAGAGCATGGTCATACAAAGGCCAGGTCGCGGGTTCGAGTCCTGCTCGCGTGGTAATTTCACATCTAGTTGTAGTACTAGTACTTTAGTACTGTATTTAAAGACATGAAATGTATACCGAAATACTAAAAAAATCCTTTTTGGAAATACGAGAAAGCGAAAATCTTTTCGTATTTAAATTTCACTTTATATGTGAAAATTGTCCAGTTTCATTGAAATTGTCTTTAGCATTTTGTTTAAATTTCCTCATATATTAGTGCCTTATTGTCTAAACACAGTGGCATCGGCATAGTGTGTTTTTGATGATTTTTAATGCTGACTAAAGGCATCTGACACAGCTTGACCTTTAGAGTATTGTAGATTGACGACTGTCAGTCTGCGTTGCTCAGAACTATTCTTTTTGTTAGTAACATTCCACTAGAATATTAAATATTATTATAATAGAAAAATTAAAAATATTAAAAATAAACCAAAGAAACAGAAGTTGTTAATATATAAAAATAAGTATATCCTTAATACTTCCTGTATGATGGATGAAGTTTAAGCTGCTATCTATGTTATTATTGTTATAAGTACCTATATGAGGGGTCCACGCGGTGCATTGCATTGTCACAACGTCAACATTTTGGCTACACGCAGCGTTGCTACAATTTAGTAGAGTACGCTGCGTCTCAGGAGTGCAATCAGTCGTGTATGCGTTGGGTCGGCGCATCGCACCCTGTAGGTATAGTTATTTGAACGTAAAACGACGCAGTGACAACGTTACGTTGATGCAACGCTGACGTAACGGGCCGTGTGGACTCGCTCTAAAATCAAAAAAATATACTGAATCAATTTTGGAGGACAGATCCAGTTTATCTTAATGAAAACTACTGAATTCGCCATTTTCAGTCTATTTTGATACACTTTAAAAAAATTGCGAGATACTTACATCTATATTAGATGTAAGCCCATATTTATTTTTGTGTTTGTTAGGTATGATGCTTAGTACTTATTTTAATCTAAGTATGTTGTATAATAAGTTGAATGGTTTGAATATATTACATCTCACTTCTGTGAAAAGTGAATCGTTATAGATCTCTGACAATGTAATAAAGATAAGAATATTTGTAAATTAAATATTTCAAACAGCCTATTTTTTATTTACTTTAAATCACACCTGTCTACTATGATTTGAAAATACATAAGGTCACAATATAAGTTTAATTACCCGACTACTGTCAAGTCTATAAATAGTAGGGGTACCTACCTATATGTTTTGCCAAAATGTATGTATGTTCATCTGTTCCATTTTATCTTCTATTATATATTAAAGTATGGTTGGTAGCGTTATAAAGTAAAGAAAAAAAGTTTTTTAATCATACATATAATAAAAACGTAACCGATCGCTGCCTGTACATGGAAGATAAATGAGAAAAAATACTGTTGGGGCTCTTTTATCACCGCAATAGAACACAAAACAATGATTTTTAAAATTTTTGTCTGGGTGTCTGTGTATTTGTGCATGCTTATCTCGGTAACGGCTGAACCGATTCGATTGCGGTTTTCACTAATGTATTTAAATAAGCTTCACTTAACATTAGGGTTTGTTTAATTTAAATCTGTTCATAAATAAAAAAAAGTTATGAATCACGTCATACATTTTTGACCTAGAAATTAATTTTATTTTAAAAATAACTGTTCGGTTGCATTGGCTAAAATCATTCATCGTTATATAAACTTTCGTTATATTCTGTTTTAGTATTTGATGTTATGTATAGCGGCAACAGAAATACATCATCTGTGCAAATTTCAACTGTCTAGCTATCACGGTTTATGAGATACTTCCTGGTGACAGACAGACGGACAGTGGAGTCTTAGTAATAGGGTCCCGTTTTTACCGTTTCGGTACGGAATCCTAAATATTTACAATTTCGATGGATTCGGAGTGTTCTTAAAAATTAGTTTCTTTGGTCACCGATGGATGATAACGCTGTTCAAAATTTTTAAATAAAATTTAAATGCGCCTCTGGGCTTATCAACATTTTATAATGAACATCAGTTCTAACTTCTAATAGTCACCGTCTGTGTCTGTCACTCACAAGTGGAACGGAAAGCGAGTTTCAGAGCCTCTGCAGACAGAGCCTAGGGTCGAAAGACCCAACGCCGCCCAACAGCCATTCTGAGCGTAATTCTGTGAGAAAGATGGAAAAATGAATCAAAATAGGTAGTGATAGGATATTTTGCAAGCTGCTGATTCACATTTTCACCCATTCACTTTGATCGTTTTTTACGATCTGCGTGGAAAGAGAAGATATTATTTTTTTCTCCCAAATTAGCTTGGAAGAATCCGAAAAGCACGATGAGTTCCGCGCCGCCTGGTACTATTTGACTACGAGAGAAGTTAGAAAGAGTGGTTTGATTTAGGTAAAGCTAGGTTCACATCCGGGCGGACTGCCCAGCCTCGGCGGTAAACCGCGCTGAACTGTGCGTGGTAGAGGGGCATGACCTTCCAGTGTCAATCGTGGTTCGTCACATAGTCGTCAGCGAAACATTGTGGACAACAATACTTTGGGCCCGGAGAGCGTCATTCATGCTCCGCAAAGAGCCAGCAACTGTTGCCTCCATAACGTGGGCCAGTTAGGCGATGGAAACGGAATTCCGACGCTGGAATCCAAATAGCGATAGGCTTCTAGACGCATCAGTAATGCTACGCAACATTAATCAAATCTCGCCCATTCTATCGATCTTTTACAATCTGCGTGGAAAAAAAAGCCGCTGGTACATTCTAAGTTTTTGCCTTTGTCCTAGACCAGTATGGAATATAAATAAAACTATGAAATCTAGACACGCGGCAGCGTGCCAGAGCCAAGTTCAGAGAAAAGAAATGACGCACAGCTGCCGTGTGTATATTTAAATCTTTCGAGCTTCTATTGACCTCTCCACAATTCAAAACCTATGTAACCTTAATACATGAAATTTAGCACAAATTCAATAATGTAGCTAAAACAGGTATCGATAACCTAACGTTTAAAAACCTGAAAAATGTGATTGACCATTTATCCATCATCAAAAAGGTATTCGTAATCTACTTCCATATGACTTGGAAAGTTGATATTTGGCGTCTAGGTAAACTAATTACGCGTATACAAAGGAAAATAGCGAATTTCGTAAATTTGATATTTTATTTTAATCGATTTTATTAAGTAATGCGCCTAAAAAAATTATTAGAGGAAGCACTTCTTCTTTCTGATACTGCTGTGCAAAAAGTAATGATATCCCACAAAAAACATAAATGTGAAAATTGGAGCCACTTTCCAAATCCGACACAAGAATTGAAATCTTAATTTGGATTCTTCTAAATATCAGAATTGTTGGTAAAAAACTAGCCAGAGCGAATACTTTTTGTCAAAAGGTACATTTTTTTAAACCGGGTCCATAAATGTTTTTCTTATGTAAAATAAGCTCGTGGGACTATAATAAGTACTATCAAAATAACAGTGTGCGCTCTGATAACTCATGCTGCGTCCGCGCAGGCAAAACAGCGATCTTTAGAGAAGTAGAGTAAATTCTACAGTCTAAAAGGATTTTGCGAGCGTTTCGCATGTGTCTTTAGTGTTTCGACAGCTCAGTCAATTTTTATTTCTCAAAAAATTACGTTATAAAAGTAAGTTACTGTTTATTGACGATGTGAGTACTGTGTAGTATCGTAATGCTGATGTTAAATATTAATTTGATGTTTTAAAAGCTATCTAACCTCTGAATCACTTGGTACCAGCTGAAAATCAGCGCTGTTGTTCACACCCCAGCACAAAAATGAGCTGGCTGCCTTTTCGGCACACTTAATAGATATATGTCTAGTATATAAGATTTTTGTTTGCCGAATAAAGATTTTCTTTCTTTCTTAATAAAACACGTTTCACTCAGTGATACTAATGAGCGTTCACCGAGTTTACTCGAATAATCGGGCGTTGTAGGTAAGTACATACGTTTGTATGTATGTTTACTCGACTATAACTAATATATATTTATCAATGAAATTTGCTAGGCGTGTACATGTAGCCATTTTTTTAAGTTGTATATTATATAGTAATATTTTATAATATAACTATATATGTATTGCTTTTTTGTGCCGCATAATTTTCTCTGTTTATCCCTATGGTTGACTGGGAGAAAATGTTCTTAGCATTAAGTTAGCCATTTATTGAAAGTATATTTGTACTTTGGGACAATAAATTTTGACAAAATAAAATAAAATAAAAATAAGCCAAACGGTCTTTGAGTTACTGAGATATGGAGTTCGCGAGTTCACACTTCGGGATGAACTACTAAACTAATAATAGTTTTTGTTTTTATTTGTGATAAAAGAACGTGGAATGGGTATTTGTTTGTGACGAAAGTAATACATTATACTACGTTAGTTTGTGCGTGTAAGACTATGTAGAATATCAAGTACCTGCCTATATTCTAATGTGACGGGAATGCGAACTAATAGCTTGGGGAAAAAGTCTTTTCGCATTTTATATGAAAATTCAAAACATTTTTTAATATAGTTTATTTACATTTAACTAAAGTATGTAGGTACTATTTTGTTTGATACCTTTTTGCCATCTTATAAGTAGGGACATGATCCCATTGCTATAGACATTTTGGGGCTTCTGATCAAAAAACTGCGTCAAGTAGTTTTGGCAGTCCTCTCGTGATGTTAACCTGACACTGCCTAAAGAATTCTGAGAAACAGGTGGAAATCTGAAGGTGCCAGGTCAGGACTATACGGCGGATGCATTAACACCTCCCAGCCAAACTCTCTTCATTTTTGCTGAGTGGTTAAAGATGTGTGAGGTCTAGCGTTATCATGATGAAAAATCACACCCCTTCTGTTGATTAATTCCGGCCGCTTTCTCTCAACTTCTTGCTTTAATCTTATCAGTTGTTCGCAGTAGAGTTCTGAATCGATGGTCCTGCCTGGTGGTAACAGCTCATAATGAATAATGCCCTTCCAATCCCACCACACACACAGCATCACTTTGTTGCGAGTTAACCCGGGTTTCGCCACAGTTTGTGAAGCCTGATCGGCCTTTGACCATGACCTTTTTCGCACTTTCTTGAAAACGCTTAAACCATTTCTTGAAAACGCTTATTTGTGCTACTCTCACAGACACTGCACTAGGTCCATAAACATCGCGACTTGCGTTGCATTTTTACCTTTTTGGTAGTAAAATTTTAAAATGTATCTAATTTCTTTATTAGAATCACTCATCTTGACGGTAAGAAAAACAAATGAAAATTACGCATTTTCCTAATTTGAATTTGAAATTATCTTCTTTAAAATTTAAACTTTTAAATGATACCAAAACCAGCCAGGTACAAATAGTATATCCAAAGTGGTTTTATTACAAGTTCATACATACTATATGCGAAAAGACTTTTTCCCCAACCTAATAATAAGCGCTTGCGCAAATTAAGCAACCCGGGATTTACGCGTGAATTGGTGACTACAATTGATATAAAATGTGTTTCGTAAGGCTAACACATTTTGTTGGTAGTCACAGTTAGTAGTCATCAAGCAGTCTTCAACCGAAACATTTCACCCCAGTATTGGCCACTAACACACATGAAAGCAATCCAACTATCTGTCATTTGTTCAAATACGCTATCACATCGTTATCAATTCGGCAGAGTCAATGTAGCAAGACCTTAAGGTGACGTATAGCGATATTGGCTTAAAGTTAGTTAATAAAACTTATAACCCGCCAAGTGCGAGTCGGACTCGAGGTCAAAGGGTTCCGTACAATGATCTTCAAAAAAATCACGTTTGCTGTATGGGAACCCCCTTAAATATTTATTTTATTTTAATTTGATTATTTATTTTTAAAAGGAATATACAACTTAATATTCTATGAATATTTCAAGTGTCTACCTGTTGCCGTTATTAATATCGAGCAAAAACGGCGAAATAATCACGTTTGTTGTATGGGAGTCCCTCTTAAATATTTATTTTATTCTGTTTTTAATATTTATTATTATAAGATCTGTGAAAATTTCAACTGTATTGCTATCACAGTTCTTGAGATACAGCCTGATGACAGACAGACAGACAGATGGACAGCGGAGTCTTAGTAATAGGGTCTCTTTTATACCCTTTGGATAAGCAACCCTAAAATCCGACTTCAAACCCCGACTAGACAGTCTAATCTTGTCAGGCATTGCAATGCAAATAGCGGTCGATATTCATTCGAGTTATTTTAGGAAATAAGAAATAGGGATTGTGGCAAAATTCTTTCTCTTTTAGGGGAGCAGTGGACTTATAAGGCTATAAAGAAAGAGAAAGAAAAAGAAGAAATTTGGATTAGGTAAAATAGAGACAATTTCCTTACGCCTAGAAAGACATAGTGAAGAAAAATAATTTGACTGTAGTAAGTACAAGACCCCCACTTCTTAACTACCTACGGTCAATTTTTTTTTATATTTCACCAAATTGCTAGACTTGTCGCCTATTAAGGGATACCTGAATTTTCCGGGGTCCAGTGCTGCCCCCATTTGAAATAAAACGTTTGATAGGAAATGGAGACAAATTCGTTTTTCGCAAATGTGTAGAAAAGCTTCACGTTTTCACGTTAAACTGTAGACAATAGTTAATAAAATAGTCTGAAGACTATTTTATTAGCCTGGTCAAGACAAAATTTTAAAAGATGGCTCAGTTTCCTATCAAATGATTGATTTCAAATAAGGGCAGCACTGGATCCCGGAAAATTTAGGTATCCCCTTAAATTGTAAACGGTAGTTCATAAAATAGTTTGAAGATTATCTAGGGCCTGGTCAAGACAAAATTTTAAATGATATCTCCGTTTTCAAATGGGGGCAGCACTGGACCTCTGAAAATTAAGATGATTCGGATTTTCATCTATTTCTTTTAGGCTTTTACGATCTGCGCGGGATGAGAAACGGCTGCGGTATATTCTAAGTGTCCCCTTTTTATTTCAGAACTGCATTAAAGCAGGTAGATAGGTAATCGTTTGGCAACTATGCGTTTTTATTTGTTTAAAAAATTCGTGTACACAAAATACAAACATAGAAACAAACAAAGTAAGAGCATATAGGTACTGCTTATTTCATAAGAAATCTCTTCCAGCAGACCCAGGAGAGAAAAAAAGAGAAGAAAACACTAAAATTTTACTTTTGTACTAAAATTTATTATTTTTATTTACTAAAATTGATTCACTGAAATATTACGCAATATTAAGCACATTTAAATAGTAATGTAATTTTTAAGAGTAATGATTTTTGACAAAGAAAAAGAGGTTTACAAGGATCGTAGCAAGTGGAAATCCATAGTCCTTGCCTACCTCCATAGGAAACAGGCGTCAAAATGTATGTACAATACCCGGCACGTAAGTTAAACAATAAATGAATGTTAGATAAAAGTGTAAAAGAGATTTTTTAGTCTTTCTTCAAAGCCGAAATCATTACTATCTGAAGTTCGGATAGAAAAGTTAGAGAAATGTGATTTTAAACGGACAAACAACGACCGCCATTTTTGTTCAACTTACGTGCCGGGTATTGTATGTACATTTAATTAGGTAAATTACTTCCAATTAGTGGAATAAAATAAAAAATACCGCTGTTGATAAAGTCCATTAACAGATAAAGTTAATTATTTGCGCGAGAATGTTATAAGAAAACATCGGCAACGGTTTGTTAGACGTAATAAGTTTTTATTTGGTAGTTTTATCTGACAAATATACCTAATAGAGAACATGCATAATGAGTAGATTTTGATAAATGTCTCTGATTTTGTAAGCTTTAACGTAATAAAGGCCTTTAAGCACAATTATAAGTTTATCGATTCATTAACTTTGGTTTTTAGTTGATTGAAAAAGTCAATTTTAGAAGTATTCAAGCGCAAATATTCAGCTCTAGGTGAGCCTTATATATTTGCGCCTTTCACCGTGGAGACTTTAGGGCCTTGGGGTGTGGAGGCGCGACAAATTTTTAAAGAAATCTCCACACGCCTGTACGACGTTTCTGGGGACCTAAGAGCTGGTGCGCATTTTGGCCAGAGATTAAGTCTGGCCATACAACGAGGCAATGCTGCCAGTCTCTTAGGCACCCTGCCTTGCGACCGTAGCGACCTGGGGTCTATTTTTTATATAATATAATGTTTTATTTTAAATTAGATATATTTTCATTTATAGTTAGGTTATTTTGTTTTTAGTTTAATTATTTATTTTATGTATTGTGCTGTGTATAATTTATTCGGGAATAAATGAGTTAATTCATAAAAAGTTTAAAAAATAGTATTACCTTAGGATTTTCTTAAAAAATTATAGCTACTTTTGTTATGAGGCCAATCCTGTAAACGCAATATTTAATATAGCACCCGAACAAATATTCTTACATCACGCCTACAAATGCGACATAAGTGACGTCTCTCTTATACAGTCTCTAAGGCGCTCCGAGACACCGTCCAAAGGCAGGCGTGCCTTTTTAACCTTTATATTTTAAAGAGATTTTGGGTTAAAAAGGTAGTTTTTTCTTGGACGTGCCTATTTTTAGAACCTCTTTCCATAGCACAACTAAAAAAAGAATATGCATCTTCCCCATTACCCGCTTATATGAACTGAATGCAGGCTCATATTTCTTCGTACAAAGTATCTTGGAATGTTATAATTATTTTTATTTTCAGGGTCACAATGGCAGACAATGAAATATCGGTTTCCAGACCGTCCAGTACCAAATACAGATCGTGGTGTTTAGTTATAAGATTAAAGTGCCTTATCGTCGCCTATATACATTTGGTAACAATTTATAAGTAAAACCATTATTTCACATATTTCAAAGTTAATGTTTGTAACAGTAGAAAAAACAGTGAGTAGAAAACATTACTTAAAGTTTAGTAAAGTAAAACCATTTTTTATAAACAACCAAAAGATTCTAAACTAAAGTTTTATCCATTTTATTCGGTTACGTATTTATTATCTATTAATATCTTTGCCTAAAATTTATTGATTTGTATCTTCTTAAAAGAAATTACTGAAAGTAGTAAAATATGCATTACATTTTTTTTTCACCGAATGTTTTTTCGGCTAAATGTAATAAGATCACATCTTGACCATTTCTAAATAGTTTTTTATTTTACTTAGAAATTTTGCCATAACATTCATAATCAGTCGTATAGGTGTCATTATTTTTTACCATAACTATTTTTTCACAGTTGGCGGTGATTATTGACATCATCGCTCACGTGGTGGTCGTGGGTATAGTGACTGACGGGTTCCAATGTGACGTCACAGAGAGAAGTGTAAGTGTTATCTGTTTTTCTTAAAAATATTTATGTGTAATTCTTTTAAATATTAGTAAGTATAATTCTTATACTTAACGTCTAAATATACTGAAACTTTTTTTTCAGAGCTTCTCTCCCAAAGGGACACATATAGAAAATGGTTTCCATGGAAACTTGGGTCTTCGATCACCTTGTATGGGAGGCCGGAAATTATTTTTCATGTTTCGATACGTGTTCTTTGAGAAAAAATGTTCAGTATCATGAACTGAATTCACCCTTTGATTAGTTTTAGTATGTTTTGTTAAACCCTGTCTGTTATACAATATGTAAAGAAAAACCCAGTCCGATAATTGTAGGACCAACTCAGACCGTCAATATGAACAACTTTTCCTAAGTGACCAACACTTGAGAAACTCGAAAAAAAATGACATTTTCATACAATTTGCCGGGCCCGGCGAACACTTTTGTATAAAAACGTCAATTTTTTTTCAGTTTTAGGCGTTGGTTTCAAAAGAAAAGTTGTTCATACTGACGGTCTGAGTTGCTCCTACAAGGATCGGAAAAGGTTTTTGTTACATATTGTACACAAAAAATTAGGATCTCGCAAACATCTCCAACGATTTCAATGAAATTTGGGTTTTGATTTCAAAAAATCGATCGAGATTTAATTTTTATTGAACCTCGTTTTTTCTGTGCAATTGATCGTATAAACGTATATGAAAATCGTTTTGCCATAATAATATGTGTTTTTACATAAATTTTAAAATATACGTTTTTACCCGATTGTGGGAAAATTCCTACTGATACGAGTAACTGCAAGCACAGCAAGGATGGAAGAACTAATAATAAAGATAAATATCTAAAATAATTTATATGGATCGTTTAAGTTGATTGACAACTGGTCACAAACGATATCCAGGATCTGTTGATGAAAATCACGGTACTCATTAAAAGTTTGCCTAGTTCTTTTAAGCATATCGATATTTGATTTTTTTTTAAGGTAAGCGAAGTCGACTGGTATACCCTCGAGCCAATTCTCTTGGCAGTCAACATTGGTACCCACGGGTTTTACCCCATCCCCCTTATCATCACTGAAAGGAGCAAATTTATAAGCTACGCTACGGACGACGGCTTTTGCGCCCCTGTGATGTTCCATGTCCACATCAGTGATGTCCTAAACTTGATGATCAACATTATTTGGTTATACTTAGTCACACAGTTCGTGAAAGCTGTGCACGAGGTAATTTTCAACTACAAAAAACATATACCTTTCTGATCCATGTAGGAGCAACTCAGAACGTTAATACGAGTAATGCTTAAAACCTAAGAAAAAATTGTCATTTTCATACAAATTGCCGGGCTGGCCGAACACTTTTGTATCAAATTGACGATTTTTTTTTTAGTTACAAGCCTTGGTCGCATAGGGAAAGTTGTTCAAATTGACGGTCTGAGTTGCTCCTACAAGGATCGGACAGGGGTTTTGTAACATATTGTATATAAACATACTAATTTCTTAAAAACCAAAATAAATTATAGACTCGCGAAAAAACGCTCTTAGCATTAAGTTAGCCATTGTTTAAAAATATATGTGTACTAACAATAAAGTTTGATAAAAATCTAAGTACTTATAGTTATAACTTTACAAAATATAGGTTCTCATTGATTCTATTTTAATATTTTTATAGGGTTTTTAGGCAATCAATGTGCACTACTAAAGTAGATACTCATATAACTTATTTTAAGTCAAACTTCCATGGTTAAAGTTGATCGAGGAAATAGGGCCTGTGACTAGCAACCCACCCATCAATATTTTGACTCTTTTTTCCACTTTTCGACCTTCAGGTTTTGCTACCCAAGGGTATGTCTGCTAAGAGCCTGCACAATATGCTCCGTCTTTCCTAAGTGATAAAATGAAAGATGGAGAGACGTAATAATCTGATATTAAAAAATTCCAAAAAATATACAGCTTGCTCCAGAGTGACGAAATAATCCTTACATGCTAAGTCCGTTATATTGAACAGCTTACCGAGGAAAGAAATTTTAATACGAAGTTAAAAAAGCAGTTACCCACCACTGCTACTTCATAATTCACATCATTGGTAAAATAGTACTGTTACACGAGTTGCCCATGGGTAACAATACCTCTCAATACAACGATGGCTTTTCCAAAAGAGGCCAAACTTTAACTCAAAGATATTTGATCGATATGATAATGGTCATTGTCAATGATCTTTATCTGATAATGGTGAACGTTTTCCTGACTGTTAAAGTAGAAGAATCTCAAACAAAACCTTAAAGTTACTTAAGCTACTTTTTTTTGCAGAAAGAAACCAAGTCAATGATTGTGTTTACCGGCGTAGGCGTGGTTAAGCTGATCATCGAGGTCTTGACCATCAAGTACCTGCCAGAGTTCAAGTCCATTCACTATACGCAAACTGTCAGCTTCCTCAAGCTCTTGGATATCGGTAAGTGGTTCTTTAGTTTCAAAATAAACAAAAGTGAAATTTTCGCCAAAATTACCTTTGCAAAGTGACTTTTTTTTAAACTTACATTTTAAGAACAGTAACTTATTAATTTTATAAAAGATAATTTAACTCAAAATTACAGGTCTCCGTGCTTATAACAGCTCCAACATCATTGTCTTTCACTTCAAACGAAATTATTAAGTCGTGACACTATTGAGTACTGTCACATTATTGCAGGCATTGGCAACTGTGATTTCGGCCTAGAATAGAAACACTCCATTTCTTTCTGTGGATATGGTAGAGCTGACTAAATGATGTAATACAATCAGGGACACTGAGCCAGACACAATCGAAATAACAATTGAATTGCGTCTACAGCAATATGTTAAAAGCACAGTGTCCCGGAATATTACCCACAATTTTTTTGTGCTACAACTGCATTTCCATCGAGAAATGACGTCGCGTTGGTGACTGGTCTTACTCGTAAAAACACAGTAAAAAGATTTATGCTTCTATTTTTATCTTTGCAATGTCTTCGGAATAATTTTCCAAGAAAAAGTGAAACAGTGGAACATGGGTACGAATCATTGGCAAAAGGTTAGCATAGTATAAATATTATTGATCCTTTCGCTCGACTAACGTTGTTTTTAAATTGTTTCAGCCTTTTCTGGATTATGTTTGGCAATAATCTACGAATACATAAAGGTGATCAAGGCAGAGAAAAAGCGAGAAAGCGAAACCAAAAGCGAGCAAGGCGTCGAGCCGCCATCTCAACCCGAATGTCTCGTCAGTTCTCCCCCAGTCAGTAAAGAAAAGAAAAATACAGAAACAGTAGTCGACATCGAGCCAGAAGCTGCCTCAGAGACAAGACCCAATTTAGACTTTAAACATAAAGGTGGCGTCGAGCCGCCATCTTACTCCAAACGTCTTGTCAGTTCTCCTCTAGTCAGTGAAGACAAGAAAGATACCGAAATCGTAGTCCAGCTAGAAGCTACTCCAGAAAAATGACCGATTTATACAAATTAGACTTTCAACATAAATGCAGCAACGACCCGCCATCGCCGAATGCCACGTCAGTTTTCTGAAGCTGCCTCAGAAATTAGACCGATTTTTACAATTTAGTCTTTTAAACATTATGGTGACTGCACTAAACTACAGATTGTTAATTTAGATTGTGTGTCAATTGTGTTGTAATTTAGCACACAATCTTATGTAACAAACAGTAACAATGTACTGTACTTCAAATTTTATGTTAACGTCTGTCGTTTGTAACCAGCCAGCCAGCTTAGATTATAAGTTAAGTAGGTACAAATATTTAAAGGCCCATGTAAAGTCGATTATTCTCAACAGTTGGCATTGGGTCATTTTGGTCAGTTGGAAAAGCATGGTCGTATAAAGGCCAGGTCGCTGGTTCGAGACCTGCTCACGTAGAATTTGGATAAGCATGGTCGTATAAAGGCCAGGTCGCTAGTTTTAGTACCTATTTTAGTTCTACATTTAAAGACATGAAATGTATACCGAAATAATAAAAGAGTTTCCTTTTCCAAATAATGGAAATCAACATTTTTTTTTCTTTTTTTATAATGGTCAACTGCGCAAAAAAGACGGTTATAATTTTTTTTAAAGTTGTTCTGTACTAATAACTGAATTCGGCATAAAAAGTCTGTTTTGTTACACCTTACACCTATATTAGATGAAATAACAGATCATATTTATATGAGTTATTAAGGTCAGATCCCCAAAATCTGATACCCTAGGGGATCCGTTTTATTTTAATTATTTTTCGGGTTCGGATGCCGAAAAATATTTTTAGTACAATCAATATATACCAGATCCAAAAAAAATATTTTTGGAACTGGTATATAAATTGTCGATGTATAAATTAAAATACAATAAGTATTTATAGTTCTTCATTTTTATTAACTGGAAAACACAGTAGTATGTAATATTCAACAGAAAATCCTTATCTAATCAGACTGGAATAACTCATTTATAATTGTGTTTGTTATGTTACTTAGAACCTACTTATTTTAAATGTAAGTATGTTTTATGATAAGTTGCATTGTTTGATTACATTTCATCTCACAGTGTATCTAAATATGTCTGAGAATCTAATATAGGTAAGAATATTTGTAATTAAAATATATTAAACATTAAAAAAAAAAATTGACTTCAAATCACACCTGTCTATTAATAGGATTCGAGAGCTCATAAAATCACAATATCAATTTAAGTGTTTATTATATTGACCACCTCGCACTACCTAATTTCCCATAACTTTTTTCTATAAAAAGATGTTTCGAAGAATTTGTTATTTTTAAAGATAATTATGTCCTGTATTTATTTATTCGTTTCACAGTCTCGTATTTATCCCAGACGAGGTAAACAGAGACTATGGCCATTAAACCCAAAGGCCATGTTTAGGGTGATAGTAGGTATGAGGTTGGAAAAATAGCATAAAAATAGTGATAGGTTGCTAGCCACATCGCCTATGAACACAATTCGGATTCTTTACCATTGCCTTGGTCGGCTTTGAGATGGAGCCTAGTGTTATATCAGTCACATAACGTTCACTGCTGGACAGAGGCCTTTCTGCGATGATTTCCAAGAGCTAGAATAGAAATGGTAGACACTAGTGTAGTAAGTTCAGTTGCTTATGCTGAATTTTGATTTTTGGCCGTTTTTTTTCGTGTGTAATAGTGGCCAATACTGTGTGTCAGATTTTTATTATTCTATAGTAGTGGTCTAGTGCCTGTGGTTCGATTTATTACGCATATGTCGCTTACAGGTTGTACGTAGACCTTTTATTAAAGTTAACGGGAGATAAATTCATTATTGGAACGAAGTTCCTTACGGCAGGCTTGGAGGAGATAGGGATTTTGCTGTGCGACCGAACTGAAAAAAATGTGATAGTAAAACCGTAAGGATGACCTCGTTAAATGAGACGTGCGCAGGCGCGACAGTCGTATACACAAGCGAGTAGTTGTGTCGATTCTACATTAGCCGAAGGAACTTCGTTCCTACCTGGTGTCCCACGACACCACATTTCTTTTTTAAGTAATTAAGATGTTTTTATTACGTAATGTAGTCAGAGTGCAAACAGCGACAAAGGTGCGACCACACCGACACCATTGCGACATTCCATAAGCCTGTTGATTTCGGCCAGAAAGCACACAAGCTTTTGTCGTTAAAATACGCATTCCAAAACCCAGAGCGTTTCGGTCGGTACAGGCAACTATCCAACAGGTAAGTATTCTCAATTAAGTAAGATTACAAATGTATTTTGATTTCGGCTAGAAAGCACACTTCAGACCCCAGAGCGTTTCGGCCGGGCCGAGCCCTACAGGTTGTTGGAGTAGAAAAATAGCGTTAATGCGACTACAAACCCCCTAGTCGCCTATCCAGTTCAAACAGGACTTGTAGCTTTTATAGGTGGGCACCTAATTCAATATTCGGACTTATTGGCCCGCGTTTGGTCTAATGCAAACCGCAAGCGAACACGTTCCGTAATTTAATCAAAGAAATAATGCTATTTTCATTGCTTTACGTTTTATTTTATATTATTTTTTTAATAATGGCTTGTTATAATAAATAGATAAATATATAGGGACAAATAACACTGATTGAACTAGCCCCAAAGTAAGTTCAAGACTTGTGTTATGGGATACTAACTCAAGGATATTATATTTTATAACAAATACATATATAGATAAACATCCAAGACCCAGAACAATTTGAAAAAGGCCATTTTCCAACTTGCCCTCACCGGGGATCGAGCCCGGCACCTCTAGGTGGCGGACTAGCTTGGTGACCACTACGCCACGGATGTCGTTATGACTTATAATAATAATGATTTGTGTTATGATATTTGATTCTTTTATTTAAAAAATAACCATTTTTCATGTATGTAAGTGGCCAACACAGATGACAGATTAGATGAAAACATGATTTAACTATTTATACGTAGTACTAATAAATTATTTTTACTTGGAGCTGGAACAAGTATAACTCGATTACAAGAATTTTGCAGAAATTATAAGTGCTTAGTATTTTTTTTAAATACTCTAGCTCACTGGGGTTTGAAGAACTTATAAGATCCAACAAAAAAAAAACCAGAACGCGTTTTGGCTGAAATGTACAGGCACTTGAAATCTCACATTTTTCCAATTACATATACGGTTCGGCTTGGTTTTAACTACAAAAGCTTGTGTGCTTCCTGGCAGAAATCAATATGCATACAACATATTTGTAATCTCACTTGATTGATATTTACTTATTCAATAGCCGGTAGGGTTTGGCCGTCGAATCAGCCGAAACGCTCTGGGGTTTGGAGTGCGAATTTTAACTACAAAGGCATGTGCGCTTTCTAGCCGAAATCAACACGCTTATGGAATGTCGCGTCGCCGTTCCTTAACAGCATTGGACGTCTCCCAATATTTTCGCCTTTGTAATAACATTCATTATTTTGAGGATGTTTAAAACAAAAAAAAAGAACACACGGGCAACTAAGTCGTGCCGGTCAGCAGGCTTTGGACCTAAGAGGTTCTTTTATTTCCTTCCAAACCGAATTGCATGTGAAAGTCACGATTCCAGACGACCAAGTTTCACAAAACAAACTTGTTAATTGAGAAAGTTTAAACCTAAAATCTTCGCCTAATGGTGCACAATTCCGACAAAATATAAAAAGCTGAACTAATGACCAGAATAAAACAAGAATATCGGTATAATCCAACAAAGTGTAGTGGGTATCTCCCCGGGAGCAGGTATAATGAAGGAAGGCCCCACCATTATAGGGCACGTTTCTATGGCCGTCGTCTCCTGGTAGACTAATTTACATGCCGGCACAGAGTCTAGTTTGAATGCAGAAGCGTCAATGGATTTCTAGAAATGGATTTTCATTTTGATATGAAAATGATTTATCAAGATTTTGTTACAAATATTTGTTACTGTAGCTGTGTATTATTCTGATTTATGGAAGAGTAGTCTTTTACCTGAATGCGCCAGAAGGAGGGTTATGTATGTATAATTGTTTGGCACGCTCTGCAGCCTGAACGGCTCGGCTTGAGAGATGTCGTTAGATTCGTATTTACTGTGAGAGTGACACTGGGTATATCAAAATAAAAATAATAATATAAAAACAAAATGATAGGCAGTCGGGATTTTTGTTTTTGTAATAACAAATCCGTTTGGATTTGAAGTCCCGCACAATACGTAACAGTACTAAAGTGGTCCCATGTTCAATTTCTGCTTAAGACAGACACACCTTCCCCACGATAATCCAAAATAAGCAAAATAATTTTTTGCAACCTGACCACACAGTAGGTGAGTGTGCTAGTTTAATGCTAAACTAATGTCATTTCTACCAATCAAACAATTCAGTAACAAAGAATGAGACTCGGAAAGTGGTAGTGCCAAAACTCCTTTCCATTCTAACGTATTTGTATTCTTCCTAAAATATAAAATTTCTATCACGTCTGCGCATTATTTCACCACTCTTTGGCGCAGCGCTGTACTTAATTAGTTCTTACGAATAAGTGCCCACTTAATTCTATTAAATCGTGCGATTCCATCTACCGCCGGCGAGAATATAAATAATTTGGAGTGAAATAGTTTAAAAATTGTACGTGTTAAGGGTAAACTAGGGAGTTTCGTAATTTTCGTTTGAGAATACGTCTTAGACGCATACTGGGAGTGAAACACATACAAGTTTCTATTTCTCCCCTATTATGAAATATGAACATGTCAGAGAGTTCAAAATAAATTCCCTTCGATTATTTTTATACTAGTACATATAGGAAGTTGTTTGCTACAGCGTATAACGGCTAGATTTTCAAATAAATTGCAACGAGTAATAGCGAGACGAGTGATTTAGTCTTGTTTTGACGAACTAACTATGTATGTAAGGTAATAATGAAATTATTTATTGTAATAATTATTTAAATTTTGGATCGTATAATTATTGGAATGCAAATTATTTTTGTTCGATATTAGTAAATTAGTAAATATCGAACAAAAATGGCGTGATACGACTTTAATTCGAATAACCAATAAGTTCCTTTTTTAAATAACGGAGCTGTTGTAGTGAGTGGCGCGTATATGACATTGTTCCTTTTTTGAAATTCATAAAGAATGTGGCTGTTTGATGAGTAAGGAAGGGATAGAGTTCGCGTTGCATAATGAAATTTAGTACAACATTATAACACTCGTTTGGGTGATATAATGGTTATTATGATACTGAGTGTTTGAATGTTGGCAATAAGCTAACTGTTTCAGAAACTTTTATAGGGGATTTATAGCATGGGTGTAGATAAATAATTTTCTTAGAGAATTGATCGAAACAAGAAGTTTGGTCGACATGACCATTAACAGTTTTCAAAAAGTGGCCACTCGACCGTAAGCCGAGATATGGCCGACCTGACCACTACCATTTTTAGAAAATTGTCAACTCGGCCACTGGTCGAGATTTCTGTGGTCAAGTAGCCACCTAAGTCGTACTGTGCACAACTCGGTATTAGGCTTGGCCATGACTTATAAAATTGCGATTATTGTACCTATTGATGTGGGTTGATAATCCGATGTATAACAATGACAGTCTACTTCTTCTGGATGGTAAGCCCTGTTGGGCACAGAATAACTGTACGGGATAGAGAGGGTTATATTGCTTTTTAAACATCGCTTTGAAAACATAATTTATGTTTAAAAGCGGGACTCTTTCTTGTTGGGACTAACGTTTCTAATTTTCAAAGGAGGAGGAACTGTCTGCGACTACGAAGCATGTGACTCTTTTTAGAAAAGGTTCGTGCAAAGTCCCGTTTATGTACTTAAACAAATAATAATGTATACTTTGCGGGGTACACAGAGTCACAGGTATGGCACTTCATAGAAGCGGTACTCCGCTTAATGATATTTCATTTATGCCTACTACTACTGCAAATGAAACTATACATCCATGCACATGTCTATGTGTGTGTGTGTGTGTGTGGTCGCCCCCAACACACAGTCAAGGACTGTTGATCTTAAGAATCCCTTTACCCTAGACTTTTCCATTAAAATGTAGTCTACGTTTTATTTTGAAACGACATGTCAGATTTCGGTAAAAAATTGTAATTTTAAAGAAATTGCAATTATCTAGGGTTATAATTGGTTTTCTACAGTAAAATTATCAACTGAACAAATAATATAAGGGTGTAGAAGTTTTCCATACTGAGGTTCAAATATGATATAATACATTATATTCTCTTTTAAGTTCATAATTTTACTGTCTTCTTTAAAATTACACAATTTTGCCCATATCCGACATGTCGTTTCAAAATAAAACGTAGACTGCGTTTGTATGGAAAAGTCTGATTCTGTCCAGGGTAATAGTAAGAAATAATTTGACAGGTAACCGTTGCGTATTTTGAAAAGAGGCTTAGGTTGCCTGTGCCTTTAGTCGACTTCTAAGACTTACGCTGGAAGAAAAGCAGCTAGTTCATTCTTTTTTTTTACTCACTCCCACTCAAATAAAAAATCAAAAGAAATCAATCTACAACTTTTGAATTGTGTATGCCCTGTCCAAGCCTAGATCTAGAGGGGGGCAAACCGGGGCACCCGCCCCAGGCGCCAGTATCAGTGGGCGCCAAAATCGTCAAATATGCCACTCCTGGACTTGGGAATGATTGGACATGGGGCGGCACATTTAGGAGTTTCTTATTTGGAAATAAGTGGGATGCTGAGGCGCCATATTTAGATTTTGCCCCTCCTGCAAAAAGGTCTAGATCCGGCACTAGTCCTGTCACTGGTGAAGAAGTCGTAACGGTCTCTATGTGCACACCTAAAATTAGTAGACCGATGGCGTACATACATAAAGTACCTTAACTCTTGGTAAATCGATTAAAATAATTCGCTTCATATACAATTTTTTCTATATCAGAAAAGCCACTAATGATTCCGGTATCATGACGCCATATTCGTATCTTAATGACGGCAAAAACTCAACAGGCTTTTGTTTCCATTTCTTATGAGATGAGAACGTTCCTCCATAACAATATCTTACAGGAAAATATTGTTACTGACGTATGAGAATTTCGGTTATATGTACGTATATTAATCTCCCTACTAGCTAGTCTAGGAATAAAGCAATATAGCTGGCCAAGTGCGAGTCGGACTCTCTCTCGACCGTCCATTTCCGTATCATTATCTATAAAAAATCACGTTTGTTGTATGGGAGCGCCAATCACGTTTGTTGCACTTAAATATTTAATTTATTCTGTTTTTAGTATTTGCTTTTATAGCGACAACAGAATACATTATCAGTGAGAATTTCAACTGTCTAGCTATCACGGTTGATGAGATACAGCCTGGTGAAAGACAGACAGACAGACGGACAGAAGGACGAACAACGGAGTCCCGATTTAACAATTTGGGTACGGAACCCTAAGAAGTGGAATATACCAGTTGCTTCTCTTTCCCGCGGCACGAAACATAGTAAGCGCCCCGAACGCGCGTCCCGGGTTCTGCGCTTTGGGCGCTCAGTTATATTATATGGAATAAAAAGTATGTAACGAAATATAGCAAGCTTGCTATTTTTCCTGACATAAAATTTAATAGAGCGCCTCGGGGCGCTCCGACTCGAGCCTAAAAGATCGAGGCAGTGGGCGAAAATCTAAAGAAATCACATAGCATAACAGTGCCTCCGCCATGTTTGCTGAGGCTCATGTAGACACATATAGACACATGAGCCCCGGCAAATATGGCGGAGGCACTGCTCAGCCATGTTCACCTTTGCGCAACGCTTGCGCATGATAGCAGCAAACTCAGGCGGGTTTGAATAAATAAATTAATAAATATCCTCTTGGTTTTATACTTTGAACTACAATTTACCACGACAGAACTAAAGACGTGTACACGTGGGGAGATCAGACACTTCTTGTTTATTTGACTCTTTTCAGTTTTATAAATTTATTTCCGGCGCTTTTCAGCAAGAATTACACAGAAAATTTACTATCTTGAGTAGAAAATCTCAGTAACTGTCAAATATAACAGTTGAAAAGTCCTTGAAGTGAAGCTATCCCGAAGGAGTGAATCCATTTATTACACACTGGACGAGATCCCGCTATCAAAAAGTGAAGTTACAGAAAAAATTTCAGTAAAAATACTACATCCATCGGGGTAGTGACATTTTTGACCGATAAAAAAGAGATATGGGTGAGATTTAATCATGTTAATAGGCGATGCGGCTAGCAAGCCATCACTATTTTGATTCCTTTTTCCATCTTAACGCCGACCATTACGCTAAGCGTGGCCTTTGGGTCTTAAGGCCCTAGGCTCTGTCTACCCTGTTTAAGAATAAAGACGTGAAAATATATCTGTTTCTGTATAAAAAAGTTTACCATATTGCTTGCATTATAAAATGTTTGTTTTTTACACATTCAGTCATAAGCTTATCGCTTCTATCTGTCTGGGAGAAAAGCAACAGTGAATGTACCATGCAGCTGCTTCTATTTCCGCGTACATCGTAAAAGCCGATCGAGGGAATAGGCGAGAGTCTGAGTTATATCAGTAGGTGATGTTACTAGTCATCCATATTTTAATTCCCTTCTCTCGCCTTCACGCCCACCACCTGCCATCACTTCTCCTGTTAATGGAAGCATATGCGCTAAAGTCAATTGTTTAGCTGTTATTTTATTCTTATTAACAGGTCAATACGTTATACGTCTAATTACAACAATAAATACTTACATTTGCGTCGGGAATACAATATGCCGTATGTCAATTTAAAAAAAATCTGTATGCAATTGAAACTTGACTAATTATTACTTTTGCATTGCTTGGCAAATCAAAAATGTGCGGTTATAAAACGCTTGACGAATTCAAACCATCAGCAATCTTGACCTATTGAGTACTAAATCCAAAAATCACGTTGACTTATGTTTTGGGTTTGCAAATACGTCTATACATTTCTACATTAGGGAAGACTGAAGTCCTCTGGGTTGTATATCGGTAAAAAGTCAAAAGTCGAAAAAGAAAAAAAAATATTCGGTGTAAAATTAATTAATCGCTTATTGAAGGTAATTATTTTAAATATTATTTTAATGCAAAAGCTAAAAACTACTAGCGTTTCGGAACGACCATTGCTGGGAAGATTACGCCGAAAGAAACCCAGTTTAGTATTGGTCCCTATCCAGCCTGATGGGCTGCGTTATTCTGTTGATCCGTTCTTCCTAAACACGTAGCACACTTCTTCGAAAAAGATCCACATAGTTGTATTACGATTTCACATATAGTCGGGATGAGCCGTTTTTAAACTGTAAAATTGACATCGCTGTAAAGTGTCACATCTCAACTTCTTTTGTTTGTACTCCGTTATGAAGGCAGTCGGATCTCACGAGAAGAGAACACAGATTTAGTTTACGTTCAATTTCGTTTTATTACTAGCTTCTACCATTTCTATTCTAGCTCTTGGAAATCATTGTGAGAGGCCTTAGTCCAGCAGTGGACCTTATGCGACTGAAATAACACTATGCTCCATCTCAAAACAAATTGTGTTTATGCGGCTAGCAACCCATCACTATTTTAATGCCCTTTTTCTCATGCCTACCATCACGCAAAACGTGCCTTTAAGTTTTTCGGCCATAGGCCTACCTCGTCAGGGACTAATACGAGACCGCGTATATTTTTATGTAAACCAGCAACAAACTGCACAAGCTTGCCAGACCCATACAAGATTCGTATGACAGAAAAAAAATCATATAAATTTTTGGGGACCAGAAATGAAAGTCCATTTGAAATAAATTACGTGAAAGGCAACGACGATATCATTTAAAATTTTGTCTCATACGACTCTAGATAACCCTTCAAACTATTTTATGAACTTCTGTTTACATTTTAATGGCATTTTTGACAAAAGTGGCCGTTTTTCGCAAAAATACTAAGAAAAGCTTCACGTTCCATGGTAGCCTCGAAGAAAAGAAAGAACAAAGAATGTACCAGCTGATTCTCTTCCTACATAAATAGTAAAAGCCGATCTAGAGCATGGGCGAGAGTTTAGCAATCTATTTTGATTTCCCTTTCCTCGCTAGTTGGCCTGGGTCACATCGCTCTAGAGTCTAGAGCGATGTGACACAGGCCAGCTAGCCTTTATCTCTAGTAAACTCTGTTAGAGATAAAGACGTCTATAGTGTACTAAGTAGTTCAACCTCAAACTGCACAAGCTTGCCAGCCCCATACATTTGTATGACAGAAATTAAGGCATAACGTTATGAAATCGGTACTTCCGCTTACTCGGCGGTCGGTTTGCATTTGGACGATTTCCAGGTACCGTAATTTCTGTAATATTCTAGCTCTTAGTTTATTAGAGGTAAATATGTGCATATTTAGCACCCTTTTGAAAACGCATACGGTCAGGTCACGTTGGATTTTTTTATGGTCTTGAATGTCCAACAGCCAACACCATATATGCCAAATTGCCTAACATTCAGTCACCATTTTGTTTTTCTATCTGACAGCTCGGTGGAAAACCTGATAGTCTTAGATTGTTTTACGGTGTAAAACCCTATTAACGTATGTTTTTCTTTTTTGGAAACTTATACTCTACAGCATTAAAAATTATAGTTGATTTTGTGTCCTTAAGAGCTTTCGAACAGGCGTGGTTTTTAAGACAGGTGTGATAAATAGACCGTTTTAATTATTTTACTTACAAATATTCTTGTATTTATTAGATTCTCAGAGATCTAAAGAGATTCACTGTTTATATATTATAAAATATTTAAGGTGAAACAAATAAGACAGAAAGTATTTAAATTACTAATTCAATTATTGATACTGAACAACTTTCAGAAAAAAAATGATAATAACTATATAAAATATAAATAAACAATATAATAAAATATAAATACGGGTGACACAGGTAAGAGGCGACTAAGGCAGTAATAAACAAAGAAGATCACATTTGCTGCGATCACCTACTCGCCTATTGCTGCGATCACCTATTTTTTAGTCTTTAATTTCGTTTCGCCTGTCGCCTGTTCGTTGTCTGTCTGTCGACCTGTCAATCAAATCTTACAAGTTAAATTTGACCCACTTTCCGGTTTCTGATTGAGCTGAAATTTTGCACACATACGTATATTGCGTGACAATGCAATAATATGACATGGAGCTGATCTGATGATGGTTGATGCTGAGCTTGAAGGTGGTCATGGCATCTCTGTGATGGAACAACTTAACTCGACCGAGTTGGGCGCCCGCGCGATTGATTCGTTTTGAGGAGATCTTTAACCTTTTTACGAGTAGGTTATAGAGGTAAACGCTTGTTATAATTTTTTTTAAATAATTACCTACTTGTTCATTGGGAGATGCCCTTAGTTCAGCAGGACTAATATATGATGAAAAGAGATATCACTATATAACCATTCAAATTATTTAGGCAGGAGAGTGATATCAAATTGATAAATAACATTAGAAATAGGAGCATCTTAAAAGAAAGATATGAGTATAAGTTTTCGTACGTTCACACCGAGTTTTCTAGCTCAAAGTCCGTCCATTATAACACATGGCGTTGATATTAAAGTGCAGTGAAAAATTGAGTGAAAATCTCTAGTCTACGATCTAGATTGCTTCTAGAACATGCTAATGATGATTTATGTTGTTTTCAGAAGAAAATAGTTTTGTTTTGCAGTTGGCGGAAGAGTATACATAAGTAATATATCCAATTTTTTTTTTGTTTTACAGGTTCGCAAGTGCAAAGGTTTTAATTGAGAATTTGTATTTTGCGTAGGTATGCGTAAATCTTCACGCAATACCAAAACAAAAAATTCGGAATTGGTATTTTCGGTTGGTATTCATGGTTTTGTCCATCCAAAGGGTTTCTTCTACACTTTGCAGGGTATTTGGCATCTTTGCGCATTTCCGGTCGCATCCTGAGAGGGGAATGTGGGTTTTCTTCTCGGGAATGTCTTAGATATACATAGAGACATTTACAATTGGAATTTAAATACGAAATTATCTTCGTTTTCGAGAAAATTATTTCTCTTTGAGAAATATTATTCCTCCTGAAGTTTATGGCAGAGAGTCAAACAGAAGTTTTCAATTTAAATACTCGAGTACAGTTCACTACACGCAAAGTTGGACTGTTTATGTGATTTTAAGTTAACACGTTGAAATTCCATTGCTTTTGCCATTACTAGTTTAAGTGATGAAATTTATGAAGAATTCTTCTATGTTGGTCTGAAAGAAAAGAAAAACAAATTTTGTAGCTACTGTTTTGTCCCGCGTAGATTGAAGGGTAAGACGAAAATTTCAAGAGACCATGTAAATGTTTTTGATTGACAAAGATGGACACAAACATACACATTAATAGAATAATTAGCATTGATTTTTTAAATATTCCATGGAATATTTTATTTTATTTTATTGGGAAGACCAACAACTATTCTATTTTGACGACCTCCGTGGCGTATTGGTCACCATGCTAATCCGCCACCCAGAGGTCCCAGGTTCGGTCCCCGGTCAGGGCAAGTTAGAAAATGGCCTTTTTCAATTGTCCTGGGTCTTGGATGTTTATCTATATATGTATTTGTTATAAAATATAGTATCGTTGAGTTAGTATCCCATAACACAAGTTCCGAACTTACTTTGGGGCTAGCTCAATCAGTGTAATTTGTCCTATATATTTATATTTATTTTATATAGATAACAATATAAATACAAAAAGTCCATTACAGGTCCTCACTGATAGAAAATATTGTGTTTTTAAAAGATAACGATCTTTAAACATCAGGAACCCTAAACATCACCTACAATCTGCTCACGAAGCTACAACTTTAAAACATCAGCATATTCAGTCCTTAATTGATGTAAAATATATAGGTTGTGGGATTACTTGTAAGAAAGTAAGTACTTGAATTACTTACATCGCATTTAAGTGTCAATTGTCGTCAACTTAATCTTTAAAGAAAAAAAATCAGTAAGTAGGCGTCTTAGTCCCGGTATACTAATAGAAAATATGTCGATATCAACCTCAGACGAAACCTGATTGTAGCGATTGCCTGCCCTCAAAAGAAATTAATTTTGTCTGTAGATGGAGTTTACTAAAGGAGTAAAAACAACGAGTTATTATGCAATATCCTGCAAGGAGCCATGAAACCTATCTTAGCAAGCCAGTCTGGGAAATCCACTACACTATTGACATTTTTTTTAAATAAAACCAAATCGGCTACCTTTCTCCTCTTATCTAGTTCTACTAGGTGTTATTTCGCGCACATTATCCAAACTTCCAAACTAATATTATAAATCCGAAAGTGAGTTTGTATATTTGTTTGTTTGTTTGTTTGTTACTTCTTCACGCTTTATCTACTGAAGCTATCTTCTTGAAATTTTGCATACACATAGTGAGGACTACTGAAAAGGACATAGGGTACCTTTCATCCTGGAAAAAACTACTGTTCCCGTAGGAATTGCGATAAACGATTCGGCAAGAACTAAGTATTGCAAAAGAATAATAGATGGCGCTGAGTGTCTTTTGCTAAGCGATTACCTTTTTTTTAAAGGCGTTTTTTTTTGTAAGTATTTATTTGGTTGGTCTGAACGGAAGAACAAGTTAAATGTAAAGGAGCTTTGAGAGCTGTTAAAACGCCTCTTCAAAAGCAGACAGGCTTAGGTGATTAAGCTCAACGGCAAGCTGCGTTGAGACCAACCGCTTCTTATCAATAATCAATCCTTATATTGATAATAAAACTAATAATATAGTTCTTTTTGGTTTAATAGACAAAAATACCAATCCAAACACCCTGTGTAAGATATTTAATGACTTACAACCACCTAAACAAGAGATAACTATATAAAAATTTCTTTTAATTCAAGATTGTAGCCATACAAAAGTAATTTTAGACTGTGTACCGCGAGACCGAGTCGTCATTATGCGTAACCTACCCTTCTTCCCGCATTTAATAAGTACTGTATCTATTTAAAACACATTAAATGAATAATTCCAAATATACCGTTGGATACGGTAATATACGGTATTTTTTGTATTATACCAACATGATCAAATGGTATAATACCGGGCATACATCTCTATGTATCGCAGCTACTTAATTAAAGTAAAAACCTATCAAGCTGGACGATACGAGTGTCCGAGTACCTATGTCAGTAGTAATGAGGCAGCATGGCGGATTCTTTGTTTTCCCTTACACAAAAGACATCATACTGTCACTCATCTAGCTTATCACTTAGAAAACTGACAGCGTGTTCTCTTCAATAAGATAAAAAAGAATGTGGTGTCGTGGGACACCAGGTAGGAACGAAGTTCCTTCGGCTAATGTAGAATCGAAACAATGTGTATACGACTGTCGCGCCTGCGCACGTCTCATTTAACGAGGTCATCCTTACGGTTTTACTATCACATTTTTTTCAGTTCGGTCGCGCAGCAAAATCCCTATCTCCTCCAAGCCTGCCGTAAGGAACTTCGTTCCAAAAAGCATATGAGACTCTACTTCTGTTAGAGAACGATAACCACTGGGATGAAACGGGATTCCTTCTTTATGTTTTCATAATTTATACGTATTTGGCATACCAGTTTTGGCATAAAATATTTCAGCATAATAGTTCCTAGGCATTATTTTGTTTGGCATACTTACATTTTGGAATAATTAACTTTTGGTCTAATTTGTATTGGCATGATGTAAATTCGCATAATCTCCGTAGGCATAAAGTAGGAAACAAAATTAAGTTATACTGAAGTGTTTATTTTCAATTCTCATGCAATAAATTTATGACCACAACATATATTACCACCGGAACAACTGTGAAGGTATCTACCTTCACAGTTGTTCCGGGTGGTCATATATTTATTGCATGAGTATTAAAAATAAACAAGGGAAATTAAGTAAGATATTTTTTTCCTTATGACCAACCGGAACAACTCTGAGGGCAGAAGGGAAATTAGGTCCAAGTTATTTTTTATGACCCGGAACAACTGTGAGGGCCAGAAGGGAAGTTAGGTTTAAGTATTTATTTTGACTGCCCAGAACATTTGTGGGGACAGAAGGGAAGTTAGGTTTAATGAATTTTTATGACCACCCGGAACAACTGTGAGGGCCAGAAGGGAAGTTAGGTTTAAGTATTTATTTTGACTGCCCAGAACATTTGTGGGGACAAAAGGGAAGTTAGGTTTAATGAATTTTTATGACCACCCGGAACAACTGTGAGGGAAGAATGGAAGTTAGGTTCAAGTAATTTTTTCTTGACCACCCGGAACAACTGTGAGGGCAGAAGGGATGTTAGGTTCAAGTTTTTATGTTTTGGCATAATGTAAATTCGCATTATCTCCGTAGGCATACAGTAGGAAACAGAATTAGGTAATATTGAAGTTTTTATTTTTAATCTTCATGCAATAAATTTATGACCACTCAGAACAACTGTGAAGGCAGAAGGGAAGTAAAGTTCAAATATTTTTTTTATGACCACTTGGAAACAACTGTGAGAGCAGAAGGGAAATTAGGTTCAAGTTATTTTTTTTATAACCAGCCAGAACAACCGTGAGAGCAGAAGGCAAGTTAGGTTGAAGTTTTTTTTTTTATAACCAACCGGAACAACTGTGATGGCAAAAAGGAAGTTAGGTTCAAGTAATTTTTTTATGACCACCCGGAAGCGTCGATAAAAAATTTAAAAAGAGGGGTATTACAATGGTGGAAAAGAAACTACATTATTTTGTATCGCAAACTCAGAACGATTACACGAAATCACTTTGATGATGAGATTGTTGGGCAATTTAACTATGATTTCACAGCATTGTAACAGCAAATCACAGAATTAGTTACTCAATTGCTATGCGAACCAAATTACGGTTTTCAATCGTAATTCAAGCCTTGAACGGGACTCTTCAGAATTTAAAAGACAGTACAAATGTTATGAGAAGAATAGTAGTTTTATTGGTTTCCATGTACAGACAGCGATTTAGTTTAAGTACTAAAAGGAACTGCACTTAACCCGGGCGGCGAAATAAGAAGGGCGGTAAAATCGTCGATTTCGAAATAGTAGAACCTTCCCATGCTACCGATACGGAGTGGGGATGTCGTCTAGCTACTAATTATGAAATAATTTTGAGTTTATTTCAGAAAAACACAACAATTTTTCAACAGTCATAATTGTACGCGAGCGAAGCCGCGGGTAAAAGCTAGTATTGTATAAATCTGATCTATAGGTAATATGTAGTCGATATCATATACATTGATAGACGACCTCTGTGGCGTAGTGGTCACCATGCTTGTCCGCCACCCAGAGGTTCCGGGTTCGATCCCCGGTCAGAGCAAGTTGGAAAATGACCTTTTTAGGGTTCCGTAGCCGAACGGCAAAAAACGGAACCCTTATGGATTCGTCATATCTGTCTGTCTGTCCGTCCGTATTTCACAGCCACTTTCCGAAACTGAAAAAACTATACTGTTAAAACTTGGTAAGTAGATGTATTCTGTTAACCGCATTGAGTTTTTCACACAAAGATAGAAAAAAAAACTATAAATTTTGGGGGTTCCCTATACTTAGAACTGAAACTCATTTTTTTTTTTCACCACACCCATACTTGCGAAGTTTCTATGGATAGGTCTTCAAAAATGATATTGAGGTTTCTAATATCATTTTTTTCTTGACTGACTAGTTTGCGCGAGAGACACTTCCAAATTGGTAAAATGTGTATCCCCCATCCCCGTCCCCTGTAACTTCTATTCTTCTTCTTAAATAATAATAATAATAAATAAATGTATATTTATTTTCCTCCACAAAAAAACTTACTGTAACTTAAAAGGTAAAATAAAACTTAAAAGTAGTTAAATAATAATCAATAAAAGATGTGGAGAACTGGTGCCTATGATAGGTTTCCGAAGAACCTGTGTTACGGGTCACCAGGACTCGTCATCAACAAAAAAATTAATGAATTCCAACACATTAACTACAGAGAAATAAACAAAAATAAAATAACAATAAATCACTTATAAATGGAGAATGTAAAAATAAAATGAAAAATACCAAAATAGAACTAAGTATCGCATATTATATACTCTATAAAGAAAAAACTAGCAACACGCCTAAAAATAGCAATTTACACGTTAAATAAGAGAATGATAAAACTAAAAAATATATATGATGTACATTACCGTGCAAACTTCCATCGAAAATTGGTTTGAACGAGATCTTGTAAGGAGAACTACAAGAACTTTTATATTATATTACTTGCTGCTATGGAACCCTTCATGGGCGAGTCCGACTTGCAAGGTGGTTATCTATATATGTTTTTTTATAAAATATAGTATAATTGAGTTAGTATCCTATAATACAAGTCTCAAACTAACTTTGGGGCTGGCTCAATCAGTGTAATTTGTCCGTATATATTTATTTATTTATTTTATTTATTTATTTATTTTATTTATTATTAAAATATCCGAAACATGCTTCGTCAAAAAATTGTCATGCAATAAGAATTATGCCAAATAGAATGCTAGAATACCTGTTGCTAATTGACCGTGAAACTACTATAAAGTAACAATTTATTTACTAAAAGTAAAGTAAGATCCCTTATCAACTTTCTTAAAGTTGAGAAAAATGCTTGTAATATTAAAAAAAAAAGCAGCAATACGTTTCAAATAAAATAAAATATTCAGAAATTTAATAGTTATTTCAGAGGAAAATAATTTCCCCTAGAAGGCGTAGAAAAGTAGTGGTTCTTACTAAATCCTTATTCTTTAAGACAAACATTTTCCCAGTGCAACGGGAATCCTAGAATTAATGTAGACAATAGTGCACTATTGTCTACATTAATTCTAGGAATCCCGTTGGCCACTTCAATTATAAAAATATAAAGGGCTTTCACAATATCCCCATAAAAAGATATCCAAGCAAGACCTCTAATATCTTCCTTGGTTTATTTCCATTGGACCCCACGCCAGAGTGCAAGCAGTTTTGTATCTTTGTTATCGTAGGATATTCAGTAGTCGATGATGTGATGTTTAAACCTATGGTTGACTGGGAGAGCTTATTCTAAACCATGTTATTGGTTATCAATATTTTTTTATAAATAAATAAATATACATTGATGTATGAAAAACACTCAGATGTTATAGTATCGATACATCGAATCAAGCCGATGTATTAATAATTCTTCAATATCGAGTTTACATCGATGTTTTATGCATTTGATGCAACGAAGCTTTTTATTTTTTTATTAACAAGCTATATTCATTGGCACACGCACGGTCTTTCGTCCAATTAAGTTTAAAGATAAACGTCGTACACACGTCGAAATTTGTCAAACCAACAAAGCAAAAACAAACCTATATACAGTAAAAAGAAATTATAAGGGTTTCTGGCTTCTTCATATATACCTAGTTTCATTTCACCCCGCTCTGTTAAAAGCAAAATTGAAATTTATACACATAAAGATAATGTGACGGCTGTTGTTACCGATAATGCAGCTAACCTAACACGTTAAAGTGAAGGACAAAAATTGGCCAAACATTTGTTTTTACAAAGTATTGGAATATTTGAAGATATCATGACTTAATCGAAGTTTTTTTAAAATCCGAAACAGTTTCGTCTGCTTGTTAAATATAAGCGTAATAAAGTAACTGTACAAAACAGAAAATAATACGAAATCACATTCAAAGCGCATTTCAGAACGAAATGGCAATAAAAGAGTGCCGCGTCTGCTCGCCCGTTCGGGCCTCGGTTGAAATCAACTGAGTGCCTCGTACTACGCAAACGGCGAAGCGGGAGACAAGCGACGGCCTCCATACATTTTGCGATAATTAAGCGACAGTCGCTATTCGGAGACAAATTATAATATTTATCAACTCTCGGCGAACAGACATTATGCTCTAACTGGCTTGTAAATAACTAAGACGTAATAAGAACCAAGAGGAACAACCATCTGTTTGAAGCACTCCAACAAAGTATTATCTTAGCACCGCTGACTTTAAGAAAAGAATTTCATTTCTGAAATTGATTAAACATTTCCTAGACGTGACTCAGTTAAACAGTATGATTTTCATAAAAAACGCAGTGCAATCTCTTAGAGAGAGGATGATTTTTTAAAAATCCTATCTATTTCCGGTGAATAAAGGAATAGGTACTTACAGTGAATAGAGAAATAAAGTCTAATAAAATGAACTGTCCTCTCAACTTTCTCTTATTGTGTCGTTGAGTTAGTATCCCATAACACAAGTCTCGAACTAACTTTGGGGCTAACTCAATCCTTGTGAAATGTCGTATAAATTTATTTGTTCATTCATCATCATCATCCTCATTTCAGCCGCATAACGTCCACTGCGAGACATAGGCCTCTCCCAAAGATTTCCAAAACGACCGATCAAGAGCGGCCTGCATCCAGCGCTTTCCAGCGACCATGGTCAGGTCGTCTGACCACCTTGTGGGTGTGCTACGCTTCGTTTGCCAGTACGTGGTCGCCATTCGAGAACCTTCTTACCCCATCGGGCACCGGTTCTTCGCGCTATGTGTCCCGCCCACTGCCACTTCAACGAACGAATCCGTTGGGCTATGTCAGTGACTTTTGTTCTCCTACAATTTATTATTTATTCATTTTTTATAATTTATTATCTTTCCAGTTACAACCCTAGTTATGTTGCTTCGGAGCCTGAAATCTTTGGGAATTAACAATTTAATTTTATTTCATTTTTGTCAAGCTTCTTAAAGGCATCTGATAACTTAATGCCATCCAATGATGGCCCAACATTGTAGAACCAACGGATTAACGTTCCTTCAGGGCACGCAAGAGCTACCGCTGGGCCACTGAAGTCCTCAAAAAGAACCTAATTATTATTTTATAATTAGGTATCATAATTTCAGCTTCAAGAAGAATATAATCTCATTGCTTATTCATGTTACAGATAGGTATGTACCTGCATAATATATTTTCTGGTGCAAAACAGAAGAAGAAATGTTGATTCAACGATAAAAATCTATTTCGCTATTTCTTTTCTGATATTTATGTTCCTTTGTTTGCCAAAACTGGTGTCTGATTTTTCAGGATGCCAAAAGGCATCTGACATGGCTTGACGTTTGCCATACAATGAAGGCAGCCAGGACCAACAGCTTAAACTTGTGCCTTCTGAAGCACGGAGGAGCTCTAATTTTTTTATAGCACTTCTGGTCACCCATCCACGGCCGGTATTGCTTTACTTGCAAAAGCGCTAGTATTGCGCACTCGCCTTTATATGTACATTGAGTTACTTATTTTATTCCCAGAAAAAACAGCAATTTCAGTCCATGTTACTGATATTATGAACTGAATTTGCTGTTACAATATTCGTAATCTGCAACTAGATAGTAGATACTAAAATAATAATAACCAAAATCTCTCCATTTTCGGTTCTCATCTAGGTATTTCTACAGGAATCTGTGCTGAGGAAGCCAACGAACCGCTAAGTGAGCGGCCTAAGGCGGCCATTATGCCAGAATCCGATGCACTATGCAAATACTGCAGCGTTGTGATTCTGCGGCGATAAGCTCGGTCCTGTATTTAGGGGGGCGTGACCGGGGCACTGTTTAAAAAGGGACCCAAAGCAGGTTGATATTGCGCCCCGTACCGATTTTGAAATATTGGCATTAGAAACAGTAAGAGAGGAGAAAAATAACCGGCCAAGTGTAAAACGGACTCGCGCACGAAGGGTTCCGTAACGTTATCTACAAAAAATCACGTTTGTTTTATGGGAGACCTTACATACTTATTTTATTTCAATTTAATTATTTATTTTTAAAACGAATATACTAACTATATATTTTCTGAATATTTCAATCGTCTAACTGTTGCCGTTATTAATATCGAGCAAAAAAACGGCAAGAAAGTCACGTTTGTTGTATAGAAACCCCCCTTAAATATTTATTTAATTCTGTTTTTAGTACTTGTTGTTATAGCGGCTACAGAAATACATCATCTGTGAAAATTTCAACTGTCTAGCTATCACGGTTCATGAGATACAGCTTGATGACAGACAGACAGACGGACAGACAGACAGCTGAGTCTTA
Organism: Acrobasis suavella; assembly: GCA_943193695.1. NCBI lineage: Eukaryota > Metazoa > Arthropoda > Insecta > Lepidoptera > Pyralidae > Acrobasis > Acrobasis suavella. The sequence continues at coordinate 38,669,140 of OW971928.1, forward strand.
ATAATGGGGTCCCGTTTTTTACCCTTTGGGTATAGAACCCTAAAAATGACTTTTTTTGTGCACCCAAACTAATAAATGACTTACTTTACTATATACGCGGGCGTTGCCCTCCCAGCTCGCCCGGAAGCAGATAGTGAAAGGTACCCAGAACAAAAAAGAGATCCATATCCGACATCGGGGCACAGTACATCAATGTCCTGTCGTGCCATTTCTGAAACGCGGAGTTACTAATCGAACTGTTTTTTGACTCCGTACATTGATGCACTTTCTGTCCGGCACTTTGATATGGCGCGCCCTGGCTATATTGAAATCTTGAAATCAGAAACACTAATAGAACAAAGATTAAAAAGAGATTTTACTTAACTGTTTTTCTTTTAAATCCATATGATTTATATACTAATTTTATATTAATCTTAATTCCACTTTCCCATACAAATTACCCGGGCGGCTGCACACTTTTTATGAAAACGCCGATTTTTTTTTCGGGGTTGGCTGTTATTTTAATTTAATTATATTATAGTCATCTATATATATCCATTTATAACCAGTATGTCCCTTTCACGTTGTTTAAGTAACTCTGTCTCTTACCTCTTCACGCTTCAACCACTAAACCGAATTAGATGCAATTTGGTATGGATATAGCTTGAGAGGGACAAAGGATAGTTTTTAACCCGAAATTTCCACGGGGAGCGGAGCCCAGCTAGTTTCCTATAAATAATTAACCTACTGACCTTACGATAAGTGTGGCCGTAGCCCTCCTAGTCCAGTCAGATATCTCCAAGTACATCGGTTGCCTGGAAGAAATGGCAGTTGCGATAAGGCCGCCTTTTGACGTCTGTTTTACGTAGTGTATTTTTAGTGCTTTAAGGAATTTATGTATTTTTATAATTATATTAATTCGTGCCCTTAAATGGTTCATTTCAATTGTCGTCATCAAGCCTTTCTGTCACCGCTATTCAATTAAATTCAATTAAATTCGATTCAATTTATCTATTGCATTTTATAATGTATTCTGACATTTCTGACTACTAAAGTCACTGTCAATAAGTACGCTATGAACCCTGTTCGGTAACCTAAACCAAAACTGGAACAGCACTGGAGTTTTATGACATACAGGTTAAATATAAATATAAATGTTAACAAAATATAATTAAATAGTCATCATCATCATATATAACAGAAAGTCCACTGTTTGACATAGGCCTCCCTCAAAATTTTAAAAAACGGCCGATCGGATTCGGCCTGCATCCAGCACCTCCCTGTAACCTTACTCAGTTCATCTGACCATCTAGCTGTTGGGTGTCCTACGCTGCGCTTGCCGGTACCTGGCCGCCATTCGTGAACCTTTCTGCCCCATCGGCCAATAATTAAAAAGTATTTTTAAGTAATTATCAGCGCGATCGTTATTGCTGAATTAATGTTAAGTTATTTTATAAGTACCTATAAAATACAATGTTAATTTGGTATAGTTTATAATGTCAATTTCAATAAAATTTTGTTATCGATAAAATACCCGTCCAATTTGTAATACCTACGTTTTATTTACTAACCTTAATTTCAAATTTACTTTTGGTACACGCGCTATAAACGAACAGGACGATGAAGGGCGCAGTTCAAGCACTTGCCCTGGTACATTAACTTAATAAGTTCGGAGTAAAGCTCCTCAGGTTCTATTCTATGCTGGGCTTGAATATTTATGACGCTTGTGGCTTTTGATAGCTCTGTCTAATGTGTATTTTTTTAATACTGTGTTCGTTATACATCGTCATAACCGAGTTTTATTTTACTATAACGAAGACATTTTATAGCAAAAATTAAATTAGGTCTTTACTTAAATTTATTTTAATTACTATGTATCTTGGCCAAAGCCAACATGAAGAGGCCTTTTAGTACCTTTTTAATTTTTTATTACTATTATTATTTGTTCTATAATGACCACAATGGTACAATAGGTTAAACTTATTTTTTTAATTATAATTTATTTATTCTAAAAGGCTGAACATGTTGTCTGTAATGTTTTTATCCTTTCTAGAATAGAAATGTTTTCGTAAAAACATGGCTCTTCAATACACAACTCTGGAGTTGTGGAATGGTACAGCATTAGTGTATTATTTTATTTTATCATTTGATACATCACATAATAGCTAAGTTGTGCCCTTAACAAAAAAAAAACTTGAGAGGTGTCAAGGGACACCCGGATGGAACGAAGTAAAATATAAATATAAATAGGTCTAAATTACATTCAAACTCTTTTCTGCGTTTAAAATGAAGTTGTTATTATCTTCATAAAAAATGAACAAAAAGTGTCGTTAAAACTTTTGATCTTAATTTTTTCCGTCTAGCTCCCTTTCGCAACGCGCGATTTGGAACTTCGTTCCAAAAATATACACATACTTTCCAAATTCAAACCTCTTTTTAGACATCATCATCATCATCTCAGCCCTTCTTCCGCCCACTGCTGAGCATAGGCCTCCCTTCGTCCCTCTAATTAGACATAGAGGTCTAATACTTCCAAAATACTACTAAAGTATTTTTTTGCCAAGCGCAATGGCAAATTCTTTTTTCAACTGACCTCGTTATTACACCAACAGTTGCACCCAACATCTCTCCAGCAATTATGGCATGTCTCAATTTGCATCTCTAGGCGACACAATTTGGACTATGTTCGCTCGTTATCACCCACAGTCGTGGCAAGTGTCATTAACAAACTTCCAAAAAAGAAGAAGGTTTTCAATATGAACCACATATTATGCTTCATAACCCACTGGTGATTTTCGCCACTGCCAAGCCCATTAAAAAAAACTGATGACATGTATCCGATCTGCAGTCATTAGCATACTTATTTTATGCTAATCTGGGCAAAACGTAAAATGTACCATCTGCTTCTTTTTCCGCACAAATCGCAAAAACCTACAGAGGTGATGACCTACATTCTTCATCATGTTATTAGATGACTACACTTTGACGACCTCCGTGGCGTTGTGAACACTACGCCACGAATGCTAGTCCGCCACCCAGAGGTTCCGGGTTCGTACACTGGTCAGGGCAAGTTGAAAATGGCCTTTTTCAAGTTGTCCTGTCACGTTTATCTATATATGTATTTGTTGTAAAATATATTATCGTTGAGTTAGTATCAAATAGTCTCGATCTTACTTTGGGACTAGCTCAATCAGTGTAATTTGTCCCTATATATTTATTTATTATTTACTTCACTGTTTTCTTGGCCCTTTTCTGTCCTTTTTCCATCTACAACAAGACATTATCACGCTTGAAAGTGGTCTTTTGGCCCTTGGTTCCATCTACCACGAGCGGGATGAATACGTGATTCGTATTTAGATTTTTTATTTGGATTTTTCATCCAACATACCAAGAACCTCTGTAGTATTTGAATTCTCTTTGAACCTCTGATAAATGACTATACAAGCTTATTGCCGCGCCAGAAATTGAATGACAGAACCCAAGTGACAGAGAAAATTGTAACCAATACGCCACGAAGGTCGTTAAAAAAGTTGTCCATGCATAACGATCTCTCGTTATAGTTCAAACAAAAGAAACAAAACCGAATAAGATCTTAGTGAACAAATAAGCAGAGTATTGGAATTCAGCGCGCGGCGAAACCAGTAAAATTTGCCATCTCTATACTGTATTTTCATGACGTGACAAATATGAGAGAAATAAAAATAAAACGCCGCCCTGTATATCGATAGAATATTTTGTGGGAAACTCGAGATGCAAGACTAAAATATTCAGGATGCTGAATATGAAATGTTCTCGAAGATGTTTTATGTCAAAAAGTGTAGATGGGTAATTTTCGTTCAAGTGTCATTATGTCTTTAGGTCTTATGACCTTGGGCTCTTCCTACCCAGTTAGGGTTGAAGACGTTTGTCTGTGTCAAAGCACGGAAATTACAGTTATTGAACGATCATCATCATTACAGCAGAATAACGTCCACTACTGGACATAGGCCTCTCCCAAGGATTTCCAAAGTGACCGATCTAGAGCTGCCAGCATCCAAATTAAATATACAATAAATTAATCGAAGAGGGTTCCTTGAATTTGCTTATAATTCAAGCTATAGAATGCCTTAGCAGTCGGTTACCGGAAAGACCAAACCTGCTTCAATTTTTAAAGTATAAAAAGCACCTTAACGGTTTACTCCATAGACAACAATGACATACATCGGTATTTAATATACTATTATAGCACTCTCTATCTACTTAAGTTTTAATAAAACATCATTGGCAATGTTCTCAGTACTAAGAAACGTCCTGAAAGTTCGCGTTAAATTCTCGAAATATAAGGATAAATCTAGCGTGTTGACAACCCTGTCTGGGTTAGTTGTACTTATATGAGCTAGCGCTGGAAATGCTCGGGTTTCAGCGCAGTAGGAATAGGAATATGGGTCAGGATTGTTAGCATCTTATTAAATTCTATTCCGAATCAAAAGTTTTAGTTTTAGAATTATTTTCTTTATAACTGATCTTCTTTTTGCGTGAGTTCTAGAAGTCGATCAACGGGCAATGGGGATCTGAGTAATGTAAAAAAAAAAACTATTTACTTAGTCCGTTAGTTAGATTATCCAAAATAATGGACCCATATTTTTTCGTTCATCAAATTAGGAAAAATACACGAAAATACAGCGCATCGAAGATCTGAAGTGGGGTCTTGTATGGGTCAGTCAGTCAGTGACGTCATGCGAAATTGGAATGAGTTTTATCTTCGTTAATATTTGTTAGTTGGAGAAAAGAAAAAATACTTATACAGTATTGTTTAATAAACTACATGATGAGCCAAAAATATTTTTTCAGTCCACATGCTTATAGCCAGGTGATCGAATATGTTCATTTCTAAGTCTTCGTTCTTTCCTTCCTTCAATATTCCAGCGACATATCCCATACCAAATTCGATTGACTTTCAAAAATAAAAAGCACATGGTTTCAAAAGATTTGTCTGACTATTTAATAACGTAAGTATGTAGTTTAAAGTATAACTTCTTATATGTTTAGTTTTTATAACTAGAAAGTAAACAAAGTTAAGATAATTTAATTAATTAATTTTTTTATGGCATAGTTATAGAAAAAAAAGTTGAGTTTAACTAAATTTCTAGTTTACGTATTGTCTCTGGAAGTTGCCCAAAAACATTTTGACATAGATCAAACACTACTACCAACGGCCAATGCACTACCAACGGATAATGTCATTAGTCTTCTGTTCTGAAGAACATAAGAAATGAATAGCATGATCATAAAATGATTACAAGACAAATGTAATATAAAATCAATAAATTTCAGCGAGACTGCCATATCTCTCGCTCGCAGACTAGTCTTGAAAATATTAATGTCTGTCCGATTTATAACAGTGTCTTTTCGAGCATTATTTTATATTTTATAACTTAAAATGAGATTTTACTTCTGAAACAAAATATATAGTTTGTTTTTAACCGACCTCAAAAAAGGAATAGGTTTACATTCTTCGGGATTATGTATTATGTCCCGGATTACTCGAAGAGTGGAAAATTCTTGTTTTTTTTTTTTGTTTTAAGGGGCATACTTGTCAGGTAGTTGGTGTTGTGGTGTTTTAGTCGGTTTTTGGTTTTGAAATATTATATCGCTTATAATTCTTTATACAGAGTTTAACTGTAAGGTTATCCGGTAATTAAGTTTTCCTCTAAGACATTGGTCTTTGCAGCATTGGCTGCTTTGGTGTCCAGAGTACACCGGCTTTTTCTTCTCCTCAATTTATGTACATTTCGATAAACACCCAAGGATCAAAGACCGTGCAAAGTAGAAGACAAAAAGCCCGAACCTATAAAAAATAAATCTATAAATAAAACAATAAAGGGACAATTAAGTATATCGATCTAAAAATAAACGTACCCAATTTTCCATCAGCCTTTGACGACCGTTTAATTTTCATAGTTAAACTTTTTTATTCGAGAAGGGTTTTCTCAAAAACTCCCAAAGGCAAGTGATCCACGCACCTGCCCCCAAGTACTCTGAATAGGTACTCCTCTCCACACATTTACATAATTCGACAGTGTCCCAATGATGAAATCGGTTATTTGCTTCACTTCGAGCCTTATTGTAGTTCCCAGCAAGTTTACGTCAGAAGGTAATAAATAAATATATACGGACAAATCACACAGATTCAGCTAGCCCTAAAGTAAGTTCGAGACTTGTGTTATGGGATACTGACTCAACAATACTATATTTTATGACAAATATATACATATATATAATATAGGTAAATATCCAAGACCCAGGTCAATCCGAGAAAGATCATTAAATTTTCCATTTTGCCCTGACCAGGGATTGAACCCGGGACCTCCAGTGTTTTTCCCGGTATGATGACCACTAGGCCACAGAGGTCGTTAAAACTCTCGTCGTATTCTCAATATACCGTGAAATAAGTCGCAAATTCCAATAAATCATAAAAACATTGTCGGTATTCTGACCCCTCAAAGATTTCTTGTTGACTTTTTGTTAGTATTTAAACTTTATTTACCAATAACATAAAAAATGGTACAAAAGGCAGTCTCTAGGATTTCAACTAGAATTTTTTTAGCCTGATGTAGTGTTCCACTGCTAGGAGAAGGCCTGTACTTTCCACTTGGTCCTTTTTTGATCCGAACATATATACGTAAAATATTTTTTTCTTATTTACGTAAATGGTTTTTTATAGCCGATATATTGTTAATACTATGTAATATTTTAAATAATATTAGAATATCAACATTTGTTGTCGTTTTGGAGATTCTTCATTTTAAGATCATTCATGTTAAACCAGGAAATTAATTGAAAAATGTGTTACATATTTTAAAATATAAATAACATACTGTTTTGAAAAGAATTACCTTCTTCTTCGCGTATCAATAATGAAGTATGATAAGTTGACACTCTGGTATTTTCTGTTCTCCGCTATACCTTTACGTCTTATTGTTACCTACGGAATCTATCATTCAGGTGTATCGCCCTTTTCAATTTCGTAGGGTTAGTTCTACGTTTCAGAAACTTTGTCTTAGCCAATTTAGTAGCGTTAGATTTACGGTTCAAAAACATTGCATTCATCGGGTAGATACTACATAAGGCTCTGAATAATATTTATTCCTAATAATAGCAAAAAATAAACGTCATATTTTATCTTTTATGCAGTTGCCAACCTACTTTTTAACTTATCCTAATCTTATATTATGAAAAATTTTTCCTAATCTTATATTATGAAAAAATCAATACTTAAAATGATTTTAAACTCAAAGTATTCTATCATTGAAAAAATAATTAAAATTATTAACTGATTTATTTATGCATGAATAAATTGTATTGTTTGTATCTTACTTCAAACGTAATTTATCAACTCAATTTTTGGATCAATTGATAAGCCAACACTTTGTGGATTGAATTAGTATTCATGAAATTTTTCCTAACAGAATGAATTTAAAAATAATAATATCTTACCTTTAAAATATATAAACCTACAATACCACTGACTGACTGATTGACATAGCCGTTTGCCCTGTTCCAGTGTGGTTGAGGTTTTGGTTGATTTATCATCGTATAGAGGGTGCTCTAGTCTTACCAAAATTGTATTATTTATGGAAGTAAGAAAGTCGTCAAAAAACTCAAAATAACCTCTTTGAAAATATATTTCAACTAAGAAAAACGTCCATGTCGCTAGAACTTGTATCTTCGTGCGACTCGCAGCACAATCCAGAGCCGTAGTAAGCACTTGAAAAGAAAAACTAAAACTTGAAAACAATATTGGTACGGAACAAAACAATTGTTTACAGAATCGAACGAACGGGGACAACGGCACAAATTATATAGTTAATGAATGTGTATCTTTAAAAGTTACTTATATACAATTATATGCTTTTATTTATGCCAAGCGGATTAGCTCATTGAAGTGGCAGTGGGCGGGGAACATAGCGGAAGAACAGATGGAAAGGTTCTCGAATGGCGGCCACGTACCGGGCAAGCGCAGCGTAGGACACCCACCTGCTAGATAGTAAGATGACCTGAGCAAGGTTGCAGGAAAGCGCTGGACGCAGGCCGCTTCCGATCGGTCGTTTTTAAAATTCTTGGGGGAGGCCTATGTCCAGCAGTGGACTTTCTGTGGCTGAGATGATGATTTATGTCATCATCATCATCAGGTCTTTTTAGATTCCACTGCTCGCTGCATGATTAGCACGAACCTCGCTGGAAAAATACCAATTCAATTCAAATTCAATTCAAATATATCTTTATTATCATAGGATATTTATAATATCTCTTAATAATCGTCACTTTGTTTTATTGCACAATAATTGTTGACGTCAAAAAGTTACTTAGAACTAAGTTTACTGCCGCCTCCAAAGCGCTAGTGCAGAAGAAGCGGTAACAAACTGCACTGCAGCATTTTCTCCAAGAACGTCAACTCACAATGAAATTAATATTTATAGTTGATATGTGGACAGAGTATACATTGTTTGTTGTCATAATTTAAATTAATTTTTTTAATGTCGAAATTTTGAAATAATGTCAAATCAAGTTGTAAATTCAGTATGTACTTAATGTACCAGATTATGACCATTTCTGAGTATACAAACCTTTAAGAGGGACCCGCGCCAAGCTCAAGCCAGACTTTGTTGTCTTTATATGTACCATAGCCATAATCCGCCAGAGCAGCAAGAGGATTTGTCCTACACTCTCCACGCTGGCCAGACGGGTTGGCTCTTTAATGTTTATAAGCTTTGTTTATCTTGAATTTCCTAAGTCACCTTTTATGGCGGCGAAATCACACGGCAAATTTATTTATGTAAAAGTATTTAACTTTAAAACACATGTAACGCATAGGTGGACTTGAAACCGTTTTACCTACCACTATCATCCACAAGTGATGTCGAGAAAAGTAAGGCTTTAGAAGTATATTTGTTGAAGTACTTATTGGAATTATATCTAGCTTACTTTATCTTTAACTGACATTAAGACAGAAGAAGAAACACGAAAATGCACTTGTGGTGAATTCAACTGCGAACCACGCCCGAAGGTACTTTTATTATTCGCCCTACTGGACACATAGAAAAGACGTAAGATGAGGCACGGACAGAATACAGACGGGGCGCAGTCGCGACTTTTGAAAACATATAGAAAAGACGAGGCACGGACGTGACAGATACAAACAAATCCGTATCTATGGCAACACTGACAACGCGCGAGTCCCAGCAACCCACTCGCATCCCAATTCGAACCCTCGCGCCTGTACCCCGTCCGTTCTGTGTGTTCTACCATAGGACGCGGAAGACTAAGGGTTGGATCTCACTTGTCAACATTAACAAGTAAGGCTTATAACTATAACTAATATTATAACTTTCGGATTATGTTACTAATTGATATGAATAATGAAAATAATTAATTGAAATATCGTAAGTATTCTGTTTTCTCGGTATTTTGAGACAAAGGGTCAGGAAAAAGTTGAAGAGCATGGATTGGTAATCCCACGATGAGATCGTTATAATGGTTTGCTTCGCTACACCTACGTGTAGCTATTGTAACCACCCGCACAAAAAAAATGTTGTTTGGACTTTGAAGTCTTTGTTCAAGTGTTATTTAGGAATGCTTTTTACTTTTATCACGATTCCCAAAATTTCCAAATGTAGGGGGGCTAATGGCTATGTTGTTCAAGTTTCGATGGAGCAAATGTTGTTTTTACAAGCTTTTATTTAGCTTCACCTGTCCCCATAGATTTTTACGCATTAAAATAAATTAAATATTTATTTAGATCTATGCCTGTCCCGTTGTCTGTCTGTAATCAAATCGTGTGAGTTAAATTTTACCCACTTCCTGGTTTCCGATTGAGCTGAAATTTCGCAAGCATACATTATCGCGCGACAATGTAATATTATGATAGAGATGATCTGATGATGGAGCTGAAAGGTGGCCATAGGAACTTTGTAATAAAACGACGCAACCCCATCGAGTTTTTGCTTATTACATTAGTCTTGATAATAGGTTGGGGAAAAAGTCTTTTCGCATTTTATATGAAAATTCAAAACATTTTTGATATAGTTTATTTACATTTAACTAAAGTATGTAGGTACCATTTTGTTCGATAACTTTTATATCGCTATCGATAACGGTAGGGACATGATCCCATTGCTATAGAAATTTTGGGGCTTCTGATCAAAAAACTGCGTCAAGTAGTTTTGGCAGTCCTCTCGTAATGTTAACCTGACACTGCCTAAAGAATTCTGAAGAGACCGAAACAGGTGGAAATATGAAGGTCAGGCCAGGTCAGGACTATACGGCGGCTACTATACTTGTCGTACGTGATCCACTTTTCATCACCAGTTATCAATTTCTTCAAAAATGGTTCGGTCTCATTACGTCGTAATAAAGAATCACAAATGAGTACACGGTTCATTAGGTTTCTTTCAGAGAGCTCGTAAGGTACCCAAATATCGAGCTTTTATGAGTACCCATTTTTTTTCAAATGCGCCAAAACTGTGTTGTCATCCATTCCCAGTTCTTCAGCTACGTCGTAACTACTGATATGCCGATCTTGCTCCACTTTTTCAAAAATAGCATCCATTTTATCCGTAACAGGGCGACCAGAGCGACGTGCATCTTTGACATAAAAAATTTCCGGATTGAAAACGCTTAAACCAAATTTGTGCTACTCTCACTAGGTCCATAAACATAGCAAATTTTTTTCGCGGCTTGCGTTGCATTCTTACCTTTTTGGTAGTAAAATTTTAAAATGTATCTAATTTCTTCATTAGATTCACTCATCTTGACGGTCAGAAAAACAAATGAAAATCACGCATTTTTTCATTTTCATTTTAATTTGAATTTGGAATTATCTTCTTTAAAATTTAAACTTTTAAATGATACCAAAACCAGCCAGGTACAAATAGTATAGCCAAAGTGGTTTTATTACAAGATCATACATACTATATGCGAAAAGACTTTTTCCCCAACCTAATAATTACTTCGGCTTCATAATAAAAGCTTATAAGAAAAAATGATATCTTTTTTAAACTTATTTTGTCTTCAAGACAAATTAGACAGTTAAGTTCATATTTCTAATAACTTTTTAGTAACGTCATTAGGTGCTTTTGGATTTGCTTTAATGTTAGTAAACTAAATTCACTAATTTTATTTATTCTATCCCATTAAGACATGAAAGATTCATTATCTGAATTCCACAAACATTAAACGAAAAGTAAAGAAAAATAAAGACAAAGACATAATATTGGCTAAAGTTGCTTATGTTTTTTTTTTGGATTAGCTATACTAAGGCTAGCATCGGAAGCTTTATTCAAAATTTCAATTTTTAAACTACTTAAATATTTATAAACATTACAAGTAAATAAATGAAATGAATCGAAATTAATGACATGAAAAGTGCCTGCAAAAATCCAATTACTTAATGAACATCTGATTTGATTTGCGGTGTCATTAGTAAAATAACAAAGAGGGTGAAGTTAGGTCCTTCGCCGTGAAACTAATCAAATAAAACCAACCACCCGTCCGTCCATCAGTAGGCCTAATGCAGACTGAAAGTTTCCGACAAAATTCTATTAAAATGAATATCTGAACTTTCATGATTCATTCACACTTTATAATGAGACTACTGTGGTTGCGTCACCTTGGTACTCTTGGGATACAGAAAAAGTGCCAAATTAGTGGGAAAATTTACTGGTTTTAGTAAGATTTTAACACATAACATATTGCAGATAATTATTAAAATCACGGTTTTACAATTAAATTAAAATGACTTGCTTATTTTTTATTAATAACATGTTAATAAGCAAACTTCAACGATGTAGTACCTACTCATAATCGTCCTAGTCTATTAGCCAAAAAGTAGAGTAAGATAATTTTATATTGTTAATTTGAACGGTTGGTTATGCCAACAAAGAAACAACATCTGAATCTGATTTGTAACTTAATTGTGGTTATAGAAGCTGATATATATTTGCGACCAAAAAGACATACTTTGCTACAAGTATTCCTTACTTACTTTTCAGCCATAATTTACGAACAATCAACAATCCTTTGATTTTGCCTGTGAAATAATTGTATAAGTACCTTCTTTTATTATTCAATAACAAAAGACGACGCGCCGAAACTAAAGTCGTCAACTTACAGCTCTGGTCAGCGGGTCTCTTCGGGATTAAACTTTTAATTAAGGGATTTCCTCTTCCATAATCATTGTCCTAAGCCGAGGATCCGAGTGTAATGGTGTAAAAAGTCATTCTCGAAATTAGTCATGGACCCAGCCGAGATTTTATTTGAGCTGAATTTTAAGTTTATATGTTTGTTTAGTGCGCCCCTGAACTTGCGGCTGTTTTGGAGAATCAACCCCCAAGACTTTACTTTTACACGTTTTTATTTAGATTCATCGGCCCCGGAGCCAAAATCAAATCTCCCAAGTTAGATCCACATAGGGTTGTCAACTGTTAAAATAAAAAAGCCGGACTCTTTGCTGAATTCAGCCCCAAAAGCCCGACGGGGATATGAAATCAAAGTTTTGTGTAAAATAGTTGTGGTGAGACCTAAAAAAAGCTCATGCTCTTTGTCAATAAGCCTGACGGAGATACAGTGACGGGGCCAGATCAAAGTTTTGTGTACTATAGCTTATTTTTTTTATTTGCTAAACTAAACCCACACTGTGGCAGAATAAGTACCCGTCCTCACCATCTGACATTACACCTGACGAGGAGCTGCCTCCGGGTGAGGAGCTCCCGTGGGCTGTTTGGAAATGTTTAAACAGACTCTGATCTAGTACAGGGCGATGCCGGGAGAGCAGGGCCAAATGGGGTTGGAACTCTGGCAACAAATTTTGTGACTGTGGGGTCACACAATCCATGGGTCATCTTTTCTCATGTCCCAATTGCCCGACTCCTTCTACTAAGGCAGATCTGAATGTGGCAAATGACAGGGCGGTTGCCGTGGCTAGGTTCTGGCCCAACAATATCTAATTTGAGCTATTTCGACTTGATAAGAAGAAGCAATAAATAAAAAAAACATCGTCTGTCAAAAAACACCACCTAGTGATGAGTATCGAAACTACCGAAGTCGTATCAGTAGTTTCGCTACTCGTCAGTAGCTGGATATCCATAGCGCCATCTTTTATTTGCTAAAGAAAGCCCTGACTTTCTAACGTTAATTCCCAATAAATTTTAAACGGCTCAACCGCTTTCATCAAACATAGCTAAGAACCACCACAAGAAAATTTGCTTTCACGTATAAGAACCGCATCGAAATTGGTCTATCCGTTCGAGCGCTATAATGCCACAGACAGACAGACGAACTGACAGACATTAGCGTCAAACCTTAAACACCCTTCTTTTTAGTTGGGGGTTAAAAAGAAAGATAAACTTCAATTATCATTCTAAAGAAATTAATAGTAGATGTGTGTATGATGTAGAGTGTACTACAAGGGGATAAGGTAATATTTTGAAGGCGAGGGCGCTACTTTGAATCCAAAGCAAAACGAAGGATGCCACAGTTGAATCACGAGCGTAGCGAGTGATCCTACGGTGGAATCCTAAGTGAAGCGAGGGATTGATGTATATCGCCCGAGATAAATACATTACATTACTAGTAACACACTCTACTTTTCATCACTATCTATGAGAAAGACTAGCAAATACAAAATAGAAAATAAAGAAAAGTAGAACACCTAACCTACAATATACCTTTATTGGCGTAATCCTTCATATCTTTTTTATAAGTAAACTTGATACCTATTCACCTCAGCTTAGAATCTTAGATCAAGCTATTCACTGTCGGCTTAAGCCTTAAATTTACGGAATAGTATTTACATTTACACAAATAATTACGTGACAATACAAATAACCTAAAACTTCTGTATTTACTTGAATCAAAGAGAAAAATTGCGCGTGTTTATTTACACTTATTTCTTTTTCCGAAGCGAAAAACAAAAATGTTTACCTATATTTATCCATGTTGACGACATTATGTATTCCAAATTTAAAAAATCACGATGTCTGTGCCAATTATTTTTTATTATAAAACATCGTTTTTTGAATAGATATGTTTTATATCTAATATGTTTTTTTAAACATTTAAATAAAAACAACATTAAGGTGTTTTAAATAAATGAGATATTAAACATTAATTAAAATGATCAATTGTTATTATTTGAGTACTTCTGTAAAATGCATACAACTTCTCTTACATTAACACTTCGTAGATTTAGATCTCATCAGATAAACCCATAAGTGGTTTAATATCCCCAAGATTATGCGTTTGCACTGTATTGCCTGGTTTTCTAGAAATTCCGTCCATGTTTTCTCGGAAACATTAGCTTGGTGTTGCCATATTAATCACTATTAATTTTCTTGAGCACGCAAACAAACTTGGGTCCCTATTTTGAACATGACATGACAATATTCCTTTACGTAGGTACTTTATTATCAAGCTTAAGCACGTGTTAAATTTATTTTGATGTATTTGCGATATTGTATAATTTACAATACCGCAGTGTTATTACTAACACTGATGACAAAACATAAACAAACTATGATGTAAATTAAGTATAAACAATCAAACCTTCGTTAGCAAGTGGAGGTCCATGTCTCTGCCTACCCTTGTGGGAAACAAGCGTGATAATATGTGTGTATGTATGAACCTTCTAATTTACAATGTCTTAACCCTGAGATTCCCATCTACTTGTTTTATTTATCCTTGGTGAACTTACATGAAGACCTAAATTTCTTTTTTAATAAGGATAATTTATCCTACTCGTTTCTAAAACGAAATCCAATGATAAGCTCAATAAAGGTTCTAACTTAAATAAGCTACGTATGGAACGAAACTTTAAATATTTATTTTATTTTAATTAAATTATTTATTTTACAACTAAATATTCTGTGAATATTTCAAGCGTCTACCTGTTGCCGCTATTGATATCGAGCAAATAACGACAAAAATAAATCACGTTTGTTGTTTGAGAGCCCCCCTTAAATATTTATTATAATCTGTTTTTAGTATAAGTTGTTATAGTGGCAACAGAAATACATCATCTGTGAAAATTTCAACTAAATAAATAAATATATACATAGGGACAAATTACACTGATTAAACTAGCCCCAAAGTAAGTTCGATATCATAACTTGTGTTATGGGATAGGAACTTAACGATACTATATTTTATAACAAATACATATATAGATAAACATCCAAGACCCAGGACAATTTGAAAAAGGCCATTTTACAAGTTGCCTGACCGGGGATCGAACTCGAGACCTCTGAGTGGCGGACTAGCATGGTGACCACTACGCCACGGAGGTCGTCTGTCTAGCTATCACCGTTCACGAGATACAGCCTGATGGCAGATGGCTGACAGACAGATAGACGGACAGCGGAGTCTTTGTAAGAGGGTCCCGTTTGTACCCTATGAGTACGGAACCCTAAAAGAATCTTTTTCTTATTTTTACAAAAGGTAAATTACTTACGTCTTTTAATGTAAAATCTTTATCAACAACAAACACCAAATCCAATTCCTGAAAGAGATTTTCCCAGTTAACAAATATCTGAAATGTACTTATTATAACAACAAACATTGTAAAGTTACAGAATAAGCCGCCGTTTTAAAACAACGCCTGAATTTACATAAACACTTGGTTATAACCATTTTTGCATCGAGTCGGGTAATATGCATGTGTTACGTGCTTTCAGCGGCGTGTACGTACTTACCAGTTTATATAAGAGTTGTAAAAGAAACATATTTCTGAGGCATGAACTTTTTATGACTTTGATACTGCAGTGTTATGACTTGCGAGCATATTCTTGCTTGATTAGTACCAATGGTATAATAAAACAAGGTATTCTCTGCCCGAGATGGCCTAAGACTACGGCATGAATATCACGATAAGTGTTACCACTGATCGTTTTTTTAGCAAATTAGGGGCTTTGTCAATTAATTACTGGGTATAAAATAAAATACTAACTTACTTATCTACTTAGTTTTTTGTGTGATTCATCTAAGTATTTCCTTTTAAATAAATTTATATGCATATTAAATTATAAGGTACTTCATAATTTTCTATTCAAAAGATAGTACATTGTATTATATTATAAGTATTTAAAAATAATATATATTATTTATAAATATACTTACTAGTGGTTCTGTGAGAACAGTAGACCTCGCGAGCCATTACAATTATTTAACTTTTGTTCTAAATATAGTCTGTGGGTGTGACCAATATCAGAGTGAAGTTTATTACTGTGTAATCTATTCATAAAGCTCTTTCATTTGATACCACACATGGTACAATACCCGGCACGTAAGTTAAACAAAAATGGCGGTCGTTGTTGTACGTTGTTTGTCCGTTTAGAATCACATTCCTATCGGAACTTCAGATAGAAATGATTTCGGCTTTGAAGAAAGACCAAAAAATCTCTTTTAACACTTTTATCCTAATTAAACATGTGCGGATGGCCGCCATTTTTGTTCAACTTACGTGCTGGGTATTGTATGTTTATATAAAAAACTTTTCTTTTTCTGTATCGTCGACGTCACAGTTACTAATCACCATTTTCGTACTTGTCATTCCATAGATTTGTATTTACGACGTCATACTGTATGCACTATAAATACTATCAAGTTTATCATATAAAAAAAGTTATTTAGACAAAAAGTTTCGTCTTAATAAAAGTAACAAAAAAGTCTAATGACATTTTTGTTTTAAATAAATGAGATATGAGATTTTTTAAGTTTCAAACCCCCATATTTAGACCATATTTAAAAATTTCGAAAAAGTGGCAAATTCTATATTTTATAATTACCGAATCTGCTCACAAAATTTTATGAGAATCGGTTAAAAATGCGACCTGTACGCGAGAACAAACAGAGAAATGGACAAAAGAATTTTCGGCCAGTAGAAACTGAGACGCTTCGCTCGCTCGGTCAATAAATAGATTTGTTAATCAAAAGACAATCATAATGTGACAAAGCTATTCTGGTGTGTGGCTGGTCTATTCGGAAGGCGACCAATACTGTGAAAATGAGTAGTTTCGGCGTTCCTTTTCAGCAGTGGTCGTTGCAAAGGGCTGGTATCGGTAGCTTTTTTTTTAAATAAAGGTAATGTAAATTATAATTATTGACATGTAGAAGTGACTGTAAAGGTCTAAATACTGAATAAATTTTTGAATTTTGAGTTTGTTTTGTTAAGAGTCCCCTTACACTAGACAGAATCAGACTTTCTCATACAAACGTAGTCTAGCTTTTATTTTGGAACAGCATGTCAGATATTGGCGAAATTATGTAATTTCAAAGAATTTGCATATATGTAGGGATATAACTAGTTTTCACAGTCAAATTATAAACCTAAAAGAGAATATGTGTATCATATCATATTTGACCATCAGTATGGAAAACTTCTACACTCTCATATTTTCGAAAACTAGTTATATGCCTAGATATATGCAATTTCTTTACAATTACAAAATACTGCCGAAATCTCACAAGTAATTCAAAATAAAAGCTAGACTAAGTTTGTGTGTAAAAGTCTAGGGGATTCATAAGTTAAAAATACTTTTTTCGGGTGATTCAATCCCCCACAGTGGTAACACTTCCAATTGATGATGTATTTTCAGGCGAAGTATTACCAATTCGCAGGGTATGTTTTGATATAGGTACTCGTACTTCTACCTAGTTGCAATGTCGACCTCTTGGAGACAAGAAGACTTTTTTCAGTCTATAAGTGTTACTAAATTCGATTTTACCCAGGTTTTTTTTCATATTACAATCAATCAATCATATACAATAATCAGTAGCATGACTGAACACAGGAAGTTCACTGCGGGAACAACGTTCCAAAACCGTGATGTTCCATAATCCTATTGATTTTGGCCAGAAAGCACACAAACCCAAGAGCGTTTCGATTGGGCCAAGCCCTACAGGTTATTGGAGTAAAAAAAGCATTAATACAACTACAAATCCCCGTTCAAACAGGACATTGTAGTTGACTTAGCAATCTAATTCATCACTCGAACCAACAGAGATGGAATGTCTGTCATGTTCCTCTTCCATAGTATATATTTAATGTTCACTGGGTTTATATTAATATCATTGTCTGTATCTTCAATGGAAATCACTAGGATAACTAGTTAGCACGCATTATTGAGTATACTATGGAGTTACTAGGAATTCAATACGAATTTACGTTTCAATAGAATTTCTGAGTAGCTGCTGCAGAGCAAGATATATTATATTTCGTTTCTGTAACTTGAATTTAAATTTAATACTTACAAAATTAATAACCTCACGTCACGATTTTCTTTTTCTGAACATTTTGGATTTTATATATGACGATGCGATTTCGACGATTTTCATTGGGGAGTATATTCCATAGTGTTAGATTTTAGTTTTTAGTAACTTATATTGAATACTCTTATTGTTTTATAATATTCTGGCCACCCAGATGGGCTGGCAACATTGATCTTTGGTAGGCCCGCCAAAAATGTAGGGAGACTGGGAGAGCTGTCAAAAAAGAGAGAAAAATAAGACTGATGATGCGCGGTGTGAATATTGTTTAGAATTTATATAAATGTTATAATTAGTGGAAATACTAGAGTGAAAAACCTCGTGAAAGTTTGCAATAAAGGAGTTTAAAACTTTACCATCTTTTATTGAAAAGAAACTGAGGGTCAAGCTTTCAATAGGCATGCCCAAAGTTCTTCATCATATCTTGTTATAGCCTTTTAAATGAAAAAAGAATCATCAAAATCTGTTTACAATTCGCTACTTTCCAACGGCTTAAATCAGATACTTTTTTCTAAACGTCAAAACAAACATTTTACGTGGGATTTGTTGTATGAAATATAAACTAATGACATCATAATTTATCATAAATTTTTTCAAAATTAATTTTTTAAATTTTTTAAAAATATAATTTAATTTAAATAAAATAGGTACGGTAAATACAAAAACAAAAAGTATTATTATTGTGAAGCCAAAGTGCATATTAAGACAAATGAAATAAGTCCAAACTCGATGAAGTTACGTTATTTTATTACTGATCGACTCTAGACATCGTCTGCCATAACGTGCTTGTCAGGACAAATCAAACGAGTCCTACTCAATAGGTTATGTTTTTTTTATACAACTGAGGTCTGTCGAATATCTCCCGACTCCATAATATCTTTTTGTCAATCGACTTACCTACCTGACTATCGACTTACGTAACATAATTGATCAAAAAAAACACACAAGATACAATGCAAGTTAAATAAAAGCTAATAAAATAATATACTCTTGCAGCGAAACTGCGTACTACGTAAAAATGCATCCTAAAATAACTTAATTTTACATTGTACCAAAATCCAACGGAACAAAATGTCTCTCTTCGTTGTATGATAAAAAATGCTGTATAGAGTTTCCTTTACTCGTTTCCTCACTCTGAAAATTGTATTTTTAATGGTACTTTTAGTGTTTTATATTATTTTATATCTTTGTGTATTAAAGTTACATAGTTATAAATAAATAGTAGATGGAATCTCTCTCTTCATCTTTGTACTTAATTTTATTGACCAAGCGGGGTAAGCGTCTCTGTTTTAGATTTGGCAAAAATAGAAATATGGGGGCTGAAAACGGAAAAAGAAAACATATTTCAGCTATTTCGAAAATGATCAGGAATTCCATTAAACTTCTTTGTTGCTATTAAGTTAACCCTTTACCTGTCCCTACAAATAAAACAATAGATAAACAATTGACCTGGGACCAAATTCCTCCCAGTAACAGGTAAGGGGTTAAGACGCATGTTATTTCTTGTAAGATTTTCTTGAATCACTGTTAAAATATATTTCTTTGTGCAGTCATATCACAGCCTTTATTCATGTATCAGACATACTAGTCTCGGCAGATTATTATTGACCAATTGCACTGGTGTTATGTAATATCTTTAATCGTCACTTTTGAAATTTTTTCTCTCTCTAGAGGGAACGCCAGACGGAAAAAAGTCATATAGCTTTTAATGCACACATATGAGTATTTGAGTGTTTACAGTATATAAGAACAAGTTTTAATCAAATAAGTTTTTTATGTTTAATGAGGAATCTCTAGAAACTAAAAGAGATAATAGTACGGTATGATAGTAGAAAATGCTTAAATATTTGTCAAAAAGCATTTATACTAAGTAAATAGAATTTGTAGGAATATTAGGTCGGCATCTGCCCTTAAATTTACTGTTACCAAAGAACCAAAGGTAACCTTACGTGAACCAACCTTAAGTATAATTTACATGTAACATACATGTCCTGTACACAAAAGGAATAAAAATTGATTTACATCTACAGTAGTGTCCCGAAATGTGTTTTGATAAATTGCGAATCAGTGAAAAAAGCGCCCGTCAAAATTTGAACGAAAATCGTTTTTGGTGAACCTGTAAATTCATTCGCCGACACGTTGAATCGAAAATACGCATTTCGCAAAATAACCGACTAATTTGATGCGGAGTCACGTACTGTAAACTACTTACTACTCATAAAGGTGTAGGTACGGGCTCTACCTATAGAATCTGTAAACATAGAAGTATTAGGACGCTCAGCAAAATTTCAAAGTGTGAGTATCTCTTAACTCTGAATGGGTTTACTTACAATTTTTTACTAACCAGCTTTACATTAAGGACTTTTTTCTGACAGAATATTTCAGACGCTTGTGCCTTTTTCGGCGGCGGCCGTTATAAATATTCTGACAGAAAATATCTAAGTATTTATCTATATGTGCAGCCGGCGCGGCATACTACCATCTCTCTTGTAATTTAGGCATTTTTCTCTATATCTCACTCGTTAGACAATCAGCGTTGTGGACGAGTTTCTACATAGACTACTTGCGTTTGCGACAATAGGGAAGATGCATTTTGTTTCGTTGTGCTATGGAAAGGGTTCCTAAAAATAGGCACGTCCAAGAAAAAACTACCTTGCTTACCTAAAATCTCTTCAAGATGTAAAGGTTACAAAGTCACATCCGCCTGTGGACGGCGTCTCGGAGCACCTTAGGACGACCGGACAGGAGTGACGTCACTTATGTCGCATTTGTAGGCGTGCTGTAAGAACATTTTGTTCGGATGCTATGTCAAATATTGCGTTTACAGGATTGGCCTAGAAAGTAGCTATAATTTTTTAAGAAAATCCTTTGGTTATATTATTTTTTAAACTTTTCTTTACTTCTAAATAAAATTGTCTTTTTCTATCAACTAATAAACCGGCCAAGTATGTGTCGGGCTACGCACATTGTAGGGTTCCGCAGTTACGAAAGCCGACTTTGAGTTCACGCTACTTAAAACGTCTAAAAACTATTTTTTTATCGAATTTGTATGAAATTTTCCTTTTCCGAGTATATTTTATTAGTTGGTCGCTTTAAACTTTTTCATTTGTAAACCCTACTTAGCTCAGATAGTTTTCCTTTAAATTTCGTTATAAATACTACTTCCATGATATAGAGTTAAAAATTTGCATTATTAAACCAAATATTACCGAAACGCATCCCTAAATCGAAAAATGGTGTCGCCATGCTCATAATAGTTTTGAAAGACCTATTCAATGATACCACGATTGGCTAGCCGAGAAATATAAAATGACTCCCACTTTACATGTACGGAAGATCTACCACTTTTTCGGCATGGTTAGAATATATATCTATGCTAATTACAGCTTTCTAGTACCTACTCAAAGTTTCTGAATAAAACCGCGGACGGATACACAGACAGACATGGCGAATGGCGAAACTATAAGGGTTCCTTGTAGATACTACGGAACTCTAAAACCAAAGTAAATGAATCGATAATAGAATTATGCTTAGAGGCCTTTTTACGTAAATGCTTACAAAATCAGATACATTTATCAAAATCTACTCAATATCATTTTGCACCTTCTCTATTCGATACTACCAAACTTGTTTGGATTTTTTTTCTTTCACATCTTGAAATTGGATTTTACTATACTTTTTGTTTAGACTATTATCTACTATTGTCTAAAATAATTAAAACACGTTCTTCTTAACCACCTACAGCTGTACTCAATGTCTACTTTTCCAATAAAGAGAGGATAACATATGAGCAACAAATTGTGAAGAAAAAATGGCCAGTAAATTCGTACAAACATCGCCATCATCCCTGCGGAGCAATCGCAAAGTTACCACATTTAAGTTGGCAACACTATTTGCCAACAGTATCGGGCAAAATACCACGCTCCTGAGGGAGTCAACCGAGATGAGCTACACAGCGTCTTACATGCGGGGACTTGCGTGACCTGCTCTAAATTGGCTTACAAATTACACGGCTATCTGTTTTGAGGCCGAATAGGTACTTAGGTATTTCGTTGTAAGTAGTACTTAGTTGATAAAGCCGCTTTTTGACATAAGCATCTATTTTATTTTGTCTATAGACACGCGCACGCTAAGCCCACGCCTAGCACGCTTTGAAAATTTCATACGCGCACGACTCGCCTAAGACACGCGCTCGCCTTGCCTCCTTGTAAATGCAATTTGATTTGTATAGATGTGTGGTAGGACTCAAATTGTACGCAACTTTCAAAGCACGCTAGACGTGCGGTTGTCGACTGAACGCGCTCTTATTCTGTATCTAGTAAGATTAAACTAACTTGTAGAAAATAAATACATACATACAAACTAACCATGCCTTTAACCCTTACGGGGTAGACAAAGCCTACGGCCATAAGACAAGGCTACGCTCAGCGTGCTTGTAATTAGGGGGAAACGAGAATCAAAACTGAGCATCGCCTTTTGATACGATTTTGCGAGAATGGTGGGCGAGAAGGTGGTAAAACGAATCATAGTGATGGGTTGCTAGCCGCATCACCTATCGCGTTTAAGTAGGACCTAGCCAATTTGTCATCCTTAGCTATGTAACACAATTATTAATTCTGTGCCTTAGCACAGATAACCGGTCCCCAAAGGTTGCCTGAAAATTTTACCTTATCCTTATAGCCATTATTGTACACTTACTTAAGTGCCTATTTTTAGTTATGAGTTCATGTTATAATTTTTAATGCTTCAGGTGTATCGAATTTTCTTACTTTGAAGATCAATCATTCAATTTCGAGTTTTCCCTTATGTTATGATATGGTAAACATATTTTTTTAGATGCTACACGTGTTTTTTTCCGGAAGTCAAGTCAAAGTGAAAAATCATTTATTTATCTTTATATATATGTATCACTTGATAATTTTAATTTTTTTTGTAGTTGTTGACGTCAAATCGAAGCCCGTTGAAGTAAAGAATAAGCCAAGCATGGGAATAGATATTATTGCAAGGCGTAAGCTATGTATATAGGATAGAAGGAAAAGAAGGAAATCCTGTGCACTTTACACTAGCACAACTAAATCTTAAATATATATACAGAAGGTGAACACGAGTTAAAGATTAGCGATGCTCTGAAAAATATTTACAATTCCTTATTATAATTTATTTATCACAGGAAAATAAAACAAAAAGCGAGAGCAAAAAAATGCTTACCGAACTAGCCGCCGCGCTTCAGGCGTGGCGACAAGATCATTTACTTACAATTAAGTTTTCTGCCGCATTTTCTCCAAAAACCTTAACTTACAATTATATATTAAAATAAGATATGTCTCGTAATTATTAATTAAGAATGATGTCAAGTTTGAAATTAATGTAAATTTATAAAGTACATGTACCGATTGTTTTCAAATTATGACATTTGTTAGTCCACATAAACCAACCTTAGATGGGCCCGCGCCAAGCTCAAGCCATACGTTTTTGTCTTTAAAATAATCATCGGTTCCGTAATACGCCTTCTCACAAAGTACTTTCTTTACATAAGCTTAATTTTCTATCTGGCATTATCAAGAACCGATGCTGGCAATTTATTATAAAACTTTATATAGTTTCCCTTTAACGATTTACTGACTGTTTTCAGCCTAAACTACGAGGTAAGTAAATCATTTATGTAACGTAAGTTTCTACCCATAAATTCACCTGTTTTATAAAATAAGGAAATATTTTTCCTTACATAAAAATATATTTTCAAATATGTACTGAAATGGTACAGTGAGTAAATCAATTTTCTTAGAAGTCTCATAGGGTATCACTCGATCGTAAACCGTAAATAAAACAAATTGCCTTTTTTTGTAAAATAAAAATAGTCTGTATATCAGCTGCACTCCTCCATAGATGAATCCCGTAGGATATCAGACTATAAAAGTAACTAAAGTAAACTGTCATCTTAACATCTGTCAATTGTCTGATTCTCTTAATAGCGTAAACCACTGAGCTAAGCCTATTAGCGAGTTTAGAATTATGGGCATCCCATTGAAGTTTTGTATCTACTGTGATTTCTAATATTTGACCGTCAGGCCAATGTTGATGTGCTACTTGCACATCAACCTTGGCCTGTCTCACGGTAGGAAGACTAAATTTGTTTGCATTCAATCGAAGGCTATTGGCTGAAAACCAATAGGAAATGGCCGATAATGTGTCATTCACCGCAGTAGCATCTTGTCTATGACGGTCTACTTCAAAAATAAGAGACGTGTCATCGGCGAACAATACAATACCAGCCTGTTTCTCAACCGCGTAAGGCAAATCATTGACGTACACTAAGAAGAGGTAGAGAAAAGTTTACCGAAGTACATAAATACTAAAATGAAACTCGTGTTTTTTCGTGAAAATTGCTCGACGCTTTGTCGCAGTACAGTAATACCGGACTTACGATATTTCGAACTTACTGTCCAAATGAAAACGCCTCGGAGTTACATATTGCCGAAATAAAATGTCGTCTTAATAGGGTTTGTCGAAGTTAAGTTTGGGACTCTTGTAAATAGTGTAGGGGGGGCACCAGCTGTACTCTCGATCCAGGTGCAATCACAATGTGATGTAGGACTCGAAGTTGGCTGGTCGAAGAAGCCTCTGCGCCGACTTCTAGCTCCTCGAAGCTGGTTAGATGACTTGATTAAAATAAATTGCAGATCTTGTGGACCGAAGGAATTCTTAGTAATTTATTGAAATGAACTAACTAGCTTTGGTTTTGATGTTAGATTTCACTTCATACATTTTACACAGTTTAAATAAAAAATATACAGTACAAGAACACCACGCCTAATGTCGGCTTGGGAATAGAATGAGTCGCAAGTACTCATTGTCCGTTTGCTTACATATGCTTGCAAAGGAAGGGTATGTCTCCTATGGAAAATCTTTCAAGGTCTTCTCTTGAACAACAAAGTCGTATAATAGCCATAAACTTACCATCGTGTCTAATCCCTTGTTTTAATATTTGACAAGAAAATAAATAAATTTCATAATTTCCTATGGAGTTACTTTGTAGTTGAAAGGATCGGTGGTTTTCCTATCAGATCAACCTTAAGGGGTGGAGTCTGCTACTTTGTAACAATACTACTTTGAATCAAGTACTTGGAGACACATAATGTGGCTAATACCAACGCTATACGTCGATATAAAACCAACTACCTATCGAGTATTTTTGAAAATCCTTGGGGATTTAGCGAACGCAGCGAACATAGAGTACTATAATACAATGTGGAAGGGATATACCCGTAATGAATCAAACTACAGGCTATATATATTAGATCACTATACCTAGTATAATGAAATTAA
This sequence comes from Acrobasis suavella, assembly GCA_943193695.1. Taxonomy (NCBI): domain Eukaryota; kingdom Metazoa; phylum Arthropoda; class Insecta; order Lepidoptera; family Pyralidae; genus Acrobasis; species Acrobasis suavella. The sequence continues at coordinate 38,694,742 of OW971928.1, forward strand.
AATAACAGTCAAAAAACAAAAAAAAATTGGCACTTTCATACAAAAGTATGCAGCCGCCCGGGCAATTTGTATGGGACAGTTTATTTTTTCTTTTTTTTTGGTTTTCGACTGTTATTTTAATTTGTGATCTAGTATAGCCCGTAGTTTGATTTATTACGGGTATATTTGCCATCCACATTGTATAACTGAGATAGAGAGCCTATTCTATAGTAGTTACTATTTTCTTTGTGATTCTAGTTTACTTTCTCAGCAATTTGAAATACTAGTCGTAAATAATAATTAGAATTGATAAGATTTTTTTTAATTAAAGTAAAAATAGAATATTTATTGAAATTAATTATAAACTGTAACTGGTCAAATAAAAATATTAAGCAAAGATTTTTTTTTCTTTTCGTATAAATTTAACACATTACACTAGAAAATCTCTAGGGTTTAAAACAATTTGAAAACTAAACACAAATGTATGTAATCTATGTAGAATCAAAAATAATGTTGGCAGTCCAGCAAAAAAAGAATTTAGTTTCAAAACAATAAAATAGGCACAGGTATCGTAATTTTTAAATTTGGGATACATATCGTCGTCAACATGAAAGAATGTAAGTAAACATTTTTATGCTCTTCGCATCAGAAAAAGAAATACTCAATAAATAAATCAAAAATAAATAAATATTCAAAGTAATTACTGAAGTTTTAGGTATTGACACTGACATATGATTATTTGTGTACTTCAGTTTCAATACTTTATAGTAAGTTTAAGCCGATGGTGAATGTCAAGTTTACTTATTAAAATATAAAGTTGTGAAGTACCACAACGACAAAGTTAAGAATTAAAACGATGAGTCATAATTTTATTGTAAGTGGGAATCTAAAAACTAAATTCTAAGTACCTATTTACTGTATGAATACGACACCTAATAAAGGTTAGCAACTGTCGGTTGAATTCTGATTAGGTATTGTAGGTGTTCTTCTTTGCTTTTTATTCTGTATTGTATTTGCAATTTTTTCTCTTAGATGGAGATAAAAAGTAGAGTGTGCTACTCGGTTACGTTAATATATTTACTTCGGGCGATATCGCATCACTCAGGATTCAACCGTAAAATCACTCGCTCAGCTCGTGATTGAACTCTGGATTCAAAGAAGAGCCCTAGCCTTAGAAATATTACCTTTATCCAGCTAATAGTAGATTGTGCTACCAGAAGTGGTAGCACAATCTACTATTTCAAATTGAATGTATCAAAAAGTAAGTCAAATATCAAATGTTATATAATAATAAGGAAGAATATATCTATAGAGCACAACACATAACCTTTATCCAGCTAATAGTAGATTGTGCCACCAGAAGTGGTAGCACAATCTACTATTTCAAATTGAATGTATCAAAAAGTAAGTCAAATATCAAATGTTATATAATAATGAGGAAGAATATATCTATAGAGCACAACACATACCTATAAATAAAACTACACATCCACATTCGTACAACAGTTGGCGAAAATGTATTCCAAAAATTGTACAATTAGCGCCGACCCAGAACAAACGGCCCAACTTTAAAACTAATTTGCGTGTCGACATTATTTTTTAACCATCCCCGTGCGAGTTGGACATCAAAAACAATTGTTCTGGCCACTCCAGTGCCTGACTCATTTCCGTGGGTAACAAAGGCCTTTTGAAAAGGGTTTGATTTGTTTCTCGTTTTTGTTTTTATTTTTCTCTTTCTCCTTTTTAGGTAATAGCGATTTGGTATGTTTTTCCTTGAGTTAGGTTAGTATTTAGGTAGATCTATGTACCTTTTCGCCACTAAGTATCCGCTCGGTGGTTCGGCGAGAGTAAGCATTACTACAACATCAACATCTAATTAGTGACTAGATAAGTGACCAAAAATAGCATAAACATTTCTCTAGCTCCTCCGTTCTTCAGAACTTTATCTTGATGTATCAACCGTGCCATCCTAATTAGGCTATAATATGCATTTTGCCTATGTTTTTACCTTTAGTTTTAAAGTTTTATTTTATTTCTTGTACTTGAATTTATCTGTGAAAGCTTGCACTTATGTTCAATGGAAATTGCTTTGATTCCATGTTATACTTAACGTGGCAACTTTATACCAAATAACGCACTTTGTTCCCACCAATGTGGTTGTTTTTGGGCAATAAAAGGGACCATAAACAAGTAATTGTGCGAAACTAATTGCATACAGGGGAGATAATTTTTCTTTTTCTAACTTACATGTGTATAAGAAAACTAATTTTGTGTTGATACAGTCAGGATTCCTAAGTCTTACTTTTAGAAACCCGTCATATTTAATACTTTTTAAAGAAAAATGCCTATTATTGAGTTAAAGGAAACCTTTCACCAATTTTTTTTCATTTTTGTCTTTTGGCACAGTATAAGTATTACACAGAGAACGGAATCCCTCCTAAGATTCCGCGCAATATGCGTCCCCGTGCCCCGTCTGACGGGGACGCATATTGCGCGGGATCTTAGGAGATTCCGTTTTGTATGTCATATGACTTATATTAAATCTGTGGTTTGGGTTTAAACGTTTTTGTATTATCGAGAATATACAAGATGCTCTGAATGTTAAACAACTTTTCTCAATAAATAAACTTTGTTCAAATTTTATAGACTGAATCACCACTTAAATTATTTTAACTTAATTTAAAGCATCTTGTTTAAAATTTGTAATTTCCAAAATAACAAAAAAAAAGGTTCAATTAATAAAATAAAAGCAATATTCGAAATCCATTTATTTATTCGACGGCTTATTCCATATTTCCATTATTTCTATATACTCTAATGTTAATTACTTATACGTAACATACGCATTGGCTTAAAAACTAGTAAAAATATTGTTATTCACAATACCTCAGTCGATACTAAGACTTAGACCTGACCTTTAGTTTTCTTTATAATTGTTTTTGCTAACTAACATATTTAATTCATATACAATTTTAATTAATGCACGAAAAGAATAATAGTAATCATTAATCGTATTGTTATAAAATGTGTGTTGTTAAAAATTTTTTGTATAATTATACAAATTGTATAAGTTTATAAAAATGAAAACTTTGTTGTACCAAAAAAAGGTTTTATTTACTTATCACTTTCGAAAACAAAAGCAGGACATTAAAAAAAAAATTAAAATAAATATACTTTAATTAAATGAAAAAAAAAATGGCAAATCATGGAAACTCATAACGATTACTAATGGTCTTTCAACCACTCTTTTGTGCTCCATGGCTCACCTGGGCAGTCAACTAGGAATCGAACCTGCATACTATTGCACAGTTTTCGATCACAGAGCAGGCCTCTAGGCTACATATACATCCACACAATAAAGCGATAATGGAAAGATGTTTTTATTCATAAATCAACATAGTAAGTAGATATCCGTTCAGAGTTATGGTACCTCTAACAGTTGAAAACAATATAAACTCCACTCTATACCTTTATTTTAAAACCCAAAACTAAATTTAAAGTAAGAGATCGTATTGCAATGTAATATAAGCTGTACTGAGACAAAAATACGGACGATTAAAATAAGAGTAATCTGTCAGAGATAAGAAAACTTTGAACGCAGGGTAAATTTTTTAATGACAACATTTTTAAAGTTTTAAATTCTGCATCACCTGATGACGTTTTGAAGGTATGGCCACATTTAGCCGAGGAATAGGATGCCTCAGGTCTATTAAGCCGAGATTTTTCGCCAGCTAGCATACAAAAGTTTAAACGCAACAGAGGGTTTCACCACACTTGCAGTGCAAAGTGGTTTTTGTGTTTTTAATACTTCAGTTGAAAAAACTAATAGAACTGTTTTTGTTGAAAATAGGTAACATGTTGTAGTGAGACCCTAAGTATGATTTATTAGTTCGAAGTAACGTGGCTAAATGAGGTCCAACCTTAGCCATCAATAGAAAGATCCAGCAGATATAAAAATAAAAGAATACAATGAAAGTATGTGAATAGAATTATGTTTCAATTTCAACCATTTTCTACACAACCATACAACCGCAACTCGTCAATCAATCAATAATAAAAATAAAATGACAAGTATAAAAAAGTAATAAAATACAATGAAACAACAAAGATTAACTACAGTAATTTAACCGAAAGCTTTCGTTTTAATAGCTGGAAATATTCATTACTTATAATTAAATACAGTGCCATTTCAGTTCTGGGAACAAATTGGGAACAATCAAAAAATAAAATGTCAATAATGCTTATATTTACGGTAGTAAAATAAACGTTACGTGTAAAATACAAACTAATTACTGAAATAATTGGATACATGTACATTTAGACACTAAATAAAGTAGGTAGGTACAAAAATGTTTCTTCAGTTTTATTTAACACTATTTTAGAAGCCATTTTTGTGGTCCACACGACAATTTTTTTTTAATTTTGTTTGTGTGAATGAAAATATTTAGAATTTATTAAAAAACGTGGAACCCTAAATTTGTTTCGAAATAACACTTAAAGCCTAGCCTAAATAGACTATGTTGGTCACTATTAATACCATTTTATATAGTTTTATGACGGGAAATATACATCGGAAAATAGAAAATCTGAAAATCAGATTAGTACAGTACTTGGCGTTTTTACCCCGCGATCTGACGGAATAAGGTAGGCAGCCGCGAGGCACCTCTCTTACCTTTAAAATTCGCCTTTTTCAAAAAGGAGCGTCTTCAATGCTAATAAATCATTGATAATTTCAATACAATTTAAATAAATTAGAAGAAAAAAAAATAGTGTCATGCGGACTACACATTTTATAATCTATATTTAATTACATAAATCTAATTGAAACCCTTTACACTATGGCAGTGACTTGTAGTTTCACACATAAGTGGTGATCACTTTTTAACATTTTCAATTGATTAGCGAATTAAATTGTTTTGTAAGACTTACAAAGCAATTGAAATATTAGCAATACAATTGAATGTTTAGTCACCATTACATGCTAAGTACATCAATCGAATATTATTTATCTATTATACAAGGACAACAACGATTACATTAATTTAATAGTTATAATATTGGAATGTAAAGATGGTAATGATTAAAATTATATTTATATTTATATATGTGTTTTACATACTTTTTTCACAGTTTTGTTATAAAAGTTATGACTTGTTTTATTCATAGCTGTCTTTATTACATAAAGTCGATTGTCATTCCAATGGTTGTTTTTTAAAAGTAAACGAATTAATCAGTTCAATATTTTAGTAATAACAACACAAAACATGCAAGTCATTAGCAAGAAAAAAGTGCTATTGTAATATTCTCGAACATGCTCAAACGAAGGTACCTTCCTTTCCACTTTTGAAAACATAATATTTTCCAAAAGTAGAGTTTAAAAAAAATATATTTTTTAATGTACTTAACTGGTCACAAATTGTCAAATTATAAATCAGGACAGCAAACAAACCATACTCAGCAATATCCTTATACCTTTCCCCAGTTGTTTCCATTTAAAATCTTTTGGTCCTGGTATGTCCATAGATAATTCCTACTTTATAAAATCTTTGAAATGTTTCTCAATGTCTTTTAAAGTCCTTGACAAGCACAACGTCATATAGTTGACAGAGGCTACTAGTATTTCTTGTTCGTATATTCTATTCAGATTTTCAAATATAGAATACGTGTACTAGATATATTTTATCGGTTTATTCATAATCTGGTTATACGAGATAAAATACAATTTAAAGTGATAACATTCGTTGATATGCATAATTTTAAGACACCTTGAACATTATCCTAATTGAGATATTTTAAATACAAAAGTTTACGTTATAATGTACCTTACAAGTCCAGTAACAACTATGTTTATGTACATATTTACACTCTTATTACATATGGATAAAAAACATAAGAAGCCATTTTCACTATTTTTTCGCACTCTTTATAATAAAAGTTTATTTAAAATAGAGGAAGAAATCATGTTAATCTTAAATGAACAACAAAACTGATAAGTAATCACAATGCCACGTAACTAAATCAGCTCTAGATTTATTGGAAAAGTCTGGCTTTTTCAATAGTTGCTAGAAAGGTCTCATATGAATACATCTCACAGGGACAGATAATGTGGCACTGTACATTCATTTCAATAAAGATCTCATCAAAAACTCACTACAGAAATATTCCATAACTCAAGAAATGGTATAAAAATAAAAATCATTCCTTTTTAATTAATTTAATATTTATTAGAAATTATACAGAAACAAATGTCGAACTAGAAATAATCAATACAAAATCCATATGTCAAACATACCGTGTAGTTTTCTTGTCATATTATTTTAAATACGACTCTGTTATACAAAACTACTGCTTAAAACAGTTTGAACACTGACGGAAATACAAAATTAAAAGATGATGTCCTAAAATTTACCGTAATTGTCGTGTTTCGCAACCAACAAATACCAATGGTAGAAATAAAAAATACATCGCAAATAAAATAATTCACAACGATGGCACAGCTTTGTTCTATAAGAATTAGGCACAAAAATTGACAACATTTACTAAAAATTAAATACGTAGAAGCATACAAAATTTTAGAGTAATCCAGATACAAAACGGACATTTCACCGGCTTAAACATTATGACTCAGTCAGTTTCTTAAAATTATCCGATAATTACTTTAATTTTATGCACGTCAAGACATAGTATAGTTAAACTTAATACAAATGCCTAATATTTAAAGTATAAAAAGTCACACAACATTCATACAGATTACAGGCCCCGTGTACACCAACATTTCAGTTTATATTTTCGCTGACATTTCAAATATTTTCACATTTCAAGTATTTGCGATGCAAAAGAAACAAAATGTTCGTAGAGACTTTGTAAACACGGGTTGTAACCCATCATACCCTTAACATTTATCTATCATTGCAAGTCTTAGGCCAGGGACACGCTTGTGATTAAAAATCGTATCTCAAGATACAAATTACAATTCCTGAATACAGGGAAAATCAGAAAAAAAATGTTATCGTTCATGAATAGGCCGAAATCATCCAATTTACTGAACACATTTATAAAAATAAATGGAACGCTTACACTTATCACAGGCAATGATTATAATAATTTACGCGGCGTTAATGTTGACTGTCGTATCATTAGGACGGTGGGATCCATCGCTGCCATACGTTACACTTAAAACACTCAGGCTGAACTTAAATCTCTACGTAAGGTAAGGCATCTCATACTTGGTCTGTTCCAAGCACTGGCACTGGCTTTCGCCCTTTACGCTTTAGTCATAATTATAGAAAGGATTGGCTTGGTGCGTCTACACGAGCCATGCGTGGCGCTAGCACCAGGACTCTTCGTGAGGAGCTCTGTCATCGTCGGAGTCCCCATACATGTCTGCAAGTTTGCGGAAACGCGGCCCGAATGTCGACAAGTAGTTGAATTTCAAGTCTCCGTCGTCCGTGCCTAGGAAAAAAAAATTAAATTAGAACATCTATCACCATCATGTCTTTTCGACCCTCCGTACTACCAGAAACAATTGGATATTTTCCTGGTCAAAAATGAATTGTTTTGTACCGTTAAACAAAATAATGTCATTCGTCATTGAACAAATCCATTTTAACATGATTTTACATTTATTATTGCAAAATAACTGATAATAAGAGCGCTATTTGACTCCAAGAAACTATGACGTCATCTTCCTGTATTTCATACAAATCCCACCGAAAAAGTTTGTGTTGACGTTTAGAAAAAAGTATCTGATTTGACTTGTTGGAAAATAGCGGATTGGCTAGAGCAGTAAGAGAATTTCACAACCTCTGTGGTCTAGGGATCATACCGTCACACCGGAGGTACCAGGTTCGATTCCCGGTCAGGTCATGATGGTTTTTTTTCCAGATTGACCTGGGTCTTGGATGTTTATTTATTTATGTATTTGTTATAAAATAAATAGCGTTGAGTTAGTAGCCCGTTACACAAGTCTCAAACTTTCCACCACCTAAACCACAACAGAACAGCTAAACGAAGCTTAGAATATCTAACAAACAAAATATTCCAATGTTCCCTTTAAAATAACAAGTGCATGTGCGAACAAAAACTAATAGGATTAGGTACATTGTTTGAACACATTTTGGACAATGTTCAATGCAGCAAGCCAAACAGACATAACACTCTTTTTTTTCACATCGTTGAAAGTAAAAACTACAAGCTAGAAATGTAAATCCTAAAATATATTTTTCACGTATTGACTTTCAAAAATATCATTGCATGGTCAGTGATAGTAAACTAAACTTGGCTGTAAGTAAATGATTTGACGTCAACAATTAAAATCAAGGACGACATTGCAAAGTATTTAATACCTAATAATATTTAACCTATTTAAAAAATCAATATGCTTTTTATTAGACTTTTAGATGGTATTTATGGTCACTAAAATTAAACTCGATTCTTTTATTCAAAAATATTAAGGATAATGTGTGTGTGAAAGAGAGATAAATAAAGAATACTTACAACTGGCAAGCGAGGAAAGCGATCCACTAGTATTGCCATCTCCCTCATACGCGTAGTGCCGGACATCGTCGTACGGATTTATATCCGGATCCCTATCCAACACGGACTTCTTGTCGTCCAAGAATCCGGATATATCTGGCGCTGCACCTTTTAGACCTGACAACCAAAAAATCTTATAATATACCAAAAATTAAGATTTTCAAAAAACTTTTACATAGGTATATTTAATGTAACATAAAGTATGGAGGGATGATTTTGAATTTATATTTCCCGTTACATCCTTGTAAGCGAAAAGAAGGTAAAACATTTATTTTCATGTTTGCCATGTGTTTTCTTAGATCTAATTGGTTACGTTCGAATCAATTGAATGGACTCACTGACTTACCAATCAATTGATTATCAACTTACAAAACATTTGAATGTCAAAAGATCGAGGGCACGGCAGTGCCCCCATTAAGTTGAGCAAATAAAACGGCACAGTACCATCCTTTTCTCGACGCACTAAACAATATAATTTAATATAATATGTATTACTTGTGAGGTACATTGTGTTTTTTATGTGATGGCCAAGGCATTCTTTTTATTTAAAACATAAAAGATTTTTAATATTGATATGGAAGATGTTGTTAGGTTAGCTAATAACGTAATAAGTAGGGACTGAATAAATTAACCCCGACTTGGTATTACATGGATCTCACAACTTGGTCTTTTTTTCCAAGTTTTGTTTTTGATGGCATATATTTATCTCTTTCTCACCTGGAGCATACATAAACGAAGGATCGGTGTCCGGCGGAGGTCCATCATACATTTGCCTGAGCACGTGGAGGTCGTATCCCGCGTCCCCCTCACCGCCGCCCTCATCTTCATACGCGATGATGTTTTCTCTGATGTCGTCGAGTTCCTTCTCGGCCCACGCGTCGGCGCGGCGTCGGTGAACGACTACGGCTAGGAGAAGTACTGAAAGAAATTGGTAAATCAGTATGTTTATGCATTACGTGCTTTCGCTGTAACTCCGTGGCGTAGTGGTCACCATGCTAGTCCGCCACCCAGAGGTCCCGGGTTCGATCCCTGGTCAGGGCAAGTTGGAAAATGGCCTTTTTCAAATTGTCCTGGGTCTTGGATGTTTATCTATATATGTATTTGTTATAAAATATAGTATCGTTGAGTTAGTATACCATAACACAAGTTTCGAACTTACTTTGGGGCTAGCTCAATCAGTGTTATTTGTCCCTATATATTTATTTATTAACTTTATTCGCAAGATCTTTTCTTGAAATGAATTTTAATTTATCTATTGTTTTCCTCTTTTATGTGATAGTCCTAGGTTTTTTTAGTGTCAGATTGTTCAAGCTGCATAAAGTTATTTGAAGCAACTTAATAAATGTCCTCCAGCGTGGCAAGCATTGTTAGGGCGACAAATTTTTATCCTTGTTATTTGTCGCATTTCGCGTAATTTACCGCAACAAACATAGGCAAAATTGAGCGACAAAATAACTTTCATTCATAAAACGTATTTTATCTCATGCCTAACTCACGTGCGAGCATGATTTTGACAGGTCAAAGTAGACATTTCGACGGTTGGCAACGTGAAATCGTGTAAATCTGTCGTTAATTTGCTAGACCCACATAAGACTCAATCAAACTATTTTCAATCGTATTTTAATCAGTTATTCTATGGAATTAATATTAAATGTATATTTACATATTGAAATGTAGGCAGACATCTTCAAACAATGTATTATTGAAGTTTACAAACTTAGAAAAATATTTAATTACGAAACTATAGCGCCATCTTTTGATGAATCCAACAACCACTTTGACGGCGGGGACCGGTGAGTCTCGGCGGCTGTTTTATTCTTTATGTTGGCTGTACGACAAGAGTTAAAACGTTCCGTTGCACATTAATTTTAATGACATTTCATTTTAATAATTTTTAATACTCGTTGCTTGCAATATTATTTCTAAAAATTATTACGTACTAATACAATTCTTTTATCTAACGTGATTGCTTTACAAAACGCATGTTTAAATTTAAAATTATTATATTTTCTTAGCAGACATTAGAAACACTGTTTAAAAACTGTCTGCGTGTGACGACTCATTTTACTACGTGTCCATTCATGAATTTTATCTTGTCATGTACATTTTTACAGAGGGATGATATGTAAAGACCAGTCTGATAAAACATCATACTAAGGGGGCAGCTTTTAGGTTGAACTAGCCAGGGCTTGAACTCACAGGTTGACGCGGTCAAAAAGCACGCTGTCTTTACACTTCTTTTATTACTTATTTACGCTGAAAGATGCGTAAAAATAAGCAAAAAAAAACTTTGATGGCTCATAACTTTTTAAGGGCTTTTTATTTTACTGATAGCTAGACAGTTGAAATTTTCACAGAAGGTATATTTCTGTTGCCGCTAATAACAACAAATTCTAAAACTGAATAAAATTAATATTTAAGTGCAGCTCCCTTACAAAAAACATGCTTTTTAATAGATAATAGTACACAACCCTTCGTGAGCGAGTCTGACTCGCACTTGGCTGGTTTTCATCAATGTTTTTTTTTTTCAGGCAGAAAGCACTTTGTTCGTGTGTCTTTTTTCATCAATGTGAGATCGTTATTAGTAGTAAAATAAAATCGATGTATTGTTTCACCCCCTTTCACATAAAATTTAATTTCAGAAGACCTGCTTCCAAGTCATATTTTGCAAGACCTCTCTTATTGATTTTAATACTTGACTTCTTGTCTACATAACAAATTTATTTGATTTGTTTAAATAAAAATTATGAGTAGTAAAATTTAAATTACAACTAAATAAGTTACTAAATAAACCTAAAACTAAAAAAAAATATTTAAAAAAAAAATTCAAGTTATGTAGGCCCACTAAAATATTACCCCTCGGCAGCGTGGCCAAAAGGCTGGCAGCATTGCCACGTTGTATGGCTGCTGATTCTTTGAGCCAGGTAGTTACCAGCCTTTTGGTCACGGGATACCTCGGACAAACGTTTTGATATAAATTTGATTATACTCACTGACTAAAATAGCGATGCAGACTAGGATAGCCACCAGGAAGTTGGTGTCGATCCCGAAGGTGACTGCAGTGAACATGCTGCGCTGGCAACTCGGGTCCGCATTCTTGTGGACTGAAGGTTCTCCTAAGTTGTACACCTGCAGAACAAAATGAAAGCTTTAGATATCTGTATAAAATTACGTTTTTTAACCTTTACCCTTCCACTTACACTAAAAACAAAGCTGATGTGATCCTTGATGTATGCATCTTGCCTGTCCTGACCTACAGCTCGCAGACATGGTCCCAAGGTCTCAATAGTCCAAACTCAAGATTTGCCAACGAGCAATGGAATGCAGCGTATTTGGCCTGCGTCTCAAAGACAAAGTGCGTAATACAGAGCTGCGCTCTCAAACACGAATTGCAGATGTAGGCGTACAAACTGCCAAACTAAACTGGAACTGGGCGGGACATGTCAATCAGAAAGGTGGGCAAAAATAGCAACATTTTGGTTACCAGAGGGTCGTCGGAGTAAAGGTAGACCTAGAACCAGGTGGCGAGATGATCTGGATATATTTTTGCCTGGTTGGGAAGAGCTCGCAGCAGACAGAGTTGAGTGGAGGACCAAGGGGCCCAGCAATGGGACAAAACAAAAAGCTAGTAAAAAAACCTATATCCAGATATCGTTAATATAAAAATCATTGTTTTGTAACACTGAAGGGAAAAACTAGTGAAGGTAAACAACTAATCTTTACATCTATTTGACGACCTCCGTGGCGTAGTGGTCATCATGCTAGGCCGTCACACTGGAGGTCCCGGGTTCAATCCCCGGTCAGCCCAAGATGGAAAATGATCTTTTTCAGATTATACTGGGTCTTTGATGTTTATCTATATATGTATTTGTTACCAAATATAGTACCGTTGAGTTAGTATCCCATAACACAAGTCTCGAACTTACTTTGGGGCTAGCTCAATCAGTGTTATTTGTCCCTATATATTTATTTATTGTATTTGCTTTACATATAAACAATTCATTTTATTTGTCATTTTTATATTTCCCTTTTCCAGGCCTTAAGGACTCAATAACAAGATTTATTTTTCTTCGGTTCAAAAAGTATCTTACGATGTTTGCAATCTGTAGAACCTTACGAAAACATTCTGGGACTTTACCATAGAAAGCAATATTTTTAAAAGAAGCAATTATAATCTAAAGTGCGATTAACATAAGGTATTAATTTGTGTCAAAATATAGTCGGGAATGTAGTGCAGTTGTGCTTAATTATGACACGCGGGCTACGCCCTCTTGGCACTTCCACATTTTCTTCTCGTCCGTGGCTTTAATCTATACTTCGAAACTCCGAGATCTTTATTTAATGAGGTCACTATTGTATTCTCACAAGTACCATTGCATGTAAAGAATTAGACTACTTGGATAGGTAACCACAAGTGGCATAAAAAGGTACCTACCTCATAAAAAGGTACCTACCTAAAGTTTTAACAAAAATCTTTTGGTGACGCACATAGTTATAAGTTTTCAGGCTTAAACAATCTAATAACTTAAAAGACTTAAAAATGACAACATTTTCATAAATTGTCTAGTACAACATAAACCATTACTTACAAAATCATTATAGGTAAAGTTGCTGATACACCCAACAAAAGGCATGTTGGTAGGTGTGTGTCGCCAACCGAACGTCCGTGCAAGGTGCTGTAAGTCGATGCTCGACCCGCCCAGTTGCAGTGGTCCATTTACTGCACAAAAAATGGAGATATTTCAAATAAAAACTTAACAAACACTGATATTTGTGTTACTTTAAAACCTAATGAAGCAAGAAATCTTCGAAAAAAGATGACTTCATATGTCATCTATTCTTTAGCCGATCACCTTCAGGATCAGTGTATCCAAATTTTCCATTAATTGACCCACCTTCCGCGTAACAATTTTTTAACAACTATATGTGTCACTTTTAGCCAAAGTCAAAGTACTGCCTCGAACTCACGAGCCTCAAGTTAGTACCATTAGATCACTCGCTTGTTACTCTTAACTTGAGGGGCGCGAGTACGAATTTCACTCGTGGCGAAACACCTGCGACTTCGCCTGCGTAAATTTAGAACTTTGTAATAAAGTCTACGTTTGTATGGCAAAATAGGATTCCCGATACAAAGTTCCACTCCCCTTTTCATTCCCTTAATGGATAATCTTTGGGATAAAAACTGTCCTTCCCCGGGTCTCAAACTATATTCAGTTATAAACCCGTTCAGTTAGGAACCAATGATTGTTCTTAATATTGTACTGCTATTTAAATCTAACTTATTATGGATATACCTAAATTTAGAAATTTTATCTAAATCGGTTTAGTAGTTGAGGCGTGAAGAGGTAACAGACCTTTAGCTCTATTCGTTACCTCCGTAAGGCATAGAACATAAAAATAAAGAAGGATTGTTAGGGTTGTGACTCATCGGTCAGCAAGAAAAATTAGCATGGCCGGTTCCGTGGCGTTTCGTCGCCCTTTCTCGCTCAAGCAAATGACAGTTCTGAGCGTATAGAGAAGGATAGCAGCAAAATACATAAAGTGCTAATCCGTGCTAACAAATAAGTCCCAACCCTTACTCACCATTCAGAATCTCCTTAGGGCCGGTCGGCGCCGCCAAACTCATACAAGTCGAAAGTTTGCACCTATCCACGAACATCTCTATTGAGCTCCTCATCAGGACTATCTCTATCAAATGAGGCTTCCCGTCAGATACGTGAACAACGCTGTTGTTCAGCCGGGTTGTTCCGGAACCGTAGTTAACCAGAAGGACGGGATAGCCGTCTACTAGCTCCAGGGACATAAAATCTGTGGACAAAAATATGTGGTTTTAGTGCCCCCAAAATAAAAGTTTCCAACGAAATATTTAAGGAAAAATGAAATAAACTAACCAAATTTTTTTGAGTTTGTTAGAAAGTCATTGTTTTTATTACAAAAAAAGAAATGGAAAAGGAAATGCAATTTTGGTAATATGTTATTTGTTGTTAATTACAACTATCAGCAAATAATCCGATCACCATTCAAAGGATTAGAGTAAAATAAAACCCTGAAAACGCGCAAATTCATATCTCAAGTTGGTTTATACGGTATTACCTTATAAACGACTTCTTTTCAAACGTTTATTATTCAAAGAAGGTTGCCTTGTTATATTAAACACAAACAAGGTACCGTTTTAATCTTTGTAAACAAAACATACCGGGCACTCAAAGAAAACAGACATTTTAATAAGGCTCGAAAAGGAAAATATCTGTACCTATGTTACGTAAGGTATATTAATATTGTGTAAACAAATCGAATGATAAAATGTAGGGTTGTGTTGTTGCATAATTATACAAAACGTGTAAGGGACTTACGCGTAATAATCGAACCACGGGCTACTCGTAAATCCCTAGAGTATAATGAAACTAAAATGACAGTAACAAGACAAAAATAATCGACTTTCCCATTCAAATTGCCCGGAAATACAGTTTTTTCTTGCTTTTTGTTGTATAAGAAGCAAGATATATTTACTTAACCTCTTGGAAGTGCAGATATAGTACATGATATTTAAAACTTTTACCATGAAACATACTCAAAAAATAACATAAAAAAATAACACTGTATCGCATCATAACACCTACAAAATAATTTAATATGTAATACACAATAGTTGCCATTGTCACGTTTGAGACAGAATTAAGCCAAAAAATAATAAGTCCGATATGCTTCTTCTCGACAGTGGAACAACAGCCTTATGAGAACAGCGATTGAGGTGTACTATCACGCGATGGCCCTTAATAAATCATACGAAGCTGTCAGTCATTACCGCATCATTAAAAAATCATTACAACCATAACATTTGAAAACGTAACAGTACAATGGTGACGGCACATGGCAACACTGGGAATGCACGCTATTTTGAGGTGTAGCAACACTGAAGAGAAATATGTTTTCGTATTAATAGCTTTGGACAGCGTGGGCGATGACTGGGGATATAAATTACGTTTTTGAAGTACATACGATTCTTTTTTTTTTGTGTGTGGCACCCCTGACGTTACAGGCGGTCGTAGATTACGGCGGTGACAACTTACAATCATACTTACAGTATGATTGTAAGTTGCAGGTTCCTTAAAGTTAAGGTATATTAAAAGGTTTTTATTTTTGCTTCGACCGACGTTAAATATTATAATCCACTAGTTTCAAACAAGTCACTACAGATATATTTTCTTAACGTCAAAAAATCTCTTCTATGTCGTTAGTATGAAATACCAAGATTTATAGAATGTACAATTTGCCACCGGAGCGACCGCGAGAGGTAAGAGAAAGACATATTGATAATTCTACTTATATTTTATTCATAGTCGGGTTATAGGCACACTTCAAGTATATTTTGAAGTGTGCCTATAACCCGACCATGAAAAAAATATGTATTTCTATTACCCGTCGCGGTCGCTCCGGTGGACATACTAAATCATTGGTATTTCATACAAATCCCATAGAAAATTAACAAATGCTCGGTCGGTGCTATGGACCAAACAGGGCACTCGTTTTTTTTTTCGACTTTTAGAAATCGCAATGAGACTACCTCGATTTATCAAAGCGTGTCAGGCCCTTGTGAAATACCAAAAAATGACGTCATAGTTTCTTGAAGTTACCAAGCGCTCTTAATAAAAGTGAATAAAATATGTGTTAGTGACATTATTTTGTACATCCTATGTTCTTAACAGAACAAAATAATTCATTTTTAACCCAGGATACTGTCAGCGCAAAATAATGTATTTTTAAATATTATTTTTTTACAAGTTTACCATATTGCCTTATAATGAAACACTAAAGTAGACTAGAGAACCTCTATTTTTAGTGTTACAAATGTTTTTCCCCACTAATGCACCAGAGCTGTGATTACTCCCCTCCAGCCACAAAAAGCGGAAATCATTATTCAAGCTGGTCCAATCGGTGACATAGCCTTTGTGCTTCAGGACGGAATTCTTGTTAGTAATCAACTGTGACTAATGGTTGCTTGCTCTGTTATGCTATTTTGTTTTTCTTCCATGCTGGTCTGGTCTAAAAGCAAAACACCTCTCTTTCTGCGCAGATCGTAAAAGCCGGTCAAAAGAATGAGTGAAAATGTAAACATGTTAATAGGCGATACGGCTATTTAGATTTCTTTTTAACTGATTTCTAAAAAGGAAGAAGTTATCAATTCGTCACAATCTTTTTTTTAACCGACTTCAAAAAAAGGAGTAGGTTATCAATTCGACTGTATCACCGACAGCCCCCTATGCAGAAACTGTATGGGGACAGAAGAAACAGCGAAGCACGTGATACTAGAATTTGTCCGTGCGGCACATCAACAAGAGAGGAGTACCCGGGATCTCCAAATACACTAGCGGAGGCCTGCAGCACACCCTCTGCACTGCTCCGCTACCTCGACAAGCTGGGCTGGCTCGAATGAAAACATCGTCTCTAATCCACAAAAAGGGGAGACACAGAAGAATGTCGCTGCTTCCCTCACGTGCAAGGGGCTTAAAAGAAAAGCCTAGAAGCGGAAAATTGCCCACGGAACCAGGTGAACCAATTCGATTGTATGTTTTATTTTTTTATGTATTTAACTTGATATTTTTGACAACCGTGGACCGATTTTGATGTTTTTTTTATTTATTTGAAAGCTTGTAGCACCAAATTGGTAACATATTAATTTGGTGAAGATATAATCAAGAAACTCTTGAAAGAAAATGAAATCGGTTGCTTTTTTTATTAATATTGAATTATTATGTTTGCAAAGACGCCTCTTTGCAAACATAATACGAGTAATTCACCGATTTAGGACCGATTGGGATTTTTTTTTTGTTTAAAAGGGCATACTTGTCAAGTCGTCAATTTAATCAAAATAGGTTGCGTAGTTAAGGGGTGAAGACAGTTTTAAGTTTTAAAAATTGAATTTTCAGTGTCAACCCCGATGTGATGATATAAATCACGATCGCTCATCCAGAGGCGAGAGGGCTGAGCAATGTAACACAGGCCCTGCCTTTATCAGGCTCCATTCTCCCTTAATCTGTACTGAGAATCTCGATTTAAACATGTTATTCATGATAAACTGTAAAAGATTTGGAGAAAATAAATTATTTTTACTTTTTTTGTTCCAACTTTACAATAACAAATCAAATAGGTATTAGGAAACCAAAGAAAATACCGAAAGCATGTTTTTTTATTTGTGTGTGAAAATATCGAAAACAAGTTTAGTATAAAAACAAACCAAGTAAATGTCGACAACATTATTATGTGAAATCAATAGCCAAGGCAAGGCATGTCATTGTAACTGGAGTAGATCTACTCTAGGAAAATATTTCTTAGCACAAAATATATACTCGAAAAAAGGCTTGCAGACTTGAGCTATGACTGCTTAGAATCGCATGACCTAAAATACTCTGTCGGCTCTATTAGGGTACAGAGGTTTGTCCGAGTATACAAACATCATTTGAAGCGGTAATAATCCAGATTTAAGAACGCAACCTTTAACCGACAGTCCCAAGTTCTAATCCCGCCTGGCCCGATTGGACTAAGGCAAAACTCTAAATAGTTCAATCAGACATATGCATAGCCATTTTTATAGTGTTACTGAACTTACTGCTGCGCCACACAGGAGTCCTCATAATTTTTCAAGTGAATATTACAATATCTCACTTAATAAAAATGTTTTGTCTCAATAGCAAAACAGAAACAATCGAATAATCACCGTATTTCGTACGATAAAAAAGAAAAACTTACGAACAAGAAAATAAAATAGATATTGTTTTCTTCTTATTTTCGTATCGCTTGGCTCAAGTGTCTATGTTCGTATAAAGAAACAATTGTTCGGTAATTGAAACGTACAAATTAGCTTCTCTTGTTGGCAGTGGTTCTTTCCAACGTAAATATTTCTACGAGACGCGCCAAATTGCCAATCGGCTGGAGTGCTAAGTCCACATTAAAACAACTTGAACTGGACTTACTAAGGATATATCGCGATACACAGTTTCAAAAATAAAATTAAAATAGGATAGTATCTTGGGGCTAACATATATTGTTTCTTTGTTTGTTTTTCGTGAATGTTAGTGGCCAACACTGGTATCAGAGTTTTAGGCTGCCAAAAGGCATCTTACAGCCGGGACCAAAGGCTAATACGTGCCTTCCGAAGCACGGAGGAGCTCGAGATTTTTTAATGCCGCTTGTGGTCACCCATCTAACTGCGCACTACGCCCGGTGTCGCTTTACTTGCAAGAGCGCTGTAATGCGCACTTCCGCCGCGTCAACGAGCTCATCAAAAATATATTATTTTGTATAGGCGACAGAATTAAACCTGACAAAATAATGTCACTTCTCTTTTACTAAGTATATTTTATCCATTACTTTTAACGTGATTACAGAACGAATGTTCTGCACTAATAAATCAAATAGCGCTCTTAATTAATATTAAGTTATTTGACTCCAAAAACAATGACGTAATCGAACTCGAAAAAAAATCTACATTTTCATAGAAATCGGCCGGCCTGCCGAACACTTTTGTATTAAAATGTCTATTTTTTTGAGTTTCAAGCATTGGTCCCATAGGAAAAATTGTTCATATTGACGGTCTGTGTTGCTCCTACAAGGATCGGACAGGGTTTTTGTTACATATTGTATTTAAATATATTTAAAAAAGAACAATTTAAAATTTTGTGCCAAAAACGCATTAACTTTGTGTGGGTTTGAGCAGTGTCCAAGCAAAAACTGGTAAAAACAATTCTGATATGATGTTTTTTGATTTTTGTCTATTTAACTTTTTTTTTTATTCAACCTTACAAAAAATGTTAGTTAAGTCATTTCAAAAAAGCCACAATTGCAATAAAACCTTATAATTATCAAAATGTGTTGCATCTTTTATTTTCAACAATGGAAAAGCAAATGCTTTCAAACAATGCGATAATGGAATAAATATGCCTAAATAATTTCGCACTAATGTAGTTAAACAATAATTAATAATAATGTCTGCCATCTTGAATAAGACTAATCCAAGTCATTAATCATAGACAAATGAACAGACACGTGGATTTACTATTAATTATTACTTTCTGATTATGTTCGCGTAATAGAATGTTATTTACGCACATAAATACATAAGTATATATAGGGATCATTTTCGTAAATTTAAATTCTTTTACGAGAAGTTTTAATATCTGATACCTGATAACTTTTATGGGCGATTTACATAGGGACAATAGCCGGGACAATCCACTAAGACAATGCGATGGAAATGCAATGCCGTTCACACGTAGGACAATACGAGGCACTTTTTTGTGAACGCCGTCAAGTTCAGACGCACAAAATGGCTATAGATATAAAACATTACATGATACAGATTTATAATCACGTCTTTATCACAACAGCTAGCAACCCATCACTAGTTTGATTCCTTTTTATCAATCACGCTAAACGTGGCCTTTGGGTCCATAGGCTCTGTCTACCAGGTCAAGGATAAAGACGTGACAATGTATCTCGAAAAAAGCGTGTGCTAAATTCCTTGATCAGATAACGTGCGTACCACGTTACGTCAGGTAACGTTGGCTTATTGGCTAGGAAACCGACAATCCAACACGAGGGTGGTGGGGGAAGGCTTTGTCTTTCGAAAACTTGAAATCGTTCTATCTCATTGTCCTATTGTCCGCTTGTCCTGACCATTGACTCGGATCAGAGGATTGTCTTCATTTACACGAATCCATTGACAAGACAATCCACTAAGACTATGAATTGTGCTAGCGGATTATCCTGTGGGTAAATGGCCCATTATGTAAGAATAATGTGCATTCAAAAAAAAACACAATTTTCTTCTTGCGCTTAAAATGAGGTAGGTATTTAAGTATTTTTTTTAAATATTATACCTTAAACATCCGAAGATAGAGAGAGAAACGAGGCTGTAATCAGATTGTGACATCACGGTCGAGAGCACATGAACCGATAGATGTAAGAAACTATAACAATTACCTTAAACGTCCAAAAGAGAAATCTTTAAATGCCCGAGCAAAAATACTAAACTAAATTTTGATTTGTAACTTAATAATAAAATAAGAAATGGTTAAAAAAAAACACCGTCCCGCGTCCCGCTCACGTCGAGTTGTCACCATTTCATTAATTATTTAGTTTGAAGACTAAGCTATTTGTAGAGTGTGACTTCATAGTCAACGTGGAACGCCAGCGGAAACCGTAAACTGTAGAAATTGCATAGCGATAAGGCCGCCTTTTGCGCATTTCCTAGTTTTAAAGATAATTATGTCCTGTATTTTTTATTTTGTGCAATATAGGGTATTTTACCTTGAACATCCAGTAGCGAGTTGTACTTCAAAGGCCCAAGGAAGAAGATGAGACTGTTTGCAGAGTGTGACGTCACTGTTAACGTCACGTGGCCCTCATGGCAGGCCGCAGGGGGTGGGTACATGGCCCACCCGTCGCCGTGGAAACCGATAGATGTCTGCTCGCAGTGAGGCCCGGTCAGACCTTCCGGACATTCGCATTGGTTGGCGATTGGGGTACCTGTTAAAGGGAAGTTATGTAAGACTCATACAATATGACGGTTGTTAGAACTTAATTGTAAGTAAATTATTTGCAGGCAAGATTGTTATCAATATAATCTCAACAATCATTGATGTCAAATCTTTCGTTGCAACGTCCAATCAACTAATAAATACATTATACAGAGTGTTTTAGTAAAATGAAATAATACTTGAACGGATGCTCAGTTCTTGATAATAAATAACTTAAAAGGAAGAAAATTTCGAAAATTATTCATACATTAAAATTATCACATCTTCATGCCCAATGGGGTGTCTATCCCGTTAAACGTACTCTAAATAGAGTATAGGGCCGCCACGTGTTTAAGTATGTACTTTTTCGCCTTTCCAAAACAACCTTTTTATTATGGGAAAGAAATAACCAGAACCAACTTCCTGTAAATGCAATCACAGAATTCACAAATATGTGTATGACTCGACAGATGATTAGGATTATTTCTTAGAAACGGCAGAAAAAGTTCAAGTTTTTCTCCATCAAATACTTTCTCGAATCAAATACTAATAATAACATCGTAAACCTACCTCAAATAAGATTACTTAAAGAGACTTCCAACAAGTTTTGCGCGAGCTTTTCCTTTTACCGACTATGAGCAGACAAAAGTAAACGTCATTACACACGTAATATTAAGCCAATTCTTCAATAGTCAAAAATAAATATTAACAGAAAACTTATTTATTTTATTACACATTTACCTTCTTATATTTTACGCGATATTGGCCATCTGGTAATGGCTACACTATTTTCTCTGCAGCTTTTGCGGCACCTAATATACGGTTAAAATTGTTGAAAAATTCAAATCGCAAAAACTCCACTAGTAATAAAGGGATACGGATCGTCACTTCGCAAACATTGGGTATATTTTGGTTCGTTGGGAGCGCACCGGCGCGGGCGCCGGCGCTCGGTAGACTGTCAAGTCTCAGGTCGCTTGCGCGGCGTGCAATCTAAATAGGACCTTAGTACGCTGTAGCTGGGTTTAATTTAGCAAGTTTTATCCAAATGTGATCTTTCTGTACCCTGGAAAAGAATTCTTTCCCGCAATGGACCGATCTAATCTGGGAAAGAATAAAGAAACTTACCCCCATTTAAACATATCAGCGTATCCACCACATCGCAAGTACATTCAGACTCGACTCTAGCAGAAACTCCCACGAAACTGGTCGTATTCGTATAAACCGATAAAGGCACGTTATTCTTCATGAGCACGTTGCGGCAGGAGTCAGCACACTGCTCTTTCTCGATGAGGCATTCGTCGATCTTCACCATATAGATCTTGGCTTGAAGTTCGTCTTCGAGCTGCGGGCAGATTGTTTGGTTAATTATTGCCTCTTCTATTTAAAATAAAATTATATTATTAAAGAAAAAAAACAACCGACTTGAAACTTCTCATTTAACTTCACCTGTACCATTCTTGATGTCACATTGTAAGAAAATTGATTCTTTACCATGTGCTTGGAGCACATGGTAAAGCCAAGCACATGGTAAAGAATTCTTTTTTTTTTCAGAATGGTGAAGATATGATGTACTTTCCACCGAAATAGGTCAATGAGGAGTTTCTTTCATATATATAAAGTTCTATATCATATGTTTACCAACTTAAAATGGGACCAACAAGAAACATAAACACATAAAGGCCGTCAGATAAAAAAAGAGTCATCACAATCGGTAAACAATCAGCAAAGGTATCGCGGTATTACCAACCTTTTCTTGTATCCCAATAACCATGCTATCCAGCTTCTCCGGAGGATAATATGGAGATCCATGCGCTGAGAACCTTACGTCGAGGAAGTTGTCCTTCACCGTCACTTTGCTGAAGATCGTGAAAACGTCTACGTTGTCTAAAGAAGTGTTGTAGAGTTTTGACAAGCGGTGGTGGAGCTTCTCTTTTTTACTCGTGCCCTGAGGGAAAGAGAGAAAAGAACCTTATTTTTATAACTGTTAGTGGATGGACTGGGCTGGATACATTCCAAAAGAGTCAAAAGTACAGCAACGAGATCTATAAATTGGAACTATAAAGGAAAATTTAAGGTCGGCTATCTAAAGCAGCCTCGCGGCGGATCAGGTTAGCGAGGCTTCTAAAAGATGAGCGACACCTGTAGGTGACGGTCAGTGACAATTCGAGACAGGAGTGACATTCAAAGCTCTTTTGGAGTGAGAGTTGTCACGGGCATACTGTCGTTTGTCTGTACGATCCCTTAGACGAGGTAAAAAGTTTCGGATATGTCAGAATCATCGGTTCTACAACTATAATATCTAACAAAATATATTAAAAAAATATGGTAAAAAAACCTTTTACCGAGTGGTACATAGTTTACAGAATTCGAAAAAAAAAATAACTTCATTGCAATTGACGTTCTTCTGAACGCAAAAAAGAATTTTCCCTATTACTCGACATATGTTCCTAAGGACAAGTTATTCTATAATAAAACAATAAAAGGTAGTTATTATTTTATTATAGAATAACTTTTCCTTAGGAACATAAAAGTTATTCTGTATGATGGATAGACTGAACTAACCCTCAAATAGTTTTAGTATATTCTGTTAACTTGTAACTTTATTTCTGTTGTTACAGATGCAATATCCTTGTCAAGGATACAGCAGCTGCAACAACAGAAATAAAGTTACCTTGTCCCTTACGAGGTTAGAACTGTCCATCTCCTCGATTTTGCTTTGTAGCAGCTACTAGCCAGTAATCAATTTATGCACAAGCGTACCGCAAGCTTAGAGCTCTCTAATACTCGTATATGGCAGTCGGGAAACTAGCCCGAGTTGTGACGGAACAAGGGAAACTATATAAATGAAATATACGAGTATGCACGGGATTAAATAAAATAGCTACCTATTGTTAATTCTGACACTCGATCGTTCTAACATTTGCACTCAGTACCAATAAGTTCATTTTGACACTGGCTCATTTCGTCAAGAACTACACGACTTTTATTGCATATAAGAATGGTAACAAATGTCTGTTATTCATTTTGACTCTCGTATTAATTACCACAAAGTCGATCGAACCATTTGGACGTTCAATCATGTGAACAGCTATGGGTAAATATTACATTTCACAGCCTCAGCATTGTGTTTCTTTTTATCAGTATAAGTAGATTCGAGAATATCGAGAATATGGCAAGAACTGATTAACATCCTGAATAGTTCTTTGAGAAAATCGACACGAATAGAAGACAAATGTACAAATAAATGGATTATATCTGTTTTCCGGAAAACATCCGTATTTTCGCACACGACTAGTTAGAAACTTGCGAGGTCCCGACTCCACGCGCGCCGCCGCCCTGGGGATTTGTTCGCAGTTAGTTCATATTTGTTTTATGCGATTTGTTGTTTAGATTTACAATGAAATGTGACTCGTACAATGATGGGATTTGTTCCAACTTTGATGTGGGTTACAGCCGATTTGATACTTTTATTTATTAACTTAATTGCACACAGTGTTATAATGACTTAATTACAATGGGTCAAACTTTTGTTGTTTCACTTTTTCTTTTGACTCAGATTGTTTCCTTTTTCCATGTTGGTCAAAAAAGAATAAACGTGTAATTTACAAACTGCTACTCTTCCCGCATAAATTGTAAAAGCCGACCAAGGTAATAGGCGAGAACTTGAATTACCTATGTCAAAACGCGTTGTGGCTAACAATCCATCACCATTTAGAATCCTTTTTTCCAACTTAACGTGTGTCATATCCAGTGGTCGGATAATCGGATGCATATTTACCTAAAGTTAATTTTTGGCTAGGAAATTATGGAAGCGGCTTCTTAAGACATATTTTTTAAATTCAAATTCCGGGATTCAAAAAACTTCTCACTAATCGATCAAGTGCATTCCACATTAGCCAACACCTGAACGTAAGTAAATATACACCTTACCCGATTTGATTCTATAATCAAAACACAAAATTTTGTCGATTCTGGAATCCTGGGATTTTTCAGATACAAAAGTGCACTCCATAACTGCCAACATCTCAACTTTAGGTAAATATGCATCCGATTATCCGACCATTGGTCATATCATAACGCAAAATGTGGCTTTAGGTCTTACGGATAAGACTCTGTCTAAACTGTTATAGATTAGGACGTAATGTTGTATATGTAGCGGAAAACATCAGTCATGTTAGAAACTTTCGAGCTAGCTGCGCGCCGCCGCTTTGGGGATTTGTTCGCAGTTAGCTCATATTTGTTTTATGCGAGTTGTTTAGATTTACAATGAAATGTGACTCGAACAATGATGGGATTTGTTCCAACTTTGATGTGGGTTACAAAGATACAAGCGAATCGATACTTTCGTTCGTCCGGTTTTTTTTTGTTTTTCCAACTTCCCGTTCATTTATACATAATAACGCTAAGTGGCATTAAGTCTTACGGATAAGGCTCTGTCTACTCCGTTATAGATTAGGACGTGATGTTGTATATGTACCGGAAAACATCAGTCTACTTAGAAACTTGCGAGCAGACTCCGAGCCGCCGCCCTGGGGATTTGTTCCTATTTGTTTTATGCGATTTGTTGTTTAGATTTACAATGAAATGTGACTCGAACAATGATGGGAATTGTTCAAACTTTCATGTTGGTTTCATACTTTTGGATTCATGTTTCTATGTTTATATATTTTGTATTATTATTTCGTACCTACTTGATATAATAAGGGTTTTTTTAAGAAATACTGGTAACATTGTCTTAAAATATTTACCTGAATTACCTACTATTTTATCCTGGCCTAATATATATATATATATATATATATATATATATATATCTTATCACTATCAGGAACTATCCTTATGTTTTGTTCTAGAGTGTGTTTACAATCGGACACTCTTTATAAGCCTACAAAATGTCCCATTTTTTGGAAAAGGCCAAACAATTATGTTAACTACATTTTTTTTTAATTAGTTACTTAACTGAATATAAAAGCTTCAAAAGTGAATTCGACAAAACATTTTAAAATAGTATAAAATCTTTTTTCATTCTCGTATTCCACGAAATACAAAATAAGTGCTTTTAAAAATAAATACTTAAAAATGCTTTAAAAGACGAGTCAAATATTTATATATCTTCTGGGAATTTTCAACAAAAATATGTGCTTTTATTATGGAAAGACGTTTTTCTTTTGAAACAGTGTTTAGCTTAGTTCTGAATTATTCATCTAGATCAAATACTGGGCGAGGACAATCTTGCGACTTCGTTTAGATGTCTAGACTACAGTTTAAACCAATTTGTTTTTAACCTAGGTTGAATACAAAACAGGAGTTTTTAATTTGTTCTTGCGTAGTTTTATTTTATTGCTGAAAGTATTTATAGTATGTTCTTTATTCTTTCGTATAACAGTATTTTGTGCAACAGTTGTATAAGGACGGTCAAAAAATTGCGAGTGGTGCAGTGGCATAAGGAGACGCCATCGAGCATATTTTGACGTACTTTTACAACGTTGCATAAAATATAAAAATAAACAAAATAAAATATGAAAATGTTTGACATACTATGTTAGGCAGATACTATATCTATGGTGTTCTTTTTTTAATTTGATGTTCACTTTTTAGTGACTATATTTTTAAAAAGTTTTTCTTATTTTGACAGTTAATAATTCATTTCGGAAAGTTTTATTTTTAATACAAACTGTATGAATTCTGTTGTTATTTAAGTTGGTTAATGTGCTTCTTTGTTAAGTTAGTGTTGATCGAGTAAAACCTTAACCTAAGTGCATCCATATACGAAATGGAACATAGATATAAAAATAAATATTCTAGGTCTATAGCTATACCTATAAGTATCTTTTTAGCGAAATACATGTGCTATTATATTAGGAATAGAGTATAGACTTTTCTGAAATCATATTATCTTTGTTCTTATATTAGTGATCGGGACCATTTAAAAGACAGGAGTAGAAAAATATTTTTTTTTATATATTTGTTTCGATATATTTTATCACCTATAACGAGCGATTTATCTAATTGATTTTAATTCTGTTCACAGTTCTTCGTTCGTCTAACAGGTTTCGAATCATTTCACAGTGAAGTAGTCGTATAAAAAGGACGTACTTAGCAAGATTTTTGACATAAAATGAAAAAAAAAACAGGAATCGGTGAAACCTGATGTTGAAAAAGTTGAAAAAACATCAGGTGAAAAACCTGATGTTAAATTAAAGATGACGATCCAAGATGAATCTAGCTGGAAAGGAAAATAAAAGATGTATTTTTTACTCACATCAGCTTCAGGGATGATGAAATCCTCAGCAGTAACGTTGATGAACCGGATCGATCCGGATTTGTCCACGGCCTCCTCTGGGATCTCCTTGATGGTGACGTTGACGGTCGCCTCCACCCAGTGGAAAGGCACCTTCGGCTGGTTCTCTTCTGTCACCTGTCCGAAATATAATATTAAGAAACAACTATTGGTTGTAAGTGTCGTAACAATCTTTTTGATACTACATTATACAACCAGACGGATGAAATAAAGACTGTCTCAAATCGAAGACATTAACCGCACGAGCAAAAGGCGAGGTTGATAAATGTGATCTTACCATCACCCCTGGCGTATAGATAGCTACTATTTTACGTATTTAGTTATAGGAAAGTTTAGAAATTTACGAATTCAATAAAAACTTAAGTTACGCAGCCAGTGTTCTTGGCGCCATGGCGCCTTTTGGATTAGTAAATTATCATTTTTCATAAGGTTTAATTTGAATAAAATTCTCAATCATTCTCTTTATAAAAAAAAAAATAACTTACATTAAATCTCAACAAATAAGTCCCATTTGGGGTGCCCTGCTTCATCGTAATCATGCCATTCTTGCTGTGCACATCAAAGTAGGGACTCCTAGCTTCGTAGGACGGAATCCACATGAAACGCTTGTCCGGAAGGTCCCAGTCGTCCGGATCTTCGACGTACACCCGTCCGATTTCCGTGTCCGGCGCTTCACCCTGGAAAAAAGGATAAAATTAGTATTTCGCTTTATAATTCTTGTGGAATATAATCTGTTTCAAGAATGCCTGGTTATAAAAAATGGGTACTAAAATATAAATCTGTTAAAATTGACGCCATTTCTGGAAATAGTAGGATAGTTACATCACAAGAACAAAACTACGACGGAAAACTAATGATACTAAGTAAATGCTTTTTGCGATCTTTCTGCTTGAACTTATAGATAGCGCTCATACAAGCGCCATAAATAAAGTATTATAAAAACCGTTTCCAATTCAATATTCATATTTTTTGAGTACTTTATGTAGGTATCATTTATGTACCCTATTGTTTGTGTAATATCAAAATATAGTTTAAGAATGCTACAAGTAGCGCCATCTAGCGCTTGATATCGAATACTATGTGTATGCACTCAATAAATAAAAGCTTCAGTCTGTTACCACACCGCACGACGTTGTTTCATTTTAATAGGTTATGGTGCCCAGACGCCAAAAGTAATTTTTTTTAGCTAGGGAAGTTAGTTTTCAGTGTAGCGTAGTTGTTTAGCTTAGGTCGCGCGTGACAAGAAAAGACCATGCCGACAAATTACTTGGTCAACGTACCTAAACTGAAGGGACGCGAAAACTATTCCGAATGGTGCTTCGCCGCGGAGAATTTTCTGATTCTGGAAGACATGGTGCATTGTATAAAACCTGTCGCCGGGAAGACTGCAGAAGCCGCTGATGATGCGAGGACCAAGGCTAAATTGATTCTAACCATTGACTCATCACTTTACGTGCACATCAAGAATGTCAAGACGTCACTGGAGCTTTGAAATAAGCTACGAGCCCTATTCGATGATTCTGGTTTCACAAGACGCATAAGTTTACTCAGAAGTCTCATCTCAATACGCCTGGAAAATTGTAATTCAATGACGAGTTACGTGACGCAAATGGTCGAAACGGGTCAGAAATTGAGCGGGACAGGCTTTCGAATAAGTGACGAGTGGATTGGCTGTTTATTACTGGCAGGATTGACTGAAAAGTTTTCGCCGATGATAATGGCGATTGAGCATTCAGGTATCGCCATTACAACAGACGCCATTAAATCCAAGTTGATGGACATGGAGGAAACGGATGTGAAAGAGACCGGTAGTGAAGTTAGCAGCGCATTTGCGAGCGCGCAGAGAGGACAACGTACAAATAAAAATAAGAAGTTGTCTACGTCAACTGTCAAAAGCAAAGATGTCGGAAATGACAGATCAAACGTCAGATGCTACAAATGTAAGCAACTTGGTCATTACCGTAATCAGTGTTCATTTACTGATAAAAATACTTCAAGGAAAGAATCAAACGCATTTAGTGCGGTGTTCCTAAGTGGAAATTTCAATATAAATGAGTGGTACATCGACTCCGGCGCCAGCGTTCACTTAACAGCAAATGAAAGTTGGGTTATGAATGCGTCGTATGAAGGAAAACAAGAAATTATTGTGGCAAACAATGAAAAATTGTCAGTGTTGTGCTCTGGCGATGTGAAGATCACGACGACCGCTGAAAGCTGTAACTATGACATTATTGTGGAAGGAGTATTTTGTGTTCCAAGCTTGACAACAAACTTGCTATCCGTTAGCCAACTGATCAAGAAAGGTAACAGTGTGTCGTTTACCAATGACGGCTGTTTAGTTTACAATCGGAAGAATGAGCTGGTGGCAACTGCATTGTTGATGAATGGAGTTTACAAAGTCAACCTGTGTAAACAAGATAATTTAGTTGCTTCAGTAGTGTCAGGAGTTGTGTGGCATCGTAGACTTGGGCATGTTAATAAGGATTACTTGAACCAGATGAAGACTGCTGTGGAAGGTATGTCTATTGATGAGAAAGTTGACATAAGTAAATCAAATTGTACTATATGTTGCGAGGCCAAGCAGTGTCGATTACCGTTCAAGAGCACTGGTGAGAGAAGCAGCAACCTGTTAGATATTGTGCACACAGATGTTTGTGGCCCAATGGAAAACATATCTATAGGTGGTTCGAGATACTTCTTACTGTTCGTAGATGACCACAGTCGTATGGCTTTTGTTTATTTTATGAAATACAAGAACGAAGCTTTAAAATATTTCAAACAGTTTAAAGCCATGGTGGAGAATCAGTTGAGGACGACAATCAAAGTATTAAGAAGTGATAATGGGCTAGAGTACTGCAACCATGAGTTTGATGAAGTTTTGAACAAAGCTGGCATAATCCATCACAAAATGAACCCATACACGCCTCAGCAAAATGGTTTATGTGAACGCTTTAACAGAACAATAGTCGAGAAAGCTAGATGCTTGCTCTTTGATGCTAACCTTGGCAAAGAGTTCTGGGGTGAGGCCACAAACACAGCAGTATATTTACAAAACCGTACCGTGGCACCAGCATTGGGCGGAAAGACTCCGTATGAAATATGGACTGGTAGAAAACCAGATGTCAGTCATATTCGAATATTTGGGAGTATTGTAATGGTCCATGTGAATAAAGAGAAGAGGTCAAAATGGGATAAGAAATCAACTAAATGTATACTGATTGGATTTCCAGATAATGTCAAGGGCTACAGAGTGTATGATCCTAAGAAAAGGACTGTAACCACAAGCAGAGATGTTATAATTATGGAAAAGGAATCTACATTGATGGAGGTTACATCTGAAGGCGATGAACAGGAATGTGTGACTGATAGACAGTCAGAAGAGAGCCCAAAACCACAGGATTCAGTGGGGGATGATGACACAGATTCGACATTGAAAGAGATTGAGGATGATTCGTCTTCAGATTATGTGCCGAGTGACTATGAGGATTCTGTGGAAGCCATGAATGAGGTGGACCCTAAAGATAGACCTATCAGGGAGCGTCGTGCACCAGATAGATATGGTTTTGGTGGAATTGGTTACTCAGAAAATAATATAGACTGTGCGACTGATCTTACACTGAAGCAAGCTTTGGCAGGGCCTGAACGGAACCAGTGGTTGCAGGCTGTCAAAGATGAGTTGAAATGCTTCGAGGACAATGGTGCGTGGGAAGTGGTAGATGTTCCTAGTGATGGTACCATTGTGCAGTGCAAGTGGGTGTTAAAGAAAAAGATTGAACCAGACAATAAAGTGCGTTTTCGTGCAAGATTAGTGGCTAAGGGCTTCACTCAACAACTAGGTGTGGACTATGCAGAGACATTTTCACCTGTAGTTAGACATAGTACTTTAAGATTGCTTTTTGCCTTGTCTGTGAAACTACAACTTGATATCACACATTTGGATGTGATAACTGCATTCTTGAATGGCGATCTAAAAGAGAATATTTTTATGCAAATGCCAGAAGGATTCAATTGTAGACACACTAATAAAGTTCTTAAATTGAAGAAAGCCATTTATGGATTGAGGCAGTCATCAAGAATGTGGTACAATAAAGTAGATATTTGCTTAACTGAAAACGGATATTCTAAGTCCAAATATGAACCTTGTTTGTATATCAGAAACGAAGGCAAAAATAAGACTATAATTGCATTATATGTTGATGATTTTTTCGTTTTTTCAAACTGTACTAAAGAAACTGATAGATTAAAATCTGTACTAAAATCTAAATTTAAGATTAAAGATTTAGGTCAAGTAAGACAATGTCTTGGTATGTCAGTTTGCTATGACAAAGAGAATAAAGTGTTAACTTTAGATCAAAGTAACTACATTGATCAGTTATTGTCAAAGTTTAACTTAGAAAATTGTAAAACTGTTGATACACCAATGGAAAATGGATTAAAGTTACCTAAAGACAAGAACTGCGATAGGAGTTTACCTTATCAGCAACTAATAGGGTGTTTGATGTATCTAGCTATACTTACACGTCCCGATATTGCTTTCGCAGTTGGTTACTTAAGTCAGTTTAATAATTGTTACAATAAAGAGCATTGGCTTCATGCAAAACGCATCTTGAGATATCTTAAGAAAACCAAAGAATATTGTATTAGATATGATGGAACGGGCAATACAGAAATAATGGGTTATGTAGATGCAGATTGGGGTAGCGATACCAATGATAGAAAATCATGTACTGGTTTTTGTTTTAGTCTCTCCGGGGCTGTTATCTCATGGAGTAGTAAGAAACAACATAATGTAGCTCTTTCAAGTACAGAAGCTGAGTACATAGGCATATCAGAGAGTTGTAAAGAAGCTATATACCTAAGAAATTTGTATGAAGAAATTACTGGTAGTTGTAATGCTGTTGTTATATTTAACGATAATCAGAGTGCCCATAAACTTTTGCAAAATACAGTTTTTCATGGTAGGTCTAAGCACATAGACATTAGATACCATTTCAGTAGGGAATGTTTAACTAATGGTATTGTAAAAGTTAAGTATCTGTCAACAGATGATATGGCTGCAGATGTACTAACTAAATCCCTAAGTTATGTTAAACATAGTAGATTTTTAAAATTGATGGGCATAGTGAATTTGTAATATTTTGATATAGTGGGGGTATTGTTTGTGTAATATCAAAATATAGTTTAAGAATGCTACAAGTAGCGCCATCTAGCGCTTGATATCGAATACTATGTGTATGCACTCAATAAATAAAAGCTTCAGTCTGTTACCACACCGCACGACGTTGTTTCATTTTAATATACCCAATAAGTTTTAAAAATAAAAGAAAACCACAAATTTCAAACACATGCATAAACATAAATAACAATATAATACAAAAATATGTGAAAACTAGCAAAACAAAAATAATAAGAATCCAAATGGCAAAATCTATGACCGAAATCGCGATATTATATTTTATGGGCAGTTAAGCTCGTATAACGACCCTCCTTAATATGTTCAGGGCAACGATGTATTAACTATAGATGACGCCTCGCATACAAATTCTAAGCTGGAAAATGTCCGACGCCACATATGGCTACGTAGAGCAGGGATGTATTTCATATTTAAAACCTGAGAATCAAATAGAATCCAAAGAAAATTTGGCTTTTAAGCACAAGGGGCTCAGTTACGAGTATATTAGAATAAGTGCAGGTGCAAGAGAGAGGAAAAATTTCGACGTTAAATATAAAAGTTTGTTAAAAATGTGGACTTGATACACGAAAAGTTCTATTTGAGTCAAACGCTCTTCTTATTATCGAGTGCTTGCTTTTGGAGACTTTTTGAGCATTGGTGCTACATCTGCAGGTTTCTGTATCAAAGGTTCAGAGACGAAATAATGGAAATCATTTTATTGGTATACGCACTGCGTGTTAATTTTCAAATTCATTCTCTAAATTGGTTGTTAAACGTTGTATTAAGTAATTAAGTCGTTTTGAATAATGGAAATGTTACAGTTCAAAAAGGTAATAATTTAAATGAAAATAAGCAGTTTTTTTTAATAGGATGGAATTAACGGATATTAATAATTCAGATTATTTTGGGAGAAGTTTCAAAACAGTATAAAATGAAAAACGATTAAGTAGGTACTTTGAGGACCCATTTTTGCAATTTTTAAATAGGTAACTTTTTCTGTATTGCGATTATTTTGTGGCAAGTTCTGACATTCCCAGAACAACAAGTTCTTTCTACACATTAATTGGATTATAGTCATATAAGGAATTGGTTTGTAGAAGTAAAAAAATATATTAACCGTATTTCTCCGTCTTTCTTTGAGAATGTAATATCAGCTGAATAGGCATGACGAATGGAAACATACTTTAAGCCCATCGTTCAAATTATTAAATTATATAGAACAAGTATTTTTTTATATTCTCTAAAAACAAAAAATACGATACAATTGTACGATCGACTAGATACGATTTTTACTTAGCGGTGACATTGCAAGCCCCTCCAGAACTTAAATGCTCCGTATCTTTGTGAATTATTACTTTATTAGTAAACTGAAAAATATGGGGCCATTATTTTTGGATAATCTAAAAGACGGACTAATTACACTTATACTTTTCTGACCCTGTCTTTACCCCTATTGCTTTAAAATTGTGCACTAAATAATATAATCCTGTCTCAAAAACGTACATTCAAAATTAATATTTTAAAACTAAACCAACAAGACCCAAATAATAAAAATAAATGGTAACCCGTAACACAGGTTTTCGGAAACCTATCATAGGCACTCCACATCTTTTATTGATTATTTAATTACAAATGTGTTTATTTTGATTACCTTTTAAGTTACAGTAAGTTTTTTGTGCAAGAAAATAATATCATCATCATCATCATCATATCAGCCATAGGAAGTCCACTGTTGGACATAGGCCTCCCCCAAGGATTTCCAAAACGACCGATCGGAAGCGGCCTGCATCCAGCGCCTCCCTGCAACCTTGCTCAGGTCATCTGACCTTCTAGCAGGTGGGTGTCCTACGCTGCGCTTGCCGGTACGTGGCCGCCATTCGAGAACCTTTCTACCCCATCGGCCATCGGTTCTTCGCGCTATGTGCCCCGCCCACTGCCACTTCAATGAGCTAATCCGCTTGGATATGTCGGTGACCTTCGTTCTCCTACGAATTTCCTCATTTCTGATTCGATCGCGTAGAGAAACACCGAGCATAGTCCTCTCCATAGCCCGCTGAGCGACCTTGAGCCTTCTTATGAGACCCATAGTAAGGGACCACGTTTCAGAGCCATAAGTCATCACTGGTAACACACATTGATTAAACACTTTTGTCTTGAGGCACTGAGGTATTTTAGACGATATAAATATATAAATAAATATACATTAATTTATTATTATTGTTTATACTGTATTCAACAAACCAAGTACTCCAAGTCTCAAATATTAATTCTAAAGCACAAGCGGGCACAGATTATGAAATCAAAATGTCGTCAAATCGCGGCGGTTCGGCTTTGTTACGGTTACTCAATCTTTCAGCTTGAAACTTGCGGGTATTGTGTTTCGGACTAACCCGATTTAGCGGGTAAGCTTGTCGTTTAAACGAACTTCGAGCAGAAGTATGCTCCGTTTACTTTAGGCTAGCACTGTACTGTAGCTCCAATAGACCAAGCCAGTAGGTCAAAAAACGTTACTTATCTAAGAGATAAATTTAAAGGGGCTACCTAAATTTTCCGGGGTCCAGTGCTGCCACCATTTGAAATAAATCATTTAAAAGAAATCAGAGATATCATTTAAAATTTGGCTTTGATCAGACCCTTGATAACCCTTTTAACTATTTTATGAACTACTGTTTACAGTTTAAAGTGAAATCGTGAAGCTTTTCTACGCACGATTGCGAAGAATGGCCACTTTTGGCGTATGTGCGTAGAAAAGCTTCACGTTCTCACTTTAAAAGAGTTAAAAATTCAGCTAGCCCCTTAATGACCACACCAATTTAGCGTATGGTACATACTTAATGTTTAGAAGTGTTCCATTGAGCTAGTACATGCGTCACTTGAGTGTACATTACTTGTAAGTATAGTTTAATTTTTAACTAGACTTAACGAGGTACGGCATAGAATAAGTACTAGTACTCACGTACAGAAGTCTAATTCTAAAAAGAAATTCAAAGAAATATCTACTTAATGTTGTTAAAGACATGGTTTAATTTAGCTCGCTTCAGAAATCGATACCTCCTCCGTTAAGATACCTAGAATTTCGGTTGCAAGCCAATTTCATCCTTATTACTCTAGACAAATGGCTCATAATAGGCTAGTACCTACAAAAAACCGATTGAGTGAGCAGTATGCCAGAGTTGACTGTTGTAAGTTACTACTATCGTCAACTAGAGAACCGCGAACGTGTCGCAGGCAATGCGCAGCCAACACAGCGACGCAAGACACCGTCATGAGTTACGAGAAATAAAATAATTGATAGTCAATGTCTAACATAAGAAATCCTTTTAATTTTCGTCCGTAAAAGTCTTATATTCACCTACCTAGTTAATGGTTATGTGATTTTTTTCATCCCAAATAAGTATTCAACGTACATACCTAGGTTATATACGAGTATATATCGTGTATAAATCAGTTTTCGTAATAAAACCATATTTACTCGTACCTTAGAATACCTATCGTATAATAATTCATAATATTCTAAATAGGTACGTACAAGATAATTTCACAATAATCACTAAAGTAAACCTTAACTTTCAGTGTCCTTAGGAAGCTTAAAAATATTAAATTTGGATTGCAATCCTTAAGCAAATAAACAATGCACAGTTATTTTTTGTGCCTTTTCTTTTTCTTTCCATGTCGACGAAGTTGGTGAACACAGGTAAACGAGCCGCGCGTGCGTCACTCGCTCACTGCTTGTTAGCGATAGCGAGTCGTCCCTGCTGAACTTCCCCTTTCGAAGCGGTCGCAATGCGAAGGTATATTTACGATACCTACACGCGAAGTGAATCAGGCCTGGTACGGGTTTTGTTTTTCGTGTATGTAAGTGGCCAACACTGGTGTCAGATTTTTTTTAGGCTGCCTAAAGGCATCTGACATAGCTTGACGACTGCCATACAATGATGACAGCCGGGACCAACGGCTTATACGTGCCTTCCGAAGCACGGTACTGGTACTGGTACTAGTACGGCACTGGTGCGGGTAAGCCGGTTGGTCAAAAATATTTAAAGTAAAAGAAAGGCCTGAGGAAATTAACAAGTCCTGCACAGGACAGAACTGGCTACTTAATTCACAGCTTGATATGACTTCTTTTCATTATGGGTGAGGTGATAGACCCAAGGACTAGTCGTTGAAACTGATGAGACTAGTTGAGTGAGTTCAGTAGGTTAAAAAACTTACGAAAATACTCTTACTCGAAAACTAAGCGTATGTGAACGAGTATCTTTGAAAAATAGTCTTTAAAATCTTATGCCGAAGACTCTATATTTATCGAGTAAGCGAAGTGCTACTTCATCAAAAAGAAAATAATAAAGTTAAAAGTTAAGGTGTTAGTGGAAAAATAACTGAATTTTCTCTCACAATGGAACTTTCAATGATGGGTGTAATATTTCGTCGAGTATCTTGTTGTTTATTTTACTAATACATCAAAGATATTTACTTTTGCCCAGCTAAAATTGTACTGGCAATTCGCTCCGAACTATTAACTTTCAAACCATTTACAATCCCATATTTATTTATTTTATCAAACTTTATTGTTCCAACCAAAGTACAAATATACTTTTAACAAATGGTGTACTTAACTCTCCGTATCTTGACTGCCTAAAGCGATTTGGCTCGTGTTTGAACTTAACATGACAGGTCTCATGTTCTCATATGCCGATAATAGTCATATACCGAATTACATACATGCCTACATACAAACTCTGGATTGTCCAAGAGTCAAAGTAGTCATGGAACTTAGACAGATGAGCGACAGCATAACAACGACAGTTCGCGAACCTGGTTGGCGACGGTCGGCGACCAGTGTTGCGAGTCGTTAATAATCACGCGACGGCAGGCTTGTGTCACTGCCATTTTAGGTATCGAAAATATACCTTTATTATTAATATGCGCGCGGCGACCACTCCGGAGTGGTAAATTCAGTTATATGAATCGTTTGGCTAGAGTTATAAGGACATCCATTGCAAAAATAATCATAAACGAAGAGGTGCTGAGTTCTGACGCGAGCAAAATTAAACCTTAGCGCTAACCACATTAGGTACATATTTCTTTGAATTTCTTTCCTAAGTCTTTACTGATTAGTTTCTTCTATAAGTGAGTATTAGTACTTATTCTGTGGCGACGGTCGCCGATTGTCGCCAAGTGTCACTGCTGTCGCGAACTTTTATTGCTGTCTCTGTTTAGACAGCAGTACGAGCCAACGATCACCGACAGGTGTCCCTAACTATCGCTGGCTCTAGTAGCGCGTCTCTAACAGCCTTAACAGAACTTCGCTCGCTTGTTCAATGAATATCTAATCAAGGTAAACGAAGCATGAGTACAGTGGGCAGTGCTTCATTAAGAGGGGCGTTAAGCAACTTCTCGCTACGAATTAGGGAATGCGGTATTGTGACGTAACAATCCGGACATCTATTGTAAATTCTGTTTTACGTTGCCAAAAACTGTTTTACCAACATTCTCAATGACATAAACTAAAACACTTGAATCAGAACGAAGACTGCCTCCGTGGTCCAGTGGTCAAGGCGTTCGCCTTGTGACCCGGAGGTCATGGGTTCGATTCCCACTGGGAAGCATACTTTGTGAAAAGTTGTTTCCGGTATGGATAGGATATTGCAGGCTTGAATCACCTGATTATCCGAAAAGAAAGATGATTCCGTGTTTCGGAAGGCACGTAAAACTGTGGGTCCCGAATGCCACCTAGCGTTTGACCATCAAACTATCCAAGGATTGGTTCCTGGATTGCCCTTTGGGTTGTGGAGGTCAGACGGCAGTCGCTCTGTGTAAAAACCAGGAACCTCGTCAAATCTCCTTGGTTAGGTAGCGGACCCCGGGCTCTGAAGCGTTACTGCTGAGGATGCAACCGGGAATACGCTCGGATGATAATGATGATGACTTGAATCAGAACGAAATATTTCAGCGATTAAATAAATTAAAGAAACCTCTAAGTCACTATACTTATTTTAATACAAATTCCACCTCAAAATCTTAATAGTGAATTTAATACCTTTCGGTTTCACTTAAATTAATCTTAAAGAGAAGACATTGCATTTTTTAAATTATTAATATGGAATATTTAAACTTTAACCCTCATATTCATAAAAAAACATCAACCGTTTTCTTAGCCTGTTTTAGTTAAAATATGTTTTGTCTCGTTCTTACTATGTTAAATATTGACAAGACGAGCAGAAAACATATTTTAGCTAAAATAGGTTAGCAAACAGTTGATACTTTTTATGAATAAGCGGGTAAGTTTATAATAGAAAATAAAAATAGAAACGAAAAATAATATTATTCGATTGTTAGATTTTTGGGAGGAGTAGGATAAATTCAGGTTACTGAAAAATGTTCTTCCACAGATGGCTTATATGTTTTAAACCAACGACGCGCAAAATGATGGACAATGTTCTTAACATACTTACCTAAATACAAAGTTGCCAACTAAGCAAAATATACAATCCACACGCCACGGGATCCGCAGTAACTCACGGGAATCAGGGCGAGGTAGTAAAAACTGCCTCCATAATCCCTGTTTATACCACCCGCACTAAACCTACTTTCATTAAAGCAAAATTAACATTTTAATAACCATATATTATTATATTAAACAGCGCGTTGCCATAAACGTTTATGTTATATCGAATTGGCACTTAATTATTCATCGGTGTAGCCAAATACAGTGGAATTTGAATGTGATGGAATCCTGTAATCATAAAATGTCACAAAAAGCTTCCTAAATTCATTAGGCAATTTCGCCATTGTCACGGTTGCATAAAGTTTTGTATAGGAAAACAAACCCTGACTGTACATGTCTATGATCCCTTTAACGATTAGCCAATACGATACTAGTTTCATTTTATTTTAGTACGGTTAACTCTATGATGGAACGCTCTTTTACTACCATTTATTTAACACTTATGATCCGTTTTGCATCGAAATTTACGATCTCTCTTACTGATGATTTTTTATTTTAAGTACGGTTAGGCAACTAACCGTATTTAACATATTTTGATATTTTAAGTTGGCTAACCGGTTAATATTTTATCCATAGTTAAACAATAACCGTCATATTATAAAACCCAGACTAACTTTGTTACTAGGTTTAAACCATTATCCGACCAAATCAAGTTGACATCTACAAATATCACACTATCTCACCTGTCAATGTCAA
The DNA here is from genome assembly GCA_943193695.1 of Acrobasis suavella. Lineage (NCBI taxonomy): Eukaryota > Metazoa > Arthropoda > Insecta > Lepidoptera > Pyralidae > Acrobasis > Acrobasis suavella. Next base: position 38,734,446 of record OW971928.1, read on the forward strand.
CTTCATTTTGGACGGATAATGGTTTAAACCTAGTAACAAAATTAGTCTGGGTTTTATAATAAGATGGTAAGTGACGAACTGTGGTCTAGTGGTCATCATGCTAGGCTGTCACACCGGAGGTCCCGGGTTCGATCCCCAGTTAGGTCAAGATGGAAATTGATCTTTTTCAGATCGACCAAGTCTTGGATGTTTATCCATATATGTAGATGTTATAAAATATAATATCGTTGAGTTAGTATTCCATAACACAAGTCTCGAACTTACTTTGTAGCTCAATCTATGTGATATATTGGTATGGTTGTTCATAATTTTAAAGGTTAAATACTCATTGAGGAATTTAAATCACTACCTTCGTTTAAGGTAAAACGATTTCTTTCAAATGAGCTATTATTTAGTAAGATTATTAGGTACCTAACTTATATTAGTTTTGTGACCTAACTATTACTTAAAATCAACTAAAAAGCTTTATAGTAACATTAACTACAGCTACACAGCTTTGACGTATGAGTATAACGGTGACATTACTGGGGTAGTAAAACGTTAAGTCACATTCCACTAAAGCGGAGAATAGAGGAGAAGAGCGGAGATATTAAAACAACCAACAGTTATATCGTGGTTATATCGCCTCATCATTAAATCCAAATAATGGTTTCAGAGTTTTCTTGCCCATTTCGCATGATTTTTGGCTAACCAAGCAGAGTACAAAGTGTTGTTATTTTGTGGCAGTTAAAAACGAAGTTGTTTTTTTGAAGAAAAAAGCTAAGGAGATATTTAAACAAACAACAAAAAAAAAGGTTCCGGATTTTTCTTCTACATTTCGTTTGGTCTATGGCTAACCAGGCAGAAATAAGTTATCATAATTATGTAGTATCAACGGTATCAAAGCGAAACTGTTTTATTGATGCAAGCAAGACAGCAGAAGTACTTCAGTGAAGTAACTCTATTAAAACATCTCCACTCATCTCCGCCGATCCTCATTTTAATGGATTTAGGAACTAATTCCGTAATAACAGCGACTAGGATGAACACCGTAAAATTGTTAACTGTGTTCATAAACAGCCATGAATTCAGGACTTTCATACTTCATATTCTGTAAAAGAGAGCTGAATACAAATTACTACATGAAAGACATCTCAGCTATGTCTGAATGAAACGGGTCTCTCAACCCTCGGAATTTTTAATTAAAACATTTAAAAGACAATATTCATAAGATATGAACGGAGCAAAATGTTGTGGTTAAACCAGGTTGTAAAAGTGGCCGTTTTTTGCAAATGTGCGTAGAAAAGCTTCACTTTCTTACTTCAAACTGTAAACAGTATGTCATAAAATTGTTTAAAGGGTTACTAGGGCTTTTTCAAGACCAAATTTTAAATGATATCTCCTTTTTTGTTTCCTTTCAAATAATTTATTCCAAATAGGGGCAGCACTGGAACCCAAAAAATACAAGTATCCCCTTAATTAATACATTTCAAAAACATATAAATTGTTACCCGTAATCGTGATGTCAGAAAAAAATATTTAGATCTGCAGTGGACGTTATGCGGCTGACATGACGATGATTTCTTTCGGGATGTACAATTTATGAAAAAAATAAATACTGGAACATCAAACTTATTCTATTTCATACCTAAATAAATACGGAGCTGGTATAATATTCAAAGCTTTATTAAAATTTCACATCCACAATCGACATTTTGCGAAATTCTAGCCTTAATTAAGTCAACTCAAGGAAAACCCAATTACCATTCCGTAACTACATAAATACAATTTCTGATATGAAAATCAATTGAGTGAAAAACATCTCGAAAATTCACAAAGTGGGGAAGTTCGTGATCTAATTACTGGCTCGAGTCTAACAAAATCTGCTAAATAAATTAAAAAGTTGTTTCACCATCCAGTACAATTTGACCGGAATAATAAGGGAAAAGCGACGGGGACCATTCTTGTAAAATAGTATTATAAATTGTAACCATTACAAAAAATGGAAAAGCGGAAATAAGAGCACGTACCGACCGGAAGCATTCTTGTCAAATTGATAACTTGTAAAAATAACAAAAAATGAAAAAGAGAAAACAAGAGCACGTATCGACTATCATTCTCTATATAATATGTAAAGTATACGATAAGATTCCTTACACAATTATGCTAAAAGTGGCCTTTGGGTCTTATGTCCTTATGTATCCCGTGAGTGAGAAATGAATATGTATAAATATCGTATCAAGAATATTCTTTATATTATTTTTATTATTTATAAAGAAAATATATAAAATAGATATATTTAAACATTTTAAATATACCTAATCAAAATATACCTTAAACATAACAATTTTGAAGATAAAATATATTTATACATTATCATAGCTACGATTATTTTACTTGTAGTATTGTGTCCAACAAATCAAAATTTACTAGAAGGCGGAATCTTTCAATTTACTAAATCTTTTAGGTGTGCTCGTGATTATTTTATAATTATGCAATATTATAATCAAATCATCATCATTTAAGCCGCATAACGTCCACTGCTAAACATAATTTATTTTATTTATAGTATTTTTTTTAATAATATTAACAGGCAAATTTCTGGGCCCGACGTTTCGGTCCTGCAACCTGGCTTTTAAAGACCCTTATTTGTAGTGAGGCGGCAAAACTTGCGAACACGACGAACGCTCCCGATAAATACAAATAAAATAATAAACATCAAAAATATTTTGTAAAATTCATTCCTATATCAATTTGAAAGTAAATTCAATACTCACATAATACCGCCAACTGTACAACTCATTGAAGTACGGTTCCGTCTGTTAGCGTTAAACAAGCAATTTTAATAATTAAAAATCTGTATAACATACAATTTATACTTATACACATATAAAAATTCACAGCAAACGAAATATTTATTTTATGTGTATCAAAATAATAGGTATTTCGCCGATTCGAATTAAGGACAGGAAAAGTAATGATTTTATAAAAATATAGTGTATAATTTTAAATATTTTTATTTAACGATGTATCGAGCGGCATATAGGATAAAATAAAACAATAAAGATAATATTTAATAGCAACCACTTTTAGTGACATAACCCTCAAATATCAAACTAACTTTTTAAAATGAATCAGACATTTCAGCCAAATGGTTATAATAAATGTTTTATTATTGTATCGCTTTTAACCATTATTTATTTGCTAGTTAACAACTTGCAAATAACTATTGTACAAATATTGCACTGGATCGTTGATGAAAAACGAAGAAAAGCCCTACAACTTTTAATATAATATGAAATTAAACAGAAAACAAAAAACAATTTGTCTTTAACTCAAGGTTGACTAAACTCCAAAAGTTGGTCATGCTGACGAGCTGATTCATTTCCCAAATCCTGTATATCCAAATTGTCCTCTATTATACGACCTCAAATGAAATTAGTTCAAAGATTAAACTTGCACTTTACAGCTAATAAAACATTTGAACGTAAAACGTAAACTATTCAAATAAAACATGTGCAATAAATAGATCTTTTGTGACAGACGTAGGTCAATACTATCCCTTTGACCTTTCTACGGTTAACTAAATAGAGTTACAATTAAATTGGCCAAGGCAAGATCCGAATCTAATATTTTATTGAAGGTTCTATTACAATACCAGATAAATATCTATTACTATATACAATATATTACGAAAAATTGTACATAATAGGTACGTTTGGTAGGACATTATAGCTATGTTACGCAACTAACCAAAACAAAATAACAATAATTTAAAAAGTATAGCAAAGATTATTCGCGGAATAAATTTGTAATAAAATAATATGCAAAAAACTTTCATCAGATTTTTACTACCGAAATTAAAGAGACATTACAAAACGATACATGCAATTAACAACTATTCAAAATTAAAAACGTTATGGATATTTGAAAATCTAATCAAAAATCTGGCGAGTAACCGAACGATTTATTTGCATTTAAAATACTTGGGTTATTTCAAACTTGTGAAAGAGAATGTATTAACTATTCATAAAATAAGAGTATTCAAAGAAAATTGGGACAATGCGATAACAAAGGAATGGTTTAGAAGTCTTAAAAAGAAAAGTTAATTAGCGGTGTTCGTCTAAAACATAACAATACAGGCCTCCAAGGGAATCGAAGAAACGTTTGACCAATAGTGGGTTGGTACATAATAATTGACCAAAAAAAAAAATGTCCACAAATATAAAAACAGGCATAATTATGTAAAAACTTCCATGAAGAAATGGTCCAAAATATGACAATGCGTCGCATAAAAAGTGACTAAGTAAGTAGGTACCTATGTAATGTAATCTTAAAAAAATAGGAACTACTGGGCATGTTAGGACATAACATCGCCGATAGGATTGACATGTAATGTAACATTATAAAACACGGACTACAAAATCCATAGCCACTGCCAGCGCACTTTCACGGTCAAAACAAAGTCACTTTTATTTCTATTGACGAAATGCACATGCACAGAGCTTCAACAAAACTCTCGCCGCGACTGCCAGCGGCGCCGCGCGTCTACAAGCGGCCGAGTTTTCTTTAAGCTATTCTACGCATTTCATGGATAGAAGTAAAGGTAATTGTTGACGATAGCTCACGCGCTATAGTGGACTGTATGACTTGAGTTCAAATTAAACAAAGAGTTCGTAGTACTAGATATTTATTAACACTTCGCTATGCCGATCTGGCTGAATACAAATTAACCTAATCACTGTTACACAATCGTTCTTTTCTTCTGATGGCTCCTCGTAGTTCTGTTCGCTGATCTGTTCGTTGGCACACCGCAGATAACACTACACAATACAACACAATACAACTAACTAAACTTACAGCTATATATACAAAATCCTAACGCTAATCGTAGTACACGGCTCGCGTTGGCCATGTACCAATAGGGACGCGTGAATATCTCCCGTCTCGCTCTACGCGTCCCGTTCTCTCCGGCCTCCCCTCCACTTCTGCCGCCAGTTGCTCACGGCGATCGGTCGGGTGCGCTGACGCTGCTGCTGTTGTCCGCAACATCCTCCTCCCGGCTGCATCCGTCGCTCGACGCAGCCTCCGCAATTGGGAGGACAACCAGCTTCTTTGTCGGCTTAATGAATGTGCCCCCGACGGTCTTGACTTCGGCGCTCCGAACGTCGCCATCGGGGCCAGTGTGTACCCGTCGCACGATGCCGCGAGGCCAGATATTCCGGGGCATCGCTGGGTCGACCACCAAGACAAGGTCGCCTGCTTTGATAGGCCGGCGACGGTCTTGGGCTCCTTGCCGCGGCACCAGATTGGGGAGATATTCGTGGATCCACCTCTTCCAAAATTGGTCCGCTAATCCTTGCGCAGCCCGCCAGGTTTTTCGGTCTGCCGTGTCACAGGGGCCTGTCGGTGGCAGGCCTGAGGATGACCCAATCAGGAAATGGTTTGGGGTCAGCGCCTCAGGATCGGCCGGGTCCGTCGAAACGTGGCTCAGGGGTCGTCCGTTGACTGCATGCTCCGCCTCCAGTAGCAGAGTGTGCAGCGTCTCTTCCTTCGGCGTCTGTTCCTTTAGCGTGGCGTGCAGCGCAGCCTTGATGGAGCGCACCAAACACTCCCATGCACCCCCTTGGTTGGGTGCTCCCGGCGGGATGAAGCGCCAGTCCACTCGTTGGACTTGCGCGTAGCTGCGTAGAGCTGGGGCCCACTCCGTGTAGGCGGAACGCAGCTCTGTGTCTGCATCACGGAAGTTGGTCCCGTTGTCGCTCCAGATCTGCTGCGGCCATCCTCGGCGGGCTGCCATGCGCCGGAGGGCCATGATAGCGGAGTCGACGTTCAGACTCCCGACGATTTCTATGTGGACCGCCCGTGTGGTGAGGCACGTGAAGAGTGCGCCCCACCTCTTCTCACGCCGGCGGCCGATGGTGACCATCATTGGCCCGAAGTAGTCGACCCCGCAGTTTGTAAAGGGTCGGTAATATGGGTCCAATCGGGCCGGTGGCAGATCTCCCAGCGGCGGTATGCGAGGTCTGGAGCGTCGCACCTTGCATAGGGCGCAGTCGCGGGCGATGAAGCGCACGGTGGGTCGTGCGCGCAGGATCCAGTAGCGCTACCGCAGGTCGTTCAACACGCGCTCGTTCGTGGCGTGTCCCGCGGCGGCGAGTTGTCTCAGCACGATCAGCCGAGTCAGGGAGTGGCGGCCGTCTAGGATGAGCGGTCGCTTCATGTTGGTGGGGATGCGGGCAGCGTCGATTCGGCCGCGCACGCGTAGAAGCCCATCTTCGATCATGGGGTCCAGCTTGGCGAGGCGGCTAGATGCCGGCAGTGGTTGGCCGGCCTGTAGTTTCTTGATTTCCTCGCTGAAGCTGTCCCATTGGGCCTTGGCTACCCACATTCGTTCAGCTCGTTCAAGATCGTGAACTTCGAGTCGGGTCGTCTTCTTTCTGCACTTGTCCACAAAGGCGATGATTGTTGCGGTAGCTCGTATGAGCCGCTCATGTGAGGAGAAGCGGCTTATATCGGGCAGGACGCCAGGCTCGTCGCACTCGTCGGCGTGGAGTGCGACCGGCGTCTCTTCTTCTTTTTGGTCCCTCCGTTCTTGGGGCCAGGCGTCTTCGGGCTCGTGGAGAAAGGCAGGCCCGGTGAACCACCTGTCATGGCGGCTTGGTGTGATGTTGGCCGCCCGTGTGGCGTTGTCGGCCACGTTGTCTGCCGTAGGCACCCATCTCCATTGGGCGACGCGGCCATGGCGTCGCTCGTCGCTGTAGTCTGGTGTTGGTGGGGCACGGTCGTGTTCTGCTGCCGTAATGTGCAGCACCGTGTCTTCGTCACGTCGATGAAGGAGGCGGGGCACGGTCCCGTAAATGACCCAGCCCAGGTCCGTGCGTGATGCAGCCGGCTCGTTGTTCTTGCCGGCCCGTAGCTCGTGCGATGTCATCAGGTGCCAGTGATCAGCACCGATGAGAAGCAGTGGCTTGGTGTTCTCTGCACAGGCCGTCTCGAGGCCTCGCAGATGTGCGTACCGCCGCGTGACGTCGCGGGGTACGCTTTGCCGGCGCAGCTCTAGCTTGCTGACGGTGCGGGCTGACAGCTTGTGGTAGGCTCGTTCGTGCAGCCCGCGGATCGAGACCTGGACCCGCTGGCTGTCCTCTCGCTGTCTTGATGAGTTGACCCCCCGAAGTGTCAGGGGGGCCGGGCTTCCCACGGCGCCAATCGCGTCCGCCAGCTTCTTATCGACTAGAGTGACGGTCGATCCTTCGTCCAGCAGGGCGTGCGTTATGACTTCGCCCGCGGGACCGTTGACCACGACGCTGCAGACTTTCAGCAGCACCGTGCGATCGTCGTTGGCAATCGACATGACTGCCTCAGCCTCTCCTCCCGTGCTGGCTGGTCGTTCTGGGGCGGCCTCTCGTTCAGGCCGGGCTTCCTCGGCATGCAGCAGTGGGTGGTGTGAGCGGGTATAGCCGTCGACCCCGCATCGCGGCGCGCTGCATGTGGCGCGTCGGTGTCGTTGCGCGATGCACCGGAAACACACCTCCGCGCTCTTCGCCCACGTCCATCGCTCTTGGACGGGCATGTCACGCAGCTTGCGGCATGCGGCCACGGTGTGTTGGTCGCCACAGCACGCACACTGCTCTGGCTTCTTCTTCGCCTCCATTGCGGTGTAAACGTGTGTCCTCTGGCTTGGCCGCTCGTTCCGTCGCCCGGACTTGGCGACGGGGTTTCTCGGCTCGGTTGTCGCCGAAGTCCTTGCCTGGGTGATGCTGCTCGACGATGTGAAGGCGTGTCGGAGAGCTCGGTCCGCTTCTTGCGTCAGGAAGTGTGACAGCGTGATTATCGACGGTTCACTCGCGCTGCAGTTGACCTCGGCGTAGTCGCACCAACGTGACTGCAAGTGCGGACTCAGCTTCTCCAAGACTTCCTGCGTCAGCATGGGGTTATATAGGTAGCCCCACTGGTCGAGGCTCTCCAACACGTTCACTATGTTCTGCAACCTCACAGCTAGTTGGTTGAGGTCGCTGGCGGTGTTGCCCGGTCGGGGCAGGCGGCGTAGGTTGTCCAGTGTCTTGCGCACGATGACCTCTGGTTGTCCGAAGCTTCGTTGCAGCGTTGTCATGACGATCTCTGGGTCGGTTGCTGAATGTAGCAGGGCGGCGACAGCTTCCCGCGCTTCCCCGCGCAGGCAATTGCGTAGGCGCGCCATGTTTTCGGCGCGCGAGAACTTGTAAATGGTCGCCGAGTCTCGCCACGCTGCTTTGAAGGGCAACCATTCGGTGGCCGCGCCGGAGAAGCTAGGCAGGTCTGTAGCTTGCCTCGGCAGCGGCCGGATCCTCGCCATCTTCTCCAGGGCCTGGGCGAGTTGCTCGATGCCGCGGCTGCGGCTCCGGGCCGGCGTCGGTGTGCGCCGCGTCTCGTTCGGCGACTGCGAGTAGCGCCGGCGGCGCTGTGTCGGCGTCGGCGAGCGCTCTAGTCGCGCTCGGCTGGCGTCCTCTTCGCGTTGCTCGTAGCGAAGAGGCGGTGGCGTTGATGCGTGGCCCGCTCTGGGCCGCCGCCGTGGACTGAGATCTTCATCCTCCCCGCGTCGCTCGCAGCGTTGAGGCGGTGACGGCGATGTGTGGCTCGCTCTGGACTGCCGTTGTGGATTGGTATCCTCGCCGCGTCGCTCGTGGCGGGAAGAGACCGGCGATGCGTGGCCCGTTCGGGGCCGCCGGTCCGGGCTGCACTCGTCGTCCCCTCCGCGTGGCTCGTAGCGGAGAGGCGGTGGCGGCGATGTGTGGCCCGCTCTGGGCCGCCGCCGTGTACTGCAATTCTCCCCGCGTCGCTCGTAGCGGGAAGAGACAGGCGATGCGTGGCCCGTTCGGGGCTGTCGGTCCGGGCTGCAGTAGTCGTCCTCTCCGCGTTGCTCGTAGCGGGAAGGCACCGGTGATTTGAAGCGAAGAGGTGGCGCTGGGTGAGAGCGGCCTTCTACAATGGGCCGCCGCTCCATACTGCGATTCTCTCCGCGTCGCTCGTAGCGGAGAGGCGGTGGCGGCGATGTGTGGCCCACTCTGGGCCGCCGGTCGGGGCTGCACTCGTCGTCCTCTCCGCGTCGCTCGTAGCGGAGAGGCGGTGGCGGCGATGTGTGGCCCGCTCGGGGCCGCTGATCAGGGCTGCAGACGTCGTCCTCTTCGCGTCGCTCGTAGCGAAAAGGTAGCGCTGGTTGAGAGCGGCCCGCAGTTCTGGGCCGCCGCTCCGGATTGCGGCTCTCGCCGACCGGCGCGTCGACTCGCCGCTCCTCCCGTGGCCGAAGTGTGTTGTCATCGTGCGGTACGGTCTGCAACCATTGGTCGCCCCGCGATCGGCTTACCTCCGCATCTGCCATGCTGCTTTCTTCCTCGATCTGTGCAATGTCGAGTTGCAACCTCTTGCGCAGTGCCTCCGCTTGCAGCTCCAATTGTTGCTGCCTGATCTCGGATAGCCGTTCGGCCGTCTCGAGCTCGAGGCGTCGGATGCGGGCGGCGCTAGTGTTCGACCGCCCAGTCCGGTTCGATGCAATGGATCGTGGAGGGCTTGTTCGGCGCGGCGCAGTGAGTCCAGTCACTGTGCTGAACGACGGTTGCAGTGTAGTCGCGGTGGTTTGCGATGGTGATGCGGGTGGCAGGTCGTAGACAAGCCCGCGCTGTAGCCCAACGATCGGTTGAGGCGCGGCTTCACAATCCGTTGAAGGGACGGCCACACTAGTGGGGACCGTACTAGCGGTGGCGGATGCACCGTCGTTCTCGCTAGCTCGTAGTTCATCCCCAGCTTGGCTCCTCGTTACGACCATTTTGAACGCCTACTCTTGAACACCGAACTTGCGCACCAGAATTCTTGAACGCCAAAGATCTTGATCGCCAAAGTTCTTGATCCGGCTCGAAGGACCATGTGTTGACGATAGCTCACGCGCTATAGTGGACTGTATGACTTGAGTTCAAATTAAACAAAGAGTTCGTAGTACTAGATATTTATTAACACTTCGCTATGCCGATCTGGCTGAATACAAATTAACCTAATCACTGTTACACAATCGTTCTTTTCTTCTGATGGCTCCTCGTAGTTCTGTTCGCTGATCTGTTCGTTGGCACACCGCAGATAACACTACACAATACAAATAACTAAACTTACAGCTATATATACAAAATCCTAACGCTAATCGTAGTACACGGCTCGCGTTGGCCATGTACCAATAGGGACGCGCGAATATCTCCCGTCTCGCTCTACGCGTCCCGTTCTCTCCGGCCTCCCCTCCACTTCTGCCGCCAGTTGCTCACGGCGATCGGTCGGGTGCGCTGACGCTGCTGCTGTTGTCCGCAACAGTAATTATGGTTTAACAGTAAAAAAGGCTGCCAACAACTGCCGTTCCGATGTGAGTTAAGCCATAGTCGAGTTGATACTGATAGATCGAGTGACAGAGGCAAAAAGGAACTTATTTTAGGAGAATATCGCTTTAAAGTACAAACTAACGTTTTATAATACAGATAAAGTAAGTAAAGATAAATTACCTTGTAATTGTACACGAATATGTTGCTATGACCAGGTGCCATAGGGTTGTCGTTCTTGTCACCTATGACGACTGTCAGGATGGAGACGCCTGTCAGCCTTGGGGATCCGGAGTCGGTGATGGCCACAGGGATCTCGTACTTCTTCTGGACTTCCCTGTCGAAGGTCACCAGTGCCGAGAGGATGTTACCTGCACAAGAAACAAATGAACAATATTTTATAGGGTTTCTAGGCATTCAGGATGCAGTACCAAAGTACCCAAACTATATAAATAAATAAGGGATGGTGAAAAAATATCACGTTAGCGGGACTTGAACCCAGTCCAGTAATACGCCCTCTGGCTGGTCTCGATACGCCCATGCCCTTACCAAATGAGCTATCATCTATCACATGTTTCACCCCGCACGCCAAATTTCTCCACCATATCCTATTCCTTTAACACGCATTAGGCTTGCGTCACCAACACTACTACCCACTATCACAAGTAAGAACTGTAACAAGGAAGTTGAAAATTTAAGTCTAAAACTGAACACGTTAGAACAAGGTATGAGGACAGGGGATCCCAGTGAGGAACGGCCTTAACGCCTATGTTTTTATACGTCCAGAGGCCAGAGTGGCACCGGGCCGAACCATGCAGGGTTCTTAGGTGCAATAGCATTGTTACCTACAACATTTGTTATTTGTAAACTTTTATAAGCAAATAAAGATTTGATTTGGTTTGGATAGACTTCTCTTGCTTACGATACGTTTTCTACTCTTCAATTCATACCGCAAGCCGCGTTAAAGAACTTCGTTCTAGAAAGCGCCTCCCTGACATGACACACAGTAATTTTTGTATTTGTATGATCTGAAATAGACACACAGTAATATTTGTATATTCTTACACAAGCATAATTTAATATAAATTCAAAGTGAAATTTTGTCACTAAAATATTATGACCACTAAACTTTGTGCATTTTGACATTTACACAATCGAACCATTGGACGTTCAGTTATGTGAACAGCTATGTACCGGAAGGATAAAACGCCGATCCTTGGCTTCATAGCAACTCAGCTTAATTACATAAAAATAAGATGAGAGAAAGAGATGATTAAAAAAACATTCCACACCTAAGGCGAAGTGAAGATTAAGGCCCGTATTAATAAACCGAGCTCAAGACTGCACTCAAGTGCGATCTCAGCTGAGTCGCTCTCAAGTCGTGATCACGCACTTAAGATGGTTGCAAATTAATAAACATATATCAACAGTGTATCACTCAAGATCGATCTTGAGAGTGCGATCTCAATTTTTTGTCGTTTTAAGCCAATTCGACTGCTTAAAGTGCCTTCCACTCACGAAGCACTGATGAGCTTATGATATTTTATTTATGGTACTTATGGTCACCCAACCAAGTGTGGACCACGGCCAGGGTTGCTTAACATGCGATACCGCTAGTAATGCATAGCTACGGCTTAACGTGCCTTCTAAAGCACGGAACGGCTCGAAATATTTTATTCTACCCATCCAAGTGCGGACCACGCCCAGCGTTACTTAACATGCGAAAGCGCTAGTTATGTATAGGTATGGCTTGACGTGCCTGCCGAAGCACGGAGGGCTTTGAGATATTTTATGCTACTTTATAGTCACCCATCCTAATTAGGACCACGCCTAGAGTTGCTTAACATGCTCATGTATAAAAGTACTAAGATACTTTCATAATACTCCACAATTGTGATTATTTGCGTTGATAACATTTTCAAAATCATTACTAACCTAAAACTTTCATACAAAATTCGTCTGACTAAAGTCATCGTCCGACCACACTCAGGAAAAACGCGTTTGAGTAGCATCTTGAGTGCGCGCTTAAGTTCTGATACTTGTTTATTAATACGTCGCTCACTCAGGTGATACGCAGAACTCAAGAGTTATGTATGGTTTATTAATTAGCACAGCAACTCAAGCTCGCACTTAAGATCGAACTCAAGAGTTGAGTGCGATTTATGAATACGGGCCTAAGTAATCTCAGTTAGCTAGAATTTGCGGATATTACTCGACATGCGAGCTAAAGCTTTAAATAAATATATAGGGACAAATAACAGTGATTGAGCTAGCCCCAAAGTAAGTTCGAGACTTGTATTATGGGATACTAACTCAACGATAACATTTTTTATAACAAATACGTATATAGTTAAACATCCAAGACCCAGGACAATTTGAAAAAAGCCATTTTCAAACTTGCCCTGACTGGGGATCGAACCGTCCCACGTTCGATGGTTCAGAGCATGTCTCTGGGTAGCGGAATAGCATGGTGACCACTACGCCACGGAGGTCATCGAAAAAGCTTTAACGTAAAATATCCGCCCAGTCTTGTATTATACTGAGAAAATACCTCTATATTGAGAACTTTGCTCAATATGTTTTCTCAGTATAATTTGTGCCTTACGTTTCGATCTAAAAGTAAATATACAAATGGTTTTCAACCTTTTCACATGTAATATAAAAACGCAATAAAACCAGAATCTCACCACGGGTCAGCAATCCGCAAACATTGAGGTTAAATTCAAACAGAATGACCAATTAATAAATGAATCAGTAATGTACTGAGCGAATAATTTTATTAATTTAAACATACTGAAACAATTGTTGCAGAGTTAAATTTGTACAAATTAAGTCATTAGTAAACAATTCGGAGGGTATGTTATTCGGCTTTGTAAAGGTATGGGCGACTTCTACGTAGCTGTGTTATCTAGATTTGTCAAATATATTCAGAAGCATAATAAAAAATTAATAAACCTGGCGCATATTCCACCGACCAGAGCGACTACACTCTTAAACAGGCCAGACCAAGTCTCTTAAATAAGAAGAAGAATAAATGATAGAAAATGAAAAAGATATTGGTTTTTTAAGCAATTGCGCTTTGAATACATAATTAATGTATACAACGTGTAACGGAAAGGGGTATCAACGCGAAAGGAAGTAAACAAACTAATCAATGTGAACAACTTTTACTATGCGACCATCCCTGAAATCATAAAAAAAATTGCAGCTCCATACATTTTGGCACGGTAGGTATTTATTTTTAAATGGAGGTGAAGTTTCTTTTTTTTTTCGTATTCAGGGATGGTCCCATCGTAAAAGTTGTTCACATTGATTAATATGTTTACTCCCTTTCGGGTTGATACCCCTTTCGGTTACACGTTGTATAAACGCTTCAGTTCGTGCTAAGCCCCGTTTAAAATGAAAAAGATGTTTTTATATAAACGTTGTTGTTTATACACACTTATAACAACGATTCACGATTATAGCAGTAAATAATATATAAAACACTTAATTGCCAGTTTTCTTAATTTACTATTTATTTTTGACGCATTTATGGATACAGATATATTTGTCGCGTCTTATTCGCTTAAATTTAGGCTACCTCAATCCTTACCTACGGTTAAAATAAAATACATAGACGTATGCATTTGAAATAAATTGACACAGAATATTTCAAACATACACAAGCAAATAATTGTAAAACCAACACCGTTAACCACAGTTTACCACAAGAATACGTTTAGAGAGTAGATATTGAGTTCTACAGGTTTACAATGAACATGAATCATATTTATTTTTTTGATCTTTGAGTGCAGTTACCTTTTTTCTATAATGCCAATTCTCTATAATGTTCGATTTTATTCAGTCTGTTGTATGGATTTCGCGAATCATATCGCGAACCAACCTTTTATAATCACCAATTGGCTTGTCAACTTAATAATATGAAAGTGTTGTAGATATATATAGCGGAATTATAGACAATTTTAAGAAGGTAATTTGAATAAAAAATTCTAAGTGTTATAAGGGTTTTTTATATAATTTTTTAATGAAGTGACAACACACCGCAATCGAAGTTTATATTTTTCATATGCCTGCACAAAACAAAAGCAAGGACAACTCTTACCTGTCAATGTCACCTGTTAAATTACTTCCGTTATGTTGGTTGTGGTCATTGGCATATATTGTTTTAGGGAGATGACAGTGAGAGTACAGTAATAACAGCGGAAATTGCCAACTTTACCCAAAACCTCATCGTGACGTCACTTCCTCAAAAAAGGTTGACCTTGCTTGATAATAAAGGTCATTGGGATTTTTGCGAATATTTAAATAAGTAAGACCTTATTTTACAATCTGATTAGTGAAAGCATTATTTAAAGGCTATAATTTCTCGAAAGGTTTGCTAATAATATTTTTTTCAAATTACTTGACAAACGAATTCGGGTTGAGAATATATCTAACACGTTCAAATATTTATTATGTACCAACATATGATAAAGTTTAAGATCTTTGTTTAGTCTAAATCGCTGCAAATAGAAGCCAACGCACACAAGCAAGGAATTATCAGAACGTGGAAAGGACTGAAATTGAATTGGCACTTCGGGAACAAAGTTAGGCCTGGCTCCATTTATTGCATGTTAACTACACTAATTGATAGAAATTAGGTTAAGAACCCAGAATTGTCGCGAATGTTAGACCAAAGGCATTTCTGAACAGCGTAGGAGTTTGTGATTTCGTTAATAATGTAAGCCTGTGCTTAATTGCCTTTATTTAGGTGTTTATTTATGTATTTGACAAGGTAAAGTGGTTTTTGTTAAAGATAGGCTTCCATTTAGGGCATGCTAACCATAAAATTATTATAATATATAATATAATGCAATAATTCATAAAAAAATTGTTAAGAAATTAAAATTGTCGGGAATGCACGCGAAGGAATTTTCTAAATAGCGTGGAGTTTAAGATATCATTATTAATAAAAAGCCTGTGCTTTATACAGGTTTTTTTTTTAACTATTTGGCACGAAAATAAGATCAAAGCTTCCAAATATTGCATTTTACATACATCAAGCGACAGAAATTCGGTTGAGAACATCAGAATTGTCCCAAATGAGTCAAAGGGATCTGAAAAGCGAAGCGAGTTTCAGATTTAATCGGCTGTGGTGAATCGGCAATGTTGACTTTATTAGGTTGTTGATTTCATTCATTAACATTCTAATACTATATGTTGTTTGGTTATCAATACTACTAGTTAATAATTACTAGTTATTTAAGGTCAATTTAGTAAAATTAAGACTACTTTTGAAAGCTGGTGCTTTAACTTAAAATGAACATAAGCGTATGTTAAATTTGTTTACTGGCGTTTATTTATAAGGATAACGGCGGTCTGTGGTTAACAGTGATTCTATAAATCATGCATATTCTATGGGAGGGAGTTTTATGACGGCGGCAGCGGAAAATATTGAGATAATGCCACGGGACGTTCAATTTTGAATGTCAAATTTTAAGATAAATATAGAAACGTACACATACATATACTATAATTTTTTTTATATTAGATAAAACCAAAGGTTAACAGATCAAAGGCCATACTTAGCATTTTTTTTTGGTTGCCATACATGTCCCAATGCTGGGCAAAGGCCTCTCTTCTTTCTTTCCAAAAGGTACTCTCTATTTTTGGTCTTTTCTGTCCAACCTTAAACTTTAATTACATCGAACGTAGTCTCAGCATGACTCTGAGAGGCATGCTGGGACCACATTCGGTGCAATTCTAACGAAACGTCAGCGCAAATTAATAAATAAAAAGGTGTTTCGCGTTTATTCCCGTATGGCCTAATTTAGGAACTTAGCAATTTAGAGCCTATAAATTGAAACGGGAATAAAATAGAGTCACGTACAGTGCACGTTTCGGAAAAATATCCCCAGAAACTAATGCAGGCAGGAGATTCTTTTAATTTTTCTTTAAGGATGGCATCGACGGCGTGTGATATTCCTGGTTTGGCTACGGTAACCAATTTACATCAGATCTGTATGTTTGTTTATATTTAGTAGAACCGATAAATTAAAAAAAAGGAACTAACTAAATCTAGATTAATAACTTAAATTACTCATAAATAAAAAATCCTAGTCAAAACGCTGCCCCGTGGCAACGTGCCCAGAAGGTTGACAGCATTGCCACGATGAAAAGCCAGTCTTCTAGTCATGCGTGATTTCAGTAAATTTTTGGGCGACAGTTTTATATATTTTATATGCGTCGATGGTGTCCATGCTCTTAACGTTTTAACCCCATACTTAGTTCTACATTTAGTTATAATAATAAAAAAAGAACAACCAACAACTTACCCTGTATTGAGAACTTGGAGCGAATGTCCAAAGAAGCGGACTCGTTCAGGGAGAATTCAAACGGAGCGCCATTCTTCTCCGAGTCGTAGTCTTTGGCGGTCAGGATGACCACTTGGCCAGGGTTCTCGTTCTCGTACCAAATCACGGGTTGCGTCTGTATGGAAAAAAAATCAACAATAAATTATATTTATTAACAAGTATTGACATTTAAAACACAACAATTATATACATTCTAAATTAAATTAAAACTAAAAACCGACTTCATCCTCAAACGATTTTGATAAATATAAAATACTAAAAATTCGTCATTTAAAACCCGCCCCTTAACGTTTCTGGCGCAAAGGTGCCCAGTACACTAGCGGCATTGCCGCGCTGTATTGCAATAGCCATCCTTTGCACCAAAAACGTGTGGGAGCGGGAGTCCCCGTTCTTTTCAGCTATGCGGTGCCCTAACTCGCTAATTAAACGCTTGGCGTCTACGCCCCAGCAGCCCATAGTTTCCACAGCTATGGGCACAAAAGAGTAATGTGGCTCCATAGCCGCGTACTTTGCTCTCTTTCGCTCTGCAGCATCCTCTGCAGCCGCCGCTGCCGCGCAGACAGTGCGACTTAGGTGGCTGGTAGCCACTGTGCTAACACAAGTGGCGTCCCAGACTACGCACTTCCCGTGCTTCCACGGTACCAAAGTCAGGCCATCTGGTCGCTTTTTGATAAATATGGGACAACCTGCCAAAGTGGGACTTCTTCAAATAAAAAAAAAAAAAAATTTCCTAAATAAAAAGAATTTTTGGTCTAGGAGTCTTCGAATAATCGTTGAACATACACTGTCGTGTAGTAACAAACGTATTCTAGATGTAAGTATATATATTATGAGATACTTATCAAGAGTCCTAATCCAGTCGTGTTTCAATACAGTTTCTTCCTACATCATATGGCGACCCTGCCAGTAAAAAAACGAATTGATACACTCCTCATTTTAGTAAGTCAGTTAAAAAGACTATTACGACTAGGTAAAAAAAATTATCAAAACGTTCGTCAAAGTTGCATCCATGTTGATCTGGGAGAGAAAAAAACTTAGTATGTACCAGTTGCTTATCTTCCCGCGCAGATCGTAGAAGCCGATCGGGGGAATAGGCGAAAATGCGAATCATGTTAATACCCTTTACTATTCTGATTCCTTTTTCCACCTTTTCACTTACCATCACGTCAAAAGAGGCTTTTTGAGTCTTGCGGCCCAGGGCTCTTTCTGCTTAGAGCTGCTAAGACCTAAAATGCTCCGTCTACTCCATTAGGGAAATTGTGTATGTATGTTTGTTAATATTGCCACAAAACATCGTTAACACCGTGCTTCAACAAAAAATAACAGAAGGTTAATTATTTTTCTATGGCTCGGCATGTCTATGTTATAATCTAGGTTTTATTTATTTTTATTGTTCTGAAGTCGTAGTGTTACCGTGTTTGATATAATTTGTATGAATTTTTTAGTCTTATAACCCCACTAGTTGTAGTTTGTATAAGGCTTATACTGTTTAAAGATTCTCTTTCCTAGAAATTGCTTACTTAGTGTATTAGATTAAAACCGCGGGGGGTTCTAAGTCGCTTGTGGTTTGATAAAGGTTTTCCTCAGGTTTCCTAACAAAAGCACTGCAATTTTCCAAAGCTTACCCACGATATTAAGTATTTTTATCTAATTTAGTACAATTTTAAACATGGTAAACTACATAATTAGAGTAAAAAACATGACTGAAAACATATTTAAACACAAAATAAAGTTATGTATTAAATCTTTATCTTTACTGTTTTTTAAAACAGAAAATAAATGAAATTATAAATATAAAAAGACAAGTGAACACTTAAAAAGGGGAAGACTAAAAAACGTTGTCCCTATAGAAGTGGAATGGGCAACCGTCGCAAATTCGCGCGAATTTTACTCGTAAAAAGAATACTGATCCGTGTACTAATCACATTTGCGCGTTTGAAAGATGTTTGTTACGACCAAGTTATGGTCGCATCGGTCATCGCGCGATGACCGCGTGGTACACTAACGCCTCTCGCATCGCTGACATGAATATAAGTACTAGTACAGTACCAATCAAAACGCATCGAACCGTCAGCATTAGCGGGTGCGCGCGTTAGCGTTTGTGGGTACGGGCGAGTACGTCAACAGAAGCAACTGTTTCGTGCTCACGACGTGCTTGCGAATTCTAGTCAGTCGCTTGTTCCACAAGACTTCTGACATCATACAGCGTCTTTTTGTTCTTTTAAGGTTATCAAAAGCGGCGTCGAATTTAAAAAGTAAATATTAAGTTTTGTTCTTTTGTTACATAGCAACTTTTCTTTAAACCCGCCTAGCCAAATATTTTTGGCAACATTCTGTTTGCTCCAAGTTTCGCACTCGACCCTAAAACCAACGGAAAATACTTAACGCAACTTTTATGAAAGTTAAACAATGGAGTTTGTTTTCGAGGGAAAATTAGAATATATCGATTAATATTTATGCGATAGTATCATACTGTGGCTCCATCGCTATCCAAAAAAATGAGTTAGACTAAGTAAAATGGGATAAAAAGTAAGAAGAAGACTAAGCCATTCCCATGACAAAATGGTTAAATTTGGATGAGACCATTAATGAAAAAGGCCAGTCAAATTCCGAAGAAATGTCAAAAGAAAAGAAAGATTTCGTCTCATTCTAAGCACAGACTTCTTAGTTACATATCCGCTCAAATCAAGTTGACATTGACACCATTGACAGATGAAATGTAATTTTACTAGATGTCTGTTTAGAGCGGAAGGTTGATTTCACAGCTATGCGGGAGATCCGTACATGTCGCATACGTGCTACAGGAGCGGAGACACACGTGGTGCGCTGGAACATCGTTTTTCAGCGACGCAGACGATCCTTACGGAACACACTCCGGGTAATGCCCGGGCAACGTCACCCGCACCATCGCACTGAACTATCGTTTCACAACTCTGGGGGCGGTTCACGTGTGTATCGCCCGCGTTACGGGCGACACTTACGGATCTCCCGCACAGCTGTGAAAGCAGCCTAAAACAGAGATAATGGTTAAATGAGCCAACTATATATGTATTTGTACCTATTGAAATTTAGTAGTTAAAACATTAGTAATCCACTTTTCCAAATAATTTCACATTTATGAAACCATTCATTATTCTTTTCAATAACGTCTAATGAAGCAATCTCGAGTTTTCAAATAAGACGTTATGGATTCCTCAAAGGTTTTCTGAATTCGATGGAAATTAGGCTACGAACGGTCCAGAGGATCGAAAGATACCTCTAAAATAAGAAATTGAATGGCTATTTGCATGAAAAATTGACAATTGGGTATACCCAAGGCGATGCCGGTACCAGCCTAGGGTAGGGATCCTTAAAAATGTATGCTAATGTACTAGAATAATAAATTGAGGGCTCTTTTGCGTTTTTTTTCGGTATAATATACAAATCAGCAATAGGGATACCTTCAAATTGATGTAGGTATCTAGGAACGTACTAGAAACTTTATTTAATAAAGATATTACACAGTTAAATATATTTATAGACCGGTTTTACCCCATTGTAGCAGATGGAGAGTTAAGATATTTTGGGGCATATGTTTGTAAAGTTTGATGTTCCAGAGTTTTATTCGATAAGTTCCATAAGAAACTTTAAGGTTAAGTGTCAAAAATATTTTGTTGTTTGTTGCTTTCTTCTAGGCTGTGGAATTGTGGAAGTGAAAGTCAAAGTCAAAGCGTTTCGGAAAGATCACTGCTAGAAAGATACGTTGAAAGAAATTCATCAGTACAGTAAGAGTCGGTATAAATCCCTATGATATTTCTGATAAGATATCCTAAATTACCTGACAGGAATTAAATTATTTCCTAACGAATAAAGTACATATCATTATATACACGTAGGCTATGTTTATGCTAATTCCAAAAATAATGCTAAAATTTTTCATTCGCTTTTCGCCACCATTTGCTGCTTGGTTGCTTTTATGTTTATAAGTTACATATTTATTTCTATAAAACCATTTCATTGAAATAAATATACTAACAGGGTGAATACATTTCCGTGTTAGTCTAGTATAATCAAGAAACAGACAGGGAATGTATGTATGGGGAACACTTGAAACGATGCGCTGCGTAGTTCTCAATCATATTAGGTACCGAGTTTGTCAATGTAAGAAACAAATACACAGATACATTATCTTGTATGAAGAACGACAAAGCCTTGAGAGCCCTAAAGGCCACGTTTAGTGTGATAGTGAAAAGAAGAAATTAAATAGTTTGCTAGCCCTTCGCATATTCACATGATTCAAATACTCGTCCACTCCCTTCTTCGGCTTTTACGACCTGAAAGTGAAAAGAAGCAGCTGGTACATTCTTCTTTTTCCTTTTCTCCCAGTCCCAGACCAGCATACAGGAGAAAAACAAATATACAAAACCGAATAACCCTCTCCGCTCCGAAATATTTTTCAGGGTCGTCGGTTGAAAATTCAGTTGGTAATATCTAACATCCGCACATGACATAACATGACGCAAGACTGACACATAAAAACGTCGGGAACCAAGTTGTTCCTTCGATTGCGACCCTCGTCAGGGGCTTTTCGAGACAGACAGACAAACAAGTTGATGCATTTACATAACGCGATATTAGATTTATGATTTATGATATTTATATGTGTTGAAGATATGCGTATATTTTACTTTTAAACCGTACGAAAGTATGTAAATGCCGTGTGGTTGTCGGACAGAATGTCCGAGACACCTGTCGGCGACGTTCGAGCGACAGTTCTTGACAGTTCGTGACAGTTAGCGACGTCACAGTCGCCTAGAGGTGTCGTGGGCATACTGTCGTTCGTATGTGACGTCCCTAAAAAGACCACTTCATTTCATACTGTGAATAGAAGGAGTAGACTTTTTTTCGATTTGGGGTCGGCCGTTGTCGATGTGTGTCACCTGCTTCCACTTCTTTCTGTGATTAACCTTCACTAGCCCCCCGTTCCTTCGTTCCTTTATATCTGTCCGTCTTTACACATTCTATCCATGTGTTTCTCGGTCTACCTACCTCTCTGCAGCCAGCACCTCCAAATGGACCGTCCTATAGTATGCTATCGTAACAAGCTTAAAGTCACAGAGCTAGCAATCTAAAGCACATATATAGAATCTGTATAAACGCTGACAGCACAGCGGGCAGTGGAGCCGAATCCAGCATTAAATGATTCCCGGAAGCTAGATTAGATAATTCGGCCTTAATTCCGGGCTAGGGTTGCCTCTGTTTGCAAATCGTGATGTCGTATCACTTCCAATTTTAGTGTTTTGGTAAACGCTATACTAAGTAAGCTAAGTAAGGCAAAAGTCAAACGGTAAATGATTTTCAAGTATAGCGGTCAAAATGACCACAATTCACATTACGGGACTTATCAGTTGTTTTTTTAAAGTGAAAACTTCTTTAGAGGCTTTGTACTCTTTTTTTGTAATGGGTAAAAAATGTTAAACTCGCGTCAGGCGTCAGGACACGTGACCCTAATCGAAAATTCGTATGACGGATGGAGAGTAGACAACCGGCGCGGCGTAGGAGAGGAAGTATCCCCCTCTCTTTCTACGGCACGGGGAATATAAATTGTCATGTTTGTGTACGATAGCGCAATAAATAAATATTGTATTCTACCACATAAATGATAGTACTTTTATACTGATAAAATTAAAGCAATTCGTGCAAAATTATTCTCTAACCATTCCAAAATATAAAAAATGCACAACGTTAATATTCAAGTTTTCACTTCTGCCGGCATTCCCGGAGTGCAACCCGTCGTTTTTTTTTATGATGAGCATCTGCCAGTGATCGTGATGTTAAAATATCTAGGTCAAAATCAATAGCAATAAGCCCCATAACGTTATTGTTTTTAATTGTGCGATATTATCGTGCATTATTAATATTGTCCGACTTTTATTGACATGAATGAAAGACAGACGGGATAATATTGCTGATTTGTTTATTTATTTGCATTATGTAGTTGAATAGGAAACTCAACTAGTGCAATACTGTTTAGCCAGTTTTTGCATTTAACGTGCATGCAACGTTTAAGAAATTTCACGCGTTTACATGGAACAAAAACTTTAGTCTATATAGTCAAGTAATGGGCGTAACTAAGGTTGTATGAAAATTCAGACTAATTTTCCCGGCCGCATCCTCAACTGTGCTTCTTTGGAACCCAGGGAGGTATTTCCCGCACGTTATATGAAAATTCGATAAAAATTCTATTAAATTATTACGGTAAAGCAAAGTTAATCAATCTAATATGTCATTTCGCTTCTTTCCTACAAGTCAAATTAGATTCTTTTCTAAGCGTCAAAACAAAGATTTTCTATGGGATTTGTATGAAACATAGACTAATAACGTCTTAGTTTCTTCGAGTTAACTAGCGCTCCTAATATCAATTTTTCTGCAATTATTCATCTTAAATTTCATTGATAATAGATATTATCCTAACAAGTGGCATTATTTTGTAACATTTTTTTTTGTTCCAAAAAAAAGTTGAGGAATCGGTACTTTCCTGGGTCAAACCCAGGAAAGTACCGATTCCTCAACTTATTTTTTGTGCACAGTTAACAATAAACCCTATTTTTCGCTAAAATAGAAGGTACAACTAATCAGGTGTCGTGTGACAAATACTAACTTGATTTATTTATAAGGAGTTCTAAATGTAATTAAGGTAGATAAAAATATATTTAATATAATCTATTAGGTTGCCAACCCTACCTTGTTCATTGGACTGGATAGCAGAACTTGAAATAAGGCAGTCCGCGCGGAAAGGACTCTGCCACAAAACGACACCGCCGACAATTGCAACAAGCACGACCAGCCAGACTAATTAGAAGAAATATAATCATCTAAGGCAAATTGCGTAGACCGAATGACAAATTTACGCAAGTTGTCTCTTTGGAATGTACTACCTCGTCACAAAGGTTTTGAGACTTTCGCTTCGTCTGCGCCGGTACTTCCACAAAGAACTCAGAAGGTTATCTCACGTCTACCTTAGTTAACGTACCGTCTATAAAATTTAAGATTAAAAGAACAGGCCAAGTGCCAGTCGGACTCGCGCACGAAAGGTTCTGTACCATTGTCTATATAAAATCACGTTTGTTGTATGGGAGCCCCATTTTTTTATTTATTTTATTCTTTTTTTGTATTTGTTGTTATAGCGGCAACAGAAATACATCATCTGTAAAATTTTTAACTGTCTGTATCACGGTTCATGAGATAGTCAGACGAACAGCGGAGTCTTCGTAATAAGGTCCTGTTTTTAACCTTTGGGTATGGAACTCTAAAAACGAATCGTGCAGAGCTTGCTTGACAAAATCCACAATCGTATGTTTCCAAAAGTATCGAATCAAACGCCTAGAAGATTAGCATAAAAAAATGGACTGGGGTAGCCGCTGTCCTTGAGCGATCCTAATCAAAACTTAGTGGATTCGGAAAGTTTGATACGTATCTCGAGAAGCATCGACTAATCCGCGATGCTCATTAGGGAGATATGTAGAGAAAATCAAGGAAACTAACATGAACTTCTCGATAAGGACTCTCTATTCGAGTGTGTTAATAGCTAACACAGATGTAAGATTTTTCGATCTACCTAAGTGCAACTGAAATCCCGGAAGGGTTGAAGGGACGAGCTTGACTCCTACTGTAGGGATTGGGCTTCAAAGGCGATCTCGATCGAGAGAGTTGGAGTGCTGGAAGGGATGCCTTTGCACTGCAGTCACAGAATAAGTACTAGTACTCACGTACAGAAGTCTTACTCTGAAAAGATATTCAAAGAAATCTCTACTTAATGTGGTTAGCGCTATGGTTTAATTTAGCTCGCGTCAGAACTCCTCACCTCTTCATTTAGAAACCTACACATCCATTGCAAGCCAATTTCGTTCTTATTACTGCCTGTGTCACTAAACGTTTAGGTATCGAAAATATACCTACATTATTACTATGCGCGCGGCGACCACTCCGGAGAGGAAAATTCAGTTACATGAATCGTTTGTCCAGAGTAATAAGAACGAAATTGGCTTGCAATGGATGGAGGCATCTAAACGAAGAGGTGAGGAGTTCTGACGCGAGCTAAGGCGCTAATCACAAAGTAGATTCTTTAAATTTGTATTCTGAGTAAGACTTCTTTACGTGAGTACTAGTTCTTATTCTGTGCTTGTACCTCACAAATGCACGTTTGGGCTCCATGGCTTTTAGGATTCGATGGCCATGTGATGTCTAAGACTGATTTTTCGAGAGGCTATGATAGTTTGCAATCGAAGGACGATTGCAAACTATCATAGCCTATGTGAAAATTACAAAAGCCCTTGGACACGTCTGAATCACTTTTGTAGGTCTTTAGGGACTAAGGCCAAAAATAACAATTCCATTTTCAAAACTTACTGTGAGTATAAAATAATATCTACTTATGATTCTATTGTGCGTAAATTTTCCGAAATTACTTGATTTTCATAATTTAACCATGTCCTATTTAGTAATATACCAAAAATTAATGGATTAATAACATTTCTACGATTTACACGAAAGGAGGAAAAACTGAAGCATTAAACAATTTGTTTTTCTTTACTCCTTGAACACAAACAAGACATAAAAATTACATATTATTGCTGCAATTTTACAAAGTTTTGTTTCAATAAGAGCAAAATGTTACTTCAAAGCAAGAGCTATCTACTACGTGCGAAAATTACCTTGCGGGACACGTTTTTTCCCGATTATTTTACTAGCAATTTCGACCATATGTGGCTTCTACAGGGTATGGTTTTGAAATTCTCTGTACAATCACCCCTGCGAGGGCACTCGCCCTTGAACCTTCTGTTACATTACCCTAGATAATGGTGCCTTTTTATCAAAGAGATTTAAATGTATACATTTGAGGGTATTTATAAACTGTATTGTGTATGATTAACAACATTTTATCGTTAGAGAAGATCCTTTGTTTAGAGAATTATTAGAAAAGCATCATTATTCTATTTTATTTTTTACAACAAGAAGTTCAGTTTTGCCAAGAAAAATGCATATTTCTGCAGCGAAATCTTCAAGAATTGGTACTTATTGCAAAAACATTTTCATTCTAAAGTTGATGAAAACAACTTAGCGATCGCAACGTTTCAAACCAAATCCACGTATTTATTTGAAACCATTAATTCCCTCTTTCAATCTACCTTCACCTCTGGCCGCCGGAACATGCAATCGGTCTGTAAGACTCACTCCATTCGGTTTATGGGCCATTTTAAAAGGATTGCTATCGATAAATTCCGATAGAGCCATCTTGATCCCTTTTGTGGGACTTAAGGGCTCTATCCTGTTATTTTTGTATCGGCAGGCTTCGCAAGATCACGCGGCACTTACACTATTGTTATTTTTTTTGTTTATTTAATTGGTTTATACATAAACTTATATGTCATTCGTGCTTTTAGCTTTATTAGTTAATGGTTGTTTTTCTAAAAGCTCTTGATACAACTATATTATCTTCATTCCGTTTCTTTTATTTTATGGTTATTTATTATTCATAAGAAAATAAAAATAAAGCATATAAAGAAAGTCAATTAGAAAAATAAATGCGTAACATTGAACAAAAGTATATTACTTTATTGCTATGCGAAACACTTTATATTAAAATGACAGTGTGTCAGAAATATAATGTCAGTTATACTTCTTTTCTTTTATAAATATTTCCAATGATAAAGTTTGCATAATATTTACAGGCAAACACTTAACCATATTTATTTCACTTTTTTAATTTTACGAATCTTTTCCTTTTCCGAGCAGTGAAAGGAAAAGCGTGGGTTGTAGCGACTTTGATGTAGTTCTTCCGGTTATGTGAGAAAAGTATATCATTCCTTACATGTGTTTTTCGTATTAAATAAATTATTTCTGTTTTTGATTTCTATTTTAATACATTCTACATGTTTCTGAAGCATAAACCGAATGAAAGTAAAATACTTTGTAAATTTTGTTAAGATTCAAATTCAATTCAAATTCGTCAAAAGACATTATACGCCCACTATCCACTATACGCGCGAAATACGATACCAATATCCACAAATGGCGTCTTTATCACCATTACCCTAGGTTAGAGCAAGTGATTCGCATTTATAATATACCAAGGAATGTAAGTTTGTACTATATGAATTCAGTGTTTTAACCTACCGGATGAAAAAAAGAGATTTTGTTTCGAGTTTTCGATGTGAGAAGTGCGTTGATGTTATTTGACGGTTAACTGGTTTGGTCCTCCAAATACGATAACCACTTAGCAACAGGTGTGCAGTTATAATTTTTACGTACTCAATGACTTTTTAAGTACACAATAATAAAAAATAACAAAAATGAAAGAACAAAAACCTAATTGAGCCTACCAAGCCATCGCAGATGCCGAGGCGAAGTGTCTAGTAGCTAGTAGCGCTGTATGGTAAAGATTATACTAAAGAAAAAAAATGTTAAGACACCCCTGAGTCTGACACAATTGTAGCTAAGAACAATCTCGATCACGTCAGCTTTTAAACAAACAAAAAACCCGCATTATGATCCATTTATTCGTTTAGGAGCACAGACAAACACACAGAAACACAGACACGTCAAACTATTAACCCCTTTTTTTTTTAAATACGCTTGTTTAACCAAACTTCACAAAGCTCAGAGCTCTTCGTAAACTGAAAGTTTTACTATTCATATCGTTCTCTAGTGTGCCGCGCAATTTATTTATAGTCTTTAGCCCTCATTTTCCCCAAGAGGCATATGAACCTACGAAAATAAATAATTGGGGTAGTCCCAACATTCCTGCGTCAAATTAAGCACTTCTAATTTATGATACGGCTCACACTCATTATATTAACTACTGTTGCGAACTGCTACATTTTTTTAGAAAGACAGGGTCTACCTCCGTTTTTTTTTTCTCAATCTTTTTTCAAATCTACCTTTTCTATTTTATTTTTAAAATTAATTGCGTCTTTATCTCCCAACAGATATAAAAGTCACTCTTAGTAGACGGAAAATCTATAAATGTTCAACACTTGTAATTTCGAAGTTTCGAAAATGCAAATATAGAATAAAGCCTGTGGAGTCAGCATTTTAGGCATGTTAAAAAGTAAGTAAGTACTTACATTAGTCAAGAACGGCGCATTGTCATTGATGTCAGTCAGCACCAGAATGACTTCAGTCGGCGACCTCAAGCTGTCCGAACCCAGTTTGCCTCCGTGGTCAGCTGCCATGATGAGGATCTGTCTCGTGGCAAACCCTGAACAAGAAGAGTAAAGTTAACTTTTCAGTGAACGGTCACAAAAGCAATGTTGTGTTTAGTTCGTCAATTAGATAATCCAACAACAATTAAACCGTATTTTTCGGTTATCGAATAAATAAAAATTCATAAAAATAAACCGCATCGAAGTTCTGAAGTAGGGACTTGTGCCGTCAACGAACTGTAAACATCGTGCGAGATCGTGACTTTATGCGAAATTTAATTGCGCTCTACCTTCCTCATTCATTAAGTTACGTCTGATGGCAATAGGTAGCTCGAAAAATCTGAGGCCAGTGTTAGCTTTTAACACACTCGATAAGAGAAAGAGACTGTTGTGAGAAGTTACGCAATAGCCAATACTTTAAAGCTATGAGTGTATATTGGCATCTATTTTAGTGTTTTCAATGCAAATTGTTTTAATTCCTCACCTGAAGGCGGATCCCGGTCAAGAGGTTTCGTCAACCTGAGGCAACCGTCGTTGTCGATTTGGAGAAACTCCTTCTGTTCAGCTCGCACTAGGGAATAGACAATATGCTGGGGCGCATTGCGGTCCTTTATGTCGGGGTCGTAAGCTTCCACCTGAAAATTACACTTATATGTATACCGGGTGGAAATAGTCTACTTAACCCTTTTTAAAGTAGGTCTTAAATTATTAATCTAAGTATGAAGGTTATTTTTAATATAAGCTTGCATGCCGTATAGTCAAAATACACATACGCAACACTTCGATAGATTGGGACCCATAGACAGAAAACAGAAATCAGAAAGTGACTGTGAGTCGGAGAGCTTATCGCCAATTTCAATGCGCCAGTCTTTAATTCACAAATAACACTCACTTTTACTATACATCCTTCATACAGCCTCTCCTCTTCGATCGTTTCGTTATAATTGTCCAAAAAGACGGGCGGGTTGTCGTTTAGATTTTCGATGCTAATCTTCACTTTGGCATAGTCTTCGTACAGACCGTCGAAGGCTCGGACGTCCAGGCTGTAGCTGGTTATGTTTTCGTAGTCCAAGATGTTGTTGACTCTGATTTCACCAGTGAAGTTTCGGATGACAAAGGCATCATAAGTGTTGCCAGCGACGATGCTGTAGCTGACGACAGACGCTGGAAAATTGATGATTTATATTTAAGGGGCAATATAATGTGCGCTCGAGGTATGTATGAGCATGATAGCGCCATACAATAGCATAATATGCCTGTCTCTTATCAGCGTAACACATGTAAATAGACATAATATTGAATGGAAATAATGAATATCAAGAAAAAATAGCAATATCTGATGATGTTAATATCATGATGTTTTTCTAAATTTATTCATAATCATCTTTAAAACAGAAGGTCTAGTAAAGCAACTCTAATTGCATTATATCCATTATATAAGCAATAGATTAGTCGAACCTATTTACTTGTTCCTTGGTGTTCATATTTTTTTATTCATTTTAGCTTAATGTCTAAATGTTATTCGTCAGATGAACAATTGCTACAATTAAAACAAGTTTAAAAACTTACTTTGAGCCTAGCTCAATTGGTGTGATTTCTCCTTTATTATGATAATAAAAAAAAATATCAAGTGCTGATACCTTAATAATAATAAAAATAAGTAGATTGTGCTACAAGGAGCTAAGGTAATATTTTGATTTTGAGGGATTCATGTATATAGCCCGAGATAAAAATATTACCGTACCCGAGTAGCACGCTCTACTTTTCATCTCCATATATGAGAAAAACTAGCACATACAAAACAGAATATAAAGAACAGTAGAACACCTACAATACCTTCTTCTTCGACTTCAACCGGCAATTTAATACTAACCTTTGTTTGATGTCGTTTTCATACAATAAATACTAAGAAATATTTTTTCGAAGACCACCTACTTAAGATAAAATGTTCACTCATAACTTTGTTCGCGTGATCCTTCATATCTTTTTATTTTTCTACGTAAAAAGATAACTATTCAATATTTATTGGCTTAAACTCACGAAAAAGTATTCACATTTACATAAATAATTACATTTCAATACAAATAACCTAAAACTTCTATAATTACTTGAAACAAAGGGAAAAATTGCACTTTTAAATTATACTTATTTCTTTTTCCGAAGCAAAGAACATTAAAAATTTTAACCTACATTCATCCATGTTGAAGTCGATATGTATTCCAAATTTAAAAAATCACGATTTATGTGCCAATTATGTTTTTATTTTAAAACAAAATTCTTCTTTTTTTTGCTGGACTGCCAACATTATTTTTGGTTCTACATAGATTAAACTCGTGTTCTATTTTCAAATTGGTTTTAATCCCTTTTTCACGTTTTAGTCCCGAGAGAAGAACCAGTAACTTTAGAACCAAATGTTTTGGGATGAAAACATCGTTTTTTTGAGTAGATGAGATGAAAAGTATTTTTAAAAGCACAGTTACCTGTATCAGTGTCCAACGCAGTAACTTGAGTCACCAGCTCATTAATATTAGCATTCTCAGCAATGGACTCAGCAACATACGTATCCATAGTGAAATGTGGCGGATTATCGTTCTTATCAGCGATTTCAATCAAAAAGGATTGTTGTCCTGAATTATGTTTGCCAGGAATCAGGGCGGATTCTGAGTTATCTGTAGCTATAATTTTAATGTTATAAAAACTCTTTTCTTCTCTGTCAAACATTTTTAGAGTTGTAATGTTGCCTGTAATACTGTCAATGGCGAAAGGATCGGAAGGGTCGCCAAGTTGGTAGGTGATTTGGTTGTTAGCTGATGTGCCGTCAGCGTCGAATGCCCTGACTTGCATGACAGGAGTGCCTGGTGGTTCGTTTTCTAGGACACTACCCGATCTTATTTCACTAAATATTGGTATGTTGTCGTTGACATCTTCCACTTCTATTTGGATAATGGTTTCTGCTGCTAGCTTGTAGTTATTCTGTAAAAATACAGTATAATTAAATATTGTATTGGTTTTGGTTTTTTATCGTTCAAACTAACAAAGGTATGCCTCTCCTGAGTTCGTAAAGAGAGGCCAGTCAAAATCTGATAGGAGGGTGGTGGTTTAATAATATCTATCTTCATAATGATACCATTTAATTCAATAAGTTCAGTAATAAACAAAACCATCGTTACAAAAAAAGAAATATTACCTGTATTCGAACAGTAAGAGTGTAGTCTGTGATTTTCTCGTAATCTAAATGGTTCCCCAGTTTAATATAAGCGGTGTTTGCCTCGGGCTCCAATACAAACGTATGCCTTTTGTTCGTTTGCTCTGTCTGACCCATGACTAATTCAAATTGAAGTTTCTCTTCGTCTGGGATATTCGACCTATGGCAATAATAAAAAATTAGAACATAGAAATAGGAATTGATGGAAAAGAAAAGAGTAGTATTGGAAAAGTTTGTTTTTGTGTGACACGACTGTTTTGATGGGCCTACTTGCTCACAGGCAGCAAATAAAAATTATCTCTATTTTTAGTAGCTGAAAATGTGCCTCGCTCTTGTAAAAACACATCACTGCGATACATAATCACAGTCAACAAACTATGATTGTTTTCAGTTATTGTTTTTAATTTTGTCATGCATGTGTCTTTGTTGAAACAAATATAGTATTAATATATCTAAAAAAAAAGCTTCTTGCTTTGTACTGTAAAAACAGTTAAAAAATGGCAGGTTATACAATTTTTTTTAAAATACAATGAACGTGTTAGTGTGCAAGCCAGATTTTTTAAAATTAATAGGTATTTTAAAGAAATTCAGAAAGCTTAGAAGTAATTTGATATTATTAAAAAGTACTTTACAACTGACTTAATAACAGCGTAAGAAACGGCCAAAGATAATAAAATTTAACGAGAAGGGTAAATCTTGCTCCAAATTCCTAGTTCATTTAATTTAAGAGGGGTAACTTACACAGCCCTGACTGTGGCGATTGGCGTCTTGAAATCGGCATAATTTTCTTTTAATCTGATTGGTTCTTCTGGAACTTCGATGAAAGATGGACTTTTCTTGTTGGACTCTACTACTTGGATATCCAAAGTTATCGTACTCGATTGGGGTTGTTCACCCATATCTCTAACTATTGCACTTAATTTAAACTTGTAACCAGGTACTTTCTGCAAAAGAGAAAAACATTAGTAATAAATTCTAATTTGAAATTGGTCATGTAAGCTAGCAAAGCGAAATTAATTAATTATTTATCAAATAAGGACTTAAATAGATAAATTTTCCGATGAATTGCAATGTTTCATACAAAAGTTATGACATTTTATAAAAAATCATATATTTTTCAAAGGTCTAAACGACTCTTATTATTAGCAGTGGCGAAAAATCAAAGGAAATGAGAATGAGAACGAATAAAGTTTATAAAAATATAATAAGTTCA
Organism: Acrobasis suavella; assembly: GCA_943193695.1. Classification (NCBI taxonomy): domain Eukaryota; kingdom Metazoa; phylum Arthropoda; class Insecta; order Lepidoptera; family Pyralidae; genus Acrobasis; species Acrobasis suavella. Next base: position 38,766,716 of record OW971928.1, read on the forward strand.
ATTTACGTGGGGAACAAATAGAAAATGCAAAACAAATGTACTTACATCAATAGTTTTATTTAAAAATATGACTCCGTTATCTGGGTCTATGTAGAAGTAGGATTGATCTGGTGAATTTGAGTCCAAACTGTAATGCACTATGGAATTGTTTCCATCGTCTATGTCTGTTGCTGATATCCTCATCACCTCTCTTCCACTGGGCAGGTCTTGTGGAACCGACTCCGAGTATGACTGTACATACATAAATAAATTAAAAAAACATGAGAATTATTGTATTAAAAGTAGAGACAAACACTCTTGATGATATGAATAGAAAAACCTGTAAAAAACGAATTCCCTATTAACGTCACTAATGAAAAAGATTTTAGAATTACAGAAGTTGTAATTGATTTAGAAGAATATTGTCATCAATGTTGATTTAAAAAATATGTGACGCTGTAAACATAAGTTTTTAAATAGAAATTACCAGGTTAAATCACTTAGACATACTACGCGAAGCATGCCCGAAGCTTAGAGATAGTATTTCCAAAATAATTATAATCGTGCATCGTGATAAAATGCGCCTAGGGGGAAAGAGCAGCCTAGCTAAAAAAAAAAACACACCAACTACAAATGTGCAAAGAAAGTGAATTGATATGAACACACTAGAACACATAAAATTATTACCAATATCGCCTTGAGTGGCGGCTTACGATCCTAAACGCATGCAGCAACATGCAATTAGAAAAATAGAAACTTCAAGTAGATTTTACGAATCGATTGTTACCACAGCTCTTGGAAGTAAATTTTGAAAAAATGAAAGGAGCCGTGGTGACAATCGATGAAGTATAAGATAATTCAACTGTGTCAACTTTTAACATTTTTGTGCGGAACTCTCTTTTTCTTTTCAAACTCTTTTAGACAAACCTTCCAAACATCTCCGCGGAAGACCTTTGGAAAACAGGCAAGATTTAGTACAGTCTGCATCACGTTTTGTGGCTAAAGTCAGATAATGGCAATGAACATGAAATAGAAAGTAAGAAATGTTGCATCAGGAAAAGTGTGACGAATCCATGAAAGACCTAATGAATATTAATAATAATGTTATATCAGTTATTAACGGACAGAGTATATCGGCAGAGTTAAACGAATCCATTAGTAGACTATTAAACTTTATTTGCGATTATTTAAAAATGTCCATTAAACTGATTTATCAAAGATAAATTTTAATAGCGTTATTTATTATAGGTTTGAACGAAATCTGATCAGACTCAAATTTAAGTAAAAATTGTTATAAAATTTTAATGTTGTAACCCGTAGTTTGTGTTCATCGCGTGAATAAGCGATGCAACAATCGCGTGGTTCTAATATATTTCTTTGAAATGGCGCGATTGCTAATCATTATGTTTGATCGCGCATTCGTACGGGTAAAATTCGCGCGAATTTGAAATGATCTCGTATTCGCATTCTATTGCGACAACGTCTTAGTGAAGTTTCTGATCACATTTCTATTCATAATTTCTTCCCCTTCAAATAAAATCATACTTACAACTTTGTCGAAAACTGGCTGGTTATCATTGATGTCTTCAATAATGATTTTGATGGTACACGCATCGTCTAGAGGTGGCTGTCCGTTGTCACTTGCCCGTACTGTTATGTACGTCTCTTTTTCTCTTGAAGGCTCATCGTGGTCGAATATCTGTACAGTTTTGGTATCATCATCAATATCGATCTTATTTTTTTGAATAAGTATACCTACCTTTAGATCCAAATTAATTAGACCTGCATAAACACTATCAAGTGTATTTACGGATTATAAATATATTTTGACATAAAATTAAAAAATATTATTAAGAATTTGATACAACAATAAACATTAAACCAATTTGAGGTTGTCTATAAAACTTAGAAATAAACAAACTTTAGTACAAACTTTAACTAAGTAAAATAAGATATCTGCCATAATTTTAATTTATACTCGTATACAGTAAGTTTTGAAAAGTGTAACATAAAACGTACCGTGAACTTTTTTGCTAGGTAAAAGAAATAAAGCCCAAAACAAACAGTTATCATAACAATACTAACGTCTGCTGTTGTTATTCTTCCACTGACAGGGTCAACATTAAACCTCTCCTTTTCTCCAGGAGTGGAGACGAATTTGTATGTGACTGTGCCACCCATTTCAGGTGGGTCTCTGTCTTCTGCTTGCACCTAAAAATAATAGCCATTGAAAATTTCATGGTAGTGATTGCTAAAAAACTTAATTGACTAATATTGTCAAGTTAATTTCAACAATAACAATCAAAATATTTATCAAAATTAAAACTAAGATAGATCTTAAGATGATGTAATAATTGACGCTATTGGAACTATAAAATATTAATGTTGGAAACATTACCATTTTTCCAGTATGGTAGTTAAAAAAAATTACAAATTAATATGGCAGTTATTTTGTACATTCGAACGAATTATGTAATCCATGCAAGGATATTCAGATATTGCAACATATATATTCCACTGCTGAACATATGGTAACGGCGTCATCAATCTGCTTAGAGACATGAGTTCGGTCCTCATTAGGCACGACTTTTAAATGACCGTGCCTGAGTTTGAACTCATGTATGGTCATTTTCATCGATCTCTACTTGTTTCCGGTGAAAATTTATTGATTCTTTTTGTTTAATTTTTATGATTCTTTATTGGTAATAGTAATTAGTTGAACTTCTATTTCCTATCAGAAATAAGGAAATATAATATATAAAATAAAAAAAGTAAAATAAAAAAGTCAGTTTCTTTACCGTGAAGACATATGTGTTAATAGGCTGCTCCTCCTTGACGGTGGGCCTGTAGTTTAGGCACTCTGTGAACAGCGGCTTGTGATTGTCCTTCACCGCCAGCTTCGGGGGGCTCTTCTCGATGTACTGAAACGTCGCACCATTCCGCTACATTACACTATACTACAATTACTGAATCTCACTGTTGAATTATGACATAGTATTTCTTTATTACAGATTGAATAGCAGTTTACAATATTGTGTCATTAACTAACTTACTAAGAATTACAAGAAGTAAATACAATTAAAATAATTATTGTTGACAAATTTCAGCTTTTAATTTATGGTTTTAATTTAATTACGTTCAATTTAGGTTTATTTAAATCACTTGATTCAATTTGTATCGTTGTTTTGATTATTTTGGTTTAAGTCAATTTTAATAATATTATTTCTGTTTAGTTATTTTCATAATTTATTCTCATAATTATTTCAATACTATTAATTTTAAATCAGATGAAATTTATATTAATTTAATATATGTTATGTTTATTTGTTATTCACATTAAATGTTTTATTTTTTATAATTTCCTGCTTGAATATATTTGAAACGCAAAGAAAAATTGGTCTTGAAATTATATGACTTACATATTTTGTCCACACTACTTCGAATATTTTGAAAATGGATACACGTATCGTACATCGTACACAATCGTTCTGAGGGGCGTAGCTGGCTAGGCATCAGCCATAACAATGACGGGCTCCCAGGCTACAGGGGCCAAACGCGTATGATCAAAATTTGTTTCTACTCTTTTTAAATCTTTAACCTTTATTCGGGCCCAAAGGAAGAGCGAGTGGAGCGGTCATCACGTGACCGGGTGGCGCCAAAAAGCATTTCCGTTTCCAAGCGCACAAAATTACATTAATGAGCAAGAAAGTGGGGTATTTAGGCAAAATTTTAAAGAGAAATATCCTGCTTAATCTTTCAATGATTGTAAGCTCATAGTAAAAAGGTGTAGCGGATAAGATAACATATTTTTTTTTCTTGCAACTACTATGTATGACAATAATCAAAAGAACATTTAAAACATAGCAGGTACAAAGGCGGGCTTACCACTAAGTGATAAGTAGTCGTGCGGTAGAAGCAAAAGGGCTAATATTTTTTGATGAATGCTATAGCGCGATGGACGAGATAAAAGTTATTAATGAAAGGAAAGAAATATCACGGGACCGGACTAAAGAAGTTGAGGGAGCCCTTTGCCTAGCAGTGGGACACATAATGGCTTGGAATGATAAAATATAATAAATAATATCTTTAGAAAATAAAAATGTGATTCAGGGCCTAGGGCAAGGGCAAGGGTCTAGGGCAAGGTACGCCCCTGCTCGTACCACATTCAACACAATACACCTTTGCAGACGTTGGCTTGCCATTTGCACATTTGTCCGATGCAGATGTTCCGCATGTACGGAGAATTCTGTCTTGGTACCAGTAACAAGCTTGGTTTGACCTATCGTGTTTGATTTTCGCGTAAATATAAGACACAAACATCTGCATTTCACTGTTATTTAAGTAGAAATTAAACATGAAATAACGCTAACAAGACCATGGTGACTGTTTACTTAAATGATCCGTTCTTGTTCTTCTGAGGTTTAAGTCATATTCTCTATAAGTCATAATTTTTCTCCTGAAAATCTCTTCAAGGCGATGTGAGCCACATGCATTGCCTATCAAAACTATTTTTGTTACCTTCTGCAGTAAACTTTTGCAAAGAAGAAGAGTTTACGTCTCTTCATTTCCAAAAGTAGTCCAGGACAAATAATTATCAAATATTATATTCATTTTTAGTTAATTTGTCTGTAGACTAGCCGTGGACAGGCTAAATAGGCAGTAAACAAAGACTGCCTTTTTTAAAGGCAAAGCTGAGTTGTCAGTAAAATTTATAGTGTAATTTGTATCATTTGTTACTTTCAATATTGATTGTTTATTATTTGTATCTATTTTATTCAATTCTGTAACGTCATAATTTATAAATGAGTTATTATATTCAATTTTAATTAACTTAAGTCCGAATATCGTATCCAACTGACACAAGTTTATTTCATTTATTTGTGATATCGATATTCAAACAAAAGCCTAAGATTGATTGTATGCTGTCAATTTCAATTACATAATATTAAATTACCAATCAACTGTACCTACAGTTCAATTGAAATAGTCAACATACAATCAAATTTTTATAGCTAATTTTATTCATGTTTTATTAATTATCTATTTGAAATAAATATGTTAGTACCTTTTATCCTTTAATTATGAAAAGTGTTAGCATAGAAATGAGCTGTGTTATTAAATATATACAAATAAAACATTATTATATTACTGGCCAGAAATGTAAACAATGGCATACGCAAACGAATAAGAAATTATCCCCAAACTAATGGGTTATATTTTTATTATATAATTATATATTTGATTATGATAATGTGACCGTATAATATGATTGTATTGTACAACTATGAGTGTTAAGCCCCGTTTAGACGGTGCGAGTAGCCTGTTGTATGCCATTTTGTATGGCTGACGTTGCTTCAATAAAATTATATAAAATGAGCACGAAACCTGCACCGTATTAATAAATGGGCCTTTAGCTATTTGTACCTATGACAATATAGTATTACAAAACCAAATATTAATTGTATATTGAAAACTTTCACTGAGTTAGTGTCGTATTACAAAGCATGGAGCTAGATGTATTATAGATAAAACATTTTTAAGAAAATCGAAAAGTAACCAGTACATCTTTTACTTTTAATTTCTTTAAAAGTTTACATTCATGGCCACGAATTTTAAAATTTACACAAATACTTACATTATCCTTCGAGGCATGTCATTACATATACATATGCAAGTAAGCATGCATCACGTCTATATATAAAGTAAATAAGCGAAAATCAATGTAAAAGTCTAGAGGGGTAAGCTTTTAGGGCATCATATCATGGATGTATGATGACATTTACTCGATGTGTACTCACGGCTGATGAGTAGATGGGAAGGTGTCTTGAATGCCTCAGTCTTGTGACGTGATGAGTGGGATATGTGTAATCTCGTGCTGTAAAAAAAAAAACGAAAAAAACATTAAAGTTTTTATTAAAAATGTTTATTTTAAAGAAAATGTTCGGAGGTAAAATGTCTTTGCCCTAAATATCTCCAGGTATCTTCCTAAGATGGGTATTTTTGACGAAAATGGGGGCGAAATGGGTCGAGTGAAGGATTACTATTTTCCATCAGTGTTTGTCTCTTGAGGCTCTCTGAGAGCCGTCGTTGTGTCACTTACTGGTGCAGAAAAAATTCTTTCTATATTCGAGATTTCACATCAGAATAAATAATGATACCCGTATACGAATACGGGGAATCCGACTTCTGCTAAATGGAAGAGCACGTAACGAGGCGTATTATATGGAATATTTTAGGGATGTTACGAATATTCGCATTCGCATATGAGAATGCGAATTTGTGCAGGTCAAGGCATGTCCATAGGCCTCGCGGACGCGCCACCGCGCCACAACTCTACGATTCGATGATTCGCGCACAACGTGATTATTTCGACCGATAGGAGGCGTTTATTCACGTGAGTTTTTTAATGTAATTTTAATTTTATTGGTTTATGTACACCTGAAAATTTACAAATAAAACCTAATAAAAGTAAACATAGAGCATAAGTAGTACTTATTTCTAAAAAAAAATTTTGGTATTTGGTATTTTAAACTAATTGGGATAATGAAACAGTTTTTCATATGCACCGGGAGAGAAAAGGAAAATATGGCGATTTTTTGCGCCTAATAAATAAAATTATTCATTTATATCTATGTTTTTCGTAATACTTGATTGATATTCGCATTCGCAGCCTAAACATTCGTATTCGCATTCAACGTAGAAAATGTGACATTCGTAACATTCCTGGAATATATTAAATAAGTACATATACTATTTTTAGAGCCAGCAATAAGTCATATATTACTTAGATAAACCCCTGATTTAACAATAGTATAACGTAAAGGGGAATCTTTTAAAAAAATGTGGACGATAAGTTAATTAACCAGTCTAGTTTTAAAGTTTAATTTTTCTTAACATTTTATTATTGGAGAACTTCATCTTACCAAAATTAACACCTAATAATATAAAATGTTACCTGAATTGGGTCTCGTGAGACAATAAAAAGTTATATCGTTTATTAATCATATCTCTGTCGTTTGCAATTTTACTAAAAAATAACATTTGATATCATGGATATTGCATCTTATGCATTATGTATACATGTTCTTATATACGAAGGCCAAACTCACAATTTCGCATATCAAAAACAATAAAGTGGAAAAAAATTTGAACACCTGAGAATGCTAATGCAAAACAAACAGACCATGCGAACGCAGATAAGCGTAATATCAGTCATCTCAGATTATACTCAGTTTACATACCAATTACCGTAACGAGGAGTATACTGGAGACACACTAGGACACTAAATATTGTAATTAAAACACTAAAGATTACGGTAACACACGAGAGTCGCATGAGTTGTATATTCTGTCATATTCTTAATTCGTTCAATGACAATTTCAATTTCAGAACTAATCATTTGCATTCTGTTATTAAAACACGTAAAATTAAAGTTACATAATAGAACCGCATTTGTGTCTATTCTCAGTGCGTCACATTTTCAATTCTAAAAATATCACAATTAAAATAAATTATTTAGATTTTTTTTTCTTAGGTACCTCTAATATCACTAAAGATTCTAGCATTTGGTTTTTTTTTTGACTAGATATATTAGATGTTTTAGGTTTTTTGAGTAGAGGCAAGCACATAACCACCCAAATTTTGGAAAGGTGATGTTTAGGGTTTTTTGAGTTGATGCAAGCATTTTGGAAAGGAACCTGAAGGATATCTGTACAAAAGCTTGGAAAGATATGTCATTTATGACAGCTCCACAGTCACTGCAGTCAAACTAATTAAATCAATAAAGTGTATAGGACTATAAAATACACAAAACCTTCACTTACTTAAATTAAACAATACATGTGTACCAAGCTCAATATTAAGGCTGACAACTATAATATATACTTCATTAAAGCCCGGAAATGCAAGTTACAGTGAGACGCAATTTTAGACTTAATTAAGTTGGATTCTAAGTTAGAACCATGAAATAGCTTGTGACTTTATTAATGTTTCTGTGTAGAAAACATTTAGAAGCGCATTGCTCATCTTAACATTAAGGGAAAGTAACGTACAGGTAAAAGTGTGATAAATATGTATGTAAGTAGTTCTTTTCAAGCGGCGTCTTCAATGCCTCACATCAAATCATTTATTTGAAATAAGAAAATAACTATATAACTTTTTTTAGAAGAATTGAGAGGGAAGTATAACAAAAAGAGAAAATGCTTTTCCACTCCTAAATGTTATCTGATCGCAATGATTTTTCAAAGGATATAAGGCGTTCTTTTAAAAAAAAAAAGGCTATAGTTAAAAAAATATATGTCTGCACATTTTGAAAAAAATAAAACATAATAATAGTCTTTTACAACATTCCCCTCTAAAATTTTTTAAATTGTTTACTGAAAACAGTGAATAAAAAGCACTTTTACTCACTATTTTGGTTGTTTATTTTATTCACCGAAAATAGTGAATAAAATGCACTTTTACTCACTATTTTGGTAATTTATTTTATTCACTTAAAACAGTGAATAAAATACACTTTTACTTACTATTTTGATGTTTGAATTTAGAACAATTTACTCTTAATTTTAGTAATTGATCCAATTTTAATGTCCATTTTAATTAATTTTTTTTTAGTATAGAATTCATTTATTCCAGAATAAATTATACACAGCACAATACATAAAATAAATAATTAAACTAAAAACAAAATAACCTACCTATTAATTAAAATATATAATTAATTTAATACATAAAATATTTTAATTAATTTAACCATCTTTTTTCTTCATTAAATGTCTATTTTCGCCTTAATTTTTCTTTTTAACCGACTTCCAAAAGAGGAGGTTATCAATTCGGAATCTTATGTTTTATATAAGCTGATCGATTTATTAGAACAGTTTGTACCGATTTAGAATATTTTTTTTTTTAAAGGGAATACCTGTCAGGTGGTCCCATAATTTTTTTATTAAAACCGGTGGTGTAGTTTGGTGGTGAAGTCGGTTTTTAGTTTTGAAAAATTTTTCTCGTAGTCATGGTATAAAGTATATTATGTAATTAGTGAATAAAGGACGGATTTACTTCGAGGGCCATAGATGAATCACGAGCAAGTGAAGGATTCTAACGACTGAATCACGACCGTAGGGAGTGATTCATGATGATTGAATCACGAGCGTAGTGAGTGATTCAAGTGTTAGAATATAAAAAATCATAGAGCTGATAACATATAGACCCTGTATACATTGCCTGTTATGCAACGTCTGTCAAAATGAAGGAGTGGAAAAACATTTTTTTCATTAGCTTTTCTTGTATGGATCGAGTGCGTGCTATTTCTTCCCTCCTCAAAACCGCGTTGCGGCGCAACGCTCGGTGGCGAGGTTATGTGTTTCTCGTATGTAAGCTCTAAAGAAAAAGCTTCGCAGTCTTTCCTTTAAAACATTAGGTATGTTACGTACCACGTTGTCATGTTGCCTTGACCCAACGTATTTAAATTACAATATAAATACCAAAAGCTTAAACCCGTGACTCGTGATACTGCAGTATTTCATTGCACAATTCAAATGGGTTATTTTGAACAATCGGATACTAAGGTTAAGTTAAGGATACTAAGGATTGAAATCAATCAATTTATCAAATCATCAGGGGCCTATTCCGCCAACAATTCGTACCGATTCGATTCCCACTCGCTTGCCGTCAAATCGATTTGAATAACTGATTCGATAAAATGGTTCGTAGTTATCTAAAGAGCATATTTTACTTATAAATGCAGATAGTTAAAGCCGATCGAGGGAATGGACGAGAATCTGAATTAAGTCAATGGGAGGTGTGGCTAACAGTCATCACTATTTTGATTCCTTTTTAGAAACAGGGTTCCGTACCCAAAGGGTAAAAACGGGACCCTATTACTAAGACTCCGATGTCAGTCTGTCCGTCCGTCTATCTGTTTGTCACCACCTGTACTTCATGAACCGTGATAGCTAGACAGTTGAAATTTTCACAGATGATGTATTTCTGTTGCCGCGCTATAAGCAAAAAAGTAAAAATTCACAAAGATACTCATACGAAGCATCAAAGTTCCGGAGTGGGGGCTTGCGACGTCATCTCTATGTAAAAATCGTACGAAGCCGTGACGTCATGCGAAATTTCAATGCGCTATCTTTGTCATTTTTTGTTTCTCATAGAAAAGAAAAATTACTTGTAAAATATTTTTTTTAATGTAACCCATGGTCTTATAACATTTTTCCGTTCGTAATGCCTATTACGTGATTTTTTATAGATAATAGTACGAAACCCTGCGTGCGCGAGTCCGACTCGCACTTGGCCGGTTTTATTCACCTGCAGGCCCTTTATTAATCTATTTAAATGTCCCTAGGCTACCCACTAAGAATAAAGATGTGATTGACGCGATAATGTATCTGTATAAATGTGCTCTTCTAATTGAGCTATCGAGTGTCCAGCCCCGTACGTCAAATTTCTCCACCTTATTCTATTCCTTTTTGGTGTTGAACACGTGATAGCTCAGTTATAAGAGCATGGTCGTATAAAGTCTCGCTCACGTGGTATTTTTGAAACATTCAGGGTGTTGCGAAAAATCCCAACAATGCGCGGTTAGCAATGGCCGCCCATGGTCTGGCGGGATATCCCGCTACAGTTTCGCAAGTATTACAATATCCAACATTGTTTTACTCAAACTGAAAGTCATTATTAGTATTCCATTTTTGTTTGAGTTCGGTAATCGAGTTTTGAGTAAGAGTTTAAAGTGGAAAAGTGTTTGGATGGGACTTTGCAGGTTTTACAGTACGACAAGCAAAAAGCGAATAGTTCAGTTGGCTAAATTGTTTTTTCTTCGTCGTAATCAATCATTTTAACAATTAACCTATTTTTAGCAGTGATCTCCCTGCCAAAATATAAACTGATTTAAACAGAGCATAGGAATACCATTAAATATGTATGCTTTAAGGTTATAACAATCTATACTATCACGTTTTTTACCTTTGGGGTAGACAGTACCCAAAGTTTCCAAAACCCGGCCCGTTTAGCAACATAATGGCTAACTACGTAATACCTCTCAAATCTCAACCCGTTTGAAATCTGATTATCCGATATAACCCTTGCAAGGTCTTGTGTAATTCGATTTTAGCTTGATAATTAATTTATGACGTAACTAGCTGCGCCCCGCGGTGTTACCCGCGGATATAAAAATCAGCCAATGTGTTAATCCAGAGTGTCAGCTTCCTGCGAACTTTGGTCCAGCTGTTTGCGCGTAAAGAAGTAACAAATAAATATATACACACAACACACACTCACAAACATTCGCATTTATAATATTATTATTAGTGTGATTATAGTGTGCTGATATAACCGAAAACTCATCCTAAATCAAACAAACATAGCTGCTTGTCAGAGTATAGATAGATAGAGGCAAACGCAGAGGCCTTTTCCGAGATTAAATGTACGATTTTAACTCGTCTTTAAACTTTGTGTAATTTGGTAAGGAATAGAATTAAGTAGGCGAAACAAGAATATATTTCAATTTAAATTATTAAAACCGCATAAACATAACTTATCTCACGTTCTTCACGTTTGAACAATGTCGGAGTCAACACAATGACGCTTTTCAAAACATATTACAAAGTTAAGAGTATTTACTTTAGAACATAATTTTATTAAAACTAACGTCTAACTAATCTCCAAAAGATGATCTTCAAGTGTGGACCACGCCCGGTGTCGCTTAACTTACCTACCAAGTTGTATAAAAAAACATATTTGAAGCTAGATACTATTACTACAATGCGACACAAATAAGTTGAACAAAAATGGCGGACTTCAAAGCATTTTTGTACAAATTCCCGCCACGTAGGTTGTACCAAAATGGCGGTTATCGGCGCAGGTACAAATAATGCGCCGGCGACGCCATTTTGGTACAATTTACGTGTCGGGAATTTGTACAAAAATGCTTTGAAGTCCGCTATTTTTGATCAACTTATTCGTGTTACATTGTAACAATATATAAAAAGAGATAGATTGAGTATTTATAATAAGTTATAAAATGCTAAGCAGGCAGGAAAATGTATGTAAATGTGGTTTGGAAATAAATACAGAACATACCCTGAATATGTCCAGTATTGGACTTCCTGTGGCTGGTCTGAATGGATAGAAACCCTAAATAAAAAACAGTCCACTAGACCAAACATGGCTGAGCTCCATTGGACACTCACATCGCATATTCCGTATATGACGCGCTATTGTGTGCACAGTCAGGGTGTCAAACTAACACCCTTTGTGTTGGGGCCAATCTGGGAATGCTTTGGACACGCGCCGAAGGTAGGTGAATTTGTTGTACAAAGCTGTATATATATGTGTATACGGCTTTGTTCAGTAAGTGACATTAGATGAAATGTACTACGGTAACATCAAAGAGAAAATTAGTTGATTCAATAAATTATACAGCTCAGCATCGGATGTAACTTTGATTAAATCTGTTTTACTAACATTATTGATTATACAAAATCCACATAGAGCCAAATGCAAGAAATTGACACACTGTGAAAACCCATGCACAGTCAATCTAGGTCAAAAAGAAGATGATGGGCGTACTGAGCGGGGGCAGGGGGGGGGGGCAGGTTTTATCAAACATAGCTAAAAATCACCCTAGGGAAACTTGCTTTCACGATGAAAAACCGTATCGAAATTGTTTCATCCGTTCGAAAGCTACGATGCAACACATAGACAGATAGACCAACAGACCTTATTCCACTGCTACAATTGAGCAAGGTCAACAAGGTCACTAAGCACTAAGTGGCTAAGATCGACTATGATTGAAGATGATTAAATGGACTTTGTATGCTCAGTGTACATGGAAATTTTGTTAATGCTATGGACGATTCTTTCACGGAAAACGTCATAAACCGTTTTGCTGGAGACCCTCGAAAGTTACTTTTAAAATAGCTATTGTATATTTAAGGAATTTATATAAAAATTACCTAATTTAATTTATCTTTCTGTATTTAGTCAAATAAACTTAATCTTAAAAAAATACATATAAAAAATCTGATTCGTCCCACCCAGAATCACCCCCTGGCCGAGAACCTGGGAACGCCCATGAAAAAGACTTTCTTTTAAATATTTATATTTTAGTAAAAAACTTTACATTAAGGGGCTACCTGAGGTCCAGTGCTGTCCCCATTTGAAATAAATCATTTGAAAAGAAACGGATATATAATTTAAAATTTGGATTTGATATAACCCTAGATAACTAACTCTTCAAACTATTTTATCTTACTTACTTCAAACCAAAAAACGGCCACTTTTAGCAAAAATGCTATAAAAAGCTACACGTTCTCACTTTGAAATATAAACAGTAGTTCATAAAATAGTTTGAAGGGTTATCTAGGGTTATATCAAAGCCAAATTTTTAATAATATCTCCGTTTCGTTTCAAATGATTTATTTCAAATGGGGGCAGCACTGGACCTCAGGTAGCCCCTTAAAGCACCACAAAGATAGAGTAAATTAATTCTTCTACTTTTAAATATTAGTCTTAGTTAGTTCAAAGGCCATGCTTAGCGTAAAGGTGGGCGTAAGATGGAAATAGGAATCAAAATAGTGATGAGTTGCTTTAACATCGCCATGATTTAAATCTCGACCATTTCCTCGATCGACTTTTAGGATCTGCGCGGGAAGAGAAGTCGCTGGTACATTCAAAGCTTTTCTCTTTCCTTCCAGACCATCATGTAAGATACCTAAAAGCTCATCTTGACCAAGCTTAGCGTAAGAGACTACGTCCGTGTCCGCATAGCATATTGCGTCTATTTTATGCGAATTCAGAGCGTCAAACTAACAGCCTTTGTGTTGGAACCAATATTGGATCAAAAAATCATCCTCAAGATCAAAAAATTACATCAGAACATAATTTTCGATGTCATTTTACGTATAACATCTGCTTTGATAATTATGTCAATAGATGACATTCTGCCGCCAAGACCTTCCAATCAGCCCCAACATCAAACGCCAAATCCATCAAAGGATTTATAATGCTTTTATCCCTATAAGTTTCACCCTACGTTAAATTATGTAGTGAAACTACAGAGCAGTAGATTTTATACGTATCTATAATAGTACTGACCGATCATAAATGAGGTAAGAGTACTAGCCAGTTACTAAACTTGGTTCAGTTTAGTTTTTATCAATAGACGACGCACTACACCCATTTCTACTTTGATTTTCTTTACCATCTTCATGTACCACCATCACCAGTAGATTTCAGCTTTTGCACTAAAATAATATTTAAAAAAATGACCTTCAATAAGAGATAAATTTATCATACATTTACTAAAAAAATTTGACTTTGATCACGCTAAATGTGGCGAACTTTGACGAACGGCCGTAGACCCAAAACTGATAGATTTCACACCTTACGTATTTTGAGTGACACCGTAATACTTTAGGTACAGTACAGCGTAGACGTGTATATGTATGCATAATCATAATGGGGAAGGGATGAACATTTTAAAAACACCTGAAACTTTTTCTAGGATTAACACTCCTATTTATCGTAAATAAATATAAGATTTATCGGACTAGTCAATTCATTATAAAAATACTTTTAATCGGAATTTCGTTCACCACTCATGTTAACGCCGCCATTTCTTTAGCCCGTCTGGTCTGACATATAAAAAAATGTCATATGACAATTTCATTTAACTGCCATTGTGGTAAAATAGGGACACTATTTTGACAACTATGGCAGTTAAATGACAGCTAAGCAGTCAACTGTCATATCAGTTAAAGTTTCAACCAAGGAGCAAAAAAAAATGTCGTATGACATAATTTTTTATATGTCAAACGAGACTTAATTGCAATAAGTTTTTTTTTTATAATGCGTTGAAACGACCGAAAATCAGATAAATATTTAGATTCAGACGTTTTCAAAATTTTCATCGCTCCCCATTAAGAATGGGGTAAGGGGTTACCCTAGACAGAATCAGACCTTCCCATACAAACGTCGTCTAGCTTTTATTTTAAAACGGCATATCAGATATTGGCGAAAATTTGTACATATAATTTCAAAGAAATTGCATATAACTAATTTTCACAGTCAAAATATGAACATAAAAGAGAATATAGTCGATCATATCATATTTAACCATCACAGTATGGAAGACTTCTACACGCTCATATTTTCTATAAAGTTCATATTTGATTGTCGAAAACTAATTATATGCCTAGATATATGCAATTTCTTTAAAATTACAAAACACTGCCGTAATCTCACATGTCATTTCAAAATAAAAGCTAAACTACGTTTGTATGGAAAAGGGTAAGGGGATTCTTAAGACTTAAAAATTCGTCAATCTTGACAACGATAAAATCCGAAAAGCAATGTCAAGAATATTAAAAAAACTTTTTACATATTGAACTAGGCGCATAACTTTAATATTGCACTTTTTTAAATGACTGAGAATCTACGATTAAACGTCGATATGAGTTCACTATGTCATACTGGTAGTGCAAAGCTTGATCTTGATTGATAGCAGAGCCGATCGATACAGTAAATTAGTGACCTATTTACTTTTTTGGTGGCACGTGAATAATGTTGAGTACTTTATAGGCCTTTAAAATATTTACTCTCTTGGTTTTAACCTTTGGCATAGTGTATTCGAATTCGATAACGCCACTTTCCGCTTTCATAAATTATGAACACATCTATATATTTTTATTTTTTTATGCCTATTACAGCATTAAGCTATCATTTTAGTATTTTAAAAAATATGGGCTCTTAAATAGCCAATTTCTATTTTCAAAACCCATACCTATTTAAAAAAAAATTATATATGTACAAAATGGTCGAATTGACATTAAATTAAATTGCATAAATAGAAAATTAAACATATTTTTATAATTCATAAATAAATAACGTAATTTTTTTTTCTATAAAGACCCGTCTTTTGAAAAATGCTCCCATTTTTTCAAAAATGCTTTTTTTTGTTATAGCCATAAATCAAAGCAAATATTGTTTTTATTATTTTTCCTATATTATTTGGACTATTATTTATCAACGATGCAAGTTTTGTGAAATTTGGAAAATACATGCAACGTTTAACGTGAAAAATCGTATAGAGCTTGTTCGTACAAAAGAATCATATATATATATATATATATATATAAGCTGCCGTAAGGCATCTGGCATAGCATGACGACTGCCATACAATGATGACAGCCGGGGCCAACTGCTTTACGTGCCTTCCGAAGCACGGAGGAGCTCGAGAATTTTTTATTCTACTTGTGGTCACTCGTCTAAGTGCGAACCAAGCCCAGCCGTTGCTAATGATCACGCTTAGAAAAATATTGATCTTATACGAGTAATTATAATTGTCAAAAAGACATGTCAAGATTTTGAGCTCGTAGTTTACTTATAAGATTTCCAAAATTCATACAAAGCATCAACTAATACATTGTATGGCTTTTCTTTGTATAACTGACATTTACAGGTGTTTGCGATTTCTCATTTCATTTTATAATTTGACCTAAAAAAACTTTTGGCTCAAAATTAATAACCTTTGCATCCAACCCGTGTTCTTACACGCGCCAGCCAAAGATTAAACAAACCTTGCCAAAACCCATTAACGGGTCGGCTTACCAACCCGACCCTAGTGATACTAGTTTTATTAAAGTCCGACCTAACACCGCATAATACTAAAAGCCCTGCTTTAAAAACGATTAATATTTTTAATAAAATAACTGCTATCATCTTACAAGATTAAAAGTCTGAGCAAGATTATTGGGTCACGGGAAAAAATATTACTCGTATTTAAGAAGAATTTTTGGAATAAGTAAGTGGACCGCGTCATATTACGGAAGATAAAGTCTTTGAAAAGAAAAGTGTTTGATTAGTTTTGGTCGTTTATGTCTATATTTTTTAAGAATATTTCGAGCATGTAGGCTAGTGTTAAGCGCCGATTCATTCTGGAATAGTGGAGAGTGGAGTGACCGGCAGCACTCATATTCAACTTTATTTCTATATTGGAATTCATAGTAATATCGGAAAAATAAAAATTGCGAGATTGAAGAGTCCCTTGTGTTAAAATCAATGGTTTGTAAAATTATTGTATTATTAAATTATTGGATGTAAAAAATAGAGAGAAAATTGAACCCTAATCAAAGTTATGGACTCAAGATTCGTCCATTATTATACTCGTATCTCCTAAACTGTGCAGATCAATATATTCGCCACAATTTCAGAATTTCAAGTGGGCCCTTTATCTTGACCAAATTTGTACTAGTTACCTCCGGTTTTAATTAAAACTGCGAATTGGAATTCCTGCGTTTCGTCGACTCGTCGCTTATCGCTTTGTTTTCATTATCATTAACACCCCCCTTATTAATCTTCGTTAAGGGGGGGAGTACGTTCACGAGTCAGTTGTAGATATTTACAGATATTTCGTTATCGTGATTTGTTTGCGACTTGTTAGCGGAAATTAAACTGTGATCTAGTTGTTTAATTAGATGGAAAATAAATGGGGCATAATTAGTAAAAAATCATCCCTTAAGAGCTTTTTTACCATGCTAAATAAGGATATCGAATAATTATAAATAAGTAATATATATATATATATATATATATTACTATATGTATTGAAGGTAATTAATCGAGAGTCATATGAAATGTAGAACATGCTTGTGTCTTTAAGTCCAAATACCCAAAAAGCAATTCAGTAAAATTATTACCCAGTCACAGAACAGGTAGACCAATTACTATTTTCATTTTTTCTTTTGGATTTGACATTGTCAACGTCTATAAATACAACAGTAAAAACGCAGTGGTACTGGGCTTAATGACTGCGCGTAAACTCAAAAAGCAACAAATCTGTGTCGCCGCTGACAAACTGAGTGTCTGCTCTATTTATGGCCTCATTAGTTAATAGTTAATGTCTTTAAACGGCAATAAGTTTGAATCCGTGGTTCAGAACTATTTGTTAGTGTTCTTTTATATCCCAATGCGCAGGGAGCGTTATGTAACCTATCCTCAAGATATAGTTTAAAAAACTAAAACCCGTCGTTCATCCAGTGTTTAAGAAACACCTAGGAATGCATATTTTTTTTACTGTGGTAATTAAGCCCTTTCTTTTTATAGCAAAAACGGTATGATTCGATTTATTTTAAATTTACTTAGGGTATTAAATTTATTGTAACGTCACATATTACCAGCGCCTTTACCAGCCAACACGCTTCCAACGATACCTCATTTATTAAGGTAACATGAATATCATAGAAGGGAACAGATAAACATACATTTTATAGCGAAACACATAACCCTAATTTTGGCTTAGGCGGGTAAAAAAGTGCTAAAGGACAGTTAGAGGAACAGGGAGCCACAGGTTAAAAACACTGCCATAAGGAAATCATCTCCGGTTTTTTTTTCGTGTTTGCAAGGGTTCAACACTCGCTAGAGTATTTCTTCAAGGCATCTGGTATAGCTTAATTATAATCCAATGATGACAAGCGGGACCAACTGCTTAAAGTGTCTTCCAAGGCACAGAAGAGTTTAAAATATCCAATTGGCTACCATACCCGGAATTACTGAACATGTGAAAGCCAGATTATTCAACGAGATGCTCAACTTCTTTGTGTCATCCCACTTTGAAAACCGCTGTACGACACCTTTAATTAACTACACTGCACTAAATGAGGCTCCATAAATCCGTCCCATGTCCGTCTGCTTGATTGCTGTCATTATTTCGTGACACACTCATAAATTCCTCTTATTAGAGTTGTGTTGTGGACGATAAAGGGGACGGGTTGTAGCGGACATAAAAATGGGGTTTCCGAGTCTTCTGGATACCTACAAGAATTTATTAATACGTTTTCATCCCTTATGCGGTTCACTAGATCTAGGATTATTACAAAAGCCACGATTCGCATGGAAAAGGTGATGAAAATAGTGATGGGTTGCTAGCAGCATATAGTCATAACTTCTCTGATTTTGTTTATTCTCTTTACTGACCTGCGCTGGAAGAGAAGCAGGTGCTATTGGCGAAATTAATAAGGTAAATCAGTTATACGAGTATAGCACAATGCTATCGATTTGAGAAGAGCTGATTTTTCTGTCAATTTCATTGAAGAATTCTGAACTCTTTATGTCGGGTCTTTTCCTTTGGTCTGGGACCAATTCCGTTTTTGATCTATCTATATTCCCCAGACCCTTAGTTACTACCAAAAGAACGTGCCTAACGAGGCCTTAAAGCCTTATAATTGGTCAAAATTGGTCAATATAAAGCTATAAACACATTTTCACTGGTCTACGAAATTTTCCTTTCACCCAGACCGACAGGTATACCATCGTATTCCATCTCTCTGTATTCCCTAGACACCTAGTAACAAAAATAACGTGTCTGATGAAGCTCCTAACCCTGTAGTCGTGCCTATTATCGGTCAATGTAAAGCTATAAACACACTTTCACTGGCCCACGAATCTTCCCGACCGTGACCCGAGCGCGCCCGAGTGAATCCGACCGAAGCAGCCCGTGGGAACCTTGCCCTTTGATGTATGCATGGGGGTGATATTGGATGTTAAAGGTTGGCCTATCTTCCACAAATACTTGAAACGTCTTTTCCTTAGCGGGGTAGACAGAGCTTCTGGTCCTTAAACCATGGACTGGTAGCCTTTTTTACAGTACAAAAGATTATAAAATACGAGTGCTGTGAAACTAAATCAAATTTTTTAGGTTAACTTTATTGTATTTTTTACTAACTAGAGGATAACTCTACAATATGAAAGAAACTTAATTTACTGAGTACTTTTTGCGCGGCTATTTTTATTATCGTTGATACTCGCACAATATCTCCGTAAACATTTTACAAAGCGAGGAGGAATTCTAGTTTTCGTATCGCAAATTTTCTTCTCACAAACTTCAATTTTACGTTTTCAGCCTTTGAGAAAATTAGATTTATCTTAAGTGACTGAATTCAAAGGCATACGCACACAACTATTACTTAAGTACTAAGAACATTGATAAACAGATCTGTAGATGTTGCAGCAGGGCTTAAAAAAGTTTACTAATAAACCTCCTCCATGCGTCTCTTTTAAGTTCGTGATCTATATGCATCTTATCGCGACCGCGTGGTGTTCTCAAAAGGCTTTTTTATCGCTCAAGATAATAATACAAAAATCTTTTTATTTATTTTATTTTTATTCTTTACTATGTATATAGAGATAAAGACTCAAAGGCCTAATTCTGTGTAGTACTTAGAGTTTATAAGTGGAAAAAGTAATCTTACAAAAATATACTATCATTATCAAAGAATTATCTCGATAAAGTATCAAAAGGCATTTTATCGCTGCGCTCAAGAAAATACTACAACATTTCTGAAACAGACCGTAGGTAGCAAAAACAAAACCTGATTTTCTTAGAAATACGGCGCTGTTTTGAATTGGGCTCCATTAAAATCGTGAATTCGTGAACCTTTTGAAAAGATGGTATCTGCTTCTAGGGTTGGCAAGATCTTTTTTGTCATAAAGCGAATAAGTAGGTATCTACCAATTTATACATCTATTTTCGTTAGGCGCGTCAAATAATAAAAATCAATACCTCCACTTTTCTTATATAGGTATATCTAGAAACTACTTATAAAATGTAAGTTAACCTTAATTAAAGTACGGCACTTTTTTATATAGGTATATAAATTGTAAGATTATATATACATTGACAATCCATAGCGTAAGACTAAGTAAGAACTATGAGTATTTTTGTGTAATTTGAGTGATTTAATCGAATTACATTCACATCGATTTTGATTATTTATATCCGGTTGGATATCGATTTTTGGGATCAGCTCACTTCCGTTTAAACACTGCCTACTTTGATATCGGTCGTTTCTATATAAATTGACATAGACCGTTTTGAAAAGACAGTAACTAACGTTCCGTACTTATAGAAGTTAATTAGGTTACTTCCTACATATTTCTTCAAAGCAATACCTTTAATAATAATATTTAACCTTTATTGTCCATTAATAATACTTAACCTTTATTGTCCATCAAAAACAAAATGCACCGAACAATCGGTGAAATTAGATCGTTGTAGACCAGTCAAACTTTGGGGTTATACAGAGAATAAAAGTAGGTCCCAAAATAAATGTGTTGTGTTCATAATGTACATTTTTAAGGGGATACCTGAATTTTCGGGAGTCCAGTGCTGCCCCCATTTGAAATAAATCATTTGATAGGAAACGGAGACATCATTTAAAATTTTGTCAAGACCAGGTTCTAGATAATCCTTCAAACTATTTTATTAACTACTGTTTACTGTTTAAAGTGCGAACGTGAAGCTTCTCTACACACAATTGCGAAAAACGGCCACTTTTGGCGTATGTGCGTAGAAAAGCTTCACGTTTTCACTTTAAACTGTAAACAGTAGTTCATAAAATAGTTTGAAGAGTTATCTAGAGCCTGGTCAAGACAAAATTTTAAATTATATCTCCGTTTCCTTTTAAATGATTTAAAAGGAATTCTTCTT
The DNA here is from genome assembly GCA_943193695.1 of Acrobasis suavella. Lineage (NCBI taxonomy): Eukaryota > Metazoa > Arthropoda > Insecta > Lepidoptera > Pyralidae > Acrobasis > Acrobasis suavella. The sequence goes on from OW971928.1 coordinate 38,788,186, forward strand.
CTCTTCAGTATAATGTGCAAAAAAGGGCAAAATATTAAAAAAAAATTGTTTTAAGTAGGACGAACTAGTGATGTCTTATCTACATAACTATGCGCCAGTGAGTGTTGTCAATCGAATTTGTCGGTTATCGATAATATCTTTTTAATCCTTTTTTTTTTGCAAAAGGTACGAAGTTAGCAAATAGTCCGTCCTATTCTTGTTGTAATCACATTGTTCGATCTAAGCAGAACGAGAAGCAGCTGGTACATACGTTTTTTCTTTTCTCCTTAACCAGCATGGAAGGAATATTGGGTAAATAAACCAAGTACAAACTGCGATTCCTATAATAAATAAATAATAAATTTTGATATTTGACAGCCCTATAGGTACGTAACGACATCATAGCTTGTTTTGAGCGTTATCTCGTACTGAATACGACTCTCACCTCTGATAAATATTTCTAAAGAGACATTATATCTCTCTAAAGAGCCAAGGAAACAAACAAATTTGATGAAAATATTTATTCTCTTTTATTTAAACAAATGGTTATTGTCCATCTGTCCGTCAGTCTGTCACCAGGCTCCAGGCAACCATGATAGCTAGACAGTTGAATTTTATTTCTTTTGCCACCATATAAATATTTAAGTGGCTCTCCCATACAACAAACATGTTTTTATAGGTTATGGTACGGAACCCTAAGTGCGTGAATCCGACTCGCACTTGGACGGTTTTTTATAAGAATAATTCACATCATAATTCCTCGGACTAATTTCAATTATCCGCCTAGATCAAGTTGATACTGACAGATAAGATAGTTTAATATAATAGATACTACATATTATATGTATAAATTTGATTTAGGCCGATAATGGTTTTAACTTAGTTATAAAGTTAGTCTGTGTAATCCCTTTAAGACTGATCATGTTTTCTTGCTCCAGTAGTATTTTGGTGTAAGAATGAGTATTACAGATACTTAGTTCATAGTAAGCCTCGATATGTTCAAATAAAGCAAAATTAGTTCATGTTTTTTTTTGTGAAGTTATTCGAGAAAAACTGATTTTGCTGGAGTAACGTTACCCCAGCAAGATGTTTTTCAACAAAAGCGTTTAGCCTAGAATCAAGTATATGAAAAGATAGCTTTTAATGAGTTGTAAATGTATACCGATAGCAAAATTTGTTCATCTTATACTTTTTGAGAAATTCAAGATTTTGCTGGGGTAACGTTTTGCAATTTTTCATATCTCGAAAACTGTTAGTAGCAGAATTTTAAAATGTTTTTTTTTCAAAATTCTGCTACTATCAGTTTTCGAGATATGGAAAATTGCAAAACGTTACCCCAGCAAAATCTTGAATATCTCAAAAAGTATAAGATGAACAAATTTTGCTATCGGTATACATTTACAACTCATTAAAAGCTATCTTTTCATATACTTGATTCTAGGCTAAACGCTTTTGTTGAAAAACATCTTGCTGGGGTAACGTTACTCCAGCAAAATCAGTTTTTCTCGAATAACTTCGAAAATACACCATGAACGAATTTTGCTATATTTGAACATATTGAGGCTTACTATGAACTAAGTATCTGTAATACTCTCATTTCTCTAAGGCGCAACATTTTGCTGGGGTTACGCATTCTGGGTGTAAATAAAAATGATGACGAAAAATCTCCATAAGAAACGAATAAATATTTAAAAACTAGAAGGTAATTATTTAAAAAAAGTTTGTCTAAGAAGGATTTTTGAGACGAATGTAACGATAACTTAAGTGTTGCAGTCCATCCAGACCTTCGGAAGATACGAAGTTATAAAAAAAAATAACAAACAAACATACAAGATACGTGCGAAACATTTAACCAGGCTGGTAAGAAAGGAAGTATTTCATGTACAATTATGGAAAAAAGCTTTTATTGTCAACTTCCGCTAGTGCTAGTGGGAGTGATTAAATATGCACAAAATACGAATACACGATAGGCACAATAGGCATGTTAACCCTTTTCTTTCGACCCAAACAGACGCATGACAAAGGGAAAAAAAGACCCCTTCCGGTCCAGTGTGAGAAGGCCCGCTGTGGACCATGCTTATGTGCTGTGCTGATGTTATGTAGGTCAAACGTCAAGAGTTTTTGTGATGGATATTTAAAAAGACGTCGTCTTTTGAAATGCTTTGAATGAAAACTGAGTAGGTTTCTAACTTTGTCCAAAACTTACACATTCTAAGCAGTCCATACGAGTATTTAATTAAAATGAATGCCAAATTCACTTATTTAATTTTGGATGATTTTTCATCAACAGCATTCCTTCTGGATTAAATTAGCTTCTTTAGCCAATGCTTAAGTCTCCAGTATCTATCCAAAAATAACGTCAAACCAACACTTACGAATATATTAATCAATATGTATTAATGATGTAACAAGATACGAGATCAAACAACTTATTTCGTGTAAATCAAATCACATTTTCATAAACTAAACTTGACCTTAATTACTGCGTAGCAAGTAAAGGTTCTTAGTGTCTTCCACCCCTGTGGGAAAAAGGCATGACAGTTTGTATGTTAATCCTTAACTTGTATTATATTCAAATGATTTGAAACGATCCATTTTGGGCCTAATAGATCTATCTGTTACAGATACATCAATTATGGGCTGTGCATTGCCCACATCGACCCGTCCTTGGAGACCATGTGCTGAACTTTACATAGCATTTTAGGGTTAAATGATAAGCTTGAGATACGGTTAACATTTGGTTGTTTACTAGTACGTTATTAGAAATTATTATTTGGAGGAAGCTGTGTTGGCATTAACCTAATATTGGTTTTATTTTTACGTAGAAATATTTTTTCTTTCTTATCGAGTGTGTAGGAGTGGAGCTTATACTTCATCTCTACGATATTAACTTTTAATATGCTTGAAGACACTCACACTTCCAAAAAAAAAATGCTGCTCAACTCGCTTTTCATAAAAAAATCAAAACATATTTCATGAAAAAATAAAATAAAACCCCTGCCCCTACCACTAGAAAAAAGATTAATTTGTTTATTATAAATGAGTATTCATCCATAGAAATTATATAACTTTCGCTTGATTTAGTTTCCTTATTGTTTTCATTATGAAGCTGAAAAAAGGCCCTGGTCTACATCAGATCAGTAATGACTAAAAATAAAAATACAAATAGACAAAAAGTTAACAAGAAGAAAAACCAAATAAGAATCCCAAAAGAAAAGCATTCATTTCTTTTTGTAGAAATATTTATTTTCTAGAGTTTACTCCGTATTAGGACCAACACGAAATTACTGAGCCACATTTTGCCCTGAATTCTTATTATTATCCGAGAATATATGTTTCTTTACATGAAGTTTATTTATGATTCAAAGGTATATTTCTGAAATCGGCGAGTCTCCAAATTTATAAATAACTGTCACTTTACTCGCTTGCCCCTAATGCAACTAGAAGCAAAAAATATACAACTTTAAGTGAGTAAAACAATGGCCAAATATTGCTACAGTTCAAAGTCAACGTCAAAAAATAATATCAGCTTCTTAATAACTTGCAGGGAAGCAAAGGCTAGTTTGAATAATGACTTGAGGAAACCGACCAATTTCCATCAGAATAAAAAAAAGAGACACGATATGGTGGACTATTAAATTAATAATATGGCTTCATAGAAATCGAGAAACACTTTCTATTTTTGGACGTAGGTGGAAAACGCCGCTGATGACAGAATTTTCACGACTTGACTTGAAAGGCTTGACTGACTGTCATTTAATGATGAAAACCGGGACCAACGGCTTTTCCAAATATATTCGATTTTGCCGACCCAGATGGGCGGCAAAATCGAATATATCCACCCCTCCCATGCTACCGATACGGAATGGGGGCGGCGTCTGGTTACTTTTAAAGAAGTATAAAAGTTATTTACTACTTAAAAATGTACAATCTCGGTCTGGATCTTAACTAACCATTACTCCTTACTCCCCCCCCCCCTCCGCCTACGCGTACTGTTCAGGTACTAGGAATCAGTTAGCGGTAAAACCAAGCAGAGGGTGGCATTTTTACATATTTTGCCTCAAAGAAATTACGTTCCTTCCGAGGCACGAAGCTTGAGATATTTTTACAAACTTTTATTTAGCTTCACATGTCCCGTTGTCCGTCGGTCTGTCTGCCTATTTGTAATCATCTTTCAAGTTAAATTTGACCCACTTCTGACTACCTCACTTCACCAATCTGACCCGGTGTCCGATTGAGCTGAAATTTTGCACGCACACGTATTTCGCGTGACATTGCAATATTATGATGCTGACATAGAGCTGATCTGATGATAGAGCCGGAAAGTGACCACAGGAACTTTGTAAGTCGCAACCCCATCGAGTTTGACCTCATTTAATTCGTCTTGTAGAGCACTTTAGATAAAAGCTTGTTTTAAAATATATATTTTTTATATAATAACTTGTTATGTCACTTGTTGGCCACCATTCAATTGCAGACCATGCCCTTGGTTGCTCAGCAAGCAAAAGCACTAAAAATGCGTACTCCTATCGGTCCACCGACCCTATCACTTCCCTCCTACAATATGAGTATCACACAAGTATCTACAAAACAGAATTGAATGTATAAGTCAAAGGATTTCACCGACTATAAAGGTTCTCAAGAGCTGGCAATCTGACAATCTGACGGATAATCTCGATGTCGGCGATTAACTCCTGAAAATTGAAAACGTTTGGAACTTATTAGGAATTCTGTTTCGGGCATTTAGGCTCAATACGAATAACAGACTTTATTTCAATTAACATGTCTCAAATGTATTTTAAATATGAACGAGTATAATGCATAATTAATTTCTTTATCAACAGGTAAAGCATCTGCGGCATAAATAGCGATGGAGCCCTACAAGCATTGAATACTAACGCCTACTTAAGGCCTTAGTGAAATTTGAAGTACTAACTTCAAAATTACTTTTGTCCTTTCTGCTTTTTGGCACAATTTTTGGCAATGATTTATACTTAAGATTTTTTCAGTCCACTGCTATATGTAAATAAATCTGGAATATTTATTATACAGGATGACTTTTTACCCACCAGCCAAATTATTGAAGCTAGTTCGTCACGTTACCGAAATACTTTCCATAAAAAAAAATATATTGAAACGCTATCAAAAATGTTAGTCCTGTCATACAAAACCCGTTTGCCCGAGCGCTGATTTGTATGTGAAGCCAAATATTTTTTTCAATTTTACCTGTTGTCTGTCGGTCTGTCTGTCTGTCTGTAATCAAATCTTGCAAGTTAAATTTGACCCACTTCCCGGTTTTCGATTGAGCTGAAATTTTGCACGCACACGTATATCGCGTGACAATGCAATATTACGATGACATGGAGCTGATCTGATGATGGAGCTGGAAGGGAACTCTGTAATGAAACGACGCAACCCCATCGAGTTTGGGTTCGTTTGATTCGTCATGAGGAGCGCTTTAGATAAAAGCTTGTTTTAAAAAATATTTTTTGAAATAATTACTTGTGTAAAATTGTTTTTATGGAAAGTAGTTCAGTATCATGAAGGACTTGCTCAAAAAACCTAATATTACGAAATTTTAATAAAAGTTAAACAATCATTTTAATTTTAAAGACCAGCCAAATGTGCCTTTTAACCTTTTCAGTTTTGAAGTTATTTCCTTCGCGGAGAAATGCGATTCATGAACTCATTAACATTTTTTATGTAATGTGAAAAGGTTTTTATGTTTTATTGCTAGAAGTGGAAACCTTGAGAAGTGTAAAACAAGAACTGAAAGTTTTTTGATGACTAACATTTAACAACAGTAAAACAAGTTACTCCAGTGCATATGCTGTTGACAAGATACTCTGTTTTGGACTGACAATAAATCTATTCTATACTACGAAGTTTGTGTGTGTTACGTTGGTAAATGCGTATTTGTCGTTTTCAGATTCTGATTTTTACCATAGAGTCTATTCATAAACTAAATTGAAGACATTGCGAGCCCAAAATCTCGATTTTGATTTGATTATATGTACATGTTATATGTTTACTCCTGTTTTGTTATTTGGAATAAGTTCCATTAAGCTCAGATTTGATTTAACCTTATACAGTCAAACTTATTTCGTACTAAAGGCCACCACGTAAGCAAAACAAGTTTGATAACCCTTGCATATTACAGAAAAGGAAGTGGGTGGCACTGTTACGAATCTGAGTTCATTTTTTATTTATTCGTAAATAATAATAGAAAAAAAAGGAACTTTATTTTATTCGTCTCTTTTTACAAGATTTTATTTAAGGCGAAAAGTTAGCAGAAGTGGCGCCCTCATTTGAAATAAATTGTTTAAAACTAAATGTGGTGATATATAAAAATTTGATTTGTACCAATATCTAAAAAGACCTTTAAACTATTTTATGAATAACCTTTGAAAGTAATATTGGTAGTCCGTCTAGTTTTAAAACGTGTTTTCGCTAAAAGTGGCCACTTTAGGCGAAAACTCGTTTTAAAACTAGACTATTAGTAATAATTTCAAAGGTTATTCATAAAATAGTTTAAAGGTCTTTCTAGCCATTGGTATAAATCAAATGTTTAATTATCAGCATATTTAGTTTTAAACAATTTATTTCAAATGAGGGCGCCACTTCTGCTACCATTTCACCTTAACTTGCAATTCTTGTACAATGTTTGGGTCAAATTTGGCAACTCAATTTTAAACAAGTTATCCTCAACCGATTGAGCTTAAACTGGACATACTGGTGTAACTCGGACGATAATGCAATATTATTCTAACTCGAAGCTGATCTGACGGTGGAGGATTTATATGGCCACCCTCAAGGTGGCCATAGAAATCCTGTAAGAAAACGACGCAACCCCATCGAGTTGGGGCTTACGGCCTGGTCATACTCTCACTAAAATACACTTACTCTTATTAAACATACTTTACACACAATAAATACTTGTAAGTGATTTAAAAAATAAAATATTTTACGGTAAGATTTTTATTCTTTCAGTAGTGTCAATTTTTGCTTGTAATATGGTAAGCAAAATATCGACACTACTGAAAGAATGAAATCAAATGCGATTGAATGACGTTCAAACGAGTGAAAAAAGTCCAAGGTACACTATCACCGACCCAAAGTAATACGTTATGCCACAAAAAGTTGATAGATATCTGAAAGAATGTCGTTTCTTAGCGCTTTAACTACAAAATGAAGACGGTACAAAAGTAGAGCCATGTATTTTTTGTACGCCAAGTTATCAGTTGTTCGAAGTTTTAACTCACGATCACATTTTTTGAAAACACATAGGAAAGAGGAGGCACGTACGTGACACATATAAACAAATCCGTATCTATGGCAACACCGCGACGCTAGAGTCCCCCCACATCCTCTCACAACCCTCTTCGTCCACTCGCGTCTGTGTCCCGTCCGTTAGAGTAGCTTTTACGATTTTCGCGGAGCTATCTAAGTTTTCCTTTTCTCCCAGACCAGCATGATAGTGACGAGACCATCACGCTAAAATTAGTCTCTTGGTTTTGCTCTGTCTGCCTAGAGCCGCACGACGCAAAATGATATTTCTGCCCCGTTCAGAATGAAGACGTGATAGTTCAAGTCCTATTTTCAGTCAAATTATTAAAATAAAAAAACCGACATCAAATCCGTAAATATTTAATAAACTATTTAAAACTATGTTTTGTATGAAATGCCCCTTCTATTTTAACTTTATTTCACGCCGAAGGTCAAATGGGAAGGGTTCGAATCCCGGGGGATACCTGCGGTCGCCATTGTGAGTTTCGCGATAGTTGAGAAACAGATTCCTTTAGAACCCGGCGTAATTCGATTGAAGGCTTGATACCGTGTATTTTCGCAAGCGATGTTTCATATTATATGAAGGAAATTCCATAATGTACGTAGTAGATTACCGAGAGTGCTTTTGAGCTAAACTTACGAGGAAATTTACAATGTTATTATAAAGTAAGAGGATCATTCTTTGAAGGGCACCAATATTATCATTTCTCTGTCAAATTAAAATTATTGCTGTTTCTGTATATTATTGTTTGTTTCTGTGTCTATTGGAATTTGCTTTGCTTTGAGAACGATGGAAAAACGTAGAATGTTCCAGCTGCTTATCCTCTCATGCAGCTAACTTAAAATAGTTAAAAAACAGCTAATTTAAATTAAATGTATGAATTTTCCGGGGTCCAATGCCGCCCCCATTTAAAAAAATATTTGAAAGGTAACGGAGATATAATTTAAAATTTTATCTTCATCGTGCCCTAGATAACTTTTTTTTTATTATTAGAACATGAAGATTTTCTCCGCACATAAGCGAAATACCTTCTCACTTTAAACTGTAAACAGTAGTTAATAAATAGTTCAAAGGGTTATTAAGCGCATGACGAAGACCAAATTTAGAACAATATCTTCGTTTATTTGTAAAAAAAAATATTTCAAATGGATACAGCACTGGACTCCGAAAAATTCATACATCCCCTTAAAGATCAGGCATAGGGAAATAAGATTCTTAAAAAGGCGACATTACAGCTATGCATTGGTAATGATATTTTAACAGTCACTGGTCTTAAAAAGCTAGCTTTGTTCTGAGACCCTAAGCTCTACCCAGAGGTAAATTCATCATAGTAAATCATTAGGTTCGGGTTCACTTCTTACCTACTTTATAAAATTTACAAATTGCTGCGTCAAATATCATATCTCTTTATTCAGATTTAGTTAGTCCTCATACAAACTTCTTTATCCTTTTAGGGAATGAGCATTACATACATTAGTATACAGATTATTTACCCTACTACGAATTGCTAATAAAACAATGATTGACTCCCAACAGTGCAAAACGTGACCTGAATATACCCAATTTTATATCTAGACATAAAAACGGGTAGAACGTAAAAGGTTCATAATATCGGACACAGTACAAATACACTTCGTAATCTTCGTTCGAAATTTTGCAGTAGCAAAATTACGTTAAAGGTGTTATTTTAGGCTGTGGAATTGCTTGTCAAAGTAAAGATAAACACTACAATAACATGGTACTACCTTCGTTTTTTTTTTTTGGTAATTATAATTATATAAATTTTTTAAAGGTATTTAGGCTGTGTTAATAGACTTTGAATTGTACAGAAAAACCAAGTTACTCGTGTATGTTCGAACTAATTAAGTTATATTCCCAATTTAAGCTAATTAATTATAAACACTATTAACTAAACCTACATAAAACTTAAAATCTAAATAGCTAATTCAAAAATCCTCTCCTTTATAAGTGCTATAATTTGACTGAAGTGAAGTTCCTGATTGGTTAATGAACCCACATACGGAAAACAGCGTGTCTGTTAGATTTGATTTTTTGGTCATTTGGTCTTCCTATCCTAGTTTTAGTTATTTTGGTATGAGACCTTACTTTACGGTCAAACTATTTGATGGATCTTCAGACATTGCTCAGTTGACCACAATACACAACAAACATTTTTGTAAGCTTGTAATTATTTTTTTTTTCAAGTATGACAAGATTGTAGCAACTGGAAGTCCATACTGTAGAAAACGGGAGTGATAATATGAAGGTAATTAGGCTCTCCTCAGATAAATAAACTTATATGTGTATTTATCAGAAGAGTGTCACGTCAGTGTATCTTGTCTCCACGTAGTATATTTTATGGCCTATATCTAGGTCGTGTTTTGTCGCTGAGTTAGATATTTATGTGAGCCCAGCCGATATCTCGGTATGTCACGTTTATCCGGAAATGGGTAAGGGCTTGTAGTGAGTTTGAAGCTTTGAATCCTCTTTTACGCTTTTTTAGCTCAGTGAATACTCTTTTATATTATTTATAAGTTTAGTTTATTGTTTGATGTTTGATTATTTTTGGAATGGTTTACACTGAGCGGGAAGAAATCTGACATCGCTGCGTCAGTCATCATGCCGAGACCATAGTCGGTGCAATCAATAAATAAAAAGGTACCTAAATTTCGCGTTGATTCCCGTGTAACATGTAACGCGACATAGTTCGACACAATGTCTCGAACTTACTTCGGGGCTAGCTCAATATGTGTAATTCGGCTGTATATTTTTTATTTCATTTTCCAATTATGATATAACTTTTTTAATCTACTTAGGTATATTTGTATTCGTGATTACTATGTTCTTGGTCAACTTCATTTTCTTAACCAATTTAATATAAAAGGGCTTGATGAACCGAGCTAAAAGATGACGAATGAAAGAAATATTTTATGATAGCGATTTACCCTTCGTGCCATATCGTACCATACCATGATAACATATAAGCGAAAAACCCCATGACAGATATATGTATGTCTGTCATGTACGAGTACATGTGTACCGCGTGGGATTTCAATTTAAAATAAGTATGGATGGACGGATGTAGGTATAAACATAATAAAATATCATCATCTCGTCTACTCCTCCACCCTTCTCATCTCAATTTGATTACAAAAACAAACATGTACCGTAATTAAATTCCAATAACCAAAAACTGGCATTATCCACCCGAGACATCCCCTTGCTTGGTAACACATTAGCTCCACAAACAGACATTTGCCTCTCAACGGAACACCGCCATCGCAGGACCAAAGCAAAACACAAATGTTTATTTTTGTTACTCATCCTAAGGCCCAGGGCATGCATAATGCGAGAGCGAGAGCGTTTAGCATTTTCTTTAACTTTCTTGACATAGTTTGTTCAAGTGGAAACTTCTTTAGGCACGTTGAGCATTTTTAGAGATGAAAAAAAAACCATTGACCTCGCGTCACTGTTACCGCTGCCTTAACGGACACCCAAGTTTTCACTTCTGTGGGCACTCCCGGAGTGTGTGGTGTGTTTTTGACAGTGATATAAGTTACTTCAATCATTGTATACACCAAGATATTTTATATAAGACAACTGTAAACTTCAGTGGGAGGTGGTGAGAGCAAAAAACAACTGATTTACCAAGTATTTTACCTAACAAAAGTAACCGATTATCTCAAACGCGTCCGTTTATCAATATAACCCCTTCCTTAATGGTAATCCGTCAAAGAAGCGATTGTTACAAGGAATTCTGTTTTAATAACGTCGGTTTCTAGGCAAATGAATTATTCATATGTGGCCTAAATATGGAGTATTTACACGAGCGAGAGAGGTCGACATTAATCTGTAACATAGTATATATCAAGGACGTAGAATTTAGCAAAGTTATTAGGACCTTTCAACCATAAAACGCAATTTCGAGCGACCCATTTGATTAATTTATGGATAGATTTTTTTACGCAACAATTTTGTTGACTTAAATAGAATATTAGATTTTGGTACTCCAGAAATTCAAAATGTAGTATTGGAAGCAAGACGAAGAAGACACTTCAAACCTCATGTCTCGGTAACATCTTGACCAATTTGGCTCATATTTTAAATTTAAAATGTTGTCATCTCATTTCAGATACTCAAATTATGGTAGGTACGTAGTCAGATTGCGGACTGTGAGAACTTAGCTTAAATTCATTCAGCTACTTTTGTTATAAAGCCCTTCCTGACAAAAATAATAGATAGCAAGGCTGCCTTGACTTGTGCATTCTGACAAGAAAAATATTAAAACATATCTTTTCCCATTATATGATAACAGATCAGCGTATATATCTTTCCTATGTCATCTAGGTCAAAGTTATACCAACCACAACGTTATAAAGTGGTTGTTTTTGTCTCCTGGGAAGACCGTTTAGTACCGATGTTATCCAATATTCATTTTCTGTTTGTCTCAATCTGGTCTTTCCCGATTGTGTTAAATGTGTTGTTGCTCCAAATAATGGACATTAAGGACTTCTTATAAAATATTATATTACTCAATTTTGTACATCGAATCAAAGTTCTACGATATTTTTTTCAAGAACGGGTCTTACCATGCGACTACATGAGTTCTACACTCTTCTGAATATAGTCTCCTCATGACTCCAAATTGAGGTCATTTCGACTCATTTGGAGACAATTCAAGCCGAACGCAAACACTTAAAAAAAGTCACTAGTCTAGTCCCTACCTACTCATGTCGGGCTGTTTTGCAAAAATTCAAACATCCCTATGAAAATCTGAAAATCTACGTCACTTATTCCGTTTGACGCCATAAAAAAGTAAGTACATGCCGGTTCAAAAGGGAATACACCCTGATTCCACCATTCCGCCTTTACTTCGGTGCAAATGACACGACATGAAAATATTTCAAAGGAGCCCGCTCTATTATGTTCTTACGAAGTTTTTAACAAGTACACTTTGCGCCCGAATGTATTTCTGTTGCTTCCGAATTCGTGTAAATGTTATGTTTAGGATATAAAACCTTGTTATGTCCCATTGTTACAGTAATGTTGAAGTTTGTGCAGTGTTTCTGCCTTGCTCGTGTAATAATCTGCGCTCTTAAATCAGCTTTATATATATAGTAAAATGTGGCAACTCGACCAAACCCGTAGTAACTTTACCATACCATAGATATTTCATATAATTACTTTTTAATGCCAAGTGGTAGTTTAAGCTATTTTGAAAAAGATTTATGTTTATCTTAACAAGCGTGTTAAGAATAAACATTTACATTTATTTTTCAATAAATAGATATATTCTAATTGCATTTCTGTTTTATTAAAAACCCTATACCACAAGTTCTTTTAGTATGAAAATTACAATGAACCCAGTGGCAACTATACCTACTGCCATTTTGGGGCATATTTGAATGTCTTTAGTCGCTATTCTTTTTTTGACATAAAATATTGTATATGGAACTAAGTAAATTTACTTTGACAAACAAAAAACATGAATAGTTTCCGAAAAAAACGATGTAGGTATAGTTGCCAATTTTATGGCAATTTTACCGGCATCCTTTATTTGTCTGTGGAGGTTTAAATACCAACGATTTTTAAAAAAATATGGATAAATAATACTTAATGTTTATTACTTTATGCTTGTATCTCTGTTTTTATGTTTTACTAGTACTACAAAGTTATCAGCTGGTCCCAGTCCTACCAAGTTTGTCCTATAGGACTACTGGGACTTTCCGTCCCAATAGATCTACCGATTGGCTGTGACGTAACAGTAGTTCTAATGGGTATATTATTAATTCTAATAGACTTACCCCACCTTCTGGTCCACAATCACGCTAAGTCTTCGGCCCCTTGAGTCTGCTTGGCTTGCTTAGGGATAAAACCGTGATAGTATTTATGGTTAAATATTGTTTCTAAATAAATTATAAAACCATTGTCGTCAACTTTTACAAATAATATTTTGAAAAAAGCTACATAATACCCATGCAAGTTCAGCTGAAATATGTTCATAACAAAAATAAACAATGCTCATTCCAAGCATGCTCCATATTGCTAAGAAAATTTTAAAACTTACACAATTTCTACAAAATTTCATCCCACCTTTATTCCACTCACGAGCATGTGTTGTGGACAGGTGAATCTTATACTGCCGTAAATAAAAAAGCGGCCATATGTTCCGGACAGGAGTGCATTGAGAAAGTACACGCCATCTGGCGTCAGAGTACCTTTATTTTATACGTGACTCAAGTCTCTTTGAAGTTAAACAAACAATTTACAAGCAACATGAAAACGCGTTCTAAAGCTGATAATAAAAATAAAATGTTTTATTGTAAATACCCACATATTTACAACTACGCTACAACACATACTTAATAAAACTAACAATACAACACATATTTAATAAAAAACAAACATGATAAAATTCATGGTATATGAATTGAAAGTGTATTGCTTAAAATGCGGTACAAGTTGGATGACACAAAAGTAATATGTAGAGTAGGGATGTTACGAATATTCGCATTCGCATATGCGAATAGTTCGCATCGTCGTGTGTGAGTTTTTTTGTGCAGTCTGCTGTAATTGCTTATTAGATAAACAAATATTTTATTGTACTTTAAACTATTCTGGGACAATGAGACAGTTTTACATAGGCATAGGAAATAAAAGTGAAAAACGGCGATAAATAATAAAAATAATTGATTATTAATTCATACTTATGTTTTTTGTAATACATACTTGATACTTGATATATACATTCGCATTTGCATTCGCATTCGCACATTCGCAGCCTAAATATTCGTATTCGCATTCGCGTTCGCGAATATAGACAATTTGACATTCGTTACATCTCTGATGTACATGCAACAGACAATTATAATATAGGTATATCAATTGAATCAAATTTTCGTATATAAATTTTACTAAGTGTTCAAAATTTTAAGTAGGATAACTTTATTATATTATATAAATTGTTGTTTGTCATGTATCTACATGCAGATTAATATTCAATAATTGTCATTACAAACTCTTAGTCAAATTAAAAATAAGAATTATAATGATATACTTCACCTGGTATTCTCTTCCCGTGACAGCTGGTTACGTGATTCGCCTAAGAGTGCGTCATCATCAGTTGGGTATTCAAATTTATTAAAAAAGAAATAGATGACTCACAGTTATTTGGGTAGTAGTTTATTTATTTATTAACAAATTGAGAAAGTCCCTAAATTTACTAAAAAGAACAATCAGTGGTAACACTCTCGTATCGTGACATTCGTGACGTAGTCTTAGGCAATCTCGTGAAGAGAATACCTTGTTTTATAATACCATGATAAAATACATTTTAAAAATCTCTTGGCTAGTAGTTCAGTCTTTGTTTTCCTCACATTTGCCCCAACCCGAAAGCATAATCGCAGAATATATTGTAATATAACCACAACTATGTATCCCCCCATACCTCCCTACCCGCATCGCTGTGACGTAATGTGTGGACGGCCTCTTTCTGGGAATAATGATTCTAAAGAATGCGAATACTTAACTGTTATTCTTTTATTTCTTTATTAGCCTTTATTGTCCCACTGCTGCGCAAAAGCCTCCTCCCTAGTACGCCACTGATCTCTATCTTGCGCGATGGATTACCAGGTCTTGTCAAAAAGCGCAAGAATATCACACCACCTTGTACTTGGCTGCCCTCTTGTGACGCCAGTTTACCGGCACCTTTTCTGTAGCAATCTTGGCCAACTGTTATAATAAGAAAATTATTTTTGCAATTCTGTGCTCTAAAATTTTCAGTTTCCTTATAAATCTGAAAAATGTGGAAATATTAAAATCCCTGCTTCGCATGAACATAATCTGGAAGTCTACCCACACCTACTGGAACCCGCGAAATCTGCCCCTGCGGTGAGGTATCAAGAATTCGAGACGGTGGATTAATTAACGCTACTTTACTTGTAGGGCTGTCACAACACCATTACTGTCTAAATTTAAGTACTACGTTCTCGTCGGTGGAATAGTTTACCATAACCGTACCTATAACTTTTTAAGAGGACTTATTTTCCTAGATCTACAAAATTCTACATTAGGTAGGACTAGCAGTTATATTTCTATCTCTCTTTCACCTTAGGGTGTTTTCGGTAGTATACTTAATGTGTTACTTTTAGAGCCCGTGTTTCGAAAGCACTTATTGGCAAGATAGAAATCATTGAATTTAATAATACAATTCCCACATTCAGTAAGACTCGTAAATTAAGAAAGCGTTTTAATGTTAATTATGTATCAGGTACCTACATATATAGATAAACCTATGCATACATTGATATATCTATAGGTATTTGATACATAATCAACATTAAAACGCCTCCTTAACTTTTTCGCTTTTATATTCTAATGTACGAGTGATAGATACGATGGAAGATCGCAATGGTAAGCCACTTCCACATTGACAAGAATGTCGCATAATGATAAACATACCTTCAGCAATCATGAATCTTTATCATTTTACTCCTAAGAAAGAAAAAAATTGCCTTGTGGGCATGTTACCACGGGGCAGCGATTAGCCAGGGCTTTTTTACCCAACTACGGTAAAGCCAAGAGGAAGGGTAATGATTTTAGCACCGTAGCATCCGAACCGCTTATCTTATTTTGACAAAATTTAATGAAATGTCAGAGTATGCAATAAATGTATTATAAATAAAAATAGTGCGTTTCAAAAGACAAATTTTGTTTCAAATACGACTTGGGTATCAACTGAAAGATCTTAATTAGGACATTTCAAAAATTTATGTATGTAACATAACATTAGCCCCAAATGGCTCCCGTAGTCGGGTATTGGTTTTTTATACGTATATCTTGTTTTATAAGTGGGTTAAGTTATCAAGAAGTTTAGTTTTAGATAGTTTTATTGTGTTTCTAATTATTTTGATTATTATTATATTCAAAGAAAATAAATCAAAGAATAAGTAAATCAAAGAACTTTTCTCGAAAGACAACTACCAGCAGTGACAACCCTAGTACACTGCATGAGCACTCGACAGATTTTCTTACGTCGTCGGGTCTGTAATCATTGCACTGCAAATTTTCCATCGCAACATATATGAGGCTGCATTTGCTTTGACAAGGATTTGTGCAATTTGCAATGTATCTTGTAAGTATCTTCTATATTTGTTTAAGTCAAGTCTTGAAACTCAATTTTCAACCAGTAATCCTCAACCGAATTAAATAAAAAATTTTATACTTGTGTAAGTCGGATGACAACACAATATTATGAGCAATTAAATGAGTTCTGAGGATGGATCAGTAATAAAACGACGCAACTCCATCGTGTTGTCTTAATAAGTACTTGGGCCTCTCAATAAAAGCTTGTACAAATAAAACCAGCCAAGTGCGAGTCGACTCGCAAACGCAGGGTTTCGTACCATTATCTATTTAAATTAACGTTTGTGGTACAGGAGCCTCAATTAAATATTTATTTTGTTCTATTTTTAGTATTTGTTGTTATAGCGGAAACTGATATACATCTGTGAAAATTTCATGAAATACAGCCTGATGAGAGACAGACGGATGGACAGCTAAGTCTTAGTAATTTGAAAAATGTAATTTTTTTAAAAACTTATTATTATGTGTGTATAAAATATACAATATCGTATGCTTATACTGTTTAATACACTATCACATTTTTGCCCTCTATCATATGTGTGACGTAATATTTAGACGGCATCTAACGGAACACGCAGAGCCTAGGTCCTTAAGACCCAAACGCCATATAAATAATAATGATGGAAAAAGGGAATCAGAAGGCGCCCATTCCATCAAACAGCATTTATGTTTTTCTGTTTAATTTCATGGAAAACCTTTTCATAAACTCTCGTTTCAATTTGTCCGTTTATATTTACTTTAAACAACTTTTACTTGTCACTACAACACTTACAGCTGAACGTACTTATACTTAAACAGAAACATTGAAATACAAGGAGTAGCGAAGCCTCGAGGGAATCTTAACGTTCTGCAGTTCGATTCCCATTGGACTACCGAAGAAGGTTAAAGGAGGAACTATACTTTAAATATTACCAGAGGCAATTTTTAGAAGATATAAATCTAAGAAAAAATCGACATTTTCATACAAATTGCCGGGCTGGCCGAACACTTATGTAGGAAAATGTCGATTTTTTGGAGTTTCAACCCTTGGACCCATTGGTAAAGTTGTTCATATTGACGGTCTGAGTTGCTCTCGTACAAGGATAGGACAGGGTTTTTGTTACATATTGTATATTCATTAATTTCTTTTTCAGCTTATAACACTCCACTGCTGGCCACTCATAATAAAGGGAGGATAAGCCCATTCTCACCACGCTAGTAACAGGTTGGTTATCGTAGTAGAAGGTATAGGCTCATTACGTAGAGGACGCTGCTGCCCGTACCCGTACCCAATACCTATATAAAGGTATATTCCACAAAAGTAATCAGTGTTTATTCAAATTTAAACAAGCTCCTTATTTAGATCCCTCCTTTTTGGACTCGTTTAAAAACTACAAAATGTCAAGACTACTCCTCCGCAGTAAGAGCATCACACCGCAACGCATCAACATCGTACCGGGAGTTCCTTTGTATGTAAATGGAGGTTCGTTTACACCTTTCGATTCAGACATTCGTCTTCGTATCGTAGACAAAGCACGGTCCTGGCTCGCGAGTGACAAGTGTTAATTTTTTCTTATCGTAGGAATTTATAATAGTACTTTGTTTTGATGAACAACTGAAGACACACCGTATTACAGCTAAGTTTGCTACCAAACTGCACTGCAGGTCGATGGACGTCAATTTACAATCAAATTAATATTACAATTTTGTACGAGGACTGAGAATATTATTTGCTATGTCATAATTTAATGAAGCTTACACATGTATGTGTTATTTGAAACCATACTAGTTAGAACGCTGCCCATTGTCTAATAAAATAACACCAAAATATAAATATCTAAATAATTAATTACAACAGAACTAAAAAAGACAGACGAATAAACTTTATAAGCGTTCTTTTGGACATATATCATCCATACAAAAGCTCTTTAGCAACTCGATTCAAAATAAAACTGTCTCGCCTAAAAGGTTTTAAACAAAAAATGTGTTTGTGACTGAAATAGCCTAGATGTGAGCAAAACAACAGGCTTTAAAATAAGTATGGAAAGTAAAAATTAAATATCTTTGTATCTTTAACATAAGCATAATGAAATAAGAAATGGTTTCGACGACATTAACTAAGAACACTTTGACAATGAAAATATATTGATGTTTTATTATACCTAGTCTTGCCATAAATATTATAATAAAGAAAAAAATATTTTTCTATTGCAAATAACATTCATTACTTTTACAATAGTGTTAGTTTAATACATAAATATTATATTTAATACGTAAAATAACGGATTCCAAATTCAAATGTAATATATTGTTTATTTTGAATTGTAACAGTATTTATGGCGAGACTAAGTTTGAATAAGATTGATAAAGATACACTCACATCTTGATATTAACTGGGTAAACAAAGCCTAGAGCAACAAGACCCAATGGCCACGTTTAAGCGTGTTGGTAGGCGTCAGGTGTAAAAAAAGGAATTATAGCGAAACAGGATAAGTAAGATCGCGTAAACACAATCCCTAAAAACGTTAGATGTAAACCGTCCTACGATACAGACCTCTGAGACTCGGACACTGCGACACGTATCGTCGTCATTGTCTGAACTCAAACGAGCTTCCAGATTATGGACTGTCTTAGACTGTACGGGAACAATGGCGAGGCGATTTGTATGAGAACTCACTGCTATTGTGTACGTACTAGCACGTTTTGGGTTTAGCAAGATGTTCAAAGCTCATCGCTAAGGATTCGTAAAGACAAGATTCTCTGCTTTGAAATGGGGTTTATAAATTAAACTTTCTAGTTACACTCGTAGTTAGTTATGATTATGATCATGGCAAATCTGACGATACGTTACATGATTATTTACCATTGTTGATAAAGAAATGAAAAAAAAAACTGATGATGCAATATTTTCGCTAAACGATTTAGCTTCAGGAATTACAAAGTATTTTAAGCTTCCTTCAAAATTTCCGTCTCACGTTCAGCTTAATCCATATTCCAAAATATAATCCATAGTATATTTTGCTTACATACTTCATAAAGATTTGGTAATATAAATTGCAAAAACGAACTTCACGATCGAAATATCTACGCAGTTTCCGTAGCCTGACTTGTAATACTTAATTTATTTAGATATATCGTCTTTAATCTATGTATAATCTCGCATAACTGACTTTATACTGGCTCCATTAACGCCTGCATTCCACTGCGGTGCATCACTGTGACGCATATGTACCTGCAACAAAGGATGTTCTTATTAATATGGTGCAAACCAGTTTAGGCTCAGAATGTAAGGAATGCACAGGTAAAAGGGATTTAGTGCAGAAATAAAAATAGACGATGTCTTAAAAAGGTAAAAGATATGATGGTACTAAAATTCTCTATGGTCGTTAAATCCTTTCTAAAATTAGGACTAAGTAGACTGCGATAGTAAAATAATCGTCGAAATACTTTCTATTTTTGCGTGAAAAAATCGCGAACAGCAATCGCATAAAGTGTATTTATATAGTACCAGGATTTTACCGCAATATCGTATCGTTAGGTCTACAAACTTTGATGCATTCGGATGGGATAGATACTATACATTTTCATTGACTCGATCGATAAATTATCCCTGCATATAGGTATCCTAAATAACAAACTTAATAAAATAAGTCTTACCCGAACGTCGACCAAAAACGAAATTTAAATTTTGAGCCAATGTTATAGAAGGGACGCCGTCCGTGAACATAAGTTTCGGAGATCAGTGGGACTCGTTAGCATAATTTCAATGAATGATAAGGGTAACCATTGTACAAAGAATCCGGAATCAATATTGCTCTTAGTCATGAACTTGTTCGATTTCGCCAATATTTTAATGTGCAAACTTATTGATATTTTAAATTTAGCTAAAAAAGGCTATATGTGGTTTTATATAATTTCATAAAATACTATTTCTTATGCATATTTTGGAAATACTTAGCGAAAACCTGTCCAGCAGTAGGGAGGTCAATGACCTGTGGCTGATATGATGATGCCTACGTTTTCGTCGGGGAAACTAGGTCATAGTAATCATCATCACATAATTTCTTCTTAAACAGTAAACTTATTAAATTTGAAGTTAGAGATTAACCTCCTTATTAAAAAAGTAACAAACTTTTGCTAAACCTATTTTAGTTCAAATATGTTTTGTTCTTGCAACGTCAAATATTGAAAAGCGGCAAAGGGATAAAACATGTTTTGACATAAATAGGTTTAGCAAACGGTTGTAATTTTTTTTTAATATGAAGATTAACCTATTACAAAGGTTATTTAAAAAAATATATGTCTCGAACTCTACAAATTAATTAGGTAATATAATATACTTTTGTAATTTCGTACATAAAGTTATTATAAACTATTCAAATAAACACCAATTAAAATGACTAATACATTTAATGCGCCCTAATCAAATTTTCACCAAAAACTAATTTCAAATTCATTGAAGATATTAATTAGAATATTGTGTCTCATCTAAGGATTTATTCCCCGAATGAGGGTTATATACCGCAAGGTTGATGAAAGTTGTAATCAGCTGTCTCGAGTATGGAAACATTATTTTTTTATTTTTTATTACGATATGTGTTCCTTGGGGAAAGTTATAGTATTACAGTATCATTGACTGAGATCTCCCTAAAAATAGTTTCAGTATATTTAATTACTCATAATAGACGTCTAACTAACAATAGCCAAGCATATAAAAGTGTGTCTGTGAAAAGAACTTTTAAAAATCTTTGACACGAAAAGAAGTGAGGTTTAAATTTCATTGACGCTAAACTATTTGTATCTCTACCTCTTTATAAAATGGAATATATTTTACAATATTTTTATTTATTTCGCCCAACAAATAATTACCCACCCGTTTCTGCTTTCAATTATTTGTGTCATATTAAAATTCAGAGAATATTTTATATAGTAAAATGCACTGCAATTATTGTATAAAGGCAGCATAACGTTTTAAATACGAAATTCGCGCTGGCGAAAATTGATTGGATTTTAATAAGGAAAGTGCCGAATCAAAAGAATTGAAATATGGCCGGCGACGTTATTGAATTACCTTCATAAGCGGGTTGGGAATCACATTTAATTTGATGAATTGGAGATAGAAGACTAAACATTTCCATTTTTTTTTAATTTTACAGCACAAAACCATTGTTGTATTGTAAAAATAATTAACTGACTTACTCCTTATTTTTACTAAATTAAAACACATTGTACGATATGAATGCGTATTTCTCAACTTCGTTACAAATTGAAATGAATGAAACAGTAAACATGGTGATATCATCAAAATATTTAACTAAAGCGTAAATGTAAAATTACAGATTAATGAAAATTTCTTTAAGTAACGTACAATACTTACAAATTTAAAAGTCACAAAACTAAAAAACGCAACAATAATAATAATAATATTTATCGATAACTGGTTCCCAAATCGGATGTAAAAAAAGAGTGGAGGACAGGTGGTAGGCGCATTATTTTTGGTTCAGCATCTCGATGGGCAGGTGTTCGGTAGGTACCGAAACTTGGACGGCAGATGTTCGTCTATCCATGCAAAGTATCAGGTTTCAATGATTTTAAAATGGAAGCCTTTAAAATAATTTGATTTTTGTCGTTTTATTACAAAACGTGGACTAAAGTAAGTGATTTTTTAATTTATTTGTTCTTTATATCTTCTTTTAATAAAAGTAATGACCGAATGTAATATTTAAAAAAAAACCATGTGTAGTTAGTGTTTTGGAGTAAGTAAATAAAAATTTAAAGAAAAATGTAATTGATTGAATGTCAAATCACTGAAATCGAACACTTTAATATATTTTTGTTAATAAATAAATGAAAAATCAAGTATTCTGTATTAGAGTCGACTAAAATGGCTCTTCCAAACAATGAGTGTTCAGAATTTTTGATCCACGCCGAGTGAATGCTTATTGAATCCGGTCTTCCTTTGAGAAATCATACGTATTGCTATTCGAAAGTCTATGCAGTAAATTTTGTTACAGAATCAATTCAGTTATCTGAGGAAAGCTATATTTCTGAAAACATGTTACCTTGTATGGTTAAAATATATTTTGTCAAAAATTCTTGTGATGTTAGTTATATGTATTTTCATTCTTATATACATAGGGCGCACTATACGTTTCCGGAACTGGCCACTTACATAAACAATATTTAAAAATTTATTGCAACATTTGAAAATAGAACTCTTTGGCTGTAGAATGTAGTTTGTTTCATCTGACTGTCTTTTGTTTTTACCTTGTGGCGCCATTTAAAAAATTGTGTGTCTGCATCAACATGGATTTAACTCGGGAAAATTTTCGTAGTATGATTTTCTACGATTTTAAGTGTAATTTGACAGCTTAACAGAGCATCGCTCGGCTTGAAACAGCTTTTGGCAATGAAGCACCATTCAAGACAACTGTTTATAGCTGGTTTGCAGAATTCAAGCGTGGTCGTATCAATCTCAGTGACGAATCTCGCGATGGTCGGCCGTCCACCGCTGTGACCAACAAAAACATCGATGCTGTGCGCCGTATGATTGAAACAGACAGGCATGTGACCTACCATGAAATTCGCGCATCCTTAGAAATAGGCATGAGTCAAATACAATTAATCCTACACAAACATTTGGGTGTGAGAAAGCTGTGCTCGCGGTGGATCCCACACAACTTGACCGAGGCTCAAAAAACGGACCGCGTCACTTGGTGCAGTGCCATGCTTACCAGATTCAACGAAGGTGCGTCAAATTTGGTGTGGGACATAGTAACAGGTGACGAAACATGGATTTATTGCTACGATCCCAAAACAAAGCAGCAATCGAGCGTATGGGTCTTTCAAGATGAGCCGAAACCAACCAAAGTGGCGCGCGTGAAAAGTGCATCTAAGCGGATGATTGCTTCTTTTTTTAATAAAACTGGACACGTGGCTACTGTTGCTTTAGAGAATTGTCGTACAGTGAATAGTGACTGGTACACGACCATTTGTTTGCCGGAAGTTATTGACGAACTCCGTAAAAATAACCGTAAACGCCGTATCATCTTGCACCACGACAATGCTAGTTCTCACACGGCCAGACAGACAAACGACTTTTTGAAGGCAAAAAATGTAGAACTCATGAGTCATCCTGCATACAGTCCCGACCAGGCACCTTGTGACTTTTTTCTGTTCCCAAAAATTAAGAACCAATTACGCGGTCAACGATTTTCATCACCAGAAGAGGCTGTCGAGGAGTATGAAAAACACGTTTCAGAGGTCACCACAGAGGAGTGGCACAATAGTTTTCGAAACTGGTTTCATCGAATGAAAAAGTGCATAGACGCCAAGGGAGATTATTTTGAAAAACAATAAATTAATTTTGTACCTTTAATAGTATTTTTCATATTCATTCCGGAAACTTATAGTGCGCCCCACGTGTATATACAAGTTAAATGACATATAAAATTCTTCTTGTTTAGTCGAAATGGTTTAAGTGTAGTTTTAATTTACAATGATCTTTGACCACGGCGATCCCTCGGTCGTTAGCCTCATTATGGATACATATGGCAGTTTATTAAATTAACAAATATATTCAAACTATTCAATAAAATACAAAATAGTTAGATCATTTACCGAAGTAGGTGAAATAGAGAATGCTTCAGGAATTTGGTAGCTGATGTCTAGGAATAGAGATTTCTATCAGCTATGTGTAGTCGTATCGTACAAGCGTGTTTTTATTATTCCCGATCGAACGGCGTCGTATTTGAAAGAATTGAAAGGTTTCCACATTCCAGGTGCTGTCTAGGAATAAGATTTCTATAGCTGTTCTTTCTGTATGTAGTCGCATCCTACAAGTGTGTTTCTATATACGGTTTCACACTCGAGACTAGCGCGAGTGATAAATATGACATCCGAGGCTATCTTTATAATAGGCATGACGAATAGAAAAACATTTTTAGATCATCGGTTAGATTATTAAAAAATATTGTACACATATTTTTTCTTTTCATTGAGAAACAACAAATGGCAAAGATATAGCGGATTGAAATTTTGCATGACGTCACTAATTACAATTATACTTTTCTAACCCTGTCGTCACCCCTATTTCCCTAGTTGGCGTCCAATTTTACTTCTTCAACTGGTCAGGAAGAATTATTCACGCGGCCGTAAAACTCCGCTTTTCTGGCATAAAATATTGATAGCTGATAATCGAAATCAAAACAACCTAAATCAGTCATCATCAGTATTGTCAGACTAAACGTGACCCAGGCACTGCATTTTTTTCTTCGGGCATAAAACCCTTCTATGACCCTTCCCTTTTTTCGGCTCATTCCTTAGACAATTTTTTCGAGAAGGTCACATACCTAGTGAACCTTCCTGAGGAATGTATAATCACAATCAGGTCGTGAACTCATCGTGAATCGTGAACAATATTTTTTGCTGACTCCCGCGCGTCCTGCAACCTTCAGGAATGTGGTGTCGTGACACGCATGCTTCTACTAAGTCATTGGGTCACAGAGTAGGAACATCAGTAGGTAAAGTTTTGGAAGTCACCATATGAAGGAAATATTTCTTATATGTACATAGGATCTCAGCTATCATGGTACACCATAAAAGCCAATTTCTTTAGAAATATTTAATATACAGGGTGTAAATCTTTAACCATGCTATATTTTCAGACTTACTTATACTGATTGTGATGAACTAATTTCCCCAAAGAGCAGTGGTCGAAATATGTAAAAAAATGGGTTCCACATGCAAAACTACTAATCAGCTGATAGATTTATTATAGGAAAGTCCAATTATTATTTCATATGTCGACCATAACTCATATATTACTTTAGTAAAGTTGTTCAGTATGATCAGTATAGGCACGTTCGAGAATATAGCAAGGTAGATTTACACTGTATAATATGTACTCGTATGTTATTTATTATGGACATCAATGACAGCCTATCTTATTATTCTACTAATATTATAAATGCGAAAGGTTTTATGGATGAAGAGAAAAAGGTCTGTCCATCGTAGCAAGTTGAGGTTCATAGTCTCTTCCTAACCTGTGGGAAACAGGCTTGATTTTATGTATGTAATATGTATGTTGTACGGACGGATGTATGTTTGTCACACTTTAAAAACAAAACTACGAAGGGATTAGAATTAAATTAACTAAGGATACTCCATATATCCCAAAGAAATGTGAGGTTTTTGTGTGATTAACAAATACCCTTTGGTCACGCGTGCAACATCTAATTTATAATAACATACGAGTATGTAGATGCTCAATCAGTCAATTTAGATTTCATTTCCCATACAGAACAACTTTATTTTAAATAAATAACTTAATCAATTATCGTCAGACTGGAAACACTTCTCTGTTCTGCCTACACTGTGTTGTATAACCCACTTCGCAGTTCAAACACTCTCTATTTACATTCGCGACGAGCTCGGAATTTAATTGGTACAATATGTGTGGTCGCTTTTATAGTTGTACCACTGAGTCGCTACTGTGCAGTGGCAGTGAGTGAGAAAACCTTGGAAGATTATATCGCTTGTTCTTATAAAACGAAAGATCATCATCAAACATACATACTTACAACACAATACACTACTATGTATGAACATACCTACACGATCTAATCAGCTGTTTCCCACTTTTTGTCGTTGATAATGTAGCCTTTTATAAGTGAAAGAATTTTTAAATTCGGACCAGTATTATAATGATTCGTTTAATCATTCAACTTGTTTATTTTGTTCCAGTCCAGAAAAGATCATCATTTCAAGAATTTCACTTTTGGACATAGGTCTGCTCGATTTTCAAAATGACTGATTGAAATCGATCTGCATCTAGCAGTCGCGGGGCGTTGTACAAGTTACCTTAGGGGTTTTTAATATATACGCATTTATTGCTAATAACAATTAAAACCTACGTATATCGGTGTACCGAGCATTAAAATACCCATTTACTATTTTCATAGGCCGTAAACTAACAGCATGACTGGAATGCACACACACACATATTCAAAATACGAAAATTTTTGCTGGTTATTCAAATACACTCTCAATGATAACTTTTGTATAAACACGCTCAGAGACAGAATATTACTCACACTAAGTCAATAAAAATAAAAATATGCGAATTATAAGCCGGCCATTGAACGGCTCATTAACCTTTAAAGAACCTAATTAGGTAGATATTTGATTCGTTTCATAGTTTTATAGCTGTACTAGCCCAAATTTTCACCCAACGCCACTGGCATCTAGTGTTCATGTGTTGTTTGTATGTGTCATAGATCACCACATTATCTTTATACATGTCCCTGTACACACAACAATAATTCTTCTCACTTTGTAATAAAAAAGTTTAAAAGATTAACACACTGCGCCAAGATGAGCAAGATCCAAAAGTGACCATATCATCCCAAGTAGTCCAAAAATCAAAGGTTTTGTGTCTATGTATACTTAATGCAAAACTTTCAAAGACAAGTTATTATTTAAAAATAATACTCGACTAATTGAAAATAATACGAAAGTCCGCTATTTTGCTTTTGTTTAATTTTTTGGAACGAAGTTCCTTATCGCGCGTTTTGAAAGGGGGCTAGACGGAAAAAATAAGACCAATAGTTGTAACGACACTTTTTGTTTATTCAAATTTATGAAGATAATAAATACTTGATTTTAGAACGCAGAAAAGAGTTTGAATGTAATTTAGACCTATTTATATTTATATTTTACTTCGTTCCATCCGGGTGTCCCTCGACACCTCTCAAGTTTTTTATCTACCCAGTGTCTCTCTAAGAATAAATACGAGTCTAACGACACATAGAAATACATACACCATACATTCGAAAAACATAACTTATCTTCTGACACAGTCGGGTAAAAACCGATCCTACGTCTACTAAAACCCTTAGGTAAACCAAGTGTATCACTATTTATTCAAGGTATTCCGTTAAGTTAGCCTAAATCAATCATAACCATTATAGTGGACATTTGAAAGCCGAGACTCGGACAATCTGACCTTTTTGCTGTAGCCTAATGCATGGTAAAACGGGTTTCAGAGGTTATAGTGCAAGTTAGGGTTGCGACCTTAAAGTTAATTTTGTAACTTTTGTTAACTTACAATATGACTAGCATTGTCAAAAAATTGCTGTTAAAATCATGATAAAATCTCCGTGGCCTAGTGGTCATCATGCGATGCTGTCACACCCGAGGTTACTGGTTCGGACCCGGTCAAGTCAGATGGAAAATGGTCTTTTTCAGATTAACGTGTAAGTACAACAATAAATGTATCTTAAAATTAATAAAAATTAAGTAAATGTATTAAAATAAAATATATTCGTTTCTTTACTTTTTAATTATTATTGTTAGTAAATTATAAAAAAAAAGATAAATGTCCTGCTTGTCTCAAAACTTATTATTACCAACCCTATTCCAGATGTTTGTAAAGCTGAGTCATAGCTCAGCCTGACTTATAACCCTGCATAATCATGTATATACAAGGACACGGGAATATAGTCCTTATTATCACAAAGGATTAAAACATCGATTTTGTCACTTTTTTATTGTACGTAATGCAGCGCGAGATGACCGAACGATTATGAAATATATTTGATTAATTTTGGCGTACTGTGACATGGGCTTTAAAAGTATTTAAAATTTAAGTAAAAACATATGATATATTTTTTTCGAGGAATCGGACAGATGACTGGGTCAAAAATAAATTATTCGGTATACAGTTCATAAAATAAAACGTAACAAAAATGTGTCACTTTTCATTGATCATACCCATTTTCAACCTGATTTTAGATTTATTAATGTAGAAAAACTGATATTAAGAGCGCTATTTTTCTCCAATAAAGCATGACGTCACACTTTTGTATTTCATACGCATCCCATTGAAAAATCTTTGTTTTGACATTGAGAAAAAGTGTCTGATTTGACTAGTTGTCATCTAGCGGATTACGGCTGTAAAAGTATGTGGTTGAAATTCTGGTTCTACTTTAAAAAAAAGGCCAAGTGCGAGTTGAACTCGCATGGAGAGGGTTAAGTAGAATGCCAAAGATTTTTCGTAAGTGAACGTATTATATTGGGTTTACCACTTTATTTTAAATTGATATAATTCTTATAGGTTTTCCTGTAATCTACAAGCAATGAACTATATGTTTGGATTTATTTATTTCAATATTTTAGGCTCAGTAGTGTCGGAGATCAGTCCCCCCCCCCCCTCGAATGATAGATAGACTTAAACAATCCTAATAAAATTTACAATTTACATGCACTGATGCACTGTTAAATTATAAATGTATGTGCTGCAGCAGCGCAAAAAGGCCAAAATTCAGCGTGATTACCCTGTGAGACGACACACTGGTTTTCAGTTTTAACCTCTGGTCGACGAATGGTCAATTTTCATCTTCTTTCATGAATAAAAAAAAAAATATTTATTTTACAATAATAACAAAAATATATTGCAATTTTTTATTTTATTTCTTAATATATCCCCCGAAAGTTACCCTTATTTTTAAAAAATATTATTTTTCGCACATCTGTGTTTGGGTCATAGGATTACACCATCCTACCAAATTTCACCTGATTTGGTCCAGTGGATTCGGAGCAAATTGGCTGTGGCAGACGGACGAACAGACAGACGCACGAGTGATCCTATAAGGGTTCCGTTTTAAATTTTATGTACGGCACCCTAAACACGAGTAAAATTAAAAATATTCTGATTAATTTCGGTCGGTTTAAAACCAACCGACCAGGCTCCACTGATACAGTATTCTGTTTTTACTGTCTATTACAAACTTATTGAATCAAATGTTTTCAAACTAGTATTTCGATATGTCAATAAGAAATCTAATTGGTTTTGAAAAGTAGCCCAGTTCCGGTCAGCTTAAGTGGAGCTTAAGCATAATAAGCATACTCTGGCCAAGGGTAAAAAAGTTACCTAAATCATAAATCCTCCTTTTATATTGTGGTAAAACTACTGTAACAGGCATCCGAGCACCGTTAAAACTCGATTTGTGATATGAATAAAATCTGAGCCGCGATTTATTCCAGGCACGTCAACTTTTACAGCTCTTTCAGACGAGAGATAGAGAGCCGGCGACAGTGAGTCGGCGACCAGTGTCTTAAACTGTCACGCGGTTGTTGACGACAGTTCGCGATAGTCGGCGACAGTTCGCAATAGTCGGCAACCGTCGGGCGGCACTAGTCGCTGACGAGCGATAGTGTGTCAGCATTTGCTTGCGTCCCTTAGTTGCTGACACACTATCGCTCGTCTAAATGAGCCCCAAGTTAATATAATAGAAGGATTGCTATCAAAATGCTCGATTCGCAAATGTCAGAATCGCAAAATGACGCATTGTATATATACTTTAATTAATACAAAACATAATAAATATGTCAATTAAACTTAAAACTAAAGTAATAATCTAAATTAAAATCTGAACTAAAATTGAATACTAAACTAAAACTAAATCAGGTCTTAAAGAAATCAAAAATTCCGCTTCGGATCAAAACTTTGAATTGAATCAAAATCAAATTTTGACCCAAAACTTTGATTGCTGATATAAGTAAAATATGAGTCGCGTTTTATTCTAGGCACGTAAACTCCTTAGTCACTCGGGTACAGGGCCAATGGAATTTACCATAATAAATACATTATGGATGCTCTTTATATAATTTCACATGAAATCCACTTGTGTAGGTGTGTACGTTGCTATTTTAAAATTACTAAAGAAAAGTATCAAGACAACTAGAAGGTCAGCGCAAAATGCCGAATAGTTAGACAATTTTATGATTTTTCAAAATCGAATTGAATATTTTCAAACTATAAGTCAACTCGATTTTCTAGTTCCTTAAAAAAATGATACTAAATGCTAAAAATTAAATTTAAAAATTACGCTAAACGTACTTGCACCGAAACGACAGCCGCCATCATTTTGACGTCATACCAGCAGTAATAAAAAATCTCAATCTCAATTTTTCGTTCGATTTTATAATAGTTTTGATGTCAGATTTTACTTACAGCTTAGTTTATTGCCGCTTCCTAAGCGCAAGACAGATAAAGCGGCAACAAACTGTACCACAGCAATTCTCCAAAAATGACAACTTACAATTATACATATGCACAAAAAAAAATCAAAAAGTTTTATTCCTTCACTAATGATATATCAAGTCACTAATGAGAGTAATACGACTTGGGAAAATAGGAATTAATAAAGATTCATGAGCACTCTTCAGACATTTGTAGCAGGATAATGATAATATTTATGATGTTATATGAAAACGCTTACTCTGATATGAAGCTTTTTGTCAGAGAGACATTCTCTTAGCATTAAGTCTACTTATCTAGCGTTTGGACCAAATTACTATCATTGCATGTAGTATTTTGGCCCAAACACGTTTAAAAGTTATACATGTAAGAACTTTATTTGAAGCATATAGTATATACTTCTCAGCTAGTCTGTAAGAAATAAGAAATAATAAAAATAATATGACTAGAGGTATAAGTTTCTTCTTTTCGTGAAGTCTTTGGAGAAAAAGCTGCAGTGCAGTTCGTTGTCGCTTTTTAAGGTTCCGTACCCAAAGGGTAAAAACGGGACCCTATTACTAAGACTCCACTCTCCGTCCGTCCGTCTGTCCGCCTGTCTGTCAACAGGCTGTTTATCATGAAACGTGATAGCGAGACAGTTGAAATTTCACAGATAATGCATTTCAAAAACAGAATAAAATAAATATTTGAGTGTGGCTCCGATACAACAAACGCAATTTGTTATAGATACTGGTACGGAGCCCTTGCACTTGGCCGGTTATTTGGATCTAGCGTCTATAGTTATAAAATGAATAAATAACAAAATGAAAATTATTTAAAAGACATTACATTTACTTGAATTTGCTTACATTGCACTGAAAGTGGCCTTTGTGAAATCTGTCTGCCTCGTAACGAACCAAACGGGATGTATGTATGTTGTATTTAACAAAACACAACAAACATGATATCGAGGTATTTAGCAAAATAACCTTTAGCTTTGGGCTTGGTAAAGTTATCATATTTGCATAACACCGATACGTAAGGTTATTGGAACGTTATCGGAAATGTCTGCTAGGGCTCCAATGATAGCACTTATTCAATATTTGTTTTGTCACATGTTATTTGACTGGCTAAATAGAGGAAAATTCTGTTCCAACTAGTTTTTGACCACTCAAATTTTCACGTAAACCTCATCGTCTTCCAACTTTTTGCTGAGAAAGAGCCTACGTTTTTTGACCCATTTTCTAAGGGCCAGCACAGTGCAGAGCATTTTTCACTGTCAACCTATCATCGACATTGTCCTCTTTGAAATAGTATCCAAAATTAATTAACACAATACTTACGCACATATGACGAATTTCGACTAGGCTATAAGTATTGTGTTAATTGATTTTGGATATTATTTCAAAGTGGACAATGTCGATAAAAGTTTGACAGTGAAAAATGCTCTGCGCTGCGCTTCGCCATATGTGCGCCGACCCTAAAGTTCTGTTTAATTATTTGTTCATTGCCAACAGCTTCGCACAGCATTGCTAATCTTTCAGAAATGTTTATATGTGATTACAAATCAGCCTCAACGTCAAAAAATTGCCTTTAAAGTCTAAAAATTGTCTCTAAAATTATCACAAATTTATTTATGCAAGGAAGTGGTAAGTTTTATGTATCGGACCTTTCCGAGCCAAAACAAAGTTTTCTAGGGAATCTAAATTTGGCAGACCTTATGAATAAAGTAACACAAAAACAATCAAATGCCAGCGATAACATTTATAAACTTCAAGTTCAACATAACATTACACATTGGAACAAAAATATTGACTCAACTCCAACTTATTGTTTAGTTAACATTCCTAGGGATTTTCAAAAGCCTATTATTAATTCAGAGCTTTTAATCCTCTTTGCTGAAATAATAATGGAATATAAATTTTTGGAAGGCTTTATAGTTTAATGTTTAAATATTAATGGGTAACATTAAAAAGATGATTTTAAGATTCACGAATCGAATTATTCATCATCATCCGAGCGCATTTTCCCGGTTGCATCCTCAGCAGTAACGCTTCAGAGCCCGGCGTCCGCTACCTAACCAAGGAGATTTGACGAGGTTACTGGTTTTTACACGGGGCGACTGTCATCTGACCTCTACAACCCAAAGGGTAAACCAGAACCATTCCTTGGCTAGTTTGATGATCAAACGCTAGATAGCGTTTGGGACCCACAATTTACATGTGCCTTCCGAAAAATTGAATAATCTTTCTTTTCGGACAACCAGGTGATTTAAGCCTGCAATATCCTAACCAGACTGGAAACAACTTTTCACAAAGTATGCTTCCAAGGGATTCGAACCCATGACCTTCGAGTTAGGCGAACGCCTTAACCACTGAACCACAGAGGCAGTCAAGTCACGAATTGAATTCTTATCAAATGCTATTGACGTGTATGTGTACATGTAGGTAAATACAAATCAATGAGATGTAAATAAGTGAGTATAGCATGGCACTCAGAAAACATGCCAGTGAGATAGCTTCATTATTGTACTGCGCATATATCAAAAATCTTTCGTTAATTTTCTCTTTTGGTGATAAATTATGATAGTATATTTTTTTTATTATTTGAAGTAATCGCTAAATTACCTTCATCTCTCATCATCATCAAACCTACATAACCATAAAAAGTAAACAAAAAAGGACTGCTCCTGCAGTTACGCCTAAATATAATCCTTTACATAGGATTTTTAGTCCAAAATCAATACAAACTCTTATCGAAACCAGCAACTTTCCACCAAAAAGATAAGCCGACTTTTCAAAGGCAAACAAAAAACATTTCAAAAACTTTTCATCCTCATAAAAACTTAAAACATCGTTCAGCAGAATTAGAAGTGGCGAAAACTCCCATTATACATTCTATTCGCGAAGCAGAGAGCATAAATCCGGGAGAGTCTGTAAATCAAACTTTTTGTGTGCAAATCTATAATTCACGAGAACGTTGACACTTGGAAGTACTCTCGAATATAAATTTTATGACGAACATTGATGCACGAACGGCCAGGCTGATGCAAAGAGCCTGTTCATATTTTTCTTCGCTCTGTTGTGTACTTCATTATTTTTTTAAGGGCATGTACACACAAACTAGATATTCAAACGTTAAGAAAAAGTTAACGTACTGTTTTGTTTTACGTTGACATCTAAGGGACGGCCGGCTTCGTAAATTTGTGAATTATTAGTAAAAAACTTAAATAATTTGAGGATTATCTATTTGTAGATATAGATGTGTGAAAAACCTCGTTTCGTAAGTTGCAAGAAAAACCGCAGAATACCTACAGCAACTAGCAAAATGTCTTAATAATTTTGGAGCCAAAGCTAACTGCAAATCAACCATAGACCTAGAAAATCAACAGTTCCATCTACGTGAGTGCCGAATCAACAACGGGAAACAAGTTGATGTCACTTACTTGGATTACCAAAACGCTTTTGACTTCGTTGATTATGACGTGCTTTTACGCCAGTGTTGAGCTGCTGGATTTGCTTCTGGACCTGTGAATTTTTTTTGGAGCTGTCTTTCACATCACAACGGGTGAAGCTTTTACACAGGCTTTAGCGTGAGTCAGGGAAGTACTTTAGGACCCACTCTGTTCGTTATCATGGTAAACGACCTCCCGAAAAGTGTTAGTTCTGCAAAGTGCTTTCTTTTTGCAGACGATCTCAAATTATTCGTGGATTTAGAAGATTGGCAGATACGGTGTAATTGCAGAATGATATAAACGCGGTCGTGGAATAAAGTAGCGCTAATCATTTAATTTTTAACGCACGTAGACTCAATTAATACGAGTACATGCATTACATTTGACGACCTCCGTGGTGTTATGGTCAACACGCTAGTCCCCTTCCTAGACTTCGATCCCCAGCCAGGGCAAGTTGGAAAATGGCCTTTTTGAAATTGTCCTGGGTCTTGGGTGTTTATCTATATGTGTATTTATTATACAATATGGTATCGTTGAGTTAGTATCCCAAAACACAAGTTTAAACTTATTTTGGGGCTATATTTATTTATTACTAATTTAATATTGTATTCACTCTTTTAATTACATAATTTAACATCTTGTTATTATGATTCTTTACTTTGACTTTTATTTTTTTTATTTTTTTCAGTATTTTTATAATGTACTCGATTTGTTATTTATGCGCTTTTATACTTTAAAAATACGCTTATCTCAATAATACAAGTGAATTTTCTACAATGTGTTTATTTCGATCCGATTTCATTCAGGACGTGAAAAATAAAATCAAAAGTAAATTAATACTCACGCTACTCAATTATAGGATAATAATATATCGATAAAAATATGCTACAGTTTTGACTTTTGAGTAGTTCTACTCATTGTTAAAAATTTAATTGTATTACGGGATACCGCTTGAAGAATTATTGAATTTGCCGTGTTAATCTGCGACAACAAGGTGTGTGTGTTAAAATTTACCCAATTTCTCATTAAAATCATGTTTTAAAAAATCATTAAGTCTAATTAAATATGGATGAAATTAAAGCGACGACATCCTTTTAAATTTCCGCCATAAAATTTAATATTTCATCAAGAAAAATTACCTTTGTTCAGCTCTGGCAGATGGACACTGAATATTAAAGCGGAAGCAAATTGTTTAATGAATTTTAAGAAACTAATAAGATCGAGTTAACAGTAAATAGCATCAGTTTTATTTTTACGTATGAAAACTTTCTTATTGGTAAATGTCATCAGCGCGCCACTTTCATTCTTAAATATTTTATTATGATACACTATCTAGAAGATTCACCGATGATCTCACCCTTTCTGACCGAAAAATTATGCACTTGCGTAGCGTATACATAAATTACAATACATACTTACTCAGGTATCCATGCTCCAATGTTATAAACTTACTCATCCATAATTTTAGAGTGAGTGACATGAGTTTAAATATTGACGAATCAAAACAAAACAAGAAAATTGAATTATAATAATATACAAAAAAACCTTTTCGTTAAAAATTTACCCTCATATTCATAAAAGATATCAATCGTTTGGTAAGCCTATTTTAGTTAAAATATGTTTTGTCTCGTTCTTACTATGTTTAATATTGACAAGAGAGACAAGAACAAAACACATTTCAACTAAAATAGGTCTAGCATACAGTCGATATTTTTTATGAATAAGGGGGTTATAATATAGCATTATTTCAGTAAAACACACAAAGCTATTTACATATGTTCATTGTCTACGAACCCTTATGTCAAAAATCCCAACCATATTAAATATTCGTTCGGATTTCCATATCGAAAACACAATCATACGTATACTATTCAAGATTGAATGATTTATATCTTACGCGTGACATTTTAGAGTAGGGCCCGTTTTTATTCATCGTAAAGGATTTATGAGTAGGCTTCTAACCTTCCACTATAAACCCAATCTTTATGTTCCGCAAAGGTTATTTCTTGGTGTAAGTGCGAAAGGTATTTTCAATTTTGTCGCGAGAAGATGAAACATCGTAATGGAAAAGCGTTTGCAGGCTTAAGATAAGCATATGTGTCTAGCGACATCATTTCATTTGAAATCTGTTTAGTGAAGCATATAAGTGTATTCAGTCCATCGATTTGAAGCAGATGACTCTAGCTTTGTTAAAGTCACAAGATTTTTTAAAAAATAAATATTTACGATACTCATAATAATCTTTAAATTCTTATAAACTTATTATTATTATTGTCCAGAAGTGGAATTTCTGCAGCTGATGTGATGATGATGACGAAACTCATAATTAAATAAAAAACGGACTCATAATTAACTCATAAAAACACAACATTTGTAAAAAATACAAGATGTTCTAAAGGTGATTTAAGTCAAAGCTTCAAGGTGGAAAGAAATGTCAGGTTGCATTTTCCCTCGGTTTTAATTTCGAAAGACAAACGCCGCTGTGCCAAATCGCGCCCTAGGTGTGTCGTATGCTCGAAAATTTAATAAAGAAAACGGAGGACGTACAGCCAGATTGAAAATTAAGAAGCACTTACATTGCCTCGAGATACCGAGACATTTCTCAGAGTTGTACACAAAATTTCAAGTTCGTAATTTGGATAAATATCAGCAAATAAGCGATTATTTTTGTATAATCAGGTATACTTTCTAGGTCTGACACATAGCAAGCGCCATGGGCGCTCGCTTGCTACGTTTCGTGCCTAAGTGATTGAACATTAACAATTCTCATGCTAATTATAGTGCATAATTACATGCATTTTTTAAAACCATAACGTAAAGGATTCTTTGCAACATAAGCTACTCAATTTTTTTTGTGTAAATGTAGTGAATTACTGTGTGTAAATATCAAAGTACAAGTGGACGGGTAAATTACAAAATAAGGCATATTTTGATAGGTAATTTGGCTATTTGCTTATAATTCGTTTGCACATTTTGCTAATTGCGCATTTTGCGTCTAACTCTTCTCTCGGTTTCAAAATGTAATTGCAAGTTTATCTGTACTCGACGGTTTTAATTAAATTGGAAAAATAATACACTGAAGGGGTTTGGCATCGATGTCTGCAAAGCCGGAAAGCTTTTCTTTGTTTTTTTTTTAAAGGTCATGTTTCACCCCATTGGCGTTTTATGTGTATATATCAATATACAGTGTGTACACATATATCATCAGTTATCATCACATAAGCCTTTGAATTGGGGCACATCACATATAAGTAGTCTTTCATAATCGTGTTTTGATAAAAAATAAAAAAGTATAAATACTAAAATGTAACAGTTTTTTTTAAATTTGTCTCACCACTTTATGTCCTTTGTCCGACCAGCATACCGTTTCGGTATTATACTAAACTTAAGCGACGTTCCTTTGAGTATTATATTACGATTTTCTACTTGAGCAGTAGTAATTAAATTATTGAACACGGCAATAAAAGCTTCGTTTTATGTTCAAAGTTTAAGTTTCACTAGTTCGCAAATTAACTCAAATTGACTCCAGTTCTGTTGGATGGAAATTATTCTCCGTTTTATAACTCAAAAATTTAAATATTTGTAGTATTTTGTATATGTAAATAATGGCATTTTGAACGTATTCTACGTGGAAGGGACATACCCGTAATAAATCGAACCATGGCCTATAATAGATCACTATAGTATATTTATAACAAAACAATAGCCAAAAACAAAACAAAATTCGACATTCCCATACAAGTTGCCCTTCACACTTTTGTATAGAATTGCCGATTTTTTTTACTTTTGGCTGTTATTTTAATTGCATTATACTATTGTGTTGTGGTATAGCCCATGGTTTGATTTATTATGTCGCCTTTCACGCAGTATTTATGGAAAGCGTTAATAAAACTTGCTTTTTCCACGAGTCATTAAAACAAAACTTGTTTTATCAACATGAGGGAAGAAAGAGAGTATTTGCATCGTTTTTCTTGATGGTCTGGGAGAAAAAAAAACGAAGAGTGCACCAGCTGCTGCTTCTGTTCCCGGGTAGATCATAAGAGCCCATTGATGGAATTTTAATTTACTTTTACCATCTCCACGCTAAAAGGGGCTTTGGGACCTTGCGGCCCTGGGTTTTGTCTGCCCGGTTGGGGATAAAGACATGATAGTATAACTGAATGTTCAGTCTTTATATAAAGTCAAAGAAAACATATTGTAGCGGCCAAAAAAGGCACCAAATATTGCCTGGGTTCGGATACTCATTGACTGGAATAAACAGATCACGAATAAAATCTAATTTCCGACACCGTATCCTCCTGTCGACGAATCACTATTTTCCAAGAACATACAATTGAAAAAATGTCTCACCGTTACGACACACTATATCTCTGACAATTGCGGCCATAACAGTAACAAGAAACGTTACCACTAAATTAATAAAGTTACAGAAGGATAGCCTGTAAATGTACTTAGTTATCGAGTAGTGTGTTATTAGCAGAGGTCGGAATTAGGAAGCGTTATTTATGTACTTGCATCGAAATGTTGATATTAATATGGATCTTACCAGGATTTCTAATGGACAATCCCGTGTTGCCAACAATATTACAAATAAATAATAATAAAAACCTTAGAGTCAGATAAGACAAACAAAACAAAGATAATAAACATACAAGTTTTATTAGTATTTACGTTAGTATTTTTATTCGTTTTTACGTATTACCACTTTATTTTTTCGCTGTATGAAATCAGTGTAAATATATATATATATAACTCTACCTAATTCCGACCTCTGGTTATTAGTAAGTTATTACTAAAACTGGTGTCAGATTTTTCAAGCTGCCTAAAGGCACCTGAGGACTCAATGGCTAACATCTAGAAAAACAGTCATTAAAACACACTAGTGAACTAGTGTGCAACTTTCCTCACGATGTTTTCCTTCATCGGAAGCAGTGGTGGTAGTTAAAAATAACCGTACACGAGTAAAAACTCAGGCAACTATTTATTATTTATATTTTCGTAAATATTTTGAGAGTTCTAAGCATTTCGTAGAACCTGAAGTAAAGTGTCTCCTTGTATGTTGCAAGAGCGTACTTTATGACGTATCGCATCTGTGACCATATTTAGTTTGCAACGTTACCCCGTGGGACGTGACACTGCGGTGAGAATCGTTTGTGTCAATATACATTGATGGGAATGTTTGTGATTTTTATTCATGCACGGGTACAGCGATCTATGATTCATGTTTATTATTCGTTTCTTTTAAATTTTACCACGCTGTTAGACACGACCAACTAATTGGAATGCTACTTAATAACATTGTTATAAAAGACCGACTCCCGATCAAAGTTACTAGAGATGACGTTGGTCAAGCATACATATTACAAATAAACGTATGAAATAAACGGCGATTCTGGCTGGAATGACAACTGCCTGTACAGCAAT
Source organism: Acrobasis suavella (assembly GCA_943193695.1). Taxonomy (NCBI): domain Eukaryota; kingdom Metazoa; phylum Arthropoda; class Insecta; order Lepidoptera; family Pyralidae; genus Acrobasis; species Acrobasis suavella. The sequence goes on from OW971928.1 coordinate 38,827,474, forward strand.
TTCACCGTCAACCCATATTACCCTTTATTTCAATCTCGAAAATGGATAGAATACCTTGAGAAGAACCAACTTAAGCGGCCAAGTTTTTCTCAAGGTGTTCTATGCATTTCGTTAGTAAAAGAAATAAATATGAATATGGTTTGACAGTGAAAATGCGCTGCCGGTCGCTACTGTTCTAGTGTTAATCGACGCGAATGGTCCCTGATAACTTAGCTCGCTTGGCTTTTTTATATACATACATATGTTTGAGTTTAAAAGTTATTGCTAAGCCGTAGCTAATAAAATTGATATGGACCGTATACCAATTTTATCTCTCACGTCTCGAATGCCAAGATCCATTTCGTTTCGCTAAGTCAGCGGAGTAGGAAGTGAAAATAAAGTAGGTGAAAGGAAATATTTTTAGTAAACGATTTTTTTTATCTAAACTGAAGTCACGATTTTTAGTAATGTGCTTTAAGTAAATTTGAATAGCTAAAAGAAATTTATTTTTAAAAGTGCTGACATGGTTTTAACTATTACATTTCCAGTTTTACTTACAATTCCGAATAATAATTATCCCGTCAAACATAATTGTTATGGCCAGCCCGCAATGTAAAACATGCGACGCGACGACGTGCAAACTACACGCGTTGCCTAAAATAGCGAAATAACAGAAATGTAGAACAAAAACGAAACAAAATGTATATTGATACGAACAGCACAAAGAAGAAAAAATACATAACAGAATTGTTACTTTTATCAATTCCTCAAATTAGACTTGTTTCGTTGATCATACATAATTTTCGGATTCTGTATGAAAAAAGTAAATAACAAACTCTTGTGATGCCGTTCTAAGTACCTCTGATCATTCTGAAATTAATGAATGGTGCAGAAATTTACCATGATTTTAATTCATTCAAACAAAGATTCTGTTATTTTGAGAAGTGAGACTTAAAAAAGAAAACCCGACTAGGTGAAAATTTTTCTAATTTAATAAATGACATTTCTTATACCAGATTACATTTGGTCATAGCCAGTGATAATAAAACTCAGACGTCCCCAGTCCGAAGTTCGGTCTCCGAACACCTGACCTGGGTTTGCACAAAGATGTTGGATGCACACTTCCAAGAGGCCATTTTGAAAATAATGGGAGATACACACTTCCAGAAATAAGATCTGATCTCTTTGTACTGACGTTATATTGTGCGATCGTTAAGTTGAATGCTCCTCGTTATGTTTTCTTAGAAGTAACTGCACTAAGGTTTCGTATGATACGCGATCGCCGGTTCAATATAAAGTTACATAATAGTTCCTTAAATGAAGAGATGGCTATTCATTGTCATGTTGATTTCCTATTGGCGAAATAAGACCAGGCGTATAATTTCTTGCAACAAACGAACTAAACACAAGTAGGTATAAGGTATATAATAAATCAGCATTAGACTTGCTATGATTCTGGGAATAATAAATAATGGTATATGTATGATTAGAGTAAGAAAGTCATATAAAAAGACAGTTAAAAATACGAAGACGGACTTATCCGTGATCGGAAGACACGCACAGGCCTCGCTACGCCACGCGCTTACTATGTCTTCTTCGCTTTGCTTTGTCTCCGCTTTGTCTCCGCTTTGCCTCCCGTACTTTTTTTTGATGCGTAAGTACAGTCAAAAATCGTTCCGACCGAAATACAATAATTTAATTATTATTTCTGATACCCTGGACGGGGGATCAGATCGGAATAAAAAACAATTAAAATAAAACGGATCCACTAGGGTATCAGACCGGAATAACTCGAGCGCGTAATGCGCCCTTCGAGACCTCTTCCAGTCAACTCTAAAACCAAAAATTGGGTGGAACGTTGTGCAATACTAGATAGAACTACTCAGAACCCGAACGAAAAACTTCTTCTGATTTTACCTCAATCTTTTTAATGGTTAATTAGAATTTGGCATCTCCCATCATAGGAAGATTGAAAAGTCAGGTGATAGCGAAGGTTGTTCGTTCATACGGAACTCCAAAGTTCCTAATTTATTTCAAAGTTGTCATTAAAAAATGCATGCAAGTTTGTCTAAACAGCGAACTATAAGACTATGGAAGAGTCATTTTAGACAAAATATTCATCGCGTAAAATGGCCCCACGAATGATGTCTACGTAAAGTAGGCTCGCCGAGAGTTAATAAATATTATAACTCGTCTCCGACTTCGCAAACTGTATAACGCCCGTCGCTTATCTCCCGTTTTAGCCGTTTGCGTGGTATTGCCACGCAGGTGATGTCCACCGCGGTTCTAACGGGCGAGCGGACGCTGCGGCCATAGGTATATTGCCACACCGTTCTAGAATGCGCTTCGAATGGGTTGTTTAGGTTTGTGTGTCTTGTTTTCTGTTTTATACAGTAAACAATGGTTTAAAAAATGTAAAAAAAAATTGTGTTAGTTTTAATAATTAGCGGGCCGCAATTTGTAATGAGTTAAGAAACCCTGAATTCATAAACACGTTTATGAATTCGAGGTTTCACGTGAGTTTTCTGGGATTACTTGGTTTGTTTTGTTTTAGTTGCAATCTGCTGTAATTGCTCATACAATTAAACAATTAATTAATTGCTTAAACAATTACTTTATGTATTTTTTCTACTCCTGTACTGTTATCTGTCTTTTAAATGGTCCCGAACACTAATATAAGAACATAGATTATATGATTTCAGAAAAGTCTATAGTCTATTCCTAATATAATAGCACATGTGTCGTTATTTCGCCAAAACGATACTCTTACCCCCTTATTCATAAAAAAATACAAACGGTGCCTAAACCTGTTTCAGTTAAAATATGTTTTGTTTCGCTCTTTCAAAGTCAAATATTGAAAGGAGTGAAAAGGACATAATATATTTCAAGTAAAATAGGTTTAGCAAACGTTTGTAATTTTTTATGAATAAGAGGGCTAGCCTATAACTTTTTTCTTTAGATCTACCATACTGCCAACATAATAAAATCGTTATTTTAACATATGGTGTCATTTTTCAAACGTGGAGTCACTGAACAAACGATTTTTGTATGTAAAACATTCGTTTAAGTGACTCCGTGTTTCAAAAATGGCACCTCTGGTCACTAGGAAGACGTCAACAAAAAAAAATTACATTTTCCATAGATACTTAGTATCTACCAAACATATGGTAGTATTTCGTACTTTTCTTTGTTTATTTTTGTATTTATTTTAGTAAATGTAGTCGTAGAAAAAGTATTGTATACAACGTTGTATAAGTATGTCAAAAAATGCTCGATGGCGTCTCCTTACGATGCTCGCCAAGGTTCGCATCGTAACTTGCGCTACTCGCATTTTATGAACCTTCTTATACAACTGTTGCATAAAATACTATTAAACTATTTTGGCATAATAAGACAGTTTTTCATTACGGCACTGGGAAAAAAAGAAATAAGGCGATTTCTAAGCCTAAATAAAAAAAAATCAATCAAATGAATTTTTAAATACTTTGACGTCTACATTCGCATTAGCATTCGCACATTCGCAGCCTAAACATTCGTATACGCATTCGCATTCGCGAATGTAGAAAAATTGACATTCGTGACATCCCTGGATACGTATAGTTTGGTAAATATTAGCTAGTAATGATATTTTAGAAAATAAAATTATGCCGCGTTATAAAACCATAAAGGCGCGTGCGTGAGCCGGCCAAGAGGAATGAAACACTAGCGAATAACACGAGCGAACTAAAGCAGAAATTAATTATGTTGCACCGTATAATGACTTAATAACATCTATAAAATATCATTACGAGCTGCTAGGCATGAAATTGAACTACTAACCTGGAAATCTATTTTGTAAAAAATTTAAAAGAAAGACGACTTTTAAATCCGCTTTATACGCAACAACAAATCGTAATGATATGCGTAGTTTTAGATACGAGGAACTCGAGAACGCATTGCTAGCGCTTCGAGCGTTATTCACACTTGGATGGATGACCACAAGTGCCTTAATAACTTCTGTAGCTCTTCCATGCTTCGAAAGGTAATCAGGCGTTGGTCTCAACTGGCATCATTGTATTGAAGTCTTCAAGGTACATACGAGTATGTCATGTAGCTTGAAAAATCCGTCTTTTTTACAATTAATTACACAACATAATATTTCTGTAAACAAACACTAAAAAGCTGCAATTAAGTAATTCCTAGAAGCTGTTGGTGAAATATTTAAAAAAGTAAAATATTTTTTGAGAAATCGCACAAGCAATTAAGTTAACACAAAAGTAAATACCATGCAAACAGAAATCCATAGCGGACTTAATTTGTTTAGACAACGTTAATTAATTACAGTACATTTCCTAGTTTGTTTGCTGACACTTGCAAATGATAGATTACAACACCCTGGACAAAACCCTGCTAGTGAAATTTCGACTTTAGTGTCAAACCAACAAGGTTCTAAGAAGTGTAAATAAAAGTTGGCAGGGTTGACGCGTCACACGCGCGTCGCACCAAATGATGCACTTTACAATATTGGAGTTGACTCAAATTTGTTGTTTTATTACACTGCCAGCTAGTGACAACATATGCAGTGTCCCTAATTGATTTCACGGGTAATGGATGGCGGACTAATGTGAAAAATACGATTAAAATTAATGCATAACAGCACATAGTAGCGTAATGGAAGGGTAATTTTGTAGTTTTCAACATTTTCGCAAATTAGAGTGATGCGCTGTGTGGAAAGGAATGGTGGAAGGTTCGTGCTGAATAAACTGCACATAACTTTTGGAGGTAATGCAGATTTATGTTACTTTAAATTCTTTCTTATAAAATGTGCTTTTTCAAGGAGATCTGGAAGCAATGATTAGCGTAGAATATACCACTACCTAAATTTTACCATACAATAAGTAATACGTCACTTATGAAATTGTGTAAACTGTTCAAAGTACACTTCACTTTATTAATCTATTTTGGGTCTGAATTTCCAATCCAATTTCAACATAAACATTAAATAATAATGCCTTAACAAAGCGTCAGTAATTTCAATAATAAAAACTATTAATTAATTTAGACATTGTCTTATTAAATTAATATCATATTTATATTAATCAAAAAGTTCTAATTAATTTTAACGTAACTATGCCATGATCCTATTTGATACGCACCCCTCATGATAATACATTAATTAATTTATGATTCATTGTTCCCATATTAAATAACGTGCATTTTAATATTTTTATGCATTTTGCTTCCATAATTATTAACAAGCGAGACTCAGGAGACATTGTATTAGAAAATATAGCACCCAAGGGTTAAAGTAGTGTGGCGTCCAATGTACGCATTTTCAGATATTTTTATATATCTGAATATTGTCATAAATATCTATACATCACTTTTCCATCATAACATTTTTGATATAAGTAGCTACAATTTTTTTTAATGTTTTTATTAGTTAGTTTAGAACGATACATGATTAAACTTATGTATAGTAGGGCACTATACTTACATATAATTTTACCATGTATCGAGGGCACAGAGGGCTGTGCCCTCCACGACACATGAAGAGTTTATATTTGATTACGTGATTTCCAATAATTTACTTTTCTATACAACATTACGTGTGGTGTACACTTTTGACTTATTTGACCCTTCGGTTAACACACGCACTTACATTTGATATGTAAATTGTAGCGTGATGCTGGTGACAAAAAATCAAACATGAGGGTTACTATACACAGAGAAGAAAGTTAAAATTAATTTTTCGCGTTTCTCAGTCAATTTCTCATCATTGCATCAGATATTTAGATGCAGGTCGTTTGGGCATGTTCATATTTTTTTAAAAAGCGAAAAACTGAAAGCTATTTGGAGGAATAGTCACTCTGAACACTATTTATCAGTTTACAACAGCAAATAAGGTTTGGATCAAAAGTGTTTTGGAAATAATTGACTAATCTTCATTTGACCCTAATGACGTCATCACTTGGTGGTATAGATTGATATCTTTGCCTAGATGAATATAGAAAAACTAAATAACCTCTGTCATGACTTTTCTGTCAAGTTAACATATCAAAAAACATCAACATAACCTGTTTTGTTGTTCTGATTTCCAATTAGTTAGAGAAATCTACTAAATCATTTGGAAAAATAAAGGTTTTTTTACCCCTTCATGCAAAAATGACACAATGTTGTATTATATATACTATGTATGAAAGCTTTATCACAAATAAGTAGATATACTTAAATTAAAATCTTTGCTCCTCTTCTTTCTGCCAAACAATGTTGAGTGCTCGTCACGATGTATTCTATAATCATGATGTTATTTACTTTAGGTAGATTGCGTGAGTTGGCTTTTACAAAAGTATGAGTTGGCTTTTAATCATGATAAGATGATAAACAACATAAATTTGGAAATTTGAATAGCAAATGACATTGACATTGACACATGTTAATATGACGAGCACAAATCGTTTTAAAGATGGCAAAGGAATAAGTCAATTAGGTCTGGTGATGACGAATCACGTCTCAAACTTTAAAAATTAATAACTGCATAACTACATCGAAATAAAAAAAAATATTGAAGTAAGTTTCGTAAATCGTACTAATCCTAAATTATAATAGGGCAATTTTCTACTCTTGGCCAGACAACGGTACATACACCATTTTAAACCAAACGAAAAAGGATATTTGACTTTTACGAGTAATCAGAAGAATCACAAGTCGGTATATTGATTTAGGCGCTACGGTGCCACAGACAGACATACAGATACGTCAAACTCATAACACCCCTCTTTTTTTGTCGGGAGTTCAAAAATACCAACACACATCACGCCGACCGTTCGTAGGACAAAGTAGAACTATCATTTATCATCTGCTAAAATTTTTTGCGGATTTAAGTAAATTTAAAAAATTAAGCTTGTTTAAAAAATCCTCACACACCCAATTTACTATTAGACTTTATCAACTTGATTTATTGCTTGCTAACGAAAGTCTGCCCATGTGGTAGTAATACCTACGTTTGAAGCAACCCTTAAAAAATGTAATTGCATACTACTAGTCCCTATAATAAACGCGTTATGATCGATCGATATAATTTGATAATTCGTAGAAAAAGTATATTGCATATAATTTTTTCGTCATACGTGTATTTACAACATTGACATACAGGTCAAAAAGTATTTTAGGTCAGACGTGGATTGTACTTTATATAAATTAGTAAAGCACATACAAATAATCTGATTTTACTCGAGTTGGGCGATAGGGATGCATTCCAATCAGACAAATAGCAATTTGTCTACCCTGCGCCACACCAATATTGACGGCAAAGTGAAAAATCTACCTATTTTCTTCGATATGGTTCTACATTTTATAGGGTAGGCACTGATCACAGAGCCTTCCCTATAAAAAAGCAATGCACGTCCCTGGGATGTGGTTTGGGTAAAATATATCTATTATTTTATTTCGTCCGTCAACAAATGTCACAATTTGAGTACAATCGGTTTAAGTACTAAATTTTCAAATTAATATTAATTACAAATTTAACATCATCCTTAATTAAAGCGCTATCCACACGTTAACGGGTCCCGTCCCGGAGGGAGCCACCGACCATGGTCACTATGGTCAGGTCGTCGGACCACCTTATGTGTGAGTGTCCTACGCTTCGCTTGCCAGTGCGTAGTCGCCATTCGAGAACCTTTTTTCTTCATCGGCAATCGGATCGTCGAGTTTAGTGTCCCTTCCACTGCCACTTTAACGAGCTAATCCGCTGGGCTTTGTCCTAGCTTCATACTACATAGGTACCTTTATATACTTCTTTCCACCGTAAATCCAAATATAAAGTGTTTTTAGCTTAGAAATCAAACTACGACCTCGTAAACCATCTCGCCCAGGGACATTCAACGTTGCCACTACTATAACACACTCACACGTAAAACCACTTACAAGATGACTTGCAGATTCGATTACGACAGAGGTTTTCACTCAGCCCGCCAGAGTATGCACGTTTTTTCGCTATTTTAAAAGCCTCGCATTGTGACAGTGTAAAAGTGTCCGCGGTGATCGATGTGGCTCCCTTTTCTCTATTTGATACCATCGATAATACAACTCTGTTGAATTGAATTTTGTTTCTATGTTTTTGGAACGAAGTTCATTAACCCATTGACTACTGCAGCGGGCACAAGTTATATAATAATACATTAGTAATTGTTTAAACGAAACAATTTATTATAAAAAATCGGCTCTGAACTCGGGTTGCGGCCGGACATTTTTTTGTACCTTTGGGATTATGAAGCGCCGGACACTCTGAAAAGACGTAAGACGTGGACGGGGCGCAGATATGTCTCCTCCGCGTCTTTTTCATATACAAAATGTATAGAAGCGTCGCGGTGCAGAGCACACAGGAAAGACGGGGCACAAACGGGGTTGCGAGCGGTTTGGGGGACTCCCGTGTCCCCAGTGTTGTCATAGATGCGGATTTGTCTGTATCTGTCACATTCAAGCCTAGTCTATTCTATATGTTTAAAAAATGTGATTTTTCTTCAAAGAAACGTATTTGTCTTATCCATTCGCAAACATTTTGAAGACCCGATTAACCATATTTGACATATGTTTTCGCTTTCCTCAAACTTCTGAGGGCTACTTCCTTCTTAAAGCACTGCACTGACGCTCTAGGGAGTAACCTGAAATAAGCGCTTGCTATGTTTTGTGCCTTAGTTAGGTTGTGAGGTTCAATCTCTGCCTCACAGATGCACAATTCACCACCATATCATTTAAACAGTAGTAACAATTGAGAAATTATTTAAAAAGTACCTTTCCTGGTTTTAGCTGGCGTATTTTCGAATTTAACAGCGTTTCTCAGTGAGCCGGTGATCGATGCGCCGACGGCCGCGTTGTCCGCCAGCTAAATGGTGCGGCCCCAATGTTTTCCTTCCGCTTTATATCGAGCACTGCCTGTCTGTCTGCCTTTGTTTATGGGCTAAACTTACTGCCTCTTATTTTTGAATCAAAGTCTAGTAAAAGTAAAGAGATGGATAGAACAAACACATTATTATCTAATTTCCCATTACTTTTTTCAATTTACAGAGGTTGCGTGGAAGAAATTGCTTAGCGATAAGGCCGCCTTTTGCGCATTTCCTAGTTTTTAAGATAATTATGTGTATTTATTTTGTGCAATAAAGGGTATTGTTTTGTACGGTCTAGCAATGGATGTTTTTAACCAAAACCAAAAAAGAAGGAGGTTATCAATTCTAATGTAGGTATGTTTTTTTTAAGTATATTCCACGATTACTCGAAGACGTTCAGACCAATATGGTTAATTATTATTTCGTTTGACAGGGCATACTTATCAGGTGGACCCATAGCAATTTTATCAATTAAATCAGTCAGTCAAAGTCAGTTTTAAGTTTTGAAAAATTAATAAGTAACGAAATCACTGAATCTCGTGTTGGCCTTTTCATCATTTAATATACCTGACTCAACTTTATATCAAACGGTATATTTAACATAAAGTCGATTAAAATAAATACAAGTCAAAAACTCGAATATTTCTTTTACGTGATAAAAACTTTTTAATTTAACTTTGACAATTCTCTTGATGTGGTATCCTTGTCGCCGTAAAACGTTAATTTATACTGTCTGGTATAAAAACTAAATGGCATTGGTATATTCGGGACACACTGGAAATAAAACTCAAATGTGGAGCCAATTTTATACGTCTGCCTGCAGTTTTGTTGACTCAGTGTCGACTTTATGGTTTGCAAATTTGCAATAGATGAAAATACCTATTTTTACTTCTACTTTACAAATTAACCACGTTTTTATCCTTTACGAGGTCGACGGTGCTTATTGTCATAAAACCCAAATATGGTTTAGTATGACGGTGGTCGTGTAACAGCTGAGAATCAAATATGTAGTGACGGGTTGCTAGCCCCATCGGCTACTCGTCTTAATTTAGATTCTCGGCCATTCCTTCGACCGGCTTTCACGATCTACGAAGAAAGAGGAGCAGCTGGTATATTCTACTGTTTTTTCTTCCAGATCACTAAGGAAGTTTACTACTTAGCTTTAAGAATGAATCAGAGCAAAGTATCCATTCAGATGACTTTAGCAGAAGATCTTACAGCACAACAGCGTACAATCGCAAGTGGACTAGTTAGACTAAAAGCACTGGTCGATGCCGAAGAATTCTTACAAATGCTTCACTCCATCTCGCTTCAACATTATGATAAAAGTATTTCCGTCCTTGTCAAGAGGTTTGCAATACCCTTTTACCTCCGTATAATAAAACAGCAAACTTAACCCGACTATGCCTTCTCGAGATAAGTACGCACAATCAAAAGTGATTGCGATGTAAGGCCTACCCCACACGAAACTGCTAGGATTGGGTTCTGAATTATCAATTCGCGGAATGACACATTCTCAAAATGTTAGATAAGTCTTATTCTATGTCCGTCACTAACAGTGACATAAGAATATGAAAACTGGTTTAGTGCAATCAATTGTTGATCAGTGAATACACGACTTTTAGATAATTCTTTAAATTAGCTATGCCGTGAAAATATTATTTAAATCAATATAATACAACGCTTTATCGCTGACAATACAGCGGGGAATTTCCGTAAGCTTTATGGGCACATTTACAGAAGGTACGATTCTGATATTTTTGACTGACGTACACAACGTTGGCATGTAAGTGAAATTATTTTATATTAATATTTATGTATTTAATAATATCGGTGATTTATAATTTTGTGATAGATCAGATTCAAATCAATATCAAAAGTTTCAGTATAAGTGTCTTCAAAAGAGATGTGTTAGTAAATAATCCAACATTGCAATGCAGAATTTAGCGGACTTCACTCTGAATTTCCGGACGACGACACGATGCTCACGCCCGGGCGCTCGTACACAGAATGGTATGTAGTTGGATTGTAGGCATTTGTCGGCCGAAACGTATAACAACGTACACTAAAGTTCCGTTTATTAAAGACGTTTCTCTTGCATAATTGATCGATGGACATTTTGCAGTTTAAACATTCTTTAATGAAGGCTTGAAGTACAGTGGACGTCATAAGCATCCTAAACGACGATGACGATGATAAGCAGTTTTGTAAAAGAAACATTAGATATATAAGTTTCAAACGGTTTTACAATTATTTATATACGAAATAATAAGTTCAAAATTTTAGTAAAAATATACCACAGATATATAATAAATAAAAAAATAAACGGCAATGATGGCGAGACTACATAAACAGCTTCAGAAAGGAGTGGCAGGTTGCTATTGACAGAGGACTGTAGGGAAAATAAAAACTCGCGAGAAAGCCACACAATTTATGAACAATGTATATTCAGCGTTGTATCGCGATGAGAGAAAGGCCTAAATCCATTACGTGGACCGCTGTAGTGGTCCACGATGGACGGATCACTTAAGTGACTTTCGTATAAATGGCATAAAAGCGGATATCGATATCTTTGTTTTATAACATGCTGACCTCGCCTCTGCTAGCTTTTTGCTGGATGCGCATGTAATATGATTCATAGTCTGTGAGGTTAAGTATTCATACTCACCCCAGTTTCGATGAGATTGTATAATTTGTTTGTGAATGTATTACCTGAAAAAAAAACGTATTAATTACTTTGCATGAATTTAATGCAATATTTAATCGATCAGATACTAGATACATTCAAGGGAGCCTCTAACATTCAAGGGATCTTGGCAATTTGGGTTTTGATCTACTTATGTACCTACTACTTATACAGCATGGAAGGGACATACCCCTAATAAATCAAACCACAGGCTATACTAGATCACTTTGGTATAAAAAAAAACACAGTCAAAAAGCTAAAATAAATTTTGGCACTTTCATATAAAAGTGTGCAGCCACCCGGGCAATTAGTGTGGGAATGTCGATTTTTTCTGTTTTTTTGACTGTAATTTAATTTCATTACACTATAGTGATCTAGTAAAGACCGTAGTTCGATCTATTATGGGTACGTCCGTTCCACGTAGTACAATAATGATTATCAATTATCACGATGTACAAAATCATAAATACTTTGAGCCTGGCTCAGTTAGTGTAATTTATTCTCAATATTCAAAATACAAAAAAACTTTTTAAAGTTGGTCCTCAAATACCAACGACTATAACTGACACTGACAAAATAATAAAAAGAATATAATTCATACCAGTTTCAGTAATATGAGCATTAATCAACCCAAATGCACGAAAACTGCGAAAATATGCTACGAAATGCCCAAAACAGACTCTGAAACCCTATAGTTTTCCTTCGCGCTACAAGCTCATATTCATAAAGAACGTACACCAGTATACAAATAACAGTTTCCTGTTCTGTTTCAAAAATAAAATCGTATTTAAGCAAACATTTGAACCACGCCTGCATACGGCGGTAAATCTTTCGGTTTATCGCAACTATCTTCGCGTTTAGGGTTCCCTAACCAAACACATTGACCGTATGCGCGGAAAACGAGGGAAGTGAGTGGGCGGGTAATATTATTCATGATACGAAACGAGCGAAAACATCGAGTATTTTATGCGATTCGCGACAAAACATATACCTACATCTTTCCGTTTTTCTAAAGTGGTGTTTGCAGTGTAGATGAAGATTTTTTTGATAATTAGAAACAAATATAAAATCGAAATTGTTTTAATCAAAAAAAGGATATGAACGGACTGTATCTTGTATAAAAATATATGAGTACTTTTAACATGATGTCATAAATCCTGGAATGACTTTAAAATGTTAAGCTACATATTTTTCAAAAAGCTCAAAACTTCACCCCCAACTACTCAACCAATTTAGATAAAATTTCGCCTGACAAAAATAAAATCCAAATCGCGATTCAAACAAAAATAAAATCCAAATTAGTCCAAGCATCTTCACTAAATCCGATTTATAATGAAGATACTTGAGGCATCGGTTATAAAAAAGTTCCCACTAATTTCCTCCTTTTATGAAGACGGTAATAGACCTAATCAAAACATTTCAAATCTAAACGTTCTATTTATTTATCGTAGTCTCCGACCGAGACTATAAAATATCAAATAATAACCTTTCAAAGTCTTAATTGACCACAATAATTAGTACATTCTTCAAATCAACATTTAGAAATCATATTGAAAATGTAATATGAATAAAAGCGTTACAAGTAACTATGTAAGTTAGTAGCAGAGCAAACGCCTAAATGGGAGTTTATTTGCATGGTGACTCGAATTTAAACAAGAAATAATAGCATTTGATTATTACTGGTTTAATTATTTTAATATCGATATGACGTGTAATATGAACTTCATATTTTTATGACATTTACTTGACTATTCCAACACACTATCAATGTCCAAAAAGTTATATTTATATCAATTCTTGGTTTGCTTTCAACCTGATTTGTCACTGTTGTGGCATGTTTCTACTACATGCCAAATTATGCTATCAGTGTTATTCTATTGTACTTTAGAAGATTCACAGGCTTTAACAATAAAAAATAGAATATTTCAAATTTAATAAGTACGGAACCTAATTAAAATTCAACATTATTCCGAACGAGCCAGCACTTAATCTACATAACGGTTAAGTACAGAAACGGAACGGTCCTTTCCTCGAGAATGCACTTGCCATAGCAAGAATTTTAATGTTAACAAAGTAATGCAATTGTTGAATACTTTGGAGATCCTGGTATTGGGAAATAGAGACTAATACCTGCTTATGAACAGCTCATGTTTAAAATGTGTCATGAAATTTTATAGGAATATTTTACTATGATGAGACTGCTTAAACTTTTTAGTAATTGAAAAAATCTGCACTGGGACAAATAGACAATCAGGTATTCAGCTACATGGTAGATAGTGAGTGACCAAGCATTTCAAATTCTAGTTTTCCCCAAAATCCACGTTTAGTCAGTTGATGGCCTAATGAAAGTTAATCAGAAATAGTGGCAGGTTGTCCATCGCCAGGTGGACATTGTAGATGGGTTAATGCATCAATTCCCAATCAAAACATTTCTGTTTGACTAAACTTGTCATTAAATATCCTTAAACAAAATTAAAGCTTTTAATAATTAAATCAAAGTCGTTTACAATAACATAATAGCACTACCAACTACAACTAAATAAACACTGAATAAGAGTTAATAAACGCCAAGTTGATTTCATTTGCCGGCAATAATGAGCCGATCATGGGCCCAACTGACCGATTGCAATTATTTTTCGTGCAATATTGGGTCAAATGGGCCGTGGGTCGTTAGGACCAACGGGCCCTAAGCTATTAATACGAGTGGAAGTGTACATTTAGCAAGCACTTAACGCGAAAACGCACTCACTTTCGATTGATTGCTTCGTGACATACGGGCTTCAGAAATAAATAATGTAAAGAGGAACCCTTAGAGGAAATAGTAATTGTTGTAGTATTGATAATTGCATGTTAGAATGTTTCAAGGAGAATAATTGAGACCAATCTAAATTAGTAGTTTTAGTTTCTTACTTCTAATTCTGTTTCAAAAACTAGTGTAACAAATACAGATATATCAAAGCAAAGTCTCGTCTTTTATTTATTTATAATCGTTTTATTGTCAGTACATAAAGGTCTTTTTTTTTGCTTTAACACTTTACAAAGTGCCGAACGAGAAACTGCTTAGAGGGTTGGCGGTCTTATCGCTAAGAAATTATTGAACAGTAAACCGGCCAACCGCTAAACAATTTATTGTGAGCAACCTCGCATTAAATGGCAACTAAAATGTTACAAAAATAAATATTTATTATTTATTTTAATTAAACACCTAATAGAAATAATAAAAGCTAGAAGTTGAATGCCTACTAAATCTTTGTATCAGCGCTGTATTAGTTGTTCTTAAAATATTCGGTCCAATTTTCGTGGTAGGAGAGAGATAAAGGACCCTAATACTTTTACAAACGTAACGATATATTACAGACACTAACGAAAATATGTGCGCAATTTCCTAATAGAAAGACAAATCTCGTAACATTATTCTAAACTATTTCTATGAAACAATGTTCGCGCCAACTTCGGCGATCGCTCGATACGTCAAATCGGTGGAAAGCAGACATAATGTTCGCTTCGTAAAACGTCCTAAAAGATACTAATTCTATAAAAGTGAAAGTGTGTTTGGAATGTTTCTTAGCATTTTTGATAAAACTTGGAAGGTAAACCATGTCTTAACTTACTTTAAATTACTTTATTATTTTACTACTTTTATCTATAATTCTTACTTCTAGGGCTATACGCTATTCAGTCGCAGGCACATATTTGTACATGTATTGCGCAGAGTGCAAAACTGATAAGATTTTCATTCGCAACTTACAAAAAAATATGAACCGCTACTGACAAAACTATGCGACTATGACATTTTGCGAATTAAACATTTTACACCGATTTTATACGTATTCAGAATAAGACCTTCTGCAATGCAAATTTTTTTAACCGTCGGTTTTTCATGTCATTTTGCGAAAAAACTAAACGACGTATCCGTGTGTGTTACTTTTTTATTTATACGCACATCGCATGCAGGGAAGGCAATAACGTGTTGAAAATCTGCCGCACGTGCGTACGGCGTACGAATATCGGAGTCCTGATTCATTGGCCACGTGAAACGGAGTCTTGGCAATAACAATAGTCCTTGAGAATTTGAATGGAGGATTTGAAAGTAATAACAATAAAGGGATACAGATTTGGGGCTTGAAACCAAAACCTATTGATGAGTACTTAAGATTATATCTTATATTCTTCGTCTTTTTCTTTTACGAAAACCAAGTCTTCATTTGGACTATAGGCCAGTATCACCATCCTGGGCAGACGCGTTGGTGACCGCCGCACTGGGGATCTTCAGTTCGTTGACGCTTAATGCTGAGTGTTGGTTTCTAACAATGCAAACTATTCTATAAAGTCTTGGGTTTCCCGGCTACTTGAACCAGATCCTCTTTTTACTCAGTTACTCGTCTAACAAAGCTACAGCGATCTGATACAGTGCCACTTTACATTATTTCTAAACACGATATTATGAGTGTACTTATAGTTTCATCATCATCATCATCATCATCTTTTCAGCCGCATAATGTACACTGCTGGACATAGGCCTCTCCCAAGGATTTCCAAAATGACCGATCAAGAGCGACCTGCATCCAGCGCTTTCCAGCGACCTTGGTCAGGCCGTCTGACCACCTTGTGGGTAGGTGTCCTACGCTTTTCTTGCCCGTACGTGGTCGCCATTCGAGAATCTTTTTGCCCCATCGGCCATAGGTTCGTCGCGCTGTGTCCCGCCCACTGACACTTCAACGAACTAATCCGCTGAGCTCTATCAGTGACTATTGTTCTCGTAAGAATTTCCTCATTTCTGATTCGATCACGTAGGGAAACACCGAGCATAGCCCTTTTCATAGCGCGTTGAGTGTCCTTGAGCCTTCTTATGAGACCCATAGTAAGGGACCACGTTTCAGAGCCATCACTGGTAACACACATCGATTAAACACTTTCGTCTTGAGGCACTGAGGTATTTTGGACGAGAAGACACTGCGTATATAAGACATCATTATCATCCGCAGATGTTTACCTCATACTGCTAAGAAAAGGCTTTTTTCAATTATTGATATTTACCACGTGATAAATAATGTTTATTAAATAAAAATACATAGATATGTACGGTATGCCCCGCAATGTTTCTGATGTAGTCTACCCATCAAGCCAATGGACAACTTTTGCTGTCTGTTCTGTATGCCCTATATTATTCTACGAACAAGGACAAATGTACAGGGTTAACATTAGCACCCTCGACCCGTGATGCTTGCGTGCGAATGCTCTTGCCGCGGTTCACGCGATGAGCAGATAAGGGTTAATACCACAGATACGCAGTTCCTATTTCATACGACACGCCACCGCTACAAGTGTTGAAACCATAGAGTTAGAAAGTTTTAAGACGCGTTACGTTTTCGCGCTTTCAAATGATATTTTGAGCTACTAGAGCTAGTAGACCTTACAAGTTAAAATTATGTTTTTAGTAATTTGCGATACGTTAATCTTTACGAGAAGTTTGGTTATAAACAATCGGCAAGCTATCTAAACGTTTATTGACGAACGTTTCGTAATATTTTTTTAAGAAATTGCCTTAGTTTCTGATATGTGTTATTGGAACGACGTTTTGGAACGAAGTTCCTTAGCTCGCGTTGCGAAAGGGGGCTAGACGGAAAAACTAAGACCAAAAGTTGTAACGACTCTTTTTGTTCATTCAAATTTATGAAGATAATAAAAACTTGATTTTAGAACGCAGAATAGAGTTTGAATGTAATTTAGACCTATTTATATTTTACTTCGTTCCATTCGGGTGTCCCTTGACACCGCTCAAGTTTTTTAATTTGCTTATTTGTGTATGACCAGTTCAATAAAGTCTAAACTCCATTTGTTCATGCACAAACGAGAGAAGTACTGGCGTCCTTCAATACTTCTCGCATTTGAAATTATTATCCTTACAAATTATTTTAGGTAATTTATCTCAAGTTACGAAAGGTTTTCCATTGATATCTCGATGTCCTTTGGGTTTAGGCAGATTGAAAATCTATTTAAGTACTAGCTGGCCCGACGACCTTTGTTCCGACCGTTCCCGTTACCATACCTCTTTTTCTGCTATTAGTTTTGTCATATATTCTCACCACATGAGTACACCTCTTTCCCTGGACTTCCACGAATATTTTTAAACCAAAATAAGCCACATCGGTCCAGTCACTCTAGCCTTTCTCGAGTTTTATGGAGACAAACGAACATCAATTTATTTATATTATATATAAAGACTACACTAGAAATCTGAACACGATCTTTTAATGTCACATTACATTGTTCTCTAGGTATAAAGAATTTATGTGATAATGGAAATGTCACGTACTCGCACTGCCGATGTTATCAGAAGCTTGGAGCTTTATATAGCGAACCAGGTCAATATAATGTCAATGTTAAGTATCCTACAATCGTAAACAACTCAATACAGTGAAATGTCAAGAATATTTACCAATAATTTCATGCTTAATTGTTATTTTCAGTTTATTAGTCCGATTACAATAGGTTAGTCATACTATTATTGTTATGATATACGGCGCCAGGGGTATTAACTACCAGGGGTACATACAATCTTCTAAATCATTTTCATGTCCAAAAATGAACACTTCATTCTAGTAAGTATCTAATTATAACTACAGTCCACTTGATAGTATAGTTTATTTGTTGAATTGAGGGTACGCCGTCGGCGCACCACAAAGGCCGCGCCTTTGAAAAAGCCGATGCCTTGCGTGTTAACCAAATTACCGAATCGACTATACTCAGGATGAACAAGAACTGAATAGGTATATCGAATTGATATTTCACTCTTTATTTTTACTTTATGTCACTTGGTTATGTTTCACTTCAATCCCTAACAGTAGAATTTATCAAATAATTGCTATTCCTAATTTATAAACGATTTAATAAACAATTATTTATTCAGTATTCCACATTCTGTTATTCCAACATCCTGTTCCCAAATAAAAGCAACCAAACCAAATATAAATAACAAATGTAACAATTTTATATACAATAGAAATATGAATTTATTACTGTTTATTTTGCAACGTGTTTGTGTTAAGGGGCCCAGGCACGTGTATTTGTTCACAGGGAAGATGTATAGGAGGGTCCAATAACATTTTTCGAAACTTATCACCCTTCAATATTACAGTTTTGGATGGATTCCTGTCGGGTCTGCTACTGTAATTTTAGAATCCCACCAAAAATATTAATGTGAAAATAGGAGCCAAGTACAATATCTGACGAAATTGAGATTGCGTGTCTAGATAGGATGTGGGTACAAATTCAACATTTATGACATGATGAACATGATTACAAAACCATACAGGTACTATTTTTTTTAAAGATTGATATTATGTACAGTCAAGTACCAAGATACCTGACCAGGCCTCCTACTTAAATATTGAATTTTCTCTTAAACTAAAAATTATATTTACATGAAAATTTATATTCAGACAGATTTTAATTAAGTCTTTCTGAATATAAATTGTCATGTTAATATTACTTTAAGTTTAAGAGAAAATTGAAGATATAAAAAAAGGGGCCTAGTCGGGTATCTTGGTACTTGACTGTACGTACACATCACGGACAATAGAGATAGGCCTCTCCCAAGTATTTCCAAAATGACCGATCTAAAGCGGTCTGATGCAGAGTATTAAAGATTATGATAATTTATTTGCCAAACATGTGTTACAAGATATTACATTCAGTTTCGTCCAATCATGTTTACCACCACCGGTGTGCAAATTTTGTCAGAAAAGCTATCATCTATCATAATAATACTATAAAAAAAATATATTAAAATCAATTAAGTTTCTACTTATTTCGTAAAAGAGCTACGAGTAAGTGTAAAATCAATTAATATTGAAGAACGAGAGACGAAGCTTTTAAAAAACTAGGACTCAAAAGTTTATTAACTAAGGCATTTTGTACATCCTCCAAACTAACTACCACTTTCTACTTCCAATTATCAAATAAAAAAAACCTTATCCATTGAAATAAGAACCAAACAGAACACACTAACATAAAGTAATATATACAAGATATTGCAATATGCACTAATACGCGCGATAAACCTATTCCATTACTCATATTTCATTTGTTTAATATAAAATAACAAATTTAATGTGGATAATCCTATTAGAGTTTACGGTGGGAATTTACGACCTAATGACAGTCTGAGTCTTCTCTTCTGAATAATAATAAATTAATGAGATTTTCGGTCGTAAAGGTTTGCAATGGTTTGAATCAGTATTTGCTTTTTCAATCTTTTTCTGAAACGATTCTTAAACGTTCCTTGACGGCAAAAAAATAAAGAATTTACTTAATGTTCTATCACAATACCTTTTATAGTCACAAAATCGGTAGTGCTAAGAATGTAGTGCATGGGCATCACTTGATGTGTTATTGCAATATTAACCCTTAGCACCACACGCTATTTCTAGCCACGCAACTACACACGTGGGGGAGCGTGGTCCCCCAAAAAGAAAAATCCTATATCAGTGCCATTTTTTATCGCAAGACCAGGTTTTTTTACAAAACAAATAAAATACATTAATTTAATATTATAAGGTTTTTATTTATAACTTTAAACTAAAAAAAGACATTACTAGTGTCAGACAAAAAAAAGTTACAAAAAACACGTTAAATTTTAAGAGGTTACTTTAGAAAGCAGTTGTGACTTAAAATTAGGAACAAATACATAAATCAAGTCATTTTTGTAGTTACTCTTATCTTATGAATTACAAAACATGCATTAAAATCTATAAAAACACTCAAACGTCTAAAATCACAAGAGGAATGCACATAGTACTTAGCAAATATCAAAAATCACTCAACCCGTGATCGCGATGGTGGTACTTTGGACCATTTGTACCTGTTTTTGCCATAATAAGCATTGCTGTTTCGGCTTTGTTCATCGTTGTCAATTGAGTCTTCGTTTTCAGAGATACTTTCCGCTTCTTCTTCACTTTCGGTATCGTGATCACTGATTTCAGACTTCGCGTCACTCAAATCCGATGATGGTTCAGGCAAAATGTCCTCATTCACGTTTTCGTCAGAATCAAAGTCATTCAACAGATCTACTATCTGCTGGGGATTAAAATTTTTATTTATAGTACACCACTAAACTAAAAAAACACAAATAAATACGTAAAAGAAACTACAAATAAACTAACTTATTTACACTCGTGGGGGACTAGGCTCCCCCATCGACTCGTACCTCTTAAACTAGGCACAGTAGCCAGGAGCGCGTCCACTCCCAGCGAGACCTTGGGCGGCACCGGGAATACCCGAAAACTCAAGTGCGTCGCGTTTAAAATACTTAAAATATTTGCTAAAATGTGAGTGGTGGGGGAGCTTACTCCCCCACGTGTGGTGTTAAGGGTTAAATATTTAGAAGCCAAATTTAAAAATATCAAACTTATTAACAATAATTAAATATTAACAACCAAAAAATGCTGATATGTACTAACATTTAGTTTCTAAGTCATATAATTTTATTACTAACAAATGATGGACTAAAATTGTCTGGGATATTTGAATAAATGAATTGAATTTGATTTAAATTTATTACATACATTAAGAATAAATAAAATACTTAATATTTTTATCTTTCTAATACATAGTTTAATACATCCTTTAAATATGAGATCAACCTTTGCAAACCTGACACCCGCAAACGGATCCCGAATCACGGAAAAAATCATCGCAAAAAGCGCTGGCAGTAAGAAATTAAGGGTTGACGCCTTGCAATTATAATTTTGCCCCGACAGTACCCTTAATGACTCTCCTAATTGGGGTTCTTGGGCATTCGTGTCCGTTCCGAACATTCCAGGATCTGGCAGTATCGGGTTAAAATGCCAGTTAATTTGACTTCATATGCGTCGTTTTGTGAAGTGTCATTTTACGTTTGGTAAGTGGCTGAGTCGTGTCGCTTTCGTTTCAGTAGGGTCGGATTTACAGTACATCCTTTTTGTAGTCTTTTCTTTTGCAATCTTCGGTAATCCTTTTTCATGTACGTGGCAAAATTGTAATAAAAAAAAACTTGAGAGGTGTCAAGGGACACCCGGATGGAACGAAGTAAAATATAAATAGGTCTAAATTACATTCAAACTCTTTTCTGCGTTCTAAAATCAAGTTTTTATTATCTTCATAAATTTGAATGAACAAAAAGAGTCGTTACAACATTTGGACTTAATTTTTTCCGCAACGCGCGATAAGGAACTTCGTTCCAATAAACTTATTTGCAAAAATAGGGAACTATAAGCAACAAGTTTTGAGGAACAATGTTATATGATGCGGGCATGCCTACTCAACGCCTTATAAACATAATTATTTCTCTTCTAAATGGCGCTATAGGTATAAATTAAAACATTCAAATCTTTTATTACTATTATTTCAATAAAGTAGTACCTACTTATTAATTAAATATGACATATGAAAAGCACTAAATATTTTTAAAACATATTCAACACTTTCTTTGTCACTTTTTTTCTAGTTGTGTGTGCTGACATCTCTGTGAGTTCTAGTTTCGTCTACTAGTTTTGCCTACTTACGTTCCAATAGTTTCTATAAATTTGGGTATTTGTTACGTTAGAAATTTGATAATCTTTGATGCGGCTTTACTCGACAGCTACCCACTTTTTCAAAGTTATTGACTTCGGTACATAA
Organism: Acrobasis suavella; assembly: GCA_943193695.1. Classification (NCBI taxonomy): domain Eukaryota; kingdom Metazoa; phylum Arthropoda; class Insecta; order Lepidoptera; family Pyralidae; genus Acrobasis; species Acrobasis suavella. The sequence goes on from OW971928.1 coordinate 38,849,665, forward strand.
TTCCGGGCAAAATACAAATAGCCTCATCAAAAAAAAAAATCCAACACAGCTAGTTTTTACAGGCTTATTTCTAATACAAAATAGCTCTAGATTACTCGTTTGTGAATTTGCACAACGAACATTAGCTATTACATTATTTACTCCTAAAATATTATGGCTAAATGTTTTCGAAACGTATATTGCGAAAAGCCATTTTTTTGCTAAAATGTTAAGAATAGCCGGCAAAATCCATACTACTCAGCAGGCGGGCAAGAAAGAAAATTGTCAGCAAAAAAATACTCAGTATATTTAGAACTCGGTGACAGCCACTTCACTTCGCATTTCCGTCCATTTTCGTCGCGAAGGAAAATAGGCGGAAAATTTTCCCCTGAAAATAGATCACGTGACCCCAACACACCTACCTCAACAGAAGCTTACGTGTGCGTGACGGTGGCCAAGTATGTGCATGATAAAAATTACATAATTCGTCAAACCCACCGCGTTGCGGGCGGCAGGGCCGGTAGCTCCCTGATTAATGAAGGGCCGGATAAAAACCACGGGGGCCCGACACGGCAGAACCCCAAAATTTCGCCCTTCTATTTATTGCTTATCCATTTTATTACGATCAACCTTTTTCGTGTTTACTGCCGCGACGCAGATCTAAAAACGTATAGATGTGAATTTAAAATTGAATTTCGAATTTCATATTTTAAAATGGCCGAACGTTTACAGCCAATGGCCGTGGAGAGCTCGCGTTCAAATTTCAAAACGCATTCGGTAGATGGAGCAATCTCAGGCTTGCGTTCCGACTGGTTAGGAGTTCGCTTCACGCCTCGTCTGCCGTTATGGGTCTACGTGCTTGAACTGCTATACAGCATTAACGAACTGCATTTAACAGAAATATTGATTCTAAATTCGTGCTACGTGCGATTTCTGTATATTTGAAGAAGGAAACGCAAAATAAATCTTTAGCCATTAAAACAAAACCTACTGTTTCGCGGTTTCATAATAGACGATTCATTGCTTCCTAATATAAATCCATTTTTTATTAAATATAAGTACCAGTATCGTTCTTTCCAGTATTGTTAAAACATAATACTGCCTATAAACGATGTATTATTCAAAGATAATAATAGTCAAATAGGTCCGATAAATAGAAATATATAGATGCTATAGACGACGACCTAGTTATGTGGCTTAAGGGTCAACACGCTAGTCCGCCAATCAGGAAGTTCTGGGTTCGATTCCAAGTGAGGGCAAGTTGGAAAACGGCCTTTTTCAAATTGTCCTGTTTCTTGGGTGTTTATCTATATATGTATTTATCATAAAATATAATATCGTTAGGTTAGTATCTGTAAACACAAGTTTAAGCTATTTATTTATTCCTCTCATTACTCGCATTTTGATTCTATTCCTAGGATAAGTTCTTCGTTGTAACTTTGTCATTTTTTATAATCTGTACAAAAGTCACTGTCTCATATGACCAGTGATAAAACTGAAAAACCTAGGCCACAATACTCTAAAAATCAAACTTATTAAAAATCTCGAGCTAATCGCTGAACACTGCACGGCTTTCTTAGCTCTACGTCTTATAAAATTCTTATTAGCGTTATCGACGGTTGAGGGACAGTCATTTTGATGACAGGAGGGTGCCAAGTACTCCCTATTGAGTTGAACTTAACAGACCTTTTGTATTATTTACATGGGTATCGGTTCATTGCGCATAAGGAGCAAAACAAAGACCTGTTACAAACTCTTACACAAGTTGAGGAATGCTTTAAATTCATTCTTTCGTGTGATAATGATAACTTAATGTACGAAAATATTTTTTTAATAGTTCCTAGTGTGGAGGGAGCCCTCCATTGGTTTCTATTAAGAGCGTTGGACATCCAGGTTATATCGAAAAACAATTAATTAAGAAAGCGGCTGCAGTTGCTGCTGAAACCGTTAAGCGATGGAAATATGAACACCTCGAGGCAAATTATATTTTTGTGCCCTTCGCGGTTGAGACAAAGGGTCCGTGGGGCCCAGAAGCAAGAACCCTGGTGACTGAGTTTTCAGCGCGCCTCCGGAAGATTTCGGGTGATCCAAGGGCTGGCAGATATTTCGCCCAAAGAATTTCTATTGCAGTGCAGAGAGGTAATGCTGCTAGCTTACTGGGTACCCTGCCTCGCGGCAATGCATAGGAATCTCTATTTAATTTGTAATTTTTGTATATTTTATTTATTAAATATTATATCTGCATAGTATTTTATCTTGAAAAAAAGTTTTTATTAATTTAATAACTTATATTAATTCATTGAATTTCATTGCACTCATAGTTATCGTAAAAATGAGCTGAAATCTGAATGGAAACAAGTTCTTAAAATAAAAACATTTTCCCTAATCAGAAGCAAAAATCAAGAGTAAGATAATAAAAACCTTTGTCCAATCAAGTTATAAATATTAGGATTGTAGATATTAAATGGAAAATCTATTTTTTTAACAGCCCATTGGCACGGGGATAGAATTCATCAAGATAACTAAAACGATACCACCAACAAAATATTTTTATAAAATATAAAGCACTAAGTAGCTGGAAATCCACCATGACGAATGTAAGATGCAGATTTTTTTATACATTGCCTGTTTTGCAAAGATAGTTCAAATTCTATCTTTACTAAACCAGCAATATAAGAATACAACGATAAAGGGACATACTTGTAATAAATCGAACCAAAGGCTTTACTAGATCACTCACTATAGTATAATCAAATAAAATTAATATTCAAAAGGCCACAATATCCACAGTCCCATACGAATTGCCCAGGCGGCTGCAAACTTTAGTATGGAAATGCTGTTTTTTTTTTATTTTTTTTGTCTGCCTTTGTAATTCCATCATACTATAGTAATCTAGTATAGCCTGTGATTCGATTTATTACGAGTATGTCCCTTCCACGTTGTATAGAATCAGCATTTTACTTTCAGCAAATGAATTCTCGGGCATAGACAAGCCAGCCAATCCGTTAAGCTATTGTGAAAACAAACCACAGACCTTTAAATTTTGGAAAAACATCTAACTTCCATATTTATAATATTACCTAGTAGAAAATTTGTCTTAATCTAAAACCGTAACACGATCTTTTTTCAGTTAAATCACTAATATTCTTTGAAAGTTTCATCTGAAAATGTGACTGTTCGCGAGAAAAGGTACCTTATGGACGTTTATAGTTTCGAAGATAATTAATGTTTTGTAATTTTTGCAAGAAATATAGATTTTTTTTATTGATTTTTTGCAAAGCATAGGATCTGAAATTTATTTCCCTATCATTATTTTTTATCTTATGTAAATAATAAGTCCATAATGTGGTCTCAAAGTTTAGTAGAAAAGGTACCTTACGGTCGCGTGTTATGAAACGCTAGATGCAAACACGTCCTGACGTGTTCCGCTTCTGTCATTCATGCCGCTGCATCGTAGCAATACTTTGTCTTTGCCGCCAGGCATCTGCACTACTCTTACATACGCTTTAAGCATCGTTTTCTATCTCGCTCACCGCTAAGGATACGGCAGTCGGCAACGGCACACGGCACTAGTCATTGCTTGTTCGTTTATTCTTTCGTTCGGTTGAGTTAAAAGCGTTCCTCTGCAAATTTTAGTGTATTTATTAATAATTTTCAACACAATTTGAGATTAAAGTGCAGTATAAATTTGTTTGCATCGTGATAAATAATGGAATGGAACCTTTAATATCGTGTAACTCGACCATAAGGACCCTTTTCTTTACATAAAAAAATAATTATAATTTTCAAAGAGACTGTAAAAAAAACTGATTATGTTTGTAACGATTTATTACTAAAATGATAGAAATAAAACCACTCATTAGAAAAACAATTATCATCAATGTATAATCTTAATTTTATTGTATTGACGGATTATAATTTGTTACATTATTTCCATAAGGTACCTTTTCTCAAATGTATGGAACAAAGACTGCTATTGTGATGTAAGTTTAAGTGACTTAAAAAGCTAAAAATTAGCCTGTAATGGCGTATTGTCAGTGTTATTCCAAGTTAATGAAAGATTTTCGTTGATATAGGTATGAAAAATTATATTTCTTGTAAATTATGACTGAAATTTGTTAAGTTTTGTGATTTTGCATGATAATTATTAAAGGTGATTTTTACCCCTAATTCTTGTTTTTATTTTGACAAGATTTTCTCTCGAAATTGTGTTGTAATAGATCAGTTAAAAATCTGTAGGTCTCATTGCTCGAAATTGGCAAAATTAAACAAAACATAATTTTTTAGAAATTGGTCAATAGACACATTGATTGGTCCATAACAAGGTTCTGATTAGTAATACAGAAGTTGTCTCAACATTTTTCAAAAAACAGTAGTCCTAGGAATAATTTTTCGTTGGCCATTATGTAACTTACAACGGCAACATAGTATTCGAGGTGACTGAACTTAAAATGTCTGTTTCTCGAAATTGCACAATTTCGAATATAATTTTTAAAAAATTATATCTCCGTAACAAAACATCGTAGGAGGTTGATCTTTTTTGATATCTACAGCGTATTAGTCGCAGATTACTAGCGTATGCATAACTCCATATCGACCACAAGGTACCTTTAGCCGCGGATTGTCACAAATAATTTCTGCTTAGGAAGCCATTATTGTCCCACAAACAATAAGCAGTCTTATATATAGGCCGTGCCTTGCCTCAGGCCGAAGTCGCACCTACACTATTTGTGTGCACTCACACAAATGCAAAGCTGCGCTTACGCGTCGGGAGCTGTAGTACACTTTAATATACGAAACTAAGTATTACAGACATCTACCACAAAAAAATTAAAGAACAATGGCATAGCAGAACAATTATCATGATTTCAAATAAAATATTGATTTTCTAAAAACAGCAACATTAATCAACAAAATCGCGTAGCGTCCCTGGCAAAATACATATAACATCCGAATATAATATAACAAGCAAAATAAGCCGCTTAATATCTACTATTTGATTAGGCCTAGGGGCGCCCTAAATGCATTTAATGGGATTTGGGAGCAACAAATGAAATATGCCCGTTTTATAGCTGTTAGGAATTTAATATGAACCGATGTAATAACTCGAATAAATTCGGGATAACCAATCGGTTTGGAATGTGTTTATGAATAGGCTAGGTTTTGCACGTGGCTACATTTATGTGATGTAGGTATTTTCGTTAGCTTTATTTCTTTCACGGTGCACAGTAATGCAATACATTCCCATTTTTTTTCTCTTTTTAAGGTAGGTATAACTGAGAAAGCATGGGCTTATGCAAACATTTATACTTGAAAAAAAAAAGACTATAAATAAGAATTTCATTTTCCGTTTGTTTACTTCTACGTGTACAAAAAACAAATAACAAGTAACTATTACAAAAACAAAAACCCAGAATGCCTATTTTTTTTAAATCTTGATATACCCAGTGTCTCTTTCACAGTAAATACGAATCTAACGACACCTCTTAAGCTAAAATCCATCGAGCCGTTCAGGCTGCAGAGCACGCCAAATATTTGAATTTGGCGCCATAAAATCCGCCATTTTGTTTTTTATTTGATTTTGATATACCCAGTGTCACTTTTACAGTTAATACGAATATAACGACACCTCTCAAGCGTGCCAAACAATTATACATACATACATACACTCGCAAAACATAACCCTCCTTCTGGCGCAGTCGGATGAAAAAAGAAGCATTCGGCTTCTAACCTTCATTATTATTTTTTTATGATTAAGCTTCGGTTCTTATTTTGTTTACAAAAAATAACCGAAAAGTAACATTTCAAACTTAAGCAAGTAGGTTACTTAAAAAATAATAACATTATTTCATTGCTACTAAAAGTTTTAACGCATCAAATTAAATATCCTAAAATTTAATTACTGTACAGACTAATAAAAGCGTTTTTTATATTTAAGGATGCTTTGTGTGTTTATATTTTGAAGACAAGAATAAATAAATTATACAAACATATTTACAATGAAAGTTTTAAAGCCTTATTGACATTATTATATTTTTTGTCAAAAGTTATGTACCTATTAACAACCCATAATAATAATGTTAAATCGTTCATGTTTTATTCAGATTTTGAAAATAATAAAGCAATAAATTTCATATTCAAAAACTTGATCGTTGCTCAAAATGGATTATCCCCGGGTATCCGCATTAAATGTCACTCGAGCTACAATGGGCAATTAGGCTGGGCATATGGAAGGCGCCCCTGACTTCATGGGGCAGGGGCAATCAGGGGTGCGAAGTATTACACCATATGCGTAGCCCGTGGCGATTGGGGTGAACACACGACAAACAATAGACAATAAAAAGATTTGTGTTTTTCAGTAACGTAAATAAGCTTACTCAGTTTTATGTGTTATAATAAGTGTGTTTCTTTATTATTATTATTTTTGGTATTTTAAAGGTTTTTTTTTTTACATTGGGACCATCTATAAATTACGTCACACATTAAGGAGAAGAGAGGGGAACAATGATGTAAGACACTGTGTGACCAGCGGTGGGAGGGGTCATAACATTAGTGACATCACAATACAAAATCTTTATCTAAACAATAAACACACAAAATTTTAACTAACAACAAATAATAAAAAAAACCAGCTTTATAAGTTAAATATTTAGTGGCTTAGCTCGCCTGTTTTTTTTTTGTTAAATAATAATCGGTATCTGTAACGTCACACAGGTTACACTACCCCTAGTGTGGGTGGTCTCAAAATTGTGACCAACTGGGGACAACAAAAACAAGGAGGGGGTAGTCAAAAAGTCATAAAATTCGTGTGACGTAATTTATAGATGGTCCCTTTTACATCTGAAATAATTCGTTTCTTCTTACGGCAGGAAAAAAATTAAAACACGTTACATAAGTATTAAGAACACTGAACACATTAACAAATGAACACAAAATTAAAACTATGAATTATTACGAAGAAATAAACGAAACCTAACCTAATACATAGTACAAATTAAAGAGCGTATTGATTGAAGATTTTGTTAATAAAAACGAAACGAAATGAAAAGTATTGTCCATCACTATTGGCGTATAGGGCCCACTGGGCATAATATTTGTAATAAAGAGCAATTACCGATTGTTGCCGATTTGATACGGGCGTTTCGGGCCCGAGGGCGTTCTCAAATTAATGAACCGAATGTTAGTAATTTTGGCATTAATGGTTTTCTTTCTTCATGTAATACCTACTTTGGGAATATAAATGAAATGTGTTAGAAATCATCCTCGATGTTTATTGCGTATTTCGACAATACGAAAGAAGAACACGACCTAAATGGCATGTACCACATAAAAATACTATTCGTAATAATATTACCTATTCATTAGTATGAAAGAGGGTAAGTCACAATTGTATTCATAAAGTATCAGAAATACACATTAAACAGCAACGACTAGAGACACTCATACTTGGTCCGACTGCTCAATTGACAATTAGCTGTGATCTATAAAAAGTCCGGGTCGCTTTAAGGCGCTGGACACATAGAAAAGACGTTAGACGCAGACTTTGGAAAACATATAGAAAAGACGAGGCACGGACGTGACAGATACAAACAAATCCATATCTATGGCAACACTGTCGACGCGCGAAAAACCCCAACCCGCCCTCAACCCCGTTTACTCAACTCGCGCCCTTGCCCCGTCCGTTCTGTGTGTTCTGCATCGCGACACTTCTAAACATTTGTATAAAAAAAGCGGAGGAGACATATGTCTAAGCCCCATCCACGTCTTAAGTCTTTTCAGTGTGTCCGGTGCTTAATAAATCTAAACGTGTCATGTAAGTACTACGTCAAAATCCACAAAGTCGTTGGGTTGCCAAAAACAATAGCTCGAACAATATTACCCCCTTGCGGCAGTCTAGTAAAAACGAGTTCTCTCTTTGTCAATGCGATTATCGAATTCATAGAATTTCTTTGCTGTAATTTACCCTGAAGTTGCCCTAAGGCTTCAGGCATTGACGTACCACCCTTAGCGGGAAGCGTGAAATGTACTCGATGATCAGGAAATTGAATTCAATGCGCAAATGGAATATTCATTATTCAATGTTATAAATTATAGAGGAACATGGCAAGTTCTGTAATAAGAAAATACTAAATTACCAGGTTTTGATGGCGATCCTTACAGTAAGGGTATTTTCTTGGGGTATAAATAAATTAGCTTCACGAAACAATGACACTTTTCATTGGCTATACTCGTATGTACCATTGGCGTAATTTTAGATTTATTGCAGTGATTTTGTTAGGTCTATCCAAATGCAAAGTTTCATACCAAAAAGTTAAGCTGTTTTTAGTGACTGCATAAAAAACATCCTACTTTCGCATTTAGCATTAATATGAAAAAATATTCATCATTTATTAATTTGTTTTTTTTTTTTTGTAGAAGTTATTACCGGACCAATCAAAAATTTGCATTTTGACTTCCAAGAAAAGTTAACATAAAAGGAACGAAATATTTTCTTCTTTTAATCTGAGACAAGCTTATGATCTTTGATTGTTTAAGTTAAGAAAAATTAATAAACAACTGAAAAACCCAAGAATTACATAACTCAAAAGACACTGGCACTTTTGTACGGACATTGGACTTGTTCTAGTTTTCGCGATCTCTCAAATAGTTCAGGTACTATTTGAACTTAAATAAGTACATTTACAATTTTTATTTTACAAGAATGTATCAATGTTAACATATATGTATGTATTTAACTTGTGATTTCACAACAGTAAAATCCGAAAATAAGCCAGCCTTGAAGTACATTACCAGTAATGAAAGAAACAGTGTCAATATTGTTAAAGTACAGTCTGTATAGGAGAAAAAGTATAGAATAATATTTTACAGAGAAATTAAAAAAAAAAGGAAAAAAAAATGATTTGGTGCATTTTACAGTTGTACTTATTTTATAATTGCACTTTATGCTTAGTAGGAACAAAAGATTCCCAAAACATAATTAAAATTTACACTCATAGGCTCTGGAAAAAATAAGTATTTAATATCATTCTTGTACAAAATTAAATAGTTTTTATTGTAAAAATAAACTAAAAACTGTGATACTAAACACACATTTATTATCGTATAAAAATAGTTACTACTGTTATGCAAAGCCTATCCATGAAATTCAATCCGTGGGATCAGATTGATAGAATCTGCAATTCAGCATTCATGCGGGTGCAGTGTTAAATCGGTGCATTTACGAAATATTTTATTCTGTTCATGATTGTACGTATATCTTAATTATATAAAATGTGATTAGTTAAAATATGAATGCTTAATTTTACTTGAGACGAAGTAGTATAACTACAACTAGGTTGAGAAAAGAATACAGTACGCGCAAAATAACTCGGCGGCTCTGAACTTCGCGCGGAATGCTGCGCAGTAGATGAATACAGAAGTGCGCGGGGACGGTGCGCCGCGTCAGCTACCCTACTGTCACTTGCAGCTAACTTCCGAGCCGCCAAGTTATTTTGCGCGATGTGTACTAAGATACAATTTGCATTGTAAGTAGGTACTGAAATTGTATTTTAAATAAGCACATTTCACGGCACAATGACTCATGATTTTCTCACACATATTCACAGCGGACTGTACATTGATGTGTTCAGGTTCAGGCTGACATCCCAAGGCCAATGAACCCACAAACGAAAAACAGATCCGCGCCATTACACAAAACATCAAAGTTTCGACTGTTTTAAATCTATCTCGTAAATTATTTGGGACGTAAATGTTAGAAAAAAGTACGAACGAGTGTTAGTACATACAGTAAATTGTTTAAGGTAGTAGAAAGGATTTTTGCGTTACGATTCAAAGAACACAAATATGATCAAAAATAAAACGAATTGTTCAAAAAAGCTATAAATGATGTTAAGGGGATACCTTAATTTTCCGGGGTCCATGCCGCCCTCATTTTAAATAAATCATTTGATAGGAAACGGAGACATCATTTTAAATTTTGTCTTGATATGGCACTAGATAATCCTTCAAACTATTTTATGAACTACTGTTTATAGTTTAAAGTGAGAACGTGAAGGTTTTCTACGCACAATTGCGAAAAACGGCCACTTTTGGCGTATGTGCGTAGAAAAGCTTCTAGCCCTAAGCTATGTCTTTCCCATTCAGAATAAAGACATGGTATCTGTTTATTGTTAACTGATTTTCATAAAGCAGGTGTTACCAATTCGTCGCGATCTTTTTTTATGTATGTTCGCCAATTATTCAAAGACGCCTGGACCGATTTGGAAATATTTTTTTTAAGTCAAGTCAGTCAATACCCTTCTTGTCCAGTCAATGTGACTGAGTGAATCTACAAAAAATCTTATATGCTATCTTTCTTTCTTCTTACAGCGAGCTCCAAAAACATAAGGTGAAGTGCGGCGCAGAGCATTTTTCACTGTCAAACTATTATCGACATTGTCCTCTGTGAAATAATATTCAAAATTTTACTTAACACAATATTATAGTCTCGTCGAAATACTAGAATCTGGGTTAATATTGTGTTAGTTAATTTGGGATATTATTTCAAAGAGGACAATGCCGATAATAGTTTGACAGTGAAAAAATGCTCTGCGTTGCGCTTTTCCTTATGTGCGCCTTAAATTCCCGTTAGCACTACTGTTACGTCACAGCAACCGAGTAGGTATATGAGGATGAAAATTCCCGTTACAACTTCTGGTAGGACTTGGTAACTTTACAAATACTGGGACAGACTTTATTAAAAAGTTTTCAGATGATTGTATTTATACCATTGGGCCGTAACCTTCAGCTTAATATAGTTGTATACTTTATAGTGTTTTTCCCATAGGAAGCATGCGTGAAAATGTGTACATATACTAGCGGCCCTAAGGACTGTCTGCTAAAACCCGAAACGAAAGTATTGTCTTTACTGTGATCAAAAGTCTTTCTAAGTCAATCTTGGTTAATTGTCTTAAAATCCTTTTTTTTATGTACGCGTACTTAAAAACTTTTAAATTCTACGAGAGATATTGGAATGCATCCAAAATAGGCAGCAAAAAAATTCAGCTTTGTACAGTGCCAAAAACTGGGGAATTCTTATAGATTTAACCAAGAAATTGTAAAACTGGTTTTATTTCATAACTTAAATTATAAGTAATAACTTTAATGTTATACCAATAAAGACTATAAAAAATAGGAGCAAAACAATTTGGCAATGCTGATTTAATTTCAAAAAGAAAATCGAAAAATATTTAGCTCACATCTAAACTATTCAGTCTTTTTGATGACCTCTGTGGCCTAGTGGTCCCGTGTTCGATCCCCGTTCAGGTCAAAATGGAAAACGATCTTTGTCAGATTAACCAGGATTATTGATGTTAATTTATAAATTTGTGTTAAGTACTGCTATAAAATATAGTATCGGTGTATTAGTACTCCATAACACAAATCTCGAACTTACTTTGGGGTTAGGACAATCTAAGTGATTTGTCAAATAAAAAAAAAAGTATGTTCTACATTCCTTAATTACAGCTCCAAGCTTTCATTTGTGATTTAATTTAAGTAAGCAAACAACATTATTATTTACCATAACAACCTTTGAGCAAAACTCAAAAAGCGAACAAGACGATTCATTAAACTGTTAATTAAAAAGTTTCCTCTGAATCGGATATTTAGCAACGTCCATATAGGTCAGTTTGTTACTAATTAGCACGAAGAAATGTGTGAAACATTTTAGCACGTCCGGTCGATGACCGTTATCTGCGCTAGATGAAGCAAAGCTTTTTCTTTTATTTAAGCGTATTCCCTTATTTATCCTTGACGACTTCCGTTGCGTAGTGGTCAATATGCTAGTCCGCCACCCACAGGTTCCGGGTTCGACCCCCGGTCAGGGCAAGTTGGAAAATGGCCTTTATCAAATTGTTGTGGGTCTTGAATGTTTATCTATATATTTATTTGTTATAAAATATTGTATCGTTGAGTTAGTATCCCATAACACAAGTCTCGAACTTACTTTGGGGCTAGATCAATCAGTGTAATTTGTCTTTATATATTTATTTATTTATCAGTTGTGCAACACACGCATTCCCGCTTCTACTTCTGCACTCCGTGGTTTCTGTGTTCGTAGAGATAGTATTTCTTGGGTCTACCTCTTCTGCTGGCAAAACATAGCAACATCAAACATGATGTTGTCGTTTCTTTTCTAAAGTTATTTTATGATTCTTGGAATGTCAATCATCACTTTATTTATATCATCAATATCAACATCTTATTTTTCACTTGGGTTATCACATTTGACTCAAATAAATTGTATCGCAAGCCTGCTGTCATTAATTTCTTGGAAATGTTAATAGGGAAGTAGTAAGAATAGCCAGTCTAGTGTCTCAATGCGTAGTAGTCAGCAATGAGTCAGTGCAATAAGGAGCGAAGCAATTTATTCAAGTACCGGAGAGTTTTCGCGTTTACTATTGCGTACGTACCTATGTTTACGTACTGTTTATTTTGACGATCCATTCGAGGTCACTGACTCATTGCTATATGTTGTGCTTCATTACCTTCGTTGATAGAAATAGTATGTGTTTATACATTTTCCTGATATACTTAGAGCTAGTTTTACAAGCTTTTATTTAACTATCAATGGTCATGTACATATGTAAACGTGAGTATATATAAAAGATAAAAAATTTGGAAGGATGAGGTGAGAGACGTGTAGACAAGAGGTAGCTTGAGAGTTGCACCGATAACAGACAAGGTAGGAACAGATTGGATTGGTTTGGACGAGTAATGCGAAAAGAAAGACAACATGTAACGCTAAAGACACTAAATATGAAGGTAAACGGACAAAAAGGTGAAGGTAGACCAAAGAAGAGACGGATGGAGTGCGTAAAGCATGACATGGGTGTGGGTATAGTTGAAGTGGATGAAGGAATGACGGGAAATAGAAGGACATGGAGGGATAAGGCATACTGCAACCCCAAATAAAATGGGAAAAGGTAGGGCAGATGATGAAGTTAAGAAAGTAAATGATTTTGCATTTGTTGCATACGCCTGTTTCCCACAGGGGTAGGGAGAATATGGACCTTACATTTGCTACTTCTTTTTTCTCACCTACACATTTAAAAAAATCGATTTTATGCTAAAACGAAATCCGACGACAACGACAATTTAGGTACAATCAAGCTATTCCGATGATGGAGTCTGCAACATAATAAAAAACTTTTCATCTGACTGAACCGTGATCATGAAATTGCCTTAACCGTTTTAACCCTAAAATAATCCGGAATACGCGGTATCGGGAAGACGTTTACCGTTTTATGCGTTCGGTATCGACGACAGCCTAAACACAAAATAAAGGGCCAAATCTACGACGGCATGCGACCGTGCCATTGAGAGGGTAAATTTTCAAGACTCGTCGAATTAGGGTAGCCCAAGAGACGACAGCTTGTATTTGGATTTTCAATTTTTTTTTAGCTCTCTATGTCCCACTGCTGGGCAAAAGCCTCCCCTCTATGTTTCCATTAAGTTTCCATTTTTAAATAAGTAGAAAAATGCTGCGCGTATATCTTTTCGTGGTCGTTACGTAAGCTACTTTATGAATACAGGTAAGTTCGGTACTAAAGATGCTGTCTTCAAAAAAACTACCTTTTTAGCTTTAGCTACCAGTTGGTCGGCCAGAATAAGTTATATATTAGCAAAACTGTCACGAGGCTCACGAGTGCCTAAGCGACATTTTTGAAACACTGAGTCACTAAAAGAATAGTTTTTTCCATACATAGAACCGTTCGTTTAGTGACTATGCGTTTCAAAATGGCGCCTTAACCACCAAAGACCAATAAACGAATCATTGACTTAAAAAGTAGTCAGAAATTAGGATTTCCTTTTTCCAATTCTCTACAGGACTACAAAAACGACGTTTTCTGTTTCGGGCCATGCGCTTTTTGTTTCTGTTCCGCACTGATTGCTATAACGGTATACTTCGAGACAATACCAGTAAACGAAGCGACAGTTAACTTTAATGTTTAAAAAGTATTGTTGACGATTATATCTACTCCGTTACTAACTTGGCGTTTCCTGGAATTATTTATTGTCTTTTGTTAGAACTTTATAGTACAAAACGATTGGCGATTAAGCAGATACATAAAAAAGACTACTACATCCATAATGAATTAGAAGAAAATAAATGTTTCTTTTCTTCCTGTACAGGCCAAACAAGCCGACCGAGGAAATAGGAGAAAATCATATCAGGAACGGCTGCCGTCATTTTACATTTCCTGCTTTTTCTTCTCTACTTCGCTATTTCTTCTTTCTTCAGAATCCTCAGTTGTGAACTTGTGAACCATTCACACATTGGAAAGCCATCCCAATCCCCGTAAAAAGACATAATTTGTCAATACACAATGAAGCTAGTAAAACTCATTGCTTTTTTTGATACTTCTCTTATCTTTACGCCCACCATCACTTAAAATGTGGCCTTAGGGTGAGACATAATAGAGTATGTATTTGTATTCCTTGTTTATTATTATTTGTAAATCCTTCTATGTATTTGGATTCCGGGTTAAAATAAACAAACTTAAAGCAGTCCTTTATTCACAAACTTAAAGCAGTCCTTTATTAACATATGAAATAAAGGACGCTGTCACCGCAGGCTGTACCATGGATTACGCGTTATGACACTTATTGCACTTAACCCAGATTCCAAGTGTTTATAAAATATTTCGAGTGACACTAGCGCCAGATGAAAATATAGGACTGAAAATTGACGCCCTGAGGCAGTATGTATGAAGAGCAAGTAACAAGTGCCATTTTTGAAACGCGGAGTCGTCTAAACAAATGATTTTTCCATACAAAAACCCGTTCATTTAGTGTCTTATGAAAAACGGCACCAAAGGTCACGATTATAATAAATTATTGTACGTTCTAGGCTGTAAGGTTATAAAGAAAATCTTAATTTTTAGCATAGTTTTATAAATTGCAGACTTATTATAAAACCAAATTATTCACCCAAATGATGTTGGCAGTGAGTGCAGTGACAGAAGAGAGTGTGACATATTGCGGAAAGTCTTCTTGTTTTGAGTGAACAATGTTTTAAGCCAAGTTCTTAAGTTAGTCCGCGTTTTACTAAATGTACGATAAGTAGAACTTGGTAAGTTCAATACTCTAAAGTCAACTTGTTTGATTTGGTTTAAAACCTAATATTATCCCAAAACAATATGTGATATTCCATTAGGTAATGATTGGCAGAACTATTTAGTTCCAAGTGTTTTAAGTGGAATTGATATCCGTATTAAGTAGCGCCATTTATTATTTGCTAGGTAGATTAAAAAACCCGACTTTCAAGTGTGAACCCCCAGTAACTTTAAAACGGTTGAACCTCCACAAGATAACTTGCTTTCACGTAAAAAACACTGCATCGAAATTGGTTAATTCATTCAAGAGCTACGATGCCACAGACAGACACACAGCCAGACAGACATTAGCGTCAAACTCAAACATATAACACCCATATTTTTAATTTGTCGGGGCTTATTCTATTTCGCACTTAAAAGCTTAACCAAATATAACAGTACTTTAAATTGTATTATTTGGTAAAGCTTTTAAGCACAAACCATAGAAAAAGTGAAAAATGCTAGAAAAATAATTACCCGTATAGCCATACATATGAATTAGAAAGACAATGCTAAAGTATGAATCCGTGCCTGGTCAATTTGGCAAATGCGCAAGTCCGCATATTGGCCGCGACATGTCGTTTGCGTTAGCACTTCGGTTATAAAATAAAGAGGCAACATAAGAATAACTTATCTCTTCTTCATGATGACGTATTTCTTCACGCTGTCATGAAGTGAACGAAGGAGCTAAGCCTCACTTGTGGCTAGTTCATATTTATGAAAATCAACGGCAGTACATATTGTTATATTATAATTATTACTGTAAAGAACCATCACAACTTGCCAACCTGTTTCGGTTCTTTCTTACAAAGAAGCTAGGCCGCATGCATCAGTCAAGTGACCGTCACGGCAATTTGCCGTATTTATTTGCTCTTTTTTGAAGAGTTTTGATTCTGACTAGCTGTTTGCCAAAAACTGCTGGGCGCACTAGCTGAGCTATGACGCCCTGGCATATCTTTATAACTTTTTATTCTTGGATTGTTCTGATACTTTGATTCCAAATAAAACGAACTGACGTCTAAATATTAAGTTGTGCATTTGTAACTATCTATAGTTTTTGCTTCTGTATTCGCTGCAGAGACAGCCGTACCATAAACCAACGGGAATTCATGTTATTACTGCAACATGCATCTTTTTTATTGGTTTAGACGTGTCCAAGAATGAACAATTTTATGGCGACATGGCTGTATGTTGTATCTATTGATTCTTTTTGACCCATTTTCGAAATGGGGGATGAATTAATTTAAAAAGTTTTAAGTTACCTGCCTGTAATGTATGTAGGAAGTCAATTTCATTCAAGTCCTTCTTAAAATGTCCAAACCAAGATTAAACAAATAAAGGCATAATTAGTTGATAGTTCATCTTATTCTGGTTTTTATATATCTACTAATTAGAATATTCAAAAAATTATAACTATGTAAATAAATTGACCCCCGTCAATTTATTTACATAGAAAAAAGAATCAATTGGTTTACCTTCTTTAGAAGTATCTATCTATAAATTCGTTTTCATAAGTTGACCTTGAGTTTCAAATATATCTTCATCTGAAATAAATGTCTGATTTATCAGAAATCCTTTCGCAAATCCATCAACATACGAGTACACACAAAAGATTGTATTACAAATACAAATGCCAAAATCACTCCCTAAAACAATTTCCTTCTCCCAGAAATACTCTTTATACGATATACTCTTATGATCTATCAAAGGCTGAGATTTGATACGAACCCGATCCTAGTTATCGATACTGACGTCATTGCTATCACGTATTCTCACGTTCAGAATGGATATTTGAGGAATAGTGTTGGCGAATGTTTGTTAGGGATGTTAGGATGATCTGTGGAAAGATTTTGTTCGGATTTAGCACGTAATAAAAGATGGAAGTATCGTGTGTTATGAAGTATTCTACTATTTGAATTAAATTAGGCTCGTTTCAGTAGCAAAACTGAAATGAATAGACTCAATCGTTTGACTGGGAGAAAACTTTTATGTATTCAACACAAACAACATTGCAAAACAGTAACAAAAAATTACTAATAAAAATTTATTTGTGACTTCCAAAGAGTCACCAATTTAAGAAAATGCTCGCCCAAATGTGTTAGGTTCCTATGTACGAGTATCATCATACTATTGCCAATTCACTCAACAGGTCTGAAGCTACTCGTAAAACAAAAGAAGAAAAGCACAGACATTTGTAGATTGGTGTACATACGACTGATTGCAATGGCGCAGCGAAACGCCTTTTCAAATAATCTATTGTGGTGAGTGAAAAACAAATAACAGGCCAAGTACGAGTCGGACTTGCGCACGCAAAGTTCCGTACCATCTATAAAAATACCGTTTGTTGCATGGGAGCCCCCTTAATATTTTTTTTCTGTTATTAGTATTGGCTGTTATAGTGGCAAAAGAAATAAATTGTAAAAATTTCAACTTTTTAACTATCACGGTTAATGAGATACAGCCTGGTGAAAGACAGACAGACGGACGAACGAAGGGATAGACGGAGGGACGGACAGCGGAGTCTTAGGGTCCCGTTTTTACGGAGTACGGAACCCTAAAAACGAGGCCTTTAAATATTTTTAGATAGATAGATATTACTACTAGATATTATACTCAAGGCACGCACATAAATTTGTCGGACATCAGCCCGACATCAACTTTTTATTTGACGCCTCCCTTCCTCTTAGTCGTAAAGCGATGTACCCTCATTGTTATGTTCCGTTCACCTTTGACTTCGGATATTATCGCTAACGCTAAAGTGCTAAGTCATTCAAAAAATAGAAGAGCTCGGTGGTCCGGCGCACGCATTGTTAGCAATTTAGCAAGTTAAGTGACACTAGGCGTGGTTCACACTAGAATGGGTGACCACAAGTGACAAAAAATCCTCGAGCTCCTCTGCAGGAAGGAGCTCGAGGAATATTTATGTATATATTATATGCTTCGGAAGGCACCTAAAACAATATCCAACCCTAATCTAGAAGTATCTATCTATAATTCCGTTGTTGTAATGCCCGAAAACAGCATTTATAATTCTTAACCCTTTAACAGCGAACGTCGGATTTATCCGACAAAATATTTTCGTGCCCATTTCGGAATTGGCTCAGAGAATCCAAGTTCTTTATACCTAGGCAAAGACTATGGATTTCCACTTGCTACGATCCTTGCCAGCCTATTTTGCTTCATCAACACTCGTTACTCTTTTCATACATGCGCTCCGGTTATGGGTACTCCTAAGATCACCTTTCTTTACAATATCTGCAATTCGGTCGCAGAACGTTCGTCAAAGTCGATTCAGTCCGGTGCTCCAATCCACATCTTATTCTGGAATTTGTCTTCTTTAATCAATCCTCTCAACATGTCCAAACCACCTTAACATTCCTTCTCAATTTTCGCCACTACACCCTCTATTCACCCCACACCTCTCATTTATCACATCATTTCTTATCCAGTCTTTCAAAGTTTCATCACACATACTTCTTATAGCTCGCATATGAACTGCATATAGTCGACTTTCATGCTTTTCTGCCATACCCAGCAAGAAAATTCATTATCGGATAAATCCGACGTTAACAGTGGAAGGGTCGTATTTTTTTCAAATGTTTTTGTAACAAAACCTTATCGTCCACCTCGTACTGATATATGAGCATATGTGATACCGATCTAAGGCTTAGATTTGTGTCCTACTCGCACGATTGAAGGTTTACCTTAGATAAAGATATAATACTAAAGTCGATGACGAGAGAGCATGTTCCTATATTAGTACCTCCACGTCTGGATGAGACGTAATGTCATCGACATAAAAACGTTAATGATGCCATGGGAAACGTAAGCGATAGACGACATCCCGAGATATAACAGGTTGCTACGCCACAATGCGAGTACTTACTCGTATTGTCATTAAGTTGATGGAAGACGTGTTATTTTATCGTAAATTATTATGGTGATGTTGACAACACAAAATCAAATGTTATGACAATTGTTCAATCAATTATTTGTAGTGACTATTTTATATCTATCATGCAATTAGTTGTTGTCCGCTTGGTCAAAGGTATGGTATTGTCCGTTATATTATAACTTACGAACGAGTTCAACAAATTCTTTTGCCAGGCAAATTAAAAAAAAATACCCGGTTAAGTGCCAGTCAGACTCGCGCACGAAGGGTTCCACACCATTATGTATAAAAAGTCACGTTTGTTGTATGGGAGCCCCACTTGAATATTTACTTAACTGATTCAGTATTTTTTGTTGAAGCGGCAACAGAATTAATCTTTGAAAATTTCAACAGTCTAGCTATCACGGTTGATGAGATACAGCTTGGTGACAGACAGACGGGCAGCGGAGGAGTCTTAGTAATAGGGTCCCGTTTTTACCTTTTGGGTACGAAACCCTAAAAAACCCTAATTTCACCAAAGGGTTCCCATAACTTTTGAATCGTTGAACCGTTGAACCGATTTTCACCAAAACACAGCTGAGAATGATTTCGATCAAGTCAGCTTCCAAACAAAAAAGAACCGCAACAAAATCAGCCCATTTGTTTAGGCGCTACCTACGATGCCAGATACAGATACGCAAACACGAAGATACACCACAGACATGGCAAACCTTTATGACACCCCTCTTTTTCGTCAGGGGTTCAAAACAATTTCGAAAAGATTTAAAAAAGCAGTAATTCCACTTGAATCATCAGTACGCCGAGTAATGTCATTATCTAGATCTAAAAACGCGGAATCCACAAAGTTGTTTTTCTCGACATTCATCCACCCGTACCGAGGACAATGAAAATCCCTATCTTGGATGGACCTTACAAATCCACCTACACAGAGCCGAAGGGGCTTTGCCGAAATGTAAACAAACCAAAGGAAAATAAACAAAAGAAGGAACATCTTTTCAACCGACTTCCAAAAAGGAAGAGGTTATCAATTCGTCGAAATCTTTAATGTTTTTAACCCCCGACGCAAAAAGAGAGGGGTGTTATAAGTTTCGCGTATCTGTGTATCTGTGGTATCGTAGCTCCCAAACGGATGAGCCGACTGTCGTTTAGTATTTTTTTTGTGTCATAGATAATTTCATAATAATTTCATCAGCTCTTTTCTGGTTAATGGGGATCGGGCTAACTTCCTTATGTCAGATTGATTCGAAATTTGATGGTGTCTTTCGAATCAATCTGACATATTGTTACTTCAATTATATTGAAATGATATGGTAAGGTAACCACGATCTGATCAGTTTATTTCTAGTGGCGGGGGGTTTTTAAAATTTTTAATTTTACTTTTATTTAGTTTTACCTGTCCTATTGTCTGTCGGTCTGTCTATTTGTGATCAAATCTTGCAGGTTAAATTTGACCCATTCCCTGTTTTCGATTGAGCTAAAATTTTGCACGCATATGTATATTTCGTGACAATATTATGAAGACATGGTGATGAAGCTGGAAGGTGGCCAAAGGAACTCTATAATGAAACCACGCAACCACATCGAGTATGGGCTCGTTCAATTCGTATATATATATATAATGCCTTTAAAAGCTAAGCCATACTTGTCAAGTATTCCCATAGAAGTTTTATCAAAATCGGTTGGGTAGTTAATGAGAAGCGGGTTTAAGTTTAAAAAAAATATTAAACAAAAGCTATAGACATAAAAAGTAGATATGATGAAAGGTAAATAATTTTAATATGAATAATTAATATTTTAATAATATTTTATTATGAATAAGGGCTACATCAGACATTGGCAATTAAATTCATTTGGCGACTATAAGAATAAGCTTCGGTTATTGGGGGATTTCTGCATAATAGCAGAATTTAATACACTCAATGCCATGAAAAGGGAGAATCAATTTTCAATTACATATGGCTATAAGACGTTACTAGTTGGTTTTAAGTTAATAACCTTAAGTACAATAAAAAAAACCACAAGGCCGTGAATTGAAAAAAAAGTTAAAGCCTTATATCCTTTATTCAAATGTCCCATTTTTCCCATTACTTATTTGGCGATTTGAAATCAAGCGATTAAATATCTAGGGAGTAACGCAGATTGTAAGGTATACCGAGTCGTATTTTTTATATCTACCTTCCAAAAACCGCTGTCGCGATGGAAAAGCTATTGTCCGTTATAGCCTAAAGTCATTCAAACCGCAAAACAAAGGAATTGAAATAAATTTTGCTCGACGTATTCACTCCGAGGAAAACAGATAGCGAGCATAATAAAAAGAAAAATTATAGCAGGCGACAGTTTCTCTGGACAGGCGAACAAATTCCTGTCAATGTGCTTGGAGCATAAAAGCCTCATCAATAATACTGTTTCTCATCAACTAAATGGAAGGACGTGGCGGCCGCATTAAGAAATTAATATTGTAACATGGTGGGATCTAAGGGCTGTCAGTTGGACATTTCTTGCAAATGTCGTTTATTAGCTGAGTAGAATCGTGGAAATATGGGACTAGTGGAGGAATGGTAAATATGTAAGGTCAAAAAAATAACATAGAATTTATTTTAAGGGTAGGTCCATGTTTCTGAACAGCTTTGCGGCCAGTATTATGGGGCTACATTAGGTAGTTCCATAATATTGACTATTAGAGACTAATTAAATATAAAGAGCATGGACACTGTCCCAGTCTAGTTTATCGTCATATCTTTTTTTTCTTCCATTAGACGGCTCAATTTAATCTTGAAGCTGGCTTCAAGAAGACCAGAAAATATTCTGTTGGGCATGTAGTATGGTGGATTAATCCCTCCTTTAAATTGTTCTTGTTTGATATTACATCTACATGGTTGAAAAATCTCAAGGTTGTTTAATCAATGTTCTTAAATATAAAGTATTGAGTATAAATTTTTTCAATATTTTTTTTCTCCTTAAAAAAATACTAACAAAAATTTACTTACAATCTTAAATTATTGTGACACTTCTTAAAAAATAACTACAAAATAGAAAACCAAAATAAATCTGTTTCTTATAATATTATAGCAGTTAAAGTTCAAGCCTTTGCTAACTGTTACTTTAACAAAGTCGCACGACCATACTTGTTTTCTGAACAGTCTCCAATCAATCACAGTTTCCGGTTCCATAAATCATCCGCCGTCCCAAAACCCTCAATGCTGTACTTATTCACCTATTCATCTGCATCTGAGTTATATTTTATATATGCCTGCGCATTTATCCCTTAAGATACAGAGCGAAAGTTAAAGAACAAACAGATCATGTTTTAAAATGGGTATTTCTATACTCCTGAATATAATAACTCAACGGAATGTCCATACTTCTAACGACGATGATTCTATGTCTAAGTAACAAATGGTTTCAAAGCATATAACGTTGACAAGGATAGCCCACAGTTGGTACATCATTTCTGTCTTCATTTTTAATAATTTTATTTTCTAAAACCTTTAATTACAACGATTATTACCCACTCTGTATACTTCAAGATAAAGCTCTCATCATATACACAAAATTACAATGATCATCATCACATATATTTCAGATGCATTTGTATGAATAATTGATTTCTAAGTTTTTTTACATCGACATATAAGTGTTACTTTAAATACAGCCCCAAAATACTACTTGGGGTTTACTCCATAAACTAACACGATAGTCGTCCGATAGGGCGTCCTATTCCTTTGTCAAACCAAATTAGACTTTATCATCATATATTAATGCTCAATGTTGCTTGAAACTGAAATGCGGACACGTAGTAACGTCCATCTTGCAAACCGATTTTGGAGTAACCCCCCAGATTAATAAATTAATATAGATATTAAAATACCTAAACTACCCTTTTCACGTTTCCTTAACACAAGAATTACAACCATTCACAATTCTGTGACAATTTAAAGGTAGAAATGATTGCTTCTAAGTAATTCTGACATCCTCAAAGATGGCAAAGGCTCGAGTGACGTCTCGGATGATTTATAAGGGCTCGGAATTGATTGGTCGGTTGTTGTTAACCGAAATATGTCCAAGAAAACAAAGCGGAAATATGACGGCAATAACAATATATGGCCGTAAAAACTTATTCGTTATTTTTGGCGCCATTTTATCAATAACCTACTTCCATTCTTTGGAGTTAGGTCGAAGTTATGTCAAAAGTCAAGTTAGAAGAACTAAAATAAAACATCTTGAATTACTTATACAAGTGTAATTCATTATTCAATATTTAATCTTCTTATAAGGAATTTACTCTTCTTTTGAGATATCCCTATGAAATTCAAAGTTAACTGATTTTGGGGTGGGAATGGGAATTTCCATTTTCCACAAAGAACATGTTCATGTAAATATTTCGTATTGATTTATTATAATAAATCTATATTTTCTTCGAGTTTCTGTGAATTGAAAACAATTTGGTAAAAAGCGTTTGTGTTGCGTTGGTTTCTTGGCATTCAAAATTAGAATGACAACATAAAATAGTTATATAACTAGCTAACTCAATAAGCTATATTGCTTAAAATAGGTATCATTTTTCAAAATCCGTTACCTAACTAAAATTTTGTTTATTGTGAAGTTTTTAGAAGTGGTACGTTGTCATAAAAGCGAAATGACCGTTACGAAAAAGCAGAAAAGAGGAAATAAAATGAGTTTTTGTCCGCGTTCAGTTTCAGAGCTTCTTAACGAAGCGACTGCTAGACAAAAAGCTCAGTAAAAAGCTGACAACGTCCTGCATTCGTGTACAAAAAGCTCTGGATTTTTACATTCCCTGAGGTTCCACTAGATTATTTCCTTAAAAATACAGAGTAAAATGAATTTAAAGTTACAAATTAAATTACCCAACATTTGAGTGGTACATACGTGATATTTTTTTTTATTTATGTTTAGGTACCATGTATACGATATGAAGGTACATATTATTAGGACTTTTTGGCATCATTTCGCGTGTTTATTTAAAAATGTAAAAATGTACAATCGTATATGTTTTGCCAAGTTTTATAGAATGGATTTCCTTAATACCTACTTCAAAGTACTACTACTGAAAATAATAGAAATAATCTTTCATAACTAAAAATCGACTTCACTCCTAAACTACGCAACCGATTTTGATAAAATTTCTATGGGACCGCCGGACAAGTATACCAATTCAAACAAAAAAAGTTCAAATCGGTCCAGGCGTTTTCGAATAATCGGTGAACACACAAAAAAAAAACGCGACAAATTAATAATCTCCTCCTTTTTGGAAGTCGGTTAAAAACATGATTTAATTTATTTGATGCATTGCAACTTCGCAAGTACATTACAAATAGTGAAACAATGATCCAATAGAAGATATCTATAGATCAATTTAATCTGAATCTTAAACAGCTAGGTCGTTCACCTCCGCATCCATCGATCAATTACCGGCCATACATCATGCACCGTCAGGCGTCAACTCAAGGAGTCCGGGAGTCAGGAGTACAGGAAAACTAATTGCTTCTATGATTTAGCCGATGTTTATCTTCTACCTTTAGTCCATACTAGTATTTGTAAAAGCAAAATGTAAACAAAGACTCGAATCCTGACTCGAGTAAGGATATACACGACTACCATACCATACAAAATGACTCGAGTCGACTCGATACCCAAAATTGTCGACTCGGCAAATCACTACTCTATAGTCCTATGCTTGGTTATGTGTTTTTCTTGCTCTACCACAAGAAGATGACTTCAAGTATAACAGTGTTAGTTCTATTTTCTTGTTCTCCAGAAACTTACAACGTAGTTATGAATTTAATTTAGTAATTTATGACTCCAACAAAAATTAAACGCGCTAAATTTCCCCAATACTTCTAAAACGATTAGCAACGGCGAAAGCTATTCAAATAACGCAATATTCAATGCCTGCAAAGTTATCAAATTCCAAGTCTTTAATTTATTGACGTGATGACCTAACGGAGTAAGTAACTACATAATATATATATATGGATGTAGTATCCAGAAAAAATTACAAGATTGAAGACAGCACAATAATCACTCAAGGATGCCAAAGAGCTTGCGAAGTGAAGAAGAATCAGCCGAAACAGTTTAAATAATTTGGCTACAGTTTCACGACCGGCCGCCTGTCTGACGGTAATAGAGAATATGCATAAAAATATGTGTTATCTAACTAGTTTATCCATAAATATACAAAAGTAAAGTACTAACAGAGAAAAAGGAATAAAAATTATTTAAAAAACAAACGACGTATATATACGTCGAACTCTGTTAGTACTACGTCGTCGTACGACGGTTTTACGAAAATATACTATCTCACTACTACACTAATACTATCTCACTAGAAAAAACCTATTTTATATGGCAATTGTATAGATGATATGGACTTTGACGTCACCAATCCATATCGGACTTCAATTTCTCAATTGAAACTCTAAAGTATCACATGTTTGTCGCTGATTGAGATATTTGATAAATTCTTTTATATTTTTTTTTAAACGAGCATATCCTATTCCCTATTTCTTGCATGGGATTGCAGTTGAAGCACGACGTATTTGTCCTTGAAGTGGTTCTATTCTAGGCTGTAAGCCATTTTTCACAGGGAATACTCAACAATAAATAAGTAAAAGATAGAACTCTAGCAACTAGCAACCCTGCTATTTCGGAAGTTTAGTATTTAACTAAATCGCTGTTCGTTCTAAGGCTTTATTGCAGGGCCTTTAATCAGGGCCAGGAAACAGATTTAATTTGGTTCCTATTTTAAACAAGGCCATAAGTTTCGGTTAACTTGGGTAAACTCCACTGTCTTATTGATCTTACTATCTCAATATTTCCTTCCTCCCTAATCTTCTTCTTCTTTACCAGCCTATAATATTTAATAGTAAGTGGACTGTTATTTATATATTATGGGACCTATGATAAGACCTGCTGGAGCAAAGGTCTCTAATAAAGGCGGAATCTTTCCTCATATTTGCAAGTAAATTATATACAAAAAAGTTTTGTTTAATTGTTAGACAAGATGAGGAAGAAGAATACTACTCCTAATTACTACCTTTGACTTCAATAGTCTATTAAAAAGTTTAAGACAATTGCCGAATGTCATAGAACTTTTGAATAATTATCTTATCGCGATTTAAACAAAACTTCGATTTCAAACTTTGCACAAAATCGAAGATTCCAAGCAAATAGAAAGAATACCCTCGGAACCCAATTGGAAAGAACAACAAATTTGATCCTAACATTTTAAGTTAACAATAACAATAAGTGTGGGAGGATCGGCCTACAAATTCGACAGCTGAATAACCCAAAATATGGACTTGAACAAATTGAGGATCAAATTAATTCAATTTATGCTCCCCCATGGCTGTATAGCTCACCGCTTTTCTAAATCATCGTCATACCACAAATATTCAAATAAGAAAGAAAAGGATAGCAAGATGGAAGAAGCAACGAGTTGATAAAGGACAGCAATTAAAGAAGCGTTGAATGACCTTTCTTCGGAATCCTTCGGGCGTTCCCGTAGCATCTCGGGTCTTATCTTTGAATCTTTTGAACGCACGCGCGCAACCCTTGCTCATTTCTTTTTATCGAGGTTGGCAAAGGAATGCAGTTGAAAATGCCACGTCCGAGGTAAGTTTTAACCCGTTAGTAAACGGTGCTTTATAGCTCAATTTGTGTTATGATGTTATCCGTTCGTGGCCGCGCTAACAAGTTACTCGTAATGTTCATTCCAGTTAGTGACATCTATGTTTACGATGGTACCTATTCCGTAAAAATACACACGTTGTTTTAAACCTTATTACATATGCATATGGTTTTTTCTGTGTTAACAGTTACCTTTTTGAAGTACATTTTTTACTGACGTTGTTTGTATTTTTTTTAATTAATTCGTATAGGTATTGTCATATTTATTTAACTGGTGCATGTCAATTTGGTTAAATTCACCTGAGCATGCATAGTAATAGTAATAAAATTACGAGATCAAATATAATTGATGCAAATTCTTGTTGGAAGGCTCCAATTTTACTTTTTTTTACGACTTTTGGAACTTTTTTTGCCTACTGTGCGATCAACTGAAAAGAATAAATGAATGTAGTTAGTATATGTGTAAATATGTTCATATACATATATAGATATGTATTGCTATAATTTATGTATGTATGTTTATGTTTATATATGTAAGTATGTATGTGAGTACCGATGTAAGTATGATCTTATAGTTACATTTGTACGTACTTGCTTCTACCTTTTAATTGAGTAAATATCCTCTCAATCTATCGCAGGTTGACTGGAAGATATCCCTACATGGGATAAGTCCGCCTTTGTATATTTGCTCTTTCGTATGTGTTCTTTTTTATGTATTTTTTTTTGTACAATACAGTTATTACAAACAAACAAACAAACAATGAAAAAAAAAGGCCATTTATTCTACTACCTGTTACAAGGTCTGTCAACAATTTTTCCAAAAGCAATAACTTAGGTTGAAGCATGCATCATCCTTTTTTGCGTATTTTATTCCTCGTAGGTAGTAGTCGCCTCTTTGGCGTAGGCCTCCCCCAAAGCTTTCCGACATGTTCGCTCTCTAGTTTTATGCACCCAGTCATCTCCTGCTATTTTTCTAAACATATCTCGCCATCTCGTTTAAGGTCTTCTTCTGCTTCTTTTGTTGTTTCTTGGGATCCATTCTGTCATCTTCTTAGTCAGTCTTGAGTTGTTTATTCTGTATATATGTCTTGCCCATTTCCTTTTGAATTGTCTTGTTCTGTACCTGACGTCTGTCACTCGTGTTCTAGCTCTAATTTTCTTGTTGTTAATTCTGTCAGATATTTTTATACCGAGCATGCTCCTCTCCATGCGCTTTTGACATACAGCGAGTCTGGCAACCGTGTGTGTTGCATGGAAGGATCGCTACATCAAACAATTTTTTCTTAATGTTGATATCCACGTCCTTGTTTTTCATTATTTCTTTTAGACTCCAGTACTTTTTCCATGCTAGAGCGATTCGTCTGTGCACCTCGTTCTCAGTACAATTCTCAAAAGATACCAGCTGTCCCAAGTAAATATAGCTTTGTACGTACTCTATCGACTCTCCATCAACGACTATCTCCTGAAAAAGGCTGTTAGTCAATATCTTCGTCTTTGATGCATTTAATAACAAGCCCTTTTTACTTTCCTTGACCAATTCGTTCAGCATGCATTCGAGGTCCGATGCGTTTTCGGCGAAAACGACAATATCGTCGGCGAAACGAAGGTGACTCATGTACTCGCCATTTAAATTCACTCCTTTTTCTTCCCATTTCAAATTTCGAAATACTGATTCGAGTACCGCTGTAAACAATTTTGGAGAAAGAGGGTCTCCTTGCCTTACTCCTTTGTTTATGGGAAACTCGGGTCCTTTCTTCTCTAACTTGATAGTAGCTTTGCATTTTGAGTACAGGTTTAGAAGTATGTTGATGTATTTATCGTGAATTTCTTGTTCTGCTAGGGCTTTCCAAATAGCATCGTGATCTAGGAAGTCGAAAGCTTTCTTGTAGTCAATGAAGCTTATGTAGAGTTCTTTATTGTATTCATTGAACTTTTCTATTAATTGTGTTACTTTCTATTAATTGTGTTACTACTTGGATGTGGTCTATAGTTGAAAAGTGTTTCCGTAATCCTGCTTGCTTGGTGTTGGTTTTCGTCGAGCGTCTTAGTTATCCTTGGAGAAGATTCTTGGAGGAATCTTCAAAATTATCTTGGAGAAGATTTTATATATATTTGACATTATGCTGATCGGTCTGAAGTTATTAAGATCGTCCTTATATCCTTTCTTATGTAATAGGATTATTGTTGATTTTCCCCACTGTACAGGTACCTACTTCTTCGCTTTCTAGGACATTATTAAATAGCGTTTAAAGGGGTGAAAAGAATAGTGTCGTTAACCAGTTGAGTTCTTTTATGAATGCATCGTTGTCCATTAATCTAATCCTAAGGAAGCCAATAAATAAGAAGCGATTGTTAGTAGTTAATTCAACGAATATATTCGTTGTTTTATAGCAATCTTTTCTACAAGTCTGTAAGCAACTTAAAATGTTTAAAAATGTGTATATGTATGTCTGTATGTGTGTTTAACATATATGTAAATTTCGCCGATTATCGGCGACTGTCGCGCGACATCCCGCGACAACGCGTGACGGTCGCCGGCTATCACAAACGGTCGCGAGACACATGTCAATCTACGGCGCTGGACACATAGAACGCCGACACACGCGTCTGTGCCCCGTCCGTTCTGTGTTCTACCATAGCGCACAGACGCGTAAGCCTCATGTCGGCGCCTTGTCGGTGCCCCGTCTTTTCTGTATGTTCTGCTTTGCTACGCTTATATACATTTTGTATGAAACGGATGCAGATACGACATATGTCTGCGCCCCGTCCACGTCTTACATCTTTTCAGTGTGTCCAGCGTTTATTACAAGTCAAAAACTGCCGCGCGACCGATAATTAATCCCCGGTAGTTGGGTGGCAGTTTTTGACAGTTTGTGATAGATTAACATGTTTCACGCAACCGTTTGCGTCAGTCGGTGACGGTCGCTGACAGTCACCGACTGTCAGCGACCTGTGTCGCGGGCATGTTGTCGCTCGTCTGCAAGAGCCCTTAGATCCTTTCTAGTAGGTTGACAAATCTGACACCAGTATTGACCACTTACACACATGAAAAACAGATAGAAGTACGTACAAACATTGACAAAAACATAGACCTAATCTTTTTCTATATCAATGGAAAAAAAATAATTTGAAAAATAACTTGAGGTAATAATCATTTAATATTAAGGCTTTCACATTGGGCTCATGTAGTCCGGTACTGCGCTCAGCTGTCACGGTGTCAATGACCTCGTTACAGTGATGAATGCAGTCACGCGTCAAAAGACAAGTCATTAAAGTAAGCCATTAAGCACGCCCATTTAGGAGGGAGATAATGAGGTTTTACTATTAGTGTTTCAACTTGCAGGTCTAAAAAGCGAGCCAGCTACAGTTTGGATGACGATAATTGTATGATGCAATGTATTTCTTTTTAACCAGATGATTCCCCTTCTGGACAAAAACCCCTTGTTATCTCCAACTATCTCTTTCCCTAGCAATCTGCCGCCGTCCACTCAAGAATCCCTTGATGTCCGAGTGTCATTCCGCTATCTAGTAGTAGTGGATGCTAAAAAATTGCCGGCCGAGTGTGAGTTAGACTCGCGCACGAAGTTATCTATAAAAAATCATGTTTGTTGCATGTGAGCCCGTTTTGAATATTTCTTTTATTCAGTTTTTAGTATTTGTTTTTATATACCAGCAACGAAAATACATTATCTGTGAAAATTTCAACTGTCTAGCTATCATGGTTCATGAAATACAGCCTGGTGACAGATAGACAGACGGACGGACAGACGGACAACGAAGTCTTGGTAATAGGTACCGTTTTTACCCTTTGGGTACGGGATCCCTAAAAATGACCGAACAAACCTCAGAGGTACAAGTCGCGTCTTCCTAAACAGCTCGGCCACCACCGCTTCCAAATGGATATAATATACAGTTAACTATACCTGTAGCTACACACATATATTAAATGAATACATCACACAGACATACGACATTAAGTGGTAAGGGATGATATACGGAAATGACTCTCATAACTCAGATCGAAATCGATATGACGAATGGTACCATTCATTACAATAAAACAGATTTATTTAAGCGCTAATTAATTCTGAAACCAGAGGTTCCAAGAACCCGGGAGCTCCGGTGTGACAGCGGGGCATGATGACCACTAGGCCACAGAGGTAGTCTTCTTAAATAAATAGTTAAAATTATAGTTTTTTAATTCATATTGTAATATTGTTGTCGTAAATAAAAGCATATAAAATCCTATTATGTTATTCATCTGATACTACACGACGATTACAAAAAGAGGTATCATTAAAGGGAAGATAGAAGGGAAAAGAGTACCAGCAAGACCGAGGCATAGCTACATGAAACAGATAGAAGAGAACGCGAACGTCGTGACGTACAGAGAAATAAAACAGCTGGTGGACGAGAAAGACAAATGGAAGAAGATTCATACTCCATTGACAAGACCGTAGCTCATCAAAATGTTATTCTTATAGGTGGTGCCATAGAGAAGTCTTAAGTAAATATTTTACTATCTCGATCCACCTTTTCTTTGGCTTCCCTCTATTTTTTTTTACCTTCACGTTTACAACATTTCTCGATTGTTTGCTATGAAATATAATTATGAAATAAGAAGAACTGAAAGAAAGAAGAAGACTTATTCATATTGAATCGAGTTCCGCACCGTCTGCTTATTTCCATAATTTATTAACATTCAATTGCGAAGATTAAACTCTGCAGGAATTTTTGATTACTACGTTCAAAGGTTGCTGAAGTCAAAAGATTAGTCTTTTGCAAACAGTAAAGTGGATGTATAAATTCAGACCGCTTCACTGAACAACTTTTTCCAATGAGCATGTTGTATTGTAGTTGCAATCGAAATATGTGAAAAATGTTATGCTTTTTATACAAACTCGGGCGAGCAGATAGATCAAATGGTATGTATGTACCTCTATATTTATTTATAGTTTATACTTGTCGTATCCAAAAACTGAAAGCCTTTTATTTTTCGATAATTCATTCGTGTGTACTAACCATTTTGTAATACATTTTTCTTTTGGTTAACAATAAAGAGTTATCTATCTATCTAACCATAGACCTACACATTTTTAATCAGATTTTACAAAAATTGCATAAAAAACCGTCCTCTGGTAACTCCCCCGTTAATGGCTTTATTTCATTTCATTAGGCGTACGCTGCGTTAGACGGGACCACGCGACGTGTTCAGTCTTTCTCTGTCACAAACTGTACGTGTGAAAGAGATAGCAGAATACGTGTTTTCCACGTATATTGTGACAAAAATAGAGACTGAACACGTCGCGTGGTCACGCTTAACGCAGCGTACGCCCTTACTCGGAATCGAAAGAAAAAACTTAAGATCTATTACACAAATTATTATATTTTACTCGTTCTGAATAGCTTCAACCACACAATGTTAGCGTAATTTAATTTATGGCGTAAAGGTGATCACACACGCTCGTGAATCACGAGTCATGCTCGCCATGTCACTTTGAGGGTGCTTCACTTAGACAATTTTCAGTTTTATAAAGAAATTGCCCTTTAAAATAGATATTTAAGTTGTTCATAGAATAGGTATGTCACATTATTATTTTCATGACATGCACTTGCACGCCGTATTGCACGACGCACTTAGTATGCTCGCGATTCACCTTTTATTTTTGATGCTTGATAAAATGCTGGTTTGTCATATACAGATTAACTATATATAAGGTCTAGTTTCTTTCAGAGTATATGTTTACAGCATTTACCAATGATTCTCGGAAGAATTAACCGCAAATTTTTAAAACTTTGAAATATGTAATGAATATTTGTACAACCTGGCCCGATTAATTATAAATATGCGCTTGAAAAGGCGTGAATATGAATATAATATTCTTTTTAGAGGTTTGTCTATACCGACCAAATTCAAAAGTCATAAAGTGACTAATTTTGCACACACATTGTCTAGGACGAAAAAAAAAATCGAATAGCACATTACAGCACAGCTGGAAATGCAACCGGGAACTCGCTTATATCAGACAAAAATTTAAATTACACAGAGACATTTTTTTCGAATTGAGGTAAACTGCAAAATCACTACGCCAGTGTGGTGTTCCCTTAACATGATCTCGTCCGCACGATCGCAATAAATCACAGGTATCTCCTCATCTTGCAGAGAAATTGTTCAACTAAAAATCCTGCATAGCTGAGCGCAAGCATTTACACTTTTAAATTAAATTTCTCTAAGCGCCGAGATCACCTAGATTGAGGTGGCAGAAGAACAGAAACAAGTTAAATACAGAGATAGTAACTCTATAGGTAGCCTCCAAATTATTTTTATGACTATGCAATATACTTTTCTTCATAGAATTTAATACAATTTAAAACTTGTCTAACAAATATTTTAACATGAAAAATCGTGTTGCTATAATTACAAGTAAATCTATTCAACAAAGAAAATATGTTTTACATCCTCACGGACCAAAAATTGGCTTTTTGGCGCCCAATGCGCCACAAAACGGAGTAAATAAAAGTTTTATTTAGCACAAAGGGTGTACACACCTCTAATTTAACAATCTCGTTAAGAAGAATTCACACTGACCGGGTCGTAAGCTGTGATTCCAACAAAATACGATCGTACGTGCCCGCCCTGTCGCGTCTGCACATTGCATTTTTCAGCAAACAGCTTATCGCACTCACACGGGCTACTTTAGCCATCGAACATTTGTCTGATGGGTCTAATAAATAACGTAGAACGGTAATTATTTTATGCTGTTTATTGAAATTTGTATTCTTAAAAATGAACCTATTTTAATTACAACAAGTGAACTATGTGTTTTTAAAATGAATTACAAAATATTGTTTTTTTTTTATTAAATAAGGATATTTTCTATTAGCAGTACCTTTTTTCATTCATGTTAACTTTATTATCTTACCCCGGCTGCTGTGCAGCAAAGAGGTTCGTTTATATTAGGCATGACTGAAATAGATTACTAAAGAAACGTGGATAAAATTGCAAAATCGCTAAACTACCGTTTCCTGTCTTTGCCGCTGCAGAGCGTTTTACTGCTTGATTCTCAATTTAGCAGGCAATGGGGTAGATTTAGCACAACTTGTCACTTGTACAATTCGCAGCTGGAAATTCAGCGACAATAAACGTAGATAGCAGTTGTTACTAGGACAGGATACGTTGTTTTTATGTGGATTTAGTTGCTGCATTTATGTCTGGATCTCGTACGGGACAAGTACTATTATAGCGTACAGTTTATGTGATGATAATTAATTAGAACGATGCTGCATAAATTGTTACTTTAAGATCGATCACCTTTATTATTAACTAATATAGGAGATTCTTAATTAGGACCCCAACGCTCATACAAATTGATGGGTTGCATATTGATGGGTTAAAATATACATATATTGAGATATATAAGTAAGAACTAAAAATATGCACACATAAAATTAATTATTTTCATTCAGAATTGATTTGTCCGCTTATCGAACATAAACTTTGTCTTTATGAACACATATCAAATAAAAATTGATTTCTTTTTTGATTACATTGTCTTATAAATTAAAATATTGAAATAGTATAATATTGTAATATACTACATACTAAAACATTATTCTATTTCAATATTTTTAATTTTGTTATACTTTGGAGTCACCTTAATAATATCAATATTCTTTTTACGCAATACCAATTCAAAAGCAGGTTATCTGAAATCGTTCCCAAATGAAAAATAAGCGAAACGATCGCACATATAGCGAAATTCAGCATAATAAAGTTCAACCTTTGGATTTAAAGAGTGCGAACGTATCGCTTGCCATTGCTAGCACGTACAGCACTTTATATGAAAAATAGTTTCAGACTAAACAAATATCGGCACTGGAGACGTGAAACGTCTTTATGGCAATGTGTTTTGACTGTTTATATGTGTATTTCTTTTTTATATACATCCTGCTAGATTGTGAGCGCTAAAAGCAAGTCAATTAAACAGCTTTAAAATCTGACGAAAAGGTACAAAATGTGGAGTCTTAAAGGCTTATAACTATAGGCATGACACGTAATGATGTAAAGGATGCTGCAGGTAATCATAAAATAAAATATTTAGTTAAAATACATGCTCTAAAATATTATAAATAATTCTATAAAAAAAAACAAGATTTTACATCCAGTCCCAAATAAAATATGATATAAAACTAAGTTTAAAAAAAATATTAGAACAATATGGAGTGATTATTATGAACAGTGATCGGTAGTAAGATAAAGAATAGGATTTAGAATTTTATGTGAGCCAATATGGACCCTTTATTGTGTCCTCTAGAAAAGCATAAACAGATCTATTTTCCAATAGAACCTCGTAGACTTTCTAACCGTGACGTGTTTAGTTTCTACGGATAATTATATTTTGCTTTCGAATTCGCCCTTAGTCCAGAGTCAAGTTGTCTCTGTTTACTTGCTACATTTCAATTAATTCTATCGGATCTCAGGTGATACGCTCTAAAAAGTGAATCAGTGGAATTACAATACAACCTGCTGGAGGGAAAAAAATATTTAATTTTGTGCTCTCGACACGAAAAGAAAACGTTACATATGTATAAAAAAACTTATATGTAGTCTTTAACGACAGTTCCTAATGTGGTCAACAATTAAGTCCAATAGAAAAATGTTGCATTTTCGTGCTATGGCACTATTTTTATTCTAGAAATTCTTAAGTCATTGACTATGGATTGCCTAGAGAACAACTTTTTTCTTCACTTCTCATTTTGTTTTACATTGGCTAAGTGTAATACGTTTATATAAAATACGTTTCGATAAAATAAATTAAAAATTATTTTAGCTGAAATCTGTCTCTATTTTTTAAAATCACGGATCGCACACTTTATAATGTCCAAACAATACAACATATACAGCGACTTAACTGAACAACAGCTATTGACGCTGCCGGTGTCCGATGATTGCATTATTTACCTGTAACAAACCAAATAAAGCATATAAAACTGATCCGGCTCTTCACCATACTGTCGTATCGGTGCTGCCCAGCCATATTTAAATTTTAATGTTTTGTTCAAGTTAATACTTCAAAAATACATTCAATAACAGAAAAAAATATACATAAAAAGGCGAAAATATGGGAAGAATGCAGCTATGCTCCTATGACCTTAACATATTTGCAATTAATTAAAGTTCCTTATATTTTTCTCCTTTTGCTTTTTCTTTCTTTCAATTCATTTAAAAATGTGAACTTCTCAAATTGGTAGATTAGGTGCTTATGGCGGGCAGATTTTTTTCTATAAATAGGTATAGCAGTTAATTCTAATGGTTAATGTTTATCTCCCGATATGTTCAAACTTATATCGTGGCCCAAAACCTCCTTTACAAAAGATAACACGACTTTTAATTGTATTCCCGAAAATTATAGCTCATGATTAATGCATCATATTAACAAACATAAGAAAAAGATTTTTTAAATTACTCAGTTTACTAAATTATAGAACTTAAATGACAAAAAACTTTTGAAGGACCAAAATTGTGTTTAATGCATATGAGAGAGCATACAAATCATACTTACGTCAAAAAACAAAGCATTCTCAACAGCTTTCAAGTTCAGATTTAATTCAACCAATGCAATGACTACCTCTCAAATCCTAGTTATCTCCATTAAATAAAGGACTCGACGAAAAGAGAATAAGATTATGCAAAATATAAATTCGTGACAATTTTATTTGGCGTTTGATAGACGCTCCCCGAATAAAATTAATTATTTGCATTTTATAGCGTTAAACCACGAATAGGTTTTTTTCTTACTTGTAAAACGCGAATACCTGTATCAGTGTATATGCGTTTTATGAGTAACAAAAAAAACGAAATTGCAAAAGTAGGTAAAAATCAAGGATTCGTTTATTTTTTATAATTATATTTATATTTTAAGGATGAATTAGCATATACTTGCGGAGAAAAGCTTGCGATTTATATTTTCAGTATATGCATGTTTAAATTGTGTAGTAGTATATTTATTAAATTGTCTTACTTGGTTTCTAACTGACTACAGACCACTATCCTCATTAACGATTTAGATCACTAGACCCTTCAATATAACAGTATGCCCAAACTGCAAAACAAAGTAAACTTAATTGAGTTTGGATTGCCACAAAATTACGGTTAAATATTTACTCGTAGTTTGAACACAACAGACGCCATTTTGAACGTAAATATTATTTAGATCGTCCTTCAAGAGCTCAGCGATGATGACAGCAAAACCGCAAAGCAAGTTAACGAAGAATTTCTAACACAATAAACATTAAATTATTATCACCGGGGGGAGGACAAGTTCCTCTTACATTTAAAGAGCTGTCAACGCAAAACAAAGGGAAAGTAAATTTGATTTTAATTGAACAAGCGAAGCCATCAAACGATTGGATGAAGACAGACGGGCGGGGAATGAAATTAACCGCTAACCTTGCCTAAATTGAGTCGATGAAAAAACGAGATTTTATCGAGGGTAAACAATATTGGGTGTGAGATGTCTGGGTTTGGGCACAATTACTTTTGACAGAAACAGGTCACTGTTGTATAAAGTCTAACAAAAAAGCGAAAAGATTATAAACGTTATATAAAATACATTACACGGGTGAAAAGAAAGTACATAAATATACCTTCTCATTGCAAAGAAATCGACTCTTAGCAAAAGATAAATTTATCCCTATGGCCAGGACCAGATCATATGAACATTTAGTTTAGCGGTGGGTGGTCAACGTTTGATCGGCCATTAACGTGCAGGATGATATTGAAATGTAAAACGAACCTTTATACAAAAGTCAACTAATAAGATTACATATAACATAACAAAAACTGAATTAAACAAAAGCTTTTTCTGTAAAAATGCAAACCATTTAATGTCCGACGTCTTGGCGCTACAATAGAACAAACCGAATAAGATGTTATTTCAAAAGGCCCAATAATCGTTATCCTCCTTGGCAGCTAAGACTCTTCGCTCTACTTAACACAAATCTGTTGTGTGCAGTACTGAAATTTTCGTAGAGATTATTTTATACTAACATACAAAGAAAAACAGAATTTTTTAAAAGTATAATCTTATGAACCATTTTTTGGGGACCTTGCAATCAGAATCGCGGGTCGGACCTGGATACGACAAGCAGTAGTGAGAGAAAGAAAGACTGGATGAATTGATTATATAGTAGTAAGATAAAATAACGCTAACCACATGACAAAGTACAAA
This sequence comes from Acrobasis suavella, assembly GCA_943193695.1. Taxonomy (NCBI): domain Eukaryota; kingdom Metazoa; phylum Arthropoda; class Insecta; order Lepidoptera; family Pyralidae; genus Acrobasis; species Acrobasis suavella. The sequence goes on from OW971928.1 coordinate 38,887,551, forward strand.
GAATATTGGGGTTTACAAAATGAACTCAAAAGTGTACAATTGTCAGCTAAAAGGTGAAACTAGTGAATGCATGCGTTTTATCTTACTGCTCCCTTTATTTTGCGGTACAACCGGACTTGAATTTTTGGTCATCAAACTGATGGCATTTATTATTCTACATTGCCACCTTTCGTATTTACAACTTTATTGTGTGATTATCGGGATATTTAATTTTAATGCAATATGCTATTAACGGATTAACTCCAATTTCATCGCAGTAATTTTATGAAAGCGTTTTTCTATAATATAGTAATTTTACGTAATGATACACAGTACACTACATGTATATGTACAATAAGGTGTAAAAAAAAATTGACGCAGCTTTTTTAAAAAAATATTATCACAAATAGATACCATGTTGGGCGCCAACGTTACGTCTCGTAACGTAAATATAAAATATTAATTCTAAAAAATATAACATATATACGACTATGCTAATGACACATGAAAAAGGTCTGATTCGATCTAACCCTCTAAATATGTAGTGCTTATTTGCAGACTTTTCGTAAAATAAAACACGTGCCAACGAGAAAGAGCGGAAAAATTAAAATAATACTACGAGTACATTTACGGACGTTGGCCCAAAATGTAAATTTCAAAGGGAGTTTTTGACTTGGAACAATTTACTCCGAGTTTTCGCCGTTATCTCTAAATAGGTCGTTGTATAATAAACAATGAGTTTTGCTTTGAGCAAAGAGACCCAAATAATAACTTAGTCTGTGTTACTAACTAGAAATCTTGGGAACTGCGGGTTTGTAACTTGAGGAATAAAATTGATAATTTTATTAATATATAAAAGTTTTGACGCAAATACTAGACGAATAAATATTTTTTTGTTTAAAATGCTACTGCTTTTCTCATTACTGGTAACTTTAAATAGACATATTCAGTGTCGTAGTTCTTTTATTAAAATCATTAAAAGTAATAAATAACAGGCATTATTTTTATGAGTTAATTTAATGAGCAACGCTGTTAGAGTGAGGTGTATATATTACATAAAGTATGAAAAATTATATTGTATCATAATCAATTAAATAAACAAAATATGGTATCAAACATACTCTGCTCCAAAAAAAAAAAACAAAGTAGACATCCAAATCCACTGTAATCTACCCCGTAATTCAGAGCGTTTCCTAATACCGCGTAAAAACATCTGGTCTCAACCCTAAATTATCAGCTTAATGGATATAAAAACTGGAGTAACCTTATAAAGAGAGACTTCTAACTCAGTAGGGTTTCCCCACGAGACCTAACTTCGGCCCATTAGACTGAATCCTTGAGAGTTCTTGATAGCTCTGTTACGCAAATAGTTTGAACTTAAAGTCTCTGAAACTAATTGTAATAATGTAGATTCTTATGTTTACGACATCGCAGCGTAATCCTAATTAAGGTTATAACTGTAAAGTTAGCTTACTTACGCCTTGTCCCAAATCATGTCTGAATTTTTACCGGTCGCTTCGCAAGAACGCTATTTTCATTATAACTTATATTAAAAGGCTCATTAGAAAATATTATTATTTCAGTAGAATCCTAGTAATTTATTTTTATGTAAAATTGGTTTTTATCTAGTAAGTAAATTGATTTATTTTGAAAAGAAAATGGTGCCCGATAGAAATAGGTAACGATGTTCAGGCCACGATTGAAAGGGTAACAGAGATTACTGTTATGTTATACTTATGAATGTTATAACAGAGTTGGTGGGACTTATGTTGGTTTTGTACTAAAAACCCACAAAACAGAGTTTATACCATTCCCCCTCTAAAAAGTTTATTTTATTCACTGAAAACAGTGAATAAAAGGCACTTTAACTCACTATGTATGTTGTTTATTGTATTTACTAAAAACAGAATAAAAAGCACTTTTAAACACTATTTTGGTGTTTGAGTTTAGAAAAATTACTCTTGATTTGAGTAACTGTTCCAATTTCAACTTGCATTTTAATTAATTTAACCTTCCTTTTTTTTCTTTAAATGTCTATTTTTGTTTAAATGTTTCTTTTTCTCGTAGTCATGGTATAAAGTATAGCATGCAAATCTTGAATAAAACGGATTTAATCGAGTGCCATGAATCACACGCGTCGCTAAGGGAGTCTAACACTTGAATCACGAGCGAAGCGAGTGATTCAATCATCATGAATCACTCCCTACGGTCGTGATTCAGTCGTTAGAATCCTTCACTTGCTCGTGATTCATCTATGGCCCTCGAATTAAATCCGTCTTTTATTCACTAATTTCATAATATACTATTGTTTGTAGGTACATTTACTTTAATACGTGTACAATAATATTCTAAGGCTACCTCAACCACCTATAAGACAGTTTTATTCGCCAAGTAAGACTAATGTTTTTTGCACTTTTATAGCCTCGGATTGTCTTTTTTCATTCTTTTTTTTTTTTAATTATTGATCACAATTCCGATATCATTAACTTATTTTTCTTTCTAATCTTCTTCATATGTGCTGCCGGCTCAATATGTCTTCATAACTTCTTGCTCAAACCCATAGACTTAAAATTTTTCTCAAACCCCTAGTGCCATCTTAAGGACCCTTAGAATATCTCATTCTTCCTCTTCCTTTATGTTCATCCACTTTCAATTCGACTATTTTCTTAGCCATTGCCACCAGTTTAATTTTACTGGGCTAACAAAATATCGCAGAATTCATACTAATTGAAAACGATTTTAGTAAAGAATTGTATTTTGATGAAAAAAAAAATAGAATACGACCTTTCTAAACGTAATTAAAGCTACATCGAATATACTACATAGTTTACATAATCCAATTTGCAAATGTTTTACATAAATTCCGGAGGCGGCAATTTTACGCGAATTTAGCAGTTAGTTGTAAATATTCAAATCTCTGTTTGCTGGAACCTAAGTAAATGAAAGTATGGGTTTTGGGCGTTGCGTAATAGCAAGGAAGTGTTGGCGGAATACAAAATTATTAAGGACTGTAGACACAATATTCCATATTTTAAATTAAAACTCACGTGAGACATAGACATTTTAAACAAGCACGGGTTACTCACTTCACGTACAATATTCTATTTATTAGAACGGAGTTCTTTATCGCGGGTTACGAGGGGACCGATTCTGCGATTCGCGTTTTTTCTCTAGACTGTGTTGCGTATACATACATAGTTTTCTAAAACCTTACATTGAATAAGATATTTTAAGCCTAAGAGGAAAATCAATAATATATGGATTTACGAGTATATGATGTTTCATCTGTAGTAAAATGTTGCCAGCTTAGTGCTCAGTCACACGAGCGACAGTTCGTATCAGTCGACGACTGACGCCGACCATGGGGCCTACTGTACCTCGTATGTAAGAGCCCTTACTGCTTCGATTTATTGCGCTTATAGATGAGTCTTTACTGCTGCCACGTTTTTTGTATCTATTTGATAGCACGATCTGGGTCTAATTGAAATTTATTACGAACAGTTCTTTTTAATGTGTCGCATTTACTTAACTTTTTTCAAAATTTGACACTATTTAGTTTTGATAAAAAAAAATGTTATTATTTTTTTGCTCTTTGGCTGCCTGCGGCGACACTTGTCTCTTGTGTGTGCGTGACTGCATTACCTAAAAGCCCATCTGTATTACTTGTGCTTCTGCGTGCGTGAGTAAAGTAGAAATTTGATACAGGGTATAATTTATCCGTATAAGAATTCACGAGTGCCGGAACAATCTATATGCAAAGTGGTTGTAAACAAACGTTCATCCATTTGCACACTTAAGGCCTGTGCAGACGAAGGACCGTCCGACGGACTACTTCAGTATAAATGTAAAATATAATATTATTTATTTCCATTTTGGTTAATATGATATTTCTTTAATTTAAATTAAGAAAGTGTGTTAGTCCACAATATCTTATTATAACGAAGTCTTTAGATAACATACTGCACTGCAATCTGTTACCGTCTCCTCTACGCTGCGCTTAGGAAGTGGCGCTAAACTTAGCTGTAAGTAAATGATTTGACTTCAAACCTTCCCTTATAAAATGTATCGAGTAACGGATACGAAGGACTAAAAGTACCTCGGGCAAGAAATCCCACTGTAACCCTAACCGAAGGCGTCGGGGGGATCGGACAAAAGTATGCGGGCATGAGTCCTCGAAAAAATATAACTGACATGATAAGGCGGAGCAACGTAAACGGCGGACTTTGGCCCGCTATTATTTTTATGTTTCTGCGTCCATGTCCATGCGTCCATGGCAAGTCCGCGGCGGACATATTTTTGGCTATTCCGGGATTTTTGTTCACCATGGACAAAAGTACCTCGTTTGCGCAACTCTTTAGGCCATTCCGAGAAATGTTTTGTTATTGGCGGTACGCTTCGAATAGCATTCGTTCACGATATGGACAGGGAATATATATATATATATTATATATTCCCTGCCATTAGCATTTCTAGTTCTAGCCCTTAACTTAAGTTCTAGTGTTCTCATTGATTTGTCCCTTCTCTCAATTTATCATTTAGGTCTTACCCTATGCCAAAAGTGGCCGCTTTTTTGACAAAAATGCAAACAAAAGCTTCACGTTCTCACTTTAAACTGTAGACAGTAGTTCATAAATTAGTTTGAAGAGTAATCTACACTCGTATGAAACAAAATTTTAAATGATATCTCTGTTCCCTTTCAAATAATTTATTTCAAATGGGGACAGCACTGGTCCCCAAAAAAATTATTAATTCCCTTTACTTCGCGCATACACATAATAACGTTTGTATGCCTTGCGGGGAAGACAGAGACTAGGGTCAAAAGTCGTAAAGGCCACTTTTAGTAGGATAGTCGACATGAAGCCACATCTATTAACATGATTTCTCGAGATATTTGCCCATTCCTTTCTTTTTTGTGGTAAATTGTGATAAAAAATCTGAACAATAATACTTAATAGCCAAATTATTCGAAATATTCCAAACATGAAAAATGAATTCCAAATGAATGTTTAAATAACTTAGTTTGAAATAATATTTCAAAATGAACGTGCAAGATGGCCATATTTATCAGTATCATATATTAATAATACATTGACATTTATATTCGGTCAAAAGCTCCATTTTTCTTCGGGCTATTCACAAATACCCAGGTTTATAGCTCAGCCCAAAAGCAGCAGACATTCGTACAGCCATCCACATAGTTACGTCAGTAAAAACGTCCATTCTTACATCAGACGCTCGTAAAAGCCGGCTGTTGACTGTACCGGTACGCCCAAAAACATGTTTACATTACCCATGACTCTTATGTCCACTGTGCAAAGTTCACGTGAACAGTTTTAGACGTTAACATAATGACATTTGAACAAACTAACGTTGCAAACAATGGAACAAAAATAATTTTGAAGAAATTCCTACGGACAATGAGTAATAAAATATTTAAACAATACACCAGAATATATTTAAGCTTCTTACTACATTCCAGATGTTAAATATTTCAAACGAAAGCTTTTTCATGTTTTAGTCGTTTGATCTTCTTTAAAAAAGAAATTAAAGGAGCCGTGTAAATTTTAAATGTTTCTAATCGTAGATACAATGGGAAACCTTTGTACTTTCGTAGAATTAGGGACATAAGTAAATGTAATAAGAAAATGAATTTTTTCGGCCTACAGTATATTTTAGCAGGAACTTTAATCAAGTGTACAATATCAATATTTGAGCGACATTTTGAATTTAGAAAGGTCAAACAAGCATTTACTTTACTTCTAGTTAAGTAAGGATTATTGCGGACCTTTTCGCTGACCAGTTTAAGTTATACGAAAGATGAAAACCTCTTCAAAAAATGAGGATTTATTGGAGAGTATAAGTTATTCAATTTTAATCATATTTTCCAAGCAATTACATGGCTTCAAAACTACTCGATGACCGCTTAACGTACTTACGTTACCTTCTGAGAGTTAAATCCGAAAAATTGTGACACAATAGGTGTTATTTTTTTTTTTAAGTCGTTCAGTCTTGTAAATCATTGGCCAAAGTTCAGTTTTACCTCGAGATATTTTTTCTTTTCACACAAAACGTTTTAAACCAGGAGTTTTCAAAAATACTTTTTTTAAATTTTACTCAATGGAAATAGAGGTCGGCCTTTGTGGAGGAACCAATTATTTTTTTGCATGACTGCTTTCCCATTACAGTCGGATTAATCCGTAGGCCGTTGTTTTGGTCATAAGATAATATTGAGCCCTTTATATAATATTTTGCTTCATTTTTACAATAAAATAACTGTAAGTACAAACGTTGCTAAGGAAATCGAAATCAAAATTAAACAACCAATTTATTTTGTTGCTTATGAAAGGGAAAAAAATTAATTTGTCTATAAGCTTCTGAAAAGATGGCATCTTCTTTTTAGAGCACTTTTATCTGCCTAAAATTTATTATTGAAACGTTGATTAACTGATATGTATATACAGTATACACGTAAGTACATACTTACATAATAAATATTCCAGTCTCTTAAGACTGATATTAGTGTTCATTGTCTACGTATATTCTATATATTGTAAAACAAGATCAATTTCAACCACATCAAAACATAATCGAGGTATGGATTTGGATTATACAAGTATGTATATTATTATAAAGTCTACTCGTATTATATATACTTCGATAGATTTGGCCTCGAGAGCATGAAGCATAACTATCAAAGATCAAATGGAATAATATGCCATGCATAACATGCTGTGATTCCAGAAAAATCCAACGCTCATTTAGCCAACAATAAAAAAAACATGACAAACAAAAACCGTCTCGTGTTACGCGTATTATTCTTCCACTTTGCCAAATGTCGAAAAAAAAATCAAGTCCACTTGCAATAAATTAGCTCGCGCTACATATACAATAGAAAATCGGATTTAGGGTGTTACGACAATCTCGGTTCATTAAACTACCAAAGAACTAAACGAAGCGACATATTTTCTGATTACCATAATCACGGCAACTAGTGATTGGCCACCCTAACTCTAATTGTTATTCAAACTCAACCCCCCTACAGCTAATAATAAATAAAAAGGACGACGGAAGACCGACTTTGAATAGACTGTAAATTCGAAATAGGTGCTTCGTAGCGGAGGGTTAGTTAACCCATTTAGCGAACAATAAAGGATGCGTTCTGTATTTATTTAAATCAAAGAGTTAAAACTATCGATGCAAATTTAACTTCCAATAACTTTTATTCGATTAAACCAACGGGTTTTTAATTTAATAAGTACTCGTATTTTGTTTTGTCTCGTATGTTACTACTTTTTTGAACCTGACATTTTTGACTTATTTCTGTGGATAAGGATGTGTGCACCTACCTATTCGTGGACATTTCTCCTGTTTCCAATAATAAATATTTTTACTAGCGTAAATTAAACGGGTTACTCACATAGAGGTGTCAGTAAATTCACGCTTATAATATTTTCGCAACACGTAACTTACATTTTTTTTTATCTTCTTTATATTATTTTCAATATTTGTTGATAAATCGCGAATCGGAACGGGAATGAATTTGATTAATGAAAAGTTGGACTTTTTGTGACATTTTGGTTCTTTCATTGATACTACGAGTAGTTTAGTTTCTTTTACACAGATTACGGCAATTATCATGCTACGCCAAATTTCATTGGCTATATTTATTAAACACAAATTTCAGGCATATAATAAAATTAGTAACAAAGGTTTGCAGTATCAAGCTTTATTTGTCACTCCAGTCATCAAGCGCTGTTCTTCTAAACGACAAAAAGTTTTTCAATTTACTCCCTTCGAGTACTCAATGCCGGATAGTCACAAATCACTTTCAGTCCAATTTTATGTCTTTACACAAGAGATTGGATCTCGCCCAAATGGCTGCTAAATTGAAAAATCGAGTGATCGCCCTTTTAAATTGTAATTAATTGTTGACGATCTCAGCAGCTTCTCTGTATTTGGAGGAGATTGCTTATTGGATTATTGTGATTTTATAAAAAACGGAGATTGTAAAAAACCGCGTAACAATATTTTTTTTTAGTCGAAAACAAATTGATGATTGGAATTCTGCTTCTATGAATGTTTTCCCATTAAATTATTCTACGAATCATTGTTGAATATTAAGGGGCTACCTGAATTTTTCGAGGTCCAGTGCTGCCCCCATTTGAAATAAATCATTTGAAAAGAAATGGAGACATCATTTAAAATCTGGTATTTTTTGAAAATTTTAAATGATATCTCCGTTTCCTTTTAAATGATTTATTTCAAACGGGGGCAGCACTGGACCCCGGAAAATTCATGTAGCCCCTTAAAGTATTATTTGTATGTTGAAATATGTGGTGAAATATCTAGATTATAAGGGATCGCACAAAATTTTGAAAAATTAATGTATTCTTGACAAATTTTTCAAAATTCTCTTTTAGGTAGGAACCGTTAAAGGTTTACTTCAAGACTTTTCATGTTTTTTTTAACTAAAAATAAAAGGATATTTCTTTTTATTTAATCGATAAAACTCCAAAGCAGAAACCTGACTTAACTTAAATACGTTTAGCCATCAAATAATAGCAGCTTCAAATCGTGAACTGGCAATTATCATTTGTCTCTCTGCTTGTTAACGGAACCCACAAGTCCGCACTAAATTAGCGGGTTTGGTTTCGCGAATTAAATTCAACACCCTGTAGATAAAATGTGTATAGATTGTTGAAACATTTTTGGTATATTTCGCTTAATTTGTACATGCTCCTTCATTGCTAGCAGCTATGTTAAATAAAACGGGCCAAGTGAGAACTGAACTCGCGTTGAGAGGGTTCCATACAATACCAAAGTTTTTAAATTAATATAAAATATCACATTTGAAATCTAGCGGTGTTTTACTGAACTAGTTTCCGTAAGGGAAAGTATTTTATTGCGTTTGATAGAATTCTTATAAGTTTTCCTGTTATATACAAGCAATTATCTATATGTTGTATTTTGTTTTTTTATTTTGTTTGTTGTCAAACAGGGTTTCATGTTTGAAGCTACGGTATTAGCTTCCTGCTATTAGTACCGGCAAATCATTTATTCGACAAGTACTGTACACAATCTTTTCAGAATAGTAGAAACAAGATAGAAGGGAGACAAGGAAAGGAAAGGCCGAGACTTAAGTTCTTCTAACGAACTCGTCTATCGTAATCTAATCTCTAACGAAATTAAAGAAGTCAGGAGTAAGGGTTTACCAAAAATTTATAGGATAGCAGAGAGAAGAGAAGAATGGAGGCATATCCACTTAACTCCACCGAAAAGAGCAAGCCCTTGAATCGCAAGAGACAGTCACACAATACAATCACAAAATTTTTTGCTCATTCTTCCAGGGCCGGATTTAGAGATCTGGAAGCCTCGGGGCAACGAAGGAGTAGAGACCTCTGGCTCCAAATTATTTTCCAAATAAAATGAACAATTTTTTTAGTCGAGTTTTTCAATAAATAATTTATCGTGAAACCAAGTAGATTCTTTTAGTATTTCACAAACATTTATAAATATATTCGGAAACAAGAAGTATCTGAAATTAAATTTTGGCGTCAACGAATGGAAACTTGCAAACGTTTTTTCTAACTCTCTATTGTGGAGATTCTCCCTTTTTTGTGGAGGCCCCGGAGCTGTAGCCCCGGTTGCCGGGCCTGATTCTTGCGATGATAAATACCAAATATTTTTTCGTTAAAAATGCACGGATTGAGGAATAGTTTAGCGCTGTAATACATATAACCGGCTAAGTGCGAGTCGGACTCGCGCACGAAGGGCTACGTACCATTATCTATAAAAGATCACGTTTGTTGTACGGGAGCCCCACTAAAATGTTTATTTTATTCTATTTTTAGTAATTTTCTTGTAGCGGCAACCGAAATACATCCATCTGTGAAAATTTCAACTGTCTATCTACCACAGTTCATGAGATATAGCCTGGTGTCAGACAGACGGTAAGCGACGGCAGCGAAGTCTGTGTAACCTGACCTGGGTCCCGTTTTTACCCTTTGGATACGGAATCCAAAAAAGGACTGTTTAGCGCTGTCTTTGCTCACCTTGATAACATTTTATGAGTACTTCGAACTTTTGTCGGATTTAAGGTCAAAGCATCGACCCAAATCTGTCATCGACTCAACGAACATGACACCCTCCATATTACACTATACTTAATTCACTCCAATCTGACAGGCTATCGCCACCCTTTATCGCTGCCCACAGTTGACCTTTCTACCTCAAAATATCACGTTACAGTATGCATACATTTGTCTGTTCTAAGAATGAATCCTGTGAATCAGTAGCACTGGTATCAATTGACGAACGTGATGTTCTGAGAACATCTGGCTTTTAGTCACTAGATTAGTAATTATAAGGCGCAAGTAGGTTAATTAACGACAATGGACTAAGCTATATGAGCGCTAGTGCTGCCTTCATTGTTTTCTACTCCTTAATCATATCACGCACGAGAATAAATATAAAGTTTGTAAGACTATTTGTTTACAACATAAAAAATACGTATTGTTTACATATTATAACTAATATCTCGAAAGTAGAAAACAGAATTTAAAAAAAAAGTTCATATAAGAAAGAAATATTTATTCAGTAATAAAAGTTTAATATTTTAAAGAAAAGCTACCTATACCGATAGATACGCCGAAAGAAACTCATTTTTTTTACTCTTAGTGTTGGTCGCCTACGCGCTTCGATGTTGTTTTTAACGGACTTCCAAAAAGGAGGAGGTTATTAATACGTCGCGATCTTTTCTTTTTTAATGTTTGTTCTCCTATTATTCGAAATTATAATTGACGATGTGACTGTCGTCGGCCGTCTCGATCCTCTGGCTCTACTTAGGGATGTTGCATCCTTGTGCATTTTTATCGCATTTATCATGGGGAATGCTTTGAAGAATTGTTCGACTTAATACCTGCTGCAAGGTTTCACCACCGCACCACCCGCCTGAAATCGAAATTTCATCCACACCACTTGGATAGTTGGCAATCAACCACCGTACGTTTTAAAAGGAACTTTTTACCACGTACGACCGAACTGTGGAATCAACTTCCTGGAGACTGTGTTCCCGGACCGATACGACATTGAAGCCTTCAAGAAAGGAGTCTATATCTCTCTGAAAGACCGGTAACGCTTCTGTTATACCCCTGGTGTTGCAGTTGTTCATGGGCAGCGGTGATCACTTACCACCAGGTACCACCCGCTTGTTCGTTTGCCGCCCTATAACATAACAAAAAATATTCGAAAACGCCTCGACTGATTTGAAAAATTCTTTTTTTGTTTGATAGGGTACTTATCAGGTGGTCCCATAGAAACTTTTATCAAAATCGGTTGTGTAATTTGGTTGTAAAGCCGGTTTTAGGTTTGAAAAATTATGTTAGTTTACAAAGATAATTTGCCCAACACACTGTTATTACAAGATTCCATGAAAAGCTTGCGAACGAGTGCCAAGTCCAATTAACAGAAAGAAGGAATACTGAGTAGTCTTATTGATAGAAAAATTGAGCTGAGCTGATCAGTCCCAACTGGCGGCACCCGTTTACGAGTTGACGCGTGGATCAGCCATCGCTAAACTCAACTATACAATATGTAACAAAAACCCTGTCCGATCCTTGTAGGAGCAACTCAGAGCGTAAATATGAACAACTTTTCCTATGGGACCAATGCTCGAAACTCGAAGAAATCCTCATTTTCATACAAAAGTGTTCGGCCGGCCCGGTAATTTGTATGAAAATAACGATTTTTTTCTTGGAGTTTCAAGCATTGGTCCCATAGGAAAAGTTGTTCATATTGACGGTCTGAGTTGCTCCTACAAGGATCGGACAGGGTTTTTGTAACATATTGAATTAGAGGGTATCCAGCCACCAATATAAACGAGTCCCAAAGGAATACGAATCAAAGACCCGGTCGTGGAAGAGATGAAGCGATTGCCACCTAATAAAATAACAGTAAAGAGTGTTATTACATGCACATTCTGGCAATTTTCATTTTCATGCATTAATTTTAAAAACATAGCGTGTAGTTTCGGCTGAAATAAGCTCTACGGCAATAAAATTATTCAAGTGTTATTAGAATTTCGTCTAGACAGTCCAAGATTACCATAGTAATTGCATGCATACGAGTACCTGTAGTAATGGTATGGTAATATGCGTGCTTTACCTTAAAAAACGGCCAAGTGCCAGTCGGACTCGCGCAATAAGGGTTCTGTACCATTATCTATAAAAAATCACGTTTTTTGTATGGGAGCTCCACTTAAACATTCATCTTATTCTGTTTTTCGTATTTGTTGTTATAGCGCCAACAGAAATACATCATCTGGGAAAATTTCAACTGTCTTAGCTATCACGGTTCATGACACAGCTTGGAGACAGACCGACGGACAGCGTAGTCTTAGTAATAGGGTCTTTGGGTATGGAACCCTAATTATGGTGTGATTCTACGCATAGAATCACACCATTTTTGAGACGGTGTTTTTTTTCTCCCCAACCAACAGGGAAGAATCATAACAATGATTTCATGTTGTTATGATTTTTTCATGTTGATTTGGGGGAAAAGAAGAAACTAATAACGTTTAATTAACGTTAATCAACTGTTTCTCTTCCTGCGCAAAACTTTAAAGCCGTTCGAAAGATTATATAGGCTAACAACCTATAACTTTTTTGATTGTGTTTTTTTCCGCTTTCTCGCCCACCATCACGCTAAAAGTGGCTTTTGGGTCTTGCGGCGGCCCTTAGCCGTTTGATTTTAGAGCAGCTAGACCCAGATTAGGTATTTCCCTGGGCCAAAAATAATTAATTATGTACTGATAAGAAAAGAAAACGTCGCAAAATAATGTCACTTGTCCTTGAACATATCGATTTTAATGTGATTTAGATTTATTATTGCAGAAAAACTGATAATAAGAGCGCTATTTGACTCCAAGAAACGATGACGTCATCTGCCTGTATTGCATACAAATCCCACAGAAAATGTTTGTTTTGACTTTTAGAAAAAGTATCTGATTTGACTTGTTGGAAAATAGCGGATTGCTTTGACTTTAAGGGATAAAGATGTGGTTTTAAATTCTTTTTTTTTTCTTAGGAAGCATCATTTACCCATCTAAGGAAATGTATTTATGTAACAGCCAATTACACAAAGAACTAGTTAACTAGTTAATCCTCTATAAACAACTTTGCTTATCTTTTTATATGAGGCTGAATACGAATGAGTCGATCTCGGCATACGACATCCAGCCGAGTGCCGACGTGACGCAAATATCTACGACACATTATCGGTTTCTTCACGCATGATGCGATGATGTTATAAGGTAGATACTTGTAATGTTAGACAACCGAGAATAATTTATTTTTACATAAAATTCTGACATTGTAAGCTTTTTCGCTAAAGCATTGGGCCCATAACCTGAGGAGTTTTATTAGCCTCTTTACACTAGTATTTTAGGATTTGCGTTAACATGTGTTACAAGCTTTTATTTAGTTTCACCTGTCCCGTTGTCTGTCGGTCTGTTTGTAATCAAATCTTGCAAGTAAAATTTGACCTGAAAATTTCCGATTGAGCTGAAATTTTTCACGCACACGCATCTTGCGTGACATTGCAGTATTATGATGACATGTAGCTGATCTGATGATAGAGCCGGAAGGTAGCCACAAGAACTTTGTAATGAAACATCGCAACCCCATCGAATTAGGCTCATTTCTTCTTGAGGACACTTTAGATAAAAGCTCGTTTTAAAATATTTTTTTAAATAATTACTGTTTTTACAGAGAAATCACGTCAGTAGGCGATGCGATACAACAGCTACTGTAGCCAGCTAGCAATTCATTACTATTTTGATTCCATTTTCCACTTACATGCTTTCTAACTAATTTCTTGGTAAATCTAAATGAGGTGTTTCCGCTAGTTCCAAGATGGCTGACCTTACTTCCATAATGACTTCTTATCTCTAAAGTCTAATGCAGAACACGCTTATCTAGCTGGCTGTTTGTGCTGATAGCTTTTTGATACACAATGGGTTTTAGCATTAACAAAGTTAACAAGCCTTAAAGCTTTTACGTTTGTCTGGTAGAAAAGAACGTAAAATTACCAACTGCTTTTTTTCTCGCGCGGATCCTAAAAGTAGAATGTGGGAATAGACGTGAGTCGGTCAATAGCCGACGCGGCAACCAGAGTTTGCGAGGTCTCGACAGTTTATTTTTTATATATGTATTTGTTATAAAATATAGTATACTTGAGTAAGTATCCCTTTATACACGCCTCGAACTTACTTCGAGCGAGCTCAATATGTGTGATGTGTCCGTATATATATAAAAAAAAAGTTTCAACATCTCGAGACCCGAGTCAACTAAATTTTTAAAAGTCTCGGGACTTCATGACACAAGACGTTCCGAGACCAAACCCTATAAGCAACCTATTAACTATTTTGATTCCCTTTTACCACCTTCATGCTAAACTTGGCCTTTGGGGTGTTACGGGCCTACGCTCTGTCTACCACGTATAAAGACGTAATAAGGTATCACTGCAACAAGAATTGAAGAGCAAATTGCTCCTATTTATGAAGTCAGAAGACACGTTAAACCGTTGGCAGATGACAGCTGTCACTGTGACAGATTGTATGGTAATTTGGAAAAAAGTCAATAACCATTTATCAATATACCTTTAGATATTTGTATCACTTGATATTTCTTTCGATTTCATAATAGGTAGTTGTTGACGTCAGATCATTTACTTACAGTTAAGTTTACTGCCGCTTCCTAAGCGCAAGTACAGAAGAGCGGTAACAAACTGTACTGCAGCATTTTCTCCAAAAACGACAAGTTACAATTATTTTGATATTGTTTTATTATTATCTGACATTTTATTCTGTACCTATCTTACAATTATTTTGATACTAATTGTTTTATTATTATCTGGCATTTTATTATGTACCTATCTCTTTTACTTTCACGGGTCTTTTCACCCCGGTCCTTTGAGAGGCTTGCGTGGGGATACAAATTCAACACGTAGAGGCCCTTTGGAGAAGTTGATGTTATGTGGTGCTCCCGCCAAAACTAATTCCTGAATATACTTGTGAAAGGTGTACCTTTGAATAGGTTTCGGCTGGAGAAAGATCTATGGCAAGAAAAAGGGAAAGGTCTATGGGTTATGACATAAGATTGGTATGGACTGATACTGAGATATTGCAATGGGAATATTTTATTTATTGTTATGTGATCAGTGTTGATCACTTGCATACACGAAAAACAAAACAAAAAAAGCCACTTGTGGTCACCCATCCAAGTGGGGACTACGTCCAGAGAGTGCTTGTAAATCATTCTCCCGCCGGGCCACCGACCGAGCACAACATACACATTGACAACTTGCGTAGTCAAAGAGCCGATTACCAAACTTGAACTTCACGCTAACTATACCTTATAAGTTTACCGCAACTAATATGTTGGTGTAATTAATCCTTGCCAAGTTTGAATACGTTAGAAGTCGAAAACTAGCTTCTGAGCACCTAGGCTTTGCGGCGAAATTAGATGTTGACTGTACTCTGTGCTCAAACAAACTTCCAAATACATATGTTTAATGTCTAATAAAATTTACTTAAACCATTTAAACGGCAAACTCAAGCCTTGGGGGGTTACTCCATTAAATAGTGCGATAGTCGTAAGATAGTGACGTCCTATAACTATTTCAAACCAAATTAGACTTTATCATCATAAAATTAATGCTCAATGTTGCTTGACACTGAAACGCGGATACGCAGTAACGTCCGTCTTACGTACCGCTTTTGAAGTAACCCCCCAGGATACACAAAAATAATTAATGTAGATAATAAAAAAGGATTTCTAAAACATTCAGACTTTCACGTCACGACGTCCATATTCCTTTTGGGATAGCCGGTGTCAAAACGAAACAATATAAGTCTATACAGAGAACAGAAAAGCAGATGAACAGAAGAACTTGTAATTCATTTCAATTCTCTTATTTTTAACTTTGGTTTCAAAGGTTTAGTTGTAATTACTTTGAAACTCCGGAGAAAGATTAGGAAACTCCATCCGAACTGTATTTCAGTAAAACGTCATATAATTACAGGTGTAGCGCTTCCAATGAATACATTAGAAGTAGCAGTGGCAGTGCCACGTTAGTATTCATGAGTGAGCGATACCTGTGATACAAACTATGGAACGAACAGAACGGTCACTTATATACAATTACTTTGAAATTTGTAAATATATTTTTTCAATGTGAGTACATTAACTTGCAAATAAATAGTATTTATTTTTAGTGGATAAGCATTTATTTTTCTACTTGGTTACTTGTGTAGGTACTTACTTAAATTAAAAAATAATAAATAAACTAAAAAATTGGCCTTACAACTCAAGTGGTTTTGTTTGATTAAGATTTAGTTATTATTGTCAACCTTGTTGCTGTCGTCATTTGGATAAATTTAAGTTTTTGCCGAACAAACATACAAAGAACAACACCTAAACTCTGAAAACTGAATTTTGAATGAGCAAAAGAGTTAGTTGAGTCAACTTTACTCTAACTCTTTTGCTCTTTCGAAATTTACAGCGGATTTTATACCTGCAACTAGGAGAGTTCACTTTTTGAAATCATTATTGAGACTACTACGGTACTACCGTCAGTTTACTTATATTTTCAAACAAAGTAAAACTATAATTATTTCATGTGATACTAAGTATTGCATCTGTGATTTAATTAATTTGTGACTGTGGATCCAGTATATTAGTATTAGTAGCGCGCTGGGTGGAATATGGTGCGATACCTAAATAGAAGCGCATTAGTGCTAGGCAAATAAGATTGGTCTGTATATCCTACTTCGTAACATTGAACATTCAAGTATTGATTTAAATAGCATTTCAATGCTCAAAAAAAATTAAATTAATGACAGAGACATTCGCCGGGGTGATTCGAAGACACAGGAGCACTATTGGAAGTTCACTTATGGTACAAACATGGGACGTGAGTTCTGATCTCATCTGAAAAAAATTCATGACATTTTATAAACTTAAACATTGATTTTTATCTTTTAATGTGATTAATATATCACGCAATTGTATGTAATGATGTTATTAGCTTGTTCAGAATTTTGGGCTATCTCAGATTTCGCGCTGCATATGTTAATCGCATTATCTGACACCAGTATTGGTCAGCGTAGGACACCCACATACAGGGTGTTCAGACGACCTGACCAAGGTCGCTAGAAAACACTAGATGCATTTAGAAAAATGTTTTAAAGAGATACTTATTTCTAGCTATGGCTTTTATACGGCTGAAATGAAGATGATGAGCATTGGCCAGTTGTTTGAACTACATATCAATTTTCCATATCGAAACACCACCAAAAATAAAATTCCATGATTTTAAATTTTATTCCAAACATTAAACTATTGTTTTAGTTCTACTTTTGAGTATTACTAGTATATAACTCAAATTTTCATTGGCGTAAATCATGTGCCTGAAAATAATTTGAATCAATAACTTCTTATTAAGCTTTTAAAGCTCCATTCCATTTAATTAGACTTTCAATTTAGGTGCCAATACCCAGAAAGTTTCAGATTAATGTGACAATTCTACGTAATTAGTACTAGTGGCCAACGATCGCATAAAAACAAGGTTTAGTAAATCGTGAATTATTTTTTCATGGTGGCAAGTTTGTTGGCTGGCAGTTTAACAAAATTATGGTAAAAGGCGAAAAACTATTTTAACCGAATTTGGTTTGAGTCATATTTTAACTAAAATAGATTTTACAAGCTATTTTGTAATTTGTGTTATAGTACAAGTTAAATTTATTAAACTAAAAAGCTTATGCAATATGTACTTACAGCAGAAATGCTGGTAAATGATTTGATATGACAGAAGTGTATTACATACTCGTACGTGAAAAAAAGAACAAATAAATATTAAATAAACTTCGAACGAAATAATAAATGCATGTACAAAAATAATATGTCTTACTGTAATCGTCCACTTTGAGCTTCTTCATTATTTACAGGTCATTTTTGATCGAGTAAGTAAGTAAAGTGTCCAAGGTATTTAACATTTTGATGTCTTTGCAATAGATAAATGTTTAAGTGTACCAATCAGTAAAGGGTTGATGGAAGCCTTGATAAGCAAATTTATTTGCTTGCACGGGCAAAAAAGCAGTCTTAAGACTGAAAGAAAAAGGTATATATATGAAATATATACGAGTATGTAGCGGCAATTTATCAGAGGTAATCTTAGTGGCTGGACTGATATTTTCAACACAAAACCGAGCTTGGTGACAACATACGATTGTAATAAACATTAAATATTTGCCAGTACATGCGTAGAATTCCCTGGATTCGCAGGACAACCGTTTCCATGTTCAAGGAACTTAATATTAACCAGAAACTTCTCAGTCCCTGTCTCCAGAGAATACTTCAATATTTTGGTCAATACTTGAATACTTAAAACTATCCGATAACCGAGAAACTAGAGTGGCCGGTAGAATGGAAGAAAAAAGATTAAGGGATCAATGGAAAAAAAAAAGATAAAGGTCGTAGCCCGATACGATGGTCTGACCAAACAAAAGAACACCTGAACACCAAGATCTCCAAGACACTAGCGCAGGCAATCGTAACAAGTGGAGGGAGATGGTCAAAAAGTTAGGTCGCGCCCATCACGACGCTCAGCAGTGAGCAGACGACTGAAGGAGGTGTACATATTATACATGCGTAGCAAAAAGCCCTTGCATGTAAGTTACCTGCCTCGGGGTGACACTTCCATTTGGTCCCATCACTTTGACGTCAGGGAGGTGGGACCAGACAAAAGTTGAGATACTGTCTTTGCCTTCAGAGGTATAAATATTTTGTTTCGAGTAAAAACAGAACATATGTAGAACTAACATCCATATGTGCTAAATTTAATTGGGGACTTGGTACCAGATTTTAAAATTTGCTGGTTAATCTTGACGCTCATGTTTGTGTAAAAAATGTGTACTAAAAATGTACCATCCGAATTCTCCACATTCACTTCTACAACATGCACTATACTATCATAACCAATCAGGCTTCGACATTAAATTGTGATTTTACAACGGAAAAACACAGAGAATTATTTACAACGCAAAATACACTAGTGCTCTCTATAAAATCGGCTGTTTCCCATAAAAATTGCTTTTGTAAAAAACTCGACGCGTCCAATAGATGTGAAATAAAAAACCGGATAAAAACGAGTTGCATTTTTTTAAATATTTCTTCCACACGTACGTTTGATGGATTTTGTTCTAAATCGGTCATGTCAATTTGTCAATGGCAAAGGGCGGAATAATAGTCGAGAACTACATCGACGTAACGATTATTTTCGACTCAGCGCATTGTCAATTTCATTGCCATTTCAACGTTTGATTTATTCAGGGATATGCCTTATGTCCAGCAGTGGACTTTCTAGGCTGATATGATGATGATGATGGGTCACGGTGAGGCGTAGGATGCATACAAGATTTTTATTTAACCCATACTCCCAAGAAGGTCCAATTAGTTGTTCTGAGCCAGTTCGAATAAAAAGATTGACTGAAAGAGTTCATACTTCGGCTTAAGAGCGGCTTTCCCGTCTTACTTTTCATAAAAACGCTCGTACGCTATGGCATTGTAACTGATCTTTCTTGAAAACTTTTGAAGTAACAAGTATCATGTGTGCTATTTCTACTTGTAGGTTTCTAGAAAAACAAATCCAGTATAAACCTCCAAAAATCTGCTTTTTTGCACAAACTTTAGCTGAACTTCGACCGTTCATAAAGTAATCATTAATTGTAAAGGTAAAGAAAATATTTCGATACAAACCTCACAAATGAAAATTTTAAATAAACAACATTTATTTCACACACTTGTAAGGCTTACTAATAAACACGTATCACCTGAAACAAGTTTTATGAAATTTCCGCACCCTATGAATAGTTAACATTCGTTTAATTGATAGTTAACAATGATACTGATTTCACTTAAAAGAATGCAAACCGAGCCCTAAGGCGCTATCTCTCTCTTTTTCTAGCATTGCCCTGGATGAAATAACAAGATTTTCAAACTATGCTCGCGTTGACGATTTCAAATCATAAAAAGGTTCAGATACAAACTATGCGTATATTAATAAAAAATGAATGTGTAGATAAGATACCTTTACATTACTCGGAATAAATATAGACCCATGTATAAATTGGAAACAACATATTAAACAACATAACAATGTATCAAGTAAATTCGTATACGCGCTAAGACACAAAAAATAAACAACCGACTTCAAAACTGCTCTTATCGCCTACTACGATTACGCTCACACTTGGCAAGTTACGGTAGGTATATTATTGTGGGGATACACGACAGATGCTGACAAACTGTTAAAAATATGTAAATAAAAGGGATAGCTGTAAACCGATATACATACTGGATATTTGCAAATTTGTCTGTAAAAATCATAAGTTTTTCACACGTGCTAGTGACCATCATAGTCGATCATAAACTTAAGAAAAGGGATGGACTGGCCTTGCCTACAACTAAATTACACTCATCAGGATCATATGTACATGCAATATATAAAAAGTTACCGTGACACAAACAAAATGAAGATAATATTAAAACATTTTTAATACTGCCAAATAATTATCTCATAGGGAACAGCTACTACAATCTGCAAGAATTTTTGACTAAATAGAATAATTTAATTTAATTTAGACATGTTCATATTCTGTTTAATGTTGACATCAATTATTCCTGCCAATCAGACTCATGCATTAAAAATAAATTTAATTTGTTTGATCAAACTTGTCATTGTAATTCAATGTCAAGTTTGATCAAATAAATAAATTCTTATAATTTTAGATTATTTTATTTTGCAATTAATGGTTCATGTCTGAACTTAATGTAATGGCAACGTATTGGAAGAACAAAATTTGAATTTTTAGCCAGCGACACGATAAGAAGAAGAAGACTCCTTACACTATATGTAAAAACTATATAAACACATGCTACTATATAAAACTACATAAATGATTGAGTATTGAGTATTCTGAGTAATATACGGTGTACATAAAACACCGAGTAATATACGGTGTATATAAAACACCGGAAGAAAAAAGGACGCAGGTAACGAAAAGGAAACAGTAAAAAATATATTTTCCCCTAGTATAATCTCTTGGGAAAACTATGGGACCTCCATAATCTAATCATGTTTGCTGATGCAAAGTTTGGGGTCTTACCGATTAATTGCACGTTGTAAATCTTCGTTTCAAATACCCGGGGATCGACTGCAGCATTAGGGTTACCACCCCGATTTATCCAACCAACTTACTAGTAGTTTCTAAGAGCAGTTTTAAGTCAACCTAACTTTCACCTACTAAAGGTGCGAATTGCTAGATGCTGAGTTAAGTTAAGTTGTTGATAGTCTGTCTGAAGTTACATGAAAGTAAATCAGGTTCCAAGGTGGCAAACGTAAGTTAAAATTAATAAACCTGACACCGGGCCCATGGTGCATGAGACCCACGCTCCGCAAATAAGTACAAAAACTTTCAGAAGAAAAATAGAGACGAGAAAAACATTTTCTTATTCTTGGTACATACAACATACACACATATGTGTAAGAAGTCTTTTATAAATGCAGGACCGGAATCCTTACTCATCACATACAACTTGAGTCAATATGTTAAGAAAGTCGGCAAGAACTCGGAAATCTTGGTAAGCAGTGTATGTACGTGAGTTAAGCCAAGGTACAAACTAGGGAGCGTACAGAAATACTTCCGGCGATATGCAATTAAAAAACTCATTAATTTGTGCAGTTACCTCTCTGTTAATTACTGATCGGGTATTAGTAATTAACAGAGAATCAAGTTTTGAGATATGAATCTCTAGCAATAGGCTGTTTGAATTAGTTTGTTTTTGGACACTATTTTATACGAATAAAAAATAAGACTACCAAGAAGCCGTTTTCCGAAAATAGATAGTAAATTGGTTATTAAATGAGGCAGCAATTATCATTTTAAATATAAGAGTGGGAGCGTGGTGGGGACATCTCGCTCTCTTTCGTAAGCGTCACACCTAAAGACAGTGATGTCACGCGGGCGTATGGGCATCTTTTTTCTGTTATTTGACAGTTTTCCCTTCCATCGGATTTGAAAGGCTTAATAACTTGCTTATTTTTGAGCGGAGTAAAATTATTAATATTTCCGGTTTCGTATCATGTTACTTTTTGATATGAATAAGAAAAAAAATCAAGTCCAATACCGAATGGTTGTGAAATTGGGTTCCCATGGCGACTATTAGTCAAAAAACGCAGGTCGTTCAGACTGACGCGGATTTTACCCCACCTGTACCAAATTATAAAGTCCATATAATAGAGCAAAATCCGCTAGCAGCGTAGTTTAATTCCGTCCCTGGAATCTTGCGTGCAACAATATCCATACAACATGTTGTCTTTCCTTGTATTTTTAATTTGTGGCGGAGGGCGTACGAACTTTTATCGGATTATCTAAAAGGGTTCCGTCGTTTGCGTAATTATGTTAAGAAATGTGTTCTGTTTTCCCACTTCCGTTGTTGCCTAATTTCATTTGTTGGAACGTGTGTCAGGGTTGGAGATTTATTACTTTTTTAACTGGGTTGTTAACTGAGAAAGTTTTAAAAGTGAAGAATATTAAACTATGTTGTGACATCACGTCCTGACGAGATGTCTCAACATTGTGATGCCTTGCTCGTGCCTAGCAAGGCTCCAACTGCATGAGATTTCCCATTTATAATGTTTGTTTTTGAGTTTGTAAAATCTTTATTGTACATAAACACAGGACAAAAATACAGGTTTGAACTAGAGAACAGTACAAAGGCGGACTTATCCCAGATAGGGATCTCTTCCAGTTAACCTTGAAATATGAGGACAATTTACAACACAGGGTAGAGAGCGGGTACAATATACAGAAGACACACAATAGAAAACAGAATTCTCACTACAAACTATTTAAAATTAATACTTGTAAATAAATACTTTACTATAACACAGTAAATATAAATACATATATGAATACACACATAAAATTTATATACATATGCAATAAATATATACCTAAGCAATATATACTTATATACATATATAACTCAACTCAAGTCTTCAGAAGCGTCCACAAGCTTCCTCAATCTAAACTTGAAAGAATGTAAAGTTGACGACATTTTGATTTCTAAAGGCAGTTTGTTCCAAAGCCTTGCTGCAAAAACTGCGAAGGACTTATTATATCCCTGCGAAGTGTGAGCGGGTATGTGCAACGTACTAATGTTAAGTGTTTCCTTTATATATTTATAAACAGCTAAAGTATTTGATCTGTTTTTTCGAAATCCATTTTGACTTTCATATATCTTAAATTTTTCACTAAAGGAAGTAGTAGCACGCTTTTTCATTGTAGTTTTATAAATTTTCGCGAAAATAAATGGGTAATTATTACAGTCTGTAGGATCGTTACGTTTAAAAACGGGCTTTATTACTGAAATTTTTAATTGGTCTAAACAAGACCTTCGTTAAAAGACTGGTTGATAAGAAACACAAGAGAATGGACTAATTCATCAGCACACTGTTTAAGTAATATGGGGGAAATTCGTCATAGCCATGACTTCGTTTATTTTTAAGACTACGCAATATTTCAAGAACCTCCTCATCCGGGTTGCAGAAGCATTGAATTTTCCATAGGGCCTAACACTGGTCAACCACTAGGTTGGGGCTTGGTTATAGTAGAGTAACTGTTTGATTTCCTATTGATGTAATAAAGTTCGTAAATAAGTCAGCTACATCTACAGGATTTTTAAAAATGTTGTTATTTATGTTTTATTGTACATTTTGTCTTAATTTATTACTTTGTTTGCCAGTACTGTCCTTGACAATTTGTCAAATGGTTTTCGTCATATTTTCGCAGTTTTTAAGTCTTACTATGTTTAATCTTATCACCTTAAAGAGTAAAGTTGTAGACTATATACGTCGATATCAGTAACATATTCCCCGCTAAAAGCAGGATATTTACTCAAACTACCCTTCTAAGCATACTTTCCTATATAATAAGCGTGCTTTCCTAACATATTGGTGAATTCAGTCAATGATACTGAACTATTTTCCATTAGAAATATACAAAGAAACAAAAAAAAACAGCTCATCCGCGTTTGTACGGAAGCAAAAAATATTTTTAATTCAATCATTCCATTCGAAAGTTCAGTATCACGGACTATATTCACCAAAAATAGTTTCAGTATATTTTGAGACTGAGAGTAATAAATATATATATATATATATATATATATATATATATATATATATATATATATATATATATATATAAGCTTTTCCTTTTGTCGCGGTGATGTACACAAATGGTCGCATGAGGGAATTTTGTGAAATTTGTATAGAGTGGTAAAACGAGTCAATATTATATTTCAAGCGTCTCTGACCTTCGAAAAGGATGTTGGGCCGAGTTATCATGCTACGAATATTTCGGATGCTTTTAGGTTGTTGAAAAATCTAAGGCGCCATCCTATGGCCATCGCTCGCGCGATGGTGCGATGCGATTCATCGTCCGCTCGCGCGATGAGAAATTGTTTCCTATTTTGGAGCGATGCGATCACCCTCGAAATGACTCCTTATTAGGAGTCATTTCGACAGCAAAAAGTGGGCATCTCTGTTATTACAGAGATGCCCACTTTTTGCTGTCGAGCCATATTTCTTAAATAATAAATAGCATTAAAAAAAACGTTCACCACATAATATTCTGCACAAAAACAGAAAATAGTGCGGTGAATTTCACTATCAGTATTTCGACTTACGGCAAAACGAATAAGATTTTTACGAATATTTGTCTATGTCAACAAAAACATTTACATCTCTAATGAAATGTAATGGAAGATGACCCATGTTTCTGCGAGAAAGTGGTTCAGTTTCATGTCTCCCTTGCCTCTTCCTGCACCCATGGTCGCGCGAGCGCCATTAGGACATTCAGTACTGATTAGTATGTTTGATCGCACAATCCTACGATCTGTACGATTCGTAGATAATCGCACGACGAAAACTAGACAATTCGGTCGCATGATCGCATCGCATGATCGCCCGACCTTCAATAGGACATTCCGCAGATATAAGTATGTTTCAACGCACGGTTCGATCATAGCACGCATGATCGCGCGAGCGATAACAATAGGACGGCGCCTAACACCAGAGTTGCCATTTGTACATACGAATGACAAAACATCTGTAAAAGTGTAACGTCCTTTTTTCTTACGACGCAAACTAAGCCTAAGTCATAAATAACACTTTCAGTGTAATAGAAAACTGTAAACATTTAACATTATATTAAAATAAAAGCTAAGAAGCATTCACCCTCATTCTACGTAACCGTATCTATCGCTGCGGGCTAACCCTTAAGATTTCGGAGTTCCAAACTCTGCAGACCTGACGTTTGACACGAGTATCTTGTTGGCTGTTCGCTAATGTTTTCATTTGCTTCACACCTTAAAGTCTCGACAAACCTACAAAACTTTCAAAGCCAAAAGTTCGGATCAACGCACTTGTAACGCTTTTGAAGTAGGCAGATAGGGCAAAGGTCAAAAACATGGTTTGTATGTATCTTATTACTTTTAATTTGCATAAAGTATACATGTGTATGTATAATGAGGATCTTTGTAACATAAAATTTAGTATGTATAGGGTTTCGGGGATGAAAAATCGAGCTGGCTAAGTTTTGTTTTTAAATAACCTCTTATTCCTAGTGTTTTCTGTGAGTGTGTGCGTGTTAGTGTGTGTGTCCTTCCATAGTCTAATCGTGTTTGTGAAAGGCTCACACCGATTAATTGCGCGCAGTCTGCCGTACCTAATACCCTCGGTTCGCTTGCAACCTAGTTAAGTATCAGCTAACTCAGTTGCGAAGAGAAGTTTTAAGTCAGTCTAACTTGCAACCTAGTAACCTGGTTTGAGTGGAGAAATCATAAAAACACTGTCGTGTATGTAAGTGGCCAGCACTGGTGTCAGATTTTCAAGCTGCCTAAAAGCATCTGACATAGCTTGAGAAGTATTACCGTACAACGAAGACAGCTGGGACCAAAGGCCTAAGGAGCCTTCTGTATCGTCAATTGTCGAAATTGTATATATTTTTGCTTGGAAATGTTGAAAACGCTAGTAACTCCTACTCCCACCTGGTCACCAAGCTCGTTTTCAAATAAGTAAAGTCATATAAATGTTTGTATGTATTTTTTTCTTTACTTTCAAATTGAATCGAAATATAGAACCTAATAAAATCCGAAACTAAAGAATCAAAGTATCAGAAAACGCAATTTATATGTCAAGCTGTGGAACAGAAATGTCGGCAGACATTTTTGAGAAATATGTATTCTAATATTCGAAATAAAGCAGTTATATTGGATAAAGGACGTTTCTAGGACTTCTCTAGTGATATATATTCTGAATATTGTACAACTGGCGTATTGACGCCTTTGACCAAGCGCACCTGCCCTTGGATCCCCATCCAAGGGCGCTTGGTCAAAGGCTGAACTTGGCCATTCAACGCGGAAATGCCGCCAGCCTCTTGGGCATTTCACACTGCGAGCCCAGTGCTTTAGGCATAATTTTTTACACGATTTGATGTCATTTATATCTAGTTTAGTTTTTGATTAATTTATTGTTATAGGTATTTAGTTTAATCATAGCATATCATATTATCGTTGAAGTGGCAGTGGGCGGGACATATAGCGCCACGAACCTATGGCCGATGAGGCAAAAAGGTTCTCGAATGGCGACCACGTATTGACAAGCGAAGCGTAGGACACTCCAATCCAATAGCCAGCTTCGGTTGTGTTGATTGTCTTCCCAAGCAACGTGATCGAATTCTCGTTGTCAACTAAAAAATTTTGGACGCCATGCTATCCGACCAAACAGACTCTAGGGTCTCTCTACCTCGTAAAGGATAAAAAACATGTATAGTACAGACATCATGAATGATTTTTCAATCCAATAGAGCTACTGATATGTTGATAGTACTCCAGACGTGATCGAATTCCCGTTGTCAACTGAGAAATTGCTTTTGGACGCTTGTTACACCCACTATCCGAGCAAACGGTTGGAAGCTGATGCGGGCCGACATATTCAAATTCATGATATAGGATTTTGTATGTTAAGAGTATTTGACATATGAATCAAATGTAAGTAAATTATACGAATATAACCTAGTCTTTTAACAACCGACAAAAAAGAGGGGTCGGTGTGTCTGTCAGTGGCATCGTAGCTCTCGGACGGATTTTTTTACGCCAGTTTTAAAAGAGGAGGTTACAAGATTGACGCCAAAGTCTGTCTGTCTGTGTATCTGTCTGTGGCATCATAGCGCTCGAACGGATGGACGGATTACAATTCGGATTTTTTAGGTGAAAGTAATTTCCCTTGCGGTGGTTCTTAGCTACGAGTATATTTGTTGAAAATTGATTCAGCTGTTTAAAAACTATTATCTACTATCACTAGATGTCGTCTTGAGGTTTACATGTGAAATTAAAACGCGCTATGAAGTTTTTATCTTAAATTATGACGTTCAGCAACTACATCGCTTTTGAAAATCGATTCAGCTTATTTATAGGATTTATAGGTTTACGAGTTATCGAAGGTAAATATATAGGAGGTTAACGCTTGAAAGTCGAGGTTTTTTTTAAATTTGCCTAGCAAATAAAATCGTTGCCTATGTTTGATGAAAATCGGTTTAGCGGTTTAAATGATATGGGGGTGGACTCTTAAGAGTCGGGGTTTCTTTTTTAATTTGACTGGAAAATAAACTTTATACCTTTTTGGCATCATTATACACGTCGGCCATCTGCCAAGGTAGATTTATTTATTACTGATTGACTTGCCGTATCGATGATATATTGACGAGCTTGTTAGATATTATAATAAAATTAATAAAAATTGTATTTCTTTGAATAATACTAAATATTTCTTTTACACAAGTCACTTTATATTTTCAAATGTTAAAACAGTATATTTCATGTGGCAACATTTCTTGTGGCAAGATTGGCGGTGATTGGCCAAGATATTTTAAAAAGAAGTGTAACGCCAAAATGGCGGATACGAAGCTTACCTATTTTGTGATAATCAAATGGTCTTCCCTTTTGATTCGGCAGCGACCTAGTAAAGGTTAGTTTCATTTCTTATATATTGTATCTCTTGAAGTAACAATTACTGTTTTCTCTTGAATTGTTTTATTAACGGTTATCTGAGTATATTATTAATAAATTGTAATTATGTGTGTGTATTATTGTAACCGCTACAGATATCTGTGATTGATAATATGTTTGTAATAAAATTGTAAAGATTATTCTTTTGTGAACCGTGATCGAATAACCAATATACTAATTTGATAAGTAAAGTACAGATGTACTAAATCTTTTCCAAGTAAATCAATGTACCTACAAATTATAACAATAGTGAAATATGATGAACTGAAATAGTTGTAGCTTTGCTTTAAAAAGTTTAAAGAATTATTTTAAGAAAATAGTTGTTTTGAGGGAAATATATTATTATTTGAAATAAATTGTTTTTGCTCCCTCATCCTGGTATTTCATTTCTAACAAGCTCGTACCGGGTGTACGCATATATATGTATAAAGAGCTTTCGCGTGGTAACCAAACCTATGCGTGGTCATCAATTGGATTGGTTCTCTAGCTTTTCCAGACTTCTTGGTCCCGGATCATTGCATAGGATTGATTGATTGGCATCATTGCATAGAAATCAGATACCTTAGGCAGTTTGAAAAATCCAGTACCAGAAAGTCTACCAGAAAGTCTGAGTTAAAAAAACTAACAGCCATAACAGATAGACTACAAATAAATAAAAACTCCCAAACAAACTCAAATGTTTAAGATTTTATTAGAGCACTACAAATACACCAACAACTTTAAACCCAGCAAATACGTGAACGCAATAAAAGTGATAATCTACTGAATTAGGTCTCTTGAGTCGATTCCATTCGATTGCTCGATTTCCATTCGATCCTCGACTCGCTCGCGTCACCCAATACGCGACATGTTTGCATTCGAATGTGCTCGCGACAGGTTTCATGGTAATCGGGACTAGATTCTCATGATATTCCGACCTGATTGAATGAAAGATATTCCAATCTGATTGAGTGGACAACCATCAATGTATGAATAACTTTTATAAAGCGACGGGTTTATTTTTCCTCGTGTTTGATAATGAGTTCCTCACTGCTGAACTCAGAGTTTGTTTCGACTTATGTATATTTCAAAAATAACCAGTAATTTTCAATAAGGTATTACTCGTATCATTTGCTGCACGCCAGTGTATATTAAATTAACTAGCGTGTGAAATTAAGAAGTCGAGCAATATCGGCAATACACTATATAATCTTATCTCTCTGAAGAACTGATATTGTGTGCGCTTTTATTTTAAATATAGTCGGGAAAGCCGACCAAGTTTCGATCTATTCAGACGATCATCATCAGGGCGAGTGTAAGGTGCGAAGAATCGACGGTTATGCAGCACTTCGCCGCCGCGCGTCAGGTTTACAATATTTATATCAGCGTCATTATCATTTTAACTGTATATATATCAGAAGGGTGAACGATCAGTAACAATAATGTTATTAAGTAAATGAGATTACAAAAATAAAACGCAGACTTTCTATTTGCCACGGAAAGCAAAAAACAATAAAGAAAAGCAATCAAAGTAAGTGGACAAGGCAAGAAAACAACTGATCCTCATTTATCAAATGATAAAAAAAATATCGCGAAATTCCATTAAGGAGTAACAAGTTTGTTTCAAACTTTTAATGAACATCCTGCAGTGTTGGTGCACAACTTTTTTGTACATTTTAACATCACAGTAACACAGGGTGATTTTAACCTCCTAGCTATATTCAAGGAAAATACTCTAAAAAATATATATTGTGTCATATTTACCTTGTTTCACATTAAAAACCGTAGATATCAGCCGACAAACGCATACCAACCATACGCAAATCTCACCCGTAAATAAGGCTCGTGACGTTCCACTTTCTGGTTGCGATACCCGGCAGGGTTCACAGTTATATTATGGATGTAGATTATGAAATGCAATAAATGATTTGAATTGAATTGAACAAAAAATACCAAAAATCGATACCAAATCACTGTAACAACAATTAATCCCAACATTGTTCTTTCACATTTCATAGTTTCTCATTTCATCTAAGACCACACAAGAAAACACGACAAAAGGGAAAACAAGAACCATCAGTAACCACAAAACAGGCATTTACAGCGTTTACGCTACGACATCCAAACAGAATTTCCTCAAAGGGGCAAAATAGTCGTACGGTGATTGTCTATGTCCCAAATGGTTCCATATCGTGCATTATGGTGTCATAAAATTCAATGAACTTAATAAAGATAAACAGGTACCATTTCAGGGCGCCACAACGCGTTCCCACAAATCATTGTGAAACATCGTTATCAAGAAATTACTGACATTCCTGCGTAGTGGTGGGACATGTGTCGATGCCAAGACGCGCACTATATGTACATAAGTTAGTTTTATTTATTTTCAAACGACCATAGCTTTGACACTTTTCAGTTTGCGCTTTCCTTCATGCTAGAGTAAAAAACAGGTACCAGGTTTTAGGCGCTCCGTCACAAATCATGTAAAATGTCGGTAACAAGAAATTACTGACATTCATGAATAGTGATGGGACATGTGTCGATATCAAGACGTGCGATCAATCGATGATAGTACGTATAATGTCTAGCTTTATAATCAAGACTTTTTTCACAGGGTTGGATGTAAAAAGATTTTCGCCTATTCCCTTGATTGAATTTCGCATTTGTATAGGAAAAGAAGCAGCCGGTCCATTCTACGTTTTTATCATTTCTTTTAGACCAGAATTTTCGATGCTGAATACCGATATTTGACTGGCAAAAAACAAAAATACTACCAACAAAGTTCTCCCGAAACTACCTGATAAACTAATTCAAGAGAAGACTTTTTCCAAGCCACGAGTCTCGAAGTCTCGACCAAGTTAAATATAGAACGAAAGAAATAGAACATAAGTTGGAAGTCAAACTCCGAAGTAACAGTTCACTAAACTAATGTTAAGTAGGGATTACGAGTTAATCCGTTGGTAACTAGCTGGCATAAGCTACTCCAAGTTATTTTTATAGCAGAGTAATTAAATAAGTGCTGAGGAGTGCTGATATATACAGATATATTTTCTGATATTGGATTGGCGGTAAAAGTGGAAAAGAGCTTATTGCATGAGGAAAATACTTGATATTTGACGACCTCCGTGGCGTAGTGGTCACCATGCTAGTCCGCCACCCAGAGGTCCCGGGTTCGATCCCCGGTCAAGGCAATTTAGAAAATGGCCTTTTTCAAATTGTCCTGGGTCTTGGATGTTTATTTATGTATGTATTTGTTATAAAATATAGTATCGTTGAGCTAGCTCAATCAGTGATATTTGTCCCTATATATTTATATTTATTAAAATTAATATTAATAATGTTACTTAAAGTAAAATAAATAAAAATAAATATATAAGGCTAGCGCCAAAGTAAGTTAATACTTGTGTTTTTTGATACTAAATCAACGATACTATAAAGAAAAAGATTAATAATGATGCTGTTGTTGAATAATCCTAAACATATTACCGCTACAAAAGAACATTTAACAACCTTTGAAAGCATTGTTATATTCTTTTATAGTCGTAATATTTATTATATAATTTATTAATATTTATTATTTAATAATAATTACTGAAAATTATAACATAAAAACAAAGAGAAAATTATTAAGACAAAAAAAAATACTGAACAGAAAAAATCTCTTTAACTAGAAATAATAATAACATTATAACTGAAACGACGTTAGTGTATAAGATAACAAAAAATATCCTGATAAGGATAACCAAAAGCGAGAATTTAAGCAAAAAGTACTGGGAATACATAAATTACTTAAGTGTTTCATTTGAAGGCGATAAGGCACCCCTTGGTAACTCAAAGTTGGCAAAGTACTCGGATATGTCAGTTAGTCAAGTTATCTGATATAGGTCAACTGTGGAATCGAGCCGAAATCACTTGCAGGCGGCAAAGTTGCGCTATTAGTTTGTGATAAGCCGGTGGTAATGCCACTAAATTTTTCAACAATACCCCGCACTGATAAGGGGTTGACCCAAAATGTTTAAACTGAAAGCAGAGGTCAAGTTAAATTTTTCGGAGAGAGTTTGTGAAAGTTAAATTATAAATGCGTTGGAATAAAATTTTGCATGTAAATAGCTTAGTTAATACCTGGTTTACACACATTATACTTTTTACCACGGAAAAATGTGTAGCTCCCGACATTTTCTCGACACGATGTGTCAAATCAAAAAACCTGCCAATGACAACACGTTGATAGCATAGCAATTAGCATTAGTCCATTTGTTTAGGTATTTAAAAGAATGTTAACAATCTTGAAATGTGATTTTATTGAAATATACACTACTTTCGCAAACTACAAATAATCTATTATATAAATTATAAATTACATAATTTATTTGTAATTTGCGAAGGTATTGATTTATAAAGTGTATTTAATTAAAAAGACATTTCAAGATTGTTTACGTTCTTTTAAATACCTAAACAAATAGATTATAGTATACTATAAAACAATAATTAACTCTTTGCCAGCCCAATTTGCCCTGAGAAGATGTCAAAGATGGTTGGGAGAAGAAAATAATGGAGCCATCTCTACTTAACTACACCAACAGGAGCAAGCTAAATGACAAAAAAAAACAACACATGTTAAAAAATGTTTATGTTAAAAGCTGCATATAAACCAACATTTGGCACATAAGTACTCATAACTCTAAGTTTCGATGTAGTACCTCTGTGGTTAGTTAGCATAAAGTTGTAGCATTAGAAAAACAACAAACTAAAAACTTCTGAGCTAACGAGGCACATTTGAATACTGTTTCGATTCAGCACGTTACAGGTGCTACTAATGTCTGATGCAAAAAGTAATTTATATCTTAAGGATACAATGAAAACAAATATATTTGCCACAACGGGTCATTAGCGCCACCTAGACGCGACATAAATATAGAAGACCGACGTGAACGTATAAGTTTCCTGTATTTAACTACCTACATAAGATCTAACAAAATATACTGGCATTGTTTTAATGGTAGATTAACTTAAGGGAGAATTTAGTCCAGAGAAGAAGAAAAAACTTAAAGAAACAGAGGGTCGATCCACAACAAAACGCTCAAACTTTGTCACTACACATTTCTCGTATATCAATTATGTGTTAAAATCTTCTTAGCGTGTCGATGTTCATGTGATTAGATATTTCTCTGGGCCCAGTAATCAGCGACCTGAAAATAAATGTGTTAAAATAATATTCACATTCAGATGTGATACAAATTATGTTTATAAAGTAGACCGAATTCATATCCCATTATTATTTAGGAACTAAAAAATATACTAAAACTATTTAAGTTTGAAATTCAGTCCCCAATAATGAACAAATGTCCCAAAGGAACATATACTTATCGATATATGAAAAAAAATTGACAATGATTTACTGAATTCTCCCTTAAAATACTATCTTTATTTTTTTTATTTGACTCTGTTAATAAATCTAACAATATCGATAAAATAAGCACATCACTAGCAAATACATTCTGTACAGAGGGAGTTTTTGGCGAGAAGTCAAGGGGTTCAGTTGTAGTTGGCTTTAAATTGTTTTGCAAATTGATTCTAGTGGACTTTATAATATTAAATCGGTGTAGATTAGTGTTATAAATAAATGCTCATGCTCATGGACAATATGTGAAATGGTTAAAGTGGACACTTATAGTGCGGCTGTAGTGATATTTATTTTCGGTGGTGGGCGTCTTTAGGCACCGTCCGCCACTCAATCGGCTATGAAAACAAGTGGACTCGTATAGATTTGACGTAATCAAAAGACCTACACCAACCTTTGATTGTATAGTTAGGGTTAGGGTTAGGAATAAAGAAGTGATAAAATAAAGATGGGCTCTATATAGTATCCAAAGTCCAAAGTTAAAATAATTATTAAAAAACATTTGTACAGAGAAAAACAAAATTTTAATTTTGTTTTTGCCGAGTACGAAGACTATCGATAAAACAGGCACAACACTAGCATTTAAAACACGTGTGTTTATGGAGAAGACTGTAATTGTCGGCAAAACCGAGGCAAATTACGCCTGGCAAGAGGTATGGCACCATACAGCGCCGGAATTATTTCTATACAAATCGCGGCGGCGAGCCGAGCTAAAGCCAATGGAAAAGATACGTCTCGTCTGTACGAGGGATTTGTGGTTCGGGAGGTTCTGAAGGTACAATTGTACACAAATACAGGAAAGAATATATTAATAGGCTTTTAAACCTAGTTCTTGGACGTATTCTTGTTGAAAATAAAAATACGTTCGTATTAAGGGGATAACTGAATGATCGGGGGTCCAGTGCTGCCCCTATTTTAAATAAATAATTTGAAAAGAAACGGAGACATAGGTATTGTTTACAGTGTAAAGTGACTACGTAAAGCTTTTCTACGCACAAATGCGAAAAACGGCCACTTTTGGCGTATGTGCGTATAAAAGTTTCACGTTCTCACTTTAAACTGTAAACAATAGTGCATAAAATGGTTTGAAGGGTTATCTAGTGCCTGGTCAAGACAAAATTTTAAATGATGTCTCCGTTTCTTTTCAATTGATTTATAATGGAGGCAGCACTGGCACATTTGTAGAAAAATAAAGATAAACTATAATATAACAATACTTATTTTTAAAGTGTTTCCACGTTACATATATAATGGATTGCTCTTTTCGATGGAGTTGCTTTAATTTGCCAATAAAATTATTTTAACAAATATTGAAATGTACAAAAAATAATATAAAATTGTTAACAATAAAATTGACTCCGCGCCGATGGCGGCGATAGGATCACCAAAAATAAATAAGTACTTTTAACATTGTGACTCCTTTCTGGTTTATCTTTCAGTAAGAACTCTTTCTTTTTCATAAAATAAGAAAACTAAACTATAAGGACCCATATACTTCTTCTAATCTAAAAACATAAAATCCCTCAAATATAATTTCGTAACATTGTTTTTAACACGTCATAAGTGTCATAACATAACCGACAAATACGGCCACAACATTTCATAACAAGAAGGACGTACGATCGCGAAATCCTACCACAATATATGGTCTGAAAAAGCTGTAAAAAATGGCCTATCCAGTATGCCCGAGTATTATATTTCCGTAGGAGAGTAGCATTTGTTACCAGCACACTACATATTGTATGTGGTTGAATAATAGCCCGCAACACACTTGGGAATAAATTTCATTATGCCTTTATGTTTGAGAATTTCTTTTGTCCGATTTTTTAATTCTGCGCGGGGGTTTATCAAAAGGATTTGGATTCAAGGTCTACGCTTGCTTTCAGGCTTTTGTGACTTTGCGAGGAATTTTGATCGACGTAATGTTTTTGAGGTCAGATTTTCTTGTTCTTTTTTTGTTAAGACAGTTTTTCTACTCACCTAGTCTCTGAAATGTAATAAAGGTTTTTATTTCATATAAAATATAACTAGGAGAATCTTTTCCAATACATGGTGGACCAACTTAGCAGATACGCATTTAAAAAAAATTAAAAAAAATCTTTAATTTGTCATTTGCTAATTCAGATTCTTATCAACAAAAAAGGATAAGTAGATAGTGATTTTTTTTAAAATCTTATGGTTCTAAATCCTACATACTCGTATTTGTTTAGCAGAAATGGTTAGACAAGCTTGATTCCCATTGCAGGGATCGTGCCTCGGAAGCTCTCGATCGAGAGTTGGAGTGCTGGAAGGATGACCTTTTTGGCCTGCAGTGGGGCAGTATGGACTGAAAATAGAGTAATATATTTTTCTAATAAAAGTTACATAGTTATTCTTAACGAGCCGAAAAATTCTTTATCAAACGCGGTAGTCTGTAAGTAATTACAATGTGCCTTCCATTTTAAGATATGACTGAGAAAGAGTATGATGTACCCATAGTCGAGATAGCCACCACGTGACTATTATAGCTCAACTTAAATTGAATTTATGAACACGCGCACGTTATCGCCGGTGCCATGTTCGACCGTATAAATTCTAAGGTCCATTCTTCAGACATATTTAGCTCATAATGGGCAGCTATTGTATCGCCGTAAATAGGGGAGGGCTAGGTAATTGAAATCCATTGTTACTCAGAACTGCTGTTTATTCATAGTAATTGTTTAGAAACCATACGGGGAATATTGTTAGGAAGTAATAGAAAATAGCTTGATTTTTTTGGAGTTCTGGGTATATATTACCGGCAATGTGTTGAATTCTGGCATTGTATACAATGCCTAGGCAATGTATACAATGCCTGAATCATTGTTAGGCAATGCATTAAATGGTATGTTTGTCATATATTTCATGCCCGAATTAGTCACGGAAGGTAGGTTAGGTGGTTTTAAGGTGGTATGGTTGTGTATGTAGTGCAGTGACCATATCAAAACCTAAGGACCGGTTCCGTATTTGGACTGATTTTACCTTCGGACTATTTTATCTAAATAAATCAACTACAAAATTGAAAAATGTCGGTTCATAGTTCAGGCCCAAATTCTTATTCGTACTTAGTACTAATAGTTTTTTGTTAGATAGATTATTTCAATATTTGCATGCGCCATATATAATAACGGAGCCTTTGAGTGATGTCGTAATACAATGGACACAGGCCCGTATGTCACGGTCAAACGATAACAAAAAGAATACTTTATAAAAATCGTTTGCTATTCTGCGATTCGCTATGCCCACTATGCGAATACATTACGTAAACGATTTTTTATTTGAGCATGGTAAATGGAAAGGTCAGTGACTCTGAATTCCCAAAAACTTATTTTTGGCTAAGTTATAGGTGCGTAAAGTGTAACTAATCATGGAGACCGTACGTCAGTAGTTACATTTTTATTCTATGCTCAGAATATTACACAAATTACTATGTAAATCATAAGCCACAAAGCCGAGTATCATTATGCCAATTTGCCACTAAAGAAAAAGTATGGTTAAATTGGCAGCTACACTTACGGTCTATTTCGAAGTCCCTGCCCAGCTACAATGTAGGTTTTAATGTCGACTTGTCTACTATGAGCTGTTTAATTTCATTACAGGTAATATTCATAAAAGCTGAAACTATAAAGTCAGTAACTGTTAAATTGTAGCTGACATTTTGCGCTTTTTTCTGTTGTTTTCACGTAAAACTTGCTTCGGGGAGACGAATTTTAATGAAAGTCAAAGTAAACGATTAGGTATAGGTACGATTTGATATACTATGTAGAACTAATGGGTTTTGCGGCTCTAAACAGACAGAGGCCAAGACCACAAGACCAAAAGGCTACTTGCAGCGAGATGCTAGGGCGCTGGACGGACTGCGGCGTCGCGACTTTTGAATACAGATAGAAAAGACGAGGCACGGACGTGACGGATACCAAAAAAAATCCGTGTCTATGGCAACGCTAGCGACGCGCGAGTCCCCCAACTCGTCTCAATCCCGTTTCGTCTGCCTTTGCCCTGTCCGTTCTATGTGTTCTGCCATATATACTGATAGAATAGACAGGTTATGAACACATTTTTTTTTTTAAATGAATGATAACATTGACTTTTGCATGCCTAGATAGGTTAGAAGTGTGATCTAAAAATTGTAATAAACAACTAATGTAACCACTTTTACAGCAAATAAATATATTATTATCATGTTGGTACGCTTTTCAGCCACGGGTCCATGGGGACCCGGTCCTTTGAGGCGTTCATGGGGCCAAAGCCAACATGAAGAGGCCTTTTAGTACCTTTTTATCTAAAATGTGAGATGGCTGCATCTATGGAGGTCTATCCCTTAATGTACCATTGAGATGCACCAACGGACAGTCCTCCACAGCTGCTGAACTATTGCCAGGGAGGGATTTACTTGGTTTGGGCTTTATGGATGGGATGTTAGTGGACCGGATAATTGGGTTATGGAGTGAGATACGGACATCTACCTAAAAATCTCTCACAACATTTTAGCCTGGTAGATGGTGACTCGCTGCTCGTTGGCTACACTGCCTGTGGGCACCCTAATTAGCCACAAAGATGCGGCCAGGGCGCAACACAATGTGAGCAGCTGAGGGTGTCGAGAGGTGCGGCTCCGGTTTCACCATCACGGGGCTTACCCCCGAGAGCGGGTTTCCCCGTTATTACGTATTATAGGACACGGAACGGACGGGCGAGACGGGCTTGCGGGCGGGTGTGGGGTCTCGCGCGTGTGCCATAGTTACGGACTTGTTTGTATCTATCACGTCCGTGCCTCGTTTTTTCTTTCCGTCTGTGCCCTGTCCGTGCCCCGTCTACGTCCTACGTCTTTCCTATATGTCCAGCGCCTAGGAAAGAGGTTGAAAAAAAGAAACAGAAATACTTTGCATTCGCTTCGCATTGCCGTTTAATGTTTCATATTTGCCCGTTTCCTCAATAAGCTTTTACAATTTGTACGCGAAGAGAAGCAGTTGGTACTATCAAAGGATTTACTTGAAAAAAAAATTTTTTATGCGTCATATCATAAGTTCGACATTGATATTATTCAAAGAAATAATTGCCATAACTTAATTAAACGACTTCGTTCTCGACAATATACCTTCTTAATTCCTTTTCCTTGATATTTCTGTAGCCTCTTAAAGTAATATTATGTAACCAAACAACATGAACTCTTTTCAAAAGCACATCAAGCTAAAAACTATAATTAAAACGCGATAATTACTGTTCATCCGGCGATTCAAGCAGGCCCGACCGCAAGAGGTGTCAACAGGAAGCCCATAAAATGTAATTGGTGGAGTCATTGTTAATATTTGAACATATTGCTCGTAAAATCTCATATTTCGTAGAAGACGCAAGATCACAAATAAATTGATAGGGGCAAATCATACTGCTTGAACTAGCAACAAAAAATTTGTTTATACTTGTGTTATGGGTCTTGGATGTTTATCTATATATGTATTTGTTATAAAATATAGTATCGTTGAGTTAGTATCCCATAACACAAGTCTCGGACTTACTTTGGGGCTAGCTCTATCAGTGTTATTTGTCCCCATATATTTATTATTTATTTTTTATTTATTACTTATGGGATACTAATTCAATGATACTACGAGTATATTTTATAATAAATACAGGTAGACCCCCACCCAAGACCCAGGACAATTTGAAAACGGCCATTTTCCAACTTGCCATGGCTGAAAATCGAACCCAGAATCTCCGAGTGACGGACAAGCGTGTTAAGCAAAACGCTACGGAGGTCGTCAAACATAATAATCTGAATACAAATCCACCCTTATGCATACTAATTAGTGAGCGAAGTTCTCCGAGTCTATTTGGACAATCTGGCTTTTGTGTATGTTAAGTATGTACAGTACAAGTATATTCGCTGCTATCTCGAGTGCCTTTGATCGGAACATCATTAAATTTCCAATTAGAGACCAATATATTTTTAGGTCTGAACAATAGTATGTGAGGTCAAAGCATAGTATGGTGAGCCTCACATGAGAAAAAGGAAAGATTTAGGCAGTAGAATCCTCAGGGAGCAATGAGATGACACATATTGAGACAATTTTAATACGATTCCTTTTGTCATTTCACGTCTTTTCTCTTGACACGGTCGTGAAACCAGGAGATAGACTTCTGAACCTTAGGGTAACCACTGATCCATAGATAAATATGGCGATAGTTTTAACATGTATAGGTACAATTGGTGTCAGTGGAACATAGTTCTAAGTCTGGTTATGTTTTCAATCATTTGTACGGCTTTGTACTCGTTGCTAGGCTTTCGTATGGAATAATAAATGCCTCAGATGCTTATCTAAATCTTTTATGTCTGTCTAGTCTATTTCTTAAAAGATATATTACTATGGACGACAGGGCGAGTGTAGTACTCGTAACTAAGTCATATTTTTTGTCGAAGGAAAAGAACAAAACACGAAACAGTTTACTCGAAATCGATTTTAGTGAATCCTTTTCTGATATTGAGAATATTTAGCAATACTGACATTTTTTTTTTCCTATTAGTCACCAATATATAGAAGCACAAGTTCAGTGTTACGAGTTGAATGCTACTGCAAACTTCAGACCTGATGAAAGATGAACTTTATTATGTCTAGTTATTTTACTGCCAAAAATTGTATCCCATTGTTTCTGTCATAAATACAACAAACGTAGGGTGTCCTCTAAAATCAGCTGCTTATCTTCTCGCGCAGATCGTAAAAGGTGATCGAGGGACTTTGCAAGAGTCTGAATATTGACGATAGGCAGTTTGATTCACTTTTTCAACCTACAGTTCCACCGTCAAGCATAAAGTTGCCTTGGGATCTTATAGTCCTAGGCCAACCTCGTTAGGGATAAAGAGGTGGTATTGTATCTGTGTAAAAATATACAAGACTGTGATTAAAAAATTATTCGATCAAGTCCTCTCACGCAAACTTTTTGTAATTAAATATATTGCAAAACTTGTAACTAAGATAAATAAAAGAACTTCATTCGAAGAAGTTTAATAAAGGGTTAATCCAAAAAAGTTTCTGTTTATTAAGGCCCTCCTAACCAGTACTACACAGAAGTTTATTGGTGTAATGAACCCTTAAAAGAAGCAGAGTAACTCTGGCAAATTTAATAGAACCTTTCCTGGTCGTAATTTTTATGACTTATTTTTAGTGTCTGTAGCGCCTAAATAAATAGAAAAATTTTGCCGCTTTTTTTTTATATTTGAATGCTGACCTAATCGAGATGGTTCTTAGCTATGTTTAATGGAAATCGGTTCAGCAGTTTATTGGGTGGGGGGGGGGGCTAACGCTTGAGTTTTTTAATTTTCCTGACAAATTAACTCGTTCTACGTCTTTGTCCATAATGGTGCAGAAAAAGAATTTTACGTCTTGCAGCTCTAAGCATACAAAACCCAGAGCCTCAATACTCAAAGGCAACTTTTAACATGATTGGAAAAAGGTGGAAAAGGGAATCAAAACAGTGATGGGTTGCTAGCCGCTTCGCCTGTTAACATGATCCGCACTTTCACTCATTCTCTTGATCGCCTTTTACGATCTGAGCGGGATAAGAAGCAGAAGGTAGAACGTTCTAGGTTTTTTTCTTTTCTCCCAGACCTTGAAAGAACGTATAGCATCCATCAACTTTTATTACGAGTACGCATAGAAACATCATACGGGTAAATATATCCCATTCGTCCCCATTGGCGACGTCCCAACTGGAGACGAATGGTACAATATTAAATTTTGTGAGTTTTGATGGTCCCCACCGCGTCGTCCCCATTGAGGAAGAATGGGAATAACTATTTTTTCACAGTGCCATTCGTCCCCAGCATATGCCCCTTCATACGAACAGCAACGGCCACTTAAAAACCGCTTAGTATCGACATTTATCAAACCCAATTTACTGGACAACCAAGTTGGAAAACGTTATTTGTCATCAGAGTGCATTTAGCATGGAAATGTTTTAAATCTGGTTCGTTATCGTCCAAAGCGTTTGTCGATGGTATCGTTGGTAAAAGCTTTTAAAGCGTAGCTAAACGCCATGGGCTTTCGATAGCTGTTGCAGACGAGCGACTAAAAGGCGCGGTTTATGCTGCCCCTTATTTGTTGGGTAAAAGACTATGTATTTTAATATTTACTTATTTGATTGACACAATACAATCCTGTATTGCATAAAAACGGACATTATCTTGTAAACTAGAAAATGCACACAGGCCGCCTTATCGCTACGCAATTTCTTCCAGGCAACCTCGTTTGTACAGAAAAAAGTGATGGAAAATTAATACTGCTGGTCAATGTGAATTGTTCTACTTAAAAGTTTTATATTATAAAATAAATGAGTTACTTTTTTAAACAACTTTTTTACGAAGACCGGTTAGTTTTGCCGTGCAATGGAACAGAATTACAAAGTACCTAATAAGAGTAACTTCTAAATTTAAAACATTAGTTTAGTAAACATTCACACAACGATCTTCCTAATGTAAAAATAATTGGCAATCTAAGATTATCACAATTAACAAAGACATGATATAAGACTAGGGATGTTACGAATATTCACATACGCATATGCGAACGGTTTGCATGTTTTAAACATTTGCATCGACATTCGCATTCACATAAATCAATGCGAATGCAGGTCCTGCCTAGCCCTTCGGACCGCTAGTTCGAACGCGCCACCGCGCCGCAACTTTGCGATTCGATGATTCGCGCATAACGTGATTATTTCGACCAATAAGAAGCGTTTATTTCACGTGAGCATATTGTGATTACTTGGTTTGTTTTGTTTTAGTTGCAGTCTGTTAATAAGATAAACAAGGTAA
This sequence comes from Acrobasis suavella, assembly GCA_943193695.1. Taxonomy (NCBI): domain Eukaryota; kingdom Metazoa; phylum Arthropoda; class Insecta; order Lepidoptera; family Pyralidae; genus Acrobasis; species Acrobasis suavella. Next base: position 38,929,924 of record OW971928.1, read on the forward strand.
TGGCTTAGATAGGGTATATGGAAGACGTGCACCAACCTTTCAGATCTTCGGTCAGCGAACTCCCTGGACCTGTAGCTCAGCCAGCCACATGGATTTCACCAGTTCAGGATCACGTCACACTGGCACCACACAAGACAACGTTCGTCAAGTTCTTACTGTCCACACGCGAAAGACACCATTTTAAAACAGCCGAACGGATATGACTTACGAGCAAGGGTTTGCTTATATCGTCAGCGAAAAGCTGGAACAGCTCTTGATGGCACGGCGGTTAATTTAATACTATCCTGCTGATTGTGATCCACCGAGCGCGCCTCACTGTATAGGTACACGTCAAAGTAGGAGTTGGAAAAAGGATGTGTAGCCATACCTTGCGTAATAAATAGATTATATATAGAAATAGCACCAAAATAGTTTATTGTATTTGAAACTATTTTGGGATAACTAGCCAGTTTTCCATGATGGCACATTATATTGTTTAGACTAAAGAATAATAAAAAAATGTAGTATTACAAAAAAGTATGTTTTTTTTTGTAATATCTGATGTCTACATTCGTATTCGCATTAGCATTCGCACATTCGCAGCCTAAACATATGTATTCGCATTCGCAAATGTAGAAAATTTAACATTCGTAACATCCCTGATAATGACATAAGCCTACCTCGCCTAAACTAGTAGTTCATAAAAAATTACTGAACCGTGTGAAAATTCTAAAACATTCTCATAGACTTACTATGTGTGAATCATTTAGTTCCGAAGATGTAAAGTGTTCTAGTTTATTGAACAATGTTGACTCTCATCATTTGCGAGACCACATCTTGTGTTATAAACACAAGACGTGGTCTCGCAAATGATGTCAATACCATGCCGCGAAACTAACGCACTGAAAACCTGAATAAACTGAAAGCACTTTTGATATTTAAAATTTGTGTAAATGAGTGTGTTTAACGTGTTATTGGGTTTGAAGAATTGTGGGTGATTTGATATTTTGATAAATTTACATAAAACAGTTTTTTTAGCTTGGTTAATATTGAATAGTTAATTTTTTACATGTCTTTTAAGTTACATCTTTTTTATAAAAGAAACTGTACTTAAAATATGTATCACTGATATCCCGACGTAGCAGAAGATATACAATATATAAGTATTACATACAGAACGGAATCCATGTAATACTTTATATATTTTGCGTTATAAATTAAAATAGAACATGAATTTAAGTATAATCATAAGTACAAATATTAAAAAAACGCATGTCTGCAACTACAGTCTGTATGTGTCACAGACCCCGTCGTGATCGTGACTCGCAGTCACGTGATACGGAGTGATACATTATAGAAATATTATACCGGACGAGGGAGCCTCTTGTCACAAAGTTTCTCATAATAAAGTTCAAGTTCCTAAGTAATTACGGTTACTGGTAAGCGATTTTTTCCCTTAACAACGAACATCGACAAAAATTTCAGTAAGAAAATTTAGTGTCGGATAAATCCGACGTTCGCGGGCTTGCTGGCTTGAAATCCATTTCTGCCCAAGTGGATACAGGTTTAAGAGCTTAATGGCTATTATATTACAGACTACATGAAAAACTTTTTCAATTAGTTAATAAATTATCTTAATCCGTAATATCCGAAAAAAAATCATTTTCGAAAATAATTTTATTTGAATCAGCAGGACTTTTGTTGCGATGTGATATGGACAAAAATTCTTATGAATAAAACATGAAGCTATTACTTTGGAACAGGTGGCATAATACTTATATTGTGTTTATATTCTTGTGCGTATCTTTCCACTCATAATGTACGACATCGATAAGAACAGGGTTCTTACATAAAAATGCGTATTTCCAACACCTTCGAATATAATTGCACGGAACCTTGATGTGACGTGTAGTGAACAGCGGGCAGCAAATTAAAGTGTACCAGCTGCTTATCTTATTGCAGATCTTAGAATCATGAATCATCTCACTTATTCTTAGAATCATCTCTCTTCTTCTCAGAAGCATGTTGATAAAGGTATATATGTATATATATATATACACTATACCCATTACTATTTTGATACATTTTTCCACCTACTCGCTCTTTGGCCTTTGAGTCTTGCAGCCCTCGGCTCTGCAAGACCAATAATTTTCTGTCTTTCCTATTGGGGACAAAGCGTGATTGTTTCTAGATGTTAGATTTATAGACTAATTAATATTGTCACTTATTTAAAATTTACATTGTGTTTACCAATAGAAGCGGTTACCCAAATCACAAGCTAAGTTATTAAGTAGTTTCAAGTAGTTTGTAATTTGTAACTGCCCTAACATGACTAGTACATAATGAGTAATGTGCTCGCGCCATGACTTGCACCCTTTGTGCTGTTTCATTGTGAAATACTAAAGTAGGTACTAGCCGTTTAGGCTCCGTATTTCCTAAAGTTATGTACTAAACGTTATATTGCATATCCTGCGCCATTATGTATTTTTCAAGCTTTTATTTAATTTTTACCTGTCCCGTTGTATGTCTGTAATCAAATCTTGCAAGGTAAAATTTGACCGGCTTCCCGGTTGGAAATTTTCCACGCATGTGTATCACCCCGAAGACTTCCAAAACTTTCCTGCAACCTTGCTCAGGTCATCTGACCATCTAGCAGGTGGGTGTCCTACATATGTACATATATCGTGTGACAACTGACAATGCAATATTATGATTACATAGAGCTGTTCTAATGATGAAGCTGGGAGGTAAGTAGCCATAGCAACCCTGTAATAAAACCGACGCAACCCCATTGAGTTTGAGCTAATTACATTTGTCTTTATAATTACAAGCCTTACAATAAAAGCTTTTACGAAAATATGAAATTCAAAAAGGTTTTACTCGTAAAGGCTGTCAGATTTACATGATTCAATTCCGGCATTTTCAAGGTGTTAAAGGATACAAAAAACTAACAATGTACCTTGCTGGAATTTTCTCTCCCGCGCAGATCGTAAAAGCCGATCGAGGGTATGAGTAAAAATTCTAATTCCATTTTCCCACCTTCATGCTTTATGTGACTTTTGGGTCCTAAGGTTGAACTAGTCACGGGCCCGAACTCACAGGCGGGCGCGGCCTTAAAGCATGCTGTCTCAACTAACATTGTGTTTGGGCGAAGCAGTGAAATGAAATGCACGATAAATTCATAGTAAACCGAGCGCGTAAAAAATACGTAGTCCTTAGGGAAAAGGGGTTTTAAGCAAAAACGACTGCATTAATCGATTACAAATAAAGTTTATTAAAATCTTCGATAAATAAACCATGTCGGTGTGGATTTATTTTTTATCTTATACATTTATATCTCTTCTCTATATCTTTTTTATGAAAATGTATAATCAGACAAACGATAACATGTTAAACTTAGAATTTAAAATGTTAAACAGTGGAGAAAATCCCTCCGAAATTTGTATAGAAAAAGTATCGACTAGTTCGCTCTTAAATCCTCAGGATCTGTCTACCTCGGATGAAGACGTATGAGTGTAACTGTAATAGTGAATACCTGCGCCATTTAAAAGTCGTCTGATCACAATTCTTGGAAATAGATTTTAATTTTATTGTTTAAATATATAATATTATAATGTATACCTAGCTAAAATGTAAATCTGTATTGTAACTGCAACATAGCCAATCAGGCTGGGTAGGGACCAATACAAAACTGGGTTTCTTTCGGCGTAATCTTCCCAGCAGTAGTCGTTCCGAAATGCTAGTAGTTTTTAGCTTTTGCACTAAATTATATTTAAAAAAAATGACCTTCAATAAGAGATAAATTTATCCTTCATTGAATAAAAATTTTTGACTGACTTTAAGTAAACTTCATAGAAAATTTCAAAAATAAAAAGCGTTATTGAAACCAACTACCTCAGTAGCTGGGACACTCGGCCAGAAAGTCGTCAACATATCGTCACATACGTACGCGACATTGGACTACTTGGACCAGCAAGCCGTTGGTAAGGTTGTCGAGCGGCCTCAGGTCGTTGACCCCGGCCGAACGACGCCTGCGCAGCGTGTTCGCACTTTACATTGACCATAAAGGCAACTATGAGCACTACAGTTAAAACGAGTATGTTCTTTATCCTACTTATTTTACACAAAAGTAATATTATTCTAATCTACCCCAATAGCAATCGCAATGATATTAATGATATAGGTACATATTCAAAACGTTTATGTTTCACAGGAGTACGTTCAATACAAGCAATATTATTGTTTTTCCTAAACTGCGGAGAGTAATGGAAATCTCTGAAGTGACTGGAAGATCGAATTGAGTTCATAACAATAACATATTTACAAAAAGTAATGTTACTTGAATGATATGCTTATGGATTACCATAACTTATACTTATTAAAAAATAAATTAAAGCCGCTGGATGCGATATACAAGGATTGGTTCTAGTTTAACCTTTGGGTTGCGGTGGTCAGACGGCAGTCGCTCTCTGTAACAAGTTTATTTGCTAGGCAAATTTAAAAAACCCACTACGACACCATCAAGTGATATGATAACTGATAATAAACAGACTGACATTTTAGCGTCCAACTTATAACACTTCTCTTTTTTGTCGGGGGTTAAAAATAAGTTCAAAACTTGAACAGCATCATCTATCAGTGACCAAAAAAAACTATTTTTAAGGATACTCCAAAACCATCGAAATTTTTAATTTTTTGCGTGAATAAATGCACGCACAAAAAGACAAAGGTTCTAAAAATCATTGGTTTGTATTTTGTTGCGTTGATAAAAGCCCCCAGCAATATTTTTTCTCATTATCTTTCATGTACAGACTATATTGTCTTTGAATATATGACTGCAGCGATGCCAAGCGAACTTTCATAGTAAATTATTAATTCGTGACGGTAAAATCATACACTTTTTTATTAATAAATAAAGGAGATACATTATAATAAATTGAGAACATCGACTATATTAGTATAACGCTCAATTAACTGAGCTAAAGTCGAGTTAAACAATGGTTTGAATTTACCTTTCACTTTATTGCGCTAGATAGCGACATCTTAAATTATGGTTAAAATGGTGATAAAGAGCTGTTAAACTTTAAACCGCTGGATCGATTTTTACGAAACATAGCTAAAAACCACTACAAGAAAACCTGCTTTCACGAAAAAATAACCGCGTCGAAATCACGAGTGCTAGGATGTCACAGACAGACACACAGACAGACAGACAGGCACAGACAGACGTTAGCGACAAACTTATAACACCCCTCTTTTTCCGCCGGGGGTTAAAAATCAGTAATCTCTTCAAATCTCCTTGGTTAGGTAGCGGACCCCCGGGCTCTGAAGCGTTACTGCTGAGGATGCAATCGAGAAAATACGCTGGGATGATGACGATGTATGTATCTGTATATTTCATGTTTTGGTTTAAAAGTCTAATTTGAGATTCACATACATTATTTTTTGTCAAGATTGACTATGCACTTTTTCTCTACGGTGATAAAAATAACACTGCAGTAGCATCATAAAATTTGAGTCGTAGGTTTTGACGTTAAAAAGTTTTATTTTACTTTTATGGACACCAGGATATACAATAGGGATACGAATACCGATGAATACAATTTTTATTTTACAGTTTTTTGTGATAGATTGTCTGTTCTACATAAAGATCAAGAAAAATTGACAATCTTTCTTGATCAAAAGTTAGCTTTACTAATACTTACGAGAAAATGTTTTCTGTCAGAAATATGTATCAAAAATCTGACAACTCGTAACTTTAAACGTCCGTAAATTTGTTAGCCTAAATCAATTCCAATTCATCATCATTATCAGCCAGTCACAGGATGTCTACTGCTGGACATAGTCCACCCCCAAGGTTTACTTAATAAAGTAATTAATAAAGAAAGTGACAGTTTACACGATCTCATCATGCATAGCTACATTTAAACCATGTGACATTCAAAGCAAAATCAAGGCTAAAGAACTGGCAAAACATACAATTAAAACTTCCAACGGAAACAATCACACTCGCTCTCTAATAATAAAGTCGGAGAAAGTTTGTTTATGTTCTAGGAAACCTCTGTATTCCTCGGGACCTATTTCAAATTCAACATTGTAAATATTTGTAGATGTTTCATAAATATTGTTTTACGTATCAACCTCTATGTACGAGTATTATTTTCTTTCCTCAGGAAGATTACTCTCTATGGAATAGCTGTATTTCATTTGAGTTTTTACACAAGGTATGAGTTACTTATATTTGATAAAAAATTTTGTATTTCAACATATTTTTGTCATTCTCAGTGCATCTTCTCTTAATAAATGCCATTTTCCACAGACAGGGGCGTAACTAGCATGTGTGGCCATATAGTATCCACCGCGCATAGTGTCACCCCAATTTTCCGAAATCTACATATGACGCTGCATGTCTGACATAGCTACATCATTGACCACAGGCCTGCCTGTGCTACTTTCATTCACTTCCGTGCTTCGAACGTTGGCTCCGTCTGTTATTATTGGATCTTTTGAGAAATCTGTCACCTGCGTTGCGTTGGCCACCGCAAACGAAAATCAAAATACATCTACGTTCCTGCGATTTGACCCTAATTCCTTCCTGCTGCAGATGGTAAAGATCATATCATTCTTCATCTTTACAGTAGCTCCCAGACTAACAACTCAAATGTCCCAACAAGTCGATAGAAAGTCATATCCCGAGCGAAACCAGAATTAAAATGTCATTATGTACATTTTCCTCCAACACAATACGTGTCATTTTCGCTTGCGCTTCGGCATTGTATTTGCTTGGACTTTGTAACTATTCACAGGGTCGGTGGATGGGAAAGTGGGCTTTATCTAGTTACAGAGAATACGGGCAGGACAGACTTCAACCGGTTTTGGTCGTGGTCCGCGACGCACGACTTGCTATTGTCTAGAAATCACTTTGTGGACTTGAAACAATATTAAAGGAAATATGAGATTTTAGTTCATAGACCTGCCTCTGTCTCGCTTTGGTTAATTTATACTGTTTGAGGAAAATACACCTAGGATTTGAAATGTAAATCCGAGTTTCAGGCTTTCTTAAAAATAGGTAACGTCAGCTTTATGTAATTCATGCAAGCGGGCTTTAGCTGACGTAGGGCATGATTGGGTTTGGGTTTGAAATAAGAATCATTTGAGCTGGACGAATCAAGAGTTACTCCATAAAAAAGTACGATAGTCGTCCGATAGTGTCGTCCGATTTCTATGTCAAACCAAATAAGACTTTATCTTCATACATTAGAGCTCAATGTTGCTTGACACTGAAACGCGGATACGCAGTAACGTCCGTCTTGCGTACTGCTTTTTGAGTAACCCCCCAGGCGATTATTTTCGTTAATTCAATGCATCACGGTAACTTAAAACTTATTTTATTTCAATTATTGTTTTTAACAGCACTCCAATGCTAGATCTATTTATTTTCTAGAATATGTCTATTATCAACAATAAATTTAAGAACTAGTTTCTTGTCGGTGAAGTATTTTATTTTCGGCATTCTTGATAGGAGTATTATAAAAGAAAATTCAGAAAGCGTGTAGTGTAGCGAGGTCAAACAAGTCAAAATATCTCTATAAGCTTGAAAATAAATAAATATATACTTACGGACAAATCACACAGCGAGCGACTTGTGTTATGTATACTAACTCAAAGATGCTTTATTTTTATAATAAATACATACACAAAACCAAGACCCAGTTCAATCTGTAAAAGATCATATACCATCTTGACCTGACCGAGGATTACGAGTAAATGTTGTCGTTGATTATTGATAAACAGTTGAATTCTGAATTGATTAGTAGTTCGCCCTGAACTGTGTTTTGAATCTTTCAATGCTCTCGCCAAATCCCCTGACCAAATTTTATTACGTTCGAATTCAAAATTCTATTGGAAACTCTCTGTCTGTAATACTCATCTGCCAAAATGTCATGCAAGAGAGATTAAAGATATTTGAATTATAAACTAATAATCCAACATACACACAAAATTTAATAGAAAACTATCAGAGCAGAATTATAGGCGACCAATTTATAAAAAGTACTCGGGAAAGTGAAAATTTCATACAAATTTAATAGAAAATGAGATTTTAGACGTCTTTTGTCGCGTAAACACAACGTGGGCATTTTGTATCTACGGAACACCACACTACGTGGCCTGACATGCACTTGGCCAATTTATTATTTTTAGGCAGTAGTTTAGTTTTTATACTTAGACAATGTTAATCTTTTACTTATTTAAGTCTCGGCATTTTTATATTAAGACAATTTTCATTTTAGACTTCTTTAAATGTTGACATTATACTTAGTTAATAATACATCTCTCCAATTTTCTAACTTGACAATTTCACGTTACAGTCAATTTTATACCTAGTTATTTTTCCTGATGTTTCTTAGTCGCCAAAAGGGACAGATTGCCTAAGGTGCCAGGGACAGTTTGCGACAGGAGACGGCTACTAGATTGTACAATACAATAAAAATAAACTTTGTTAGTTAAATGAACACACAAAAAATACAAAACAAAAAAAAAACAATAAAGGTACAAAGATATATACATTTTATTTATTGCATCTAAAGCACACTAGAAAACAAATAGAAGAGAAAAAGATAAACTTAACATATCATAAAATAACAAAAGCGGACTTATCGCTATAAGTACATCTCTTTCATGAAAAAAAAAGAAAAATTCAAAGAGAAAGAAAAAATAATTCGCTTGTCTGTTCTGACTAGACTAGGGCGCTGGGCACACAAAAGACGTAAGACGCGGACCGGGCACAGACAGGGCACAGACGGGGCGCAGTCGCGTATTTTGAAAACATATAGAAAAGACGAGGCACGGACGTGACAGACACAAATAAATCCATATCTATGGCAACAACACGAAGCACCAGTCAGTTACGCCCACCCATAACCTCGATTCGCCCGCTCGCGTCTGTGCCCCGTCCGTTCTGTGTGTTCTACTATAGGACACAGACGCGTAAGCGTCTGCGGCCCATCAATGCCCCGTCTTTTCTGTGTGTTCTGCTTTGCGACGCTTCTATACATTTTGTATGAAACGGACGCGGAGCAGACATATGTCTGCGCCCCGTTCACGTCTTACGTCTTTTCTGTGTGTCCAGCGCCTTAAAGAACTTCGCGCACTTCGCTGGGTCGTTTTTATTAAGAAATTCATACGCAACTTTCGCATGATATCACGTACCGCAAAGAATTTACGACAAGACTACAATACATTCACAATCCGGCATGCATATTAAATACATAAATCATTGGGCTCACGCATACAACAGATATACAATAGAACTACCATTTTACGTGTCAAGGCTAGCTCGTACAATCGCGAACCGCAGTGTCGTTTTATTTGGTTTTATTCGGAAACTAGGACTACAAAATGCATGAGGTGAAAGTATGTTTAAAATATGAATGGTTTAAAGCTTTAAAATTTTTGTTAATGTTATTTTTTGATAAAGCCTGAATTTGATACATTTATAATAATAGAATGCTTTTTTAATGAAGACACAGGTATTCTGCGTAATCAGCTTAAAATTAATAAAATTTATTACATGCGTACATTATATCGAACTTAAACGTGAAATAGATTTTTAACAAGGTGATTTTATATCCTTACTTTAACAAATTTATTTACTAGGAAAATTAAAAAACCCCCACTTTCAAAGTTTCACCCCCAGCAACTTTTGAACAGCTGGACCGATTTTCATTAAAAGACCGATTTCTACAAATTGAACCCTTTTATTTGATACCCTACTCAGGCATAATTGCATACTTTAGGTTTTGCTCATCCGTCATAACTTTAAAACCGATTTCGATCAAACACAGCTAAGAACAATCACGATCAAGTCAGCTTTTAAGCAAAAACTCGCATCATATTCGGCTCATTCGTTAAGGCGATACGACGCCACAGACCACAGACACACAGTCACGTAAAATTTATAACACTACTTTTTCATCGGGGGTTAAAAAGATGTTTCATTCTATAAGTATACAAAAGACGCGAGTACTCACTAGTTAGCTATAACGGACCATAAAACGTTTCTAACCAACCAATAACAATATGCCATTGGAATACGGGAATAATATTCCCTACGCTATCTGTATGAGCCTATCTTTAATCTGGGGTAGCATCATAATAGCCCAATTACTGTTAAAACCAAGTGCCATATGAAATATGACGTGGAATCGTGGGATTATTAAAAACCAACTGGCCAAGTGCGAGTTGGACTCGCGGACGAAGGGTTCCGTACCATTTATCTACAAAATATCACGTTTGTTGTATGGGAGCTCCTTAAAATATTTATTTTATTCTGTTTTTAGTATTTGTTGTTACAGCGGCAACAGAAATACATCATCTGTGAAAATTTCAACTGTCTAGCTATCATGGTTCATGAGGTACAGCCTGGTGACAGACAGACAAACGGACGGACGGACGGACGGACAGCGGAGTCTTAGTCATAAAGTCCCGTTTTTACCCTGTGGGTACGGTACACTAAAGAGAAAAAAAACATTTGGTAGGTTTCACACTTAGGTTGGCTCTTTAGGCACTAAAATGAGATGACATGACATGATCATAGATGAATCGAGACCGGATACTAAAATACTTTTGTCGAAATTGTAGTTTTAAACTTCGCCAGGAGCTAAATTTGAAGACGAATATGTCTTTACGATTGGGTCCCAGGTCGCCTCGAATTCCCGGTACTTTGTGTAAATTTAGTTATCTCGGGTCCCTAGACTTTGAAACTGTCGAGACTTCCCAATGAAATATGAGTAATATGACACATTCATTGTACATACATTCGCGTTCGCATGTTGGCTTGGTCAAATAATAAAACACCACGCGGTCATGACGATTGCATTTTGAACTCCTCAGAATTCAACTCCTAAATTAAGGAATCCTGAGGATTCAAGACGAATCTTCCACTGGTATCAGTAGACGAGATTTTAACATTAGCAGCGAATTCATTGTAAAAATCAGAAAAATAATAATTTTGTTATTGTTACTGGCTGTTAGTTTATACGTATATTTAACTAAATGGAAAACTACTTCTTCGTTCACATAACATCCACAAATATGATTCTGGGATTACGAAGCGCGATGATAAAGTATTTTAAAACAACACATGAAAAATTTGATATAGTTTAGTTTAAAAAATAATTCTACAAACTTCTTTTTAGTTCCATTAGCAGTTTGATTTACCTGAAACAAAAACAGTAAAGTTAGCTAAATATAATAACAAATATAATATGTCCGTCTGTAAGGTATACTCTATAGACCTTTAATATTGTAACTAATATTACTTTGACTGAAAATAAAAAGATTTGATTATTTAATTTGTATTTTAAATAAACATATACTAATTAAGTACTAAAATTATACATTTTGTTTCTAAATAAGAAAACCTTAAAAAGAATATTCAAAAGTGTTTTAATAAAGCTCCGTTTAAACTTAAACAATACATTGTAAGTTTTGCATAACTTCTGCTAGACATTTTAATAAAGTTTTAATTACAGCCTACATTTTTCAGAAACATTGTAAGGCTTATTTTGTTACATTTTTTAAAATAATATAGTTAATTTACTTGCCAAGAAAACTATGTACGTACGTGAGAATCTTATTAAATAAAAATGTTATATCATTTTTAACTTTTTTTCAAAATTTTAGTACTGCTTAGTATTTTAGGTAATAATGACAAAAGGCTATTTTAATGCGTGTGTTTACCATTTTACATAAACAGAAAATACCTCAAAAAGATTTTTTAAAGTACAAAATAGTTATTTAATAACGCAGGAATTATTAGCACTTGAAATATTGCTATGAGGAAGAGCGGGAGCGTGGTGGGGACATCTCGCTATCTCTTTCATACGCGCGAGACTTGATAGCAGTGACGTCAAGAGCGATGTACGTTTTTTAATCAGATTTTACGAGTAACAGCTTATAACTTACGTATTTTAGAGCAGATAAAAAGAAAAAAAAATGGTTTTGGTTACGAATTATATGTTACTTATTGATATAGATAATAAAAAAATAGATTAAAATACCGTATCATCGCCTATATTTTATTAAAATAACTTATTAAATAAAATAACAAAGTATTTACGTCTATTTATACGAACAGCTTTTGAACTTGGGTTTCAAATCTAAGACCGATTTGCTTCATTACACAAGCAGTTAAATGTGTACCGTCAGCAAAACAGACCGGAAACCAATAAATAAGGGAGCAAACACACCGTGTTAATCCAGGAATTACGAAGCTCGGAAGCGAACATGTATTTAATACTTGCTCATTAATTGAATTAAGTTGCCCTTAATAAGGTGCAACCGGCTTTAAATTGTGGTGGTTTTTGTTTTGTAGATGCATAGATACATACATTTTTTATAACATTATTACGTCTTTACCCGTAACGGAGCAGTCAGAGCTAATTAGTGGATGTGGGCGAAAAGGAAAAAAAGGAATGGAAATTCATGTGTGGGTTATAGTGATGGAATGCTTTTCGCCCATTCGCTCGGAGTTTTTGGTCAGCGCAAGAAGAGAACTACTGGTACACAGTATCTTTTTTTCTTTTCTTCCGAATAAGTAAGAAAGGATACATAAGTTTGAAATTATTAAATTAATTAGCTACCTTAACCACAGAATAAGTACTAGTATTCACGTACAGAAGTCTTACTCAAAAAAGGAAATATCTACTCAATGTGGTACTTAAGGGGCTACCTAAATTTCCCGGGGTCCAGTGCTGCCCCCATTTGAAATAAATCTATTGAAAGGAAACGAAGATTTCATTTCAAATTTTGTCTCGATCAGACCCTAGATAACCCTTTAAACTTTTTTATGAACATGTTTACAGTTTAACGTGAGAACATGAAGCTTTTCTACGCACAATTGCGAAAAACGGCCACTTTTGGCGTATGTGCGTAGAAAAGCTTTTTAAATGATATCCCTGTTTTCTTTTAAATGATTAATTTCAAATGGGGGCAGCACTGGACCCCGGAAAATTCAGGTAGCCCCTTAATGACGCTATGTTTTAATTTAGCTCGCGTCAGAACTCCTCACCTCTTCGTTTAGATACCTATTCATTCTTATTACTCTGGACAAACGATTCATATAACTGAATTTTCCCCTCCATAATGGTCGCCGCACGCATAATAATAATGTAGATATATCTTCGATACTAAAACGGGGAGTGACACAGGCCTGTCTTAACTACTTATGTATGTATGAAGCACAGAATGGTGACTGAAGGGAAGAAAAAGAGGGGAAATAAAACTGAGGTTTTTTTTTGATAAAATAAAAAATATGACAATCTTGCTTTTTTAATGGTAAGTTCACACATTGAAAGCTCTCCATCGACCAAGAAGTGAAAAACAGTCTTAGGTAGACAAATGACGATTAATCTTTGTGTAACATGTCAAGTGATCTAGTCACCATCTTTGTAAAACGAGTATTTTAAAACACAAAAACTAAATAAGCACACCAAACGAGGCCATTCCGAAGGGTTAATAAAACCGCGTCGATCGGCGTCAGCGCATACAATCTTTCAAATGACTCATTGACCACAACCGTGATTCAACTCTGACTGGTCATTGTGACTCAAAATGTTGCTCAAGACTTTTGTCTTGCTCTGACGTATCGGGAATTTCAATGGTGAAAGCGAGATGTGAAGTTGTGAAAGAATTTTGATATTCAAAGCATAACTGTAAAATCTTGATGTTTTCGGTGAAATAAGAAAAGGCAAAGTTTCGTTCGCAAATTGCGTCAAATATTTCTGCCCAAGATGCGGTAGTGACATCGTTAAAAATTTCGATCGGATTTTGACGCAAAAGCACGAGTTCAATTCTTACATTATCACCAGTAGGAGATAACAAAATTTGATAAATTGGGCCTATTTCCAGCAGTGGGATTAAAATATGTCGATAATGATGTTAACTTATAGAACCGAAAACATAAATAAGTATGTACATAATTACAAATTTGTAATAAAACATAATACATTTATCGAACACTACCCATTGAGGTCCCATTGCCAATATGAAAAAGTCCGTGAGATAACGTGAGACGAGTCAACTCCTATTGTCGAAAAACAAGAAGTCGTGTGCGTTTCGCTTAAAATCAGAGCCCTAAAAGTTTTCCTCACGCAAAACATGATTCATCAAATATTAATTTGCTAAGTGGATTCGTCATAGACTATCAAGTCAACTGTACCATCACAGTCAAATACTGTGATGGTACAGTTGACTTGATAGTCTATGACGAATCCTCTATGATTAAATTGATTGAGTACATTTGATTCTCAGAATCCGCATGATTGATTCATAGTCATACTTTTGAATGTTTACAAAATTTTTCCTTGGCTAAAAAACCATAGATTTTTTGGAATTTTTCGGTAGCTACATTAATTTCGCTTTAACCACCTTCACGCCAAACATCACACTAAGCGTAGCTTTTGTCTTACGGGACCAAGGTCTTCGCCTATAGGAGTAATAAATTAGTTTTCTTCAGCTAACGCATATGGGAACTCAACAACGTAATTACTCGTAGGCGAGCCCCACATGGCATGATCTACAGTACGGTAGAGGAGAGTATGCTCTCCTCTACCACATACATAAAACAAAATAAGAACGTTTATTAGTGATTATGATTACAGCGCTGATATAAAAAAAAATGGAAGAAGGTATTCTGAATGTGCTATCAGTATGAGAAGGGGTGAATGTGCTATCAGTATGAGAAGAAATGCATCAGAATTATAAGGAAGAAAAGTGTGAATTTAAAATTTCAATTTAGAAATTAATTTTGAAAGGTGGACGGATGACGGTGTGACGATGGAGAAATGAGGTAAGTTATTAATAAATAACATGCAGGATGGAGTTTTAATGAGTTTTAATGCAACATCGTTTACATAGACCTTTTGTTTACCACTCTATGAATCGGCAGATTTGAAGGTTTACTAGACCAAGCGGTGAATAAATGGTTTATGCTGTGCGTCAGGAGTTCACTAAGCGCGACTAGTACCTACGTTTTTCCTTTTTCCCCAAACCAGCATCGAAGATTACGCAATTCATTCGAATATCAAACAAACTAAACCTAAGTCATATAAAACCAACATAATATTCCCCGCAGAATCTCCATATGTATGTAGGGCTATTCATTCAAGTGACCCAAACATTTTGTCCATGGACATTCGCCAAATAGGCACTTCATCAAAACGTGAAGGAGCACCATTGGGCGTCTTCAATCTCGTGTTGTAATCTGGCTGCTTTGCGCCGTAATAATGCTGTTACGTCCGTTACGACAATTTCTCCTAGCCTGACATATTGCTATAAGGCTGAGGACATAGTTAAATCTAATAAAAACCTTGTCTCAAGTGTAAAGTCCCTTATGCCTTGTTTTTTCAAAATAAGACGTTGTTCAGTTGCTACTGGCGTACAATACTTACCCTTTATGGCCCAAAAAATACCTACAGGACATAATCTTACAAACTAGATGCGCAAAAGGCGACTGAATCGCTAAGCAATTTCTGCCAGGCAACCTTGCTATATAAAAAAGTCAAGGGTTAGGTAGGCGTACTTTGCTCTTATGACGTTTTTTTGTTAAGTTACATTTTCTTCCTGTCGACTGTAATAAATACGCAAAGAGAAATTGGGCCATGATATTGAAAAAACTAAAAATTCCGTTTAGCTAAGCGTTTAAGGACGTTTATAAGAGGACGTTTTTTTTACGCATGTATTTCAATATTTTACGGAATTAAGTAATACATCATCCATAATAGATAGAACTTCCTCAAGGAATTGAGCCGGTGAATCAAAGTCAGCCTGTGTAATTGCTAGTGGCAATTGGGTACTTTCCTGGATCAACAACAAATTATTTGGTAATGCTAATGCTTGGGCCGGACCTGCGCCTATCGTCACGAAGCTTCGTGCTATTACACGATACACGCAAATGTGACCGGCCATTATTGGGTCTCGTCCTGAATATTCGGACTTCGTGTTAGGTAGTTACCGCGCGGGTGGCGATACATCAAAGGATTTAAGCACGCTATCAATTCGCTCTGCGTGGTCGCACTTACGTTGTTAATTTTGACGTTTGTTTTCAACTTGTTCAGACGCGTGCTGTGCGACGTTACCACGGTTGTTAATGCGTAAAAATGGAGTGGAACGATAAAATGGTGTTAAAATTTTTAGCTTTTTCTTTCTAGGTTTCTTTTTAGGTTTCAATAAATGCATTATGTAATTGTTAGCACACATGTTAAAGAAAAGAAAGTCGTCATCCATATTTAAAACACGTAGATGACGCCATCTAGGATTATTGCCAGATAGTTCGTGAAAAATAACGAAGCCGCTAGAGTGACTAGCGCTTTATCGCGATAACTTTTTAGTGTACAAGACGTACGAAGATTCGTCGCGAATTGCTTCGGGACGATAGGCACAAGTGCGGCCGAAGCATAAGAAAATAATATCTTTCAAAATAATATCACTTGTCTTGATTTATCCATTAACTATGTGATTTTTGATTTATTATTGTAGAAACACTGATAATTTGACACCAAGAAACTATGACCCATAATTCTATTTTTCATTCAAACCCCACAGAAAATGTTTGTTAGTCGTTAAGAAAAAAGTATCTGATTTGAGTTGATGGAATACAATAGCGAATTGCCACAACATCAAATCAAAATCAAATCATCTTTATTGTGGAAACAGGTTACAAGAGATCTTTAAATAAAAATACAAAGTACCACTGTGACCTGCCCTTGATGGACGTACAATAATAATAATAACATAATTAAATTAGGTCAAATTTTTAGGTAAAAATTAGTCAAACATGCTTACAAAATAAAATTTAGTAATTAAATTAATCATTATACATTTCAATATCAATAATAAAATAATATAAAAATTCAAGTCAAATTATCTTCTAAGTACCTATTCTTTTGCAGTATAAAAACATTTTCAGTCAAGAGTAATTTTAAATTAGTTTTAAATGTCATAGGATCTAAAGGTTTAAAATGATCTGGCATTTATTGAAAATAATGGGGGCATCCAAACCAAAAAATATATTTTGCTAAATGAGTTAGGCAGACTGCTTTTTTGTTTGTTTTTCACGTTAGAAAGATTTTATGTCGGCTAGATTTCTAGCAAGCTTTCTTTACGTAAGTATCAATGATACGTACACGTAAAATAGGGATTTTAAGGCGCGTTTTTCTTTTTATTTTCTTCCATGTATCCTGCGCGAAATGTTATTGTTCACCCTCACATATTTTGTCATTTATGATGCGCTTAGCGAAAGCGCGAGTAATATTTCCCTTTAGATGCGGTAAGCTGCCGTTCCGGTTCTTACTGGATTTTCCGGCTACAAGCGATTGCCGGGATTGTCGTGTGATAGGGTTTTGTTGACAATTGAGGGGCCGCAATATTATTTTTATGATAAAAAGTATAAGTCTTGCAAATAAAAAGTATAAATATGATTCAGATCACCTTTTTATAATTTTGGTATAATGTGATTTTGAGTATGTGATGTGAACTTTTTGTATTGAATGTAGTCTTGAGGTTGTTCAAAAGGTATGTGGAAACATTTCTTCAGAATTCAGTATTATGGATAAGGCACTCCTTTGCAACTGTTGCAAGTGAGAGTATACGTTTAAATACTTTTTCAATGAAACATAGCGACATACGAAGTCGAAATGTAAGAAATCAAAATAAGTTTTTCATCATCATCATCGTCAGGTTTCACCCTCTGCTGGGCATAAGCCTACTTCTTACATAAGTTCTTATTTTCTGGTAAAGTTATTTTTACAACTGATATAAGTATCAATCAAACACTCTCTAAAAAGCAGACAAAATAAAAACGTTACTCAAGAACACTTTCAGCTGTACTCTGTATTACAGTGATTTATCGGTCCAAAAGTTAAGTGTATTATGTTTTCCCAGACAGGCAGAAAAACACACAGAAAACACGTCACTTTTTACGAAAAAAATCGTTCAAGACCGCGACATGGCAACTTGAAATTTCGACCAATGATGTTATTTTCTTAAGATCTCGCCTTAAAAATATTGAGAATATACATGCTCCAGCTGTATCTATATTTGTGGTATGCAAAAGCGTGTAAAAGTATCGTTTAATTCCGTTAGAATTTGAATAGTTGCGTCAGCTAGTGTTTATTTATCTTAAACTTCTCGGTATTCGAAGGCTCGGTAAGCCGTTGTTCTCTGTCATCGCTAGATGAGTCGGCGACGTTAGTTGCCTTAGCAGCCTAGATTTTGCCTTATTTATTTCGATTTAATTTCTTACACGAATATAACGTTGCAATTTCAAACAAACCTGCTTCAGATCAAGATAACGTAAAAAGTCAAGATCGAGAATCAAGTGCTTGTTATAAGTAAATGCGCTTTATTATAAGTGTTTTGAGCCTTGGTGGTACATCTACAAAATTCTTCATCTAAGGTAGAACATCTCAACACTTTAACTTTATTCTTTGATAGATTTAGGTGTAAGTTTTTTTCCCTCGGCAGGATTTAGGTTGAATAGAACACGCGAAGTGTCAAGATAACGTAAAAAGTCTTTGAACTTCTTTTTATAGTAGAAATTTTGTTGAAAGAGGCATTGAATTGAAAGTGGGTATTTTCTACTAAGAGCAGAAGAAACCTTGCCAAGTTCATTTCATTTGTTTGAGACTAGATTTCTTGTAGTTTGGAAACAATAAACTGAAAAACTGTAACACATTTCAGAACAAGGAATCTTGTAACGTTTTTAAAATCTTGTTTGTGTCATTTTATTTCTTTTGAGTTAGCTACGAGTACATGTTTGATTTATTAACTTTCCTAAAAATTACTGCCATCTAACGATGACACGGAACATACATTTAGTTTCTCAACCGCTTCCCGGTAACGGCTGAGACATGTAGGTACTTATCAAAAAATTACCATCGTTGCTTGGGTCCAAAAACAAAGCCATGACAAATAACTATTTCTTAAGTATATATCTCTTATGTACCATTCTAAAATTTCCCTCACTAACCCACCTTAAAAAGAGCAAAACCATCGACCTTAACTTCAAAATCTAGATTTATGGTTCGCTAAGCAGTCCTAATCAAATCTAGACTCAGATCTAGGGTAATCGAGTGCCGCAATTTGCTGTTACGTCATAAACGTTCACTCGATGCAAAAACCACTCGTTCTTGGCACAACGGCGTTTATAATTCTAGCTCGATGGATTTGGCCTTGTATGACGCATTGTAATGCATTGGAATGCAATAGTTTTTTATCCGCCTATGTCCTTTTAAAATAACCATGAAACCTGGATGTCTAAACAGTGTATACTATTAATTTTTAACAATATTTAGGATTCATGAATATGTACAAATATATATACAATATTTTAAAAAAATACCGACTGCCTTTTTATATACCAATATCACTCTCAGAATTAAGACGAATCTAATGACACCTCTCAAGCCTAAATCAGAGTCAGTTCAGGCCGCAGATCTTGCCAAACTACCTACTCTCGAAAAACATAACCCTCCTTCTGGCGCAGTCGGGTAAAAAGAAGACGCAAAGGAACGAGAGAGAGGCAGGTATGCAAAAGATATATTTAAGAGTGTTGTGTGTGTACAAGTGTTCTGTAAAAGACAACTAACGACAAATATACGTAGGTACACACGCGGAATCACCAAACCACTCTGTAGCAAAAATATGTCACCTAATAAAAACGTTTAGTAATGTGTAAATTACTAATGTTTACTGAGGTTTGATACTCAATTAATCAAAAACATACTGAGAGTCAAACAAACATTTCGAGCAGCTTTCATTATGATTCTCATAATATTTTCCGTGTACCATTTGTTTATTTTCCTAGCAAACAGCCTACATTATCTTGCTCGGCGATGAGTAATTATACAATTAATTCAACAAGGCATCTAACTTCGAGAATAAGAAACAACTCCAGTTGTTTGCGAATTTTGCGAATTCAGTCCGTTCACGGCAGTTTGTTACACGTAGCCCTATTTTTCGTACTGAGGGTAATTTGTACTAAATTATAGAGGCTAAGGGTATGAGTAAAGCTAGCCTGGACATTCTTCTTCCTAACTTCGTCCCATTTACGTGGGGTCGGGACAGCATGCCAATCTTTTCCATTTCCTTCTATCCTCCATCTATCCTTTGTCGTGGTACGAGACACCTTTTTTCCCACATCATTTTGGCATTCCTCTGTTCCTAAACTAAAGCTAGCCTGGACTTTTGCACCAAAAGCGAAACGACATACGTTTGTGGTTTTGTACCCGCGTTGCAATGTCAAGCAAGCATGAGCGGTACTTAAATATGATATAGTCTAATTCGGTTTGGCATTGAAATAAGACGTCACTTTCGTGTCATTTAATAGAGTAACGGGTAACGGTCGTGATTCTCAAGGTTAACGTGAGACAGTCGCTAGTAAGACCACGGCCGGCTTTTACTTTTCCACTTCGCACGGTCTTCGCTTCCTTGAGTGTAATGTGAGACCTTTGGAAAAGTCGGCAAGCGAACTCCGAGCTCAGAAGCAGCAAGACTTAGGATGCAACTCGAAACGCGCTACGATATCGATAAGAGAGAAGAATAGCATGGGTAACTAAGTGGTTAATTAGGTATAATAAGGATCACGGGTCTTTTCACACCAATATACTGGGAGGCTTGCGTGAGAATACAGATCCTTTAGTCAAGTTGATGTAAAATGGTCGGTCCCGAATCCCGCCTAAAAATATCCCTGGCTGGATATACCAATCCAAAGGATCTATATTATTAAATCTAGAGTGATTACTAATAGGCAATGTATAAGACTATTTCGTGTGTATGGCCGAAGAGGCTTAAAATTTAAACTTTATTTTTAATACCGAGAGAATGCACTCTCGGTATATTTCAACTTTGTTGAATATGGACCCGTTGTTTCGTACAGTTTGAGAAAAGTGGGTCAAAAATTCTGCAAAATTCAACAGCCAGTAAATTTCAACATTCCCGAATCCCTCATTATCTGCACGACTGCAGTCCCGTAAAACTCGTTTGATCTCTGACTGATCTGACTGACATTGAAACTTGTTAACGAGTCACCTGATACCAAAGCGTCCCAGTAAAACAAATGTTGCGAATTTCGATTCCCCAAACGTCTTCTCTTCAAACCCCCGAAGTGTTAAGTTTTATTCAGTGGTCCATGTGTGTATTTAGGACATAACTAGATGTCTAAGTCGATTTAGGTGTTAACGTTATTACCACCAAAAGTACATATTAACAAAAAAAAAATATACGAACGTAGTATCGAAAGAGAAGACTAGATTTTGTCGCCGTTTTTCTCAACCAGACATAACAATAGCGCCTTTCTCAGACTAATTAATTTATGTGTTTGCTAAAGGCTGACTGGAAGAGAATGCACCAAGTTTTGTTACATTGTCATTGTCATCAATAAAGATTAAAATAAACAAATAGTTTTTGGTTCTCCAATGTTTTATTATCCACCATCGAAAAGGTTATTCATTGCGTAGATTTTGGTTTATTAAGTCCTGCTTAAAAAAAAACATATAATCTCTAGCATAACACTTATACATGTCCAGTTTAATCAATTGTTTCATCAAATTATGTCAGCATCAAATAGGTATAACTTGCGTGCCGTCACGTCACGCTTTATAAAACGCATTATTTACATAATATGGGATTCTGTCTTTTTCACACATATGGCGCAGTCTATACGTATATCTCTTTCATTTCTATGGCTCAGTACTAATGTTGCATTCTTATGCTGCTTGCATAACCACATTCTGCTTTATTACAAGGTCAGATCGATCTATGTTATGATTTAGCTGGTTTTAATGTATCTTCATATGAACTATGATTTTGTCTCAATTAAAAAGGTACATTGTCTTCTTCTCTTCTTATTTAAGAGCTTAGTGACTGTTCTTGGTTAAGCAAGCGCCATTTCTAGATCATTTATCTATTAGAAGAATATTACAATTCCAACTCTTTTATTTACGCATAACATAGCTAATAATAGTCCTACTTCTATTAAATACACCTGATTTAACTATTTATTTCGACACGCTTGATCGAAGTCTCGGGGGACAAAAGAGCCGGCGCGCATTTCGTACAGCGTTTAAGTATTGCTATCCCACGCGTGAATGCCGCTAGCCTCTTTGGTATTTTGCCCAGTGACGGCAGCGACTTGGCCTTAAGTTTTTGTATAATTTAGTACAAGTTATTTTCAGGTTAGTTAGTTTTAATTTGAGGCTGTATTTTATTCAGTTATTCAGTTTGTATAAGCCTTTTTAATGTATATTAAAAATATATGATGTTTTTTTTTTTTGCCACGATTGGGACCCCCACGTGTCTCATCTTCGCATCATCTCATAACATGAGTGCTGCATCAATAGGTATCAATTGTGCTACGGCGACTTCGAATTATTTTGAATCACCCTGCTGAATTTTCTCAACACATCTCTCGTGTTAAGGGGCTACCAAAATTTTCCGGTGTCCAGTGCTGCCCCCATTTGAAATAAATAATTTGAAAGGAAATGGATATATCATTTAAAATTTGGCCTTGATCAGACCCTAGATAACCCTTTAAACTATTTTATGAACTACATTGAACAAACATGAAGCTTTTCTATGCACATACGCCAAAAGTGACCGTTTCTCGCAATTGTGTTTAGAAAATCTTCACGTTCTCACTTTAAACTGTAAACAGTAGTTCATAAAATAGTTTAAAGGGTTATCTAGGGTCTGATCAAGGCCAAATTTTAAATGATATTTCCGTTTCCTTTCAAATGATTTACTTCAAATGGGGGCAGCACTGGACCCCGCAAAATTTAGGTAGTCTATTTACCTTCAACCATTTCTTTTACACATTTTTCCTCTCAGGAGCTTGTTCCACGCCAGTTACAAATCAGTCAACGCGGCCACTAAAAATACGACACCATATATTTTTAGAGTAAACATTGTAAGAGCTAAATGTCACAATACCCTTTCTAAGTGCACCGGATGAAAAGTGTCATGTATGGCGGCATGGCAGTGACACACTTTCCTATTTCGCTAGTACACGTGGCTTGCGTGTCGGTTATGGCGCTGTACGGCTTCTGCAGCTGGCCATGGCTATTGTATTGTATAAGAGGTATAATCTGGATTTTCTTATTGTGTAGTAAATCTATATACAATGTCCTTTTTAATTAAGTACAAATATTTTAGGGGGTGATTCAGTCCATCATTATGAACAACTTTTCACAATAAATGTTTATCGAAATACGCATTTTTTTTTTGCATTTTTCGTACTAACTATATCACGTGAATACTCCGATTTTTATGAGCACCAAAAATTTTTTTTTCGAGTTTCGGTATATATTTATTGGGAAAAGTTGTTCAAAATGATGGACTGAATAACCCCTTAAAATATTTGTACTTAATTAAAAAGGACATTGTATATGTATACATATATGAATAAAGTAAAAAGTACGACTTTTGTCAGGGCTTGCGTGTGCATTTTATTTTACCTACTTGTCATCTTGTAAAATCTGACACCGGTGGCCTGAAAAACAAAACCTAGTAATAAAATATATTTTTTTATATACTTATCAAACCTAGAATAGCTAGTTTCTTTCGTACTAATGTGGGAAAAAAGAAAAACAGAATAAACCAGCTACGTTTCTTTTCGCGCAGATCATAGAAGCTGTTCGAAGATCAGAGTTTTTTTCTGAAAATAGCAAAAAGCGGTTTGTTTTAATTTCTTGTTTTATTTTCGTTTTTACTTTTGCGAATAGACTGCTTTTTGCTTGATCATGCAAAGTTAAAACGATGTCCAAAACTGATTCTCCACAACAGGGGTCGATGAACTCGATCCATTGTTTTGTGAATTATAAATAGGAGGCGTAATTTTTTTAAATTTCTATTTAGCTAAGCGTAGCATTAGCATTTGGGTTTAGAGAAACTGTGTAATAATTATGTTTCTGTAATTTTCCAGAAACGTTTGCAGGGAAGTTAATTCCGCTTTTGCGCCCAAACGACTGAAAGGATTGGAATTAAATTTGGCAAGTAGACAGCTCTTTATCGGGATTAATACATAACACATTTTTAATTCCGGGAAAATATGAGAAATCAAAACCAAAGCATACACGTTACACATCTAAACCTACAAAAACATATATATTATGCAAACTTCACCAAACACCAAATAAACAATAAAAAAAGTTAAAAAATAATATTTTGTTAGACTATTCAACTCTGAAATAATATGACTTAAGAAAATTACAAAAAACTTTCACACACGAAACCACTTTCGTTCGATTCGTTACGACTCATGAATTAAAATTTCGTATGGCCATAAATATACAAACGTACGGTATAAATAACAGCTTTGTTCAGTCAAGTACCACCACAATAAGGCAATAATAAAAACTGAGAGCTTTCAACCCCTCGTAAAGATAATAACTCCACGCCCAAAACACAAACTAGCGCCATTAAAAATATAAAGCTTCTAAACAAGTGCGTGCGGCCAATAGCTCTATTCTTGAACTGAAGACATTTTTTAGAGTAGAAACTTGCCAGGCCAAATGCTTTGAGCTTATGTTAGAGATAGTGAGTTAAAAAGAAAGGCATATTAAACTCTTCAGTTGATAATTTTATTTGGTTTAAGGGCCACACACACATACACCGGCATGAGCCACTAATGTCAATGAGGGGCTACATAAAACAAGGGCATATAGTCTGCTTATAGACAAATGATTAGTTCTATGAGACATTTCGCTTATAAACTAAAGAACCTATGAAGTTATAATATTTACTTCTTTACTGTTTGTAGTTTATGTTCAAGACACGGTGAATAAAACCCCTAAGTTTGGCTTTGAAGAGTTCGTACGAACTGTTTAATGGGCGAGGCGTTAGGCCGTGCGGAGTCAAACTTCAGGCCAAAGAAAAGGTCAAGTCACAGAAGGGACTCTCGTTTCTGAACTGGGTTCTGACCTATATTGCTTTATTTTGTTACCTTGACTTTCAGACTTTGACTCTTGTAGCTGGCAGGTTTTTTTATACAAGTAAGAATGCAAAAAACCACACGACCCACTTCTGCAGTATCCACTTGTATACGACCATTGTATTTAAATACAACGCCCATTAGTTAAAAACATCATATACGATGACGCCATCATTTCAGTGCATCTTACTGTCTGCTAAACAGATATTTATAAATACAAGATGTATGTGTGTGTACTCACAGTCTGATTCGACCGAATCTCAGGACGTGTTTTGAATATGATATCAGCATTTACCTGAAAAGAAAAAAGTATGTTTACATGTAAGTTTTTTAACAAATATCTCCTAATGAAACCGTCTCCAAAAAAACCCAGCGATTTTTTCGACGCTTCGACACACATAGACATGCCATCATCAAATAGATGATCTAACAAAGGAAAGAAATACGAGAAAGTAGTGGAGTGAATACGAGAAAGTAGTGGAATATTGACTCTACTACTTTGTTTTTACGTTTCATAAACGACAATAAGCGTATGTAAATAACAGTTGCAACGATATCAGACTTGATGCGAGTGAACGTAAAGTTCAAGACTGCAAGAGAAACCGGTATGGTAGAGATGACATTAACCGGAGGCAGCGACGGTACGTTGAAAATAATAACCGAGATAAATCGGCCATTGATTTGTCACTAAAATTACCATATTACCAGTGCAATAATATGGCATCTCTTTCATATT
Organism: Acrobasis suavella; assembly: GCA_943193695.1. Taxonomy (NCBI): domain Eukaryota; kingdom Metazoa; phylum Arthropoda; class Insecta; order Lepidoptera; family Pyralidae; genus Acrobasis; species Acrobasis suavella. The sequence continues at coordinate 38,955,627 of OW971928.1, forward strand.
GATGCGTCAAGAGTGAGGCAAAAAAATAAAAGTGTATACATGTATAAGTTTTCTCAGTATCAACTGGCCGAAAATTCTTCTGTCCGTCTGTCTGTCTGTCTGTCTGTCTGTTCTCACCTACAGGTCGCATTCCTAAACCGATTTTCATGAATATTTTTGAGCAGGTTCGATTATATAGAATAATATAATTAGATTATATAGAATTTTTTAATCGAGCCAGTTTTTCGAAATTAATAATGGCGGAATTATGGGGGTTCCCAACTTAAAAATTCTAAAAACAGTAGAATCCCATCAACTCCCATCAGATCACTTAACTTTAATATAAGGCGCACATAGAAACGACGTAAGACGCAGACGGGGCGCGGACGGGGCACCGTCGCGACTTTGAAAACATGTAGGAAAGACGAGGCACAACATATACAAAAAAATCAGTATCTATGACAGCACTGGCGACGCGTTATTCCCGCGCCTAACCCTGTTTCGTCTGCTCGCGCCCTTGTCCCGTTCGTTCTGTGTGTTCTACCATAGTGTGTCTATGCCCTGTTCGCGCCCCGTCTTTCCTGTGTGGTCTGCATTGCGACGCTTCTTTACATTTTGTATGAAAAAGACGTGAAGGAGACATAAGACGTGAAGGAGACATATGTCTGTGTCTACGTCTAACGTCTTTTCTGTCTGTCCATCGCTTTAAAGGTCAATAAATTTATCACAGGTTATAAAAGATAATTACATTGACGGTCTAACTAACCACGCTGTTTTAACAAAGTACCCAGCGATTTCCCCTGACATTTCTCACGTCAACAACAATAATAATTACACGTCATCAGCACCGATTTGCATATATGGTGGAACAACTTGGCTCATACTACATACATAGTAAGTAGGTGTAGGTCAGAGTATTCATAAGACTCCCACGCTTGAGATTCGTATGAGATAACCATCTACTCGTAATTGTTCGGTGTTAAATTGTATGATGCATGCAATGAGAGCAATTTCTTTGTATGTTTAAAAACGTCAGAAGATAAATTGCTGCCTGGTTTTCAGGTTTATAAGAAGAGCATCGAGATCGTTTTTTAGGCCGGCCACATAGAATTGTTCTGTCCGAAAATTTCTGATGGCTGCTGCTACCACCCGCACACCTATCAGAAATTTCGATCCGGCGATTTCGAATTTAGTACGCAGTTGGCCGTCAACGTAGATGGAACTGGGTTCATCTATTTAATAGGCATGATGACGGAAAAATAAAACTGGACAATCGTAAAATTTTTTGAAAATACACTTGGCGGATGGGAAGCAGCATACAACGATTTGAATTTTTTATTATTTTCTATTACGAACGGATACCACATTTCGTTTAAACAGTGGTATCCGTTCGGAATAGAAAATAATTAAAAATTCAAAGTAATACCAGTGGTATTCATTCGTGGTATTGGATTGGAATAAATCCATACAGATTTATTCCGATCTAATACCACGAACGAATACCACTGGTATTACTTAGAATTTTTAATTATTATAACAGCATCTGTGCAAAATCTCTTTATATTATCTAGTGCAATCACTAACCCATCTACTCAATGTGGTGAGTATTTGCAAATCCTGCCTAAATTGGGAGAGGCCTTAAGTCCAGCATTGCACTAATGTGAGATTGATGAGTAATTCTTGCAAGCGTTATTTTTCTATTTTTAAATAAAATTATCCCAGATTCTCGATAAATCAAATAGCGCATTTTTGTTAAATAAATATGATATTTATCTCTGCAGCGTTACTTCATAGCAATATTCCATAGGAAATAACACTATGGAAGTAAATAAAATATACCAAACGCACTGTATCAATGTCAGCTATCTGTTTAATTCTCCTAATCGCGTAGGCCACAGAGCTAAGCTTACCAGCAATTTTTTTTTATATGGGCACCCCGTTGCAACTCGAAATCAATCGTTAGTACCAGGAACGTTGCATTATCTACTATGTCTACTGCTTCCTTATTAATAAAGAAATATTTGTGTTGTAACTTTTGTAACATTCGGTACCTAATTAAAAGTTGTGAGGTCACCGCTATCTAAAAATCGTACTTTACCGTGACTCTATGCAAAATTTGAATGCGCTGTTTTTTCGTCATTTTTGCATCTTCGAAAAAAGATTTTTTCCAGTCATCATGCTTAATATTTATGTTTGACATGATGGGCGGGGTCTAGTACAAAATGTGTGCTAGAAAAAAGAAATATGACTTTAATTTCTTGTACAAGTTTTAATTTTATCAGAATTGGTCCTGCCGTTTGCGTGTGAAGAAGTAACAAACATACACACACACACTCACAAACTTTCACCTTTATAATAATAGTGTGATATATAGTAATGATTTTATTCATGAAAGAAAAAACTTCGTCTTCGTCGACCATTCCCCCTGATTTCCGAAACTCCTGATCTTACAGTTTTGAAAAAAGTTCAAAATAATATCTTTTTGCCCATAAATTACACTAAACGTAGCCCTTGGGTCTAAAGGTCCTGGACGCTCTCTGCTAAGAGCTGCAAGGGCCAAAATGGTGTACCTATCCCGTTAGACATAGAGATATAATACGAGTTTTTATGAAAATAATGCGTTTTAGTATCTCTAAATCAAGGGTCTTCAACCCGCGGCCCGCGGGCCGCATGCGGCCCGCAGATGCGTCCATGGCGGCCCGACATTGTCTGAGGATCGCACCCTCTCCCCGCCGCCCGCGCCCGTGTAGGAGTGTGCAGTAGCGGGCGCGGGAGCGGGTGAGCACGGGCAGTCGCATTTGCAGCACACGTGGTCATTTCATTCACTCGCTCACAGCGTTAAAACACGTTGCAACTTGAATAATTTTTCGTTATCCAACGAGTGTGATGGCAGCAAGTACAAGTAAAAAACGCAAGGTCACTGATGAACACAGATCATTCCAAGATAAATGGACGAACTTATATTTATTCGTCTGTGTCGGGGAAAAACCCGTTTGCCTCGTATGTAATGAATCAATTTCTGTGGTGAAAGAATACAATATCAAACGACATTATGAATCCAAACATTACAGTAAGTTTGCACATCTTCAAGGACAATTACGAATTGATAAGGTGGAGGCTCTGAAGAAACAACTTCAAAGACAGCAGTATTCATTTCACAAACAGAATGAAGACAGTGAAGCAAGTGTGAAAGTGAGCTACATTATTTCGGAGAAAATTGCTCGTAAGTCAAAACCATTTTCTGACGGTGAATTTATAAAAGAATGTATGGAGGCTGCAGTAGAAGTTTTATGTCCTTCGCAAAAGCAATTATTTTCCAAAATAAGTCTGTCCGGTGTTACAGTCGCAAGGAGGGTAGAAGAATTGGCTGGTGATATCGAACGATCATTAAAAGAACGTGTGTCACAATTTGTATACTACTCCGTTGCACTCGACGAAAGTACAGATTTAACTGACACCGCTCAATTGGCCGTGTTTATTCGCGGCGTTGACGTTAATTTTGTTGTCACTGAAGAAATGGCTGCTCTAGTTCCCATGAAAGGCACTACAAGAGGATGTGATTTGTTGGAATCGTTTAACACCGTCATAAATAGATATAACCTCAAATTATCAAATTTGGCTGGAATTTGCACAGACGGCGCACCGTCTATGGTCGGCAAAAATGAAGGACTTGTTGCTTTAATAAAGAAAAATAATCCCGATGTCTCCTTCATACAGTACCACTGTATTATCCATCAAGAAAATCTAAGTGCAAAGTCTGTTAGTATTCAAGATGTCATGCGTGTTGTGGTAAAAACTGTTAACTTTATCAAATCTCGGGGCCTCAACCACCGGCAATTTCAGGAATTTTTAAAAGAAATAAATGCTGAATATGGTGACATAACTTATTTCTGTGATGTTCGTTGGCTCAGCAGAGGAAAAATGTTAAAACGGGTGTTTGATTTGCGAAAAGAAATTGCAGCATTTATGCAGAGTAAAGATAAAGCTATTCCACAATTCGCTGATGAAACATGGCTAAGTGATTTGGGTTTTCTTGCCGACATAACATTACATCTCAATGATTTAAATAAGAAATTGCAAGGAAAAGATAATTTGATTCACGAGCTGTTTGACGCATTAAAAGCGTTTGAAATGAAGTTGGACTTTTGGATCAAGCAATTAAAAAAAAATGTTACCACACATTTTCCAAATTTGTCGTCTTGCCAAACTTCAAACATGGACAAATATATTACCGCGCTGCAGGATTTGAAAACACAATTTGACAAACGTTTTACCGATTTCCGGCAAAATGAAATAAATCTGAATTTGTTTGCTCGCCCGTTTAATGTTTCAGTTGAAGATGTCCCTGAAGAAGTTCAGATGGAATTGATAGAATTACAGTGCAATTCTACTTTGAAAGAAAAATTCAATTTAGGTTTGATCGAGTTTTATTCAAAATACACTTCGGATTTTCCTAAAATTAGAGATCATGCACTGAAAATGACATCTCTGTTTGGCACCTCATATCTTTGCGAACAATTGTTTTCTCGAATGAAAAATGTAAAGTCGAAGGCAAGGACCAGAATCACCAATGTTCATCTTGAAAATAGTTTGAGAATTGCAACGACTACTATAGGGGCAGATATTGATAAATTAGTTAAGAATAAGCAATGTCAAACGTCGCATTGATAAAATTTTATTAAAGTCTATTTCTTGTTTGTAAAATTACGTAATAAATAACTTCGATGATTAAATGTATTATTGCTTTTTATTTACTTTTAGTTTAGAATGGAATGTTTTTATTATGTTGCGGCCCATCGAACCAATATCAGAGTAAGTCTTGGCCCTTGTCTTCAAAAAGGTTGAAGACCCTTGCTCTAAATCATAACCATCACAAAAATAAATTGATCGCCATCCATTTTGTTTTTCTTGACGACCACGCTGCATGACGGCCAGCCTAGGACTAAGGACAGATTCGCCGGATCGAAATTTCTGATAGTGTGCGGAGTGAAACCAGTGGCCGTCCGAAATTTTCTGACAGAAATTTTCCATAAAGTGCGCCCGGCATTCGGATTAGAAAAAAATCGGACGTCAGATGGTTTGCATCCAGCGCTATCAGATTCGGACGTCAGACACGTCCGAATTCTTACAGTATGCGGGGTCTAGAACAAAATGTATGGACAGAGTACCGTCCGGCGGGCGTCCGAAATTTTCGGACAGAAAAATTCGTATAATATGCGGCCGGCCTTATATATTTATCTAGGGAACCGAGCCCGCATAGGCTATTCCAGATCCTTGATGTTGGATATAATGGTTAATTAATGAATACACTAAGACAATATCTGATTGTGGACAGGGACACCCAACCTATACGCAATTTTGATGAACCGGCGGCTACATTTACAGTTAGTAAATAATGTGTACTTTTTTTAAATATGTCTTAAATTCGGACGTCACCTTACGACAGACCTTGGTTCTTAGTGATGAACGACAGTATGCCCTGTCTGCGACGGTCACCGATATCTACGACTCGCCGTCGCGTTAGTGATCCCGAGGACTATAGGCTTTAGCCGTTTTTTTAAGCCTAGACTCTTAATTAAGGGGCTTGACAAGCCAAAAGCCTATAAAGGCTTTAAGTCCTATAGGCAAGGCCTGTTGAAGCCAAGCCTTAAGGGTTATAAGTCTTTATAGGCTTTTGGTTCGGTGTTGTTTTGGCGATATTTAAGAAAAATATATTTTTTTTTTTCAAAATTAATTGAAAATAATATTAATCCTTTATTCTATCTTTATAGCTTACTCAGGCTGATACTAAAAATGGTTTTAGCCAAAACATAAGCCTATTACTCTAAAAAACCTCGTCACAAAAAAGGTTTTTTGGGCTCATAGGCTTTTAAAAATGACATAGTCTTATAAAAAGTACCGACAGGCTTAAATTTAGGGCTAAAAGCCTATAAGTCCTCGGGAACACTAGCGACAGTCGCTCGTCTGTACGAGCGCTTAGTTGCATTCGCAATGCTGCGTGTTTACACTGCCAAAGACGGTAGCTTATACTGTGTTTTTCTTGACAGTTTAAGTACATAACAACTCATGATTTTTCCGTGCTATCCATTCTGAATTACCTAATCTTTATCCCGGCGTCCCTACTAGGCCATTGCCACACTTCTAGGCGGGTTATAAAGATAAATAGCTCGATTTATTTCAAACGCATTAAAACTTTCCGCTAGCGTTTCCTTGCTTGACTTCTGAGTTGACCTCTGGGTCTTTGTTCGACTTGGAGTGTTACTTTGACTTGTTTTGAGTTGAGTGACTTCGAAAGGTCAGATTTATGACCTTTGTTCATTATTTATGAGTATTGAGATGATATTCTTATTACGCTATTCTAAATTTGTTTGGTATTAAAGTTATTAAATCCTACTCGGCCTAAGAAATTGTAAAATAAATCAATAACATAATTGACTAAGTAAATATACTAATAAATGAAGATGTGTTATCACATTTTTATCCCTGGGGAGTAGGCAGAGCCACAGGACCCAAAACGCTACCTACAGCGTGATGGTGGGCTTGAAGGTCAAATCATAATAGTGGTATAATCAAATCAAAATAATAACATTCCCTCGTTCGTCTTATCTGCGCGGGAAAAGAAGCTGCTGGCACATTCAACGTTTCTTCTTTTGTTTTCGCCCTTCTGGGCGATGGCATGCATGGAAGAATTGGTTGAAGATTTCGAAATATGACTTTTGACGAAACCCAAACGCATTCGTGTCTTTACCTTATTTTAATTAAATTCCTGTGCTTTAGCAAAAGTCATAGGGGTGACATATATTTGTTGAACGTAATTTACATTTTGCCGCACCAGTGCATCAACAAAACGTAAAATAAGTTCAGGTCGTAAAGTTGGCGGGAAATATTTTTGCGGATTGGCGCCATGTCATGTCACATGTCGGCCTCAGTTAATTCACGGAAAATAAGCTTAAAGGCTTTATTCAGATAATGTATAATTGTATATTTATAATCACATAAAATGTTTTTGGGTTGGTTGGTAAAACAAAGAATATGTTCTATCTGATTTTCTGTAGTCTGTTAGTTTAAAGCTTATTTTTTGTTTGTAGATGAGAGCACAAGAATCTTTCTATTAGATTTTTTTAGTCTGTCAGTTTTAATCTAGTTTTTGGTTTGTAGATGAGAGCCTAAGAATTGGTCCATCTGATTTCTTTGAGTCCGTCAGTTTCAAGTTTATTTTTTGTTTTGTAGATGAGAGCCTTAGCATCGTTCTATCTGTTTTTTTATTCTATCAGTTGTAATCTTATTTTTTGTTCATAGATGAGAGCCTAGGAATCGTTCTATTTGATTTTTTTAATCCGTCAGTTTTAATCTTATTTTTTGTTTGTAGATCAGAGCAGCACAGGATTGTATGGACGGCGTCCACGAAGAGATGCTCAGCAGAGCGCCAAAGACTTGGTTCTGTCGTCATCATTAGTATTGATCAAGTGATTCTTCTTTATCTTGGCGCGTTCCCGGTTGAATCCTCAGCTAAGTTGCTTTTTCTTCTCCAAACAAATTGTGCATGTCAACGGTCACTCAAGGATGCAAAATACCTTGCGAAGTGACCAAGAAAAAGCCAAAACAGTTTGAGGATACATGAATTGTTGGGGTATAGTGCTGCCCTTATTTGAAATAAATTATTTGAAAGGAAATCATTTCAAATGTTGTCCTGATAAAGCCCTAAATAATTATTCAAACTATAGCACCGGGCCTCAAGAAATTTAATTATCCCCTAAATCGTTGCCTATAGTTTTACGACCTGCCTGCTCTCTTTGGGAATACATTGTGCAAAAAGTTTTACAATGGCCGCAGCCCGACTTCAATCCTCCTTGGGAATGCAGTTGAACCCTCCTTGGGAATGCAGTTGAAGCACGAGATGTTTGTGGTTAGTTCTTCCGTCGCTTCTTACGATATTCACAGGAAGAGATGGAGTGATTCTATTATCTATTCTGGGCTGAAAGCCACACGGCTAATAAGGAGTAAAACTTTATTTATGCAAAAAGACCAAACTGATTTCGTTTATGCAAAAAGGCCAAACTAATTTCGTGCCGAAATATTACTTAGCCTCGTCTTGACTCCGGGTTATAAAATATCTGTGTTATTCTTTTTGATAAACAATTCTGTAGATGTAGCAACAAGGCTCAAAATAGTCTCCATAAACTAGTGCATTTACTTTGGGTAATCTAATTACATCATTTATTTGCAGAAAATAAAGTTCCACACGTTTAATGTCACAATTCAAGTTCACTTTGTACCAATCTTAGTACCAGTGGCTTTGTGAGCTCGCGAGTCACCCCGACCTGTTGAAGTTTATAAAAGTTGTGTTTTAATAAGAGTAACAAAAAAAAGAATCATAACATTTTCGTTTTCTTTTTTTAATGGCTGAAATATGATTTTTTAAGTTTTCAACCCCCATAAATTTCGTTTTTCGTGTGTGTAAGTGGCCAACACTGGAGTCAGATTTTTCAGGCTGCCTAAAGGCATCTGACATAGCTTGACGACTGCCAAACAATGATGACAGCCGAGACCAACGGCTTTTACGTGCCTTCCGAAGCACGGAGGAGCTCAAGATTTTTTTTATGCCACTTATGGTCACCCATCCAAATGCGGACCACGCCCGGTGTCGCTTTACTTGCGAAAGCGCTACCAATGCGCACTCCCGTCGGGCCACCGAGCTCCTCCATTTTCCCCCATAATTCCGCAATTTTAAAAAATGTCCAAAACTGAATCGACAGAACTAGAGTCTGTTGACGAGAATCTGTTGAGAAATGCGACCTGTAGTGTAGGCGAGAACAGCCGAACAAACTGACAAACTGACAGCCAGAAAAAAAACATTTTGGCCAATCTCGAAACCGAGACTCTTCGCTCAATGATCAGCGTTGGAAACTGTCTCGCTTAGAATTTGTTTGGAACGCGACATCTTGAGAAAATATAACATCCTTCTTGGTGCCCAGCCAGCTACTTGGAAACTCCGAAACTAGGTGAGGCACGAACGCTATCCATTATTTATTTTGAAATTTCACACAAAACTTTTACAAATTTCAAATTCAGTTTGCATATACACTTATGACTGTAGAGCCGGATTCCCTAACATTATTATTTAGTGTATATTTTAATTTCCATTCGCTTTTCTTACCAAAATCTTTTTTTACCCAATTAACACTTTTAGCTTTCTTTAAGATGACCATTCTTAAAATAACAAACCGGCAAAAGTTCGTATGCACAACGAGATTACATTTTAAAATGTGAGTACCTACTTTATTTATTGAATCAGATTTTACTAAATCTGACCTAGTATAAAATAAAATGTCTAACATATTTGGATAGGCATGCTTCATCCTAGTCTTCATCGTCGCTTTCCATCAGGTGAGATTGAGGACAAATGCCTAAACCAATAAATTGTAAAAAAAAAAAAAAAAAAAAAATATGTTTTAAAACAATCAATAGAGGACACAGGCGACGCATTTTTTTTAAAGAATAGAAATCTTTGTCGGATGAATTTAGGTCTGTAATCATTTAATTAAGAAAGTATATAAGTTTAATTAGAAATGCGATTTTTTTGTATTTAATTCGAAGTAATTTTTAATTACTTTTTTAAACCTATTAATTGAATTAAAAACGACACCAAGTAAATATTAGTAGTTAACTGTTGGTGGCTCTGTGTAAAAACCAGTAACCTCGTCAAATCACCTCGGTTACTCGTATGTAGCGGAGACCGGGCTCTGAAGCGTTACCGCTGAGGATGCAACCGGGAATACGTAAGGATGATGATTCGGTGTTCTACTTTTCTATATTCTGTTTTGTATTTGCAAATTTTTCTCATAGATAGAAATGAAAAGAAGAGTATGCTGCTTACTCGGGTACGTTAATATTTGGGCAATATACGAGTATAATATATGAATCCCTATACTTCACTCAGGAGTCAAACCGTAGAATTTGCTCCGCTCGTACTTCAACTGTGGAATCCTTTGTTTCGCTTCGCGTTTCGCCTTAAAAACGTTACTTTAACCCCTCGTAGCACAATTTACTATTTGGTTGGTACGTTCGAAACAAAGAGATTATTTACATGTTGCGTAACCGCCTCGAAAAAAAGGCAATATTATACTTTCATGATTGTTCTGATAGCTGTACTTTCTTAAATTACGGCTATTACTTGTCGCTTTTGACAGCGGACTAATGACCACTTTTCATCGGAATAATAATAAATCGCTCCTCTGTTCTTAATGTTGTACCCAAATTTTTATAACACTGACGTCATTCATTTCTTCCATGCTGAAAGAAAAGAAAAAAAGCACACAAAAGCCAATCGAGGAAATTGGCAAAATCAGAAACATGTCAGTAGCCGATATGGATAGAAACCAATCACTATATAAATTAGATAAATCAACAACTATCACGCTAAAAGTGGCCTTTGGAACTTGTGGCCCTAGGCGATTTCTACCCCATTAAATACAAAGTCGTAATAGTATACAAATATTAAATCAATCGCTTCTCTGTTCTACATATGTTGTTCCCAATTTTTTGTAAACTCTGACGTCATTGAGCTGTTCAAGGGGACATAACGCTGTAATACTTCTATTAATTCTGTGATAACGTGTTACTTGAGGCTTATTATTAATAAAGGAAAGGGATAGCGAAAGTGGCGTGCACCCTCGTAATACAAGGTGTTTAATGGAGTGAGCATATTGGAGTGGGCCGCAACGGGTCTGATCGAATCTTATACATATATCTATTTCTTGTTCTTTGGAGCCCGGTCTCGCCTAGTCAAGGCTAACTAGGAAAACGTTTCAGTGAGATAATGGTTGGAGTAAGAGTGAGGCGAGTCGCATTTTTGCGAAGCGGATTTTTGTCTATGCAATGTTAGCAAGCCCGATCGGACGGAATGATGGAACTGCGTCGTGGTCAACATAATTCGCCAACAACTTAAATCTTTTTTCTTAACGTTTCTACAAACAATTTCTATGAGATTTTTATGAAATATAAACTTATGACGTCATAGTTTCTTAGAGTCAAATAATAAATCTAAAATCACGTTGAAAATTGATATGATCATAAAATTATTTAGTGAAGTTTTATTTTCTGACTTCCTTAATAATAAGTGATCAGGAAACTACCCAATTTTATTTCTATTCTTTTACTTTATCGACCAAATCCTCTGTTGCGATCTGAGGAGCTGTAATGTGAAAACATGATGAGTAGGATTTTTTATGGTGCGAGCCAGGGGCGTAGCTACCGCCGTATCTGCCGTATCAATTATACGGGGCCCCCGGGCCACGAGGCCCCCCAACGTCTATAAGCAAAAATTAGTAAAAACTTCTCAAATATTTTTTTAATTTTAGAAATAAAAAAAGTAAAAAAGCAATTACTTTTTCCCGCGTAAAACGTGCGTTCAAAAAGTGATTTTAAAAATTTTGGAAAAAGTGACAGATAAATAATTATGATAAATAAATATTTCTTTTCATTTTATGCATTTTTTTTCTTTTCCTAAGGGCCCCCAAACAAATTTTTATACGGGGTCCCGCCAAGGCACGCTACGCCACTGGTGCGAGCTGACACAAAATTCTGATATTTTGCGACCCGCTTTAATTTGCCCGTTCCTGAGTATTTATAATTCCATAAACCAGTCGACAATCCAATTAAACGGGCCAAATAGGCTGGTGTAAGGACTGTAAAAAAACGTGGGATATTTATCGTAACATAAAACAACTTCATTTCTTATTTAGTTCAGTACCTTAGGGCGCATTCAGACGACAAGCTTACGCCAAGCGCACGCGTAGCTTACGTCTGGCCCGCGCCAAGCGCATTTTGAAATTTCTTGCATATAATTTATAACAGGGAATTTCAGAGGCCGACTGATTAACCGAAGTCCAGTCGCAGCGAGCGCCGGGCGGGCGCAAAGCCGGCAAGGCAGAAGCAAGGTGCCGTGGAGGTAAGGCGAGCGCGTGGCGTAGGCGAGGCGTGCCGCGTGCTCAAATTATGTGCAACATATTGCAAAAAATTCAAAGCGCGCTAGGCGTGCGCTTGGCATGTGCATGGCGTGCGCGTGTTGTCCGAACTTTTATTTAACCGACTTCAAAATAGGAGGTTATCAATACGAATGTATTTTTAATGTATTTTCCCCGATTACTAGAATAATAAACCATTTGAAAAAATATTTCTTTTTTGTTATTATGGTATACTTGTGAGGTGGTCCTAGCAAAATTTTATCAAAATTGGTTGAGTTGCGCAGTTTGATTTTAAAGTTAGTTTTTAGTTTATGATATACTTCTTCGTAATAAAAGTTCATTCAACCTGCCTCTGAAATTCCGTTTTGCAGCAATAGAATAAACGAACACACCAAAACAAAAAAATAAAAAGTTAATCTGACATGAATGAAACAAAATAGGTAATAAATTACACACCTTTAGATTGAGTGTGCGTGTTTAGTCTAGCCTGAATAATAAATTTCATGAAACTGACTATTTGTCATTTTTCTACCTATTTTCTATTTGTCAAACTCCTTAAATTAACCAGTTATGTAAAATTTTTAGTTGAACATTTGTACAAGATTACTAAAAAAAGCGGCCAAGTGCGAGTCGGACTCGCCCATAAAGGGTTCCGTAGCAGCAAGTAATGGTTCACGGTTTTATGTTTATAATTTTCTTTTTAATTTATATTTGAATTGATTGAATGAAAGGTACATTGCGGTTTACGTTTTATGACGTATAAAAAACAAAATCACTAGTTCTCGTTCAAACCAATTTTCGGTGGAAGTTTGCATGGTAATGTACATCATATATTTTCATTAGTTTTATCTTTCTCTTATTTTAGAAGACCTATCCATATATAAATCACCCGTATGGGTATGATGAAAAAAAAAGTTACACTCGTAAGTATGGGGAACCCCCAAAATTTTTTGTTTTTTTTTTTATTTTTTTGTGAAAGTCTTAATGGGGTTCACGGAATACATTTACTTACCAAGTTTCAACGGTACCGATAGTTCTTATAGTTTCGGAAAAAAGTGGCTGTGACATACGGACGGGCAGACAGACAGACATGACGAATCCATAAGGGTTCCGTCTTTTGCCATTTGGCTAGGAAACCATAAAAAGAAGAAAAACAGAAAACAAGAAAATTAGAATAATGTTGTATGTAAACTTTAATCAAGTTAAAAAATCTAGTGAAGCGAATGATTACAAAAAGGAAAATTAGACATAAAACTCTCATAGCTTCCCAAGTCACGATAACAGCGAATTTTTATTATTAATCCTCTAAATTTTAACAAGGAATCGAGCGCATTAATTTTGTTTTGTTTTTATCCCGCGTTGTGTAAACGCCGATGTCGTGGGCTTGCATATAATTTGATAAACCCTCTTCCTAAACAGCGTTACGTGGTTTATGGAAGATCCTTTAGTTTACATGGTACAGTCTTAGCACGGGGTTGGGCAGTAGGACAACGAAAACAAGATCATGTATACTGCAAGACCCCTGAACAACGTCTGAACAATAAACCAGCCACTAACTGTAGTCTCGTAATAAAAATAGTTTGAAAGTTCATGGGGTTTTCAGAATTTGGTTTTGATTTATTTGTAAATCTTCCAATATTTTTGGAGATATTTGGGGAAGGCCTCTTGTGTACTGAAATTAACTTCCTGTGACTGAAATGATGGTGATAATGATCTTTAAATCTTACGATATCTAAGTCAGCCTCAAATATCATATGTACTCATTATATTTATGAATTTGATAAAAAGATACGATAACAAAATATATGTAGTAAAAAAATTATAATAATTATTGTATGTGTAAAATCTTCTAGAAAAATCAACACTAAATGTATCTTAGGTAAAGCTAGCCTTCTATTGTGCATGTTAACTGTGGCACAAGAATCTTATGTTGATCGCAGGGAAACGTCAACAAAGTAAGTTCCGTAGTTTATAGCAGTTTTTTGCCAAGAACTAGATTGTAAACAGTTTTTTCGTTTACGAGGGCCGACATGTGTCGTTTATAGGGATAACATACACTGAGTCAATTCTGTTTTGTATATTTTGTGAGGAGGAACTTTAACGAATTTAAGATAATCCGAAAAAGGACATTACTTGCAGATGATGCTCTTGTTATTAATCTAGTAATTAAGCTTCAGTTTCCGACACAAACAATGACACACATAAATTAACTGATAAGTTATTAATTATTTTAAAAAAAAACTAGTTTCGAGTAAGGATGTGTTCTTTGGGCAATAATAAAAAGCAAGTCCTATGAGATTGTCTTGCGTATGAATATGATATAATGAAAATTTCATTTTGAAGGCCCTGGATTATCGCAAACTGTATAATTACAAACGATTCCCTTGGGATGAACCACGAAAACAATTTTAACAATGTCGTCAAAAAAGACCATTTTGACATTATGAAAATGATTGTCATAATTGGCAACAACGCCATCATTTTAACGGTAATATTAATTACTTTGAAACCTCGTTATCTCGGAGGCAACACACAGGGAGACAATTAAGGGTCCCATCCGGCATTCGCGTAGCTAATTAAGGTAACAGTTAATAAAATCTCGCGTGACAAAAGCCCGTTTCACGCAAGCCCAAACTGCGGTTATGAGCAACAAGTTATAAAAATCGGGAGGTGTAAATGGACCGTAATTTAGTCTTGAGGTGTAAACAAGATTTGTTGGCCATTGAAACATAAGGTAAGCACGAAGGGATATTTCAAATTAGGGGTCTGTGGGATATGTGATATTCGTTTGTTACGAGGAGTGACTGCCTTTGTTACGCAGAAGGTTTCATAAGGTGGCCACAATAACCCAATATGTAATCAAAAACGATAAAAGAACAGAGAGACCCTTTCTTCCTCTTCTCGGAAAAACGGTGCCAGCAAGAGTTTCGAATTGACGGTTATATCCATAAGCCATATGGACGCAACAAGACTCCAGGAATTTAGTCTACCACACGATTCAGACAAGACAAAATCTCGGTGAACTCTATACCGACAGTTCATTTAATTTTCGTGCATTAGAGTCACAGAAGAAGGAATAAAAACAGTCAATACCGACTGGTGTCACAAGTCTTGAATAAAACTGACCCCTTATTTCAACAACCTCATGTTGAACTTTCTGGGGTTAATTACAGTGGTTTTCTTTATATTAATTCTTCTACGTCCTTACATACATATTTTCACGCCTGTTTCCCATGGGGGTAGGCAGAGACTATAGATTTCCACTTGCTACGATCCTTGCAAACCTCTTTTGCTTCGTCAACACTCATTACTCTTTTCATACATGCTCTCCGGTTTACTTCACCTTTTTTCAGAACGTCTGCAATTTGGTCGCAGAACGTTCGTCGAGGTCGACCCGGTCCAGTTTTCACATCCACATCCGCACGATAAATATTTTTAGTTAGTCTTCTTTCATCCATCCTCTCAACATGTCCAAACCACCTTAACATTCCTTTCTCAACTTTGGTCACTATATTCTCTTCTACGTCCTTATCTCCTTAAATCTATCAATTTCGTCAAGAATTACGTCCCTTAAATGTTGTCAAGGCTGACCTGCCTAAGTCAAAGGTCTGGTATCCAGTTAGCTATTTAATGATTGGCTTATCCAACATATTACGACGCACCACGGCCATTTGTCTGCCCGCTACCTCTATTTGTTGGGGAGTCACGATCCGACATCTGTTACCTTAGTACAGTCTTTCCCAAAGTGGGCGATAACGCCCCCTTGTGGGCGCTGGAGGCAGAATAAAGTTGGGGGGCGCTGATGTGATTTAAGCAATGAGTGATTTATAACTTCAGCTATTTCATATTTTAAAATTCACTGAAATTAAAATCCTCTTACTACACAACATCCATTTATTAGTTCATATTTATATCCTTTTTTATTGTACAAATATAAACTAAAAATGTAATTAATATTTATTATTTTAATGCGTTCACAACGCTATTTATATCGTTAAAGGAATCAAACACTGAAAAATTTTCGTGTTTTAAAGTTTCGCAGGTGAGGTCCCCACTTCCGATACTCTTTATTATTGTAAAATTGTATTATTGTTGCTATTTTTTTTATTTAAAATTAACAATGTTGATTATTGTTATTTTTTTATAAAAGATACTCTAATGTACTGGTGTATGTATTATTATTGCTCTCTCTTGTAAAAAAGTCTAGTTTAGAATATAGGTTGAATTAAACTACAGGCAAGACAAATATGTGATTCAGGTTTTTATGGTGAAAAAAATGGGGGGCGCTACAAAATAACGGATTTTTTAAAGTGGGCGTTTGACAAAATAAGTTTGGGAACCTCTGCCTTAGTACTTCAAATATTGAGGAATAAAAGGATAACGTTAGGATAACTCATGTAAGGGGCATTAAGGAGTTTGAGGGCTATTATAAGTTCTTGTTCAGGCTTGTTATGGGCTTATCAAAATTTTAAGACCTAACTGCCAATCTTCAGGAATGAAGCAGCATCTAATTCAAATCCATTTATTTCAGGCATCAAAACGTTTGTATTGAATGCCCATAAAAGAAGAACTAAAAAGTTCTTGCTTGACTTTAAGACGGCGATTTGTGTTTAGACATCATACGGTGACGCTCGCATTTGACTATTACTCCTTTTGTGTCGTTGGTCGTTGGCTTAACTAATTTTTATTTTTTTTCCCTCCAGAATGATGCCACTTTTTCAGCGCTGCCCAATGCCTCATAAAGGTTATGTTTAGTGCAGCTGGCGGGTACGATGGGCAAGAAAGGCGGGGTCACATAGTCTGGTCGCCATGGTCAAACTGACTACTACTGAAAGACATATACTTACATCAGTTAAAGTTAGGCTGAAATTAGAATAAGCAACGGTCGATCTCGAAGTATTTCAAAACAATTTAGACACTAAACAACTATGATTATAATTTACTTTCGCTTAAAGCTTAAAAATGAAGATGCTCTGTCACTTGCAGCATGGCACAAGCTAAATCATATATATGTATGATTAAATGATGTTTAAATGCGGAATATCGTCGAGTCGTATGTACACAGATTGACGATGATATTCTGAATTCTACTCTTATAAAATCAAACAAGACCATTAGGAATATTGCCTGAGCACTGAATATAGGTAGTGATGCGCCGTCGAGAAATTCTTTATACTTGGAAATTTCGTTCCTAGAAAATTTCCGGAAATTTTCAACATACTTATATCAAGAATTTTAGTTGAAAATTTTCCTGAAGAAATTTCCCCGAAATTTTCCAGACCGTAAATCTCGAAATTTTCAAGAACGGCACGTCACTAAATAAGTTAATTCTCTGAGGAGATATTTTCTCATGGCCACACTGATTACTATTTAAAGACATATACTTACATCAGTCAAAGTTAGGCTGAAGTCAAAATAAGCAACGGTCGGTCTCGAAGTATTTCCAAATAAATTAAGACTCTATACAGCTATAATATAACTTACTTCCGCTTAAAGCTTAAAAATGAAGATGTTTGTTCGCTTGCAGCATGGCACAAGGTAATGCAATGGCATGGCAAATCTTATATATGCATGATTGAACGATGTGTTAACGTATGTATACAGATTGAAGATCATATTCCGAATTCTACTCTTAAAAAATCAAACAAGACCATAGAGAATATTGCCTACTATACTGAATATAGGTTAATTCCCTAAGGGAGAGATTTCCTCATGTTCACTACTACTACTACTGAAAGACATATACGTACATCAGTCAAAGTTAGCCTGAAGTCAGAATAAACGACGGTCGATCTCGTTACACTCTAAACAGCTATTATAAGTATTATAACTTACTTTCGCTTAAAGCCTAAAAATGAAGGTGTTCAGTCGCTTGCAGCATGGCACGAGGTAAATCATATATAAATATATATAGACATATAATGTATCATGGTGTATAATTGAATGATGTGTAAATGCGAAATATCGTCGAGTCGTATGTGTATCTGAATTCTACTATTATAAAATCAAACAAGACCATTAGGAATATTGCACGAGCACTGAATGAATATAGGTTAATTCCCTGAGGGAGATATCTCACATACGACCTTGGCATGATTCTTGTGAGACATATATCGAAAAGCGTCGCATCTGTCTCCATTTTGTATCGTAGTACACGAACATGTAATATATCCTAGTTATTACTTGTTTTAAGATTTACAGATCTTATGTAAGCCCTAACCAGAAAAACGAAAACTTTAGAATTACATGAAACTTAATGCCCTGTATTCCAACGGCCTTGTCGGATGAGGTGTGGAGCGATCTGCGATGAACCCCGCAACCTTTTACATATCTCGTCTGACGAGATGACCACGAGAGGCGAGGAATGTATGAGGAATGACGCGGAATGTAGATATTCTCAGCTTTTTTTTAGGGTTAAAAGGAAATTTCTCTATTAATATTAAGTAGCTTTCATTGAATAAAGTTTGTTTAATTCATGTAACTGAATGCGAATTTTACTAGACTAGACATAGACTAACACATGTTTTTTTTTTCAGATAATTTAAACCCTATTTTTTATGTTTCTTAGATGGTTATATTGTTTTTTAGATGGTTTTAAAAACTCAAAAAATCTGCCTACCAAGCCTCAACAACTAAATTACCAAAAGTAATAGAAGAGAAGGATACAATTGTACAGTATCACTAAGATAAAACTTTTTATTTTGAATTTCTTTAACGTTAACTTTTCTTTTATGTATATTATAAAATGGAAAATAAGGAGAATGCCTTTTCCCAGCAGTGGGATACTGGAACTTCAAGCTAGGAAATCATCTGATCAGGTCATCACGTCTTTTTTGGTAGGGCCTGTAAGTCCTTGACGTTTTTGGCCCCAAAAATAACAAGTCAGGTATAAACTCAATATTTTACTCAATACTAGCATCTTCTACATTCAAATCCAATCCCATTAAAAAACTAACGGTTGAAGTTAACAGTAAAGTTATAGCTAGTTCTTTCCTAGTCGGGAACAAAACGGAATATAGGTAATTTATCTTCCAAGCTTAAACCAATCGTTAATCTTAGTTCAATACCATTAGAAAAATCAAAAGGAGAATGCCCGCAGCAATACATTTTCTGACCACCTGAGATTGTTTTTCCGACTCAATCCCCATTAATTTTCCCACACCCCAAAATATAACAGGAATTTGTACGAATCGGCTGTCATCGCTTATTTCCTTTACATTGGTCGAGAGGAATAGACAAGTGACTGAAATTTCCTACAGATAGATGACTAATTCATCGTACCTTGAATCTTATAAATAAATCCTTGGTAATGTTTAAAATATGTACAACGATGTACATGTACGATTTTGGATTTAACATTGTGAAATATGTAAAAATGTACTTTCTTCTGTGGGGTTTTCAATAAATAGACATTTATCACATCCGATTTATCCAATTTGAATATTGAAATACATATTTCACGTCATCTTGATTCGTTTCCTCAGACTTTTAAATCTATTTATTCCACAAAGCTGAATGTTAAAACATACATTAAGACTTCCTGGCCAATGTCAAGGTCATTGTCTCGTTTATCAACATCAAACCACTGACAATAGGCCTCTCAATAGGGGTGACGACAGGGTTAGAAAATTATAATTGTTATTAGTTCCGTCTTTTACATTGCCCTAAAATATTGGACCTATATATTACAGTTTGAAAAAAAAAAACACAATGATACGAAGTATCAAAGTTCCGGAGTGGGGGCTTGCGACGTCACCTTTTTGTAAAAATCGTACGTCATAAGAAATTTCAATGCGCTGTTTCTGTCATTTTTTATTTCTTATAGAAAAGAAAAAATACATGTACAATATTTTTTAATACTCTAACCGATGGGCTTAAGGAATTCTTCCATTCGTTATGCCTATTGTGATGCTATTTTGGTCTTGTACTTACAAGACCGTACAAGAGTCATCTCATAACCAGTACAGTAAGAAAAAATCTTAGTCTAAGATGCCTTCTAAGAGTATATTAAATGCAACTTGCCCAATGTGACAGAAACCTGTCACAATCCTAATTAAGTCGTACTGTTAATTTATAGGTTCTTTCTAGTGGGAATGGCAATAATCAAAATAAATAGCTTTCCGTACACGCGAGGGAATACAACAAATTGGATTGAGTCTAGATTCTAAGTTTGATTAATGGGATTAAGTTTTGAGTAATGGTGTAGCAATAGAGTTTGTTTGAGTGATCACACTGATCACGGATTACTAAACTTGTGTTTTTTTTTTGTGTTATATTTTAATCAGGTTGTTAAAAACTAACGGTTGAAGTTATATATATATAACTTCAACCGTATATATATATATATATATATATATATATATATATATGTATATGTATATGTATATGAGTATAATACGAGTAGCAGTTCTATTCCATTAAACAAAGTATCATTAAAGATATTTAACTTTTCAATTATTTTATTAATTAATTTTCAACGACATTCGAGCTCATGGTTAGCTTACTGGCCTTTTCTTTTCTTCTTCTTATCACATTTTGTGGCAGTCATAAGATTTACATATATGACGTAAATATCTATTGGCAAAGTATCATTAGCACTCAAACACAAAAACAGCTCGATAAAAGCAGTGAAATGCCATGACAACTCATCGCATATCTGCTATAAAACGAACATACTGAACGATCGTATGATATCAACTGATCTCTGCAGCATATTATTAACATAAAACCAGGTAGTATCACATACTGCCGGATCAACTGACTGACTAGATGCATTCTAAAGTCATAACGTTGCATATTTGCATCGTTCAAGCCATTCTAGCGTTACATACTATCAATAGATATCGGAAGTGGTAATATAAACTGCGAACGCGACACACTTGCGACTTTATTCAATTTTATAAAGAACTAGATATATGACTAAAGTTGAGGTAAACGAGAAAACTTGGTCTGTGACTGAATGGCGCCAAATATCCATGGGTCGAACTCTGTTAACCAAATTACAGTAATGGTTTCTGGATGCCACCTGGAATCTCTTGCAGAAATCTTAATGGTGAGACTCATGAATTACTGAATGACAATGAAGAAAGGCGAAAACAAAGCCAATTGTGATGATATGAAACAAAAAAAAAACTGTCTATAAAAAGTTATGTGTACCAAATGTTTTACTACAAGCTTTTTTCTATCGACACATGTCAAACGCGTGTGCCAATAAAAACTGCTAATATTTTTTTCTGTAACACGTGTCTAAAGTGTGCGCTTTTAGCGGTTTGTTCAGTTTTTTCGGACCACAGGTTTCCCATTCCGACGGAATTCGAACTCGGGCCTTTGTCAGCCTGTTACTAGGCAATATAAAAATATTTGGTCAGAAGATACTATTTGTCAGAACATGGTCAGAACAAAAGTATTGATCTCAAACTATAGGAGTGGTACAAAAAATATCTTCAATCCATCGTTTCTATCGATGTTTCTAGACTATCATACCTACCAACTATCTCCGTTTAGGCAAAAATAGGCAACAGATTATCATGGATTATCCGTACTCACAGTTTATCTATTTGTGTTTATCTAATCGTTTTTTGTAGTTTTTACTATTTTGTGTGGTGATATTTTTGATTGTAAAGAAAATTCTATTATATCGTGACATTTGGTATTTTATTTCAAAAACATGAACCTACAGTATAAAGTGTACGCGTTATGTATGATGCTTCAAACGTTTAGCCAATGTTTCTGCGGAGTTTATACGAAGCTGCTATTAAGTTACGGCTCAAACTATCGATAATTTTAGACCGTCTTCCAACAAGTTGAACAGAATATAGTGGTTTAACAGCGAACTTTAAACAAGATACTGGCGTAAGTAGGCGCACTAGTACTATTTTAAGGTTAGTTAAAAGTTGGGCAGCTCTGAATATTGTATGAAACAACATGGGTTTCCGACATGGCAGTTAAAAATAATACAGCATCATTAATTCAGAAGTTTGATGAAATTTGCTATTGAAGGTTTATTTTTCACCTTTATCCTTCTTTTTCTTGTACATTAGAAGTCCCAGCGCGGTTTTTAGACATTAAAGTAAAAACTTTGTCACTTATTGTCGCTGCGACACGATGTCCACGTCATCGACTGTTGCTGCTTCTCGGGGACATTATATAGATATACTATATAGATAGTGCACCATCGAGCGGCAACACTAGACTTTGGAATTATCAATGCAATTGAAAGCAAATTCATATGGACGGACGTAAAAGGTGATTGTGTTAATTTATTCCCATGGGTGATAAGCATAATGATAATGCCCGAACAATTTGCTTTCACATTGCCTCCTATTGCCTCCTCATTTTGAGCATTTTTGCAGCGCGTGGACACTTCTTGTCGTCTTTGTTTTGAGCAGCGGCCAGGGAAGTATTTTCATACTACTTTCCTGGCCAGTAAAGAAATACATGAGCGTCTTCTTTTTACTACAATAATGCCTACATTTCCGAGCATGTTTGAGAAAAAAGGTATTACTTACGTAAAAAGAATTGTCTATACTTTATATCACCCTAACAAAACAGACAATATACTAAAAAAGTTTTATTTATATGCATTTAAGTATAAATTACAAAAACGTTACTAAAAATTACACAAAATAAAACCGACTGAGTGCAAGTCGGATTCGCGTACGAATGGTACCGTACGATTATCTATAAAAAGTCACATTTTTTTGTATGGGAGCCCCATTTAAATATTTATATTATTCTGTTTTTAGTACTTGTTGTTATAGCGGCAACAGAAGTAAATCATCTGTGAAAATTTCAACTGTCTAGCTATCACGGTTCATGAGATACAGCCTGGTGACAGACAAACGGACAGCGGAGTCTCAGTAATGGGGTCCTGTTTTTACCCTTTGAGTACGGAACCCTAAAAATAATTAATACTTATCTAAAAGTTTTCTTTTTATTTTTGTAAAACACGCACTATTTTTATCGGAGTAGTTTTTTTTTCGGTGAAAAGTTTCATCGATCCTCTTCATCCTTTTCGTTCTACATTGTATTACTTACAAGGAAACCAAAAGCGCAAAAGTATTTTCTAAAGTGGTATATTTATTGCCCCTATTAATTCATTACGTAATATTTCTAATAGGAATTTATAATAACTCGCTAACTATAAATCAGAAACAGTGTCTGTTTTTCTGGATCCACTTGAAGCACTTGAGACAAGCATTCCGAGAGCTTCGACGGAAACATTGAGAAAGAAAGCTTTTAAGTGTTTGACTCAACTTCATAGAAAAAGTACTTACATTCGATAGGGCTTGTTAGTGAAATTGTGTAAATAAAATTAATTGCTTGTTATAAGGAGTATTGGAATGGAAATACAGAATCTTGACTATAGAATCAAAGACAAGAAATATTTGAAAACTGTCTCAATTGAAAGAATGGTGTTGATAAATAATATTTATATCGTCTGATTTTCTGTTTATCAAAAGAACTACAAATTTAACATTCCTAACGTACAACGTAAGTATGTAAACAGTTGGTAGTCTCAAAATAGTTATTCCTCTAGACTAAACTAATAAATCAGGCTAAAAATAATAATTCTAGACTATAACACATCACAGATGACCTGACACTTTAAGAACGCGTGGTGGATTACTCATGGCTTATCTAGATCGTTAGTAGACAATACCACTTTGTTGGTGCCAAGGCCCTAGTTAGGAAGATATTTTCTTGGCTTCCTTCATTATATGTATGTGTATATGGTACATATACACTTTACAAAGTGAATACACTTATAGAAAAGTAAACTATATACTTGGCAATTTTTATTAGTACGTACTTAGAATGTAACCTTGAACACCGAGACAAAATTAAAAATAAAATAGGAGCACCTGAGCTTGGTTACGTGAGTACTAGTACTTATTCTATGGCTTGGCTTTCCCGCTCTATTATGGCGCCACGCCTAGTTACGCGCCTAAATGGCAGGTTTTGAATTTCGAAGTGGATAAAGAACTCCTCATAAATTCAGTAACGAATTTAGTGCGCAAACTGCCAGTCGGTAAAACAAAATGTTAATAGACAGTTGAAACTCTTTTTTTAATGGCCAGATATTTTAATCGATTCGTTTATCTAAATAAGGTTTTGATCAGCATAGTTCGGCTTATCTCAAATATATAATGAAGCCGGGAGAAGCATTTTATTTTTAGACTAGAATTAATTACTATGAACCGATTTTCGGCTCCGAATTTTGGTCACTCACTCAGTTACAGTTCATGTTCTACTTATCAAGGCAAAAAAAATTAATGCCTTCCACCGCGATATTCAAGTACCTACATATATAAAGATTTTGTACTGCAAAAACCTGATGGCGAAAGCTTGTTTCGGGCCTTTTGGTGTTAAATAGGCGTTGTAAAAGTGATATTAATTTCACGGTCCGCTCCGGTTTATTTAATTTTCCTAATTGACAGGGGAACATTACCGTTTCCCCGTTCGTCATAGTTAAGTAATGAATGCTCGCGCGATGAGATTTTTTAAAGAATTGTGATTTACGGGCGAAGGTGCTCAGGTTATAATTAAGGGTCCTCGTTAACGTGCCCTACCTTGTGCGTACAAAATGAAGAACAAATGTTTCAATTAATTACCTGACGACGAGTAATTAAGCAAGGGGATGCTTTCCTTTTGGTTTTACAATGAGTATAGAAATCTAACCGTAGTTAAACATCTTTTACGTGCGAAATTAGGAATTACGAAAGGTTTTTAACCCAAAAAGAGGGGTTTTATAAGTTTGACGCTAATGTCCTATTGCTCTGTTCCGTTCTGTTTTTTTTTACGTGAAAGCAAGTTCACTTGCGGAGGTTCTTAGCTATGCTTAATGAAAATTTGTTCAGCCATTTAAAATTTTGCGGATAGCTTGGAAAAGGAAATATATAAACCCTTTATATATATATAACATAATCATCATTACCATATCAGCCAAAGAAAGCCTACAGCTGGGTCTGCAACCAGTAGTGCCTTTATGGCAACGCGGAGTCACCGAAACAGAGGTTTTACCAAAAACAAAAAACCGTTCGTTTAGTGACTCCGCGTTTGAAAAATGGCACCACAGGAACGTGCTAAGATAAAAAGGAATAGTTATAATGAATCGTAATTAAATTACCTAAAGGAAGATAAGTATTGAGATACATTTCTTTTGTTTCTTTACTATAGAATAAGGTTTTCAGCTGAACCTGATCACGATTATCGGATCGTTATCCGAGCCGATAATTACAATGGATACGATGCATTGATTCTGCTAATTGCGATTTTATCGACGCCTATGTTTTGTCCCTAATAATTTGGCGATATCGATAGTAATCAAGCTCTAAATCATAGAACGCCGACCATATGCCTCTAGCTACTATTTACAGCTACTAGCGATTTAGGTTTTCATCATGGAACAAGTATCAAAGGATATCACATAGTATACTTAAAAAACAAAGTCGCTTCCCTGCCGTCTGTCCTTCTGTATATAAATATGTTTGTATGCTTAGATGTTGTAAACTACGCAATGGATTTAAATGTTTTTCTTAAAATAGATAAGTGATTCAATAGGAATAAGTGAGGTTTATTCACATATACATGTATAATTCATGCTCGTGCGAAAACGGGGCGGGTCGCTAGTCTCGTATAAACCAGGATTCTTCTTGTTCCAATCAATAGAATAACTACTTCTAAAGGTTTCATCACTACTTTCATATTCTAAATCTTTGGTATTCATTGATTGTCACTGTTTAACAAAAAATTACAAGAAGTTAATTTGAGAGGCAAATTAAAAAAACACCGACTTTCAAACGTTCATCCCAAATAACTTTTGAACGGCTAAACCGATTTCCATCAAACAGAGCTAAGAACTATCTCGACAGTCAGGCGCTTTTAATTTAAAAATACCGCACCAAATCGGTCCATTCGTTTAGGAGCACGACACGTCAAACTTATAGCACCCCTCTTTTTGTGTTGGGGGTAAAATATATGTTACGAAAATGACATAACTTTTTTAGGCCTTAGCAAAGTCTAAGCCGTAAAAGTATCGCTGGCTCAGAATAATAGGACTTACTAGGGACAATCAAAAGCAAATTGTCATAATATAATCGCATGATTTAAAAAAAAAAAAACAAATAATTTGTCTCAAATCTAGATAAGCCAACAACAATCAACAGTTTAAATGTGTGGACGTTGTTTATTGAAAACTAAAAAGCTACGGAACACGAACAGTACGGCAAAGTTAAAAAAACTTTTTAAAAGTTAGGAGAAAGAGAGATAATGGTAATTCTGACACGGTTTAAAAAAATAATGAAGTGAAGCGTGAAGCATTTTTGGAGATAGAACTATGTAGTTTCAAATACAAGGTTTAAAATTTTAAGCTTCGCCTGTCAAAGTTTCCACAAAAATGACCCAATTTAACGCCACCATATTTGAGCACGGGTGTCACTAAAAAGTCGGACCGTCTAGCGTAAGTTACGATTATTGATGATGTTTACTGGTAGTAAACAACTTTACTTCGCAGGGCTTAGGACTGTGTGTGTCCACTGCACCTCCCCATAAAGGTGCTCCGTGACCTTTATTGTACCTTCAAAAAATAATAAAACAAAAGTTCCAAGAAATTAAGTAGAGAGTAGATAGTGTAATCGGAAAAATTATTGTAACTACATATTTTTGTTATCGTGGTAGGTATCTTTGTTGACTCAGAGTATATCAATCCGGATACTATATGACGTCATTGATCACATTTCGATTCGATTCAAATAGTACTGTGAACTACTATTTACAGTTTATGGCCTAGTATTCCCTCGGATGAGGTGCGGGGCGATCGGCGAGGCATCCCGCAGACTTTTACATATCTCGTCTTACTGAGGAACGGGATGCGGGGGATGAACGTGAAAGGACGCGGAATGTAGATTTTATCGGTTTTCTTAAATAAAGTAATCATTTTCCAGAAAGTGACCAGAAATAGTTATAGTATGTGTAATTTACTTTTTTGAAAGTAAAGTTATCATAAACTATGTAATAATCAATAATACATCAAAAAATCGTTGAATTAGCTTTCGCTGCCGATTTTTTTTTTAATCGATATTAGTTATCGATATCGTATTTTGAACCAGAAGTAGTCCAAGTACATAAAGTAAACTACAGTGTATATATTTTTTTGACTTTCGTTACTTACAACTTATTAGTTTATTATTGAGCCAAAGTGATGTTACATTGGAAATACCTGGCCTTAAAAAGAGAACGTGAAGCTTTTCTACGCACATTAGCCAAATGTGGCCGTTTTTCGCAAATGGGCGCAGAAAAGCTTCACTTACCAGGGTCCAGTGTTGCTCCCATTTGAAAGGAAATGGAGATATCATTTAAAATTTTGCTTCGATCAAGCCCTTCAAACTATTTTATGAACTCCTGTTTTCAGTATACAGTGAGAACGTGAAGCTTTTTTTTTGCAATTTTGCCAAATGTGGCCGTTTGCCTAACGTTAATTTACGTTTCACAAAAATGCAATGAAAGTTTCACGTTTTCAGTTTAAAATATAAACAGTAATTCATAAATTGTTTGAAGGGTTATATAGGGCTTGATCAAGGAAAATTTTTAAATATCTTCGTTTCTTTTCAAACATTTCATTTCACATTTGGGGGACAGCACTGGACCCCGAAAAACTCATTTAACTTATTAAGTAGCCATACTGAAATCTGTATGGCTATTTAATATTGTAAAAAAGAACTTTTATTAGAAATGGCAGCATCCCATGTCTATACACCAAATTTAAGTAGTGTTACAAATGAAGTTTCGGCATAAACAGTAATTTTTATCTAAGCTCTTTAGTTAGAATTAACTAATTTTCACGCGATTTTGTACATTACTTATAATCTTACATGCCTCGACTGTACATTAAAAAAGTCCAGTATTATCAGTGTAACTGTTTACTTACACAAATACATATGTAGTTTACTACATAATAATAAATGCTAATAGCGTAATCCTTCCATTAGACGGCTGTCACTCAAACCGTGCCGTGGCGAATGCGACAATGCAACTACGTACTTATGGTGATAAAAATGCCAAGCTTATCTTCAGTTTTTATGGAGCATTGCGTGGAAGAGGGACGTTCTACGATACTTGTTTTTTAATGCTAATACACTGAGCACAGAGTAAAATTGTACATAGAGATTTCATGACGAGCAACGTTATACAAGTGAGTTTGTCTGTGGTTGTCTTTTGTTTCTCCCTCGTATCTTATTACTTCTTCTGTACTTTATTCCCTACTCTGTACTATTTACACAAAATAATATGATACCTACAATGATGTTCTAAAAGTGTTAACGTATTTAATTTTTGAAAGAAATAAATTAAATAAATTGCTTAAAACGAATTGTTAGTTTTGTTCTATGGTTGTGTTGGTTTGTTTGTAATGGTGTATTATTTAATATAGAGCTATGTTCGCACGCATGAAATAACACATATATAAAAAAGGAATAGTAAACATGCAACGGCAGTCCGTCAGCGGTTGAGAGGAATGTTCACTTGTGGTTTGCTTATTATGCGTTTGGGGCAGAAGTTATATAGTTATAGTATAAATATGCCGCCTAAGTCAAAAGCGAGGTTGACAAATATTTATCCTGAGGCCTGTCTGTCTGAATATTTGTCCATACCGGTAAGACTTATCTAGTTATTTTTGTGTTCCGATGTTAGCTAAATTTATTTAGGTATACCTGACTTTATACTTATAGATCTGAGCTGAGCTTGAGGACGTTATGTTATATCAGATACTATTTATATACTCAAGCACTTACACTCAAAGGTAAACTTAAAATGTCAGCCCAATTAATCATAGTTCACTGATCAAAAGGGAGGGCAAAGGAAATAATTACGGTCCTTCAATCCTGATGGAAAACATCTCGGAATGGAAAGAAAACAACCAGGTGAAATTACATGGAAATTGCTTGGATTTCGAATTACATGTATACGCCGCGCCGTCCGACAAATTCAGGATTATATTATATTGAATTAAATGTTCAAGTCAATTATTACTTGACTTACTGGAGGATGTTTGGTTTACAGCATATGTTGGAATATTTTTAGTACTTAATTTATTCGTTTTACAAATAATTCAAGCAATAGTTCACACTTAAAAGAATCTTTATTTTAGGTAATAATGAATCTTAAATATTGTGACAAGATGATCGCACAAAATAGAACAGAATGGCTCCAAAAGGTCCAAAATTTTTATTTTAATTAAAACGTGGACGTTATTTTAAATAACCATATATCTGTTTATACAGATTTAGTTTCCATTTCTGCCCACGCCCAGTCCTATTTAATTTTCTTACAGGTTGCCTTATTTCCTTAGAAATTTAATTCAAAGCACCCCTGAAGTGATACTGAAATCTGCCTAGCCAGAGATCCTTTTCTCTGGTGATATGTTAACATAGTCCTAAATACCGAAGACAGTATTGTGGAAAGCAGGAAGTGGACCCTTGGCTCCTAAGCTGAAATCGCTAAGATGCATGAACTATAGTAGATGACTTTGCATCATCTTCTATGCTGATCTGGGAGAAAATAATAAACTTAGAATGTACTAGCTGGATCTCTTCCCGCGCTGATATTAAAAGTCGATCAAAGAAGGAACGATACGACTAGCATCCCATCACTGTTTTGATTGCTTTTTCCAACTTCTCGCCTACTATTACGCTAAAAGTGGCTTTTGAATTTGGCGGCCCTCTGCGTCTCAAAATCTGTCCGCTTAGTAGTTCTTAGAGACGCAAAACTCAAGATTCAAGATGTCTACTTCATTAGGGAAAAAGACATAAAAAGCGTGTGTGTTTCTATAAGATTGGTAACACACCGATAAGACTGCTTCATTTATTTTTACTTTCTTTGGGATTTCTAGCTGAGATTTCGACGGATCTGTATTGTAAAGAGTCGCGCCTTGAACTTGGTCCTAGGATTACATTAACCTTATTTGTATGTCTCAGGAATAAACGCGGAACTCCCACATCTTCATACATTATTCATTTAGGTTAGGGGTTCCTTCAAGTCAGACTCTTGTATTGAGTCAGATGTTTCTTTAGATTTAGGCGCAAAATGGAGGATATGCAATAGGACGCGCAAAGAATTTATCGATTCATGGAATTTCATACATATGATAACAAGTGATCGGAATAGGTAGATGCTTTTGGGTTCAATGAACTGAAACGTAGTTATAAATAGTGACATGCCTCCAGGATTTTAGAATTATTAAGTAATTTATTTCGGAATTTAAAAATTGTTACATGTAGGACGAAAAATACATAAGCAAGATTTTTTTCACACTTTCAACATCATTTCAACTGGATAAGTGACTGGCCTTCTAAATCGAAAAATAATAATAATGGCATGGCAAAACTTAGAGAAAAAATGTTTGCAAGAGAGACAGGAAAGAATGCAAGAGATGGACTCACTGCACCGACTCCAAATAAATTGGGAAAAGGGGACCCGAATCATGTTTTGATTTCTATGACAGTTCATAATACAAGTACATAAAATCAATCTACCTATTCCGATCACTGATGATAACACTCGTAACTATTTAATGTCCTTATCTAATAATATCAGCTTTTGGAAAATTTTTGGTGTCATATAAAGTGTGTTTTTAATATTTAATATTCGACAATCGACTTAATCTGACGAATTTAGTTTATATTCATCGGATGAATTCGATCAAATAATTTCGATCCAACTTGCAATTTACTAATGTTTGTTTGTTTTTTGCGATTGTTTTAAAACCTAAACACTCTGTTTTCCTTTTAACAGCTGATTAATTTTGTTCGTGCCTAAGATTTAAAAAAAATCAGGAAGGTAACCATGTTTTATTTTATAAGGCGATGTGCGTTTACAAAATCAGATATTTTGCTTTTTATTTTTTCAGTAAGACATTATGCTTATCGGACATCTTTCTACTTAAAGTTCTATCGTTCTAATCTCTATATTATTAAATGTCTTCCTATTCATAAGACAATGGAGTTTACTGACGTTTACATTACGTATTCCAAACATCTCTGTTGCCAATTTTCCCGTCACGATAATCTGAATTTTCTCAAAGCTTCTCTGGCAAAGGATGTTTGTTTCTATCAATACGTGCCCTTCCTGACACAGTCTGGTTTTATATACTTTACTTATAATTTGTTTGTTTCTAATGCCGCCGAAAAATAAACGAAGAAGGTTACAATTTCGATTAGTACGAATTATTCGTGATGTAACTAAATTAAATCAAAACTTATGTACTTAACTTATAAGTAATAATATATAAAAATATCCCGTATAGTATTGGAGTGATACGAAAATTCGAAGTCATATTAAAATTGAAAAGCATCGATTTTAGAAAAGGGTATGTTAAAGATAACAAAAAGCAAAAATAAAGAAAATAAAACGCAATTTCTACGCGGGCAACACCGGGGAAATTACTTCAATATTCAAAATCTACAATTCCTTTGTAGATTTTGAAACCAACACATTCAAATCATTAACGGCTCAGACACACTTTGTAATCTTTCTTACATTATATCAGTCCTATGTATTTACAGTTCTTTTATTTACTTTCCAGTATAGTTTACATATAAATAGTTAGCAGATAGGGAAGTCCCTTTTTCTAGGGTATAATTAGACTTTTATGATTACTCAAGTATAAATTAAAGTATATATTTAAAGCAGGTAAATGTGATTGGCCAGTCGAGCTTTCGATTACCTTGAGATTTTGTGAAAAATATTTATTCCGTAGTCTTTTTAGCCAACACACACCTCGAATATGCCACACACAAGACGAATGTCATCACAACTTACCGTATGCAACACATGAATGCTATTCCTGTCCAAGTTTCCATTATTGTTCATGTTCATCTAACGTGTTCGGAAACAATGAGGATTTCTCCAACTTAAATTAAAATAAGTAAGTATTCTCTTCGGGCTTATAGAATAGCGGAATTAGTAGTTTTACTGAGCTTGCGGTTCGAATAGATCCGATGGAAACGTTTGATATCAATTCAGTGACGAGTGAAAACCAATCACAGCGTCTAAATTTCATATTGAGAACTTTTTTCCTTAATTAGTCGCTATATGAAGCCAGATATATGAAGAGACAAGGGGTGAGTACTTAAGCGCCTCGGAGACGGTCAAGCAAGCGGCTCAACATCAAAAGCACGTAAATTTTAGCTTGAGCTTGAGCTAAGCATGTTGACCGCTTACAATGGTGACTTGACGTTAAAGACAAGTAATTTTCGTGCTTGACAAGCATCAAGCTTGATGAAGCAGGAAACGAAATTACATTTCTGTCAAGAAGATAATTTTTAAAGCAACATGCTTTTGTAATTCTTTAATTTTTGTTTTGATTTGTTTTGTTGCAATTACTTACTTTTAGATGTATAAGTGTTTTCCGCCAAAACTTGTAAAGCGAAAAGTGGAAGATATCAAAGTCTCTGTTTAGAGACTAGGACTTAATTGTATTGGCGATAGATTCTGACTGTGGGATTATGATGTGTTATTCGAGTAAACCTGTAGGGTACATGTATTAATATTTACGTTTTCGAGATCTAAAACGCGTATAAAAGTTAAGTATTATGGAGGGGGAGTTAATAATACAGGAGACGACCGCGACGCTGTGTGGACGGTGTATGGTGTAATCGCTTTCACGCCAAAATTACTGAACGGATTGGAATGAAAATTTGCATGTAGTAGGCTATCTGCCTGACTAGCTTATTACCTGGATTGACACATATAATAATTCTTATCCCGATAAAATATCAAGTTCCCTTGGCATTGTCAAAAATTTTACCACGCGGGCAACTAGAAGCTATTATGAATCTTATTCGCGATGTTTTTTTTTAAATCTTTAGAAATTAAATTCTTAGATTATTACCCAAAATGGGGCGGCAAAATAATACTTTCCATAACGAGTTTGCTTGCGCACGTTTTTAGATTTCAGCCCCTTTCCATTGTCAAGTCTCTTGCCGGATATTGTCAGCCTCCTCGTTCGGAGGAAATTTGCTGCCTTTCAATATTTAATGGAATGATACAACTCGAAATCATTGTTTTGTGAACAGGGGGAATCTTGTCGAATAGTAGTTTTGACTGCAAATTTTGTTTGTTTTAACTTTGCGGCGGATATTAGGGTTACAACTGCTATCCATCTCTTCCTGTGGATATCGTAAATGTACTAAAGGACTATTATAATTATGTGCTTTAATGGTTTTCCCAGAGAAAGTTGACGTCAGATCGTAAAACTACAGCTAAAGCTATTTTTTTTTATTTACTCCTGCTTTTGACGGTATTCGGCATCTTTGTCAGATCGTTGACATGTATTTAGCTGTGGAGAAGAAAATTCCAGAACCCCAGGCTCCAAAACACCAAAGCGAACATAACCAAGAACATGTTGAGATAAGAGAGTATGTAACTTTGGTTAATTTATTCGGCCTCTTACTCACGCAATAGCAACCCGACAGTAACCTCTGCTACTGTATCTCAAATTACAGTCAATCAAAAAAAGTCATTTACTTAACTAACAGTATTCAATAACAACCTATTTATTGTAGGCAGTCAAGAAATCAAAACTCGCCGAAAATGAGGGCAACGCTCCACTTTCCGGTCCAAACCGGTTGGCTCAAAACTTCGGCTACGTTATGGTAAATTATAGAATGTAGCAGATCGACAATCTTTTCGAGCGATGCACAGAGCTGCAAGTTTAACTAACTTGCGGCCGATCGGGCCCCGGCGGCGGATCCATCGTTCCATCAATACTTCCTCGATTTATCCTGTGCAGTGAAACAAAGACGAATATTCATGCCGGAGGAGGACCTTCCAAATATGTATGTGTAAATATGGAGTACGCTTTGGCCATTAGTCCACGACATTAGCCCTTCAACATACCAACAATGAGGCACTGAATCAATAGAAGTTGTCAAGGCGTGCGCTCGATTGCTTGTAGTTCTTTTCACTGACGTACTCTTTTTGATAAAAATATTGATTGATAACGGTAGAAGAACCGTCTTCTGTACGTCTTTATTTTTTGACGTTATGTACTGGTTATGATTACTGTGGTTATTTTAATCTAACTGCATTCCGTTGATACGTTAGCAGAAACTAAACGCCACAAAATAAATGACTTTTCACTAAACGTTCTTTGAAAAAGTTAAGTAAAAAGTATTTACGTATCAATTGTGTAATGGAATAAGGATATTGTGTGCAATGTATGATGACATGGGACGGTAGTTGCAGATAAAAAAAACCATGTCGGTGAAATAGCCCGTGGAAGAAAATGACACCGATCAGCGAAGGCCTGACGTCGCTGTAACGTGAATATCTTGGCAACCAAGATATCTTGTAGTAGATAAAAGGAATGGTAACATAGAGTGGCTTAGATGCCAAAGCCACTTACTTTTACCTAACATCTTTTTAGATAGGTACTGGAAGCAAAATTGAAGCCAACGAAACGATAAGAACGTTCTAAAACTAAGTGCACAACATAACTGTGTAGTTGCAATCCTAAAGCATTTATGTATGTACGTGTGTGTCCTACAAACTTGTATGAGAAATCGCGCCATCGGGGTCATTAACTCGATATATGCTGAATCAAACCCGGTCGTGTATTGTGTCGTAACAAATGACTGCGAACAATCCCATAATCGAATATCATTGTTGTTGGAAGCTGAGTGATCGAAGGGATCCGGCTCGAAGGACCAATTTCGTAAACTGATGGGGATATTTACAATGGCGAAAAAATTGATGCCGACGCGATGGATAAATTTAATGTGTTTTTGATATCAGAATACAGCAGTCGTGTGTTGATTTAACAGTAAAAATTAATAACGCAATAACGAACGAGGTCTTGTTTACATGATATATACACTATGTGAAACAGAATCATTTTTTTTTAAATAGAGGCAAGATACATTGTTTGTGAAAGAGCTAGAAGGATCGATGCTATCTAAGACGATGTTACCGATTTTTTAAGGCCAATTTCCCGATTTTCTTTTACTACGAGCAAACGAAGCTGGCTTTCTTTTTTCGTTTTCGTACCAAGTCGAAAAACGTTTAAAATATTACTCTTCATATCAAATGATCAACATAAAAAATCAATACAACAAAATAGACATAATAAACTAAGTTAGTTACTAAAAAGTAAAAAAAAAACAAGTTTGTAGGTAGATCAACGTTAATCTTTGTATAATGTTTTGACATTTATGACAGTACTTCTAAACTTCGGTTGATAAAGTGAAAGCGTTAACAAATTAATTACGAAGTAAATGTTGCGAGTGACGACTAATGACGTGTTTATAATTGTCATTCGTTCCCATAGCATACTGAGGAGACAATGCAGAGTTATTATCATTCTGAGAATTGATTATTTTTGTGTTAATAAACATTTTGCTGGCCCAGAGACCTGGTTGTAAGATATATCAATTAATTATTACATGTACAGAGCCAAATGAAAACAACTAACATATATGTACACAACAAACAGTGTACTATCAGCCCAATGAAAGAAATTAATCGACGCACAAGTGAATTTCCCTTTTCTCATGAGCATTTTTAATAAATTAACCTCAGTCTTCAATATCTTTAGATTTGTATACTCTCTGAAATAAAAGCAAATAGGACAAGGAAAAAATCCGATTAGAGGTCCCCGGGCTCTGCAGCCACGATCAAGGATGCAACCGGACACACGCTAAAATGAAAAAAAAATGATCTTCATTTACTGAATGAATGAATTGAACTGTCAAACGCTAAGTTTACATTATTCGATTTTTATCATCAATTGCACTTTAATGAACATTATTAGATAACTTGATCTATAAATAGCTGTCGTCTTTCGGCGTTTATTTTATCAATCGGTGCCAGAGGGTCATCTAAGACCACCAGAATGACTAATGCATGCTCATTTTCGTACAGTAATTATTAAAAAAAAAATTGCGTCTCGTTCTTTTAACGGAAAACAGAGAAATTTCTTAGATTATGACTAAAGTCTGAATAGTAGTTACGCTTCAAATCTTTGAAATTATATCTGGGAATATCATTGTAAGTTTTTTCTCACTTAATACCATGTGAAATGATCACGGAAGATCACACCATTGTGTCTTTATGATGAGAATGTTACAAGTCGATAATCTGTAGAAGTTTTTGAGTAGATTTTTGCATCTTTATTAAAAATTAATTTATCAGTGTTTTGTTTTGCATGTGTAGGTCGATTGGTTCACAACTTCTCTAGACGGAAAACTGTTTTTGATGTTGTTTTGTTCAATTGTTCTTGGTCTTGGAGGAGACTCATTCCTCTTGTTTATTTTCGGTAGTTGTTGTTGTTAAAATAATGAATAATGAGTCATGAGAACATGTAATGATTGTATGCATTTTTATTTACATGTGCGTATAAAATGCGAAACAATACTGTTTTCTTCGAAAACTTATCATATCAATACTTCCCTTTGATATTAGTCTAATTCTTTATCCCTAACGGGGTAGACAGAGCCTGGGCTGAAATATCTAAAGGTCATCCTAGGTAATGAGTAGAAACAAGAAATCAAAATAGGGATGGGTTTCTAGCCGTATCGACTATTGATATGATTATTCCCGCCAATTCCCTCGATAGGCTAATACAATCAGCGCGGGAAGCTTCTCTAGATTCATTTGTAGTTGCATCGATACCTTGAGACAGCTTAATATATTTTAAAAACTAAAAACCGTCTTCAACCCCAAACTACACAACCGATTTTGATAAATTTTCTATGGGACCAGCTGAAAAGTAAACCTCATTCAGACAAAAAAAAAATAGGTCCAGGTGTTTTCGCATCATCGGTGAACATACATAAAAAATAAAAGATCGCGACGAATTGATAAACTGCTCCTTTTTGGAAGTCGGTTTAAAATGAGACACCAGTAACGTGTCGTGTTAAGTTCTACAAAGACGTTCATACTCGCTCACGCGACATTCGTTTATTTTAAGCAATGAAGATTTGTCAGAAGATTTATTACAATTTGTATTTCAAAGCTAAATGAGTCATTTGACTTTTTATTTCATAGGCCGACGCAGACGGCAATAAATTAAGATAATCACAAAACAAGATCTCGACAAATCGTCGAGTCAAGTTGTTACTGAAATAACTTGACAAGTAAACCAATTTGACCGCCGTGGTGGAAATAATTGCTGGGCGAGAACATTAAACTCTGATTTGTTTGTGAAGCTGTCAAATATATTGTTTGCTATGTACAGTTAACAAATATTTACAACTTCCTGATATTATTTAAAAAATCGTTAGAAAAATATCCTTGTAGACAATTTTTTGTTCATAACCCCATAGAGGTGTCTACGTCACTCTCACGAAACGGCCTACTATAGGCTACACATTTTGACTAAGTAGGGTTTGTAGAGAACACTAGGATTCAAGTAGAATGCTTTGCGCTATGATGAGAGACAGTGTTAGGTTAGGGCGTGTAGAGTTATGAGCTTGGCTCTTCTTGAGATACTACTTTTTTCAGTGCAAGCAACATGACTGCAAGCACTCTTCTTGGCGTTACTTTACATGAAAATGTTTTAGTGGAATACTTACTTCTTGATATTAATAAAACCACCGTGAGATAAATTCATTAGCAATTGACTAGTGCCATAAGGGCTGCGAAACCGTCGGGTCCACTAACACTCGATTGATTTTGGTCGCCTAAATCGACAAACTAGTCGGCTTAGCGGACTACATTCCTGGAGTAAGCCGTAAAGCCGTAAAATAAATACATTTATATTTTTTTTTCTCTTAGTTTAATATTGCCTGTGTTTCTGAATTTAACCTGATGCATAAGTAGTCTAACATTGAATATAATTACTATGTAGGGTTTCTTTTCTAAATTATACCACGGCAAAAAGTCGAATACCTGCTTGGCATAGTAGCCCTTTGTTCCTGCATTTTTACGGAATCATTGTAGCGAACTGGCGCAAAGTTACATTGAGCCGTGTACTTTGTGTGCAACTTTGCAATTTTGTTTTTTACAAAATTTTATAGAAACTGGTAATAAAGAAATGTACCTACTTAGTTGTTTTTGGTCAAAGAGTAGTATTCAAATGACGTCTTGTAATATCAGGACTGTCTGAACTTGAATAGTTGCCGAACTTGAATAGTTAGACTGTATATAGGCTAATAGCCATCCTCTTTATTTAGATGAGCCCTGTGGTGAGGCCTTTAGTCCAGCAGTAAACTAAAAGCCATGTTCACTTTCCTTAATTCAGATACTGCGTACAGTAACTATCTTTGTGTCGCTACGACAGCTTTGTAAGAAAACTGCGGCAAACGTGCTTCGATTTAAAATAAAACGACTAACAACTAAAAACGATAAAATCCATAACTAAAGCACTTTCAATAATAGATTTACGAACCGAATAGACTGGGCATGAATCAAATCGCGGAATCGTGAGCGCTCCTTAAGTCTCGTTCGTTCTATGATTCATGGGACATGACTCACTTGAACTATAGATTTTCGATCGTGAATAGGATTTTGAATTCCATTGTGCATCTTATTGTTCGCGTAGTACTTTTGAGATAAATTTTTGTTTATTGCTTTACTACGTTATACGTGTTTTGTATAGTATGTCGTTATGTAAAATATTCCAATAAACTGTAATTTACTTACCATGTTAGATAAGAGACTATCACCTAACAGAAAACAATTCTAATTGGAACAAGATACGACTGTTATCAATTTATTGAGCATAGAACGAGGACAAGATTCAATTTATTGATTTATTGGTAATTGGTACACGTGTGTTTGTTTTATTTTGTTTGAACTCGTTACGATGTTGCTTTTC
This sequence comes from Acrobasis suavella, assembly GCA_943193695.1. Taxonomy (NCBI): domain Eukaryota; kingdom Metazoa; phylum Arthropoda; class Insecta; order Lepidoptera; family Pyralidae; genus Acrobasis; species Acrobasis suavella. The sequence continues at coordinate 38,994,384 of OW971928.1, forward strand.
AATGTACCTCTTTAAGCTCTTGTGATACAAATGTATCCACCTAAAAATCGTTGATTGTTTTTGACATTTTAAATTTTTAACATATTATTTTTATATTTTTAAATAAAACTTTAGCTTTAAATATGGTACCCGTATTTTTTTATATGAGGTCGTTTTCATACAATATTTCGACATTGAAATTTTGCTTATTCTATAAAGACGTAAGTGCCTTGTGTCGTCATTTATACTGCTAAAACGGAGTTTTATTCCTTTGCTATACTTTGATTGAACAAAAAAGCAAACAGGCTTCACAACTTTGACACTGACAGGTGTCAGCCAAGCTAGCTTGTTGCTGTTTTGTTTACATTGGTGGCATTTTACAAACGCGGAGTTACTAAACGAAAAACCACTCGTTTAGGTGACTCCTTCGTGTTTCAAAAATTAAACTTCGGTTATTTAATATTGACTTGACAGAGACACTGACATACATTGTTGGACATGACATATTCACGTTAGCAGTTTGCATCTCACTTCACTTAAGTACTTGGTGCTAACTTCTCTAATGTATAAATGACGTCTCAGCACGCATTTTATTATTCTTTTCTTGTAAAATAAATAGCCAAAAAATATTTTCGGCATCAGGAAACAAAAATAAAGAAACGATATTTTTAATTTTGAGCCAAAAGAATAAAATGTTGTAAAAATTATATTTTTAAAACACTTTTATTGTATACCTTTTATTGTTACTCTGTAGTTGACACAGATCTTACCGAACTTTTAAATGTGTTTTTAGTTTAGATATTTAAGAAAACTGTTTAAGTAAGTAAGATTAGGTAGTAAAACATAATGTAATACAATTTAGTTATATAGTAAAAAATAATCTTCTTTTTCAGATTATTTTTTAAATAATTTTAACATGTATCTTTTTTGGCTCATTCGGCTCTGATTAGCAAATAATGACCAAGAAACAGCGCATTAAAATTTTGTGTGACGTCGCGGTCAAGTACGATTTTCAACAGGTGTTGTAAATAACTCCCACTCCGAAATAAAACTTCTATGCGCTGTATTCTTATGAATTTTACTACTTTGCAAAAAAATTTTTTGGATTATTTTTGGATCCATTAGTCCACATCCCTATTGTAAGCGAGATGAGCAGGATTTTGGCCAGCATATGCACGTAGTGTAAATCTACGTGTTACAAATTCAAAAACTGCTTTTGCAGCAAAAGTAACCAGAGGTACCTTATTCAAGCGCTTGTTTGGCTCAAAGCCATTTACAAATTAAAAAACCAACTGTCACTGCAATTTTGTTGTTGCTTGCGTGTCTCATCGAATGAAATTACTGCCATCCGCTCCCGCCTACTAAAATGCGTAAAATATCCCAAGTGGCTGGATATATTGTTATGATTATGCACTTTGCCTGGGATGTCACAGCAGTAACTACATGCAAAAAAGAGGAACTTACTGAGAAAGTAGTCATTGGTGCACCACTTCTTCATTAAGTGTTGCACACTAATCAAACCGAAAAAAATAATGAAATTAACTAATGCAACTGAAACTTATGAGTCTTATCAAAAAGAAACCTGTGTATTGTCTAATGCTTCATGTCTGTTCTATTAATAGCTTGAATTAACTGTAACAAAATAAGAAAATCAAGCTACATTAAAGCTCATATCCTCGCGCTCGCGCACGTAAAGTTTGTTACAATTTTTTTTTCATGCTGCAGACGTGATCCACCCAATCCCATTTCAGTCTTGCTGCTTTCTTTCCAACATCCACGACTTTTAATGCCTAAAATACTGCGCTCCATTGCTCTTTGGCCATTGACCTTTTGTCAGTGATCCAGTTTGAGCACCGTAGATTAGGATGGGCAAGAAACATACGTCGAGTAGTTTTTTCTTAAATCATATTGGTAAGTTTCCTTTGAGTAGCCCCTTCATCAACCAGAAATTTTTCCAGGATTTTTAATTGTCCGGTCAATTTCTTTGTCTTGTCGATCGATGAAGGAGACTACATGCCCAAGATATATGTACTTATCAACGTATTGTATGTCTTGCCCACGACTCTATGCTTCATGCCTTTGGTCATCAGTTTGGTTTTGGTCTGATTCATTTTGAAGCATGACTTCGAGCTCGGATGCGGAAGACGCGAAGAGTACGATGTCATCCGCGAAGCGAAGATTCGTTGTTACCTATCTATAAAAAATCACGTTGTTATAGCGGCAACTGAAATTTATCACCTGTGAAAATTTTAAGAGGCATTTCACATTTGGTTGACTGTCTCGCTAGCGCAATCACAACATTCAATATAATTATATGTTAGATATTTAAGACATTTTTCTTTATTGTTTATGAGTGTATGTATCGAGAATTAGGTCATCAAAAATTTGAAATATGACGTCCTAATTCTCGATGTAGTCAATGTCTACACAATATACAAACATGTCTAAAATATCCACAATATAATTATATTGAATGTTAATGAACTACTTTTCTACAAATAAGACACATTTATTTTAATAATCTTTAAAAATATTTGATTGTGAGAGCGAAACAGCCAACCAAATGTGAAATGCCTCTTAAGTGTCAGCTACCACGGTTCATGAGGAACAGCTTGGTGACAGACAGATAGACGGACAGTCTGACAGCAAAGTCTTAGTAATAGGGACTTTTACCCTTTGTGTACGGAACCACCCTAAAAAGCACAAAATATTTCCATGGACGTTCAGCAGTCAGATTTTAATAAAAATCATATTACCAACATGAGTAATACAATATAAGAGTATTATCCCAAGCGATCTCGACGAACATTAATGTAATTGAAAACCTATTAGGCGTCATATTCCGAATTTCAGAGATTATTTAACAAATATTGCCCGGATTTTCGTTACAGTTTATTCAAACAATCAGGCATATTGGAGGCTGCCTGTGCTTTCGGAAACAGGCTAGGATTACTATAAATCTCCTGGTTTAATTAAGGATCAGGCGGGAAAATAAACCACTTCAGTAAAGTGGCGTTCAGATTGCGCTTTAATTGTAAGTTTGTAAGTTTGTGATAAATTTGTTAAGTTTTTAGTTCCTTTAGATATTACGAGTATTTGTCTTTCTCATATTCCTCCATCTATTGGTTGAATGTATGGAAGAACAATTGAACTTACCTTATGTACCTATTTATTTTAAAGTTCTAGTATAGAGGATAGTAAAGCGCAGTCTGAGCGGTTCTTAATACCTGTTAAGTTTGAGACATAGGTTCTGAGTAAATGGAATAGCAGCCGTCCCACGGACATTTCGGGATGTTTAATTGTTTTAGCCAAAATCGTAAAAAGAGTGCAAGTATTTTTTCCTCAGTTTTATTTCCAACGACTTTAGAAAAGTAAGGAACATAAGGTGGCTCAGACAATACTTCAAATTGTATAAATCATAACATAAACCTATCCATTTGTTTGCTCTATTTTCTAAATAAGGATTTTTTTATTATTATTTAGCTTAACAATAGCACTTTTGTGTCTGGATATAGGGCAAATAGGTTTTTACCGAGACACTTCTAGTTGTTTTTAACATAAACCAATATGAAAGAAAAAAAACTTCATAAAGAAATTTTATTATTTGTATTTAATAATAAAGAATCATCCACAAAATGGACATAAGAATGTAAACGTAGTAACATGGAATAATATCATCGGTAGTAATAACCTAGCAGATGGGACTCTACCTTCACAAATAAAACTCAAACAAAATATCGAAGGCAAAGCATCAAAACAGTTTCCATCATCCTCAGAATTTTATAAGGCTACCCGAGCTTACAAAAGAGTATTGTAGCCATTGGGGTGTGTAATTATTAGTTATTCCACAACTTTGGGCCGGAGTCCTTGAGTCGACCAATCCGAGCGTTGGAACGCCACCTGTCGGGACGGGGCGCAAAAAAATTACCCAGGACTGTCTGGTTTAAAGTGGGGTATTTTATTGGATACATTTTCCTGCTTTTTTTATGGTAGATGTAAATGGTGAGAACACTATTTCGAGCATCGAAATAATACGTACTTTAGTTAGTTTATTGCACTAAATATGTACTTACATATAATTATTATATGTAAGTATATATTTGGTGTATATAGTATAAAACAGATTACAGAAGACAGATGTCAAACGGCGATCTCAGACTTCATATGAATGCTTTTTATTGATTAAAGGAGTGCAGTTTTATAGATTCAACGTATAAATAAGTATTGAATAGCTTTTGATGATTATAGTACGGGTTTTTAAACTATCATAAACGAATGATTCAGATAGCTATCCGTATTTCCATAGTTTTATGGTTAGCAGAACTGTGTAAGAAATTAATTACTAAAGCGATAATTTATTACAGAATTTCACATTTTATGTTTTACTAGTATGTAAGTACTTATTTGTATCGTTGCCCGCGACGAAAAAGGATGTTACGTGTTAATTTACGCGTGCAAAAATATTGCAACAATGTAACGCGACAGTTTGAAAATATGTAGTTATAATAGAATGATATAGATTTGAAAGTAAAAATTTAAAAAGCATTAAAATTTATGTCAACCCTAACAGTGTTTAACTTAGTCCTTTATTTGTCAAAGTTGTACGTGCCAGCCGGGGTAAATAAAACGATAAACTGTGGCCTCAAAACAATTGTCTGCTGTTTATAACTTATGCATGGTACGTTGATAACGGGCCGCAGTAGAGTTGCATTTTGTCCAAACAGCATTTGGACAAAATCGCAACCTGACTAAATTGTGTATATGAATAATCGATCTTTTGAAACCCTATTAACTGTAAGCGCAAGAGTAGACCGAAAGAATCTGGATTATGTTTCATCACAGCATTATTTTATTGTTTATCAGACTATCCAACTTTTTCTGTCCTTAAAGATTTGAAGAACATATCTCGTCTTCTTCCTATCCCCCAGAGCAAGAATACCCAGTTTCTTACGCAAACACTTTCGGGTTGACCATGCTCGAATGACAATCGTACATGAGATGATTTGATTTGAACGAAACAGGGAACAGAACTCATTATCTCAACAACTATTTATCATCTTGACAATACACCTGGACTTGAAAGCGCACCATTTTCGACTGCGCTCGGGTCGCGATAAGTCTTGCATATCTGCATATCTGCCATCTGGGGCGCCATTCGTGGTGAGAAATTTCAGCCGCATGCAACATTCTCACTGGCGACATGCACCGGCTATGCTTGATTGTGGAGGACACACGTAAACTTGGGTCAATAGCTATGTATTCTTTTGTTAAATAAACTGGACATTGCGCGATTGGACTATTTGCGATTGCGCTCGGGTCGCGATACGTCTTGCATATCTGCCATCTGGGGCGGTATCTGTAAGCCTATCGCGGTGAGAAATTGCAGCCGCTTTCAATATTCTTACTGGAGACCCGCACCGGCTGTGTATGATACATATAACCTTTAGGAAGATATTAAAACTTCTTTATTAAAAACTATTTCATGTTTTAAAACGAATCAACCTTTGTTATATATACTTTTTTGACGCTAGTACTACTACTCCACTTGGCTCGGTCATGGTCGTCACGGATACGGTTGGTAAAATTACTATTTATATACTCCTTACAAAATACATTATCGACATAGATGCAATGTTACTTACAACAAAACCAGTGCTCACGATTCTGAATATGAAGACAAGTATAAACTCGAATCGATATTCTCGAAAATTAACAAACAAATTGACATCACAGTCATTTGTTTGAGTTATCATACTGACCAAACAATATAATTTCAAATCCAATAAACAAACATCACCGATTCGGGCAAATACATCGGTTGTCGTGTGGTAATGTTACCTAACTGTGACCACAAATATAGTTAACAGACTCGTTGAAATTCAGTAGTTACATTTGTTTATAATTCAGTACTTTTGGCAGTTCTGATTGTGAGATGCTAAATTTTATCCAGCCCTTCCTTAATTATGGAATAAATATTTCTTATGTTTTTGTTTCTTCGTCATTCATGATTGCCATCCACGTTATAATCTTATAATATTACGTTATAGCGAAGTCATGTCAAATCTTAAAGTGCATGTTAAAGGAAAATAGTAAAAAGCGTAACAAGTTCAAGCGTAAAGGAATAAGGAAAAACGTTCAGAGCCCCTAATTCTATAGTTTAGTGCTTTGCTTATGCTATTATTTAACTTCACTCTACTTTTAACAAAAATTACTAACTCCAACGCCACATTTGAACCAGATTCCTATCTTTGATATTCCAAAAAAATCAGATCAAAATGTCGAACTTTTTCTTATAAATCGGTATATCTTTACAGTTTCCTGGCAACTCGGTTTATAATAAAATGTTCATCTCCGGCGACTCACGGCACTGTATACGGTACATTGCGAAACTTATTTATTTATATATTTTATAATATTACGAAGATTAACAGAAAAAAATGCATTTTATTGTCAAAAAAACGGGTACTTTTACCGAGACTTAGTTCGTCCAATTTAAAAGAGCTCGTCCCACTACTCTGTTAACGCTCACTTTTGATACGCTCACAACCAAAATAGACGTTTATTCTCGATAGTTACATTTTTTTTATCGGCATTGTATTTCAGAGAAGTAACCAATATGATATGGATATGTGAGAAGGAAGGGAAGCCACATACCAGCATTGACTGGAGAAAGAACTAGATAGAAAAAACTGGCATGTTGTGCCGACTCCACATGAATAAGGATATATTAAGGCAGAAGAGTTTGAAATAGTAACAAAATTTCTTAAATCAAAATGATTAGAAAACGCTCGTAATAAGTACCAGTTGTTACAGCCAGTGGAGTGTGGAGAGGAATTCTATTAAACTCTCCAACTTGAGGCATCTTAACAACTTCCGAGCACTCTTAGTTGAGGCATTTATAACCCCACATCCTTTGCTCTACTTTCATACTCATGATTATTTTGCGGAGAATTCAATATGCTACAACACACAAAGAAATGAGTTAAGTCGTCTTTGGAGCCTCTTAGCACAAAATAAGGCATTTATAGCCCCACATCCTTCGCTCTACTTTTATATGCGACTTGCGAATATTTCAAGAGAATTTAGATAAAACTTTGTAAAGTAATGATGAGTACTCGTACTGTCCTTGGATCTTTATTTATTTACATGAAACAAATCGTTATATGTAATATTGCTCAAAATATATATAAAAAAACTCATTGTTTTTCATTTTTCATTGATTTAAAATTTTCTTAAATCAGTAGGTAAGTTATTTTTATAAAAAATAAGGGGCAGCGAAAGAAGCTTTTTTTAAAATATTATGTACTTTCTAGTTACATAAGTTTAGACAACTGGCTACTGAATAATTTTTCAAAACTAAAAACCGACCGCACCCCCAAACTACACAATCAATCCTGTTTAAATTTCTATGGTATAACTTGACAAGCAAGCCCTTTCAATCGAAAAAAAAATTATTCAATCGGTCGTCGTCAAATTATTAGTGAACATACAAAAAAAAAAAACAAAAGCTTGCGACGAATTGATAAGCTCCTTTTTGGGAGTCGGTAAAAAATACTAACCGTGAATGAATAGTTTCAAAGCGAATGTCACTGCGCTATTTGTTCTATATTTTGTTATCATGGTGTTATCTGATTAGGACACGCCTAGCATTACCTACATATTTATTAGAGATAAATAACAATTACTTAATGTTTGATAAGAGTAAAACGATATAGTTCTGTACAAATTCTAGTACAGAGATTGTAAATTCAATATTTTCTTAAAATCAATGTTTTCTGTGTGTATTATAATAATAATTACTTACTTACTTTTAGACAGCCAATTCAGACGACACCAACAAGAGCCCTGTCTTTCAAATATGAGTCTATAAATTACACTAAAACATTGACTGGCCTCAGTGGGCCAGTGATAAAGGCATTCGCCTTGTGACCCGGAGGTTATAGGTTCGAATCCCACTGGGAAGCGCATACTTTGTAAAAAGTTGTTTCCAGTATGTTTAGGATATTGCAGGCTTGAATCACCTGATCATCCGAAAAGAAAGACGATTCCGTGTTTCGGAAGGCACGTATAAATTGTGGGTCCCGAACGCCATCTAGCTTTTGATTATTAAACTACCAAAGATTGGTTTTGGTTTACCTTATGGGCTGCAGAGGTCAGAGACGGCTGTCGCTCTGTGTAAAAAACAGTAACCTCGTCAAATCTCCTTGGTTAGGTAGCGGACTCTGAAACGTTACTGCAACCGGAAAAACACGCTCGGATGATAATGAAATTACCCTAAAACTGGAGCGTATATTTCAGTACATTTTCGCATTATTTGCCATCAAATCGAACATTTCCGACTGAGCGCACAGAGTTAAATGGAGATTCGAACTGTCAAATGCAGATGGAGCGGGGATGCAAATAAAGCCATGGGGAGACAAAAGGCAGGCTGCGTTATGAAATACATGTGTATTGATTAAATAATCATAATGCAAGATAATGAATTTAATTAGGTTGTGTTATCTATTTCAAGATGACGATGATATTTAAATTGAGTGCATATAGCTATAATCCAGCAGTGGACGATAAAATGATGCTATGTTGCTGTAAACATATTAACAAAAACGCGGTACACCCGGTAAGAACTAAGGTCTTTACTGAAAAATCGAAAGCTTTATTGTTTCTTAAAACAGCCTTTCTACTTGAGATTTTGCATGATGTTTGCGTCTCACGTTAAAAGGACCTGACAAACTGGAATGCAATTAATTGAATACCTCTTACTCGTACACAATACACAAATAAATGGGCAACCTTCGTATTGCGCAACAAGGGTTGTCAAACCCAGGAAGGCATGCAGCGTCACAGCGGGAAATGTACGTTGTCCATCCACCCCTATAATCAAAATAAAGAGAATTACAGATGTGACGCTTCTTACATCACTTGCACTCCGTATTCGTAATCCGTTCAGCACACACAGCGCACAATCCAAAATTACTACAAGTATTTCATCTGTAACCTCCCAAAGGACATATTTAGCGAAATGGTGGGCTTGTACTATGTAAGTACATACTCTTAGAAAAGTTAAATCGCAAATAGGAGATTGCTAGCGTTTCGTCTTTAAATTAAGAACAATTTAAAGACGACAGGCTAATTAATAATCTCCTATTTTTACTCGTATATGCACAAGTTAATTTTCTAGGCAAATTAAAAAAAAACCCCTGACAACATCAGTGATAACTGGCGGAACTACATAATATTCTAACTGATGTTAAGTGGAATTGATATCCATAGCGCCATCTATTATTTGTCAGGTAAATTACAAAAACCCAACTTTGAAGCGTTATCACCATAACTTTTAAACGACCGAACTGATTTTCATCCATGGCTAAGAACCACCGCAAGGGAAGTTTCTTTCACGTAAAAAATCCACATTTAAATTTGGTTCATCCGGTCGAGCGATATGATGTCATAGACAGACAGACATTAGCGTCAAACTTATAGCAGTCGTATTTGTCGGAGTTTAAAAACCGAACGGTGTCGGAAATTTTGCGCTTTATATAATACGAAATTGCGCGTATGAATTATACTTCTGGGCTTTGAGTTTTTTTGACTATTCCATTTCACAGTTTCAACAACATGTGCCCGACACGCGAACTAACACGTGTCCAAAAAACACTAAATAAACGAGAGACATGCTTGTTTAATTGAGCACATCGGGAAGTAGGATGCCACCACTAGAGGAATTTATGGCTTTTTAAACGGACTCATGGCTGTCATGTTTTTAGTTCCTTTGAGAAGAGAAACATGTTAGGTTTGGGTTCACATTAAATTAAATTTTCGTGGCAATCATTTGTTTTGAAAATTGCTGACGAAATTAGTGGTTAATGTGGCTATTGACGCAATGTCTTTTCCTTTCAACATTCTGCACTTAATTGTTTTTTCTTTTTATAAAACTGTTTACGTATTTAGAACTTAATCAATAAGGTAAATAACCCTGTTTTTTGTTACAACTATACCTCAAACGCAGTTTATAAAACGATGGATGGCCAGTTATCACCTTTCCATCTATAAAGGTATATGGGAGACTAGTGGTTTCCTTCTAACCAAAAATAATACTTAAAATGGTTATACAACTTTATTAACTACCTATAAAGTAAATTTAGCCAGTCACAGAAGTTTTTAATGTAAAACTGTAAAACATAGTGTTTTTTGAATTGACTGTAAATACAATACAGGAAGTATGTATTGCAATTACCCGTGACATTCCATAAGCCTGTTCAGTTCTGCCTGGAAGCACACAGACTTTTGTAGTTAAAATTCGCACTCGAAACCGCAGTGCGTTTCGGCCGGTTTCCCTACAATACAGGCATTTGGAGTAAGTAGGTATGTATTATCATCAATCAAGTGAGATTACAAATACATGTTGATTTCGGCCAGAAAGCGCACAGGTTTTTGTAGTTAAACACACTTCAAACCCCAGAGCGCTTCGCCTGGCCGAGCCCTATAGGTTGTTGGGCTCGGCCCAGCCGAATTAGGAAATATAAATATATTTTTGTGATTATTGTAAAATAAATAGTTTTGATTTTAATCATGAAAGAAGACGAAAATTTACCATTTCCTGATCTCCGACACTACTGAGCCTAAAATTTTTACAGGATTGATTACAGGATTATAAAAAAATTATATCAATTGAAAATAAAGTGAAAAACTCAAAATAATACCTTTAAGTACTCACGGAAATGTCTTTGGCATTGTACGGAACCCTCTCCACGCGAGTTCAACTCGCACTTGGCCGGTTACATGCATTTGTAATCTTACTTGATTGATATTTACTTACTTCAATAGCCACCGTCGGACCGATCGAAAGGCTCTGGAATTTGGAGTGCGAATTCAACTACAAAAACCTGTATTTTTTAGGGCGAAATCAACAGGCTTATGGAATGTCGCTTATTACCCTACAACATCGAGCTATTAGTGGTATATAGCTCAATGCCCTACAAGAACGAGACCCGATTTATTTTAACCTAGGCATCCATCCAACTTGCTAAGGACTTGCATAAAATATTTGGCAAACTTGATGTCGGTAATTTGTCTTTTTGTTCGTCCTGTTCTTACTTCCAAACTATGAACAATGTAGCACAAAGTTGTCATAAATTACCGACTCACAAAACAAAAACTAGGACTTTCGCTACGTTGATTGATGATTCTGATGATTAATTAACAGTAACAAAGACTAGAGAAAAAAATAAAGTAATCACACAAATAACGTAAGTACTAGTTTTAAATAAAGTAAAATTTGAAGAATGACTATGTACTTACATAGTTAGCCCCAGTCATTCTTCAAATTTTTATTGCTTCACTTTCCTAATTAATTTTGAAGTAGGAGAATGAGTTGAAATCTGTGCTACATTAAACAAACATATTTGAATTTGGTCTCTAAAAATCTATTTTAAAACTTGTTCTTTACTAAAAGTAAAAAGTTTTAAGTTTGAAAAAAAAATCTTTAACCACCTGCGACTACGATTAATTTATCATTTTTTGAGATTTCTAAGGGCGCGACGCATGTGTGACACATCAATAGAACTCAAATTGCATTAACCGAAGTCTACACGCGCATGCCTCGCCTACGCCACAAGCTCGCCTTGCCTCCGCCTTGCCTCTATCTTGCGTCCGCCCGGCGCTCGCCCCAACTGGACTTCGGTAAATACAATTTGAGTTGTATTGATGTGTCATAGGACTCCAATTTTATGCAACAAATTCAAACCGCGCTTGACGTGCGTTAATCATGGGCTTGGCGTGCGCGTGTCGTCTGAACGCGCGCCCCTGATGCCTAACGGCTGAGATTGACATAAGTACTTAAGCACAGCACAACACAATGCAACACACATTACAAGAAGTACCAAACCTGTATTCTCTATAATTTTGGCGAAATATTCGAGTTGAATAGCCTAAGGAAGCGCAATTTGGTTTTTGGGGAAAATTAATGATTCCGCTGTGTACTCCGCTTAATTACAAGACTCAGATCCTGACAAATGATGACGTAAACATCGCTTTGTATCCCCTTCTGGGAAGGACGATATTAAAATCCTCCGCGATCCATTCCGCTTTATTTCGCAATTTTTACCTGAAACAAAAAGACGTAAAGTTAAAACCATCCACAATATCGAATGACAAGCAATGTTGATCGGTAATAGATATACTCCGGATTTTTTAAGGAAAGCCCTAAAATCAAATACTTATTAGAGAAGCTTCATAAGCCGCCTTCGAAGTGATGGGAACGTATAAAAAGACTTACTGTCATCTAAGACATCGAATTGCGCAATTTATTGCTGAATGAGGGAATATGTCATTATTGAACAGTTCGGTAGTCAGCTTCGACTTCCGATTGTGTGTTTTGACTTACTAATTAGACTGGACTAATATTCAAACAAATCTTGAAATAGGATAGTTCAATATTGAGGAATATATAAACCTATAAGCGATTACTAATATAATCTAGTGCCGTGTGGTTTCCGGCAGAGTAGAATAGAACCACTCCAAGACCTCTTGTGGATGTTGTAAAAGGCGACTAAAGGATACATTCATCACGAACACCAAAACAGGCTTCCGATGGGCAGCAGCATCGGAAGCTAAATCGTGACACAACACTGCGCTCGACAACCCGCCTGCCAAGCGTGGCGAGTATGGCAAAACCCCCCAATGAAGGTACAAAAATTGACCAGGCCCCCAGTACCCAGCGGCCCCGCTATTCCTGACTTCGGTAGCGGTCATGGTAACGGCGGAGCAGGGGGTGCTAAGAATCTCCGGATGAGATCGGGCTACAACCCTCGGCGGAAACTGGCCCTGGTAACACACAACGTCCGCACTTTGAGTCCGCACGAAAAACTGGCTGAGGTGGAAGAGGAAATGAGTAGGTTATGTTGGGACATTGTGGGGTTATCTGAAGTCCGAAGAGAGGGCGAGGGCACGACGACCCTAGAGTCCGGTAACCTACTATATCACCGGGAGGGAGACGAAATAAAGTCTCAGAGTCTCAGCATGGTGTCAGGTTTGTCGTTCACAGGTCCCTCGTAAATAACTTAGTTACCATCGATAGTGTTTCTACTATCAAAAGATACTTGCTGAAGGTTATACAGGTGTACATGCCGACCGGAAAACACTCAGATGCAGAGGCTGAGGTTGTGTATGAGGACATTAGTAGGGCCATACACGCCTCCAAAACCCAGTTTACGGTTATTATGGGGGACTTCAACGCAAAACTGGGCAAGGGACGCGATGGAGAGATTAGGGTGGGGCAATTTGGATATGGCGGACGCAACGACAGGGGGCATAGGTTGGCTGATTTTCTGGAGGAAGAGGGACTCTTTGGAATGAATTCTTTCTTCAAAAAGGCACCACACAGGAAGTGGACCTGGATGGGTCCTAGTAAAAACGACCAGCCTCCAGTCAAGAGATAGAGAGTGAGATAGACTTCTTCCTGACGACGAAGATGCAGATATTCAATAATGTCTCCGTGATCAACAGGATTAAAACCGGCAGCGATCACCGAATTTTAAGAGGCATCATGAATATCAGTCTCTGACTCGAAAGGTCAAAACTGATGAAGTCTACGCTCCGACCATCGCAGAGCCAGATCCAAAACCTCGAGAGCTTTCAAGTCGAGCTCTCCAATCGCTTCGAAGGCCTCCAGGATTGCGTTTCAGTGGACGAGTTAATCAACGGGTTTGTAGAAACTGTCCAAGCCGTGGGATCCAAGTTTTTTAAATCCCGCCCTAAAAAGAAACCTCTAAAAATCTCTACTCAGACCCTAGACTTGATGGCAGAACGACGATCCATGACGCTGCAAACCTCCGAAGACGCTGAGTCGTATCGGCGGCTCAACAGAAGAATTCAAAAGTCCCTGCGACACGACATTCGCTCCTTTAATACGATTGTATTGAGGAGCCGATAGAACGAAACAAATGTTCCAAAGTGTTTGCAAGGACTATGTCTACTGGGCAAAGCCGCTGACTAAGCTTAGGACGGAAGGCGGTAAAATGGTATCGACCAAAGATGAGGTGCTGGCAGAGATCGAGAGGTTTTATGGGCAGTTATATACATCCGTTGCAAAACCTAGCGTGGATATGGCTGCAGATCCAAGAGCCAAGCTAACCCGACACTATACCGAAGATATTCCGGACATCGGTCTGTACGACATTAGGATGGCCCTCAAACAGCTCAAAAACAACAAGGCGCCGGGAGAGGATGAAATCACAGCATAGCTTCTGAAAGCGGGCGGAACGCCAGTACTGAAAGTCCTTCAGGGGCTCTTTAATTCCGTTCTGCTCGAAGGCGTAACGCCAGAGGCGTGGAACAGAGGTGTGGTGGTCCTTTTCTTTAAAAAGGGTGACAATACTGTATTAAAGAATTATAGGCCCATTACGCTTCTGAGTCACGTCTATAAGTTGTATTCGAGGGTCATCACGAATCGTCTCGCTAACAGATTTGATGCCTTCCAACCTCCCGAACAAGCCGGATTCCGAAAAGGCTACAGTACCATGGACCACATCCATACTTTGCGGGTTATAGAGACGACGAGGGAGTATAACCGGCCGCTGTGCTGGGGGTTCGTGGACTACGAAAAAGCCTTCGATTCGATAGAAACATGGGCCGTGCTTCAGTCTCTCCAGCAGTTCCGTATTGACTGTCGGTATATCGAGGTGTTGAAGTGTCTATATAACAAAGCCACTATATAGGTCCGAGTACAGGAGCACAGTACGAAGGATATTCCATTGAGTAGAGGCGTGAGACAGGGAGATGTCACATCTCCAAAACTGTTCACCGCCGCTCTGGAAGATGCCTTCAAGCTCCTGGAATGGGAAGGACTGGGCATCAACATCAATGGCGAATATATTACTCACCTTCGATTTGCCGACGATATCGTTGTTATGGCAGAATCGATGCAGGACTTAAGTACGATGCTTGAAGACCTAAATCGAGTCTCCTAACAGGTCGGCCTTAAAATGAATATTGACAAGACGAAGGTCATGTCAAATATGCACGTTGCGCCTTTACCTGTTTCTGTTGGAAGCTCCACCCTCGAAATTGTAGACCAGTATGTTTCCCTGGGTCAATTGATCCAGGCAGGAAGTTTCAGCTTCGAGGAAGAAGTCTTTCGGCGAATCCGACTCAGCTGGGCAGCGTTCGGGAAATTACACAGTGTTTTATCGTCTAAAATACCTCAGTGCCTCAAGACGAAAGTGTTTAATCAATGTGTGTTACCAGTGATGACTTATGGCTCTGAAACGTGGTCCCTTACGTGGGGTTTCATAAGAAGGCTCAAGGTCGCTCAACGGGCTATGGAGAGGACTATGCTAGGTGTTTCTCTACGCGATCGAATCAGAAAAGAGGAGATTCGTAGGAGAACGAAGGTCACCGACATAGCCAAGTGGATTAGCTCATTGAAGTGGCAGTGGGCGGGGCACATAGCGCGAAGAACCGATGGCCGATAGGGCAGAAAGGTTTTCGAATGGCGGCCACGTATCGGCAAGCGCAGCGTAGGACACCCACCTGCTAGATGGTCAGATGACCTGAGCATGGTTACAGGGAGGCGCTGAATGCAGGCCGCTTCCGATCGGTCATTTTGGAAATCCTTGAGGGAGGCCTATGTCTATATACAAATAACTTTTTACGTTAGTGTACAGTTTTATTAAATTCATTTGACTGCAACAGTTAACATAACTATTCGAATGAAGGTTCTTAAATAAACACTAACCCCCTAATTCATAAAAAAATACAGACGATTGCAAAACCTATTTTAGTTAAAATATGTTTTGTCCCTTTATTACAGGACAAAACATATTTTAACTAAAACAGATTTAAAAAACGTTCGTATATTTTTATGAATAAAGGGGTAAGTAACTAACTGAAAGATTTAACCATATTAGCAATCAAAGCGGCATCAACATTAGCCACAGCCATCAAAATGTCCCGCCCCGAGAAGTGTCATCAAAACAAGTGTGAATTCAAAGTGGGGTTTCCGTCAAGCGCCTATTACTCCACATGATTGCTTATTGTTGCCCACCACAATGCCCAATCAATGTCCATTTGTGTACAAAGACGATTTCGGAACTTTGGATTTGGCTAAAATATCACAATCATATTTTTTTTACGCTTAAGCTTGATGATGATGAGTCATTCATCTCATTTACTTGGATGATTTCATTATTGTCACTCGCTGTAATTGTTAACTGAGATTTCTCAAATTACGTCAAATCTGTCTATTGTCTTTGTTATGTCTAAATACTATCACAAGGCCCATTTTGGACTTGAATTAAATGTTACGTCCACGTTTTTCACACTAAAGCTTAGCAAATCATTTATTATTATCTGGAATATTATATGACTGTCTTTTTTATACAAGAATCATAAATATAAAAAAGATTTTTTTTTCTATTGCATTTTTTATTAAATAAAATGTAATTCCTTCTCTTAGAAGCAAAAAATAAGAGCACTCAATTCAGTGCACGAACATCATCACTATCCGAAATTCCTCGTCCGTCTCCTTTTATACGGATATTTTACCCCATCCCCCATAAATGGCGCCATTAAAAAGCTGAGCCCGGCGGAAACCGAGCTACTTAGGTATACTTTGCACGGATGCGCAAATTGATATAAAATACTTCATCTTTTGATATCTACCCCAAGTTGGGCGGCGAGTCACAGAAATGTTTTATCGACTTCGATATTTTTGCGGAGTTTTGGAATATAGAAGTCGAAACGGAATTACGATACTGTCTATCTAGCGTAAGTTGCTTTACCGTAATTAAACTTATTTTGTGAAAGCGCCAAGAGCTGTTCCGGGAAAAGTATTTCAGCGGTGAAATGGCATGAATTCGTGACATGTTCTCTAAAAATAATTATTTAAGCATTAATTAAGTAGTGATATTATTCACGTTGAAGTCCTACAACTGCAGGGATTAACGTTTGTGAAAATAATACCTATAGAGTTATTTTCCGTTAGGTACTTAACCTAATATGTAACTATGAACAAATTTACTATATGGGAAATATAACTTACATTCTAAAAACATTTAAAAAAAAGTAAATTCACAATTACTAAACAATTCTTTGAAAAAAAAAATTATTTACAGATATTTTTCTCGAAAACAAAAGAACAAATACTCAGACGGAACTGGAACGGCCAAATCTCGAGCACAATTAAATTGAAGTAAAACAATATAGGGAATCATCTAAAAGGATTTGGCTCTATTAGGCACGTTGGGCGAGTCCACGAATGGTCATTCTGGAAACGACTGCCGTTCGTGACAGGAAAGGCTAATCGTGCGTGGTCTTTCGAGCCGGAAGCAATAATGCTTTCCGATTTTTGTTTAGAATTTTAGATATTATATGAAATGTTAAATATATACAGATGCAGGGTTAATTTATTGTCCTTCTGCGATGGTTTGCGAAGCTCTCGTGCTTTATTTGCGGAAAGATAAAAATTAAATTTCTGTTAATAGTCAATATTTTTTTATTAAATAGGTATTAATTAATATTAATTTGCGAGTATAATATTTCCAAGTCTGTAATTAGACACTTCGTATATTTATCAACATTCTAACATCACGAGTAACTATTTTCTTTATTTCCATTACGATGAATAAAGTACACATATTATGTAGGATCATTTTGCATTTTCTGATTCCGTCATCTTACCTATCTTGTGATATTCATGATTTATTTGTTTCTGATTTCAAGCTAAGAAGACAATAAAGTATTTAAAATAGACAATAGATATGAATCCATTTAGAAGTTTATTGCTCTTGTTCATGCCATTTTGGCATTAGGATGCAATCGTGAGAGCAAAAATAAATCGGAAATTATCAAGCCGTTCGACAGGTATGTACGCTGAAACTCTGAAAGTGGGATTTCTACAATTTTTCAATTTGGAAATCCTTACAAAACTAGGCCAACCTGCCAAGACTGGATGAGAGGAGCGGAGTAAGCAGGATATTGATACAGACGCACCTTTGCTAAATATATAACCTTTGATAAATAGTTAAGAGACGAAATTACACATATTTGTACGATGCGATCATACAATGGAAATAGAAACTGAGACTCATATTTTATACACTAGTCATATTTGTAAAATGAGTTAAAGAATGTGTAATTTTTTGGTGAACGGGTACGCGACATGTCGTCTTTAACTTCCCAAGGGTAAAATGATGATAAAACACGAAGGTCCCCATCATTGAAGCGACATTGGCTGAAATATAAAACGTCGTCCGACATTAACTACGTTTATTACGACGATCCGACCTCAATATCGCTCGAACAAGAGTAATTAAACCCGACGGATACTACAATAGATCCCCATTACAGGTACATTGGCAGTATGTTCCCCAAGGGAGCGATCTCGTGGGGTAATAACCCAACAACGTCAAATTGAAGGAAGCCCTTGTACTGTCCTGCGAGAAATAATTGCGGCTGAGGAAATGAAAGAATCCATTGTTTGCTCTTCGATTTAGGTAGATTCTATATTTTGCCATCTATATATGTTTTCTATCTACAATTAGGTAAGTATTTATCTCTAACGAGTCAATGGTGAAATTTTTCCTACAAATTAAAGAAAATTTTGGAGCAAGTGACAGAAATGATAGCAGAGAGAAGAGAGGAATGAAGGCATCTCCACTTAACTCCACAGAAAAGAGCCAGCTCTTAAATAACAAGATGAGTAAAAAAATGACCAAATCCAAACGCCACGCTAGCAACGAAATGGGCCTTATATGGAAAATATAAATATGTAAGTAATTTTCAGGTTGCTAGCTTATCGAATATATACATAGAAGGATTACCAGGGTAAACTCATTAATACGAGGGAAAGGGCATGGTCCAATTTGATTTGGTATTTCCTTTTTATTTTTTATGCCTTCCCTGCGCCTCCTTCTTCCAGTTACAAATAAAGTTAAAATGTTAAATCTAACTCAGTCAACTTTTCTTCTAAATTCTGTGTGTAATACTCTTCAATTTTTAAATGTGTCTAAGTTTAATGTAAGCTAAGAAAGAGCAGGTCTGTCTGGCACAAGCATTATTTGGAGAATGCCTATTATGGCAGTCCCCACAATTATGGTTGTAAACATGATTTTTCTGTTCACGAAAAAAACATAAGATTTTTTATACGCCTATCATTACGCTTAACGTGGCCTTTAGGTCTAACGGACGTTATAAAGACATGGTAATGTATCTGTATGTATTTTTTGAGTTTTCTATATTTTAAAGTGGAAAACATGAAATGTCTTTCAAAGTACCTAGTTTACTGAATGGGAAGGGTACGCCAAAAACAGATGAACACAAAACACAAAGAGACAACTGCACCCCAAAATGTAAAGTGACCAATCTCAGGCGATCCGAACTTCGCCCGTCAAAACCCTTTGTCCTTTCATTCCCAAACGTAACTGCCATTAAATATTACAATCTGTTTGGAACTCTAAAACAATTGTAATTAAATGTACCAAGATCCGTATTAAACAAACATCGTCGCCGACGTTGTGTCCCTCGGGGCATCGTTTTCTGTTACAGCTCGTTTAAAAATAAACACAGCACTTTTGGGGGTTGCCTCAGTGACAAATTTAAATTGATTCTCGAATCTGTGAAGCTTGTTAGCTATTCTATAATGTGTTCCGTTTATCCGAAGTTAAATAAATCTGTTGGAATGATAAATTGAATTGTGGAAATGGGAATTAGGGTTTCGTTTCTAAGTTCTAAAGCCGTAAAGTTGATTTTGATTTGCTTTGTATGAAGCGATCCAACTTATAAATACGTCTACACTGTACCAAACTTTTTACCAGAGTGATTATTAACAGAGTCACCTAATTTAAAAAGTTCTCTGTCCGTAAATTAAAAACAATTGTTTATTATAAATGATCATGACACACTGAACCTGTAAATTTTGCGTCCATAAACTTCCTATTATCATTTGCCTAGGAAGCGTAAGGGAGGTGGAAAGGTTCCATGAAATGTAAACAATAAACTTCTAGAAGCGAGCATGATGATTTAAATGTCCAATTACTTCAAATAATGTTTCCATGTCCCTGTTTTTAAATTAAACTTGCGTATGGCAGCAAGGCTGGCCATTTCCACGAAACTGATAACCGGTCAATTTCTAAAAGGGCTGAATCGTTAATCAAAGTAAATTAAGTGAATGTTGATAGCTTTAAGCCTCTTTGAGTGGGATCTTAATAATCATCTTAATAAGATCCTAGCCCGGTTAGTTAATTCTGAGCGTACAATTCAAACTAATCGACTTTGATAGAATTTGGTATCAATTCAGCCAATTCCGTTAGATAAGGTATTTTTTGGCTGAATGCAAAAACATTTGGAGGCATTTACTTAAATGGCAATATTTTAAAAAAATTATAACATAATGAATTATACTATATTCCGCAATTATTAAGTACAATATTTTGGGACGATATTAAAAAATCAATATGTAGTCTTAGCGTACCTACTTGTGTTAATTTAAAAAAGCAAAATTAATTGTTTTTATTACTTCATCATACGTCACATTTCATTACTTAGTTACTTTTCTACATAGACTCAAAAAGTTAATGAGAAAAGATTTTACATTTAAATTTGAGATAAAAATAATATGATTGCAGATATAAATTGTCGCTGAGTTAAAAAAAAACGATTTCTTTATTTCGTATTTGGGTTCCAACTTCGATTAAGCTACTTTTTGATGTAATAGCCTATTTTAGTGAGTATTATGGTTAATTAATTAATGGCTGATATTCATGGAGTTATTTATCTGGTTTTTGTATTAATTAATAATACTGGTGCGGTTGCGGTTTTGTCATTAATAAAGGCAAATAACAATACACCAACACTACAGTTATTTTATTTTTCAATGCCTAATGCCTGTAGTACCTACTTACATTATAATTACAGACATCATACAAAATACTACTTAGTTGAGTGGTCACCTTACGCCTTGGTGACCATCTGACGATAAAATTTAATTTAGGATCAAGTGTTCTCAGAAAATCAGAGCAGAGCTCAAGATAAATTCCACTTAAGATCAACCATCCGAATCCAGTCTACAATCAGTGATCCTGGCAATGCTAAATAAATGCTAAGTAAAATTGCTAGTTTTAAAGCTCTTAGTGTGGAATAAGATATCGTCACAAAGCTAACTATCTAGCTTTCAAACTATTTTTATCTTGTCTACTTTATTATTCTTTTTCTTTCCGCAACTCTAAATCGAGCAAAACCCGCATCCAAAAATATAAGACGCATATCCTCAATGTTCCCTCTACTTAGAGCAGCGACACAGGATTTCCATTAGATGCCTACTTAACTTGACAGGCACTGCCAAGCTGCCATGATCGAATTACCTCCACCGATACTTACTTACCTTAGGTAAACGTAGTTGCAGGAGGTAGGTACAAGTAAGGTTACATATGTCGAGGTTCACTCGAGGTGATTGTGCGAGTCGACTTGTCTAAGTACCTCGACAAGTCGAGTCGTTGATACTCGTAGTTGAAGATACGATGTTGAGCTGGCAAAATCATTATTTTATGCCCTTTCAGTTACGAGAATTTATTTTTAGTAGTAAAGTTGTATGCTTTGTTCCATCTCACGGTTTGCAAAAAGCCGTTAAGTATTTTCTCGCTTTGTTAGAGCTAGCATAGCTCAACAGGCAGCCGAGTTTCAGAATAACATATAGCTTATCATAAAAACTATTATCGTCATTTATTTATTTTTTACCATCTCTACTATTGACATAAAGGCATATAGGAATAAACACTTATATATGTAGTAACTTATTAATAACATTTATTCTGATAAGATTAGCATGTTATGTGATGTTCTTAGTGCGAAAATAAATTAGTCTACAATGTTAGCCTGACACTCTTCCCTCGACTTGACATAGCAAAGGGTCGACATCTACTCGAACAGTGTGCAATCTACTATCCGAACCATGTCACGGCACATTACATAAACTTAGAGTAGTAATGTTATTATCTCTGCAAGTTTGTTATGTTTGGTGTCTTCGCTCCTGGAATTAGATTCGCGAATTGGAACTAGATAAAGTTACGTTTTATGTTAGCAGTGCCGTGATTGCAAATGCCACAGCTGTTTGTTTATTTTAACCGACTTTGAAAAAGGAGGGTTTGTTTTCAACCCCTTTTTCTTCACCAAAACACTATCACATAACGAGATATATTAAATAACGAAATATATACGGACAAATCACACACATTGAGCTAGCCCGAAAGTAAGTTCAAAACTTGTGTTATATTATAAGTGTTATGACTTATGTATGATGTGATGGAATACTAACTAATAAAGTAGGTATACACATATTTTTGAACAGTGCTTATTAAAGGGATACATAAATTTTTGGGGTCCAGTGCTGCCCCCATTTGAAATAAAGCATTTGAAAAGGAAACAGAGATATCAATTAAAAATTTGTCTTGACCAAGCCCTAAATAACTCTTCAAACTATTGAATGCACTATTGTTTGAAGATTTTCTACGCACATTAGCCAAAAGTGGTCGTTTTTCGCTACTGTGCGTAGAAAATTTTCACGTTCTTACTTTAAACTGTCAACAGTAGTTTATGAAATAGTTTGAAGGGTTATCGAAGGCTTGGTCAAGACAACATTTTATATGGTATCTCCGTTTTCTTTCAAATGATTTATTTCAAATGGGGCAGCACTGGACTCCGAAAAATTTATGTATCGCCCCTTAAGCCCTTCATTATAATTTGATTCTTTTAGTATTAATTTCTATTGAGTTTACATTTACGTCACATAGCTTGTCTATAATAAATAACCCGCGGTCAGCTAAGTCGCTTCCAACGATACCTCATGGTATCTTAGGCATAATTGAAGAAACGAGGAACCAGATAAACATATGTAAGTACATACATAAAGGCGAAGCACATAACCCTCCTTTTGCCTTTGCCCTAGTAGGGTAAATAGACTAAAATAACACATGTGTATAGATCTGTGTGTGTATGGTTATTTCTTAACCGGCGTGTAATGTCTCAGTCAAAATAACTTATTTGGTCACACTCTCTTATATAAATCTACGATAACGACTAATACGAATCCCCTTACCCTAGACTTTTTCATAAAAACTCAGTCTAGCTTTTATTTTAAATGACAAGTAGGATTCCGGCAGTATTTTGTAATTAAAGGAATATCAATCTAGGCGTATAACAAGTTTTCGACGGACAAATATGAACTTGAAAGAAAAATGAGAGTAGAATTTTTCCATACTGATGGCCAAATATGATATGATACACGATATTCTCTTTTAACTCCACATTTTGACTGTCAAAATTAGTTATAGGCCTTAATAAATGCCTTTGAAAATATGCCGTTCAAAATAAAAGCTAGATTACATTTGTATGGAAAAGTCTGATTCTGTCTAGCTAGGGCAAGGGGACTCTTAATATAAGGTAGTAAATTAAAAAAATTGTATCCTTTTTCAACATCACAGACAATTTAGCAACGAGGGTAAGCTAAGAAAAATAAATGTTCTTGGCACAATAACTATTTCTCTTTACTTTTCTAATGGACAATACAAGCCAATATCTCTTTCATAGCCGCGACTATTGCAGATAGTTTCATAAAGGCGGTATTGTAACAATTTATATTTCTCTTAAACTAAAGACCAAGTCGCATTGTTCAGTGAACGTTTATATCTAGAAAATTAAGGGGCCCGGGCGCCTTTATTTGCAAGTTTTGGATTGACTAGAATTTCCGGTTAAGTGTAACTTTTTGATTGAACTTACCGTAAACTAGTGAAGTTTGAGAATTCATAAGAAGGCTTACTTGTTGGGTCTCTCTTTGGGTCAGTGAGGGTTGTCTTTTTTGCACGCCGCATAAGCGGAGCGTAGAGGTACTGCTTTACTCTCAACATGTCAGGGTCAAGCATTATTCTGACTTTAACTGTCTCTTATATTGCACTAATACAATAATATAAGTACAGAGATATGAAGAATTTTATAATCACATTACATACTTGTAAAAAATGATTGTCCAGCAAAACATATACCTACCTCATTAAAAAGAAATGTGCGTGGACGTCCGGATGTCTGTGTGGACTTTTGTGCCACAATTACGCTTTGTACCATTTTTTTTGTAGTTAATACGAACGTAATTATTACGTTTTCAGGGCCCCAGCCCCAACCACTTCCCTTCCCTAGGGAAGTATCACTATTTTGGGTATTACGGGTATGATTAACCGAATTACCCATTTCCTTGATCGGCTTTTACGATGTGCTTACTATTGTCAGCCAACTTATATGATTTCAGGCATTTATTAATTAAAAGCCTGTGCTTTTTTAGTATTTTTCGATTTTCCAAATGACCCTGGGATCGAAGGCCCTAGCTCTGCCTGTGATTGTGTATCTGTATCGAATTCATAATAAAGAAGAGTTGGCGAAAGGGGCCAACCGCACAATCAGAACTAATCACTCAAATTGAACCCGGCAAATTTTGAAAAGCCCGCAATCTAAAGTTTCTCGCGTGACTGCAGCCACGTAATTTGACAGTGTTATAGCATGCACAATCGCCCGGACTATTTCTCTTATCATAGCATCGATAACGTCCACCGCCTTATCACGCTTTGCGTAATGATTATAAAAATATACTTACCTGAGGTATGAGTATTTAATATTAAAAACATTTAAAACGAATCGTTATCCGAATAAGATAAATATTGAATGAATATTTTTAATTTCATACAATATGGAAATTAAAAATGATCTTTTCGATTGACCTGGGTCTTGGATGTTTATATATTATATATGTATTTTTTATAAAAATATAGTATCGTTGAGTTGGTATTCCATAACATAAGTCTCGAACTAACTTCGGGGCTAGCTCAATCTCTGTAATTTTTCCCCATATTTTTATATTTACAAATTAAGTATTTATTCAACTAAAACAATATGTAACATTGTAAGTACAATAAGAACTTACTTATTACAACGTATTATGTTTTCTTTTCCGTGTAAATATGTAAGTATTTGTAATCAAGTTTCCTCTCATAATAGGTATGACCTAACTCAAAGGTAAAATTATACAACAGCTAGAATGACATTCCACAAGATTTTTAGTAAAAAAATATTACTTACTCAAGTGGGATTACGTGGCATTATCCCGAGTACCATGACTTTAGGAAGAAAATTATTTAATCTGTTAAATCCAGCCTGAGCTGTTATCTCAAGCATATTTTTTTATTTACAGCAAACAGCTTAGGTAGATTCACAAAGATTCGCCCATTTCCTCCTTTGGCTTTTACGATCTGCGCGTGAAGATAAGCTCAGGTATCAAACAGCTTAGGTATTTATTCATCCCAAAAGCGGTCGAAATTTACAAAATGATGCCTAAGCTTATCTTCACGCGCAGATCGTTAAAGCCGAAGGAGGAAATGGGCGAATCTTAGTAAATTGTGTCAATAGGCGCTATCCATACCCATCGCTAACTATTGCCCAGTAACATGTCACGAGGCATTCTGCGCAAGAACTATTATGAGAAAGAAACGTTTTAGGACTAGAAGACATTTTACGAAATAGAAGTTTTCGATTGAGTCCTTAACTTATCGATAAACAAATAAGAAATACAATTATCTACACTACATTTACTTAGTTATTTTAATTTTGATGAATCATACTGGAAATATTCAAGATATGGTAAATGGTTTCTTGAACAATGCACATACATAGCTCCGGCATTGGATAGCAACACGTTGACGTCATCGCAGGGCAGCCGTGTCACAGAAGCCATACAAGTCAACGGACGAGCAAACACGTCCACTGTAAAACGCACAATTTACATCGCTCCTTTTATATGCTGCTTCTTAAATCAACTTAGTATGTAGCGAGAAATGTTGGTCGTGTAAAGTGCAATAGTCGTATTTTTTTTTAATACTGCAAGGCGCATAAATTAAGGCTAATGAATGACTTATTGTGTGAGTGAGAGACAGGAAATTATTATTGGTTAGTCGGGTTACCGAGGGTCGTGTAAGGTGCCATAGAGTCCGGCCGTTGCGTAATCTTTTTTTATTTCCGCTTGAAATTGTAAATTGCACGAAGGTAGACTAAATTAGGGTAATTTTGAAGATTAAAGAAAGTAGAAATGGATTTTGATGAAATCTGGTTTACTTGACATGCACACTCACTGGTTTGATAATTTCTAAAGACCTTGTAAAATACTAGCCCTAGCAATAGTTTATTTTTTTCAAAGTTCGAAAGTTACGAAGATTGTATTTAGACGATCAGATATTTAGATGACGTCCAGTATGACGTACCTACGAGTACATCGCGGTCTTGTAATGCTTGGGCCGTACCTGCGCCCATCGTCACGGAGCTTCGTGCTATTACACGATACACGCAAATGTGACCGGCCGTTATCGGGTATCGTCCCGAATATTCGCACTTCGTGTAGTTATCGCGCGGGTGGCGATACATCAAAGGATTTATGCACGCTAACAATTCGCTCTTCGTGGTCGCACTTGCGTTGTTCGTTCATTTTGACGTTTGTTTTCAACTTGTTCGGACGGTGCTGTGCGACGGTGCCACGGTTGTTAATGCGTAAAAATGGAGTGGAACGATAAAATAGTGTTAAAATTTTTAGCTGTTTTTTTCTAGGTTTCTTTTTAGGTTTCAATAAATGCATTATGTAATTGTTAGCACACATGTTAAAGAAAAGAAAGTCGGTCCATATTTAAAACACGTAGATGACGCCATCTTGGATTATTGCCAGATAGTTCGTGAAAAATAACGAAGCCGCTAGTGTGACCAGCGCTTTATCGCGATAACTTTTGAGTGTATAAAACGTACGAAGATTCGCCGCGAATAGCTTCGGGACGATAGGCACAAGTTCGGCCGAAGCATAATGAACATTCATTACAAGAACGCGATCTTACCTGCCTACCTACTACTACCTACATCAAATCGCACAAGTTAGATAAATCTTCTCTTCTCTCTTATACACTCGTGTATTCTCTAATTATGGCCCCTTAAAATAGTCCTTAAGTACAAACACTGAGGTATATATACATAAGTCGCGCTTAGCGAGGATCGAACTGGACCTCACAGACGCAGAGCTTGGCCACCAGTGCTTCACACAATAAGAAGTCTGGTTTATAAGCTACTTAACTAAATTTTTTAGGGTTACGTACCCAGAAAGTGTAATAACGGGACCCTATTACTAAGACTCTGCTGGCCGTCTGTCTGTTCGTCCGTCTGTCTGTCACAAGGCTATCCACATGGTGTCTCAAGAACCGTGATAGCGGGACAGTTGAAATTTTCACAGATGATGTATTTCTGTTGCCGCTAAACCTAACAACAAATATGTAACTTAAGACAGAATAAAGTAAATATTCAAGTGGGGCTTACATACAACAAACGTGATTTTTTATAGATAATGGTTTTCGCACTCGGCCGCTTTTTTTTTACATTTCATTTCTGACATAACGTCCGGTAATAAAACAGATTGACACAGTAAAACAACTCACTCACATGAGGTAGGGTAGGATTGGTAGGTAGTCACAACCACGAGTTGCGACCAGTCGATGTTATCGACAGTCTGGAGTCGAAACAACGTGTTATTTTCACGTAATTAACGGTTTACCCTAGTTCAATATCAATTTACTGTTACGGAAATGACTTGAAACTTGAGGGAAATAAAGGTACACGTACACGGCTCCCTTCATAATCAAATAGACGAACAGCGCATTGTAATAGCTACAATAAATAATCCATATACGCCCTCGGTGGCGACCTTTTGACGACCTCCGTGGCGTAGTGGTCACCATGCTACTCCGCCACCCAGAGGTCCCGGGTTCGATCCCCGGTCAGGGCATGTTGGAAAATGGTCTTTTTCAAATTGTCCTGGGTCTTGGATGTTTATCTATACATGTATTTGTTATAAAATAGTTAGTATCCCATAACACAAGTCTCGAACTTACTTTGGGGCTAGCTCAATCAGTGTAATTTGTCCCTATTCATTTATTTATTTATTTATTATATACCTAGGTTAGGTACCATTGGTAATGGTCATCATTACTACAGATAGGTGCCTTTTTATGAAATATCAAAAATATGATGAGGTCTAAAGTACTTATACTTACACATATAGTTTGACGACCTCCATGTCTTATTGGTAACCACGCTAGTGCGCCAGTCGGTGGTTCTGGGTTCGATTCTTTTCTTAACCAGGGTGAGTTAAAAAAAAGACTTTTCCAAATTGTCCTGGGTCTTCGGTGATGTATCTATACATATAATGTAGACATATAATATGTAGACATATAATATGTGTACATATGTGTATGTACACATATTATATGTGTACATACACAGTAATTTTTAAGAAATCCTAGATGATCAGTACGGAAGTAAGTACATTCATATGCCTTTTATCGGAAATCATTATTTTTACAAATAAATTCGTCATTAGCAATAATAAAAACAGGAAAAACATCAGTCAAAAGTAAACAAATAATGTAAGAAAGTAGGTACCTATAAAAGATTAGGTACATACCTAGGAATATAAGTGTAATTAAAGAGGTATCTAATAATTGGTATCATAAATAGGAAGGAACCCAGTAGACCTATTATTAGGTCGAAAGTAGATAGTGTTTCTAAAAGTAGACAAACGGATAAGTTGTAGACATCACAGTTCACTTTCAAATAACAATCTTAGATGGAAGACTTGCAAAGGCGTCACTGTTCTAACCTTTAAAGACCATTCTACAAACTACAACAAAAATATGTTACTTGGATTTTAATTTGTGAGAAAGTAATAATTTTATTTTATAAGTAAAATCATAACTTTACTCATAACATTTAATAACAAATAAATGGTGAGTCATGTTTACAAAAAAGGTGGTAATAGTGACGACAGGGCTAGAAAAGTATAATTGTAATTAGTACGTCTTTAAGAATATTCAAATAATAATGGACCCATATTTTTCAGTTTGCCAAAAAAATAAAAATTCACAAAGATACGAAGCATCAAAGTTCAATGCGTTGTAAAGATGTTATTTTGTTTCTAAGAGAAAAGAAAAAATACGTGTACATTTTTTTTTAAATAATCTAACCGATGGGCTAAAATTATATTTCCATTCGTCATGCCGATACTAAGGTGTGGTGGCTTATCGATGCACTGATAAAACCTTATCACTACCACAGTCAATGTGGTACATTCTGCCTCAACTAACTGGAACCACCATACATGCACATTCTCAAAAACCGGAAACGCTCATAACTGATGATGATTCACAAATTACACAATTTCGCCTGATCCGGTCATCGCACGACCGTTAAATTAACCACGTGGTTAAAATTACAGGTAACATTTGGGATACCTAAGCGTTCCGAGAATCAAACAAAGGCGGTAGAACAAAAGAGGTTGCTCGGCGCGCAAGCACGTTCAGGCCGCACAGGTAAGAAAGCAGTTTTTACCTTTTGTATACTGCGCTGACGCCGCCGCAGCCAACGTCGCCACGAACAAGCAGGCCAACCAGCCCCGCTCTCCCCCGCACCACATCATCTTAAATATTTCTTGATTTGGACTTAATAATTTCAATCAAGTCACTACAACTAGTCAACTCTGGACTCCAATCACACACACTCACACTTTCACAGCATATAAACGCACGTCCATTTTATTTGAAAAATGTTCGTTTCTTCGATAAGGTAACCGCTTCGCGCGTCGTGTGACCAAGTATGCAGGTAAAACGAGTAAGCCTATTAAGTTTCAATGACTTAAAACTACTTATTAGCAACGCTGCTAGTCAACTAAACGCTAAACTGTACGTCCGTTACGATAGTTCTGCACTGGATTGTGTTTGGAAACTTCACATATTTTCGTAAAAATATTCCGAAGTTTATAGCAGAGACGGGCGCAACGGGAGAGACGACCACCCGGCGCATCGTTCGCGGCAGACTGGCGTGAAGTGAGCGAACAATCAACAAGTCGCGGTCGTGCGGCAGGCGGTGCTTGCGGCCGCATGCGCAGTTTGCGTCTATCTTCATACCTGACTGGCACAAACAATGTTGACAGGGCACGCTCTGTCCCGCGCGCCCCGCCGCCGGCCGGCGAAACTTCACGTTTTCCAAGACTACTCCCGAGAACTGGTTATTTTCGCGCAAAAAATAAGAAGACAGGATCTCTCAGATCGAGCCTGTTCAGAATACGAACCTACCTATACCATGCCTTGTCTACTCGAAAATAAATCTACAAACGCTTGCGGGCTAAATAAAGCAAAACCAAGATGTAGAAACATGTTTTTTTCCTAAGTACCTACCTTGAGTAAGGTAAGTACCTACCTTCCTAAGGTTGGGTAGGTGCTTAAGGTAGGTACGTACCTATCATTATTTTTTATAGTGTAGTTAATGGATGACATGTTAATAAAGAAGATACCCAAACCTTTATGTCAATAGTAACATTATGCATTTAGTACCGACCTATTTAGTTACCTACAAGTTATGTAGGTACCAACTAAGCTACTTACCAAATTTAATTTCGTAATCCTCTAGAATAAAAAAATATAACAGCGCTACATTTTGTTTTGTTCTTTGAATTTGAATTGAGTACCTCCAAAAATAGAGCTAGAACACAAAGTACCTACTTAGATAAGTAGTAATTTTTGAACTCAATCAAACTGCAATCGTTCTCGAATATCACAAATCAATAATTGATTGCTTGTTTGTTTATAATTTGTTTATAAAGCATTATTGTACACTAGGATGGACTTTATGATTCTGGCGTATTAATATATATACGAACTAATAATATAGATATATGAGAAAATGCTTGTAGTACATAGTGTTATAATTAGGTTAAATGTCAATTCCCGAAATACCTACTTGGCAAAGTTGTTTCCACCGAAGAACAACTTAGAGGTACGTTCAGTATTAGCGGACCTTCAGAGCATAACGAACCAGGAAAATTTATGTTTATGTGAATGCTGTTCGAGAACA
This sequence comes from Acrobasis suavella, assembly GCA_943193695.1. Lineage (NCBI taxonomy): Eukaryota > Metazoa > Arthropoda > Insecta > Lepidoptera > Pyralidae > Acrobasis > Acrobasis suavella. Next base: position 39,025,329 of record OW971928.1, read on the forward strand.
TCAGGTCTGGAGAGATCAGTGAGGAACGTAAAGCGCGGCTAGAACTGTGGCGCCACTAAACGAACGGTTTATTGTATGGAGAATTTTTGTGGAAAAGTTGTCATGCATTGTCTCGCGAGTCGGAAACATTGACAGATAGAGAATCACGTTTGAGTTCCCAGCGCATTTACGCAAGATGCGGCCTGATGTTCTCGAACAGCGTCAAGTCTTGCCTGACGTTCTTCACTAGATTCTTGTGACGTAATAATCATCTTTTGACTGCTTTTGAATGTTGTGAAAGATTTGACCTCTTTCTAAGCATGGCTATTAGCTATTTCATCGATGCTATTAGGTAGTATAAAGAGAAATGGTGACAAAAATATTATCTTTGAAAATCTAAGTGACTGCTCCCCTGCGTTACCGGGTAGGCTCCCCTGGGTTAAATAAGCACTCAAAATAACATAAGCCCCAAAGCACATTCTATGTATACACATAAATGAAAGTTTTAGGCGTAAACTGTTACCGCCTTCACCACGCCATGTGGAGTTACTCCCAGCTTATGTTATTGCAATATTATGCTAAACAACTATTAACCTGATCTCTAAGATTTACACATCAGACCATCATCGATTTTTTGTAAACACATGTTTATGCCAATAAATTTGACTTGATTCTGCATCAGGTGTTTATCTTCGATTTTTAAACCTCAACAAAAAATGCTCATCAGGCTGAACAACTTTTGCTAAGGCGTCATTTTTATATTTTTACAGTTTAGCTGGACCATTCTGGTTCTGCATCAGGTGCTCTATTTTCCAAAATCCATTATACCTTTTATGTTGCCCAGGCTTAAGAGCAAAAAAAGTTTTATTCAAAATCGTTTAATATTTCCGGAAATTAGCGTGTACAATCAGACACACAGACCAACAAACAAAAAATTTTTTTTTTAATTCTTCCTCTATTACTATGTCTCCATCGCCCCTAATGTTTTGGAAATATGTATATTAAATGACATAAACAGACACGTTTTATTTACTAATTTATTAGAAATATTGATAAGATTTTTGTAGATTTGTTAATCGATCGTTCGTTAGTCTTTCCGTGCGGGTGTGAAATGGTAGTTTTAAATATGTAAAAAGACATTGGTAAATGGATTTTAATTTACGAACAATCAACCAGACAATATTGACTTTCAGCGGTTCTAGCATCTGCACAATCGCCTTGATACTGAAAAAAAAAATTGAATTTAGTTTAGGACATAGATTTTTTCACAGATTACAAATAAGTTACTCATACCACAGAGTAAGTACTAGTACTCACGTACAGAAGTCCTACTAAGAATTTCAAAGAAATGTGGTTAGCGCTATGGTATAATTTAGCTCGCGTCAGAACTCCTCACCTCTTTGTTTAGATACCCAGACATCCACTGCAAGCCAATTTCATTCTTTTTATTCTGAACATTATTAAACAAATAAATAAAAAAAATATAAGAAAACTACCTTAAACTAAACTAATTAGTAATAACTTGTAATAAAAGGCCTGGCAAATCGCTGGCCCATTATGATTATACTCGTACCAACACGCCAAATATACCTTTTTGGTCTGACGGCTCTAGGCTCTGTCTACGCCGTTAGAAATAAAGATGTGATAATGTAATAATTATGGAGTTTCACAAAGAGTATGCTCGACATTTTGGTCTTATTTCCCTTTCGCCTATTTACAAAGTTCAAAAAAAAAAAAAAACTTATCTTTATATGTAGCTACCTACTATGTTTAATATAGAAGGCTATCGATATAAAAAATATATCCCACCGCTAGGAATAAAAGTCTCTCCTGCTTGCGGAGCGAATTGGACGCACTGCAAGAATACAGAAAACCAGTTTCGACCCACGATTTTTCTTAAACAAATCTACGCGAACACATAAATATTATCGACCCATCTAGCCCTTGGACGACCTACGCTTCGCATACCATTTATGGGCCACCATTTGGTCGGAATTTTTCCGAACAAATACAGTGCCAGGTTGATACATAGGTAGGTACTTGAATGGATCAGTCACCATATCAATATGAACAACTTTTTCTAAATTAATGCATTGTGAGCTAAAAAACAAATATATTCCCACGCATTGCCTTAAGGCAACTCGAAAAACCTGACTCAAGTGTTACTCGTAGTAATAAATCTGCTCTATACTGAAGAGAAGAGAGATTTTATTTTTCTGAAGACATTTTTGTCCCAGTGGGAGTGGGGTGGTAGGGTATGCTAGTGCTTCCCCCAACCTAAGCAACCCCGGGCTTGGGCCGCATTTGGATGGAAGATCATAAGTAGTGTAAAAAAAATCTTTAGCCTGATCTGACACCAACCCCGGCTACTTACACGCACGAAAAACAAAGAAACAACCAAGGGCGGATCCAACTTTCGTGCCGGGGGGGAAGGGAGTTGTAATTTAATTTTTGTAATTATAGATACAAGTAAAAGTGTTCTTAAAAATACCTATATTTAAATAACAAAAACAATTATTCTTTTACGTCTTCTCCCGAAACGTGTTATCACTTCATCTACTTCAAAGTGCAAAGCGACGACCTCCGTGGCTTAGTGGTCACCATGCTAGTCCGCCACCCAGAGGTTCCGGGTTCGATCCCGGTAAGGGCAAGTTGGAAACTACCCTTTTTCAAATTGTCCTGGGCCTTGGATGTTTATCTATATATGTCTTTGTTATAAAATCTTGCATCGTTGAGTTACATACATACATACATACATATTATCACGCCTGTTTCCCACAGGGGTAGGCAGAGTTAGTATCGTTGAGTTAGTATCCCATAACCAGAGATCTGAATCACGGGTTCTATTGCTATCAAAACTATGGATATGACTAAAAGTTCCGGGATTTCTCGAGCATCTAATTGGGTACTAAGTAAATAAAACAATCATAATTATGTAACTTCAGGATCAGTAAATTTTTTTCGATCAAAATATATACTGAAATCACATAATTATGATTGTTTTATTTATACATTATAAAATCACATCCATACTTTTTATAGCAATAGCACCCGTGATTCCGATCCCTGCCCATAACACAAGTCTCGAACTTACTTTGAGGCTAGCTTAAAATTAGTGTAATTTGTTCCTATATATTTATTTCATTTTATTTAAAGGGTACGTTTTATGGACGAGGAGAAGTGCCAGTCCGGTTAGACGTTCTTCAACCACTCAAGCTCTTAGGCATGATTTGATTTATGAAAAATAGTAACAGGTAGTGTAGCTATAAGCTATAATACACAAAAATAGCCATAATAAATTTAAAAAAAAAAAAAACTTACATTAGGATACATGTCAGTATCGCAATTTAAAATAAGGTCAGAAATCGACTGCGGTATTTCCTGGTCCAGACGGACCCAGGCATGACCCCCAAGACCTGAATCCGCACTTGAAAACAACAAACATTGATCTTACTAATCGTCTGCGGGTCCTGATCTGCCGTCCCATGCCACAAACCCCGTCGGCAGACATACACGGGGACCACTCACTCCACTGACTCATCCGACAGGAGTGTTGCGGCTTCTGTCGCGATTCACCCAGCCTTGGCTCGTCTTGAGATTCCCTAAAAACAATATTTTATAGTAGCAAATTTCTTTTAAATTATAATTATTCCAAAAAATATTGGGGTTGTGACGCAGTTCGTCACTTTTGCAAATGGTCATCGCTAAAAATTTCATCATTTTCGCACATTGTCATTTTCGTAATATATTACTGAAGCACTTTGCCATTTTCGCAACTGGTCATTCACAGCTTTTCTGCCACATTAGCTAAGATATATATAAGATAATAAGATACAGCGCCGTTTTGATGATACGGCGTAATAATGAAATTTACAAACCATCCATAAAAAATATGCGTGAAAAAAATAACCCATCCTTATCAGTTGGATAAAAATAAATTCACTAAATCAGTTGGATAAAAATAAATTCATCTGTTTGTGAGGTATGTTGACACATTTAGAAGCACAATAACAGCTGTGGCGAACCGTTTTAGTCGTATATCCCATTTCTTACGGTATATCTTAGTAAGTGTGGTAGAAAAGCTGTGAATGACCAGTTGCGAAAATGAAAAATGCGAAAATGACAAAGTGCGAAAGTGACTTACTCCGAAAATGACAATGAGCGAAGATGACGATTTCCGAAAGTGACATTCTGAAAAAGTGACCAATTTTTCAGCGATGACCATTTGCGCAATTGACGAACTGCGCCACAACCAAATATGGTTATGTCTGTGAATGAAAGTGTGATATTTCGTGTTCTCTATTTTTTTCCAACATCTTATGGTCATATAATATGACCATACAAGCTTGTCAAGTATGACTTTATTATTACAAGTATAAAGTAGATTTCCGAGAGGTAAACAAAGCCGAGGCTCGCAAAGCCCTTAGTTATGCTTACCTACTTGTTCTAATATAGATAAAAGGAATCCAAAATAGTTAGGGTGGGCATTTAGGCTTCACGACATCTCATCAAAAGGCTTAAAAATATCAAAATCACCTTATATAAATAATAGACGCTCTCTAAAGCATTACATACCTTTAATTAAATTGGAACTTTTTGAACTCCCAGATCTTGACTATAAATAATTAGCAAAACCCGGAGCAAAACGACTGTGTCTACTCACACATTTTCTTATACTACAGTTTGTTCTAGTACTTGTACTAAAACTTACTCTTCTTCATCTTTATTTCCTTCCTCGTCAGGTTCACCTTCTTTCTGAGAATCAATGCAATCTTCTCCCACCAGTGGATAGAAGTCCAGTCTCTTAACCTTGAGGATGGCGAAGGGATTAAGCTCTTTAAGGTTCATCTGATAGAATGGCGACTCTTTGTTGAACGAACCTACTTCCACCCTCTTGATATTTTCCTTTATTTGGGACTTTGATTTCTTGGACTGAAAAAATACCCCATTTTAAATATATAATTCACGTTAAAGTAATACTTAAACCATTTTACTCTGCCCGTGCCTTGTAACGGCTGAACCGATTTAGATCATAATCAGGATCATGTTCGAGTAGTAAAAAAAAAACAACAAAAAAGTACATACGTAAGTACATACATCAAATTGCTTTCATATGTTCGAGAGTAACGATGCATGACACGTCTGACGGATAACATCCTTCTTTTTGCTTCCGTGGTTAAAAATGAAGGGATTTTTTATAATTTTATGGAGATACGAGTACTACAGAGTGGCAAGGATTTCAAACCCTCGTGCATTATGTAAAAAGATGTTAGGAATATAACTATATGTATACCTAGCTATAATCTAGGAATACGATTTTCTGCGAAATCTTGTATCAAAGCCACGGGTATAAAGAAGCGATGCTAATATCAAATGAGCTGAACTCTCTTGCAAAAATATAAAATGTAGGTGAAAACATAAACATGTGATGTACCTCGTAAGAAACTCCATCCATAGTCCCGACGTCCCAAGGATACAGCGGTATCTGTCCGTGTTCCAACCAGCCGCCTTTAGTACACAACTCGAACTGCGAAGTCCCCAAGAACCAATCAGGGGACGGTCTCATAGCTACTGCTATTGAGAAGAGGTGGTGGACCGGGTCGACGCGGAATAAGGCGTGGGACGGTTCTGACATGTATGGATGATGACGTCTCTTCCCCCGGATCAGCGTTCTGGTACTGTTTTCACTGTCACCCATCTAAAATATAAAAAGATATTATTTGATCCTTGCGCTACGAGTATATCTATGTTTCGCGTACAGATTTTTTGTACTTAAATATCTAGTTTAGTTTTTTTTCAAGTCATACTTAGTTTAACTTTAGTATATAACTTATAAGTATAGTTTATTTATGTTATTTAAGTTTATCAAAATAAATTAGATTTGAGAGCTAAACCCTGCAATTTTATTTCTTAAATTAAATTACACAGAGTGCATTCTACAAAGTATTTGTAGACCGCGTAAAGTTCAAAGAATACATCCCGAGATTTCGATATAGAGAAAGTTTCCGTCTGCCCGGACTCTCAAAACAAACGAATATGTTTTCGTACGTTACATTGGTTTACGGAATTCGCCGTTCGCAAAATTATTGTGTTTGTTCAAGATTTCCGCGGTTAGGGTAAAAAGAAATGCTAAAGGGCACCTAATCCTCGAAGAGCATGATCGCTCCGTGATATGAAATGGTAAATCTCTAAACAATTGAGCAATACTTAAGCTAATAATTAAGTATTTAATGAATAAGATTGCTGAGTAAAATACAATTTGCCGCCACCCGTGTGTGGGGCGTGAACTCTGCGCATCGCATTGTGATGGTGATTACAGGCAAAACCTCCCTTCTTTTTAAGTTTTCTAATAAGACGGTAAGTCAAGCAATATTTTTTTTATCCGGACTCCAAAAAATAAGTTTATCAATTCGTCGCGATCTTTTATTATTTATGTATGTTCACCGTTTGTTAGAAGACGTATTATTAGCCTATAACAGTTCACAACTAGACTTAAATATCTTTTTACTAACCACGCCTGGACCTATTTGAAACAATTTTTTTTTTGTTTTAAAGGGTCCACTTGTTACGTAGTCCTATAGATTTTTTATCAAAATCGAATGTGTAGTTTGGGTGTGAAGTCGGGTTTTTAGTTTTGAAAAACATTATCTATACATATAATAAAACAATAAAAAAATGGGTCTGTACATTGAACATATTTCCAAAAAAAGTATTTGTTGCGATGGAGACATAGTAATAAAGTAAAAATTAAAAAAAAAGGTCTGGCTGTTTGTCGCTATCTCCGGAAATACTGGACGGACTCGAATGAAACTTTTTTTGTTATATAGCTGTCAAGCCTGGGTAACATATAGGCTTTACTTGATTTTGCAAAATGGAACACCTGATGCAGAACCATAATGGTACAGCTAAACTATAAGAAATATAAAAATGACGCCTTAGCAAAAAATGTTTGGCCTGATTTGCATTTTTGTTGAGTTATAATAAAATCGGCCAAGTGCGATTCAGACGCGCGCACTAAGGGTTCCGTATAATCTATGAAAAATCACGTTTGTAGTAAATTACTTAAATATTACTTTTATTCTGTATTTAGTTTTTTTTTGTTAAGGCGGCAACAAAAATACATCATCTGTTAAAATTTCAACTGTCTAGCTATCACGGTTCATGAGGTAGCCTGGTGATATACAGACATACGGACAGCGGAGTCTTAGTAATAGGGTCTTGCTTTTACCTTTTGGGTACGGAACCCTAAAAATCAAAGATCTGAAACACCTAATGTAGAACAAAGTTAAATTTCTCACAAAATAAGACGGATGTCGGAGTGCCGATAATGCTCGTTCGAAACTCGACTCCGCCAAAACTGTGTAACGGGACCCGACTTAAAGTCGATGCTTTGTAGCGAAAAATAATTGAAGCTGAGATTCTCACTAATAGTGGTGCCAGCGAAACTATATTTATTCTGCGTAAACCACTCATCCTCAATAATTTTACTTTTAAATTTGAGCATACACAGTTCTCTGTCACCACTTGCTTTGCTTATGACTATAAATAAGTCGAAGGGTCAGACTCTTAAAGCCGTTGGTGTCGACCTAAGAACTGTTTTTCCACAGGGCTAACTTTATATGTCTTTCTACAGGGTTTGTAACGCTTCAGTTCTTTTCATATTGGCTCCCGAAGGAAAGACTCCCAACATAATTTATAAAGAAAATTTTAAAACTATGTTTACATTATGAACAAAAAAAATGACTTCTGTATTTTCGTATGTATCTACATGCGTTTGTATTTATATTAATACGCCAGACTCATAAAGTCGACGCGAACGAAGTCGAGGGTATCAGCTAGTATTTAATATTAGGTATTGTTTTTTTTTTAATGAAAATACGTTTAATGTCGAAGGACTTCCGTTGTCATCGAAATCAATATGAACGCTTCCAGGAAGCCGGTAATTGGAATGTCTCTGCGTCGAAGCTGCTTCCAATGAAATACCATACTTCCAATTAACTGTAACGGCCTTGTTTTAATTTATAACTGAAGTAGGAGAAGAAAAAACAATGGTAGGAGGTGAAGTGAGTTAGGTATATGGCGGGGCCTCTCCCTGTCACCGTTTCTTTTATAAGAAACTTGCATTAATATGAGTATTTATATTGTGGGTGGTTTCGCCCACGAACTACCTTAATCTTTTCTTTTTAATTTTTCCCCTCAAAATCTCTTGCATTAGTCCATTTATTTTAAATAAATACGTTGTTAAAACTATGTCTAGACATCGCAAGTTCGTTGTTGCGGACAGAATAGCTATCGTATATTTTGTACATATAATAAACATCTTATTAGAATAAGGTAGGGCTTTAGCTTATGTAAAATGTGTAAGAGTTAATAAATAAATATGATGTAGGGACAGATGTAAATAGGGTGCCTAGATATTTCTTTCTTTTTCCTTGTGTGTATAATTTTATTTTTCCCGGTATGTAGCGTTTAGCACAGGTATATAGGACTACACGTGAGGTAAATAAAGGTAAATAGGTGTTTGGGTTGGCTATGAATTTCCCTTGCTAATTTGCATAGGACCTTGTCATTCTGGGGATTTCCATGGCCACGCCATAAGTTTAAGAGGTACCTGTGAATATTGTAAAAGTGAAGAGGATACGTCTAGGCACACCTACCCTCATGTAGATTTCGTTTTTAGATGGCACGATTTTATAAAGTTCTGAAGCGTTTTATAAAGATCGCAGTTCAGTGTCATTGTGATCGCCTTCGAATAAAGAAGCCTACAGGGTAGAAGTCTTTTATTGTGCAACTACAGTCCACCGTCAACCAGCTGAGCAAGGAACTAGGAGAAAATACCGTACTGGTAACTTAGTTCAATGGCCACTGCCGGGATGTATGCCCCTTGACGTGATATATTATCACGTCCTCTTCCCTAATGGGGCAGACGGAACTTTTGAGTCTAGCGGCTCTAAGCAGACCGAGCCCAGGGCCGCAAGACTCAAAGGCCACTTCTGGCGTCATTACGAGAAATCGTGCCTATCATCATGGGCAAGAAGGTGGAAAAGTATCTAAAAAATGATGGGTTGTTAGCTGTTTCGACTATTAATATGATTCGCATTTTTGCCTTTTCCCTTGAAGTGTACATTTTACTTTTCTCCCAGACCAGTATGAAAGAGTAAAGTAGCTTTTCTATACTAAAAACCGACTTCACCCCCAAACTACACAACTGATTTTGATAAAATTACTATGGGACCTTCTGTCAAGAATCCCCTTTCAAATTCAGCCGTCTTCCACTAATCAGTAAATAATATACATAAAAAAACATAAAGATACCGAAGAATTGATAACATCCTCCTTATTTGAAGTCGGATAAAAAAGCGTACAAAAATATCTTTATGAAAAAAGTTTGAACAAACCGAGTCAATGATAATCCTTTCCAGCACAGTGATGTCTCCTTCTTCAGCTAGCTTCACCATGCCGCTGTTCGCCTGGTCGTCGGGCTTCCACAGCACGAAGTCGAAGCTGTGGGAGGCGCCGATCATGTGACTGTAGCCGTTGTCGTCCGGCTTGCTGGGGTAGTGGTAGGGGTGCTTGAGCCGAGACCATTTGCCTTCGAAGATGACCTGGTGGACAAAGAATAAGAATGAAGCAAAGAAGACTGTAGGTTCATTGGCTATTACATCAATGAAAATCCAGCGTGAAATGGAAAGGACTCTTCCTCTTAATGACTCAACACGAAGGAAGGTCGCTTTGACATTTGTAGCGTAAACGAGTAGTCAAACCAAGACTACTCGCTGCAAATCCTTCGCGTACGAACGATAAAAAATGCGGCATTTTGTTAACGCTCGCGCAAATTATTCGCTGCATGACTCCTGCGTTAAAAAATACTGCCCTTGTTTTTTTATCGCCACTAGGTGTCATGAAGTTCCTGCCGAAATCTCTCAACTTATGTAAGTGTAGGTACAACCAAAATCGTTCAATTAGACATTTTTATTTTACCTCGTATCTGGCTTCACTGCACGAAGAGCAGGTCCTAGTGGGCTCCGTGGGCGGACTGTCTATGGCGCGGCTGCTGTCCTTATTGATGAGGACAGTCAGATTGATATCTCCTTCCCCTGAGTACCAGACTTCCTCGTTCTCGGCCACCATGGCTCGCAGACGCACCTTTTGGTTGATGTCGCTCGTTTGTGGTGATATCCAGTGGATCTAACAATGCAGGGAGTAAACGATACAATAAACTGATTCTTTTTCTTCTTAGCTTAGTGGCTCTTGTCGGTAGAGTATGAGCCAAACCTCTCATCCTTCAAGCCTTACTCTTAAGCGCTTGATGTATGACCCAGCTTTTTCTTTCAAAGTCAAAGCCATAAATTATCTTTGGATATTTGTATCACTTGATAATAGTCATTTTTTCATAAAAGTGTCCGCCCGGACCAGCAGTTTGTATGAAAATGTAGTTTTTTTATCGATTTTCAAGCAATGGTCCCAGTGGAAAAATTGTTCATATTGACGGTCTGAGTTGCTCCTCCAAGGATCGGACAGGGTTTTTGTTACATATTGTATAGATAGATAACTCTTTATTGTACACCAAAAAGAAAAATGTAACACAAAAAAATAATTTTAAGACGAAGTGGTAGCTAAAGTGGCGCCCTCATATGAAATAAATTATTTAAAACTAAATATGGTGATAATTAAAAATTTGATTTGTATCACTGTCTAGAAAGACCTTTAAACTATTTTATGAATAACCTTTGAAATTATTTCTAATAGTCCGTCTAGTTTTAAAACTGTTTTTAGCCAAAAGTGGCCACTTTTGGCGAAAAACAGTTTTAAAGCTAGACGGACTACCAATATTACTTTCAAAGGTTATTCATAAAATAGTTTGAAGGTCTTTCTAGACAGTGATACAAATCAAATTTTTAATTATCACCATATTTAGTTTTAAACAATTTATTTCAAATGAGGGCGCCACTTTAGCTACCACTTCGTCTTAAGACGCAAAACAAGAAATAATACGGGCACTATACATAAGGCCCACTTATTGCTTATCGCAATCTTATATATCAAACGCCAAACTTTATATCAGAAAAAGAACCAATTTACTTGTTGCGTTGCGTTTGACCGTCAGTGGTCAGAAGTTTAAAGTTGCTTTAAAGGATATGATATAGTCCGATAAGTGCCACTTATTGATGCTTACAGGGACCAACGGCTCAATGTGCCCTTTGATGCACCAAATTGCTCGAGAGATTTTAAGGCGTTTGCCAAAGTGTGAACCACTAAAGCTGCTCAACATTATTTGAAAAATCTAATTCTAGTAACTAACTACTGTAGCAGACGTTAAACGCCGCACTGCTACTCGGGACACAAAAACTACATTATTTACCTCAATCCTATATTTATTCGAGTTATCCGTATTCTCCACAGAGGTGGAACATTTGTCGCTGTATCTAGACTTGCTTCCAGCGCCTGTGTCCAGGATCTTGAGGCTGCCGACGTCCACAGGTGTCGGAGCGATCTCGTAGGGGTTGTTGTCTACGCTTGGGTCCTCAGCGGTGATCATGAACCAGCGGAATGGCCGCGTGCTGTTGTGGGACTTTAAAGTCACTGTTAACAAAATGATCAATGAAGACTCATCTACTCTTCGTCATTATTACAGTCGAATAACGACATTGCTGATTAGTTGATTACTTTGGAAATCCTACGGGGTGCATCGATATGCGATGTGATAAAAACACAACAAGGTTGACTCGATGGTAAACCTATATATGACTTTAACTATACTAACGTTTTAAGTGCTTATGCATAATTTTAGTAGGTACTATTTTCTGTGGGAGCCTTAGGTATAGATAGCTAATAGATAACCCTACTAAGAGCGTAATTTTTAGATGCTGTTGCACCGTACAGAACGCTTATGTTCGCATATAAAACATTTATTTACATGCTAAGTATATCGACAAACGGATATCATTTGCATTGTAGATCGTATCGCTACTCGGAAATGTTTTTGTGGGAAGTGGAAATCAACGAAACGCCTGATGCTTTTGAAATGCAATCACGCTTTAAATTATCGTTTCGTCCTTATATTTTGTAGTAAACAATGCATTTCCTCAGGCGAGAAAATAATAATGTCGTTTTAAAAAGGTTTATAAGTGTTACTAGTTACTACTATATTTGAAGGATACTCACCAACATAAGTTTGATCTGGTAGATATTCAAGTTCATGTTTTTCTGTCTCAATAGTCAGTGAAAATAGGTTATCGTTTTCACTTGGCTCACTTCGCGCGTTTCGTGGGGTTTGGTCACATTTTTCTGACTGACTGACTTCCAAAATCGCCCAGAATATTAAGACAGGGTATATGAATTTTGCACACCTGCAAAAAATATATATAATTATCTGTTTAAAATTTTTTACTGAATTTTCTGCATGCAATACCCAATAAAGTAAGAAGGTGCGAAAAAAAAATTAATAGCAGATAACTGATATTAAAACCTAACCGAATCTATTCAGACTTAGATCATTATTCAGAGGCTACCGCATTATTTATGAACACAGTCACTTTTGTTAGTAAATAATAATAGAACCACAAGCCGCAATAGGTTTTGGTTACTCGTACATTTTCGCGGTGTCACAACATCACTGCACTAGTCCATAAGTCACAGTCGATTTTGCATCGATAAACTTAGATTTTAGGTGCCTATACGAGTTTAGATACTACAGGGACACGCTGCAAATTCAATTCGTAGGAATCGATTAGGTTATCGCGTCAACTAAACGTGGTCTTCTGAAAATAAACGGGCGTTTGGAACAGCGCCAAACTCAAAGAATAACATATTTCTTTAAGACAAGTTGGGAGTGGGGCACAGTTTTGTACTTTGTTTCCATTTTAAAATATTGTTATGGTCAACCTACAATTAGGGTTACAATCTATGTGGTTATTTATTAGGTGTTTTTTTTTTTACAATTGGACAATTTCTTTACTTCTGCCTGGGCTGCAAGTTTGAGTCCCTCTACACATGCAAAAAAAGGCACTTCCTAAATGCAAATTCAAGTAGACTATAAGAACTTCGCTTGCTCGTTAATATTTACTCTACTTTGGGTAAACCAGCAACAGTTGCTTTTTTTTCTTCGGATACCTATAGATCTGGTTTGTGTGTCTGCATTCGTATATTTTTTGACTGATGATGACCAATGCTAATAACGGAAAAAATAAAAAGAAACGAAGAATGTAGTCGCTTTTCTCACATGCAGAACGTAAAAGCCAATCAAAGAAGAGAATATGAAACATGTCAAAAGCTATGCAGCTAGTAACCCGTCCCTATTTCGATTCTGTTTTCACCTTTAATCTCAAAATCACGCTGAAAACGGCTTTTAAATCTTATAGGCCCGACACTGTGCACACCGTAAGGTATAGTGACGTGAGAGTGCATTAATTGAACTTATCCTAAATGAACAAAGGAGACAACTGCACCGTGCAATGAACTGCAATTTGGCGTATCATTCGGCAACCACAAATTACTGGACATTATTCAATGTCAGGCACCTTCCTGTTATGGATAGAACTGTTTATGAATATTATTTATCATCCTAAACTGTATGCTACTGTCAAATTTCGCAATTTAGTAGATGCTTTTAATTTTTTTCAGCCATTACCAATAACTCCCTCCTTCTAAAGTCTTCTGTTTCTCGGCATCGTCAGTGGGTTGACTGGTAAATAAAGCTTGGTTTTGAGTCCGCTTATGAAATTTTTAACAATGTAAAATAAATAAATAAGAATAAATAATTCGTGCTGGCCTTATAGAAAAGAAAAAAAAGGAGTTCAATTAGTTTCATGTCTAGGTGTGTATCGAGTAGTGACCTTGAGGATGATCGTCTAAACTGATCGAAAAAGATGGCCTATTTCGACTGCACTGCGTGAGTAAAACCTTATTGAAATACCTAGTTATATCATCTTACGTTAGTTATAATAATATTATAGTTTCACGTTTTTCTCATTTACGGAATAAATATTCTAGGGCTACTAAATACCGTTCTGCGTGATGGTGGGCAAAATCATGTCAATAGGCGTTGTGGACGATGCGGCTCAGCCAGCAAGCTCTTACTATATCACAGAATAAGTATTAGTACTCACGTACAGAAGAATTTTTACTCAGCAAAGAAATTCAAAGTAATATCTACTCAATGTTGTAAACGATATAGTTTAATTTAGCTCGCGTCTGAACTCAGCACCTATTCGATTAGATACGTAGAGATCAATTGCAAGCCAATATCATTCTTATTCTCTAGACAAACGATTAATGATAGGTACCTACATAAAACCGATTCAGTGAGAGGCGGATTTAGTTCATAATCATAATCATTTATTTTGTCAATCCCAGGTGACATCTAAACATAGAGTGACACAGGCCTGCCTACATTATGATTCCTGTAAGATGATTTCTATAAGAGATTACACCTACTTAGATGTAGTTTATTTAATACAATACACAAACTAAACAAACATAGACAATTTAACAGCAGATTTGTGAACATTGATAAGCCTTAATCTCCTTGCGGCTATAGACTGAGCGTAACAACTATCGCCGTTAACCATTGCTCCGAAGTTCTAACTCGAAGGAAAACTGACAGCGATTGCAATTATCAGGGTTTGTGGTTTAGATTGTAGGCGTAGTAAGAGAATATTAGTTTCCAACAAGACAAATCAAATACTTTTGCATTAGCGTCAAAACAAACTTTTTCTATAGTCAATTACATGTCTTGACGTCATGGCAGTGCCGGATTAGCCTAGTAGCAAGAGTAGAAATTGCGTTTTTTTTTCAACAACGACCACTTTGGTACCGGTCTCAACAAAAGTGTCATCATCATCATCTCAGCCCTTCTTCCTGCCACTGCTGAGCATAGGCCTCCCTTCGTCGACGCCACCCATCTCGGTCCTGTGCTGTTCTAATCCAGGTGCGACCGTGCGACCTATGACTTTTAGGTACTATGTCTTCAACCCATCTTAAACAAAAGTGACACAACCGGCCAATAGATAGCTATAGTACCAAAATCTACATTAATAATTTAAAAAAACATTTGGAATAATACTGCTTAGTAACAATTCCTTTGAGTAAATTTTACTCAAAGAAATTGACACCAAAAGTATTTTTTCTAAATTTGCCAAAAGTTAATTTGTAACAATTTTGTTTTGTTTTTTTTTTACCTTAACTAACTTAAAACCCTAGGTACATAGTAAAGAACGTCCTCTTGAAGGCTTAATCCGGCACTGTCTTGTTTCTTAGATTCAAATACCGCTCTTAATATCATTTATATTATCATCATCTTTTTCCATTAATAAATCTAAAATCACGTTTAAAATGAATATGACCTATGACAAGTGACATTAATTTGTGATATTTTTCTCTTATAACAAAATCATTACTCATTACAAAATAATTTATCTTTGACCCTGGATACTACCCTATTATGACCAGTACCAGTATGTAGTACCATACTACCTTATTATGTACCTTACTGTGCTTCCATTTTAAGTATTGCCCAAGTATTGGGAAATGTTTGATTCTTTGATTCTAGCCCGAGGACCAGATTGATGTAGACCTAGAATGTAACAACTCTTTCAAGTGAAGAATAACTAGCATGGCGATGGACGTTCTCGTCATTATTGTATTTAAAAGAATTTCAGAATCAAATCAGTCTAAATTCACGAAGATTCTTAAATCTAAGACGAATAGAAAAACAGTAAGCTCCAAAACACACTTGCAGCCATTGTATGCATATCCGCGGACTATTTCAATATAATACGTGCCCGGAGATGCAATGGTCACGTCAAAGTTTGTAGTGGGAAGAATTTATGTTGCTGGAAAATATTACTCTCTTTCGGCAGTCGGGTAACGAAGTTGTCGTTTCGTGGTCTGAAGCCTCGAATCATAGACCTGTGTAGAGAATCAAATGAAAAGGTTTAATAAGGAAGTTTCCAAAAACTTCAATCAGATACTTTTTTTCTAAACGTCAAAACAATCATTTTTATGGGATTTATATAAAATCAAGACGTCATAGTTTCTTGGAGTCAAATAGCGCTCTTAACGAATGCTCTTAACGTGATTTAAGGTTTATTATTGTAGTTTTTCTACAATAATAAACCTAAAATCACGTTCAAACGGATATGTTCAAAGTCAAGTGATATTATTTTGCTTTTTATTTTCTTAACCGTACCAAATAATTTATTTTTTTCCCAGGTACCCTCCTTATTAATACATTTAAAAAAAGACTAACAAAATATGTACTGGAACTATGCTACAGTGGATTCAGTGATTCTGAACATTTTTCCCCTTGGAATATATGAAGAAAATTAAAAAAAAAATTGTTCCATAGAGTCTGTAACTTCAGCAATTTGGATGGCAGGCCATAAAATATTTCTATATACATACCTTGGTTTAAGTTGTTCAGAATCACTGAATTCAGTCTTAAAAAGTTTCAGTATATTTGTAAATGTAGTTGTAAGTCTCTCTTTTCCGAAAATTTTCCCATACTCGCATTTTTGTATTTTCAAGTAGGTATATGTTGTTTGAATAAACATGACACTTAAAATAATATCAAAAATGATCCGTGCATTGATCTTATACGGAAGTTACATTCCACATCGGCGAGAAATGAATAATGCCGCCATTTGCTGCCGCCAGATGATTGCATACGTTCCAAAATAAATAAACATTACCGCATCGATGGTTTCATGAAAATTTTATTTGGACGACAAAAGAGAACATTGAAATCTAGAGCTGTAACGAGAAATTAATTTAATGGCTGTATGATGTGTGTTCGTTACTAGTATGATGATTTATGATGTTATGTTGATGATGAAGTAGTAGCAGGCCTGTCTCACTCCGCGTGTAGGTATCGAAAATATACCTACGCATTGCGACCGCTTCAAAGGGGAAAATTCAGTAGGGACGACTCGCTAACAAGCAGTGAGAAGCAACGCAGTGACGCACGCGCGGTTGGTTAACCTGTGTTCACCACTTCGTCGTCACGGAAAGAAAAAAAAGAAAAATTAAAACTGTTTATTTGCATAAGGATTGCGATCCAAATTTTTTATAAGCTTCCTAAGGACGCTATGGTCTACTTTAAAGTGATTATTGTAAAATTATCATGTACGTACCTATTTATTAACTATATTATGAATATATGATAGGTATACTAAGGTATATATGGTTATTACTATGAAAAATGATTTATAAACGATATATACTCGTATATAACCTATGTAAATTGTAGGTACGTTTAATACTTGTTTAGGATGAAAAAAATCACATAACCATTAGGTAGGTGAATATAAGACTAACAGACGAAAATTAAAGGGATTTCTTATGCTTGAGATTGACGATCAATTATTTTATTTCTGTTACTGAATCTTCTCGGTCTTGCGTCGCTGCGCTGCGTTGGCTGGCTGCGCATTGATTGCGACACGGGCGCGACAGATGGCGATAGTAGTAACTAATAACAGTCAACCCTGGCAAACTGCTCACTCAACGGTTTTTTGTATGTACCTACCTATTATGAACCGTTTGTCTAGAGTAATGAGGATGAAATTGGCTACTGAAATCCTAGGTATCTAAACGAGGTGGTGTCGATTTCTGATGCGAGCTAAATTAAACCATATCTCTAACAACATTGAGTAGATATTTCTTTGAATTTCTTTTTAGAGTAAGACTTCTGTACGTGAGTACTAGTACTTATTCTGTGGTAGTAGTTACTTTGATATAGTTGGTTTTATCTGTAAATAAAATTTTAGATACTCGCATAATCGAATGGAACACTGTTGACCTATGCCATAAGTATACAAGTTGTATTGTGAGTATGTCCGTATGAATTGAGGAGCCACTTTATACTTTTTTTAAAAAGCATGCCATTCTGTCCCTTTGAGGATTAGAAGGGTATGATTTTGGTCGTTACTCAGTAACAAATACCAACAATATTATTCCCACAGCTCTATTAAAATTTGACTATCTGTTTCGCCTGATAAATATACAAAAAGTTTTTATATGTCTGATTGCTGATTGCATAAACTAGGCGTCTGGTTTTCAAAATGATTTGTTCCGTTATTCATACATGAACGAATCAATTATTTTTTAACACATTTGTTTAGAACGTAATGCCATTCATTACGCACATATTCGAAATCGTGCGGTAATAGTATTTTATGCAACAGTTGTATAAGAAGGTTCATAAAATGCGAGTGGCTCAGGTTACGATGCAAGCTTTGGCAAGCATCGTAAGTAGACGCCATCGAGCATTTTTTGACATACTTATACAACGTTGCATACAATACTTTTTCTACGACTACTATTACTGAAATAAATCCAAAAATAAACAAAGAAAAGTATAAAATACTATCATATGTTTGCCAGATACTAGGTATCTATGTAAGACTTAATTTTTTTATTGACATCTTCCTATTGACCAAAAGTGCCATTTTTGAAACATAGAGTCACTTAAACGAATGTTTTTTCATACAAAAAACCGTTTGATCAGTGACTCCACGTTTGAAAAATGGCACCATATGTTAAAATAACGATTTTATTATGTTGGCAGTAAGGTAGATCTAAAGAAAAAAAGTTACAGGTCTATGGCTAGGAGTATCGTTTTGGCGAAATAACGACACATGTGCTATTATTAGGAATAGACTATAGACTTTTCTGAAATCATATAATCTATGTCCTTATATTAGTGTTCGGGACCATTTAAAAGACAGATAACAGTACAGCAGGCCTACCGTCATCTCTTATAGCAGCACTTAAACTGAACTGTATTGTTTAATGCAACCATGACACCTTTATAGCAGGCCTTAAACAGGATTGTTTTGGTTGACGTCACAAAACCATTCACCTTTTTTTGTATGGACTATTCCTACCATCACGTCTATTTGACAGCACGAAAACGATTATTGCGCGTCTCAAGTGTCAAATAAAGCGATCCTTAAAAAGTTACTTTCCAGTAACTTATATGGAGGATTTTAGTTGGTTTTCTTGTGAATGTAAGTATGTTTTTTCTTTACTTTAGATTTTTACAAAACAGTTAGTAGATAATTGAAGTAACGCTACCATGGGACCTTAATTAATCCTACTTAATACCTTTTATTGGAAATTTGGATTTCAAAAACAAAGTAAGATATATTACTTCATTATTTTAGTACAACTTATGTGAAAAATAGTAAGTTATTCCAACTTACGTAACATATTTTTTTGTAAGTAATAACAATGCTAATCCTTGTAAAATATTTATTCACACACGAAAACAAATAACAACACATTCTTAAGTATAAATTATTTATTAAAATTACAACTACATACATTTATACATTTTGTCTTACAGGATTCTTTGGTTACTCTCTGAGAAGTACCATGATGACATCAATTAAAAAATACAAGACAGGATTCACTGGAGCCTATTATTAAATACAAACAAGACTGAGAGAGCCAGAGGATTACAGCCTCCTTTGGAACCTGTGATTGAACCAGTGAAATGGCAGAATGTTGAATTCCAAGCATTTTACAAGGCTAGCTCTGTTGCTAGACTGGTTCGCTTTTTCACCAGAATACCTGAAAGAAAATAATAGTTTAGATTCATGTCGCAATCTACGAATATCAAATACATACCCATACTTTGTAATAAAATTCTTTGTGCACTACAATCACTGCGTACTTACTAAAACCTAGCCTTTATCTCGTTGAGTTAGTCTCGAACTTACTTTGTCTGTATATTTTTATGTTATTTATAATAGCACTTAGTGAAGAAGCTGCAAGTTTGAACACATAATTATCTAAATATAAACTTTGAATAGGTATGTAGTTAAAATATTACTTACGACATGGTTATTGATAAAATATATTTATGACAAGACACTGTGCTTTTGTACGATGAAGCCTACAGTAAAATTAACTTCCAAACACTAGTCGTTACCATCGTATAATAACTATTTATCACGGCAATTTGAAAAAGCACTATAATATGAAGTGATGGATATATTTTGTCAGGTGGTTGCTCGGCTTCCAGCATTAAAAACAAAACATTTATGTTTTCACGAATTTACGATTTATTTACAATTTCGAAAACCAGACGCAGACATCCGTTCAAAACTTTCACTCACAATTTTTTTCGCACTCATTAAAATTTTAGCCATCTTTAATGGTCAATATCAAATTAAATTTATGTACATAATCAAAAGCAAACAAAGTAAATAACACTAACTTTTAGATATTTAAATAAAATATGATAGTAATAATTTTGATTTACGTAAATAAAAAAACCGGTAAAAATAATAATTTTTTGTCAAGGATTTGAACGTCTTCGCAGTCTCATCACCAAAACAAGCCAGAGACAACAAACAGTTCACCATTCAAAAAACGTTCAGCATTATGAACGTCATGGTACGATTTAAAGTTGTCCTGCTTTTGACCTGCTTAAAAACTGCATCTCAACTGCCTTGTTTCTGAATGGTTTTATAAGTGTTGGTGGTAGCATTCCAGGAATTTATTAATATTTTTACCGGTTTTTTTATTTACGTTAAACAAAATTATTTCTATCATATTTTATTTAAATATCTAAAAGTTAGTGTTATTTACTTTGTTTTCTTTTGATTATGTACATAAATTTAATTTGATATTGACCATTAAAGATGGCTAAAATTTTAATGAGTGCGAAAAAAATTGTGAGTGAAAGTTTTGAACGGATGTCTGTGTCTGGTTTTCGAAATTATAAATAAATCGTAAATTCGTGAAAACATAAATGTTTTATGTTTTTAATGCTGGAAGCCGAGCAACCACCTGACAAAATATATCCATCACTTCATATTATAGTGCTTTTTCGAATTGCCGTGATAAATAGTTATTATACGATGGTAACGACTAGTATTTGGAAGTTAATTTTATTGTGGGCTTCATCGTACAAAAGCACAGTGTCTTGTCATAAATATATTTTATCAATAACCATGTCGTAAGTAACATTTTAACTACATACCTATTCAAAGTTTATATTTAGATAATTATGTGTTCAAACTTGCAGCTTCTTCACTAAGTGCTATTATAAATAACATAAATATATACAGACAAAGTAAGTTCGAGACTAACTCAACGAGACAAAGGCTAGGTTTTAGTAAGTACGCAGTGATTGTAGTGCACAAAGAATTTTATTACAAAGTATGGGTATGTATTTGATATTCGTAGATTGCGACATGAATCTAAACTATTATTTTCTTTCAGGTATTCTGGTGAAAAAGCGAACCAGCCTATCAGCAGAGCTAGCCTTGTAAAATGCTTGGGATTCAACATTCTGCCATTTCACTGGTTCAATCACAGGTTCCAAAGGAGGCTGTAATCCTCTGGCTCTCTCAGTCTTGTTTGTATTTAATAATAGGCTCCAGTGAATCCTGTCTTGTATTTTTTAATTGATGTCATCATGGTACTTCTCAGAGAGTAACCAAAGAATCCTGTAAGACAAAATGTATAAATGTATGTAGTTGTAATTTTAATAAATAATTTATACTTAAGAATGTGTTGTTATTTGTTTTCGTGTGTGAATAAATATTTTACAAGGATTAGCATTGTTATTACTTACAAAAAAATATGTTACGTAAGTTGGAATAACTTACTATTTTTCACATAAGTTGTACTAAAATAATGAAGTAATATATCTTACTTTGTTTTTGAAATCCAAATTTCCAATAAAAGGTATTAAGTAGGATTAATTAAGGTCCCATGGTAGCGTTACTTCAATTATCTACTAACTGTTTTGTAAAAATCTAAAGTAAAGAAAAAACATACTTACATTCACAAGAAAACCAACTAAAATCCTCCATATAAGTTACTGGAAAGTAACTTTTTAAGGATCGCTTTATTTGACACTTGAGACGCGCAATAATCGTTTTCGTGCTGTCAAATAGACGTGATGGTAGGAATAGTCCATACAAAAAAAGGTGAATGGTTTTGTGACGTCAACCAAAACAATCCTGTTTAAGGCCTGCTATAAAGGTGTCATGGTTGCATTAAACAATACAGTTTATGTGCTGCTATAAGAGATGACGGTAGGCCTGCAGGAGTAGAAAAATTTACGTACCGCACAAGTGCGGCAAAGTGTTTTTAAATGTTAGAGGAATAAGATTCTGAATAGTGGTTATTATATTTAAAACATAAAATGTTTTTGCACGCCCACCTACTCGTAAATAAACCTTGTTTTTCTTAAATTTATTTATATCCATATGTAAGCACTTGTAACAACACTAAATAAGTTAAATTTTTTAAAGAATAATTTGGCTGTTGGCTGATTGATTTCCGTGTCTTTCGTATCACTACAGGCGCGCGCATGCGCGACTGTCTGAAAGACGAAAATTTTCCATTATTTTCTGCGGGATTTTATTTAATATTTTTTCCTCACAAATGTATTGAAAAAGTTTGTATGACACGCGGGTTGTGTTCATTTTAAGTTTCGTCTCCATAGGCACATGAGCGGGCTTGGCCTGCTTGTGTGTCAGCCCGCCTCGACTATAATGAACAATTTACAACAATTGTATTTTAAACTACTATTACTATAGTTTTTAATTTATTCACAGCTTAGGGGTTAAACTTTTTTGTTTACTTACTACATTATTCTACAAATATGTCTGTTCATACTCTTAGTCATATTCTCATACTTTTCGTCAGCCTTATACCATGCACAAAAAATGAGTGATTTTAAATTAATCAGATGAAACAGTTTACGTTTTGTCTTCGATTCTAAACCAGCCTGGCAGATCTTTGACTAATTCATTGACATCATGAAAATTATCGGGTGCGGCTATTTCATAAATATTAAGAGAGTTTTAGGAAGTTATATCACGATCACAGCTTCCCCTACTTTCGCGATGATTCTTCAAAACTTAGATTAAATTATCCGAAGATGCGGCAGGTATTCCTGTTGTCTTTCTGGCCTACAGGGTCCTGACGGGGTGGACAGAGCCCAGGGCCGTAAGACTCTATGTATGTCCCAGTACATGCCAATGGTACATTTAAACCCGTTGAGTATAACATATTTATTTTCCTTTCGTACCTACCTGTTGTATGTTTTTACAAAAGTTAACGCAAATAAAGAGCAGCCAAAACAGCTTTTTTGTACATTGCTATCATCTGTCACTATCTCGTTTTACGCGGAATGGCACTGTTCCGTCCCGCGGTATACATTTTATCTGGGTTTATAAACACAGAAATAATAAAAGTATTACATATCAGTTGTGTCATGCAGGTGTATGAGCCAATATCAAAATTATCTATGGCGAAAGTAAAAAAAAGAACTAGAACTAAGAGTAGTATCTTTGTTTTACTTTACATCTAAGCAGCCATGCATATTTGATGCTACTCTCGTAAGTACTATCTCAAACACAAATTGCAATCAGTTGATCGCGGATTGACGCCGGTCTTTTATATCTCCCGAGGGATTTGGGGATTTACACTCAGTTTGATATAATCCCTGACGCACGTTTAAGCTGGAAGCGACAAAAATGCTGACGCGAATTTCGATTGAGTAATTTTTCGAAATATATTAAAAATATATACTGTTCTTTTTTTTTAATTTAGGTTAGTTTTATCCTATTTGTTAATCTAGGTATAGGTATCTTTACCAACATTCCTATCAAAATTAAAGAAATAATTGGATTTATAATTTTAAAAGATCTATTAAAATTATAATTAAAAAAGTAACAAATGTCGAAACAATGACAAAAGCTTGTAATACAAGTTTTTTTGCCAGACAAATTAAAAAAGAAACCTGATATTCAAGCGAACTTATTACCCCCAATATTTATAAACCGCTGAAACGATTTCCAATTCCATATTCAGCGTCAATTATATTGTCATAGTAAGCAAAGGTCATTAATTATGAAAAAACTCGTATAGCGCGTTTTAGTTTCATGTTTGAACATTAACCTAGTGATGAGTTCTTCCGTTGAACTGATATTCTTAGCGCCATCTATTATTTGCCAGGAAAGTTAAAAACTTTTAAACGGTTGAACCGATTATTATCAAACATAGCTAAGAACAACAAGGAAACTTGCTTTCACGTGAAAAGAACCGAATCTAAATAGGCAACGATGCCAAAGACAGAAATTCAGGCAAACAGACAGACATTTGCGTCGAACTTTTAACACCCCTCTTATTATCGAGGGTTAACAATAGTGAAGTGCGCTGCCAGCAGCGTCTGCCGACTCGCTGTAAATCAACGCTAACACTTATAGTATCAGCTATGAATAAATAAGCCGATACCTTAATTATGTATGTGTCGATACCACATGCGGATGAAATTGTGATTTAGAACAAACGCTGCGGCATGCGGTTGCATGTCATTCATACAAATAAATCATTAATAAATTACGATGTTTTGATACGGTTTCACTCGGATGGATTGTATCATTAACAAGCTGAATGTATGTTTGTATTTTCGACAACATTTCGCGCTTTTTTTACCAGAACGTCATGAAATGTGGGTGAATTGATAAGACCAATAGAGTTGGAAATCAGTCAAAGCGGTGCTAAGATACTAAATATAGGACTTTGTTGAAACTTGGTTTAAATTCATTTATATGATTGGTCAAATAAAGTTGACAAAGACAAAGAGAAGGTATGTCAACTACTATATTATTGCGACAGGTATTCTTGTTTTGGATAATTGTTTAAATCAAGTAGGTACTAAAGTTAGTCTGTATCCTTGTTAATAAGACTGATGTGGTTTTTAAGTTAAAAGTTTTTGGTCTTGCCATTGTGACTGTCTATCTTCTGCCCTTCTAATGGCCAGCAAAGAATTTCTAAGCTCTAACCTTATCCCAAATATAATCTAATACCATTAAAAATAGGCATGACGAATGGAAAAATACTTTAGCCGATCGGTTACATTATTAAAAAATATATTGCTCGTATTTTTTCTTTTGTGTGAGAAACCAAAAATTTACAAAGATACAGCGCATTGAAATTACGTGTGACGTCACGGCTACGTACAATTTTTACATAGAGGTGACGTCGCAAGCCGCCACCTCGGAACTTTCATGCATCGTATCTTTGTGAATTTTTACTTTTTTTGGCAAATTGAGAACTATGGATCCGGATTATTTTCGGATAATCTAAAAGAAGGATTAGTTACAACTATAAGTTTCTAACACCATCGTCATCGGATTTTGTGAGCGACAAAGTAATTGTTACTAACTCGACGATACAATATTTCACAATAAATTTTGACTTATAGAAAAGTGTCTGCAGCTTTGAAAACTAGAGGATTCTATTAGAATGTCTGGGCGTCTCGCCATCTCACGCTTCAATAGACGTCCTCTCTTGGAATTCCAGCTGGACCGCATTTACTTTTCATGAGGCGGTTTGACTATGAATACCCGGTTTGAAATCTTGAAAGTACATTCTGATATTATAGAAATGTGGTGAATAATACTTATGTATGAACTCATATATGTGTAGTACGAGTAGCACATCGTTGTCAAAGTCTACGGCATACTTTGATAATGATTATGTGCTTTTAAGTTAATTATATATAAATTTAGTTTTTACCTACAATGTAATACATTTTGATGCCTGAAGATTTGATTTATTAAAATCTAATAATTAAAATTCACCGTTCTAAAATTTAACATTGTTCTATCATTTGGGCGGCGCAATGTGTTAAAACTCTTCTATTATACAAGCTTTTATTTATCTTAAAATATTTGTATGTCAGTATGTATATTTTTAGGAAAAATTATAAAATGCAAATTGAAAAAGAAAGAAAAGTAGTCAGGTAGTTTCATATAATCTATCGCTGCCTATTTAATGACACAAATTTTTTAATAGCTTTTCGGAGAACATAATGCAATCAAGTTCAAATTACAAATCATACGAATCAAAGTAAAACGAATGGCGAAATATAGCGAAAAACAAGTTATTCCCTTTGTGCAGTATCAACCCGGAGAGTGGAATGTATGGCAGATGCGAAAGTGGAGTTTGAAATTTGGACGGAAACTTTTAGACTAAAGTTTTTAAATAACGTAGATATAGATTTACGGATTAATAAGTAGGTACCTACATAGGTAATTGGGTTTTATAGATGCAACTTACAATTAAATTCTCTGTGTAACCCAAAGGTTGAATGGTAGACAACGCTTTTAGTTCGCCTATTGTGTCTATACTTTTTGTATGTGAAATAAGAAGAATGTCCGCTATACCAATTTTCTGGAAAACTTAGCGAACTCCATACTTTCACTCTGCCAGCTGTAGACTGGCTACAAACCTATTCGTGCAGTAACATGCCATAAGACATGATGATGATATGATGAACAATAAAGATATGATTTTTTTTTACCTAACATGTGAGTTTTATTCAATCATTGTACATTTTTACAAATTTTTAATAATACTTACAAATATAAAAGAGATTCCAACGCATCACCGCTAGGCAGAGTACCCATAAGGCTGGCAGCATTGCCTCTCTGCACCGCAATAGAAATTCTTTGTGCAAAGAAACTGCCCGCCTTTAGGTCGCCCGTAACATCGGAGACGCGTTGAAATCTCAGTCACAAAAGCTTTTGCTTCTGGGCCCCATGGACCCATCGTCTCTACGGCGAAGGGCACAAAAATGTAATTTTTAAGAAGATTAGCATATTTTCTACGTTTTAGGACTTCTGCTGAAACAGCCGCTGCACCGGCTCGCACAGCGCAACATGCGAGGACGCGAGAGTATCCACGCACGTTGTTTCCCAAACAATAAAGACTAAATAAAATAAATATAAAGATGTGAGGAACCGTCACATCGTTTTTGATGCTGGTCGGCAAACAACATCACATAGATCTGATGTAAAAGTCAATCAAAGATTTGTTTTTCTAAATCAGTTTCTTTTTAAGATTTTTATATTCATTTTTTAAATAGAATGATAAATAATAAAATAAATAAATATATGTACACGGACGAATCACACGTATTGAGCTAGCCCCAAAGTAAGTTCGAGACTTGACTTGTTATGGAATACTAACTCAACGATACTATATTTTATAACAAATACGTAAATACATAAATAAACATTCAAGACCCAGGTCAATCTGAAAAAGATCAGTTTCCATATTGACCGGGCCGGGGATCGAATCTGGGACCTCCGGTGTGACTGCTTGGCGTGATGACCACTAGGCCACAGAGGTCGTCACGATCTCGCTAAGTATGGACCTTGGTCAAGTTTAGCGACACGAAGGCATTGCGATCCTCGCCTCGGCTTTGTCAACCCTGTTAGGAAAAGGTTATGTATATCTATAAAATGTACCTTTTTACATTTGAACAACTTTTGACCGCAAACTACAACAATTTTGCACACTTACGGCGTAAGTACCCTGGTTTATTACGCCATTATACCTACTTTTTATGTCTGTCGTAAATGTTTACTGGTACTTTAAGATGTAGTTTTAATTTTCAACTGACAAATCTTCTATAGGTAACCACTTATAGTTTTAAAACTTAGGGCTAAGTAAGTGAATGACATATTTATTGAGTTGTGAGTCGCAGAAAAAAGCATACACAAAATATCTAGGTACTCGTAGTTCTAGTTCCAGTTCCAGTTTTAAATAGCATCTGTCTGACCGACGCACTTGCAGTGTAAGTAGGTATTTATAGTAATTATATTTTCAGTCTTTAAATATCTACTGTTTACTGTTTGGTGAGATTTTTATCAATTTTTGACGTACAAATTTTAAAAACAAATTTATGTTTTCTTACAACTGACATCAATTTAATTTATGTGAATCTGAAGGAGATATAGTTATTATACTTATCTATAATAACTATATCTCCTTTAGATTAACGGGTCTTTCGACCCCGGTCCTTTGAGAGGCTTGCGTGGGGACACAGATCCAACACGAAGAGCCCCTTTGGTGAAGTTGATGTACTCGTAATGTGGCGCTCCCGCTTCTGTTTGCTACTAGCAACCATTATTTTTTCTTAGAGTGTCAATTAATTTTGTCCGTTACGAAATAATAATAAAGACTAATTTGGTTTAAGATACAAATGGGAACATACTATCGTAAGACTATCGTGTTACTTTATGAAGTAACAACCCTGCGCAGGCACACCCACCCGGGTCCAGCCCGTAAATTGCGGTCAGACTGATATCTGGGGATCTTGGTGTCAGTTAACTGATGAGAGTTTAGATAAATAAAGAATTATGTAAATATATAAGTGATTTTTTTTATTATAAAAAAGGACATAACAAAAATGAAACGAAGGCGGACTGTATTAGTTTCTAAAAACAAGTGCCTACAAATATATATTTTTAAAAGTTATTGTATACTGTCTTATAAAAGTCTTATAAATGTTCACTGTGAAGTATTTTTATATTAAAAATGAATACTTACCTCTTAAAACAGTTTAAAGAGTCAATACGATTATTTTTTTAGTAAGAAACTGATAATGTTTTCTATTTGTACGTGCATTTTTTTTCCAGTTCTTTTCCATGAAATGCAATATAATGTGAAAAAGAATGATTTACAACCTCACATCTTTTCGCAATATGTGTATGATATATTATAGCATTGTAATTTATGTAACATCGAACCGTACACCATACTTTACTTGAACAGTAAAAAATTTCATGGCGGTATAAAAGCAGAACACCTTCCCTTATGAGCACTTTAGCGATATATTAGCGCGGCCAGTAATACTGCGAACATGAAATATGTTACCGTAACTTTTTATGGGTTGCTGGCAACGTGGCAACCTTGACATTACTTTGTGGGTCAAGTGAAGTTAAAGTTGAGCAACAGTCTTGTCACCAGAATGTTCTTCTCAGCGTGTTCTCGGTTTCTTTCTTAGCTGCTTGAGAACCCGGGGTGAGCTTTCCGGTCTTTTCTTCTCCAAATGTGATAGCATTGTGTCTATCATGCAAATTGGAATATTTATCATTATATCAAAGGCTCCGTACCATTATCTATATAAAATCACGTTTGTGGTATGGAAACCCCACTGAAATATTTATTTTATTCTGTTTTTAGTATTTGTTGATATAGCGGCAACAGAAATACATCAATTTCAGCTGTCTAGCTATCACGGTTCACGAGATACAGCCTGGTGACAGACTAAGAGTCTTAGTCATCGAATCTGCTCTCACTTCAATATCCATAAATATAGAAGGATTTTTTATGAATAGTGGATATTGTTGGCTTTTGTAGTATACCTACATACTATCCTATCAAATGTATGAAATTTTTTATTCGCACAATTAATAACCTGATAGTATGTATATGAGTAACGGTATCGAACTACTTTATATTTCGTTTTATTTTTTTTCCTGAAATCTCAAAACAGCTGTAACACCCAACGTGTGAACAGAACCTTCCTTTTTCATACACTCTAAAATACATTTCCGCGCACACGTCAGACGAATGTTTGCAAAGAAATTAAAGTTTTCCACCTGTGTCAGATATCAGAAACTCATAAAGGCACTACAAATTACAAATAGAAACAGATGTGACACTTTATACAATACCCAATAAATAGTAAAGGTAAACCAAGAATAGCAGGGGTAAGGGCGTGTTCGGACGACACGCGCAAGCCAAGCTTGCTCAAAAAAGAAGAACTTTTCAAAAAAAATTGAAAAGTTCTTCTTTTTTTGAAAAGGCATACTTGTCAATAATTGTATCAAAATCGTTTGTATGGTTTTGTGTTGAAGTCGGTTTTTAGTTTGGAAAATTTATCAAAAATAATATTTTCGCAAAGTAATATTTTCTGCTCCATCCACTGGAACTGTCTGGAAGAAATTGCTCTAAGCGATAAGACAGCCCATTGTACGTATAATTTTCAAAATTATTGGTGTAGTTTAAAGTGCAAACTAAAGTATTCCATTTATTCAAAGTGAACTACTTTCCCCGTAGACTGAATTACTTGACTTGGGTCCTAAGGTACCCAAGTGAGGTACTTACTTACAAGGGGTGCATGATCTGCTTATCAACTGGCATTTTCTAGTACGCCTCTAGACTGCCTCCTGGTTAAGGAGGTCATAGTTTCGAATCCCACTGGGAAGCATATTTTGTGAAAAGTCTAAAACTGATTATCCGAAAAGAAGGATAATTCCGTGTAACCGAAGGCACGTATGAATTGTGGGCCATATCCCGAACGCCATACGCCATCTAGCGTTTGATCACCAAAACTATCTAGAGGTAAGATGGCAGTCGCTCTGAGAAATCAGTTACCTTGACAAATCTCGTTGTTAGGTAAGCGGATCTTGGGCTCTAAAGCGTTACTGCTGATGAGGCAACCAGGAAAATACTCTCTAATGATGATGATTTCCTAGTACGGCTCTCATAGGCCTGATTCAGACCTAGTTTTATAAGCAATAGTATAAGAATGTGTTCATCGGCACTTTTCTTACTGTCTCTATTAAGGGGAAGGCACTTTTTTCGTGTGTCTTTAATTATTGCACTTTGACCGCACTAAATATTATTTTTTTATTTTCACTACACTACACTACTTCGAACGGTTTTGTTCGTTGAAGTCTTCTCACTATGTCCGTGTTGTCGAGGAGCTGGATTGCCTCAACGTTCACATGATGAAGCAATCGATACTCGTGTGCTTCGGACTGAAAATGCTTACAAAATTTAGATAGTGTATAAAAACGGTAAAGTTATCTTTCTGTGGACCATAACATTTTGTGCCCGTACTTTCAGATTTTTATTTGAAACCCGATATAACGGGAAGTTTTCTATACGGTCAATTAAGAGAGGAACTGATGACTGCTGTTTGTTACTTTCTTTATAGCTCGCTCCTAACTTTTACGCGTAATTAGAAAATAATGTTGAGGCGAAGTGTTCGTTGGAAAACTACTCTGTTTTCTATTTCCTGTTTTCAAAGAGGAGATTCAATTCGGTTTGTTGTTGTTATTCTCTACATTCATGTCTTTATGTTTTATTTTAAATTCTAGTTTGTTTGATCTTCGTGTTACACACACACCAACGCTGGCGTCAGAGTTTTCTAGCTGCCTAAAGGCATAGGACATAGCTTGACGGCTACCAAACAATGATGAAGATAGAGGTTGCGTCGTTTTATTACAGAGTTCGTATGGCCACCTCCCTGCTTCATCATCAGATCAGCTCCATGTCATCATAATTTTGCATTGTCACGCGATATACGTATGCGTGGCAAAATTTCAGCTTAATCGGGAACCGGAAAGTGAGTCAAATTAAACTTGCAAGATTTAATTACAGACAGACAGACAACGGGGCAGGTGACACTAAATAAAAGCTTGTAAAGAACAAAAGGGCGGTTCTTTAAAAATTTTCGCTCTTTTTAGGGTTCTATTCCCAAAGAGTAAAAAACGGGACCCTATGACTAAGACTCCGCTGTCCGTCCGTCCGTCTGTCTGTCTAACACCAGGCTGTATCTATGAACCGTGATAGCTAGACAGTTTAAATTATGTATTTCTGTTGCCGCTATAACAACAAATACTAAAACAAGAATAATATACAACAAACATGATTTCTTGCCGTTTTTTTGGTCGATATTAATAACGGCAACAGGTATGGTTGAAATATATTCACAGAATATTTAGTTGTATATCTACTTCAAAAATAAATAATTAAATTAAAATAAAATAAATATTTAGGAGGGGGAGTGACTCACATACAAAAACGTGTTTTTTTGAAGATAATGGTACGGAACTCATGCTACGCGAGTTTGACGCGCATTTGGCGGGTTATTTTATATTACTAATTGTTTAAGAGTGTCTTAATACTGTTTTTATGGCTGTGGGAATTGTAAGTAATCCTAATATATGCAGTTACTTATTGTAGACATAGTTGTTTAATTTAATAACGAATAGGGCAACACTATGTATTTCCTGTTAACTAGCTTCCGTTAGAATAGTTGTACTGATATTGGCTATAAATGTAACATGAGCAATAGTCTGAGGCCTCTCCTCATTTGGTCGTTGAAGAATACAGATATCTTAAGTGAATTGTTGTTTCTAATTTTATAACCCCCACAGAATGAGAGATGTTATTTATTTAACTATATCATGTTGATTTTGTACTATTATTATCTTATGAAACTAAGCCCAAAGGGATTGAGCTTCACACGGAACAAGCAAATCCGGGGTGAAAGCTGCTAGGTGTATGAACAATACAAACACACACACACACACAAAGCTGTACGTGTTTATAATAACAATGCCATCGCAAACACATCCGCATTTGACATATGAGAGTTAACAATGGACTTTGGGCCAGCGGTCAACTTACTGATCAAAGTTAGAACGCAGTATGTGCGTAAATCTGGTTTTGTTAGCAATACTTTTCTGCATCTGGACGTTTTCGGCTATGGTGACTGACTCAGTTTATTTTACATAATTAGGTAAGTATTTCTATCTTCAAGACTTCGTTTGTATGCATTGAGATGACAGTATGAATGTCATATTTTGTATATTATATAATTGTTTTGCTATCTTCATTGCTAGGGATCCATAGAAATGCAACAACCAATGCTAGATAGTTAACAAATTCAGGTGTTACTTTGCGGAAGCCAAAGTCAAATCCAAATCAAAGGGCATATAATAACAAATTATTTCTATCATCAAGTTTATTTGCTAGCCAAATCAAAAAATACCCTTACTGTCAAGAGCGCCATCTAGTGATTAGTAGTGGAACTACCTATACGACTTGATATCTGTAGCGCCATCTATTATTTGCTAAAGAAAGCCCTGACTTTCAAGTGTTAACCTCTAATAACTTTTGACCGGCTGAACCGATAATCATCAAGCATAATTAAGAATCAACGCAAGGGAACTTGCTTTCAAGTGAAAAACACCCCATCGAAATCGGTTCATCCATTCGAGCAATACGATGCCATAGACAGACAGCCAGACAGATAGACAGAAAGACCGACAGATATTAGCGTCAAACTTATAACACCCCTCTTTTTTGTAAAAGACATACTTAAGACGTACATTTGCTACATAAGACGGACATTTGCCACATAACATAATCACCAGCCACAGGAAGTCCACTGCTAGACATAGGCCTCCCCCAAGGATTTCCAAAACAACCGATCGGAAGCGGCCTTCATCCAGCGCCTGCAACCTTGCTCAGGTCATCCGACCATCTAGTAGGTAGGTGTCCTACGCTGCGCTTGCCGGTACGTGGCCATCGGTTCTTCGCGCTATGTGCCTCGCCCACTGCCACTTCAATGAGTTAATCCGTTTGGCTATGTCGGTGATCTTCGTTTTCCTACGAATCTCCTCATTTCTGATTCGATCGCGTAGAGAAACACATGACATAATGTGATGCAGTGATTGACTCAAAGAAGAAAAAACAGTGATGTTATCAGTAAATGACAAGAATGTCTCGCAAAGTTTAAGTAGCTTTGTGAGTCATTTCTAACATTCTACTAAGTACTGGATTTTCTTCATTTTATTGGACCTCTACTAAAGATTGGCGCGTGCAAAATCACTACAAGTGATATTTTGTATGGGATTTGTATGAAATACAAAAGCGCGACGTTATGCTTTTTTTTTTGAGAAAATGGCGCTCTTAATATCAGTTTTTCTGCATTAATAAATCTTAAATCTTGTTGAAAATGGATAAGATCAATAAAAAGTGATACTATTTTGTGACCTTTTATTTTATTAACTGTACCGTAAAATAGTAGATTGTGCTACGAGGGGATAAGGTAATCCGCTCGTGATTCTACGGTGGAATCCTGAGTGTAGCGAGGGAATCATGTATATCGCCCGAAATAAAAATATTACCGTACCCGAGTAGCACACTCTACTTTTCATCTCCATCTATGAGAAAAACTAGCACATAAAAAAGTATTCACATTTACACAAATAATTGCATTTCAATACAAATAACCTAAAGCTTCTATAACTACTTGAATCAAAGAGAAAAAATTGCGATTTTTTCTCTTTGATTCAAGTAATTACTGCTAGTCCCAGCAGTTGAATTGAAGGCAGCAGATGAGCCTTTGGAGGATATCCTCAAAGACAAGTGACATAATTTTGCGTCGTTTTATTTTCTTATTAGTACAAAATAAATTATTTTTGACCCAGGAAAATACCCAGTTCTCTTTTCTCAAATAGCATATACCCAGTTACTTCCCACGGCAGTAACGAACCTAGTGCAAACTATAATAGCGTATCCATCTTACTGCGCTAAGACAGATTGGAGCCTAACGCTTATATAGTGAGCTCATCCGGATGTTCTCGGCTATTGTCACACGTTTCATTACCTAAAGACCCCTCCTTGCTGTCAGTCAAGATTCATTTGTTTAACCTATTTGCTACTTTCCAACTAGTGTTGCAAGCAAAATATCGATAGCCCATCGATACTATCGTCGCCTTGAAAAACAGTCACAATATCGATAGGTCTATCGATAGTATCGATTTTCAATAGTTTGCAATACTATTGATGTAAGGTAAAACTATCGATAGTATCGATACTATTGAATTTAGATACTATCGACAGTACTCGATAGTATCTTAATTCAATAGTATCGATACTATCGATAGTATTGCAAACTACTGACAATCGATACTATCGATATTATCGATAGTATCGGTTATTCAATACTATCAATAGCCCTATCGATATTGTGACTGTTTTTCAAGGTCAACTGTCAATAGTCAAACTATCGATAGTTATGCAACTGAGGCGCGTTGAGTAAAGATTAAGCCAAGCGCAGGACCAAATGTTATGGCTAGGCGTAAGCTACACAGGAAGGAAGGAAAAGAAGGAGATCACTATTTACAGTTTATTTATGTACACTTCACACTAGCACAAACAAATGTTATATATACAGAAGGTGAATGATGTTATCGGAGTTATGGATAAATGATGCTCTCCAAAAGTATTTACAATCCCTATTAAAATTTATTTATTACCAGAAAATTTTAAAACAAAAAGCGAGAGCAAAAAATTGTTACTCGACTAGCCGCCGCACGTCAGGCGTGGCGACACCGTCTTCATAAAAACGGTTGATGGCCACGCATGCGCGCAGCGGTCTTTCATAAATGACAATATATTTATATACATGTAAAAGAATGTATGTCCGCTTGTATGTTGCGATTCATGAAAATTTACAATATTTACAACTTATTCATACAAAATATATGTACATACAAAATACAAGTATAAAAGGAGTGGCAGTGTAAGCCACACAACGCTATTTCCAACAACCCTAATCGGATACTTTTTCTAAACATCAAGACAAACGTTTTCAATTTGATTTATATGAAATACAGGCTAATGGCGCGTCATCGTTTCTTGGAGTCAAATAGCGCTCTTATTTATCAGTTGTTCTGCAATAATTAAATCTAAAATCACCTTAAAATGGATATCTTCAAAGACAAGTGACATAATTTTGCGTTAATTTGTTTTCTTATCGGTACAAAATAATTTCAGGAAATACCCAGTTCTTTCTTTCCACAATAGCATATACCCAATTACTTCCCACGGCAGTAACGAACCTAGTGCAAACTATAATAGCGTATCCATCTTACTGCGTTAAGACAGATTGGAGCCTAACTCTATATAGTGAGCTCACCCGGATGTTCTCGGCTATTGTCACACATTTCATTACCTAAAGGCCCTTCTTGTAATCATCTTGTTTCAAGTTTAGTTAAGGATTCATTTATTTTACCAATTATTTTTATCTGTTGGGATTTTTTTCTCCTTATTCATAAAAAAATGCAAACTTTAGCCAAACCAATTTTTGTAAAAATATGTTTTGTCTTGTTATTGCAATGTTAAATATTGTAATAGGGAGAAAACATATTTTTTATGAACTAAACTAGATTTAGCAAAAGTTTGTCAATTTTTATGAATAAGGTTTGTGCCTTATGGCCGGGGCACAGAATAAATACTAGTTGGCCATGGATATTCCAGTACATAATTACCTAAACTTCGAGAAAGCTAGCAACTTAGAGTGGTAATACCACCTCTAAAATATAAAATAATATTTTTAATACCGGCATTTAAAAATCATGGATTGTTATTGGATTTTACAGAAATAATATTAAGTTAGGTACAAGTTATTGCGTGAAGATTATTATTCCACTTATTACAGTTCCGTACTAAATTGTGTCAAATTAAAACGTTATTGTAAAAACGTTATGTTTGCTTATGGCCAGAATACGTAATAGTACTAACTTATGGTTTCTGGCCTAAAATAATTTATTCACTATTTTTTCGTGACAAGACGTGACTAAAGATTTAAGTACAAACATGTCGTGCAATAACTGAGTCTGAGGATTCCCAATGAAGAGTGATATAAAAACAAGTCATAATAAAAAATAAAAAAAACTCGACTGCCTTTTTATATACCCAGTGTCACTCTCACAGTAAATACGAATCTAATGACACCTCTCAAACTAAAACCCACCGAGCCGTTCAGGCCGCACAGCTTGCCAAACAATTATACATACATACTCTCCAAAAACATAACCCTCCCTCTCACGCTGTAATAGCTGTAACGCAGTCGGGTAAAAAAGATAGGTGAGTTTGGAACTGCTACAGAGCGCTACGAAACGCTACGAAATTACGCGCTACGAAGCTACGCGCTATGAAACTACGCACTACGAAGCTACCAGCTTCTGGACATCCAAATAAGCATAATTACTTGCTTAATAAACATTATTATTTTTCCTTCATGTCACTAGATGGCGCAATAGGTATTTATTCCAACAAAATCTTTTATAACTATTATTTAAAAAAAAAGTAGTACTCTAATTAATTAAATATGACTTATATGAAAAGCAATAAATATTTTTAAAGCATATTTAACACTTTGTTTGTTAAAATAATTGTCAATATACGACCTCCGTGGTTTAGTGGTCACCATGCTAATCCGCCACCCAGAGGTTCCGGGTTCGATCCCTGGTCAAGGCATGTTGGAAAATGACCTTTTTCAAATTGTCTTGGGTGTTGGATGTTTATCTATATATGTATTTATTATAAAATATAGTATCGTTGAGTTAGTATTCCACACAAGTCTCGAACTTACTTTGGGGCTAGCTCAATCAGTGTAATTTGTCCATATATATTTATTTATTTATTATTTATTTATTTGTCACTTTTATGCTCTGTGTGCCTACTAGCAACTCCAGTTTAGCTTACTTACCTCTCAAATCTCTATGGCGTTGTGTATCTATTACGTTAGTAATTAGATTATATTCATTAAGGCGTACCTAAATAACCACAAAAAAATAATGTTTATTTGCATTATGCAAAACAAAAAAAATCTACTATAAACATAAACCCTAATCATATAAGTACATATACAATATGTAACAAAAACCCTGTCCGATCCTTGTAGGAGCAACTTAGACCGTCAGTATGAACAACTTTTCCTATGGGACCAATGCTGGAAACTCGAAAAAAAATCGACATTTTTATATAAAAGTGTGTTGACCGCCCCGGTAGACTCGGCAATTTGTATGAAAACGTAATTTTTTTATTTTTTTAGGTTTTTGTGATTTTTCAGGGTTTTTGTTACATACCGTATAATAGTTTACTTTCTATACGTCATCAGCTTGTTTTGAAGCAGTACATTACCGGGCGGAAGCAGGCTTCGCAGTCGTTATATTGGAGCCGCAATGTATGCAATGCTGCAATTTCCTGGCACGCTGGACGTTGTCCTAGATTCTATTTTCATATATTTTATATATGCAAATATGTTGTATTCATTTTGAAATGTCTGAGTAAACAAATTTTTTAGAACCTTTAAGCAATATAAGACATGTTTCTGTAGTTTTTAGAATGTTTCAGTCAGGACTAGTAATTCATAGCAATCATCATCATCATCTTCATCATCTCAGCCACATAACGTTCACTGCAGGACATAGGCTCTTTCATTGTGGAAATCCAAAATGACCTATCTAGAGCGGCCTGCATCCAGCAATTACAATCTGCGCGTAGGAACGAAGCAAAGGTACGTATATTTATTTAAATCATTATTTTTCTTTTCTTCTCGACCTACATGAAAGATAAATATGTATTTTGCATTATTTTTATTGTTTTGTATTTTACGTAAACATAGCCTATACGAAAAAAAAATAAAAAAAATCTATTTAAGTATATTATATCTGAAAGCAATGACCGAAGTAAAAGTAATTAATTTATTAATGCATTTTTGTTAGATTTTTAGTGTATTTATATTAAATTAACAAAAGTTGTCTAAAATTTTATTCAATTCTGTCTAGCAAAAAAGCCGGGAAATTAGGAAAAAAATAGTGGCTACTGAGTGCAAATTAGTGGGCACGGTCCGTTCGACTACTGTTTCAAAGAGGTTTTCCCTCTAATAACACTCAAATTATCTGTTTTTCTTTTAATTAAAGGCCAGTTAGTTAAAAAAGGTAAGGATTTTCATGGACGTTTTTTTGTTGATGTTTATTGTAATTTTTTGTCTTTGAAGTATCGAATACTTTT
Organism: Acrobasis suavella; assembly: GCA_943193695.1. Taxonomy (NCBI): domain Eukaryota; kingdom Metazoa; phylum Arthropoda; class Insecta; order Lepidoptera; family Pyralidae; genus Acrobasis; species Acrobasis suavella. The sequence continues at coordinate 39,063,735 of OW971928.1, forward strand.
TGATAAAAAGAAAACATTTGTTGGCTTGATTTCGTAAAAAAATTTTTAGGTCTATAGATAGATAGATAGATAGATGATTTATTTATTTATTTTAATTAATTTAATCTATGATCTACTTTTACTAGTTGGTCCAGTCATTTAAACCCAAAAATAGGGTCTTTTGAACTAACCCTTGTCACGAAGGTCCCATAAGATGACGCGTCAGCTTTTTAAAAAAAAATTAAGGTCGAAGGTTGCAAAAATCAAACTACACAATTTGTAAATATAGTAGTTTTAGATTTTTATTTTCTACATCAAACTTATCGCATATTTGATGTGCCAAAAATTTTTTCAGTCCACATATGCGTATTGTAATATTATTATAACATGTGCAATATGAAGTCCAGTATAAAAGTATGGAGTTTCGAATGCAACACTCAGGACGCAACAAGGAAGTTCACTTAGAATGCCGGCCAATAGTTAGCATAACAGTGGAACAACACGCGTACCCCAGTCACTGACCGCACGCTACCATCATATACGTCAGGATTACCGTTGGAGGTTTTATTTGGCAGTTAAGTCGCATAACATAAACTATATTTAAGAACCAAGCTCTCGTCGATGTTATTGTATGGGAAGAGACTCACAGAATGAAGGTTTTTAAAGTTTGAATGCATTTTTCAGGACGCAACAAGGAGGTACACTTAGGCTGGTTTATCACGCCTTCGCACGCGCGGTTGGTAAGCGCGGCCTGAAAGCCATTCAAAATTTTGCGGTTGATTATGTAACTATCCAAGACACTCGAAGCTCTTAATAGCATCTTGGACTAGCTGCAACAGAAGCAAATAACATTTCATACTACTTGGCGCTTAGACCAGTTGCCCCACGAGTTCCGAGTTGCGTTTTAGACGAGTTTCTGCGTTTGCGACCATTCGTGTATTGACATTCATATTAACTAGTTGCGATTCCCTCGCAAGTGGACGCAACGCCTAAGGGCCCTTGTTAACGAGACGGTTTCTACACGGGTGCAGCTTAGCTTGTTTATGAGCTCGGTTCGTTAACAAACCTCCATATCTAACTATCGACCGGACGTAGACACGGTTTAACCGTGCGTAGACCCGATAGAAAGCCGTCTTGTCTACAATGGGCTTTAAGAGTCCCCTTACCCTAGATAGAATCAGACTTTCCTGTACAAACGTAGTAGCTTTTATTTTGAAACGGCATGTCAGATATTGGCCAAATTATGTTAATTCAAAGTAATTGCATATAATAAGGAATATAACTAGTTTTGACAGTCAAAAAATGAATTAAAAGAGAATATAGTGTATCATATCAAATTTGACCATTAGTATGGAAAACTTTTACACTCTCATACTTTCTTTCAAGTTTATATTTGACTGTCGGAAACTAGTTATTTTCCTAGATATATGCAATTTCTAAAATTACAAAATACTGCCGAAATCTTAAGTGTCATTTTAAAATAAAAGCTATTCGACGTTTGTCTGGAAAAGTCTAAGGTAAGGGGATTCTTAAACGGTGAAAGTTCTTTCCTTACCATTATTATGCAAATGTTAATTAATGATCGATCAACGGTGACATCAATCCATTAGATACGAGTAGCTGCTAATTAGTTAATTATATTCATGTGTAGTAGCAGAAGCGATGATCAAAGGTGTTGAGCAGATTGGCTTTACACAGTGCTAGACTGAATTTACAAGAGGTAAGTTAAGTAGCCGTACCTACTCGTATACTACTCAATAACGTTATTTCCTATTCACAAGTCGGGATTTCTCACTCATTACCCACCACAACTATAGTGAACGGAAGACCCGTTCACTATAGTTGTAGTGGGTAAAGAGTGTCAAACATAGCTTTCTCTTATGTTTGACTATATCATCCGCAGGAATCCACTGCCGGACATAGACCTCCCCAAGGTTTAGCAAAACAACCGTTTGGAAGTGGCCTGATCAAGCATTGTCCTACGCTGCACATTTCGGTACGTCTCCGCCATCAAGAATCGTTCTGCCCCATTGGCCATCGGTTCATCGTTAACTTCTCCTATATTTATTAATTGCTTAAACTATTGTCCAATTTTATGAGCTGCATGAATGACTTTTATCTAATAACAACAGTCATTATTACACACTAGAGAACTACTCGTGAAGGTTTCCTCCCGATGTTTTCCTTCACCGAAGTAAGTTGTGGTAGTTGAAAATAACCGTTTGAGTTCAAACTTTGAGTGCCTTGGCTTTTATGGGATTACAGAGCCATGTGATAAAGACGTGAAGTGTATTTGTATAGGTATACAAATAAATCTCTAAGATTACTTATAGAGCCTTTATTGACCTCAAAAGCTTGCTTACAGACTGCTTACGGCTTATACTTTAAATAAGGCATTAATTAATAATGAAGCAGGCTTTGCCCTAAAAAACAGCCAACTTTCTAATTTTCATCACGGCCGAATGGAACGGTTAATTAAGTCTGTTTTCGACCTTTTTTCTCTTTAACAATAATTACAAGTTCTCTTTGATGTAATTTTCAATGTACTTTAACAAGCATAATTAAGGGTAATGGAAGATAAAATGTTTTATTACGTCCTTTGCACTCGGAAGGTTTATTTTTAATAAATATTTAGTCAAATTATATCGATGCGAACGGGTTTCAAATATCTTTATTTTAAAGTTTAAGTCAAAAATAGGTCAAAGACTGGGACTTCGTTTGAGATAGGTGAGGACATAGACCTAGAGAGTATTTTATTGGTCCTCACGACACGGCCGTTTAAATGTGTCCCTACTTACATGACATTATGTATTATTTTAAATCTACCATTTCTTTTTTAGCAAAATAGAGGTATCATAATACCAATAGAACACGTAAAATTAATGAAATGAACTTATGTTTTTACTATGAAACGCTAAGACAAGGATTATAACTATACCGATGAAAACGTCAAATGCCACAAAGCAAACCTAACAATAGCGCATAATTAGGTTTGAAAGAAATATAATTTTTTGTTCCGAAAGGAAATTAATTTTGTGTGAAGACAGACAGATTTGTGGGGTTTCTTCCCATTTGACTCTTCGCTATGAGATCATGTAAGCAAGACTTCAAATAAAAATATATTTATATTTTGTTCACTCTACTGTAATTTGTTATTGCCTATCTTTTAACTTTATGTAATCATTTATTCAAGGATTTATATCACATGCATTAATCTATCTATATTATAATAAAACAGTAAAAAAAAAATGTGCCTGTACATTAAACATATTTCCAAAAAAAAAACTTTGGTGCGATGTAGACATAGTAATGAAGTAAGAATTTAAAAAAAATGTCTGTCTTTTTTTCTGTTTGTACACGCTAATCTCCGGAAATGCTGGACGGATTCGAATGAAACTTTTTTTGTTATATAGCTGTGAATCTTGGGCAATATATAGGCTATAACTGATTTTGGAAAATGGAACAGATGATGCAGAACTATAATGGTCCAGCTTAACTATAAGAAATAAAAAAATGCCGCCTTAGCAAAGGTTGCAATAAAGAAGCCTGATGAGCATTTTTGTTGAGGTACGAGTATAATACAATCGGCCAAGTGCGAGTCAGACGCGCGCACGAAGGGTTCCGTACCATAATCTATGAAAAATCACTTTTGTAGTATGGGAGCCCCCTCAAATATTTATTTTATTCTGTATTTAGTATGTTTTTGTTTAGCGGCAACAGAAATACGTCATCTATAAAATTTCAATTATCTAGCTATAATGGTTCATGAGATACAGCCTGGTGACAGTCAGACAGACAGACAGACAGACGGACAGCGGAGTCTTAGTAATAGGGTACCCTTTGGGTACGGAACCCTTAAAATCGAAGATTTGGAACACTTGATGCAGAACCAAGTTAAATTTATTTGCATAAAGATTTGTTTACCAAAAATCGATGATCATCTGATGTGGAAATCTGAGATATCAGGTTAAAGTTGTTTAGCATTTTATAATAACATAAGCTGGGAGTAACTCCACGTGGTTTTGCAAGTTAAATTTGACCCACTTTCCGGATTCCGACTGAGCTGAAATTTGGCACCCATACGTATATTGCGTGATAATGCAATATTATGATGACATGCAGCTGATCTTAAGATGAAGTTTAAAGGTGGCCGTAGAAACTCTGTAATGAAACGACGCAACCCCATCGAGTTTGGGCTCGTTTGATTTGTCTTGAGGAGTACTGAAGATAAAAGCTTGTTTTTGAAAAAAAAAAAAAATATATATATATATATATATTTAAATAATTACTTGTTTTCGATGTCTAAGATATTTTGAGGAATTACACAGGCCTGACATAACGATTGGGCAGCACTACAGTTACAGAAGGAACACACCAATTGCCGCGTTAATTATGCGGAAGTTACGACTTCGATTCGGGAAACTTGTGAAATTGGTCGGCCTAAATTGAGCTTGTTGAACTTACTTGTCTATTATATTTTGTTTGTTTTTCTTTAATGTAAGTGGCCAACACTGGTGTCAGGTCTTTCAGGCTTCCTAAAGGCATTTGACATAGATAGACAACGCCATACAATAATGACAGCCGAGGCTCGGAGGAGCTCGATTAATTTTTATGCCGCTTGTGGTTACTGATCCAAGTGCGGATTGAGCCCGGTTATGCTTTACTTGCGAATGCTCATTTTTTACATTTATATTTTACTAACTGATGCCCGCGACTTCGTTCGCGTGGACTTTATGACTCCGGCGTATAAATATAAATAAAAACTAATGAGAGAGAGAGAGAGAGAGAGAGAGAGACAGAGGGAGAAAGTACTTGTAACAGTGTTAGGAGTTAAAAGTCAATATTATTTTAATTCTTTCCTTTGGGAGCCAATATGAAAAGAGCTGAAGTGTTACTAACCCTGGAGAAAGCAACAATAAGTAGGCCATGCGAAAAACCAGTCCTTAGATCGACATCAGCAGCTTTAAGCCTCTAAAACTGTGACTTATTTTCATAGCAAAGCAAGTTAACACATGGAACTGTGTATTTTCAAAAGGAAAATTGTTGGGGATGAGTGGCATACGCGGAATAAATACAGTTTCACTGGCATCACTCACTTACTGTGAGCTTTAAGTGTCTCAGCAGACTATGCCGAAGTTTAGTGGCTAAAGTTCAGTGTCTAAAGTTCGGTGGGGATGACACACTAAATAAGCTGAAGTTCAGCTGCTGAAGTTCGGTGGAAACGCCGGACAGTAGTGATGTGCCGATATGAGAATTTAATCTTCCGTCTTTGGCGCGTCTGCGGCGAACGGAAACGGGAGCGGAAGAGGGAACGGAAGTGGAAGAGGGAACGGGAACGGGAACGGGAGCGGAAGCGGCAGCGGTGGCGGCAGCAGCGGCGGCGTCGGCGGTGGCGGAGGCGTCGGCAGCGGCGGCGGAGGAGTCGGAGGCGGCGGCGGCGGCGGAAGCGGCGGCGGCGACGTCGGCGGCAGCGGCGGCGGCGGCGGCGGCGGCAGCGGCGGCGGCGGCGGTGGCGGTGGCGGCGTCGGCGGCGGCGGCGGCAGCGGCGACGGCGGCGGAAGGTGCGGCGGCGGCGTCGGCGGAAGCGGTGGCGGCGGCGTCGGCGGCGGCGGCGGCGGCGGGAGCGGGAGAGGGAGCGGGAGCGGGAGCAGGAGTGGGAGCGGAAGTGGGAGCGGGAGCGGAACGGGTACGGGTACGGGTACGGGTACGGGTACGGGTACGGGTACGGGTACGGGTACGGGTACGGGTACGGGTACGGGTACGGGTACGGGTACGGGTACGGGTACGGGTACGGGTACGGGTACGGGTACGGGTACGGGTACGGGTACGGGTACGGGTACGGGTACGGGTACGGGTACGGGTACGGGTACGGGTACGGGTACGGGTACGGGTACGGGTACGGGTACGGGTACGGGTACGGGTACGGGTACGGGTACGGGAACGGGTACGGGTACGGGTACGGGTACGGGTACGGGTACGGGTACGGGTACGGGTACGGGTCCGATTCAGGCAAAAGCATCGGAAGCTCGGCGTTATGTGTTGCTAGTAATGCAAATAACATTGCAGGCATGCATTGGCTGAAATTCAGCCGCTGAACTTTGGCATACAGTGCTGAGACATTAAGTTGGGTTCCGTTACACAGTTTCGGCGGAGTCAAATTTCGCATCAGCATTATTGGCCCTCCGACATTAAGACTTATTTTGTGAGCCGTGAGTCCATTTGCTGCAAGTGAATTAAGAAACTCAACTGGATAATTGGTGGCGTCGTCAACAACACTATCCAAGAAATCTAAATATATATTTATATATCTAAATATATATAACTCAAAGGTGACTGACTGACTGACATAGTGATCTATCAACGCACAGCCCAAACCACTGGACGGATCGGGCTGAAATTTGGCATGCAGGTAGATGTTATGATGTAGGCATCCGCTAAGAAAGGATTTTGATCAATTCTACCCCCAAGGGGATAAAATAGGGGATGAAAGTTTGTATAAAACTTTGTCAATTTTAAACCGATCGGGCTGAGACTTTGCATGCATAAAGCTACTATGACGTAGGCATCCCCTAAGAAAGGATTTTGATAAATTACACCCCTACGCGAGCGAAGCCGCGGGCACAAGCTAGTTAACAATAATTTGCGTCATAAGTTCTTTATTAATTGATTTTTAATTTTTTGGTGTCAATATGGCGCGTTCACATAACCAAGAATTTTCTGGTGTGTTATGCTCTGAAGGTCCGCAAATACTGAACTTATAAGTTCTACTTAGGACGAAAAAACTTTTTTTTTGAAAAAATTTCAATGTACAGACACATTTTTTTTACTCTTTTATTATAGTATACATTTAGTATGTTTTTGTTCAGCGGCAACAAAAAACATCATCTATAAAAATTTCAACTGTCTAGCTATAATGGTTAATGAGATACAGCCTGGTGACAGACAGACAGACAAACAGTCGGATGGTCTAAGTAATAAGGTCCCGTTTCTACCCTACCCTATAGAACCCTAAAAATCGAATAAAATAAGTATTTATCGGGGGCTCCCATACTACAAACGTGATTTTTCATAGATTATGGTACGGAACCCTTCGCGCGCGTCCAACTCGCGCTTGGCCAGTTGTATTATAACTCAACAAAAAGTTCTCATCAGACTTAACAACTTTTGCTAAGGCGGCATTTTAATATTTCTTATAGTTTAGCTGGACCATTATAGTTCTGCATCATGTGTTCCATTTTCCAAAATCAATTATAGCCTATATGTTGCCCAGGCTTCACAGCTATATAACAAAAAAAGTTTAATTCGAATCCGTCCAGTATTTCCGGAGATTAGCGTGTACAAACAGACAAACAGACAAACAGACAGACATTTTTTTTTATTTTCTTACTCTATTACTATGTCTCCATCGCCCCAAATATATTTTTTTGAAAAATTTTCAATGTACATACACATTTTATTTACTCTTTTATTATAGTATAGATAAATATGATATATACTGATTTAATTACTACTTTGTCGGTTCTATATGGAAGAAAATAAAAATCTAAGAATATTATGTAATGAATGTTTTTCTGCCCGCGTTAATCGTAATATTCGATTGAGGGAATAGGCAAATGCGGCTAACTATCTATCTATCACTATTTCAATTCCATTTTTAAAGTTCCGTAGTAAAGGAACCCTTATAGTTTCGCCATGTCTGGTAGTCTGTCTGTCCACCCGTGGTTTTACTCAGCAACTATAGGTACTAGAAAGCTGTGATTTGGCATGGGTATGTAATTAATTATGCGGAAAAAAAGGTAAAATAAAATACAGATTTTTTTAATTTTTTATTTAGCGCCCATACTAGTAAAGCGAAAAGTCATTTTTTATTTCTCGACTAACCAATTATGTGAGATATCGTTGAATAGGTCTTTCAAAAATATCATGAGCTTGTGAACAGCGTTTTTAGTTTTAAAGTGAACTTTTTTGTTACAGTCAAGTGTTCCCCCTCTATCTGCTAAACGGTTATATATGGACACGTGAAAAATATCACAGCTGTAGTATATATAACAAACTTTAAAAGAAAATTATCAAAGCTACGTAGGGTTTATAAATTAAAAAGTCATATGCGATCAACTTATGTTGTACTCGGAAAGGAAAATTTCGTACAAATTCAATGGAAAATTAGTTTTTAGACGTTGTAGTGGCACGAACTCAAAGTTGGCATTCGTAACTACGGAACCCTACACTGCGCGTGGCGCGACACGCACATGGCCAATTTTCCACTTCCCTGCACTTATCAAACCAAGTTCCTTTCCGGTCTTTGACTTTGTCTACCCCTTAAGGATTAAGACGAGACAGTGTAGTGTATTCCTTGTTTGACTTTCTCAGCTACTTTAGTTTTTTTTAGAAACCAGCTGCTTAACTTCCCGCGCAGATCGTAGAAGCCGATTGAGGGAATGGATGAAAATGCTAATTATGTTAATAGGCGATGCGGCTAGCAACCCATTACTATTTAAATTCCCTTTACGACCTCCGTGGCGTAGTGGTCACCATGCTAGTCCGCCACCCAGAGGTCCCGGATTTGATTCCCGGTCAGGGCAAGTTGGAAAATGCCCTTTTTCAAATTGTCCTGAGTCTTGGATGTTTATCTAAATATATATGTATTTGTTATAAAATATGGCATCGTTGAGTTAGTATCCCATAACACAAGTCTCGTACTTACTTTGGGGCTAGCTCAATCGGTGTTATTTGTCTCTACATATTTATTTATTTACTTTTACCTTCTCACCCATCATTACGCTAAATGTGGCTTTTGAATGTGGCCCTGGGCTCTTCTCCTTAGAGCCGCAAGACCCAAAATGCTCTGTCTGCCCTGTTAGGTATACAGACGTAATAGTATGTTTTCGAATCTTTTCGCTTGTGCTTCCCACTACACGGCCAACGATACATAAAAGCTTACAAAATTCGAGCAGTTTATGATTCAGTTGGCAGCATGGCTAAGGCGGCATTGTTCGCAACCATTGTTGTCCTTCAATAAGCCTTGGCTCACAATGCGATATCTTGTGTGCGACGCATATCATGCGCTCAAAGGAACCTTTATCTTGAGACTGACATTGACTCCGAACTGTGGTTGTATCGGCGCGTGTAGATACGTCTTGTGCGACTTGTGTCTTTTATGCGACCTGAATATTTTTCGAATGTGGTAATCATAGCTAATCTTTTAGTCGAATCTAGTAAATAGGCATGTCCTTGTATCATTATATCCAAGTACAGTCAAGTACCAAGATACCTGACCAGACCAGGCCCTTTAATTATATCTTCAATTTTCTCATAAACTAAAAATAAAATTAACATGAAAATTTAAATTCAAAAAGACTTAATTACAATTTGTCTAAATATAAATTTTCACTTATAATACCACAAGAGCTTCAAAATTATCGGGTATTTCCCGATAGGTTCGTTGCAAACAAATGAAGGAGTCAAGTTTTTCAGGTTAAAAAATCACGAGCGCGAAGCGCGAGTGATTTTTCCTGAAAAACTTGACGACTTTATTTGTTTGCAGGGAACCTTGAGGGAAATGCCAGATAATTTTGAAGCTCGTGGGGTATTCGGGGGATTATTTTTCCGTCCCAAATGTCGGCCAATAGAATTGCACCATGAGATGAAATGAACAGTTAACAAATTGCCTTCTCCGTATTAATGGGAACATTTCCTTTGACTTTTTTATCGATGGTGGACAGAGAACAAACTCCAAATCGACTCATTTTCATGCAAAATCTCCAATTTTCACAATTGAATTCAACCTGTCAGTTTGACGTGTGGTTAATTTGACTGGATTATGTTTTGTTTTTTATATATAGCAACTACCAGAGAAAATAATCAAAAAATTATCAGTATAATACCATGTAGGTTGTACCACGTGACGTCGAATGGTGCAATTCTATTGGTCGATATTTGGGTCGGAAAAATAATCATATTAATATCATTTTTAGTTTAAAAGAACATTCAAGATATAAGTAGAGGGCCTAGTCAGGTATTTAGGTACCTGACTGTACATAAGGTTATTAACATTTTTGATTCTCCAGTTGAAAATATTTTTTACATCACTATATATACTTATTAGTCCGAGGACAGATATGATATTTGTGTTTCTCAGGTTTATTAAGCTTTCTCTTATATAACAAATAATTTCCCACGGGTGTCGTAGAGAGAGGCGACTAAAAGAGGTACAGGTAAAAGAGAATGGTCAACAACTTTCAAAGCGCAAATACTTTATTCCATTTTCTGCGGTTACCATACCACCCATCTACTTAGCGTGGTAGTGGTAACAATATGACCCAGCCACTAAAAAACTAAAAAGCCACCATAGTTTCTTGATAAACACAAGGGCCCTGGACTGTGACATCAAAGAAGCCAGGATAAAACTCTGGGAAAGGGACCACACTGTACCCAAATACACCAAAAGAGGAACTGCCACCTGGACATGATTTGCCCTGGACTGCTTGGAAATCTATCAACAGGCTGCGATACCAAGTAAGTAGCTGTGGAGAGCTTTTGTCTAGGTGGAAGATGATCGATAGCTCTCAAAACGTGTGCGAGTGTGGCTCTTCTCCACAAACTATGGCGCACCTGGCTGCTTTCATGCCCCGGGTACCCTACTATCTGCAACCTGGACGACTTATATATGGCTACTGAAGACGCCGTTAGAGTAGCTCAATATTAAGCTGATAGAATAAAAAACAAACAAACCATCGACGATAGGATTATGAGCAAATCCTCTATTTATTGGGAGAGGCCTTAAGTTCACGATTTTGACCACAGTGATTCTCAAATCCAAATGATCTCTACCGGTATAAATACGCTTGGTTTATTATTCGTTTGCATTTTTGAAAAACATGGCGGTAAGATAAACCATGTTTTTAATCAGCGGATAGATTTCTACACAAAAATGGCGAGATGAATTTTGGTTTTAATTAAAAGCGTCACCAGCAGAAAGTTGCTTGGAATGTTTGTAATCGGGCAGAAGTTGCCGTGCAATTTGTGACGTTATGGATTCAACGGGCAGCCAAATATGTTTGTACCTACATACTTCGGAGAAATTTGACATAAAGTCATTCAAATTCAGCCACCGCTTTATGCATCCAACACTTTTTAGAAAAATAAGGTATCGCGAACATATTGTTATAATGAGTAATGAGTAGGGAGATGAACCTAGAAGTGGAAATTCTATGTAGAAGTTCGTGTGTACGCGTTTGTCTGTGTCTCTGTGGTATTGTAGCTCTCAAAAAAATGAATCAATTTGTATTTATATATTTTTTTAATTTTATTTATAACATTGAGTAGGTAATAATAGGTTGGTGAAAAGTCTTTTCGCATTTTATATGAAAATTCAAAATATTTTTAATATAGTTTATTTACATTTAACTAAAGTATGTAGGTACCATTTTGTTCGATAACTTTTTTGCCATCTTATAGGTAGGGACATGATCCCATTGCTATAGAAATTTTGGGGCTTCTGATCAAAAACCTGCGTCAAGGCAGTCCTTTCGTGATGTTAACCTGACACTGCCTAAAGAATTCTGAAGAGACCGAAACAGGTGGAAATCTGAAGGTGCCAGGTCAGGACTATATGACGGATGCATTAACACCTCCCAGCCAAACTCTCTTAATTTTTGCTGAGCGGTTAAAGATGTGTGAGGTCTAGCGTTATCATGATGAAAAACCATACCCCTTCAGTTGATTAATTCCGGCCGCTTTCTCTCAACTTCTTGCTTTAATCTTATCAGTTGTTCGCAGTAGAGTTCTGAATCGATGGTCCTGCCTGGTGGTAACAGCTCATAATGAATAATGCCCTTCCAATCCCACCACACACACAGCATCACCTTGTTGCGAGTTAACCCGGGATTCGCCACAGTCTGTGAAGCCTGACCGGCCTTTGACCATTTCGCACGTTCTTGTCGTACGTGATCCACTTTTCATCATCAGTTATAAATTTCTTCAAAAATGGTTCGGTCTCAATACGTCGTAATAAAGAATCACAAATGAGTACATGGTTCATTAGGTTTCTTTCAGAGAGCTCGTGAGGTACCCAAATACGAGCTATTTTGTGTACCCATTTTTTTTCAAATGCGCCAATACTGTTTTGAGGTCAATTCCCAGTTCTTCAGCTACGTCGTAACTACTGATATGCCGATCTTGCTCCACTTTTTCAAAAATAGCATCCATTTTATCCGTAACAGGGCGACCAGAGCGACGTGCATCTTTGACATCAAAATTTCCGGATTGAAAATGCTTAAACCAAATTTGTGCTACTCTCACAGACACTGCACTAGGTACATATACTTCGAATATTTTTTTCGCGGCTTGCGTTTCATTTTTACCTTTTTGGTAGTAAAATTTTTAAATGTATCTAATTTCTTCATTAGATTCACTCATCTTGACAGTAGGTAAGAAAAAAAAATGAAAATCACGCATTTTCTTATTTGATGTTGGAATTGTTGTCATTTAAAATTTAAACTTTTAAATGACACCAAAACCGGCCAGGTACAATAGTATAGCCAAAGTGGTTATATTACAAGTTCATACATACTTTGACTTTTTCCCCAACCTAATACTTAGTATAGTGAAACCACTAAAGTTTGAGTTTACGTCTATCAATTAATATACACCATAAAGACAATACTCCGTCCTGTGGGTAAGTTATCCCAATGTAACAAATGACATACATAAAGAAAAAAAAAGAAAGAAAGATTAAGAAGAATTGGACAAATACATATGGTTCGGTTATTACTTTGTTACAATTATACCGTGTTCTGAAGGGTACTAAGAAAATGTTCTTTAAGTTTATTTTTAATTGAGAGGTTACTTGATCGGGAGCTTTCTATCAGTCAATATAAAGAAAATTGAGGATTGATTATTTTTATTAAATTTTGTTATTACAAATTACGTGAGACAAATTCGTAGAATATGATCATTTTACATAGTCGATGGTTCCGAAGCTGGAATAAATTTTTTTTATTTTATTAAGTGGAATAATTAATGAAAAAAAAATCTTGAGAGGTGTCAAAGGACACCCGGATGGAACGAAGTAAAATATAAAAACTCTTTTCTGCGTTCTAAAATCAAGTTTTTATTACCTTCATAAATTTGAATGAACAAAAAGTGTCGTTACAACTTTTGGTTTTAATTTTTTCCGTCTAGCCCCCTTTCGCAACGCGCGATTAGGAACTTCGTTCCAAAAATTTAAGCTAAACTTAATTGTAATGCATTGCAAGTAGCATGGTGAATCTATTAAATATATCTGGATAGTCTTAATCTATTGTATTTTTTTAAGTCACTATTGTTCACCGGGGTTAATAAGTTAATATAAAGACTATGTAAGTGACAATATGAAAAGCGAGCAGTGTCATTTTCAAAAATATAATAAATCTGCATTCACCATCAACAATAAAACTCCGCTGCACTCCAGCCAGTATGTCTGCGACCACGAAGGCTTAGGTTTAAAAAAGGGTAAAGGTTCGTGGTAAGCCTCGTTTATAAATACATTCATGTGTTCAAAGCGCGATAGTTGAAAAATCAGAAAATATTGTCATTAGACCAAATATTTGTTTAATTTAGGTTAACAAAAAATACCTTAGCTAACAGAATTAATTCAAAAATTCTAGATTCTAGTTTTAGGTGCGACCATAGTCCAGCAGAGTTTGCAAAATACTTTAGTTTCTAAATTAAACTAGACTTTATTTACAAATCGCACCCTTTGTGCCCAGTCAAAGCTAATTCGCAACTCCTCGTGTTCCGATAATTAGAAGCCGCGCGGACGGCGACAGGCGCAGGCGGTAAAATAGCGAGAGTGCGGAGTAAGCACAGAAATGTGTAGGGACATTCTTGTTTGTTATTTTTTAAGTGAAATTTTTTAGGCGCTTTGGGAATTTTTTGAAAAAAAGAAGGATTGATCTCGCTACTTTATTATTTATACCGTAACCAACACCAAGTTTTCGCTTCGGCACTCCCGGAGGGCCAAAGTTTTTTGTACCAAAAAATAAAAATAAAAAACCAAAAATTCGAAAGAGCAAATATACAATTTATTTTTTATATCAGTGCGTCTTGATTACTAGATGTAGGCCGTCAGCTTCCCAAATTCCTCTCTATCCATTGCCAAGCGGGATAAATTCTCGAACTTGTTTAACCCGGTCCACTCTCTAAAGTTCCTCAGCTACGATTTCTTGCGTCTTCCGACGCATTTTTGCCTTCGACTTTGCCCATCATAATAAGTCGAAGCAGCTTATATGGGTTCAGCATATATGGGGCATGACTCATGACCTTATGCTCTAAGCTTATGTAGCAGAACGTGGCCCAAATATTGAACATTGCGCTTTTTGACAGCTGCGTTCGGTGGGTAACTTCCGCTGCATTAATTTGTCTATAAAATATATTCAATTCGATGACATAACTTACCTCATCTTATATGTACTTATGTTTCTAAGTTTTATAATACTGATCTATAAAAAGATGTTATCAATATGTAATAAACAATAAACATTGTTAGTTGTAACAATAAACAGGTGTAGCATTTTTAAAATTTGGTCCACATACTACAATAATATATTAATGGAATGATCTCCGTTTCTGTCCACATACGCGGATTCGTTTTGCCAAGGAGCATCCATTGTGATTAGCGAACCATCTACAATGCCTGCTATTCTAGGTATAATATATTTTATAAATAATCTTGGGTTATCGAGACAATTAGTTGGCCAACGGACTTCTTCTCCAAATAATTTACTGACCACAAACCAAGACACATTTTTAACGCAGTTATGTATCGTTCCTTTAGTTACACCGTGTGCATCTGCTATAACATGGTATTGCGAGCCATAGCCCATCCAGGGCAATGCACACAAAATTTGCTGAGTGGGTGTAAGGGCTACATTTCTGTTAGAATCGTGTTTAAGGTCATGTCCTATTTTTGTTACCAAATATTCGACGGTAGTTTTGCTGACCCGAAATTTTTCGTTGAATGTAAAATCTGTCACATCAAAAGTAAAGTTAATCCTTTTATGAAAAACTCGCCGTTGCCATTCACTTACATATTCATCATTACACTGTCACTTCTTCCACTACTAGTTGTTAGAACCATTTTTTGTGTTCAACGAATAAATTTCTTTACTTATTAGATGGAGGCACTAAATTGTAAAGTTCTGACACACGACAAGTCCACCTGTCGGAATTGTACTACAATTTACAAAATATGTAAACTTGTAATTACAATTATGTGTTCAATAAAACAGTTTTACCTACAAATATGTAAATTATCACCTGTTAACAAATCAAAGAGAAAATGTTTATTAAACAGAAATATGTAAAATTGTAGGTACAATTTTACAAATTTGTAGATTTTCCACCATTGTAAATTTGTAAGTCGTAATCTTTATTAAACAGAAACTTGTAGAATTGTAACTTGTAAAATACAATTACAATTTACAATTTGTAATCTTTATTAAACAGGGCCCAGGGCCGCTAGACTAAAGGCCATTTAGCGTGATGGTGACCCAGAAGATATAAAACTAAATCAAAATAGTGATGGATTGATAGATATATAGATAATTATTTTCGTATCGCCTATTGACATGATTCGCATTTTTGCTAGCAGACCTTTTGTTACAATTGCCTTGATTTCTGAGATCAAGTTTGGTCAACGTTAATAACTGAATACTTGGGAACAGGCGATGTGAAACATAATAAGCAAGTACAAAAAAAATGTGTTCTATAGATATTTTGATATTAATAGCGCTTATTATACTGCTCATCCATCAGGTTTTATATCTGTACTCTCTTTACTTTCTCCCTGTGTAGAACACTTGGCTAATTAGTGCACTTTTACAACTCGTATATGCTCTCACATGGCAAACAATAGTTTGATGTTGTTAGCAGCATGTTATGAAATACATCAGTGTGCTCTACTCGTACCTCTGTGTCGTTAGAGGTCGACAACTAAGTTAGACGACTTCGCCCTATTGCGGGAAGCTTCTTTTATTATAGTTATATATATACAAAATTTATTATAGTTCGGCCATTTTTGACGACCTTGGTTAACTAGTCAACCGTTCATAGGTTCCGAATTCAATCCCCGACCAGGCCAAGTTAGAAAATGTCCTTTTTCAAATTGTCCTGGGTCTTGGGTGTATATCTTCTATATTAGTTTGGGGCTAGCTCAATCAGTGTGATTTGTCCCTATATACAATATGTAACAAAAACCCTGTCCGGTCCTTGTAGGAGCAACTCAGACCGTCAATATGAACAACTTTTCCTATGGGACCAATGCTTTAAACTTCGAATTTTGAGGATCGGACAGGGTTTTTGTTACATATTGTATTTATTATTTGTTTACTTATTACTTTGGGGCTAGCTTAGTTAGTGTAATTGGTCCCTTTATTTTTTTTTTACCTTCATTCACTGATTTAAAAATCGATTATCATAAAATTTTTGGTCTACTTACAGAACGGATTCTAAACATTTTTCTTTTAAAAATATCACTTTACACACAATAGTTACACAATAGTTAGTCGCTAATTTCAAAGCGCAAAGTAAGTACAAGTAAGTATATCATCTAGCCCAAAAATGTAATCCACTAATTAGTGGATTCCATTTTCATTCGGTCCAATCACCGAGCGAGCGAAGCGTCTCAGTTTCAAGATTGGCCAAAAACGCTTTTGTCTGACTGTCAGTTTGTCAGTCTCTCAGTCTTTCCGGCTACGGCTGTTCTTGACTACAGATCGCATTTCTCAACCGATTCTCTTGAAAATATGTGAAAAATTATTTCCTAAATGGCGGAAATATGGGGTTGAAAACTTAAAAACGTCATATGTAAGCCATTTCAATATTTTTTCAACAATGTCGATTCGATGAAAGGGGGAAGTTCGATTAATTTCAACGGGTCGGGGGTGACTCGCGAGTTCTACAACTCACAGAAATTAGGATTGTTTTACTTTGTGCCACAATAAGCATTTCTAGCTTGTATTTGCTGTGAAACTCGCCTTAATTTTGAACATTAATATTTTTTGTTCGTAATAACAGCCAATACACACGAAATATCCAAGTCTCTACCAAACATTGTAAAAAAAAAGACGGGTTGCACTCCGGGAGTGCCGGCAGAAGTGAAAACTTGAATATTAACGTTGTGCATTTTTGATATTTTGGAATGGTTACGGAATAATTTTGCACGAATAGCTTTAATTATCAGTATAAAAGTACTATCATTTATGTGGTAGAATACAATATTGATTTATTGCGCTATCGTACACAAACATGACAATTTATATTACACTAGCTGATGCCCGCGACTTTGTTCGCGTGGACTTTATGACTCCGGCGTATTAATATAAATACAAACTAATGAGAGAGAGACGAAGAAAGAGAGAGAGAGATATAAGAAAATACTTGTAGCAGTATAATTAAAAAAATAATGTTATTTTAATTTTTTTTTTTCATACTTTAAATATAGTTTATAAATGTTCTTTATAAATTATGTTGGGAGTCTTTGCTTCGGGAGCCAATATGAAAAGACCTGAAGCGTTACTAACCCTGGAGATAGCCACATTAAGTTTGCCAGGTGAAAAACCAGTCCTTAGATCGACTTCAGCGGCTTTAAGCGTCTGACACTGTGACTTATTGCCATAGCAAAGCAAGTGGACACATGGAACTGTGTATTTTCAAAAGGAAAATTGTTGGGGATGAGTGGTATACGCGGAATAAATACATTTTCACGTATACCACTTACAGTGAAAATCCCAGTTTCAGTTATATTTCGCTTCAAAGCATTGACTTTAAGTGTCTCAGCAGACTATGTCGAAGATTAGCGGCTAAAGTTTGGTGGAGATGACACACTTAATAAGCTGAAGCGGGAGCGGCAGCGGCAACAGCAGCCGGAGCGGCAGCAGCAGTGGGAGCGGGAGCGGGAACAGGAGCGGGAGCGGGAGCGGGTACGGGTATGAGTCCGAAGTTCCGATTCAGGCAAACTCATCGAAAGTTCGGCATTATGTGTTGCTAGTAATGCAAACAACATTGCAGGCATGCTTTGGCTGAAATTCAACCGCTGTACTTCGGCATACTGTGCTGAGACACTAAGTCGGGTTCCGTTACACCGTTTCGGCGGAGTCGAATTTCGCATCAGTATTATTATGACTTATTTTGTGAGCCGAGAGTCCATTTGCTGCAAGAGAATTAAGAAACTCAACTGGATAATTGGTGGCGTCGTCCTGATCAAAAACACTATCCAAGAAAGTATAAACCACTTCATTACCAATAATTTGCGTCATAAGTCCTTCATTAATTGATGTGTATTGTTCATTTTTTGGTGTCAATAGGGCGCGTTCACATAACCAAGAATTTTCCCGGTGTGTTATGCTCTTTAGGTCCGCAAATACTGAACTTATAAGTTCTTCTTCGGACGAAACAACTTCGCCAAGTATTACGGGAAGACTCACCTGACCATTCTCTTCAAGAAAGAGACCTTCCCCAACTTTTAATAATATTCTTGAAAACTAGTACCGCCAAGCTGGGCTCTCATATTAATTGTCAATCTGAACTTTTGTATTTGAAGCTACAGATAAGACTGTTTAATGAGGAGTTAATCTCATCTGCCCTAGAGCCCCGACATAAAACTGGAAGGGTTTGACGAAAATCTTCCGACATCAAAATTTGACAATGTCTATTGGCCTGTCATCTCGACGAATGTCTCGCAACGTTCTATCTACAGCTTCCACTGCCTTTTTGTTAGCCATTGTGCACTCATCCCAAACGATTAGACAGCGAATGAGAGGTGTAGCCAGTTGAGGCAAGTTGATATCGAAAATCAGGCCCAAACTGATACCGCCGATTATTATACTATGCTAAACAACTTTAACCTGATATCTTAGATTTCCACATCAGATGATAATCGATTTTAATAAACAAATATTTATGCAAATAAATTTACTTTGGTTCTGCATCAGGTGTTCCAAAACTTCGATTTTTAGGGTTCCGTACCCAAAGGGTAAAAACTGGACCCTATTACTAAGACCGTCCGTCTTTTTGTTTGTCTGTCTGTCTATCTCCAGGCTGTATCTCATGAACCATTATAGCTAGACAGTTGAAATTTTTATAGATGTTGTTTTTTTGTTGCCGCTGAACAAAAACATACTTAATACAGAATAAAGTAAATATTGATGGGGGGCTATCATACTACAAACGTGATTTTTCATAGATTATGGTACGGAACCCTTCCCGCACGTCTGACTTGCGCTTGGCCAGTTTTATTATACCTCAACAAAAAGTTCTCATTAGACTTAACAACTTTTGCTAAGGCGGCATTTTAATATTTTTTATAGTTTAGCTGGACCATTATAGTCTGCATCATGTGTTCCATTTTCCAAAATCAATTATAGCCTATGTGTTGCTCAGGCTTCACAGCTATATAATAAATAAATTTTCATTCGAATCCGTCTAGTATTTCCGGAGATTAGCGTGTACAAACAGACAAACAGACAAACAGACAAACAGACAAACAGACAAACAGACAAACAGACAAACAGACAAACAGACAAACAGACAAACAGACAAACAGACAAACAGACAAACAGACAAACAGACAAACAGACAAACAGACAAACAGACAAACAGACAAACAGACAAACAGACAAACAGACAAACAGACAAACAGACAAACAGACAAACAGACAAACAGACAAACAGACAAACAGACAAACAGACAAACAGACAAACAGACAAACAGACAAACAGACAAACAGACAAACAGACAAACAGACAAACAGACAAACAGACAAACAGACAAACAGACAAACAGACAAACAGACAAACAGACAAACAGACAAACAGACAAACAGACAAACAGACAAACAGACAAACAGACAAACAGACAAACAGACAAACAGACAAACAGACAAACAGACAAACAGACAAACAGACAAACAGACAAACAGACAAACAGACAAACAGACAAACAGACAAACAGACAAACAGACAAACAGACAAACAGACAAACAGACAAACAGACAAACAGACAAACAGACAAACAGACAAACAGACAAACAGACAAACAGACAAACAGACAAACAGACAAACAGACAAACAGACAAACAGACAAACAGACAAACAGACAAACAGACAAACAGACAAACAGACAAACAGACAAACAGACAAACAGACAAACAGACAAACAGACAAACAGACAAACAGACAAACAGACAAACAGACAAACAGACAAACAGACAAACAGACAAACAGACAAACAGACAAACAGACAAACAGACAAACAGACAAACAGACAAACAGACAAACAGACAAACAGACAAACAGACAAACAGACAAACAGACAAACAGACAAACAGACAAACAGACAAACAGACAAACAGACAAACAGACAAACAGACAAACAGACAAACAGACAAATAGACAAACAGACAAACAGACAACAAACAGACAAACAGAAAAACAGACAAACAGACAAACAGACAAACAGACAAACAGACAACAAACAGACAAACAGAAAAACAGACAAACAGACAAACAGACAAACAGACAAACAGACAAACAGACAAACAGACAAACAGACAAACAGACAAACAGACAAACAGACAAACAGACAAACAGACAAACAGACAAACAGACAAACAGACAAACAGACAAACAGACAAACAGACAAACAGACAAACAGACAAACAGACAAACAGACAAACAGACAAACAGACAAACAGACAAACAGACAAACAGACAAACAGACAAACAGACAAACAGACAAACAGACAAACAGACAAACAGACAAACAGACAAACAGACCAACAGACAAACAGACAAACAGACAAACAGACAAACAGACAAACAGACAAACAGACAAACAGACAAACAGACAAACAGACAAACAGACAAACAGACAAACAAACAAACAGACAAACAGACAGACAGACAGACAAACAGACAGACATTTATTTTTATTTTATTACTCTTTTAATATGTCTCCATCGCCCCAAATATTTTTTTTTGGAAAAAATGTACAGGTACATTATTTTTCACTTTTATTATAGTATAGATTAAAAAGTTTATCTCAGAATAATCAACTTCCATCCATAATTTCGACGTCACCATCCATGGATGCGCGTGGCACGCTGTAACCTAAACACACACGAACATACGCGCAAGCGCCCTGCGCCGCCTAAACGAAACAGCAGGCGCAGGCATACATTTTCGCCGCGCCGTAGCAAGTGAGGGGGATACTTCCTCTACTACGCCGCGCTGGCTGGCTACTCTCCATCCGTCTTACGAATTTTCGATCAGGTCAGTGTCCTGACGCGAGTTTAACATTTTTTACCCATTACAAAAAAGTGTACAACGCCGCTAAAGAAGTTTTCATTTAAAAAAATATAACCTTTTTACAGTTGAACAAAACCTGTGTTAGTCTTGGATTGTGACTATTTGCAGGTAGATCATTTTGTCGCGACTTCCCCAAAAATAATAAATAGCACATTATTTTCCTTAAAGTTTGTAAAGAAAAGAATTTTCTTGCTATTTACGAGGG
Organism: Acrobasis suavella; assembly: GCA_943193695.1. NCBI lineage: Eukaryota > Metazoa > Arthropoda > Insecta > Lepidoptera > Pyralidae > Acrobasis > Acrobasis suavella. The sequence goes on from OW971928.1 coordinate 39,085,264, forward strand.
GGGGTCAAAAAGTTCGCGGAACGGAGGGGAAGGGGGGTGAAATAAAATACTGTACTATTTTTCTTTTTCAATATATTCCCCCTTAAGTCGAATACATTTTTCAGATCTCTCTATTAACTTATTAATACCGTCGAAAAAAAATGATTTGTCTTTGTCCTCAAAATAGGCCGAAATCGCCGACTTGACTTCTTCATCATCGGAAAATTTCTTCCCCCGAAGCTCTTTTTTTAATTTGGGAAATAAAAAATAATCACAGGGGGCTAAGTCTGGACTATAGGGAGGATGGTTTAACATTTCGAAGCCACAGTGATGAAGGGCAGCCATCGCAACGCGGCTCTTGTGTACCGGTGCGTTGTCATGCAAAAGCAGCACACCCTTTGTCAACTTTCCCCGCCTTTTCTCCTTGATTGCTTCTTTTAATTGTCTTAGTAGATTAGCGTAGTATTCTCCCGTTATAGAAACACCCTTATCTTTATAATCTATTAATAAAATACCCTCTGTATCCCAAAAAACAGTTGCCATGATTTTTCCAGCCGATTGTGACACCCTGTATTTCTTAGGGGGGGGCTGACCCTTTTTATGCCACTGCATAGACTCTTGCTTCGACTCAGGCTCATAATGATGAACCCAAGTTTCATCTGCAGTAACAAGTCTTGCAAAAATTCCTTCCTTGTCGGCGCTACAGAGGTCTAAAAACTCCTTTGAATACTCGACGCGCAGCTGTTTCTGTGGTGGTGTGAGCATTCTTGGCACCCATCTTGCGCTGACTTTTGACATCCCAAGATTGTCGTGTAGAATATTTAAAATGGTTGTAGGTGATACTCCAACCATTTCTGCAAGTTGTTTCTTCTTCAAACGAGTATCCTCCAGTATAAGATTCTCCACTTTTTCAACGATGTTTGAGGTGGTGGCCTCAATCGGCCGTCCTGAGCGAGGGTCGTCTTCAAGAGACTCTCTGCCTTGCTTGAAAAGGCTATTCCACTTGTACACCATGGTTTTCCCAGGGCAAGAGTCCCCGTATACTGATAACATTTCTTCCAAAATTTTCTGAGGTGGTTTTCCTTGCTTAGTGAGGAACTTTATGACGGCACGAAACTCGATTTTTTCCATGTTCAAGTTTTTCTTCCGGATTCACTTGTTTGATCGACGACAGGTCAAAGGTTATTGACACAATCAGGTTCAAACTTGGCATATATACTCACAAAGAGTTGCTCATTAGTTACTACCTGCGGCAGGTCCCCCACCCCCCGCTATCCCCTCCATTCCGCGAACTTTTTGACCCCCCCTCGTATACCGGCGGTATACCGTAACAATTGGCCGGTATGCAAACTACCGGTGGGCTATTTGCATTGTAAATGCCTATACGGACTCGAGTGGCGTAAAAAATCGCTGGCGTGGCATTCCACCAGTATAGACACCCCTTTGTTTAGCTGGAAGGGAGGACATTGAAGTCAATGACAGGAAATGTTCAGGGTAAAAACGGTGCCGCTACGTAGGTCCTTTTACTAGACAAGACTGTATCGAAACGAGTATTGTCAGACATTTCTTAAAAGCATACATGAACAAACCTTCATGCTAGTTTGAGAGAAAAGAAAAAACATATAATGTACCGTTGCTTCTCTTCCCGTGTAGATCGTTAAAGTCGATCGAGGAAATGGGCGAGCATAGCGACAGCGAAACCGTTACTGTACGAATATTTACTTGATGAATATTTGCTTCAGTAGCGTAGTGCTGACTTTTATGTATTAAGTATGATTATTTATTTCTTATTTAATTTACAAGGCTCCTAATATTTTCATATTCTAATTAGGCTTATACCTTCTCCTTGTTTATGAAATACCGATAATCTGCTAGTTTCGTCGATTATTGATTTGTTATTTGCACTTAACATTTAAAAAGTAGCGTGTATCTATGTTATGTTCAACTTTATTGTTAACCTATACAGTATTTATATGTGAGGATCCGTAATTAGCATCTCAATATCTAAGTCTGTTACCTAATTTAAATAATGTGCTGTTGGTTTTTTTTATAAAATTAAATAAAAAATACTTAGTAACCCATTACTATTTCGATTCCTTTTTCACCTTTTCGCCCATCATCACGCTAAAATTGGGTTTTGGGTCTTTTTGACCGAAAATACTCTATCTGCCCCAAATTAGGGACACTGACGTGATGAAATACATACATATACATAAATAAAAAAAACTGCAGTAGATTCACATTCAGAACCAGAAAGATATAATAAGCTTACCTTCATCATTGGCTATTAGTTTTTATATAATCTTTATTCAACAACATGATACAAAAGTTGGACTTTCCCAGTCAACCTTTAGGAAAAACAGAAAAATAATTTAATTTTCATGGCGTGCTCTCGGTTGTACTCCTACGTTGCTGTGGAGTCTGAAATGCGCTTTCTGGCTTTTCCTTATCCAATGGCACAGTTGTGGCACTTTATAGAAGTGGAGTATCATTTATGCCTACACTACTACAAACGACACTATACATTTGTACACACTCAACATTCTCGACAAGGCGAGAACGGGGGAGAGGTGCGAGGACGGGGAACTGGGACGTATATTGCGCGGGACCTTAAGAGATTCCGTTTTGTATGTAATACTTATATTAATCCTTTGGGTTGTGGAGGTCAGACGGCAGTCGCTCTGTGTAAAAACCAGTAACCTCGTCAAATCTTCTTGGTCAGGTAGATGATGACTTATATTAATTCTGTGCCATTGGTCACCCTAGGATGCTGGGGACTGAAGTGGAGAAAGAACGATTGAATCAATTTGGCTGTGGGCCTACCTGACGTCTATGCTTCTTATTCTTCTTGGAAGAGCGAAACTTCCTTCCTTGTTTGTTTTTCGTGTCTGGAAGTGGAAACCACTGAAAAGTTTCCTATGTCACTTCTATATCATTTTTAATTCTATGGAGGAAACTGATTTTCACAGCTTTCTCGAAGGCTTTGAAGAAGCCGATATTACCAACCGTCGACTTGTAACATTCCCTTTGTTTACAAAAGATTACAAATACTCTGAAGTATGAAATAGGTCTTTTGTACGTTTTTTGTAGAACCCAGATAACCTGGCGTATTTTAACAAAAGTAAATCGCGGGAATAAAAAATGCGAATTACGTAAAAGGGCGATGCGGTTATATATAGATAAGGATAGACCAATTTCGATCCCCGGTCAGGTCAAGATGGAAAATGAACTTTTATATAAATAAAATATACTACCATTAATTTAGTATCCCATAACACACGTCTCGAACTTACTTCGGGGCTAACTCAATCTGTCCGTATCTTACTAATTTGATTCCGTTTTACACCTTTTCCTCACCATTGTGCTGAAAGGCGTCTTTCCGTTCTATACAAGGCCAAAACGCAACCATAGTAAACTGATCGAGTATATTTTGTAATGTTTTCAAATCTGTGATTACAAAGTATACACGAATTTTACGTACTGCTAGTGTATAATTCGTAACGTGAATACGTGTGTCTCGGTTCCGGACTATACTACATCAATTACGTTACGCTTGACAAGAAGAAGTGCAAGTTACGGAAACAGAAGAAAAACAAAGAATTTATCTTTTATTTTTTATAGTTTAATTAATATGTTATTATGACTTGACCATGATGAATGGTTTTCAAAAATTCTTGACAATTTGTTGAAACTTTCTGTTATTGCAGCAAGTGCGTCATAAGTGTCATAAGTATTGCTGGAAATTTAATTGAGCTTTGGCTGCTCTGATGTTGAATGAATGCCTTACAAAATCCAACGTAATCTTAATCTTGCACTTGATAATCAACTTAAACTTTTCCGAAGATTCTAATCAGTTTCTCTTTATATTAACCACATTTACTCAATAAAAACTCTTCTAAACTATCTTTTGTAACCATTTTTCACGTTTGTATTAATTTTAAATTGTATTTACCACTTTTTAATAATAAATTTTGCAGAAACAATAAAAAACAACTAATTTAAACAATAGCACGTGCCGAATGATGAATGCAATGTTTAGAATAGAGGCCCTTATATGAATTACCGTGCAATAGAAAGAGAGGACAATAAATCAAAATGGCGAGCATGCAACTGCTCGCGTATAATTCGGAATTTATAATTTAGGGCGCTTAGATATATTTTAATTTTAAATTCCGAATACACGATTAGTCCGTATGCATACTGGCACTGTATGTTATGGAGCAAGCTAATGAGTTAGGTCACTAAAAAGTATACGCGAGTTTTTGCGTACTAGCCTTGTATAGATTAGAAGACATTAGTAAAAAGTGGTTTCCGATCTATACCCGATTAGTTTCAACCGCCTGCGTTCTGGCCCTGTATAGAATAGAAAGACGCCTCTGAAAGTGGCCTTTGGGTTGTGCGGCCCTGGGCTTTGTTTGCTTCAAGCCACAAGATCCAAAATGCTTCGTCTGTCCCATTAGGGACACATGATAGTGTAAGTATGTGTGTAAAACACAAAATAAATACCCAGGGAACTTGATTTTCATCAACTAATTTAAGTAACTTTTTGACTCGCGAGAAACAGGAGTTAATTTTAGTTATAAGTTACAACCTCAAGTTAATTAAAAATACGTATGTTTTACTGCTTCCAATACAGAAACAGTATTACAACTGTAATTTTCCGTTTACGATCAAAATATGGAAATGTTTTTCCGTCGCATGAAACTATTTCGAAACTAATTGCGGGTTCTTTGCTCGATTTTGCTTGGCGTGCGATTATTTTACGCAAATGACACACGCTCTGTAAATATTAATATTTACACTATTTTGATATTCACACTGGTGATAAGAGCGATACAATAACCTGGTTTGGTACGAAAAACTCATAATTTCTAACTAAGATAAAGATATATTTATTTGCAAACACATTTGGATATACATTTATAAATGCACTTGGTACTAGATATCTTGCCACATGTTTTACCATGCAAATAGCCAAATATAGGTCAGATATAGGCTGCTGAAAATTTATCATTTACTTCAATGTCATTAAGTGTTAATTAAGAATGAAGGTAATGAAGGTATTTAAAAATACAAAATAACAATATGTAAGTATGTTGTACTAAGTATGGTTTTTGTATCTAATAACTTTATTTTAATGACAATTGTCGATAAAATGCCTGGCAGTTTAGCAAAATAAATTTAATTGTAGAGTAGATCTAAGTTCTGGAAATAAATACCTAAATTTAAATTTGAAACTTATATAAATGTCAAGATTTTTTTTTATCGAAATTAATTTATGAACGTTGAAAACTGCATTCGAATCTGTTTTGGTTTTGTTTCATACATTATTTGTGGGATCAAAAGTCTATCCTTATATCCCTTCCTTTTGGCTCTGTCGTGTTCGGGTAAAAACGTCCATTACATCGGATTCTGTGTTTTTTTTTTAATCCTGAAACTACGCGTATTTGACTCTCGTACAGCTTACCAAAAAAGGCCGATTTCAAAATTTAAAGAAAAACGTATTATAAAAGCCGTTTTTCTATAGCATGTGCCCGTCAGGACCCAAACCAGCCACGGGAATGAAAGAAATTTATGAATTGAATCCCAGCACTGAATTTTTAGGCGGTTTATTCCCGATCCAGTCCGTTTTGGAATGGGCAATGGCGGCCATTGTTGCGCGAGATGTAAATTCTCTTTTACAGACGTGCCTCGGTTTCAATAGTTTCAAACCTCTTTTGAGGCTAACTAAGGTCGATCTGAAAAGTTTTTGAAAAAGGCATCAGAGATAAGAGATATAAAGGGTTATAATTCTATGGGCTAAATTATCTTTTAGAACGTATCTATAAGAAGAATCTGCTGTACAAAGAAAAAACGTAAAATGATGTGTAATTTTTTGAAATATACCTTTCTTGACAGGTATAAAATTTTCGTACGTTAATTATTTTTGGAAGGATGGATTTGGGCTCGGAAAATATATAATACATTTCAAAGTATTTATCTTTACTTCCATCCATTCGAAGAGTTCTCTAATTTAAGTGTCCTATCTGTAAAATTATCCAGCCTTCTCTGCTAATGGTCTCTGGTATAAGTTTCGCTGTTAAGTGGACAATAAAGCAGTGTGGAATTAGAACGGATGGTCCTTTCTTTGTTTTCGAGTAATTTCTGTTGCAGTAAATGCAATTGGTTTCCACCTAATGCAGTTTTGTCTTAAATAACGTAGCTAAGTATTAGGAGACTGGAAGAATTATCTAGATTTATGGGTTAAATCAGGATGGTCAAGTTCCTCTAGTTTTTATTCGTAAAAAGCATGCTTTAAGTTATTTTGAGGCAATTTTCTAACTCGCCCTGGCTGGGGTTGAAACTAGTGGCAGTCTAGTAGCGTAGTTATCAATACGCCATTAAGATTGTCTAAGTAGGTATTAGGAAATAATAAATATGTAGCAGACGGATGAATAAAAGGGGGCAGAGCGTGGCGTGATCGGCATCTGATATCTCAAGTGACGTAAACTACCCACTTAGTTACTTACAGTACGAGAACAAACTGATGTCAGGATGAAAACTTACTTTCAGTCACGTCACCTTACCGATGCCGCCACATGAGAGATCTTACGTGAGCCTTATAAAAATGTGACGGAATTCCAGTGCCTCGCCTCCGCACTGAATCATGAATCGCAACCACCATGTCTGGATTCCCTGGCCCCACAGAATTGAATACTGTGTATACACCTGGGCTTTCCGTCTTGCTTAAACAAACTGTCATTGTAATAAATCGGTTCACCAATCCACATCTATTACAATAATCACAATTAAATGAGTCATGGCCAAGCTACAGCAAACTACACAAACGAGTTGTGCACGATACGGCCGCCTGAACAAGACTGTCCCTGTTGTTAGGTCGACCGGTCTTATAACTTGTTGCTAACGAATATTGCCATTTCATATCCAACCGTTTCATTTTGTAGTAAACAACTTTCTCTTTGCGCGTGTAAAATCATAAAACGGGAATTTTACATTGAACTCATACCGCGTCCTCTATTCTTTTTTCGTCAACTGTCCAAAATGACATTGACACGGAATTACTGCCAAACGTCATCGAATTATTCAAAGTAAAGGAATCTAGTTTTATACAGCCATTGCATATTACGCTCCGACACGGCCATTCTGACAAGTCACACGTCCCAGTGTGACGCATTTGAAAATAATTGAACCTAACTACAATATCAAATCATCTCAACTCGGCCTATCCTGATCAAACGATTTAAGACAGGGCTTAAAACAAACTCTTTTAATAAACCAAAACCTTTTTCTCTAATAATTAAGCTTACATCATTACTAGGGATAATCACAAACTTTTTACCAACTATGAAATTACCACTGACCATTATTCGCTCACTATTCAACCACACTTCAAAAAATTAACCATTCTTAAGACTCTACTTGCTCTGTTAAATTACTCCTGTCGACTCTATCGATCATGGTCATCTCTATCACCTAATTCGAGCGATAAGACTCATGCCACTTTTACAAAGAGACGACATCTCACAAAAACAGTCGTCGCAATTGCCTAATTCGAGCAAAAGGACTCATGCCACCTTCGCAAAGTGACGTAATCTCAGAAGCGGTCAACCTATCGCCTTATTCGAGCGATAAGACTCATGCCACTTTCGCAAAGTGACTTAATCTCAGAAGCGGGTCGTCCTATCGCCTAATTCGAGCAAAAGGACTCATGCCACCTTCGCAAGGTGACGTAATCTCAGAAGCGGTCGTCCTATCGCCTTATTCGAGCGATAAGACTCATGCCACTTTCGCAAAGTGACGTAATCTCATTAGCGGTCGTCCTATCGCCTAATTCGAGCAAAAGGACTCATGCCACCTTTGCAAGGTGACGTAATCACAGAAGCGGTCGTCCTATCGCCTAATTCGAGCAAAAGGACTCATGCCACCTTCGCAAGGTGACGTAATCTCAGAAGCGGTCGTCCTATCGCCTAATTCGAGCGATAAGACTCATGCCACTTTCGCAAAGTGACGTAACCTTGCCCCCCTCATCGATTGACGATCACCACGTTGCCTCCCCAGAGCAAACAACTACAATTTAGTAACTCGACAAAATAGTGGTCAATGGGCTTACACTTACTCATTCGCTTTTAATTTAATGCCGGAAAGTATACTGATCTCTCAAGTACTTGAACAGGTGCAAAATCGTCATAAATGGAAAGCACTCATCACGTCGCTCACCAATCGGCAAATGGCTGAAGGGGAAATACGACAAAATACATCTTAACTGGGTAACTAGTAGTCAACAAAAATAAACCTGTACCGAGCCATTTACATTGGTTTTGCACTAAGGCTATCGCAATAAGAATATTGTTAACGCATTTGCAATCTAAGCTATTTGGTATAGACTTCCTAAAAATAAAAATGGTATTGCTTATTGGATTATTGTAACGTGTTTGTAAAATCTTTTCGAAAAGTAAATTATCAGAATGATTACTCGTCTTGAACTGTCTAGATTAAAATTGACTCAAATAACGGGATTTTACTTCAAACAACACAGCAATGAAAGTGTAGTTTTAAAATAATATTACGCACATAGTAAACAGTGAAAAGCCCTCTTTAAATCATGTCAACACCATGATCATGACCATTGTAGACTTGCCGACGTAGCCGTTACCACCTTAGCATCATCATTACCCGCTATCAATGATGATATCGTCATCATCATCACCCCGTTTTCATCATCAACAGCGTCAACATTTTCATCATCATCACCTTGTCGTTATTGATGATAAAACCATCATCATCACCAACTCTTCATCATCGTCGTCATCATCATCATCATCAGCCACCGTAAGTCCAATATTGAGAAAATGCTGGGAGAGGTTATCTCTACTACTATACAAAGAATGAGTACCTAATATCATCTTTGACCAGTATTCACGCGCCACAGTACTGTGTTGCAAGTTCATAATTCTCAATACTCAAAAATGACTCAATTTTCAATCTGGCGCCACGGTCGGCTCCTTCCGATACCGACTTATGCCACCTCATTGACAATAACTTCGGGCGTCAACCGACAGCGACAAATATAATACCCTAATGTAATGACCCTGCTGACTATACGTCGAATAATTCCATTCCGCCAGAATTATTCCCTCACAAGCCAAATATTAGATAACAACAGTAATAATTCGTAGCGCGATAAATCAAAACGTGTCCCGTTAAGTTTATTTGCAAATTAGCATAACGGGACGGAAGCCGCGAAACATTGAGAGCCGTGTCGCGACATATATGTACTTGTAATTATATGTTGTAGCGTTTGTCAAGTGGTTGGTTGGCAAAATAAGTTTTATAAAACGGTCAAGAAGCACCCTCATCCTTACTTATTATAAATTGCAGCCCTCAGGGCGTATCTGTATGTCTTGATAGGCTCTGAAGCGGTGGTGGCTTAGACCATTTAATTTAACTTTCCGGGCTCCAGTGCTGCCCTCATTTGAAATAAATCATTAGATAGAAAACGGAGACATCATTAAAAATTTTGTCTTGACCAGGCTCTAGATAACCCTTCAAATTATTTTATAAACTACTGTTTACAGTTTAAAGTAAGAACGAAAGCTTTTAGGGAATATTCATGATTTTTCATGTCCTTAATTAATCATTTACATCTTTATAACAAAGAAAAAAATATAAATAGGCTTGAAAATAGTCAAGATATCTTTCAAAGTGAAATTTAAAACATTGAATAAATTTGAGCCGTTCAAACGCCACCATTTTGCGCGCGCTTATGATGACGTCATTGGATATGTCCTGTTTGTTTACTATAGTAGCGTTTCAGTTACTTTATACTTATTTTCAGTTTTAATTGCTAAAAAAATCATGGAAAGTTAAGAAACCTTCTTACAAGTATTGTATGGTACCGAAATGTAAAAACACTACCATTAGTACACCAGATGAAGTGTTTTTAGGGTTCCGTAGTAAACAAGGAACCCTTATAGTTTCGTCATGTCTGTCTGTCTGTCCGTCCGTGGTTTTTCTCAGCGTCTTTAAGGACTAGAAAGCTGTAATTTGGTACAAGTATGTATATTAATTATGCGGAAAAAGTGGTATAATAAAATACTGAAAAAAAATATTTTAATGGTATATCCCATACAAGTAAAGTCAAAAGTCAATTTTATTTTCTCGACTTACTAATCATGTGGGGTATCGTTGAATAGGTCTTTCAAAAATATTATGAGCTTGGGCATACTGTTTTTTGATTTAGGGATCCGTTTCTAAAATATTTAGTATAAAAGTGAAAAATTTTGTTAGAGTCAAGTGTGTCGTCGTCCCCCCCCCCCCCCCCCTCTGTTCTGTCTGTTTAATGGATATGGACACGTGAAAAAATTATAGTAAATATAACGAAATTTAAAGGAAAACTATCAGAGCTAAGTATGCTTAGAAATTAAAAAGTTATAGTCTTATAAAATGTACTCGGAAAAGGAAAATTTCATACAAATTCAATAGAACATTCGTTTTTAGACGTTTTTATGGCATGAACTCAAAGTTGGCATTCGTAACTACGGAATTCTACACTGCGGGTGGCCCGACACGCACTTGGCCAATTATTTCGTATTCCACGCAAAGCGCTGGTATCGGTAGCTTTTCTTTAAAATAAATTACATTTCAATATAAACTACACGTAATGTAAATTATACTTATTGACGTGTAAAAGTGCCTGTAAAGGTCTTATTACTGAATAAACATTTGAATTTTGAATTTTAATGCAAAGTTACGAAAACAATGGTGTAAGATAATGAAAATGGAAAATATATATCTCTATTATCGGTTGTATTTTGTTGTAAAGATCATTTTAACTTAAGTATTCTATATTTATGTACAGCTTAGTGTGAATTAGCTATTAAGCAGCAGAAGATTCGGTCTAAAACTAACCTAGTTCACAAGTTTACAAAAGTTCATTCAAATTTTCTTTAAAGAGCTTCCTTAATCCTATTGCGGTTTTACGAAATTTTGATGAATGATAATTGATTTCAGGTTAAAGAATACAGTTAATTATATTGAATACTAACTTTAACCCGCGACTTCGTCCGTGTAGAATTCGAAAATGATTTGATTCTTATAGGACTCTCCCTGTCCCGTGTCCCGTGTCCCGTGTCCCGTGTCCCGTGTCCCGTGTCCCGTGTCCCGTGTCCCGTGTTGAGTTTTTCAATAATGAAATATTAGTTTACACATGTGACGACTATACATTTACACACTGAATGTTTCAAATGAAATTCGCTCACCTACGCAAAATCTTTATTCGGTACATTATCATATAATGTGGGTACTACTGCAAATTCCGTTGCGCCACAATATTTGCATACGCGTAAATGGCCCGGTGCCAGGAGAACCCCAAAAACATAATGAAACACAACATTACGTCAAATTAAAATGGACATCGGTTTATAAATTTGTTCCAAACAGGGCTGCCACCAAAAATATTTTAGTTCATACAAAATTTACTTCACCCTTCTAAATGCCTAGAAGCGGCGGTGGCACAAGGGGTGGCATTACACGAGTTTTTCGGGGACGAGTGCTGCCCCATTTGAAATAAATTATTTGGAAGGAAACAGGGCTATCACGTCAAATTTTGGTTTTTCGCGTGTGTCTGTGTGTGTGAGATGAAAAGCTTCACGTTCTCTCACTTTAAACTGTACATAAGTACTTCTTTAAATAGTTTAAAGGGTTATCTAGAGCCCTATGAGACCAAAATTTCAAATGATATCTCCATTTCCTTTCAAATAATTTATAAAAAAAAAACATGTGTCCCCTTGGCATAAGGCGCGACTTTGATCGCGCAACTTATAACTCGGGATGTGTACAAATAGTTGTAGACCAGCCACCATTTTTAATGCAAAATTTAGGGTAAAAAGTTTTATACGAAGTGTTTCAAAATTGATGTATTTAAAGGGTTCTGTACAAAACATGAAAAACGAAAACGAAAGCATTATAGAATCACTCTTGCGTCTGTCTGTCCGTCCGTCTGTCACAGCCTATTTGCTCCGAATTTACTGGACCAAATCACGTAAAATGTGGGATGGTGTAATTCTATGACCCAAATACATATATGCAAAGTAAATTCATATATTTTTTTAATAAGGATCATTTTTGGGGGGCAAATTAAGAAATAAAAAAAGTTTTGCAACCCTTACTGTGACATATCAAATGAAAGGGCTCATGATAAGGATCACAATATATATTTTTATTATTATTGTAAAATAAATAGTATTCTTTTAGTTCACTTACGGGTAATCTTTGGCGTTGTACGGAACCCTCTCCACCCAAGTACAACTCGCACTTGGTCGGTTACTTCCAAAAGTTTTACAACTCGGCTTCTTATTGACAACTTAACAACTGTCTTATAGGAAAAGGCTTTTATAAAAACGTTTATTTTTGAATTTAAAAATAAAAAAAACTATGTCATCACTCCCCCATGTGCGACCACCTCATATACGAGTATATATGTGTCTGGCGCCTGTACCACTAAAGTAGGCCCCGCCATATTTTCTTTAAAAAATATCTAAAAAACGTATTAGGCACCCCTACACATGCCGGTGACCGCATCTCACAGTATATGTGATGTGTCCGCGGTCGCACCACATAACTCGATGCCGCGTTGGCCACTAACGTAGTGTCCACCATATCTCCTATGAGGGCCACAGTTCCGCGAAACGATTATGACAAATACGATTGATGTTTCCGGATTTCAAATTTAAAAAATATTTTAGTATACATTTTAGACACAGTATAAATCATAATAATGTTTTGGCATAAAATTTTTTATTCAAAACATGCAATAGTAATGAACGCCCTTCCTGTTGACATTCGCAAGGACCCTTGTCGCCAAGTGCTGTGCGCGCACATTATCTTCACTGATACTTCCATCTAGTATTATAAATATTTGTGTAGTCTATGTAGGGTTTATGAATTTATGCAGTATTTATATTATATATAGTATGATTTCTTCTAATTAGTACTTTCGTCCAAAATTTGCTTTTATGAGCACCACCTGTACTGCGGTAGAATAGGCCTCGGGCCTTAAGTCCATTTAAGTAAAAAAGTTAATTAAAAAAAAATTACTTATCATAGGTACTAAAACCATGGCAGCAAACATGCTTGATAATGCATCTGTATAGATGCATTATCAAGCTTTATCCCTGACGCGGTAAACAGAGCCCAAGGCAACGCTTATTTAGACGGTGGGCGTTGAAAGATAGAAAAAGGAATCGAAATAGTGATGGGTTGCTAGCCGCATCGCCTAATAACATGATGCCATTCTCTCTGGCCCATTCCATCGAACGGCTTTTACGATCTGCGCACGAGGATAAACAGCTGGTACATCTGCTATGCTGTCATAGTTTTTGTCATGTTATATTTTAACAAGTCCGCCTGCATGCTTATAGTTTTCAAAATAATTCTGGGAATGATAAACGCTAACAAAATTAATTTAGGTGTATTAATCAAAATGATTACTATTTGCTTGGAAAGCACATCATTTAATGGAACAACGTCCTTTGGAAAATTACAAGCCAGTGATGTGCGTAATTCTCTCACAAGCTTAAATGAATTTGTTGTGCTAACAATCGAATTTGATAACTATATACACAGAATATATTATTGATTTATACAAAACTAGGTGAAACCCAGACAATATATATATAATAGGTTTTTACCTATGAAATTGCCGCTCTGCAAAACTGGCCATTTCAAATCAAAATAATTTTTGTTTGGCTAAGAATTCTAATTTCAAATTAATTTTATTTTAAAAACATGGAATTATTTTTCCAAAAGTGTTCATTTGTTTATTGATAAGTGTTTCATTTTCATCGCATTTTAATCTTTTTCGTCATCATGGATACGTTAAAAATTCGAGTAATTATGGAATATGAGTACCGTCGTGGCAGCAACGCGGCATAAGCGGCACGCAACATCAACGACGTTTACGGAGCTTACACTACAAACCAACGCACCACCTGTTATTGGTTTGCTCGATTCCGTTCTGGAAATTTCGACTGAAAAATGAACCTCGCGGTCGTCCGAAGACTTTGGTCGACAATGACGAATTAAAGGCGATTGTGGAAGCTGATGATAAACAATCTACGGCTGAATTAGCAGCAGCTTTCTACGTTAGCGTCAAAACAATATTGGTCCATTTGCATCAAATTGGCAAGGTAAAAGAGCTTGACATGGGTGCCCCACGAACTCAATGATCGCCAGCGCGAAGTACGCGTCGAGACGTGCCTTGCACTGCTCAACAGACACACAAATGAAGGAATTATGAACTGCATTGTTACCTGCTATTAAAAATGGATTCTGTTTGCGGTTAGCAAGCGCTCAGCAAGTTGGTTGGATCCTGGTTCAGAACCTAAACAATGCCCTAAACGAAAACTTACCCCTAGAAAAGTGATGGTCACTGTTTGGTGGTCTAGCGCCGGTGTGATTCATCACAGCTTCTTACCAAACGGGGTGAGCATTACTGCAGATGTGTACTGTAAAGAACTGAACACAATGATGGAGACGCTGGCACATCTCCAACCAGCATTGGTCAATCGCTCCTCTCCGCTGCTCCTGCACGACAACGCGCGACCTCATACTGCACAGCAGACGGTCTCCAAGTTGCAAGAACTGGGGTTGGAAGCTCTCCGTCATCCACCCTACTCACTAGACCTTGCGCCTACAGACTTTTTCCAGAATTTGGATAACTTCTTGGCGGGAAAAAAAATTCAATACCCGAGAGGCAGTACAAAATGCCTTTGATGAATTTGTTGCCTTCCGTCCAGCTGATTTCTTTAAGAAGGGCATCAATAAACTGCCACTGCGTTGGCAAAGATGCGTGGATTATATATATATATATATATATATATATATATATATATATATATATATATATATATATATATATATATATATATATATATATATATATAATCAAGCCTCTTTATTTTCTATAGTATTAAAATGTTACAATTTTATTATCTAATATTTCGAAATTAAATTTATAGAAACCCCTCTCGGGTATAGGCTTCCTCCAGTTTCTTCCATTTTTTTCTATCTTTTGCTGTCTCTATCCAATTCTTTCCTGCTACCTTTTTTATTTCATCCACCCATCTTTTCCGTGGTTTTCCTACTTTTCTTTTTCCGAGTGGGCCACTCCATTTTGTGGTCTTAAAAGTCCAGCGTTGGTCGGTATACCTTGCTACGTGTCCAGCCCAGTTCCATTTTAGTTTAAGCGCTTGGTGTAAAGCGTCTGTAAGTTTAGTTGTTTGCCTGATTTCTTGGCTTCTTACTTTGTGGATTTTTCTTAGTTTTAGAATGCTCCTTTCCATTGAACGTTGGCAGCTTTTTATTCTACTTTTTAATTTTCTGTTCAATGTCCAGGTCTGGGAACCGTAGGTTAAGCAAGGCAGGATACAGGTGTCCATAATAGTTTTCTTTATTTCTAGGTCATAATTTCCTTTTAGTATCTCCTGTGCCCAGAATTTATTCCAGCTAGATGAAATTCGTCTGTTTACCTCGTCTTCGTTGTTTGATTTTCGGAAAGATACTTGTTTGCCCAAATAGACGTAGTGCTCTACATAATCCAGTTCTACGTTGTTGAGTCTGACTTTTCCTGGTTTTTTGCTGTTAGTCATTATCTTCGTTTTGCTAAGGTTCATATGTAGACCAACGAGCTTGCTTTCTTCATCGAGTTGACGTATCATGCGCTCCAGCTTCTGACGAGTTTCAGCAAAGATTACAATGTCATCTGCGAATCTAAGATGGCTGAGACGTGTGTTGTTGATCTGAATCCCTTCTGAAGCCCAGTTGAGTTTGGTGAATATGCATTGCAGGACCGCTATGAAGAGTTTAGGGGATAACGGGTCTCCTTGTCTTACGCCTCGCTCTACTTTGAACTCGTCCCCTCTCGTTTCTAGCTTGACTCTGCTCACACTGTTCTTATAGATGTCTTTTAGAACTGTTATGATTACTGGATTTATGTTGCATTCTTGAAGAGCTTGCCATATAGAGCTGTGGTGTATGCTGTCGAATGCTTTGGTATAGTCTATAAAACCTATGTAGAGAGTTTTGTTGAATTCTGTGTACTTTTCTATTACCTGTTCTAGAGCATGAATGTGGTCCATGGTCGAAAACCCCGAGCGAAAGCCTGCTTGCTCTACAGGTTGCTTGCTGTCTATTTGAAGGGCTATTTTTTCCTGCAGTATAGAGGTAAATAGTTTATATACTACAGAAAGTAGACTTATCGGGCGATAATTGGCGATGTCCTTAGGATCGCCTTTTTTGTACAGCAGTATGATATCTGATTTATACCGTTGCTTTGGTATTTTTCCTGTATCTAGGACCATGTTAAAAATTCGTGTCAAGGGTTTTATTAGTAATTTTGCTCCTATTTTCAGCGCTTCGGCCTTAAGGCCGTCAGGGCCGGGGCTTTTGTCTGGCTTCAGTTTCAGGATATGTTTCAGAACCACATCTTCTTCTATAAATATATTTTCTTTTATGCTTATATCTAAGGGGTTTGTCTCTACGTCTGGTGTCGTGTCTTGAACTTCTGGAGCGTATAGGTTTTTGTAAAAGTTTGTAGCGCATGATTGGATGTGTTTTCTTGATTTTGTTTTTGTATTTTCTTGTTTTAAGGTCATGATCCAATCGGTGTGTGTAAGTAGTTGCTTATAACCTTTTTTGGCACTTCTATAACGAGTCAGACTATTTTCTAAAATAAATTGCTTATGTTGCTTGTAATCGTTTTTTATGGATTTACTGGTTTGCTTAAATATATATGATAGCTCTTTTTTCATTTCTCGCGATCTGTTCTTAATATTCAGAAGATGAGTGCGTCTTTGAATTAAAAGTTTTGTAGTTTCGCTGTAGAAGTCGCAACCTTTTCCTTTGCTCTTGTTTGTGCTTTCTAGGTTTAAACAATTCTTTATACAGAGTTCGAAATAATCGTAGGTTTCTTGTAAGTTTTCTTTTTCGAGATTTGATGGGTTGTTGAAGTTGGATTCTAGATTTGAAAGAAATACTTTTACATCCTCTTCAGATTTCAATGAAGTCGTCGAATTTTCGAAGTGTTTTCTGCATCTCTTGCAATTTTTCAAGAATAATGTGGCCCTTACAAGTCGGTGGTCTGACGGGAATTCTACTAAATATATATATTAATCACTAGTTTATTATATTAATTATAATATTAACTCACTAAACTAAATCCGTCGCTACATTCAGGACTCGTCCTAAATCCCTCGCTTCGACCCTCGCTCCGCTTGGGAGTAAACCTCGAGTCCTTCGTTGCGCTCGCGATTTAAGTCGTCACCCGCGACAGAAGACACATTGTTACCCCTTGGTTAATAATCTACTATTATTGCGCTATAAACAAAAGGAAATTCAAAAAACAGAAAAAAAGAAGACAGGCCTATGAAACAAAGGCGGACTTACTTATCTCTTCCCTTAAAGTTTACTGTTGTTAGGAATACCTAAGACAAGAAAACCTTTGTTTTTTGGGATTTATTCATTTTCATGGAGTAAACATGACTGATTATTGCGTATTTCTGCAAAAAGAAAAATTGTTAAACATTATGTATGTCACTTAAGTTGAAATTAGACAAAACTATAAACGAACCAATTATTTCAAAACTATTAGGTACCGATTTCTACGAAGTATATAATATAGCAAACACCAAAACATAGAAGAAAACTTTTTTATTATCGAAACGGTACTTACTCAAATCTTTCCAAAGTGTCTTTTACTTTTGTAATATGAACTTAAAATTTGACGGAGAGATTGAGGACTTATATACCTACTTCATATATTGACAAATGTACCTTGTCATGCAATATTAATGTCGTCCATGTAATATGTATTTATTTATTACATAAAATAGACTGTTAAATAGTTCGGTACACAAGTAAAAGTCTATGTATTATTTGTACACGTGAATTCAGTTTTATGTACGACTGTTTAATTCAGTTTGTTATTTGGAGTTTATCCTTGTTTTATAGATGGAAAATGTAGCTTATGCGTTAATCCATGTTGTCAGCTTTCTGCATACCTAATTTTATCAAAATTGAAGTGAAGAAAAAATATACACACTCACAAAATTTCGCCTTTTTAATATTAGTGTGATTAGTGTGATATATCTTAAGTTCATAATAGGGTACCATACTAACCAAGAATTCTCGCAGCAAGTGAAAGCAAAGTAAAAATTTACCCCCTCCCTGAGAAATTCAGTTTTCTGATGTTAGAGCGACTTTTACAGCAAGTTTAGTCCATAATATTTATTGCATTATACAATATGTTACAAAAACTGGGTCCGATCTTTGCAGGAGCAATTCAGACCTTCAATATGAACAACTTTTCCTATGGAACCAATGCTTGAAACTCGAAAAAAATTTCGACATTTTCATACAAAAGTGTTAGGCCGTCTCGCGCAATTTGTATGAAAATGACCATTTTTTCTTTTTTTTGTTCATATTGACGGTCTGAGTTGCTTCTACAAGGATCGTACAGGGTTTTTGTTAAATATTGTATACTTTCTGCGAAAATCATACAACCAAATATGAAAAAATATGTAACCAAAAATCTACTTCGTTATCACCTGATCACGGTGATCGAATTTGTTTTTCGATTTTTTAACCTACTTAAAAAAGAAGTAGGTTCTCAATTCGAATGTTTACAGGGAGAAAAACTGTAACCTTGCCATTTTCTTAGACGTACTTATACTGATCATGATGAACAACCTTCCCTAAGAGCAGAGGTCGAAATATGAAAAAAATGGGTTCCCTATACCACACTGCTAATCAGCATGACCGATTTAGTACAGAAAGTCCTTTATTTTTATATTTCGACCGATATTCCTGAAAATTGTTCATTATGATTAATATGTTCAAGAATTACAGATTAACAATCTGTATATGTTTTTGACCGACTTCAAAAAAGTAGGTAATCAATTCATTCATGTTTAATGGTTGGATAATCGATCGCTTATTTGCCTAAACTGCACGCGTTACATAACACAGCGTTGGTATAACCACCAACCTATTAAAAAATACTATCAATCTCTTTTAATGCAACTTTGTTTTAATGGTTATAAACTGGTTTGGAAATAGCCCCACCATTTAGTCACAATGACGTAGAAAAAAAATTATATTTTAGTAGAAAACATTTTAAAAAAGTCAGCACTAGGTAATAATAGTAATTCCACGTACAACTAGATAGTATCTATCATCTATAGAGGTAGATACCCCATTATAGCAAATTGCATAAAGACAGACTGATATTTATTTTTAACAATTTGGTGGTTGTACAACGCTGTGTTATGTACCGCGTGAAGTTTAGGCAAATAGCACCCGATTATCCAATCACTATTCATGTTTCCCAATTACTGGAGTACGCCTGAACTAATCTGGAAAATACTTTAAATTATAGGCGGACCTATTCAAAATCGGTTGTGAAGTATTGAGTATTAATTTTTTGTTAAAGTTTCTTGTCTCAGGTAATATTATCAGTATAATAAATTCATAGACAAATCTATATCGCTATAATTTTTATTTATCTATACCTATACTGATATAAAGAATGCCACTGCCACATAAAATCCAGCATATAGTAAGTATATCTAACGCTCGATTTTGAAATTCACCTTATGCGAAGGGTACATCAAAGTTACCTCAACCTATTGTAGCAAGTTTCTCCACACATGTAAGTACAGTTTGATATTTTGTTGTTATTATAAATTTAATTAAAAGTTGCCGCAGACTCGACACATCGCTTCTTTGAGTTAATTAAAAACTGGTGCTCGCTAGGTGGCGCTGTGAGCTCTAATTGTGCATGTTCTCCCCTCTTTTCATGCCATAGATAACCAACTTAGTGAATTAAGCAGGGTCAGGAAAACCGATATGTTTTATCGATACTAATATCGATATATCAATAATAAATTCTGGTATAATATAAATATTTTGTATAAAATACTGGTATTTTATCGATATTTTTATTGATATATCGATAAAATACCGATATCAGGTAGATATATTAATAAAAATCGGTATTCTTGTCCCTGGAATTAAGTTAGTTTCTTCGTATTAAAGTATCTAACACATTTTTTCCAACTAAATCTTTTTTCCTCCTCATGTTGCGTCAACGTCTGTGCGAGCTGGTGCAGCGGCTGTTTCAGCGGAAGTCCTAAAACGTAGAAAAGATGCTGATCTTCTTGGAAATTACATTTTTGTGCCCTTTGCCGTAGAGACGATGGGTCCATGGGGCCCAGAAGCAAAAGCTTTTGTGACTGAGATTTCAACGCGTCTCCGCGATCTTACGGGCGACCTAAGGGCGGGCAGTTTCTTTGCACAAAGAATTTCTATTGCGGTGCAGAGAGGCAATGCTGCCAGCCTTATGGGTACTCTGCCTCGCGGTGATGCGTTGGAATCTCTTTTTTATTTGTAATTTTTATTATATTTTAATTTGTAAAAATGTACAAGGATTGAATAAAAAACTTTTTAATTTGTAAAAAAAATCTTTTTTTTATATTTATGCAATATTTTCACCAATTTGACAACAACAGAGAAAAACCGGCCAAGTGCGAGTCGGAGTCGCGCACGAAAGGATCCATACCACGGTTACTTTCACATTATATTATCTATAAAAAACGTTTGTTGTATGGGAGCCCCACCTAAATATTTATTTTGTTTTGTTTTTAGTATTCGTTGTTATAGTGGCAACAGAAATACATCAAATGAAAATTTCAACGGTCTAGCTATCACGGTTCAAGAGATACAGCCTGGTGACAGACAGACGGACAGTGGAGTCTTAATAATAGGGCCCCGTTTTTACCCTTTGGGTAAGGAACCCTAAAAACGCTACGACTGACATGTTACAGGTAGCGCTATAAGTTTACTTATGTATCGTTTCATTGTACTTCGTCTTTTTGTAATTAAATCAGTTATTTAGTATAGGGTACCGATTTAAAAAGCATTGTTTTTCCAGTCAATGGTATAAAAAAGACTGCACTCCTTGCATTGACAACATACTTACAATATCTAGAAGGCAGGACAAAATTTAAAATATACACTATGTAAATTTTATATATTTCTTATGTAAATTGGTAGCATAAATACCCATAAATATCAAAGTAAAATAGCGTAACATGTAAAGTCTATTCATTTATTTTATCATAGAAACCACTCAACCGAAGTTAGGAGACGTGGGCAAAATTAACAAATATGTAAGTGGATACTTAATACTTGTTCTGCTACTGTGTTATTACTTATTATCATAGAGAGGCTGAAATGATTAAATAAAGTTGTAATGTAGTAGTCAAGTTGATTTTTCAACCTTTTAAAAGTTTTGATTACATGTGGGTCGTAATTTAAACTTCTTTCATTTTTATCCGAAATTTCTTACGCGTTCTTTATCTTTTTGACTACAATACAATTTAAGCCGAAAATAAGTTAAGTTAAAAATGCCTATATCTCAAAATCGGCTAAAACGATTAAATGCCCAACGAACTTAATTATTTATCAAAATTTGTTCCACAGTTCGAGATTTATCGCTGAACATACATAGATACCTACCTACAAACATGCACACAAACATACATACAGGCAATGATTTTTCGCCCTAACTTGAATTGGATGTGAATAAAATACTACTTATTCCTATCAAAGTAATTCTTAAATTCGCCCTCCAAACCAACCAAAATAAAAGCAAAAAATAATGAGAAATGAATGACTCAGGTGTCACGAACGACACAGTGTTGCCATGAATAATATATCCATTACTACACTCCCAATTTCCCGAGCGAATGTTATGTTTGATATCCTTTTCCGGCTAAAAATCAATGCGGATCGTTTTCACCTCCATTTGTTTATTGTAGGTACTCGTGCATATGTGTAGTAATGGGTGTGGAAAAATAAGGTAAAACCAGTAAATATTTCACAAGTCGGCGAAATTTTTTTTGAAAAGTTTTTTTGTTAAATGGTTAATATTTGTTTTAAGTATCTTAAAAATAATAGAAAACTGTATTCACATGATATGTCACACGTCACATTTATCAGATTAAGATGATATAGTATTTGGATACAAAGAATTAATTATAAAACAAAAATTTTATAAAATCAATGAGAATCATTTGAGAATATTTTGTAAAGTTTTATTGAGTCTATAGCTATTAAAATACAACATTAAGGTATATTTAAAGAAAACAATGAATAATAACGTTTTCTTTTTGAAAAAAGTTGCTTTTTGTTGGTTTTCGTTTATAAATTTTTATTTCATCTCTGTGTATCATCCAGCAATAGTCCGCCATCATATTAACGTCCCAACGGCCTTGATATCTTCTTTCCATCTCTTTTACGTCCTGATGAAACCGTTAAATATAAATAGATTAAATAAAACAATCTTTTACCACACTTTTTTTCAGAAGGTATATTAGTCGTCCCGGAGAAAGCGTTTCGCGCGCTCGCTTTGGCGCATGCGCTCTTCATAGACTAAAACACGTAATAAAACGTTTTTCTTTTAATTTTTCTCACAGGGGAAAGATAGGCTAGTAATAATAGACTATAGAATGGTTGGTCCTAGAGTATAAAATAGGAATATTGACCATGGAATCAATATATTATCCCGTTACATATACTATTTACATGTTATATATTTATCTATATACAAAAGAATGTGACGTGATACGTTAAACTAAAGTTTATATTTGCTATATACAGACCAACTATAAAACATCTACATGTTTGTGATGAATTTATTTAAAAAACTTTTTCATCGCATACCTGTGATTTAAAAAAATACCGTTTGATACAAAAAATATACAGGCTATAAAACAACACGTTTGTTGTTTGGAACCCTTCTTAAATATTTTATTTTATTTTATTTTTTAAATATTTTTCTAGTGAATGTACAACTAGATATTCTGTGAATATTTCAAGCGCCTACCTGTTGCCGTTATCAAAACCGAGCAAAAAAAAACCGCAAAAAAAACACGTTAAATATCATTTCAAAGTAGTTATTCTACTTTGAAATGATATTTATGATGTAAAGGAGCGGGTCTCCCCAGATACCAGTTTATAATAACTTAGTTGGTGACCCCCTGCTACCTGTGATAAATGTCAAAATGACATAGAAAAATAATTTAGATTTTTTGAGTTTTTGACCGGGCGACTCTAACTGAAAAGTTATTCACCGACAACGCCACAAGACAAGACTGTTGAGCTATTTTTGAGAAAAAGCTATCTATACCTACACGATTAGGAAAAATATCTTCTGCCAACAACAGTTTTCAACACAATACGAAACAGGTCGCATAACATAACAATACTCCGTACCTTTTACCTTTACCAATCGACCCTACCCCACTTCCGTTTTTCAACAAGATACATCGAATCCTCGCAGTTGTGGGGTAAGAGTAGAGCGCGGTTGGGCGACGGCTCTAGGGCGACATACTAAAGGGGTGCCAAGCGCTGTGGGCATAGGGCTTTGTATGTTTACTACTTTATATAAAAAGCCTGTAGAGCCTGTAGAGTGCTTTTACAATACGATACTATACGATACGATGCGATGCGATGCGATGCGATGCAATGCGATGCGATGCGATACGATACGATACGATACGATACAATACAATACAAAAGCTTTATTGCACCAAAACACATTAACAATTCAGGAATACTTTTCTAATAAGAACCACATATAACGAGGTATAAGAGGCGGCCTTGCCTTATCGCCAAAGCAGTCTCTTACAGTAATTATACGTTTAACTAAAAAGATTTTCTGTTTTCTTTTAGTCACTACATCCGCTAAATCAAATCCGGTTTTCGAGCAAAGGCTTTGCCCTGAGCTAAAACAAAGAATTTTATGACAAAGGGTTTAGGTAGTTAAGTTATACAGGCAAAAGCTAGTATTCTATTCTTCTTTGAGAATGGAATGGAGAATGAATAAATAATTCTATTCTATAATTTTCTTCATAGTAGAACCATTTTAATTCTTACCGTTTGTATGACATTCCGCCAAGACAACATGAATATAACTGCTAAGATAGTCATTTACTTAATTTTTTATATTTCTTGTATTTGTTCCATGCTGGTCTGGGAGGAAATAAATAACCAGTCAAGTGTGAGTCAGACTCGCGCACGAAGGGTTCCGTACCATTATCTATAAAACATCACATTTGTTATATGGGATGGTATGCCCCCTGAAATATTTATTTCATTTTAATTTAATTATTTATTTTTTAAGTGAAAATACAACAAAATATTCTGTGAATATTTCAAGCGTCTCCCTGTTATTAATATCGAGCAAGAAATCACGTTTGTTGTATAGGAGCCCCCTTAAATATTTATTTTATTCTGATTTAAGTATTTGTTGTTATAGCGGCAACACATACATCATCTGTAAAAATTTCAACTGTCTAGCAATCACAGCAGTGCATGAGATACAGCCTGGTGACAGACAGATATACGGACGGACGGAAGGATGGACAGACAGCGGAGTCTTAGTAATAAGGCACTACATAATCTCACAAGTAAAATAATGAATTTCGGATTACCTCAACAGCCCATGGTTTTTACCCATTTTATACTCTTTGGGGCGCCGTACTTTTCGCCCAGGGTCAGCAACAGTTCTAAGTCCGGCACTATCCTCACCCAATATCAATAGTTCCACCTTCAATTTGGGGACGTTTTCATACGGACCTGAAGTGATCTCCAAATATGGCCGACCGAATTTTCCAATATCCAGCCAATATGTCTGGAGTGGCTAAGTCTAGTTTTATTACGTAGTGAACAAACATCTAAAAATTTCATATTTCATACTCCACTTTAAGCCCTAGCGGTGACATTTAGAAAAAAATATCAAGTTTTCAAGGCAAATCAAAGTTACGTTCTATGGATGGAGCTTTTGCCTATAAGACTAAGGGTTTTCGATAATATTTGAAAATGTATAGATTGTTTCAACTAGGTAAGTATGTAAGAAAATTAACACACTTAAAATATTAAAAACTAACATACATCTTATTTTTAACTTACGTTTGAGTAAACACGAAATTTCTCAAGTTTTTTTCAAAGGCAAATTAAATTAAAGTCAGTATATGTAACTCGGAAAATTCTAAAGTTTAATGTTTATTAGAAAACGAGTCGGCTAAGGGAAAGGAAAACCTATAGACTTATCCTCATATTTTTATATGTTTATCTACACCCATGCTATAAATCCTCTATAAAAGTTTCTGAAGCAGTTAGCTTATTGCCAACATTAAAACACTCAGTGTCATAGTAACCATTATATTACCCAAACGAGTGTTATAATGTTGTACTAAATTTCATTATGCAACGCAAACTCGATCCCTTACTCATCAAACAGCCAAATTCTTTACGAATTTCAAAAAAGTAAAATTATCATGTACGCGCGGTTCACTACCACAGCTCCGTAATTTAAAAAAGGAACTTATTGGTTATTCGAATTCACGTCGTATCCCGCCATTTTTGTTCGGTATTTACTAATATGGAACAAAAATAATATGGAAAAAAAATTCCAATAATTGTACGATCCAAAATTTAAATAATTATTAAAATAAATAATTTCATTATTACCTATACATACATAGTTATTTTGTATTAGATGCTCAGCAATTAAACTTACCAGGAATTGACATAGAGTTCTTAACACTGTACA
The DNA here is from genome assembly GCA_943193695.1 of Acrobasis suavella. NCBI lineage: Eukaryota > Metazoa > Arthropoda > Insecta > Lepidoptera > Pyralidae > Acrobasis > Acrobasis suavella. The sequence goes on from OW971928.1 coordinate 39,110,915, forward strand.
ACACCCTATGGATTTAGAACCTTGTATAGAGGATTCATATCATGGGTGTAGATAAAGTTTTGTATACAACTGTTATAATTAGGTATTAAAACACTCATGTGATACTATTATATTATAAACCCACATTCGTGCTTTAATACCCCTTATTATACTACAGTTGCACAAATAACTATTATCTATATAATTATGTATTTGTTATAAAATATAGTATCGTTGAGTTGGTATCCCATAACACAAGACTCTCACTTAGTTTGAGACTAGCTCAATCAGTGTTATTTGTAGTGTCCGACCGAAACTAGTTTTACGACCGAAACCGAAAACGAATTTCGGCAACGGTCTCTGTTTCGGCCGAAACCGAAATCGAAACCGAAACTTCCTTACAAGAATCATATTTTGAGGGAAAAATAAAAAAAGCGTTATTATAACTGATAATAAATAATAAAACGGCAACTTTCATACAAATATGCAAGAACCTCTGACATTCATATTCCTTTACTAAAGGTTAACTAATCCGTAATTTATTGCATTATGGTTTTAAGTCGAAAAACAGAAATGAAATATACGTAACGGATATCTAGGAGATACATAGGTACCTCTAGATATCCGTTACGTATATTAAAATTAATATTTAAGTAAGTTCTCTTTTAATTACTTAATCTATGTGTGATAATAATTTCACAAAACAAACTTGGTAGTACGTAAGTTAGTATCTATTGTACTTGCCACTTGGATACCTTGAAAATGAACTTCGAAACTCTGAATCCATAATATTATCACCATAAAAGGCACTATAGTCATTACGAACTACCTAACTAATGTTTGTTTACGTATAGCATTTGCGAAAGAGTAAAGCTAACCAAAAAAAATTTTAGAGGTTAGATTAAACTTGATCTTACTTTTATCAGTCATATTGAATATTTGTTTGATGTTTACTACCCGCTCTTATGTTATAACGACTTAAAACGAGATAAAACTTACCAAATTCAAAATAAATCACTCGAAAACTAGCCACCACAACAAAACAAAACGAACAGCAAACAAACAAGCGAGTAACAACATGGGCTCTGAGGTGCGATTTTTCAAACGCGGAGTCACTAAACGTACAGTTTTTTGTATGGAAAAACCATTCGTTTAGGTGACTCCGCGTTTGAAAAATGGCACTTCTGATGGAATTCTTTTGTTCATTCAACGCGCCGAACATGACCGATCACAGCGCGAAAACTCCCGAATGTACATTCGGTTTCGGTCGTAGTTTCGGCAAGTTTGTCGCCGAAAACGAAACTAAACCGAACATTCGGTCGGACGCTAGTTATTTGTCCCTATATATTTATTTATTTTATTCATAAAAATTAACAGCCGTTTGCTAAACCTGTTTTAATTCTTTGTCCCTTTCCCTCTTTTCAATATTTTCCATAGTAAGAACGAGACCTAAGACATTTTAACTAAAAGAGGTTTAGCAAACATTTGTTAACTTTAATGAATATGAAGGTTAGAGCATTGAGATCAGATAAAATGTAAGAGTGCAAAAATGTTTTCTCTTTTTGTACGGACGAGTGCGTGCAATAGTTGAAATATAGTTAGTAACTAAGTCAAGGTTTATAGTTCAAGGCTTAATATTTTATATGTTATTCCATGTAAAAACTTGTTGTAACTATTAGCCAACATAGACATGACGGTAATCATTAAAAAAAGAAATATATGGAGTGTCCCAGAAATTTCATAGAGTCATTACAATAACGATTGTCAAGCGGTCCTGAAAATGGTTGTAGTTATATGGCGCGTTTGCATTTTATTATTACGCTACTGCGCTAGTTAGAAGAGCTGCTAATAAGGCTTCACACACACTGGACGATGATTACTGGAAAAAATCACCTGTAAGTCTATAACCCGACCACATTTCCTACTTATTATCAAACTTTAGTACTTATTACTTAGATTGAATTGAAAGCATGGCATGGACTTAAACTATAATCCACCCAAAACCAGAACTCCTCCCCCAATATATCACCTTTTCTTTTCTTACTGTTAATTTAATTTGCAAAAATCATGGTTTAAACAAGGTCCTAAAGTCTGCGTTTTATATTAAGATGTTATTATATATGTTTTTGGTTTTGGGCACAAATCGTCAGGATGGAAAACGCTCGTGCATTAAGATCAATTAAAATTAAGTAAGTAGTTAATTCAAAGATTAATGCCGAGGAGTAAAAAAGACAACTTCTGGACAAGTACTTAACTGAACTTCACAAGTGTAATAATATTATAATCGAGGATAACTTATAAAATAAATATGTTTGAGAGCTTCATAAAATTAAGTACGCGAGTAGATGACTTAATTATATATTGAATTTCGAACGCTAAGGCATGAGTTAAACAGGTCAGGGGTAACCAAGATATGGGGTCGTAAGAGGGGTCACGAGTGGCAGCATTACAGCCTGTATTACATCTTCTTTCAGTGTCTGTTTTCGCATACCTACATTGTGTGTTTTGTAAAGATAACATTCAGATTCTTCATTACAAAAGAGGCGATGTAGGTGTAGGTACTTATACACATATGAAATTGCACGCAGAAGTTTACTACGTGAAAAAGCGAGTAATAAAAACACGATAGTAAGGATCAAGTGAAATACTTACTGTTTCGGCCCTTAGGTAAGAAAAATATCAATCAAATGAAAATTGCAGATTCTGCTACAAACAAACAAACATACATTTGAATCTAATAAACAAGCAAGAAAAAAAGCATTTAATAATAATATAGATGTCTGTTAGATCTCTTTGCAGCCTGTGAGGACATGGCTTTAGAGTGTCAATTACTGTACTTTTTACGTTTATACACGGTTAATAAAGTTTTATTTTAAAGTGGCGTCGTAAATACGCGCCCGGAGGCCTTGCTATAGAAGTCTACAGGAACATCTAGACCGGAAGCACTCGTATAACCCTTAATGAAGTTTACAAATGCTAAGCTTTTTAATTAATTGAACATTTCAATTTCATGACCTAGCTTAAAAAAAATTAAATTGATTAAAATACATTTTTTGAGGCATCAAAGAGAACTTTCAAAATTTCTTGCAGGTCTTCGATGTTTACGGCAAACAAGATTATGTCGTCTGCGAATCATAAACGAGTCATGAAAGCGCCTTTTTTTTCATACAAGTATTTTTACTATTTATATATGCTGGTTTGGAAGAAAGGAAAATGGTAATACCATTTCTTTTCTTGAATAGCGAAAATGTAAATCACGTATAAATACGATGCGGCTTGCAACCCATCTCTATTTTGAATCCTTTTAACATTTTTTCGCCTACCATCACGCTAAGAGTTGCTTTTTGGTCTTGCTGTCCGAAGATCTGTCTGCTCAGAGCTGCAAAACCTAAAATGCTCTACTTACCCAGTTAGGGATGAAGACGTGATTCCTTGATGGAAGATGTTCAGTATCATATACTAAGTGAATGATTAAAATTTATATTTTGTTAGTTGGTGGAGTTTTTTACTCAAAAATCTACCCACATCTCTCTGTTTTGCCATGCCCTGTCCCGTTATTTGGGGTCGGCCGTCCTCGTACCGCAGCGCCGACGCACCAGAAACACACCGACAGAACGTCATTAAATGTTTATTTTTCATACTTTTACTACAGCGTCAACGAGTGCGTAAACTAAGCGAGATAATGGTTTTCTTCCTCGAGTTTACGCGGCCATAAACAGCTAAATGTTCTGTGATTCATATCGCAGAATACAAAGTGCCGATTTTGTATGGCTACTAAAATCGTCGTCAACACGACGTATTGCAGCTTATTTTCAAGTCTCAAATACTTGAAAGCTACTTGTGCAATTAGTAACAAAATTTAAAGTAGTAGTTTCCCCAAACTGTGAACTCGGCAACCCTTTGACCGATTTCGCTCATAAACGGGTTGACGAGAGAGTTAGAAAAGTATAATTGTAATTAGTCCGTCTTTTAGATATTCCAAAAATAATGAACCCGTATTTTCAGTTTGCCAAAAAGGAAAAATTCACAAAGATACGAAGCATCTAAGTTCCGGAGTGGGACTTGCGACGTCACCTCTATATAAAACCGTACGTAGCCGTGACGTCATGCAAAATTTCAATGCGCTGTATCTTTGTCATTTTTTGGTTACTCAGAGAAAAGAAAAAAATCGTGTATAATATTTTTTAATAATCTAACTGATAGGCTGAAAATATTCTTCCATTCGTCATGCCTATTAAATTCTATTGGCTATATCTACATGCTCACGAAATTTTATAAAGATCCCATGAAAATTGCTCAAGTTATCGTCGAACAAACATACATACTCGCATACATACAAACGCCGGATTGTTCAAGAAGTCTCTGAGAACTCCATTAAGTTCGCTCGCTTTAACAATAATATTTATGATGAATATAGTTAGTGCGCGTCGCACCTTTATCTTACAATCATTAATAAACCAGCAGCCTTAGTATGATATTTTATCTGAGATGTCTTTACGTATCTTCCCTCTGTAACGACAAGATAAAATTCATAAATGGACACGTAGTAAAATGAGTCGTCACACGCAGGCAGGTTTTTAACAGTGTTTCTAATGTCTGCTAAGAAATTATAATAATTTTAAATTAAAACACGCGTTTTGTAAAACAATCACCATATATAAAAGAATGATATAAGTATGTAATAATTCCTAGAAAAAATATTGCAACCAAAGAGTATTTAAAATTATTAAAATAAAATGTTATAAAAATGAATGTGCAACGGAACGTTTCAACTCATGTCGTACAACCAACATAAAGGAAAATACCACCGCCGAATACGTATGCATTCACCGCCGCCGGAGTGGTTGTAGGATTCATCAAAAGATGGCGCTATAGTTTCGTAATTAAATATATTTTTAAGTTTGTAAACTTTAATAATACATTGTTTAAAGAATGTCTGCCTACATTTAAATACATTTAATATTAGTTCAATGGAATAACTGTTTAAAATACGATCACGTAATTCCGAAACACTTGACATCAAATTAAATGGAAATAAGGTTGACATAGTAAATAATACAAAATTTTTAGGTATATATATAGACGAATTATTAAACTGGAAGAAAGAGCTAGAAGCATTGGACGATTCTATTTCGTCGGCTTGTTATGCTATCAGAAGTCTCCGAAACGAAATTTCTACAAACAATTCAAACAAAGTATATCACGCTTTAGTAGAATTCAAATTACGGTATAGCATCAAACTGTGGGGAAAAAGTTACCTTTATAATCAAAACAGAGCCTTCGCTATTCAAAAAAGAGCTAAACGGGCTATGGTTGGTATTCCGCCTTGGAAATCATGTGAAGAGCATTTCGTTAAATTAGGTATTTTGACTGTTCCGTGTTTGTACCTGTTTGTCCTACTGACTGATTTCAAGAAACAATTGCCTACGATAGAGACAAATAAAGAGAAATAGTCACGCGAAGAAACTCGGAGAATGGATCTCAAGCATGATACCATTCCCAAGTTAGAAATTATGAAACACAGTGCTCAGTACCAAGCGTATAAGGCTTACAACAAATTGCCTAAAGAAATTAAATGTATTAATGGCCTTAAGCCTTTTAAAAGGAAACTTAAAACATATCTGTTGGACAAAGCCTTTTACTCCCTTGACGAATTTTTGAAGTGATGCTTTAAAATATAATTTAATTTTTATATGTTGACCATTTTAGTTCTTTTTTTTTTGACATTGTTTAAAGTATATAGTTAAAATTATTAAATTATACATAGACAGAGTAGATGTAATTACTGAGTAGTATAATAATGTTAGTTTTAAGTAATTCCAACACCATGTAAAAATTGTTAAATGGAAATAAATGAATGAATGAATGATTAAAAATGGTTTAATTGAGTCTTATGTGGGTTTAGTAAATCGGCGACAAATTTACATGGTTTCACGTTGCCAACCGTCAATATGTCTACTTTGACCTGTCAAAACCATGCTCGCACGGGAGTTAGGCATGAGATAAAATACGTTTTATGAATGAAAGTTATTCTGTCGCTCAATTTTGTCTATGTTTGTTGCGGTAAATTACGCGAAATGCGACAAATTTGAAGGATAAAATTTGTCGCCCTAATCATACTTGCCTCGCAGATCTTATTGAAGTTATGCATTAAATAAAAAATACTAAACTCGAATTTCCTAATTCCTGTATTTTTAAGGGTTCCGTACCCAATGTGTAAAGATGGGACCCTATTACTCCGCTGTTCGTCCGTACCTGTCTGTCTGTCACCAGGCTGTATCTCTTGAACCGTGATAGCTAGATAAAACAGAATAAAATAAATATTGAAGTGGGGTTCCCATACATATGATTTTTATAGATAATGGTACGGAACCCTTCGTGCACAAGTCTGACTCACACTAGGTCGGTTATTTTAATCTATGCCATTCACGCCACAGCTCTGATAAAAACTACGTCAGTTTCTCCACCTTACTTTCGTAAACTATCTGACATACATTATTACCAAGTGACAATAACGAAGATCCTCTTAACTCGCTCTGAACTTAAGTAAGAAAACGACAAAGAAGGAAAGAAAGCTGGAGTGTAATAACATTTGCATCACTAGATTATGCACAGGTAAGGAGAACAACACCGCTTTTATTAAATGCCGCAGCCTCCGAGGAAATTAAACATAACTCAAAGAACTGCGGATTTTTACGGCGACTTAGTGCTTCTTTAATAATACAGCTTTGGAATTGCTAGACACGGCAATAACACATGAATTATGAAAATATTATTAAACAAGAAAATGTTAAAAACCGACGCTAGCGCCACACAAAGAATAAGAGATTTAGAGTTTTTTTTTTATTTCACTGATATCTAGTCATCTTCGTCATCTAAATGTGTCCTTCCCGGAGTCCATTTTCCTTCTAGAAGTCATCCATGCTTGCAATACATTTGGGCAAAAAGTTAGACGTCAACGACCCTCCTTGGGAAAGCAATTTTACATTCACAGAAAAAAATGGAGTGGTCCTATTCAAGTTTGGAAACCACACGTAATTATTTATGAAGGTTTGCTTCCTTTTGGTGTGTGTAAGTGGCCAACACTAGTGTCATATTTTTCAAGCTGCCTAAGGGCATCTGACATAGCTTAACAACTGCCATACAATGATGACAGCCATTGTATGGCATAGGTTTGGGGACAAACGGCTTATACGTACCTTCCGAAGCACGGAGGAGCTCGAGAAATTTTCATGCCACTTGTGGTCACCAATCCAAGTGCGGACCACGCCCGATATCGCTTTACTTGCGAAAGCGCTAGTGATGCGCATTCCCGCCGGGCCACCGAGCTCCTCATGCTCCTCATTTATGAAGAAAGAAGTGACGATACTTGAATGGAGTTGAGGTAGATTCTATGTTATAATAGCTAATGGATATGAACACTTAGGGTTTAGCTATTAAAAAAGTCAAACCATTATATTCGTCCAAACATTTCTTTGGATTAATGCTTGCGTAATTACATTTAATTAAATGATACTTTTTCACCTATAACAGTTTTTAAATCTGTGGTTGGCACGGTTACAGATAGCTCGTTTTACACCGCCAAGATTAGTTGACGAGTCGTAAACGCCGATTCGCGTTTTGTTTAGCATTTTAATAGCTTTAAAGCCGTTACGGGGAGATATCTCTTTGTCTTTAGATTGATGGCGGTAAAGGGTTTACTTTATGTTTGTAAACACTGTTTCGAGGTAAAGTTTATCAAAGCACCGTATTATTTATTTAAATTATAAAACGAAAGCTGGATTGCGTATACATTTTTGGTTTATGTATTTTAAGATTCGATTTTTTACTTTGAACCCTTGAAATACTAAGCAATAAAGGCTTTATTGTCTGTCAACAACATGCTTTTCTGTCAATCACGAGATCCGAGTTTTAATTTACTGTGTGACCAATTAATAAAGCTGTCAATTTTTCTCGAGTAATTTTCAGCATTTACGGGAGTACAAGTTTTGTTGTCTTCTTTCTTTTTAGGGTTCCGTACAAAAAACGAAAAACGGAATTCTTTGAGGATCACTCTGTCTGTCCGTCTGTCTGTCACAGCCAATTTGCTCAGAATCTTCTAGACCAAATCAGGTAAAATTTTACCCAAAGACAGATGTGCAAAGAAAACAAATATTTTAAAAATAAGAGTCATTTGCGGGGGATAAATTAGGAAATTAAAAAAAAAGGTTTGCAAACCTTACTATGTCATACATATATCAAATGAAAGGGCTCGTTATGACTATTTCAAATATATTTTTGTTATTATTGTAAAATGTAAGTATATAACTTTGATTTTATTCATGATAGAAGACGAAAATTGACCATGCCCTCTTATCTCCGAAATTAAAGAGCCTAAAATTTTGAAAAAAATACAAAATATAGTTAGATTGTTGCTTGTAGATTACAGGAAAACCTATAATAATTCTATAAATTGAAAATAAAATTAGTAAATTTTAAAGTAAAGAGTACATTTCCCTGTGACGGCAGCTATTTGGCCTCATTTTTATTTAATTTAAAAGAAGTTATTATTTTTATTACTACGATACGATTTATTTTTATTTTATTTAGTTATTTAGTTTTAATTTAGGTTGTATTTTAGTTTGTTCAGTTCTGATTACAATCTTTTTGTTTTTCTTAATATTTCTGTAATGTTTATACCCAGAGCTTGTATATATTTTTGTATGTTTAAATAAATTGTAAACTCAATATAATACGTTCACTTACGAAAAATAGTTCAATAAATCACCACTAGATAGCGCTAGTAGTAGTTAACTCGCGTGTTACTGAGGGGATTTCAAATGTGAAATTTTGTATTAATTTAAAAACTTTGCCACTGTACGGAACCTCTCCACGCGAGTTTAACTCGCACTTGGCCAGTTTGTTTTTCTGTCAAATTTATAGATACGAATACTTTCCAAGCATTAAACTAGACACATTTAATTTATTATAAACTTAGTAGAAGGAAAAGTCGCAGCAAGAAGAGGTAAGGAAAGACCAAGAAGAACATTTGAAGATCATGTAAAGGAGAAAGTTCACGCCGTGTCGTAACGGGGGGTCACAAGGATTGCTCCAAAGAGGGAGACATGGAAACTATTTCACCGAAAGAATGAAGTTCTTCAATTAGAGATAGCGTAAGCAACCTGGACATAATAAAAATCGGGACATCGTTTTCGTCAGGTTAGTCTCGAATGAACAGTGTCTGTTGTGATCACAAAAAATGTATCTCCTATTCAAACCGTTGGTGCAAAAAAAGTATCGTGCTAAGTGTCGTTTATTTTTATATTATCTTGTTTATAGGTACATAAATCATAGATACTTGTTATTTTATCTTTGGCAGGATACAATAGCATTGAAATTTACAAGCTCAATCATAATATTAACCCTGATGTGTAACATTGTCATACATTGATCAATATCATGTCAGGTTGGTTACCTTTGCAGGCAGGCAACCAAATCGGCTGTTTCGATATTATATGCAAGCTAATATGCATAAAGCTCTCAGAGTTGCATTTACTCCACTCAGAGTGCGAATTACACAAACCACGTTATATCGAAAGCTATTGAATTAAAAAGATGGTAAGTGCGAGTTTGCTTGCATATCAGTTACTTTTGTTTAAAAAGTAGTATATTTTTAGCATTACTAAATACTTAGTAGTTCACCTAAAACTGTAAGTTGAACGAAAAATAAGAAACAAAATTCTAAGGGAGATTGCTAAGGGAGGCCAAGAGAGGCTTCACTAATACTTCTTTATATATACTTAATTCATCTACTCTCCTGTTATGACTGCTGTTGTTGGTCGCCAACTTGCCTCTAGGCAAAGGTTTCCTCCAGTTTTTTTTCCGTAGACACAGTTTTTTTTTTTTGTTTTTCTTCCTCATAACGCTACCCTTCTTACAAACCCCTTCACTGATTAAGATCGGCACTTTATTTTATTTTTATATTGATCACACCTACTCGCTTTCAAAACTTCAAATATCGAAACTAACGTTATTATCAATCATGCCAGTATATATAAAAGGCAAATTGGCTTGTCAACTAAATAATGTAAAATTTTTGTAGACTGTTTTAATACAAAATATAGACCATTTTAAGAAGGTAATTTGAATAAAAAAATTCTAAGTGTTATCAGGATTTTTAAATATAATTTTATACTTTGCACCGGAAGTGACGACACACATCAATCAAAGTTTTCATTTTTCCTATGCCTGCACAAAAAAAAAAAACAATGACAACCGTAATCTGTCAATGTCACCTGTTATAATTATTTTTGTTATGTTGGTTGTAGTCGGTTGACATATATTGTTGTAGGGAGATGACAGTGATAGTACCATGGAATTATATGTACTTCGTTAGACAATACAGTACTGAAGGCGGAAATCGCCAATCTTCATCGTGACTTCACTTCCTCAAATAAGTTGACCTTTCTTGAAAATAAGTAAGACATTATTTTAAAATCTAATTAGAAAAAGCTTCTCCTTGAGGCTATTTTTCGAAAAGGTTTGCGAATTAGATCTTTTTCCAAATTACTTGACAAGCGAATTGTGTGATGCCTAAAATACTAAGTCATAAATTGTGGTCTTTTATTAATCACATATCTATAGAAGTTTCACTAATTTAACGATTATTTTAAAGTTTTACGGAACCCTCAACAATATTTGAAATTAAAAAAGCATCGCCACAATTGAATTTCATTCTGTTCTCTTGCCCTTATTTATGAGAAGTTTTTAACATTTTATTCAGTTGAGCTGCAATTACACTGTTCCTTGTTCCTTGTTTCTTTTGCCACTAACAGTAATACTAACTATGAGTTAACATTGTAGATCATAGTAAGGAGGAGATGAAATATTTAATTGGTTATTACGGACAACCGACAGTTCGTCAGCGGCATTGGTCGACTCTTGAGCGTTGTTGGCGCACTGTCGCTAGTCTGTTTGAGTTAGATATGAGCGCTGCGCCGACGCGTCGTCGCCTCTGCCGATTTTCCCGCGCCGCCGCCCGCCGTCGTGAATACGGTCGGCGCGCCCAATGCGAAATGATTTTTTTTTTAATTTATTTTTTTCAAATATCCAGGGATTCGGGAGAATCAAGTTTGCCTGACGACAAGGAGACCTTATCAAGATCTTTCATTTTAAATTGCTTTTCGTGTTAAGCAAGTTTTTGGTTCTGTCAAATTGTGAACTCTGTAGTTCTAATTTTAAAATGAATCCAGAGCTCAAAAAATACTAGAAGGTAGGTGTAGGAAGAGATAAAAAATACATTAATTTTTTAATCAAATGGTTATTAACTCTCACGTTGCTCGCTAGTTATGTCGCTACTTATATCTATATAAGTCTAATTATTGTACTGTAATTTGATTTGGCTGAATATCTTCAGAAATATTTTAATCATATTGTAAAGAAATAACACTTTTTACAAATTAAAGCCTTTTTGCGAAAAACAGCCACTTTTGGCTTATGTTCGCCGAAAAACGTCACGTTCTCACTTTGAGTTCAAAGTGAGAACGTAAACAGTAGTTCATAAAATAGTTTGAAAGGCCTGTTCAAGACAAAAATTTTAATGATGCCACCGTTTTTTATCAAATTATTTATTCAAATTTTCAAAAGGTATGGGGTTAAAGGAGATTTAAGATGCACCGAAGATATAAGGATTGCTAAACATATTTTGTTCTAGTATCAAAGAAAATTTATGTAAAGATTTAATAGAAAATTTTTATGGAGTACTGTTTTGTACGGGTGTGAAAAGTGGACGATAACAAAAAGGGAAAGAGATATATTAGGAGCGTTTAAAATGTGGTGCTGAAGGAGAATGAAAAAAATAATTCGGATAGAAAAAGTTACAAACGAAAAGGTATTAGAAAATGTGTTAGAGAAAAGACAAACAATACAAATAAAAAAACGGAAAATGATCGGTCACCTACTACGATGCGTTCTTTAAAACCATAATAGAATGAAAAATAGAAGTAAAAAGGGGAGTAGGAAAAACTAGGAGAAATTTTCGAACAAATAGAAGAAAATTAAACATGAAAACATAAGGAGGTTAAGGACAAAGAGAAAAAAAAACATAGAAAGCATACCACCGACAAGAGCTCAGTTCTTAAAAATGTAAGAAGACGTTAAATTTGTTATATAACTAAAAAAATATTTTCATAAACGGTCATGCCGCCGATTTCACCGCCGACGCCGACAATATACCCATCGGCGCTCATGTCTAGCTGAGCCCTTAAGGGTAACAAAAATATTTGAACATACTTTTGCGTGCCAAATGTACCTGAAAATAAAGTTTAACTTCTAAGTCATTCGATGTATTTAATTGGAAAATAAAACAAATATTTGAAGTTTCACTTACTTAAATCTGTGAACCTTCTGATTCATCATTCATGATGGATGTAAAATTTATCTACCGCTCTGTATAGAATATTGTTGGTTAAATTTTGCTTCCAGTACTCTAAAACCACATCTTCTTTTTTCTATAACCCTATGCTAACTCAGTTAGTGCGAGGAAGTTTCACTACAAGTTGTTACATATTTTTTAAACGCCACTGCAGCTAGTAATTGCAATTTTTATCTTATTCCATTGCCTCAACTTTGAGGAAAAATTATACAATAAAATGTAGGATAAGTAGGGCAATTTTTAATTCAATCATAGTAACGAACATAATGGTAGGTTGAAATGGGTTACAACTTTCTATTTCAGAACTATTAGAGGAAAAATACCTTTTTTTTTTTTTTTTTTTTTTTTTTTTTTTTTTTTTTTTCGGAGGAAAGATCCTTGTTACGGATACCCGTCAGCCTGCGGGGGAGGCTGTCGGGTTATGTGGGACTCCACGCCAGAGCGACGTGCCTACCCACTAAAAAACCTCCGGAGTTCCATCTCAACCGCTTTTGCCGGGGACACGGGAACGGAAATACATCCGCGAACCCCGGCGCGGCTGGCCGCCAAAGCGGCCCCTCCTCGGGGGCGTCACAGCGCCCCCCCCCCCACTCACCAAGTCGGCGCGTCCGGAACTCACGGACGCGCCGTACCTCCTCGGCCCAATTGAGAGGCGGCAAACTCCCACGCAGTCTACCGCCTGTGGACCCATGGGAGCCAGATAAACCGACTCCCAGCGGCGGAGAAGATGAAAGGCTCCGCCGCTTGCCCTTCGCCGCAAACACGGTGCGGCACCGCTCGGTCGCGGAGGATAGGGAGAGCGGCAACGTAACACCGACACTCCTCCTCCTCCGCGACCGATCTCCCACCACAGCCACGGCGGTGTGGCCCCGCCTGAAGCGCCGGGAGGGCAATGAAACATTCCCCTTCCGGCAGCCCCACCCCGGGTGGGGGGAGAACTTCCCACTCCCCCGCCGCCCCATTGGGCGCATCCCTACAGGCTCAAGGCCGAAGCCGAGCCCGCGGGAGCGCCTCTCCTCGGGTGGGGGGAGAACTTCCCACTCCCCCGCCGCCCCAATGTGGGCGCTCTCTGCTGGTGCACGCCAGCAGGAGCGCCCCCTCGCGGGTTCCTCTTAGCTTCCCCGTGGCCACCGACTACCACGGGTACTGAGCCCCCCCGGTACGACAAACCGGGAACCCATTGGGGGGGAGAGGAAAAATACCTGCATTATCTTAGCGCTTCTTTAAATTAGTGTTTAGTTTAATTGTATATTTTCACAAGCTTGTATAACTTGCAATGTTAGTCCGTTTGTTTAGGTCAAATCATGCAAACTGAACTTAACTAGTATTAGTATTATAGCAGGGATTGTATGTGTAAATTAAATGACAATGCAGTTTAATGATACCATAGTCTATTTATTTATTTCAAAATTTAATCGTACTTAAATACAAAAGTTGATTACACATAATTTTAAATACAGTGGTAAAAATGGTGGACTTATCCCATAAGGGAGCGTCCATTTATTACGTGAGGTGATCAGGGGGAGAGGGGGTCAAGCAAAGTCTCACCAAATCTCACCTTGAGGAGAGGGTGGGGTTAGACAAATATCAAGTAATTTTATTATATCAAAAAATTATGTATAATAAAAATCAAATCAAATTATTGTAAAACATGATTCTAGACTAAAATATAGTGAAAACTGTCACATTCTTTTTATATATTAAAATCCATGAGTAATTTTGAAGTTACTTGGTATCGATATATCGAAAACGTAGTCGATATATCGAAATTGAGGCGCGCTATCGTAGGTATCCGAACGCCGCTAAGCAGCACAAACAACAGCTGTAAGAACCTAATAACAGCTTCATACGAACATTTTCCAAAAGTCTTTGTGTTAATTTGTATATCTTTCATCGCACAAAGGCTCAGTTAATGTTGTCACTTATCTAAAATAGTTATCAAGATTATTATAACGGATACGTTAAAAAACACGTCTATAAGACGAAAATGTGCTGTCGACTGCACGATTTCCCATGGACTGAATTAGTATAAATATTCTCTATTAATATTAGTAGTTTCTGTTTAATGTTTATTGTTAAATTAATCATTGTGATTCTAGATTATGATCTTAATAATTGCAAATACTAGGCTTAAGAAAAATAATGAAACAATTAAGTCTTTATAATGCTTCGGCCGCACCTGCGTCTATCGTCCCAAAGCAAAGCGCGGCGAAGCTTTGTACGTTTTGTACACTAAAAAGTTATCGCGATAAAGCTGTGGTCATATTAGCGGCTTCGTTATTTTTCACGAACAATCGTGCAATAATCCAAGATGGCGTCATCTTCGTGTTTGAATATGGACGACGACTTACTTTTACATGTGTACTAATAATTATATAATACATTTATTGAAACCTAAAAAGAAACCTAGAGAGAGAAACCTCAAAATTCTAACACCATTTTATCGCTCCACTTTATTTTTACGCATTAACATCCATGGCACCGTCGCACAGCACGCACGTCGCCGACCACGCAAAACAAATTGTTAGCGCTCTAAAATCCTTTGATGTATCGCCACCCGCGCGATAACGAAGACGCAACCCGAATATACGGGACGATACCCGATAACGGCCGGTCACATTTGCGTGTATCGTGTAATACCACGAAGCTTCGTGAATATAAAACTTGAAAGATAAATAAATAAATAAATATATAGGGACAAATAACACTGATTGAGCTAGCCCCAAAGTAAGTTCGAGACTTGTGTTATGGGATACTAACTCAACGATACTATATTTTATAATAAATACATATATAGATAAACATCCAAGACCCAGGACAATTTGAAAAAAAACATTTTCCAACTTGCTCTGACCGGGCAAAGAACCCAGGACCTCTGGGTGGCGGACTAGCATGGTGACCACTACGCCACGGAGGTCGTCAGATCCCACGTAAGATTAGGGTAGGGGGGAGAAAGTCGAGGAAAATCTCACGATATCTCACCAGGGGGGGTCGTCTCAAAAATGCCTCGCGTATTTAATGGACGCCTAAGAGATCTCTTTCTAGTTGACCAGAAGAACGAAGGACAGTTATATACCTGTACATTAATTGGAAGGCAGAAGTACGTACAGAAAAGTCTAATGATGAAACTTTAAATTATTATTGTAATTAGATATTGAACAGCAAATGAATACAACGAGGATAGGAGAAAACCTCTGATATTACGGAAATAAATTTATTTACTTTCGAGATATAATCTATGGACAGAAAACATACTAATGGCAAAAGGATTTTCTACACTAACAATGTAGTGTCCAAATGAACTCGTTAAAACAATGCAATATCAGTGAATTTCAAAAAGCATGGGCTAATGTCCGATCCATCAACAAAATATAGTCATAAAACGAGATTACAGAAGAATAACTTTTTTTGGACTAAAAAAGTCAATCCCAACAAAGCGAAGATTTTTCATCGGCGGCTTGGTACAGTAAGTAGATAGTATAAAATTGTTGCACAGAAGGTATTGCTACCGTTCTATGATATATGTCTCCTCTTCCTCAATCGCCTAGTACGACACCCGTGCAAGAGAAAAGGATGGTGTATTCTATTCTACAGTCACCACATCGCATGGGATAATAATATTTTATACACCTAATATCATCAATACATAATAGGTTGGGGAAAAAGTCTTTTCGCATTTTATATGAAAATTCAAAACATTTTTTAATATAGTTTATTTACATTTAACTAAAGTATGTAGGTACCATTTTGTTCGATAACTTTTTGCCATCTTAAAGGTAAGGACATGATCCCATTGCCATAGAAATTTTGGGGCTTCTGATCAAAAAACTACGTCAAGTAGTTTTGGCAGTCCTCTCGTGATGTTAACCTGACACTGCCTAAAGAATTCTGAAGAGACCGAAACTAGGTGAAGGTGCTAGGTCAGGACTATACGGCGGATGCATAAACACCTCCCAGCCAAACTCTCTTAATTTTTGCTAAGTGGTTAAAGATGTGTGAGGTCTAGCGTTATCATGATGAAAAACCACACCCCTTCTGTTGATTAATTCCGGCCGCTTTCTCTCAACTTCTTGGTTTATTCTTATCAGCTGTTCGCAGTAGAGTTCTGAATCGATGGTCCTGCCTGGTGGTAACAGCTCATAATGAATAATGCCCTTCCAATCCCACCACACACACAGCATCACCTTGTTGCGAGTTAACCCGGGTTTCGCCACAGTCTGTGAAGCCTGACCGGCCTTTGACCATGAACTTTTTCGCACGTTCTTGTCGTACGTGATCCACTTTTCATCACCAGTTATCAATTTCTTCAAAAATGGTTCGGTCTCATTACGTCGTAATGAAGAATCACAAATGAGTACACGGTTCATTAGGTTTATTTCAGAGAGCTCGTGAGGTACCCAAATATCGAGCTTTTTTGTGTACCCATTTTTTTTCAAATGCGCAAAAAATGGTTTGTGGTCAATTCTCAGTTCTTCAGCTATGTCGTAACTACTGATATGCCGATCTTGCTCCACTTCTTCAAAAATAGCATCCATTTTATCCGTAACAGGGCGACCAGAGCGACGTGCATCTTTGACATCAAAATTTCCGGATTGAAAACGCTTAAAACAAATTTGTGCTACTCTCACAGACACTGCACTAGGTCCATAAACATCGCAATTTTTTTTCGCGGCTTGCGTTGCATTTTTACCTTTTTTGTAGTTAAATTTTAAAATGTATCTAATTTCTTCACTAGATTCACTCATCTTGACGGTATGAAAAACAAATGAAAATCACGCATTTTCCTAATTTGAATTTGGAATTATCTTCTTAAAAATTTAAACTTTTAAATGATATCAAAACCAGCCAGGTACAAATAGTATAGCCAAAGTGGTTTTATTACAAGTTCATACATACTATATGCGAAAAGACTTTTTCCCCAACCTAAATCGTAACTGATCTCTGTCTGTTCATGGAAGATAAATGGAAAAAAATATTTTTGGCGGCTTTTATCCATCATCATCATCATCATTTCAGCCGCATAGCATCCACTTCTGGACATAGGCCTCTTCCAAGGATTTCCAAAACGACCGATCAAGAGCGGCCTGCATCCAGCGCTTTCTGACGATCTGACCAAGGTCGCTACCTTGGTCAGATCGTCTGACCACCTTATGGGTGGGTGTCCTACGTTTCGATTGCCAGTACGCGGTCGCTATTTGAGAACCTTTTTGCCCCATCGGCTATCGGTTCTTCGCGCTATGTGTCCCGCCCACTGCCACTTCAACGAACTAATCTGCTGGGCTATGTCAGTGACTTTTGTTCTTCTACGAATTTCCTCATTTCTGATTCGATCACGTAGAGAAACACCGAGCATTGCCTTCTCCATAGTGCGCTGAGCGACTTTGAGCTTTCTTATGAGACCCATAGTAAGGGACCACGTTTCAGAACCATAAGTCATCACTGGTAACACACATTGATTAAGCACTTTCGTCTTGAGGCACTGAGGTATTTTGAACGAAAAAACACTGCGTAGCTTCCCGAACGCTGCCCAACCGAGTCGGATTTGTCGAAAGACCTCTTCCTCGAAGCTGGAACTTCCTGCCTGGATCAACTGACCCAGGTAGATGTACTGGTCTACAAATTCGAGGGTGGAGCTCCCAACACAAACAGGTAGTGGCGCGACATGGGCATTCAACATTATTTTCGTTTTGTCCATGTTCATTTTAAGGCCCACTTGTTGGGAAACTCGATTTTGGTCTCCAAGCATAGTACTTAAGTCTTCCATCGATTCTGCCATGACAACGATATCGTCGGCAAATCGAAGGTAAGTGATATACTCGCCATTGATGTTGATGCCAAATCCTTCCCAGTCCAGAAGCTTGAAGGCATCTTGCAGTACAACGGTGAACAGTTTCGGAGATATAACGTCTCCCTGTTTTACACCTCTTTGCAGTGGAATAGCCCTTTTGCACTGCTCCTGTACTCGGACTGACATAGTGGCGTTACTGTATAAGCACTTAACACTTCGATATGCCGATAGTCAATAAGGCATCGCTGGAGAGACCGAAGCAAGGCCCACGTTTCAACTGAATCAAAGGCTTTTTCATAGTCCACGAACCCTAAGCATAACGGCCGGTTATACTCCCTCGTCTTCTCTATAACCTGCCGCAGCGTGTGAATGTGGTCCATGGTACTAAAGTCCTTACGGAAACCGCCTTATTCGGGGGGCTGGAAGGCATCAAACCTGTTTGTGAGGCGATTCGTGATGACCCTCGAAAACAACTTGTATACGTGACTCAGGAGTGTGATAGGCCTATAGTTCTTCAATAGGGTGTTATCTCCCTTTTTAAAGAACAGGACCACCACGCCCCTGTTCCACGCTTCTGGCGTTACGCCCTCGAGCAGAACTGAATTAAAGAACCTCTGAAGGACTTTCAGTACCGGCGTTCCGCCCGCTTTCAGAAGATCTGCTGTAAGTCCATCCTCGCCCGGCGCCTTGTTGTTTTTGAGCTGTTTGAGGGCCATCCTAATCTCATATAGGCTGATATCCGGGATATCTTCGGTATAGTGTCCGGTCAGCTTGGCTCTTGGATCTTTAGCCATTTGTCCGCTTTTATCCACGCAATAGAACACAAAACAATGATTTTTATAATTTTTGTCTGTTTGTCTTTGCGTTTGTGCCGAATCGGTGCAGCCGTTTCTGAGATTAACGTCTCAGAAACGGCTGCACCGATTTGGTTGTTGGTTGCAGGCCTTGCGGCGAGCGTCATGCTACGCAAAGAGGCGGCGGAGAGAGATCGGGAGGCTACAACCAACCTGACCATCCACCCTCAGCGCACAGGGTCCAGAAGGCGGGCTTATGACCTGTAAATGCTGTCTCCATAACGTAGGCTAGCCGGGCGATGGAAAGTGGATACCGTTGCTCAACAAATACGGTCCTCCGAGTTGAAATCGCATTTGTGTCAACTCGCGCCTTTACCCTAGCGGGTACAATTTACTTGATTCGTTTCCTCACGCAAAAAAAAGTTAGGTTAGGTTCCACCCAGCTTTCCTTGGCAAGTCATTTCCACATGAAAAAAAAAGGTTAGATAAGATTTAGTTAGGTTAGGGGCTTTTGGAACACTCATGCCAACATTATTTAGGGCTGTTATGTGGCCTCTTTTCACGAAGATGAGCTGCTGTTTTCCATGGTGATACGCGTAATACACCGATGACATCCCCGTTGCTGGCCAGGCTCAGTTGGCACTCTTCACCGATAACACAGCGCTTTTTGCCATTAGTTTGAACTCAAAGTACGCCGCAAATTACCTCCAGACAGTCCTGGGCGCCTTCAAATGGAGGTTCTTAGTGAACGTCAACAAGAAGCAGACATTGATTTTAGAGAACACCAACCTCCTGCTACCCTTGAAGCTCTTCGCAGAAGATGTGCCGAGGCACTCACACGTCAAATATCAGGGAGTACCTGAAGATCGACAGTTGCCTCAGCTTGAAAGCCCACATCGAAAGGGTAGTGACGATAGTAAAAATGGCCCAATGGAAGTTCACCCCAGTAATTTTCTTTCGCTTCCCGCTATGGACGCGACTCGGGATGAAGCCGAACTTAAGAAAACCTATGTTTTAGGGGCCGATGGGGCTTCTCGTTACTTGAGGAAAGCCGTCATCCGTTGGTATTTAAAGTAGGAACGCTTATTTATCGACTTTCATCTCCCGCCTAGCGAAGGACATGTCTAACAAAGGCTTACCGTTGCACCGCCACATCAGGCCGAGGGCGGGGGGGGGGATACCAAAATAGTACCTAATAGGTAGTGGCAGCACTCCGCTACAGACAGCTAAAACAGAGCTGTGGGGGCTCCTGAAGTACTAGCAATGTCACTGCCTATTGCATAAGCATTCAGTTTTTGAGCAGTACCGGATCTAGAATTTTTTGGAGGGGGTAGGAGGGGTAGGAGGCTTCGGGGCAAAATATGTGAATATTGCTGGTATTGGTTTTGCCACCTAATTGATTACCAGTACCTTGCTTTCTGAACAGGTCGTCGTGTTTTGGTCCGTCCTGACCCTAAGGTTTCATTTTGAGAGCCTCTAATAATCAGACGCCACCCCCATTCCATATCGGTAGCAAGGGACGGATGGATATATTCCACGATTTTGCCACCCCTCTGATTTCGCCGCCCGGAATAAGTACAGTTCCTATTAGTACTTAAACTAAATATTTAAATTAATTCATTATTTTTTACTCTAAACCGGCATTCGTAACTACGAAACACTTTACTGCGCGTGGCCCGACATACACTTGGCCTGTTTTGTTGAAAACACTAAAATGACGTTGCTCATAAACTAAAGTCCACGCTGACGAACAGCAGCTAGTTCAAAATAATTTGACTTTCTTTTTTTTGCTTTCGTCATCCCACTCTAAATAGGATCAGCACAGCATGTGAGTTATCTATCCATTTTACACGATACTTTATCATCTCAACCATCAGGTACATCTTTATTCTTTATTAGTCATATTTGGATTCACACACTCCGTTCATCTGTCACGTCCAATTTCCTTCGAAACTACTCGACCGATTGAGCTCAAATTGGCTGCACATATGTCAATTAGTAATCCAAAGCTGAACAATCTGGACATATAACATAAATAAAAGAATTAAAAACATGGTAAATTTGAAAATTTAAGAAAAGTTTCGTGTGAAATTAAAATATTAAATGAAAGAGCTTATTGTGAGAATCATCCATATTTTGCTCATAATTTTATGACATAATCAATCTTGAAGTAATTGAAAATGTGGTCAACCATTACCTCATCTCATTTCCAAAACTATCGAGCTTAAAATTTTGAAAGACTGCTTATATTTTTTTTATATATAAAATTTAAGGTAATCGTTAAAACAACATACAAATTACATCTTACATCGAATTATATCATAATAAGGAAGCCTTGGTGAGCAAGTTTGACGCACTAGTCCCACGGGGGTTTGTAACTTGAAGGATGAAATTATTGCAAATCAGAATGTCACTTAGTCGGGCCAAGTTTGTCCTCTCGTTATTTTGTAATGGTGCTGTGTATTCCGCATCCATTATTTCATTCTCCGCGCCTCACACATCAAAGGTGCCTGTAATTGCAAAGCGTGAACCCTGTACGTACGGGTATCGGCTCAAAAACCAGTGCGAGCTAAGCTTAGCAATAATTTCATTGTAGAGAAGTCCACGCCGTTGGATAAAGATATCCGATTAAAATAAATCATTTACATTTAGAGCTTTACTAAGCAATATTTTTTCTTTTTTTTTGGTACTTTAAAACGATAAGTTAAGATTTTTGCAAGATATTGAACGTCATTTTAATAATTGATGTCCGTAAGATGATGTTTTGTCCTCGACATCTCGGGAAGTCCTCCTAGCTGATGACATAGGTATAAATTATATTTTTTTTAATTTTTCTCTACCAACAAGCTGTTTTGCAAAGCATTGGCATTGTTATTTGTCCCATAAAATGTACACAACGCCATACGAGTATTGTCTATACTGAAGTCATCTGGCTCTAAGGAGCTTAGTGGCCCGGCAGAAGTGCACTTAATTAGCGCTTTCGCAAGTTATGTGAGACCGGGCGTGGTCCGCACTTGGATGGGTGACCACAAGTGGTATAAACTTTTATCGAGCTCCTCCGTACTTCAAAGGCTCGTATAAGCTGTTAGTTCCGACTGTCATCATTGTATGGCACTTATCAAGCTATGTCAAATGCCTCAGAAAAATATGACACTACTGTCATCCACTAACACACACGAAATACAAACAAACATCTTGCTTCTTGCTCTTAAGAAGGGCTTAAGCTGTATAAAAATTGTGATTACTTATTTTGCTAAATATATAGCCAATCTCACACTGGTCATCCGGCGTCAACATTTTAAAACCGTCCTCTTTTTCATCACAAAGCCATGTTTGTAACCTCGCAGTCCTGTCCAATTAGCGACACGTCAAACCTACCGTAATGTTACGTTTTAACGACAAATTAACTTTGTTCCGTCACATTTATATGATCACGGTTTGTCAAAACTAGCTAGAGCGGAAATCGAACATTGTGAATGCTAAAACAATTTGTTTTGATTTTTCGTTCACCATTTGAGGACAATTACGGACTTGTAGTTTTTGGCGCTGCGTAGCTGCCTCTCTGTCCTCTTGTATAAAAAATGTTGTAGAAAAAAACGACAAGAACGGTTGGGAGTCTCTTCTTTTTTTTTACATACGACATTCATAACGTTAGTAAGGAAACGAGTAGTAGCGGTACGCTAACTCAAAAAATTTAAGACAATTGTTGCCCCAAAATTAGGCCAGAATTAGGTACAGATCAGAAAAAAAACACTAAGCACAAAATTTCTAAATTAATTGAACTAAAATTTAACGATGGGGACATTAAGGGTGCTGCTGACCTTCTTTTTTCTACTGACGTAGTTGCACCAGATACTCCAGAGACCTACTCCGCCTTGTTATCGAAACATCCTCAACCATTAGTAACATCTTGCTTGCCAGAAGCCCCCGGACCTGCGGAGCGCACACTAGAGACTACACCGGAAGAGATACGAGCCGCGATTATGTCCTTCAGAAAGGGCTCTGCTGGCGGACTCGATGGCATGACACCGCAGCACCTTAAAGATCTTGTCTGTGGTGCATCAGGTGACGCTGGCTCTTCCCTCCTAGGAGGCCTGACGTGGCTCGTAAATCTTATGCTTTCGGGTAAGGTCTGTAAAGACATACTAGAAGTACTCTATGGGGCCAACTTATGTGCGCTTCGGTAAAAAGACGGTGGCATTCGCGCTATTACTGTGGGTAACACAATCCGCCGCATAGCTTCCAAAATCTGCTGTAGGCATATCATTCTCAATCTACAACAAGAGTTTCAACCAACCCAGTTAGGTTTTGGAACTAAAGGGGGATGTGAGGCTGCCGTTCATGAGGCCCGCACCTTTCTTAATTGTGGCGGAGGCGAAGTGTTCTTAAAGGTTGATGTGAAAAAAGCTTTTAACTTCTTGGATAGGGGCGCTCTGCTGACTGAAGCCAAAAATTTAATTCCGAGCACTTATTCTTATTTGTGGCAGTGCTACGGTAAACCAACCAGCTTCGTATACAATGGCCAGCCCATTGAATCGGCGGTCGGCTGTCAGCAGGGTGACCAGCAGGGTATTTTTAGTTTGGCTATACATCCTTATATCAAAGTTTGGCTTCAAAATTCAACGTTTGGTACCTGGATGACGGGTCCTTAGGTGGGGATGCTGCATCAGTTTTATTGGATTTAGACAAAATTATAAAATACTTTGGCAATATCGGATTAGAACTAAATTTTTCAAAATGTGAATATTTCATAAATAAATGACAACGTCTCTCTAGAATCTCGCAACGATCTAAATTCTAAATTTAATGAATTGGCTTCAGGTATAAAAATTATAAATGAGCAGTCACTCGGCCTCCTGGAGTCACCGGTGCTGGAGGATTCCTTCACAAAATTTGTAGATGAAAAATTAATAG
This sequence comes from Acrobasis suavella, assembly GCA_943193695.1. Lineage (NCBI taxonomy): Eukaryota > Metazoa > Arthropoda > Insecta > Lepidoptera > Pyralidae > Acrobasis > Acrobasis suavella. The sequence continues at coordinate 39,134,802 of OW971928.1, forward strand.
CTTTTGAAGACTCCTCCAGACGCCTAACGGACATCAATCCCCACATGGCATATTCGATCATACAACTCTGTCTCTTTATACCCAAGACCACCTACACACTCCGTTGTACACCACTTTGGACCTATAACCATCTTTTGACTGTGCTCGATGTAACAGTCCGACACTTTAACCAATATTTTAAATTGTAAACTAGATGACACAAGTTGGATCCAAGCAACATTACCAATTCGCCACGGTGGTCTTGGAATCAGAAAAATTGCAAGTGTAGCACTTCCAGCGTTCCTGTCCTCAGTCTATAGCACGGCTAACCTCGTCGGTAAGATTTTAGGCCCATCGTTAAGCGACGTAGGAGTAGCCGGCTTAGCTGTGGCCAGGGATGCTTGGATTGGTGCAACCGGTCCGGGCCATGGGCCCTCGAATCCGGCTTCGCAGCGGCGCAATGGGATGAGCCTCTCTGCCTACTTTTTCAGAAACAACTATTAGATAAACAAAAAGTGAGGTGGAGAGGTCTCGTCTCTTAGCCAGCTGTGAGCCGGAGTCGGGTTACTCGTTAAATGCCATACCGTCGGCAAGTAAAGGCACCCTCTTGGAGAGAACTACATTTAGTTTAGCGGTCAGTCTCCGATTAGGGGCTAGAACGAATAAGCCACATCGCTGTAGCTGTGGTGGGGATGTCGATTCCTTGGGTCACCACGGCCTGGCTTGTCGTCGCAGCGCAGGGCGTATTTCACGTCACGCCACCTTGAATGACGTCATCCGTCGGGCTCTTGCCAGTGCCGGTGTGCCAGCAATTTTAGAATCTAATGGTATCACGCGGGACGATGGCAAGAGGCCCGACGGCATGACGCTCATCCCTTGGAAGAACGGGCGGTCGCTTGTGTGGGATGCTACATGTGTAGACACTGTAGCTCCATCCCATGTACGAGCGACTGCTCGAAAAGCAGGCGCAGCAGCGACGGCAGCGGAAGCCATCAAGAGGCGCAAATATTCGGCTCTAGGGGAGCCGTATATATTTGTGCCTTTTGCAGTGGAGAGGCTTTGAGGTGCGAAAGCTCGTCAAATTTATAAGGAAATTTCCGCACGCCTGATCGACGTTTCGGGGAACCCAAGGGCCGGCGCGCATTTCGGACAGCGTCTAAACATTACTATTCAACGCAGAAATGCCGCCAGTCTCTTGAGTACTTTGCCCTGTGACGGCAGCGATTCGGCCTCCATTTTTATATAATTTAATATAAGTTTTTTTTTATTTAATTATTTTTATTTTATTTAGCTTTAATTGAAGAAGGTAGTATTTTAGTTTGTATAGTTTTAATTAAGTATTTTTTCTTCCTATATTGTATATATGTTTTTGGACCAAATTAGATCACTATGTCACTTTCTTGTAGATGTCAAAAGGAGTGACTATAAGAGGACAAACATCAGCATTAGGTAATTAGGTATGGGCAGAAATGACGTAATAAAAAATTGTCTGCCCCGTTAGGGATAAAGACGTCATTGTGTGTGTGTGTGCGTGTGTGTACACGTTTTCCAACAATATTTTTGACAATAGGCATAAACTAACACGGACAATAGGCATAACAACAGCGATGAAATGTATGTAACAGCGACTCTTTTTTCGCGATTTGCATTCCTGTTTGCAGGTTTATACAATATACATACTGACAATAACTAACATTTTTGATCTATTTTATAATACAAATAAATTATTCTTGATTTAAGATTGGTTATTTGTTTTGATGGACATAACATGAACAATGAATATAGGCCTGTGAAAATTATCTTAAAATTCAAACATCACATCGACGAGGAGTCAAGCCAGATAAATATTCAATTTTTTTATTATTTTATCTCTACTCCGAAAGCACTGGAATTTTAGTCTGAAATCCTTTATTTCCTGAACCAGATCTGTCGGATTTCTTTACTTATCAAATTGTGCGCCAATGGGCTGATCGCTCGAATTTCCATAAAACTCAACTTTGAAGCATCCTTCTCTATTGTGATTTAATTTTCGTTCTCGTGAAAATGTAATGAATGACACACTTTTAGAAGTTGCGATAACCCTTGACAAAAAGTACAATGAGGCAAAGAGTTAATTTCTTCTCAAATCAATTTTTTTTGGGAGTTTTTGGCGGGAAGTCAAGGGGTTCAGTTGGAGTTTGCTTTAAATTATTTTGCAAATTGATTCTAGTGGACTTTATAATATAAAATCGTTTAGTGTTATAAATGCTAATGCTCATGGACAATATGTAAAATGGTTAAAGTGGACACTCATAGTGCGGCTGTAGTGATATTTATTTGCGGACTGTGGTGGGTGTCTTTAGACGCCGTCCGCCACTCATTCGGCTATGAAAACCAGTGGACTCGTATAGATTTGTTGCCAGAAGCTCCCTTGATCTAGCTGACTTCAAAATAGCATGACGTCACGCTTTTGTATTTCATAAAAATTTTAAAGAAAATGTTTGTTTTGGCATTTATACGAAAGTTTCTGATTTGACTTGTTGTCATCAACCGAGCGTGGCTCTTAAAGATTGGGACACGCACAGCAGCACGGAACAGCACTTTCCTATGCTACTATCCTTTTCTGTCGCTCAGAACCGTCATTTACTAGAACGAGAGAGAAAGACGGAACGCCGCGGAACCGTAAATGTAGAATAAGAAGGGACTGCCGAAGAGCGTCATGTGTTTACTACTGGCCGCTGCTTGACATGAATATAACAATTATTTATCATAATTGGGATGTCTCTCTTCTCTAACAGTTCGAATCCATAATCTATTTTAATCTCTTGGCTAGCGTACAATGTGCTCGATGATTAAATTTGCTGTTAGGCGGTTTCCACAATATGTGGGAAAGTTTAAACTTGTTTCCGAAATATTGAATTCCATCAGTAAAGATAGATAAATAATTGATTGTTAGAATTGCCATTTTTTGTAAATCTACACTTTGTAGGATGCTTTCGATTATTATCCTACGCAAATAGCTGGAGCTTTAAAGTACTAAAATAATATTTCTTTGGAAAAGGCTACTTTGAAATCTTTTTAGGGTTCCGCACCCCTAGAGGTTTACTCGTGCGTGTGGCTGTCCGTCCGTCTGTCACAGCTAATTTTCTTCGAAGTACTGGACCAAATCACGTGAAATTTGGCAGGATGGTGTAATCCTATGACCCAAACAAATATGTTCAAAGTAAATAAATATTTCTTAAAATAAGGGTCGTTTGCGGGGGACAAATTAAGAAATTAAAAAAAAATGTTTTGCAAACCTTCCTACGTATCATATTATATCAAATGAAAGGGCTCGTTATGAGGATCTCAAAAATATTTTTGTTATTAAGTATTGTGAAATATATAGCTTTGATTTTATTCATGAAAGAAGACGAAAATTGATCATTCCACCCCCATGATCATCCTACCCCTCTGAACTCCGACACAACTGAGCCTAAAATTTCGAAAATAAAAATACAAAATATAGTGCTTTGCTTGTAGATTACAGGAAAACCTATAAGAATTCTATTAATTGAATATAAATTAGTAAACTCAATATAATACCGTCACTTATGGAGAATAGTTCACTAAAACACACTAGATAGCGCTAGTAGTAGTAAACTCGCGTCTTACTATGAGGATTTCAAATGTGATATTTTGCATTAATTTAAAATCTTTGACATTGTAAGGAACCCTCTCCACGCGAGTTCAACTCGCACTTGGCTGGTTTTTAAATTTGGACTACGGGATTTTCCATTAATAATCACATCATTATAGTTTATATACGTATTTAAATTATACGCTATTTCTACTAAAGTAAGTTATACGATAAAAAATATTCACATAAGTTTTTACCGTATCGATATCTATTATAAATAATACTTAGAGTTTTGGTTCTATGGTCAAGATATAATACATATTTTTTTTTCAATCATCGTACAAAGCGAGCTTAATTCTCCAATTCTACTTGTTTGAATATAGGTAAGTATGTTATATATCGGGTGCTTGAGTATGTTAGGTATTTGTGATACAAATAGTTTGGTTAACTTTGGTAAGATAGTAGTCAGACGACTAGATGCGGGTTTGCCGTGGACGCACCTCTACGTCGCGTCACACGTACACGATCGTATTTATCAACGATAATTAGCAATGAATATATCCGACAGTTAATTAGTTTCAACCTATTTATGCGATTTGAATTAGTGACGTGTTTGATCATATAATCGCCGGGACGCTCGGTAATGGTTTATGATAGGATGGAGCTTGTGATATGTTGGTAGTTTGACTTTTACGATTTTGGGTTTGGGACACCGGTTTCAGGTGTAGAAATACTGGGTCTTACGAGCCCACGTAGAGTATAACGACGTGATGATGATTTCCGCAAGAACCCAATCAGTCTCCAGTGGCGTGGCAATTAAATACTTACCTAATTAGGTTCTATATACGTTAATAAGCCGTTCAATGTCTGGCTTACAATTCGCATATTTTTATTTCTATTGACTTAGTGGGAGTAACATGTCTAAGCATGTATACAATATGTAACAAAAACCCTGTCCGAGAGCAACTCAGACCATCAATATGAACAACTTTTCTAATAGGATCAATTCTTAAAACTCGAAGAAAAATCGGATTTTCGTCAAAATGTCGATTTTTTATAATCAATATGTCATTGTGAGTGTATTTGAATAATAACCAGCGAAAAGTTTCGTACTTTGAACATGGGTGTTTGCAATCCAGTCATGCTATTCGTTTACGGCTTATGAAAATAGTGAATGGACAATTTATTACGCGGTGCGGTGATACACGTAGGTTATAATGATTTTATTGTTGTAAGTAACAAATGCCTTTATATTAGAATCCCCAAAGGGAACTCAATGGGATAGGGGATGGGATTTTAAGGAAGCCCTGCGCCTGCTGTCTACTCACTAGGGAATATAGACGCGTACTTTTAAGTGTTTTTATTCTTATTTTCCCTCAAATAATGGCCCTCAAATTCAAGATATAATGGCTATAGCAGGCGCGCGCATATCGCTAGGCCTTGCTGAGGTACAGACTTCTTGAGATTTTTTAAAGTTTAGAATTTAATTCCCTGGGTTTTTCTTTAGCTGACGTCCCAAAGAAATAGAGATTGTCGCAGCAGAAGTTAATTAAGTAAAGCCTTTGTTCTAGCTGACCACAAGCAGCTTTCAGTTTTTCCAGCAGTCACTTGCCGCTGGATTAAATTTAATAAAAAGCTATGCTCAACAGCTCCGTTTAATCAAGGAAATTGTGGGCTTTTTAATGCTGTAAAGCAAGTTGTTCTGGGGAAACAGAATTTCGAAAAGTCGTTTCATAAAAATATATCCATCTATTTGTTTAATTAAAATAAATGTGTCTGGTCTTATTTCGCTTTTCAATATTTAGTATTATCTTTTCAATACTTATCAGTATTAAGAACGAATCAACACATATCTTTTACTAAAATAGATTTAGCAAATCTTGATATTTTAATGAATAAGATTAGAATTTTAATAAAAAAATTTTATGACTATGACTACTTACTATAAATACTATGACACTGTAAGAAAATTTCTGTGCCGTGTAGTTTCGGCGTAGAATAGGACAACTCTATCTCTTTCTTTCGTAAGACGACGTCTGACTACCAAAGTTCTAAGGACAAACATACGTGCAGTAATTGCATTCCAAAGGAGAGGAATTCGCTGGCTTGATGGGAGTATGAACTAATGACGCTCTCGCAAGTAAAGTAAAACCGGACGTGGTTCGCACTTGGATGGGTGACCACAACTAGCACAAAAAATCTTGAGATCCTTCTTGCTTTGGAAGGCATGTTTAAGCAGTGAGCTCCCGGCTGGCGTCATTAAATGGCAGTCGTTAAGCAGGTGTCTCTAAGCAGCTTGAATAATCGGAATCTAGTTACATTTAGAATGTGCCATGTAGTCCAAATTTTACTTTTATCACATGTAGGATGACTGGTAGAAAAAGTCTGCCTGTTACAATTATTTAATAAAGAAAAATCGTAGAAGAAGATCGTCGGTCGCAATACCCTATTAAGTTCTTGACATAAATATCCTGCAACTGGAGCCATGCGATCAAATATATTTGCATCCAGTGCAGTACATCACAACTAGTGAACATAATTTGCAAACGCCGAGCAGGGGCAATATCTTGTATTAATTATTAAATGCACCGCTCAGCAAGCCGGGATGCGCATTTGCAAACAGTATTTCTATTTTTGTGGATTTTGCTACTAAAATTTATGAATAGATTTAGATGTTCAGAGACAAATATATTGCATCAGAGACAAATAATAAATTCACAAGAGAAAACAGCAGTTATCAAGATTGTTTTTTACAATGAGATATTTGTACAGAATCTCCTAGTTTTCCTTCGATGACATTAAAACATAAGTAAAGTTATATTATTAATTAGTTCTTCTCTTCACAGCTATTAAATTGTTATTATATGTAGATATATATGTAAGTATTGTATAAGTAGATATTTGTTCTGAAATTTATAATAGGTTGGGGAAAAAGTCTTTTCGCATTTTATATGAAAATTCAAAACATTTTTTAATATAGTTTATTTACATTTAACTAAAGTATGTAGGTACCATTTTGTTCGATAACTTTTTGCCATCTTATGGGTAGGGACATGATCCCATTGCTATAGAAATTTTGGGGCTTCTGATCAAAAAACTGTGTCAAGTAGTTTTGGCAGTCCTCTCGTGATGTTAACCTGACACTGCCTAAAGTATTCTGAAGAGACCGAAACAGGTGGAAATCTGAAGGTGCCAGGTCAGGACTATACGGCGGAAGCATTAACACCTCCCAGCCAAACTCTCTTAATTTTTGCTGAGTGGTTAAAGATGTGTGAGCGTTATCATGATGAAAAACCACACCCCTTCTGTTGATTAATTCCGGCCGCTTTCTCTCAACTTCTTGCTTTAATCTTATCAGTTGTTCGCAGTAGAGTTTTGAATCGATGGTCCTGCCTGGTAGTTACAGCTCATAATGAATAATGCCCTTCCAATCCCACCACACACAGCATCACCTTGTTGCGAGTTAACCCGGGTTTCGCCACAGTCTGTGAAGCCTGACCGGCCTTTGACCATGACCTTTTTCGCACGTTCTTGTCTTACGTGATCCACTTTTCATCACCAGTTATCAATTTCTTCAAAATGGTTCGTTCTCATTACGTCGTAATAAAGAATCACAAATGAGTACACGGTTCATTAGGTTTCTTTCAGAGAGCTCGTGAGGTACCCAAATATCGAGCTTTTTTGTGTACCCATTTTTTTTTCAAATGCGCCAAAACTGTTTTGTGGTCAATTCCCAGTTCTTCAGCTACGTCGTAACTACTGATATGCCTATCTTGCTTCACTTTTTGAAAAATAGCATCCATTTTACCCGCAACAGGGCGACCAGAGCGACGTGCATCTTTAACATCAAAATTTCCGGATTGAAAACGCTTAAACCAAATTTATGCTACTCTCACAGACACTGCACTAGGTCCATAAACATCGCAAATTTTTTTCGCGGCTTTTTTACCTTTTTGGTAGTAAAATTTTAAAATGTATCTAATTTCTTCATTAGATTCACTCATCTTGACGGTAAGAAAAACAAATGAAAATCACGCATTTTCCTAATTTGAATTTGGAATTATCTTCTTTAAAATTTAAACTTTTAAATGATACCAAAACCAGCCAGGTACAAATAGTATAACCAAAGGGGTTTTATAACAAGTTCATACATACTATATGCGAAAAGACTTTTTCCCCAACCTAATATATAATAGGTATATAATGCAATTGTATATTATACAGTAATACTTTATAATGTAAGTATATTGTATTGCTTTTTTGAGCCGCATAATATTCTCTGTTTATCCCTATGATTGAATGGGAGAAAATGCTCTTAGCATTAAGTCCGCAAATTGTTAAAAGTATGTTTGTACTTTGGAACAATATAGTTTGATAAAATAAAATAAATAATAATTAATTTAAAAAATTATTAAATATATTATACTGATATCTTGAGTATAATATCTCTAATACCATAGCCAAATCTATTTCAGTACCATGGTTGTTTTTTAATAAATCAACTTTACTATTGACCGCCCATTGTACATTTTAATGCCTTTTTTTGTGTGTACTTGTATATTTTAAATATTGTTTTTTTTTTGGTGTAAAATAAAGTATTACTCATTTACTTGCTTACCTCATTCACACCAAAGAAACAAATATGTAAGATAGGGTTTTAAATCATATCTGTTTTTTTTAATGCTAAGTAGTTCGATCATGTTGGTCTAGAAAGAAAGTTTAGAATACTTCTCTTCTTCGCTATAAAAGCCGATAGAAGGAAGGGGTGAAAATCATAGTCTAGCCGCCTACATGCTCACCATCACGCTTAAAGAACAGTCTTACGACTATAGGCTCTGAACACCATGTTAGGCCTTTTTCAAATTGTCCTGGGTCCAGGGTGTTTATATATATATATGTATTTGTTATAAAATATAGTTCGTTGAGTTAGTATCCCATAGCTCAATCAGTGTCATTTGTCCGTATATATTTATTTATTATTATTTATTATAACGACGTAATTTCTTCATCTGTACGACTGTTAGTACATTCTTCAAAATGTCCTACCCTTTTTACTAAACAACGAGTAGCTAACTATACTACCATTTACGCAATACTTTTCTGTAATAGGCTTTGTAAATACGTAGTCATTTTCCCTGGGGATTGTACGTAACTCAGCCGGGTAACGCTAGACTCACTGTGGGCAATGAGCTGAATGAACGTTGTAATTTTAGAGCTCTGATGATATATCTACTAACTACCTAAGCTTGCCAAAGGATGTCGTAAGCCATGCGTTCTGGAGAAGAAAAAACAGGGATACAGGGACCATTCTTATTCTTATCGAATGTGTTATTTCTAACACAGTGTCAGATTTTTCAAGTTGCTTAAGAGCATCTGACGTAGCTCAATGACTATTATGTAGTGACCATAATCATTTTTAAGGTTCCGCACCCAAAGCACTCAGACTCCCCTGTCAGTCAGTCCGTCCGTCTGTCCATCTGTCTGTCCGTCCGTCTATCTGTCTCCAGGCTGGACCGTAATAGCTAGACAGTTGAAATTTTTTACAGATGATGTATATCTATTGCCAATATAACAACAAATACTAAAAATAGAATTAAATAAATATTTCAGGGATTATTTATTTTCCCAAGTAAAGTAACACAAGACGTGGTTCGCACTTGGATGGATGGGTGACCACAATTAGCACAAAAAATATCTTGATATCCTTCTTGCTTTGGAAAGCATGTGAAGCAGTCAGAACCCGGCTGCCGTCGTTAAATGGCAGTCGTTAATATTAATATTTATTTTATTCTGAAGGGATTATATATATTTTCATTTATTTTTTATATGTTTTTTCCCATACAACAAACATTTTTTGTAGATAATGGTAAGGAACTCTTCGTGCGCGACATCGACTCGCACTTGGCCGGTTACTACAACTATATAATAGGTTGGGGAAAAAGTCTTTTCGCATTTTATATGAAAATTCAAAACATTTTTTAATATAGTTTATTTACATTTAACTACTATGTAGGTACCATTTTGTTCGATAACTTTTTGCCATCTTATAGGTAGGGACATGATCCCATTGCTATAGAAATTTTGGGGCTTCTGATCAAAAAACTGCGTCAAGTAGTTTTGGCAGTCCTCTCGTGATGTTAACCTGACACTGGCTTAAGAATTCTGAAGAGACCGAAACAGGTAGAAATCTGAAGGTGCCAGGTCAGGACTATACGGCGGATGCATTAACACCTCCCAGCCAAACTCTCTTAATTTTTGCTGAGTGCTTAAAGATGTGTGTGGTCTAGCGTTATCATGATGAAAAACCACACCCCTTCTGTTGATTAAATCCGGCTGCCTTCTCTCAACTTCTTGCTTTAATGTTATCAGTTGTTCGCAGTATAGTTCTGAATTGATGGTCCTGCCTGGTGGTAACAGCTCATGATGAATAATGCCCTTCCAATCCCACCACACACACATCACCTTGTTGCGAGTTAACCAGGGTTTCGCCACAGTCTGTGAAGCCTGACCGGCCTTTGACCATGACCTATTTCGCACGTTCTTGTCGTACGTGATCCACTTTTCATCACCAGTTATAATTTTTTTCAAAAATGGTTCGGTCTCATTACGTCGTAATAAAGAATCACAAATGAGTACACGGTTCATTAGGTTTCTTTCAGAGAGCTCGTGAGGTACCCAAATATCGAGAATTTTTGTGTACCCATTTTTTTTCAAATGCGCCAAAACTGTTTTGTGGTCAATTCCCAGTTCTTCAGCTACGTCGTAACTACTGATATGCCGATCTTGCTCCACTTTTTCAAAAATAGCATCCATTTTATCCGTAACAGGGCGACCAGAGCGACGTGCATCATTGACATCAAAATTTCCGGATTGAAAACGCTTAAACCAAATTTGTGCTACTTTCACAGACACTGCACTAGATCCAAAAACATCGCAAATTTTTTTCGCGGCTTGCGTTGCATTTTTACCTGTTTGGTATTAAAATTTTAAAATGTATCTAATTTCTTCATAAGATTCACTCATCTTGACGGTAAGAAAAACAAATAAAAATCACGCATTTTCCTAATTTGTATTTGGAATTATCTTCTTTAAAATTTAAACTTTTAAATGATACCAAAACCAGCCAGGTACAAATAGTATAACCAAAGTGGTTTTATTACAAGTTCATACATACTATATGCGAAAAGACTTTTCCCCCAACCTAATATTAAAGTGCAGGTTTCCTTACGATGTTTTCCTTCACCTAAATCAAGTTGTGGTAGTTGAGGATGACCGTACATGAGAAAAAACTCAAAAGTTACAAGTCACGCTTACTGAGGGTCGAAATCGTGCCGGCAGACGCAGAGCCATTGTCTAACTGCTCGGCCACCACCACTTCATCCAAACTGACTGTTGTAACGATTCGCAAATACACACTCGTTATTTCCATTCTCAAATACTTTACAAACTCGCAGGAATGTTTTTATCCTTTTTTTCAGTCGGATAAAATATTATAGTAATTGACAAAAGAGAAGAAATTCGAGGGAAATAAAAAGAAGCTTGAATCGAAACTGACAGAGAAAAAATAGTTTTGTTTTGGAGTTGAAGTAATTTTGTCACGGAAAATAATAGTTATCTTCCCAAAGATTTATTTGCAGAGAATTTTGTGGAAACTTTAAGAAGCGGTAAAGGTTTAAAGATCGACCACAGGCGTGGATTGCTTAGGGCATCTATTAGTCTAAATCCGTCACTGTATACGAGGACAAACCGGGGTAAGGTTTTAATTCTATACTATTTAAAGAAGATTATCACAAGAGGATACGGATCTTCAGATGAGATGAAAGGAATTATGAGGAAAAGGTATTTAAACTTTTGATTCCAATTTTACTACCAAGTCAACCCTATTTTTAGATACGGTGTTTGCATTGAAAGTATGTATGTCAACTAAGATGAGAGAGTTAAAATCTTTCTTCTAGCCTTTGCCCTACATTGGACATAGAATAGCAATATGATGATGAGACCTATGTGGGACATTATAAAGATGACAACAACAATGTATGATTCCTATGTGGAATGAATTAATCGATATATGTCTATTTCCTGTGTTTTCTCTAATCTGAGTTTATTATAGTTTTCTTTAATAAAAACGACACGACGAGTTTACGATGAGATGATATGATCTATGAGGATTCACCTATTCTGTAAGTGACTTGTACTAACAAACTCTGTTGTAATCTATTGACTGGATTATGGTCGAAAGGATCTTAGATTCTTATGTTCCAAAGGAACCTGAACAACGTTTACATTCTCTGAAGATAACATATTTATTACAGTCATTGACTTGAAGATACTCATACTCAACTGTTACATCAGATACCACTGATATGTTTAATGTTAACTGATATCGTTATAAGTACTTTACCACACGAATACTTATTCTTCCTAGAGTATTGTCATCAAAGCTGGAGTTATGTAAAATGATTCAATTTCAGAAAGCAATAGCTTTGTTATTATACTTACTTACTTACTCTGGTTGACTGGCTTGTACAGTGGAGTGGTGATTTGTCTTGGAAAAGTCGAGACTTGAGGTTGGATTGAATAATTCTGATACTTATCTATATATTATTTTAGGCCACTTAAACAGGCTGTGTTGACACTTTACTGAGTTATGCTAAAGTCACGCTCAGAGGGTTTGTTTCTCACTGCAGAGCAAAGAAACTCCCTTCGTCATCGTCAGTGTTATATACACACTTGTTTAGAGAAGCCTATTTCGTCATAAACATTCCCTTTGAACATAGAAAAGTTATGTTCTGGAATGAAGTCTACTGACTAAGAGACTTATATTATGTGAACAACATTTATTAGAATTATCTAAACCGATTCTGGTTGAGGCTTATCTTTGGACATTGTTGTCATGCCTGTTAAATAAGCTAAGTCTAAATAGACTTTTAACTATGTATTCTAATTGCTGTTTTAACATAATATCAAAGATATTATGATGTTCTATGAAACACGGAGAAGTCGTGTAGAACAAATAAAACTACCTACTGACTAAGAGGTATTTCTTAAACAATATTACAAATGATGTATACTATGGAATTAAGCTTCTATTGCTGTCTAAATTACTTCTACTCATCTTCATGAAACCTTATAATCGCAGTATTTATTATTACAGTATTTATTGATTACACTCATATATATTGACAAGACAGACTATAACAAATATTTGTAGAATTCTCTTCTAGCAATCAGTTTCCAGTTGATTTGATATAATACTTTGACGCTCAGACCGGGATACTGTATAAGTACAGATCTCGAAGCTGCTGGAAACGCTTGGCGAGCTTTACTCGCATTCCTTCCTATGTCTCTTGCCTGAAAAGGCTTATTAGAGTTAATATTTATGTATGATACTGAGCATTTGCAGTCCCTCGGATAAAGAGTGTCAGTCTGGGTCGAACTCACAGGATGACGCGGAATTTGGCGGGGCGTCTCCTTTATCCGTTATAAAATAATGAGCGAATGTCTATAATATAAATATGTATATGTAAGTCTAACCTTCTACATAAAGAACAGAACATGCTACAGAACTTCATCTCTCTGATTCTCTAATTTTTTTTAATTATTTAATACAGAATCCTAAATAAAACTGATTTATGTATACTATGAGTAGTGGAACGAAACGTGCTGCGCTAGAATCTGAGTTACTACTTTGTACAACTTGGGTCCACTACAATGACGATCACCGCCTAAACTCAGGACTCACCAAGCTCGAGATAATGATTGATTAAGAGAGGTCTCATGGTAAATTAAGGTATTTATAATTTATTTCTTAAGTTTATAGATAATTTAAATAGGTTAGGGTTTAGGATGTTACATCTTTGTGCTGAGTGCCAGGATGTTTCATCCAGGTTGTTACACTGTGGTACTTAGGACCATGGGGCCAGGGACAGGAGACCTCCTTGAGAATGTTGCACAAAGGATTCACAACGATGCAGTAAAATGCAGTCGTACTTAGCACATGTTTGTACTTAATCCTTTATTATGTACTTATAATCTACAAAACCATTCATTTCATTCAGCAATGAATCACTAAAATTCAAATTTCCGAGAAAATCTTCCATGAACACTGACAAAAGGCTGTACGATGACATGTGATTCGCAGATCACAGAAGCAATTTAAAGATAAACTCGTGTATAACGGAACTGAATGGCACCAACACGACGAGAATAACGGACCTTTGTGCGGACCTTATCGAATTTTTCTCAGGTTTATTATAAAGCGGGACAATGCTCCGTGTCGCTTTCCTTGAGGCTGGGGGCATATTAAATGTATCAGGTTCGGCTATCTTCTATTACGTACATAGATACTTACATATTATTCACCTGTTTCTTGGTATCCTGTTTCATGGGAGTAAGCAGAGACTATAGATCTTTGAACGATCCTTGCAATCTTTATATTTTATTATTTGTGTAAATTGCAAGAGGTTGACTAGCTATGCTTAACCATATGGAATTCATAGAAATGAGTAGATTGGTGGAAGAACAAAAATCTCAGCAGTGTGCACCGCGCTTTGTGCGAAGATCTCATAGCTGGTTTAGAAGGTACAAGATGGATAGCATATTACAATACGGTCATTCATATCATTTCTGGTCACATTTTACAAAAAGTGACCAGAAATGAAATGTCATGTCTGACTTTAAACGAGTTGTACCTACTACACGATACATGCATCGTCGACATCGATAAAATATATATTGTGATTATGAACTTTTATTCATGTTAATATATATTAATAAATAAATACTAAAAACAATCTAATCTCTTTGTTCCTAGCGGGGTAGAGGTTCTGGTGATGGAAGTAAAATGTCTCTAATTACATGGGAAATCGGTCTTCTGATTTTCAATTTCAACTATAAACATATATTATTCTACGAACGTGACGCCTTGACAGATATTTGTATAATTATAAAAAATTACAATAGTTTTCCAAAATTGATTTCGTTGATTGTCAGTAAAAGAAGCGACATTTTACTGAGTTCAAGTTTGAATTTGAACTTAATTGTGTGTGTGTTTAAACACCATGTGTGTAGAAAGTTCTTCATTTTCACGTAAATTAAAACGCGCCTCTGCTTTTTTTGTATAAAACGTGTTGGCTCAAAATATTTACTTAACACAGTACAAAACTTTTTGGGTGTCCAACCCGATCTATTTACAATGGATAAGTATCAATTTTTCTTTATAATTGACATTTGTTGGGAATCTGTAAAAATAATAAGTTATCAATTACTTTTACTACAATAATAGAGTACTTATTATGCGTTTGATCCTACTAATATTGACGTCTGATTATGTTTTATAAGGAATTGCGCTATACTGATAAAATTGTATTATCTCGATATAAAAATATATAATGCGTGATTTGAAATGGTTTATTGGTGAAGTTGCGAATAAAATATTGACTAACAGGTACAGGATGAGTCTAACAAGATTACCTATAAAAAGCTTATTTATTGGGATTATTGTTTGTTGTTGTGTCGTAGTCGGTGTCCAATCGTAATATTTATTTATTTACCAATTTATGTACACGGAAAATTTATACAGTGAATACATCAAATAAAAGTTGTACAAAGGCACTACTTATCTCAAAAGAGTTCTCTTCCAGTAGGCCTGTGAGAGGAGATATTTATGTAAGAGAGGCATACGGGCGTGTTTATACATAAGATAAAGGATGAAGAAAATTAAGATGACATAAAACTACTCTAACTACAAATAAACACACATATATTACACATATACTTAAATAAATACATATGTCTATTTAGAAGAAATTATAATATATACTTAATATTAACAATATAAATTACAATTGTATGTTTATCTATTTATGTATCTGTTATAAAATATAGTATCGTTGAGTTAGTATCCTATAACACAAGTCTCGAACTTACATTGGGGCTAGCTCAATCAGTTTTGTTTGTTATAGTGTTAGTGTTATATAATAAGATGATTCCAATAAATAATGATCTAGATTTACGTATAGCAGGTGGTAATGAGTTCCATAGTCTGACTGACGAGAAGGAGTAGGAAAAGGTAACGGTGTTGTGAGAAGGAAATTTAAGAAAAGATCTTAGGTGGGATCTGCAAGGAGAATTTGGAAGATATAAAAACGAGAAACGCTCTCGCTGATAGGAGGGGAAAGAAGGATAGTGTTGCACGTTGAAAAGTAGATGAGAATGCGACTGTCTCTGCGGAGCCGTATAGGCAACCATTTCAGCTCAATCCAAATATGAAACGGATGCACAGATTTAGCAAACGTTCCAGTTTGTCTAATAGATCTTCTGTTACATCCAAGAAGCAAGTATCAGCGTATTGCAAGATTGGGCAAGAGAAATCTTAGTCTTAAAGGGCAAGAAGAATTAGAGAGGTCCAAGAGTGTGGAAGGTAAAGTGGATCTTACGACTGACTTCATTAATGTGGGCTGACCATTTTAGGTTGGTCCATTATAATTCTCAAGTTTTTGCTTGTGCTGGTAAAGGCAATCACAGAAACCTCAAAAGTCACAGGCGAAAGATCATTAAAATCAATCCGGTTAGGCAAAACACTAGTACCGATCACCATAGCCTGAGACTTAATGGGATTAACCTTAAGACTACGATATATGAGAATATGATATATGAGATATATGATCAAAGGATCAATGACAAATGAGTGACATTATTATGGTACTTAATAATTTCTTTTTATTCCGGAATTAGTAGGCAGTACCATGGTATAATAAAACAAGGTATCTTTTTCCCGAGAAAAAAACATGTTACGTCACGATAAGTATTGCCACTGATTGTTCTTTTAGTAAATTTAAGAATTTTCTCGATTAGTGCATAAGCATTAAATAAAATTTTAACTAACTTAGCTAATTAGTATCTCGTGAGATTCAACTTTTTAATAATTTAAAAATTGTTATTGTGGATTATTAATTCGCAATTGGTATCTATATAAAGTTCCATCAAATTGACAAGTGTCATATTGGCAGCCCGCTCTGTCAACGTTATCGTCGTCTCGCTCACTTTTACAGCGCTATTTCGTTCGATGAAGAAATAACTGTGGTTTACAAACTTTTGCGGTGTGGTGAACTGTGCTTCATCATGAGCTAAACCAATAGTGGACAGAAGGTCAATAAAATTCATTATTCTTTTTGTGTTTGCATATTTAGGAATTACAGTGATTTTTAAGCTAGTTCGTTGACGTCAAGTAGGTATGACGTGACATATTTGGCGTTTCACTTGCCGGCACGGCCCTATTATGAAATTTAAAGAAAAAATTGTCAATTACCAAGTGATACAAATACAAACAACAAACAACAAGTGAGACAAATATCCAAAGATAAATAAATGATTTTTGTCTTTGATTTTGACTTGTGACCCATTCAAATTGGACGGGATTTAAATCTGTATTGTAATTTGTAACATAGCCCATCAGGCTGGATATAAAAGGAACCAATACTGAACTGGGTTTCTTTTAACGTTATCTTCCCATCAGTGGTCATTCCGAAACGATAAACGGGGCAAATCAAATAAAAGCTTGTAATAATAAAAAATTACAAGTACAAGAATATCTGTATTGCTTTTATCTATCATCTTTTCCCCACTAAAAAAGTTTGAGAACCACTGCGCAACTGATGACGTATGCATGTTCCTATTACGTCACCAGCTGTCACGGGAAGAACATACAAGGCGAAGTATGTTATTATACAATGGGCAGTACCTTATGAATTGTCAGAAATTCTTTTAAACTCAGAACAAAACTCTCCGCTATTCGTCGACAATGTGTCGCCAGCCTGCAATCTTACAAAGCTAAGCCAACAAAGCTAATATTGTCAAGCATTTTCATAGCCTATTATAACAGAAAACAAGGTTTGGAAATTCGTTTTGTGAGGTGAAAGGTTTTTGATCTCCGCCAGCGAATTGATGCCGCCGGTCATGATAACGCTGAGGATATTTTTTTTAATTTTTCCTTTTTAATAGGCACAGAAGGAAAATATAAAAGGTCATGTTGCTGAGTTTGAAATTTCAGCAGAGCTTCTAAATTACTCACTGAAAAGTAAGTATTTATTTGAGTAATTTATTTGACTGACTAGTTTTTTTGACTTATTACACACGAGTTAATATGAAAAAATATTTACTAACATCTAAAATATCTAAAACAACAAAGACTTATTAAGGTGTACATCTGGAGTATTGCGTTATACGGCTGCGAGACGTGGACACTGACGAAGAAAAAAATAAAGAGATTAGAAGCATTTGAGATGTGGTGCTGGAGAAGGATGGAAAAAGTTAACTGGAAGGAAAGGATTACAAATGAAGAAGTACTAAACAGAGCGAGCGAAAGGAGGCAATTAATAACAACTATCGGAAATAGGCGAGGAAATATGTTGGGACACTTGGTACGGCACGACGAATTTATGAAGACGATAATAGAAGGCAAAATAGAAGGAAGAATTGGAAGAGGAAAACCCAGACACAGCTTTATAAAGCAAAAAAGGAGAAAGTAGGCTGACAAAGACACAAGACGACAAAAGGCTGGCTGAGGACAGACAAGAATGGAAGAAACTCCACCGACAAGAGCGTCGCTCTTAAATTTAAATGAATGAATACACACGTGTTATAAATGTAAATATAATATAATAATGGTTCCTATTATTGTCTAAGAAAATAACTGCATAAGATTTTGTCGACATAAGTACGTTTTTTCTTCATGTCTAGTAGGAGTCTCGTAACTGGGTACAAAATGATTTATGTAAACTACATTCACGTGGACTGAGCTACGGATTTTTTTTTTTAAAACTAGCTATTTCCCACGGCATTGCCCCCGTTTTCAATAATAGCCTTTTTACTCGCCGATAATGTAAATTTTTGGTTCAATAAAATTCTTTAATAAGTTCTTTAGTTTTTAAATTTATCCATTACAAGCAATTAAATATTTTCTTGTTATAATAATAGTGTAGATAATATAAGTCTACGACTATACTAAATAATCAAATATAATGTAAAAATGTATTTGAAGGTCATTTTGTTAAAACATACAAATCGAGATGATTTTTGAACGAAGAAATTTTACAGATTTACATATAAACTGTATACAGACCACTATTTCTACTTTCTAGGTAAGTAAAGTTGGTTTAAAATGATTGATCCTTTTCCTAATTCGATTATTAAAACCCACCCCCAAACAATCAGTGCAAAAACAGATTACAAAAGGGATCGCTAGGTTTTCTTCGCTTAAAGAAAAAATGACCTGACTTGATGGATGGAAACTACTGAAAATAACCCGCTAAAACTCTGAAAACAACTCTTGTAACTCGAACTTTAAATTTGATAGAATAAGGTTGAAATTTCTTTGTTAGTTGTTATTTTGAGGTCGTGAAAGTTTAAGAAAATTAATTGTTACTCGTGAAAGCTGAAAGACCTACGGAGCTTGAACAGAAAGAGCTTATTGTGATTTGTAACCTACATATACTATGACACTGCTTCAGACTTTGTACAAAAGTTGTTTGGCTCTTGTAAAGTGGTGAAACACTGGGTCCTTCTCGTATGCGCGATATTCAATATTAATTGTGTTGGTTGAAATTACCTACTTATGGTAGTAATTGTCCAAAAGCCCTGTTCTCTTTTTGTTTCCAACTTCTTTCTGCTTTTCAGGATTTTACCCTTTGGGTACGGACCCAAAGGGTAAAAACGGGACCCTATTACTAGGATTCCACTGTCCGTTTGTCTTTCTGTCTATTACCAGACTGTATCTAATGAACCGTGATAGCTATACAGTTGAAATTTTCACAGATTACAACAAATACTAAAAACAGAATAAAATAAAAATATATGTGGGGCCATACAACAAACAATAAATGGTATGGAACCTTTCGTGCGCGAGTCCGACTCGCACTTGCCCGGTTATTTTTTTTTTTCTATCATATAATTTTTTTTCAATAGCCATTTAGGTCCCATTGGTGCGCAAAAGCCTCCCCATTTTCTTTCCATACCTCCCGGTCCCTTGATATCACCCTCCACTTCTTTTTTATATTATGGTCTTATTTATTATTATTATGGTTCTTAGGTCTATACGCAAACGCATAATTACGTGGACAGTGTAGTGTTGTGTTGGTAATTTCAGGCAATAAATAACACTAACAAGCTCTTGGGCTACGGCGGAAGCCGGGTGCTGAATTAGAATAAATTGGGATGTATGATGTTGGGCTTTAGGGCTCACGAGCGTTAGAGGGCGACCTTTGAGGTCAAGATCAGGGTTATTTTAAAGCCTTTTGTTTATATTGTTCTTTAACCCTTTTTAGGTTTATTCGGCCTGTTTCTTCTCGGTGTTGGATTGTCTATTTCTCTCCATGTCTGGTCATTCCCAATACTTTTTTAGATATTGTTGTATAGGCCTAAGCACATTAGTTTCCCAACTGTCTGTTTATTTCTTTTCTTGCAATTCTTATTTTTTAGGATATTTTTTCTATTTGGAAGCAGTTATTGGGCAAAAGTTGGCTAATAACTTACCTTATTCCGAACAATCAGACAGCTATTGATTTGATACGAAAGATAGAATGTAATATTACTAAAAACTGTGACGACTCTACAGAGATTTCCATTAAGTGTAGAATTCCTCCCGACGAAATCTCAAATCTAGACCAATCTAAATAATATAATCGAACTCCCGTACAAAATTAAACTTGTAATATGTTCGTTATACAAAGATAAACAACTCGGCACACATTTAACTTTGTATCGAATAAAATTTGTTCAGAAAAAATCAGGGCGGTATAACTTTTCCAATACTAATAAAAGTTTTAAAAGTTGTGAACAAGCTATGTATCGTTTGCGATGGATGGGATCAGTTGTGTTTACATTAAACAACCGCTGTGAACAGCAAAATTTACAGTAATACTTCTTCTACAAACGATCTAGTGAGAAGGCGTTGGTAATTATTTTTTATTCCAATTTATCAAAATTCCAATACTTAAGTAATAAATAATGCTACAAAAACAAAATCTTAAAAAAGCATAAATATTTTGCAGCTACGTAAATGTGTAATAATAAACCTCATGCCTCATATAATATAATATATGGTGGTGGCGATTAGTGTTTTTTCGTATTTACTGCTTTTATGACTAGTAAGTAATGAGTAGAGAAGCTAATCAGGTCCACTTGCGTGATTTCGTGGTAGATTTTGCAATCCGCTATTTTCTAATAAGTCAAATCAGATACTTTTTTCCACACGTCAAAACAAACAATTTATATGTGACATTGTATGAAATACAGGCAGATGACGTCATAGATTTTTGGAGTCAAATAGCGCTCTTATTATCAGTTTTTCTGAAATAATAAATGTAAAATCACGTTAAATTGGAATTTTCAAGGAAAATTGACATTATTTTGCGACGTTTTATTGTCTTATTAGTACAAAATAATTTATTTTTGACCAAGGCAAATACCCAATAGATAGAATGTTTATAAGTAAGTATTTAAATAGAGGGAGAAAAAAACCGCTAAGTGTTTATTTATCAAAAAAGCAAGCAACCTCTTGACAATGATCTTTTTCAGATTGACCTGGATCTTGGATCTTAATCTTTGTATGTATTTATACGTACAATATAGTGTCGTTAGCTAGCTCAATCAGTGTAATTTGATTAATAGCGCTTTTAAAATCCACACTAGCTGCAGCCTTATGTAAGTTTACTTTCTATTCTCGTATTACTATGGCTAGACTTTGCTTTTAAAACTTGCCTGAGTTGTGAGTTGGCGCGATTTTTGTATGTAGCTCCCGATACGGGCACTTAGTGGTTAGTATGTTATGTGTTGATCCAATATTTCTTGTATACTTAAGTATTGTTTAGAGTTATTAGGACTAGCGCTGGTAGACTATACAATCTATACATCCATGCTTTAAATACATTACTCTTTAGTTTTACATGTTTAAATTAAACCATGTGATGAAAAATTTCGCCACGAGTGGGAAGTGGGATTCAAACCCTGAACCGAGTGAGATGTTTTAATTTGGATAATAATCCGAGCAATGTAATGTATGCTGTTAATAATCAATAATTTTTTTACGTATTTGTGTTTCTGACATCGTAACCGAACGGACGAAATGTGATATATTTTTTTATGAAAAAATAGTTTTCTTAAAATAATAGTTTCATCCAGAAACTATTTTATTTATCGAAATAAGCCTTCGATTGCGTTTTTTATAATATGTACACGTCGTATTTTGATAAAATATATCAATGCTTAGCATTTTTTGTACCTTTTGTATTATAAGTACAATAAATAAAATAAATAATGAAAAACATATATAATAAGTATATTTACGTACAGTACACATTGCCTGACTGGCCAAAAATATAGTTATGTCTTAATAGAGGCATTTTTTTATTTGTTTTGTACTGGATGTATATTGAAAGCGATATTATTATTTCCTTTGAGCGTTTCTCGCCGTGTTGCGCGCTGCCGCATACTGTAAACTTTACACATACATTCGATCTGTTATCCGAAGTTTAGAGCCGCATTAATCACGGTTTAGCCGTCGTTACGTCGCACAACACGTAAAGCGCGCGTTACTGCCGCTCTAGTGCTGTTTTAATGCCCAATTTGCCACATATATGATTTGCATCCGTTTGTAATTGGCGAATCGGTCTAACTTTGTTTACGGGCTACGGCAGATGAACAACGTTTTGCGTACTTACAATGAGCGATTTTTCATTGCTAAGGTTGACATTGGGTTGATGTCATAAAATAAATCATAGTTCATCTAATTTGTATATATTTACCAGACCCACTACTAAAAAGAGGAGTGTTATGAATTTTCTTAATTAAAACATTCGAAAAAAAAAATCGCCTCGAATGAGATTCGAACACACGTCCCTCACGTTTACACCGTGAGTGCACTACTAATTTGCTATCGTATCTTCGAATCAATCTGAAGAATTTTCTTATGAGATAGTACTCACGCATTCGAAGCATGCGTAATTCTTCGTCACTACCCACTAGTAGTTTGGTATCCAACTTAATTAATTTTGGATAAATTAAAACTTGATTACAGTGAGAAAGCTTTGTTTAAATTATTGATTTAAACAGTATTACAATGCTCGTATTATTAAAACAAAACACTTTACTTCTCTTAAGCCTCTCATTGCGTTTCATCCCGATGAGTGCTGAAATAAGCTCTAGTTTGTGGTTCTCCTAATATAGCTGTGTTACACAGATGATATCTCATTTTGTAATGAACTATGTTATTAATCTGTCAATGTATCGGGCGTTTTGCTGTCGGTTCCAAAGTTATAGTAATGGTTTATGTTCGCGTATTAGGAATAAATCATTACAATGTAAAGTGCAGGGATTATTTGGAGTTATGATTTTAAAGCAAGGAATT
Organism: Acrobasis suavella; assembly: GCA_943193695.1. NCBI lineage: Eukaryota > Metazoa > Arthropoda > Insecta > Lepidoptera > Pyralidae > Acrobasis > Acrobasis suavella. The sequence goes on from OW971928.1 coordinate 39,157,781, forward strand.
TTGACAAATTCTCATATAAATAGCAGTAAATGGCGACAGAGACCTGTGAACGAATAAAGGCCTTTGCCCAATTATGATGGGACATAACAGCCGACAGTTACAGGCTAGAAAAAAAATAGCAAATAATGCCAATAACACCTACTTAAATATCTGGTTTTTGGCACTGATTGCTAAAAATATGTACGGTAGGCCTCAGAAATGGAGTCCCAATTTATCATACTCGTACTAATTGTATGAGAAATTGAGACTCCATTTTTGAGGCGTACCGTACGTACTATTATAATCAAATATTAAAAAAATATATTAGGTATGTAATCTTTGTGTCCAAATTAATATTATGAATGTGTGTGGGTGTGTTGATTCCTTGTATGTTTGTTTCTTTGTGCATGTGTGCTGTATAATTTTGCATGCACATACTTGAGACACCGCGGAGAGTTTCATAATGTCAATACATGAATCCTTATTCATGTATTGACATTATTAAAACTTTCCCATCTGAAGGCGCGCGAACAAACTCGCATGCGAAAGCTTTTCAAGTAAATAAATAAAAGTATGACAAATCACGCTGAATGCAATTTGCGCAAAATTATTTTTTTGCAAAAGCAGCAGTTACGTGCTAAAATGAATATTTTTCGCGGAATTCAAATAAAAACTGATACCGGTAGCATCATGCAACGTTCTAAATTTTACACAAAGGCTCTTCGTGAATGATTTAATTTCAGCTATTTCACAAATTAGGGGAATGTAGAAAATAGCTAAAGTTTTTGTTTTCGCGGTTCTACTCTCTGGCGAAAAGTGCGTCGCTGTGTAGTTCCGTTATCCAATATTTAGTACCTACTCGGACCTTTAAAAGGAAGTAGGTAAGACTTACGGCTCTTTCCTTCCTTGAGTCTAAAATGGATCTTTAACAATCAATATGGTCATCGTTACATCAACTTATTACATACGAGTGAAATATACGTTATATACATACGAACAAAAAGAACGCATTATTTTTTTAAATACAAAAATATAAATTGGTACTTATGCCATAATGTGTATCAAGGCTTGCATTAGCATGACAACTGAAATTTTTCACGCTCTGAAGTCACAAATGGTAGGTTCATTGAAAAAGTAACACCTGTCTGCTTTATAACATTTCAGACATTCTATATAAAGCTTGATTAGTAGAATTAATTAATCAAAGTTAATCAATTAATCTTACAATTTTAAGGACGTGGTAGTGTATCTGGAATCTTGTGTGTAAAATTTTAAAGAATCAGTTATATCTATATTGTTTTTGCTCTTTGGGGAACACGACCCGACGTTGCACATACCCGCTCACTCTTCGCAGGGATATAATAAGTCCTTCGCAGTTTTTGCAGCAAGGCTTTGGAACAAACTGCCTTTAGAAATCAAAATGTTGTCAACTTTACATTCTTTTAAGTTTAGATTGAGGAAGCTTGTGGAAACTTCTGAAGACTTGAGTTGAGTTATATATGTATATAAGTATATATTGCTTAGGTATATATTTATTGCATATATATATATTTTATGTGTGTATTCATATATGTATTTATATTTACTGTGTTATAGTAAGGTATTTATTTACAAGTATTAATTTTAAATAGTTTGTAGTGTAGTAAATAGTTAAGTGTAATTGAATTCTGTTTTCTATTGTGTGTCTTCTGTATATTGTACCCACTCTCTACCCTGTGTTGTAAATTGTCCTCATATTTCAAGGTTGACTGGAAGAGATCCCTATCAGGGATAAGTCCGCCTTTGTACTGTTCTCTAGTTCAAACCTGTATTTTTGTCCTGTGTTTATGTACAATAAAGATTTTACAAACAAACAAACACGTATGATATATTGAAAAGCGTCACATCTGTCTGCTATATAATTTTAGATATGCGCTTCAAAATGCACGACAAAAGAGCATTAAACTGTCGTTACCGGACATTACCAGAGCAATCACTTAGTGTGACATATGGCGATACGCCTCCGATGCAGAGGTGTGACAAGTTGACAGTTTATATGGTTGCTATTTTTAGAATTCAATAATTTAACTATGATCAATAGTTCAAATATGTGGACTGGTCGGTATGGAAAAAGCACTTAATTATTCAAAGGTCTAACAAAATTTACTGAAACTATTTGAAGGGTGAATTAAGTCCATGATTCTAAACAACTTTTCCCAAGAAACATGTGTAGAAATAATGAAAATAAATGTTTTTTGCTTTCCATACAAACTTGGATTAGCTGTTCGGTAAACCTCTATGGGGTATCGAAAATCGTTTTCATTTTCGATATACCATGTGCTTTCCTCGTGGAAAAGTTATTATGTACTGAATTCACACTTTAAATAGTTTCGATATATTTTGTTAGACCCTAAAATGAACTTCATAAAGTAGTCAATTATAAATTATTTCTTTACCAAAACAAACAAAATCAATAAATCTAATGTCACGTCACTGCGCCCGTGACGTGACATGCAGATATAGCGTGACACTGGCTATATGACACTCGTGACAGTTGGATATCGCGTGATTTATCGGACGTGATACTGCGTGCATTTATTTAACCGATTTAAATTAAAGTTGGCACACATAATATGCCAGGGCCAATTATGTTCTTGTGAAACAAAAATATCCAATAAGTGTTACAGAAAAAGGATTGTTTTTGAACCCCCAATGCAAAAAGAGGATCTTATAAGTTCGACGCCAATGTCTGTCTGTTAGTCAGTCTGACTGTGTCATCGTATCTTACGAACGGATGGACCGATTTCGATGCGGTTTTACGCGAAAGCAAGTTTCCTTGCGGTGCTATGTTCGATGAAAATCGGTTCGATTGTAAAAAGTTATTGGGGATGAAAGCTTGAAAGTCGGGAGTTTTTCATTTGCCTGGAAAATAATAGAATTTTATGCAACAGTTGTATAAGAAGGTTCAAAAAATACTAGTGGCGCAAGTTACGTTGCGAGCCTTGGTGAGCATCGTAAGGAGACGTCATCGAGCATTTTTTTACGACTATGTTTCGAAATAAAATAAACAAATAAAATATGAAAATGTTTGACATATTATGTCAGGCAGATACTAGTAAGTAACCTGTGTTAAACTTTATTTTTTAAATTCACGTTTACTTCCTTTAGTGATTAGATTTAAAAAAGTTTTTCTTATTTTGACAATAAAGAATTTATTTCGGAAAGTTTTTTTAATACTAACTGCATTCATTCAGTTTTTTGTTAAGTTGGAAGTTGTCCTTTATTTTTTGTTAAGTATGTGTTGTACGAGTAAAACCTTAACCTAAGTGCATTTATGTAGGCACTATCTTGCATAGATCTAAAGAAAAAACATCTAGATCTATGACTTTGAGTACCTTTTTGGAAAAAAATCGAAATCACGACACATGTGCTATTATTATATTAGGAATAGAGTATAGAATTTTTTGAAACCATATTATCCATATATTATCTATGTTCTAATAATAGTGTTCGGGACCATTTAAAAGACAGATAGTACAGGAGTACAAAAATTTGTTTGTATTATTACTATTTCAGTTTTTACAATTTATTAAGGTTTTTTTCGTAGAAGTTATTCAACATTTGATTGACTGATTACCTTTCATTACCTGATTCACTTCATCAATAAAAATGCTATTCTATTAATATCGCATAAACTGAAAATGAATTCTCTTGTCATATTCCAAGTTTGTTAACCCTGAAGTAATTGGGTATTTTCTTGGGTGCAAAATAATGTCTTTGAACATATCCATTTAAAGGTGATTTCAGATTTAATATTACAGAAAACTTTTAAAGTAAGAGCGCTATTTGACTTCAAAAATCTTTGACGTCATCTGCCTGTAGTTCATACAAATCTCATAGAAAATGTTTGTTTTGACGTTTAGAAAAAAGTATCTGATTTGACTTGTTGGAAAATAGCGGATTGTGTTGATATTATTTTATTTTTTCTGTTTCATCCGAAGACCTTTGGATGAAGCCTGCCTGACCTAAATCTTTTACGTCGATGGATTTTAGTTGCTAAAGCGTTATAAAAATAACCTTTTTAATGATATACTCAGATTCATTAACAAGTTCGAATGTCGGAATCATAAAATAGTCGGTCGAAGTCGAAAGCCTATAATTAATAATCTATTTAGTGATAGCAGTAAAAGCAATTATGAAATACACTGTTTAGTTACTTGTTAACTTACAATTATAAATGGTATCCATGATTTTCCAGGAAATGTTACCACCAATTACTGAAACTAAACAATATTCCCGTGTTATCCTTAAAACAAACAGTGTCCGTTTGTCACGTCACACACTTGTCACGTTATGCAGATTGAGCGTGAGGCCGTGACACGTCGATATGACGTGACATAGCAACTGTTACATTTGTGATTGTGACTTACGATATGGAACATGTGCATTGTACAACTAATTAACTACATACATCTCAGACAAAAGATTCAAAGTAATAAACACAGAATATTCCTAAAGTAAAACTAATTAAAATCATCATGCAAAACTGATTTTTTAATACAGTTGCTCAAAAAGTGGCGTATTGCAGGGACGTATACTGTTCGAGATGTGGGCTATTTCATACTCTTGCTTTTTTTTTACCTTTCCCGAACTCGTGTGTTCTCTTTCCCAACCGTCAAAATAATGTCTATTAAAAAGGAAAACCAACCATAAAGATTTTAGTAAAAAAAATCATAGGAGTTTTTATAATTCATGCAAATACGTATATTTCTAAAAAGAAGCTACTAATTTGTTTCAATATTAGATTTAATGATTTGATTGAATGAGTAAGGTAAGGTTTCATTTCATTTCATCTTATTAAATTTCATTTTCATTTCATATCAATAAAAAAATTCTACTGAAGACTTGGCTGTATGGGCATAGTTCCCTTTGCCTACCAGAATGGGTGAAGAAAAAAAAAGACGAGTTGCACTCCAGGAGGGCCGGCAGAAGTGAAAACTTGAATATTAACGTTGTGCATTTCCATGGATGCGCGTGGCACGCTGACGCTAACATAAACACACGAACATTCACGCAAGCGCCCTGCGCCGCCTGAACGAAACAGCAGATGCAGGCATACATTTCGCCGCGCCGTAGAAAGAGAGAGGGATACTTCCTCTCCTATGCCGCGCCGGCTCTCCATCCGTCTTACGAATTTTCGATCAGGTCACGTGTCCTGACGTAAGTCCTGACGCGAGTTTAACATTTTTTACCCATTACAAAAAAAAATATTACAACGCCGCTAAAGAAGTTTTCACTTCAAAAATAAATAATAGATTTCGAAAAATTAACCTTATTTTTTGGAAGTAGGATAAAAATGTAAATGTTTTCTTTTCCTAGAAGGTTACTTTTTTTGTACATTTCAGGTATCTTTTGACAAGACCTCGCTGGCAACACTGGGCTGCCTAGTCTCCATCCGTTTTACGAATTTTCGATCTGGGTCACATATCCTGACGCCCTGACGCCCTGACGCGAGTTTAACTTTTTTTAACCATTACCAAAAAGTGTTCAACGCCGCTAAAAAAGTTTTCACTTCAAAAAATCTCTGATTATATTCTACGGTTGGCGCCATTTTTCAGAAATTTTCTTTGTGAGTTTAGTTGTTTGTTGCACAAAATGAGTAATTAAAATATTAACATCGAATGAAGTGGAAATGTTTTTGAACAAAGCCCCCGATGATCGTTATTTAGCCACAAAGGTAATTTATTAATAAGTACTTACATTTTTCTTTAGTATTCAGTTTACTAAATCGCATAATACAGTCAATACATTATTTAAAAAAATATTAATCAAATAAGTTGATCTGATTTTTGGCGTTGTTGGAGCTTGCCGCAGAGAGGAGTTAGCCAATATTACTTTAAAAGATATTGAAGCCCGTGGAGAAGTGCTACTAATCAAGATTCCGAACACAAAAAATAAGATACCGAGAAGCTTTGTTGTTGAAGGAGATTTTCTTAGAATAGTGCAAAAATATATGATTCAGCGGTCCCAAAAAGGAAAAACTGACCGTTTTTTTTTTCAATATTACCAAAAAGCGAAGTGTACAGCAAAAACAATCGGGATAAATAAATTTGGTAATATGCTAAAAGAAATAGCTACGTTTCTTGATCTGCCGGATGCTGAGTATTATACTGGGCACAGCTTCAGGAGGACCTATGCTACATTATTGGCAGATTCAGGAGCCAATTTGACGTCCTTATAGCGACTAGAAGGTTGGAAATCAGACAAAGTTGCAGAAAGCTATATTGGTGATTCATTAAACAACAAGAACTGAGCGTCTGTGAGGCGTGTATCTCAATGTATAATTGAGATACACGCCTCACAGACGCTCAGCTAGTGCCTAAGCCGCTTGATTATCCACCACCATTCCAACGCATTAAGAAACATATTCAAAGAATCTATTTCCTGTGGCAGAACCGTTATTTTTTTCATAAAATGGTAAATAAGTCCTTCATTTTACTTGCGATAGCGATTACCGGCCACAATGCCATTCAGCTGTCACATCAGCCCAGCGACACCGTCCTATGCGACGCGATAGCCGCAATCAGAAATGCATACGAAAACTGACGACGTATCAAAAATTATAATATTTTTCAATTACAAGCCGAATGAACCATACACTATGAATAATATTTGCAAATTTCACTTTTTTCTACAAGCTTTAATTCAACTTGCAATGAATCTTGTATGTAACTATGAACAATGCAACGAAAATAAGTTGAACAAAAATGGCGGACTGCAAAGCATTTTGAACAAATTCCCGACACGTAAATTTAACCAAAATGGCGGTCGTCGGCGCATTATTTGTACCTGCGCCTATAACTGCTATTTTGGTTCAACCTACGTGCCGGAAATATGCACAAAATGCTTTGAAGTCCGCCATTTTTGTTTTTGTCTGTTTCGCATTGTATGTATGTTTGTTTGTACAGGTTTTATCTTGCAAGTCAATTTTCAACCAGTTATCCTTAACTGATTGAGCTGAATTTTGCATACTTATGTAAGTCGGACGATAATACAATACTATGGAGTCAAACAGCTGTTCTGGTGATGAAGCCGGGAGATATTCGACGGAACTCAGTAATAAAACCACATACACCTCATTGAGTAGGACTCATTCGATTTGTCTTGGCGAGCACTTTATGGTAGACGATGCCTAGAGTATGATCACGGAGACGGAAGGTGGTCGATGGAACTCAGTAATAAAATGACGCAACTCTATCGAGTTTGGGCTTATTTCATTTGTCTTAATAAGAACTTTGACCTCACAATAAAAGCTTTTACAAAAAAAAAGATATTTTTAAAAAACTTATTTAATTACGTGGTGATTATGGGCTGATTACGTTGTGATTATCCTACCTTTATTGGGAGAGGCCTTTCGTCCAGCAATGGATTGATATAAGCTGTAGAGGCCAGAGGTGCAAAGTCAGAAATTTGGACAATTCCTCTATCCAGACCAAATTGCTTTGTTTCAATTTAAACAATTTATTTTGGAAGTACATTTGGAGATAACTACATTGGTATCGTCTAGTGACATACCTTCATAATATACTTACTACTAACCACATGACGATTAATAAATAATACGTTAGTTTAGCCTCACTGAATGACCTAATGATTTGATGTCTCTTGGGATATGCATCTTTGAAGTATTATCGATAATTATCATAATTAGGATAATGTGTAGGTACCGTAACAACATCAGAGGAAAATAATAAAAGACTGATAAGAACTGGCCAAGTGCGTACTGGCGAAGTACGTAACACGTTACAAGATGGGACCTTCATAATTTGATATGTTTAATAAAGGCCTGTCCAACGATGCCCTTACAACAAAAAACTATACCTACTTTACGTATGGGTGAACACCTGTGCTAAAAACATTATTTTGCTACAGTTTTTTCTACCACTTTGTCAGCAAATGTATGTAAAATTACAGATATGTAGTACAATCAGTTTCTGAGCGAAGCTGCGGACGGACCGACGGACGGCCGTATCAAAACTATAAGAGTTCCTTGTATGACTTCGGAACTTACACGAGTGCACGGTAACGCTGTAAAGCAGCTATATATTTGAAAGATCGATAACACAGCTAAAGCATACGTACGATTGGTGACCACACATTGCACGAAATATATCAAGTTGTGCCTTTCGAGGGAGCACACGGAGGACCGTGTATAATAGCAAATGGTCCCGCCGGTCATTATTTTATGGTAGCCATCAAGCTAGTGAAAAATATCAAGCATTCGCTTTGTTTCATTGAGTGGAAATACCTTTTGTTAATCCTATATTTACTTAACTCCCAAAGCAAATGTACACAAATATCGGACAGATTTGAGCGATCAAAGTAATGCGGCAAAGCATTATCGCCCCAGACGATAGCGAAAATAATAAACCACCCGGGGTGATCACCAATTTACGGGTAGGAGAGGGCTGGGAAAACATTCACGGTAAAATATAACAAGTCTCTTCACTCGTGCTGTAAAAAATGTACATAGTGATTCATTGGACAAAGTTGCAATGCCTGCAACCGTTTAGAAGCCTTTACGGTTTTACGTTTCTATAGACAATGTCGAGCTTTAAGACACAATTGTATCTTTATGCAAACTTTTAATGTAGATGAACCAATTTCGTTCAAAATTCCGGAATAATATAGGTCTATGCTTTTGTTACTTTATACATTAAATTGTACATCTGATTTACCTATGTATTCAAATGTAATTTTCATGTGTTTGGGTGCAATAAAGTGTTTTTTACTTTACACTTATAAAGGTATATTAAATTTTAAATTGCTAAACAATACAAGGGCAAATTGCGACTTATAATCTTAAGTAAATAAAACATATTTAAACGAAACAAAATGTAAAATAAGCATAATTATAAATTCATATGAAAGGCCAAATCATGTTAAAAATTACAATTTATATTTTAGGAAAATTAAAAAAAAAATCTTGAAATGTGTTTAATGCCTGATGTCAATAACCTAAATATTTTCTTAGACTTGACGGCAGCACTGCCGTGCCTCTTTTTGCACTTCTGCCGCACAGCACTGCCGTCGGCTTTATTGCACGTTTTTAGCCCAAATGACGATAATTTCTGCGCGAAGTGCTTTTTACAGCGTAAGACTTGATGTGCCCCGCTTTTTGAATTTATTTGCCACTATTTGAGAGCCGACAAAGAAATAAGCAATGATTTAAGTACTTGCACATTACGGTTTAGGAAGTCTCGACAATCTCCATACTAAGTTCCGGGGTTATTAAAGATTTTTTCAGAAACGCCAAAGGTCTGTCGCACATGTTACAAAAATTGTTCACTGATATCTGGACGTTAGATTGCATTTCAAATTATAATTTTAATTAATTTACCTGATCTTGATGTTATATATAATGAAAACGAATTAATTAATTAATGTACGGGAAACAATACGTGACGCAGGTTAATACCAAACTACCTTTTATTTAGGGATAATATGTATTTGCTTAGCACGCATTACCTTATGTCCTGGAAAAATCTGAAAAAGTAATGCATTCCTATGTGATAAATGAATTGTGCAATTTATATAACAAACAAGAAACTTGAAATCCCCATATTTTATGATATCAACAATAACAACACTGTTCTATTTATAGTTGTTTATTATCATTTGGGACATTTGGTATCATGGACTGAAATGGTAGGTATTTACGCCAGTCAGGTATGGAATTTACCTCCGAAAGATAAATGACAATTGATTTTTACATACCCAGTGTCAGTCAGAATAAAGACGAATCTAACGACAACTTCCAAGCTTAAATCCATCAAGACGTTTACCTACAAGGTGGGCAGACGACCTGACCAAGGTCGCTGGAAAGCGCTGGTAACAGGCCGCTCTTGATCGGTCGTTTTGGAAATCTTTGGGAGAGGCCTATGTCCAGCACTAGACGTTATGCGGCTGAAATTATGGTGATGATGTTGTTTAAGCTGCAAAGTTTTCCATATAAATATACGTACATACATACATACACTAAAAATATAACTCTCCTTCTGACGCAGTCCGGTATAAATAGCATGTGCTACACAAGATATTCACATTTCATTTCATCCAATCATGTCTTACAATAAGATAACATATTTCAAGGATAGTTCCAATTACCCAGCTATGTGGTGAATGTGGAGTAGGTAATATGCGATTTGTCACCATTTTTCCTATCCCAAAGACGACTAAGGGAGATGTGGTTAAAAGAGAATGGATGGCACGACACGTCCTCTGTGCAAAGACTTCATTCCAGCCTCTGCAATCACCAACCCGCCTGTCCAGCGAGCTTGATGATCATGGGCAATTAAAATCAAGCTGTGGACGATATAAGACGATACAAGAAAAAGTGCATGATTTACTTTTTGAAAACATAATCAATTAGCAAAATTCATCGTTTCTTACTATTTTGCATATATATGTTATACAGTATTTGAAGCGAAGCGTGGCCTTTGCTTGAGCGGCACAAGCAGGAGTTGCGTGTCACGGAGATGCAAATGCTACGTTGGATATGCGGAGTGTCACGGAGAGATCGTGTTAGAAACACCCGCATCCGCGGCAGTCTTCATGTCCGTGACATAGCCGACAAACTGCAGGAAAGTCGCCTACGCTGGTACGGTCACGTCCTACGAAAGCCGGCAAGCTACGTGGGAAACAAATGTATAGCCATGCCGTCTCCGCCGGGGGCCGGCAGGCGGGGTAGACCGAAGAAGTGCCGGCTTGACGTCGTCAAAGATGATATGCGTGCTAATCGTCTTACAACCAAGGATGCTCAAGACCGTGCAAAGTGGAGAAGAAAATGTCGGAAAGCGGAACCCGGGCTTCTCAGCATTGCAGCTGAGGACGCAACTGGGAAAACGCTGAGATGAGAGAGAGATGTTATACAGTATTTACGAGGTCTTGAACTTACTTTGGGACTAGCTCAATCAATAGTAATTTGTCCCTTCATATTATTATTATTTATTGTAAATATATTATACATTAAATAGGTAGGTATGTATCTATTTTATTACTTTCTCTGTATTTCTTATCCTAAATGTTTACAGGGAGAGAATGCATTAAGTCCACTTATTGTATAGTTTGGTTGAACAAAGTTTTTTAATAAATAAAGAAGTTTCAATTACAAATATCAAGATGCATTATTAAATCAAATATTTCTTTATTTAGAGTAACTTTTAAGTTTTGTCTGTGACATTGAATTCATTTCTCCAAAAATATTTTGCAAAACACCTAGAATAAATAATACAGTTAATCGCAATTTTTTTATGGGAGGATGATACTTTCATGATTGTTACTAAATAAACTAAAATCAATTTTAGTCGAAAGTATTTTCTCCTAATTTATTGATCAACAAAGCATACCTACTAAACTAACCAAATAAACTTTTCATCATATAACAATTTAAAGCGTTTTACTGCCAAGACCGCTTCGAACCAGTTTGAACCGCCTCCATCCGGATTCCATCAATCACTCCGGTTTACGCGCGGATTTCGGGTAAATTCGAATAAACATGAGTCTTTCGGCGGAAAACAATTTTATTAGCAACCGATTCCGCACAACTGAGAGCGTTTACTGCGAAACGGGATTCAGTGGGCAGGCTAACCGAATTTGCTGCTCTGAGTAGTAGGCGGATTGATATACATACAAATGAATAACGGAAAGCAAAACTGAAAATAAATGGGCAGTATCTTACATAGACTAAACAAAGACAAAATCGCTTGTGCAGCTTTGAGAACGATCGCGAGGTTTCTTTACTTAATTAAAAAATCATGTTTTAAGAATAGCTATATGACATAAAGAAGAAATTTAAATTAGGTCTTAACGCGTTCTCGGTTGTCTCACTATACTCAGCTGTGTTACTTAAGCCCGCGCGGGGTATCTTTACGGACTTTTTTGTTTCCAAGTTCACTGAAATACTCATCTGGAGCATTTCAGTGACTGAACTGAACATCCAATAATATTAAAGATCATGTCTCTCTACCCAAAGATTAATTGGAAGAGATTGCTATTCGATAAGTCCGCCTTTGTATCATATTTCTGTTTTAGTACTTCCTTTTGTTTATAGTGCAATGAGGACTAATGAGGAGTATTGAAAAGGCATTGTGAGGTTTCGGCAGTCGTTTTAGGAAATCTCCTCGGAAATGTCTTTTTGCGAAAAGTTTTGTCCTTGGGAATGTAGCTGAATTTTCCAGGGTCTAGTACTGCCCCCATTTGAAATAAATAATTTAAAAGGAAACGGAGATATCATTTAAAATGTTGTCTTGATCAGGCCCTAGTTAACCCTTCAAACTATTTTATGAACTACTGTTTACAGTTTAAAGTGAGAACGTGAAGCTTCTGTACGCACATACGCCAAAAGTGGCGGTTTTTCACAATTGTGCGTAGAAAGCTTTACATTCTCACTTTAAACTGTAAACAGTAGTTCATAAAATAGTTTAAAGGGTTATCTAGGGCCTGGTCAAGACAAAATTTTAAATAATATTTCCGTTTCCTTCTAGATGATTTAATTCAAATGGGGGCAGCACTAGACCCCGAAAAATTCAGGTAGCCTTAAGACTCACTTGCGGCAGCCATCCGCGTAAAAGTAAAGGTGTCTATACAATTATATTGCATCATCCGATCACATAATATACTTGGGAAAATCTGTGTTACGCATTTGTCATGAAAAAAATGCTATAATGTCAGAGGAATTTTTATTATTAGGTTGTGTAAATTGTTCATTAACTACAAGTCGATACGATACTGCACAGTAATAAATACAGTTGTATTTTCCTGGAGACCTTATTGCAATAAAATTAAACCTATCCGGTTTATTTTTATATAAAATATTAGTCCAAGTGACAGGACAGTAAAATTATATTCTTACTTTTTTTTAGCCATTTAGGTCCCATAGTTCCAAAAGCCTCCCATCTTTGTTTCCAATTATTTCTATCTTTAGCTGATACACTCCATTCCTTGTCAAAAGCGGACAACTCGTTCCTCCACCTCTTCCTTGGTCTTCCTCTGAACCTCACTCTGTCTGTTGGAACCCATGTTGTTGTTGTGTAGGTCCATCTTTAATAATCTTAATATGGGTAAAAAATAAATTATGTAATTTTTAATATATAAAATAAATGCTTTGTAATTTGCGAAGGTATTGATTTATAAAGTGTATATTTTAATAAAAAAAACATGTCAAATTGTGATACTATAATGTAGTCATAGCTGACATCACGGTTGTATACGTCACTGTTGCGTTATATGTTTCCACAAGTAATACTATATAAACCTAGTTGTGCATTTGTAATGCATAGTTGTAGTAACGTCTATACTGTCGCCACTACTTGTTTTGCTACTCGTTACAAATACTTCATGATGAAGTACTTAACCATATTATTATTGTGTGCTGGAGTTACCCATGCTTACACAATAAAAGGAATTTCTTCAAGAGCTATCCACAATCCAAAAGAAATTGTGGCAGTAAATGGCGCTGAAAGGGAAAATGTTATATCGAGTATTGCCATGGAAGACAAAGCAAAAGTTCAAATGGGTAAAAATACGCGAATTGACAAAGTACATACAAAAATCCCAGGACATTTTGGAATTAAAAAGACCAGACATGTTAATGATTCTGAAATCAATGAACAGAGCGCAGATATTTTAGCGCAGAACAGTAATGAAAAGAATTTCATTCAGAACCTAGAGGGTGATGCTATAGCTATTGGACTTAAATATTTAAAGCAAATTCAAAACAAATTGAATGATAACAAATATACTAGTCATGTGTATTCTTACCAAACCAAAGAAAGTGATCGAAATGAAATCAAATTGAAACAGAGATCAAAACGTTTTATATTCACAGTCGGTACGTCATGTCCAACGGGAGAGTGTAGGACTACGTCTGGTTACTGTAAAAAGGTTTTTTCCGGGACATGCAAGTCTTTTGGATGATCATTCAAATGGTCACAAATAAATTATTTATTTTAAAATACAGATTGTTAAAACCTTATTTTACTCCTTGCCATTTCTTATTGGATTCATTTATTTATGTTGTAATTCAGTCGTGCGTGACAAAGGCCACTCACACTCTTTGAGTATTTAGAATTTCTTCGTTCCACGTTAGATTCAACGAAATCTTTTCTTCTTCAATATATACAAAAAAGAAACTGATTGGCTGGCATAATATAGACTGATCGATCAACGCAGAGCTGAAATAGCTAGGTCTAAAAGCAGCAAATTTTGAATAGTGTGCACTTATAATTAAATAAGGATTAAAGATACGTAAAAAATACATATAAGCTCATAGTTTTAAACAAAAAAATACTGTAAGTATCACTATTTTGAAAATATTTATTCCCCAAAGGTGTAAAATAAGGGTAATAATAAGTTTGTATGAAACTCAGCTAAATACGGCTAGAAAGCGCGAAATTGTGAGTGAGAATTGTCAAAACATTTGACGACGCGTCATGGCAAAGTCGCGAGCTTAAGCTAGTAATCATAATAAAATCGATTATTATGAGTTAAGATTTTCCCTACACACCTACCTAGGGAAAATCTTAACTCGTAATGGTGAGAGTATTATAATTTTAGATGCTCTCGTGTAGTTTTGACAGCGGTATCCGCACGTCATGCACATGTCATGCTGTCACGTCTCCGTCGCCTGTCACGCCAAATAATACCGTGATTACATCTGCCCGTGATGACCTATGTTTGCTTTGTCGTTTAGTCATGTGATGCATTCGATTAGCTAATTACTACGCGGACTAGAGTGGGTCTTTGCAATATTAATATGTATATCTTATTTACTTGGTTTATTGTGAGCTTGTTACAATTTCTTGAGTATATTATTATTTTTCATCTCTTCTACTCAAATAACAATGTTTTCATCCAAGAACATTTGGTGTTAAAGTTACTGCTTATTTTCTCGGGACTAAAAAGTGAAAAAGAAAATCTCTAGGGATTAAAACCAATTTAAAAACTAAACACGAGTGTAATCTATGTAAAATCAAAAATAATGTTGGCAGTCCAGCAAAAAAAATAATAATTTTGTTTTAAAATAAAAATAAATGGCACAGACCTCGTGATTTTTTAAATTTGGAATACATATCATCGTCAACATGGATGAATGTAGGTAAACATTTTTATGTTCTTCACTTCGGAAAAAGAAATAAGTATATTTAAAAAAGCTCAATTTTTCTCTTTGATTCAAGTAATTACAGAAGGTTTAGGTTACTGGTATTGACATGTTATTATTTGTGTAAATGTGATTTTTTTGTAAGTTTAAGCCAATAGGTAAAATAATAGTTTACTTTAAAAAAAATAGTAGATTGTGCTACAAGGGGATAAGGTAATATTTTGACGGCGAGGGCGCTACTTTGAATCCAGAGCGAAACGATAAACGTTAAAGTCTGATTAAGTAATATAGGTGTTCTACTTTTCTTTATATTCTGTTTTGTATTTGCTAGTTTTACTCATAGACGGAGATGGAGAGTTGAGTGTGCTACTCGGGTACGGTAATATTTTTATCTCTGGCGATATACATGCATCCCATTCCTCGCTTCAGTCAGGATTCCACCGTAGAATCACTCGCCTCGTGATTCAACTGTGGAATCCTTCGTTTTGCTCTGGATTTGGAGTAGCGCCCTCGCCTTCAAAATATTACCTTATCCCCTTGTAGCACAATCTTCTATTTAAACCTTGTTTGTACCTATAACTTAACGTAAGGTGTTTAAAAATATGATGTCACTCTTCAGATCTCAATGAACATACATATAACGGAAAAACCTGGACAAGTGCGAGTCGGACTTACGCACGAAGGGCTTCGTACTCGTACCATTATCTCTAAAAAGTCGCGTTTTTTGTATGGGAGCCCTAATATTTATTTTATTCTGTTTTTAGGGTTCCGTAGTAAACAAGGAACCCTTATAGTTTCGCCATGTCTGTCTGTCTGTCTGTCTGTCCGTCTGCGGTTTTACTCAGCGACTATATGTACTAGAAAGCTGTGATTTGGCATGGGTATGTATATTAATTATATGCGGAAAAAGTGGTAAAATAAAATACTTATTAATAATTATTAATTACTTATTAATAAGGAAGCAGTAGAAATGGTAGATAACACAACGTTTCTGGGAATAACACTTGATTCCGGGTTGCAATGGGGTGCCCATATTAAAAAAATAGCTGGAAAGCTTAGCTCTGCAGCCTACGCGGTTAGGAGAATTAGGCAGATGACGGACGTTGATACAGCGCGTTTGGTATATTTTAGTTACTTCCATAGTGTTATGTCCTATGGAATATTGCTATGGGGTAATGCAGCAGACATAAATACCATATTTGTTTTACAAAAACGCGCTGTTAGATCCATATATAAATTAGGTGCTAGAGAGTCTCTAAGGGAACTTTTTAAGACATTAATATTTTGACTCTCCCTTCGCAATTCATCTATGCGAACATTATGTACGTGCGTCAAAATATACATTTATATAAGAAAAATAGTGATATTCATAGTATAAACACTAGAAATAAAAATAAATTAGCTATCTCAGCTTTTCGGTTGCAAAAAACAAAAAAATCTTTTGTGGGTCTTGGCTTACGCCTCTATAATAGGATTCCAGATAATGTAGTAGCGTTACCATTATCTAAGTTTAAGACGGCCATTAAAAATCATTTAATCAAAAATGCGTATTATCATGTAAATGACTATTTATCATCATCTGATCACAATTCTTGGAAATAGATAACTGCAAATTTTAATTGTATTGTTTAAATATATAGTATAATGTATACCTAGCTAAAGTGTAACTGTAATATAGCCCATCAGGCTGGGTAGGGACCAATACTGAACTGGGTTTCTTTCGGCGTAATCTTTCCAGCAGTGGTCGTTCCGAAACGCTAGTAGTTTTTAGCTTTTGCACTAAAATAATATTTTAAAAAAATGACCTTCAATAAGAGATAAATTTATCCTACATTGAATAAAAAATTTTGACTTTGACTTTGACTTTGACTTTGATACTGGCAAAATTTTTTTTTTTTAGGGTACAGGATACAGGCCCCATACACGTAAAGTGAAAAGTAATTTTTTTCGCGACTAACTAATCATGAGGGGTATCGTTGAATAGGTCTTTTACCGTTTTTCGATTTAGAGATCTGTTTTTGAAATATCTGATTCTAAAGTGAAAATTTTTGTTAGAAACAAGTGTTGTATCTGCTAAACGGCTATATA
Organism: Acrobasis suavella; assembly: GCA_943193695.1. Lineage (NCBI taxonomy): Eukaryota > Metazoa > Arthropoda > Insecta > Lepidoptera > Pyralidae > Acrobasis > Acrobasis suavella. The sequence continues at coordinate 39,174,987 of OW971928.1, forward strand.
TAGACACTTGAAAAAATCATAGCTATATTATATATAACGAACTTTAAAGGAAGACTATCAGAACTAAGTAGGGTTTACAAATTAAAAAGTTATAGGCGATCAACTTATAAAAAGTACTCGGAAAATGAAAATTTCGTACAAATTAATAGAAAATTAGTTTTTAGACGTTTTTAGTGGCATGAACTCAAAGTTGGCATTCATAACTACGGAACCCTACACTGCGCGTGGGTCGACACGCGCTTGGCCAATTATTAGTATTTGTTGTTATAGCGGCAACAGAAATAAGTACATCATCTTTGAAAATCTTAACTGTCTAGCTATCACGGTTCATGAGATACAGCCTGGTAACAGACAAACAGATGGACAGACGGACATTGGAGTCTCAGTAATTGGGGTCCCGTTTTTACCCTTTTCGACCGGAACCCTAAAAACGGGGTAGGCAGACAAAGCGTAGAGCTATCAAAGTAAACCAAAGGGTCTTAGGGGGGAATTAAATCATTTGAAATGAAACAAAGATATTATTTAAAATTTTGGCTTGATATAAGCCTAGATAACCCTTCTAAATATTTTATGTTATACTGTATATATTTTAAATTGAGAACGTGAAGCTTTTTATAGCATTTTTGCGAAAAACGGCCACTTTTAGCAAAAATGCTATAAAAAGCTTCACGTTCTTATTTTAAAATATATACAGTAGTTCATAAAATAGTTAGAAGGGTTATCTAGGGTTATATCAAGGCAAAATATTAAATAATATCTTTCTTTCTCTTCAAATGATTTATTTCAAATGGGGGCAGCACTGAACGCCGAAAAAAATCAGGTAGGTTAAGGTCCAGTCCAGTGCTCTGTCTATACTGAAATAAATAGAAACGTGGTTAAGTATGCGTGCATAATAAATGTAAGCAAGATTGTGACGTAACTAACTGTCCGAAACACGTTTGCTTTCTGGAATTTGTGAATTTAGATTTTCGCGTGTAGTTTTGACAGCGCGCGTCACACACATATCAGGCTGTCACGCCGTCATGTCTCCGTCAACTGTCACGCCACGCCGGATAATACGTGAATACCGTGATTACATCTGCTCTGTGATGACCTATACCATTACCATTTGTCAAGTTGTTCTTGCGATTAGGTTACTTCTACTACATATATGTAAAATACTAAAGGGAACCTACCTACTCAGATATATTATCAGGTCTTTATCAATAATGGAGTAGACAGAACTCAAAGCCGTGAATCCCAGAGGCCACGCTTAGCGTGATGGTGGGCGTTGTGACGAAAAAAATGAATCAATTTCAATTTGAAAAAGGCCATTTTTAAAGGTTCCACTTAAATTAACTTAGTTACTTAAATTTTCTTATACAACGTGGAAGGGACAAACCCGTAATAAATCGAACCACGGGCTATATATACTAGATCACTATGGAATAATGAAATTAAAAATAAAAGTCAAAATTAACAAAAAAATCGGCACTTCAATGCTAAAGCGTGCAGTCAATTTGTATCGGAATGCTGATTTTTTATTTTTACTGCTATTTTATAATCATTATACTATAATGATCTTGTATAGCCTGTGGTTCGATTTATCGCGGGAATGTCCCTTCCACTTTGTGTTATATCTTGACGTAAATAAGCATTTAATATTTAAGAGACGCCGAAAACAAAATCGAGCGTAAATCTCATATTTACGCACAAGTTTCAATTGAAGTTTATTTAGCGCAGACACATAGGTAGCCATTTTAAAAGCTCGATTAATTCCCAAATGCGCCTAACGCCGTCCATTGCAAACGTTTTCATGGCTCGGGACGGTGAGTGTCCGCAAATGGCCGTAATTCAGCTTTGAAGCAGCTGTCAGTCCCAGGGCGAGGGCTCTCTGCCACGGCTGTGTTAAATAAATAAGCAAATAACCAATCTCGCACAACCCTTTGGTGCGACTGAAAGGAGGATCCATTTTTACATTATGTATGTAAAGTAAGGCAAACATAATTAGGAATTGTGTAAATATGAGCGTCTGAAATTCAGAATATTGGATATATTTTGGACATTCGGAATTCAAATCCGGTCAAAACTTAGTAAATTTAAAAAACTTTATATATTTTTACAGGCAACTAGCTGCGCCCCGCGGTGTTACCCGCGGAAAAAGTAGCCTATGTGTTAATTCAGGGTGTCAGCTACCTGCATATCAAATTTTATCAAAATTGATCAAGCCGTTTGCGCTTGAAGAAGTACAAACATATACACACTCACACACTCACAAACTTTCGCCTTTAGTATTTAAGTGTGTATGAGAGGACCTAATGCTCACGTATATAAGTTCAAACGATAAGAAAATAGGTAATGCGTTCAATAATATTAATAAAGTGTATTATTTTTACAATTTATTTGACACATTACCTAGCTCCTTAATTCTTATCCCAAAGCGCTTTAGAAGAGGCCTTAAATACAAACTAATAATAAATAAATATACAAATACATAAAACAAGTATAAGAGACCACTTTTCATGCAAAAAGCATCATCTTTTAGCTTTGGTCAATCGTCGTAAACTATTAGATCTTGTTTTTCAGCGCCGTGTCGTAAATTCCCCTACTGACTACCCTCAGTTTGTCGAACTCATATGCCCAGATGTTATAAATGTTATAATAAATGTTCAGAAACATTCCCACATTCGTTACGTCCATAGCAGCTGCTAATAATCGACAAAATTATTTCTTACATACTCGTAAAGCTTTCAATAACTTTAATAGGTTCTTCTCTGATACAGACATGGACATCCTACGTTTAAAGAAGAGAAAAACCTTCATAAACTAATCATTTCCCGACCAGGGTTAGTGCATTTCGCCTTTTATATATATATATATATATATATATATATATATATATATATATAACTGTATGTAACTGTAGCATTGAGTACATAATATTATGTCGTATACGTTTTTCAACTATTGCTAACATGTCGAAATTGTTATACGTGAACATATATAAATGACTTCATGTTTATTAAAATTTAATGTAATGTAGGTACAATTTAAGCCCAACATGAGCTCTCTAGGTCTATCAGATGCAGAGATACAGCTAGTCTAAGATGGGCATTTTTTCCCCAAAAAGTGTAAAATTGCCGGTAGGCTTTTTGTCAAAACATTTGCCGGCTAAACTAATACAAAAAAAAAGTCCTAGAAAATAGCCATAAAAGAAAAAAAATATTGAAAATTGAATAAGCTTTAATTTAATTCCAAAATGGAGCATCTCACAGCTTCCTCAAAAATTAAAATAACAGAATAAACTTCATCTTGCCTTGCCAGAAAAGGGCAGAGGTGGTGTCACACCCACCGAAGGTATACAGTAACAAAACTATCCCTCGTGGTACCTGCATTTCTCCACATGGAAAAGAATTGCTGGATATTGGGTACACTCTGAATACTCTGATCCACCTCTGCTACCTTACTGGAAGTACCGTTCGTTTCCCAGCGTAAAAAAATAGTTTTCTGAGCGCCGTGTAAGTAAGTTATTTGCGTAGTGTATGTTTATTTGAAACCATATGCTACTCGTACAACTAAAATATCAAATTCACATTCTCGCACTTTTTTTAAAGAAATACACACCTATCAACATTGCAATATTTTGTTATTTTTTATTTTCAAGGAAGCCATGAAGCCTAGAGGCTTCATTCTAGAATTAAAATAAAGTAGATTCAATTTTCAAAAAATGTTTTATTATGGCTTTTCTCTAGAATCATTAGTTTAGCCGGAAAATTTCGTGATTAACAACCCTACCGACAATTTTCTACTTTATGAAAAAGAATTGCCTACCTTTGACTAGCTGTATCTTTACAATTAATAGACTTAAGCCGGCCGCATAATATCAGAATTTTTCTGTCAGAAAATTTCTGACGGCTACTGCTACCACGGCACACCTATCAGAAATTTCGATCTGGCGATTTCGAATTTAGTTCGTGGTTGGCCGTCAACGTAGACGCAACTGGGTTCATCTATTTAATAGGCATGATGACAGAAAAATAAATATGGTCAATCGTTAGAAAACACACGTGGCAGACGGGCAGCAGCATACAACTGCATCTGTGCAAAATCTCTTTATATTATCTAGTGCAATCACCAACCCATCATTATGCTCAGTGTGTTGAGTAAATAAAATTTCCCAGATTCTCAATAAACCTAATAGCGCATTTTTGTAAAATTAATATGGTATTTATCTCTGCAGCATTACCTCATAGCAATATTCTATAGGAAATAATACTATGGAAGTAACTAAAATATACCAAAAGCACTGTATCAATGTCAGCTATCTGTTTAATTCTCCTAATCGCGTAGGCCGCAAAGCTAAGCTTACCAGCCATTTTTTTTTATACAGGCACCCCTATGCAACTCGAAATCAATCGTTAGTCCCAGGAACGTTGCATTATCTACTTTTTCTACTGCTTCCTTATTAATTAATAAATATTTGTGTTGGAACTTTTGTAACATTCGGTAACTAATCAGACGTTGTGAGGTCACCGCTATCTAAAGATCGTACTTTACCGTGACTCTATGCAAAATTAAATTGCGCTGTTTCTTCGTAATTTTTTGTATCTTCGAAAAAGAATTTTTTCAGTCATCATGCCAATTATTTATGTTTGCCATGGTGGGCGGGGTCTAGTACAAAATGTGTGCCCCCTCAGCCCCGCACTCCATCCGAAATTCAACCAAACCCACATTACAAGATCTTTTTCTGTCAGAATATTTCGAATGCCCGCCGGAAGGCAGTCTGTCCATACATTTTGTGCTAGACCCCGCAAAATATCAGCATTCTGACGTGTCTGACGTCCGACGAAATGCACCGCCGGATGCAAAATATCTGAAGTCCGAATTTTTCTGTTTAGTTACGATTCAGACCGACCGGCCCGCATCGATTCGGGCCGGAACGGATGCGGACGCACGCCGCGGCAGCCGGCCTGCGTTAGAGCCGTAACGTGTCATGTGAGCCGTACGCGTGCCGCGGGCGCGAGAGCCGTATACCGCCGACAGCGCCCGCGGCATGCGTAAACACCCCGAGAGCCCTGAAGTGCTGCTTGCATTGTGCTGTGTAGACACCATAGAATTTAAATAAAAAAATGACGGAATGGGACGTGGTTATTACTGGTTTATTAAAGTTATTACGTCCTTATCCTTTAGTGTACACAACTTCGAATGACTCGTCTCGCTGCACCGCCGTTCGCGTTTCGACAGCCGTGATGCTCCGAACTGACCCGACGCATACCGATAGAGCCGGCTATCTGCCGCGGTATCCGTCGGGAGCCGCTCGGAGCCGACCGGAGCCGTACGGCAGACAAGGAATGTATATGTGGCAGAAATATGACTTTGATTTCTTGTTACAAATTTCAATTTTCTTTTTGCTTTCAAATGCTTTCCGGGCCGGGCCGATGCGAGCCGGTCGGTCTGAATCGTACCTAATTTTGGACGGCGCGCTTTCCATATATTTTGCTACACCACGCACACCTATCAGAAATTAGCTCCTCAGTTGTCAAGTGATAGTTGTGCATTCGGCACGCATTCACTCTGTGCAGCGCACAATATGGCGGATATGGATGTAGTGAAAAAAAAAAAAAGGAGTGCTTATGGAATCTTGCGGATGCAAATTATCTCGTCAATCTAATAAATTACTCAATAATATAACAAAATAAATTGGTAAATAAAAAATAAATAAATCTTTTTTTACCCCCGACAAAAAAAAGGAGTGTTATAAGTTTGACGCTAATGCCTGTCTGTCTGCCTGCCTGCTTGTATATTTGTCTGTGGCATCGTATAGCGCTCGAACGGATGGACCTATTTCGATGCGGTTTTTTAGGGTTCCGTACAAAAAATTAAAAACGGAACCCTTATAGGCTCACTCGTGCGTCTGTCTATCCGTCAGTATGTCACAGCCAATTTGCTCCGAATCTACTGGACCAAATCAGGTGAAATGAGGTAAGATGGTGTAATCCTATGACCCAAACACAAATGTGCAAAAAAAGTATTTTATTTCAAACTAGCTGATGCCCGCGACTTTGTTCGCGTGAACTTTATGACTCCGGCGTATTAATATAAATAACAACTAATGAGAGAGAAAGATAGAGAGATAAGAAAGTACTTGTAACAGTGTTAGGAGTTAAAAGTCAATATTATTTTAATTCTTTCCTTCGGGAGCCAATATGAAAAGAGCTGAAGTGTTACTAACCCTGGAGAAAGCCACATTAAGTTGGCCATGCGAAAAAGCAGTCCTTCGATCGACATCAGCAGCTTTAAGCCTCTAAAACTGTGACTTATTTTCATAGGAAAGCAAGTAACCACTGTGTATTTGTAAAACTGTGTATTTTCAAAAGGAAAATTGTTATACGCGGAATAAATACAGTTTCACTGGCACCACTCACAGAAAACTTTAAGTGTCTCAGCAGACTATGCCGAAGTTTAGCGGCTAAAGTTCAGTGTCTAAAGTTCGGTGGGGATGACACACTAAATAAGTTGAAGTTCAGCCGCTGAAGTTCGGTGGAAACGCCGGACTGTAGTGATGTGCCGATATGAGAATTTAATCTTCCGTCTTTGGCGCGTCGAGTACGTGGAAGAGGGAACGGGAGCGGAAGCGGGAGTGGGACCAGAAACGGCAGCGGCGGTGGCGGCGGAAGCGGCGGCGGCAGTGGCGGCAGCGGTGGCAGCGGCGGTAGCGGCGGTGGCGAGAGCGGGAGCAGCGGCGGCAGTGGCGGCGGCGGCGGCGGCGGCGGCGGCGGCGGCGGCGGCGGCGGCGGGGGCGGCGGTGGTGGCGGCGGTGGGAGCGGCGGCGGCGGCGGCAGCGGCGGCAGCGGCGGGAGCGGAAGAGGGAGTACGGGTACAGGTACGGGTACGGATACAGGTACGGGTACTGGTACGGGTACGGGTACGGGTACGGGTACTGGTACGGGTACGGGTACGGGTACGGGTATGGGTACGGGTACGGGTACGGGTACGGGTACGGGTACGGGTACGGGTACGGGTACGGGTACAGGTACGGGTACGAGTACGGGTACGGGTACGGGTACGGGTACGGGTACGGGTACGAGTACGGGTACGGGTACGGGTACGGGTACGGGTACGGGTCCGATTCAGGCAAAAGCATCGGAAGTTCGGCATTATGTGTTGCTAGTAATGCAAATAACATTGCAGGCATGCATTGGCTGAAATTCAGCCGCTGAACTTCGGCATACAGTGCTGAGACACTAAGTTGGGTTCCGTTACACAGTTTCGGCGGAGTCAAATTGCGCATTCGCATTATTGGCCCTCCGACATTAAGACTTATTTTGTGAGCCGAGAGTCCATTTGCTGCAAGTGAATTAAGAAACTCAACTGGATAATTGGTGGTGTCATCAACAACTCTATCCAAGAAATTAACAATAATTTGCGTCATAAGTTCTATAATAATTTTTTGGTGTCAATATGGCGCGTTCACATATCCAAGAATTTTCTGGTGTGTTATGCTCTGAAGGTCCGCAAATTCTGAACTTATAAGTTCTTCTTCGGACGAAACAACTTTTTTTTGGAAAAATTTTCAATGTACAGTCACATTTTTTTACTCTTTTATTTGTAGTATAGATTTAGTATGTTTTTGTTCAACGACAACAAAAAAACATCATCTATAAAAATTTCAACTGTCTAGCTATAATGGTTCATGAGATACAGCCTGGTGACAGACAGACAGACAGACTAACAGTCGGACGGTCTAAGTAATAGGGTCCCGTTTCTACCCATTTGGGTAAGGAACCCTAAAAATCGAATAAAATAAGTATTTATGGGGGGCTCCCATACTACAAACGTGATTTTTCATAGATTATGGTACGGAACCCTTCGCGCGCGTCCGACTCGCGCTTGGCCAGTTGTATTATAACTCAACAAAAAGTTCTCATCAGACTTAACAACTTTTGCTAAAGCGGCATTTTAATATTTTTTATAGTTTAGCTGGACCATTATAGTTCTGCATCATGTGTTCCATTGTCCAAAATCAATTATAGCCTATATGTTGCCCAGGCTTCACAGCTATATAACAAAAAAAGTTTCATTCGAATTCGTCCAGTATTTCCGGAGATTAGCGTGTACAAACAGACAAACAGACAAACAGACAAACAGACAAACAGACAGACATTTTTTTTTTTTTTTTCTTACTCTATTACTATATCTCCATCGCCACAAATATTTTTTTTGAAAAATTTTCAATGTACAGACACATTTTTTTACTCTTTTATTATAGTATAGATTATGATAATTTTCGAGGGACAAATTAAGAAATTAAAGAAAAAAGATTAAAAATTAAACCTTACTGTGTCATATATCAATTGAAAGGGCTTGTTTTGAGGATCTCAAATATATGTTTGTTAGCCTATTTGCCAAATTTTATCAAAATTGGTCCTGCTGTTTGCGTGTGAAAAAATAACAAACATACACACACACACACACACACACTTACAAACTTTCACCTTTATAATAATAGTGTGATAAATGTTTTGATTTTATTCATGAGAGAAAAAATTTCGTCTTCGTCGACCATTCCCCTGATCTCCGAAACTACTGATCCTACAATTATGAAAAAAAATACAAAGTAATATCTTTTTGCCCATAAATTACACTAAAAGTATCTCTTGGGTCTAAAGGTCCTGGACGCTGTTTGCTAAGAGCTGCAGGGACCAAAATGGTGTACCTGTCCCGTTAGACATAGAGACATGATACGAGTTTTTATGAAAATAATGCGTTTGAGTATCTCTAAATCTATAACCATCACAAAAATAAATTGATCGCTGTCCATTTTGTTTTTCTTTACTCTTGACGACCGCGTTGCATGACGGCCAGCCTAGGACTAAGGTCAGATTCGCCGGATCGAAATTTCTGATAGTGTGCGGAGTGAAATTTTCTGACATTGATGAGACTGACAAAATTTCCTATAATGTGCGCACGGCATTCGTATCAGAAAAAAATTGGACGTCAGATGGTTTGCATCCGGCGCTATCAGATTCTTACAGTATGCGGGGTCTAGAACAAAATGTATGGACAGAGTACCGTCCGGCAGGCGTCCGAAATTTTCGGACAGAAAAATTCGGATAATATGCGGCCGGCCTTAAAGAGCTTATGTTGGGCTTTATTTGTAGTAAATTTAGTTTACCTGACAAAAGTATAAAACAAATATATGTGAAAATCGCTTAAAGTACACTCTTAAAAAAAACTGGATCCAGGGCCAGAATTTTCTAGATTTTCGAGCAATTATTGGTAAAACTACTCTGAGGGGACCTAACAACATATAAAAATATCGTAAATACATGCGCGTTTGCGATGTTGATGTTGATAATGACCGGCCCTTCTTAGTGCCACTGCCAAGTACAGTCCCGGGACATTCAAAAGTAGATTAAATGGGTATCTTTTGGATAGGCATGCTTCATCCTAGTCTTCATCGTCGCTTACCATCAGGTGAGATTGAGGACAAATGCCTAAACCATGAGGAAAAATAGATTGTAAAAAAAAAATGAAATAGTTTCGGTAGCTTATTTAATGAGCGAATGTCGTAAACTAGAGACGCGCCAACTATTCGCAGTTGAGAAGCCAAAATCTGGTTAGTTATGTGAACCAGGTATGTACTACCGAATTGAACACAATACCAGGAAGTTGGGGTTTTTTCTGTTAGTTTCCTCCCTAGAATAGAGGACCATCTATCTATTCTTGAGTATGTAAAACTGTTCACACTAATGTATTCCCAAGCAGGGATGACGTATGTCAGACGGTTGTTCATAAAATCACAGCGATTTTTGGCATGTTGTCCACTTTGCTCAGTATTCGGCATTCTTGGGTAATATGCAATTGGCATCTTTGAAGAAGATAAAACCGGGAAATGAGCCCCGGGCTTCCAAGAGAAAAATTCTTGTACCAATTGAAAACCAAATTGTTCCAATTAGACGCGAAGGATCTACCCGATCGGCATAACTGCCAGTGTCATGAAGGCGAAAGTAAAGTTATTGCTTCGAGCTGGCTTTTTTGTTTAACAAATACTGCCGAACCGATGCCGGCCCACTAATCTGTGTAGCTGGCCTACACATATTAGTGGGCCGGCATCGGTATAGTAAAAAATTCGGCCACCGCTCACGGCGGCGTTGCGTGTCTTATATAAACGCTCTTATACTTCATTGTAAAGTGCCGTTCCATATTTAACTGACTTCCCAAAACGAGGTGCCGTTAGTTACGTCTCTGATGCTAAGCTTTGAGCAGCTTTGTTCTCGTAATTAACAAACAAAGCGACGCGATGGTTACTTGTGTATTATAATTCTGAAAGCATTGGCTGAAGTTTTCACATCTACAGGGTTTCAGCGAGTGAATTAACAATTACTGGATTATCTATAAGCCTACCTAGAGCTTCACTACTTTTTAAAATTAGCTACTTGTGGTAAAAAGCCTCCTCTCCTTCCTTCCAAAATTACATCATGAGGGGAGCTTCTTGTTTTATTTATTTAACCTTTAATACACATAAAAAGTGTACAAAGGACGGACTTACTTATTAGTCTTGTCTGAATATTATATGCCCTTTGTTGTAATGAACTTGGAATTTACAAGTAATTACAATAAAATGTTATACAAAAATGGATAATAACTTATTTTTAGGCAAATTTTTTACCGATGCCAGTGTAAGAATGAACACTGCCATTAGTAAAAGTTTAGCAAACTGTGCTGGTGCATAGTTAGGCATAATCAACACATTTGTAATTAAATTAATTATCTGACTGAAAGTACTGATGATTAAGTACATTAATCACGATTACTTTTAATCATTGATAACTTTCAATCATGACTACATGTCATCGTTAGTTATGATTACAGTAATCAGTAATCTAGATTACATTAATATGCATGGTTGATTTTTTCAACCGAATTTAAAAAAGGAAATTCCGTTTTCGACTTGCATGTATGTATATTGTATGTCCGCGATATTCTCAAAAACTGCTGATCCGATTTGAATTGGGTTTTCGTTATTGAAGTTCAAGTATAACTTATAATAAAATGTACTAAAACTGTTTTAAAGATGAATTCAGTCCATGATACTGAACAACTTTCCCCAAGGAATACATCGAAATATGAACAATGTTTTTTTTTTGCTTTCAATAGAAACTCGGATCAGCTGATCGATCATCTTGTAAGGGATGCTGAAAATTATTTTTCATATTTAAATAAACAAGGTAACTTTTACCCACCAGCATTTTTTTTTTGAACCTAGTCAGTCCGTGATTGTGAACATGATACTACTTACTATAAAAAATATTAAAAATCGACCTCAATGACCTCGACGATTACGACGACCTCGGAAACCTCGTCATCAACCTCAACAACCTTGATATCGACCTCGACGAATTTAACTAACTGGACGACATCGACCACCTCAACATCGACGTCGACGATCTCGACGAATTCAACGACCTCAATGAACTCGACAACCGCAACGACCTCGTATGTGTGTGTGAGTTTTGTTTGTGTTTTGTTTGTTTGTGTACAAGCATGTATAGAGTTTATAATTAATTATTAAAATTACTACGTTTGATATTATCCCCGTTATCTTATTATCAATATATTGTATTTTTTACTGCGAAACTCTAAAATAATATTTATAAATTATGTTGTGTAGATTATTTGGAACATTATCTTCCTTAACTATGGGTCTTCAAAAAAAAATCTCTTATCACATTTCATATTTTTAATATATGCAATTCTATACAGTTATTAAACAATAAAAGGGATAAAACTGAAACATCATAACAAGTAGAAAAAAGCTAACAATACATACTTACAAGTTTAAAGTCGCTCATAAATTTATAATATACCTACTTCCTAAACGTAGAATACTATACATGAACACGACGAATACAACGTACCTGTTACGTTATTAAACATTATGACGTCAGAGAGAACAAAATCTTAGAACATTAACAGAATATATGAAATCAAAAAGTGATTTATAAGTATAGGAGAACTCAATCTTATCTTACAGATATTTTTAAATTATTTTTTGGTGTAAGGAGTTACACACTTGCCAAATGTTGTTCTACGTTTTCCCGTCTCACACATATTATTTTTAACAGCGTCACGTTTTGTCTTGAAATTCCTATATTTTTCTTTCCACATAGATGTGGTCTTATATTTGTTTATAAACCTTTTACTTCTTCCGTAGAGTATTTTCTGTAGAATTTTGCCACCGTCAGTGTCAACCGAATTGGAATGATTTATTTCTTTTTGAAATTGATCTTTCTCTTGGTTTTTATTACGATCTTCACTAATATTATTATCGAACTTCATTTTTCTTTTAATTTTCTTATAAAGATTCAAATGAAAGCTAATATCATCACCATTGCTATATTGGCTTTTAATTTTATTTTCAGTCTTGATACTACTGTCGGCTCTTATTTCTGAGTTCATTTCGTGTGATTTAGAATTATCTCGTATTCCAGATTTAAACTCACTTCTTATACTTTTTGCGTCGCCTTGAGAATTATTAGTAGCATGTGCTATAGTTTTTGGCGTATTTTCCTTCTGTAGAATTTCTCTTACATCGACTTTGTGTTCCCAGTCAATATTTGGTACAGTAATTTCTTCTTCACTGTAGTTTACATTAATTTCTTTAGGGAAGGGACCCCTGGAATCAGCTTTTCCTTTTATGGGGAATGCATTAATAATTCCAACACATAATACCAAGGTTAAGTACTTCATATTAAAGTATATCTAGTAACCTATTGGAAAACAAAATAGTGGCGACGGTAGCTGTATGTAACAAACTATGCTAATAAATAATAAAGTCCCGGTTTATATATCATCATTTATTACATCAATAATGACGTAGTCAAAAGCCAGGCATGTTTAGGGTTTTTGACTGTTTTCAATATTTGATTGATTGCATCACCATAATGACATTAAATAGTTATGCGATGTGGCTTCATTTTCCGTGACGTATTTTTGGTATGCGGTAAGCGTACTAACTTACATATTATACTATATATTATGTAAGTTAGTTTAAATAATATATTTATAAAATAAAACCGTTAAAGTGCGAGTCGGCCTCGCGCACGATGTGTTCCGTACCATCATCTATAAAAAGTCAAGTTTGTTGTATGGGAGTCCCCCTTAAATATTAATTCTGTTCTATTTTTAGTTATATATGTTATAGCGATAACAGAAATACATTATCTGTGAAAATTTCAACTGTTTAGCTATCACGGTTCATGAGGTACAGCCTGGTGACAGACAGACGGAAAAACAAACGGACAGACGAACAGACGGACATCGGAGTTTTAGTAATAGGGTCCCGTTTTTACCCTTTGGGTACGGAATCTAAAAATAACAAAAAATAAACACATTCTAAAAATCTAATAAAGGTGGCAGCTGGCAACGGGGTAAAGCGAAGCTACCGGCGGTAAGGACCTCAGAGTGTTTAGGAATACTGCTTTTTGAATCTGACCCTTGATCCAACTACTCGTATCTGGCCATAGAGTCTTGAAATGATGGTTTTGTCGACAATGATCGTCTGGTACTTCGTGAGCCAAACCAAGATTTACACAGCCTGTTCTTAATACTATTGTTACTGTTCGCCCTGGTCCTTTGCGAGCCTTCTAACATAGATCAAACCACAGCTCTGAAAGTTCTGTAACTCCGTAAATTCGATAGATAGCGTCCGTGTGTAAGTAAAACTTAGGCAGGGCTGCCGTAAATCAATGCACTTTGCCTTACTGTCTTATGTAATCTGTCATTATTGTATGGAAGTTGTCAAGCTATATTAGATTCATAGCGACAAACCCTATATACTGGACATGGGGGTGAAAGTCCCATACATAGCGAATTTTTCGTTTTGAACGACGTTATCTATTAATCTTATTCCGGATTAAATATCAAAACCACTTTTAGTTATTAGTTTGTTAGAATTTGTGGAGATGTCGCACTACATGTTTTCTCATTTCTCATTTTACGGTTTTATAGTACTCGTATAGGTATTACCAATAAATCGCAGACTTACTATGAAGCTGGTACCAAGCCTGATTAGCGTAGCGGTTAACGGAATGGGCTCAAAGTAATTAAGATCACAGGAATCTCAAGTTCAAGTCCCACCTCACTGCAAATAAATTTTATATTTGATTTTTTAGTCTATTTTGGAATAACATATTAGATGACACCATATGTGCAAGTTTGCAGCTTAAATTGTTGGCAGAAAAATTACGAGAGATGGCTCTCTAATTTTCAGTTATACTATAGTACTCTGTGTACGTCAAAACACATAACAGCAACGCTCATCTGGCAACATCTGGCAACGTTTTCTAAACTTCTTTTAATTCAAAAATATTTTTTTTCGTTCCTACTATGTCAAATATTGAAAAGAGGGAAAGCGACCTAACATGTTTTGACTCAAATAAATTTAAAAAATGGTTGATATTTTTTATGGATACTAGATGGTCTATTCGTTTACTGTAAATATGAATAGCCCACAAGGGCGGTTTATTATGATGCTAATTATATTAATCGCATGTGGCTTATCCTGAACGGAAGGCACGACCTAAACCTTCTCGTGAATGTTGGTTTTGTTAACCACTATTTTATAAAAGTTACTAGCAATCCGACCCGGTTTTGCACGGGTATTACACTTTTAAACTTTCCCGGAGAAATACTCTATGTGTTAGTGAAAATAGCATCATAATACGCCAAGCAGTTTCAGTGATTATTATGTATAGACAGATATACGAGACCATGGTATAATAATATACTTCACCTGGTTTTCTTTTTCTTATATCTCATACGTCATCAGTTGGAAAGAAATACTTAATAGTTAAGTAGGTTAGTGTTTTATTTATTATTTATTAGCCATAGAAATTAAAACGTCAACAATGACGTAGCCAAGTGTCAAGCAAGTTTTATTATTTACAATATTTTCAAATCAATTGATTGCATCACCATTGTGACATTGCATTGCAATGCGGTGCGCTTTATTTTCCGTGACATATGTATTTTTCGGTTTTTTGCCCTTTGTTTATAAATTATAATAATAGTTCGGAGTCACTAGTTATTAATACATTGTAAATATTAAATGTTCGTAAATGGTCAAAGGCCTATGTATAACTTGACTGGACACGCTACCGTGTCTAGCACACGGTAGCGTGTCCAGTCAAGTTCAAAGAAAAAGGAACTCGCGACAATGTAGCAGCCGTCTGTATATTAACACAAAACGTTTCAAAATACTTTATAACCTACGTATACTAACGTTATACCTAACCTATTTAATTTTATTCTTTTAAATGAATTTCAAGATTCTCTACAGAACTTGGCAACCATTTAGATCTAAATTTTCTCGGTGAAGTCTACGAGGTGGAAGGAACATACCCAAAACAAACTACAGACTATACTATATCATTATGTATAATTAAATTAAAATAACAGCTAAAAGTTAATAAAGATTTCGGCAGTTCCATACAAAAGTGTGCAACCTCTCCAGCAATTTGTATGGGAATAGCGAAAATTTCTTTTTGTTTTTTTATTTTTATATTATTTTGATTATACTATAGTGGTCTTGCTTGTATAACCCGTGGTTTATTTTTGGAATGTCCCTTCCCCTTTGTATAATACATGACATTATATTGAACATGGCTTCCATTTAAAAAAAAGTTTTGACTATGAACGACTACATACCAACTTGCTAAATAAAATTTAAAACAATGTTCGTAGCGGCGACAATTACAAAACAAAGGACCTTCTTAATTTTACAAGGCACGTTTAAAATTGTATCCGATTGAATTAAGGCAGTTGCGACACCCCTTTTGAGGCCGACTGTACCTGCCTACAATGCGCAAATTAGTTTAGACCGCAGACTGTACTGGCTTTAATTCTAGCAGATTACTGCGTGATGAACCCAGAAATGCTTAAGTGCGTTCGTACGTGTCTCTGAATTTGATTAAAGTTCATAATTTTTGATTAAATATATTCTACTTGATTTAGAATAAAAGTCAGTTTATTTTTATCAATTAACTGAAATAAGAAAAATGTGGGGCAATTTTTCCTGTCATTTCGAGGCTTTCCTACGAAAGTATACTGGATTAGCATTTGTTAAAAGTATACGTTTACTTTGTTTTCTGTGTCTAAAAGTGGCCAACACTGCTGACAACCAATAAAGAGTTGCTCTGTTGCATTAACAATTTTTCAAAACTACCGACTTTGACACCAAAACTACAAAACCGATTTTGATAAAATTTATATTCCACCACCTAACACATATGCTTCTTCCAACAAAAAAAGAATATTCCAAAATGGTCCAGGCGCCTTCGAGTAAACAGGTAATATACATTAAAAAAAAACGTTTTTTGAAGTCCTTTAAAAGTTGCAAGGTATCCCAAATTTTTCCCATAAACATAACGCAGAAACATGTTTAAAGCCACCATCATTTTATAAAACAAAAAATAACTCAAAAATAAACCACACTATTGCTTTCAGTATATAGAAAAGTTACGAAGCGGTTAAATATTTAGTTGTAAAAATATGTGTCATAAATATTTCTGGCGGTGCCCAAACATCCAGAAAGCAGTCCCGGCCAAACTGGCCGTGATTTACAGGCCAATAAATATGAAGTGTAATCCAGCGACATCCTTATAATTCATGCTAACAAAGACATCGACAACGACAGCGTTTCCTGTGTCTTTTTATTTTGTGAGAAGACAGCTTTTGCTGAACCTACTCGTAATATATTGAGCCATGAGCCTGTACAGTGTAATTATCATTTTAAGTCTTTACTGTAGGAGCATGACCCTCCCTGTACTACTAGGACCATTTATAGCAAGAGCAGACAAAAAACAGGGGTGTTATAAGTATGACGCTAATCTCAGTCTGTTTGTCTGTGTGGCTGTCGGTGGCATCGTTGCTCTCAAACGAATGGACCGATTTCGATACGGTTTTCTTTACGTGAAAGCAAATTTCTGTGGTTCTTGGTTAATTAAAATCGGTTCAGCCGCTTAAACGTTCTTGGGGGTTAACGCTTAAAAGTCAAAGTTGTTTAATTTACCTGCAAATAATAGATGGCGCTACCGATATCAATCCACTTAACATCGGTTGGAATATGTAGTTTCGGCACTCATCACTAGATGGTGGCTTCGAGGGGCTTTTAATTTGAATGGAACATAAACTTTTTATTTGTAGAAGTAATATTTACAAAGCCCATATAAAAATAAACTTATTCCGGATTAAAATTAAACATGTAATCGAAACTGAAACACAAGAGTAATTGAAATGGAAATGAAAGAGATGTTTAAAACGCTCCAATAGCATTTGCGATGGAAATAAACAACGAATCAAAAGTTTGGGCAACACAATGAATTGGTATAAGGACGGAAAACAATGGGGAAATATGTTAACTCCTGTTTTCTGCAAAAATACGAGTTGCGGTAAATCATTTCTGTCAGGAAATGAAATAAGTTACTAAAAATTTGGTATGTACGTAATTAAACTACTTAAACATTCGTTCCTGGTAGTTTAATATTAATCTCCCTTTGTAATCTGTTAATCAATCTTTGAATTAGTCTAACCAACACAAAATTATAAATTTTTTGTAGTGCAAAAGATTTGATGAGACATCTCTAAATTTGACAAAACAAACATATACCCACATACATATATGTATAAACGCCGGACTGTTCATATATGGAGGACTTCACTCGTTCATTCAATAATGTTCATTTAGGACGTTGATCGAAATCTATATGCTAAGCATACAGATGTAATGTTATATTTATTTTTAAACAAAAGTAGTAATCTCTGATATGGAATGAGCAATGGCTGGATACCGTAAGCCGCAATCAAAAAGTAATAAATAATTAATGACGCAATGATGACCAATATCCACATGAAATGATTTTTGTATCGCCGGTGGCCCATTATTTACGATATGTTAAAATGCGAACACGGGGGCAGTTAATTGTGTATGGATATTATTAACCGATCTTAAAGATTTTTATTCATAAATGCACTGTCACTTCTTTATCTTCAAGCCCAGGGCCCTAATTACAAAGGCCACGTTTAGTGTGATGGTAGGCAGGGAATCAAATAGTGATCGGTTGCTAGCCGCATAGCTTATTAACATGGTTAAGATTTTTGCCCGTTCCTCGATCGGCTTTTACGGTCTACGCGGGGAAAAAAGCAGCTAGTGCATTGTAAGTTTTTTCTTTTCTCCCTTCTGGGAGAAGAATAGAAGAGATATAGAAGAGTATCATCTGTTCGAAAAACAGCGTTTGAAGGTTATTATTTCTTGCAAAAAGACTCAACGTGACAAACGAATACAGCGTGTACGCAATCACACACGACCGTGAGGGTCGCGGGTTCGGCGCCGGCTGCGACATCCGGAACTGCGGCCATGATTAATTGAAAAGCTGATGTAATATATTATTTATTGGGTTCATATTGTTGCACTGCGAATGCCAGCTCTTTGACTGAATGAAAATTAAACATCAATTTGATAGTTAAACAATTTGCAGTATTTTTCTTGATAAATAATAAAAAGGCAGATTGCAAAATTTATTACTAACAGTCCAACTGAAAATTTTCCTCCTTTGTTAATTGTGTTTATCTCCAAAATACTTTTTCTCAGCATTACCGAAGGACTACATATGAAGAAGTTCATCTTTTGTACAATTCAAGTAACATTCAGTATAATATAATGTACAATTTGTAGATTATATTATACTGAATATTACTTGAATAATACTAGTCAAGTCAATTCATTACAATCCGAAGTACAAAGATCTAAGCGCACGGTAGTGCGCAGGCCAAGTTCCGCAACAGGACGCGCGCATGCCGTGCACTATTTACACCGACCATTTCGACCCACTTTTGACCCTCCTGTAGCTCAGTATCTATTGCTAGTACAGAGATAAAATTGTACCTACGTAATCATATACTGATACTAAAGCAGTATGCCAAATTTCATAGATATAGCATATAGAGATATAGCATTCAGGATCTACTGAAGTAGATCCTGAAACATGACCCTGTAAAAATAGCTAATTTTGTCACTGGCTGACTGACTGACTCACTGACCGGTTATCAAAACCTCTAGGCCACTTCAAATTGTCCTAGCGTTATGAAATTTGGCATATAGGTCGTGTTTTCGTGCTGTACGTAACACTTGATTAATTGTATAATTAAATTTAATATTTATATAATTAAATTAACCTGCTAAGTTCAAATTTAGAAGTATTATAATTTTAGATATTTTTAACCAAGTACCTACGTATTTTCACAACTATACCATATTTTAAGTTGGGTGTATGGTAAAGTGAATTTCGGCCAGATGGACCGTTGTTGACGTGAATAAGGTGGCGGGTAGTGGCTGGATGCGGAATGACTAGGTGTGGTGGCGAGTCTAGGAAATGGCAAACGTTTATCAGTGAATCAGGCTGTTGATGAAGATGATTATGATCGATTTTAAAGTGCATCTAAACTTGGTATTGGATGGGATTTCAACCCTTTTTAGGCGAACCATTATCCGATAGGAACTTGGCCCCCTTTTTAACAGGTATGTTTTTGGTGGGATTTAGAATAAACAAGTTGTGCCGAAGTACAACTAAAATCATCGACATAATTCTTTTTTTTTTTATTGACACTTATCGCGCTGCTGCACTAAGTCCGCTTTTAAGTCACTACTTGTATATTCTTAATCTTTTTTTTAGTCCGCCTACGAAGACACAGCGCTAGATTCGTTAAATGAAATTCTTATTCATTCAATCGATAGACAGACGCCATGGACTAAAGCATTCATTTCATTCATTCATTATGGCGGCGGGAATTTTTCAATCCGCATTTATTTTCAGACTATGAAATCTAGTTACTTACCGATTGATGTAAAAAAAATATTCCTGTATATTTTGCCTTGTTCTTTGAATTATTAGTGCAGTATTTTAACACACACCAAGGCATTTTTGGTTATGTTGACAGTGTTTTCTTTTATTAACAGCTAAGGAGTGTACTTGACGCGTAAATGCTAGCAAGCGACTAATGTGCGGTGAACAGTGATAGCATATGATGAACGGAACAAAACTGTGATTGGTGGCGTCTACTCTAGTCCGTAAGTATATAATAGCTCGTTGACTAAAATCAATATTTATTTTACATGAAACCCGAATCAGAGTTTCTGAATGCAAATGCTTGATCTACATGCTTGATATCATGTGTGCTTGGATTTTTTTATCATTTTTTATTTATTTTAATTTCTGAACTCGACAAGCTTTTCATGTACTATTTCTTCGTTAATTGAGTTTCTACTATTATTCGAGGATTCCATAATCAGATCTTAACCTAATGATAATGAGATCTGTTAAAATGTATAATAACCTTTAGATAAAAATAGAATTTTCTAAATCTGTTCAAAAATAACTTGGTAATTGGCAAACAAACATAAAAAATATAAATACATTTGAATTGAGACGCACCTGTTTTGAAGTAGCTTAAAAATAGAACAGTTCTCTTTGAATTGGGAATACATTTCCGGTTAGCAACAAGAATCGATATCTACGTAACGTTGTTACGTACAGCCAGACGTCACTGGCAGCCAGGCGACGCCATCGCCGCCAACCATCCATCTTCGCGGTCGTTACAACCTCTCAGGTCCGAGCACAGAGCGATTTGCTTAACGTCTTTTGCATTACATTCCGAGCTGTGAATGGGATTAAAATTATGAGTACTCAGGGTAAATGATGTTGCTATGGTTTTTACAACATTTGTGGTCGTGTTGGATTCTTTTTCGTTGGTATCGAATGGTATTAAGCGCGAATAGTCTATGTGCAAACCCTTTTGTGGTCAGATACACGTCTAAAATGCTCATTATTAAAAATTTATTTAAAACTTTCTTTATCAAATACAAAAACTAGTACTTTTTGTGTGGCTAACCTTTACCAGTCAACACTCGGGATTTTATTTGGAAATCAATTCGTAGATATTGTACCATTTTGTAACAGAGGTATAATACAAAAAAAAATTGGCTTCATTTTGAGGCTACTTCAATGAAAGTATTACTAATTGGATAAATAGAGCAACATAACAGAGTCAAACGTACTTATTTTTCTTCTGTTTAGATGAAATCTTATAACATACTTTTTACTTAGGTCATTCAAACAGTAAAATTCGTAATGTAGTCTGAAAGACCGGCCAGGTTTCAATCGATTTAGACGATCATTTTCGGGGTTTCTAATAATAAATTGGCCTCACACGTTAGTTTTATAAATATTTAAATAATTAACATAACTTAGTTGCGATAAAACTGTCACGTAGTTTGAGTACACACAACACAAAAATTAAGAAACGCAATGGCGCAAATTAGTAGTTTCAATATCGTTCTGAATATTTCATATTCATTTCACCCAAAACTCCTGGCACGAAATAATAAAATAATTTAAAACTAATAAATAACGTATCAGCTGCAGGACGTCGTCAATTAATCACGACCGCAGTGCCGGCGGGCTGCCGGACAGCCGGACACGTCGCACCCGGCACCGGACCGACCCTCACCGTGTGTGATTGCGGGCACCCTGTATAAATATGGGAATTCTCGTATGACATCCAACAAATGACCTTTTGAATGCTGATTTGATGTTTTACGTACAATGTACCTACACACAATAAAGCCAGCCATGCCGCGGCGACATAATAAGCCCCCAGCACGCGGCTCAAAGCGGCCTCGAAAGCCAGCGGCACAAGTCGCTTGGCCGTGTGTAGGCCTAAAGGAAAATCTTTTTTTTCCTTTAGGCCTACACATCATGCCCACTTTACCCACTCGTTATACTTAAATCGAAATAAGTACTTAAGCAGTGATTAATAGTCATGGTCACCATTTCACCGTATATCCCTAGCCAAGGTAAAAACCACATATAAAAGTAATTATTGCAAATTATAGTAATTGAGTTACTATCCCATTTGAACTTCAAAGCCATCACAATCTATGTGATTGTGTTATCTCTTTCTGTCTATACAGTTTAATAGTAGAAACGACAAGGGTGATATTGATGTGGTTTTTAATTTTATGTATCTACTTAAAAAAAAATATCGGAAAACTTTGTTCATATTACTAACGCTCTCGTGGAATGCAGGCCGCTGAAATAATTAGAATTATTTTTTAATTTCTAGAACGGTGGCTGACTGCAAAAACCGCAACAGTTTCAGTTATCAGATGTTTATTTACTTAACCTAGAGCTCTTTAATCAGTATTATTTTCTAGGTAAGCGCCTTACGACAAAGAATTCTTCTAATCTGAACAGGCACTCAAGGCAGCTCTGAATTATTTAAAACCTAGGAATTAGAGGGAGCGTTGTGTGATGGACAATAAAATGTACGATGATAGGGTCTCGTGCATATATCATTGATATTCAATTTTTAAAAAATCTGCTATTATTACCTCTATTAGACTTGACTGCCAGCACAGCTGCTAGTAAAATAAGTCAAACAAGCTGAAATTTGATGATTACTTCATGTTGTTACTGAGTCGCGCCTTTAAGTCTTAAAGATTTTTTATTTCTCTCTATTGTATTTACAGGCCCTACTAGAAAGGCTTTAAATTAGCAAAACATGTCAAAGTTTACCGATTTCAACCATCTAAACATGACAAATTCCCGTGATGAAAACCCAACATTTAACACCGCGCCGTAATGATGCTATTTACCGTAATACATCCGGCAATAGCAGGTCAACGAATGTCACCCGTTATCCGGATAGGTGATATTTTTTGCTGCAATCGAGCCGCTTTATCGTTGGAATCGGACACAGGTTACAATTGTTGCAGATGTGGCACTTGAGACGATGCAGCGAGTGATCCAGCCTGTCATGTTTCTATCGGCATAGGACTGCTATAGTCAAACCATTGCATAATAAACCTTATTTAACCCATGATTTAGAATCTACTTTTAGATGGCTGCAGACACCTCTAGGTGCAAGACAGATATATTTCTAGATTAAACATCGTTTTGAGAAGACATGACGTAAGCGGTGTGCAAGCAACAATCACTTTTCCTATTCTCGTATTCTTTTGGTTAATAAATAACAAATGTATGCCTTTACTTGGCATAAAGCTTATTAAAAAAGTCACTTCTGTCCTCCAAGTAGTAACTGTAGTTCATGAACACCTGCAACACAAAGAGTGCCACACGCGTGTTGCCGACCTTCTGACCGAATAAATCTTTTCACGCCCTTTCTGAAAAACCCCATGCGACTCTTCCGCTAATCTATATTTTGTGAAGCCTTTCAGCGATGGCTGAACAGGCTGACAGCGGGATATATAGCCGGTAAGGAGATAAGCCTGATTAAACGCAATGTATGACAAAGCTGTGCAACCGTTAAAATAATGACGTTTTACCGTGTTTACCGGATATTCATTTGTTAGGAGCTGCGATTGTAAACCGGCCGAATTAGGAGAGTAACAAACTTTAACTCATAAACTTATTTAGAACATCTCATTTTCAGCGTTACTAAATCGACAATTGAAATGTGTGTCAAATTGCCATTATCTACCAATGTCAACTATCATAGGATATGTCATTTGCTTACGCAGTAAAAAACATTTGTATGGTAAAACAATGTTAAAATCTGCATTTTTATAAATATCACAAAATCCGCACCGCTTCTCAAGTTCTCAAATAACCAATCCAAGTGAGCCTACGCGTACCACAGGGAAGCATTCTCGATTCTCCAAGAAAGAGTTCAATTTATTTTGGTCATTTTATTAATTTGTCTTGGCCAACTTGCAGGTACCTAAGCGACACTGAAAAATTAACTATTGACTCGCACTGGGTTCCATAAATATTTTTCTCTCTAAAATACAATAGCCTTTTTTTCTCGACAGGATAAAAGAACAGTGGTTCCGGCGTTAATTAAAATCTGTTACCCTTTGAAACTTGTTTTATGGGCATTTCTGCGGAACTGTTTCAGGAGGAAAATTATGCACATTGCTGAAACGAAAAACCTTTAAATGGCAAAATTGATCAAATAAAATCAAAGATCATTTAAACGACCTTTGTGACAGAGTAGTAGAAGGTACTCTTGCATCAGACAATGGGTTTCCGTATTTGAACTTTGATTTGATCACGAATAACCTTGACGTAATCGAAGATCGAATCCGGCAGGGATTTTTAGATTTTCCTGGGTATGGGACTCTAGGTGTAGTATCTATTCTTACTAAACATATGAAAATTGAAAAATTGCTATAACATAACTGTTTCGTTACTTTGGTTAAAACTTGTGTTATAAAATGATGATTGAAAGTAAATATAAAGTTAATAAAACCTGCCAGGTGCGAGTCGGACTCGCGTACGAAGGGTTCCGTACCATTATGGGAGCCCCTCTTAAATATTCTTTTTATTTAGTTTTTGGTATATTTAGTGTTAAAGCAGCAACAAAAATACATCATCAGTGAAACTTTTGACTGTCTATCTATAACGCTTCATGAGATACAGCCTGGTGACAGACAGCAGGACAAAAGGATAGTTAAGTCTGAGTATTAAGACCCCGTTTTTACCCTTTAGGTACGAAATCCTAAAAATTGACAATTTCGGTAAATTTGGAGCATTCTTACAAAATTGTTTTTTCGATCACCGATAGATGTCGCTGTTCAAAAATTCAAAAACTATAATTTACAAATTTAAAATTTAAGTGCTTCTCTGGGCGTCTGCAGACAGAGCCGAGGGCCGCAAGACCTAGCGACGCCCTACCGCTATTCTTAGCGTGATTGTGGGCGGGATAATGAAAAAAGGAATCAAAATTGGTAGTGACAGGATAGATTCCTAGCTGCTGATCACATTTCCACCCATTCACTTGATCAGCTTTTACGATCTACGTGGAAAGAGTGAGATATTCATTTTTTCTGTTCTTCTAAACCATCATGGAGACAAAAGCGCGGTGAGTACCGCGCTGCCTGGTAGTCCTTGACTACGAGACAGATTAGGTTAAGTTAGGTTCCCACCCTGACGGACTGCCCAGCCTGGGCGAAAGACCGCGCTGAACTGTGCACGGTAGTGGGGGATGGACGACCTTCCGCTGTCGACTGTTTTCCGTCACATGAACGTCGTGGAGAGCAGTGCAGGCCTTTGCGGAGAGCGTCATGCTCTGCAAAGAGGTGGCGGAGAGAGACCGGGAGGCAACAACCGACCTGGCTATCCATCCCCGGCGCACAGGGCGCAGGAGGCGGGCTTTTGACCTGCAACTGATGCCTCCGTAACGTGGGCTAATCGTGTGATGGAAACTGGGTTTCGCTCAACAAATACGGTCCTCCGAGTTGAACGCGCGTTTGTGCCAACACGCGCCTTTACCCTAACGGGTACAATTTTTCTTGATTCGTTTCCTCACGTTAAAAAAGGTAAGGTTAGGTTCCACCCAACTTCCCGTGGGTGGACGAAACGGTAGGTCTTTTCAACATGAAAAAAAAATACGTAAGGTTTGGTTAGGTTAGGGGCTTTTGGAGCAACCATGCTACGAGTAACATCATTTAGGACTGTTATGTGGCC
Organism: Acrobasis suavella; assembly: GCA_943193695.1. Lineage (NCBI taxonomy): Eukaryota > Metazoa > Arthropoda > Insecta > Lepidoptera > Pyralidae > Acrobasis > Acrobasis suavella. The sequence continues at coordinate 39,200,513 of OW971928.1, forward strand.
TCTTTCCATGAGCATCTGCTTTTCATAGTGATACGCGTAATACACTGACAACACCCCAGTTACCGGCCAGGCTCAGCTGGCACTCTTCGCCGACGACACGGCGCTTTTTGCAGTTAGTTTAAACTCAAAGTATGCCTCCAGACAGTCCTAGGCGCCCTGCAAAGGAGGCAAATGGAGGTTCCTTAGTGAACGTCAACAAGAAGCAGACATTGCTTTTTGAAAACATCCGCTTACTGCCACCCTTAAAGCTCTTTGAGGAAGATGTGCCGAGGTACTCGCACGTCAAATATCTGGGAGTACCTGAAGTTCGGCAGATGCCTCAGCTTGAAAGCCCACATCGATAGGGTGGTGGCGATAGCAAAAGTGACCCGGTGGAATCTCTACCCAGTACTTTTCTCTCGCTTCCCGCTATGGACGCGGCTCGGGATGAAGTCGCACTTAAGAAAACCTATATTTTAGGGGCCGATGTGGCTCCGCGTTACTTGAGGAACGCCGTCATGCATTGAGACTTAAAGTAGGAATGCTTATTTCTCTACTTTTATCTGCAATTTTGACTTAAAGTAGGAATGCTTATTTCGCTAGTAGTACCTTGCTTTCTAAACAGCACGTCGCACGTCGTGTCTCGGTCCGTCCTGACCATAAGATTTCATTTTGCAGGCCCCTAATAACTAGACGCCACCCCCATTCCGTATCGGTAGCATGGGGGGGATGGATATATTCGACGATTTTGCCGCCCTTCTGATTTCGCCACCCGGGATAAGTACAGTCCCTTTTTGTACTTAAACTAAATCGCTATCTGTACATGGAAAATAAATGAGAAAAAATATTGTTGAGGGCTTTTATCAACGCAATAAAACACAAAGCAATGATTTTTAGGATTTTTGTCTGCGCGTTTGTGCACGCTAATCTCAGAAACGGCTGAACCGATTCGGTTGCGGTTTTCACTAATGTATTTTGATACGCTTCACTTAACATACAATGTTTGTTTCATTTAAATCCGTTTATAAATAAAAAAAGTTGTATCAATTTAAAGAATAACGGCCTACATTTTTGTTCTAAAAATTGATTTTAAAGTTACCAATGCAACCGATTGATAATGATTGATTGACTCGCGCACAAAGGGTTCCGTGCCATTATTTATAAAAATCATGTTTGTTGTATGGGAATACCTACCTACTTAAATACTGTTTTAGTATGTGATGTTATGTATAGCGGCTATAGAAAAACATCATCTGTGAAAATTTAACTGTCTAGCTATCACAGTTTATGAGATACAGCCTGGTGACACACAGACGGACAGTAATAGAAATACATCATCTTTGAAAATTTAACTGTCTAGCTATCACAGATTATGAGACCATGCCAGGTCTGTGAAGCGGGAGTAGCACATGGGCCTGGCAAAAGCGGTAAAAGCGTTGACACAGTAAATTTTACAGCAGCTAGGTATTGCCGCTGTAAACCAGCATCACCATCTGTGAAAATTTCAACTGTCTTGCTATCACGGTTCATGAGATACAGCCTGGTGACAGACAGGTCTTAGTAATAGAGTCCCGTTTTTACCCATTGGGTACGGAATCCTAAATATTAACAATTTCTATGGTTTCGGAGTGTTCTTAAAAATTGTTTTTTTTTTTGCCACCGATGGATGATAGCGCTGTTCAAAAATTTTACATCATTCAACATTTCGTTATAAGCATCAGTTCTAACTACTAAAAGTCACCGTCTAATAATAGGTGCACTATGAACCCTATCTGGAATCGCAACCAAACAGTAGAACGGAAAGCTAGTTTTAGAGCCTCTGAAGACAGAGCCTAGGGTCGCAAGACGCCGAACAGCCATTCTCATAAACTAAAGTCCACGCTGACGAAGTCGCGGGCAACAGCTAGTTTTAAATATAGACTTAAGATAGGAATGAAATATCGATAATGTAATGAAGACGACGCGTGCGACTGTATTAAAAATATTAGGAGCTCAATAAAAATTATAACGACAAAAAGTTTATTTGGCGAAACGTTTATCTTTGCAAAAATCCCACGTTAAAAAATCTACTACTTAATTATTTATGAACTTCACATATGCTCGAGTCTCAAGATTTTTTGGTACCACAAACTTTAAACCCTGTCTACTTAATATTTTAAAACCACGAAGTCTCAAGTCACATCTGTGCCTGACTAACGGCTCTGGACTGGAGTGATTTTTCATGTGAAAAACTTTCCTTTAACGTCTTTAAGGCCACTTGCAAAGATTAGGTTTTAATCGGATTGCAAAACAGGGTCCTACCATTGGATAAAAAACGAACCCACCTCGGATAACTTCTAATTGCCCGTAAAAACACAAATGACGCCTCATACTACACACTATAGTTTAGTTGATTAGCCCTTATTGACAGAGTGAGCGAAGCGAACGAAGTTTTCCGTTTCAGCTTCGGAAAAAGATATTACCTGTCTGAATTCCGGATGTCCAGTGTTCTGGTTATTCTCGCGTACAGGGCGCATTTAAACCGATTCTCGTTAAATTTTGTGAGCAGGTTGGATAATTATGTACTTTGAAATACGTGGAGCCAAGTTATTCGAAATTTTTCAAAATAGTGGAGATATGAGGGTTGAGGAAACTTAATAAAGTTAATATGTCAGGTCTTTCGAAAATTTTACAAAAATGTCATTAAAGTTTTTTGTTTCTCTTATTAAGACGCAACTTTTTTATCTCTACAACTTTTTTATCCGATAAATTCAACGAGTTGGGAGTGACTCGCGAGGTCTACAGTTCACAGAGCCACTAATATGTAGAGTCCTATTCGATAAATTATTACTGATACCTTTATACAGCTTCTGATTACCTACTTACAGACACTGTAAATTTTTGTTGTTGCCTTAATATTTACGCTTTCGTGACAGTTTTTTGTGTCTTTTTTATTTTAAGGGTAAAAGCATGAAAGAGGCTCGATATGAATGAGCAAATACTTGCTTTGAAAACTGCCTTGCATTGATACCAAAACCGAGTATTTTAAAGCGAGGTGGATGTTCATACGGACATTGCAGTTTGCATTTTTGAGTTTTAGGATTAGGATAGTCGTAATCTCTTTGTATTTATATGATAGAAACGAAGTAGCAGTTCGTTATTTGCTTTGATTCAAAGCAGCAACTGATTACTAAATCGTTTATTATTTGGAGTACTTGTGTAGTATCATATAAGAATGACTGATTTTTCTTGGAACTATTGCTGACCATTTCTTGAAGATCAGATTCTAGTCATTTTTATTTATTTAACTTTATTACATGAAATTGTAATTGGCGGACTTAAGGCCGTAGGCCTTTTCTACCAGTCAACCTACATACGTAAAATTTAAACTGAGAGGACTTATATTTTAACAAAATACTTACCTACGTGCATATCTACGTTACCACAGAATAATAAATAATATTATACGTACCAATACAAACTAACTGAAAATAAAATAAAAAAACTGGCCAAGTGCGAGTTAAACTCGCGTGGAGAGGGTTCCGTACAATATCAAAGATTTTTCGTAAGTGAACGTATTATATTGAGTGTTCCACTTTATTTTCAAAACTTAACATTGGAGTTAAAAAATATGTTCTCCCACACATTCCACCTGCAAATGTAAGTTGGTACGCACAATATTGAGTGATTTACCATGTTATTTTAATATCATGGACTTCTTATAGGTTTTCCTATAATCTATAAGGAGAAAACTAATTTCTGTATTTTTTTCAAAATTTTAGGTTCAGTAGTTTCGGAGATAAGGGGGGGGGAATGGTCAATTTTCGTCTATTTTCTTGAATAACTCGGAAACTATTTATTTTAAAATTACAAAAAAATACATTTAAGATCTTCTTGACAAGACCTTTCATTTGATATGCCACACGATGCAGTTTTCAGAATTTTTTTTTTTATTTTCCCCTTCCCCCCCAAAAATGACCCCCCATATACAGATTTCATCTGCTCACGTCACACCTCTGTGTTTGGGTCACAGGAATTGATATGTGTACCAAATTTCAACTTAATCGGTCTAATAGATTCGGAGATAATTGACTGTAAGCGACGGACGGACAGACACACGAGTGATCCTATAAGGGTTCCGTTTTTGTATTCAGACGAACGGAACCCTAATATATACTAATATAGATATATATATAAATATAAAGTTACTACATTCTACATATTCTACATAAATACAAATACTAAATATACATAAATACATATTATATTATTTATAAATGATACAAATCTACATAAAAATATATTTTATCCGTCTGACAGTTTGTGCAAATAATGGTCACGCACGGCTTTTATGAACGCGAGGCGACTACAAGATTTGCGGATATCTACTGAGAAGGCATTCCAAAGCTGTACGGCTGTAGCAGTGAAAGAATGTCGGAAAAACCCACTCCGATAATGTTCTCATTTGTATCGAACAAGGCAATGGATCGGACTAAATATGTGAGAAATGCAGTTAAAGTTAATTGTTTTATTTGTGGTTTAAGCGAGAATTGAATAGTGTTGATGAGCGACGCGGTTAGTCATCACTATTTTGATTCTTTTTCCGTCTTAACGTATAACATAAAGCTAAGCGTAGCGTTTGGGTCTCACATCCCTGAGCTATGTCTACCCCATTAGGAATAAAGGCGTGATAATGTATATTCTACTGTAGATTGTAACTGTCGTGGTTCTTCGTACGAGAAATGTCTCGTTAATGATGTGGTTCTTCGTACGAGAAATGTCTCGTAGTAGCACTTCGTGTTTCCAGTCATTGTAAGTTGACCCGACTGCGCAGTGTTCAGCGGACACATCTCTAGTCATTCGTATCCAGCAGACACAGATTGTTCGAGAACGTGTGGCTAATTCGATCGCGCGGTAATGAGACGGTAACCTCCTGAGAAACGAGTCTTAATACAATTCCGAGCTCATTTGCGGAGATTCCCAGGTTTTGTTTGATTGGGTAATTTTTAAGCGTAATCGGTCTGGGATTGAGGTTGTGCTAACGTAGGTATATTTAATCAAACTGAATATATAGGTATATATATATGTAGATAAGTATATTTATAGGTTTATTTTGTACGATAGTTTAGTTTTCATTTACCTGTTTTTGAAGCAATACACAAATAATGACCAAACTGAATAATTTGAAAAATTAGCTGACAAAACTACCACTTCTTTATTTTCTTCTTGCTACGTAATGAAGACGTAATATAATATAAATGTTTATCAAAAGATATTTCTTTTTTCCGAAACAGTCTTAATAAAACATTTAATTAGTAATTGTATCATTTAAATACCTGTTATTATAGTTGCTGTAAGAGGGGCTAAGTATCATTATTTTTAATGGATCGAGACGAAATTTAATTTAGTTTAGTTATTAATTTTATGTCAACTTACATATCACAAAACTTATCTATTTTTCTTTTTTAACTTTCGAATAAATGCATTATTGATAAAATAAATATCTGCAGGGACGATGGAGAAAAGTTGTTAAAATTTTAGTAAATAACAAACTAAGAAACTTTCTCATGTCGTGGTATCTTTTGATTCAATTACCGCCTCGGAAATCTCTTCACTCTTGGCATTTCGCTCCGTCCGCCGAGTTTCCTTTGCAAGGTGAGCCGGCGGAATAAAATGTTTTCATATTCGTGCCAAGTTTGCTGCAGTCTCTACAGGGTTAGAAGGGCGGGAAATAATTCGTTTGACTCCTTTTTAGAAATGTCTCTTATAGTCCTCCTTATATTAAGTAAAGATTTGTCGTTGAATGTATTGCTTTCTCTTAAAACAAAAACACGGCTTTGGTTCCTACATCAGTCAACTCATGGACTACAGGCCTATCCTAAAAAGATAATTTGTCCATAATCACCACTCTTGATTACCGGGTTGATGATTACATTAGTTTGCAGAGAAAACGCTGCTGCCCTCTCGTCGCCTCTTACGTCACCCGTGGGAAAGTAAAATGGCGACGACAAATTGTATTTTACTCTTCCGTAACAACGCAGGTTCACAATTATCACAATTGAGTACTACATTACAAAGTATAAACATAGACACCTCTGACTTTGACTTCAAAATACGTGTACTAGAGTGAAATGACGTATTTGTTTGCAAGACGAAGTCCTCGTCACAGCTTCACAGTTAACCCCCAGTTGACTTTATGGGCGACCATCGTCGGCTACAATGTCTCCCCGCAAGTGTTAACAAACAACAACTTAGTTGCAGAAAGGGGCCGCTGCAGCTTCAAACAACTTTTAGTGGTTTCCGCAACATTCACAACAAATTCTGCTTAGAGATGTAAGTGTGGAAAATATTGTTCAGTTTAAATCAAGAGGACATTGTTCTATGATTTTATTATTTATTTCACTGACATCAAAAATACAAAAATAAAACTGTTGTGGCTAGGCATATATACTAACTAGGATAGCGTGTACGTGTATCTATGTCTAAAACCCATGTAGAACTTCCCGGCAAAAAGGATCTAGAATCTCTAAACTCTTAGAACATGTAAATTAGAAAACATACAGGGCGATTTTTGTTTTGGACAGAGTAGGTTAAGTAAAATTCAGTATTATAAACTGAGCTTACTCAAAGGATTTTTTTTGAGGAGTTCGGTGGCCCGGCGGGAGCGCGCGGTACTGGCGCTTCCGCAAGTAAAGCGACACCGGGCGTAGTCCGCACTTGGATAGGTGAACACAAATGGTATAAAAAAGCCGCTGGTCCCGGCGGTCATCATTGTTTGGCAGTCGTTTACGCAAATTGTAAAATCTGACACCAGTACTGGCCACTTACACACACGAAAAACAAAAAACAAACTCAAAGGATTGTATTTAGCCCTTTTCGAGATACACTTAATTGCTATATAGTTGAGTGTTTTATATTCCGATTTATCACAGTTTAAGGGGCAAAGTTCATCTTTTGATCTTTTTTGTAGGTTAATATGTAAATTATTGTATTATTCTATTTTAAATAAAATTCATACTTCCAGAGGAAAAAACACATTTGTATGATCAACAAAGATCACTTCCATATTCCGTATGTAGCGCCGGTATTGATCGTAAAAAGCATAGATATAATTTTTTAACGAACACAAATTGCGAGCGAATTTCAACGTTGTTCAGGCACGTCACGTCCGCGCTTTTTGCGGGGCGGACAAACATTCAAATTGATCGGCAAATTGCTAGATGCTGATTTACGAGCGGCGACAATTACCTACCTGTGTGTTTGTTTTTTATTGCGCTCCCGAATATAAATTGTTTCTGGTAAAAGTTTCGTTATTGGATTTTGTTCTTTTGCATGGGTAAAGAGACTGAAATCGATGTTACGAGGAGTACGATAAGTGTTTATTGCGTATTTACAAGAATAAACGTTTGCAGTTCACGCGTATCGTGAAAGACTGCGTAAGAAAAAGAACAAGTTTAGAGCTCCTTTTTAGTTAATATCAAGCTTTTGTTGTCCCAAATTTCCATATTAGTGCCGGCTCTTACAGGCGTTATTTTGATGAAACGAGTCTATGAAGCCCCCTCTAACTTATTTACATCTTCAGCCAAGATCATATTTCCATCGAGGCCGGGCTCAGACGCACGCCCGTGATTAAGGCTACATTATTGCGTCTCGGAACATATTTCACTGGCCATTATTGCTGGACTTGGACGCCGGCCAGGCGTGGGAGATGTATGTCCCAACTTCCGCAAGATTAATCATAATTCAATGATGTCCACAAATGAATTGCTTCGGCATTAATCGCCAGATTTGGATAATATTATGTTTCACGATCTATTTGCTTGTTATTATTGCGAAGTTTGTTTTGGAACTGTAGCGAATAAAAGGAAACTTTCCAGACTGCTTTCCGTGTCATTGAATATGTAGGTTGTAGGTACTTAATTTTTTTCGCAACTGCAATTAAATATGTTGAATGTATTTAGAAAATATGTATATATGTACTTTTTTATTATTTACAATTTATAATGTTTCACCATTTTATATATACAATATGTAACAAAAACCCTGTCCGATCCTGGTAGGAGCAGCTCAAATTGCCGGGCCGGCCGAACACTTCTGTAAGAATATGTCGATTTTTTTTTCAAGTATCGGACAGGGTTTTTGTTACATATTGTATAAAGTACATTTTGTTTTAAGTGGAATAAATAAAATTTACAATAAATACATCCTTGTCTGTTCAAAATACCAGATAAATATTCCTAGTAAGTAATTTTTTGTGAGAAAATTAGACTAGAAAATAAAGTTTCTGTGCAAAAAATGTCAGGTAAAAAAATAAATAAATAAAATCGATAAGTTAGATGATCAAAGCGGCAAAACGACGTCTAAATAGTGAGTAGGTTGGTAACCAAAATTATTTATAGAAAAATTTGCTCATTACTTTCAAACTCACCGGTGTTCTTGAGTGGGTATGGATGATTATTAATTTTTAATTGGACATGTCTTATGTAAAGTGTCTGATACACGCCTACTCACTTTTATTATAAAGCTTACAAAGGTTTTCAAATTATACACCTATCACGCAAATTAATTTCAAACAGCTAGTAAGCAAACTATGTAGATGCTCGTATTATACAAATTTTCCTTAGTAGTGTAGTTTTGTAAGTTATCAAATAGCCACCTCTAGCTTCCTCCACGTATCCTACGTAAACACAAAAGATCTTTAGTTCTAGCAGACCAAATAAACACGTGACACTGTACACTGTACCTATCTAACAATCTAGATCTCCTTTCAGGCATTTGATCCTACCACGCTCGACGTTTGAAGTTTAATTGTAAAGTTGCGCAGCCCCGACTGGAATGTTCTCGCGTGAGATACAACGCTCTCTGCACAAGTTTGTGGCCGTACAATACGTCGATTGCAGCCAATAGCTGCCCACCAGCAAACAATAATACATGACAGACAATTAATTACTTTTGTTCGTTTTCGTGTGTGTAAGTAGCCAACACTGGTGTCAGATTTTCTAATTGCTTCTATATATATTATCTACTAAAAATCTTAACTTAGCTGTACTTTCAAGCATTTGATTTCACCACGCATTGTAAATTTGCGCCTACTGGAATGTTCTCGCGTGAGATACAACGCTCTCTGCACAAGTTTGTGGCCGTACGTACAATACGTCGATTGCAGCCAATAGCTGCCCACCAGCAAACAATAATACATGAGAGACAATTAATTACTTTTGTTCGTTTTCGTGTGTGTAAGTAGCCAACACTGGTGTCAGATTTTCTAATTGCTTCTTTCTACTATATATAATATTATCTACTAAAACTCTTAACTTTGCTGTACTTTCAAGCTTTTGATTTCACCACGCGAAGCGCGCAAGTTTCGCCTACTGGAATGTTCTCGCGTGAGATACAACGCTCTCTGCCAATTTATGGCCGCAGACTACGTCGTTTGCAGCCAATAGCTACTGTTTGTCAAACAACTTAGATAAAAGACAATTATTCTGACTTTCTATATATTCTTTATTCAGTAGGTATCTATCTAAATTTTTCACTTAACTGTACTTTCACGCATTTGATTTCACCAGTTTCCACTCTTGAAGTTTAATTGTAAAGTTGCACAGCCATCTCGGAACTGGAATGTTCTCGTGTGAGACACAACATCTCTGCCCTAGTTTGCGGCCGTAGTAGGTAAGCTCTTTGACCAAGAACAAAGAATAACGACAATTTTTTCCATATTCATTCTACTGTGTCACTTAGAATTACCATATCTACTAAGAAAATCATTACTTACATCTACTTAGGCATTTGATTCCACTACGCTCGACGTTTGAAGTTTAATTGTAGTTGCGCAGTCAGACTCGGACTGGAATGTTCTCTGCTGAATTTGTGGCCACACACTTTGCCGATTGCAGCCAATAGCTGCCCTTTCTCAAAAAACAAAGATCTACCTACATAGTAAGAACGAGACAAAACACATTTTAACTAAAAGAGGTTTAGCAAAGGTTTGTAAACTTTTATGAATATGGGGGCTAGACTCTAGGGCTCTCACAGACGAGCGTCAGTATGACCGTGACACTTGTCTTATCGCCAATAGGTGTCAATCTGTCACTCCTAGCAAAAACTCTCGCGCTACGGTCGCCGACCATCGCAAACAAATGTCGCGGGCTAGTCGCTCGACTGAAAGAGCAAGCAAGAACTTACAAGCAAGAAACTACAAAATTCCTTCAAAAGGAAGTTTCGTTTGCATTGCGTTTCGCAAGATTTTAATCTAATAAGTTGATAAAAAATTTGTTACATTTAAAATGTATTTCACAAAAATAAAAACAAACAAACATACGTAAACGTCGCAAAAGCTTATAAAACTTATCCAACGGTAAACAAAAACCGGAGTTACGCAATACGCATTGTTTAATTCAGCAGCAAATATCGCAACAAGCTGTAACGATTTGGCAAACAAGTTAAACGCGTGTTTGTTCTGTAACGCGGCATCATCATGGATCGCGCTCCCATGGGCCTGCCTCATGTTTGCACAAATATATAAGTTTTGACATAGTTTTAATCATTATTATTTGTTATTATCATGTGAGTACTAGTAGTTATTCTGTGTTATCATTATGATGTAAGGTTGTGGGGAAGAGTACAAATTATTTTTTTATTTCTGAAGTTCGGGTGCGGTCTGCTACTTCTTCCTAGTTTCGGATCTTCCAACACCAACAGTTCAAATCCCTACAATTGATCACTTTGCAGGGAAAGCGGAATGCGGTGCGGCGCGTGTTAATTGTTAAAGAAAGTATGTGTGCTTGAATGCATCGGTAAAAGAATATTAGAAATAAAGAAGATAGTAAAAAAAATAAAATACGATTGCGGTGCGAACACAGTCCATGATCCTAAACAATTTTACTCGAACAACGTAAGCGCAATCAGAGGCATCTGAGTCAATCTGAAAAATCACCACACTTGAATCATATTATCATACATTCGCCGGAAAAACTGAAAAAAAGACTGCAATATAAAGTTAAAGTTAGTCGTTAAATCTTGGAAAATATAAAAACAATACTAAGGTACTCCAACACATCAATTTCTGATCCAGACTGTTCTATAATGGAGCCTTGGCAAGTTTAAAGCGAGCCATTTCAAAACAATTTCTGTCAGAGATTTCCCAGCGGTCGTTAGTGCGTCTTCGCGCTCATATAGCCGAAACTGGATTTGGCAAACGTGGCCTCAGGTGAGACTTTGATGTCGACATTGATATTAGGCGAGATCAAAATGACGTTATTTTAAAGAAAGATTGGATTTTAAGTAGCTTTTAGATATTTGCAAATTGTTTAGGGCGTCATTCCATACGGCCTTCTTTTCAAATAAATCATTTGTGTGGGATTCATGAGTGTTAGTGGGATATATAGACTTTCAGTTTACGCATAATCGCTAGTTTGAAACCAGGTCCGATTTACTGATACATAGGGATCAAAGATAGGTTCAAACGGTACTAACTTTTCTTACCTATAAATCTTTATTTTTATATATGATACTCAATTACCTACTCAGATAACTATTTCAATACCTTCAGCAAGCAGCTAGCCAATCGGACAGGCCAAACTTTCTGCACCCTGCTAGACGCACATTCTGTAACACACGTGAACACGTGAGTGTTTACGTGTGTATAAATAAAAATGTGCTTGGGAAAACCATGGCAGAAAATTCCACACACACAACTTCCGCATTTTAGGGCCATGGTGTAAAAATAGCTTCCAATAAAACCTAGAGACCCACAGCACATTGATAGATATCGATGGTGAACTAAACAATAAGGTAACGATGTCTTTGGACAGTTATCTGCTATTTTCCAACAAGTCAAATCTGATACTTTTTTCTAAACGTCAAAACAAACATTTTATGTGGGATTTGTATGAAATACAGGCAGATGACGTGGAAACTATTACATCATCTGCCAATTTCATACAAATCTCATATTTCGTTTTATTCGTTAAAAATCCCATAATTCGTTTTATTTTCTTATTAGTACAAAATAAATTATTTTTTACCCAGACTAATACCCAGTTGGACACTGTATGTACATAGATACAATTACGTCTTTATACTTAATGGGGCAAACACAGCATTTTGAATCTTACGGCGCCAGATAGAGCCCAGAGCACAAGACAGCTTGTTGCGATATTTGCTGTCAAAGCCAAAATTGATCACTTAAATTACAGTGATCAATTTTGGCCTTTGAGCCTTGAGGACCTGGAATAAAAATATACCATTGTCGCTTTGTAAAGTTGCGTAAAACAACCTTTTAAACCTAAACCACAAATTTTGTAACGCCGCTAAAGTTTGCCACTTCACCTGTACAGCGCTCAGATCGAGCACCGCTTAACAGGTATTTGATAACCGCCGACATTTCCTTTTCCAGGTTTATTTGATAGTGCTAGTATAATTTTAATGTTGAAAATTGTATTAGTAGTAGAAACCGACTACGACACAGCCAAGAGAAAGGATAATGATTTTAGCAGTCTATGTATGTATGTATGGATATTTATGTGTTCCACTGAAGCATCCGAATCAAAAAAATTTTTTTTGCTCTTTGTCCGAATCGCTTATCCAATTTTGTCAAATGAGATCTCAATCGATTCGTCATTATTGTCCGGGTGACATAGGCTACAATTTGTATGCCATAGATTTTTAAAGTAAAAAAAATTCTTGGTCTATGTTGTATGCAATAAATGTAGAGATACAAAAAAAAATTTTATCTTCGGTATCTAGAGGGGTATCAAATGAAAGTTCTTAATTAGTACATTTTAAAATATCTACATTGTTACCCGTATTCGTGTATTCGTTTTTTGAACGTATATCTTGTTACACTATCTATGTGCTCAATTCAAATGTGTACAATAAAGTCACGTAAGTAATATTATCATCATACGAGAATCAGCCAAAGTCCTCTGGACATAGACTCCCCCAAGGATTTCCAAAACGACCGATTGAAAGCGGCCTGCATTATAAGTTATCTCATAATGGTCTTATAATGCACTGCGTATATTCATGTCAAAAAACTACATTTGATAGCAGAATTATATTTTCAAACCAATAACAAAGTCATGATTGCAAGTATAGTAATAAAGACCTCAAATTTTTCGACGGAATGAACTAACTAGCTTTATGTGAGACAATTCTAGGCTTGCAATAACGTTTGCATCGGAAATAATGGCCAATTCAAATAAATTGGCCAATCCCTCTGCATTCTCAACCGTATTCTATGGACATAAAGCCGAAAAATAGGAACTGTATTTGTAACATGTGGTTTCAGTGCATTGGCTCCTTTTACATTTGTCCGAAAGATAGTTTTGATATTCTGAGCTCTGAGTGTGAATATGTTTTACAAGTCGAAGATCGAACGCGTTATTATTTTTCCGGAAATCATTTACAAAGAGTGAACAAAACATTATATTAGTGTTCATTTGAATAAATGTAGTGTAGTCTTCCGTTGGTCTGGGAGAACAGCAAAAACTTACAACGTACCAGCTGCTTTTCTTCTCACGCAGATCGTAAAAGCCGATCGAGAGAATTAAATCATGTTAATAGGCGATGCGGCTAGCAAGCCATTACAATTTTGATACCTTTTTCCGTTGTAACTCCCACTTAAAATTATTTTAATTTAAAATTATTTCTTTGTGTACATTTTTCTTTTGGTGTACAATAAAGAGCTATCACACAAACAAAGTTTGGCCTTTGGGTCTTAAGGCCCTGGGTTCTGTCTACCCCGTCAGAGATCAAGACGTCGTAATGTATCTGTAATCAGGAATAAAAGCGATATCATACTCTTATATTCTTATATCATGCCATTTTACAAGGGAAAAATACGCTTTTCAAAACCTCATCCTTTGAGAGCCTTTATAATGTGCACACGCACATCATAAAACGCCCCTCAAAGGATTGAGAGGATTTGAGCATAATCTAGCGTTTTTCTAATAAGGCTTTGCAATATACGTCTGTTTCTGGTTTGAATACACATACGCACATTTTTAGGGTTCCGTAGTAAACAAGGAACCCTTATAGTTTCGCCATGTCAGTCTGTCCGTCCGTCCGCGGTTTTACTCAGCGACTATAAGTACTAGAAAGCTGTGATGTAGCATGGGTATGTAATATGTATGTATATTAATTATGCGGAAAAAGTGGTAAAAAAATGCTGAAAAAAAAATTTTTAAGTTCCCCCCCATACAAGTAAAGTGAAAAGTCAATTTTTTTCTCTCTACTAACCAATCACGTGGGATATCGTTGAATAGGTCTTTCAAAAATATTATGAGCTTGTGAACACTGTTTTTCGATTTAGGGATCTGTTTTTGAAATATTTGGTTTTAAAGTGAACATTTTTGTTAGAGTCAAGTGTCCCCCCCATCTATCTGCTAAATGGTTATATATGGATACGTGTTAAATTCACAGCTATAGTATATATAACGAACTTTAAAGGAAAACTATCAGAGCTAAGTAGGGTTTACAATTGGCCAATTACTTACTAAATGTAATTCTTTTATATAAAACCTTGGAAAATCTTGTTTTTCTACTGAAATAGTTCTTACGGTTGAAAGTTCGTTTTTTAATTTTTTGCTTCTTGTACATCACACATGCACTGCACATGCATGATGCACTTGATCTGTTAAAGACAAAAAAGTGAAACTCACTAAGAAACATTGCATTTAACACCAAAATCATGAAAACACAAAAGTAGTCGAAAAGTAAAACCGATTTATCGCAAAGCTAAGGCTTCATCTGAAGAAAACAGACAACGGGACGGTCCAGGTCTCCCGCGTCAATTTAATTTTCATCTACCGTTACGAGTACCAAACTTCCTGCTACATGTGCTATGCACACACAACAACTATATCTAGACCTTACAGCTACGCAAAAATAACCCTTAATTTTACACTAATAGGGTGCAAAATTAAAACTAAGGGTTTTAAGTAAATTGGCTGTAGTTTTCCGAATTGGGATGCACCGACAACGGTTATGGGACTGCATCGTAGTAAGTATAATGACTCGCAAACCCCTTTTAAATGTTAATCCCGTCCGCCATATACATTAATGTGATTTGTTTTCATTTTTAGCGGCAATAGTTAGATAGTACCTTTTTATTAAATTACTAGCTGATGCCCGCGACTTCGTTCGCGTGGACTTTATGACTCCGGCGTATTAATATAAATAACAACTAATGAGAGAGAAAGATAGAGAGAGATAAGAAAGTACTTGTAACAGTGTTAGGAGTTAAAAGTCAATATTATTTTAATTCTTTCCTTCGGGAGCCAATATGAAAAGAGCTGAAGTGTTACTAACCCTGGAGAAAGCCACATTAAGTTGGCCATGCGAAAAAGCAGTCCTTAGATCGACATCAGCAGCTTTAAGTCTCTAAAACTGTGACTTATTTTCATAGGAAAGCAAGTAAACACTGTGTATTTGTAAAACTGTGTATTTTCAAAAGGAAAATTGTTATACGCGGAATAAATACAGTTTCACTGGCACCACTCACAGTAAACTTTAAGTGTCTCAGCAGACAATGCCGAAGTTTAGCGGCTAAAGTTCAGTGTCTAAAGTTCGGTGGGGATGACACACTAAATAAGCTGAAGTTCAGCCGCTGAAGTTCGGTGGAAACGCCGGACTGTAGTGATGTGCCGATATGAGAATTTAATCTTCCGTCTTTGGCGCGTCTGCGGCGAACGGACACGGGAGCGGAAGAGGGAAAAGAAGTGGAAAAGGTAACGGAAGCGGAAGCGGGAGCGGGAGTGGGAGTGGAAGTGGCAGCGGCGGCGGAGGCGTCGGCGGCGGCGGCGGCGGCGGCGGCGGAGGCTTCGGAGGCGGCGGCGGCGGCGGAGGCGTCGGCGGCGGCGGAAGCGGCGGCGGCAGTGGCGGCGGCGGCAGCGGCGGTGGCGGCGGCGGCGAGAGCGGGAGCGGCGGCGGCAGTGGCGGCGGCGGCGGCAGCGGCGGTGAAGGCGGCTGCAGGAGCGGCGGCAGCGGCGGCGGCGGGAGCGGCGGCGGCGGGAGCGGCGGCAGCAGCAGCGGCGGCGTCGGCGGCGGCAGCGGCGGGAGCGGCGGCGGGAGCGGGAGTGGGAGCAGGAGCGGGAGCGGGAGCAGGAGTGGGAGCGAGAGCGGAACGGGTACGGGAACGGGTACGTGGAAGAGGGAACGGGAGCGGAAGCGGGAGCGGGAGCAGAAACGGCAGCGGCGGCGGCAGCGGCGGTGGCGGCGGAAGCGGCGGCGGCAGTGGCGGCGGCGGTGGCAGCGGCGGTAGCGGCGGCGGTGAGAGCGGGAGCAGCGGCGGCAGTGGCGGCGGCGGCGGCGGCGGCGACGGCGGGAGCGGCGGCGGCGGCGGCGGTAGGAGCGGCGGCGGCGGCGGCGGCGGCGGCGGCGGCGGCGGGAGCGGCGGCGGCGGCGGCAGCGGCAGCAGCGGCGGAAGCGGCGGCGAGAGCGGAAGAGGGAGTACGGGTACAGGTACGGGTACGGATACAGGTACGGGTACGGGTACGGGTACGAGTACGGGTACGGGTACGGGTACGGGTACGGGTACGGGTACGGGTACGGGTACGGGTACGGGTACGGGTACGGGTACGGGTACGGGTACGGGTACGGGTACGGGTACGGGTACGGGTACGGGTACGGGTATCGGTACGGGTCCGATTCAGGCAAAAGCATCGGAAGTTCGGCATTATGTGTTGCTAGTAATGCAAATAACATTGCAGGCATGCTTTGGCTGAAATTCAGCCGCTGAACTTCGGCATACAGTGCTGAGACACTAAGTTGGGTTCCGTTACACAGTTTCGGCGGACTCAAATTGCGCATTCGCATTATTGGCCCTCCGACATTAAGACTTATTTTGTGAGCCGAGAGTCCATTTGCTGCAAGTGAATTAAGAAACTCAACTGGATAATTGGTGGTGTCATCAACAACTCTATCCAAGAAATTAACAATAATTTGCGTCATAAGTTCTATAATAATTGATTTTTAATTGTTTGGTGTCAATATGGCGCGTTCACATATCCAAGAATTTTTCTGGTGTGTTATGCTCTGAAGGTCCGCAAATTCGGAAAAATTTTCAATGTACAGTCACATTTTTTTACTCTTTTATTTGTAGTATAGATTTAGTATGTTTTTATTCAACGAAAACAAAAAACATCATCTATGAAAATTTCAACTGTCTAGCTATAATGGTTCATGAGATACAGCCTGGTGACAGACAGACAGACAGACTAACAGTCGGACGGTCTAAGTAATAGGGTACCCATTTGGGTAAGGAACCCTAAAAATCGAATAAAATAAGTATTTATGGGGGGCTCCCATACTACAAACGTGATTTTTCATAGATTATGGTACGGAACCCTTCGCGCGCGTCCGACTCGCGCTTGGCCAGTTGTATTATAACTCAACAAAAAGTTCTCATCAGACTTAACAACTTTTGCTAAGGCGGCATTTTAATATTTTTTATAGTTTAGCTGGACCATTATAGTTCTGCATCATGTGTTCCATTTTCCAAAATCAATTATAGCCTATATGTTGCCCAGGCTTCACAGCTATATAACAAAAAAAGTTTCATTCGAATCCGTCCAGTATTTCCAGAGATTAGCGTGTACAAACAGACAAACAGACAAACAGACAAACAGACAGACATTTTTTTTTATTTTCTTACTCTATTACTATATCTCCATCGCCACAAATATTTTTTTTTGAAAAATTTTCAATGTACAGACACATTTTTTTTACTCTTTTATTATAGTATAGATTTATTTAATCAAACAATTATGACATGCTTTACATTTTAAGCAATACCAACAAAAACCTATTTGGGTTTATACGTGGTAAGGCGAAGTTGTTGCTTGCTATTTAACCGACTTACAAAATAGAGGATGTTATCAATTAGTCGCGATCTTTGTTTTTGTATGTTCACCGATTATTCGAAGACGCCTGGGCTGATTTGTTGGGGGTAAAGTCGGTTTTTAGTTTGCGAAAATTATATCGAGTACGGTACGCATTTTTGAAATCACTTGTCACATTACGAATGGTTTGCGCGAGCGTTTTCAAACGGACACAAGGATTTGCAACGAGTAGACTAGACCACTCGCAATTTTGACATTTGTAGCGTAGATATGTCACAGAAACCTTTGATGGAGAATCTGTTCCGATTCACGCTGCTTTTTTGTATTTATGTTGAATTATTTAGAAGATCATAGATATATTTTCGAAATTTTTTGCATAAAACAATATGGTTTTTCGCTGACACGACGGTCTAAAAAATACAGCCAAATGGTACTTTACGCGTGCGGTGAGTTGGAAAACTACACGTTTTGTGTTTCGGTGAGTCCTTCAATAAAAATAGCACTCCTGCCTGCACGGTTGTTGCAGTCGGCTCGCAGTCGGTAGACCTCAACCTTAAGAGGGAAGTATAGCACGCACTCCGTCCATATCAAAAAACTAAGCTAATGAATTATTATTTTTATTTTTATTTTTAAGAAAACGTTTTTTTCTCCTTAATGTTATCTGAGCTCAATGATTTTCTAAGTATGTTATTAATATAATAAAAAACTAGTTCTTTAGGTTTTTGTTTTATCAAAATTTGCAAAAATATTAATTTTTCAATTGCAGCAAATTTTGAATCATCAATTACAGACGTGTGCTTGCTTTGAATACTTCTCTCTTAATCTTATATTAAATACCGTGTGGACACAACTGACAACATTCGTTTGGGAGCTTCATAACCTCCAACGTAGACAAACAGTTGGTAGCGTTATCCATCTCGGCGATTGGCTTCACCATCTCGCTTTACGTGGACTTTGTTTCTTGCGAATTAACGCTCTATTTATATAGAACCGTATCCGTAAAGTCCAAAAAGACATATTTTATCATTTTATTCCAACTTAGAAAAAGTACAATAGGAAAAGAAGACAATAAAATATTAGAAGCAAGAACACAGTAGCCAGTGATATACAATAATTACATTATTAAGAGAAGCATATAAATTACTTACATACATATCACTTGATATGTATGTAAGTAAGTTGCAGACGAATCAAAGCACTTTATATTTCACAGAGCAAGCAAATGCTTTGAAAACCGTGAAGACCGGGTATTTTTCCGGATTATTTCACGGACGGACTCATAAAAGTAGTGGACATTGAAATTGGACGATAACAATAAGCTTCTTCCTTCTATTGCTACTTGACAGATCTTGAGTAAGTATTGCACGTAGAGTAAAACATAAGTATTTGTTTAAAAACTCGACATGTTTGTGTCATATTTCTTTGTTTAAGGCTACAGCGGAACAGATTACAGCCGTAAAGCGCATGCGCATTGCGCACAGACCTAAACTTTCTTACGCTGGGGCCGCACCTGCGCCTATCGACACGAAGTTTCGTGCTATTACACGAAACACGCAAATGTGACCCGCCGTTATCGGGTATCGTCCCGAATATTCGGGCTGCGTCTTCGTTATCTCGCGGGTGGCGGTACGTCAAAGGGTTTAAGCGCGCTAACAATTCACTCTGCGTGGTCGGACTAGCGTTGTTCATTTTGGCATTCGTTTTCAACTTGTTCAGACGCGTGCTGTGCGATGGTGTCACGGTTTTTAATGCGTAAAAATAGAGTGGAACGATATAATGATGTTTTAGAATTTTTAGGTTTCTCTTTCTAGGTTTCAATAAATGCATTATGTAATTGTTAGCACACATGTAAAAGTAAAGAAAGTCGTCGTTTATATTTAAATGCCTAGATGACGCCATCCTGGATTATTGCACAAATAGTTCGTGAAAAATAAAGAAGCCGCTAACATGACCACAGCTTTTGTACACTAAAAAGTTATCGCGATAACTTTTTAGTGTACAAAACGTAAGAAGCTTAGCCGCGCATTGCTTCGAGGCGATAGATGCAGGTGCGGCCTAAACATTACTGCCGTGCGCGTAGCCCTCTACGACCAACTACTTACGCGGCATAGCGTTGCATTGCATCTCGTAGCACTCTATAGAAGCTACGAGTGCTAGGAACGCATTATTTGAAATCGTAGTATAAGTAGGTTATTATTGTGATATATCAATAATAACATATGAAAGTATTCAGTAATGTAACGTATTATTCATATACCTATATCATTATGAAGTATTGGTATTTATTGTAGCGATAATTTTAATACCTTGATTATAAGGTAGTGGTATGTTTTGATTTTTGCGCCGGATTTGCATGGTGGACTGGGAGAAAATTCTCTTAGCATTAAGTCCGCCACCTGTTATAAATATGTTTTTAGTTTGGAACAATAAAATTTTGGTTAAATTAATAATAATTATATTATATTAAATTAATAATAATACAAAAATTAGAAAACTACTAAAACGATTTAAATCAAACTTATATGAAAATCAAATTTAGAAATGTATTGTTTTCCCTTCAAATAAAAAAAAGAATTTTCCAGCACGGTTGATAAATATCGGAGTTCTGAGGTAACAAACATTGCAAAAAATACAAGCGCATTCGATTTTTTTACGGATACTCGGTATATACAATCTTAAAAGATTTAGATAAATTACCCTGAAAATCCTGTCTTTGATCAAAAGTGAAGTGAGTAAAGAACTAAGTTAAAATTAAACGTCGACAACTAATTTCGTTAAACGTAATAGTTGTAATTAAAATAATATTCGGGGGCGTCATCAAATCGTTAAATACTTAATTACTTCTTCACATTATTTTTTTTATCATACTCTCTACAATATATTCACTCTAGCTCTCCAGCGCAAATCCACCGTAAAGATTTGGGCGACAGGTACGCTGGCGCCACATTCGTTACTGCAGACTTGGCTCTGAAAGCCGTTTCATCATGGGAAATAGTCATAAGACTGTGTATAAGTCTGTATAAGTCCGACAAATATTGCTGGTGAAATCGTACACTTTATACTCAGTTTCGGCGATTCTAGTCTCATGTTTAATTTTAGAACACCTGTGTATTTAGTCTTATGTATTAAGGCGCAAAACCCGTTCGAGTGGCGCCTTGATATGTAAACTATTTTATCGTAAGCAATCTCTCATCATCAGCTTATTAGATTAACCTTAAATGTAATCGGAGCGAAAATGTAAAATACTTCTAAGTCAATTTAGTTAAAACACGGGTTTCAGGCCCTCGTGCCATTTCAACACTATACCGTAACGTTTCGTTTATAAAATGTTTCTAATTACACATTCATAAAAGTTAACGATACCAAAAGTAATTTCTAACGAGGATGCCACTAGATCGATTTCTGTGCCTTAAGACTCCAAACTATAACGACAAATATTATGGGTACAATGAAATCAGGCATTTTATGCTCAATGTCGACGATTTCGATCTCGGTTTAATTTTCGTACACCTTCTGTTAGTGTTATGGTTTTGTTTTCTAGTTTGGACTGCGTTCTGATCAATAAAATTAGATTGCATATTTTACAATGCTATCTTCTCATTTTGATTTATTTGGAACAGTACTAGGAAATAGCAAAAAGACCGTGAGATACCGGAGTTGTGACGATAAATATTGCTATGCAGTCGTGAAACTTGTGCATTATTTCGGAAATTTAAGTTTCCTGTTTATTTCTAGAATGTTTGTTTGTTTGTTTTTATGCATCGGTAAACTGTACGGTACAAAGATATAGCGTCAAATATGGTGCAATCGAGCAGTTTCTGATCGATTTAGGTTTTATATCTATGAACTGGTCATGTTTTTCTGGTTTAGTTCGAATATTTAAGATGATTAGTACTTATTATTTACAGCTAGATCCGAGAGCTATCATGAATCTTAACTCATTATCTAGACAAATTTAAGCTTGAGGCGTCAAGCAGAAACCTCAACTCCAAATACACACGGAATAAAAAAGGCTTCATCAAACATCTGAATAAAAAACATAAGAACTTATTTTGCACTACGATCTTTTTGACAATTCGGAGTTTGTATGTATGTTTCTATGAGGAGTACAAGTAGATTTTACATAAAGTTGTTACATGAGTCATATTGCTATTTTGTGTTTACTATTTTTCATTCGCCTCATTTTTCTTTCACTCACCTGTTATTTCGGACCTACTTATTGCGTAAACAAACGGTGTCGATTTAATTAACGATAAAACATAAATAGTGTGAATACATTTAACATCTCATTAGCGGCGGCACTATGCTTTTCACCTAATTAATTATATCTTTCGCCACATCCACTCAAATGAGCGAATTAAATTCGCTTATACATAAATAATGGCGGGATGAACGCAGTTCTATCAAAGGGATTGTTTACGAGCCTCCGTGTTGTTTTAGTGGTCAATACAACACGGAAATTTGAGATTTTGTTTGTAACATTTGGTGTGGGGAAAATTCAGACATGTGTTGTTTGATAAATTGTTGAACATCTACGTGTAATTGATAAATAAATACAATGAGTCGAATTCAGTCAGCTTTAAGTTTGATGTTACTATTGTTCATTGAATCTATATTATTAAGGAGTACAAATACCAAAACATGCATCCAAAAGATATGCAAAGCCAAGGCATTCTTAAAATTTGTAGAACTTTAGCTTAGCACTAAACATCGAAAAGTGGCTCGAGATTTTGGTACCCTTTTCGGAGAAGAAAATTTGGTTTTAAATTCATAGTTAAAAGGAAACAAGAATGATTGTTGACGATGATGATAGAATGAGTGTCACCATCGATGGTCCTCCCCACAAAATTATTCACTAGGAAGTGACTTAAAAACCTCTTCAATGCCTTTTACTCCACGCTGATAACAAAAGATTTTATTTTTAAATATGAGATACGGGGAGGTGTTTTTATGAGATCAACAGACTCAGATTGGATTCTTAGGTAAAACTAAACGAAATATACTCTATTCGGATAGTTGTTCCGCGGTTTAAACGAAATTAAACGTAGCTGGTGCCACCGCCACGCCGCGGCGGAAATTTGAGAACGTTATAGCTGGCAGGAAACTCGGGATGCCAGGTGTACACGCGAGTTAGCCGCGAAACTTATCGCAGGGTGGGTTTGTAGCAGCTTCTGACAATTTCTGACAATTCAATATATACCAACATACAGTTATTTCATTAACAGTATGAATTATTTCAACACGAAAGAACTGTGGCTTTTTTTTACAAAAGTAATAATAAGCAGAAAAGACAACGTCAATTCCTGACTAATATCAAATTGGAATTTAAGGATTCAGATTTTTGAGGGATTCATATATCTACGGTTCAAATCTGAATTGAATTTTAAACTAAAGTTCTAAAATCAAGTATAAATACATAAATAGGTATAAAGGACATATAACTCAAAGATATGGTACTATACCTATTCTATGATAAATACACATACAACTAAATACCCAAGTATAATACGTAAGTACCAAAAGATTTCACATTTAATACCTGACAGATAATCTTTAATAATATTATGAAAATTATTCAGTGTGTCTTCAGCGTTAGACGTGCGGTGTGTAACATTTTGGCGTGTGCGAATTTAGTCAAGAATTTGCGACAAATATTCATTTTACGGTTACTTAAATTTACAACTAGTTATGCTACGTTCTCCGCGCCTGTAATGCACTAATGAATTTATTAAGTATATTAAGGTTAGTTTGGTAAAAAACTAGGTAAAAAAATATAATCAACAACTAAGCTAACACACAGATAGTTTACGAAATATAGCATACAGATTTACAGCGGAAGCGGATCTTCATAAATCATCGACAATTTGGCGACGCGGCACGGTTTGACTATTATTCATTCGCGGATTAGTCATTAACAGTAACAAATGATGGCGGACACCCTGTCCCGGAGATCTAGATCTAGGTACGAAGGGATAGATTCTCTTTGTTAATAGTTATATAACCTGTAAATTTGATATAACATACATATTATCAAGCCTATTTCCCACAGAAATAGGCAAAAACTGTGGACTTTTTTCCTAACAGATTTCTTTGTTTTTCTAGGCAGGATTTTATTTCGTTTTTCAGCCTTCATCTTAGCACGTTATGTCTATGGGACCACATTAAGGCGGCCCTTCCCGGCCGCTCTGTTTTCAACGCGAGCATAGTTTGAAAAGCTTGGTATTTTATCCAGGGCAATGCTAGAAAAAGAGGCAAACCAAAAAGAGAAAGATAGCGCCTAAGGGCATGGTGTGCATTCTATTAAGTGAAATTAATATTATTATTAACTATCCATTGAACAAATATTAACTATTCATAGGGTGCGGAAATTTCGTAAAAGTTTTTCCAGGAGATACGTGTTTATCAGTATTCCTTACAAGTATGTGCAAAAAAGCAGATTTTTGAACGCTCATACTGACTTTGTTTTTCTAAATTTAATTTTTTTATTTCGATAGAAACCTAGAAATAGCGCCCAAGATACCTGTGAGTTCAAAAGTTTTCAAGAAAGATTAGATACAACGTTATAATCACGTACGAGCGTTTGTATGAAAAGTAAGACGGGCAGGCCACTCTTAAGAGTATAATATCCTTGCTTGTCCTGATCCTGCCAAACTTTTCTAGCTTAATTTATTACACTCATCACTCTCTTTATGCATGCCATTTCGGACTTCACGCTAAGTATGTATATAAGATATAATATAACGCTAAGCTGAAATATACGTTGCGGACACGAAATCTCAAATCGTGTTTAAAGTAAACTTTAATGCAAGAAGTTCCTGTCTATATATTACGCCGGACATACTTAGCATGAACTTTTAGTGACGATTTACGCTCACGCATGACAGACTAATAGACAGATTACACATTTAATCAAAACTGTGAGAACCAACATAAGTAGGAATTTACTAAAATTAAACCTAAATTTCAAAACCTAGTCTAAAAGGTCATCTAAAAGATTACATACAGTCAACCAACCCACTTCCATATAGTCTTGTAGAGTAGTGTTGCTGCTCGATAGTCCACTATCGATAGCCTATCGATAGACTATCGCTTTTTTAAATAAAACTCATACTATCGATAATCTATCGATAATACAAAACTATCCTGATGACGAACAAACTATTGAATCTATCGATAGTATCGGTATTCGATAGTTTGTGTGTCGTCAGGATCGATACTATCGAAAGTCTTGTTGTTTATCAATAGTATTACTTTAAAACAACTGTCGATACTCTTGATAGTACCGATACAATCAACAGGCGTGTCGAAAGTTCGACACTTTTCGATTGACATTCGATTGTAAAACTAAAAACTCTTGGTGTATGGTAAAACTTTTGATTTTTCGGCAACACCATTGTAGAGTCTACTTTTTATCAAGTCAAAAATGGCTAAAAATTTTTTTTTTTTATTGGAATTCAGACACGGTGACCACCTTTTTATTGGCTCCTAGACCTTGCTTTTGTGTAGGAAGTCTGGCAAATACTATTGGGACATGACAAAAGGTGGTCCACGGACTGGGTGACTCCACAGTCACACAAGCTGTTGCTGGAGTAACCCTATTTGGATCGACTTTCTCGGCATCTCCCAGTACCATCTTTCAGGCATAAATCGTGAGTACGTAGCTAAGTCTCCTGTAGTGTCCATCTCGCGAGCCGCTCATTATAGCCTGATTACACCTACCGAGTAATACGGCGCGACAATTAGTACTGATTATACCCGGTAGAATGACGTGATGGCGTCGAGTGGCGAGTGATCGCCGAATACATGTTCAGATCTTATGATATAGAACAAACTATATTTGTTTGTTCTATATTCTGATACTGGGTTTACACACTCGCGCTCGCGCTCGGTTGGCACTAGTCGAATAGTTCGACGAAACGTTCGTGCGCGAGTGCCGACGCGAGTGACCGTTTACACATTCGCGGAACGTCGATCCGCGAACATGGAGGCTATAGGCATAACTGTTTGAACGTATTCACAAGGAAATCGAAAAATACAGTTCTGAAAACTGTAGAATGTATCGTTACTCCAATCCACCATGTTGACAACCAAATTTATCGACGTTTATGCATAGATTTAAAAATTACTGCATCTATTTATTTATATTATATATAAGATCTAACAAAATATACTGAAACTATTTTAAGGGTGGATTCAGTCTAAGATAGTGAATAACTTTCCCCAAGAAACATATGTCGAAATATGAAAAATAATTTTTGGCTTTCCATACAAACTCGGATCAGCTGGTCGGTCAACTTGTAGGGGATGGCAAAAATTACTTTTCATATGTCAGTATGTGTTTCTTGGGGAAAATTGTTAAGTGTCATGGACTGAATTCACCCTTAAAATAGTTTCAGTATATTTTGTTAGATCTTGTATAAGTATCGTATTTTTTATGTATATGTAGGTATGTATTTATATATGTATGTATTTGGGTAATATATATTATTGTATTCATAGTTTTTTTATGTATTATTTATTCTACTTTTATCTTGCAACCCACATTAAGACTATCTGTATAACCCAAAGGTAGACAACACTTTAGCGTGAAGTTCGCCTTTTGTTCAGTATACACCTTGTATTTGATGAACAGCTCCCGTCGCGAGCGCGGCCAGTGACGAGGCGAATAGCGAGCGTCCGTTTACACACTCGTGCTCGCGACTCGCCTCGCCACTCGGGCGAGTATGGAGGCATGGTTCAGATCTACCGAGTGAGGGAGCGAGACAGGACAGTACGGGAAAGCGGGGGGTGGGTACTCGGCCTAGTAAATAGAACGGGGTCCGAGTAACTGTCTTGCCTGTTTATAGGCCGAGCACTCGGTTTTGGATCACTGTCTCGCCGTTCTGCTCGGTAGGTGGAATCAAGCTATAACTGCAGAGTCTAATTACTGATCTAAATGTAATCACTAGCGGCCGTCAGGCCTATGCGATATTCAAGTGTAATAACGCCTGGCCACGCATTCAAAAGAGTTACAGATGTGAAACTTCGTGCAATGGGCACACACTAACCGCCTGCTTTTTAGAGTTCCATACCCAAAGGGTAAAACGGGACTCTTTTTCTAAGTCTTCTCTGTCCGTCTGTCTGCCGGTCTGTCTGTCTGTGTTTCTCATGAACCGTGATAGCTTAAAATTTTCATCAACAAATACTAAAACAGAATAAAATAAATATTTATGGGGCTCCCATACAACAAACTTATTTTTTTATAGATAATGGTAAGAAACCTTTCGTGCGCGAGTCCTACTCGTCGCGTTTGGCATGTTATTCTATCTTCTCGCATCTTAGCGCATTCCCAGTTGCATCCTTAGTTGTGCAAGCTAATAGTGCGTTCCCCGGCTCTTTTCCAAAAATGATAAGCAGTGACATGTCAATGATCATCCAAAGACGCCGATGACTGAGAAAAGTGGAAAACAAAAATACATTCCTGATAACTCGAGAGCAACAAACATAAATGTGAAAATGGAAGTCAAGCTCAAAATCCGACAAAAGAATTGAGATCTAAATGTCCGCCAACTTCTTTAGGGAATTTTTAATATTGAAATTTATTAAAAGGAGTCTTTACATTTGACCTGGCTAGTTTTTTACCAGCGAATCTGATATTTAGAAGAATAGGACCTTACAATGTAAAAACTATAACATATAACGTAAAAATGATAAGTTAATTAAATTTAAGTACTAAGGCTTGCTAAAACTAGCCAAATCAAATGTTAAGATTCTCATCAATAAATTTCAGTATTCTCTAAAGAACTTGGGGGCCATTTACATCTCGATTCTTTTGTCGGATTTTGAACTTGGCTCCCATTTTCACATTTATGTTTTTGGTGGGATATCATAACTTTTTGCACAGCAGTATCAGAAAGAAGAAATACTTGCTCGTATAATTTTGTTAGGCAGTTTACCTAATAAAATAGATTAATTGAAAAATCATCAAATTTACTATTTTGTATTAGCGTAATAGTCTACCTAGATGCCAAGTATCAACTTTCCAGGTCATATGGAAGTAGATTACCTTTTTGATGATGGGTTAGTGGTTAATTCAAAAATAATAAAATCTACTAAAATCACAGTTTCTTGAATTTTTCTTTGTATACGCGTAATAGTCTACCTAGATGCCAAATTATCAACTTTCCAGGTCATATTGAAATGGGTTACCTTTTTGATTATACGTTATCATATCACATTATTGAAACTTTTAATTCAACATGAGCTAGAAGACTTTAATGTATATGCTAATTTTCATGTATTTAGATTACATAGGTTTCAAGTTGTGAAGGAGTCAAAAGTAGCTCGAAATGGTTCGTGTAAATATATACCTGCGTCGCCAGTTTCTTCCTTTGAACCTGGCTCTGACACGCTGCCACGTGTCTAGATACAAAATTCCGATGGATTTCAAGAAAACTGTACGGCATGTGGGCTAAAATAGATTTTTAATGTTTCTGTCACCGATACCTAGACATAAATATAATGTCGAATCAAAACTTTCTACTGATTTAACGAGGTTAAAATACTTAAGCCCAATTTACATTGGGAAATCGTACATAGCTGAACTTTATGTCAATCGTATAGTGTTCAAATTATGGCGTAGTCGGCGGCGACGCACGGAGTCGCGCCGAAGCGAATCGGCGCGACTCGGCGCGTCGCCATAGTTTGAGCATTATACGATTGACACAAATTTCATTATGCTATGTACGATTTCGCCGCTTCGATTCAACAAGAAAAGTATCTTGGATCAACAGTGGCATATTTTTAGGAATACGCTCTGTAAATTATTGCAACAACATAGTAACCGATCATTAACGGTTTACAGACCTCCATGGGGCTTAAATCGCAGCTTTCAAACTTCATACATTTAAAGAAAAATTGTTCTACCACCATAGATACGTTCTTACACAAGTGTCCGTGTGTGAATAAAACGTAGAGCTTTATGTGTGATTGAAGATAGATAAATTTACCCGTCTTACGCCGCGCTGTCTGTCATTATTGTATGATACGAGTATGATATCCTTCTGTGCTCTGTGTATTTAGTGACTGAAGCCGGCTCACAATTACCGCTTTTGTCCATCACACGGGATTTCGGGCTTCCTATGAATGCATTATAAACCTGCATAGTGTAGCACGTAATGACCAGACCAGGTATTTGCTAAGTGTGATTACTCGTCTGGAAGTGATAGCGTGACGCGTCTGATTTGCATTGGGAATTAGTGACCTGAAAACTTTGGCAAAGTCGCCTTTGATCGACAGTGAAAGGAGATACTTTTCTATATTTTATTTGTGTTTCCAAAGTTCTCGGAAAATTATGGATTTTCGCAATTTGTTTGTTGGAAAACCATAGTACTCGGTTTACATACGACTGCCGTACTTATTAAAATGATTTAAAATAAATACTTAGTTATTTTTTCTAGAAAATTAAGACAAAATATTTTTTTTGCTGTGGATGTTGAACCGAACACGGCCATCACTGTGTTTACTATGTGTAATGACTGTACATTATGTATTTGTACAATTAGTGTTCGTCGGGCCGCGCCGCTTTGTGATGCAAATCCCTTGTTTTTGCAGGCCTTGTCAAGCTTTGCACATGGCCTCTGTAAAAATCCTAGGTCTAATCTGTGCTTGCGTATTTTATGAAGGTGTATGTATGTATGTGTCAGTGATTTCTAATATTGTACCTTGTAAAAAGTTAAATTAAAGAAAAATATATATATTTCCCAGTTTTCTCTTTCTCATACGTCCTGCTTGTCTTACGTTTCCTTTTCCTACTCTTATCACCACTATTTAACACGAAATTACACACACACATATTTTTGTATTACAAAATTCAATATATGAAACCTACTACTCTTTTTACTATACAGTGAGGCGCTCTAGTTCTTCCCAAATCGATTTCAAAACTAAGAAGTACTCAGAAATATTACTTCAATGTCCTCATTAGTCATACAAAATACGACTCCGTCAGTTCTTGGCTCGGAGATGCAATTCCATAAGTGGAAAGCACCAGAAGTTTGGCTTAACTTTATAAAATTCAATATTTTCAGTTGCGAGTTCGCCGAAGAAGGCAAGCAGTTGGAACTTGTATGTTGCCTCTAAAAATAAACATAGTTCTGGAGTCGAATCTCGGTGCTGGCTGGGTTACCAGATAAAATTTACAAAATTACCAAATATTAAAATGCTACTCAAGCTAAATTTGCAGCGTATATGAAAATGCTAGTAACATTATGGTTTATATAGCCTTTTCAACCCAAAACCTTACGATAATGTTGCGCTATTACACATAGACTCATATTGGCATGGAAGTACGTCACAGCATATTTATGCTGTGACGTACTTCAATAGGAATTTTTATTGATAGCTTCTTAATTCAATACGTGTCCTCGAGCTTTGACCAATTGAGCTTCAATTTTTAAATATAGTTTACACATGCCAATATGAGTCTATGTGTAATAGCGCAACATTATCGTAAGGTTTAAATAGCTATAAAAGAAAGTCATCATGATGTTGAAGTAAGCATACATATTAGGTTGGGGAAAAAGTCTTTTCGCATATAGTATGTATGAACTTGTAATAAAACCACTTTGGCTATACTTTTTGTACCTGGCTGGTTTTGGTATCATTTAAAAGTTTAAATTTTAAAGAAGATAATTCCAAATTCAAATTAGGAAAATGCGTGATTTTCATTTGTTTGATAATTCCAAATTCAAATTAGGAAAATGTGTGATTTTCATTTGTTTTTCTTACAGTCAAGATGAGGGAATCTAATGAAGAAATTAGATACATTTTAAAATTTTACTACCAAAGAGGTAAAAATGCAACGCAAGCCGCGAAAAAAAATTGCGATGTTTATGGACCTAGTGCAGTGTCTGTGAGAGTAGCACAAATTTGGTTTAAGCGTTTTCAATCCGGAAATTTTGATGTCAAAGATGCACGTCGCTCTGGTCGCCCTGTTACGGATAAAATGGATGCTATTTTTAAAAAAGTGGAGCAAGATCGGCATATCAGTAATTACAACGTAGCTGAAGAACTGGGAATTGACCACAAAACAGTTTTGGCGCATTTGAAAAAAAATGGGTACACAAAGAAGCTCGATATTTGGGTACCTCACGAGCTCTCTCAAAGAAACCTAATGAACCGTGTACTTATTTGTGATTATTTATTATGACTTAATGAGACCGAACCATTTTTTAATAAAATTGATAACTGGTGACGAAAAGTGGATCACGTACGACAAGAACGTGCGAAAAAGGTCATGGTCAAAGGCCGGTCACAGACTGTGGCGAAACCCGGGTTAACTCGCAACAAGGTGATGCTGTGTGTGTGGTGGGATTGGAAGGACATTATTCATTATGAGCTGTTACCACCAGGCAGGGCCATCGATTCAGAACTCTACTGCGAACAACTGATAAGATTAAAGCAAGAAGTTGAGAGAAAGCGGCCGGAATTATTTAACAGAAGGGGTGTGGTTTTTCATCATGATAACGCTAGACCTCACACATCTTTAACCACTCAGCAAAAATTAAGAGAGTTTGGTGTGGAGGTGTTAAAGCATCCGTCGTATAGTCCTGACCTGGCACCTTCAGATTTCCACCTGTTTCGGTCTCTTCAGAATTCTTTAGGCAGTGTCAGGTTAACATCACGAGAGGACTGCCAAAACTACTTGACGCAGTTTTTTGATCAGTAGCCCCTAAATTTCTATAGCAATGGGATCATGTCCCTATCTATAAGATGGCAAAAAGTTATCGAACAAAATGGTACCTACATACGTAAGTTAAATGTAAATAAACTATATTAAAAAAATGTTTTGAATTGTCATATAAAATGCGAAAAGACTTTTATTTCAATGATTATTTTGGAATAGGTATAAAACTTCATTGCAATAAATATTTTTAAAGTAATTCGTTGGATTGATTATAAAGAAACTAGAAATGACGTAACTCGTTGACTAACCAGAAACACATAAGTATTTTAAAATATTAAAAACCGTTTCCCGAAAAAAACAAACCCAATGCACAAAAACACAGCTACACATTTATACACTACCGAATACACTCAACATACCTGGATTTGAAATACCAGACACTCCGTTAAAATATCTAAACTGGCAACACCGGTGGTGGGAAGTAGGGGTGTATCTCAAGGGCTTTCGACCAAGTTTGATTCGATTCTTGGAAATACTGAAAACTAGGTTTGGTCGGACGGATGCAATCAGGTGCAGACGTGCAGTCTGCGCTGCAACTCTTTTTGATTGAAGATTTGTCTGATGTTGGACTAATGTACGTATGTATGTCCTTTGAATCAAGTAACCATCACCGTGGTGAAAAAAAAAGTTAGTAAGCACATTTTTTAGGCCACAGTGATGGGTACTTGATTCTTGGTAATTGTTTCTTTGTTCTTTTAAGCCTTTTTGAAGTAAAAACTTCTTTAGCGGCGTTGTACACTTTTTTTGTAATGGTTAAAAATGTTAAGTCGCGTCAGGGCGTCAGGACACGTGACACTGATCGATAATTCGTAAGACAAATGGAGAGTAGACAGCCGGCGCGGCGTAGGAAAGGAAGTATCCCCCTCTCTTTCTACGGCGCGGCAAAAATGTATGTGCCTGCTGTTTCGTTTACGCGGCGCAGGGCGCTTGCGCGAATGATCGTGTGTGTTTATGTTACAGGGTGCCACGCGCATACATGGATGGTGACAGTGACAGCTGATGGCTCGACCGTCTGTGTAGTGGCCACACTGCTGTGTATTCGAAAAATTCGTGTATATAAAGTGTTTAATTAATGTAATATAAATTGTCATGTTTGTCTACGATAGCGCAATAAATAAATATTGTATTCTACCACATAAATGATGTACTATCATATTTTATACTGATAATCAAAGCAATTCGTGCAAAATTATTCCCTAACCATTCCAAAATATCAAAATGCACAACGTTAATATTCAAGTTTTCACTTCTGCCAGCACTCTCGGAGTGTAACCCGTCATTTTTTTTAATGCCATAGGTCAAAAGCATAATAGAGTACGCTTGTAAGTTTTTTCCGTGAATAAAGCTATAGTGAACAAAAAATACAGCTACTTTCGTCTTTACAACACTGTCAGTTCATCACAACAAAACTGCAATAAAAACATAATATCTACGTATACAACTGTATGAGTCATTTGTACAGAACTCCAACCTCACAGCGGAAAGCGGAAGTAACGTAACACGACACTTCCTGCTAGCGGACCGCATTGCTCTCTGTTTTGAGGAAAATGTATGCGGAATGTACCTAGCTAGATGCATGTGGATGCAGTTTTTATTCATACATAAATATCTCAAAATGTTAATACAACCATGTGGTACCAAAAATTTTGTTTTACTTGTTTATTACGTATATTTCAATTTTAAGAAATTTTCAAAAATATTACACAATTTAAAATTTCAGTTAAGTATCCAAATTTTCATTAACTTTACATTCTTTATGGGAACGAAATCTATAAAAAAATATCTAAGGGGCAGCCCTCACTGCGGAATTCTGCGCAAAATTCTGCGTCATATGGAAATGTATGAATGCATACACACTGACGGAAAAAAACCACAGTTAAAATACCACAATCCGTCTCTACGACCCTTTTAAACAAATCTTCGAAATGATGGTTTATAAAAATGTTTTCTCCTCTCAGTTTACACACATTGTATTCCAAATACATTTCTAGTATGGAAACTATCCTTAGTTCCAGCCCCGAGAGATTACCGGCACGGTACATTGTTCGAAACACGTCTGCAAGTTTACATAAATGCAATTTAGTGCATCGGGAGCTCACAAAATTCTTGGTGCCTACATTAGAAGTAGTATACCCTATATCAGAAACTTGGATATTTTCATAGAAAAACATACTTGAAAACTAAAAATCATGCTTTCGTCTGTTAAAACACAACACGCAAGTGCCGGCAACTAAGCGTGCGCGTTGTACACGTGCACGTTTAGTTGCCGAGACTTGCAATCTTGCTAATAATGAAGAATAGTAATTGCAACGACTTATCTTCTGTTAACAACAATGGGAAAGGGATGAAAACATTAAAAACGCCTGAAACTTTTTCTAGTGTTAGGAATTACATTCCTATTTATCGTAAATAAATATCAGGATTTTTGGTCCAGTCAATCGATTACAAAAAATAAAAATATTTTTAATCACAATTTCGTACACCATTCATCTTTACACCACTGACGAATAAAAAAATTCATGACAGTTGACAGCTTAACTGTCATTTAACTGTCACAGTTGTCAAAATAGCAAAGATATAGAGGTATATAGATTCCGCGATGAAGGCTCCTAAACGTACACTGTTTTGAAATGTAGAGGAGGGCATTTAGCCATCCACCTTTCAAGCCACTACTAAATAGAAAAGTCGCGGGATCAGAATTCAATGTCATTCAAATTTTGTCGTATTAACAGCTCATGTAAACAAATCGGCATGCATTTTAAATTTAATTTTCTAATAGGTACTAAAAATAATTTAAAATTAATTTCTACATTTTTATTTATAAGCAAGATACCATCGAAGTGCATAGTACCGTGATGCAAATGCCGCTGTAGTAATAAAGAAAATCGTGACAAAAGTAAGCTTTCACAGGTGAGCACATATTTTTCACTTGAAATCACAGATTTTTATAGGTACACGTTGAACATTTTTTACTGGTTGATTTTTTTTACTGAACATTTTTTACTGGCTGGTTTAATTGAGTGCCATACTTTCCCATTTTATTATAAATAGAGAATATAGTTATTTATGCTTATATTTCTTATTATATTGGTGTTTTGTAAGCTGTTCGTAATTATTGAATTTGTTGACACTAGGGTAAGAAAAAAACTAATCGATAAAAATATCGATACCACAAGATACCACATAATATATATTTTTTTAAATTAATAAAGAGATAAAAAAATGGATGAAGCAATAGGGTAGGGTTTTACATTTCTTGGTTGGGCTTTATTTGCGTCCGCGCAACCAAGCTGATTGGCCGCAGATTACAGCGACCAGAGCCGCGCCGATTTTCGATTTATATCGTCTGCGGGATATTACATTTAAAAACATTACAGAGTGTGCTCAAAATATTTTGAATTGTCTTGTTTCACTTACGTGAAGAATCGCATGATTTGGGTGTTATCTGCCGGATGCTACCCTTTGATCAAAAGTATCCTATGTGTAAAGCCAAGGAATCAAATCAATCTAGTATTAGTATATTTAAATTAAAATAACAGTCCAAAAACGGAAAAAAAATTGACATTCCCCATATAAATTGCCCGGGCGCGGGTCGGACACCTTTATATGGAAATGCAGATTGTTTGTTTTGTTTTTTGTCAGTTATTTTACTTTTATTATACTGTAGTGATCTATTATAGCCCGTGGTTTGATTTATTACGGGTATATCCATTCCTGTTGTCTGGGTTTAATTTTTAATTCAATTCAATTCAATCCACGAAATTTGTAAAACCTACTTAGTTTTATTGTTTTACTTTATTTTATTTAAATAAATAAACTGTAAATTTTTTCACGTGTCCAAATGTAACCGTTTAGAGGGGCCCACACTTGACTCTAACAAAAATGTTCAATTCAATTCAAATATATCTTTCTTTATTAGCATAGGATATTTATAATATCTCTTAATAATCGTCACTTTGTTTTATTGCACAATTAATTGTTGACGTCAAAAAGTTACTTAGAGCTAAGTTTACTGCCGCCTCCAAAGCGCTAGTGCAGAAGAAGCGGTAACAAACTGCACTGCAGCTCACTTTAAAACCAAATATTTTCAGGGACCCCAAAATCAAAAAGCGGTGTTCACAAGCTTATAATATTTTTAAAAGACCTATTCAACGATACCTAACATGATTGGTTAGTCGAGAAAAAAAAATGACTTTTCACTATACTTGTATGGGAGCTACACTAAAAAAAAATATTTCAATATACATACCTATGTCAAATCACAACTTTCTAGTACTTATAGTCGCTGAGTAAAACCGCGGACGGACAGACGGACAGACAGACAGACATGGGGAAACTATAAGGGTTCCTTGTTTACTACGGAACCCTAACAATGAACAACTTTTTGTGAATATGAAAGAAAAACAAACAAACAACACTCAAGTTCTCGATATAAACTTTTTCCACGTTTATATCGAGTACTTGTTAATTAGAAGAACACTACTAATTATTAAGTACGTATAAACGTGGAAAAAGATAGAAACAGATGGTTTTATAGACATTCTTCTTAACAGAATTCCAAAAAAAGGAAGAGTATCAATTCGTCGCAATCTTTTTTTTATGTACATATGTTTAATTATTTAAAAACGCCTGGACCGATTTGAATTCTATTTTCTTGTTTGAAAAGGTGTACTTATCAGGTGGTCTCATATATCAGATACCGCGATCTTTCCTTTTTTACCACTTATTTGATTTTTTTTCTAAACCATGGAAGGCTTACTAGCGACACAAAACCAGATCATGGCAGCGATGGATCAGCTGCTGACTAACTTTAAGAAAGATAGTCGTGATCGTAAAACACCAGATAAAATTAGGAGGAAGCTGGAGACTCTTGATAGTTACTGGGAAGAGTTTCAAGCTAACCATTTGCAGTTATGTAATTTAATTGTTGACAAAAACCAGGCATATTTTGATAATAAAGACTTTGAGCGAACTAAGGAATTTTACAATCAGGCTAGGCAAGTTATACAGGGTTACCAGGTAGAAGAAAGTCGTCCATCTACACCAATTTTAAAACCAGCTACCCCATTTAATTTTCCTTCGGTTTCTGAACCTGTTATGTCCGGTCCTTCCAAAAAATCTGAGGGCACAAATAGTAAATTAGACGAGTTGCTACGAAAGCAAACCAGTAATTTCAAAGCTTTTTCGCGAACTATTTCAAACATCGACATCAACGCGATGACCGACAAATGGGAGTTTGATGACGCACTCAAGATGCTGTATTCTCGCTGGCAAATTATCGACTCTTTACATTGGGAGATCGATAGTGAGCTAGACGGTGACCACAAGCCGTATGAAGCGCAGTTCTCCAAGTACGAAGATTATTACACCCATATGAAGAAGACAATCAACGCTAAAATGTGGTCTGTGTCACACAGAGAGCAGGCCACCCCTAAGATGGACATTCCAGTTTTCACGGGCAGCTACCATCAGTGGATAGCGTTTAAGGATTTATTCGTTGAAACGATCCATAATAACCCTTCTCTGTCGAGTGCTCAGAAACTTCAATTTCTGAAAAGTAAATTGAAGGGCGAGGCAGATAAGCTAATTCAACATCTTAGCATTAGCTCCGAGAACTACCAAATAGCCTGGGAAATTCTCAACCATCGCTATAATAATAAAAAATTGATTTTCACGTCACATCTCAACACACTTTTAGGCCTACCAAACATTCAAACTCAAACTTCCGCTTCGATTAAAAGGCTGCACGATACCACTAACGAGTGTTTGCATGCGATCGAGAGGCTGGGAGTCGACATATCTTCGTGGGATCCGCTTATAGTGCATCTATTGTCGCAAAAATTAGACACCGAAGATCTGCACGACTATGTGGAAAGTCTCAAGAATCCAAAAGAATTACCAACTTTGAAAGAATTTATGAGTTTTCTGGAAATGAAATTTACGTCCCTAGAAGTTTCCAGGCGTAAACAAGAAACCATCAAGTCAACAAATCAGGAAGATTTACGTTTCAAGAAACCATCCTACCAAAATTCCTCCAACAATCAA
Organism: Acrobasis suavella; assembly: GCA_943193695.1. Lineage (NCBI taxonomy): Eukaryota > Metazoa > Arthropoda > Insecta > Lepidoptera > Pyralidae > Acrobasis > Acrobasis suavella. The sequence goes on from OW971928.1 coordinate 39,238,085, forward strand.
CATACAAAATCAACCAAACCATTCTCATTTAAATCTTTACACGTGGAAAATAACAAATGTCCTCATTGCAAAGAAAATCACGCAATATATTTTTGCAAATCGTTCCGTGAATCTAGGCCAGAGATTCAACAAAAAACAATTGCAAAATTTAAACTATGCAAAAATTGCTTGATTAATCACCAGGGCAAAGATTGCGAATCAAGCAAAACTTGTCGCTTTTGCAATGAACAATTCGCTGATACACATAATGTTTTCGACAAACAAAGAAATTGAAAAACCAGTAACCAACGTCAGTACGAGCAATGACCGAAAATCATGTCACACAACCCAAGACTGTGAAGCAGATAGAGAAACTCTCTTAGCAACCGCATTGATAGGTGTCCAAGCTGCAGATGGAACACTCCTCACCATGCGTTGTCTCATTGACGCCGGCGCTCAGACATCCTTAATCTCCGAGAATGCAGCTCAAAGATTAAGTTTACCAAGAAAACGTTGCAAAGGTGTTATATTCGGGGTCGGTACCAAGGAAAATAATTGTAAAGGCATCTTAACCATACAGATGTCGTCTCTGCACAACGACTTTTCATTATGCATCGATACGTTTATAATGAATAAGTTAATACATCATTTGCCAAACCAGTCCTTCAAAAAACCATCTTGGAGTTTTCTAGATAACATACCACTAGCCGATCCTCAATTTTACGAAAGTCGACAAATTGATTTGCTGTTAGGCCTCGATGTCTATGCGTTAATATTAATGAGTGGAATTATCAAAATTAGTCCGTCGATACCAGTTGCGCAGGAAACTAAATTAGGGTGGATACTATGCGGAAGTATTCATCCAACTTTTCATTGTAACGTCGTCATAAACCAAGTGGACGAGTTACGTAACTTTTGGGATATAGAAGACATATCTGAACAGACATCTCTATCGGAAGCTGACGACCGTTGCATCAAATTTTATAAGGAAACCACTAGAAGAGATGTAGAAGGGCGGTACCACGTCAGACTACCCCTTAAACCAGATTTTGAGGAAAAATTAGGCCAATCGAAACCATTAGCGATTGCCCAATTCAGATAATTAGAAAAGAAGTTTTCGAAAAATAAATCATTAGAGAAAGAATATAAATTATTTATAAATGAATATCGCTCTTTAGGACATATGAAACCAGCCGCCGGCGCCAGTAATCAAACACCTACAGTTTACCTACCGCACCATAGCGTGTTGCGTTCAGACTCTACTACTACTGCACTTAGAGTCGTTTTTAACGCATCCGCGAAAATGACAAGTGGTTGTAGTCTTAATGATTTGATGGAGGTGGGTCCAAACTTACAACAGGACCTACAATCTTTAATTCTAAAGTGGAGGCAATATCCATACGCCTTCGTTGCAGATTTGGAGAAGATGTACCGTCAAATTAGGATGCATGAAGATGATCAGAAGTACCAGATGATCGTTTGGAGGGACACACCAAACAGTCCTATCGAAGAATACCAGCTTACCACGGTTACTTACGGAACCAAATCCGCACCATTTCTTGCGATGATGACCTTGAAGCAACTCGCTAGTGACGAACGGTCTAATTACCAGAATACCAAGGCCATAAAAGCACTAGAAGAATCCATGTACATGGATGACCTACTTCACGGCGTGTTTAACCCTTCCGACGGAGGAGCGTTGCAACAGGATCTCATCAAGCTGTTTCAATCGGCCGGTTTTAATCTTCGGAAGTGGAGATCAAACGTTAAAGAATTCCTACCAAACCAAACTAAAGGCCAAGATCACTTCGACTTTAAACCACAAGACGAACCAACCAAAACCTTAGGGCTCCGCTGGGCTCCTCACGAAGACATATTCAGCTTTGAACCAAAATATAAATTTTCTGATTCCCATCTGTTTGATTTGTTCATATGTATGGCAACCAAGGCCGTACATTTAGAACTAGTGTCGGATCTTACGACTTCGTCATTCTTAGCGGCTTTACGTAGAATGACTTCAAGAAGAGGATTACCACAACATATATACAGCGACAATGGTACAAACTTCGTGGGAGCCAGCCGCGTTCTTAACAAGGAGCTAGAGGAGTTGCACCATATTTTCAACAACGATTTCAGGTCAGAGATTGCAGAAATGGGAATCCAATGGCATTTTAATGTCCCTTCCTTTCCGTCTGGAGGTGGATTTTGGGAAGCCGGAGTTAAAAGTGTTAAATACCACCTAAAGCGAGTTGTTGGAGAGCAAAAACTAACGTTTGAAGAATTTACCACCGTTCTAACTCAAATTGAAGCGTGTCTTAACTCCCGACCACTTTGCCCCCTTACCGAAGATCCTGATGAATTGGACTACCTCACTCCATCACATTTCCTTGCCAGCGGACCTGTGTTAACCATTGTTGAAACTGAAAGAGATGCACGTACCAGATGGCAACTCACTCAAAAGATATTTCAGGATATTTGGAAGCGATGGAAAGCTGAATATCTAACCCAGTTAACATTGAGAAGTAAATGGAGAACGCCTAGTGAGAGCATTAAAATAGATGATATTGTCATAATTAACGATGCTAATCTACCACCAGGGAAATGGGCATTAGGCCGAGTCGTACAGATTCATCCAGGAAAAGACGGCCACACCAGAGTCGGTACCCTGAAAACCAAAAATGGATTAATGAAGCGACCTGTCCTCAAATTGTCAGTCTTACCCGTTTACGACAGCCAGCCGGAACAACCAACGGTATCTGACACCACGCCCGACGTCACCACTGACGTCACGACTGACGCAAAATGTGACATCAATTCCGACGACGTCAGCATTCTCGCAGCCCCTGAAACCCGACGACGTACCAAGAAGTCGTGCAGCTACTTGTCTCTCTTATTTACATTCCTCATGTTTTTATTTACACCAATCAAAGCGGATTATAATATATCGATGTTAAAAAACAACCAAAGTCTGTTCTATTTTGATAAAATTTCACCTATGTTCCTGATACGAGATGAGTGGAAATTGATAGTTTATTATGACTTACAACCATTGTACGGGCAAACCCGACATTTTTTGTATATTTTAGCTTACCAAGCGCCTGCGCGCGCTTCACATAATTTGACATACATTAAGACAGTGCAATAAACGCTTTCAAGACAAACACGTCGTTTACTTGTGCTCACCACATTTAACATAGTTTAAATTCCTTAGTGTTCGGGAAACAACCCTAACATATTTTTGGTCCTTCGATTAGTGGACCTCGCGCGATTGTGTTTACATCTCAACTGTGTGAGGTTTGGAATCAGTGCCAGGGATTTGTGGGCAATACAGCTCACAGTTCTGCCACGTCGAGGGTGATCGGGCAAACAAGTCAGGTCACTTACTTTTACTACAGTTCTGCCTGACCTGCTTAACGTCAGCCAGGGTAGACAAAGACACCTGCGGAGATCTACATCGTCGTCGCAGCGTGTATACAAGTAAGATCTTTCTGATTTTATTCATAAACAAACTTCGCCATTACTACAATGGAGGTCATCATCAACAGGCAACGGGAGCTTGTTGATAGCATTAACAACTTGGCTACTAATTTTAGGAAAGACTCTGCGAGTAGGAAAACCTCTGACTATATCAACAAACGGTTAGAGGCTTTAAATAACTTGTGGGGTGAGTTTTATGACAATGATAAAAAGTTGTTAACCGCTGAAACAAAGACCCATGAGTATTTTACTCAAAACGTTTACGCAACAGTTAAACAACAGTATGAGTATTTACGAGATTCCTTGATGTCCTTCAATTTAGGTGCGCAGAAGATTGAAGAGAAAGCTAGTTCATCTAAATCCGACGATTTAAAAGGTCAACAATATACCAATTTTAGGGCGTTCTTACGGGTTGTGCGAGGCATTGATGTAAGTAAGTTAACGGAGAAGTGGCAGCTAGAAGATAAACTTCAGATGCTGCAAGATAGCTGGAAGGAGATAAAAAACTTTCACTTGCAGATTGACAACATACTAGTGGGGACTGATGAGGAGTATGAAAACCATTATACAGAACATGAGATCACCTACGAAGATACAAAAGCTTCTCTTCACCGGAAGCTTAACTCGTCAACTCATGAGGAGCAGGCCGTACCTAAGGTGGAGTTGTCGATTTTTTCCGGCAATTATACATCTTGGCCTACTTTCATGGATCTTTACGTCGGAGCCATTCATGACAACAAAAGACTAACTAAGGCGCAAAAGATGCGGATCCTCAAGAGCAAGCTGAGAGGTGAAGCGGAGCGACTGGTCAAACATCTTAATGTTACCGATGACAACTATGACACATGCTGGGAATTACTGTGTCACCGGTATTACAATATACAAACATTATTTAACAAACATTTTTCTACCTTGGTTAATCAACCTCCAATTACGAAACAAACGGCATCCGAGTTGGGACGGCTTTATGACGTCACTATGGAGACGATACATGCCATACAAAACTTAGGTGTTGAGACAACTACATGGGATCCTGTTTTGGTGTTTCACATTATCCAGAAGTTGAATCCAGAAACGTACAAGGGCTACCAGCAGGCTAGAAAAACTCCAAGGGAACTTCCGTCATATGATGAACTCATGGACTTTCTCAACGCCACGTTCACAGCATTGGAACCCCTCACTGAAAAGAAGTACAACGATACTACAAAGTCTCAACCCCATACCCAAAAACAAAACAGCAACTTTCATAAGAAAAATAGCAATTACCAAAATAACATTACATCCAAATCTTTCGTAACTACTCAAGCAGTTAGCGACAATCGGAAATGTCCTGTTTGCAAACACAAACACATATTACTTTTTGCAAACAATTTTGAAACATGGATACAGCAAAGAAATTGGATACGATAAATGAACTGAACATATGTCACAATTGCATGTACGTGCACGGCGACAATATATGCAATTCGACGAAAAAATGCAAAACATGTGGTGACTCACATCACACTTATTTGCACAAAACTTTTATTGCAAACAATACGTCATCATCTAACCCGTCACTGAACTCTAATCATGTCGTAAAAGACAATGAGGGAGTAATGTTGGCAACAGCCATACTACAGGTTAAAGCTGCAAATGGTCTTTACATTGAACTTCGTTGTTTAATAGATAGCGGGTCACAGTGCAGTCTGATAACCGAAAATGCTGCACAAAGGTTAGGTTTGAAGCGATGCAACCACGGGGAAAGTGTATTAGGAGTGGGCCTTCAAACTAACAAAAGTAAGGGGGTGGTCAAGTTGGATTGCAAATCGGTCTACGGCAATTATACGTTTAGTAGGGACGCTCACGTAATGGCAAAAGTTTTGCGTCGATTACCTAACTACACATTCGATAAATCGTCATGGACACACGTACAAGGGGTCAATTTGGCCGACCCTGACTTTAACATTTCTCGCGACGTTGATATACTGTTCGACGCGGGAGTTTATGCTAACATTCTTCTGAAAAAGAGTATAAGAGGACCTCCAGATCTACCCATCGCTCAACAGACGAAAATCGGCTGGATATTGTTTGGCGAACAGGAAAGTCAACCTAAATACTACAATTGCTTTGCTGTCCTCAATAACCTGGAAGAAATTTCAAAATTCTGGGAAATGGAAGATATCGTGGATAACACCAGCACTGTGATGACATCAGAAGATGAATACTGTGAGCAACTATTCGAAACAACTACGAAAAGATTAGCCAACGGAAGATATCAAGTGCGGATTCCCATGAAAAATGACTTTGAGGCACAATTAGGAGAGTCAAGGCCACAAGCGGTTGCACAATTTTTCCAGCTTGAACGAAGAATGTCCAAAAACTCTTTTCTACAAACAAATTACAAAAGTTTCATACGTGAATACATCCAACTTCATCATATGAAGTTGTGTACTAAGTCAGTAATGCCAAGCTGTTTTCTCCCACATCACGGCGTCATTCGATTGGAGTCTCTTACCACAAAGCTTCGTGCTGTTTTTTAAACGCATCTTCGAAGACCACCTCAGGTAACAGTTTGAACAAACTGATGCTGCGTGGACCAAATCTCCAACAAGATCTGCAGGCCTTGCTTTTAAGATGGAGGAAATACAAGTACGTCTACACTGCAGATATTGAAAAATTTTTTTGACAGATATTGATTGCTGAAGAGGATCAGGGTCTTCAAAAAATCATTTGGAGAAATGATAAGACAAACAAACTAAAATCGTACCAGCTGTGCACAGTAACTTACGGCACAAAGTCCGCACCATACCTGTCAATGAGAACAGTCAAACAGTTGGTCAAGGATGACGGTCACAAGTATCCTTTAGCTTGTAAGACCTTAAACAATCAGCTGTATGTTGACGATTTGCTGAGTGGACATAACAATTTTGAAACCGCAAAGGAAATGCAGCAACAGTTGATAGACATTTTACTAGGAGGTGGATTCAATTTGCGGAAGTGGACGAGCAATGAGCCTGAGTTACTCAAATCTTCACCACAAGAAAAAATTTCCGACAAGATGTTCGATTTTAAAGATTCTCAAAGTAATAAAACATTAGGCATTAAATGGAACCCATGCACGGATCAGTTTACATTTCAACGTAATACCGCCGCGAACAGTCCACACAGAGAAACAAAAAGGTCAATGCTCTCTAGTTTATCGACGCTATACGATCCTTTGGGATGGTTATCGCCTGTAACAGTTAAGGCAAAAATACTATTTCAGGGAGTCTGGACTAGAGGGATCGACTGGGATGACGATATCCCATCCGACATACATAAGGAATGGGTTAACCTAACAAAAGACATGACACATATAAATAATATTGCCATTCCGCGTTGGATTGGGGACACAGACACCAAAGTCGAGCTGCACGGATTCTGCAGAACGGTACCAGACAATGGCGAGCCCACGATCCAGTTGGTTTGCGCAAAAACAAAACTTTGTCCACTTCACAAAGACAACAAGGAGAAAGTATCGATACCTCGCTTAGAACTTATGGGAGCGCAGCTTCTCTCCCGCCTTATGAAGAAAGTAAATGAAGCGATAGACAAAAATAACATAGAATCTTTCGGCTGGACAGACTCAATAGTAGTCTTAGGATGGCTAAATGGCGATCCCTCTCGCTGGAAGACATTCGTGGCAAACCGTGTTCGAGACATCATCAGCACTATGCCCCCTGGCTGCTGGAGGCACGTCGTATCCGAAGACAATCCTGCGGATTACGCCAGTCGAGGTTTACTACCGTCACAGCTCGTGAACAATCAATTGTGGTGGGAAGGACCCACATGGCTGAAAAACGGAACAAACAACGACAGTCTTATAATAGAAACGCCTACACTGGAGATGAGATCTAAATCTACACTACAAACATATACCTAACAATTAAAAGGCCCTAATTTTATAGAAGAGTTATTGCATAACAGTAGTTCAATGACTCATGTAATACGAAGCGTAGGATGGTTATTACGTTTCATTATGAACGCTCGCACCAAAACAAATAAATTAAAACATAATTACCTAACTAAATCGGAAATAAACAAGGCTCATTTGATAATAATCAAACACGTGCAGTACACAACATTTTCAGATGAAATATCAGATTTAAGTGCTTTGAGTAAGGTGAACACAAAAAGTAAACTTCTTACGCTCCATCCAGTTATCGATGAGGAAGGTATTTTGAGAGTCGGAGGAAGGCTCCAGCACTCCGACCTACAGGATTCAGCCAAACACCCGATTATAATACCTAAAGATCATCGATTAACTGAACTTCTCATAACAAGAGCTCACCAGAACACGTTGCATGGAGGAGCTCGTCTTACTTTGGCTCCCATACGTAGTCAATATTGGATAATTGGGGGCAACGCTACTGTCAAAAAACAGCTTAGGCGGTGCGTCAAATGCAGACGTTATAGTCCCTGCAACAACAACCAATTGATGGCCGATCTTTCCGCTGCACGAGTGACACCCTCGCCGGCCTTCAGCCACTGTGGCGTCGATTTCACTGGAATGGTAGAAGTAAAGGCCAACAAGGGCAGAGGCATAAAAACAACAAAAGGATACATCGCCGTTTTCGTCTGTTTCTCTACAAAAGCTGTCCATTTAGAACTTGTGTCGGACCTCACTACAGACGCGTTCATTGCGGCCTTCAAACGCATGTGTGCTCGCCGAGGTACCCCCAAACATATGTACAGCGATAACGGCACTAACTTTGTCGGCGCAGCGAGAAAATTGAACAAAGAGCACAAGACAGCTCTAAATTGTTATGTTAACACCGAGTTCATAGACCATTTAGCTATCACAGGGGTACAATGGCATTTTAATGCAGCAAAATTTCCAAGTGCGAGGGTCTTTGGGAAAGTGCTGTTCGCAGCATGAAACATCACCTCAAACGCGTAATAGGGGAACAGAAGCTTACATTCGAGGAGTTCACAACACTCTTGACACAGGTAGAAGCATGCCTCAACTCGCGTCCCCTGCTACTACTAAATGAAGACAGTGAAAACCTGGAGTATTTGACACCGGGACATTTCTTAATTAACGGTCCTATCTTGTCACCACCAATCGGTATCGATATTCAAGATTTTAGATCAAGGTGGCAGCTTACGGAAAAATTACATCAAGACTTCTGGAAAATGTGGTCTTCAGAGTATCTCCAATCGCTGCAAAGTCGCAACAAATGGCAAAAAGTAAAAACCAACGTTAAAATTGACGACATAGTGCTCATAAAAGAGGACAACACCCCGCCGGCTAAGTGGCTTTTGGGAAGGATTATAGCCCTTCATCCCGGCAAGGATGGACTCGTCCGCGTAGTTACACTTAAAACAAAAAATGGGTGTATCAAGCGACCCATCATAAAACTCTGCCCACTACCTGTAAATCAAGACGAGTCCGTCGTACAACAGAGTCCAACTTCCTTAGCCAAAAATGAGAACGTAGGAAGTTCGCGGTACAGTCGACGCACTAGGCAAAAGAGGTCAGCCTCAGTGTTACAACGACTTAATTCTGCATTTACCATGCTTTTGATGTTATTCACCTTTTTTGTAACTCCGTCAACCCAACAGCTGTACAACATAACGAGTCTAGACTCTACAAAGCTAGTCTATTTCGATAAGGTCGCCGATTTACATATTGTACAGGACGAGTGGAAAATGGTTGTATTCTACAACATGACAACCTATAGAAATAATTTAAACGACATCGAAACATACGTCCACCATCTTCGCAATATCTGTGAATCTCAAACTTCCTACCTAGCTTTGGTATCGCAATTAGAACATGAAATTAACGAACTGAAATATAACGACGCGCTGTTATCTTCGTCTCATGGGCACCGGGAAAGGAGAGGACTTGTAAACGCGGTCGGATACGTAGCTAACTCGTTATTTGGGGTGCTCGATGAGAGGTTTGCAGAAAAGTACACCGAGGACATTAAACGCGTTCAAGAAAACGAAAAACATCTACAAACTTTATACAAGCAACAGACATCCATCGCGGAAGGAGAGTACAATCTACTGAAACGGAATGAAGTTACGATGAACAAACAATTCAAACTGATAAACTACAATAACAAAGAATTACACGTCAAAGGAAACAAAATGCAAGTGTAAAATGAAAAATCGGCCTATATTACATCAAGTGCCCTGGCTGCAAACGTCATCATATCAAATTTGTATCGGATTCAACAGTCATTACTAGACGTTGTCACAGACCTACGAAGTGAACACATAGATTTGCATATGCTTAGGCCAACCCAGCTCCAAACTCAACTGAACGTCTTCGCAGGCCAGCTACCGAGTGAGTTGACTTTGCCTATTCCGAGTCAAGACATCAACGATATCTACAAGCTGCTTCGAGTACGGGCCAAAGTGACAGATGGGTTCATGATCTTCGAAGTCAAGATTCCTCTCATAAACAAAGATCACTATGAGTTACACTATGTCATTCCGATCCCACAAAAACTACAGGATGGACACAGCCTAACCATAATCCCAACAACGGAATACATTGCTATTAATCTTCGCAAAGATATGTTCCTCACGGTTCCACAAGATCAACTACAATCATGCATCAATTCCGACGAAACGCATCTACTTTGCCCTCTTAATCAACCGCTACATAACATAAAAGACGCTCGAACAAACTGTGAAGCACAATTAATCTACAACAACAAGATAACAGAATGCAAAACAGTAAATGATATTTGTCGCGACAAATGGATCAAGTTGCAGCGCGGCGGCGGCGCGTGGCTCTTCTCGTGTTGCCAGGAACGCACCGTGCGCATTTTCTGCCCAGCTGGTATGACGTCAAAGGCATTGTCCGGCACAGGACTTATCGCTCTGGGTCAAGGTTGCACATTGAAAGGGGACACTTTTACTATACATTCTCATTACAACTTTAACAACCGCATTGACACAGGTGATATGTTGATTACCACCCCACAAGTTTCTGATATTAACAACTTTATCAGCAATACTACATATAACCTCACAACGCCAGATATTCACTCGCAGATGTTAGACGACCTTAAACAGAAAATCGATAACATAAAATTGCAGCAAGACAATGCAATTAGTAGCATCTCCCCACACGACATCCATCTGTACTCAATAACGTACACCGTATTATCAATCGGCACAATACTCCTGATCGTATGGGGTATCTGCAAATTCCGAGGAAGAAGAGTTCGCCGTAGCATTAGCCAACAAGAGGATAGCCCGCCAGCAGTACAGCTGGCCCTGGAGCCAGTGAGCAGCGCGACGCCGGCGGCACGGAGCCGCGGTGCAGCGGCTAGGTGTGAGTGTGAGATTAGTGCAGGAGTGAACAGTCAATCTTTGCCGCAACTCGATAAAAGTGTAGAGTCAGTGCGCGAGTGTTCCAAAAATACACGTAGTTTCGATAAAGCTACGTCGCCCATTACTTTTTAATCGGACTAGTTACTTGGACATTTAATTATTCAATTGACATATTTTTACATTTATCTTTACCCCTTTCTTTAACATTTACACTCAACGTATACATTTTTGTATTTGAATTACTTCTTACTTACATTTCTGTTTTTTCTTATAGTCGCCAGTATGTACGGGCAAACCCGACATTTTTTGTATATTTTAGCTTACCAAGCGCCTGCGCGCGCTTCTCATAATTTGACATACATTAAGACAGTGCAATAAACGCTTTCAAGACAAACACGTCGTTTACTTGTGCTCACCACATTTAACATAGTTTAAATTCCTTAGTGTTCGGGAAACAACCCTAACAACCATACTGGCAAAGCAACGAGTTAATTAACAAGTACTTCGATCATCTAGAAACCATATGTTCAAACTTCAAAATAAAAATACAATGCGACGTTATCCTATTACAATTACATCATAAATATGAGGAGTACAATTATTATAATAAAATCCTACTCGGTCAGCAGTTCACACCGCGGTCACCGCATTCCAGACAGCGACGCGGTCTCATAAACGGTGTCGGTTACGTTGCATTGTTTGGAATTTTGGACGAAAACTTCGCCGAACAATACAGTAAGGATATCGACTTAATAAGAAGCAACCAGAAACATCTTGCTAGCTTGTGGAAAAATCAAACATCCATTGCTGAAGCGGAATACAACCTGTTGAAACGAACGGAGAGTACTATGGACCAGCAACACAAGATTTTCAACCAGCATCTGATATCTCTTGAAAAAGCGGCTAAGAACTTAAAATTAGAGGTCCAGGAAATTGCCGGAACAACTGACTACACTATGTCGTCAATAATTGCTATCAACATGTTGAATGACTTAAGAAACATTCAGGATACCCTTCTAGATACCATCACCAACATCTACTACGGGAACTTTAATATTCATCTTCTTTCACCAGAACAACTTCTTCACCAACTAAATATTATTGTGGGTCATCTCTCCAAGGATCTTTCCTTGCCCATCGATAATATACAAACCAATTTACCAAAAATGTATCGGTTACTTAAAGTACGTACGAGAATCACCAGAGAATATCTAATATTTGAAATCAAGATACCACTTGTAAGCCGAAGTCTCTACGATATTTATCAAATAATTCCTATTCCGCGAGAAATCAACGAAACCATGGTAACCCTAGTGCCTACAACTGGTCATATTGCGATGAACTTGCAAGAAGATATATATGTGCCATTGTCGGACAATGACTTGAACAGCTGTTTGCTATCAAACGAAAACACGTATTTATGTTCGCTACACAGTCCTCTTTACCAATTGGAGACTGACCAGATCCCTTGTGTTAAAAGCTCTACTACCAATAACTGCAAGACTAATACTCTTTCCTATAATAATTCTTGGCTCCAGCTTCACAGAATTAATACTTATCTGTTCTCTTGCTGCGGTATTTGTTCAATCCGAGTTATTTGTGGAAACCAGATCACGACAGAAAAACTCACTCAGGCAGGCATCCTTACTCTTGGAGAAGACTGCATCATCAAGGGTGATACGTTGACAATAATTCCACACAAATTGTTAACCAGCCAATTCACCATAAAGCCAGATATTGTTTTACCTGAGATCCCACCTGTTAACCATGTCATTAATGTGTCTCTGCCTAACGCCACCTTTCACTTCGAACAAAACCAGCTAAAGGAAGATCTGAAAAGCATCGGTAACCAGATCGAGCAAATGAAGTCTGAGAAAGGTTTAACTGATCAAATTTCATACCATGACGTGCACCATTACGTCATTAGCTACGTCTTAGTAGGTGTAGTAGTCGTTGTCACCATCGCGTGGGCGTGCCGGCGTGTGCGCAAACTGCGTGCGGAGCGACGCGCTGCCGGCGGCAGTGACGCCGCAGACCCTACTAACGTTCAGTGCGTTAGTGTAAAAGTGAGTGGTCCCCATGATAATAATGTGTGCTCGGCTCACAGTGGTAGTGATCTGAATGTCCCTAGTGTTAGTGATCCAAAATCCCCCTGTGTAAGTGTAAGTGAAAAGATCGCAAAAAATAGTGCGCGTGTGGAGAGGAGCACCTCCCCAAAATTACGATACGAATTTAATGAATCGTTCAACCAATCGGACTCTTAAGACTTTTATTTTAGTTTTAAAATAATATTATGCCCATTCACCTTGTCAATCACCAAATATTAACTCACCCTTGTAACCATCTCACCAAATCACCACCATATCATCTCTCATTTTAGATAACTTTTCTCGCACTTTTCTCGCCCGGGAATATGTACGGTTTACGTACATTGACCGCGCGCGGGGGCACGGTCAGCAGATTGACGCCGCGCCCGATTTTATTAACTTCGAATGTTTTCTTAGTCAGTACGCCACCAACTTTCCTACCATCCGCGAGTTTGTTTAAACCATTTACAAACACTCGTCGCGTGTACTCATAACTTCACCCTACTTTTTACCATCTTTCACCAACATTCCCATTTACCATTTATTTACCATTTTTCTTTTATATTTGTATAAGTCCTTGTAATTGTTGTTTATTTGTGTTTCACGCAATAAACTTTCTTTTGTTACTTATATAAAATCTTTTCTATCTACCAATCCCCCTTTTCCATCTACCATTAACTTCTTATATGTACATAACCCGTACAACCCGAGTACGCTACCTTGAGGGATAGAACAATTCATTGATTGGCAGTTTGATCGTATATATCGGATAGTGTTAGTCTTATAATTGAAATGCTCAATTTCGACAATTTGTTTTCGATCCCTAAGGTAAGAGGAAAACCATCTGTGAGCAATTCCTCTAATCCCAACCCCATACAACTTGTTTAATAAAATATCAAATTGAACCCTATCATATGCTTTGGTCATGTCTAATAGTATACCTATACCGTATTTACCTTTATCTAATGTATTTAATATTTCCTGGACGTATTTAAAGACCGCTAGTACAGTCGATCGGTTCTTACGAAATCCATTTTGACAATCGTCAAGAATATTATATTTTTCACAGAATTTAATAACGCGATTTGCGATTGCTCTTTCGAAAATGTTTGCTGCCGTTGGTTAGAGAGCTATAGGTCGGTAATTATTCAAGTCAGTCTTTTCATTCTTTTTGTGAATAGGTTTAATTATTGATATTTTTAACAGGTCTGGAAACACTCCCTCGTTGAACGACTGATTTATAAGTAAAGTAAATGGTACTGTTAATTCTTCCGCGCATTCCCTAAATAAATTAGGCGGCAACTAGTCTAGACCATGGCTTTTTTTATTTTTTAAAGTTTTAATTAACTTCCTTACCTCGTAGGTATCTACTGGTCGGAGATAAAAGCTATTTTCAGTAGGTTTCTGTAGTCTTTAGATGCGAAAAATTTATTAAAATTGTTGGCAATTTGTTTTGGATCCGTGATTAATTCTTTATCTATCTTTAATTTCAAAATATATTTTTTTTCTTTTAGTACACTTATTTATCACTTTCTATGTTGCTTTCACTTTGTTAGATGATTTTTTGATGCGTTTTTTATTGTATAATTTTTTCGCGGTAACTACTGCTTTTTTTTAAATAATTTCATATTTTTTATAGTGGTTGCTAAGTAGATCATTTTCATTGGTTTTTAACATGAAAAGTTTTAGTAGTCTTTTGTTTTTACAAGATTTTTTTTAATCCTTCTGTTAACCAATGTTTTTTTAAATTACTTTTAATTTTTTGTTTTGGTATACAATGGTTCAAATTTCTTATCAATATGTTGTGAAATATTTCATAGTTTTTATTTACGTCACTTATTTCTGATAAAACGATATGTTGTATAAATAAATACTATACTCCACGTTGTTTAAGACGCTTCGAACGACACCTCATTTGTCAAAATATCATGGATATATAGTGAGAAATAAATTATGTTTTAATTGAAAAGTCTTTGTTCTTTTAGTACTGAATACTTGCTAACCCTATTATCCGCGCACGAGAGTGAGTATTTACCAAAAGTATCGATGTCGATATTTTTCATGTCATCCCTCCCTCGGTTTTCACAAACAGTGTGCGCTTTTAATTTTGACGTTTAACGAAGTCTTATTCTTGCAACAGTTAATTCTCATAATAAGGAAAGAGACACAAAATGGGTTTTATGTCAGATTATCTCTTTCTCAACCTAAAAATTTTTTTTTGCTCTTTGCAAAAGTGTTTCCCTATTTTACCGCAATGGCAGTTAAGTTGTCATCATCTTTTTTACACGTCAGACGAGACAGGCACAAGAAATGGCGGCGTTTCTTTTTTAACGTATTTATCAGACCTTATCCCTAGCGAACTCTTTGTAAAAAAGTGATACATGGGAAATAGAATATTAAAAAAATTATTTACATCTTATACAAAAGAGCAAAAAAAAATTTTTTTTCTTATACGGTCAACAAAGAGCAAAAAATGTTTACCTCATAACTTTTTCTTGATTTTCATGGGTTGAAAAATATTGAATAGATGTGAAGTTTGCTTTTTTATTTTTAGTATCTATCGGCTCATTGCCACACATAGGTACCGGCCTGCCCGTCAAGTGGATCGAGGGAATGGGCATGAGTCTGAATCATATCAATCCGAACGCATTACGTTTTGATTCCCTTTTTCCACTTTCATGCCCACCATCATGCTTAGAGTGGCCTTTGGATATATCGGACGGAGGTTGTCTGCGCTGATAAAGATAAAGACACGATAATGTACTCGTATCTGTAATCTGCATATCATCATGAAGCACTCGATTTTCTTTTCTTTTATTATTTTTAAAATCTAACTAGACCTCTCTAAACTTTTACCCACTCCATATTCTTCTAAAATTTTGAAAAAGATATCTACAACAAGTCTGGTGCATCATCTACTCTCATCTGAATGCTGTATTAAGAACCAGCATGCAAATATTTTTCTTTAGTGCCGGAACAGACGGGCCGCAAGTTGCGTCGCGTAACAGCTAGAGATGGGCAGTGAATAATACTCAATCTACCTATTTGAGTATTTACTCATTAAATTTAATTAATCGAGTAAATATAGCGTGCTCATATTATTGACATCGCATTTGAAGTCTGTTTACTTATTTTAACATATAAAAACAATCCCGTGACGTGTAATGAAGCTTTTAAAAAAATGGTACAAATACATTAAGTATTCCGAGCGTATTCGACAGACATCCGGACAGCCAAGAACAATCTGTATTTTTTTTATATGTTATGCTTGACTAATATTTTCTACAAGTATTAAGCGCGGTCTTCCCGTCTTACTTTTCATACAAACGCTCGTACGTGATTATGGCGTTGTATCTAATCTTTCTTCACAGGTATTATGGGCGCTATTTCTAGGTTTTTATTAAAATAAAAAATTAAAATTTTGAAAAACAAAGTCAGTATAAGCCTCCAAAAATCTTATTTTTTGCACAAATTTTAGCTGAACTTCGACCGTTCATAAAGTATTCATAAATTGTAAAAGTAAAGAAAATATTTCGATACAAACCTCGCAAATGTAATGAAAATTTTGAATACAAAACATTTATTTCACATACCTATAAGGCTTACTGATAAACACTTATCTCCTGGAACAAGTGTTATGAAATTTCCGCACCCTAAGAATAGTTAATATTCGTTCAATTGATAGTTAATAATAATACTAATTTTATTTAATAGAATGCAAACCATGCCTTTAGGCGCTATCTCTCTCTTTTTGGTTTGCATCTTTTTCTAGCATTGCCCTGGATGAAACACCAAGCTTTTCAAACTATGCTCGCGTTGAAAACGCGGCCGGGAAGGGCCGCCTTAATGTGCTTATAAAAGGGTTGTTCTCCATACCTCTATACTTATTTTATTGTATTAGTACAATATAAATATAATTAAGACAGTTTAAGTCCAAAATGCTTGACCCTGACATGTTGAGAGTAGAGCAGTACCTCAACGCTCTGCTTATGATTCGTGCAATACCTAGTGTAAAACTACTAGGTCCGTTAAAATCACAATATGAGTAAATATTTATGTCAGAGATTACACGTGTTCAGTTGTCCGGCACACACATTTCAGAGCCTTCCTACTCAGACATGTCGGCTTATAGCCGCTGCCGCAATTCATTATCGATTGGGTAGTTGGGTACTTTTATAAGTCAAAAATAAATTATTTGGTACATAATGTTAAGAAAATAAAACGTCATAAAATAGTGTCACTTGTCATGATTATATCAATTTTCAATATGATTTTGGATTTATTTATTGCAGGAAAACTTATATTAAGACCGCTATTTGACTCAAAGAAACTATGACGTCAGTAGTCTATATTTCATATAAATTCCATAGAAAATGTTTGTTTCGTCGTTTAGAAAAAAGTATCTGACTTGAGTTGTTGGAAAATAGCTAATTTTGTTTGCGGACGCTTATGAAGTATTTATTTTTTATTTTTTTATATAAACTTCTTCGTTTCCGCTTAGTTCATGATCAAGGTATGAACAACAACTAAATCCCCATTTGTGACTCCAGTTTTTCATTTACCTATAGCTAATGCCTATAGGTAAATGAAAAACTGGAGTCACATTACACGTATATACCGATGTTATTGAGTATTACAACACTTGACTCTATTTGCCTAGATCTTTATTTGAAATTTTTAGTAGGCACTTAAGTTATAAAATGCTTACGTTTCGATCTTTGATTGGTTTTATTCGTTTGAAACTTTTCTTTTAATTTGTTCTGCAAACACGCTCAAAATTCCGACTGGCCAAGCCGCAATACGAGCTAAAATTGTTTGATTTATCTAAGCCCCGAGGCACACTGGGCCAACTCCCACAGCAAATAATAAAACCAAGACAAGCAAGGGCAAAGTTGGCCGAAGATTTGTTGGCACAAAACATTAGAGGGCCAATTGTGCGGCGAGTTCGCGGCACGCAGCGACAAGACAAACACACAATCAGTAGTGTTTGTTCGTAAGACGGGTGAGTGACCGCGGAATTCGTGCCGATCGGGACCTACGTAATCTATGTAATTCATTTCTCTTAAATTCAGCATTAAAATTTTATACTCATTCTCTTAATACAGGCTGTAATCTTCTTTCGAAAAAAGTTATAGTGGAAAATGTTATATTGTCTACAATGTCTACATATAACTTTATGTGCTCATTTCTAGATCTAATACTGTATATGACACAATGAGCGTACCTTTGTTAAAATATAATAATAATGTACTTCGCGCTTTTCATCCTAATGTGAGTACAGTAATAAACTCCTTATTAAGTTCATATTGAGAATTAGTTTATTTTATCCAGAATAAAAAAATATCATAATCTTTATTTAGTTCATCGTTTATCATCCCGGAGTTTCTACATTCCAACATCATTATTACACAAGCTGGTTGGTAAAAACAATTATTATCATGGGAATAACCTAAGCATTCTTAAATTCTGATACGAAAATCTTTTCTACATAGGAACGTTAAAAATGTAATAAAATCTTATACAGATAACATGCTTCACAAAGCTTTAATTAAACAAGAATGTCCATCTTTTCAGTGTTCAAATATTTGCAATGCTAACCAATTTTAAATCGATTACGGGCAAAGTTGGACTGTACGTCAGAAGTCGATTACTTGGCGAGTTCAATCGAGTGAGGCTTAACTTCTCCGTATTCTGTTCTTGTTCGAGGTACTATGTAACGAGTAGCTGGCCATTGCATTGGCTGATAACTTGTCAATACTTCGAGCTGTAGTTGATAAATGTTACAACACTTATTTTAAATTGAATACCAAATGCTGAGTCTTCGGGAAAATACTCTACAATTCTCCTCCAAATAATTAAGTCAAAAACAGAGTTGTTCTAAAAAAAATGGTTTAATTACAACTACAAAAAAGTAGGTACCTAAAACTTTTTTACCCACTTACCGTATAATAACATCGTGTCGTGGACTTACTATTTCATTGTAGACAGAAAAAAGTTTATCGTTGCGTTTGTTTACATTGAGCTTAGGTACTGCATTTAACCAAGACAGTGAGGCATCAGATAATATCAGTTTGTTTTATTTTTCGATAGAATGTGCATAACTATTACATATAAACAAAACTATATCTTGGTGGGTTGGCTAGCTCGTCACCTACTTGTAGATATATCCGCCGACATGAGATAACACAGAACTATTTCCTCCGACCGCATCCTCCTGATTTGCATGGAGGCTTCATTTTGTCCAGGCGTGCGCTTCGGCCACATCTGTACATCCGGAATTGAACCGTGGGCCCGACAGACCACATTTGCATGGAGATTTGTACATAATCGCCAAAGGGTTTGATGGACATACGATCAATTGCGCTATTGGATTTAGAGGTGGCTAGCTGGATAGTAGACAGATTTAATTCTGGCCTTTGTGCATTTCTTCATTGAAGATTCGTCTAAGCGTTAATATTTAAACGTCATACCATATTACTATTTAATCCTTTTTTTCGTCTACTCAACTTATAACGGAATAAGAAAAAGTGCTCAATAGAAACTGCATTTCCTGATTACGAAATATGCCATGGAAACATGCATAGTTTGCCGAAGTTATGTATTGTTGTCGGAATACCCGAGTACAGTTTCAAACTCAGCGTTAATTTTCTCCGATGTCTTCTGTTTTTTGCCCTCGCTTTTAAAATGCATATGGTTTGCATTTCCACCTACAAATCGCATGACCCGTTTTCATATCAAAATAATGCAATAAAATAGTTAAATTCAATTTAGTCTTTCTAAGTCAATTTTATTGTTCACTATAGGGTCCTTAGAAAAATTTGTCTCATGATGAAGGTAATGACGCTACTCTATCATGTCTGGAACTTTATTTATTACATAGGTGCAATAGATTCTTTTGTTTTCTGTGAATGACTCAGCTTGAATACGCTAATATATTTTTATTCCTCTAATGTTGATGCCATATCCGACTTTTTAAATTTAAATACTAGCTGCGCCCCGTGGTGTTACCCGCGCCTAAAGTAGCCTATGTGTTATTCCAGGGTGTCAGCTTCCTGCATACCAAATTTTATCAAAATTGGTTCAGCCGTTTGCGCGTGAAGAAGTAACGAACATACACACACACGTGTGTTAGATCCTGATGCACATACGTACATAACATAATGTTCACATAAAATATATAAATATATAGGGACAAATTACTTGCACTGATTTCACTAGCCCCAAAGTAAGTTCGAGACTTGTGTTATGGGATACTAACTCAACGATACTATACTTTATAACAAATACACATATAGATAAACATCCAAGACCTAGGAAAATTTCAAAAAGGTCATATACATTTATCATATATATATAAATAGATCAAATGAATAAAATCTGCGGCTTATCCTAAACTGTGGGCGCAGGAAAAATGTGTCTGTCTCAATATAAGCCGCAACATCTGCAAGCTCGGAACTGTCTCGTCACCATCGCCCGCTGTCTGATTTCCCCCGAGCACCGGTGGTACATTTTAATGTTCATTTGCAAAGTAAATAGCTTCGCTTTTTGCTTCATCCTGTGTTTTTAATCACATCTTTTCATTTGCGGTTTTCGTATGTTATTATTGTGACAGCTTTTGCCTGTGACTTTATCTATCAAGAATGTTATCCCGAGATAAATTTTAGGTACAAGTACTCTCATGTGCCTGTAGTATCGATATGCAAAAAAAACAGTGAAGAACTTAAAAGTATCGTTGCTTCTTGTTGACGTTAACAAAAAGAACATACAAACTCACTATACTATACACTTTACTGCAGAATTAGACACCGAAGATCATGTGAAGTCTACATACACACCTACTCATCTAATAAGATTTATTGTAGGTCAAAACATTTCGCCTCGACACAAAATTAAATTTAATGGTGATGACATATAAATCTTTTTAAAGTTTACCATACGTAACTTATGATGAATGACAGTTGCCACAAAAGATTTTGTTAAAGAAGATACGACAGAAGTGGAACGACAATATTTCCAAACCAGCCCTCGAACAAAAGCCGTTAGATTCGGCTGGGACACAAACTTTTTATTTTATTGCCCACCCATCCCGCGATAACGCCGCGGTAGAGCGTTTAACGCGCATTATTGATAAACTTTATGTCTTTGTTGGTTTAAAGTTGAAGAAAATAAGTAAACCAATTTTTAGAGTTACAAACCTTAAAAAGAAAGCCTGAGCCATTACCCATATGATGTCAGTCTGTCACACTTTTATGTCTATAAGTTAATGGAAGGATTAAAAAAAAAATTATTCGGAATCCACACATTAATATATCTACTTAAAAAAAACTATTTGGACACTAAAGACCATTTACATGTTCTCGCATGTATATTATATTTGTTAGATTCCCAAACACGACTAAAAAGGTTGAACTAATAAATTAGAGTTTATGGGTTTAAGTTAGGATATTATATTTATGTTTTTATTGACCTTTCTCTCTTAGATAGACATAGAAACTAGCAGGTTTATATAATTCAACCTAGCAAATGACTCACGTGACTCAAGTTTTTTATACAGAATATTTAATCCTAAAAATATGTAATAATATGTATATCCTTAGAATAAAGGTAGACGTGATAGTGATCTGATAGAAAGTCTATCAGTATAAAAACAAAATAAAAGATCTTCAAAACAGAACATTTTTAAAAATCCTAAAATCACGCAACCCTTTCTTTATTTTCATAAAAAAATTAAAATAAATGTGTCATATACATATGTATATAAGTACATTTATTATAAAAATTGAATATAAAATAACATAGATCTGTGCTTTCAATATACTAGTCGAACAAGCACACAATAGGCCCGAAATCCGAGCAACATGCGCTGTGCGGTTAACCGGTTATCCGGAGGGCTACAACCGGTAAATATGTTTGTATGCAAGTTAATACGGTAACATAGAATCTAGCTATATTAATATGCAAGTTTGTGTGCTTGGATGTTTGTTATTCAATCACTCATCACAGGTGAAAGGATTGGAAACCTAAAATGATGCTGCCACCGAATACTTTTAACCCCCAACGCAAATAAAGGGGTGTATATACAATATGTAACAAAAACCCTGTCCGATCCTTGTAGGAGTAACTCAGAGCGTCAATATGAACAACTTTTCCTATGGAACCAATGCTTGAAACTCGAAAAAATAATTAACATTTTCATACAGAAGTGTTCGGCAGCCTGGCAATTTGTATGAAATTATCGATTTTTTCTTCGAGTTTCAAGCATTGGTTCCATAGAAAAAGTTGTTTATATTGACGATCTCCGTTGCTCCTACAAGAATCGGACAGGGTTTTTGTTACATATTGTATAAGTTTGACGTGTCTGTCTGATCTGAATGTCTGCTGCGGCATCGTAGCCCCTAAACGAATGTATTGATTATGTTCTGGTTTTTTTTTTTGTTTGACAGGTGAGGTGACATGACCGAGATGGTTATATGTAGATGCTATTGTATCGGGGTATTTTTTTTTTAATGTTATTTCTTTTTAACCTGTTTTGTCTGCACTTGGATGGGTGACCACAAGTGGCATAAAACATTCTCGATCTCCTCCGTGCTTCGAAAAGCACGTATGAGTCGTTGGGTTTCGGCTGCCATCATCGTATGGTATTCGTCAAGCCATATGAGATGCCTTGAGGCAGCCTGACAAATCTGACACAAGTTTTGGCCATTTACACTTAAACGAAAAACATAAAACAAACTGTTTTATACATATCGGTATTTAGACTTTCATAATACTAATGGGCATTGTTAAGATAAAACATTGAATATTGTAAATCTATCTCAATTAGGTAAACTAAATAACGAAATAGCAATTCGTTCTGTAAATTAATTGATGAACAATTCAAGACTCAATATTCCGTAAATAATTTTGGAGCTCACTCGCAGTCGGCCATTTTGATTGAGTTCCAATCAGTAATCGTTGTTTATTTCAGTCTACGTACTATTTCATATTATTTCTTGACTAGCTTTTATTCGCGACTTGCTTTGCGTGGAACCCTCAGGTACTTGTCTCGGGACGAAATGTAGCCTATGTTCTACTGTGTCTCGATTCTGCATGCAACAAGTTTTTTTCCAGGCAATAAAAAAATACCGACTTCCAAGGGTTTACCTCTATAACTTTTAAAAGGCTGAACCGTTTTTTATCAAACATAGTTAAGACCACAACAAGGAAACTTGCTTCAAATTAAAAAAAAAACCGCATCGAAATCGGATCATCCGTTCAAGGGACAGAGAGACAGACGAATACAAACAGATATTGACATCAAACTTATAACACCCGTCTTTTTGTCAGGGGCTAAAATCAAACCAAATAAAAGCTTCCCCTGCCATATCGACTTCGCGTCGCGTCGGTATAGAACTCTACGATCCAGTGTAGACTGTACGGCGTGGCAAGGCTACGAGTTACGGCCTATGGCAAATTAAACCAAAATGGCGGTCGTCGGCGCATTATTTGTACCTGCGCCGATAGCCGCCATTATGGTTCAACCTACGTGTCGTACGTAATTTGTACAAAAATGTTTTGAAGTCCGCCATTATTGTTTAACTTATTTGTGTCGCATTGTGCATTTCTGACCAACGTAGAATGTACCAGCTGCTTCTCCATCCGCGCAGATCGTAACAACCAAATGATCGAGAGTGTTAATCTTTTTTAGTTAATCTGTCCTTGCGGCCACTGGTCGTAGTCTTGGCCTTTTAGTGCACGAAGCGGGTAGCAACCCATCACGTTAATGATTCCATTTTTCCATCTTCATGGATAAAAAGCCGTAATAACGTAGGTATCTGTAATTGAAATTTTGGTATGCACATTAACAAATTAGGGCACCGATATACAACGTGTAAATGCTACTAGTGTATTAGGCGCCTGTAGCTCAGGTTGCTAAAGTAGTAGATATTTTGATTAATAATTTTACTCGGTCAAAGAACATGTACAATTAAATGATCAGTTAAAAATTTCAATCGCACGACACCACACTAATTAAATTATTCAGGAGTTCATTATTACTGCGAATGGTTCACATCTGTATTTACGGCGGCCATTTGCATCGAGTTTCAATCAGCGGTGATTAACAGGGTTCATTTAAATAAAACTAACGGTTGCGATGGGTTACGAACCCGTGACATTTACTACAATCGCCCTTTGATGGAGGATCAATCAATATCAATGTACACTGAAAGATAATTCATCAATATTTAATAATATATTGACATTTACACAGCTCATTTATTAACTGGATTAATGTGGGAAACATTTAAGCTCAGCAAAATGTTAACAATGTTATAAGTACAATATACGTAAACAGAATAGACTCACTGTTTCAAAAAGAAAGTGAGTCTATGGTTTCAATTTTCAGTATATACAAAAGTACTCTGTGGTTTCAATAAAAACCAAGATGGATCTAGAGATAGGCAAAAGAAAAGATGCTTGTGTAACACTTGTGCAAAAGAGACACAGCCAACTCTTTTAAAATGACGTCGTAAAAATGTTAAACAAAATTAATGACATACTTAGATAATTGTTTAAAACCTTGCGCTAAAGTTATGTTCCCGAGCTGTAACATTTAAACGCTGAAACAACGTCTGTGCACTATTTAACTTAGGTAACTCAGGAGTTTGAAATTGACGACGCGTAGGTGTTAGCGAGTTACAACTTGGAGCGAAATGTGCTGCCTTCAAAATAAACACGAACTTTGAGAACATGATGTTTACTTCGCCTGAATAACGTATAAGTACTATACAGTATTCTAGTAAGAGTAGGAAGAAATAAAAAAATGTTGAAAGATGAACTAAGGCCCAAATGTTTTATTTATTTATTATTTACTTAAGATTTATCTTGCGATAGTCATGATATGAGAGGTTTATAAACACAAAGATCCAGAAAATTTTTAAACAAACTTAACTTTAATACTTTGTTCGCACAGATTTATACATACCTTTACCAAGGCTTACCTCAAACAACTTAAATTGATCAACTAATGACTAATAAATCTTAACAAAATCACTTAAGCACGGCCCGAACGTGTTAATCCATCCATTTAAGAAAATTTTAGGCCAATTGAACACTCCGTTCACGCCCACATGATACTGAATTCTGGATAATGACTGGAAGGCACAGTTATAATTGATTGCGCAAAGGTTAGTCTGTAGACACAAACTATAAACACCACACAAGAAGAACATAAGTATAAAACACGAGATTATTATGAGTGCCGTAACTATAGGGCAGTGCCAATGGTGCCGAGGTACAGGGCGCAGATATGACCACTTTTATTTAACCCTTTAACCGCGGGACTTTATATATATCAGTTGACGTGCCCCCAGCGCGAAGGGTAGTAAATCTAAAATAAATACCTGCAACCAAAAAGGGATGTGGATACTTAAGTTATGTGCAATACAAGCATTTCCTTTTTGTCGGAAATATCCGACGCTCGCGGAATGGGCACGATAATGTTTGTCGAATAAATCCGACGTTCGCGGTGAAAGGGTTAAAATCTAAATATGCCGCTGGCGACGGGGTGAAAGGTGCAAAGAGAAGTCCCCAGGACACAAAGTTAGAGTACTTCAGACACTTCTCATTAGATGATATTCAGAAACCTATGTTTCTGAATATTATTCTGGAATCCCGATACTCATACACGTAAGTAAGGCAAGTGGGTAAATATAAAATTAACCAAAGGATTGATGGCTTCCCTAAATCATCTACTAACCGTCAGAAAGCCGTATTGACAATTCAGACTGAGCAGTGCATCCATTTTATAAAGTGAATACATCTGTGCTGTAATTAATTTACGAATAGTCGCGAGGGAGTATTCGCCGTCAAATGCTAATCGACCATTACTAGGAATCACAGTCGACTGCTCACGTATGCAGAAACATTATGCTCGTCGCCGGCGACTTGATATTACACGTCTGTGCTGCCTTTGAGTTGAACTACTTACTGTGCTAGCAACAAATACTACACTACTAATATTTTTATTGTTAACCTGTTTTGTCGAATAGTTGGGCGAAGGTCTCTCCCATTCCTCTTCCATCTTAGTCTTCTACCATCCTTTTTGGAATGCGTCGAAATTGTCTCGCTAGCTAGGTAAGCATATCTTTAGGCATTGCCAACAGAGTGGTTGCCTAATATGCAACCACTCCGTTACTATTCTGGCTCATCTCTCGCTGTGCATCCTACCGACAGGCCCTGCCCAATTCCATTTTAGTATAGCGGTTTTATGTCCCACGGTCCCACCCCACATCAACGATTCCTGTTTTGGAGCGAATTGTATCGTGGAAAAATGGAGTACACCTCAAAAATGGAGCCTCAAGTTTATACATATGTCCATACAATTAGTATTAAAAATTAGGACTTCATTTCTGAGGTATACCGTACCTATTTTATCTACCCTTTTAAATCGTGAGTAAAGAAAGTGAGATGAGAACATTGCGGCGAATGGACGTAAGAGTCAATCTACGTATAATGCTTGGGCCCGACCTGCGCCTATCGTCACGAAGCTTCGTGCGGGTATCGTCCCGAATATTCGGAATTCGTGTAGTTATAGCGCGGGTGGCGATACATCAAAGGATTTATGCACGCTAACAATTCGCTCTGCGTGGTCGCACTTGTGTTGTTCGTTCATTTTGACGTTTGTTTTCAACTTGTTCGGACGGTGCTGTGCGACGGTGCCACGGTTGTTAATGCGTAAAAATGGAGTGGAACGACAAAATAGTATTAAAATTTTTTGCTGTTTCTTTCTAGGTTTCTTTTTAGGTTCCAATAAATGCATTATGTAATTCTTAGCACACATGTTAAAGAAAAGAAAGTCGTCGTCCATATTTAAAACACGTAGATGACGCCATGTTGGATTATTGCCAGATAGTTCATGAAAAATAACGAAGCCGCTACTGTGACCAGCGCTTTATCGCGATAACTTTTTAGTGTACAAAACGTACGAAGATTCGCCGCGATCAGCTTCGGGACGATAGGCACAAGTGCGGTCGAAGCATTACAGCGATAGTATCGCCGAGGGGAGACATTCTTAAAATCAGTATAGTTATTTTACTTTAATGGCTTGAATGACGGCTTTTATGCTATATCTTTAAAGAAGCCGATGCTACCTTTTTGGGGCGCCGATAGTCTGAAAACTATTAAAAAGATCAGACTGTATAGAATGAAATGGCACGGCGATATCATCCCAAAGAAATTGCCTTTGGATGCAATAAAACGCTTAACTGCTCACTTATGCAACGACCTGCTGAAATGATACTACTTTCCACCCGCTCTTCTTGATGTATAGAATTCACAGTCATGCTGAAAAACAGGTTTTTTGTTATATAACATGCGATCCCCGATTTTCCGATTTCCCCGAATGGATGTGCCTCCTCAATTCTAGTCACTTTACTGGCTCACTGCGTCGATAGTCGATCCCAACGAAGCACGGGTTTTGATACTCGAAACTGTGAAAGCACTTAGAGTATTTCCCTGGCGACGCACAGCAGTCACTCGCTCTGATTGACAGGGCAGAGGATTGTACGCGCAAATAATATTAATTTTCAATACGCTAATACCTATATTTAGGTCTCAGTTTCAATGCTAGTAACAGCATGCTGTTTTTCTTTACAACCTATATCAGTCCACTGATGGACTAAATGCCTCTTCCAATAAGGATTTGCCCACAATCATTACGCTGGGCAGACTGGTTGGTGATCGCGGTAGATAATATATTTTTTTTGTACAGAAGGCACTAATGCCCGTTGTCTGTCGCATATGTACTTAGCTAGCTAAGTCGCTTCTTACGACAGCTATGAATAATATGAAAAATAAT
The DNA here is from genome assembly GCA_943193695.1 of Acrobasis suavella. Taxonomy (NCBI): domain Eukaryota; kingdom Metazoa; phylum Arthropoda; class Insecta; order Lepidoptera; family Pyralidae; genus Acrobasis; species Acrobasis suavella. The sequence continues at coordinate 39,265,784 of OW971928.1, forward strand.
ATTAAAGATTTATTTTCAGTGAAGTATTTTCTACTTAAGTACATATATACTCACAATACATATCTATCTTATCCAATAAAATATTTTTATCTTTATCTGACGCAAAGTTAAAATCTAAGTAAATCATATGAAACTGCATGTTTATCCTAAAAATTAAAAGCTAATCTTAAAGCTTAATTTAAAAGTAAGAAGATAATAGCCTTTTATAATAAAAAAATACAATTGATCAAATTTCAAAAAATGCGTGGCTGCCTTCGAACACTCGGTTGGAACAAAGTTTGAAAAAAAAAATCATGACAGAAAAAAGTGACAGACAAATCTTACAATTTTTTCGCCTAGCCTCCATCCACCAAGTCAGTACCGTCCGAAAAGGAACTTCGTTCTAAAAGGCGAATGCTCTTCAGTTTAAATTCCACGTATAAAGTGTAATATCGTAAGGTGCATTATGCCGTATGGGAACGTCGAACAAATGCATTCCTATCTTGTCGAGCATCCTTTGAATCGTTGATGCAGAGTTATCTTTATAAACAGTTTACGTGGAACGGGTCCATTTGTTGGCGATTCTTGAAAGAGAATAAAACAATTGCAGAATAATTGTTTTATTCGTAGGAATTGTTTGCTAGCAAGAGTAACATTTTTAAAAATAAGACGCTATTGAGTAAGATCTATGAATATTTTTTTTTTGTGTTTCTCTGATTTATTACTTATAGCGTCCAGCCTTTTTTGAGTATTATAGGTACCTATACCAGAAGAGAAGATAAAATGCGATTTGTTACAAATTATTTACTTATTCATCAATAATATTCCCTGTTATTGTTACCTAGGCAACAACATGACACATATAGGTACTAATACGTGTAATGAATGATAATAATTATTGCCATTGACACGATAAGAAGAATAACAAAAAAAAAAAAACATGTAAATGCTCTGCGATCAATAAGTGACCAACATATAATTAATATTTTCTCTTGACAAGGTCTGCGAGTTCGGGTTTTTCATGCTCACTAAAATGTCCAATCCGGTGGTGGCGTCGCTGGTCGGGTCGTTGGATTCCCTCTAATATGGTTGAGTTTAACGATGGCTGATCCGTGCGTCAACTCGTGAACGGGTGCTGCCGGGAGGGACTGGTCAGCTCGGCTTCGCTTTTTTTGACTACTTAATATTTTTTATTACGCAATTTATGTTAGTTTACTTGTTCGCAAGCATAACATGTTATAATGTGTCAACATTGTATTATATTATAAGTATTTATTAATTAAAAGACAATTATAATAATATGACAAAGCCCTTCTGGCGAGTAGGCGACCAATACTGTGAAAATGAGTTTCTTTCGGCGTTTCTTCTCAGCAGTGGTCGTTACGAAGCGCTGGTATCGGTAGCTTTTCTTTAAAAAATAAATTAAATTTTAATATACTTTACACGTAACATAAATTATACTTATTGACGTGTAAAAGTGCCTGTAAAGGTCTAATTACTGAATAAACATTTGAATTTGAATTTGAATTTGAATAAGAATGTGTTAAGATAAACATTTTTACAAGCTTTTATTAAACTTACAATGTTTGTATGTTCGGATCAAATCTTGCTACTGATTACAAATTTCATCACGACGAATTTTCTGCTTTAACTTAAAAGTAGCCGTATCCGCATAGCTCTTGGCAATTCGTAGACTTTCTACATATCCGAACCGCTGGTATGGTAGTGGTAGAGTGATACAGAAATATGTAGCGGCCGGTAGACTAGGTCTGATAGTAGAAGAGTAGAGGTACGTTTCCTCATGACATGTACTGATAATGCGTTGTTGGTTAATTTTTAACATTTTATATAAAAAGATTAATTACGTAATAATATTATTACTATAATATATGGCACTAAAAGTTTAAATATTCAGTTATACATATACTGAGCTCACTAAATGGTACCCATGTTTTTTTAAATGCAATTGTAAGGCTTCCTTTTAGAAACAATTTTAATAATAAGATACATTGCGTAATAATATTATTACTATAAGGCACTTAATAAAAGCTTAAATGTTCAGTTATACATATACTGAGCTCACTAAATGGTACCCATGTTTTTAATATGCAATTAAAACTTCCTTTTTGAAACAATAATAAGATACATAGCGTAATAATATTATAATATGAGGCACTTAATAAAAGTTTAAATGTTCAGTTATACATATACTGAGCTCACTAAACAAATAAAAAAAACCCATGTTTTTAAAATGCAATTGTAAGACTTCCTTTTAGAAACAATTTTCATATAAACAGCGAGCATCGCAATATCTCAGTTGAAAATAATGCGGGAGCATAAAAGCTTTATGTTCTAGATAATTAAATTTGCTTTCAGCGGTTCCACGGTGGAACAAAAACTATCAACTTAAAATGAATAAGTAAAGAATGTTTGCATTGCAAGGTCTGCTGTTATACCTATTGTTTAAATGAAAAAAACGCCGGCATTCATTTATTTTCTTTGCTTTCTGATACTTGAATTCGTGTACATGTAGGTACCTTTCTAATTTACATGTTAAAAATTATGGTGGCAATTTACAACTACTTAATAAAATAAAATAAATGGCTCTTGGCTGAACTTTAAAATAATAAAGGCATAAGTACCAATTTTAACAAGAATTCTACCGGGTGTAAAACGATCAACACATAATTACTTGAAACAGTGACTCAGTTATATCAACCCTTAACACTACAGTACACGCACCCCTTTTTTTTACTTGAGTACACGCGTGGCCTACTATATTAGGCCATTTTAAAATGTCAATATTTTGAATATTTATATTATTTTGACTAAAATAATGAAAATAATATAAAATTTATTTATTTTATTTGTATATTAACATTACAAATTAGATATTGTATTATTTAAAAAGTGAACAATAAACAATTTAGTAAATATCTACGAAAAAGTAACAAAAATGGCACCTCTGAGATAAACGCTATTTTTCTTTTAGTAATACTATATTTAATTACTATTTTCTTATTTTTCGTAACATTCAGGACACACTACTGCTTGGTGATCGGGACAAATCCATTTGAAGCAAGTCTTGCACCACTTTTTTGTCGACCGATTTCGGGCTCTCGAGCAGAGTGCACACCGACCAACTCGGCCTGTCTTCGGTGTCAAATCATGTTGAAACTCTTGAGATTCTTGAGCTGTGTTATCCAAAAGTGCTCCGATCCTCAATTTAAGTTGTCGGGGAAGTGTTGCAATAGATGCGCGACGGTTCAAAAGTGGTTTTATAAAATTAAAAGACAAATCCTGCAAAAAGTTACGCCTGATAATTTTTTCGGGCGATGCATTAATTTGGTTGATTACCAGAGCATTGATTCCAACAATGTTCATTAAATCAAAAAATATTGTTAGTGGCCATCGGCGGCTGTTACGCAGAACACTATACTGTTTGCACATTTTATCTAGGATGTCCACACCACATTTAGTACGATTATAAAAAGTTATAATCTCAGGTTTGCGTTCGTCGTTTGTATCAGGATCGATTGCTGCATCATAATGCATTGTAGACAATAAGTTGACTGCTTTGTTTCTTTTAGGAACGTAAGATACAAGGGTAACATCTTTTTGAAACCCAAAAAGAGAACTTTTGCTAGTTCTAGATTTAGAAGCTTTGAACGCCTTAGGAATTTCGGGTCTATTTGCTTTCATAGTGCCAACAATCGTTATTTTCTTCACCAATAACTCTTTTGCCAGAGGCAGGTTTGTAAAATAATTGTCCATTGACACATTACAGCCCAAACCATGAAGTGGATCCAAAATTCTATGGACAACGTCGTTTACTTTGTTAGACTTTTGGAATGGGCCTTCAGGTTGTGCTCCAACATATATCTCAAAATTGTAGACATACGGATATTTTGTATCGACAACCATGATAATCTTGATTCCGAATTTATCTGGTTTATTCGGTATGTACATTATGACGCCACAACGTCCTCGAAAACCAACAAGTTGTTCGTCTAACGTCAAATAATCGCTAGGAACATAGTTATTACGACAATTGTTGATGACCAGCTCTACAATTTCTCGAATCGGTGCCATTTTATCTAGTTCTCGGCGCTGTTCTCTGTCGGTGATGTCGTCGAATCTTAGGGCACGTATCAAAAACCGAAATCTATTGACATTGTGGCATATACAATTTCTAAGCCAGTACCCTGAGAGTTATCCCAAAAATCTTTTATGTTACGCCGTCCACTTCGCGACACTCCCATCACGTACAATAAGCCCAGAAATGCTCTTATTTCGACTATATCAGTAGGTTTAGCGTCTCTGTTTCGCTGAAAATTGTCTTTTATTTTGTCTACATATATATTAGTGCATAAAGGCACGCCCACCTGCTGGCATTGTTTATAACTATGAGGACGGTGAGCTTACGTGCCCTCAATGTGCACGGAGGTTCACTGTAAAGATCGGCTACATTAGCCATCTTAGGGCACACCAGTGCCAAAACACCAATTAGGAGTCTGAAGTGGTCGCCATGATCGAAATTGGTCGGACATTAACAACAACAACATTAGTGCATCTTACCAATACGTCCAAGATGTCTTGCGTAAAAAATAGTTCAAAACAGGATAATGGATCTTTAGCATTTCTAGCTACATCTCCTTTTGGGCCTGGTGGTCTCATCCTTATATTTTGGGTACGAGTTCACGTTGCCGATGGTATATCCTTGTGCCAAATTGTTCCGTTCGTTGATTTGTAGGCTGAACAGCGCCTTTCGGATGCTAGTTGCGACAGTGGAGCGTTATCTGAATTGTCAGATTCAGTAAACCTTTCCTCTTCATTTTCTTGGACTTCTGACTCACGAACTAGGGCCTGTAAGTCTACTTCTGGATCAACTTCATCATCTTCACTCTCAATAACATCTTCATCGTCGGTATCTAGCTCACGTAGCCACCTTTCCACTTGTGATTCATCCATGACTGAATCAGTTATAAATCTGTGAAAAATACAAAAATAATATACATTTTACAATTTAAAATAACAATAATTTTATAAAAATTTAAATATACATATATATTATATCTCGTGAATATTGTTTTAGCATTATAAATTAATACTACACGAAAGTTACTTACCTAATTTTGGTACACTAGTACACGCGCGGACTACTTTAGTAGGCCTGCACTTTTGGCGCCAAATATCTCTCAAGTGCGTCTGAGCAGGGATCACGCGGGGTACTGAAGTTGTGACAAATATGCCAGACGAGGCTTACCTGGAATCGCTAGCACTTAAAGCACGAAACTAAAAAAATATCACAAAAAAAGTAACCCCGGTCTACTATAGTAGGCCACGCGTGTACTCTAGTGTTAAACAACAAAACCCTTAAACCCAAAACAAACCGCAAAATAAGCTCTATCTGCAGTTGACTCTTAGTCTTCCTTAAAAAATCATGTGACATCGACCAATTAGGTGAATTTCATGTCACACAGTGATGCAATGAAACAAATTACATGTCAGTATCGGGCCAACCACCCAAGAGAAATATACTAAAGAAATAAACATACATGGTATTATTTATTACACAAATATTAAACACATGAAAAACCCTATGTATACAACTAATTGAGCACATAAATAAAAATCATATTTTTTACTAGTGGAAAACAGTAACCTCTTTCTGTAGTGGGATAGAAAATCTTTACAATTCACCCGAAAAACGTAGTCGTACTCGTACATCACTAAAAGTTTTAACATGGTAACATTATTCACATAAATGTCAATGTCAAAATTTAAAAACGGACTTGTAGGTACCTACCCTTCAGAAACTTCAGTCAGATTTCTTTTGTTGCAAAAAAGAAAAAAGTAATTAAAAATACAATTTAATGTATTTGCACGTAAATACGATAGACTACCAGTGAATTAAACTATGAAGGCTTGCACAGTGAACATAAGTAAATGGAGTCGACTCGTGTTCCTAACCTCTCGAAGCTATTGTAAAAACAAATCTATTTATCAAAGGGAAGAAGAGGGTGAAAAACCTCGTTTAGTGCGAGGAAAGCCTTACCCTGACTGGCGTAGACCCTGGATCAAGCGAGATAACGAATGGAGAAGCAAACTCTCAGTATTTATTGAGAAGAATCCTAGTCCAGATATCATGCACGCTTTGTCTAAATTACCCGAGATAACTACGAAGCAAATAAGAGAGTGGTGGAGTGAAATGAAAGTCTTACAAGAGATTGAGAATCAAAGATATATACCAGAGAGAGTAGCTACTCTTGGTTCCAACTTAGCTGCACTACACTTCTTTACATATCGAGGTTGCTCAGTGAGGTACCTATACTTTTCAGCATCTTATTAAATGTATTAGTAGAAGCCTTAGACAAAATCTCACAATTTATCATAAAACAATGTCCATTCAAACTCTTAGAATCTTAATAAATGAATGTCAAGATGGCAGGACCCTGCTAGATTTCACGAATATCATGTGATTAGGATTTAGTACAATATTAGTGCTATTTTATGCTTACATAGATAAATTCGTACACACATATGATTTCAAAATATTCAACAAAGAAAATGGTATTTTGATATCAAAATGGCGGGATCACTATTTAATTATTTAAAAAAAACAGCATGATCATAAACCGATCTTATCAAATTATAATACGATATAGTACAACAAAGTTCCAATTGTGGTAATTCTGTAATGTAGTGTGGTAATAATATAGAAATAATTTCAATTAATAAAAAATATTTCATTTTCAACAATAAGCTCCTGAAGAACAAGTGAAATTATAACGCAAGTACTAGTATATTGCTATTCAAATATATTGAGGCATTAAACTTTAGGGCCCTCTAAAGTATGCAATATTTTATACACTTTACAAAGACATTTGAATTTAATACAGTTATTTTACAACTTACAACTCAACACACAGTTTTACAATAAACAAACATCAAGTTTTCTCGTATGACCCAACATATATTTTTTTATGATAAATCATGACTGCAGCGAGTAAGTTTAAAACACATATCTAACAAATACTAAGTTGCATTGTATCAGTAACAGGAAGTGGGTGCAATATATTTTTTTCTTTATCTAGTGTCATATAAACTTACTCGCTGCAGTCATGATTTATCATAAAAAAATATATGATGGGTCATACGAGAAAACTTGATGTTTGTTTATTGTAAAACTGTGTGTTTAGTTGTAAGCAGCAAAATAACTGTATTAAATTAAAATGTCTTCGTAGTGTATAGAATATTGCAAACTTTAGGGGGCCATATAGTTTAACGCCTTAATAAATTTGAATAGCAATATACTAGTATATTCGTTAAAATTTCACTTTTTCTTCAGGAATTCATTAAAATTTAATATATTTTTTAAATTAAAATTATGTCTATAAATGGATTACAACAATTGGAACTTTGTCGTACTATATCGTATTATAAATTGATGAGTTCGGTTTACGATGAGACCACTTGTTTTTCAATAACTGAATAGTGATCCTGCCATTTTGATATCATAATAGCGGGACCACTTTCTTTGTTGAATATTTTAAAATCATATGTGTGTACGAATTTAACTATGTAAGTATAAAATAGCACTAATATTGTACTAAATCTTAGACATATGATATTCGTAATACCGAGCGGGGTCCCGCCATCTTAACGTTCATCTAACTAAACAGGCAATAGGGTGTAACTTTGACTTGGTAACTTTACTATTTTTTTTATTGTTTACCATTTTGGGCTTTTGTTGAGCAAGACATGTAGTTTTTGCGCCCTAAACTATGTTTTTGATTTATAAATCTAAGAAAGCAAGTTGCCATACCTAGTCATGTAGTCACTTATGTGGTATATCTTTAGCCATTACTGAAGAATCACATGTATTTGCACATAGATTTGACGACCTCTGTGGCGTAGTGGTCACCATGCTAGTCCACCAACCAGAGGTCTCGGGTTCGATCCTCGATCAGGGCAAGTTGGAAAATAATCTTATTCAAATTGTCCTGGGTCTTGGATGTTAACTATATATTTATATGTTATAAAATATAGTATCGTTGAATTAGTATCCCATAACACAAGTCTCGAACTTACTTTGGGGCTAGCTCAATCAGTGTTATTTGTCCCTATATATTTATTTATTTATAGAATATTTGCATGTTACTTATGTTGATATTTATTTTCTACTTACTCTTTTTCCAGAATGAGGGAATCAAAGGAATGGGTGTCAGGTGATGTCTTAACACTTGATCTACCAAAAAGTTATGTGGATGGGTATTTTGTGGAAGCAATTGATTGCTCCAAGTTCCACTACAACGGCATCCGCTACGAAGGAATTGAAAACTTAAGTAATTTAAATTTTCTGAAATGGCTGTCATTGAAGAACAATAAGTTTGTGGATGTGTGGTGTCTCGATAGGTTAGCTGGCCAGAATGGAAGGAGTCTCGAGTTCCTGGACATCAGTGGCTGCAAGTTATGTGTTGGAGGTATTTTTGCCATAGCGAGAATGAAGGCACTAAAATATTTAGTTATCACTGATCCTGGGGAAAATGTGGAGCTCCAAGCTGCTATATCTATGATTGAAGAGGAGAAGCCAGATTTGTTAATTAGGGCCATAGATTCTGCAGGTACAGTTACTAAACCTGCAAAGAGTGGTAGTGATGACAAAGAGTAGATGATGCAATGGGACGATTTGGCTTGTCAACTAGATAATATAAAACTGTTTTAGATGGTTCGAATAGAAGATATAGGCAATTTTAAGATGGTAATTTGAATTAAAAAAAATTAAGTGTTATCAGGATTTTCTTATATAATTTTAAATTTTACCCCGGAAGTGACAAAACACACCAATCGAAGTAAAAATTTTTCCTATGCCTGCACAAAAAAGAAAACAATGATAATGGTCATCTGTCAATGTCACCTGTTTAAATTACTTTCATTATGTTCAAAGATTTAGAATATACAAGTAGTGATTATGTTGGTCGTTGTCATTGACATATATAGTTGAAGGGAGATGATAGTGACAGTACAGTACTGAAAGCGGAAACTTTAATCGTGACGTCACTTCCTTCCATAAGCTTGACCTCACTTAAAAATAAAGTTTGTTGAGATTTTCGCAAATATCTAAATAAGTTAGACATTATTTTAAAATCTGATCAGAGAAAGCTTTACCTAGAGGCCTTTCCTCGAAGAGTTTAGCGAATTAGATGATTATTTTAAATTACTTGACAAGTGAAATGACACCAGTTTGATTTACAGTAAATCACTGCCACATCATAAAAATTTACTTAATAATCTAGCAGATGTATAAAATTGTAAATAAGAGTTATGAATTAAATTAACTGTACAATCCAAGTGTTGAATAGTATTATTTATATTTTTGTGTTACTAAAGGTTATATGAGGAGTAGTAAATAAAATTCAAAAATGTGTTCGAGGTTTTTATGTTTTAACATAGGTTCATACAATGATCCAATATGCTTGAACGAACTGTCCACAATGCTAGGGGTTGATTCTCTAATACCTGCATACAATGTCTGCTTGTTTTTTGTTGTCCATTAAAATGTCTAAGTTAAAAGTGCCATAATTTGGTCCATTAGTTGGATTCGTAATCATTTTAAAAAACTTGCTTTTGTATAATGTGTTTACCATACCATTTCAGATATTTTTTCTGCTGATTATTTTGTCTAATTCAATCTAATATACATTAAATTGAACACTTAAATCTAAATAAAACTTCTAAACAAGATATTTACAATTACACCGTTTTGACTAAACAATTAGACTAATGCCTTATGTAGAAGAAATAAATAACGAATATGAAATGCTTTTTATTTAAAATGTCCTTTTTGAAGTAATTGCTAACTTTCTTAATATTTAACATTTGTTATATGCAACACAGTAAATTCAGTCTAATAAACAAACTGCCTATTATCCATAGTTTATTGACTGACAAAGCCTAGAACAAAAAATACCAAAGTTGTGACGAAAAGAAAAGTAAAACAGTGTGCTTAGGTTTGAAAGTCAATAAGGCACTAGTAATACGCAGCTCATTCCCATTAAGATTTGTTTCATATTTGTTATTACATAACACACTAAAGACATTCACTCAAAGCCTTGATCAAACAAGAGAAGCGTGTGGCGGAGATGCGGATTGTATAAAAAAGGCGCATTATCAACATCGCTTTCCCGCGCGTTATTCGTAATACAAATTACCGCTTCCGCTTTTCTATATGACTTAGACTAAAGTCAAATATTCTCAACAATCTGCAAACCAATGGACAGCAGTAAACAAATTGAAACATTTGGTACAAACCATCGCGGGCTGTCAAACAATTGTTAATTTTAATGCTAAATTAGTTTATTGCAACAAAATCTTAACACGTAAAATTTATCCTTAGGTGCACATGGAAATAAACTTGTGTGGAGACACAAATATTACAATAAAATACTTTTATAACATAAATAACATAACTGTTAGAAGGTTGGTGTCAACAACTATAAAATCAACTGATAAAATAAACCGTCCTCGTTCATGTTCTGATTGATGTGTATGTATTAAAATATGTTTGTTTAATTTTATGCTATTTTATGGCGATAGAAGGAAAATATTTAAATTGTATTTATCAATTTAAATGTTTAAAATATTATGTTATTACTATTTATAAGACACAGTACAGTGATCTCTTTGTTATCTAGCTTATGATAGAATATTTTATTTTGCTTCATCAAGACATATTCAAAAATCTACAGGAAAACTGCATAACTGAGGCACATGAAAGTGAGAATAGCGTCCGGCAATATATTCCGCCTTCTGCCTGTTATTCCTGTCTGACCTGTCTCGTTAGGTATTTTTGTTTATTGCGGTTCATATAACTTCAGTTTTTAACCCCCAGCGGAAAAAGAGGGGTGTTGTAAATTTGACGCTAACCTTTGTCTGTCTGTGGCATCCTAGCGCTCGAACGGATGCACCCATTTCGACGCGTTTTTTTTACGTGAAAGCAGGTTTCCTTGCGATGATTCTTAGCTATGTTTGGTAAAAATCAATGCAGCAGTTTAGACAATATCAGTTCTGTATCACCATCTAAACCATGGTTTACAAGTAGATGGCGCTATCTAGCGCATTAAAGTAAAAGGTAATCTCGTCTTTAGCTCAGTTGATTGAGCGTTTGTCAGTTCAAGTCCCGGAAGACTACATGGAATATAAAATAGTTAGGGGCAATAAAAAACAGAATTTTTTTATCCTTTTGTCTGTGCATTTGTGCACGCTAAAAATTTAAATTTAGAGGGTTTTGGAGTATCCTTAAAAATTCGTTTTTTGGTCAACGATAGATAATGCTGTTCAAAGTTTGGACTAAATTTAACCTCCGATAAAAAAGGGAATTATTATAAGATTGACGCTAAAAATGTCCGACTGTCTGTTTGTCTGTTCGGCAAGAATATTATGTAGTTCCGCCACTTATCACTTTATGGTGCGTCGGGGATGTTTTTAATTTGCCTAGCAAATAAACTTGTCAAATAACTCATCAAAATATCTGTACTGTGCCTTAAAAACAGCCTATAAACCGCGTAACAGAAAATTCCACTATTCCATATTTGTCTAATACTGTAAATACAACGACATTCTTAAAATGGAACAAGAAATGTATTAAAAGTCCAGACTAGCTATTTACTGTGAAACATGACTACATATATGTATTATGTTATGACTAATTGGTAACAACTTGTCTATTTACGGACATTCTATTTTATGAAGGCAGGTGAAGTCCTCGTGCCACAAGAACACCGTCGTCCGTCACACATGCGCGAATGATAGAGACCGGCAAATAAAGGTCAATTTCCGTTATTGACACTAACTGGCAACTGCTATAATCATAAATTTATTTGCTATTTCCAATTTTATATTTTCATAGGTACTTAAGTAAAATAGGAATATAGAAAAATCTTTCCATAAGTATCGCATATTGACTGCCGCCAAACCAAATTGATTTTACATTCTCATTAAGTATACATACACACTTGTATCATCTGCCTTCGTGACGTAAAATATCTTATCAGTTGTATGACAACAATGATTATGAAATGACCAATTGACTACGCGGAGACTGACACCAAATTTCTCTACAGTGAAAAAGCCAGTTATCCTATTGAGGCTCACTGAGGCAAGTTGTTTCGACAAAATCCCTTATCCACCTTACAGTTATAAAAACGTAAACAAATTATAATATATCAAATATTTGTACCCTGCCTGCGGAATCGGAAAGGCTTCTTTAGTCTCTACTTATTTATCCCAAAATTCCACAGGTAGTCGTCCTAGGAAATTTAGTTACAAGACTTCAAAGAAATAAATATATACGGACAAATCGCACTGATTAAGCTAGCCCCAAAGTAAGTTCGAGACTTGTGTTATGGTATACCAACTTAATGATACTATGAAGTGATAATAGGGGCTTTCTATATTAATGGCTTCGCACTGTAGTCTTAACTCAGTGTCAATCAACGCTACGACCATTAAGATACGTTTAACAGTGCGAAAATATCTCTTATATTTAGTTTTTAATAAATTCATTTCACTTCCAGACTCCTAAAGCAATTGTCTAAATACTAATAACGCCAAAGAGATCATTAAAATACAATTTTGATATACATAACATTTGTGTTGGCCGAAATTTCTCAAGTATAAATTATATATTTTTCTCCTTTTATTACTTTCATTAGGATTATCTAAATAAAAACTTAATTACTTTGAGAGCCGGGAACTCTTAACACTAGTTTAAAGTAAATCTAATATTTATTTACAGTGAGATTATGTTATGTTAATGTATAAATATTGATTTATCTAGTGTCGTTAATGTTTGAGCTTTTTGTAGACCACTGTCGTTATGTTCCGAAAATGACCACTACTTACTGTGTACTACGATTACAGACAGAAAAGACGTCCTACGACGCCACTCCGGAACAAAATTGTGTAATTCATACGTTTAATGTCGTATTCCTTAGTTAAATCTATACTATTACTAAGACTGTCCGTAAATCCCTCTGCCTGACGTTAAAACGGGTCCTATATGAATATTGGAATGGGGCTCCCATACAATAAACTTTTTTTTATAGATAGAGACGGAACCCTTTGTGCGCGAGTCTGAATCACACTTGGCCGGTTATTGAAATTATGAAATGCGGCATGCTCGCAACTTGTTTATATTCATTTATCACTTTAAGGTTTTAATTTATTCAAAGGATGATTTTAGGGTCACGTTTGTTATCTTTGTTTGGAGTAGCATCGTAGGTAGCTACGACCATCACGATGTTTTTATATGTTTCTAGTATTATTACAATTGCTGTATTTTTCAATCCCCGTATCTAATCAAACATGGCATCCAAAAATCGATCCAAAATCACTCAGCGTTGCTTAAAAGTAAAACACTGTAAATAGAAATAATTAAATAAGTAGATATCATCTAATAAAAATGTTTTTTTTTAAACATGTGGAAGACCAACATCACAACATAAATACAAACGATACAAAATAATTAAGAGACTTAAATAATATTGTACGCACCAATTTTCATCTCACACTGCGTGAATATATTTCTCTTTCTCGACTTACTTACTTGTCACTATATAAAACAAGGACGCAATTAATGAATCACTGCGTTTTTATCCCTCTTGCCTCATACGTTTTTGATTTAAATGCAAACAAACTAAAATTAATTAAAAACAATTATCATAAAACAAGTTCTTGGTTATAAGGACGCAATCAGTCAAAATTTATCATTAATGTTTAGAAAATGATCTCAGTTCAAGCTTAGAATCTTCAACTGTAACCAGTCCTTAGAATCTTGTTTTGTATATTTATTTAACTCATTATTTTGTCTTTACACCGAAAACTATTGAGATCTCGCCTAATGCAGAAAAATTACGACGACGACCGTGTCAACGTCAAAAGTCACAGTGATGCAGTCTAGACTAATCTCAATAGTTAATAGTTGTCGGTCCGGGTTAACTGAGTCAAAGTCAAAGTCAAAAATCATTTATTTATCTTTGGATATTTATATCACTTGATAATTGTCATTTCTTTTTTCTTTCGATTTCTTAATAGTTAGTTGTTGACGTCAGATCATTTACTTTCAACTAAGTTTACTGCCGCCTCCAAAGCGCAAAGTACAGAAGAAGCGGTAACAAACTGTACTGCAGCATTTTCTCCAAAAACGTCAACCTTACAATTATACTGATATTAAAATTAGATATGTGGTCTGAGAATACATTGCTATGTCATAATTATTAAATAAAAATGTCAAATTTGAAATTAATGTCAATTTGTATAAAATTCATGTACTGATTGTACTCAAATTATGTCATTTGTGAGTGTACAAATATAAACCTTTAAAAGGGACCCGCGCCAAGCTCAAGCCAGACGTTTTTGTCTTTAAGATAATCATCGGTTCCGTAATAAGCCTTCTCACAAAGTACTTTCTTTACATAAACTTTAAATTTTCTATCTGGCATATCACGGACCAATTCTGGCAATTTATTATAAAACTTTATACAGTTTCCCTTAAACGATGTACTGACTGTTTTCAGCCTATAATACGGGGTAACTAAAACATTTATGTTACGTAAGTTTCTACCCGTAATATCACCTGTTTTATTAAATAGGGCAATATTTTTCCTCACATACATTATATTTTCAAATATGTACTGGGATGGTACAGTGAGTATATCAATTTTCTTAAAAAAATCTCTTAGGGAGTCTCTCGATCCTAAATCATAAATAAAACGAATTGCCCTTTTCTGTAAAATAAAAATAGTCTATATATCAGCAGCACTCCCCCAGAGAAGAATCCCGTAGGACATCAGACTATGAAAGTAACTAAAGTAAACTAGTCTAGTAGTTGCTACATCTGTCAATTGTCTGATTCTTCTAATAGCGTAAGCCGCTGAGCTCAGCCTATTAGCGAGTTTAGAAATATGGACATCCCACTGAAGTTTTGAATCTACTGTGATTCCCAAGAAAGTAGTATTATCAACGAGATCTAAGTTTTGACCGTCTAGTAGCACATCAACATTGGCCTGCCTCACGTTAGGAAGACTGAGTAACCATAAAATCGTTTTAAGTATCTGCTATTTGTTAACGTCCTTATTTTGCTGTACAACAGCTATATTCAAACGCCTTCGATCACACCCCTCTTGATACGACAACTAAGGCAAGCAACAGTGGAATACAGTAAATAAAAATACACTCGTAAAATGGACGTACATTAGAAGTATTTTGCGACATTATACAACCCTACATACACTTCAACCCAAAGAAGGACTTATATAAGATTACACAAATAAATGTATTGAGATCGTGCCCATACTGAGTAAAGTGCTAGCTAACTGGAATAAACACACAATCCTAATTATAAACCATACGTAACGTATAATCAACATTGTTTGTTTATTTGACAACATGATAAGCATTATTGACCGCCTACTAAAAGTAGGTAAAAAGCGAATAATAAATACATAAAGTATGGCATTAATAAAATTCGAATGATATTTTTTTTTCTTTTTTTTTCTTTTTTTCTGGACCGATCGGAAGCGTCATTCCGTCCAGAGTTTGATGAAATTAAAATAATGATAATATGATGTTCCGAATGCTATCGTTTTATTTACGTGCAGGGAATGTAATAACAGGTTATCTTTGGTTAGTTGTCTGTCAGCGCTGCATCACGCGAATTCAACCCGTTTTACTCACACAACAAATGGTGAGACAGAACGGGCGACCCATTGTTATCTCTGTCGCACGGATGACTTGTGACTGCGACAAGTTTAATCTACTGCGTACAATGCGCGTGGCGCATCACACCCCATTTGATATGCGTTACATACCTAATGCACATTTTACATGTTGACACGCATCGCCTGTACTAAAAATACAGAAAGTACACTTTATACTATGTTTAGACCCCCGCCTTCTAGTCGTGGTATTTTATCGGTTTATCTTAAAAAATAAATCTGTCCGTAATAAATCTGTTGACTCTATAGTCCATTTGGTTAGGTAATTAAATAAATGTTAACAATCTTGACATGTCTTTTATTGAAATATACACTTTATAAATCCATTACCTTTGCAAATTACAAATTAATTATGTAATTTATAAAATAAATAATTTTTGATTTGCAAAGGTTTTGATTAATAAAGTGTATATTCCAATAAAAAAACATGTCAATATTGTTTACATTTTAAATACCTAACCAAATTGAATATAGATATTGATTGGATACATTGTATGAAGAAAATATTCTGTAACAATTATTTATTCACAACATTAACTCAAAGGTAAAGGCAAAGCGTGATGAACGTCTTGTTGTAACAACAGCACGGAACATACTAGACAAGTAACAGTACAAATTAAAAAGAAATAACGTGATTATTGCTTCAAATCAATATATGTTATGCTAAATAATGTACTAAAGCATTGACCGCTCAAGCTAAGACAGGGACAAGCTATTTGGAATACTTAGTCGAAATTTCGTAGTCTTACATTCGCAAAGATACGATCTATTCATATAAGACTGCTATGAAACTTTGTTATAGCAAGCGCCAGTTTACAAGTCAAATGACGCACGTTGAAACAGTTGTTCACGTACTTTACAGCACTGTTCCGCAAAAGGCGACTACATAATATAGGTCAATGTGCAATATTGACAACCTGTCGCAAGGTATGGTCTCGATTTTATTTATATCTCTTTTACATTGGACATATTGAACCAGTTTCTATAACGTTCTTATATGAATAGGCCTTCGTTTTAATCGATTCAAATAGAACACTCGTATCGATAACATGTCACATACAACTCACCGATTTTTATAGATTTTTATATTTTTACTTATAGTACTTTTTGGATTAAAATACGATAATAGATTAGTGCTATATTAAATCGAATCCACGTACTTTTAAATGCGTTCAATCATCAGGGCTTTCATAAAATTTTAAACTTACAAATTATTACATAAAACGTACTTTATAGTACTAAAATAGGCCCTCATACAAATATTGCATACAAACACATACTCCATTGCACTTAACATACAGCGTAGACTTCAAGTTCGTATTATTTAGCCGTTGACAGACACTTCTCCATCCATTAGCCATCAATTTCGTTGCCAAATTTTTTCAGAAACATTTGAGTGCCTCGTACACGTTTCGTCAACATCATCTCGACGTCCATTGCTTGTTTCGTGTCAACAGCTAAACGACCCGCTACTCTTGTACCACAATGGAGATTGTGAATCCGCATCGCTAACTGGCCGTAGACGTCACTATTGGAGAGTTCACGTCTAAAAAAAAATAGGAATTATTATTAACTATAAAATTCGACAGCCTTTCTTAAGACAACAGGTACTTGTTCAGCCTCTCTCTTCGACAGTTCGAGCTTACACTTTATGCGTACGGAGAAATTTTCACGCGCCGACAACGCACGTTTTATGAAACTTCACAGTATAAACTGGGCCAAACAGGTCACTATACTAAAAATGTTGCATGAAAACTAACTAGTCGGCGTGTTGACCTCCGAATGCGGCGTGAGATTGGTCTGCGCCATCAGTTTCTGCCGCACCTCTCGTATTTTCAGCTGCAAGGACATCTTTGTCGGGAATATATCCATATGGGTAGCCTGCATAAAAAAAAAGTTCCTGTAAGTTGATAATCCGCGTAAAATAAACAAAATAGCAATTCATAAAAAATAAACAAAAGATTGCATATTATGTTCAATTCCCCATTTGATGAATTTCGAAGGAAGTTCGATTATTTGGTCTTCCTGGTCCTCTATCTTTTATCTTTCCTTCTTCTTAATTAAGCTATTATTTTACGTCTCCTCTTTTCAATTTCGCTCAACAGTCTTCTTTTTACATTTCTTTCTTTTCTTAATAGAGAAGATGCATATCTGAGTAGATTTTGATAAATGTCTCAATTTTGTAAGCATTTACGTAATAATGGCCTATATTTTTATAGATTCATTAACTTTGGTTTTAAGTTGATTGAAAAAGTCAATTTTAGAAGTAATAAAAAGCTTCAAAAAATAACATTACCATAGGAATTTCTTATTAGCTACTTTTAATATGAGGCCAACCCTGTAAACGCAATATTTGACATAGAACCCGAACAAATATTCTACATCACGCCTACAAATGCAACATAAGTGACGTCAATCCTGTCCGGTCTTTCTAAGGCGCTTTGAGACGCCGTCCTGAGGCGGACGTGATTATGTAACCAGATTTTGAGTAAGCAAGGTATTTTTTCCTTGGACGTGCCTATTGGTTGATCTATTTAATCAAGTAAAATAGGGGTTCAAAAGTATGCGACACTAGGTGGCACAACACAGTGACGCTAGGTCGAATCAACTGTTGTAATTGGACTGAATGGTTGACAGGTTATTTTGCTCTGTCAAATGTAACAGCAGCTTATTGGATCTGACTCCACTGTGTTGCCATCTGGTGTCCCATATTTTTGAAAACCCTCATTGCTTTTTCACCGCGAGACTTTTACATTATATCAGTTGCCGTGCCTTCAACGCGAGGGGTGGTATAGTAAATCTTAAATAAATACCTACAAGTGCGTCTGAGCAGGGATCACGCGGGGTACTGAAGTTGTGACAAATATGCCAGACGAGGCTTACCTGGAATCGCTAGCACTTAGAGCACGAAACTAAAAAAATATCACAAAAAAGTAACCCCGGTCTACTATAGTAGGCCACGCGTGTACTCAGGCATCTGACGATGATGGCTTGACGACTGCCTTACAATGATGACAGCCGGGACCAACGGCTTATAAGTGCCTTCCGAAGCACGGATGAGCTCGAGAAAATTTTATGCCACTTGTGGTCACCCATCCAAGTGCGGACCAAGCCCGGTGTCGCTTTACTTGCGAAAGCGCTAGGACGCTAGGAATGCGCACTCCCTCCGGGCCACCGAGCTCCACACGCTCGCGGTATGGGCACGACAATGTCAAAGTTGTCGTCTTTGCATTCTTTTAAGTTTAGGTTGAGGAATTTTAGAGAAGCGTCTAAACACTTGAGTTGAGTTATACCTACATGTATATTAGTATATATTGATAAGTTATATATTTATAACATATGTATGTATATTTTATGTGTGTATTCATATATGTATTTATATTTACCGTGTTATAGTTTAGTATTTATTTACAAATATTAATTTTAAATAGTTTTTATTGTAGTAAGTAGTTAAGTGTAATTGAATTCTGTTTCCTGTTGTGTGCCTTCTGTATATTGTACCCACTCCCTACCCTGTGTTGTATATTGTCCTCATATGTTAAGTTTGACTGGAAGAGATCCCTATCTGGGATAAGTCCGCCATTGTACTGTTCTCTAGTTCTAACCTAAAGATAAGATTTTACAAACAAACAAAGGCAATTTTTTGATTAAAACTAACGTGAGCCACAGACATTATATTAACACAGCACGATCAGCTACTGGCCGACATGTTTCGACCTCATCCGAAGGTCTTCGTCAGGGCGAATGTGACGCTCGTGTACAGAGCTGCTCCGCGACACAATGATCGGACATGTCGGCCAGTAGCTGACTCTACGTGAGTAACCCGTGCTGTGTTAATAAAACGAAGACAATGTTCGTCGGATAAATCCGCCGTTCGCGGCGAAACGGTTAAGCCATGTATTCATTAGGCAACATTTGTTAATAAACTGTTTATGACGAGTTTATAAGCAAGTTTACCATGAACACTGTTTCTGAAACTTGGCAGTCTACACTTGTCAGTTGTTGCTAGAATGTCACCCTAAGCTAAGCTCTATGAGCATCGAAATCTGATTTTTTATGAACTCGCGCAACACACGTCCACACCGGTTGACTTTTGTTTATAAATAAACTAGATGTTTCGTCTTGCTCTCCACTCAAAGTGGGGAGCACGGCAACATGTTTCTTAAACAATGTTTCATCACCTTTGTTTATAAACTGTTTACAGAGGTGATGAAACACTGTGAAACAATGTTTAAAAACTGTATATAAACACTGTTTATAAACAAATATTGCTTAATGAATACATGGCTTTTAAAGCTGTAACCCAGCAAACATTTTTGGTAAAAATAACGATGAAACCACCTATTATAGGTCACAAATCTGACAGTGACCAAAATGACCTCGAATCGACGTGGAATCCACCAAAGTAGGGAAAAAAAGCACGTGCCGGATACGTAGATTCTACGTAATTTTAGTAATTGCGACCTAGTGGTTACTACATAGGTAATGTTTGCGACGTCGATTGAACGTCACCACGACGTGTCATGTGGTTGCAATGTACATAATTGGTAAAACTTACCATTTATCAACATGATTTCAACCGTGTTTTTTTTTTTACAGAAGGGTTATTTTTATGAGATATCATGCAAAGAAAGAGACAATGAACTATATTACGAGAGTATTATTTTTTCGCTCCCAAACAAAATGTCCAACTAAAATCAATCTTAAGTTTTGCAACGAAAATGGCGGCCATTATTTGGCGTAAAATAATTATCTAGGTCGATTACGCAGGAATTTTACGACGAAATCTTGTGCGCTGGAAATTTTCTCGTGCAGTATGTTAGGTTTATTCAAAACTACTGATGGGCTTTCGAAATACTTAAGTATTACTTTTTTTAAGCTCATAAGTAGTATGTATTGCTCGTAAATGAGGTTCGTAAATTTGTGTTCGGTGTTTGTAAATATATTAAATTGACTTTATATATTTTTTCATATAAATGACAATAAAAGTACTGTTAGATTTTATTGTTTAAGGTATAATAACATTCCTAAATTATGCAATTTGCAATAACACGTCCTAATTATAACAACACAAAATTTCGGCTCGACTAAAAAGTTAAAATATACCTAAAAATACGTGCTGGTATTTAAGTCAATTTTACGTAATGTATACTAGATTCTGTGACCTAATGGTACAAAGTAGCCGTTCAAGGTCGAAGCGATCGCCATCACAACGTCGCTTTGACCGCGTACCGCGAGGCGAGCGCAATCGTATTCAGTATTTGCATAGAGTACTATAATATAACTGAAATAGAGAGCCATCTCACGAAATTTTTCTGCCAACAATTTAAGCTGCAACCTGCAAATGTGGTGTCATCTATTAATGTTATTCCAAAATAAAATAAAATAAAATAAAATATCAAATATAAATTTTATTTGCAGTGAGGTGGGATCTGAACCTAATATTCTTGAGATTTCAACGACTTTGATTCATTGCGTTAACCGCAAACCCAATTACGCTTAGTACTAGGCGCGCGAAATTATCGCTTATACTTTAACTCTTAATAAAAAGAAAAACGAATAAAAGATTTTTAATACGTATGTTTAGCCTTTGTGGTGATTTGAACCTGTAGATTACTGATTAGATTCAAACGCGTAAACCGTTACACCAAACAGGCTTCACATTAAGTGTGCGAAGTTATTGGTTATACTATACCGTAAAACCGTAAAATGAGAAATGAGAAAACATGTAGTGCGACATCTCCACAAATTCTAACAAACTAATAAATAAAAGTGGTTTTGATATTTAGTCCGGAATAAGATTATTAGATAACTTAGTGCAAAACGAAAAAGTCACTATGTATGGGACTTTCACCCCCGTGAGTATTTGTTTGGTCGGCGTTGTGTTGCTTACGATCAGAGCTACCAAGGGTAAATATTACGAACAGTGGTACCTCAATTGGTAGTAGGTATAGTTATAAGTGACAATTAAGATTTTGAATCTTTTTCGAGTCATTAGTATTTTTAGTTATAAAACTGGATTTAGAAGGCAATTCACACTTTTGTTCTTCTTTTAATGTTTCACTTTGAATTTTCATATTAGCTTTACACTTCCTATAGTAACTACTGGAATATCTATATTTTTTTTTGTCTTTGGCCATGGTAAATCCAACACAACTTTTAATTTAAAAATGAAATAACTATTAGGTAAACACGTCCAATTTCACCGCGAAATGACTTAGTTGTGAGCAAAATAAACTTGACCTTAAGTCGCTTCACAAACTTCCACTTATTAGTTATTTTTTAGGGTTAATTTGACTAAGAGGTTATCTAAATGAAACCTTATGGTATTTTTAGTACCTTACAAGTGTTTATAACTTTATAGTCTCAATTTGGTATCTACGGAAGGTCATATTTACATACCAAGAAATTGGTGACAAAAGCTACTTAAAGCGTCGATTTAAAAGTACCCGGTATAAGAAAAAATTACGTCGCATATACACCTAATATGCACCTACAAGTATATATTAACTATTGGTCAAGTTTCGTAGTTAATTTTACCTTGTATTTTGCTCATTCTCAACCTTTAAGTTAGAAATTTACGTTATAATGGCTCTATATTTTTACCCGTAAGTATAAATGTACGATGTAACTTTTACTTAAATTTGTAATATATTCTAAAGCCTGGGAAAAGCACTTAGAATGTTTGCTGGGAAGTGTACCTGGAACTGTGTGGTGGCCTGCGTGGAGGGGAACATGCCGTGGTCCTGGAACAGCTTGAGCACGAGGTGTCGCCGCTGCTCCAGCGTGCGGCGGTGGCCGGCCTCGCGCGCGCCCGCCGCGCCCACGCTGCCCGAGCACGGCGTGCGCGGGGACATCTCCTCCATGCTTTCCGGTGCTGGCGGTTACGTCATACAATTAATACAAAGTGGAAGGCACATGCCCGCAATAAATCGAACCACAGGCTATACTAGATCACTATAGTGTAATGAAATTAAAATAAAAAGCAAAATGCCAAAAAAGAATTGACATACCCATACAAATTGCCCGGGCGGCTGCACACTTTTTTATGGAGTGCCAAATTTTTAAGTGTTTTACTGTTATTTAAATTTTATTATACTATAGTGACCTAATATATCATGTGGTTTGATTTATTACGGGTAAGTTCCTTCAATGTTGTACGAGTATATTACCTACATACGAAACGAAAACTCTTATACTAATTCATAAAAAAATATCAAGCATTTGCTAAACCTTTTTTAGTTAAAATATGTTTTGTCCTATTTTGTCCTCTCTCTTTTCAATATCTGACATGGTAAGAACGAGACAAAGCATGTTGTAAAATAGGTATAGCCTCGTTTGTAATAGTAGCAGGCATAAATGATACTCGGCTTCTATAAATACCATACCTGTGGTTGCAACTTAACGTGCCAATAACACTTGAATTCAAATTCTAGGAACGAAATTAAATTGATTAAAATCCATTTCAAATAGGGTTGTTGAAATCACTTTTGATTGATTAATAATATGATATGGCTGCCGTAGAGTCACCGAAATATTAGACTTAAAATAATATCAATCGCGGTGAGTCCTGTAATATTAATAATAGTCACTGTGATCGCGAAACTCAAAAAAATAGAACTAATCATGCGCTTACCTCTATAGTTGTCTAGATTGAAGTCCGGCCCGAAGAACGTGTTCCCCACGAGTTTGGTGGTGGTATGTGGGGTCCCGTAGGATATGGGCGTCGGCATGCTGCTACCGTTTATCACTTCTCCTTCGAGCTGCGGCGTGGAAACAACCGTGCCATCTTCCTCTGAAAAAAAGGAGGCAAACATACGATTTAAAGATTTTGAAGGTGCTATAAATTGTTGGTAACCGAGAGGGTTGATGATTGCAGGTATAAACGTGGAGAGACTTAACTGACTTAAGTCAAGGTGAAGATAAAAAGACAAAATTGATAAACATGAATTATATTCAATATTGCTTCTATAAAAAATTAAATAAAATAAGTTTATTTTAGGTTACAACACCCATATAAGCACAAAATTTTAAACATACAATATATACATACACAAAAATAATAATATAAAATAATTCAATAATATAATTTAAAATTTCTACCCCTCCATCTAATTAGTGACTTTATAAATCTTTGAGGGAAGCCTGTCCAGCAGTGGACTTTCAGTCCCATTATCTCATAGTGTGTTAGTAGCAGACACATGTGTCAGATTTTTCGAACTGCCTTAAGACATCTGATGTAGCTTAATGCAAAAAAGATAGTGTGTGTGCGTGTATGTGTTTTCCTTCACCGGAAGCAAGTATTGGTAGTTGAAAATGACCGTTGAGTACAAACCCACGAGATACTAGTCGCGCCTAGGGAGGATCGAACTAATGACTGTTTCTGAGGTAGTGATAAACCTGGAATATATAGAAAGTATTCGATTTACTTCAGTCGTAGAGTGCAATACATACCAATGCCAATTTTGTTGTGTTTCTTCCGCAGGTAGTTGAGCTGCGGGCTGCGCGGCACCACCATGGCGCTTGGGCTGCACGCCTCCGGCTTGAACTGCGGGAGAGTGCTGAACTTCTGCTCGAAGTTCACCGTCTCCAACACCCTGCACATGTCATATTGTTTTTAAAGATCGCAATGGCTTAAATTCTCATAATTTTTAATCGACTACCAAAAAGGAGGAGGTTATGAATTCGTAGCGATCTTTTTTTATTATGTATGTTCATTCACCTACGAATAAAAATATGTTAACCGATTATTTGAAGACAACTAGACCGATTAAAAAATTCTTTTTGTTATTTGTCCGGTGGTCCCATTATACATTTTATCAAAATCAGTTGTAGTTAGTAAGTGAAATCGGTTTTCAGTTTTGAAAAATTATCCTATATAATGTAGCGGCGCCTACAGATAAGAGTCAACTCCCTTAACATTTTCTTCTTTTTTTCACACTTCACACTTCACACTCAAGGTGTGGTCGGAACGCATGTAAGTCGCTCCTATTTTAATCGATACTTAGTCATCTCAACCGTTAGTATTATTATTAAAAATAAAAAATATAGTAGTACTTTCCTTTGAAGTTTTTGAGTAGAGACATCATACATATCACATCTCCATCATATACAATATGTAACAAAAAATCTACATTTTCATACAAATTGCCTGGCCGGCCGAATTTGTATGAAAATGACGATTTTTTCGAGTTTCAAGCATTGGTCCCATAGAAAAAGTTGTTCATATTGACGGTCGCTCCTGCAAGGATTTTGTTACATAATGTATAGTATACATTGGGCCAATAGAAACAAGAACAAAGAAAGGTACCTAATTAAGGTTAGTATACTCACTTGTCCCTCCCATCTTCGTTGCCCTTTTTGAATAGACTTTTCTTGAGCGACGGACTTGGTAGGTTTTCTTGCTTGGGCGACGGAGGCGTTTCAGCCTCCAGCGGAGTCGTGGGCCCACTCTCTGACCGCGGCAAAGCCTGATCACCGCTGCCCGTCGATCCTGTAGACGTGCCTAACGAATTGAAAAAGTAATGTACTTTTTACAAACGTGTCTAGCGAATTGAAAAAGTTATGTATTTTTAAAACTTTCTATTTTTGACCCCCGACAAGAAAGAGAGGTGTTATGAGTTTGACGCTAATATCTGTCGGTCTGTCTGTGGCATATTAGCGCTCGAACGGAAGCACCGATATCGATGCGGTTTTTTTTTTACATGAAAGCAAGTGTTCTTAACTGTGTTCGGTGAAAAGCAGTTGAGCCGTTTTTAAAGTTATTGGGGATTGACGCTTGAAAGTCAGGGTTTTCTCTAGCAATAATAGATGGCGCTACGGATATCCATCTTGTAATGATCAGTAACTATCGGTAGTTCCGCTATTCATCACTAGATCGTGATAACCTTGTAAGTTTAGCCATAGTATCACATCTTCCTCGCCTTGTGCCTATTTCTAGTCAGCTCTGTATGTCAACTCCCTCCATCGTTTTATATCATTTACCATATCTGTACTAACCCCTCCCCCCCCCCTCTCCTTCATGTCCCGCTTCACGCATTTCCCCCACGTCTTTCTAGGTCGTCCTCTATCGCTGAAGCCATTTACGAGTACCTTCAAGTTTACCCGTTTACTAGCCAGATGTTCTACGTTGCTCCTTTTGTCGTAACCGTACTCGTACAATGGCATTGTAAATATTTCTTTATGTTCATCTCATTCCTACACTGACACTCAAGTTTTAGTAATCGCTAATGCTTGAAACGAAAGAAAGTGAATTCTGTAAAAAATAAACAAACACGAGCGGCGACTGACCTCCTTATTCATAAAAAATATAAAATCCTTGCTTAACCTATTCAAGACAAAATCAGTCTCATTATAAAACCCAGACTAACTTTGTTATTAGGTTTAAACCATTATCTGACGAAATCAAGTAGACATCTAGTAATATATAGACGGATAATGGTTTAAACCTAGTAACAAAGTTAGTCTGGGTTTTATAATAAGACTGAATATGTTCTGAATCGATCTTATTATGTCATATATTGAAAAGAGAGATAAGTACAAATGATATTTTATTTAAAATAAATTAAGTAAACGTTTGATATTTTTTATGAATAAGATGGTAATAAAAGATTATAAAAATAATTCTTACTATTTCTTTCTTAATGTTTTGGTCCTAACTTTATATGATTAGTAACACTGACCTCTGCTGAGTCGTTTCTGCAGCGGCGCGCGTCCGAGCTGCGCAGGCGTCGGCGCCAGCGGGAACGGACGAGCCTCCTCCTGCAGGGAGTCCCATTGCGTGCTGCAGACAAACACTTACAGTGTTACCCGCTATTTTCTAACAAGTCAAATCAAATACTTTTTCGTAAACGTCCACACAAACATTTTATAAGGGATTTGTATAAAATACAGACAGAAGACGTCATAGTTTCTTGTTACAATAATTAATCTAAAATCACGTCAAAATGGATATGTTCAAAGACAAGTGAGTTTATTTTGTAACGTTTTATTTTCTTTGTACCAAATAATTTATGTTTGATCCAGGAGAATACCCTCTTGAGTATATCTATACGTATAAAAAAGACGTATATCAAGTGGTTTAGAGCCACTCAATCGAATATAAAAACAGTGGACTTATATAGATTTGTTATTGAAAGTTCCCTTGAAACAATCAAATGAACTACGCTATCACCTGACTGAAAGTTAATCCTTACGGATGGAGACAAAAATTGTTTGTGAATTATTAGGTAGTTAATTAATTTAAAAATTAATGTAATAATAAAAATTAGTGTAAATTCATATACTTTATTCTCTAATTTATTTTGGTGTCGCAATTTCATGTATTTTAATTCTAATTTATTGATATTTATATTATTTTTTTTTTTCGGCTTCCGCGGAAGACCAGCGTCGTGGCTCGTACCACGGTCCACGACACATGCTGAGCGTGGCCGTTTTGGTACATACTTGTATTCATGCAGCCAAACAAATTGTTAAGTTTTATAAGTGTGCTACCAAATAAACAATTTTTCTTTCTTTCTTTCTTTCTTTCTTTCATGTATACCTACGTATTTTTTCTATTCTCTCAAATAATGACGAAAATAAAGGGGATTAAAATTTCGCATAACGTTACGATATAGTACGATTTTCACTAGACGTTATTCGCCCCCACGGCGAAACTTTGATCCGCCGTCTTTTAAATTTTTTATTTGATAAACCAGAAAATATAGGTCCATTATTTTGCACTATCTGACTGACGGACTAAATAAAATATACATAGTATTTTTCGGACCCCGTCCACATACCTATTACATATACTACGTATTCTTCTTCTTCTTCTACCTTATCCTACTATTTATGTGGGGTCGCCTTAGCATATGAGTTTTTTCAATTTTGTTCTATCTCCAGTCAACCCGTCCATCACCCCCTTCCTATTCATATCCTCCTTTACACATTCCATCCAACGTTTCTTAGGTCTCCCTCTGCTTCGATGTCCTTTGACATGGATTTTCAGAACCTGCCTGGTTTATGGTTTTCCTCTCTTACATTCAGTGGCGTAGCTAGTCAACCAAAGGCCCTGGTGAAAAAATGAACTAGGACCCCAACTAATTATTTATCGATATATATAATCGTTTGTTCCGTATTCGTCGTGTTCCGAATTCGACGTACTTTAGATTTGTCGTAATCCAGATTCGTCGTAAAACAGTCGACTCCATGATAAAATTAAAAACCAAATACAAATTGTAACTTATTGTAATGAATAAATTAAAGCTATTTTATGAAAACAAAAGGAAATGTCTAACTTCCACTGTTAGTTTAGCACCCTTTTTATTAGAAATCCTAATTAAGAGCTTAATTAGGATTTCGTGCCAATTAAGCTTACGCTTAAATAATTTTTCATACGTAAATTGAGATTTCGGGAGTTTTTAAAGCTGAAATCACATAATTTATCTTCTAACTTTATTTTGACTTTAGTCATTGTAATGATCATATATTTTTATTTAATTTCGCCTAAAAACTATGTTTCGAATGTAGAATTGAGTATAATATAAGCGGATTTCGAAGGCGCAATTTACGGATGACGTGCGAAGACCTATTTTTGATCCTACATCAATAATTATTACTAGGTAAGAAGCAAAAAAGAATGTTTTCGAAGAAGCATATCCTCAACTTTAATGTTTTCTTTAAAGAAATCAAATTTAAATTGATTTAACTATTTATATTACATGCGAGAACATAAAATATCTCATGATCTATAAAACGTTTGCCATAATCAATAATTTAATATGTAATAAAATAAGTTATTATTAAATAAATATATTTTTAAAACAAGCTTTTATCTAATACAATGAATTTAAAAGTTTAAAGTGCTCCTTCAGATAAATCAAACGAGCCACAGTATTCCAAAGACCCTTCGGACCGGACATTTTTAACTGACCCCGTAGGTTGACGTAGTTTGTTATACTGAGCAATTGTCTAGAAGTAACCCCTATTCAAATATGGATAGTTTTCGAGAAAAAAATTCTTAAAGTTCGCGGTTCCGGAGGGACCGAAAAATTAATAATATTATTTATTTATACTTTGTTATTTTTTTTTTTTCAACTATTTATTTCTAGTATGATGTGCCATTCAATTATGAGCTCTTAAGGCTTTTTATAAAATAACAATTGTTAACAGTTTAGAAGATATTAAAAAGAAATCAATTTTTTATTTTGTTTTTTTTTTTAAAAAAGTATGTAGTTTCCACACGAACTATTTTATGCTGGTAATACTTCAGCTTTATAACTACTTTTAATATTTTCTAAACTGTTAACAATTTTTATTTTATAAAAAGCCTGAAGAGCTCGTAATTGAATGGCACATCATACTAGAAATAAATAGTTGTAAAAAAAACACAAAGTATAAATAAATAATATTTTTCATTTTTCGGTCTCTCCAGAACAGCGAACTTTAAGAATTTTTTTCTAGAAAACTATCCATATTTGAATAGGGGTTACTTCTAGACAATTGCTCAGTATAACAAACTACATCAACCTATGGGGTCAGTTAAAAATGTCCGGTCCGAAGGGTCTTTGGAATACTGTGCGAGCCTATATTCGATGGGGTTTTATCGTTTTATAACAGAGTTCTTTAGGTCACCTTCCGGCTCCATCATCAGATCAGGTCCATGTCATCATAATATTGTAATCTCACGCGATATACTTATGCGTGCCAAATTTCAGCTCAATCGAAAAACGGGATTTGATTTGATTACAGACAAACATACCGACAGACAACGGGACAGGTGAAACTAAATAAAAGCTTGTAAAAAGAAAGATTGTCTTATAAATGTGTAAAAAAGCAAAAATATCCGACTGCAATCTTTTATATAAATATTATTCAAAGATAGTATATAAACGCGTTCATTGAACGGCCTAATTCCTCCTCCTCCTAGTCACTATATTCAACGCCTGCCTCGCCAATTGCACGTTCCCAGACGCCTGGAAACATGCAACCGTCATTGGCATTCCTAAGCCAGGCAAGGATCTCAAAAACCCGACAGCATATCGACCCATCAGCCTCTTGAGCTGTATGGGGAAGATATACGAAAGGATTATTGCGATACGCCTCAGAGAATACCTTCAGTTATCTGAGAGACCACTCATCCCCGATGAACAGTTTGGTTTCCGCGCCAAGCACTCATCCGTCCACCAAGCGCACCGCCTCACGGAGCACATCCTCAAATTTCGACGATGGGGCCGCCGCACAGGGGCTCTCTTCTTTGACATCGCGAAAGCGTTCGACAAAGTCTGGCATGCAGGCTTGCTTTACAAGCTTGCAAACATGGGACTACCAGACAGTTTCGTGCACATCATCCGAAACTTCCTGTCGAATCGCACATTTCGCTACAGATATGAGGGATGCCTCTCACGGCCCCGCCCCATAAGAGCCGGAGTTCCGCGTACCAAAGGTGTGGAGTTGGCCCTCTTCGCCGACGACACAGCCCTCTATTGCTCTGCCACCATGGTGCAGACAATAGGAAATCGACTCCAGCGCGCTGTCGACGCACTAGGCGAGTGGTTCAGGAAGTGAATCCGGAGAAAAGTAACGCAGTTTACTTTACGAAGGATCCACAAGGTGCGTTGCGACCTCAAAACAACAGTCAGCACCGACCCAAGCCCATCAGGCAAATCTCACTTTACGGTAAACCCATTCCTTGGACACGCACGGCCAAGTATCTGGGTGTCACCTTCGACAGCGGCATGACCTTCGGTCCTCACATCAAAAGGGTATGCAACACTGCATGCTTCTATTTGAGCCGTCTCAACCCCATGATACGCAATGAAAAGTTTTCTCTTGGCAACAAGTTAACTCTTTTCAAACTTTGCATTCGCCCAGTCCTGACCTACGCAAGCGTTGTCTTCGCACACGCAGCCCCAACTCACATGCTTAGGCTTCAAAGAGTACAGAACCGATTCATCCGCAGAGCTACCAACGCTCCAAGGATAGCGAGAAACTGCGACCTACACCGCGATCTCGAACTCCCGTCCATTAAGCACTTTATGAAAGAAGCGTCCGAACGCTTCTTTGATAAAGCCGCCGACCACCCGAACCGACTAGTTAGAGAGGCAGCTAACTACATCCCGGAGCACAACCCTCGCCGACTCACCGGCAGACGTCCGAGGCATGTTCTCTCTGATTCCGATGACCAGATTATGGCTGACATGGTCCAATTCGATACCTCTGCGGCTCCGAGTAGCCAGAGGAACCTCGCGGTCCGACCCCCCCGCATTCGTCGTAATCGAATACGTAGGCGTAGGAACATTAGCTCGTTCACTAGGTACCGCCCGGCGGTACCTGGACGATTTGCGTCCTAAGTAGGCCCTTCTGGCACCGTAGCTTCGGCCCTTCCGGCAAAACATGGGTGTTGCAGCACCCCAAAATTTGCCATAATCCCTAGCGCGCCCAAAGCCGAGGTTTCCCCCTTGGGAGCCCTTTGCGCTGCTGCTAGTAGTATAAAAACATAGGAAGCCGGGCCTCTGGCCCGCTCCTCAAACCTTGTCCGGGTGAAATAGGAAATGCCGTCCGAGGCAACCTATGTCTGTCATGTCAAAAAAAAAAAAACAAAAAAAAACGGCCTAATTCAGTGGCTCGCTGGAGCTAGTCTGGGTAGGGCCTAAGTCAGTTGACTTCCCGCCGTGCCACACCGCATAATATTCACGTTTATTGTAAACAACAGTGCGACTAAATAATTTTGATTCGTATAAGAAGTTGATTTAAAATAATAGTTTTTATTATAAGTGGATTAATCCACTCTTATTTTGATATAATTTTATTTACGATTATGGGTAGAAAAACAAAAAAAAAATTACAGAACAAAGAAGGTAACCACGGAGGTACCGAAATAATACTCTCTAGGTTATGTTGGATCTAATAGATTCTGATGGAGCCGGAAGGTGGCCAAAGGAACTCGTAAACTAAACAAGATAATTCCACCGTGTTTGGAATCATTCGATTTGCCTTGGCCAGTTATTTGATGCTACATGATATCAAGGGTCCGAAGATGAAGCCGGAAGACGATCAAAAGAACTCGTGAATTAAAAAAATAAACCTTATTCAGTTTCAATCAGAAATTCATTCAGTCTCAATGATCTCATGTTCAGTGGGAAAAATATTCAAGAAAATCTCCAAAGCCTTTTACTGGCATGGAGGTCGCATAAATATTTTATCTCAGCAGACATACAATTTTTTTCGACAAATATTTATCAGAGATTGCGAGCAGCAACAACAACAACTATCACTTACAGTCTAAAGGTTCTTAGCCTAAACACTAAAACAGCTGGCAGAAGATGAAGCAGAGAGGTATCCATTAGCAGCATCAGCGCTGAAATCATCATTTTCTATCGATGACCTCCAAACAGGAATGGAATCACTTGACATTTGCAAGAAATTGCAAAAGGAATTGGTATCCATTTTTGCATCAGCAGGTATAATAATAATATAATAATAAAATCTTTATTCAAATAATTAGGTGCTAGACATTTTAAAAGGAACACATTATTGATACATTAAGGATATATATTATAATCTAACGGTACCTGAGTTAGGATGAAAATCATCCTGTATTTCAGGCGTTACACGTATTATATGCTCATAATAAACTTACAATGATATTAAAAACGTTAGGAAAAAATAAAAAGAAAATATAAAAAAAATATATACCTATTTTAAACAAACGAAACGCTTATTATTTTAAATCCATTAGCAATTCCTCTGTTTCTTCGTAAGACATATTAAGTAGGGCTTCTTTAAGAATTTTCTTAGTAGTACTATAAGTGAGGGGATAAAAACCTAGTTTTTTATTAAGTCTATTGTAGAGAAGTGGGCCAAGGAATAGAAAAAATCGAGAGGAGAAGGCGTGCTTTGTTTGAACATTATTTGTGCAAACAATATCTTTCCGTCTTTTGTTCGTCAGTTGAGTGCTGAATGGCAGTGCGGCGTGCTGTTTGAGGATTGTGCTTAATATAAATAATTGTCTAACTGTTAATACCTTACAGGATTGATAGAGCAGGTCTGTGGGAAAAAGGAAAGGGCGGAAAGTAGACACCTTAAGAATGGCTCGCTGAGCTCTTTCAATAGTTAGTAGGGATGTTTTAGCTGTGCCACCCCATGACGTAATACAATAAGTTAATACTGACTGACAAAGGGCAAAATCAACTTGCCTGATTGTTTTTGAGTCCGCAATAGAGCGTAATTAGGTATGAATCTAAGAAAATGGTCTAGCAATGAGCCTCAGCTCTTGGACCTATCACCAGAATTGCTAAATGCACCCTTAGAGTTCAAGTGCCTCGAATCCCGAAAGACACGAAGTGGATATCATCCAATGATCCTCCTAGGTTGGCTTCAGGGAGATCCATCAAAATAGAAGCAGATTGTCTCAAACCGCGTACAAAAGATAGTAAAAGTCGTACCAGCCTCGTCTTGGCAACATGTAAGGTCCGAAGATAACCCCACGGACTGCGCCACTAGAGGAATTCATAAAAACCCTATCAAATCATAAACGGTGGTGGGAAGGCTCATCACGTCTTTAAAATTTGATCCTAACACTCAAAATCACACAAATTATGAAACTCCAAATATTGAAATGAAAAGGCAACATGCAAATGCAGCCTTACAATGCGAATCTTCACTAGTCAGCGATTTCCTTCAGCAACATAGTTCACTGACTAATGTCGTCAGGGTCATTGCATGCGGATATCACGTTTCGCCATACGCGTACGTTTGCGCGACAAACAAAAGGTATTGCTTGGAAATTCGTTATCATTAGCGGAATTAAATAGGTCATTCAATTTAATCGTAAAGGCCGAGCAAGCCGAGGCATTTGGGGAAGGGATTAATTATTTAAAATTGCATGGTCGATTACGTAGTGGGAGTAAGATCATAGTCCTAAACCTTTTCATCGAAAAGGATGGCATCTTAAGAGTAATAGGTACCATCTTACATTGGAATGCCTTATACGCCATAAGGCATTCTAATGTAAGATGGAGCTAAATAGTCCGGTCAATCTGGACATTCAAAGTTACATAAATTTCCAACAAGCTGAAAGTTAGTATAATTGTTGAAAACATGATTATAAATAAAATATAAAAGTTCCCCATCATTCCTGTACCTGCAAAAAAAATTACTCAAGGTCAAAGGTAAAAAAAAATAGTTTTGCGCGATTTTTAGCAAAACGGTAAGTTTTATCATAAAATTACCCCAGACAAAAATTTTAAATCATAAAATTATCTATAAAATATGTATCAATACATTTTTCCTAAGAGCCACCGTTTCTGAGATATAACGATTCAAAAAGTTGTAATCGTCACAATATGCACACGTTTCCATGCCACCTATGAGGTGTACTTAGCGGGTTTTTTTAACGTGGTTTCCCCAGTTGGCAGGAAGGTAGATTGTGACTAGGAGACGTCTGCTAAAAAAGTATTTTTGTAAATTCCAATTGGGGGTTAAATAGCGGTTGTCATTTTCTATGAAACTTCGTAATTTTTAAAGACACGTGAAATTTTTGATTTATTTTTGTAGTTAATAATAATGTACTTATGAGATTTTGAAAATTACATCCCTTTAGGGGTGAAATAGGGGTTGCAATTTTGTATGGATCTTCGTCATTTTTGAAGCGAGACACATGACATTTTTGAATTAGTAGTTAGTACAAAATAATAATCTATTAATTGGATTTAAAAAATTGCATCCCCAGGGGTGCATTAGGAGTTGCAAATTTATATTATTATGAAACTTCGACATTTTTTAAGTGAGAGACAGAAAAATTGAGCTAAATAGATCTGTTGCTCTCTTTTACTCTAACAAATGACGGGAACGGCAATCGGTACGGGAACCGGTACGGAAACTGAAACGGAAACCGAAACTGGAACCGGAGCCGAAGCTGTACGAAGTCACGGGTTAAAGCTAGCATAGTTTTTTAAAACAAAAAGCTGATTCACTGACACGTTATCTAATACGAGAAGGAGTTATTGTGGATGTACTGGCCTCTTCTTCTTCGCGTTGTCTTTTATTAGCTGCAATAATAAAAGACTTTCAAGTATAACTTGTACGGCTATTTTCATGTATTGTCACAGATTTTTGATTTTTCTGATATTCTGAAAATTCTTCTGCTCTCTCGATACTTGCATTAATTAATGTATTCATAACACGTTCAACAATAACAACTTCACCTTGAGTTAAAAGTTTAGCACAAATAAATCAATATTCTGTCATTTTTGTTATAAAACTCAAAACGGCATAGTATAAGTTAAAATAAACACGTGTTTTCACACAGAGTGGCTCTCAAAACTAACGGTATTTCATTTATTGGACACACTGACTTAAGTCCTGATTATGATAGCGGAGAGGATGGATGCAGCCATCTTCAGGAGGTTCACTGAATTGCATGTTTTACATGACAATCAGTGAATCTTCTGTCGATGTAACTTTTATTTATTTATTATTTTTTGTCAAAACGAAATTATGAATGTATGGACTCCCGTTGTCTGAAAATAAATGATTTTTATTTATTTATTTTAATGCAGGTATAAGATCCTAGCCACGCGCGCAATTGAACGGGAGGCAGATGTTTTCTTAAGGTTGCACTAGCGTACAAAATAAGGGACTAGGTTTCATTTTACCTGATATTCTTATAGTTATACTTATTATGTGTATTTTATATTTTAAGTGTAAGTTAAAATCACGGGTAGAAAAATATTTTTACATATATTTACAGCTCCAAAGATGTATATATACGTGGCATACTCATGCATATTATGACAATTACAACTTTTTAAATCGTTATATCTCAGAAACGGTGGCTCTTAGGAAAAAAGTATTGATACATATTTTATTGATAATTTTATGATCTACAATTTTAGTCTGGGGTAATTTTATGATAGTTTAGCTGAAAATCGCGAAAAACTAATATTTTTAACTTTGACCTTAAGTAAAATTTTTGCAGGTACGGGAATGATAGGGAACTTTCAAATTTTATTTATAATTATGTTTTCAACAATTATACTAACTTACAGCTTGTTATGAATTAATGTAACTTCACTACCATTTTTTGGTCGAAATTGACCGGACTATAAATACCCGAAAATCTTGTCTAGTCATGGACACCTTACCGCGCTAGTCATAGATCCGGCGCATTGCACGACACTGCACGACGGCCCGCGTCTATCTTTATCTTACATCATAGATAAATTTTGGAGCATCAGCGGCATAAGCACCATGAAACGTCTGTTAAGGAACTGTGTGAAATGTCGGCGTTTCAGTCGTGAAAATTATCAACAAATCATGGGTGATTTACTACCACCCAGGGTAACAGCCTCACGCCCTTTTACTCAAACGAGAGTTGATTTCACAGGTTTCGTAGAGTTAAAGGCAAATAAAGGGCATGGTATTAAAACAACTAAGGGCTACGTCGCCGTCTTTGTGTGTCTCGCGACTAAGGCCGCACACTTTGAGTTAGTTTCAGACTTGAGCGCGCCCACTTTCTCCGCCGCGTTTCGTAGGTTTTGTGCCCGCCGTGATACTCCTGCTCACATGTTGAGTGTCAACGGTACCAACTTCGTGGGTGCTTACCGGCTTTAAAGAGAGAATATCAGGAAATCATCCAAAACATCAATAAAGATTTCATAAATAATAACAAGAGACCTCTAGATAGTTTGGCATTTCAATGCACCCGCTCACGCAAATGCTGGTGGGCTTTGGGAGGCTTGTGTCAAGTTTATAACACCATCTCAAGCGTGGTTTGGGCGAGCAGAAGTTAACGAATGAAGAGATTGCTACGTTACTTAACCAAATTGAGTCGTGTCTCGACTCGCGTCCACTTTGTCATTATCTGTTCTGTTCTGAGTCCGCCCAGCCAGCAGTTACGCTGCAAGAGTTTATGAATGAGGTCTACCTTGGAAAGTGCATCATCACGCTTGCAGACCAAAGCCGGTATGTGTACCGTCTTCAGTTCGTCAAGCTTGGCGATGCCAAACCTCGTTATACCACTCTCATTGCTCGAGAAACCAGTTGGACTCGTAGATACGGATAGAGAGTGTAAGAGATATTCGCAGTCAATAACTCGCGTCCACTTTGTCATTAGACGTAAAATTCGGATGATCAATGTCTCACCCCTGCGAGGCAAGTATGATTAGGGCGACAAATTTTAACCTTCAAATTTGTCGCATTTCGCGTAATTTACCGCAACAAATATAGACAAAATTGAGCGGCAAAATAACTTTCATTCATAAAACGTATTTTATCTCATGCCTAACTCCATTGCGAGCATGGTTTTGACAGGTCAAAGTAGACATATCGACGGTTGGCAACGTGAAATCATGTAAATTTGTCGCCGATTTGCTAGACCCACATAAGACTCAATTAAACCATTTTTAATCGTATTTCAAACAGTTATTCCATTGAACTAATATTAAATGTATATTTACATATTTAAATGTAGGCAGACATCTTTAAGCAATGTATTATTGAAGTTTACAAACTTAAAAATATATTTAATTACGAAACTATAGCGCCATCTTTTGATGAATCTTACAAGCACTCCGGCGGCGGTAAATGCATACGTACTCGGCGGTGGTATTTTCCTTTATGTTGGTTGTACGACATGAGTTGAAACGTTCCGTTGCACATTCATTTTTATAACATTTCATTTGAATAATTTTAAATACTCTTTGGTTGCAATATTTCTCCTAGGAATTATTACATACTTATATCATTCTTTTATCTATGTTGATTGTTTTACAAAACGCGTGTTTTAATTTAAAATTATTATATTTTCTTAGCAGACATTAGAAACACTGTTTAAAACCAGCCTGCGTGTGACGACTCATTTTACTACGTGTCCATTCATGAATTTTATCTTGTCATTACAGAGGGAAGGTACAGACCTCTCAGATAAAACATCATACTAAGGCCGCTGGTCATTTTATTGTAGCTGGCCCATTGCTGTCAAGGCCACAGACAGAACCAGAATCACTGACTCCTTCTGTCTAGAAGTTGGCAAATGGTGCAAGCCATGAACAAAAGCTTTTAACAATGTTGGTCTTGAGAATACCTACAACAACTCCGAATGATTAAACATCGTTTTCATCATCAATCGATCATTCCGATCATAATAAAAATCATCATCAAGTAGCCCGGAGGAACATACGCAGCCGTGTTTTGAACTTAAAAAAACTTCTTTATTAATATTTTATTTCTATTAGGTCTTTACCTATGAAATTGCCGTTTTGTATAAAAAGAACTAAACTATTTTTTTCATGTATTTTTTATTTGTAATAATCGAAGTATTCACCCATGCAATCAACGCATCTTTGCCAAAACGCAGTGGCAGTTTATTGATGCCCTTCTTAAAGAAATCAGCTGGACGGGAGGCAAGAAATTCTTCAAAGGCATTTTGTACTGCCTCTCTGGTATTGAATTCTTTTCCCGCCAAGAAATTATCCAAATTCTGGAAAAAGTAGTATTCTGTGTCGTGCAGGAGCAGCGGAGAGGAGCGATTGACCAATGCTGGTTGGAGATGTGTCAGCTTCTCGATCATTGTGTTCAGTTCTTCACAGTACACATCTGCAGTAATGCTCACCCCGTTTGGTAAGAAGCTGTGATAAATCACACCGGGGCTAGACCACCAAACAGTGACCATCACTTTTCTCGGGGTAAGTTTTCGTTTAGGGCATTGTTTAGATGCTTAACCAGTATCCAACCAACTTGCTGAGCGCTTGTGGTTATCAAACAGAATCCATTTTTCATCGCAGGTAACAATGCGTTTCAAAATTCCTTCATTTGTGTGTCTGTTGAGCAGTGCAAGACACGTCTCGACGCGTACTTCGCGCTGGCGATCATTGAGTTCGTGGGGCACCCATTTGTCAAGCTTTTTTACCTTGCCAATTTGACGCAAATGGACCAATATTGTTTTGACGCTAACGTCGAAAGCTACTGCTAATTCAGCCGTAGATTGTGTATCATCAGCTTCCACAATCGCCTTTAATTCGTCGTTGTCGACCAAAGTCTTCGGACTACCGCGAGGTTCATTTTTCAGTCGAAATTTCCAGAACGTAATCGAGCAAACCAATAACAGGTGGTGCGTTGGTTTGTAGTATTAGCTCCGTAAACGTCGTTGATGTTGCGTGCCGCTTGTGCCGCGTTGCTGCCACGACGGTACTCATATTCCATAATTACTCGAATTTTTAACGTATCCATGATGACGAAAAAGATTGAAATGCGATGAAAATGTAACACTAATCAATAAAACAATGACTACTTTTGGAAAAAGAATTCCATGTTTTTAAAATAAAATTAATTTGAAATTAGAATTGTTAGCCAAACAAAAATTATTTTGATTTGAAATGGCCAGTACTGCGGAACGGCAATTTCATAGGTAAAGACCTATTATTAACTATTTTCATTCCTCCTAGTATTTAACAGCCATCCAATCAATCACCATTCTACCATACTTTTTTATTTATTTATATCTTTATAGTACATAATGTTCAACTTAATGCTAAGCATTGTCTACCAGTTCAACTTTGGAACGTAGCAGAAAAAAGCGGCCAAGTGCGAGTCGGACTCGCCCGTGAAGAGTTCCGTAGCAGCAGGTAGCATAATATAATAGTTCTTCTTGTAGTTCGTTGTAACTTTGATCGATGTTTTAATAAACGTATTAAAAAAAAACTACTTACTAGATCTCGTTCAAACCAATTTATTGGAAGTTTGCATGGTCATTACCATCCAGTACATCATGTATATTTTTTAGTTTTATCATTCTCTTATTTTAGAAGTTACAGGGGGGGGGGCTCACATTTTACCACTTTGGAAGTGTGTCTCTATAATATCATTTTTTTCTGAACTGAATACTTTATTCAGTTCAGAAAAAAATTATATTAGAAACCTCAATATCATTTTTGAAGACCTATCCATAAACACCCCACACGTATTGGTTTAATGAAAAAAATTTTGAGTGTCAGTTCTAAGTATGGAGAATCCACAATTTTTTTTGTTTTTCATATTTTTGTGAATATCTTATTGCGGTTCACAGAATACATCTACTTACCAATTTTCAACAGTATAGTTCCGGAAAAAAGTGGGTGTGACATACGGACGGACAGACAGACAGACATGACGAATCCGTTCCGTTTTTTGCCATTTTGCTTCGGAACCGTAAAAATGGTAAAATGGTAAATGGTATGGTAAACGTAACAGAAATATTGCCCTCAAATATATCAATGATGATTGGAAACTTATTGTATATTAATATGCCAACGTACTAGATAGCGACTCGAATACAAAATCTGAAGTAAACGAAATTGAACATTAAAACTTACTCTTGAAGACTCTTGGTTCATTGCGACAAAAACGAGGGTTGATCAATGGAGTTGGCTATCTGGCTAACACTTTATTTGGTGTGCTAGATGAAAGATTTACTAATCAGTTTAAGAAGGACATTGGTATTATCGGCAATGAAAACCATTTTCAGTTATTACTCAAAAATCAAACATCCGTCTTAGGGCCGGCGCACATTTGGCGAAGCGCAGCGCAGAGCATTTCGCATCGCTCGCAACTTATAGCCTAGTCGCAATTCATCATATGTGCGTATTGTGTTAATTGATTTTGGATACTATTTCAAAGAGAACAATGTCGATAATAGTTTAACAGTGAAAAATGCTCTGCGCTGCGCTTCGCCGTATGTGCGCCGGCCCTAAGAGTCAGAGTACAATATTCTGCAAAGAAATGAGAAAGCGATGAAAGATCAGTTCTTCACAGTTGGTCAACGAATGAGAAGTCTGTCAGGAGACTTGAACAAGGTTAAATCCATATTGTCATCATCGATGCTGGAGACAAATATCATGATATCTCAAGTAAAGAGGATTCAAGACGTTCTTATAGACACTGTTACGGACATCAAGCATGGTCATATCGATACAAGACTGCTGTCCGCGGAATAACTGCAGAATTAGCTGAATATCATCTCAGGACAGCTTCACGGAGATTTGACCTTGCCCGTCGACAATGACAATATCAGAGATATTTGTAAACTGCTGAGAGTTGCTGTTAGAGCCATTTCCAATTATCTTAACATCGAAATTAAGCTAACACTCATTAGTAACGATATTTTCCAACTTGATAAAGTATCATCATGCTTGTTGAGTATAGCCTAGAGAAACACAATGCTTTTTTCCTATCCAACGCAGATATTCAGTCATGCGTTCACGTCACAAAAATCAGAATCTTATGCTCGTTGGATTTACTTATCTACGATCTTAAATCAAAACAATCATTTTGCGATATTCACGCTCTCAATGCTCACACTAAAATTCATATGTGTAAAACAGAAACCAATTCTTGCCAAATAATTGGAGTAAATTACATCATAATAATGATTGGCTGTTTTCTTGCTGTTTTACATGCTCTGTACGTATTTGTTGCGCGACTCAAATATTGGTGCATCGGTTGTCAGGAAACGGTGTAATCACTATTATCGGAAGACGTTGCAAGTTAAAAAGAGATTCATTCAGTTTGTATACTCATAACAACTTTTATCAGAATAAGAACCTTCAGCCAAATGTAGTCATGCCTAAAACTTCGATTTTAAACACTATTTTAAAAACTACAGTGCCTGATACTGATATCCTGGGATGAGGAAAATATGGAAATAATCATACATTTGTAGTACTAAAGAGTCAGCTTGACGAGTTAAAGGCGCAAGAGATACAGCCTCTAGTCTACATAATATTCATCACTATGCGGTCCTTTACTCCATCAATGGAATTTCAATCATCTTAGCTATCGTCTTCACATCACTGAGGATACGTCGACGATGCTGGACTCACCGTGTCAGGACGGGTCCTCTTCCTTCTCCTGCAGCAGCAGACGCAGAGGTTACTGCGAGTGTCAGTGATAATATTGAAACGATTCAGTTTAAAAAAAGTGAAAAGTCAATCAGTGCAAAGCATGTGTAGTATCGATGTGGGTACGTCGCGTACGTTTCCGCGCCAATCCATTAAGTGGACGACTCAAAATAAATATTTCGTTCGGTCCAATCACATATACTAACACCAAATTGTATTTCATGTTGTATCGCCTAGCAATCAAATATATCATTTAATTTTAATTTCATTTGTCAATGTATCGCTCGGCATCTTTCTCGCCGAGTTGCCAAGATGTTTAATCTATTGAACAATACGTATAATAAGTAGGTCAGGCAGATGCCGACTCAGAAGTTTTATCGTCATTATACAATTTAAAGTAATCATATTCATACAATAAACTAGTCTAATTCAAGTACTTAACTAAGGTGGTATTATTTCAAAACACCACTCCACACCACCAGAGCCATCAGCTCATTATCATACGTGGGGCGCACTATAAGTTTCCGGAATGAATATGAAAAAATACTATTAAAGGTACAAAATTAATTTATTGTTTTTCAAAATAATCTCCCTTGGCGTCTATGCACTTTTTCATTCGATGAAACCAGTTTTGAAAACTTTTGTGCCACTCCTCTGTGGTGACCTCTGAAACGTGTTTTTCATACTCCTCGACAGCCTCTTCTGGTGATGAAAATCGTTGACCGCGTAATTGGTTCTTAATTTTTGGGAACAGAAAAAAGTCACAAGGTGCCAGGTCGGGAGGTCGGGACTGTATGCAGGATGACTCATGAGTTCTACATTTTTCGCCTTCAAAAAGTCGTTTGTCTGTCTGGCCGTGTGAGAACTAGCA
This sequence comes from Acrobasis suavella, assembly GCA_943193695.1. Taxonomy (NCBI): domain Eukaryota; kingdom Metazoa; phylum Arthropoda; class Insecta; order Lepidoptera; family Pyralidae; genus Acrobasis; species Acrobasis suavella. Next base: position 39,308,272 of record OW971928.1, read on the forward strand.
TTGTCGTGGTGCAGGATGATACGGCGTTTACGGTTATTTTTACGGAGTTCGTCAATAACTTCCGGCAAACAAATGGTCGTGTACCAGTCACTATTCACTGTACGACGATTCTCTAAAGCAACAGTAGCCACGTGTCCAGTTTTATTAAAAAAAGAAGCAATCATCCGCTTAGATGCACTTTTCACGCGCGCCACTTTGGTTGGTTTCGGCTCATCTTGAAAGACCCATACGCTCGATTGCTGCTTTGTTTTGGGATCGTAGCAATAAATCCATGTTTCGTCACCTGTTACTATGTCCCACACCAAATTTGACGCACCTTTGTTGAATCTGGTAAGCATGGCACTGCACCAAGTGACGCGGTCCTTTTTTTTAAGCCTCGGTCAAGTTGTGTGGGATCCACCGCGAGCACAGCTTTCTCACACCCAAATGTTTGTGTAGGATTAATTGTATTTGACTCATGCCTATTTCTAAGGATGCGCGAATTTCATGGTAGGTCACATGCCTGTCTGTTTCAATCATACGGCGCACAGCATCGATGTTTTTGTTGGTCACAGCGGTGGACGGCCGACCATCGCGAGATTCGTCACTAAGATTGATACGACCACGCTTGAATTTTGCAAACCAGCTATAAACAGTTGTCTTGCATGGTGCTTCATTGCCAAAAGCTGTTTTAAGCCGAGCGATGCTCTGTTGAGCTGTCAAATTACACTTAAAATCGTAGAAAATCATACTACGAAAATTTTCCCGAGTTAAATCCATGTTGATGCAGACACACAATTTTTTAAATGGCGCCACAAGGTAAAAACAAAAGACAGTCAGATGCAACAAACTGCATTCTACAGCCAAAGAGTTCTATTTTCAAATGTTGCAATAATTTTTTTAATATTGTTTATGTAAGTGGCCAGTTCCGGAAACTTATTGTGCGCCCTATGTATAATCAAGTTTAGACGAGGTGATCAGCCCCTACACCTATTTTAAAATGGGGAATAGCTTCGTTTTAGATCATAACTGGCACCTGGCTGACCTGTACTAGTGACAAAACACAGTGACTTGCACAGAAAAATTGAATGAGCCCGAACACGGTGGATTTATCTGGTTTAGTTTACGAGTTCCTTTGACCACCTTCCGGCTCCATCTTCAGACTCTGGACATCATGCAGTACCAAAGTGCTTGCAAAGACAAACCGAATGAGGCCAAACACGGTGGATTTATCTTGTTTAGTTTAAGAGTTTCTTTGGCCACCTTCCGCGGTTCCATCTCTGCTATAGGACTATTTGAAAGTACACCCTTTCAGAAAAAAGAGAAAAAATATAGAAGTAGTACGCCTTAGCTACAATAGTCCCTAGGGCCCCAGAGCAGACAGCTGAGGACGCAACCGGAAAAGCGCTAAGATGAGAGAGAGACGCCTTAGCTAGACTTACTAATGTAGAAACAATTTTCGTGTATCGTTGTAATCACAACAAAGTGTAGGTACTTGTTTCTTTATGCGATTGCAGCAGAGCGTTGCAACTATAACTGTGTCCTAAGTCTAGTTTATATTTTAAAACGGCATGTCAGATATTGGCGAAATTATGTAATTTTAAAGAAGTTTTCACAGTCAGAATATGAACTTAAAAGAGAATACAGTGGATCATATCATATTTGACCACCAGTATGAAAAACTTCTACACTCATATTTTCTTTCAAGTTCAAATTTTACTGTCGAAAACTAGTTATATGCCTATTAAAATTACAAAATTCTGCCGAAATTTCACATGTCAAAATAAAGCTAGACTACGTTTGCATGGAAAAGTCTAGGGTAAGGAAATTCTTAAGTAGTGATTTTTTTACATCACTAACACCACTTTCTTGACCGTCTATACGTTTTACGACGAATCTAGGTTAAGACAAATCTAGAGTAGCGTTTTATAGTCACGCTGTTGAAGCGCACCACGTTTCTACGGACATATGTCCGCCTTGCGCCAAGCGCGTGCTGTTAAAATGCGCTATTAGACGGCGCGACTGTGAAACTAGCCTACGAATACAGGGAAGTTCCCCGCAAATTTCATACAAAGATGTTCGAAATTTGTTGGGAATTCCATTGTATTTTTTAAATAAGTTGCCATTATTAAGGTCGCGTTCCTAGAATCTGGTTTATTTATGTTCGGAATGTGGGAGAATTTTTCACTTTTTGAATTTATAGTTATTAAGTCAGAGTCCGAGGGGCCCCTGAGCTTGGGCGCTCCAGAGCACTGCCCCGTCTAGCCCTCCGGTAGCTACGCCACTGTTAACATCACATCTAATATTATATGTACTAAGCAGGGATGTTACGAATAATCGCATTCGCATATGCGAATGGCTCGCATCGTTTTAAACATTCGCATCGACATTCGCATTCGCATAAGCAATGTGAATATGTGCAGGATATGCCCATCACCCGCGCGGACGCTCCACCGCGCCGCAACTCTGCGTTTCGGTGATTTGCGCGCGTAACGTGATTATTTCAACCAACAGGAAGCGTTTATTACACTTGCTTTTTTACTCGATTGCTTGTTTTTTTTTTAATTTTAGTTGCAGTCTGTTGTAATAAGGGTGAAGACAGGGTTAGAAAGGTATAATTGTAATTAGTCCGTCTTTTAAATTATACAAAAATATGGACCCATATTTTTTAGTTTGCCAAAAAAGTAAAAATTCACTAAGATACGAAGTATCAATGTTCCAGAGTGGGACTTGCGACGGTGACGTTAAAAATTGTACGTAGCCGGACGTTATGTGAAATTTCAATGCGCTGTATCTTTGTCATTTTTTGATTCTCAGAACAAATAAAAAATACGTGTACAATACTTTTTGATAATGTAACCGATGGGCTTCAAGTGTTTTTCCATTCGCCATGCCTATTGCTCATCAGATATACAAAGAATTTATGGTATTTTAAACTATTTTGGGATAATAAGACAATGTTTTAGTATGGAACCGGGAAAGAAAAAAGATCACGCGAAATGTTATATGTGTGAGAAAAATTACTCCACAATTGGGCGCATAACTTTTGCTTTGCGAACACATTTGAAAACAGTTTATGCCGAAGAATACGAAATGTAGAAGCATTTCGTATTCTTCGGCATGTTATTGAGAACAATAACATGTCTGTCATGTCAATAAATGTTTTACGTTTTTTTTTCTTTTAAGTAATAAAAATGATTTATTATCTAATCTAATCTAAATATATATAACTCAAAGGTGACTGACTGACTGACATAGTGATCTATCAACGCACAGCCCAAACCACTGGACGGATCGGGCTGAAATTTGCTATGCAGGTAGATGTTATGACGTAGGCATCCGCTAAGCAAGGATTTTGATCAATTCTACCCCCAAGGGTATAAAATAGGGGATGAAAGTTTGTATGAAACTTTGTCAATTTTAAACCGATCGGGCTTAGACTTTGCATGCATAAAGCTACTATGACGTAGGCATCCCCTAAGAAAGGATTTTGATAAATTACACCCCTACGCGAGCGAAGCCGCGGGCAAAAGCTAGTTAATTCATATGTATGTTTTTTTGTAATACTCGATATCTACATTTACATTCGCACATTCGCAGCATAAATATTCGAACTCGCATTCGCATTCGCAAATGTATAATAAATAAATAAAATAAAATAAAATGATTTTGCCAACCCTAAAATAAGCTTAAGCTTGTGTTATGGGATACTAACCCATCAACACTATATTTTATGATAAATACATGTATAGATAAGACCCAGTAAAAATATAAAAAGATCATTTTTCAACTTTCCAGGGCTGGGGATCGAACCCAGAACCTTCGGATTCTTGACCATTATTACGCCACGGAGGTCGAGGAAAAAATTTTAAATTCGTAACATCCCTGATACTAAGTATTTCGAATTAAAAAGGTATGCGATAACTACTCACGGGTTGGGTTTAGGCACGATGTGGTTGCTTTGCGAGACTATGACAGATGGGGCGCTGGGCGCGCTCGGCGGCTGCTGCGCGGTCGGGTGTGGATTCGACTGTGTGACCTGCTTATTTGAATCCATTTCTGAAAAAAAAATAGATTTGATAACTGGAAATTCAATTTAATGTTATAAGCCTGGGCTACGCCCAACTTTATGCAATTGTCGTAGTTTATAAGTAATTTTTTTTTACATTAAACAGTTTACAATCAAGCAAATAAACGTTTAGTAAGAAATCTGTATTGCGTCATTATAATTCATTCATAAAAAATGTTTGCGATCGAAATCCAATAGCATTTATCCAGAATTTGCAGACATACAGCCAGAAGACATAATCAGCATAAAAAGAATAACGTCCTCAGTCCACCACTGGCTCTGCACTTCCCGTACTGGCGAACAACAATAGCTGCCATAGTGTTCACACTCACCCGTGCTGTAAGTAGGCACGTATAAGCGCGGCAGCTGCACCACGTGCAACTGCGGCTGCGGGGACGCCACGGGCGACGCTTGGCTCGCCTTTATCAGGAGGTTGCCCGACGCGTCCAGCGACAACGTTAGCGGACCTGACACGAAAAGGGGCTTTTTGTCTATGGATTCTTTGTACATCGACATCTTTGTATATTTTATGGACAAAGTGATTAATAAGACATCATAATGAATGTCCGCGCAGTTTGAAAAATGCACAAAATGAGAAAGCAGTGAGAAAAACTAGTAAATACTCAAACCGTGCGGACTATTATAATGCCTGTCATCTTTGGGGCAGAAAAGCCACCAACAGCAGGCTTGTTCTTGCAAAGTCATGTAGTATAATAGGTTACGGGGTTATAGCTGTACATAATAAGGGGTGTACATAATTTGGGGTAGCCAAATTGATCGCTTCTGTCACTTGTTCGATAGGCCTTAGATACTCGTAAATCAACTGTATGTGAATCCCTCCGGGCAATGTACAGTCGGGGGCAGTTAAAACTGACCCCTTTGTCTTTAAGAGCCGTACGGTAGGGGGTCAGTTTTATTTGCCCCCGACTGTACCTGTGTATTATAATTATTAGACTATACCGGAAAACTAAATGACAATAATCATAATGTAAAAAGGAAGTTCAAATTCTGATTAATTACTTAGCCTAAAGTAGCTTGTCATTATTCATAATGCCCGGGTATTATGAAGAATATCTCAATTTATCATTTGCTCCATAAAATATACATCGATTATACAAAAATGACAATGTACGAAGACACCATTGAAGCCTTTGATCGAAACAATAGTATATTATGCAACTAGTGAATAAAAGACGGATTTACTTCGAGGGCCATAGGTGAATCACGAACAACTGAAGGATTCTAATGACTGAATCACGAACGTAGAGAGTAATTCATGATGATTGGAGCGTTAGAATCCTGAGAGATGCGAGTGATTTATGTCCCTCGATATAAATCCGTTTTATTCAAAAGTTGCATACTGTACTTTATACCATGACTACGAGAAATAGAAGGATTTAAGCGAAAATAGACATTAAATGAAGAAAAAGATATACATTTAAAAAACTGATTCCCGACTACGATCCTTATACGGCTGACAATGTATATTTTTGAAATGTGCTAATCAGCCTTTCATTTGATACCGTACTCGATATCGAAACAAAAAATAATCATTTTTGAATCACTTTTTTGTATGTAACATTCGTTATACATACATTTTTTATTATGCTTAAGTCACCCGTACAATAATTACAAATAGGTTGACATATCATTTGTGAAAATCGGACAACCATTCGGATGCTATACATGCTATACGTAATACGGTGGAACAGACATAAATACCCACATATACAGGGTGTTTTTTAAAGTAGAAAGGATGCCAGTTCCTTTCTACTGGTGAAAGTACTCATGAATATGAGCAACATTTTGTATGGGATCAACTCAATCCAACCGAAAAAAAATCAACTGTTCCATACTATTTTACAATACTTAGAATCCCAAAATGTATGGAACAGCTGATTTTTTTTTCGAATAATGCTGGCAACATTATTTCAGTGTTCAGTTTTCAAATTGGTTTTTTCTTTTTCACTTTTTAGTTCCGAGAGAATAACCAGTTACTTAAGCTCTAAATGTTTTGGGATGAAAACAAAGTTTTTTGAGTAGATGAGATGAAAATATGTTTATAAGTAATTTCGCAATTATTAACCACTCAGTCGCACGCGAAATGCATTTTATTCATCGTTACTGCACTACGATACGGTTCAGAATGTCGTCTCCAGATCTATAATCGATGCTAAAGTACATATTATTATAGTCACCTGTTGAGTTGTCTCCGAGGTTTCGCTTCATCAGCGTCACACTCTTCAACAGAGCGTTGCTAAGCGCGGTCGAAGTCGGTGTTTGCACGTTGTTCATCGAGACGCCACTCGATATCACTTGTACACCACTAGACGTCGTCGGCAGGTTTATTATCGACGCTATGGCGTTATCTAACGCCTGCTGAGTAGTGAGGTTGGGAGTGCTGAGAGAGATGCCTTGCACGCTGTTGGTAAGGCTCTGGGTAGTGGCGGATATGGCCTGAGAGGGGTGGGGCGAACTGGGCACTTGGCTCGGTAAGCTCTTGTTAACTGCTGTGAATGCTGTCCATTGCCTGTGGTCGCCTGTAACACAGACACAATTTGTAATCATAGTCCTACATCGGTTCAGATGTTTCGCTACGAATGTTACGGGAAATGTACCTGCATATAATTAACCCATAAAACGCATTAAAAACAATCATGTCTTGAAATACATTCAACCGACTGACAGGTACTACTACTTATGACAGGTAATGTTTCGAGATTGCATCTATATACATTTATTGCCTGAATCGTTAGTCAGATTTTGAAACATTAGGCGTCGTTTAATTTAATTTGTCCCAAATACAAAGACCGATAGCAAGCCGAAAAGCGATCCACTACTTGTTAGCACTATCTTTAATGTTCCACCAGGCTAGGTGCACTCCGGAGTTTAGGTATGAAGCAAAGTTACTTAAAACAAGGCTTATTCATAGACATAAGACTCAAATTGCTGAAAAATGTAATGCTTGTGATGAAGGGATACGGACCGTCGCTTCGCAGTCGTAAGGCACATTTTGGCTCGTTTGGCGCACGCTAGACTAATAAGTCGAACGTCATAAGCGCGGCGTGCAAATGAAATTTGAATTTAGTTCGCTGTTACTGGGTTTAATTCAGCAAATTTCCTATTCAAGAGTGATTCTTCCGTACTTTAGTACTACTACGTAATCTGTGGTTCCATCCATACCTGTATCAGCGTGCGTAGACTTGAAAGCCCCTCCAGTAGGCTGGAACACCTTGGATCCGCCCGGGCTCGATGCTGTGATACCACCCAATAAATTGTCCGAGGAGCCAGCCCTAAAACAAACATATAATAAGTCTAAGCTATTAGGAATCGCTAGCTATAAAGCTGTAGAGAAAATCACAAGTAAATCATATAAATATTTGTCATCTCATATATTCGAAAAATATGTCTTATAATCTCTAATAGTATAAATACCTCGGGAATGAAAAATAAAAGACAGGGAACAGGAAAAGGGACGAATTAACTGAACACGAATGTAAACTATACAAGAAGATACTAAAATAATGTTGACAGTACAGCAAAAAGAAAAAAAAAAGCAATATAATAGTACATTACTGCAGAGGCCGGGAAATATGGCGTTGATGGACGAGTAGTTGACAATAATTACGAGTCCGGCAATGCTATTCCCGCCGAAGCATGCGTAGTGCTTTTCTCAATAAATGTGAGGAAATCATTAAAGAAATAACCAGAAATATGTAAATATTTATCAAAAGCAATTAATGTTTACTGCGTATCTTCGCACTTTAAAAAAAGAAACTGCTTTCCCGCGTTTTTTAGTGCAAAGAAAACATAGCCCATACGGCCCGGTCATATTTTACGCAAAAAAATGTAATACCGTAGATTTTCTTTTCTATCGCAACGAAAATAAAGCATATTTTCGTGTGATTTTATAACAACATTATTTTAATAAAATAAAACATAAAATAATGCTCGAAGAGTGCATTTTTTATTACGTGGTAGCGATTGGCTGTATGACAAGTTATGGAACTAAACGCTTAATGTCTTTGCTAAATTTAAAAACAGAATTGTCATCTGAAACGTCAATGTCACAGTCTTGTCATTCTGAATACACTTTATTCGTCTTTTTGTTTTGAGCAGCGGCCAGGGATAAATTTTCATACTACTTTCCTGGCCTAGTCCAACAAAGTAATGCACGAGCCAAGAATTACAAACTTCGTGTCTTCTTTTCACTACAATAATGCCTACATTTCCGAGCATGTTTGAGAAAACATATTTTACAAATTAGTGCTGTTAGTGGGGGCACAATATGAGCGAAAGTTATAGAAATTCAATATACCTGGCTTTAATCGGCTTAGGTCGCCTAGTATGGTCGTGGTGCGGCAGGTAGTCCCTCCCGTCGAGTCCCTCCGAGTCCGAATCGGTGACCTTTTCGCCGCACTTGAGGTCGATGTGCACCTCTGGCGGCGGCGCTGGGGGCTCCTCGATCAAGGATTGTGGCATCTAGAACAATTAAATTATTTATTTTATATTTAGCCGATAAAAATTTTGAAGATTTTATTCATTCTGTACTGTATGTATTTTTTATTATTTTTATTTCGCAATATCTTTTTTAGCCTTTCCTATCTAGTTGATCCACTATTAATTTGAGGAAATCATAACGAACATCTTTTGGGCATATGAAAGAAAGTCCTTTGTAAGTACATATTAAAGTATTCTAATATTATATAAATTAAATCCAAATTTTATATTTATATATTTCGTAATATATTCACCAAATGTAAAGAATATCAAACTTTTTAGTGTCGGTACAGTTCTGAAGTTATTTTTTTAGTAATTGTTATACTTCTTTTTATTATTTATCTTCTTTTCTTATGCCAACTATTTCGAAAAATTACTTGTTCGTCATCGCTGAGTTGCGGCGAAGCGACGTGAGGATAGCCGGCGACCGTGACCGGCAACTCCATTCCCGCGCCGCCGCCGGCCGTAATGCTCGCTTCTGAAGGCGTCCGAGGACTCTGCACAAACAAACATCTTATAAATTCCTAAAATCACAACCTATTAAGTACCTACTTACTAGCTGATACCCGCGACTTTGTTCGCGTGGACTTTATGACGTATTAATAAAAATAAGAAAATACTTGTAGCAGTGTTATATGTTAAAAGTCTTTTTTTTTCATATTGTAAAGTTTGAAAATTTTCTTTATAAATTATGTTGGGAGTCTTTCCTTCGGGAGCCAATATGAAAAGAAGTAAGAACTGAAGCGTTTCTAACCCTGGTGAAACCAGGCCACATAAAGTTGGCCATGCGAAAAACCAGTCTTTAGGTCGACACCAGCGGCTTTAAGCGTCTGACCGTGCGACTTATTTTTCGTCATAGTCAAGAGTTTCCCTCAAGGATTTCCATACGAAAGCCGTGCCATTTCCAATTCACAGTGGGGCAAACTACTAATATAATATATTCTTCGTCTAGTAGTTTGCCCCGTACTTTGAACTCGCGAACCCCATGTCTCGACATATTAGGCCTTTAGAAATAGGACGTTAAATTCACAAAGCATGATGTAGTTCTGTATTTTTGGTATTGGGGTAGTGTGAATTTAAATTTGCAACTTTGAAAAACCTGTGGAAACTGAAAAACTCGAGAAAATATTAAGAAATTTTGGGAATTTTTCACTATTTGCTCTCTAGGGCCAAAAGTATGTATTTATTGCGAACAATGTTTTCTACGCTTATAAATTGTATGAAATTTTCTACAATTTGAGAAAATTGCAGCTCTATTAACCCCATAGAAGCATTTCTAAGATGACCAATTTTTCTACAAAATTGTTATTTGCAGGTTTTACTCACTCATTTTGCGAAATATTGGAAAAACCACTTATCCCACGAAGAAAAGTCACAAAAAATATTTTTTAGGAAATTTAATTAGCTTTTATTACAGGCCAAACGAAGTTTATGAGAATAGCAATTCACTCACAATCTCAAAAAAACGAAAAGAAGGTAAAATAGGTTAAGAAACAAAAGACTAAAAAGCTAAATTCGCAAAGCGCTAAGCTAGAAGCTAAATTCAAAATACGCATTAATACACCTAATTTCATGAAGCTCCAATAAAAGTTACTCGAGTTATCGTCGAAAAAACAAACATTCGTAAATATATACAAACTCGAGATTGTTTAAGTAGACTCGGAGAACATCGCGCACTTCGCTCGCTCGTTCAATAAAATGAAGATATCATTATTATTTCAGCCGCATTACGTCCACTGCTGGACATAGGCCTCTAACAAGGATTTTCAAAATGACCGATCTAGAGCGGCCTGTATCCAGCGCTTGCCAGTGACCTTGATCAGGTCGTCTGACCACCTTGTGGATGGATGTCCTAGGTTTCGCTTGCCAGCGCGTAGTCGCCCCTCGAGAACCTTTTTGCCCCATCAGTTCATCGCGCTGTAACACAGCCACTTCAACGAGCAAATCCACACCGGGCTATGTCAGTGATTTTGTTCTCCTGTGAATTTATAATTTCGGTTCGATCACGCAGAAAAATAAACCGTGCATATCTACTTCACAGCACGTTGAACGACCTTGAGCCTTAGCAAGGGACCACCTTTCAAAACAGTAAGTCACCACTGGTACCACCCATTGATTGTAGAGTTTACTTTTGAAATACTGGGGTATTTTGGACAAGAAGACACTGCGTAGTTTTTCGTATGCTGCCTAGCCGAGTTTAATTTCTTTTAAACACCTTCTTCTCGAAGCTCGAACTTCCAATCTGGATCAATAGAGCCAAGTAGATATTGGTCTACAACTTCGAGGGTAGAATTCCCGACAGAAACAGTTAGGGGCGCAACGTAGACATTCGACATTACTTTCGTTTTGTAAATGTTCATTTTAAGGCCCGCAGGTTGGGAAACTCGATTTAGGTCTCCGAGCATAGTACGAGCCCACCATGGATTCAGCAATGACAACAATATCGTCAGCAAATCGAAAGTGTTATAATCGCCATTGATATTAATGCCAAGTCCTCACTTCAGAAGCTTGAAGGCATCTTCCAGTGTAACGGTGAACAGTCTCGGAAATATAACGTCTTACTGTCTCATTTGCAGTGAAATCAGAATAATATTTGAATTGAATTTAATGAGTTGCCTCTTACGACACCTGTGGGAGAGTAATGGAGTGGTGATAAATCATATTCTACTCTGCCTCATCACAGACTTCAATATTTTTTAAATTATAAGATCATTTGAAATCAATTCCTATTATTCAATAACAGAAATAGATAAAACTATTCTTACATTTTTATCAAGTCAAATGGACGTATATTTTTCAAGAAACAGAAATTGTGAATTTTATAAAATTATAACTGTCGTAAATTTGCCGAAACTAACTTCATAGTTTTTTCTTTTTTTGTACCGCTAAACATTTTTTTTTTATACGTCCGTCGGTTAATTAGAATATTTACCGAGAAAATATATAAATAAGATTTTTCGTAATATTTTTAAACAAAACAGACGTACTTATATGCACTATCACATTTTGTGCAATACCTAAGAGGAAATGTACTCGTACAATTTGCACAAAAACTGGAATATGATTTGCAAATTTCGGAAACTTGGTGTGGAAGGGGTACATTCCCTTCCACGGATTAACAAAATGGCCGCTGATAGTCAACTGCATAAGATTTGCCTAATAATCGATATCTTGATCATATGTATTTTAATCCAAGATGGCGTCCTGATTAAAAAACAGCCAGTTTAGTGAAATTTAACAGCTCCACATAAAACCACAGGCAGCTTGCAGCCTGCACAGCGCAGTGGCCGAATCTAGTATACCACCATAATATTATTACCAAAACAATTATTTGAAAGTACGATAATTTAAGATTAAGCATCAAACAAACTTTGTTTCAATTTTATATGCACGTTTTTACAGCGTAGCGTATACAAACATATGAAGCATATTACTCAAATTTCTACTCGCGAGATTCTTTTCGAAAAGTTGCAAAGACATTTTCAAATGAATAATTCTTGTCACATCACTAGTTCTGCTATGTTGAAAACGTCATTGCTCCTATTGTTTACATAAAAGTTAATATATCACTTTGAAAAGTACATATTGAATCGTAAATTCATTAGTTACGAGTATATTCGTAAAAAGAAGGCCTACTTAAGCATATTATATTTTTAGACACTTAATTCTCTGAATGATTTGATTTTTCAACCACATTCAATGTTTCGCGCGTAATATCTGCAGGAAATCTAGTGGCACAGGTCCATCCTTAATCGCCTCGCAACGGACACTGCGGGGATGGGGGCGCCGGGGCGATCTTTTTTTAAATGGCTGGTTAGAGTCAATATTTGTAAAATAATTCTAAAAAACTAACAAATTGTTCTTATAAATAATTAATGGCTCTTATTAACTGACGCGTTTTGACTTACTCAATATGCTGCACTATTTATAAATTGAATTATAATTGTATATATTAAGGTTGGGGAAAAAGTATTTTCGCATATAGTATGTATGAACTTGTAATAAAACCACTTTGGCTATACTATTTGTACCTGGCTGGTTTTGGTATCATTTAAAAGTTTAAATTTTAAAGAAGATAATTCCAAATTCAAATTAGGAAAATGCGTGTTTTTCATTTGTTTTTCTTACCGTCAAGATGAGTGAATCTAATGAAGAAATTAGATAAATTTTAAAATTTTACTATCAAAAAGGTAAAAATGCAAGGCAAGCCGCGAAAAAAATTTGCTATGTTTATGGACCTAGTGCAGTGTCTGTGAGAGTAGCACAAATTTGGTTTAAGCGTTTTCAATCTGGAAATTTTGATGTCAAAGATGCATGTCGCTCTGGTCGCCCTCTTACGGATAAAATGGATGCTATTTTTGAAAAAGTGGAGCAAGATCGGCATGTCTGTAGTTACGACGTAGCTGAAGAACTGGGAATTGACCACAAAACAGTTTTGGCGCATTTGAAAAAAATGAGTACACAAAAAAGCTCGATATTTGGGTACCTCACGAACTCTCTGAAAGAAACCTAATGAACCGTGTACTCATTTGTGATTCTTTATTACGACGTAATGAGACCGAACCATTTTTGAAGAAATTGATAACTGGTGATGACAAGTGGATCACTTAAGACAAGAACGTGCAAAAAAGGTCATGGTCAAAGGCCGGTCAAGCTTCACAGACTGTGGCGAAACCCGGGTTAACTCGCAACAAGGTGATGCTGTGTGTGTGGTGGGATTGGAAGGTCATTATTCATTATGAGCTGTTACCACCAGGCAGGACCATCGATTCAGAACTCTACTGCAAACAACTGATAAGATTAAAGCAAGAAGTTGAGAGAAAGCGGCCGGAATTAATCAACAGAAGGGGTGTGGTTTTCATCATGATAACGCTAGACCTCACACATCTTTAACCACTCAGCAAAAATTAAGAGAGTTTGGCTTGGAGGTGTTAATGCATCCGCCGTATAGTCCTGACCTGGCACCTTCAGATTTCCACCTGTTTCGGTTTCTTCAGAATTCTTTAGGCAGTGTCAGGTTAACATCACGAGAGGACTGCCAATACTACTTGACGCAGTTTTTTGATCAGAAGCCCCAAAATTTCTATAGCAATGGGATCATGTCCCTACCTATAAGATGGCAAAAAGTTATCGAACAAAATGGTGCCTACATACTTTAGTTAAATGTAAATAAACTATATTAAAAAATGTTTTGAATTTTCATATAAAATGCGAAAAGACTTTTTCCCCAACCTATTATACCCAGATAAACGTGTATTAATTTAAGTGTTAGTCAGAGGTATGTTTAATATTTTTTTTATTGAGTGAAGTTGATTCAATTATGTAAATGACCTTATTAAAGTAGCACAAGATAGTTCAAAATTAACATATATTTTTTGTAGGCGTAACAAATTATATTTCTTTGAGATACAGGTTTATAAAAATCGTCAGTTTACCCTATACGCAGCCTTAAGAGATCATATTCGATCATCAGTGTGGAAAGCTTCTACACTGTATATATACATATTTTTCTTACAAGACTCAGTCAAGAAGACATAAGTAAGATGACGCAAGTTAATGAGTTCATTACAGGTATGATAAAAAAAAGTTACCTGCGGCATGGATCCGGTAGGGTCCCGACTGCTTGAAGATTTTCTACGGTCTTTGTTGCACCATTTCCATTCAGGGTGCGCCTTAAAATGGGCTTCTTTTACCTGAAAAAGATTCTATTCGCGTAAAAAGTAACAAAACCACCTTTAAGTATACTTTTAGGTAGATCAGGAAGCTAGGAAAAATAACATATGGAAATGTACTTGCTGTTTGTTCTCCAACGTTAATCGTTGAGGTTAATCAAGGAAATGGAATTCTTTAAAGGCGACGGAGAAGCGTCCTGACATTATTTTTATCTTCCGTAAGTTTACATTTGTCACCCTTGGCTTTATCTACCCCGTGAGACATAAAGTATGTATGTATTAGCAAATTGGTAACAAATCTGAACTAATGTTATCTGGGTCTTGCGAGGCTACTACAATAAAATGCGGATTTCGATTTCGAGAAGTTAAATTCACATACAACCACTACAACAAGAAAAAATGTCAATAGCTTAAGGCCATAAAACGTGTTCTACGAAGCTACCTCGCTGGCCAGCTCGTTGTACTTCTGCTTCTCCTCCGGTTTAAGCGAGTACCACCACTCGCCCAGTATCTTGCTGACGGTGCGGTTGTCCTGGTTGGGGTGCAGCTGGTGCACCATCTGCCGGTGCCGCTTCGAGAAGATCATGAACGCGTTCATCGGTCTTCTGATGCGGCGCTCCTTCTGAGAAAGTAACATTTTATGTCATATTTAGAGATCGTTCAATCGTTCAATCTTCGACTAGAACAGCTGTGTACTTAGGTAATACGCGTAAAACCAGTGCAAAGTGCTAACGAATCACACCGTCGACACGTACGAGTAACTTCGGCCGGCCGCGATGACCTAGATCGGTGAGTCATTGAACACGGTATGTTTACGTACTACGACGGATAATTGTTAAGGCGACGCTCTATCCTGCCTTAACAATGAACACTCCATCCAAAACCATTCAGATTAAAACTGAAACCGAACGGTACCTCTATGATCGGTATAAAGAAGAAAAAGAAGAACGGCTGAAACAGCAAAGTCTTATTGAAGACCTCAAGAATCAAAATGAGATTCTTCAACAACAGCTGCTATGTGCTCTAGAGCCCAAAGCAACAGCCCCAACAGCTCCAAGCATGGAGACATCTACATCGCATGCTGAATACGGCATTGACGAGGAAGAACTAGCAAAGGAAACTGAGTGGATACGAACAAAATCAAGGAAAAAAAGAAAATTGAATGTATCGCCCACCCTCTCGCCGCAGCAAAAGGAAACTCCCAAGATAGAAAAAGTAAAAAAACCTCTTCCACCACCTCCTATTATTGTAGATGGTGTTGATAATTACCAAAACTTTTTTGACTTTTTGTCACAGGACCAATCTACTAACACCTTCAACATAAAAATGTTAAATGGTGATAGCGTGAAAATAAATGCCTGTAATGAAGAATCGTACAGAGCTATCACAAAGATTTTGACAACCAACAATTGCCATTGGCATTCTTATGAGAATAAACAAGAGAGGCCAATCAGGGTAGTGGCAAAAAAATTACCTTCTACCTGCAAGCCAGATAGAATAATTGAAGACCTCAAGTCGAAGGGTCTAAAAATGGAAGGTGCGGTGAACAAGCTAACGATAATTCAACAAACCGCTTGGAACAATACACCTCAAAGTATAAAAAGGACACTAAAAAATAGATACCCAAGAGAAATTAGAGATTTGATCATCGAAAAAAGGAGACAAAGGAAATTTTGGCATCAATCCAGATCCCCAGAAGATAAGAAAAAGTTTAACAATCTTACCAAACAACTCAGACGAGTAATACAAAATCATCTTGATGAGAGTAGAAACATGCAGTTCCAAAAACTAACTAATGATCGCAGCACTAATTACTCACTCTGGAAAGCCACTAAGTCCATGAAAATGCCAATGGACCAGATAGATAGATAGATAGATAAATTCTTTATTGTACATAAAAAGACACAATTAAAATACAGTAAAAAAAAACACAATAGTACAAAGGCGGACTTATCCCTGTCAGGGATCTCGTCCAGTCAACCCTACAACCAGAGGAGATAACTACAAAAGTGGGGTGGAACATTGTACAATACTTACACGCTAAAAACTTAATACTAATCAAAATTAAACCTGGAAAATGGGCAATAAGCAATGAACAGAAAGCTTCAAGATTTGCTGAACATTTAGAGGAAATATTTAAGCCGAACGAAAGTGAAATAAATGACGAAACGATGTGTGAGGAGCCAGATGATTATATTGACAAGCAAGTAAATATAAAGCTTGTTACGCCGAGAGAAGTCCAACGGGAAATTAAACAAAATATCAATCCCAGAAAGTCACCTGGTTTTGATCTCATATCAGGAGACCTTCTGCATAATCTTTCGCGCAAGGCTTTGGTAAAGCTGACGAACCTCATCAATGCTGCACTAAGACTAAAATACGTACCAGACTTGTGGAAAGTTGCAGAAATAATTATGATAGCCAAACCAGGAAAACCGCCTAACGAAGCTACGTCATACAGGCCTATCTCTTTATTGCCTGTAATGTCGAAATTATTCGAAAAACTTTTAATAAAGAGGTTGAATCCAATTATTGAAGCCAAGAACCTTGTACCAGAACATCAATTTGGCTTCAGAGAAAAACACTCAACAATAGACCAAGTACATAGGATTACAAATATAATTGAAAAAAACCCTTGAAGGCAACAACGTCTGCTCTACGGTTTTCTTAGATGTAGCACAAGCTTTCGACAAAGTATGGCATAAAGGCCTTATCAAAAAACTGAAGAAAATGCTCCCTAAAAACTTTGTTGACATAATAACATCGTATCTATCAGATAGAGTTTTCAGAGTGCGGCAAGAAACTGATTATTCTGAACTTAAGGCAATAAAAGCTGGAGTACCTCAGGGAAGTGTTTTGGGCCCGGTCCTATACCTATTATACTCCTGTGATATTCCTTATTTAGAAAACAACACCATTGCGACCTTCGCCGATGACACGGCTATAATGGCAGTCGGAAGCACCCATGCGGAAGCTGCAAAAAAGGTCCAAGTAGCTGTTAACAAAGTTCAAAACTGGATAAAACGATGGAGAATCAAACTTAATGAATCAAAATCAATTCACGTGAACTTTACAAACAAGCAAGACTAATATCATCCCATATACATCAATGAAAAACAAATACCGTACGAAGACACAGCAAAGTATAAAGGTATGACCCTAGACGCAAAGTTGCGCTGGAAAGCTCATGTCAAGAAAAAAAGAGGAGAACTCGACATACGGTATCAGAAAATGCAATGGTTGCTTGGAAGACACTCTACCTTGTCAATTAAAAACAAACTACTCTTGTATAAACAAGTCCTTATGCCAGTATGGACTTATGGCATACAGCTGTGGGGCTGTACTAAACAAAGCAACATAGATATCATCCAACGATTCCAAAATAAAGTGCTGCGGGATATTGTTAACGCTCCGTGGTATGTAAGAAACGACGACCTGCATCGGGACCTTAACATACAGTTCGTTGACAAAATTATAAAAAAGTACGCCGAAGCACACGAGTTTAGGTTGCTTCACCATGTGAACGTTGAGGCGATCCAGCTCCTCGACAACACAGACATTGTGCGAAGACTAAAAAGAACTTAACCGTTCGAACTAGTGTAGCAGTGACATATGTGTATAATAGTGAAAAATAGAGACAATGAAAACTAAAGCCACATGAACAGAGTGCCTTCCCCTTAATAGAGACAGTAAGAAAAGTGCCGATGGACACATTCTTATTAAATAAGTATTTTATAAAACTAGGTCAATGATAAATTACTCATTAGTCTGAGTTTAGGCTAGATCGTAATACAATTAACGTATTTATTTATTCAGAATATAGATACGTTAACACACAGAAAATAAAAAATAAAAAAATTTAGAGATGCACATAATCAAGCAAACAAACGTTGAATATAGTCACAGGTATGGCACTTCATAGAAGCGGAGTATCATTTATGTTTACTACTACTACAATCGAAACTATACATCCGTGCACACGTCAATATGTGTGTTCGCCCCTATTAAACGCGACAATGCGAGTACGTGGGAGAGGTGCGGAGACGGGGAAGAACGGGGACGCATATTGTGACCCTAGGAGGTTTTGTTCTGTATGTAATACTTATATAAACTTTTCAATTCATGAAGTAGATGCTTCTAATCGCGCGCAGGTTGACAACGCGCTACAAAACGTGCCTTACGAAGCAAGTAGTAACGAGATATATTTTTATGCTACTTAATGGTAACTTATCTGTGAGCCACGCACGGGATTTGTCAGCTAGTGTAAGAGCTAATATTGAATATGCCTTCTGTCATATTGAGCTCTTTGATTTACTCTCTTATTCATAAAAAAATCTGTCTCTTCACCTCCATCAGTTATATAGTGAGTAAAGTACAGACAGAGAGCAGGTTTTTTATTAACACGGCGATTAAATAATAAGTTTATCATCACCATGCCATACGGCATGTAACTGCAGAATCCTACACTTCAATGATAATTTTTTTAACACAGTATGCGGCAGTCATGGTCAAGCTTTATTTCTGGGGGGTTCCGTACCCAAAGGTTAAAAACGGGACCCTATTACTAAGACTCCGCTGTCCGTCCGTCCGCCTGCCTGTCACCAAGCTGTATCGCATTAACCGTAATAGCTAGACAGTTAAAATGTTCACAGATGATGTATTTCTGTTGCCACTATAACAAATACAAAAAACATTATAAAATAAATATATTAGTGGGGCTCCCACAAGAAACGTGATTTTTATAGATAGTGGTACGGAATCCTTCGTGCGCAAGTCCGACTCGCACTTGGCCGGTTATTTATTTTATAGTCAGTACCTTATCGCCAGTGGCAGCGGCAGGTGAATTAAGCGAAGAGAGACTCTGCGACCGCCTTTTGTTAGAGTCCTCACCGCCAGTTGTGTCTTCGCCTTCGATGAACACGTCGTCGTCATCTTCCGCGCACATAGGTGGCGCTGCTTCGCCTGAAACAACAATGTTATTGCTGAAAGTGTAGCCTATTCAGGATTCATATGGAACGTGGAAGGGACACACCCGTAATAAATCAAACCACGGTCTATACTAGATCTAGATCTATCAAATCACGGTCTAGACTATAGTTTAATTAAATTAAAATAACAGCCAAAAGACAAAAAAAAAAGGGCAATTTGTATTTGAAATGTCGTTTTTTTTTTGTGCTTTTTAAATTTATTATACTATAGTGATCTCGTATAGCCCGTGATTCGATTTATAACGGGTATGTCCCTTCCACGTTGTATATTTGCTGCCTTATTTTTCAAGTGGAGGTCCATAGTCTCTACCTATCAGTGTGAGAAACAAGAATGATAGTGTGAATGAATATTCTTTCTAGACCTTCAGGGTTAAATATAGTCATTCTTCACTGCATTTTGCTATGCTAATTAATTGGCACCCATCTCTAGGTTAGTGTAGTAGTTAGCTCGATAGTCCATTATCGATAGTCTATCGATATTTTGAATAAAACCAATGCTTTTGATAGTATCGATCCTGACGATGAAGAAACTATCGAAACTATCGATAGTATTGCTCTATAAATATATAGGGACAAATAACACTGATCGAGCTAGTCTAAAAGTAAGTTCGAGACTTGTGTTATGGGGATACTAACTCAACGATACAATATTTTATTACAAATACATATAAAGATAGACATCCAAGACCTATGACAATTTGAAAAAGGCCATTTTCCAACTTGCCCTGACCGGGGATCAAACCGGGACCTCTGGGTGGCGGACTAGCATGGTGCCCGCCCACTACGCCACGGAGGTCGTCAAAAAAGATATCGATAGTTTTTTCGTCGTCATCAATCGATTCTATCGATAGTATCGGTTACCAATCGAATAGTATAATAGGTTACCAACCAACAATACTATCGTTAGTATCGATAGGCCTGTCGATAGTTTGGCATTTTTCGATTGTAACTAACGATTGTAATACAATCCATTTTTCGGAAACACTAGATGGGGCGCATTTAAGTAACATTGGTGATTTTGCTGCCTCTCTAATCGGACTCCGGCTTTATTCCGCCCAGTCGACTCCGGGATGCATAGTAAACTAGTAAATATTTGTATAAATAAATAAAAATAAATAAAAAAGCCAAAAAAAAAACTGTGCAATCGATATTACTTTTGACATTTTTTCCCATTTATATTATTTTGGAAGTCGCCTCTTCGGTGTAGGCCTCCCCATTCTTTTTTCACTCTTTTCTGTATCTTGCTTGCTTCATCCAATCTAGACTACATCTTTTCTTAAAGACGTCAGACCAGCGCATTCTTGGCCTCCCTTGCTTCCTTTTTCCGTCTCTGAGATCCATTCCATGGCTCTTTTTGTCTATCTTTCATTATCTAATCTGCATGCATGTTCAGCTCATTTCCATTAAAGTTTCCTTATTCTTTGTATTACGTTCGTGATCCTAGATTTCCTTCTTATCGATTCATTAGTTTTTCTATCTGTATACATTATATTACGCTTGTATTGTTTCTAGAGCTTTCGTAAGACACGGGCGTGGCCCGACCGCATAAAAATTACTCGAGCTCCTCTGTGTTTCGGAAGACAAGACGCGTAAGCCGTTGGTCAAGATATGTCAGATGCCTTTACGCAGCCTGAAAAATCTGACACCAGTGTTGGCTACTTACACACACGAAAAGCAAATAATCAATCTCGCTTGTTTCCCGTAGGGGTAGGCAAAAGACTATAATAATAATAATACAGGGTTGCATGGGCTAACCATCCTTTCCACCAACCAACCTCCACAATTGGCTTGTCAACTAAATAATATAAATGTTTTGTGCATGGTTTTAATCAAATATATAGATAATTTCAAGAAGTCAATTTGAATAAAAAGTTCTAAGTATTATCAGGATTTTTTAAAATAATTTTAAACTTTATACCGACGAAGTGACGACACACAGCAATCGAAGTTTACATTTTTCGTATGCCTGCACAAAAAAAAAACAATGACAGCGGTCATCTGTCAATGTCACCTGTTTAAATTACTTTTGTTATATTGGTTGTAGTCATTTGACGTATATGTTGTAGGGAGATGACAGAGACTGTGACAGTAGTCAGTACAGTACTGAACGCGGAAATTGTAAATCTTAATCGTGATTTTACTTCCTCAAATAAGCTTGACCTTGCTTGAAAGTGAAGATCATATCTAAATAAGTAAGACCTTATTTAAAATATGATTAGAGAAACCTTCTCCTAGAGGCTATTCCTAGAAAAGGTATGCGAATAAGTTTTATTTTTTTTTTCAAATTACTTGACAAGCGCATTCAACTTAAAACTAAGTAAAGAACTAATGCAAGCATAAAAAAGTAAAAAAAGCCATACGTTTAAAGGTAAAGAAGTGTGTTAAAAGTGAAGAGCTGGTGCACACTGCACGTGCTAGGTTTCCGAAGAACCTGTATTACAGGTCACCAGAACTCGTCATTTATATATATAAAAAGAAGAAACTGAATGAATGACTGACTGACTTACACATCAACGCACAGCCCAAACCGCTGGGTCTAGAGACTCCGAATTTGGCACATAGGTGCCTTATGAGGTCTAGGGGTGCACTAAGAAAGGATTTTTCAAAACTCCTTTCTTAGTGCACCACTAAAACGGGGGTCCAAAGTTTGTATGAAGAAACAAGATTAGTTAGACCATTTTACTTGAAACTTCGCTCGGCGGTAAATGAATAAGTAAATGAATGAGTAAGTGTTTCAGGATTTTTCTACATTCAACCCCTAATGGGGTGAAACGGGGGTAATTTTTTTTTATGCAGAACAAAATTAGTTTCGGAAATAAAATATAACAATTTTTATTATAGTGTACGGTGTTAAAGTCCTAGCAGACTCGCCTTCGCCTTCATCTACGCCTTCGCCTTTGTCTTTGTCTTTGCCTGCGCCTTCGCCCTCGCCTTCGCCTTCGTCTTCACCTTCGCCTTCGCATTCGCATTTGCATTCGTATTCGCATTCGCATTCTCTTTCCGTCATTTGCTAGAGCAAGAGAGAGCGCCGGAACCCTTCAGCATGGCCTAGGTGGTCACCAAAAAATTCAAATTCAAATGTTTTTTTGGTAATTAACCTTTACAGGCATTTTTACACGTCAATACCCCATTCAATCCATCTAGTGCTTGAATTACGAAAAATCTTGAAACACTTACTTAATCATTTACCACTAGTAGTACTCTTGCGAAGTTTACAATAATATAGTCAAACTAATCTTGGTTCTCCGTACAAACTTTGTACTCCCGTTTGACTCCTTTAGGGGGTGATTTTTGGAAAATCCGTAAAAGTTAATACAAAGTAAAGATCATATAACTCACCACTACTCTCAGTCTTGATTTGATCCTCCGTCTTGACATGCGGCGTGTGCGGCGTATGCGGCGTGTGGGGGGTGTGCGGGGTGTGCGGCGTGCGGGGCGTGCGCGGCGTCCGCGGGGAGGGCGGCGCCGGCGGGGGGGAGCTATTGAGCAGCGGCACCAGCGACTGCCACGGGAATACTCCGCCTTGGACGTTGTTGGTCGATACTGCAAGAAAATATGTTTTTTTTTACTTCTAACTTGACTAATTCCTTTCCAGTATGAACTTCGACCCAACCTTAGAAAAAGAACTCCTTAGAAAGAACCTTATTCTACCTTATACAAGTCGGGTCTGACCGAATGAGGGTTTTCAAACAGACACTAGATGTCACAGTGACGTCAGGGAATAACTTGGTTATAAGCTATATTGGTTCCCCTAATATTTTATATACCTAATATAGATTGGTGCACCGACGTTTCGTACAATTTTTTTCAGAACATTTTCATTTATCCAAATTAAGTATAGTCTTATTGCTTTTCGCCTAATTTTTGTAAGCCGTATATTTATTTCCCAAAATGTTCATTAAATCTCATACTTAATAACTTCTAATATTCTTAATGAATAATAATTTATATTTCGCGCAAAAAAAGAAAACCCACAATACTGTTACGCCTAATATCTAATCATTTTTGTTCAGCAAAATAACTTCTCAAACTATTGTTATGTATTTGTTACGGTTTGATACGTATTTACGCAGACAGCAAATAAATGGAATGCAATTGTCGAGTAGACGATCCAGCTTGTCAAGCTGTTCCTCATAGGTAGTACAAGTGCCTGGACCAACATAACTTTAGTTTTAATCAAAAGAAAATTATTACGGCGCTGCAGATAATGAAGTGCCACAAACACTTTTCGACTAACTTCTACCATATGGTACTTCGAATTAAGATTAGAATCTAATATATAGACCAATATCTTTGACTACTGGACTAAAGGAAATCGTGGTACCGTTGTATATGACCAGCTGGACAGTGCTTAAATCAAGTTTGTTAATTTGGATAGTGCTCCCCACTACAATAACCTGACATTTTTTTGCATTTACGCTAAAGCCAAAATTGTTCGACCAATCCATGATACGGGTCAAGTTATCATTAATAAGAGATATTGCTTTATCAATATTATCGACGTCTATCTGTGTATAAAGCTGAAAATAGTGTGAGAGGATATTTTTAAAAATAGAAAATACAATTGTAGACAAAATACCGCCTTGCGGAACACCAGCCTCTAGGTCGCACCAGTCATATATATCCTGACCACTACAAACCTGTTGCCGTCGTCCGCGAAGATAGCTGGAAAACCAATGAATCACTGGAGGAGAAACGAATGTTGCAACTGTATAGGATATCTAGTAGAATGTCAATGTCAACAGTGTTGAAAGCGTTACTGAAATCAACTAGGGCTATAACGGTTACTTGCGTATTTTCCATCCCAGCTCTAATATAATCTGTGACCTACTGGCTGGTTATGTAATTTCAACCAAACACAGCTAAGAATCATATAATATCAACGTTATAACTAATGCACTGTAGTCAAAGCTGACAAGCCTCCGTAGCATGACACTAGCATGATCTATCATTATCTCGCTTTACGTAATAATGAGTGAGATAGCACTAGTCTGTCGCGTGATATAAACTTATTTGGGTTAATTATTGATTTATACAGCATTACAATGCCCACCTAAATTTCATCAAATCAAAATATGTGATAAAAAATTTCGCGAGCGAAGTTCAGTCTTTTTAACAATCCGGCGTTTGTATGTTTGTTCGAAGAAAACTTGAATATTTTTGATCGGAGAATTTGGTAGGCGCATAGATATAACCAATTGAGTTTTTAAGTTCGAACATGAGCCAAATCGGTCATGAGGTTGCCGAGATAGGGGTTCGCAAGTTCACAGTTCGAGGCGATCTACTAGTTTAGATATTTATCAATGGTGCCATGCTACGGAGGCAGGTCTGGGTACTTACCTATGCTAGTCGTATGCAAGGCGACGTTATGAGACGTCGGCGGCGGCAACACACAACAACAGCTGTTTACGTTATGCACGTTATCACCGTTTTCTAGCCCTCCGAATTCTGTTTCCATCGAGCGATGTTAACTTTATCTGGGTTTATCAACGTTGCCATGCTATGCTACGGAGGCAGTTCTGGTAACTTACCTATGATAGCGGTATGCGAGGCGACGCTATGCGACGTCGGCGGCGGCAACACAGGCAGCAGTTGACTGGGGTGCACTATCACAGCACTGCTGTTCACGTTATTCACGTGATCACCGTTGTCTAGCCCTCTGTGTTCCGTTTCCGGTTCGTTGTTATTCATCGACTGTGGCATCTTGTCCTCTATCTGTTATACATAAATACGATTTATGTAAAAAATAATTGTGAAAATGCAAAAAGAATATGAATGGTAGAAAGAAACACGATGCAGTTCAGTAGTATAGAAGGATAGAAGATCTGAAGTCTGCGAATAGGCTAAGTCGACATTTTCATTTCATATTTAACAGCATGTACCAGTCCACTGCTGGACTAAAGGCATTCTCCCAATAAAGGGAGGATTTACACATAATCACCACACTAGACAAGTGGATTGGTGATCAAAGTAAATGGTATAGTCGTTGCACAGATGATGCTGCTGCCCGATCCCTGTTAACTTATATAATATCACCCTCAGTCGCCTCTTACGAGACCCGTGGAAAAGGAGATATATTACATGCAAATAACTAAAGAAACTTACATGGATGGGTTCCATTGGTTCATTCTTAATGAGCACAAACTTCTTCTCAATGTTTTGCGGTATGACGTAAAACCTCTTAATATTGTCTTTGGCCTCTGTGTCCAGCACGGACAAGAATCTGGCCTGCAATGGCGCCGGTTTGATAATTCTCTTATCCTCTAAAACCCGAGTCTCGGATAGCTCCGGCGGCCGGTGTTCTATCACATTCCTATGAAGACTATTCTCTTCTTCATACTCCGAGACTCTCCTATTTAAAAAATTCTCATGATTATTCAAAGGGGGTGGCGATTCTTCGCGTCTATAATCGTGGATTCCGTTCCGTAGGTTTAAAGTTTGTCTATACAATTGTTCCTCTATGCCGTTTGAAGTTCTATGGACGATTAGGTTGTGGGGTATTTCGTTGTTGGTACTCCGGATAGGGTTAGCGATGCTTGTTTGTAGACTTGTATTGTTTAGACTGAGCGATATGCTGGAGGGTAGGTTGAGGTTGGAAGGTAGGGTTGTCGAGTATTGTTGGCTGATTGATGATTGGATTGTGCTTTGAATGGTTAATCCTGACGTTTGCACGCCTATGACGTTCGATTGACTCGTGTTGTGGAGAGCTGATGGTCCGTTTCTGTTTTCCGGCTGAAAGAGACATACTAATAACCACTCTATTCATAATGTAAAAAGGAAATTTTTGAAAAATTGAATTGGAGTGTACCTGATGGTATGGAGCCGGTGAGACTCTGATAACGCTTGTCGCAACCCCGCTTACTGGAGAACTGACTCTACCTGGCCGGACTAACTCGGGCCTGGAAGTAAGAAATGATATTAACAGAATGTACTTTGGCTTTTATAACAACTAGAATTCCAGAAATATGGGGATTTCAGTCTCTAATTATTTGTTATTTATTTTACGGCGAAGGTAAAGGTTCAGTGACGCCTTCGTTAATTTACGATTAAGCGATTAAATTTACTTTTACACTTAATGTGGTTAAAGAATCTTTATTTCTCAAAGAAAATATTACATTTTCACTTACAGAGAAATCTTAAAACTAGTATTTAATTATAATAATAATTACATTTCAAACAGTGTTGGTTAATAACACTGTTCGCCTGAACAGTGTTCTGTTACCAACTTCTGTTGTTTGGATATTGTAAGCCCAAAATATGCGAAAGTTCGGTGGACACACTGAGCAAAGCCGGCGGCCGTTGATAGCCAAGCTCACAGTTGAAGCACCTTGCGCCGACACAATCGAGGGTTTTCTGGAATATGAGACACCAGATGGCAGCACAGTGACATCAGGTCCAATTGATTATTGTTATTGGATCATCGGTTGACAGGTTTTTTAGTTCTGTCTAATAAATCCAAAAAGGGCAGCTTATGCCTGACTTCACTGTGCTGCCATCTGGTGCTCCATATTTTTGAAAACCCTCATTAATAAGCCTAACAGGCGAAGAGTCTAATGCCAAAGACCGTTTGCTCGTTCCAAGTTTTATCCCTATTGTTCAAAGCCCTGCTTTTTTACACGGCATCAAGTTATTATATTTGGGTACCTTCCTAGGTCAATTTTTTTTAGTACTGTTACGAAAATAAAACATCATAAAATAATGTTGCTTGTCACTGATCATATCCCTTTTAAACATGATTTAAGATTTATTATTGCAAAAAA
This sequence comes from Acrobasis suavella, assembly GCA_943193695.1. Classification (NCBI taxonomy): domain Eukaryota; kingdom Metazoa; phylum Arthropoda; class Insecta; order Lepidoptera; family Pyralidae; genus Acrobasis; species Acrobasis suavella. Next base: position 39,335,240 of record OW971928.1, read on the forward strand.
GAACTGATAACAAGAGCGCTCTTTGACTCCAATAAATTATGACGTCATTAGCCTTTATTTCAAACAAATCCCATTCAAGGTGTACGTTTTGACGTTTAGAAAAAAGTATCGGAGAGTATTTGGAAAGTAGCGAATTGTAACCCTCACCTGATGAGAGTATGGTGCGAAAGAGCGGGGTGTGTGTGGTGCGGAGGGTGTTGCTTGGAGCGTGGGTGCGGCGGCTGCGGGCTGGAGATGGGCACGAACACGTTGCTGCGGATCGGCGTCGGCGAGTTCACCGAGCTACTGCCCGGCGGGGACGCGCCGGGGCTGCCCGACCGGGAACTGCCCAGCGACACTAAGAAAGAAACCAAACATTTACACAGAGTCTGTAGAAAATGTATACAGAGAAAACATCAAATAAAAGTTGTACATAGACACTACTTATCTCAAAAGAGATCTCTTCCAGTAGGCCTGTGAGAGGAGATGTTTATGTAAGAGAGGCATACAGGCGTATTTATGCATAAATACAAGACAAACGTTTATTTGTATGTTATCATTTGTTAAAATTAGACAAGCTATTCGGCTCATTTCCCTTATCTCGCATGGCAGCAAAATACTTCTACGTATTATGAATACTCGAATTCAGGCGTTTTTAAGTTCCAAAATTGCACCCGAGCAAGCCGGCTTCGTTTAAAGACGAGGAACACGTGAGCAAATTCTCATTTTGAGGCAACTCATCGAAAAGTCGAGAGAATTCAACTCTCCCTTGTACATTTGCTTCGTAGACCTCCGCAAAGCCTTCGACACAGTTAATTGGTCCAAACTGTGGAGTGTTATGTTAGAAATGGGTGTACCACACCATCTTGTATACCTTATTCAATCACTCTATGAGAAGAGCTCAGCATGTGTGAGAATCGATGGGGTTGAATCTGAGAATTTCAAGACGCAGGCGTACGAAAAGGTTGCATTCTTTCACCACTTCTGTTCAACGTTTACACAGAACACATCATGCGGATTGTTCTCGAGAGATGGGATAAGGGCATGTCTGTTGGAGGGCGGGTGATTTCGAATCTAAGATATGCTGGTGACACTACGCTTCTTGCAACATCTGAAAAAGACATCAAGAACTTCCTCCAGCTATTAGAATTTACCAGCCTAAATTTTGGACTCGCAATTAACCATGAAAAGACCAAAGTAATGATAGTGGACCGTAAAAATAACAACAGACCAGTTGCTAATTGCCAAAAGGTTCAAAGTTACATTTATCTTGGTTCCACTGTGTCCAATAAGGGAAGTTGTGAGGACGAAATAAAAAGAAGCTGCACTGTGACGAGATCAGCCGTTGAAAAGCTCACGAAAATTTGGAAGGATCGCAGAATTACCAAAAACACCAAGGTTCGTCTGATGTACAGCTTAGTCTTTCCAATTTTCCTATATGGGACTGAAACATGGACATTAAGTCTGAATGAGCGGAGGAAAATCGATGCCTTAGAAATGTGGTGCTGGCGACGACTTCTTAGAATAAGTTGGACAGCCCACCACACTAATATCTTCATCTCTCGTCGATTGTGCAGTTACGAATCCTTAAACTCTTCGGCCATGTCACCCGCAAAGAAAACTCGTGGAGCGCTTGGTGATTCAGGGTCGTATTGAAGGCAAGCGTTCACGTGGTCGGTCTCCAACGAGGTGGCTAGATCTTGTCAAAGTTGTAACACAGTGCCCAACAACGGAATGCTACAAAAAAGCCGCAGACAGAGATATGTGGAGAAAAATCGCAAGAGCAGCGGCCATGGACGTCAACCTAATCCATAATCACGACCACTCTGTCAAGAGTGTACGACTAAGAAGAAGATTCGGATTCTACGGTGAACAGCTACATACATACATACATACAATCATACATACATAGACTGCTAAAATTGCCCTTCCTCTTGGCTTCGCTAAATCTATTTTAGTTAGAATATGTTTTGTCTCGTTCTTTTATTGTCAAATATTTAAATGTGGAAAAGAGACGGAACATGTTTTAACTAAAATAGGTTTCGCAATCTGTTCTTAAATTTTATAAATATGAGGGTTTAAAACAAGGTCCTGAATATGAGAGCGGACAGGATGGATGCAGTCATCTTCAGGATGTTAACTGAATTGCATGTTTTACATGACAATCAGGGAATCTTCTGTCCATAGAATATTTCAAACACACATTTTTTAAAATTTCAAATTCTAATACATTCGTTTCTTTTCTTTTTTCATCCCGCGCAGATCGTAAAAACCGATTGAGGGAATGGGAAAAACTGCAAATCATATTAATAGGCGATGCGGCTAGCAATTATTTGATTAAATATAAATTGACCTTGAATATAAATAAATACGGAAAATAGAAAAAACAATTTTTAAACCATATATACATACCAAGCATGTTAGCAGCCTCGGTCTCGTCGGAATCGAACCGGCCGGCGACGCGGTAGTGGGGCGGAGTGGTGTCGGACTCCCGGGATGTCTCGTCACCTTCGACACCTGTTCCGCTGGACGATAGAGATTTGCTGCTGCTCCTGTTAAAAGTTACACAAGATTATAAATGAAAGGTAATGATAATAAGTGCCACAAGTTTATTGATAAAATCAAATAAAAAAAAAACCCCGACCGACGCCATCTAGTGATGAATAGCGGAACTAAAGCTGCTGCAGATGTGGAAGTGCGCCGCATAAAAAATTGTGTGTATTGTCGTTTTGGATAAAAAACGGAAAAAAACGATTTCTGCTAGAGTAACGTGGTTCCAGCAGGATAATCTTAAATGAATGATCGGAGAGAGAAATATATTGCATCGGCAGAGAGCTTATCTTTGTAAAACAACTTGGGCCGAACATATAATTTGTGCGTCTTTCGGTTTTCGACGTTTTGAGTTTTCTGCTAACGTATAACTGGGAGTAACTCTTAAAAACATTGTATGTTCACCTGTAGAATAAACATACACGTAAAGTAGCTTTTAAACGCCTGAAACACCGGGTTTTTTTCATTCTAGCTCAAGCACCATTTATTCTCTCCTTCGTGCAGCCGTCGCCACTGCTTGCCGTTGGACTGGCCATTGCGAGTGTCCTCACCTGTGGTGTTGGTGCGAGGGCTGCGCCAGCGGCGTGTTGGACGAGCGCGCGACGCCGCGCAGCGACAGGTGTCGCGAGCAGTACCCGCGGCGCTGGCTCTCCTTCGTGCAGCCGTCTTTGGAGCACAGCCGTCGCCACTGCTTGCCGTTGAACTTCTTCCGGATTCCTGTGGGCGTCGACACTACGTCGCCCTTCTTGTATTTGTGCGGGGTTGCCGCTTGAGATCTAAAATTAAAATCAAATTTCCTGAGTCAAAAAGAAATTATTTTGTAAATCATATCCATTTTCAATGTGATTTTAGATTTATTATTGCAGATAAACCGATATTAAAATCACTATTCGACTCCAAGAATATGTTTGTTTTGACATTTAGAAAAAGTATCTTATTTGAGTTTTTGGAAAGCACTATATTTACTTAACAATTTACCATGGTGGAAAAACCATTTCAGTCGCTATTCTTCTATAAACGATAAATATTTATTATCATTAGATGTGTTCAAGTAACTTGTGTGTGAATCCATTTTGAATCGCGCGAATCTTTTCCCATAAATATAATGATCTGCTTACCTAGGAGTAGGCGGTTGAGATCTAGGAGTGATACTCCTTTCGATGAGACTCGACGTGCTGCCACGACTCTGAAGACTGCTGCGTTTGCTGTTGCTGCAGTCTGAAAAAAAATAACAAATGAGACTAAGGTATTTAAAATATGCTTTTTTTATCCAAATACAATATGCATGGACACCTTAGGATGCCAAAGACCATGCTAAATTAAGAAGAAATAGCCGGTACAGTTTAAACGGTTTGGTCTTATTCTAGGCCAGATAGCACACGGCACCAACCACATCGACAAATATCGCTAGGCAATAGGATAGTATGGAGAGTCAAAATAAATTATTTTGTACTGAGAAGAGAATAAAATGTCACAAAATATTGTCACTTGTCATTGATCATATCCATTTTCAACGTGATTTTAGATTTATTATTGCAGAAAAAGCGATAATAGGAGCGCTATTTGACTCCAAAAAACCATGACGTCACGCCGTGCTATTTCATAAAAATCCCATAGACGATGTTTGTCTGGCCGTTTAGAAAATAGTTTCTGTTTTGACTTATTGGAAACTAGCGGATTCCCTTCAACTGTCGTGTATTGCTTACCCATCTGCGAGTCGTTGGGAAACATGATGTCCTCCCGCCGCAGGTCGTCGTCGCTCTCGCCGTAGTCCATAGAGCCGTTGGACGACGCGCCCACGGTGACCACCTGCCCGGCGCCCGGCATGGGCGACGACGTGAAGAAGTTGCCGTCGCCCATCTGAAACGACTACGCCAAACCAAAGACATATAATTATTAACGTTACCAATACCCAACGCCATATATAAGCTATTGGAGGGCCTGTAAACAGGAAAAAGTTGGAAGTTGCGAGTAGGCACACAGAGATGGCAGCATATACGACTAGGAAAAAAGTGACAAAGAAAGTTTTGAATATGCTTTAAAAATATTTAATTAATTAGAATACTACTTTATTTAAACAATAATAATAACCGATTTTAATGTTTTAATTCATACCTATAGCGCCATGAAGAGACAAGGAAGAGAAATAATTATGTTTATAAGGCGATGGGTAGGCATAGCCAACAAACATATTAGTGGACTACTTCGTCACGGTATTCTTAAAAGCTTGGACGTAGAATATGTCTTCCACGGTCCATGAGAAGGTTCCTAGAACATCATGGAACGATGGCAAAAGCGTGCAGGGCGCCAGCAGCCGTCCTGAGCTTCTTGCAGGAGTTGGGCTGGTTCAAGGAATAAGGCCGACGCAACGCAAGACGGGTCCAATGCGGTCAACTTGCAGGAAAGATGTAGAGAGAATCCATGATTATTGTTTCTAACCACTTTTACGCTTCATTTATTCCCATAAATAACGTGTGAAAGTGACACGATTTTATACATTATTTTCCATGTTGTTCGAATAACCACTGACCGAGCACGTTAGTACATATACCTACACACATAGCCTCTCGTTTTAGGTAAGTTGTAGACTAGACCTTGTCTGCCTTGAATTTTTTCCTTGTATACGTTTCGGACATTGACTCTGTTATTTTTTAACTGAAGTACGGAACTCCTGTGTGTGACCTTATAAGAACTGTTGCATACCGGCACTGGCATATGCTGCACGTGCAGATGCTGGTGCATCGGCGTGTGATGAGAGCCAGCGTCTTCCAGCTCGTCTGCCCAAGGCGGCTGCAGCAGTCTGATGTCCGCGCGCTTCACCTCTACAGTCTCGTTGTCTATGTCTGCCACCTGAAGAAATTCCCAAGTTTAATGACGAGCCTAATAATAAGTCTCACCATTCGGCGAGACACGAAAACTTGATAATGCCTATTAAAGATTTTTATCTCCACATGCTTTCCGTGAAAGAAAATATCGCGAGGAAACCTGCATACTAGTTAAGTAGAGTGTAGTAATGGCTGTCACTAAATGACAGTCATTGAGCTACCTCAGGTGCCTTAAAATATGTGCAACACAAGCAGCACAAGTTGTTCTAGTTCTCTGTAGACTTCCATTAGCCAGATAATAACGCCATTGTAAAATAAAAAATACCCTATTTTGGCGAAAAATATCAAAAACTTTTTGGGTGAATTACACAAGTATCTTAGGCCCAAACTTATCCTGCATCAGAGCTATTCATAGCGCTCACGTACTATCGACTAAGGTTACTTTGTTATGCCCGCCATCAAATAAAAGCCCATTGAAATTACTGAAACACTAGATAACGATGTGTCCCACATTTGTCACCATGTCACTCGGTGTCAGCTATTTCTGTATCAAAGCAAATGATGTCACATAGTGCTGGAAAATCAAAGTTTATGGTAATTAATTTGTTTGAACTATTTAATACAGCTACCATCGCATTGAGAATCGAACCCACTGCCAACTGTGATGAATGAGCCGTCGTAACCGTTACACCATCAAGGTCGTCAACACATACTACACATGTTATGTATAACAGATTACATGTATAAGATAGTCCGATCTTTAAAGCTTACGTGATGTCATGATTCTGTAATGAATGTCACTGACTCATTAAAAAAATGCCTCTTCTATGTTAAACTCGGCTCGAATACAAAATCTCACGTCTTCACCTTACGGAGTAAACATATACTCGTAAGCAGAGACATATTTTATTTAAATTTTCAAGTGTACATGAACCAAACAAATTAAATTGAATTACTAGGGCCAAAGGTCGCAAACCAAGCCAAAACCCAATAAATGATGAACAGAAAGTAACCAATTTGCTAGCCTAGTTCTTACATAGGGTTCGGTAAGTAAGGATGTAGACTAATGCTGCAGATTCACGCCCATTACCTTTATCGGCTTCTACCATCTGCATGAATGGAGAAACATTTGATACATTCTATCTAAGTACATATTAATTTGATCCCAGATTTTGAAGATATGCAATAGGAAAAGCATGTTAAGATATAATGGATAAACTATAAATAAAATTAAAGGGAAAATGATATTCACAATATGAACGGGTTTTGTATTTGAATTAACAACAACTTTGGATGTAGATACCAATTTTTTTAGTCATAGATAAAATTTTGAAATTAAGTATTATTCCACTGTAATGCACATCGAAGAATGAAATATTATTAGAAAAAGTAATTTTATTTTAAGTCATCTCAAGCCAGAAATTGGCTAAGCGTACAAAAACTGACTCACTAAATAACAAAGACTAAGCAAACGTCAGATCATACTGTGATCTATAACATTTTTTATTTTAACACTCTCTATGTGCGTATTATAAAATAACCTACTAGCTAGGAAGTATGGAAAACTATAATTTATAACCATCTTCTCATATTTTATGCAGTTTAAACACAATGACCACATTCTACAAATACGTGGTGTATTTGTAGAATGTGGTCATTGTGTTATTATATGTGTTATTATGTGCAAATTTGACATATTTTTTTATCTTAGCTTCTAAAGGTGTTCTACTGCTGGGAAAAGACCTTCTTTTCCTTTTTCTACAGATTCATATCTAATTATTATAATATATTAATATTTAATTAACCGATAACCATAATTTATTAAATCTTATTAGTTTAATAAATCGAATTCTTCCTTAACCTACTTAACATCATTTAGTTAATTTATCTGTTCTTATTTTACAACATTGAATGAAATAATAATGAGGCAATCAAATTGAAGGAAATATTTTGTAGTTGGACATCATTTGCAACCAAGCTGATCATATAAATCATGTCAATGTAGGCACAAATAACTTATCGTAAGTTGTGTCTATTGAATGTGTACATTTGATAATGTATCTCAGACTTACCTTAACACGTATTCTTATCGGCGAGTTGAGCACCTCGAACACGAGTCCTTCCACGAACACATTTTGCACACTTTCCCGGCTAGGGTCTGTAGTCCTCACTACACACGACGCCCCTACTAGAAGATGGACCATTTGGGGACTCGCGTCACTGATCACATCGAATTTATTTTTACCGAAAATGTCACTGTATTCCACAGGTTCGTTCTCTTGACCGTCAAGTTCCACGATCACCTTGCAGCCTTCGGCTTGCCGTATCACTCCGGGTATGTATAGGCCGCGTTGCTTGGCTAACACCCGATGGTCCCGCCATTCGGATAGGTCGATGTTCAGGTAATGGATGGGGTACGGCTTGATTTCCGTTGGTGGAGAAGGCTGTTGGATTATGGGCGAAGGATGGAGAATAGGCTGAGTATTTTGTTGTTGGAAGTCGATCGGCATTGGCGCTGATACTGCGATGTTGTTCATGCAATTTCTTTCTATTTCTTCGAACTCTGAAGGATCGAATTTTCTTTTCTTGGGCAGGTTTCTGACGGGAGCCTGCGTGGGTGGCTGCGTCGCCGGCTGGGGCGCCGTGCCGCTACTCGCGTTGCCAGGGTTAGTCGGATTGGCCATGGTTATGTTTGGTGTGGGGTTGGTGGACGACTGTGATAGGCTCACTGTGCCAACGCTGCTTATCACCGAAGCGGGGATCTAAAAACAAAAGTGTGGAAGATTAATAAACTTTCCTTAAACAATACAACAATGAAAGCAATTCAGGACGATTCGTTTTTTAACAGGAACAGGTGTTAAAAGACAGAACAAAGGTATAGTACTGAACATCTTATACATTGCCATCATTATAACTTGTAAAAATTACCACACCCACCGGGACATAGTTATTACTTCTTTTATACAAGTACCCAGTAATTTTAATAAGAGGCATGTCCTTCCCGCAATGTAATTATCCCTAATTATAGGATAGACGACAGCAACCCTAATATCAAGTAAACGCCTTGTCAAAAATCTCATGTTTTTAAATAGTGTTTGCAAGCTGGACATCTTGTTAACCAAATTCAAAAAAGGAAAAGGTTAGCAATGCGTCGGAATCTTTTGTTTTTTTTTTTATGTTCACCGATTCTTGAAGACGCCTTGACCAATATGGAAAGTTCTTTTTTTGACTGAAAGGGCATACTTGTTAGGTGGTCCAATAGAAATTTTGTAAAAATCCGTTATGAAGTTTGGTGTTAAAGTCGTTTTTTAGTTTTGATAAATTATTACTAAAGCTATATCATATCCCTTCAAACGACGAATGTCCCTAGCCCTAGATTTACACTTTTGATTTATCCAGGTAAATTGGTATGGTGCCAAAATTCCTTCTATTGTATTGATACAGTATCGTCATTGCTAACTGTCTGCGAACCGACCATTCCATAATCATCCGTAGTAAACAATAAACATCTGACTTTGTTAACTATAGTAGTACTATAGAAATCAGTTTGCTAGTCCTCTGTTTTTTGTGTAATTATTTAGTAATGGCATTTGGCTCTTATCAGGTAGTATTGGCTCACTTTCTGGTTAGACTCACGTGCGTAAGAAAATATATTATTATATTAAATGTGTTTATCAATATCTAGATATTACATGCCCAAAGAGTTCGTAACTGGCAACTAAGCCAAAAGTCAAGTAAAAAATATATACGTAGGAGGATAAATTTACTTATAACTTAAAGGAAGGGTAATGAAGTACTACGTACCTAGTAGTAGTACATAAGTTCTACGTACCATCAATTTTCTTACTAAATATGTAATATAAATAATTATATGTATACGGCACGGACAAATCAACATATTATTGAGCTAGCCCCAAAGTAAGTTCGAGACCTGAGTTATGTAATACTAAGCCAACGATACTATATTTTATAACAAATACATATAAATAAACATCCAAGATCCAGGTCAATTTGAAAAAGATAATTTTCTGTCTTGATCTGACCGGGGATCGAACCCGGGATATCGGTATGACCAGACTGGCTTGATGACCACTAGGCCACAGAGGTCGTCAATATTATGTAATTTTTAAATTTATGTTTAATGTAACAGCTACAAACTACTAAAGTAACACTATATAATAGTGGCGGCGTCACCGTCACCTGATCGTCGATGTCGAGCAGCGAGTGCGCGTGCGTGCGGTAGAGAGCGTGCGTGTGCGTGGGGACGGCGGCGGAGGGGTGCGTGGGCGGGGCGGCGCCCGCGTGCGCTCGCTGCATCACCGCCACCCGCTACCACTCTTCACTCACGGCCGTCGCTGCCTGCAAACAATAAAATATAATTAAATAATAACAGGGCAAGTACGAGTTGAACTCGCGTGGATAGGGTTCCGTACAATACCAAAGATTTTCCGTAAATGAACGTATTATATTTAGTTAAAACTACTTTATTTTCAATTGATAAAATTCTTATATTATTTTTCCTGTAATCTACAAGGAACAAATCATATTATTTTTCTTTTTTTTCAAAATTTTAGGCTCTGTAGTTTCGGAGATCAGGGGGAGGGTATGGTCAATTTTAGTCTTTTTTCGTGAATAAAATCAAATCTTATATTATTATATTCATAATAACAAAAATATATTTAAGATCCTCACCACAAGCCCTTTCGTTTGATATATATGACACAGTAATGTTTGCAAAACTTTTTTTTAAAATTTCCTAATTGGTCAAATTAGGAAATTTAAATATTCGAAATTATTTTAAGAATATATTTGTTTACTTATTTTTCTTGTAATTTACAAGCTATGAACTATATTTTGTATTTTTTTTCGAAATTTTTGGATCAGTAGTTTCGGAGATCAGGGGGGGCGAATGGTCAATTTTCGTCCTCTTTCACGAATAAAATCAAAATATTTATTTTAGAATAAATAACCAAAATATATTTAAAATCCTCATAACAAACCCTTTTATTTGATTAATAACGTAGTAAGGTTTGCAAAACTTTTAATTTCCTAATTTATCCCTTGAAAATCCCTTATTTAAAAAAAAATATTTACTTTGCACATCTATATTCTGGTCGTAGGATTACACCATCCTACCTTTCACCTGATTTGATCCAGTAAATTCGGAGCAAATTGGCTGTGACAGACGGACGGACACACAGACGCAAGAGTGATCCTATAAGGGTTCCGTTTTTAATTTTTTGTACGGAACCCTAAAAAGATAAGGACAAATCACAATGACTGAGTTAGCCCCCAACTAAGCTTGAACTTGTATTATGGAAAACTATCATGTAGAGTGAAAATTATCATTTATGTACATAGTTTATGTACTTCTTATATATCCTTTGTGAAGATTAAGGATACTTTGTATATCCTTAATCTTCACTAACTTTTGTAGTAGACTCATTTCGTACAAATAGTGAGTACTAGTACTAGTCTTTCCGCCAATTAGCAAACATATTGATTACGGTAGGTAGAGTAGACAGAAAATAAAGGCGCTAGCTAGACAAATCCATGAAAATTTAACAGGTCGATGGTGAGTTAGTTTTCTTCTGTACAATAGTAAACTAGTGGCCCCTAACCCGTTGAAGTTTATGGGACTAAAATGGTGAAGTCTCAATCAGGGTAACAGAAAAGAATTAGGAAATTTTTGAAAAAAAAATCGAGTTGGCTGGAATTTGATATTTTTATAAAGTTCTCAACCCCCATATTTCCGCCATTTTGAAAAATTTCTAAAAACTGAATCGACAGAAAAAAATCTATATAATTTTCGAACCTTCTTACAAAATTTCACGAGAATCCGTTGAGAAATACGAGTTTGTTAGCTGAGTGACTCATGCACTATACGCGTACCTAGTGGATTTTTGCGTGAGGCGGTTTTGGTTACCATACTATATACTTCGTGTTATACAACTTGGAAGGGACATACTCGTACATAATAAATGAAACCATAGGCTATACTAGATCATAGTATAATTAAATTATACTATGATCTAGTATAGTCTATAAATAACAGTGAAAAAATAAAAAATAAATTGGCAATTCCATACAAAAGTGTGTAGCTGCTCGGTCAATTTGTATGGGAATGTCGAATTTTTTTGGTTTTTGACTGTTATTTTAATTTCATGATACTATAGTGATGTAGTATAATTAGTCCGGTAGCGCTAGCTAATTTTAAGGGTATAACCTTCAAGAAATCTAGATATGCTTATTTCTTGCCTCTGAACAGTCGTATCTAAAAAGAGAATTATATCGATTTGTATCAGTTTTGGGGTCTGCATTTCGGGAAATTTATTGATTAGTGACTGTTTTATTTAATTCCCTACTGAATCGACAAAATTGATTTAAAGTTGTAAAATGGAATAGCATTGTATCAGACATAGCCTGACTAGTGTGCAAACCTATTTGTGTCACCCTTTGTCCACTGCAAACCGGCTAAGGGCTCATGTATAAAAACAATACCAAAAAGATAATTAGTGTTGAAACAAATAATACAACATATCAGTAAACAACTAAATATACCCTTTGTATTAATTTTCCGATTTTCCAAGAAAATTAGAATTATTAGGGTTTATATATTTAGTATCATAAATTCATAAAAGATTGACATTCTGAGTTTGTGTCACTTTCAACCACAATATAAGTATAAAACACAAAAAAAAACATGTTTGCCCTTAAAGTACACTACTGATCGATGGCGCGCGAAGGACGGCGGCGACGTGTGCGGTGCGAGGGTTATGCTTTCGCACACTCTAGACAACTATGTTTCATTACAGATTAATAATAGTACCGATGTAAAAGATTAATAACATAAGTACAAACCTGCGTGGTTTATATATGTTATTTTAGTTATTTTCTTTTGTAAAATTGAAAATATCCTGAATAGCGTAAATAATTTTAATAAATAATCTTATGGCAAACAGGAGCAAAGCGACGGAATATCAACGGTTTTTAAAAGTTTTAATATGGTGCTACCAGGCCGATTCATTATGGCGTTGGCAAAATTAGTTACAAATACTTTTTCTAATCGATTAAAGATAAATTATTCACCTTTCTTCGTCTAAAAAGGCACGTAAGGCGACAAATTTTTCTTTGTTTATTGACTTTGACACCCACTGCACTGCACAATAATTACAAGGTTTTGGCATTTCGAAGCGTAAGCGCAGCAAACGTGCGGTGCGAATGCTAAGGCGGGCCGCCCGCCTGAGCACTCGCACCGCACTGCACCGCCAAACCGCCAAACGCCGTAAAGTTCTCGTAAAGTTTTGTGAGAAGGTTCGAAAATTATAAAGCATTTTATTGCCGATTCAGTTTTTCGAAATTTTTCAAAACTGAAAAAAATGTTTTTCAGCCATTTCAAAAAATTTTGGTAGCGGACCGATTACCGCTGTGGATGTAACGGGAAATACGCGAGGATGATTATTACTGTAGGTATTCCTACATGTTTTATGCAACTTAATTTTACATTGGTCCTTAAAATACGCTACTCTTCCATCGTTTCTAATTAGGTTGGATTCCACAAATTTCAACAGTCCTTTTTTTTTACTATCACGGTTTCAGTGCCCGGAAAGCACATATAATACAAACATTACCATCTTCAAACTCCATTTTATTCTCAATTAAGTAAAGCATTAAGAAAATAAAAACAAATGAAATAAAAATTGTCGCATTAGAGAGAATGCAAGACTGCAGTTAATTTCGCAAGTGTTTTTATTTTAACCTTTACTAGCAATTGGCATCTACCCTGATATTTACCCGATACGCACCGGGTAAATACCAGTATCTACCTGTTTGGGTAGGTAGATTGGGATATTTTTTAAAAAATGAGTGGGATTCTACTAACTTTGTATATAAATGTGTGAAATGGTTATGCCATGAAATATAAAAATTTTAAATTATTAAATGACATATATTGACATAGAATAAATAACAAAGATTAAAATCACTAATGCTGTCTTATTTCACGTCTGTTTGCGTATTATAACATATAATTAGGTCAAAAAACATTTTCCAGCAAAATAAATAACAACTTAGACCGGTCAATTTGTATGTTTTCATACAACGGTTAGATTGGGGTAATTTTTGATGGAATTATTATAACAAGTTGATAAGAGATCAAAGAACTCATTAATACGAATATATTTTTTTCAGGACTAACCCTGAAATCAGTAGTTATGGCTGTTTGATGAGCAGTCATAAAAATCTATTCCACTTATATGTATGATGGTGCTCATATAAAGCCATCGCATTTGATGTCTTTTTACTTATTTTAACATATTATCAGGTGTACAAAGTAGTACAAACATTTGCCAACAAAACATGTAAACTAAGACCTGTTAATTCGTATCTTGTTCCCACACAAAAGGTCGATTCGGATCGCTAGTATATAGTACGCTTAGATACGCTAGTATGTACATATACTACTCTGTGATTCGGATAAATACCCGGCATATTATTTTGTGGGAAATGTTATAATAAGTTGATGAGGGATTAAAGAACTTGTCAATATGAATATCTTTTGTTTCGGGACCAACCCCGTAATCAGTAGTTTTGGCTGTTGAATAAACAGTAAAAAAAATCTACTCTCGTTATATGTATGAAGCGCTCATATATTGACATCGCATTTGATGTCTTTTTGCATATTCCACCTATAATTAGATTACAGACATATTCCAGCAAAATATGTAAACTTAGACCTGTCGATTAGTATGTTCCCATGCAACGGGTAGATTGTGGTAAATACCCAGAATGCTATTTTCAGGGAAATGTTGCAACAAGTTGATAGGAAATAAAAGCAATCGTTAATACGAATATCTTTTGCTCCGAGACTAACCCCGAAGTCAGTAAATTTGGCTATTGTTTGAGCAGTAAAAAAATTTACTCTCCTTATACATATGAGGATGCTCATATATTGACATCTGACTATCTGTCTTTACTTATTTCAACATATAATCTGCTAGTTTCCAATAAGAGACTTTTTTCTAAACGTCAAAACAAACATCGTCTATGGGATTTGAATGAAATAGCACGGCGTGACGTCATAGTTTCTTGAAATAAAATAGCTCTCATATTATCGGTCAAGTGACATTATTTTGTGACGTTTTATTATGTAAGAAATGTTATAACAAGTTGATGGGGGATCGAAGAACTCGTCTTCTGGGACCAACCCCGAAATCAGGCTCTTGGATACGTAGTCAAAATTATCTTCTCATCCTATGTGCATGAGGGTGCTCATATATTGACAGCGCATCTAATGTCCATTTGCTTATTTTAACATATGATTATGTCTACAAACATTTGCCAGCAAAAAAAAAATAAACTTAGACTTTTTTATTCGTATGTTCCCATCTTTCTTTCTCTCGTGTCGAAAGCTGAAAGTAGAATATATTTTTTTCCCTCCAATATGTTACCACTTTCACAGCGTTTTCAGAGGCCTCATATAGGTCACGCTTAGTGCAGCTGGTGGAGCACGATGAGCAGGAGAGGAGGTGTGTCATAGTCTGGTCATTATGCCCACATTAACACTGTGTTGCAGTTGGATCAATATACCTCCACCGGGCTAAATTATGCTTGCACCGGCCTTCCTGAGTTCGGAGTCGGTTTAAACTTTTTTATGTGTCGGTTTAAACAAAACTATTGTAGCTTACAAGTCGGCTGGTATAGGGTTGAGCTCCATTAAGTGCCTAGGGTGCCTAGGATCAGAAGCCTGCTTTTTTCTTTCAAAAGCGCTGTTCCCATACAAAGAGCAAATTCGGATAAGTACCTGGCATACTATTTTGGGGGAAATGTTATAATTATAACGAGTTGATGGGAGGATCGAAGAACTTTTCAAAACGAATATCCGAGACCAACTCCGAAATCAGTAGTTTTGGCACGAGCAGTCAAAAAATACTTCTCTATTTTTTGTATGAAGGTAAGGCTCATAAAAGTACGTTGACATCGCATTTATGGTCTTTTTTCTTATAAACATAAAAATGTCTTTGCGCATCTTTCAGCTAAAAATGATAATAAGTTAAAGCAGCCTAATTTTATTGTATGATTAGTATGGTGGTTTCATATATTTTAGTAATGCATTTGACGTCTACCTGCATTTTAAGCATATTATAGCGTTTTTCACGCACTTTCCGACACGCGTTGCCAAGAATTTCTCATATAATTTAATACCCACCAAGTGGGATTGGGTATTTATATTTACCCACCACCATCTCTACATTACCATTGCGTGTTCGATGTACCTTGCGTATTTTTATTTACAGCTTAATTTTATCGAAAGGAGGGTAATAATTTGGAGAACGTTTGGACCGATTTCAATGCGGCTTTGCAGTGGTTTATTTTTATTTTTTATTTTTAACTTTATTACATGAAATTGTAATCAACGGCCTTAAGGCCGTAGGCCTTTTCTACCAGTCAACTTACAGGTGGTGCCAACATATGCGCATTTCGGAAATATGGCGCAAAAACTCCAAAATTTATAAACTGAGAGTACTTATAACAAAATACTAACCTACGTGCATATTTATGTTACCACAGAGTAATAAATAATATAAAAATAGGTGGTTCTTAGCTATTTTTGATAAACATCAGTTGGGCCGTTTAAAAGTTATCAAGTTATCGCTTTAAAGTCGGGGTTTTTGTAGTTTTCCTGATATTCATTCTACCATACAGTTCCTCAACCCCGTCACTAGATGGCGTTTACATATGAGTCAGGGTTTTTTTAATTTGCCTGGCAAATAAACTTGTGTTTGTATGAGTTGAGTATATGTATGTATACCTAAACAAGTTTGTATATGTATAAATCCATTGTCAAAAATAAATAAGAAGAATTGCATTTGATAGTTTGGTTGAATGAAACCCATGCTTGTAATAAATAACCAAAATTGTGAACAACCTCCCTTTTTTGATGCCGATTGATACAGTCATCCATAACAATCAAATTTATAAAATAATCATAGCATTTTGTACAAATCTTACACGAGAAGATTCTCGCGTTCTCGGAAGCAGCACATAAGAGCCCACTCGTGCTAAGGTTACAGTAGTACCGATCATGATCGTACTAATATACACGAAAACAAACAATATACACCTCTACCTATAAATCAAACAAACTTCCTAACATAAAAGACACGTGAAAAAACTGATCCTTCTTTTGCAGTCGTTGCAACTTAAGTACGTCATTCCAGGAACCTTTGTAAAAAACATGTTGGCCACTGACACACACGGAAAAAATAATCAATGTACTTCTAAATGAATCTTTTATTAGAAGCTATAAAATAACAAGATATACGATTAGAAAACTAATATCCGACTACGCGAGCCATATATTATATTATACTTTCATCTTTTTGTATGTAACATTCGTTATATACGGGTTTGTATACAAATTGTAGCTATGTCACCCGGACAATAATGACGAATCAATAGATACAGGGATCATTTTTAAAAATTTTATAAGCAATTTGGATGCTACGGTGGTGAAACAGACATACATACATACCCACATACCTAGACTGCTAAAATCGTTACCCTTCCTAATGGCTTTGCCGTAGTCAAAATAATTGGCGACGTTCAACGCAGCCGGCACGGCGGACAGATACTGTGCCGGTATGCCACGCACATACTTGTACCCGCGCACCCATGCGTGCCCCCACGCTCGCTCTGTCTTCTCGCGCACTTTGAGTTTTGGCGCGGAAATATTTAATCTTTTCAAATAATAAGATTGCGTGAATGCATATCACACAAACTACGAATTGTGTTATATCACACTACACTAATGAAAAAGACGAAACTCTAATAACACTAATATCTTTTGTGGCTTTTACAGAGTATTGAATGAAAAAATTAAAATACATCAAAATATCGTGGATGAATTGTGACACAAAACATTTTAAAACACAGATATTAGTGTTCTATGGCGTGTAACATCTATTTATCCTATTATAATATTCTTAAAGAGCTATTTGAGCAAAATATTAAGTATTCGTGAAATGACACTGATCCTGTGGCCAGATGATGACACAAAACGATTTTGTACATCAGACACCACGTAGTTATTGTCATGCAAGTGAAAAATTCATCTCTAATTTTCTTTTTAACCGACTTCCAAAAAAGGAGGAGGTTATCAATTCGTCGCGATCCTTTATGTTTTTTTTTATGTATGTTCACCGATTATTCAAACACGCCTAAATTTCTACCTAAGCACACATCGAAGATGACACGTTATGTTTTAGGTTGTTCAAGAGGTCTAGAAACTACATATATGCGAAAAATCAAAATATCTAATATTCTTGAAACTTGAAAACCTAGCGTTACCGGACTAAATAGCCCGTGGTTGGATTTATTACGGGGATATGTCCCTTCCACATTGTATGTGTACGATATAGGCTTAATTAGATAAAGGTACCGAAAGGGCACCTACTATCAATTATATTTACTGATATATCAAGTATTGTTAGTTTCTAAGTAAGCATAGTGAACGGCTTTTTATTTTAGCAAAAGTAGGAAAGCAATGGAAATAAACATACTCATAAAACACTACTTTCTGGCCCAGCGATTTGTAAAAAAAATTGTCTATTAAATATTATCGGAAGACGTAGGCAAGGAAAACCTACACATTCATTTGAACCATGAAAGAAGTACCCGGCTATAGGAGGTTACATATTTGTAAATAATCTTCTACTTTGTATCGACTGTATTGTATCGGGCGTAAACTGCAAAGAATGACGCACACGTACATGAATGACGATGACTGCATTGATGATAACAGCCTTTACAATTAGTGTGTACTTAGCAAAATCGTTATAGTAAATCCAAAGAGTAGTAACAAGACCTATTGGAAAATATGCTTTATGCACACAAAAATCCGTTCAGTGGTTTAGAGGCAGTTAGTCAATAAGACAGATCAGAACATTATGAATTACTATATACCTTTACAGGAAAGAAAATTAATAAATTATACAAAATGTTCAGAATTTCACGAATGGTGACAACTGTTATATTCATGGACTTAATAGATATACAGTGTGTTTAAGAACTTCAGGTACAGCGATAGTGTTTTATGGAGATATTCCTACATGTTGGCGTCGCATAAAGAGGATCTCTATAACAAGATTTACTTTTAAAAAACGAATAACCCGAATACCATACCATATACGGCTAGCAAAGTATATATTTTTGAAATATTCGTATGTAACATTCGTTTAAACATTTTTTCATATAAATTGTAGCTATGTCACCCGGACAATAATGAGGAATCGATTTGACATATTATCATTTGTGAAAATTGGTAAAGCGATTCGGATGCTACGGTGGAATAGACATAGATACCCACATACATACATACATAAACTGCTAAAATCATTAGACTTCCTTTTGGCTGTGTCGTAGTTGGGTAATTTTTTTTCTATCGTAACTTTTTTCTAATTCAAACGAAGAATACCACAGCATAGTTGCATGCAGCTTAGCTGCGCTCTAACAATGTTGTTATCGACGACAAGTGTGTTATATGCAAATTATTTTCGAAAATACACGCATGGCTCTTTTCCTCTCATTGTTATTGCCAAGGACAGAACCACGATCGCAAATTGTAATTATGGGTAAGTGCGACCTTATTGTAGCAGTAGAGGGTTAAACTAAAGTGTCATTATAGAGAAGATGCATTTATTCTTCGTTGTGCTATGGAAAGAGTTCTTAAAAATAGGCACATCCAAGAAAACCTTCCTTGCTAAGCCGCCTTTAGACGGCGTCTTGGAGCACCTTAGAAAGACCGGACAGGAAAGAAGTCACTTATGTCGCATTTGTAGGCGTAATGTAAGAACATATATTCGGATGCTACGTCAAATATTGCGTTAAGAGAATAAGTCTTATGAATAAGTTGCTATATTTTGTAAGAAAATCCAATGGGAAAATTATTTTTTAAACTTTTTATTACTATTTTTAAATTGACTATGAGTTAACTAAAAACCAAAGTTAATGACTCGATAAAAAAATACAATTGTGCTTAAAGGTTTTTTTTTACGTAAATGGTTATAAAATCAGAGACATTCATCAAAATCTACTCATAATGCATCTACTCTCTCTCTCTTTCTCTCTCTCCCCCTCCCCCTCACCCTCCCCCTCGGGCGGAGAGGAGACGGGGACTCCATCGGCTCCGACAGCTTTCCGGTCCTTCATGCAGCGAAGAGCTGAGTGGATTAAGCATATTTTCTATTATAATATAATTTACCTACCTGTTACAACACTCGTCCGTACAAAAAGACAGAACATTTTTCCGCTCCTAAATGTTAACTGATCGCAATTTTATTGTGTCAACAACTACCTAAATTTTTCGGGGTCCAGTGCTACCCCATCATTTAAAACTTTGTCTTGATCAAGCCCTAGGTTAACCTTTCAAACTATTTCATGAATCACTGTTTATAGTTTAAAGTGAGAACGTGAAGCGTTTCTACGCACATTAGCAAAAAACTGCCACTTTTGGCTAATGTGCGTAGAAAAGCTTCACGTTTCATTCAAAAATATTTCGTTTTGATAAACTACAGTTTGATAATCTCTTATTCCAGCCAAATCAAACAATTTGTATTCTGTCGGCAACACTAATCTATGAAATCTTAGGTTATTTTCGAGTAACTATAAAACACTACACCAAACGTTTAAAACAACAGCGACCTTAATAGAATCTAAATAAAGCCTAAACTAGAACTGATAATTACATAGGTGATTCCAGTCAACCAGTTATACCAGTCACAAAAAGTATTCAACTGATGAGTAATATCTTGACGATGTCTTTGCGAGATGCATGTAGGTATGTGTTGTATTGTAACTTACTACAGTGTTCATGTGTAATAGGTATAGAGATACGTTAAATGTGAATCGATGTTAGTACAATTTATTTATATCACTTTTGTTTCCTCTGCTGCGTGAGTCATCTGGTATTAACTATTTTATCTTCATGATAAGTTTTATTTCTCGGCTAGGTCTTGTTTTTGTATACCTTATACATTTTAGTGTCATAGCTCTTAGGTCTGCAATTTAAAGCTTTCATAATTCGCTTGTCAAGTAATTAAAAAAAAAACTATTCGCAAACCTTTTCGAGGACTAGCCTTTAGAATCAGATTTTAAAATAAGGTCTTACTTATTAGGATATTAGCAAAAATCCCAATGACCTTAATTTTCAAGCAAGGTCAAGTTTATTTGAGAAAGTGAAGTCACGATGAAGATTTGAGTAAAGTTGGCAATATCCGCTTGCAGTACCTACTGTACTGTCACCGTCATTTCTCTACAACAATTATATGTCGAATGACTACAACCAACATAACAAAAGTAATTAAAACAGGTGATATTAACAGATGATAGTTGTCATTGTTTTATTTTTAGAGGAGGCATAGGAAAATGTAAACTTCGATTGCTATGTGTCGTCACTTCCGGTGTAAAGTTAAATCATATAAAAAATCCTGATTTCTTTTATTCATTTAGAATTACAACATTTAGATTTTTATTCCAATTACCCTATTAAAATTGTCTATATTTTCGATTAAAACCATCTACAAAAATTTTATTTAGTTGTATGTACAATTGTTTGGCACGCTCTGCAGCCTGAACGGCTCGATGGATTTTAGCTTCAGAGGTGTCGTTAGATTCGTATTTACTGCGAAAGTGACACTGGGTACATAAAAATAAAAAATAAAACAAAAGGGCGGATTTTTGGCGCGAAATTCAATTGTTTGGCACGCTCTGCAACCTGAAAATCCATTGAATTTTAGCTTGAAAGGTGTCGTTAGATTCGTATTTACTGTGAGAGTGACACTGGGTATATAAAAAGGCAATAGAGTTTTTTTTTTAAATAATGATTTGTTTAGGACTGTAATATCACAGCTGCAATATCGTATTACATAGTTAGGTCAACTTCTCTTCTTCTACCATACTATTTATTCTTCTCTGTGTGTTCAATCCTCTTTCACACTATTTTCACATTATTTAATGTCATTATCAACACATCAATCAACCAGAGGAACTCTACTGTTGATCCACCCCCTAAAGATTTTCAAGACCACCGATTGGAAACTGCCTGGCTGAATACATTTTCTATAATATGCATGTTAAATTACCGTAAAACGATTCGAAATACCGATGTTAAAAAAGAACACTATATAAGAAGTCCATACAACGCATAATTTCATTTGAGAAATGTGTACGTCAACTCTCATGCTACTTGTATTGCTGACATCGAAATAGCCGCAAGCAAACTTCGTGGGGACAAAATACCTTGCTCCAACCAAACATAATGATAAAACATTTTTCTATCACTGCAACGGCGTTGGCGGTAGAAGCTATTTTGAGTAAACGTTAATTCAGAGTGGATTTAGCTCGGATCAATAACCTGGTGCCTAAAGGTCTCTTTTGTTTCATTTTTTACACAATCCGACGGAATTTTATCTCACACTTTTATTTTGTTTCGAATGCTTTAACTAAAGAAATACGTTTATGCAATAAAGTATATATGTATTACACGTTTTTCAACGAATGCAATTCTTGGGAACTTAATCTGCACTATATTGACAAGTTGTACCTATAAGTGATCCATATGATACGTTACATCTAACTGCTACGTCATGCGTTTGCGTAATAGTAATAGAACGACATAGTGTAACAATAAAATCATAATTCATATTTAATAAACATAAATATAATTAAAATAAAATGACGTAGTCCCTTACTAGGTAGAGCTAGAGCTAAGGGTATCCGTTATAGCTTGGTAAAATATTTTCTCTCTTGGTAAAAGGTTGTTCTCCTCTGCAGGTCGCATTTCACAAACGATTCCACCGGAATTTTGTGAGCAGGTTCGATAATTAAGTAGGTATAACATACGATTTTTTCTATCGATTCAAATTTTGAATTATTTTCAAAACGGCCATGGTGTCATGGGGTGCGGCGCTGAGTATTTATTCAGTTTTAAGCTATACGAGTCAGATGTATAGTCAGACGAGCAATGTCTACGGCTACGGCTAAAAGAGCCACACGTTAATATGGTTGAGCCAACCAAAGGCATAAACAATTCTGAATAAAAAAAAATCTACATAGGTACATATCAAACAAAGAAAAATTTCCTTTTTCTGAATTATGATTGCCAGTAACGATATGTTCCCCTTGCGTGAAGGGTATATTTTTGCCATTGTAAGATTCAGTAATATAGTCATTAAAATGATTAATTAGCCAATAAAATATTTACACACACACATACAAAACATAGTAATATCTGTATATTCGGACACAAGCACGATTTAATATAAATTAAATTTTAAATTTTGTGGTTTTGTCACTACAACATTATAACCATAAAACTTTGTACATTTTGGCATTTACACAATCGAACCATTTGAACGTTCAGTCATGTGAACAGTCCCGGAAGCACTCATACCATCCATGTCAGAACAATTTTTTCAGCAGGGGCAAAATATCTTTATTTGCCTAAGTAACGTATATATTGTTAACTGTTTTTTATGTATACTTTATAAAATGTAATATATCTTTAGGAAATTACAATAATTAAAATAACCCATAAAGTATAATTAATTTCCTTATTTGCGGCAAATATAAAGTATTGCTTATCAATAGTTAGCATTTATTTGTCCCTCACTACAAAAAGAGTATGGCTAGAATTGCTAAGTAACTACCTACCATTTACATAAATATGCTCTGCTCCACGAGACAAAAGGTTTTTAACCATGTGTACCCAATTCTTGTGAGTGATGTAAGTCCATTAAATGATTCACAGAAATACAGAATTCAAACGAACACAGCCGACTGCGCCAGAAGAAGGGTTATATTTTTCGAGAGTATTATATGTATAATTGTTTTGCACGCTCTGCAGCCTGAACGGCTCGATGGCTATCAGCTTGAAAGGTTTCGTTAGATTGTCATATTTACTGTGAGAGTGACACTGCGAACATAAAAAAAAAATTGTTTACCAGCTAGAGATACATTTGATTAGTTTTATTTCAGTGATAATGCTTGTTTATTATTGTTTAGTTTGTTAACAAGCAGTCGACCAACAGTTTTACGTGACTACGGTATTTCGAACCAATACCCTTCGCAAAAAGAATTCGAAATATCGTCGGTAATTATTGCTTTCAAGACTAATTATAATTATATTAAATAAACCCGTTTTAAGGACCAATTCTTTTTGCATGATTTTTACTGTTAAAGATCTTTAGACATTTAAAGAATACTTAAAATTTCTTATTTTGTTTTTTTCAAGTAAGTACTTAACATATTCTACTAATTCGAACAGTTATTTTGAACTTTAGATACAAATTTGGGAAAGTTTCGTAATACCTTGGCATGTCTTATTTTTATTTGCCATAGCAGTCACTATGACAATTAATTAACACTACAAAAAAAATTAAAAAGATTAAAGACAGGAAGAATAAAATCTGAAAACCGACTTAAGGTAAAAATTTAAATAACAAAAAAACTAAAGAATTCTAGCGCCAAAACTACAAAAAATCGGGGAACATACATGTTGTTTATTCAGGTACCCCTTAGGTTAAGGCGTTTAATTTTTTTCTTTGGGTGTTTATTAACGGGCCACCCTGCATGTGTAAAAAGATACGTTACGACACTACTTACGAGCACTCGTGCACGATCATTGATGTCAATAAATACTACATAATATATTTAATTGAACTTTGTTACAATACCATCATCAATACAAAATAACTAAATTAATTATGGCGACAGAGTACTAAAATAAAAAGTTGATAAAAAGTGTGATGAATGCACACGTATATTTCTCATAATATATAAAAATATACCTACCTTGTAAAAATACAACAACATTTGAAACACCTCTAACCTAATAATCTTGGCCTGAATATGATGTTAAATGACCAATAATATAAGATTACTGGGTACTCGCGATCCCAATCACTACCCCATACCTGCTCGAGGACATAGTGACTGGTTTGGCTCTTGACAATATTCCGTTGGTCTCATCTCTTCGTCTACAAGTATCTTTGAACTGATGGGGCAATTTAAAAGTCGTAGGCACTCCTCCGTCTTTCTTTATCAGAAGACTCCTCAGCATTTTCTGCTATCGCATCGGAGGCCAAACATATGTACTAAAGTAGGTACCTACTGTCGATGAATCCTTCTTCTGGTTACCGAGCGTAGTATGTAACGATATAACCTTGTATTGTTTTGTATGAACCTACTAAAATACGGAACCCTCGGTGCGCGAATCGTTCTGTCACTTGGCCGGTTTACCTACTTCATGTATTTTTAAACCCGGAACTGAATAGAAATACTATGGTAGTTACGACCTGCTGTTTGTGAAAGCACTTCTACAGCGGTTAGTAAATCAAGCGTGACACTTGACTTCTTTCAAAGCATCTGTCACATTGCAATAAAGTCGCTTTTAAATTTTTTATGCCTTCAATCGCAGTACTATTTATGACCCCACAAAGCTCGAGGATTGAATATTATGAGGTGACATGGCATGATTTCTGTCACAAGGTGTAGAAAACTATAATATAGGTAAGTTTATTTTATCTTGAGAATAACTTAATATTACACAGTTGCACAATACATGAGTCAGTCAAAGCCAAAGCCATGATCTCTCCTTCAAACCATCACCGACCGAGTTTAGAATAGAACAAGTTTTAACATGTTTAAAGAAAAATGAACCAATGGATGGAGTCCTGTCTGGGCCGCCCCTTATAGATGAAGGATTTTAAGGAAATATTTTCCATCAATCATTAAATTGTTATAGATAGATATACCTAAGTCTCTGTGTAACATCTGGGTTCGAAATAAGTTTTACTTTGAAATAAATTCTATAATATGTATTTATTGGCGGAAGTCTCCGAAATCTCAGGCAAACAGACAGCAATCTTATCTTCCCCCGAAGACAATGAGGGTCTTTGACAGTAAATGCTTTGTTGAAAACAAAAAAACAACACCGAATTTTTTAGCAAGTCTAACGAACGAAAAGTTTGGCTATTATAACAGGGCAGCGAAGCGAGGAGGTTTTCAGCGACAACCCTAGTCATGTGGACATGGGTGGAGTGGCACAGCAGTTTCCCATATCGAAGAGTAATCAGTATGGAACTATGACTATGTTTGTAGGTATCTTCTTTCTTTATTTCATAAAAAAGGCTTTTTAACGGAATTTTAAGTAGTCCAGTGCTACCCCCATTTGAAATAAATCATTTGAAAGGAAACGGGGATAAAAATTTTGTCTTCATCGACCATAGATAACTCTTCAAACTATTATATGATATATGTTTACAGTTTAAAGTGAGAATATGAAGCTTTTCTAGGCCCATTAGCGAAAAACGGCCACTTTTGGCTAATGTGCGTAGCAAAGCTTCACGTTCGTACGGAAGTCGGACCCCCTGATTGGCAGTCTGTGATAATTAGGACAGAACAAACCCGTTTCCATATTTTTAAGCTCAAAAAACATCAGATACCTGCCTACCTACAACATTGATGACTACGACTTGCGATAACAACCTAGATAGATGGCCGTGATTCACGGACGTGCCTTCCGAAACACGACAGAGCTCAAGATATAGTTACCAGTACGTAAGGATTGCACATTGCTGCAATCTTCCTCATATCAAAATTCTCTCTAGACATAGAATCTCTGCTAGACATAGGCTTCTTCCAAAGATTTCCAAAATGGCCGATAGATTGGCCTGCTTCCAGCGTTTCCAGCGACCTTAGTCAGGTCGTCTGACTACATAACTTGGTAGGTAAGGTTGGTGTCTTACACTTCGCTTGCCAGTACCTACGTGGTCGCCATTGAAGAACCTTTTTGCCCCATCGGCCATCAGTTCGTAGCGCTGTGTCCTGCCCACTACGACTTCAACGAGCGAATCCAACTATATACGTACAGAATAAGTACTAGTATATAGGTGATCTAAGTAAACCCGATAGGCTATGCCTAGGTTAGCCGACTAGAACTAGGTACAGCCGGTTTCAGATGGTTACACGTAGGTTTATCTTGCCTATCTTCGGCTAGAACTAGGTTTTGCCTTTATTATTTCGGCTAGAACTATGTAGGTGCAGCCAGTTGCAGGTGGTTAAAATACACCTACGTATAACCATCTGAGACCCGCTGCACCTAGTTCTAGCCGGCTAAATCTAGGCGTAGCCGAATTTTGAGGTTTAGCCGTAACATATACATACAATTCATATTTGTCCTAACTTATAAGCCAGAGGTTAGATTCCAGCGGGCATAAAATTTATTGTGTACCTCCCTTGACTGAGAGAGGTCCAGCAGAGCAGAGGTCTACAATATAGGCTGGTAGTGATGTTATTTATATTGTAACATTAAATCATAAACATCAGATTGTCATGTTCAGATCAAGCTTCTGGCTTGATCTGAAAATGAATTATAGTAATGTCATAGTAACAAAGAAGCTTAATGTGTAGGTAAGTACTTAACTAATTTAATGATAGTACATTACCCAATGGACTTATAGATTTCGTTTTATGATAGTTACTTTGAATAGTGTTATAAAATTCAGGCTAAGTAAAAATTCAAATTGATACCTGTGGCTAGTGTATTGAGAATCGAGCCTTGAGTTGGCGCTCGAGCTCTGAGTCCGAAGCCTATGAGCCCTAATAAGCTTTAAAGGCTCGAACCCTTAAGATTCAAGCCTTAAAAACACGCGAGTTTAAAAATAAAAACTCGAGGCTTTAAGCCTCTAGTCGAAGCTTGAGCCTATAATAAGTTTATAAAATAGATAGGAACAATTCATACTAATTGAGCTAGCCCCAAAGGAGGTTTTTTAAGGCAAGTAAATTATGTCATATTTATTTAGGCGAGCAAAAAAAATAAACCAACTCAAATGCCATCTGACCACAGATACAGATGGAATATTTCAAAGTTATTCAAAAAAATTTTATGCTATGTAGGATTTAGCTAGGTAATTTTTAGGGTTCCATACCCAAAGGGTAAAAACTGGACCCTATTACTAAGACTTTGCTGTCTGTCACCAGGCTAGACAGTTGAAATTTTTATAGATAATGGTACGGAACACATAATGCGCGAGTCCGACTCGCACTTGGCCGGTTTTTATATATTATTAGTGCAAAAGCTACAAACTAGTTGTGTTTTGAAACGACCACTGCTGTGAACATAGGCTGAAAGACACTCAGTTCAGTATATTTAACAGCATATTATGTTTTTGTCAGCCGTAATAATTCAATTATTAACAAATAAGCAACCTGCTTCATTTTCTTTCAACAGTTCCTTTCGTATCTCCAAAGTTCTTTATTATATCTTCACCAAATGAATATGGTGTAGTGCTACAAGCTTTCAATTAAAAAAAGGAATCAACAAAATTGGTCCACAGCTGACGAAGATATCGCGTATCATACATATAAAAAGAAAACCAATCAAATTGATAACCTCTTCCTTTTTTGAAGTCGGTTAGAAAATAACCAGCAGCAACAGATTGCCAGCAACGAAATCAAGAATGATCAGATAGTAAATTAATATTTGGACAATTTTATTATCAATGTGTTTGCAAAGTGAATAAACGGAACGCATAATTATTATTTGGTTGCACTCAGCAGGATCATACAACTGGTCAGAATAAAAATCTTTTGCTAATTCAACATACACATTTTATTAAAAAAATCTAATTTTACTGAATATTATTTGCAAAAGGTTAAAAGCTCCAGTTGGAGCTTGAGCCCCGATCCGAGTCTTTCTCATACATTATTAACGAGTCTTGTAGATGGAGCTCCAGCTTTGGTCTCGAGCTTCGAACAGACAGTTCGAATCGCGACTCGAACTTCTAACAGACAGCTTAAGTCGCGACTTGAACCTGCCAATAAAGTTCGAGCCGAAGCTTGAGGCTTATATTCTAGCTCGAGTCTTCAACGAGTCCGAGGCTCATGAAGCTTGAGCCTTTCAACAACACTATGTGAAACCCAAAACATTCTATTGAGTGTTCATTAACTTCTGCGCCATATTGAAATAGAAAAATGAAAAATGTTTATCGGGATATGCAAGCATCTTGTTTGGTTTCAACCAGGCTTAGCTTATCACATCATGATAAGCTAAGAAATTCCTTACCTAAATCTCAAAATACATAGGTACATAAAATCTCTGGATTTTTATTTATGTTATAGAGCAGTAAATGAACAAGCTGGTCACCTTATGGTAAGTGATCACCATGTGGACAACTGCAACACAAATGATTCTTATAACCCGTACAACTTAACTGCGCAGCTCTCTGCCATATATCAAGTAAGGCCACGAGGTGCATAGTTAAGTCGTATGGGTAGTACTCCAGATGTTACAAATATGGCTAGGGTGCAGAAATTTTTCCGAAAATCCTCAAAGATTTAAGTTTGTAGAGCATTTTTTTTGCCCATGGTAAAGAGGACCATCCATATGCTGTTTGGTTTAAAGTCTGAAATTGGTCCACCTTAACACTTGTTAAATTTGCAGTCTGCAGGTTGTTTTTAAAGAAAGAAGAACCAATAGGTCACATAAGTAGCTATATAGCCAATATTATAGAAATATTGAACAAAGGTAAACAAAATATATTTTCTCAGAGTTCACAAGATTAAAGTAAAACAGAACCAAAAACGAAGTTTTGACTGAGAAGTATTGCAAATGTACTACAGGCAAGTAATGACTTTTTGACCTTTGTTATGTAGCTTGTATCAGGTTGTTCATTCTAATCATTTCTTATACTCTTCTTTACAATAGTCATGTTGCTGAAAGACATGGATTCCCTATACATGTACTACTGGTGGCTAATCAACATTGTTATTTTCGACATTAAAATAGGCACCAACAAAAGACTTCAGTTATTACTGTTTGATGTAGACTAGCCAGGAATATGAGCGGGACTGTTCCATTGAGTGTAATAATAATTTAACAATTTATTGTGAGAAGAATATGCCTGTTAGTACCTCTACAATTTAAGCACATGCTACAATACAAGTCATACAAGTATGGTTTACATAGCACAATAATAATGCTTACCTGTAAAAGGTCCTACCTCAACCTATACCTATAGTAATTCAATCTAGTGCTTCTTGCTAATAGAGTGCCTGACAAGTAATATGTATTATGATACTAATAAAATAGATAAACTCAAGTAGGTATGGCGTGATTAAGATAATAAAAAAATAAATACAACGAAAAAGTTTAGGTCTGCTAGTGATTCCTGTGCTTGCCAATGCGGTGGTCGATAGGAAAACATAAACTGTGGCAGGGGCGATGCATTCGTCAAGTGTAATCAGCTGATAAGGCGCTGTGCTGTGAACGTCGCGTATAGGTACAGAGTTGCCGTGCAAGCGGCGCATGCTTACAGATTAACCGGAATCAATCCGACGGCCGTGTCCCAGCCCGGCCGAGGCGGCGCCTGCTCTCACCTATGACTAATCTCATCACCACCGACAAGGCTGCGCCACGACGATGCACAAAATCGAATACCATTACTTATTCACTTGCATGTTTACTGTCATATGCGCCCTACATGCGCAGACATCATCACATTTTTTCTATACTTAGGTAGGCTACTGGGCACTCACCGTCGTTTTCCATTGTCTCGAACTCAGCGCGCACTGTAAACAGTCTAACCACATAATAAAACAAAATGGAAGTCCGCCTCGCCCGCACCGAGATGAGAAATTTTATGAGCGCTCGGAGCACCTCTCTCGAGTTGTAAAACGTTGTTACTATCCTGTCGTAGTATTTTAGCAGCCCCCCTCCAATTTATTATCCGCCGTCACCAGAATAAAATTGTTCACAATCACAAAGAAATGTGTCCACAAAACACTGATAAATACCACCAAACTTACGATCAGATGACAATTTACACAAAAATTAATGTCCACTTGAAAATAATAATCATTGAAGCGTTTGACGTCCCGAGACACAACTCACAACACCCACATCAAAAAATTCTACATCATGGCGACTAGCCTGGGCCAGCCAGCTTTCAATAATTTCCACTCGAACATATTCCTGTTTCACTCGTTCACCATTCATTTAATTATTTCTTAATACGCGCGAAAGGGATGGAAATATGTAAATATTTCCTTTGTATGAATAGAATCGGTGATGTGAAGTGTCCCTCCCCGGCAGCGCTGGCCGCGCGCGACCGAGTTGAATGGACCCGAGACGCGTTCAGCCATTGGATCGATGACGGTCACGTGACACAAATATGTCGCTTAACAGAAAATAACCGCGAATTTCAATTCATGACATGAGATTATGAGATCTTTGTTTGCTGGAATGGAATGATCATCATGACGATCAAACGATATTTGTAGATTTAATAAAAAAGGGTATGCGCAATGTCATTAATATCTTTCGCACGTCGATGACAACATCTTTTTCCCTCGACTAGAACCTTTGATTTCTACCACAAAGTGGAATTTGAAGATCTACCAACTTTGTATCACAGCCTGTGATACAAAGAGAACATATAGGTACCGGAGTACATAGTCGAAGGTCGCTTCCCTTTGCGTGGTGCATCGACTATACAAAGGCGTGGTGGGGTGACTTTTCCGTGGTGGTGAGTTACGATCATCCGTCTAGCTTAAATAACCTAAACTAAGCGTTTACCCCCAATAACTTTTAAAAAGCGGTATTGATTTTTATCAAATATAGCTAAGAAACATCGCAAGGAAATTTACTTTCACGTTAAAAATCCCAATCGAAATCGGTCCATCCGTTCGAGAGCTAAGATGCCACAAACAGGCATCCCTGTCCCTGTCCCTGTCTCTGTCCTCTCATTTGCTACTTACTCATTTACCGCCAGGAGTACTCCTGCGAAGCCATACAAACGGTGGACCTCCGTTTCACCTCCTTAAAAATCCTTTCTTAGTGCACCCCTAGACCTCATAAGGAACCTATGTGCTGAATTTGGAGTCTCAAGACCCAGTGGTTTGGGCTGCGTGAATGACTTACTGACTGACTGACTGACATATCAAATGTCAGTCAGTCAGTCAGTAAGTCATTCATTCAGTTTCTTCTTTTATCATATCTGACATATAATAAAATCGTAACCGATCGCTGTTTGTACATGGAAGATAAATGAGAAAAAATATTCTTGGGGGCTTTTATCAACGCAATTGAACACTAAACAATTTTTTTTTAGAATTTTTGTTTGTTTGTCTTTTTGTCTGTGCGTTTGTGCACGCTAATCTCAAAAACAATTTAAAGAATCACGTCATACAGGTTTGTTTCGAACAAACCTGTATGACGTGATTCTTTAAATTGACATAACTTTTTTATTTATAACCGGATTTAAATGAAATAAACACTAAATGTTAAGTGAAGCTTATCCAAATACATTAGTGAAAACCACAACTGAATCGGTTAAGCTGTTTCTGAGATTAGCGTGCACAAATGCACAGACAAAAAGACAAAAAAAAAACAAAAATTCAAAAAAACATTGTTTCGTGTTCTATTGCGTTGATAAAAGCCACCAAGAATATTGCAAAATAAAAAATTTGCTTACATGGAGCGCAGAATATTACTTAGGATATGTAAATGGTTAAGATACAAGTGCAATTATTTTTGTTAAAACAAAAATCTCACTTTGATTTACCTTTTTTTATGATTTCGCGTAAAAATTTTACAATTTTATTTTACCTAAAATGTAAAATGGCGCTAAGCCTTAATTTACTTAACGAACGAAGTTAAACTTTAGACAATACTGATTTTGTAAGATTAGTTAAGAAAAAGTAAAGACACAATTGCATTTGGAGTAGTACTGGTTTAGAGATATTACACTTAACTTATACTTAAGACCGAATTAGTGTAGTTCTACATAATACCTAATGGGATATTTATGCAACTAGCTAGCCAACTTATGGTATTGTTTATGGAAGAAAAACAATTTAATTTATAATATATCAAACCATTCACTGCGCGTGACCCAACATGCACTTGGGCAGTTTTATTGAAAATGCCAAAATCACAGTGCTCATAAACAAAGTATATAATGGCTAAACGGCTAGTATAATAAGTTACCAAGACACATACAAAACGAAGATAATATTAAAACTTTTTAAAACAGTTAAAAGATTATCTCATAAAGAACAGCTAGGTACTACAATCTGCAAGAATTTTTGACTAAGTAGAATAATTTCACATGATTGATGATCACATTCTGTTTAATTTTACAACAATTAACCCTGCCTATCAGACACATGCATGAAAATAAATTTAATTTACTTGATCAAACTTGACATTGAATTATCATAGGTATTATTTGAGATTATTATTTTATATTTTAGATTCTTATTTTAGATTATTTTATTTTCCTAACAGGGTTTATGTTTGAACTTAATGTGCTCCTTGCCCCATACGTACAAACTATGTAAGGGTATAGAGTATTGAGTGCGACAATGTCGATACGCCTTTTAATGCTCTGAAAAACCCGTATCCACGTGGTCACCCGAGGGGATGAATTAGAGACGGGATTACAGCGTCATCAAATAAAAAATATCTAGAAACCCGTGTTCACCACGTCAACTAAAGAGCAACGAGATAGATATGGTACGCGTTTTTAGGGTTCCGTAGTAAACAAGGAACCCTTATAGTTTAGCCATGTACTCGTATGTCTGTCTGTCAGTCTGTCTGCCTGTTTGTCTATCCGTCCGCGGTTTACTCAGTGACTATAAGCACCAGAAAGCTGTGATTTGGCGGGATTTATATTAATGATGCGGGAAAAGTGATAAAATAAAATATGAAAAAAAAAATGTTTTTAGGATCGCTCTCATTCAAGTAAAGTAAAAGTATTATTTTTTTTCTCGACTAACCAATCATGTGGGGTATCGTTGAATAGGTCTTTCAAAAATATTATGAGCTTGCCAACACCGTTTTTCGATTTAGGAATCCGTTTCTGAAATATAAGTAGGGTTCACAAATTAAAAAGTTATAGGATATCAAGAAAATTTCGTACCAATTCAACAGAAAATTAGTTTTTAGACGTTTTTATTGGCATGAACTCAAAGTTGGCATTCGTAACTACGGAACCCTATACTGCGCGTGGCCCGACACGCACTTGGCAAATTATTTAAGTTATATGCGCGTAATACTTCCAAAAACCAAAACGAGCTCGTCATTGTGAAGTGATGAATTAGATAAACAGCTCTATTGCACTGCATGCATAAGCGGTGAAATATATAGCGGCAAATATTTTGTTAAGGGGATACATTAATTTTTCGGGGTCCAGTGCTACCCCTATTTGAAAGGAAACGGAGATATCATTTAAAAGTTTGTCTTGACCAAGACCTAGATAATCCTTCAAACTATTTTATGAACTAAAGTTTACAGTTTAAAGTGAGAACGTGAAGCTTTTCTTCTCAAATGTGAGTAGAAGCACTGGATCCCGAAAAATTCATGTATCCCCTTAACAGCGATCTCTATTTTGTGTGCCTATTACTTTATGCGTACTATTAATATATTTATAATGAAATTTTATGATGAACTTGTGCGCTGGTTGAATTTTCTACTTAATCCATCATAATTTGGAAAAAATATTTTTTTTTTAATATAGCTATGTACATGTACTACTCGACCACTATAATTAGTGAGATTAAATTAGATTGACATGATAACTAAAATTAACTGGGAATTATTTAAAGATTAAAAGATTCAAATGTTTATTCAGTAATTAAACCTTTACAGGCACTTTTACACGTCAATAAGTATAATTTACGTTACGTGTAAAGTATATTAAAATATAATTTATTTTTAAGGAAAAGCTACCGATACCAGCGCTTCGTAACGACCACAGCTGAGAAGAAACGCCGAAAGAAACTCATTTTCACAGTATTGGTCGCCTACTCGCCAGAAGGGCTTTGTCATATTATTATTGTCTCGTAGTGGACACTTGGAATTTATTTTTTTGGAAATAAACTCGGATCTTGAAATAAAAGAATTTAATAACTTGCAAACGTACAATACAGGGAGTATCGATCGAACAAGTGAGTTTTTGAATTGAAGTCAAGCATAATAAAAATGACATTTTAGTTGCGGGTGAGACGACAAGACGAAATATAATCTTGCTTCTTGAAACCACTAGGCGTTGGCGCCAACATACTCCCCCCCGTTGAAGGCCGTTCTTCAACCATCAATCTTGATCGGCGAACAAGGGACACAGACGGACTAAGGAGCGTCGATAGCATCCAGTGGTTGTTTTGACATCTGCGACTCGTGCAATTCCGTCCGGTCCAGGGTACAACTTGGCTACTCGTCCAGTTCGCCAACATAATGGTGGAAGAGAATCTTCCCACAAAAGGACCAGGTCTCCAATTTTTAGTTTGCCGTTGTCTAGTTTCCATTTTGTGCGCATCTGGAGTTCACTAATGAATTCTCGTTGCCATCTTTTCCAAAAATGTTGATAAATCTGCTCGAGACGGGCATATCGTTTCAGTTGGTTTTCTGGGAAATCTTCAAGATTTCTTGACGGCAGCGCATTCAGTGGTCTACCAATCAAAAAGTGCCCTGGCAATAGGTAAAGGAAGTCATCAGGAGATGAGGACAAAGGGCATAAAGGACGACTGTTCAATATAGCCTCTACCTGCGCAAATAATGTGGTGATCTCTTCGAAAGTTAAGTGGGAGTTTCCCATAACGCGTTTTATGTGAAATTTAGCCGATTTTATGTTGCTCTCCCATATCCCGCCGAAGTGAGGGCTGAGCGCAGGAGTAAATATGAATTTACAGCCTTCTTGAGCTGCAGACTCAGTTATAGTATTATTGTTTACTTCAAAAAAGATTTTTATGTCTCTGGCAGCCCCTACAAAATTGCGACCATTATCGGAAAATATTTCCGCTGGCCTACCACGTCGCGAAATGAATCTTCGCAACGTCATAAACATAATGAACGCATCTTTGGTTAAATCACTAACTGCTTCCAAATGTACGCATTTATATCTAAGACAAATAAATAGACATAAATATGTTTTTGTTATTTTAGCACCACGCCCTTTACGATTTATGGTATAAAATGGTCCAGCCATGTCAATTCCTACGGAATTAAATGGAAAATTAGTAGTAATACGTTGTGGGGGTAGGTTACCCATGATGGGTTCTAAAGTTCTACCCTGTACGCATCGACAGCGCACACAGGTGCGCGCAACATTTCTTGCTAATCGTCTACCATTGATAGCCCAAATAGATTGCCTAACTGTTGCTAAAAGCAATTGAGGGCCAGCATGCATATTTCGTTCGTGTTCATGTTTAAATATTAATTTGCATAAATGATGAGACGAACTTAAAAGAACTGGGTGCTTATGATCGTATGAGCAATCAGAAGCGTCTATGCGTCCGCCTACTCGAATTAATTTGTCTTGATCTATGAATGGGGATAATGATAACAATTTGGATTTTGAACTTAGAGGTTTCTTATCAGATAATAATTTATACTCAGTAGGAAAAGACTCTTGTTGTGAAATGACATATAGAATTTTAAGAGAATCGTTTAATTCATCTACACTAAAACTACTTAATCGTTTATTGCTAGGATTTCTCGTATTGTATATAAATCTTTTGACAAATGCTATAGTTCGTTGTAATCTACTAAATTTAGAAAATCTATTAAAATCAATCAAACATTCTGGAATAATAGAAACTGTTACACTCTTCATCTCAGGTAGTTCAAAAATCTCATTTCGTTTTAGAATTGGCCACTCATTCTCTGGTTTTAGTAAAAAAGATGGCCCATGCCACCATAGACATGATATTTGCAACTTATGCAAAGGGCAACTACGAGAAATCAGGTCAGCTGGATTATCAGACGTAGGAACATAACGCCAAAAACAAGGTTGAGTAGTTTCTTTAATTTCACCAACTCTTTTAGCTACAAATGTTTTTAATTTAGATGTATCTGAATTTATCCAACTCAGTACAGTACTGGAATCGGTCCTGTAAAATGTTCGTTCTGGTGTGTATCGAATGGATTCCAATACTGCCTTGCACAAACGACTCGAAAGCAATGAAGCGCATAACTCCAAACGAGGAATAGAAGTTGGCTTTAATGGAGCCACTTTCGATTTCGAACACAAGAGATTGACTTTAACGTCTCATTTAATGATATAGATCTAGTATAGATACATGCTCCATAACCAACTTGAGATGCGTCACTGAAGCAATGAATTTCTATAGTTTCAGGTGAATCACTGAGTACAAATCTAGGAATATTAAGATTACAGAGGAAGGATAGATCCTTTAGGAAAATTTGATGTCCTCTGGTACTGGTTGATCCCAATTAACTTTGAGCTGCCAAAGCCTTTGGAAAAGTAATTTTGGGTTCATAATAAATGGACTTATAAGACCAAGAAGGTCAAATATTTTAAATGCCCCAGACATGATAACTCGTTTTGTAATTTCATTAGTATGAGAAGGATTATTAATAGGAAAATGTAACGTATCATTGTTCGGGTTCCAACCCAGACCTAGAGTGCTTGCTGATTCACTAATTCTTAAGCTATCCTGTGAGGAATCAGTTGAAGCTTGTTCTAAAACACTATGTGAGTTACTTTTGTATTTACGTAATTTAAAACAGCCTTTATCCAATTCATTAGATACTGAATTTTGAATATAATGTAATTCGTTCTTGTCATTAGATCCAGTGATCAAATCATCAACGTAGAAATCGCGTTGTATTATTGTTTTGATGAAATTGTCCTCACATTCTTCTCCTAGTTGCCAAAGACAACGCGTGCTTAAATAGCTACCAGTTGCAGTACCGTAAGTAACATTATTTAGCTGCATCGATTTGATAGGCAGGGACTCGTCCTCTCTCCACAGGATCAGTTGCAGGTTTCTGTCATCAGAGTGGACTTCAACTTGCCTGCACATTTTGGCTACGTCACCGCTTAGTAGGTATTTGTATTGACGAGCGCGAATTAAAATAGAGAAAAGAGAATCCTGTATATGCTGACCTACCATCTGAAGGTCATTTATCGAAAAACCGGAAGTAGAGGGCGCTGAGCCATCAAAAACGACTCTGATCTTCGTTGACTCACTATTCATTTTAAAAACTGGATGATGACACAAAAAATAAGAGGGATTTGGTAGAATGGGTGATTCTGAAAGATGCCCCAATTCTTCATATTCCTTAATAAATTCAACGTATTGTAACTTTAAAGACTGATTTTTTCTAAATCGCTTCTCTAAATTTAAAAGTCTTTTTTTTGCAAGTGTAAATGAATCACCCAAACAATCGGGTGAATCCAAAAGTGGAAGCCTTACACAAAACCTACCACTTCCTAATCTGATAGTATTAGCTTTAAAATGTTCTTCGCAAGCTCTCTCAGAATCGTTCGTTAATCTGTGTGGTGGGAGCTCCTCAAGTTCCCAGAATTTGGCAAGTAATTTATCTACTTGAATTTCCTGTGTAGCATCTTCTTGAATGGTTAATTTGTTACAATGTATTTGATTTATTTTGCCACATACAGGTCCACCGGTCAGCCAGCCCAAGACAGAATTTTGTAATTTAGTATTTTGTAAACCTAAGGAAAATTGTTCGAATAATAATTTTCGCATAGCGAAATTGGGATCGGCCAACTTAATGTGAGTAGGTATATTTAAATTATGTATGTCGATGGGTACCCTTGGAATGTGCCCAGTAAGTTTTTCTAAAACAAAAACGTTTAATTTTGTATTAAAATCGCTATTTAAAGAATGTAATTGTAAAGTACAACTTTCACTAACCTTGAGTGAAGAGTTATCTCCAATGCCAATAACATTAAAAGAAATAGAATTTGAATTTAGCGCCAATTTTGATTGCAAGGATTTAGCAAAAGATGATTGACTGCCTAAATCCAGTAAGGCGCGCACCGTGGCTCCCTCTTTAGTCACTGGATTCGAAACATTAATTAGGGCAGTTGACAAAAGTACATGGCGTGAACCTTCATTGGAAAAATTCACTAAGGTTTCTTGTTGTTCTTTATTTTGTTGACTTTAGTGACATCAACTGAATGCAAAAGTGTATTATGTCTTTTTTTGCACATTTTACACGGACCCATCCGGCATTCATTAACTGGATGACCTTGACGTAAGCAATTAGCACATACCTAATTTGTATTTTGACACATCACATAATCTTTTATGGATTTTGACTTAAAGTTGGGCAATCGTAAATGCGATTGTTTTGGTTACAAATAATGCATCTATATGTACCTGTACCATTCATGTTTGAATTATTGGACGAGGAAGTCGCCGCAAAGGATTTTACAAATGATTGTTTGTTGTTATTCATCGAATTCGTATTTTGTGGAAACCTACTCGCAGGGATTAAGTCAGACTTATTACGACATTAACGTGTCAAGGACATATGCCCGATCAATTAAAAACTTCTTAAACTCCTCCAAGGTAAGAGTATCACTTAAATTATTACGATGTTCTTCCCACTTCGTAACTGTCTGTATGTCGAGTTTCGATGATATCAAATATATAATTAAAGTATCCCAGTGGTCAGTAGGCTGACCTAAGCTGGACAAAGTGCGTAGGTTCTTAGTGACATGATCGACCAAAAATCGTAAAGAAGCATCGGTTTCACGAGTACTTTGTTGAATATTGAATAAAGATTTTAAATGGTGATTCGTTAACAATCTCTTATTATTGAAACGATCGCAAAGTAATTGCCAAGCCGCGTTATAGTTAGCTGATGATACCTCCAAGTTTGAGATAACACGAGCCGCATCCCCTTCTAGGTATGAAAGCAGGTAGTGATATTTTGAATAGAAGATAGTCGCTCATTATTGTGAACTAGCTGATGCCCGCGACTTCGTTCGCGTGGACTTTATGACTCCGGCGTATTATTATAAATAACAACTAATGAGAGAGAAAGATAGAGAGAGATAAAAAAGTACTTATAACAGTGTTAGGAGTTAAAAGTCAATATTATTTTAATTCTTTCCTTCGGGAGCCAATATGAAAAGAGCTGAAGTGTTACTAACCCTGGAGAAAGCCACATTAAGTTGGCCATGCGAAAAAGCAGTCCTTAGATCGACATCAGCAGCTTTAAGCCTCTAAAACTGTGACTTATTTTCATAGGAAAGCAAGTAAACACTGTGTATTTGTAAAACTGTGTATTTTCAAAAGGAAAATTGTTATACGCGGAATAAATACAGTTTCACTGGCACCACTCACAGTAAACTTTAAGTGTCTCAGCAGACTATGCCGAAGTTTAGCGGCTAAAGTTCAGTGTCTAAAGTTCGGTGGGGATGACACACTAAATAAGCTGAAGTTCAGCCGCTGAAGTTCGGTGGAAACGCCGGACTGTAGTGATGTGCCGATATGAGAATTTAATCTTCCGTCTTTGGCGCGTCTGCGGCGAACGGACAGGGGAGCGGAAGAGGGAACGGAAGTGGAAAAGGGAACGGAAGCGGAAGCGGGAGCGGGAGCGGGAGCGGAAGTGGCAGCAGCGGCAGTGCGTCGGCGGCGGCAGCGGCGGCGGAGGCGTCGGAGGCGGCGGCGGCGGCGGAGGCGTCGGCGGCGGCGGAAGCGGCGGCGGCAGTGGCGGCGGCGGCGGCAGCGGCGGCGAGAGCGGGAGCGGCGGCGGCAGTGGCGGCGGCAGTGGCGGCGGCGGCGGCAGCGGCGGTGAAGGCGGCGGCGGGAGCGGCGGCAGCGGCGGCGGCGGGAGCGGCGGCAGCAGCAGCGGCGGCGTCGGCGGCGGCAGCGGCGGCGGGAGCGGGAGTGGGAGCGGGAGCGAGAGCGGGAGCAGGAGTGGGAGTGAGAGCAGAACGAGTACGGGAACGGGTACGTGGAAGAGGGAACGGGAGCGGAAGCGGGAGCGGGAGCAGAAACGGCAGCGGCGGTGGCGGCGGAAGCGGCGGCGGCAGTGGCGGCGGTGGTGGCAGCGGCGGTAGCGGCGGCGGCGAGAGCGGGAGCAGCGGTGGCAGTGGCGGCGGCGGCGGCGGCGGCGGCGGCGGCGGCGGCGGCGGCGGCGGCGGCGGCGGCGGGAGCGGCGGCGGCGGCGGCAGCGGCGGCGGGAGCGGAAGAGGGAGTACGGGTACAGGTACGGGTACGGATACAGGTACGGGTACGGGTACGGGTACGAGTACGGGTACGGGTACGGGTACGGGTACGTGTACGGGTACGGGTACGGGTACGGGTACGGGTACGGGTACGGGTCCGATTCAGGCAAAAGCATCGGAAGTTTGGCATTATGTGTTGCTAGTAATGCAAATAACATTGCAGGCATGCATTGGCTGAAATTCAGCCGCTGAACTTCGGCATACAGTGCTGAGACACTAAGTTGGGTTCCGTTACACAGTTTCGGCGGAGTCAAATTGCGCATTCGCATTATTGGCCCTCCGACATTAAGACTTATTTTGTGAGCCGAGAGTCCATTTGCTGCAAGTGAATTAAGAAACTCAACTGGATAATTGGTGGTGTCGTCAACAACTCTATCCAAGAAATTAACCATAATTTGAGTCATAAGTTCTATAATAATTGATTTTTAATTTTTTGGTGTCAATATGGCGCGTTCACATATCCAAGAATTTTTCTGGTGTGTTATGCTCTGAAGGTCCGCAAATTCTGAACTTATAAGTTCTTCTTCGGAGGAAACAACTTTTTTTTGGAAAAATTTTCAATGTTCAGTCACATTTTTTTACTCTTTTATTTGTAGTATAGATTTAGTATGTTTGTGTTCAACGACAACAAAAAAACATCATCTATAAAAATTTCAACTGTCTAGCTATAATGGTTCATGAGATACAGCCTGGTGACAGACAGACTAACAGTCGGACGGTCTAAGTAATAGGGTCCCTTTTCTACCCATTTGGGTAAGGAACCCTAAAAATCGAATAAAATAAGTATTTATGGGGGGCTCCCATACTAAAAACGTGATTTTTCATAGATTATGGTACGGAACCCTTCGCGCGCGTCCGACTCGCGCTTGGCCAGTTGTATTATAACTCAACAAAAAGTTCTCATCAGACTTAACAACTTTTGCTAAGGCGGCATTTTAATATTTTTTATAGTTTAGCTGGACCATTATAGTTCTGCATCATGTGTTCCATTTTCCAAAATCAATTATAGCCTATATGTTGCCCAGGCTTCACAGCTATATAACAAAAAAAGTTTCATTCGAATCCGTCCAGTATATCCGGAGATTAGCGTGTACAAACAGACAAACAGACAAACAGACAAACAGACAGACATTTCTTTTTTTTTCTTGCTCTATTACTATATCTCCATCGCCACAAATATTTTTTTTTGAAAAAATTTCAATGTACAGACACATTTTTTTTACTCTTTTATTATAGTATAGATAGATTAAACTGGAAAAACTATCATAAAATTGCAGCCAGTAGAAATAATTTCCGGAAAATTTGGAAATTTCGATTTTCGGCAAGTGAACTCGCAATTCATTATTGTGATTGAGACTGCATTGCGCTTCTTGGAACACGGACTCACGGCGCAATTTTTCTTGTTCAATGGTTTTTAATTGATTTTGTTCTTCTATAATAACCTTGGCCTTAGCCTAGTAAACAATAAAGTCCTGTTCAATGCATTCCCTTTCATCAATTTCTGAATCCAAATCATCCGAATTAAATAACTCGATCTGGGTCTGCAGCTCGTCAAATTCGTTTGACAAACTTTCGAACTTGCTAATTTTCAAAGACAATTCTGCAATTTCGATAGTGGTCAATTTATAAATTTATAAATTTATAAAGATAATTTTTAAATTTAGTGATTTGACCTTTTATTGAGCCACGTTTTGTAGTCAAATCCTTCAACGTGGCTTTAGTCTCAGACATATTTTAAAAAAATTAATTATAAAAGTAACAACTGGTTTTTTTTTATGAAAAAAAAAATAGGTACTTTTATGTTCGTCCCTTTTGGGGTAAGAATCCTAGGGCCGCAAACAAGGTCTACTTAGGTTAGTATGTGGGCTTATAGACGGAAATCTGACATGGAATAAATTCCTTTATCACGCCCAAATCCCTTGGTTGGCTTTTACAACCTGCACGGGAGGAGAAGCAGCTGGTACACTCTATGTTTTTTTGTCGCTCCCAGACCAGCATGGAAGACTTTCAATAACAAAAATATTGTTAGAACTAACAAAAAAGGACATTAATTTATAAGGCAACTTAACAAGAAGGCTATATTATTATTAAATAAATGAATATATTAGCTCACGTCCCTCCTTCGGCGATAGCTGGGAGCAGAACTGTTGGCCAACCGCAGTTAGTAGGCCGCGAGCCGGTATTGCCACGTCGTTGACAGCGACACTGAAATAGTCGGCAAATTCGATTGAATTTCGTGTAAAAACTGATGCGAATATAATAGAATTAACTGAATTAAATTTGTGGTCTTACCACTAGACTTAAATAAGGTATTTTGGTGCTTAAAGATAAATAATTTTGATGACAACTAAATGGAACTTAAAATTACTTTATATGGTCAAAATACAACAAATTTTCAATATTTTACACCTTTTACAGCATTTCACGTGCGTGATTAATTAAACTTTAAATGGATTTTGCTTAAATTTCGCTTATTTTTGCTTATTTCAATAGAAATAGGAAGCCACGTGTAGATGCTATTTTGCACAGTTTTATGGGATTTTGGTAGGAAATATTGGGAAGGATGATAGCTAGGGAGTTTACAAGGAAACCAAGGCACTTATCTGGCGAACTATGCTGCGAGGTGATGCTTTTGCTGCGTCACTGCCCGGCAGTGTTCTATGACTTGGCGAATCTTCAAACTCCTGGCCTGTCGTCGCTCCACTGGTACTTTGCAGGCTTCCACACGTTGTAAGGCTCCACTGCAGACGTCTCCACAGACTCCTTGGTGGTATACTTGGCTGCTTTCCGTACGTGGACTTTGTACCGCGAAGTTAGGCAGACCTTTAATTCGACAGTATAGTACAGAATGTACACTGTCCTGTCACGGTCGCCAAATTATGTCTCGTAGTGGACACTTGGAATTTATTTTTTTGGAAATAAACTCGGATTTTGAAATAAAAGAATTTAATAACTTGCAAACGTACAATACAGGGAGTATCGATCGAACAAGTGAGTTTTTGAATTGAAGTCAAGCATAATAAAAATGTAATTTTAGTTGCGGGTGAGACGACAAGACGAAATATAATCTTGCTTCTTGAAACCACTAGGCGTTGGCGCCAACAATTATTATTGTCTTTTAATTATTAAATACTTATAATATAATACAATGTTGACACATTTAACATGTAATGCTTGCGAACGAGTTAACAAACATAAATTGCGTAAATAAATATTAAATAGTCAAAAAAAGCGAAGCCGAGCTGACCAGTCCCTCCCAGCAGCACCCGTTCACGAGTTGACGCACGGATCAGCCATCGTTAAACTCAACCATATTAGAGGGAATTTAACGATCCGACCAGCGACGCCACCACCAGATTGGACATTTTAGTGAAAAGCGATATCGCAGACCCTGTCAAGAGGAAATATTAGTTATATGTTGGTCACCTATTTGATCGCAGAGCATTAACATGTTTTACAGTAAGCTAATTATTGTTACAGAGAATACAGTTATTATGTTTTATGTGTGGAGTGTAATAGAAAATTTATAGGAAGTGTCCACGCGTTTTTATCTTTTAAATAATCTTTAATTGTTATATTACGCATTATTCAATAAAACTTTTTTAACATGTTTTTTAA
Source organism: Acrobasis suavella (assembly GCA_943193695.1). NCBI lineage: Eukaryota > Metazoa > Arthropoda > Insecta > Lepidoptera > Pyralidae > Acrobasis > Acrobasis suavella. The sequence continues at coordinate 39,379,278 of OW971928.1, forward strand.
ATTTTGACATGGGTAGGTTTACGGCCATTTCAGGAAGTTTGTTAAATAATGTTATACCTAGACCCAAGAGTGATTTTCTGGTTTTAGCAAGTTGAAATTTAGGCGTAAGAAGCTAATTTTTGTCGCGAGTGTTGTAACTGTGGATATCGCTATTTTTCTTGTAACAATTTAGTCTTGATTTAATAAAAAGGAGATTGTAGTAAATAAATTGAGATGTCACAGTAAGAATATTTATAGATTTTAGTCCGTAAATCGATCGAATTGCTCACTTTTGTAGCACAGAAATAGTATCTATGTTAGTCGCTTTACCCCAAAAGAGCAATCCATACGACATTATGCTATGAAAATAACTAAAATATACCTACTAGCCTAGCAGTTTCAACGTTAGTACAACGTCTGACTCTCCTCGCAGCATATGCTGCCGAACTAAGTTTCTTAGCAGTGGCCTCAATATGTTTATCCCATTTTATGTTGCAGTCTACAGTTATGCCTAAAAACTTGGTGTTGGGGACCCATTCTAGAACTTGGCCATTAAGACTCAGAGGTATGTGAGTATTGGGTTTACTCAAACTTAACTACAAAAAATTAACGCACTTGGTCTTTTGTGTGTTTAATGCCAGGCTATTAGTCGTAAACCAACTGAGTACTTGTGACATAGTATTGCTTACATCGTCATAGTTTGTTGATTTTCTGTCAACCTTAAAAAGTAAAGATGTGTCGTCAGCAAACAATACTACTTCACACAACTTTTCTGCAAGACAGGGAAGGTCATTAATATAAATCAGAAATAAAAATGGACCAATTATTGAGCCCTGTGGCACACCCATGCTCACAGGTGCACTATTCGAGGTGACTCTGTTGATTTCAACTCTTTGAGTTCTATTATCAAGAATAAAAAACCAGAAAGCTGTTTTTTATGTAATAAACTACGTATTTATTAGGTTCAAGTATAGGTAGTGTAGTGGGTAGATTTTTATGTACCTAATCATTACATATATCATATCCATTGCAGATTGTGATTGATTAAATTTTACTGTCGCTCAGTCAGAGACGTAGTAAATACGAATTCATAATGCAATTAAGAAGTATTTTGGTGTTAAACAGTACTCAACTGGTCTACATAAAGGTCCCGAAATGGAGACGGGTTTCTCGAGTCGTGACCGTTTGAAGTAGCCGAAAAGCCGTATCTAGCAAGTCCCCTCGACTCGAGGTATCCAGACGTTTTCGCTCAGAAAAGGCGTATCGACGTCGTAGTCACACTTCGAGGAGACGAGGTGACTCCTATCGGAAAGCCATATACGCAACCAGGCGACCGAGCTTCGCTCGATATTTTGTTTTATTTTTTCGTGTGTGTAAGCAGGCCTGTGCCACTCCCCGTTTAGGTATCGAAAATATACTTACATTATTAATATGCGCGAGGCGACCACTTCGAAGGGGAAAACACAGATATATGAATCGTATTTACAAATTAATAAGAATGAAATTGGCTTGTAATGGATGTCTAGGTATCTAAAAGAAGAGGTGAGGAGTTCTGATGCGAGCTTAATTAAACGTTAGCGCGAACCGAGTAAAACTTCTGTACGTGAGTACTAGTAGGTACTTATTCTATGGTATAAGTGGCCAACATCGGTGTCAGATTTTACGAGCTTTCGAAAGGCATCTGGCATGGCTTGACGAAGTGACGACTACTATGATGACAACCGGGACCAACGGCTAAACGGCTTTTACGCTCCTTCTGAAGTACGGAGCCCTAAAAAAAAATAACAAATTACCGATGTCAAATTGCTCACAAACCCTACGTTTAAAAAAAAGCCACACCCCTATTCCCAATCCCTTTTGCAGGCCGTACCCCTTCCAAATCAGGATCTGGTGAACTTCAACATTTCTGGTACTAACTTCAGCATCCTCTACACTATGGTACATCAATCGAAACCCTAATTACCCTGGAACAGTGCAAACTAGCCAACATAAATGTCTAAGGTTCTTAATATTGCAGGATTCTTTACAGAACTTGGCGGCTATTGAGATCTCAATTCTTGTCGGATTTTGACCTTGGCTCCCATTTTCACATTTGTTTTTGGTGGGATTGATCACCTACAAAACTTGCCAAATAAATAAAACAAAAATAGATTTCGATATATTTTATTGAGTACGAAAATATATCCTAGTAACTTAAAATTAAGTATGACTAAGTCTGTAGACTACTTGCAAACCATGCTTATATAATTTCCTCAAAACTCCCTTCCCATCAACTGAATAGGTACTTACCACAAATGAGTAGGTATGATATCAAGTCAATGATGATATCAGTGATTCTATTTTGCATGATTTACAAATAGTCATTCATCATCACTGGAAAAAATAAATGTTTCTTTCACATAACATTTACAGCATAATTTTAATTCTAATGTGTAATATATGGAATTAACATCTTAATCATTAAAATTTCTATTCTGTAACAGTAATTTAATTCTTGAATCGTCAGGTTTCTATTAATATACACTGCTAGTGTCAAGTGAATGAGTTTAAATAGTTTCTTCAAGACGGGATGCAAGCAACAATAGTGTAAGTCATTTAAATTTACTTAAATTGTAAGCAGTATTTTTATATGCCGAGGCCAAAGACGGAGACAATGCAATACATGGTTTTGTTCTCCCAGCGCACGGTGCAGGAGCCATCAGTGTTGTTGTCCCAGAAACAAGAAGAGGCCGTATGTAGTCCAGCCCCATTTTTCTGCATGATTGTGCATGTCACTGTAATTTAGAAATAAGTATTATTTTTAACAAGTAGGTACCAATTTTCATATTTGTATTGGGCATGATACCTCATCCCATTGTTTTTAAGTGGCCACCATCTTGACTGATTTAATTGAAGTACAGTATTTGACTAAGAGCAGCCTTTGGGTCTGCCTTTTGTCATTAGAGAAAAAGATGTAAGTAAATTGTTCACAACTTTGTTATAAATTTTATAACAAGAAAATGAATAATGATCATTGATCACAAATAACCTTGAAAGTTGGTAATTATGTATCCAAACAGAGAATGATTTCGATAGAGCCCTTGATTCAATGTAGCTCTTAGCATGTTAATTTACCGGCGGTTACGCTTGGCTTGCATGTGATGACACATACCTATGTATTTGTAAGGCTTTTGCAGCTTCGTCAGTTGTCCCAAACAAGATTCCACCACCGCAGATGTCCACTGATTTACTTTGTTGTGCTGATAAGCAGTACCACCAATAGAATTTTCTATAGCTTCTTTGATAATTTTGCTGACATCGTCCACGATAAATTGGTTCTGAAACGTATCATGTCGGTATTAGCGAATCAATAATACAACCACACATTGCAACCATTTATACAACTCTATGTACTTACCTCTTCGGCCAAATCATTGCACTCTTTCACTTCCATGATTTCAATGTGTTATAAATGGAATTTGTTTTTTTTTTGTTTTCGAAATCGTTTGCTAGGAAACAACAAAATTTTTGATGCTCACAAGTGAAAGATCCGCTCCAAGTTGTTTGACATTTTTTCTTTCCGTGTGTTGGTATAACCAATTTCCTGTGCGTCGTTGTCATTGGTTTTTGATCCAATCGGTATTTACCGAACTAAAGGTTATTATTACCGAATACTTAAAGGCTTATCACACCACCCAATCGGCAGGGCCCTGTGGTGCAATTTTTCAAAAACGATGTCACTAACAATATGGTTTTTAGTATAGAAAAGCCATTCATTAGGTGACTTCGCGTTTCAAAAATGGCATCTCGGGCGAGGCGTGGCCCTTTGCTTTGCTCCACCTTACACGGCAGTACACGCTTTCTTCTTTTCTAAAGTGCGATTTCTGAAATGCGGAGTCACCTAAACGTATGGTTTTTGTATAGGAAAACCATTCGTTTAGGTGACTCCGCGTTACAGAAATCGCACTTCTGGTTATTTTTACCCGACTGCTTAAGTAGTGTAATGACTTTTCCTGCCGCCGCGCCGTTTGGAGAGGTTGATGATATTAATAAAATTCAGCATAGTGGATTGCCAGCTTTATAAAGAAAAAACTATTTTTAATAATACTAGCTATTTAGTCAAATACCTGGAATCTTATGCCGTACAAAAAATATAGAGAAAAGATTTATTTTTTTAAACTTTCATTTTGATTTCATTTGTCTTTGCCTGTCAATTATTTTATTGTCTAGAAAAGAAATGATCATGGATGTTTTTAATTTTGAAGTAAATTTAAATTAATTTATTATGGCTTCGACAGTGCAAAACAATAGAGTGTCACCTCCAGGATATTGTGTATGTTGCAGAGTTTGCAATATGTGGTGTTGGAGAGCCTTCAAATGGCTTCCAGTGATGTTGATAGTGTCGATCATGATTTGGTCTTATTATGCCTACGTAATTCAGCTGTGTATTTGTAAGTAAATTAAAGTTATTTAGTATTTATTTTCATTAGACGCTAATTGTAAGCATATCACTTGGCTCCTATCAAACCATTTTTCCTGTTAGCATATATTACACATTGTCAGAAATTTGGTAAGAATTAGAACTTTCATTTATTCATACCCAAATTTGTTGTTGTTTCAGTTACAATTGAAAACATAGCTCAACAATGTGTGTATTTGGTGCTCTACCACATACTGTTGATAATGTTTGCTTGGTCATACTGGCGGACAATATTTGCTGATATAAAGCCAATTCCAGACAAGGTTTGTTATCAGATATTATTCATAATTATTGGTCTTTGTAATACTTACACGTGCATCAGACGAGTTCAACTTTATTTAATTAGAAATCATGAATTCTAAAACTATGCCCAAGTGCAAGCCCTGCTTTTATTTAGGTCATATGGATGGGCAACACAATGTTGATTAGATTAGTAATTAAATATGAGAGAAAATGATGAGTGTGTTTTACATTAGAATGTTGTACATTTATGTTAAACTGAATGCTTAAAATATTTTTTTAAAGATGAAACTGTTTACATTTGTCAATATACAGTATGTATTATAAAGCTAGTAACTATAAGAAAATTGTACAAAGCATATATCACATTAGTATGAATAACATGAATCATAAATTATAGATATAATAGTAAAAACTGTGTCAAAATGTGCCTAGTCATTTCAGATTACTATAAACTAGTTCATTATCATATTAATTATTCAACAAAACATCACTCAACTTTAATAAATGTACTTATTACAACTTGATTGTTGACCTCTTAAGACCTGATGTCTTAATATAAATTTACTTCCTTTGTTTTAGTATTGTGTCTGGTATTGGCGGTTTTCAATAGGTTAATCAAGCTTCATAACAATATATTAAATTGTCACTGAATATTTTTAAGTTATTAGTGCTGCCATAGTAAATTTAGTTACTTTAATTACAACATATAACTTGTAAGTCTTGTAACATGAAGGTATTTTTCCATTCCTACCTAGTTATTTTCCCATTTAATATTCATTCGATAACGGGTTTTGCTATTGATTATATTTGGTGCCATAAGTTGCATGAATATCTTCAATCTTATGACAAGGGAATTGAGCTTTAATCTGATTGAGCACTATGTTACGTGAAATTGTTTTACCTCATTATTGTATTTTATGACATTACCATAAATCAGTGATACCCAATTAGTTTTTTCTAACCACTCCAAGAAAAACCTCAAATTCGCATACCCCTTATTGCAGAAACAATAAATAAAAAATTAAATCAATATGTATTTTACATTTATTTCACACTCTGAAAAATGCTGTTGCATTTTAGTCAGCTTCAATCTCAAGTCTTTGAGTTGAAGTCTGTGACGATAGTTTTTAAGTTTGTCATTGCAGAAAATCCGCTCTCGCTGTGGTATGTCGTGCAAAATGGCAGTAAGGAAATATTTAATTGGGGCTGTGCTGACACAATAAATGTCTTTAAAATCAGCTCAAAAATAAACTAGTGATTGCTCTGCAAAACAAATTTTGAGTCTGCTGTTGCAGATGTCTTTTAATACCTTTTGATCAGAGATGGATTAGGTGGTTGGTAGAATAGTTTGCAAAGGGATTGTTAAAAAAGTTCCAATGCGATAATATTTCTGGGGAAAAACTGCCATAAATCATTGATTGGTGATTGTTTCTTCAAGTTAGGTATCATCAATTCATAAAACATTTGTTTTCAGTACAAGTTGCCTGAAGAGGATCTTGAGAAACTGCTAAGTGCAGAGTCAGAAGAGGCACAGAGGACAATTCTAGAGAACTTTTCTAAGGATCTGCCTATAGTCACTAGGTAATATATATTTTTTATTATAAGTGCAAATTATGCAGACTGAGGAGGAGGAACGAAATTGCTAAATGTTGAAAGTGGCCTTTAAATGGTATTTTTTTCCTTTGAAGATTCCTATTTCAAGTGGTAGTCTTCCTATGCTTGTTGTGCATAATGATACCCTAGTTGATTAAACTCTTACAAAATCTGTGCTGTGCAAGTAGTGTCTTTGTTTCTTGTTTTTTGTACACTTTTTCTTTTTACTTTAGAATGCTTCCTGGACAAATTGTCAAAACATACATATTACATTGATAAATATATGAACCTTTGAAATCATTTATCAGTGTTAGAATGTATCTTCGCTTATACTACCATAAAAGGTTGTATATCTTACCACTAAAGACTCCGACACCAAATGATGGAAGGCACTGTATAAAATTTGTTATTCATTTGACAACAACAGATAACACTAGCAGGTCATTTATTATTCTTTAAAACTTTTACTTTAGTATCAAAATATTTTTTTTTTGTGATAATAATTCAGTTATTCTATGACAACAAATTTGACTTATGGTTAACGGGTGTATTATTATATATACTATACATTTTATGCTTTACTTTTACCCGCGACTTCGTCTGCGTAAATTAAGTACTTTGTTATAAAATCTACTACTAACATAGGAGTCCCCATAAAAAATTCCACTCCACTTTTCATTCCCTGCGTATTTTTTGGGATAAAAACTATCCTATGTCCTTCTCCGGGTCTCAAACTATATCTATAGTAAATTTCATATTAATTTGTTCAGTTGTTGAAGAGTGAAGAGATTGCTAGGGCTTTCGCAAGTTAAGCAACCCTGGCGTGATCCGCACTTCGATGGGTAACAAGTGGAATAAAATCGCCGTGCTTTGGTAGGCACGTAAAACCGTTGGTCCTGACTGTCATCATTGTATGGCGTAAACATATCTCAGATGCTTTCTGGCAGCTTGAAAAATTTGACACCAGTGTTAGATACTTACATAAGAAACAAACAGTCTTGTTACTTTTCCCTATAATGTTTTATTTTATAATTGTACACTTAGCAAGTTTTTCTCAATTCTAGAATCAAAAAATCTGTTAAAAATATCTACGCTCATCTGTCTAAACCTAAGAAAACGAAAAAAGAGATATTAGAAGGTTTCGCTAACGCCATACCTGTCCTCACGAGGTTGGTCCACTGTCATATTCGTAGCTAGAATTGAGAAAAATCTTGAGTAGGTAACATAGGTTTTAATTTAGATCAAGTGAAATACTGGTAGTTTAGGTGTACTTAAAAAGGAAAAACTTCCTTGTACATTTTATTAGTAGTAGATACTTAGATAGTATGATAATTTTATTTTCCTTATGACCCTGCAAGTGTTACTAAGAATTTCGAGAATTTCAAGTGCAATTTCAGCTTTCAATATTTTTTTCATATTATAGAATGCTGAAATTGTACTTGATTAACCTGTAGAAATAATTGTAATGGTGACAGTATTTTTAATAAAAGTCTTTTTTTCATAGACTGAAGTAGGCAAGGGCTTAGCGAGGTACGAGCAATAGGAAGTGGGAAAGGGGGAGTGATGCGGCTGCTGCTGTTTTTCTTCGTCTGTCCTCTCCCCTTTAACAAAATCCTGGGTACCCCCTTGGTAGAACGATTTTGTAAATTAAATGACAAAGAATATATTAAATAATTCACAGTGATTTAATTTATTCTTACATCAGTCCAAATACTTATGAAACACCAAAAAAAAAATTGTATTTTCAAACCGGTCATTTTGGAAAAAAGGTCACGGTGGAGTGGATGCCTGTGTCGCACTGATCTACGGCTGAAATGGCAATAATGACAAGGGATCTATTAAATTGGAGAAAAAATTCGTTTATTCCATATGTACCGGGTAGTGTAAAGTAAATATATTTGATATCTTCACAGCTATACCATGCGAGTATATCCCAAAATCGATGATGTTAAATCTTTTCAAAATGTGGCGTTGTTTACAAATTCTAAGATAAATACTTATGTTTCAAAATACACGACTCTAGTCGTTAGTACATGTTGCATTATCTATACATATTGCAAATTCAAATAAACGCACTTGAGCGCAGGTATCTGTATTCCATAAACCGCAAAGTACTGCTTGTAATATATATCGGCAACCGACATGTTCCATACTCGGTTTCATTTTCTGTTAAAATGTAGGTGAATAGACCCACTGTAGCTCTAACCGCATTTATTGTATACTATATTTGAATACACAATAAACGTGTATTGCATTTATTAGCATACAGGGTTGACGGTGAAAATATTACAAGATTTTTTGAAGGTCTGAATTGTATTGGGTAGTTTCCTGCTGGGAAAAAAGAAAGTACGATGCGACACAAATAAGTTGAACTAAAATGGCGGACTTTAAAGCATTTTTGTACAAATTCCTTACACTTAAAATGAACCAAAATGGTGGTCGTCGGCGCATTATTTATCTGCGCCGATAACCGCCATTTTGGTTTTAACCTACGTGCCAGGAATTTGTATAAAAATGCTTTGACGTCCGCCATTTTTGTGTCGCATTGTAGTTACTAGTACTTTTATTAAGTATGTTAATTTGTTAAGGCGCAGACAGTTGTGGTCGATCAAACAAATTGTATGTCACCAGGTTGTATCTCATGAACCATATAGCTAAACAGTTGAAATTTTTTGCCGCTATAACAACAAAAATACTAAAAACGGAATAGAATAAATTGTTAAGGGCTCCTACACAAAAAACCTGATTTCTTTAAAGATGATGGTACGGAACCCTTCGTGCGCGAGTCTGACGCGCACTTGGCCGGTTTTATTCTGACTTCTTATAGGCGCCTGGCCTTCATGTGACAGTATCTCATCTCATTAATAATGGTAATTCAAAAGAACCGAGTTAATACCGACCATGTACGTACCGGCAAGCGCAGCATTGTACAGAATCTTCTCCAATCTACTTGCCCTGGTCGCAAAACAACGCTGAAGGGAAGTATAGGCAAAATACGGGCAACCGCAGCGTCCTCCATGCAAAGACCAATTGTTGCGATCTCCAATCTGCCCACCGTGGTTATCATCAAATCCTCCCTTATTGATAGAAGCTACTGGTCCAGCAGTGGAGGGATAGCTGTAAGAAGATTAAATTCCCCACTGATGTAACACCGCTTCTCAGGACGATGTCGGGCTCCGTCCGCTACTGCAACCGCTGCGTGCTGATCAAGCCGGACCGCGCGCACCACTGCAGTATCTGCTCGCGATGCGTGCTCAAGATGGACCACCACTGCCCGTGGGTCAACAACTGCGTCTGCTTCCACAACTACAAGTTCTTCATGCTGTTCCTCGGATACGCTCTCGTCTACTGCATATTCATAATGGCCACCTGCTTGCCTTATTTCATTAAGTTTTGGAAGGTAAGTTGGTCTTTGATCCTCTTATTCATAAATACGTTTGATAAGCCTATTTTAGTTCAAATATTATGTTTTGTATTTGTTTCCATTGTAAATATTTTGTTTATATCCAAAAAGTTGTCAATTCGTCGCGATCTTTTTTTATGTTTGTTCACCGATTATTCGAAGACGCTGGTAAAGATTTGAAAAAAAAACAGTCATCCCACAGAAACACTATCAAAATCGGTAGTGTAGTGTGAGGGTCAAGTCGGATTTTAGTTTTGAAAAATTATAGACATGTAAAAACAACACGAAACATATTTTAACAAAAGTAGGCTTGGCAAGCGTTTGATATTTTTTATAAGTAAGAATAACCCTCTTATTCACAGGATATTTTTTATTCAGTGCGCATTTTTTTATTAGAAGTTTAGTTTCGTGATACTTTTTATATTTCTTTGTAAACGTGAGTACTTATATGTATGTCGAATCACGAGTTACGTTATATATAAACTGCTAACGCTTCTCTTTAGCTGAAATTTTGTAAGGAGCTAGAAGCTTAAAAAAAATAGCACCATGAAAGAAAAAAAATCTGTATTTTATTTCTAATTTTTAATGTCTTCACCGGCTTAAATAAATCACTGCGTAGTCGAGGCACGGTCGAGGGGTTCTTAATATTTTAAGTATGTCGTGGTCTGATGCCAAGTCTACATGCTTGCCTCACTTATCGGCGTCAAAGCATGAAAAGACAAGCATACAATGAACATTTTTGTCAAAGGCACTATTAATCCACGCCTGAACATGACCAGCATAGAAATTAATGCAATATAGTAAAAAATCTTTATTTCGACCCACAAGATCATATTTCATGACTAACATTGAAGTGTTACTATCAATACCAATTTAAAAAGTAAAGCTAGTATTATCATAGCATACTATATTTCTTTATATTATTTGATACGATTTACAGATTTACCAAGAATACAAGCATGCCCACTGCGACCGTTTGATAGAAAAGGGGAACTACACTAAACTATGCATCGATATGCTCAATGTAATGTGTCTAGCATTGTTTTAGCAACTGTAGCATATAACATACAATATATTACTTGCTACATACACGGTTGAAATATATTAATATAAGTAAAGTGGAATATATTTGCTTCGCTATGTCGATTGAGTTAGGAGTTTATGAGTACAAACAATCATAGTATTAGTAGTTTTATGACAGTAATGAACGTTATGTATACTTCTTAAGTAGTTTTACACAAGGTTGAGCAGATTACACGTTTAAGTTACAGGTTAAATAGTGCATACCTATACGTCTTTGCCTCGTAAGGCGTAGACGGGGAACTAAAGGTCGTAAAACTCAAAGGCGAAAAAAGGGTTATAGGTTACAGTTCAGGATTTCTACCGCTTTTATTGAGGGTTAAATGAGCATTGAACTGCCCTTTACAATGTTTTATTCAGGCTGCTGCATTGCCAGTTCCTTTCTTTGAACTTGGCTCTAAGCCTTCTCCATTTCATACACTAGTGAACTTGTCTCTAACACGCTCCCGCGTGTCTAGGTGGTCCTTAGTGTTCAGGTTTCTTCACGATATTTCTCTTTACTGAAAACAGATATTGTTAGTTGAAAAATTACTGTACATGAGTATCAGTGGCGCCTAGTAAGGATCAAACTCAGTATTCGATACTATCGATAGTCCTATCGATATTGTGACCGTTTTCCGAGGTCAACTATCGATAGTTATGCAACGCTAGCCTAAATGCTTGACCACCACCGCTATAAAAATGTTTGTAAGTACTTACTTCATTAAAATGGACACTGTATAAAATATGGAATGCATACAAGATTACGTCATAACACGTTTTAGCGATTGGTTTATCGTAATAAGTAAACACCGATAACTGTAGTTCCGGTATTATCGTAAACAACGTAATGTTGGCAGTCGGTAGCTGGTCGATCTGAACTCATTAAAAATGTTCCACATTGTTTAAAGTTTCGGTTCCGGTCACGCAGTGGGAATGCTCTGGTATTTCTGTAAATTATGTTAATTTTAAACAATGTGGACTGTGTAGTTTGAAAAGCATTACATTTATTTTCACCCTATTTTCATTTATGTAAAATAGTTAACTGTAAAATAGAAAGTGGTAGATGTAGATGTATTTACTATTTTAAGTTTTCCAATAGTGTACTCGTACTTTCAATGAACCTCCAGTAAAATATCTTCTGCTCTAAAACTGTTGAACATCGCACCGTATGTTTTCATTTTCGCAAAACACACATACACGGTGTGTTTCGCAGCAGTCAAAGTGTTACGTCAAAACTTGCTGATTTCTTGAAACCGCGACCTTTGGGTCTATTGACGCTTGGCTTTTTGTGACCTAGTACCCCATCTCATATTAAGTGGTCCCTCAAAGGCACCAAGGCAAGGTCTAGTGCCGAGTACCGAATACCGACCATGTACCGGGTCTGCAAGGTTGCAAGAAGTCGCTGAATGCAATCGGAAATACGGTATTTGACTGATTTTTTTATTATTATTCATATCACAAAGTAACAATCCGAAACCGAAAACAAAAATATATTTTGAATCCGTTCAAAAATAAGTTTGTTATAATATAAGCATTTCGAATGTAGGGCAGTGGAAAGTTCTGTGGAAGGAAACAGTCATGTAACAGAAAAAAGACGCACGTACGGCGACGACGCACGTGCGAAAGAGATGGCGAGATATCCAACCAATGTATGATTTTATAGAAAAGTATTTATTTTTCATGTTATTTGTTATTTTGTATAAAATATCCAAAATCAAACAGTCAAATACCCTATTCTTCAGCTTATGTTATGATTACAATGAAACGAATTTACATAACACAACACAAATAAAAGTCATCACTAAAAAAGGGATAGTTAGGTATACAGGTTGTTATTTATAATTATATCTACACAGGGTGATTTCGGAACGGCAGCGAACGCGGGCCGCTACCACATCGTGTTCGCTTTCTTCGTGGCGCTCATGTTCGCCATCTCGCTCGGATCGCTCTTCGGGTACCACTGTTACCTTGTTCTTAACAACAGAACTACATTGGGTGAGTTTATCATTGTCATTACTATTTTGATCAACAATTTAAAATTAAATTTCAATTTTGAGAAAAAGAAAGAATTTTTATTACTCGTCGTTCAGGCATGGGAAATGTACATTTTTTTTTAACTTGTTGTATATGTTTGTGGCCGACTCTTCAGAAAAGGCTCAACTAGCCTAAAAATATTAATTAATATAATTAATAAATAGTTATTTGGGCAACTATAAAGAGTTTAACCTTATTTCTTCGAAATGGAGTCCTTTTTTGGATAGCTGTGTTTCCTTTTCTCTTTTGTCGATTGATGTATTCGTAACTTTATTAAATCAAGTACATTGTAGAACTAACATTCGAACATAGCTCTATAAACACAAAAATTGTTATGGTATTAATCACGCGATTGCGACTGAAACTATGTAATCAGCATTTCCCTTACAATACATGAGTAACACTGTATACCTGCTAGTTTTCATGACAGTGATACCTAAGTGTTTGATTAGCTAGTTTTTCTAGCAGAAATGTTTTGTTAACATATGTTTTTTTTTCTGAAGTGACTGCATTTACTAATAAAATGTCTAAACCTAGCAAATTTATTTGCTAATGTCACAAGTATGTCAATTATTTCTTTATACTAACGAAACGTGTGGTCCACCTTATGTTTAAAAGTTTGAATTACACCACACATTTAGCCATTTGAAAGCCAGTATAAGTAATAGTTTTGTCTAAGTAAACAATTAAAAAATATAAATTGTTCTGATTGCAAGAAACTAACGTAGAGTTTGGTTTCAGATATGCTGGTTGCATACAACCGGATGGGCAGTCCCACCGGCCAGATTATTAACTCTGTGCTTAAGAATCTGGTCAATGGTAAATGCGGTCACTTCACACTTAGATTTTTGACCACCAACTATTAGTTAATATTAAGAGTAGCTTTAATACCAGATTAGAGAATTTAGATTAGGACAAGATGAATATAGTCGATCAAAGTACTTTGTAAGTAGTCAAGTAGAAATAAAACATACGGCTAATGTAGCTCCTTTATGTAAATGATAATATGTATAGTTAGTGATACAACATTTATTTACTATTAAACTTTAAAGAGTAAAAATAATGAGACTGAATGTTTTTGCCGTGGTAAGTATAATATCTATGTAAGTATTCTTGTTTTAATGCTACAGAATTTCGTAATAGATTTTTTAGTTGAAGTTAATGACATATATTGTTCTTTGACCTCTCTTGCCCTATCCAACCGCAAAAGAAGGTTAATGTCTTGGCATATAATAAGTAAATACGAACAAATTGAGTTGGCCCCAAAGTAAGTTCGAGACTTGTGTTATGGGGAACTAACTCAACGATACTATATTTTATAACAAATACATATATATATAGATAAAACATCCACATGGTACAAACAAATGTACGGTTGTCGGTCTTTGGAACGAAGGAAGGAAAGAAAGAAGGCGATAGTACGGAGCCCTGCGGCACACCAGCGTCATACTATTGAACTAAATGTTTTATTTGATAATGTTACAGAGGCGTTCCGAGCACCGATGTTCAGAGGCGGCACCGACAAGAATGGCTTCTCCATAGGCGCGTACAACAACTTCAAAGAGGTGTTCGGTAGCAGCCCCAACCTCTGGATGGTGCCTGTGTTCACGAGGTAACGATTTTATTCTTAATTCAACTTAATTTTTCTCTTTGACCAAGAAGACGTTGTTTTTGATTTAGATTGAATTTAAATAGTGTTCGAAAACCATAAATCCACACTCGAATTCTTTATTGATTCCTCTTCGATTGCGTTCGTTTTATGTTAATAGAAATATGTATTTAAAAAATCCGCGCAAAGAAGAATTGTGGCTTTCGTGCACGACTTTTTTTTGATCGAGGTAAAAAAATTTACTCCAGGCGGTTTTGCAAACTTGTCAGGTCGATGTAAAAACAATGAGATGACTTGTTTTTATGATTTACTAATTGCATCTAGGTTTTGTGTCATGGTCTGTGATGTCATGCAATTAATTCAATAAAATCGGGGTTAGAGACTATTTCCAGTGGAAGTACTTATGTACTATGACTATCGTTAGTGCTAGAATAGAAATTATCATTTGACCTTTTACATCCTGAGATAAATAGACAGATTAGCTCTATACTCGAATAGTGACTTACTGACGGACTTGGATAAGATGCATGTTTAACACATAGGACAAGCGTATAGTGCCCGTGTGTGACCCAAAGATGTGTGCATGTCTCAAAATGTGTGAAAAAGAAGTGAATGACCTTATTAACAGGCGGAATAAGTTAGTGTGCGTAGATTATTAACAACGCATTAATATTAATAATCGTGTTACAAATGGCAGCCATAGATCACTATTACAATTTTGTCTGAATCTCTTTCTCTCATATATATCCCAAAAACCTCTAACAAAACTGGTTGTTATATGTAATATTTTAGTATGTCCTTAGACATTATTAATATTTTTTTATACTGTACCATACGATTTTAACTTATTTTCATCACGCAGTAACAGCACTTGCCATGCACATCAAACCATTACTACTAGATTCACGATTCTCATCTCATATGCACCGCTTTGACATGCTATACAATATGGTAAAACAAATATATTTATAAAAAATAATTATTATTATGAAGGAAATATTCGGAAATTATATAAATTAATACCTCAAAAGATAACTTTTCTCCTGTTTAGTAGCTTCTTTCTTCAACTCTATTACTACATATATTGCATGACGTTTTCTTTTCTTCTAATGTAAATATGTTAATATACATATAATAACATACATTATCTGACATATTTATCTAAGTCTAAACTAAAATTAAGAGTTCTTTTAACATACCTTTCTTCCATTGAAGTAATGCATACTAAAATATCTTTTATTACAATGTGGTTGATTTCAAAGTTATTTGAAATTTCAATTTAATTTCGTTGAGCTTTAAGATCATTGTAATCAAACGTATTTTTCAATGCATTTACTGATTAGGCCGTCGGAAATAGACAAAAAATAGGCTAAATTGGCAAAGCGTGACGTAGTTCTGCATTTTCGGTATGTTGTATGGGTCTGTAAGAGTAGTGTGAATTAAAATTTCGCAGCTTCGGTAAACCTGTCGAAACAGAAAATCGAGAAAAACTTCGAACTTTCGGAACTTTTTCATTTATACTCTCCAGGGCCAAAACTATACATTTTTGTGAACTATATTTACCCACAATTTGAGCTCAATCGCAGCTCTGACACCATAGGAGCCAGCTATGGCTCTTCGAAAATGACCTAATTTCCCAAAACATTTAATTATATTTTATTAGAGCCCAAAACGAAGTCTGTAAGACAAAGTTAAACCTTTTTTAGTTAAAACATGTTTTGTCCCTTTCCCTATTTTGAATATTTGACATCGAGAGAACGAGACAAATCATATTTTAACTAAAATAGGTTTAGCAAACGTTTGTATTTTTTTATGAATAAGGGGGGTAAGAAGCTAAATTTGCGAAGCGTGATGTAATTCTGCAGTTTTGGTATGCTGTATGGGTTGATAGGTTAGTGCGAATAAATTTGCAACTACGGAAAACTGTAAATTTGCAACTACTAAAATCGAGAAAAACATCGAAATTTTGCGAATTTTTTTACACTATTTCGTCTCGAGCCAAAGCTACGAGTATGTATGCATTTTTTGTGACCAATGTTTTGTATACACTGTTTGTATAAACTGTATAATTTCCTATAATTTGAGCTCTATTGACCAATGATGAGCCAAGCTATGGCATTTCGAAGATAACCAATTTTTGTATAAAGTTGAAATTTTCAGCTTTTACTTTCTTATTTCTCGAAATATTGACAATACCACTTGTTCTACGAATAAAGGTCACTGAAAATATTTTGTAGTACAGTTATTTAGCTTTTATTAGAGCCCAAAACGAAATCTATGAAACTAAAAGTTTCACAAACTAAAAAACGAAAAGAAGGTAAAACGGGTTATAGAGGCAAAAGACTCAATGTGTATAGGATTTTTATCTGTGATTTACATAATCTTGAACACTCATAATATGACTTCAGAAAAGTCTAAACTCTATTTCCCATAAATGCTCTTGTATCGTAATGTGGCCAAAAAGATACGCCTAGCTGTCACACATATACTAAAAGTAGGCTAAACTTAGGTTAAGTTTTATTCGATTATTGACGTGTAAAAGTGCCTGTCTAATTACTGAATAAACAATTAAATCTTTGAATCTCGATTAACACTAATTTTACAACAAAAAGCACACTTCAATCTAAATTATTGTGTTGTTGTTTTTATTAAAATAAAATTTTATTGCCAACAAAAACGTATATTTTGATATCGTCACTGGGAAGTACATCAATTTACAATTAACAACGTAGTGACTACGAAATGACCGACAATTTAAAAAATAACAACCACAGATACCTATCTAGTATCTACCAAACATTTAACATTTTTCTTTGTTTATTTTTGTATTTTATTTAGTAAATACAGTCGTAAAAAAGAATTGAGTATTGAGAATTAAATCAAAAAATGCTCGAGGACGTCCCCTTGTGAAGACCCTACGCATCACGCATTTTTTATCCTTCTTATACAACTTTTGCATAAAATACTATTACAAGTGTACAGAACATCGTTCTAAGCATCGGAGAGCAAATAATGAAAAAATTCCCGAAATTTCGAAATTTTTCTCGATTTCCTGTTTCCACAGGATTTTCGAAGTTGCAAATTTTAATTCACACTACTCTAACAGAACCATACAACATACCAAAAATGCAGAACTATTTCACGCTTTGCGAATTTAATGTTTATTTTCAACGGCCTAGATGACAAACGAATTATATTATATCCACTAAAAGGGTATCCCTCTTATCTTTATTCTCGTTTACAACAGATTTATATATGGTTTAGTCCAAAAGGAATGTAAACGAATAGATAGATAACTTCAGTTCCTGTCCGATCCAGTATTTTATGTATAATAACGGGATTTAGCACAAACTTTAATTATGTTTTGTAATACCATTTCGAGACAATTGCACCCTCCGTGGTCGCAGGCAAAGGTCGTTATTATACATATTTTAAAGCGCGAAAGTTGTAGGAATACTGTTGAGTATTTTTCTCCGCTATCCTCTGAAATCATGATCGTTTTGTCAGCCTCGGGGACGGGTGCGAATTCCCTGTGCGCCGCGAACACCAACTTCAGACGTTCACGACCCCCCAGGAGGCCCATGGCTACGAGTCCATGGGCACCACGCGGTCAAGGTCAGACCTCTTGGATGGGCACTCCTCAGCCGCTAGCAAACACATACCTTGAGTATACACAATCATATAGGGATCACAAACAAGATCATGTCTCAATTGACCTTCGCGCGTAATTTCGTAATGTAGTTTTTTTATTCGTATAATTTTTTTTTTGATGATTTTACAGAACCTAAAGCTTAGGTAGGAAAATAAAATTTTATTGTTAGTTAGATTTAAAAATTCGTCTACCTAGATTGTATTGAAAATTCTATCCTAGTGGTGCTAGGTTTCGTATTTTTTTTTTAGATCTTGTAGTAATTACTAAATAAATTCTATGAAAAGTTGCTCTGTATATTCGCATAATAATACCAAGTGTAGTATTAGAATTCATTATGAATTTAGTATTTTCATTGGCATACAAGTTGCAACTTTAACCTATTTCTTATCACATTTTTCATGTTGATACTTAAATTATCAAACTTTTTATATACTCAAGTTGTGTGGGGAAGCTCGGCTGACGTGTGACTCTGTTATTCATAAAAAATATTGAATAAAAGTTTTTTTATTATGAAAATTAATTCCAATATTGAAATAATTGTTATATATTCGCAAATTGCTTTTTAATGCATTTAATTTCTGAGCTATATACACCACACAAGACTGATAAAGTTAGAGAGAGTAATGTTCATATTTTGTAAGTATGTTTTGTGCACAATAAACTGTTTTGTTCTTTATTTTTGTTTTTTATTTTATTTTGTACACAAGGCCTTCGCCAGATTTGAGTGAAATTGACACCTCATCACAAATTAGACAAGGTGTGACTAAGATTGGCGTTGGTAGTCGTCATTAGGGGGCTTAGTCTACACGGCAGTGTGGTTCAATCGCAATATTTATTGAGGTATCGGCCTACACGGGCCATGTGACAGTGCTTGTTCTTCATTGACGCCTCTGATGAGACACTGGAGCGGTAAAGCATGTAGACCGACTAGGTATATTATAATGGTGACTTTACTGCATCACGCCGCACGGACTTGCCCCCAGCTAAGCAGTTTCGCTTCATTATTAGCAAGCAATCGGATACGACCAAATTGGCTATTTCTCGCTGACGTCTGTGTGCTGTATATCAAACAAAACGTAATATTCTTACATTTTACAGAATATCTAAATCTTCTCTTACTCTCTCAGTCTTAATTCTTGTGCATGTTTTGGGTGCTACAGATTATTCTGTAAAAAAAAAAAGATTTTTTTTTCATTTATTAATATTGTATTTTTTAAATGAGAATGATGATTTATTAATAGGATATGCAATGTGGAAGGGACATATCCGCAATAAAGCGAACCACGGGCTATACTAGATTACTATAGAATAATGAAATTAAAATAACAGTTAAGAAACAAAAAAGAAATGCGACATTCCACACAAATTGCCCGGGCGGCTGCACACTGTAGTATGGAAGTGCCAATTTCTTTTTTAGTTTTTTGACTGTTATTTTACTTTCATTATAGTATAGTGATCTAGTATAACCTGTGGTTTGATTTATTACGGGTATGTCCCTTCCACGTTGTATTTACACTAAGAATTCGGCTCGGTTAAATAATATCCTCATATGCATTTAAACATAGTCTCATTTAGGCATAGGGGACTCTGTATAATAAAGTACCGAAAAAAGTGTAGTTTGACTATTTTGAAGTTACTAATAATCTGCAGCATCCATAATACTTTTGTCCTGCTTTTCTCTCTCTCTCTCCTAAAAATATAACGAGGATGTCATTAGAAATGAGGTTTTTATTACGGTTTTAGCTCTGAGGCGGGCCACGAGACTGAGAGATGGAGACTTTGCCCCCGAAAGGGCCGGACCGTACCGCAAATAGTATAAGAATAACGCATTTATTCTAATAATTCTAATTCCAATTTTTCACAATATTTTTATTACAATACATTTAATAAAACTTGTCCAAAACAACATGCTTTTCATTCATCGGCGGCGTCATCCTTTTGGAAGTTATTCAAAATTTATCGTCATTCACTTCTTTTTTATCGTATTACGTAAAATTTTCATTGTGAGAAAGTGTCCTTTTGCATGCTAATTTATTTAGCAAAAATTATTTACTTATACAAACGTCGGTTTTTAGCTAGTTCCATACGTGCCTGGTTGTTAGTAATATAATTTGCACACGCCCAATATAGCAGATTAGTTATACACTACTTTTAGAAAGGAATGACTAGGAAAGTAGCATGATTCTTATAAATATTATCTTTCAACGTGGAATCGAACTTAGGGAACCGTACATACGAAATGGCTATAAAGTTTATCATCTAAATTAAATTTACGATAGCACAACAAAAGCACTGTCTGTCTAGCTAAAAAACCTTTTTTTCATACAAAATATGTTGCAAAGAAATATTTTTGTCTATGATAAATAAATAAATAATAAATGCAACTTGAAAAATTATATATAATAGACAAAATTATTTTTTCTAAACAATCCAGCCAGCAAAAATGAGATGCCATTATAATAATTATGATTTATTTATTCAGACTACATGGTTCACTTTATGTTGATAACAATTTTTCTTAAAACTATGTTAGTAATGTTTTAAGTAAGGACATCTATTTGACAGCTTCTGTTACAATTTTGCTCCAGAATTATACGTAGTCTTCTGTCCCTAATCTACATTTACATTAGGGCCCAATTTTTTTTTCTAAACTCATGGGTAGAAAATTGTCAGTAAAGTCAGTATTTTCGGGAAATGGACAGTAAAGTCATAATTCATAATTTTTATATTTTATAACTATATTATTTATTTTTTCGTAAAAAAACCATGCCAAATTTTCATAACCGAACCGGCTAAGTGTTTTCTGACTTTGAACTCACGTTTATCTACTAAAACGCCTTATCAAATAATTTTATTGAATTTGTATGAAATTTTAATTTCCCAAGTACATTTTATTAGTTGGTAACTCTTTAATTTGTAAACCCTACTTAGCTCTGATAGTCTTTTCTTTTAACTCTGTTATAATATACCATTGCCGTTAATTTCTCACCTCTTTTACTGGACGCTAACAAAAATTGAAACGCGAATTGAAAAATATAATAAATATTAATATATATCTAAATATTTTTGAAAGTCCTATTCAACGATAACTCGCATCATGGGTTATTCGCGAAAAAAGTATTGATCGCACTGTATAGGTAGCTAGACAAAAAAAAATTTTTTTTTTGCGTATTTTTATCATTTTGTCGGCGTGACTGTTATGATAGCGGGAAATTTGGTCAGTGAATGGTCAGTATTTTTAGAGGGTTTTCGTCAGTAACTTCAGTATTTTTGGCCTTGGAATCAGTTTCCACATCTGTAAACTTTATAGCCAAGCCAAGTTCTGCAAATTTTATTCCACAACATTGAAGTGTAGTTTCAACGTCAATGTTTTGTCCCTTGAATGTTTCAAAATCTAACGGCAACTAAATTAGTGGACCTGAGATGAAGGCGCCACATAATATTCTTATTCCGTGTTATGGGCGGTGCTATAGTAAATTTAGTGCCAGAGTTTTTCCGCAAAATGCTGAGGTCTGCTAACTTAGTTGTCAACATTTCATGCATGAAATCCAATTACAAACATGACAGATGCAATAAAAACCTGAATATTGTTCTGAATGATGGAAATAGCTTCGGGGACGGCATCGTGTACCCGCTGCCGCAGCAGGACGAGGACACGGAGTCGCTGCTGAGTTCGGAGCGGTGGGAGCGCTGGGGCGAGCGAGCTAGGCCCTTCGATGAGAGAGAAAGCTCGTCTTTCGACGAACTTTGAGTGTAAATCCGGCCACTTACATCCTTAGTGCAGGTTTAGAGCTATAAACGGTCGCCATGGTCTATCCTAAAAGCTTGAAAATACGCCTAGAGACATGGATACTCACAAGCTGGATACGGATCCCGTAAAAGATATACCTACATAGTCAAAAAACTCAGTATCTTGATCTGAAATGTATATCTACATACATACCAATGGTTGAATCGCTCCTCAGGTTATATAAAATTTATTGCTCGAGATTGCACGATCATCGCTTCCACGTCCTTTAAATGTGAACAGAATAGACAAAGCGAGCGCGAATGGTGGAGGAGATATTGCGTGATATTGCCGTGGCCTCACTTTAAAACATGCCGTTTAGGTTGACTCAAGCTTATAGTATAGATCTGATGCGACTTTATAGCTGCTTTCCTATCTCCCCAAACACGGTGTGGTCGTTCAAAAAATTGCTCTAATTGTCTTGTTCTTATACCAACGAATAAAAGAATTGCATATTTTGCACTAAGTAATTTTTTTATTCGCCGGATATTGCACAACTTTCAGCTTAGCTACATTGGAAGTGTGAAAACAGTAGGCGTTTGTAAATGGATGTTTAAGTGGTCTATGAACTGCCTGATTGTAGGATCGACAGAGCGCGACAAACCTATTTAAACACTTTGATTCAACTGTTAAAAATAAAGGTCACACTGTATCACACAACCTCTCCTATATATATAAATATATATGAGAGGTTGTGTGACACAAAATACATCTTTAGTGTGTCGATATAATATCAAATTCTCGTTTCATCCTGTCTTACGAGAATTCATTCTTTACTTTTTTTATTTATTTATGTCTTACTAGCTTATTTATTAACGAATTAATCGCTCATGTTCCCCACGTCTCATCATCCTATTTTATACTTAGGTAAAAGATCAATTTGTGTAAAAGGCTTATTTTAAAGTGCATTAGTTTGTCTCGCTCTAACAGCCCTATACCAAGCAATCTATAGAGATTACTCAAGATTCTTGAATCTATAGTTACGTGGTTGGTAACGCCTGCACGAGTTACGTGGCCGAATAAAGTGCCATTTAGTGAGATACGGACTTCGGGTATATTGGTGCTGATTGACAAGAGTTTAACGGCTGCCGATGATGCATAGAGCAGAGAGCAACAAAAGTATGTCGACAGACGCTTTCCAACATTTCACAACGTTGCGCTATGATTTATAGTAGTTTCGAACTTTTGACTGTACATACTTTTGATGTTTGTTGGAGAAACTAGTGTAAATTGTAACTTCCTTTTAGAATAAAACATATATTCAATCAATATACATTTAAACTGGCTGTTAATTTTTTGGTCTTTACTTTTGTATGACATAAGAATTTTCAGGAAGTTGCAAATTCATTAGCTTATTATAAGCGTTGTAAATAAAAGTGCTTTTAAATAATAAGACTGCTGTGAAAGGTTAGACTAGATCGATTTTATCAATGTACTTAGGCACTAACTTGTGTATCGCAATATCTGTTTTGTTGAAAACTTTCAAATTTTAACTTTGTCTCAAAAAAGGTCACAAAATGTTTGTTCCGGTTAGATAAGGCTAAATGATATGATAATTTTTTTTGTGAAATGATTACAAGGTGCCAAGCAGTAGGAAATGCATTCCGATCCATTTTATACGTTTCGTTTAGCAGTATTAGTGAATGTTTCCTTTGTGCAGGAATATTTTTATCCAGTCCGCAAATTACAGGAACTTCAGTCTGATATACTGATTAGTCCTTCAAGAATCATAAAATTATGATTCTTGGGAGACTAATAATTATCAACTTGTGAAAAATGCACCCCATGTGGCGCAGATATACGGGAAGTCAGCTGAAGTATGGGGGGGTGTTTCTTGTGGATTCGAATGTATCGTGGACTGACATTGCTATAAACTTTTGCGCACGTGACATAAAATATATCCTTTATTTTAAACTAACGTCTTTTTTGTGTATGTAGACTAAAGGTATAAAGAGATTTTGTCTCAATACTAAATAGTATTGGGACAAAATCTCTTTAAGCTATTTAGCTTTGAGTATTGATTTGAAAAGATGTGTGGTATCCGAAATCTAGGCCTCTACGCAACATATATTTCGTAAATTTATTTACTAATATCAAGCAAGTTTTATAGTGAAGCATGCAAATTGTCACAGATTTTTGCTATATATATATATATGTTATTTTGTTATATTATTTCAACATATTAACATATTAATTTTCTTTAGAAATTAAAAACCAATCAACAATTTTTTGTCGCTATTTTTATGTTGTAACAACTTTAGTTATGTTTTATTTAAGACTTTAGAATATTATTTAAGCTAGTATTAGTTTTTTAAACGCATTGAATGTTTAAGATTCCCACAGGTTCATGCAATTATGTGACCATACAAATCGAAGCTAGTCATTTAGTGCACTTTGTATGGCTATAATGTGTGAATGTTTGAAATTGTACAATTTTTTTGGCCCACCAATATGTTTGATCGACTTTTATTGAAGTTACATTTCTTTAGGAAATATTGCATTTATGTACATCATCAATAAATGAGTTATAAATATTATGAAAATAATAATTCCAATATTTTAAATAATATATATAGATTGTACAATTTAAACAAAATGACATGTGCAATGGTTTTTGTAATTTAGCTACGAATTATGACATGAAAATAAATTGAAAGAAATATTTTTTGTTTTCATTTAGTGGCCTACCGCTAAATAGTGTTACTCTATATAAATAAAACAATATTTTTTGAGCTTAATGCGTAATATTTATTTAAAAAATGGTGGGATAAACTTAAGTTGTAAAGTAGATTTATAAACGAATCACAGATGGTAAGCAAAGACTAACGGAACGACGAAGTAATGGTTAAATTTTTCTTCTAACATTCTTGTTTTTGATTTAATTCACATTTATTTCCAAAACAATAACAACAATCAAAAAACTTAACATTCAAAGTGAGGTATCAATTGTATGCTACAATAACTCTAGAATGTGAGATTCATCTCATTACTTAAAAATTGAAAATCAACACATTATGTAACGGTAGAAAGCACATTCAATAAGTTCCTATGAAGTACCTATTTTTATAAGTAATTAATAATAAAACTGGCACAATTTATTAATTTTTAAAACGATTAACATTCTTTTCCGAACAATACAAATAAAAAAAAAACTTAAATGCTCAAACCAGCCAGTAACTGCCTGACATCTTTAGCCGAAGCCTCTTTCATAATGTCTCTGAAGGCTCGGGCGCACGTGGCCTCCGTCTCTATTTTCTTAGAGATTTGGTGCGCTCGCCGCGTGATTTCTTTAGGGATGCCGGCAAGCCGCGCCGCGTTGAAACCGTAAGACTTGGGACACGCTCCTGGACTAAGTTTATAGAGGAAGGTAATGGTTTCCTCTGGGATGTGGTCTTCGCTGTCGGGTGTCGATTCGTCCGTCTCGACCATGCAAGCCTGGAAGTTTTTTTAGTATTATCATTTAGCAGGTAACTCAACTCAACCTACATTGGGAATACCTAGATGTCCGGTTTTACTCATCGGTAAGTTGATCAGGCCCGGTGGACTCCGCAGTTTAATGTGGCTTGTTCATAGACATAAGGTTAAAATTATTAAAAATTTTGCTAGACAAAAGGATATGGACCTCGCAGACGTTAGGTATATTTTGGCTCGTTTGAGGCCCGCTAGGCTAATAAGTCGAAAATCATATGCGCGGCGAGCAAACTAAATGTTACTTTAGTACGTTGTCACTAGGTTCAATTTAGCAAATTTCATATTCAAGAGTGATTCTTGTTTACTTAAGTACCATTACGTATTCTGTGGCCTAATCAATATCTGCTATCATTTAAACCATTATTCATCCAAATCAAATTGACGGGATGGATGGAGAGATGTGACATAAATACCAAGTTCTAACGTTAGTCCACGTTTAACAATAAGGTCTTTTTCAAAGAGAACTAACCATATGCCCCAGAACGACTCCCGGGTGAGAAGACAGGTGGTGCACCAACGAGTGGTAATGCGTGGAGAAGACGACGCGACAGCCGCGTTGAGCCAACTCTGCGCACACGCCCGACGCTATAGCGGTGCCGTCGTATGTCGACGTTCCACGCCCTGAAAATAGTATATTATGCAATTAGTGAATAAAGGACGGATTTAAAGAGGGCCATAGATAACCTCAAGCAAGTGGAGGATTTTAACGACTGAATCACGACCGTAGGGAGTAATTTATAATGATTCAAGTTTTAGAATCTTGAGCATGGCCCTTGATATAAATCCGTTTTATTCAAGAGTTGCATACTATACTTTATAGTTTATACGGTTATACTATGACTACGAGAAAAAAGATATAAATATATTTATAGGGACAAATTAAATATTTATGAATAAAAAGTCATTTAATGAAGAAAAAGGAAGGTTAAATTAATTAAAATGCACATTTAAATTGGAACAATTATTAAAATTGAGAGTAACCGATTGTTCTAAATTCAAAATCTAAAATGCTTTTTATTCACTGTTTTCAGTGAATAAAATAATACACCAATGTAATTTTTAAAAGTGCCTTTTATTCACTGTTTTCAGTAAATAAAATAAAACACCAACTTAGTGATTAAAAGTGCTTCTTATTAGTGATTAAAAGTGCTTCTTATTCACTGTTTTCAGTGAATAAATAAACTTTTTAGAGGAGGAATGGTATAAATATTATTTGCCATTCTTTCATCATTTATTTTTCATGGGTAGATACAGCGTCAGAGCTGCAAGATTAACGGGCACATTTTGCAAAATGTTTGAATACAATTAAATCAGATTCATAATTTTCGAACGAAATCTCGTCGATATAAATGTGGTATTTATTCGAATCATTTACTCGCGGCATATCTAATACGCAAAACAACAACTTCGCATTATGACAAAACTTGATTTTAGATTGGTATTCCGCCTAAGCCAGATCGGCTTTTACGATCTGCGTGGAAAGAGTTAGATTAAGAAGATAAAAGAAGAGTTAGAGTTCATTTTTTCTGTTCTCCTAAACCATCATGGAGACAAAAGCGCGGTGAGTGCCGCGCTGCCTGGTTCTCCTTGACTACGAGACAGATTAGGTTAGGTTAGTTTCCCACCCTGACGGACTGCCCAGCCTGGGCGGAAGGTCATCCAAGGCCAAAAATATCAGAACGTGATATAAAACGAAGTACACGAGTTTGAAATATCGTCGTGCTTCATCAGTGGACTAAAAGAAAAAAACTCACCCGATTTATTTAAATACAAACTACAGACAGACAAAGCTTTTGTAGGAAGCTATTTAGATATACCTACTAAAGTTTCTGAGACTAATGGCATTTCATATTTCATTTAAAAAAAAGTATTGAACAAAAAAGTGTTTGGGCTCGTCCGGGATTTGAACCCGGGACCTCTCGCACCCTAAGCGAAAATCATACCCCTAGACCAACGAGCCGGCTGAGCAAATTGCCGAAAATATACTTTGAATACTTAACGGTTGCGTACACGCAAGTGAAAGGTGTTTGGCGAGTTTGATGATTTCGAAATGGATGTGTACTTTAGATAATACAGGTTTGGTACTCGGTAATTTCTATACACTAAGCAATAACACCTACTCAAAGAGTAAGTAACAAAAATATCAACTTCGATTGTTTAATCAAGGAAATGTTGACACAAGAGTCATGGAATTTAAACAGTATAGTAAAATTTTTAACTATTGTGTGTATAGATAGGTTTGACCCATTTCTTTCACAAAAGTCAGACATCGGATAATACTATTAAATAAACAAGTACCAACTATTTCAGTTACTAGCGGTAGCTAAAAAAATGGGTGTAAGTGCCAAAACTAGTGAATACTTCATTTTAAAATCAAGTAGGTACAACATTAACTAATAAAGCGGCACAAATTTATCACGGTAAAATACTTTTGCCAATAAAAATCAATATCATACGAATGAAATAAAAACTTATGTTATCGCTTATCATCAGACATCCAATTATACCGCTATAAAAAAGTGGGCTCGTCCGGGATTTGAACCCGGGACCTCTCGCACCCAAAGCGAGAATCATACCCCTAGACCAACGAGCCGACTGACATCCAAGGCCGAAATCTCAACTCCCAATCAAAATTATTACATTTACGTGGAAAATATTTAAATCAATTTCACATGGTTCACCGTTTACATAATATAGCGATAAAATTGTGACGTATGATCCTGATATGGTATTATCTCAACTACAAGTTCTTTGAATATTTATAATTCAGTTTTGATGATAGTATCTATACATATTATGGTGACTTATACAAAAACTGGTTCATGGTCACAACCAAACACCACGATAGCTAGATGTTAGATTGGAATTTTAAGAGTAACTTTGAAAAAGCCATGGAGGTCTTGCCTTTTATGGATCCGAGCGTAGGCGTTGCTATGTATTACAAAATAGGTAAAGTTTAAGATAACTAGAATCCAAGTCTCATGTCTTTTTTATTAAAATGTATACGACTCGCCAAGAAGAGGAAGATAAGAGGCGGCGACCCAGGGCGTTTGTGGGAACTCCAACTATCCTAGCTAGGAGATGTGGAGATTCAAAACAGTCGTAAAGCAAGAGAGAGACACGACAAGGGTTAATACATTTATTTGTCAGCACTGATAAAATTATATTCAAGTTGTTTGTATCAAAGGTGGCGGAGGAATGATTCAAATATATATAATAGATATATATGGAAAGAATTTGTCAACATATATGAAATTGAATTTAAAAATGAAATTTGAAAAGGTGGACATGAAGGATAGGGTTTATTGCAACATTACACTCTTTCCACTCCTTCCTTTTTTGTGCCTAAGAACACGTGAACACGCGGCGCACGACGAGGCTGAATTCCAAATAAATATGTAAATAAATAAATATATAGGAACACAGTTTGATTTAGAAGTAAGCTTATGCTTGTGTTATGGGATACTAACCCAATGAATCTATATTTTATGATAAATACATGTATAGATAAACACCCAAGACCCAGGACAAATTGAAAAAGGCCATTTTCCAACCTGCTCGGGCCGGCGATCGAACATCCGGATTTGCGGACTAACGTGTTGACTAATATGCCACGGAGGTCGTCAATTGTCTACGACTAAATGTCGTTTTTAACTGACTTTAAAAAAGGAGGAGGTAATATAATTCGACTGAATGTTTTTTTTATTGTTTGTTACACGATATCTTCGTCAATCGTTTACCGATTTTGAAGATTTTTTTTATTCGATAGCGTTTACTACCAAGTTGGTCCCATATTAATTTGGTGAAGATATGATGAAGGACTTTGGAGATATAAAAAAAAACTCCTGAAAGCTAATGGAGTCTGTTGTTTTTTTTTTTTTGGTAATAATTGAATTATTTGTTACCTAGTTCATCGAGCAGCACCAGAGAATGCACTGTAGCATGCTTCACAATGGCCGCGGTCTCGTTCATTTCCACCAGGAAGGTGGACTGACCGGACAGGATGTCGTCCGACGCCCCCAGTCTGGTGAACACGCGGTCTACGAGGCTGAGGCTGCATTCTTGAGCAGGGACATAGCTGCCCTGCGAAGGTTTTTGAAAAAATATGACCAGTGTAGAAGTGTAGTCTAAGGCAGTGTTAAGTTATACAGGCAACTTGAAAGGAGATGCAATGGAGCTATTTTTCAAACGCGAACTCAATAACGAAAGGTGTTTTTAACGGAAAAACCATTAGTTTCGGTGACTCCACGTTTAAAAAATGGCATTTTAGGACACATTTGCCCAAAATAATCAAAACTAATGGACCCATTTTCATCAAACATAGCTAAGATAGGGATTTTACGAATATTCGCATTCGCATATGCGATGGTTCGCATCGTTTTAAAAATTCGCATCAATCATTGCGAATGTTATGCGAATGCGAAAATATGCAGGTCGACATGCCCATCCTCCCGCGGACGCGCCACCGCGCCGCAACTCTGCGTTTCGATGATTCCCGCATAGCGTGATTATTTCAACCGGAAGCGTTTATTTTACGTGAGTTTTTTTTTATTACTTTGTTAGTTTTGCTTCAGTTGCAGTCTGCTGCTTATTTAGATATTCAAATAATAGGTTGGGGATAAATCTTTTCGCATTTTATATGAAAATTCAAAACATTTTTAATATTTATTTTAACTAAAGTATGTAGGTACCATTTTGTTCGATAACTTTTTGCCATCTTATAGGTAGGGACATGATCCCATTGCTATAGAAATTTTGGGGCTTCTGATCAAAAAACTGCGTCAAGTAGTTTTGGCAGTCCTCTCGTGATGTTAACCTGACACTGCCTAAAGAATTCTGAAGAAACCGAAACAGGTGGAAATCTGAAGGTGCCAGGTCAGGATTATACGGCGGATGCATTACAACCTCCCAGCCAAACTCTCTTAATTTTTGCTGAGTGGTTAAAGATGTGTGAGGTCTAGCGTTATCATGATGAAAAACCACACCCCTTCTGTTGATTAATTCCGGCCGCTTTCTCTCAACTTCTTGCTTTAATCTTATCAGTTGTTCGCAGTGGAGTTCTGAATCGATGGTCCTGCCTGGTGGTAACACCTCATAATGAATAATGCCCTTCCAATCCCACCACACACACAGCATCACCTTGTTGCGAGTTAACCCGGGTTTCGCCACAGTCTGTGAAGCCTGACCGGCCTTTGACCATGACCTTTTTCGCACGTTCTTGTCGTAAGTGATCCACTTTTCATCACCAGTTATCAATTTCTTCAAAAATGGTTCGGTCTCATTACGACGTTATAAAGAATAACAAATGAGTACACGGTTCATTAGGTTTCTTTCAGAGAGTTCGTGAGGTACCCAAATATCGAGCTTTTTTGTGTACTCATTTTTTTTCAAATGCGCCAAAACTGTTTTGTGGTCAATTCCCAGTTCTTCAGCTACGTCGTAACTACTGATATGCCGATCTTGCTCCACTTTTTCAAAAATAGCATCCATTTTATCCGTAAGAGGGCGACCAGAGCGACGTGCATCTTTGACATCAAAATTTCCAGATTGAAAACGCTTAAACCAAATTTGTGCTACTCTCACAGACACTGCACTAGGTCCATAAACATAGCAAATTTTTTTCGCGGCTTGCCTTGTCTTTTTTCCTTTTTGGTAGTAAAATTTTAAAATGTATCTAATTTCTTCATTAGATTCACTCATCTTGACGGTAAGAAAAACAAATGAAAATCACGCATTTTCCTAATTTGAATTTGGAATTATCTTCTTTAAAATTTAAACTTTTAAATGATACCAAAACCAGCCAGGTACAAATAGTATAGCCAATGTGGTTTTATTACAAGTTCATACATACCATATGCGAAAAGACTTTTTCCCCAACCTAATAGTTTACTGTATTGTAAAACCATTTTGGGATAATCAGACAGTTTTTCTTTATGGCACCGGGAAAGAGACGAAATATGGCGATTTTTACGCCTAAATTGTAAAAATTATTAATTCATGTGTATGTTTTTTGTAATACTTGATATCTACATTCGTATTCGCCTTTGCGAATGTTGAATATTGACGTGGCGTCCCTGCTAAGAACCACCGCAAGGTAACTTGCTTTCACGTAAAAAAACCGCTTTAAAATTGGTAAATACGTTCGAGAGCTACGATGCCATAGACAGACAGACATACATTGGTGTCTAATTCATAATAACACCCCTCTTTTTGTCGGGGATTAAAAATAGTTTAAGAAAGAAAGAAAACTTTATTAGGAAAACAAAAATCTTATGTAGTAGACTTATAACTAAATTAGAATAAAATCTTTTCCTAGCTTGACTACTATCAAATGTATGTGTTACCATTGATAATAAAACAAATTTTACGATGGGGAATGAAATCGTTCACTGACAACTTTATATCTATAGTCCTAGAATAAACACTATGGTTTATTAAAGTATGCTTACCAGATGTGCTAATACGGTGATCAAGCCGACTTGTCTCATAAGCGTCGACTTTCCGCCCATATTGGGACCAGTTAGCAGCAGGAGGCGTGCGGAATCTGGCCCCAGTTTAGTGTCGTTGGGGATGAAGTCGTTCACGATGGGAATGCAGGGGTGGCGGCCTTCCACAATGTTTATGTAGGGCTGTAGTAGAAATACACTATAATGCTTTGCTACGATGCATACGACGACCTTCTTGGCGCAGTGGTCACCATGCTAGCCGCCACCCAAAAGTTTCGGGTTCGATACCCGGTCAGGGCAAGTTGGACAATATCCTGTTTCAAATTTTCCTAGGTCTTGGATGTTTATCAATGTATGTATTTCTTATAAAATATAGTATCGTTGAGTAAGTATCCCATAACACAAGTCTCGAACTTACTTTGGGACTAGCTCAATCAGTGTATTTGTCCCTATATATTAATTTATTATTCTTATTTATTTATACAATTTGGCTATATAATCGGAATGCAATGAGGGTTTTTGACAGAGATAAGAGGTATAAAAAGATACTTGATTATTTAGTCATTTTAAGTAATAGCTGACTGTTGATTTTTGCTATATGAGCGATTTAAACAAGTTTTGTTTCTTTTTACCTTTTCTTAACGTACCTACAAAAGTAAATAAGTACGCTAATAATATTACAATCTAGCCTTAACTCAGACTAGTAAGTAATTTAACATTGACCTAGTTTTATACGTTATTGTCTAAGAATGTGTCCATCGGCACTTTTCTTACTGTCTCTATTAAAGGGAAAGCACTTTGTTCTTGTGTCTCTATTGGCACATCAATGCACTATAATATCACTGTATTTTTTAAAATTACACTAGTTCAAAAGGTTTAGTTCTTTTGAGACGTCGCACTATGTCCGTGTTGTCGAGGAGCTGGATTGCCTCAACATTCACATGGTGAAGCAGTCTATACTCATGTGCTTCGGCGTATTTCTTGATAACTTTATTGACGGTCTGCATGTTAAGGTCCCGGTGTAGATCGTCGATTCTTATATAACAGGGCGCATTCACAATGGCCTTCAGTACATTATTTTGGAAGCGTTGAATTATTTCAATATTACTTTGTTTGGTACAACCCCATAACTGTATACTGGCATGTCTGTATATAAGTCCATAATGGCATGAGGACTTGTTTATAAAGTAGCATTTTGTTATTTACTGACAATGCAGAGTTCCTTCCAAGCAGCCAGTACATCTTTTGGAATCTTACATCAAGTTCCTCTCTTTTCTTTTTGACGTGGGCTTTCCAACGAAGCTTCGCGTCGAGTGTCATACCAAGATACTTAGCAGTGTTTTCAAATGGCACCTGCTGGTCATTTATGTAGACGGGACAGTAGTCATCATTTTTGTTTGTGAAGTTGACGTGGACAGATTTTGATTCGTTTAGTTTAATTCGCCATTTCTTTGTCCAGTTGAGAACATTATAAATAGCTGCTTGGACCTTCTCTGCTGCTTCGGCATGACTGTTTCCAACTGCCATAATAGCCGTGTCATCAGCAAAGGTCGCAATAGTATTTTCTTCTAGTTCTGGAATGTCGCAGGTGTATATTAGGTACAGGACCGGACCTAATACACTTCCTTGAGGTACTCCAGCTTTTATTTCCTTAACTTCAGAGTATGCATGATCTTGTCGCACTCTATAGGCTCTATCGGTTATATAAGACGTTAGTATCTCTACAAAAACTTTGGGAAGCATTCTTTTGAGTTTTAAAATAAGGCCTTCATGCCACACAAAAGCTTGTGCTACGTCTAGAAAGATAGTTGAGCAAACTTTTTTATTTTCTAGGGATTGTTCAATAATGTTAGTTATCCTATGTACCTGATCAATTGTAGAGTGTTTTTCTCTAAAGCCAAACTGATGTTCAGGTATAAGATTTCTCGTTTCAATTATAGGTTTAGGCCTTTTAAGTAACAGTTTTGACATTACAGGCAGCAAGGATATTGGCCTATAAGACGTTGTTTCATTTGGTGGCTTTCTAGGTTTTGCTATCATTATAACTTCAGCAATTTTCCACAAGTCTGGTACATACCTAAGTCTCAATGCAGCATTTATCAGATTTGTTAGTTTAATTAGAGCTTTTCTAGGAAGGTTGTTTAGTATTTCCCCTGATATCAGATCAAAACCAGGCGATTTTTTGGATCAAAAACAACAAATCTATCCAAAAAAAAAAACCATTGAAACAAGTAATCGTAGTCTATTCTTGGTTTTATCGTGGTGTCACTAAATGAGTGTCATTAGT
The DNA here is from genome assembly GCA_943193695.1 of Acrobasis suavella. Classification (NCBI taxonomy): domain Eukaryota; kingdom Metazoa; phylum Arthropoda; class Insecta; order Lepidoptera; family Pyralidae; genus Acrobasis; species Acrobasis suavella. Next base: position 39,413,303 of record OW971928.1, read on the forward strand.
GTCAAACTGATGTCTTAATCCTGTGAAATTAAATATCTGGTCATAGTTCCTTTTCTTGGTATCATTGTGTCAACTTGGTTGGATTAAAATGACAGATGCCATTTGGATGTCTTTCCTAGTGCGTGAAACGTGCATAAATCTAACATCGACAATACGATACTCCATAATACACAATACTCATTATACTCGTTTACAAAACATTTACCTATTAACTAAACAATCATCATCAACATATTTTACAATGATTTTGGTCAGGATTTTTGTGTTCTTTGCTACGGAAAAAACATAATAACGCGCAATATTGTGCATGGATAAACGTGTGACTTTGAATAAGTTTACGTATGAAAATAAAAGACCCGGAAAATGTGACAGTTATTGAAATATGACATTTGAGTGATGAAAAAATTCGAGTGAAGACTTATATAAAAGGTGTATTTAATTTTATTTTTTGAGTATGAAATAAATTTATACATAGGTATAAATAAAATCATGTATGTAATGATTTTTCTTCCCCTTTTTCTCTCATTTCAGACTTAAGAACTGATCGGTGTTATTTTTTTGAAGGTAGTTATTGGGATTGGAACCCGGAACCTTTCGTTCACAAAAAATGCGTATCTATTCGTAAATCAGCAAGTATGTGTAATGAAATTATCTATACGAGAAAATATCGATAATAGACAACACTCACGGAACAGAGAAATAGGTGGAAGTGCCTTGGGCCTAAATTAGTTAAGAAACAAGCGTCGCCAAACTCACACAAATAAACCAATAATCACATATTGCACACATACGAAAAATTCGTTTGATTGGTCGAATATATTTATTTCAATATTGGCCTAAGTCAATAGACCCTACATTTTAAAAACGACATTAAGTCTCAAGCATAAGGTTTATTTTGCTACGGTTCAAAAAGTACTTACGACGTTTTGCTATTTACTGTCTAACTCAAATTAATAAATCTGATAATTGCGCCATCTATCGTCGAGAAGCAGAATTTTTTCGTCACTTGAATCTCAAGCTACGAAATAATTCTGCTACTTGCCGACAGGTGCGCTACTCGAATAGTGATGTCCATATTATTTAATATTGATTAACAGTATCGATATCATTCAACGCAAAGGCATTTTTTTTTTCGAATTTTCTTATCTTTATTTAATACTAACTTTCACTCGCAACTTCGTCTGCGTAACTTTCTTATTTATAATATTAGTATGGATGTGCAGATTATATCGTGGGCGAAGCCAGTCTCAAATAATTAAAGATCTATTTATTTTGAGAACATGAAAAATCCGTCTTTATCACTGTAGCGATCTTAATCCCAAATGGAATGGAACATACAGAGCATTTTGAGTCTTGCGGTTTTAAGCTGAAATCGCCCAGGGCCCCAAGATCCAAAGGCTACTTTTGGCGTGACGGCGGGCGAGAAAGTGAGAAAGGGAATCAAAATAGTGATGGGTTGCTACCCGCATGGTCGAAATGGCAGAGGAATTTCTCTTCTGCCATTTTGCCCATTCTCTCGATCGGCTTTTAAAATCTGCGCGGGAATGCGGGAAGTTGGTTAATTCTATTTATTTTCTTTTGTCCCTTTCACCCAAACCAGCATGGTGAGCTTAAAATACAGAGAATTGTGTCAATAACTTTGTAGATCCATTACTAGTATTACAGTGATATTCAAGTAATTCTTCACGCTTCAACTACATAACCAATTTAATTGAAATTGAATATGTAGGTTTATTGTTTAAGAGTCCCGGAAAAGGACATTGGACAAAATAAGATTCACCATGCCAAGTTCCATCACTCTTTTTTGGGGATTTATATCTCCAAAAAAGAGTGATGGAACTTGGCATGGTGAATCTTATTTTGCCATACAAATGGAGACTTTTTCAAATTACTTATATTACATTAACGAAGTCTTGGGTTAAAGCTAGTTACATATAAATTTGGGAGCAGCAGCAGGAGCTAGAGCAGAAAAAAATTGACATGAAGGACAACCTTTATAAGAAAATTAAATTATTATATATAAGTAAATTAGATATAAATTATTTTCTTCAAAACGCTCCGAACATATGGTGCTTGATTTAGTTGGCATCCAGTTAACCCTACCCGTTGCATCTATCCACTTTTCTTTTACATTTGGGCCTAAAAATAATTCGAAAGGTTAGACTAATATTATTTTTTTATTGCAATAAAAATACTAGCAAATGTTCATGTTTTACTTAAAATCGTTGCGTTATTCTATTAAATTATACCTGAAATTTTGATTTATTTTATCGACAAAATCCGCATCCGACTCGACTACATCACTAATCGAGTAGCGAAGTTCATCGACAAAATTTGTACATCACTAATCGAATAGCAAAATCTGTACATCACTAATCGAGTAGCGACAACTTACGGGAACGAACTTTCTAGAACTACCTAGTTAATATGATCGTACCAGAATGATTTTCGTAATTTTTTTAAAGAAAATGCATGTTATCGTACATACTGATGGAAAGAAATACCGACATTGCTTTTATTTTTGTTCTTACTGCTATTTTTACATACTAAAACACTACAACACGGCATATTTAGCGAAAAAAATGTTGGTCGGGCGGACAAAACGATCTCAACACGTAGCTAGAATACGACTGATGTACGGAGTCGGTCGATCTTGTGTAGTTTTACCGGATTATGACACGCGCGCCACGCCCACTTGGCACTTCCACCTATTTCTCTGTTCCGTGACAACACTAGTGTGCAAAAAGGCTTGAGACAAGAGGTGAAAAAATAAAGATGGGCTCTAAAGGACTAGTATCCAGAGCCGTAAAATAATTATAAAAAAAATAAAATAAGCAGACAATATTGAAGTTTTAGTGCTGCCACCTGGTGGTATTTATATTTCAAAAACTTTCTGTAGGCAGAAAAAAGAAATTAAATATGTATTGAGATCTCGCTCTAACGCATTACATATGCCATAAGAAAAGAAAAGATGGTTATATTGAATCGTGTGCTCATTTAATACGCCTTTGCCTTTTATAATTCTATGTTTTTTGAAATGTAAATACCACTAGATGGCAGCATTAAAACTTCAATATTGTCTGCTTACAAATTGCCCGGGCGGCTGCACACTTTTGTATAGAAATGGCTAAATTTTTTTTGTGTTTTAGCTGTTATTTTAATTTCATTATACTACAGTGATCTAGTATAGCCGGTGGTTCGATTTATTGCGGATATGTCCCTTCCACTTGTATATATACAGACATATCACACAGATTGAACTAGTCCCACAATAAGGTCGAGACTTGTGTTATGGGATACCAACTCAACGAAAGTATATTTTATAACAAATACATAAATAGATAAACATCCAAGACCTAATCAATCTGAAAACGATCATTTTCCATCTTGACCTGACCGGGGATCGAACCCGGGACCTCCGGTGCGACAGCGTGGCATGATGACCACTAGGCCACGAAGGTAGGTCCTTTGATTGCTTTAAAGGAGCTTCGAAGAGTCCACTGGTTTTTATAGCCGATTAAGTGGCGGACGGCGCCTAAAGACGACCACCACATTCCGCAAATAAATATCACTAGAATCAATTTGCAAAAAAATTTAAAGCAAACTTCACTGAACCCCTTGATTTCCCGCCAAAAACTCCTGCTTAGCGGTGTTTACTGCAATCAGATGATATTACGTGTCACCTAGCTGTCTATAAGATGCCTTTAGGCTGCACAACAAACACACAAGAAAAACAAACAAACATTGAGTATCATTGACCTAATGTTACTGCAGTCACCTGTTTATATACATTTTAGAAATCCGTCATTTATTTTTATTTTGATGAAATAAATAATCGTAATTACATTCAGAAGTAAGGAAGTGGCGTCTGTACGACTTATTATACGGCGTTTTGTGAACCAAAGATTTATTTTGGCAGGATTGGTCCCCAGGGCCCAAAAGTTGAATGAAGAACAAGCTACCAAGATTTCTGACATTAGTCTTTTGAGTTTCTTGGTCTCCAGCTCAAACTTGACAAATGCATTGGTAAGCTACTATGTCAATTCGGTATCGAATTCGTATGAGTTAAGGCTATATTCATATTTGGATTCACATTTGCTCGATTCTCGTAAATTAAGTAAAACAAAAAAAAAACATATTTGCTTGATTAAAGAAAAAATATTCTTTGAAATACAGAAATTGGAATATTTGATAAAGAAAACTTAAAAGAGCTCTATTGTAATTTTGTACATAAAAATTATAAAATGAAGAAAGAATATATAATTTTCAGGCTGATTAAATAAAATCTTTAGAATTTAAAAGATAATGCATTGATAAAAAAAACTTATAAACTATTAATTAAAAAAATTTAGAGACATGGGTGTATACTTAAAATTTTGAAAAATTTATTTCCTGCGGAAATGAATCTTAAAGTTCATTTTTCAATAAGTCAGGCAAAAGATAATCAACAAAATTTTCCCGAATTATTGTCTTCATTGAAGAGTTTTTTTTTAATAATTGGCGCAAAAATATTACACTTCTCGCAGAGCGCTTCTCTTATGCATATTTAACGAGATCATATCCCCACTACCTGCATAAAAATTCAGGAAATACTTCGAAAACCATCTTAGGAAACGCAAAGATCAATCCTGCCGAAGGAAACCTTTGGTTCAGAAAAAGGAGCATTCTTCACTTTTTTGTCTAGAACAGATGCCACTAGAATGGAAATACAAGTACATTTCTTACCTCGCTGTCCTTATCAAAAGTGATGTCTGGTAAACATATGTCCCCGCTCTGCTGTCTGGCGAATTCGCTAAAAACAAATCGAACCATGATCAAACTTATTAAGCGTCGAATGAATATTTAAGTTGTAATAACCGGCCAAATGCGAGTCGGACCCGTCCGCGAAGGGTTCCGTACCATTATCTATAAAAAAACACGTTTGTTGTATGGGAGCCCCGCTTAAATAAATATATTTTTTATTTTTAGTATTTGTTGTTATTGCGGCAACAGAAATACATCTGTGAAAATTTCAACTAGCTATCACGTTTCATGAGATTACAGACGGACAGCGGAGTCTTAGTAATAGGGTCACGCTTTTACCCTTTGGGTATGGAACCCTAAAAAGACATCATCTGCTAGTTCCATTAAAATTAGGACAAACCTGAGTGCCAGCAATATGTCAAGCGTGGCGACGCACTGCACGGCGGCCTCCCACTGCTCGTAGCTCGCCGAGAACTTCTCGAATATTCTGCGGCTTAGGTCTTTGAGCACGTTGGTCTTTTGGTCTTCAGCTGCCATCATACGAGCTAGGAAGTCCTGTTGATAATTTTTCAATACTCAAAACAGACTTTAACACCAAACCACACAACCGATTTTGATGAAATATGGTTAGGACTACCACACCTGACAAGTAAGCCCTTTCAAACAAAAAAGAATTTTCCAAATTGTTCTAAGCGTCTTCGAGCAATCGGGGAACACACATAAAAAAAAATCTAATTGTAAACCTCTTTGAAGCTGGAGAGTCGGGAAAAATGTGGAGATAGAGAAGGATTACTAAAGCGCTCCGCAATGGCTTGGGCATCTGGAAATAATGAAGGAGGATCGTGGCGTCAAGGCAGAATGTATGGGAAAGGTATCAGGCCAAATACCAGTAGGTCGATCCAGATATGGCTGGAGCAATACGGTGCAGGCTGATCTGCGCGAGATGGAAGTTGGCATCTGGCAAGATATCGCTCAGAACAGAAAATTGTGGCGCCCTTTCGTCTCGGAGGCCAAGATCGCTGTCCAGGTCACAGTAGCTTGCCAAGCCTCGTAACCTCGCTGTCTAGTCTCCTAGTTTCTCGCCTGGTTTCCGCGTTGCCCCGTTAAACTTTGCCTTATCCGCGAACGTACAGCTTTTTTGCTTGAAACAACTGTCGAGCAATTCCACTTACTTCTTGTAACTCTGCGTTTTTATCTCCTCCTGGTGCACCAAATTCCTTAACAACCGCTAGGACTCATCCGATAAATGCGCGATCAAAATTGCACTTTATTTGCCCTCCTTCACGTCGTCGACGTTTAAAATCTGCGTTAATGGGCTTTTAAAAGTTGACCACTCACTTTTGGTGATCAAAAGGGGATAAATCCTGAAAGTAGTGTAATCGTGGTGGAAGGGGAAAGGGGTGATGCATCACCTGTGGGTGCTGCAGATATTGTTGCAGATGCCCGACCGAATAGATGTAGGTTGTCAGAAGGAAGCGTGGAGACCGTTGAATGTCCTTCATCAGCTGAAGTTGCGCCTGCGACTGAAACTATACCAGAGCACGCGGCCGTAGCTCCTCAGGCCCCGGCACCCCCGCAGACAGTATATGCACGTCTACGCTCTCGACGAACCAGGAATAAAGTAGATTATACCCAGGTTTACAGTTTTAATTGTTAGTTTTAATATTTATTGCTGTTTGTTATTGTCTACAGGCTTCAGAAATAAGTGTAGAGGTGTGACGTATATGTGCGGTACTTGAGCCACTAATAAACGAGCTTCGGTTGAGCTCAGTCGTTCAATTTCTATCCGCTGCATATGCGTAAATGAAGACTTTCCGAAATGGCTAGACTAGCCCACTTGTAATTTTTATTTAAGGAAACTTTCACATGCTGCTATCCTTTTCTGTCGCTTAGAACCGTCATTTGCTAGAGCGAGAGAAAGCGACGGGTACGCATCAGCATGGCCGGTTCCGTGGCGTTCCTGAGCGGCAGAAAAGGATAGCAGCTAGAAACGTGCTGTACTTTGCTGACAGATGAGTCCTAAGTCCCAATCCTAAATGGACAACTTGCCTTAGTCTCTCTCGTGGAGAACCGCTTGAAGCCTTTACGCGCGCCTTCCAGCTGGTAGTCTGAGTCGGCTTTGCCGGCGGCCGACTGGGGCACTTCGATCTGGTAACGCTTTTTGTCCGTGCCGACGTAAGATAACTGAAAAAAAAAAACGGCCAAATGCTAGTCGGACTCGCGCACGAAGGGTTCCGTATCATTAACTGTAAAAATCACGTTTGTTGTATGGGAGCTTCACTTCAATATATTTATTTCTTTCGGTTTTTATAATTTGTTGTTATAGTTGCAACAGAAATACATCATGTGTAGAAATGTCAACTGTCTAGCTATCACGGTTCATGACATATAGCTTGTTGACGAACAGACGGACAGACGGACGCACATAGAAGTCGTAGTAATAGGGTCCCGTTATTACCCTTTGGGTACGGAACCCTAATAATGCAGTTCGAAAACTGAATAAGGTGCGAGACACCTTTGCCGAACAGTGAGACAAAATAGGTTTTTTAAAAAAATATGAAATCCTGCATTGTTATAGGGTTTGACCACGTTTGTTAACCATGCTTGTCCGCCACTGAGAGGTTCTGGGGTTTCAAAACCTGGCCAGGACAAGTAAAAAAATAACCTTTTTCAAAGCTAGCTCTCTAGTGATATGTCCCTATTTATTTGTTTATTTAACTTAGATGATTCGTTGTGGCTTTTAAATAGGTCAAATCGCAACAGTCGATTGGACCTGACATCACTATACTGCCATCACGGTGTCCCATATTTCGAATTCCTCGCACACCAATTTGCCAACCGTGGTCTTTGAACTTTTTTTTTTTTAACTTATAAATCTGCTACTCGCAAGGTATCAAAATGATAAAGTGAACATACCCTGCACTTGAAGTACTTTTCCTGCTCTGACAAATAGTCCTTCAATTCTTCCTCGATATCCCTAATCAGCGCCAAAGCACTGTCGTATTCCTGGTCCACTCCTTCACCAGGCAATATACGACCTTCTTTCTCAGCTTGGGCCTGGTCGAACGCCTCCTGTTGCATTAAAAATATACTTTGATCGTAGAGAAATAAATAAGAAAAAGAAAGATTGAAGGTAGGTAGCATATAGATAACTAACTAAAAGCCCATTTAGACAATGCATGCTGTTTAGTAAAGCGATAAATATTTTTTGGACGTTTCGTTCATACCATGTCTTGAAAATATATTTCATTTTTGTATACTAGCATGGTATTCTTTCCGTAACTGATATATGATATAAGTATTAGAAAGTATACTCTAGTATCATAGAATACTTTCAATATATGCATGCAAGTTATCTGTTCTTTCCATAAAATTGTATGCAACAACTTGCACCCCACTAAATACGAACCATGAAATATAATTCACAACATTCACAGCATTCAAACAAGCAATAATTATAATTCAATGGCACGGACATGTTATGCGGAAGAACAACATTAACAATAAAGTATTAAACTTCAATTTAAATGAAAATAAGGGGAAGACGGGAAGACCAAGGAAAGAAGGAAGGATCCATATCCTTCCTTCTTTCCTTGGTCTTCCCCATGACAACTATCCCCATGGATAGTTGAAGTGGATGATGGAATGGAAACACGAACAGCGAGCTATTAAACAAGCACTAAACATAAGCTGAACGAGGTTGTACTGAGCAGAGTTTTAAAAACCAATAACATATCGAAAGGAATAGAAAAAGTATATTTTGTATTGTGTATATCGTAGGTAATATGTATTTAACGTGTTGTATGTTTTGTTGTTAAAACTCGAGTCATGTAACTTTGCGCCTAGCGCGCTAGATTTATATTTATCGCGAGGATAACTGGTAAAGAATGTCCGCTTTTTGTGCCATGTTTTATTGGTAAACAAATATCTATACATTGTCAAAACCCAACAAGTGACAGAATTATGGCTTACGAACCTTGAAAAACGTCAAAGTCTCCCTATAATCCGGGAACTTTCCTTCCGGACTGAACTGCGTGATTCTCTTCAGCAGGCCGTCCGTCTCAGCAAACAGCTCCGTCAATTTAAGGGCAGCAGTAAATCCGTTGAGCACAGACACGAAGTCTAGAACTTTCCGCTTGGAGTAGGTCTTCTCTTCGTAGAATATTGCGCGGGCGTCAGGGTGGGTCTTTGAGCGCTTTAAGTTGCCCATTGCGTGTACTCTGGAATGGAATACAGTAACGTAGCGTTTTTTGGAAAAGCTTACCCTCATACTCTAAAAAATCTGCCCCCTATTATATAGTGAGTAAATAATATTATAGTGGAATAGAGGCGTCTCCAAGTAAATCCAAGAGAGAGTGATTATGCAACCAATTGAAGAAGTGCAGACTTTTTATGCAATTGACAGTAAAAACTGTGCTGTAAAAGGAGTGCTGATTAATCTTATGAATACAGCAGCAAATTTTTAATTATACGATGATAATAACATTAATTAAATACAACAACTTAATGTAATAATACCTTGCAACACATGTTTGGAAAATAAATTATCTTTATCTTTAACAATTTTAGTGCTTTACACGCTCACACAGTGTGGGATTTTGCCTTGGTTCTGGACAGTTTCAGTTTATATTCTCATTTGATGGATCTAAATAAGAAGTAAAACTTTCACGAAGAAACCATGGGCTTGTTCCGTTTAGTTAAGAAGATATTTTAAAACTCGAGAAAATTCCATAGGAACCATATAGAAACGCATTATATTATTTCTAATACTATTTTGTTTTTTTTTTTTCAAATGTAGTACAGTATTATATACAATTTTCTTAAGTACCAGCACATAAAAAAAAATTCGGACATTTCTAGGCATAGTAAAAAATTTTTTTCTCCTAATATTCATTACCTTAGCATTTATTTTTAAAATCGAATGATGCCTAATAATGATAAATTGCAATACAAACAAACAAACTTGGAGAACCTGAAGTTCAAAACGTTTGAATTTCAGGTTCTCCAAGATCTATTCAAAATTATAAGTGACTTTATTATAAGTTACTTATATTAAATGCCTAGTGTGCTTTGTCAATTCACTCACTTGGCAAGCAGCCTCTCCAAGTCAGGCATCGTGGTGAGAATGTTCTTGGCCTCTTGCGACAGCTCCTGGTCTTCGAGCAGCGCCTTCACGGCTCTCTGTCGCTCCTTGATAACGGCGAGGTTGCAGCTCGGTGCGCATACCCATTGGTACAACCATCTGTTACAAAAAAAAAAATTTTTTCGAGAGCTGAAAGTGGATATCATCCGGCTTGAAAGATCGGAATAATTTATTTTATATATATTTAGTACGATATTATTCGTATTTAGAGGCCATTGTGTGTGGGTCTATTGATGTATATACGATAAACCGAAAGTAAAGTTTGTCCGTATATAAAAAAACAAACTTTATATCTAATATTTTAAATGTGAAAGGTAGGCTGTATATTTTTGTTTGTAACTACTTCACGCTTCAACTACTGAACCTATTTTAATGAAATTTGGTATGGATATAGTTGGAGACCCAGAGAAGGACATAGGATAGTTTCCATCCCGAAATTCCCAAGCGAAGCCCACGGTCACAGCTAGTAATAAATAATCCTAATACTTAATAATAGTACCAGTTTTAATTTTTACAGCTACTTGCGAATCGCAGCCCGAAAATGTATTTTTATATGGAAGCCTATAGTTGTCATTAATAAAATGATTGCTATCCCACTGATAATATTAATCGCCATGTCATTATTTATAGCACCTTGCCTACGATTTCAATTGTACTGTTTAATATGTTTTCAACCTTAAAGTAGCAGCCACTATTTAGTTTTTATAAATCTTTGCATTTTTTTGAAGCTCATTTAATATAATTATTGCTACAATATTTAATCGCTGCCAAGTTATTTTTTTAATAACAGTTAGTCGCCCTTTAAGTTGTTGGTCGCCGCGAAAATAATTAGCCATAAATAATTCTTTATTTCTCCTCACAAAAAAACCTCATACATGTTAATACAAATGAGAGTATCTTAAGATATAGTAATCTATGTGAGGAGCTGGTGTCTGAAGTAGGATGAACTTAAATTACAGATAACCAGATCAAAATCAGCATACAAAAATTAACCACAAAAGTTGGTTTGTTTGTAATAACTTTATAGTACTTTAAAGTAATTGGGTACTTTCCTGGGTCCTTAATTATTTGTTATCTACTGTTAAGAAAATAAAACATCACAAAATAATGTCACTCATCATGACCATATCTATTTGAATGGAACAACGAGTAAAAAAAATACCCGTGGACCTACCAGGGGGGACTTGTTGGTGGGTCCACTGGTAATAGCTCGATTTTAGATTTACTATTGCAGAAAAAACTGAATTAAAGCGCTATTTGACTCCAAAAAACTAAGACGTCATAAACGACGTTTAAACCGTTTTACGACGTATTGTTATGAGTTTGACGTTTATAAAAAAGTATCTGATTTGAGTTCTTGGAAAGTAGCGAATTGTGATAGTTTGTTTGTTCGTTATCTATTTAATGTACCAAAAAAATATAGAAACATATTTACAGTTATGTAAAGTCTGAAAAACATCTTGCAACATCCATAGTCATGTTGACTTTAGTTTCTTTACAAATATTTGATAAAATACAGATTTTGTAAACGAGAAGGATAGCTAACTTCATTACAATATGTCCCTTACCTTTTCCCCATAGCAGTGGAACAGAAGTTCAGCTTATCATACAAGCAGCCCTCATCCTGCACTATCCTCAGATTTCTGAGCGTTATGGCATCTAATACCATGGTGTTGCCGCCTTCCCAGCGATTCTCGACCTTATCCTCTTGCGACAAGGTCTTGTTCAGCACGTCAGGTGGTGCGTAGGTGGTGAATTGGGACATGCCGAGGATCTGGATGTCTAGCAGGCAGTCGGTGAGGTAGGACACGCAGCCGCCGAGGGCCTTGATGGCGAGGAAACAGTTTTGGGCGGGGGTTAGACCTAAAGCATCGCCTGTAACAAGAAAATTTTTACTACAATTAACTGAGTTTAAAAATTCTCTTTGATAACACAGTTACAGGTACGGCGCTTCATACAAGCGGAGTAACTTTGTGCCTACTAATTATTCAAACGAAACTACACCGTGCACACGTCAATGTGTGAGTTTCAGTGTTCAAAGCCACCTAACGCCGCCGAGAACGGGGAAGAGGTACGGAGATGCCATATTGTGGGGGACACTGCGAGTTTTCATTCTGTATGTTAATACTGTTACACAGTTAAAGAGCGAGACGGAGCCGTGCTGAGGGGACTTTAAACACAGCGACTACATTATTGACACATTAAGAGATAGAAATGTGTATATCTCTCTTTCCATGAGCACCCCTCCGCTTCGGTGAAGCCTCGTGCTTCGGTTTACATTAGGAGTGCCATTTTTGAAATCGGCAGTCACACGAATGGTTTGCGCGAGCTCTTCCAAAAGGACGCATTTGAATCGGTCGTATTCGAAGGAAATGCATAAGTGGTGGTGCATAAGTAACCACTTGTGATTGTGACATTTCTGTCACAAATGTCAAAAATCCAATCATGGAAAATCCGTTCTATTTTACACTGCTTTTGACAAAATTTTTAGAAAACCGTTGACACATTTTCGATGTTGTCTGCGTAAAACAATATTGTTTTTCGAATAAACGACGGTTTCAAAAATACGATGAAATGGTATTATACGCGAGCGCTGAGTTGAAAAACTACACCTTTTTTGTTTAGCTGACTCACACGCGCAATGCATGTCACTATCATGTAGGAAAAGTTTGATTGCAATAATAGTACATTAAGATATAACTGCGTTATTGTGGTTATAACACACGAGGTGGGAGTAATGGAGCCGAGTGTGTTTAACCAATATACGCACGTATATCGTACGACGGTTTTCAACAAAATACCCAATAAACTGTTGTGGTGTTGAGGAGGTGTTGTGGAGGGAAAAATACCCAATAAACTGAATTCTTTGATTTAAAAAAAAACTCGACGACTGTTATGCACACTTTTGTTTTCCCGCCGTTTTGCTTTTGAAACTAGCGCGGCGTGCGGCCTTCCGTACTGGCTGGCGCAGGCGCCGAGCGGTCAGCTCAAAACTTGAAAAAAAAAAACTAATTTTAGCTATTAGTGCGGTTATAGAATATAACTTCACTATAAATAATATAACTTCACTATTTGCGTTTGTTACACTCGCGTGTTTTATGAGCTGTTTTATATATCTAAAACCGGTGAAATTAGATCCATTAAACTTTACTAAAAGAACTTTTAACCTATCTTACCTTCGTCTAGATAAGGTTTGATCCCCTCCAGCCAGTCGCCATCAGCGTTAGTCCTATAATACTTCTCAGCGGCTTCAACGTTTTCTCCGGCGACCACAAGGTACAGAATTCACAAGAAACCATAGACTTAATTTTTTTTACAGAAACGCTCTATCTTTTCATTAAAAAATTACCTTCGTGTAAGAAAGGCTTGATCCCCTCCGGCCAATCGCCATCAGCGTTAGTTCTATAGTACTTCTCAGCGAGAGTCTTTAAAGTTTTCTCCGGCGTCCACAAGCTGTAAGACTCTCGTCGCGCGCTGTGGCAATGCGTGCTGAGGAGCTTGCTTGTGCGAGGCGTGGTTGTTTTGCGGTCGAATACAATCTATAAACGAACAGAATTACTTTAATATGGCTGGAAATCATTTTTACAGACTTCAAAACACGAGGTTATCAATTCGAACTTATAATTGTTTTTCTCTTTTAGAGATCCCTTCCCTAAGGATAACAACAGGACTCTATTACTACGACTCCGTTGTTCGTCCGTCCGACCGTCTGTCTGTCACCAGGCTTTATCTCATGAACCGTGATAGCTAGACAATTGAAACTTTCGCAGATTATGCCGCTATAACAAGAAATAATAAAAACAGAATAAAATAAATATTAAAGTGGGGCTCCCACACCTCACCACATAACAAACATGATTTTTTATAGATAATGGTACCGAACCATTCGTGCGCGAGTCCGACTCGCACTTGACCTGTTATTTATGTATATTCCCCGATTACTCTAAGACGCCTGGATCAGTTTGGAAAATTCTTTATAGAAATAAGAATATAAATTTTATCAAAATCGGATGTGTAGTTTGGTGTTAAATCTAACTATACCTAACTAGTAGTTCGCTCCGAACTGTGATCTCATAAACCCCAGATCTCGGCAACCCCTTGAATCTTTTGGCTCATGTTGGAACTTAAAAATTCTATTAGCTGTATCTACTCTACACTTTTACCAAATGAAATAAGGCTCAAACCAAAATTACTGAAGTTATTATCGAAAAAACAAACATACAAACGTAGGATTGTTCAAGTAGACTCGGAGAACTTCGCTCGCTCATTCGATGAGGTAAAACAATAAAATAGTGAGTGGTTATTCAATGGCGTCCCTCAACTTACCAAAGCTGGTGGATAGTGCGCCAGCGTAGTGAGCAGCCGGGAAGAATGCTTGTCGTCCTGGAACTGCCCGAGGTGGAACTGTCCTATCGAAGTGTCCACGAAACAAATACCGTACGTACTGCAGCCGTTGCTTTCCTAGAAATCACAGGAACTTTTAAAAAATGGGAAATATCCGTATTAATTTAAGCAGGTTGCTATTCAATCGGTGTATAAGGTCGAACAAAATATACTGAAACTAGTCTGCATTTCATTTTCTGCTACTGCATTTAGTTCATAATACTGAACTACATAGTGACACATTATATAGAGATATGGAAGATAATTTTTGGTCTCTCATACAAATTGGCCGATCGGCTCGTCCAAGTTTGTATGGAAAGCAAAAATATATTTATGTATCATGGACTAAACTATAACAGATTGAGCTAGCCCTAAAGTAGTTCGAGACTTGATATGGGATACTTACTCTTTGATAGTATATTTTATAACAAATACATATTTGTATAGATAGATAAACGTCCCAGACACAGGTCAATCTGAAAAAGATTATTTCCACTTTGATCTGAACGGGGGTCGAACCCGGGACCTCCAGTGTGACAGCGTGGTATGATGACCACTAGGCCGCAGAGGTCGTCAAAGGACTAAATTCACCATTTAAATAGTTTAAGTATAATTTGTTTTATAATTTCATGACAACTTTGTATATCAAGGCTTGTTATAACCGGAGGTGGGAATTAGGTAGAGTTATTTATTTACTTACACTGATTTCATACAGCGAAAGCATAAAGTGGGATGCCTCAAATCCTGGGATTAATTTTAAAGATCAGAAAAATCCCGTTATTTCTTAAATAAAAGTTATTTACTTCTACACAATTTAAACCTTACCGGAATAAAAATATTAACGTAAATACTAATAAAAATTGTATGTTTATTATTTTGGTTGTATTTGTCTTACCTATCCCTGAGGTTTTTATTATTATTTACTTGTAATATTATTTATTTATTATTATTTAATGTAAGAAATACCGGGAAGATCCATATTAATATCAACATTTCGATGCAAGTACATAAATAACTCTACCTAATTCCGACCTCTGGTTATAACGCATTAAAGTAAAAAGTTATAACCTCCTCCGCGAGTGCGAGCATGTAAGTGGCTCCTGCCTCAGGTGGTCCTTGATCCTGCAGGCCGCACACCTGCGTCCCCCGCAACGTCACTTGACAAATTTCACGGCGGACCACTTTGTCCCATTTGCTGTTTTGACCCGCTGAAATAGGGTAATTTTTATATTGGCTATAATTTTGGTAACTGTCTTTAAAATGACCGGCCAAGTGCGAGTCGGACTCAGGCACGAAGGATTTCGTGCAATTATCTATAAAAAATCACGTTTGTTGTTGTATGGGAAAACATATAAACTTAAATGTTTATTTTATTTTATTTTAATAATTAATAGCTGTAAACTTTAACTGTCGAACTACCACGTTCATTAGATACAGTCTGATGACAGACAGACAGATGGACGGATAGCAGTCTCAGTTATAGGGTCCCATTTTTACCCTTCGGGTGCATAACCCTGATATTTTCGTCACTTATTTACTAATCACACCACCTTAATTTCCTTTTTTATTACAGAAAAGACTACTTGATCTATTCGTTTTATTTGACAGTGGGAAACAAAAAAATCTTATCATTACAGCTCATATCAGTCCACTGCTGGACAAAAGGCTTTCCCAACAAGCGAGTATTTGCCCATGCCAACAATCTCTTTTCCATCGATTTGCGCTAGGTTGGCACAGTAGATGCTATAATATGGTGTTAGTCGCCTCTTACGACACCCGTAGATATGCAAAGGGGTGGTGAAATTGTATTCTACTATGCCGTCACCACAAAAAATAAAAATAAAGCCACCAATAATAAATATGTGTATGGTATACATCTAAGGAAATGGATCATGATGTCTGGGCACTTACTCTTCTTGCATCTTTCCTGCATCATATCCGGCGTTTCTGTCTGCTCCACTCGAGCCACTTTGTATCCCTTCGAGACTAAAGTTGACGCCATCCTAGCGTACGCACTCTCAGGGAAACCAGAATGGGCAAACTCTCCCTGAAAACCAATTAGATTTTATTATAAATTTAATCCAACACACAGTAAGAATGAAGCCAAGTGCAGGCTTTTTAGTATAGGGCACAGTAGTGCCCCCTCCAAGTCGAACAAGAGTAAACAAAGGCAGGCCTACTTTTCTCCAATTAATTTGAGACCCTTTGACACTCAGCACATAATCAAATTTTATTTTTCATTATGTAAGAATCATTTTGCATGTTGAGCAACTTATGTTGCCTCAGCATTATTACTAGTAATTTTATATTTACCTAGTTTTACATGGGAATTGTGGGAGATTTGTCAAAACTATCCATGTTGGAAAAAACGGCAGTGAAAAAGACTATTTTTTGGGTCTGGCATTTCAATTGTTTTTTAGAGGATTCTACTGTGCTCGTGGACGCTTTGGTAGTTCTTATTACCTTCATGTAAGAAAATCCTAGTTCATTAACTCCTACTGCTGCATCCATATGGTACAACTCATAAAATTTCCCCACTTTGAAGAACAAGACGCAGTCGAAATGTAATGACTTCATCTCCCACCATTGGCGATGAGCCTGTAATGTAAAAAGGGAATGTTTAAAGGCAGGGAAAGCACTGTTTGTTTGTTTTTCGCGTGTATGAGTAGCCAACTCTGTTGTCAGATTTTTCAATCATCCTAAAGACATTTGGCATTAAGCCCAGGCAACATCTATATCTATGGCCAGGGCCAATAGCTTAACTTGCCTTCCGAAGCACGGAGGCAAAGAATCAAGAATTGTTTGTCCCATTTTTGGTCACCCATCCAAGTGCAGACCACGCCCGGTATCGCTTAACTTGCGAAAACGTTAATTATACGATAAAAGCACTAAGCAAGCGCCCGGGAGACGCGCCCGGGAGACGCACCCAGGGCGCGCGCCTTGTGCGCTCAGTTAAATTGTATAGAAATTGTATGTAACGAAACATAGCAAGCATCCGAGGCACTACGTGGCGTTTCCGACGCTTGCTTTGTTTCGTTACATATTTGCGCGTCCCAGGCGCTTGCTTTGTTACGTACATAAGAAAAGGCAATCACTATGATATAAAACAAAGAATACTTCTATAAACAAGTCATTATTTATATATTTAAAATAAGTCCACCCGACTGACTTTTTATATACCCAGTGTCACTCTCAGAATTAAGACAAATCTAACGACACCTCTCAAGCTTAAATCTATCGAGCCATTTAGGCCGCAGAGCGTTCCAAACAATTATAAATACAAACTCTCGAAAAACAAAACCCTCCTTTCGTCGGTTAAAAGAGTACAAAATAAGACTCACAGGAGTCTGGTTCTTATAGAACTCAGGCGGCACATATAAAGTGGAAGGATCATAATCTGGGTCATCCGGCCTCCTCTTCTTAGTATCTCTTATTTTCTCGGGTTTCAGCCACTCCAACTTGCAGTGGGTCCAGTTGCCGGCATCTACTACTACTGACTTCTCTGTTGGTAGCTCTGGTTTTGATTGTGGTGCAGAGGTTCTATAAATAATGACAAATACAGAAAGATTCAGACTAGGACTTCCATAAGGGGCCTGGATTGCGCCTAAGCATTTTTTTTTTTAACTTTGTCAAATGCCTGATAAAACTGTACAGTTTAAAATCAACTTAAATTTGAGAAACTCATTTTCAGTTATAGAATCATTACTTACCCATTGCTTATAGATTGCTTTGCTGGCTTGATGGGTTTAGGAGACTGTTTGGGTTCAAACTTGAAGCTGTTGTGCAGTTTACTTTCAGTGGTCTCTTTTTCCTTTATTGTTTCTAAAACAAAAACTTAATATAACCAATATTCGATTTTACTGTATTTTACAGGTAATTATTATACACACACACACACACACACATACACACACACACACACACACACACACACATACACACACACACACACACACACAATAAGTGTTGCTTCCATTTTTATTATAGATAACACATGTTTCTCGACATAATATTGTAGGTAGTAAGAGTAGATATGAAAGAAACCCCTTCAAATGTTCAGAATACTAGATACAATAGTAAAATTATACATTTTGACTAAAAGCCACATACAAGATAATCAAAATATTAAGGTGTGGGACTTTCTGTAATGATTTTGGTGCAAATGATTGGACTACAAGTGTTCTAGACTCTTTTGCATCAGAGACAATGAGAGATACATATGAAATAAATGTATTTAGATTATATAAGATTTTCCTAGTAAAATTACTTAGACTGGTTTGTAAGAATTCTGACTGCAACATTTAATTTAACAAAATCAGTAGTACGCTACCTCTATTTTCAACATCGGAATCATCAGAATCCACTGGGTTAATACGGATTCTTTTCCTTTTCTTGGGAGCGATTCGAACTTCTTCATCACTGTCATTTTGCTCTTGAGGTGAAGTGGTGGCCTGTCTCTCACGTTTTTTACCTGCGATATAAATGAAAGAGATAATATGTTTTACTAATATTCTTTGGCCTTGGGTTAATTTTTGTAATAAACTTTTTGTTAACCGAAGTATAAAATGAAAAATTAATAACAAATGAGCGCAGTAAACAGTGAGAGTGGCTCTAGGACTATTTACATGCCTGACTGCCTGTTTAACTAATGGGAGGAGGCTCCCATGGGCTTACAGGAAGAGATTCGAGATTATTTATGTCTTTTAGTGTAAGAGTTAATTTGTGTAAGTTCATACTTTCTAAACAAATATAGAAGACTAGCTGATGCCCGCGACATCGTTCGCGTGGACTTTATGACTTCGGCGTATTAATATAAATACAAACTAATGTAGATACATAAGAAAATACTTTTAGCAGTATTATAAGTTAAACAAAAAAGTCAATTTTATTTTTAATTTTTTTTATGTTGTAAACATAGTTTTAAAAAGTTCTTTTTAATTTATGTTGGGCGTCTTTCCTTTGGGTGCCAAAATGAAAAGACCTGAAGCGTTACTAACCCTGGAGAAAGCCACATAAACTTGGCCATGCGAAAAACCAGTCAAAGGTTGACACCAACGGATTTAAGCATCTGACACTGTCATAGTGCTCACAGGGAACTGGTGGAGTGGTTTATGTGGAATAAATACAGTTTCACTGGCACCACTCAGTGAGTATCAGCTTCAATTATATTTCGCTGCAAAGCATTGTCTTTAAGTCGGGTTCCGTTACACAGTTTCGGCAGAGTAAAATTTCGCATCAGCATTATTGGCACTCCAACATAGTCTTATTTTATGAGCAGGGAATCATTTGCTGCAAGTGAATTTAGAAACTCAACTGGATAATTGGTGGCATCGTCCTGATCAATTACACTATCCAAAAAAGTATAAATCACTTCATTACTAACAATATTCGTCATAAGTATTTCATTTATCACTGTGCATTGTTCATTTTTTGGTATCATATGGCGCATTCACATAACCGAGAATTTTCCTGGTGTGTGGTATGCTCTGAAGCCCACAAATACTGAACTTATAAGTTCTTCTTTGGAGGAAACAACTTTGCCAAGTATTACGGGAAGACTCACCTGACCATTTTCTTCAAGAAAGAGACCTTCCCCAAAACTCTTGAGCATGTGTACTACCGCCAAGCTGGGCTCTCATATTAAATGTAAATCTGAGCTTTTGTATTTGAGGCCACAGATAAGACTGTTTTAATGAGGAGTTAATCTCATCTGCCCTAGAGCCCCCACTTATAACAGGAAGGGTTTCACAAAAATTCCCCAACAACAAAAATGTTACATTGCCTATTGACCTGTCATCTTATTACTAAGACTCCGGTGTCCATCTGCCAGTCTGTCTGTCACCAGCTGTATCTCATAAACTCACGATAGCTAGAAGTTGAAATTTTCACAGATGATGTATTTCTGTTGCCGCTAAACAAAAACATACTAAATACAGAATAAAATAAATATTTAAGTGGGCTCCCATACAACAAACGTGATTTTTTATAGATTATGGTACATAACTCTTCGTGCGCGCATCCGACTCGCACTTGGCCGGTAATATACCTTAACAAAAAATGCACATCAGGCTAAACATCTTTCGCTAAGGCGCCATAAATATTTCTTTTAGTTTAGCTGGACCATTATAGTTCTGCATCATGTGTTCCATTTTCTAAAATCAATTATTATATAGCCTTTGTGTTACCCAGGCTTAATAGCTTTATAATAAAAAAAGATTTCATTCGAATCTGTCCAGTTTTTCTGGAGATTAGCATGTACAAAAAGACAGACAGATTTTTTTTTAATTCTTACTCTATTAATGTCCCCATCAGCCCAAATTTTTTTTTGAAAAATATTTTATGTACAGGCACATTTATTTTACTGTCGTATTATATGTATAGATAAGAATAAATGAGCATAAATTAGTACAAAGTTCTTTCTTTGTGGGAATTAGGGAACGAATATTTGCTTTAGCTTATGGAAATGGATCGCATTGTTTAAAACATTCGCATCAATTAGGAGAATTTTTTTTTACAGTCTGCTGTAATTGCTTATTTAGATAAACAAATAGTTTATTGTCATCATCATCAACATTCGAGTGTATTCCTGGTTTCATCCTCAGTAGTGACCCTTCAGAGCCCGTGGTCCACTACCTAACCCAGGTGATTTGATGAGGTTACTGGTTTTTACAGAGAGCGACACAAACTCCACTACACTCCAAAACACAAAGGGTAAACCAGAACCAATCCTTGGATAGGTTTGATGAGCAAACACATGGTGTTTGATAGCAAGTTTATTGTATTTTTAATTATTTTGGGATAATTAGAGAGTTTTTCACTATGGAATCAGGAAAGGAAAGTGAAATGTGGCGATTTTTTACACCTAGATAATAATAATTATTAATTCACATATATACTTTTTTGTAATACTTGATGTCTACATTCGCATTCCATGTTCGCAGTCTAAACATTCGTATACGCATTTGCAATGTGAAAAATTTGACATTTATAAAATCAAAATCTATAAAACATTGATACAATAAAATTAAGATTTTACTAGGACAGTTGCTATTTAGGAAGCTGGTAACTATGGAAATATAGAATTAATTCATAAAAATTGTACTCAACCACTCGTTTACTGTTCACTTGTTCACTGGTTTTGTTTTGGATGTTAGGCATTGCCATGCTGTACTTCACTATATAAAAAGTACACCTTTATATTTTAGGATAGTTTTCATCTGGATCGAGTTAACATTTGTTCTTATTTATATTAGGTACAAAAAGTATGCAAGTACTTACTATCAGCTTTGGTTTCCTTCGTCCCATTCACAGAAGAATCCAAGTTTGCCGGTTCATCGGAATCTTTTGTTGGTTTGGCTTTTTTATTAGCAGGTGGTGTTTTTGTGAAATAATTAAATAGCGTATTAGAAGCCCCTACGCTGTTACGCTTGGACATTGTTTGCAGAATTTATTGTTTTGATAAATATTCCGATTTATCAATGATCACATCAATGCAATCATCAACGATGCGTATAATTTTACCCGTTTTGGCGCAAATTATGAAATGTCAAGTTTAATACAAATTGTCACTGTCAACTGCTTAAGCGGGCTCCACATTCGCGCCGTGAACACCCGTGAAAGTCGCGAACCGCGAATGTGGATGGCCTTCGCGCCGGCTCACGTGCTTCGCGCCTCTTCACCCCTTGTTCCCCGTTCGGTGTCGGTATTTTCGTCCGCATCAAAGGGTTTGCGGGGCGCGAACCTCCCGTGAACGCGAACGCATCCACACTCGCGCGTGAAAACAGTAACGGTAACGCGCGGGACTGGTGCCGTGAGATTCTGTTATTTGTTTACGGAGGACGGTGCCTCAAAATAAGCGTCAAATCTTAGGGACCTCCATATTTTTTTTTAATTTTTTGGTTCTCATCTCACAGTGTCATGGCGATAGCAGTGCATGTTTCGGCGAGCGCGCGAACTAAACTGTGAACGATAGCGAATGTGGAGGAACCTGATTTCGCGCAGACTTCGCGGCAAAATTACGGCGTGATTTCACGTCGTGAATCGCGCAGGAGTCTGGAGCCTGCATTAAAGCAGGGAATACACATGCTTATTACTCGCACAAAAGCATGCCAGTTACCGGTAAGAGTGAGCTATCAGCTACTGGCATATTATTTATCTAAATCTATCTTCTGCCAGAAGATCGCAGCTCGTTTGATTTTTACCTCTCGCTGGGAAGTGGGGAAGGGATCCTGCCAGTAGGTCGCAGACTTTTTGCTTTGACTTTTTTGTAGATTTTGTTGGAATATTAAGACGAAGTGGTAGCTAAAGTGGCGCCCTCATTTAAAATAAATTCTTTAAAATTAAATATGGTGATAATTAAAAATTTTATTTGTATAAATGTCTAGAAGGACCTTTAAACTATTTTATGAATAACCTTTGAAAGTAATATTGGTAGTACGTCTGGTTTCAAAACTGTTTTTCGCCAAAAGTGGCCACTTTTGGCGAAAAACAGTTTTAAAACTAGATGGACTATTGGTAATAATTTCAAAGGTTTTTCATAAAATAGTTTAAAGGTCTTTCTAGACATTTATACAAATCAAATGTTTAATTATCACCATATTTAATATAAAATTTAAAAATTTGATTTACATAAATGTCTAGAAAGACCTTTAAACTATTTTATGAGTAACCTTTGAAATTATTACTAATAGTCCGTCTAGTTTTAAAACTGTTTTTCGCCAAAAGTGGCCACTTTTGGCGAAAAACAGTTTTAAAACTAGACGGACTACCAATATTACTTTCAAAGGTTATTTATAAAATAGTTTAAAGGCCTTTCTAGACATTCATACAAATCAAATTTTTAATTATCACCTTATTTAGTTTTAAACAATTTATTTCAAATGAGGGCGCCACTTTAGCTACCACTTCGTCTTAAAGAAACGGCGCGTTTCGGGAACAAAAAAAATCATTATTCGTCAGACTATACAAGTTTCTTTATTTTTTACCGCGAGTTGTATTATTGTTTATTTGTAACGCTATCTAATTCATTGTTCATTTTGTGACAAATCACTGGCACGACCGCACGAAGAAGCTTGATTCTAGAAACTGCGGTCTGCGCCAAACACAGGCATGTGTATTGTATCACTGCTTCACCGCCGGTAACCGGAACCGGAATGCTGGTTTACCAGCACCTGGCAATCTGGCATGCATGTGTATGTATACGAGCTAGTAATTTATGCAGTAAACTTGACATGAGTTATGCGATTTGCTTCTGACATCATCACGAGATCATACATATTTTTTACCAGACTACGCCGAAGCCAAATGTAGGGTTATGTGTTTCGATTATATGTATGTAGATTCCTCGTATCCATAGTAAGTACAGTACCTTAACCCTTACACCGCGAACGTCGGATTTATCCGACAAATAGTGTCGTGCCCATTCCCGGAGTGTCAGATGTTTCCGACAAAAAAATATGCTCGTATTGTACATAACTTAAGTATCCACATCCCTTTTTGGTCGTAGGTATTTATTTTAAATTTACTACCCCATGCGCTGGGGGCACGGCAACTGATATAAAGACTCGCGGTGAAAGGGTTAACAAAACGTATTTAAAAAAATCCAGGTCTATGGAGTTATCGTTGAATCATGGTCTTGGCTGTACGCTGATAAATAATTGGCCAAGTGCGTGTCGGGCCACGCGCATTGTAGGGTTCCGTAGTTACGAATGCCAAATTTGAGTTCATGCTACTAAAAAAGTCTAAAAATTAATTTATATTGAATTTGTGTGAAATTTTCCTTTTCGGAGTACACATTACACATTTCGCAGTACATTTTATAAGTTGATCGCCTATAACTTTTTAATTTGTAAACCCTACATAGCTCTGATAGTTTTCCTTTAAATTTCGTTATATTTACTATAGCTGTGAATTTTTTCACGTGTCCATATGTAACCGTTTAACAGATAGAGGACACTTGACTATAACAACATTTTTCACTTTAAAAACAAATATTTCTGAAACGGATCCCTAAATCTAAAAACAGTGTTTACACGCTCGTAATATTTTTGAAAGACCTATTCAACGATACCCCACATAATTGATTAGTCGAGAAAATAAAATTGACTTTGACGTTACTTGTATGGGAGCTACCCTAAAAAAAAAATTGTTTTCAATATTTTATTTTACCACTTTTTCTGCATAATTATGTAATATACATACCTATACCAAATTATAGCTTTCTAGTACTTATAGTCTCTGAATATAACGGCGGACGGACAGATAGACAGACAGACATGGCGAAACTATAAGGGTTCCTTGTAGGTACTACGGAACCCTAAAAAAGGTCATTTTAATAAAATAAAATAAAAATTACTGAGGAATATTAGAAATCGAATAATACCGTACAAAGATTTAGAACATACAAGCTTAGTAATATCGTATGGTATATGTTTGTGAAATGACAGCTGCTCTGCTTGCATTCACTGGATACACGTATTTTTCACAAACTAAGTAGGTAGCGATTTTTCAGCAAGAATCTTCCTCTAGTCGGGTTTAAGTTTTTAAAACTATTATCTTATTGGTTGTGTAGGAAAAGGAAGTAACTAATAAATTAAATTTTTATATATAATTCATTTATTTAAATACAAAAAAGAATATTTAAATTACGATTAACCCTTTAAACGCGAATGTCGGATTTATCCGACAAACATTTCAAAGAAAAAAAATACTGTCGGATAAATCGGACGTTCGTGGTAAAAGGAAGTACCTTGTAACATAACATGTTAGAAATATTTTATAATGGTGTTATAAATTATATAAAATACAGTAACGATACTGGAAAAGTTCAATCATAAAGTAAAAATATATACAAGTAAAATATTTACCACAAATAGGAATGAATCATTGACAAGATAGACAATGGTCTGGCAACTTACCCACTATTTCTGTTTATACCTATTTCAGGTCCACCGTCGTGCTAAGCATTGGGTTTATTATTTAGATAGACACTATAAAAACTAAATCAAGAATAAAATAATCTAAGAAACAAACCAAACAAAGAAAATAATGACATCTGCATCAATAAATACAATTAAGACCCAAATTCGAGAAGTTCCCCTGGATTAGAAGTAAAAACTAAAAAGAAAATTCATCAAAACATTTAACAAAAATAAATTTTGCTTTATTTATAACAGGAAATAAATGTTTCACAAATAATGAAGTGGTGTAAAAGATGAAATTTTATGATAAAATTATAATATTTAGGTCAGTTTGTGACTTATATAAAATAATCTTTAGAGTTTAAATTGAACAATAATGATTATTTTCCTACTTATCTATCTTTATTATATTAAATCTAGATTATTATTTAGAAAATAAACATTGCCAATGTGGTATTAACATAGTCTTTACCTATTTGTATCTCGTCTCTGGGACATCGTTTATTCGGAAATACACAAGATTAAAAATCCAAGTCATGTTCCTAACTTTCTGTATACACAAAGCTATGGATCACACAGACCAACTGAAAGCAGGTCACAATTTGATACAATAATAATAAAGTTCATTTAAAATCTAAAAAGCTAGACAATAACAAACCCTATTCTAAGCTGAATAAGGATTATTTTATTTTGAAATAAAAAAAAACGTTGCTCCTTCAAGCCTATCTGTATGACAGGGACACGAGAAATTTATTGCACATACACAATACTACCATTCGCTCCAAGACCAAAATAAAAGATGTGGGAAGTAAAGCAGCCGAGCTCAAGTGGGACTGGGCTGGTCATTTGAGCAGGATGCACCCAGATAGATGTCTGGCGACGAAAAAGAGGCCGCCCCTTGAACACGGTGGTCAGGCAATATAGCATATGATAATTTTTCAAAACTAAAAGCCGACTTCACACCCAAACTACACAACCGATTTTGATAAAATTTCTATGGGACCACCTGGAAAGTATACCCTTTCAAACAAAAAAAGAATTTTCCAAATCGGTCCAGGCGTCTTCAAATAATCGGTGAACATACATAAAAAAAAACATAAAAGATCGCGACGAATTGATAACCTCCTCCTTTTTTCGAAGTCGGTCAAAAAGAGCTGGCAAACTATCGCTACTGATAAAGTTTGCGGAAAACTAGAGGGGAGGCCTTTGCCCAAAAACGGGACATTGCAGGCTTATAAAAAAAATGGCACTAGCATATAGACTTGTTTATTTCCCGAATAATTACGCAGTCTTTACGGACCGAACCAGCGAGGCCCTCGTGCGGAGCGGAACTACGTTGCAACTAGCTATGCCGTCGCACTCGCACACCATGCTCGTGAAAGAGACAGGCGACTTGCATGATACATATGCAGCATGGCAACGGCGACAACGTATATCAAGAGCTATCGACAGTCGAGTTCTCGTTTTTTTAATGAAATAGGCGCGGTGCCATTTTAAATTTAGTTACGTTTTTTCCGCAATATGGCGAGGATTAACTGGGCGACGGAGCTTTGCTCGAATACTCGGTCTTTTTATGAAAATAATGTTTTTAGCCTCGTCACTCCTTAAATACCGAGTTTCATTAAAATCGTTGGAGCAGCAGCAGCAGCAGTTTCCGAGATCTTCATTATACTTACAGCGTGAAAGGGACATACCCGTTATAAATAAACCACGAGCTATGCTAGATACACTATAGTATAATAAAATAAAATTAACAGTAAAATAAAAATCGGCATTTCCAAGTGTGCAGCTGCCCGGGCGATTTGTATGAGAGAGAGAGAGTAGATTTTTTTTTGTTGTTTTATGACTATTTTTTTAGCATAGCCCGTGGTTCGATTTATTACGGGTATGTCCCTTTCACGTTGTATACTAGAATTGCTCGTTGAAAGTATAAGATAAGTAGAGGGTACTCGCCCGCCGCGCGATATAAACTTTATCTTTGCCCTATCGACGACACCGCGCTGGCTGCTGCTGCCTCCGTTCTACACCTACATGATGATCTGCGGCTCCGGCACGGACAGCGCTATGGACTTGTGCGGCAGCACTTGCCCGCCGTTGATGTAGAGCTCGTCCTTGACGATGACGTCCTCCCCAAGCACGGTGCAGTTCTCCATGCGTACCCAGCGGCCCACCACGGAGCGCCAGCCCACTATGCAGCCGTCCAGCCACGCGTGCTGCCTCACGCACGCGCCGCGCAGGATCGTGCTGCGCTTTATGCACGCACCTGGTGACCAATGAACATACATGTAACGAAACCTCGCAGTTGAATGTTAAGAGTGGCCAACCCGTCTTATTATATGTGTCATAGTATTATAATAAGTATTTATTAATTAAAAGACAATAATTATAATATGACAAAGCCCTTCTGGCGAGTAGGCGACCAATACTGTGAAAATGAGTTTCTTTCGGTGTTTCTTCTCAGTAGTGGTCGTTACAAAGCGCTGGTATCGGTAGCTTTTCTTTAAAAATAAATTTAATTTTAATATACTTTAAACGTAACGTAAATTATATTTATTGACGTGTAAAAGTGTCTGTAAAGGTCTAATTACTGAATAAACATTTGAATACAAACGCACGTGATTAGCCGTTTTAACTGATTTTTCTTGAACCTTTTGAACTAACAGGTATCAGTAAAATAAATGATTAAAATTTTAAACAACAAATTCAGTAAAAGCCTCCATAACTCTGCACAATTCTGTTCTTTTCTGCACAAATCATACCTAAACCGTTCATAAAGTACTAATTAATTGTAAAGGTAAAGAAAATATTTCAATACAAACCTCGCAAATGTAATAAAATGTTTAAATAAAAAAACATTTATTTCACATACTGGTAAGGCTTACTGATAAACATGTATCACCTGGAACAAGTGTTATGGAATTTCCGCACCCTATGAGAAATATTCGTTCAATTGAAAGTTAATACTAATACTAATTTCGCTCAATAGAATGCAAACCGAGCCGTCAGGCGCTATCTCTATTTTTTGCTTTGCCTCTTTTTGTAGCATTGCCTTGAATAAATTAACAAGCTTTTCAAACTATGCTCGCGTTGACGATAGAGCGGCCGGGAAGGGCCGCCTTAATATAAAAACTGATATTGCATTAATAAATCTAAAATCATGTTATAAATGAATATGATTAATGAAAAGTGACACTATTTTGTGACGTTTATTTTATGAACTGTACCAAATAATTTATTTTTGACCCAGTCATCTATCCAATTCAGTTAGAGGACCACGCCATATTGCTGGAAGTAAATTTAAAATGCCACTCATAACACAGATTAAAGAAACAGTAGGGAGCGCCATCATTTCAGGTCCACTAAATTAGGTGTTGACTACTAAGTTAGCTGTCTTTATTTTGGCTTCAAGAAGTTTTTTTTTTTTATTTATTTTTTTTACAATTTATTGGCTTAGGCATTTGTCCTCAATCTCACCTGATGGAAAGCGACGATGAAGACTAGGATGAAGCATGCCTATCCAAAAGATACCCATTCAATCTACTTTTGAATGTCCCGGGGCTGTACTTCTCTGGGAATATAGACGCAGGCAGTTCATTCCACACCTTAGCTACTCGAACCAAAAAGGAATTGTCAAAGCGTTTAGTTCGAGACTTAGGTATTTCAACGACAAAGGGGTGAAACCCCTGTCCGCGCCTCGTAGTCCGATAGAGAAATGGTGAGGGTTTCACGAGATCAAGTCCACTAATACATAAACTTTGCTTTGAATATTGTGCTCATTTTGAGTTTTGAGCCCGTCTAGGCTATACATATGTATACTATGCTGTTTTAAGCTTGTAACCTGCCACAGCTGGGCGAAGGCCTCAATTCCGATATACCAACTCTTTCAATACAGGCTTTTTAAGGCCCAATCAATGCAGTAGAAGTAAAGCAGATCCCTGTGTCTTTTCTTTTCGGTGTAAAACTAATTTTAGTTATTTAATAATGCAACTGATGTATACTAATTTGCACTTAATAAAATATTTTTCTTTCTTTCTTTCTTTCTTTCTTTCAATTAATAATGTTCACTAATTTTGATTTTAAGCTCATCATATTCTCTGTTAAAAATAAAAAATATGTGTGAAAAAATATTTTGTTATCTCATTTAGTTTCCGAGATATGGAATTTTAAAATGAGCGCGCGACGCGAGTTTCCACCGGGCTGGCGTTTGATGTGGTGACGTCACATTCTACCCGCGGGATGGCTAGCGCGACGTGTGACTGACGCGCGAGCAGAGGCTCTATTTTTATGAGAATTTCAAATGACTCTAAAATTATAACTACTTGGTCTTTTTGAATGGAACAAAAAATAATCTATTTGTATACATAAAAGCTATAGTTGTATAAACTTTGAAGCAATTCTGCATACATAGTAACATTCTCCATTTTGTAACGGTATCCTGAACTTACCATCTTCAACAACTACATCGGGCCCAATAGTAACATTTGGTCCTATCCGGCAGCCTTTCCCAATAGTGGCTGTGGGGTCTATGAGGACATTGCCAACAACGCCAGCACCGTCGTACAGTTTGTTTGAATTTTTCTGCCGCAAACTGGTCAGATACAAGCACATTCCTGAAAAAGAAAAAGTTTTAACAGTCTATTGTTACGTTAAAAATCTTTGAAGTCACACAAAATCTAATATAAATATTTAACTATATCTACAATATATTTAAAATTTAAACTAAATAATAACACAGACCGACTACTTTCGATCGGTTTAGACTATCATCCTCGGGGCGAGTGTTTGGAGGAGCGGCGACCCGACGTTTTCGCTGTCGTCAACGCACTGAGCATAGCCTCGCGTTTTAAGCCGTGTTAAAATATCAACTCAGACGTTGACATCAGACAAAACCTTATCGAGATCATCTGCTTCTGGGTCTAGTCTACCCCGCCGGCCTGGTGACCAACATGATGATGTCGCGGTTTCAAACTGGGTAAGTCAAGAATTTTTAAAAATTTGTATTTCTATCTGCATACTGTTTTGTTTTTCCACCTCGTTTCTTGGTAGCGGCGCAAGTGACCGGTCTTTAAGTTAGTATGTAGGTACATCACTTTTTCAATCTTATATAATCCCTTTTTAACCGACTTCCAAAAGAGGAGGAGATTATCAATTTGTCGCGATCTTTTATTCATTTTTCATGTATGTTCACTGATTTTTATTCAAAAGTACCTCAACCAATTTGAACTTTTTTTTTTGTTTGAAAATGTATACTTGTTAGGTGGTCCCATAGAAATTTTATTAAAATCAGTTGTGTAGTTTGCGGGTGAAGTCTGTTTTAAGTTTTAAAAAAATATTAATTAATAACCATGTTTGGCATATAAAATATCTTTATCATAAACCCTTTACAGGGTTCCCTACCCATACAGTGAAATTAGAGTGTCACGGTTCACCATGTGTGTCTGTCTACAGCTAAGCCTTTTTGGGAAAATTACAGCTTACTTATCTTGCTTTACCTGTAAGGAAGTCCTTAGGCTGTCCCACGTCCATCCAAAAGCCCTGCAACTCCATTGCGTGCAGCTGCCCGTCTTTAGCCATGAACGGAAACACTTCCTTTTCTATCGACATCGGTCGCAGCTCTATTCTGTTTAGCACTGAGGGGTTAAGTATGTACATTCCTGTGGAAAATGAAAATTTTATGATGCTTGATTCTGATATATAATAGGGTTTTGAACCTATGAAATTTTCGTTATTAGTACTGGCCTTTGATTTGAGAAACGTGAATGTTTGACTATTTGGTATCACTGATGCTTATTAGTAAAATTTTGGTTGAAAAATTAATTCGGTGACTTTACTTACAAATTATGGACATTCACTATAAAACTCAATAATTAGTCATGATAATGATGAAGTTTTAGGCTGGTTTCAGTTATTTGGGAGATCCATACGGGTCGCCTGTACGGGTTCCCGGAGTAGAGACACACGTGAGGTGCTAGAACATAGTTTCATAGCGACGCGGATCGCTCCGGGTAGAGCCCGAACAAAACCACCCGCTTAATCGTACCGAATTCTCATTTCACAGCCCTTTGCGCTTCCGGTACGTGTCGTCCGTTTTAAGGCTGATCCATATAGTGAAACCTGCCTTAGAGCCAACATAGTATGTGTAAACATTTTTACATATTATGCATGTAGATAACACTAAACTTTGGCACTTCTATTATGGGATAGTTATTGATACGTACACGAGTATGCTGCAGACACTATATTATTATCTCATAAGACAAAAATCTTTTTATAGTTGATAGACAAACTTTAAAATGAAATTTATAAAAAATAAGAATCTGTTTTCACCTGCGTTAATCTTGTTAGAGATGAACTCCTGGGGTTTTTCCACAAAGCTCTCAATCACTCCATCCTCCTTGAAGCACACCACACCATATTTTGAGGGCTCTTCTACCTTTGTTACCACTATTGTCCCCTCCTGAAAATAAGTTTGTAATACATTAATTCACCTTATGGTTTCCCGACCTTGTGGCTTATAAGAGGCAACTGCTATCAGCGGCCAATTGTTGGAAATAGCTGGAAAGCGGTACAGGGCTATAAAGCTACTCAGCTACGGAAGCAACCCTAATTCAGCCTTGAGAAGAAGTTAATCTTGAGATTTTTTTACAGATTATTGTTATTTTGAAAATGTCAAATATATCCATAACATAAAGCAACATAACTCAAGGTTATAAACAACTAGTTGTATGTAAATCAGTCAATGCACAATGTTCATTAGTAAAAAGGTGACACATGATTAAAGTACCTACTACAAAGTAGATTAGATAATGATAACACTACAATGAAAACTGTGATTCATCATCACTATAACGGTTAAAGAATGTTCATATCACTAGCAAGAAAGATGAAGAGACAACAAAGACACGCCTACAATAAAACTAACCTAAATTTGAAAAAAATATTTTTATAAAATAAAAATTCAACTCTTTGCTTTATAAAATAAATTTTATCTGTGATGTAATGGAATTGTATTTGTAATTGAAGGTACTGTTAGCATCTTTCACTCGATAATCTGACTCCAAACCACATTAACTGAATCTACAGTATGATTCCTAGCTAAGTGAGTGTAGAGTTACCTAACTATTTGGGTTCAGAAAGGTAAAGTCAACAACACTTGGTATTTTCTGTATTCTCGGTTCGCAGTGTACCGATACAGTTTACACAGTCCCAGGTTTTTTTATACAGATGAAAAAACTGATCACGAGGGCCTATATAGGGGCACGCGCGTATTTCTTATATATGAGCGACGAACAAATGGCATGTTGCGTCGATGCATCATGGCACATAGTTAGAACTGCTTAATCAGTATATTGTGTCCCTACACAATAAAAGCCAAAGTGACAAACTTCCAAGCATATGGCACATATATATTTATGACAGAAATATTGTTACCTTGCCATGACTCCTGTGATACTTAGCGAGTTCTTTGAAAGGAAAATCGCAAATCACATCAGAGTTGAGCACAAAAAATGGCTCAGGACTTGTGTTGAGCAGTTCTCGTGCCAGTGCCAAAGGTCCTGCAGTCCCCAATGGCTCCGTTTCATGAGAAAAAGTAAGTGATACTCCGAGTTTTGATACTTGCTCTGTCAATTCTTTTTCCATGTCCTCTGCCCTGTACGAAACTGCCAGTATCACCTGAAAAATAAACGTCTTGGATGTTTATATGTATAGATAGATACTATAAGTACTACATATTCATATACCTAATCCACTATTTTCCAAGAAGTCAGATATCTTTTTCTAAACATCGATATAAACATTTTCTACGGGATTTGTATGAAATATAGCTAGATGACGTCATAGTTTTTTGAAGTCAAATAGAACTTTTAATATCAGTTTTGCGGCAGTAATAAATCTAAAATCATGTTTAAATGGATATGTTCAAAGACAAGCCACATTATTTTGCATAGTTATATTTTCTTATCAATACAAAATATTTAATTTATTGTTGACCCAGGAAAATACCCAATTGTTAGAAATTGCCAGAATAGTTTGAGATTTGGACTTGTAAATAAATATATAGGAACAAATAACACTGATTGAGCTAGCCCCAAAGTAAGTTCGAAACTTGTGTTATGGGATACTAACTCAACAATACTATATTTTATAACAAATACATATATAGACTGAACTAATAAATACATATATAGAACAAATACATATCCAGGACTACTTGAAAAAGGCTATTTTCCAGCTTGCCCTGACCGGGGATCAAATCTGGGACCTCTGGGTGGCGGACTAGCAAGGTGACCACTACGCCATGGAGATCGTCATATATAATAATAAATATAATCACACTAAATATTGCTTTTTTATCTTATGGTCCTAGTCTCTTTTCCATTAGGGGTAAAGATGTGATAATGTACTTATCTGTTTACCTAATATTTTTGTTAATGTAGCAACCTACTAGGTCTCAATATGAATTTTTGGAAACTAGATTAAGGTTCATAATACCTGAAAATTAAGATCAAGTACAAAACAATAACAAATTACCTGTGTAACACCGGCTTCGACTAGAGCTTCTATCTGATGCAACAGAATTGGTTTGTTTGCAAATTCGACAAGGGGCTTCGGTCTACTCAACGTAAGAGGTCTCAACCGTGTTCCATAGCCACCAACGAGAATCAAAGCTCGGATTTCACCTAACTTTTTGTCAGTACCACACATTTTCTTATCGAAGGATTTATTACAAAAAACCAACAACGCCCGCCGACTGCACTAATAGTGTCCAAGAGTCTGGTCACCTTATCTACATACGTGGCACGATTTATACCTTAATGAATGGATATGATGCACGGTTCAGTTTTGCTATTGTAATGTTAATGATAAGATAAATTGTAATAGTTTGTATTACAAATTAGTAAATAATATTTTTTTTGTATCGTTCAGTGGTGCTATTATTCAAACGCGGAGTCACTTATAACGTATGGCTTTTTGTATGGAAAAACCATTCATTTAGGCGACTTCGAGTTTCAAAAATGGTACTTCAGTACACGTAACGTCACACGTCACTGCTAAAATCAAAGTTGCCAGTTCCGACTTCTGAAAAGTTACATTACAGTTAACCAAAGAGTACTTTGAGAGCAGTTCTCAAAAAAAAATGTCATTCACATTCAAAATTGAGTTAAGACAAATAATCAGGTGCAAGTATAAACCAAAAGGTTTCTGTTCTGTTGGGTTATTGCGTAGTTCAATCAATATAATTAATGATAATATGTACCAATAGAATGTGACAAAGCAATAATTTTATTTTTCCTATAATTGGATAATTTCAATATATGGTCTTTTTGATGTCCGACCCCAATCATTCAATATAAAAACTCGTTTTGTAACTACTATATATTTTTTATTTACAACTTTTTTTAACAGTTGTGTTCTAATCATTATTGTGTTGAATAATTTCACCGTTACTAGCCATTCTATCAATTATTTATATGGTAGATACAATTTTTAAAGATATCCTAGCAAAATCAAAATTTTGCGTATCAATTTTGTTACCGTGTTATTTCCCAATGATTAAAACTATATTTTGACGAAAGGGAATATTAAAGGAGGCTATATTCTCATTCTATCCGTAGACAAAACTAATCAAAATTGCTCGTCAAATTTGTGACTCGTTTTAACTGATAAGCTATATATTTCATGTAATGTTAATTTTTGTAATAAAACTGCTTAAGCTACGCTATTAACTCAATAATTTTGCGAGTTATACATGGTTATACACTTAGCAGAGGAATTTTTAAAGCCTCGGGTATCGCTAACCTTCTCAATTTTGTGAATTCAAATTTGTTACTTTTGCTGTGGTAACATATAAGTTGATCTGATTGGTAACAAAATTGAATTGGTAGGAAACGTTCACATTAAATTTGTTTGTGTTAATTATATGAAATACATCTTTATCATCGTCAACTTATTTAGGCTTCATATTAAATTGTCGTAAATTTTATTAGCATCAGGGGGCTAAAAATGACCTGAAAAATGAATATATATATATATATATATATATATATATATATATATTTATATATATATATATATATATATATATATATATATATATATATATATATATATATTTATCCTTCAGAGTTTCAAATGAAACCATCTTAAAACCAGATTCTATACCAAGAATCAATAAATAAAAAACATATTTTCTACTAGCTTTTAGTCGCGACTAGTACTTATCTTTTGTAATACAGTCTGCTCTTGTATGGCAAAATAGGATTTTTCATACAACGCTTCACTCACCTTTGCATTCCCTCAGTAAATTATTTTTGAGATAAAAACTATTCTATGCCCTCCCCGGCCCCGGGTCTCAAACTGTATTCATATCAAATTTCATCTAAATCGGTTCAGTGGTTGAAGCGTGATTGACGACAGACAGACGGCAGACAGACAGAGTAACTTTCACATTTATAATATTCTTTGGAACTTTCGGAAGTATAGATTTGATTGTAGAAGCAATTTTCAGATTCAGATTGATAAACAAAAATGTACAAAACTAAAGTACCAGTATAAAAGAGTCCTTACTTTTTCATTGCATACCAATCGCACTCAGTTTTGTTACTGTCTCCAAATATTTATAGGCCTTTTCTTGTCTAAGATTGTTATTTTTCTAGATGACATTAATAACTCATTAAATGTTTTACAGAAAATATCAGTTCCGACAGTTGGAGAGCAAATTGAGTAAGACTTTCAAGATAGGGCACAGAGGTATCCCCTAAGAAACCGAAAGCCTACTCAGTTTCCAGATTATATTCTGTATTAGGCCAGTGAATCGGAAAATGATCCCAGTACGATTCATAAAGCTTTGGCAGAGGGTGACAGTAAGGAGTGGACAGTCACCATTCAAGAAGAATTGAGTGGAATTAAGAAAAACAACACTTGGGTCTCAGTCAAACGACTGGAACGATGTAATGTCGTTGATTATTAAAGGATTTTTAAAATCAAAGACGAAGGGGAGCGTTATAAGACTCGTCTTGTGGCCCGAGGATTCAGTCAAAGATATGGAGTTGACTATAACGAGATTTTCTGGTGAGACACAGTTCGCTAAAAACGTTTTTAGCATTAGCTGCTGCTTATGGCCTCAACATCGACGTGAAAACGGTGATTCTCAACGGAGATTTGTCATAAACTGTATATATGAAGCAACCAGAAGGCTTTGAGGAAAAGGGATCAGAGTACGTTTGTTTGTTAAAACGCTCGCTTTACTGGTTGAAGCAAGCTCCTAGAGCATGGAACAATAAGTTGAAAAAAGAGTTGTTATAATTGGCGTTTTAAAGATCCAAGAATGAACCTTGTGTCTATATGAAGGCAAACGAAAAGAAGCTGTTTATACTTGCAGTTTATGTAGATGACGAAAAAGCATTGGAAAATCTCAAACAAGATTTGATGAGGAAATTTGAGATGAAGGATCTTAGTCGCACAAAATTTCTCCTCGGAATTCGCACTACCCAAAGCAACACTTCAATCAAAATCGGCCAAGAGGGTTATGTCGAAAAGATTCTTAAAATGTTTGGTATGGTTTACTGCAAGGTTGCATCAACGCCATCTCTACCTGGACAAAAACTGGAGAAACCAGGACTAACACACAAACCAGACGCTAGCGTTCCATATCAAAATTTAATTGGGTCCATAATGTATTTAGCTGTCTGCACGAGGCCAGACATAGTATATACTGTAAATTATCTGAGCCAGTTTAACACCTGCTTTACGAGCACTGGACAGCAGCGAAACGAGTACTAAGATTCTTAAAAGCAACCAAGAGTTATGGACTTTTGTATAGCAAGACAGATAGAAAGGGATTGATGGGCTACGCAGATGCAAGTGACAGAAAGTCGTACAGTGGATTGGTTTTTCTGCGGAAAAGAGGATCTATTTGCTGGGAAAGCAAAAAGCAGAAGACATTAGCACTATCCACCGTTGAAGCCGAATATGTTGTCATCTCGGAAGCAGTCCAACAAGGAATATTTCTGAAACGTTTTGTTGCTGAGATTACTGAAGAACAGAAGACGCAACTGACTATTTGCTGTGATAGCCAGTCAGCAATAGCCATTGCGCAGAACCCTGTGCAGCACCAATACAGAAACATATTGATGTGCTTCACCACTATGTGAGAGAAGCATGTCAGGGTGGGCATGTTAGGTTAGAGTACGTGGACACCTCACGAATAGTCGCGAGGTGTCCACGTATGGTCGATGTACTCACGAAACCCCTCTTAAAGGGTAAATTCCAGATGTGTGCAAGAACTATGGGTTAGGAGAAATTAAATTAAGGAGGAGTTTAAGATTATAAAAAAGGTTTATTAGTCTGACATGCCAAAAAAGAATAAGAGTTTTATTAATTTTCTTATTTCAAGTTCCTCCTGTCAATACTGTTGTGGTCAATATTTTTTCGTTGTCAAATGAATATAAGAAATATTTCTATCTAAATATTTCGTATCATTTAATTCAGCCATAATGTAGATTGTGCAAATTAAGTAATTAGTGCCGTAGGGTTGGCCACTAATAGTTTCTCAACCCAGCGAACAAATGGCTAAAGATCAATGAACCAAGTTGACCCGTCACTATTCCGAAGATATCCCAGACATCAGCTTGTACGAGATTAGGGACGGCTCTCAAATAGGGAAAGGGCTATGCTCGGTATTTCTTTGCGTGATCGAATCAGAAATGAGGAAATTCGTTGGAGAACAAAATTAACTGACATAGCCCAGTGGATTAGCTCGTTTAAGTGGCAGTGGGCGGGACACATATCGCGACGAACCGATGGCAATGGGGAAAAAAGGTTCTTGCATGGCGTCCACGTAACTGAAGCCTAGGAATCCTACCCACAAGGTGACACACTGACCAAGGTCTCTGGAAGGAGCTGGATGCAAGCCGCTCTAGATCAGTCATTTGGAAATTCTTGGGAGAGGCCTATGTCCAACAGTGGACGTTTTGCGGCTGAGATGATGATGATGATGAGTTATTCTAGTGTTTTTTTTTTCTTTGCTTTTTTGGCATTTACAGAAAAAAACGTTTGTCTTCTTCATAGCGATTAAAAACAAAATTATAAATTATTGCCTGGACCTTAAAATCCAATATTTATTTATGACTAGCTGATGCCCGCGACTTCGTTCGCGTTGACTTTATGACTCCGGCGTATTAATATAAATACAAACTAATAAGAGAGAGAGAGAGAGAGAGAAAGAGAGAGAGAGAGAGAAAAGAAAGTACTTGTAGCAGTGTTAGAAGTTAAAAGTCAATATTATTTTCATTCTTTATAAATTATGTTGGGAGTATGAATTGGGAGGAGGAACGGGAGCGGGAGAGAGATCGGGAACGGAAGCAGAAGCGGGAGCGGGAGCGGGAACGGGAACGGGAGCGGGAGCGGGAGCAGGAGCGGTTACGGGTACGGGTCCGAAGTTCCGATTCAGGCAAAATCATCGGAAGTTCGGCATTATGTGTTGCAGGCATGCTTTGACTGAACTTCGGCATACCATGCTGAGACACTAAGTCGTTTTCCGTTACACAGTTTCAGCGGAGTCAAATTTCGCATCAGCATTATTGGCCCTCCAAGATTAAGACTTATTTTGTGAGCTGAGAGTCCATTTGCTGCAAGTGAATTAAGAAACTCAACTGGATAATTGGTGGCGTCGTCCTGATCAATAACACTATCCAAGAAAGTATAAACCACTTCATTACGCGTTCACATAACCAAGAATTTTCCTAATGTGTTATACTCTGAAGGTCCGCTAATACTGAACTTGTAAGTTCTTTTTCGGACGAAACAACTTCGCTAAGTATTGCGGGAAAACTCACCTGACCATTCTCTTCAAGAAAGAGACTTTCCCCAACTTTTAATAATATTCTTGAAAACTCTTGGGCATGTGAACTAATGCCACCACGATGGGCTCTCATATTAATTGTCAATCTGAACTTTTGTATTTGAGGCCACAGATAAGAATGTTTTAATGAGGAGTTAATCTCATACTTTAGAGCCCCGACATAAAACTGGAAGGGTTTGACGAAAATCTCCCGACAACAAAAGTGTGACATTGTCTATTGACCTGTCATCTTGACTAATGTTTCACAACGTTCTATCTTCAGCTTTCACTGCCTTTTTGTTGGCCATTGTGCATTCATCCCAAATGATAAGACAGCAAATGAGAGGTTTAGCCAGTTGAGGCAAGTCGATATCAAAAATTAGGCCCAAACTGATACCGCATTCACTACGTGGAGTTACTTCCAGCTTATGTTATTATATTATGCCAAACAACTTTAACTTGATATCTTAAATTTCCACATCAGATGATCATCGATTTTAGTAAACAAATATTTATGCAAATAAATTTAACTTGGTTCTGCATCAGGTGTTCCAAATCTTCGCTTTTTAGGGTACCGTACAAAACGGGACCCTATTACTAAGACGGTCCGTCTGTTTGTCTGTCTGTCTGTCGCCAGGGTGTATCTCATGAACCATTATAGCTAGACAGTAGAAATTTTAATAGATGATGTTTTTTTGTTGCCGCTGAAGAAAAACATACTAAATACAGAATAAAATAAATATTTATGGGGGGCTCCCATACTACAAACGTGATTTTTTATAGATAATGTTACGGAACACTTCCCGCTCGTCCGACTCGCGCTTGGCCAGTTGTATATTACCTCAACAAAAAGTTCTCATCAGACTTAACAACTTTTGCTAAGGTGGCATTTTAATATTTCTTATAGATATGCTGGACCATTATAGTTCTGCATCATGTGTTCCATTTTCCAAAATCAATTATAGCCTATATGTTGCCCAGGCTTCACAGCTATATAACAAAAAAAGTTTCATTCGAATCCATTCAGTATTTCCGGAGATTAGCGTGTACAAACAGACAAACAGACAGACTTTTTTTTATTTTCTTACTCTTTTACTATGCCTCCATCGGCCCAAATATTTGGAAAAATTTTCAATGTACAGACACATTTTTTTTACTCTTTTATTATAGTATAGATAAACAGGAATGTTGATTGTTGTTTCTAGTGTTAGGAATAACAAATGTTATTCCTAACACTAGAAAAAGTTTCAGGTGTTTTTAAAATTTTCATCCCTCCTTTCTTCCAACTCTATATATTTTATTAGACAGATCGCGTTACTTGACGAAACAAGCAAAAAGTTACTAGAATTGTAACAAAAGTAATCCATGGGTAATCCTAGCTAAACATTTTTATCTTGTCCGGGTCGTGGTAGCAAGCGAAGCCATTTCATACTTCCAAATCCAATGTAACCGGCTGTTGAAGAAAAAAAAATCGTTGTGTCCTTACCTCACGGGAAAATAATAGAAAAAGCAAACTGAAAACTGAAGATGTCAATGTCATTACTGATAATTAGTAAGAATTATATAATGGGTGGCAGTTTTACTGTCACAAAATAAATTTATTCTTTTCTTCATTCAGCCTC
This sequence comes from Acrobasis suavella, assembly GCA_943193695.1. Lineage (NCBI taxonomy): Eukaryota > Metazoa > Arthropoda > Insecta > Lepidoptera > Pyralidae > Acrobasis > Acrobasis suavella. Next base: position 39,453,956 of record OW971928.1, read on the forward strand.
GGCCTCCCGTTCTACCTAAAACAATGGCTGTGTCAGTACGGATTTTTTCTCGGTTGAGAGGTAAATTACTTATATCATACATTCATATGATAATTAAATAATGTACCCACTTCAAATACTTGACCTATGTGGTGACATACAGTGCTCAAATTTTGCTCTCTGTGTGGTGCGATAAACTGACAATAACCTTGTAATTTGACTAGAAACTATTACATGATAGAAGGTATTTATAATTCAGATCATTGCGTCTCTCATATATATGGAGAACGATCGATACAATCAGATTAATCATGTTTGTTATTTCGTTCATAATAATTTACCTATCTATTCGTAACAGAAACCTTCATTTAATCTAAAAATATATCTTGTATTCCTTTTCGTATTTACTCGTTATTTAGGGCCACGGCCTTGGTACGACAAGATCCATTTCACTGCAGTCATTTAAAGAACTGCAGAAGCCTAAATGACCTTTGCTCTCCATCATTAAAGCATATTGACAACATAATAAATTACTGTAGTTTACTGCATATTGTCTTGCTGATATCACATTAAATTAGGTGTGTTAATTACCAATCTGATACATTATTTGTAAATAATTTATTCAATTTTAAGGTAAAATGTACTTACTGTTGTTAATTGAACAGTAATATATCTGCAAATACTGTATAAATAGTACAGCTGTCTATAGTCCATTTGGTTAGGTATTTAAAAGAATGTAAACAATCTTGACATATCTTTTAATTGAAATATACACTTTATAAATCAATACCTTTGCAAATTACAAATTAATTATTTTATAAATTATAAATTAATTTTTTTTTTGTTTTTTGCAAAAGTATTGATTAATAAAATAAAAATTTCATTAAAAGACATCTCAAGATTGTTTACATTCTTCTAAATACCTAAACAAATGGAGTATAGTAAGGAATAATAAACACAGTTGTTTGAATATTTGGCAGAAAGTATGCAGAAATTTTTCACTATTGAATAAAACCAATACTCACATACCTTTGATTCTTAATGGCCAAGTTCTAGAATGGGTACCCAATACCAAATTTTTAGGTATAACTGTAGACTGGCACTTAAAATGGGATAAACATATTGAGGCCACTGCCAAGAAACTTAGTTCGGCAGCATATGCTGTGAGTGATGTTCACAGTTATAATACTCGCAACAAAAATCTGCTTCATACGCCTAAATTTCGACTTGCTAAAACTAGAAAGTCACTCTTAGGTCTAAGTATAACATTATTTAATAATCTTCCCGAAGCTATCGTTAACCTACCAATGGCAAAATTTAAAATACATGTTAAATAAGTTTTATTAAACAATGCGTACTATACTATCAATGATTAATTAAGAGATAGAAACATGTGGATACATCCTAAACATTTTCCATTACACTCTACACATAAAACATAAAATAGCTGCATTTTCTGTTACCATAATAAGCTTACTGTAAAAACATGTAAATGCTCTGCGATCAATAGGTGACCAACATATAACTAATATTTTCTCTTGACAAGGTCTGCGAGTTCGGGTTTTTCATGCTCACTAAAATGTCCAATCCTGTGGTGGAATCGCTGGTCGGGTCGTTGGATTCCCTCTAATATGGTTGAGTTTAACGGCTGATCCGTGCGTCAACTCGTGAACGGGTGCTGCTGGGAGGGACTGGTCAGCTCGGCTTCGCTTTTATGACTACTTAATATTTTTTATTACGCAATTTATGTTTGTTTACTTGTTCCCAAGCATTACATGTTATAATGTGTCAACATTGTATTATATTATAGGTATTTATTAATTAAAAGACAATTATAATAATATGACAAAGCCCTTCTGGCGTGTAGTCGACCAATACTGTGAAAATGAGTTTCTTTCGGCGTTTCTTTTCAGCAGTGGTCGTTACGAAGCGCTGGTACCGGTAGCTTTTCTTTAAAAATAAATTAAATTTTGATATACTTTACACGAAACATAAATTATACTTATTAACGTGTAAAAGTGCCTGTAAAGGTCTAATTACTGAATAAACATTTGAATCTTTGGGTATACTGTATATTACAATCATATAATCATATGCCTGGTGTGGTGATTATGGGTAAATTTTCCCTTTAATTTGGTCTTAAGTCAAGCAATGTCCTGATTAAGGCTGTAGGAAAACGAGAGAAGGATTAAATATGAGGACAGATGTAAAAAAAAATATGATTAATCTAACTAATTTTTAATACCTATGTGTTATTTCTTTCTCAGAGGGCTTCAAAATCAACAATGTGAGACACTCCTCAGGCTCACCTTACGCACAGACTAGGAAAAATCTAGTACTGACCAATGACACAAAGCTCATTGTTCAGGGTTTCACGGGCAAACAGGGTACCTTCCACAGTCAACAAGCCCTCGACTATGGTACCAAAGTGGTTGGCGGGGTGTCACCTAAGAAAGCAGGCACTGAGCATCTAGGGAAACCTGTATTTGCAACAGTCAAGGAGGCGAAGGCAGCGACAGGAGCACACGCCAGTGTGATCTACGTGCCTCCTCCTGCGGCAGCTGCAGCCATCTTGGAAGCCATTGAAGCAGAAATGCCACTTATTGTGTGCATCACAGAAGGCCTGCCACAGCATGTAAGTAAAGATGAAATGAAATTTAGTTGCATTAGTTCTACAGCTTTAAAAAAAACTATACTTTCCAATCTCTCTCAATACTTACAAATATTATCATGGCTGTTTCCAATGGGGAAATCTCTTATATCAATCTCCCCAATGCCTGAAAAACTAAATCTCTATTATGTTAGGTTTATGAAATAACGCAGTATCTATTTGTGTATATTGTATGTGGGTTAATAGTTATATATATTATATCCAGGACATGGTGAGAGTCAAACACGCGCTGCTCAGGCAAAACAAGTCGCGGCTGGTGGGCCCCAACTGCCCCGGGATCATCGCCCCCGAGAAGTGCAAGATCGGCATCATGCCCGCGGCGGTGCACAAGCGCGGCTGCATTGGCGTGGTCTCCCGGTCCGGCACGCTCACCTACGAAGCTTGCCATCAGACCACCGAAGTAAGTAACATCAACTCACTCCACTCGCATTTTTTGAACCGTCTTATATTATACAACTGTTGCATACTATGATTTATCATTATCGATCGTCATATTCAGAGTAAAAAATTTCTCTCTTCTACCATTAGGTTCTTCGAAAAGATCGTAAAAATGATTCTTCAGGGTAGGCAACGCTCGTTTAGCTGCGATAACCACCCATATTATTAATAACATTATCTATAAACATTTTCCAGCGGTTATGCCTGCTTTCCTTTTTAAAGTTTTAAGATTTATCGTCAATCATCTATTAGTCGATTACCTTCAATCTCAGTACAAGGAATCAACCTTTCCTCTCAATTTACCAAAATAAAAAAAAAAAATATAACTATTCAATGTGAATTGATATAATAGTATAAAATTTTGCTTGCTATAAAATTTTATCACAGAATTTAATATACGAGTATGTATCACATAAAGAACAGAAACTCTTCCCGCGCAATACGCGTCCCCGTCCCCTGTCCTTGCACCTCTCCCGCTCTCGCGTTGTCGAGTGTGTTGAGGGGGGGGGGAGCACAAGTATCAATAAGAATATGATTTACTTAACATATTATTTGCAATCGCAGATGTACATACATACTCAAGTTTGACATTCACGTAGATACGTGTGCTGTGTGTGTGAGTTGTGTTGTGACTAAACGAAGAGTCACGTTATCGATCGCACGACGCTATCACATCGATTAGATCGATTCTAAAATCACAAAACGTATCCTTACTTTTATTTTTTGTCTAGCAAAATCCACATCAGCCTGAGGAAAGCCCTTTACTACTATTACAATAAATTTTGGTCTCTAAAATATTTACAAGTATTATAGGGTTGTACAAAGATCTTGTATATCGCATTCAATCTCAAATAGTTACAGACATAATGCTATAACAAACTTAACCTACATGTATCCAAACACAAATGAGCAATAAAAAATGTTGAAGTTTGAACTGAATATAAATTGCAATCAGTCTTATCTACCTCTGGTCTTGATTGCCATGCGTCGTAAATTTTACATCTACTTAAACTGAACACAACACTGATGTTACAATAAACCACATCCTTCATGTACCTGTTTATCTCCTTTTCCGTTTTCTAAAAAATAATTTCATTTTAAAATTCAATTTTTCAATTTTAGATTCCTTCCTCATCATTCTGATTCATTCCACTACCATCTCTCGAGCTGATTACATCTATATAAGTATTGTAAATTTATATATATATATCAGTATTGTAAAGTTATAATAAATAAAATAACTCTGTGCTGTTTCTCTCAAGCTCTCTCTACATACCTTACCTACCTCTTCATGTAGGAGCTCCAACTGCCCCAGCTAGTCCGCGGCTACCTACCTACTAGGAACTCCTACAAAACTAACTTACCAAATTGTCGACGCAAGTAGAGGCTCTTTACTTGACGCCCCAATTAGAAAATGTAGTCAGCGCCTCAGCGAGCTTATGGTTTCCCTACTGGTTAGTTCCTCTGTTTCGACATCAATTGCCTTCTAGTTCTGCTGTAGATTACATATGCTGTAGATAGATGCTACAATAACTTGAAAACTGGTAGGCCTGGAAAAAATTGCGTAGCGAAAAGGCAGCCTTCATTTTCTAGTTTTCAGTTTTATGTCCTGTATTGATTTTGTGCAATAAAGGGTATTATTGTATTGCATTGTACGATTTTTGGGAACCTTTGGGAATCTATAAAAATATTTTTCTCTAATTAAGAACCCTGTTACCTGGGCCCTTCAGATCAATCCGACCCCGCCTATGCGAATACCAAATACATATTCGTTTTTCAAATGATCTGGCACAAATAATCAAGTACCTAGTTATTGAATTTTCAAATTATAACCGAGCGTCTAAGCACTAGGCCTACTTATTGTAGCTAAATGCGACTCCCTCTGGTTTCCAGACCGGTTTAGGTCAAACTTTGTGCGTCGGCATCGGCGGTGACCCGTTCAACGGCACCGACTTTATCGACTGCCTGGAGGTGTTCCTCAACGACCCGGAAACCAAGGGCATTATCCTCATCGGCGAGATCGGAGGCAACGCTGAGGAGCTCGCCTCGGAGTATCTCACCCAGTACAACACTGTAAGTTGGTTTTTTTAATATTTAGTAGCTTATTTTTTGGACACAGCAAAACATAAGGTCCTATTAATTAAGTGCAAATATATTAAGGGCAAGATCAGACAATTATATTTAACACTGAAACGAATACTGAATATGAATAAGAAACAGATTAGGTAAGAGCATTTACATAATCATGTTAGAACAAATGCATACAAAATCGATTGAAGACTGCTGCCGCGGCGGCGTAATGTTTGTGAGCTGCCCCTTAAAATATTTGTACTTCAATGGCTGACATAGTAGAAAATTTAAACTTCGAACAGCCAAACTGGACAATTAGACTTAAGTTTGTAGATAGAAATTTATATTGAGGTAAGTATATATGTTATGGACGAAGTGATAAATTGGGGTAATTTTCATAATGCTCGAGCAATATGAATAATGCCAAACTAATTTAGGTGAAGTAATAAATTATAATTATAATTTCATTATTTATCACATTGCCTAGATATTATGATTATTGTCATGGGGCTTACGGGCAATCTGATAATACACAGAACAAACGCATGATATACGCGCGGCTGACCGAAAAATAGATTCAAAGGACTTGTACCCGAATAATATGTTACGTCAATGTGTCAACAACGTCGTCGAATGTGTCGTCAATATTTCGTCGTGTCGTAAATTTGCCGACGCATTGACGTTGATGACTCATTGATGAAACATTTTATTCGTGGACTGTCACTGACTGTCGCTGCGATAGAAAATGCACGACATTGACTGTCGCTACCTCTCACCGACAATCCACGACATCGATGACGATACTATTGAAAGGTTACATCGACGAAATTGTTTTATTGGCAGTCCACGACGCGAACTGTCACTGACTGTAGCTGCGACAGAATGTCCATGACATCGATTGACTCTCGGCGATAGTCTATCGATAGTGGACTATCGAGCGGCAACACTAGACTTTGGATTTTTCATTGAAATTGAAAGCAAAATTCATATGGACGGACGTAAAATGTAGTGCTGTGTTAATTTATTCTGCCCCATAGATGATAAGCATAATGAAAATGCCCGGACAATTTGATAATTTTAAAAGTTTTTATCACACTGCCCTCTTATTTTGGGCATTTTGCACACTGCGCGGACATTTATTATACTGTCAAATTAATCACTTCGTCCATAACATATACATACAGTTCAAAATTTTCTGTAGGCCTTCGACTGCAAAAATTTTAGATAGACTATTTAATGAAGCAGCAACATTTTTTGTTATATTTGCTTATTACTTGTGTGATTATGATTATCGAGTTATTTTGCTAATGAGTTTTTTTTTGTTTATACAGGCGAAAAAGGTAAACGCTTGTGACCGCCCACCAAGGTTTATTTTATTTCTCTTATCGTCGCTAGTTCATAGTTGCATATCATGAGTATTTTGTAATTGTTACGTTAGCACTGAATATAATTATGATAGTACTGAAGTATTGATAGATAAGTCTCGTGGGAATGCGATTCATCGCCTCTTCGTCTTGTGAATTACCTTTGTCACTATGATTATTTTGAGTTATCTCTATTTTTTCTGTGTTTACTTCAGAAATATACACCCCTCCGCCTTTGGTAAAATTTATTTACCCACCTAGGGTAAACTTCAAGTCATTGGACAGAACACAATAAAACTTTAATTATGTATTAAGGTTGCTTTCAAAACGGGAACACTGCAACCACAGAGTTTATAAAGATAAGATGTCAGCTGCAGTGGACAGAACACAATAAACCTTAATAAATGAGGTTTTATTATGTCCAATGACTGTTAGCGTCCAATCACTGTAAGTTTACCCTATAGGGTAATATTACAGGTCATTGGACATTAGTGTACTTACATATGTGTTATATATCATACATAGGTAAGTATACCAATGTTCAAGTCTAGGACTAGGTTTAGGTCAATTTATTATGCATCTTCTTACGTATGTCTTATATTCTATTAACTCCGCATTCAGATAAGAAATGCCCCTGAGAATTTGTTTATGCCTCTTCTCTATTTAACGAATCTCTCACAAACTGTTCTTGATGTCTTGAGCACGATGTTGTGAAAACTTCTTTTAGGTAATACACTTTGCTTCGTTCGAGTTACCATACCATGCAATATAGTATCTTCAATCTTGTATCTACCCATGTCAGTATGTTAGCATGTAATACTCGTCACATTTAGCAATGTTGAATGTTTTTGATAAGTTTCTTACACAATTATCTCCAAGTCTTCGTATTTTCCAGCATTTATTGACGCTAGTTGATAGTGACTATCAAACCATTATATTACAGCATCCTTATCTGCTTATGTTATTAGTTATTTTAGACATATAAATGTCGATGTAGCATCATTTTGAATATTGCTATTTAGAATATATGTATTTACTTTTGTTCTTTTTCAAGAAATTCGAAGATGACCACGTCATTACCTACCTATTTATTGCTCGTTCCAAGTTATCCCAATTAATTGGTTAGTGCCAAAAATTTATGATTTACAATTTTTTAATTTAAAATTATGGGTCCGACTAAGTGCGAGACTCGCGCACGAAGGGTTCTGTACCATTCTCTATAAAAATTACGTTTGTTGTAACCCCACTCAAATATTTATTCTGTTTTTAGTATTTGTTGTCATAGCGGCAACAGAAATATATCATCTGTGAAAATTGCAGCTGTCTAGCTATCATGGTTCATGAATCATGAGATACAGCCTGAAGACAGACAGACAGACGGACGAACGAACGGAGTCTTAGTAATAGGGTCTCGTTTTTACCCTTTGGGTAAGGAACCTAAAAAGGGACCGGCTTTCATCATATTTTAGCCGCATTAATTACGTCCACTGATGGACATAGGAATCGTCAAAGATTTCCGAAATTACCTATATAAAGTGGCCTGCATCCAGTTTTGTCCATCCAACTTGGTTCCATTCGTCCTCTTACCCCACTTGTAGGTGATGTGTTCAAATCCAGTGCTTTATTTATTTTGTCAACAGTATTTTGGGTTGACATAAGAATGCAGGCAGAAGGAGGGCTGAAATGATTATGATGCTTTTGTATTGAAGCTGGTTTACTCTACTGAGCTCTTGGATTGGAGATTACTGGGAATTGCATAAATTCTACTTGATCGTTTAATTGGGAAGTCATAGATCTTATATTAAGACCAAAAAAAAAAAATTGGTAATTAATAAAAAAAATAGGATTCTATTGTATTTTTACCCGACTACGTATGTATGTATGAATGTATGTGGGTATTTATGTCTCTTCCACCGTAGCACTCAAACCGCTTGTCCAATTTTTACAACTTATAAGTCAATCGATTCGTCATTAAATTGTCCGGGTGACATAGGATACAAATTGTATGCAAAAATGTATACAACAAATGTTACATACAAAAATGAGTAAAATTTTTTTTTATTTCTAGTGTGGTATCAAATGAAAGGTCTTAATAAGCACATTTCAAAAATATATACATTGTTAGCCGCATATGCTTAGTTTTTACCCGACTGCGCCAGAAGGAGGGTTATATTTTGGAGAGTATGTATGTATAATTGTTTAGTACGCTCTGCGGCCTGAATGGCTCGATGGATTTTAGCTTGAGGTGACACTGGGTATATAGAAAGGCAGCCGGGTATTTAGAGTTTTTTTTATTATTACTTGTCTAAACCTATCTTGTTCTAATAATTTTTTGTGTAACATTTCAGGGTCAGAAGGCAAAGCCCGTGGTGTCGTTCATCGCCGGGCTGACGGCCCCGCCAGGGCGGCGGATGGGGCACGCCGGCGCCATCATCTCGGGCGGCAAGGGAGGCGCCATGGACAAAATCAAAGCTCTAGAGAAAGCCAACGTCATCGTCACTCGCTCGCCGGCCAAGATGGGTGTCGAACTCTTCAAAGAAATGAAACGACTAGAGATCGTCTAAGTAACGCTTATATTTAACACAAGATTGTATGTCTTTTCTGTAGATCTTAGTAATACTTAGTAATTAAAGGAATTATTTATTCCCTATTGTTATATTATATCAGTGATACTGTTTAAAATCAGGAAATGATAAGACATTTTAAAGAAACACAAGTTTTATTACAACCATATACTTATTCGTCTACATAAATTTAGATTCCAAAATCTCGAATTGTTAAAATTTAAAATTGTGAATGCACGGCAATGTTAGCTGCGCACGATATTATAGGCGACATGGACCATTTTTATAATTACATATTTGCGTTTTTTTTATTTACTAACGTAATTTTTATTGCTTTTTTTAGTCCATGATAGGCAGTAAATGTCGTATTTAAATATAAGTGTTACATAATATCGATCAAATTTCCAAACCGAATGTATATCGAAAATTTCCTGAATAAGCTTTTACTGTTGTATGGTTGAAAAAATTGTAAAAGAAATACATACGTATTATCTACTTTTTTAGTTTTATTACGACAGACATGCATTTCACCTAGAAGTTCTTACAAATATAAGAATTAATTAACAAAAAAATATATCACAGCATACTTTATAAGTATGACCAATGAGGTGCCTCCTTTGCTCTTCCAGCAGGCGACGGTCACATGCCTTCCTTTACTCGCATAATAATAGATTCTCTTCAGGGCCCTTATTTGAAATTATTCTGTAATCGCAAATAAAGTGTAAACAAGAAATTACAATTAAGCAGAATTGTTATTATTTTATAACCGTCTGCATTTTGATAGCCTTTTAAATTTTAAACAATACACTAATGTCATTAAAAAAAAACAATCCTTATGGTTAGAATTTTAATTATTATCATTAAAGGTGAATTTGATGATTTTAAAATTCTAAGTAAATCTATGTTTTACATGAAAAAAATATTCAAATAAAGAATCCTCTGGGCCGTACTCATTACCAGACACTTTAAATGTTACATAGATAATAATAAACATAAAAGGTCGTATTATTAACAACAAGATGTCTTGCAAATGTGCAGACTGTACTGTGAAACAAACTTACATTCTAACACCAAGAGTTTGAAAAGATCAATACAAAATACTTTTTAAATAGTTTCTACTTTGTGAACCTAGCATATCTAAAGGTTTTACCAAAGTTGTACATGGACTGAGGAATGTTTAAGTTTCACTTACACAACAGTGCTCATAAATGCTAAGAGCGAAAAATACAGAGTTTTCATCATATATCTATTATGAATACTGCAATCATGTTGCAAAATCTCTTCACTGCTGAAAAACACACTGTGTGTGTTTTCCCTTTTGCAAAACTGAACACACCTGCTGTGTTTTTCAGCAGTGAATGTGAACTGCCCAATATAAATTTTTTGCTGAAAAAAAGCACTGTTATGGAAGTGAGCTATAAGCCTTGGTTATGTATTCACCTTTATTACAACTTTGATAACAAACCATATAGTTACTAATACTAGTAACGGTCACGCCGACCTCTACCGCCGCGCCCGCGGCCTCCGTAGCCTCCCCCTTCTTTTTCCCTTCTAATCTTCATAGCCTCAAATCTCTGAGCCATCTGCTCCAACTCCTCTGGCACTTCTTGATTTGCTTCCTCCAATATCTTTATCAGCTCTGCGGCGTGCGCCCAGTCATTCCTAGCCACAAATGACAGAGATACTCCAGTCTTTCCAGCTCGCCCAGTCCTGCCAATCCTGTGCACATATTCCTCAATGTGCCGAGGAAAGTCGAAATTTATAACATGTGTCAGATCTTTGATGTCTATTCCTCTTGAAGCAACGTCAGTGGCTACCAAAATATTGACATTCCCATCAACCATGTCGGCTAATGCTTCTTCACGGTCGCTCTGGTCTCTATCTCCATGCAGAGACTGGCATTCAATGCCCTTCATAGACAACTCTGTCGAGATGTGTGTAGCTGTAGCTTTCTTTCCACAAAATATGATAACTTTGTCATTTGGATCCATGTTATATAGGAAGTCAAGCAATGCAGCCTCTTTGTCATCTTCTTCGACAAATATGATCTTCTGTGTGACTGTGTGGACAGCAGCCAGATCCAAAGATCCAACATTGACTTGGAGTGGGTCTTTCATGTAAGAACTTGCAAGGCGCCGTACCCCTGGAGGCCAAGTGGCAGATGTCATTACTGTTTGGCGATCTGGCCTTACATCAAATAAGGATTTCCTGATCTGTGGTTCAAAGCCCATGTCTAACATTCTATCAGCTTCATCCAACACTATGTATGAAAAGTTGATTATATTCAAATGTCTAGCCATGACCAAGTCATTCAGTCTTCCAGGGGTAGCTATGACAATGTCCACTCCTTTCTCAACCACCTTGATTTGGTGTTTTCTGTCACCACCTCCATACAAACAAACTGACTTTATGCCTTTGTACTGATATTTGGATACTTCTTTTTCTATCTGCAGTGCAAGCTCTCTGGTTGGAGCCAGGATCAGTACAGTGGGGCCTTCTCTCTCCTCCCTTGGAATTGTCTGCCCATCAATATGTATTAAAGCAGGCAGTAAAAATGCCAATGTCTTGCCTGTACCTGTCTGTGCTATGCCAATGAGATCTTCACCTCTTAAAAGAATTGGCCAAGCTTGACTTTGAATTGGAGATGGCTTTGAAAAGCCCTGTTTGTAAATCTCATCAAGAATTTCTGGATAGTCTTTAAATGCTTGTTCAAAAGTCAGAACAGGATTGGGAATAGGCCTCAAATCAGGTTTGTCATCAAAAGTCCTCCTTACTTGTATGTCGTTATTAGCTAAACGCCAGCGAGCTACTTCTGCTGGGCTCATGTTGGCGACTTCAGGATCCTCATTGTAAAAATCTTTGACAATGGGAGGCAGGTTCTCCCATCGATTTTGTTGGTGTTGGTCATGATAATTGTTCAGTTTATCCCAGTCAATAACTTGAACTCCTGCTTCATTTGTTTTAAAAAATTCAGCAGATCCACTACTGCCAGCACTGGAGTTATGATTTTCTTTTGGTGGTGGCTTATAATCTTCTAGGAGATCGTTTAACAGCTCCTCGACTCTAGATATAGCTTCATTGGAACCACTTAATGTGACTTCGGTCTCAGAGCCGCTGGAGTCGCCAATTTTAATCTTAGCTTGAGATTCTGACTCTAGTTCGCGTATTTTCGAACCCCCTTTGCCAATGATACGCCCAATCTTCTGAGAAGGTACAAACATGGCTTTTTTGTTAACGTCGTCACGTCTAGGAAAGTCGCGATCGCGCCTCGTGTTCTGAAAATCTCCGCTAGCAGGATTTCCACGAGCTCTCCAGTTACTTTCGTTACTACGGCCTCTGTTGCCTCTGCCCCTGCTCGGTCGGTCGTTCGAGCGGTAGGTCTGAGAATTGTTGTAATACGTTCTTGCCGGTGTCGGTGCCGGAACGCAAACCTCTTCATTTTCTGCCCATTCGTCTTCAAAATCGCCCATTTTCAGTACAACTCGCGTTCAATATACTCGAGAACGATACTAAGATGTTTTTAAGACGGGAGCTTTTACTTCTGAAAACTTTTGATTGTAGGTAAAATAATTATGTAGTACCTACCTAGTTACTACAGGAATTAAATATGTTATATCTGCGTGTGACACACTACCAACACACTACACTGACAGAGACAGACACACAGATAGAATAGAAAACCATAGGCTAACATAACAGCACAGATTTGGCGGTCTTCCACAGTCGGAATATTCACATGCGGAATCTGAATCTCAGAAGCAAGTGCCATTTTTGAAACACGAAGTCACCTAAACGTAAAAATGAAGTGGAACGATAAAATAGTGTTAAAATTTTTAACTGTTTCTTTCTAGGTTTCTTTTTAGGTTTCAATAAATGCATTATGTAATTGTTAGCATCAAGTCGTCGTCCATATTTGAAACTCGTAGATGACGCCATCTTGGATTAGTGCCAGATAGTTTGTGAAAAATAACGAAGCCGCTAGTGTGACCAGCGCTTTATCGCGATAACTTTTTAGTATACAAAACGTACGAAGATTCGCCGCGAATTGCTTCGGGACGATAGGCACAAGTGCGGCCGAAGCATGACACGATGATTTCATAAATACGTCCGAATTGTTTTTTATGCGAGTGGTGAGTTGGAAAACTACACGTTTTGTGTTTCGGTGAGTCCTTAAATATAAAATAGCACTCCTGGCACTTTACCCAAAAAAATTATGTATCCCGCCCCGTTAAAGATAGAATCCGAATATTCCTTCACATGGATTTTCAGTCTAAAAATGGTAGATCACCATCTGGTACAATCATTTTGAGAACTGCTCTAGTTTGGGTGACTTCGCGTTTGAAAAATGGCACTTCAGATTTTTGTAAAAAAACCCATTCGTTAAGGTGACTCCGCGTATAAAAAATGGCATTTCAGCAGGTGGAACTAGAGATGGGTCGGGGTTTTTGCCCAGTGGGCGAAAACTAGGGCCGGATGGGCCGAAATAATTTTCGCCCGATGTACGCCCGATAAACGCCCGTTTGCTGGGCCGAAAAAAACTTAAGCATATTAGAATAATTTTCTTTTGACGTATGAACTGATATTATACGTCTTGAAATGGATAATAAAACTTTTAGGATGAGATATCATTGCTGTTAGCTAGGGGTCTACTCCTGACTAAGCGTGACTAAGCAACTCTAAAAAAGTCACTAGCTTAGGTAGGTATGAAACTCAATGAATGCGATCGTGGTAGGTAGGTAGTGGTTTCGTTTTTTCAGGAAGTGATGATAAAGCCTACTTAGCTCATCTGTTTACGAATACTTTGGGAGATTGATTCGTAACGTTTCTTGTTTATACAATTCAAAGACAATAATCGGCAATAAAAAAAAATATCTCTTTACCTCTGTTGTAGGAATGCTCAAATGTTGACATTTAATGTCTTTTTATTTATTTGAATACATGAATGTCTTTGCACACCTCCCAGCAAAAAAAAATGATTAAATGTCTTATACAGTATAAGATAGGAAGCCTAATTTCAATGTACGATTAGTAGGTATGGTGATTTAATATACTAAAACGTTACGCTTAACAAAAATGTATTCTCAGTCCACATATCTAATTAGAATATCAGTATGACCATAAGTTGACGTTTTGGAGAAAGTGCTGCAGTGCAGATTGTTTTCTTTTTCTATATCCTAAAACGTGATCGGAGCTTGTTTTCTCCATTTCAAAGTTGAAGTATTTTTTATTTAAATTATAAAGTCCCTAATTATTATTTATTCCAAAAAGTTTTTTAAAACTGAACTTCGTATTGTGAAGCACGGCATCAGGTGCTTGCACCAGGTTGCCGTGCCTCACCACCCGATTTATTATGCATTTCTTACTATTTGTTTTTAAGAATTTGTTGTTGTCTGCCTAGATGATATAGCGATGCAAGGCATTTTCTGCAAAATTTGTTTTCGCAAAAAAGGCCGCTTTACTACGTTCCACTCTATCGCGGGGCAGACAGTGCCCAACAATATGGCCTGTGGCCATACCCAGTGCCAAGAGCTGCCACCCAGAGATGGAACGGGAGCAGCAACCATGTTCAAAATTAGTGAGCAACTGTATGGCATTCCCCAAAGTAATATGGAAGACTATTAAATTTTTAACAATTTTCTTCCAGATTTTCCCGTTCTATGTCCAGGATGTGCAGTGCATCCCTTTTGTGCGCTGCTCCACGGCCCACCATTTTTATTTCATAAAATTTTAACTTTGATGCTGCGTGTAAAATTTGATGCTGCGTAGGGCGGAGCAACATCCCCGGATCCACCAGGCCAAAGGCGGACGCTTGGTAGATTGCCAGGTCAGGAATACGCTGTTCCTGACCTCACAATATCGTCCCACCTTTTCCTCACCACGCATTCGCTCCTCAAAGCATTGTGCTCGATATGCGAGCACTTTGCCTTCAGTCAGTTACAGAATGAGGGCGCGGACCCCGCCTTCCAGCCTGTGCACTCTGTCCTCTGGTGTGGACCCCCGCAGTTTACATTTTCTATTGGCAAATGTTAAAGAACTACTTAATGTATATTAAACAAGCAAAGAGATATCAAATTTGTTGTCAATTTATGACCACTCATACATATATAGAGAGTTAGCATATTGTTAAGTATTTGACTGATCATCGAAGAGCCGAAACTATTAATTCGGAGATGGTCCTGAAATTAAAGATATTCGTATTGATGAGTCCTTCAAACCCCTATCAACTTGATATAACATCTAAATATATCTAAATCTAAATATATATAACTCAAAGGTGACTGACTGGCTGACATAGTGATCTATCAACGCACAGCCCAAACCACTGGACGGATCGGGCTGAAATTTGGCATGCAGGTTATGACGTAGGCATCCACTAAGAAAGGATTTTGATCAATTCTACTCCCAAGGGGATAAAATAGGGGATGAAAGTTTGTATGAAACTTTGTCAATTTCAAACCGATCAGGCTGAGACTTTGCATGCATAAAGCTACTATGACGTAGGCATCCCCTAAGAAAGGATTTTGATAAATTACACCCCTATGCTAGCAAAGCCGCGGGAAAAAGCTAATTTTCCATAAAATAGCATGCTGAGTACTTGCTCCAATCTACCTGTATGTAGTATGGAAACATACAAATCGACAGGTTATTGTATGTCAAAATAAGCCAGCACACATAAAATAAAATGAAAGTTTATATTTAATATGGATAGCATTAGTGATTTTAATCTTTGTTATTTATTCTTTGAGATATATTCATTTATTTATACATAATATAACCTTTTCACATTTGTCTATACATGATTAGAGGACTAGCACTCCTCTTTTAATAAATATCCCAATCTACCCACCCATACGGGTAAATATGGGTATTTACCCAGTGCATATTGGGTAAATACCCAAGCGTGAAAATATATCCGGGTACATCTCTAGGCGGGGTGTCACGAACAATAAATAAGTCTTATTCACATTACGGGGACTTACCGCAATTAAAATGTGAACAATAGTCATTGTGACCGCGAAAGTCTAAAATTAGATAAGCGAACTAAGCGAGTCACCCCGCTCTTTCTCTCCGTCAGGTAACAAAACTAGCAAAATTTAAGTAGGAAATAGAAAAAATAAATACCCGCCAGCATTGACGCGCGATGTCATATGTTACATAATAAATACGCGCAAAAAGCATAATCCTTTCTTAGCAGTCGGTTAATAACAAATTATTTTGCCGAAAATTTAAAGTCTTGTTTTATTTAATCGAAAAATATAATTAAAGTAGTTATGTTTTACGTTTAGAGTAAACGCCCAGTGAAATGGACATTTACTGGTCGTAAATGGTCGGATATCGGGCGTTTATTATTTTCGACTTTTAGCCCGGACCACAGACCGCCCGGACTGAAACCCATCTCTAAGTGGAACTCGACTCGACCGACAGACAAAACGGCAACACTGCAAAGAGCATAAACATTTATACTCTTTGCTTTGACAGACAATCACAGAGTTCACAGATACTTTGATCACAGACGACAGACGGCACCTTTATAAAAAAACTGGCTTTACGAAAACGGGACGGGGACGGGTGTTGTGTTAAATTTAAATACCTACATTTTTACTAGATTTATAATTGTGAATTGGACGCTGTACACCGTAATGGCAAATCGCATTATTAATAATAGGACGCCGTAGAATATATAAAGGGTTATACGTTTGTAGTGTGAGCTGAACCTCCCTTCAAAATGAGCAACTGGGCTAGGAGGATGCACCGACGAGCAGCTACATTAAGCAATGTGGTCACGTCTTGCGGGCATCCAAATTCTCTGCCTTATCCAAGAAGATTGGAAAAAGTGAAGTTCGGGGTCCCTTTGCACGAAGTTTGCAAGGATGATATACCTGGGCCATTGCTTGTTAGTATCGAAGTGTTGAAAATGTATATCAGTGTTTTGTAGCAGTGTTATAAGTTTGTGTGTGGTGTTTAGGTGCTGATACTGAAGTTGAACAAGGAGGCTCCGCTGCGTCGCGACGTGTTCCGTGCTCCAGGCCACCAGGGCGCGATGAAGAAGCTCATACACTTCCTGCAAACTGGCCGACTAGTAAATGTCGATAATTATTCGGTTTACACCATTGCTAGTGTTCTGAAGAAATTTCTCAGGTAAGACTGGGCTTAACTTATTATTATTATTTTTATTGTAATACCTATATGTCCACTTTCTTCTTTTTGCCAAATCTTTGTTTTGGTATCATATTTGTCATATATATTACATGGATTTGTTTATAGTCATGGCTTATCTATTGATAAGATTTTTTATTTGAATGATAAACAAGATATCAGGGCCTGTATTCCTTTTTTTATACAGTCTCCAACACAAAATTAATAACATTTAAAAAAATTTATTTGATATTATAAAATAAATAAAATCTGCCCTAACTTTAAATAAATTCTTGATACAACATTAGGTATACTGTTCTTTGTTCTTTGAGTTGGTCGGTGTAACTTTCATCTTATCCGTATTTAATTGATACATGTCAGAGACACTATCACATCTATAAACCTAATGGGGTAGACAGATCCTAGATAGTACCTATGATATTATCTTTATTTCAGATGGTTCAGTTTCAGGTATTTTACTGTGTTGATTACAAGTTAATTTGCTAGGCAAATTAAAAGACCCTGACTTTCAAGCATAAGCACCCCCCATAACTTTTAAACTGCTAAACTAATTTCCATTAAACATAGCTAAGAACCATCTCAATCAAGGCAGCTTTCAAACAAAAAAAAAACTGCATCAGCCGGCGGCCCATTCATTTAGGGGCTATGATTCCACAGACAAACACACATATACACAGACACGTCAAACGTATAACACCACCTATTTTTTGTCAGGGTTATAAACTAAACTGAATAGTTATAATCAGATAACTTAAAATAGGAAGCTTCTTACTAAAGTAAGTTTTGAGTTAGGTATATGTGTAATTTTGTTTTCTTTTTCTTTATTTGTTTTTAAAATATTATTAGGAATTCAACAAGTTTTAATGTATTCATACTTTTAACAATACATTTATTGTCAACGTCCATTGTTTCACAGTTTAACACGTAAATATTTTGTAGGAAAATCCCTGGTGGGGTGTTTGGCCGCGATAGGGAAATGCAGTTATTTTCTGCTGTGGAGCTGCCTGAGGATCAGCAAGTCCTTGAGATCCGCAGGTTAGTGAAAAGCTTACTGTTTTCAATTTTTTTTAAATCCACATTTTTAGGTGTCGGCCTCAACGCAATGGCACCAATGCCTTAGATACATTCTGCACTAGTCATCAATAATTGCAAACTTTAAGACTTCCTCAAAAAGATAACTCAGGGCCTGATTAACGCCGCTAGTGACAAAAGGGCTGGCTGCTTCTGTGCTTAATGAATTAGCATAGCTATTCAGAGAGAAAACAGATAGCATTCTGTGCACCTTACAGAACGATGAAAATCTTTTAGGTTTTTAATTAAAAATTTACTAAAAGTATTTCAATACCACCTAAGTATTTTAATGCTACACCCTATCATAAAGTTAAGTAAATATAAAAAAATCTTATAAGTGTCAAGTCTAAATAAAATAATGTGTGTATGATTTCATCAAAATAAAAAAATAAAAATTGCTGGAGAAGATTTTACTGATCTTGATTCAGTACTTGCTAAACTATTTATTAACTCAGAATTCCTAGGGTCCCACGCAATATGCATCCCTGTTCCCCGTCCCTGAACCTCTCACCCGTTTTCTCCTTGTCATGTATACTGAGGAGCGAACACACACACATTAACGTGTTCATGTATGTATAGTCTTATTTGTATTAATTCTATGCTAGTACTTATTCTATGGTAGTAGTAGGCATAAATCATACTCTACTTCTATGAAGTGCGAAGTGCAATACATGTGCTATTAAGGTTATTAACCTGAATTTCGAAGTACACTTTGGTGTAGAATTTAGTTGAATTAGACAACAATAGCATATTTGTTACTTAACGCGCGTGCAGCAGAGGTGAGTTGGCGATAATGTATTCAATACATATCATTAATTAGCATGTATTAACGGGCATTATCTTCTAACAGGTTGTGTCAAGCAACTCATGACTAATACTTACATGTAAATTTTTGAAAGTACCTACAGTACTTGAACCTTATTTTTTTATACATATATAGATGTATATGGACAAATTGAGTTAGCCCTAAGTAAGTTCGAGACTTGTACTATGTTTTATAACAAATACATATATACATAGACATCCATGACCCAGAACAAGTTGAAAAAGGCCATTTTCCAACTTGCCCTGACCGGGGATCGAACCCGGGACCTCTGGGTGGCGGAGTAGCATGGTGACCACTACGCCACGGAGGTCGTCAAAACCCAATTGGAAATGGGTTAACATCTATTAAGGTTATCATCACATTTAGGTGTCGAATTGACATATAGGCTTCTGCATGATACTACACGTTTTTCATTCCTCGTCACTCGGTCACGGTACCTATCCCTGCAAAAGCGCTTGCAAGACTCAACCAAACTGCTGTGCATCACCGAACACCTAATTAACCTATTCAGATAACGGTTACCGTTACCCTTATTGTGTGGGTTAACCGAATCAAAGGATTAACCGAAAAACGGTTAGCCTATTCAATCGGGTTACTGTTATGAATAGGTTTTCCGAACACTGGCTTTAACTGCAAAGTTACAAAAGCCTTTCTTCATAACAAGTTTATTTGCCAAGAAAATTAAAAAAAAACCCCTACTTTCAAGCGCGTTTCGATTTCCATCAATCATAGCTAAGAACCTTTTCGATCAACTCTCCAACAAAAAAAACGCATCAGAATCGGCTTATTCGTTTAGGCTACAATAGTATTATCATCATCAGTTGCTGAGAGCCTAACCAGGCAAATTTATACTTTTTATGTTTACTATAAAAAACATAACAAGTCATTATTATAAAATAAAAAAAATAAAAAACAAAAATCCCGCCAAGAATACGCCATTTTGTTTTTATTTTTATTTTGGTATACCCAGTCTCTCTCTTACAGTAAATACAAATCTAACGACACCTCTCAAGCTAAAATTTATCGAGCCGTTCAGGCAGGCGCGCGTGCCAAATAATTATACATACTCTCGAAAAACATAACCCTACTTCGGGCGCAGTCGGGTAAAAAGGAGAATTCTGCCTGGTTAAGCCCTCAGCAACTGATGATGATAATACCATTGTAGTGAGAAACGTGAGATACTGCTCCGCTATCACAATACGCCGATGACAATGGTTGTTAGTGTTTAAGTTGGTTACTGAATTTCATGCAGGATGTGCGTGCAAGCCTCGTTAAGTGTACTAAATGCATGTTGTTCTTTACCTTTTTAAGGTTCCGTACCCAAAGGGTAAAAACGGGACCCTGTAACTAAGACTCCACTGTCTGTCTGACACCAGGCTGTATCTCATGAACTGTGATAGCTAAACAGTTAAAATTTTCACGGATAATTTATATCTGCTGCCCCGCTACGTATAATAACAAATATTCAAAACAAAATAAATATTTTAATGGGGCTTCCATACAATAAACGTGGTTTTTTATAGATACTGGTACGGAACCCTTCATGCGCGAATCCGACTCACACTTGGTCGGTTGTTTAATGCCTGCAAAAAACTGTTCTAAAAGTACTACTGCTTCGCCCCGAACTTAGAGTTTGTGTTATCTATATTAACAAATTCGTGGTTTCGGAGCGTTCTTAAAAATTAAGCGGCCACCATGCCAGGTCTGAGAAGCGGGAGTAGCACATGGGCCTGGCGAAAGCGGTAAAAGCGTTGACACCGTAAGTTTTACAGCGGCTAGGTATTGCTGCTTTAAACCACCATCACCATCTGTAAAAATTTCAACTGTCTAGCTATCACGGTTCATTAGATACAGCCTGGTGACAGACAGGTCTTACTAATAGGGTCCCGTTTTTACCCTTTGGGTACGAAATCCTTAATATTTACAATTTCTATGGCTTCGGAGTGTTCTTAAAATTTAATTTTTTTTTTGACCACCTATAGATGATAGCGCTGTTCAAAAATTTTAAATTTTAATGCTGTTCTGGGCATATGAGCATCAGTTCTAACTACTAAAAGTCACCGTCTAATAATAGGTGCACTGAACCCTATCTGGTATCGCAACCAAACAGTGGAACGGAAAGCGAGTTTTAGAGCCTCTGCAGACAGAGCCTAGGGTCGCAAGACGCCGCCCAACAGCCATTCTCATAAACTAAAGTCCACGCTGACGAAGTCGCGGGTAACAGCTAGTACGTACTATGTATGTATGTCGTATATTATGTAATATGTGAAACTATATTTTCCAACAAGTCGAAACAGATACTTTTTTCTAAACATCAAAACAAACATTCTCTATGGAATTTGTAGGAGATACAGGCAGATGACGTCATAGTTTCTTCGAGTCAAATAGCTCTTATTATCGGAATCTAACGTCACCATTGGTCTATGCCATCCATCGAGCCGTTCAGGCAGCAGAGCGTGCCAAACATTTGAATTCAAAGATATAGGAGGTATATAGATTCCGCGATGAAGGCTCCTAAACATACACTGTTTTGAAATGTAAAGGAGGGCATTTAGCCATCCACTACCTTTCTAGACACCACTAAATAGAAAAGTCGCGGGATCAGAATTCAATGTCATTAGTCAATGTCATTTAAATTTTGTCGTATTAAACAGCTCATGTAAACAAATCGGCTAGACTGCATTTTAAATTTAATTTTCTAATAGGTACTAAAAATAATTTAAAATTAATTTCCACATTTTTATTTATATGCAAGGTGCCATCGAAATGCTTAGTACTGAGATGCAAATCCCGCTGTAATAATAAAGAAAATCGTGACAAAACTAAGCTTTCACAGGTGAGCACATATTTTTCACTTGAAATCACAGGTTCTTAAAGGTACACGTATTACATTTTTTACTGGAAATTGAGTGCCATACCTTCCCATTTTATTATAAATAGAAAATATAGTAATTTATGCTTATATTTCTTATTATATAAGTATTTTGTACGCTGTTCGTAATTATTGAATTTGTTGACACTAGGGTTAGAAAAAAAACTAGTCGATAAAAATATTGACACCACATAATATTTTTATTTTTAAAATTAATAAAGAGATTAAAAAATGGATGAAGGAATAGCGTAGCGTTTTACATTTCTTGGTTGGGCTCGATTTATTTGCGTCCGCGCGACCAAGCGGATTGGCTGCAGATTTCAGCGACCACAGCCGCGCCGATTTTCGGTTTATATCGTCTGCAGGATTGGACATTTAAAAAACATTACAGAGTGTGCTCAAAATATTTTGAATTGTCTTGTTCTACTTACGTGAAGAATCGCATGATTTGGGTGTTATCTGCCGGATGCTACCTCTGCACCTTTGATTAAAAGTATCCTATGTGAAAAGCCAAGGAATTAAATCAATCTAGTATTAGTATATTTAAATTAATATAAAAGTCAAAAAACGAAAAAAAAATTGACATTCCCCATATAAATTGCCCCGGCGTGGGTCGGACACTTTTATATGGAAATGCCGATTTTTTGTTTTGTTTTATGTCAGTTATTATGCTTTTATTATACTGTAGTGATCTATTATAGCCCGTGGTTTGATTTATTACGGGTATGTCCCTTCCACGTACATATTTTTCAGCAAGAATCTTCCTGTTGACTGGTTTTAATTTTTAAAACGATAGATATGTTGTTTAAAAAATAAATACTGCACTTCCACGTTGTTTAAGACGCTTCGAACGACACCTCATTTGTCAAAGTGTCATGGATATATAGTGAAAAATAAATAATTTTTTATTTAAAAAGTCTTTATTCTTTTAGTACTGACTACTTGCTAACCCTATTATCCGTACACGAGGGTGAGTATTTCCCAAAAGTATCGATGTCGATATTTTTCATGTCATCCCTTCTTCGGTTTTCACGCTTTCATTTTTGACGTATTACGAAGTCTCATTCTTGCAACAGTAAATTCCTATAACAGGGAAAGGGACACAAAATGGGTTTTAGGTCAGATTATCTCATTCTGAACCTAAAAATTTTTTTTGCTCTTTGTTTGAATTTGACGCCAAAAATCCGTTACTTAGTTTTTTTTTATGGATATACCCAGTGTCACTCTCACAGTAAAGAATGTAAACAATCTTGATATGTCTTTTTATTAAAATATACACTTTATAAATCAATACCTTTGTAAATATCAAATTATTAAATATTATAAATTACATAATTAATTTGTAATGTGTATATATATTTCAATAAAAAAACATGTCAAGATTGTTAACTAACCAAATGGACTATAGTTAAGAATTAGTTTATTTTAGTTTATTAACAATGTTTCCCAAAAACGTTTGCAAAATTGCCCGGAAGGTATATACACCTACTCACTGACTTATTCACTAGTGTTGAATACGCAATACGCATATACACAATAGTTATTTCGCTCGGGAAGCCGGGTGCGGTAGGGTGGGGCGGTGGGACTGCTAGTTCCCAGAGGTGCGACCGGTCGATATTGCATGAGAGGCGGTAGTTGAAACATCGTCTATTTGGATGATATTATAATAAATTCTTTTTTATATTAAGGGTTTCAGGCTTTTGTCGGTGGAGCGCTTGTCATGTCTCTCTTTCACGTTTATTTTTTCTTTTATTACTTTTTACTACTCCTCTTTTTCCTTATATCTTTCCTTCAATCACTAAACGTCCACTTCTTATTTCGATTATTTTTTTTGCTGAGAATTGGCTTGACAACTAAATAATATAAAGTTTTGTAGATGGGTTTAATCGAAAATATAGACAATTTTAAGAAGGTAATTTGAATAAAAAAATTCTAAGTGTTATCAGGATTTTTTTATGTAATTTTAAACTACACTGGAAGTGACGACACACAGCAATAGAAGATTACATTTTTCCTATGCCTGCACAAAAAAACAACAATGACAACGGTCATCTGTCAATGTCACCTGTTTAAATTACTTTTGTTGTGTTGGTTGTAGTCCTTTGACATATATTGTTGTAGGGAGATGACAGTGACAGTACAGTACTGAAAACGGAAATTGCCAATCTTCATCGTGACTTCACTTCCTTATTAAGCTTGACTTTGCTTGAAAATGAAGGTCATTTGGATTTTTGCAAATATCTAAATAAGTAAGACCTTATTTTAAAATCTGATTAGAGAAAGCTTTTCTAAGAGGCTATTCCTCGAAAAGGTTTGCGTATTATTTTTTTTAGAAATTACTTGACAATCGAATTACCAGTACCCTTTTACATACCAGAGAGCGGTTGCCTCAAGGTCGTTTTTAATAAAGTGCAAATATTTTTAAATAAATTGAAATGTAAAAACGATTTTAACAGTAACTAGATTATGTGACTGCTACAATTTGTATGTCTGTATCTTAGTAAACATTAATAAGGGAAAGGTCAGAATTATGGATTGAACTGCCTTTTAGGTTGGCAGGCCCGTATTTATAATCAGAAGAAAATATTCTTTGCTCCGAAATTAGTATGGATGATCTTCGAAGTTTGTTTTTCTTTTTCGTGTGTGTAAGTACCCAACACTGATGTCAGATTTTTCAGGCTACCTACAGGCATCTGACATAGCTTGAACTTGAAGACCAGGGCCGGATCTATCATATGGCTTTTTGGGCTTCAGCCCAGGGCCCCGAGTAATCCAGGGGCCCCCAAGTTAAGTCAAGTAAAAGTCAAAAGTAGACAATAATGGGAAAAATCAATAATTACATAAATTAAACAGATCGTAAGATTTGCAGCCCTGTGAATCCTGCGATTGATCAAATCCATTTAATTCAAGTCTACGTTCATGTGCTGGTACTTCAAACTGTCAGTTAAAATGTTTGGCAGCCATTACACATTCATTTGATCTCGATCGTGCTTCACTGTTTCCCTCTCAGACTTTGACTCTTTCTATTTTGCTAGAATTATTTGTGAGTACTATTATCTATTATTTTTATTCAGTATTTTTAATAACTTATAATTTTTAATAATTTATAACTAGTAGGATAGAATGAAGCAGAGTTTTGGAGGAATGTAGTTGATCTTGATCCAGATTGAATGTGCAATGGCAACCCTGAACCTCGGTATGTATCTCTGTCAAACGGAATGGGGATTTCTCTTGATTTTTTACGTGCGACATATTTTCTTAATATTTTAGAGTTGTGGATATATGCTTTAAAAAAAATTACACATTACGATTTCATATTTTAATAACGTTTTTGCTCACATATTTTATACTTAAATATATGTTTTTACTACTTTTACGCGATTAACGTTAACACTTAAAATATTCCTTAATACCATGTAATAATTTCAGGATGGCATTCACAGTATGTAACAATAACCCTGTCCGATCCTTGTAGAAGCAACTCAGACCGTCAATATGAAAACTTTTCCTATGGGATCAATGCTTGAAACTCTAAAAAAAATCGACATTATCATGTAAATTTTTTTGACGATGTCAAACTCATGACTACATCATTTATCTTTTTTGTTCATAAATGTTGATTTAACTAATAATCTAGAATGTGAGGAGCAAATCAAAGAGCCAAAGTAAAGTGCAGAAAGGTAGTTTTATAATTTGTCAATTGATTTACGATTGTACTTAACAAACACTTGGGCATAATATATTAAAATATAAATCAAATATTTTATTGTCTTATTTTTTCCTATACTTTGAGTAATTAGGTGGGTCCCTAAGTAGTATTAGCCCAGGGCCCCCGAAACTCACGGTCCGGCCCTGTTGAAGACTGCCATACTGATGACAGCCGGGACCAACGGTTTATACGTGCCTTCCGAAGCACGGAGGAGCTCGAGAATTTTTTATGCTACTTGTGGTCACCTATCCAAATGTGGACCACGCCCGGTGTGGCGGTGTCGCTTTACTTGCGAAAGCGCTAGTAATGAGCATTCCCGCCGGGCCACCGAGCTCCTCATCTTCGTAGTAAAAATAAAGTACCAATTTTTGTGGGAATTGAATCTGAAAAGATTGTGTTCGATTTAGTGCAACAATATCGCACGATCACTAAACGCTCCATTAGCGTGTCAGCGTCTTCCCGCTGGCCGCCGCCCGCTGCTCAATGCGGCTATTCATTGATAATATCTGTGTTTAGTCCGTTCCCATGCTGCGGGAGTAACGACCCCGTTTCTTGTCAAATTGTAGGTATTCAATATTCATTATTCCTAAAATTTTAAAAAAATGACAATCGACTCAAAAAAAAGACTCTCAATTTTGTTGTATTTTACCCGACCGCGCCAGGAGGAGGGTTATGTTTGTCAAGAGTATGTATGTATGTATAATTGTTTGGCACGTTCTGCAGCCTGAACGGCTCGATGGATTTAAGCTTGTGAGGTGTAATTTGATTCGTCTTAATTCTGAGAGTGACACTAGGTATATAAAAAGGCAGCCGTTTTTATGACTTGTTTGTTATGTTTGTTACCTCAGAAAATAAAAAGATTTGGAGAACAAATAGGTTTTATAAAAATTTTATCAAAATCGTTTCAGTTGTAAAATGTAGTTTGGTACTGAAAAACTGGAAAAATCTTTTGTTTTTATCCGACTGCCACTTGGCGCAGTCGGATAAAAACAAAACATTTTTTTGTTAATTTTGAATTCAGTCATTCATTAGAGATTTTTGTTAATATTGAATTCAGTTTAATATATTTTTAAAATTTTACAAGCTTTGATTTAGTTTAAGGGGCTGTCTGAATTTTTAGGGGTCCAGTGCTGCCTCCATTTGAAATAAATCATTTGAGAAGAAACAGAGATATAAATTTGGTCTTGACCAGACACTAAATAACCCTTCAAACTATTTAATGAACTACTGTTTACAGTTTAAAGTGAGAACGTGAAGCTTTTCTACGCACATACGCCAAAAGTGTCTGTTTTTCGCAATTGTGCTTAGAAAAGCTTCACGTTGTTACTATAAACTGTAAACAGTAGTTCATAAAGTAGTTTGGAGGGTTATTAAGTGCCTGGTCAAGACTAAATTTTAAATGATATCTCCGTTTCTTTTCAAATGATTTATTTCAAATGGTGGCAACGCTGGACCCCTGAAAATTCAGGTATCCCCTTAACCTGTCCCGTTGTCCGTAATCAAATTAAGTCAAGGCCTCACATTAAAAGTTCGTACGAAAAAATATTCTTTTCAAAAATCTTATTCATTGCAGCAACTCCACTCTCGGTTTGGCCACGATTCGTCGCGTGATTGCTATTGCTATTGCATAATATAAATAATTCCTAATCGTGTTTAGGCTATTTATTCCCATGGTAGCCGGAGCAATGACTCCGGCTTTCTTTACAGTTTTCCTGATCAATTGGTTTGTGACGAGAAAACCATTGTTGTAACCCTTATGATGATTGCATTGTCGCTGTCTGCGTAACATTATGTTCTTTAACTTAATAATTGCAATTTTTATTTTAGAGGATATAAATGCGAATACAGGCGAATAACCGACCAATACTTTTCTTATTGCTTTTTTATCGATTCATAATAGAGTGTACATATTTTTTTAGTTCAAATATTATTATCTTAAAAACATCTATGCCACAGACGTAAACATAAATGACAAGAGTATTCTGGGCTTGGGGTTAAACAATTTAAAATCCTAAGTAAAAAAAAGAAAGTTAAATAAAAACCTCTTTCAAACATAATGATCAGGTTTTATCAATAAAATGAATAATAATAAAGTCTGAAGTATTAAAAACATAAATGGAAATATATATTCCTCACAGAACGCCCTAGTTTTGTCGCTACGATGACCATGACGATAACAAACCTATTATAACCCGATGTTTCCATTCAGACTGCACATTATTATGCATGGACCACAATGTTTTCATTCTGAAGTCTAATTTCTATGCAAATAAACTGACTAGTGGTGCTGCCTAGTTTTGTGTCTATTTGTTTTATGGTACGATTAGACGCTTATCACAGTTTCACACGAGTGGGAAGTATACTTAAAAATGTCTAGATATTAGTAAATTACATTATAATGGCCCTAGGAATTTCTGTATTTTTTTTCTGTCACTATTTCTGACTGTTACTGACTAATTACTTCAAACCCACACATAATTTCATTCCATTAATGATTACCAGGGCAATTCCATTGAGTCTTGCCTAACTTTGATTTAGTCTAAACTAAACGACTGCCACTATAAGGACTTTCTTCTCTGTCATCGATTCTGATATAAATTTTGGTTGAAATTTGGGGACTTCTCTTTAGTTACCGGCTTGTCAGAACTATCACAGAAGTTAGAAGATGAGTTTAGAAGATGACTTGCCTTACCCATTCATTCATGTTTGTTGTTGTGTGTAATGTTGTTGTTTGTCCACAGACTCCTACTGTCTCTGCCGGTGTGCACACAAAGACTGCTGGTACTTCTGTTTGGCACTTTTCGGGTTATGGCCTCCAATGCTGACAAAGCAGGTAAGAGAGGTTCCACTTTATACGGGAGTCACTTGGAAGCAAGCATAGCGTACCTTCTGAAGATGGATAGTTGGATATTCATAGTTTAAGTTAGCATGGTCATGTCAAAACGAAATTAAAAATAAATGGAATTTAGCTATAAAAAAATTGAGGAGGAGATGTTGAAGTGGTCTGTGGGCCCTGGGCTCAGTTTGCATAGAGCTGCAAGATCGAAAACGTTCAGTCTGCCCTATTAGGGATAATGACGTGATAGAGGTGAAGCTAAAGCGATTCGCACACTGCTCCGCACCCCGCTGCGTAGTGCGGGGCCGGGCTGTATGCAAGTAGGTATCTCAATTTGTATAGAAAACGCGCGTCGGTTTTGTATGGCGGCTCGCGCTGCACAGCGGTTTGCGGAGCAGTGTGCCAATCGCCGCAGAAAGAATCAACCGGAAAGGATTCGAAGATTTTCACGCATAAGAAACTGCGAAAAGTAAAATATAAAATAATTAGAAAACGGAGTGAATGAGCAAAAAATATTGAAGAGGCGTTATACATAAGTATTTTTCATTGATGCGTGCCGAAAGTGAAAATAATTTTTATCACTTTTAAGTCATTGACTTAGTAAGTTGATTACATTACAACGAATCCGCATAGCACGAAGTAAAAAAGTTAACAAGACACTACACGGATCGAGTATTCGCGTTACCCGACCGAGAATAAGTTAATTATGCCAATTACACGCCGAGACGCGTGGGTGGTGCACTTGATGAATCTTCCTCGAAAATGACTATCTGGACACTGCATTCTGTGTCCGGGAATTTCTGGGAATAATGTGTATTTGATAGTAAAAATGTTGTAATTTTCAAAGAGGACCAATGACCGCGCTAATTTCTCATCATCAGTTCGCATCGACAATTGAATCCATTCGTCCGAGTCTTCCGTCTAGGAAGGCAATTAAACGATTCAATGAATTTGATGTTTATTAGTACAAAAATTGTGAGGGGTAGGAAACTTCAACGATTTGATTTGCTTTGACACATTTATTTAGACGAGGACCAACTTTGCGTAATTGACTTTTCTAATCACTAACAAAAGGCCTACAGGTTTCTGGAAGAATCGCCTACTATTTTATATTTCAATATGACCTTCTTTTAATTTCGATTCCGTACCTTATTACAAGGTTAAAAGCTTATGACAACTAGAGCAAAAATTTTAGCAACATACATTTCTCCTTAAATTACACTACGCGAATCGATCGCACGATTAGTTGATTGATCAAAACGCGGGCGTGTTCAGTCCTTAGTTAATTTCCGCACGCACTCTAACACATTGAAATAATCGTAATAAGTGGAAGGGAGTTTATTTTTGGGCTAAACGACGGCCTAGACTTGTCGTCAACGACAGAAAAGACGAGATGCCTTGCATACAACCTGAACGTTTCGTTCAGTACATGGCTAAACAAGCGTCAAGATGCGAGTATCAAAGCTGAGTCTTTAATATGCTTTTAGAACAAATAAAGCAATAAGGAAGCAGCTCAGGTTTAGAATTCGGCATCATCAAGCCAAGAATAAGTTAATCAGACAATTACAGCGGTGTGGGTGGCACTTGTGATGCAACGCGATAATTTCATGCGTTACGTCTTCACTTGTTCTTGTTGGCCTACTTTAGTTTATGCGACTCGTTGGGAACTTACTTGCGGTACAAATGGAGTATGACGAGTTCGTGGATGTAAAGATTAAACTCGAATTTCGAGCTCAGAAGTAAGCGTGATTCGTTTGGGTTAACGCGTTAAGCGTTACTTTCAGCGTAGATAGGAATGGTTTAGGAACGGGTTAGGTTTTTTCGGGGTACACGGGGTTGGAACAGTTAGGTGTTATGGTCACGACCACGTGAAAAGAAAGAAAACTAATGAAAGTTTCCATAAATATATTGGCTTCAGTCCATATAATTTTTTAAGTGGATGTAGGTCGATCTGAGAAATCACGGCTAGCTAGGATATGCCGGACGTAACTCATAGACGACGATAGGTCACAATAGATGGCCTTGTGTGACTCACTTTATTATACATCTATAAATGGATGTATTTTCATCATAACTTTGTTTCACAAACTACTATTTCTCGAGCCCCGAAATCACTTAGTAATTGTATTATTTTAATATTAAAAAACATTTTTAAATTATTTGTGGTTGACGAAAAGGAACCTGGTTCCTCTCTAAAATATTCATATTAACCAGGTTTTAAGCTTGGAGCGGCTTTGCGATCGAGTTTAATTTTAATTATCTATTTTAACTCGGTTTCCGAACCATGGTTCAAACATTGGAGTATAATCAGTATAATGTATGTATACATATAGGTCCATATGAACACTAAGTGCTTAGTTAACTCACAAATTCATAGGATTTACAAAGTTGGACAGCAGAAACTAGATCTCATGCGAGACACTTCATTGTTAATTAATCGAATGACCTGCTGTACGTCCCAAATACTCCCTAAGGTCGCACGCAGTGACATCACTAGAATTTCAACCGTGGTGACGTCATTGTAGATTTTTACATGTCTGGGGAAAACGTAGAATATCCTCCAAGTCCATCTACTCCATTACAACTCGATTAAGGTAATGTGCGTAACCTCGGGAAAATCTTAAATAACATTTGGCTTAAATTATATACTAAGCCATTTACGAATATCTAGCCAGCTACGAGGTCTACGAGTAAATGCGACCGTTGATTCTGTCTGCCTGTCCCTCCTATTTTACTGCAGAATTTTTTCAGTGTTCTTCATGAGGCAAAAAAAAAAACTTCTTGGTGGCATGGCTTGATTATGAGTTAACATGTTTTAAACTTTAGATTCGAAACTGTATTCGCTTTATATAGTTCGTGTAATTGGGGTCGCTGCGCACCCATTGTTTTAAAACAAGAAAATCGCAAAAAGAACGGGAAAGGAGAACGGCAGAACATGTGGCACCATTCTGTTCAAAAGTGTCAAGTCGTAACGACAAGACTGCAAACTATTTATGCAAATGTTAATGAACAACCCGTTGTTTCTTTGTCCATTGATACCGCTATTATGGGTACATAACTTTCGTGATAAGATCGCACCCGTACCATAGCTCCCGAAAACAATATGAGGACATATGCGCACGGCCATTGTGTTGGCCGATATGGTGCGTTTCGCATGAGCGCGCGCGCATGCGCCGCGTCGCACGTCATTACCGCATACCATTTAATTACCTATCTGTTCGAATTTGAATCGAATATCAGCTAAAATGTATAAACAAGTCATTCCGTTTTTTGTTCCACCAATTTGCTGAGGCGGTTGCGTGAAAAATTGTAGATTTTTCTTTTTCGGTTTAAAAAAACACGCAACATAGTAGTTGTTAGTGTTAGAAAGACAATCTGTTTAAGGTATCATGACATTCATGACATACAGATACGGATACACTTTCACAAAGGCAAAGCAGAATTTTCAGACAAAGCCAAGGGTCGCAACTCGCAAGACGGAAAGGGCACGCTAAGCAAGCCCAAAGATAGCAAAAAGGAATCAGAAATAGTGACAGATTTTAGAAAGTACTCGTAAGAAAATCGAAGATTTAGCTACTATGAAAACATCTACTCCGAAAACCAGCTTATAATATGATAATGGAATTAACATCCAAGTGTATGATTTCAGGTACAGGTATGACATCGGAAGCTTTGGGAGTGTCGGTAGCACCGTCGTTCTTCCACTCTTGCGTGTCGGATGGCAAAACGGCTACCATGGAGGACGTGCAACGGTTCAAGGTCGGTAATCACACGATTTACTGCTCTTACCGGGTTTAATGAGCTGTAGCACTTTCATGTACGAGTATACCTGTCCTAGTCGCTCCAACGACAGAGGTGATGGTTAGTGAAGGACAACGTGATTGTCTTTGAAATAGTATCCGGAAGCGGCTTTACATTTCAGTTTCAGAGGAATAGATTTCGACATTGCTAGGTTTTGAATTATTTGATTTAGAACCTGATAAAGATTTTGTTTAGATGATTCCATTGAAGCCAAGATGTTCTTTAGAAGATGATAACGGGTTTGAAAAGTAAACATTATAGTGGTTTTTACTGTAAATTGTAAAAAATAAAGCCGCGCCTGTGAAAACATATTGAAATTACAATATTATGAAGTCCATTGAAATATATATCTCGGAATATAAATAGAAAGTACTATATCTACCTAATTTGTACATGTGTACCTACATAAATAGTGATGTGCACATGAATAAATACGCACCATACCGATTAATCAAAACATATTGTGTTGGTCGTGATCATCCGACGTGACATGCGCGAACGTATGCGTTATCTGTATTAATCGACGCGGTCACAGATATCGGGTTTCGTTGTACCAATAATGAGCGTATTCGGGAAAATAACAATAAACAAGTACCAGCTAGGAAAAGAGTCGATTGAATTTAATCATTCTTTAAAGGGAAATCAACTAGGCTCAATTAAACTTCTTCTAAGTTTAGAAGAAGTTTAATTGATTTATTATAATTTCAATTTTCTTATAATCACTTATAATAAACTTCTTTCTAGTTCTTTCTATTTAAGTGAGCACTTTTTGTAACTTTCCTCGCGATATTTTTCATCGTCCGAAAATCCCAGGCTAGTTTAAAATTAAATGACATTTTGATATAAAACATATTCTTCATACTATACAGTACAGAATCTGAAAAACCTATTTTAATTTATATGTCGGAGTTGCGAAATTTGGATAACACGTTAACAAAAGAATAGCTAATCTCACAACAAACGACAATAAACGCCTTATCTGTAAGTCCAGAGTTAATAGCATTTCCTTATCAGATAACAGAGTTAAATGTTATTCAGATGGAACGAGTACTCGGCAAGTTCTGGGGAAATTCACTGGCGTTTACAGCATTCTAGATTCTGCAATATGAAGATAACGTACTTATAACATTAAACAAAATGTACTTCAACCTAAACACGAGAATTTACACCATACCACTATAAAAAGATGTTTTTTTTTTATAAATTTTAGAACTAACACTTTATATAGGTGTAAAGTGAGTAAACAATTAAAAAAATATGTATAACACTACAGTTAATCAGGCAGAGCGAAAAAGTGGTGAGCAAAAAAAAAAAAGTTGTCGTGCCACATGAATGTAATCCAAATGGATTTCATTCATCTGGCACGACTTCTTTGATCTGGACTAGCTTGCTAAAGCTGAGATCTCGACTGCTGCTTTGTTTTCACCAAATACGGTGTCAGCAAGCTTGCTTTTATTGTATAAAAAAAGGTAGTCAATGGTCAGGTTTCTGAAATTTACCTTTATAGTAACAGGCGGTTTTGCTATTGCTTTTCGTATCAGATTTTGAAGCGGTTGATGTGACTTTGTTTTTTAAAACAGTTTTTGTCAGTAAAACCAAATTAGCAACAATTTCACGTCGGATGATTACATAGCCAGTGTATAAAAAAGTAATACAACACTAGCGTTGTATTAGTATGTCAAGCAGTGGACTTCCTGTGGCTGATATGATGATGATGATGACTAGCGTTGTACATAGCTTAATTGGTATTGTTGAACATGCGGCCACAGGCTGAAGTGAGCGTGAGTACTGATTACATACGAATCTGTAGCTTCCCCTACCGGCTTGTTAACGCTTGGCTTGTGTTGTACCTTATTTATAGCCAAATCAAGAGACATTGTAGTAAGTATGGATTTTTTTGTAAAAACAATTCGGCAGTTGCCAAATAAGTGCGGCGTTTTTAGCAAGAACATTTGCACAAAACACGCCTAGCGTGTTCGCTTTACACGCTGTAGCAATAGTATGGACTATCGATTGTATTCCTTTTTAATAGTATCAATACTATCTATAGCATCGATATAATCGATAGTATCTATACTATCGAAAAGCAATACTATCAATAGTTTTAGTTGTCATCAATAGTATGGCAAACTATTGGCTATTTATAGTATCGATACTATCGTCATTATTGATAGTATCGATACTATCGATAAGAGTATCGATATTGTGACTAATTTCGAAGTCAACTATCGATAGTCCTGCAACGCTACTTAACACGCTCGACGTGTTTCAGTAGTGAATGTAAGGGACAATTATATTAAACTAGCTGTAGGTTCTTATCTTTTACGGTAAACAGGTGAAGTAAGTCCTTACTGCACTTATAGACCATAGACGTAGACTTTCCACTGCACTTAGGTAGTTAGTTCTGTAGCGCGTTTGTAAAACTAGGATAAGTTGAAATTATTTTCGTTTAAACTTTAAGCTTTATTTTTATTAAGAAATTGTAAAAAAAAGCACTGCATCTAAACGAGTATTAATAATCTGATTGCATAATAATCGTGTTTGTTTCTTCAACATCTACTAGTGATTCCTGAAAAAGTTGTATGATTGTAGTCAACATAAATATGTCACATGAGTAATTATTAGCAATCTTTTATCTTTTAATCATACAATGCTTGAGGCGTAGTGCGCTGTTTTGTATGATGTACATTTTATTATGTGTAGTTTGTATTATTAATGCCTAGTATATAAGAGCTAAATGCTAAGCTCTAAGTTCTCTTCCTTTTCTAAAGTTAAATTGAACTCGTAAAAGCTTTTCAAGATCACATGTGATGTGATATTTCAAAAGCTTTGAGGATTATATGGCAATTTTAATATCTGTATCGGTTTTATAATGTCTTCCGCTTGCTTTCACCACAAGCTCCTAACCTTATAAAATCTTTGTAACCAAATTTGTTAGTGTGCATTAACAATTTTGGTTTAAGTTAAATCTTGCATAATAACTAAAATTTTATTTTTGTCTTTATCAGACGAGTGAAGGTTTTCGTGTTATTATATACTCGGAGATAAGCTTTCATTTACTCAATTCGTGTAAACTATGCCTACTAATATAAGCATTATTCTCAAGATATAAGTATCATTCTTTTGGCATTTCACTGAGCTTCCGAGCCGACTGATAACACTTAATTCACAATTACTCACTTCCTAAAGCGGATGATTCACCTGTTATCGAAGTTAATTCAATTTAAACTGTTTACCGAATAACGTAGCCGTGTATCACTTGTTTGAATTAGTGTTTAGTACCATCTAGACACTCGGCAGCGTATCAGAGCCAAGTTAAAAAAAAGGAACTGGCGATGCAGCAGTCTTGTGTATATTTTCACAACTCGAAATCTATTTAACCTAAAAACATGAAATTTTGCACATACATTTAAGTCCTCTAGCTTATCTTGAATTGAATTTTAATAATGCATGTAGCTCATATAGTTATTATATAATTACATTTAAAAAACCGAAAAAATATCATGGATTCACTAATCCATGATCAAAATGATAACTTATTTCCATATGATCTGTAAAGTTTATATGTGGCATCAAGGTAGACTAAAGGGCGAACACAAAGAAAAAAAATCAAATAACAGTATATTTGGTAGATTTGTTTTTTTTTCTATTAATCTTTTTCATTAGGTAGAGCTTCTATCCAAATTATACGAGCAAAAATTTCTTCTTTCTGATTTTTTCTTGTACTGCTGTGTAAAAAGTAATGATATCTCACTGAAAACATAAATGCAAAAATGGAAGCCAAGTTCAAATCCGACAAAAGAATTGAGATCTAAATGGCCGCCAAGTTCTGTAGTGAATCCTGTTTTTTTTTTATAAGAATCTTAACATTTGACTTGGCTAGTTTTAGCATGCCTACTTATATTTGGATAATCAACTTATCATCTTTACGTTATACGTTATTGTTTTTAAATTGTACGGTCCTTTTATTCTAAATATCAGAATAGCTGGTAAAAAACTAGCCAGGCCAAGTGTTAAGATTCTTATTAATAAAATTCAGGATTCTCTACAAAACTTGGCGGCCATTCAGATCTCAATTCTTTTGATCTTAGCTCCTATTTTCACATTTACGTTTTTGGTGGAATTTGTTTTAAGTTGTATCGCTTATCATACTTCTCGAGCATTTGCTGATATTAGTAGTCTAGATATTTCAGTTTACATTCTTGTAAAAAAGTTGGAGACAATTGTTAGTCTTGAATAAATGCTGCATCTCTTTACATTTAAATAAGTCTATGGTGCTAAGTCTCACCATATTTCAATTTTTTAATAATAATTACTTCTTACTGTATGTTTAATATAAGTGAAAAGCGAGTTTTTTGTTTACTATATTAGCGGTGCAGTATTTTATCTACATATTTGCTTGACTCAATTCCCTTTTATATCTTTAATTTAGTCGTAATTAAGCCAACCCGCATTAGGCAATTGCAAAGTATTTCAATGAAATTGTTTACAGCATAATAAAATGTTAATTTGGACACCAGGTTGCGACCCGTATCATGCGTCAATTGATCGAGCAGTTTAGCGCTGGGGATCTGTTCGGACGAGACAACTATGAGTACTACGCGCGAGTGACGGGGCGCATACTGCGAGTAAAGGACGAGTGGATATGTTCGTTCAGAGACCCGCCCCCGCCGCGGCACCACAGGGACCAGGAGGCCTATGCCAGTGAGTAATTTTTTATTTAGACTTTTCCTCCTAACGTAGCTACATGTCAGCGTTGCAGTATCAAGCAACACTGAGCGATACGAAATGATTCTAAAGTTTAATTTCGTTTGACATTAAAATACGTTGACGTGTTATTTTATGAAGTGAGGTCCACTGAGCGTCTGAAGGACATACAAGAGCATACTGCGGTGGCCACGGTACCATAAAAACCAGGCGCTAATGCCAGTAAGTATAGTTTGATGTTTAGTAAAAGGGATCTTCTTGGACGAGACAACTATTATTACCAAATTATCTCTTGAGAATACCATGCAGCCAGAGTAGCAAAGCATAATTCGGCGTTGTATAAAAACAAGGAAACGTTTGGATGTTATGAGAAGTGTCGCCGGGCAACGAGGCATTGTTTGCGGCGACCTGAGACGGCCGTATTTAGACAGGGCCGGCGATGTTATCGTTGATTGTGAGAATGGCCGGATTAATTGATACGGCGATACTGCGGGTGGCGCGGCTTTAATTTTACAGATTACGATTGCATACTTCGACTCGTATACAAGTTCGCAACTTTTTACTATACTGTAAATACCACGTTCAGTTTTCATATGTTTCGGTATTTTTCTTATTTTTGCTTTGCTATATAGGGATCGTCCATTAATCATGTAAGACTAAAACGGGGTTGGAAAAAACAACTCAGAATTATCCGAAGTTATAAATAAAAAAGAAAAAAAAAACTCAGAATTATCCACACACCACATATCAACAGCGAAAGGAGGATTAAAAACTTGCCGAAAAATTATCAATAAAAGAGCTTAATTGACGATCTCATTAAGGGGATACATGAAGTCTAGTGCCAATTAAAATAAATTATTTAAAAGAATACGGAGACATCATTCAAAATTTAGTCAAAAGACCATTATTGCCGTATTGATTTTACAGTGGAATCTTGAGTGAAGCGAGGGATTCATGTACATCGCCCGAGATAAAAATATTACCGTACCGTACTCTACTTTGCCGCAAATGTGAGAAGAAAAGCTTCACGTTCTCACTTAAATACATAATTGTTCATAAATTAGTTTGAAGGTTTATTCTACGGCATTATCAAGACAAAAGTTTAAATGATAACACAGTTTTCTTCAAAATGATATTTCAAATAGGGGCGGCACTAGACCCCGAAAAATTCATGTATCCCCTTGATATAGCAAACTAAAGATGATCGACAACCATGATTACGATTTTCACGCAATAACCGCAGTATTTTAATTCGACGACCTTGTTTCTTTTGAAAATAATATTTTTATTTATTGAAAGTTAATGATAAGCTATTAAAATATTGTCGATTTTATTGGTTTAGAATGTTTTTTCATTGAAATATGGCTTTTACAGGACAATTATCATTGGAAGCTGAAAAAACCTGGCTACAGTGCGAGTGCGACCGCTGGGGCAACAAATTCAATCTAGAAGGTATGCTGTTTGACAAATATCTTTACAAAATATAGTCTGTAACCCACCACCAATAATCAGAGCGTACCATTTTTCGCAGGTCCACTCAAAGAAAATCGTTTAAGTTATTAAATACAAGTTATCAATTTCTTAGTCAATTTTGTATCATATAATTTGGTGAGTCAAGTTTACAAAGTTTTAATATTAATCCCACGTTTCATGGTGTTACTTTGTTGTCATTTAATATTGTATGGTAGAATGTTGGTGGGGCTGGTTGCACATAATATGTTATTTATTTTATGGTTTAAACATCACTTGTAACCCATTGTAAACCTTTGTTCGACTAACCATGGATTCGAAACTGTCTGAAAGTAACCTTATCGTAGTACATAATTATTCAAATTACTTAAAATTGTACCTTTAAAATGAAGATTTAATTACAATATTATATTGCATAGAAGTAGTTTATATAATTATGGTGTCACACATGTTATAGTAAAGATGGGTTGTTCACTTACCTGAAACATTCTCATAAATAATTCACTGGTGTATTATCAATCATTCATAAAATTTACCATATGATAGAACTTAGAATACAACCACGTTTGTAAAATAATGCCAATACATAAAATTGGTACGCTGTAAGTAAAAAATACATTTTACCTAGTACTTAACAGCAGCAGCGCTAAATTTCGGACTCCGATAGACCACGTCATCACTCAGGCAACAAGTAGGATATTTCGTTGAATTAATTATTGAAAAGAGTAAAAGAAATAATTTTGAATCTATAATAGCAGCAAGGAGGCCGCTCAATCCAAAGAGTCCACGTCACAGGTCTTAACAAAATGCAAGACGTTCGAATCTGTGAAAATGTTTCCAAACAAAAAGAAATTAAATGTTTTCTCAATTCAAGAAGTTTACGTGTTATATGTCTTGTCAAAATCAAAAACGTACTGAAACTATTAAAAATAAAAATTGCAAATTGCAGCCAGTGTTTGAAGGAGGCCGTTGAATCTAGAGAGTCCATATTGCAGGTCTAACAAAATCCGAGGAGTGCCAGTCGATGCCGGCGTTGATGGGCGTGGTGGGCGGTGGCGCAGCAGGCGGCGTACTCGGACTCGGCATCATCCCCGAGCACAGCCTTCTCGATTCCTGCACGCGCCTCTCTATCTCGCTCGAGGAGAGCGTCTTCAAGGTAACGCAAACGACAGCCTACAGGAATTTCTTTGAGTGGCGCGATGTGAAGGCATGGTACCGTGAATTTGACGCCTCCGTGGCGTAGTGGTCACCCTGATAGACTACCACCCAGAAGTTCCGGCCTTGATCCCCGGTCAGGGCAAGTTAGAAAATGGCCTTTTTCAGATTGTCCTGGGTCTTGGGTGTTTATCTATGTGTGTATTTGTTATAAAATATAGTATCCTTGAGTTAGTATCCCATTACACAAGTCTCGAACTTACTGTGGGGTGGCTCAATCAGTATACTTTATCATTTAATTATAAAAAAATAAAATAAAAATTCAATGCGCCTCAATGTTAAAAAGGCAACCCCAATCCAATTCGTAATCACAAAACTGAAATAACAAGTATTTATTTTAAAAAATATTTCTTAAGTGCTTAATAGTTTCAAGTGCTCCTCAAGACGAATCAAACGAGCCCGAACTCGATGGGTTTGCGGCGTTTCATTACAGAGTTCTTATGGCCACCTTCCAGCTACATCATCAGATCAGCTTCATGTCATCATAATATTTTACGTGATATAAGAGTACGTATGCGTTCAAAATTTCAGTTCAATCAGGAACCGGGAATTGGGTCAAATTCAACTCGCAAGATTTGATTACAGAGAGACGATATCGTCTCTTTTGGCCTGCTGAATTTAAAGTTCAGTAAAGATTTTAATAGGTACAGCTAAATTACATATTCATACATTTGATTAAAAAAGTGTTTGAGTGTCGTGAACACTTCATGAACTCTATAATTTTGCGAAATGTTGCTGTCTTAAAAGGAAAATAATCATATGTATTCTTGGCAAACAAATTGTAACATAAACCCTGTCCGATCCTTGTATGAGCAACTCAGACCGTCAATATGAACAACTTTTCCTATGGGACCAATGCTTGAAACTCGAAGAAGAAATCGACATTTTCATACAAATTGCCGGGCCAGCCGAACACTTTTGTATGAAAATGACCATTTTTTAGGGTTCCGTAGCCAAATGGCAAAATACGGAACCCTTATGGATTCGTCATGCCTGTCGGTCTGTCTGATTGTCCATCCGTATGTCACAGCCACTTTTTTCCGAAACTATAAAAACTATACTGTTGAAACTTGGGTCAAAAGTTAGAATCCATAGTCGTGTATGTATTCTGTCAGAAATGAAATTATGAAAATAGAAATGTACTCGAAAATTCAAACATTTTCAGCAGGGTTCGGATGGGTTAGGTTAACCTAACCGAAATAATCTGTTACTAACCCATTTGGACATTGGTTAACATATATTTTGGTTAACCGAAATAAACTATAATTGCGGTTAATTTAACCGAATTGACATATACGTTTTTGCATGATACTACATTTTTTTTATTCCTCG
Source organism: Acrobasis suavella (assembly GCA_943193695.1). NCBI lineage: Eukaryota > Metazoa > Arthropoda > Insecta > Lepidoptera > Pyralidae > Acrobasis > Acrobasis suavella. The sequence continues at coordinate 39,495,038 of OW971928.1, forward strand.
TCACTCGGTTGCGGTATCTATCACTACAAAAGCGCTTGCATCAACCAAACGGCTGTGCGTCACAAAAACCTAATTTACCTATTAAGATAACGGTTACTTTTAACCTTATTGTGTAGGTTAACCGAATCAAAGGATTAACCGAAAATGGGTTAACCGATAAATCGGTTTACCTATATAAGGGGTTTTCCGAACACTACTTTTCAGGTGTCCGTCAGTTCGTCTTCACAGTCGTCCCGCAGCAACTCCAGCCCGCACATGACGCTGGAGGAGCTCCGTGCGATCAACAAGTACGCCGAAAGCACCAAGAGCCTCTCCTACCTTCCGCAGGTAAATGCCAACGTGGCGCCATCTACGTTCGTGTGTTTTACCATATGAGCGACCGTTTTTAACCATTGAACGAATGTTGTGCTCCGAAAGATTATTTACACGATTGGTTTTTGAATGCGATGAAATAGATTAAATAGGGAAAAGCTTCACCATAGCCGCCACGTAACAGATTTTTTAAGGGCCCAATCAAATAAGAAGCATGAACTTTATGGCCTTCGAATTTAGTTTGTTAGTCTTACAAGTTATTCTTGCTTTAGTATAAGTTAGAACTTTTATGCCAGGTTATGGGCCCAGGCCATTGAGGAAAAGACATAAAAATAAAGAAATTATGTTTTTCCTTATTAATATACTGTGATCTATAAGTTTAAATTGATGATAATAGTGTGCACGATTGGAATTTAAACGCGTAAATTTACCTACCTGTAAATTTATGAAATCATCATTGTTTTTGATATAAAATGCTAATGTTTTTGAGAAAACTAAATTTGTATAACGTAGGTATTCGATATTTTTACTAAGTATATGTTTATTCTATAGCATTCCAAAGATTTAATATCAGGATGTTATACCCCGATGTCAATGTGTGTATAAAATGTGTGTTTGACTTCTAGCGCTTCCTTAAAGGACGTTTCTTTAAGTGATGGTGACGAGTGATCAGTACCTACCTTTACTACTATCGACAGCCTGTCCCTTGTACTGTCTCTAACACGGATCACTGGAAAATAAACCGTATGTTACACGTTAGAAGTATAAGGAATCTTTGCAATCTTGTAGATTTTTCTTTGAAGCCGAGTTATGAACCCTGTTCCGCTCCTAAAGGTGTCTACGATCTATCCGATTTGTAGGGTTGACAGAGAGAAAGCAAATTATGAAAAGTACAATGTTCATATTTTTTTTAATTTATTTATTTCGACTATGTCATTTATACTAACCTTGAAACCCCCTGTGGCTAGTTCGAACCTATAATCGACAAAAATACTTCAATATATGAAATATTAGCTTAACTGCGCATGACAGATCGCTTTCTCATCTGTCATGAAATTGTTTATTTTATAGCAGATGAAAGGAAAAATATCGCTAATATTTTAGCCGCGCAAAAACATGAAATCGTTTCTTTTGTCGGTTCTACAACTCGAGTAGTTCGTGTTTAATAGTAACCAAAGTTTATTTTTGAATGACATATGTTTTATTTGGTAGCGGTCCGTGTCGACAACTGCATGAGCAATATCTGTTTCCCCTTGAAAACTTGACGTGACTTTGGCTGTTTTAGTTTCCTGTAATTAGTTACTCACTATAAATAATGGAGGATTCAAATGGTCACGATGCATATACACGGTAACATTTTTCAGTGCGTGCAAATTTTTGTAACGAGTTTTATCCTTAAGGGATACCTGAATTTTTCGGGCCCCAGTGCTGCCCCCATTTGAAATAAATCATTCGATAGGAAACGGAGACATCATTTAAAATTTTGTCCTGACCAGGCACTAGATAACCCTTCAAACTATTTTATTAACTACTGTTTACAGTTCGTGATGCTTCTCTACGCACATACGCCAAAAGTGGCCGTTTTTCGCAATTGTGCGTAGAAAAGCTTCACGTTCTCACTTTAAACTGTAAACAATAGTTCATAAAATAGATTGAAGGGTTATCTAGGGTCTGATCTAGACAAAATTTTAAATGATATCTCCGTTTCCTTTCAATAGATTTATTTCAAATGGGGGCAGCACTGGACCCCGGAAAATTCAGGTAGGCCCTTAATACTGATAACATTTACTTTAGAACACCTACAATATTATTAAAACTAACGTCAGATGACATAGCTAAATATTTTAACACGGTTTTACTCACGTAGTGTAGTGGGAAAAGGCGGACTAGTTTTGATCGGTTTAGACGATCATCATCAGGGCGAGTGTTAAGAGGGATAGCGATCCTACGGTTTCGCTGTCATCAACGCACTGAATCCTTTTCCAACTACACTACGTGAGTAAAACCGTGTTAAAATATTTAATTTAGAACACATGTCTGAATAAGAAAGAAATTGAGATATTTATTACTATCATCTGATCGTATAAGTGTATTTTTTTCGTATAACGCTATGTGTTCCATGGGGAATATTGTTTATTATAGACAAAACTTGCTATAAAGATTTGCGCACTAGAAAACAATCTTTGTGTAGACGTCGGTTGAGCACGACTGGGTGTTTTGGACGACACAGAAGCTTGAGCTGCACCTATCGATGCTAAAAACGCATCTTTACAAACTATCGTCGGTACGATTTATTCATATATTAATACAATAAGTATTAATAACTACGTTGAACTAATTATCATTTTTTGTGTCTATGGATTAGTTACGTATAGACAAGTTTCAAACCAAAATCTCACTAACAACTTGAGGTTGTGGTGCAAATAAATTGTCATCACATAAAGTTAACAGTAGATCTGTGTGGATACTAATCCTAACATTATTTTTTATGTTAATTAACAGATTTGTTCTCAATAACATCAGGGTTTGTCAATAGATCATTAATGAATTAACAATTCTCATTATTAAGTTTCTTCTTTATTATTTTTTATCTGAAATAGACTTAATATATTAATTGCTACTAATCGGAACAAAAAATTAAAACATTTTAGATGATTAACCATAGATATCGATAATTTATAGTGCAATGTCGTTTTAGAGTATAGAAAATTAAGTAAGTTATTCTGGTGTTTTGATAGAAAATCGTGCGCGAAATTGTAAATTAACAATTCGGTACAGGGCCGTAGCCAGGGTATTGACTGGTCGTCTATCATTAAGTACAATTTTAGGATACACAAATGTGCGCATTGTAAATTTCAGTGCATACGTACCTCTTTACTAATAAAACCTTGGAATCCCAGGGTATTTCAGAGTGTATTACAGCATTAAACAATTCGAGATACGTCATCTGGATTTAATAACATTAGTAACGGGGTACAATTGGTGTGGCAAGAACTACTAGGGTAATATGGGATAGGAAACGGCCATACGTGTCGGGCGCACCTAGCTACGGCCCTGACCTGGTGGTGGTGCGTAGGTGCACGAGCGGCAGCGAGCGCGAATGCGAACGCGGTCCGAGTGGTTCCTGCAGACTGCCAGCTCTCTGGACGCGGCGCGGCCGCGCGCGGGTACGCCGCCCCCCGCCCCGCTCTCCGCCCCGGGCCCCGGCCCCGCGCCCCTCAGGCCCCCCTCGCCCCGCGCCCGCTGCGCTCCGTCGCCACGGGACGAGAGCACCGCTCTCTACGTGCTTGTCGCCTGCCTAGAGTTTTTGTTTTGACCTCGCACCGGTACTGTCTCATTGTGTTCGTTCGCTTCGGTGCGGAGGACTAACAGGCGCTATGGGAGGCTCTGTTATCTCGTCTCGAATTTCATTATTTGTGACAGTCCTTGTCAAATCGGTTTGGGTATCAATTGCAGAAAACACATAAGATCGTTGTATTTATTGCTTGCTTTAAAAAATTGTTCAGAAATCACCTTTCTACCAAAAGATTAAACATCGAGGTAACAATAATTTCTTTTTACGAATCAAGTGATTTTCGTAAACAATGAAGTAATAAAGCCTTCTATAATTATAATAAATAACAATCGGCATACAAGCTACGGGGGCCCGCTTCTCGCTTTTATAAGCATGAAAAACCACAATCCTCTTCTCTGCACACTTAAAGCATGTCTATCTGTTATTGTTGTTTGCACTCCATGTGTCATATCCTGTAGATATGTATTTATTTCATCGCTTACTCATAACCAATTAAACTAGTGTGTAATTTAGTAAAATATCTTTTGTTGCATTAGGTCTTTACTATTTATTTGGTTACAAACCGGTGTCGATGTAAGTACGGTGACAGCTAATCGGGTGATTTCAGCTGTAGGCTTAATAACGTGTAAGTTTTTATTAATATTTACCAAAATTAAGGAATGCCTCCCTAAATATCTCCCTTGATATTAAAATCAAACCTCTATTTCTTAAATTTGCAATGATATCTCTATACCAAGAGCCAGTTAATGAGTCAATAACTACACCGACCTATCTGTCGGTTTCTGTCACTCAAAATATTGAAGATATTGGATGAACGATGCGTATGATAGAAAGGTAGTTGGTTATAGGTCACTGTATTATAATTGACATGATAACTGGTGATTGTTATTTTTTATTTTGAATGGTCATGTGGTGTTAATCATTGAAAAGTATCGACAAAGCATGACACGTAACTTGTATAAAGCAACTATAAATCATTACATTATGCACTTCATTGAATAGTATGTGTTTTATATTGTAGATGTGTGTTCACACATTCACATGTTAGGTGTTCATTGTTGCAATTTTTTATCATTCAGTGTCCATGTCAATGAAAGATTCTTTTTTAATATGTTTAATGTTAATTTCGTTCGTATATTTTTCATATTCACGTTTTCAATTTGTAATGGTGCTTGTATTGCAAGTTTTTGAAAACGTGGGTGGGCATTTTGTGTGCATTTAATGCCTGTTTTATTATTTCATTATTAATGTGCATTTGGTCGAAACCACGACACTATTTTTACAATGGGATTCTAAAATTTGTTGCCGAGTCAAAATAGTTTGTGGTTTTTAATTTTATTTTTCTTTAAATGTGAAAAATATTAGTAAACTTTATCACTCTGTGCCTTTAAGAATATGTACTTAGAACTTAATGTGCGTTGTACCAGCCGAAAGTAACGTAGCTGAATTTTTTTTTTGGTGTCTGTTTTGTACGCGATGTACGAGTAACATACTCTTATTATAATTTTTAAATTAAGTATTTTAAGGAGCGTCAACAGAAATCAATTTGATGTGGTCTTATTGAACTGAACTTATTTCAGTCGCGAGCTTGTAGTTCAGTATGTATTGATAATTCGTTGAAAAAATATTTTTTGTTGATGAACAGTTGATTCGTTTTGATTCTTCAAAACAGACAAATCCTTAAGGCACAGTAGTAAAGGTGAAGTTTTGATATTGTTCGTATTTTAATTGACTAATAAGTTAATTCTTGGATGGTGCTCCGTTTTCAGTATTGCACAATATTTACACACATACAAATTTAACAATTTACACTGAAACACATAATTTTCACTGTAATATTTTTAGTCAATTTAAGTATATAAAAAAAAACAATGGAGCTACCATCGTTGATGTTCTTAAAACAGAGCGAGACAGCGCAATGCAATAAAGTTTTAAGTAGAAGAAACCTGTCTTCCCTCGTCAAATTATTGCGCGGTCTCGTGTTTTATTACCCCCTTATTCATAAAAAATACAAACGTTTGCTACAACATGACAACACGTATTTCGACTAAAATAGGTACAGTCAAATACTTGCAAGAGTGATAGGAGTGAGGACGGTTCAGGGTCTTTCGCTCTATGTCCCGAAAACTTTGTAGGGCCCTTTCGTGGTACGGCCCTTACTTTTTGTAAAATCTCACCGGACGACTGGGAAGAGTTTCTAAACAGAGAGTAAACTGGCGCAATTCTGTTAAGGACGCTGTTACTAAATATGAAGAAAATCGGATTCGGGAACTCGATTCAGAACTCACTTAAGAAAACTCAGCCGAAGCCTTCCTAAACATATACAAACAATTCGTTAGGTCAGTTGCATTGTGTGTCCTGCAACCGCACCTTCAAGACTAAATTTGGCTTTGCGAGCCAAATTTAAAACCAAGGTTCGCCGTTGACGGACACGTCAAGGAGGACATCAGGGCCCTTTTGTTGTACGGCCCCTTATTTATTTTGACTTTAACCCTTTCACCGCAAGACTTTATATCAGTTGCCGTGCCCCCAGCGCGAGGGGTATGAAATCTAAAATAAATACCTACAACCAAAAAGGGATGTGGATACTTATGTGCAATACGAGCGGTTTTTTTTTTGTCGGAAATATCCGACGCTCACGGAATGGGCACGACAATGTTTGTCGGATAAATCCGACGTTCGCGGTGAAAGGGTGTATGTAGCAAACGTTCGTAACTTTTCACGAATGCGGGGGTTAACACTGAGAAACGAAGAGATATTTCAAGTGGTTGGTGCGGGTGCAGGTGGCGAGCGGCGCAGCTCTCGGCGGCGCTCGCGGCGCGCGCGCGTGTGCGGCGGCGGCGCCTGCCGCGCCCTCACACACTCCGACACTGAAATCCCGCTCGCTCTCCAGTCTCGTAAAGTGACCGCCTGACACGACCAGGACTGCTCCTGCGTACGCTGCCCGGCCACGCGGTAACTCACACACTGTTACCACCTCCGGCGGCGGAAAAACACACCGTGTGTGTTTTGCGACGGTGGAAACATGCACGGTTTTTTTTCCAGCAGTCGATATCAACAACGCTGGGTGTCCACTCGGCTCAGTCAAATTGTAGATTTACCTAGGGCGATGAAAGATGATACTTAACGTAAACATTATGACGTAAAGTGTCATCTTTATACGTGTACGTTATACAGACCACATATTTAGCTCAGGTGCTAAATACGTGATCTGATGCATCCTCCGTCGCGAAGCGGGCGTAGAACACCGCTTTTTGGCCCGGGGTACGAAAAATATAGGTAATCTTGACAACCTATTAAATTTTTGCCTTTTCAAGGCGTATATAACTTATGAAGGTTTAAAATAAGAAGGATTAATAATTTTTTTTTGGTTCGTCGTATTTACCGTTTGGTATAACTAGTAATTATATATTTCAGTAATGTAAACATCTTTATGAGTACTAAGTTACAGATGCATGGTGGACACTTAGCTAAAGAGAAACGAAATAGTTTATGTACATTGAAACCTACCTCTTTTACAAAATGTATTCATCATCATCAGCTTGATAGCATTGAAAGGACTTTAATATTACCACTTTCGTGAAACAAGACCACCGTCGTGACGTCAAACTTTCGTGGAACAAGCTATCTGCTAGTTGACTTTTGAAATATCTTCCATTATGAGTTTTTTTCACTTTAATCACAATATACTTATGTAAATCAAGTTTCGAATTAAGAAAAATTATCACGTTTCTCGACAATATCCTTTTTTTGTCATTGTAATACGCAGGGTGTCGTCAAATGAATGTCAGGTTATACAATATGCTAGCTATATAATAAAATAACCTTTTACTAGAAGCAGTAAATTAATGTATGTTAGAAAGAATTTATAAAAAAACATTCGCCTAGAAAAAAAATTGTAGTGATCTATAAAATTGGTATTGTCTCATAAAGGATCTTTGTTTTTTATTACAAAGGTGTAAACTATCTTAAAAAGAGCCTAAAATTGTAATTATAGGTACCTAAACGGGGTAAAGTTCCATAACTTGCAAATAAATATATCGTCGTTATGAAAATAAGGGTGAATTAAGATCATTACTAATTAGAGGTACCTATTACTCAAATATTTTTAGTGTTTTTCTAAAAACAAGGTGCTCTTGATTTGGAATTGTGATCGGGCAGTCACAGCGAAGCGACGTTTGTTTCGACTTAATTAAATTTTGTACCAATCAACGAAAACTAACGATTTTCCATCGCATTTTGATTATAACAAAATTCGAGCTCTCTATTTTATTAGTAACAAGTCAAAAAGTAAAATTGGCATTTTATTAAAATTAAATTTCGAAATATTTTTCCTTCATTTAGAACAAGTTGTTACTGGGAGCTGGTCTGGTACGCTATCTTGGAAAAATTGATTTATAATTGTGCCGAACTTAAACTCCGTCATGACGATTAAATTAAATTTGGCCGAGACGCCATACCAGTACGATGGACTAGTTCCCACTCCTACGTTACTGATTAGTAGAAAATTATTTTTGTTGAAGAATTTTGGAATATTTTGAGTTGAGTGTGGTAAAGTAGTACTGCTATGTGATCGCCAGGCGATCGCGAAATGAAAACGATGTATGCAAGCTTGGAGTAAATTGTTAGTGTGCCATGTAGTGCTGCTTTTGTAACAAGACTATTTATAGATTAATAATGAAAATGTAGCCTATTGTTTGCAATTGAGCATCTGGAAAAGATTAATTGAACGTAGATCTTTCTTACACAGAAAAGTGTTGTATAGGAGACGCTCAAAACACTACTTATGGGGCCTAAAATTTCGCCCAAAATAGTGCGACTAAATACATTCCTGTAAATAATTATTTAGTTAGTTTAATTGTGTCATTATAACGAGTAAATTATTAATTTACCTTAAATGAGCAAGTTTTAGTTTACTAAAGAAATCTTGTTCAATACGGAACGAGCGAGAACCTTTCTTTGCATTTCCTTTTACCTCATTCTAATCGACATTCTTATCTCACACTACAGAGACATCACTAAACGCCAAATTAATTTTCTTATATGTTTTTAATATTAATCTTCTAGGACTCGCCAAAATTAGCCAGAATTTAATGAGACTGAAATATATTTTGTATTTTTTCTGAAATTGATTTTACTAATAGAGAATTGAGGGATGATACAGAACGTCACAAAATGTTGCAATAACTTCGTAACGACGTTGTCTATTATTAAATAGTACAAAATTGAGTTTGTACACAGTTGTCGAATTTTAATATAATTTACGACTTTCATATCGATAAGTGTTTTTGGATCATATATAATTGTAGGTGCTAGATGTGAAATCTCTTATGAAACGCTTTTGTTTATTTTCTGCTAATATGAATGATTTATTAACATTATTAAACCTGCCTGTTTTGTTGTCTTTAAAACTGGTTTGTTACGAAATTAACTGTAAATATGTTTGGAAATAATCGTTGTACACGTCATGTTACTATGCACATTTGTACGCACATCGTTTTTAATAATCCTTATTTGTGTAATCATATATTTAAGACTGTTCTAGGTTAGTCAATACAATGCAAGTCAACGGTATGTTTGACTGTAGTTTCACGACAGAAACTTATGACGAGCTTTTATTTTGGTATATGAGACAGGCAGCTCAATATAGTTTTTGGTAGTAGTAGTAGATGCTGCGTTTGAAGCCTACCTTTGGCTTTGTGAAGTATCTATCGATGTACTAATAAGTATTTTAATGTATGAGCAGATACTAAGCGGATTTTATTGCTTGTACCATTTCTTTAGAAACCATAGGAATTTATAATTTTTAAGTACACAATAAAGGAATTTGATGATTAATGTACGAATTCTAAAATTATTTACGTCGAAGTGGTGCAGGTTATAAATTCTTTGAAGATTTAGAATGTCTTCAAATAACATTTCGAAGGAAGTGTTTAAACTGGACATAACTATTTATATTAGAGTATATGTTAACGATACCTGGCTTGCATTTCTTGGATTAGAGTGTCCAAGTTCCTGTGTTCATTGGTTAGCAATAGGATAAACGAATGTAGAAGTTAATGTGTAGGATATCTGGACGACGGAAAATTTGCTGTTTTTGCCATCAGAACAAACACACGTGAATTAAATTTCGCTTTAGGAAGTAGAAAAAAACTTACAGTCAATTAAATCTTTTTGAAATTCTCTTGCGTCACGATGATAAAGAAAATCATCGTGGAAAAGAGAAATTAAAAGATTTCCTTTATTGTAACAAATTTATACGGTTTCGGTGCCTAAAGACGACGTCCGAGATAGTAACGGCAGCAAATGATTTTTTGTAGACTATTAACTAACTTTATTAGTCTTATTTGTACTAGTTAGTTTTTTTTATTCAAGCGCGCCCTATATTTTTTAAATAAATTAACGTTTTTGAAGTTTCATATTAACTAAATACGAGTATAACTTTTTGTACAATAAAATATAAGTTGCTGTAACGTTTAGATAGAATATTTTTAATTTTATAAGACTGCTCGTATGTTATTATTATTATTTATTACTAAACTCGAATACATTACATACTTATCCATTCCACCGACCTAAGTATTTAACGATACCAGATGCATTTGAGTATTATTTTTCTCGATAAAAGTTTATTATGTTATTAACAAAGATCTCAAAGCTTTAACAAAAGTATAGCCGTGTTAAAGAAGCAGTTTTTGTGACTGGATTGTATTTGTGTTGAGCTAATGTAAGGGTTGCTTTATATTGAGACTTCATTATGCCCAGGTGTGGATTTCCTGTGGATCATATGATAGTGATGATAGAGAAGTGAATACGCCGTTGCACCTACTGCAACACACCTACTATCATGTCTTTATCCCTAATGAGGTAAACAGAGTATTTTGGGTCTTGTGGCTCGTGCTTTCGGCCCGGAAAAACTCAAAGGCAACTTTCAGCGTGATGGTGAGCGAGGTTTAGAAAGAATTCAAAATAGTGATGGGTTGCTAGCCGCATCGCTTATTAACATGATTCTCATTTTAACATAGTGTAAGCCAATATACGAGTATAATGCTTGAGATGCCGTGGTACGCATCTTAGAGCGTTGCGCTGCATTGCACCTTTAACGGCCTTTTTGGAATCGTCTCAATGTAAAGTTATCCTTATGAGTCCCTAGACAGAATCAGACTTTTCCATACAAAAGTAGTCTAGCTTTTATTTCGAAACGGCATGTCAGATATTGGCGAAATTTTATGTAATTTCAAAGAAATTGCATATATTGAGACACAACTAGTTTTTACAGTCAAAATATGAACTTGAAAGAAAATATGAGAGTGTAGAAGTTTTTCATACTGATTTTCAAATATGATATTTGATACACTATATTCTCTTAAGTTCATATTTTGACTGAATTGACAATTTCTTTAAAATTACAAAATACTGCCGAAATCTCACGTGTTATTTCAAAATAAAAGCTAAACTACATTTGTATGGAAAAGTCTAGGGTAAGGGGATTCTTAAAGAGTTTGAAAATAAGTTTACAGAAATTAACGATTTTTGTTTATGAGTGTCATGCTGGAATTGATGATTAATATAATTCCGGAATAAGTTTTGACACAAATTAACGAATTTTGTTTATGATTGTCATGCCGGAACTGATGATTAATTCCGGAATAAGTTTTTCAGAAATTAACGAATTTTATTTATGAGTTATGCTGGAATTGATGATTAAAATAATTCATTTTCGTAAGTATTATTCTACTACGGTATTAGCATACCTATATAAATTCAGTTCTTATTGTCACATTATATTTGCACTTTTTTCTACACAAATTATTAAGAATTACACGATAATAAAAATATAACAATTTAGTTATTAGTTTTATTTTAAGTAGACAGGCTGAGGTAATACTTACATTATTTATAAAAATATTGTCAAAGACACAATACGTAGTACAGTCGGGGACAAATAAAAGTGAACCCCTACCGTACGGCCTTTTAAGTCAAGGGGCTCAGGTTTATCTGCCGCAGACTGTACATGGTTGTAAGAAAGGTTGGAAAACATTCAAACCGACTTCAAAAACCGGCCAAGTGCGAGTTGGACTCGCATGGACAGGGTTCCGTACAATGCTAAAGTTCCAGAGCCAGGGTTCCGTCAAATGTTTTTCATTATATCACATTTGAAATTCTCACAATAAGATGCGAGTACTACTACTAGCGCTATCGAGAGATGTTTTACTGAATTATTTTTCGTAAGTGAACGTATTATATTGAGTTTACCACTTTATTTTCAATTAATAAAATGCTTATAGGTTTTCCTGTAATCTAAAATCAAAGAACTTTATTACGTATTTTTTTTTTTCAAAATTTTTAGGCCCAGTCTTTTTAGAAATCTGTGGGGGGAATGTTATGAATGTTTTCGTCTTTATGATTAAAATTAAAACTATTTATTCGCCCTTTCATTTGATATAAGTAAGGTTTGCAAAACTTTTTTCTTAAATTTCTAAAAAAAAAAATATTCTTTGCGCATCGTGTTTGGTTCATAAGATTACACCATCCTCCCAAATTTCACCTGATTTGGTCTAGCAAATTCAGAGAAAATTGGCTGTGAAAATGCTGCTATAGAAATATTTATTATTGTATGTTTTTGTGATTGTCATTGGCATTGAAGTCGGATATTTGTTTTGAAAATTTATATACCACGCCATCATGAAAAGCTTGTTTTTCCTTTTACGTAGACCTGCTGAATATTCCGGTCGTCTCCCAGGTACACAAACCTCTGAATGAGGCCAACGTCGTGGTCTCCAGCTCCTCCATATAGAGACCCAAAATTGTCTATGGCACTGTTCTTTGCGTACACGTCTATAAGCAGAGCATCAAAATCCTTTCCTTCATCCAAACTGCCAATTTTTTTCTCAAGTCCTAGAGCTGAAAAACAAGGATTTGAAGAGGAGTTTTTAGAGCAGATCTGCACCAAATGGTTGTGAATATCTTAGAATGCGAGAAAGCTTAAAACGCTACTTTCTTTCCCGGGGGTTTCTGTACGTTCAACTAATTATGCCTTGGGACGCTTTATGTTGTTATTACCTTTAGCTCCTCCCATAGTGGCCAGGTAGAAAGCAGCTCGCCAATCAAGAGAATAAGCATCATTTCCTTTCAGATCCAAATGGGAAGACACGTCCATAGTCCTTCGCATAGCATCTAAAATCGTCGCACTGTCTCCTCCAGACACATCTGAAATTAAAAACAAAAATATTCAGTTCAAAAAAGTTCAGTTTAAAAAAAGCGAGCCGCCTAGATTGAAACTCTCCGCCACATCTAGACGCCGACATACGATACAGATTTTTATAAAATAAGCTTAAAGTGACATGGGTACTGTTTCTTTGCAAGAGTGGTATAAACAATTTATACAAGGCGCTGAAATTCAAACTTCAAAGTGTCATAAACTTAGGTAATAAGTTCAGAGGAAATGTTTTGACAACACGAAATAGTTACTGAAGTAAACCTACAATGATACTCTTGCTTGATTTGTACATTCGTCTTTTGCACATGCCATTTCAATACTGTTTTCTGTAAAATAAGAAAATTACTACCTGTCCCCAGTCCAACTGTTATGTTGCTGTCGATGTATTTTTTCACTGGGCAGAGGCCTGACATCAGGCGAGTGTTGGAGGCGGGGCAGTGCGCAACCGACACTCCTTTGGAAGCGAACAGTGTGATCTCGTCGTCAGTCAGGTGTACCGCATGCGCCATGATACACTGAAACCATGAAATTGGCCTGTTTGAGGGTCCCTCTGCAGGACAAGGGCCTCTCCTTTCTGGAGCACTTATTAAATCGTAACTAGCTTCAAACGTTCGGGTTAATTTACCTATAACAAGTAATTATTAAAAAATATGTTTTTAACAAGCTTTTCTCAAGACGAATCAAATGAGCTCGAACTCAATGGGGTTGCGTCATTTTATTACATAGTTCTTATGGCCACTTTCCGGCTCCATCATATCAGTTCCATGTCATCATAATATTGCATTGTCATGCGACTTACGACGACGTATGCGTGCAAAATTTTAGTCCAATTGACGGAAAGAAGAAACTAAATAAAAGCTTGTAAAATAGACATAAAAAATCGTACTGGATTCAAAACGATTAAAATTAAATTTTACCGTAATAGAGGATTACCCTCCAAAAAATAACGTTATCAATTTCAGTTCGTCCAAATAGTTTTGGGGACTGTCGGCGCGCCATAGAGCCGATTCGGCTCTGTAAGATGCCGAACCTACCTTATTGTTCAAAATCTTGCTTTTATCGTAAACATCCGCGTAACTTTTGCAGCTCGGAAACTGCTGTAGTACGTATTCTATTTCACTGAGATTCTCTGAGATATGGCTCTGAAAAATAAAGAAGATGAGTACATACTTATATGTGGTAAATATATTATAAGTGCTTCTTCTCCCGCGTAGATCCTAATCGTCATCATCAGCTATAAAAAATCATGGTTACTTATTTTGAAAGATGAGCGAGAGAGATTGTATTGAAGGAGTAAATAGTATTTATTAGTAACTAGTAATGTCGTCACAAATCATTATTTTTGAAGAGATCTTAAAAGTTGTAAAAAAGAATGTGCAACTTTAAAGTTTAGCCCTCAAATTCATAAAAAATAATAACCGTTTCCTAAACCTATTTTAGTTAAAACATGCTTTGTCCCTTTTCCTATTTTGAATATTTGACATTGAAAGAACGAGACAAAACATATTTTAACTAAAATAGATTTAGCAAACGTTTTATTTTTTTATGAATAAGATCTTTTATTTTAACTTTCGTTTTGTCTAGTGGTCTTTGGAACCTACGACCCTATAAGCTGTGTTTAATTTGTATGTAGCTAAATAGGTATATGTTTATGATGTTTTTTCAATTTCAAGTTACCTGAATCCTGCAGTCATATCTTTCGGCTATTTCGGCTAATGCTGTCAGTAGTTCTAAATCGCAACTCAGTGCGAATCTTGGCGATACTACTGGCTGTATCAACTCATTCTGAAAGGAAAAATAAACTTTGGTAAAATAAGTAAGTTACATATGTTGGTATTTAGTAACGTTGTAGTGAGTCTGCACTGAGCGTTATACAGTAAGAAGAGAAATCAAGAACTTGTAAGTCAATAGTTTGTTTTTTATTAAACTTTATTCTGTCTTACTAAGATATGTTTTCAATAAGATTGTACAGAAATTCCACGTCGTAACCCTTCTATCAAACGTACGTAATATTTCAAGATCTCCTGCCTGAGCGTCTCCACCTCTTACTCTTTCTCCATATAGTATCACTAGTGCGTAAAAACGAAATGTTGTCACTAGATGACAGTCATTGGGTTAGATGCTTTCAGACAGCTCGAAAAATCTAGCACAATAGCCAGAACACACCGATAAGAAGATTCATGCTGATTTCCCAACGTGGGCCCTCTGGCGGTACTTCTAGGTCAGTTCTGTGCAGATTAAGAAAATTTAAGAGAGGTAATCCCCTAGTCCTTTCAGTAAACGCACCTCATATTTCCGGATCTCTTGCACGAATTCCTCAACTTCCTTAATTTCCTTCTCAGTATCGTTGTAGTAGCCCGCGTCGTTCTTCAGGTTCATGCTGACTTTGCCGACGAGTGCCCTTTGGCGGTGCTTCATGGCACTCTTCGCAAGCTCCAAAGTTCCGTGCAGGTGGAGGGAGCCGAAGTAGCAAGCTGTTGTTGTGCCGTTTGTGAGCAGTCTTTTCTGAAAATATTATCTAGATGAGTTAAAAAGGTCAGGTATCCACTGTCATGTGAGTAGCTTAATCCACATTTTGTAATCGGCAACAAATGTAAGTATTAACATAAACAAATATTATTTTACTAAAAAAGAAAAGTGATGTGACGCAAAATGTAGCCTCTTTTGCTGGTGCCGGAATTGAATTGGTGCCGGCTAGATGGAATACAAATAATACTTTCAAAGGTTGTTTCTATAAAAAATATATATGGCCATCTAAATCCTAATGGTTAGCAGAATTGTAATTATAACCTTATTACGATTAAACTGTTTATTTCAAACGAGGGATACGGGACCATACTCTTGGCCTGAAAAGAGGAAGTTTACTTACAACAACTTTGTCATAAACAGAAGTTGCGAAATCCAAATCCCCGTATCGGCTTTCCAAAGGGAACGTATATTTTGCCAGCCACTCTAGCAAAGGCCGATCCAGCCCTAGCCCAATGTTGGGAAACTGCGGCGCGTGGGTGTGGCAGTCCACGAACCCTGGCATCACGAACTGCCCATCGTTGAGGTGGATTATTTTGAATTTCGAAAATTTTCCTAACTCTTTCAAAGTTTCATATTCGCTAGTTGTGCCTTTCTTAGTTATCTGCAAAAAAAAAAACAAGTCTGATAAAAATACATTTAAAAAATATAACAATAACTTTTGAACGGCCGAACCGATCCATCAAACATAGCTAAGAACCATTTCGAGAGACACTCGTAAGGCGTTTGATTAAGAAAAAACCGCATTGAAATCGGTCCATTTCCGTTTAGAAACTACGTTACGATGGCACAGGCAGACACAGAGACACGTAAAACTAATAACACCCCTATATACCCGGTTCAAGGTATGGTTTTAACTATAAATCAAGAATTCTATTATATAATTTATTTTTAATTAAATAAAATTAATTTGAATAAATCGTACTGACCCTATTTCCTTCACCTATCTAATCAGTTTCATAATAATAAATAACTAGTACTTAAATGAAAAACTTAAAATATTATAATAATGAATTTAATTTAATTTACCTTTCCATTTTCAACGACCAAAAACCCCTTCCAGACAGACAATTCCTTCAAAGAATTAGCAGAAGCAAACAAACCAAGAAACACAATTTGTTCGTCACCCATCCTTTGGTCAGTCCTTTCCGAAACTCGAATGACGAGTGAATGAACTAATATGATGATAACCTTATGTCCTCAATAGATGCGATGGCTACAATTTAACATGTTACGAGTTATTATCCGACCTTGTCAGATATCATGTAATGAAAAGAGACGCAATATTATTCCTAACAAGACTAACAAGGTGTAGGTTATCTTTATGTTTTGCTTTGATTATAGCGATTTAAAAAATAAATAACCAAGTTGAATATCAATAAACACTTCAAATAATCATTTTTTTCAAAATTGAATAAACAGCATTGAACTTTTCTTTTTTACATACGTTTTCGTGATGTGTGGTATTGTATTGGTACAATATCTATCGATATTACTAGTACTGAACTGTTTGGTGGTAGGTATCTACAAACATAGCGTAGGTACATACATGAAGCAAGCGACCGGCTAAGTTCACGTAGGTTCTCTTATGGTTCGTGTTAAAGTATCCAACTAGATGGCACTGTTGATGCATTATACCACGTGAAAGGGACATTCCTGTTATTATTTTAATTTCATTATACTAAAGTAATCTAGTAGGTATAGCCCGTGGTTCAATTTATTACGGGTACGTCCCTTCCAAGTTGTATGTAGTACTTATATTCTGGATTGACATTAAAAATAATGAAATTTTTAAATGGCAGTGGACACATTGCTATTTCAAGAATTCATTATTCTCATAATTTTTAAGCCATTACAGAACGTTTGGGTCTTACTTACGGCTTTGGGCTTAGTCTACCCTGCTAGAGTGATAAGTCGCGATAATGTATCTCTATTATACCAAATAACGAAAAATAACAATAGCAATAAAATATATGAGTGATTTAGTATTTACATTTCAGGTGAATGTAAATATATAAAAGCTTTGTTTTTACCCTTCAGAGAAATGCAACGCACTGCAACTATTGTCTATTGGTGGTCATTTTGTACAGCAACTGATGCCACGAATTGCGGACTTGTTCCGTTGCCTCCTGCCAGGGTAGGAACACTCCAAAACGGGAGTTTTGCAGCCATTCACGGGAGTTGGAGGTGGCTGCGCGGGCCAGGGACTCTTCCAGCCGGTTGTTCATCCGCACTGATTCTTCCAGAGCCTGTATAGTGTACGTTATTTTTATGTAAAGTACGCGTGGACCACATAGAAAAGTATAAGAACAATAATAATTACGCAGTACCGAAAGTATAGAGGGTAGTATACGTTTCGATGTGGCCCACTGTACTGTACTTGACTATCACAATGCCGGCCAGTAGTCGCACAGACTATCGGTTAACCATTATAGACCAAGGGGAAACGTGTGGCTGGCGTGGTATCTAAAATATATTTCTTGGAAAATAGAAATGTTGACTGGGTAAAAAAAATATACCTATTATTTTATTTAGTCCGTCAACTACATTTTATGCGGGTCTGGAGAAAAAAATACTTAGAATGTACCAGCCGCTTCTCTTTCCGCGCAGATTGTAGGAGCCGATCGAGGGAATGGGGAAAATGCAAATCATGTTATTAGGCGATGCGGCTAGCAACCCATCACTATTTAGATTCCTTCCCATCACTATTTGGCTCTATTTGCTTAGATCCGCAGGACTCAAAATGCTCAGTCTGCCCTATTAGGAATAAAGATATGGGTATGTCAACTAGATTATCCAAAAATAAAGGACCCATATTTTTTTCCTTGAGCAAAGTACGAGAGTAAAAGTTTTCGCTACGAAGTTTCGGAGTGGGAGTTACCTTTGGTTAAAAATCACTTTTACGTTACCTTTGGTTAAAAATCATAGCTGACCGTGACGTCACGCGAAATTTAAATGCGCTGTATCTTTGTCATTATTTGCTAATTAGGTACAAGCAAAAATTCGTTTTAATAATCTATCTAACGACCCAAAAAAAATTTTTCACTCCACATCCCTATTTTGGGAAGTCGCGCCTTTTGATTAGAATCAATATAATACGAATCGCTGTACTGCAATGATGACAACTAAAACTGGTGATGTCAAGGTTTATACAGCTATGATAATTAGTTCGTAGTCCAAACCTGGTTGAAGTAATAACCAGCAGACTTTCGGCAGGACAAGCTGCTGGCGTAAGCTTTCAGCAGCAGCCAGCGTGGAAAAATGGCGCGCATGAGGCGAGCGTCTTTCTCGAGGTTCGCGAGCTGCTTGTCAGCAATCGAACGTAACTCCATCAAATCTACCACCTAAAAGTTTTTAGACGATATAATAAATCCATTTTAAAATTAGGATAACTCCCAAACAAATCAGCAGTTACCTTCTTTAAATCATCAATCTTGCGAGCTAAACACTCTAACATCCCTTCAGCAAGTCTTAGGTAGCTCATTATCGTAGTGAGCGAGCCGTAATCCTCATGGGTGTTCATCCAACTCAACGCTTCCGTTTCAAATCGCTTAGCTTTCTTCTCGTAATCAGCTCGCATCCAATATGTCCACAACCCTAAAACCAGCCGGCGTCGACTCTGGCCCGCCGACCTTCCACTGAGCAGAGCATATTCTGCATAGCGACTTATTTCGTATGGGGATTCCAGTTGAAAGCCCGCATCCAAAATCAAGTCCATACAAAGAGCGTAGTACCAAGTTTCGAAGTCATATGACATTTGACTTTGTCCCATGTTCAAGCACAACTGCAGCATATTTATAGCTAAGTCAATGCGACGACGGGCTAGTAAGGTGTAAAATAAGTCTGGAATTATTTCTATGGAGATGGTTTCAGCTAGAAGAAAGCGGCTTATTGTGAGGGATCTAATACCTGCTCGGATGGCAGAGCTCAGCTCTCCTCGCACCATACGAGCGCGGAAGGTCACCAAGAAGAGTTTCCCGAGAGCACATAATTCGTCACTCTTTATTGGTTGAGGTAACTGCCTTATAGCCTGGATGGCCAGCTGTTCGATGTCCATCGTGGTCTCGGGTGAGTCGCGATCTAGTTCCACTTGCATCGCATTACTAAACGCATCACATATGTCGGTAACGCCACATTTAACTTTCATAATAATATCAATAGCCTGAAAAGCAGATATTCTTGCTGTTTTTTCGTCTCCTAACGTTGAGTAAAGTAATGTAGCTGTGTTCAAACAAAAAACTGAATCGGCTTCCATGTTCTCTTTATGCAAACGATAATTACGATTTTTTGATTGAATTTTTCTTATAATTTTGGTAAATGGTAAAAGATTTGAACCTGTGCTTAAATTAATATGGTATATTTTAACTGCAGTATTCATCACTACCTTGGCAGCTGCTAAATTACCGCCTAATAAATGTAAAGTTGCTCTTAGTGCATAGATTTGTCCCAAAAATCTTTGCCTTTCGTATTTGCTTATTGACGAAGTTTCACTTATTTCGTCATCCTTACAAGAAGTCTCAGCTATCTCGAGTTTTGGAAAACAATCTTGTATGTTATTATTAAGCAAGCTTAAGTTACAGTATTTGATCAAAAATTGTATAGACTTTGCTTTCATTTCGGCTTGTTGCGCGTGATGTATGAGTTGTTCACAAATTTTAACACTTAAATCTGCACAAGTACATTTTTTAAAATTTGTTTGTGATACGCCTTTTTCAACTTTTATACAAAATGAATTGCGCTTTTTGCCTTTATTGTCTGCTATTAAATTGTCTTTGCTATCGATGATATCAAGTTCTCGCCAATCACTCCAATCGCAGGCCTCTGTTACAGCTCGAAACATATCAAAGACATAATTCTTGTCTTCATCTTCAGAGCTTCTTCTTCTAAAAAAAAGTCGAGACATGGTAACTCGTTTCATAGTTACACTTTTGCTATTATCCCTGCTTTTTAATATAGACGTGAAACCAGGACCATTACGATCTATATCCTTACTATCTTCTTTTACCTGTCTAACATTACTGTAACTACTGGCTTTCCTATTGGTTTGACTTGGCCTTATTTGGAATTGGTCAGTACCGATAGACTCAGATTGAGTTGCTTTCACATTCTGACTTTCGTAATTTTTGTATGATAAACTGCGATCCGATTCATCAGAATCGTCGTCATCTGATTCACGTTTGCTGTAATTTTTGGGCCTGAATTCGAGTGACTCAAAACTACTGTTACTCATTCTTACACTTTCTGCATCAGAAAAGCTATCCCTACTTTTAGGTTGTATTATTGTTTGTGGACCTCCACAATCTGGGCACTTAGGAGTATTACTTTCTAAATAATGAACGATCCGAGAATGGAATTCTTTCTTTTGGTTCATTGGTAGTAGCTCGTAACACGTTTTTTGGGAATTTCTATGTCGAAATTTCATTATTTTGCAAAAAGCATATTTGGGAAGATTTTCGTTGCTTTCTGGATCATGCTCGAACGGACATTCGCAAGCTAAGCCTTCATGGAATTGAGTTGTTGAATAAAAGCTAATGGCTGACGGAGCTGATGAAAATTTTGGCGCCCACTTGCTATAAGCGTTGGCGCATGTAAAAATTCTGACAGAAAAAAGCCTTTTGATAGCTTTTGCAGTCGTTATGCTATTATTTTCATACATAATACTTTCTAAAAGATCTCTACATATAACATTCCCGATGACTGACGATATCTTCAGTAAAAGTTGTTGATATGGAGTTAGAGAGTCTATTTGCATCATTACTAAGGCATCCATATTTTGTACATTTATATTTGTTTTTAATTGTTCTTTCTGAGTTACTAAACATATGCCTAATTCCCCTATGTCATCTTCCTTAAGAAATTCGTCAAGGAGTTCTTGATCTTCAGAGTTTACGGCTTGAGGGTGTAGCAATTCTGGGTCTGGAAATTGCAATTGTGCTTCTTCGAAATTATTAATTTCATCCTCAGGAACCTTTTTTATTTCAAGAGCTCCACTTGAAAATAAATGTACAATAAAGTTCTCTACAACGCCGGGAATTCCATTACATTTTATTTTTAGTGTTGAACATAAATCTGTGGGTACTGCCTGAACGTCTAGAATTTGACATGCTAAAGGAGGAATCCAATTTTGAGATAAATTTCCTAAAACTATTTTTCTTACGCTGTTGCTAATAAATACCTCATATAACCAATCACTGCCCGGATTAAACTTTCCACGTGTAGCAGTACAAACTGTGAAAAATTTTATGGATTTGAACATAATTGAAATATATTCCCAAGAGTTTGCATCCAAATTTTGTAAATCATCTAAAAAGATTACGTGAACACCTTGTATTGCTTTAACTAACTTTGCAAACATTTGTTTTGCTTTTTCACTTCTATTATCATCAGTTAAATTGTTTACCCCTTCGTGATATGCGAAACGTACTTTGATAATGTTATTTAAGTAACAAAGATCTTCATCATAAACTTTGAGCAGCTGAACAATTTTTTCTTCTTTTATAAATCCTTCTGTTATATCTTCCACTTCCAATATTTGATTGATTATTTGACTCAAAGCTAAATATGAAGTTGCCGAATGTATAGACGTTAAATGAATAAAGGTAACCTTATATTTATTATTTCGAGCATAACGCGCCATCCATTCTAATATTCGCGTCTTTCCAATGTGTGGCTCGCCAACTAACAGAAGAGCATCAAAATCTCTGTGAATTTCAGAATCTCTGAGCCAGGCTTTAAAGTATTCCATTTCATCCTCACAATTCAGTAGAGGTGGTACCATTGGTATATCGTGTATCTCTTTTTCCCTTATATCTTCTGTATATTCATATATGTTGCCAACGCATCCTATACCCTTTAGGTCTATTTTAGGCATTAAAGTAAAACCATTCTTTGACATTTTACTTTTTACAAATGTGTTCTCGTCACATGTTACTTTATTTCTAAACGCGCACATTAATCTTGCTGCTTTGTTGACCGTAGCCCCAATAACTGTAAATTCTCTTCGTAGTGGATGTCCGACTACTCCGCAGTAAACCTGGCCTGTAGTCACCCCTATCGACACGTCCTTTACTCCGTCTAAAGCTGACACGGACCTTCTAATGCCATAAGCACATTTCAATGCCGCTTGAGCTTCAGATTCATGTTTAAATCCACGTAATCCGAATACTACTAGGATCATGACATCCTTATCGAATAGAATTATTTTATTTACACAGCCCATTGATTTATAAACAATTTCACAGGTTATTTGATAAGCGTTGTTGACTATTGTTATTAATTGCGGGAAGGGACAAGCTTGTGGTTTTAAAGTAACAAATAAAATTGAGACCTGTCGCATTTCAGTCAAATATTCTAGCGGCTGATGAGCATCTACTTGAGTAAGAACCGGTCGGATCATAAATTTACGTATCTTAGAGCCGATTTGCTTTTCTTCTGCTAGTAGAATAGTTTTACGGACACTTAGTATTTCACTATTCTTTTGTGCATCTGATGTCGTTAAATTTTTAGATGAATCAAAAAAATCTGCGGGAAGATTTTCAATTGAAGTGAAAGTTTTTTTGATTTTTCTAAGAGCGGCGCCAAAGCCTGAAAAAGGTTTTGATACGTCGTTTTCTCGTGGATCGTATAATATGGCTTTAATGGTGACATGACCATCGGGATGGGCAATATGGTCATAATTTCTTGAGTAACAGTGACCCCAAGCAGACGGCGTTAATTTCACTTCTCCAGAAGCGCAAACACTTTCGGCAAGTTTTGCTTCGATCACTGGTAGTCCAAATATAATGTAATTCATATCTATACCAGTTCCGATGGGAGAAAACAGGAGGTTTCCAGCTGAGATTGCTAGTTTAACTTTCAAATTCACTTTAACATCAGTCTCATATGAGGAGAATGAATGTTGTATTATTAAGGCACATGCGATAACAGTATGAATGGTGTGGCTTAAGAAAGACTTCTTGTCTGTCTTCCATAGTGCTAGAAAAGCATCTCCAGCAAACTTGAGAATGTCTCCTCCGTGGCTGTAGATGAGCTCGGTGAGGGAGCCGAGGTATGTGTTCAGCGTCACTGTGAGACGGTACGTGCCTCCCTTTCCGAAGTTGTTATATCTTTCAGAGAGTGCCGTGTACCCGGAAACATCCGCCATTAGTAGAACTCCAACAAATCGCCTCGGGTTTGCGGGATCGAAACTGAAATAAACGCTGTAACTATTTAGGCTGCATAGGTTTTTACCTTAGCAACCTAGCTTAGTATAGAAGAAGAAAAAAATATAGAAATATAAAAATAAAATTAGTCTATCACAGTCTAAATTTATTTGTGTGCTAAATTTGTAGGTATTTATAATTTTATTTATTCCTACCGATATAACTATAGTTAGTCAAGAACCTATATTTATAAAGAGATTTATAAGTTGTATTTACTTATCCATTAACAGTATTTCATCAGGCACCAGTGTAGATAATATCAAGGTTTGTTTTGTTGATAATTCTGCATCTATATCTTGATCAGCGCTGTCTTCGCTCTTCCGCTCGAAACACTCCTGCATGAAGTCCTTGATCTGATGGTATTCCGTCTCAGATTCCTCTTCGGAAAGTATGTCCGCTTCCCTCCTAGACATACGTCTTCCGAACTGCCGCCAACGTTCCGAATTCAACACTATACTCATAGAATTCCGCCTGGACCGACGAGTTTTTCGGAAATTCATCTTGAGTTTATTTTTACTTGAATTTTGATTATGTGTCCAAAAAGATATCTACACTTCGAACTTCGCTTAAAACCTATTGTCATATAAATCTATAAGGTCTTGAAATCAATTTATTCTCTTAAAATTAACGCCTATGATACAGGAACCTGTCAAAAATTATATTGAAAATTATTATGGCAGTAAAAAAATAAATCTTGATTATGATGATTGTGACACATTACAAAAAGCAAACAGATTATATTTAATAAAAAAACACAGGTCTATGAATCGATTAAGAACTTTTTAACCCCCAATGCAAAACGAGAGGTGTTATAAGTTGGACATGCGTGACTGTGTATCTGTATGTCGGTCTGTGGCATCGAAGCTCCTAAACGAATGGACCGATTATGATGCTTTTTTTTATTTAAATGCTGACGATCGGGTTGGTTCATATCTTAGTTACAGTTGTGTTGGGGTTATTATGTTTTTTTATTTTTTGTTCTTGCTGAAGTCTGCAGCTGTCTCACGAAGCACAGGCATCTTGTTTTTTTATTATTATTAGATAGCCAATGGAAGGCACTTTTATGGTCCAACTAGCTTTTGCCCGCGGCTTCGCTCGCGTAGGGGTGTAATTTATCAAAATCCTTTCTTAGGTTCGGTTTAAAATTGACAAAGTGTCATACAAACTTTTTTCCCCTATTTTATCCCTTGGGGGTAGAATTGATCAAAATCCTTTCTTAGCGGATGCCTACGTCATAACATCTACCTGCATGCCAAATTTCAGCCCGATCCGTCCAGTGGTTTGGGCTGTGCGTTGATTGATCACTATGTGAGTCAGTCAGTCACCTTTGAGTTATATATTTAGATTCAGCCCGTACGCAGACTTGCTCACTGAGTTATAGACCTCTCTGCGTGATGATTTTAGATAAGGTCAAGGCTTCAAATACCGGTATATATGGGGACCAGTTAATTAACCTTGGTGCGGTACCGGTTACAGACATAGTACCTGTACTTTTTACCGGTAGGTATTATTTTTCCGTCAGTATCGGTACTATACCAGTAACCGAGAGAGAAAGCAGATACCAGCACGTACAATCATAAGCAGGATAGCAAGCAGATACCGGTACTAGTACCTGTACCTGGAGGAGTACCGGTACCCATCTAGTACAGGTACCCGGGTACCGAAATGAACAGGACCTCTAAATACCGGTACAGAACTTGTACTTTTGGTACTGGTTCCAAGCCTTGGTTAAGGTACACTTCGAAGTTGAGCGGTAAGTGGCAAAGCATGATAAGCTCAGTTCAGTTCACTTATTGCGCGTACCTTTGATACATCTATGTTCCTATTGCTAGCAAGTACTTAAAGGAAATGGAAAGTATACTTACTATGGGCAGTTTCCTTCACCATTAAGTAATTAAGATATCATCGAGTAAAGTGCAGTGATAATGAACGCAATGAAGATAAATTGCAGAAGCAATAAACCTCTTAATGAAGTGATTAATTTAATAAACAACAGTAATGTATTTCACCCTTGTGCTTTCACGAGAGCATCTTTGAGAGTCTACTATTGGTGATAAGTGATAAGATATTTTTACACAAGCACTTGTCGAGTGATAGGTAATACGTTTGCAAATAAAATAATGCCGGCCAAGTGCGAGGTGAACTTGCGTGGAGAGGGTTCCGTACAATGCCAAAGTTTTAAAATTTATATAAAATATCACATTTGAAATCGTCTTAGTAAGACGCGAGTTAACTAATAGTAGTGCTATCTTGTGGTGTTTTAGTGAACTATTTTCCGAAAAATACGTTCTCTTACGGAAAATAGTTTACCACTTTATTTTCAACTGACATAGGAAGGAAATGGTCAATTTTCGTCTTCTTGCATAAATAAAATCAAAACTATTTTGATTTTACAAAAATTTAAATAAACACTTACATTTGATATATGACACAGTAAGGTTTGAAAAACTTTTTTTATTTCCCGTTTTGTCCCCCCAAAAAGACCTTATTTTAAATAAAACAATTATTAACTTTGCACATCTGTGTTTGGGTCATAGGATTACACCATCCGAATAAACTTCACCTGATTTGGTCCAGTAGATTCGGAGAAAATTGGCTCTGACAGACAGACGGATAGACAGACAGATAGTACGAGTGATCCTATAAGGATTCCGGTTTTTCATTTTTGTACGGAACCCTAAAAACATTGGTTGGTTTCCATGCTTTCCATTTATATTACGATATATTTCTTCCTTTTAATCCCCGACGAAAAAGAGGTGTTATAAGTTGGACGTGTCTGTGAGTCTGTGTATCTGTGTGGCTGTGTGTCTGTCTTCTAACGCCCTAAGGAATGGACCGATTTTGTTAGTGTTTTTTTTTGTTTGAAAGCTAACTTGATCGACATGCTTCTTAGCTATGTTCGATGGAATTCGGTTCAGTAGTTTAAAAGATATGGGGGTGAAACTGGGGTTTAGCAATCCAAAGTATACAAATATGCCTGAGTGGGTTATCAAATGAAAGGAGTTTTGTAGATAAAGAAATCGGGCTTTTATTAAAAATCGGTTCAGCCATTCTAAGGGTATTGGGGGTGAACCTTTGAAAGTCGGGGGATTTTTAATTTGCTTGGCAAAATAAAATTGTTCAAATGAGGATTAAAATAAATAATAATAAAAATAAATTTATTGCGGACAGGTACACTACATATACAGAGTATACAAACTTAAATAGGTAGATACTAATTTGATGGTGGAAATTTAAATGACAAAGTGTTGGTGGTAGGGTGGGGGAACCAGGCGAACTGACAGTACCAGAGCCAAACTAGGACCAGCCTGTATTTTGGAGGGCTGCCCATTCACCAGGCCTCGCACCATCCCACCACCATTTATACATTTGTAATTAGGTAGGTACTCGTACCTTAATTCTTAACGCTGCAAACAGGAAACGCTTATTTCTTAAACTAGTCTTACTGTTATTTGAGAATAAGACATAGGTATAGGATTTAAAGAATTTCAAGAATTCAAGAATTTTTAATAACATTTAGGATTATAACAGGGACACAAACCTGGCAAACACTTAAATCTAAAATAAACTTTGTTTTACATGTGAAATAATAACTATATGGGTGGTATCCAAAAAACGAGTTAGGTATGTACTTATCGAAATATTTAAGTATAGAAGTACACTAAGGTACTAGGTATACCTATAGGTTCATAGATAAAATGAACAAGTGAAGATCTGAAACCGGGAAGTTGGTTAGATTTAACTATATAGCAAGTTTTGACCCAAAAAACATACATCTTTATTGCAAGTTAAATAAAAGCGTATATCTTGTTGAACCCCTATTTTATAGCTTTCGGTAAATACTTGTATACAAAGAGAAACACATGCTTCTAGGCCCCTGTTTTTCCAGCCGCGTTCAACGGTTCATCAATACTCGTAATGTAAAGATTATATTGATGTGCTAGTGATCACGTATCTATGAATGATGAGTCTATTCATTAATTTTAGTCTCATCCAAGCAATTATTTTTATCAATTAAAGCGTATTGAACTATTAACAAATTAATCTACTGCATCATTACGCGGTAAGGTCTTATGGCGACTGCATACTACTCAGAATACAGTATTCAGTTGAGCGCCGTCCTTTGACTTGGTAACACTTGTTTCATATGCAGAGAATCGTTCGCGTGTCCTCAATATGGACCTCAACGGCCATTCGTTTTTGGACAGGGTCCTGCAGATAGTGAAGGACGAAAGCTCTGATGATAAGCCCTTAATACAGTTCAAACATCCTAAAGAGTTGGAAGTAAGTATGTTTTACATTTCTCTTTACTTTCTTCTTTTTGACTTTATCATAATTTCTTATTTGGGGTCGGCATAATATTGTAACAACTACTCGTTTTAATATTTTTTTTAAATAATTTCATAACGTGTTTAAACCGTACCTCAGGGTAACGTTGAAGTGACAAGTCCGGCATATCATGGACTTCTTGGATATTCAGAACAGTGAACAACAAAAGAATATTTACTCGCTCGCTAACTAAATTACAAAGAAATTGATGCCAGAGAGACACAATTTGTGTCATCATCGTACTTAAGGTGTGGAATTTTTCATGAGAATATCGTAGCTACCACTTTGATCAGCGATTTTTGTCATTGACTGTACTCACTAATCTTGTCGGGAAGTATATTAATCATAATATGGTTTGTGATAAGGACTTAATGGTAATGGTACTGTAGCCATAATCTTAGTTTATAATAATAATAATATAATATAGTTATAATTGTATATAAATAATATATATATATATATATATATATATATATATTAATATTAAATCATAATTACGCTGATTTTGTTGTTTATCATAAGTACACATTGTCATACACTATATAATTATAACTATATTATATTATTATTATAAACTAAGATTATATATATGTATATATATATATATATATATATATATATATATATAATCTTAGTAATAATGATTATGTAAAAAAGCATTATTTCAAACTATAATATTACAAATATTTTTATGAGAATCATTAGAGACCCAATCTTGTCCAGCATCCAGCAATCAATAAATTGGCGATGAGATAAAAACATAAAACCTAAAGTACAGATTCGTATGAAATTAGAAGCAGAGCTAATAAACCACACAACAATAATAATGCGACACTTGGAATCTCGCTTCATCATAATTACCAAAACCAAAACATATCATCTTTGATGGACATTGCATTAGGTAAACCCTGGCGTTGTACTAGTCGCTTTTGCTTCCGAGCACTGGATTGGTCCTCTCATTTATCTGATTTTGATGAGGCTTTTCTTATTGAATTGAGTATACTTATCTACTTTGGAAAATATTTTGACAGGTCTATCGATTTTAATTTTGGCGATTTTATTTTTATTTGTAAGTATATTTATATCATGCTTTATCGATGTAGCAATTAATTGCCTTTGAACATTAAACTTCTTTGAGAAAATAAAGAAATTCTTTTATAACCTACATACTAGCAATAAACTAAAGTTAGTATTTTTTTTTTCAAAATTTTTGGGTCAGTAGTTTCGGAGATCAGGGGTATGGTCAATTTTCGTCTTCTGTCATGAATAAAATCAAAACTATTTATTTTACAATAATAACAAAAATATATTTGAGATCCAAATAACGAACCTTTTCATTTGATATGATCCTTATTTTAAATAAATATTTATTTACTTTGCACATCTGTGTTTGGGTCATAGGATTGCACTATCCTACCGAATTTTACCTTTTTTGTCCAGTAAATTCGGAGAAAATTGGCTGCCTGTGACGGACGGACGGACAGACAGATGCACGAGTGATCCTATAAGGGTTCCATTTTTTCATGTTTTATACGGAACCTTAAAAATGGTACAAACACATTAAGTATTTCGAGCGTAATCGTGGCACATACGTCTAACAGACATCCGGACATCCACGATTACCACGAACAATTTTTTTAAATCATCTTTTTTTTACAATATGCAACAAAAACCCTGTCCGATCCTTGTAGGAGCAACTCAGACCGTCAATATGAACAACTTTTCCTATGGGATCAATGCTTGAAACTCTATAATAAAATCGTCATTTTTATACAAACTGCCGGGCCGGCCGACCACTTACACTGTATGAAAATATAGATTTTTATTTCGAGTTTCAAACATTGATCCCATAGGAAAAGTTGTTCATATTGACGGTCTGAGTTGCTCCTACAAGGATCGGACAGGGTTTTTGTTACATATTGTATGTAATGCATGGCAAATATTTTCTACAAGTATTCAATGTGTTTATAAAAGTCATATACTAGAGCAATTTGAATATAATAGAGACAATTTAAGCCCAGAAAAATGCTTTACCGTGACATGTTAACACTTGACAGTAGAGACGTGCAAGATTGGCAGGCGTGTAGATGAAGTAAAAATAGGTATTTTCTGAATTTGAAATGGGTCCATTCAATCGCAGGGTTGCCGATGTGCTACATCATGAGTTCACAGTTGGAGTTGGTACTACTTAGTTGATATGGTGTAGTTTGTATGACACGTGTACCATGTTTACAATCGTATTCGTCGCACGCTTCGCAAACTGACACCGTTCCCAAGCACTAAGAATGTATTATTTATAGAAAATCGCAGCATATTGACATATAGAAACCATAGAAGGAATGGTTTGAAGATTATGTTGTATGAAAGACAGACGGAATTGTACAGACAAGTAAATAACTATTATACCTTTTGTTCCCTATATCGGCTTTTGTTATCTATTATATGCGAAAAGCCAGTGGTAGGTTTCTTTTCTCTCAGAACAAATATTATGGTTTAGGTACTTAGGTACATAAAACATCGAATGGGAAAAAGAGTCTAAATCTCGTTGTCTTTTAATAGGCGACCTTGTCCTATTGTGAATAATTAGAGTATAATCTCTTTTTAAGTAAATTGTTAAATATACTACGAAAGGCTTCAAAAATAGGTTAAAAGGGCCCTGCGTTTCTTTTGTCTTATCTTTGGGGCCACTACTAGTATATTCTAAATCTTTGTTTGGGCCACTTTAGTGACTCCAAATTTACAATCACGTTTGTCACCTATATCTGTTTTACAAAACTGAATCAGAATTACGTAATTAGGTCAAACACTATAACATCTTTCTTACTTCACCTTTGTCCTTTACGGCGTAGGGAGAGCGAAGGGTCGCAAAAATCAAAATGATAACAAAATGGTTTGCGTAAGGCCTCAATCCCTACATGGACATCTTCATAGGCACATCAACTTTGACAAATGACTCATCATCATCAATTTATTTAAGAACTATGTTTTTGTCGGTGGAGTATTTTCTATGCCTCCCGATCTTCACCTAAATGCTTGACCTTCCTATACGACACGACTTCTGCCTTTTTCTTTACTTCATCCATGAACATCCTTCTTGGCCTTCCCTTTCCTCTCCTCGTCTCTATCTTTTCTTCCATGATGTTTCTGATGAAATTATCGTGTTGTATGTCCAAACATTTTTCCTCTTCTTACATCGATTGATAAACGACTAAAGAAACTAAGTAAAATTATTTCAGAAATTAGTTGACCTGGACATATCGGTAGGTGTGAGTGACGAGGAACTAGAGAAGTGCGTGAGGACAGTGCTGCAGTACAGCGTGAAGACGAACAAGCCCACTTTCCGCAACCAGCTGTACGGGGGCTGCGACCCGTACGGGCTGTCCGGCGCCTGGATCGCTGAGGCCTTCAACACCAGTCAGTAAGTTTCTATATAAACATGTACATACCAGGGATGTTACGAATGTCAAATTTTCTAAATTCGCGAATGCGAATACGAATGTTTGGGCTGCGAATGTGTGAGTGCGAATGTAGACATTGAGCATTACAAAATAACATACACATGAATTAATAATCAATCATTTTTATTATTTAGGCGTAAAAAATCGCCATATTTTTGATTTATTTCCCTGTGCCATAATGAAAAACTGTCTTATTAACCCACAATCATTTAAAATACAATAATCTATTTGTTCACCTAATAAGCGATCGCAGCAGACTGCAACTAAAACAAAATAAACCAAGTAATCACAAAAATCTCACGTGAAATAAACGCTCCTATTAATTGAAATAATCACGTTATGTACGAATCATCGGAACGCAGAGTTGTGGCGCGGTGGCGTGTCAACGGGGCCGATGGTCATGACCTGGGGTTTTACTCCAAAAGCGGTACACAAGACCAACGTTACTCCGTATTCGCTTTTCAGTTTTAAGCAACATTGAGCAATAATGTATAAATTGGCACTTTTCTCAAGTTACCTGAGTGACAGACACCAGAGGGTAAAGATTGATAATCTAATATCTGACGAACTCCCCATAACGCATGGCGTGCCACAAGGCAGTATACTGGGCCCTACGCTATTCCTCGTCTATATCAACGATCTCTGTCAACTTAAAATCCCCAACTGTATTTTTTTCACATTTGCAGACGACACTGCATTAGTCTTCTCCTGTAAAACATGGGATGAGGTGTATCATAATGCTCAAATCGGTTTTGATACTGTTTCTACTTGGGTAAGCAATAATTTGCTTACATTAAACATATCGAAAACCAAATACATGTTTTTCGCCTTAAATAAAACTCAATGGCCTACAAACTGCTCTATTACTGCTCATACATGCACACGTGATGATCGTAGCTGTGCTTGTCAAGTTCTTGAGCAAGTGGTTACTACAAAATATCTCGGAGTAACAATTGACACCGCGCTTACCTTCGAACCCCATCTACAAGCGCTAGCTACAAGACTGCGTAAACTTATTTACATTTTTAAAAATTTGAGACACGTAGCAGATCGTAAAATACTAAGAATGGTGTACCAATCATTATGCCAATCAATAATCGGTTACTGCATAACCACCTGGGGTGGAGCTTCTAAAACAAAAATTATTGAAGTTGAGCGTGCCCAGCGTGCTATACTAAATGTTGGCGCATTCCAAAGACAAAAATTTTTTTTTTCTCAATGTAGGATAAATTTATCTCTTATTGAAGGTCATTTTTTTAAAAATATTATTTTAGTGCAAAAGCAAACTACTAGCGTTTCGGAACGACCACTGCTGGCAAGATTACGCCGAAAGAAACCCAGTTCAGTATTGGTCCCTACCCAGCCTGATGGGCTATATTACAGTTACAATACATATTAACACTTTAGCTAGGTATACATTATACTATATATTTAAACAATTTCTTCACTTCCGTCACCCCACCTTTGAATTATATCAAAAGTGGGAAGTTCTTACAGTAAGGCAAATGTTTGTCCATTCTATAATACGCAGAATGCACTCCCAGGGCGGGTATAGACCGAGTTTGTATGCTGGCAAGAGAAGGAACGCTACTGTCTGTACCACTAAAAAATTTAAAAGTTTTGCAAAAAGGTTCTACTGCTTCTTGGGAGCATATCTCTATAACAAGGCCAATCAATTATTAAATATTTACCATTTGAGTAGAAACCCATTCAAAAAAGCTCTTACCAAGTGGCTAATAACACTTGACTACGACGCTACAGAAAATTTACTCAAAGTAATCTCATAAATTATGAGGCCTTTGCACAGCAGTGTGACCCATGACGGCTCAAAATAAACTCAGAATATAAATAATAATCTCATTCATTAGGTCCCTGTAACTCTCCAAAACCCAATATCACAGTTTGACATCTAGCACTCTAAAATTATTGTGACGCCATTTAAGACTAGAAATTTTCACATATTATTTACACACACACACACACACACGCACACACGTACACCCTCACACTTGACTCAAACCATACATCTCACCACACTGTCTCTCTAATAGGTTTAAGCATAAGAAATCTTTTGTAGTCTATAATTTTGTTTTTGTTTTTATTTTTATTTTCAATTAATCTTAACGCCTAATGTGTACTATATAGTCTTACATTAAACCTAGGGTGGAGGGAGTCTGGTGACTTGTAATACAGGTGGGCATCTACCTAGCTCAGGCACCAGTTCTCTCCTCTTTAAAGGTCATTAACTTTGGTTAATGACCTTTAAAGTGTAATATATTATAGACTAGCTGATGCCCGCGACTTCGTTCGCGTGGACTTTATGACTCCGGCGTATTAATATAAATAACAACGAATGAGAGAGAAAGATAGAGAGAGATAAGAAAGTACTTGTAACAGTGTTAGGAGTTAAAAGTCAATATTATTTTAATTCTTTCCTTCGGGAGCCAATATGAAAAGAGCTGAAGTGTTACTAACCCTGGAGAAAGCCACATTAAGTTGGCCATGCGAAAAAGCAGTCTTCAGATCGACATCAGCAGCTTTAAGCCTCTAAAACTGTGACTTATTTTCATAGGAAAGCAAGTAAACACTGTGTATTTGTAAAACTGTGTATTTTCAAAAGGAAAATTGTTATACGCGGAATAAATACAGTTTCACTGGCACCACTCACAGTATACTTTAAGTGTCTCAGCAGACTATGCCGAAGTTTAGCGGCTAAAGTTCGGTGGGGATGACACACTAAATAAGCTGAAGTTCAGCCGCTGAAGTTCGGTGGAAACGCCGGACTGTAGTGATGTGCCGATATGAGAATTTAATCTTCCGTCTTTGGCGCGTCTGCGGCGAACGGACACGGGAGCGGAAGAGGGAACGGAAGTGGAAAAGGGAACGGAAGCGGAAGCGGGAGCGGGAGCGGGAGCGGGAGTGGAAGTGGCAGCGGCGGCGGAGGCGTCGGCGGCGGCGGCGGCGGCGGCGGCGGAGGCGTCGGCGGCGGCGGAAGCGGCGGCGGCAGTGGCGGCGGCGGCGGCAGCGGCGGTGGCGGCGGCGGCGAGAGTGGGAGCGGCGGCGGCAGTGGCGGCGGCAGTGGCGGCGGCGGCGGCAGCGGCGGTGAAGGCGGCGGCGGGAGCGGCGGCAGCGGCGGCGGCGGGAGCGACGGCAGCAGCAGCGGCGGCGTCGGCGGCGGCAGCGGCGGGAGCGGCGGCGGGAGCGGGAGTGGAAGCGGGAGCGGGAGCGGGAGCAGGAGTGGGAGCGAGAGCGGAACGGGTACGTGAACGGGTACGTGGAAGAGGGAACGGGAGCGGGAGCGGGAGCAGAAACGGCAGCGGCGGCGGCAGCGGCGGTGGCGGCGGAAGCGGCGGCGGCAGTGGCGGCGGCGGTGGCAGCGGCGGTAGCGGCGGCGGCGAGAGCGGGAGCAGCGGCGGCAGTGGCGGCGGCGGCGGCGGCGGCGGGAGCGGCGGCGGCGGCGGCGGTGGGAGCGGCGGCGGCGGGAGCGGCGGCGGGAGCGGAAGAGGGAGTACGGGTACAGGTACGGGTACGGGTACGGGTACGGGTACGGGTACGGGTACGGGTACGGGTACGGGTACGGGTACGGGTACGGGTATGGGTACGGGTACGGGAACGGGTACGGGTACGGGTACGGGTACGGGTACGGGTACGGGTACGGGTACGGGTCCGATTCAGGCAAAAGCATCGGAAGTTCGGCATTATGTGTTGCTAGTAATGCAAATAACATTGCAGGCATGCATTGGCTGAAATTCAGCCGCTGAACTTCGGCATACAGTGCTGAGACACTAAGTTGGGTTCCGTTACACAGTTTCGGCGGAGTCAAATTGCGCATTCGCATTATTGGCCCTCCGACATTAAGACTTATTTTGTGAGCCGAGAGTCCATTTGCTGCAAGTGAATTAAGAAACTCAACTGGATAATTGGTGGTGTCGTCAACAACTCTATCCAAAAAATTAACAATAATTTGCGTCATAAGTTCTATAATAATTGATTTTTAATTTTTTGGTGTCAATATGGCGCGTTCACATATCCAAGAATTATTCTGGTGTGTTATGCTCTGAAGGTCCGCAAATTCTGAACTTATAAGTTCTTCTTCGGACGAAACAACTTTTTTTTGGAAAAATTTTCAATGTACAGTCACATTTTTTACTCTTTTATTTGTAGTATAGATTTAGTATGTTTTTGTTCAACGACAACAAAAAAACATCATCTATAAAAATTTCAACTGTCTAGCTATAATGGTTCATGAGATACAGCCTG
This sequence comes from Acrobasis suavella, assembly GCA_943193695.1. Classification (NCBI taxonomy): domain Eukaryota; kingdom Metazoa; phylum Arthropoda; class Insecta; order Lepidoptera; family Pyralidae; genus Acrobasis; species Acrobasis suavella. The sequence goes on from OW971928.1 coordinate 39,530,639, forward strand.
GTGACAGACAGACAGACAGACTAACAGTCGGACGGTCTAAGTAATAGGGTCCCGTTTCTACCCATTTGGGTAAGGAACCCTAAAAATCGAATAAAATAAGTATTTATGGGGGGCTCCCATACTACAAACGTGATTTTTCATAGATTATGGTACGGAACCCTTCGCGCGCGTCCGACTCGCGCTTGGCCAGTTGTATTATAACTCAACAAAAAGTTCTCATCAGACTTAACAACTTTTGCTAAGGCGGCATTTTAATATTTTTTATAGTTTAGCTGGACCATTATAGTTCTGCATCATGTGTTCCATTTTCCAAAATCAATTATAGCCTATATGTTGCCCAGGCTTCACAGCTATATAACAAAAAAAGTTTCATTCGAATCCGTCCAGTATTTCCGGAGATTAGCGTGTACAAACAGACAAACAGACAAACAGACAAACAGACAAACAGACAGACATTTTTTTTTTATTTTCTTACTCTATTACTATATGTCCATCGCCACAAATATTTTTTTTTGAAAAATTTTCAATGTACAGACACATTTTACTCTTTTATTATAGTATATAGATAATATTAACTTTACATGTACCTTTTCTGGAGATGAAAATAAACGAATTTTATTATTTTATTATTATTATATTATAAAAATAGAGTCTAATTTGGTTTGACATAGAAATTAAACGTCACTTTCGAACAACTATCTTCGAGGGTTATGGAATAACCCTCCTGCACATATTCACATTCGCAGAACATTCGCATTGATTGATGCGAATGCAACATACCCACCCACTAGATGGACAGATGATCTGAGCAAGGTTTGCAGGAAGGCGCTGGATGTAGGCCACATCCAATCGGTCGTTTTGGAAATCCTTAGGGGATGCGTATGTCCAGCAGTGGACTTTCTGTGGCTGATATGACGATGATGATGATGATGCGAAATGCGAATGTCGATGCGAATGTTTAAAACGATGCGAACCATTCGCATATGCGAATGCGAATATTCGTAGCATCGAGTATCACGTCCTTGTCGCCAATGGGGTAGATGGAGCATTTTAGATAGTCTCTAAGCAGACAGAGCCCAGGGCAACAAGACTCAAAGGCCACTCTTAGCGTGAAGGTGGGCGAGAAATAGAACGTAGAAGTTGCTGGCCGCATCACCAATTAACCTGATTCACATTTTCGCCCAGTCTCTCGGTCGGTTTTTTTTAATCTGCGGTGGAAGAGAAGCATCTGGTACTTTTTAAGTTTTTACTTTTCTCCCAGACTAGCGTGGAAGATATAAGATTTTTTTTTTAATTACATCATGTTACCGAAATCTCACTTGTTATTTCAAAATAAAAAAAACTTGAGAGGTGTCAAGAGACACCCGGATGGAACGAACTAAAATATAAATAGGTCTAAATTACATTCAAACTCTTTTCTGCGTTCTAAAATCAAGTTTTTATGATCTTTATAAATTTGAATGAACAAAAAGTGTCGTTACAACTTTTGGTCTTATTTTTTTCCTTCTAGCTCCCTTTCGCAACGCGCGATATGGAACTTCGTTTTTTTGAAGGATTATCTAGTGCCTGGCCAAGACAAAATTTTTAATTGATGTCTCCGTTTCCTATCAAATGATTTATTTCAAATGGGGGCATCACTGGACCCCGTAAAATTCAGGTATCCCCTTAATATATGCAACTTCTTTGAAATAACATAATTTCGCCAATATCTTACAATACATGCCGTTTCAAAATAAAAGCTAGACTTCGTTTGTATGGGAAAGTCTGATTCTGTCTAGGGTAAGGGGACTCTTAAGATGGTTTTGAAGATTTTAACCATAGCAGTGTGTTGTGGTTTCCGGAGTAGATTAGGACCAATTCTCTCTCGTCTTGTGGATGTCTAAGGGGCAACTAAAAGACTAAGCAAAAACATCTAAGTGCCGGACCAGACGACACGCAAGTTGCGTCGCGCAACTTGCGTCGCGTTACGCGCTTACACAGCATTTCATACAATTTCTACCAATCGTTCACACGACGCGCAAGTTGCGCCTCAACGCAACTTGCGCTGCGTTACGCGTGCTCGCACGGGCCCGCACAGAGGTGGTAAAGTGTTAGAGAGCTGGACAAACATTTTTTTGTCGTGTGTGTTATCGACCAACGCTGTCTCATTTTTCGAGCGGCTTTAAGGTATCTGACGTGGTTTTACGACTGCCATACCAAGATAATAGCCAGAACCAACGGCTTGCACACGGACGATTTCGTGAAAATTCTTTACCATTTGTGGTCACCCATCCAAGGGGGAACCGAACTCCACAAAACGTCAAATTATCAAAACCCTTAAGATGTGAAGAAATAGTCTGCTATCAAAAATACTAGCCGTAAAATATAACGAAAAGCAATTTTCTCTTATTTTCCTACCCCCAGTGACTTTCATAGAGTCTATTATAAAAGTTTCAAAGCAAAGCTGTTGGAAGGAAACTATGTCAAAGTTGAAAGCTTTGCAACTTTATTGGCAAATCATGTAAGGTCGACCAGCGCTTAAAATCTAAGTACCATATAACAAGTTTGCCTTGCCTAGGTTTGGTATTTGCCTAGCCTAAATAAATACCCACTCGACTATTTTTGTATATCTCTCGGTTGGTATACTTAGGTATCGATACATTTCGGTTTATTTTTTATTTTGTTACATTAGGTACGGCTTTAAGATCATCGATCACTTGAACTACGTATCCTTTAAGAGGTAACTTTTAATAGATCATAAGCCGATTGTCTTTGATTGATGATTTTTAGCATTTTACCAAACTAGAACGAGACGTTGCACTCGTGACCGGGTGTTGCCGGGAGGGACTGCTCAACTCGCTTTTTTGACTTCTAAGTATTTCATAATACGTAATTTATATTTGTTTTACATGTTATAATGTGTCAACATTGCATTATTTTATAAGTATTTATTAATTTAAAGACAATGATAATAAGATAACAAAGCTTTTCTGGCGAGTAGGCGATCAATACTGTGAAAATGAGTTTATTTTGGCGTTTTTCCTCAGCAGTAGTCGTTGCGACTGGTATCTATGGCTTTTCTTAAAATATAAATCAAATTTTAATATACCTACACTACAAGTAATGTCAATTATACTTATTGACGTGTAAAAGTGCCTGTAAAGGTCTAACAATACTAAATAAAAATTTGAATTTTGAATAGATATTTGTATGTTTTGATATTTAAGCATACTCTACCGAAGCTGATAAGTACCTAGTTAATTTGATCTAGGATTTTATTGCGACTATTCGGCGTACATGAGTTTTATTATGTTGTTTTCTGTCTGTACTCTTCAGATATACATTCGAAGTGGCACCAGTGTTCACACTGATAGAGCTGAAGATACTCCATCACATCCTGGCCCTGTTCGGCATCCCTGAGGGCGATGGAATATTCAGTCCCGGTGGAAGTATGTCAATGTTGTATGCATTGGTAGCTGCCAGGTTCAGAGCCTTCCCGGAGGTCAAGAGCAAAGGGATGAGGGGCCTGCCTGAGCTGGTCATGTTTACGTCGGAAGATGTAAGTACGGACTTGCGATATCATATCTAGTAGGTTTAAACATCCTATAACTGAAGATATCCGAAAACGGATTATATTGAATAAATATATTGAATAAGTAATAGGTACTTAAAAAAGTACCTATTACTTATTCAACATAAAAAAGACTGCGTAGGTACCTACTTGAAAAATTTACAGAATCGGGCCAAATTCACTAAGTCTACTGTAAGTGTGTTTGTGTCGTCTATTTCCGTCGATAACTCGATTATGGTTAGATAAGAACTTCAAGTAACAATTTTAAGTTAAAACATGACCCAAACGAGTAAGAAATACATAAATAATATACTTACATTGTAAGAGCGTTGCAGAGATTCTTAAGAATTGTGTAAACGACTACTTTATTATTTAACATTTTTATTTAACATTTCCAGAGCCACTACTCAATCAGAAAAGCAGCCCACTGGCTGGGGTTTGGCACCGAAAGCGTAGTCACTGTAAAGACCAACGAAGACGGCCAGATGATCATCACGGAACTAGAAGCAGCTATTAAAGAACAAAAGACTTTGGGAAAACACCCTGTGATGGTGAACGCTACTGCTGGTACGACAGTGCTCGGGGCCATTGATGACCTTGAAGCTATCGCTGAGGTTTGCACGCGACATGGTGTCTGGATGCACGTTGATGTAAGTTGAAGTTGTTTGGTAGTTTTGTTGATATCCAGGGCTTCGTAAATATCTACAAGTTGATTTGCAGGCAAATTAAAAACCGCCGACGACAACATCTAGTGATAAGTGGCGGAACTACATTATATTAGAATCGTAGCGCCATCTATCTATTTTCCAGGTAAATTGCAAATCCAAACTTTCAAGTACTTACAACACCTAATATCCTTAAGACTGAACCGATTTTCATCAAACATGGCTAAAAACCAACCCGTAAAAAAACCGCATTGAAATCGTCCATCCGTTTGAGCGGTACGAGGCCACAGACAGATACACAGCCAGCCAGACAGACAGACGTTAGCGTATAACACCCATTTTTTTTGGCGGTAGTTAATAAAATGCTACTTTTTAGTATTTGATTGTTTGTTTAAATATATTTTCAGGCATGCTGGGGTGGAAGTTTGTTGTTGTCTCCTAAATTCAGAGCCAAACTGAAGTCAGAACAAAGGTAATCAGCACTATTACTCTATTGTATTATTTGTAAGACCGAAGAGAATGGCATGCTTATCAAGAGACTTACTGGGTGGAGAAAGGTTGAAAGAAGGAGAAGAAGTTTGTAAGTACCTATTTGACGCCTTATGCTGCGTTACTTGAAAATAATTGGCCAAGTGCGTGTCGGGCCACGCGCAGTGTAGGGTTCCGTAGTTACGAATGCCAACTTTGAGTTCATGCCACTAAAAACATTAATTTTTTTATTTTTTTATTTTTATGAAGTTTTCCTTTTCCGAGAACATTTTGTAAGTTGATCGCCTATAACTTTTTAATTTGTAAACACAACTTAACTCCGATAGTTTTCTTTTAATTTTCGTTATATTTACTATAGCTGTGGTTTTTTCACGTGCACATTATTAATCGTTTAGCAGATAGAAGGGGGGGGGGGAGACCTGACTCTAACAAAATTTTTCACTTTAAAAACAAATATTTTAGAAACGGATCCCTAAATCTAAAAATGGTGTTAACAAGCTCATACTATTTTTGAAAAACCTATTCAACGATACCCCACATGATTGGTTAGTCGAGAAAATAAAATTGACTTTTAACTTTACTTGTATGGGAGCTAATTTAAGAAAAAATGTTTTCAATATTTTATTTTACCACTTTTTTGCTTAATTAATATACATACCTTTATCAAATTACAGCTTTCTAGTACTTAAAGTCGATGATTAAAACCGCGGACGGACAGACAGACTGACAGATAGACATCGCGAAACTATAAGGGTTCCTTGTTTACTACGGAACCCTAAAAATAAATGAAAAGTGAGAGTGAAGAAGTGACGGCTCTTTAAGCGCAAATTTTTGGTCTTCCAGGCCGGATTCCATATCGTGGAACCCGCACAAGATGGCGGGCGCCCCGCTCCAGTGCTCCGTGTTCCTCGTGCGCCATCGCGGTCTACTGCACGAGGCAAATTCCGCGGCAGCTAATTACTTGTTCCAGCAGGACAAATTCTATGACGTCAGCTATGATACTGGAGACAAGAGCATACAGTGTGGAAGGAAGGTACGTATGTCGTAACGTATTACTGAAACTCTTTTTCATGTGAACGCTACACAATATAGAAGCAGTAACAGAATCCCTCATTCTGTCCAACGTGTTTTTGGCTATTACTAATGTCAGATGATTTCAACTGCCTAATAAGTTCGCCAAATTTAAGACACGGTGATCAAATGCTATTTACTACATAGGAAAAATGAAACAAAACAAAAATTGTGTTGAAGAAAAATGCTTAAGTACTTACCACTTTGTGTTATGTTGTGCCACACTCGCACTCAGACGTATTTTAATTGAGTTCAAGCGTATAATAAGTCAAATGACTTTGAGCATTTCGAAGATTTTGAAATTATTGTAATACGATACGATAGCTAACAAGCTGCTAAAAAAAAAAGAATGAAACACCAATATACTAGGTACTTGTGGTCTATGTCCAAATTGTCCAGCAGTGGACGTTATGCTGCCGAAATGATGATATTGCTGAAAAATTACCTACATCCAATGGGGAGTTAGATCGCTAAATATGTACCTATCAGCTTTTATGATTTGCTGATTTCAGATAGACGCCTTCAAGCTGTGGATGATGTGGAAGGCGCGTGGCGACGCTGGGCTGGCTCAGCTCACGGAGCGTACCATGGCCATAGCTGACTTCTGCATGAGCGCCGTCGCCAGCCGGCCCGGCTTCAGGCTGCTCACCAGGGTGCTGCAGTGCCCGAATGTCTGCTTCTGGTACATACCCAGCTTCATGAGGGGCAGGGAGGAGGATGACGAGTGGTGGGAACTTATGCACAAAGTGAGTTAGCATATTTCATAACTGTGAAAACTGTATATACCAGACCAGAAAGACCAAAAAAAAAACCGTTGCTTTGATACTTGGCGAATTTTTTTAATCTATTTAAACAATGCAATGCAACATTAGCAGGTGCGTACAGGCTCTTTTCAAAAAAATTGAAGAGAGGGCTTGTTTAGTGGTCCCATAGAAATTTTATTAAAACCGCTTGTGTCGTTTGAAAATTATTTTCCTATCATACTCTTTTTTCTCTTCCAGATCACTCCCAAAATAAAAGAGCTGCTGACCCTCAGCTCCCGTCTAATGGCGGCGTACTGCCCGCTGCGGCAGCACAGGAACTTCTTCCGGCTCGCGTTCACCTTCCACCCCGCAGCGGACGAGCATCGAGTGCTGTGCATGCTGGACGACATTGAGGAGTGTGGGGAGAAGGTTACTTTGTCTATGTTATAGGGACAGAGCCTTACCAGAGCCTATATATACCTTAGGGACAGAGCTGGACAGAGATGAAGATGGATTGGGCAACTGCCTAGAGGCGACTAGGGGCCCCTATCCAAAAACAAAGAAATTTTTTATCAAAGAATGATTTTTTTAAATTTCTAAATATCGTAATGAAATAATGTATTTTAAAAAGTACAAAAAGGATAAAGGAAATCGGTCCCGTGAATTGCATTGCTTAGGGGGCCTGATAAGGTTAATATGGCCCTTCTTAGGGATCTATGAAGGCAGCAACAAATGTACCCCAAAGGACAACACACCAGGCCTAAATCATTTGATGAAATATTCGACACGAAGAAGAATTAGGTATCTATCTATTTATAAATCCGATGTTGCCAGTGTAGCTGATGATGCTGAAGATTGCGATTATTAATATCCAATGTTATTCTGTGGTAATGTTAACCAATAAAGCCGGAAAAGCGTTCCCCGTTCTTCACAGCATATCTAACAGCTGGGAATGCAATGGGAATATGCTGAGATGAAAGAGAATTTAGTAACCTGTGTTAGGCACCTGGTGTACGAGCACATACTGTACACACCTGTACGACGAGTATCCAAGATGGCTTAAGAAATGGCTTACATTTACTATAGGATCATTTACTTAAATATGTTTTTACTTAAAATTAACACAAAATAACAACATGGCCCTATTTATTTGCTCATAAAGTAGATAGGTATAATCTCACATTTACATATTTTAGTAAAGTGTTAGCAAAATTTTATCGGGCAAGGATGAAAGTACGTAATTTTTGAATTTAAGTACGAAATATAAGTACCTAGTAATACCAAGTTTGTAAATGTATAAAATGTAGCAGTTAATTGTATATAATCAATAAAAATTAGTACACTACTACAATTTCGGTATTTTATTTTGTTTTGATTTCTGGGCAGCATGATCAGAGAGGTTTCATTTATGTTAGTACGTTCTTATCGACGCGGGAGTAAATGCCGGGGTAGTTGACAGCTTTTACATTACCGTAAATGTAACAAATACATATTGGATATTTATTTTAAAACAGCACACTAATATAAGCTATTTTATCCCTAAAATTGAACGTTCTGCACGATCCAAGACAAGTATTTGTCGACCCGGGTGTAGATGCCCGGGTGGTTGGGCTCCCCGCAGCGGACGCCCCACGATACAATGCCGACGATCGTCCAGCGCCCGCTTGGCAGCTCGTACATTAGGGGGCCGCCACTATCGCCCTGGAAATAAAATAATAATTATTTTGAACACACTTGCTCATAAAGTGGATCTAATTTCACCGGTTTTAGGTATATATAAAGCAGCTCATAAAACACGCGAGTGTTATAAACGCAAATAGTGAAGTATATTGCACCACACTATTTGCTATAATTTGATTTTCTTTCAAATTTCGAGCTGGCCCGCCCTCCGCCGCGCGGCGCCATCCAGTATAAGAACTGTAAGCGGCGGGAAAACAACAGTGGGCATTACAGTGGTCGATTTTATTTAAAATCAAAGAATTCGGTTTATAAGGTATTTTTTCTCGCAAGTTTGTTGAAAAACGTCGTACGATATATGTTCGTATATTGGTTAAACACACTCGGCTCTATTACGCTCTCGCCTCCGGCTCGGGCTGAAATTCCGTCTCGTGTATTATACCGACAAATGTAATTACAGAAAGGTAACAATATCCCAGGGCCAGAAGGCACCTCGAGATTTAAAGTAACCATACGAACAACTTGCGGTCAAGTGCGCGATTCATATGGTTTCTTAGTTTTAGTAATCTGTTTGTTGAGGCCACTGGTCGTGGTCGTGGCCGAATTGCTTGAGGTGCCTATAAGACTTGAAGGCAAAGTTTAGTAGCATAAGTTGGGCGTATAGGAGGAAAAAGGAATAAAAATAGTGACGGTTTGTTATTCGCATTGCCTATTAATATTTTTTTAGGTTCTCGCCCATTCCATGAATCATCTCTTACTATCTTCACGGGAACGGAAGCAGCTTCCACATTGTACGTATTTCCTTTTCTCTCAGACCAGAGTCGAATACATTAAAAGAATAACTGGCCAAGTGCGACTCAGACTCGCGCACAAAGGGTTCCGCACCATAATCTAAATAATTGGCCAAGTGCGTGTCGGGCCACGCGCAGTGTAGGATTCCGTAGTTACTTTGAGTTCATGACACTAAAAACGTCAAAAAACCAATTTTCTAATGAATTTGTGTAAAAATTTCATTTCGCGAGTACATTTTGTAAGTAGATCGCCTATATTTTTTTAAATTGTAAACCCTACTTAGCTCTGATAGTTTTCCTTTAAATTTCGTTATATATACTATAACTGTGAATTTTTTTAACGTGTTTATATATAACCGCTTAGCAGATAGAGTGTGGGGACACTGAACTCAACAAAAATTTTCACTTTAAAACCAAATATTTCAGAAACGGATCCCTAAATCGAAAAACGGTTTTCAAAATCTCAAAATATTTTTGAAGGACCTATTCAACGATACCCAACATGACTGGTTAGTTGAAAAAATAAAATTGCGTTTTCACTTTATTTGTATAGGAGCTACCGTAAAAAAATATATTTTTTCAATATTTTATTTTACCACTTTTTCCACCTAATTAATATATACATATCCATGCCAAATCACAGCTTTCTAGTACTAATAGTCGCTGAGTAAAACCGCGGACAGACAGACAGACAGACAGACATGGCGAAACTATAAGGGTTCCTTGTTTACTACGAAACCCTAAAAATCACGTTGTTGTATAGGAGCTCCCTCTTAAACATTTACTTTATTTATTTTAACTATTTATTTTTAATGTGAATTTACAATTAAATATTCTGTGAATATTTCAAGCGTTTACATATTGCTGTTATTAATATCGAGCTAAAACGGCAAAAAATCACGTTTGCTGTATGGATCCCCCTTTAAATATTGGTTTTATTCTGTTTCTAGTACCTATTGGTTGTAAAATCTGATTTCGAAATTTCAACTGTTTAGCTATCACGGTTAATGAGATACAGACTGGTGACAGACAGACGGACGGATAACCGGACGGACAGACAGCGGAGTATTAGTAAAAGGGTCCCGTTTTTACCTTTTGGGTACGGAACCCTAAAAATTAAATGGTATTTACCTGACAAGCATCTTTCCCGCCCTCATATCCTCCAGCGCAGATGTTTTCCTCGAACACTGTGTTGACCAGCGCCTCGGTGCAGCGCTGGTGGTCCCACACAGGCACGGACACCTCCATGAGGACATCGCTGTGCGGCCCACCGTACCATTTCGTGCCCCAACCTGTGAAAAATACGTAGACCAAGAGGTAGGAGATATTTTTGTACAAATAAGAGACAAAAGTCAAAAATTTTTTCGCATATTATTGTAATATATAATAAAATTCACTAAAACCGTTTTAAACGTCAGTTGCTATATCAAACAGTCCATGATAGTAATATCAACTTCCTTCAAAGAACACCATTAGGCTAACTTTTTTCACATTTTGCTAGGTTTATGGGGAACAAAACGTTTTATGGGAGAAATGGTTGAGTATACTTATAATGAATCTTCTGTTGTTTTTTTTCAAAATAAAATAAATAGAGCGCTACTCTTTTATTCGCACGGTGCGTTTGCCCGTCACAACATATACACCTACCACATTTACTAATGTCTAATAAATGTTATAACAAATATTTTTAAAATGTATTGAAAGAAACAATAATTTGTAATACTGTAAAATCTAGGTTGTAATACGTGATGATTATTTTATATGTGATGTAGCTACTTAGGAAGAATGACATTTTTTACCAATAATAACGGCAGATTCGTTTGTAAGCTGCAAGCCAACCGGGGGTAGACATATCGGCCACACATACGAGTTGAACACTGCTGGTCTGTGCAACTTTAGAATGGCTATATCGTTGTGGTAGTTGGGTAGCTCGAAGTTCACGTGTTGGCGGATTTCCACCACCTTGAAATTGTACGAGCGAGAGTCGTTGCTGCGATCGAAGTCGTATTCTCCGAGACGTACTCGCAATTCGTCTGCCTTCCATCTGTAAGAGAAATAATATTATCTATCTTGGTTTGATGAAGATTTATCAATAAATTTCAAAGTGAAACAAGTATATTACGTCTTTCATTAAACATATTTTTCCTTATTATTTATTGGAAAAAATTTTGGGAACAAAGTATCCTTTACTTTATGGGCTATAACCAAACTAGAAACCTGGTTGAACCAGTGCGAGTCGGACTCGTAGACAAAGGGTTCCGTACGATTATTTGTAAAAAAACACGTTTGTTGTATGGGAGCCCACTTAAATATTTATATAGTATTTATTTAGAAAGGTTGGGGAAAAAGTCTTTTCGCATTTTATATGAAAATTCAAAACATTTTTTAATACAGTTTATTTACATACTGCGTCAAGTAGTTTTGGCAGTCCTCTCATGATGTTAACCGGACACTGCCTAAAGTATTCTGAAGAGACCGAAACAGGTGGAAATCTGAAGGTGCCAGGTCAGGACTATACGGCGGATGCATTAACACCTCCCAGCCGAACTCTCTGAAAATTTTTGCTGAGTGGTTAAAGATGTGTGAGGTCTAGCGTTATCATGATGAGAAACCACACCCCTTCTGTTGATTAATTCCGGCCGCTTTCTCTCAACTTCTTGCTTTAATCTTATCAGTTGTTCGCAGTAGAGTTCTGAATCGATGGTCCTGCCTGGTGGTAACAGCTCATAATGAATAATGCCCTTCCAATCCCACCACACACACAGAATCACCTTGTTGCGAGTTAACCCGGGTTTCGCCACAGTCTGTGAAGCCTGACCGGCCTTTGACCATGACCTTTTTCGCACGTTCTTGTCGTACGTGATCCACTTTTCATCACCAGTTATCAATTTCTTCAAAAATGGTTCGGTCTCATTACGTCGTAATAAAGAATCACAAATGAGTACACGGTTCATTAGGTTTCTTTCAGAGAGCTCGTGAGGTACCCAAATATGGAGCTTTTTTGTGTACCCATTTTTTTCAAATGCGCCGAAACTTTTTTGTGGTCAATTCCCAGTTCTTCAGCTACGTCGTAACTACTGATAAGCAGATCTTGCTCCACTTTTTCAAAAATAGCATCCATTTTATCCGTAACAGGGCGACCAGAGCGACCTACATCTTTGACATCAAAATTTCCGGATTGAAAACGCTTAAACCAAATTTGTGCTACCCTCACAGACACTGCACTAGGTCCATAAACATCGCAAAGATTTTTTCGCGGCTTGCGTTGCATTTTTATCTTTTTGGTAGTAAGTTTTAAAATGTATCTAATTTCTTCATTAGATTCACTCATCTTGACGGTAAGAAGAACAAATGAAAATCACGCATTTTCCTAATTTGAATTTGGAATTATCTTTTTTAAAATTAAAACTTTTAAATGATACCAAAACCAGCCAGGTACAAATAGTATAGCCAAAGTGGTTTTATTACAAGTTCATACATACTATATGCGAAAAGACTTTTTCCCCAACCTTATACATCATCTGTAAAAATTTTAACTGTAGCTATTACGGTGAATGAGATACGGCTTGGTGACAGACAGACAGACGGATATATGGACGGAATAGGGTCCCGTTTTTACCCTTTGGGTACGGAATCCTAAAAACATACGTATATATTTCCCGTACTTATCCTATAGATCCGTATAGAAGGAAGGCAACACTTATCATTTCACGTAGAGTGGGATAACATGACATGAGCGTTTGTCGGCTAAGCACCGTACTTAGACCATAAGTTGAAACTGTTTACATGGATCTAGGGTTCCACGTACGTTCTTCTTCTTATCGAGTCGAAACGGTTTCAATGTAGCTTCAATTTTAAATCATTTTTGAACAGCATGTGGCAACGGCAATCATTCTGTCATTAGCCTCATTAAGGACCTCACCCTACAGGACTGTAGGGTGCATGACGTTGGTAGCTCAGACGCGATAGAAGGTGGTCCTTTGATTGGATGGCACCGCAGTCGCAAAGGTCGTCATTAGCGTGACGGCACCTAACTCGGTTTACTCAACACCTCCCAACATCAGCCGGGAGTCTATTGAGAGACTTCCAGGCTGACCAGGGGAGATCTTTACCCGATGGGAGTTTTCCAACCACCGTTCTACTTAAGAACGTTCAGTTCGTTAAAAAGAAGACGTACTTACCTTCTAGTACAATGAGCAGCGGTTAGCACATGTCGATCAGTGATGAGGACGCCTCCGCAGTACTGACGGAAGCCCTCGGGAGTGATGGAGGCCATCCAAGGCCACTCGCGAGCGTTGGCCGGCCGGGCGCCCGACACTCGCCCGTGAGGACGAGTACTTAGACCGCATCCTGCAAGGTTGCTAATCTATAACGCGTAAATCAATGCTGCTAATTAACTTTTCAAAACTAAAAACCGACTTCACCCCCAAAACAACCGATTTTGATAATATTTTTAATGGGACCACCTGACAAGTATAAGCCGCGACGAATTGATAACTTCTTTCTTCCTTTTTGGAAGCCTACCTCTATTTTCAGCGCGCACTAGCAGCTTCTGCAACAATTCCCGTCTTTCCTCCTGGGGTGCGGTTGCCGGCAGGTCACCCGCCAGCCCGACAGGGCCTGTCTCATCTGCGCAGCATATGCCGATTGATCTAAAATCAAATTGTATTTATCAAAGATTTACTAATTTACTCTTTACTTTTGGTTAGGATATTGCAGGCTTGAATCACCTGAGTGATTATCCGAAAAGAAAAATGATTCCGTGAACGCCATTAAGCATTTGCTTCAAACCCATCCAATGAATCTGGTCTACCCTTTGAGTTGCGAAGGAAAAAAGGAAAGACGACCGTCGATCTGTGTGAAAATCAGTAATCTCGTCAAATCATCTTGGTTAGGTAGCAGACTCCGGGCTCTGAAGCGATACCGCACTTACCGCTGAGGATGCAACCGGGAACACGTTCGAATAATGATGAAGAGAAAATTTTCCGCCTTAACTAGGGCCGGGCCAGCAATGCTAGCGGTGCCCAGGTACAGGTGACCACCTTTTATATAAAATATGCCGAAGATCGTGTCATGCATGTGTCGTAGGACCTTTGACTCTGCATAGACAGAGATAAAGATGTGTCATAGAAGTATCTTGTTTCCTTTTTTATTAACACTGATTTGAAGAATAGTCACGCACGCCTCATCAACGGAATATTAGTTTTATTGTGTAGAAAGTAAGATTTTGTTTAACCCTCTCCGGGACGTCAGTTATGGAGTCTTGCTATAATACATATAATTTTTAAGAAAACGCAGAACTTTATCCAGTTTCAACCAGACATTTCTATTTACGTCACCTTGGTTGTAATACTAACTTCTGCTCGATGATGCACAGGTTCTCTGTGAAGTGCACCAAGTTGTCCTTGATGTCGTCCTTGACGCAGTACTGGACGTGCCTGCAGTGGCCGGTCTTGCCGTTCGGCAGCGTGCACTCTTGGTACATCACGTTAGGCTAGACACAGTAAATAACTTTTAGTTTAGTTACAGAATAATAACCACTTATTATTAGTGTTCCAAAGCGTAAAAACGGGACCCTATTACTAAGACTCCACTGTCCATCTGTCTTTCTGTCTGTCTGTCAGTCACCAAGCTGTATCTCATGAACCGTGATACAGTAGAAATTTTTACAGATGATGTATATCTGCTGCTGCTATAACAACAAATATTAAAAACGAATTAAAAATAAATATTTAAGTGGGGAGACCCACTTAAATATTTATTTTTAATTCGTTTTACAACACAACAAATGTGATTTTTTATAGATAATGGTATACGGGAAACCTTCGCGCGCGAGTCCAACTCGCACTTGGCCGGTTTTATTTATTTACTAGCTGTTGCCCGCGACTTCGTCAGCGTGGACTTTAGTTTATGAGAATGGCTGTTGGGCAGCGTCTTGCGACCCAAGGCTCTGTCTGCAGAGGCTCTAAAACTCGCTTTCCGTTCAATGGAACGGAAAGCGAGTTTTAGAGCCTCTGCAGACAATGCCTCTGGTATCGCAACCAAACAATGGTTTGGTTGCGATACCAGATAGGGTTCATAGTGCACCTATATTAGACGATGACTTTTAGTAGTTAGAACTGATGGTCATTATGAAATATTAATTTGCCCAGAATCGCATTAAAATATAAAATTTCTGAACAAAAACTGATTTTTAAGAACACTCCGAAATCATAGAAATTGTAAATATTTAGGATTTCGTACCTAAAGAGTAAAAACGGGACCCTATTACTAAGACCTGTCTGTCACCAGGCTGTATCTAATGAACCGTGATAGCTAGATAGTTAAAATTTTCACAGATGGTGATGGTGGTTTACAGCGGCAATACCTAGCCGCTGTAAAACTTACGGTGTCAACGCTTTTACCGCTTTTGCCAAGCCCATGTGCTACTCCCGCTCCGAAACCACGAATTTGTAAATATGATTTCGTACCCAAAGGGTAAAAACGGGCCCTATTACTAAGACTCTACTGTCCATCTGTCTGTCACCAGACACAAACGCACAGACAAACAGACAAAAATCCTAAAAATCATTGTTTTGTGTTCTATTGCATTGATAAAGCCCTCAACAATATTTTTTCTCATTAATCTTCCATGTACAGACAGCGATTCAGTTTAAGTACTAAAAGGAACTGCACTTATCCCGGGCGGCGAAATCAGAAGGGCGGTAAAATCGTCGATTTCGAAATAGTCGAACCCTCCCATGCTGCCGATACGGAATGGGGGTGTCGTCTAGTTATTAGGGGCCTGCAAAATGAAACCTTATGGTCAGGACGGACCGAGACACGACGTGCTGTTTAGAAAGCAAGGTACTGTAACCAAGTAGGTAGCAAAATCAACAGGGGCGGCATATTAACATATTTTGCCTCCCCCCCCCTCCAAAAAATTCTAGATCCTGTACTGCTCAAAAACTGAATGCTTATTAAAGTAGAGATATAAGCATTCCTACTTTAAGTCCAAATTTCAGATAAAAGTAGAGAAATAAGCATTCCTACTTAAAGTCCCAATGCATAATGGCGTTCCTCAAGTAACGCGGAACCACATCGGCCCCTAGAATATAGGTTTTCTTAAGTGCGACTTCATCCCGAGCAACGTCCATAGCGGGAAGCGAGAGAAAAGTACTGGGTAAAGCTTCCACCGGGTTCTGAGAATAGCGTGCACAAACGCACAGACAAACAGACAAACAGACAAAAATTCTAAAAATTATAGTTTTGTGTTCTATTGCGTTGATAAAAGCCCCCAACAAAATTTTTCTCATTTATCTTCCATGTA
Organism: Acrobasis suavella; assembly: GCA_943193695.1. Lineage (NCBI taxonomy): Eukaryota > Metazoa > Arthropoda > Insecta > Lepidoptera > Pyralidae > Acrobasis > Acrobasis suavella. The sequence goes on from OW971928.1 coordinate 39,546,934, forward strand.
CAGACAGCGATCGGTTACGATTTTATTATATGTATAGATGTATAGATTAATAGTGATAAATATTTTTATCGTTTCCGGAGCCTTGTCCAGGTTGTAGGTTTTGGAAAAACTAAAGATTTGAAATAAAGAGCCAGACGCAGTTTTAGGGAGATATCGCAGCGCTTATAGAGATACATGTTTAACCTCAATAAAGAGCCAGGCGCAGTTTTAGGGGGATATCGCAAAGCTTATAGAGATAAATGATTAACCTCATTATTTTATAATTTAAAGATTACCTTGTTTGGGTCTATTTGCACGAAGCGTTTCATCCTGCCGGTGCCCACATGCATCCCACCTGCGGATTCGGACAGATCCGCCCATGATGGGTCTACAGATTCCACTATAAATAAACATTTAAGAAATAAAATATGTAACACAATACAATACAAATTAACTTTATTACATAACAAACATACAAAACATTAAAAAAAACAATATAATGCAATGGCTCTTCCAGCTAACCAAATATACTTCATCTTTGGGGATAAGGTTAGTTAGCTTTGGTCTCTTCAACACAGGTTTAATTACTTGCCACTAAAAGTTCTTGAGCTACATCACATGAAAGGCTTAATGACTTAAGGCCCCGAGGTGGGGTAGAGGGCTTCAACAGTGTTACGCCATCGCGATCGGTCTATGGCTACGCGCTTTACTTCAAAGATTCAAACATTTTTTGCCAACTATGAGTCATATGTACAATACAGGTGTTATGTATAATTTTTGTTCTTATCATAGCAACTTAGCGAGTATTGCAAATGTGGTAAATTACAATAGTTCCAGATAATTCATATCAATAATTTCGATTAAATTTATTTATATTAAAATCTTTATATAAAACAATTTCGATAACTTATTAGTATTACATTCTATAAATAACAATGGTTTGGGCCAGGTTAGAACGCTTGTCTTCATCTCCGCTGCCACAGTGAACCGCAAGATCTGCTTGGACTACATCAGATACGTCGAAAAATCTGACATTAGTGTTAACTTTTTACACTCGATACAAAGAAGACTTACCATTAGCAAGAAATCCAACACAAAGTGTGAGAGTAAGCACTAGAAGTGGCATTGTGGCCTCCTCCGCCTCACAGCTCGTAGTGATTTCATTTCTGCATTTGGGACGCGCAGGATGCTGATAACTCATAATCCACAGGATGCTGCTGATAGTGATGATGCGAAATATGTAAAATTATATGTAAGGTCAAATTGAAATTGGTTTTACCCGACTGCTATATAAGGAGGATAAGTACGTAAAAGTGTAAATGTATAACATACCAAGAGTAAAAAGAGACGGAATTTTAAAAAAATGGTCTTTTCTCGTGCTTATTTGGTCGTGCGTAAGAAAAACACATGTCAACATACGTAAAACTATTTTTCAAGTTCTGTTATTAGTAAAAACCCTGAGCTTTGGATTGAAGGCCACAAAATATTTCAAGCTCCGCAGTCGTCATTAGACGGCAGTTGTTTTGTTGTATCCGTAGATTTTGAATAATAAAAAAAAGAAAATTGTCTTTTTTTTTCAATTACCCGTATTTGGAAGTAATTTTTTTAAACAATATCAGTACATATAATAAAATTAACAAATAATGTGTGTGGGCGATAAAAAAAAAATAACAGAACACAATTTTTTTTATTTTTTTGTCTGTCTGTCTGTATGTACTCGCTAATCTTTAAAACTACTGAACAGATTTTTACGCGGTTTCTCACTTAAAGATAAAGCCTATCCCTGAGCAATATATAGGCTTCGTTTCATCGAAATCTGATGTCAGATAAAAAAGTTATCGTTATTGAAAATTTAAAGATAATTTTTATATGGGCGGTTTATATACATCAATACATATAATAAAACAGTAGGAACCGCGTGTCTGTACATTTGATAAAATTAACAAAAAATGGGTGTGAGCGATAAAAAAAGAGTAACAGAATACAAAAAAGATTGTTTTGTATTTTTTGTCTGTCTGTCTGTTTGTCTGTATGTACTCGCTAATCTTTAAAACTACTGAATAGATTTTTACGCAGTTTTCACTAAAAGATTAAGCTCATCTCTGAGCAACATATAGGCTTTGTTTCATCGAAATCTGATGTCAGATAAAAAAGTAATCGTCATTTAAAGTTTTAAGATAATTTTTCTATGGGTGATTTTATAGTTACATGAAATAGCAACAGATGGCGCCTCAAGAAATTTTAAAACGCGCTGTGGTTATTTTTGTGAAAAAGTATAGATACAAGCTGATGGTTTTACACTGTATGCTGGTGTTGAAAATCTTTCTTTTGATCGCAGTTTTGTAATGCTTACTTTTCATTATGTCTTTGAGAGACCAATATCTTTTCCAGGCATTTGAGATTCTATTTCTATTTCAGCTTCCATCTGGCTTGCAAATAATATAATTTGTCCAATACACATACTCAATGGGTTCATCTTCTACCACAATGGGATTTTTATTTCTATTAGTTTCTTTAGTTTTCTATTAGTTCTTTATTAGTTTCTTTAGTTTTCTATTAGTAGTTCTTTTCTATTAGTTTTCTGGTTTTTGTTTTACTCAGAGTAAGTCCTGCTTCTTTGCTCTTAGATGCGAGTTCTTGCAGCATCTCTTGCAGTGTTTCAGAGTTATCAGTTATGAGCACCAGGTCATCAACGAAACGCAGGTGGTTTAAGTTTAATTCATACAAATAAATGACTTTTACAGATAGGGAGATCGTCACACCCTATCTTGCGCCTCGGAGACTTTTACAGATAGGGAGTTACGTTTGACTGCTGATTTCTTCTGCGTACCTATATATCTATACACAAAGGTTATGATTATTCTTGTAAGGGTTCATTATAATCCATTCATACCTAAGTTGTTGTATGAATGAGTAACTGATATCCATACATCTATAGATCCTTATAAACTTTCACATTTGCAATATTAAAAGTATACCGCATCACAATAAAAAATCAAACTGTAAATATACAGACTAATCTGCCAATTTTTTTTTAATTAGTCATGTCATCAACAAGGGTGTGTAAGAAAACTGAATTTCACTCGAGCGAAGTCGCGGGCACCAAATACAGATAATAAAGTATGTATTCGTGAGCAAGATATATAAGGAGTTACAGAACACTAAAAAGATTTTTGTTTGTATGTCAGTGTCTGTATGCATACTGTACACCCGAATGTCCGAAACTGCTGAACTGATTTTCACGCGGACGAAGTCGCGGGCACAGCTAGTTTACAAATAAATAAGGTTTCTTTAGGCAGCTTGAAAAGCAATTGAAACATAAACGAACAAACTTTTCAAAGTATGGTTACTTTAGCTATTCTTTGTGTGCTTTTTAAAAGTATTGCTTAAGCCTATCTATAGAAGTTATAAAAGTCAACAGACACAGTGGGTGTCGATAAGTGAGATTATTAATGTAATTGTTTACTTAATATTGAATGCATGACAGTAATATTACAACAGCCAGTTACTTTATTGTGGTCATTTGCATACAAATGTGTGCAGTAGCTAGGTACTATTACGTCTATTACTTGCTGAGGATAGTTTGTTAATGTGACTAAGTATATTGTAATGGAAAATTTACCAAGCATTACACACGTTATCTACATACGATCCAAAATAATTGTTGCATGTAAAACTTGTGCAACAAACGACAAAGAAAGAGGGTACATCGATATGGTCAGCATTAGGCCCAACGCAGACGACAGACTGACTATTCGTGACGCACTTTTTAGTCTGTGATAGTCTGTGGAAATAGAACCCATGGAATCATATGCAGTAACGCACACGAACGCGCGCCGGACTTTTTGCGCGTCGTGTGCGTTACTGCATGTGATTTAGGTGATTTCATGAGATCTATTTTCACAGACTAAAAAGTGCGGCACGGATTAATTTGTCGTCTGCGTTGGGCCTTACAGCGCAATTTCACAGTTTGCCAGCGACCATGACGGCAGTGGTCGTCGCAATATCTGACCAAAATGATATCAATCGCAGTTAGTCCCGTAATATAATAATAACATCCGATATACATAACAAATACTTACGTGAGTTACAAGTATCTAACTTGTTAGTTCCTTCCACTTAGATTTCAACATGAGGTTCTACAAGGGCATGCAAGGGCAAGGAGTTCGGTGGCCCGGCGGGAGTACGCATTACTAGCGCTTTCGCAAGTAAAGCGACACTGGGCGTGGTCCGCACTTGGATAGGTGACCACAAGTGGCATGAAAATTTCTCGAGCTTCTCCGTGCTTCGGAAGGCACGTATAAGCTGTTGGTCCCGGCTGTCATGATTGTATGGCAGTCGTCAAAAATCTGACACTAGTGTTGGCCATTTACAATTTTACACACACCATCAATTTATTAAAATTTTCAAACTTAGTACTTAATAAAAACAGTACATACGTTACTACGCCTCAATCTAATCTGAAAGTAGCTAAGATTTTTTATTCATATTTTCTTATTTTCATATTTCAATCTTTATAATGTTTTGATACTTTTGACGTTCTAACGTTGTTGAATATAATAATTCTGTCAATACCATTATGGAAACTGTTTGATAACTATAATTAAATAAAACGATATTAGCCGTAGCCGTAGGACATGGATTGCGAATAATCGGCAATTTATGCAAATGTCTCGTAGGCGGCTGTTAGCACACAGAATCGGTATTCTGGATCTACTTATTGCAGTCTTAACTGTTACGCTTCTAGTGTATTAGTTGGGACTTTTATGTATATCTATAACCTAATCCATAGAATACATCTATCTTAATGAAGCTTGATAAAATGGTAAATAAACCAGACTGTAGGTGTAACCATGCTGTGAGGAGAGTCAGACGGTGTACTAATTGTTGAAACTGCTAGGATAGTTTACTTAAGTTATTTTCATAACATAATGTCCTATGGATTGCTCTTAAGGGGTAAAGCGGCTAACATAAATACTATTTTTGTGCTACAAAAAAGAGCAATTCGGTCGATCTACGGACTAAAACCACGCGATTCTCTAAGAGAGTTATTTAAATCGGTAAATATTCTAACTGTGACATCTCAATTTATTTACGACAATATTCTATTTGTCGTAAATAAATTGAGATGTCACAGTCTAAATCTTGGTTAAATAGTTTCAAGAAAAAATACACAGTTACATTACACTCGCATACAAAATCAGCTTCATTCGCCTGAATTTCGACTTGCTAAAACCAGAAAGTCACTCTTAGGTCTAGGTATAACATTATTTAATAAACTTCCCAAAGCAGTCGTAAACCTACTAATGGCAAAATTTAAATACATGTTACAAAAGTTCTATTGAATAATGCGTAATATGCTATTAATGATTACAGAGATAAAAACGTGTGGCCGCTCCCTAAAAATTACACTCCACACATAAAACATAAATGTCCAATCTGGTGGTGGCGTCGCTGGTCGGGTCGTTGGATTCCCTCTAATAATTGGAGTTTAACGATGGCTAATCCGTGCGTCAACTCGTGAACGTTTGCTGCCGGGAGGGACTAGTCAGCTCGGCTTCGCTTTTTTGACTACTTAGTATTTTTATTACGTAATTTATGTTTGTTTACTTGTTCGCAAGCATTTCATGTTATGATGTGATGATGTGTCAACAATGTATTATATTGTAAGTATTTATGGATTAAAAGACAATAATAATATGACAAAGCCCTTCCGGCGAGTAGGCGACCAATTCTGTGAAAATGAGTTTGTTTCGGCGTCTCTTCCCAGCAGTAGTAGTTACGAAGCGCTGGTATCTTTAAAAATAAATTAAATTTTAATATACTTTACACGTAACGTAAATTATACTTATTGACGTGTAAAAATGCTTGTAAAGGTCTAATTTCTGAATTAACATATGAATTTTGGATAGCGCCTGGTACATCTGGTTCCATGGGCTTTGTTACCGCGCGCGGAAACGACATTCTTCTGCGCCTCTCCTTTTGTGCGAGTCTTCAATGCAGAGGTGCAGTGTAGAGGGTGTAACGCACGGTCACTCCCATAGATTTAGAAGTTTTAGGTCTACGGTCACTTCCATGGATTTAGAAGAATTTTTTTTAGGTCTATGGTCACTTCAGTCTCACTTACTTCGCTGTTTCTTCTGTCGCTATACAGCCTCTACATAAACGGCTGTAGGTTATATTGATAACGAATAGATGTTTATTAAGAGTACTTAATGCACTGTAAGGACATACATATACTTTTACGAATATACTGACCATTAAAGCATAAAATATTATTTAATATAAAAAAATACGCACCTAAATCTATCTCTTACTTTCATTGCACGAGACAGACGCCATTACGGTATATAGTGCAGTTGATATTTGTTAAATTGGTATTGCCAATTAGCTAGAAGCCAAATTATGATAGTGCTTTCACTTAACAGTAGTTAAGAACACGCTCTGACTGTACAGTTATAAATTAATTTAAAGTCTGTGCTAATTTGTTTTAATAAAAAAATATGTTGGAAGTAGTCAAACTGAAACGCAATTTCAGACTGGTTTTGCGAAAAATAAGTCTGAAATTGTATCTAGACTTTTTTATGCGGCGGAAAATCTAAACATTCTACCTCCTGTCCAGCAATTTCTGCAAATATTAATGTTTCAGTTTGCTGCCTCCTAATAGTGAATATGCCATTCTTGCTTGGTTTTGCCGCTACTTAAAAGTTCAAGCCCTGATTACCAGTAGGTACCTAGCTTATAATGCCTTAATAATAGTTAAAAACCACTTGCAATTGTATACCGGTTGTGGAGATGGGTGCAACTATTAAATTTTCTTCATATTATTATAATTTATCTTTTTACTTGCTCGTAAAGTGGATTTAATTTCGGTTACGGTTTGAGATATATAAAGCAGCTCATAAAACACGAGTGTCTTATATACGCAAATAGTGAAGTTATATTCTAAAACCGCACTATTAACTATTTATATGCATGAAATTTCTTTTTTCATATTTCGTACTGGCCCACTAGCCTCGCCAGCCAGTAGGCAGCGCGAACGGCGACGGGAGAGCAAAGGTGTGTGCATCACAGTTTCATGGTTGAGTGTATTTAAAAAAAAAAGAAAACAGTATATTAGGTATTTTTCCTCGCAAGTGTGTTGAAAAACGTCGTACTATATATTGCGTATATAACATACTCGGCTCTATTATGCCTTCGTCTTCGGCTCGGGCTGAAATTTGGCCTTGTGTATTATAACCACCATAATGCATTAACATCATAATGTATTATTATCAAGGCTTTTATACCTTCCAAATTACAGATAAAGGACACTTTACTTTCAAACTCAAAAAATGTTTTACATTCTTATTTAATTACAATTTTTAACTTAATTACTTTTATATTTTATTTCTTTTAATTAATTTTATACAAAAATCGTCTCTTTTGATTGTTGGGGCTTTACGAAATAGGCACAAGTAATTTCGCATAACCACAAAAACCTATGAACTCCAAATGTTCACTTAAACTTTATTACATCCACAGCTAGGTACACCGCAAAACTAGTCTCTATGCAAATTGTGAGTGCAACGGTAGATCTGAGATTGCAGGTGCATACCAGCAGATTAGGTCGCATTATAATACTGGCTGCGTTATGCAGGCCGGCCGCTGCGCCGGCGCCGCTGCCGGCGCCAGTCCAAACGATTTTTCCTTGACAATCCACCACAGGCACTGCAGTGCCTAATAATTACAAGTATTATACTTGTAATTACAAGTACAGACCTATAGATATATACTTGTGATTATTAGTTTACAAGATTTAATAAAATATACTGAAACCTAAAACAACAGCAGTATGTATATTTTATAACACCTTGTGTTACTACCTATGTTAAATGTATTTAAATCCTTACTTAACTATTTTTCTCAAGCACATATAGCGAAATAAAAAATAAATGGGTCTTCCACTTATATTTTTTTTTCATTACTAAAATAAACGATGGCTGCAAAAAAAATTGGTACTTACCGATCAGCTGATCTAAGTTTCTATTGAAAACAAACAGTTTAAATTTAGATTACTTGAGAAATGTGAGTTATTATTATGCCCTTCACAGATTCAGTCAGTTTCTTTTAATCGATCTTATAAAAATTTATGTAAATATATATAAATATACAACATAAACTCTAGTACAATAAATATAATTGCAACTCGTAATTATTATGTTTGATTTCTGGACAAGAATATTAAACAGTGGAATGGGAGTTTGTCGCAGGGAAATAACTACATATTTTCGCAATAATGTTTATTTTTTGTCGACAAAAGCTTTTGCATGTGGAGTAACGAGTCACCATTCATAATACATTTTCATGATACTGCACGTGCATGAAAGACAATGTCTAGAGAGCCCTACAGTGACATAGTCTTCTGTTTACAAAATAATTAGATATGGTAAAAGGCTAAAACACATCTCAAGTGGATCTGACAGATAAAATTAGACAAATATTGCTACACCTGAGAGGTAGACGCTCTAAATTGAAAGTATATCTTCATATATTTTTAAAATTTAAAACGTTGAGCATGCGCACTTGGTTGACCTTAGGTTAGTAGGTGCTAAACTTGCTAACACCACAAAAGGAATAACCGCTACTGATAACAATCAAGAAGTATATGTTTAAACGCGCAGACTATGCGCATATGACTCGCGTATACGCGCTTCTAACACGCGTATATGAGCAGACATAAAGATACAAACGCGTTGTAGTCACGCGTATCTTCCGCGTTTTGATCAGAGGCACTCGTTGTCACGCCCTTCCTCTGCTCCTCCTCCGCCCCTTGGTATCAATTTAAACGCGCATATAGAAGCTTCAAACGAGTTTTTTACGTGCTGCACGCGCGCGTATGTATCTTGCTTTATGCGCGTGTGTACCAAAAGTCAATATCTTTGGATATTTATATCACTTGATAATTGTCATTTCTTTTTTCTTTAGATTTCTTAATAGTTAGTTGTTGACGTTAGTTCATTTACTTACAACTAAGTTTACTGCGGCCTCCAAAGCGCAAGTACAAGATACGAACGCAACAGCTACGGTGCCGAAAACGCACGTCGTCTGCGCGATTAAAATATGCCGTGTGCTTAGGGCCTAAGTAATATTAGATTTTATACCACGCTGCGGCATGTGTATAAACGCTCTTACTACTGTACATAGTTCATATACTTATATTTTATTATAAAATCATCACTATAGTCTCGTATTTAATAGTTATATTTAATAGTTATTAGGAAATAATTGTAATAGTCATTTGGAAATGCACCGAGCGGCGTCCTCATTATCTATGCAATATTAGCAGTCATTACAACTAACTATTAATTTTATTTGTACACGGAAAAGTTTTGTCAACAGCTTGCGGGTACAGCCAGCCGCACATCAAATGAGAATAAGAGGGACTCTATGTTGAGGGAATAAGGTTGGTGTAAAGGTTTGATAGGTGAGCGTGTGTACAGCAATATATGAATTAACATTTGTGTGTGCACTTAACAGACATGCAGCCTTGCTCAGCGATTCTTGAACTGTGGTGAAATATTGGTCTACAGGTGAAATCATTTCAGTTTCAAAAAACAAGAAAATGCACCACTGCAGGGAATTGACCTGCAGTGGTGCATTTTCTTGTTTTTATTGGAGCCTAAGATATGAGTGGGTTTCAACCTGAAATAGAACATCTCCAGTCTCCATCTCTATCTGTTGCTGTCGTAAAAAGCGACTTATGGACCAAGTACAAACATCTCTATATGTATAATGATTGAATAAATTTGAGTTTTTTGTGTGAACATTGAATACATTTCGAAAAAAAAAAATCGGGAGATGGAGACACAGTAATGGAGTAAGAATTAAAAAAATGTTTGTCTGTGTGTCTTTTTATCAGACACACAGACAAACATTATGTACACGTTAATCTCCGGAAATATAGCACGGATTCGAATGAACCTTTTTTATATACCTCTTAAGCCTGGGCAACACATAAGGTATAATTGATCCAGAACCAAATGGACCAGCTAAACTGTAAAAAATATAAAAATGACACCTGAGCAAAAGTGTTTCAGCCTGACGAGCATTTTTTGTTGAGGTATGAAAATCGAAAATATGGAACACCTGATGCAAAATCAAGTTAAATTTATTTGCATAAACATGTGATTACAAAAAATCGTTGATCATCAGATGTGGAAATCTAAGATATAAAGGTTAGAGTTGTTTAGCATAATATAATAACACAAGCTGGGAGTAACTCCACGTGGTGAAAGCGGTAACAGCTTAGGCCTAATTTTTGATATCGACATGCCTGAATTGGAAAAATTTTCATTTATGTGTATAGAATAAGCCTACGGGCTTATGTTATTTTGAATGCTTACTTATTTTGTTTCCCGTTTATCTTCGTGACACAGCAGCCTACCTGAAGTGCCATTATTTTAACGCGGAGTCACCTAAACGAATGGTTTTTCCATACAAAAAACCGTTCGTTTAGTGACTCCGCGTTTGTGAAATCGCACCACCGATCACTTAGATTTGCAAAGAAAATATTGTTTACACCATTTCTCTTTATACTGAGCCATGCCTAAAAAGAAGTTAAATCTTTCACAACATTCAAAAGCAGCCTAAAGATTAAGGATTATTAGGTCCCAAGAATCCAATGAAGAAAGAACGTCAGGCAAGACTTGCTTGATGCTGTTTGAGAACATCAGGCCACATCTCGCATGCGTAAATACGCTGGGAACTCAAGCGTGATTCTCTATCCGTGAATGTTTCCGACTCGCGAGACAATGCATGTCAATTTTTCCACAAAATTTTTCAATACAAAAAACCGTTCGTTTGGTGACTTTGCGTTTTAAAAACGGCACCACAGTTCTCAACCGTGCTTTACGATCCTCACTGGTCTCTAGAGACCCTATGTTCTCATACAGCATTCACATAACCAAGAATTTTCCTGGTTTGTTATGCTCTGAAGGTCCGCAAATACTGAACGTATAAGTTCGGTGGAAACAACTTTGCTAAGTATTTCGGGAATTGACATTTAACATATAACACTGCTTCAAGTATTTTATTATGAATCTACAGTAGTTCGTATTTATTTTAATATATACGCCAGAATCATAAAGTCCACGCGGTCGAAGTCGTGGCCTTTAGTTAGTATAGCCCCATAAATGGCCCCAGCTTATTTTCTCGGCATTGCTCTATATATATTGCTATCTTTGGCATTCTTTGGTGACTTTACTTGACCATTTACATGCATATCGAGATTAAAAATAAAAGGCTTGATAAATCTGACACTATTGTTCGGCATTAACATATAACACAAACAAACTGTACAAGAAGCTTTAGTTATTTCTCCCAAGCTCAAGCTGTGGACCCATTTTGAAACGCGGAGTCACTAAAAGAACGGTTTTGTATGGAAAAATCCATTCGTTTACTGACTCATCGTTTCGAAAATGCCACTCCTAAAGTGCGATTTCTGAAACGCGGAGTCACCTAAACGTATGGTTTTCCCATACAAAAACCATACGTTTAGGTGATTCCGCGTTTCAGAAATCGCACTTCTGTGCTCGTGCCCACAGTCGTCCTCCGCATTCGCCATCTAGCGGTGAAGGGAGCGCGTAGGCAGAGTTTCCACATTTTGAGCGATTGCAGCGAGACTGCGAGATACTACTCAGCCCGGGCAATTTGTCACGCAGACAAATCATTTGATACCGGAGAATTGTTTCATTGGACAGGTTCAACATGACCCCAGATATTTCATGTTGCCTCGAAGGCTTAATAACTTGACTAGGTTTATGTTACAACCATCAACTTATATATAACATAAAGATCTTTATATCTTTGAACATTTGGTTTTAAAAGAAGCGAAAATTAAAATAACCTAGCGAAAGTCTACACAGTGGTGTGTAGTATTTTTTAACCGACTGCAAAAAAGGAGGAGGTTATCAATTCGACCCGTATGTTTTTTTTGTATGTATGTTACGCGATATCTTCGTCAACCGTGGACCGATTTTGATAATTCTTTTTTTTATTTGAAAGCCTTTACTATCAATTCGTCCCATATTAATTTGGGGAAGATATGATGTAGAACTTTGGAGATATGGAAGAAAGAAAAGAAAATGATGTCGGCTGTTGTTTTTTGTTAAAAATTGAATTATCCTTTTGTTTGGACTCTCACTTGATTCACTGAGAGGGCCCCGGAGAAATATTAGGTTGGGTATACAAAAATTCGAGAAAAAGATGAAGCAATAACTTATAGGGAACAATGATTATAAAAGGTTGGGGAAAAAGTCTTTTCGCATTTTATATGAAAATTCAAAACTTTTTTTAATATAGTTTATTTACATTTAACTAAAGTATGTAGGTACCATTATGTTCGATAAATTTTTGCCATCTTATAGGTAGGGACATATCCTAAATTTTGGGGCTTCTGATCAAAAAACTGCGTCTTGTAGTTTTGGCAGTCCTCTCGTGATGTTAACCTGACACTGCCTAAAGAATTCTGAAGAGACCGAAACAGGTGGAAATCTGAAGGTGCCAGGTCAGGACTATACGGCGGATGCATTAACACCTTCCAGCCAAACTCTCTTAATTTTTGCTGAGCGGTTAAAGATGTGTGAGGTCTAGCGTTATCATGATGAAAAACCACACCGCTTCTGTTGATTAATTCCGGCCGCTTTCTCTCAACTTCTTGCTTTAATCTTATCAGTTGTTCGCAGTATAGTTCTGAATCGATGGTCCTGCCTGGTAGTAACAGCTCATAATGAATAATGCCCTTCCAATCCCACCACACACACAGCATCACCTTGTTGCGAGTTAACCCGGGTTTCACCACATTCTGTGAAGCCTGACCGGCTTTTGACCATGACCTTTTTCGCACGTTCTTGTCGTACGTGATCCACTTTTCATCACCAGTTATCAATTTCTTCAAAAATGGTTCGGTCTCATTATGTCGTAATAAAGAATCACAAATGAGTACACGGTTCATTAGGTTTCTTTCAGAGAGCTCGTGAGGTACCCAAATATGGAGCTTTTTTGTGTACCCATTTTTTTCAAATGCGCCAAAACTGTTTTGTAGTCCATTCCCAGTTCTTCAGCTACGTCGTAACTACTGATATGCCGATCTTGCTTCACTTTTTCAAAAATAGTATCCATTTTATCCGTAACAGGGCAACCAGAGCGACGTGCATCTTTGACATAAAAATTTCTGGATTGAAAATGCTTAAACCAAATTTGTGCTACTCTCACAGACACTGCACTAGGTCCATAAACATCACAAATTTTTTTCGCGTCTTGCGTAAAATTTTAAAATGTATCTAATTTCTTCGTTAGATTCACTCATCTCGACGGTAAGAAAAACAAATGAAAATCACGCAATTTTCCTAATTTGAATTTGGAATTATCTTCTTTAAAATTCAAAAACTTTTAAATGATACCAAAACTAGCCAGGTACAAATAGTATAGCCAAAGTGGTTTTATTACAAGTTCATACATACTATATGCGAAAAGAATTTTTCCCCAACCTAATATTTGTGAAAATTAAAAAAAGGTTTTAAATAAAACACGCCATGACACATTAGAAATCAGCAGTAAGACAACCATACCTAACCAGAATATAAGTATCTATCGAATTCCTGAGATATTTATGTGGAGTGCTTGATGCTTCCTTACAGTGCCGTACTAGAAAGAAAGTTTCCACCCTGAACCATGGAAAAAGAGTCTCTAATTTATACTTATGCAAAGTCAGGGGTATTACCACTGGTGCTATTTCATGCCAACAAAAGCAAGAAGCCCGGACTTATATTTATAATTTACGCTTCGAACATAATTTGCCACTTATTGACAGTAATCCGCGTCGCCAATATACGAGTAAATCTATAATTCTGATTTTGCATCGCCTAAGAAATTAGTTTGAAAGCGGCTGGTGGGAAACTTTCCAGGATACATATTCATGGTACATAAATAGTAGAGCGACCACAACCCGTTGAAAACCGAACTGCCTTGCTGGAAAACTAGTTTTAAGTTTATCTGGGATTACATCTAGTATAAATGTACCGTAATGGTATACTTAGAGATCTTTGTTTTTAGGAAAGATAAAACTGCTGTGATATAATTATTTCTTAATATATAACTAGTTAAATGAGCAATGGGTTGAAGACATAATAAAAGTCGCGGTCGCCCCTGGATGAGAGCAGCACAGGACCGAGATGGGTGGCGTCGACGAAGAGAGTCTTAAGCTCTGCAGTGGGCGAAAAAGTAAACAGGTATATGGCCTAAATGATGTTAATTGCTTACCGAAGCCTATGTACGAATGCGAAACCAGAAATGGCCGACCCTAAAGATTTTTTTTCTTGGAAAAGCCACTTGGTGGCACCATTCCACAATTTTTTTTTTGTCGCAGTAAAAATCTTTCTTTAACGAAAGGTGACAATTTAAACGAAGAACTGTTACGCGTAGAAGGCAAAATTTTAATTCTTATAGAATATATTATGTCGAAGCCTTTCTGGTTCAAGCTAGCAAATAGGAAGTTGTTAGTGACCACAATTAACACCTAGCCGGCCGTTACGAGCGTTAACTCGCCTGTTTACGAGATGTGGCCAGACGAGGAAGTTACTGACTGGAATAGACCAGGGTTTTAAAGTAGGTGGAAAGTAGGTGTCGGAGTAAAAATATTATAAAGTATATATCTATATAATATTTAATATTTTTACTTGGTAGAAGTATTAGTATTTTTATTTGTTGGAAGTAATTAATGCTTTGGTAAATGCAAACAAAATTATTTTTTATTAACCAAGACGAGAGAACCTAGAAGACATGACAAATTGTAAGTTTAACATATGCTTTGTAATATTTTAGCCCATACATAGCAAATATCTTAAAGTATCGTGTGCGTGCCTCATCCAGTAAGTGTTAATCGACGCTGAGTAACTTCTAGCGCATTACCCATATAGATGCATAGAATTGTGGAAAGCCATAATTTGGTTCCGCACCTTTATTATCTAATTCACTGAAAGAAGTTCGCAGTTTGATAGACTCAAAAACTGAATGTTTATACAATAGGCAGTGACTTTGTTAGTACTTCATTTACCCTCCGTCATTCGGCAGGAGCCCCCACAGCTCAATTTTAGCTGTCTTTAGCGGAGTGCTGCCACCACCTATAGGTACTACTTTGGTATCATCTCGCCCGCCCTCCTTATGTGGTGGTGCAACGGTAAGACTTGTCATACATGTCCTTCGTTATGCGGGAGATAAAAGTCGAGAAATAAGCCTTCCTACTTTAAGTCCCAATGGATGACGGCGTTCCTCAAGTAACGCGGAGCCCCATCGGCCCCTAAAACATAGGTTTTTTTAAGTGCGACTCCATCCCGAGACCGGCCGTTAAGCCCACAGTCCTTGAAGCACCCAGCCGGGAAGCACCCGAATTTTAAAATTTGTTTGTCCGCGAAACCCGCGGTCGCGAAGCCGTTTTATTATTTTCTTGCACAAATTTCAAGTGAGTACTGTTCAGAGCAGAAGCGTTGGAATGAAGTATTATTTATACGCGGGTTTTCTTTTGGTTATATAATTATTTTCTATCCGGATGAGGTCGAAACATGTCGGCTAGTAGCTGACTCTTTACGTAAGTAACCCGTGCTGTATTAATAATGTCTGAGTCTCACGTTAGTTTTGATAAAAAAAATATTTTCTATGTTGCTAATCAAATAATTCTTAACACTAAGTCGTAATAGGATCATGCATGATGAACAAATTATTTATTGTAATCACGACACGTTTATACAAAATTAAATTATTTGATTCAATAACACTTTTATTGTCAAAAGTTGGTGCTCAAATTTTTGTTAAAAAAAAAATATTTTACAATTGGGGGCTTAGCGACCGTGGGCTTCGCGGACAAACTTTAAACTTACAACTAACAACAACAACTAACAAAAATTTTAAAATTCGGGTGCTTCTCGGCCGGGTGCTTCACGGACTGTGGGCTTAACGGCCGGACCCTTCATCCCGAGCCACGTCCTTAGTGGGAAGCGAGAGAAAAGTACTGGGTAGAGCTTCCACCGGGTCATTTTTGCTATCGCCACCACCCTATCGATGTGGGCTTTCAAGCTGAGGCATCAACCGAAATTCAGGTACTCCCAGATATTTTACGTGCGAGTACCTCGGCACATCTTCCCCAAAGAGCTTTAAGGTGGCAGGAAGCGGGTGTTTTCAAAAAACAATGTCTGCTTCTTGTTGACGTTCACTAAGAACCTCCATTTGAAAGCCTGTCAAGCAGGGCGCCTTTAGAAGTACTTTGAGTTCAAACTAACTGCAAAAAGCGCCGTGTCGTCGGCGAAGAGTGCCAACTGAGCCTGACCGACAACTGGGCTGTCGTCAGTGTATTACGCGTATCACCATGCAAAACAGATGCTCATGGAAAGAGGCCAGATAACAGTCCTATATGATGCTGGCATAGGTGCTCCAAACACCCATTACGTAACTTTATCTTCATGAGGAAAAGACCTACCGTTTCGTCCAGCCACGGGAAGTTGGGTGGTAGCTAACCTTACCTTTTTTTTTACGTGAGGAAACAAATCAAGAAAAAATTGTAACCGTTAGGGTAAAGGCGCGTGTTGGCACAAACGCGCTTTCAACTAGGAGGATCGTATTTATTGAGCGAAATCCAGTTTCCATCGCCCGATTGGCCCACGTTATGGAGCAGTCGCAGGTCAAAAGCCCGTCTCCTGCGCTCTGTACGTCGGGGATATATGGCCAGGTCGGTTGTTCCCTCCCGGTCTCTCTCCGCCACCTCTTTGCGGACTATGACCTTCATGTGACGAACCACAGTCGACAGCGGAAGGTCGTCCCCCACTACCGTGCACATTTCAGCGCGGTCTTCCGCCCAGGCTGGGCAGTCCGTCAGGGTGGGAACCTAACCTAACCTAATCTGTCTCGTAGTCAAGGAGTACCAGGCAGCGCGGCACTCACCGCGCTTATGTCTCCATGATAGTTTAGGAGAACAGAAAAAAATAATATCTAACTCTTTCCACGCAAATCGCAAAGGTCGATCAAGTGAATGGGCGGAAATGTGATCAGCAGCTAGGAACCTATCCTGTCACTACCAAATTTGATTCCTTTTTAATTATCCCGCCCACAATCACGCTAAGAATGGCGGTTGGGCGTCGTTAGGTCTTACCTATTACAGAGCCTAGGGCCTAGGCTCTGTAGGTAGGCTAATGTAACGGAACAGTTATTTTATAGCAATTTTTCAATCAAAAATTGATGACCTGATTCTTTAAATTGATATAACTTTTTTTATTTATGAACGGATTTAGATGAAACAAACACTAAATGTTAAGTGAGGCTTTTTAAAAATACATTAGTAAAAACTGCAACCAAATCGGTGCAGCTGTTTCTGAGATTACCGTACACAAACGCACAGACAAACAGACAAAAATTCTAAAAATCATTGTTTTGTGTTCTATTGCGTTGATAAAAGCCCCCAACAATATTTTTTCTCATTTATCTTCCATGTACACACAGCGATCGGTTACGATTTTATTATATGTATAGATATAGATTTACTAATTTTATATTTTTTATTACCTATATTTCCATTGTTGCCGCTTGCGACATCTACGGGAGAGGATAGGGATGGTAGCAAATGCATTCAGCTCGGCTACCTTGTGGCTAATCCTGTGGGGCACACACACATGTGTGTGTGTGTGTGTGAACGGCAGAAGACAGAACTACATGTGTAGTTTTGTCTTCTGCCGTTACTCCTTAATAGTTAAACACATCATTAAATTCTAGATTTGTGCCTCGACAGTTGTAACAACCTGTAATCTGTGTCTAAGGGGCAGGTGAAACGCCTTGTCAGTTAGGTTCAAGGCAACTAATCAAGTTGACACTTGGAATTCTCCAGCGATCTCTGAAACGGTAACCTTATCATTAGGCTCGTTAGCAGTAATTATTACTCATCGTTTTCCAAGTAGTTCACGGGGATAGATAGATAATTAGTTTATTTGTTGCTAGGAGAATTTATCAAGTGTATCTATTCTTGTATTGTGCTTATAAGATATTAGAAACTTGCATCTGCAATGCGGTATTTTAGAAAATAGAATATCTATTTGGAGCAAACATATACAAAAAAAAAAAAAATACAGAATATAAAGACTGTTTGGGATACTTTTTACAGTTGACTAAACAGATCAGAAGAACTGTACTTGCGTACAATTTTATTAGTGACTTTAAAAGTCAGGATAGATAATATAAGTTTCAACAAGCCAAAAAGGTAGCCAGTCAAACGTAGTCAACAAGATTTTCAAGCGTTAGGTTTTTGCGGCACATCCACTGCTGTTTTTCAGCAGTGAACCTGTGCACATTTAGTTAGGCATTCATCATCATAATCTCACTTTTATAGCAATAGTCAATATCGGTGGAGTTAAGTGGAGATTCCTCCATTCCTATCTTCTTCTCTTTGGCATCCTTCCTGGTCGGACCCAACTCCACTTGACTCCAACGACAAGAGCAAGGTCTTTTACAGAAAGGCAATATCGAGTAAGAATAACATCCAATAAGTAGTTTCAACGATAAATTACTTATTGTGTGAATCATGAATCGTGTTAGGGAAATCGTGTCGTGCTACGAGTATCGTAAAGTGTTAATCCTAATGACATAATTACATAACACATAATCCATGACCACTACTTGCTTCCACTTAGCGCGAACAAGTATTTTAAACATTTCATGGTTTTATTTAATAATTACATACACAAGGCAGACAGTATGGTTATAATGGCGAGAGAATGAATCATTTTCAGAATCAGCAACCCATCACTACTTTAATTCCTTCATCTTCACGTCCAAAAATGTGGTCCCCTGAATATTACAGCCCTGAGCTCTATCTGCCCCTCAAAAGAGATACAGACGTTATAAAGTATCTGTAGACAGACAAATTTTAAACATAATCATAAGACAATACTCTTCCCTTTTCTCGGAGGTAAAATAACAAATACTTGTACTGAATTAAGCAACTTGTAATTTGTGCTTTCAAATTCATAAAACATCGAAGCGTATTTTAAATGAATCAAGTGGAACAAAAAGTTTCGCCATGAATGACAATTCCTTTCTGGATGATCCTTCGACATCAAACCTTTATTTATACGAAACATGCTGGCAATTTAAAGGGCGATCACCCTTTTTTTCCTGTTCATGAATGGGCAATTCCATTCAACAGTTGGTATTTCGAATTCGAGATTCCTAATGACCAGTGCTGGCCGCCATCTTGGATCCTCCTTGCTGTGCGTGTCACGTCTGTTCGAAAAACTTAGACATTGTTCTGCGGGGTTATTCTGGAAGAAGTACATCTACTTGTGGCATCCTATAAAAAATAATTTATTGGTGAAAGGGCGAGATAGGTACATATATATGATGGGATGTGATGATGGGCGTCTAGTTGGAAAAGAGAATCAAAATAACGCGGGAGCTAAAGCTGTTTAAATGATTTGAAAATTATTGGCAGCCTACTTTCTGCCATTCTAAATTCATTATATAAGTATTTTTTTTACAGAATAACTTGCTTAGGTTGAAAGTAAGAGTAACTTTTTTTACCGTTTATAAGTACTTACTTGGCGATAAATGATCTACGTGTCTACGTGCTTCTTTCAATTACAAATGATAGTGAAAGGTGGTTTCTTTAATAGCCAACGTCTTTTAGACTTTAGGCAGATACGGCGGGAAATAAACGGGCCATATGTACAGTCAAGTACTCGTACCAAGATACCTGACCGGGCCCTCAACTTATATCTTCAATTTTCTCTTAAACTAAAAACCGAATTGATCACCAATAGTCCGGTCAATTGAGACATAAAAATAGTGGTAAAATAACAAAAATTCCCGGAGAGCCAAATATTGGTGGAGAGCTAGGGTTTACCATTACAAATAAAGTTTTAAAAATCCCTATAGATCCCATGTGTGCTACAAAAAATATTCGGGGTTAAAGGTTAAAATTTGAGTTTTTTGGATTTTTATCGAAAACGGTAAGTTTAATCAAACAAAATCTCAAATCAATGTTGTAGATCTTACAATTCTCTACAAAATGGTCTTCATGATTTTTTTCTAAGAGTTACCATTCCTGAGGTATCGCGATTCTAAGAGTCACATTATCATGATATGCACACATTTCCACGCCACCTGTGAGGTAGAGTGGTTTCCCCTGTAGGACTACTCCTACTAACTGTCATGATAATTTTAGGATAATTTAAGGGAGCAATACCCGTTAAGTTCTAGATATTACCTTATTATTGATATTGATTATTGATATTGCTATTGATTATTGGGTTAACTATTGTTTTGATTTCTTTAGATATTTTAATCAGGTTTACACTCTTGAAAGTCTACTTCAACAGTCATATCTTCTTCGATTTCTTTTTCTTCCTCTTCCTCTTGCTGGATGTTCATAAATTGTTCAAATAAGGCTGAGTCATTGGGATCTTCATTAAATCCGACTTTTTTACAGCCACATTTGGCACTACAACCATTTTTGTAATTGCTAAAATAGTGTTGAGGAGTTTTTCTGGAGCTGTTGGGGGTAAATTTTAATTCAGTTGGACCTTGCAGTAAGTAGTACTAACAAATCAACATGTCATGTCTTCCTCCAAAATCGGCATCTGCTATTCAACACTTGTATCGAGTATACTATAAAGTTTAAACATGGCTAGGCAATCAACTGAACCCACGAGACTGGTGTTGGAAATTGATAAATAATATTCCGGAACCGATTCAAAATTTACCCCCACCAGCTCCAGAAAATTTCCTCAACAGTATTGTTTTTTATAACCCGTACTCCAGCACGATAGCTACTTTGTAAGGTAAGAAAACCTATGAATTAATACAGTTTACAATAAGAAAAATCTAATTTCCGTGTGACACAAAATAATACAGGAGTTTATTACTCATTCAAAAGTTGGCTCACGTCAACGTTATCGCTATCTCTTTTGCTTTTGTGAAAGTGACAATTGACGTTTTTTTTTTTCGCATTCTGCTAGTTCGTTTTTCTTACGAAGTAAAAAAATTCTTGGTCTATGCAATAATCAATAGCAATATCAATAATCAATATCAATAATAAGGTAATATCTAGAACATGACGGGTGTTGTTTCCTTAAATTATCATGACAGTTAGTTGAGTAGGCCTACAGGGGAAACCACGGTAAAAATAACGCGCCGAATACACTACCTCACAGTGGAAATGTGTGCATATCATGATAATGTGACTCTTAGAATTGCGATATCTCAGGAATGGTAACTCTCAGAAAAAAATCATGAAGACCATTTTGTAGAAAATTGTAAGATCTACAACATAAGTTTGACTTTTTTTTTACCAAACTTACTGTGTTCTAGAAAAATCCAAATACCTCAACCTTTTGACCAAACTCAAAAATTTTGACCTTTGACCCCGAATAACTTTTGTAGCACACATGGGATCGATGGGGATTTTTAAAACTTTATTTATAATGGTAAACCCTAGCTCTCCACCAATATTTGGCTCTCCGGGACTTTTTGTTATTTTAAATGTCTATATTGACCGGACTACAAAAACCGATCTAAATAAAATGTATATTTATTACTTTTTAAATGCCAAAAACATAAAAAGTCAAAACAAACAGTTAAAGTCGGTTTTTGGTTTTGAAAAATATTTATAGTAATGTTAAAT
The DNA here is from genome assembly GCA_943193695.1 of Acrobasis suavella. NCBI lineage: Eukaryota > Metazoa > Arthropoda > Insecta > Lepidoptera > Pyralidae > Acrobasis > Acrobasis suavella. The sequence goes on from OW971928.1 coordinate 39,568,610, forward strand.
AAAAATGTCTTTTTCATTAGATTAGGTGATTGCGGCTGAGTGATTTTTTTTCTCTACTATATTTTGAGCAAGCGTGCACAAATTATTTCGCATGTATGTAACGCCTTGTCTATTAGTAATTTATTGCGTTGCCAATGCCGAAATTGGAATAGATAAATAAAAACTCTTGAGATGTCAAAAGTATGATACCCGTATATCATAGCAATTTCATCTGATCTGATATAGAAAGCTATAATTTACCAGTCGGACACGACAGGTGGATCCACTGACATTTTTATTATAAAAATTGATTCAAAATTGATATTTTCATTTATTTAAGTATTATGGGTAAATGCACATAATCTTATATTTGATTGATAATAATGGATCAAATCAAATGCTAAAGCATTATGTTTGCCTTTGCAAGTGTTAATTAAGTTTATGTGCTCTCATTTTTTTAATCAGCCAATTAGGTTTCATTGTTGGGTAAAAGACAACCCTTTTTTTTTGAAAATTTATAATATTTATGAGCTTTTCTAAATGAATGTTCGTTGAACATTCAGAACAGAAAAGCTAATTCATTTAAAAAATGAATGAACTCTTTTGTACTGCCGTTTTCATGGTCAAATATTGAGCCGAAATGTAAATTATAGAACCGCAATTTAAGATATTGTTTCCAAGGAGGATTCCAAGATTATGTTATTCTATTGATCAGGATTATGACGCTCTATTGTTCCAATATATAGCATATCCTTCTTTACCTTCTCAAATTCTACGGCGGACGCATACATCAACGTTTCCAATTAAGGTCTTAATACTGACTGGTCGAAATGTCCATAAAATCCGGTCAACTAAGTTGTTACGACGCCACCTTCGACATGTGAGTAGGTGTCAAAAATGGTAATGGGACACCTCGTTCGCTAATCGCGCCCGCGCATCGAGATTCGATTCGACTGATCGAGTTGCGATATTGGGTGGGAACGCCACTGTACCGGTAGCTGTCAATAACTTGATCGCGTGTGAATTCGCACTTTCGCAGTTGGGTAAAAAGTGTCTACAAATTATTTTTTATAGTTTTTGCTCGCACCTTCATTTCTTAGATTTATATGTACAAAGGTGTCATGTGGCCGGTAAAGATTTTTCGAAAAGAATCCTTAACCACACAATAGTAGTTTTGTGGATGTCCCATAGGGTTTGGGATGTCTCGTGTCTCGAAGTCTCAAGAATTTTCGTAAATTTTGTCGCGGATCCCGAGACCTTTAAGATTTCCTAAACTCTAGTCCTAAGAGAGATTCAAGAAGTATATCGTTCTATAATTACATTCGTTATACGCTCCAACCAAAGTCTAATATACAACCAATTTTGTACCAAACCTTATTTACAAAATAAAACTCCGCGATCAGGCTGAAATTTCGCCGTCAATTCTAACCCGTGCTCCAGAATATGTCAGTCTCCTGCAGCAATTAGAGACCCTTTTTGCCAGTACAGTTACCGAGCCCCTACAAGGAGCGCTCTCGCGTCGCCAGCCGTTCCGTTTCACGCTAGCTTTCTACCTCATTCAAGGATGATGTATATGGACTTTGCCGTTTTCGTTTATCTGTTTTATGATTTACTAGTTGGTACAGTTTTGTCGTCTATGTTTTGTGGTTAGTAACACTCACAGAATATTTTCTAAGAAGCCGCTAAGAAGTCTAAATATCGATATCGATACTTATGTCGATTGTGCGATCAGGCACTTTTGTATGTGCGTAATGAGTTTTGCTTCAAAAGTTATAGTTACCTATTTAAAATTCCAATTAAGCTTTCTACACATTTCAATAATGACTATACGGCCACTGTAACAGACATGTAACAGCTATCTACGAATGCGTAACTGCCTTTTTTCTCGCGCCCAATTTGTCCAGCGGACGTCCGGGTACGGCTGTCAAATTGTAACGAGGAATGACAGCTGTTGATAGGTTGGGAGGTGACTTGTGCAGGATGTCTGCTCATTTGGTTTTAATTTGCAGATCAGCGAGGCAAGCATGCTACGGCGACAAATTTTATCCTTCTAATTTGTCGCATTTCGCGTAATTTACCGCAACAAACATAGAAAAAATTGAGCGACAAAATAACTTTCATTCATAAAACGTATTTTATCTTATGCTTAACTCTCGTGCGAGCATAGTTTTGACAGCTCAAAGTAGACATATCGACTGTTGGCAACGTGAAATCGTGTAAATTTGTCGCCGATTTGCTAGACCCACATAAGACTCAATTAAACCTTTCATTAAACTAATAAGAAATGTATATATACATACATATTTAAATGTAGGCAAACATCTTTAAACAATGTATTATTGAAGTTTACAAACTTAAAAATATATTTAATTACGAAACTATAGCGCCATCTTTTGATGAATCCTACAACTACTCCGGCGGCGGTAAATGCATACGTACTCGGCGGTGGTATTTTCCTTTATGTTGGTTGTACGACATAAGTTGAAACGTTCCGTTGCACATTCATTTGTATAACGTTTCATTTTAATAATTTTAAATACTTTTTGGTTGCAATATTTTTTCTAGGAATTATTACATACTTATATCATTCTTTTATCTATGGTGATTGTTTTACAAAACGCGTGTTTCAATTTAAAATTATTATATTTTCTTAGCAGACATTAGAAACACTGTTTAAAACCTGCCTGCGTGTGACGACTCATTTTACTACGTGTCCATTCATGAATTTTATCTTGTCGTGTACATTTTTACAGAGGGAAAATACGTAAAGACCGCTCAGATAAAACATCATACAGGGCCACAGGAATTTGCTTATTTCATTATTAAGTTTCAGTATTCGGGCTTTGGGTTTTGAGGTTCTGACTGCTCCGTTCGGGATAAAGACGTGATAAAATATGGCAAGACATAGCGAACTATTTATATTACATTGTAACATTTAATCTACTTGTTATCAATAGGCATGACGAATGGAAAATTATTTTTAGCCCAACGGTTAAATTATTAAAAAATATTGTAACTACACTTATCTTTTCTTTTCTCTGAGAAACAAAAAATTACAAAGATACAGCGCATTGAAATTTCGCATGACGTCACGACTATGTTAGATTTCTACGTAGAGATGACGTCGCAAGCCCCCACTCCCGAATTTTGATGCTTCATATCTTTGTGAATTTTTACTTTTTTGGCAAACTGAAGAATATGGGTCCATTATTTATGGAGAATCTAAAATACGGACTAATTAGAATAATACTTTTCTAACCTTGTCGTGACCCCTATTGTTTGACAAATAATTGATTGATTGATTGATAGTATATCTTTGCTGCGGCTAGAAGCTAGTTGAGTATTCATTGTAAAATACTCCATAATATATCCATTTATATACCATGAGTTGATATAGCTTATGGACTCAATGTCGGACAAAGGACTCTTTACAGGCAGGTCAAGAAGGCATGCTTTGATGTCCAAAGTTCAAACGCATATAAAACTACGAGTAGTAACCAAAGAGAATTACAATAAAATGTTACTTAAACAGTATTTGAATCCTCTTTGGTTACTCTAGTAGTAACGATATCCAAAAGTCAACGGTAACTGACAGGTGTATAGGAATAGTTGCCTCCGATGCTGTCGAACTCCGCCCAGGCTTGATTACTGAATGTTATAAACAATTAGAGCAGCGGTGTTATTGTAATCGCATGTCAGATTGTCATGAAATAGAGGATTGCAAGACATGCCATAATTTCATGGCGTGTATGGCGTAACGTTCAGTTGGCTTCATTGGCATTGAGTGAGCTGAGTGGAGTCTACTTGTGACGAAGAAATAATACTCATTGAAACTATTTTAAAATTACCAGTCAGGTGCGTGTCGGACTCGCACCTGGTTCCGTACCATTATCTATACAAAATCACGTTTGTTGTACAGCCTCATTAAAATATTTATTTCATTCTGTTTTTAGTTTTTGTTGTTATAACGGTAACATTAATACATCACTGTGAAAATTTCAACTGTCTAGCTATCTCGGGTCATGAGGTACAGCCCAGTGTCTGAAAGACAAACGGACTTACTAATAGGGTCCCGTTTTTACTATTTGAGTATGGGACCCTAAAAAGAAGAGATTATCAATTTTGGAATATTTTTAATGTTGTTATCACAGAGCTGGAATTTTTAAGTCGATTTAACAATCAGACTATAAGCTCATGATTGTCTCGGAGAAGCTCAAGCTCATTGTCAAAAAAAATGATTTTATGTAGGATATATTTATTTCTTATTGAAGGTTTTGTTTTCAAATTATTGATAGTGCAAAAGCCACATAGTTTCTAATAAACATATTGATAAACATGCCAATCCTCGAGAAAATAAGAAGCGTGCTCTTTGCCCAGTAACAATTAATCTGTATTACTTATATTGTTTCTCATATTTGGTTAATATTCGATTTTCAAATTATTGCAGATCACTCAAATGCACTTTTGTAAATCTTGTAAAACTTGGAAACAAAAACTGTAGGCACTTTGCGCATAGACGTCGAGGAGAAAGTGAAATCATAGTTTTTTTTTTCATATACGCCCATTTAGCTTTCAGCTTTTACAACCGCTACAAAAAACGCCATTAGAGATTGTCTTCCGGACTAAACTTTGATGTTGCTAGACAGCTACTTGTGCTACCATAGAAGCAATGTCCCTATATATTTATTTATTATTTATTTATATTCAATATATTAAAGCAACATGCTTCGTCAAGAGTTGTACAAGTTATAAACAAGTATCCGCAACATGCTTCGTAAAAAATAATCAATCTATTAAACCGTCCCTGGCCCAAAGGTTCTCATAATTCTAGCAGTATTTCCATGTTGTAAAGCGATATAAATCCTTTGAACGAGAACATTTTAAATACTCTCACTCACTTCTATATTTACCCGACTGCGCCAGAAGGAGGGTTATGTTTTTCGAGAGTATGTAATTGTTTGGCACGCTCTGCAGCCTGAACGGTTCGATGGATTTCAGTTTAAGAGGTGTCGTTAGATCTGGGGGCACGGGAGTGCCCCCGCCAAGATAAGCCAAATGGAGCACAAGGACACTACCTACCTTTTCTCGAAACGTTTCGTCGTTTTTTGAACTCTCATAACTTCTGGGGGTACGGGAGTGCCACCGCCAAGATGAGCCAAGCCGAGCGCAAGGGCACTTCCTACCTTTACTTGAAACGTTTTGTCGTTTTTTTGAACTCTCATAACTTTGGTTTGGATGATGCTAAATTGTTAAAAATTTCAAAATATAATGACACTAGTACAATCATTAAACATATAAAGTTTGAATGTCGTAGCTATTATACTTTAGATTTTATTAATGTCTAAAAACCCCCGATTTCGTCACCGATTCACTCACTGACTCACTTACTGATCATCAAAATTCTTAAGGTACTTTCTAAAGTCCTAGAACGCTGAAATTTGGAATGTAAGCTAATATTACTACAAAGACAGCAAAAAATTAAAAACCAAACCTAACCTAACCTACCTCCTCTGAATACGAGGTGAAAGTTTGTATGAGACTATATTTGCACTAACTACATAATCATGCAGTAATAATAACTATTGAAAAGCTGGACCAAGGTCAAAATAGATTATTTTTAAACTCAAAAAAGTCCATTAAACAACTTACGAAAATAAATGAAATTCCACCAAAAACATTTTTATATAAAAATGTTGCCAAGACGAGTCTACATAGCTTACCCTGTAAAAAAGTTATCAGATCTCGTATAAAGCCAAGCTCTAAAGACTACACGCTTTAAACCTACAAGCTCCACACTACACCTTAATCAAAATCTATGAAAAAGTGGTCAGATCTCATGTAGAGCCAATATTCTTGATCTGTGCGCCCTTACTTTACCAGGCCTCACTTCACAGTCAAAACGTGTGGTTTTGATTAAGGTAGTGTAGACCTTGTCAGTCTTATTATAAAAAAGGCCATAATCGTGGTTTAGTCCCGTATTATCTAAGTCGGGGTTTAGTACGGTAACAAGCGATAAATCTACTTTAGACTTTCTTTTATTACAAAACCTGAACCAAACACAGTATACGATAGATCCAACTTAGTCTGACCGGAAGTAGGAAAATCGTTCCATTTTTCATAATAATATATTTTCGTCGAAAAGATTTTAATTAAAAGCGAAATAAGTTTAAATAAAATTAATTTAAAACTATGCAACGTACATAATTTTATCAATATCCTCTTATTTATTGCTCTGATTATTAAATAACAATTATTAAAGAATAATAAAGTAATTACAGTATCAAAAAACGGAACGAAGCTAAGTTGACAACTTTGACAACGTAATTCTATATTTAGTCTGTGGGCACTCGTCTTAATAAACTGTCATGGAGCCTAACCTATGATTTTGTTTACATTTGTAAATTGTAAATAATCTTAACAAATATTGTTTTTTATATGTGTGTTGTATTGTGTTATAAATATAAAATCGTGTTTTTAATGTTGTGAATGGAAATAAACGAACAAAAGTGTTGAAATTGTGTTTGTCATAGAAACTTGTAAAACAATAAAAACACTTTTATATCATAATCATGGCAGTTTTAACACATTTCCTGGATATAATAATAATTTATTATCAGCCATCAAGTAAAATTTCGGATTTACTAAAATTTTCATAATAATTTTTATGTTTTGTTTTGATTTCTGTCACGGTTTTGAGGTTAATCGTAGCTTGAACTAGCCTCCTAGCTGGTTTATCTTTAGGCCGAGGATCGTCCTCAGAACAAAACATAAACTTTGTTTTATAACAAGATTTTCCTTGTTACATAGTTTAGATCGACTTTAAAACTCGATCTATCTATAAACCTTGTTTTATAATAAGACTGACATTGACAGGTGAAATAGTGTGTGAAAGTAGATGTCTACTTGATTTGGTCGAATAATGGTTTAAACCTAGTAACAAAGTTAGTCTGGGTTTTATAATAAGACGGTTTAGGTTTAAAGCGTGTAGTCTTTAGAGCTTGGCTTTATACGAGATCTGACACCTTTTTTACAGGGTAAGCTATGTAGACTAGTCTTGGCAACATTTTTACATGAAAATGTTTTTGGTGGTATTCTTATTTACTATGAGAGTGATACTGGCTATTTCAAAATTATAAAAGAAAAAACAAAATGGCGGATTTTTGGCGCTAAATTCAAGTGTTTGGCACGCTCTGCAGCCTGAAGTTCAGGCTGAAGAGCGTGTCAAACACTTGACGGATGGATGGATTATATACTGAGAGGTGACGTTAGATTCGTATTTACACAGGGTATATAAAAAGGTAGTCGGTTTTTTTTTATTAATGACTTCTTGTTTCATAGGGTAGTTGAGGAGCTCGGTGGCCCGGGAGTTCGCATTACAGCTCTTTCGCAAGTCAGGCTACCCCGGACGTGGTCCGCATATGGGTTCCATATTTTCGTCCATTCCCTCGATAAAATTCGGATCTGCGCGACAAGAGAAGCATTCTAAGTTTTTCTTTTCCCAAATACAGTGTAATATTTTAGGGTTCATTAAATTTAGTACTAATACTACTCAAGATATGTTCGTAAAATAACCAGTCAAGTGCGAGTCGGACACGCGCACAAAGGTTTCCGTACATGTATCCATAAAAAATTACGTTTGTTGTATGGGAGCCTCACTTAAATATTTATTTTATTCTGATTTCTGTGTTTGTTGTTATAGCGGTATACATACATCATGTGAATTTCAACTGTCTAGCTACCACGGTTCATGAAAAACAGCCTGGTGGCAGACACACAGATTGACAGACGGACAGCGGAGTCTTAATAATAGGGTCCCGTTTTTACCCTTTGGGTACGGAACCCTGAAAACCGTTCTCTTGATTTAAAATGCGTCGTGCCGTGCGTTATGTTCAACTAGTACCTACCTGGAACGCAAGAGCGGCCGTAATGAGTGTTTCTCGGAGGTCGTAATGGCCACATCCGTCTAGGGATGCGACTAAACCTGCACCCGTCCCATTGAATTCCTAGTGCCGGCTTCAGGCTTCCTAATCAAACCTGATGCCATCCAGATACGACTACCGTAGAATAGCATACCGTTGATAAACCCGTATAAAGTTTATATCGCGCGACGGACTAGTGTCATCTAGCTCCGTAAGCGCTATTATCACACTAATCATATCACACTAGTATTATAAAGGGGAAAGTTCGTGAGTGTGTATGTTGGTACTTCTTCACGCGCAAACGGCTGGACCAATTTTGATAAAATTTGGTATTCAGGAAGCTAGCACCAAGGATAAACACATAGGCTACTTTTTATATATACTGCGTGTAACACCGCGGGGCGCAGCTAGTATTATAAAGGCGAAAGTTTGTGAGTGAGTGTGTATGTTGTTAATTTTTCACGCGCAAACGGCTGGACCAATTTTGATAAAATTTGGTTTGCAGGTAGCTGACACCCTGGATTAACACATAGGCTAATTTTTTCCGCGGTTAACACCGCGGGGCGCAGACGGTGCAGCTAGTCAGTCAATATCTCGCTCCCTGTAGGTAAAAATAAAGAGTGGGATGCCACAGAGGCAGATATAGTTTATATCGCGCAGCAGACACTAGTCTGTAACTTTATCTTGGTGTATCAATGTTGATATACTCCAGGGCTCCTGGGGCATCTCGTTATTATAACACTGAGCCAGACAGGGATTGGCGATTGTGCCCGACAAACACTGTTGTGGTTGCTACGCTACAGGGGCAGAGGTAACAACCGAGATTCGTTCTGCGTGCTTTCTGAAGGAGAAACGAGCAAAAAAAGCAGGCAGGCTCCGTTGATGTGAATAACTAGTCAAGCGCGTGTCGGGCCATGCACAGTTCCATAGAACCCCGTTACAGCCTGATGATTTAAAGAATAACAAATTCATTTAAGTATATTCTTCTACGGACTTTGTATTTTTTTTTACCAAATTTTCTATTGTACCTAACGTATATTTTATAAGTTAGGTTACTATATTATGAATTCTTATAGAGTATAACTTAGCAATCATAGTTTTCCTACATCCGAAAAAAAGGCCAAATTTCTCCTTACGTAATACTTGAACACTGGAAAAGTCCCTTACCAGTACAATAGAGCTGAGAAGACAATCAGTCAGTCAGTAGCTAGTGCTAATGTACCTATAGTAACGGATGTCAAGTACTTACGGCGTTGAGTGGGCAATTTATTTATTGTTCTAGTTCCCAGCCGGTGGACTGGACCTGCTCATCTGTCATGCAGGCTCGTGGGTGGAACGCTTAAAATAGCCCAACTCATACCTGAACTGAAGACAGTGCGAAAATTTCTTGAAATTGATATTTTTAATTTTTTTTTTAATGATATGGCATGTACATACTCAATGGCCATTACATATGTCTATATCTGTGACTATACCCGTTATATTAATAAAAACAATATAGCCTGTGTTATTTGAGATAATGTAATGTTATAATTATGCCATCAAATGAACATCGATACGCTAAGATGAAGAAAAATGACGCAGACGACGAAAACATGGGTGTAATGAATGTGCCTTAAATTACCATAAACATTTAGAAGAAACTTAACACTTAAGTATTACTTATCGAATTATCTTAGTACATATTGATGAAACGAAATCACAAACAGGAATTTTCCATTAAATAAAATTTTATTTTAATAATAAGTACTAGTGCTCATGCGGGTAAGGTCCCTTTCCACTCACATTCAGTCCTAATCTTAATTCCATATAAGAAACCTAGACAGATCTTGGCGAGGTCTTAGTTAGCCTCGATCTAGGCTCTAGGTATGGAAGTCATTAGCAAACCGGTAAGGCTTTTTATTTTTGCCTTACACTGGTCATTAGGCAGGTCTAATTTAAGATTGGAAAGTAAGTAAAATTCTAAAGAAATTATTGCAAAATGGTTATAATAAAATATAAATATATAGGGATAAATAACACTGATTGAGCTAGCCCCAAAGTAAATTCGAGACTTGTATTATGAGATACTACCTCAACGATACTATATCTTATAACTTATACATATATAGATAAACATCCAAGACACAGGACAATTTGAGAAATGACCATTTTCCAACTTGCCGTGACCGGGGATCGAACCCGGGACCTCTGGGTAGTGGAATAGCATGGTGACCACTATGCCACGGAGGTCGTCAAATGTGTGATACTGATACATATTAGTTAATATAAGTGTTACATGTAACTGGTTTAGGAACTTATAATTACTATATAAAAACGTTTAAATCTAAGTAGTCATAATTAAAGATGTGTTAAAGCTTATTGCCATTTTATTTATTCTAAACTCATAGAAATACACTCCCTTGTAGTAAAACCGCATCAATATCGGCCAAGAAGTTTGAGAGTTTATTACAGTTTGAATGCGTTGTATAGCATAGGTAATAGCAATTTGAAGCGGTGGCAGCTATGCGGTTCAGGCACTGGCTTTCCGTCTTTGAAGTACCTACCAGTTTGACCTTACGGGGCGCGACTTGTACCTTTACATTTTAATTCATGTAGGTCATTTTCAACAACCACCAGTTACTTCCGGCGAATAAAAATATCGTGAAGAAACCTGCTCAGTCTAGTTACAGTTAAACTTGCTAGTGTGTGAAATAAAGAAGGCAAATAACAATCGTAATGTGTCGTAATGCGTGTCTCTTTCCATAAGATTTCTATACATGACAAAGACAACAATCTGGCTATCTACGTGTAATAATGTTTTGCCTCAGTTAGCTTCTCTATAATCCAAAAAACATATTTTTAAGTATTTGCTTAATGTTAATAGTATTTTATGCAACAGTCGTATAAGAAGGTTCATAAAATGCAAGTGGCGCAGGTTACGATGCGAGCCTTGGCGAGCATCGTAAGGTGACGCCATCGAGCATTTTTTGACATACTTATACAACGTTGCATACAATACTTTTTCTACGACTACATTTACTAAAATAAATCCAAAAATAAACAAAGAAAAGTATGAAATACTAGAATACTACCATATGTTTGCTAGATACTAGGTATCTATGGAAGACTTTTTTTTATTGACGTCTTCCTAGTGACCAAAAGTGCCATTTTTGAAACATGGAGTCACTTAAACGAATGTTTTTTCATACAAAAAACCGTTTGTTCAGTGATTCCACGTTTGAAAAATGGCACTATATGTTAAAATAACGATTTTATTATGTTGGCAGTATGTTAGATTTAAAGAAAAAAGTTATAGGTCTATGGCTGGGAGTATCGTTTTGGCGAAATAACGACACATGTGCTATTATATTAGGAATAGACTATAGACTTTTCTAAAATCATATAATCTATGTTCTTATATTAGTGTTCGGGACCATTTAAAAGACAGATAACAGTACAGGAGTAGAAAAAGATATATATTTAAGTAAAGGCGTTCCTTGATTAATGTTCAATTACTTCAATTCTATGCTTTACAAGCTTGATTATCATTACTGAAGAAACATGTTTGCTGGGCTGATAGCATCTCATATTTTGTACCCTGATTTAAAATCTTTGAAGGAAGCCATTGATTTTATAAACACTCTTTGGATTAATGAATGAATTAGTATGCTGAGACATGTCATTTTTTACGGTTGCTGAATTAAATGGATGACTTGAAGAGTAGGGATGTCACATGCTAGACTCTAGACCATGCACTTATTTAAAATGATTGTATATTAATTAACAAGGGAAATGTTTCCTATTCATATTTTAAAGATTAATGCACTTATTAAGTGACATATTTTTAATATTATTTTGACTTCATTGATAGAAAATGGTGTTTAAGTGCTGCAATGGCCATGAAAATGCAAACAAAGGCATAAATGGTTTTGATTTAGGATTTGATAATAAGTGGCCAAGTGCGTGTCGGGCCACGCGCAGTAGGGTTCCGTAGTTACGAACGCCAACTTTGAGTTCATGCCACTAAAAACGTCTAAAAACTAATTTTCTATTGAATTTGTATGAAATTTTCCTTTTCCGAGTACATTTTATAAGTTGATCGCCTATAACTTTTTAATTTGTAAACCCTACTTAGCTCTGATAGTTTTCCTTTAAATTTCGTTATATATCCTATAGCTGTGAATTTTTTCACGTGTCCATGTATAACCGTTTAGCAGATAGAGGGGGGGGGGGGGGGACACTTGACTCTAACAAATTTTTTCACTTTAATAGCAAATATTTCAGAAACGGATCCCAAAATCGAAAAACGGTGTTCACAAACTCACACTTTAAAAGACCTATTCAACGATATCCAACATGATTGGTAAGTCGAGAAAAAAAATCAAGTTTTCACTTTACTGGTATGGGAGTTATCCTAAAAAAAATGTTTTTGAATATTTTATTTTACCGTTTTTTCTGCCTAATTAATATACATATTCTTGCCAAATCACAGCTTTCTAGTACTTATAGTCGCTGAGTAAAACCGCGGACGGACAGACAGACAGACAGACATGGCGAAACTATAAGGGTTCCTTGTTTACTACGGAACCCTAAAAAGTAGTGTTTTATAACTGTTCACATTTCTATCTATATCACCCTATATTGTCATTAAAAACTACCTATGTCGTTGGTAATTACATCTTAAAAGCCTTTTGCATTTAGAATTAAATGTTGGCATCCCTGTTAAATGTTGATTCTAAAGATTCGGCAGTCGTAACAACACTTCTGATAGTTTTTAGTATGTCATGTCAATTCAATGGCTGTATGAATTTTAAACAGACATCGTGTGGTGTTTGGTTGGATTCATAAATACTGCGATTAAATGTTTTATGTAAGTGCTACGTTGACTTATTTTCATATAGCTAGGAAGGGAAACAGGCATTTGGTCTACCTGATAGAAAGTGGTTATCATAGAACAGGGAGATCTACAACTTGAAGTAACCTATTTTCTTTTGAATTTGAAAAATTAATAAACCGCTTTATACTTGCTTTCCCGGAAAATAACCGATTTTTCTGTCACGGTGTAACAAATAACTGTTCAAAAGTAAACTGTTTAAAGGGCAACAAAATCTTCACAGGTGGTCTATGCGCCAGCCAAGTCTTAAAGGTCTGTATTTTAAAATATTCTTTACGTAGTGACCGCAATAAAAATCACGAAAACGCAATAATATACACATTGCAGAACAGATTTCCTAATTTACGAGCATTTCGTATCGATTGCTGACTCCGAATGTGCTAAAGAACATTATTGCACCCACGTGCTTGTTTATACTTCAGTTTAGTATTTTATGACGATTTTATTTTATAGTTATAATATTATTTGCTGTGTCTTTTATTTTCAGTATTCTTCGTAAATTGAATAGAAGAAGAACCTTTAGCAAGCTGAGTAAATAAAAGATACTGTTCCTGTTCATGAATATTCCCAGATGCTACCTCTTAGTTTTCGACCAAGGCGGTGGTAGATATATGTTATAAGTATATAGAAACGAATTGTGATATTGCCCACCCCATGCAAAGTAGGGGTTGGCATCCGGGAATATACCCCTTTCAATATGTAACAATCATCATAGAGTTACATAAGTCTTAATAACGATTTAGTTTTGTGTGTGTACATCAGGTCAAAAAACCGGAGTACCTACACTGTGTATTCGGTATTTTCCTGGTTTAAATAACAAGGAAATAAAACGTCGCAAAATAATATCGTCACTTGTCATTGAAAACATTTATTTCAACATGATATTAGATTATTTGCAAAAAAACTGACATTAAGAGCGCTATCTGAATCCAAAAACTATGACGTCATCTGCCTGTATTTATACAAATAATAAATATATACGGATAAATCACACAGATTGACCTAGCCTCAAAGTAAGTTCGAGATTTGTGTTATGGGATAGTAACTCAATGATACTATATTTTATAACAAATACATACGTTCATAAACATCCAAGACCCAGGTCAATCCGAAAAAGATCTTTCTCCATCTTGATCTGACCGGCAATCGAACCCGGGACCTTAGATGTGAGACAGCATGGCATGATGACCAATAGGCCAAAGAGGTCGTTAAAATTTCACCTCTATATGGGTTATTTATTCTCCGGTATTTCATACAAATCCCAACGACGTTAAGAAAAAAGTATCCGATTTGAGTTGTTAAAAAATAGTGAAATTATAACACTACATGATGAGAAAATTTGCTATTGCCCATAAAGATATTGCAATTTTACAGTTGAAGTCACCAAATTAAATAATACTTACATACAAAATCATGGGACGGGAAGCCATTTTATAAACTTAGTAACACTTTCACAAAACACATTAGAATCATCAGAAATGGACCGAGCAACGGAAAACTACAATTTATTTGAATGAGAGTAATAACAATGAATTTGGGCCTCTAATGGCCAAATTGTCATATCGCCTCTGAGGGCTGTTTCGTAACTTTTAATGTTGTTTTTTTGTGTTTGTTTTCACGAAGTACCTATGTTATTTGTGTGGCCACTGATGATGTTTCTTGTTGTCCACAAAAGTCAGGTCAAATAGAAGACCAGTTAGACTTAGGTAGATCTTATAAAAGTTTTTTATATTATGTTTTTGGCTTGTAGAGGAGATAAACACTTTCTTGAACAAGGACTTAAGACACATAGTAACAGTCATATGTACCAACGAGTACGTATCTTGCGATGTCTCAGTATGTCTTGTTTGTATTAATTGTTTACCTACAATTGGTCGAAGGTAAAAACTTCTATAAAACTCCGATTAACCGACAGATTCTTAAAATTTGCAAAATATACTTTGTAGATGAGCGGTACAACTAGAGGACAAGTATTTGTTTAGGACATCCTGGAAGATTTGGTAATCCGCAGTGGCAAATATACCTATCGCAGATTCAGATGCTCTCAGGGCAGGACAATGCAATTTTTTCTGCTATTTATCGTTATTATGAGAAAACCTTACCTTACTTGTAATTTATTACGTTGTAGGAAAGTATTAAAGTGAAATTATTAAACACTTTCTATACTAAAAGTTATTGGTTTTATGAGCTTTTTAGTAATCTGTAATATGATATATTAAGGTAATTACCTAAGAATAAAACATTAATGTCTGTAATATTTTACCCCACGTTATTTTCATAGAATTCTGCATAGACGTGGTCAAGAACTGGTGGCTAGAATGTACATTAAAATCCAATAATAACCCATCACATAACTGCTTCATTATTTTTAATTATTAACTTTTCTGTAATCAAACCACTCCGACGACTCCGCGCTTCTCGTGCAGTTATTAAATATGATATTTATAATGAGGCTCGGCGAGACGCCACGCCGCTTGATATGGTAAGCTCACCACTTTCTACAATGACAACCAATGAAGTTTGAACCGTCGTAATCTCACATAACCAGACTGACATATGTTTTGAAGTAGTCTCAGAGTAAGAAGTTCAATTTTTGAATTTCTAATGTCTTTTTCATTCACGAAGAGAAATAAAGCAAGGATTGTATAAGTTGAAAAGTTTATCTAAGTTTTCAAAATATAGCTTCACACGACACGATTTAGCGTTTAATCTGCACTTACAACCTGGTACTGCAGATTGACTGGACAGTTGTGGCCAATAACACACACAGCTGCAGTACCTACAACAACAGTAGTTACTGCAGAATGAATGCCAAATTGTGTCGTGTGGAGCCACCTTAAGCCAAAATAAACAGCGCTGGTCTTTATTTTAATTTCCAATAAAATTTTAATCCCTCTATTATTTAGTAGCTTATGATAAATGCCACAAATCTCTAACAGATTACATAAGTTCTTACTTCTTTTACAACTATGGCAAGTTCGCCGTTAAAAATTGATTTGATAAAAAAAGACTGGAGTTGTAATAATTACAAACTATGTAAAAGTAATAATAGAAAAATAAAAACAGACACAGGCTTGCTAAAGTAAGCTTATCTATATTCAAAAATCCTGCAAGTCAAAGAAGTGCGTAGGTAGATCTAGATGTAGTGGACGAAGATATTTTCTCTCCACTACTGTTAGCCGCGGGCAGAAGTTTATTGTCAGTAAGTGTAAATGCCGGCATTTGTATTTCATCATGCTTTTAGCTATTACTTACTATACTTAAGTAGATAGAAATGCATAGGTAAGTACCTAAGAGTTTCTCAAGTCATACCTTTAGAAGAATTTTATAATTCCATATTTTATTTAAAAATGTATTTTCATTTAATTTGTTTGTTAGATTTATGTTTAATAATGTACTTATTTATTCGGGCTCAAGTAGGGCTGGCTGGGCTAGTCATGTGAATAGGATGCACCCGGATAGGTGGGCTAAAATAACAACATAATTTTGGTCTCTGCAGACTGGTGACGAAAAAGCAACCACCCTCGAACAAGGTAATCAGACGATCTTAGAGCATATGGTATGAGCTGGCAACCTATCACCACTGATAAAAGTTTGAGCAAAATTAGCGGGGAGGCCTTTGCCAGGCAATGGGACACTGCAAGCTTATTAAAAAAAGGATTTATTATTAATAATTTCTGTATGATATTTGTGTGATAAAAATTTTAAAACGTAGAATTTGCAGCTGCGGCCTTAGTATGATGTTTTATCTGAGAGGTCTTTACGTATCTTCCCTCTGTAAAGACAAGATAAAATTCATGAATGGACACGTAGTAAAATGAGTCGTCACACGCAGGCAGGTTTTAAACAGTGTTTCTAATGTCTGCTAAGAAAATATAATAATTTTAACTTTAAACACGCGTATTGTAAAACAATCACCATATATAAAAGAATGATATAAGTATGTAATAATTCCTAGAAAAAATATTGCAACCAAAGAGTATTTAAAATGAATGTGCAACGGAACGTTTCAACTCATGTCGTACAACCAACATAAAGGAAAATACCACCGCCGAGTACGTATGCATTCACCGCCGCCGGAGTAGTTGTAGGATTCATCAAAAGATGGCGCTATTGTTTCGTAATTAAATATATTTTTAAGTTTGTAAACTTCAATAATACATTGTTTAAAGATGTCTGCCTACATTTAAATATGTAAATATACATTTAATATTAGTTCAATGGAATAACTGTTTAAAATACGATTAAAAATGGTTATTTGAGTCGGGTCTAGCAAATCGGCGACAAATTTACATGATTTCACGTTACCAACCGTCGATATGTCTACTTTGACCTGTCAAAACCATGCTCGCACGGGAGTTAGGCATGAGATAAAATACATTTTATGAATAAAAGTTATTTTGTCGCTCAATTTTGTCTATGTTTGTTGCGGTAAATTACGCGAAATGCGACAAATTTGAAGGATAAAATTGGTCTCGCTGCTTGTCTTTCTTCTCTTCACAGATTGTATAAGCAGATCTAGGGAATCGGCGAGAATGTGAGTCATATATCATTCAAAAGATACGGCTAGTTACCGGTCAGTTTTTTGTTTCCCTTTTCCAATATCACGCTAAAAGTGGTTTCTGGGTCTTTTGACTCTGTCAACCCATTAGAGATAAAGACCGTGACTAATACTAGCACCTACTATGTAAGTATATGTGCTTATTTTAAACGTTTCATTGCCAAGAAGAGATATCTACATTATTAAAAGTTTTGAGCTTCAAAATATATTTTACGTGTATCGTTTCATTACACGACTAGGAAGTAAGAGGTAATGTGTTTGACCATGGCAAGAGACGTGAGGCAAATTACATGTGCGTTCGCTCAGTTATTTAATTTTCATAACATTTTATTGTTTTATGAAAACTACAATTTATAATGTAAGTAGATACTTATAAAAACGCAGAATGCATCAAAACTAAGTACATAAATTATAGAAGTTTTATAAAGTAAATATAATAAAAGCAATTTAAAAGGGGGAAAAAGTTCATCCACCTTAATCCAAATCACCATCTAGATGCATTCCTTTATCTTATCTACTAGGAGTAAAAAAGTTTTTATGACCCAACTACGAAAATCTGGCTTGTTAGGTCTTGCGTTAAACCCTTTTAAGATTGGTTTATCAATTTACTGAAATAAGTACTTATGTCGTAGTAATTCAATGGGATCTGGTACACAATGAAAAAGAAGAACAATTTGATGATTAAAAGTCAATGTTTAGTACCTATCTGTGAGTTAAAAAGCAGGTACAGCAGCAAAAATGTCACCAAAAGAAGCGTTTTCTTTTATTTATTGACATATTTTTGTTACTGACTATATATAAATTGCGTTTGAGAGAGTTACAAATTATGCGAGTATCTTTAGTAAGTACGTATTATTAGTAGGTATACAATACATATCTTCAAACATATTGTAAGGGAATACTACACAACACGAATTAAATTGACAGGCTAACAAATAAAACACACCCATCATCGTATCGGCGGTGTTTCGTATAAGTTACATGGCAAAGACGTGTTATAATAATCGTAATCAATGGCACAGCCTAATAATGGAACGCGTAGGTTGGCAGTCAGCATTGTTCGAGTTCGAGACCCTGGAGGTGGAGGCTACAGCCGTCGTAGCAACGCTTTCATATAGAGAGGAAAAAACTGACACATAAACATACCAATCAGCTGTGTGATTTCTGGCAGAGTAGAATAGACCTGCTCCAAATGGCGACTTAGGAAATACAAGCTCAACAAAACTTATAAATATCAATGAGACCTCTCCAACCAGTCTGGCAAGCGTGGAGACTTGGAGAGTGTAGGCCAGATCCTTTGGTTGCACTGGCCAAATATAGCTCATGTACAATTAAAAAAAAATGCTCCTGACCACGTCACGTCTATCAAAGCCAGACCAAAAGACCTTATGGTTGACGTGTAGGTGGAAATTAGAATCAAAACAGTGATGTTGAACCCGTGAATCCTTGATGTGGATTCTCGACCCTTCCAGATCAGCGTTCCAAATAATTGCAGTAGAAAAGAAGAAGCACCCTTTCTTCAGTCTTCACTTGCCCTGATTTCAAGATTGGTTGCTTTAGAATACGAAGTAAAGTAGACGGACTGAGCATGCTAAAGCGGTTGGAAAATACGGTAATACGAGTATACGAGTAGAGGAAGACGTTCTTCGTACGTAGATAGAAATAAAAGCTAAATACACTATTAACTACTTACACTTGGGTTATCTGTAGAGTGTACAGTGTACACACAACAAAATGAGATGAGCAGCTTGCTAAAACATATCCTAAAGACGTTCTGTCTTTATTTCGACTAGGAGTGACAGTCTAAAGCAAAGGAAAACTTAAAATAGCATGTCATAGAATAATCAAACTTCCATCATCGCTCAGCCACCTACGTTGTAAATTACTTACAAAGAAAGATCTTTTTAAATAATTTATGAGTTTAGTGGACACAGACGATAAATCTTCAGATTACCAAAGCTGGCGACTCTCTGGCGCCCAAAGCGTTGTGAGGAAAAACTTTATTTGATGACAAATCTACACCTACTAAAGGCTGTAAATTATAAAATTGAATCTGATTTTAACGAAATTGAGTAATAGGCAAGACACCACCTATCGACTTAAATTTTTGATTTACTGCGAGTATTTTACAAACAGGCAATAAAATATATAGTTAACATTTTTGTTTTGGAAGAAAAAAAAACGTAGCTTATACTAAAAAATAATAGCGCCTATATATACTTTATTATCAAAAATTATTTTTATCATCCAAATGGATCATACGGATGATAATATAACTATATTAATCATGAAGATTTTTCAGTTGGCTTTTTATTCAGTTGAATGGCATTCTTCCTATAAGCAAATATAAGGCCCTTTGCATTTACAAATTGATTATTACATTTTTTCATGATATCTTATGGAAAAATATATCTTTTATGTTTTAATATATTATAATGTACACTATTTAAAACGTTCAAAGATTAAACACGGCCATTAGAACTAAATGTTTAATCCAAAGTTCTACATTATTAATATTTTTTTAAATTGTACTCAACAGCTGTGCCTAATAGTTGTAAAAGTTTAGTCTGTCTTTAGCCCTTCCAATAAGGCTATGGTGCTATCTTGAGACAGGTAGTATATGACTAAGGGCCAACAAATAACTTAGAACGCCTAGCAATATTGCGAAAAAAAAAAAACAGAATTTTAAAAACAACTAGTGGCGCCATAGTTTCGGGTTCACCAACTTATTTGTTGACCTATGTCTAAAAAAATTATTTGAGTAAAGGAACTGCTTTTGTTTCTTTGTAAAAAGTATTCCGGGTTTTCTGGAAATTAGCGACCACAAGACATAACAACAGTATATACGGGGTTGAAAATGGCCCGAATGGCTTCGAGAAAAGGATGGTACCTACGGCCGTATATTTTTTCTCGACTTGGCGAGGGCCTTCGTGCCCCCCCTGATAACTATTTTATACGTACTACTTACTTAAGTATTTTAAATTTATTTGCTCTCTTTCAACCTATTCCTCTTCCTGAACCTTGAGAGCGTTATTACACTTTTATATCAGACAAGTAATTCTACAAATTTTGCAATAGCAGATCCAATGAGATCATTGTGTAAATTTAGTGTTTGCATGCACTTCCTGGTATCAGTTTTATCGTAATCGCATAAGTAGATGTAAGTATGTATAAGTATGTAGTGTGACTTCACTCTGATAACGTATTATGATTAATTAGTCAACAGCCTTGCATCGGCGGCCTCGTTTCGGCTCTCTGCTAATTAGGCTTAATGATGGATAGTTGCATTTTGGAATCAACGGAACCTAGTTAATTGAAGTTTCAGCTTCGGCAAAAATTCTTTCGTAGATACAAATTCCGTTAATCCGGATGTCCAGATGTCCGGCTGTTCTCGTTTACAGGTCGCATTCTCGTAATTTTTTTTGAGCATATTCGTTAATAACTTTGAAGTATTCTTACGTACATTAAGATTTTCGAAAATTTTCAAAATGGCTGAAATGTGGGGATTGCAATGTGTAATATGTGTGACCATAAGTAGCATGAAAAAATATTTGCTTCACATATTATTTTAAAAAGCCGGAAAGCAGACCTACTTTAGAGGGAAACCACAACATCAGTAGGTATTTACTAATGTTGTGGTTTCCCTCTAAAGTAGGGCAACTCCATTGCTTACTATGAATTACGACTAGACGACTATGAGTGATCAAAGCTAGGCCGTGTGGTTTCCGGTAGAGTAGAATAGGGCCACTCCAAGCCCTCCAAGACTTAGGGAATACAAGCTAAACAAAGCTTATAAAAATCAATAAGACCTCTGCAACCCGTCTGGTCAGCGAGGAGAGTGTAGGCCAAGTTCTCTGGCTGCTCTGGCTAAGTATGGCTCTAGTAGTCCTGAGAGGGTCGTGCTCCTGCAGTGGAGACAATAAGACCTGATGATGATGATGATGATGCATATAATTGAATAAGGTAGAGACTAGAAAAGGATAAGGTTGTCATAATCAAATCATAATCACGTAGCGATTTTCATGCTCAATGAGTTGTTTATTAACATTAGTCATGCATAGAATAAGTGGGTATTTTTTTCAGTATTCATAACACCTTGGACATAAGTAAGTAACCGTCATACATTATCGTCGGAAGAAGTATCCCATCAATGGCATCGAATGTCATTCATTTAAACTAGGCGTCGGTATTTCTAGCCCAGACGTGACCTCCTGCCTGCGACGCTTTGAAGCTACAAAATGGCGGACGGATGTAGACAAACGACTTAAACGGCTCGCAAAAACTAAATCTTCAATATCCTGTAGGTCAATGGAGACAACGCGGCATGCTAAGGTTTACCTACCTATCTATAATTTCTACTAGGCTTGTAAAGTTGTTAGTGCTAAAAAGACTAACTACGGAGTAAGTGATCATTATGTGTGTGATGTAAAAAGAAGGGTGTCATTCGTTTTACGTGTGAACTTGTGTGTCTGTCTTTGACATCGTAGCGTTACCAAACGGATGAACCAAAATTGATTAGGTTTTGCTTTTATTTGAAGGTGATACATTTTTAATCCGCTAGTTTACAATAAGTCAAATCAGATTCATATCATACCGGTCAAAGAACAAATGTCTATGGGATTAAAATAGCATGTCGTGACGTCATAACTTCTTGGAGTCAAATAGTGTTCCTATCATTAGTTTTTCTGAATATTCTTCTTTTAATTTAAAGTCACGTTGAATACAATTACAATTAATTCTCTTGTCAGTATTTTTGACCCAGGCAGGACACATACTACCCTATTTAAGTTATTTTTTAACCAATGTTACGTGCAAATGCTGCAAGTTTTTTAATCAAAATCAAAACCACTTTGATTTAGAAACTTGTAATTAGCATTTGTTGTGATACGTGTACGTTAAAGTTCACAAAGAACATCTTCCTGATATATCAAACTCATTGAACAAATAGCGTTGTGTTCGCTTACCGTGACTACCACTAGCTGATGAGTTTAACCTTTGTCTAACATTACAATCATAGCCTTGCATTCAACTTCTTGGATTTGAACTGCACGATGCGAATAAATCAATGTTTAAAATTCCAATTATTCACACCTGCCATGAGGTAAGTACTAGTAATTATAATTACATGACGTCTGTTCTATATGACGTCTAAAACACCAGGAGTGTCACACGCAAATTGCTGAGCCATATGAGTTTTAAAGCGCCCTTTTTGAATGATCTCATGGTGTAAGTAGTCTTTGGAAAACTCACTCACGTTTCAAACATTTGCCGCCACGGAACAATAATCATCAGTCTTGTTGTAAATATACCCATATTACAGTTAAGTTATCAATGCTAAATAATTGAAATTAATGTCGTTCATTTCTTGATTTTTTATTTTATTCCATACTCAGAGCAAGTATCGACAGATTTAGAAGTAAATCTTACACTTACACTAAGTCATCTGAGGTTACGGAATGAGTTACTGTCACTGTCGCTAGTTGGCAATGTTTTGTAAGTAATGCTGAAAATAAAAAGCGTTTCTGATTCTTTTTTATGTGCATTGGAGTTTTTAGATGTCGGGTATTTACCCATAATTCTCCTTTACCACTAACACAGTATCAGCGATGCAAGCTACAAAGTAGCGAATGCACTACAATTTTTATCTCTGGTTCTTGTAATAAGCTACAAAAGGCTGTTGTGTCCCTCTGGACAAAACAGCCTTTAGTGGCTTATTATAATGGGTTGGTTATTATTCTTTGGTTGTATCAAACTGGCACAGCGATGACGGCCCACGTGAATTCCCGTTACGACGTTCAAACAATAAAGTTATTCTTTCCCAAGATGTCGCATTGCGATGCATACAGAACAAGTTAATAAATTCGATTTACCCTTTAGAATTATTAGAATGTAAAATGGTTTCAGTATTATTAAAACTATTGATGTCGCACTGCATACAGATTCTGAGCTAAAACTGGGTCCAAAATTCAATCTACCCTTTAAAGTGATAAGAATACAGAAGGGTTTCAGTCAGTATAAGTAAAACCTATAAGTAAAAAGGAGACATTTTTTTATGTTGCGTAGGTACTATATGTATAATTATTACCGCATCAAATCCTCCAATTTGAAAAGTTGCTTACTTTCATGACATTTATAAATCATTATGGTAGGTTTTGGACAGTCGCTACAGTTTCTAAGTCAACCAATTTTCCAAAAAGACTTTCCAAACCCTAATCATGAGCTGCTTTTGCTCTAACATACATTCTAACTAAGTAAAAAAGTAACCTTGCTTGCAATTTTATAACGAGTCGTTTTTTGAGCGTTGGTACTTACAAATTTCTATATCAAAGTTATGAAGCTTTAAGCCAAACCTGTCTGATTTGGTTTGGCGCGAGCTCTGGATCGCTTCTAATAATGGTGGGCTTTTTGTTATAATTTGGGGCCAAATCATATTTGCTCTTATTTCTTTCATGTTAATCTCAGGTCCGGTTTCGCCCTGATTCTTGGTAACCTGTTGATGGATATTAAATTTTGGGGATCTTAGGAGTAGATTGATTTTTAGGGAATATTTTTTAGATCTATAATCATGATCACGGTCTGTAGATCCCCAGAATAAATAATGATAACTGATTTTTTTATGACGACCTCTGTGGCCTAGTGGTCATCATGCCAGAGTGTCGCCTAGAGGTCCCGGGTTCGATCCTCGATCAGGTCAAGATGGAAAATGATCTTTTTCAGATTGACCTGGGTCTTAGCTGTTTATCTATATATGTATTTATTATAAAATGTAGTATCATTGAGTTAGTATCCCTAAACTTGCTTTGTGATGTGTGATTTGTCCATATTTATTTATTTTATAGTTTTCCAAGGAAAGCTAGTATAAATGTAAAGGAACCATTTAGTACCTACCTACATAGGTAGGTACTTAATGGTTCCTTTGAGTTTGTAATTTATAAATGTGTACGGTTTTCAAATTGAACTAGTTGAGTCCTATGGAGAACCAGATTTTGAATAAGTACCTCATATGAATACCTAATTCTTCTATAGATACGATGTTTAGAAATATCATCAAAATGTGATTAACTATGTGACATTGCATATGTAGGTAATTTATTCTTAGTAAAATGAACTATAAAATTTAGAGTCGCAAATTGTATTGATCTAAGTGTAGAGCTATTCAAAAGAAAGCTAACTAAATATATTTCCTTTTAGCCAAGTTTTGTACTTCGAACTAATACCTGGATTTGACCGTATCTCAGACTACCTCATATGACTACCTAATTCCCTTTATTTGTTTAAGAAATCTCATCAACATGCGACGCACTATCAAACTATCAAGGCCGCTCAACGAAGACATAAATTTTGACCAACAAATTGGTGCGTGGCATTATTATCTTTGATCTTATCTTATCAAGATGTGTTCGCCTTGATTGTTGGACGGACTGGTGGATGTTGATACGGTGTTGGCAGCTAAAATATATTATTAGATGCTTAATATAACACTTGAAAAGCGTTACAGAGTCCCCTTACCCTAGACAGAATCAGACTTTCCCTTACAAACGTAGTCTAGCTTTTATTTTGAAACGGCATGTCAGATATTGGCAAAATTATGTAATTTCAAAGAAATTGCATATATTACGGCATATAGCTAGTTTTCACAGTTAAAATATGAACTTAAAAGAGAATATAGTCGATCATATCATATTTGACCATCAGTATGGAAAAGTCAGTAAGTTTTAAGTACATATTAGAGAAATCATTCTCTAGCAAACATAAACATTCACTGAAATATTGTTACGTAGGTTCCTACTATACTATAGATACATAGTACCTATACAATGACGAAAAGGCATCCAGGTCAGTTTTATGCTGCGGTGTAGGAACCACAACACTGATTTGCAGCTTGTAGCAATATTATTTACTAGTTATGATATTTATTGCACTGACACTGGATTGACAACGTCAAGTAAGTGTGCTGGTTAGAACTAGATCACTAAGTCCTGCAATGGTATAAATACAATGTCACCTAAAAAGAAGGCTTTAGTACGCCCAGCAGTGAGTTAAAAGGTGACGGTGACGCTGACAAACCTTAAGTGACCGCACACCACCGAATGCTTTATTAAGGGGCTACCTGAATTTTCCGGGGTTCAGTGCTGCCCCTATTTGAAATAAATCAGTCGAAATAAAAACGGAGGTATAATTTAAAATTTTGTCTTGATCAGACCCTAGATAACCCTTCAAACTATTTTATGAACTATTGTTTAAAGTTTAAAGTGAGAACGTGAAGCTTTTCTACGCACATAAACGAAAAACGGCCACTTTTGGCTAATATGCGTAGAAAAGCTTCACGTTAAACTGTAAACCATAGTTCATAAAATAGTTTGAAGAGTTATCTAGGGTCTGATCAAGACAAAATTTTACATGATGTATCCGTTTCCTTTCAAATAATTTATTTCAAATCTGGCAGCACTGGACCCCAGAAAATTGAGTCCATTAACGTGGCTTGCTTACTCGTAGTACCCATGTTCGTACTGAACAATCATATTGATACCGTCGTAAAACTTTAATCGTTGACACAAATTCTCAATATAGGTACTTAGTTGATATGGGTAGTTGACACAAATTATTCTGACGATTGATGATGTACTATGTACGCATTTGGCGTTAGTTACGATAAAATTTATATGACCAAAGTGTCCTAAATACACAGCCACAGCCGATTTGCTCCGAATCTACTAGATCAAATCGGGTGAAATTTCGTAGGATGGTGTTATCCTATGCACCAAATACATATGTGCAAAGTAAATAAATAATCTTTTAAAATAAGGGTAAATTTCGGGGGACAAATTAGGAAGTAAAAAAAAAGTTTTGCACACCTTACTGGGTCATATATTAAATGAAAGGGCTCATTATGAGGATCTCAAATATATTTTTGTAAAATAAAAAGTTTTGATTTTATTCATGAAAGAAGACGAAAATTGTCCATTCGCCGCCCAGATCTCTGAAACTATTGAGTCTAAAATTTTGGAAAAAAATACAAAATATAGTTCAGTACTGGTAGATTTGCTTCGGAAAACAGGAAAACCTATAAGAATTCTATCA
The DNA here is from genome assembly GCA_943193695.1 of Acrobasis suavella. Lineage (NCBI taxonomy): Eukaryota > Metazoa > Arthropoda > Insecta > Lepidoptera > Pyralidae > Acrobasis > Acrobasis suavella. The sequence goes on from OW971928.1 coordinate 39,595,026, forward strand.
AATGAAAATAAAGTGGTAAACTCAATAAAACACGTTCCCTTACGATAACAAGTTCACTAAAACATGGCACCACTAGATAGCGCTAGTAGTAGTTACCTCGCGTCTTGCTGTGAGGATTTCAAATGTGATCATTTGTAGGCATTAATTTTAAAACTCTGGCATTGTACGGAGCCCTCTCCACGCAAATTCAACTCACAGTGAGCCTAGTTTTATTATTTTTATGATAATTTTAAAGTTATTATGATATCTGGTTTTATATCTTTTATCATTATCACTTATTTAGACGCCAACTTTCTTATCTGTTTTACTTCTTCTAAAGGTTGACAGGAAGAGAATTAATGTTTCATTTTCACGGAAGTCAACGGGGATACATGAATTTTTCGGGGTCCAGTGCAGCCGCCATTTGAAATAAATCATGTGATAGGAAACGGAGACACCATTTAAAATTTTGTCTTGACCAGGCTCTAGATAACCCTTCAAACTAATTTATTATAATCTACTGTTTATACTTAGTTTAAAATGAGAACGTGAAACTATTCTACGCACAATTTCGAAAAACGGCCGCTTTTGGCGTATGTGTAATTAGATTGGTGCACAAACTTTTTTGAAAGCTGCCGATTCTGAAGTTACCTTAAAAAACTTATTTTAAAGAACAACATATCCTTACAAAGCCATATAGCAGGGTAATAAGCTTAGTATATGTGGACGATATACTTCTTTCAAAATATACTTACTGTTCATGACTATTCTGGATATAGGATGTCGTCTTCTTTCTATAACTACCTATGTCCACTGCTGATGAAAGGCCTCGCCTCCCAGTACTACGGGAGGATTTGCCAATAATTCTCAGTCTGGGCAGACGGGTTGGTGATCGCAGTATACGGTATTAATCGCCCCACAGAAAACGCTGCTGCCCTTTCTCTCGATATATCTCCCAAGTAGGTGACAAGATGTATTCTACTCGGCCTGCCTTACTGCAATAAAGCCTATGAAATTGTAGGAATATTCCAAGAACAGCGAACCAGCGCCGAGCAGTCTGTAACACAGCTCATATTTAACCTCTGGACAGAGATAAGATATGGATTGCACACGTGGACAAGATCTTGCGGTAGGTACACTCATCTAATCAACCATGGTACCTTTTATCTAGTTTTATATCTCATTTGCGTCACCGACCACTTCCGTGAAAATACTCATAAATATTATTAAGTACTTATACTAATTTTTCCCTAAGTAAATACCTCAGTACCGTCAATCATTTACTGCATTGACACTATTATGGACACAGAAATACTTGCATTGCACAGTAGTTTTAATGAGGATTTTGATAGGGCTATTGTAGTCTATCCATATATTAATTATTCTATGGTGTTGCTTTGTAAGGTCACACCATAACTTATAATTTCTAATAAATAATGCTGTACTTATACTAACACAGTACAATGTTTATTTCCGTTTGTTAATTAAGTAGTCGGTATATACGTCCCATTTGGTTTATATAATCCGATGTTTGACAAAACCTGTAGCTGTTTGGCATTACAGCTCGGTTTTGTAAAACAGCTGAAAATCGTTCAGCTGGATTGTCAATGTGTTACGACGTTTAACAAAACAGCTAACATTTAAATCACGTGTCATTAATATAGCGGTGCAAAACGTAAGATTGTAGATTTTAGTTTGTAATTCTGCCACATGTGGCCGTCTGCGCTATAACAACAAATAAATATGGCCTCTGATATGTAAATTCTTTACTGCGTTCCGACAGTAGTCGATTTTAAACAAGAGACATCGGTGACATCGTCTAGATAAGATAAGATAATATTTTATTTGCAATAAAGAGGGTGTGCCTACAGTACAGGTGTTTAAAAAAATACAATTTGAAAAAGTAGCTCAAACCTATTTAGCCATATTAAATAGCATGCAAATTAAAGTTTTTTAACGTATACATCATTAATTTATTCATGCATCGAATTCACAATCTTTAACTTTACATTCTAAAAACTCCTTGATAGATTTTTGACTTTACATTCTAAAAACTCCTTAATTGATCTATGATTTCGGACTGCAAAACTTTAGCTAGGTTCCTATATTTTTATTTTGACGCCCGCCTCCAGAAAGATGGAAAATTCACGTGGATCAAATGAAGGCCATAAGAAACCGCTACGCTATTGAGATCGGGTTCACAACACTTTTTTCGATATCCACTCGCATCGAGCTGATTATCATTTCTTATTAGTGTTTTATGATGTTGGAGACAGGATTATGACAGACATGCCACGCGTGAATAAAAAAATACGTGTTTAAAAAAAAAATCAAGAACTATTTTACTGTTGGCTATTACAGTTTTATTTAATCTTGGTAACCTTATACGTGGACCGCAAGTGCGGTTAGCTGTTTTGTTAAAGGCAATGCATTGACAATCCAGCTGAACGATTTTCAGCTGTTTTACAAAACCGAGCTGTAATACCAAACCGCTAAAGGTTTTGTCAAACAGTGGATTATACAATCCAACTGCAAACATATATCTAAAGTTTGTATACCAACTAGTAAGAAGGTAGTAATTACAAAATACTTTATAAGGGAATGGAGAAGAACTCTTAAGTTTGGGCAAATTCTTAATGATTATGGTTAAAAAGGTATTTTTTTTATTTAGTAAATAATATGAGGGCTAGGCCCCTAGGCAAAATTGTCTCCTTTCGATTGCGACCATTCTATATTATATCTCTTTTTGGGTAATACTTATAATATGTACCTAAGAGCCATCATCAAAGTCAATTCATACATAAAACAGTAAAAAAGTGTATGTATATTGAATAAATAAAAAAAAATGAAGCGCTGGAGACATAGTTATAGAGTAAGAATTTAAAAAAATCTGTCTGTTTGTACACGCTAATTTCTGGAATCCGGAAATACTGGACGGATTCGAATAAACTTTTTTTGTTATATAACTGTTAAGCCTGATCAACATACAGGGTATAATTGATTTTAGAAAATGGAACGCCTGATGCGGACACTCCGGAGTCATAAAGTTCACGCGAACGAATTAGCGGGCATCAGCTAGTAATTTGATACTACTACAAACTACAAACCTAATTAATAATAAGTAAAATATCACAAACTAGCCTAATCTCGACTCGATAACCCGATCCCTGATCGTTGATATGTTATTATGCTCTCATTAGCAGCTTTTTGGACCACCGACATCGATGTAAACCGTCAAACTACATAACTAACAAACATTAAACGCGGTAGGTACCAACTCGTGATAACAGAAATTAACCAAAATAATTAGAACAAGCGATTGTAGATTTTTTATTAGACGTACTATCAAAATCAAAGTCCATGTTTATTATAATTATTATAGACACATAAACATAACTAAATAAAACAAAACTGATATTTAAGAGGCTGCAGTTTGATGTGATTTGGATAACGCCTAACCGAGTCTATCATCTAACAGTAATATATTCAGGCATAAGCTATCTTAAAACGTGTCTACATACTTGAGTACTTATATTGTAGCTCTTTATGTGTTTTATGACCTAGAACTTAGGTTTATAGGATGTTGGAGTAATCAAGTAGGTACATATTTTCAAAGACAATCTTGAAATACCTTTGCCAGAAGTACATACATACATATTATCACGCCTGTTTCCACAGGGGTAGGCAGAGACTATACACCTCCACTTGCTACGATTCTGATAGACCTCTTTCGCTTCATCTACACTCATCACTCTCTTGGCAAGGAGAGGTCAGAAAGTCAGAAGTATTCGTAACCGGCGGCGGTTACGAATACTTCTGACCTCTCCTTGCCAGAAGTATGATTTATAATATCATAGTACCTTATGTACCTATGTCGATATTAAGATACTTACCTATAACTGTAACCTACATGAGAAATGCGTAAGGCCGCAACCTTAATCAATTCATAATTTGCATACATTTGTAGATATTCAATGCGTAGGTATTTAAAAATGTAATTCCAATCATACCAAACCTACATCTAATTTGATGTTAATTTTTATTCAAAAGCTGAATTGGTATAATCGGTTTTAGTCCTTCGAACAGGATGTACCTTTTACATTATTTAAGTAGGTACTTTATTAATACAGTAGGTGAACTCGCGTTAATTTACTTATTGCTCTTTAGTAGGTACCCACCTACCTACACAAAAATAAATAATTATGTACAGCTCAGAATAGCTTCTATTCTACTCGTAGTATGGAAAGTACCTATGTACCAACTTAATTTGAAATGCTATTAATGTAATCTTTGTAAAAATTACTAGTCAGTCATTAATTTTGATTTGACCTCATGATTTTAACCTGAACATGGATTTGACGAATACAAACAAACAGCTTTCCATATCTTTTTGTTGTTACTGTAGTCAGTCAGACTCAGGTAGGTAGGCCGTATCAGCGGTCGGTGGCCCGCGCCGCAAGGACGTTGGTGCGCGGGTGGAAGCAGTTTCCGATGACTTCTTGACCAATAAGATTCCACTTTTCAATGTGTGCGCGTTCGTGTATACATACGCGGCGAATGACACTTAGTGAGAGTGTTGCGTAAATTTAAAGTTTCCCTATTTTATGGCAAAGTCTTACTCTAAAAGAATATAAGAAAGTAAATATAAGAATAAAATGTAGTCCATAAAAGAATAGCTTTGAAATTCAAAGTAAAGGTTAAATTGATAACTTGTCAATGTTTCATAGCTAATAAGTAGATAGACCAGAAATTATAGCAATATTTTTGGAACGAAGTTCAAAAAAGAAGGGGAGTGGACGTTAAGCGAAAAAAAGTGTAAGATTTTTAAACGTAGTGAATTTTTTTCATACTTCGTTTTATCCAAGTTTTCCACGACACACGCAGTTTTTTTCAAACTTCGGCTCTTTCACTACTATCACGCTTTTTTGAAGAAAAAGAATGTTTAGGAAGGACAAATCACACATAACTAAATTGATTATAGCATCTAGGGTTCAGCAATGGCTGATTCACAAGTCAATTCGTGAACGGGTGCCGCCAGTAGGAACTGGTCAGCTCGGCTCTGTTTTTGTGAGACTACTCAGAATCGACTATCGAAGAAACGGAGGCCAGCGTTTTTTTTATTACTAATCAGGCAGGGGGAAAATAATAAAGACACTGGTAACATTGGTAAAGCGTGTAGTGTGTGGCGTTCCCGCTCCCGCACGTTCTCTTCATTTCATTCACTCTCACTGTTGCGTAGATTGTGGATGTTGCATAGCGTGTTTGGTTTGAATTGAGCTTCTTGTTATTTTTTCGTCTTGTGCAGTGTAAGTTCTAACCACGATCACTTGATTTTCTGCGAACCGCTTACTTGTTACTGCTCGAGCCATGAAAAATTTGTATACTTTAATAATATTGCGATAAGATTCGTTACAAAGTGCGAAGTGAAATCTCTGTCATCTAACTAAAGTCCAGATGTTGCTCCGAACGACAATAACCTCGTTTGGTGTCAACAAATAACAATATACAGTGATCGAACAATTTGAGTAGTGGTATAATAACATAAAAAAGTTATGATAACAATGGCCTAAACTGGATGTCTAGAATGAGAATGGTGCGATCTCAGAACGTGAATATTGTTGCGACTTCACCCACATAACATTTATGGTAAGTAAAAAGTTTCAAGTTTTGTTTCGTAATTTACAACTTTTTTTGGAGCGTCTGTTGTTTTTCCCTTTTTTTGGCGCGTGCGTAACTTAAGGGGCTGCTGGTATTGTAGGTTTTTCTAAGTTGTTTTTATATTAAGTCGCGTGCGCTGGGTTTTATGTGGGCGCCAATATTTACAAACGCATAGCCTTCACTAAGTTATTAGTGCCCACACTGTTATAAAATATGACTACAGATTACAAAACACCTTACTTGGATGTTTCTCAGTGCTAAACTACAAGTGGGAGGATCAGTTTCACAGGTCATTGGGCACAGACATAGATGTATATTGTATATTTATATCTATATCTGTGTTCTTGGGTCTAATCTATGATTTTGTAACTTGGGTACTTACCCAAATCATTCATGACCCTGAAGTTAGCAGCCATCCAACAAAAAAGTAATTTCCTCGGGATATTTAAATGAGAAAATAAAGTTACTAAAAATTGAATAAATGCAGGTTGTTCTTTGACTTGGCGTCATCAAGTGAATACTTTTAATTTTTTTTTCAATCACTTTGCTAGGTACCTTCCTACCAGTTAGTTACCAGTAAAGTACCTATTTGACTTACTAGAAATAAGGTAAAGAAATTTGTATACTCTGGTCAGGTAGGGCAGGCAGCAATAGGTCAGTGGCTGTTGTTACAACATAATTATTGCTCTTCCTTGATACTAGATGGCATAGCGCCATCTGCAGCTATTTATTAAAATATTAAAATCTTTTATTACTGTTGTGCTCTAATTAATTAAATATGACTTATATGAAATGCAATAAATATTTTTAAAGCATATTCAATACTTTCTTTGTCAATTTTTTGCAAGTTATGTGTGCTGCCATCTCTGTGTGCCTACCCACAACTCCAGTTTTGCCTACTTTCGGGCCCTCCAGTCATTTCTATGTATTAGGTATCTGTTACATTAGTAATTATTTATCTTTGTAGTTACTTATTAAAATGATATATAATCAGCAAAAATGCATCAGTTAAGTCAAACTTTTTCGTAAAAATACCTGTGTTAGTTATATGTTTAACAAACACATATATTTAGTTAAGTACAATATGTGGTAGGTAAGGATCTACCTCCTAACTACTTACTAAGAAAGCAATTAGAGATTGGTAATACAGCTTTACTATGGTAAGGAATGATACGCCAGGTTTTCTAGATTTTTCTCTTCCATGAGCCTCAGTGTAATAGGTAGAACATTTTTATTGTATTTTTTTACATGATTACTGCTGTGTCATTAACTACTCACTACTTAACAGTACAATCATTTCGATTTTTTATTTTGTTTTTTGGTACAATAAAGTTACACACAAAATTATTAAGTACAATACAAAATTACATCTCATGTCCCCACCTCTAAAATTCAGGCATCTAGAATTAATGCAAATTGCTCTGTATTGAATACAATGCCTGAACATTATGGCATGTTGCCATGCAATTTAGATGAGGCCAAAATAATTATTGATATGGCGCACCGATTGTGCCTGATGATTGTCATACGTCACTCACTTTCTTTTGTTATGTGATGAGAGGGTCTAATAGATGATGCAGATAAATCACATGTCTGTTTCTACGTTAACCCAGTCACTGCATAGCCGGATGAGACAACAACCCTATTGTCAAACAATTCTTATAAAATTACCTCATCTTCTCCAATACAAAATCTTTCATCAAGGTTTGAGATAAAACAAAAAAATTTAAATTTATCAGCTGCTTCTCTTACCTGTCTATTGTAAAAGGCAATCAGATGGGCGAATATCCGAATCATGTTAACCCTTTCACCGCGAGACTTCATATCAGTTGTCGTGCCCCCAGCGCGAGGGGTAGTATATCTAAAATATATACCTACAACCAAAAAAGGATGTGGATACTTAAGGTATGTGCAATACGAGCATTTTTTTTTGTCAGAAATATCACTGCAGTGCAAAAAGATCTCTGCACATAAGTTTTGATCTTTATGTTATATGTTATGGATCAACACATGATGTACCTAAAATATTCAGACAGAGGAAGAAAGCTTCTCATTTATGTAAGTGTAATATAAAAATCAAAAGACTTTATTAATGACAACTATTTTAACCCTCCAGAAAAAAGAGGGGGTTATAAGTGCGACGCTTATGTCTGTTGGTCTGTCTGTCTGTCTCTCTGTGTGCTTGAACGGATGGCGAACACGCTCCAATTTCGGTGCGGTATTTTTTACGTGAAAGCAAGTTCCCTTGAGGTGGTTCTTAGCTTTGTTTGATGAAAATCGGTTTAGCCATTTTTAAGTTATGGGGGTTAACGCTTGAAAGTCAGGGCTTTCCCTAGCAAATAATAGATGGCCCGACCAATATCAATTATCATATGTTGTTCCGTTACTCGTCACTAGATGGCGTTCTTGACAGTCGGAAGTTTTTTAACTTGCCTGGCAAATAAACTGGTTGATCATTAAGTATTTTTTTGGAAATTGCAAGCAAGTGCATGCTTCATGCAGGGCCACCTGCATACATCTATGTCGTTATGCACCTAAAAAGCAAAATAATAAATATTATGAAACCCCAAGACGAGTTTCAATGCTGACTTTGCTTGCCTTTTTATCGTTTGTAGTTTTACTGCAACTTGCATTCAAATACTTAAATACAATTTTCACAGCAGGTACTTTTAACTAAGTCTGACACAAACATTCCTTTTTTTTTTGCTAAGCACTGTTTTCAAATCTCCATGTTAGTTCACGGTCGTACGCGTATCGCGCCGCGTGCGTGTGTGAGGGTCCCATATCGCTTGGCTTGCGTGATCAGAACCAGTCCTGATACAGTGGGTTCATTGCTTGATATTCTCAGAAACAGAAGCTTGTTGTTCCTGCACTCAGAGCTGCCTTTGTTTGAGTTTGTTTACATAATACTAATAGTTATGCCTCAGTGCATTGCGCGCCAACATGCGTCCAGGCACGTAGCCCCAAACGGTAGTACTAAGTTGCTCTTATCTGTACAATCGTGATAAAAAGTGGTTTGTTTTCGACTGATAAGTTCGTTTTGTAACCATCGATCTTAGATTTTGTTTCGCAAACTCAAAATTAAACAACTGGGTACCTAAATGAATCTGCTTAGCAATCTGAAGAATAGTGTTAAAAAAATAAAAAAAAGACGGGTTGCACTCCGGGAGTGCCGGCAGAAGTGAAAACTTGAATATTAACGTTGTGCATTTTTAATATTTTGGAATGGTTAGGGAATAATTTTGCACGAATTGCTTTAATTATCAGTATAAAACGAAACAGCAGGCGCAGGCATACATTTTCGCCGCGCCGTAGAGAGGGGGATACTATCTCTCCTACGACGCGCCGGCTGTCTACTCTCCATCCGTCTTACAAATTTTCGATCACGAGTCCTGACGCGAGTTTAACATGTTTAACTCATTACAAAAAAGTGTACAACACCTTCACTTCAATACTACAAAATCTCGCTTTTTAGGGTTCCGTTTTTACCCACAGAGTAAAAACGGGATCCGATTACTAAGACTGCGTCTGTATCTCATGAACCGTGATAACTAGACAGTTGACATTTTTACAGATGGTATATTTCTATATAATAAATTTCGTTGCCTCTATTCTAAAAATACTAAAAACAATAAAATGAATATTTAAGTGGGACTCCCACTCTCATACAACAAACGAGATTTTATAGATAATGGTACGGAATCCTTAGCGCGCAGGTCCAACTCACACTTGGTCGGTTTTTTAAATACTATTTTACAATACAATGTCTTATAAATACAGGTTAAAGGTACCTAATGTACCTATAATTTTCATTCCATTGATGACGTGACAATCCCTGAAACTCATATATCCTTCAGTCAGAAGAGTTGATTTAAAATTACTACCTTTTACGCTCTCAATATCTACATTCCCCTACTTCGGCGTTATGTAGTTACGAAATGAACGCTGATTTCCATGTCAATGTACCTTGGTAGCAAAGCCTACACGTGTGCATCTATCTGCCTAATGGTCAGTTAACGACAAGTGATTTTTTACCCGACAGTAGATAATTACTTTAAAGCCTCCGTTATCTAAAGAGTTTCACTACTAGGTATGTGAGTAAACATTTGTTATCAAACCAGGTCAATCGATTGAAGTCTCATCATATCAGTCGTAAACGCCTTAAAATTATTTATTGTACACATCCATATCTAATAGTTATCAGGTACTTTGAAATAATCGTGTTTGGTTTGAGTAAATAGCGCAGTGTAACCTGTATAACAAGGATCTATTTTTTTAGAATGTCAGCGGATACCATCAATTATTACTAGTTACCACTATGTTAGGTAACCTACATTAAAAGTTAGATACCTACTCTATTTTAACGGCTTAAGGTTGGAGTGAATGTGGCTTCGTATACCTGTAGAAGACAAGACATGAAATTCTTGATCCCAGACACTAAGGTTTATCCAACTACACATTTCTTGAAGATTTCAATAAAATAGATTAATAATCTCTTAACACTTTTAATAGCGTTAATGCGTAAGGAAAATACAGATTAGTGGTGCGATTTTTCAAACGGGGAGTCACTAAACGTACGGTTTTTGTATGGAAAAACCATTCGTTTAGGTGACTTCGCGTTTGAAAAATGGCACTTCTGGTCTGGTACACTAGTCGGCGCATCCGTTTGTGTATGAAAAAGAGTAGAGTTAATGAAGGCATAATCAATGAAGGGTACAAACAAGATTTGAGCGCCCTTGCAACATCTAGTTAGTAAAGTGCCTTCTTTACCTGATTGGCAATCTGTATAATAGTGTTAAACAAGTTATTATTACAAAAAGAAAAAAACCCAACTGCCTTTTTTTTTTGATCATATTTTTATATGCCGTGTCACTCTCATAGTAAATACGAATCTAACGACACCTCTCAAGCTAAAATTCATCGAGCCTTTTAGGCTGCAGAGCGTGAAAAACAATTATACATGTAAGTACTTACATACTTACATACATACAGCTTACATACATAAATATTCTCGAAAAACATAACCCTGATTTTGGCGCAGTCGGGTAAAAATGAAAAATAATACAAAACTCACTTTTTAGGGTTCCGTACCCAAAGGGTAACCCCAGAACCCTATTACTATTATTTCATTTTTTCTTAAATTGATTATATTTTTTGTTAGTTTAACCATCAATGAAATATTACTGAAGTAAGTAATATTTCATCGATGGTTTAACTGACTGCGGTTGAAAATCGTAGTCTTATTTTTTACTCGCAAATAAAGGTGAAGTAACTGACAGACCTTGACTCTAGCTCAGTTCATAAGATCCACAGTAATACAGGTTTTGTTGATAATCATGTTTTGTTTTAGTCGCTTGTTGTTTCAAAGTAGCACAACAAGGATGCAACTGCCATTTTGTAAATGGTAATTTTATAGTTTGCTGTTGTTATTGTTGGCTATCAACATAATAATGGTACCTATTTAAATTAAACTAATTTAGATTATCGACTTTAGTTGTTGATAATAGAACTTCATGAGTAATTTGGTGTAATTATGTGTCCCATGTTGGTTGAAAGAAAAAAAATGTTTCCGTTGCTTCTACCGCGCAGGTAGGGAGAAATCAAGGGAGTTGGCGGTAGCCTGCAAATCCTTCTAAAGAGGCAATCTGCGTCACTGATTTCCGTTTTCCGTCCATCATCATTGTAAGCGTGGCTTTTTAGTTTTGTGGCCTTTGTCTCTAATCTAATCCAGATTAGATGTGTTAAAATATTATCACATCTTTAACGAGGTAATTAGCTACGCCACGCACGGTACAATGCGACACAAATAAGTTGAACGAAAATGGCGGACTTCAAAGCATTTTTGTACAAATTCCCAGCGCGTAGGTTGAACCAAAATGGCGGTTATAGGCGCAGGTACCAGTAATGCGCCGACGACTGCCATTTTGGTACAATTTACGTGTCGGGATTTTGTACAAAAATGCTTTGAAGTCCGCCATTTTTTTTCAACTTACTTGTGTCGCATTGTACCTACCTACCAACATGATGTGAAAGTGGCGCCACACCTCTGCTTGATTTGTGATCAATATCAATATACGCGCATGTTTGTTTGTTCGAAATTAACTCACTTGAAATGTGGGTCGAACTTGTTGAGCCCACTTGAGTTATTTTGAAACGAGAATTAATAACTACTAACTAGGGTTTCATACAAGGTGCATGCGTAAACGTTTCAAGTTTCCATGTGCATGATATCTTGGTATCTACCTACTAATTTGTTTATTTGTGCTACGTATATGCATGCAATTTAGGTGCCATATTTTTAAAACACTTATAAAATTATTATAGCGTATAGCGCACCTTGAACAAACATAGTTTTAGCGTAAAAACTGTTGTAAATAAAAATTGTGCAACTACAATTTCCTGAAAATATTTGGCTCTCCTAGGTTAAAATTCATTGCAAGTGCTGCTCTTGTGATTGTGGCCCTGTGTAGTACCAGAAACCTACTAAAAGTAGTAGGTAAACCTACCTAATGCTAAATAAATACACAAAACAGGCTCCCCTTTTGAGCGGACATTACTAAACAAGTCTTTCCTACCTTGGTTATTTTCCTATCTATATTATTCCCGATGTATCAATAAGAAAGTCTTGTAGGCACAGAGCCGCTCAACTTCGAATAAGTCTGACCCTCACCTATCGTCCTGTGTCTATCATATAGGTCCTACCATACAGATGTGTTGATGTACCTACCATGCTGACTGTACATGCAATCTGACTTTGTTTATTTTCACATTCTCCGTACCTACATGCATCGTAACAAATGAAATAATAAATGATGTGTCTACCAATAAGGAAAAAGGGTCTGCGTGTGGCCGCGTAGACAAGAAAATGACATGTTAATTATAATTTAAGATGTCCTCATGAGCGTCGATTATGGTAACGATCGAAGTTATTCCTGATCATGGTCGCCCGACTTGTTTGAGCTGTTCAGGGTCAAAAGTATATTGGTGAAGGTACCAAACGATACGGACCAAGTGTCACTTGCGGAAGCATTTTTTGTGCGTATTACGTTAAAATAGACCACAAGCATAGGTAACCAAAACTCGATATGTGGCCGAAAATGTCCAGGTTAGAATTATGGTCATGGCCTACTTAGCAGCTTTATTTCTTGTCTTACTCCTACATACTTTCTTCTATAATTAATCATAAATTAATCAGCATTTTCATTTGATGGTTCTCTTATGTCGTTGGGTGAAATGTTGAAATAAAACGACAAAATGATGACCCTTTTTGAAAGGACCTAATTAGAAGCTTTGTTTGAAAATTGAAGTTATACCTACTAAGTTGCAGGGACTCAGACTAAGTTGTAGGGACTTAGTAGACTTTAGCTGATATTTATTTGCCATTATTAATGCTATTAATGTGCCCAATCAACTATAAATATCCTACCTACCAAGGATTTGATCAAAAAGAATTTTCTTAACTATTTTCTCTTAAGTTAACGGGAAATGACAGCGCCAAAGCTTAGGCATCTCAAGTCTTCAATGGGACGAGAAACTCCGTGATGGCCTCTAATGGCTGCCTATTTAAGGAATGTAGGAATGAACCTCATCAGTGCCACTCCGCTTTATTTTACCGCTAAATTCCAGACCTAATGCTACAATATGCTCTGGATTGCTGGTATGCTGGTAAAGAGATAACACGGGCGAGTATGGCCGTTAAACAAGGATTATTATTTGCATACTGCATCTGTTTATTAGCAAATATAATACAGTTCTTTAGAGCAGGTCCTAGAGGCAGTTGAGTACGCAAATGTGATGACTGGCAACTAGCGCGACAATAGCGACATTGGTGATGAATGAGATAATAAGAGGCTTACTAGGGGAGTCGACCTCAGAGGCGAGAGTCGCAGAAGCCGAGGCAAATCCAAGCTGAGATGGCTAGATGGCGGGCAACAAAACATCGGCGTCCAAAACTGGAGACAGAAAGCCCAAAACAAAACTATCTGGAAAGACAAAGTTAGAAACTTGGCCCAGGCCCTTCCGCGACTGAAGAGGTTTGGATGCTATGATCTTATATCATACCGTTCTTTAGAGCAGGCGCTGGAGGTGTTAAGTGAAGAAAAGATTAAGAAATAATAATACCGTTTTTCATTGAAGATATGCAACATTTTTACCCCTCACCACCACGCGCTCCACAATGATAGGTATGTGTTATTACGTCACAACAGCCATCGGTTCGTCGTGCTATGTGTCCCGCCCACTACCACTTTATCGAGCTAATCCGCTGGGCTATGTAAGTGACTTTTGTACTCCTACGAATTTCCTCATTTCTGATTCGAACACGTAGAGAAACACCGAGTATAGAGCTCGCCATAGCGCGTTGAGCGACTTTGAGCCTTCTTATGAGACCCATATTAGGGACCACGTTTCAGAGTTAAATTCATCACTGGTTCTGGTAATACACTGTGTAGTGCATTGCGTATTATAATGATAATTGTAACTGAGCTTATAATGATGAATGTTAACTGAGCTACCTATAGCTTTGCTAGTTTACTCGTATTTCTCGATAGAATTCATAACTAGACCGCACTGTGGTTATAAGTAGCAATGCGGTTGCGCACGGGAATATTAAGTTTGCTATCAATATGTAATGTCTCTGGGAAACGTGGTAATCAAAACGGGTTTGTATACGACAAATAAAGTGAAAACGAGAAGTCTTGTATTAATAACTAGTTGATTAGAATCAGAACAACTAAATGCTTTCCAAAAGCTGTCGTCACCCTTGACATTGAGGTATTAGAACATGCGAAATGAATACTGATAGTTTATAACCATGGTAACTTAGGTTATTTATAGTCTTTTGATTATGTTAAACGTCTATAAAATGCCCTTCAACCCGTCTTCTCTGTAAAGAACTAAGACATAGTTAAGACTGATTTACTATCGAGTATCACAAGATAAGAATGACTTCGAATCCATTCGTGATCGGCAACAAAATTAATGTTATTGGCATCGCAACTATCGTCACTCAATAAATATGGACTTGTATGCTCATAACAATTTGCCTGAGTGATATATAACATGTTGTGATTACTTTGTAGAAGATGTTGCCGACAGCGGACTACGGACCTTGAAACAGATTGCAAAGAAAACACAAAATCATACATTACAAAATTTGCAGATGTGTAGACATAACCATGTGTCGATTCAAGAGATTGGTGTACTGTTTGGTTTGGTTTCAAAACTATAAGTCGGCGGTGTCTAAGGCGGCTAATTGGTTTTCCTATGCAGCAGTTTTTGTTAAAGTCTCCAAGAGACTTTCTCGAAAGATAATAATTTTTTTTAGTTTTAAATTGCATTTTGTTAACAGTCATTTAGAATATATATCAATGCTAGTTACTTCTGGCAATAACGTGATTTATTAAGTAGATAGCACAAAGCATAGTAAGCATTTATGACGGGAAATGAGAGATTATTCATATTAACTCGTCATTATTTTTCTCATAAGCAAATTGGACCTGTATAGCCCCTAGATTACAAACACTACTTTTAAATGTCCTGCCATGTTATTATCGGTATCGGTAGCTTTTCTTTAAAAAAAAATAAAAGTTTAATAAACATTACACTAAATTTAAATTATACTTACCGATGTGTAAAAGTATAGGCACTTTTACACATCGGTAAGTATATTAAAAGGTCTAAAATTATACTGAATAAACATTTTAATGTTGAATTGATTTTACTGTAGACTGTTGTCCCTTTCTTTTGGAGGAGGCGAAGCATGTCTTCCAATGCAATTTCCTTTAAATAAAGAAAAAGAAATACACAATACAAGAAATTTGAAATAATTTCTTTTCGCTGTTTTTCTCTAATCTGCACTAACGTTGGAGTAACTTTTCTTACAGTAGTGCGTATTTGTTTCAGTTGAAAATATGCTGTGGCTCACGTACATAGTCGCCGCCCTGGTGCTGCGCAGCACTCTCAGCAAAGGAGACCTGCCGGAAGATGACTTCAGGATAATAAATAGACAGGGTAAGACCAAAAAGTCCTAAAAAATTGTTAACAAAATCAGATTGGTTGGTTCTATTACAAATAAGCGATATAAAAAAGGAACCTCTTATCCATCAAACAAAAAACGAAGTTTAGTTGTTTTACTATTTTTAATTTAAAATATCTGTCATATTCTACTATAATTCAATAGTTCTCACAATTATATTATCAGAGATAGATACTTCAATGAACTATGCAACATCCCTAAAGAAAGTTGTCTTTTCTGTTTTATAAGAGCCTATTCCTATAAGGATTTTTTTTTGTGTTTGGCTGTTATTTTAATTTCATTCTACTATAGTGATAGAAGCCTGTGGTTCGATTTATTACGGGTCTGTCCCTTCCACGTTGTATGACATGAGGATAAGACAAAATACATCCGTTATTTCGAGCTTCGCCCTGCGGTCTTGTCTGCGCCAGCAATGGTCATCACATGGTCACCTGTCCAAACCCAATGCTTTCCAATATTATATTAAGAACAGACAACAGAAACACTCACGAAGACAATGTGGCCTCGCCATATTTGTAAAATTTATTCACAACGAATTATGTCATTCGAAAATTGGTCTTCTTTTTCTGATTTTTCATCACATACATATTATGCTTTGAAACTGTTTTTAGTTTGATCAGAAGTACTTCTTTATTTCACGAACCCTTTGTTTTACATAAACTATGTTTTTAAACTAGTTTTACTACAATTTATGGTAGCATGTGACTATCATATCAGTGTACTCTATAATTTGGGATAAGTACACATTTTTGTATTAAAATGTAGGAATTATACCTATTTAATATTTTGTTTTAATATGTTCTTTTTAAATTTAGTGATTCCATGAATCTGAAATTCGTTTTTTTTTTAAATTAAATTTGCTTTACGTTATTGTAACTAATTTCAAAATGCAATAGAACCAATTAAAAATCTTAAATTAGGACAGGTAGTAAAACGCCCACTATAGATTGCATGCACATGAAATTTTCACTGCTTTTAAAACAGATTTATTGTGATAATTCTAATAAAGTAAAGCTGTTCTTCGCACATTTGCAAAAATGGCCACTTTTGTCAAATGTGCGAAGAAAACCTTTACATTTTCACTTTAAATTGTAAAAAGTAGGTATAAAATAGTTTCAAGAGTTATTAGCATGATTAGACCAAAATTTTAAATAATATCTCCGTTTCCTTTCAAGTAATTTATTTCAAATGGGGGCAGCACTCGACCCCGAAAATTTCATGTATCGTTTCTACGGACATTAGCCAAAAGAGGCCGTTTTTCGCGAATGTGCGTAGAAAAGCTTCACGTTCTCACTTCACACTAAACAGTAGTTCATAAAATAGTTTGAAGGGTTATCTAGGGCTTGGTGTAGACAAAATTTTAATTGATTTCTCCGTTTTGTTCCAAATGATTTATTTCAAATGTGGGCAGCACTGGACTCCGAAAATTCATGTTCCTATCCCCTAAAGGATTAATGTCACAGAGAGCGAAAAAACAAAAATTCTTGGTCTATGGGAAAAACGACAGCGACTCATAATCCATTTGTTTACACTTTGAAAATTAATACCTTTGCAAATTACAGTTTAATTTATTTATTAATCGTAAATTACATACTTTATTTGTAATGTGTACAGAGATTGATTTTTAAAGTGAATATGTTAATAAAAAGACATGTCTAGATTGTTTACATTTATTTAAATATCTAACCAAATGGACGAGCTTATTGATGTCGCATGATTAAAAAATTCTGTGTATAAATAAGATTAGTAAACGTTATGATTACTTATGATAAAACTTAATAAGCCGTATGCAAGACACAAATAAATTCAGATCATATAAGTTTTCTTTATAAATGGTGTTCCTAGATATTTAAGTACTAATTGCTTTTGTAAATATTAGAACCCATAGAAAAAGAAATATTAGAATTGTATGGTTTTCCAAATATAATAATATATTTCTCGAATGGCGACTACGTACTGACCCATCCACAAGGTAGTCTGACGACCTGACTAAGGTCGCTGGAAGGCGCTGGATGAGGCCACTCTAAATCGTTCATTTTGTAAATCTTGAGAGGCATATTATGTCCAGTAGCGCACGTTATGCGGCTGAGATGATGGTGATAGTCTTGGGAGTCAATGAAGTAAATTCACCTCTCAATTCATCGTTAGAAGTGTCACATTCATTACCATCTTTAATTTGTAGCGTTCAATCTCTCTATCTTATCTCTTACAAGTTCCTTCCTTTGAACGTTGCATTAGAATTCTTTGTCTCTCGATGTCTAAAGCATGGCTTCTGAAATCTTGAGATAAACCGGAGAGTTAGATAAATCCGAGCATTTTGTATTATCTGCACTTAATAAGTATCTGATAATAGTAAAATGGATGTTATGAAGTAAGGTAGAATTGTAAAAGTCCGATCCTTTTATTTTCGTCTTCTTTCATGAATAAAATCAGAACTGTTTATTTAACAATAATAACTATTTCAGATCCTCTTAACGAGCCCTCTCATTTGATATATGTATATGACGCAGCAAGGCTTGCAAAACTTTTTTCTGATTTCCTAATTTATCCCCCGAAAATGACCTTTATTTAAAAAATAATAATTATTTTCTTTGCAGATTTGTGTTTGGGTTTTAAGATTACACCATCCTACCTAATTTCATCTGATTTGGTCCAGTAGATTCGAAGCAAATGGGTTGTGACAGACGGACAGACAGACGCACGAGTGATCAATTAAGGGTTCCGTTTCTTAATTTTTTGTATGAAACCCAAAAAAATCTGAGATGGAATATAAGGCGACGCGAATAAAATTTCCGGCGTTGCTGTCAGTGGACCCACCGGTTTGCTTCTCTTGAAACACTGAACTGTGTGTACTGTGTGTTATCTTTATATTACCGTTTCGCGACGACATTAAATATTTATCTAAAATACAAAAATTCTATTTATTATAATATATTGCATCAAGCACTGCAAGTGCATTAAAATTACAACACAATTATGTCACATACAATTTACTAGTCCGCCTTTAAGGTTTTATGTTCAGCAATCACTATAAAATTGTACACCGTACAGAGGCCGTTTCGCTCATTTAGCCAAGCATTAATTAACAATCATAAAGGCATTAAATATTGACCGCAAACCGGCCGTTAAACATTATTGTAATGTTTGGCCAGCTAACATGTTTGCCCAAGGCGTTCGTCCGTGCATGAAGTTAAAACGTCTGGAAATGGTGACATCAGGCTTTCAAGACATCACGGTGAGAGTATCGTGCCTGTTTGCCCCCTTGCTTTCGCTCATGTTAATAAAAACAAATTATGTTGCCATACAATCACCGTATGTCACTCACAGACACGTAATAGTCCAATAAAATACTAAAATCAGCTCAATAATCAACTTCGTTTTTTTGTACCTATACGGATTTTCGGAGCGGATAGTATAAAAACATATTTTATTACGTTTAATTAAAAAGCCGCTGTGTAGTATCTATGAAGACCAAAGATCTAGCTGCCCATGGACAAGCATGGAGTAGGAATTAGCGAGTCTTGGTACAGCAAATGTAGATTGTAACATGTATGTCAGCACTAGGTTGAAAAATAGGCGAAACCGAAGGGTCGAATGGGTAAAAAAACCTCAGCGAAATGTCAAAATTGGGCGCACGGAACTTTCCTTTTGAAAATCGTCAATCGTTAAAATTATTTGCTGAACGCTGTCCACCGTGTCGGGAAATTAAAAAAGTAATTATAGAATTATGATAATGAGACGTAGAAAGTGTTTTACAATCTCTTTAAGAATACTAGTTTTGGAGGGATCTTCAAAAAAATCACTCGTTATCTTTAGTCTTGGCTATTTTCGAAACGGTGTATCGCTTTTATGTAAGATTTTATTTTATTTTGGTATATGTAACAAATAACAGTAAGAGGTCGTGATTAAAAAATGTCTGGGCATATCCGCCTCCGCTAAGACAGAATTTTTATAAGTATTTACATACCTAAGTAAAAGTTATAGATCCAAGAAATGCTTGCTCGATGTTGCCAAGGATATTGTATTATGCGTGATAAAGATAAATTTATTTTGTTAAACATAAGTTACAAGCAAGATATTTACATTTAAGTTCATCTAATTATGTTTTACCATCAAAGGTGTGCAAATTTTCAGAAAGGCTGTCTATCATAATATACCACTTGTAATGAATCTATCAATCTATCAATCTACCATAATATACTTACTAATATCAGTAATTACAAATTATCAGATAAAAAATCTTTTACACTATAATAACAATTTTCAGTCAACAATAACTTAAATCTTTTCTTAAATAAACTTAAATTTAGTTCTTTATATTGTTTCGGTATTTGATTATATATCTTTGGTGCCATACATACTACACTATCTTGCAATAAAGCAGTTTTAGATGCATGATGACACAAATTATCACAATATAACCCACGACGGTTTCTTTTCACTACATCAGATAAACTAGGAAACAGATGAGAATTAGTCTTTACAAATATTGTTATTTCCATTATATATAGTGACGGGAGTGTTAGAATTTTATGTTTTTTAAACTATCTGTACTTTAAAGACCGAACATTGCTCGAATACAGCGCTTTTGCATTTTGAATGCTATATCTTTATCGGTGGAATTTCCGCAAAATATTACACCATATCTAAGAACAGATTCAACTAGGCCATAGTATGCCGTTATAAGTGCCTTAGTATTTACTTCGTTTGATAGTCTATAAAGGGCATAGGATGACCTACTAATCTTTTACAAAGACTTTCAATATGTTCTTTCCATTTCAACTTAGAATCAATTATTAATCCAAAAAATCGAGTTTATGCAACATTACTTACTATATTACCCTGATATTCTAAATTGAAATTGTCTGCCTTTTTAGGTCGTTGGCTAAAATGCATTATGTTAGTTTTTTCAAGATTTATTTTTAAATTATTATTGTCCAGCTATTTAATTATTGACGTCAATGTTAAATTAACGTCGGATTTATAAGAATTTCTGTTCTTACATTTAATTGTAACCGTACTATCATCAGCGTGTGAAATAGAGAAGGAATATCCGAAAAGCGGACATCGACCTTCAGTAGGTACTGTTATATAATCGGAGACCAATCTTCGAAGCAGCACAGCTTCTGACTTCTATGTGCACAACTGAGAATGCAACCGGAGTAGAAAGAGCAATGATAAAGTTTAATACGGGAATAAATAATGGACTTCACCGTCTCTTCTTGCATGGGTCGAACTGCTCTGACGGAGGACTAAACAATGCCTTGTAATTTATTTTTTTATATTTAAAATATATGAGCTCTCGTCATAAAGTTGAATAGGAAATAAAAATGAGGATAAAACTACTTACAGTACGAGTAAAACAATATTGTAAAGTTAATCGGTTTTGATGTCGTAAGAGAAATAGGAAATGGCTGGATTTCTTCGTAGAGACTACGATGAGCTGAACGTGGTCAATATAACTGGCAAATCATGAATGGTTGTGAATGAAAATAGTATCCCAAAGGTTTTGTTGTTTTAATTCTACTGATATATTATCTGCGATCATCTATGCTCCAAAGACGTACTACAGCGCCCATGACAAGATATGTAGTCACCGTGTGATTTCCATCGAATTAATATCTCCATCATATTAAATCGAATAGCGGATCAGAGATTGGTTTAAAATTTTACGTCGTAGTAAATTACAGCCTGATAGTTCAGCTATATTATTTGACTTTTATAGGCTACAAAATCGATTTGGTTACTGTTATATATAATAAACGTACGAGTGCCTATATCTTTATACTAGGAGTATGAATTGCTATTATCATTAGCCACCTAGGCAATTTAACTTTTATGCTAGACTTTCTTCTTAAATCTATTATTTCTTGGAACGAAAATGAAAATACCTCTGCGAGTGCATATTCAATTCGAGTAGATATGATTTTGTTTTTTTTTTTCTAGAAAAATGATTTATGTAAAAGTGTCACAAAACAAAACTTCAGAAAGGCAACGCTGCTTAGAAAATCTCGAGAAGAAACGAGAATTATCAATTTTCGGCCACTATATTTCTGACATACGAGTATGTTAGATACCTATCCTCATGTAATATACGGTAAAACAATGAGATTCAGTTTATCAGCTACAACAGTGCCTGTATTTCCAGACCTGCTGGCGACAGACACCGATTTCTTCGAAGACAATAGCAGCACCTCATTCTCACAACTATCCTTCGACGTGGCACGGGACCAAGTCATTGTGGGCGCCAGGTGAGTGTCTTACCTATTGCTTATCTTACTATTATATTAGGTTGGGGAAAAAGTCTTTTCGCATATAGTATGTATGAACTTGTAATAAAACCACTTTGGCTATACTATTTGTACCTGGCTGATTTTGGTATCATTTGAAAGGTTAAATTTTAAAGAAGATAATTTTAAATTCAGATTAGGAAAATGCGTGATTTTCATTTGTTTTTCTTACAGTCAAGATGAGTGAATCTAATGAAGAAATTAGATACATTTTAAAATTTGACTACCAAAAAGGTAAAAATGCAACGCAAGCCGCGAAAAAATTTGCAATGTTTATGGACCTAGTGCAGTGTCTGTGACAGTAGTAGCACAAATTTGGTTTAAGCGTTTTCAATCCGGAAATTTTGATGTCAAAGATGCATGTCGCTCTGGTCGCCCTGTTACATATAAAATGGATGCTATTTTTGAAAAAGTGGAGCAAGATCGGCATATCAGTAGTTACGACGTAGCTGAAGAACTGGAAATTGACCACAAAACAGTTTTGGCGCATTTGAAAATAAATGGGTACACAAAAAAGCTCGATATTTGGGTACCTCACGAGCTCTCTGAAAGAAACCTAATGAACCGTGTACTCATTTGTGATTCTTTATTACGACGTAATGAGACCGAACCATTTTTGAAGAAATTGATAACTGGTGATGAAAAGTGGATCACGTACGACAAGAACGTGCGAAAAAGATATTGGTCAAAGGCCGGTCAGGCTTCACAGACTGTGGCGAAACCCGGGTTAACTCGCAACAAGGTGATGCTGTGTGTGTGGTGGGATCGGAAGGGCATTATTCATTATGAGCTGTTACCACCAGGCAGGACCATCGATTCAGAACTCTACTGCGAACAACTGATAAGATTAAAGCAAGATGTTGAGAGAAAGCGGCCGGAATTAATTAACAGAAGGGGTGTGGTTTTTCATCATGATAACGCTAGACCTCACACATCTTTAACCACTCAGCAAAAATTAAGAGAGTTTGGCTGGGAGGTGTTAATGCATCCGCCGTATAGTCCTGACCTGGCACCTTCAGATTTCCACCTGTTTCGGTCTCTTCAGAATTCTTTAGGCAGTGTCAGGTTAACGTCACGAGAGGACTGCCAAAACTACTTGACGCAGTTTTTTGATCAGAAGCCCCAAAATTTCTATAGCAATGGGATCATATCCCTACCTATAAGATGGCAAAAAGTTATCGAACAAAATGGTACCTACATACTTTAATTAAATGTAAATAAACTATATTAAAAAATGTTTTGAATTTTCATATAAAATGCGAAAGGACTTTTTCCCCAACCTATTACATGCTGGTAGTTCAACTAGAACTGTGAAGGCTCATGTTCGACCCAATTAAAATACTTCAATACAATTAAATCGCCGCCAATTCCGGGATCGATCCTCAACCAGGGCTTGTCCTGGCAAAAAATGGCCTTTATGTCTAAATGCATATCTTGCTTATCTTATTTGTTTACTTTTTTTAAACTTTATAACATAAAATTGTAATCGGCAGACTTACGGCCGTAGGCCTTTTCACCAGTTAACCTAGAGGTGGTGCAGACATTCAAACATTTTGGAAATATGTTTATTTCTAGACGACAGACAAATTCTTATCTATTTAGCCATAGCTACTAGCACGAACTTTTTTTGTATCACTGTTTGATAGAGAACATGTGTACCTACACTGATCGTGGAATTGATTAAAGCAGACGAAGCAGGTTTTATATTATCAGGAAAGTACTTACTTGTACTGATTAAGTTGTTATTAAGTACTTATTTATCATCACGTACGAGAGTTCTCTGGCACTCATTACGGCCACAGGTACTCTTGACATGTATTGAAAGTGTTTACACTTGGAGAAGTAGTCTCGAAGGCCCTTGAATCAGGTTAAAGACTCATAATCACTTTATTTGCACAATTATGGTCATTATTCTCTTAAACTTAATAATATCCCCGTTTAAATATCACTTTGATCATAAATGTGATAAAAAATGGAAGAATTAAAGTTAAATGACTTTAAAGTTCCATATTTTTACAAAAAGTTCTTGCAACATTTTGTTCGTAAGTTACAACAATGTCCAAAAACGAAAAAGGGGTTTATGACTTATAATAAATTGTGTAACATCCGTGAAAATGGCTTAAGCCAGTGAGCTTCCTTGATAAAAATGCGGAGACGTGTGTTCTTCCATCAACATCTGGTACGTTTTATTACGTCTACAATGTTTACAAAGGCCACGCGATACACACACTACGTAAATCATTTCATTAGTCATAAAAACATTTAATGTAATCATAATAATTTTAATGGAGATAACAGGCCAGCCGGTAGGGTTGTCACAGGTGCATTAGTGGACGCTATTTTGCAAATACTACACCACAGGTGTCACCTGAATGAGTAGAATGTAGACGATCTCAAGAAGAAACAATTGAAGTTTATAAATTAAGAATGAAAATATATTTAGATGGTGTTGTCATGATTTGTTATTACTTATAAGAAATTGAGATAGTTTGCCCTTCCAACAATTTTTTTATGAGATCTGCCAAGATTGAGATAGTTTGCCCTTCCAACAAATTTTTTATGAGATCTGCCAACGTCACAAGTTCCGTAACCAGAGTTTTTTTTTTTATCTAGTACATATTATCAGTGAGTATTTATTATTGTATTAAATTATTTACTTAGATCTAAGTTTTATGAATATTGCTTAGTTACTTATAGGTTATAAAAAAATCGAATAGAAAATGTTAACGATTACGTTTATAGAAATTCTCTAAGTTAATAAGTTAAAAACTAGCGAATTTTAATCAGAATCTGCATAAATAATCACACCTTAGAAGACAGCTTCAACACTAATGTCAAATGAAATGACATAATCGGTAGCTTATCAACCCTAGCCACTCCTCTTTTAATAAGTTGGTCAAACATCTCGAGTCATTCACCTGTGTCACTGTGATATGAGATAGTGACTGTATCAGGTAACGGAATACTAAATGAATCTTTGAAACTTAATTGATCAATAAAATGCCCATTTATATTAGTCCCTCGTATAGTTTGGGCGATTATTATTTTAATGTTGACTTCTGAATTTTTAAGTTGATTTTTGTTACATTTATCTTGTGCGATGGACCAATTTACCTGTAGTTGGATCACTCTTACACATAGTTTAGATACTCGTAAGTTCTATCGTAACTCTTCATCAAATGAAAAGATCCAAATCTCAGTGAATGTAGGAAATGTGAGGAACGAATTATACGAAGTATTAATAAATTAATACGGACAAATCACACAGATTGAGCTAGCCCCAAAGTAAATTTGAGACTTGTGTTATGGGTTATAACACTTATAACTTATAAGATACTAACTAAACGATATTATATTTTATAACAATGTATTGTATGATTTATAATTTAATGTATATCTATGTAATTATGTAATTTATAAAAAGTCAGCATTTGCAATTTATGTAGGTAATTCATAATTAATGTAATTTATATGAAGGAAGTAGGGTGCCAACTTTCTTACAAAAGTTATGTAAGATTGTGTTAAAACATTTGCTGCGAAACTTGTGTGAAAAACAACGCAGGAAAAATAAATACTGTCAAAATATTTGGTTAATACAAGGAATTTATCAGTAGTCTTATGTAATCGAGATTCATACATAAATTTAACATATTTTAATTTAAATTGATATGGGCGCATACGGAGCGTTTCTGCAAATTAAACGAAACAATTAATTTATCTCTTGAACCTATGTTACTGTGCTATCGACCGCAGCGGGACAATGATATTATATCTTAGAAAGATGCGACATTTTGTGGAGATATATCAGTTCTAGGCAAAAAGATTAAAAGGTGTTTGCTATATTTTGATTACCTTAACCTTATCGATATTGACCGATAGTCAGAGCTATCAAAACGAGCCTACCAATATCAGTATTTGTGTGAAATTTAATTGAAACATCTCATCAATCATTTCACTCCCCTAGATTTTAGAAGTATAGCTTAATTTGTAGTTATATGTGTTACCAATCATCTAAATCGTGTGCTTTTTTGAAGTTATCACAGGAATATAACATGCAGTTCTAACGAAGCAAATATGCTTCAGGTAGTCAAGCGCTTTTTTATAGTGGATGCATTAAAATGCACTAGTTTATTGAGTTTTGGTGCTACATCTACGGAATTATTGTCAAAACCAAAGCCGACTACAAATGTATCTATAACATATAAGTAAAGAGAAACATAGTAAAATTATACAAATACTATACATATGAATACAAATGGTAGCGTTGGTTATTAGATTTAGATTTTATGGGAGATTTTTTATATGCAAATTAAATTAATCGGATTGTTTTATATGTTAAATTCTTTAATGATGGAAAGCTTCGATATTATATTTCTTTATCCGCCATGCAAAATATTTGGCGCCACTTTTTTATATTCTGTTCATAATTTCGTTTCTTTTTCTTGAATAAATTAATATTAAGTAAGTTTATCTTTTATTTTATGACTATGACGCATGATTCGTCTTAGCAGTTGCTATCGTCTTAGCAGCTGCTATTACTTATCTACCTATAAAAATCTCTTTAAATAATTATATTAGATAACTAACTTCTTTCACCACTCACCACCAATTTAAACAAATTTCAATATGAATTCAGTCAATTAACACTGAAACATTTAATAATAAATTAATAGCAGCGTAGTAAGTATGCCAAAATTAATTAAAAACTTACTATCCTGACCAATTTATTCCGTGAGTCTAATCCTGTTATTTCGTTCATGTTTTCGATCGTATATAAATTAACTTGTCAAATGATCAGCTTTCAACTGTTTTAAAATTTTGCACGGTTACATAGCCGCGTTGAAAGAGGAAATATTATGGAAACCAGTTTATTAAAATACGCCGGTTTCTCCGAAGATAGTATCGTGACGCCAGACGCACTCCATGTGAGGAGCAAAGTCAAGTTATTGTTTGCTGGCGAAATTACTTAGGTTATGTAAGGGTGATGAAAACGGCGACCCGAAGTCGCCATCTTGTCCTGATTAAGGATCTCTGCAGGTTCGTGACGTGACTCGGAATGGTAGCCAGGGATGGGTCTCGAAGTTACAATGTCCTTAAACAAAACAAAAGAAAAATTTACATTTTGATGTTGGATTAAATAAATTATTTTTACGCTTAATGATGTAACTAGTTGCATAACGTTAAGATTACTACCATATGCCTTGGGGCGCTTTTGCGCTTTCTTTTGTACGCCACACTACACTACCTTTAGGAGTAAATGTAAAAGACATATAGGAAAATACATTTTTTAAGTCTATAACCAATTAAAAAGAAGAACCAATCTATCTTATTTTACTAAAAGATGTGTGCGTTCATTTCTTGTGTTTCCCAGAAGCAAAGACAAACAAGTCGCTCTCACCGTTACACGGTGCAGTAACGTGCGATGCATATTTCGCATTCAGGATACCGAACCACTGAGTTGATGCTGTGTTTGCTTGCTGACTATACCTCTTTCTATTGGGCCAGAAATGTAACAGTAATACAACTGGACTCACACCAAGAAACTGCCATATTCATAAAAATATTTGCCGTTTTAAATTAGTCATGTAGTGAGTACTTTACCAATTTTGACATTAAAAATCAACGCTCCTAAAATCTTTTGGTAAGATTTAAGGAGTGCCGATTTTATGAATTAGTTGGCATGTTCGGGGTTTTAGAAATTTTAACATCTTAAAGAAGCAACACGACATAAAACACGAAGCTTTGCTTCACAAAAAAGCGCAATAGCTCCTAAATAAAAATAACCGGCCAAGTGCGAGTCGGAATAACGCACGAAGGGTTCCGTAACATTATCTATAAAAAATCACGTTTTTTGTATGGGAGGCCCTTAAATATTTATTTTAATTTAATTTGAAATTAATTAATTTTTAAAGTTAGTATACAACTAAATATTCTGTGAATATTTCAAGCATCTATCTGTTGTCATTATTAATATCTAGCAAAAACGGCATAAAA
The DNA here is from genome assembly GCA_943193695.1 of Acrobasis suavella. NCBI lineage: Eukaryota > Metazoa > Arthropoda > Insecta > Lepidoptera > Pyralidae > Acrobasis > Acrobasis suavella. The sequence goes on from OW971928.1 coordinate 39,622,983, forward strand.
TCACTTTTGTTATATGGGAGCCCCCTTCAATATTTATTTTATTCCGTTTTTAGTATTTATCGTTAAAGCGGCAAAAGTTTAACAATACATACTTTAACTGTCTAGCTATCACGGTTCATGAGATACAGCTTGGTGACAGACAGACAGACCGACGGACGGACGGACCGACAGCGGAGTCTTCGTAATAGGGTCCCGTTTTTACCCTGTGGGAACGGAACCCTAAAGAAGAAAAGTTCAGATATCGTGGTAAAAACATTTGATATGTCGAAACGATACGAGTAACATAACACGATACGATAGGTTTAGGGGCAAGATCCTTTTCAAGCGGCCAGTAGCTTCTTCTAAAACCCACCGATTTCATCACCAACTAAGCAGTACTCAAGCCTAATGGACGGCCATTAGATAAGCGCGCTCGAACCACTTGAGCAAAGCAAGTGTCGCTTATTGACATTAGTGGCGACTTTGATGCGCCCGCGCCGTTTGCTCGGACGCTCTAAATCCATATATTATAACAGTACAGGTGTTGTATCTTCTCTGTAGTATTTAAAGCTATAAAATGGAGATTTTTGTACCGTGAAGCAAGGATTCTCAAATAACGTCAAACATTTTAAATTTAGTATTTTAAGGGGGAACAATGGCACGCAGTTCATATAAAATGAGACAAGGTTTTTCCACTCCTAAATGTTATCTGATCTCAATGATTGTCTTTTTTTTATTTACACAATAAAACAGTAGGTTTATAGTTATTTTTGCAAATTTTGTATAACGGAGTACGTGCTAACGTGCTATACACTGTCTCTTAGTTATATAAATTAAGTAATTATATTTAATTCTCATTAATAGATTTTTATGGACGACAACCTTTCTCGTTAAAGTCATCTGAGTACTTTCTTTAGACAAATAACAGATTATATGATACGCAGCGCCACTTCCGTTTCCTTAACTTGAGCCTCAAGTGTTAGTTGTGTGGTACTTAACGAAGTATACACAGTTATACACTACACTTCTTCCTTTACTTTTACAACACAACAGTTTTATTTTTTATATAACTCTGACGTGAATAAATAAGAAAGTACAATAGTTTCAAGATAGCTAAATGGTCCATTTAGCAGCCCACTCAATCCTTGAACAAGAGGTAGATGTTTACTATTGAGATAGTATATCTGTTGCACATGACTGATATAAATCATGGTTATCGCGTTTCCGTATCGTATTGGCAGTGTATCATATCAGTGCATTGCAGATACTCGATAGTTTAGTATCGAATTACTGTGATATGTTGAGATTTGCAATAGGCTCTGGTTTGCGACATCTTTTAAAAGGATATAATGAAGTATAATTTATGAAACGCGTAATTATGATTTTTTAATATAGTATCTTCACTCTCTATAGATCTTCTTATTGGGATAATCGTCATGAAGATTATTGTTGACCGAATTTAATTATATTTTTTTGTTTGATAGGTTAGTTAGTTAGCTTCTCAGTCGGTCCCATAGAAATTGTATCAAAATCGGTTGTGTAGTTTAGGGTTGAAGTCAGTTTTGAAAATGTTATTATTGATCGAAAATGCATCTTTATTTGCTTATTTCTAACATGATTTTATACCAATATGACTATATAAAATTATACAGTCGAACATAGAACGTCCTTCTTTTTTGAAGTTGTTTAAAAAAGGACAAGCTTTTGCCCAACTATGTACCTAAATGGCAAAAAAAGACTAAAACGAGACTAGAAATATCAGTCGAATTGACCTAGATTAGTCCGAATTTTAAGGTCAATATTTTCATAGTTTTTTTATTGTAATCTTAATAAATAAGAAATATGCACATGTCTTTTTGATACAATATTTTTTTAGCCAGTAGCCTAGGTCAGTGTCTATACTTATATATATATAAAAGAAGAAACTGAATAAATGACTGACTGACATATATACACAGCCCAAACCACTGGGTCTAGAGACTACAAATTTGGCACATAGGTTCCTTATCAAGCCTACGGGTGCAGTAAGAATTTTCCAAAACTAACCCCTTAGGGGGTGAAACGGGTATCAAGTTTGTATAAAGCAACAACATTAGTTACACCATTTTATTTGAAACTTCGTAAGAGTATTCCTAGCGGTAAATGAGTAAGTACATGTTTCAGGATATTTCAAAGTTCAACCCGTAAGGGATTGAAAGGTGGTTCAAAAATTGTATGGAAAAACTTGAACATTTTGAAGCGTTCCGTCGCTCTTGAGAGTGAGAGCGAGAGTTACATTTTATAGGTATTCAAACATTATAACATAATAATTCATATGTTTTATCAACATTGACGAAGTCGCGGATTAAAGCTGGTTAATTGATAAAAGAATATTAAATAGATAACCGCTGACGTTTGTTAAATCAGAACCGGATATATGCAATTGCAATGTACTGCCTGTCATTGACATACTTCTAGGTCATAAAATTATACAATATATAACTATGCACACATTTTACGATATCTGATAGTAACCAGCAAGTATGGCTAGCAATAATTTTGTTACTGTCTCTGTATATATTTATTTTATAAGACATCTTTATATTCTATACGGTTGTCTCAGTAAATTGTATTTTATTACTGCAAGGTTCAACTAAATAATATTCATGGCGGCTACTTGTTTATTACTTATGACTTATCTATTATTCAGATTGCAGATGTAATGTTTAGCTCTAGAGATTCTTGCTTTAGATAGAGTGGATATACAAGTTTGTATTTAAAAAGGTCAAAATAGAGTTAAAACGTAACGTTTTGCAGTTAGGTTAGCAAGTCATTATAAAAAAAAAACCATTAAACCCAACTGCCTTCTTATATACCTACCCAATGTCACTCTCAGAATTAAGACGAATCTGATGACACCTCTCAAGCTTAAAGCCATCGAGTCGTTCAGGCCGCAGGGCGTACCTAACAATTATACATACATACTCTCGATAATCATAACCCTCCTGGCGCAGTCGGGTAAAAATAAATAAAACATTTTTTATAAAAATTAACATTCAGTTTTGGAAATGTTGCCTCTTATTGTCTTTTTTGATAAAATTCTTTATTTGAAATGATCGCAGCACTTTCATTGAATTTTAATTTTGTAATCAACCGAGATTTTACAAAATAACCAAGCTATGAAAGGCTGGCTGCTTCTTTTCTCAATGAATCTGCATTGCAATCAGAGAGGAAACGCTGCCAGCGTTCTTGGCACCAATCCGCATGGTCAAAATCTTTTAGATCGAGTTTTATTATTAGGTTTCGTTTCTAATTTCACATTAATTGTACGATCAGGTACCAGACCAGGCCCTCTACTCGTATCATCAGTTTTCTTTTAAACTAAAAATAATATTAACATGAAAATGAATATTCAGAAAGACTTAATTCAAATCTGTCTGAATATAAATTTTCCTTTTTATATCATTATTAGTTTAAGAGAAAATTTAAGACATAAGTAGGTATCTCGGTCCTGACTAATACGTCTATTTTATTTATTTTCCCTTAATAAACCAAATTTTTAAAGAAAAGTATGAATGGGTACGTTTATTTGTCTACAGGGATGCCATCTACAGACTATCACTCCGAAGCCTGCGTATTTTGGAGAGGGCCGACTGGCCAGCGGACCCCAACAAGGTGGAGCTGTGCCTAGAAAAGGGTCAGACGGAAGAGGACTGTCACAACTACATCAAAGTGCTGCTGCCGTACGAACATCGACTGTTCGTGTGCGGCACCAATGCTTTTAGCCCAGAGTGTAGCTGGAGAGAGGTGGGTGCAAGTAAAATTGGCCATCACTTAGCAAAAGTTTAATTGCAGTCCGCTGTACACATACGTCAAACTTGATAACCTTAAGAGTCCCCTTACCCTAGACAGAATCAGACTTTCTCATACGAACTTAGTCTAGTTTTATTTTGAAACGGCATGTCAAATATTGGCGAAATTGTGTTATTTCAAAGAAATTGCGTATATTAAGGCATATAACTAGTTCTCACAGTCAAAATATGAACTGTACAGAGAACACAGTGTATCATATTTGATCATCAGTATGAAATACTTCTACACTCTCATATTTTCTTTCAAGTTCATATTTGATTGTCGAAAACTAGATATATGCAATTTCTTTCAAATTACAAAATATTGCCAAAATCTCACATCTCAGTCATTTCAAAATAAAAGCTAGACTACGTTTGTATGGAAAAATCTAGGGTAAGGAAAAGTCTAGGGTACGGGGATTCTTAACAAAGCATAATGCAACACAGAAGTTAATATTATATTGTGTTTTACGTTACATTAATTTAGGTTTCTATTGTTTCGTTTGTAAATAAAAGTTGAAGATCAGGATGACATTAAAACTTTACCAGAAGGATGTGATTGAAAGTGAGTATAACAGAGAAAGACTCGCTACCATTTTGCGTGTTTACAATTTTTGAAAAAAGAATTCATCAAATAAATGGTTTGTGGTTGTTTTCATACAAAAAACCGTTCTTTTAGTTACTCCGTTTCTTCTTTAGAGAGAATTATACCAATTCAATAAGTTTATACACTATTGTATACACATACTTATACCTTAATGCTTTACAGATTTTTACCTAAAGGGTTTGGTTAAAGCTTGCTCCTCTAGTCGAGTTACTATAAGCAAACTTTCCCAGGCGATGTCCAATATTTTCCCCACAAATATTGCAAGATACGGTCCGGCAGGATACCCTTTATTACCAGCAAACATGGCCGAGTGAACTGCTAACCTTGTTTCAGATTGTTTGCTAATTATACACTATCACTTTAATCTCGAAAGTCTTAGATAAGCCCAATTGTTCTCAACTAGGCCATATAGTATATATATGTAGTACTTTGTGGCCATATCTATACGACTATCAAGAAAATTGCTATATTTATGGATGTAATAAATTCGTTTGCTGTCCACTGCGTCCGCTTCTAAATCTGACTTAAATTAATCATGATGATATTTGTTAGAAGCCGCTTTAGAAGACTAATTCTTTTAATTATCTATGCTACATATTTTTTAACACAGGAATGTGAAGGATGTGTCCAATGTGGATTCGAATATTTGACTTTTTACGTCTCGAACTTTGCTTTTTATTATGCTACTAAGTTCACGCATGCATTGAACGTATAATAAATGATAGAAAATATCTTGGTTTTATCACCTTGGTAATTTGTTGACACTAAAGAGAAATTGTTAAGTTTACTTACTATCTACTGACAATCGCCTCTACTACTTTACTTGACACGGCTAGCACGGTTTTCTAAGAAAGTATTTTGAAATCTGTTTACAAGTTTCGCAATTCTATTGTACCACTACTTGCTACGCGTGACCTTAAGGTCTGCCCCTTGAATGATAGACGTAATAGTTTATCTGCATCTGGAATTCTTTTCCCTCTACATTTTAATCATTTCAGCGGCAGAACGTCCACTGCTGGACATAGTCCTCTCCCAAGTATTTCTAAAATGATCGATATAGAGCGGTCAGCATCGTGCTTTCCAGCGACCTTGGTTAAGTCGCCTGACCACCTTGTGGGTGGATGTACTGCGCTTCGCTTGCCAATGCGTGGCAAGTTTCCCTCTACACTTTCCCCTACTTCTGACTCCCTTATTTAATTTGGCCACAGATTGAATCGATCCGCAACGCATCGCAACGGTCGACCGGCGTGGCGAGCTGCCCCTACAACCCTCGCTCCAACGTGACCGCCATCTTAGCCAGTGGGGGAGACTACTATGCGGGAACACCTACGGATTTCAGCAGCTCAGATACTGCGATTTGCAGGTAAATTTTGCTAAAGTCGAGTTTTTAGTGAATTTGTGAGTTTGGTTAGAAAAATTATACCTACTTACTAGTTACCTACATGCATAGAAGTTTTTAAACCACAGACATGTTTTATTACGTTATTTTTTTTTATTTGAGTTAGAAGTTATTGCGATAGCGGGAATCTTTCCCAAACATTAAGTTGAAAACAAGTTAATGCTTACACTCCAGTTCAAATGACTGAACAATGCTGAGACATTTTCTCGTTGCCGCGTTGGTTTATTTGATAATAAAAGTTATTTCTGAGTCTACCATTCAATTCCGACAGACGAAATCTCGGTGAACGCTACACCTGTTATAAGAAGAATACTTAGCTGAACTACTGAATCTTATTATTTGCTTTTTTGTAAACTTTGAATTTGTTAAATAGAATTCTGGATGATGTCAACTTTTTCTCAGGAGTCGCGGTGCTGGCCCTCACAATGTGACAACGCTGCGCACCACGCAGTACGATCAGAATTATCTGAATGAACCTCAATTCGTGGGCAGCTTCGAGGATGACAACTATGTCTATTTCGTGTTCAGAGAGATCGCTATCGAGTTCATGAACTGTGGCAAGGTAAGGCTGGAATTTTTTTGCTAAAGACGCTATGAGAAATTCCAATAGTAGATTTTCATCTCTGGCAATATTAGTATCCTCGTGCGATATTTAAATAGTTCCATAGTTAAATCGTTAACACCATACTGATACGCTAACCGATCAGACTAAATAAAAAAATATATATAGACAGGATAATTAAAAATCACAAGCGCGCTGGCCCATTACAATTTAAAGGGGACTCAACCCTCATTGCAACTGTTAAATTAATTAAAAAGTTTGATTAACTCTTTGCATGACACTCAGCCTAACAGTAAAGATAAATATTTCTGTGAATGCCGGCAGATAATCTACTCGCGCATTGCCCGCGTCTGCAAGAACGACTCCGGCGGGCACTACCTCCGCAAGAACAACTGGAGCACTTTCCTGAAGGCGCGCCTCAAGTGCCCGGTCCACGGCGAAGTGCCATTCAACTACGACGAAGTGCAGAGCATGGAGTACCTGCCGCAGGAGAAGGTGCTCGTGGCCACCTTCACCACGCCCACGTCAGTACACAGTCCTAACTTTTACAATCCCTCACTAGCTGCAGCAAGCGCGTGCCCTTCATCTGCAATGCGGTGCAGAGCGAGTATGCTGCAGGAGAAGGGGCTCGTGGCCACTTTCACCATGCCCACGTTAGTACATTGTCCTGACTTACAACCCACTAGCTGCAGCACGTGCCCTTCAACAGCATTGAGGTGCAGAGCGAGGAGTACTTGCCACAGCAGAAGGTGTTCGTGGCTACCTTCACCACGCCCACGTTAATACATTGTCTTGATTTTTACAACCCACTAGTTGCAGCACGTGCCTTTCAACTGCAACGAAGTGAAGAGCGAGCAGTACCTGCCGCAGGAGAAGGTGCTCGTGGCCTTCACTGCGCCCACGTCGGTACACACTGATTTAAACACAGATGTTTGTGTTCTTTGGTTTGACCGTTGTCAGAATTTTCATGCTGCATCATATTACATTTTGCTGCAAGGCGTAAAGGCGACGTTCCTTCTCTGATTATATATAGAAATAAAGGATGCTACAGTTGAATCACGAGCGTAGCGAGATTCTATAAATTCTAGGGTTGAATTCTCAGTGAAGCGATGCATTCATGTAAATCGCTCGAAGTAATTATACGATATAGTGTTGTTCTGTTGAACAGTTATTTAGTATTTGTAAACAGCTTGGAAAATCGGAGACACATTCAAAAAAACAGATACACTATCAAGTAATTGATGGCCGCGTTTATTTCATATAACGGTTTATTACAGGAATAGCATAACGGGCAGCGCAGTGTGCATCTACAGCCTCACTGACATCCATGAGGCTTTTGAGGGCATGTTCAAGGTGCAAGACTCGCCTACATCCAGCTGGGAGCCGCGTGCGCCCAATCAAGAGGCCAGGGACCACTTCCGATGCTTGCCCGACACCAGGTGAATACCGAAGGCTCGACTCTATTGACGAAGCTACTGGCATTTAGTGATTTGTCTTTATATGTTCACTACGATTTATCGTTAAATGTGTCTTTGTTATTGGGCAAAATTTCCCGGCATATAACACACGTTGGTTTTTAACTGTCTCGCTTTCAACACATGACTATTGTATATATAAACGGGACTTAGCAGCAGCTTTTTTGATACGATTAATGTTCGAATATGGTTTACATCTAGGGCGATCAGTTTGGAAATAGACGTTGTAAAACGTTGGTCTCAGACAGATGTGCTAAGTCCCGTTTATATATACATCATATATCACACGTGCACATGCGTTGCCGTGTGTAACAGTTCGTTGGATTGTAAATATATTTGTAGTTTACACAAGGGATGATTTCAGACACAACAATGATGATGATTTGTGATTGTGAGTACGAACTACGCATGTTTGTTTGTTTGTTTTTCGTGTATGTAAGTGGCCAACACTGCTGTCAGATTTTTTAGACTGTCTAAAGGCATCTGACATAGCTTGACGACTGCCATACAATGATGACAGCCGGGACCAACGGCTTATACGTGCCTTCTGAAGCATGGAGGAGCTCTAGAAATTTTTGTGCCTCTTGTAGTCACCCATCCAAGTGCGGACTACGCCCGGTGTCGCTTAACTTGCGAAAGCGCTAGTAATGCACACTCCCGCCGGGCCACCGAGCTCCTCAAACTACGCATGATTACAAAATATTCCAAAACAATTTTTATCACAGGCCTTTACAATCCATCGACTACCTCGACTACCAACTGATGAACAACCCCATCCTGCCAATATCCGCGGAGCCCGTGTACAAGTTAAACTCTGAACGTTTGACGCACGTGACGGTCGACGTCACGAGCAGCAAGGATGTCCCGCGGCAGTTTGTGGTGTACGTGGCCACGCAGGGCGGTGACGTCATGAAACTAGCGGTGTTGCAGAGGTTCCTCGGAGCCTGCCTGGTGGAAGTGTGGCGGTTGGATGCTCGCGTCATGGCGATGCAATTTGTAAAGGAGACCGTAAGTGTACATTTACCGCCATAGTTATAAAAAATCTGCATATTTCGATATACCTTCGTTTTTTGGGGAAAGTTGTTCAGTATCATGGACTAAATTCACCCTTAAAAAGTTCAGTTTCAGTCAAATTCAGTAAATTTTGTTAGAGACCAACAGAAGTAAAAGTGAGGCGGGAACATAGCTGTCGGTTGCCGCTCAAAGAATTTTATGGAAAATATATAGTAATATGTTTTTTATAGCTACGTCTGAGATAGCCAGTAGTAGAACGCTACAGATTTTAGGAGGGCTGATTTACTGTCAAATTCTCTAAAAAATCTGCACTCTTTAAATTGGTAGATTACTCACTATATAACTTATTTAAGAGGGTTTTTTAATGTGTATGAGTGTCAGTGTCGATAGACTCAAATGACATTATATTTTACACACAACCGAGCTAGGCTGGACTTAAACGAATATCTTGTAACATTATATTGTAATTAGTCCGTCTTTAGATTATCCAAAACGAAATGTCAAAGTTTCGCAGTGGGGGCTTGCAACGTAACCTCTCATAAAAATCGAACGTAGCCGTAACGTCACGCGAAATGTCAAAGCGCTGTATCTTTTTCATATTTTGTATCTAAAAGAAAAAAAAAATACGTTAACATTGTTTTTTAATAATCTAACCGATGGGCTAAATATATTTTTTCATTCGTCATGCCTATTTCTACCATACAGCTAGATGTTTTTATTATTACAATTTGTTGACGCGTCAAAGAACTTCCTCTAAATTCTGATTTTTACATCCCGCGCGAGTGTTTTAACGAATCAGGTTGCCCTAGTCTAGTTATGTAGAAGCCAATACGCATTAGAGGTAGCTAGGTGATCCGTGTTCTATCTGAAAATCGGATAAAAGTTTTTTAGATTGTTTACTATATTTTTCTTGTTTTATTTGTAAACATGTTCTGCCCGAGTTATTTGGTAAAAACTTAATTGGTTTTTGTATTATTTATGTTTATTATTATTCTTTATACATTTATCTGACTGTGTGTTTACAAAAAAACAATAATAATAATAATAACACGAATACGAATATTTAGGCTGCGAATTTGCGAATACTAATATGAATGCGAATGCGAATGTAGATGCATTGATGATGATCAAGTATTACAAAAAATATACAAATAAATTAATATACAATAGGAACAAATCACACAAATTGAGCTAGCCCAAGTGTTATGGGATAATAACCCAACGATACTATATATTTTATGAGATAAACACCCAAGACCCAGGACAATTTGAAAAAGGCCATTTTCCAAGTTGCCCTGGCTGGGGATCGAACCCAGAACCTCCGCATTGGCCGACTAGCGTGTTGACCATTACGCCACGGAGGTCGTCTAAATAATATGAATTAATTCAATCATTTTTATTACTAAGGCATAAAAATATATTACCATATTTCTGTCTAATTATCCCAAAATAGTTTAAAATACATAAACTATTTATTTACTCTTAAATAAATATATATTGGGACAAATTTCACTAATTGAGTTAGCCCCAAAGTAAGTTCGAGATTTGTGTTATGGGATACTAACTCAAGGGTACAATATTTTATAACAAATACATATATATATAAACATCCAAGACCCTGAACAATTTGAAATCATTAAGCAATTACAGCAGAATGCAAGTAATCAAAAAAGGTCACGTGAAATAAACGATACTATTGGTCGAAATAATCACATAATGAATCATCGAAATTCAGAGTTAAGGGGCGTCGGCACATCCGCGGGCCGATGGGCATGTCATGACCTACACACATTCACATTCGCTTAACATTGCGATGCAATGCGAATGTTTAAAACGACGCGATTGTGAATGCGAATATTCGTAATACTCGTGTCTCTACAAAGAAAAATTAAATTATTAATTATAATTTAACGACACTGGATTAGATAGTAATTTTCAATAGGAAACAATCCTGTGATGTGATGATGCTAGAAAAATGGTACAAATACATTTAGTATCTCGAGCGTAACCGTAGCACATGCGTCCGATACAGACATCCGGACATCCACATCAATTTTTTAGATGTTTTCTTTTTTTAAACAAGTAGTAATTGTGTTTATAAAAGGGCTGTTTTTCACATCTCTGTATTATATTATTGTATTAGCGCAATATGAATATAGAGGCAGAATGCTTGAGACATGTTGAGAGAAGAGCACTGCCTTAACGCTCCGCTTATGAGGCGTGCAATATCCTATTTCTTTTTCTAGATGTCAGTATACATCGGTACTGACAAAGGCGTGATGCGCATTGGAGCTGAACGTTGCGCTCGATACAAAAGCCGCAGTGGATGTGTAGGCGCAGTTGACCCTCACTGCGGCTGGGACGACGCTCGGGACCGCTGCGTGCGCTCTGCGGACCATATCCTCGAACCGAGGTTTGCGCAGACCACTTCTGCGTGTCCGACTCGGTCTGCTGTGGGTGAGTGAGAGAACATGCATTTATATAAGTATCGATATCGGTGTCGTGCTTCGGTTGCGCAGTCCATTTACATCTGTGGAGAGCGTAGTGGTTTTTTAATGAAATTTATAAACACGCACTGAAATGAAAAAAAAATATATATTTCGAGCGAGTAGTTATTTACATAACTCATCATCATCATCATACTAGCCACTGGAAGTCCACTGAGATAGCACTACGATTTGGTTCGCAGAATTTTTTTTTTTCATTTCTTTCTTTCTTCGCAGACCGATTAGAAAGGGCCTGCGTTTTCCTTCAACCTGAAAGCTGGTGGGTGTGGGTGGGCTTTTCATAATTATGTACCTTTATATTTTTTGTTCTATGTTCTATAGTGGACGGCGGGTGGTCATCATGGTCGGAATGGGAGAAATGCGTCCAAGATGGCACATCTCGCACCGTGTACGGCGACGAGAAGCCAGAAGACATGTGTATGTGTCGAACACGACGGTGTGACAACCCTAGACCCGCCAATGGAGGCGAGCACTGCAAAGGTATGTAATGTTTTTGAATTACCTATTTAAAGAATACGTCGCATTGTCACGTAATCAGAGTATGCTACTTTTACCGTTGTTTCTAATTTTGATCACAATAGTGTATACGCGAAGTGAATGGACGTCTTAGATCAATTTGGTGGTATTTGTACACAAGTTTAATTATGATCAAACGTTTTGCTTTAGAGACCCTACGCTTTACTGCCCGTTTGATACGATAACGTGAATAATATCATCGCTGAAATATTACTAGTATAGATTGCTACTCACAAATTTTCTACATTCGAGGATGCGAATGCGAATACTAATGTTAAGGCTGCGAATGCGAATGAATGCATATGCGTTAATAATTTTTATTATTTATGCATAAAAAATCGCCATATTTCACTTGTCTTTCCCAGTGCCATAGTGAAAAACTGTCTAATTATCCCAAAATAGTTTTAATACAATAAATTATTTATTTATCTAAATAAGCAATTACAGCAGACTACAACTAAAACAAAACAAACCAAGTAATCACAAAAAACTCACGTGAAATAAACGCTTTTTGTTATTGGTCGAAATAATTACGTTGTGTCAATTGTGTCATGACCTGCACACTGCGCATAACATTTGTATTGATTGATGCGAATGCGAATTTTGATGCGAATGTTTGCATCGATGCGAACCATTCGCATATGCGAATGCGAATATTCGTAACATCACCAACTGAATCTGTACCTCACCAAATTTGGCTTATATCTAGATGGCGCTACTAAGAATTGTTTTTTATAGGTTTCCATGAAAATTCCGCATCAAAAAAGTGTCGTGCAGTCTCAGCTTGAATACCATACTAGTTTGTTTATATTTAGAAGCAATAGATCGCACCACAAAATACGAGAAAATACTCAGTGTGGGTGTGATCATGCGTTTGGCTTTAGAGATCCTACGCTTTACTGCTCGTTTAATATAATAACGTGAATAATATCGTCGCTGAAATATTACTAGTATAGATTGCTACTCACAATTTTTTTACATTTGCGAATGCAAATGCGAATATGAATGTTGAGGCTGCGAATGCGAATGAATATATATGCGTTAATAATTTTTATTATTTATGCATAAAAAATCGCCATATTTCACTTTTCTTTCCCGGTGCTATAGTGAAATATGGCCTAATTATACCAAAATAGTTTGAATACAACACATTTTTTAATTATCTAATTAAGCAATTACAGCAGACTGCAACTAAAACAAAAAATACCAAGTGATCACAAAAAACGCACGTGAAATGATCACGTTGTGTCAATCATGTGATCATTTCACCTGACACACATTTTGATGACCTGCACACTGCGTATAACATTTGCATTGATTGATATGAATGCGAATGTCGATGTTTGAACGATGCGAACCATTCGCTTATGCGAATGCAAATGCGAATATTCGTAACATGCCCAAAATGCCCTCACCAATTTTGGCTTATATCTAGTTGGCGATACTGAGAGTTAGTTATAGGTTTCCATGAAAATTCCGTAACAAAAAAGTGTCGCTGCAGTCTCAGCTTGAATACCATAATAGTTTGTTTATATTTAGAAGCAATAGATGGCACCACCATTTCTACAACTACATACGAATAATATTACACGTCTATATTAGTAGACGTCTACACACACGCACTGACTATTTAATGCCAGTCATGACTCTACTACTATTTTCAAAACACGCCTTTTACTCCGCTTCGTCTCAAATCGTGGTTTTCCGATAAAACACTCATTTTATCGCATCGAATGAAAGTGGCGCCATTTTCGTAAACCTACCAGACAGAACTGACGCCTTATTTAATTTTATCTGGTACTAAGTAGCAATAATGGCGCCGCAGTCTGTTTTGCTACGGCAATGAAAACTGCGGTCGTGCGGGCCCAGGTTTGAATTCGAACATTTGCCCTTCAAATGTATATTTTTAGATTTTTTGTTATGTACTTATTTTTATATTTACATAATAATAGCTTTCTGTAAGATAGGATACTAAGTAAGACAGGTTTACTTTTATTGTTATTTTTTTTTTATTGGGAAATATGAATTCTTATCACTTTTTTTAATGAATATATCGTAAAAACATAGTAAACACGTCAAAATTTTAATATCATTATTAAAGATATTGGTCGGAGTGTACTTAACCTGTCCTTTATCCAGTGTATTTTTTCCCAGGTGTCAGTATATCAGTGAGCAACTGCACGGTGCACGGCGGTTGGTCGGCCTGGGGGGGTTGGTCGGAGTGCTCGGCCACGTGCGGCATCGCGCTCAAGTCCCGGCGCAGGACGTGCTCTGCGCCCGCGCCCAAGTTCGACGGCCGAGTGTGCGTCGGGCCCGACGTCGACCACATGTACTGCTCCAACCTGCCGCCCTGTCCTGGTCAGTGATCGGAAAACTCATTCATCACGGTAACCTGACGATTTCCGTGGCGTAGTCGTCTCCATGCTTGTCTGCCACTCAGATCCGGGTTCGATCCCCGGTCAGGTCAAGTTGGAAAATGGCCGTTTTCAAATTGTCCTGGGTCTTGGATGTTTATCTATATACCGGCCCGGTGGGTGGGGTCCGCACTTGGACAGGTGATTACGAGTGGCAAAAAAAATCTAGATCTCCTTCGTTCTTTAGAATGCACGTTAAACTGTTGCTCGCGGCTCTCATTATTGTATGACAGTCGTCAAGCCATAGACCTAGAATGGTTTTTACTGCGTCAAGCTATGACAGATGCTTTTAGGCAGCTTAAAAATCTTGACACCAGTGTTGGCCACTTATATAATTTTTGATTTCACCTTTTATTATCCCACTCCAGCTAGACGGTTGAAATTTTCACAGATGTATTTTTGTTAGCGCTATAAGAACAAATACTAAAAACGGAGTTAAATACATATTTAAATGGGGCTTTCATACCACAAACGAGATTTTTTATAGATAATGGTACGGAACCCTTCGTGCGCGAGTCCGACTTGCAATAAGCGGGTTATTTATTTAAACATCATCCAATAAATGACCATGCCTACCCATCGCCTTATAAACATAATTATTTCTCTTCCTTGTCACTAGATGGCGCTATAAGTATTTATTAAAACATTAAAATCTTTTATACTTAACTATTATTTAAATAAAAAAGTATTCTAATTATTTAAATATGACGTATACCTATGTAGCGCAATGATTATTTTTAAAGCATATTTAACACTGTCAATTTTTTGCTAGTCGTGTGTGCTGCCATCTCTGTGTGGCTACCGGCAACTCCAGTTTTGCCTACTTTCGGGCCCCACAATAGTTTGTATGGCGTTGGGTATCTGTTACGTTAGTAATTATATTAATATCTTTGACATGTTGCGCAGCGGGCCCGTAAACTGAAGCTACTAGGATCCCTACTGCGGTGCTGATAGAAACTAGGTTGACTTGAAAGGGACTGTATTTCTTGGAATATAAAATGTTACAGTAAACGCGCGCGCAGCTGTTCGCTCGGAGCGCAGATGACAACAGCCGCGATCTGTAATGCCTCTATGTTAAGACGAAGTGGTAGCTAAAGTGGCGCCCTCATTTGAAATAAATTGTTTAAAACTAAATACAGTGATAATTAAAAATTTTATTTGTATAAATGTCTAGAAAGACCTTTAAACTATTTTATGAATAACCTTTGAAATTATTACTAATAGTCCTTCTAGTTTTAAAACTGTTTTTCGCTAAAAGTGGCCACTTTTGGCGGTTAACAGTTTTAAAACAAGACGGACTACCAATATTACTTTCAAAGGTTATTCATAAAATAGTTCAAAGGTCTTTCTAGACATTTATACAAATCAAATTTTTAATTATCACCATATTAAGTTTTAAAAAATTTATTTCAAATGAGGGCGCCACTTTAGCTACCACTTCGTCTTAAGTGCGCCGCTCTGACGTTTTAGCGAGCGACGCACTTCACATCCATGCATGATCTTCATGCACGTCTGGTTGTCGCTGGTGCATCAATGTTGCCAGCAACAGACATGAGTGATGATTTTTCCAGACCCATCCCGCATGCCAGTGGACGGCGGCTGGTCGGCCTGGAGCGAGTGGTCCGAGTGCACGGCGGCGGTGACCGGCAGCGACTGCGGCGCCGGCTACCGGGAGCGGCGGCGCACGTGCTCGCAGCCCGCGCCCAAGCACGGCGGCCAGCCCTGCGACGGGAACAACAGGGAGAGGCAGCACTGCGAGCTGCAGCCCTGCACGCACCACAGGAAGACCACGGCCTGGTCGCCCTGGGTGCAGATACCTGGTGAGTCGGCTGCTTCCAAAAAAGAGAAGTTTATCAATCCGCTATTTTCCAACAAGTCAAATCAAATCCTTTTTTCTAAATGTCAAAACAAATATGGGATTTGTATCAAATACAGGCATCTTCTTGTCGAGTCAAATTTGTTTGGACTATTTCGTGGCAAAAGGATCAGCTGATCTGCGTTACCGACTGACTGTCCACGCTGATTGCCCAGGGTGCGTCGGACGTACAGGGGAGCTTATTACGTCATTCGGGGAGGCTCCTTTCACGCACATTCTGTGGCATCGTTGCTCCCGAACGGGTACACCGAATTCGATACGTTTTTTTAAAGTGAAAGCTAGTTTCTTTGCGGCGATTTTTATCTATGTTTGATCAACATCGGTTCAGCCGTTCAAAAGTTATTGGGGGTGAACCCTTGAAAGACGGAAATTATTTGGCAAATATACTTGTAGTTTATGATGGAGCATGTGGCCGAAGTAGGGCAGGAAAACCCAACCTGCTGGTACAGGTATGGTGCTTCATACAAGCGGCGTAAAATTTATGCCTACTACTAAAGAAACTTGACATCCGTCATTGTGTGAGGCCCAGTGTTCTAAGCCACACGCACCCAAAAAATGGGGGAGAGGTGCGGGGATGCTGCGAGTTCTGTACGTTTATAGTATCCGCTGGTGAGATGACATTGTAAGGTTCACGGGACAATGGGTTGATGGGGGCCATCATTGTGGTGGTGGATTGATCAGCTGACTTTGTGTTACGATTTTATGTGTATCAGAGTATCCAATCACAGGTATCAAATTAATATCATTTATAATATACATACCATCAACACGCACATTGGAAAGAATAAACGAATAATACAACAGTTTAAAATTAATGATGTTCGTATCGCAAGACACATCTAGTTGCGCTTATTCCGTTACACAATATACAGTACAGTACACACACATTGGCACATCATCACTGTGCATCGAACATGCAGATATGACAAACTAGTCCCGTGCACACAGTCAAAACCCGTGGCCAGCTGCACGGAATGAATATTGTTTAACTACCGACCGACTTTGTACGCGTCCACTAAATTTAAAATAAGTTCTCATTATAACTGAATTTTGTAGATTCTTTTATGAGAATAAATGTCTTTAACCATTATTGTACAACCACAGAATTAATATAAATACATACAGAATATCCTAAGGTTCCGCGCAATATGCGTCCCCGTTCCCCGTCCTCGCCGCCTAATGCGTTCTCCCCCGATTATCGTTCCTTCTATTTTTCTTTTAAGATTTACTTCTGTATCTAATACCTATATTAAAATACAGCACGCTTATATAAATGTAATGTGTATTCAACGTATCTTTTTTACACAGGCAATTCATCAGACGGTGATTACACTGAAAAACGATTCAAGTTTCTTTGTAAGACTGCATCATCAGAGCAGTTAGAGGTAAGTGTATTAGATGATTTAATATCTCTAACATTTTGGTGCATTTTTCGTGCCAGTGTTCAATATTTTTTCTTATTTCCACAGCTTTCTGTAGCCCGTGAAGAGGTCCGCTACTGCAACGGACGAGGCACATGTACAAACAGCCCATCAGCGGACGGTTGGGACATATGGGGGCCTTGGAGCGCCTGCAGCGCCCTCTGTGGTGGAGGACAACAACGAAGGGCTAGGAGGTGTCTTCGCCCACCTTGTATAGGGGCTGGCGACATGTTAAGGGCGTGCAACGTGCATGCGTGCGAGGGTGAGTGTATTGAACGGGTGTATAGCATATGTATTGATATTAAGGGGGCTTAAAACGCCTGCAGCACCCTCTGTGGCGGAGGACAACAACGAAGGGCTAGAAGAATATCGCTCTGTGTGTGATTACAGCACCCCTAGGGACTACAATTATTTTGGACTTGAGATTTGTTAAAATATGACAAATGTATGGTTTGATAACGACTTTTTGATTGATTTTCAGCGAAATTTAATGAAAATATCTAAAAAGTTTGTACATATTATAATAAGTGATTTCTTTTTTCAAGTAAAAATATAATCTTATAATACGTACAGGATTTGAATCGACAAAACATGATATAAACTTCCAACCTTAAACTGTGAAAAAAGGGAAGAAATTAGTATTAGCACAGCATGTGAGAGACGTTAAAGAACATACAACCAACGGCGGCTACTAAGCTACTTAATAAGAGCTCCGATCATACGACAAACATCTGTGACAAAAACTCCTACAAAACATCATTAATTTAACGTTTTAACTTAAAAATACTTAATAACTTTAGAATGGAATTCTATGAAAATATAGCAATTTGAAACGTGACAGTCCAGTATTACTTCACTTCTCTGCCACATAGCGTGCTGCGATCGATTTAGTTATCCGCACCAACCACTTTGAACAAAGCGATATGACATGCTAAGGGCGTGCAACGTGCATGCGTGTGAGGGCGAGTGTGTAGAGATCTAAACATATCGTCGTTGGTAACAACGTTGCGCAAGACGTCGATTTTCCCTTCCGGGACATAGCTGTTCACATGACTGAACGACCAAATAGATTGCCTGATATGAGAGTCAAAATGTAATATGAGAGCCAAAAACCGTAACAGACATATAATACAAGCCGTCAGGCTTGTAACCGTGTGACGTTTATGCCATAATGGCTGCACTAATAGCTACAGGTGTAGCCAAAGATTTTGGATCAGAAATCTTGGGAAGGAGTCGTCGACACGAAAAAGATATGTGACACAAGCATCAAGAGCTTTGCTTTAAAGATGCAACTGTATATCAGTAAAACTCGATGAAATTTGTAACCATGTCATTGTGCTATAAAAACCTATTAAAATCCTCCATTACAATATTTATGTATAAATTATAGGTATATTTCTAAATATTAGAATTTTGAAGAACATTATATTTCCAGGTCAATGGTCTTGCTGGAGTGAATGGAGCGAATGCAGCGGCGGTTGCTCCGACGGCAAGGTGATGGGGCATCGGAATCGGACGCGGATGTGTTTGTCTCCGGAAGGATGCGCGGACGCCGGCGCGGCCTTGGAGCGCAAAGTCTGCATTAGCGATTGCGCTGGTAAGCGAAAAATCCCATCTCCTTGTGTGTCTTTGCAAATTATTCCAACTATGATTAAGGTTGAACTAGTCGGGGGCTCGAACTCACAAGTGGGCGCGGCCTAAAAGCATGCTGTCTCACCAAACATTGTGTTCGGGCGTAGCAGTGAGGTGAATGCACGATAATTCATTGTTAACCGAGCGCGTAAACAAAATACGTAAAGCCCTTTGGGAAAAGGGGTTTTATGCAACAATTGCTGCATTAATCAATTACAAATAAAGTTTATTAAAATCTTCGATAATTTAGCTGTGTCGGTGTGGACTTTGTTTTGGAGATTTTACATTTCTTTTATTACAAATTAATGCTGAAAGTTGCGTAAAAATAAGCAAAAAAATCTTTGTTGGCTTATAACTTATCTGTACATTTAAAATTTATAAAGAGACAACACAATATTATGTTAAACTTTGAAAGTACAATGTCAAACAGTGGAGGAAATCCCAACCGAAATTTTATACAAAAAGTATCGACTAGTTTAAAGGGAAACATAAAAAGTGACAGGACCCCTATTAATGAAGCGGTCTGTAAGGCACGAGTCCGATCCCCGCTAGCCGCGAATCCGCTAGATGACAACAAGTCAAATCAGTCACTTTTTTTCTAAAGGTCAAAATAAACATTTTGTATGGGATTTGTATGGAATACTAAAGCGTGACGTGATGCTTTTTTTGGAGTCAAATAGCCCTTTTATTTTCAGCTTTTCTGCATTTATAAATCTAAAATCTTGTTGCAAATGGATATACTCCATAAAAAATGACACTATTTTGTGACATTTTATTTTATGAACTGTACCGAATATTTATTTTTGACCCAGCCATGTACCCAATTGGGTATTTTCCTGGGTATAAAATAAATTATTTTGTACTGTTTAAAAAAAATAAAACAGCAAAATAATGTCACTTGTCATTGAACATATACATTTTAACGTGATATTGATTTATCATTGCAGAAAAACTGATAATAAGAGCGCTATTTGATTCCAAGAAACTATGACGTCATCTGCCAGTATTTCATACAAATCCCATAGAAAATGTTTGTTTTTACGTTTAGAAAAAAGTATCTGATTTGACTTGTTGGAAAATAGCGGATTGTAATGCTGCGTCATTTTCAACTTCCATCTCTTGTTTCGGTGAAGGAAAATATCTAGAGGAAACCTACACTCCAGTTCACTAAATTTTAGATCTATAAGGTCACTAATGTGTAATAATGGCTGTTGCCACTGCATGATAGTCATTTAGCTAGGTCGGATACCAGTGCATCAGTGTTAGTTGATAACACATTCGATAAGAAGGTCTACGTCCATTCCATTGATCGAATTTAAAAAGGTAGAATATCTACCTTTTTAGGGTTCCGTACCCAAGGGGTGAAAACGGGATCCTATTACTAAGACTCCGCTGTCCGTCCGTCTGTCTGTCTATCTGTCTGTCTGCCACCAGGCTGTATCTCATGAGCCGTGAAAGCTCGGCAGTTGACATTTTCACAGATGATGTGTTTCTATAAACAGAATAAAATAAATATTAAAGTGGGGCTCCCATACAAAATACGTGATATTTTTTTAGTCCGACTCGCACTTGGCCGGTAATTTATATTATGACCTGCACAGGAGTAGAATCTAAAATCGGATTCGTGATCGTGGTTAGTTTGGAAGACATCTGCATGCAAATTCGTTTTGTTGTCAGTTGAACAATGTTTATTCTTGCAGAGACGTCAGATCGTGGATGGGGAGAGTGGGGAGAATGGTCGCCGTGCGCGAATGGCGAAAGAATGCGTCGACGGTCTTGTTCCAGCGGGGCGTGCGTCGGCGCACAGATGCAAGTCTCCAAGTGTTCCGACAACGACCTTGACAATGGCACGTTTATTTGAAATAAATTATTTCGATGAAAAAATGATTTTGACATTTTGTCGTTTTTATTCTGTGCCAGTGGCTGACTTTTTTTACCAGCTAACATTTTTGGAGCATGATACCATTTTATTCCTCTAAGAGGATACTTTTACGAAGGTTTAGCCGTCCTTCCATAAAATTAGTCATGAATCATGAGCTGATTGAGTTTTGTAAGTATTTCAAAGGTACTCAAATGAAACGTTTTTTCAGTATCAGAACATTCTTAGACTAAACTTGCTCCCAAAAGGCTGGGTTTTAAAACTGTGTTAACAAACTGTGTCGTTAGAAATGACTTTATCATAAATGCTATGCATTGCTTAAAATGTTGAAGAGTACTTTATCTTACACTGAACTGGGTTTCTTTCGGCTTGATCTTCCCAGCAGTGGTCGTTCCGAAACGCTAGTAGCTAAATGACCTTCAATAAGAGATAAAATCCTACATTGAATAAAAAAAAATGACTTTGTCTTTTTTTAAGCTTAATTTTTCTTATTCTTTCAGAACTTTATGCTATGCCGGCATACAGCCAAAACGTGGAGATGGCGTCATTCGTGACGATGGCCAAGGACGATAAAATTGGTGTACCCAGTATAGTTGGGTTCGCCGTGGCTTCGTTCGTTGCTGGTAAGTTACACAACACTTACATTGTCTCAAACGCACAGTGTTCTAAGTGATACGAAGTACATTAACTGATGGACCAGTTTGAATTAATATGCTGATCTTAATAATAACAATTTAAACACTTACTGAGATGAACTCAACTGATATTTATTGAGAATTTGTTGTGTTATATTCAGACGCTCTTACTGTTTAGGATAGGTATGTACAAAGAGCAAAAAAAAAGGGAATATGGGTATGTAGGTTAGTTACCTAGGTTCTCATGGATTTGGTTTTCACTAAATTACGCCATCTTCTCGTTGTTATTATCATGTTGCAGCATATCTTTTTCACAACAGCAAGTACGTCATACAATGTAATATATTAAATCCTCGACAGAGGGCGTTAGTGTTAAGTGACTTTTAAATTTTGAAGATTTTTGATATTTTGGACGATAGCCGGGATTATTAATTTTGTCTGATACGTTTCGATAACTTGTTGCTTAATTGATTACAAAGATTTTATTGCTTTAAATTATTCAAAACACTGCAAAAGTTATAAGTGAAAAACCTAAATCGCGGTATGAGAGTTTAAATGTGTACTAAGTATATAAAGATTCGTTTCGCCAGCTTACCTGTGTCTATTGAAAGGAGAGACGGTTAGCACTCCCCTTGGCAAGGATGGAACACACAAATGGTTAAAGTACAACTTGACCACATTTTTTTTCATCAAAATATCGTGTATATGCAAAATTTTTAGTTCATTGTGTGCCAGCCTTTTGAGCACGTTATTACGGGGCAGCAGCATGTTACCAAGGCTATTTTGTAGTCCTTTTTCTTGTTATTGATCTGTTGTTGAGTAAAAAAGAGTTAATTGAACTTAGTATTGAAATGATTATAATAAACTTGCTTTTGCGAAGGAAATCTTTCCGTGATGTACAAAAGGTTTTGCAAGTTCGGGAATGTTAAAAGGTGGCACTAGCGTCAGAATCTGGACTAGTCCTAGGATGTCGTGTTGTTTTCAAGCGCATCTAGCAATAGGCTATTTTAGTGTGTATATTTTTGGTTAATATTTTATATAAAACAAAAAAAAACACTGAAAACAAATATTTTTCTGAAAACAGTAAGATCTTGTATATCCTAACCCTTTAATTCATAAAAGTTAACTACCATTTGCTAATCCTATTTTAGTTAAAACATGTTTTGTCCCTTTCCTTTGGACTGCCTCCGTGGTCCAGTGGTCAAGGCGTTCGCTTTATGTCCCGGAGGTCATGGGTTCGATTCCCACTGGGAAGCATACTTTGTGAAAAGTTGTTTCTAGTCTGGATAGGATATTGCAGGCTTGAATCACCTGATTATCCGAAAAGAAAGATGATTCCGTGTTTTGGAAGGCACGTCAAACTGTGGGTCCCGAACGCCACCTAGCGTTTGATCATCAAACTATCCAAGGATTGGTTCCTGGTTTGCCCTTTGGGTTGTGGAGATCAGATGGCAATCGCTCTGTGTAAAAACCAGTAACCTCGTCAAGTCTCCTCGGTTAGGTAGCAAACCCCGGGCTCTGAAGCGTTACTGCTGAGGATGCAACCGGGAATACGCTCGGATGATGATGATGTTTTGTCCCTTTCCCTCTTTTCATTGTTTAACATAGAAACACGAATCAAAACATATTTTAACTAAAATAGGTTTAGCAGACGTTTGTATTTTTTATGAATAACGGGGTAAATCTTTGTGAAGCAGCATTTAGCGTTTCAAATATAGGAGTGGGAGCGTGGTGGGGACATCTCGCTATCTCTTTTTTTCGCGCGAGACCTAATATAAGTGACGTCAAGAGCGCTGTACGTGCAACGTTTTTTTGTTACTTGACAGTTTCCCCATCCTTTTTCTGTTACTTGATAGTTATTTATTGATATGAATAATAAAAATAATTGATTAAAATACAGTATTCATATTGATTTGCTTGGATAAGCTGATAGGGCTCATTAGGAGGGAGGTTTGAAAAAAAAAATACTATTTTCGCAGGTTGCCTGGTCTGCCTAGCAGTCGTGATATTCTTCCAAAGGCGCGGTACGTACCTGCCATGCCGCCGGCAGCAGAGGGTGCCTTCCAGTCCGCACTACATTACAGCCAAGCCGAACAGCTACGTTGCAGTGCCCTTGAAGGAAGTAGTAAGTGTTCGGAATTAAAAAGAATATACCTATTGGCCCAACAAGGTCTAATTGGGCAAAACTCCCTTTACGAATACTGCTAGGAAAATTAGATCAGATAAGAGCATAAAGTGCAGGGTTGACAGAAGAATGATGCTCTTAATATTTTCAAAAATAAATGTTACATTCTTTTTACATTATCTAGAAGGAAAGAAAAGCAGAAAATATGCAAGCTTTTTTTCCATTAGGAATGTAAAGTAGGTCCTATGAATCCATAGGACACTATGAACACCCAACCTGGAATCCTAAAAGACATTGAAGTTTACCTATATCAGATCTTATATTTTTAATTTTTATTTTCTACATCAGTGCCGAAAAGTTTATTTTTTAAATTTTTTCTTCATCAGCCTTAAAAAGAATTTTTGTTATTTTTTTTCTTTATTAGCTCCGAAAATAACTTTTATATTTTTTTTCTTCATTAGACCTGAAATGATTTTTTAAAATTTTTTTAATCATCAGCTCCGTATATAAATTTTTAATTCTTTTATCAGTCCCGAAAAGACATTTAAAATTTTTTTCTTCTTCAGCCCCGAATAGAAATTTTTGATATTTTTTCTTCATCAGCCCCGAAAAGCTAAACGCCAACCTTCATTCACGGGCATCGGTGGCTCCAGCGGTATCCTCTTGTCGAAGAGCAACAACCTGTCCAACGCGAACAACCACAACAACGCCATAACCACCCCCAAGCTGTACCCGAAGGCCATCGCCAACGAATACGACTCCATGGGCACTCTCAAGAGGCACTCTAATCAGCCGAATAATAGGAGCAATCTAGACTTAGAGGAGGACAAGTTTTATTGATCCTAGCTGATATTCTAACTTATTGCACAAATAAAGTTAGTCCAACGAAAAAAAAATCATCCTCTTTGACAGAAAATAAAAAAAACGACTGACCGGACATTAATATGGTAGGGAGTATAATGGTATGACGAGGTCTAAAAAACGGTCACCTGTTTGAAAAGCCTAACAAAAGCCGGACAGGACGGACAATTTTTTTTGTACATTGATATAGATCTGGACACGACCCGAAAAAGCCAAACATATCCACAGATGGCAACCCTATGCACGTAGTAAAACAAATAAACACACGTTAGGCCGACACGCTGTGTTACAATTGACAACTCTATTGTATACTATAGCACCGAGACGAAAGAGACTAAGGTTTCTTTAAAAGACGAAACGGAACATTTATCTAATAAGGTGTTGATTTATAATTTCTTCTATAAATGTCTGTGACATAATTTTTTATACAAGTTGACATTTCAGGTACTTGTGCTATGAAATCAAAGTACCTACCTAACTAATTGAAAGCTTATCTACTGTGAAATAATAGCTTCCAGTGGTGTGTTGACTTGTTAATTTTATAACATTTCAGAAATACAGGCTGATTTTTAAACAAATTATAATATATATATTTTTATAACATATATATGAAAAACAATAAAAATTCTTGTCGAATCTTTGTGTTAAATTAAGTAGTGTTTTTTCTTAAACAATTGTGTTATAAATGGGCCTGTATTGTATATTTGTTAGTCTATTTCTTTATTCTATGTATAATGAATTTTATTTTCTTAGTTGAAATCGAGAGTGTGGTATGATTTTATGATAAGGAGAATGTACTTACAAAAATGTGATTGTGTGTAGATAAGTAGGTAAAAATAAATATCCAGTGCCATTTCTAAAATGTAGAATAATCAATTTCTAAAGATATAAGAGGCATCAATGCTTTTATATAAAAAAATTGGATTAATTAAAAGCCAAGTATGTGCCATGTAAATAGGTTATAAGATAATGTAAATAGATATTCTTATATTTACATATGCTTTATGTATACAATTTACAATTTTCATATTAGCAGTACAAAATAGGTGCCTTTGCCAGGATATACAAGTCGGAAATGAAAAATGGTACAAATTATGTTAACGAAACGTTAAAGTATGAATTACTTTAATCCACTAGACTTCGTTGCACCCGCAAGTTACAGTAAACAAATGTTGATCCAAGAAAAGTAGACTTGACGTCGAGAAGAATTGCGTTGAAGTTGTTCGTATCGATGAATACATTGACCCTTTTTTGCCTTGAATACTTATTCCGACAATATATTTACAATACAATAGCTATATTTATAGATGGACTATATTTTGTTGAACTCGCTTCAACAGTTACGTGGCTCATGTTGAGCTGAAATTGTTATATGTACGAATATTATGGAGCGTAGATCATATATCCACAAGACAAGTCATTAAATACATTTAAAATGGTATATAATGTGGCATACTTTAGTACGTCTGCTTATTTCTTAAGCGAATTTACAGTTGGCCGCTTTAATGAGCCAAATTTACTTCGTTTCAGTATAGGTTTAGACATTTTGCCATTTGCAAGATAGTACATATGACTTTTCTAGTGGCTATGGTGTCTGCGTTATGGTAAGTTTTATATTTTTATACGTGTAAAGTGGTACATTGTTGTATGGTTATAGGACTGGGTTGACTGATAGCAAAAGGTTGATGTTTGAGAATTTTCTAGAATGTTTAACTTATAATTTCTACGTAACTACATACGTTCCACTATAATGTTCTTTTTTTTGCGCATTTAAGAAATTAATATTACGATTTATGATAGTATGCTTTCCAAATAGATCGTACTTAGTAACATTCCTAAAGAAGGAACGAGAAAACTCTTCCACGAGTTTGAAAGTTTTCGTTTGATGTAACCAAGAAATCGTATAAATATTGTTTTTTGGTTTTACTTTGTAATTTATACAATCGGGCATTTTCATAATATTTACGTCTCAAAGTGATCTCAACTCAACCGTCGACAAGTTTTAATAAAGTTTATAAAATGGCATTTTTCCTGTAAATTTTGCCCTATTTCATAGAAATAATTATGTTAATTCATTTCAATTTTATTTTTTCGATAGATAAAACTTTAATTCTAAAACTTTGCTATGTTAAATAATATACGGCTTTCGCTCAAACAGAATTTTCATTAAATTATCTCCGTATATTATTTTGAGGCTTGTTGTAAACTCACCGATAGCGTTAAATTTTATTACCTAGATTGAGTTTAATTATTCGGTTATTATTGTGAAATTATCCGTAACTACTTATATGACTACGTATACTAAGTTATAATTATTACTCACTTATATTTTGTGAAAAAATCTAAGTTTGCTTTTTGCGATATTATTCGATACGATATCATTTCGAATGCCTTTGTTATTAAACTGTTGATGCTTTATCATAAATGAAAAGGTTTGAATCCGAATGGTTTGAATGAGTATGTTGAGTGTTATGAATTAATTATAAAATTATTAAAATGAAGTATCAATAAAGACTGTCTAATATAATTTTGTTTTATTTTTTAATAATCAGATTTGGAGTATCTGCTTACGTCAAGATCATCACTATCGGGTTTTTTTAGTCGTTAAAGTATTTGGACTACAGTCTCCATGCTATTTTTATTTTAATTAAGTTAGACGGGTTGGAGAGCTCTCGCTGATGTTTATTATTATTGACTTGAAGACATGGAGTGACCCTGTTCTTGTCTGTCGAAACCTACACGGCTGTCAGTTGGCTGCATTGGTCTAGAGGGTTTGAGATGATGTCAGGCAGTAATTGCCCACCCGTCGTTATTAGAAGCTCTACTCCAAGATGAATGTTGAAAAAAATTTAAGCCTTGATTCTTAATAAAGATTTTATGTAAGGGAAGTTAAAAAGTTAAATCGCTTCCTAATGCCCTTTGCACTCTTAAGGAAATGTATACTTTGTAAAAGAAAAAAAGTCTCAAAATCCCAATACATCGGCATCAAAGATTGCCTAGTTACGAGTAGGATCTCGCATTTGTAACACGCATATAGTATTTGTATCACGTTGTCGATCTGTATGTCTGACTAACGAATATTACCTACACGCATCTCAAAGCAGTAGTAATGTCTCCACATGCTCTGAATATCAAATGAACGCTAAAACGCCTAGAAAGAAGGAAATGAAGGAAAAATGTAATTCGGAGATGGATGGTTGAAGATTCGATTTGAAAGCTGAAATGATGTAGTTATTGCGGGAACCTCGTAGTGGTGAGGTGAATTTTATACTAAATATCGTTTCCAAGAAAAGTAGACAGGTTTCTTTCAAAGAGAAACGTAAGATGATAATCGGGTCTTGTTTGAAGTATTTGGCCTTCCTTTCTCGTCACTCTTCTTATAATCGTACTCATACATAAAATTTTTATTTTTTTATTTTTTTAGAAGCCTATACTTTCTAACTGCTGAGCAAAAGCCTCCCCTCTAATACGCCACTGATCTCTATCTTGCGCGATGGATGTCCAAGACTTGTCAAAAAGCGCCAGATCATCACACCACCTTGTCCTTGGGCGACCTCCCTTGCGACGCCAGCCTACCGGCACCCATTCTGTAGCAATCTTGGCCCACCTATCTGGGTGCATCCTACAGACATGCCCCGCCCAGTCCCACTTGAGTTTGGCTGCTTTTTTCCCAACGTCTACTATCTTAGTTTTGGAGAATACTGGTGTTACGTACATGATCTGTTAGTTTAATCCCTAGTATACTTCGTTCCATGGCTCGTTGATAAAAAATATTTCTTCTAAAATGTGTCTGTCAAAAACTTGAAGGGCTAATTTCACCATAATGCCTAATTTCCGGTTTATGTGACGAATGGCTTAAGAATCTCCTTGTCCTAGAATTTTCCATACAAACGTAGTCTAGTTTTTATTTTGAAATGAAATGTGAGATTTCGGCAGTATTTTGTAATTTTAAAGAATTTGCAAAAAAAAAGGAAATTGCATATAACTAGTTTTCGACAGTCAAATATGAACTTGAAAGAAAATATGAGAGTGAAGAAGTTTTCCATACTGATGGTTAAATATGATATTATCGACAATATTCTCTTTTAAGTTCATATTTTGACTGTGAAAACTAGTTATATCTCTTAACATACGAGTATATGCAATTTCTTTGAAATTACATAATTTGGCCAATATCTGACAAGCCGTTACGAAATAAAAGCTAGACTACGTTTGAAAGGGAAAGTCTGATTCTGTCCAGGGTAAGGGAACTCTTAAAGGCTTTTCATTTCTTCAAGGCCTGACATGCGACCTCAAATTTTTTTACTACCCGACCAAGAAAGGTAACTAACCTACGAACTGAATTAAGTATACATTATCTCTCGTCTTGTGTCTGTCTAGTCTAGATTTTATTGTTACTGACTCCACGATGGCACTTTCGATGTTAAAACAGAATTGGAATTGCAGCTTAACGTGCCGGCGACGTCTGATAGAAAATTAATTTCGTGAAAAAGTAATACGGTCTTGGGTTTAACGACGGCCATTTTATTTTAAAGTCTCTTCTGTTTAGATATCCGAATTGAATTCTATTTACGTTTTGTGTAGATAGTAAAATCCGCTTCTAAAATTGAAATTTGTTTACGTTTCCATAAACAAAAATCTTGCAATGAAAGTTATCTCTCAGTCGT
Organism: Acrobasis suavella; assembly: GCA_943193695.1. Taxonomy (NCBI): domain Eukaryota; kingdom Metazoa; phylum Arthropoda; class Insecta; order Lepidoptera; family Pyralidae; genus Acrobasis; species Acrobasis suavella. Next base: position 39,652,382 of record OW971928.1, read on the forward strand.
AGCATAGTGTGTTTCTGCATATGCAAAATATATTGAATGCGTTTTCCCTGAACTTCCGGCCGCGCCGGTCCGAAGTTCCGGTTCTGCCAAAACGCGTCGGAAGTTCGGCACAGTGTGTTGCTAAAGATGCAAATAACAGTGCAGGCATGCTTTTGCCGAGCTTCATCACCTCAACTTCGGCATAGTGAAATGAGATACTATCAAGGCAAAACTGGCTTTGATAAAAGCCAAAAGCACTCTGTCTTGGTTGTTGCGTACCTGTCGTGTTGTGCACTTGTGCCTTATACTTTACTTAGCTTTACTTAGCAGCCGTCTTGACGCGCGGTTATGATTACTTATATATTTTTTTCCGTGGAAATTCTCAACATGGTAGTACAAACCGCATCTTAATTAGCGCAGTTGTTTCAGATTTGTCGGTACAGACGGTATCGGTGAAATAGTCTACCGGCCACCTGAGAAAATTCATTCTCTAATCCGAATCTCGTCTAAAAATATACTTACAACAGGTAAATCTGCAAATACCTAATTGTTTGGATTTTTAAACTTTGTGTATAAGTTATATGGCCGACAGACGTCGTTTTTTGCTTAAATTAAAACTTACATTTGCTCCAGCATCGTTCATAAAAAATTGCCCGTAAAACGAGTATTTTTTTCGATATCGGGGTCGAAATTTGACCAAATCTTAAAATTTCACTTATTTGGAAATATATGTCAATTTTTGGAGATTTGTATCTCGGTAAGTTCTGAACCTACACAGCTGGTTCTGGTATCAATTTTTAGTAATTCAGGTATAACTCAAAAACAAAGCTTGTATTTTTTTGCAAAACTGCATAGTTTAAGACTTATATTGTTAATACCAAAAACAGGGCGAAAAATTCGCAGTTTTTCGAGTGCTGCAAAGTTAGCCAGGTCTTTCAAAGCTGCATACTTTGATATACGCTATTAGTAACGGTTCTAATAAAATATTTAAAAAATCAGAACTAGCCGTTAGTTTGTGATATTAAATTAGCGACCGGCCTATTAGAGCCTATCATGCTAGTGCAAAACAGGTTGTCGTACAGCTAAATGCGGCTGTGTCAGTAAGGAACAGAAATGTTTGCAAGGTGTATGTCAGTTTGGAGATGAGATTTGTTTCAATCAATAGAATTTTGTTAATCGAGATGATTAAATAATGAGTTTGGGCTTGTCTTAACTTTTAACCCTGTATTTATAATTGCTTGATGTACGAAATACTATTTGTGTATGAAATACTAATAAATATGTATTTTTGTCACAGTACCTAACTTATTAATTCTTTTAATTGTTCACTCTTATATCACATAACATACGCAACTAATATTTATAATTTATTTAAGGCAGCATTATGAAGAAAACATGTTTGGATAACAGCATGAATATAAGATTTATACAACGCCATGCTCTTTGCGCCACCAAATTAGACATAGCTCAGTCATTTCAAGTCTTTTTTGAATGAAACTGACATGTATAAATAGGTCATTCTGCATAATTTTTATAATGAGCAAATTTACCATAAGTTCAGCGGTTTCTGAGTAAAAAAAAAGAATATTTTTGAAATCGCTTTAAAAAAAAGTCATAGGTACTACGCCAAATATTTTTTTTTTAATATAAATGTAACAAGCAAATATTCAAGCAGATATACTTAATAGATGCGATGTAACCTTAATAAGAAACAAAAACCGTCGTCGGCCATGTTTATGACGTCATTGCTATACCCTCCACCACTTTGAAACATTACTTCAAGCAGTTTCGTGATCTAAACAACGCCTTGAACACATCCATGTTGTAGGTATACAGAAGAGAAACTGACAAGATTTTTCAAAATCGGGTCTTGGCCGGTCTACTAAAAGCGACAGCACGCAACTTCAAGTACCTACTTGTAGTTGCTTCTATTCTATCTATCTACGTATACTTAGACCAGATTTTTGTGAAAAATCCGTGTTCAATGATGGTCTGGCAGCTATGAAAAAACAGAGCAAGTCGATCGTGAGAATGACGTAAATCTGGGGATCTTTTTAAATAGGTGAATAACATTTTCCACCAAAGCCCATGATCTTGCTAAACGCAGCCTTGTGACCGTTTTCCCTATCTACCCCGTATGGAATAAAGACGTTTACCTATAATAAAATTAACCGTGATGACTCACACATCACGTAGAGGCTCTATCATTTAGAAGGGATTCCACGACTCACGCGAGACGCAATTTTGGATGGTTTTTATGGATATTTAATCGAATGATGACTGGCAGCTGAGCTAAAGGAAAACCAATTTATTTGTATTGAATATTATCATCTAAAAGTAATATCCATTACTAAGATAATACTTATATACAGCCCTAATATTTTAGGTAGGTACCTACCATATCTTTTTAATCGACTTTAAAAGGAGCAGAGGAGGTTTCCTATCAATTCAACACTCGTATTTTTTACCGCAGGACTCCTTCATTCACTAACTGATTTTTTTTTGTAATTAAACTGTTTAAAAGAATATTATTTCAGATTGTTGCCATAGATATATATCTATAATATACAGTGTTTTACAAACAACCATAGATAATTGACATAAATATGACCTGCTGTTACGCCTGAAATTTATCGATTGATCTATTTTAAAACGTGAAAATTCGGCGTGTTTTATTTTTAGATAGGTAAACATAAATATGCTCGGATATTGCCTTACACTTCGTCAAAATCCAATGTAAATAAGTAGTTATTTTCTTAATTTTATAAGTAACTACATATACGTACTTATTGCAATTCATGTTAATGTTATACGCAGGAAAATATATTCTACTAACTTTAGTAGGTCTTAGGTACTTTGTAGGAGGAAAAGGATTACAACTTTAGTAGGAAAGTACATACACAGTGATCAAAATAAGGAGAATGCACCGGCTGCTTCTGTCCCCGCTCACATGATCGTAAAAGGATCGAGGAAATTGCTAAAATTCTTTCGGAATCATGTCAATAATGACCAGTACCTAACCTGATTTTGTTTGATTCCTGTTTCTTACTACCATTTATGAATTTTAAAACAAAAGGTATATAGCAAGCGTATTTAAGCTCAAATATTAATTAACTTTAGCCGAAAAAAGGGAGACATGAAAAATACCCTACCGACGAGAACCTAGTTCTTTTTATTGATGATGATATTAACTTTAATAAATACCAAATGGTAAATTGCTAGAAACTCGTTAACTTATACTGTATTTAACGTCACTCGAATTGACTGCGAGCCATTTCCGCTGCTTCCAAATCAGCTTCAAAGTTTGACGGAATTGGTCGCGTTCTAAATGCTGCTCGAATGCTGCTGAGAGCTTGCAACTTTGCTCCAAACAAGTTTCCATTACTTAGGTAAGTTCAGACTGACTGGTACTCGGCAAATTGTCAGGGCAAGTTCTCCACAATGACTTATAAACCATTGAATTTACCTATATACCTATTTAAGTTTGAATACCTAATCCTAAAGTGAATTACGATATAAGTAGGTAGTAAACTTACTTAAACAACATTCATATTTACATACATACACGGCTCTTCGTTACGGAGTAGTTAGAGCCAGGGGCCACTCAATACTAACGCCATTCTTAGCAAAATGGTGGGCCAAAGATGCAATGACGCAATAGTTGACAAGATGACAAATTACTTACATGACATTTTAGCAGCCGGCAAGTTGGCGTTCGACGACATGAGAAAAATCGCGTGTGAAATAGCAGGACTGTGGTGAATGGTACGAGTATTAATTAAAGAAAAGCATGTTCGCAGGCAGCAGTGGAAGGTTGACTGTCACTTAGAAAATTTAGTCTATAAGGGGAGCTGTGGTGATCGGCCAAATTTTTTGCTTTTATAATTTTTTCTGACCTAAATCTACATTTTAAACAGGCTGCAGTGTGTCGATGCAAATGTCAGAGGTCATTTCGCTTACTATTGGGTTTGTGAGAAAAGTAGGTCGGCACAACACAGTTAAATTATCCCGAAAGTTTATGCTACACTCTCACATCACTAACATAGGCCACACTTACCAAGTTTGTGATAGGCATTTTGCTCGCCATCAACTATTTAAAAAAATCCTTTGTGCAACAATCTATAAGTACTAGAGAAAAAGTTGACATTTGGAATTTCTAAATTTTGAAAGATATCCTACAGATAGTCGTCATGGTCAGCACATTTGATGCCTATGTCAGGCCTGTGTTACTCCCCGTATCGAAAATATACCTACATTATAACTATGCGCAGGGCTACCATTCCGCGGAGTGGTAAATTCAGTTGCATGAATCGTTTGTCCAGAGTAATAAGAATAAAATTGGCTTGCAATAGATTTCTCGGTATCTGAACAAAAAGGTGCAGAGTTCTGATGCAAGCTAAATTAAACCAAATCGCTAACCACATTAAGTAGATATTTCTTTGAATTTCTTTGCTGAGTTCTCACTCAGTACTTCTGTACGTGAGCACTAGTACTTATTATGTGCATATCTATTTTTATTATCTCGGTATCTTACTGATGGATTGTTCTTTTTCTTTCTTTTACCCTAGTTACGTTACGTCTAATATTGTCTACGACAAGTAACCTATTTTTATTTATTCAGATAAACATAATTAATTTTGTAACTGTTAATCGAGTGGTAGATATATGCAGTTACAGAACGTAATCACTTAATCCAACTACCTATTACTTAGCTAGGTAACCGTGAAAATCGACAAAGGTAAAACCCCAGTTTAACTTCTATAATTTAATAATATTTGGTTGTAGACGAAATTAATGAAATTCCAAAGTTGAATAATATTGCTTGGAATTGCCCAGTTGGGATGAATGAGCAGATCCCGAAAGCGAATCTTTATAGTTTTTATATTACACTACTTGGTAGGTTTTCACTTAAAAGTAATGAAGAAAGTGGCCTAGTACATCAATTTTAGGTATAATTCAGAACACTTTATTAACGTCAAGTAAGAACACAAGTAAGTAGGTATACCTATACCTATTTAGGTCGTGACAAACACGAAGAAAAGTTTTGCAATCATCAATATGGGCTTCTTTGATAAGTTTTTCGTCTCTTCCATTTGATTTGATGACGAAGTAACCTTCAAAATGAAACTTTTATGACTTTGAAATTAGATTTTGTAAGGATTCGATGTTTTGCCAAATATTTTTGAAACCCAGGTATTTTATGATCACCGCTGGTACCTATTGCGGGACAATTTGTAAGTAGTAAGTGGGCGGTCAATGATCTAAGTAACTATACTTGTAAGAATATTATTTCATAGTAAGTAACAAATAGATAGAAACAGCATGTCATATAAGAAACAAAAAGGACTTGACAAACTCGTTTTATAAATAGGTACTTGTTATAAAATCTTTAACGGCAAAGCTCATAAGTCACCTGTTCGCTTAATTAAAACGCGAACCTTCGGGTTATAAGATTATTCTCGGGTAAACCCCAGATTTATACTTCGTAAAGCAACGTTTGATTTAAATTTTGTATTTCTTACTAATATTTGGTAGTTTGTATTAAACGAAGTTTATTTTATATTAAATTGTTTCTAATTTACCCCATTTAGTGATTAAACTCCCTAAATGTTAAATTGTAAATATGTCCGTATTTTTTCTTTACTTTTCACCTATTCATACGCAAGTGAATACTTACTTAGGTACTTATTTAGATTACCTTTTTGTTTTGAGCTTTTATTTTTTGTAATTATATCTTATTTAGACACATTTTTTTGAGTTTGTGACAGCAGTGACAGGGTTACGGTTGCGGGCAAAGAATAATAATCCATAGAGCTTGTATTCATCTTTGCCATATCGGCACTTATCTCTGGTTGCGCGTGCGGGCGAGCCGCAAGAACCAAGAAATATTTATGTGTAATAATAATTATAAAGACGTTATAATGATTATATCTATTTTCTTTTCTTTTATAAGCTAAGTCAGGTTAAATAGCTAGTAGTTTAAAAAAATTGAAGCGAATTTTGGAAATAGCTCTGTTAGCATATAAATGCCATATTTAGATAAATTTTAGACCATTAAGTTAGTTTCATTAGGACTTCAATTTCAAAGGTATCAGGCATCTATTGAACCCACGCAAATACCTATCTTTAGAATTACAATTTCGTTTTCAAATACGAATTTAAAATGAAATCCCTAATGTATTCATAAAATTACATTTTACTTTTAGAGTGTATTACTCTTAGATACTGTCCGCAGTTACTGCCTTCGTAGTCCAGTGGTCTAGGCGTTCACCTTGTGATCCGTAGGTCGTGGGTTCGAATCCCACTGGGAAGCATACTTTGTGAAAAGTTGTTTCCAGTCTGGTTAGGAAATTGCAGGCTTGAATCACATGATTATCCGAAAAAGAAAGATGATCATGTGTTTTGTTTGATCATCAAAAGTATCCAAGGATTTGTTCTGGTTTTTACCCTTTGGGTTGCGGAGGTCTGACGGCAGTTGCTTTGTGTAAAAACCAGTAACATCGTCAAATGTTCTTGGTTAGGCAGACCCCGGGTTCTGAAGCGTTATTGCTGAGGATGCTGGAAAATACCTCATTACCTCCTCTTCCTTATTTACGGTAATTGAACAACATAGGTAACCCTGGACAATACTTGGATGGACAGTTAAGTAAAGCTCAGATCAGAAGTTTATAACTGCCTAAGGAAATTGACAAATATTAAATTTGAGATTTAGGTAAATACATTAACAGAAATCTGTTATAAAATAATAATCTATAAAAAAATATGCACGTTTATCTCATAAGTATTTATAGCGTGTGTCCCAAATTGTATAGTAGAACAATAAGTGAAAGAAATGTTAGAAAACTAACTGCATCCAACGAGAAGCACATTGCAAAACCAAAGCAGGTAATGCTCTAACGTCATATTTTTATTAATACCCATAGCATCAGAAAGAAATAATCGATGTAAAAACAAATGTACGACATATGTAGCAAAAACTAAAGATTTTGTTGCAAAAATATATATTATACCTAGTAACTAGTCCTTTTTATGTTTCAAAAGACAGTCCTGTGACTTTTCAAACAAAGTTGTTTCAGTTGACTTACGTATTTCAATTACTTTTCTTTTTAACCCTTCAAAGGCAAGTTCGTTAGGTTAATTTCTATTCCAATAGAATTTGGTCCATCTAGAAGATTAAAAAAACCCTTTTTATTAGAAAACTTTTACAAAGGGGAGCCAATCAAACCTTGTCATTGTGACTTGGGACCTAAATAGGATTCTTGGGACAAAAGTCGCTGACTTTATCGCTGTGAAACTCACAATGTAAAGGATTGTAATTTTTCAATTGACTCGATGCATTTTTTTTCTTTGAATTTCTTACTGTTAGTATTATTTTTAGCTACGTTCTGTATGTGTTTAGTATAAGGGCGTGTTCGGACGACACGCGCATAACAAGCCTACGCCTAGCGTACTTTAATTTTTTTTTAAATTAGTTGCATATAATTAGAGTCTTATCACATTTCAATACTGAAGTTCGCACGCCTCGCCTACGCTAGGCGCTCACCTCCGCCTTGCGTTCGGCGCGCGCCCCGACTGGACTTCGGTAAATGCAATTCGAAATGTATTGATGTGTGATAGTGCTCAAATTATACGCAACAAATTTCAAAGCGACCTAGGCGTGGGCTAGGCTTGTGCTTGGCGTGTACTTGTCATATGACGCGCCCAAAATGTAGCCCTACTGCGACCTTTTTATTTACAAAATGTACTTTCTAATAAATAAAATAAACAAAATAAATCCCCTTAATTAATTGAATACAATCAACGAGCCCAATGCATAATGCAACAACCGAAGCCATTTCGTATTCCACAACCGAATTTATGCTGTTTCACGCATGATTCAATTCACATCGGGAAATCCAATAATAGTAAAATAAAGGTACAATAAATGAGGCGAGAACAAAGAGCCTTAATGACAAGAGTTCGACGGCTCAGCGGTGCGCGCAATTGGTTGTGTTAATGCGCGTTAAGCAATGCTGGGTGCGGAAAACTACTTTCAGCGTGATGGTGGGCGTATCGCCACAGATAATAGAAAAAAGCTTAGAAGCAGCTTTTAATTTTTTTTAGGGTTTCGTACCCAAAGGGTAAAAACGGGACCCATTACTAAGACTCCGCTGTCCGTCCGTCCATCTGTTCTTCTGTCTGTCACCGGACAGTTTAAATTTTCAGAGATGATGCACATTTCTGTTGCCTCTATAATAACAAAATAAAATGAAGGCTCCCATACAACAAAAATGATTTTTTTTATAGATAATGGTACGGAACCCTTCGTGTGCGTGTTTGACTCGCACTTGGCCGGGATTTTTATTTTCTCCCGTACCAGCATGGAAGAAGGCACATTTTGTGATCGTTGAGAAACTGACTATACATTTACTTGTCACAAAATTTGTATAAAGGAACCCTAAAGAATCTCATAAGAATAATATCCGAGCTGTTCCTTACGGATAGGCAGGATATAAATACATTGTTGTTACGGGAATTGAGCGAGATGCTTCGCTGAAAATGAGTATGTACATAGAACATAAGAGTGCTCCTGGTCGCACAGTTGAACGAATCTTGTGGATATTGCGATTGTTAATAATGTAATTGATGCAGGAAGTATGGATGCAGCCGATCCGAGTTTTCAGCTATCAGTGCCTGTGGCAAATGCTTGGCATTTCCTGTACTGCACGTTTGTGAGAGATCATGATAGGTCATATTCTCAGGGGGGAGTCCTCACACATCCTTTATAACCTGCTATGTATACCTTTTTATGAGCTATTTATGGATATGTAGGTTGGTGCCTCTTATAAATTATATACTATAATAGACGAGGGCGACTGAGTTTCGCTCGAGGAGGTGCAGAGAAGGAGGTCTCTAGAAATGAAACCCAGCTATCTAGGTTTTGGTTAATTTCTACTCCAATAGAATGAGAGTTATCACACATCTAATTTAAATATAAATGTTATTGTAAGTTGACGTTTTTGGAGAAAATGCTGCAGTACAGTTTGTTATCACTTTTTCTGTACTTGCGCTTAAGAGGCGGCAGTAAACTTAGTTGTAAGCGAATGATCTGACGTCAAAAACTACCTATTATGAAATCGAAAGAAAAGTCGGCCGAGTGCGCGTCGGTCTTGCGCACGAAGGGTTACGTACCATTATGATCTATAAAAAATCACGTTTGTTGTATGTGAGCCCCCCTTAAATATTTATTTTATTCTGTTTTTAGTATATGTTGTTATAGCGGCAACAGAAATACATCATATGTGAAAATTTCATTTGTTTAGCTATCACGGTTCATGAGATACAGCCTGGTGACAGACAGACGGACAGACAGACAGCGGAGTCTTAGTAATAGGGTCCCGTTTTTACCCTTTGGGTACGGAACCTTAAAAATTATTAAGTGAAACAAATATTTAAATGTTTTTGCAAATAATAATAACCCATATTCCGTATCTCTGGCTTTTTGACTTTTTTAGACTTTTGACTTCAAATTTTTTGACTGTGAAATCCCGAAATATTAAATTTCATCGATATTGTTGAAGATCCTCATTATAATATGCTTCTATCGCAAATTTCGGCCTGCTCTAATATGCACCTTAGGCGTGTTTATATACACGGTAAACAAAAGCTGTCCTTCGGCTTGTTTATTTCTCCCTTTGTATTTGATACAGATAGGATAAAGGAATCGTTACATGGGAAAACAATAACGTTGTTATATCATATTGTTTTTGGGTAAATAGATTCATGGAAATAAAGAACATGTCGTAGACATGGATTTATTTTAGTGGATAATGCAAACCGGGTGATTCAAAAGATGAAGGCTTTAGTTTGGAATCAGGTAGAGTGACACGTGAAAACAGTTTCACTTTCAGCATGCTTTGCATAAAAAGAGCGACGTTTCGTTCAAAAAAATAATAATTTGTTATTTTCATGTCAAATTAAATGGTAAAATCACATGACAGATATATTGATAAAAAGGAATTAAAGTTTTCAGAAGTGACTTATGTTTAAATTATCCTTAGGAACCACCTTCCCGAGCTAAAATAAGATCTATATTTATATATTTAGAGTCAAGATATCGTCATAGATAATTATACTCAAATATATTCCTGGGGGGTTACTCCAAAAGCGGTGCGCAAGACGGACGTTACTGCGTATCTGCGTTTCAGTGTCAAACAACATTGAGCAATAACTTATGATGATAAAGTCTAATTCGGTTTGACATAAAAATAGGACGTCACTGTCGTACGACTAACGTGTTATTTTATAGAGTAACCCCCCTGGTCCCTGGTATATCAGTTATTTTGATCGTTGCCCATATGCTCTCTGCCTATAGCTACGCCTATTTGTTGTAGTCGTTTTTGGATTTATATACCTCATCATACTATTATGTGGTTTCATCAGTCCAACGTACTAGAAATGTAACTTATTGATAGGGGTGATGATAGGGTTAGAAAACTATAATTGTAATTAGTCTGTCTTTTAGATTATCCAAAAAATAAAAGACCCATATTTTTCAGTTGCCAAAAAAGTAAAAATTCACAGAGATACGAAGCATCAAAGTTCCGCAGTGAAAGTCACCTTGAGACGTCCCCTTTAAAAATCGTACGTAGCTGTGCCGTCATGAGAAATTTTAATGCGCTGTATCCTGATATTTTTGGTTTCTCAGAGGAAAGAAAAATACGTGTACAATATTTTTTAATTTAATGTTGTTTCTTTTACTGTTCTAGTTCTTTTTAGATACAAAATTAAAACTGTCGAGCTTTAAAATAACATTACTGAGAAGTAAGAGACTCGTAGTGGGTACACGTATATACGGGAGCAGCCTCTTGTACGTACAAACAATACAGGTTAAGTAAATGGCAGGTAACTGGAAAGTAAGGATAATGGAGTTTAGTTACGTATGAAAGCCTGGGAACCGTCAGGAGGGAGGTAATAAACATGTTAAACTGCCTTTAGGAAAATTTAAGCTTGTAGCGGATTTCGAAACCCTCGAAAACTAGTGTTAATTTTAAATAGTCATTAATAGATGAGTTTTTTATTAAAAATTAAATATTTAAAAAGAAAGATTTAAAAAGAAGATCATACATACTTACTATGTTTTTATTTAAAAGTTCGTGATCTTCCATTGAAATAATGACTGTCTCCTGGACCTACTAGGAATTTATTGGAATTTATTATTATGTATTTGGTTACAAAAACAAAAAATAAATCAGTAATCGTTTCTATTTTTTTTCATAGTTTAAAATAAAAATTTTCCGCTGCTAAAATAACTTTCTCGACAAAAGGGTAGGACGATAAAATAGCGAAAGAAGATAAATCGGGAAGTATCAGTAGATAAACTATGTCATAGTGTTTTAACTGGCGCCGGGGGGCGAGGTAGCCGGCGAATGCTGATTAGGCAGGTTTTGGCAAGGAGTATGGCGATTCGCCAAGAGGTAACTCTAAGGATAGTCAATGACATAAAACAGCGATCAAATTATAACAAAGAATTAAAATCTTGTAAAAACAGTGAGTTTTACCTGACTGCGTCAGAGGGAGGGATTTGTTTTTCGGGTATATGTATATAATTCCGTGGGATGTCAATTACGCTAAAAGGCTTGATGGATCTCAGCTTGAGATGTGTTGTTAGATCTATCTTAATTCTGAGAGTGACACTGACTACCCATATTAAAAATGAAACAAAAGCATAATTTTCGGACTTTTTTCTCGCAGTCGGTTTTTTTATTAATAACTTGTTAACGACTTAGTCGTTCATTAGATTTAAACGTTTGAAGTTTGCAAAATTGCAAAATGCAAACGTTTCAATACAATACAATAAATTCTTAAATCTTATCTCAATACTCGTATGCGCCCAATTTATGACATTTTAAAATGTACAAATCTTTATGAGGATAAACAACCAAAAATAATTTACAAGTGAGGGTGAGATTATTTATATAATTCACTTGTTTCGTATAGGTGAAGACAAAATGTAAGGGCGCATTTTGTAACAAAAATGTTTACCTATAAGTAAAAAGGACTTATGCTAGTGATTCTGTAACAATAAATACTCGCCACGGTTTCAAAATCCAATAAAGGGCTGTAATCAAAATTGTGCCAATTTCATTACACTGCGGCTAAGTAGATATAGATCGCTTGGGTACAGTGACTTAAACAAAGTAGATGACATACATACATACGTCTCATAAACATACAAACATCTCGATAAACTTTATATGAATTATTTAAATATTGTGTGGAGGACGTTTATTTGGAATTATACTTTATATTCGTGTTATCTTAAATTATCACCATCACGCTGGTTGTAGGTAAGTTTTGTACAACCATCTACTTAATAGGTATACCAAGCATGTAGGTATCCCTGAAAGTATAGAAGGAACTCAGGGTCGAAAACCTAAAGTCCAAACGATAGTTTTCGTATGGCTGTTATATATTTAGTCATTGAATAAGATAAGTGACAGGTTGAAAGAAAACAAGAAGTTAAGAATTTAGAATAAATAAACTTGCCCTAGAATTTTCCATACAAACGTAGTCTACGTTTTAATTTGAAACGACGAGTCAGATTCTGGTAAAAATTTGTTGTGACATAAAATTATGAACTGGAAAGAAAATATAAGGGTGTAGAAGTTTTCCATACTGTTAGTAAAAATGTTATAATACACTATACAAATATTCTCTTTTAAGTTCATAATTTTACTATAGGAAACCAATTATAACCCTAGATAATTCAATTTCTTTAAAATTATATAATTTCACCCATATCCGACATGTCGTTTCAAAATAAAACGTAGACTACGTTTGTATGGGAAAGTCTGATTCTGTCTAGGGTAAGGGGACTCTAGATAGGGATAGCCTATCAATTCTGACACCCATTCAACCAGCATGCCAACCCGCCTGCCAAGCGTGGCGAATATGGCAATATCCCCTCATGGATAGAAACAAGAGAGGTTGTAGGGCATTTCGGCGGCATTTCGTTCTTGGGTGATTTGGACCGCGGTCCGAATGACCCCCTTCAAAAACAGTACTTGGACGATTCGGACCGCGGTCCGAAACACGCGCAGTCCGAAACGCCCAACAACCCAACAAAACACCCATTCCATTGACCAATTAATTTCATGCCTAAGTACGTTTTTATTTCTCTCCAGATCAGCAAGGAAGCGACTTTAGTCGATTTTTGGAACTAATTTGTTACATCTTCACTAAATATGATATCATTGCTAGGATATAATTAAGTTTCCAGAGTTCAATGACACCGCCGGGAAGGAAAGGCGCAGTAAAGGTGACTTGTGACCGCTTCCGAAGAATGAGAAAGTTGATCGGATTCAGGAATGGGTTTCTTAGAAAATGAAACGATTTGGCATCTTATTCTATCTAACTAGATGTAACCGCCATTAAGGACCAATTTTTGGCTACTAGGAATGTCCTTTTCTTTACACGTGGAGTAATATGAATATCGCCTATTTTTTAGATTTATAGGTATTTTGTTCATTTGTTCATTCTATTAGGCTTTAGTGAAGTGTAGTAAGAAGTAGTTATGTTACCGGCAATCTGTATAATACAGGCATTATATACAATGCCGAGACTATGTATAGAATGCCTTGGGTCGGTAGGCAATGTATGAAATATTATGAATATTAATACCTTTTATATGCTTTGCTTAGGCCTGGTACATAACAGCGCGTGGCCCGACACGCGCTTGGCCGGTTATTTATTCATATTATTTGGCTCAACTACAGTCAGTCTCATTTGATTAAAAGTAAGTAGGCACTTTTGTATGAAAATGCCACATCGATTCCGCTCCTCGCACGTTCTCCCCCGACGGTTTAACACATTGCCGGCTGGACATACGGCATTGTACACAATGCCTAGGCCAAGTGTGAAATAAATGATATTTCATGCATTGCCTGGACGTTTTAGGCATTCTATACGTAGCCTAGCCATTGTATGTAATGCCGAGTTTCACAGATTGCCGTTAACAGTTATATTAAGCATTTTGTTCATAGCCTAGATCGAATTTTAAGATTTGAAAAGGAAGACAAACTAGTTTTTGTTTACTCTCAGGCCTGTATAAAAAAATAGTGCTTGCTGCTACATTACGAAAAAAAAGTTTCGTAAAAAGTAGATGTGAAGAATGAGCTACCTTTGAAATAAATTGAGTATATTGTGAGCCGTTGCTACTGATGGATGCTAAATTATGTAAGTCACTCGCTATGCGTCTACTTCTCTCATGATATTTTTGCATAATCTTTTCCGTGAAAAATAAGGGAAAATGTTTAGTCATAATTTATTTATGTTATTTAAGTTCTTAAAGTTTTTGAATTAAAAAAAAAGGAAAAGAATAAAATTGGTGAAAGATAATGGATGAATAAATAATAAATAACACTCCTAATATAATTGTTTAGTCGATTACAAATGGCAACATTATTCAATTTATGTTGTTGTGATATTTGTTTAATAACATTATTGTGTAATTTACGATTATAAGCTTCCATGCAAATTTGGGAGAAAAGATAAAACTTAGAATGTACTAGCTGCTTCTCTTCCCGAGCGGATAGTAGGAGCCGATCGAAGGAATGGTCGATTTCAAGGTGAATAAGATATACGCTTGCAATATCTGTTGATTTTTGACAACAAGTTAGTAAAATTAAATTAAACACCGACATGAGATCGGCGTTTGATTAGATTTTTGCCGATACAGATGTTTTTTTTTTGCGCCGTCGTGCTTTTGTACATTATAATAAAATTAGTACGTCTCGAGTCCAAGGGGACCAGTTCCAAAAAAAAGCATCTGAAAGGACATGTAATGACTTCAATGACATCATACTACTCATTTCCGTCTTCGGGCCTTGGCCAAGAGAAGCGAGATCTTTGTAACCAAACCAAAAATATGTAAAAAGAAACACAAGTTCGGTATTATTATTTTCAAAACACACTGATATTGCCAAAATATTACCGAATTTACATGAAAAAGTGCTAGAGATAAACATATGGAAATAACTGAATTGGAGGCAAGCTCGGAAATTGATTGCCGGTCTGGGGTCGAGGGAACACATATTTTTATATCATCTCGCACAGTGATAGTGATGTATTTTTGTAGTGTTGGTGTTTTTTTTTTTTGATTTATTAGTATCTTTTGCTAGTTTTTCTAGTGCACAGTTAACAATTATTAATAAGTAAGTTGCTATCATTATGAAATGTGGTAGAGGAATGCGTGAAGAATTTAAAAATTGAACTTAGAAATGAAATTTGAAGGAGGATGCAGGATGGAGTTTTGTTGCAACATCGTCACACTGTCGTTTATTTCTTTATTCCTCAATACAAAAGAAAGGTTAACATTCTGAGAATGCTTTATATTTCATTTTTATGTGTTGAAATAGATCCTTCATTACATATAATCTGTATGGTGATTAGGAGCCAGCTAACGCAAGCGGTAAGTAATGAACACATTGCGTGATTTATGACCGAGCTCGTAATGCAGGAGGTCCTTACTCAAAACGCCTGAACGTTAATATACATTGGTTTTCGTTTTGTTATTTATATTAAAGAAATATGATGATTTACAAGCATGTATGCTTCTATGCTTCTTCATCATTGTAATTTTCGCACGACTATGATATCTTGGTGTGACAACTCCACTTTCTTGTTTTTTTGTTTCATATAGATTTGTCTTTAAGGTTCTCGAATGGCGGCCACGTACCGGCAAGCGCAGCGTAGGACACCCACCTGCTAGATGGTCAAATGACCTGAGCAAGGTTGCAGGGAGGTGCTGGATGCAGGCCGCTTCCGATCGGTCGTTTTGGAAATCCTTGGGGGAGGCCTATGTCCAGCAGTGGACTTCCTGTGGCTGATATGATGATGATGATGATGATGATGATATAGATTCGTCTGGGTTTTTCTCCTTCCATAGATGAAGCACGAGCAAGTAAAGAATCCTAACGACTGAATCACGACCGTAGGGAGTGATTCATGATGTTTGAATTACGAGCGTAGCGAATGCATACTATACTTTATACCATGACTACGAGAAAAAGAAAGATTTAAGCGAAAATAGACATTTAATGAAGAAAAAGGAAGGTTATGTTAATCAAAATGCACATTGAAATTGGAACAATTACTAAAATTAATAAAGAGTACTTAATTGTTCTAAACTGCAACACCAAAATAGTCCTTTTTATTCACTGTTTTAGTAAATAAAATAAACGTATTAAAACTACCGTAAATTGCTTTCAGTATTACAAGAGACCTTTTTGTGGAATGCCTTTCAGGTTTGCGGAGGTACAGTGAGGTGGGAAAACTCTACACTTCGGACAATGGGTTAAGAAAGGAACGCTAAGAGCGTCCGTGTATAATGCAACAAAACGCAATTACTTTCTTTCTTTCGAATGTGTTAGGGGCCAATATTGGCGTAAAGTTTTATAAGTTGCCTAGAGGCTTCTTGGCAGCAAAAACGAACGCCGTGCAACATCATTTCTTTCGAATAACGTCCTCAGCTTCCCAGAGCAGCTTTACCTGCATCAAGCGCTTTCCACCCACCAAAGCTATTGCTCTGTGTTGCTTTAGCCCGTTGTGGAAATTTCAGCTTCTTATAAGGCCTAATATAACAAACGAGCATGAACGCGTCGCTTGGTACAATTATGTGCCGGTCACTAGGGCTAATGTGCGAAGGGTCTAAATCTTAAGTGATTTCAGGATTGAGGGAGTTACGTTCCGTCTGTTTTGAATTAGATTATTCTGTTATTTCGCTTAAAATTTGCTAAGTACGTATTTGATACTTGTTAATAATAATGTTTTTACTTTAAGATTATAGAATTTTTATGAGTGCGGTGAAAAATGAGATGTTTCTGGTCAAATTAATTTCTTACATAAGCCAGGAAATATTCATTCACATGTGTAGTGAGCGTAAAACGCCACTTTTTGGCCCAGGCGTATGTAAAAAAATTGAATAAGCAACCGAAATATGTATGTATGTTTGCTAATAAGTATTTATGTATGTATATATGAGTATAACTCGAGTATCTTTGATCGTAACTTCATGAAATTGATAAGCTAGTAAATAAATAAATATATAGGGACAAATTACACTGATGGAGATAGCCTCAAAGTAAGATCGAGACTTGTGTTATGGGATACTAACTCAACGATACTACATTTTATAACAAACAAATATATAAATATACAGCCAAGACCCAGGACAATTTGAAAAAGAACATTTTAGAACTTGCCCTGACCGGGAATCGGACCCGGGACCTCTGGATGGCGGACTAGCATGGTGACCACTACGCCACGGAGGTCGTCAAAGAATAGTAGAATATCATAATCGTAGTAAATTATTTCTGGGGTTGCCGAGGTACGGAATTTTGATGGTGACGCAGTTCACGGTACAAGCAGGACTAGCTAGTAATTAATTTGTTGTGTCAGACAATGTTGTAAAAAAAACATTAGCGATGCACTCTCTTTGGAAATATATTGAATGTCTTTGGCTCTATGAAAACCAAGTTAAAAAGCACTTTCCATTGAATCTAGATTTACAACATCTTGTCTAGACACCCGCGTCTCTTACACTATAGTAGTTAGTCGTTGTTTCATATAAGTTGTATACACGTCGCGGCAAATGGTAACAATTTTACCTGGCTGTGATAGCCGATGTGTTTTAATGATACTTTGATCGAAAAGAGTTTTTGTTCTTTGGGTGTTTTACACATAGATTAGCAGTAGTGGGCGCATTTCAATACCAATGTCAGTCCAAGATAAATTACTATACACGAGAAAATGCGAAAATCTCTAAAGATTACATGAATTTGTGGGAAGTCAAAATTATACACTGAGGCTAGTACTACTATACTACAGTTTAAAATATCACAGACAACATTAAGTGCCTGCGCTTGAGATGCAAATATAATATTACGTCTTTTTCTAACTAGAAATGAGTTGCAAATTTCGCGGCAAAGAATGTTTTCACACTTCGTAATATCTTTTTTGACGTAGGTATGTAATCAGTATCACTGCCTGAAATTGCTTTAAAAAAATATTTCGAAGATTTTTTTTCAATTTTACAGTACAAGCTAAAGTACTGTAAGCTCATCGATCACGTGGCAAGCGTAGCACCCGCTACGGCTAAGCGGCTACGCCAGTCGCGCGTCGACCGGAGCCCGTAGCGCCGGCTCGTAGCCGCTACGACGCTCGAAGACGACGTAAAGTGGAGTGAGGTGTCAGTGACTTTTCAGGGAGGTTCCGGTCCAACATTGTGAGTAAATTTTTGCAATATTTTTTTTAATTATATAAAAAAATGTTTTACAGATCATTTGTAATCTGTGGCTTTCTAAATAAATTCAAACACATCTTCTTAGCGTTATGATAATTCTAATAGGTAGTTTATGTTGTTATTTTAAAATTTTTTAAAGGTATCATCTAACCCAGATGTAAAACGGAACACATTAACGTTTATTAAATCATTGAATAATTTTAAATAATACTTTATAATCTGTGGGATTTTGTAAAAAATAAAGGGCGTAAAAAGGGTGTTCTTGATTATGTGTTTCTTATATTTTGTGGTCAGTTTGTATAAATTTATGTCCGTAACCTAATCTGATGATTTTGATAGCGCCTTAAGTTTTTGTCAGCTAAAATTATATGTTTTTTTAATACAAGCTCATTTAATATTTTCATGAATAGAAAAGATTTTCGATAGTTGTGTATTGTATACACGCGTTTTTGGTCAAACAAAATGTTAACAGAAAGTTACTGATCACAACTAGGGACTGGGTATTTTTTGGGTCATAAATAAATTATTTGTAGTGTTAAGAAAATAAAACGTCGCACAATAATGTTACTTGTCATTAAACATATCCATATTACCGAGATTTTAGATTTATTATTGCAGAAAAACTGATAATAAGAGCGCTATTTGACTCCAAGAAACTATGACGTCATCTGCCTGTATTTTTGTTGTGCCTGGGCGTTTAGAAAAACGTATCTGATTTGACTTGTTGAAAAATAGCGGATTGTACACTTATATAAATCTGAAATTGTCTGTCAGACGAGTGACAGTTTGTCCACGACACCTATCGCCGACCTTGTCGCCGATAATGGCCGACGGTCGCCGACTGTTGCAAACGGTCACAGTTTGTGACAAATTGAAACGTGTCACGCGACCGTTTGCGATAGTCAACGACCGTCGGCGATTATCGACGGCAATGCATGTATTATATATAGTCAATCAATCAAAGTGTTACTGAAAACTGCATTAAAATCATTGCTTAGTTTAAAAGATCTAAGCATATGATACATACAGAGAAACCGACGGTGGGAAGCGGCTTCGTTTTGTACTACTTATTGGAATTAATACTTTTTAAAAGCTTTTTCGGGACAGTTACGGTCATAGATTTTAAACAATCCGCTATTTTCCAACAAGTCAAATCAAATACTTTTTTCTTAACGTCTTAACAAACATTTTATATGGGATTTGTATGAAATATAGGCATATGACGTCATACTTTCTTGAAGTCAAATAGCGCTCTTATTTTCAGTTTTTCTGCAATAATAAATCTAAAATCACGTTTAAATGGATATGTTCAAAGACAAATGATATTATTTTGCGACGTTTTATTATCTTATGAGTAAAAAATAATTTATTTTTGACCCAGGCAAAAACCTAATTGTAATTTAATTGTTACTAGTTGAGTGCCTCGCAACATACATACAACAAAGCCTTTTCCCCACAGGAGGAGGCAAAGACTATGGACTTCCGCTAGTTACGATTTCCTGACAGACGTCACTCCCTCCACCTACACTCATCACTTTCTTGATACTTGACCTCTCCTTTTTAACCTCTGACTAAATTGGGGGGTGTTATAAGCTGGGGGGTTACTCCAAAGGCGGTACGCAAGACGGACGTTACTGCGTATCCGCGATTCAGTGTCAAGCAACATTGAGCATTAAACTATAATGATAAAGTCTAATTTGGTTTGACATGGAGATCTTACGACTAACGTATTATTTTATGTAGGAACCTCCCTGTACCTATCTGTCTGTTGCCTGAACAAATGAGCCGAATTTAATACTTTTTTAGAGTTCCGTACCCAAAGGGTAAAAACGGAACCCTATTACTAAGACTCCCCTGTCCGACTGAGTGATACGGTAGCTAGACAGCTGAAAATTTCACAGTATATCTGGTGCCGCTATAACAGCAAACACTAAAAACAGAATAAAATAAATATTTGAGTGGGGCTCTCATACAACAAACATAGTTTTTTTTATAGATAATGGTACGGAATCCTTCGTGCGAGAGCTAGACTCGCACTTGGCCGGTCATTTTTTGTTTGAAAGCTGAATTATACGAGATCGTTTTTGGCTATGTTTGATGCAATCGGTTATGCGTTATTGGGGGTGAATGTGGGGGTGAGAAAACCAAAGTATACAAATATGCCTAAGTGGGATATTAAATAATAAATAAATAAATACGGACGGACAAAAATTAAATGTGTAGTTGAAGAAATCGGTCTTTTAACAACAATCGGATCAGCCGTCCAAAAGGTTTTGGTGGCGAACGCTTGAAAGTCGGAGGTATTTACCGTGTTTTTGTTTTTTCTTATTTTCTTGGCAAATAAATTTGTGTAAGAATGTCAGTTTGTGTCCAGAGTTAAATAATTCAAAGGATTTAAAACAAACTTTGTCTCACATTAAACACCAGCCGCACCGGTCGCAGATCGAGGATGTAGGTCAACGATCTCATTGGAGTCATCTCATTTCGAATGTGCACAACATTCTATCCTATAGTCAAGTTGGTTAGGTAGTTAATATAATGTATACAATCTTGTCTTTTTATTCTTCTTATTGAAATATACACTTTATATATCAAAACCTTTGAAAATCACAAATTATTTATTTTGTAAATTATATTTTTTTTTTGTAATTTGCAAAAGTATTGATTTAAAAAGTGTAAATTTCTATAAAAAGACATGTCAATATTGTTTACATTCTTTTAAATACCTAAACAAATGGACTATAATGTTTCTTACATTTTATGTTTAAAAGTGTTTTATTAAAAGTAAATTTGAAGTTCTTATTAGTTTCATTATATTTAGAATAGGATATAATACAAAGTTCTCCCGCGCTTCATTCCACAAGCTGTACAATGTTTTAACAACAAATAGGACTATTTTTAACCAGCTTTCAAAAAGAAGGAAGTAATATTTCTTTTATGCATGTTCACCGATTATTCAAACACGCCTGGATCGATTTTAAAAAACCTTTTTTTGAAAGGGCATACTTGTCAGGTCTTGTCCCATAGAATTTTTATCAAAATTGGTTACAAGCTTTGGGGGTGAAGTCGGTTTTTAGCTTTGAAAAATGACGTTGCCTATTGTTGCCTCACCTCGTATCGACGTAAAATAGAACACATTTAGTTGGCGGTTGTTCGCTGGACGCTGGATTTAGGTCAACGATCTCATTGGTGTAACTCGATCTCGAACGTGCACAAGATACTAACGTAATGTTGGTTACAAGCTTACGAGTAAACTTCCGGTAAATAAAACACATCCACGAAACGTCTTTCTTCCACATTAAGGCCGATATTATATTATAGAAAAATGATCATATTTGTGGGACTTTGATAGTGTAATAGAAAAATGTAAACGATATGTTTCTATTACACTATCATAGGTTCTTCTTATTTCTAGGAGTCATGCAGAACCTATGACAGTGTAATAGAAACATATGAACGATTTGTTTCTATTACACTGTCAAAGGTTCGTCATATTTCTAGGAGTCTCACAAATATGACCATATTTCTTTGATAATGTTTTATCAGCCTAAGAGGAATAATAAGGAAAGGAAAAATATTATAATACACTCCTAAATGTTATCTGACCTCATGATTTTTTTGTATATATATATATATATATTGTATGTAGTATACAATGAAAGAAAAGGTATATAGGATTTCCTTTTTTCAAAATTTGCTATATTAACAAAAATGTATATTAAAACATACATATTACAGTCGAATATAGAAGTTACTCCTTTTTTAAGTCGGTTAAAAAAAGAACGCCTATAAACTTCTAAAAAAAAAACATTGAGATCAAATAACATTTAGGAGAGGAAATCTATTTTCTTCATCTGCATTGTTTTGTATGGACGAAGAGGGTGCTTTACTTAAGCTTGACGCATTGCAAACGAGTTTAATACTAATGTAAGGAGCACTGTTTTTTCTGCCAATTGTAAAAAATCCTCTATCTCACTACATGACTGATTTAAAAAAACTGATTTTATAAAAAGTAACCGTAAGTTAACCTGCAGATGTTACTCATACTTTTGCATTGATATGTATTCGTATAAACCTGTTCATTCTTTGTTTTAGTATTTTGAGCACCCACGATAACGCCTTTACTCTTAAAATGAATATTTATTTAACTGTAAGTAAGAAAAATGATCATAAAATTATTTATCACTGTTTTCAGCTTTATATTGCAATTTTAATTTAAAGTAGGTGTCTGTCTCGAATCCCCTCCTACTTACATTGTAGATGAAATTTTACATTTTCTCTTGCACCCGCGCTTCTCCATAAATAACAGGTAATATAATATGACCCTTAAATTAAATAGGTATGTACTTATCGCGCCTAAATGTTTAATATTTTTTTAAACATAAAAACAATAAAGAAAAGAAAGAAAGGGTAAAGAATTACCGGGCCTTTATTATTTGTAAATATTAGTGTGTAATATGTATAAGTTTTATTCTTAATTTAGTTTCAAATAAATTAAAATATATATGCGATATTTATTTAATTAATAACTTTATTGAGCTAAAAGCTACAGTAGGTGGACTTAAAGCCAAAGCATTGTCTCCATGTCAACTTGTAATATCCGCGAGTTTCGTGGTTACATGGAAATCTTTCTGAGATCCCCTTTCGATTTGATATGGAATTTTAAAACATACCTAGTGAATAGGTTGCGACTGTTGCGAGAGAAGTAAAAAATTAAGAAATGCAACCAAAATAAATCTGACAAATTAAACAATCACCTGATAGAGTTTGTATAATAAGCAAAATAAAGTAAATTTCCAATTTTGTTCTCTGAAGAAGTTGATCATGCTTCTAAAGAATTTTCTTAGATGTTTATTTTCTGATAAATTATTGTGCGCTATTTTTTACATCAATGTACCTTCTATGTCTATACTGATAACATTACACAAGAAAGTATGACGAAATCAAAACACAGTATGATTAGCTTTTTAAAAATGTACGCACTAGAAAAATCATTTTTTGTATATTTGGGCGTAAATATTTCGGTAAAAAATACGATCGAACGAATGATCGCAAAGCTATTTTCTACAAATCGGATGATGTAGCAAAAACACTCGGGCAGCAAAATATAATATCCACAATTTATTCTATTTCCCGTAAACTGTCGTCGTTTTGAGTCGTTCGTTTTTTGTCGTCGAGCCCTCCTTTAAAAGGTCTGTCAGCCCTTTCAATCCCTTATATGCTTCACAACTTCTTATCGCATATAATGAAGGTTATATGTCAGAATCATTGATAAAGAAAGCTGTAGATGTTGCATGAGAGCTCAAACCCATCTCGTAAGCGAAGAGCATTAAAACTATGGGTATAGGGTATAGCCTTATACCCTATACCTTACTAACTATACCGTATAGGTTTATAGTACTACTTTGTGTAAGAAACCAGAAACCATGCCAGCCATTGCCCTCGGTTGTTATCGCTTATTTACAGGTGGCTTTAAATATTGGACACCACTGTTAGCCGCTAAGAAACTAACACATTTGAAATAAATAAATAAAGGCCTTTACTTGATTTTCCGCATGTTCATGGAAACAATAAATATTTATAAAGCAAATCTGTCTGAAAGAGCAGGACAAGGTTGGTCGCTGCAAACTTTCTACGATAAGATTGCAAACGTTCTGGAACATAGAAAGGTTAGAAGTAGTTGTAACTGGAGGTCATACATACATAAAGAGAGTGATGAGTTTAGATAAAGCAAAAAAGGTCTCTCAGGATCATTTTAATTTAAATTTCTTCATCTCTGCCTCATTGGTAAACAGGCATGATAAATATGATAATATGTATAATACATTATGTTTGTGTAAACACTTTAGTGCATTTGTTTGTGTAAACATTTTAGTAAATGTCCGTATATAGTGTTGGACATTTTAAGTAAGAATCTTATATGAGACATCTTGACGAAATTTAGCATCATTAGTTACTTCCGACCGATAGACTATGTCATATCTTTCATCGTGTATCTTATATCTAGCGGGACTTTGATAAATTAATTCCCCAGAACGAAGTGTGGGACTGATTTTAGCGGCTTGGTTATCTAGATGTTATGGATTTAGGTATATACTTAATGGTGCTTTTAAATTAGCAAGATTTTTGATGAATGTATGCTGATTTATGAATTATTTATCTAGACCACTTTATAAATTATGTTATGTATATTTTTATTCAATGAAATCGGTTCTTATTTTTGTGCTCATATTTTCTATAACGAAATATGGTTATTTAAGAAATATTAAGTGTAGAGATTATACAGACTAAAGATAATCTAATTTCAATATTTACTTACGAAACTAATAATGACGCATTGTATGTAAACCTTTTCTGTAGAAACATTTGGACTACGGTGTAGAGTTTGTTCTGAATCACGAAGAACGCTATAAGCTATGGAGTTAGTATTAGGTTATGACGTATAGAGTTGGGAGCTTGGCTGATCATCGAATCTGATAACTTTTTTATAGTGCAAGAAATATGTACCTACTCATTTTGACATTAACTTGCATCAAAATGATTTGGTGAGATTGAACGTTTCCAACTTTTCAAACTACTAACTTAGTAATACACACCATGCCTTGTAATCTACAAAATGCAGCGATGCATTTTTAACTGACAGGCTCTGGTTTCCCTCTCAGAGAACTTGCAATCCAATCCGTGCCACTTTGCTGGCTTACCAGCGAAGGTGGTAAACATCTTAAAATTTTAACAAACTTGCAGTAAAGTTGCTAGTTTCCTGGGCCCAAATCAAAAAGTTTGTACTTTAAGTGAAATAAAATGTCACAAAATAATATTTCTTTTCATTTATCTCATTAATTTTGGATGTGATTTATTGATGAAGAAAAACCGCTTTGACTCTAAGAAACTATGACGTCACAGTTCGCAATTAATACAAATCTGGTAGAAAATATTTGTTTTGAAAAAATATATCTGCATTGAATGTAATTTGTTGTCTGTACTTTAGTTATTAATACAGCTTTTACTGTTTTATTTAATGCCTTTACATAACATACATACTTATTGGAACCTTACGTTGTACTTGCGTTGTATTTGTACAAAGGATGCCAGTTATGCTATTATCTCTTTAGGTAAGTATTCTTCGATAAAAATTCAAGAAATTTATTCAAAACATTGTAATCAGATAAAATATCTATTCAAGATTTAATTGCTTACAAATTTCACTTCGCCCCTTTTTGATTAGCTACCGTACGCAGGTTTCCATTCCATTGTTTACCTCAAGTTATTGTAATCATTGTTATTTAAACTTGGTAACTTTGATCCATCTTCCTCGTTGAGTTTTATTATTTTTCGTAAAATAAATGCAAATTTCAAGATGCAAAGTATGATCAATGATAATATTATTATTAGGGTTCCTTGTCAATAAATATTAATATAATTTAACGCTGTGCGTTTTGTTTTGCGATTTATGCGTTAATACGTTGCTGACACCTTACCGGTTAGAAAAAAGTACAGATATTAAACATTATTCTTACAAACAATATAGTTATTATAAAATAATCATAATAATAAAAATATTCAGACAAATGATAAATTGGGAGAGATTTTTTGGGAGATTACTCAAAGATTACACTACACCAATATTACTCAAAGATTTGATATAAAAAAAATACTTATTTGGTCAGTGTCGCCGCACAATGTTGTTAATAACCCTGCCTGACTATAAAAATTTAAAATTGAATAATTTATTCCCCCAAAAACAAATGTTAAATATGAACTTAGGAGCTAAGTTCAATAAATGTCATATGTTGTGACTGTCTACTGTAACGACAAGAATTAAGAAATGGGTGCCAAGTTCTGTAGATAATCCGCCATTAATTATTGATTACATAGAAAAGTATATATTTCAGGTTATTTCTCAGAAAATTAGTTACAATGCGACTCAAATAAGTGAACAATAATGGCGGACTTCAAAGCATTTTTGTACAAATTCCCGACACGTAAATTGAACCAAAATGGCGGTCGTCAGCGTATTATAAATGTACCTGCACCGATAACCGCCATTTTTGTTCAACTTATTTTGCGCGCATTCTTATGCGTCTACCTATTTTATATAAATTCGTTGCCTGAAATAAGTAAAATAACTTGAAAAATAAACTTCACCAACCATAGTATAACTTAGTAGCTAAAATTACTTCTTTTCGTCAGTTGCTCGTCTTACATTCAGCAATGAAAGCAATAAAATACAGATAAATAATACGTTATATCGCGTGATAGGCCGTAGCCTAATATAGAGGCAAGGTCGTGATATATTAAGTGCGTGTTCTTAGCCCGTTGGCGGCCACTCAGTCACGCTACTGGACTGCGTAATGACAAAAGTCTCAAGGGTTGATGTAATTTTGATGTATCAGTGACGTCATTAAAAAGTTATGATTATTACCTTGGTATATTCAAACCTAGTTACTTATCAAGGTCTCTTAGTAAGGTAAATTATGTAGTTATTATGTCGTACTTTTTTTCAAGTTTTAGATATATCGTACGACATTATGAGTGAAATTATTACCGCTGGAAACAATAAAGGTGAAAGTACTGGTTTGAAAGGTGTATGATTAATTAATGACAAAGCTTCTAACAACTATTTTCTGAAAAAATATTATGCAATATACGCAGATTTCTTTTTTTCTGCACCCTCCGACATGATCGAAGATTGTACTCACTACGTTAAAAATGTTGGCTCTCTATTTTGAAATGTATAACAAAATTATTTTTCCAAATTTATTTTAAACCAAGTTTCGGGGTGTGAGCCGCGGCATCCGGTGCCTGCACCAGGTTGCCGCGTCTTACCTCCCGGACAATTGTGCATGTTTTTTTACAATTTTTAAAACAATTTTAGTTTTGTCTCTCTGGATGATATTTTGGTTTCAAGGTTTTTTCCGTTAAAATTCATTTTCAAAAATTGACGCTTTTCCACGTCCCCTTCCGTCGCGGGGCAGACAGTGCCCAGCCATATGGCCCAGGGCCACGCCCAGCGCTGAGACCGGCCGCCCAGCGACGGAATGAGCGTAACATATGAGAAAGTAAAATTTGTAAAAAATTTGAGATTTATATACTCCGTTCACTTGATAGCAAGAAACAAGATAAATTTCGACACTCTTCCAGTATTTTACACACGCTTCAAATTTCTTACTTTATGCCAAAAGACGCGCGGCCCATCCCCAGATGCCGCCCCGATACCCACAGTTAAAATTCCATGCAATTTTGGAATTTGCTTTTCAAAGTGAAAATTGATGCTATGTAGGGCGGGGCCACATCCGCGCATCCGCCGCGCCAAAGGTGGACGCTAGGTAGATTGCCAGGTCAGGAATATGCCGTTCCTGACCTCGCAATCTCGTCCCACCTTTTTCTCACCACGCATTCACTGCTGAAGGCATTGTGCTCAGTCTGGGAGCACTTTGCCTTGACGCAGTTACAGCATGAGGGCGCGGATCCCGCTTTCCAGCCTGCGCACTCCGTCTTCCGGTGTGGACCCCCACAGTGACTATGGCTCCCCCTCCGTGCAGTACCGTCTGCTGTGGTCGTAGCCCAAGCAGCGCGAGCACTGCACCAAGGGAGACTGGTCGGCAACCACTACGTGCTGGAGGTCCACCCGGAGGGTTCCAGCGTCTACTGCCTTCCCCCAAATAGCCGGAGCGATGCTGATGATGACGTGGCTGGTCTGCTGGTTCCGCGTCCTCTTCCGGTACTTGACAGTCACTCTGCTTTCCTCGTTGTCGAGGCTGCGAAAGATCTCGGGATTCTGGTTCCTCAGTGCCTTAAGTCCTCATCGCTACGCAAATATTGATAAGAGCAGCAATTATTTCACTCATTATATCCTACATAATAGTAAAATGAAAAAAAAAATTAAAAACCCAGCCAGGGCAAGATGGAAAATGGCTTTTTTCAAATTGTCCTGGGTCTTGGGTGTTTATCTATATGTGTATTTATTATACAATATGGTATCGTTGAGTTAGTGTCTCATAACTCAAGTTTAAACTTACTTTTTATCTAGCTCAATCAGTGTGATTTGTCCCTATATGTTTATTTATTGAAGGACTATGATCTTACGTATATGTTATCAGATAGATGTTTTACATTTTATAAATTAACAAAAATATCCCACAACCAATGAAACAAAAGCACATACATCACTCAAAGTAGTAAGCAGTTTCTTTGGAATCCTATCTATCATTAAATCCCTAGGCACGACCCCAAACCTACGAGCGAGCGGGTCTGGACCTATCCAATCTATCAAGCAGGAGGTTTGGAGGTATACGAAAGTGAAATAAAATATAATTTACGGGCGATCTGAGGTCAGGAAGTGGTAGGAGGTGAGTTTTTAAGGGTAAAAAACGGTTTATATCGATTTCCGGCTAAACTACAAGTCCTATGACAAAAAGTTGAATGGCAAAGTTGTAGGTAATATAAACAACTACAACTCTTGTATTTACACTTTTTTCACATAACCTCAAAATGCATGTGAAAATATCTTCCTTTTCCAATGGGTTTCATCATACTATAATTTTTATTCACTTTTTACCATTTTCAAAGGCTTCAGCCCAGATTTATACATTTATAAGAAGAAACTGACTGACTGACATAGATACATAGTGACTAATCGATCAACGAAAGCAAAAGCGAAAGCAAAAGCGAAAGCGAAAACGAAAGCAAAAGCGAAAGCAAAAGCGAAAACGTAAGCGAAAGCGAAAGCGAAAACGAATGTTAAAGCGAAAGCGAAAGTCAATTAATTATGTTTTATTTAAAGTGTGTTTTATTTAATTGCATAAAGGGAAATTTATCACACGTTTTGATTTTGTATCTGACCAATTAATTTGGTTATCTTAACATTTTTTGTCCGTGAAGATGAAAAAAGGAATCCAAATAGTGATGGGTTGCTAGCTGCATCGCCTATTGATATGATTCAGAATCTTGCCCATTCCCTCGATCTAGTTTAGCGATCTGGCTTTTATTTCAAAGACATCATTCTTAATTAATAATTATGACATAACAATGTATTCTCAGCCCACATATCTAATTTTAATATCAGTATAATTGTAAGTTGACGTTTTTGGAGAAAATACTGCAGTACAGTTTACGGCACGGTACGGCAGTAAACTTAGCTATAAGCAAATGATCTGACGTCAACAAGTACCTATGATATCGAAAGAAAAACAAACAATTTTCAAGATACAAATATCCAAAAATAAATAAATGATTTTTGACTTTGATCTGGGCGGGAAGAGAAGAAGCTGGTACATTCTATGTATTTTCTATTCTGCCAGACTAGCGTGAAAGAAGTAAGCTCTGTTTAATTTCAGCGTTTATAATCAGTGCCGGCGTGCCATCAGAAAGATGATTGATTTTATATTGCATCGGTTTACGACGTTACCCACTACTTCCCAGTAGAGGCTCTCGTGTACAGTAACATAAACTTCATAAAATAGGTTAACGACTGCGGTGATGTTTGTTCGAGGGGCAGATCAGATTCTGGGTTTTTTTCTGGACGATGTTTTATTATGGTTTGACGGATATAAATAAAAAATACAAGGAGTTATATTTTGTTATATTGTAAAATGTACTGAACAAGGGGCTAGTATCAGTGACAAGGGCTCTAGCCACGTTTTGCAAGGGTCATGTAAGGAGACACAAATAAAAAAAAAGTTGCTTGCTATGTAATCTAGTATAATTCTTCGAGTCCTTCGCTGGTCAATTAATAGCAGATCGTAAAATCCAATGCAGGGAGCAATGTATTTTACGATCTGCTATTATTCGACCGACCGAGCAAAGCGAGCGAAGCGGCTGTCCGGCTTTCAGTTTGTCCGGTTATTCTCGTATTTCTCAACCGATTCTTGTGAAATTCTGTGAGTCGGGTTCGGAAATTATATAGAACTTTTATGTGAATTCAGTTTTTCGAAATTTTTCTAAATGGCGGAATTAACGGTGTTGAGAACTTAAAAAAAATCATGTTTCAGCCATTTCGAAAATTTCTCAAAAATGTGTGTTTTTTTGATTTTATAAAAAAATATTAAATCATATTAAGTAATTTTATTCCAATCGAATGATCTACGACACTCACGCATTTTTTATCCGATAAACTTCAACGGGTCGTGGTGACTCGCGAGGTTTACAGCTCACAGGGCCACTAGTATTGATTTCAACATATATAGTATATAAATATAATAGTATTTAATATAGTAGGTAAATAGGTAATACAACACAACCACTTTGCATGAAACAACCTTCAAAAATTCACTGCAATTACAAATATAAAGCGAAAAGTGGAAAAATCTACTTTAAAACTTAAATCTCATAAATGCAAATGTCCTATTATGCGTTTGGGTACAATGGCTTGTATAAACGTTGATAGGGAAAAGAAGAATTTCTAAAGAGCTCTTGAAATGTACGAAATATAAGAGAGCCCGACTAAATGTACCGTAGTTCTTGACTTAAATAGTAGCAATTTCATACAAACATAAAGCTAACTACTGCAAAATCTAATTTGATTTAATTTAATTTAATAAAAAAATAAATTAATTTGTGGTCTAGTGTTCATCATGCCACGCTGTTACACCGGAGGTCCCTGGTTCGATCCCCGGTCAGAACAAGATGGAAAATAATCTTTTCCAGATTGAACTGGGTCTTTTGTGTTTATATATACATGTATTTGTTATAAAATATAGTATCTTTGTGTTAATATCCCATAACATAAGTGTGAAACTTACTTTGGGGCTTGCTCAATCTGTGTGATTTGTCCGTATATATTTATTTATATTATTTATTATTTATGACAATATTGTGTAAGGCCCTTTTTAATTAAGTAGGTACAAATTGTAACACTAGGTATTTCTGGTATTCATTCATATTACGTGGTATTATTAATTTAACGTGGTATTTATCATATAATAATAGCAGGAAAATTTTAGTATTATGTTTACCGAATAGATTTGAAAATTATTCGTAAGAAATTAAATGAGATTTTAGACTAGGTACTTAAAAAAAGGTATAAGGTATAACTTATGTGCATGCAATGTTACAAGACCGTTCGATAATTAGTAATATTAAACCTGTGTACGTAAGTTATTTAGTTAAACAAATTTAGTTAAAAAGTGTCTTAACACTAGGTGGGAAATTAGCACAAAAGAAACCCAATCAAGTAGGTCGTCTACTTTTTGGGCACTGCGCCAAGTGCCAACCTCCGTTCATTGCCCGAACAGTTCTCCACTTGTCATTCATTGGTTCATTCATCATCGATTCCCGCCATTTCTCGCGGGAAAAAGCTCTCCTTTTGTCAGTTCACTCCAATAAAGGAGTTTCTTTGATGTCGTTTTCTGGGAAGTAGTGTGTGTGTAATGTTTTTATCTCTTGAGTAAGAAAACCAGATGGTTTTCTTACTCCAGAGATAAAAACATTCTTTGCTTCACTTGGTTTATTTTTTTACTGTATAAAATTTCCTCTGTACATTGCTTTTTTTCTCTTTGTACCACAAGGTACATTAGCTTTCTGTTTATAAATAAGCCTATCGTATGTTTAAGACACATGTAAGTACGTATATAAATTTATTGATCGAGCAAATCTCAGTTTCGAGATTGCCTAAAAATGATGTTGTCCGTCTCTCTGTCTGTCTGTTCTCGCTACAGCTCGAATCATTTAAAAGATTCTCCTGAAATTTTGAGAGAAAGTTCGATAATTAAGTAAATATAACTTTCAAAATTCGTCGATTCAGTTTTTCGAATATTTTTCAAAATGGCTAAATTATAAATCTTTTAAAAATTCACATTTCAGCCATCGAGAAAAAAAATCAAACTGTCATAAAACTTTATCGTTACCCTTATAGAGACGCAACTTTTTTGTCCGAACAACTTTTTTACCATATAAACTTCAACCGTTAAAATGATAAATGATAGACGCAATAGAGCTACTGGTTTATATTGAGGGACAGTTAAATCCATCTCTTTCAATATATTTTCTACCTGTTCTTTAGAAAAGTCATCGATTAACACGGTCGGCCTATGACGGTCTGAACTCGACAAGTAGGTTTTTTCTCTTCTGATTTTAAATATGAATTATTAAACAAAACAGTACCTCCTTATGTCTCAGCTTTCAGAAAATCAACATTACCTAAGCAAAGGCCTATTATTTAGTGAATCAACATTTGTCCCTGCATACTATATTCTGTGTAATTTCACATCAATTCCTGATAGACTCCGTGTATTGGACCTAATAGAGTATCGGTTCACTGAACAGGTAATTAAATCAACCATGCCGCGGTTATATGTGGTTTTTACGCTTAATTGTGATATAAACGCTGTTCGTTTTGTGGAGGTTACCCTTGGTTTGCTGATTACCTGGTCTTATCAGTGTTTCCTCTTCGATCTAGTTCTTCTTCATTTTAGCGTCTTTCCGGTAGCATCCTCTGCTGTGCTGCTTTGGTGCCCGAGGGGCTTTTCCGCTTTTTCTTCTCCAAATATAATACGAATTTTAATGGTTGAAGCACGAGATGTTTGTCTTAGTCCTTGACGTCTCTTACGACATCCAAAGGAAGAGATATTGAGGTCGTATTTTAGGCCGAAAGCTACACGGTCTGTCGGTCTATTATCCTCACCTATCAGCTGACCATACTGACGTAAAAAGAATACTTAACATTTGACGAAAAATACTTATTCAGGGTTTCTTTATTTTCAAAGTAAAAATTTTTATGAAACTAAATCAGTTCATATCTATAATATATTGCTAATATAAAGGCGTCAACCGCTTTCGCCATTTTAACATAAAGTAATAAACGTCAAGTCCACCGCAAAATGCAATGGAGAGAGGATTTTATAACCCCAGAGTGCAAGCTGGTCGATATCACCATAACCGTTCCCTGCAGGCGTCCTGCTGGCTATGAGTACGCTCAGGGTTAAATAAAAATGCACTTTATAAAAAAGAGAATTTTATATTATAATGTAAGGTGATGTTGGTTTTTAAATTTGATTTTTCAAGCTGAGATTTTGGTGCTGATAATTTCATATAAAACATATAAAACCATGAAAGACAAACATAAATTATGAAATTGACAGTATTCATTCGGCTTATAAGAATTTTAGCCGCAAGATCCAAAACGATCGGGCTGTCCATTTTAGTTATAAACAATTTCTGATTCTAGAATAATATTGAATCCTACTTAGCTGGTGCACACGAATTCGTTCGAATGAAATTTAAAAATGACGACAGCTTTTTTTCCTGACATCGAATTAGAATGTAACAAAGCCTTTATGTTGCTACGAGATGAGTTTAATTACTAAAACCACGTAAATACACACAGTAGATTCGAAGATTAGCGTGAACATACATACAGACTGACAAAAAAAAATGTTTTGTCTTTTTTATGTTCATTTTTTTTCACTCTCTTACTTTCATAAAATTAGATGTACAGACACGCGATTTTCACTGTTTTATTATTACTGTTTTAGTATTTAAACTATTTCTATCGTTCGTGGTGGCATTGACCTAAAGAAATATGCGGTAGATTTATTTATAGTATATCTCATAGCGTGAAATGTAGAGTGTTGGCATTTGATTCACTCCATAATACGTACTTACTGCTATATGTGACGAGAGTAAAGGTATTTTGACTTTTACTCCCACCTACAAATAAAACCGAGCGTGGCATATTGTAATACTCGTAATCAAATATATCAGTGATTTTTGTACACCTTGCAGTGATTTTTGTGATTTGATAGCTTTAAGTCCACACCAAGGAAAACAGCGCGATACTTTTTCTTTTATTGCACAAACAAGATAATAATTTGTTATAAAAAGTCCCATCATAAGTTTAATGCATTGATAAATAAACCTTGTTTTATCATCAGTTGGAGTTTTCAAGACTGGAACCTCTCGCCGTACTTAACAAAATAAATAGACATATTCTCAATACACGTAAATAACGTTAATCATAATAAGAACATACACGCTGCGTGATACGTGTTCACTAAATAATGTATTTTTATCCAATGCATGAAAAATAGGTAACATCCATAATTGGGAAATTCCAATTACCCATTCCAATACCTTGTTATGTTGTATGAAAACACCCTCATAATCCGGCCCATACAAATTCTGCGCCGAAAAGATTTAATTTGTTAATCATTAATTTCATGGGAAAATATTTATGTGCTCGTAACACCCTGTATTTTGTATTTTACATACTCATTTAATAAGGATTGCTTCTATGTATATATGTTTATGTTTTATTTTAAGTTTACGAACATTTATAAGCTAATGTTGTTTTTGTTTTGTTTTAGGAGAGCCAGAATTTATGTATGAAGTGTGTGAAAGTGTATTTATGTGTTGTAATTTATGATTTGACTCGAAAAAAGAAGAGTGGAAGAACCACATAGCTAGAAGATGCTAAGGTACTTAATAGGGTTTATTAAGTACGAACAAAAAGGTCTTCTGAAGTTCTGATAGAGATTATATTGATACAATTTTCTGTGAAAATAAATCTGTTTATTGATCTCTCTTTACGAAGATAAACTTTTATCCTCTTGCTTCATCTATAAGCTTCATAAATCTTGTTCATTAAGCTTCATAAAGTGTGTGAAGTATTTGGGACATTAGACGAATTGGTTTAACAGTTTTAGTAGTGCAGTAGATTATTTAGCCATTTAGGCCATTATAGTTTTAAGGCGTCGGAATATTTATTTATTTTATATTAGAACACATTTTTTTTGTAAGTAATCGTTGTCAAATGACATGAACATATCTTCATGAAACATAAGTCGTAAGCTGAAAATTATATCGACTTTTCATACAAAGTGACTCACTTCGAGCGAACAAATTAGAGGTCTTAAACTTTGTTTCCATAATTTACTATCTGTTCTTTTTGGAAAGTTGTTCAGTTTCATGTTCCGAATCCACCTTTCTTTTTATTTTGAAATAAAATATGATGGCGTAGTAATATTCAAATAAAAATAGACTCACGGTAGCCGACTTCACGGATACCGATGGAAAGAATCAGTAATTACTTATCCTACTTTTTGTTTTTCAGCTTCCCTAAAGATCCTGAATTAAGAGATGTATTAAGCTGAACTCCCGCCCTGAGACACATTATATTAATATAATAATATATATATATATATATATATATATGTATATTATATTATATTATATTATATTATACTAACTACTTAGCCAATGAAAATGAAATTTGACGGGAAGGTAGATTGTGACTAGGAGACGTCCGACGTCCGCTAAGACAGAATTTTCCCGTTGAACCATCTTATAAGACTGTTGGGGTTACCAGTTACCACTACGCCTAACTTGTTGACTTCTCTAGGTGAATCCATCTCAACAACTAATAAATACGATATTTTATACTTATAAGTTTTATTTCGTTACCTTTGTTCCTTTCTCCTTCATTTCGTAATTTATCGATATTGCCGTGTCGATAGTGCCAGTCTAGCCCTATTGACATCGAAAACGTGTCAATGTGTATGTTTTCATTCATACGTACACAAAAATTTATCGAGATGTGAAAGATTTATTAATGAATTGTTTAATTTTGTATGTATTGCAGTCGTCGATACAATTTTTTTTGTTTATGTGAGTCTGCGGAAGGGCACTACTGTGCGCATTTCCCCCCGCAAAATATGCCAGAAAGATTTGAATGATAATTGATCGCTAAGGCTACTCCCTTCCGTGAAGTTCCGTGTTGCTCTAAGTTCCGTGTTAAATAAATACATAAATAAATATAAATATATACGGACAAATCACACAGATTGAGCTAGCATTAAAGTAAGATTAAGCTTGTTTTATGAGATACTAACCCAACGATACTATTTTTTATGATAAATATATATATATATAGATAGACACTCAAGACCCAGGGCAATTTGAAAAAGGCCATTTCCCAACTTGCCCTGGCTGGGGATCGAAACCAGAACCTCCAGATTGGCAGTCTAGCGTGTTGACCATTACGCCACGGAGGTCGCCAATTGTTTGCTCTATGTTTTGTTGCTCTATGTTGACATCAGATATGCCGACAGATTGTAATGACGCCGTGAAATGGAGCGAATCTGAATTATTTACGAAATACGTTTCCAATATTTTGGCTGGTATCTCGTGAATGATTTATGACATTATTTACAGCACAAAAAACACAATTTCTGGCTGTTTTTTTTTAACTCTCAGGTCTGTAGGATATAAATGTGGGAAATACATACAAATACTATACACTGTATTTAGAAATTCAGTGTATAGTTTGATTGTATGATTTGTACAGTCATTTTGACTTAAATACTGTGAATAATAACTTTAGTGAGTAGAGGAAATTAATTAAGTCTGTCAGGATCGTAGCAAGTGGAGCTCCTACGTATTTTCGATCATCTTGAGAACCACAATGTACAGTAAACCCGATTATATTTATCGTTAGATATTATATTCACACTGATTGTAAGTTTTAAACATCATCACTTTTAAATATAAAAAACATGGCTTTTATATATCTTTAGATAACTTTTATATAAAAAGTTTGTAAATTCAATTTTCTAACACCAATGACAACGCCTACAGACTTTTAATAACTTTTAAAAAGTCATTATTTGATGTTTCTCTATTTTTTCTAAATTTAGTTAAAATATTCCTTTCACTTCATCAGAGTTGTACCTTTGAATAGGTTTTATGATAGGTTTGGTATGACCACTTTAAAGTAAAACAATAAGTTCTTGTACGGAATATACCATACAATAATGATTGTAGGTTGGCATGTAGCCATAAAACTGTTTTGACACTCGTGTTGGAATTTGGTAGGATATTTTTGGTACCTTCCTTATTTAATTATCATAATTTTATTGCACATAATTGTTAACAATGAGATAAAAGTTCAGTATGGTCGTTTTAACTTAACATAACTCTAGTATTCTTGTATAACAATTTTTCAAGGTATGATACCTACGTACAGTTTCTATACTACCTTAAACCAGGTGAGCACAAGCCTCACTGAGCTCCAAATGAGGCGAGGCCGCACGTCCGTGCCCGTAATTACGACTGTGTGTGTGTGTCTGACAGATTTCCTCGCTTATGTAAAAGGTTAAAGGTAGCAAATGACACAATTAGCGGTGAGTTACGAGATAATATATATTATAATAAGTTGTTTTCACACATCTTATTATCTAACATAACTCATTGCACTATGCTTTCGCACAGCATAATGAGTCTTAGCATGTCTTATTCAAGTAACGTGTAACATTTAAAGTAAAATTATAACTTGTAACGATCAGGACTTCAGCTACAGCAAATTTTTATATAATAAGTTTTGTAATATGGGCTTTATATAATATTATAACAAGTTCTTTTTACATATTACATTTTATAACAATATAAAGCATTGGAAAATCAGTACACGGAGTTGAATCTTAATGCGTCGGTAATACAACATTTCTTCATCTTATTAAATTAATCGTGAGCGGTTTCAATCTATACGAATAATCCTTAAACACAAGGAAAGAAATATCAAACTAGGTTTAAACAAGCGAGCTCCACTGAACTCCTAATGAGGCGAATAAATCTGAGAGATTTGCCGCACGATAGAAGGTGGTAAAAATAATTAATGAGGCCATTTTCTATCATGTACAATTATCACTAAGATATTTACTTACCGGTTTGTTAATTTTCTTGAGATCTGTAGAATATCATTTTTTTAATTTTTTTATTTAGCCTATTTTGCTTATGATTGGTACTATATTGTATGTGTAGGACAATTTTCTTTCTCTATTTATCATAGCTGCATGTAATCTTATTTTTTAAAACTGTTCCAATTTATGATCCCACACGAAAGAAAAATGTGCTCGTGACACCCGCCTCCAAGCTAGAACTCTTAAAGTCTGGCCCGCTAGCAATGACAATAAAAATTTATAATTCCCTACCTGACAGCCTACGAAACGAAGAAAAAAATTCCGACTTCATAAATAAATTGAAACAAATTTTAATTAATAAAACATACTACACAATAGACGAGTTTTTTAATGATAAAAAAATAAATAAATAAATAAATTGAAATTGATGTTCCGAATAAAAAACTGACATTGACTACGTTTATGACTGACATTAAACACAAATGATAAACATTCACAAATAAATAATAATACTTACCATGATATTTCAAATATGTACCAGTTATATTCAAATACATATATACTAGGTAAAATACTAGGTTTAAATTTATGAATTAACCTCTGCATAACATAAAATCCGCTTGCCGTTCCATTTTTCTTTTGCGATACCCGACAGGGTTCATAGTGTACCTTATAATATGACAGTGACTTTTAGTAGTTAGAACTGATGTACATTATGAAATGCAATAAATAAATAAATTGAAATTGAAATTAAAGTTTCTATCAACTACTGGTCAAAGAATCTTTATTTTTAAAAAAGAACACTATATAATATTCACTCACAGAGAAACAACTTAAATATATTTCGAGCGCGACATTGGGATGTTCTGACACTGACATTGTTCTTTCAGTTTCGGTACAACAAATACCTAATATGTACCCTTTTTACCACAGCCTTCTTACTTTGTTAATTAGCATACTTAAGCTCGTTTTGTAAGCCAGTAATGAGACGAAATATCTGTCGAAAGAAAGGACAGTTAATGTTTCGCGAGACACCGCCGCGCATTTAAACAATCTATTTAAAAACCTAAAGGACAAATAATAATGGTTCCTACTAGTTAATTACATAAAACTTGAATTTTAAGAAGGCAAATCGGTCAAACACTCTGGTAAAACTAACACAACAAGTACATTATTTAGCATGTAAATGATCACCACTGGTGTTAGATGTTTCAAGCTGCTTAAAGACATCTAATATTACTTTACGACTATTAAACAATGATGACGGCCGGCACCATGGTTTGACAATCCTTTCACAGCACGGGAGCTAGAATGTTTTATGCCACTTGTAGTCACCCATTCAAGTACGGACCACACTGGGTTCTTTAACTTGCGAAAGCGTTTTATTTTTAAGCTATTGCATAGCTTTTATCGCGGGCCTCTGGCGCGGCAACCGATTCAAGGAATTTCGTAACGAAAATTATACCTAACACTTCAGTTCGGAAGACTTCGGCACGGTGTTTGTGTGCGTGCGACTAGACGTATGCGTGTAGAGAGTTGGAGATTATTCGAATAAAAAATTTTCTAAATAATTATTCGAATAAAAATTTATTTGTGGAAAATTATTCACGAATACTTTTCATTCAACATTCGCGAATAACTTTTTCGCGAATAATTTTGTCACGAATAAAATATCACGATTTTATTCGTCATTCTAAATGACGATTTTTTTTAAAACTTCTCTTTTTAATCGATTGCGTCGGGAGGAGTTACATTTTGGAGTGTACGAGTGTTCTCTTTTTAACCGATTGCATAGAAAAAACTGGCCGCCATTTTTAACTTTTTTGTTACTGGATCGATTGCGGATGTCTCCGCAGTCCCTCATATTGAATCTATGCTCAAAATGTAAAAAAACTGGCCGCCATTTTTAACTCTTTTGTTACTGCGCCGAAATCCTTCAAAAACTCTGTGATGCTCGAATTTGAAAAAGGTAGCCGCTATTTTGAACTTTTTTGTTTCTGGACCGATTGCCTACAAAATCGATATCTGGGGGTCCCTGTGGT
The DNA here is from genome assembly GCA_943193695.1 of Acrobasis suavella. NCBI lineage: Eukaryota > Metazoa > Arthropoda > Insecta > Lepidoptera > Pyralidae > Acrobasis > Acrobasis suavella. Next base: position 39,692,317 of record OW971928.1, read on the forward strand.
CTCTTATAATAAATCTGTATTCGAATTTGATAAAGGTAGCCGCTATTTGGAACTTTTTTGTCAAAATCGATATCTAGGGGTCCCTGTGGTCTTTTATAATGAATCTATGCTCGAATTTGAAAAAGGTAGCCGCCATTTTGAACTTTTTTGTTTCTGGACCGATTGCCTACAAAATCGATATCTGGTCTCTTATAAAAAATCTGTGCTCAAATTTGAAAAAGGTAGCCGCCATTTTGAACTTTTTAGTTTCTGCACCGATAGACTTCAAAATCGATATCTCCCCTAGATATCGATTTCCCTGTGGTCTCCTATAAAGAATCTATGCTCGAAATTGAGAAAAATGGCCAATTTTGCCCAACTCTGAGACTAGCTGCTAACTGCACATATTTAAAATTCCTGAATAACCTACATGTATTGTAAGATAATAAAAATATTTTAAACGATATTAATTTCTCATTTATTCAATAAAAGAAAAAAAAATGTTTTCTTATCAGTCACCACGCTCAAAAAGTGTAACTTGAATTAATACCAAAGAAAAAACTTTAACTAATATCAAAGAAAAAAAAATACTGCGTAAATAAAAAATAAATAAAGAATTATATTGCATAAGTTGATAAAAATTGCTATGCAATAGCTTTACCGCGGCAGTACCCGAGTGCCACACTTTTTTTTTTTATTAGCTTGTACTGTCCCACTGCTGGGCAAAGGCCTCCCCACTAGTATGCGACTGATCTCTATCATGCGCGATCGATGTCCAAGACTTGTCAAAAAGCACCAGATCATCACACCACCTTGTCCTTGGGCGACCTCTCATGAAAATAATGAAGAAAGCGAAAAAAAAAAATTAAAATTTATCTTAGCGAAAGCGTTACCTATGGTTTTTCTTACGGGGCCACCGACTGCTCTTCATGAGGTTTATATTTTTAATTTTCAAAATAAAATACTTCTCATTTAGCTACTTACTTATTCACCTAATCTTTCTTTCACTTCTCAAGATTAGCCAGCTGAGCATAAAACAGGGTTAAATTCTGAAGGCTTTCAGTACCCGGTCTTTACGCCCTCTTGCCGCAAACCAAGTATTTCTCTGCGAATGAAGACGTAGTCTGTAAAAGCTATATGTTTGGGTGACATTGCATGGTATTTTCTTGAATAGGTATGAGTGCAATTTGACTGAATTTTATTTTCATGAGTTTATTATAAGAATCGCTGCAAGAAAAATGATTGTACATTTATATTATTGTAAATAAATTATGATCATAATTTACCGAGTCATTTATAAAAAAAGTTTATTTAATAAATTACTGCGTATGTATTAAATATATATTATAAAAAATAATAAAACCTTAACTTTAAAATAAATTATTAGGAAGCCCATCTACCATTGACGACCTCCTTGGTGTATTAGACACCATGCAAGTCCGCCACCCAGAGGTTCCGGCTTCGATCCCCGGTCAGAGCAAGTTGGAAAATGGCCTTTTTCAAATTGTCCTGGGTCTTGGATGTTTATCTATATATGTATTTGTTATATAATATAGTATTGTTGAGTTAGTATCCCATAACACAAGTCTCGAACTTACTTTTAAATATATAGGGGTAAATTACACTGATAAAGCTAGTCTATCAGAGTAATTTACCCCTATATATTTATTTATATAGGATCGATACCTAACTGAGTTACTTTCGGAGTATTTTCTTATTAATAAAAGGAATATATTCGTTCACTTAAATGTTAATAAACCTAAATACGATAAACATAATAATAATACTATGACCTATTCACCAAAATCAGAAGAATAGAACTGATATACATCCATCCACCCTCTACGTCGTAGCTAGTACTCGTAGCTGTCAGTCGTAGCGTCTACGGGCTACAAAGCACACGTAGCGCTTTGTAGACTATTTATTTATGCTGTAGACGCTAACAATAAGCTAAGATATTCTTGTGATTACCATACGTATACATAATACGTATGGCAATCACAAGAATATCTTAGCTTTTTTTTTTAAACATGGAAGTCTTTTAATTGAAACTCTTGTGTGGTTTTTTTCAAAGTAGACAAGGTAATGTCACTATAAAGCAAAAAAATTTACAACGAGTATTGATTCTGAATTCTATTTTTAACCGACACGTTAACAGAACGACGAAGACGCAAAGATTAAGTTAACACAAATAATTAATTAAATTCTCTGAAGGAGAAAAATAATTCTATTGTTGCTGCATTTTGCGCATTTTATGAACACAAAGAATTTCTTTTGTTGGCCAGGTGAAAATGTAAAAATTTATACTCACCACGCCATATTGGTTGTTTTTTATTGTCTGCGATACACACCTCTTGTGATAAAGAAAATATTTATCAATTCGTAAATACCAAGTTTACTAAAGTTTGACAAAAAACAAATGATAAATGATAATTTGTAAAATTACATTATAGTAATAACTTGAGAAACATCTCATTTTCCAAAAATATTACTTTATCAGTAATAATTTGACAAAGTACAGATTTTGGAAATGTTTTAGTTTGTAAATATTTCAAATTTTCTACTATCTTTTTTTATTACGTTATTTTAAATGATAAATTAGTCATTTGGTTTTTTGTTAAATGACAGGACATCAGAATACCCAAATGAAATATAATTTCTCGACCAAACATGAGTGGCACATCATTTCAGCTACCGAGGCCCAACAACTGTCATGTCGTATGACATATAATCGTACAACAAGGCTAGCTTACCCTGGCTAATATTATGTTTTATTTGTATGTATACGGCCCTTTTGTTTTCTTATTTTCTTTTGGCTGGAATATCTATTTTTATCAGATTAGTTATAGTAATCGCGCATTGATGGACGCGCCGGGTGGTTTCTGGTTTACCTATAATAGTGATTAACTCCACATAAAAATAGGGAAGCAGGTCATAAGTTTGATTTGCTTACTTTTGTATCTGTAGGTTGCTTCGAAAAGGATATATCAATTATGAGTAGTTTTTCTTGAAAACTGACTTAATTGATAGTATCTTTACTTATCTGTGTTTTTTAAAATTTAATCTTATACAATAATTATACAGGCATATTTTTTACATCAGCTAGTTTCGAACAATTTTGCTTTCGTCAGTAAACAAATTTCTTAAAAATCTATTTACACTAATGATGTGCATGTACTACATATTCAATATACCCACGCACCCAATATTTTCATCAAAACGTGGGTTGATCGCGGGGGTTGCGATAAACAGACTGATCTGCTGAACACGATCACAATTTTCCATAAACACGTCTCATTGATATTCAAACATAATTTGTTGTGAAGTTTCGAATTTCTGATGACATGGGACATCCACGACAAATTACATTACATTGCCTTCCATGAATATGGGGTTGATTGGATCGTAAATATATCCCCGAGAATAGTGTGATGGTAGACAATATGCTGATGATAAGATGGGAAACACAGAGATAACTAAGGACCTATTGGTACAACATTAACACCTTGTGTTGGGTGTGTTGAGTGTGTTGGGTGTTTATCTATATACGTAATTGTTATAAAATGTAGTATCGTTGAGTTAGTATCCCATAACACAAGTCTCAGACTTACTTTGGGGCTAGTTCAATCAGTGTAACTTGTCCCTATATTTCTTTTTTATTTGTGAATTAATAATTATAACAAAGCCATTCATTTCCAATTGTATTAATAATAAAATTACAAACTATTGTTACACCCAGATTTCTGCCTGGTTAGCGTAGTCACACAAATCATACAAGTGATACAATATTATTTTATTTTATTATTGAATTATTAGTTTCAATCCTTACGAATTCAATGTTAAACATTAGTTAATTTTATTCTATTGTTCGCTAGTAAATTACCAATTTAAATATGTATGATGAAATATATATTTAAATAAATTAAATAATTATGTATTTTTGTATATAATGAATCTTTATTTACGATCTTCGTGGCGTAGTGGTCCCCATGCTAGTCCGCCACCGAACCGGAGGCCTGGGGTTCGATCCCCGGTCAGGACAAGTTGGAAAATAGCCCTTTTCAAATTGTGCTGGCTCTTGGATATTTATCTAAATACGTCTTTGTGATTAAAATATAGTATCGTTGAGTTAGTATCTCAAAACACAAGTCTCGAACTTAGTTTGGGGCTAGCTCAATAAGTGTTATCTGTCCATATATATATATATATATATATATATATATATATATATATATATATATATATATATTTATTTATATATGATTTTGTGTCTAGTTCTGGGATACCCAATGTCGGCTAAAGGCCTCCTTGATCTCCTTCCATCGTGGTCTGTCATTCTCGCTCGCGAGTCTCGTCTACGAGTAAGTGTGGCCGACGACGGCCATGATGTCATCATGCCAGTGGGCCCGCCGCCTTCCTTGTCTTTTGCGGCGATCGCGCGGCCACCAGTGTAGCACGCATTCATTCCAGGGTTCGTCGTCGGTGAAGGATATGTCCGCCCATCTCCATTGTAATTTGCAAGCAAGCTCAGCTGCGTCTGTTAGCTGTGTGTAGTACCCAGTAAATTACTTTTTGACAATAGGCCCATAGGCGTGTCTACGACACTCTTACGAAATGGCCAAGCCACACATTTTGGCTAACACGTAAAACATAGAAGAGACGTGGTGGCTTGTATATTCTAAATCTTTGAGTGGCAGAGACATGTGGCAGAGGCAGATGGTCAAAACAACACAGTATAAACCTTAATAACATTTAGCATAAAGTCGTTTTTGTCGTAAGGATAATTGCGCCTGCGCCTCCGGGCGACAAGCGGCGGGACGTCGCCTGTAGAGAATTTAAGATAAGGATTCACGCAGAACGCTATACTAAGCTTTGAAGAGAGTTATTGATTATTATATTATTACTTGTAGAGTAAGGAGCTTGGCTCACCATGAGATCTGATAACTGATCTGATAGGGCAAGCAGTATGCACGTCTTGGCATTACTTAAAAATGTTTTGGTGGGATTACTTTTATTACGAGTTAAATGTATTTTAATGTGTTTAGTTTATCATATTAACAGGTACCGATATGATATCCAATTTCGAACCTCCATAGTTATTTCTATTCACCATTACACAAAAGACCGTACAACCAAGATAAGATAACTATCTGATCAAACGCATTGTTATGTAAATGCTGCAAGTTGGGATCACATCGAAATTACCATTAGAGTTCTGGCTTGACTCCGTTTTCGATGCAAATGAGCCTTACAAAAAGAACCAGAAGAAAAAATTGAATTGCCAATGACGTCATAAAAGTCTAACGCGCGGGTCCTAACATAAAATTAATTTAAGACCAAAGAAACTTATCCTGAATTATTCATACGCTAGGACTATTACGGTCCCATAGGATCGTCGCTGTTTTGGTTTCTGCTTTAATGTTACATAACACTTGTGGCAAAAAAAATGTTTTATGTACTTTTACGTTGATTTCAATCTTTTTAGTTCAACATGAAAAAATGATTGATTAATGAAATAGCTTGATTTCATCGCTCAGATACAGATTTTTTTAAGACTTTTACTTCTTTTTTCTGATCCCACGTAGACTGACAAGGCGAGCAAAAAGAAGATGTGTCTATTACGACACGATAGGTAATTATTCTTCTTCTATATTTCAAAGTGAAATGACATATTGCAATAAGATCGCTAGACGTTAAAGAAACTTAGATGGATAAATCATTCTACATTTGCTGTCTGGCGTGGCCTGGCGAGATGACTACTCGACAAACTGACAAATAAGAGCCCTAAATAGGGAGGGGGAAGAGTCTTTTGAGCAAAATTGGCATTTGATGGGCTCAAATAGCTGTAAAAATATTTTCTGTGGACTAAGTACGACTGGGACTAGTGGAAGCACAAGGCAAAGGTCTTTGCACAGTTAAGAGGATTTCGCTTGGCCGTATTTCCATGATAACGTAGTCCTGATTCCTCGCCAGATAGAGCAAGCAGAGCAATATTTTTTTTTAAATGAAAAATCTTTTAATGTCCCAACGGTTTAATTTTGTTTTCAAAATATTATTATTAAAAGAAATACGATCCTCCAAAAACCTGAAAAATTGTTATGATTTTCCAATGTGTTCCAACATCTATCAAACAAATTTTAAGTAATTATATTATGAAAAGAAAATAAAGGAACGTAACCATAGCTTTTTTTTATACAAAATAAATGGAACCGGTTACAATTTGGAGAAGAAATCAGGGGACTACAAAACGTTGATTATTTTGGGTATTTTCAGTCCGAGCTGCAGTTGTCTCTATCACATCGGTCGGGCACAGCGTGACAGCAAAAGATTTTACAAATACCTATTTTTCAAATCTCCAGGCTAGTAGATAAAAAGTACGACTGAAATGAAGTTGACAGATATCCATCTACCAACTTACCTCTTACGTGTCGCGTCGTAACTAGTTCTCGTACGAGTAGCAGTCGCCTGTAGACTCATTTCGTAGACACCGTCTGGCAATCAAAGAGTACTTCTTAAAGAAGAAATTTAGAATTTTTTACATTTCTTTTTTAATGAAAACTATAGCGACCTCTAAGGTACTCGTACTAATGAAACCCATCGGATCTGTTTCGATCCATCACCGTCTACAGGCCAGGAGTGGGAACGGGAAAATGGATAATTTATTTGAATATAACAGAATATTTATACTAAAACATTTTACAGTGTAATATTGAATCTACACGTCCAGTTAGTACGTGATGTGCTAAATTATAGAAATAAATTATTTGCTTATAAATTAAATATATACCCTTGATCACATCACGTACGACTTAGGGATGCTGTCATAAAAACTTTAGAACCTACAGGTACAAAATGATTTAGAGGTAAAAAAAATGGTGTCTAAGGGGCACTAATAAAGTAAATACAATTTCTGTTGACTTAGTATGACTAAAATGAAGATAATAATTTGATTATACTCGTAAGGTCGTAAGGTAAACAAGTAATTAGAAATGTCCAAAGTCCACATCTAGAAGTATTTCTTTTAATAACCATTTTCCGAAGAATGTGAAACCATAAAGTCTCGAAACAATTTTTCTAAGTACAAAGTTTTCTTTTCACTCAGCGAGTCATAACGAAACCGTCTAAAAGAATACGCCCAAGTCTTTGACACATTGTATTTTATGATAAAACTTTTGTTACTAAACATAAAGAGAAGACTGAGATTCATGGATAGTTATAAAGATGAATAAAGACCATCTGATTATTAAACTGCGTTGTAGGTGTATTTTAGTAGATTCAAGTTCAGAGCCAAAATAAAAAAAAATGTATCACTATTTAAATTAATTATATTCTTAGTGTCATTTGACCCAATTGACATGAAAAAGGAAGAATCAAAAGAATCAACTGAAATAATTAATGGATTAACATTCTTTTGATCTCTGGATTTTTAGGTGAAAGATAAAGGACCTTACCTTTTAAATGTGTATTTCTTTTAAAAAAACTAATGGCAATATCTCACTAGATTATTCAACTTAAATGGACTAGATTATTGTGGGAGCTAAAATGGAAACAACATAAACCTCTTTCAATTCGTATTTTTTAATGTTAAATATTTTTGGCATGTTTACCGATTATTCGAAGACGCCTGGACCGATTTGGAAAACTCTTTTTTGTTTGAAAGGACATACTGGTCAGAAGGTCCCACAGAAATTTTATTAAAATCAGTTCTGCAGTGAGCTGGGGGTATAAATATTAACAAATATATAGATATCCTCACTTTGCCATCAACGTTCAGAGTTACCTTGTAACATGAGCGTATACACTGTACATAATACTGCGGTTCTTGACTTCTGATTTCGTAAACATATTCCAGTCACGAAACACAACAAGGAAGAAACTCCTGAGCAAAAACAAATATTTGACGCACTGGCAGCAAATATATTTTGAATTAAAGAAATAAATAAAACTCTTCAGATATTATTTCAATATTTGTTCCTTGGTACATAACATATATAAACAAAATTATGTCTTCCATAGCAGTTATTCGTTTCCCTTTGGTTTATTAGTAGGTGAAGTACTTGAAAATGTAAAGAATTTTCCAAGGTGTAAGAAACAGAGTTTTTTTACTTACCTCGCCTGTTTGTCTCATTTGCTACCTTCTAATATATCTTGCACCTCATTTGCTACCTTCTCTGCTACGTCCCTAAGGTGAACTGGTAGACAATATATGATGACATGAATGCATTATTATCTTTAGATTATTTGGCAGTAAATGTTTAATAAATAAATATGCTCACTATAATTACTGCGTATTATTAAATTTGTTAATGCGAATCAAATATGTCAAATATCTTTAAAACAAATGTTAATGCATAAAACCTTATATTATTCACTAGCGTAAAATAGACTCGTCATTTAAGATGAAAAGCTATCAAAAAGAAAAAAAATCAAGATTTATTCCGTGAGGGATGTGAGATTAAGATAGAATGTAAAATGTCAGTGGAAGAGTGGGCAGGGTCATCCGCAATAAAGGTACTACCACTAGATTGCAGACATAAAAAAAAGAAGTAGTAACCGGAGGACATGCATGAAGAGAGGTCTGTCCATGTGGAGCAAGTGGAGGTCCATAGTCTTTGATTACCCCTCTGGGAAACAGGCGTGATTGTGTGTATGTATCTGAAACGAAGAACGCATTACGTTTAGAATGCACTTCGCTATGCGCTTGGTAAATAGCAATTGCATTGTGGGATCCTTGTCGGGAGAGAATGTCATCACATTCGCCAACAAAGCTCTCGGTTCAGGCTTTCTTGGAATTCTACAACAACGTGTGTCCGGGTTTATATTTGTGTGCTTGACATTTTTAAATATTTCTGAGAGAGAACTACTTTAAATAACGAATTCTAACATAGAACTATGTAATACAATACAAGTATGCTAACCTTAATTAAAGCAGAGGTCGTTACTAAATATTTTTATTGTTGGTTCGTTTTAGTGACTCCGCGTTATAAAAATAGGAGTACAGTTAAGTTTTAACCAATTGTTTACTGAATTTAAAGGACGTTTCAGGTATCGTATTAGTGTGTTTGTTCAATGTTTAATCTTTTTTGACAATTAATTTGTAAATTCGTGACCTCCTTTTGTTTATATAAGCTATTAATTTATAGCTTCAAAAAAAGTAGGTAGGAACAAAATATGAGTAACTAAGTTTAAACATAAAAATTCTCAGAATTTCCACTTGGTTGTATTCATAATATGAAGATTCTTATGACTCAAGGCTCTGTCTGCCCCGCGAGGTATAAAGACGCAAAAATGTATCTGCATAATATAAAGGGAGATAAATTACAATGATTAGTATAACACTTCCTAAACTGCCCCTTTACGTACTCGCAAAAGAGCTGTTAGTCCTCGAATGTTAATTTAGAATGTTTCGCATGCCTCAGACGATTTATTAAGGCATTAGTTATAAACGGCCTTTCATAAAATATTACATAATTACTTGCGAGTTAACACATTTTTTACATGAATGTATGGACATTTGAATGTTTTCCTGCTTGCCGCCGGCATATGCCAACTCTGGTATTAGATTTTTCAACTAAAGGCATCTGGCATGCTTAACGACTACCATCAAATGATATTGAACAAGTTTCAAAAATTCTGGCTCACCATGCATACCAACAAACTTTGAAACATGTATTTGAATATCTCATTTGCGCTTCAAGGCTTTCAAGAGCCAATTTCCGTTAACAGGGCGAAAGTTAACGCAGCGCTTGTAATACTTTGTGAATTTCGAATCGATTGGTTCCGGCACTCTCTGGGAGGTTAAATTAATTTTGTCCTCTCAATAAACTGTCAGGTCTGTTTGTTTTATAGCTTTATTTTTCTTTCAAAAGAGAAGATATAGTTACAAACCATAACAGAAAAGTTTTGCTACGGTGTATTTGATATTACATAAAATGTACCTACTTCTATATTTTCCTTTAATCCAAATGGAAACTATGGACCTCTATTGCTGCATATATTTTCTCGAGCAGATCTTAAAAAGCGTGGGAATGTTTATTTATTTAAACTTTATTGTACATAAAAGTGTACAAATGGTGATCTTAAAGACATAATGCCGTTCTCGCATGTGTATTATGTTGTTTGGAAATAATAATTTTTAAAAATATTATTTCCAAACAACCTTTGTAGAGTTGTCTGGAATCTCTCTGAAGATTGTCTTGGACAGCTACAGATACTTTGTCACAGGGCCCAAGGCTCATAATAAAAAGCAATTAAAATAGTGATTAGCGTGCTAGCCGCATTGCCTCTAATTTTATTAACATTATTAAAATTCGCCCTTTTTCCTCGATTGGCTTTTACAATTTGCGCGGAAAGAAAAGCTTAGTTTTTCTCTTATATCAGACCAGAATGGAAGACAGTGTTAGTATAAATCATCTACACTATGTCACTGGCATACCTATATATAAATAAAATAAAATAAACATATAGGAACAAATAACACTGATTAAGCTAGCCCCAAAAATAAGTTTTGAACTTGTGTTATGGGATATTTACTCAATAATATTATATTTTATAATAAATACATATATAGGTAAACACTCAAGAACCAGGACCATTTGAAAAGCCATCTTGCAACTTGCCCTGGCTGGGGATCGATGGATATATGCTTGCATAAAAGCTATATTTTCCTCAAACTAATGAACAGGCTTTCAGGATGGTGTCGGGTGAAATCTGCATAGCGGATTAGCGTTGAAGAGCGCTCGTAATTAGCTGTGAATTCAAATTGATTGACTCTCGACCTAGTTAGTCGGAAACAGGGACAAAAGCCTTGCAATTAATAGGTATTTCCCATAAGGTTTGCAAATTAAACCATATTTTGGGTTCCATACCCAAAAAGTCAAAACGGGACCCTATAACTAGGACAACTGTCTGTCTATTCGTCACCAGGCTGTATTTCATGAACAGTGATAGTGAGCTGGGTAGATAAAATTTTCACAGATGATGTATTTCTGTTGACGCTATAAAAACAAAACTAAAATCAGAATAAAATAAATATTTAAGGGGGGTTCTCATAGAACAAACGTGTTTTTTGTATAAATAATGGTAAGGAACCCTTTGTGCGCCAGTCCGACTCGCACTAGGCCGTTTTTATTTAACAAAATGTCGTGGTTGGATGACCAGCGCTAGGTCACTGTAAAACGTCTCCGAGGAGAGGTTTATATCGAGTAGTAAACTTTCTTGGATAATAATTTAATTACAACCGTATCTCCGTACCTTCAACATGAAAACAAGAGCTATATAGGGACAAATCACACTGATTGAGCTAGCCCCAAAGTAAGTTTAAAGATGTGTTATGGGATACTCACTCAACGATACCATATTGTATAATAAATACACATATAGAAAAACACCCAAGACCCAGGACAATTTGAAAAAAAAACCATTTTCCAACTTGCCCTGGCTGGGGATCGAACTCAGAACCTTCGGATTAGCGGACTAGCGTGTTGACCGTTACACCACGGAGGTCGTCGATTAAAACTAATAAAAAATTGTACTTTTATCTCAAATTAAGTTGGGATAAAAATATCTTTATCCCATCGGGTAGATATTGTACATATATTTTATCTTTTCTCTGAGATACAAAAAATTACAAAGATACAGTGCATTGAAATTTCGCATGACTTCGAGGCTACGTACGATATTTACATAGAGGTGACGTCGCAAGCCCCTACTCCGGAACTTTAATTCATCATATCTCTGTGAATTTTTACTGTTTCGCCAGACGGAACAATATGGGTCGATTGTTTTTGGATAATCTAAAAGACGGACTAATTATAATTATACTTTTCTAACCCTGTCGTCACCCCTATTAAGTTGCTTGCAAAAGCTGTATTTATAATATAAATCTTCTCAACATGAGAATATCGATGATCATAAATATCTCCTATCGTCAAGGCGGGCTCATCTCAGTTTCATACAATTACCATATGCAACGATGCAAATAGGCATTGTAGAGTCGCCAGATTTGCATACTAATACACATACAACGTAAATCTACAGTACAGCACTCACAAAAAGGCGGTACAGAAAGGAAACACCCTTAATGTTCATATTAAATTATAAATAGGCTTCGTTGAGTCGCTAACTTTATGCTTCTTTACAGTCACTGATTCTTCAGTATCTATCTTGTGATAAAAAGTGGGCAAAAAAAGGAAGTTCCATGAAATTCACTTTGAAGCTCGCAGCGTTTACAATTGGGCCAAATTTCAATTCGTCGTCAACTTTAAACATATTACATATATTATTTGTATTTATGGTAAGTACTTTAATTTATTGAGTATGCTACGAAATTTGACCTTTTTATTTATTTTATTTACTTACTTCTTATTACTTCCCTCGAGGACATTTTTCCACAGGAGAGGGAGCTGCTACCGGTCTCAGTTCTCAAACCAGCCCAGCTCCTGCAGGAAGCTTAGGCGCCTCCTGGGTGTTCTAAGAACCTCCTTCTTATGTGTGCGACATCCAGCAGGAGATGGCTTGCAGTTTTTTTTGTTACATTATATATTTATTTATTATATTATTTTTAAAGCACAATAAACGGTAAAGATTTTATCTACCGTATCTGCCCATTGGTTTGTATTTTGGCTTATATCTTGTGCCAACTACTTATAAATATTACGTATAATAATAAAAGGATAACTACGTGTTACAATAACAGATGTTGCTCCTTTGCCGAACAACTATTAATAGACGGCACGTTTGAGGGGCCCGTCTACTGGCGCGTTTGAGGGGCCCGTCTACTGGGCGGCAAGCCACCAACTGCCTAAAATAGTCAGTAATTATGATAATGGCACGTGACGTGTCTATTGCAATATCCCAGCATCAGTTCATCCCAATCTTATTCTATAACCCATAGATTCAACCTTTCCCTTTTTCTTGCAATAATTATATCTCCTGCCGAAACCTATAAGGGTACACTTTTCATAGGTATATCCATTAATGGATTTTGGCGGGAGCACCACATAACTTCAACTTCTCCAAAGGGCCTCCACGTGTAGAATCTGTACCCCCACGCAAGCCTCTCAAAAAACCGGGATGAAAAGACCCCTGGTGATTCTCAAAGGAGATACAAAATCACGTCGCAACCACACGCCAAGTGTTTCTTAACCCTCTCTTTTTTATACAGCTGCAGTTTTGTAATTAGCCTGCCTGCGCCAAACTGCGCTGTAAAATTATTACAAATAGTCACGATTTTTTTTTAATTTTTCTCTTCAGGATAAATGCGTTCAGTCATGAAACTATAGCTTTCACGGCACGTTCTATTTACTTTACAAAAATTTTAAATATTAAGGGTTAAGAAAATATGTACAAAGATATTATATTAATAAAATTGCACCTAATCAACATAAGGGGAAATTATTTATTGAATATATTTTGGTGCTGCTGCACTGAATTTCTAGGTATTTACCATAAATAAAGTAATTTTAACAAAAAATAAAAAATAATTTATTTTCACACTAAATCCCTGAATGGAAAAACAGATTCACTCCACTTGTTTAAAATAAAGTCTTACCTCAAATCTCTACAAATGCTATTTATTTCATTTAATTATAAACCTATCCAGAGCATTTTAGCTAAACCGCACCACATAACTGCATGCGCGGTGAAATCAGAAATAAGATTGAGAGCTACGTGAGGCACGCTGGGATTACATCCATCAAATACGGATTCACTTTTGCAAATTGAATTTTATATTTCGTATCTAAATGACTTAAAAAATGTAAAATAAAATAAAATATTGTTTTTATCAGAGATATTGCTGCAAGCGACATTCAAAGCTTAAAACATTTACCTACCGAAACATAATTAGGTAAGTATAGTTATTCATGAATTGAAATACAGTTTCATTCCATACGTATATATAAAATAAAGCCTTATATCAAACACTACAAATGTTATTAGTCTCATCTAATTACAAACCTATTCAGAGCATTTCAGCTAAACCGCACTCCATATCTGCCTGCGGTGAAATTATATTGAAAGCTCCGTCGGGATAATATCCATCAAATCTGGATTCACATTTGCAAATTTCATATTATGTATCTAAATGTCTACTTGGAGTGATTTAGTAAACAGAATCATAGATATTACCTAAGTTAGTTAATAAAAAGAATATGGACACATACACTTTCACGTCCTTTACTTAACCGGGGTATCCAGACACTCGGGCCGCAAGACCTAAAGGCCATACATAGCGAGATGTTGAGCGGCTTGCTAGCTGCATCGCTTATTTACATTCAGATGTTCGCTTATTCCCTCAATCGGCTTTTACGATTTGCTCAGGCAGAGAAAAAGCTGGTGCATTCTTCGTTTTTCTTTTCTCTCCGACTAGCATGAAGTTTAAGTTAAGGCGGTCCTTCCCGGCCGGTCTGTCGTCCACGCAATTTTGTTTCGTCCAGGGCAATGCTAGAAGAAGAGGCAAACCAAAAAGAGAAAGATAGCGCCTGAGGGCTCGGTTAGCGTCCTATTGAGCGAAATTAGTATTATTATTAACTATCAATTCAAGGTGATACGTGTTTATAAGTAAGGCTTACAAGTGAGTGAAAAAAAAGTTTTTTTACTTAATATTTTCATTACATTTGCAAGGTTTGTATCGAAATATTTTCTTTACTTTTACAATTAATGAGTACTTTATGAACGGTCGAAGTTCAGCTAAAATTGGTGCAAAAATGCAGATTTTGGGGGCTTATACTAAATTTGTCTATCTAAATTTTTATTTTTTATTTCGATAGAAACCTAGAAATGGCGTACAAGATACCTGTTGGTTCAAAAGTTTTCAAGAAAGATCGGTTACAACGCCATAATCACTTACGAGCGTTTGTATGAAAAGTAAGACGGGAAGGCCGTTCTTAAGATACACGAAACCAAAATATTGTGTTAAAAAAACTAACGTGAGATTACATAACTAAATATTTTATCCTAACACTCGCCCTGAGGATGATCGTCTAAACCGATCAAAACTAGTCGTCCTTTTCCGACTACACTAGGTGAGTAAAATCCTGTTAAAATATTTAATTTCTATGTTCAAAATGTATTATGTAGTTTGCGTTCAGAAATCCACTTCATTAAAACAATAGTTAGTTCAAGCTTGTACAACTTGGTAAGACCCGACTAGACCAAAGATTAAGGTTTCAAGACTCATGCCTTACTAATCTTAAGATAACAAGAAATTTCTAAACGGGCCTTGATATATCCGCTTTATATAGAGCACACAAAGTTGGGCGTAGTGGTGTTAAAGTTATTGTTTGAATTCCAGAGAACTAAACTCCTCTGTGTTGTAGTAGTTGATATAAATTCTTGATTGGGTAAATGCCAATCTACTTTGGTATTACATATAACATAAGATATTAATTTTAATATCATATTGAAATAAAACTTCCACTTAGTTTGATTAAGGAGCTCGTTGGCCCGGTAGGAGCAGGAATTATTAGTGTTTTCGCAAGATAAGCAACCCTGTGCGTGGTCCGCACTTGAATGGGTGATCACAAGTGGCATACAAATTTCTTTAGCTCCTACGTTCTTCGGAAGGAACTTAAAGCCATTGGTCCCGGCTATTATTGTATGGCAGTTTTGCCACCAGCTTGTTAAATCTGACACCAACGATGGTCACATACACACAGAAAACAAAATTAGTTAGTTTTTTCTATTTAAACTCTTAATATTTTCTATATAAATCAAGAGGATTTCAGACGAGCGCACCTTGCGCTCGTCTGAAATCCTCTTGATTTATACAAAAACGACGAACAAATCCAACTAGCCTGAAGTTGAACCTAATGAAGTTGAACAAGAAAATCTTTACTGGGTCGTTGAAATATTAGCTTTGTGGATCACACAAAGTCAGGTGTAGCGACGCTGTCAAAGTTTTTGTTGGAGTTCGAGACAGCACATCTTATTAGTAAAGTACTTTTTTGTTTGAGTTTCAGACAACTAACTCCTTTGTGTAGTAGTTGATATGATATCTTCACTGGGTAAAGGCTTAATATACTTAAGCGTGGCATTTTTTAACATAGGATAGAAATTCATTAATTATTATATTTTGAAAAATACTTCTACTTTGTTTGATGTTCTACTTTAACTTTTATACAAAAATACCGGCAAACGGAACAGCTGAGCAAAATCCTACTAGCCTGAAGTATAATATTTAAAATTTAAATTACAACTCAGTATTAACTCAAACTAATAAATGAAGTTAAATATAATAACAAGAAAAATCCTGGGCCCCCGCTTTGTGGATTACACACAGTTGCGCGTAGCTGTCAAAGTTTTTGTTGGAGTTCGAAACAGCCCAATCTTACTTTTAAAGAAGTTTACTAGGAAAACTTTTGTAGTTCAATATAAGTAGTTGAGGCTTGCTTTGAAAGGAAATGAAATTAGGTAGGCATGTTTTACTGCATATACATTTGTATTATACAACGTTATGTTTTTACTTGGAATGGAATTTAAAATATATTCATTAAAAATAATAGAACTAACATTTTGCTAACCGTTGGGAATTCCAAGGTCCTGGTAAATTATCTTATGACGTAACGTTTATACGTGTATGTATAACTACAAAGCTAGGGCGAGGATTTACTGCTAGTATTTATATAATACGCTAGTCAGCTTGCTAAGTAATCATTATATAACCGATCTGATTCCTAATCATTTCACATGCTAACCATGTAGGTTTCCCTCATTAATCGTTGTCGCCATATTGCTTATGGCAGAGACCTTGAAAGCAAATCAATACTCATCTCAGGCAGTGCCATAGAAATGGAATATTCTAAACTGTAAGTATATCAGATAATCACTTCGCCGGATCGCTTTTCTGTTTGTATTTGTCTAGCTAGCTGCTTCTTACTTTTTGTTAGTCTGAGACAAAGTTTATTACGTCACAAGACTGGTAGCGCATTGGCGTAATCGGTGGTGTACCATGGTTAAATTTTTAATCTTCTCTGCTGGTCAGTTCGAAAAGAAAAAACGTAGAATGCTCCAGCGGCAGATCTTAGAAGTTGATTGAGGGAATGGGTGAGAGTGTGAATCTAATCAAATAGAATTACTATTTAACTGAGAGCTCTGAGGATTAAAATGATCATGCGAAATATGTCTACTAAATATTCTCAAAAAAAAGAAAAACTAGAAAAGTCTTTCTAAAACGTGAATAGACTACTGACCTTTGATCTTCAGAGTTATTTTTATCTACACAACGCTACAGGTGTCTGAGCAAGTTTGCGAACTCTATTGTAGGCACTTTTGTTCTGAATGGCTGCACTGAGCCGGAGGGCGAACTTTGACAGCTTGCCAAGTTGTGATAAGGACTATCTGCACCGGCATATTTGGGTTTCCAACTGCATCATAAACCATTTGAAGACTTACTTGTAAAAAATTACTTTAGCTATTTTTTACCCTGAAATAAATATTAGTACGAGTATGTACTTGTATGTTGGTAAGTAAGTTGCCAGTTACAGAGATGCTGGAATACGAATATCTATTTTGTTGCATTACATGATCTGATGATGGAGTCGGAAGACTGAAACTGAACCTTTTTGATGTTAAGCCCTAAAATGTTTGAGGTTTTTTTGCTTTTTCAAGTTTTTAATAAACTTGCTATGTACTCGTATCTTGTATGTTTATTTAGGTGAAATCTTGCAACAAAATTTTAAGTTATCCTCAGTAATCCAGTTATCCTCAATCAATTAATTCATTGAGAATAACGGGTTTGAAATTTAGTTTAATAAAGAGCTGAAATTTTGCAGACTTGTGTTAGTCGGATGACAATTTAATATTATTATGACAAGAACCTGATTTGACAATTGAGCTGGCAAGGTAGCCATTGAAATCCTTTGAGAAAACTACGCAACCCCATCGAGTTTGGGCTTATTGCATTTGTATTGATTACTTAGACTTCACAATAAAAGGATGTACGATTTTTTTAAAACTATGCTTTTTATATAAAAAGAGGAAATTTGAAACTTACAAGAAGCTTTTAAAATTTAATATACTTAAAAAAAAGCTCTGTGATAATATGTTATGTTCTTATTTTGGTTGTCTTTTGTCAACAGAACCATGTCTCTGGTGCCGCCTGGTGGCGCCGACTCGCCAAGTCCACGGCGGGCTGTGAGTCCATTGCTAGAGATGCGCCGCCCTCACTGCACACTAGCTTGCGACTACTGCGCTGCGATCCTGGAGGACAAGTTCAAACGTGCGTCTTTTATTTCATTGCCAGTAGTTCGTTAATAGCTTTTACGTTTGGTAACCCTACCCGAGCGTTTTTCTTGTTTGGGTAAAGTTTGTCTAGCCTAGAAATTAACTCGTTAATGCACTTGACCAACAATCTGGCGGTTTGGCATTTTGACAAGCAGTCTAAGACTGATGAATGTCAAAAAAAATGTAGGTATTGAGAATATTTTACACACCTATTTTACTTTTGAGCGTATACCGAGGAGAAGGGGACCACTTTTAAATTCACTTAATAAATCGTCTATCTATAAGTGACCCCAAGTGGTTTATAATATTACGAACTCCACGGGCTTGGGACGACTTGTCCAACCATTATTATATTGCAATCGATGGCTTTGTCAAAGATGTTTTCAGGTGGCTTAAGAAATCTGACAGCATTTTGTCCCCTTACATACAAGCGGTATACAAGGGGACAAAATGCTGTCAGACTGATAGTCACAACCCTTGTGTAAAGACGTTGAGTTGTTGATATTTCTTCTAAATGTAGTCATGTACGTACTTGCATAGTTAGACTGTCAAAATTTTGATTTGCTTAGCGCTTTCCACGTCAGTAAATCGCAGAAAAAAGTTAGTAGTTAACTTACAAGTTGTACAACTGCAAAATATACCTCAAGGCTTTCATTCTAACTTAACTGACTTACGAATATATATACACAAACAAACTTAATATAGGGATAAACATATTTATCACTTAGCGTTTCTTTTTTACCAAAAGTTTCCATTGAGTTCGTAAAAAGTTAAAATGAATTTGGGCCTCGCGTTTCGATCCAAGTCGGGTGATATAAAATGAATCCGTAGTTTCGCCTTTAGGTACCGATTTGAGCAACACTTTAGCTTCGGAATATTTCATGAACTTTCGAAGCAATTTTAGCCTCAGAGAGATTTACTGGAAATTGTAAATAGGTGTTTGGGAAAAATAGAAGAAACATTTTTTTGTAAATCGTGTTAAAAGTTTTATTTTATCAGAATTGGAAATGCAAAATAAAAAATCCATTTTGTTCATCCCAATATTGTGTGTGATCTGCTCAGTTTTTAGTTTTTTTTCACTTAATTTATTCCGTTAGATACCTACATTTTTCTACACCTATCTTTCTTTACATACATAACCCTCATTTCTTTTATCTCCCTGTATTTTGATGCCTACTAATCTGTGTTCTTTAATATGAAATTTAAGATTTTTAATATTACTTATTTTTCTTGGTCATAGTTTAATAGTGTTATTTAAACTCGTAGATTGTACGGTTTCTGAATAAAAACATATCATAATCCTTGTAACATACCTTCCTTAGCTTCTAACGAGCCACCAATGCGTCGGTGTAGCTTTAAACATTTTCAATTGAATTTATCTCTGCACCCAAGTTATAGCCCTCATAAAGAGAAATGGTGCCGGCTTGAAATTCATCAAGACTGCTGCCAGAATGAAAATGAGGAAATGAAAGTGTTCAGGACCGAGTGGCACTAGTCTCTTGAAAATATTTGCTATCAGAGCTTATTTATCATTCGGCTTTATTATTTTTACAGCAAACTAAATACCTACAGTACATTGTTCTTCAAAAACTTTTTTCTTCTTCAGTGTGTTAACGTATCAATACTGTAAATAAATACGCTAATTGTATTACGATCTAGCCTAAACTCAGACTAATGAGTAATTTATCATTGACCTAGTTTTATAAAATACTTATTTAATAAGAATGTGTCCATCGGCACTTTTCTTACTGTCTCTATTAAGGGGAAAGCACTCTGTTCACGTGTCCTGAGTTTTCATTGTCACTATTTTTCACTATTATACACATATGTCACTGCTACACTAGTTTGAACGGTTTAGTTTATAAAACAAAAACTAATGAAAACTGCGTTTTACTGTACTTGAATGCATAGGCATTAATATAATCACATTATATCAAAATACGAGTAGATAGTTAAGATTCCTCTTATTATCTCAAACGGTTGCACGGTAAAGAAAGAAGCTGTCACCGTCTAAGTTTTTTCTTTGTTATCAAATCAGAAAGATGTGAATTTAGGGCTCTTACAGACGAGCGAGAGCCGCGGGCATATTTACAAGTGTATTCGTAATGTACTAAAGCGACATTTATGTAAATGTCGTTGATCTTCGCTGACGGTCGTAACGTACTAAACGTACTAAACGGCGGCGGTCGCCGAGACGTGTCGCGGGCATATTCATAAGTGTTATCGTAACGTGCTATCGCTTTAGTACGTTACGACCATCGGCAACTGTCCCTGACAAGTGACAAGTGCGGGTATATTCACAAGTGAATTAGTAACGCACTAAAGCGACATTTAAATATATATTCTAGAATGATACAATTACAACGACCTTTAAACATATCTTTATTTAAATAGGGAGCGCCGACATGCGTCACCGCGGCACGTCACCCCTATCCGCGTCACCTCGACAGTCCCTGACAGGAGAGCCACCTTGGACCCTACCTGACGACGATCGCCCCGACTTCTCAGCTCTCAAAGAAAATATACACAGGATCAATAAGTATGTATAGTCATATTACATTACGATTTTGTCGACGGCGGATGCTTCCTCAGAGTGAACTCACGAATTTTTGATACTGTTTTCCGTATATCGCTTTCTTTTATCTTGATTTCTATATCCATTTCTTTTTACTATCCTGAAAAGAACATTTAATGGTCCATAAAACAAAAATTTTATTCTGAATCTCTCAAAGAGGGCTTGAGGCCGTTTGTATGTGAATAAGAAGGGTTAAAAAGCTTCTGAAACTTTATGATGAAACGGAATGCATCGGAATAGCATACAGTGTGATTATGATATTCGCCTAATTCGTAACATTAAGAAGGTACTAATTAAAATATTAGTACATAGTAACAATAAAAAAACCGACCAAGTGCGAGTCGGACTCGCGCACTAAGGGTTCCGTACCATTATCTATAAAAATCACGTTTGTTGTATGAGAGCCCCATGCAAAAATTTATTTTATTATGTTATGCGGCAACAGATATACATCATCTGTGAAAATTTAAACTGTCTAGCTATCACTGTTTATGAGATACAGCCTGGTGACAGACAGACAGCGGAGTCGTAGTTATAGGGTCCTATTTTGTACCCTTTGGGTACTTAACCCTAAAAATGGTAAAGGAAAACATGAGGAAACCTGCACACAGTACACATTAGTATAACTATTAAGTTTACTTTTGTGTGAAATACTGAGCGCAATCGAAGACCACTCCATGTTCTCTTCCAAAAATAGACATTGTGTGCGTGTCTTTCCATTCAATGTCACCCACAAGAGCTTCGGTCTAAAATGCAGATAGTCTGAATCTCTGAGCCCCACTGATGGCGACCAGTGAAATGTCAGACATGGTCGCAGATAATACATCTATCACGTACAGTATCTGGGATAATGGAAGTCGTGAGCCGTAGCAATTCCATTCAAGGATTAGGCAGACCACTCTTGTGTAAACATAAACGTGTATGTTGAGGATCAGATATTCGAGAATTCAAGGTGACCTTTAAATAGAAACGGGTAAGAAAATCTCCAATAAAAGTTCCTACATGTATAATAGATATAGGTAAACAACACCTAAAAGTATTTTTTGAATACTTATCAAAAGATTCGAATTGAAAAAAAAAACGTGTTGTGTAAACTCATGAAGATTTACCAAAGTTGCTCTTTGGAATTGGATATTTTCTATCCACAAAAAGTGGTTTAGCAAAACCACAATTTGTTTATTAATTAAAAATGTGTCTCTTCTTTGTTGTAGTAGTGAGCGCAGCAATACAGCCGCAGCCGTACTCATAATATCATTTTATGTTAACATTTTCCAGTGGAAAAATATAATGGAACCACGAGTACAATAAGAAGACAGAAACATAAAAGACTTAATAATAGTATTTATTAAGGATCCCGTAAAAAAAATCTCTTTCATTGACTTTTATAACGGAATTTGTGACATATTAATTTAAAAATTCAGTAATTTCATTTAATTTATTTAAGGTCAAAATTATCAGAAATTGTATGTACAATTGGGATAATACATGTATGTGGAACAAAAAGACAGCAGACCAGACAAACAGCTAGCCGACTGTGTAGTTTTACTCGTAAAAATATGGGAAGCGTTGGAAAAAAAATAACTTAAGTAACCTATTTAGCTTTAATTTCATGCCAGAATGTTTATTATTGAAAATAAAATTATAGACCTGGAGATATATGTTTCTAATAGTAAGCTTCCACTCGTTCTCCAAATTTATTTTGGCTCGAAACTAACAATGTTCACACTTCACACAGTATAATAAATAATATAGGTAAATAAAAAAACTGAAACCTATTTTTTGTGACCCAATAGAGAAAGAGGCCCGGTATTGGGATAGAAAATTGTATAATAATAAAGTTGTTACAATAGTATATAAATTGATATATTCAAATACTTATTTTTAAGTAAACTAATCTTTTAATAAAAGTATGTTTTAATCAGCCGAAACATAGAATCAGCCAAAACAGTTTTCCCTAGACAAAAATTCACTTTTAGTTTACACAATAGCATTTCCTGAAGACTGCTTTGTTCGAAATATCTTTGTTCTGCTAATTCAACACAAAATAAATTGTTAGTGCAATTTATTGGACTACCAGGAGCAGGACAATTTGGGTTGATTCGCTTGCAACAGTTTCAGTTTAGCCATATGTGAAACGCTCTATTCTGTTTTATATTTGAAAACGAGTTTTTAAAATTGGACTAAAATAGTATATATTTCGCGAAAATGGCCAGTATTTTGAACAAAAAAAAAAGTTGTTCGTTTTGATTTGTAAGTTGCTTTTTCAATTATTTTTATTGTTTTGTTTTAAGGCAAGGCTTCAGATGAAAGGTTTTATTTTAATATTACTAGACGTCTCCTTTCTTTTCTCATTATGTAAATGAAAATATAAATTGAACTATTTTTTTGATAAAAGAGGAGTCTGGAAATATTTATATAATAAATGTTTATTTGTCAGGGATTGCGAAACATCAACTAGACTGGACATGCTGCTGACCCAAGTGGAACAATACGCCAACAACCTCGAGGCGCTGGTGGAAGAACGCACGTCAGACTACCTGGAAGAGAAGAGAAAATGCGAGGAGCTACTGTATCAACTGCTACCCAAGTGAGTTAAATGCTGCTTCTTTCCCACTAAATATTCATATACAAATACAAGTATAATAGCAGACTTAAAGCCTCAAGCCTAAGGCCTTATCTAACAGTCAACCAGTTAGTGCAAAAGTTAAATATGTATGTGGCGAAAATAAAAGACTAATGTAAAATAATCATCAAAACAATAAACTACATACTAATACATACAATACTACATAATTACACTATATCTTTGTGCCTTCACTTGTTTCTTAAATGAAAAGCGGGTTTTAGCCTTCCGGACATCGACTGGTAAATCGTTCCATAGTTTAATAGCTTGAACCACTGACAAAAATATGTTGAAATTGTTAGAGGAACGAAGATCTTTTAGATGGGTATCACCCTGAAACTGAAAATTCGACTTGAGGTAAGCAGGAGTAGCGGGTTTAAACAGAATCGAAAAGAGAGTTCTAAGGATGTTCAAGTTGCGCCGTCGACGAATTAATAACCAATGAAGTTGGGAGCGGTAAGACAATTGATCATAATTACGAAGACCAAAGATATGGCGAATACAGTTATTGAGAACACGGTCAAGTTAGCATATCGATAGTCAAGTCCGAGTATCCTTACTTGCTGGTCTGGGAGAAAAGAAGAAATGTATTAAAAATTATACATGAATTTTTCAGGGTCCAGTGCTGCCCCCATTTGAATTAAATTATTGGAAAGGAAACGGAGATGTCATTTAAAATTTTGTCTTGATCAAGCCCGAGATAACCCTTCAAACTATTTTATGAACTACTGTTTATAGTTTAAAGTGAGAACGTGAAGCTTTTCTTCACACATTTGCGAAAAACGGCCACTTTTGGTAAATTTTGTGATTATATATGATAACATTGGTGATTAGATGTATTCTTTATGTGAATTTTATGCATAAATACATACTATCACCTGTTTATCCCTTGTGGGACAGACAGAGCATTATGGGTCTTGCCGAGAGCAATATCATGCCATTTTAATATTCAGTGTCATGGCTGACAAAAGGTAACTCCCGACGTTATAAAACCTACCGTTGGTTCTTCACAATCAGGCGAGACTATTTCTAGTAATAGGATTAGGTTTACTGCCTGTAAATCCACTGGAAAAGCGCGCCTGTAAAAGCTTGCTACGCTCATGATAAAGCTCCGCCCGTATCTGGAACGACTCGAAACCGAACGGTAAAGTAAACACTTGTAACCGTTTGGATTGTGACTAAGTTGAAGTTTTGCAAGAATTAGTTGGAAACATATTTACTTTTAAATTAAAGGAAGTTGTAAATTAAATTTATTAATATTATAGTATGTATTTATTTATATATTTCGTTCTTATGTGTAGACAGAGCCTAGGCCTATACATACCCAACGCAATGATTACCACTATTTAAGGTTTTTACTACTCTCTACTCTCTATGTCGCTTCCTGCCCTCCACTTACCCCCTATAATCGCCGTTCAACCTATGTTTGGCGTACTATAATGACAGACTTTTCGTACTATTTTTTACAATTTTCAACATTACCTTTTTTGTAAGTTTTGAAGTAGGTACTTACAATTTTTAATATTTCAGCACAAATGAATAGCACCTCTGTGTTGAGGTAGGCCTGATAATACGACTAACAAAATTTTTACAAATCGAAAATATAAAGGTTATCAATCGAAAATAAAAAAATAAATTATTGAATACGTATGTATACAGAGGTCGCAAGTCGTTATATCAATCTAACGAACTAAACGAACTTTTCTGTGCTATTTCTGATGTGATCTATCTAAATATATATCTTTATATATATATATATATATATATATATATATATATATATATATATATATAATAAAAGAATAAAAAAAAATGATGTGTCTGTACATTGAAAATTTTTCCAAAAAAAATATTTGGGGTGATGGAGGTATAGTAATAGAGTAAGAAAAAAAATTTCTGTTTTTCTGTTTGTCCGTTACACGCTAATTTCCGGAAATACTGGACGGATTCGAATGAAACTTTTTTTCTGTTACAAATAGCTGTGAAGCCTGGGCAACATTTAGGCTATAATTGATTTTGGAAAATGGAACACATGATGCAGAACTATAATAGTCCAGCTAAACTATAAGAAATATTAAAATGCTGCCTTAGCAAGAAATATTAAGTCTGATGAGAACTTTTTGTTGAGTTATAATACAACTGGCCAAGCGCGAGTCGGACGGCAACAAAAATACATCATCTATAAAAATTTCAACTGTCTAGCTATAATGGTTAATGAGATACAGCCTGGTGACAGACAGACAGAAAGACAAACAGACGGACGGTCTTAGTAATAGGATCCCGTTTCTACCCATTTTGGTACGGAACCCTAAAAATCGAAGATTTGGAACACCTGATGCAGAACCAAGTTAAATTTATTTGCATAAATATTTGTTTACTAAAATCGATGATCATCTAATGTGGAAATCTAAGATATCAGGTTAATGTTGTTTAGCATAATATAATAACATAAGCTGGGAGTTACTCCACGTGGTGAAGGCGGCATCAGTTTGGGCCTAATTTTTTATATCGACTTGCCTCAACTGGCTTAACCTCTCATTTGCTGTCAAATTGTTTGGGATGAATGCACAATGGCCAACAAAAAGGCAGAGGAAGCTGTAGATAGAACGTTGCGAGACATTTGTCGAGATGACAGGCCAATAGACAATGTCACATTTTTGTTGTCGGGAGATTTTCGTCAAACCCTTCCAATTTTATGTCGGGGCTCTAGGGCAGATGAGATTAATTCCTCATTAAAACAGTCTTATCTGTGGCCTCAAATACAAAAGTTCAGATTGACAATTAAAATGAGAGCCCAGCTTGGCGGTATTAGTTCATATGCCCAAGAGTTTTCAAGAATATTATTAAAAGTTGGGGAAGGTCTCTTTCTTAACGAGAATGGTCAGGTGAGTCTTTCCGTAGTACTTGGCGAAGTTGTTTCGTCCGAAGAAGAACTTATAAATTTAGTATTTGCGGACCTTCAGAGCATAACACACCAGAAAAATTCTTGGTTATGTGAACGCGTCATATTGACACCAAAAAATGAACAATACAAATCAATTAATGAAGAACTTATGACGTAAATTATTTGTAATGAAGTGGTTTATACTTTCTTGGATAGTATTATTGACAATGCCACCAATTATCCAGTTGAGTTTCTTAATTCACTTGCAGCAAATGGACTCGGGCCAATAATGCTGATGCGAAATTTTACTCTGCCGAAATCGTGTAACGGAACCCGACTTAGTGTTTCAGCACAGTATGCCGAAGTTCAGCAGCTGAATTTCAGCCAAAGCATGCCTGCAATGTTATTTGTATTACTAGCAACACATAATGCCGAACTTTCGATGCTTTTGCCTGAATCGGAACTCCGGACCCGTACCCGTACCCGCACCCGCATCCGCTCCCGCTCATGCTCCCGTTCCCGCTCTTGCTCCGGCTCCCGCTTCGGCATAGTCTGCTGATACACTTAAAGTCAATGCTTTGAAGCGAAATATAACTGAAGCTGAGATTCTTACTGTGAGAGGGTGCCAGTGAAACTGTATTAATTCCGCGTATACCACTCATCCCCATCAATTTTCCTTTTGAAAATACACAGTTCCATGTGTTTACTTGCTTTGCTATGACAATAAGTCACAGTGTCAGACGCTTAAAGCTGCTGATGTCGATCTAAGGACTGGTTTTTCGCATGACCAACTTTTTGTGGCTTTCTCCAGGGTTAGTAAGACTTCAGGCCTTTTCCTATTGGCTCCCGAAGGAGAGACTCCCAACATAATTTATAAAGAATTAAAATAATATTGACTTTTAACTTCTAACTCTGCTAAAAGTACTTTCTTATCTCTCTCTCTCTCTCTCTCTCTCTCTCTCTCTCTTTCTCTCTCTCTCTTTCTCTCTCTCTCCCTCTCTCATTAGTTTTTATTTATATTAATACGCTGGAGTCAAAAAGTCCACGCAACGAAGTCGCAGGCATAAGCTATTTATAGTTTATTAATAAATATTTTTGCCTCTCAGATCCGTGGCTTCACAACTGATAATGGGACAACCAGTCATGGCAGAGACCTACGACCAAGTGACCATCTACTTTAGCGACATCATCGGCTTCACGCAACTCTCGGCGGAATCCACTCCTCTTGAAGTGGTGGATTTATTGAACGACCTGTATACATGCTTCGATTCAATCATCGAGAACTTTGACGTTTATAAGGTAAGTTATATGATCAGTAAAAAAATCTAGATCTATAGATATGATTAACTTCTTTACGACCCAGTAAGGTCAGCAGATTAATCTTTTGATTTCCCATGGATGAGATAAACATTTTTTTCCAGTCTGGTCTTAACCAGAAACAATCCTTGGAACAAACGCTAGATAGAGTTTGAAATCATCTTTCTTTTCCGATAATCAGGTGATTCAAGCCTGCAATATCTTAATATTGCAGGCTTAAATCACCTGATTATCAGAAATAATCCTTAGAACAAACGCTAGATAGAGTTTGAAATCATCTTTCTTTTCGGATAATCAAGCGATCCAAGCCTGCAATAATATTGCAGGCTTATATCACCTGAAGGTTTGCCCTTTGGGTTGCAGTTGCTCTGTGTAAAATCCATGTAAACTCAAACTAGGTTAGGTAGCGGTCCCCGGGTTCTGCACCGTTACTGCTGAGGATGCAACCGGGAATACGCTCGGATGATGATGAAGGCGACATAAACATTTTTTATAGTTAAACGATTTTTCATCCACAAATGCATCATAATTTGAATTCTTGATTAATAAATTCAAACTTGGTATAACAATATTTTTTTAATGTACTTGTAGAAGGAGAAGCAATTTAAAAAGTTTTTAATATGAAGCACATGAAAATATTTAGAAACATGAGAAAATCCTTTTAATAATGCTTCTTTGAAACGAGAACAAAGAAAACAATTAAACTAAAATATAATTGTGCCTGAAGATAATTCCATGCGAAAGATAGTAACTAATCTACCTGAACCCAATCATGGTCGTAAATTGGTACGACCCTTGCTCTGCGAAAATAAATTTCCAGATGGGTCGGCGGCTTTCACTGGGGAATAACAGCGAAATGTTATATGTAGCGAAAGTTATTATGATCAGCCAGTTTAGACGCAAATGGTTTGGTTTGCAAAATATCCTGACACCATCGGGGTGCTCGATCGGTTAACGTTGAACCGTGCATTATTTGCATTAGATTCATTATACAATATGAAACAAAAACCCTGTCCGGTCCTTGTCGGAGCAACTTAGATCGTCAATATGAACAAGTTTTCCTATGGGACCAATGCTTGAAACTCGAAGAAAAAATCATCATTTTCATACAAATTGCCAAGCCGGCCGAACACTTTTGTATGATATTGTCGATTTTTTTTTCAAGTTTCTAGCATTGGTCCCATAGGAAAAGTTGTTCGTATTGACGGTCTGAGTTGCTCCTACAAGGATCGGACAGGGTTTTTGTTACAAATTGTATAGCAATGTATTTACGTCTCTCCGTCGTGTAAGAACTCCCTCCTAAGTAACTCCGTACTTTAGCAGGCACATAAATTCGTTGTTATTGCCGCAGTTTTAGTCGGTAAATTATAATGATACCAGTATCAGCTAATACTATATACCTAAACATTTATTTCTCATTGAAAATGTTGTTTCATTCGACATATTTTTGTTCGTCTGTAAAATATGACAGATATGAGCTAAAAATCTGATATAAGTATCGGCTACTAAATTAACTTAATCATTCGACATGTTTTTGTTTTTATTAAGATGATTTGATTTTAAAATAAGACATTATTCACATCGAACGTTGTGAACCTAAACCTCAATCTTCTGATACATATCTACTGCGTAAAGGCCTGTTATGATCGCCTACCGTATAATATTAAGGTATAAAAGCGTGGATACGTATTACCACCTAATAGCAGCGTTTTATTTACGTCCACACCAAATGGTTTTCCCATGTAATGGCCCTCGATATTTGGGTCAGTAAAAGGTTATGTTATTTAGGATTTTATCGGGATATAAAGAGGGTGTATAATCGAATGGGTGTTCAACAGGTGGAGACCATAGGTGACGCATATATGGTAGTATCAGGATTGCCGATGAGGAACGGGAACCGACATGCCGCAGAGATAGCGAGAATGTCACTGGCATTGCTGAAGGGTGTACGGGTGAAGACAGTTCCGCATAGGCCTGGAGAAAGACTGCTTTTGAGGATTGGCATGCACTCTGGTATGTATATTATCACTGACTTAAAGAGGTGCCTGAAAATTTATGTTACCTCCGTTCTTGGATAAGATCGGGGTTGAGGCACTCCTTTGACTTAGGTGCTTTAATCTATCAAATATTCTCAGCAATATTTGAGCAGTATTCACCTTTGGATTGATAGATATGCCTGAGCATTATATGAATTTATGACCAATTGAAAGCGGCCTGTGTTCAGCTTTGGGTGATATTAATATACCACCCAACGTTGAATATATATAGGAAAATTTGAGAGAGCTTGCTCTAACTTGTTCATTTAACGAACTTTATATTATTTATAAATTATTATTGTGTTTCGCCTACATTACTCCACTAAGATCGAGGAGTTGGTGGAATACATAAGAGTAAAGACTCATTTCACCCTTAGGGTCGTAAAGTTGGAATCGCGTCAAAGCGTGAAATTTAATTCATATGTGGTGCGAGTCCAACTGCTCAGGTGGCGACCTTCACAAAGGAAGACTATTGGCCGAAGGGTATCGTGTTCCGGAGATATCGCAGACGGTTACCTGACACCAGTACACAGTGCAATGCGTCAAATAAAAAATCAATTAATATTTAATTAATTATTATAAATTTTAGGTTACGGTATATATTATATATTAATATTTATACTAGTCTGTAAGGTATTTATTCTTTGGGCTTTGTTGCTTAAAATGAAACAATTTGATTTGATAATAGATAGTTTAATCGTTTAAATGATATGAATATAAAAATAAATTCTACTGCAAATTATCGCCACTATATATTACTACTATATTACATACTATAAATTATGAGAAATCTCGAACTCTTAATAAAAATTTAACCATTATTTCATAGCTTTGGCTTGCCAGCGTTGCAAATTTATTCTAACAAAGAATTCTTATTCCAACTGGAATGTCTTTGTTTATTTTCTGAGTATAGTTAGAGAATTAATATTTTAAGCTCTAGAATAGTGTATCTAGATTTTTAAAAACTTGTTATCTACAGGTCCCTGCGTCGCTGGGGTAGTAGGCCTAAAAATGCCTAGATATTGTTTGTTTGGTGACACTGTCAATACGGCCTCCAGAATGGAATCTCATGGAGAAGCACTGAAGATCCATGTCAGTCCGAAAACAAAAGAAGTTCTCGATTTATATGACTGCTTTGAGTTGGAATGCAGAGGAGAAATCACCATGAAGGTTTGTATTTCCATATTTTACATTTTCAGAAAATTAATAAATGTTCAAGTGTTAAAAAAATACTTATAAATGTATACTTTGTAGGGCAAAGGCAAGATGACAACTTATTGGCTGATTGGTGAAAAAAATGTATTTGTGGATACTGAATCACATGGAGAGGAATTAAATAACATTCAAGCAGGAATCGTAAATAATCCTAGCATCACATTCCAAGGACCTGACAGCCCTGCTTCACATTCTCTCACACACAGTCAAAGTCCAGAGCAAAATACTAATACCAAAGAAAATACTAACCATAGACCTATAGAACTGTTAAACGAAAGAGATCGTATAAAGCATGAAATAGCAACATTTGTTGCTAAAGATCTTATAAATAATATTGATAATGCTGTAAGAGAGTTCAGAAAATCACAAAGTGCTAATTTTGCTTCAGTTATGTCCACCAAACCTATCTGTAATGGAAATGATAGGACCATTATTACTCCCACATATGATAAAGAGCTTGTCATAAGTAAAGGAAAAGTAAGAGACGTAGTAAATAAATTTAACAGCTGCGTCATCAACGAGGGTGTGAAAATAAAACCGAAAGGTATGAAAACTGAAGACTGAATGAGAAAAGATTACGCTTACCGTTTTCCAGTCCGGTCTAACTAAATGGGTAAGGGAGACATCAAAAGTTTTTATTGAAAAGTATCAATGTATTGTGCCAAGCACATAGAGGATTTACTGTTTAGTCTAGTCATTAGAACTATTAAGAATATAAGAACTATACAAGTTGAGTGTTAAATAAATATAGTTTATAGTGGGTGACCAAAGACCCTCCGAATTTTAGTAAGATTAAATTAAAATAGTTAATGTTATATGTCCTAACATTAAGAAAATCGCAAAAGCGATAAATCAGAAAGATGTAGTGAGAATTTTTGTGTATATGATATAATACTGAAATTAATACTATTGTATTATACACTTAGTCCCTGTAGTGTTTTTACTGGCCTTTTATACTTCCGTACCTTTCTAACCCATAGTGTAGGTACTATATTATATTGAAACATATACAACTATACTTCTAAGAAGTCTTCTATAAGATAAATATGAAATAAATTAAAATCTTGCCTTTCCTAATTATTATTTATCTTTGTCAAAGTTAGCTTTATTCTCTTATAAATAATAAAGTAACAATGATCAATGATCATATTATATTTACTTAGTACTTTTCATAAGTTGGCTTGTTTACTTACTTCTGCACTGCAACAACTTGCAAATTGATCTTGTAAACATACTTACACCTGTTATTCGATTAGTATTGTTTGTTGAAGACTTGCTTATTATTTTAATATAGACTTCATATGAAACAGAAAGAACTTTTTAGTCAACTGAAATTCATCGGATAATATATCATAGTTTCGTCATCTGTGTAATATGTATACGTTATAGTATAAGACCATTATAATCGACATGATAAAAGCTAATTTAGTAATCATGTTTATATTATTGTCAAATTTTGCTTATTCATCAATATTGTTCGCTCGTGCTAGCTCTTGAAAGATGCCACTTGGGGATGATATCGGAATGCATATTTCCCTGTTGTTGGATCGCTCAGCCTCCTTTCAGACAGTCGTATACGACCTTTTTTCTCTAGGCATAGAGATTATACCTAGAGGAAGAAAACAGACAGACATTGATATTACACAATAACAAATGACGATTTTCCTACGAGACTTGCTTCGTCCGATGGCGATTACAGACGCTATCAAGACCGTCAATGACCTAACTAGGAGACGTTTTTGACTATTTTCTTGAACGGAAGAATCAAGTCTTTCTTTTCGATCGTTCACCTGTCATTCTGAGAGTCTTTAATTCAAAATCCTCAAGGTATAATCTGTTACTAAGCCCCTCAGTAGCAGAGTTATAATATAAATATCAATACACATTATATGTACCTACATATTACGTTACAGTTCTGTGTGTATCACGATCCTCGCAAGATATTGTTGGGGATATTTGAAAACACATGAAAATATATCTAACTATAAAATATACTTATATTATAGGTATCTTAAATTCTTCCATGGACAACCATGGAAGAATTTAAGATCCACGATAAATGTTTTACTTTATAAATGTAAAGCTCACACTTATATTCCGAAACAAAATGGTTTTGTTCGAAAGACAAGCAATGAAATCGGATTTTGTTAATGGAGTTAGAGACTTTGGCCCAATTTGCAACGAAGCGAGCTGGAAGGCGAGTGAGGAAGTTTGATAGTGCAATTAATTTAATATTATTACTATATTGAGGGAAGACCATATATCCATAGCGTAGTTGCAACTTTGGTAGTCCACTGTTCTGAGATTCCGGGTTCGATAACCGGCCAGGGCAAGTTGGAAATTGGCCTTTTTCTAAATGTCCAAGGTCTATCCAGGTCGGTCTTGGGTTATCTATTTATGTATTTATTATAAAATATAGAATCGTTGAGTTAGTATCTATCCCATCATACAAGCTTAAGCTTACTTTGGGGCAAGATACATCTTTGTAGTTTGACCCTATTTATTTATATGTTAAACTTGTTTGAAATTGAGCAGATGTAAAACGTATCAAGTTAATTTTAAAGCTTGGATTAAAATATGCCTATAATCGTAGTCAGAAAATGCAAACATAAAGCTACTTTTAAAATAATGAACCGAATAAAGTCTACAAAGGATAAAAAGTCTTACTTATTTTAAAATAGAAGTTTGAGGACCATGGTCTGAAGCTGAAAATTAAATTTTGTTATGACGAGTAGTCGAAGTCAGTATTTTAATTTTTGCTACTCTTATTTAAAAAAGATATTTACCTAATTTGTTGTAACTGTATGTATAAGGCGGTTTTGAACTTATATTTATACCTAATACTACAAAATCGATCGCTGTTTTTTTCATAACGTGAAAAGTTATTGTTTGAATTTATGCTCTATCTAATTTATAGAAAAAAATATGTATTGTTATTTGCTTAAATACTTACTGTGATGTTGATGCTAGTCAGAATCTGCTTAATCGTGTATAACATGTAATGGAAGCCCCTTGTGCAAAGTGTACAAACATTAAATCGCTTATCCCTACGTAGAATTAGAGGCATAAAATATTGTTTCAATAATATCTTCTTAATTGTTTGATTTTCGTGTAGTCATTAAAACTGGATGGAGTCAGATGTTTTAAGCTTCTTAATTTTAATATATTTATAAGGAGATTTTTTTTATCGTTTAGTATCTAAAAATTGGTAAGTATATGAACTTTATATATTGTGGCACGTGAATGGACACGCACATCCTCACCAGAATTTCTGTTTTACGTCTTTAAGTGTTAATGAGAGGAAACCTCTAAATTGCATGTTTATATAAAGGACTTACATATGTATTCTGGACGGATTAAAATGGATTTTATTGTAATTATTAGATAATATTACAAAAATTTTAGCGGACGTCTATTCCTTGAAAATTTTCCAAAAACTCTCAATTTGGATGTACTAGTGTTTTATTTATAAGCTATATACGGGTTACTCACTTCAGCTACTGGCCGACAGTTGTACGTGACTTTGTACGTGAGTAATCCGTTTATTGCATATTTATAATGTCTGTGTGTAACGTTAGTTTAAAAACAAAAAAAAATAGGAGTGTTTTATTGTGATATTACTGTCGTTGAAGTACAAGTTGTTAGAATAACGAGGAATCTTATTTAATGAAATTATTTCAAGTTCCTTTGTGTTGTAAACACTGTGTGTTGCGTTGCGGCATTTTAGTCATATGAATAAAACATATGAGTAAGGTTTTTTTTTTCATTTTTGGCCTTTTGGAGACCTTTTGGCCATCTTTCCACTAAAATTCCTATCGGAGTTTTTCCTTCCTTCCTAACTTTTGCACTCCCATCGTGCCACCGAGATCCTCATTTACCAAGTTTAGTCCTTTAGTAGCTTCTCAAGCTATCTACATAATTAAGAGATGGATAGGATCTATCTTAGGTTGAAAACCACATTGCTGGGTACGTATGTGGTATGAACATCACCCGATTAGACATCAACCGCCAACTTGACATAAGGACGGCGCATGTATCATTGTAAAATAATGATTACAACGCATCTAAAAACGTACATTTATACACATTTTAGTACAAAAACGTACAAATTCCTTATATTTATATAGGTTATTTATAATTTATTTGGAAGTCATACGTCCGCCATTCTGACGGATACAGAGATACGATAGGACAGAAAATGTTTCCTCTACTAATTAAGGAAAAATTAATAAATACTATTGAACTATAAGTTTTCTCTTCGACATTAGTTTTGTAAATGGAATCAACTTTTTCTAATAATGGATGTAAAATACCCAAAACAAATTGCGAGACCTCTTAATATTCATGAATAGAACACTTACCGCTATCAAAGTAACTAAAACGCACATTTCCCAAGATACCCTCAGCGTAGGTAGGGCGCCAAACAAAACTGGGGCAATCACAATCGATAGGATATACTTCAAATGATGAAGATAGAATATACTTCAAATGATAAAGAAATAACTTTTAAGTCCAATAAAAAGTAAGATTACTTTTCGACGTTACTTAACCCTTTCACCGCGGGACTTTATATCCCCAGCGCGAAGGGTAGTAAATCTAAAATAAATACCTACAACCAAAAAGGGATGTGGATACTAAGTTATGTGCAATACAAGCATTTTTTTGTCGGAAATATCCGACGCTTGCGGAATGGGCACGACAATGTTTGTCGGATAAATCCGACGTTCGCGGTGAAAGGGTTAATGTTGTAGAAAGTTTGTTGGATATAAATAGCACCCGTGCAACTTCTAATTTTGTCCTAAAAGACCGAGCATAAGGGTATGCGACACGTCCCCTCGTATTATTTCAGCCCGACCAGTTGCACAAAATACGAACTGTCCTCGGGTGGTATAAGAGTGGCGACTTACCGGAGGGACAAAATAAAGTGTCACTTGAGCCGATCTACATGAAAAGAAGACGAAAGATATAAGTATCGTATAGTACAATATCTTTGTTACATAAACCATCTGAAACCTACTTTGACTAATCATAACATTTGCCAACACAAACAGGAAGTAAAGTACAAAATTACTAAACAAACCCTAACAAATACGTAAACATACGTAAACACCCCTAAATAGAACACTTACCACAATTTAACTATTACGCACATTTCCCAAGTCTCAAGATTCAGGCACCAATTAAAATTGATAGGATTTTAATAAACATAGAAAATGGGATCTTACGCTGGCACAATTAATGCTGAAATTGGATCATGATTCATGGATCAAGATATTATGAAATAATAAAGATCTTCCTACTAAGCTTAATATTATAATGACTGAGGCAAAAGAAAAGAAGATAAGTTATTTCGTGGTGTTGATGATTTTGAGAAAGTTTATTAGTAATAGAACACCTAGAATATACAAAAACGATGCAAATATCGAAAGCAGTTAATGACAAATCTTCTTAATATTCATGATAAAACACTTAACGCTATTAAAGGAACAGGCACATTACTCAACACACCAAAAAAAAATTGTTAGAATTGTAATAAACATTGTATGCTTGTAATATGTGCCCAACGCCGGGACAACGAATGCTGAAATTGGATCATGGCCCATGGCTGAAGATGTTGAGTTAGAAAATTGACCTTACATGAAATAAAAGGGAGTAAGTAATACTTTAAGTAAGCCTTCTATATATATTTCATCACTTGAAAACGCTTAGATACTGTATAGTCAAATCATCAAAGCGGGTATAATAATAAGTATATTTTTTTCAGAAAATAGAACAAAAATATTATGTTGTTCAAAGTTAAAAAAGAAATGTAATAAAACATAATACAAATAAATACAATAATTAAAAAATACTACTTCCCGAATAATTTTATTTGGTAATTTGACAAACAGTTTCATTATGTACCCTTATTCGATTTGTCTAAAAACTTAATTAGAATTTCAAAAAACTACTAATTAAAGGAAGTGAGCGGAAGGAAATCATAGAACATTTAAGTTATTTTGCAACCTTTCAGTTGCAGTTCTATTAATAAATTTTGTACTGAAAATGTTTTAAGTAACGTTCATAATTAAAATTAATTATCGAAATGTCAGGCAAACTCGCGAATAAAGCTAATTTGAATACTACAATTTGCGATCGTGTAATTAGTTGCCGTCAGCCGCACGCTGACGCTTTTGGTCTTTGCAAATAAGGATTACTGGGTTGTACCTATTTGGAATAACACAAACATAATTACACACAAATGACTACGTAATCTAATCAGAAATGAGGAAATTCGAAGGAGAGCGAAAGTCACTGACAGCCCAGCGGATTAGCTCGTGTGGTGATAAGTGGCAATGGGTGGGACACAGCTCGACGCACGTTGGGGTACAAAGTTCTTGAATGGCGACCATGCACTGGCAAGCGAAGCGTAGGACGCCCATGCTCAAGGTGGTCAGTCGACCAGACCAAAGTCACAGGAAAGCGCTTCATGCAGGCCATTCTAGATCTATCCTCATACAATAAAGTAAGCGAGTAAAATCGCTTACTTTATCTTACGCAATAAGAGTGACTTAGTTGCCCCGTATTATAGGCTCAAAACAGTTAGTAAAACGTTTATGGGGAACGGTATACTTTTTTATAATAAATTGCCTCAATTGGTCCTTGATATGCCAGACAAAAAGTTTAAAGCTTATGTAAAGAAGGTACTCTGTGGAAAGGCTTATTATAGGACCAATGACTATCTTAAAGACAACGAAGACTTCGTTGTCTTGAGCTTGGCGCGGGACCCTCTTAAAGGTTTGTATACTCGGAAATGGTCATAATTTGGTACATTAGGTACATACTGAATCTACAACTTGATTTGACATTATTTTAAAATATCGACATTAAAAAAAATTAACTATGACAACAAACAATGTACACTCTGTCACATATCAACTATAAATATTAATTTCATTGTGAGTTGACGTTCTTGGAGAAAATGCTGCAGTGCAGTTTGTTACCGCTTCTTCTGCACTAGCGCTTTGGAGGCGGCATTAAACTTAGCTCTAAGTAATTTTTTGACGTCAACAATTATTGTGCAACAGAACAAAGTGACGATTATTAAGAGATATTATAAACAACCTATGATAATAAAGATATATTTGAATTGAATTGAATTGAATCATTT
Source organism: Acrobasis suavella (assembly GCA_943193695.1). NCBI lineage: Eukaryota > Metazoa > Arthropoda > Insecta > Lepidoptera > Pyralidae > Acrobasis > Acrobasis suavella. Next base: position 39,730,321 of record OW971928.1, read on the forward strand.
TGAAAATCTTTGAGAAAGGCTTTTGTCCAGCAGTGGGCGTTATGCCGCTGAAATTATGACACACAATCACTGATAATTGTTACTTTTAATTTGGTTGCTAAATAGAGCGTAGATTCAGTATATTTTTTTTCACTATCGTGAATTATTTTATAAGCTACATACAATTTAATGTGCATACATTATAATGTATGTAGTTTCTAAAAATTTACGAAAGGGCAACACTTTTTTTTCCCTCGTAATATTTTTGGTTGGTAGGCAAACTCTTTATAAAGCCTCAGACTGAACGAGATTATGATAAAACTCTAAAGGATATGTGCATGAAAGAAAGAAATAACCGGAAAAGTGCGAATCGGAGTCACGCACGAAGGGTTTCGTACCACATTATCTATAAAAAAATCACGTTTGTTGTATGGGAAATAAATATTTATTTTATTCAGCTTTTAATATTTGCTGTTATAGCGGCGACAGAAATACATGGTCTGTAAAAATTTCAACTGTCTATCACGGTTTTTGAGATACAGCCTGACGACAGACACACCGACGGACGGACGGAATGACGGATGGACCCGTTTTTACCCTTTGGGTAAGGAAACCTAAAAACCACAACGATCCAAAGATTGTTTATGTATTTATACTAAAGCAAAGTCATACTGTTCAAATATAAATTAGAATTCAAACATTTTATTATCATTTATTCATCGTCAGCCGAGTTAGACAACTTTTCTAATCAAACTTCAGTGGTACAAATGTGACTTTGGATATTTATGCATGTATTTATTTACTAGCTGTTGCCCACGACTTCGTCAGCGTGGACTTAAGTTTATGAGAATGGCTGTTGGGCGGCGTCTTGCAACCCTAGGCTCTGTCTGCAGAGGCTCTAAAACTCACTTTCCGTTCCATTGTTTGGTTGCTATACCAGATAGGGCCTTTTATTAGACGGTGACTTTTAGTAGTTAGAACTGATGCTCATTATGAAATATTAATTTGCCCAGAATCGCATTTAAATTTAAAATTTTTGAACAGCGCTATCATTTATACGTGGCCGAAAAAAAAAAAACAAATTTTTAAGAACACTTCGAAACCATAGAAATTGTAAATATTTAGGATTTCGTACCCAAAGGGTAAAAACGGGACCCTATTACTAAGACCTGTCTGTCACCAGGCTGTATTTAATGAACCGTGATAGCTAGACAGTTGAAATTTTCATAGATGGTGATGGTGGTTTAAAGCGGCAATACCTAGCCGCTGTATAACTTACGGTGTCAACGCTTTTACCGCTTTTGCCAGGCCCATGTGCTACTCCCGCTTCACAGACCTGGCATGGTGGCCGCTCAATTTTTAAGAACGCTCCGATACCACGAATTTGTAAATATTTAGGATTTCGTACCCGAAGGGTAAAAACGGACCCTATTACTAAGACTCTTCTGTCCGTCTGTCTGTCATCAGGCTGTATCTCATAAACTGTGATAGCTAGACAGTTAAATTTTCACAGATGATGTATTTCTATTGCCGCTTTACATAACATCACATACTAAAACAGAATAAAACAGTATTTAAGTACCTACTTAAAATCATGTTTGTTGTATAGGAATACCTACCTAGGTATTCCCATACAACAAACATGATTTTTATAGATAATGGCACGGAACCCTTTGTGCGCGAGTCAATCAATCATCATTTTATATAACGATTAACATAAGTTTTAGCCAATCGGTTACATTGGTAACTTTAAAATCAATTTTTCGAACAAAAATGTAGGCCGTGATTCTTTAAATTGATACAACTTTTTTATTTATGAACGGATTTAAATGAAACAGACACTATATGATAAGTGAAGCGTATTAAAATCCATTAGTGAAAACCGCAACCGAATCGGTTCAGCCGTTTCCGAGAACAACAGTTCTGTGCACAAACGCACAGACAAACAGACAAAAATCCTAAAAATCATTGTTTTGTGTTCTATTGCATTGATAAAAGCCGTCAACAATATTTTTTCTCATTTATCTTCCATGTACAGACAGCGATTTAGTTTAAGTACTAAAAGGAACTGCACTTATCCCGGGCGGCGAAATCATCGATTTCGAAATAGTCCGATACGGAATGGGGGTGTCGTTTAGTTATTAGGGGCCTACAAAATGAAACCTTACGGTCAGGACGGACCGAGACACGACTGTAACCAAGTAGGTAGCAAAACCAACAGGGGCGGCATATTAACATATTTTGCCTCCCCCTCCCCTCCAAAAATTCTAGATCCTGTACTGCTCAAAAACTGAATGCTTATTAAAGTAGACAAATAAGCATTCCTACTTTAAGTCCCAATGCATGATGGCGTTCCTCAAGGAATGCGGAGCCACATCGGCCCCTAAAATATAGGTTTTCTTAAGTGCGACTTCATCCCGAGCCGCGTCCGTAGCGGGAAGCTAGAGAAAAGTACTGGGTAAAGCTTCCACCGGGTCACTTTTACGCCAACACGTTGGACAGCGGAAGGCTGTCCATCCCCCACTACCGGGACACAGTTCAGCGCGGTCTTCCGCCCAGGCTGGGCAGTCCGTCAGGGTGGGAACCTAACCTAACCTAATTTGTCTCGTAGTCAAGGAGTACCAGGCAGCGCGACACTCACAGCGCTTTTGTGGAGAACAGAAAAAATGAATATCTAACTTTTTCCACGCAGATCGTAAAAGTCGATCAAGTGAATGGGTGGAAATGTGATCAGCAGCTAGGAACCTATCCTGTCACTACCAATTTTGATACCTTTTTTCATTATCCCACCCACAATCATGCTAAGAATGGCGGTAGGTCTTGCCGCCCTCGGCTCTGTCTGCAGAGGCCCAGAGAAGCACATAAATTTTAAATTTGTAAATATAAATTTTTTAATTTTTTAACAGCGATCTATCGATGACCATAAAACAATTTTATAAGAATGCTCCAAATTTACCGAAATTGACAATTTTTAGGGTTCCGTACCCAAAGGGTAAAAACGGGGTCCTAATACTAAGACTTAACTATCCTTCAGTCCTTCTGTCTGTCACCAGGCTGTATCTCATGAAGCGTAATAGATAGACAGTCAAAATTTTCACTGATGATGTATTTTTGTTGCTGCTTTAACACCAAATACCAAAAACTAAATAAAATGAATATCAAAGAGGGGCTCCTATACAACAAAAGTGATTTTTTATACATAATGGTACGGAACCCTTCGTAAGCGAGTCCGACTCACACTTGGCAGGTTTTATTAACTTTATATTAATTTTCAATCATCATTTTATAACACAAGTTTTAGCCAATGTAACGGAAGAGTTATTATATAGCAATTTTTCAAACAAAAATTGATGACCTGATTCTTTTAATAAATATAACTTTTTTATTTATCAACGGATTTAGATGAAACAAACATTTAATGTTAAGTGAGGCTTATCAAAATACATTAGTGAAAACCGCAACCGAATCGGTGCAGCCGTTTCTGAGATTAGCGTGCACAAACGCACAGACAAACAGCCAAAAATTCTAAAAATCATAGTTTTGTGTTCTATTGCGTTGATGAAAGCCCCCAACAAAATTTTTCTCATTTATCTTCCATGTACAGACAGCGATCGGTTACTATTTTATTATATGTATAGAAAATAATATAAGTTATTAAATATAGGGTAAAATCTGGAGGGAATATGCATTAAAAAATATATGTTATCTAATCAGTTTATCCATAGATATTCAAAAATAAATTACTGACAGTGAAAACAGAATAAGATTTGGTTAAAAAACGAACGAGATATAACAATTTTACGGAACTATGTCTATCTCACTCGCAAAAACGCTATTTTCTATGGCAAATGTATAGATGATGTGGACTTTGACGTCATCAGTACATATCGGACTTCTCTTTCTAATTGAAACTTTGAATTATCACATGTTCGCCGCTGATTAAGATATTTTATAAATTCTTTCATATTTGTTTTAGTGGTTAATAAGGACTTTATTAAGCAAATAAAAAAAATATGTGCATATTCTCCATTGATGGCAATTACTGTAGTTTCGTGAATAAAACACATGTTATTTCATATATCTATCGAGAGACTCTGCAACTACAACTTAGTTGACCGTGTTGCATGTCTCTGTGTGATTGCATGAGACAGCTAGGTGCGATCAAAGTTTTTGCGGGATAAATGTCCTCGTTCTCGATGGGGCATCAATCCTAAACATAATTTATATGGATTAGGCAACTATCCCCTATATGGGATAGTTATACCAAAATTTAGAGGTCCGCAAAAATCGTCAACACTCTGGAAATATCAAAGAATGTTTATTTCTTTCTTAAATTTGAAGATAAAGAACCAAAATAACTACCCGCTTTACAAATAAAGAATCTTACTTTTTCTAAAAAAAAATATAAAGTAATTTCAAACATCTACTCACTGCCTTAATCATTCTGTGTCACTGCTTATCTAGATACCTTTTCTTGCTGTACTTAACTTATAAATAGGCCTGTACTATTAACAAACCTACGTCGCAAAAAGAATGCGCAACACACACAAAAAAATCGATCAGATGAAAGCCCATGCGTCCGAATTACCTGTGTGTCTCGAAATACAAAATTCTTTTGTTTACATCTACATCTAATCAATTAACCTTCACATTTTCGTCAAGATTTTTTCATATTCACTAATTTCTGATTCCATACTAAATCTCATTACCTTAATTATTGCTTCGTAACAACACTCTATTAACGAGAATTACGTCTCAGAGCGTGTATTGGATTTTCACTTCAAGGTTTCCGAGAAAACTTAATGTGTTTATGAAATTTTCATGTTATTTTTCCTGACATAATTCGATAAAAGCCTTCGAAATTAATTGCGGGACAAGTCTAGTCAGCGATTCGAGAGATCGTCCTTAGATTTAAAATGTTAAGACACGCTATCAACTTATCAATTCAAAATAGGTACTCTCTTTTACACATTACATTACTAATCAAATAAATTATCGTTTTTTTATCCCTAATGGGCCAGAGTGAGCCTAAGTTTTTTACCTATTAAATTACCTATTAACATGATTGAAATTCTCGCCCATTTTCTTGATCGGCTTTTATAATCTGCGCAGGTAGAGAAGCGTCTGATATATTTAACTTTGTTCAAATTACTTAGCTCAAAAATCTGACACAAGTCAATAAGAAAGAAAGATTCAAGCAGGCTCGTATTTTAACATATCTCGCTTTTTGTTTTGATCTATGATTATGAAGATAGGCAGCTAAGCATTTTAAAAGATTTGACGACTTTCCCAAAACGAAATGGCACGAATAGCTGACTCTCCTAGAGGCGGCTAAATGGATTTCTATTTACATTTTTTATCAATCCTCGCTTTAATTTAAATCGAAATGGGTGTATTTTCTTCCTTGACGACAAGTTTATTATGTCTTTCAACCAAAGTTTTATTTATTTAGAAATGATGTAAATCATCGGATGCGCTTCAGAAACACTTCATCACCACAAGAAAGCAGAAGGACCATTTTAGTTTTTTTTCCCGCGCACTCAGGGGAGTGAGCAATCTTGGCCTAGGGTGGCACTTGCCTAGTTTGCTTAAAATAATCTATCATTGATTAGTATAATTATGAGATTCAGGCAAAGTTAGTAATAGGCACGTGATTGATAAGTAATATAAGTATAATGTAGTTTAAGTTTCCTTCAAAATATTAACTTAAGTTTTTCAATCAATCCAAGTTACTAAAATAAAGCTCGGTAAAAGCTTGTAAACACAATTTATTTCCTATAACGTCAATACCGATGCTAAACACTTCGATCGAGCCTTGGAATCTGATTTATTGCGTCGTGTGTATATTTGACTGTGAAAAATGATACGTGCTAGCTACAAGGCCGGAATCAGACTTGGGTTCTTGTGGGGCCCCTCCCCGTACCCCAGAGGTAGTCAGTAGTCATGGGTCTAATGTCACCAGGGCTGGATTACCTATCGATAGGGCGGAGAAGGATAGTCGGTATTATTTTCTTCAGCCCCCTGCCTCCCCATACCCGTCTTACGTACGTACTACTAATACTTTCGAACACACACACGAAAACTACCGTACAAATGTATAATTTACCCTCCGGCTGCCATAGCAACTAAGTTTCACAACTAGTTGCGATGGAATAACTTCTATTCTTCAAATGAAACTGGTTCTGATGTGACAGCTAGATAAAATAATGATTTGAAGGTAACGAACGATGGGTGGGTGGCGGACTAGCATGGTGACCACTACGCCACGGAGGTCGTCTTTTTGAATACTGACTATTTGCGCGGCAGTTTATTTATTAATATCATACTTAGATCGTTGATCGATCGTGATGTGAATGACGATGGAAACATTTGAAAGGTTCTAGGAAAGTCAAAGGCTGCCTGTCCACAGAAGCGGAGCTAGGTAGCGGAGCGGTGCGAGAAAGTAATGTGGAGTGGTGTTGTGGACTAAGTCTGTCCATAGACGGGGAGCGGAGTAGGCGGACTATGTTTTTCCAAACGCGGAGCTAGGCCACGAGCACGCGACTTCCCGCTTCAGGGGTAATTAACTAATTACCCCCGAAGCAGGAAATCAAGTGCTCACAGTATGACAACACTGTTATTTCCTTGTAATAAAGTGATATCGCCATATGAAATGCCCTTAGGTACACCATAAACACTAGTTACCTCGGTGAGTGTATTAAAAAGCTAAACTTGGACATTTTATCCAGCTTTATCACGTCATTAAAAGTTGAGGAAAAAATCAATTTAAGGAAAGAAAGAACCTGTGTTTTGGAAAAACTTGCAACGACTCGTAAAATAAAACTTCCACACCAATGTCCCTAAAGGTACACCAAAACACTTTACAAAGTTCTATTTTGTCATCATGATATCATCAAACGCCTGGTAAGTATCAAAAGTTGGAACTTCCAAGTTTTAACAATGAAAGCTTCGTGAAAAGTTCTACACGCTGCTTATTTACGAGTGCTTACACATGAGGACGTAATGTGATATCCAAGGTGTTTCAGATACGCAAAATAATACTTTAAGAGCACGCTCAGTTCGTGACATTTAACAGATTAGATAGAAAAGAAATTTCGAAATACGAAGCATAAATTTGATTCCGCTTACAAATTGAGCAATATATATCAAAATGTAAAAAAAAACTACCTAACCTGTTAAATATTACGGACACAGCATACCCTTAAGATATTATTTTGACTATCTGGAGCACGCTGTTTGCGGATAAAGATAAAAAAATGAAATCATTTATTTTTGTATTCCTTTATATAATGCGTGTGACTATAATGTATCAATAATCATTTAAGATATTGAATAAAAATTATATTTATTAATTTAAAGATAAAGCGACTGACTTTATATAAATCTTTATTTATATATATTGTCACTTGATATCAACTAGACGCGTACTTTACATAATAGTTTATTTGAAATGAAATGGGTTTAAGCTTGTATGCCGCAGTAATTTCAAATGATTTGTTAAATGTACCTCTTCGTTGATACATGACCAAAATGACGGATGATAACATAGTGTAAATATACCTACGTATTGTCGAGAGGCAACAACAGGCCAGTGTCACTCCCAGTTTAGGTATCGAAAATATACATACATTATTACTATGCACGCGGCGACCACTTTAAAGGGGAAAATTCAGTTACATGAATCCTTTGTCCAGAGTAATAAGAATGAAATTGGCTTGGAATGGATGTCTAGGTATCTAAACGAAGAGGTGAGAAGTCCTGACGCCAGCTAAATTAAACTGTAGCGCTAACCACTTATGTAGATATTCCTTTGAATTTCTTTCCTGAGTAAGACTTCTGTACGTGAGTGCTAGGACTTATTCTGTGACTTAGCCAGACAATATGAACTAGTTTTCATACCTATGCGGGAACAATACTAAAATCTCAAATTAAATGTTTAGCTGACAATGAGCACACAATTAGAATTGTAGTATTGAATTTTTTCTTCGGCATCCTGCATTAGTCCCATAGAAAAAGTTATTCAGCCTGAGACGTCCTACTACCACCAAAACGACGCGTACATTTATACGCTGTTATTATCAAAAAGTTTTTTCTATTACATACTTAACAAAATTCGAACTACAAAACATTAAAACTAAATAAAAACAGTGAGTGAAATAATAGGTATTCATTACGTCATCCCCATTCGACGCCAGATCGATCTTTCACGATAATTTGCTATATACAAAGGCGTCACAGTAATGAGGCAAGTGAGTAAGCTTACCAACACTAATTTATCTTGCCAAAAGGGACTGTCCTTACAAGGGAACGTTACATTTGTCCCTTCATAATTAGGATTTGTACTGTATTTCATTTAGACTTGTTTCTTGTAATAGCATAACGTAGTTACATAAATAGGTATTTTAAACAGAGTGGTGACGCCAGAGTAGATTTGGATTTGTAACCAACCCTTTCCTCTTCTATGGGTGACGTAAGAGGCTACTAAAATAGGTAACAGAGAACTTGCAGCTCTGGTAAACGACTTTATTCCATTTACTGCGATCACCAATTCACCTACCCAGCAAGATGATTATACTACACGTATATACTACTATTCTGTATTCATGCTGTAAAGAACATAAACCCAGACTTTTTGGAACGAAGCTCCTTTTCGGACGGCGGATGGTGGCTAGGCGAAAAAAGTGCATGATTTTTCCGTCACGCATTTAAGTGAAAGATAAGTTCACAAGTTTGACTATCTCGTCGATAGCTCGAGCTGATATGGTCGATGTTCTCGGTTTAAACTCAGTACACGTCAATATTTTATTTTATTGTTTAATTTATTATTATTAATAATAAAAGTGAAAGATTTTTCCGTCACAAATTAATAATTTACTAAGAAAGTAATTTGTTTCAACCGAGTGTTCCATGATACTCGCATTTTTTAAATATATAGATCTATGGCAAAGAAGATGAATTAAGGCCCATTAAGGCGATGCAAGTTTCTTGCCTGTTTCATACCATTCGATTGAAGCAATAAATGATTTGTATGGTAGACGTTTTGTATAGACAATGCAAGTTATCTATTGCTTTAGTTTAATTGTATGGAACAGGCATTAAACCTGCGCCGTTTAAATGGGCCATTATACTCATATTATCCCAAGGCCATAAGACCCCAAGGACACAGTGTGAAGGTAGGCTTGTAGGTGAAGAAGGGCGCCAAAATTACCAAAAAAAAAAACCCCAAAAATAGTGTGTCGTCACAATTTTGGCGAGAAAACTATGTGTTGCCTTTTAAAAACGAATATTTTTTTTCTTTAATGTCGCATCTAGATTATTTTACAATTAATCTATATATTATTTATTACTCTTTGCCCAACAATGGGATCTAATGAGCTATTAACTTAACTTAATCTATATAATGTCATCGGATCCTATTTGTTTTCAGAACACGTGCAGTATCCAACTATCCATAGAGTATCCATTGAGTTTCCGCTTAAAACTCCACTAGACCTTCTTTATGTCTGAAAAACCCTACGCATTGTCATAACTTCCCCTTTTTAACCCCAGGCCGAGGTAATGAAACAAGGCGAAGGTCAGGATCCAATGTTATTATCTTCCTGCAAATATTTAACTCAGATCGTCGTATTATTTATTTTATTCAGATATTTGACTTGGCTTTAGATATAATTACTGAAGTCACGCCTCATGCGTTCTAGTAAAATATAGACTAAAAAGCAAAATAATCCTTTAAGGCGAAAACAAGGCAGAATTGGCCAACTCATTTGTTATAAACTGTTTGATCGTAAATGTGGTGACCTTGTAATTGTTTTATGAACAATCGTTGATTGTAATTAGTTTAGTCCGTCCAGTTTAAAACTTGTTTCGGCCAAAAGAGGCTACTTTTAGCAGAAACGCGTTTTGAAGCTAGACCGACTACCAGTAATACTTTTAAAGGTTTACAAAGGTTTTACATAATAGTATTTTATGCATAAGAAAATATGTTTATGGGTTAATAAATACGAATGGCGCAGGTAACGATGCGAGCCTAGGCGAGCATAGTAATGGGACGCCATCGAGCATTTTTTGATGTACTTATACAACGTTGCATATAATGCCTTTTTAGAGACTATTTATTTTATTTTATTGGTTCATGTACACTTGAAAAATAAAACCTTATAAAAGTTAACATAGTACATAAGTGCTACTTATTTTTTTTTAAATTTCTTCCAGTAAGACCCACGAGAGGAAATGGGAAGAAAGAGGTAATTGGCGTATACAATACAAAAATAATAAATACTTACAAGAAACATAAATAAATTAATAAACATACCTACATAGACGTACGTAAAATAAACTTACATAAATACATAAATATATACTGATATATACAATTAATGAATACATAAGATAATATTTCTAAATATGATGATCAGGATGATAAAGAGAGATTGTAATCTTTTACTCGTTTCTTAAAAGTGGTTATGGTTTTTGATTCACGAATTTTTAGTGGTAACTGATTTCATAGCCTAACTGCTTGCATGGAAAAGGAGCGGGTATAGGTAGCGGAGGTATGAATTAGGAATTGAAGGATTAATTTATGGCTGGACCGACCGGGACGGGCGTTGACAGGCCGAAAGAGAATCTTTCACGTAAGTAGGGAGGATAGGAAGGATTGTACAGAACATTGAAGAGGAGGCAAAGGATTCTGGTGTTCCGGCGAATGCGGATGGGGAGCCACTTGAATTGTTTGCGAAAGTCGGATACGTGGTAAAATTTCCTTAAGCCAAAAATAAAGCGAATACACAAATTCTGCAAACTTTCAAGCTTAGTAAGAAGCTCTTCTGTAGCGTCAAGGAAACAAGCATCAGCATAATCAAGAATTGGAAGTAATAAGGAATGACAGAGGGAGATTTTAGTTCGAAAAGGTAAGAAATTTTGAAGAAATTTGAGAGAATGCAAAGAATAGTGTAATTTACGGCTTATCTCGGAAATATGGGCAATCCAACTTAAGGTTCTGTCCATAACAACCCCTAAGTTTTTAGCAGACTCAATGTATGCAATTGGAGAGCCATCGAGATATAAAGGAGATAAAGCATTTACGTCAACGGTTCTCTCATAATAACTACTACCAATAAGCATAGCTTGAGACTTTTTGGGATTAACTTTCAGACCAAAAGCCCTGACCTGACGCAAATCATTGTTCATAGCAGCAATAGTTGCATTTAAATCGGTAACAGGAAAATGCCTGTAAAGCTGAAGGTCGTCTGCGTAGAGATGAAAGTTACAGGAAAGAATATAAGTGATATGAAAGAATATGCTATATAATTTGTAATATGTTTTTAGTTTTAGAATATTTTAGCTCTTATTTAGTGTGAATTTAAATTTTATTTATGTGGAATATCTGTTTCTCCACTTAAAACAGGTGTTCTTCGGGATCCATTATTGGACCTTTGTTATATATTGTATTGATATTTCTTCTTGTTTAAAACACAAACAATTTTATATGTTTGCGGATGACTTACAACTTTATATTTCATGTAATCCAAAAGATGTACACTCATCTATTCAAATGCTTAGTAAGGATCTGGAAAGAATAAACCAGTGGTCTAAAAATAATTCGCTTCTTTTAAATACCGACAAATCCAAGTCTATAGTTATACGAGAGGCACAAAACACCAAATAACTGAAATTCATCCACGAAGCAACATCTCACCTTATATCAATTTTGATAGTTTGCTAAACATGTCCTCACGTCGTTACGTTCACTTAGCGACATTACATTTTTGAATTATAAAAAATCGCAAACCTTACTTACTAGATAAATTAGTCTGGTCCTCTCGATCTCGGCTCGGTTTACTCACCGCTAAATCGCACAAGTTAACTTCTTTTGAGTGAAGTTTCAAATACGCCGCAACAAAAATTTGGGACAATTTGCCCCCGCCACTTCGTAATCTCTCTTCTGTTGCCAGTTTTCGTAAACTTATTAGAGAATTAACCTTTTCGCGACAAATTGCCTTCTAAAACTAGCCCTCAAATTGCTTGATTAATTTCATTTTAGTAAGTAATATAATTTTAGTGCTTAAATAGCTGAGGACAGGAATATTTAGTTCATGATTTTTTAAGATTAATTAAATAGCCGGAGAGTAATGTAAGTACTGTGTGGTATCGTTATGTCGATGTTATATGTTAATTTGATTAAATACATTAATTTTTAAAAACATTTATTCATGGAAACAACATTAAATAATACAGTAGAAGCTGAAAACTTAAAATATTGTTAGATTATACTAAACTACAGATAACAAATTACACTAAATTATGAAACTACTTAAAATAATATATTTTACTAAAACTTAATTAAGTCTAAAAGGAATCAAAAATTTGTAAGTTATTGTTTTAAAAGCTATCTAACCTCTGAGTCACTTGGTACCAGTTGAAAATGACCGTTGTGATTCACACTGCAACACAAAGCTGAGCTGGCCGCCTTTTATATAAGTCTAGTGTACATAAGATTTTTGTTTGCCGAATAAAGATTTTCTTTCTTTCTAAGAATTTCGGTTCGCAGCCTAACGTTCTCGCTTCTCGGGTCACGGCGGCGGTTACAACTGGCTAATTAGGCATTATCTTTCACAACATCCACGTCTGGTTTTTATGGACGACGACTGCGAAGGAGCACGTTATTAAAACGAGGAAGTACGCTGAAAAAAATATTTCGACCACCTAGGCACCTTCCTCATTATAATGACATGCGATTTAGACATTGAGAGTTTTAGACGAGTTGTTACATAAACTGCATATTTGCGTTTGAGACTATTCGATACTTACTCATATTGTAGTCATATATGGAATGAGTTTACCTCATTTTAAAGAAATATTTCGTATTTCTGAGAACGCCTTAAAATCGTGCATAGTCAGACTTTTTGTTCGATTTGCTGAAAAGTGTAGTAGTACTTTTAATGGTATTAAGAAGCTTTTACTAAGTCTTAAATATTTTACTAAAACAAATACAATGTCACTTTTAACTACAGTAAATATTAAAGTAGAAGATAACTTGAAACTATATTTTTTTAAATAATGGAATAAAAATATATCGTATTCAATAAAAAAAATAAGAAAAATACTAAAACGAATGGTTACATTTTATTTTTGGATAGATTAACTGACCTTGCAAACAAATTAACTACTTCATTGACTGATAATAAAGTTATAAAGCCTACATTAAAAACGATTCTCTCATAAAACAGAAATAAAGTAACTAATAATAAATGAACCTGTCATAAAAAAAATGATCAGCTACACAGCTGGATCATAAATTCTGCTACTATTTTATTTTATAATAAATTATTTTATATGAATGGTCTGTTAAGGACAAATGTAGTGTTGTAAAATTATGGTTATTTTTGCAGCAGAAAATAAATCCTAATACATCTGTTTTATTAAATTACGAGTAAAACCCGGAGTAAGCAGTAATAATGTTTGTTTTAAGTACCTACCTATTATTTTTCCCCTGGGAATCGGGTGTGTTAAATGTATATACTTAATATTTTCTTTTATTGAAACTTTACAGTAAATTGTACTCAAGAAAATCAGGAATCGGCTATAAATAGGTTTATCTAACAAAGTAAGTTTACCTAATCTTATATAGTAAAATTCGAATCAAGTATGTAAACATATAGATACTGTATACAGATTTTCGATAAGCATATTATACAAACACACAAAAAATTTAAAAATAGAATCACTTAGTAACCCTTCTTCTAGAAAAATATAAAGATGAAAGCAAAATCAAAACCGACTCCACTCCACACTTATAAGCTATCTATTATATTACGTATTGTTAAAGAAATATCTATAATAAAAACTAGTATATATAAAATGTACATACCGAGATAAGCATGTAAGGAAAAGCCAGTATGTTTTCACAAGCGAGATTTAATTTATCAGGCCAATACCCGGCATAAATCAAAAGGCTGCGTGACGGGAAAGCTGAGCCTCGCATTCAACGTCCACTATTGTGCAGCGCCTCGACCCACGCCCGCTGATTGGTGGTTCAATTGTGTCAGCAAAATAATTGACACAGTGCAGTAAAATGGTTAATGGAATGAATTTTCGACGATATTATCTGTACTCTTCTTTATAAAAAATAGATAAGGACAAATTACAATCACTGAGCTAGCCTCAAAGTAAGTTGCAGCCGATCGTTACGTTTTTTTGTAGAAAAGTAGAAACTTAGTAGTAACTGATACGAAAAGGTCCCTAAACGTAGCGTGACTTCTGACGAGTGTCAAAATTTGTTCTCAAAAACTACTAATTGTGATCTAATTTCCAGAAGGTTTTTGTAAACAATCTAAGTATACTTAGCCTGAGGGCAATACCGTCAGTTTTTCGAAAATATCTTGTTTAGAATTTAATGTCGAAATGTTCAGCACATAAATTCTCACTAATAATTCCTGCATAAACTCAAATCACCTGAGGCTTAGACACTTAGTTTCGTGTTAATTATTAAGCGGAGCTTACACAGCCTGCTAGCCATTAACCATGTGGAAACATTTGTCAACTGTGTGCTAAGCCTAAAATAACTTACAGCGATTCCCAGTTATAATTAAGCTAAGTATTATGTACGTTTGTAATTTTAATACTGTGGTCATTATAATCGAGTGGATCGTGGTTTGAATCAGCAAGAGCAATTTGTAGCCTAATCGGTATCATAAACAAACAGTTATAAACACAGTGTATAGATGAAGAAAAATATAGGTTTTATATTCAACCTATTTGCTACATATTTTAAATCACTATTCATAAATAATAATATGGAAGTGAGGCAGTTGGTAAGTACCATTGAAGTCCATGACACGTATTTTACTTTTCTCCCAGACTGGTGTACAACGCAGTACAAATAGGGGAGATAATGAGACACCCTTAGGTAATAATACCAACAGACTGCTCACTATGTTTATTTGTTTATTGGGCCTGGTAGGCTCAAGGATACAAACCACATAAAATGCACATCAAGCTGCTACAAAAAAAAAAAAAACTATAGCGCCTTTTATTTTACATCAAAAAATGACAATATCATCTATTGGCATTTTGTTGAACTAATATTACTAAATAACTCTTTAAGATGTTTAACACTGGCATGGTCTGGGATAATTGAGTATTTCCTTGGGTCAAAAATAAATTATTTTGTAATGTTACGAAAATCACATGTCGGAAAATAATGGCACTTGTCTTTGGACCTATCGATTTTAACGTGATTTTAGATTTATTATTACAGAAAAACTGATAATAAGAGAGCTATTTGACTTCACGAGCTTAGCTGTGGCCTATGATGTCATCTGCCTGTACTTCATACAAATCCAGTAGAAAATGTTTGTTTTGACGTTTAGAAAAAAGTATCTGATTTTACTTGTTAGAAATTAGCGGACTGGGCAAAGGCCTCCCCTCTCCCTTCCATCTATTCTATCCGGAGCAATCTGCTGCCATCCACTCAAGAAACCCTCGATACTTTAATATACTGTGCTATACAACACATTTCTCTATACAGTTTGATAAAGCCGCAATATGAAGTAAACGATCATAATGGCTAATATAAATTCCTTTGCGTGCTGCTGCAATAAATGTCTAGACATTGGCATTGAACTAGTCGAACATCTTGGCTGGAGGTTCTAGATATTAATGAACTAGTTCATTTGCCAGGCAAAATAGAAACACCCCCATATTAAAGCGTTCTCCCCCAATAACTTTTGAACGACTCAACCGATTTCCATCAAACATGGCTAAGAACCATCTCCCCAGTCACGGATTTTTATAAAGCATTAAAATAGGTCTATTCGTTTAGGAGCTATATACACACAAAGACACGCTCAGGCACACAAGTACGTAAAACTTATAGCACCCCTCTTTTTGCATCGGGGGTTAAAACCAAAAATAAAAAACATTTATTTGTAGCATAGGCTTAAATTTTTTTTACTACGTTCTAAATCTATGATTTGAAGCATATTAATATTAAAAATGAAATTGTCCATGAAAGAAAAAACAAAACATGCTACTAAAATGGATAATCTCGTCGTCGTTAAATCGCGGGCGCAGCGAAGGACTCGAGGTTTACTTCCGAGCGGAGCGAGGGTGTTAAATACTTAAATCACGAGCGAAGCGAGGGATTTAGGACGAGTCCTGAGTGTAGCGACGGATTTAAGTTCACCCAAGACTTAAGACAGCTTTATCACCGAGGAAAATACTCAACTTTTCGTAACATTTGCGAAAAAATTAAGACAGTAAAAACAAAATGTACGTTGTAAATAAATATAGGTACGCAGAAAACTTGGCTGCCCTTTGCAACCTTTGCTTTTTCTTTTTGGAAAACTACCCTTAGTTTCTTTTTGGAAAACTAAGCAGCTGGTAAAAACAAACAATGATATGACTTGATTTAGTTTTTATTTTATGAAATTTAAGTGGTTTTATGGATTTTGCGGATACATGTTGTCGATTCATTATCGTTATTTTTTTACGCTTAACAATATAGAAAAGATTTCAGTTCAGTATAAATTTCGGTAAGTATTCCAAACTTAAACCACGTTCTACCTCTAGAGGATGAATGAAATTCAGTACAATTTTTTTTCCCTTTTTTCATTTTTGGTCTAGAGGCTGAATTTATAAGCGTTACCGAAACCTGATATTATAAGCGTTATTTGACTCCAAGAAACTATGACGTCATTGTCTATATTTATACATATCCCACGGAAAATGTTTGGTTTGAGTTGTTGGAAAGTAGCGAATTGAGTAGGCATGACTTCGCCCGATTAGGCATGATTTTTTTACATATTTCATTTGTATACACCAAAGCAGGAAATATAGGACCCATGTTTCGTACCTACGAGTTTTATGGACAATATTTGCTTTGACGGTTTCGTAACACTAAAAAGAGGGTGTGATATTGGTATATTTTGTCGGGAAAGTTAATATCAGGGAAATGCTTTCAGTCATCTTGTAGTAAAAATAAAACAATATAGAAGAGTTCGAAGGCGCATAAAACATGAAATATTTGGTGACACGTCGTGAGAAAAGCGACAATTTCTGTTTACGCTATACTTTGCGTTTTTACGAGGCTCCATAAAGTATGGGGATTTGCGAATCGTAAATTATTAAAGTTGCGCGTATTAAATGCTTCAATAAAATGTGGAGAATGGTGTGGTACCGAGATTTTGATGATGACAGTTTTATTAGTTTTAAATGCTAATATTTTTGTTTTACTTAGTTTATCTTTATTTTATTAGATCAAATATTAGATACTAAATAAAAATATAAAGTACTTAAACAATAATTTATCATAAACATCACAAGTTTATTATTAAAAATTGTAATGGAATATTATGATTTAATGAATGAATTTCGCTAATTAGTCAAATACACTCACAATAATACATTTTGTATAAACACGCTCGGATACATATTTTGTACTCACACTAATTCAATAAAAATATGCGAATTATTAGGCGGTTATTAAGCGGCTTATTAACTTTTATAAGTAGGTAGGTATTTAATTCGTTTCATAGTTTTATAGCTGCACTAGCCCAAATCCACTGCTATACAATTCTACTCATGTAATTAATTATTCCCGTATCTCGTTTACACCTACAAGTCAAAAAGCTATGTAGAAAACTTTTTGCTCTATCTCTGGAAGAAAGTGTAAAATATGATACTGCAACGTAACAAACAATAATAATTACCCGACTGCGCCAGAAGGAGGGTTATGTTTTTCGAGAGTATAGCCAGCTCGATGGATTTTAGCTTGAGAGGTGTTGTTAGATTTGTATTTACTGTAAGAGTGACAATGGGTATGTCAAAATAAAAAATAAAAACAAAATGTCGGATATTTGGCGTCTAATTCTAATGTTTGGCACGCTCTGCAGCCTGAACGGCTCGATGGATTTAAGTTCGAGATGTGTCATTAGATTCGTCTTAATTCTTAGAGTGACATTGGGTAAGTATATAAAAAGGCAGACGGGTTTTTTTTACTAGTGACTTGTTTTATAAACTCGTTGCAGAATTTTTTATTACATAGTTTCATATCATTTTTTAATCATGTTCGAATAACTCTGGTTTAGTGCTCATGCGACTCTGGCCGCTGTAAAATAGTCAACGACGTTGTCATAAAGTAGAGCAATAAAAGCGATATGAATTACTCTTTGTTTTACGGAAAATATAAAATCATCGGTAGACGTTACACAAAATGATGCTTATCACATACTTTAAGCGGACAGTTCTTGTATGTCAATGACGACCTCCATGGCGTAGTGGCCACCATGCTAGTCCGCGTGACAATATTATGCGATGACATGGAGCATCTAAGGCCATTTTCTTATTCCTAAATGGCCTTCGTAACGGTAGCAAAACGGCCGAGCCACACGTTTTGACTAAAATGTAAAGTATGTGAAGTTAGGCCTGGTAAAGTAAGGGCGCATAGATCAAGAATCTTGGCTCTACATGAGATCCGAGCACTTTTTCATAGATTTTGATTAAGGTGTTGTGTACAGCTTGTAGGTTTACAGCGGGTAGTCTTTAGAGCTTGGCCTTATACGAGATCTGATAACTTTTTCACAGGGTAAGCTATGTAGACTCGTCTTGGCAACATTTTTACATGAAAATGTTTTAGGTGGGATTTACTTTTCCTTTTAGTAGAAAGTACACATTTTAACAAGGTTTAATTTTTTAACTTCAAAAAAGGAGGAGGTTATCAATTCGACTGTATGTTCTTTTTTTTTTGTATGTATGTTACGCGATATCTTCGTCAACCACGTGGTCCGATTTTGATGATTCTTTTTTTATTTGGAAGCTTGTAGCAACAAGTTGATCCCATAATAATTTGGTGAAGATATGATGAAGATCTTTTGAGATATGAAAGCAACTCTTGAAGTCGTTTTGTTTTTGTTAAAATTGAATTATCAGCTATTTAACTTTAAGAAAGACGTCACAGCTTGCTATTTTATACAATACCCAGCAAAAAATTAAGTTTTATCGTAAAGAAATAAGCCTATTCGAATAGTGTACCCGTCTCAGACTCAAAAGCTCAGATATTTATTAAGAAACAGATACAAATTACTCGGTAAAGCCTAGAAATATGTGTCTGCCTGTAGTTAGCTACATTTATATAATATAAGTAATATAAGTTCAATGTATATCTAAATATATATAACTCAAAGGTGACTGACTGACTGACATAGTGATCTATCAACGCACAGCCCAAAGCACTGGACGGATCGGGCTGAAATTTGGCATGCAGTTAGATGTTATGACGTAGGCATCCGCTAAGAAAGGATTTTGATCAATTCTACCCCCATGGGATAAAATAGGGGAAAAAAGTTTGTATGAAACTTTGTCAATTTTAAACCGAACCTAAGAAAGGATTTTGATAAATTATACCCCTACGCGAGCGAAGCCGCGGGCAAAAGCTAGTATAATATAAGTTCAATGGGGCTACCCATCCGACCCAATGTTGTTGCGTCTTTTTGAGTATTTTTAGTAATATTCTGAGTAATAATGTTTAATGGTAATTCAATTTTTTCCTTCGGATTAACGTAAAGGGAAGTATAAGTCTCACTAGTCGATTAAAAAGAGAAAATGTTTTGATTGTAGCACCGTTTTCTGTAATCTCAATGATTTTTAGTTTGTTATTGACACAATAAAATAATAAATAATTTTATAGATTTTCCTTTTATAAACAAGTAATATTTAAAAGCATATTTTTAAACAAGCGTTTATCTAAAGTGCTCCTCAAGACGAATCAAACGATCCCAAACTCGATGGGGTTGCGTCGTTTCATTTCAGAGTTCCTAAGGCCACCTTCCAACTCCATCATCAGATCAGCTCCATGTCATCGCATTATATTGCATTGTCACGCGATACACGTATGTGTGCGAAATTTCAGCTCATTTAGAAACCGGGAAGTGGGTCGAATTTAACTTGCAAGATTTGATTACCGACAGACAACGGGACAGGTGAAACTAAATAAAACCTTGTAAAATATGAAAAATCTATACACCTATTCTTAATTGTCAATAAAATACTATAATATAATATCAAATAACATTTAGGAGAGGTAAAACATTTTCTTCTTCCTCCTGTTTCCTAAGGACGAGCTCCGTGGCGAAGTGGTCAACTTGCTAGTCCGCCACCCAGAGGTCCCGGGTTCGATCCCCTTTTTCAAATTGTCCTGGGTCTTGGATGTTTATCTGTATATGTAATTGTTATAAAATATAGTATCGTTGAGTTAGTATCCCATGACACAAGTCTTGAACTTACTTTGGGGCTAGCTCAATCAGTGTTATTTGTCCATATATATTCATTATTTATTTATTTATTCTTTTTGTATGGACGAGTGAGTACTTATAATTACATAATTACTCGTCCTATATATATGTAAAATTTAGATGCCTGCTTGTACCCACTTGCTCTTCTACATCTAGTCGGCTTTACCCACACTGGTACAAGAACAACCGAGTACTTATAGCTAATGAGCCCTTGTTGGCCTCCGGAGATGTGTATTCTCAGTTGTGTTGCTAGAAACAAAGGCTTTGGAAACTGCGCCTGGGGCATTGGGGCTCTTTTGACTGATATTTATTTTGTGATTAACTTGGATATAGTGAGCATATATTTATTTGAGTATGCACAAAACATAATTATAAATAAATATTTTTACAAAAATAACTTAAAATACTTAAATTGATTAAATCTTAATATTAATTTTGTGATTTTCTGATT
The DNA here is from genome assembly GCA_943193695.1 of Acrobasis suavella. NCBI lineage: Eukaryota > Metazoa > Arthropoda > Insecta > Lepidoptera > Pyralidae > Acrobasis > Acrobasis suavella. Next base: position 39,751,039 of record OW971928.1, read on the forward strand.
TTATATTTTGTTTGTTTGGATAGATGCGAAATTGTTAATAATTTCCAAGTAGAAAATATTACAAATATACCTATAAATGAATAAAATCACTGTTTGAAGTCTTTTCATTTATTTATTAGTACGAGTATCAAAGAATACGATAAATAAAGGTGATACGAATTAAAAGGTGACGTGAGGCCAGTTTTAAAACCACAGGTTTTAACTTCTTCTCTAGTTTGCACGATCTTCGGCATCATTAAATAACAATTGACATGCATGTCATCTTGGAGAAAAAAAAAGCGGAAAGCGGAACCCGCAAGGCAGCAAGTCTAATAAAGTCGCCAAAGCTAAATTGATAAGACAGAACACTGTTTTATTAACTGTTCTCGTCAGTTAGAATAAAGGAAATGATGGTATTTTTCGGTTTATGAAATTTATAAAAATTACCAAAGAAATGCATATACGGAATCTAAGTTTTGAAATGGGGGATTGTAGTGCCACTAATCTCTAAAGTAGTAAGAAGCTGTGACGTCATGGTTCTCCCACACTGCTGTTAAAAATGTTTACAAACATTTTCTAACACTGAAATAAAATAACTTATTTTTGTGATTTTGTTATTATAAGTATTTATTATTCGTTATTTTAATAATTTTTAGTTATAATAGCATTTTATTTTTAAGTTAATATGCATTTTTATAGTGTTAGAAAATGTTAGTAAACATTTTTAACAGCAGTGTGAGAGCACCATCATGTTAAAATAAAATGTGTGTGTGTGTCTTTGCGTTTTTATGTTCGTCAGATAAAAGAAAATACGTGTACATTTCTTATTGACCGAGAGAGCAAAGCGTCTCAGTTTCGAGATTGGCCTAAAATGCTTGTGTAAGCTTGTCTGACTGTCAGTTTGTCTGACTGTTTTCGCCTACAGGTCGCATTTGTCGTGAAATTTTGTGAGTAAGTTCGAAAATTATATATAATTTTTCCGTCGATTCAGGTCATGGAAAAATTTTAAAATGGTTTGTAATCTTTAAAAATATCATATATCAGCCATTTGGAAAAAAAATCAGAAATATCTTAAACCTTTTTTATTACTCTTATTAAGATGAAACTCTTCGTCTGTACAACTTTTTTATACAATAAACTTCAACGAGTCGGGGTGACTTGCGAGGACTAAAGCTCAGCCATTGTTTTAGTCATCATGCTTATTGTTTATTCAGGTCTAAAGGGACAGTACACTCCTTGATAATTGAGGACATTATACTAGACGTCCCGTCCTAAAAGTCTCAAAGCCTAACTTATAATGCCCTGATTGATTACCACTCTAGCTGATAGGAAGGCTTTAGTTAATGACTGAATTTCTGGGGACAAGTGATTGATCGACAAACCCAAAGCACCCGAAGTGATCAGCGATCTTAGATTTTACTTATTACACCTTTCTCGGCGGCAAATCTGTTTACACCAAAACAACTTTTTGTGTACAAGATACAAATACAGCAGAAGAGCTCCTATTTTTAACTGACTTTAAAGAAGAGGAGGTTATTAATTCGAATGTATAGGTATATTTTTACGTATGTTCCCCGGATGCCAAGACCGAATAGGATGAATAATTGAAAGGTATACATGTCTCATACAAATATTATTAAAAACGGTAAGGTAAGTAGTTTCGTGTTGAAATCGGTTTTTAGTTTAGAAAAAGAATATTTTGTCACTTAGTATGATTTTATCTCAATAATAGAATCGAGTAGTGATTAGTTTTTCTGCAAAATATATATTATATACTATACGTACACTAATTTGCCAAATTTACACTCAGTTCATTATAACATTATTTTTGTTATGCTCTCAGGTCCCTTTTTAGCAAATGTTTTGGTTTTCGAAAGTTATAAAGTTTCTGGAAATAAGAATAATTCGAGAAGTATTTCTAGCGAGTCCCAATTTATGAAATTCGTGAAACTGGTTAACTTTCCTCGAAAGGTTCAAGCTGTGGAACTCCACCGACGTAGGTAGGGGCCAAGTAAATAGGTTACCGTGTGACGTCAGCGACGATAGAAGAGAACGTCACGGTTTAGGTAGGTAGGAGGCACACTTACATAATTGTGGCAATCTAGGGACAGTTTAGACTTTCATTTGAGCTGAAGATTTACTTTATAGGTTTCCTTAGTATATTCTTCATGTGAAGTATTTTTAAGGTATTGCTACATTAAACATTCACAAATGTAGATACAGATCTACCTTGCTAGACTGTTCTAGCAATATATAAAATAATACCTTGTATCTTTTTTTGTGTCAACGTAAAGTTCAGGAAGGGGCTAAAGTAATATAAAATTCCCAATAATCAAAAAAATGCAGACTAAATTTAAAACAGCTGTGCTTGATTTTTTTAAGAGTTGAAAGAAAAGAAAACAATTCGTGCCAATAAAGTAACAGGAATATTTAAAATGTAACATTGTGTTAGTAAGTACAATTACTTAGAATTATATGTATTTTTTTTTTACTGTTGGGCATCTCAGTTCAATAGAAAAATATTTTGAACGTAATTATCTGTTATTGAACCTACCTACCTACCTACTAAATAAAGTAAGTAATATGTACTTAAAAGAAAGAAAAATATTTAAAAGATGATATTTATGCAAGAATTGAGAATCTTCATTTACTTTTAGAAGTCTATTATAAATTTTCTGCATCTTAGCTCGTTCTCCGTTGCATCCTCAGCTGGGTTGTTTCGGAGCCCGGGACGCGCTTTTCCGCTTTTTCTTCTACAAATATAATATGCATGTCATTTAGCAAACATGTCACAGACCTTGCAAAATAGAGCAGAAATAGCCGCAAAACTTTAAACGATCTTAGTTATACATTTCTTCATTTCATATAATTTATTTAATCTTAAAATGATTTGGCTTTAGTTATACTACCAACCGGTTGCCTGACGTCAATACTCTTTGAAAAAATTATAAGTACACAATACAGAAAACTTAGCACGCAATAGCTAACTGATGGATCGCTGTTTGAGCTCTCTTTCAATGTTGACACTATAACCTGCCTATAACAGCCTTCCAAACGATGTATAGCACTGAACCAATATTTCACTATCTATTGGATTACGAACTATCCAGATTGAATGTTGATGGATTCGTTCGTGCTGCGTAGAAATGTCGTGTAGGCGTAGGTTATGGTGGTGTCAAATAAATTAATAATATAGCGTTTTCACATAGGAACAATAACGATAAATCCACAACCCTAGATATCGTCAGTTTAGACAATAAGGATATCGTCGAACAATATCGGGACTACATCGATCGATGTCACAACAGCTGACAACTATCCGGCATTTACCCTATACAACTGATTGGATTGCATATTTTTTATGAATCGGCAGACCACTAAGAAGATGGCGTGATGATTTGGGCGAGTAGGTATATGGGAAAAATTAGACAAAGGTTTAAAAAACGGCGCTAATTGTCGTGCGCCGATCAATCGACGACGAAAAACAATATAATGTGAACGCGTTCTATGGAAAATATACCGATGAAATACCAGTCCCACGATATAGTGTCGTTATCGTGCGAATATTTATTGCCTTATGTGAAAACGATCAATGGCTTATTTTGCTATATATAAGCTTATTTTGTAACTTAACACAGAAACTAGAACCGCGAACAAATATCTGTAAAAATAATTACAAATATTTCCCGCGCTAGAAATTGAAGCCAGAATCTCAGGAGTGGCGGACTAGCGTGTTTACACCATGGAGATCGTTAGTTATTATCAATATTCGTGGTTGGACGTAAGTGACCAAAACTATTCTCTCAGATATTTCCAGCTGCATAGAAGCAGTTGAAATAGCTTGCAGGTTGTCATCTCATCTGGTACAGTTTCAAAAGCAAGAAGGAGTTCAACTGTAAAGCTACTTGTGTTAATCAAAACAAAAAACGATTTCAGGAATAGAAGGAAAAATAAACAAACCTACATACATATTATCACGCCTGTTTCCCACAGGGGTAGGCAGAGACTATGGCCCTCCACTTGCTACTATCATGAACGACCTTGTTTTAAGGGGGAAAAAAAGAATGATCAAGTGGTACCCAACTATGGTGGTTATTTCAAAATTCAACTATATGCGGGAATAAACGAAATGTGTAAGTCACTGAGAAACAGGGACGTGTGTGATTTGTTTGTATCGCCGGGCGGCCTACTTTCAAGGTGCCTTTATTTACCCGTCTGTATGAGCTATCATCTCATACATTTTAGCAAACAATTAATATCTACATAGGTAACAATATTTTAACCTACTTTTTAACTATATGCACAACTTAGCGATTAAGTAATCTGGGTCAATATGTCAATCAAATAGTGATCTTAGCGTTTAAGTGAAATCAATAAAACTAGTGTGAAGAAATCACTCGACGGGTTCGGTTATATTCTCTTCGGAGTTCCTCCCGCCTAGCTAGCAACCCTTCAGCTTAACTTAGCTTAACTTTCTGTGTGGTTAGCCCATACATATGGTCCTTCGAGCTAACGGTTAGCGGGACTTTTTGCGAGTTTACTCCTTCGGTCTCGCGTACTGTGAACTAGCGCGTGTGGATTAATTCGAGTTCATACGCTTTCCGCGTGACGTGACAGTTTTCATGAACTTTCGTTCCGTGGGACACTAGCATACTTCCGGGGCACGTGTTCGCGAATCTAGGAACACTCCTCGCAGCTTTAGCTACAGCAATTAGCTTCAGGAACTTTCATCGTGTTTGCGTGGGTTGTAAGACGCGCAAGCTGCAGATAACAAGTAAGATCTTTCCTGTATATTACTAACCAAGCTATTACAATGTCGAACGTCCAAGCGGTATTTGACCGCCAGAGCGAGCTCGTTGCCAAAATCCAGCAAATTGGCACCAACTTCAACAAGGACTCAACTCATAGAAAAACCTCAGAGTATTTACAGCTACGTCTAGAGACCTTAGATAGCCTCTGGGGAGAGTTCGAACTTAATCATGTACGGTTAGAATCGTTAGGTACCAAAGATCAAAGGTATTTTCAGGAATCTATCTTTGAGCGAACTAAACAATATTATACTGAGCTTCGTGCGAAAATAGCTAAGCACGAACCGTACAAACAGCCCTCTGGATCGCGCCCAGAGGAAAAAGATAATGTGGGTAAAATTGATGAGCTTTTATCACGTCAAAGAACTAATTTCCGAGCATTCCAGCGTATGATATCTAGTATTGAGATTAGTGAAATTACAGAAAAATGGGAACTAGATGACGAGCTTAATAACTTTTAATCTATCTGGAAGAACATTGACAAATTACATTTAGATATAGATAATATTCTGGGAGGTGAAGATGAAGTGTATCTTAATGAGTTTTTAAAATATGAAACAGAATTTAAGCGGATGAAAAGAGAATTAAATCAAAAACTAGCTGCAACCTCTCATTTACAACATGCTACTCCTTTGTTAGAAGTTCCCGTTTTTACAGGCAGGTACAATTTTTGGCCCACTTTTTTTGATCTTTTCTCTGAATCAATTCATAACAATAAATTCCTGCCAAAAGCGCAAAAAATGCAACATCTGAAAGGCAAGTTAAAAGGAGAGCCTGAGCGTCTAATTCAACATTTAAATATTTCAGCTGAGAATTATGATATAGCATGGGAAATACTGACCCATCGTTATAATAATACGCACTTATTATTCACAAACCAAATAGAAACTTTCCTTAATCAACCTATAAGCAAGCCGACATCTCAGGATATCAAACGACTTTACGATACCTCAACTGAATGTATTCATGCAATTCATAATCTTGGAGTGGATACAACAACCTGGGACCCGATTCTCGCTCATCTTGTTGCTAAGAAATTGGACAGCGAGACTTTAATTGATTATAAGGCAGCGCGCAAGTCCCCTAGGGATCTAGCTTCACTAGACGAATTAATGCAGTTTCTCGAGAGCAAATACATCGCACTTGAACCTAGTACACAAAGATTTGAAAAACAACACTCGTTTAATCCCTCGAGACAAGCTACCAATTCTTCTAAACAACATTTTAGGAGTTCATATAACAATAACAGGTCACCGTTCAGAGGATTTCAAGCTGCCCATGCGGCGCCACGCATTAGATGTCCTTTATGTAATTCGGATCATGAGCTCTACAAGTGTTCTAGATTTATCAATATGTCCGCTGACCTCAAATTGAAAACGATTGCGCAATTGAAACTCTGTAAAAACTATTTATTTAAACATAATGATAAATGTATGTCAATAAAAAAATGCAAATACTGCAACAACGCGCATCACACAAGCATACATGATTGTTATTCTGGGTCACCGGTACAAGGTGCGTCTTTCACAGCTGAGCAACCTCTACCAAACACTTTAACTTCGTCGAATCGTGTCGTCACCAATAAATCCTTTGTCTCCAACAATGTCTGCGCGACTGATGAAGAAGTCCTATTAGCTACAGTCTTACTAAATGTCAAAGCAATTGACGGGAATTATGTAACCTTACGTTGTCTATTGGATCAAGGTTCCCAGTTAACTCTAATCTCCGAAAATGCAGCTCAACGATTAGGATCACCTCGGCGTAGGTTTAGCGCATCATTAGCAGGTGTCGGCGTCAGTCCTAAACATAGCAGAAGTATAGTTACTCTAGAATGTCATTCAATCTACGGTGACTACAGCTTCATTACCGAAGCAGCTGTTCTCCCTCGTTTAGTAACGGATTTACCAAATGTCTCATTTTTAAAACAATCATGGCCTCATCTCCAACACATGAGGTTAGCTGATCCCGATTACAACATCTCAAAGCCAATCGATCTGTTATTAGACGCTAGCGTATACTCCGACATTATTTTGAGTGGATTAGTCAAAGGTGCTCCAAATATGCCGATAGCTCAGCAAACAAAACTTGGTTGGATCCTGTCAGGTACCGTGAAGACTTTCACCTGTAGTGTAGTCATTAACGATTTGGAGGAAATAGCTAAATATTGGGAGATGGAGGAAGTTCCCAGCACAGCATCCGAACTTAGTGAAGCAGATAAATACTGCGAAGAGTATTATCAGGCCACTACTAGACGCCTAGAAAATGGTAGGTACGAAGTAGCCTTGCCTATGAAAAGGAATTATAAAGAGTTTCTCGGCTTGTCAAAGGGAAAAGCTATAGCACAATTCAAGCACTTAGAAAGCAAGCTAATTACAGATAAAACATATTCAGAAAGCTATATACAATTTATGAACGATTTTCTACAGTTAAATCATATGCGCCTAGCGGGCCCTGACGAAACCCCTAAATGTTATCTTCCTCACCACGGAGTAGTAAAAGCCGATTCAACAACTACGAAATTACGAGTGGTCTTCAACGCGTCGTCAAAGACTAGCTCTGGGTTTAGCCTAAATGATCTTATGGAATGCGGTCCCAATCTACAGCAAGATCTACCAACTTTATTGTTAAACTGGAGGAAATTCAAATATGTCTCCAGTTGTGACATTCAAATGATGTTCCGTCAGATTGTGATGAGACTTAGTGATCAACGTCTTCAATCCGTTATTTGGAGGGAGCATCCCCTTGAACCACTACAGGAATATCTTCTGACTACGGTTGTATACGGGACAAAAGCAGCTCCGTTTTTAGCTATGCGAACTCTAAGGCAGATCGCCAACGACGAAGCAGATAAATATCCTATGGCAGCCTCAGCTTTAAAAAATAATTGTTATATGGACGATATTCTGTGCGGAGAAGATACAATTTCAGCCACAAAGGAATTACAAAACCAACTTATTGCAATTTTAAAAGGAGCAGGGATGAACCTACGAAAATGGTCCGCCAATGATCCTCAGTTATTAGAAGATTTACCATCTGAACAGCTAGATAAGCCATTCGACTTTAAACATCCCGAAACTAGAAAAACATTAGGTCTGCGGTGGATACCTACCAACGACTCATTCGTATTTTCTTACGACATTGGTACGCCAAATAAAATTAATTCCAAACGACAGCTCCTCTCAGCTATATCTAAAATATTTGACCCACTAGGCTGGCTTTCACCTGTAACAGTTAGAGCCAAACTCCTCTTTCAAAAAACTTGGGCTACTAATATCGGATGGGACGACGCTATCCCTTCAGATATCCAAATAGAATGGCTTCAGCTTCAGCAAGACTTATCAAACATTAGCCAATTCGTAATACCACGATACTTAGGCAACTTAAATGAAAAAAATCAATTACATGCATTTTGCGACGCCTCGGAAAAAGCTTACGCTTGCGTTGTGTATTTAGTGGCACGCGATAATAAAGGAGAGTTCACAGCGAGACTTGTAACAGCTCGTACGAAATTATGCCCTATGAAAAAGAAGATTTCATTAGCACGATTGGAACTATGTGGCGCCCTACTTTTAGCTCAGCTGATAAAAAATATTAAAGGTTCATTTGACGTTACGGAAATTTTTGCATGGACCGACTCTACCATAGTTTTGGGTTGGCTTCAAGGCGACATTAATCGATGGAAGCCTTTCGTAGCCAACAGAGTTCAACAAATTAAAGAAATCATACCAGCTGACAGGTGGAACCACGTAAAATCTGAGGACAATTCTGCGGATTGTGCTACTCGCGGAGCTACAGTCGCTAAATTACAAACAAGCTCTCTTTGGTGGAAAGGACCAGAATGGTTAAATAATTTTGATGCAAATAATATTAAAAAGCAAACTTATAGCGCACCTTCATTGGAAACGAAACAAGCCAGGGTGAACGTAGCCTTACAAACAAACTCGGATTTCATTGATAATTTATTATTGAATAACAGCTCCATCACACGTGCTGTAAACATACTAGGTTGGGTGTTACGTTTCAAGGCCGCTTTACGTCATACTACGAGGAACCATGACATCTATTTAACAGCTGATGAACTAGATGACTCATACAAATTTATTATTAAGCAGGTGCAAAGAAGCGAATTAAGAAGCGATTTTTTTGACATTACAACCAAAGGGCATGTCCGTCCTAATAGCAAACTAGCAAGTCTCCATCCATATCTAGATGAGGAAGGAATACTGAGAGTAGGAGGCCGTCTCAGCTACGCCAACATTGGCAACAAGTCAAAGCATCCAATTATATTAAGTAGCCATGGTCGATTCACTAATCTTATTATCGAGCAAGCACACGTCACTACGCTGCATGGAGGTCCACGCCTTACCCTGTCATATATAAGAGAAAGATATTGGATTATTGGCGGGATGAGAACAGTCAAGCGACAGCTGCGTCTTTGCGTTAAATGTCGACGCTTTAGCAATGATAAACAGCAGCAAATCATGGCTGATCTCCCTCGAGCAAGGGTTACACCCTCTAGGCCCTTCACCAACACAGGTTGCGATTTCACTGGTTATTTTGATCTTAAATTGAACAAGGGTCGAGGAGTCACAACATATAAAGGATACGTCGCTGTTTTTATCTGCCTGGCGACAAAGGCTGTTCACCTTGAATTAGTGACAGATCTTAGCACCCCAGCGTTCTTAGCAGCTTTTCGTCGTTTTTGTGCGCGGAGAGGGATGCCTCGTCACATGTATAGTGACAACGGAACAAATTTCGTGGGAGCCAAACGCGCATTAGACAAAGAATACAAAGAAATCGTAAGGACGATTAACCAAGACTTCTTCAGAAATCTCAGCGAATTTAACATCGAATGGTCATTTAATTGTCCCAGCTGGGCTTCAGCGGGTGGTATTTGGGAAGCAGCAGTCAAAAGTTTAAACGGCATCTGAAGCGTGTTTTAGGAGAACAGAAACTCACATATGAAGAGTTTACTACTTTACTCCATCAAATAGAGGCTTGTCTAAACTCGCGGCCTTTATATCCCTTGACAGAAAATCCTGAAGATTCGTATCTTACTCCAGGACATTTTTTGATAGGCGACTCACTGTTGTCAAGGCCTCAAATGGACCCAGACCACCTTAGCTTACCAACGCGTTGGCAACTCGTTCAGAGCATGAATAAACAATTTTGGAAATTAAGGTCAGCGGACTATCTCCAGCATTTACAAGAACGGTCTAAATGGAGGCAACCTATCAAAAACTTCGATGTTGATGACATTGTCTTAATAAAGGAAGATAACATGCCCCCTGGCAAATGGGCATTAGGTAGGATCCAGGAACTACATCCCGGCAAAGATGGATATGTTCGAGTGGTATCTCTTAGAGCAAAGGGTGGTATAATTAAGCGTCCTGTAACAAAACTTTTACAACTACCCATATCAAATAAAGAAATCGATATTCCTCCCAACAATGAAACAAAACAAATTGTAGAGCATGAGCCAAGGCCAGCACCTGTAAGGACAAAGAGAAATCCTAAAATATTTTCAAACTTTATCACACTTGTACTTCTACTACTAGCTTCTTTTATACCTCCGTCGGCACAAAATAACGTTTCGACAACTTCACTAAATGATAACAGCTCCTTATACTTCGATAAGATTTCAAACATAAAGAATATTCGGGATGAATGGAAGCTAGTTGTTTACTACAACCTAACCAACTACTTTCAAGCGATTGAAGATATGGATATATACATTAATAATCTAACAGATATAAGCTTGGCTATGAGATGCAGTTCCCCATATCGAAGAATATCTGAGCAGCTAGCACATGAACTAACGGAGATTGAGCATTACAATCAGCTATTTTTGAGCTCCAACAACAAACGACAAAAAAGAGGATTAATAAACGGTGTTGGTAGCGTAGCAAACTATCTATTTGGAGTACTAGACGATAACTTTGCACAACAATACGCCAAGGACATTGAAAGGGTATCCTCTAACGAGAATCATCTTCAGCAGCTTATAAGAAATCAAACGCTCATCATTGAAGCCGAATCAAACATTGTGAAGCGCAACGAGCACATAATGAATAAACAATTTTCCCTCATCAAAGAACATTTAGAAGAAGCTTCCTATGAAGTAAACCAGTTACGTTCCGACATAAATCGAGGTCTTTATTTTACAGCTTCAGCCCTATCCGCTAACATCATACTCGAGCACATAAGACGAACGCAAGATTCTCTCATCAACACTATCACCGATATTACTCACGGTAGCTTTGATACTCACCTCCTATCTATAGAACAACTGGAAAAGCAAATTCAATTTATTTCCAACCAGCTACAGGGTGATCTCAAATTAGCTGTTGAAAAGGAAAACATTCTAGATTTTTACAAAATGATTAAGGTATACGCTAAGGTTCATAGAAGTTACCTTATCATTGAAATAAAGATTCCTATTGTCAGCGAAGAAGTATATGAACTCGACAAAATCATTGGCATACCGCAGAGTAATGGAGCTCATTCGTCTATTACCATATCTATGTATCCATATTTAGCGTTTAACCTTCATAAAGAGAAGGTAGTATTCCTCACGGACTTCGATCTACAACATTGTCTGCACGCCTCGGACGAATATTTGATGTGCAGCTTAGACAAGCCACATTATAACTTAGATCTTCAACAGCACATATGCAATATCACTTTAATTAATGCGGAAAAAATATCATCACCTTGTATCCACGAGCAAGTGCCATGTATAAACAGATGGATCAAGTTACATCGCCCGAACATATGGCTGCATTCATGTTGCGGCAAATGCAGCGTTCGCATATTTTGTCCATCCGAGGTCATTACTAAAACGTTGACAGGCAATGGCCTCTTCACTTTAGGTCAAGGTTGCACTTTAAAAAGCGATTCCTTCATCATTTACTCTCACAATAAATATCTGAAAACACTTAACGTCCAACCTACATTCGAAGCCCCAGAGGTATCCGTCTTGAACACTCTCATAAATAGCTCTATACCAACATATGACTTTACTACAGAAAATCACGAACAAATCTATCATCAGATAAAGGACGAGATAAATAATCTCAAGCAAGCATCTTACCCTGATCTTACTTTTCACGACTTCCACCAGTATGCAGTCAGCTATTCGAGCCTAGCAATAATACTAACATTGGTAATCGTAGCTATATGCATATTCGTAAGAAGGAGACGCCGTCGCCAGCACCCAGGAACAGCAGTCCTCCCTGTCTCAAGCAGGGCGGGCACTTCAACGAGCAAAGACAATTATTTCGGTCTTCGTGTGCTTAATAGTGAAAACCGCGTTTCGTGTTGTGAAGGTCGTGAGTGCCACAAGTGTGTGAGAGGGAGCGTAGATACCAGTGTAGAGTATAACTCGCCTCTGACGAACCAACCGCACTTTGTGTCTATTCCTATTCCAACGGACAGGTATGGGGAATCGGTGCGACCTAACAAAGACAAATAGGCTTATCAAGAACTTAAACAATGACACTAACTTTAATATTTTGGTTTTACTACAACATTTCCAATCCCTCACTGTATTGTTTATATCATCTAGCGTTACTTTTCAGCTTGATTTTAGTTGCTATTGTAGATATCATTTTATTCTAGATATTAAGTAAGTAGTTGTCCTTGCCTCCCTTTGAGTCGGCAAGATGTATGAGCTATCATCTCATACATTTTAGCAAACAATTAATATCTACATAGGTAACAATATTTTAACCTACTTTTTAACTATATGCACAACTTAGCGATTAAGTAATCTGGGTCAATATGTCAATCAAATAGTGATCTTAGCGTTTAAGTGAAATCAATAAAACTAGTGTGAAGAAATCACTCGACGGGTTCGGTTATATTCTCTTCGGAGTTCCTCCCGCCTAGCTAGCAACCCTTCAGCTTAACTTAGCTTAACTTTCTGTGTGGTTAGCCCATACACCGTCACTTCCAGGCCTATGGGTACTTATTTATCAAGTTTTTCACTCATTTTTCATGAGTAGAATGTTGTGCAAGTCCTTGCAATATTTTATGCAACAGATGTATAAGAAGGTTCATAAAATGCGAGTGGCGAACATCGTAAGAAGACGCCATAGAGCACCTTCCACATCCATCACGATGGTACATCAACCAAAACCCCAACAACCTTGGAACAGGGCAAAGAACTATGTCAATCAATGAGACAGTCAGTGTATTAAAAAATTGTATTCACCTTGTATTTTTATTCTTTTCAAACAACATAATCACAATTTAAAAAATCATTTGCTTTTTTTTAAATTAAGTTAAAATTGATATTAAGAGATTACGTAAAAACCAACAAAAAACCGTTTTTCACGTTGGTCAGCTAATTTAGGACTGCTGAAAGGTCAAAGGCCGGTTTAATTTTATTTTCACTATAATTGGCTTTTATGCAACCTTTTGATCCCAGTTTTGCCATTCCTTTTTTCTGGTTTGATATTATGTTTACTGAAATGAATAAAATACAATTTAAATATTGTTATAATCATTCTTATTTTTTCGTAGAGAGAGCACTTCGAAACACCTTCCAGGCATTTCCTGGTAAAATAAAAGTCAACATTGCCTCTTATTAATTCTGTGACATTGCTTCAAAGTTAAGATCTTCCTACCTAACTTACAAAGCATATAGATTATTTCACAACAACACCAACAAGAGCATTTCCGAATTTACTGAAATTCAAGCGATATTATTATTGTTATCTTTCCATACAATTCGAGTGTAAATAAAAGCAAATGAAAAGCGATTTTATCGAGAAGACTAAAAGAAACGTATTGAAAATACAAATTCAAATACCACGTACTTTTCCGAATAAAATTATGTTGCCATCACTCCTTCCAAGAAGGGAAGTCATTATGTCTCCCTTTTACCGCCGCTGCTCAGATCCGGAAATTTTGACGACGACCAACCTTATTTAACTGACAACCCCGGAATAATAAACAGGATTAATTTGAGAAAATAACGTTCGCGTGATTTTGTCAAGGCACGTTTTGGAGTGGGTGATAACCTCTGAAGCTGGAATCTAGTTAGAGAATATGTTGTGATCACGTTGAAAATTGATATAATCAAATAACATTGTCTATAGGATTTGTATAAAATAGTACATCGTGACGTCATAGTTTCTTGGAGTCCAATAGCGGTCACATCACATTACATCACGTTGAAAATGAATATGATCAATGAAAAGTGACATTATTGTGTAACTTTTTATTTTCTTAACAGTACCAAATAATCTATTTTTGACCCAGGATACTACCCAATTTGATGTAAGTATTTTTAAACAATCTTTATATCAAACTGAAATCAAGCAATTTCGTATTTCCTTAAAGCCTTTCATGTGATGAATTATTGATCAGTTAAGATACGAGATACACGATTGGTTAATCTTTACGAGGTATTTGGTTTAAAGTGAAATAGGTATGTATTTTCGATCGACTTTGAGAATATTTCATGGTGTGCTTGTCTGGATACAATAAACCTTTTATAATACGAAAAAACCTGTTGTACCCTCTCAAATTGTATTGGGATCATTCAAAATAGAGGATAGGCCTATTTTATTTGTGTGAGACACAAATCTAATCTTAACCTGTCCGGAGTAATTTGGGTCTTATGACCCTCTGCTCACCCTAAAAAGAAAACATTAAGACTATCCTTTTCTTATTTATACAATGTGGAAGAGACATACCCCTAATAAATCAACCACGGGCTATACAACATTACTATATAGTATAATGAAATAAAAAACAACGAATTAACAAAAAATAAATTCGAATATTCCAATTTCCCATACAAATTGCCCGAGAGAAAAAAAAATTCAACATTTTCATTATGCACCCGCACACTATTGTATGAAAATGTCGGTTCAGACGACACGCGCATGCCGAGACCATGCCAAAATTTTTGAAATTTATTGATATATTTTGAGTCCTATCATACATAAATACAACTCAAACTGCAATAACCGAAGTTAAAATGCGCACACGCTAGCCTTGCCTCCGCCTTGCGCCCGCCCTACGCTCGCCCTGTCTGCACTTCGAAAATGCAATTTGAAAATATTATGTAATGATGTGTAATAGGACTCAAATTATATGCAACAAATGCAAACCGCCCTTGTCGTGCGCTAGGCGTGGGGTTGGCGTGCGCGTGTCGTCTGAAGTTACTTCGTTTTTATAAATATTTGTTTAGTAAATTAATACATTGTTATATCTTTTTAGGCATTTGCGAGTCGCAACATTTCTGGATGACCTTTTATCGCAAAAATAGAAAATATCTCGTAAAACAAGTTAAGGTCGCGGTCTAGTTTAAACAACCATCCTTCGAGGTCACGGGCTTTCAGTTTGAAGTTACAAAGAAAAACAATCTATGCCACACTTTGTAGCGGCGCGTTACTGCAGATTTAGCACGCGTATCAATATGGATATATGTATTTTTATATTAGATAATGAATATACATAGTGACAAGACAGAATTTAGATATCTACATAGTTACATAGTAGGAGTCATATTTACTTCGTTTACTCGACACATAATTGAAGGGGTGAGTGAGAGAGGCTTAGTCAAAATCTTTAGAAAAATGCAATATGTATATTTTTTTAAGATTTCAGTATGATAGAAAAGTATTCAGCTGACCGGACATTTTATATGAGGATGTTTGATTTTATGAGAATCCTGCGTTTGCTCTTAAAATAGTTTAAGTAAGAAAGAAAGAAAATAAAATAATTTATTTGATATATCACAAACACGGTTTAACAATTATAATAACAGTTCTCAGCTATTAAATAAATAATAATTTGTGCCTATATCAAAATGGCCTCCTCTCAGCATAATGTTATGGTCTTCTGACCACGTTTATATCTGATATACTTAGGTAGGTACGTAAAGTTAAAGGGAGTGGAATGACTATATTGCACACAAAAGCAAAAAAAATCTAATACGTATTTCAAAATTTGAACTAGTTGTATTTTGGTATTTAACGATTATGTATGCTCTTAATATTGAGTTTCGTTGAATAGAACATGCATGTACTTATAAAAAAGCAATCCTTTGTCTATTTCCAACAAAGCTATCCAAGAAAATACAACAGAATTGGCAAATCGCTCCAGGCAAGATAGAATCAAATGCGACGTCGATTTAACTGAACGTAATTGCTTTTTTGCCGAAAATAACTTGTTGAAATACGAGTAATGAACGTTTTCTTTAATAAGAGTTTCGGGGCTCCTTTTATTGACAAGCTTTATTACAAGAATGAAAAATTTTACCATGAACGTTAATTATAGTAAATGATCGTTTCACCTTTTCCCTCTTATTTTTAGGGTTCCGTAGTAAACAAGGAACCTTTATAGTTTCGCCATGTCTGTCTGTCTGCCTGTCTGTCCGTCCGCGGATGTACTCAGCGACTATAACAACTAGAAAGCTGTGATTTGGCATGGGTGTGTATATTAATTATACGAAAAAAGTGGTAAAATAAAAAACTAAAAAATAAAACAAAATTGTGTAATTTTAAAGAAATTGCAATTATCTAGGGTTATAATAGGTTTCCGACAATAAAATTATGAATTTTAAAGATAATATAGTGTACTATATCATATTTCACCATCAGTATGGAAGACTTCTACACTCTTATATTTTCTTTTCAGTTCATAATTTTACTGTGAAAACGAATTGTAACCCTAGATAATTGCAATTTCTTTGAAATTTCAATTTTTTACCTAAATCTGACATGTCGTTTTAAAATAAAACGTAGACTACGTTTGTATGGAAAAGTCTAGGGTAAGGGGGTTCTTAAGAGCCACGGGTCCGCTACCTCACCAAGGAGATTGACGAGGTACTGGTTTATACACAGAGCGACTGCCGTTTGACCTCCGCAACCCAAAGGGTAAACCAGAACCAATCCTTGGCTAGGTTTGAGCAAACGCTAGATGGCGTTCGGGACAGTGCACAGTTTATATGTGCCTTCCGAAACATGAAATCATCTTTTCGGATAATCAGGTGATTCAAGCCTGCAATATCCTAGCCAGACTGGAAACAACTATTTACAAAGTATGCTTCCCAGTGGGATTCGAACCCACGACCTCCGTCACAACGCGAACGCCTAGACCACTGGACCACGGAGGCAAGCAATGTGTATCTATTACCTTTATGAGCTAGAGTACTAGTCCAGGAGCCAGTAACACTGAAAGTCCAGTCATAGCGGAATAAAAAAAATGTATTTAAATAAATAGAACATAAGTAAAGGAATAAATTAAGCTCGGTATGCGTGGAATCCTATTGCCGAAACAATGTATAAAAAAAAATTAATTTAAAAAAATGGAAAAATGTTTTACCGTCATCACGGATATTATTTGTTTATACATCTCGCAAACCACCACCATAGAGATAAAAAAATCTCGCAAACCACTTTTTCTTGCCGGAAGGGTCTGGCATACCTATTTGAAGTGTGTGATGAGGGCTAAAATTTGTCCATCATGCCGGAAACCTTTTTTTATTTTATTCATTTTTATGTAATTTTTAAAAATAACTCTTGGTATGCGCGCACAAAAACTGCCGGAAAAATCCCACATACTATCTTGAAGTGCATAATCTATATTAGCATCTCCTCCAAAATGTACGATGTTCAATACATTTATTTTGGAGTAAATGCTTTTTGCGAATAAGATGTCTTTTTCTCTGCTTAGATTTAAAAGAATATGAGGATTAATATGATTTAAGGAATAATAAGAGAGTTTTTATTTTAGACTAGCTGATGCCCGCGACTTCGTTCGCGTGGACTTTATGACTCCGGCGTATAAATATAAATAAAAACTAATGAGAGAGAGAGAGAGAGAGAGAGAGAGAGAGAGAGAGAGAGAGAGAGAGAGAGAGAGAGAGAGAGAGAGAGAGAGAGAGAGAGACAGAGGGAGAAAGTACTTGTAACAGTGTTAGGAGTTAAAAGTCAATATTATTTTAATTCTTTCCTTCGGGAGCCATTATGAAAAGAGCTGAAGTGTTACTAACCCTGGAGAAAGCCACAATAAGTAGGCCATGCAAAAAACCAGTCCTTAGATCGACATCAGCAGCTTTAAGCCTCTAAAACTGTGACTTATTTTCATAGCAAAGCAAGTTAACATATGGAACTGTGTATTTTCAAAAGGAAAATTGTTGGGGATGAGTGGCATACGCGGAATAAATACAGTTTCACTGGCATCACTCACTTACTGTGAGCTTTAAGTGTCTCAGCAGACTATGCCGAAGTTTAGTGGCTAAAGTTCAGTGTCTAAAGTTCGGTGGGGATGACACACTAAATAAGCTGAAGTTCAGCTGCTGAAGTTCGGTGGAAACGCCGGACAGTAGTGATGTGCCGATATGAGAATTTAATCTTCCGTCTTTGGCGTGTCTGCGGCGAACGGAAACGGGAGCGGAAGAGGGAACGGAAGTGGAAGAGGGAACGGGAACGGGAACGGGAGCGGAAGCGAAAGCGGGAGCGGGAGCGGGAGCGGAAGCGGCAGCGGTGGCGGCAGCAGCGGCGGCGGAGGCGGCGGCGGCGGCGGCGGAGGCGGCGGCGGCGGCGGCGGCGGGAGCGGGAGAGGGAGCGGGAGCGGGAGCAGGAGCAGGAGCGGAAGTGGGAGTGGGAGCGGAACGGGTACGGGTACGGGTACAGGTACGGGTACGGGTACGGGTACGGGTACGGGTACGGGTACGGGTACGGGTACGGGTACGGGTACGGGTACGGGTACGGGTACGGGTACGGGTACGGGTACGGGTACGGGTACGGGTACGGGTACGGGTACGGGTACGGGTACGGGTACGGGTACGGGTACGGGTACGGGTACGGGTACGGGTACGGGTACGAGTACGGGTACGGGTACGGTACGGGTACGGGTACGGGTACGGGTACGGGTACGGGTACGGGTACGGGTACGGGTACGGGTACGGGTACGGGTACGGGTACGGGTACGGGTACGGGTACGGGTACGGGTACGGGTACGGGTACGGGTACGGGTACGGGTACGGGTACGGGTACGGGTACGGGTACGGGTACGGGTACGGGTACGGGTACGGGTACGGGTACGGGTACGGGTACGGGTACGGGTACGGGTACGGGTACGGGTACGGGTACGGGTACGGGTTCGGGTACGGGTACGGGTACGGGTCCGATTCAGGCAAAAGCATCGGAAGTTCGGCGTTATGTGTTGCTAGTAATGCAAATAACATTGCAGGCATGCATTGGCTGAAATTCAGCCGCTGAACTTCGGCATACAGTGCTGAGACATTAAGTATGGGTTCCGTTACACAGTTTCGGCGGAGTCAAATTTCGCATCAGCATTATTGGCCCTCCGACATTAAGACTTATTTTGTGAGCCGTGAGTCCATTTGCTGCAAGTGAATTAAGAAACTCAACTGGATAATTGGTGGCGTCGTCAACAACACTATCCAAGAAATCTAAATATATATCTATATACATAAATATATATAACTCAAAGGTGACTGACTGACTGACATAGTGATCTATCAACGCACAGCCCAAACCACTGGACGGATCGGGCTGAAATTTGGCATGCAGGTAGATGTTATGACGTAGGCATCCGCTAAGAAAGGATTTTGATCAATTCTACCCCCAAGGGGATAAAATAGGGGATGAAAGTTTGTATGAAACTTTGTCAATTTTAAACCGATCGGGCTGAGACTGCATGCATAAAGCTACTATGACGTAGGCATCCCCTAAGAAAGGATTTTGATAAATTACACCCCTACGCGAGCGAAGCCGCGGGCACAAGCTAGTTAACAATAATTTGCGTCATAAGTTCTTTATTAATTGATTTTTAATTTTTTGGTGTCAATATGGCGCGTTCACATAACCAAGAATTTTCTGGTGTGTTATGCTCTGAAGGTCCGCAAATACTGAACTTATAAGTTCTACTTCGGACGAAACAACTTTTTTTTTGAAAAAATTTCAATGTACAGACACATTTTTTTTACTCTTTTATTATAGTATACATTTAGTATGTTTTTGTTCAGCGGCAACAAAAAACATCATCTATAAAAATTTCAACTGTCTAGCTATAATGGTTAATGAGATACAGCCTGGTGACAGACAGACAGACAAACAGTCGGACGGTCTAAGTAATAGGGTCCCGTTTCTACCCTACCCTATGGAACCCTAAAAATCGAATAAAATAAGTATTTATCGGGGGCTCCCATACTACAAACGTGATTTTTCATAGATTATGGTACGGAACCCTTCGCGCGCGTCCGACTCGCGCTTGGCCAGTTGTATTATAACTCAACAAAAAGTTCTCATCAGACTTAACAACTTTTGCTAAGGCGGCATTTTAATATTTCTTATAGTTTAGCTGGACCATTATAGTTCTGCATCATGTGTTCAATTTTCCAAAATCAATTATAGCCTATATGTTGCCCAGGCTTCACAGCTATACGTGGGGCGCACTGTAAGTTTCCGGAATGAATATGAAAAAATACTATTAAAGGTACAAAATTAATTTATTGTTTTTCAAAATAATCTCCCTTGGCGTCTATGCACTTTTTCATTCGATGAAACCAGTTTTGAAAACTTTTGTGCCACTCCTTTGTGGTGACCTCTGAAACGTGTTTTTCATACTCCTCGACAACCTCTTCTGGTGATGAAAATCGTTGACCGCGTAATTGGTTCTTAATTTTTGGGAACAGACAAAAGTCACAAGGTGCCAGGTCGGGACTGTATGCAGGATGACTCATGAGTTCTACATTTTTCGCCTTCAAAAAGTCGTTTGTCTGTCTGGCCGTGTGAGAACTAGCATTGTCGTGGTGCAGGATGATACGGCGCTTACGGTTATTTTTACGGAGTTCGTCAATAACTTCCGGCAAACAAATAGTCGTGTACCAGTCACTATTCACTGTACGACGATTCTCTAAAGCAACAGTAGCCACGTGTCCAGTTTTATTAAAAAAAGAAGCAATCATCCGCTTAGATGCACTTCTCACGCGCGCCACTTTGGTTGGTTTCGGCTCATCTTGAAAGACCCATACGCTCGATTGCTGCTTTGTTTTGGGATCGTAGCAATAAATCCATGGTTCGTCACCTGTTACTATGTCCCACACCAAATTTGACGCACCTTCGTTGAATCTGGTAAGCATGGCACTGCACCAAGTGACGCGGTCCGTTTTTTGAGCCTCGGTCAAGTTGTGTGGGATCCACCGCGAGCACAGCTTTCTCACACCCAAATGTTTGTGTAGGATTAATTGTATTTGACTCATGCCTATTTCTAAGGATGCGCGAATTTCATGGTAGGTCACATGCCTGTCTGTTTCAATCATACGGCGCACAGCATCGATGTTTTTGTTGGTCACAGCGGTGGACGGCCGACCATCGCGAGATTCGTCACTGAGATTGATACGACCATGCTTGAATTCTGCAAACCAGCTATAAACAGTTGTCTTGCATGGTGCTTCATTGCCAAAAGCTTTTTCAAGCCGAGCGATGCTCTGTTGAGCTGTCAAATTACACTTAAAATCGTAGAAAATCATACTACGAAAATTTTCCCGAGTTAAATCCATGTTGATGCAGACACACAATTTTTTAAATGGCGCCACAAGGTAAAAACAAAAGACAGTCAGATGAAACAAACTGCATTCTACAGCCAAAGAGTTCTATTTTAAAATGTTGCAATAAATTTTTAAATATTGTTTATGTAAGTGGCCAGTTCCGGAAACTTATAGTGCGCCCTATGTATAACAAAAAAAGTTTCATTCGAATCCGTCCAGTATTTCCGGAGATTAGCGTGTACAAACAGACAAACAGACAAACAGACAGACATTTTTTTTTATTTTCTTACTCTATTACTATATCTCCATCGCCCCAAATATTTTTTTTTTGAAAAATTTTCAATGTACAGACACATTTTTTTTACTCTTTTATTATAGTATAGATAATTGAAACAATAAAATAAAATTAAAATAATTGACAGGAGTTTATTCTCAAACTTAGTATATTTATTGATAATCATCTAAATCAATTTCATCTATATCACAACGGCTTTCATTTTCTGATTATTCACTTTCTTCTTCATTTAATTGGCCACTGAGAATTTCTTCAACTTTTGAAGGTGCTGCTGGGCTTTTATACCACTATGGTTCCAACTTATTTTCTTGATTCAGTTGCCATCCACATTCAGTTGGTTCTAATGAAATACAAATTGGCTCAGTGGCATTTTGCCACATTACATTTATAAATATGGTGCGTAAAACTTTTTGTGACAGAGTTTTCCAGCATGGAAGAATATTCCTATCCATGTGAAGTATTACGTATGAGTATTTTGAGTGGTGCTGCCAGTATTATTTGAATTTATAAATAATTTTTTGATAGGGATAGCACTCTCTCACAAGCAAACATTGTGCATGTGTGCAATGGTAAAATTTCGTCCACACAAGACAATAGACTCTGCTATATAGTCTATTCTCATGTACTAAACTATATTATTATAAATTATAAACAAACATTTATCAATAAGAATAATTTTACATTTTTCATTTTAATTTATTCCTATACTTATGTTCTATTTATTTAAATAATTATTTTTTTGATTCCGTTATGACGGGACTTTCAGTGTTACCGGCTCCCGCCTATACGTAAATGTTTGTATTTTTTTGTTATTTGATAAATAATAAACGAAATAAATTAAAACATTGTGTGAATTTTCAAAATAGCATTTCATTTTATTGCAGAAAAAAAAATCCTTTAGTCTAAACATGTGAGACATAACTTTTCGGGAAATAATGAAAGCCAGACGCACTAGAGCATTCTTTGAATCCCGACATCAAAGCTAAAGATTCCTTTGCTGAGAAAAAATGTAGTCAATGGCCACTCGACCTTCTGACTTCACGAGAGCTAGGCTCTGCGATCGCGTCATTAAAACTTTTTGTTGGTTCTTGAAAGGGAAGTTGGTTTAGATAAATATTCCTACATACATACATACACTATCTTGACTTTATCCCTAACGCCGAGTATTTTGGGTTCTGCAGTGCAGACAGAGCTCAGAGGCACAAGGCTTACGATCTCCGTATCGTAGTGGTCACCATGCTAGTCCGCCACCCAGAGGTCCCGGGTTCGACCCCCGGTCAAGACCAGTTGGAAAATGGCCTTTTTCAAATCGTCCTGGATCTTGGATGTTTATCTATATATGTATTTGTTATAAAATATAGTATCGTTGAGTTAATATCCCATAACACAAGTCTCGAACTTACTACGGGGCTAGCTCAATCGGTGTTATATGTCCCTATATGACTATAATTTTATTTATTTATTATAGGCCACTTTTTGAGTGATTGCGGATGAGAAGGTGGAAAAGGGAACAAAAATATTTTTTCAAACCTAAACACCGACTTCACCTTCAAACTACACTACTGATTTTGATATAATATCTATGGGACCACTTGACAAGTATCAAACAAAAAAAAAAACTTGACAGGTGTCAAGGGACACCCGGAACGGGAGTTTTTGGCGGGAAGTCAAGGGGTTCAGTTGGAGTTTGCTTTAAATTATTTTGCAAATTGATTCTAGTGGACTTTATAATATGAAATTGGTGTAGTTTAGTGTTATAAATGCTCATGCTCATGGACAATATGTAAAATGTTTAAAGTGGACACCCATAGTGCGGTTGTAGTGATATTTATTTGCGGACTGTGGTGGGCATCTTTAGACGCCGTCCGCTACTCATTCGGTTATGAAAACCAGTGGACTCGTATAGATTTGTTGCCAGAAGCTCCCTTGAAGCAATCAAAGGACCTACACCAACCTTTGATTGTATAGTTAGGGTTAGGATTAGGAACTTAGGAATAAAGAAGTGATAAAATAAAGATGGGCTCTAAAGGACTAGTATCCAGAGCCGTAAAATAATTATTTTAAAAAATACCTGGATGGACCGAAGTAAAATATAAATATAAATAGGTCTTAATTACATTCAAACTCTTTTCTGCGATCTAAAATCAAGTTCTTATTATCTTCATAAATTTGAATGAACAAAAATTGTCGTTACAACTTTTTTCCGTCTAGCCCCCTTTCGCAACGCGTGATAAGGAACTTCGTTCCAAAAAAATTCCAAATAGGTCTAGGCGTCTTCGTATAATCGGTGAACATAAAGATCTCGACGAATTGATAACTTCCTCCTTTTTGGAAGTCGGTTAATAATTTTACAAAACTAAGAACCGACTTCACGCTCAAAGTCCTTAACCGATTTTGATAAAATTTCTATGGGACTACCTGGAAGAAGCCTTTCAAACAAAAAATAATAATTTTCCAAATTTGTCCAGGCGTCTTCGAATAATCGGTGAAAATACATAAAAAACAAGAACGCGACAAATTGATAACCTCCCATGTTTGGAAATAGGTATTTATTCTTTTCTAATGAACCTCTTTTGAGGACAAATTTAAATTAAGGGCACATCATATCCAATGTTATCTAAAATGTACTTTGTACTAAGCCATTATAGGACTCGTAATTACCAGCGTGGCGTCGCTTCATGACTGCAGCGTCTCTATAACATCGTTACATTCCCGATCTTCTCCCATTTTTATAGGCAGCTATCTGATAATAAACGTTAACAAATATTGCCGTTGGGAGAATGACGTAATTTTTCAGTTTTTGATACATATAATTTGAAAATGTTTCACAGATTAATAAAAAGTTAAATGTATATGTCAAAACTGAGGAGAGTGAATGCAAAATTACCTACT
This sequence comes from Acrobasis suavella, assembly GCA_943193695.1. Classification (NCBI taxonomy): domain Eukaryota; kingdom Metazoa; phylum Arthropoda; class Insecta; order Lepidoptera; family Pyralidae; genus Acrobasis; species Acrobasis suavella. The sequence continues at coordinate 39,775,550 of OW971928.1, forward strand.
TTGTGTTGCAAAAGCTCTTACTTACAACGACTGCAAATTATTTAAATTTTAACATATTGAACATTTAAGGCAATGAAAGTAAAAGCAAATACTATTAAAATTACCTATAAACCTTAAACTAATTAAAAAAATATATTAAAATTGAGCCCAGGTCGTCACTGTCAGCAGGTCAGGTCTCTAAGACTTTGGCGGCATTTCCGCGCTGTATAGTCAGACTTAGCCTTTCTTCGAATGCGCACTAGCTCTAGGATCCCAAGAGCCGTCGATTAGACGAGCGGAAGTCCTTGTATATATAATCGACGGGCTTCCACACCCAAACGCCCTAAAGTCTAAACGGCAAATCTACGATATATGTCGACAGTCCTAAAGCTGCGTATATTTGCGCCTCTTTATTATGTTTACTCTACATTTAGCTTATCCACGAAGAGCCAGATCCAGAGCTTGTTATCTTAAGTAAAGTCAAACAAAGTCCCCGGTGCTGGGTGCAGCAAAGTTAACCGTGGTTTGCTATTGAGTAGTCTGCGGGTAACTTTGTGTTCCCTGGATTATGCCGAACTTCGAACATGACAACTATATAATTTACAGATGTTATAAGTACGTCTTACAATAGCTACGTGTTATTAAGGGAATATTGATCGAGTTCTATATCCATCTGAATGGAAGGGGAAGTAGCTACTGTATTCTCATTGTTGACTTTTCTCCTAAACCGCCAGCAAAGATGTAACTATAAACTAAAAATGTTACGGAGGTCAAATATTTATAGGGATACCAGAATTTTCTGGGGTCCAGTGCTGCACCCAGGAAAATTCAGGTATCCCCACCTTAAGGGATAATGGTCAAATCATTCAATCTAATGTGAAAACAGTCACAACGTGGAATGTGACCAAAGATATCACCCAGTAGATTCAAGTCTCCATTAACTACTTACTGTTTTTGAGAAATATTGGGTATTTGAGCCTTGAAAAGACATCTAATGAACGCCTGTGGCAGTTTTGTGGCGAGACACCGATCGATCACCAAATAGCGCGTCGCAAATGGACAAGGATCGGCCACACGCTCCAGAGGGAGCCTATTCACATTCCGTGGTAGGCATTGGAATGGACTCCTTAAGGAAAGCGAAGCTTGGTTGACCAAAGCAAACCTGACGGCAATTAGTAGCTGCAGAGATGGAGACAATCGGGCTGTCTTGACTCGAAGTGACAGAACTAAATGGAGAAGCACTGAAGCAGTATTCTGCTCCACATAGGGGACATAGGGAAATAAGTCAAGGGGTAAAAGCCTGATAATTGATCTGTATCGATCCTTTATTACCCGTGGTTATTGAAATAATTTTATTGTCTTACATTTAAAAAAATACATTTTAATACTTTGCTATCACTCCAAGTTTTACCCAAAATCTAGTCATTTACATACGGAATGCAGTGTTGGACAAACTTAGATTGAGTGAACCGCTTTGGGCAAAAGCCATTATCGCCTATTGCCAAGACTTGCTCATGAATATTATTCAGGCAGCCAATCAACGACGTCTCTATAGAGAGTAGAGAGCTATTGAATACTGAACTGTGAACTGAAATGTAATTTCGATAAGTTTGTCTTTACGCTAAAATTACAAACGTCTAGAGTAGAGACGCACCCACGTCAACTTAGCGATGAAAAACCAACGTTGCTAAAGTCAACTCCCACTGCTGGCAAACTTTTCCAAAAATATTGTCGTAGGTATATTAATAATTTGACAGTTAGTTTAAAGAAATCTCTTTATCTTCTTACGAAGGAGTTGTTCAAATAAAAAGGTACTAAAAGGCCTCTTCATGTTGGTTTTGATCCGTGGCTGAAAATCGTACCAAATATAACAATGGTTCACTTATTACAAGCAATAAAAAAAGAGTTTATATAAAATAAACATTTAGGCCCATATAAATATATAATATAATCTTAAGGGGATACCTGAATTTTCCGGGGTCCAATGCTGCCCCCATCTATATAACTATAATATAAGAGTAAAAAAAATAAATAAATTAAAAAAAGCAATTGCGGCGATGGAGTCATAGTGATAAAGTAAGAATTTTAAAAAAAGGTCTATCTGTTTGTTCACGCTTATCTCTGGAAATACTGGACGGATTCAATAAAACTATTTTTGTTATATACTGTGAAGCCTGAGCAAAATATAGGTTAACATTGATTTTGGAAAATGGAACACATGATGCAGAACTATAATGGTCCAGCTTAACAATAAAAAATATAAAAATGCCGCCTTAGCAAAAATTGTTAAGCCTAATGAGCATTTTTGGTGAGGTATAATAAGTCGGACGCGCGCGCGCGGGTTCTGTACTTACCATGATCTATGAAAAATGGCGTCTGTAGTATGGGAGTCCCCTTAAATATTTATTTTATTTCGTATTTAGTATGTGTTTGTTTAGCGGCAACAGAAATACATTATCTTTTAAAATTTTATTTATCTAGCTATAATGGTTCATGAGATACAGCCTGGTGACAGACAGACAAACAAACAGACGGACAACGGAGTCTTAGTAATAGGGTACGGGTAAGAGTACCTTCGGGTACGGAACCCTAAAAATCGAACATTTAAAACACCTGATGTAGAACCAAGTTAAATTTATTTACATAAATATTTGTTTACCAAAAATCGATTATCATCTAATGTGGAAATCTAAGATATCAGGTTAAAGTTGTTCAGCGTAATATAATAACATAAGCTGGGAGTAACTAACTCCACGTGGTGAAGGTTGTAACAGATTGGGCCTAATTTTTGATATCGACTTGCCTATACTGGCTAAACCTCTCATTTGCTGTCTAATCGTTTGGGATGAATGCACTCATAAACATCCAATGTTTGTCTTCATATGGTCGTAGTTGTACCACTTCCTCTGCTCTTGTTGAGTAGAAGAGTCGGGAAACGTATAGTAAAAAAAGGAAATAAACGTATACGATTTGTGAGAGTCTTCTACTTTTAGTTTGGAATGATTTGTGTAAAAATCTAGGACTTAGATTTTTTAAATGTAAAAATACTGTTAGATTAGGACCCAATACAAGAATTCTATTAATAACTGGAACTAAAATTTCTATTCTGGATATCTCTCAGCCAACACTTATCTTTTAATGAGATATATTAATTTGAATAAATATGTTATTACACATACATAATGTAAATACACTGATTTACAGATAATAATTTAAGTAAACCCTATTTACCGCATATACAAGTTTAGTAAAGACATGTCTGAAACTTAGGTACCAACTATTCAACTTAAATTAGATATTCTGAGCGGATGCTTTAGCCAAATGTCCGACAAAATCGACGCATTTGGCTTAATAATACACCGAAACTTAGGGGTCGGCCTATAGGACCCGCATAAATTAGGCCCAACATTTCAACTTGTTCAACAACTTTTCAACTGGTAAAAATTTTTGTTCAAACGTTTCCAGTGAAATGAGAGCTGCATATTAAATCGGTCTGCAATTGTTTCTCAGTATTTTAAAATATACCTTTCAGAAAGTATTTAGAGTTTTTGCGAAAATTTGAATTATTATGTTTAGTCATGTGTGAATAGCGTAGCCTTGACTTATTATATATATTTTTTTTGTTTGTTCCTAATTTTAAACCATTGTATTTCATAAAAAAGGTTATATTAAATATTATATGAAATAGAATGGTTACAATACAATGCGAATATATTTTTAGGTTTCCATAAGTTATTGAATAAAATCAGTTAAAATAAAATAGAAACGTGTAACGTAAAGTTATAAATTCAAAGCCATTTCACGTATATTTCCACCGATATTAGTCCCTAATCGATCTTCAATAGAACGAGAACCGTGCATAATTCCTCCATTTTCCCGGCGAGGTGGTATTTGCTCCTAGGCAAATATATGGCAGGTAAGCAGAGGAATGCTAATTCTAATCCAGAGAGTGCAAAGATTTACTGGTTTGACCCGAAACCTAGAAGATAAATGTACAACTAGGAAATATCTTGGCATAAAAGTCGTTATTTCAATGATAAACAGAGCGAGAAGCACAGTTTATTGGGCCATGTATTCCTTCTTTGGAAGTTATATTCCTCGGTATTTAAATAACATTAATGAGTTTCCTTTGTTATATATAAGTCAATGTTTCCTTGCAGTTGAGCTGATATCTATCTGACGTTAGATGAGCCGACCTTGATGTGAGGTGATTTACAAAATCTTATTGAGCGCCAATGCAACCCACATTTGAAAACAAAACTATCTTCTCGATAATTTTTCCAAAACTAAAAACCGATTTCACCCCCACACTCCACAGCCGATTTTGATAAAATGTCTATGGGACCATCTGACAAGTATACCCTTTTAAACAAAAAAAAGATTTTATCAAATCGGTCCAGGCGTCTCCGAACAATCGGTGAACATACATTAAAAATTACCATAAAATATCGCAATGAATTGATTACCTCCTCCTTTTTGGAAGTCGGTTAAAAAAATGGTAATAATTTGTTTTGAATACTGCTTTAGGAACTATTAGGCAGAAAAAACCGGCCAAGTTCAAGTTGAACTCGCGTGGAGAGGGTTCCGTGATAGAATGCCAAAGTTTTTAAATTAACACAAAATATCACATTTGAAATCCTCACAGTAAGGCGCGAGTTAACTACTACTAGCGCTAGTATTTTTCCATATTTTAGGCTCACAAGTTTAGGAGTTCGATAGGGGTCTTCTTTCATAAATAAAATCAAAACTATTTATTTTACAATAATAACAAAAATACAATAACAATAATATTTGAGATAATCATAACGAGCCCTTTCATTTGATGACACAGTGAGGTTTGCTAAACTTTTTTTTATTTCTTTGTCCCTTATTTAAAAAAAAATTTACTTTGCTGTATTTGGGTCAAAGGATTACACCATCCTTACAAATTTCACCTGATTTGGTCCAGTAGATTCGGAGCAAATCTAGAGTACCGCTTTTTAAATTTTTTGTACGGAACCCTAAAAACACAGTTTCCTTGTTAAAATTAATTATTCATAAAATCCAACAAAGTGTGCCACAATTTTTTTATTTTTTTGTGAGGCTTTTTAATATGTAACATATCTAAAGAAAAATTGCCTAATATATGGTTTTCGCGTAGGTAACAAAAAATGTACAGTTTTTGTTTTTTTTTTTTCGCTGGTTTTGAAATAAGTACAATTGAAAACATTTGTTACAATAAAATGACTCTAATATGATAAATGAATGTTGTTTTAGTTTATTTTTGATTCATTTGATTGCCAACTTATATCTCGAAATCTATTACCACTGTTATATTATAGGTTTTAGTACGGAGTTGAACGACCGAGTCTGAGTGCGCCAGATTAAGTGGAAAGCTATCGCCAATACCGTCCATTACGACAAAGCAGCCATATAATAAATCGTACACATTTGTACGTTTGTTTATCTGTTTATCCAGTTCAATGACGTCAAGATACGATGTAGGACAAGTTGGGAAAAACTGGACAATAGAATAGATACAGATTCATTATTACGTCTTTATTTTTAATAGTGTGTATACACTAGGTAGTGTAGACTAGTGTTGCCGAAAAATGCGCTAACTATCAATAGGCCTATCGAAAGTATCGATACTATCGTTAGCTGTTTTAGAACAATAGGGGAGAGTTGGATAATTCCGCGCCGTTGACAATTTCGGTATACTCAAAAAAAATAAATGGTGAAGAGTCTTGCGCAGTGTTCGATTTACGCTCCATACACCCTGTACCTTGCTCGCTCGCCCCGAATTCCCTTCGATCATTCTGAGCGGACGCAGGTGTACGGATAGTTTTCGCGCCGTTTTCATATTATTTTTCGAGAGTCTTTGCTAATTAGTCTTTTTAACAAATTTATTTATATATTTACACGCATTTATTGCATTAATTAAGTGAACAATCGAGTAGCATAATAACGTTTTATCAATTGCATTGCTTTGTTAGATTTTTTAGGTTTAAAAATAAAATGAGTGAGTTTGCTAATACCGCCCTCGGGGCGCGATAATATCAGACCGGGCACAGAATTATCACCTATGAAAAATGCCGTAAAAATATTTAATTTTTTGCATAAACTTACGACACACCGGTGACTATATATGGCGAAAGGAAGAAAAAAGAAAAAGTGGTAGAACCCAGAAGACATGAAAACTGCGACACAAGTCGCACGACAGTCGCCGATAGTCAGCGACAGTTTATGACAGATTGACATGTGCCACGCGACTGTTTGCAACAGTGGGCAACCGTCGCCGTTAGGTGTCGCAGGCATACGAGTACTGTCGCTCATCTGTGAAAGCGCTTAATTTGAAACTGAAAGATTCTATAATTATACTTTTAGTGTTTGATCACACACATGACTTTTTGAGGCTGAATTTTTAACTGAATGTGTAATGATGTTATTTGCTACTTTTATTGTTATCCTTTAATTCTATTAGCATTTTTCTATTTCCATACCAAAGTGTGTTAAAGTTTTTGATGTTAGTGTACCATGGGCATGGATATAACAGACCTAGCGCGAAATTACAAACCTCGGGATCGGTATTCTCATACTAGTCTGATAATACCGCGTATTTCCATTTGTTTATTTTTTTGCCATACTTTTATTTTAGAGGTGTATTTTGACAATTTATATCACCTATACTTGTTCTGCAATAAATGCCTTACGAATGTTTATATTCTGTTTTTATTTAAATGTGATATGAGCAGAGATATAGGACATTTTTCTTAGGGGTACGAAATTATCCAACTCTCACCTACTGTTGATAACCAACGATACTATCGATCGATGAATACGAACAAACTATCGATACTATCGACGACGAGGCTATCTATCAACAGTACATAAACTATCGATATTTTCCTCTTCGTCATCGATCGTTACTATCGATAGTATGGATAGTTTGTTCGTCGTCATTGATCGATACTATCGATAGTCTATCGATAGTATCGGTTTTATATAAAATATCGATAGTCTATCTATAGTCTATCGATAAGCTATCGATACTGGATTATAGAGCAGCAACAATCGTATACATGTAAAAGCCGCAAGTTTAGCATGAACGTGGAGAAATGGAATGAAAATAGTGAATAAGCAAAAATCTGAATCATATCAATAGGCGAATGGGGCTAGCAACCTGCTAGCCCCATTCGCCTATTGATATATTTTAGTCAAAAAAATATTTTTTGACTAAAATAATTAAAACAAAAACGAAAAAGTTCGGTTTAAAAACAACATTTTCCGAAGTTCCAAACTATCTACTTTAAAAATAGATATTTAAAATAATTATTCTTTACGAGTTCAACTGCTATAATTCAATTATTTCTGGGATTGAAGAATCTCCAAAGTTTTCATTTTAATGAGAAAACTTGGGCATGGTAAAAACTTTAACAACTTTTGGCGTAGCCATCAAAGGCAATTGTTTATTTTTAATTTATCTTTTAGTGATAAATAAATAGCCTCGAGAAAGTGTTTAGGAGTGCTTACTTTTCCAACTTTCATGAGTCTTTTCATTATTATTCAGAAGCAAATGAAATTAATGTACTGTACATTATACAATTCCTTTTTTTTTAAATACAATTATTTTAAGGGTTGATACAGTCCATCATTTTGAACAACTTTTCCTAGTAAATGTATGCGGCTTTATTAGGTTCTCATACAAATCGAAGTAGTAACGTGATATCGGTTGGAAAACAAACTAAGGTTGAAAACTAGAAAATAGGGTTAACCTACGTCTATCAGGCGGTCTGGAACCCCATCATATTTCTTTGAATAATTAGCTCTGATTTTTACTTTTATAATGGTCAAGGTCTTGGGCATTCTGGGCTATATAAAATTAATGAACTAGTTTATTCCATCTTAGTAGTTAATCCGTACAAAGTCGCATTTCTTCAATCTTCCAGTGCCTTAGTTACCCATAGCCACAAAATTGCCCGATGCATTTGGAAGTTTCTGGTCTAGAAAAGTACGTTTCTCTTTTATCTCTTTTATTTTTCTATACCTACCTGCACGAATGGCTTATCAGTAAACTATTTCTATATGAATGAGATAGATACCTTATAATTTGTTTCGTATGACTTAGTTAAAAACAAATGTATGGTAAATATTCTGTTCCAAGATACCTAGCTTTGTTTACATTTTCATCTATTTTTATAACTGAAAGTCCTAAAGTGGCACTCAGTTGGCTTGGAAATGTAGGGATTGCAATACGGAAAACCGGGTCCGGTAATCCGGCGGATCCTGCATCAATTTACACCTACCGGATCCGGTTTAACGAGTCCCACCCCGCGTACCGCCCACCACCCCCGCCGCAGCATGTCACTACATGACCAGTTCAGTCAGTTTCATTAGTCAATCGCTCGAGTCAACAAATTTGTCAATTTTAACGGTGTTTCGTCAAATGAAAGTAAATAGAATTTTTTTCATTGTTTTTACACTCTCATGACTTAATATTTGGGATAAAATAAACCGAGAAAGAATCCGTAAATAAAGTTTTTTATTAAATCGATTCAGGAGTAAAATTATGGCAAATTTTGATAACTTAAATTGTATTTTTCGTTCAATGAATTTCTTGTACATCATTTATATACGAAATATGGGTTACTCATTTAGAAAGTCTGATAGTAGCCGCCATGTAAATGGTGCAAATAGTTTATTATAAATTTACAAGTTATAAAACATTTCACTTTAAAAGGGAACCATGAGAAGACCCGCATCGATTTCTCTTTAAAATATTAGTCAGAAAAATAAAGTTAATTTTGTAAAGGTATCTTTTTTTTTAACACTACATTAACGGTTCAATAGTAGTAAATTCTCTATTGTACATACAATGCCACAATTAAAGTACAAAAAACAAAATAGTACAAAGGCGGGCTTATCCCTATCAGGGATCTCTATAACAACGGTTCACGTTGGAACGAAAAAAGAAAGTTATCCTGCTTTGTTCAATCCGGCCGGATCCGGCTGGATTGAAAAGAAGAAATGGTTGCAATCTCTACTTGGAAGGCCACAATTTAAGAAAAAATATAACCTAACCTATCCATAGGAAACAAAAACACAGCGGCAGTCCTCGGCAATAAACGTCGGGATCCTTTTAACTGAGTCATAATATTACCATCACTAGCGAGTGACCAGTTATTCCATTTGACGTGCACAGGTCACCACATTAGGGCCACCATAAGCAAACTAAGTAATTTTTGTCACACATTTGTCTTTCTTACTTTGCCTAATTTAAAATATATAACAATTTCTCAAACATATCATGGGTGATTACCGGTTTTTTGGTTGGCTCATATTTTTCCTGGTGAAGAGCAGAGCTCGGAGGCGCAAGACTCAGAGGCCACCAGACTAGCATGGATGAACTTCACTCTATTATCTTTCTATACATTCAATCGCGACAGCAACATATGCATTTTATATACAACCATTTTACTGAAAGACGAACGTCCGCTTTAGTGCAGATTGCGATAGTAGCGCTTTATTGACGCAATATAAAACACTCCAAACAATACTTTACGCCATTTGCGGGTTTATGTAGCAGTTACCCCACGGCGATTCCATTTTAGTGACATTGAGTCGGCTATCGTATACAACATGTAACAAAAACCCTGTCCAATCCTTGTAAGAGCAACTCAGACCGATACGAACCACTTTTCCAATGGGACCAATGCTTCAAACTCGAAGAAAAAAACGTCATTTTCATACAAATTGCCGGGCCGGCCGAACACTATTGTAAGAAAATGTCGATTTTTTTTTCGAGTTTCAAGCATTGTCCCCATAGGATAAGTTGTTAAGTTGTTCATATTGACGGTCTGAGTTGCTCCTACAAGGATTGGGCAGGGTTTTTATATATGAGTATGACTGCAGGTTCATATTTATTTAGGTTCCGTAAAAAGCCATTATGCAGTTGTTTTTGGTGTTTAATTACGGTCTGAGTTGCTCCTACAAGAATACGACAGGGTTTTTGTTACATATTGTATAACCGATATTAACACAATTAAAATGGTGTATCATGAATTTAATCCGAAAAGAAGAACTTATGATTGACATAGAAAAAATCAATTAACGAAGAACCCGTGACATTTTTATACAAAAATGTTCGGCCGGCCCGGCAATTTGTATGAAAATGACGTTTTTTTCTTCGAGTTTGAAGCATTGGTCCCATTGGAAAAGTGGTTCATATTGACGGTCTGAGTTGCTCCTACAAGGATTGGACAGGGTTTTTGTTACATAATGTATATGAGTATGACTGTAGGTTCATATTTATTTAGGTTCCGTAAAAAGCCATTACGCAGTTGTGTTTATTAACGGTCTGGGTAACTATGTAATAAAATATAAAAAAAAAATTCGCTTGCTCCATCCATGTTTTGCCGAATGGTTGAAATGAGGCGACGGGAAATAAAAATAAATACTTTTATATGTTATCGTAGTCCTCTTCTAATTTAGTGATTTCCTTGTAAGATTTCATACAGTAAGTATCTGTAGTACGTAACTATGTAAAGACACTGAAGAAAATAAGTTTATAATAAAAATGGCAGACATCTCTAATAGGAAATGCTTCGATGTTTTCATAGAAATAACCACCTTCAGTGCAGCTTTAAGTTTTATGTTGCTTTCTGTGAACTTTATTGTTATACCACTCGTAACCCGACACCTATTGTGCTTCCTGTCTGCACTCTCGGGAGTATTGTTTAAAAGAAATATTAAAAATTTTAGAAAATTGCTATGAAACATAGGATTATGTTGTATATGAAGTAAAAAAAAATGCTGGTACTTTTATTATGTATGTAAGTAGGTATCTACCTACCTAGGATATCGTCTCTGGATAAATGTATCATCTGCTAACCCTAAGTCATCTAGGTTTACTATAGTATCGGCATGCCTTCCCATCCCCTTATAAACATAATTATTTCTAAATATTTAAAAACGGTATTACTCACGTAGTGTAGTCGGAAAATGCCGATTAGTTTCGATCGGTTTAGACGATCATCATCAGGGCGAGTGTTGTTAATTGGGACGGCGACGCGACGGTTTCGCTGTCCTCAACGCACTGAGCGTAGCCTCGCGTGTCACCACCCGCGCCTCCGCCCTCGCTGCTCTATTGGAAACGATGACTAATGGTGGTGTGTCCGTACTTAGATATGTATACCTACACCTTTTGTACAATTTCAAGGGATGTAAAATTAATTAGACAATAGACGAACTGTTTTGAAATAATTATTCTCTTATTGATTTTTTGCTTTTCATCAATTACTTGCTTGTGGTTTTAGGTCTGTCAGACTCTAGCAATAAAAGAAAACTGGTGTTTTATAAATTAGCATTACGTACTGTTTATCTTGTTAAGTCTTTCAACAAAGAAAAAACGAAAGATTTTTTAGCACAAAGGTAAGATAAAGTTAGTTCGAAGACGCGGAGACTTGGTGTAACTTTACACAAACTGTGACTTGGTGTCTTGAACTTTGGAGACATTCAATGGAGCGGTCACAAGATAATATTTATGGAGTCGTGTTCATTTACTAGATCCGTCTAGACGTTATTTACGTACGCAATAATCTCATGCTAAAATATTAGCTTTGTATGGTGTCCTTTTATCAATACTGGAATAGAAAATGGTTTTTGGCTATTTAGTGCGGGACACCAAACTTTGAGGAGTAGAAAGTGATTCTTAGTAATTTTACAATCTGCGCGGGAGCAACAAAGCAGCTGGTATATTCTTAGTTTTGGCCAATTTCCTTTTTAGAATACGACAGAATAATCTTGTAGTATAAAGCGTACTGGGAAAAATCTTGCATAAAATTACCATTTGGATTAGGACTAGGACACAGAAAAATGATTCATTAGCAAAGGTTTCCCGAACGGGCGGGAAGTAACACAGCCAATGAGTGGAATGGGTAGATAGAAAGATCCATTACATAAAAGGAAGAATAGACTCGAGATATTGCATCAATGAATCCCATTAACTGTAGCGAACTGGAAATATAAGGCTTCTTATTTCGGTATGTGTTCTATTATAGGTATTTATCAAGGTGCAGAATATACGTTTAGTGAGTTTGCTAGGAAGTTATTTTAGGTCAGGAAAAAATTTTCTTCGTATTTTATGTATTCGTGACATTTTTTTTTTCAAGGTTTATTGATACTTCATTAATACTAGCTGATACTTTGAGCAAAAGCATTTCTAACAAGAATAAATTTTGGATCTTATTTCTGAAAATCTTATTATTTCTCTATAAACTTTATGTACCACCAAAAAATAAAACGAATCACTATCAATTATCACTAATTTTAATTTACAGTGTTACAGGTTACAGCTAATGCGCATGGTCCAGATCAAGGCGCGTCGTCTCCTCTTAAAGGCAGGTATTGAGGTCTCCTGTAAAGCAGTCTACGGCTTTGTTGGGGGATGGCCACGGGGGTCAGGTCACGGAGGTCCTCCGATGACCTCGACTGAGCCGTCTGCGCATTTAAGGCACTCACAGGAACAGGGGTCACAGCGTAACCGGCTGCGACTAACGCCGCAAATTCCTCAGGAGTATAAGCTTTGTTGTTCTTCGGAGGAGGCAATTGCACTCTTTGGTCGTCGAGATTCTGCCCATGTTGCTCTAAATTGACTTGCTCTAAACTCGACGGCTGTTCTAGCCTCTGGGTTTGTCTGTAGCCCTGCTCTTGTCTGTAGCCCTGTTCTTGTCTGTATTGCTCCCTTGAAGACTGGTCAATCCTTACTTCTTCTGGCCTTGATTGAACTCTAGGTTTCTTGGGAGCAACATTCTTGCTAACGTAAATTGCAGAGTGGGGAGGTTTGGTCGGTTCAGGCGCTCGAGGTTGATCGGCATCTGGCCTGACAGGCACGGGAGATTCATACCTCAAACGTTCCTGCCTCAATGGCTCTTGTCTCAAAGGCTCATTTTGCCTATAGTAAGGGCGAAGATAATATTGTTCACCTAAAATTTGAGGTTGTTGCGCAGCAACGATTTCAGGCTCATAGATCTTGACGGCACGAACTTTTTCGGGTTCTGGGTAACGTTTTAAGTAAGTCACAGGTCTTTCAACAGGTGCTCTTGGTTCCTGCCTGACTGGTTGTTGCCTTGGCGCCTCGATGAGTCTATATTGCTTAGGAGAAGCTTCAGGCTGTTGGAATTGTGGAATGAGGCGGAACGTAACTTGCTGACGAGGCTGCTGTTGTAACTTGGGAGCCGGTACGATCTTAAGGCCTTGAGCTTCAGGTCGTTCGTATAATACTTGCTGGAGAGCTGGCTGTGGCGCTGGGATCGGCACGTATCTTAAAGCTTGGGTAGGTCTTTGTGGCTGAGGAGCGGGTCTATATTGGATTTGGGGTTGTTGCTGTTGTGCTTGTTGTTGCACGTTAGTTGTTTCGATTAAGTACTGTTGAGGTGCACCCGCAGGCAATGGTTGAGGTGGTGTAGTGACCTTAGGACGCAGCTTTGTTGGTTTCTTGCTGGGTTTCGTGATGTATCTGTCAACCTGGAATTTATATTTCTGGAATTAATATCTATATTTGACGAATCGATGTACAGCAATTTAATATTTGTAATATTGACCTTGCAAATGAAAGGAGCAAAAGTATATACATCAAGAAAGGAAAGATCGAGGCAAGGGAAGAAAAGGAAAGCCAAAAAATTCATGGATGATGTGTATAAAAAGGCGATGTCGTTTCACAAAGGGAAGTCAAACAAATGGCTGGGAAACTGGAGACATGAAAATACTTCACCGATTAGAACATAAATTTATGATGATGATAAAAACGACGACTGTATATGGATTCCTAAGAAAAGGATAGGTGTGTCATGTTTCGCGTATAATCCACGGATTCCAAAAGAAGTAAATATGGAGTTTTGTATTATGAGACAAACGCCTTTGATGAACATGACCTTATTTTCGCAAATTATTACCTGTTGGTATTGAGGTGAATTGTGTGAGGAAGTTTGCTGCTGATACGCCGTCTGCCTGTCTTCCTGCCTGACCTGGTGACCGAGCAGGGCCAGTAGTTCCTGATCGAAGGAATCAGTAGAACTGGCGCCTGAGTCACTAACTGAGAGAGCGGCTCCTACGGAGGCCTCCCCTCCATCGGCAGAGTAGTGGGGACGGGCTATCACGGCGTGTGAGGGTTGGTACGCCACCTAAAATTTTGAATGAATACTGGTTATTTTGAGATTAGCTTAATATATGAGGAGAATAATTAACAATAATTAAATATATACGGGCAAATCACACAGATTGAACTAGCTCCATTGTGAGTTCGAGACGTGTTATGGGATACAAACTGGCCGACATATAACAAATATATATATAGTTAATAGATTCAGGTGTTACTTTGCGGAAGTCAAAGTTACATACTGCATGATTTGAATTACTTTGTGAAATTCCGCCACCAGTTAGTTCATGCAAATGTTAGCCCGTGTACCGCCACCAACTGTTGTTGTCAGGTATGCTGGGACTAACAGTATTGGGTGGGCGCCGGCCGGCAATAGTTTGCATGAACTAACTGGTGGCGGAATTGCACAAAGTAATTCAAATCATGTAGTATGTAAATACATTTATGGATAAACATCGAAGACCTAAGTAAATCTGAAAAATATCATTTTCCATCTTGACCTGACCGGGGTCAAGCCCGGGGCCTCAAATGTGAGCCTGGCGTGATGACCACTAGGCAACAGAGGTCGACAAACCTGTCGTACTTCACTCTTGCGATATAGAATAGAAAGAAAGAAAGAAAAGTATTTTATTTAGTGCAAATTAAATATCTAACAGTAAAAATGATTTGCTCATAACGCAACATATACATCAACCATATTTAAACCATACGCATGTAAAGCGAAGGCGTAAAGCTAAATTATAATGCTAAAGGCGCTATTGTCTGAATTGCATGTCAAATGTTCAAACATTAAGTATCGCGTCAGTGCACAAAGGCAGCCTCGCTCTGTTCTCAGATAACGCTGGCTGTTCCTATTGTCTGACTTCTATTTCGATTTACTCGTGTTTTGCTAAAGGAATGCTTATATGACATGTCCATTGAATCAATAAAGTCTTGTGTACTAACAAACACAAATATGCTATACCTACCATATTATGTATACATACTACATGGATTCAAGCGTTATTATAATAAATTTATCTAATCTAAATATCTATCGTAAAATTTAATTAAAACATTTAAAGCAAGTTGAATGGTATTTCAAAATCTAAGTATTTATTTTATTGAAAAAGATGAGATCTTTACAGCATTTTGGAAACACGTTCGGTTTTTTATTGACAAATACTTTGATATATTCACAGCATTTTAGAAACATGTTCGATGAATCTGACTCAAGCATGTAATGATATGTACCTAGTTAGGAAACTTTGTGGATAGAAAACTAGGCGCCACCAATTACTATAATTACCATATTTATATAATATATACATAAAACAACTATGGGTCGCAAAAGTGATATGAGACGGAAGAATCGGTACCTGGTCTCTGAGGACAAAGAGTAGCTACAATTATGTCCTGTGTTATTCATCTGGTCCACCACACCACTTACAATCTACCCGGACACAATTGGAAATCCCTGAACAGACTCATATTAGGCCCGCAGGCAGAGTTGGGAAAAATGTAATTAAACTACTAATTACTAACTACAATTACATTTTGTAGTTAGTAATTGCAACTGCATAATTACAAAAAGTAATTGAAAAAGTAGTTGAACTATGAACTACAAAAGTAGTTGTATTCACAATTACAAACTACTTTTTGAAACTAAATATTTTATAAAGATTTACTTACTTATAAATTTTTGTTTCTTGCTTACAACTTTTAACACTTACAATTTCGAAATACAACACCTTTAACACACGCCCGCGGTAATAAATTCTTATTGTAATTTGTAGTTATAACTACTTAATTACAATTACAAATTACAACTACAGTAGTTTCAATTGTTGTAGTTAAATTTATTGTAATTTCAACTACTTGTAGTTAACTACATGTAATTGTAATTTGTAATCAAACTACACAATAATAGTTAACTACGCCCAACTCTGCCCTCAGGTGGACGTCGGAAGATGTCACAAGCTAAATAAAAAGTGGAAGTATTCCGTCAACGACAGATGTGTCTGTGGATGCATCCAGTTCATGGAACATCTGTTGTCATGCCCAATGCTTACGTATTTTGATCTAGAGACGATTTCATGGAGGTCAGACAAGAAGATGGAGTAAATTTAGGGCTAGAAAATGGAAAGAATAAGTTACGAGTATTCAAGTGACAACTTCCGTGGCGTAATTATCAAGACGCTAGTTATGGGTTCGATCCCCAGTCAGGGCAAGTTGGAAAATGGTCTTTTTGTATATATAGGTATATGTTTACCTAATATACGTTTTTATTATAGAATATAATATCGTTGAGTTAGTATCTCGTAACACATTAAGTTTAAAACTTACGACTGCTTCCGTGGTCCAGTGGTCGAGTCGTTCGCCTTGTGATCCGGAGGTCATGGGTTCGAATTAGCGTTGCATAACAATCGATAGTTTGACTATCGATAGGTGACCTCGAAAATATCAATATCGATAGGACTATCGATAGTATCGACAGTCAATAGTTTGCAATACTATTGATGAAAGGCAAAACTATGGATAGTATCGATACTATTGAATTTAGATAGTATCGATACTATAACTACTTTTTATACGAAAAACTATCGTTAGCTATACTTATATCTATAGTATTATAATATCGATATTCGTCACAATACTATCGATAGTATTTAATACAAATAGTACCTTTCCTATCGGTACTATCGATAGTATTGATACTATAGATTCTATCGATAGTCCTATCGCTATTGTTACTGTTTTCGAGGTCACGATAGTATCGATAGACTATCGATATTTTATACTATTGCTTGCAATGCTAGTTCGAATCCCACTGGGAAACATACTTTTTGGAAAGTTGTTTACAGTCTGGTTAGGTTATTGAAGACTTGAATTACCTAACTATACGAAAAGAAAGATCATTCTGTGTTTCGGAAGGTACGTGTAAACTGTGTGTCCCGAACGCCATATAGCGTTTGATCATCAAACTATCCAAGGATTGATTCTGGTTTACACTTTGGGTTGCGGAGGTCAGACGGCAGTCGCTTTTTGTAAAAAACCAGTAACCTCGTCAAATCTTCTTAGTTAGATAGCGGACCCCGGGCTCTAAAGCGTTACTGCTGAGGATGCAACCGGGAAAATACGCTCAGATTATGATGAACACAAGTCTGAAACTTACTTCGGGGCTAACTCAGTCAGTGTGACTTGTCTCCATTTATTTATTTATTAATTCACCTGACGAGCTGCCTGGGGTTCAACGTAGTAGAATTGCTGCGGGTTTGGCTTCTGCTCCTGTTGGCCGTACAGCTGTTGCAGCAACTGGTTGCTGTTCAGGGGTGCCGGTGCTTTCCTCTCTTGCTGGAATTCTATGAGCTCCTGCGGATTTAGGGAGAACACCTGGCCTGGACGGTACTCTTGTGCGTCTTGCCTGAAATTACGTGACATTTCATTTTTAAACTGTTTAGTAAGTGCAACTCACTAAGACTTAATTTTTTTTAGATATTCGCTGTACATTTTGGAGAATAGAAAAAGTATACCCAAAATTATCCTTTTAATTATAATGTTCTTACATACATACGTAGTCGTAGCTTTGGTTTGGGAGACTCGATAATAATTTTAAGAAACATTCCTACGAGAAGAAGAATATGATTGTTTATGTTTCATTTACATAAAAGATATCATTTAATTATCGAGTGAATATAAAAAAACATGACTTTTTTACCTGTTATTTCTGTCGTCTTCTTGGGGTTCTTGCACTGGTGCGGCTTTCTGTAATAAGTTAAGAAAATATAAATATAAATATAATTTTTATATGCCTCTAGTAATAAATCGGCTATACATCGTATTTTACATTGTAAAACACAAAAAAAGTCTTGAATGAAGTGTTAGTTGAAACATGGCATGCCAACGTGATTTTTATTTGCCGACGAAACATTAATCTCTATTATTCGTCTAACTACTGCTTTGGTTTAAAATGTGCGGCGAAACGAAACTTTCGCTTCTGTAGAGTAGCTTCTTAAAATCAATTTTTATATTACGAAAATGATCGGTATATGACAAATTCGACCTTTTTCTTCGGTTCTTGCTATATTAAAGAGAATACGGATTAAAAAAAATTACGTCTTTTCAGCTTACTGCTGGGACTATAATCTTTGTCTTTAAATGTGAAAAACGTGAGAAAAGACATAAAAACCATGTAACAACTCATTCAATGGAGAGCCTAAAACCGTGTGTAGCTATTAAACGGAAGGCCAAGTGCAAGAAAACACTGTTTTCCCACGAAAACTACAATGAACTGGAAGTGGGCTCGGTATATGACAAAATAACGTGTTCAATTATTTACAAAACTAACGTGGTGAAAGCTGTAATGATAGGGACGATTGGGTATTTTGGAAAAGTTTCTATGTAAGGCATACTTACCTAATGTAGCGACCTAAATGAGAAAGTAAGTTCAAGCAGTAGGTATACATATACATACCTTTATTATTCTTTAGATCAAGAACTCGGTATCCACGACATTTTTTAAGAAACTACGTTTTCTATAGTATCCCAATCCGCGATGCTGTTTAGTTTACATCGTCCAGGAAAATATTTTTAGATTTTTGTGGAAAGTGGATATAATTTTCGAATTTCACCATTTTATGAAAGAAATTGTGTAAAGTTTGCGCACTACATAGACATCTTTTTCAATTATAAAGACTTCATCATCACACAAACTGTCCATTTGGAGCCAACGTTACTCATCTGGAGTGCGTTTAACGAGGCCGAAAGTCCTAAGCTATGGACGTAAGAGTCCTCCCAGTCCCTTACGTTCTCTGAACTTTATGACTTTTGGCGAATTACTATGCCTACTACGCTCAATAGAGCTAACTGCCCTTGGCAGTAGTATAAGGTAACTATCCTTGAAAAAAAGTCAAAATAAAAGACGAAAATTTACGTCACGGGAAACAAAAAAGAAAACTAGACACATATACAATTTATACCTTACCGAGAGTTATTTTGTATCAAACTCATGCTATTCCTTGATTGCAGTTTTCTACTAACGATTATGTTACAGACTTATGTAAGGAACCAGTTTATAAAAAAAATATGTGGCAAACTTATAATTTTTTTATGCAAAAGTTATTTATTTATTAACAGACTTACATTTATTATATTTCTTATACGGGATATTACGCCTATGGCATTAAGTCCGCCGATAACAATTTCACGTAATAACGTTAAAAAAAATACGACCAATCAAGGACCTCGTCAAGAAAGATGCACCTAAAGGGGAATAACCCCATTTTTGGTGAAACAATCACACTTTCTTGATTGTGTGCTAAGTCAACAATAGTATAAGATCATCTTGAATGCGATGGGCAGTGATAGTGTTGTGATAGTCAGTGCATTAAATTGCTTTACTGATTTCACAATCGGAGGTTTCTTTTCAGTACTTACCAGTTTTACTTTAAAACATGCTAACGTAAAAATACGAGTAAAAGGGAATATATCTTTTTCATGAAAATATGAAAATGAAGTACAAACAGTAACAAAGTTGATATTTGAACTAATGGCCATCAATAGAGATACATAGTAGATAACGATTCTGTTAATATATTTCTTCAACCGGTTTTGTTAGTTACTTTGGTTCGATCCCCAGTCCGGTCAAGATGAAAAATGATCTATTTTCGATTGGCCTGGGTCTTGGATGTTTATATGTATATATATATTATTATAAAATATAGTATCTTTGAGTTAGTATCACAACTTTGTACAATTTTTCCATCACATATTTAGAGTTTGAAGTGGTTAAATCGTTTTTAAGTTGCTTTAAAGTATAGCTGTTCTGTATATATAGGTACACTAAAATATAAGACATAACAGAAGAAGTGTATGCTCACACTTTACTTCTACTTAACACAAGTGAAATAAAATAAATGTAGTAAAACTGGAAGTAAACAGGTATCTTCTATTACTATCTTATGGTAATTTATATTTCTACTTACAAGTCTACCTCTTTATTCTAATAAAATGTTAAACCTTTAGCGACCGTTGACAGACCACTGAATTTCCACACTTCTGCATTACTTATTTCACATTTAGAAATGTTTCTTACATTTCTTTTAAAATAAATTATATTTAATCCCTCGTAACGTAGGTATTAAAGCTTTTTAGCAGGCAAGGTACTAGTTTATTCAGTGTATATGTCACAAGCGGCCACTGTTTTTGAAACATAAATAAGTTGTAAGTAAAATAGAAAGATGATTTGTAAAATAAATACAAAGGGGGCAGTGACATGGCCGTGCATATAATTGCGGTTTCACAAGCGATACTTCGAACGCTAACTGTCGCGGAAACCTGTGATGGGACATGCAACAATATGTTATTACTGGATACTTACTACCCATTGGAGTTCCGTAAACCAGGTGCGAGTTTTTCGTATACAAGAAGCGACGCGAAAGATACCTTTATTTTTTCGTTGATGTCGCCGAGTTATACGCAGCCATGGTATGATTTACGTAAATTTCCTTGTGCAAAAATGTATAAATTATTTATAGAACAACTTTTTTTTGAAATGACTTAAATAGGTTGCCTCGGACAGCATTTCCTACTTCACCGGACAAGGTTTGAGGAGCGAGCCAGAGGCCCGGCTTCCTATATTTGTAAACTACTAGCAGCAGCGCAAAGGGCTCCCAAGGGGGAAACCTCGGCTTTGGGCGCGCTAGGGACTATGGCAAATTTTGGGGTGCTGCCACACCCATGTTTTACCGCGCGATAGTTGCAAGGTAGTTATAGTCTAATTCTAATTAAAAAGATGCAACCAGGAGCACGCTAAGTAAATAACGAAAAATAATCCGCTTAATCTGCTTTTACAACTTGCTTGTTTCGACCACTTACTTGTAAAACGCTTATAGGGGTTTAAAGATTTGTAGAATTTGTCGAGAGATGCCATTTATTTTCTTTGGATTAATTAAGGATATGGGAGACACCTTGCCCAGCAGTGAGACAGGACAGGTAAATAAAAAGTTAGTGGACGTCACATAAGAACAAAATATATTTTTGTTGATGTTTCACCCTGTTTATATGAATAATTTTAATGAATAATTAAGTACCTAGAGAAATTCGAAACCTGAAATCATACCGGTTAATTATAGTTAGTTGGTTTTATTGGTGTTCGAAGTCGCGGTTATAAGCCGGACACCTCACTAATATACCTATAAAACAAATAAAAATACAGTGCTTCCTTCGTTTAAATCCCGTCCACCTGTCAGATGTATATCTAAATTTAGAAGAACTGACCGGACTAATTCCGGTCAGTTCTTCTTTATAAGATATTACCGGGAGTCAAAATAAGTGCTATATCTAATTGGATACTGTGTAGTCAAGTTTCATACGTGATGTGAATTTCAATATCATGCAATTTTTTTACCTTATAGTTAAGCCAAAAATTCTCGAGGGCACGTTTGAAAATTTTCATCGAGTCCATCTATGAATGAAAGATATTAACTTTTATTCTGATACTGAGGATATTTTCGAAAATTCAATTATATATGTCAAAATGTTTTATACAATGTATGAATTTTATTTAGTTCAGGTGGTTCGCAAGGGTTTATAATAAACACGTAATATATCATTGAATATATTAACTAAATAATAATAACACACAGAAACATAATTTCATTATTTTCAACACTATTTAAGTTGAAAACACAATACGCATATCTTTTACCTATACGAGAACAATGTATTCGAGTTCTGCACGCAAACAAAGTCACGAGTCAAAGCAATTACTACAAATAAGTAAATGTAAAACCGCGACGTCAAATATAATAAATACAAAGTAAAATAAGTAAAGATCCAATGGGAAAGCCCTATTGGATCTTTACTTATTTTGCTTTTATAGGATATTTTGTCGGCCATACGTGCGAATCAAATATTTCTCAACATATCAAAAACTTCTGAGAATACATCTGCATGGGAAATCTTCGCAAAATAATAATGTAGGTCTAATGCATTCATATAATGCATGGCTGCGGCGTCGCAACTGTCATTTTCCGTTCATATCGTTACTATATCTGTGACAGTTACAAAATAACAGACATTCCTTAACGGATGGGGTATTATTAGCGGTTGCAGTTGCGATAACGATGAAACGTTTCTGTCAAACTGTTATTTCGTTCTCATTATAACGGTGTCGAAATTAACTGCTATTGTGACAAAACGGATTAAGTGTTGCTGTGGACTGATTCACACATACTTAGTTTACAACGTAATTTTAGTATTTTGGTGTTAATTTAATTGGCATACTAAAATTTATTGTACCGATGTGCTGTACCGCTGTACTTAATTATGAGAACATATATTTATTTTGTAATGTTATCTTTAACAATTCATGTTAATTTGGCTTGGTAGCAATTATTATGCCATGTATTTTTTCGAGCGAATTTTAAATTTTGTTGCAAAACAAAATTTGAAATTCGCTCAAAAATTTGCTTCGAAATATTGATGAAAAACCGATGCAAAATTTGTTTGTCTGTAGTAACATTAATGAACTTAATAAAATACGAAAATAAAAAACAAAAAATTTTGAAGATCAAATATACAGCGTCGGACTTATTCTATAAAGGGATCTCTTCCAGTCAACCTGCGATACATTGAGAGGAAATTTACTCAAAGACAGAAGTACTTGAATACGTACTATTAAAATCTTTAGTTTAGGCTAGTGAAAAAGTTAACCAAACAAAACGGAGGTACTCGACGAGTAATCAACAGATTATTTTTTCGCAATATTGTAGTGTAATTAATACGTTTATTACCGATTTAACAAAACTGAGAGTAAAACCCACTTTTTATGTTTCTCATCGGCTATTAAACTTTAGAATACAATTTCAATACTTTAGTGAAAGTTAAATTACACGGTGGTATTACTTCCTCGGAAAAGACCCGATAATTAAGGCAGTAGTTAAGCTCGGCCCAAATTAATCCTCCCAAATACGTAGGTCAATTTCTTTAAGAAATTCTAACCGCAAATTATGCCCTCCAAAATAAGGCAATCATTTGAATCTATTAAATCCATCTTCATGATAATAATAAACATCTTTACAGACTAAATATTAAAGTCCAGATTCGTAAACTATAGATATCTTTAAGGTGGCCTACTAACGAGTCAGTGATAACGTTCGTCGCTGATATGAACACAAATTAATTATACTGCTTAAAACATACGAGGTGAGCTTGTAATCATTGGTCATAATTTTTGTGTTAAACAAGTAATACTTATTCATAACTTTTTCATAAAAGAGAACATTTGTAGGCTGAATCAAATAGCTACCTACGCGTGTGAAACGAGTCACTTCCTGGACTGGTAAAGACACAAAGCCAGTAAATATTCGAAAAAAAAAAGCTTCAGATTTACTTGATTATCACCTTTTGCACCATTTTACATATTTTTCTTTAGCTCGTGCTAAATTTAATGATCTGACACTTTTGCTTTCAGTATATAATCAACTATTTGTCACTAGATGGTTCCAAAAGGTTTGTATTCCTCAGAATTAACGAGTCTAAATTCTAAAACGCAAACACGTTTACAGCGTTTCATACTACACAAGAATTATTATCAAAGGTCTTTTGTATAGTAGAAAATATTTTTGAATTCCCATCACCCCCGCTTTGTGGACATTTATCAAACGTCGAGAAGGTTCTTTTGTTACAACAATTACAAATTACCTAAAAACATCTGTTTGTATTTATTATTCGCAATAAATTGACTCTTATGGCTCATTCACGATTGTATTAATATTTGTGTCATTCAACACAAGTTTGTTGCTTTTAGTCAAAAACATGTTAACATAAAAGTGTGACTTTTCCAGTGTCACCCTCATTTAAAATAAATTGTTTTTCGTAAACAACCCGACAAATAATTATATAATTAATATTATTTTATAAGTGATTTAAGTTAAAACTTTAGTTTTTTGGGTTTATGGAATAAATTAATTATAAAAATAAAACCTGATAAATACAGATCTGCTAATCTCTTGGTTAGCAAATTCTTTGATTTGAAAGCCCTTTAAATTAATTTATTGGCACACGCAAAATATTTACACATCTCATTATGACGTAAATGCGACTCGCACTTCCTATCAGATGCTCTATTTTGTTCACTTGGTTGATAGCAGTAAAAAATGCAGTCCTCTACATGAACCAATCTATCTATTGCCTCATCTCTGCGACAGTGAGCGATGAGAAATCCTTCTTATACCATTTCAGATGAAATTACTATCCTAATTGATTGCTATGACATTTTATTAGCTAGGATATGAGGTCTGACGAGCTCTTAAGAAATTGGCTCAGAATATAGGTACTAGAAATCTATTACACATGTTTACTTAATATGTCACTACTGACATTTTCCTTCGTAAATTCGAACACAGTTTCATAAGAAACGCGTCTTGTCTTCGTAGCTGGTGCATTTTTGGAAGGAATTTTATAAAAGCGCTTTTGATAACATGCATAACTTAGTGTTATGAAATTTGATAAGAACTTATACGACTTTAACGGTGTTGGTGAGATTATTTTTTAGGGTACCTACAAAATATTTAAAAAAAAAGTAAGTCTTTTTTTAATGTAAAATATACATTTCACAATATCAGTACATACATCAGTACATATGTATGTACTTATATTGTATGATCATATATTAGTCTTTAACAAACTATTTTCAACAGCAAGCTGAAATTAAATTCTGCTCTTCAATTTCAATAGCTTCGTTTATTATTATTTTTGGATCTCATGGATGTAGTTAGCTAAAACTTGTAAGACATTGTCTAAAAATACTGAATAATTTTTGATATTTGATTAATTTTATTTGAACTTAATATTTATGTACTTAAATGGTAAAACTTGAACGATTGGCGACTAGGAAATAGTGATCTTTGAACTCTATTAGCATTTTCAAACGCAATACTATCTATGTTTTAGAGGTATTTACTATCAATAAAATAAAATATGGAGAATACAGAATAACATTTTTGTACAATTTCTAAGCGTTATAGTTGTTGTTGTAATCTTATACTCATAGAGGACCTAACGTTGAAGAAAAATATATTTAATAGGATAAAAACGTTTATCATACAAGTCATAGGTAATATTTTACATAATATAATGGAAAAAATCCTGAATTCCTCTTTGCCTACATACTTGTTAGTTTAATTTTTAAAGCTTATATTTTTTAAGCAAATAAAAGATCAGATACAAAGTGAGGATAATTGGGTCTTTTCCAGGGCTAAAAATAATTTATTTTGTATTGATAAGAAAATAAAAAGTCGTAAAATAATGTCACTTTGAAAATATGTGATTTTAGATTTATTATTGCAGAAAAATTGATAAGTGCAACAAAAAAAAAGTGCGCTAGTTTGAGTCCAAGAAACTATGACGTCATCTGCCTGTATTTCAAACAAATCCCATAGAGAAAGTTTGTTTTGACGTTTAGAAAAAAGTATCTGATTTGACTTGTTGGAAAATAGCGGATTACTATTAGGCCTGATTTGAACAGAGCCAATCTAAGGGTCTAAATAAAAGTACAACTGAATTACTCTTATATACCCTCCATATTCTTTAACAATACCATCGTAGTACTTTAGATAGTACTGACCACTTCGTGACTAAATCTAGGGCGCAAAAGTGAAAGGGCGATTCAGAACATTACCCGATTGGAGCAAATAGACCGATTTAACTTAGTGTCGTTATAATTTGTATCGGCATTGCTTTACCATTTAATGACAGATACTTGAACTTTAGAATGTATCGAGGAATATGCAAATATGTCCAGTATTGCAAAGATGCCAAGACCTGTTTTGTTATACAAGTTTTCGTGACGGTGATTGATCTTCGTGTTCGTTTATTTATAACGTTAGTAGACTTTGTATACTAACTAGCATACTAAATAATAGTGGTGGGACTCTATTTGAAGAGTTATGTTTCCTGCAAGCACTCTAGCTAATGATTATGAGAATTTATACCTTACCACACGCAAAGACGTGTATTCTACAAATAAGACAACTTATAAGCATGTTTCCTAAGAGCAAATAATTTTTAACGTAGCATGTACTTTTTTTCGTTTATTTTGCCGCTAGGGTTTTTGTTGCCACTTTCATGAGTATTTTACTCGTAGTTTTGTCACAGAGTTCCGAATCTCTCCATGGTAATATTATGTGAAGGTTTCGCTATTTGATACCAGACCTTAAAATTTACCTATTGCTTTTCCATATTTATGCAGGTTGCTGAGAATGACTACAAGAAAACAGGCAACAAGCCTGGGAATGTCAAGATGGGCGATCGGGAATTAGGCAACCCGTCCCCATTTTCAAATTTCTAATACAGACCCAGATAATTGCAGGTTTTTTTAACTTCGCGTAAAGGATTGGTTCTATTCTATGCTTTGGGTTATGGAAGTCAGACGGCGCAGTCGCTCCCCTGTGTCATAACCAGTAAAGTCGTTAAGATTAGAAGTAAAAAAAATCCAGGTCTTTGGGTATTGGGTAGCGGACCCCGAGCTCTAAAGCATTACCGCTAAGGATCGACCGGGAATGATCTAGACGCGTTTCGTACGTTGTTAATTTTTTGTAAACCAGTAAATTAGTCGCGATTCAGGCGTTTCATAAAATAAAATAAAAAAATACCTTTGTTTTATTCGAACGCACGAAACGCGACTATATAATGAGGGCATTTTGCTGACATTTTCTAAAACGCACGAATAGTAACTAATTTACTTGTTTACTAAAAATCGACAACGCACGAAACGCATCCGGGAATACGCTCGGATGATGATGAATATTTTTAAACGCTGCCTTTGGTTTTCGTAATAGCAACCTCTATATCTGCCCCGATAGGCATATTGAAGATACAGAATACTGTAGATTTTGCAGCAAAGTTTCAAGTTTTAACTACAAAGTTTCGAGTTTTAACTACTCTCTGAGTTACTTAATAATACTGGCATAGTTATGTTTATTGTTGTGAAACTCTACAACTTGCCTAGTGCTATAATGGGACTTCAGCAACGCGGAAGAGTGGTTTTCGAGTTATGACTATGTTAAAAGTTTGTCGGAACTAGTATAACATTTATAGGCTTTTCCAAGTTGGACGGTCCAACTATTTTTAGCCATGGGGTTTGTAACATTGGCGGCAAATAATTTACATAAAATATAACTCAAATTTACTAAAGCTCTTTGCTTGACGACCTTGGCGTAGTGGTCACCATGCTAGTCCGCCACCCGGAGATCCCGGGTTCGATCCCCGGTCAGAACAAGTTGGAAAATGGCCTTTTTCAAATTGTCTTTGAGGGGTTGAAGGGTCTTGGATGTTTATCTATACATATATTTGTTATAAAATATAGTATCGTTGAGTTAGTATCCCATAATATAAGTCTCGAACTTACTTTGGGGCTAGCTCAATCTGTGTTATTCGTCCATTTATATTTATTTTACTTATATTTACTCTTTATTCATTTACTTAAACAAAAACCAAATACCATTATCGTTGTACACAAGTACCTATATAATTTTATATGCTATCAGATTATATGTAAACATTTCCAAGTAAACAGTGAATGAATATAATATACTTGTACTTATGTATGAGCTATTCAAGACCGCGTCCCTTTCTGTGTCCTTCCATTGTTTTTCCTTGGTTTTGTTCAAAGACAATGGTTACTTGTACCTAAACACATAATGCTTTTATCCTTGCTGATTACTTTACCGATTGGTGTACTGTTCCAGAAAGATTTTGATACTATGACTTCTTTTTTGCTTAATATCACAATTTAATCAAGTTACTTTATTCTCACGATTTGCGCGCGTCACTTATTTATTACTTTTCAGCCAAATCACATATCACCCATCATTTTAAAAACCTGACCCTGTTGATATCATAGAATTTACAAATATGTGCTGGGACTTTGTATGCATGTGTGCGTACCTAACACGGTCACTGAACGATTATCTTTTTGTCTATAAAATTTTATTGAAACACGCCTTTTTATCGAATACTCAATTTTTCCAATCGCCACTTCAATAAAATTGTTAGTTTCATCAAAGTTTTACTTCCTCGCCTTTCCTTTATTTGGGATCGGCTCTGTATGCCGATTCTCTCCACTTCTTTCTATTATGAACCATATTAGCACTAGCCTCTTAATTGTTCCCCTTGTTGCAGAGACAGAGAGGGACCATTCTCTTCTAAGTGTTCAGTATCCCTCCTCATTACGTGGCCATACCAAGCATTTAATCCTTATTAGATTTTCTTAAAAATAACTGGGTTTATTGTACGTAGATACGATATTCACGTTTTCGTTTTAAGACCTTCCAATAATCCTAATGTGCATAACAATATTTAAAATTTGGTGATGTACCTGTTTCCTGGGCACTCTGTACACTAGCTGCCCTGACACGTAGTCTTCCTGTGTCTGTCGTTTGTCCTTGTTTAGCGCGACATCTTCAGTTTCTGTTTTCTTCTCTGTTTCTTTCACTTCAGCTGCGTATGCGCACATAGCGATTGCTGAAACAAGGAAATTATTCAAGTTAGTTAACAAACCGTAACTTTGAAATGAGTATTGTACTGGTCTGTTCTTGTTATACTATTACATTCAGTCACTTAGATAAAATAATTTCAGGTAATTGTAAATAATCGTAAATTAACTTAAAATCCTCGTACCAATATGTATTTGTTATTAGCTTAAAGTACAAATTAAAATGCTAAGAAAATTTACTAGGGAAATAGTTGATTCAGAATAGATATTTCCCAAAAAAAAGCCGAAGCTGTTAAGAATTAAGAGCCCAATTATTATTACACATCCAGTCAAAGTAAATAGGAACTATGCTTCAATCTGTTAATCATTAAAGTAGTTATTTATTACTTATACATAATTGATTGCGGTCTACTCGAATGTGCTATATAAAAGATTAATACTAATGCGTTTTTAAAAATCCTTTTTATCGACTGTGTCATTATATAAAATTGGCATGTATGTAGGTACATGTATGATTATATTCACATTAATAGTTTCGAAATATCAAAAAGAAAGAAGACGATTTCGTATTTATTTCAATGTCATATAATGAATGCATTCTTTGTACTGTTGCATTTCAACATGCATTGTGAAATCGATAAGTTTGTAATCAGAAGCACAGACTACATAATATTAGAGTACAGGTATATTTTCTCTGTAGATATATTGTTTTTATTGTGAGGACAAAACTCGATGTTTTTACGTCATTGCCTTTTTGAGTTCTTATGGCCACCTTCTAGCCCTATCATCAGACGAACTCGTGACGTTACGTCATGATATTATATTGGCACGCTATATATAGGTACACGTACATGCTTTTTTCTCCTATCTGGATACTTGTCAATTGACAACTTATTGACATTTCAGTGGGTACATACTATCTATCATGCACGCACATGTACAGTTTTTTTTTAGTTATTTGTGTCCCGCTGCTGGGCAAAAGCCTCCCCTCTTTCCTTGCACAATTCTATTTCCTCGGTCTTTTCTCTCCAGTCCCTGTCGTAACTTTTAAAGTAGTCTGACCATCTTGTATCTTGTACTAATTAGTGTAAAAAAATATAAAATCTATAGCTAGATTTCTGGATTATTATACTTACAAACTTATGTAAATAACCAATAACAATAAAAAAATAATAGGTAACCATTTCACTTATGTAAGAAGAGTTCACCAATAATTTTGTCTTTCCCAAACTTAAGGAATCAATAACTTAATTTGAAAGCAAAATTTAGATTATAGATCCCGAGGGAGTTTCGTTTAAATCTTAAGCGAGAGCACTCGTTTTATTAAGTATATACAGTATAGGACTAATTTCTTAAAAGGTTACATATACTCGCATTTTTTAAAGATCAGCAGTAGTCCTATAGGAAAACTGCTTATATTGAGAAGCTAATTTGCACCTACGTACATAAGTGGTATTAACTTCATTAGATGTGGCACTGAGAAGTTGAATCGCCCCTATAACATATAAGAATTCAACAGATGTGGCGCAGTCAGTAAGGTTTCTTCATGGCATTCTTTTAAAGCCCTAACTTTTTTCACCTTAGTTTTGGTCATCTAAACTACCCTTTATAGCTTTATTAGCAACAATTAATAAAAACTATATGTCCAGCAAAACGATATCAATTTATTCTAGTCATATTTCAACGTGGCATTTCCAAAATGGGTGAATTAGTCACAGGTGCGACAATTCGCCGCGGTGGTCGTAATGTGATCATTAACACCGTTCGCAGTTCCTACTCCATTAATCAGTATTAGATACAGTGTAATGACAACGGCCATTGTATGAGTGCTTGAGAAAGCTCTGTCGTTTCTAGGTGTTAATAGAGCTCTGTTGGAAATATTGTGATACTAAAATATAAGGAGATGTTTGAGAGCCTCAAAAGGCGCAAGTGTGTAGATATTGGAGCCTTTTGGGGAAGAAACTTTTGGTCCGTGGTGTCCTTCAGCCTATAATATATTCAGATTTATTTCAAAACGTTTGTTCGAGGTATCCCGTGACCAAAAGGCTGGTAACTATCTCATAGAATCAGCATTGCCATACAACTTGGCAATGCTGCCCTCCTTTTGGCTACGCTGCCGAGGGGTGATATTTTAGTAGGACTACATCATTTGTTATATTTTTTTAGTTTTAGGTTGTTTTAGTACTTATTTAGTTTTAATTTAATTTTTGAGACGATAAGCTATGGACTGAGTTCCAAATAAAGGGTCCAGGAGACATTTGGTGGACAAAGTATATGTAATAGACATATGAAGTAATGGACAATCTCGTCTTTTTCCCTTATGGGGCAGACAGAGCATTTTGGGTATTGTGGCTTTAAAGAGCCAGAGCCTAAGGCCTCAAGACCCAAGTTGTTTAGCGTCATGAAAAAGGAATCTAAATAGTGATTTCGCCTATTCCCTCGATCAGCTTTTATGATCTACGCGGGAAAAAAGCTGCTCCTAAGTTGTTTCTTATCTCCCACTAGCATGGGAGAAACGAAGTTGTGGTGAAAATATTTATAACTATATGTTCTATGTTAAACTTCTTATTATCTATTAAGAATATATTTTAGCACGATGAAAGAGTTTTGAATAAATAAAATAATATAGAATACATACGAATTTAAATGCACAGACAATGTTTTACATTTCGTAAATATGTAACGTGTCAATGAGGAAATGTCGTGATGTATATTTTTAATGGTGTCAATTTTTGGAATAGACGCACACAATGACGATTTTATGGAGAGTATTTTGCCTTTTTTATTTTGCACACTAGTAAACTTAATAATCATTAGTATGTGCAGGTTTTCTCACCACGATGCACATACGCGCACAGATGACTACACCGGTTGACACACAGATACCTACATAATGAAATATCTCGATCGAATTCAAATTTACAGCCAATTAAGCTTTTCAATACGAAGAGCGCTTTAGCAAATGTTCGAGACTGCTTTGGCCTTGAAGAATTTCGTTCATCAATTTCACGGTAATTATCTAGTTCAATAAATACAGATTACTGACTTTGCTATTTCTTATTACTATTGTTCAAAATAGCATTTATTTGCTTGTGGTTTTACGAGTATTTTAAAATTTAAATTGCAATTTTACTCTTATTTGATCGAAATTTACAACTAAATAGCTTTTAAGTTCGATTAATCTTGCTGTGGAAGTTTCTATATCAATGTGTCGTAAAATGTACTGCATCTAATGTGTATTACACGTGAAAGTAACCAAAGTAGATATTAAAATGAATAAGCTCGGTAAAAGCAATCACTCAAAATGCGCTCACTCAAAACTCCTTAAAATATTTTCAAATCATAACCCAGATTGGTTAAAAGAAGTCGTTTTAGTGATAAGCCCTACTTTATTCCAAATTTATTTTAAATTTACTGTTTGTCAGTTGGAGTTGTGTTTTCAGTTGAAGTTTTATTTACGGTCAATTATATTATAATACACGTATCGTCTCAGCTGCCTTAATAGATCTTATACTCGTAAAATAGGGACTGAAATAAATTCGGTTGACAATTTGATAATAATCATCTTGTTTGATAAATTCGGATTACAAACTTTGCATTTTACCATTTACCATTGTTTGAAATAAGACTTGCCCGCGGCCTCTCACGATTAAGTATTTATGATTCAAATTGAAAAGTCAAGCAGTTAGCTCCAAATGCATTTGATATTGTCTTTTAATTATGATTAATTTTAAATGACAACCAGTATTTTACAAGGTTAATTGCGTGTTACGTTCTAAGTATTGAAAATCTACAAATTCAAACTTAAAAGAACAGTACTTTTCAAGAAAATGTTCACCAAAACTTTTCTTGAAAGATTTGTGTTCAGGTGAACGTGTAATCCTACAAAAGGATAAAAAGATTTTCTAGGTCTGTTGATTTGATAAAAATACCTTTTTGGGCAGGATTGCTTTGTAGCATACAAAATAACTAAAGTTTGCATGCGACATTGTCTATTTAAGTTTAAATCTGTCTTACTATATGATAAGTGCGTGCAGTGTGTCGTTGCATCCTTGATTATGGAAACTGAGGTATGTTCAGATGTTTCTTCTCCACTTTGCCTGGGCGAAGATGTGCTGTGTTCTGACTGGGTTATTATTGTATAGTTCAGACAACCAATAGTATTCAATTGTCACGAGACAGATACACTGTATCTATCTCTTTTGCTATGTTAATAACAAAATGTCATTGCTCATTATCAATGGAGCCTTCAAGCCAAGCCTGGTTCCGCTGCAATGTAGATTCAGCATGAGGACGAGATAAGGTTATCTCGAGTCTTTGCTCAGCCTTTGCGCCGCTTTACACTGGTAGGTATGTAGCGGCCAGTAGTGCACTTTCATTAAACTGTTTGTAGGTACTAGATGTGTAAGCAATAAATAAATAAGATGTCTTTTTAATGATGTCTCATCAAGCATACTGGACTGCATTTCAATGGTCCGAGACATAAATGAAATGTTTGGAGCCAGACGTCCTCTCTAAACCAAGGCCAAAGATTGTATGGACAGTACCGTTTGCACAACAGATTTTATAATTTTGAAACAATAGTTATTTGTAGTAAATTACCTAAAAAATAAAGCAATCTTACATAGCCAAACCAGCATTTAAAATAAAGAACTTAAAATTTTATCATGACATAAAACATTTTGGCGAAGAAATCTAAAATATCTTATAATTACTTGTATTTTTCAACGAAAACAAAACAAGATCATTAATTATTTTTATTATTAATTTATTATATGTTATGATAGTTTCTACAATATACTTAATAATAAATATAAAAGTACTAACATTTTTTATAATTAATAAATAAGTTACGTTTCAGGACGAACACTGCTAAGTAGAAACACCGGGAAGAAACTTGATAAATATTTTATTATCTTGGGTAAGATTTGTTTTGCACACCATAAGCACATTGACACGGCCTAGTTCCCATGCAACTAAAACCCAAACGCCGAGTGCATACCAAAGTAGCACTTAAACAATTACGACCCCAGTTCAGCATGCAGCATATTTGTGCGAATTGTAAAGAGTATTATGCTGTGCACTCAGATTTATGGAATTTCTATGAAAAATTGTCATAATGTCTTCTTTACCAGCTAATATCACCTAAGAGCAAAACTAAAGACCTTCTACCAATAAAAAGAAGATTTGCCCATAATATGGATATAGACAGGGTTCGAAAAATATATTTAAATATATATTAATACAGTCTATTATTCTGTCAGTAAGATTATCTTAAAATAATGGACGTGGAGAAGCGGGGGCGTTTAAAGTCACCGTCTAGTGGAAATCGTACGAAATCGCGACGTGATGCAAATTTAGATGCGCTGTATCTTCGAAATTTTTGTTTGTCAGGGAAAGATTACGTGAGCAATATTCTGACTGCCTATTTAGATAACCAGGTTATGAGATTTTAGCTTCCTATTTGATTAAATGCCTATTCGTCTTCAATTTACCCGTCAATCCATCAACATCACAATGCTATTTATGGCTTGATAGACACCTGAAATATATATTAATACAATTTTTCTTCATTGAATTTTCATATAGTACGACGTAAAATTATGTAAAGGAAAATTTGGAGAAGTGTAGCCAGGTCAGATATACAAACGAAGTTTGAGATGGAGTCGCTTCGACTGTGCTAAGTGTCTCCGTCAATTTTTTCAACGACATCGGCAGTTGATAAAACAATGTGAAGGATTAAGTAGATTTTATTCAATCTAATCATTCTTAAAAGCGGATTTCTGATTATTCCACACCCCGGTCCCAAAGTATGATTGAAGACTTAGTATTTTTTTGCAATGGACTTGTTTTTTTTGCCATGCTTCGGTGAGTACGTAGATTAATTTATGAGGATTGGGTACAATTGAGCTTCTGGACTCTTTATTTTGTGATGGGACGATGGGAGAGCTTTAAGCTGAAATCTAGTTTGTTGATTGCGCGCTCAGTAATTGAATGAAGAGCTCATAACCGCATTTTGCGAAGCGGTCTGTACTTCGCTGGCAAATATAATGGTAATGCAATTTTTATGTGCATATTGTAGCTGTATATTTAGTTTATTTTAAGGCAACATTCTTTTTTATTTATAAGTTAACTAAGCGGTGAATATCTATGATTTTTCTAGGTAAATGTCAAAAATCTCACTATAGTCCATTTGTTTAGGTATTTAAAAGAATGTTAACAATCTTGACATGTCTTGAAATATACACTTTAAAAATCAATTCTTTTGCAAATTAAAAAAAAATGTAATTTATAAAATAAATAATTTGTAAATTGCAAAGGTATTGATTAATAAAGAGTATATTTCAATAAAAATACATGTCAAGATTGTTTACATTCTTTAAAATACCTAAACAAATGGACTATAGTCCCGAAAAACTAAAATCTAGATTGGGCGGGTGACCACTTTCAACTCCTGCGTGTTTCAGAAGGCACTTTAGGCCGGGCTGCCATCCTTGTATTTTGAGCGCTGATTGTCCCCATAATACGATATGATAGATTTGTATGAGTTTAAACCAAGTGATCTCGAAGTCATATTTATTAATGAGTAGCAAAAACTGCGTTGCGATGCGATATCATCCACGAGTGGATTGGAAAGTGATCGCGTGCGAGTAAAAGTAAACTTCCTAATCGCATGGCATTGCGCACTCGCACAATGGGCGATTATTTAGTTAGCGGTCACGCGAGTAGATTTGGTATACTGTGTCAGTGTGCAAGGTCAAGTTTGGATTTCTCTACTCATCTAAGGAACTACAGCCACCCATTCATGATACTCGTAGTCCGTCGTCTCAGCTTATGTGACTTAGCGATGCTTACGTTTCGTTAGTGCGCTATAGGAAGATCCTAGATAAATATGCGTAAGTGACCAATACTAGTGTTAAACATTTTTATTGTCTCTTTAATTTGTTTTACTCAACACGTTCGGAAATGATTAGTTAGACATTTTATTAAAAAGCTGCATGCTGTATATTTTTCCTCGTTTAAGCAAGCAACAAAGCTAATAAAAGGAAATTTAAAATTTAAAAAACCCCTGTACACAAGAAATAAACTCCTAAAACGAATAAATAAATCAACGATTAAAGAGCTGATGAACTTCTAATGGCTGATCAGGTCAATTTCAATTTTGAAAAATATTCTATTTTCGATGACTGCCAGAACGGATTCCGAAAAAATCGCTCAACTACCCTCGCAACATATAATTACGTGCAAGAAGTTTTAAATACATTAAATAATAAAAAATACGCTGTAGGTACCATGTTGGACATGACGAAAGCATATGACAAAGTCTTACATAAAATACTACTTAACAAGTTATACGGTGTAGGTATCAGAGGCGTAGCTCACAATTGGTTTACATCATATTTGAAAAATCGGGAACAAATTGTACAAATAGAACACTATGACCATGACACCGGAACGATTACAATAGTAAGATCAGATGTAGAATGTGTGAAATGTTCGATTCCCCAAGGAAGCGTTATCGGATGTTTATTATTCCTCATCTACATCAATGACTTACCTAAAATGATTACTCAGACATGTGTACTGTTCGCAGACGATGTATCATTACTGACACCTTACTCGAAAAATGACAATTTAAATAATATACTAACCGAAAATATGGACACAGTAACATCGTGGTTAAGTGATCATAATCTAGAAATCAATTTTAATAAAACAAAAATAATAGAATTCAGACCATACCAAAAAGAATCTTTAAATATAAAATTTAGATATAATTTAACAGATATCGAAACTGTAAAATCTTTTGAATTGCTCGGATTGGTTTTAGACACACATGCCAACTGAAAAGACTATATCGACAAAGTAGCAAAAAAAATATCTACATTTACATACGCACTTTGGGAACTAAAAAGATCCACCAATAATAAAACGGTGATAACGGCATATTTATTAATTAATCCTCCAAAAGAAATGCATACGAATTATTGCTAATACTAAGGAGAGAGATAGCTGTAAGCCGTATTTTAAAGATTTAAAAATACTGACATTGCCATGCATATATATCTTAGAAACCAGCAAATTTGTACGAAAGTACCCCCAGTATTACACGAAAAAAGACGACCTACCGCGACGCTATCCTACAAGGAAGAAGAACATGTTAGCTATGCCGAATTCTATTCGTAATTTAGAAATCTTTAACTCCGGACCGCTTTCAATGTCAATAAAAGTCTATAACACCCTCCCTCTGCTAAGAGCAGAGACGAAGGATTCCATATTTAATAAAATATTAAAAACATTACTTGTAGATAAAAATTATTATACATTGGACGAGTTTTTTAATGATAAAGATTTGAAAAAATATAAAATAAATGAAGAATGAAATTAATAAATTGACATTTAAATATAACAAAATAACTTGACATAGGTAATAAATAAATAAATAGAAAAGTACAAAAGATATATATTTATATTATAAAAAGTCTATAAAAATACAAAAATGAATGACATTTCATTATAAATAAAATAAAACCTAAATATATTTAAATCAACAATTATAGCAAGTAGTTAAATAAGTAAAAAAAAAACTGACTTTGTATAAAAAACTACTTGACTTTACCTATCTAATAAACTACCATACAAATTGATCTTTATTTGGTTAATCCTTTGATTTAGCATTGATAAATACTAACAAAAAATCCGCATGCCGATTTCATGAAACATGGGTTAGAATACTCGGGATAAAATTATCTATGACACAAAAAAACTAAACGAATATCGGTTATTCCGAACCGATATTCGTTCATCATCATCATCATTGTGGTATCATAATACCGCAGACAGATACACAGATACACACAAAGACACGTTAAACTTATAACACCCCTCTCTTTTTGCGTCGAGGGTTAAAAACATCTAACAAAATGTAAACAACATGTTGCATAACCCGGTTTGCCTCACCTCTAGCAAAACCAAGGGTTATCTACTCGCGAGCAGAGAAACACAAACCCAGTCCATGCCCAGTCCAATCTTAATTGCATTCGAGAATTGTCCAGGAAATAGGTTGAATTGAACGATGAATTGTTCGGTTTCCATTGTTTGGCAACCGAGTATATTGAATTTTCTTACATTCTTGTTTGTAAATATAGGTAATGTCATTACACTCTTGGCACATTCAATTTGGCTGTCGATTAAGTAACACAAAACACAGAGATGACCTAAATATGAGTGTCTTTTCCGGTTGTCCGGTTTAAAGAAATTTAAACGTTCCTAACGTTTAAATCTGCAATCAGCTGATCTTAAATATCCTTAGCTGCGTTGCTTCAGAGCCTATGATGCGCTTTCCCCCTTTGTCATGTAATGGTCACACAATAATACCGAAGATTATGCGAAAGCCAGAAGAAATAGCCGGAATATTGTTTTACTACCTGTCAATGTCAATACAGATTTTTGTGATTAGACTTTTAGTCGCCTCTTACGACATCCATAGGAAGAGATGGATTGGTCCTATTCTAGGAAGAAACTACATGGCCGACCTACTTACGTAATAGATAGTTATCTACCACCTAATTTCAAATGACATCCGCTAATGTAATTTCGCGATTTAATAAATATTCATAAGGATCTTTATCTGTTCATTGGATTTCAGAAAATCTCTCCATTCCTGAATGTCAAGTTATAAATTAAAAGCGGTTGATATTCTTTATACACCAAAAGTCACTAAACAAAGATAAATAATTTGATCAACGTCTATTCGTTTTATAGACACCTACATCATTATTAAAGACTAGCTGTTACCCGAGGAGTTGCCAATATGGCCATTAGCGGAATTTTATTTGGGAATGGCACTGGACGTTCCTATTTTTCCGGGATGGAAAGTATCTTATTTGTTTATCGAAGTTATGAGCTATTTTCAGTTATATTTAAAGTTACCAAGGTAAAGATTCACACAGAAGTTAATCTGGTTCTGCGATAGGTCCAAGAGCGGCTCTGCAAAGAATAAAAACAGTTGAATTCTCTTTTGGCGTTATTTTCTAGCAAAAGCCTTGTAGAAATAATTCGCGATATTTCTCACATTACCGCCGGTCATAAGGATTATTCCCAACGAAAACGATTTTAGGCTACATTGCCTTCGGCGCTTGTTGTTTGGCCCATTCACGCTCCGATGAATTGATTTAAGTGCCATTTTAACAAGTAATGGAAACGGGTACCCTTTTATTGCTTTTGCATGACTCTGGGATTTTCTTGACAAGAAATCTCGGATTGAGTATTTGTACCCGTTGTGTAATATTATTACACAACGTGTTGGCCAAATCCTTTGGCTGTTTTGGCCAAGTATGGAGGATTATTTGTACCCTAATATTACACAACGTGTTGGCCAAATCCTCTGGCTATTTGGCCAAGTATGAAGGATTATTTGTACCCTAATATTACATTACGTGTTGGCCAAATCCTCTGGCTGCTTTAGCCAAGTATGGAGGATTATTTGTACCCTAATATTACATAACGTGTTCGCCAAATCCTCTGGCTGCTTTGGCCGAGAATGGAGGATTATTTGTACCCTAATATTACATAACGAATTGGCCAAATCCTCTGGCTGATCTAGCCAAGTATGGCTTTAGTTAATAGTACAGAGAGGATCGTGCAGTCGTGCTTCTGCAGTGAAGACTACTAAGACCTGATGATGATGATGATTATACAAAGATAAAGTATTGCCCATATGCCTATACTTATATGTTATTGTAATGGATTAATATGTTTGAAATTTATTAAATAACTTTACAAATATCACAAGGACCCACTAAATTGACTATGTCTGCCTTTTTCGCCATGCTAGCCTCAACCTTGTTTAATGATAAACCCATACATTAATCACGGCCTGTCCCTTTTGAAATTAACCCTGAGCCGGGATGAATTAACTGCTCCTATAGTTCTATTTTTGGCACATAGTCGAAACCTTGTCGTGACAAGCATATTTTTAAAGCTAGGCATATAAATATGTGTGTATAGCAACTCCTTATAATTATTACATAAAAATAATAGGCGGGTATCAAAATAGTATTAATAATACAATGTTTCCCGTCATCGGAGTCGGAGCCTTAAGTAAGTCAAATGTTTTTATTCATTTGTGGTATTTTTTACAGTAGGTACTCTTACTGAACATGAATTTTTAATTTACTTACTATTTCTTTGTGAAGAACTAAGTAACGATCGCTTTTGTGCGTCGCTGAAAAAAAAAAGGTTAGTATATCCTCTAAATAAATTAGAAATATAAGATGACATTTAATTGTTTTTTTTTTTACAATTTTCGATTTCATTTAAATATTAACAAAATTGCGAGTAAACGAATAATAGCGCTATCTAGTGGTGTTTTAGTAAACTATTTTCCGTCCGTGTGCGTAAGTGCACGTATTATGTTGAGTTTACCATTTTATTTTCAATTCATAGAATTCTTATATTAATTGTCCTTTAATCTACAGCAATGAACTAGAATTTGATTTTTTTTTTCAAAATTGTAGCCTCGGTAGTTTCGGAAATCAAGAAATGATCAATTTTTGTCTTCTTTCATGAATAAAATCAGAACTATTTATTTTACAATAATGTGATGATTTTAAAGTTTTATGATTTTAGTTATTATAATAAAAAATAAATATTTATATATTCAAAATAAAAATATTAAATACAGTTAAGTTATTATATTTATACATAATAAATAATGTCATTGTATTGCCAACACAGGTTGCGCGTGATTGGTGGTTCGACTAGTTAGGCGCAGCTGTCATTGATTTCATACCTTCTCAAGATGGTATTGAGAGATTATTCAGTCAGAGGTAAATAAAAAATTGAAAAAAAAAAATTTTTTTTGTGTAGCTCCGATAGATATTGCAAAATTTTTGTTAGAGTCAAGTGCCCCCCCCCCCTCTCTATTATATAACCGTATAATAGATAGAGTGGGGGCATGGGCATGTGAACTAATTCTCAGCAGTAGTATATAAAACTTAGCTGTGATAGTTTTCTTTTAAACTTCTTAAAAGAAAACTATCACAGCTAAGTAGGGTTAACAAATTAAAAAGTTGTAAGCTACCAACCAAAATTAGTTTTTAAGGCGTGAACTCAAAGTGGGCATATATTGAAAATAATCTGGTAGGAAACCTGTTGCTAACTAGAAGGCTGCTCTTCTGACCTAACGGCTATTAATGCCGGGGTACCTCAGGGATCTGTTCTCTCTGCAACCTTGTTCCTACTACACATTAATGACCTTCTGACATCAGGCATTATTGGCTACGCCGATGACAGCACCGTTGTAGAGAGTTATATGTCCAATGCCCGTACAAGTCCACAAGAAATCCAGTCACTGAGAGAGTCTATGATTGAACGAGTTAACTTGAAATTAAAGGGGGTGTCGGATTGGGGTGACGCCAATCTTGTGAAGTTCAACCCGTCCAAAACCCAGGCGTGTCTCTTTTCTGCAAAAAAGAGTAACTTCCAACTTACACCCACTTTCCAAGGTGTTTCCTTGCCTATAGTTGACCATCTTGGGCTTTTAGGCATCAGCGTTACGGCCAAACTCAACTTCGGCCAACAGATAGAGTCGATGGCACTGACTGCTTCCAGGAAGTTAGGCGTCATTTCTAGGGTCCGGCGGTACTTCAGCCCTGAACGGCTACTTAATCTTTATACAGCCCAGGTTCGCTCCTGCATGGAGTACTGCAGTCACTTGTGGAATGGCTCCGCTAAATACCAACTTGAGGCACTAGTCTCTGTTGACCGAAGAGCCCGCAGGCTTATAAACAGCGATGAGCTTTCGAATAGAAAATTGCAGTCCCTAGAGCATCGTCGCAAAGTAGCCTGCTTATCGATAGATACATTTTGGAGAGTGTTCGAAGTCTCTTTTTGATCTCGTGAAATCCTCACCATTTCTCTATCGGACTACGAGGCGCGGACAGGGGTTTCACCCCTTTGTCGTTGAAATACCAAAGTCTCGAACTAAACGCTTTGACAATTCCTTTTTGGTTCGAGTAGCTAAGGTGTGGAATGAACTGCCTGCGTTTATATTCCCAGAGAAGTACAGCCCCGGGACATTTAAAAGTAGATTGAATGGGTATCTTTTGGATAGGCATGCTTCATCCTAGTCTTCATCGTCGCTTTCCATCAGGTGAGATTGAGGACAAATGCCTAAACCAATAAATTGTAAAAAAAAAGTAAAATTTAGTAAAACAAATAGCTGAAAAAAAATTAACTGAAGATTATAATTTTCTTTAAAATTCTTATATAACATATATAGTAAGTTTAAAGGATTATGCGCTCAAATGTACTTATCAAAAATTTGTAATATTAACCCAAAAAAGATAATTTTCCTATTGAACTATTAAACTATTTTGGGATAATTAAACAGTTTTTCATTATGGCACCGAGAAAGAAAAGTAAAATATGGAGATTTTATATGCCTAAATAATAAAAAATATTGATTATTAATTCCTATGTATATTTTTGTAATACTTGATGTCCACATTCGCATTTGCATTCGCATTCGCATTCACATTCGCATTAGCACATTCGCATTAGCACATTCGCAACCTAAACATT
Source organism: Acrobasis suavella (assembly GCA_943193695.1). Classification (NCBI taxonomy): domain Eukaryota; kingdom Metazoa; phylum Arthropoda; class Insecta; order Lepidoptera; family Pyralidae; genus Acrobasis; species Acrobasis suavella. The sequence goes on from OW971928.1 coordinate 39,817,726, forward strand.
CGTATTCGCATTCGCATTCGCGAATGTAGAAAATTTGACATTCTATACATGCCTGTCAGTGGTGAACTCTCACAGTCAGTTCACTACTCCACTGCGTTTTTCTATATACTGCTTATTGAATGTATTGTCTTTTTCCATAAGGACATATAGGTAACAGGGGTTGAAAACGTTAGTTCATATAAGTTTAAATATGGTGATAGTAAAGTTACCACGTCAAAATAAAGTATAGCCGATTTGTTCAATTCGCTGGCATGCTTTCGGCACGCTTGTTTCAAAGGCAGCATCAGTTTTTACGAAAACAAAGGCGCTGCCTTTGTGGCGCTCTGGCGTCATGCTCACTATTTTAGTAAATTGATTATATAAAGTGTCAATATTAATAGGAAAATACTCATCTAGCAGTCTGATAAAAATGAGCAGTAAATACAAAAGCGCAATGTACATCAAAAATTAAATGGAGTGAACTGTTAGTGACAAGCAAGAAATTACTTTATTTGACCGGTGTCTGTCATTTCTGACAACTGCATTTGCCAAAGTTCTGTCGCAGTTTTGTCGGTAAAACGTCATTTCGAAAAGGTTTTGTTTATACTTCGTAAAAAACATTTTGTTTAAGGTTAAAATTAAAATGAGATTGCAAAGTTATTAAAACAAACTTATAGGTATAAAATAAACGTCTTAAAATAATATTTAAAGTGTGCAAAATTCAACCCCAAATACTTCCTCTAAGGCCGGATACTCATATCCGCATTATCCTTTTGTTATTTGACGCCTTCCAAACCTAAACTAGGCAAAATTAATTAAAAACACGAATCATTTAAAATAGTTTTATCGTGTTTTAACAATATTTGAATACCTAACTAGTATTTCATAATTTTGAATTCATGACTTTTTATTGAGGAAACGAATGGATTTTTGCAAATAAATTCGTCGAAGCCGAAAAATATATTTCCTTATTTATTACTCATAAGTTAATAGGATACTATTAAAAGCTTAAAATTACAACGTTCGCTTCAAAAATTAAGTATTGTGTGGTGAAACAAACTGGAGTTTTACATAAGTGAAGACCAGTACATAAATTTTATAATGTAGCAAAGTAGGTACTTAACGTTAAAGTAATAGGCGTTAATTTTCGTAACAACCTCTGACCAAAACTGGCTCTGATTGTATTAAAATGCAACAGTTCTGTGATTTTTAGGGTTCCATACCACAAAAGAAAAAAGCGGAACCCTTATAGAATCACTTACTTGTTTAATTTTAAAGCTTAGGTGAAAGTAATGGAAATATTGCCGTAGGTAGGTACTAAATTGAATAAGGTAGGTAAATGATTAGCATAACATATTACTGACAGGATTTGCACAAATTTTTAATTTATTTTATACAATGAGATAAAAAGTAAAAAAACTTACACTCACAACTATGTATAGAACTAACAATAATTTATAGAATACGTTGATCTCCATTTCTGAAGGCAAGTGGCACATCATGCTACATTTAAAAGCTATCTTATTTAGATACAAATCATTTTATTACATGCATTATATGCCGATCTTTATAGTGATGTCATATAAAATACATAAGACTTACTCGTATCAAATGACACTAATATAAAATGTCAACTATCACAATATCTAAATGTGATGTTGTAATGTCACATATTCACAATAGATCAAGACTCTAAATGACATATGGGAATGCACAAATGGCTCTGCAAGTCTACACCGCCTATCATCTTTTGATCGCAATCTTATAAAGAGTGTCTCTACGAGTATAAACTGACTAACTGGAATGCCTACATTAAGAAAGTCTGTTAAATACACTGCTAATAGAGGCTAGCAGATTGATCTTATTTTAATACTTTTCTCTGAAAAGTTGTCAATTCGATACTAAACTTAAAAATTTTCCCTCAAAGCTTGTATCATTTAAAAATGGGTTGTCCTTTTACAACAGTTAAATTACAAAAAATATGTCTAAAGATCAGTAAAACAATATTATTTCTTATTTGATCTTTAAGATTATACTAAAATTATTTAGTGTTAAATTACATCTTGCATCTTGCATAACTTAATAATTGGATTAAAAACCATAAAAGTACTTTTTACTGAAGCCAGACTCATTGAACGTTTTCCTTATTTTAGTAACTAAATGAGTAACAGAAACGATTTTAACCAACAGAAACGTTTATCATACTACTTTATCTTTATACTTATTCTTATTATCTTATCCTAATTTTTGAAAGGTGAGTGTTAGGAGCGGCGACCCAACGACGTGCAGTGCGTGCAACAAGCAGGGTCACCGAAGATCGTCTAAAGGGTTAGAACTCATATGGCAGCAAGGAACAGCAATTTTTTCGCAGCGGAACTGTCAATTCTGAGCGACAGAAAAAGATAGCAGCATGGGAAAGTGCTGTTTCATGCTGCCAGGTGTGTCCCAACTCTAAATTGATCGAAACCTGGTTGGCTTTTCCGACTATATTACACGAGTTAAAATAAACTTTATCGTTTTCTCTACCAAGTAATCATTGATTTTGAGACCACTGGGTTACGTCTGAGGAAATGTACTAACTCAATAAAGTATGGAAGGTTAATTACCCGTACTTTTTAATGTTACGGGGCTGCTATTAAGATCGTTCAGTATGTTCGCCTTACATCACCGGTTTTCACCTTCACTGAGTGGAACATGCTGTATACACGTGCATTTATGAATATTCCAAAGACAAAAAATCGAAAGAAGTTAATTTTGACCGTTATGTCGAAGTCATGAAACTTTCTATCGTTACTTGACTCTCGTTATGTATTTGTATGTAGGATCAGAACTAGATTGGTCAGTAAAACCATTAGACACATACACTTTCTTGTCTTTACCCTAACGGGGCAGTTAGGGCCCAGGGCCGCAAAACCACGCTTATTGCAAAGGTTGGCGTGAGGTGAAAAAAGTAAACAAAATATTTGCTAGCCGCATCGCCTATTGAAATGATTAAGATTCACGCCCATTACCTCGATCGGCTTTTTTGATCTGTGCCGAGAGAACCACTTCACTTCTTGCACAGATGGTAAAACCGATCGATGCATACATTCTATGTTTCCAGACCAGAATGGAAGATTCAGGTAATTCAGTTCCAAGATTTTTTCCAATACCCAAATAGATTTCTACAGCAGATTAAAGATAGTGATTCCATTTTTCTACAGAACTGGCCAAAAATTTTTCACACTGACAAAAAAGAAAAATAAATTTGCTTCTACTGATTTACAATTTCTTCTCAATGGTTATAAATGTAAAGTCAATACGGTTATATTACCATCCAATAAACTGCATGTAAATGTTTAGCCTTTATTATAATTTTATTAGCATTTAACACGCTACTGGGTATTTGTTGAGTATAAGATATGTGATGGTCAAGAGTCAAGGATTGATCAATTTGAAATATAAATCTATTCTTCACACGCAGCTCACGACGATCCTTCATACTAACTAATGCGTTAATTAACCGTGTGTAAGTATATAACAATTAATATGACTCACGTCACGAACGAAATATTTTGTTATCGACAGGCCGATTTTTGTAATGTTTTATGTAGATCCCTACTTTACTGCACTACCACTGGCACAGCTGCTTTGCATTTTCCATGAGGTTCTTCACTTCATTTACTACTTTATTCTGCTGTTATGTATGAATCGGTATTTACTTATATTTTCCTTCTGGTTGCTTGTTAGGTTTAACGCTCAGTAGAATTAACTTAGTTCCCTGCATATTAATATTGTGTTTTGAGGCCAAAGTACCTATTTAGACAAATAAAATAAGCCCAAACTAGATGGATTTGCATCCAATTAAATCTCCGTGATCAGATCGTATAGGCATGTCTACCATAAAGTGCTCTTCAAGACAAATCAAACGAGTCCTACTCAATGAGGTTATGTTGTTTTATAGCTGAGTTTCGTCGAATATCTCCCGGCTCCATCATTAGAACAGCATATTGTTCATTCTAACAGAATATTGTACAGTTATCCAACTTACACAAGGACCCTGTTAGAGGCGAACCACTTTTAGAGGCAAACCACTACAGGGAAAAAAAAAAAAAAAACTTACACAAGTATGCAAATTTTCAGCTTAATCGTTTCATTACAACTGGTTGATAATTGAGTTGGAAAATTTGACCTTTTAACAAACTTACATCATACATCCAAGATAGTTAATATAACATTGAAAGTTAATAAAAGCTTGAAAAATACCTAATCAAATAGAGTATTTTTTGTTTTACTTATAACGTACTGAAAGTGATACTTAAACTAGAACTTGTACTCCAACAACTACTCGTTCTATTGGATATTAATCTATGCTACAAAAAAAGCCTTCATAGTAAAAGCACTTTCCAATCTATCCTGCCAAGTTTTGGAAGGAATTTTTTTACCAGCGATTCACTTCATTTATATTTTTGCGAGATGCGACATAAATACCCTCGAAAAGATAATGTCTAAAAATAAAAATGAATTAGCTTAACTGACAACTTCGTCCATCGCACTGTTTTGCTCATGTTTTTACGAATGCAAATCATTTTAACCGGGTTAACGAGTTGCTAGCCGACATTTTTCGTAACATTCACCCTTGTGAAAAATATTCCCGTTTTAAACCCTTGAGCGGAGGAGAGAAACGCGGCTTTTTATCACACGTTGAATGTTTCATGAGATACCCATTCATAGCTCTTACGGTGCACATTTTTTCAGTAACCTTTATAAATATGTTATTTTTCTCGGAACTTGCTTAAAAAATATACTAAGTGAGAACGTAATTAAAATAAGAAAGTTTAAATACGCTACGCTAAACATAGCTAATGATGACACTTATCTAAAATCGAGACAAAATCATTTCCAACTCCATAAGAAGACAGGTTATATTTTTCCAGAAAATTGTATTTTGGTCCACCTGCTTCTACGGATGTGTTCTCAAGAACCTTAGTATACAAGTATGTAGGTTTGTACAAGGATTACACAAGACGTCATCCTGTTTATTCAAACACTTAGGTACTTCTTAATTGTTTTTACTACTCTACATTTCCATCTCACTCATTCCTATCCGCCGCTTTGGCATAGCACCGCAGTTAAGTTATTCAGTTATGTAGAAGTAAGTATCAGTTAAGTTATACAATTTTGATCTGGCAATATATGACATTGGTGACTACATGTTTACTGATGGCTAAAGTCTAATTAGCAATTCTGATTAATTTTAATATTCATTATGAAGCTTGGACAAAGAATATTTTTATTATTACAACCAAATACCAATATTTCAAGTTATTTAGGATTTATTAGAGTAAATGCCTATAAAAGTAAAGTATTTTCTTGTACAAGAATTTTCCATTTTTCTTTTTCATTTACAAAGTTTTTGTTGACAGATTCGTGTTAGGAAATGTCTACAAACGAACAGTTTTTATATGTACAAAAAGCTTAAACACATTTTTCTGTTGGTTTGACTGGCTTATCAAAAAAGTTTGACTATAAACATAAATACAACACCGGTCAACCTTACATACTCACAAATTTCCACCATACATAATTTACTATTAAATATTCATGACATTCCGAAAAACTGGGTACCTTAGGCCACACATCAACGACAACACTTTTGCTGTAAACCACTCCCGGAACGTCGCATGGTGCTCGATTGTTACACTAGGTCTATGGTCGATTGTACCTACAGCAAAATCAATAATCACAGCATATAGTGTAACATTATTGGTTGTGCCTTTTAATCTTTCGGACGAATATGATGATCGACTATAAATAAAATCAAAATACGAGTGTCAAACTTCATTTGATATATTTTTGTTTTTAGAGTTCAAGGAAATATAACACCTTACTATTGACACTTCAAACAAATATAAGGAGCTAGGGCAGTGAAATACATCGTCATCAGGTTTTTTAAATCTCTACTGAAGGAGCGACCCTCTCTTTACTTATTTTTGGCCTACATTCTTCACGCTGGCTAGACGAGTTGGAGAGGTCTCATTTATTAGCTTATATTTCCTAAGTCATCACCCTATCTTACTCTGCTGGAAACCACACAGATAGAAGGAAAAATATGTCTGTAGTAATCTTTCCCACTGTTCGTAGTGCGTTCTAATCACATACATAAATACAGATTTATTTTATTTCATTGGTATTTTACAAGGTCTTTCAAAAAGGCGAAACAATATTTTAAAAGCAATATCAGTCCGTGATATAAGACAGATTAGACTGCAAAAAAAAAGAAATACAATAGAAACTTGATCAGCCATTAACTCATTTTTTTATTCAACATCAAAGACTGAGCATGCACTTAAAATATTACTTTACTTTTCTAAAATACCCTGTGTAAATTCCATCTCAACGAAGTTTATTCTTGTAAGTTTTAATCGCTATAAAACTCAGTCTAAATAAAAAACTTTTTGATATATTGAATATTTAAATTATCTAGCAAAAACAACTTGCATAATTATGAGCAATTACAAATTGGTATGCAAATTAGTGTAAAGTGTATTTTATTCCATAATGGTACTCGTATCATATCGAGAAAATTATTATGTTAGAAAATGCGTTCAGTGGCTTTACGAGTGCGTAATACCGGAACACTTTTGCTTTACTTTATTTATTATCTGGTCAAGTGCAGATTGGAATCAGGCATCGAGGGTTCCGTACTGTGTTCTGTACGTATTTCATCTCAATGGTAATAGCCGCTTTCCAAACAATGGTATACAAAGTCTCGGTCAGTGAAACAAAGAAAGTGAATGCCGACTGAGCCGAAGAAAAGAGTAGCAAATATAGTTATATATGACATTTTCTTAAACTCTAAATATATATTACCTGTATACTTATTATTATTATGACTTTCCCGGACCAGAAAATAAAAATAAGATACGGGAGGGAAGGAAAAAATAATTTCTTCTTTGCGTGGCGAAGTTCACTTGATTTATCATTTATTATTAGCAATGCGATTTGGTTAGCAACATTTAAACGACATCAAACAATCATAAGTAATTCTTGAAATACCATACTACACCATGCCACCACCACAAGGATTCATTTTTATAATTTTGAAACGAAATCCTAAAAGCGTTATACTTACAAAACCTTAATGCTCCATTCCACGGTTCCATTCAGTTGCTATTTTACGATATGTTAAATGTTATGTAAGGTAATATCAAATGCCAGGCCGCGTAGTCTTGTCTACAATAAAAAGGTTACTATAATTTTATAGCCACTGGTTGTTATAGAGCTTGTAATGTTTATTGATAGTTAAACATGTGTTGTTCGTTCTTTTGCATAAAACTGAAATTTATTGAAAGTAAAATAAGTTGACGTGATGATGACATGAATATATCTACAAGAAGATATGTGTTTATTATTTACATGCAGCTATCTTTATAGTTCGAGCGATTATCGCGAGTTTGGATTTTGTTTGTATATTTTTACGCCGAGGAGTTTAAGTGGCTATCATTTTAAATTACTTATGGTTACCTACACATACCTACATGAATACATATACCTACTTAGACCTAATGTACGTGCCGATTAAACTTTAAAACAAAAAAATTGAAGCTATACCTACCACATGACATAAATTTATCTGCACATATCGAGAGCGAGGTTGAATATTCAAATATGTATATTATTACTTATATCATTTAGTCATAGCTCCAAACAGTATCATTAAGTCTATGTTATATAGAAATACACACACGAATATCTGTAATTATTTTACTTAAGAATATTAATATATTAATTTATCTTCGAAGCTGTTTTGGAAGAAAATAAAATACGTAGAATATTCCAGCTGTTTTTCTTACTGTGCAGATTGTAAATCCGATCGAGGTAATAGGCAAAAATATTGAAAAATCATGACAATGTAGCAACCAACATTAGAACAACAAGCTTCCCATTTCTACCTACAAACTAAATATCACGCTAAAAGTGGACTTTGTATCTTGTATCCCTAGGGTCTGTCTCAATGTTACAAATAATATATACATTTACCCCGTCAGTGATTAAGATGTGAAAAGAATGTACATTATTTATAGTTAAATAACGCCAAATTTATTCAGAGTCGAACTGGTTAGTCGTCTCAATTATAAAACAGATTTATTTAACATAAATAAGTCAAGGTCGTTGAATCAGGAATATGTTATGGATGTCAGCGAATTCTCGTCCCCAAAAACATAGTTTTATTTTAAATATTACTAGAAATCAGCGTTATTTTTGGTACGGTTCACACACGTTTAAAAATATGATTAAAAACTATTAAAAACCATCAAAGTACAAAAATGATAATGGGGAAGCAACCCTGGAAATATATACAGGCAAAAGGTTGGTTGATTTATCGGGTGACCAGAGGGTTGGTAATTATTTCGCACAAAAAATAAGCATTGCCATTCAATTCAGGGGTAAGATTTGCGAGACATTTTTTATTTAAGTATACCTAACTATTATAGTTCTTGTGTAAATGTTATTTATTTTAAGTATTTAAAATTTTAGTTAATTAGTTTTAGTATACCTCTAGTATATATATTAGTTTATTATTTAGTTTTAATTGATATGTTTGTTATAAATAATTGTTTTAGCTTACTATAATATAATTTATTTCAAAATGTGAATAAATATATAATAATACACCGCTATTAATCCCTCGTAAAACTCTGTTTTAAAATGGCGCAAATATTCAACCCTGGAAACATTTTTGTCACAAAGAGTCTTTTCAATAATAATAATAATTAAATTTTATTATTCTTGAAAAGACTTTTAGTCCATCAGGTGTTTGCCACGGCATTTTCATGTGCCGTGTGCTAAATGCCAATGTCGTCACGTTTTAAATGTACCTATGGTAACTTCATCTTGTATTGTTGCTTATATATCACCTTATAATTATATATACACTTACTATTATATTAAAAAAAATCTAATTTTATGATAAAAGAAGTTGGATTTCATAATTATCACAAATAAAGCTAGTACTATTTAAAACATTACTAACGACTAACTACCCCACCATTAACCCGAAGTTAATCGCGTAGCCTAAGACTGACCCTAATGGATAAAGACTGTTGAAGCCCTCTGGAGGCAAAGGATTGTCTCCATCGCAAACATCATTATCATCAGTCATCCCTGGGGACCTGGGGGCCCTAGGACCTTATGTTACGTTTTTTTTTTGTTATTTCTGAAAAGAGTTTAACAAACGTGCTGATTAAACATAGATAAAATTTATTGTCCAAGTGAATTAATAGAATCAATTACTGCAAACATGAATGTAATAAACAAAAGGCAGCTGTCATTTTTTCATCCCAATCTCGGTATGTACACGGAAACAAGCAATGTGAAAAACTTTAACAACCATTAATAATAGACTATGATACCGGTATATTCTACGTATGTTAGGAGAATCTGTCATAATTAAAAGATATTCCGCAAAAGTGTTTCCTCTAGGTGCGCGCGCGCACGCAAACGAAGTCATGCGGATAACGATTGCCGCTATCAGTGATATCAATTGTTTTTGTGGACGCTACTTTATTGCTCACAGATTACTTAAACATCCGCGAGATATAGATCTCACAGTTTCTTTGTATTTTTAAGTAAAGTCTCATTCTTTCATAGAGTGTGTCTTACACTGATGGTGTCAGATTTTTCGAGCAGTCTAAAAACATCTGATGTAGCTAAATGACTGTCAGCTAGAGACAACAAACATTATAACACACTTGTGAACTGAATAATGGGCAGATTTTCCTATGATGTTTTCTTCAACGGAAGCGGTGGTAGTTCAAAACCCTCAACCCGTCAACCCTCCTTGGGAATGCAGTTGTCGCACACAATGTATGCGCTTGTATGTATCTTTTAGTTCGCTTCTTTGACATCTACAGGAAGAGATAGAGTGGTCCTATTCTAGGTCGTAAACCACACGGTTAAATCCAAAGCCGTATCGTAAGCAAGTTTGCCAGTGATCAAACAAAAGCAATGAGAAAACTGAACTTGAAGTTGACCGCACGTAAACAGATTTAGATGACACGATAAGACAGAAGGGGAAAGCGCCACCCGGCCAGGAGAAATTATAATAAAGCGCTGTTTATATAAGAAAACATTATGAAATTGTACGTACTACTTGTTTGCTAAGTTTCTAACGCTTTGTGTATAATGTGGAAGTAAGAACCATATTATTATTTCACATGGATCAAGTTTTTCTTCACTATGTCGTTAATTCTTTGGCATCGTTGGGTTACGATTGACTTGCATATCCGCCGAAAAGCCCAGCCCAGATTTTTAAGCAATATATGCAATGGAGAATACGCTTAGATGAGAATAAACTGTTAATGACAGAAGTGAGCTAGAGAGTGCATAATCTTGCGTTTACTCCTAAAAAGCGCCAGTTAGCTATAGGAAAGCGAATCAAGCAAAAATAATGACCGAGTGAATATTGGTAATAAAATAAATCAGTTTATTACATGTAATGTAAATTTTTGTTGTAGACGGTAAAATTTTTGAAACATATTTTGTGTCTTCCCCAATTTTCAGGCCCGGTAAAATTTAGAAAGATATCAAAAGTATTATAAAAATACTGCACTGGAACGGTTTCATTAAATTAACGTTTATTTATCATAGTTTCCGTCATACGCTCTTTTGAATGTTTCATTACGTGCCTGAAGTTTAAGCAACCACGACTAATTATTAAGGAAATCACAGAGATATTTATTTAACGTGTAGGTATAGGTAATGGAAAATATTGTTTGGAACGAGCACTGAAGATTGAAAATATCAAGAATATTAAATCTAAAGGCTAATTATCTACTGTAATTTACAAGCCCCCCTTAAACGACCGGGAGAACTAAATTAACTAAAATAAACAAGTATAATCAATACCTTACTTATCAATTTATTTATTTATAGTTATAAATTTCTATGCAGATTGTTTTAATAGTTTGTGCCGTTCCGAGCTGTTATTTGTGTCAATAAACATTTGTTTATTGACACAAATTAAGTGTATTCTAAACATACATTAGGTAGATTTAAAGAAAATGTGGGAAATACATTTGCATTTCCCACATTTTCTTTAAATCTACCTAAATCAATCCTAAAAGTAGGTAGGTGCGTTTTATTAATGACTTCGACTAGTGCGAAACAAATGGTGTTTGATAAATCTCCCGATAAATTACATTCGTTGCCCACTAATGATGTTTGCCGCCAAATTTAGCCCAGGATTTACCGTCCAGATTAGTCAGTGTCGGAAGAAATCAAAGATTTACCCAGTTGGCTACTAAACCTATTTTTGTGCGGTAGTTATCTACCTAATTCGATTAGAGCTTCAGACTTTGTTTAAAAAGAAAAGGTTGATAGTAGCAATGAACGTTTGATTCTGTACAGATCGTGAGTATGAAAAGAAATCATATAAGTAATCCGACGGGATAAGAACTTCTTATAAATTTCGTTTTTTATTGGACCCCTTTCTAAAATAAAGTTAAGGTTGGTTATATGCTCTAAAGATGGTGGACTGCAATGCTTTTGTTTTTCCAGATACAATTTCATCATGTAGCAGATCTGTGCTTGAATTCTTCTACCTTCACAATATCCTTGGCATTTCATTCTGTGTGCCTGCTAGTCAAGAAACATCTACGTTTGTGTGCTTATAAAATAATTAAGTAAATTTTCGTTCTATAGGTCGCTCTGGATTATAATTGAAACTTCTTTTACAGACGTCGGTGGTAAGTTCATTCCGTAAAAGGAGCTACTATAGCTAATGGCTATTTGATTGATAATCCGGATGCCTTTACACATCTTGAGTTGGACTTTATGAACTAAAGCTGTGTTCATGTTGGCAATTAGCATCGTGTTAAAGCTAAGCGATTTAAAACTCACAACATCAGCGTTTTTTTAATTGTCAAAACATCTTTTATGCAGATGTAAAATTTAACAAATTCACAGACTGCTAAACAACAAACACGCGTAACGTAATACGAGATGTGCCAATATTAGAAATATTTATGACTTGAGTATCTAGTATCAGATCTAGTCCGAAATGCATGTCATGATTAATGATTATAATTTCGAAAGCATGCAACATGTCGACGGTGACCATTTGTGTCCAAGTGTTTTGGTTGGCGTAGATGAATCAATTTGGTTCTTACACAATTATAATGATATGCTTCGGTTTATACAATTATTTCAAGGTAGCTGACGCAAGGTAATGGTCATCTTTTAAGCGGTAAAAGTTGTTAAATGCTTGTTTATAGCACTTTTAATTTATATAGAAGAATTTTATTTGTTTTGTGACAATAACATATTTTTTGGTAAAATTTTGTAATGGTTTGTAACTTTTAGGTACCTAATAAAAAAACCACTAAGCCACGACCTCCGTGGCATAGTGATCACCATGCTAGTCCGCCATCCAGAGGTTCCGGGTTCGATCTCCAGTCAGAGCAAGTGGAAATACGCCTTTTTCTAATGGTCCTGGGTCTTGGATGTTTATCTATATATTTATTTGTTGTAAAATATGATGTCGTTGAGTTAATATTACATAACACAAGTCTCGAACTTACTTTGGGAATAGCTGAACCAGTGCAATTAGTCGCAAAAAAAAAATAGGCAAATAAATATTAGAAAATATTTTCGCCAATTAATAAACGTGACGAAAGATATGGATTAAAAATATATACAATTGTAAGATAAGTGGTATGTAACTAAACCTGGTGTTAGATAAAAGTAAAAATAAATTTTTCTGTAATGTTTTGAGAGGCTGCTTAGATTGTAGAGTTTTTTCTCTATCTCCTAATCAGTAGGTTATACCAATGAATACAAAAACGGAATAGAATCAAAATAGATGCAAGGTTTTAAAAATGTCTAATACGACTTTTCTCTAATAAAGCTGTAACGAGTTATAACGACCTTGTTAAGTGCTAATTACTACAAACAAAATAAAATTAAGTTCATCGTGCTAAACTCCACTGAGAAAATAGTAAAAAGATGTGAATGAACGTCGGCCAAGGTCGACTCTGAAAATTGGCACATTGTATTCTTTATCCCACAATCATTAAAAGTTTTGAAGGCCTGCCCCAAAAGCCTATATTTTATGTTTGGGAAACAATGATTATCTCAAGGTTGGTCACGATTGGCATTTAAACTTCGAACGACATCCGGACTGATCGATAGATCAAAGATATGTTTGCTCCATTAGGTTGGCAATATCAATTGTTATTAAGTTAAGTACAATGCGTCCGGGAAACGATCTCTTTTTTTGTAACTCAATCTAATAGTTCATTATAAAACTTTTTTTTTTTTACTAAGCGTAGATATGTTGTAATTTATAAATGCAAGACTTGACAGTAGTGAGGTACCATAACTCAATTCAAGTATTTTGAACCATGTTTTATATGGTCATTCTAACGGGTTCCGTTATGAGAGCACAAATTAACGGTAAATTTTGCTTTTGATTGATTTAACAATCATTGTTAACAAAGACTTTACTTAAAATTAATTAAGGTAATGTTATCGTATCACAAACTCTCATTAGGGTATATGTTTTCCAATCGCTTGTTAGGAAGTATAGCAAGCTCATAACCTCGTTTCAAAATCTCTATATACTCGTAAGTATAAAGTATATGAAATCCTCGTCTTTCCCCTACATTTCTAGAGTACGATGTCAATATTGACACACGAAACGAACTAGTTCCCGAGACTCACGACTAGGTATGATTCGCTCTGCTCGCGCGAGCGTTTTGTGATTTGATTTGCCTTCTGTTCTTTACATAATAAGCAGATATATTTGGTTACCCAACTTCAGTGAGTTAAGGGGTAATGAAAGTGTATGGCAACTAAATAAAGCAGTTGCAATGTAGAAGTTGTCTCACCGGATTCATTGTTACTTGAGACTACTTCAAAAAGGTCAAGAAAAATAACTTACTTACCAGACTTTTTACTTAACAGAAAACAGGAATATATAACTTCGAAGGCGTAATGAATAGGTTCCGTATACGTACCTGTAACAAGATTTATAACAATCATTAGACACTGTAAAGTGCATTTAATTGTAATAAAAAAAAATGAAATTAATAACATATTTAAGCAAAAAACTTACAAACTTACTTAATCTAAGTAAATAAAATAAAACAATATATACGTACAGAATTAAATAAACACCCTATTAAAATAATAATGCAGTCATATACTTTTATATAAACAAAATAACACATGAAACGCACAATAAATTTGTCACGTTGATAATGGCTGGTTTTTATTCTTACGGCGACATACATCGGTCTTTTGTCTCCGTTGCTATAAATACATTTATTTCGAGATTTATTTAAATTAAATAATTGAATACATCACTAGGAATCAAATAGGTTTACATAAGTACCATATGTACACTAAAATTATTTAAAACTAATTGTAAAGATATAGGTACTTCCTATCCGTACCATTTTTGCAAAATGTGCGTATAGAAAGTACTTATGGCTCGGGCCGTGCAAGTACATTTTCTTCACTTGAAGAATACTTCACCCAGCTTAAACATCTCAAAACCCTCTTAACTAAACATAGTTATTCAAAGACAGTTTCAAATTGGTACTGGAATGAACTTTGAATATAGAGATCAATTTTACTGTTGAGTAAGATGCTTCAAAGTTGTCAATATTGGAGAAGGTACGAACTTACTGATTCCATGCTGATCTGGGAGAAAGGAAACAACGTAGAATGTAAAAGCCGATCGAGGGAATGAGCGAGAACCTGAAGAATCATGTAATTAGGCGATGTAGCTAACAAGTTAACCACCTTTCATAATTATTCCATTTTTCCATCTTTACCTCCACCATCTCTTTAAGAGTGGTCTTTGGATCTTAAGGTCCTTGGGGCTCTGTCAGCCTTACTAGGGATGTAGACATGATAATGTACGAGTATCTGTATGTAGGAACATACTGAAACGCACCGCATCGCAATCGGAAATGTGTACTTAGCACATTAGAGTGTTCCATTTAGTGGCGAAATGGTACGAAGAAAACCTTTGTGATTGCAGTGCCCTTTACTTGATGAACCACCTTTTGTCATGTCTCAATAGCTATACCTCATAAACTATCGAAGACGAGGCTTATGATAAAAGAATTCCCATGGTTATATATGTTACGGGCAACATTAGAAGTCTGGTCCCTATGAATAGTGATCGCCCTATATACATAATGCCCGTGTCACATGGGCAATTTGATTAAATTTCCCGGTCAGTATAATCAAGGGCAAATACGTTTCGGGTAAAATTATAAAACAAATGAAATGAAGTTTTTTTGTTTATTAACGTTATTAAACTCCGAAATTGTTATAGGAAGAAACATAAAAAACTATTTAACATAGTACAAAAGAAATTAACGTAATAACATAGGTAAGTAAGTAGTTACACTACATTTATTTTTATAAAATTTTGTTGCGGTACGCCGTCGGCCCTCCTCCGCGCGCACCTCACGCACGTCGCACGAGCTAATTAATCAAAATGCCCGGCTTAGTAGGGAACCGCCCGGTCCATGTGATAAATTCAATCTATTGCTTAATTTGATTTTTTTAAATGGACCACTGGCTGTCGGGCATTATAATATGGAGCAGTCTAAGTAATTAAAATACTAAAATTTATCAAATACCCCGATGCTTTTGGGAACTATTCATAATACTCGGCCCTTATATATACAGCCCTGTTAATCACGTTGCCCGTAACATATACTCGAATTTAATAACATAGAAGTAGATAAGTAACCGAGAAAACTCTTATATAAAAAGGAGCATTAAAAACTATACGTCATATTCATATTTCCTGGCCTTTTTCGGCTATGGCTATATATGACAAACATTTTTACACATCTAGATTACTGGCAAGTCAACCTTCATCAATACTTCTACATCAAAACATTGTAAAAGTGGACTTCTCTGAAATAAATTAAAATGTCGTGATTTCCTAAAACTATCAAATTTTTAGGGTTCCGTAGTAAACAAGGAACCCTTATAGTTTCGCCATGTCTGTCTGTTCGTCCGCGGTTTTACGCAGAGAATTGAGTACTAGAAAGCTGTAATTTGGTATGTATTTTAATCATGTTAAAAAAGGGGTAAAATAAAATATTATCTATATCTATTAAATGATTATATATGGATATGTGAAAAAATTCACAGCAGTAGTATATATAATGAAGTTTCATCAGAGCTAAGTAGGGCTTACAAATTAAAAAATTATAAGCGGCCAACTTATAAAATGTACTCGGAAAAGGTCAAACAAATTCAAAAGAAAATTAGTTTTTAGACGTTTTTAGTGGCGTGAACTCAAAGTGGGTATTCGCAACTACGGAACCCTCCACTTCGCGTGGCCTGACATGCACTTGACTGGTTATTTTTGTTAAGGCAATAGGGAGTAAAAACAAATGGTTTTGGCCACATCCAACACCTCCCAAGTCCCAACGGATATAAGTTGACTTACTTGTTAATCCTGTAAATTTTTACCACTATTAATAAGTATTGGTACTCGTATTTGTTAATTTGTGTATTATTTCTACTGCTATAAATTATCAGTCAAAAATCAAATCCCCATTTATTCTTAAACTACTAAAATATATTTCCATTTCCAAGAGCAATTATGTTCAACGAATTGTTAATTTCAAAATGAAAATCCGCCCAACTTTCAGATACCTAAAGCTACAAATTGGACGTGTCCTAATCCAATTCTCAGCTTCCATAATGGATAACTCGGATTGGGAACGAAAATATCTGTTGGACGAGATAATCTCTTTGTACTTATATAAAAGGTTTGAATGATTTACTTCTTTTGGGTCTATTTGATTAGCTTTTTAATCAATCTCTTAGATTGACCGAGAGAGTGAAGCTTCTTAGTTTTTAGATCGACATAAAAATACTGGTGTCCCTCTGTCTGTTCTAGCCTACAGGCGTTGAAGTATTAGTAGTCATAATTCAATGCCTACAGGTCGTATTTTTAACCAACAATTTTCACGTAAATTGGTACACAAGTTCCTTAATTTATTAATTCATTTTATGTAAATCCCGATTTTTGATTGTGAAAATAGAATTGGCAGGTTTGGATAGAAGAGACAAGGGAAAAGTTTGCGAAAGCGTTATTTATCTACAGATTTCAATCAAATTTTAAGGGCACACTAAGGACATCATTCTACACGAGAAACTGCAAAAGAATCCAACAAGGGGAGTGAAGGGTGGAGGAGGAGGGAATGGGGAATTTTCCTGTAGCTTAATTAAAATCTATAAGTTAATAAAAAACTAAAATCAAATCTAAATTTAAAAAAAAGAAAAGAAAAGCTTATAAAAAACGTCGCGCTTATGTGTAATAAGAGCACGCGAGGCCTATTGTTCTTACAGATACAGAACCATTAATTTCAATAAATATCAAAGTAGTGAGTAATCCATGCTTGTTTGGCTTAGAAAAACGTGTGCTGTTTCATTTTTGGTTGCTACGCTATCGTAGTAACATACATTCATGTAGGTATGTATGAATTTAACTCGGTATGAATTGTCAATAAACTTCATTCGTGGCTTCCAGCTGCCTACATGGCCGAGGTATTACGAAATTGTTCACTACATACACGCGTCTATCACTTTATATGATTTGTCTCTATATATTTATTACATTTTTATCTCTAATGGGGCAGATAGAAATATTTGTGCAAATTATCCATAACGTATTTTAATGATAGCAAAATTATTTTCAAAATTGTTTTTATCTTCAATTTAACAATTTAACATGATTAATAAGCTGACTTGTAATCCTATGTTCTATGTCTTGCTAGGTGAGAGATAATAAAGTATATAAAAATAAAAACGTTATTTTCTAGCTGGTTTCATAATTGTATTTCTACTTTAGTCTATCGTTTACTAAAGATATAGACTATTTATTGAATGTAATTTTATATTATAGTAATGTTTTATTGCTTTATTTCTCCCGGTCAGCCACGAGGTTATACAAAATAAATTATGTGGTGCAAATATGATTTTTTTGTATAACCGCATGGTTGACTGGGAGAAATGCTTTTAACATTAAGACCGCTTTTTTTAAAAGTTTGTTTGTACTTTGGAACAATAAAGTTTGATAAATAATAAATATTTTTTATATATAATGGGAAAATATGGAAGAGCCAATGTGAACTTTACTACTTTTATACATCCTTTGTTTTTTCAGGCGTACCGCGATCCTCCTTCGTAATCCTTATGTCACCAGCGTTATATGACTTGAGTATTCATAATATGTTACTCGTATATCTGACAATGTCCTTCAATGTGGTAAAAACGTTTTCACATTGATAAGAGAGAAAATGTTGGTGTCTCATTTTCATATGAAAATGTTAAAATAGTATATTATGCAATTAGTGAATAAAGGACGGATTTACTTCGAGGCCCATAGATGAATCACGAGCAGGTGAAAGATTCTAACGACTGAATCACGACCGTAGGGAGTGATTCATGATGATTCAAGTGTTAGAATCCTGAACAATGCGAGTGATTCATGGCCCTCGATGTAAATCCGCTTTATTCAAGAATTGCATACTATACTTTATACCATGACTACGAGAATAATTTTTCAAACCTAAAAACCGACTTCACCACCAAACTACACAATCGGTCTTAATAAAAAAATTATAGGACCACCTGACAGGTATTCCCTTTAAAAAAAAAGTTTATTCTAAATCGGTACAAACGTCTTCGAATAAATCGATCAACATATATAAAACATAAGATTCCGACGAATTGATAACCTCCTCTTTTGGAAGTCGGTTAAAAGAAAAATTAAGAAGTTAAAAAGGCTAAATTTTTTAAAATGGACATTAAAATTGGAACAATTACTAAAATTAAGAGTAAATTGTTCTAAATTCAAACATCAAAATAGTGAGTAAAAGTGCTTTTTATTCACTGTTTTCAGTGAATAAAATAAACTTTTTAGGGGGGGAATGGTATAAACAATATTTTTAAAGATTTATATGACTTTTAACACTCACACTATCACGTCTTTATCCCTAATGACGTAGGCAGAGCAGTTTGGGCCTCGCGGATCTAAGTAGCCCAGGGCCGTAGAACCCTCAGGCTACTTTTAGTATATTGATGGATTGCCAGCCGCATCACCTTTTTCTTCCTCTTTTTCTTTCCTCTCCCTATTTGGGGTCGGCTCTGTATGTCAACTCTCTCCATAATTTTCTGTCCTTCGCCATCTCCGTATTAACCGCCCCGTTCCCCCATATATCTATTCACATGATTCGCATTTTCACAAATTCCCTCGATTAGTTTTGACGATCTGCGCGGGAAGACAAGCAGCTAGGTAGTTCGACATTTATACTTTTCTCGCAGACCAGTATGGGAGAGACTTTTAAATAGTTACCTAAAAATATTACATGTTGTCCAGAATAAATATGTTTTAGGAGGATTACTTAAAATCCACCAAATGGAGATGGTGCATTTGTTAACTGATTCTTTATACAATAAAAAAGTTACAAAAAGATGGTTAAAATGTGGGCTAAATAAATAAATATTGGTAAATCCGACTACTGCAGGTATTTTGTATTATCACTTTTTAAATGCTATTTATCCAACTCACATTTTGCAATTACAATACTTGGAGCGGCCTAAGTATTCTTATATAATTTCCTGCTTTTACCTTCATAACCATCCCAGTGGCAAAGCGCCGACTTCCGTCGACTCCTGATCTTAAGCCAGATATCGGCAGGATATTACGTCTTAGCCCTGGGTGGAAATTAATAGGTGCTGGCGCAAGCAATTGGCAATCTTTGACTCGTAACGTAATTATAAGAGTCGTTTTATAAAAAAAATAACTGTACAGAGTTTATTCTTAACTTACAACACAAAGATAAGTGTCATAAGTTTGACGTTTCTGTGTATCTGTATATGGCATCGTTGCGCCCGAACGAATGGGCCGATTTTGACGCAATTTTTTTTTTGTTTGTATGCTGTCTTTGTCGAAGTAGTTCTTATATGATGGAAATCCGTTTAGCAGTTCAAAAGTTATTGGGGTGAACGCTTAAAAGTAGGGTTTTTTTTTATTTGCCTGGCAAATAAACTTGTAAATGACAGGTGTTCTTTTCGTGTGGTTTACGGCCTTAAATATTCAGAACCACTCCTGTCAAAAAGTAAAAAATTAAGAATTATATAGTTATCTTTGGATATTTGTATAATTGTTAATTTTTAAGTTATTGCATAGCTTTTATCGCGGGCCTTTAGCGCGATGACCGAATCCAGAAATTTTGTAATGAAAATCAAACCTAACACTCGTCTAACGTCGTTTCAGTTTGGAAGACTTCGGCACGGTGTTTGTGTGCTTGCGACTAGACGTATGCATGTAGAGAGTTGAGTATTATTCGAATAAAAAATTATTTAGGTAATTACTCGTATTAAATCGTTATCTGGACGGCCCTGTGGTCCCTCATATTGAATTTATGCTCAAAATGTAAAAAAACTAGCCGCCATTTTTAATTCTTTTGTTACTGCGTCGATATCCTTCAAAATCGATATCTGGTCTTTAATAATGACTCTATACTCGAAATTGAAAAAGGTAACCGCCATTTTGAACTTTTTTGTTTCTGGACCGATTGCCTACAAAATCGATATCTGGGGGTCCTGTTGGTCTCTTATAATAAATCTGTGCTCGAATTTGAAAAAGGTAGCCACCATTTTGTACTTTTTTGTTTCTGGACCGATTGCATTCAAAATCGATACCTGGGGATCCCTGTGGTCTTTTCTAATGAATGTATGCTCGAATTTGGAAAAGGTAGCCGCCATTTTGAACTTTTTTATTTCTGGACCGATTGCCTTCAAAATCGATATCTGGGGGTCGTTGTGGTCTCTTATAATGAATCTATGCTCGAATTTAAAAAAGGTAGCCGCCATTTTGGACTCTTTTGTTTCTGGACCGATTGCTTTCAAAATCGATATCTGGTGGTCTTTTATAATGAATCTATGCTCGAATTTGAAAAAGGTAGCCTCCATTTTGAACTTTTTTGTTTTTGGACCGATAGCCTTCAAATTCGATATCTGGTCTCTTATAAAGAAACTATGCTCGAAATAGAATAAAATTGCCAATTTTGCCCAACTCTGAGACTAGCTGCTAACTGCTCATAATAAAAATTCCTGAATAACCTAAACATATATATATATATATAACATGTATTGGTAAGATAATAAAAATATCTATTAATTTCTCATTTATTCAATAAAAGAAAAAAAGTTTTCTTATCGGTCACCACGCTCAAAAAGTGTAACTTGAATTAATATCAAAGAAAAAAAATACTGCATAAATAAAAAATTATTATATTGCATAAGTTGATAAAAATTGCTATGCAATAGCTTTACCGCGGCAGTCCCCGAGTGCCACACGTTTTTTTTCTTTTGATTTCATAATAGATAGTTGTTGACGTCATCATCATTTACTTACAGCATACAGACAGCTAAGTTTATTACAGCTTCCGAAGCGCAAGTGCCTTCATATGGATTTCGCAGGAGGAATTTCGATAAAGGAAATAATAAACGGCCAAGTGCGAGTCGGACTCGCGCACGAAGGGTTCCGTACCATTATCAATAAGACATCACGTTTATTGTATGGGAGCCCAAATTAATGTTGATTTTATTCTGTTTTTAATTGTTATAGCTCTCACATGTTTGTTATAGCGATCCGAACATGTTGCCGTACTGCTTTTTGCTGTACTGACGACCCTACTATACATGTCTCGTCTGCATTACTATCTATACCAAGAGCGAAGACCTAGTGGAGAACATCATAGTAAAGACCAAGCTCTTCTTGACAGTCGTAAAGATGGGATTGCGTCGTAATTCCTACGTGTGGTGCATGTTCCAACCGCACAGCTGGAGACCTTCTCGCAAGTAGATTTCTGGCCGTGAGGTGTCTGTCATCCTCCGGCGTTACCGCGGGAGTCTACCGGACACCGCGACATCGTGCAGTGCGTCACACACAATATGTTAGTCTAAAAGGTATTTATAAATAGGCCTACGATGTAAATGTTCATTTCGTTGCCTAGAAGTTTATTATTATCGTATTATTATTATTATAGCAGCAACAGAAATACACCATCTGTGAAAATTACAACTGTCTAGCTATCAATGTTCATGAGATACAGCTTTGTGACAGACAAACAGATGGATGGACGGCAGAGTCTTAGTAATAGGGTCCCGTTTTTACCCTTTAGGTACGGAACCTTAAAAAGAACACTAATATGTTACTATGTTTTCTCAATAGCGTTCTTTCGTGATTTTTAATGACTGGCATATGTTGTCAACGGCCGGGACTAATTACGGGTAAACAGGTGGAACCGGGAACAAGTGTGCTTGTTGCCTGCTACTTGGCTCTTCGTGTTAAAACGAAGCAACGGTTAGACATGATACTTGAGACACCGGACATTGATTTTTACCCGACTGCGCCAGAAGGAGGGTTATGTTTTTCGAGAATATGTATATAACTGGGTATATAAAAAGGTATTTTTTTTAATAATGACTTTTTTCTAAACAGTCGTAGGTAGCGGATCACAGTTTCTCACTAAAAGCATCGGGGCCGTTGAAGTTGAGAAATTATTGGTTTGTAAATAAAACCAGCCAAGTGTGAGTCGGACTCGCGCACGAAGGGTTCCGTACCTATAAAAAATCACGTTTGTTATATGGAAGCCCCCCCTTAAATATTTATTTAATTCTATTTTAAGTATTTGTTGTTATAGCGGCAACAGAACTACATCATCTGTGAAAATTTAAAATGTCTAGATATCACGGTTCATGAGATACAGCCTGGTGACAGACAGACAGGTGGACGGACGGAGTTATAGTAATAGGGTTCAGTTTTTTGCCCCTTGGGTACGGAACCTTAAAAAATGATATGATATGCTGTGTAACGGAAATGGGAACGGGGACGGAAACGGGAACAAACGGTAAAAAAACAATTAAAAATCCTATTAGAAATATTTTCGACTTCTACGCGGACGAAGTCGCGGGTTAAAGCTAGTGTAATATATAATCATAATTTAAGCCTAGTATCGTCTCTGGTTACTATAAGTAATACCTATTGATAATATTTTATTGTATGAAAGAAAATCTTTAGCGATCAACTACTTCTTACACCGAGAAAAACCGACCTAATGACTTCTAGGTTCACCTAATCACGTTATTAACGTAATACCCATATAGGGAGATTGCGGATGGCGGCAAATATGTTACATAATATATGTAATGGTATGAGGAGCATCCATGTCCGTTACCGGAAGAACAGGGTCTAATATCTAAGAAATATTTGTTTATCTTGGTTCGAGATAAATGAGGATACTCGTAATCCAGTAACATTCTTCTTTTGTACAAGCTTTTATTTAGTTTCACCTGTCCCGTTGTCTGTCTGTCTGACTGTCTGTAATCAAATCATCATCATCATCACCATTTCAGCCCTATAACGTCCACTGCTGGACAAAGGCCTGTCCCAAGGATTTCCGTCCGTTCCGTGGGTGGGTGTCCTATGCTTTGCTTGCCAGCACGCGGTCGCCATTCGAGCACCTTTTTGCCCCGTCGGCCATCGGTTCTTCGCGCTATGTGACTCGTCCACTGCCATTTCAACGAGCTAATCCGCTGGGCCATGTCAGTGGCTTTTATTCTCCTACGAATTTCCTCTTTTCTGATTCGATCTGATAGAAAAACACCAAGTCTAGCCTTCACAATGGCGCGACCTTGAGCCTTCTTATGAGACCCATAGTAAGTAACCACATTTCAGAGCCATAATTCATCACTGGTAACACCCACTGTAAATATAGAGCTGATCTGATGATGGAGCTGGAAGATGCAGACCATAGGAACCAAAAGTTTTATTTTTCAAGATGCTTACACAAATACCTGAATACCTGCTAAGTTTGTCCTATCCTACTCCTATCTAATTCTAATAAGTGTCTCGCCACAATAGTGTGCAGACGGATATTGCGCTACGATCGTGATCCAGCCGCAAATAAACATACTAAGTAGACGCTAACTAGATAAACTGACGGTAATTCCATCGTGGTGGATGTAGCAGCTTTATCAACCTATTTTACGATCGTATATTACAAATACGTACTATTACGAAATATTTATACTTAATTTACAATAAAATACAATACAAGTTGATTTTAACCGCCTAACTATATTGAAATCTTGGAATCAGAATCAGTTTAGAAAACAATGCCATAAGAAAAAGACTCATTTTTTTTTTACATTTCTTTCCCTTTTAAAGTTGTCATTAATTTCTAACCTACTGACTTTACTATACGCGCGGCCGTTGTCCTCCCCGCTCGCCGACCGTCACCCGCCAGTCACCTGGTATCTGGCGGTGACATTCCAATGGAAGACTTTTGTTATTTTGTCGGCTGATATCTTTGGTTTTTTGTAGATATTTGCATCTAAGACAGAATAAGTATTGTTTTGATTCCGTTTAATGTAGGTACTTACCTTGAATATACTCGTAGCTATAGGTTCAAAATACACTGTCACACCTGTCTGTATATCAAGACGCTCTAGTCTGTTTTTTTTTTCTTTCATAAATTGATCTTAGTAAACACAAAACAGGTGCATTAAGTGTGGTGTATATCTGACCTTCACCTAAGACCTCGCATCTGCATTTCTCCGAGTTTCTCTGAGGTCCTGCATTCTAAGTTACGAGCCCTACAATCTAATAAGCATCTCAGCAAACACAGTAACAACCATTTATTAGAGAACGGGACGAAGGCGAAAACAAATCAGCACATATTTCTTTATTTGATGCAAATGTTGTTGGTTTTTTTGTATATAAGTGGCCAACACTGGTGCCACATTTTTCAAGTTGCCGAAAGCTTCTGACATAGTTTGACGACTGCTCATCATCATCCGAGCGTATTCCCGGTTGCATCCTCAGCAGCAACGCTTCAGAGCCCGGGGTCCGCTACCTAATCAAGGAGATTTGACGAGGTTACTGTTTTTTACACAGAGCGACCAGGAACCAATCCTTGGGTAGTTTGATGATCAAACGCTAGGTGGCGTTCGGGACCCACAGTTTTACGTGCCTTCCGAAACACGAAATAATCTTTCTTTTCGGATAATCAGGTGATTCAAGCCTGCAATATCCTATCCAGACTGGAAACAACTTTTCACAAAGTATGCTTCCCAGTGGGAATCGAACCCATGACCTCCGGGTTACAAGGATAACTCCTTGACCACTGGACTACGGAGGCAGTTAGTTTGACGACTGCTATACAATAAATAACCTTTGGTTGTATTTGAACTTACATGAACACATGAAAAGAATCTAAATGTGCGTATTATGTCAATAAATGATTGATTTCTATATTACGCGAAGTTACAAAACGTTGGACAAAGATGTGAGTAGATAAGACAAACAATCGACAAAGCCGAGGAACGGCCTGGGAACGCAGATTGAAATCGTATGATTGTTTTATACCGCTCTCAAGTGAAGGCGGAAACGCGTAAATAACAAAGGAACAAAGCCCGTAAGAGGATAATTCACGGTTTGACTGTGAGAGGAACTCATGTGATATCTGTATTTAGTTAATTGTTAATTTCTGGATTATTTTAGCCCGCCTGGTTTTATATGATGTTTTTGCCAGAATATTCCTGACGCCCGTTGGATCGGAAGGCACTCTGCCCATAAGTTTTGTTCTATACCCCGCATAATATCAGTCACCTACATCCAAATTCTGATAGAATAAATCGGTTAAAGTCCAAAATTCACTCTATATGATTACGGTCCTTCGGTGGCAGTACGTATTATTAGCGCTTTCGTAAATTAAGTCGCCCCAGGTGTGGTCGCCAATTGGATGGGTGACCACAAGTTAAGACAACAATAATTGCCATTGACACAATAATAAGAAGAAGAGAATGCTCTTTTTGGCTTTTATTAAAATCCCTTGAGATGTTTATTGGAAAAGGTTATTGTCATGGACTGGAATGAGCAAAAGAAAAATAAGATTGTTTTTCGTGGATAGGAACAACTAATATTTAAATATTACGAAAGACTGAGCGAGTTCGTGGTTAAGTTTCGACAGAGCGAAGTAAATGAATTTGACCCAATTTGGTGAATTTTCGTTCTAAGCTGTTGTTTCACCAAGGATAGCCCTTAAGCTTTTCTTTTTAAGAATTTTACCAAGAATACCTAGTAACAATTGATTTAAAGAAACATAAAGACAATTCTAACAAATACAGAAGATACTTTGAACAATATCAAATATCTTAAAAAGCTTTTAAACCAAACTTGTTATAATTACATAATGATCGCAGTAATCATCAGCACCTTAATATTAGATCACACATTTATACATCTTTTGTCAGGCACATACAGAAATTAGTGATAAATAGTCAGGTCAAAAGTATATTTGGATTGATAGGTAAGTACTTACTTACTAAATTTTTATGATAGAAAAATAGTGTGGTTAATTCATGGATAGAAAACTTGAACTACCAAATTTAAATCGATTAAAAGTACTCGAGTTAACGTTGAATAAACATACGTTCAAATAGACTCAGAGAACTTCGCTCGATTCACTCGCTCGTTTAATTAAATGGTGACTACAAAATTTGTTAAGTAAATAATATTAACTACCTTGAAACAATATTGCCTAATAGAATACCTCATTATCTTTGTCCACAAGTATACATAATTTCCTTAATATGTGAACATTTATATAGCTGAAGGCATTAAACCATTATTGCGGTTACAAAATATGGTAGTACATTGTATGCAAACATTAAATCGTAAAGCAAACTATCGTTTTTTTTTAAGGAATATTCTAGTTGCAATTTTTATTCGAGGGGGATACAACAAAACACAAGTAACCAAGTCACATAAGAATTAAGTTCCTTTCGATTGAATCAGAGTCACAAAAGCGGATCAGAGATTTTGAGTATTTTAGTCAATCCATGTACAACTCTGCCTATCTCTACTACAATCGAAACGCAACCTAGCTCAACTCCACTACCATCTCGATAGATATAACTTTGACTTTGAAAGTCGTGGTCAAAATCAAAATGAATTGTATAAATGTATGCGTTTAATCAATATGAGAATCCTACAATACTGATAATTAAACATTTCTAATCGAAATCATCATGGTGAATGCAAAATTTATGCCTTATCATGATGGAGAATTTAATGCTACATAATCCTGTAGATACAGGTATGTAATTATTTCTTCCAGTTGCGCTCTCAAGACGTTTAATAATAATATAATTAAATATCAAAGGTTAAAGCATGAAGGCAAAAATTTAATTTAACAAAATTGTCTTGGAAAATTCATTTTCTCTGTTCTATATTCTAGTTTAGACGAGGGGACTGTTATATTAAATACACACCCAAATATAAAAAAAAGTTATATAGATACATACATAATATATATTATCACGCCTGTTTTCCACAGAGCTAGGCAGAGACTACGGACTTGCTACGAATTAAATAGAGTTTTATCAAAGTTAAGATACTCATTACAAATACAAACGTAACTGATAAACACTTTAATTCAACAAGCACAACACTACTACAAAAGTTAACCTTGTTATTTCTGAATTCCCACGTCTGTAGTAAATGCTCACGTAACAAAATGGAGCAAGGTTTACAACAGCTAAATGACCATCTTTCTCAGCATGAGATCAAAATATTGTTTTACGAACTTAATAACTTAGTTTAGCCCAGCTAGTACTTTTTAATTGTATGATCAAGACTTAATCGAATAAGAATTTAACAACGCAAGCTAATATGGCTAAAACATTCGTCCATTTTATAAAATCTATGTAGTTCATTTGATGTAAGGTCAATGGAAAGTCAGAGTTTAAAAAAAAACACTCACTCAACATCGATGTCTCAGAAATAAAAAGCTACTTATACAATGCAATGCAAAACCATTAAGCTATACAATGCGCCAACGCCAATTCTCAGGATTTATTCTAGCTTCTCCAATAATGCATAGTAGTATTTGGTAGATCATTGGAGGTCTAGAAAATTATCTTTCGATTCCTAACCAAATGGAAAAGGCCTGTTATATCAAATCGTATATAATCAGATTTTTATAACGGGAATCTAATGAATGTGACGAAATTCATTATTTAAGTCAGACATCTTATTTTTTGAAAGTATTTTATAATCTGTTGCGAGAACTAGTTTAAAAGATTAAATAATCAAAATATTGTGCAATTTTGTTAGTTTTAATCTAAATTTATTGTTTAAGATTACTATAAAATGTGGGTTTTGGTATTGACATTTAAACCTAGGTCGAACGTAGGTCGATCTTCGAGAAACTTAACTAATATATTCTTAATGTTACATACCTACATCCTATTACACCACTATAAATACAATTTTGATGACTCTAATTCATAATGGATCAAAGCAAACACCAGTACTTATAGGTATTACTCGTATGTTCCGTAAACACATTTGCTTTAGTTTCAATACTAATATTACTAATTGAGATTACAACAACTAAATGTGGGTTTTGGTATTGACATTTTAAATTAAACTCTTTCAAACGTAGGTCGATTTTTGAGAAATCTAACCAATGATGTATACGCACATCCTATTATATTGTATTTGCAATGGATCAAGGCAAGCACCAGGATATATAGAGGTATAAAAAAAGGGTTACGGTACTGTATGTTCCTTGAACTCATTTGCACTAAGTATAAAAATATATCCTAATTATGTAGTGCATATCTTCATTTATAACCAAAAGGTTCCCAAGTCAAGGATAAGCTAGCCTTAATCCTCATAAATAACCGGCCTAGTGAGTGTTAGGCCACGCACAGTGTAGTGTGCCGTAGTTGCGAATGCCGACTTTGAGTTCACGGGACTAAATCATCTAAAAAACCAATTTGCTATTGAATTTGTATGAAATTTTACTTTTCCGAGTATATTTTTTAGTTGGTCGCCTATAACTCTTTGATTCGTAAATCCCACTTCGCTCTGATAGTTTTCCTTTAATTTCGTTTATACATATATTATGTATTTAGTATATTTATACTACAGCCGTGAATTTTTTTAACCGTTTAGTGGATTAAGCTCCCCCCTCTTAGTACAAATTTTTGTTGGACGCTTGATGCCAATAATAATTTGCACTATTAAACCAAATATTTCAGAAAAGGATCCCTAAATCAAAAAATTATGTTCACAAACTCACAATATTTTTAAAAGACCTATTCAATGATTACCCACAGGATGAATTAGGCGAGAAAATAAAAATTGACTCCTACTTTACACGTGTATTGGAGTTACCCTAAAATATATTTTTCATGATTTTATTGTGCTTACTACTTTTTTGGCATGATTAATATACACACCCATGCCAAATTACAACTTACTTGTATTTATAGGCTTAGAGTAGAACCGCGGTAAGACAGACAGAGAGATTTAGCGAAACTATAAGGTCTTTGTTTACTATGGAACCCTAGAAACGAGCATCTGGTTCAAATAAGTAAGTACAACCTACCTCCAATACTAACACCTTAACGACCATTATGTTCCTGCCTTGGGTTGTACTACATAGTACAGTGCTTGTCTCATAATTTTTGGGTTTTATTTTCATCTCCATCTTATCCAACTGTGTTTTTGTCGGAGTTCAATTTTATTTTTTTGTATTTTAATCAAAAATTCGGACTGAAGGAGTACATGGTCATTAGAAAATAATAAATTTCTGATGTTCTAAAGGAACGTGAAGTAAGGAGTACCTATAACCGGAGAGCATGATAATAATGAGTGTTGACGAAGCAAAAAAGGTTTAAAGTGTAAATCCAGTGGAAATCCATAGTCCCTGCCTACCCCTCAAGGGAAACAGGGGTGAAAATATGTATGTATATATGTGTATTTTTTCAAATGAGTAATTTAACTTCTTACCTACTCGTACTTATAAACTATAACTTTACACCTCTTATTTTTGTAACTTTATTTATTCAAAGATATTTAAAACATAATGATAATAAGACATCATTAGAAAATTACATTCTACTTCCTCATCTAAATTATGTACCTCATGCATATTAAATCAGTTAAGGTAATCATTTTTAAAATGACTCTACTATTCAATAAAACAATGAATATGTCAAAATGAGATATCACTTGTCAAAATATGTGCATACATAAAGCTTTAATTATAAATGTTGATATAACATGTAATAAAAAATATACTAACGTTTATTAGCATAAAACTCTACCTGTCTGTGTATGTAATGTTTGGTATATATTTCAAAATTTTTGCGTACATATGCCTCGACCGAGTTGCAGCGGTCGTGGTTAAATCGTTAGTCTGTTTTATTTTTTGTTCTAGTTTCATTAAACTCTGAAGAAGCAAGCCTAGCGAGCGAAATTTTACGAGTCAACTTTATGTTCGAGTATCTTTGCGACTCTAAGCTGCCATGGCCTTAGGGCTTCAAGACTCATAGACTACTTATAGGGAGATGGTGGGCGATAAAGTGGAATCCTTCATGCCTACCGTCACGAAAACAAACCTGATGGATTACCAGCAACGCTTTTAACATGATTCACATTTTCACCCATTCTCTCTATTGGCTTTAACGATTTGTGGAGGAAAAGAAGCAGCTGTAAGGCATATTGATCATCATCATCATCATTTCAGCCGCCGCGTAACGACCACTGTAGGACATAGGCCTCTCCCATTTACCAAAATGACCGATCTAGAGCGGCCTGCATCCAGTGCTTTTCATCGACCTGGTGGGTGTCCTACGCTTCGCTTGCCAGTATGTGGTCGCCATTCACACTAAATAAATATTCAAGTGAGGCACATTCTCAGCTTTAATTTCTCCCAGTTCAGCGTGGAAGATAGAAAATATCCTTGTTAAGAACTTAATTAAATGTCTCGAGGAGATGGGTAGAATTTTTATGATATAATATCAGCCAAACCGGTCAAGTGGTTGATGAGATATGGGGCATTAAAAGAATATCGCGAGTTTAGCATGGCATATGCGTCTTGCTTACTATAAATCGCGTGAGATATACTAAAAACTAATATTTAGTGTATGTGTGTTTCATCAATATAGATAAAATTGTGGGAAGTAGTAAATAGAAGGTATAAAATAAACAAGTCGAGTGAGAGATGCGTCGTTGGCAAGATCATTTAGACAAAACTAAGTAAGTTTTGCAATGCTGCTCCACATTCATAAACACGATCATCGAAAGATATACGTTGATATGCTAAAGTTTGCATATCTTTCCTCGTAAGAGATGCATTTATAATGTTCAATTTAAGTCATAAAGTTGAATACTAACTGATATAATGAGCTATAGTCAATTTAAGGAAGAGCTTTGTCTAATCAACTGGTTTCTCAAAAACAGCTTCGTGGCGTCAAGCCATTTAGATATCTTTTATATTTAATGTCATTTTCTTATTTCAATATAATCATATGCTCTAAATAATGATTTTCTACTTCTATTTAACGATATGATGCGACAGTCGCAAGATAGTTTAGACAAAACTATGTTGCACAATATTCGCTCTACATTATAGACACGAATACACGATCCATCGAAAGATATTCGTTGATATGCGAACATTTCTCAATATTTTCTCATGGGAGATGTGTTTATTTCTTTTTGCAATTATATCTAAGACAGTTGTATGGTTATCTTCGCGTCTTAATCAAATTATGTCATGGTTTTTGTTTTGTTTCAAATGTGCTTTCTGAGTTGTGTTCTAATTTTGTTATCTAGAAGTTTTTTTGCTGGCAACTGCTTGTCTTGTGAATGCTTTTGTCATATCATATTTTAAATCCTTGTTATAATATATAATATGACTGCCTGGTATTTATAGTCTACTAGTAAAGCGGAACATTTGAAAGGACAAATCGGCAATACAACTGATATACATACAAATGTTTGACCGTCAACTTCACATGCATGAAAAAAATATGTGTTATCTAACCAGTTTATCCATAAATATTCCAAAGTAAAGTGCTAACAGTGAAACGGGAACAAAAATTGGTTGGAAAACGAATGAGATATAGCGATTTGATGAAAGTATGTCTATCTCACTCGCAAAAACGCTATTTTCTATAGCAAATGTATAGATGATATGGACTTTGATGTCACCAGTCCATATCGGACTTCTCTTTCTAATTGAAACTTTAAAGTAACACATGTTCGTCGCTGATTAAGAAATTTTATACTTTTTTTTCATATTTGTATGCTTTGGTTAATAAGGATTTTACTAAGCAAATAAAAAAAATACGTGCATATTCCCCAATGTGAGATTTAAAATTATCTAAGGTCCGCCTTTTGTAGAATATATACTTGCAAGAAGACACCATAGATGACATGCGTGACCATCAATGGTCTTACAACATAGGACTCCGAGAAGGCTTGTAGTGAAAAAAAAAAGTTGTAAAGCGCTCTTCGGGCTCCGCAGCAACACAAGGGAACACACTAAGATTAGAGACAAAGATTTCGTAATACACAAATAGTAAAGTTTGATGCAGGGTATCAATAAATTTCTTTTAACGATCTCCGAGAATATCATAGATAATTAATCCGTATTTGGATAAGATTCACAACTCCGAAACCAAAATAATTTAATAATAGATATTTTTTACCGGTTCTGTAAAAGTAAGTGTTGGTTAACTTCGAACTGTTACGTCAACGGCCAGCCGTTGAGTGTGTTGTTCACGGTATAAAAAGACTTCATCACTTAATCAAAAATATTTTTTTCCGAAATCTTAACATCTCTGATATTTTAAATAATTACGAAACAGCGTTACAATATCTCAATTTACATATTAAACTAGTCTCATCTTTGGGTTAGTGGGTGACTGTTCATAGTTCACATGTTCGCATGTAAATTCTCATGATATTGAATGGCTTCCCTTATCTGAACACAATGGAAATGTGTTAATTAGGTACGTGCTATCGACCAGAACAGAGTTTCCCTCGCTTGGGGTTTCGTACCTACACAATGCCGTCGAAACGTGGATTTTAATTGCGAGAATTGACATTTGGAGTCATAAATTTTGTATTGATTAGATATCCGCGGTAAGATCTCCTCTAACTTATATTATAATATTTGATAAAGTCACGGGAAAAAGTTTTGCGAGAAAAAACATCCTGGTATCAAAACATCTGAAACGGACCGAGAGAGCGAGGCCATCAGCTCAGGTATTCCACTGATCTAAGTTCAAAGGCATCCAAATAAGAGATGCACCTTATGAAGAATAAGCCTAAGTCGCCGCATATTTTATGTTTTTTTTTCAGTATATGTCTGACACCCGCCGGAAGACACTTAAGTTTTCTTCCGGACCCCGAAAACTATCAGACTTATCAAAATTCTGATAGAATGAAGAACTGACCAGAATGCTTTCCGGCTGGCGTCAGGGATATTCTAACACAATTTTTTATTAATATTTTTACCGACTTCCAAAAAGGAGGAAGTTATCAATTCGTAGCGATTTTATATTTTTTAAATAATGAAAAATTTTTAACACCTGGACCTATTTTAAATTTTTTTTGTTTGAAAGCTAGTATTATTACAATCAGTTGTGATGTTTGGGGGTGAAGTCAGTTTTCAGTTTGTAAAAATATTGAATATGCGGACGGCAATGTTGTCATCTCCATAACGATATTGTATCGGTGGGTGAGGACGACAGTTTCACTTACATGCCTCACGGAACCATTTCTAGCCTCAAGTGATTGTTTATACCGCAAATGACAATGCCAGCACGCGCGGAACATTGGCGGTTTAGCCTGACAGCCCAATTTTTATGGCGGGAAAACGGTTATTTTTCATGCAATTTTTCTATTAAAATTAACGTTCTTTTCTCTATTCAGTTGGTTTTGCTAGTCGGGTATTGAAGTGTGACAATTTATTTTATAAGAAAGAAAAATATTCAATATGGTGCAAATTTACATGAGTATATTAAGCGGAATTACTACTTCGTTGCATAGTATATGTTAATAATGTAAACAACATTTTTCAGTTTTTACTTGTACAAAAATTAATGCGGATTTGTTTGTTAAATATCTTGATAATATTTTTTTACATCATATAGATAGATAGTTAATTTATTGCAAGTAAAATACTTGGATAATATTTGTAAATTATCTACTACTAAATTATCTATTACTAGTTAATAAAAAAAATAATATGATAAAAATAATATATATATAGGTATTTGTTGGTTTTGTAGGCAAATACTTACCAAATAAAATTAAAAGTTTCATTTTGACAGCTACAGCTAAACACTGGCACAAAATTCGAAAAAGATTTTAAGTCGTTCGAAGTTTGAATATCTTTTCGTGGCGGCGTTAGACGCGCGTGGACGCCAGGCCGCGTATGTTGCATGCGCCTGCGCACCCAGCTGATCCACCACATTCACTTTCTAGCCGTGGAGGGGCACCCTGGGAACATCGGGAAGCGGGGTTTGATGACACTTGTGTAACGCTATGCATAATCGGTCAAGCAATTGTCTTCGATTGATCTATTTATGTTGGAGAAAGTATTTTATCGGATAATTCAGTCATCATCAAATGAGATTATATTTTTACAATTGCATTGTTTCCTTGACCAGTGAGAAATCTATGGCGATAAACTTGTTTATCATCATCATCATCAAAAACTTTAGAACAATTTTTTCGGTGGCGTATTTTCTATACGTGTATATCTCTATCTAGATCTGAGTGAGTGTTATTTAAGATTTATGGTCAGCTTAACAGAAAAGCCAGTATCAGTGCCACAAAAAGTTATTAATATTAACGACTTGAAGACTACCGGACATATATGCGGCATGTTCAAATCTAAGAGGAAATAAAGGAGCTGGGTAGCTCAGCAAGAGTTCGCGTTACTAGCGTTTTGACTTTGCACTTTTGACTACAAGAGGCATACAATTTTCTCGAGCTCCTCCATGCTTCGACGGGCATGTAAAGCCGTTGTTCTCGGCTATCATCATTGTATAGAAGTCGTTAAGCTATGTCAGGCACCAAAATAAACAAAACAAGAAAAAAATATTCAAAAGTGTATCAAACAAAGATACAAAAAGGTAAATAACGTAGACATGCGTTGATTTGATGTACGGTATTGAATTGAAAAGAAGGCCGCCATTACAGCTCGGTTTCGCCGCAAAGGGATAATGTCGTCTCATCGTGGGATCTTTTGACGTCAGACGCAAAGGAATCTACATAAGTATATTGAAATCTTGGGCTCTGAGTGGGCTGAGGCAGCCAATCACAGAGGGAGTTTTATAAATTCTTCGGTTGGATTGATTGGTTTTTGTTTAAGGGTCTACAGAAAAGCTTCTAGCGTCCTTATTTAATATAAATTATTTTCTTGAAAACGGAGCCGACTAATTTTTGAATAATACATTTAACCCCCAGCTATGAAGAAAATATTGGCCTTTTCAAAAAGTGGCCTTGGTCTAATGCAATTAATACAAATTTAGAGATTCTGAATTATTTATTGGTCATTATAAAGGCCTAAATTTGGTGTTCCGTCATTAGTATGCAAGTTTGTTCAAAATTGGAATTACTAAATTGTTATATATGTAAATTTGTTTCTGCAGATTATTGCATCTATTACTCACAGAATAGTCCAGAAATTTATTCAATTTTACTGAAATAAGTTTTCTCGTGGAGAAAAAAGTAATTGGAGATAATTTATATAAAAACAAATTTTATAAGTACAAAATTAAATCTAATCCCAAGGCTGCAGGAAAACCTTAATTTACCAACCAAACGAACGAATCAGGTAGAATAACTTAATTTTCCTAAAAAGGTCTGCTCTAAATAGGCGTGATGAACGTACAAATTGGTGTAATGGGTTACTCAACATCATCATTATGCGAGTAACGTGGTCCACGGACCCCCGGACGAGGTCATGTGTGTGCATAATGCGGCCCTTATTATATGGGGTCGTAAATATAATGAGTCTGACTATAAAATCTTTCTAAAATTAAAACATTCGCTAAACGACCATCATGTGAGTCTCACTTGCTCTCTCGAATGTATTAGTTGCTAGCAGGCAGTGTCTCTTTGCCGTTTGCTTTCCGACAGAGTAGTATAGGACCAATTCAAGTCTTACCGTGGATGTCGTAGAAGGCGACTTAGAACATAGAAGCTAAACAAAGCTTATAACATCATCAGCTTAGAGACCTCTCTGAACCGTCTGGCCAGCGTGGAGAGTGTAGGCCAAACCTCTGGCTGCTTTATTCAATTATGACTTTAGTAGTACTTAATTAATGACTCAATGAAGAAATCACAAGGCCGATCACGGCTGATTTCTGGATGAATAGGGACTCTTTGCAGTAAACTCTTTCTTCAAAAAGCTAATCTTATTTATTTTCCAAACAAACGAGCGGTCAGCCGTTCAAGCAAGAGAGAGAGGTCGGACGTTTTATCGTATTTCGCCTTAATGTTTCAAAGGAAAAATATGTTATATCAAGGATTGAACTTGCATTGAAACTTTACACACAGTTAACAGGTACTGCAAGTAAAACTACGAGTTGTATGTACATAAACACTTCATGATAAAACAGTAATAAAAATCAATAATATACATATGTAATTAACACTCAATCGTACAAATTGAACGCTTAATTTCGTTTCAATCGACCCATGACATAATCCATATCACTGGTAGCTGCAACTCTAATTAAAGTAATTAATTTAAGAGGTTACATATTCAAGTAACATATTATAGTAACAGATGCTTCGCAAGCTTGTCGAATTTAATATGAAGATGTGCAATTTGAAACTAGTTCATACCTCTCACTGCCGTTTTTTTTCTTCAACTTTATAATATTTTGTCATCACACTTGTCTCATTTGGATATTTTTGTTTCAAAAGATTTTAAAATAAGGCTACTGAAATAATTTAAGTGCATAAAGAGGATTAAGTTAGTAAGTAGGTCACAATGTAAAGTGATATCTGTAAACTTCATTGCAGAAATACATGGTTAAAACCATTGACCGCCTAATGCAAGAAGATCTTTATGCGACTATTGGAACAAGACAAGTCGTGTATTATGAATATAGGCAGTAGACGTATCTAGATATAGTAGATCTATGGAAGGTAAGAGATCCGCGTCGTGTCTGTCGAACCACCGCGTGACAGATTGGGTGATAAAGGTTAGATCGAATTGGAAAAGATTTAGGTAGATAAAAGTTTTGTTGAGTACACTAAGTATTATACATTTATCTTTGTACTATTACTACATTTTTGCACAAATTTTCACTTCCTTTAATTTTAAGTTAGAGTTCATTACATCCACAACAACAACATAAAGTTATGTTGTTGTTGTGGATGGGAAAATAAACAATATTATATCATATATATTTTTATAACTTTCACATAAAATATTTTGTGCTTTAGTATATAAAACCGTCATTCCTAATTAAGAAAGTATTCTTATAAGTAAGTGTGTAATTTGCGTGAAATGTCAAAAAATTTTGATACCAATCGCAATATTTTTGATCAAATTGGTCTCACATATTAAAAGTATATATTAGTATTTCGGCACACAGTAAAAAAATTAGGTCTGTCATATCGGTAAACTAATAAAGCAAGTTGATGTTTATAATGAAGGTTTTTAATACGGAAATGAGCTGGATATTTAAATAAATAAATGAGTAAGCACTAATTAATTTTAATTCCCAATATCCTAATCAACAAATTATAAGTTACTTATCACAAATACGAAATGTCATCAAGTTTTCATACTTCCGTACTTTTTACCCGACTGCTCCAGAAGGAGGGTTATGTTTTTCGAGAGTATGTATATATGTATGTATAATTGTTTGGCACACTCTGTAGGCTTAACGGCTCAATGGATTTTAGCTTGTGAGGTGTCGTTAGATTTGTATTTACTATAAGAGTGACACTGGGTATATCAAAATAAAAATAAAAACAAAATGGCAGATTTTTGGCGTCAAATTCTAACGTTTGACACACTCCGCGGCTTGACGGGTGGATGGATTTAAGCTTGAGAGGTTTCATTAGATTCGCTTTAATTTTTAGAGTGAGACTGGGCATATAAAAAGGCAGGCGGGATTTTTTTTTAAATTACTTTTTGTAAATTTATCCTGAAAGTGCCGCTAGAATTGATAACCACCCTTTAACATTTCCTTAAAATAGAGATGATGGGTTTACGCTCGGGAAAATTGGGCGCATTGCATAAATGACGAATAAATGTCCGTATATGCAAAAACATTAACAGAACTTTTGTTTACATTTTCATTCATCACAATATGACTAATATTGTGATGAATGATAAATAATAACTAAAATTTAGAATGAAAAACAAGAAATTGATATTATGTTTAATGACTTAGTAAGAGTAGGTAATAGTATTTTATGCAACAGTTGTATAAGGAGGGTTAAAAAATGCGAGTGGCGCAGGTTACGTAAATTGACGCCATCGAGCATTTTTTGACTACTTATACAACGATGCATACAATACTTTTTTTACGACTACATTTACTAAAATAAATACAAAAATAAACAAAGAAAAGTACGAAATACTACCATATGTTTGGTAGATATTAGGTATCTATGGAAGACTTAATGTTTTTTTATTGACGTCTTCCTAGTTACTGCAGGCCTACCGTCATCTCTTATAGCAGCACTTAAACTGAATTGTATTGTTTAATGCAACCATGACACCTTCATAGCAGGCCTTAAACAGGATTGTTTTGGTTGACGTCACAAAACCGTTCACCTTTTTTTGTATGGACTATTCCTACCATCACGTCTATTTGACAGCACGAAAACGATTATTGCGCGTCTCAAGTGTCAAATAAAGCGATCCTTAAAAAGTTACTTTCCAGTAACTTATATGGAGGATTTTAGTTGGTTTTCTTGTGAATGTGAATATGTTTTTTCTTTACTTTAGATTTTTACAAAACAGTTAGAAGATAATTGAAGTAACGCTACCATGGGACCTTAAATAATCCTACTTAATACCTTTTATTGGAAATTTGGATTTCAAAAACAAAGTAAGATATATTACTTCATTATTTTAGTACAACTTATGTGAAAAATAGTAAGTTATTCCAACTTACGTAACATATTTTTTTGTAAGTAATAACAATGCCAATCCTTGTAAAATATTTATTCACACACGAAAACAAATAACAACACATTCTTAAGTATAAATTATTTATTAAAATTATAACTACATACATTTATACATTTTGTCTTACAGGATTCTTTGGTTACTCTCTGAGAAGTACCATGATGACATCAATTAAAAAATACAAGACAGGATTCACTGGAGCCTATTATTAAATACAAACAAGACTGAGAGAGCCAGAGGATTACAGCCTCCTTTGGAACCTGTGATTGAACCAGTGAAATGGCAGAATGTTGAATTCCAAGCATTTTACAAGGCTAGTTCTGCTGCTAGGCTGGTTCGCTTTTTCACCAGAATACCTGAAAGAAAATAATAGTTTAGATTCATGTCGCAATCTACGAATATCAAATACATACCCATACATTGTAATAAAATTCTTTGTGCACTACAATCACTGCGTACTTACTAAAACCTAGCCTTTATCTCGTTGAGTTAGTCTCGAACTTACTTTGTCTGTATATATTTATGTTATTTATTATAGCACTTAGTGAACAAGCTGCAAGTTTGAACACATAATTATCTAAATATAAACTTTGAATAGGTATGTAGTTAAAATGTTACTTACGACATGGTTATTGATAAAATATATTTATGACAAGACACTGTGCTTTTGTACGATGAAGCCCTCAATAAAATTAACTTCCAAATACTAGTCGTTACCATCGTATAATAACTATTTATCACGGCAATTCGAAAAAGCACTATAATATGAAGTGATGGATATATTTTGTCAGGTGGTTGCTCGGCTTCCAGCATTAAAAACATTTATGTTTTCACGAATTTACGATTTATTTATAATTTCGAAAACCAGACGCAGACATCCGTTCAAAACTTTCACTCACAATTTTTTTCGCACTTATTAAAATTTTAGCCATCTTTAATGGTCAATATCAAATTAAATTTATGTACATAATCAAAAGAAAACAAAGTAAATAACACTAACTTTTAGATATTTAAATAAAATATGATAGAAATAATTTTGATTTACGTAAATAAAAAAACCGGTAAAAATAATAATTTTTTGTCAAGGATTTGAACGTCTTCGCAGTCTCATCACCAAAACAAGCCAGAGACAACAAACAGTTCACCATTCAGGAATAACCATTCAAAAAACGTTCAGCATTACGAACGTCATGGTACGATTTAAAGTTGTCCTGCTTTTGACCTGCTTAAAAACTGCAACTCAACTGCCTTGTTTCTGAATGGTTTTATAAGTGTTGGTGGTAGCATTCCTGAAACGAATGTTTTTCATACAAAAAATCGTTTGTTCAGTGACTCCACGTTTGAAAAATGGCGCCATATGTTAAAATAACGATTTTATTATGTTGGCAGTATGGTAGATCTAAAGAAAAAAAGTTATAGGTCTATGGCTAGGAGTATCGTTTTGGCGAAATAACGACACATGTGCTATTATATTAGTAATAGACTATAGACTTTTCTGAAATCATATAATCTATGTTCTTATATTAGTGTTCAG
Source organism: Acrobasis suavella (assembly GCA_943193695.1). Taxonomy (NCBI): domain Eukaryota; kingdom Metazoa; phylum Arthropoda; class Insecta; order Lepidoptera; family Pyralidae; genus Acrobasis; species Acrobasis suavella. Next base: position 39,858,313 of record OW971928.1, read on the forward strand.
GACCATTTAAAAGACAGATAACAGTCCAGCAGTAGAAAAAATAATTATCACTAATTCCGCTGTCCAGTCGAGTCGACGCAACGCGAGCTCATGCAAACTAGGATTTATTGGGAGCAGAGAAGCTAGACTTATTGTGATTTAAAGTGACTGTGATTATTTTATGACCATTTTATTTTATAGCAGTTATGATTTACGTAATCCCGACTAAGTTCCTGCTTCTTTTTACTAAAATTAAATTATTTGTTTCTGACCAGCGATCAGGCATTTATATGGGCGTAAACTTTTTTTGCCTAATGCGCCCGTTTATGCCCATTTATGCCCAATTTGTTTTTCCCCTCGACCCATCTCTACCTGAAAATAATCTTTAGGAAACTGTTATTAAGAGTAAGATGGGTAGTAAACATGTAAAATTCTAAAAAAATACTAGCAGTCCGCCCGGTTTCACCCGTGGTATATTACATAGCCTATGTTACTTAGGAATAACGTACATATCCAACCGTGAAAGAATGTTTGAGATCGGACCAGTAGTTTCGGAGCCTATCAATTGAAACAAACAAATCTTTCCTTTTATTAGTATGATAAAGCGAACCCACATAGAGTTGGATAAGATGAGGAAGAAGAAGTAAAAAGTCCTCATGTTGTAACGTGTAACTTTGGAACTCTTCTCTGACGTGGTTCAACACACACTTTTCCAGTTATTTTCTTCCATAACATGACAATGTTACACACACTATCTCATCTATCCCTAAGACAGAGCCAAGAGTAGTAGTCAGGCAACGCAAGCTTAACAAGATGGAAACGGGAGTCAGAAATAGGTAATCTTTCCAAAGAATCACTAACATTAACGCCGGTTTCTTTGATCTACATGAAAAGAGAAGCCAATTTCCTTCTACTTTCTACTTAAAATAAACAAGTAGTCATAAAAAACATTATTATTAATAAAACCAGTTTTTATCTAAAACAATAAACTTAAAGGGGTACTTTAACCTTTTAAATTTATTTTAATTTTATACGAATCTATTATTATATTTTATACGAATATGGTTTAAGACGAAGTGGTAGCTAAAGTGGCGCCCTCATTTGAAATAAATTGTTTAAAACTAAATATGGTGAAAATTAAAAATTTGATTTGTAAAAATGTCTAGAAAGACCTTTAAACTATTTTATGAATAACCTTTGAAATTATTACTAATAGTCCGTCTAGTTTTAAAACTGTTTTTCGCCAAAAGTGGCCACTTTTGGCAAAAAACAGTTTTAAAATAAGATGGACTACCAATATTACTTTCAAAAGTTATTCATAAAACAGTTTAAAAGTCTTTTTAGACATTTATACAAATCAAATTTTTAATTATCACCATATTTTGTTTTAAACAATTTATTTCAAATGAGGGCGCCACTTAAGCTACCACTTCGTCTTAAGTTAATACGAATCAAATGAGCCCAAACTCGATGGCACTGCGTCGTTTCATTACAGAGTTCCTATGTCCAGCCGGGAGGCTCTTTCATCAGATCGACGCCATGTCATCATAATATTGCATTATTTGCGATAAACGTATGCGTTTAGCTCAATCTGAAACCAGGAAGTGGGTCAAATTTGACTTGCAAGATTTGATTACAGACAGACAGACAACGGGACAAGTAAATAAAAGCTTGTATAATATCAATTTCTCTGAAATGTGTGAGAGTAGATACGTTCACTGCCATAAATCAGCATTTCTAGGGCTGAAATTACTTAGGTAACATCGACATTCCTTGAACCTACCACCGGAACACGTTAGATAACTACCAGATAGAGGTTGCATGCAGCAGTTTGAATATAAATTAAATGATTACTCCTATCAGGAATTCCGTCTGTTAACATAGTATATCATATCCGCAGTCATTTTGATACCTCATTTGCTACGGTATTTTGTTCTTGGATTTTTTATCGTCACTATGTTAATTCTGTTAATGTTCTTACGTTGTTAGGGAACCAAAAACCTTAGACGAGAGGTTTCCAATCTAGAATAGGACTTCTCAATCTCTTCCTGTGGATGTCGTTAACATAAGATGCGACTAAACGAATAAGCTCAGATATAGAAACACTCATGGAGGGATGAGGTCCGATGGTGACTGATTGTAAAACTTTTTGCACTAATTATAAAATGTTTGTCAATGCCTAACTTATCATCAAGGTCTACAGAACGCACTGTAAAAAAAATGTTTTCAAATGGACTTATGATTTACAGTAAAAAAAATCTTGGTCTATGTATTATTTACTCGTAATAAGCTTAAGAAGTTTGACGGCCAGCCTTACGTTATCAGCTAAAGCGCCCCATACTACACAGCCGTTCTTAGTCAAGCGAGGATTTGGAGAGTCGCCCTGACCTGAATATAGTCATCAAAATTTTGAGAGTAGGTGTTTTCGGTGGGATACATGGTGTAGATTTGGTAGTTATTTTTGAAATTTTGATTAGTAAATTTAAAAACTTATTTTTTGCTTTGAAACAAAAGTGACGAAGTTCTGCACTGTGTTGAAGTACGATGCACTTACTTTAACTTATTGTAATGGACACGGTATTTTTTCTTCACTTCCGACACAGTTTACGACGCATAATGAAAAAAAAAACGCAGAGGAGCGCACCCTGAGCTCCAAAGCAGAAAAAAGCTAAGCATGTAACCGGAAACATGCTGTAATGAGAAGGAGGTCGTTATTAGGGAAAACGGTCCAATCGCTATTTATTTTCGAGTGGTCACAAATATGAGGACAGATAAGGCAAGAAGATTCCCAGAATCCTAAATTCTGGGCAATATATATAAAATAACACAATTACATCAAACGTTTGTGATAGTTTGCTAGGGTAAAATATATATAATAGTACTTATACACCTACCGTTTTTAGCTTGCTATAATATAGTATATAGCACACTATTTTAATATATTATAGCCAATGAAACAATAAGCAGTAAAAACAAAACTGATAAACATTAAGCTTACCTACTTAGCAAACAATTTTAAGTAAATTAGCCGACTTTTAGAGTAGAAGAGTTTAGGAGCTCTGCAATTCTAGAGCTCGTACTATCGGTATCTACCTGTCTCGAAGCGAGCTAAAAACCACCAACAAAGCGGTACAATGAATTTTAATTTCCTGACTGGAATTTCAGTTTCACACGGAGGTGGAAACTTATATTCCGCTCTCGGTTTCAGAGCCGTGTTTGACGCAGGTGCGCACTGTGCTGCACTCTGTGATGTTATTTAAGAACTACTTAGCTTGCAATGTAGCGCCATCTATGAACTTGCCGGAGCTCAGTAGGTAGCTCAGTAGGAGGAAAATGAACCATTTTCCTTTGCGGTTTCACATTCATTGAATAGATGCCGACACTTATATGTGATGTACGATGATGATGTCTTATGTATCAAAATCTCGCGCGTGAAGAATTTCATACAAGCATCCTTTTTCACGTAAATTGTTTATTTGATTACTAGGCAGTATTATCAGAGATGATTTAAAGTGTTCAGTTTCTTTAGGCGAATAAGCAAAATTAGTAATTTTTTCATCATATTATGTTAAAAGATCTAAATTGTATTCATGTCATACTTATATGTAATTTAATTAGTTAACATTGTAAATAGGGTTATTTGTGACTACATAAGTACTTATTTAGCACAGCTTTGCATCACATGATCTAAAGGGTTGGTTTTGTGTGATAATGGAAAAGGGAATTGGAATAGTGACGAGCTGTATAGATTTTCTTTATTTTTCTAAAATCTAGTTATATAGCAATAATCTCGAGTTGATTCTCATGACAGCCATAATCGAATTTTAAAATTTAAATCCATCCTACCTACGCGTAATATTCTTTTTATTGGATGCTCAATATTTTGTATCGATAGTGTGTCAACACTGGGACATAACTCCTCTTGTACGGGAATATAAATGGATCAAAGCAAAGCCGAAACCTCGCCAGATAGTGCATCCATAAATCCTCTCTCTCGATACCGGTTAGGGCTATCACCTACTAGATATTTTTTTTATCCGTTCTTTATGTAATGAAGACGATTTTTTTTTGTCTGGCTTTGCTCATATTTCAAATTACCTTCGTTTTCAATTTCAATTATAATTGCAATTCATCCTAGTGCGTTCCTGGTTACATTTTAGTTGCGCTGATTCGGAGCCCGGGGTGCGTTTTCCCGCTTTCTAAAGTAGAGTGTTTATTTATAAAGATTTTCATAATACATCCGTATGAAGGCGAGGCGACGCGGAAAAAAGAATTGAAATCGCCATCCCTACGGCTAGAGTTTTTTGTTTACATCGCAGATTGATGAACGTGGATGGAGTATCGGGTATTGAGTGCACTGTAAAAACTGTGTCGGCAGGATTTCATGATAACGATCGTTGGTTTTGGGTTGATTTTTGTAAAGGTCTTTGTTTTCTATTAACTTTGACGTTATAAATATGTTGGCACAAAATCATATATTGCTAAAAAAAACAAGTTGATTTGCACGCAAATTAAAAAACCCCGACGACACCATCTAGTGATAAGTGGCGGAACTACATAATATTGTAATCCGTAGCACCAACTATTATTTTCCAGGAAAATTAAAAATGCAAGCTTTGAAGCTATAACGAACTTTTAAACGACGGAAAGGATTTTCATCAAAAATGACTAAGAAGAGAAATTGTTTTCACGTAAATAAAGCCGCATTGCTATCGGTGCATTCGTTCGAGCGCTACGATGCCACAGACAGTCACACAGACAGACAGATGTTAGCGTCAAACTTATAACACTCCTCTTTTTTGTCAATGGTTAAAAAATCTGATTTTTCCCAATAGCGCAGGCAAAAAGAAGCTATTGAATTGAAGATTCTAATAGGACGACTTTCTGTAATTCTTGCTTTCAACCTGTGGTCAAAGCTTTTGCGTATTGTGATGACAAACTTTGACATTCACTCTCCCATTCTAAAAAGGAATAAAACAAAAACGTTTTATATCTTCGTTAATTTACTGAATCACACTTATACCCATCTTTCCAGAACAAACATAGTGCAACTGACAGGCAATTTTATGAAGACGATCCCTTTTTCCTCACTTCATAACATAAAAAGTTTTATATACTTCCCAACAAAACCAAACGAAGGGAACAATCAATACTTACAGGTCACTGAATGTTGATTAATAGGATTTGCAACCGGATATTCCGCCATGTTGGGTCGGATCCGGAAACATCCCGCTCTTGAACACAACACGGTACAAATGGACATCATCCGGTGATCCCAAACTTTGTGTCCTATAATTTATTAAGTTTGGGCGTCGTCATAGGACTAAATTTAGCGGAAAATGCTGAAGGACCCTTTGATATATCATGGTTACATCACATTGTGATCCAGACAAATATGTTTTCGTTTGTAACTAACCCCTTTCAAAGACTTACTCATAATGCTATATTTAAGTAATCAACTTGAAAGGAGATATTATTTTTATGTTTATAGGCAAAGTGTAAACCAAACTATTTTATTTCTTGAAATTTGGAATTTTTGAGGTACGTACACTACACCTCCATTTATGTTTGTTTGAGATATTTTCTCTGGCACAGTGAAATAAAAACGATGGTGTAAATAGTAGATGTGCGACACGGGGTAAAGGTAATATTTAGGTAGGTTAAGGCGAGGATGCCACTTTGTATCCAGAGCGAAACGAAGGAATTCACAGTTGAATCACGAGTGTAGCAAGTGATTTAACTGTGAATTTGACATATCTACGTATCTAATTATAAAGAAATAAATAAAGAGTCAATGATACATTTTCAGAATATTTTCCCATGTCTTTATTTCAAACTGTTCCACTTGGTCGCCTTGTATGTTTACTGATATACACCTTTAGACCTTTGTCACTCAGAAGTAGACAGAGTCAAAGATCTCAAGAGCTAAATACTCTAGCAAAATGGTGGGCTTATACCTACATAGATAAAGTAAATTTTCAGGAATTATGCAGATTGCTAGCCCCTCGTCTTAAAGGAAGGATTTACAATGTCACTTTTACACCCTGTGCAGAAAGAGAAGCTAATACATTCTACCTATACGCTGAAATTAAATGAAATAACAAAAAATAGCTAACTAACGACATTACCAGCGCCCCGTGTTTTTTACCTACTTGTACCACTGACCTATTCTCTATTTAACGTACAAAATCAATACAAAGCCTATTTCAGTGTAGTTTGCATAGCTTAGAACACAGCTTTTAATGTCTATATGAGCGACAAGACCCCAAACGGGACAAAGGGACGATAAATAGGTAATCAGACCTCTTTTGCAGCAGGGTTTACTCTTCTTCCCACACATCTCATCATGGTATTCTAATTTGGCAGCATGTCTTCTGGCTTGCATTGATAGTTATGCTCTTTCTTTGATTTAATTTGTGAAATGATGCGTCAGTGTTGCAAATAGAACGTTCAAATACTCGTTCCAATTATAGAAAACACCACGTAGACAGATAAAAAAAAATCAAAAAATCGTACTAGAGAAAAACAATTTATAGCAATCATTACCTTAGAGAAAATAAAAACGCCAATAGAAGGTATTTTTATTTCATTTTATTGGTGACTAGCACTACTTTTGCTAACAAAAACATATTTCTAATAAAACATGTTTACATTCTCGGCTCCCTAACACCTACAATAAAAGGTAACATTATATTATTTGTAAAAAGGCCACAGTCATCCCACCCCATACCGAAATATAACCTTTCAGATACATTAGACCCCTACTACCTACTCTTACTTACATACACACGTAGGACCTAGTACAGGAGCCCACAAAAATAATTTTGCATGCAACATAAAAAATGGGTTGATACCTTTACATGCATGTACCCAATTCATGCATTTATTTTAATCATAAAAATCAAATTTTTACAAAAATCTAAAATCTATAAAGTTAGATTTATATAAAAAATCAATAAACCTGTATAAAATTTAAAGAATTGGTGTTGTTTTATGTTTATTAATGTGCATATGATTAAAATAAATTATCTCATATATCAATACACAGATACATGGGATAATTTGGTAAATATACTTACTACTACAAACACAATAAGCCAAAATATATTATTTTATTGACGCTATTATACATTGTGGCATCAAAATGGAAGAGTTCACGGTTGGAATTAGTAATATCTAACTAAAAAAGTTACAAGGTACAAATTACAATAATGTTGAAAATAATCTAATAGTAAAAAAACATTTTCAAAGTGATTTCATTTATTTATTTTGTGGATGTATTATTTTCGTAAATATTTTATAACTTGTAATAAAAGGAATAATATAACAATAGGTAACTCGTTATGCGCGCTTTAAATCAACGGTGTAACATTAAAATAACATTATCAATTTTGCTAATAGTTAACTAGTGCGTTATCACAATATCTAAGTATTGCATAGACAAATCTTAAAACTAGTGCTGTGACTTATGTCACAAATAAAAAATAGATCACCATGGGTTGATGTGGTTTGTTTTACTTAAATCTACCTCCATTTCACCGCTAAAACGTTATAATATTTAAAATTGTTTTCTTATCTAAAAATAAATAAAGAAACTTATAGAGGACCGTATTTTTTTGTTTATTTTCTTATTTTCATGTAAATACTATATGAAGTTATAAGTCAATTTACTCAGGATGTTATTTTCCCTAATTATTTCACTAAATTCTGATAAAAATAAAGATTCTTAAGAAATTTATTAAGACCATTTCTTAATTTTCCTACCGTGTAGAAAAAATTTTGAAATATTCATGTGTACATGTTTTTGATAAAGACTGTACTCAATTCATATTACCAAATTATTTGCGACAGCACGTAAGAAATTGATGTGTATGTATATTTTTTAAAGTTTCATATTGTGAATTCAAACTACCTATCCTGATTCATTTAATATTATGAAATAGCTTTCAATTGACGACCTCCGTGGCGTAGTGGTCACCATGCTAGTCCGCCACCCAGAGGTTCCGGGTTCGATTCCCGGTCAGGGCAAGTTGGAAAATGGCCTTTTTCAAATTGTCATGGGTCTTGGGTGTTTATCTATATATGTATTTGTTATAAAATATAGTATCGTTGAGTTAGTATCCCATAACACAAGTCTCGAACTTACTTTGGGGCTAGCTCGATCAGTGTAATTTGTCCCTATATATTTATTATTTATAGCTATATTTAAGGGGAATGTAAAAAGTTAATTAACAAATAGCAGATCCCTCGAGAGCAGTGACCGGAACGGTGCGGTGACCAGTTTTTGTGCAGTAAACCCCTAAAATAAACTTATAAAGCAAAACAATAAAGGCAGAACGAAATCACCAAGAATTTCAAGTGAAGTGCGTTCAAAAATAGTCTTTTATGCAACAGTTTCATAAGAAGGGCCAAAAATGTGAGTGGTTTAGGCGAGTGGTTCAGGGCATCGTAAGAAGACGCTATCGACCATTTTTTGACATACTTTTATGCAACGTTGCATACAATACTTTTTCTACGACTATATTTACTAAATCAAATACAAAAATTAACAAAGAAAAATATGAAAATGTTCGATATAAGTTAGGTAGATACATGGTATCAATGGAAAACTTTTTTTTACCGTAACTATTTTTAAAAAAACGTTTTTCTTATGTGGGCTGTATGGATCTAAAAATAAATTCATGGGCTATAGTTAGGCGTATCTTTTTGGCAAAATTACGACACATGTGCTGTTATGAGAAATAGACTAGAGACTTCCTGAAAGCATAATATTATCCACGTTCGTGACTATTTAAAAGAAAGATAACAGTACAAGAGTAGTAAAAAGTCATTATATATCACGTTACAAATTATTTCTCTCTCTCTCAATGCCATCGATAGCAAATTTAGCATCATACCTTGGAACCTAAAGCGTCAGTTTCAGAACGGTAGACCGTATGCCTGTTTGCGTAATTGGATATATAAAAAGAAGTAAGACAGGCTTGGGTGGTCATTGGTGGACTGGTGATATTTCTTAATTTACCCCTATTTATACAATTTTTGTTATATTACAATTAGACGTTGAAAAGAACTATTTTTTTTTGACACATCTGCACTTATGTTTATCTTTGTGAAGCAACAATTAGCGACATGAAAATTGAATTTTGCCTTGATAATGAAAAGATCATAAAAAAGAAATGACTTTCGTCCTTAAAACTTACAATTTAAATGTTTCTTAACTGAATTTTCATATCGCTAAATGTTGCTCTACAAAGAGTAACATTATGGCGCGTTCAGACGACACGCGCACGCCAAGCCCACGCCAAGTGAGACAAGCGCAAGACAAGCGCGCTTTGAATTTGATGCATATAATTCGAGTCCTATGTCACATCAATACAACTTAAATTGCATTAACCGAAGTCCACACGCGAACGCCCTGCTACCGTCTTGCCTCTGCCTTGCGCTGGCCCCGCGTTCGCCAAGACTGGGCTTCGGTCAATGACATTTGAGTTGTATTGATGTGTGATAGGACTAAAATTTTATCAACAAATTCAAAGCGCGCTAGGATTGCGCTAGGCTTGCGTTAGGCTTGCGCTAGGCTTGCGCTAGACTCGCGCTAGGCTTGCGCTAGGCTCGCGCTAGGCTCGCGCTAGGCTCGCGCTAGGCTCGCGCTAGGCTCGCGCTAGGCTCGCGCTAGGCTCGCGCTAGGCTCGCGCTAGGCTCGCGCTAGGCTCGCGCTAGGCTCGCGCTAGGCTCGCGCTAGGCTTGCGCTAGGCTTGCTCTAGGCTTGCGCTAAGCATGGGCTTGGCGTGCGCGTATCGTCCGAACACGGTGTGGAGGCACCATTACAATTTGTCTAGAGGTTTTGTCCACTTTACGCGTTGTCCAGCAGCTGGGAATCGTCACAGCTCCGCCGCTTGCCCAGCTGGTGGCACAGCTGCGGAGATCCCACAATGTCGCCGAGAAACACGCTGAGAAGGAAGAACTCTTTGGCTTTGTCCGCTGATCGCTTGTACTGGCTGAGGACAAGTAAAAAACATGATTTAAATACAACAATTAAAGGCTTGCGAAATACTGACTTATATATATTTTTTTTATATAATAAGTTGGCCTCTTTCATGTCGTCATACACAAGTCGTACTAATATATTTTTTAATAAATTGTAAGGGAGAATTAAATTATCAAGCTCGAATTCGAAAATATGTAAATATTTTCAATTTGAAGGTTAAACCTTCAACTGAGCATATGTGTATACTTGATCTTTTCTATTTCACTATTTCCTATGGTTTCGAAAACCTATGATTTATTCTTTTTGATTAGTTAGTAAAAACCACAAATCAGATAGATACTCGTATTTTACCACAAACAATCACAGTTATAATTTAAAAGCTATTCAATAATATACAGCCTATTACATCGAGAAAAGTGAATAAAATAATGTACCCGATTAAATCAATTGATATCGGCAGTAAATATAGCTGTAACAATTTCATATACGGAACTGCATCTTGGCTAACATAAACATTATTAGACATTGTCTCGTGTCATATTTTTAATTAAAAAATAAAACATGGTATTTAGATATGGACTCAACGTAGCAAAAAAAAAAAATGTTTGGTTAAACTTTCAATACCTTACAATATGAGACATGATTTATTTCGAATAGCTGGGTCTATAGGACATTGTCATAAACAGTGAAAAAGGCTATCCTTAGGTACTAAACAATCCAACTTGTTCGACACACGAAAACCAACTCTGTTGCTGTATAAAACATGAACATGCATTTATGTTCTTGAACTTTAGGTTTTGTTGAAGAAACCAATTTTGTATATGTATAGCAATAAAGTCGATTTTGGATTGGCACGCTAAGTGTTAGAACAGTGAAAGTGACTGCGGTATTGCATAATAGTGGTTTACCTCGGACGTTGAATGCACAGCTATAGTCATCCAGACATTACGATGTTTTAATAATATACACAATAGAAAAAAATAGGACAGATATAATCAATTATTTAAGGCATGTTAGCCTTAATTACTTAAATAAGCATTTCTAACTATTTAATAAAAAATTCTAAGTATGAACAAACTAAGGTAGTACTTATTCTGTGGCCAAGGTAAAAACATTTCGATTTCCAATCCGCTATTAAAAAGTGAAATCGCAGTATTCATCAATCAAGGATGAAGGTTTACAAGACCCTTTTTACATTATGTCTAACTATTTAGGTTAGGCATGATAGAAAAAAAGTCTTCCTTCATCTTTGACTGATGAATATTGCGATTTCACTTTTTAATTATGGACATTAGGAATAGTTACTTAACGACTACGACGCCAACTAAGTTCCTTATTTGCCTAATAGGTCAAGAACTCTGTGCAAATAAAACTGCATTATTCAAAACTTTTTAGACAAATAATAATAATATTTCAAACCCTAGACAATAAACCTGTGCATTACTGATTTTATTGATTACCAACCTAAATGAGGCATATGCAAATTACAATTTATTACCATAGTCTGACATATCGTTTCAAAATAAAACGTAGACTACGTTTGTATGGAAAAGTGTAGGGTAAGAGGATTCTTTATCAAAAAACTTGAAACAAACCGAAATCGCTGTGAAACAAGCAAAGTATACAGACCAGTAAAATCTCTAAACTTACAGCAGAAAAAAAACACTTTTTAAATCTATTAAAAAAGCATTCTTGTGGCTGCGTGTTTGCAATCTCCCAGCCACTCGCATCGACGATGACCCGGCGATTGCGTGATGCGGTTACATCGCTGTCCCACTTCGCCACCGGACAACTTGCATTCTTACACTAGTGTCCGCAATCCATACGGTCTCTGACCTGGATCGTAAGTCGTAACGGCCTTGAAATGTTTATATCATTATGAAACCATAGAAACTCGGTGCCTAATAGAGTCAAGGTTATGCTTGTGTCGTCTTTTCCTACTGGCTGCCATTGTTTGAATATTGGTAAATAGTTGACAAGTTGTGTTGTAATTACCTAAAGATACATTGTTTACTTATCACTTTTGCTGTGGATGATTCATCACATTTCAGCCGCACAACGTCAACTGCTGGCCTCTACCAAGGGTTTCCAAAATGACCGATCAAGGGCAGCCTGCATCCAGCGCTAATAATAATATCTAATTTGTATGTTATGTCTGTTTGACGTTTACATTTAATGATGTACTTACTAGAATATACAGTGAATTAAGGACGGGTGCCATAGATGAACGGAGTGATTCATGTAAACCTTTGAAAGGGGGAATGGTACAAAGGGTACATTTTTACTAACATTACACTTTATGGAGCAAAATCCAAGTTTACATTTTACTTCTGCAATTAGTACGTAGTTTTGTATTACCTGAATACATCAGGCCAGTCCATCTGCGGCCGCGGCTGGGCTTGCGCCCGAGCGGCGTAGTGTGCGCACACCCTCTCGAACACGCATGCTCGCGCGCCGAATTCGCCGACGATGTATTTTTCTACTTCTAGCACGTCGAACGGCTCGACGGGCTCGCTCACGAAGGTGAGTTCGCGACGGTTGCGTGAACGGTATGTGGCTGGAAAAGTAAAATTAGAGTGTAAAAATGACTAATAAGTAATAATATTAAGTATCTACCAACAGAAACATAACTCTCCTAGAGCTAGAATAAAGTGTATAGCTCGAGACTGAAGACTTTATCTAAGTACTTTTATTGTGCAGTGGGAAGATTTCAAAACTTTCGAAAAACGTTTTATTTTACATAACATTTCTGATAACGAATATTTACTCAACAAAAAGTGAAGGTACATATAAACATTAAAACTTTTTTAAGTGGACTTTTAGACCGCCGCCGTGTGCGGCGGTGTTATAACCATATTAACTTAAAATCCAGCAACACTGCTCGACGGGTGAACGCATTTTTACCGCTAACGCATGACAATAATCTTCAGGCACGGAGCACACTTGAATACTACTATTGATTGTATAGAATAAAAGATAGTATCGATAGTTTGCAATACTATTGATGAAAGGTAAAATTATCGATAGTATTGATACTATTGAATTTAGATACTATCGACAGTATTCGATACTATCGATAGTCCTATCGCTATTGTGACGCTTTTATAGGTTAACTATCGATAGTCAAACTATCGATAGTTATGCAACGCTACTTAAGGCCATGCCGCTTACAAATATGATAAAACTAAAACCCTACATTCAGGCGATTGTTTGTTAATAAACTAACTCTATCTCGGCGTATCGCAGACAAGCCGACGCTTTAAATATTACATTTCACTGATTTATTATTCAGTTATTTATTGATTTAGACCTATCACAGAATGTCTACTATCCAGCCTTATCAAGACAAGTAAACGGTCATTAGTAGAACAGAGGAAAACAAAATGTACTAACGCTACGATATCTCAATTATAACTTGAAAAAAGTATTCTCAGATAAAATATAATATAAAGGTATTTTTAAAAAGTAAAGCACCTGCCACAGCAGTTTTTATCATCTTAATTGCCACTCAAACTTGTCCAAACAAACTTTGCCCCATTAAAAAGTTTTTGACGCCTCATTTTTATTTTTATTCTTGTTTTTAATCTTGATAATGAGTACATGCGTATTTTTTTTTTCTTTTTTTAAAACAAGGTGCATATAAAAATAAGTTTGATGTCTCTCCCTAAGAGGCATTTCACATTTGATTGGCTGTCTCGCTCGCACAATCAAACATTTTTAAAGATTATTAAAAAATGTGTTTTCTTTTTGTAGAAAAGTGTTTCATTAACATTCAATATAATTATATTGTGGAAATTTTAGACATGTTTGTATATTGTCTAGACATTGACTACATCGAGAATTAGGTCATCAAAACTTTAAAAGTTTTGATGACCTAATTCTCGATACACACACACATAAACAATAAAATAACATGTTTCAAATATCTAACATATAATTATATTGATTGATAATGAAACAATTTTCTATAAATGAGACACTATTTTAAATAATATTTAAAAAAAAATATTTCTAACCAACCAAATGTGGAATGCTTCTTAAGCGAAAAAGCCGCTTCCCAGCCAAGAGAATCCGTAACATTGTACCTAAAAACGTTTTGCGCATCTGGGAAGTGATAAAAAAAAACTCACATCATATTTATTTCACAGCCATCCACTATTTCAGAGCTCAGGTAATCGTAAATAATAGTTATGAATTTGAAATAAGTATTCAAGTTTATGCAGATAGTATAAGAACATTCTTCAATTAATAATAAGCAAATACTTAATCTTAGCATATTCAAACAACATTATTATAAACGTGTAACATGCTTTACATCAGCTACTAGAATAAGCCTAATTATGGTTTTGAACATACGCAAATTACCAGCTTAGTAGAATATTCATTTGACAGGCAAATTGATTTACGCAAACAGCTAATTCATATTTTAGTGGCTAGTTTACTTCCCGAGGTTTGATATATTATTCATTTTAGAAGCATTAATTTATAAAGCTAGCTTAGCATAAGTGACTTTATTAATTAGGTACCTTTTTTCGAGAGACAAACTAATGTACTTTATACATTCGTAATAATATATGTAAAAATTATCTTTACAATACTAAAGAGAATCTGCTTTTATATGAGTTACTAGCTATAACTCGCGACTTCGTCCGCTTTAAAGTTGAAAAATGGCTCTAATAGGATAAACAATTGGTTTTTTACGTTATTAATTTTGTTGTAACATATGAATTATTATGTTAAAATGTTTGACTACTTTGATTTCGCTTTCGCTTTGGCTTTTGCTTTCGCTTTCGGTATCTCTTTCGATTTCGCTTTCGCTTACGCAGTCTCTTTCGCTGTCTCTTTCGCTTTCGCTTTCGCATTCGCATTCGCATTCACAATCGCATTCGCTTAAGCATTCACTTTCGCTTTCGGAGTCCCGTTCCCGTACCCGTTCTCGTTCCCGTCACTCTCGCTACAGCGAGAGAGAGCGACGGAACGCTTCAGCAAGGCCCAGGTCATAACATTTCATCCCTCTATGGGTTGAATTCTGGTAAATCCTGAAACACGTTCTTACTTTTTTACTCAAGAGTACTCTTGCGAAATTTTGAATTAAATAGTCAAACTAATTTTGTTTCTCCATACAGACTTTGGACCCCCGTTTCACCTTCTTAGAGGGTAAGTTTTAAAAACTCCTTTCTTAGTGCACCCCTAGACCATATAAAGAAAATGTGTGCCAAATTAAGAGTCTCTAGAAGCAGCAGTCTGGGATGTGCGATGACATTTCTGTCAGTCATTAAGTTTCTTCTTTTATATATTTAGATTTGGATTATTATAAGTATAGGTAGGCAAATAAAATTTTCGTTGTTAAAATATTAACGCAATTCTTATCATTTGACATTGGTTTAAGCAGTCCTATATATGTAAAAAGTACCTATTGTTTGACATTGTGCATTGTTTCAAGTCAGATAACGTCTGTTGAAATGTGAGCAAGCATGAAATGACTTGAAAAATCATTACACAGACAAGGGTTGACATTTTGCATAAAGGTTATTTTAGGTCAAAGATTACGAAAAATCATTCCACAAAAAATAAATGTTTGTATTCATATTACATAATTTGCAAAAAAATTAAGTTCGCTTTTGTCTGCGACTTCGCGCGTTTTGTCGCCTAAATGGGTGCATGTGCTATAGCATCTTATCTTGAGCTCCTTCATGCTCCGTAAAATCCGGTAAATCCGAATGTGAACATTAGTATAAACACGACACGATAATGAGATACAAGTTCTTCTACTTTTAATTGATCAAATCAAATTGAAACTACAACCTTCTTTGCAGTCGGTCAAAGAGTTATATGATGCAAGCCTTCCCGATGCACTGCGCAAAAATTCATTTATTACTGCAGTTGACTGAAAGTGGTGCAATAAATCTGGAACTGTCGCGACGCGATACCCGCGTATCGCATGTTTTATAACCCGACCTAGCCAATCTTTATGTGTACCTTAAATTTTGATTTTAAATTCCGGTGATATATTTCTTATCTACTTTTATGACCAGTCCCCATAGCATGGAAACGGCAACAACGTCTGTCGAGCGCCATGAACTTTAGCTATTCCGCTTCATATAGGCACCTAATAAAAAACTAGCGAGTCGGTACGGTTCATTACTCGGTACAAATTTTAAAAATGTATTGTCTATTGTTTTTTCTGACCCTGCAGGCATGCAAGGCACCGGAGACAGTGTAAATACGAAGACGCTGTTTAGCTACTCGTACTCGTACAAGTCCAGAACAGAGCCAGTCAGCAGGCGATGGGGCTAGCAACCCTTCACTATTTTATTTTTCAGTACACGGCCACACACCATTATGCTGAAAATGGCATCTGAGCTTTGTTGGCCTAGATCTGTTTAATAAGGCATGTAAGTACAATTTCAATTCATTTTCATTCAGGCTAAAGGGCTTCGCACACGGCAGCTATAATGTAAAGATGTACATTATAGCATGATACATCTTATTACATCTTTTTTATAGAAATCGTCAGGAGGCCACACACGGCAGCTATAAATGTACCATACTAACTGTACTAAAGTAATGTACATTAATATACATTATAGCTACCGTGTGTATTTTGTCAAACTAAGTTTACCGAGTTAGTAACTTGCCCCATACCATTTTTTTCTTCTAAGTAACTATCCTTCTCTTCCTTCTTAGGATGAATCCTTCTTTCTTGAAAATGTATTTATACAAATCTTTACTTTTACTCCTTTTTTATGAAGTAAATTTATATGGTAGGTACTGACCTGGACTGAGTGAGTATGACAATTTCTTGACAAAGTTTGTAAGTCTGACACTTCCAATAATAAACGGGAATCCCACTAACTGTATCGGTATATCCAGAATCGCTTCTTGACTGTTCACGTAACCCAAAATTGTTATAAACAAAACACAGCATAATAAAAAGATACCACTTTTCATTTTAACAGCTAGATATTTAAAAAGTTACAACAGAACTTCAAAATAGTCAGTGCAGGACTGGTGTATGCTGCTTAACTAACATCCGAATGGCAGAAACATTTCGTAATTGCTGTCTTATAGAATGTTAAATCTTCGACACGTAACCAATGCTTATGAATATTTATTTTTAATCGCTGCTAAATTCACTAAACAGCCAGTAGCAAAGAGTTTCAATTTTATTGATATTATTACAAACTTATAAAAGTGTTTCTACTTTTAAAATTGACCTATATTGGCGGTCAATTCGTTACACCGGTCGCGCGCGAAGAAACGCGATGAGAATGTATACTAGCCGGTCGAGCGGCTAAGATTGCACTGCAAAAACTTTTTGAACCTACGTGACAAGGAACGTTACACCTTCCCCGGCGACAGCTTTATTGGTATTTGTAGTTGGTCAATCGAGCGTTATGTAAGCCTGCGGGAATTTGAACGATTGTAAATTTAACCCAGTTTTTTTTATAAAATAGGTAACCAGAATGTAAGTATCATTCCTAGCTAGCATTTAAGGACATGCTGTCATTATCTATACGAACAACTTCTACTAAAGGCAAAATTACGAAATCGCGAAAAAGAAATTCGCTACTCGTACGTATATTTACAAATTTATCACAAAAAAAATTATGGAGCAGTGAATTTTCTAATTTCTCCCTTATTAAATGTTGTTCGTATAGATGACAACAGCATGTCCTTAAAATATCGCTAGTTTATATCCGAACACACTGTACAAACAGATATTCGAAATCAGGTATAAACATTTACCTGAATAAATAAAAATTAAGACTCTCATTATGTTGTTTGTTTTCTATATTATTCATAATGTCATTGTCTTACATTCATTTCCTTACTTTAATTTAATACCTTTTAAAGGTCACTTGGTTGACGGAAGTAGATACTTAAATCAAGATGTCATGTAGGTTAACCTACGTGCAAAAGAAAATAGTAATGCGTGCAAAATAAATGTACCTATTTAATTCATATTACAATCCCATGCGTGACATGGATTTTAAACGAAAATATTCACATGCCTTTTAACTCATAATATATGTTAAATTTATGTCATGTTATCTCTTTTGCCTGAAATATTATATTAACAAAAAAAAATATTAACGTCATCTACAGCCTTCAATCTCTCTCTGCTGTGAATGTGAATATAGATAGCACTGGACTGAGAAAAAAAAACGATGTGTGTGGCGTTCATTAAGCGAAGCCTATGGCCAGCAGTAAAAAATAATTAAAATAAATGAAAATAGACCAATACTGTACCTGGATTTAGAGCATACGATAACTTTTTTACGAAGTTGGTCAATCGAACGGCTACGATAATGAAGGGAAAGCCCACCAATTGGACAGGAAGCTCGAACGCCGCCTCCTGGCCTGACCCTTCCATCAGACATTGAAATAATAACAGCAGCAAGATCGTCCAAACATAACACACTTTTAACAACTCCATGGTAAAAGTCAAGCACTTAATTAACACTTTTTCAGACGACCCTTCAAATTTTTTACTTTTTGAAACAGAACATTTATTGTCTATGATTACTTTTTTTTAATTATGTCATAACACTACGACCTTTGCTGTTGCTGCACACCTAAGTATAACTGACCATATCCAACAGACGATAGTCTACTTGAGGTTAGTTTCGTAATAATAAATGTTATAGCTTGCTTGGCCACATTACTAAATCACTGTACAACGTCAGAATATTTAATTAACGAGAGTACTAGCCATTGGTTAATATACTAGTTTGAGACAATAAAGAAAAATTGTTAACAAACACGCAGGTTGGAAGTAAGTAATAATTTTTTTAGTTCTAGCAGTATAAGGTATTAGTCCACATTCAAGAATTTTATAAAAAAATATGAACCTCTTGTAATAACAAAAAGTACATATGATTTAACCACTATACTCGACGTACGGACCGGCAAAAAAATATTATAACAAAAAGTTTACATTACAAATTTAATTTATCTTTTTTCTGGCAAAGCAAAGATCGAAAGTGAACGCGCGGCTCACACGCGTTTAGGCATGCGCAATCCCTTCGAGAGGACATAGATAACTGCATTTGAAATGCAACACTACCAAGATTTGATCTAACGCCACCCCTCCAAACGTTTATTTCTCAAGAATCCACACAACAAAAGTATTTTTATTGGTTCTTGTTAGTTCTACCCAGTTGATGATGTTGCGTCACTATTGCCTGATCTATTTTTTCAGGTGTTATAAAGATACGTTACATACATAGGTTCGCCACGTTTTGGCATTTCTTGGATGCTAATTATGTAACATACACAAGATACTGAATATCTCAACTCAATCAACATTATTATTAATCCAAATTTATATACCCTCTTATATTGAGGCAGAGGTGCTCTTGTGGTGCAAATGTCATCTTTTTACGACGTGCAAGGGCTCGTGTTATCCCGCATAACAAACCGTGAAAGCCTTTCTGTGGGGTAGTACTGATGACGTACTTACGATGTCAAGCTTTGTTGCTCTAGTTACGACTAAAAGCTTGCTATCTTGGCAGCTTTGGTGAATTATTATTACCTATTATTAGTCTGTTTTATATATTACTTTAAGCCGTAAGTCATTAGGACGTCATAGTGATAGTGATGGGCATGTATATATTATTTAAAGTCTTTTAAAACTTTTATTGCGTTTACGCAACTATAACATGAACTCTCTTTTTTATAACGCTTTCATTCTATTTAATAATACAATTTTAAACAATAGTTTTTTAGAAAAGACTTGGAAATCTAACGCGTAAGATAGAGTTCAGTAGCGTACTAGAGGGGAGGCCTTTGCCCAGCAGTGGGACAGTATAGGAATATAAAAAAAAGAAAACATGTATAGTACTAACCAGGTATTTATTATTCCCTTCTTAAATGCACTGTGTTCCTAAATCAATCGTATTGACTCTAGTGTCTTATAAGTAGTATAGATTTCCTATTTCAAATCATACCTAGAGATAAAAAAAAATCAATGAAACCAGTTTTATGCGCTTCTAAGCAATGGAATCATTCTTTATTTTTGTAAGACAACGCAAACAAATGGATTCGTATTAGAGAGGAACACAGCAACAGAAATAAATACAAGTCGGCATCCTGGGAGACAGTGCGAGATGAAAGCGCATTTGGAGGCAAAATTGCCGCGATTCGTCTCATTATTACAGCCGTATGACTTGGAAGCCAACCATTTTTTGAGCCAGTGATGTGTAGATGCCGATAAGGTGAGTTAATCTCTATAATCCAGCACCCTTCTTTCAATTTATTTGAAATATAAAAAAGGTTATAACGCGGCGCAACTGGCAACGGCTAGAGTCAGTAACGCAGACTCTAGGCTGGCCAATCCTGTCACAACGATGGCACCCTCAAATAAGACCCACCCATGACCCACACAGCCTTTTCCAGGGCTTATTAATCCTTCCCTCAATTGATAAGCAAAGAAGAATTAAAACTCTGCAACCTTGATAACCGTTTTTATTCTGCAAACAATCATTGAAAATATTAGTTATATTTGAAATAATTTAAATAAAAGAAGAACAGATTGGCTCGTACAAGTAACATTCACAAGCTTTCTTTTATATTTCAGAAAATGTATAAAATATGGTAAATTTCTTTTGTAGTGTATTTAATTTTTATTATGTACTTACATACTAAATTGCTGTATAACTTTACAAAAAAAATGTTACTTTATTAAAAAAGAATTTCGTCATGTAATTGTTACGAAGAAAACAAATAATTTTCGCAAAAATTTTGAAATCCCACGAGCTATAAAAATGTTTTTGTCAAACATAATAGATTTGTTTACTTCTCTTTCAAAGCAATTGTCTTAGAAACCTCCATTCGTACAAACAGCCTGAAATTCAGTTAAAATTTTGATGAGGTCGGAACAATCAAGGTTGTCCCTATTTAATTACGACATTGAATATTCAACTTAATCAATGTCTGACGAATCAATAGGCTTTGGTTACTGTAATCAGTTGCCATGGTAAGACAAATACTACGAGTATTTGGGCAATTCAATAAAACAATGTTGGTTAAATCATAGACGAAGCAATTTGATAGAATGACCATGTTTTACTGGAAATTTTATATTTCGAGAGTCATTTGTTAAAAATTTAGCGACAAAAAACAAAACTCGAGTTTTGATATAATATATAAACCTTGCGTTTAGTAATATTTTGTGACTTTACCAATGTAAAAGGGCTACAAAAAATATTTTCCACATAAATTCATAAAACAAGTTCATGAAAAATCAGTAAGCCTCGTTCTAAATTATGTAGCAGCTTCTTGGTAACGACACCGAAATATTTAGATAACCGTTGAATTTATTGTAAGCTTTACCGATTTGACTCAGGTTCCAGCCTTAAAGTTCTGCAATTTATTCGAGAAAGTTTCATAATGTTCCGATCAAAGATATTCGAGTTATGCTGCCTTCTTATCTTTGGGTAACGAGACGGGTGACGGAAAACTGGAACTGTCTCGTTCAAAGCGACGATCTCCCGATGAAGATCCGGTATAGATATCGATCTAAGTACACACACACACATGCACACTCACACGCCACACACACACCCACACGCTCACACACACACACACACACACACACACACACACGTATTTATATTTAATCAACCAGACAGAGCATTTTGGACTTTGCGTCTCTAAGTCAGACGTCAGACAGAATTAACCCAGGGTTGCAAAACTCACAGGCCATTTATCGTGATGGTATATTCCAATATTTTGATTTCCCCAGACACTAGCATACAGAATAAGTACTAGTACACCAGCACGGAAGATCTTGAAATATCTTAGTATAAGTATGTAGATAATTAGCATTATTGCACCAGATGAAAGTAATTACGATTTCGTGTGGCAGGAGGGTGTTGGGTAACAATGGAGGTGTCGTGAACATTTCAAGATGCACAAAACAATTCGTTTCCGGTTGGCTATAATGTAATGGCGTCTAGCACTCGAAGGTAAGATATTGTCTCGTTTTCTGACATAACTCTTCCATAGACTATTAAATACATAAAATAAAACAGTGAAAATCGCGTGTCTGTACATTCGATAAATTTATAGGAAAAAAGAGTGTGGACGATAAAAAAGTAACTGAATACAAAAAAAGACAAAAGATTTTTGTCTGTTTTTTGTTCACGCTAATCTCTAAAACTACGGATATTAACGCGGTTTTCAGTAATAGATTAAGCTCAGTTCGGAGCAACATAAAGGTTTTGTTTCATTAAAATCTGATGTTAGGAAAAAAGTAATCCTCATTTTTAAATTTCGCGCGAAGAAGTCGCAGGCTCCAGCTAGTAAATAATATTAAGCTTGTAATATTATTTACTAGCTGGAGTATGTATGGAAAGCCGAAATTCTTATTTCGCGTTTTGACAATTATTTTATGGAAAATAGTTCAGTATCATGAGCTGAACTTGCTCCCGAAATGTTGCTGGTGCGTAAAAAGTAACCCTGTATATAAGTATATGTATTATCTGTGTCTAGTGCTGCAATAATCCGGCCAAATTACATATTTCTATAACACGTTTTATTACGATCTCCGGAACCTCGTTTCAGCTCTTCATATACGAAATGTATAGAATAAAACCATCGAAATACGTCGGCTTGTATTGGAAATGCCACAAAAGCTTCTTGGACGCCTCTTTATAGGCTTGTTACATCCAGATTACACACTTTTAGCCAGGGCTGGCGTCAGTAAGTTATCGCTTCTCTATATTTATTTTTATTTTTTATTTTATGTGTTATAAATGTCTCTTATATGTATCAACAAAGTAAGTTACTAAAACTCAAATATTTGTATGTTATTTAAAGAAAACATTATCTTGCCAGATTTTCGTTGGCTAATGCTACTGTGTTTATTTATAGGGAAATAATTATTTTTGCCTACAACCTGCCTAATAACCGTGTATCACACTTTTGAATTAGTCAGGGTACCCCAAAAGTGTCAGATGGTCAACAGACCTCAAGTAGACACTTTGTAGATATGGTTTTATTTCTAAAAACTATATTTAAAGTCTTTGATGGCGGATTGCTCTTATGACACTATTATGTGTCCTAGTCGTAAGATTTACTTCCAGTTGTGAAAGCACTGTGGTGCGATTTTTCAAACGTGGACTCACTAAACGAACGGTTTTTTGTTTGGAAAAACCATTCGTTTAGGTGGCTCCGCGTTTGAAAAATTGCACTTCTGGTGAACTGTGATGCAGGCCCAGCCTCTACAGTCACCAGGCTCCATATAACAATATTTCTTAACAAACATATATGTTGTTATATAGATTTAAGTTTTATGGAGACTAATGAATACGTTTTTATTTTACTTTACTTTACACGGATACATTTATCATGCCAGGAAGTCCAAAAAAAGAGTATATTTTGCAAATAATAAATAAAATTAATAGGTTTAACATTTTTTTTAAATACAAGTATGTACTTTTCCGGGTTAAAAATAAAATTTTTGGTACTTTTAAGAAAATAAAACGTCAGTTTTGTTTTTAGTAAAAATAATCTGATTTGACTTGTTCAAAGATTCAAAGATTTAAATGTTTATTCAATAATTAGATCTTTACTGGCACTTTTACACGTCAATAAGTATAATTTACGTTAATAGACCTTTACAGGCACTTTTACACGTCAATAAGTATAATTTACGTTACGTGTAAAGTATATTAAAATATAATATATTTTTAAAGAAAAGCTACCGATACCAGCGCTTCTTTACGACCACTGCTAAGAAGAAACGCCGAAAGAAACTCATTTTCACAGTATTGGTCGCCTACTCGCCAGAAGGGCTAACTAGCAGATTAATAAAATATAAGTATCAGAGTTTCACCTGTTTTAAACATTTATTATATTATATGCAGGTACTATGCAACTTTAACTTCATTCTATTGCAATTACTGTAACAGACTTCGTCAGCCCTAAATTTATGGTATAATTCGTCCAATAACCATAACAAAATATATAAATGTAGAGTCTGCCGCCTGAAGGGGGTTTTCACGAGTACCTACTCGAAATAGATGAAAGATGTTTATGTATGAGTTTATGCTTATGATGAATTCAATTTGCCTACGAATAGTTATTATGTTAAGGCATAATGTGATCATGTGGAACTTTCTTCGAAATAATCGTATTAACTACTTTGTTCTACTACTTGATTTTGCTTGTGACTTCGTTTATTTTTCTTTTCTTACAAGATACAGATAATTTTTCACGTCTTTATCCCTGGCGGGGAAGACAGAGCCCAAGAACGTAAGACCCAAACGCCACGCTTATCGTGATGGTGGGCGTTAAGATGGAAAAGGGAATAGAAATAGTGATGGGTTGCTAGCCGCATCACATTTTAACATGATTCATATCTCGCCTATTCCCTCGATCGGTTTTTATGATCTGCACGGGAAGAGAAGTATCTGGTGCATTCTAAGTTTTTAGCGGTCTCCCAGACCATCTTGGAAGATGTAGGAATTACACTTTTTTACAAGATGTAGGAATAGTAAAAAAAATGTTAATGTATCTATGTAATGTATAATTTATGTTTGTTATTAAGTAAAATAAAGTTTTTATAATAATAGGTATATAGTTAAGGTCATTTTATGTTCTCTTATTTTTTATTAAATATCTTATTAAGTTTTTTTCTAATTACTTTATAATGCTATAGACTAAACTGTGATATGATTATGGGCAAATATTTACTGTTTTGAGAGAAAAATGTAGTCCAGATGTGGATTGATAAAGGCTATTAAAGCAATCAAAAAGCAAGAACACAAGAAACCATAGACTATCACGAATTTATCCCTGACACCTGACCGAATAGAATAACTTAAAAAAAAATTGTTATTTGCGAATAGACAATTCTAAAGTCTACAAGATATCAACGAACACGGATGAACAATTGGGCAAAATAGGTTGCAATAAAGTTAGAAGTAAATTTTAATGATCCAGCTTCAACAAATATTATGAAATCGACAGAAAAAGTGATACAATATCCAAAGATAAATAAATCATTTTTGTCTTTGACTTTGACATGTATAAAAATTTACGACCTGAGGCCCGCGTGGTAAAATTTTTTAAAACCCCACGGAATCCTCATATTTTCACGGGACAAAAAGCATCTGACATGTTAATCCAGGTAATAAGCTATCTGCATGCCAAATTTCATTTTAATCTATTCAGCCGTTTTGGCCTGAAAGCGTTACAAACATTCATACCAAGTTTCGCATTTGTCATATACTTTAAACCAGCTATTCTTGTATTTATAATGCAGATCTCGGAAACGGCTCCAACGATTTTGATGAAACTCAGTTTTAGGGAGACGAGGCTAAAAAAATAATTTTGTAAAAATAGTTACTGAGCAAAGCACGGTCACCCAGTTAGTAATATATAATCTATATATACTTTGTAAAAGCGAAAATTTCTCACTCACTCATCATGAAATCGCGAAAACTACTTAGCCAAAGAATGTGAAATTCAGCAGAAAGGTCGATTGTGACTAGGAGATGTCCTCTAAGAAAGGATTTTCGGAAATTTCACGGAAACGGGAATGGGAAAGGCGGAACAAAGATCGCCAGGACTGATAGGCCTTTAAAACGCTACACTATAAAAGATTGTTACACTTTATAGTTATTTAAACAAATTAACATAATACTTTATATAAAATGGATAACATAAAAAACCAATTTAAAATCATATTAGAACCATTTTCGACTTCTACGCGGACGAAGTCGCGGGTTAAAGCTAGTTACGATAGCGATAATAAGATTGTACTTACATCCGCCCCAACATGACACAGCACAAAGCAACAAAACTACAGTGTACTTGGAAGCCATTTTATTTTTTACAATTTCAACACGACTTTTTGCGCTAATCTCGCGGTATCAAATGCCAAAAATTCGCCCGACTAATGAATGATATCGTGGATCGTGACTATAAAATGTCGTAACTCTCACTCAATGGACCATTGTGAGACAAAATATGAGAAGTGACAGAAAGATAGCTGCAACAGCAAATTTTTTAATAACATGAATTTTATTTTTTCGAAAGATTGTTTATTCTTCTAACAATTGAACTCCGCACACTACTACTAGTTAATACTAGTAGTGGTATTAATACTAGTAGTAGTGTTTACTAGTTCAGTTCAGTGCCCTTACTTCTTTCCCTGAAAGCAAGTTGTCAATTTGAGGAGTAGTTAATTTCTATCAAATAAAAGGATGATAACACAGACACGTTTCAAAATGATTTATTAGTACCTATCTACTAAAAATATTTTTGATACTTTTTGATTACTTTCAGTCATAGGCGGAGCGTTGAGGTGGTGCTCTATTCTCAACATGTTAATATCAGACATTTTTCTGGACTTAAACTGTCTCTATTATATTCACATTGCACTGATACAGTAATGTAAGCACAGAGATATAAAGAACAACCATCTTATAAATATATAAATTCTTGTAGAAAATATTTGTCAAGCATAATTTATAAAAAATAAACAAAAAAATGTTTGTAGATGTCCGGATGTCTGGTACGAGTTTGTGCCACGATTACGCTCGAAATACTTAATGTAACATTTTAATAACTTCATCACGTCACGGGATTGTTTCCTATTCCTAACTTCTATCAATTCAGTGTTGTTTAAAAATAATTAATAATTCTTAATTCTTTATTTTAATTGAACATTTTGAGGCGTGCACATTTGAAATATTTTGGAGTTTTATTCAGATTCCGTGTTTGGTAGATACACACTTTACAATTTTGCGCCTATTCTATAGGTTCCTTTATTTGGTGATATTTCTCTCAGCAACACTTTCGCTTTAATTGGGCAACTTTATTTCACTCTCTGCATATGTATCTTTCTGTTACATGTCGAGCTGGCTTTTTAGCAACATTGTATGTTCCCTTTGTTTCTTTTTCCATAATTTTGTTTCAAAATAATGGGGTAGACTGGGCTAAAAGTCTTTCCCATAAGTTTTAAAGACGTGTTTAGTATTTATGGAGGTATATATTGTATGTACTTTTTACTTAGGTAAATGACCAGATACACTTACTTAAGCTCAAAATTTGAATAGGAAATTCTACAATGCAATTAATTTAAGACCCTCATCGTTTTTGTCAATCGAAAATGTGTTTTTCTGTTATCTAGTGTCACAAGTTTATTTACTGGCAAATAAAAAAAAAAAACAATTGTCAAGAACACCATCTAGTGGTGAATAGTGGAACTACCTAAGTCGTATCGGTAGTTCCGTTACCCTTCACAAGATGAATATCCGGAGCGCCATCTATTATTTGCTAGAGAAAGCCCTGACTTTCAAGCGTTAATCCCCAATAACTTTTAAACGGCTCAACCGATTTTCATCAAACTTAGCTAAGAACCACCACAAACGCACGTAAAAAAACCCGCACTGAAATCGGTCCATCGTCGGCTCTACGATGCCACAGACAGACACACATTAGCGTCAAACTTATAACACCCCTCTTTTTGCTGGAGGTTAAAAAGGTTCTATGGTAAAGCTAAAACTAAATATTTACCGAAAAAATATTCAGGTATCAAATTGCGCTGCAGAACCCCAAAATCATCTCCTTATTCAGAATTAATTTAACGAGTTTACTTTCCCCTCTCGTTGGGCAACTTTTACCAAATGCATAAAATTTGCTTGTGACAAATGTTCACATTAATCAAGTTAGGTCGAGACTCCATTCAAGCTATGCGACGATAGCTATACTGTAACAACCAATTACATTTTAGTTTTGTTCACATCTAAGAGATAGATAATAATTCGCTCAACGAGTTTTGCAGCATTGCTACCCAACATGCCATCCATGCTGCCAGCCTTTTGGTTAATCTATCGCACGGCAATGACTTGCGGTCAAAATAGTTTACTTGTTAGTTCTTTGTTTCTTATTCATCATCATCATTATCAAGTCGAGCCATACTTAGCCAGAGCAACCAGAGGTTAGTTTCTTATTATTCTATTTTATTTTGGACTTTTTTTAATGTCTTAGGTTTTAGTTGAATTTAAGGTTTTAGTTAGTATTTTAGTACATCCTCGCTTAGCTTCGATGAAGTCTCGGCCGTAGTGCTTTCGCCACCGACATATCAGAATTGCACACTTCAATCTAATACTCACGCGTATAATATAATTAATCACTATGACACATTGTGTATTGATTTGCTCATGGTGATTAAATTGAATTCTTAATTATTTAGAGAAGACATTAAGATGATGTAAATACATTTGATTGGTTGCAATCGCACAATACTTGATTATGTAAGTACAATCAAGTATATTTATATAGATTTTTCCATACTGGTGTAAAAGAGAAGATTATACTTAAAAGGTACCAGCTTTTTCTCTTTCTTCGCAGATCGCAATAGATCGATCGATTCGAGAAAAGCCAATCGATGGAATAGGCGATAATTTTACAAAACTAAAAACCGACTTCACCCCCAAACTAAACAACCGATTCTGAAAAAAAATTCTATGAGACCATTTGACAAGTATACCCTTTTAAGCAAAAAAAGATTTTTTAAATCGGTTCAGGCATCTTCAAATAATCGGTGAAGTGATGAGAGTGGGGCTCTTGTCCACGTGGCATATATACATACACTGCTAAAATCATTACCCGTTCTTTTAACTTTTCCGTGGTCGGGTAAAATGCTGGAGTCATGTCGTATCAAGCGCTTAAGAGTTAAGAGTAAGGCTGAAGACCGAGAAGTTTGGCGCATACTCCACCGACTAAGGGATTAAAGATTTTACATACATACACTACCACGTCTTTGGCCCTAACGGGGCAGACAGAGTACTTTGATTTTTGCGGCTCTAAGTAGACAGAGCATAGTTCTGGTCTAACAATATCTAATATGAGCCATTTCGACTCGATAAGAAGAAGAAGGGCCGTAAGATTCATAGGCCACTTTTAGCGTTATGGTTATGGTTAAAGACGGAAGCAGATTTCTGTCTGTAGGCACCCTTTATTTGGAACTCAGCCTACAGCTTATCGCCTCAAAAGCCGTAACAGTTTTATTAAGTGTGCAAAACCACTTGAAGGCCACCCGGAGACCTTCCGGCTTCAAATGTGGTGCAACATATACGCCCCTCCCCCTAACTTTGTTCCTCTGTCGGAAAAGCCGCCTCGGGGCCAAAACCTACCTTGGGCAACTTGGAGGTGCTTAAATCGACTACGTACTCAGAAGGGCAGATGCAGTCACTAGCTCGCAAAGTTGCGATATATTGAAAAAACCGGAGGCCCACTGCCAATGTGGTCACGCCGATCAGACCATGCAGCACCTTCTCTCGTGTCCATTGTGCCCGACCAGCCGTACAAAGTTCGACCTTTACGTGGCATCGGGGAGAGGCATAAGAGTGGCAACCTACTGGAGGGACAAAATTTTGTGTAATTTGAGCCAATCAACACGAAAAGAAGGAGGAGAGCGTTATGGTGGGCGAAAAGGTGAAAAAGGAATCAAAATAGTTATTAGTTGCTAACCGTATCACCTATTTAAATGGTACGCTTTACGCCCAGTCCCTCGATCGGCTACTACGAACGCGGTAAAGAGAAGACGGTGGTACATTCTAGGTTTTTTCTATTTTCCCAGAAAACCTAAAGAAATTAGCATTTAGCAGTATAGATTTTAATATAGCAAATAGCAATTTTTTCATCAACCGAATACTAGCAAATCTTCAAGTTTTTCCGGCATTACATGCTCGGATCACAGAACACAAAACGTTGTCTCTGTAACCTATCCGTTCAATAACATTTTGCGTGCGACTTCTTCTGGTTTCGTAACAATCATAATAAACATTCCAGATGCACGCATATTACATGTGCAATTGTGCATTAATTGTGTTTTAACGCTTTAACGGTTTCAATTCATTTATTTACGATGTATTTAGGTACTCGTACAGTGAAGAAAAAAAGTGATCTCGGTGATAACATTTGAAGTTTTCGTTATTACTATTTAAAAAAAAGAAAAATATCCCTTAAGGATATGATAACTCATAGTCTGCCTGTCTGTCTATCACAGCCAATTTTCTCCAAAACTACTAGACCAATCCGGTTAAAATTTGGTACACATAAGTAAGTTAGTTACCTTGGTGTAATTTAAATAAATGAATGTTCAACATGGAGGTGATGTTTGGGGGTAATAAATTTAAATGAATAGTAGTAATAAGGCTTTAAAATTTAATATATATGCTAATGTTTTAGCATTGGTGTATGGCCACTAGAACAGATTTTCAAGATTATCTTTCGCCTATAATTTTGGATTCGAAAGCTCTGATATACGCCAAAAATTTTTATAATTTCATATCCAAGAGGTGATCTTAATCATACCTTCAGATTCATTCAGTCATTTTTAAACAGATTTCCGTTTCAACAGATTCCCATAAGTCGAGCATATAATCACACCAAAATAAGCCCTTGGAAACAAAAAACCAATTTTTAAAGAAAGTTAATCTTACAAAATCATTACCCAAAAAACAAACGGCTAACAAAAAAGCCATTTGGCACAAAACGAAATTAAGGCAGCCTTGTCTCCGAGACAATAACTGCCCTTATTCTACCGATAATTAAGCCTAAAAGTGTTCTCCGCGACTGTACCGATTACGTGTGTTCACGTAATGTACAATTATTCGCATAAAAATTGGGTCACAAGACACGGTCTACGCTTTTTTGGTACACTTTAGTGCAGTGTCTTATGTAATGTTTGTTTTGCACGTGGAACGCTATGGTTCTCGAAGGAATGGCCACGTCTCACAATATTGGATAACGGGTGATTTATGACATTCTTCAGCATCGATAGCAACTTAATAACCCAGGAAACATGACAAGTAACTTGCACATAGCTCATCGACATGAAATGTGTGATATTTAGCTGCACGTGTTTGTTGTATTGATTACAAACTGAAATTTTCTTTTAGGTCTTATATTGCTTATTTTTTGCCACTGGGTACTTAAGGGGCTACCTAATTTTTCGGGGTCCAGTGCTGCCCCCATTTGAATTAAATAATTTAAAAGGTAACGGAGATTTAATTTAAAATTTTGTCTTGACTAGGCTTTAGATAACCCTGTAATAGTATTTTATGTAACAGTTGTATAAGATGGTTCATAAAATGCGAGCATCGTAAATTGACGCCATCGAGCATTTTTTGACTACTTATACAACGTTGTATACAATACTTTTTCTACGACTACATTTACTAAAATAAATAAAAAAATCTTCTTCGTGACTAAAAGTGCCATTTTTGAAACAAGGAGTCACTTAAACGAATGTTTTTCATACAAAAAACCGTTTGTTCAGTGACTCCACGTTTGAAAAATGGCACCATATGTTATAATAACGATTTTATTATGTTGGCAGTATGGTAGATCTAAAGAAAAAAAGTTAGGTCTAGGAGTATCGTTTTGGCGAAATAACGACACATGTGCTATTATATTAGGAATAGAGTATAGATTTTTCTGAAATCATATAATCTATGTTCTTATATTAGTGTTCGGGACTATTTAAAAGTAGTAGAAAAAATTGTTTAAAGAGTTATCTAGAGCCTGGTCAAGACACAATTTTAAATTATATCTCCGTTTCCTTTTAAATGATTTAATTCAAACGTGGGCAGCACTGCACCCCCAAAAATTCAGGTAGCCCCTTAATTCACGCTGGGGTAATTCTGCTCTATATAAATTGCCAACCGTGAAATATCTCAATACAGCAAATATTTACTACTTGAATTAGAAACACTCGATGGCAAACTGCTACAAATATAATTGAAAAACTGAATCATGAAATAAGTATGTAATGAAAAGAAATAATTTCTTATTTCAT
Source organism: Acrobasis suavella (assembly GCA_943193695.1). Taxonomy (NCBI): domain Eukaryota; kingdom Metazoa; phylum Arthropoda; class Insecta; order Lepidoptera; family Pyralidae; genus Acrobasis; species Acrobasis suavella. The sequence continues at coordinate 39,890,103 of OW971928.1, forward strand.
GCTTTAGTTTGTGTACTTTAGTACTGGTCTCAATTTCTTAAAAATCCTATAAAATATTTTTTTTACTCCTGTACTGTTATCTGTCTTTTAAATGGTCCCGAACACTATTATAAGAACATAGATAATATGATTTCAAAAAATTCTATTCCCATTATAATAGCACATATGTCATTATTTAGCCAAAAAGATACTTCTAGTTATAAACCAAGATTTTTTTATTTTAAGATCTGTGCACGATAATGGCTATGTAGAGCACATAGGTTAGGGTTTTCTCGATCAACACTAACATAACAAAAAAAACTCAACTAGTAACTTAACAAACAGCTTAATTCATACAATTAGTATTAAAAATAAAACTTTCTGAAATAAATTCTTTACTGTCAAAATAAGTAAAACTTTATTTTTATATAGTCACTAAAGGAAGTAAAGTTCAATTTAAAAAAATAAAGTTTACCATAGGTACCTGTATCTGCCTTACATAATATGTCAAACATTTTCATATTTCTCGTTGTTTACTTTTGTTTTTTATTTAGATAAAATAGTCATAGAAAAAGTATTGTATGCAACGTTGTATAAGTACGTCAAAAATGTTCGATGGCGTCTCCTTACGATGCTTGCCAAGGCTCGCATCGTAACCTGCGCCACCCGCATTTTTGAACCTTCTTATACAACTGTTGTAACATAAAATACTATTTTAAACTGACCTGTAATGGAATTGATAGTGATATCCTATACTAAACCACGTTTCCTTTGTAATCGTAATTCAGATAGAGACCTATTGTTACTATGCAGGAATATTTCGTATTGCCAATATCAAGACATGGTCTTCAAAGCGGCAAGTTTAGGATTAGAACACAAACAGAGAAACTAACTGAATAACTAAGTTGTTAAGTAGTAAACGGAGGCGTCTATTGTAGACGACAATTAGAACCACAGCAGCCACTTTCGGAGTAGCAGCACCAGTACACAAACTTCTGACCAACCAAACATAAATATCTAACTTAAGGCCTACAATGCACTACGCGGCATATTTTTTTTAAGCTTTTATTTAACTTGCAATTTATCTTGTATGTAACTATGTATGAATGTTTGTTTAGATCAAATCTTGCAATTGAATTTTCAACCAGTTATTCTCAACCAATTGAGCTGAAATTTGAAGCTGAAAAATAAGCTGTTCTGATGATAGAGCCGGGAAATATTCGATAACATAACCTCTTTAAGTAGGATTCGTTTGATTTGTCTTGACAAGCACTATATAGTAGACGATGTCTATAGGGTTTGATCACGAAGACGGAAGGTGGTCGAATAGACCAGGGGCGTAGCTACCGCCGTATCTGCCGTATTAATTATACAGGCCCCCCGGGCCACGGGGGCCACCAACGTGCGTGAGCAAAAATTAATAAAAACTTTCCAATTTTTTTTAAGCTGTTGCATAGCTTTTATCGCGGGCTTTGAGCACGGCGACCGAATCAAGAAATTCTGTAACGAAAATAAAACCTTACACCCCCCACTACGCCGCGACCAGCACAGCGGCGCGACCTTGAAAGCTGTGCATCGTCTAACGTCGTTTCAGTTCGGCAGACTTCGGCACGGTGTTTGTGTGCGTGCGACTAGAAGTATGCGTGTAGACTAGCTGCTAACAGCTCATAATAAAAATTCCTGAATAACCTACATGTATTATGAGATAATAAAAATATTTTAAACGATATTAACTTCTCATTTATTCAATAAAAGAAAAAACATGTTTTCCTATCAGTCACCACGCTCTAAATGTGTAACTAGAGTTAATATCAAAGAAAAAAAATACTGCATAAATAAAAAATTAAAAATAATTATAATAGCATAAGTTGATAAAAAATGCAATGCAATAGATTTACCGTGGCAGTCCCCGAGTGCCACACGTTTTTTTTAAGCTATTGCATAGCTTTTATCGCGGGCCTCTGGCGCTGCGACCCAATCCAGAAATTTCGTAACGAAAATTAAACCTAACACTCGTCTAACGTCGTTTCAGTTTGGAAGACTTCGGCACGATGTTTATGTGCGTGCGACTAGACGTATGCGTGTAGAGAGTTAGGCATTATTCGAATAAAAATTTATCTAGATAATTATTCAAATAAAAATTAATTCGTGGTAAATTATTCACGAATAATTCATTCGTGAAAAGGTTATTCGTGAATAATTTACACGAATAAAATTAATTTTCGTGAATAATTTTGTCACGAATAAAATATCATGATTTTATTCGTTAGTCTAAATAACAATTTTTTTTTAAACTTACCCTTCTCTTTTTAACCGATTGCGTCGGGAAGAGTTACATTTTGGAGTGTATTAGTGTTCTCTTTTTAACCGATTGCATCGAAAAAATTGGTCGCCATTTTGAATTTTTTTTTTTCACTGGACCGATTTCCTTCAGTATCGATATCTGGACGGCCCTGTGGTCCCTCATGTTGAATCTATGCTCAAAATATAAAAAAACTGGCCGCCATTTTTAACTTTTCTGTAACAGGATCGATTGCCTTCAAAATTGATATCTGAACGTCTCTGTGGTCCCTCATATTGAATTTATACTCATAATGTAAAAAAAACTGGCCGCCATTTTTAACTTTTTTATTTCTGGACCGATTGACTACTAAATCGATATCTGGGGGTCTCCTGTGGTCTCTTATAATAAATCTGTGCTCGAATTTAAAAAAGGTAGCCGTCATTTTGATCTTTTTTGTTTCTGGACCGATAGCCTTCAGATTCGATATCTGGGGGTCCCTGTGGTCTCTTATAAAGAATCTATGCTCAAAATTGAAAAAAATGGCTAATTTTGCCCAACTCTGAGACTAGCTGCTAACCGCTCATAATAAAAACTCCTGAATAACCTACATGTATTAAAAGATAATAAAAATATTTTAAACGATATTAATTTCTCATAAATTCAATAAAAGAAAAAAAAATCTTATAGGTCACCAAAAAAAAAGCTCAAAAAGTGTGACTTGAATTAATATCAAAGATAAAACTTTAATTAATATAAAAGAAAAAAAATACTGCATAAATATAAAATAAATAAATAATTATATTGCATAAGTTGATAAAAAATGCTATGCAATAGCTTTACCGCGGCAGTCCCCGAGTGCCACACGTTTTTTTATTTCCGAAATGACAAAGTTAAAAAAAGCAATTTCTTTTTTTTCCGCGTAAAGCGTGCATTCAAAAGTTGGCAACACCCTACATCGGTTATCACGGGCTGCGGGATTTCCCCGTTTAAGGAGCCGTCCTTCAAACTATTTTATGAACTACTGTTTATAGTTTAAAGTAAGAACGTGAAGCTTTTCTACGCACATTCGCCAAAAGTGGCCGTTTTTCGCAATTGTGCGTAGAAAAGCTTCAATTTCTCACTTTAAACTGTAAACAGTATTTCATAAAATAGTTTGAAGGGTTATCTAGAGCCTGGTCGAGACGAAATTTTAAATGATATCTCCGTTTCCTTTCAAAAAATTTATTTCAAATGGGGGCAGCACTGGACCCCGAAAAATTCAGGTACAAAGGATACATGATAAACCACGGAAAAGTGTAAAAATTTTGGAAAAAGTGACATAAGTAATTATGTTGAGTAAACATTTCTTTTCATTCTATGCAAACTTTTTTTTTCTTTTGTGAGAAATTATTACCCTTGCTAATGGCCCTCAAACAAATTTTTATACGGGGCCCCACCAAGGCACGCTGCTCCACTGGAAGAGACTCAGTCATAAAACAACACAACTCTATCCAGCTTGGGCTTATTTCATTTATCTTAATAAGTACTTTGGCCTATTTTTTACAATATATTGGCATTTATCCTCAACTCACCTGATAGTAAGCGACGATGAAGAATGAAATCTTGTACAAAATAAATTAAAAAAAAAAAAACTTATGCTTCAATAGAGTCTATGTTATGCATGGTTTTGGTAACGACCTATTTTTAGATCTGTACTACACTAGATGTGTAGAATAGACAATAGAAATAAAATACTGTGTAGGGTAGGCCTTAAAGTTACATGAAATATCCGCAGACAGTAGATCTTTACTATAATTTGGTACCTAAAAATACTTCTGTCACATTTAACCGTGGATATGTAACTCTATACTACGTCAAATTAAATACATGAAGAGAGATCTTAATCTATCCACAATATATTTTTGGTAGGTAACAGCGCCATGTGGCAGAATATTCTGTTTGTTTTTATCGCAACACACACATCAAATTCTTAGTTCTTCCTTGTTATCAGCCTATAGCTTTGCTGCTGGAATATAGGCCAGGGAGTACTCTATTTAACTTGAGTGTCTTATTTGTGTTATTTATGCAATGTTTTATCTTATAATCACCACGCTGTGCAAGCGGGTAGATAATATAGATAACACACAGGACTCTACTGCTCGTTCTCTGTTGCCTAACCCACCCTTACTTCAAGTGATGACAAGATTTTCTGCTGAGCAGCCACCACACGGCGTACAACGGGAATAACAGTATTTATTTGTTTTTCGTGTGTGTTAGCAGCCAACACTGGTGTCAGATTTTTGAAGCTTGTTAAAGGCATCTGTCATAGTATGACGACTGTCATGCAGTAAAGTCAGGACCAACGGCTAATACGTGCTACCGAGCTCCTCGAAAACTTCCTCTAGAGTATGAGTATTTTTAGTCTCATCAGTCCGATGATGCTGATCAATACAGATCATCGGACTACTGAGCCTTAACAAACAAGTGATAGTGATAAAACTCTGACTTAAGTATAAGTCAGTTCAGTTTCCCAGTGAGTGATAAGCCTTACTTAGCCTAGTTTCTATTTTAAGCACGGGTAATTTAAGCAGTCCATTGCAGTATCACACGTTAGTAAATTAATTGCCCTTATAATTATACCTTGTTCATTATGCAAAGCCATTTGTGATGGTGGTACTTAAGTTATGACAAAGTTAAGTTGTTGGGGAAAATAAGTTGACCTTTGTTTTATTTAAAAATTAGCTTTTACCATCAGTTTCCATCGGCATTGTCGCCAAAGGGCTAGGAAATAAGTTATGACGTCATCATCAGCTATGTAAAACTTACAGCTGGTCATAAATCTCCTTTTATTTTGTCTGCACCATCTTGTTCTGTTATTATATTACACTAGTCACTAATTTTGGTAAAATTAACAATTCGCTATTTTCCAACAATTCAAATCAGATACTTTTTTTAAACGTCAAAACAAACATTTCCTATGGGATTTGTATGAAATACAGGCAGGTCACGTCATACTATCTTGGAGTCAAAAAGCGCTCATTTTTCTGCAATAATAAATCTAAAATCACGTTAAAATCGATATGTACAAAGACAAGTGACATTATTTTGCGACTTTTTTTTCTTATCGATGCAAAATACCCTCAATCTGTCTCTACGAAGAGAAGCGACATGTACATTTTAAGTTTTTTCTTATTTCGCAAACTAGCATGGAAGGACTGACATTTAAGACAGACAAAATTGTCTTATTCAGAATATCAAGAAGCTTTTTTTTTTTAATATATTCAATGAAGTAGACAAAATTGCATACAGCCCACCTGGCAATAAGAATTACTAACAGATAATGTATCTTTTACCACAATAAAGAAAAGCGTTTTGCTTCACCATTAACAAAGCGTGTTACACAAACCATTACAATGCATGATGTAGATGTACTCTATGTTTTATTAATGATTTCGTTTCCTTGCCGTCTGTGTCTGCAAACTTGGGCCATGGGCTTACACAAAGACGTCGTGCTATTACATGTCTACCGACTGCATGTATTATATAACGAAGTACATTATGGTTGACTTATGACAAGCGCTTTGGTAATCCTATGAATCATGGAAGGTGCTGAGTAAGGTTACTTGTTAATATTGTACTTACTCAATAATTTGTTACGTTCAATTCTGGGTTCGATCACCAGTCAGGGCAAGTTAGAAAATGGTAATATTGAAATTGTTTTGGAACTTATCTATAGGTATCTAAATTTTGTATTCATTATAAAATATAGTAACGTTGAGTTAGTATCCCCTAAGAAAAAGAATTAAAAAAAAAACATTTTTTATAAGCTTTTATTGTATTTTTTGGTATTTTAGTATTTATTTATTTATTCTCCACTTATTCTATTTTTACAGGTTAGTACCCAATTGTTTGAGGCCAAAGTACTAAGACACATGAAATAAGCCCAAACTCGATAAAGTTACGTCTTTTTATTACTGGGTTCCATCAACCACCTTCCTTTGATCTCCGTGATCAGACCCTAGGCATTGTCTACCATTAAGTGCTCATCAATACAAATCCTACTCCATGAGGTAGTGTTGTTTTATAGCTGAGTTCCGTCGAATCTCTCGGCTCTATCATGGGAACAGCTCATTGACTCTATAACATTGTATTGTCACCCGACTTACACACGTATGAAAACTTTTAGCTAAATCGGTTGAAGATAACAGGTTGAAAATTGAGTTGCAAGAGTTGAGTTGTATGTCTGCTTAGGTCAAACCTAAACAGACATACATAAATACATACATACATACACGATACATTGCAAGTTGAGTTGACTTAAATTTAGCTAGCTCAGACAGGGTTATTTGCCCTTATCTTGTTATTGTTTTGCGAAGAAGAGAGTTACATAATTAAGCATCTATATTAATTAAATATCAATGAGTGAATCTATACATAAAAGGGGAATAAGAGAAATAAAATACAAAATCCAAACAAATCTTCATTTACTTAGACACACGTCTTTTATCCACTTCAAATTAGCGGCAACACTAGTATACACAGTAAGACATCGTTTATGTACGTGAACATCCTTGCAGCTTCCAGACGTGACTCCTACGAGGCGGCCTCTCGACATCAGGGAACCTCCAGAATCACCAGCACCAGCCCTTACTGTGTGTTTCGAGCACAGAAGACCACCAAAACGGAACGGACATGATATTATTTCGACAAAACCCTCTCTAGGCACAGGTTTGTCTTCTTCAGAATCTCCATACCCAGCAATAATAGCTGACTGGTAAATCCTTGGTTCTTTATCCGTCAACTTAACTGGTTGCACGTAATCATTATATTTTATAGGCGTCGTAGTTTTCAGCAAAGCTATATCATGCCGCCTGTTTGCTATAGATGTATCGCCGATCACGTATGAACGATGTAGATGCACATTGTGCCTGTCTATTTTAGCAATCACTTTAACACTATCGTCCACTTGATGGTATACTGTCACGTTTTCAATATCTTCTCCAAAACAATGGGCAGAACTTAAAATCCACGAGTTATCTATGATGGATCCACTGCATCTGGAATGTTTATTCATTTGATGATGTCCTTTTAATTTCACTAAATATCTGTGCACTTCGAATCGTAAATCTTCTCCAGCAAAGATGCGAGGTTCAATAGCGTCAGTTAGGTGAAAACTGAGATATAAAATTGATATTATTGCTGGCAAGTACATGACTACTTATTGCGGTGTCTTCCAACAAAATAATTAATTTTATGTCATTTGTTGTAAATGAGTCATTACTTAATTCCATAGAATGTTAATTATGCGGGCAAATCCCATAATATGTGGTAATGACACGATTTATTTGTCTTTGTCCTAATAACAAAATATTTATGTAAATATGGAAATTTATATAAACTCAATGTATCAATGTACATGACGACCACTTATGGCGATCAGGGATCTAGGCCCAAACTTTATGTTTTAGTATTGATTTTTTTTTATAAAAATTATAAGACATTCTCTTCAATATCGCTTTTGGTTATCGCCGTAGATTCACTCGAAGAACTTTGGTTCCGAAATCAATACTTTATAGATATAGATATGGTAGGTAGGTACCTATATAGGTAAAGTTATGTATTCAAATTGCCTTCAATCATGGTACGAACTTTAATAATAGGTGGCTCTATGAGTATAGATATCTATGATTCAACCCTGGCCCTGTCATTTCAATGAACGCAAATGAGTTTTGTGGTCATTGGATTTTACAACCTAACCCATAGTAACTACAAACCTTTTGAGTATCACGAATGTCCCCATTCGATGTGGGCTTTCAAGCTGAGGCAGGCAGGTACTCCCAGATATTTGACGTGGGAGTGCCTCGGCACATTTTCACCGAAGAGCTTCAAGGGTGGCAGGAGGTCGGTGTTCTTTAAAATCAATGTCTGCTTCTTGTTGACGTTCTCTAAGAACCTCCATTTGAAGGCCTGTCATGCAGGGCGCCTAGGACTGTCTGGAGGTTATTTGCGGCGTACTTTGAGTTCAAACTAACTGTAAAAAGCTCCGTGTCATCATTCAGGTGTTATGTTGGGGAAGTCAAAGTTACTACATGATTTGAATTGCACAAAGTAATTCAAATCATGTAGTATCCCGTATGTGCTAACTCTGTGTTGGTAAAAAACTACAATATTGACATGAAATATGTGATCCGAGAGTAAAAACAAACGGAACGAAAAAAAACAAAAGGAAGTCAAACATGCTGCCGACCGGTAACGGTTTAGAAGAGGGTCCCTAATCTTAACGCATACATACAGTTAATTTAACTACAAGAGATTAATATTAACAAACGATACACGAAGCAGAGGCCGCTCTACTATGGAAGTGAAAATTTGGCGAGGATTGAGTCCGGCTCCTCGCCACGGCCGGTCTTAGCGGCAGCATCGGACTCCCCGGCAACCAATCTCCACAAAGCCTTATATACTTTGAAACTAAAAAACTTCGAAAGCGCGGTTTAGAACTGGCTATACAATTGGTTAGGAGCCCAGTAATTTGGATTCGTGCCGTTCCATTCAGTGATTGCAGTAAAAAACATAGTCGGAAATGGTAACGGTATACTGCAAATTGAAGTTGGTGTACCAGACGTCCAACGATATCGCTCTTCAGCCACTACAAATGAAGATGCAAAGCCATAAAGTATCGTACAAAGTATCGTTTAAAGTATTAATTGAATAATTTTTAATTACACCGGGTAACACGCTTTCAGTATTTAAAAAAAAAGTCACAAGAAAAATCACCGATTTGCTGTAACTGACTTAACTAAAATCTGTCTGAATATAAATTTTCATGGTAATATCATTTTTAGTTTAAGAGAAAATTCAAGACATAAGTAGAGGGCCTGGTCAGGTATCTTGGTACTTGACTGTACGTATTTCTTTTCTTTTCTCTGATTAGCAAATAATAACGAAGATACAGCACATTTATATTTCGCGTGACGTCACGATTAGCAACGTATTTTGACCAAAGCTTACGTAAATCACCCCCACTTCGTAACTTCGAAGCGCTGTATCTTTGAAATTTTTTACTACTTTGCTAAACGAAATAATATGGGTCCCTTATTTTTGGATTATCTAGTTGACGGACTAAATATAATAATATATATTTTTACCCAGTCTACATAGGGATGTAGACTAGGCAAATATATATATTTTTGTTGGGATGCTACTTGTGTTGCCATTTTACTTATTTACAGATATCGGATACCTTCGTCAAATGTTCGTTAGGCCTTATGAGTAGTCCTTGCTTTCCGATGAAGCGAACGCGACAAACAATTCAACGTAATAAACAAACGAGAACTTCAAAGTCACACACAATATTGTAGATATATGCACAACGAAGCCAAAGAATGAAAAAAATTAAAAGAATGATAGATAGATAGATAGATAATTATTTTATTAATATCAAAAGACACACATAATTACACTCACATTAAATAAGTCCAAGATAAAAATAATAACAAATAAAACACAGCTTGTAAGGTACTTAGTATGTGTGCCGCAGAGATAGCAAAGGGTAGTGGCTCAGCAATACGTTTGATCGGAGAACAAACCACTGGTTTTCAGCCACAACCTTGAGATCCACAGGGACGCGTGCAACAATACCATAGGTGTTTATACTGTTTAAAAATTATATATATGCAAGAGAATCATATCATATTCATTAAAAATAAATATAAATATTAAATTGAATTTTAATAAAATTATTAAAAAATCAGCATCATGATTCGGGATAAATCACTGATATCGGACTGACAATGATTCTCAATTAGTGCACTTTATTGTTAAATAAAAAACAAATACAAGAATAGTTGTACCCTAATCTATTTTGTAATTTCTAGTATTTAGTCATTTGTATAATAATGTTATTTTAATATTCAGAAATTGGCCATGCATTTACGAACATATTTTCAGAATAAAGCCAATAATTTTCACTCATTCTAAATGCTACTTGTGTTGCCATTTTACTTATTTATAAAGATCGGATTCCTACGTCAGGCATTCGTTAGGCCTTCTTGAATTAATCATGAGTACTCCTTGCGTCCCGATGAAGCAAACGCGACAAACAAATCAACTTGCTAAATCATACGGGGACTTCAAAGTTACACACAAAACTGTAGGTAAATCAGCATGATTAATAAAATGTATAGCTTATTGTGTCGAGTTATTCATGGTAAAGTGTAAAAATAATTTATAAATATTTTATTTTAAAATATGCTTTATCTAGGACTTATTCGATTGAAAAGTAGCACGAGTTTTTTGGCTAGAAACCATTGCCAAATAAGAAAATTAAAAATCGCCCGAATAAAGTGTTCTCAAACAACATAAATTCCTTTATATTTGTTTGCATTGCATTAAGGTTCATTAATTTTACAAAGAGAATTATGTGACCTTTCTTTGACTTCACGACAAGAGCAAGCTCTTAAATAACAAAAAAAGAGTCTTAGTTTGCAACGAATAAGAAGCGCTAATGGTCAAATTATGGTCAAACATTCCAAACAAACCCCAATCTGATATAGTACCACCATATGCGGAAAAGAAGGAAAGCCTCTCTTGAGCTTGCCCAACCTTAAGTGGAGATGCAAATGAAGGACGGACAACTAGCTGGAAGAAAACGCGTGACAGCTTGAACCGCATTTTCAAGCTATCACGTACTTTATTGCCCTCGTACTTTCAAATACTGGTACGCATTGTTACGTTTGCATCTGAATCTCACGTATGTCTCCGGTACCCCCAAGTCAACTGATCTCAGACTGTAAGGTCCTGCTTAAGTATTCCATTCGAATAAATCCAGTTGCCATACTTTTTTTAGTAGCTAATTCAAGTCTAGTCTCTAACTACTTTCGTGTAAAAAGCGTATTACCAATACATTCACGGTCTTCTAAATAGGCGTCAGGCAATGACAGCTAAAAAATCTGAAACAGTTATAAAACTAATACTTTATCTATAAAAAATACTAAAACTATTTTAGTAGAAAAGTATGGTAAATGAATGAACCAGATTCCAATTAAAATGGAAATTAAATACGTACCACAGATGATAACGGGCGGCGCTCTACCTCGCCGAGGACGGTCATACGATATTCAATTTATTTCCCGCTCATAATGTAATTGAATCCTGCATTTAAATCTCGTTTTAATTTTCGCCTAAGCTAAATCCGGAAGTGGTTTGTGCTGAGAAGCCCATACTTTAGCTTAATTTGTACAAGTAAAGCAGTAGCGGTTTAAGGGTGGCAAGGCGGGTCGTCCAGGGCCTCAGATATAAAAAAACGCTCCAATCGCTCCTTAATGTTGGCAACAATAGAATCGCCTGCTGTGCAGCCCCTATTATGATGGCAACACTAGATTCTTAGCATTGTAATTGGTTGGTTCTTATGATATGTCATACTTCGACAAATGAATATCATCTCAATTAACCTACTAAAAAAGATATATATACAATAGGCCAGAAAATATTTCTTTTATAAGTTTTTTTTTATAATTTGTTAGTTAATAAATGTTTTTAGGGTTCAAAGCCAAATGGCAAAAAATAGAACCCTTATGGATTCGTCATATCTGTCTGTCCGTCTCTGTACGTCACAGCCAATTTTTTTCCACAACTCTAAGAACAACACTGTTGAAACTTAGTAAGTAGATGTATTCTGTGAACCGCATTATGATTTTCTCACAAAAAAAGGAAAAAAAAAAAACAATAAATTTGGAGGTTCTTCATACTTAGATCTGAAAGTCAATATTTTTTTTTCATCAAACCCATTCGTGTGGGATATCTACGGATAGGTCTTTAAAAATGATATTGAGATTTCGAATATTATTTTTTTTCTAAGCTGAACAGTTTGCGCGAGAGGCACTTCCAAAGTGGTAACATGTGTGTAGGGACACACATATTATCCCCCCCCCCCTGTAACTTCTAAAATAAGAGAATGATAAAACTAAAAAAAATATACTATGCACTTCCAACGAAAATTGGTTTGAACGAGATCTTGTAAGTAGTTTTTTTAATACATCATAAACCGTAAACCGCAATTTACATTTCACTCAAAAAAAGAACATTTAATTTCATAAACATAAACCTTATGCATAAACTAGACAATAGTACGAAACCCTTCGTGGGCGAGTCCGACTCGCACTTGGCCGTTTATTTTTATTGTACCCTTCACCTGTTTTGTAAGGACTTGATGCAGTAAGCCGGTGCCGTGAAATATCAACGAGGGCGCTGGTATTGCTAAAACTGGCACTGAGTAATGGGACGAGCAAACTGGGTAGAGCCACAATCGAAAATGCTTTTCCTTTATCTTCCATATTTCGTATAAATGGTATTTTTTTAACCGACTTCCAAAATGGAGGAGGTTATCAATTCGTCGCAAAATTTTATGGTTTTTTTAGGGTTCCGAACAAAAAATGAAAAACGGAACCCTTATAAGATCACTCGTGCGTCTGTCTGTCCGTCAGTCTGTCACAGCAACTTTGCTCCGAATTTACTGTACCAAATCAGGTGAAATTTGGTAGGATGGTGTAATCCTACGATCCCTAACATAGAAATGCAAAGTAAATAAATATATTTTTTTTAAATAAGGGTAATTTTCGAGGGACAAATTAGGAAATTTAAAAAAAGTTTTGCAAACCTTAATGTGTCGAAATTTTTTTTTTTTAAAGGGTTTACTTGTCAGGTAGTCCCATTTTATTAAAATCGGTTGTGTAGTTTAGGAGTGAGTTAGGTTTTTAGTTTTGAAAAGTTATTACTTTTTCGGTGTTCTACCAAATTAGGTAGATGACTGAAAATATATTATGAGGAGCTCAATGCTGCTAAAAGCTTAAAAACTTAACGTCCGTGCATTTGGAGTATGTAGGTAAAGCTAGATGGTACTCGTTAGTAAAACCGTCTTTTTATAAAATACGGATTAATGTTTTTATACAGCTAGATAATATTGACTAACACGTGAAAGAAGGAAATATTTCAGTTTTTATTTGCATGTTTTGCATAATGTATCTCCTTGAATCGGTAAAAAGAAAACGATCGACACGTTAGTAATGTTTTGCACTGCCCGCATCACACCAGGCTGAATGTGATATCTGGCCTTGATTTAGACACGGGAGCGTCCAAGCCAAGTTCATAATTGTCTGTGTTGATGCTTTTCAGTGTCCGTTCTATCAAATTTATATTGAAATACTTCCCGAAAACGTGCAACATGATCCGGAACTCCCGCCACGTTACAGTTAGGCGTCATTCTTTTGTTGAAAAAAAAAAATACTGTTTTAGAATGCTCAATGTTGCACAGGTGTAGCAACGACACCCTTAGGTACAACTAGGTACAAATGTGAAGATAATATATCTCGTTCTTTATGAGTTTCAGTTCCTAAGGCTCTCCTTTATTCAGCCCACTTTGTCCGTGGGGACGCTCTGAGAATTCCAAAGCTTAGCTCATGAAAGCCCAGGGGAGCTATCTCCGTGTTTCAATATATTTATATTACAGCTCAGATAATGTGCATGCATGGAAAAGTAATTTCTTCAGTAATCAAGTGTCTAATATTTCATTGTAACCAAAGAGAAACAGTTATTTCCCTATAACGAATTGTTAAAAAAATAACTAACTTCTTCATGTTCCTCTAGGTAAGTGGAGCAAATCTGAAAAAAGAAATGTTTATCAATAATTCATATCAATTCATCTTTCTGTACAATTATTATTGTAAAATACGTGTTATAAGTTTGACGTAATTGTGTCTCTCTTTGGCATTGCATATTCTATAACCTATATCCCAAACGGAAGTAACTACCAATTTTTAATATATTATTTGTTCGAAAAGTGTCTTTGCAAGTGATATTAATCGGGAAGCTTACCCTTTTCAAGAAAAAAAATACGCCTTTTTAGGGTTCCGTAGTAAACAAGCAACCCTTATAGTTTCGCCATGTCTGTCTGTCAGTCTGTCCGTCCGCGGTTTTACTCAGCGACTATAAAGCTGTGATTTGGCATGGATGTGTATATTAACTATGCGGTAAAAGTGGTAAAATAAAATAATGAATAATTTTTTTTAAGGGTAGCACCCGTACAAGTAACGTGAAATGCGGATTTTTTTCTCGACTAACCAAGCATGTGTGGTATAGTTGAAAATGTATATAGGAGTAATTCACGAGTTCAATCTGTAGGGCTCTCCTCTGTGCTCTGAATTTCAAGGCTTGTCTGAGCTCGTGCGAGCCCAGGGGGACTATCGCCTCGTTTAAATATATTTACACTGCAGATAGTCTGCTGCGGCCTCCCAGATGGAAGTTATGCCTACGTAGGTATGTATATAGTTCAATATATATTCGGTTCGGGGGGTTCGATCCCCGGTCAGGGCAAGTTGGAAAATGGCCTTTTTCAAATTGTCCTGGGTCTTGGGTGTTTATCTATATATTTACGAGTATTTGTTATAAAATATAGTATCGTCTAGTTAGTATCCCATAACACAAGTCTTGAACTTACTTTGGGGCTAGCTCAATCAGCGTAATGTGTCCTTAAAAAAATATTATTACTAGCTTCATCACTCCTTGGCTTAAGCTTGAGTTTTGGTAGCGTTTACAAAAAAGAACTATTCATGTGCAAATTTTAATACTATATAAAAATATTGGGTCCATATTGGCTCACATAAAATCTAAATCCTGTTCTTTATCTTACTACCGATTTGTGCTTATAATAACCACTCGTCATAATTTTATATTTCATACTTTTTTATTACTACAAACGGAGCTCATATCAATTAGTAAAAGCACAAGTTTATATTTTCAGATTTATTTAGTTTCAGAACTTTTTTCTCCATAACATTCAATGATCATATTGTTTTAAATAATAATGTTGTTACTAAGATATACTTCAGCTCATAGCTTCGTTGCTCAGAATAGTTTACTTTATTACAGACAATAATCATCATTTTTGTATTAATAGCTTCGCTCACTCGGCTCGCGCGCTGTTTGGGTCACATTACTAATCTAACTTAACCTACTTTTCTGGCAGCAATTGGTTTAATTTAACAATTTAAATCTATTTTATGGTTTTATAAGTTTGACGTGCCTGTCAGTGTGTCTGTCTACGTTTCTATCAATATATATATATATATATTAATACAGAATACAGGTTATTCAAAAATATGATTCTTTTTAGGATGGAATTTCAGCGTATCAGTCATAAAGAGACCTTTGGTCTCTGTTTAATGTAGACGTTTCAGTGACCTTGTGTGTAACACCTTAAATAATGCAAATTATTTTATATCTGATACCTGTAAATGAAAATCCCAGTTACTTAACTACAAGTAATTAAAAAAGTTAAACTGAAGCTGTTGTTTAGTTTTTTATTTTTATAAATCATAATGATTCAGAACTCGATAGTCATTTATTACTCTTAACAGAGATAGTAAAAAATCCCGCCTTATTTATATCTAAAAATATAGTAAAAATAGATTTATATCTATTTTTACAATTGAACTACACTACAGCTTTCAACTAAATGACGATGTTGCGGCCGAACGAGCCCCGCTAAGCGGCAGCGTGATAGTGGGGATGAATTGTTTTATTGACATAGCTTTAAACAAGTCGTGCACGGGCTAGTAGTGGATCACACAGCTAGATGTAGTTAATGTAAATCGCTTCGAATGCTGCTGCTCTCATAATTTCAATCGAACTTCACAAGTTCGTTTGATCTTCAAATCTTTATTTTTACCTAACAATACGAAATCTCATTTCAAAGGTTCATTACTAATATTATGGGTACATTAGGTAGCATCAGAATAAAAAAGAAAAAAGTACAAAAAACCTATTTGAACCCTATAACAGTACTTCAGTTATAAACGACCTTTGTAAAATCATTTTCTACCACATTTTCTCATTTGACGCACCCGTCCTAAATGTTAGCGAAAATCCAAACAATGGCGTCAGATTAAGCTCGAGCTAAACAAACATCGGATATTTTAACATAAATCGCTAAGTTCCATACCCTTACACTAATAAACCGCAAAGCCGCTTACACGCGGGAAGCCTGCGGAAAGCCTTCCAAGCTTACAGCAGTCGCTGAAAGATATTCAGAGCCAACGCACGTCTCGCGCCTGTCCTGAAAAACTTCGCAACTTTTTGCAAATCTACGACTGAATATAACATCTTAAAATGCGATAAAACTTTGCTGTGTTCATTTTAAAACGACTTGTTGGTTGTACATTAGTTTTTGTTGGTTTAAACAATGACAGAAAGCAAATAACACTTCAATTAGTGGTTGTGGTGAATGTTTTGGAGGTCAGTTTTTCTCCCTCCGAGCTACTCCAATTTGAAGTTGTCAGGTAAGTACAACTCTCTTAGTTGAGTTGAGTATTCGTAGCTCGAAGCAGAAGCAACTTGACGTAGACGCAAATTCTTAAAAATAGGAATAGAAATTTCTTTTTTTGAAGCATATATACAACAATAA
This sequence comes from Acrobasis suavella, assembly GCA_943193695.1. NCBI lineage: Eukaryota > Metazoa > Arthropoda > Insecta > Lepidoptera > Pyralidae > Acrobasis > Acrobasis suavella. Next base: position 39,906,800 of record OW971928.1, read on the forward strand.
AATATACATAGAACACTTACAATTACCAATTTATGCCACCAAAATGGTTTCTCTCAGCTTTTGTGTCTAGGCTTTTCGGAGTCAAGACGTTGAAGATGTCTCTGAATTTCCTGAAAGTAGTACTATTTTGAGAAATGTTCGAGACATTTGACGTGTACTTTAAGTACTTTTAGGCTAATTTTTTTAATTAAAGAGATCACCTTTTACAGATGCAAATGATAATAAAACTAATAAGCTATTTACTATAAAATAGATATTAAGTATTGTAAAAATGTTTATAGATGTACACATGGAAAAAGTCTGTAAATTAATTAAAATGTGCTCAGATTCCTTGGGGAAAGCTTTTCAGTACCACGAACTGAGTCTATTGTAAAAGCATTACAGTACATTTTGTAAGATTTTCATAATTAGCTGCGAAACTGAATCATCATTTCGGACAAAACGCATGTCTGCAATTTTTTTCTATATTTGTATAGTTATATATGATCGCTGAAAAGGTTTTTATACCTACCGAATATTGCCTTTTAGTTTAGTTTATTACATACTGTTGTCGTTTTTCGTGAGTATAAGTGGCCAAACTGGTGTCAGATTTCAGGCTGCCTTAAGGCATCTGGCAACCGGGACCCACGGCTTATACATGCCTTCCGAAGCACGGAGGAGCTCGAGAGATTTTTATGCCAGTTGTGGTCGCCCATCCATGTGTCGACAACGCCCGGTGTCGCTTTACTTGCAAAAGCGCTAGTAGTGCGCACTCCCACCGAGTCACTATTGTTACATACTATGAAGATAAGATGACCCCGGTGGTTGGTCGGCCTGCGGTCATAGCGACATAGTTTGCAACTCTATTATCTTGGGAAAAGACTGTAATAGCGTCTACATCATGCTTTACCGAGTTTACGACCACTTAGTGTCATAGAAAGTACGTGTCGGTCGTATATTCTGAGCTTTTAGAATTAGAATTAGGGAACAGAAACTGAAGTTTAGAATAAAGTCCGATATATTCGTGTGTTGTTTTCCTTTCAATTGCTAGGTCTCTTTATAGGCCATTCTAATATAGAAGTCACAAAAAGGCTGTCTTTTTACCCGACTACCGTGAAGCCAAAAGGAGGGTTGTGTTCCGCCGCTATATGTAGGTCCCACATACATATATATAGCGGCAGAACACAACCTTTGATATTTTTACTTTAGTTTTTATGGACGCATAAAGAAATGTGAACGCACCTGAATGAATGGATGTATGAGTAAAATAAAAATAAAATGAACTAACGATTTTGTGATCCTCTCTCTTCTCGCTCGACCCTAGCCGACCAAGCACGCTGGCCGTCATGTAAGATTTTTTGAAAATACGATTGTGATCCGCAGAAAAGGATTGTCCTGGAGCCCCTTTTTAATTTTCCCGCCTCCATCCCACATGAATGTATGTAGGTATATTTGAATATAGGTATGTATGTTGGTCTGTATGTATGTAAGTAAGGCCAAAAAGTAAGTAAGTAAAGAAATAAATAAATTTAATCATACCGTGCGGCAGAGTTGGGCAAAATGTAATTAAACTACTAATTACTAACTACAATTACATTTTGTAGTTAGTAATCGCAATTACATAATTACAAAAAGTAATTAAAAAAGTAGTTGAATTATAAACTACAAAAAGTAGTTGTTATCACAATTACAAACTACTTTTTGAAACTACATATTTTATAAAGATTTACTTACTTATAAATTTTCGTTTCTTGCTTACAACTTTTTACACTTACAATTTCGAAATACAACACCTTTAATACACGCCTGCGGTAATAAATTCTTATAGTAATTTGTAGTTATAACTACTTAATTACAATTACAGTAGTTTCAATTGATGTAGTTAAATTTAATGTAATTTCAACTACTTGTAGTTAGCTACATGTAATTGTAATTTGTAATCAAACTACACAATAGTAGTTAACTACGCCCAACTCTGCCGTGCGGGGGGAGTATGAAATCAAAGGGCTTAAAAAATACATTTCAGAAATGTAGGGTCTGTAGTAGTAATACAAAAATGTCTGTAGTAGGATTTTAGTTTTTGACTATACATCTTGTTGAATAGCTTAAAATTGTTCTTAAGGGATATGAGTTTCTGAAATGTTTAAAGTATTGATATAAATAGTATAAGAATGCTCGGAAAAATATCTAAATTAAAGTTATGTAAAGAACAATTGGAAGTGCACTCATGGTACAGACATAAGGGGCGTGAGTTCTTGGCTTACTCGTGGCGAAAATATTTCTCTACATATATTATTAATTAAGTAAATTTTATCAGCACCACCTGTAGGTTGACTGGTAGAAAAGGCCTTGGGCCTTAAGTCCGCCTGTTACATTTTTGTAATTACGTTCAATAAATAACATAAATTGTAATACTTTGTATGATGAAGCAATGTTGTCATAAGTCTAATGAAACTGTGACATACACTGTCTTATATTTTTTCAATTATAAACTCAATATAACCCTCACCAAAAACCATATTCATAATAATATTTAATACCTTTCTAATAAAAATAAATGAATCACACCAAGGTAAAAATTAAACAAATTCCTACAAATCTACGTCAGACAGTCCTTTATTTTTAAGCAAGCTAGAATAATGAACACTGAATAACTCACTCGTGTTTCCGAATACTTTAAAACCAGCTTAATTATATGAGGATGAATTTAGTTTTATATGTTTTAAGTAATGCTATTGTTCATTGTTGGAGTGGTAACCAAGATAATTCAAAAATGCTGATTGCATTTCTATATTTTGACTATCCCTACGAAGAATAACGAGTTTTTATTTTCATTTGATCAATATCTGTACCAAAAGTCATAATTAGATCAATTTAAATATTGAATAAAAAAGAGAAATGTAAATATACAAAACACTTTCGTATAAATACACGGGCGGATTTGACCAAATTAGTTTAATATTTATCTCGAGAAAAAATGGAAATATACTCTAGAAAGATGTCTATTCCAGAGTAATCTATTAATACCGCCTTCTTCTTTTCGTGTCGATACCTGACACAGTTATTTTTTTTACCTCCAAAATTATGCTACTTTTACAATGTTGTCGGAGGCCTCATAAAGGTCACATTTAGTGCAGCTGGTGGAGCATAATGATAACTGGTTATTGTTTAGTCGAATTTTCCTTTAGTATATCATAAGCACCCACCTTCGAAAATTGAAAACTCAGAGATACAAACGACATAAAAATCGCCCCAGTAGTTTTTGTGGTCAAAGAACTTCACAAGTAGGTGTGGAATAGGCAGGTAAAAAATATCAATAATTATAGGCGTGATGACGAGGTTATAAAAGTATAATTGAAATTAGTCCGTCTTTAAGATTACCAAAAAATAATGGACTTTTTAAGTTTGCCAAAAAAGTAAAAATTCACAAAGATACGAAGCATCAAAGTTCCGGAGTGGGGGCTTGCGACATCACATCTAAGTAAAAATCGTACGTAGCCGTGACGTCATGCGCAATGCGCTGTATGTTTGTTAATTTTTGTTTCTCAGAAAGAAGAAAAATTCTTGTACAATATTTTTTAATAATCTAACCGATGGATTAAAAGTATTATTTCATTTGTCATGACTATTATTTAAGTTTCACGCAAAAACCTCAGGAGAGCATGCATGAAAAGATAAGATATGATATTTATTTGCAAAAAATTAGGTTATACTAGATGATACATATAGATCTGATTTTACCCAGTTTAGGTGTGCAAAAAGTGCAAAGTTTACATCAAAGTTCAATTTTATTTTTAAATTATATTTATAAAATATTATTAAAAGTAACGTGAGTTGACATAACTATAATAAATAACAATAAATAGACGATCATCATCACTCGCCCTGATGATGATCGTCACCGTCATCGTCATTGAAACCGATCGAAACTAGTCGGCCTTTTCCGACTACACTACGTGAGTAAAACCGTTTTTATATATTCAGTTTTATTTATACATATATTTTAATTGGAATTAATTTATATTATACAAAACACATTACAAATTACATTATATATTCGCGAACGTAGAAAATTTGACATTCGTTTCGTATTCCCGTGTTATAAATCTCTTTTGCTTCGTCAACACTAATTCCTCTTTAGAGAAATGTTTTACTCCTATTTTTTTTTAAATAGTCATTTAAGGAGTAAAAACTTTTCTTTAACAAATGACTAATGTTCTATATTCACGAATGCGACTGCGAATACAAATGTTTAGCCTGCGAATGTGCGAATGCGAATGCGAATGCTTGCGAATTAAAACTTTTAAAGTTTCGGTGACCTAATTCTTGATGTAGTCAATTTCTACACAATATACAAACATGTCAAAATTTTGACGATGTATTTTTAATGAGACACATTTTTTAATAATCTTTAAAAATGTTTGTTTGTGCGAATGAGACAGCCAACCAAATGTGAAATGCCTCCAATAGAATTCACTGAAATATTTAATGGTTTCTTTGGTGGGATGTTGAATAGGTATCTATGTCATTTCATGGTAAAATATAATTTTTCCTTACCTATATGGAACAACGAAGTAAGGTTTTTATTTTCCTACACTTTCACAAAAAAAATGTAGAACAATGAATGTTATGATGCCTAACTACACAAAAAGTTATATGTGTAAAATACGAAGTCACGTCGCAGAGTTTGTCTTCAATAAGACTTTTAGAAAAGTTTACAAAAACTTGCATTCTATCACAAGATGTTTAAACCTCGAGCTTTACTTGACGACGCACGGGGCAAAAAGCGAATGCATAGAAAAAAAAAACATTTTTGTTTAAGTAAACTACTGAAATAAATGCAGTAAACCTAAAAAAATATCTGTGGAAATGAACTATTAAAACAATAAAATGTAAAAGTGAATATTTTTGTATTTGTACAAAATGTTGAAGAATAACTTAACTGAGGAATAGGCTACCTGAATTTCAAAGATATCATTTAAAATTTTGTCTTGGTCAGACCCTAGATATATAGATAAACCGAAATATATTATTTTATTTAGTTCGTCAATAAGATTATCCAAAAATAAAGAACCCATATTATTTTTTTAGCAAAGTAGTAAAAATCACAAAGATATAGTGCTTCGAGGTTTCGGAGTTAAGGTAATTTACGTCACCTTTGGTTAAAAATCGTAGCTGATCGTGAAGTCACGCAAAATTTAATTGCGATGTATCTTCGTCATTATTTGCTAGTCGCAGAAAAGAAAAATAAGTATACCATAATTTTTAATAAATAATATAAAAAGCCAAAAACATTTTTAGTCCTCGTCCTTGTTGTCGCAGTTTATTTAAAAGGTCACAGTTGCAACCCTAGCTTATTGTCATGATATTAGCAGTACATTATTTTTCGTACCCACTATTATCAGATGTATTTCATAAAGGTTTGCGACTAAGGTATGGGGTAGAGGTAAGGGCAACAATTACAAAAGTATCCTAGTAGTTAGATTTTTTAAACCTATATTATCCCATTGCTGGGCAAATATCTACATCAACTTTAAATTATAATAATAACAAATAGCCCTTTACTCTGAAATTATTTCTGATAATGCTTTTTTCTGATATAATATCTCTAATTTTAGCGTGCCTCTTGTCATGGGCCTCCTCTCGTGACTTCTATTGAGCTCTGTCTTTAGTGACTCTCCCTCAGTTAGGACCAGCAGTTAATTTGACTTCGTCTTCAAATCTTGTGATTTTTCAACCTCTAGTCCTTTTTCCATCTCTTGTGTAACACTCTGTCACTGACTTTCATCAACATCATCATGGGCGTACCCAGGCCAGGGGGCAAATCAGACTTTTTATACGAACTTATAAAAAATATACTTATTTTAATAGATAAACATACATTAAAATAAGTAATTTTTATAAATTTACTTAAACAATTAATTACTTAAACAATAGCTATTTAAATAAAGTCACTTTCAAGGGTCTTCAGCAAAACAGCTATGACGTCTCCCGTGAATAAATCGCCCATACCATTAACAAATTATCTATGTCCACTGAGCATAAACAACGCCTATTTAAATTTTATCTATCTTTGATCATAGTTGATTTTAGCCACATTTTGTTGGATGACGGTCTGTCTGTGGCATCGTAGCTCTCGAACAGACAAACAGATTTAAATGCGGTTTTTCTTTTTACGTGAAAGCAAGTTTCCTTACGATGGTTCTTAGCTATATTTGATGAAAATCGGTTTAGTCATTCATATGTTATTATAGGTGAGCTCCTAACAATTGTTTTTTTTTTTAAATCGCTTGGCAAATAATCTTGTTTATTGTATTGTAAATGACGAAATAGTTTTTTAAACTTTAATCGACGATAGTAGATAGTAGGGACGTGACAAAATCCGGGGGGATCCCCCCCTCGGTACGCCCATGAATATCGTCATGGGCTTACAAAACTGCCATTAAATTAAAAAAAAAATACAACATTGTTCTCTACCTCTACCCTTCATAGACTAAGGTTGCCAGCTGTCGCAGTGTGTCTCTTACCATTACTCACTCTCAGTAGTATGAACGTCAAAAAGTTACTTTGTTATACAGATAAGTGGGTGAAAGTATTTTCATTTTCTTGGTGACCGTACCTTGCCTTTCTTATAGCGGCTTCACACGCAACGATAAATTGTTGCGATTTATTTGGCAATTTTATTTAAAGCCGGTACCTTGTACCTACAGGATATCAACATATATCTCTTATGCAGGTTTGGTTTATCAGCGCTGTTTGGTAGTACGATTGAGTAGTTTAAATGTGTTGTTGCATTTACTACTATCAGTATCCATTACAAGGATCACAAAACATTTAGATAAGAATTCACACTCTTGTCAGAGCCAAGTTCAAAGAAAAGAACTGGAACGCAGCCGTATTTACATTTCAAGCTACTTTTGACCCTATCACAACTCGAAATCTTTTTAACCTAAAGCTAGCTAAGTCAAATGCTAAGATTCTTATAACTTCAGGATTATTTCCAGAACTTGTAGACACAATTTAGATCTCAATTCTTTTGTCGAATTTTGAAATTGGCTCCCATTTTCACATTTATGTTTTTGGTGTGATTATAGCTTACACAATACACATGCTATTTTTATCAACGTCAATTTTCAGAGAAACACAGATGTATTGACATTTTTTAAAAGAGTAGCAGCACGGCCATCAGCCTCTTGATGGAATGCAATCCGATACACTAATGGTCATGCAAGTGTCACTTTCTTTTGAAAATACATTTTTGTAATAAAAAACGCTCCGGCTTAACGTGTGTTTTCATGGCCACCTTTCAACTTCATTAAAAACCAACCTCTTCGATATCTATAAATACCTTCAAATCGCATTGTCTAGATAAATATAAGATAAATTGCACGTCGATGCAAAAATTGCAGCCTAATATTTCTATTAGGCTGCAATTTATTCTATTCCGCATATCAATAAAAAATGTCTGCAATTTTTAAACGGACAACTTATTAAAATACATAGATACAAACGTCGCCGATGCAACTAAAATATGAAATAGCTTGTATTTCACAATAGCCCAGACGGATCGACATTTTATCACAGAAATGGTAGCAATGCGACCAATCAGCGACCGGACGGAATGCAATCCGAGACACAATGGTTTCGCATGTAACAAAGTTTCAGAATAACGAGGATCTCTTTGAATTCGTCCAGCTATTCTCTCGATCACAAAAAAAAGTAAAATATTTATATTACTAGTTGTTATCTATGGCGTGCCCACGTTATTAGGGGCCAGTGGCCCTGTGTTTTTGATCATATTTTTGTCCCGAGATAAAAAGTATTATACTTAGACTGGCCATAAATACTGTTACAATTAAAAATAAACAAAATATTACATTTGAATTGGATTTTTTTATTTTTATATGATTTTTCATTGTCTTTTCATACTTTGGCGCCAATACAATGTACAATATTTTGCGATATTAAAATGGAGTGGGGTGATAAAGAAAACCGAATCGCTGTGATTGCATTAAACAAAGTAGGTATAGAGACAAATGCCATTTTTAAAACTCTCCATACGCTTGGTATTAGTCAAATGTTTGTGTACCGGGCTAAATACGTACAATAAGACCTCTGTTTGTGACAGAAACAGATCCGGCCGTCCACGAAGTGTTCGTACGAAAAAGGTGGTCAAAGCAGTAAGGGAAAGAATTCGAAGAAATCCTGTACGAAAGCAAAAGATTTTATCATGGGAGATGAAGATATCACCTAGAACCATGTCGCGTATTTTAAAAGACTTAGGATTTGCAGTCTATAAGAGACGTACTGGTTATTTCTTAACTGATAATTTAAAAAAGAATAGCGTGGTAAAATCGAAACAACTACTGAAGTACGCTAAGGGAAATCATATAAAAAAATTTTTACGGGTGAGAACTTTTTACAATTGAACAACATTTTAACAAACAAAATGACCGTAATTAAGCTCTAAGAAAAATTCGCAATTAGTCGACAGAGTGCAACGTGGGCATTATCCGACTTCAGTGATGGTTTGGTAGGTTACTTCATAGCTAACACGTGTTAGCTATGAAGGAGTGACTGAACCATACTTTTGTGAAAAAGATATCAAAACATCGGCACAAGTGTATCAAGATACCATTTTTGAGAAGGTAGTTAAGCCCTTTAACAACACCACGTTCAATAACGAAGAATTGTCTTTCCAGCAAGACTCGGCACCGGGTCACAAAGCTCGGTCCACGCAGTCTTGGTTGGAATCGAACGTTTCCGACTACATCAGAGCTGAAGACTGGCCGTCGTCTAGTCAGGATCGGACGATCGGGATCTAAATCCGCTGAATTATGATTTAAGGTCAGTTTTAGAGAGAACGGCTTGCTCTAAACGCCATGATAATTAGGAGTGCCTAAAACAAACCATACGATTGGCAGTGAAGAATTTTCCCATGGAAAGAGTGCGTGCTTCTATTGATAACTGGCCTCAACGTTTAAAGGACTGCATTGCAGCCAAAGGAGACCACTTCGAATAAGCTTTTTATATTTTAATTTTTTTTTATATTTATGTTTTAAATTAACACATTGTAAAAGTAAGAAATGTTATTTGCAATAGAAAAATATATTTTTTTCTTTTTTACGATATTATGGCTAGACTAGATATGTGTTAATTCAAGTAAAAAAGAAAAATCAATCATTCCCATTCGTTTAGCCGTTTTTGCGTCATTGACTACTACATATACACATTCAATACACAAACGCTCGATCATCTTATCTCTCACATAATTAGAAGGATAAAATGTCATACCCTTTGCTGGAATATAGATACCTATCTCTACTCCACGGATTTAATTTGACCCGTTTGCTTACTGTTCAGATTTCAGAACAAATGATAAACATGATATTTCGAAATTAAAGTATTTACAGTTACTACTACTTTAAAGCAAACTAACTCCAAGGCATGAATGATGCTGAGCAGCCATATTACTAAACATTAGGTATATTTGAGTCTATTCTCCCTAATTAATAAACAAAACCATGTAAACTAGTGACGCTGTATAAGCAGTAGACCTTGCGATTCACCCCCTGACCATTGAAGTTTATCGGATAATAAAGTCGCGACATAAGAAAAAAATATACATTTTTGAAATGACTGAAATATGAAATTTATAAAGTTTTGGACCCCCTCAGTACTTGGATGTTTCAGTCATTTAAAAAAATGTATAAAATTTACATACATTCTCACAAAATTTCACGAGAATCAGTTGAGAAATGCGGCCTGTAGGCGAGAACAGAACAGCCGGACAGACAAACAGCTCGACAAAAGCATTTTAAACGCTTCGCTCGCTCGGTCAATAAAATAGAAATATGATGTAGTGTAAATAAAACAGAAACGATTATCTTTAGGATGAAATCAAAAAACAAATTCAAAAGCCCAATGACAAAAGAAGATCCAATTTTCGCGAAAGTAGCTCTCATGTCAACCCTGTCCCTGGCACTTGACAGGTGATTAGGTCCGTTTAGGCGTGAAATACCTTGCTGACTAGTGTATTGGTTTGCAATCAGTTGCCGAGATGCCTGACTGAGCAAGCAATCAATTTAACTGATTGATTTATAACTGCTAAAGCAGACATAAAGGGAAAATATTTAATTATTTTGATACTTAATCCAAATTGAAATACGAGATACTTATTACCCGGTACGCATATCTGAAACTACTGGGTATATATTGATGTAGTTTTCACTAATATTAGAGTATTTTTCCGGGTATATCTATAATACACATTCGTACAAAGCCGGGGTGGTTTGCTAGTGCATTAATTAATAAAACTATAATGAAAAAAAAGATGTTACAAGCCGCAGGGAGCAACGACAGGCACCGTTTATATGCAATTTTAGTCTTTCAAGAAGACAATCGCATTTGTATAAATATGACAATAGATAGCTCTATAACTAAACAATGCCTAATTCTTATAAACATATGTGGGAGAAACCCTTCACCTGTCGATTATTAAAAACAATATTTAGGTAAACAAAGGCGCATATTCTTCCGTTCATGAATAAACACCTTTAAGTGGCACTTTATCTTGATTTTATTTAAGCTTTCGAAGTCGTTATCGCTGGACGATAAAATAGCATTATGTATAAAAAGTATGAAACAACTCATTCTAATACAGTTTTTCCATGAATGTAAGTTCGTATCGCTTGGCTTTTCCTTTTTATGTTAATTACTTCAAGGTACAGCGGCGGCACACGAAGAGTATTAGGCATTAATATCGATCGTCGGTACCAGTCGGTCACTAGCCCACACTCGGTTGAGTCGACGTGGATTTTACCTGTTCGCAAAACGACATGAAGTCGAAAATATGTAATAAAGGAAAAATATTGTATTGTTGTTTTTACGCTTTGAGAAAATTAATTTTATGGTAATTACTAACGCAGGCTTATTTATGGTTAAATTATATAATGTGAAAAAAAATTACTTTTATAACGATTAAATTATTCGAAGTCAAGATAGCTTAGTTGGTTAAGAACTGGCGTACTAGTTCCAAATTATATCAGCATATTTTCTTTGCAGTAGGTCATTTTACGTATAAATACAGACCTACGCTAAACATATCGATGCTGCCGCGTCCACGAGTCCATTTGTTATCCAGACTAAACTGTTAGCTCGATAAACAGTAGCAGGACTTTTGACAGACTTCAATATACAACGTGGAAGGGACATACCCGTAATAAATCAAACCACTGGCTAAACTCTTTAGTATAATGAAATTAAAATAACAGCCGAAACTCAACAATATTTTCCGGCATTACCATACAAAAGTGTGCAGCAGCCCGGGCAATTTGTACGGGAGTGTCGAATTTCTTTTTGGTTATTTGGTTGTTATTTTAATTTCATTATGTTATAGTGATCTAGTATAGCCCGTGGTTTGACTTATTAAGGTTATGTCCCTTCCACGTTGTATACTTACACATTAATTAGGAATTTATAAAATAAGCTGTAAATTTTTTGCAGCAAGTATGTCATTTTGAGAATGAATACCGACTAGCCTACACTCGGCAACATATCGATTCAGCCGCGTCCACGACTCCATTGTTGTCCATTTGTTGTCACAACCAAACTGTTAGCTTGATAAACAGTGACAGGATGTGGATATTTTGACAGCGGTTTCACGGTTCTTCAAGCTGTAGCAAAATTTTGGAACATTTATTACGGGAAAAATAGAGTTCAAGCCACCGAGCTTAAGGACAACTCCTGTCTGTTAGTGCTTTGTTAAAATTAATTGTGCTACATTTCTGCTCACGTTCTGCTAATAGTAAAAACATAGTTAAAGTCATTCGGGTCAAGTGCGCGCACTTAGGTAAATAAGAGCTCACTATGCGTAAAATAAAAAAAAATAAGAATATATAAACATCGCTTTTAGATAGACCATTTATTAGTCTCTAAGTTGAAATAAAAATAAGAGCAGAAATCACGCATTGCGAATAACTGTGCGTGCCCGTATGGGGTAAGTATACGCATATAGAAAGAGCTTTAGCCCTCGATATTTGCTCATTAGTCAAAGATGTAAAAACAGATTTTTTGGATGTAATTTCAAGGCATGGTGGGAGATCCTGAAAAATAGAACAAATTTTTGTTATAACCCTCATCACTATCTTAATGAGTTCCTGGTTGTATCCTTGGCTGTGTGATTACAAGCCCGGGGTACGGTTTCAATCATCCTAGATTTTATTATATTATGCGCACATTTACCCGCGCACACTTTCCCCACAGCGCCTTATTTCAAATGAATGCTCATAAAGTAAATTGAAAGCAATTTCAAAGTCAAACTTTTAAAATCAATAAAGCATAAATATATTCTCAATAATAAAAAAAACAACTACTATTGTAAATTCAATACCGTAGATGCTACACTGTTTTCCGTTGAACCAAAAAACTATAATGTTCTACAGCAAATAGTGTTAGTTGTCAAGCCGGCGGTCTCTGGTCTGTCCGAACAAACAATACCTCCCCCGCTCCCCGTTCTGGAGATACACGCACTGCGCTCACTTACCCACTGCGCTCACTTACCCACTGCGCTCTGTTACCCCGAATGACTCTACATTAAATTTGTGGCACGTATTTATTGATAGTTGGAAAATTATAACTTTATAAAACAAAACCTTGATTGATATTTACAAGTAAGCTTGATATAACTCAAAATACTTTGAAAAAGCTAAATGCTTTTGCCGAAAAGTATTGTAAATAATACGTGCAGTTCTAGAATTCACTCATTTATTAAATGATTGATTGATATATCTAAAACTATTTATGACATCATAATAACCTTCAGTTAACTTTCACGAAGTTAAAAAGTTCAACGGAAATATTGCTTAATTAATTTCATCGTATGATTGGCGGCTACCAAATAATTATGGCTGCGGTTTAAGTTTGGACGTTTCACGATATTTCGGGAAATTTGAAAAGAAATGATAAATTGTGAAAGGTATATATAAACTGCTAGAAATATATATCAATAAAAGATTAAAGTTTAGTTTTAACCCACAAAATAAAAAATACACTATTCCGTCTTTATTTGACAAGATAGACATAGCTTTAGAATCCCTTTACCCTAAACAGAATCAGACTTTCGATGATTTCGATATTGGTGGAACTATGTAATTTCAAAGAAATTGCATATATTAAGGGATATAACTAGTTTTCTTTCACAGTCAAAATAGAAACTTATAAGAAAATATAGTTTTATACACTCATTTTTTTTTTCAAGTTCATATTTGACTGTCGAAAACTAGTTATATGCCTAGATGTATACGATTTCTACAAAATTACAAAATACTGCCGAAATCTCACACGTCATTTCAAAATAAAAGCTAGACTACTACTACTAGATTCTTCTTTTGTGTAAGTGGCCAACATCGGTGTCAGATTCTTCAGGCTGCCTAAAGGCATCACATACATACTTTGTTACCATTACTACCTGTTCTAACCAAGGCATGTTTTTCAAATCTTCACATTTGCGGTGAAGGAAACAGAGGAATCCTCAGCATTGCATGTAGAGTCCTACTAGTACCTCGCTCACTGCTGTCCACATAAGCAAATTAATCCGCAGTGCACACAGCGTCGGACAATGGTCAATTTGCCTTCGTCTTAAATAATTGACGCGCGAGCTAGGCGAGCAAAGTTTTACGGGTGTAGGTACTATGACAATCCGTTTATGTATTGTCGTAAATTGATTGCGTAATGAGCTGTTTTACACAACTACTTGCTGTTTTACAAAACAGCTGAATAAAGGTAATAAAATCACATTTTAAAACATTGCAAGTTACTTTCAACCTAATTCTAATAATGAGAGATGCACAGCTGCATTCAATCCGGATAAAACGAACTTTAACCTTTAATGAATTTAAATTAAAACTTGTCTTCTAGCAGCGACTGATTCGTTTCATTTAACCTACATCTACTCTTTTAGATCGTGTCACTTTTAGCATTCCATCGATCTGTGATAGAAATATCTTCATAGCTTGTGTAAATGTAGGTAGGCTATAATTATTATACAACGGCCAAGCCCAGCAGTTAATGTCATACCTATTAGTAGATATTGAAGCGGGCCTAAAATAATGGCGCTATGGAATATTTTTCAATTTGTAAACAGTTATTTTATTATTATGCATCCGGAGAGATGGGCCTGGAAGGCAACCCTATGGGTGCCAGAACGACGCAGGCGAAGAGGGAGACCACGAAGGAGATGGCAAGACTACATCGACAGCTCCATTGAAAGCAGGCTGCTATTAATAGGGATTAGTAGAAGGAGGAAGGGGAGGCCTTTGCCCAGCAGTAGGACCCATCAATAGGCTAATTAAAAAAACAGTCATTTTAGATTCAATATTTTTGCCCAATAAGGCGAGGTCTACTAACATACCCGCATATCCTTACTAATATTATAAATGTGAAAGCGTGGATGTTTGTTACGCTTTCACGCAAAAACTACTTGACGAATAATCATGAAATTTTGTACACATATTCTGGGAGGTACTAGAAGTAACATAGGGCACATTTTATTAAAAAAAAAAAAAAAATTATGTCTAAAAGATGCCTCGGAAGCGTAAATCTACACTATCCAATTATTTCATGGATTCGATGCGAGAGAAGCCGCGGGTAAAAGCTAGTATCATATATTCATAAAAATGCCTTCCTTATTTAGTCATATCAAAGATAATATAATTACTAACGGGAGAGATACCCAACGCTATAGAAACGATTGGAGGGCACGAAAGTAGGCAAAACTGGAGTTGCTAGTAGGCACACAGAGATGGCAGCACACACGACTAGCAAAAAAGTGACAAAGAAAGTGTTGAATATGTTTTAAAAATATTTTTTGCATTTCAAAAAAGTCAATTATTGTACTATTTTATTTAAATAACTGTAATAAAAGATTTTAATTTTTAATAAGTAGCCATAGCGCTATCTAGTGACAAGGAAGGGAAATAATTATGTTTACAAGGCGATGGGTAGGCATGGTCATGTATAGGTATAGCGAGTATGTGAACTCCTAAAATCAGTAGTATTAAACTATATGATTAATTTTAGGAGGACAATTTTAATAATACAGCGGTTAGTTTAGTTGTCAATATTAACAATAAAATGTGAATTTAAACTTAGTGTACTTTGGTTTTCAGAATCCTAAATTATTTTATGAATGATTTACTCAAATATCTATACTATAATAAAATGTATCTATACATTGAAAATTTTTCCAAAAAAAAATATTTGGGTCGGTGGAGATATAGTAATAGAGTAAGAAAATAAAAAAAAATGTCTGTCTGTTTGTCTATTTGTCTGTTTGTCTGTTTTTACACGCTAATCTCCGGAAATACTGGACGGATTCGAATGAAACTTTTTTTTATTATATAGCTGTGACGCCTGGGCAACATATAGGCTATAATTGATTTTGGAAAATGGAACACATGATGGAGAACTGTAATGGTCCAGCTAAACTATAAGAAATATTAAAATGCCGCCTTAGCAAAATTTGTTAAGACTGATGAGAACTTTTTGTTGAGTTATAATACAACTGTCCAAGCGTGAGTCGGACGCGCGTGAAGGGTCCCGTACCATAATCTATGAAAAATCACGTTTGTAGTATGGGAGCCCCCCATAAATACTTATTTTATTCTGTATTTAGTATGTTTTTGTTCAGCGGCAACAAAAAACATCATCTATAAAAATTTCAACTGTCTAGCTATAATGGTTCATGACATACAGCCTGGTGACAGACAGACATACAGACAAACAGATGGAAGGTCTTAGTAATAGGGTCCCCATTTGTACCCATTTTGGTACGGAACCCTAAAAATCGAAGATTTGGAACACCTGATGCATAACCAAGTTAAATTTATTTGCATAAATATTTGTTTACTAAAATCGATGATCATCAGATGATCATCGATTTTAGTAAACAAATTGTGGAAATCTAAAATATCAGGTTAAAGTTGTTTAGTTTATAATAACATAAGTTGGGAGTAACTCCATGTAGTGAAGGCTGTATCAGTTTGGGCCTAATTTTTGATATCGACTTGCCTCAACTGGCTAAACCTTTCATTTGCTGTCTAATCGTTTAGGATGAATGCACAATGGCCAACAAAAAGGCAGTGGAAGCTGTAGATAGAACGTTGCGAGAAATTCGTCTAAATGACAGGCTAATAGACAATGTCACATTTTTTTAGTCGGGAGATTTTCGTCAAACCCTTCCAGTTTTATGTCGGGGCTCTAGGGCAGATGAATTTAACTCCTCAACAGTCTTATCTCATCATCATCCGAGCGTATTCCCGATTGCATCCTCAGCAGTAACGCTTCAGAGCCCGGGGTCCGCTACCTAACCAAGGAGATTTGACGAGGTTACTGGTTTTTACACAGAGCGACTGCCGTCTGACCTCCACAACCCAAAGGGCAAACCAGGAACCAATCCTTCGATAGTTTGATGATCAAACGCTAGGTGGCGTTCGGGACCCACAGTTTTACGTGCCTTCCGAAACAGTTTTATCTGTGGCCTCAAATACAAAAGTTCAGATTGATAATTATGTAATATGAGAGCCCAGCTTTGCGGTATTAGTTCACATGCCCAAGAGTTTTCAAGAATATTATTAATAGTTGGGTAAGGTCTCTTTCTTAAAGAGAATGGTCAGGTGAGTCTTTCGTCCGAAGAACAACTTAAAAGTTGTTGAAGAATAACTAAAAAGTATTTACGGACCTTCAGAGCATAACACACCAGGAAAATTCTTGGTTATGTGAACGCGCAATATTGACACCAAAAAATGAACAATACAAATCAATTAATGAAGAACTTATGACGCAAATTATTGGTAATGAAGTGGTTTATACTTTCTTGGATAGTGTTATTGACGACGCAACCAATTATTCAGTTGAGTTTCTTAATTCACTTGCAGCAATAGACTCTCGGCTCACAAAATAAGTCTTAATGTCGGAGGGCCAATAATGCTAAAGCGAAATTTGACTCCGCCGAAACTGTGTAACGGAACCCGACTTAGTGTCTCAGCACAGTATGCCGAAGTTCAGCGGCTGAATTTCAGCCAAAGCATGCCTGCAATGTTATTTGCATTACTAGCAACACATAATGCCGAACTTCCGATGCTTTTGCCTGAATCGGAACTTCGGACCCGTACCCGTACCCGTACCCGCTCCCGCTCCCGCCCCCGGACCCGCTCTTGCTCCAGCTCCCGCTCCCGCTCCCATTCCCTCTTCCGCTCCACGCATCACTACTGGCCGGCCTTTCCACCGAACTTCAGCTTATTTAGTGTGTCATTCCCACCGAACTTTAGCCGCTAAACTTCAGCATAGTCTGCTGAGACACTTAAAGTCAATGTTTGAAGCGAAATATGACTGAAGCTGAGATTCTTACTGTGAGTGGTGCCAGTGAAACTGTATTTATTTCACATATGCCACTCATCCGCCACCAATTTTCCTGTGTTTAACAATATTTTGTTAGCTAGTTTAACAATATTTTGATAACATCGCAGACGTGACAACGAAGATGTCGTACCTATGTTATTAAACTTACTTACATTTTACGTTATGTCACGTAAAAGTGCCTACTCTAAATATGCGAGGCGGTGAACTTGCCGTATACGAATGTATCTAACTATTACCTATAGATATATTTCGTGGCGTTACATTCATTTATTTAAAGAAAACAAAGCTTTCTTTTATAATATTCTAGTGTCAACCCCCGGCAAAAAAGAGGGGTGTTATAAGTGTTACGCTAATGTCTATCTGTCTGTCTGTGGAAAGAACAATTGAAATCAATTGTGTCTGCGATTTATGTGCTTGACGGGGTAAGACAAAATAATAATAAGATTTCGTTTATTTTATAATTTATTTGGAAGTTGCCCATAGGATAATGGCCTTACACTTTTTTTCTTCCATATTTATAGCATAAAATTCACTGTAATGCTGGTACTCTAAATGAATAAATTAATGATCCTTAATTATATAGAATCAAAGTTAATGACTTATATATGATATTATAATATACAAAATTTGAAAAGGCAAAGTCTACGCACAAGACGAAAATCTAAAAGCAACGACATTTGTTCCTGTTCATGCAACAAACAAGAAACAAATGACGCTACGTCACACGCGATCCATCATTTAGGCATAAAAGAAGCCTGATTTATTTGCACAGATTACGAGAAAAATCCCCCCAGCGGACTTATTAATCGAGCAATTCGTTCGACTTGCTTTCGGGAGTGGAACAAACATGTCTGCATTAGCGATTTGATTTCTCACATCCGTATTTACAGATATGGCTTGGATAAATGTACTTACGTAATTGCCAGAGCAATGATTTTCGAAGCAACGAGTTATAGCTATAAAAAAAACCAAATCAGCTTTGATGTACCTACTTAGTCAATATTAGATGCGATTAAATTCAGAGGAAAACTCAGCTTCAGTTCTAAGTAAATATATATACTTTCAGCGTTAAATGAATATTCTTTGAAAATGACTAATTGTGACATTGTACTCTCTTTACTGCTATAATTAAAATGATTACTAGATATAATTAAAAATAATTAGTTAGAGACAAAACTAGATGAACTTATAAAAATATTATCTGTTCTATACATATTGAGCGGAGAATATTTTAGGAAGTACTTAATTTTTGTAGTACGTCTCAGCTTACACTAAACCTTTTACTATAGATACAATCAACAAAAAAAAATTGATGATCAAAATCGAAATTTTAAGTTTAATGACTGACAAATAGCCTTGTCTCCTTTCTTGAATGACACCACTATAAAATGTATTTTTTTAACGGCCAGAGGGATTATTTTAAAAGTTTAGGTTTTTGGGACTTGTATATTTGGATGTTGTAACTCATTCACGCAAAAACGAATGAAGGGATTCATTTATTATATGATTTAAATAACTCGATATTTATTATATTACCAAGGATAGATATAATTTAAACAACTGGAACACCGATTTTATTAACTTACAATGACCTTCCATGGTCATTGTTTACTTACTTACCTATATCATCGATTATGTGTCAACCTCAGCTTACTTAAATGACCTTTATATGTCTCTGATGAAAATATATTCAACTCTAAGCAGAACTTATGTCCATCGATAAAGTTTAATTCGGAAAAGACGTATATCTTCACACGGTGACATAAGAAACATGCGAGGTGACATGCGAGGAATAATAAAAAGTTACAACGCACCCAGTGAGGAAATGAGCTCTCTTTATGATGGCCCTCGATACTTTATGTTCCTATCGAACGGACTCCAGTAGAATTTCAAGGGCCGTATTACATGACCTTTGGAATTAAGTTTGTCCCAAACATTAAATTTAATCTGCTTGTAACTTGAATAATACTCTTTGACTATAGTTAAGTCCTTTTTGCAAAATTTAATGCCGAAGAGATATACACATTCAATCTTTATTTAATATAATCAATGTGAAAGATCGTACGGATGTTTGTTTGTTTTTCACGCCGAAATGTAAAAGATTGAATACAATTTTGCATAGCTTTATAACTGATTTAACGTCTAGAATACTTTTATCCTGTGAAAATGTGATGTTCCCGTGAGATTGGCAAATAACCTTCAATTAGAGCTAGAAATAAAAGAAAATTATTTAGAAATAAAAAAAGTATCATAAATCGTATTCTTTTTAGTCCCAAATGTGCTAAAAGAAACACCTGCCACACCACAGCACCCTACTGAGTATTTAAACAGCCTAACGTGTTTCTCATAAAATCAGTTCAAACGGGACTAAACTTATTAGTATAATTAAACATTTAAAAAAATACATTATTCAAAATATTTATTAAGAAAAATAAAAATATAATGTCAGCGAAATACTGAATGTACCTAAAACAAGAAAATACTAAGAAAAAAAAAACAATTTAAATTAATCATTAATTTAAATATGTTATAGTTAATTTCCTGACAAATAGGTAATTATTTATCCAAAATATTGTTTTTAACGAAATAGGTATATAACGATAAATACATAGGTACTCTTATTTTTGAATAAAATATAAGTGCAGAACTCACTCCCTTGTTATGAGGGGTGGAAGAGATCATAAGAAAAACTTGAACTCCTTTTTTTTGAGAACTTTTGAGGTCTATAAATAGCAATATATACTTACAAATAACAATGATATAAAATAACACTTGATCGGTCATTTTGGAAATCGTTGGGAGAGGCCTATGTCCTGCAGTGGACTTTATGCGGCTGAAATGATAATGATGATGATGAACACTTGATGACGTTTGGTCTAAGATCCGAATTATTAAAAATCTGCACCCATCCATTTAATAAGTTAGTTCTTTTATATTAAATGATGCCCATGCCCATGTTGAATGCCTATGTCGCGCCACTACCTGTTTGTGTTGGGAGCTCCACCCTCAAAGTTGTAGACCAGTACATCTACCTGGGTCAGTTGATCCAGGCAGGAAGTTCCAGCTTCGAGGAAGAGGTCTTTCGACGAATCCAACTCGGCTGGGCAGCGTTCGGGAAGCTACGCAGTGTTTTCTCGTCCAAAATACCTCAGTGCCTCAAGACGATAGTGGTTAATCAATGTGTGTTACCAGTGATGACTTATGGTGGTCCCTTACTAATATGGGTCTCATAAAAAGGCTCAAGGTTGCTCAGCGCGCTAAGGGAAGGGCAATGCTCGGTGTTTCCCTACGTGATCGAATCAGTAATGAGGAAATTCGTAGAAGAACAAAAGTCACTGACATAGCCCAGCGAATTAGTTCGTTGAAGTGGCAGTGGGCGGGACACATAGCGCGAAGAACCGATGGCCGATGGGGCAAAAAGGTTCTCGAATGGCGACCGCGTACTGGCAATCGAAGCGAAGGACACCCACTACAAGGTGGTCAGACGATCTAACCACTTCTTCCTTCCTTCCTTTTTGTCACCTAAAACAATCCTGGCCAGATAATGATTAATTGAAAATTTTAAAAATTATTTTTTTAACGTTGCACCCAACGAATAAATTTAATACCATCCAAAAGTATGGAGCCTAATAATTTAACTTACTACATTTAATATAAAATACTTCTCATTCATTAAACAGATGGGTGCAGATCTTTTCTAATTCGGATGTTAGATCATTTACATTTTTTTCAAATCCCTTCGTTACCTGAAGTCGAAGAAATTTCCAATAATATTGCAATAAGCCTGGAAATAAGAAAGAATTTGATTATGTATGTAGGTACTTATACGCGACGATTGTCAAGATTTTATGTGATAAGTAAGGTTATTAAAAAATATGTTGTAAAAATTATTAAAAACTAATATTGATTATCCGTTTTATATCTACGTTGTTTGTAGAAACACTTTTAAACACATAAAGCACTTTCTATTTTTGCTATTCTAACTAAACAAACATAAAATATTATTCGATAATACTCAGTAAATGATATCGAAAGAAATAATTATTTCCCGGCTAAGGAAAAAGTCGTGACCCGGGGTCGTTATTTCAGTGAGTAGATACCTACCAGTCTCTGTAATAAGACGGCAAAATACAAAACCTTCGCTCTGAGTCCTTGATAAAAGGGAAAATGGAATCAATTTCCTTCGACAGGATTTGAAATAAACAGCTTTCAAAATGGTTGAATATTTTTAATAGATAATTTAAAACAAAAAAAAACATTTGTTAAGAGGTGAACGGTTTTAAAAGTAAACACAAACTAACACAATAACCTATCATAGAAATTTTTAGGTAATTACATGATTTTGAACCTAATCGATATTTTTATAAAGTGATTGAACAATCGCGAAACTAAGAAATAAAGGCCCATTTAAGCGCAAGTTCTTTGCACACAATTTAATTGCAACAATAAATGATTTGATTTCGTTTGGACTATGCGAGGAATCTATTTCTTAAATTTAACTATATGCTACAGGCAAGAAACTTGCACTGTGGTAATGGATCTTAAATATGAATAAGTACCTACGTAAACAATTTTTGCTTATACCATATAACCTAACAATTGCGTAAAAATATTAAACAAAATCAATTGTGTCAAATTGTTTTTGACTTTCAGCGTGATGCTTCTTCGTCTCTGCCATATTCAACTTTTTTTCAAATATCAAAACCTTTAGTGTATAATACTTAGTTGCAATTTTCTGTAAGTCTTAATAAAACTCGTAAATCAATCACAATAAGTTAGGTAAGTATATTTGTTACAATACCATTTAACCTTTGTGGAAAATTTGAATCCTGTAATCCAGTAACAAAAGCGTTCAGTGGCTGTGAATTCACTTCTTTCTTCTTTGTTGTTTGGCTATTTAAACTTTTCACATGAGACACTTACCCTTTTTTCTTGGAAAAGTTTAAATTTGCAAGCATGTATTTCGATTTTTTTCAACAAATTAAAGTCATGTAGTGTACTTTTACGAATGTTTATTCTTATCTAATTCTAAAACCGCAGAGTTTTAAAAAGCTAAATAAAAACAACATTATAAAAATAATCTTTTAAAGGAAGTATGTAATGTGTGTGCATGTGTGGCATATTACAATATCAATAACAATTGAAAATTGTTTGCCAAGATTATCACCTCATGATATAAATTTACCAGAGCTTTGTCCTACATCTGAAACCTCCATCGTGTTATCTTTGAGTCTGTACTTATAAAGGAGGGTTATAATTGAAACGGACTTTTTTTATTGGATCGCGTATCAGCCGCTTCCGTGTGCATTTCATTATCTGCGATATCGGAGTAATTTATCGTCTAGAGGTTATTGGATATTAAATATTTAGTACTTCATTCAAGAACGATAACTTTTGTAAGAACGAAAGTACCGTAAAACTTTACGATACATTTTTTTTGAAAAAAATGTTATTTTTTTAAACCTTGCTGGTTAGACAGTACTCTTTTTCTCTCTCTAATATTAAGATATTCCCTGTTGTATTCTTACTTGAGTTGTTTCGAAGCCCGGGCCACGTTTTCCGAATTTTTCTTCCCCAAAGATATTACGCATGTCAATGGACACTCAATGATACCGAAGACAGTTCAAAATTGAGAAAAAAATGTCAGAATCCAAAATGTAGACAGCAACACTCGAATTCTTCGCTTAGCTTACGTACATTGTAAGCCTAAGACGGGAATCGAAAATACTACAAAGTTGCTTTGATACCTATTGACTTACTTCTATTTTAAAAGAAATCTGCGCGAAAATCAGCTTGTAGGTAAGTACATTATGCTCTTTACTAAAGGTAATTTAATAAAATACAAGTTGAAACAGAAGAAAGACTTATGAACAGTAAGCGAGTCGGTTCAAAATGGACAAACAAGTGAAGTAATGGTTTGTAAATAATACGAATAATTACCCAGCAAAATGAAAGGTCAAGTAAAGCACCTTCAATTAAGAATTCTTTTCACGCAATCGTAACTTACCAGTGATTTATTATGAGCAAAAAACTTTTAGATAAATTAGATTTTCCCTCATTCTACCTTAGGGAGGTTTGATAGTAAAATACTTGTGCTTTAGTTATATAGGTACAATTACTGGCTAAATTTTTTCGTGTGATCAGTTACTTAATCATGCTAACCTTTATTTGTCGTAGACGGCCGAGTGAAAGGGGACAGAGCAGAGCGACATCCCGAGTCACGTGAACAATACTTACAGTACTAGATCAGACTATACTGTCAGGATGAAAACTTACTTACAGTCACGACACCTTACCGATGTCACTGCATGAGAGACCTTACGTGGGCCTTATAAAAATATGACGATAAGCCGCCTTGCGCTGAACCATGAAATACAACCACATGTGTTGAATCCTCCGGCCCACCCAGGTATTGAATACAGTGTCCAACAGGGCTTACCGTCCAGCTAAAATAGACTGCTATTGTAAATAAATCGGTGGGGAACCTCGGCTTTGGGCGCGCTAGGGACTATGGCAAATTTTGGGGTGCTGCAACACCCATGTTATGCCGGAAGGGCCTACTTAGGACGCAAATCGTCCAGGTACCGCCAGGCGGTACCTAGTGAACGAGCTAATGTTCCTACGCCTACGTATTCGATTACGACGAATGCGGGGGGTCGGACCGCGAGGGTCCTCTGACTGCTCGGAGCCGCAGAAGTATGGAATTGGACCATGTCAGCCATAATCTGGTCATCGAAATCAGAGAGAACATGCCTCGGACGTCTGCCGGTGAGTCGGCGAGGGTTGTGCTCCAGGATGTAGTTAGCTGTGTGTCACTCTCGCTAAAGCGACCGGTTTTATTACTTGTTGCTAACGTAACTTGCCATTTGAAAATCCAAACGGTGCATTTTGTAGTAAACAACTTTCTCTTTGCACGTGTAAAATAATAAAAAGAGAATTTTACATTACAGACAAATTTATGAACAATGACAATAAGTATGTTATCGAATATTTCATATACTATTTACTATAAGTTTATGTCAGTAAAAATGTCACAATTCATTCTGAAGTCCCTAGCCGGAACTCTTATAGTATCAGTATGTCAGTAAATATATTTTAAGGTGTATTAATGAAATCAAATCAATATCTACTAGAATCGAGGGTCTTACATTTCAGTTGCAAAGTACTCAAGTATAGATTGTACAAAAATTAAATTTTAAAATAATCTCAATTATGATTTAGCTAGCTAGTATATAGACTATAGATTAACCTACTTGTAAAGAATACAACATTGAGTATACGGTGAAAATCCTGGAAACAACCACGAAACCTTGATACAAAGATATTGACGCAGTGATTCAGTATAATAGCTCCAAAAGAGACTCTCCCGACCCCTCCCAACTTCCTATCCTGGATATAAAAATGGTATCTCGGTGTATGATACGGCACGTGGCTATTGTCAAAGATATACGATATTCAGTTTCGGTGGATAAGCTCATACATTTATCATGCCTGTTTCTACAGGAGGCAGAGATAAGTACCTAACATCTATTAAAAGTTTAGCTGTTTTTATACCTAAATATCACTCTTGATAGCCAGTAAAACCTTGATACAAAGATATTGACGCGGCAATTCAGTGTAATAGCTCCAAAATAGCCCCCCACCACCTGTCCTGGCTATAAAAACGCTATCACGGTTTATGATACGGAACGCGGCTATTGTCAGAGATATACGGTATTAAGTTTCGGTGGTAATACCTCTTAAAAGTTTCGCTGTTTTTATAGCAGCTCAATAGCAGAGTTCTATATTATAAACCGCAATAATTTTGATGGCTTAAAGATGAAAGTATGTCTATTTTTTGGGAAGTTATACTATTTTTTTTTTTAATGTATTGTATATGTTTTGGATCAAGTGATTAAAAGAACATTATAATGAGTGCCCGCGCAATTGGAGAAATGCCCCAAACGAGAGGGCAGTGTGATAAAATCTTTTTCAATAATCAAAGTTCGGGCATTATTATAATGCTTATCACCTATGGGGCAGAATAGTATTCAACAATGTTTTTTTAGAGTCATGTAGAACATCCAGGTCATGTAGTATTGTGTCGCACCATAACCTATCTACATTACTTGTACACAACATTCAGAATAGCCAAATTGGTCGTTTTCGTCACTTGATCAATAGACCTCAGATAAATCAACTGTAGGTTAATCCCTTCGAGCAATGTACATGAGTATTATCAGATAAGCCGAAAACCACATGATCATAATCATAATGTCTGGGCAATGTGATAAATAAGAAAGGTCAAATTATAATTAATTATTTCGCACAAAGTAGCTTGTAATTATTCATAATGCCGGACATTATAAAAAATATACTAATTTATCACTTGGGCCATAACATATATTATGTCATAGGTATATGGATAACTAAGTACACGTTTAAAAAAATCTTACAGTCGATTGATTCTAATAAATCAAGCGATTCAATATGATATCGGATTCAATATCGGTAATGATAAACGGGTTCGATCCCCGGCCAGGGCAAGTTGGAAAATGGTCTTCTTCAAATTGTCCTGGGTCTTTGATGTCTATCTATATATATATATGTAGTAAATATAGTATCGTTGAGCCATAACACAAGTCTCGAACTTACTTTGGGGCTAGCTCAATCAGTGTTATTTTTCCCTATATATTTATTTATTTATATTATTTATAATCTGCTAACTTAGTCACGTAGTCACTAAACTAGGACACTCATCGCATCTATAAAAGTATGTACTTACACTGGGGCTCGTATTTTCCACTCAAATAAATGTTAACTTTAATCGCACGAGTACGCTAACAAAGTTAGACGAGTCTTATTTTCGATAGTGGTTTTGGTATAAAAATAATAAAAACTGTATGAGTACAAAGCATACGAGACTTTGAATTACTTTGAATACATTATTATAATGACTGATAAAGTGATAAATTGAAAGCTTACCTACTACCACCTTACTTATTAACAAACGTCAAATTCAGATATGACAACAAAACACAAGTTTCAGCTTATATGCCGAAAACTTCTAAGCTCTGGCGTTTAATTAATTAAATTCTAATATTAACACAGCATTACATTCTGTTAGTCTGTAGTTTGTATGGAATTACCACAATGTCTGATGTCATTCTGAGTTCCAACGAATTATATATTAACAAATTTTGCCCATAACTAAATCAGGATGGCTCTTGGTAAACTGAATTCTACTTTGACTTCTCTACAAAATGTGATGTGTTCGAATACAGAACCTACGCAGTTCTGTATTCGAACACAAAACCAAATCAAATTCAATGGTGCTGTGATAAATCTTACAACTCAATACTATCGGATGCCAAGAGTCATTAAATCTTATTTGATGGGCTGATTCCAAGATAAAAATAATTGTATAAATGATAAATAAATATGGACTGAACGTTGAGTATAAACCTTAAGATGTTAAAGTACGTACCTAAAAAAAACCGGCCAAGTGCGAGTTGAACTCGCGTGGAGAGGGTTCCGTACAATGCCAAAGTCAAATGTTTTTATGATATTACATTTGAAATTCTCACAAGTCACAGTAAGACGCGAATTAACTACTACTAGCGTTATCTAGTGGTGTTTTAGTGAACTATGTTCCGTAAGTGAACGTATTATATTGAGTTTACCACTTTATTTTCAATTAATAGAATTCTTATAGGTTGTAATCTACAAGCTATGAACTATATTTTATATCTTTTTAAGAATTTAGTCTCAGTAGTTTCGAAGATCAGGGTTATGGTCAATTTGCGTCTTCTTTTATGAATAAAATCAAAACTATTTGTTTTACAATAGTAACAAAAACATACTTGAGATCCTCATAACGAGACCTTTTATTTGATATTTTGACATAGTAAGATTTGCAAAACTTTTTTTTATTTCCTAATTTGTACCGCGAAAATGACTCAATTAAAAAAATATTTATTTACTTTGCAGATCTGTGTTTGGGTCATAGGATTAAACCATCCTACCAAATTTGACCTGATTTGTTCCAGTAGATTCAGTGGCTGTGATAGACGGACAGACAGATCAACTCAACAATTTTTCTTTCTTTCTTTCAACCATTATTGTTTTATGGTCTGGTTGAATCTGCTGTACAGTGTTAATTTTACAAAGAAGTTTGGAGTTACGAAAACCTGGGATGGAGTTTTTCGCGGCTGAGCATCAGCACGTCTGGGACAGCTGCTGTTTCATGCATCGCGCATCCTGTTACATATTTAAAATGCGCCGGTGATGCCTGGACGCTACTTTGTAAAGAATGTGGAACATTGTATGTAATTTGAACAAATCTGCAATGCTACAAAACTGAAAAAATGCTAAAAGTTAATTAGAATCGATCGCAGGAACGTGTGTACGGGGAGGTGAAGTTAATTCCAACAATACCCCACTTTACCCTTAGTAATTAAGGGAGTAGGTATCCTTTTTTTTTCTAAAATTAATTTCATTGCTTCTTAGGTGGTGTGATAAATATATAAATACTGATGCAAGATTTACCTACTACTAGTACCAACTTTGAACTGACACCGACATACTCTGAGCAGTCGTTATGAACCCGAATACCATTTTTACTTCCACAAATTTTATTTTTCTACAATACTTTGTCATGCGCAATGACATGTATGCAAATTTTCAATGCGAGCTCTTGGCAGCGTTTTAAACTTGCCCGTCTCGTATATTACTTTTACTCCGGACTATATATTTGGCATCGGTTCTGCAGTGGTATGCACATGAGGCCACGTCAACATGCGTTTAGCTTCGCCAATTGTCACGTGTTTTAATGCTCATTAAGTCTTTTAAAACGACAGTATACAAATATACAGCGTGTGCGCTGGAGTATCTCGAGTAAAGTATTATTTAGCCTATCAACGTGACACCATGTTGTGGAGTCCGTTTTGCTGGGAGAATGAGTCCTGTAACGCATACTTACTTAATGTTTGAAGTGTTATCTCAAAGGGCATTCACACATAATCCCGATGTGGTTCAGGCCTAAACCACAAAGGACCACTGTGGTTTAGACTAAGTACCAAACAGTAAGTTACAGTTACATTCGTTTCGCTTTTCGGTGTGACTGAGTTTAAAATATTACCGAGGGTCATTAACCAGTAAATAAGCCAACAAAATGTGCTAATGTCTTACGCCAGCTTACATCTTAAGCAAATACCTTATTCAGCGTTACGCCGGATTATCCCGAGTACATTGTTTAGCCTATCAACGAGACACAGTGCTGCGGAATCCGTTTTGCTGGGATCGCGTTTTTACGACGTTTTGCGATGTGCCTGGGTCGCATTAGTTACGTTGTTTAATATTAATGTTTTCCCTTAGGTTTCAGGAAAGTATGTAATGATGATGAAGCCTGTAACTTTTTTTGTTGTTAGGAATAACACTCTTACTTATCGTAAATAAATATCAGATTTAAAAAAAAATGTTTTTAATCGCATATTCGTTCACCAATCGGTTTAACCCCGCCATTTCTTTTGCCTGTCCCGTCTGACGTGTAAAAAAGATGATGTCACATGACAGTTGGCAACTGAACTGCCATTGCGGTAAAATTGGGACACTATTTTGACAACTAAGACAATCAAATGTCAGTTAAGCAGTCAACTGTCATATGACAGTGGCAGTTAAGTTGTGAAAAGCCATGAAATATTTTTTTATACGTCATATGAGAAAAGGCAAAAGAAATGGCGGCGTTAAGATGAATAGTGTACGAAATTGTGATTAAAAATATTTTATTTTTTTATAATTTATTGACTGGACCGAAAAATCAGTTTTTAAAATTTTCATCCCTTCTCCATTCGATGGAGTCGGAAGAAAATGTTAGTATACTGATGAATGTCCGTGCTTATTTTTAAGCGTCACTACCCTGCTTGTTGTAGTTTCATGTCATTTTAACTTAAAAACTTAAAACATATCAATTATTTTGATAAAATCCTTAAGAATACTAGCTAGTTAGTTAAAATCTTTATTGCACCATGACATAATGTTACATAAAAATGGATAACATAAAACCGATGTCAAAAGGCGGCCTTATCGCAACTACTACTATTTAGGAAGCAAATTAATAACTATTTTCATTAAAAAATACTATACAAAAGTAATCAATCCAAGAATTTTTGTTTGTCTATCTGGCTGCCTGTGTGCATTATATAACGTTTACTAAGTGACAATCTCAGGTAATCTTGAGATATGGCTCGCATCTGTCTGACGTCATATTAGTTGCGAGTCTGCCTCTAGCAGATGAAGCCGAAGATTTATGTACTTATACTAGCTGTAGCCCGCGTCGCTGCCCGCGAGGTCAAAGCGAATCACACATTGTTTTCGAGTAGAAATGTTTTTTACTTTTTTCTTGGTTAATAAACTATCTCTTAAAGGTACAGGCCAAATATCATCCCAATCCTTCAGCCATATATTTGCGGGATTAAATAACAGACATCCAAATTCATAAACAGTCAAATATAAGCTATACATTCAATTATTAGGATGACAATGAAGACTATAAGGCTGTCATGGCCCGAAGAGAATATCATTGCCCAAGATAAACCAGATGAAGAAGTATTTTAGCAACCATCTGTTGCACCCAGGGCAAATAGAAGACGTGTATGTAAATCTTGAATAAAGCATTGTTCAGGCTACTATCAACTCAGAGGAATCTATTTCGGTGAAATCTCTTTTTACGACGTTTCGCGATGATAACTGGCGGGCATCGGGGACGGGACGCTGCGAATGGCTTATTGAATTTTAATGATTTCCCTCGGAGCCTGATGAAGTCGGAGAAAAATGTTTACACCAATTCTGCTGTTTATTATAAAGAGTTCACTGCCCAAAAAAATCTCGTTTTTACCGCCTGACGTTTCATTTCATATTCTTGGTCATCAATTTAAAAATTTTGCTCGTCTGTTATAAAAAAAAAGTTGTATGAACCAGCTGCGCTGCCTGGCGTCGCCGATGTGGGGCGAAAATCTGTAAAACTGAAGTGGAATTGGGTGGGCCATGTTATTATAATTAGTTTTGACGAAAAATCTGTGGATTTAAATCGATAGTTTCAATCGAAAGATGCCAAATTATTGATAGGCCTACCGATTGATAGTATCTAGCTGTTTTAATTACTATCGATATTTTGTTCGTCGTCAGGATCGATACTATCGACATTATCGGTACTATCAATAGTCTATCGATGGTATTGATTTTATTTAAAATATCAATAGTCAATCGATGGTGGATTATCGAGCGGTAACACTAATTTGGATGCCACAAGAGAAATGAGGGAATAAACTAACGCTATGTGTACCCTAGGATGTTCGTCGTTGACCTCAATGCTTTCCAGCGTAGGTAGTCAGCGAAACCTAAAGATTAGAGACGCATAAAAGGAAAAGGAAGTGATCTTTTCCCAGCAAATACTACCACGGGGACGGACAATATAGATTAGATGAAAATAAATTGCGACTTGCTTTTTTCGCACGGTAAAAGATGATTTTATTTTGACGACCTCCATAGCGTAGTGGTCACCATGCTAGTCCGCCACCCAGAGGTCCCGGGTTCGATCCCCGGTCAGGGCAAGTCGGAAAATGGCCTTTTCAAATTGTCCTGGGTCTTGGATGTTTATCTATATATCTATTTGTTAAAAAATATAGTATCGTTGTGTTAGTATCTCATAACCCGAGTCTCGAGCTCATTCAGTGTTATTAGTCCATATATATTTATTTATATATTATTTATTATTTACTGAGGGAAAGGGCGAATGCAGTTAGCAACTTCCATACCATTTATCCCTTTTGTTTTTTCCCTAGACCAGAACGAATTACTTCTGAGGAATTAATTAAAATTAATATCGTCGAACGGTAAGATAATGCTAACTTAAAAGTTCCTGAGAGAAATCCAACCTTGACTCGTCTGTATTGGTACCGAAATAAAAACAAACGGAGACCGTGAAACAAAAGAACTAAGCTAAACAAGGGTCACGGCTTGCCCTCAAGAGCTTTCACACTGATAAAAATAGATGTAGAAAGCTTAGACCATCCCGGTTTCACACGGATATTTATCATTGTCATTATATCAGCCACATTATTTGTATCACAAAGATATAAAATAATAAGTCAAAAAGTTGTATGCAGACCGCTTCCAATCGGTCGTTTTGGATATTTATTTTACTTACCTACATAAGGAAAAGCTCTACTTTTTTTATCTACGCATACCTATTACCTAACATTTTTTTGAAGCACCTCTAGTAACTACCTATTATTGAGCACTCATCTGTACAGGACGAATTTTTTTGGGTTCCAAACCCAAAGGGTAAAAACGGGACCCGTTCACAGAATTTAAAATTTTCATAAATTTTCACAGATGATGTATTTTCTGTTATCGCTAAAACAACAAATACTAAAAACAATAAAATAATTATTTAAGGGGGCTCCCATACAACCAACGTGTTTTTTATAGATAATCGTAGGAACCCTTAGTGCGCGAGTCCGACTCGCACTTAACCAGTATTTATTTATTCTTTTTCGCATAATATTTTAACGTAAAGTGTATAAGTAATGTATTTATGAGAAGTGTAGCTTAATATCCGACTTTGCCAAAAATACATGGTGCTTAAAAAGTTTCATTAGGTACACTGAGACTGTAACGATCTTTTCTACCACAAATGAGCCGGTGGGCTGTTATGGTAACTGTACTTTTACGAGAAATAGGTCGAGTGCAGACAGACGTGCCAGTAACACTAAACAGTCCGGACTCATTAGACTAAATACGAGCAAGAAAATCAGGTAATATGCAATTTTAAGATTGGAGAAAATGTCACACGTCTCATGAAAATATAAAATTTCTTAAGTTCCAACTTTTACAATTATATATGCATTGTATGTGTCTCTTGCACATTGCTTGAGTCTGTTTCATTTTCTGATCACTCATTATTAATATGTTCATGCAAAATTAACGTCGATAAATTACTTACTTTTTATCACGCTAAAGTTTATTATTGTTTCACGTCACGTCAATTCTTTCCTGTCATGCTCTTTTGCATGTGTGTTTAATCATTCATCGGTATTTTTTATAAGGTGCATGTTTCAATTATCTGAAAGCGAGCTGTGAACGTAAAAAACTTGTTCTGGAGGAAATTTATCAGGAGTTTCTTATCACATACTTAATAACTGCGATAAAATCCTAACTACGACAGAATCCTGTCATTGTGAAGCATCGGCGTCCAAAATTTACACTAAGCTAAAAAGTAATTAGCAAGGTACGTTGATTGCAATATTTGCTGAACAAAGGGGGAGCGCATTAAGGCAATCTTCCCTAATGGAACATTTAACCGGATTACCAATGCACTTGCATTTATATTCTAACACTGAGTAATGTTCATTCGCATGGAGTAGGTAAGTATAATAACATCATGAGATAAAGGTACGATCGGGAGTAATTTAATATATTCTTCCTCTTCTTTTGTTCTTAAAATTAAAAGATAATTAGTAAATGTGTGAATCCGAGCATTCTACGGAACATCTTTTCTTTACTAGACACAACATAGAAACTGTATTAGTTTTATTAGCCCTCTTCTGCTCAAAAATCAATAAGTGCAATAGTATAGCGTTCAAGTTCTTGGGTGACCATCGACATCCATGGCATCTCAAACAGCGTAGCTAAGAATGCAACTGAGTGGGCAGTTAGATGAAAAAGTACTTAAATAGCGATTAATGGAAATGATTACAAAAGTTTAAACATTCCTTTGCAAAAGGTTAATAAAGTCAACGAATAATGTAATTTCTGGTAATTTTAGGTACCTGCCTATTTTTAGCCACCCGGGTAAAACTGTCAGTTCCATTAATATTGCTCAAGGTCCGCAGTGCATGTTACGGTAAAGGCTGGACCAATAACCGTAATTGAGAGCCGGATAGTTGGGCAGATATCAATCATCTAATGACCAATCTCGGCCACAGCCGCAAATGTAAGGAAATGCCATATTCTGTAGAAATACTGGTCAAAGTGCTTCTACTGTTTGCTACGGAGAAATTAGTTTGTATAGAGTCCGTTTATTTTGAAAGTTGGAAATCAGTCGTTGTGTTATTGGCGAGGCTGGAACTACATAATAGGCTTTTCTGGGTTTGACTTATCTAAGTTCTAATTTTTACTGTGCAAGCAAATTTTTAGTTTGTCACTTTAATTGGAACCATTTTATAAAAATGCGTGTCTAATAAAACTGTGACATGTTTGACATGTTGCTTATTATGGTCGAAGAAAGATATTCTTAATTTTGTTGACTGACTCTCACGTCCCACATCTCTATCTCTCCGAGACGCGCACAGCGTGTTATAGAGTCATTGCTCGTGCTTGTCTTTCCACGGAGGTTGGATAGATCAAACACGTATTCTTTTTCTTCATTTTAACTTCGAGTTATGTTGTTTCTATCAAATTTTTCTACTGTCGGTACTCAATGATATCACAAAAATCCTCTTAACTCTCACGTCGTCAATTTACTCGTATTTTCGAATTGAAAACCCAAATCTTTCTTATTATTGCCAAAGCAAAAGCACTGCAAGCGAGCCAGCGAGTATTGGGCGGCTAGCATGCAATGAAATAGGATCATATTGCTGAAAAGCGCAAATTTAAAGGTCTGCCGGTCTTTTGACGAAACTTTGTCGAGCTAGAACGGGGTCATCTAATTTGGGAATTGCTCTTTGGCAGCTGAGCTGAGTTTTAACTGAATTCTAAGTAAAAATGAATAGGTATCTACTTATGATTACGCACTGAAATTAAACAATGAATAACCGGCCAAGAGCGAGACTCGTGCATGAAGGGTTCCGTACCATTATTTATAAAAGAATACGTTTGTTGTGTGAAAGTCCCACTTAAATATTTATTTTATTCTGTTTTTAGTATTTGTCATTATAGCGGCAAGAGAAATACATAATTTGCGAAATTTCCAACTATATAGCTATCACGGTTCAAGAGATACTGCCTGGTGACAGACAGACGGGCGGTCGGACGGACAGCGGTCTTAGTAATATGGTCCCGTTTTTTTACCCTTTGGGTACGGAACACTAAAAAGTAGAAATAAGAAAGCGTATAAGTGCGAAGAAGCTTATTGGTCGATACGACCAATGACGACCATTTGCTCGTTAGCTTACCTTATCTACTACCTTAACTTATGCGTTACCTATGACTTATGACTGTATGTTGATGGAATAGATATTTCGAGGTTATACTTAGTCAGTCTTATTATAAAACAAGGTTTATAGATAGATCGAGTTTTAAAGTCGATCTAAACTAGGTAACAAGGAAAATCTTATTTTAAAACAAAGTTTATGTTTTGTTCTGAGGACGATCCTCGGCCAAAAGATAAACCAGCTAGGAGGCTAGTTTAAGCTACGATTAACCTCAAAACCATGACAGCAATCAAAACAAAACATAAAAATTATTGTGAATTTTTAGTAAATCCGAAATTTTACCTAATAGCTAATAATAAATTATTATTATATCCAGGAAATGTGTTAAAACTGCCATGATTATGATGTAAAAGTGTTTTTTATTGTTTTACAAGTTTCCATGACAAACACAATTTCAACACTTTTGTTCGTTTATTACCATTTACAACATTAAAAACACGATTTTATATTTATAACACAATACAAC
This sequence comes from Acrobasis suavella, assembly GCA_943193695.1. Taxonomy (NCBI): domain Eukaryota; kingdom Metazoa; phylum Arthropoda; class Insecta; order Lepidoptera; family Pyralidae; genus Acrobasis; species Acrobasis suavella. Next base: position 39,941,855 of record OW971928.1, read on the forward strand.
ACACATATAAAAACAATATTTTTAAGATTATTTAAAATTTACAAACGTAAACAAAATCATAGGTTAGGCTCCATGACAGTTTATTATGACGAGTGCCCACAGACTAAATATAGAATTACGTTGTCAAAGTTGTCAACTTAGCTTTGTTCCGTTTTTTAATACTGTAATTACTTTATTATTCTTTAATAATTGTTATTTAATAATCAGAGCAATAAATAAGAGGTTATTAATAAAGTTATGTACGTTGCATAGTTTTGAATTAAACTTATTTCGCTTTTAATTAAAATCTTTTCAACGAAAATATATTATTATGAAAAATGGAACGATTTTCCTACTTCCGGTCAGACTAAGTTGGATCTATCTTATTCTGTTTGGTTCAGGTTTTGTAATAAAAGAAAGTCTAAAGTTTATCGTTTGTTACCGTACTAAACCCCGACTTAGATAATACGGGACTAAACCACGATTATGGCCTTTTTTATAATAAGACTGGACATAATTATGGAAAAAGATATGATACGATAACCACAACAAACATATATATTGATCGTTCATAATATGAATGCATGAGAAAATTGACAGTTTTTCCACGCTCTTGATATTTTAGAACTTAACCTATTTTTCTGGGCTACTTCAAATCTTCGAAAACAATATAATCAGTACAATATAATCTATACTATAATAAAAGATTAAAAAAATGTGTCTGTACATTGAAAATTTTTCAAAAAAAAATATTTGGGGCGATGGAGATATAGTAATAGAGTAAGAAAATAAAAAAAAATGTCTGTCTGTTTGTCTGTTTGTACACGCTAATCTCCGGAAATACTGGACGGATTCGAATGAAACTTTTTTTGTTATATAGCTGTGAAGCCTGGGCAACATATAGGCTATAATTGATTTTGGAAAATGGAACACATGATGCAGAACTATAATGGTCCAGCTAAACTATAAGAAATATTAAAATGCCGCCTTAGCAAAAATTGTTAAGTCTGATGAAAACTTTTTGTTGAGTTATAATACAACTGGCCAAGCGCGAGTCAGACGCGCGCGAAGGGTTCTGTACCATAATCTATGAAAAATCACGTTTGTAGTATGGGAGCCCCCCATAAATACTTATTTTATTCGATTTTTAGGGTTCCTTACCCAAATGGGTAGAAATGGGACCCTATTACTTAGACCGTCCGACTGTTTGTCTGTCTGTCTGTCACCAGGCTGTATCTCATGAACCATTATAGCTAGACAGTTGAAATTTTTATAGATGATGTTTTTTGTTGCCGCTGAACAAAAACATACTAAATGTATACTATAATAAAAGAGTAAAAAAAATGTGTCTTTACATTGAAATTTTTTCAAAAAAAAAGTTGTTTCGTCCGAAGTAGAACTTATAAGTTCAGTATTTGCGGACCTTCAGAGCATAACACACCAGAAAATTCTTGGTTATGTGAACGCACTAATATTGACACCAAAAAATTAAAAATCAATTAATAAAGAACTTATGACGCAAATTATTGTTAACTAGCTTGTGCCCGCGGCTTCGCTCGCGTAGGGATGTAATTTATCAAAATCCTTTCTTAGGGGATGCCTACGTCATAGTAGCTTTATGCATGCAAAGTCTCAGCCCGATCGGTTTAAAATTGACAAAGTTTCATACAAACGTTCATCCCCTATTTTATCCCCTTGGGGGAAGAATTGATCAAAATCCTTTCTTAGCGGATGCCTACGTCATAACATCTACCTGCATGCCAAATTTCAGCCCGATCCGTCCAGTGGTTTGGGCTGTGCGTTGATAGATCACTATGTCAGTCAGTCAGTCACCTTTGAGTTATATATATTTAAATATATATTTAGATTTCTTGGATAGTGTTGTTGACGACGCCACCAATTATCCAGTTGAGTTTCTTAATTCACTTGCAGCAAATGGACTCACGGCTCACAAAATAAGTCTTAATGTCGGAGGGCCAATAATGCTGATGCGAAATTTGACTCCGCCGAAACTGTGTAACGGAACCCAACTTAATGTCTCAGCACTGTATGCCGAAGTTCAGCGGCTGAATTTCAGCCAATTCATGCCTGCAATGTTATTTGCATTACTAGCAACACATAACGCCGAACTTCCGATGCTTTTGCCTGAATCGGACCCGTACCCGTACCCGTACCCGTACCCGTACCCGTACCCGTACCCGTACCTGTACCCGTACCCGTACCCGTACCCGTACCCGTACCCGTACCCGTACCCGTACCCGTACCCGTACCCGTACCCGTACCCGTACCCGTACCCGTACCCGTACCCGTACCCGTACTTTACCCGTACCCGTACCCGTACCCGTACCCGTACCCGTACCCGTACCCGTACCCGTACCCGTACCCGTATCCGTACCCGTACCCGTACCCGTACCCGTACCCGTACCCGTACCCGTACCCGTACCCGTACCCGTACCCGTACCCGTACCCGTTCCCGTATCCGTACCCGTACCCGTACCCGTACCCGTACCCGTACCCGTACCCGTACCCGTACCCGTACCCGTACCCATACCCGTACCCGTACCTGTACCCGTACCCGTTCCGCTCCCGCTCCTACTTCCGCTCCCACTCCTGCTCCCGCTCCCGCTCCCTCTCCCGCTCCCGCCGCCGCCGCCGACGCCACCGCCACCGCTTCCGCCGACGCCGGCGCCGCACCTTCCGCCGCCGCCGCCGCTGCCGCCGCCGCCGCCAACGCCGCTGCCGCCGCCGCCGCCACCGCCGCCGCCGCCGCCGCCGCCGCCGTCGCTGCCGCCGCCACCGCTTCCGCCGACGTCGCCGCCGCCGCTTCCGCCGCCGCCGCCGCCGCCGCTGCTGCCGCTGCCGCCGCCGCCGCCGCCGCCGCCGACTCCTCCGCCGCCGCTGCCGACGCCTCCGCCACCGCCGACGCCGCCGCCGCCGCCGCCGCCGCTGCTGCCGCCACCGCTGCCGCTTCCGCTCCCGCTCCCGCTCCCGCTTCCGCTTCCGCTGCCGTTCCCGTTCCCGTTCCCTCTTCCACTTCCGTTCCCTCTTCCGCTCCCGTTTCCGTTCACCGCAGACGCGCCAAAGACGGAAGATTAAATTCTCATATCGGCACATCACTACTGTCCTACTACTACTCCCGCTCCCGCCGCCGCCGCCGCCGCCGACGCCACCGCCACCGCTTCCGCCGACGTCGCCGCCGCCGCTTCCGCCGCCGCCGCCGCCGCCGCTGCTGCCGCTGCCGCCGCCACCGCCGCCGCCGCCGACTCCTCCGCCGCCGCTGCCGACGCCTCCGCCACCGCCGACGCCGCCGCCGCCGCCGCCGCCGCCGCCGCCGCTGTTCCCGTTCCCGTTCCCTCTTCCACTTCCGTTCCCTCTTCCGCTCCCGTTTCCGTTCACCGCAGACGCGCCAAAGACGGAAGATTAAATTCTCATATCGGCTCATCACTACTGTCCGGCATTTCCACCGAACTTCAGCAGCTGAACTTCAGCTTATTTAGTGTGTCATCCCCACCGAACTTCAGACCCTGAACTTTAGCCACTAAACTTCGGCATAGTCTGCTGAGACACTTAAAGCTCACAGTAAGTGAGTGATGCCAGTGAAACTGTATTTATTCTGCGTATGCCACTCATCCCCAACAATTTTCCTTTTGAAAATACACAGTTCCATATGTTAACTTGCTTTGCTATGAAAATAAGTCACAGTTTTAGAGGCTTAAAGCTGCTGATGTCGATCTAAGGACTGGTTTTTCGCATGGCCTACTTATTGTGGCTTTCTCCAGGGTTAGTAACACTTCAGCTCTTTTCATATTGGCTCCCGAAGGAAAGAATTAAAATAATATTGACTTTTAACTCCTAACACTGTTACAAGTACTTTCTCCCTCTGTCTCTCTCTCTCTCTCTCTCTCTCTCTCTCTCTCTCTCTCTCTCATTAGTTTTTATTTATATTTATACGCCGGAGTCATAAAGTCCACGCGAACGAAGTCGCGGGCATCAGCTAGTCAGTAATATAATAAGTTTTGTTTGTACAACTTTTATTTTTCTGTATCCTCTAAACATTTGCCATGTACATAAATTGGTAAATAAATAAATCAGTCAGGTATAAACAATTTCTGTCGGCAGCAAATTTTATAAACGTTGCAATAATCTGCTACAATTTGTAAACAGGACGAGTCAGCAAAAGGACTTCTGTAGCAGAGTACAAATATCAGCATAATTACGAGCCATTCAAGCCCAAAATTGGCTCACCCTGTATGCTCAAAGGAAACGGGGAATAAAAATATTTTATCTGTTTTTACGGAACGCACCCGAATGAATCCAGGCATTTTATTATGTCGTTCGAGTAACAGTGTTATATAAGTTCTCGTGCGAATGTTTTCCTTTGCAAATAACATTACGGTTAATACTTATGTTTCCTCGACTCTTCTAAATCTAAAAGTTCCGAAGGGATATGGAGATCCCTGCGATATCCACTTTTATAGATTTTTATAGGCTTTAGATAGTTATACAATATGTAACAAAAACCCTGTCCATCGAGTAACTCAGACCATCAATATGAACAACTTTTCCTATGAGACTAATGGTTGAAACTCGAAAAAGAAATCGACATTTTTATACAAACTGTCGGGCCGGCCGAACGCTTTTGTATAAACATGTCGATTTTTTTCGAGTTTCAAGCCTTGGTCCCATAGGAAAAGTTATTCATATTGACGGTCTGAGTTGCTCCTACAAGGATCGGACAGGGTTTTTATTACATATTGTATATGTATATCTATCTTTAATAAATTATTATTGAATTTATCAATCATCTCTTAATACTTTTTTCATATATTTATTCATCGATTCAGAATCCTCTATATCGGTCTACTTATTTTCTACTGATATCGGCTTTTCTTTAGATATTAAATATGTTATATAACTTGGATGACCTTTTATCTTAGCTAAGAAAAGAGCTATTTAGGACAAAATAAACCATTTATATTTTGCCAACAAATTATTTATTTATTTCCTCAACCTCCGATTTTGTAACAAACTTCCACCAAATTAAACGAAGTTAATACTCTCCAGACGGCCAAATGATTCTCAAGACCACAGTAACGGCTTAGTTGAGAATAAGTTGACTTAGTTGAGAACAAGTTAAGATCGACTTCCGATACTCCCCGCGAAAGATTAAACTTATCCCACCCTAATGCATTATTTACGCGATTGAACGAAAACCTGATTTCTTCGAGTTCTTAGCTAACAGGGATATCCAAATTTAGATTTAGGTACTTATTCATTATGCCGATTTTATTTTGTTGTAGATACTTTTGAAAAAAAAATTTAATAGAGTTAGTGAAGATGGAGAAGTATAAATCACTCATGTATTAGAAATTTAGAATAAATGAATATATAAGTGTGTATTGTGTGTGGATATATAAATGCGATATTTTTTTTACCTTCAATTAGTAAATGAACAATGTTTCACACAAGTAGTTATGACTTTAATACGCAATGTACCTTTACGTAATAACGTTATTTGTAATTTCAGGCTTAGACCACTACTAATAAAATGATAGATAATAATTAATTTACATACTTAGGTAAATAGAATTATATTCGACATAAGAACTTTTTTTATTAAATTACCTAAGCGAACTTCTATAAATTCGTGAATTGCAAAGAAATATTAATGTAAAATACGGTAATGCTTTCATAATTCATTACCGAGCACCGGACTCGCGAATTAGAAAAGGTCAAGATTTCGTGCAAATATAAATGCTCACATTTTACTATGAACTTTGATATTTAACAGTGTAAAATAAACGTAAATATTCAAGAATATAATACGTAAAAACAAAATGTAACGATTATTGTATAAGTTGTTTCTATTATTTTCTACATTCAAGTGAATTCTACCATTCGTGTTACAAACTAAGGATGCAAATCTTTTAAAATGTCAGTCTGAACAAATACCTAGCCAAACACATTCAAAGTAAGTTTTTAGGAAAGTGGTAAAGCTATTTACATACCTACCTATTCCTTTAAAAATCGACAAAATGGCTGTCCATGGGAAATATTTTACTCTGAAAATTACACTTAAGCCAAAGGTTTTAAAGACGCCTCTAACTTTCCTAACGAGCTCAAACTTCGACTCCGTCGTTATATTTTAGGAGATAGTTTGCGTAAGTGAATTCTTCGTTTATGATATTATCCTAATAGCTTTGAAGATTGTGTGCATAACAAGGGTTAAGTCGCTTTAGACAACTTTCAACCCCCATTTTCGTATATTAATGATATCATTTAAGAATGTTTTTAAATTTCTAGCTACATACAAGTAAGATCTTTTTCCAGAAGTGTCTGACCAGGGTTCCGAACCCGAAGGGTAAAAACGGGACCCTATTACTAAGACTCTACTGTCTGTCTATCTATCCGTCTATCTGTCACCAGGCTGTTGTATCTCATGAACCGTGATTGCTAGACAGTTGTCATTTTCACAGATGATGTATTTCTGTTGCCGCTATAACAACAAATACTAAAAACAGAACAAAATAAATATTTAAGTGGGGCTCCCATATGATACAACAAATGTTATTTTTGGAATAGATATTGGCAAGGAACCCTTCGTGCGCGGGTCCGACTCGCACCTGGCCGGTTTTTTATTTAGAGCTTAGGCATATAGGGTGTGCACACATGATTAGTATTACGGAAAGTACGTGAAGCAACCAACGGCTGTCATCATTAATGTTCGCCAAGTTACGAATACTTTTAAATAGCCATTTGTGATTCTTGCGTCGTTTATTTAATACTATGACTGTACTGTTAAGTTGGCCACTTTACAACATTAGTTATTAACAACAAAAACATTAGATATTTCTTTGAATTTGGTACAAAACGACCTTTGTTTCTTCTTTGCGCAGTTTAGATTTTTTGTTCCAAACCTTTATATTTTTGCCTCTTTCTTTACTCTAGATAAAATTCATCATATTAGTTATGAGCAAAAATTACAGTAAAAACAAAACAACAGCTTTATAATCTAAAGTAAAAAAGAAGACTAAAAAATAAAGGTTCGTGTGTTTTGGGACAAACAAAAGCTAAACTGTGATCGCAGCTGAGACAAAAGGGCGGGCAAACTTTTTAGATTAAAATTGGCAGAAAGTTTCTTTTATGGGAGGCAAGTTTGGGCAATTGATTAGTCCACGAAAGCTTTAATGAGGGCTTCCGTAAATCAAGTTAAAGGACTTATCGCTAACTTTGGATCTTTGTATGATTTTTGTATCAGTTTGTTTTTTTTCGCAAAGGGACAAGGGAAAGAGTAGTAGTAATGTCATATTTAAACTTTTAATGGCATAGCTAGATTGCGTAATCAACTGATGTAGTTTTTATTCAACAGAGCATAGTTTCTAGCGCTTTTAAAAGTTAAGCAACCCACGGTCTGCCCTTGGATGGGTGACCACAAGCCACAAGTGACAATAAATCTAGAGCTCCTCCGTGCTTCGGAAGGCACTTTAAGCCGTTGGTCCAAACGGTCATCATTGTATGACAAGCGTCAAACTATGTCAGACGTATTTAGGCAGCTTGAAAATCTGACATCAGTTTTGGCCACTTATACACAAGAAAAATACAAGAACAGAGCACCGATTTATTGATCACTCTGGTTCATCATTTAGAGATAAAGCCACTTAGGTCTAAATGTTCAAAATTTAAAATACGAGCATCGTAAGTATCGAAACGAAATATCACGAATACGAATAGGTTGAATGCTATACTATACTATAGGCAGTGAATGGTCTTGTGATTTAATTTCACCACAAAGTCAGCTTTTCTGAAAAATTACAACATTTTAGAAAATCGAAAATAGCACATGGCTCCCAAATCCCAATATCAATACAGCGCAATAATTTTTTTATTGCTTATTTTTCAGCGGAACGGATTTGGCCGAATTTAAAAATTCATATTGATTAAATTGACGTCAGTGGCTGGCACGGATAGACGTGTTCTGCGGCATCCGGACGAAACAGCGGAATCCGATGAACTATTGAACGTTTCAGAGATATCATTGTTTTTATTGACATTTCACAACGAATGATCGGAGCAGTGTTGTTATATCCAAAAGAAACTGTAAATAAATGAGTTAATGCATACGGGTATTTGACGCGAATGTGTATTAATATAGTAACTTTGAATAAATTCAAATATTATTTTAAGGGATTGAAGGTTTTTTTTAAATTAAGTAACTGTAGGTAACTGAATAAAGTTTAACTTGGTAAGAAATTTAAATTGAAGTAGACATTTTGTGACTTTTTAAGTAAGGTACCTTTGACTTTAGATAAACTGCAGTTATTGAACTCTTTTTACCTATTTATGTACGTAGATAAGTTTGAAGACAGTGAATAGACCACATACTTTTAGTATTGCGGGCGCCTGGATGGAACAACGAAATCCATTGATATACTATTGAAGGTTCGTTTCAAGGATACCCTTGAAACCAATGATATTATTGGTTTACAACAATTCAAGTGTGCCTCGATTTAACACTAGCAGATAAAACTGTAGAAATAGCGTTGCGACGAAGTATGGACAGAATAGAATCAATTCTTCTTTTGCCAAACGTTATTATTTCGCTCTATCCCAATTTTATTTCATTAATATTAAAATCTCATTTTTTAAATTGTGATTTGAAATATTACAATTGTGGAATAAATTACATTTAGGATAAGAGACATCAACGCGTCAAAAATACATATTGATTACCGAGAGCCGTTTCAATTTTAAAAGGGCACTCTTTTTGAATCTATAGAGCTTGGTCACCAAATTAAAAAGGTCTGATCAGAAGTGATTTAAAAATTTAAGTAAACCTATGTTTACCAATTCTTATTTAACATGTTCGCTGCTGGTATTTGTATAACAATGCATATTTTATTGTTTTACTACGAGTATACTCGTAGTGGGCAGCAACTTTTCATTTGTAGAATAAGCAAATGTTGTATTATTTTTACAAGTGGTTATGGTATATACTCGTACATAATATCTCTTTATACATCCCTACCAGATGTAATTAATTACGAGACAATAGGTGTAGAGTCTGTTAAGGGTCTTTCTGTATCTCTGTGTCAAGTTCAGCCATGGTATTGTCGAGACAATATTATATTATATTCTGACATATACTATAAGATCTATTTAAGGTGTAAGGGTTTATTTATTATTACTTCATTGTAAGAATAAAAAAAAATGGTGCCAGAGGGTGGACCTATTGCAATATTCATTCATTGCCGGTCATATATCAGACTGAGAAAAAAAAATTACAAAAACGTGTTTTGTGTAAAATTTAAACCAAATTGTAAATAATTTACACTATAAACAAGCACAAAAAAAAACTAGCGAAATAGTTATGTGAGGACCATAGCAAGTGCAGGTCCATAGTCTCTGCCTACCCGTGGGAAACAAGCGTGAAAATATGTATGTATGTATAAACTAAAGTATTTTATTATTCTGCTTGTTGATACCTACCTACTAAAAAAATCATCCAGTGAACACTCAAATAAACAAAAGATATTTTCCGAGCACGGTGGTGCAATAAACATCAATACAACTTTATACCATGCAATACAACACAGAACCCGCGCAAGGAAAATCTGCATTGCAGTCTTAACGTAATGGAATAACATAATTTAGTCCATCCTTGACTCGCCAATGAGTGTTTACCCTATTTTCCATTCAAAAGTTGTCGTTCAACGTTCATTGAAGAGCTTTTTCCTAGCAAGCCAATTTTCTTGACTTGCCTCCTGGCTTCAGTCATTATGTATGCGCCGCGAGTAAGTTTGAAGAATGGCTTCTTAATTTAGGTACTTTCAAATTGAAGTACATATCGTTTCAGCTGAATGAATGTGCATTATTTTTATTGGGAGGTCTAACCTACCTAATATTAATAAATTATAAGGCCTCGTTCATATACAAAACATAATTAATCTAATTAGTTGTATATTTATGCCAAGCTCTTTTTTAAGGTTGATAAAGTAATTGTAACCTCAGTAAATTTTAATTCAAGAAATAAATTTAGATTGTTACTTCCGAGTTAAATGTATTTATAAAACATAATCTTACAGTAAACAACGAACAGAAGATAAAGAGAAGATCCAAGTGGAATAGGTCTCTTAGATCGCTGTTAAAAAGTACCTAGAACACGATAGGCATTTCGTTATTTTTACATTCGCTTTTTTTTCAGATTTTTCCAGTCCTGTAGACGAATGAATAATAAAAGAGATTCTTTCCTCGTAAAAAGAAAGCATTTTCGGAAACGTAGTACGATCATTACTCAGTTAAGATTTCACTGTCAAACGGATTTAACCCTAAAAAGCTGGCGGTAACAGTCCCATTTTTCGCCAGGGCGCGCAACCACATTGAGATCTTGGAGAGGGTTAGAACGACGTAATTTCCGACGGGGGGTCTAAACGACCTGACAACTAGATAGCGTTTTGATAAAGCCGTGCATCATGCGTGCTGAGAGGGTTGAGAGGTTTGCGTGTAGTTGGATGGTAATTGTCTAAGGTTATTACGTAACCGCTATGTATCAATTCTTGTATTATTAGATATATTTTGGACAACTATCTTCCATATATGCCAGTCAATAATATGTAATTTTGTCACCTCTTGTCTTCTCGATAAAATTAGGATGTTTCTTCATTTCAATCGCTTATCGCGGATACAGACGCTAGCAGCTAATGTAACTCGGTCAAACGATAGGTTACAAATATTGAGAAAGACGTTCTGCGATAGCTGATCGCGATATCCATTCTTCCTTGCCTTTACCAACTCTTTCGGTATTTGAACCTAGGAAGTCGGAATAAACTTAGCTGTAAATGAATGATGTGACATCAACAACTAATAAGAAACCGAAAAAAATTACATTGAGCAAGTGATACAAACATCCAAACATTGGCTACCTCCGTGGTCAGTCGTTCGCTTTGTGATCCGGAGGTCGTGGGTTCAAATCCACTGGGAAGCATACTGTGCGAAAAATTGATTCCAGTCTGGTTAGGATATTGCAGGCTTGAATCACCTGATTATCCGAAAATAAAGATGATTCCGTGTTTCAAAAGGCACGTATAAACTGTTGGTCCCAAACGCCATCTAGCGTTTGCTCATCGAAACCTATCGAAGAATTGGTTCTGGTCTACCCTTTAGGTTGCGGAGGTCAGGTGGCAGTCGCTCTGTGTAAAAACCAGTAACCTCGTCAAATCACTTTGGTTAAATAAGCGGATCCCGGGCTCTGAAGCGTTACCACTGAGAATCAACCGGGAATAATCGGATGATGATGATGACAAATATCCAAAGATAAAAATGATTTTTGACTACCCACGCGACTCTAACTGGCAATATTAATCATTCTAAAATAATAGCTAAAATCAATAGACCAAGGGCTGCTAACACCCCCGTTGCGCTGCGCTCCATTCATTATTATAACAACGCATTACTCAGCAGGCCGATCCCACGCGCACGATTACAGCGAGCCTTCATGACCGTATCCTTTTACCTTAGGGCCCAGACAGAGTAGATAATACTAGTAGAAAACGTTGGCTCTAATAATTAAGGTTGAACTAGTCGCGGGCTCCAATTCACACGTAGGCGCGGCCTGAATTAGTATGCTGTCTCACCTAACATTGTGTTCGGGCGAAGCAGTGAAGTGAAATTCACGATAATTCATAGTAAACCGAGCGCGTAAAAACATACGTAAAGTCCTTAGGGAAAAGAGGTTTTTAGCAAAAACTATTGCATTAATCAAATTACAAATAAAGTTTATTAGAATCTTCGATAATTAGCCCTGTCAGTGTGGACTTGGTTTTGGATATTTTACAGTTCTTTTATTACTTATTTACGCCGAAATTTGCGTAAAAATAAGCAAAAAAAAACGAATCTTTGATTTTAGCTTTTTAATTGCTTCTATTTACTATTATGTCTATTTACTATTGTTATCTTTAAAAAATATTGAGGGCGTGCGAAGATAACTTTTCGAATCACTGACACGTTTGCAAAATATTCAACTAACTCGATCGAGTTAGGCGATTGGCACACTGCTCCACATCCCGCTGCATAGCACCGCCATACAAAAACGACGCACGTAAACGCGCTGTCAGTGTATTGTCCTATGCGTGTTTTCTATACAAATTGAGATATAAATAAAACGAACAAATCACACAGATTGAGCTTGTCCCAAAGTAAGTTCAAAACTTGTATCATGGGATACTAACTCAATGATACTATATTTTATAACAAATATATATATATATATATATATATATATATATATATATATATATATACATAGGGCGCACTATAAGTTTCCGGAACTGGCCACTTACATAAACAATATTTAAAAATTTATTGCAACATTTGAAAATAGAACTCTTTGGCTGTAGAATGCAGTTTGTTTCATCTGACTGTCTTTTGCTTTTACCTTGTGGCGCCATTTAAAAAATTGTGTGTCTGCATCAACATGGCTTTAACTCGGGAAAATTTTCGTAGTATGATTTTCTACGATTTTAAGTGTAATTTGACAGCTCAACAGAGCATCGCTCGGCTTGAAACAGCTTTTGGCATTGAAGCACCATGCAAGACAACTGTTTATAGCTGGTTTGCAGAATTCAAGCGTGGTCGTATCAATCTCAGTGACGAATCTCGCGATGGTCGGCCGTCCACCGCTGTGACCAACAAAAACATCGATGCTGTGCGCCGTATGATTGAAACAGACAGGCATGTGACCTTCCATGAAATTCGCGCATGCTTAGAAATAGGCATGAGTCAAATACAATTAATCCTACACAAACATTTGGGTGTGAGAAAGCTGTGCTCGCGGTGGATCCCACACAACTTGACCGAGGCTCAAAAAATGGACCGCGTCACTTGGTGCAGTGCCATGCTTACCAGATTCAACGAAGGTGCGTCAAATTTGGTGTGGGACATAGTAACAGGTGACGAAACATGGATTTATTGCTACGATCCCAAAACAAAGCAGCAATCGAGCGTATGGGTCTTTCAAGATGAGCCGAAACCAACCAAAGTGGCGCGCGTGAAAAGTGCATCTAAGCGGATGATTGCTTCTTTTTTTAATAAAACTGGACACGTGGCTACTGTTGCTTTAGAGAATCGTCGTACAGTGAATAGTGACTGGTACACGACCATTTGTTTGCCGGAAGTTATTGACGAACTCCGTAAAAATAACCGTGAACGCCGTATCATCCTGCACCACGACAATGCTAGTTCTCACACGGCCAGACAGACAAACGACTTTTTGAAGGCGAAAAATGTAGAACTCATGAGTCATCCTGCATACAGTCCCGACCTGGCACCTTGTGACTTTTTTCTGTTCCCAAAAATTAAGAACCAATTAAGCGGTCAACGATTTTCATCACCAGAAGAGGCTGTCGAGGAGTATGAAAAACACGTTTCAGAGGTCACCACAGAGGAGTGGCACAAAAGTTTTCAAAACTGGTTTCATCGAATGAAAAAGTGCGTAGACGCCAAGGGAGATTATTTTGAAAAACAATAAATTAATTTTGTACCTTTAATAGTATTTTTTCATATTCATTCCGGAAACTTATAGTGCGCCCCACGTATACATAAACATCCAAGACCCAGGTCAATCTGAAACAGATCATTTTTCATCTTGACCTGACCGGGGACCGAACCCGGGACCTCTAGTGACAGCCTGGCATGATGACCACTAGGCCACAGAGGTTCATATGTCGAAGCCATATCGTAAATTTAATATCTTCATTAAATGATCGAGAATTTCATGAAATTGTCGCATTTCATGAAATGTTGCACTGTCTACTGTCCACCTCGTGATGTGGATGCGGTGAATCAATGATAAGAAATTGTTTCTCGTTATGATCAAATAATTTCGACCATTTTATGAATTTACCGTGTCACTTCATGAAATGGTTGATTATATCGTAAAATTGTTATATTTTTAGTTTACACTATACATTCATGTTGTCCGCCGCAACCTTAACCTACCTATAGCGCTCTGTCACAAGTTTTTGTTTTTGTTTGCTTTTTTCAGCCTGTTTATACGATCCGGCCAAACGTGGATGAAAAAATCGTGAAACGTTGACGATTTCATGATCTGGTCAAATAAAGTTGGCCGTTTCATGAAATGCGACCATTTCATGAAATGTTAGATCATTTCATAAAGTGATCAACTCTACGATATGGCCACGATACATACATACTTCCATACAGTCCAACCCCGCGATACGCAGCGGGTTGCGGAGCAGTGTGCGATTCGCCTTAAGCGTTTCTCCTAAAAAATAAACTGTTAGCTCGAAAAATCTTGTTAATAGAATTTTAAAGGAGAACTATAACGGTTATGTTAGCTTTTTATATGGATTTAAGTGGCAACCACTTAATCCTTAGAAAAAAAAAATTGATACTAAGATACAACTGTTTAAAATGGGCAGTTTATGGAAAATAAAGTGCCCATGTTGTAAAGTGTAACTTCGGTACTGAAATTTAACTCTTGCACTTACAGAAGCACGTTTGCCTTTATTGCCAGCGACGAACATGGCACACGCCTTATTAGAGGCGAGATTTTCACATTTCTCCCGTCTTCTCGACTGTCATTAGATTTCCATATTCATATTATTCATGGGTTCAATCAGACGGCAACCCGCTGTTGTGTTAATAGGGAATATGCATGCTTTTTTTTATTTGCTTAATAAAATCCTGATTGACCAACTATGAAAGAATTTATAAAATATCTTAATCAGCGACAAACATGTGCAACTTTAAAGTTTCAATAGAAAGAGAAGTCCGATATGGACTGGTGACGTCAAAGTCCATGTGATCTATACATTTGTCATAGAAAATAACATTTTTGCGAGTGAGATAGACATATTTTCGTAAAATCGTTATATCTCGTTCGTTTTTCAACCAATTTTCACTGTCAGTACTCTACTTTTGAATGTTTATGGATAAACTGGTTAGATAACACATATTTCTTACATGCATATTCCCTAGCAAGAGAATACAATCAAATTTAAAACAATGAGTAGTAGAAATAAATGAGAAATCGACTTTAACTTTAAGGGGTGATTCGACCAAATTCAATATTCTTTTCCTGTTGGAAGAATACATTAAAAAAACATTTTCTTTTTTTTTCTAAGATCAATTGTACAGCCCGGTTTCCTGTGACCGTCTGCAGGAATCCATTCCGTGATTAATTTGGTCCACCTATCTGAGTACATCCGGCATACGTGGCCTAGGAAACGTTGGAGCGATGACATCAGACATTTTGAGAAGAATTGGTCACAGGTTGCACTAAATCGGGATAAGTGGAAAGATATGGAAGAGACCCACTGCTGTCAGTGGGACAATAAAGGTTAATAAAAAAAAATTGTACAGCTGATCGTAAAAGTAAATGAATATTTAAATTTAAATGGTTTTGAATGGTTGTCACTTTTTCAAGTATGTTTTGACTGGAAGTTCAAACCCGTTATGTATTTTATCGACCGCCTATTTTAATGTAATTATTGTAAGTTTTTGGTGCACAATAAAGTATTACTAATGTACGTATCGACGCTTTTACGAATTTACAGTAAGTACAGGTAAACTCAAAAAAAAATACATATAGATATAGGTATATTTTTAATGTAGAAAAATAGACTCTTCTATGCACCCACAGCATTTGCGGAGTTGCAAATCATGTTTTCACGTTACAATGATTTCTTACAGGTTGCAGGTACTCATCCCACCCACACCTGACCCAGTTCATGTTGCAAGAAGTTCCATTTCCACCATCGCGGAAAATTTAATTTATTTCATATCTTTTAGGTTTTCTAAACTCTATTTAAAGTTTAAATTTAAAATATTGGTTTGGTAAAATGAAAGCTTAGAATAACTTAGATAGTTCCGGTAAAGAAAAAGAACGTCATCTTGAGATTTTTATAATAAGTCATAAGCAATCCGTCCTCAGATTAGATTCTAATTCGACAACAACACATTTGCTATAATATAAAAATAAAGACGTACTTATTTTCTTTTCTGATTATAAATTAGTTACTTGTGTATTTTCTTTTTCACAAAAGGATATCCAAGGATAACAAGAAAACTTAAAATTCAGGCTTTGTTTTGTAACAACTTGGATCGGACATCAGCTACTTTTAACAATTAACAATCTAAACCGATTTTGTTTTACAAGACTGTTGTTCATAAATCTGCTAATTAAATTCAGGCCCTTGAAAGAGCTTGGCTTATTATTTTATATCTTGTCCCACAAAATTAAAGTCCTAGATCATAACAAGTAGGTATATTTTCTTCAGATCACATAGGTACTTAATATTTTAAAAATACATAATTTTGGTTTAATATATAACATCATATTGGTTTAATAGCGGCATTCGCGGCTAAATAATTTGGTTTATTTCGTTCAATTAATTTATGTTAGTATAAGCTTCCGACTGCTTCCTTGTGTAAAATAATACTTGCTAATAGTAAGTACTTTTTACAGTAGCAGTGCCTACTGAGAAGCCGGTTCCCATCGAGTTCCCTTAGGGATTTCTAATATGTAAGTACTCGTATTTATATTACTAACCACAATTATATATCCTACGTATATCGGCGCACCATGCTTTATATTATAATGTCAATTTATTTTTTTCATAAGCCGTTAACTAGCATCATGACTACATTGCACATACCCACATATTCAAAAAACGAAAATTTTCGCTTGTTATTCAAATACCCTCACAATAATCAATTTTGTATAAACGCACTGAGAGACATATTACTCAAAATAAGTCAATAAAAAATGCGAATTTAAGCCGGATATTGAACGGCTTATTAACCTTTATAAAGGTAGAAAGTACCTAATTATGTAGGTATTTTAAATTAAATGGTTCATTTCAAAATTGTATAGCTGTACTAGCCCAAATTTTCACCCAACGCATCTGTTTGCTTCTAGTCTTAAAGTCCTTTTACTATTTAATTAAATTTTATATCTATTTGTTTTTTTATTTCAGGTTTCAAAATTATTATTGGCAGATAAATAAAGATGAGGTGAGATTTTGTAATCAAAATGGAAAAAAAGAAATTGGGACAAGCTTTTTAGGACACGATCTAAATAAGCCAAAGATTTATATCATTCTCGTTTAATAGGCTTACCTTTGAACTTTAACTTAACCAATTAAATTTTATGAGCTGTTTCATACTTATTCAACGAAAACCTTTTAAGCTTGTTATTTGGAAAATTGTTTTAACTGTCGAAAATACAAATAATATTGGTTATTAATAAAGCAACTCATCATTATTTTGATTTCTTTATTTTTCCACCGTCTCGCCCACCATTCCACTAAAAGTGGATCTTCCGACCCTGGGCTCTGCGTAAAGCCGCCAGGCCACACTGAGTAAAAAGAAATAGCTTAACCAGTTTTGTTATTTGCGATTTGATTAGTAAATACCAAACTTTTGTTTTTATTAGCAGAACATGTCCCAAACTACAACTATTCATAAAAACACATTTTAAATACTAGCCTACTAAACTCCCGCACGCGCATCGTTACCAATATGTTAAAACTAATAAAAATACTAATGTAAGTACTAATAAAAATTGTATGTAATTAATTAACTTAGTTTTATTTGTCTTATCTCTATCTCTGAGGTTTTTATGATTACACAAGTCTCCGAAGATTTTTTGTTAAATGATTAATATTTGTTATAAGTATCTTAAAAATAATAGAAAACTATATTCACATGATATGTAACACGTCACATTTATCAGATTAAGATGATATAGTATTTGGATACAAAGAATAAAAAATAAAACAAAATTTTTAATAAAATCAATGAGAATCATTTGAGAATATTTTGTAAAATTTTATTGAGTCTATAGCTATTAAAATACAACATTAAGGTATATTTTAAGAAAATAATTAATAATAAGATGGGAAAGATCCATATTAATATCAACATTTCGATGCAAGTACATTAATAACTCTATCCAATTCCGACCGCTGATTATCGACTACTTTACACCCGCCCTTACAGATCCGGGGTACATTTTCTACACCTTATTTCTTCTAAGATAAATGCATATCAATGGTCACATAATACAGTTGTTGCACTCAATTTTTGTGCTTGGTGCTTTAGTTATCTTACAAAATCGACAGGAAGAAAGGATTGATCTTCGAATTATAAAAATTCACTTTTTAAATGATTTTTTTACGATGTAAAAATAATAAAAATTGTTGCTCTTTTGCCGGCAACTATTGTCAGCGCGTTTAAGGGGCCCATCTAGTGGGCGGCAAGTCACCACCACCTGCCTAAAATAGTCAGTAATCGTGATTATGGCAGGTGACGTTCCTATTGCAATACCCCAGCATAAGTCCATCCCAATCTCATTTCATAACCCTTTCCTTCCTTTCCCTTTTCTTGCAATAGATATCTTTCTCCAGCCGAAACCTATTCAAGGGTCTTTCATAGGTATATTCAGGAATGGGTTTTGGCGAGAGCGCCACATAACATTAACTTCGCCAAAGGGCCTCTACGTGTTGGATCTGTATCCCCACGCAAGCCTCTCAAGCAGGTGAAAAGACCCGTGAAACTAAAGGAGATAAAAATTGTAACATTTCAACTCTCAGCTTTTGGCTAATAGCCACATTTGCGAGCTCTGCGGAAACAAACAATCGTTGTTAATCTTTAATGAGCTCGCGCGCCGCCACCAGCAAGCAGGTGCAACTTTTGATATATCGCTTCTTATACTGAAGACTATATCAAGTGTCATATGTGCCAAGTCAGAACTCCCTGAAATGTTTTCTGTTACTTTTCGTTTTTGTTTCTTTAGGGAAAGGGATATAACATTTGGTATATTTACCGATTCTTGAAAATTGTTTTTAAATATATATTTTTTCTTCTCTTATACTGTTACAAATACAATTTCCAACCACCCCTTTCCACTTCCTAGGGCATTGTAAAGAAACAGCAAGCAAAATCTTCAAACTAATAATTTTTCAAAACTAAAAACCGACTTCACCCCTAAACTACACAACCGATTTTGATAAAATTTCCATGGTACTAACTGGAAAGTATAACCTTTAAAACAAAAAAATATTTTTTTAAATCGGTCTAGGCGTCTGTGAATAATCGATAAATATACATAAAAAAAATGATCGCGACGAATTGATAACCTCCTCCTTTTTTTGGAAGTCGGTTAAAAATAGTTCAACGTTTGAAGACAACTTGGAAACCTGGTTATTTTATAAACACATCGCTGCGTTGCAGTGAATAAGGGAAATAATATTTCTCGAGTAGAGAAGTTGTTTCCAAGCATAATGTTTACTGGAGCAAGTTTGCAAAAGCCGGTGAGAGCATGGCGAATACCTAACGAGGACATAGTATTAAATTCAGGAGTTCCGAGAGTGCACCAACTAATACATTTTATGCCGATGCTTTCATTTTTTTATTTATTTGCATTTTAGTTTATAAAATGTTGGTATCTACCAATGATAACTGTGGCAAGCAAATTAGGTCCGTTACTAGCCTAAACAAGATTATTGGCTGGGCCAATAAAAAAAATACCAAATATGTCAAGAACGCCATCAAGTGGTGAATAGCGGACCTACAGATACGATTTGATATTGTTTCGGTAGTTCCACTATTATAGCCCCATCTACATCAACTATTTTCTAGGGAAAGTCCTGATTTTCAAGCTGTAACCCCCAATAACTTTTAAGCGGCTGAATCGATTTTCCTCAAACATAGCTACGAACCACCGCATAAGAACTTACTTTTGTGTAAAAAACCCCCTTCAAAATCGGTCCACCCGTCGAGCGGTACTATGCCGCAGACAGACACACAAACAGACAGACATAGCGTCAAACTTATAACACCCCTCTTTTTTGTCGGGGGCTTAAAAGAAAAAAAGGCTCATCACAAATACTTAGGTATTTGTGATGAGCCTTCTTTTTAACCCCATATATATAATTCAGTCAGTATGTCTGGTTCAACTGGTTCAGTCTTACTAGTATCATTAAAATTTGTTCCATGGTACTACTACAACCGTTAAAAACGCATTTGGTCTGTTACATGGTTTCTTTCATCAATTTTCAAAATATCCTGCAAATTGCTTCGAGAGTGAAGTGCAAAGCAAACATAGTGTAATAAACTGAGTCGAGTCGAGTTGAGTGCTGCTAAATGGATTAATCCGTCAAACGCGCTCATCTTTTATGCACCGAGGAAGCGAATGTCGGTTTTCAAATTACGTTTCCTCGATTCGATATTCTGCTTAAATTTGTTATACAAAGATTCAGGAGCTTTGTGAAACTTTAAGAACCAAATATAGTCCTAAATATATAGATTTGTACTTTCTAAAAAAACTTAAGCTCCTTTAAATCTTTAGAAATTGGATATTATATGGAAAAAAGATCAAGAATTCTCTTCAAATTTAGTGAGATTGTTGTGTGAGAATAATATAAATCAAGAGTAAAAAGAAAAAAAAATAGGTTTTAATATTTTCTGAAGTTATTACCAAGTATATTGGACAGTACAACTATCAATTTGATTTCGTTTTACAAAACAAATACAATCGCCAATCAACAGTTTCCCGACCAAACGGAAAATCTGCAGCATTCGCCGAAAGAACCGCTGAGATCAATTTTTAAATTGAATCGCGGTACAATTAACAAAAGCCCAAATTGAATCGCCCTGAGCTCACAAAAAAAAGTTGTTTGTTGCCGCTTCTTTCTGCACCCGAAAATCGGCACTAAACTGAGCAGTAAGAAAATGATTTAGCTATTGAAATATTAGAAGAAAGATGAAAGATAGATGAAATATTTCATGAAAATACTCAAAGATTAATAAATAATTTTGACTTTGACTTTGAGAAGCAAATTTTTAAAATAGAGTTTATAGCTGCCTGTACTAGAAAGCGATGTCCAGGGTCATAATGTCACTTGTATCATCTTTAGAGCCAAGCAAAATTCTGTTTTCTGTCTGCCCCGGCCGCGAACATACGGGAAAAATTTAGGAATTTTCATATCTTTTACAGAAAAATATGAACTTATAGATACGGGCAAAACGTACGAAACTATCAGCGAATAGAGTCGTTTCGATATCAGCAAAGTCGAAGCAGCCATAATCGCGGTAGTAATGCCTTTCTGAAGAGCTTTTCTTGGATCAGAGCTGTACACGGATTAAACGGAAATGCTTTCCACAAAGTTGAGCCGTGCACTTTCCAACATTTGGTTTTTGATTTTTCTAACTTCGTAATTTTACAATAGAAGATCTTGGAATTCATTTTAATAGGTAATATATATTGCTATTTTATTAATATAATAAGTATATATTAATGTTTATGTCGGAATAAAGAAAAAGAGAATGGATATTAAAAATAAGACGGTAAGGTCAGCGCCCCAACTCGCGTTGACCCATTTGATACTGCCCTACAAAAACCTCATCGCAACAACAAACCCTCTGGTCCACACAGAATTGAATTTTGTGTCCAACAAGACTTACCGTCCAGCTGAAACAAACTGTCATTGTAATAAATCGGATCACCAAATCCACATCCATTACAATAATCCCAATTAAATAAGTTATGACCAAGCCCACAGACAGAATACAACAAAAACGAGTTGTGCACAGTGCAGCGGCCCGAACAAGACTGAGTCATTCGTCGCTGGGGCGACCGGTTTTATACTGATTAAAACACATTTGAAAATCGAACCGTTTTACATTGTAGTAAGCAACTTTTTCTTTACACAAGCAAAACGATAAAAAAGGGAATTCATATTGAACTCTCCGGCATAAATATTATTAATATACGTGATTTGACTGCAATTGCTTAATTGGCTTCGCACGTAATGGCTATGTTTGTTTTCGAGTATCAAGCCATTGCAAGATTTAAATCGCAGATTATTGTTTTAGTTCTTTCGTTGTAGTAGATGTATATATAATATTTTATCTATTTCATCTTCGAAAGTGATACTCCGAAAATATATTTAAATCATGTGACAGAGTTTTAAAAAGTTTATTTTATTTTATTTAGTAATTATAGTGCCAACTATTATTGGTTTTAATTTTCGCGAGCCTCTTACACTTCTTGCTAGTTTATAAACAATTTTACGAACTCGAGCTTAGTAAGAAATATACACAGTACCAGGCCTGTGTCACTCCCCATTTAGGTATCGAAAATATACCTACATTATTACTTTGCACGCGGCAACCACTCCGGAGTGGTGAATTCAAATGAATCATTTGTTCAGAGTTCTAAGAATGAAATTGGCTTGTAATGGATGTCTAGGTATCTAAGCAAAGATATGCTAAGTTCTGACGCCAGCTTATTAAACCATTTCGCCAACCACAATAAGTAGTTATTTCTTTGAATTTCCTTCCTGAGTAAGACTTCTGTACGTGAGTACTAATACTTATTCTGAGACAGTACACACCGCAAGTGTATGTACCTGTTTATATCGTTTACTTTTATTTAAAGCGACAGTTTGCTTTGACGCCGGGCCAGCGTTTGTTTATTGTCAACATGACCTTTCAGGATTTTGCCCTTTCCTTGCACTGAGGTACATATTTTTTGTGGCAGTGCTCCCCGCGTGCTCGGCACTTTTTCTTTTTTTATATATGTAAAACTCGACAACTTACTTGCTTATCAAAGAACATATGAGAATTTAGAAACTATTTTATCAAGAAATACCTTCGTGGAATACCTAGTGATTAATCGATTTTCATTTAATTGTTAAATCTTTGAACGTAATGCTATTATTTGTATCTTCATATGTAAAAAACTGTATATTATTCTAATAACTCGAATTAATTGTTACGCGAAATGAATTATTTTGCTTTTTAAATCTACCGACTATTTTTTTAATATCCTAATCTCTCCCACTCCTGAGAAAAGGTCTCCCCCATATTATAATGTAAGTAAATATATTGTATTGCTTTTTGTGCTGCATAATTTTCTCTGATTATCGCTATGGTTCACTGAGAGGTTATGCTTTTAGCATTAAGTCCGCCATTTGTTAAAAGTATATTTGCACTTTGGAACAATAAAGTTTAATAAAATAAATATCCTTTCAAGCTGTTGTGTCCAACCAACCACCGCTATGCCATACTTCCAGCTACTCCTTGCCCCCTATATGAGCCCAGCGTTCCAAACTTGCGTCCATTGACGATAACTATATCTTTGAGAGAAGCATAATGTTCTTGATTCTGTCACCCCTTGTGACACCATTTCTTTTACAGAGATAAATAATAAAATAAAACCGGCTCAGTGCGAGTCGGATTGGCGCACAAAGGGTTACACCACCATTATTTATAAAAAATCACGTTTGTTGTATGGGAGCCCCGCTTAAATATTTATTTCATTCTGTCTTTAGTATTTTTTGTTTTAGCGGCAACATAAATACATAATCTGTGAAAATTTCAACTGTCTAGCTATCATGGTTCTTAAGATACAGCCTGGTGACAGACAGACAGACGGAAGGACAGTGGAGTCTTAGTAATAGGGTCCCGTTTTGACCCTTTGGTTACGGAACCCTAAAAATATACCTGTATTTATTGTTTCTTGAAAAATGGCCTTTATAGTAACATGGCATAAGGAGCTTCTTACAACTAGCTAATGACAATAGCTGATGATTAAGGTATGCATTTGTATCCCGATAGTCCCGATATATGTATCAGGACCCGAGATAACAAGACAACTATGTGTCTTACCAACATCATGCTGAATATACTAAATCATTATTGAAATGTCCTTCCACCTACTCGTATAATAGTTTTAAACAGCACTTAGCCACAAAGGGCGACATTGTCAAGCTGTGCCCGCTATTAGGCTCCGGTCTGTTGTTAATTAAGTCTGGAACGGCAGCGTCATGTATGCAATTAGTAGGTGGCAGCTGTCTGCCCGATATTGTTGATAGGACAAAGAACAGAACATGTTGATGTTATTCATTCTTGTATATGTATGTATGTATTGCTTTCCTACATTTATGTTAAATTCTACACCTACTTCAATCTAATCAGATCTTATATTTTGAACGCTCTTTTTTTATCTAACCTTAGTTTACGATTCAGTTATGTATTTGCCATCAAACAATAACAGAACTTCAAATCTCTAGATATTGGTCTGCTTAAGTAGGTCTGAATTTTATTTATAAACACTTTATTGGTCCCTAATAAGGAATTATTAAGACTTGGCGGACTTATCTAGTGCTCAAACTTACTTAGGTTAGGTTTGACTTCCATTCACTGAAACTTTTCCAATCCATCTACGTCATCAAAAAACAAACTGTAAAAACAAAACTCGTACTATGAGCTCGAAGATAAGCTTCATGTTCAGTATAATAATAAAAATAGATAGGCTGTATCTTTTTGTAGCAGCCTGTATTCCCTACGTGCAGAGAATTCTTTGCTTAATTAAAATTTGCTCCTTCCACGTATTGCATTAAATGTAATGGAAGTTTGCGGCAAAACAACAAACCCGTTACAGCAAGACTGAGCCAACGTATAATTTTAATTTAGCTCATTATTTTTTGTTATGTTAGAATTCGCAGAACGTAAAAGATACTATATTTTTATTTAACAAATACGGTCCTAAGCAACTTGCTTCTTTATATTATTATTAGTAATTATTAGGAAGATGATGATGAGTTTGACTATACTGCATAATACCTATGCGATACAAAAAACCCTCATTCCATGAACTCTTATAAAATTCTTAAGTACTAATAAATCCGATATTTTCCAACAAGTCAAATTAGATACTTTTCAAAACGTCAAAATAAACAGTTTCAATGGGATTGGTATGAAATACTGGGTAATGACGTCACAGTTTCTTAGAGTCAAATAGCGCTCTTATTACCAGCTTTTCTACAATAATAAATCTAAAATCGCGTCAAAATGGATATGTTCAAAGACAAGTGACATTATTTTGCGACGTTTTATTTTTTAATCCGAACAAAATAATTTAATTTCGATCTAGGAAAATACCCAATTACTCTTCCGGCAATGAAACTTGATAGCATCCAGAAGACATTATTGGTAAAGTTTATCGCAATGGGAATCAACTACTGTTAACACAAAAACAAAACAATGACAAATAAATAGCCAAGTGCGCGTTCCTGGTCAAGCTCAGAGTAGAGATCTGAAGTTACACGTTACAACATGGGGACTTTATTTTGCAGAATTTTAACCTGTTTGGTAGTAACTATTTTTAACAAGTTGCAATTTCATCTTTGTAATTGTTTTCTAAGTATTATGTATCTTGTACAAAATTTTCCAGGTCAAATTACTTACACACTCTTTGATAAGTCAACGAACTGTTTATAGAAAAATGCGTTTTTTTTTATAATGTGATAAAAGCAATAATACTAATAAATATAAATAATTCCGCATTTTCTAAAGATGTAAAACCATAAATTATTTTTATTTGCTTTCTCGGTTAGCATAGAGATCTAATATCCCATAAAAACATCAAAGTTTTATGGAAGCTTTTCCCATCCCCATGCGTTTGTCTCTGAAACCTAACTTGAAATCGACAAGACTAACATCTTTTTATTACTTACTAAGTACCTCAAAAAAATTACATGTTCCCTTTGTTGTTATTTATGTTAATAAATGCACTAGCAGCACGCATGGGTTGGAGTGATGAAATTAGTCTGCAATATTCATATTGCCTGCTTCAATATGCAGACTACATTTCTACAGAGAGTTCCACCGAGGTACGTTCCATTTGAGTTTTTAATAAAATAATAAGAGTGGTAGATTGTAGCTGAATTATTTATCGACAATGTTGTTAGCTGTGACTTCGTGACGTCACTTTATCCAATCGTGTAGATTACACTTTTTGATATTTCATATTACATATTCCGTATAAAATAATGCGAGTGACGGATTATAGCATTTGTAGCTGAATGTTTTATAGAACTATCGGCTGCAATTCAATTACTCTGCCTCATTTATACAACTCCGTTTTCTATATACATACTTAAATAAAATACCCAATAAACACTGAAGTTTGTACGTTTGGCCCTGACCTTTAATTTAGTCTCAATCACTCAGCCAAACACTTAGCACTACACACAAAACATATATGCATAAGCATGTATATTTCTGAATTAATTGTGAAGTTTATGGGTTATTCTGAACAATACAACTTCTCAGTAGAGTAAAGAGAGAGCTACCGTGGGACATTCTGGCGCTAAGATTTATGAGGGTAAAAAAAATATTTTGTTCGGCTCTACGGTACGTCAAAACCAAAGAGCAAAAAAAAATTTATTTTCCCTATATCTTTGGTCAGAACATATTCTTGTCGATGGTTCTTATCTATGGTTTATGGGAAGTGACTCTACAAAAAGCCTTGTATAAAATTGTTACTCATAAAAAGATTCTAGTAGATTTCATAGATTTTATCGAAAAAGAAGCAAAATAATTTGTCAGTGTCTAAATAAGTCATTTTCCTTACAAACCAACCGTCATAACTTACAGACCTTTGGCAGAACCTCTTACAAAATTCAACCCAAGTGTCCAGACTTACAGTCCAACTTCGAACAAACAAGTGAACTGGTCATTTAGTATTTAGGCTGATTGTATCCCTCGGGCAAGAACTTTGGCGAAATTCATTATTTAACTCCTACGTTGATACTTCATTCGTAGTTACTGCTAAGTTACTCTATTTAATGGAATATATTAACAGTGTGTTTTACAAAGCAGTTTATTTACACAGTACACACACCATATTAATATCTTTAGGAAAAGAAAAATTTAATAAATATCATACGCATGAACTAGTATGTACTTACCTCTAACTGTTGCTTTCTCTTTACAGGACCTAAAAAACAAACTTGTATGTAATTTATAGGCAACTAGGCGAAGATCAATCTATATAATGACGTACCTAATAACGTGCCTTACATTCTAAGCTTGCATTTATTGTATTTATGTGTCTATGTACCTTTCATAAATCCTTAAGTACATAATATAGATCAATTACATACTTAACTTAAACTCTATTTGGTTTTAACGCAGTCGAGTCAAACTGCAAATAATAAAGTCAATTCTGAACTATAGATTTAATGCATTTCCAATTGCAGACTGGGGCCATATTTTAGAAGTTTCGATAAAACATCTTTAGGGGATCCATTTTCTTTATCCAAAATCTATTTTGGTCATTTGCAAAGGGAAAGGTTGGGAAAGTCGAAGGTTGCCATACAATTCTTAGAATTATGCTAACAGTTATTCTCATGATAGGATTTGAATTGGAATTGGTATTTCCCCAATGAAGGTCTTTCTTGATATTAATCTACTATTTTACGAAAAAATATGATGTACCTTTTCTTTTATGGCTATGAACAATAGCAAGAACTTACGAGTATATAGATATTTCATTTGAACGATTTATAACAGATATCTCAAAATTTTTACAAATTAACGAAATACGCAGAAGACAGAATATACTATTGTAGAAAAATATTAAGATTGCTAACCCTATTTGTAATTTTTTATAAGGACATATGAAGCATGTTTCTAAATATGAGTTTTAAATTAAAAAAAAAACATGTTTAAACTATTAATTATATCAAATTCTTCAGTCTAACTATTAATAAACATTGGTAGCAAATTTTATAAGTAAATTACCTACCTTCTGCTTTTATGTTATCGATATACATTGTAAGGCCCCACTTTGCTATACAGCCTAGCCTACGTCATAAAAGTTGCAAAGAAAATTATAAATAATTGAAAAGGGGAGAATGTAGGACAGGCGGTAAATGATAGCAGGATATTGGGGTTAATGCGGCTCGCGTGTGCACAATATCGATTGCGGACATTAGTGACACAGAAGAGTCAACTTTAAAGTAAGGCCTGCATCACACAGTATACTTTCAGCCTTGCATCCAATGTATAGGTATGCGAGCGAAGTTCTCCGAGTGTACTTAAACGATCCGGCTTTTGTGTGTTTGTGCGAAGATAACTTGAGTATATATCGGTGCTTGATAAAATTTGGCAGGCGAGTAGATATGGCCAGAATAATTTTCAAGTTCCAAAATGAGCCATATCGGTCAAGAGGTTGTCGAGATATGGGGTTCGCGAGTTCACAGTTCGGGGCAACAACTAAGTAAACAAATAAGTTTAAGGGGAGAAAACATTTCGGATACATAACAATAAATTTATCTTTTGTAATTAAAGTCTTCTATTATTTGACGATCATTATCTTTTTGTGTCGTTGTTCATTTTTTTATTTGTTCCTTCCAATACGACGCCACTTTAATGTTTAGTACATCAATCAATCAACTTTCACATTTATACAAATTATGGCGTTCCAAACTTCCCTTTAAAATTTAAAGGGTCATTTGATTTTTTGCCAACCTGTAAACCTTGTTTTTATTAAAACGTTTGCTTGAACAAAACCTAGTTACACCCAAACAAAGTTAAAAGAAAAAGAGGGGCGCGAGAGAAAATTCTTTACATTACTCAAAGTTGGATACTCGCCTAGTTTTTCTATTAAACTCGACAAGTTTGCCAAACTGCCTGCGACTTTTGACTCGCGAGAACTTGGAAAACCAATTTAATATTAAGGAAACATTACGCTTTTGCAAATTATAATTTTAAGTCTTGTCTGTTTCTATGTTAGTTTCTGTGCAATAAAGAAATTACCTACAAATAATCAAATAATTCTGGATTAAACACCTAACAGTAGATAGATAAGTTTAAGTTTTAAATATTAAAGAACATTATTGTGACAACAAATATCGATTGCTTTTTAGTTTAAATCGCATCATTTAGAAACTACTTAAGTAATCATTAACATCAAAATTTTTCATGATTTCGTGAAAATTATGACCCTGGAAGATTCGCATTCTTTTCTGTAAAGAGTATAGTGAGCATAGTGAGCCAGTGTTGCTTCAATAACACAGAGGACACCTTGAGATAAGCCTAGACCAATTTCCACCCCTTCAAAATTATATTCTATTGGAAAATCACCACATTCATCGTCATTCACCACCACACTTCTTTCCAGTAAAGCACCAACGATGATCCGCGCAGTATGGAGGTGAAGAAGTATGAGAAGCCCGGCAGCTTGTCGCCAGTGAAGCCGGTGCTGAGGAAGGACGAGGACGGAAAGACCTCACGATCTAGCAGCAGGTCGGAAAAGGATCTAAAACTACCACCAGAGAAGTCTCCCAGTGACGACGGCACGAGGAAGGAACGGCGGCTATCCAAAGCCAGTGACGGCTCTAAAGACACCTTTGAAAGGTAAGGAAATGTTTGTTTTATACATGTTCAACTGGAATCGAAACTACTAGAGAAGCCAGGGACGAAACTGCGAGGAAGCACGTATAACGTATGTAGAGTAGATATCTAATGCACACGGCTGTTCTAAGGACGAGTTTGTAAGGTACCTCTAGGTATATATGTTATCATTGCCAAATTGACTCTGCAGTTTATATTCTATAGATAAAGTCCAGCAGTTTATTTTGATTTCTCACAACAAACACTAGTTTGAAAATAAAACAAAAGACCAGAAAATAACTAAAGCAATCGAGGATCGAGTCAATAAATAAGTGTTCCTAGTAATTTACAATATTTTCATCAAGTTTCAAAAAGGTTGGTGTGAAAAAAAAATGATAAAATTTAATTTGAGTGTATTTCTGAAATAAAATTATAAAATTAAAAGTTATATAATGTTATTTCAGAAATACACTCAAATGTACACCTAAATCAAAGAGTAGATAAAAAAAAAATTTTTAATTACAAAATTCTGTGTGTGCTGACTGAAACAGATGTAGATGATATTCAAAATGATGAAAACGAAACATTTTCTAGAAATATTTTTCACTTACTTCATCTCAAG
This sequence comes from Acrobasis suavella, assembly GCA_943193695.1. NCBI lineage: Eukaryota > Metazoa > Arthropoda > Insecta > Lepidoptera > Pyralidae > Acrobasis > Acrobasis suavella. The sequence goes on from OW971928.1 coordinate 39,971,661, forward strand.
AAGCGACACTATGGAACAAATTACAGAAATATATTTTGCATATTTCTTTGCTGATTTTTGCGACGAGAATCATTTTTGCAATTTTCTTATTTCTTGCAAGCTGCCTTCTAAATTCATTGTTTGTCGACACAAAAAAACACCAATTCATATCACGGGAAAATTCCAATAGAGGGTGGGTAGTAAAGCGTGTACCTTGTGCGTGACAGAAACTTCATAAAACAAAAGTGGCCGAAGTGGATCCCGGGCAAAGTTGCTTAACTTATCAAAAGCTATTACCTGATCCATCGATCATCCACTGAGTGATGGATTCGTGTCGATTTCATGTTGCCTTTATTACTGTTACAGCTGTAATTGCTGGGCTGTTTGTTTGTTAATTACTTTACTATTGATTTTAACGAACTTTAATCGATTTTCAAGGTTTGTATTTTCAATATAATAAAAATATCTAAGTGCTAGCTTTAACCTGCGACTACGTTTATAGATCAAATTTCAAAAATGTAGTAATAAGTAGTAATGTAAAAAAGTTAAGTACCTACTTACAAAATTTTAAGGGGTTGTTTAATCCATAACTTTGATCAACTTATACCTGAGAAAAAAATGTTCTTATACAAATTAAAGATTCAATGTGATCTAGAGTTACTACAAAATAGGCAAAGAATTTTTTTCGTATCTATATATACATTTATTTAAAGGGAAAAGTTGTTCAAAATTATGAGCTAAATGACAAGTTTTAATACGTGTATGTACTTAATTAAAAAGCACTATGTGTACGCACAAGATCTATTACACAGTATATCTAAGTCACCTACCTACGAGTACAATATGCCAACGATAACCTATTAAACTTCGTGATTTATGTGCGCCCACATACAATGACAGAGACAATGCTGCGGATTCTTGATCGAACTATCTGATATAAGTGATATAATCTGAGGCCTACACGACTTAAATATCCCTTGGAACCATCTCATGAATTTCAGTTTGTATTTGAACATATCGCAGCTATATACCTATAGCGGATGAATAGACATATAAACAACAATTTCAGTATATTTTGTAAGACTCTGTATATGACCCTGATGTAGGTAACTATATAAAGGGTATCTATCTATCTAGACTACTCTCAGCAATATGACTGAAGGCAACGGGAATCGTTTGTACAGTTTACAAAAGGGCTCTTACATTTGCATGAGCACCGAGCACCTGATCCTGCCCCAGCTTGTTCTGCCTCGCTTTTGTTATTCGATCCATACTTCTTGCCTATATAACTATTTCAAAGAGTATCTTGTTATGCGTGATGCTTTGGTTTTCTGAGGTATTTCGGTATTATAATCGTCTCATCCACTCTCCCTAAAAGATTCGTGATTAGGTTAAATTTTATGGATAACGTTGTTAGTGAAGTACTAGTGCCTACATTATACGAACTGCGGTAGGTATATAGAGAGAAAGTTCAAAGAAAAACTCAGGTGTATAATGGATGACTTGATAGATAGAAAAGATAATAAAAATGTGTGTTAACATCTTTTCAAGGGTTGTCTGGGAGATCTAGCTGTGTGTTTAAAGATTGTATTATATTATACATATTGTATGAAGAAGGGTAGAGCGAAATAGAAGAGGCATACGAGTACCTATCAACTTTGTTGCAATTCTCCCAACTGTGTAGAGCATTACTTTCGAAAGATAACATGGCGGAACTTTTTGTTAACTTTGATGTTTACCCGTTGATAACGATTTAACAGTCACCTTAATATATTTTGTAACCTAACAAACATATTTACTAAATATGGCAATCACTTGGATTGCCATATTTAGTAAATGTCCATGACTGAGTGGAAGTTCAGAATTCAAAAGGGCAGGATACGAATCCTAACGTATCATTGTTAATACCGTTGGATTTCTGAAATGTGCAGATCATGGTAATCTTCCACGTTAGGGTAAATACTTTTTATAATCATTCAAGTTATCAATGTTAAAACTAGAAACAGACAGAAAACTTCGTGAAGCATGAAACTAGAAATGCACAAATTGGACTTTTCCCGCCATGCGGCTGTGGGCTGTATGGTAATATGCTGCTCAGTTTTAGCAACAGTCAGATTCTGTTGTTTTTATATGGAAAACCTTAAGCCCAACTGGTTAATCAATTTTCTTTGATGCTGAAGTACATTGCTTTAAGTCCCTCGGGGCCAAAAAGTAGCGATTCAATTCCGCCAAGCGTGCAAAAAAGTGACATCCTGACCAGGGGCATTATACACACACCTCAGGCAGTGAATTTTACATACAAGTACCGTCCCTCGCCTGCGGTTCGAATGGCTAATTTTCTGATCTGAGCATGATCTAAGGCTTTCTTTCTATTCTTTCACATCTACTATATTTTTTTCTATTCCGATTATAAGAAGATTATGGAAAGTGAAAGTAAGTCTATTCTAAGACGACGAAGCATTAAAATAATTAATTAAAATAATTTTTTACAGACAAGACTCCAAGTCCACTTCCCTCGCAAGCCCCAAAGTCTCCCGCAAATACTTCACCAATTGGAAGCAGGCATGTGACAAGACCAAGGACAAGACCAAAGAGCTGCTGAAGCGGTGGCGGACCCTGCCGGAAGCGGAAGCAAGCGAAGTGCAGATGCAAGCCGGAAATAGCGAGGAGGAGAAGAATCACGGGTGGAGCGTGCATGTGTGGAGTGAGTAGCAATGACACCTATTAATATTTTTTTTACAATTTTGGGTTTTCTGTATACCATTCCACTAACAGGTGGTGCGAAATAGGACAGCAGAACAAAAATTAAGTTTTTTGTGTACTTCTGGAACTTTTACTATGGATGAGAGCTCGGTTAGTGAAAAAACAAAACTCGATTTAACCCAAGTTAAAATTCACGTAACTCGGGTTGAACTCGCGTTAACAAGATGGAAGAATTAATGTTTCTTTAAAATTTTTGCCAATTTATTCCCCCACCTTCGCATTAATAGTAAAAAAAAATTAGAACAGACTAATTATATTTTATATGTTTTAATTCTTTCATTTTTTATATTATTTGTTTATAATGTATTGGAAAAGTTATACAAACTAAAGTAAAAAAGGAAATTATAGTTTGAAATCGAATCATTTATTTACGTATTTAAGGTTCGAATTTTAATTTTTTTAAATATTTATATTTATTATTTATAAAACTGTGTAATTATACAGCAGTCTTCTCAAAATAAAATCAAACTAAAAAAAACTACAGTAATAACCGGCACTTTAAAGTTAAACCACAAACGCAACAAACCTACATAAATGTGACACTTGTTTAGTATAAATGAATATAGTCTCAAATGATCGGCAAACTTCGCTCCATGTCGGTTTCATTCTTTTAAACTCGAGTCAAAGAGAATTCAATTCGAGTTGGTACGAGATAAGCCCAACTCGAGTTAACTCGAGTCAGTTACTCGAGTCGATCATCACTAAGCTGGGTGGCCTGGTGGGAGTGTGCATTTTAGCGCTCTTGCAAGTAGAGCGATAGCGCGAGCGTAGTCTGCAATTGGATGGGTGACTACAAGTGGCATAAAAATTTCTCGAGCTCCTCCGTGCTCCGTAAGGCGCGTATAAGCTGTTGGTCCCGGCTTTCACCATTGTATGGCAGTCAGCAAGCCATGTCAGATGCCTTTAGGCAGCTTGAAAAGTCTGACTCTAATGTTGGCCATTTACACACACGAAAAGCAAGCAGTTACCTAATATCATGTTTTTCTCTTACTGATTTAAGTCTCATATATTATGCCCACCTATTAAATTAGACTTAATGAAGTTAAATAATTAAAAATAAATATATGCATGACGTAACTATAAGGTTGCATATAAGTACCTGAAATAATGATTCGTCCTGTCAATATGAACAATATTTTCCTTTAGACAGAAGCTGAGATCCAAAAAAAAACGTCATTGCCATAGAAATTGTTCAATCCATTGCACTGAAAACATTGTATCTGTTCACTAACGTACTAATAGATAGGAAAAGAAAAATAAGACGTCTGAGTGGTTAAGTTTCTTCGTTGTTTCTTATAAAACTACAGGCACGGAGCATAAATATTTGTTCAAACTCCGCTGTAAACTGCGAAAATCGAAATTAATTTGCTGAAAATTCAATTTGAACTCGTTGGAAGTTTCAATCATACGTAAGCCTAAAAGCAGGATGGCTGTAACTCATTCGTCAAACAATCTAGTGGTGTGTGCAATGGCGATGATATTTTATCGACTTAATTACACTGACGGCCGATGTATAATCACGTCGTCCTTAGTGTTGTCACAGGAGTGGACATTTTGTGCCTCACAGAATGCTACGAGTAAAGAGATTAACCACACTCCTGGGATGTACCTTTGTATTTTATTATTTATTTAATTTATTTCTAACAGTTTAACAAAATATATTGTTAAACTATTAACAAATAAACTTAATTTACCTACGCCCATAAAATATTTAGGTTCAGTACAGATCCTAAAATGTTACAAACATAAATATGAACCTAAATGGAAATAGTGCGTGTTAGTGTTTAATTTTAGTGATCTTATCGTAAATGTATGCTAAAATTGTACTTTATTGCCTTAGCTACAGCTTATTGTAATGTTACGAGTATGTTCAATTTTTAATATATGAGGATAGGTTTGACATGACAGGACATAATAGTACATTTCGAAATATCTAATGAGGCCTAATCGGTTTCGTAATTTAACCAATAATAATACAAGCTTTTGGTTCTATTTACTAAATGAAGCTGACTAGCAGTGGACGTCACACTGCTTAAATGATGATGATAATAAAAAAAATCATATTAAGAGCATAGATTCAACGTCTGCAAATGGTTTTTAAATAAATACTCATAACAACATCGAGTATTTATATTCCTACTTACTCTTATATAGCAATCTACTACTATTTTTTTCACCTACTTTAAATTTTCAGCAAACCGTAACGTCAGTTAGTACTTATCCACCACAAAGTAACTTTATAAACTGTAAGTATATAAATGCTTATAAAACGAAACTTCCAAAGATGAGGATCATACGATCACACACAATAAGCACGTATTGTTTCTTTACATCATCTTGATAATATCGATTGTTATCGCATCCCTAACGACAAAGCGGCTAAGCGAACAGAATTTGCTTGCTCTATCGCCTCGTTGATGGAATGGCGGTGCGAAATCTTCTTCATAGATTTGCTCGTACAGTTATTGCTTTATGCAGCGGTAATAGTGGTGAAGTCGCAATGAATTCGGGCAGCTTGATGTAATGTTGACTGTACAGTAAATACGATAGCATAGCATTATTGAAAGAGTCAAATGTCAAAGCATCGCAGGTTCTTTCTTTATATTAGTTACCTTAAAAATAAATCATTGGGTGTTATCTACTTCATATTTAAATCGAAACTTGGCATTAATGGCAAAGTACGCAACATGTTAAGGGAGATTTCATTTCTTTTTCATTTTATCTGTTGCTTTTTTTGTTTTTGTAGTATACTTAACCTACACAGGTATCAGATTCAAGTAACTGTAAGGCATCTTCATGATGATATTTTTACAAATTTATCGATAAACACACGCGTATTCCCATACGTCAATATGCGTACACTTACCTACTAGCAACCAAACTCCAATCATATCGCAGGTAAAGGTGTATAATATAGGTACACGATATGGATACTCCGGTAACCTCATTACATTTCGGCGTGCGTACTTGGATAACGCGGTATTTGCGAGCTACATTGCCTACATTTCCGTCTTTCAGCTCAGCTCACATTGGTCGATGTTACCAGTGACACATCCCATTCGCGCAATGGAGAGAAAACGGGACACTGTATATTCGCGCGCATATTCAACAATAAAATATTTTCTGCGTATACCCAGCTTCACTTTACTGATACATAGTTTAAAGCTAACAATTGAAATACCTAGCTGTCCACATATGAGTTATTATATGGCAAAATATCGCTCAGAATCCAAGATCCACTTCAGGTCGCTGAACCAGCGGAGTAAGTGACCCCATATTTTTAGAAACATACACTGCAAATTATAAGCTATTAATTCGAGCCTAAACTCTACACACACGCGAACAAGTTATATCTATGTTGCATAACTTGGCATTATTGGGATAGAAAGCAAAATGTTAAGGAAGATTTTATTTATTTTTAATTTTTTCAGCAGCTTTATTTTGTTTTTGTTGTGTTATTGTCCTATAAAACTAGGTAAATGGGTCTAACTATAACCAATTTATACTCGCTCATTCAATACTCATCTCGCATCCACTCAACCAATATAAGCTAGGCTTCAAAGTTCACGTCACGCCCAGGTAATAGGTATTTCAAAGCATCAATGCGTCAACGTTCGGGTCCCGCTCCCAACTTTGTTGCCGAAAATTTTGAACATAGTTTAAATAAGTTGAACTCTGAAATTTGTTTTGGACAGCAAAAGCTTTACAGTGTTTATTTTTTTGCTTGATTAGCTAGACTTATATCACTGTGCCTGAAAAGGAAAAATGCATGCTTTTAATTAATAAAAATATCGCCATAGATGCTCTCTTACATTATGTAAATAAAATATGTTATCTATCTACCCCAGTACAATATAATGAAATTTCCCTTAATATGAACATTTTCACTAATGTTTTATCGATGTAAAACATGGGAGGATTGTGATGCTGTGTATTATTAAATTCGACTTTGTTTTTATGCTGGTAATCGCTTTTGAAATATCAAAACAATTATCGAAATGTCAGAGCTTGGTTGTATGGTATCGGCAAAAAGTTGGAGTGGTTTGTAAAATTGGACCGTTTTTGTGTCGGAACAGCGATGTTGAAATGCATAACAAAACGAATGCTGAAGAATGTGAAATGATAATGGATGAGGAGTTTATTTCGTTTTAGATACATTTGTAGCGTATATCTTTAGCAAGGATCTATTTTTTCATAGTTTGATAGGTAAAGACAGACAGACAAAATTGTTCACTTTCGGGGACTAAATCTCCCCAAAAATTATTACACGTTAAAAAACAAGATGAAAAAACAACTAGTATTTTTAACAGAAAGTTCAGTCTATGATGCTGTAAATAACATTCCACGAGAAAATACGGCAAAATACGAAAAACAATTGCAAGTTAATTTTGCTACGAATATCCAAAAAAATCTTCATGGTAGTCCGGTCAATTTAGACCAAATAACAGTAGTGAAGTTACATTAATTTCCAACAAGCTAAAAGTTAGTATAATTATTGAAAACATTATTATAAATAAAATTTTAAGATCCCCATCATTCCCGTACCTGCAAAAAAAATTACTCAAGGTCAAAAAAATGAGTTTTTTTTGCGATTTCCAGAAAAACGGTAAGTTTTATCATAAAATTACCCCAGACAAAAATTGTAGATCATAAAATGATAGTAGTGACATAAACTCCCAACAAGCTGATATACTAAATATCAGCTTGCTGGGAGTTTATGTCACTTTGAATGTCTAGATTGACCAGACTAATGTTGTTTGTCACAGAGAATCCGTTTCGTTTCCTGCTGCCTTTTTATCGTTGAAAGTTGTAATTTGAAATTTTAATTATTCACAAATATAAGTTTTCTCTGTGAAAGAATGTTAATTGGTTGACACGACTGTTTCAATAATAGATATGGTGCTTAATATGGTGTGATGATATTTCGTGACTTAAAACGCGAGCGGTGACTTGTAAAACTGTACGTTTTATGTGTCAGTTCAACTCCTAAGTTGAATAATAGCTCTCCAGAGATTTTACCAGAAACTGATGACTTGTTTTTATTCTAGTAATTGCTTTTAAAATCGTATACAATAAAAGTGCCAGTGCTCCTAGTGTTTGAGATTGGCAAAAGTTGTCTTATTTTGTGATCCTTTTTGTGCGAGAAACGATGTACACGAAATTCCGTGTAACATTGAACAATAGCTACTTTTTGAATAACAAGAGAAGATTTTAATGTTTTATGTTATGAGTGTTATGACTTTCACTGTTTTTACTAATCGTTTATTTTTAATTAGTAATATTTCGTTCAGATTGATGAAAATAGAAACTTTAATTATAAAAGCAGAGGAAATGGATATTCAAAAATAAGTAAATTTGTGAAAAAGTTACCACTATCCCTAGGGTTGCGTTTACTTTTGTAATGAACACAATTTATCTAGTTCTTCGAACTTTATAGTTTGCCGAGTGCGCAAATATGCGAAATCCTCCCTGGAGGATGTTTCACGGCAGTTCTTTAGATAAGAACTGCTCACAAGTTCGTTTATTGAGCCCTTGATAAAGACTAGGTGCAAATCCTGCCTGAGTCTAAAACATTTTTTTTGTAAAAACACGAAAACAAATCAGAAAAACCCCCACGCCGCTAACGATATCTATCATTGCGGCGCGCCGTCGAAACATGTTTATATTTTAAACCGGTGTTAAGGTCGCTCTAAGTGAATATCGATTTCTATAAAAACTTATTTTATATTACAATACCACGCCTTGCCATGTCGCGTGTATTAATCATTCAGCATTGCAGTAACGTTTGTGGTAATCACTCCATTCCGACTAAATCGATATCTATTTACGTTGGGCGACTGGCACAGAACTAATCGTGGCATGCCCCATATTGCAAATAACTTAGGCAATAGAAGAATCAACTCGTATACGAATACAGTGGGTACATAAAGTACTTCACTTTTATCAATCCGAACTTACTAAGGAACCAACCCAAAAACATGGCGACAGAAATTGCAGTGCACCAAAATAAAAGTACGCCATAGTAAATTTATAACGGCCATGGCAGGCAATAGACATATTGCCTCTCCGTTATAAAATTTAGAAACTGATTTCGGTTCTATTGAAAATTGATGATATACATTATAAGTATGTTCACGGTTCATTATCTCGCTTTCGTTTGTTTTTCGTGTGTGTAAGTGGTCAACACTGGCGTCAGATTATATCTCTATATTTCGATCATACGTATAGTTTCTGGATGTGTCGCATTTCTACCTTCCTTTAGTTTGTTTTTTATTTTAGTTCCAAATGGATCAATGCGACAGCGGTTATGGTTTTCAAACACGCAACCTGCCGTCGCCGATGCTGCCGTCACCAGTTAGAAAATGTAATAAATTAGGCTGACTTTTATGCTGGTCTCTGAGAAAAGAAATAGTATACAATATATCAGTAAGGAAATTGTCTATAATATATTGGTTTCCGCGTTGATCGTAAAAGCCGATCGACTGAATAGGTGATAATGAAACATGTAATTAGAATAATTACGTGTAATTATAATAATTACGTAATTCTTAGTACCACGAAAGACCAGCGGCATGATGTGAAAGTGGCTTTTGGGTCATATGGCTCTAGTGTAGAAACTGTCTCGTAGAGACACAGATGATTTTTATCTATTAATGACTCGGAATTATTGCGAGTGAAAATCTACCTAAAATCGAACTTTCCACACAAATGGGCCGATCAAGCCATTGGAGAATATTTATTTAAATAAAAAAATAGCACCTATCATTGATATGATGGAAAGTGTGCAATGCTACGCTCTGTAGACTCGCAGCGAACGTACTTACTTCTATAACAAGTATGTGTGACGCGCGTATTTTTATCTGTTATTATGTAACATAATAATAGATAAAAATACGCGTGTGTTCTTACACGCTATTTTCGTTAACAAAGGCGACGGCGTACTTCGGACGACGCATCGCGGCACAAAGTTAGAACCGCTTACTCGGCATATTGTGTCCCTACATACCCATCAAGAGAAACGTAATAACCCCAAAGTTTTATTACTGAGTCCCATTGACCACCTTCCGTCTCCATGATCAGACCTTGTGATCAGACCAGAAGTGCTTATCAAGAAAGACAAATCAAACAATTTCTACTCGATAAGGTTATAATGTTTTATAACTGAATTCTGACGAATATCTTCCGGCTCCATCATCAAATTAGCTCATTGACTCCGTAAAATTGTATTGTCATTCTACTTACATAAGTATTCAAAATTTCAGTTCGATCGGATGATGATAACTGGTTGAAAGTTGAGTCGCAAGATTTGACTTAAACAAACAAACATAAAAGATAAATTACAAGAAAAAAAAAAGCTTGTAAAATAATAAATTACCATTTATCGCGTGTATATTGACTGCGCACAACGCTACGTCACGCTACGGGACAAAGTGCCCTGACACGACAAAAAATTAAGTGCGTTAGTATCTTTGTATCACCACATCTCCTCAGCTTTAGCTAGTTTTTCTGTCGTGTCCTTGCGTCTATTTTCATCCGCATTAGTCCGTTAGTTTTTATGAGAATTGACGATCACAACACAGTTTTTTTGTGTGTAAGTGATCAACACTGGTGTCAGACTTTTCAAGTTGCCCATAGTCAAGGCAAGGCATCTGACATAGTTTGACGACTGTCATAAAATGATGACAGCCGGGACCAACGGCTTATACGTGCCTTGCGAAGCATGAAGGAGCTCAAGAAAATTTTATGCCACTTGTGGTCACCCATCTAAGTGCGGGCCAATCCCTGTGTCGCCTTACTTGCGAAAACGCTAGTAATGCGCGCTCCCGCCGGGCCATCGAGCTCCTCACGCACAGTGTGTATATTACAGGACACTGTTAAAAGATAAAACGCCCACAATGACTAGATATTTTGCCGTACATAGTGTACCAACATACTGTCCATAGGCTCCTGAACAAGACATCGATTATATAATCCAACTCAAAAAATACAAAGGCAACCCGACAGACTTGTTCACCCCACCAAACGACGTAATCCGAAGAAAGCAGAAATCTATGTTAGATTTGTTGAACTAATATTACCTAGTTTATACGTTTAAATAAACAAGATACTAGTTTACTTAGTTTCAAAAAAAATATATACCGTCGTAAAAAATCAAGGGTCAACAGCAAATAATGTGTATAATTTTGAAATTAGATTTTTAAGCACTTTAATTTACGCCCCATACGGTATAGTTCGATTAATTTGGTTCTTTAGTTCATTACTATTTGATTTTTTAGTTCATTACTTTATAAAGTATACATAGCTATAGCCTACAGAGGGCGCTATCGTAAATTTAACCAGCGAACAGCCGAGACGCTACGTCATTTGTCGAAGTATCTTGAATATCTTTAAAGTTACGAGAGAACAGATGAGCATACATACACAGCAGCGAACCACATAACCCTCCTTTTTGCTTAGCCGTATTTGGGTAAAAATCTTAACTGCACCACGGACTGCACCGATCGATCACTGTGCAACGTTCAAATCTAAAAGATAAAATTTTTGTTACATAACAGTCTAAATTCACCAAGACATAACATCGCATCGCTCGTATAGCGCATGAACCTCCTATCCTATGTTCAACGTTTATTTATCTCTCTTTGTCGGTTTTCTATAGTCAGCGTGTCGTATTTTTAGGGCTCTGTAACCAAAGGGTAAAAACGAGACCTTATTACTAAGACTCTGCTGTCCATCCGTCCGTTCGTCTGTCTGTCAGTCTCAAGAACCATGATAGCTAGACAGTTGAAATCACAGTTGATGTGTTTTTGTTGCTGCTATAACAACAAATACTAAAAACATAATAAAGCAAATATTTAAGTGGGGCTCCCATATAAAAAACTTGATTTTTTAGACAATGGTACGGAACCCTTCCTGCCCAGGTCCGACTTGCACTTAGCCGGTTATTTCGTCTTGTGAAACATTTTATGGTCTGAATGTTTCTTCTTTTCTTTTGCTGTACCAAAAGTAAGCCTAATTATCATGCTGAATCAGTGTTGCAATGAGTAAACATGCTTATCATCAGCTCAGCCAGGTACATTAAGTTTACAGGAAAATCCTGTACCTGACCTTGCTCAAGGTCTCTTACCCGGTATTTATATAAATGTTTTAGGTTTACGTATATATGATACAGTATTTTATTTTATCGCAATATTTCATGCGCCTAAGAAAGTACTTTGGTAGCTCGTAAGCACATGAATTATAAATTAGGGTACTGTTTACTCAAAGTTTTATGAACGATTAAAAAGGTATTCGTTTTGTATCTCGCCTTTCAACAGGCAGCCGAAACGGCTCACCAACGAAAGGTCACTTGTTTTACAGCCGTAATCCTTTTACAAAAAGAAAATAAAATGTTACTGGGTATTATAGCGTAGTTTTACGGTAGTGTTACAGTTTATGATATCTCGGGCCGCTTAAATGCCGCCTGCTCCTTTCTAATTCAAATAAACGTGGAAACTGGGACAAAGGTAGACAAAACAAAAGTTTACTTACATACTTCAACATAAAATGGAGTATAAACTGTTTGCGCTATTCAAAAGATTTACAATTTTTGGCTGCATTTCGCCTGAAAATCTCGTAGCCTCAGACTTTTTAAAAATATCGCATAAAACCTTATCTATTCATAATTTGACCGTTGACGGCAAAGCGGTCGACTAGATTAAAATTTGAAATGTCACAGCGGCTGACAGTGACAAACTAATTTACAGAACCAGTGGGCTTTGCACGATGCTTTAGCTATTTACTGCAGTTGTAAACGCCCCGTGACATGAATATGGCTAAAGAAAAGGGCAAGGAAAAAGACAAAACAAAATCGAATCAACAAAATGAGGATAAAACAAAGAAAGAAGTGAAGCCTTCGGTTTCTGATGAAGAGGTGATACGGAAAACGAGGAGGAGTAACGTGAAGGAGGAGGGTTTTTATAAATTCAAGAACATGATGACGCGAAACGTGAAAGCACAGCCTGAACTGCAGAAAGGCAGAGTCACCAAAAAGGTCAAGAAAAGGGTCAAAACCAAGAGGTCTTAGGAAAAGTCTGGCTCTTCAAGTCGACGATTTCAGTCTTGATGGGGTTTCTTGTGAAGCCTCAAACAGACGCACTGCATGAAATTGTTCCTTGTAGTATGCATTCCAATAAATTTTTTCAAAAAATTACAACATATGTTTTAAAAGATGTGATCTTTTATGCTAAAAGGGTCGGGTTGGCAGAAATAATCATAACACTTTTTATTTAAATATATGGTGTAAACTCTAACTGGGCCCTTTTAACGTTTTTCGGGATACACACGGCTACAGCCAACGTCGTTCACTGTCTAGGCTGGCTGAATCCGCTGCCAAGTATTAACTGTATGACACAAAATACTTACACGTTATTGTGTATGTGTAAATTCTACATCACGTCACGACACACGTCTATGACGACATGGCGGCGAATCACGTAGTATTAGAATTTTCCTTGGGCGAATGGCGAATGCCATGTTGTTGATTTGGCCTTTGGATTTGCATATCAGAAAAACTATCTTATATTTGTTACCTAGTTTATCATTATAAGCGGGTATTAACTGCCAATGCCCCTACCAAATGATTAATAGACCGATAAGTAATGATAAGTTTAGGTATATAAACATTTTTACCGGAATAAGAAACATGACACACCACTTTTTTATCAGAAAACAAGACATTTTTTACCAAGAACTTGTACCTGCCTCACAAGATCGTTAATCCTTGTTGATCATTTGCTCACTTCTGTACTGAACTACGTAAGTAGACGGACAGAAAACAAAATTGCACAAAGGGCACCTGAGAATCCTAAGTTAAGAATACCGAAATAGATACAAGTAATGTCACAAACCATTATTATATTTAAAATTATTTTATTTAAGAACTAAATATGCTGATGTTTTATTGTTGTAGCGTCTCGTGAGCAGATTGTAAATGATAAGAAAGTTTTTTTAAAAAAGTACAGTGTTTAATAAGGCTCTAACGGTCGCGGGCATATTGCTCGTCTTTTAGAGCCCGAAGGTATAGGTAGATGCTATTTACGTACATAGAAACTAAACACACGTACATGTCCTTTTGAAGAAATCGACAAAATTTCAAAAGCCATAGTATTTCATAGCGCCACAAAGCGAAATATCATGTATTTGAGAACGGAACAAAAAGCGCTGCTACTGTGAACATCGACTGAAAGTCGTATCTATCGGTGGCGGATATATCCGATGTTGCGAAACTCCCGGAAATACATTTTAAGCGGCTCCGAGTATAAAGGATTTTGTCCCTTTGTCTCCTACTGACTTGTTTTAAGTACAGCAAATTCTAAGAATTTATGATGCAGTTTAAAATAGCCAAGGAATTCTTGTTGCTCCATCCAAAATCGACCCAATCCTCCTCTCATGTGAAAAGGAACTCACCTTTACACCTCGGGTGTCGTACGTAATGATGGCAAGAGACGTGATGAAATGTTGCCGATCCCCTGAGAAAGCGGCAGGGCGTTAGTGTGGGATGCCACATAGGTTGGCACACTGGCCATTCATTCATACCTATTTCTATCATTTTTCACAAAATATAGGTAAGTATAGGTATTTTTAAGGTTTTACTGTTTATTAGCAGCGATAAAACAAACGGACAAACCGGACAAACGGACAAGCCATGTTATCTATAAGCCATACAGAGTCGTCCATCAAACTAAACTCAAGCTTCAATGTAGCAGATCCAAGTAACATGTAGGAAAATCTGGACATTTTGCCTAAAATATGGGGCCAAAGGAAACTCGTCTAAAGTATTATGACGAAATCCGAATACGTAGTCTCCTGGAGACGCCATAAACCGCTATGTTTGATTCTTTCTGTGACGGGTCTGTTTGCTAGTCATGAAATATATTAATTACGAATGTTTCAATGTAGCAGAACCAACAAAAACGAAGAAAAATCTCAAACAAATGGAACTAAAGTATAAAATATGATAAAATCCGAAGCTGAGTAGCTACTGTACTCTCAAACATACATATTAATACTAATGAGGTTGCTATTGCATATTTTTGTAAAGTGTTTAGGTACTATAATGAGTAATGGATGTACATTTGTATGTACACCTGTATATGTTAACTGTAGATATATGCACCTGTGTGCACGTACTTGTACATTATTGCATTGCATGCATTTTATTACATATCTAAATACTCCAGATTAAAAGTATTTTTATAGTTGATGTGCCATCAATAAATATTATTATAATGCAATGTGACGTATAGCAGAGATATTCATATCAGATATGTACCAATCCATCATCTGGAAAAAAGTCATGCACACATATCCACCGGTAACTCGGCATGTATCAGAGATATTCAAATCGGAAATATTGATATGTACTCCAATGGAATTGTTTGGAAAAAAATCTATAAAACAGCTGTCTGGGCTCAGAGTCGCTTTCTCATGCACACGATATATCCACCGGCATCACTGGCATACATCAAGGGAAAACACCTGTACTAAGAACCGAGCTACACTAGCGTAGCATTCGTGTAAAATATCAGTTTTCTTTACTTACAACTGAATGAATAAATAATATTATGAACTTTCGTATCGCGATAGGTCTTGGGCTTACTTCGGGCCAAGTTAATGATAGAAACGAAGGTATTTTTACGCATTTCAAGAACCAACTTTAGAAAATGTTAGGGTATAACTAAGTAATGCTACTGTTAGATAATACCCGTTTATTTTGAGCTTGGAGAGTTATACCCTAACATACCTAAAGTAGGTTCTTGCGGCTCCTAATATGCGGCAGTAGTTATACCTATGTTTTATATCTAAATGGTCACCAAAGGCTATTATTACAGGCGGCATCCAATTTGGCCATATTTATCAGACCAAGGATAGATTACATGTTAAGTAGGTACGGCTCATCGTTGCCCGTGTGGCAGCGACATGGATCAGTTAAATGGGCTTCACGGTCTCTACTGCCATCTCAGCGCTGGTAGAATTTCGCGCCATGGCTCTCTTGATGACATATCCGAAGGGCTCTGGCCACCATTCACGTACCCTGTATCCTCGAACCTCGGGGTGTAGTACGTGATGATGGCAACAGACCTAATGGAATGTCGCTGGTCCCCTGGAAACGCGGCAGGGCGTTAGTGTGGGACCCCACATGGGTTGGCACACTGGCACCCTCCCATCTCAGGGGATCAGTCTCGAGAGTGGGTTCGGCTGCTGAAAATGCTGAGATCGCCCAACGGCGCAAATATAGTTCATTAAATGATGGCTTTATTTTATTATTTTAGGCTAGGGGTCTCCTTAAAGAGATCTTTCCCAGACTGATCTCTGCCGCTGGTGTTAAGAGGGCTGGCTTTTTCTCGCCCAACACATTAGTATTGCTATCCAACGGGGAAATGCGGCCAGCGTTCGTGGCACTATGCCACTTGTGCCCGATTTTACAGATTAAATCTGTAGCAGGTATTTCACTTTTTCTTTTTATTTGTAAATACTCGTATGGAAATTATTCTCTTACTTATTTAAAAATGCAATATCAAAGGTAGATAGGTATAGAAAATGTTTTGATAGATTCTATACGTCTTATTACAAACTTGCTTGTAACAACTAAATCAAGTAGAGTGATAACTCTCCTTGTGTACAGACACTATTATTCAGGCTGGAACTTTATTGAAAACCCCTGTCCGACAGGCGAAATTTACGACCATACCGATTTTACGACTTCAAATAATACGGCTGGAAACAACGCCCCAACTAAACTCATGCCTACACTTAACTGGCTTTACCTTTTCACAGATTTGTATATTTCGAGGGTCAGCTGTCCGGGGCACTCGAGTCTCTATCCTTATCATAAATAATTATAAAGTTCACTCGCTAAGAAAGTTTACATTACGTTGACTTATAACACGTCATCAGGTGAATGGAGTACAGAGCAGTGTCAGAGGGGTATCTAAGAGATGGCAAAAGGAGAAGACTGGTAAAGGCAGACAAGCTACAGGATGGGAAGACGGCCCCATGCAGACTACTGGTGCTAACTGCTAACTGGAGGAAGGTCACTAGAGGCAAAGCATACTAAATAGAAATCATTGGAAGCCTAGCCCAAGCGTCACGTTGAAATTAAAATTATTTAATATATATATATATATATATATATATATATTATTTAATATATATATAATATAAAAATTATATAATATAAATTATTTAGCGAATCAAATATTTTGATAGGACCTGACTACGTTATAATAATACAATAACTTCGTCAAATTCTAAATTACTGTAGGTAAAGTGCTACTAGGTAGGTAGTATTAATAGCTAGTGAAGCTAGCCTTCAGTTCCACCTAGCTTCATAAATACTTAGTGATATGACCCCCAAATCATAAACTCCCAGGCCCTTTAACGTGTTAATAAATACGCCATGCTTGAAATTAGATTAGAAAATCATTTAAGTAATCCTACCAAGATAAATAACCAATAACTCATGACAGTCATGACATGGATTGGTGACTAGATAATAATGTCAAAACTAAAAATAACACTGATAAATATATTAGTGAATTCTTGCTGGAATTATACAGGATGTAACAAAAATACTAAACTAATTTAAGGCTGAATTGAGTCCATGACACTGAGCAACATTCCCCAAGGAATAACAGCGATTATAAAGTTAACCGACTAACTGATCCGAGGTTCTATGGGAAGGTAATTTTTTAATATATATTTCGATATACTTAATTCGCTCGTCATAGAAAGTTGTCCAGTAACATGTACTAAATTTACCTTTCAAATAATTCCAGTATACAGGGTGACTTTTAACCACCAGCCAAATTGAAGCAAGTCCTGTCCATGATACTGAAATACTTTCCATAAAAACAATTAAGGAAAATCGAAAAACATATTCGGCTTCCCATACACATGAGCGCTCGGCTACACGGATTTTGTATGGGCGGACGAAAATGTTTTATCGATTTTAATTACTTTTTTATAGAAGGTAGTTCAGTATCAGGCCTTTGCCCAGCTGTGGGATACAATAGGCTAGGAAAAAAATGTTCACTATGACAGACTTACCTTGCTCCATAAATTAGGCTGGTGGGTAAAAGTCACACTGTAAATTGTTGGACGTTCGTTATACAGGTTAATTTTGCTGGGAGTAGCTTAATTGAAATCTTGGAAACAGAATCACTAATAGAACAAAACAAAAATGTGACAAAAAAAATGTGTAATTTTTTTTCTCCTAAAATGGCTTACCTACTGGCTTTAGTATGACTCGTCTTTCAATATAGTTAAGAGGTCCAAAATTACCCTGTACGTATATGGGTATTAAGTGTATCATAGTTGCCAAATGTCTATGTTTCATGTCCTAATTTAGAGTTCTCTGCTATAATAATAAAACCATTCGGTGGATACACAGTAACATAATAATAAGTAGCCTAAGTGCGACAATAGTGGTGATATTTCTCATCCCTAAATATATAATCCCTTATCGTATATTATGTCGCCTTTTTCATATTATCGTACATGCTAATTCGCGCGAGCGGATATACTCGTAATGCCGTGTGTACATTCTCTACTTTTATTATCATACAGGCTAAAGGTTGAACTAGTCGATACTTTTTCTATACAAATTTCGTACGGGATTTCCTCTACTGTTTGTCTTATTATAAATTTTGTTCTGTATGGATACAGAATATTAATATTAAAAGCCATTAAAAAGTTATGAGCCATCAAAGATTAGTTTATTTTTTGCTAATAAGTAATAAAAGAAGTGTAAAATCTCCAAAACAAAGTCCACACCGACGCGGCTTATTTATCGAAGATTTTAATTAACTTTTTTTGTAATCGATTAATACTGTCCTTTTTGCATAAAACCCCTTTTCCAAAAGGACTTTACGTATTTTCTACGCGCTCGGTTTACTATGAATTTAACGTGCATTTCACCTGACTGCTTCGCCCGAACACAATTTTAGATGAGATAGCAGGCTTTTAGGCCGCGCACACCTGTAACTTTGACCCCGCGACTAGTTCAACCTTAAGTAGAAATATCGTAGAGGCCTACGCAGAAACCCAGTAGGTCTACATAGAAATCTCTACGAAGAAATTTCGTAGGCGACCTACGTAGATACTACGAGCCAGTCTACGATAAAATGTTGACGTTACTTCTTAATTCCTAGGCCAACGAAATATCATATTTTATATTTTTTGGCTGTATATTGGTAATGATAAAGATTTGCAATGGCTTACAGGATACTTTTTCTTTCGAATAGTCTCATAGTTTTCCAATTACGTGTATTGGTGAGTGTAAATACGGGCTTAAAATATACGAGATAATATTTACGTATCATCATGCCAGGTCATGACGTAGGTGTGTCCGAACATACAAACTACGTCATATGTTTTGAACAGCTAATAATTTGATTAAAGGTGTTAGCTCGAATGTCAGTTTGTGGACACACCGCTCGTATATAAACCGTGGGAAAACCTGCCACACCAGTGTAAACTGAGAAACTTGTGCAAGATGTGCGACGTCGCGGTGTTGGCCAACTATCCTCTTAGTAAGTTTTCCAATACCAATTTCGCATTTTTGATTTATTGGCTTTCATTTGAGAATACTTTATAGACAGAATAATTGCAGTAAATTCTCTTTTAAAAGAAAAGTTCTCGCCCACCTTTTAAACTCCCTTTCCTCATAAAATCATCAGTTTTTAGTTCTTCTCTTCATAGCTAGATGTATATGTAAGTATTGTATAAGTAGATATTTATGCTGAAATTTATATATAATAGGTATATAATATATAGTAATATATAATAATAGTAATAGGTATATAATATATAGTAAATTGTATATTATATAGTAATATTTTATAAAGTAAGTATATATGTATTGCTTTTTTGTGCCGCATAATTTTCTCTGTTTATCCCTATGGTTGACTGGGAGAAAATGCTCTTAGCATTAAGTCCGCCATTTGTTAAAAGTATTTTTGTACTTTGGAACAATAAAGTTTGATAAAATAAAAGTACCTATAGGTTCGGATATTAGCCGCTCTTGTGTATAAGTGCACCATATGCACAAAATAGAAGTTAAATACTTACTTACGTGTTTTATTAAAGAAGTATGTAGTAGGTCGGGTGCGTTTCTTAGAATTATAAACAAATTGCAATTATCGAGTTTAAAATTTATACATAGCCAATAGATACATAGTGCATGTACAATAAATACAATTAAACAGCCATGGGCGTACCCAGGTTCTGCGCCAGGAGGAGGGGGCAAAGCAAGTTTTCTAATAAGCATATAATCAAAAAGATAAACATAAATATCTATTCTTATATAAATTCTTTATTAAACAATAGCTTTTAAAAAGTAACTTTCAAGAGTCTTTGGCAAAACAGTTTATGACGTCTTCGATGGTTTTTTTTATGTGAAAGCAAATTTTCTGGCGGTGGTTCTTGGCTACGTTTGATGAAAATCGGTTCAGTCGTTCAAAAGTTATTGGGGGAGTAAACGCTTGAAGGTCGGGGCTTTTTTAATTTGCCTGGCAAATAAAATAGCATAAAGTTCTTTTTCTTAACTTTTATCGACAAAAGTAGACAGTAAGAAGGGACGTAAATAAAATCCAAGGCTGCCCTCCTCTGCGCCACCGCCCTCGGTACTCCCATGAATACAGCAAATTATCAGAAACATATAAGGTGTTCAACAAAGTTTCATACACTGTTTTGGAAGCATACCTATTTCAGAACCAAATATGTAGAGCAACCAATTTAAATACTGATATACGTAGCTTTTTTGATATTTTATTTTCGAAAGTAAAAAGAATTGCATATAATTCATAAAAATGCTTGTCTGCCTCGTGAATCGTACTGATCAAATTCGAAAAATAACACAGTACGCTATTTTATGGTGCCAGTTGAATATAGAGAATATTTTGACATTTTTTTCGTGATGAAACAAAAAAACAAGTCACGTGAGTGAGATTGTCAATCACAATAAGATGTCAAACCCAGCGGCTGACATCCAGCGTGGCCGCGTACAAGGGTCGCCATAAATCAATCATTATTCCGCTGAGATGAATTCCGGGCTCAAACAAAGCCCTTGTGAGTAACTAGACTGACAATCACGATTTTTCTTTAATTTATCAAAGAATCTTATGCTATTGTAAACCATAACAGACATACGGTTTGCAAGATCGATGATAAGCTTATGGTGATTACCGCAAAATATAGCCGCCAGGACATACGTACGTTGCCGACCCTAAGTTTTTATATTAGTTTGTTTTAACTCTTTATTGCATATTTAAAACAAAAAGTTACAAAACATATGTATTAGAAATGAAATGTACAACGGCGGGCTTATCCCATCGAGGAATTTCTTCCAGCCAACCAAGCAAAAGAACATTAAGAAGAAAGCATCTGGGTAGTAGTGCAACAAAAACCTGACTATAATAAATACATAATACCTATTATAATATATATATATGTTATACCAATAATATTCATATTACACCATACATATAAATACATACACATACATAAATAAATATAAATTGCTCAATGTTCTGAAGAATCGAAGTAAAATTTCCTAACCCGAAACTTAAAAGAATTTGGATGAACCTAGGTATGTTTCTGAAAAAACTAATATATCCCAAATTAAACAATGATCTAGTGCATATAGGTACAAGTTCCAGTTTATTTGTGAACGTTTATGTCCCATTTGTAACACTTACATTAATTCTTCCTCTGATCCTTAACCTTAACGTTTACCTTTCCACGAAACACAATGAGTTCCGCAGTGCGTCGCGTAATTCGGTCACCCTAGGGGTGGATCTACCTGTTTAACAAAGTAATTCCCACGCCCTTTTCGTGAAAATCTTCGCTGCAATTTACTTATCGCTGAAAAGTGCATCGTAGAATTATAATATCGGATTTTTTACGCACATTTGCGTGCGCTAATAAATCTGTCTGCCAATCCTCAAACCTTATAACGTTTACAAAATGGGTTCCGCAGTGCGTAGCCGTACTTCGGTTACATATTTAGTGTTGATCATCACTGAATCATTTGAAAGCGTACTGTAGAATTTGAATGTAGTTTTATTTTAAAGGTCACATTACCAGTCTTGGGACTTGCGGCCCTGAGCTCTTTCTGCTCAGAGCCGCAAGACCCAAAATGCTATATCTGCCGCATTAGGGATAAAGACTTAATAGTATGTATGTATGTACATTACAAGTAGAATGAAGAATCATTTGTCGATCCACAAACTTTTATGTTAAGGTACCCTTCCTCAAAACACAATGGGTTCCGCAGTGCGTCGCCATAATTCGGCCATTCCAGGGTTGGATCAGCTTGTTTAATAAGTAATTTCCACGCCCCTTCTGCGTACATCTTGTCCGCAATTTATCGCCGGAAAGTGCACTGTAGAATTCAAATGTACGGTCTCTTGATGAGGTCTCGCCGATCCTTGGCCCTCACTGTTATTTATTTGAGGGCATAGATGGCCCATCAAGCCAGAAATGGCTTTTAATTTGCCTCCAAGGGAGATAAATTGCACGAGATATTTTTTTGTATCGCCTACAAGGAAAATGGGTGTATCAATTTGTTTTTAATTTGGCTGATGTTTTAAGGTTGTGGATTGCCGAAATGTACATTATAAAGGCCATAAAATTAAAATTTTATAAAATCTAGATAGGTATTAAAAGTGAACCTTAAATCTTACTAGTTACGACTTCGATTCATTAATAGAGTAAAAATGTGATTTTATACTAATTAAAATCTAACCTTTTTTTTCTGGTGATAGTTGTAGGGTTCAGCAGGTGAGCAAAGGCTCCTCCCATAATTGAAACTTAACCACATTAAAGCATTATTTTCTCTTAAACTACTTGATGGTAGAACATTTATATACAACACGAACCCTCTAAATATTATGGCTTTATTTAGGGCAGGCCCTTTGAGAGGTGACCGACGCATGCCACATCATACCTATTAGGTACTAACACTTTTAACAGCACCTCATTTATTTTTTTCTCAGTTACCTAAGTCCTTTTAGAACATAAAGTAGATGAATACATGAAATTAAATAAGACTTATAAGTATAGATATCGAAGACATAAACTTTTACCGCAGTCGTCGCGAGCGCAACACATTTTCCCCAGAATCGAAATCGGTTTCGTACCCATTTAACAGCCAGAAGGAATATTTTCCTTTAGAAAGCCTCTGGTTCTGTAACCCAATAGTACCCACGTAACACGTCGCAGCTCCGTAAATATAGGGTGACCCGAGCCCCGCGCCGTTTCAATAGACGCAACGTTACAGGCACATTTTCACAACACGTTTAGCGCATGCAAATACGCTTTTGTTTGTAACAAGGAATTTATAGTCGTAAGAAGGTGTTATTTGCTTAATTCAGTTTGAAGTATTCTTTATTTTCAGTTACATAATTATATAAATCTGTTTTTCAAAGTAATGAATTGACATCGAATTTATATTTACAATTAATTAATATAAATATTTAAAAAAAAAACTAAACTAATACCTAACTGAAATTACTTAATCTATACTAAAATAAAATAGTAAAAAAATGTGGGGGAAATGGGGCGATGGAGACATATTAATAGTGTAAGAAAAAAAAATATCTTTCTGTTTGTCTGTTTGTACACACTAATCTCCGGAAATACTAGGCGGATTCGAATGAAACTTTTTTTGTTAAGTAGCTGTGAACATATAGACTATAATTGGAAAATTGAACACATGCTGCAGAACTATAATGGTCCAGCTAAACTATAAGAAATATTAAAATGCCGCCTTCGCAAAAGTTGTTAAGTTTGATGAGAACTTTTTGTTGAGGTATAATTAAACTGGCCAAGCGCGATTCAGACGTGCGTGAAGGGTTCCGTACCATAATCTATGAAAAATCACGTTTGTAGTATGGGAGCCCCGCCCATAAATATTTACTTTATTCTGTATTTAGTATGTTTTTGTTCAGCGGCAACAAAAAAACATCTATAATAATTTCAACTGTCTAGCTATAATGGTTCATGAGATACAGCCTGGCGACAGACAGACAGACAGACAAACAGACGGACGGTCTTAGTTAATAGGGTCCCGTTTTTACCTTTTGGGTACGAAACCCTAAAAATCGAAGATCTGGAACACCTGATGCAGAACCAAATTAAATTTATTTGCATAAATATTTGTTTACTAAAATCGATTATCATCTGATGTAGAAATCTAAGATATCAGGTTAAAGTTGTTTAGCATAAATAACATAAGCTGAGAGTAACTCCATGTGGTGAAGGCGGTATCAGTTTGGGCCTGATTTTTGATATCGACTTGCCTCAAATGGCTAAACCTCTCACTTGCTGTCTAATCGTTTGGGATGAATGCACAATGGCCAACAAAAAGGCAGTAGAAGCTGTAGATAGAACGTTGCGAGACATTCGTCGAGATGACAGGCCAATAGACAATGTCAAATTTTGTTGTCGGAAGATTTTTGTCAAACCCTTCCAGTTTTATGTAGGGGCTCTAGGGCAGATGAGATTAACTCCTCATTAAAACAATCTTATCTGTAGCTTCAACTACAAAAGTTTATATTGACAATTAATATAAGAGCCCAGCTTGGCGGTATTAGTTCACATGCCCAAGAGTTTTCAAGAATATTATTAAAGTTCGGGAAGGTTCCTTTCTTGAAGAGAATGGTCAGGTGAGTCTTCCCGTTATACTTGGCGAAGTTATTTCGTCCGAATTAGAACTTATAAGTTCAGTATTTGCGGACCTTCAGAGCATAACACACGCCACCAATTATCCAGTTGAGTTTCTTAATTCTCTTGCAGCAAATGGACTCTCGGCTCACAAAATAAGTCTTAATGTCGGAGGGCCAATAATGCTGATGCGAAATTCGACTCCGCCGAAACTGTGTAACGGAACCCGAATTAGTGTCTCAGCACAGTATGCCGAAGTAAAGCGGCTGAATTTCATCCAAAGCATGCCTGCAATGTTATTTGCATTACTAGCAACACATAATGCCGAACTTTCTATGCATGGGCCTAAATCGGACCCGTACCCGCTCCCGCTCCCGCTCCCGCTACCGCTCCCACTCCCACTCCCACTCCCACTCCCACTCCCACTCCCACTCCCACTCCCACTCCCACTCCCACTCCCACTCCCACTCCCACTCCCACTCCCACTCCTACTCCCACTCCCACTCCCACTCCCACTCCCACTCCCACTCCCACTCCCACTCCCACTCCCACTCCTACTCCCACTCCCACTCCCGCTCCCGCTCCCACCCCCGCTTCCACTCCCGTTTCCTCTCCCGCTCCCGTTTCCGTTCACCGCAGACGCGCCAAAGACGCAAAGTAAATTCTCATATCGGCACATCACTACTGTCCGGCGTTTCCACTGAACTTCAGCTTATTTAGTGTGTCATCCCCACCGAACTTTAGACACTGAACTTTAGCCGCTATTGACTTCGGCATAGTCTGCTGAGACACTTAAGGTCAATGTTTTGAAGCGAAATATAACTGATGCTGAGATTCTCACTGTGAGTGATGTCATTGAAACTGTATTTATTCCGCGTATACCACTCATCCCCAACAATTTTCCTTTTGAAAATACACAGTTCAACTCGTATGTGTTTACTTGCTTTGATATGACAATAAGTCACAGTTTCAGACGCTTAAAGCCGCTAATGTCGATCTGCTTTTTTTGCATGGCTAACTTTATGTGGCTTTCTCCAGCGTTAGTAACGCTTCAGGCCTTTACATATTGGCTCCCGAAGGAAAGACTCCCAACATAATTTATAAAGAATCAAAATAATATTGACTTTTAACTTCGAACACTGCTACAAGTACAGTGTTATATAATTTATGCGCCGGTGGTCCCCACGGCCCCAACGTTTCAACCCCAAACGGCTCGAATAAGTGACCAGACGCTAGGTTCTAGAATGGCTGGTATGTGGATGCTAGCAAGAGCCCGGTGGATGACATTATTTAGGGTAGCATTCATTTCCAGTTGATTATTATATATTTCTGATCAGATTTTACCTACAACTTGAAGAAAAATTCGTTATAACGATGGTGGTAAAACAAGTATAAAAAAGCAACACACAGATATACTATAACTTCTCGATACCTAATAGGGTAGAAAATTGGGGATCCGCATTTAAAATAAATCATTTGAAATAAAACGGAGATATCATTTAAAATTTTGTCTTGATCAGACCCTAGATGGTTTTAGGTCTGATCAAGACAAACTTTGAAGGGTTCTTCAAATTATTTTATGAATATTAATGTTAGAGTTTTCAGTTCAAAGTGAGAACGTGAAGCTTTCCTACGCACATAAGCGAAAAACAGCCACTTTTGGCTAATCCGAATCCGATTTTTGTCCTTTCCCTCGATCAGTTTTTACGATCTAGCAAGATAAACAACAAATTTTAGGTAGGAACATTTTTAGAATTTTACAAATACTTAAACCGTTAGGTAATTCTAATATTACATTATAGTTTATGTTAACAAATTGCGGGTAAACAAAGAAAATACTACACACAAGTCATAATTAGAAGACCGATTTGACCGTGTATTTTTAGCTGTTATACATAACCGAGCTGTTTTGCCAAACAGCTAGAGGTTATATAAAACAATGAATTCAACAATTCAACAGCGATATACTTACCTAAGTATATTTTGTATTGACACTACAAACAACTTTATTTGACACTCCTATTTCTAGCGCATTCCATACATTTACAGAGAAGCAGCCCGTCGGAAATATCGAAATGGATTTTTATACGTTGGCTCATATCGCGACTGCTATGCCCAATGTTAGAATACCAACGATATAGTATGTAGTCTATTTGTTGATAAATACGTATGTACTTATCTACTCTTATCGAATATTTCGTTACAGTACACAGTCATACCTACAATAATCGCTTTATTCAATTACCTGCGGACCTTCAAGAAACAATTTATTGTCTGTTGACAACAGGCTCTGGAGTCGACCCCATTAGATTTGGCGTATGGGATTAGTTCAGTCATACCTTCATACGAGTAATGAGAAAACCTTTTTGTTCTTTTATGAGAAAACCTTTTGTGGGGTTTCAATTTTTCTCACTATAATAAAACCAATAACCTTCCGACACTCGGTTTAACGTTCTTATTTTTGGAACAATGAAGACCAAAAAATCTCTACTAAAGCTTGTAGTTTTTTTCCTTTAAGTAGGTAAGTATTCTTTAAAAGAAGTAGAGATGTTCCTTCTAATCCCAACCCAAGTAACTTAATTTTGTCTTATCTTTCCAGCAACCTGGGTGAATCGCTGCAGCGAGGACCTAGAATGTCTGGACTTAGAAGACGAACAGCCGCTCGCCACCCTGAGCGCCGTGCAGACAGACAAACTGACGCTCTTCTTCACCGAGCTCCTGGACCACGACCGCGATGACGTCATCTGTGATCAGGACTTCGACACCTTCTTCGAGGTAGGAAGGCATGAAGGTTTATTACTAGCTTTTTCTTTTTCTGATGATGATGACTGGCTAAGGAATAGGTAAGGGAAAGAAAAAGGACTTTAGATAAGAACTTTAAAAGAATATACGAATGGAAAGAATAATATTATGACAAAATCTAAATTCTAGGTACTTTATTTAGATTTTGTTATATGTTCATTTTTTTTACTTAAATATAAGATAACATCAATAGCTCAACATTAAATTATATTAAAACCCTAACTTTGTAGAAAAACCTGTGTAAGCCAAAACCGCAAAGAAAAACAGGTCGGAAATAAAAATACGGTGCTTTATTTAAAAATGTGCAAATCCAAATGGAACAGACATCAATTTAAAACCAAATGGTGCGAGTGTAAAACCGTTCGATACCTATCGATACCTTGCGTAGGTTGGGTCAGAACTGAAAATACCGGTGAAACAGACGGCAAATGAGGTTTTTTGAACACCTTGTACTGCATTTGCATGAGTAGGTAATTCTTTTTTAGAGTTCCGTACCCAAAGGGTAAAAACGGGACCCTATTACTAGACTCCGCTGTCCCTCCTTCTGTCTGTCTGTCACCAGGTTTAACCTCATTAACCGTGATAGCTACAGTTGACATTTTCACAGATGATGTATTTCTGTTGCCGCTGTAACAACAAATACTAAGAACAAAACACTAAAAGAACAAACTAAATATTTAAGGGGGCTCCCATACATCAAACGCGATTTTTTTGTCGTTTTTCGCTTGATATTAATAATTAACGGCAACAGGTAGACGCTTGAAATATTCACAGAATGTTCAGTTGTATATTCACTTTAAAAAATAGATAAATGAAAATAAGAAATAATATTTAAGAGGCCTTCAATATTATTTTTTTGGCGGGCTCACATACACCAAAAGTTATATCTTACTTTAGTAATACGGAACCCTTCGTGCGCGAGTACGACTTGCACCTTGACGGCTTTTTTCTCATGTCAACGAGACCATGTCTTATGTTTATCTTACTTAACAGAACTACTTTACTCCACGAAGTGTTGTTTAATCAATAGCCAGGATCTTGCCCGTGTCATTTGAAGGAAATTTGACAATTTTGCTTTCGGTGAAAAAAAAACCGTCGTGAGGAAACCTGCACACCAATCACTATTAAGACGAAGTGGTAGCTAAAGTGGCGCCCTCATTTGAAATAAATTGTTTAAAACTAAATATGGTGATAATTAAAATACTCGTATTAAAATTCTGTCTCCGCATAAATGTATTTTTATACAAAGGTCGACATTTTTCCGTAACACGGTGCCCTCTTGACCCGTTTGAAAGAATCATGATGACGTTTGAGTCGACGGTTGCAGATTTGACATTATGCCGTTTTACCCATTTTACCTAACTACGTAACCAACACCAACATAATGAAAGAGAATAATTAAATTCATTTCACATCGTTATTCACAGAAGCTGGCACACTTCGCCGACTGGTCGACCAACTCGTCGGAATACCACATACTCTTGGAAGTGAAACAAGAGTTCATCGAGTATTTTATCAACCCGTTGCCCGCCAAGTAAGTTGATTAGTTGCCCAACAAATCCACTGGACTAGTGAATGGAACGGGATAATTAATAATCATTATTCATCAAGATTTAAGGTTCATTTTCTTGACTTAAGAGATACAAAATAATGGGACTATAAGCTACGTCGTCCTTTATAAAGAACACGCTTTATACAAATGAAATTTCTGGGAATCAAATCCAAATACTTACAACCTTTTACATCACAAAAGTCGACGTTTTGTTTGTCCGATGAAAGCTTTGCTCTCGCAGCAAAATAACAAAAGTATAGACATATTAATCTCCTAAAAGCCACAAAAAGTTTTATAACAAAGGAATAAACAGATAAAGCACATTAATTTGTTCTACCTATTGAAAAAATAAGTTAATAACTAAGTAGTCTGCGCACCTGTTAAAAACATTCGAGCGAGAGTGATCTTCATTTATTATGTAATAGAATAAATTATAAATAAGATCTTAAAAGTTACTTATTTCATGAAAAAGGTGATTATAAAGAATTATATCATTGTCTTCTATAGATAAAATCTGTGAAAGTAAACAAAATGCAGATTATATCTTTATCAATACATATAATAAAACAGTAGGAACCGCCTGTTTGTACATTTGATAAAATTATCAAAAAATGGGTGTGGGCGATAAAAAAAGAGTATCAGAACACAAAAAAGATTCTTTTGATTTTTTTGTGTGTCTGTCTGTCTGTATGTACTCGCTAATCTTTAAAACTACTGAACGGATTTTTTTCATCGAAATCTGTTGTCAGATAAAAAAAGTTATCGTCATTTAAAGTTTGAAGATAAGTTTTCTATAATGCGCTATGGTTGTTTTTGTGAAAAAGTATAAATACAAGCTGATTGTTTAGCCCTGTACGTCCTAAATATGCTTTTCTGGCACCGTAGCTTCGGCCCTTCCGGCTAAACATGGGTGTTGCAGCACCCCAAAATTTGCCATAGTCCCTGGCTTGCTCCTCAAACCTTGTCCGGTGAAGTAGGAAATGCCGTCCGTGGCAACCGATGTATGTCATCTAAAAAAAAATTGCTCTGTACGTAAGACCTTTTAATTCTTTTGTGATTTGGTAAGTTACTATTGTTGAATTGTTGAATTTGTTGATTTTATCCTGATATTTGACTATACTTGGCTATGAAAATACGGACTTCTGATCTTGATTTGATGCTTTTTGGGTTGGTTAGTTAATATTTCGGATAATATTGTTGATTTATAATTTGACACTTGGCTATGAAAATACGGACTTTCTGATCTTGCTTTGTGGATTGTTTAGATATTTCGGATATCTTAAAAACTTCGAGGCTTTTTAGACTTATTGACACAAGTATACCGCATCACAATAAAAAAATCGAACTGTAAATATACAGACTAATCTGACAAATTTTTTAAATTTGTCATGTCGTCAACAAGGGAGTGTAAGAAAACTGAATTTCACACGGGCGAAGTCGCGAGCAAGATATATAAGGAGTTACAGAACACATCAAAAAGATTTTTAAGATTTTTGTTTGAATGTCAGTGTCTGTATGCATACTGTACATCCGAATGTCCGAAACTTCTGAACGGATTTTCACGCAGACGAAGTCGCGGGCACAGCTAGTACCTAAATAAATACATAATATTGGGCTGCGGGAGGCCTCGTTTGAAATTATGTTTAGGAAAATGTATTCTGATTAAAAGATTAATGAATTCAGCTACAGGTAAGTAACAGCCACTATTGCTTTCAATTTTAAAATCTCCAGCTTTTCTAAAAAAGATAGCTCGCTGATTAAACGATATGTACGTTAACGGGAAAGCAGTGAATGAGAGGGGGCTGTCCAGTTATGATATGATAATGACTTGTTATATTCCACAGTATAGCCTTACGGTGAGTCATGAGCGAAAAATTCTAACTAGCCAAAGTAGACCTACAACTCAGTCCTACTAATAGTAGGATAGGATTTTTCGTCCCAATAGATCCGTCCCAGTTGGGTGTAACATAACAGTAGCGCTCACGGGTTCTTAAAGTCATCTTCACCACAGATGGGGCGAACTACCGTACTACAAAAGGGTGTGTGGCGACGAAGCCAGCGGTATAAATATGCCAGGAAGGACCACTCTCGAAGGCTGGCTGGCGCGGTGGGCGCTACATTTGAGCGAAATGAAGAGATTCTCTGACCTGCCGCTGTACCTGCAGTACCTGTGCAAGATACTGTTCCACGTGGTTGACAGAGCAGGTACGTTATTAAGTCCCATGGGTCCTCACCTAAAATTTGCATAGTTACCTCCTAAAAACCCAAAATATAAGGCACATCACTAGAACTGCGACTCTCGATTGTCATTTTACAGAAAAGTATTCCTATTCCCTTAGTGCTATATTTTTAAACTAATTATTTAAACATTTTTCTAATTGCAAATGAAGAAAAATGATGGAGAAAATTTTGTTTATTAACAATTGCCTCACTTATTGAAAAATTAACTTTAAGATTTATTTCTATCATATCACACAAACTTTGTGTGTGTGTGTGTGTGTGTGTGTTTGATATTTATTCACGCCAAACGGCTGGACCAATTTTAATAAATTTTGGTATGCAGGGAGCTGACACTTTTTCCGCAGAGCGCAGCTAGTTAAAAATAGATTATTTAATGTGTATAAAACACACGATACAAATTTTCAATTTTCAATTTAATACCTTTAAAACTTAACTTTACTTTACCTTTAACTTACTTTGATCTCTGCCCTACCCCTGTGGGAAATAGGCGTCATAATAATATTATGTATGTAAAACTTAGACTGAAAGTTATTATTAGGTACTGAAAAGTACAAATATTTCTATATCTCTATTTTTTATTTCTTGTATTTGTACTATACATTAACCCAAATTGTAGATATATGCGGAAATGATACAAAACTTGGCTTACTTAGTACCTAAACTGACGCACTTAATAATCTCGCACTTCGTTAAGGCTACATACCCCCTTCCCCCCACCTGCATGAAAAATCCAGGTGTGTCTACTTCGAAAACTCATCTTAGGACCACAAAAAGCAATCCTCCCGAAGGAAACCTTTCGCTCAGAAAAAGCAGTATTCTTTACTTTTATGTCGTGCCAGCACTAGTGATTTATTGGTAAACTAGCTTTTGTCTGCGGCTTCGCTCGCGTAGGGGTGTAATTTATTAAAATCCTTTCTTAGGGGATACCTACGTCATAGTAGCTTTATGCATGCAAAGTCTCAGCCAAATCGGTTTAAAATTGGCAAAGTTTCATACAAACTTTCATCCCCTATTTTATCCCCTTGGGGGTAGAATTGATCAAAATCCTTTCTTAGCGGATACCTACGTCATAACATCTACCTGCATGCCAAATTTCAACCCGGTCCGTCCAGTGGTTTGGGCTGTGCGTTGATAGATCACTATGTCAGTCAGTCAGTCACCTTTGAGTTATATATATTTAGAAGTCAGTCACCTTTGAGTTATATATATTTAGATATAGTCCATTTGTTTAGGTATTTAAAGGAATGTAAACAATCTTGACATGTCATTTTATTAAAATTTACACTATAAAAAATAAATACTTTTGCAAATTACATAAAAAATGTAATTTGATAGTTTATAAAATAAATTAAAAAAATGTAATTTGCAAAGGTATTGATTTATGAAGTGTATCTATATTTATTATAAGTATTCGTAGTAATACAAATGTACCTACAAACCTACCTAGAGTAGCTCTTGGCCTATCCAATCCATCCTACGAGTTACCTATCTTTATTTTTATAAATGTCTCGTTTAGTTACCCTTAAAGAAATAAGAAAATCTACTTGGAAATCTTTTGAATTTATATTTCTGCCCGAATCCCCTGGGTTCACCGACATTTATTATGTTGATATAAAGAGAATATCAAATTCACAAAGATAAATCATGTCACGTTTTGTAATAATGCAGAACGTGCGTCGTTTAGAAAATACATATAAAGCTTTGGGTTTACTATAAACCAACAATCTTTTTTATTTCGTTTTGTGCGTATAGTTATAGCCCGTGGAAATAATAATGAAATACCTGGAAGTTTAATAATTAAAAGTAGGATCCTACCTAGATACTTTTAATACGTTCCTATTTTCAACCTTAAACAGATACAAACTTAAACATACTTATTAATGTGAATAACTTTTAGTATGGGACTATCCCTGAGATCGTAAAAAAAAATCTTCTACTCCGTACAAAAATAAATACCCACCATGCCAAAATTTATGGAGCTGCAGATTATTTTTCACGATTTCAGCGATTGTCGCATAGTAAAAGTTGTTCACATTGATTAGTATGTTTACTCCCTTTCGGGTTGATACCCCCTTCCCTTAACACGATGTATACTTAAGTGCCGGACCAGACGGGACGCAAGTTGCGTCGCGTTACGCGCTTACATAGCATTTCATACAATTTCTACCAATCGTTTACACGACGCGCAAGTTGTGCCTCAACGCAACTTGCGCTGCGTTACGCGTGCTCGCACGGGCCCTCACAGAGGTGGTAAAGTGTTAGAGAGCTTAACAAAAATGTTTAGAATTATTTTTTATATGCAAAGCAGACCTTGTCTATGACTTCTATCAAAAGATCTTAGAAAAGATACATTTTTTCTATGTACATTTTAACTATTATAAATTTTTGGTATGCAATAAAGTGTTATTTACTATGTTAGGTTCCATACAAAGAAATAGTTCTTTTTTTCTCGTAACTTATAATATGGTAGTCACACTTATATAAAAGCTGTTGCTTTTAATGTATGAATATGATCAGCAAAGAATCAAAACAAAAACCACACTTTAATTTCTATGTATGTGCAGGCTGATTCTCAAACCACTGTGCGGCGGCGA
Source organism: Acrobasis suavella (assembly GCA_943193695.1). Lineage (NCBI taxonomy): Eukaryota > Metazoa > Arthropoda > Insecta > Lepidoptera > Pyralidae > Acrobasis > Acrobasis suavella. The sequence goes on from OW971928.1 coordinate 40,005,297, forward strand.
CACCAGGCAAGAGCGAGAAAGATGTATGTTCTTTAAAGTCGTTGACCCACAGAGAAAATTAAAGTTATAATCGACATAAGAGAGAAACTCTCAGAATTTCAAACCGAAATATGTAAATGTTAACCTACCTAACCAATAAATCGCGTTACTAAAATGGCTTTGTATGAATGAAGATAATCCATTGCAGTAGATTAATTCAACTATACAGTTACTTAAATAATATCATCATTATCCTCGTTCTTATTTCCGTTGTGTGTTGTGTTATGTGTATGACATGTATTTTATATTGTTATGTAGATATGTATTGATCTTTGTATATATATATATATATATATATATATCTGATTTACCTATGTATTCAAATGTAAATTTCATGTGTTTTGGTGTAATAAAGTGTTTTTTGCTTTGCTTTTGCTTAGTCTATCTTCAAGATAATGATGACAGTGGATTGTCTTCATTCAGATGAATTCATTCAGGTAATCATTATAAAAATCATTTTTTTTTTATAGAGCTCAACATAATAATTAAGTAAGCAATTTATTGGTATAGGTAAGTAAATTTATATTTTTTTATTTTAAATTTTGAGATTTTCTCATTCCTCTGTCATAACCAATTATCATTTCCCATGTCGATTACGATTATCGTTTTCTCTGTGGGTCAACGATTTTCATTTATAAAAAAACTAACCCATCATAATCATCGTAAGTAATACTTTATTTTATACCAAAAAATAATAAAAGGTAAAATGTACATACAAAAAAAAGTAAAATTGGCGGTCTTATCGCTAAAAACGATTTCTGCCACACAAACGATGGATGGAGAGAATATGGGAAAACGGCACCATTTTGCTAGAATTTCCATAGGATAACGCCTGTTTTGTATTTAAAAATAAGTCTTTCAAAACATTTTTGTCCCGCTCTCTAACACACAATCTCTAAGCGGGCGTCTGAAATAAATTACAGTGGAATTTCGTCCTCAGAAAAAAATTACAGTGGATTTTCTTCATTCAGACAAAGCCATTGACCGGACAACCCACTGTAAGAATTCATTTTCTTAGTGGACTGTCTAAAATTAGACAATGCCATTGACAGGACAATCCACGAAGACAATGATTGCCTTTACTTATACGACCCCATTGACAGGAGAGTATATACTGAGATAATTTATTGTCTTTACTAACACGAAGCCATAGACAAAACAATCTACAAAGATAGTTCATTGTTTTTATTCAGACGAAACCATTGACAGGTCAATCAAATAAGACAATGATTGTACTCGTTCTGACGAAGTCATTAACAGGTTAATTCATTTGGACGGTGATTACCTTCATTCCGACGAATCCATTTACATGAAAATCCACTTAGGCAATTAAGTATCTTCATTCAGGCGAAGCCATTGACAGGACACTCCACTAAGACAATTATTGCCTTCATTCAGACAAAGCCACTGACAGGACAATCCGCTAAGACAATGAACTGTCTTAGTGGATTGTCCTGTTAATGGTTTCGTCTGAATGAATACAATCATTGTCTAAGTCAATCAGTGTCTTAGTGGAATCCACTAAGACAGTGATTGTTTTTATTCAGACATCTCCGTTGTCATGAAAATCCACTAAGACAATTCATGGTCTTCATTCAAACGAAGCCATTGACAGGAAAATACACTAAGATAGTGATTGTCGTCATTCAGACGAAGTCATTGACATGACAATCAAAAGACAATACTGTCTTTTGGCCAGCTAAACTGACCAAATAATCTGTGTGCGACATTATGTACTTAGCGCATCTTGCGCGGGTAGAGCGGCCACACGGAGCGCGAGTTGCGCGGCGCAACTTGCGCTGTTACGCGACGCAACTTGCGTCTCGTTTGTTTCGACCCTAGGTAAAAAATTCATAACGAAGGATCCGCTTTTATAAAATATTTCTAAGTCAATTAAAAATATCTAAAAATAATCGAATTAACACGCGTTTCTTATATTTGCACATTAAAAATATCTACTTAATTTAGTGTAAATTAAGTTTTTGGGAGTTTTCCAGCTGTACATGATAGTTGGCACTTGGCACGACTTTTGGAGCCAAAACCCCGACATACTCGCGAGCCTGCAGTCAGAGCTCTTCCTGTTCTTTTGTCATATATATGTTTAAAGTAACAGGATTTGCTCGCATAAACATGAATAAAATCTAACAATGCAAGCGATTACCATCGTTTGGCGAAGAGACAAAAAGATTGCGAACAAAAGCTCTTAAAACAGCCCGATAAATGTTAGGCTTTTACGAAATTTTCGAGAGGTTTTAAGGCTGCATTATTGAAGACTAGAAAAACGGAACTGGGCGAAGTATAACTAGAAATTAACAATTTATACCAAGGCTGTTTATGCATTTATCCCTGAGTAGCAACAACGGGTATAAACGTATTTTATTTATGAAAGCAAGAGCATTACCTAAGAATACCACAGAATATATTTTTTCAAGTAGGTATAACACTTGTACAGATTTATACCCAAGCCAACATAGCGTGTCTAACAGAATTTGAGCTATCACGGCACGCAAGGGTTCGTTGACCAAAATTTTCTTTTTTGACGTAAGCAAGTAAGTTTCCTTACGTTATTATTATATAATTTTGTTCTTAAACTTTGCTCGACTTTACCAAGCTAATAAAAAAGTACTTAGGTATCGAAATATGATTTTAGAGTTTCGTAGTCACAATATTACGGGATCCATTAGTTAAATACTATTTTTGATGATCATAATTGTTTCAGGTGCTAGAGAAATAACTAAGCCGGCACTTGCATCGTTCTACCGCTCCGTGATAGGCCTCAGCGGAAACAGAGTAGAAGAAATCATCGACACAGCATATGACAGAATGACCAGTGTAAGTAAAACCAAAGACCGTTTTTTTTTTAACTCTAAATATGAGTAAAAAAATGAGTTAATACCATTCCCCCTCTAAAAAGTTTATTTTATTCACTGAAAACAGTGAATAAAAAGCACTATTACTAACTATTTTGGTTGTTTATTTTATTCACCGAAAACAGTGAATAAAATGCACTTTTACTCACTATTTTGATGTTTGAATTTAGAACAATTTACTCTTAATTTTAGTAATTGTTCCAATTTTAATTCCATTTTACTTAATTTAACCTTCTTTTTTCTTCATTAAATGTCTAGTTTCGCTTATTTTTTTTTCTTTTTAACCGACTTTTAGGAGGTTATTAATTCGTCGGAATCTTATGTTTTATATATGTTGATCGATTTATTCGAAGACGTTTGTACCGATTTAGTATATTCTTTTTTTTTAACCTATATATTTTTTATTAAAACCGGTTGTGTAATTTGGTGGTGAAGTCGGTTTTTAGTTTTGAAAAATTATTCTCGTAGTCATGGTATAAAGCAGAGGTTCCCGAACTTATTTTGTCAAACGCCCACTTTAAAAAATCGGTTATTTTGTAGCGCCCCCCATTTTTTTCACCATAAAAACCTGAATCACATATTTGTCTTGCCTGTAGTTTAATTCAACCTATATTCTAAACGAGAGAGCAATAATAATACATACACCAGTACATTAGAGTATCTTTTATAAAAAATAACAATTATCAACATTGTTAATTTTAAATAAAAAAATAGCAATAATAATACAATTTTACAATGATAAAGAGTATTGGAAGTGGGGACCTCATCTGCGAAACTTTAAAACACGAAATTTTTTCAGTGTTTGATTCCTTTAACGATATAAATAGCGTCGTGAACGCATTTAAATAATAAATATTAATTACATTTTTAGTTTATATTTGTACAATAAAAAAGGATATAAATATAAACTAATAAATGGATATTGTGTAGTAAGAGGATTTTAATTTCAGTGAATTTTATAATATGAAATAGCTGAAATTTTAAATCACTCATTGCTTAAATCATATCAGCGCCCCCCAACTTTATTCTGGGCCCCTTACCGCCCCCCTTAAAGCCTCCAGCGCCCACAAGGGGGCGTTATCGCCCACTTTGGGAAAGACTGGTATAAAGAATAGTATACAATTCTTGAATAAAGCGGATTTACATCGAGGGCCATGAATCACCCGCATTGCTCAGGATTCTAACACTTGAAAGCGTACTCGAAGTAAATCCGTCTTTTATTCACTAATTGCATAATAAACTATTTAAGGATAAGGTTATGCGTCAAAGAGATGCTACCTTAGGGCAAAATGGTAGATAATATACAGTGGTGCGATTTTTCAAACGCGGAGTCACTAAACGTACGGTTTTTTGTATGGAAAAATCCTTAAGCGATTCCGCGTTTGAAAAATGGCACTTCAGAATTGCGGGTGTGATGATCGAAAGCCCTAGAATAAACTAGGTATACTCTACAAATAACTAGAGACATGGGCACTGAAGGCATTACGAGGAAGCATAGACCAAACATTTTTTTACCCGACTGCGCCAGATGAGGGGTTATGTTTTTCGAGAGTATGTATGTATGTATAATTGGTTGGCACACTCTGTGGCCTAAATGGCTCGATGGATTTAAGCTTGAGAGGTGTCATTAGATTTGTCTCAATTCTGAGAGCGACACTGGATATATAATAAGGCACTTGGGTTATATTTTTTTTCAAATAACGACTTGTTTCAGAATGGATATCTCATCTTAGACTACGGCACATTCGTCCACTGCTTCACAAACTGGCTCATGGGCAAGAACCCCAACGGTCCCGGACAGTGGGTTCTGGTGCCCCCCAAAGACTCCCTGCCACAGCCTCCCTTCCCCGTCGATTACAGCGCCCTTAACACAGAGCCAGCGAAATTAGAACCCTATGCACCAGATAAAAAGACCAACAGACATTCAGTCATAGTCTGAAGTAAACAAGCTTGTTAAAGTTACGTGTAAACAAGGATGTCAATTCAATGCTTTAGAGAAATACGTAAAGAGGTACCAAATGTAATGTAGACAAATAACTGTACCTTATGATTATGACTATAGACGGTGGCGTACGTTTTCTTAAGTTGGATTGTCGAAATATTCCGCTTTTCGAGAGTGAAACGCTTTATCTTGTACTAGGAACCTGTACCTTCGTGCAATTTGACCAATTCTTATGTCTGTTACTTTAACTTAGGTGTAAGTTGTTGTATATAGTAGGAGTAATGCACAACATGGTAAGCAAGAACTGCCTTAATTAAGCATATTCACATTTCACAACATAGCCTTATTTTGTACCTTAGGTGTAAAACTGAACTCTGTACTTATAGATCTATGTAACTTGTACTTATAATCAACTTAGTTCACTTAAATCCACCTAATAAATTCGTTAAATTATTGGTTTTGAATTTTACTTCCTTAAAGCTTCCAGCATAAAACCACAGATCTATAGATCCTTGGTCTGAGCCTATAAACAACACATATCATGAGTACATAAGTACATATCAGCAAAAATGATCAACGGAGTTCTGCAAGTAGACTGAAATTTGTCTGTGATGAAAAAAATGTATCAGGAGAAACTTCTTTATCCATTCTGTAAAATTCCCAACAAATAAAAATGATGATAAATTGTCAGCAGGATTATAGCGTGCTGATTGATGATCTTTAGAATTTTCTCCTCGAATCACACGGTCACGCCCCTCGCTCATTTCCGCTTCCTGCGTCTTTTTAACCCGCCGCAACCCGTCATCAATCATCAACGCATTTTATAAGAACGATTTTCTAACTTGTCTGCCGCTTTCAGACATTATGTAAACAAATGGGCGCGTCTAATTAATCAGGGTCCTACTAATTTTACATTTAGGGTATTGTAAATCAATGAAGAATAAATAAAGGACAGACTTGGACAGATTTTGTGTTCTGCAAATACGTTATTTAAAGATTAACGATCCATGAAAGATTAACCCTGAAACAGATGCAAGTATTGGGTCAATTTAATGATGGTGTAGTTAATTATTGGTTTTTAACAGCATTACAATGCTCGGATTATCATCCCAATTAAAAGATGTAATGAAAAATTTCGTCTGTGATTCGAATTCACGGTAGCACAATTGGTAGTGCACTCACGGCGTTAACGTTAGGGACGCGGGTTCGAATCCCACTTGTGGCGAAATTTTTCATCACATAATTAGGATGGTGTAGTTATTTGTCAGACTTCACTCCAGGGAATGAGAAACTTAAACCAAATAGATAACGTCTTGCCTAACAAAGATAAGAGCCGCAAGACACTTTTAGTCAGATGGTAAGTGTAAAAACGGTAACGCTAACCGCATCACCTTTTGACACGATTAAGATCGTCGCACATTCCCTCGATCAGCTTTTACCATCTGCGCGAAAGAGAATAATGATTGGTACATTCAAGATTTTTTCTTATAACTCAGACCAGCTTGGAAGATTACACATTCCATCCATTGATTAAGTTTTTGTCTAAAAACTAAGTGGTAGGTAGGATGTTCTTTTAAAATAATGGAAGATACTTTTGTCAGACAAAAAACAAACAGATGAGCGTAAAATTCGTGCAGGGCCTCAAATAATGGCATCATTAAAATTACGGCGGCCGCTTTGCCTGCGGAATACGCCTCATGATGAATGAGGCGCAATGTTTATCGACGTTTTCCCACAATGTAGCTTTTTTCGCAATAACGTGGACGCCTTCGTAAATTAGTTTTTTATGTACCAGATGACGGGAATTAATGATGATGTTTTTCGTTTGACTAATGAGAAATTTTATATGGCACACCAATAAGGTTAACAAATTTCTTTATTTTTCATCTGACACAGTTACGTTTACTTAATCATAAAAACATCATCTTTACGTCCTTTGATAGCATGGTAGCTCTTGAAGCGGAACAAACATCCATACATCCATACAAACTTTTACATTTATAATAACAAGTATACAGATATAGACTGACTAGACTCGGCAAAAAATACCTCCTAGGGATCCCAGACTCAACAATGATAATTGCACTTTACACCCATTACTTATTTATTAAAACTTTATTCATCAACAATTAACAATTGTTTACATTATGCACTTATCACATCTTTTGTTCTTCTAACTATGGTTTCCTCAGTAATATAAATAAATTCGCTATCACTTGTACCCATAGTCAAATGATGGTCCACTTTTGGCAAGTATCTAATAGTCTTGCAAGAACTATGGACTATCTTGCAACCTAATTCAATAAAACTTCTTGCATTATTTTCATTTACGCCAGCACCAGGCATTACCTGTATTTTATGACCAAAAGATTCAACTAACAATTTGATTAATATCTTCGCTTCTCCATCACTAGCTGATGGTCTTTGTCCACTGGTTAGAACTCTGTCAAACCTTATTTTAGTTAGTTTGTCTATGGCCTTATAGGGCTCTTTACAGAAATCAAATGCTCTGTGAAAAGTAACTGGCAAGGGAGATGCTGCATGGATGATTCTTAAACATTTCTCATCATCAATTTCTTGTTTGCCAGTGAGAGCCCCAAATACAAATCTATCTACACCTATTTCTTTGAATGTGTCAATGTCTGCCATCATGGTGTCCATTTCCTGATTGGAGTAAACAAAATCGGAGCCTGTTCGACATCTTATCATAACATTGACTTTTGGTTTCTGGAAATAAGTATAATTATCCATCAAAGATAAAGGCCAGAATGATTAAATAATTAGCAACCTGAATCGAAGTAACACACGTTTATTTTAATATTTGCACATTAAAAATATACTTCCTTTCCATCGATCCTAAAAAATATTTTAAAAATCATTATAAGCTATTTCATTAAACATAACTGGGGGATGAAAAATATTCGTTACATTTGTCACCACTGGGGTCAAATGAAAAAAAATGAAAATAACCATTCATCACCACTGGGGACTAATGGGAATTGTAATCGAACTGCGAAATTATAGTCATTCCCATTCGTCCCCAGTGTGGATGATGCAGTGGGGACAATCGAAACACACAAAATTAATGTCTCATTTGTCCTCAACAAGGACTTCCCCACTGGGAGACATAAAGGACAGTTTTTAGTGGGATATACCTAGATATGACCATGTATGAAGTGAAGCAGGATTAAATAATATATAAACAATAGTGACTAATAGAGATGTTGTATTTACCTTGAAACATTGCGATTTGTTTGAGTCAACAGAATTTGTCCTTGAAATCTTATTTATCTGAAATCGATAAAGAATGTTTGAAATTAAATGTTCCCTTGCATTCTTTATAGTTTGAAATGTATATTGTATAATAAGGTGTGCAATAAAATTAAGAACAGTTGTGCATGCATCAAGGAATACTCTGATGTTAATTATGAAACTAAGTAGGCAAATAGGTGGCCTGCCTGGTGGAGATGATAATTGCAAATCATAGTAACAATTATTAAAAGCTAAAAATCTTAGCAATAAGCAATTAGAGGATGCAATCTTAGAAGAAGTTGTTGCATTGTGCAACTAAACTATTTTGTTCAACTGAAATGTAATCAAGAATACATTTTGGTCAAACTGTAATAATATATAGTAAATAAAACAAAAATAAAGTAAATGAAAATCTGTGTATTTTCATACATAATAACAATATCAAAACATCAAGGGTTCCAGAGATGTAGGCTAATAAGGTTAAAGTGTCTGAGGCTGCTATACAGAAACTGACAAAAATTATTTCTTTCAATAATTATTACAAATTTGCATTTAAACATCAAAATATTGCAAATAAGTGGGCTTAAAGTATTTAACACTGCATATTGTGTCAGTATCATACCAGTCAAGTTCTTGCAAGCTTACTAAGGCCGATGTCCTGTAGTGGACTTCTTGCCTGTGACCTATATAAAGCTTACTATACAACAAGCATACTACAAGTAAGACGGAATCACTGAATAAATGATATCTAAGCTTTCTACTTACAGTAGCTAACTAAGTACTTACAGCATTCTTGATAGTCTTAACAAGACCTGCAGAAGGAGTGAGGCCACCCTGAGACAGGGAGCTACAGATTTCCAACTCATCGGCACCTCCGTTAATGGCATTCACTGCAGACTCCAAACTATCTATACAAACTTCCAGCATTTTGAAGAGGAACAGCGAGGAATAAGGACTTTCCCTTATATGTGGCTATTATTTTAGTTTAAAGTTGGTTAACTTATTTTCCAATGAGTTGCACGAAATGTGCAAGGACAGACTCCTACCTAAAATAAAATTAATAATGAAAAGATTTATCTTTCTTTATACTAATATTTCTAATGTGGTTTGTTTGTTAACAAATTAGAAAAAAAGGATTTATGGATTGTTTTGTACAAAGAACAAACCCATGTTTAGCAAAAATAGAAATAGAAATAACAATATTTTGAGTTCCTAACATTTTATTCTTATTGTAATGAAAGAGCATAGAATCACTACATTTTAGATAGCATGTCATATTTGACAATTGGGTAGGTTCAACGATTGCACAGACGAAGTAGTGATCAGAACGATTGATTGATTCAACGTTCAACTGAATGGGCGTTTTTCAACTTGCCGGCAGGGCGACGGCAGTTGCCTGAGCCGCCGCCGTGCCGTCGCCGTGCCGGCAAGTGGAAAAACGCCCAGGAGTGCTATTTTTCATTTAAGAACTCACCGAAACACTAGTGTAGTTTTCCAACTCACCGCTCGCATAAAAAAACTATTTGGCCGAATTTTTGAAACCGTCGCGTCAGCGAATAACAATATTGTTTTACGCAGAAAACATCGAAAATATGTCTATGGTTTTCTAAGAATTTCACCACTTATAAAAAAGCAGCACGAAACGGAACGGATTCTCTATGAAGGGTTTCTTTGACATATCTGCGCCACAAATGTCAAAATTACGAGTGGTCAAGACCACTGGTTGCAAATCCTTCGCAAACTATCATTTCAAAAAGGCGCCCGTTTGGAAACGCACGCGTAAACCATTCGTGATGTGACAAGTGATTTCAAAAATGCTACCCCAGAAGCGCAATGGGGAAGGCAGGTCAAAGTTAATCGTAAATGGCGTTGTTTACAATGCGATGTGATGCGATGCGACACAAATAAGTTGAACAAAAATGACGGACTTTAAAGCATTTTTGTACAAATTCCCGGCGCGTAGGATGAACCAAAATCGCGATTATTGGCGCAGGTACAAATAATGCGCCGACGACCGCCATTTCGGTTTAATTTACGTAATTTTAATCTGTAACGACCAAATTGACGCCATTTAGGGACAAATCAGACAAATTGAGCTTGCCGCAAAATAAGGTTAAGCTTGTATAATGGTAAGTTATGGGATACTAACCCAACTATGCTTTTTTATGACAATTATTTACATATACATATATATTGAGATAAACTCCCAAAACCCAGGACAAAAAACTTGCCCTGTCCCGGGATTGATACCAGCACAGAACAGAGAAATAGGTATATTTCTCTGTTCCGTGGATACCAGAAGCAGTCTATACTATGGACTATAAGGTAATTAAACCATGAAGTCAAAGAAAAGCATATTCCCGTCAATGTTCTATGTTTCCAGTGACACCAATATTTAATTCACCAAATTGTCTTACCTAACCCATTACAGTGTAAAGGTCAATGATGTCCCTTAAACAGCCCGGATGAACCTCTGCGTGCAGTGTGCATTTAATTTTCTTGTTTGAAATAATAAAAATGTATGTATATTACCAAGAAACAATTAAGAAAATAAGTCAAATAAAATATTATGTATTAATATAAAACCGAAGAAACTGAAAAAGTGACTTTGATACAGACTACCATAAAAAAATACTAATACGTCATCTATCACAAATAGAAATACATTCTTTCTTTGCACTACCTATCAAATATACATTGATCTTGGGATGTTTAACCACGGTGTTTCACTAAAAAAAAATTGTCGAATTCCGTTCCATTTGGCACATCTTTCTACAGTTTTTAAATACTTTCTAGCTTTTGGATACCAATAAAACAGAGTATTCTTCTTCAAGTATCTATGGACAGGAACCTGTAAGCAACCATTCATCATTACAGTACATGGGTGCCTGCAATAAATATTACCTATTGTGTTGTCATTATGTTGACTTTATACTGTTATGTACATCTATTTTCTATCTTGTAGCAGACATCTATATTTTTATGTAATATATAATTTTTATGTAATTTCTAAAGTATTTTATTACTTACCAGTTGTAGTTAAGGAATTGTAATAATTTTCGTTAAAATGATCGGACATAACCTAGAAAGTCTTGTCGGTAAAATTGTTAACTATCTTATGCTTCGGCCGCACTTGTACCTATCGTCCCGCAGCAATTCGCGGCGAATCTTCGTACGTTTTGTACACTAAAAAGTTATCGCGATAAAGCGCTGGTCACACTAGCGGCTTCGTTATTTTTCACGAACTATGGCAATAATCCAAGATGGCGTCATCTACGTGTTTTAAATATGGACAACGACTTTCTTTTCTTTAACATGTGTGCTAACAATTACATAATACATTTATTGAAACCTAAAAAGAAATCTAGAAAGAAAAAGCTAAAAATTTTAACACCATTTTTACACATTAACAACCGTGGCACCGTGGCACCGTCGCACAGCACGCGTCTGAACAAGTTGAAAACAAATGTCAAAATGAATAACGCAAGTGCGACCAAGCAGAGCCAATGGTTAGCGTGCTTAAATCCTTTAATGTATCGCCACCAGCGCGATAACCAACACGAAGTCCGAATATTCGGGACGATATCCGATAACAGCCGGTCACATTTGCGTGTATCGTGTAAAAGCACGAAGCTTCGTGACGATAGGCGCAGGTCCGGCCCAAGCATTAGTGCATCATCAAATATGTCATAAAATGCCTAAAGAGCCGGCCAACAGCAAAAGGAGATATCCTTTTCCTGATGGCCGGCTCTTTAGGCATTTTATGTATACCAATATTTTTGTACCGAATAGCGCTACAATTCGCCTTTAAAACGCAAAAATAACACATTTTAGTAAATCTCCATTGTTTTGACATTCAATTCAGAACAAGCGCATAAACCGCCAATTTGACCGCTAACATCCCCATTTGTATGGGATTCGGTGCGTCCGGATCCGGATGGTCCGGCCGGAATCAGAATCAAGTTAAAATCTTAACTAAGTACCTAGTGTAGAGTGTTGCCAGTTATCTCCTGAAAAGGAAGAGGCAAGAGCTCATTTCTGAACGTTATTCAAGCAATTTGGCATATTTGATTGATTAAAGTTGCTAACTTCATGATAAATCCTTTCGTTTCGACATTTCGAGGTAAAAAGACATGCTAACGTAGGCAAAGTATTGCCAAAGATCGCATTATTTTATCAGGTATGTTTTCAGTAATTATGCTTATTCAACTTATCTTACAATATAGAATTCTAGTTTCAAGTGTTTAATTAGGCTATGCTTTAATTTACGTTCATAACAAATCATTATTGTTGAGGTTATGTCTGCCACATATCGTACAACATTACAGTTATCTTTTCTTAAATTATCGTGTTATGTAAATGGTGTCGTGTTTTTAATTAAATATATATTGTGTTGGCAGTTATGTCTCGTAATAAATATCAAGAGGAAACGGACAAGCTTACCCGTATTGCCATTGTGAATGCGGATCGTTGCAAGCCAAAAAGATGTAGGCAAGAGTGCAAGAAAAGCTGTCCCGTGGTTCGTATGGGCAAGCTGTGCATCGAGGTGACACCCAATAATAAGATTGCTACGATTTCTGAGGAGCTGTGCATTGGATGTGGTATCTGTGTCAAGGTAAAATATGCTACATCATTATAAATCTGCGTTATTAGAAGATCATGGGAGGTTAAAGATCACGGTGCCTGCAATGGGGCCCTGCAGGAATCCTCCTCAGAGTCGCCTAGCGTGGCTCCCAGATAAAAAGTTCTGATACTTACTTACCTTTGATGTATCATCTCGGTCTTCGTAATAAATATTTCAAGTAATTCCATACAATAGTTTCTTTAGTGCATAATAGTATAGTAACAAAGTTCAAAGCAAGATAGCTAACAGAGTGCAATGGGATGTACAAGGTTTTATTTTTCTTGCAATGTATCTTGTCTGTTTGTTTAGGCCAAATCTTGCAACTCAATTTTTAACCAGTTAGCCTCAACTGATTGAGCTGAAATTTTGAATACTTGTCTAAGACAGATGACAATATAGGGAGGCCCGTTGATAGATGTTCAAAGAAAAAATTTAGATGCCTTAACCTAAGGGGTACCCGAATCACCCTTATGTTTGTTCCGCAATTTATGTGTTTATTTTTTTATTGAAATTTAACTAAAGCTGGTTTTCATTTTTTAATTTTTTCTCTTTAATTTTAGAATTTTTTATAGCTATTATTAATTGTCATAATGAAAGCTACTGGCTAAAAAAATAAGATATGCCTAGGTATTATGGAACTTTCCCAAAATTTTATCTAAAGTTCAAAATTTCTGTTCGAATTAATTAGTAGAAAATGTGCCCGGTTTTTGTTTTAAAAATGCACATCTCTTGCATTATTGTGTTTTGAGTTAACTTTTACATCCACAAGTGATATTCACCTTTTGTTGAGTTATCCCTCTTTTTATCAATGTGCCACTCTATATACAATGTTATGTAGTCAATAAGCTGTTCTGATGATGGAGCCTGGAGATATTCGACAAAACTCAGTTATAAAAAACAACCTTACCTCATTGAGTAGAACTTGTTTGATATGTCTTGACAAGCACATTATGGTAGTCAATAACTACAGTCTAATTACAGAGACGGAAGGTGGTTGATGTAACTCAGTAATAAAACAATGCAACTCAACAGGGATGTGTAGTTTCAGAGTGGGACTGATTTACGTCACCTTTGGTTAAAAATCGTAGCTAATCGTGACGTCACGCGAAATTCAAATGCGCTATATCGTTGTTGGTCATTATTTGCTACTCAGAGAAGAGCAAAAATTTGTAAACCATACTTATTAATAACCAAGCTAATGTGCAAATTTTTTTGTCCACAGCCCTATTGAGATTGTGTTAATTTTATTTGACTAAGTTGTACTTTGGCCTCACAATAAAAGCTTGTATTTATAATGTAATTTTTATGTGGGGCCACTAAACCCTGTCGAATAAAGTTTTACGAGCTTGAAGGATACCTGTACCACTGGTTGGGACAATATATCTAATCATATACTTAAACATTTCAAACATATACTGGTCCGCCCACTAACCCATATTTTTAAAAAAAGCCTGAGTGAGGGTATATTCCCTAAATGTTTAAAAAAAGCCATCGTAGTTCCTATTTATAAATCCGGTGACAAAGAGCAAGTTTCAAACTATAGACCTATTTCATTATTGCCTTCGATATCAAAAATATTAGAGAAAATTATAAACAAAAGGCTTATTACTTATTTGGAAAAGTACAATTTACTATCGGAAGTGCAGTATGGTTTTAGGTCTAAGTTATCAACAGCGGATGCTGTTCATAGTCTAACCGATTATTTAGTACAGGAACTTGATAGTGGCAAACAAACAATTGGAATATTCCTTGACCTTGCAAAAGCATTTGACACAATTTCCATTCCCAATTTATTGCACAAGCTAGAAAACATAGGGATAAGAGGAAATGAGCTTAAACTTTTTGCAAATTATTTGAACGAACGTACTCAGTGCGTCAAAATAGACAATATCATTAGTTCTGACCAAAAAATTAGCTGTTTTGGAGTTCCCCAGGGAAGTATCTTAGGCCCTACCTTGTTTTTAATTTACATCAACGACCTATGTAATCTGAATCTACAAGGGGGGAAAATAATTTCGTATGCCGACGACACAGCTCTTTTATTTTCTGCTAACTCAGTTGATGAAGTCTTTAAACTTGCGCAACAAGGTTTTAGTGTTGTAAATAATTGGCTTCAGCAGCATCTACTAACTTTAAACACTGAAAAGACTAATTTTATTCAGTTTTCCATGCGCCATTTGCACTCATCTCATTCTAACACAAAAATGTATGCACATCACTGCACATTGCACAAACCCTGCAACTAACACGTGTCAGTGCCCAGTTATTTCTAGCACCGACAAAACAAAATATTTGGGTATTGTACTTGACAAAACACTTTCTTTTAAGCATCACATTGAAAAATGTTAATATTTGTCTTCAAAAAATTACGCTCTATTGTGGACTCAAAAACAATCAGGCAAGTTTATTTTGCCCTGTCAGTCAGTATTAACTTATTGTATTACGTCATGGGGTGGCACAGCTAAAACATCCCTACTAACTATTGAGAGAGCTCAGCGAGCCATTCTTAAGGTGTCTACTTTCCGCCCTTTCATTTTTCCCACAGACCTGCTCTATCAATCCTGTAAGGTATTAACAGTTAGACAATTATTTATATTAAGCACAATCCTCAAACAGCACGCCGCACTGCCATTCAGCACTCAACTGACGAACAAAAGATGGAAAGATATTGTTTAACACAAATAATGTTCAATCAAAGCACGCCTTCTCCTCTCGATTTTTTCTATTCCTTGGCCCACTTCTCTACAATAGACTTAATAAAAAACTAGGTTTTCATCCCCTCACTTATAGTACAACTAAGAAAATTCTTCAAGAAGCCCTACTTAATATGTCTTACGAAGAAACAGAGGAATTGCTAATGGTTTTAAAATAATAAGCGTTTCGTTTGTTTATAATATTTATTTTTTATTTTTTTATTTTCTCTTTATTTTTTCCTAACGTTTTTAATATCATTGTAAGTGTAATTGTTTATTAAGTTTATTATGAGTATATAATACGTGTCTTGTGTAACGCCTGAAATACAGGATGATTTTCATCCTAGCTCAGGTACCGTTAGATTATAATATATATCCTTAATGTATCAATAATGTGTTCCTTTTAAAATGTCTAGCACCTAATTATTTGAATAAAGATTTTATTATTATTATTATATTTAGTAAATAAGTCTGAGTATGCAGCAGTCAGTAGTAGAATGTTTGAGCTTATTTTCTCTCTTGAAATAGTTGAGCTTATGCATTATATTTCGTCATTTCTTTTTTATGTATGTTTTCCACAGAAATGCCCCTTCGATGCCATCACCATCATCAATATTCCATCGAACTTGGAGAAGCACACCACTCACCGTTACTCCAAGAACTCTTTCAAGCTCCATCGTCTTCCGATACCCCGGCCAGGTGAAGTACTAGGACTGGTTGGACAGAATGGTATCGGCAAGTCTACCGCACTGAAGATTCTTGCCGGCAAACAAAAGCCGAATTTGGGGCGCTTTGCTGTAAGATCTTTTTTTATTTTTTAAGAATGTAGTTTGCTGTGCCTTATTTACAGCTACTTTCCAAAATAAAATGTATATATATCTTCTAAAAAATATAGTTACAATTTTATACAACAAATATAAACGAAAAAAAAAACTCAAATAATAACCATACAATGTGTTTGCGGATAACTGGTGCTAGACCAGCCCATGCTAGGTTTCTGAAAAACCTGTAATTATGGATTACCAGAATATACTATCTACATAATCTGTATACAAAAATAAACAAAAAATTAAACTTCATATAAGCCTACATAATGTGTTTGCGGAGGATGGTGCCCATGCTAGGTTTCCGATGAACCTTTACATGTTAATACTTATTGCTAATACATACATATGGCCAGAGAAAGAAGTAATTAATAAATAATGATTTTTAAAATCATAACAACGACATGTTTGTCCTACATAAAAAGTGCAAACAATAAAATTTGTGTGATTCGGCTATCGATACTCCTACATTAGATTTCTGCCTCTGCTTATAAAATTTATGTAACATTATGTATAATTTAATTGTATACAGTAACCTACTTAAATTGTAGATATATCTTACTAGTAGAGTCAGTATTAAAATAATATTATAATTATAATAGATGGCATTTCTAGGCGCATTCATAATCTATCGAGTTTATGTATCTCTTTTCGGCAATACTTCTGACAGGGCACTCAGGGTCATTCTTCACATAAGACCGCATGGTTTTTTGAAGTGCAAGCAAGTAGCGCATTTTGGTGGCTCCGACTTCTTTGCACAGGCTTTAATATCATTACCTAGTAATCACACAGTGCCCGCACGTGACATCCGCTCGACATGATTTGGCTGCATGTCCATACTGCTACAGCTGAAACTAAAAACTCCTAGTTACAAGTGTAAAGTCTCGTACAGAGCACTATGACAATTGCACGAATATCCTTTCTGGCATAATAATGGCCTTGCGAATTTGAGGTGTTACTTTAATGACATAGATACATGTCTCGGCGTTCTTCTTATCTGACTTATGGCTTAACTTGATTATGGCCAAAAATTCATAATATTTCATGTCTTGCAGTTTATCGCTCAATTCGTTCTGCTAGTAAAGTCTGCTAAAAAATTCAGTTTCCTGCATAGAACAGGGCACTCCAATGATAACTACTCTGGGCTTGCTCTTATGCGTGTCATTCACCCGAGGTCATTAGTTGTTGCAAAGATTTCTTCAACTTTTCTATGTCATCCTTACTCTCAGGGCGATGCGAGTGCGAGCGATTACACCGCCATTACTCGTCATGCGCATACCTCTCACGTGCAGCTTCATGTCTTCAAGCCTGATTATTTTTTGTACTAGGGTCTTAACCTCCTCACTGGACTTTGATTTGTCAGTAGGATAGATACCGACAGAACTTACATGGGTTGGCTGGATGAATTTTGGTTCTCCTTTTTTTACCATGCCTGCAAAGGACACAGGTTTAGCAGACTCCTTTATGCTATTTTTTGGGTCTAATAGTTGCTGTGTGCGGACACTCTTTTCTTTGAGAGCTTGTATGGTGACATGCGCCTTGATATAGGAAAAAGTAAACTTTGAGTAAAAAGGATTGGTTTGACAATAATAACTAATCTTTAATCAATATTAATAAAGATAAAGCTTCTTCTTCATGCATATAAGCGCCAAGCTCTTGCTTATGGAGTGCTTTTAGCTTAAGCAAAGTTATTCTATTTTATAATTTTTTACACTAATTAAATATATTTGTTTTTCAAATTTACTATTCTTCACTTACTCGGCTGTAGCAGGATAAAAAGCAATATGAGACCATGCTTAAACTTTCACCAACCAACTCTTTTTCAGGATCCTCCAGACTGGCAGGAGATTCTGTCGCATTTCCGCGGGTCGGAGCTGCAGAACTACTTTACCAAGATTCTGGAAGACGACTTGAAGGCCCTCATCAAGCCCCAGTATGTGGACCAAATCCCCAAGGCTGTGAAGGGAACAGTTGGGCAACTCCTTGACAAGAAAGATGAGATGAATAACCAGCCCGAAATATGCAAAATGCTTGGTGTGTACTGCATTATATTATGAAATTTTATTTGCACAATAGTACGTGTAATATATTTAAGGGGCTATTGGCATAGTTTATTTACCTGATGTGAGCTACTGCACATAAAAATACATTGTTTAGCAGTCAACCAGCAAGTTAAATATAGAACCGATATTGGCTATGTCGCCTCCACTGCTCCCTGGCAGAAGGGGCAAACTCATAAACATTGACATTTAAGAGTGGTATTACGATCATGCAAAGCGTAGAAGAAAGTAGAAGCAACACAACTTATGTATGCAACCAGGAATGCTCTAGGTTGAGATATTAAATATAATAGTGTTGTAATATTTTTCCTCAGATCTGTCGCATATTCGCGACCGTGAGATCGCCGCTTTGTCCGGAGGAGAGCTGCAACGTTTTGCTTGTGCCATGGTGTGCATTCAGAATGGTGACATATTTATGTTTGACGAACCGTCGTCATATCTGGATGTGAAGCAGCGTCTTAATGCTGCCCGCACAATTCGTTCGCTCATACATCCTGACAAGTGAGTAAAATTAAATTAAGTTTATGTCACAATGGAGATAATCAAAATTATGATGAAATCTCCAATGTCACATAAATTTCATACCAATGCAATTCAAAGGAAGCTCATCAGATCAATATCATGTAAGTACAAAGAAAAAGAACTGTAACATGTAAAGATATTTTATTTAAATTTCGGTATTGTGTTTATTAAGTATGCCAATATAAAGTTGTTTAAAAATATTATTATTATATTGGTACGCTTTTCAGCCAGGGGTCCATGGGGACCTTTGATCTTTGAGGCGTTCATGGGGCCAAAGCCAACATGAAGAGCCCTTCTAGTATCTTTTTATCTAAAAAGTGAGATGGCTGCATCTATGGAGGTCTATCCCTTAATGAACCATTGAGATGCACTAACGGACAGCCCTCCAGAGCTACCGAACTATGGAAGGATTTATTATTATTAATTATTAAAAAAATATGATATGAAATTAGATGAAATCTTTTTAATCGGGCAATGCCATAGCTTTCTGCTTTAGTACTTACTTCATTTTTCCGCATACTAACTTAGTTTTTGACCTTTGAATCTCTGAAAATATTTTTTATTTTTAGGTTTATCATTGTTGTGGAGCACGACTTGTCTGTGCTGGACTACCTCTCGGACTTCATTTGTTGTCTGTATGGTGTACCTGGTGCTTATGGAGTTGTGACTATGCCGTTCTCTGTGAGAGAAGGTAATGCTTTCCATACCGATATATTCATACAAACTAATCACGTCATGGTAGGTGTGTAGGTAGAAAAGAGAATCGATATCATGGTAGCTTGCTACCATCTCCTGTTGACCTGATTCTTCTATGTTTTGCCTATTCACTCAAACTGCTTTTCCGATGGGTGTCTTAAGGCTGTGTGTAGGGTAAACTGAAAATTTTAATAAACCTTTATCTCAAAGAAATATGATTTGATACGCCTACAAAAAATACATGCCAATTTTGAACTATGTATCTTGTAATATTTAATAAGGTTATTTACATAATTAAGTGACCTTAAATCGATAAAAAAAAATCACAAACATACCTCTAACTAACTCTTAAAGCACGTGTATCGGGATATCATCATCATCATTTCAGCCGCATAACGTCCACTGCTGGACATTGGATTTCCAAAATGACCGATCAAGAAAGGCCTATATAGTATCTGGATATATTCCATTTATAAATAGTGCTGCATATTGAGTAAGTCAAAACACGTCAGTTAATAAGAGCCATTCATGATTAGATCAATTTATTATGTTTTTAGAATTATTTTACAAATATTGACACCAACCAGCCATTTTAACAAAGACCTGCCTCGGCGCCCCCATTCCCGCAGTGTCCCTCAGGACGCGATCGTGAATGGACCTGTGTCACTCGATTTCCTGCAGATATTACGCGCGAAACATTAAATGTGGTTGAAAAGTCAACTAATTTGGAGACTTTAGTGTCTAAAAAATATAATTAATGCTTAAGTAGGCCTACTTTTGACGAATATACTCGTAATTAATGAATTTACGTGTAAATGTGTATTTTTCAAAGTGATAATATTTTTTGTTTGTTTGTTGTGAAAGCTTTATTGTACACACATAAATACAAAAATACAATTTAAGAGAACAAGCACGGTGCAAAGGCGGATGCAAAAAATGCAGTTGACTATCAGTGACCATTCCGTGGAAGGGAATTTACGTTTTATACTTCTTGGCCCCGCCACAAAAGCAATTTAAATGAAATTTGGCAGACTAGTTGTCCATAAAATGTCCTTTTTAGTCCATAGATTTAAATAAATAGTCCTTTAATAGTTTAAGAGAAATTGAACGAAATTGGTGGCGTGGCTGGGAAGTATACTTTGTCGCCACGCCACCTCGCAAATCGAAATAAAAGGGGTTAAATTAATACTAATTTATTATTAAACAAATGTCTATTATTTGTCTGTTCTAACAATATTAGAAATGCTGCTAAAATCATAAATTGTACATCGTTGTGATATCTATCCACATCATTTTGAATGAAATTTTGCACTCAGATAGTTTATAACCCGGATTAACACATAGGCTACTATTCTTTGCGAAATAAAAAAGATTTTTGTAATTTTAAGTAATTTTAATAATGATTTACGAATGATACATCAACAAATGAGAGTGTAAATCTGAATCTGTTTTAGTTTTCAAAATTTTGTTTGACTTATCATCAAAGGTATCGGACATACAATGAACTTTGTAATGTCCGATACCTTGACTTGACAGTGGAGGAATAAATTCAATTACTGCACCCAAAAAAAAAAAATTTTGCTACATAAAAAAATTTCCGCGGGGATATCCTTTAAACATAGATTAAAGTCCAATTCGAAAAAAATTAGATTATCTGAAATCTCAAATTTACAAATTTGTTTTCCTTTGTATTGTGCGGTTTTACAATCACGCATAGTTTCTTCAATCATTGATGAAGCTGCAGAATTTAAAGCAGATACGCCATGATCGGACAGGATTAGTAAATTTAAGGGTATTATAGAGCAAATTCTTTCAATTACATGACTGCAATCTGAACAAGATTGATTACTATTACGTTTCAAAGCGAGTTTATTGCTATCGTAAGTTGTTTTATTCGTAAAAATGAGTGAGGAAACTGTGAATTTTATGTTATCAGGGTGGATGAAAGTTTTTAAAATTACTTCCCTTAAGGATCTTACGGACGAGTTAAACATATACAATGTAAAGAATTATGAGGCGACTCATCGGTGGTGGCGAAAAAAAATGAATCAATAAAACAAGGATAGTGTATAACCATATTTATTAAAAAGTTATTCTTACCGCTTAAAAGTATCTCAAGCATTCAACTACTCCGTTGTAGCAAAGACACCAAACATTTATTTTTAAGGTATTTTGAGATGAAATGACCGCGGTGGCCCGGAGTCGCAAGATACAAAATACTCTGTATGCTCCATTAGGGATAGAGACGTGATAGTATGTATGTATCTACGTGAGAAGAAAAGCAGCTGGTACATTCTAAGTTTTTTGTTTTTTCCAGACCAGCATGAAAGAGATAACCCTAAAAAGTAATTGTTAAGGTCAAGCCTATGGTCTCGACTTCATTAATAGGCTTTTAATGACTGAGTCTAGTCTTACGATAGCAATAAACTCGCTTTGAAGCGTAATAGTAATCAATCTTGTTCAAAATGCAGTCACGTAATTGAAAGAATTTGCTCTATAATACCCTTAAATTTACTAATCCTGTCCGATCACGGCATATCTACTTTAAATTCTGCAGCTTCATCAATGATTGAAGAAACTATGCGTGATTGTAAAACTGCACAATACAAAGGAAAACAAATTTTTAAATTTGAGATTTCAGATAATCTAATTTTTTTCGAATTAGACTTTAATCTATATTTAAAGGATATCCCCGCTGCAATTTTGTTATGTAACAAAACTTTTTTTTGGCTGCAGTAATTGAATTTATTCCTCCACTGTCAAGTTAAGGTATCGGACATTACAAAGTTCATTGTAAACGTATAGCGACAAATAAATATTGGGAATGCTTTGATGATATGTCAAACGAAATTTTGAAGACTAAAGCAGATTCAGATTTACACTCTCATTTATTGATGTATCATTCGTAAATCATTATTAAAATTACTTAAAATTACAAAAATCCTTTTTATTTCGCAAGAATAGTAGCGCCTATGTGTTAATCCGGGTTATAAACTATCTGAGTGCAAAATTTCATTCAAAATGATGTGGATAGATATCACAACGATGTACAATTTATGATTTTAGCAGCATTTCTAATATTGTTAGAACAGACAAATAATATACATTTGTATAATAATAAATTAGTATTAATTTAACCCCTTTTATTTCGATTTGCGGGGTGGCGTGGCGACAAAGTATGCTTCCCAGCCACGCCACCAATTTAGTTCAATTTCTCTTAAACTATTAAAGGATTATTTTTTTTTAATCTATGGACTAAAAAGGACATTTTATGGACAACTAGTCTGCCAAATTTCATTTAAATTGCTTATGTGGCGGGGCCAAGAAGTATAACACGAATTTACCCCTTCCACATCAGGTTTCTGGTGACTTTTGAGTTTCCGTTTTTTCTGGTAAACATTCCACCTCCCCAAAACCCACAACCACCACAAGAAATTTTATTACCCTAATCAAACCACTATATCAATGAGTGAAGGCTTTATTATTCCATAGAGGCGTATAAGCAATATCAAATTTTCAGAAGAAAAAGCTTCATAACGTTTTTTGCAAATTATGTAGGTACCCAAAAATACTATCTTAAATTTGCAAATCATATTCCAGTTTATGTGCAATTGTACATTTCCTCGTAGGTATTGCACAAAGTGTGATAGTGCATGTAAGTACGTCTATTTTGTTTAAAAAATATTACGGAAAATCTTAGTTAATATTTCCTGGAAATGTTTTAACTAAACCGACGGACTTATAATACAAAATGTTTAACGGTACAAAAAAGCTATATGAAGTTGGTTTGGGCATTACGAAATAATAGATTTAAGACCGTTTAAAATTTTAAGAAATTTACTATTTTTATGTTTTTTGAAATTTATACTTCTATTTGACTTGATAAAATGTAAAACTATATTTATATATTTCTGTTATTGGAGTTATAGGAATAGATTTTTATTAATCTTATAACTAAACATATATTAAGAAGTGTGTGATAAGGCAGAGTAGAATATGATTTATCACCACTCCATTACTACCCCACGTAGGTTTCGTAAGAGGCGACTCAATTGAAACAATGTGTGTTACTAATTAGTGATCACTTATGGCTCTGATAGGTGGCCCCTTACTAAGGGTCTAATAAATAAGCTCAAAATCGCTCAACGCACTGAAGTGGATATGCTCGTTTTTTTTTCAACGTCATCATATCGAAATGACGAAATTTGTAGGAGAACAAAAGTCACTGACATGGCCCGGACTAGCTCGTTGAAGTGGCAGTGGGCGGAACACATAACGCGATGAACTGATGGCTGACGGGACAAAAATATGCTCGAGCGGCGTTTACGCGATTGCAAGCGAAGCGTAGCACACCCATCCACAAGGTGGTCAGACGATTTGATCAAAGTTGCGGGAAAGCGACTCTAGATCGGTAATTTTGGAAATCCTTGGAAGAGGCTTATGTCCAGCAGTGTACTGACAGAATGAAATAATGATGATACTAATATCTTTATTATTGAACGAGCGAGCGAAGTGCGCGATGTTCTCCGAGTCTACTTGAACAATCTTGAGTTTGTATATATTTACGAATGTATGTTTTTTCGACGATAACTGGAGTAACTTTTATTGGAGCTTCATGAAATTAGGTATGCGTATTTTAAATTTAGCTTATAGCTCAGCGCTTTGCGAATTTAGCTTCGTAGTCTTTTGTCTCTAAACCTATTCTACTTTCTTTTCGTTTTTTGCGATTGTGAGTAAACTGCTAGTTTTGTCCTGTCATAAAAGCTAATTAAATCGACTACAAAGTATTCTTTGTGACTTTTCTTCTTGGGATAAGTGGTTTTTTACAATATTTCGCGAAGTAAAACCTGATAATTTTATTATATATATATATTTCCAAGAAAAATTGATCATCCTCGAAGTGCTAAAGCTTGGCTTCTATCAGGTCAATAGAGCTATTACGATTTATAAGTGTAGAAAACATCGTTCGCAAAAAATACATAGGTAGTTTTGGCCCTGGAGAGCAAATAGTGAAAAAAATCCCAAAACTTCGAAGATTTTCTCGATTTTCCACAGGTATTTTGAAGTTGCAAATTTGAATTCACACTAACCTAATAGACCAATACAACAAACCAAATATCAGAACAACATCATGCTTTGCGAATTTAATGTCTATTTCCAATGGCCTAATAAGTCGAGATATGGGGTTCGCGAGTTTACAGTACGGGGCAAACTACTAGTCGTAGGATATAACATACTAGTAGTTTGCCCCACACTGTGAACTGGATATGGAACGGCCCTTCGTATGAAAATCCTTGAGAGAGAGAATATGCCAAATGTTAAGAGCGTTGCCGAGCTGCGAAACTCTGAATATGCCAAATGTTAAGAGCGTAGCCGAGCTGCACTTTTTCATACAAATGTATTCCCCTATTTTCTTCCTGAATATTGCCTCTACGGCAATAGTTTTTTTTTTTTAATGCGTTAATTTCTACTGCATGCATGCCTCTATTATTAATATTTTTCTAAAAAAGAAGAAAAGGAAGTACCTACGATTTTCCAATAACCAAAAAATATGCTCCGTTTTTTTAACGACGACTACAAGACGAATTTTAAAGATTAAATAAAAATGAATAAAAGAAGCATAGCTCTACTCTTCATTAAAATTTGATAGAAAAGAGGGAGGAATACGGAACGTCGTTCACATCAAATTTTTTGTAGGTAAATTGGACTAAGCTGCAGTTGTCAATATCGCACGCTGCGGTAATAAAATATGATGCTTAGGAATGTTGTCAAAATTGCATATTGGTGTGTTTTGTGACCTCTGCAAGGCATTTGATTGTGTAGACCACGAAACCCTTCTATCCAAACTTGAGCACTATGGAATAAAAGGGAAATAAATAAATGTATAGGGACAAATAACACTGATTGAGCTAGCCCCAAAGTAAGTTCGAGACTTGTGTTATGGGATACTAACTCAACGATACTATATTTTATAACAAATAAATATATAGATAAACATCCAAGACTCAGGACAATTTGAAAAAGGCCTTTTTCCAACTTGCCCTGACCGGGGATTGAACCCGGGACCACTGGGTGGCGGACTAGCATGGTGACCACTACGCCACGGAGGTCGTCAGCTCTCGAATTGATTAAATCTTATTTGAGTAGCCGAATTCAAAAAGTTAGTGTAAATCAAGTAAAATCTGACGGATCAACCGTAGTGATAGGTGTGCCCCAGGATTCTATCTTAGGTGCTTTGTTATTCCTAATATATATCAATGATTTACCATATCATGTAAAAGATTGTAAGTCTGTTCTTTTTTGCTGATGATATTTCGCTTGTTTTCAGCGTAGATAGGAAAACTGACACCTCTTATGAGATTAATAATACATTGTCGCAAGTATTGGAATGGTTTACGTCCAATAATTTAGTATTAAATGCAAACAAAACTAAATGTGTAAAGTTCTGCTTACCGAATGTTTCAAAAGTTTCAACACGATTACTTATTAATAAGGAAGCAGTAGATATGGTAGATAACACAACGTTTCTGGGAATAACGCTTAATTCCGGGTTGTAATGGGGTGCCATATTAAAAATTTGCTGGAAAACTTAGCTCTGCAGCCTACGCGGTTTGAAGAATAAGGCAGATGACGGACATTGATACAGCGCGTTTGGTATATTTAAGTTACTTCCATAGTGTCCTATGAAATATTGCTATGGGGTAATGCTGCAGAAAAAAATATCATATTTGTTTTACAAAAACGCGCTGTTAGGTCTATATATAAACTAGGTGCTAGAGAGCTCTAAGGGACCTTTTTAGAGACATAAATATTTTGACTCTTCCTTCGCAATTAATCTATGCGAACATTATGTACGTGCGTCAGAATATACATACATATAAGAAAAAATATGATATGCATAGTATTAACACTAGAAATAAAAATGAATTAGCCATCTCAGCTTTTCGGTTAGAAAAAAACAAAAATTTCTTTTGTGGGTCTCAGCTTGCGTCTCTATAATAAAATTTCAGATAATGTAGTAGCGTTACCATTATCTAAGTTTAAAACTGCCGTTAAAAATCATATATTAGAAAATGCTTATTATCATGTAAATGACTATTTATCTGATCAAAATTCTTGGAAATAGTTGACTGCAAAATTTAATTCTATTATTTAGATGTATAATATAACGTATACTGAGCTTCAGTGTAAATCTGTATTGTGACTGAAACATAGCCCATCAGGCTGGGTAGGGACCAATACTGAACTGGGTTTCTTTCGGCGTAATCTTCCCAGGATTAGTAGTTTTTAGCTTTTGCACTAAAATAAAATTTAAAAAAATGACCTTTAATAAGAGATAAATTTATCCTACATTGTTAAAATTTTTTGACTTTGACTTTCAGTTCTGGGGTGAGAGGGGTTCAGAATTACGAACACAGCTAGGGAAGTGACAATGGTCAACATTTTTATCTATGTTATAGTGATGTGATCAATATCGAAGTTATTGATAAGGTGACGGTACTCATGAGATTTATTAATACTGTATCTGATATTCGTTTTTGGCTTTATGAGTTAGCCAAGTCTCCATTTTTAGGGTTCCGTAGTAAATAAGGAATCCTTAGAGTTTCGCCATATCTGTCTGTCTGTCAGTCCGTTCATCCACGACCATCCAGAGACTCTTAGTACTAGAACGATGTTATGTGGCATGGGTATGTAGTATATAGTCTAATCACCTAATTTCAAAGTATAGAATTCCGCAAATTGCGCAGTTGAAAGTCACAAGTATTGTGTCGGGTAAACTCAGTTTTCTCATTTTTTCTGAATGTGTAGGGATGTGGCAG
The DNA here is from genome assembly GCA_943193695.1 of Acrobasis suavella. NCBI lineage: Eukaryota > Metazoa > Arthropoda > Insecta > Lepidoptera > Pyralidae > Acrobasis > Acrobasis suavella. The sequence continues at coordinate 40,032,639 of OW971928.1, forward strand.
AAAAGGGATTGTAGGTATTACTAGTGGCTCTGTGAGCTGTAGACCTCGCGAGTCACCCGACCCGTTGAACTTTAAAGGATAAAAATTGGAACTAAGTTTTATTAAATCAATTTAAAAAAATGTAAATTTAAACCATTCTGGAATCGATTTGAACATAATAAAATTCATCAGAATCGGTCCAACCACGCACAAAATCATCTAATTGTACTCGTAAATCTAAAACATTCTCGAATCCACTTGAACACATAAATTCTTTTTATCAAAATCGGTCTAGGCGTTTAGGATGAGTTTAATTACAAACACACGCACAGAAAATTTATGTATGTAAGTATATAAAAATTGTAACGAAAAAATCTTACACTTTTTTTCGCCTAGTCCCTGTACCGTCCGAAAAGGAAATTCATTCCAAAGTTGTTCAGCCAAAAAAGTTGTATCGTAATGAGGGTAATAAAAAAGTGACCATTGGCTGAAATGTAATATTTTTAAAGTTTTCAACCCCTATGTTCCGCCAGTTAGAACAAAATCGAAAAACTGAATCGCTGAATAAATTCTTTATAATTTTTGAACCTTTTCACAAACCTATAGCGCTCCGCTGTGTGCACCTGCACAAATACAGTCTATCACTCACACATTGATAGCTGCAGCTCGCGCGCAACGCGACTGCAGCTTCTCGATTTATTTGCAGACCGGCCATGTTCTTAACGTTTCACTATATTCTCTGTCCATCGGTTGACTGATAGAAATCACTTTTAGATAAGACCACCTGTTGTACATTTAAATGCCTTTTCTGCGTGTATTTTTTAATTATTGTAATTTTTATTTTGGTGTACAATAAAGTATTACTTAAATTAATGTCAATATGATACCACAACCCTCATTTTCCCTTAAACCTGCCGCAGCGTATGGATGATGTACACGGTACTTGTAGTCTATTCAAAAGCAGACCTATCGGCTGGCGAGTCTGCTTAAAAACCAATAACGTAATGGCAGAATTTTGTTAGTCTGTTTGCAGAACACAACCAAAATCCTTAACCGGGTTTGACAGGATCAACTTTTGTTTGTCGTATGACACTTCAAATTAGATATATCTGTTTCAAGATTAATTACATTAGCCAGACTATACGTTACACTTATGCTTCGGCCGCACTTGCGTCTATCGTCCCGAAGCAATGCGCGGCGAAGCTTCGTACGTTTCGTACACTAAAAAGTTATCGCGATAAAGCTGTACTGACTGTGCGGATTCGTTATTTTTCACGAACTATCGTGCAATAATCCAAGATGGCGTCATCTAGGCATTTAAATATAGACGACGACTTTCTTTGCTTTTACGTGGGTGCTAACAAATTATATAATAGTCATTTATTGAAACCTTGAAAAAAAAAACCTAAAAATTTTAACACCATTTTATCGTTCCACTCCATTTTTACACATTAACAACCGTGGCACCGTCGCACAGCACACGTCTAAACAAATTGAAAACAAACGTCAAAATGAAAAACGCTAGTCCGACGATGCAGAGCGAATTGTTAGCGCGCTAAAACCCTTAGATGTACCGCCACCCGCGCGAAAACGAAGACGCACCCCGAAAATTTGGACGATACCCGATAACGGCCGGTCACATTTGCGTGTATCGTGTAATAGCACAAAGCTTCTTGCCGATAGGCGCAGGTGCGGCCGAAGCATTAGCTTACTAGACCTGTTTGAAGTGACATTTTACGAAACCGAATAAAATCAAAACTCAAAAGCAATATATGTACGCTAAATGGCCGCGACTTTTTTTTTACAAAGGAAAGTTGTATGGGATGCAAATAAAGATATTAAATTTGTTTTCAGGTATCAATATATTCCTTGATGGTTTTGTACCTACGGAAAATATGAGATTCAGAACTGAATCACTTGTCTTCAAAGTAGCTGAATCTGCCACTGAGGAAGAGGTATGTAGAACGTATTCTCAAATCATTTTAAATAGAAACTGGTATGTAGTAATAATTTTACATTATTTTCTAATCAGATAAAAAGAATGAATCACTATGAATATCCAGAGATGACAAAGAAGATGGGTGATTTCTTCCTCCGTGTGATGCCTGGTGAATTCTCAGATTCCGAGATTCTTGTCCTGTTGGGTGAGAATGGTACTGGAAAAACTACATTTATCAGAATGTTGGCTGGAAACTTGGAGCCCGATGAGGGTAATTATCTTTTAATAAACATATATTTTACATACAAACCATGGATAAAGTTATATTCATTAATATCAAGGTCATTCATCATCATCATCATCATCATGGTCCTTGATTCTTGCTCTATGGTACAAACCTTAGAGCATGTAACAAACTCTGCACTTTCCAATACAAATAACCCCACCGCTGAATGAAGTTAAGAACCATAAATCTCCTGTGTGGCCAAGAAATATCAGAGATGATGATAAAAAAATCTTATAGTAATTAGTATAATGAAGTTTTTGAAATTTAGTGTTGAGCTAGTATATACTGATGATCGTTTCGAAAATCCATCGTCATTGTTTTGTAGACACTTGTTTTTTACAATTATTTTAGGGCTCTGGATACTAGTCCTTTAGAGCCCATCGTTATTTTATCACTTTATTCCTAACCCTAACCCTAACTACACAATCAAAGGGAGCTTCTGGCGACAAATCTATACAAGTCCACTAGTTTTCATAGCCGATTGAGTGGCGGACGGCGCCTAAAGGCGCTGACCACAATCCGCAAATAAATATCGCTACTACAGCCGCACTATGAGTGTCCACTTTGACCGTTTTACAAATTGTCTATGAGCATGAGTACTTATAACACTAAACTACACTGATTTTATATTATTAAGTCCACAAGAATCAATTTGCAAAACAATTTAACAGAGGGACTATAGGTAAATTGCCCATCGCATATTGGATTTTAAAACTCGAGAATAAACCACAAATAACTTGTCTTTTTTTTTAAATGTAGATATTACATTCTATTTCAAATAAATTGGTCTTGTTAAAAACATAAAACCATAATATTTTAGTAATGAAAAAGAATTGCAAAGTTACGTCTAATTTTCAACTAGAATCCTTTTTTTGACAAAACTATGCGTGTTACTGAGTTAATATTTTTATACATAATATAAAATTATTATATTGCCGATAAGCCGTATTACCATTTTTCTAAAATAATGTATATTTCACGAATAATTAAAATAAAACGAATTCGGCGCTTTTGGGCGCTTACTACGTTCTTACTCCGCGCAGAATGCTCTCGTTTTGTCGCACATGACCCGAGGTAATGGGCATGTTTTGTTTCATCAATCAGTCGTGATCGCTCCATTGAGACGAGAAGACTGTGCTTCTGTGCTCCAGCCCAAGAAAATACGACATCGAAATTATGGCAACAAAAACAATCACAGGAAACACTCCAAAAGAGAATAAGAAGATAAAAATTAAACTCATTGCTAATTGTCGAAGGCATGTATCTCTTCCGTTTAGTTATTTTACTTTTCTTATATTTGTGTTACGAGTACATCGATTATCATGCATAAGTATCGTCATTGATGTAGTATAAGCAATGTCGATGCTTTTGACTTCTCACGTGTTTCAACTCAAGGAGATGAAGGAAGACCGTGTAATCTTTTTATTTATAATTTAAAATTCTTTTGTAGTTCAGAGCTGCTTTAGCTTCTTTTTGTCTTTGTATCACTTAAAGTAAATATATTTTTTAATTGTTCGTTTGATTTGCGCATACATATTATATTATAGAAATATATGGATACTTATATATTTGCATGGGTGACCAAAAGTGGCATAAAAATTTCTTGATCTATTTCGTACTTTAGAAACCACGTATAAGCCTTATTCCCGGCTGATATTATTGTATGGCAGTCATCAAGCTAAGTCAGATGCCTTTAGGTAGCATAAAAATTCTGACACTCAGTATTGGCCACTTACACACACCAAAAACAAAACACACAAATATAAATAGTTATATTATTTACTTACCTTCGTTTTATTTACCACACAGACAGATATATCAATCCGACTCGCACTTACCCAATTTTTATCTGAGTATTATGGCTATACTATGTATGTGCGATCATATAAGACAACGAACATGCAATGACAAGCAGTCAGAAATGGGCAACGGCCATTTTTTTGATAAACTGTCAAATAATAACAGGGTCTTGTCATAAGTCAGCAGTTCACTATATTAATAATCTTAGAATAATAACCCATAGAGATAGTAATGACATACATTGCGATTTTTTATTTATTGTTTATTTTTACCCAACTGCTGAAGGAGTGTAATGATTTAAATGACGTTTACTGGCAAATTTTTGATTCATGGTGGGTTGCTAAAGCTGTGAAAGTGTGGTCACCTATCTATGTTACCACGCACCCAGGTCAGTTTTCCTTCTTCCCTATATTTCCAATTCGCGACGTGGCCCTTATCAATACGGCCACAATGCATTGTGGTCGTTCCGTGATTGCCACAATGCGTCGTCGTGGTCGTGGCCGTTTGACATTAGCCACAACGCGTTGTGGCCTATTTTTTCACTCATTGAGCGTTTTCGGTCTTTGAGCTTAACAGTACATACATAGGGCGCACTATAAGTTTTCGGAACTGGCCACTTACATAAACAATATTTAAAAATTTATTGCAACATTTGAAAATAGAACTCTTTGGCTGTAGAATGCAGTTTGTTTCATCTGACTGTCTTTTGTTTTTACCTTGTGGCGCCATTTAAAAAATTGTGTGTCTGCATCAACATGGATTTAACTCGGGAAAATTTTCGTAGTATGATTTTCTACGATCTTAAGTGTAATTTGACAGCTCAACAGAGCATCGCTCGGCTTGAAACAGCTTTTGGCAATGAAGCACCATACAAGACAACTGTTTATAGCTGGTTTGCAGAATTCAAGCGTGGTCGTATCAATCTCAGTGACGAATCTCGCGATGGTCGGCCGTCCACCGCTGTGACCAACAAAAACATCGATGCTGTGCGCCGTATGATTGAAACAGACAGGCATGTGACCTACCATGAAATTCGCGCATCCTTAGAAATAGGCATGAGTCAAATACAATTAATCCTACACAAACATTTGGGTGTGAGAAAGCTGTGCTCGCGGTGGATCCCACACAACTTGACATGTCAAAAAACGGACCGCGTCACTTGGTGCAGTGCCATGCTTACCAGATTCAACGATTCCAATACCAATAAAACGATACCAATTCAATTTGGTGTGGGACTTAGTAACAGGTGACGAAACATGGATTTATTGCTACGATCCCAAAACAAAGCAGCAATCGAGCGTATGGGTCTTTCAAGATGAGCCGAAACCAACCAAAGTGGCGCGCGTGAAAAGTGCATCTAAGCGGATGATTGCTTCTTTTTTTAATAAAACTGGACACGTGGCTACTGTTGCTTTAGAAAATCGTCGTACAGTGAATAGTGACTGGTACACGACCATTTGTTTGCCGGAAGTTATTGACGAACTCCGTAAAAATAACCGTAAACGCCGTATCATCCTGCACCACGACAATGCTAGTTCTCACACGGCCAGACAGACAAACGACTTTTTGAAGGCGAAAAATGTAGAACTCATGAGTCATCCTGCATGGTCCACCTGGCACCTTGTGACTTTTTTCTGTTCCCAAAAATTAAGAACCAATTACGATTTTCATCACCAGAAGAGGCTGTCGAGGAGTATGAAAAACACGTTTCAGAGGTCACCACAGAGGAGTGGCACAAAAGTTTTCAAAACTGGTTTCATCGAATGAAAAAGTGCATAGACGCCAAGGGAGATTATTTTGAAAAACAATAAATTAATTTTGTACCTTTAACAGTATATTTTCATATTCATTCCGGAAACTTATAGTGCGCCCCACGTACAACAGAAATAATGTTGCTAGGCCGTTCTCGTCGGTCAAAATTAAATTGATAAATAATGTTATTAAAATGGTCTATACTTAAGAAACGCAAAAACAGTGTTAATTTTTTACAAAAAATTATGATTAATTTTTATTTCCATAAACAAAAACAAAATTGTACTTGTATTATCTGTATGTCACGTAATCAAAAAGGTCGACTGCCGTTTTTAAAAATTATTTTACGGCTCTGGGTACAAGTGCCTATCTTAATTTATTCTTTTGGGTACCGTGCCCAAAGGGTAAAAACGGGACCCTATTACTAAGACTTTGCTGTCCGTCTTTCCGTCTGTCTATCATCAGGCATCCCATGTATCTCATGAACCGTGACAGCTAGACAGTTGAAATTTACACAGACAACAAATACTAAAACCGAATAAAATAAATACTTGAGTCGCCATTTTGTTTTTATAAGTAATAAAATAGTTTAAAAGGGTTATCTAGACAAAATATTGAATGATATCTCCATTTCCTTTCAAATAATTTATTTCAAATGGGAGCAGCACTGAACCCTGAAAAATTCATTCATCCCCTTAAAACAATAGGCGCACACTTTATTGTGCAATCTAGTATTTATTACTACAGGTATGACGTCGCAATCATGGCGGCTGTCGTTTTAGTGCGAGTATGTTTTGCATAATTTTTCTAAATTTAATTTATTAGTATAATGAGTCATTATTTTAAGGAAATAAAAATATCAGTTGACTTAAAGTTACATTGAGGACATATTAACATAGATTTAAAAAAAATGTTACTAAATAAAAAAAAGTAAATTCAATGTTCCTTTTTTCATTTCCGATATAACTTCAAAAGTGTTAAGGTTACAAAACGATGGGATGAGGTGTGGTATTGTGGGCGGAAGACGATCAGTTGTAGTCGGGTAAATTTTTTTTCTACTTTGCTCGTCGATTGTTTTATATTCTATCAGCCCAATATTGAGCTACTCTGACGACGTCGTCACGAACACATATAAGTCGTCCAGGATAGTCAGGTGGTATCGGGGTAAAGAAAGCTGGTGCGCCAAGCAAAAATTAAAAGTAAATCAAAAAGCGCAATGTATAACATATCGATACTACGGTAGCGCAATGGAGTCCTGGGTAAAGTCATTAGTTAGTATAAAATGACGTTTAGAAGGCTTGTTGCCATCTGTCGGTTAGAATATATTCTTTCTAATTTGTGGTAGCGACTTCGCTGAAGCGGTGGACGAAAGCGGGGTGTGTGAAGTGCGCGGGTGAAATCTGATATTTTCTTAGCTTTATGCGCGCTCTTAAAGCCAACTCCAACTGAACCCCTTGAAAACTTCCCGCCAAAAACTCTTTTGTAGACACTATTTCTACTAGTGTCACCAATTTTTGGAATCGTGTCGACGGGTAATTTTGTATGGTGTATTCGGATCCTTTCTCGAGTCCAGGACTCGATTTCGGGATTTGTGTTCAAGATTCGAATCGCGGACTTAAAACGCCTCACGCAGCGTCCGAAATTTACTTTTTTACATAGACCTAAGACGCTCAGAAAGTATAAATAGAATACAAATTATGTACCTAAACTGGTAAAGATCACTTCTTTATCCTTGACGGGGTAGACAGAGCTCAGGGCCGAAAGACTCAAAAGCTACGCTTAGCGTGATGGATGGTGGGCGGATGGAATAAGGAATCATAATAGTGCAGAATTGCTAGCCGCATCGCATATTAACATGAGTCAAATCTCGTCCCATCCTCGAAAGGTTTTTTCTTCTCCCAGACCAGCATGGAAGATTGTACCTTAACCTTCCGGAATAAACAATATCTTTTATTAAAACCGCATCAACCAACATCCAGTCAGCCAGAAACGAGTACTGGGATCGAGGCCATCAAACTCGAGTACTGGAATCGAGTCAGCTAGACTAATACCGGACTCGAGTCAATAAAAAGGGTATTCGGATCAGCGAGTCCACAGTAGGATTTAGGAATCGACGACTCAAGTAACGCTTATCCATCACTATTTGAATAGTTCTCAAAAATTTTGTACTTGACTGAAATTAGGTGTCCTTCACATTCAAGATTAATTTAGGACAAATAATCAGGTGCAAGTATAAACCAAAATGTTTCTATTAGCTTATTGCGGAGTTCAATCAATAGAATTGGGGTAATATGTACCATTAGAATGCCAAAAAATAATTAAATAAATAAATAAAAGATAAATAACAAATCCTTTTCTTGAAATTGGATAATTTCAATGTATGGGTTTTTTATGTCTGACCCGAATTATTCAGTATGAAAACTCATTTTTTAACTACTGTATATTTTAATTAGTATTGTGTTGAGTAATTGCCCCTTTACTAGCTATTCTTTCAATTATTTATATATTAGAAACTATTTTTAAAGTTGTCCTAGAAAAGTCTAAATTTTGCGTATCAATTTTGTTACCATGTTATTTCCCAGTGATAAAAACTATATTTTGACGGAAGTGAATTTTAAAGAAGGCTATATTCTCATTCCAATACATAGCCAAAATAAATTAAAATTGCTCGTCAAACATCAGTGTACAATCAAAGCAAGCGTTGGGTTAGAATTTGATACAAATTTGTGCTCAAATTTGTTACTCATTTTGACTGGTTAGTATTATATTCATGTAATGTTAATTTTTGCAATAAAACTTCTTACGCTACGCTATTTTAGGTTTACGCTAAACAGAGAAATTTTTGAAGCCCCGAGTATCGCTAATGCTCTCAATTTTGTGACTTCAATTTTGATACTTTTGGTACGGTAACGTATAAGTTGATCTGATTGGTAACAAAATTGAGTTGGTAGGAAACGTTTACATAAAATTTCACTGTGTTAATCATATGAAATTTATCTCTATCATCGTCAACTTATTTAGGCTACAAACTAAATTATCGTAAATTTTATAGGCACCAGAGTGCTGATAATGCCCCTTTATATATTATTTATTCCTCAGAGTTCAAAATGAAACCATCGAAAAACCAGAGTATACCAAGAATCAAGAAATAAAAGACATTTTTTCTTCTAGCCGCGACTAGTGCTATTCTTATGTAATAAAATCTACTCTTGTATGCCAAAATAGGAGTTCTCATACAACTCATCACCTTTTCATTACCTCAATGAATTATTTTTTAGATAATAACTATTCTATGATCTCCCCGGCCCCGGGTCTCAAACTATATTCATATCAAATTTCATCTAAATCGGTTCAGAGGTTGAAGCGTGAAGAGATATCAGACAGACGGAAGGCAGAGAGAATTACTTTCACATTTATAATATTGTTTGGAAGTATAGATTGGATTGTAGAAGCGATTTCTAGATAAATAAACAAAAATGTACAAAACTAAAGTACCAGTATAAGAGTCCTTACTTTTTCATTGGTTACAATACTTACAATCGAACTCAATTTTGTAACTGTCCCCAAATATTTATAGGCTTTTTCTTGTGTAAAATTTTTATGTTTCTAGATTACATTAATAACACATTACATATTTTACAGAAAATTATAAGTTTTGACAATGACCATAATACTTTTAGCCTAGTATATAAAATTTTAAGGTAAATCGTAAAAAAGGGGTTAATTTTTACCTAAGTAACAATATTGATCTTCAACCTATTGAATTTTGTAATTAATACTTTTCTAATCATGTGTGTTTTAGTTTATACATTACTTTATTGTCCTTAAATTGCATTAATGTAAATATTTGACGTAAAATTACTATTTTTATAATTAATTTTGATAAAATAAATAGTAACAAAATTGAACACAAATACTAACCATGTCAAGAAAAAAACTGCTTTTATACTTAAGCTGTAGCTTATATATTGATACCATTTATAAATAACACAAGATGAATAATACCTACACCTAATTTCACATTAAAAGCCAGTAAAAACACGCTTTTGAAAAAAACAAAAAAAATTGTAGGGTACAAACATTTTGAGAACGGCTCATTTAATTTTACTGATTTACCATAGTACTTCTGCGCTACACGTGTAGCGTCTTCCTATTTATAATATTGCGTGCTACGGAACGTTTAATACCTATTTAGTTCTGGCAACACCGTTCCCAAATGTCAAATTGTGAAAGTTGTCATATTTGTCAAATGGTTTCGATTTTGCTGGAACAAGAAACGTTTTTATTCCGATTTAGGTTTATAAGCCTTAAAATCCCTGGATATTTAATGGAAAACCTGTGCGCGTCGTGATAATTTTTATATTTGAGTATTCAACAATGTATATACCGATTTCTGTATTGAGGTTAAAGCTATTGCATTAAGTGTATTTTGATGTGTACGACGTCTTTATCAAGCATTTGGGATGGCTAGAACTGAATTGTTCGACTTATTTTTCCATCCTGTGTTCCAAAAGTGTTTAAAACATGCTGAAGCCAATTTATGCCCTGAAGGTAACCATTAAACTTGTAACATATTTCTACAACTTATCGACTCATTAATGTTTAATTTCGATGATATTCCATATCTTTGCTCGTGGTTTCGTAAAATCATTAATATATTCATAGACCAAAAATTTTTTTTACCGTTTACTTACCTTTTTTTCCTTGAATTTTTTTTGCACCGCTATAGTTGTTGCATTACTGAAATGTTAAGAACATTTATGTTGTTACATTGTTTACAAACTGTTACTCCTCACATCGTTTTTGTACATGCATTCTAGCACTTGGAGAATTCACATTGTCCAATTCCTGTGAATTGTTCAATTCCTAAAACTGGGAATCCAGAAATAGGTAGTACATATGCCAATAACTAAATAGAGTTCAACTAGGAAAACAAAGCATGTTTGAAAAAACTTGATGATTGAGAAATAATGCATTTACAAGTGTGGAGATTTCCAAATTGTAAGTTTGCAGCAGCTTCTCACTGAAAATAGTTTTCTCTTGTAATTCATTTTCTTCCAAATTTGTGTGAGTTTGAAAATACATGGTTAATTTGTTCCAAATATATTTATTTAACCCTTTCACCACGAACATTGGATTTATCTGACAAACATTGTCGTGCCCACTCCGCAAGCGTCGGATATTTCCGACAAAAAAAAACCGCTCTTATAGCACATAACTTAAGTATCCACATCTATTTTTGGTTGTAGGTATTTATTTAAGATTTCATACCCCTCACGCTGGGGGCACGGCAACTGATATAAAGTCTCGCAGTGAAAGGGTTTAGTATTTCCTTTAAACGCTACTAAATTAAAACAAAACAGGATAAAACATTTTCACAAGACACACAAGGTACAAATTTGAAACAATATTCTTCTTGTAGACTGTAGTTTTCCAGTCCTTCACTCCTCTTCAGAATGCTGTTGTATGTCGCTTTCATGAAAGTCCTAAGTTGATCCTCAATTTCATTAATACATCATAGAACCAGCCAAAGCTTCGGTTAATAGATTTGCTTCCATTTCTTCAGTTGGCAGATATTTTATTTCCAGCACTCCCTCTTGAATGCAATTAGTCATGAAGTGCATCTTCAAGCCTTGTTTAGACTTTGAAGTCACCTTCACATTATGGCTTAATTTTATAGGAGCTTGATTGTCATTCTGGACAACAACACTCATAGTCAGCTCCTAAATCTTTGAAGTGAGCTCTTAAGTGAATAGCTTCTTTTGCTGCTTCAGTTAGTGCAACATATTCTGCTTCTGCAGTTGAAAGGGCCACACACCTTTGCTTTTTCGTCATCAAGCTTATAGGCGTACCAGCGAATTTGAGATAATAGCCAAAGAACAATTTCCTGTCCAGCTGACATGCTCCCAATCAGCATCAGCCATGCCATAAAGCTTTCTGCCTTTCTTTTTTAAAGTCAGTCCAATGCTTTTTGTGCCTTGTAGGTACCTGAGAACTCTTTTTGCACTTTTAAAATGCTCGTCTCCGTAACTCATTGAATTGTGACAGGTCTCTCACAGCAAACAGAATATCCGGCTGATTGGCTGTTGTTATGTACATTAATTTGCTGATTTCGAGTTTTTATAATGAAATTGCCTTTTTCTGCCTTTTTCTAGTTTCAAACCTGGCACGATGGGTGTGGATGGATGTAGGTTTACAACTTTTCAAGTTGAATATTTTTAGTGTTACATCTATTAGTTTTTTTTAGTTTGGTTTTATTGCTGATTTTTCATAAAACCTAGTAGTCTTTTTGGTACGTCCAGGTCTTTCATTTCGAATTTGATGTTTAGCTGGTCTTTTATGTCTTTTAGAGTTCTTGGACAAGAGTAGGCAATAAGTATATCATGGACATAAATTACTACAATGACTTTCTCTTCTTTTCTCTAATATGTATAGGCAAGGGTCTGCCCCTAACTATTGAAGCCTATGTTCTTTAATCCAGTGTAGAGTTTTACATACCACTTGACAGTATTATTCGTCATTTTCATTTGACTGGTAGCTCATGTCTGAATATAACATTTCTTCATTATCTAAGACGAAATGTTATGTCTATGTTGGGGGTCGTCTTTGTCTTTCATGCCTCCCAACAATGGGCAGTTCTATTTCAGGTTTTTCAACATCAGATATTTCACTCTCAGGTCAGAATAAGGTAATGGATCATCATAATATTTAAAATTTTCTATTTCATCATCATAGTTTTCAATGTTGTCTTAACAATTCATTGTTATCTACATGATCATTGACTTGTACTTCAATTTGTTGCACCTTTCTAATTTTAGGACTATTTTCAGATGATTCTACCTTTTCTTCTATTAGATTTTCATAATTTGTACTATTTTCTTTAAAATACATTTTGTCTATGACTTTTATGTCTCTACTTGTTACCACGACATCATATTTCGGAATGTATACTCTAAATCCTTTTACGTTTTATTAGTATCTTATAAACACGCCTTCTTTGGCATTTTGATTCAGTTTGCCTTGTTTATTTTCAATCAGGACACAAGTCTTTCTGCCAAAGACGTACACAATATTTCCGGATGGTGATTTCTTTAGATGACATACAGTTTTTAATTTGTTTGAGCTCTGATGGTGCTAATAGCAGTACAATTTCTGCTCTGGCTTTAGCATCTTCTCTTTTAAAAGAACCTACTTTACTCAAATCTGAATTTGTCATTCATTATTAGCATGGCCTGGGCCTGGAGACACCAGGTATCGTAGTTGCATTTATTTAAGGGCTCTATATTTTTATAAGTTACTGACGAATTCACTGTAGTTACAATGCGACACAAATAAGTTGAACAAAAACGGCGGCCTTCAAAGCATTTTTGTACAAATTCCCGGCACATAGGTTGAACCAAAATGGCGGTTATCTTAGCAAGTACAAATAATGCGGGGACAACCGCCATTTTGGTTCAATTTACGTGTTGGGGAATTTGTAAACAAAAGCTTTGAAGTTCGCTATTTTTATTCAACTTATATGCGTCGCATTGTACTTTCTTCAAAACGTGTTATGTATTTACGTATAACTACGCTATGCTACCATATGTGGGGTAGAAAATACATGCTTAAGTTGTTCCAGATATATTTATTTAAGCGTTTCCATTAAACACTTTTAAAAGCAAACATCAGGATAAAGATTTTTCACAAGACAGACATGACATAAATTTGAAACAATATTCTTCTTATTAACAGCACGGTTACTCACGTAGAGAGTCAGCTACTGGCCGACATGTTTTGACCTCATTCGGAGGTCTTCATCACGAATGTGACGCTCGTGCACAGATACGCTCCACGACACACTAAACACAAACACATTTTTAATCAAAAAATATTCTTCTTTCTTGTAGACAGTAGTGAGCCAGTCCTACAATTTGATTTAAATAAAACTTCTCCAAAGTGTTTTAAATTTTTAGCCTGTGCTGTCTTACTGCTGAACACCACCTCTCTTTTCGAAGATTTTTAAAAAGTAATATTAAATAGAATTACTTATTTGAAAATGTTTTATTTGATTTTTGTCAGGTTCGGGCCAGCTTCCTCAGCTGCACATTAGTTATAAGCCACAGAAGATATCGCCAAAGTCGCAAGGCCTAGTCCGAAGCTTGCTTCATGACAAAATTAGAGATGCATATGTACATCCACAGGTTAGTCCTCATTTCTATTTATATGTTACATGAAAAACAAATTCTTTCTGGCCTAAATTTAATGATTTTACATGTTAGAAAATTCTGTGATAGACATTGTTTTACAAGTTAGTGTATCTAGAAGACACAATAAATGACAAAAGTCTGTCAGTGGTTCTAACTACTAAACCACTGAACTTCTTTATGAATTTTCTTAGTGTTGTAAACCATTTTATATAGAAGAGTTTTGTATACGGAAATAGCTTTTGCATGCATAAATGTGCACAAATGCACCATGTATGAGGCTAATTTCACAGCTGTGTGGGAAGCGCCTCAGTGCTGTTAAACAATAGTTCAGTACGATTAAGCAGGTCGCATTGTCCAGGCGCTAAGTGTAGCGTGTTCCGGACGGAATGTTGCTATAGGGCTTAACATGTGTCTACTCTGAGAGCATATGTGGACGATAAGTATGGATCTCCCGTATAGCTGTTAACAGCCTTAACTACTGCTACTAGTTCCAACTTGTAAAATTATATCTTATTGTTATTTCAGTTTATAACAGATGTAATGAAGCCAATGAAGATTGAAGAAATTATGGACCAAGAGGTGCAGAACCTATCTGGAGGTGAATTGCAAAGAGTAGCACTGGTGCTATGTTTAGGCAAGCCCGCTGATGTGTACCTAGTAGACGAACCTTCAGCCTACCTGGACTCTGAGCAACGTTTAGTAGCAGCCAAAGTTATTAAACGGTAAGATCTTATCAATGAAGTTATTGAATTGCAATTAACGTAGCACTAGCTGGGCGACCGAGCTTTGCTCAGGTTCGGTTTTATGAAAATCATTTGTTTAGAATCTTCCTTCCTTAAATTCTGAGTCATCAAAATCGTTGGAGCCGTTTCTGAGGTCTTCATTATATGTATACACAAGAATTGCCTGTTTAAAGTATTCCTTATAGTCAAGTGACAAAGGACAAAGAAGACGCTTGAACTATTTTCATTTAGATTATTACTTTGTTTTTATGGCCTCTGGAAATAAGCTCATAGAAACAGACTGGCTTGAAATAGAATTATACTTTGATATTTTAAAGAGAAGAGTCACTAATTCTCTCTTGTCTTTCTTCTCTCTCCCAAGAGTGCAAGTTGATTCGAATATCCACCCCTTATAGACTGTTATTTCTAACACTGGAGTCAGATTTTTCGAGCTGCTTTAACTTTTAAGGCATCTGTTGTAGAGCTCAATGACTATCATCTACTGACAACAATCATTATCATATGTACACTACTGAACTACTGTGCAGGTTTTCTCTCGATGTTTTCCTTCACGGGAAGCAAGTGGCAGTAGCTGCAAAATTGAAATTACCATACATACCACGAATTCTAACTCAGAGTTACAAGTCCTGCCTAGTGAGGATCGAACCTGTACCTCACATATGCAGAATCAGTGTAAACTGAACTCCTTGCAGCCTATAAAATGTAGCTGTTTTTAGTTTTGATTATAGATATTCTACAAAATTTTCTCCTGACACATATTTTTTTTTGTCACTAGGTTCATTCTGCACGCAAAGAGGACCGGATTCGTAGTAGAGCACGACTTCATCATGGCGACGTACCTCGCCGATAGAGTGATCGTGTTCGAAGGCACGCCCTCCTCGAACGCGACTGCGCACGCGCCGCAGTCGCTGCTCAACGGCATGAACAAGTTCTTGGAGCTGCTGGGGATTACCTTCAGAAGAGACCCGAACAACTTCAGACCTAGGATCAATAAACATGCTTCTGTGAAAGTAAGTTATTTTACCATTATTTATCACTAGCTAGTACCTGCGACTTCGTTCGCGTGAAATTTAAAAATAACTACGACTTTTTTCCTTTCGTCAGATTTTAATGAATCAATGCCTATATGTTGCTCCGAGCTGAGCTTAATCTATTGCTGAAAATCGCGTAAATGTCCGTCCAGTAGTTTCATAATAAATAAATAATTTTGAACTAGACGTAACAATTCGGCAGTTGAATTCTTGCCAAATTTTTAACTTAGTGGGAATGAAAATAATAAATTTGTATTCTATGTTATCACTAACCCCTAAATTCATAAAAAAATACAAACGTTTGCTAAACCCATTTTAGTTAAAATATGTTTTGTCTTGTTCTTTCAATGTCAAATATTGGGAAGAGGAAAAGAGACAAAACATGTTTTAGCTAAAATAGGTTTAACGAACGGTAATATTTTTTTATGAATATGAGGGTAAATCTGTGCCACTATACTGAATGTAGTGCTAAATATGGTAAAGAACCTTAAACGCGGTTCAAGGTTGCGCAATAAAAGGCAAAATACTGCTAATGAAACATGATGATTTGGCTTTTAGCCGTCGATGAAATCGAATTTATGGTACAGCTGGGAATTCAAAAATATTTTTTGAAATTCCGATTTTTACACCAATCCTTATGAGGGTTTCCAAAAATATTGAATACCAGATGGCACCACAGTGGGATCAGGTCCAATAAGCTGCAGTTAATTAATAAATTTGATGGAACAAAAGAACTGTCGCTGATGGTCTAATCACAACACTTGATTGGACCTGACGTGTTTTCTCCCAAACCTATATTGGTATTCGTGTCATTTCATTATTTTATTCTCAAATTTGATGTTTCTTTGTTGCAGGACATTGAACAAAAAAGGGCAGGCCAATACTTCTTTCTGGAGGACTAGACCGAACACCATCATTAATATAATTATATCATACATTTATATATATATGCAGACAATCTTGTATGTCACAATGTCGGCCTTCTGCCGCTGTATTTCCAATTAAATGTATTACTGTATTAAATCATGTTTTACAATCATTGCGTTTACCTGTTATTTTAGTACGAAATAGTTTCTAATTAATATTTATAGCTAGCAAATTTCACGTGTTACAAGTGTTATAATTATAACATACAGGTCTTTTCCAATGCAATATTTACAGCGTAATCGATCTATGTAATTATCGTTTTCTGTTTAAACTTATTGCAAAATACTCAAAAAAATCGTTTTGTTGGGAAAATGAGTACTTGAAAAAATAACCTGCATAAAACCTAGCATAAGCTATTTCTTCTTCTCGAGTCGAAAGGTTATAATAAATTTGACCAGTATTTGGCCTCGGCGATCATTAAGATCTTGCAATGTGCAGGAAGTGGGGCTTTTTGGACAGGACATGGGTCATTGATTGGATAGCAACATTCGCATTTATCGTTTTTGGAGAAACGCCACCTAACTCAGTTCTCTTGACATCTCCCAACGCCAGTCCGGAGTCTATTTAATGACTTCCAGACTGCTGGGATAAGCTATTATTGGATCTATTCTTCCGTGGTAAGGGATTTTTAGTTTTGTAGTACAATCACCAACGAAATTGGCCACAGCGCTCACAGCTCTCAACCGATGAACAAGGTATTTTGTAAGAAATTTTTTTGTGCGATCTATGATAGGAATCGGAACAAAAAAAAAATGGCGTAAATGAAAAGCAATAATCTCCCGTCTATTAATTTTTATAATACCAATGTAAGAATACAATTGATCCACGTAAAATAGGAATGAACTGGTCAGTCATGCGTTTTAATTTAATTGATCCAAATGTAAAAATCAATTAAAAAAAACCGGCCAAATGGGAGTTGAACTCGCGTTGAGAGGGTTCTGTACAATACCAAAGATTTTCCGTAAATAAACATATTAATTTAGGTTTACCACTTTTTTCATTTAATAAAATTCTTTTATTATTTTTCCTGTAATCTGCAAGCAATGAACTGTATTTTGTATTTGTTTTTTCACTATGTTAGGCTCAGTAGTTTCGGTGATTAGAGAGGGGGGGAATGGTCAATTTTCGTCTTTCATTAATAAAATCAGAACTATTTATTTTACAATAATAACAAAAATATATTTGAGATACTCATAAAGAGCCATTTCATTAATATAAGTATGACACAATTGACACAGTAAGGTTTGGAAACTTTATTTTTTAATTTCCTAATTTGTCCCTCAAAAATGACCCTTATTGTGCAACGTAAATATTAATTTACTTTGCACATCTCTGTTTGGGTCATAGGATTACACCATCCTACCAAATTTCACCTGAATTGGTCCAGTAGTTTCGGAGCAAATTGGCTGTGACATACGGACGGACAGATAGTGATCCTATAAGGGTTCCGTTTTTTCATTTTTTGAACGGAATCCTAAAAATAACTGAATAGGTAAGCAAACAGTCATACACCATTTTTCTGATAATTATTTAAAAAACCATTTAACATGCCTTTAATTTGTTAATGTAATTAAAATATAGGATAACTATAGACGTTCACTTCAATCAATGTCAAGAACCTAACAATATGCAAAGAAGAGAGTCAATGTTCCTTTCACTAATGTGAAAGTCTAGCACGCTAAATTGGATACCAGACATTCGAGAATCGAGTCGAAACTGCGGATATCAGAAAAACAAACAGGTATAAATATGCACTAGGTAGTTGGTACCGAAGTAGATTTTTGTAGTTGTTTCCAGTAGCAGGATGCTTAGTTTACTATAGGTAGTAGTAGTAGTAGTAGGTGGACTACTTCGGCGATAACTAGACTACCTACTTGTAGTGTATCTAGTATTCATCCTTGTTTTGTTTTAGTTGTTAGATTAAACCTAAGTAAGTATATAATATAGGTACTCCGAACCCAAATGAAGGATGAAGCGCCATGTATACTCCGACCGGGCCACCGAACTTCTTCGAGAGAATCATAAACTCATGATCCACCGAGAAAAATCTTCTTTAGTGTCTGTTGTATCATTGCAATACGGCGTTTAAACTGCTAATCTTTAAAAAGCGATCTTTCTACTCTAAAAACAACCCAAAGTATGAGTGCGATGATCGCGAAAATTATTTGTCATGTTACATTTATCGATCAGATAACAAGAAATAGTCTGAGAGCAAAGCTATTATTGTATTAAAATCATTACGCGATGAATCACCTGCCTGTTTAATACGCGGGATGATTTCACTCGAGATCGTGAATAAGATCTGTGACGAAGGCTGCCTCGGAAGTGACGTAAGGCGAGGGCTTTTATGACGAATCTAACTGGGGCCGTCATTCCATATCAACAAATTATTAGCTAGGTACATTAGGCGAACACTACACGTCAATAAATATCGTGAAATTTTTAAATGGATCTTGGACTGGATCATAGCATAGCATACCCTACACTATCAATACGGATCGCGTCACTACTGAAGCGTTCTTTGTACGAGGCAGACGTGATGGAGCATAGACAGAGGAAAATTAGAGCTTGTGTGGCAATAATAGGATGTTAACCCTTTCACCGCTCTTTATATCAGTTGTCGTGCCCCCAGCGCGAGGGGTAGTAAATCTAAAATAAATACCTACAACCAAAAAGGGATGTGGATACGTAAGTTATGTGCAATACGAGCATTTTTTTTGTCGGAAATATCCGACGCTCGCGGAATGGGCCCGACAATGTTTGTCGGATAAATCCGACGTTCGCGGTGAAAGGGTTAAGAAAGCACTGGATGAAGTGGTTACATACATTACAAGCCTACATACTGCGTCTATTACTAATGAGGTAGACAGAGCATTTTGGGTTTTACGGTTTTAAACTGATAGAGCGTAAAGGTGGCCGAGGAGGTAAAAAAAGGATTCAAAATAGTAAGTGATTCGAACTAACGCTCATTCCCTCAATCGGCTACTACGATCTTCGCGGGAAGAGAAGCGGCTAGTACATTCTAAGGTTTTTTCTTTTCTCGTGGACCAGCATGAAAGAAATTGAATTGGAAAAAGAATTGCCCACGAAAGAGAGAAAATCGCCATCGTCCTGCATCGCTGCTGTCTCGCTGCGTACAGAACTATTGACGCGAGACACTATCACTACACGCAAAATAAATATCATGATCCAGGATCTAGAATCAGATCACAACCTGATTTGCAGAAATCCAGCTATAAATATTGTGATCCGTCAATACACTACACTACACGTAAATAAATATTGTAATCTGTAAACGTGGAGTTATTAAACAAATGGTTTTTTCATACAAAAACCATTAGTTTAGTGACTCCGTATTTGAAAAATGGCACCACAGATACAAAAGGATAGGTATGTGCCGTATGCTCAGTTTTCGACCGAGAATAGGATCGCTTCATCTCTTTGAGATCGCGGATGTCCTGTGGATGTCTTATTAAGAGGCCACATCGCCCCCGGGCCGGGCCTTAGATCGGGTTTATAATCTAAGTTACTCCATAAAGATACTTAATTCTTAACATTAAGTAACAGCAAGAGAAAGTCCCGTCAAAATTGGCTGCTGTTTCAAAGATTAGCCAAACAAATATAGAGATAAACTGTTTATAAAATATGTTTCTTTTTTAATCAACCCAACAAGGTATGATACGATTTTATTTTTTAGTTCATAAATGAACATCATCATTTATGGCCTAGGGGCGCCACATTGAATTTACAGTGACGCCACATAGCCTATAACTGGCAGACAATCAAGACGCTTCCAACGATACCTCATTTGTCAAGGTATCATGGATATCATTGAAGATACGAGGAAACAAATGAACATACTTCAAAACATAGCGGGGAAACACATAAGCCTCCTTTTAGCTTCGCGGTAGTTGGGTAATTTGTCAGCCTGTAAGTAATTTTAATAAATATATGTATCACAGGTACATTGAATCATCATTAGACCTACTCCTTTACTTCTCAGGCTTTGGAATGCATTGCCCGAGGACATTAAGCAAATCTCCAGTAAGTAGTCATATATATAAGAAAAAAGTGTATTATTTACTTTTTGAAAGAATAATCAAATAGCAGAATTCATCGTTTCTTATTATTTTCCATATATGTTTGTTTGTAGGTATATATTATATTTTAGTTATATATATCGTACCTAATGTATTAAATATGTATTTATTGTATATATGATAATTTTTATTAATTAAATCTGGCTATATATTTTTTAAGTATCTGCTATATAGACGCCAACTTTCTTATCTGTTTATCTTTTCCTAAAGGTTGACAGGGAGAGAATACTTTACCATTAAGCCTACCTATTATAGATTCTGGCTCAATAAAGTTTTTAAATTAAAACAAATAGACATGTAAAATGAATATTAAAACAAACTAATAGGTAGGACATGAACCATGCACCTGTAAAAATGAAACACAGTCGTATGCACGACACCTGCAATTTTGCCTATCAATGTAATGATAGATAAGTACGCCACTCGATTACTACATAATCGACTTTAACGCTGGTCTAGCTAGGCTTCAAGCTAGGGTCATCAGTTTGCTCTTACTCTAAGTACCTACATACTTAACATAGGCACCTACCTGATCTCGTATTTATCTCCAACGGGACTACCGTGGTAGGTTGTAGGAGCGCCCGAAAATCTTAACATAGGCACCTACCTGATCTCGTATTTATCTCCAACGGGACTACCGTGGTAGGTTGTAGGAGCGCCCGAAAATTGAATCGAAATAGTATCTTACTAGCGCATTGCCACACATGGTCCTTCGAGATTTTTACTATATGCACGGGAACAAAACCAGCTAGTAGGTACATTGTACTACGTAGATATTTACTTTTTATTCCTGATAATATTCGTAAAATTCGATTATAGGAATAGGTACTAATAATCTCTGTAGTTTTGTGTGACGCCCCTCTCCCCGACGTTTAGGCTTAGCATAGACCGTCGAGTCGTCTACACCAAGGTAAAAGTCGCAACTAAATATAAAGTTTGTATGAAAACAACGTTCTTATTTAGTCAAGATTAGATAAAACTGACTTAGAATTAATTCGCTATAAACATCTTAAAACCAGAGCGAGTTTAGTTTCATACCCAAAAGTACCTACTTTAACCTATACTAAGATAATAAAATAACTATGATAAGATTTGTCTTTGAACAGGTTTCAAACGATCCAGAGGTGAAATAAAGGGAATTGCTTGAATGAGTGCATTTGCCTGTAGTGTATAGTTTACCGGTTGAATATGCTGCCGGGTCGGCCCGCCGAAGCGGCGTCGCGGGGCGACGCCATGACATCATCACGCCGAGTTACGTGGCACCCGAGGAGGCGTCCTCAACATTTTTCTGAGGATCTGTATAAACAGATCGATAAAAATTTAACAAGTGCCAGGCAAATTAAAAAACCCCGGCTTTCAAGCTTTCACCTCCAATTACTTTTGAACGATTGAACTTATTTTCATCAAACAAAGCTAAGTGCCAATGTGGTTTTTAGCTATGTGCTTTCACGTAAGAAAACTGCATGCCACAGACAGACAGACATTGGCACAAAATTTATAACACCCCTCTTTTTTCGTCGGGGTCAAAAAGAAGTAAAGCGGCGAACGAAATTTCGTTGCTCCTTTGCGAATCATATAGATCCTTGAAAGTATCCTTCAGAATGATTAAGCTATTGCATAGCTTTTATCGCGGGCTTTAAGCACGGCGACCGAATCAAGAAATTCCGTAACGAAAATAAAACCTAACATCCCCCACTCCGCCTAAACGTTTCTCGGCAACCGGCGACCGGCACAGCGGCGCGCGGCGTTGAAAGCCGTCGTCTAACTTCGTTACAGTTCGGCTACTTCGGCACGGTGTTTGTGTGCGTGCGACTAGAAGTATGCGTGTAGACTAGCTGCTAACTGCTCATAATAAAAATTCCTGATTAACCTACATGTATTGTAAGATAATAAAAATATTTTAAACGATATTAACTTCTCATTTATTCAATAAAAGAAAAAAAAATACCGCATAAATAAAAAATAATAAATAATTATAATTGCATAAGTTGATAAAAAATGCCATTCAATAGCTTTACCGCGGCAGTCCCCGAGTGCCACACTTTTTTTTTGTACAATTTAATATTCTTTAGTACCTATTCTTTTTGCAATGATTTCTTTTTCAACATTTTCACCTGGTTGTTATTAGCAGGTTGCTAGCCGCATCGCTATTTTGATTCCTTTTTCCAACTCGCCCAAAATCACGCTTAAACCGGCCTTTGCGTCTAGAGGCAACCCATGGGCTCTGTCTGCCAGCCGCAAGGAAGACCCAAAATGCTTTATCTGCCCCATTCGTGATTAAGATTTTTCTTTTTTATGACCTGTCGATTTTTTAATATACGGAAAAATTGTTTAGGTCTATGCGGACATATCACACAGATTGACCTAGCTTCAAGGTAAGCACGAGACTTGTGTTATGGGACACTAACACAACGATACTATATTTTATAACTACATATATAGATAAACATCCAAGACCCAGGTCAATTTGAAAAAGATCATTTTCCATCTTGACCTGACAAGGGATCGAACCCGGGACCTCCAGTGTGACAGTCTGGCAGGAAGACCACTAGGCCACCGAGGTCGTCAAAATTTTTTGAATGGTAAAATTAAGTTAACGTGGTTTATCATCAGTCCATGCTGATAAAAGGTTGACGATCCCTGAGAGCGAGAGAGAGCTAACAAAAACGACATCGTAGGCTGCGGCGAGTTTCATTCTGCTAACCGCGATAATTTCGGAGTTTGCGCCGTTCATATTCGGTTGGGTGTGTCGCTGAGTTAAAAAACAAGTAAGTCTTTTTTAAAATATATTTAGTCTTAATGTTTTCAATATTTTGTATGAATTATTTATTTAATGCTGCAGCAAAAGTTGATAAATTTGGTGAAATAAAGCGTGTAGATCAATATATTTTTACCGGCACGCACACCGGTCTTGTTAACATAAAAGCCGGGCGGTATTCGTATAAGATTTTTATTTTTAGCGTGTACAATATTGTAGTTGCCAGTGTTTTTGTGCATATCTAAACAAGTTTTTTCATTCTTTTCAGAAATCTTCAAACATGAGTGGCCAACAGTATTACCCTTACAAGGTAAGTTTCCACCTACGTTGGTATAAAGCTTGAAGGCTGCTATTGATTCCCATTCTCACGAGATGATGTCATCTTTTTGAGGCGGATGATAACTCGATATATATAGTATGTTGATTTGTTTGTTAAACGCAGTGTTATGAAATACTTAGATGTAATCTAATGAAAGTACATTACGGAAAATGTTAAAAAACTTTGAATTTAGCAATTAACCTTATGCAATGAAAATGCATTTCGTAGAAAAATCTTATCGCAATTGTTTGAAAATAACTTTATAGAGTCTATGTCGCCTAATGCTCACAAGTCACGCAAACCATAACATCCTACGGCATTAATGGCACACATGGAAAAACGTATGAAGCAGTCTAAAGGATTAATAATTGTTAAAGTATTTATGTATGTTGATTAAAAATCTAAATATTTACTTTCAATCACATTACATATCCGTAGCGAATCCTACTCCTGATTTTTATTTTAAAACAAATTAATACATATACCTTCTTGCTCAGTAAATACCTACAAACCTACCCAGGTATATCAACTGGACAAGCTACCATAGTTAATAAACACTTTATGTTATGACGTTTTGTCATACTTACAATATTTGCAATAGGTACCTATACAACGGTACACAACACGATGGGTTAGTCGAGAAAAAAAAACCTACTGATTAACTGATTTTTTTATTTTACCACTTTTTGGCATGATGATTAATATAGGTACCTACCTACATTACCTACATACCTACTCATGCCAAGTTACAGCTATCTAGTACCTATAGTCTCTGAGTAGAACCAGGGACAAACAGACAGACAGACATGGAGAAACTATAAGGGTTCCGTATTTACTACGGAACCCTAAAAAGCAGGGTTTCGACACTAGCAGTTAACATTTTAACATTTTTTCATTGTTTCATATTATACTTACATGTTGTGAAATTAATATAGCACTGTCGTTTTGGATTCGAATAGTTATTTTTTAATTACACTCGCAATGTTACGTACAATCGTTAAATACAATGAGGAAACAGTGCTAATTAATGTGTTCTATTAAAATATTTGCGATAACAATCATATTTATTGCATTAACTAAAATAATATCAAGACTCGTTATCAGTTACGTTGTCACAGATTTTTCAAAGCCCTTTGTGTTATTTATTTTTGCTAACCAAAATCATAATAAACTAAATACAAAAAACATGTTTTTCGACTGATGAATTATAATTAGCCACCAAATATGCCAAATGTGATCCATTGCTCTTTTTTTTCCCACCCCAAAATATGTACTTCACAAGTTTACTATTGTTTGCCTTGACTTTGCTTGTTCACAAATAATATAATTTTAAGCTTTTGGTCCGTGAGGTCCTTCAGCCCGTAATATATTCAAATTTATTTAAAAACCTTTGTTCAAGGTATCCCGTGATCAAAAGGCTGGTAACTACCTGGGTCAAAGAATCAGCATTGCCATACAACGTGGCAATGCTGCCAGCCTTTTGGCCACGCTGCCTAGGGGTGATATTTTAGTAGGACTACATAATTTGTAATATTTTTTTTTCAGTTTTAGATTTATTTACTACTTATTTAGTTTTAATTTAAATACTATTCATAGTTTTAATTTTGAAATTAAAATGAATTTGTCTTTCCTTTGTTGTAGTGCACCCCCACCGTGTACCCCGCGGACCCCTTCGACCCCGCCGCGGACGCGGAGACACTCCGCAAGGCGATGAAGGGATTGGGCACCGATGAGAAAGCCATCATCGACGTCCTCTGCCGCCGCGGGATCGTGCAGAGACTCGAGATTGCAGAGACCTTCAAGACCAACTATGGAAAGGTAAGAAGCCCCGAAGAAGTTAATAACTTCTTTCAAACTTTTAGAACCTCCTATAATAAGGCCATACCAAAAACTTAAAGTACTGGCAGTATATTGCTACCGACCGATATACATTTATGATAGGCAAGACGCACAGAGAAGAATACATGCATAGAGAGGGGGCGTTACCTAACCCACACCGCTGTATCAACAATTAACATAATTATAAGTTCCTTTGCACTAGCAGCTGATAAGACTTACACAGACATGATTTACTGAAGAGTGAATCAGAGTTCTCTCTTTTCTCTTAGTACTTATGCTTTAAACGGAAAAAGGCTTTAAAGGAATCGATATATATCGATACTATATATCGATACTAAATACTGGTATTATATCGTTATTTTGTATAAAATAACGGTATTTTATCGAATTTTATAAAATATCGATAAAATACTGATGTCAGGTATCGATAAAAAATATCGGTATTCCTGTCCCTGCCGTTAAACAGTATAAATTTATTGTGTCTGCAATGCTGGAAGGTTTAATTAAACACCGTATAAATCAGTAAGTACTTATATTATACCTATTATGTATTCATTAACATTTAGGTTGCCTAAGTAAGCTAAAAGCTACTGGCCTATTTCCCGATAGAATGTCAAGGCAAGGCAAAGCAATACCGGTAATGGACGTGCCTAGTAAGGCTTTATCACCTCTTGGTATTACCTAAATAGGAATAGGGATCTGTTTTATTTTACGAACAGTCAAAACATGAACACTTGAGAGTCATAGCAAGTTTGAAGAATAATGCCGTTCGTTCAGTTACAAAACCTCTCAGTACCTACTTAAGTGGGTTTGCCAAGGTCAATTCAATAACCTAGCTGATAGCATGTGTTTTGGACTTTAGCAGATTGTGGTATTAATAGTGACTTACTCATCAATAAAACCGGTTTTTAATTTTTAGAAAGAACTACTTAACATTAATAAACAAATATGGCACACGATAGACTAGACCTTATTTAATGGCAATAAGTGGTCGCTTATTATTTTGTGGTATGACCAAAAAGCCTTGAGGCTGATAACATCGATTAGTCCAAATTCTCTCACGGAGGTGACCTTGCGAAGAACCTCAGTTAGCTTGTGAGTCATCATGATTCATATTACTAAGTTAATGCATCAAACCAATGAGGAACTGTTTTATGACTCCGTTTTTTACCGGCTACCTGAAGGTTGGGTGATTATGAAAAAGGTTTTTCCGGCAATTAAAACGTTATATTGCTTGTACTTACCGCTTACAAACAAAAAAGTATGTATTGCAGAGACACGAAAGACGCCGTTTTAACCGACTTTCAAAAAAGAGGACGTTATTAATTCGTCGCGATCCTTTTTTTTTGTATGTATTTAAAGACGCCTGGAATGATTAGAAAGAAAATCTTTTTTTTTTGTTTAAATGGGCATTCTTGTCAGATTGTTCCATAGTTCCATCCAAATTTCATCAAAATCGGTTGTGTAGTTCGGGGCTGAAGTCTGTTTTTAGTTTTGAAAAGTTATACCAGAACATGGATGAGGTTTGGTTTGACTTACACTAGATCTGTCAATCTTTGCAAATCACTCTAAAGTGTGAGGCTGTGTAAATATGAACTAAGTATAATTTATAATGCTTATGTATTTTGTGGTCGTACATTTAAATAATATTTAGTTATTACTATTTTGACACAGTAAGAAGCTACAAAAAGGACGTAAAATTACTAGAATAAGCTGGTATTTGTCAAATAGGTACCTACTGAAACATTTCTGTAAGTATATTTGATAATATGATGAGTCTATTTCTATGAATCATATCATTCAATAACAATAACATAACAAACTCGCAGAATTCAAGAGTTGTCTATGCTCTTCCACGAAACACGCGTAATGTTTTCGTACCGTCTTTATTTTTCCTCGTTTATACTTCCTACCGTCAGCGATATAAGTTTCTTTCTACACCTAGAAAGATTTGCGCTGAGATGTTATACCAATTTACATGGGTCCAAATCCCACTTACTACCTATGCTGTCCCCGCAGCGGAATGTGATAAGTGATAACATATTAGCATACATAGTCAAAAAGAACAGATATCATACTATGACACAAACAAACAGGTAAAAGTATATTAATTAAGTTGTGGTTGAAATGCCTCTAGAGTAAAGCCTGACGACATATTCTACTTTACAAGTAGTTAGTTACATGAATTAAAGTCGCCAATGACTTTATTTTCCTACAATTAGATTTACATCTTTGCTATCTTATCAGCTGACAGTTTACACCATGTTTACATAGTGATTGGGAACACAACATAGGTGACATTCGCGATATCGTCACATGCATGTGATGTGACCGAAAGTTATTTAGGTATTCAGTCTAGATGTAGTCATAAATTTATGAATTTTTCTTGCTAAACTAATAAGTTACATACATATTTGATATAATTAAAAATAACATTTATATTCCAACGTTATCTGATTAAAATTGAAGGGGATTCGGATTTAACTGATTAATATTAATAAAATATTGTTGTTTTGATTGCATAAGGGCCGTAATAAACTAGCTATTTATTACAAAGCCGAGTCATTTCATTTTGGAAAAATACGGTCCATTGATGATTTCGGAAGTGCGGCTCGAAGGACCGTAACATTTTTCTTGTTATTTTGTAATCTTACTTATAACTGATAGATATTTTTTAAGCGTATCTATTTTAAGTCATTTTTCTTCATAAATAAAAACGGACAAATACAATAAAGAATATTAATATATAAGTAAATTTATAAAGTTTCTTATCGTTTAGCCTGTAGCCCTTGTCCCTATTAAAAGGTCTCCAATGTGTCTATCCCACTTCAATCTACAAAAGACCATAGAGCAATAGAAAGGAAGGGGCGACCTCATAAATTGTATCGAATGGTCATTCTATTGACACAGTTGACTTATTTAACCAATGTTAACTGCGGACATTATTGCTTTGATACTTTAATGATATTAACCGAGATTACGACTCAAATGCGTTTTCATTACTTTCGGGTTTGAGCTTAATTGTCTGATAACTTTTATGATGTAACCATCTATTTGAAGTTAATTTTTGTAGTTTCTTCTCTAATTTTAATATTTTTGAAGTAGGCAGATCCAATGAACTTACCACTGCTCAGCTCAAATGCTTCATTTATCATTACGCGGCAAAAAGAGCATCGTAATGTCACGTTAATTAAGCAGTATTAATAATGGTCAAATTGTCTGACTTTTAAATTGTTCGTCTGGAATTGTTGGAAGATTTATGGATTGCCTTTATAAGTCTTAATTGTTGAAAACATGCACCTCTGTTTGCTTCTGACGCATGTCTTAAAAGAATCACGTTAGCAGAGCTAAATTCAGCCAACAGAAGATGACGTAAACTAATTTTAGGTTAATAGCCACGTCTAAAGCTAATCAGCACTTAGTCGGTACACTGTCAAGTCATATTCATTATTAAACTACCTATTTATTTTCTTCTTTGTACTTGTCATTGCAAGTAGAGTGCAGTGGCTACTCCCTAAAATAAAAAAATAATTTCAGTTTAAGATCCTGCATCAATTCATAACCTTGAAGATCCCTGATCGAATTTTTTTTTTAGAAATCACTTATAATCTGAAACAAACATAACCTCTCGAGGGTTTTCACTAAGAACGTTTTCACCAAGGATTTTATTGGTGATGGGCCGAATATTCGTTTTATATTCGGTATTCTCTCTCTCTTTCCACTCATCAAAGTCACTGGGCAAAGTGGTACTCAAAGTTATATTATTTTATGAGGTATAGTCTTTGTATTTTTTTCTATTTGCAATCGATGTTTAAGCAGGCCTGTGTCACTCCCCGTTTAGGGATCGAAAATATACTTAGATTATTACTATGCGCGCGGCGACCACTTTAAAGCGGAAAATTCAGTGACGTGAATCGTTTGTCCATAGTAATAGGAATGAAATTGGCTTGCATTGGATGTCTAGGTATCTAAACGACGAGGTGAGGAGTTCTGACGCGAGCTAAATTAAACCATAGCGCTAACCACATTAAGTAGATATTTTTTAGAATTTATTTTATGAGTACCTAAGACTTCTGTATGTGAGAACTAGTACTTATTCTGTGGTTTAAGTTTCCGTCACAGGATACAAAGAATATGGTCATAAAAACATAATATAAGCTACCCAAATGGGCTGCTGAGGATTCAGTTGCAATGAACTTTTTCTAAAAATATAATTAAGTAATAAAGTTATTTAGTTTAGAAATCAGTATTTACTGTGAGGAACAGTTTCGTTACTAAATGAGAACGTGTAGGTAGATTATTTATGAAAAATTTATTTTGTACTTAATGTTATTTAGTTTAGAAATCAGTATTTACTGTGAGGAACAGTTTCGTTACTAATTGAGAACGTGTAGGTAGATTATTTATGAAAAATTTATTTTGTACTTAATGTAACTAAATTATTTAACAGTTGTAAACAAACATTCTTAAACTTTTCAGATTTTGTACAAAAATATAATCTTTGTACTTTCTCTACTTATAAAATTATAAAGTTACTAATAAAGTTAGTTACTCAATTATACTAGTAACAAACTAAGATAAAAGGAGATCTAATATGTGACTCATTCAATTGTAATAGCGACAAGTCACTCGTACTGAATGATGTAATGACATTTCGCGTACCGCGGGTGTAGAGGGGAATGCGTAACCCCAGCAAAATGTTGCGCCTTAGAGAAATGAGAGTATTACAGATACTTGGTTCATAGTAAGCCTCAATATGTTCAAATATAGCAAAATTCGTTCATGTTGTATTTTAGAAATTATTCGAGAAAAACTGATTTTGCTGGAGTAACGTTACCCCAGCAAGATGTTTTTCAAAAGAAGCGTTTAGCCTAGAATCAAGTAGACAGACGAAAAGACAGCTCTTAATGGGTTGTAAATGTATACCGATAGCAAAATTTGTTCATCTTATACTTTTTGAGATATTCAAGATTTTGCTGGGGTAACGTTTTGCAATTTTCCATATCTCGAAAACTGTTAGTAGCAGAATTTTGAAAAAAATACTGTTTATAGGCCTGAGTATGTTCAAATTTGTTTAAATATAAGTATTCCGATTCATTAACAAATATCGAAGTAATTTATTATTTAAAAAAATCGAAAAATTCCGTATTACTTGTAAACTAGTACATTTACTAACAAATAAAAAGCATTTACATATACGTATGATATTCCCTTCTAACGTGTACAAATTTAGATGAAAAAACATTACGCGATATGAAGATATAAAAGAATTTTATCGAATTCCTAGTGGTGTGACTTTGGCCATCGAATACGCAGTTCTCTCTAAACAAAAATAGATAAACTATAGTGAACATATGTGTTCATTTTGTTACAAAACATGCCTGAAAATTTCGGCTTCAAATCTCGGATGGAATAAAAGTTATTAAAAAATCAAGAAAATATCATCAATTCTTCTACAAACCGACTAAATAACGGAGGTTACGAAAAAGCGGCCGTTTTATACTTGCGGGTTTCCTACGCAAATTAGCAACCTAATAACCAATAAAAAGTACATTCGAGCAGAATAATATTCATGTAGCCGATATTTAAAATCTTTTAAGTATATTTACTGTAGTATTATTTGGTGTGAATTCATACATTTGTGATTTAATTAGTTTTTAGCAATAGGGTTGACAATAATCTATGGCAGTGTATGTCGGATAGATTAATAAATGTCGCATCCCCCACTCAAACAAAGCAATAAATACGAGTTTTATATTTTATTATTATCTACGAGACAGATTTTAAATTCCTTGTCGTCATTAGTATAAGGTAACCAGAAACATAGTTAAAACTAACTATTTAATAATTACAGTTGTAAATTAATAGATGATTACTTTGCTCGAGTCCTTTTCTAAAAGAAACAAAAATTATATCAATATAAAATTTGATCACATGTCACGGTGTCCAACACAAGAAGTTTGTTTTACAGTTCTGTCCCGCTTGCCACTATGTAGGCGTCTCTTTCTCACAACGCCGCGAAGCACAGGCATACATTTTCTACCATGAGTCATGTTAGTCAAGCTATACCATTGTGAGACCTGGAAAGTTGCTGTTGTGCTGCGCTATTATATTAAAAAATGGTGAGTATTTTTCTTTTTTCATTAATTTTTTTATAGTCTGAGTAATATATAGCTTAATTACTAATTATAATATTTGAAATATTGTATCGTTCAGTATACTAAGTATTTATTACCAAGAAAAGTTAATTAACTTTTGTAAATGTGTTTGAGCTTGTACTGAAAAGCATTTAATTATTTAACTTTAAAATTAGTGATAAAAGTACACTTGTTTCATAATACTCAATTTATCTATGATTTTCCTAGTTTAAGTTATATAGCATACAATTATTGTAAAATAGTAATTTGAATAAAAAATAATCATGCATATGTATTTTCTTTATCCACCAAACGCAAGAACCTTTTTGTATGCGACTGTACTAGCAAAAAAAGACTATTATACCATTTTTTTGAGATGGTTACGCTCAAGTATGAAACGGCCACTTTTTCGTAGCCTCCGTTATTTAGTCGGTTTGAAGGAGAATTGACCATATTTTCTTGTTTGTTTAATATCTCTTATTCCATCCGAGATTTGAAGCCGAAATTTTCAGGCATGTTTTGTAACAAAATGAACACATATGTTCACTTTAGTTTATCTATTTGTGTTTAGAGAGAACTGCGTATTCGATGAACAAAGTTACACTACTAGGAATTCGATCAAATTCCTTTATATCTACATATCGCGTAATGTTTGTTCATCCAAATTTGTACACGTTAGAAGGTTATATCATACGTATATGTAACTGCTTTTTATTTGTTAGTAAATGTACTAGTTTACGAGTGAACCGGGATTTTCCGATTTTTAAAAAAAATTTACTTCCATATTTGTTGAATCGAAATACTTATATTTAAACAAATTTGAACAAACTAAGGCCTATAAACAGTATTTTTTTCAAAATTCTGCTGCTAACAGTTTTCGAGATATGGAAAATTGCAAAACGTTACCCCAGCAAAATCTTGAATATCTCAAAAAGTATAAGATGAACAAATTTTGCTATCGGTATACATTTACAACCCATTAAGAGCTGTCTTTTCGTCTGTCTACTTGATTCTAGGCTAAACGCTTCTTTTGAAAAACATCTTGCTGGGGTAACGTTACTCCAGCAAAATCAGTTTTTCTCGAATAATTTCGAAAATACAACATGAACGAATTTTGCTATATTTGAACATATTGAGGCTTACTATGAACCAAGTATCTGTAATGCTCTCATTTCTCTAAGGCGCAACATTTTGCTGGGGTTACGCATTCGGTAGAGGGCGGCAGGGTCCGGCGCAATTCCGCACGCTTCCCGTAAACACGTTTCACCAGTATTTGTTTCCTCGGCTGATTTAATTATTCCGTATTATTCGGCTGAATATTCGGTTCGATAATTTTTTTCCAGAACATTCGGCCGAATTAATAAAAAATAAACCACGTTTTTACCCATCCATATCATGTTTATTTAAATATTTATTGAATAAAAAAAATTATAGATCTCCTAGTAATTAAAAGTAGTAACATGCATGATAAAAGTTTCACTGTACTGCAAAACCATATGTTACGTGTACGTTTTATCCCTCTTTCTAAGTAAATATTACTACATAGTATACAGTAATGTTTCTAAGGCCTGGTAAGATTACGACGTTTTTATTAAACAGGATGCCCTTTAGCAAATATGAAGGTACTTAGGTTGGTATTATAAAATCCTTAAAGGTAATATGGGTAGATATTTATCTTCAAATTTTATAGAATGTTAAAGGTGGTCGTTGGTATTATAAAATTCTTAAAGGCAATACGGTGAGATGTTTATCAACAAATTTAATAGAATGTTATAGGTTGTCAACTAAAAATACCGCGCTGCTGGATGCAGACTTTTTCATCCAACGTTAGATCTATTTTCGTAATAGGAAAAGACCTACCTACATTAATTATGTTGCCACACGTATAAGTGTTGCATCCATCCCTTTTAGACGCAGATTTCTATTATTATAATTTATAACACATTTATTCAGAGACGAACAACACAGAACAGAGTGACCTAGCTTAATTAACTAGAAGAGCCGAAATAGCTAGATTAGAATAAAGCTAAGAAGAGAGGACTTGGTCTCTCACTAAATAAAGCAATACTAAGTATAAAGCTGCCAAGCGATGCAAATCTATTGAGCAATTTTTTGAATTCAAATTATTGAATAAAAAGTAAATTAAATACTAGACTTCGTTATCTTACTAGTTTCAAAGCATCAAGTAAGCATGACAATTATTTTAGTAGTTTCTTACCCGACTGAAGCTAAAAT
This sequence comes from Acrobasis suavella, assembly GCA_943193695.1. NCBI lineage: Eukaryota > Metazoa > Arthropoda > Insecta > Lepidoptera > Pyralidae > Acrobasis > Acrobasis suavella. The sequence continues at coordinate 40,066,673 of OW971928.1, forward strand.
TCTAATGGATCTCATTAACACCGTTTCGACATAGCCGGCTGAAATTAACTTCTTGCAACAGGATCTGATCAGTGAACTGAAGAGCGAGCTGAGCGGCAACCTCGAGAACGTTATCGTTGCCCTGATGACCCCCCTGCCCCACTTCTACGCCAAAGAGTTGCACGACGCTGTCGCGGGGATCGGCACCGACGAGGAGGCCATCATCGAGATCCTCTGCACGCTTTCCAACTACGGCATCAGGACCATCTCCGCCTTCTATGAACAGTGTAAGTACATTTTAGCGCACATAGGTACATTAACTTGTGCAACCGATCTTATAAAAGTAGATATCCTTAAGTATTATTAATTTTATGTATATAAAAAATTCAAATTCCTTGGTGTTGGATCGATATTGTGCCAGTGCCATAGAGGAAAAAGTACCATAAGATAACACTCAGCATCACTTGTTCATTTTAAATAGTTCTACATACTATACGTACCTATCTTTTTAAATAGGTATTAAATTCATATATAAATTGCCAACTGTTATAAGAATATACTACTCTATTTATCAAGCATTCGTTCCTCTGAATTTTGTTTGCTTTTGCAATAATTTGCATACATTGCAAACAGTGGCAGTGCGGGTAGGTGTTCGTGACATGAATACGTCTGACTTGCAGACCAAACTATAAGTATAAATGTACTGTGTGGTCAACACATACTTCAAGGGACGATTCATACTATCAATATGACTAACTATAGGATTTCAAAAAACTGACGACTAACACCAAATCACATCATTTTAATTTTTTTAATTCGGTCCATGTTGACCTATTTCGTCTCTCGCTGAAAATGTTAGACCAAATTAAATATTTTCCTAATGTTTTCCTGTTTCTTGTTTGTGTTTTTACCTAGGCTGATAAATACTTTGTCACATGTAGTTTAGTTAGAACTTCCCTAATTTGTATAATATTGTTTTTTACTTTACTTAACCGCTGAAACTATTTATCACTAATATTACTATACATAACAATGGTGTTCCAAATTACGAATATTATAAGTACCTATTCCTTATCTGGGACAAGGGTGTGGTTTAGGCGGAATTGCGTATGATAAGTTACACTGATTAATTTACTGAACTAACTTCATGTTTAAGAAGCGGTTATTAGGCATAACATAAGTAACCATTTGTCCAATAGAAATCAAGATTCCTTCCTACTTCCATACGAATGTAATTTTTTTTTCATTAGATTATTTTATTGTACATATACTTACATTTTTTTATATATGGTTTTGTTGTTAAGATATCAATTATCTACAGTATACAACAAGAGCCTAGAATCGGACCTCAAAGGAGACACCTCAGGACACTTCAAGCGGCTCTGCGTGTCGCTGTGCATGGCCAACCGCGACGAGAACCAGGGCGTCGACGAGGGTTCCGCCAAAGCCGACGCTGAGGCGCTGGCCAACGCTGGCGAGGGCCAGTGGGGAACCGACGAGTCTGTTTTCAACTCCATCCTCATCACACGCTCCTACCAACAGTTGAGACAGGTACCTACTTAAATATTACTTCATCATTTCAGCCCTCGTCCGCTCATTGTTGAGCTAAGATACGAGAAGGCCTAATATGGCGCTCACTTAACGCCGCCCATCACGGCCAGCATTTGTCAACCCATCTCATAGCCTGAAAGTAGGTATCTACTTTTACCACTTAAGGTCTCTTAAATGAAAATCACAGAAAAAAAAATTTCTGTTAGAAAAAACAACGGTCAGTTAAAAACAACTTTACAGGTTAAGTTTGTGACTTCCTGAGTCAATAAAGTTCATGATATAGCCACAAGCCAGCAAAAATAGCATGCAACGATAAATAACAGAATAATCCTTGATTTTTTTATACATTGTTTTCGAATACCGTGACGAATTGCCTTGTTAGCATTCTTGCTACTTTCAACCTTGTGTTTGAAAGGCAAGTGCAACGTTTCATTTGAAACCTAGGCGACGGCGGCGTGACTGAGTTTTCATTGAATTCTTACATATCTTGAAAATTGAAAAGTACTTAGGTATTAGCTTTAGTTTCTAGCATAGTTCACATTCGTGGTGGGATCGCTTTTGCTCTTAAATTGCACTCGACAGAAAGCGACGACATAAAGATTCCATAGTGGAATCTTTATGGCTATATTATCGGCTATATTCCTATTCGACATACATGCATTAAACACCTATTCGACGTATATCAGGGATGTTTCGAATGTCAAATTTTCTACATACGCGAATGCGAGTGCAAATACGAATGTGCAAATGCGAATGTAGACATCACGTGTTACAAAAAATATACACATTAATTAATTCTCAATCATTTTTTATGACAACATGAATAATATGTATTGACATGACAGACATGTTCAATAAATCGTATTGATTAAATATTTGTTAAATTATGTATTTTTTATTTACTTGACTGTACTAAGGGACAATAACATCATCACTTGGAGCACGGGACCTTAGAAGTCCCCGTGCTTCACCCAGGTGGAGAACTTTGGTGAAGCACGGGTCCGGACTCTTTTTCGCCATAATCTTTCTTTCCCGGTTCAAAAATTGGCTAGTTATCAAAATAATTTAAAATACTTACCATAAACTAATTGTTTACCTATAGTCCATTTGTTTAGGTATTTAAAAGAATTTAAACAATCTTGACATGTCTTTTTATTGAAATATACACTTTATACTTAAATCAATATTAAGAAATTACATAAGTATTTTATTTGTAATTTGCAAAGGTATTGATTTGTAAAGTGTATATTTCAATAAAAAGACATATCAAGATTGTTTACATTCTTTTAAATACCTAAACAAATGGACTTTAATGAGCAATTACAGCAAACTGTAACTAAAATAAAAACCAAGCAATCACATAAAACAACTCACGTGAAATAAACGCTTCATATTGGTTGAAATAATCACGTTAGCGCGCAAATCACCGAAACGCAAATTGCGGCGCGGTGGCGGGTCCGCGCAGGCGCTGGGCATATCATGACCTGCACATATTCGCACTGATTTATGCGAATGCGAATGTCGATGCGAATGATTAAAACGATGCAAACCAATTGCATATGCGAATGCAAATGCTAATATTCGTAACATCCCTAATTTATACTCGTTCATTTCAATCAGGGAGTTGGCTATCAAATAACAGTATTGCAGGAAACAAGACCGATACCTAATTGAAAATGCCGCCGCTAGGAGGAATATTGTCTGTGGAAAAAGCCGTCTGACATGTTTGACAGTTCCTTCTCTTAATTGAACGATTCAATTTGTTGTTTAAAATATTTAATTTAAAACAACAAATTGATTTTATTCGCCACTGTGTTTCTGTTTGATATAGAGACATAGTGGTGAGGTGTTTAATAATTCACCCGGCATAAAAACCCATGGTCACGCACAGCCGGATGATTACGACTATGAGCACACTCTGACTCATGAAACTCAATGACTTACGTTACTTCACATAAGCGGCTTGCAATTCCAATATGCTTATTCACTATTTGAACAGTTTATTGCAGATTACGTGTAGATATAGCTGTTATACTCACCTACCCAGCTTTGTATGGTATCTATATTAATTAAAATATTCCAAAAAAAAACTGTCGGAAAACTGCACCGCTAAGATCAAAATTCGAATAAATAAGTAGGTAAGTCGAAATCGTGACATACTTACTCGTAAAGTCTATATCCATGGGCGAATAATAAAAAAATTGTTCGCGTGACATTTATAAGTTATTATATATCTACTTAATTAAGGTGATACCTACATGAAATTTTAGGGCTCCAATGCTGCCCCCATTTGAAAAAAATCATCTTATATAAAACAGGGACATCACTTAAAATTTTATCTTGACCAAGCCATAAATAACGCTTCAAACTATTTTATGAACTTAGGTACTGTTTACAGTTTAAAGTGAGAACATTAAAGTGGCCGTTTTTCGCTAATGTGCATAGAAAAGCTTCTCGTTCTATCTTAAAACTATAAACAGTAGGTAGTTCATAAAATAGTTTGAAGGGTTATCTAAGGCTTAGCCAAGACAAAATTTAAAAATGATATTTCCATTTCTTTTCAAATAGGGGCAGCACAGGACCCCGAAAATTCATGTAATCCCCTTAAGCTGACATGCTTTGCCGTGAACGCTCAATTTCATTGGGCTCTCGGGTGCTTTCGAGTTCCCCATGTAGGTATATTAAATATGCATTTCTAATGTGTTAATTCATCAGTATTTAACCTGTTTGTTGCAGATCTTCGCTGAATACGAGGCGATGACCGGCAAAGACATTGAAGACTCTATTAAGAAGGAATTCTCTGGAAGCGTAGAGAAGGGCATGCTGGCTATTGGTAAGTCATACAGACAACCAGTAAGCCCCGGTTCCACCCTTAGCTGAGGTGCTTTGCAAGGTCTTAGTTGTTACTTGGTTGTAAGACCAATGGTACTAAGTAGGTAGATATAAACTCACTAAACATGTTAGATACAAAGCTATTAATACTTTTGTGTCTAACCTGCTGTGGATTGATTCATCACTATATTTATATGTCACGCATAAATGTAACCGTTATTCATTAGAATGATAATCCTTTATAACCGGTTTGGTATACCTACATAGGCTGAGAAATTAAAAGAGCGATTATTAAGGTGTAACCATGCACAGCTGTTACAATTAGGTATTCATTTTCATTACCATAGATCATTTGTCTTAATACTATCACAGAGAAAAACTACTTCGTACCTACTTTTCCTGGTCTATGCCAATGAAAATTTGGTTTCTCTTTGCGAAATTTATATAAAATGTCGAATTATTGGTTTATATAAAAGCACTTCAGGCAGAATAGTTACGCATTATAAAATTAAGTGTAGATATGTCAAGGTTACTGTACTAACAAACACAATCTGTACCTATCTACTTCAGTACATAGTGTTTCTAATTTGTGTCTATCTGCCAGGAAGGAGTTGCGACCTTGCGCGTCAATCGAGCGTCCAAGTTTTTGCCGCGCCGGCATTGTCACGATTGGACCTATTATTATGACCAGACGTAACATACAGATTTGGAGCTGATTTTATATAATTACTATTAAAATACGAATTAATAAAGCTAGGTACAATACACTAAATATAACTACAATCTACAAAGCTTTTAATAGAGTAACAAGAAAAGTTTTAAACCAGACTACCGATTTTTTTTTTACCGAAATAAATGGTGGCAGTTCGTACAATACTACTGAATAAGATAAGATGATACTCTTTCACCGCATGTCATCCACTGCAACATGGGTCTCCCTCAAGGATTTCTAAAAAGACCGATTGATAGCGGCTTCCGTCCAGCAGATTTCCGATGACCTGTGGTCAGATTATCCTCCCTCTCCGGTACAAAAAAAAATAGGTAAACAACGACTATGTGCCATGTTACAGTAAAATGCGTCAAGAGCAAAGTAGGCTTCTTCGCTGAGCGCCTCTACTACTCCATGAAGGGCCTGGGCACCAATGACAAGACCCTGATCAGAATCGTGGTCAGCCGCTCCGAGATCGACCTCGGGGACATTAAGCAAGCATTTCTCGACAAATACGGCAAGCCCTTGGAGGACTGGATCTCTGTAAGTCCTTTTGGTTTTCTGCCCTTTTTCTTTGCATCCAGTTCAGGAGTACCATGAGATTTTATAGCAATTCATTGAGTTAAATCATTGATTGTAATTCGAATAGTGAGTATAACGCGTAAGAGCTAATTAATGCATTTGATTGTAAATGTTATTTACGCTCATGGGTATAAAAGTCGGCATTGTCGATTAGTTTCAATCGATAGAATGCGTAACCCCAGCAAAATGTTGCGCCTTAGAGAAATGAGAGTATTACAGATACTTGGTTCATAGTAAGCCTCAACATGTTCAAATATAGCAAAATTCGTTCATGTTGTATTTTCGAAGTTATTCGAGAAAAACTGATTTTGCTGGAGTAACGTTACCCCAGCAAGATGTTTTTAAAAAAAAGCGTTTAGCCTAGAATCAAGTGTATGAAAAGACAGCTCTTAATGGGTTGTAAATGTATACCGATAGCAAAATTTGTTCATCTTATACTTTTTGAGATATTCAAGATTTTGCTGGGGTAACGTTTTGCAATTTTCCATATCTCGAAAACTGTAAGTAGCAGAATTTTGAAAAAAATACTGTTTATAGGCCTTAGGTTGTTCAAATTTGTTTAAATATAAGTATTTCGATACATCAACAAATATCGAAGTAATTTATTATTTTAAAAAATCGGAAAATTCCGGTTTACTCGTAAACTAGTACATTTACTAACAAATAAAAAGCAGTTACATATACGTATGATATACTCTTCTAACTTGTACAAATTTGGATGAACAAACATTACGCGATATGAAGATATAAAGGAATTTTATCGAATTCCTAGTGGTGTAACTTTGGCCATCGAATACGCAGTTCTCTATGAACACAAATAGATAAACTATAATGAACATATGTGTTCATTTTGTTACAAAACATGCCTAAAAATTTCGGCTTCAAATCTCGGATGGAATAAAAGTTATTAAACAAACAAGAAAATATCATCAATTCTCCTACAAACCGACTAAATAACAGAGGCTACAAAAAAGCGGCCATTTCATACTTGAGCGTAACCATCTCAAAAAAATGGTATAATAGTCTTTTTTTGCTAGTACAGTCGCATACAAAAAGGTTCTTGCGTTTGGTGGATAAAGAAAATACATAAGCATGATTATTTTTTATTCAAATTACTATTTTACAATAATTGTATGCTATACAATGTCCTTATTAATGAAGTACAAATATTTTAAGGGGTGATTTAGTCCATCATTTTGAACAACTTTTCCCAATAAATGTTTATCGGAATACGCAATTTTTTTTTGCAATTTTCATACAAACTATATCACGTGACTACTTCGATGAGAACCTAAAAATTTTTTTTCGTATTTTGTATACATTTATTGGGAAAAGTTGTTCAAAATGATGGACTGAATCGCCCCTTAAAATATTTGTACTTGATTAAAAAGGACATTGTATAACTTAAACTAGGAAAATCATAGATAATATGAGTATTATTAAACAAGTGTACTTTTATCATTAATTTTAGACTTAAATAATTAAATGCTTTTCAGTACAAGCTCAAACACATTTACAAAAGTAAATTAACTTTTCTTAGTAAAAAATACTTAGTATACTGAACAATACAATATTTCAAATATTATAATTAGTAATTAAGCTATATATTACACACATTATAAACAAGTTAATGAAAAAATAAAAATACTCACCATCTATCTAAATATATATAACTCAAAGGTGACTGACTGACTGACATAGTGATCTATCAACGCACAGCCCAAACCACTGGACGGATCGGGCTGAAATTTGGCATGCTAAGAAATGATTTTGATCAATTCTACCCCCAAGGGGATAAAATAGGGGATGAAAGTTTGTATGAGATTTTGACAATTTTAAACCGATCGGGCTGAGACTTTGCATTCATAAAGCTACTATGACGAAGGCAACCTCTAAGAAAGGATTTTGATAAATTATACCCCTACGCGAGCGAAGCCGCGGGCAAAAGCTAGTAGTAAATACACTTAAAAGATTTTAAATATCGGCTACATGAATATTATTCTGCTCGACTGTACTTTTTATCGGTTATTTGATTGCTAATTTGCGTAGGAAACCCGCAAGTATGAAACGGCCGCTTTTTCGTAGCCTCCGTTATTTAGTCGGTTTGTAGGAGAATTGATGATATTTTCTTGATTTTTTAATAACTTTTATTCCATCTGAGATTTGAAGCCGAAATTTTCAGGCATGTTTTGTAACAAAATGAACACATATGTTCACTATAGTTTATCTATTTGTGTTTAGAGAGAACTGCGTATTCGATGGCCAAAGTCACACCACTTGGAATTCGATGAAATTCTTTTATATCTTCATATCTCGTAATGTTTGTTCATCCAAATTTGTACACGTTAGAAGGGTATATCATACGTATATGAAACTGCTTTTTATTTGTTAGTAAATGTACTAGTTTACGAGTAAACCGGAATTTTCCGATTTTTTAAAATAATAAATTACTTCGATATTTGTTGATGTATCGGAATACTTATATTTAAACAAATTTGAACAACCTAAGGCCTATAAACAGTATTTTTTTCAAAATTCTGCTACTTACAGTTTTCGAGATATGGAAAATTGCAAAACGTTACCCCAGCAAAATCTTGAATATCTCAAAAAGTATAAGATGAACAAATTTTGCTATCGGTATACATTTACAACCCATTAAGAGCTGTCTTTTCATACAATTGATTCTAGGCTAAACGCTTTTTTTGAAAAACATCTTGCTGGGGTAACGTTACTCCAGCAAAATCAGTTTTTCTCGAATAACTTCGAAAATACAACATGAACGAATTTTGCTATATTTGAACATGTTGAGGCTTACTATGAACCAAGTATCTGTAATACTCTCATTTCTCTAAGGCGCAACATTTTGCTGGGGTTACGCATTCAATCGATATCAACTCACTGTTAGGTGCGGATTTATCAAACCCGCCAACTACGAATATTATTTTACGGTACACATTGCTATAAACACTCATGATAGACCTGTGTAATGGAAAATATAGATTCATGTAGTGAACTGCATTTTATTGGCTTGTTTTAAATGGATTTAAACTTGGTACCTTACATTAGATGTGACACATAACCGTATCTATGTATGTTACTAACCGTCATTCATTCATACGTGCTAATATAATCACAAACTATTTGTGGCTTTGGAAATCACAAAACTCAAGTAGAATCGTTATTAACTTATCACATATAAAAGTGTTTATGAATAGTGTTGTAGATAAATATTAACAGCATGGAAATCTTACATTATAGAATATACGATATCAAGAAACTGACCCATAGTTAATGATAGATTTTATAAGAGCAAATAATCAGCATGTATATAAATATAAAAAGATGTGTTCTTTCCTCTTCATTTCATCACATTTTAACACTATCAATACGGATCTATGTATTTATACACGAAATATCGGTACCAGCTAGGTTGTCATAGATTTCGGGAGCTTAAAAAAAAGTAAATAACATTATGTGAGGTGAAATATAACTTACATGTCATGTTGGTTTTTCAATCATTGTTTTGTTTATGCAAAGTCTTTGAGTACCTTTCGACAAAGATTAGAACCGGCCATTTTGATTACAGGGAGACACGTCCGGTGATTACAAGAAGGCATTATTGACCCTTGTCGAATAAATAGTCGGCCTGCAGGGCAGGATGTCAGCGAAAAACCACCTAGTTCCATTATTTTTAAGTTTTGTATGTGTCAATTGTTAGGTTTTAAGATCTGCTAGGCGTGGGTACTGAGTCGTCGAATCTCAGGACTAGAAGAAACAAGGAATCACAAGGTCTGATCGTATACTTCTCAGTTATATAGTGCGGCTTAAGTATACCAGGGGTTTCGTACAATGATTCCATGTTCTTGTCTCTATTACTCATAATATAATACACTACATACACTTCCGTCCCACTCACACGATGACTTTACCTATGTGTTTAAGGTATGCAAACCAATAGTGTATAGGCATAACACGGACATATGTACATCTCTGTTTTGCTCTGTCTCGTTCAGAGAAATAGGGTTAATGTTAAACGCGCGACAGAACTGTCATGTCTTCGTTGAGGAATAAAAATTGACACCCCTGAATTAAAAAGTGAGATATGTATATCACAGGATTCGCAGGCCTCTAGCACGCACAGTATGAATAACAGAGACATCCGACTTATCATTGTACGAAATAGCTCATATTTTCACTCGCACTTGTGTACATTAATCTCATTTCTCATCTCGTGCCACTGATGAGACATGTGGAGTCTGATCTCAACGTACCCTACGTACGGTATCCATGCCGTTTACAATGTCACAATGATCTGAATATTTTGCTTCTTTTCACGTCACGTAACTTTCTTTGCACAGTAGCTAACAGCTTTCGTCATGCATGAGGGTAGTGGACATTCCACACTCGTGTTTTAGTTTTACAAGTAGTTGTTGCAATTGTTTTCAGGAGGAAGTAGGAGGCCCGATCGGCAGGCTCCTATCTACAATGTGTTACTAAATCGTCAATAACACTCAGTATTACGAGCGCCATATTGCTGTTTACTTGAGTCGAATAATATATTTTTGTAACAAAGTACAATCACGTTTTGCATTTCAAAATATATTTTAATAAAGAGACGTTTATTTGTTTTTTATATTTTAAGCTACTTAAGATAGTGTACTGAATTTTAAAATCATGCTTACCTCGAATGCACGTTGTGTGAGATTTTATACTAAATGAACTTATGGGCCAGTTTCTTTTTTTTGTTCGCTAACGTTACAGCATTGGTTTCAATATTGTTTACAGGAAGACCTAACGGGTGACTTCAGGAATGTTCTAGTCGCACTTTGTGCTTAATCCTGCAAAATAATATTAGTGAACAAAATTTTTGTTTTATGCTTTGCATGACTGTGTTAAGTTATTCGGAAACGTTACAAAGTACAATGTAATATTTTGCAGGATGATACGAAGGGAGACTACAAACGTGTGTTACTCACTCTCGTTTCGTAGGAGACGCATAATAAGACTATTATAATATTAAAACTTACACTTGAGGTACATTCAATAAATAGTTACGGATTTTTGCGCTTTCATGCACGTTTTTTGTCGGAATCGCCGACTAGAATTTAACTTTGAAAAAAAAAGCCGATTTTCTTCAGCGATTTCGATCACACAAAGCAAGTAAAACCGTAAAAAATCTCTTTAAATAAGACTACAAATTGTTAATGTTTGCCTTGTCAACCTAAGTTCCAACCTGAAACTGCCTTTGTATTGTATAACTGTTACGAGATGTACTATTAAAGCTTGATATTTTCGTGCAAATGAGATATTTATTGGTGCTGTAGTTTTGTTTATACTATTTACATATACAATAATGATAAATAAAACGATTTATGTTCAGTTTGTGTTTTATTCCACGTCCCTTATGCCTTCGCTGTTTATCTGAAACCAAACAGAAAATAAACTATAGTTTTTCTTCTTTTTTTTTACCCTATATCCGTCCGAGGCTAGACTCCCCTCCCAATATAGGATTTGCCCATATGAAGGCTGTGCAATAGTTGGTATTATGTATTGTACAGGGAAACTGCTGCCTCTGTTAACTATCTTAAATCGCCTCTTATGAACTCTTATCAGTCTTATCACACCCGTTGAATAGGGAAAGGGCTGTGACAAATCGCATTCTACTGTGCCGTCACCACACAGCTCAGTACAATGCGACACAAATAAGTTGAACAAAAATGGCGGACTTCAAAGCATTTTTTTCAAATTCCCGACACGTAAACTGAACCGAAATGGCGGTCGTCTGCGCATTATTTGTACCTGCGCCGATAACCGCCATTTTGGTTCAACCTACGTGCCGGGAATTTGTACAAAAATGCTTTGAAGTCCGCCATTTTTGTTCAACTTATTTGTGTCGCATTGTACTTTTGAATTATTTAAACAAAGGTTAGGTAGGTACTTTATGGCGGTCATACCATCATAATATTTATAAATCGAACAATACTGAAAATAAACTCAAAACCAATTTCAGCTCCACTCTACGATATCATTGTTACGAGTATTGGAGCGTTACCAAAAACGAGTGCATTTCTAGGAAAGCCTGTTTATTTTGGCGAGCCTCCAACTAGTCAATCACTGACTACCTATTTGTTAGTAATGAATTTGTGACATCATGTCGTCAAAGAGGATAGATAGACATCGATATGTTTTTATAACTTCCTCATTTTGGCTATGTTGTTCATCTTTCCCGGTTGCATCCTCAGCACTCAGTGCTGCTTCAGTCCCCGGGGTGCGGTTTCCCGCTTTTATTCTCTAAGTAAAATTGGTTAGATTATTTAAAAATAATGTACATGTATTTTTTCTTTTTTCTGTGAAACAAAAAATGACAAAGCGATGGCTTAGAGTGAATACCTCGTATTGCCAAAACCGTAAATTTTCAAGAGGAACAAAAAACTGCGTCCTGTAAAATTTTCTTCTGGTGTAAAGCCTGACCAAGCATATTTTATCATTTTGATGTAAACGTCTTTTACGGACTTTATCTATTTTTTTTTTACTATATCCTAAAGCTGTAAAATGATGCTATACGAGGTTTTCAGAAATTATAATGCTAAGTTATTGAGAATACCTGGTAATCACAGTAATAAATTAAAGACATTTCGATAAGATATCAGATTTAACTATATAAGATTCTGAACACAAAAGGACTTAAATTTTTTTTAAAAGAACCTAAAACAGCACTTATTTCTCTTGTTTTTGAATATTTTATCACTTATTACGAGCTTTTCTTATCGAACTGTGATGAGCGGTGGGTAACGAGGTTTGCATTTAGCCTCGTAGATGGCGCTATACGATTCGAATGACTGAGCGGGTGAGACCAGAACGTGCGTTACAAGGTTTTCTTTTTAAAAGTATAATAAAATAAAATTGCCTAATTTTGCATACACGAGGTTTTCACTCTAAGCCATCGATTTATTACACAATTTCGCATGACGTCACGGCTACGTACGATTTTTACATAAAGGGTGACGTCGCAAGCCCACGCTCCGGAACTTTAATGCTTCGTATCATCGTTAAATTTTTACTTTTTTGGCAAACTGATAAATATGGGTCCATTATTTTTGGATAATCTAAAAAGACGAACTATTATTAATACTTTTCTAACCCCGTCGTCAACCCTATTACCCAATATGCAAAAGAGGGTGCCCCTTGTTTCACAGACTGAAATTTCATAGAATTTCGATTCACGGAAAATTTTTCATAGAATATTTAAGTCTTATATTTTTATTTCAAATATTATTGTTTCAAAGACTATTTACTTGAATGAAACACAATTTATAGAAACACAGTTCAATGAATTTTAGAATCTCATATTTTCATTTAACAAACTAATCAATGATGATAATCTTACAAAAAATTTCTAAATAACGAAAATCTGTTAAACTTTTGTCTGTATAAGAAAGTACACCATGCAAAAGACCATGCAAAATCAATAAGAAACAGCCGGAACAGTACAAAAGATTTGGCTATAGTTTTACAACCGGCCGCCTGCCTGACGTCAACCCTCTTTGGGATAGCCCATCTATTTATTTTTATAGCCTTCTCTTTTGTTGGCTATGTTATGTGGGAAAAATAGCTGGACATTTGAACGCAACAATGGGACATCAGTGAGAACCCAGCCCGCGATTTTTGCATCAGTTTAAGTTCAGACCATTACTCGGGAAACAGGAAAAGTACAATACCCGGCACGTAAGTTGAACAAAAATGGTGGTCGTTGTTGTACGTTGTTTGTCCGTTTAGAATCACATTTCTATAATTCATTTCATCATTTCTATCCGAACTTCAGATAAATGATTTGGGCTTTAAAGAAAGACCAAAAAATTTTTTAAACACTTTTATTTCCAATCAAACATTCGCCGACGGCCGGCACATTTGTTCAGCTTACGTGCCGGGTATTGTAAATAGTATCATACGCGATGTTTCCCAAGAAAGATGGATAAAAAGAAATTGGACTACCTACCCGCGATTAGCTGATCGAAAGTACCCAGGGATAGGAAGTCCTTTTCTTTTCTTCTTACGTTGTTTTTTGGGCAATAAAGATACGTATCATAGGTAATAATAACTAAAGCCTGAACATGCTGTACAAAATTAGGTCGATAAAAAATATTTTGTGTATTTGTTGTGAAAAAAGATTTAAGTATTTCAAAATCAAAATAGTTTATTTGAATAATAAAAAATTGTTAAAACATTCTTTGGCTAGACTACAATGAGTCAATCACTGCGAAACTATTTGTTAGTAACGACATTGTAAATCTGATGTCATCATCGAAAGTACATCATACTTTGATCATACTTAACACAATAGAGTTCTTAGAATGGCGTCAGTGATTAATTAAAAAGAATTATGTTGGTCAATGAACGAGCGCGTCATGATTACTAACGAGTCAAGTAAGTACTTATTCTGTGACTGAGTCTACGGATATTCCAATAACGGGAGTACTTAAGTAAGAATTTGCGAGAAGATATATCTACTCCGAAAAAAAAATTGGTATATCAATCTAGGTGATACAGTGACAAAGGTCAAGATATATCTTAGTACATTTCCTGTTGGATTCCTTAGTTAAGACTAGGCTCCCAAAATTTGGTGTTTTTTCATGTTGTGAACCTGACACACATTTGATGAATGTAGGATTTTAAGGCACAATGTCCTCACGCCTCGCTACGCCTCTGCCTTTAGTTGCCTTACGACGTCCGAAGCAGAGTAATATTATACTAGTCCGTAGGCAGAGATAGAGTAGAGCTATTCTATACCGGCAACCAAAAGGCACCTACGTCAATAAAGAGAAAAGCTATGCATCTGAAAACGGACCACCTTACCTGAAAACGTCCAATTTGATTGGTTGAACTGTTGCTCTTCAGCAGCCAAGCGAGCCTGTCGCCGGTAGGCTCGGTGGAAAGCAGCAGTCGTTTGTTGCAGCGGTGCGCCCACGCGTCCCCCAGCGACCCCACCACGGCGCCACCAGAGAGCCCCACTCGGGTGCTCATCTCATTTGTTAACACCACCTACAAATTGATGAGAAATTCCCCTCAGCTCATCAATATGCACAAGTTGTCCTACAGATTACCAATGTTGGGTTTTTTTTGGCATTACCACAGGGTCTTGGGTGGTCTATATTTTATGATAAATACTTATACAACGTGGAAAGGACATACCTGTAATAAATCGAACCGCAGGCTACACAAGATCACTTAAGTATAACAAACGAAAAATAACAGTCAAAACACTAAACAAAAAATTTCGACATTCCCATAAATTGAAAGATTCAATTGTTTATTCAGAAATACAAATATCCCCGGCGGCTATACACTGTTGTATGGAGATGGCGAATTTTTTTTTGACTTTTGACTGTTTTTTTAGGGTTCCGTAGTAATTTGGTATAGGTATGTTTATTAATTACGCGGAAAAAGTGGTAAAATAAAATAATGAAAAAAAAAATTTCGTGTAGCTCCCATAGAAGTAAAGTCATTTTTATTTTGTCGACTAACCAATTATGTGGGGTATCGTTGAATAGGTCTTTTAAAAATATGAGCTTGTGAAAACCGTTTTACGATTTAGGGATCCGTTTCTGAATTATTTGGTTTTAAAGTGAACATTTTTGTTAGAGTCAAGTGCCCCCCCCCCCCCCCCTTTATCTGCTAAACGGTTTTATATGGACACGTGAAAAAATTCACAGTTATAGTTAATATAACGAAATTTAAAGGAAAACTATCAGAGCTAAGTAGGGTTTACAAATTAAAAAGTTATAGGCGACCAACTTATAAAATTTACTCGCCAAAGGAAAATTTCATATAAATTCAATAGAAAATTAGTTTTTAGACGTTTTTAGTGGCATGAACTCAAAGTTGGCATTCGTAACTACGGAACCCTACACTGTGCGTGGCGCGACACGGAATTGCCCAATTATTTTCTTTTATTATACTTTTAGTGATGTAGTATATAGCCCGTGGTTCGATTTATTACGGGGATGTCCCTTCCACGTTGTATAAGTATTTATCATAAAATATAGTATCGTTGGGTGAGTATCCCATAACACAAGCTTAAGCTTTCTTTGGGGCTATATCTGTGAGATTTGTCCCTATATAATATTTATTTATTTAACTCTGTTCATCAATACGATTTTTTCCTATATGGGAATAAGAAAAACTCGTCAAATGTTAACGCGCAAAAAACAGAGTAAGACTCTTGAGATATAGAGGTCATCTTTGCCTCTTCACTTCTCTGAATAGTTGATAAGACTTCAACTAGAAAATCTGCTTTATTGTATTATTAAAATTGTTGCGATTTTTTCACAAAATTACTTCAAGACCTCATATGCCCCGTGAAGAAGAATTTGATGCTTTTATAAAAAAAAAAACTAAAAACTTCGATATTTTATGTCGTCAATACACTATGTACTCACGGCAATCCGTTTCTCTACCGCTACCCTTTGCAGTTCAGCCATTATCCTGAACAGCAAGCCTGTCCTCATCCTGGGTTCAATTCCCTCTTTGAATGGGAATGCTATGGAGTCTATAATAATCAGTCTTATCTGAAACCAACAATTTTTTTTTTCTTGATCTTTAGTAAATTGTGACACTTATTTCTAACTTCCTGCCATGCTTTAACTGAGCAGAGATAATTATGATTACTAATTCTGGGGAAGAGAAAAAAGTAGAATTTACCAGCTGCTTCCCTTTCCGTAACGAATTTCAATTTAATAAAAATTAAGCCTTTTTTTACGATTTACCTTAAAATTTTATATACTAGGCTAAAAGTATCATGGTCATTGTTAAAACTTATAATTTTCTGTAAAATGTGTTATTTGTTATTAATGTTATCAAGAAATATAACAATTTTAGACAAGAAAAAGCTTATAAATATTTACAAAATTGAGTTCGATTGTAACCAAGGAAAAAGTAAGGACTCTTTTATACTGGTACATACTTTAGTTTTGTACATTTTTGTTTATCTATCTGAATCTAGACATTGTTTCCTACAATCCAATCTATACTTCCAAACAATATTTTAAATGTGAAAGTAACTCTGTCTGTCTTCTGTCTGTTATCTCTTCACGCTTCAACCACTGAACCGATTTAGATGAAATTTGATATAATTATAGTTTGAGACCCGAGGCCGAGGAGATCATAGAATTGTTATTATCTCAAAAATAATTCATTGAGGGAATGAAAAGGTGAGTGAGAAGCGTTGTATGAGAACTCCTATTTTGCCATACAAGAGTAGATTTTATTATAAAAGAATAGCACTAGTCGCGGCTAGTAGAAAAAATATGTCTATTTCTTGATTCTTGGTATACTCTGGTTTTTCGATGGTTTCATTTTGAACTCTGAAGGATAAAAAATATATAAAGGGTCATTATCAGCACTCTGGGGCTTACAAAATTTACGATAATTTAGCATGGAGCCTAAATAAGTCGACGATGATACCGAAAAATTTCATATGACACAAACAAATTTAATGTAAACGTATCCTAACAACTCAATTTTGTTACCAATCAGATCAACTTATACGTTACTGTACCAAAGTATCAAAATTGAAGTCACAAATTGACAGGACTAGCGATTCCCAAGGCTTTAAAAATTTCTCTATTTAGCGTATAACCATGTATAACTCACAAAATTATTGTGTTAATAGCATAAGCAATTTTATTACATAAATTAACATTACATGAAATATAATACTAACCAGTCAAAACGAGTAACAAACTTGAGCACAAAGTACCAAATGCTAACCCAACGCTTGCTTTGATTTTACACTGATGTTTGACGAGTCATTTTAATTTATTTTGGCTATGTATTTGAATGAGAATATAGCCTTCTTTAAAATTCACTTCCGTCAAAATATAGTTTTTATCATTGGGAAATAATATGGTAATAAAATTGATACTTACGCAAAATTTAGATTTTTCTAGGACAACTTTAAAAATTGTTTCTAAAATATAAATAATTGAAAGAATGGCTAGTAAAGGGGCAATTATTCAACACAATACAAATTAAAACACCACGGTTTAGAGAAAAAATAAATAAAAAAATAAACAGTAGTTAAAAAATGAGTTTTTATACTGAATAATTGGGGTAGGACATCAAAAAACCCATACATTGAAATTATCCAATTTTAAGAAAAGAATTATTTAATTCTTTTCCTAGTGAAGGACACCTAATTTCAGTCAGGTACAACATTTTCGAGAACTGCTCTTATGTGTGTATGTGGGCAATGCTAGTGTCAGATTCCTTAAGTATCACAACACATAGGCATGTAACATAGGTAACTCGATGATTTTCATTCTAAGATAACAGTTGCATGCAGGAAGTTGTTATTTTAGTTGTGGCCATAGAGTTCTAAAGAATTACTCACATTGGGATGCTCATCAATAAACTTTGGCAATCTGTACATGAAAGTACAAAACTTGTCAATTCCAAATGCATTCACATAGTGTATTCTTTTCAATGCCTCTTCTTCACTGATTTTTGCAGGAGTATCTAGGAGCCACTGACATTTTGTAATGCTTGCTTTCAATATTTCTGAAATAAAGGAGGCAGTCAGAAGGAGGAAGGCAAGACAACTAAGTTCAAAGATCTCACTATATTGTGCAAAAATTCATGGAGTAATGAATTATTTCATTGCCAATTACACAAATTAACTGAAGAAGTTCACCACAAATCATGAACTCGCAAGCTTGATTACATCTACATACCTACCAAATTTCATGAAGCTCTCATTAATGATACTTCGAGTTATCAGATGATAACTCAAGTGAACTCAAGCGAACAAAGATCTCTGAGTCTACATGAACAATCTTTTTGTATGTGAGTTTAATTATGTATGTATGTTTGATAGACATCAAACATATATACATACATACTTGAACTAACTTTATGTAGACTCAGAGATCTTCGTTCGCTCATTCAATAAATGATTAGTGGTGCCATGCCATCATTTACAAAATGAGTGATTATTTCATTACATTTTTACTATAAAATGTATGTATGTATGATTTACCTCTAAATCGGCACACGGTAAAGTTTGTATTGGTATCAATATACAGTGCTTCTGCATCCAAACCACCTAGTGCTTTTGGTATTTGAGTTGCTGCACAAAGTTGGAGGCTGAAAAGTAAAATAAACATTTCCTACATTTTGAGAGCCAAACCACACCACTTCATTTCATCATTCATTTTGGTATTTCTCTGGCTGAAAGGATGATGATGATAAAGCTATGTCTGGCTGCAACTGAATTCAAGATAAGTCCGTGCAGACAGTGCAGTGAACAAGGTTTAAGACCACTGAGGAGGGATATAAATTAGTGTTGCAAGCAAAAGTTAAAATATAGATAGTCAGTTGATACTATTGTGGCTTGTGGCCTTGAAAAACAGGACAGATTGATAGGACCATTAATAGTTTTTAATTAACACTATCGATAGAAAAAGAACTATTTGTATAAAGAACTATCAATAGTATTGTAACGAATATCGATATTGTAATACTATTGATACCAATTTAGCAATCGATAGTTTTTAATACAAATAGTAGTTACAGTTTTATCGTTTATTGCGATAAAAACGACATATCTATTACATTTATCACACATGCATTTTTACAAAAATAGAATAATAATTGCAGAATTAATAACAAAGATACATCAAGCAGTAATTTCAATTACCTACCTATAATATAAGACATTTAAATTTTAAATATTTTCATGACAATACAAGACAATTTTTTTTATTATTCGTTTTCGTCACTATCATAGTCGCGAGTTTTTCGTCACTGTCATTGGTCATAATTTTCAGAATACTTTAGTAGTAAATTATTAATGGTAGACCAGTTGTGGAAGAAAAAATCTAAATCAGTGTTGGTGCTCTGAAGTGCATTGAGATGGCTCAGTCAGGCTGTTGACTGCGACCATGTCTGTCTACTCGTCTCTCCCCATGTCTGTCTACCGGTTATTCGAGTTCGTTAGGAACAAGTAACACGCATAAAAGATTGTGTAGCTCTAGACAGTCTACAGACCCCTCCAATAACCTCAAACAGATGGTGAGTTGATCAACCATGCGCCTAACTTCCAGCAAATTAAAGCCAAGTTGACCGAATAAGAATTTAGTCGAATACAAGAACGGGTAGTAACCGTATAATTAAAGGCAGGTTTAGACGAAGACTATTTTGAGACGCCTAAATTACGGCGCCAGTGTCAACCGTACAGCACATCTTCAGACCGTTTACTATTTTCAGGCGCCTAAATCTCGCCGCCAGTGACCACCAAACCGACACTAGTCGTTTACATGGTGCCTTTTCAGTATCAGTCATTAGCAAAATAGGCGCGGGGGCAGCGAGAGACGCGGGCGGAGGTCACTGGCGCCAAAAAATAGGCGCGTGTTCTATTCTGTGCCAGCGCTGGCATGCCGCGAAAAAATGGCGCCAAAAGTGTTTATACGGTGCCTTTCTTAGGCGCCGTAATTTAGGCGGCTGAAAATAGTCTTCGTCTAAACCTGCCTTTACTATGTCATGGTTGTCTAAATGATATGTAAAATGAATCAGCTTTCTTTTCCTTTCAAGTTATAACACTACATTTTTTAATATTAAATTTCATTTAATTTTTCATACTCCACTCAAAAATTTGATTAATGTCATTTCGTAAGTTGTTACAGTCTTCAATGGATTCAATCTCCAGAAATAATTTCAGGTCGTCAGCATATAAGAGGCATTTAGCAGTGGTCAGTACCCTTGCTAGATCATGGATCATAATTCAAAAATGCCATACTTAACATACTGGCAGTGGTCTGTCATGTAGTCAGACATAAACTTTAGCAGGCTGGGACTGAAACCATTTTAAAGAGCTGGTACCAATGGTAACCGATGGTAGACAGTACCAATAGTATCCATAATATTAATTAAAAACGATTGATATTATTGATAGGATCTAAATTCAATAGTATCGATACTATCGATAGTTTTGTATAGTATTGATGCTATTGATAATAGTATGTATATTGTGACTGTTTTTCGAGGTCAACTATTGATAGTCAAACTAACTATAGTTTGACTATCGGTAGTAATGCAACGCTAATAAAAATATATGTGAAATAACCAGGAATTTGGCTCACATTTAATAATGTATAACTCCTTTTGTATGAACATAAGTAATGCGCCAAGTGCACTGAATTCATTATTATAAAATTATCCTCTGATTGTTTAGTTATAGCCTTCTATCAATCACACACTAAATAGAGATCATGGATCTCTCATTGAATGCCATCTACCACATTATACTGGGATGGGTGATAAAGAAGTGATACCTAAATGTATTTAAAATACATACCACAACTGAGTCTTGCCAGTTCCAGGTAAACCTAATAGTTCGTTTAGAGAACCTAGCTGAATACCGTCATTTCCTAGTACGTTATCAAGACTTTGACTGAATGTAGGAATTGATGGCAGACTTGTTTCTATCTGGAAACGGAAAAAGTAATCATAAAATCATAAAGGTATCCTTGAGATGTAACAAATTGATTTGAGAGAAGTACACAGTTTTGTAATGTTTACCTGCCATAATTCAGTCGTACTAAACATTTTAAAACCATGCGCCACGTATTAACAATTTATCACCATGCTTTTTACGAAATGAGAAAAGTAAGTTAAATAGAAAAGAAGAAAGACAGTGAGAAGTGAGAAAAGACCATGAAACTACATGAAACAAATGAATTTATGAATTCCCGCCGCGTCGCACCGGTGCCGGCGACCGTCTGTCACTGTCAAAGTATTTTTGTCAGCCAGTGTCAGCAAATACATGATTATTATACAGCAAATATGATATCGCAGTGTTAAACACACACATGCTTGTTACTGGCCCAAAAACTTGCCAGTTGCGCGCATGCCGCATGCGTATCTAGCTTTTGCGAATCTAGCCGCACTTCACAATTTCACATGCCAGAAGTGCGATTTCAGAAACGCGGAGTTACCTAAACGAATGATTTTCCCATACAAAAACCAAATATTTTTAAGTCAATTAAAAAACAATACGTTTAGGTGACTCCGCGTTTCAGAAATCGCACTTCAGGAGATTCCAGCTCGTTTGATTTTTTCCCCTCGCGGAAAAGCGGGGAGGGAGACTTGCACATGCCAAGCACGCACATTCCCGATCTCTACTTAGTTTGTGATGCCAAGCACGCGCACGTCATAACGTATTTGCCAGTAGCTCGCCGAGTTTTTGTTTTGAACTTTTGAGAATTTGTAATTTCGTTGGATTTTCAAAACATTGATAAAATATGTCGTTGGGACAACGAAAAAACTTTATAATACGTTACACTATATCGTGCGTAAACAAGCGTTTTTGGTTGGAATGTTTCTTTTCCACTGTAATTAATTAATTACCTAGTAATTTTGTGGCACGTCACTGGCACAAGAAGCTTGATTCTAGAAACTAGTATGCCAACCACAGGCATGTGTATTGCTTCTTCTGGAGTGCTATTTTTCATTTAAGGACTTACCGAATCACTAAACGTGTAGTTTTCCAACTCACGGCTCGCGTAAAAAAGGATTAAGCCGAATTTTTGAAACAGTCGTGTCAACGTAAAACAATATTGTTTTACGCAGAAAACATCGAAAATATGTCTATGGTTTTCTAAGAATTTCACCACTTATAAAAAAGCAGCACGAAACGGAACGGATTCTCTATGAAAGATTTCTTTGACATATCTGCGCCACAAATGTCAAAATTACGAGTGGTCGGGACCACTCGTTGCAAATCCTTCGCAAACTATCACGTTTGAAAACGCACGCGTAAACCATTCGTGATGGATGTGACAAGTGATTTCAAAAATGCTACCCCAGCAGGCCTACCGTCATCTCTTATAGCAGCACTTAAACTGAACTGTATTGTTTAATGCAACCATGACACCTTTATAGCAGGCCTTAAACAGGATTGTTTTGGTTGACGTCACAAAACCATTCACCTTTTTTTGTATGGACTATTCCTACCATCACGTCTATTTGACAGCACGAAAACGATTATTGCGCGTCTCAAGTGTCAAATAAAGCGATCCTTAAAAAGTTACTTTCCAGTAACTTATATGGAGGATTTTAGTTGGTTTTCTTGTGAATGTGAATATGTTTTTTCTTTACTTTAGATTTTTACAAAACAGTTAGTAGATAATTAAAGTAACGCTACCATGGGACCTTAATTAATCCTACTTAATACCTTTTATTGGAAATTTGGATTTCAAAAACAAAGCAAGATATATTACTTCATTATTTTAGTACAACTTATGTGAAAAATAGTAAGTTATTCTAACTTACGTAACATTTTTTTTTGTAAGTAATAACAATGCTAATCCTTGTAAAATATTTATTCACACACGAAAACAAATAACAACAAATTCTTAAGTATAAATTATTTATTAAAATTACAACTTCATACATTTATACATTTTGTCTTACAGGATTCTTTGGTTACTCTCTGAGAAGTACCATGATGACATCAATTAAAAAATACAAGACAGGATTCACTGGAGCCTATTATTCAATACAAACAAGACTGAGAGAGCCAGAGGATTACAGCCTCCTTTGGAACCTGTGATTGAACCAGTGAAATGGCAGAATGTTGAATTCCAAGCATTTTACAAGGCTAGCTCTGCTGCTAGGCTGGTTCGCTTTTTCACCAGAATACCTGAAAGAAAATAATAGTTTAGATTCATGTCGCAATCTACGACTATCAAATACATACCCATACTTTGTAATAAAATTCTTTGTGCACTACAATCACTGCGTACTTACTAAAACCTAGCCTTTATCTCGTTGAGTTAGTCTCGAACTTACTTTGTCTGTATATATTTATGTTATTTATAATAGCACTTAGTGAAGAAGCTGCAAGTTTGAACACAATTATCTAAATATAAACTTTGAATAGGTATGTAGTTAAAATGTTACTTACGACATGATTATTGATAAAATATATTTATGACAAGACAATGTGCTTTTGTACGATGAAGCCCACAATAAAATTAACTTCCAAACACTAGTCGTTACCATTGTATAATAACTATTTATCACGGCAATTCGAAAAAGCACTATAATATGAAGTGATGGATATATTTTGTCAGGTGGTTGTTCGGCTTCCAGCATTAAAAACATAAAAAAATTATGTTTTCACGAATTTACGATTTATTTATAATTTCGAAAACCAGACGCAGACATCCGTTCAAAACTTTCACTCACAATTTTTTTCGCACTCATTAAAATTTTAGCCATCTTTAATGGTCAATATCAAATTAAATTTATGTACATAATCAAAAGAAAACAAAGTAAATAACACTAACTTTTAGATATTTAAATAAAATATGATAGAAATAATTTTGTTTAACGTAAATAAAAAAACCGGTAAAAATAATAATTTTTTGTCAAGGATTTGAACGTCTTCGCAGTCTCATCACCAAAACAAGCCAGAGACAACAAACAGTTCACCATTCAGGAATAACCATTCAAAAAACGTTCAGCATTATGAACGTCATGGTACGATTTAAAGTTGTCCTGCTTTTGACCTGCTTATGGAGGGTAAATGGAAGGAGAACTGTCTCTGTATGTAAAAAGTGTCCGCTGAAATGTGTTAAATTAGGGTGGCGCTACAGTAGCAACAGGGTAAATTTTAAATCAAGCGCCATAATTACTATTTTAGGTTATATATTGGACAACGTAAACAAGAAACGTTTATTAAATTTAACTTTTACTAGCTGACTAATTTAGCCACAAAAATTATTTAACCCAGTAATTCTGTGACTCGGCGAACTTCAATTTGTCACCAACGGCTACATTCATTCCATACCCTTTGCTGCAGCTAGCGCCACTCTTGGAGGATTTTTCAACTGTTATTTACTGCGTACAGCTGGACACTTTTTCAAATATCCCCCATATAAGATAGTTCTCCTTCCATTTACCCTCCATAGACCTGCTTAAAAACTGCAACTCAACTGCCTTGTTTCTGAATGGTTTTATAAGTGATGGTGGTAGCATTCCTGTTCTTCACAGAATGCCATTATTTGCAGGCTGGCTTACCAGCAAGGCAGCCACTGGCATGTCATTTACAGGCATGTGTATCATGTTTAATGCTTCGGCCGCACTTGTGCCTATCGTCCCGAAGCAATTCGTGGCGGATCTTCGTACGTTTTGTACACTAAAAAGTTATCTCGATAAAGCGCTGGTCACACTAGCGGCTTCGTTATTTTTCACGAACTATCTGGCAATCATCCAAGAGGGCGACATTTACGTGTTTTAAATATGGACGCCGACTTTCTTTTCTTTAACATGTGTGCTGACAATTACATAATGCATTTATTGAAACCTAGTAAGAAAAAGCTAAAAATTTTAACACCATTTTATTGTTCCACTCCATTTTTACGCATTAACAACCGTGGCACCGTCGCACAGCACGCGAGTAAACAAGTTGAAAACAAACGTCAAAATGAACAACGCAAGTGCGACCACGCAGAGCGAATTGTTAGCGTGGTTAAATCGTTTGATGTATCGTCTCCCGCGCGATAACTACACGAAATCCGAATATTCGGGATGATACTCGATAGTGGCTGGTCACATTTGCGTGTATAGTGTAATAGCACGAATCTTCGTGACGATAGGCGCAGGTCCGGCCCAAGCAAAAATGAACGAATTGTTAGCGTGCATAAATCCTTTGATGTATCGCCACCCGCGCGATAACTAACACGAAGTCCGAATATTCGGGACGATACCCGATAACGGCCGGTCACATTTGCGTGTATCGTGTAATAGCACGAAGCTTCGTGACGATAGGCGCAGGTCCGGCCCAAGCAGTGGCGGCGCAAGACCTAAACTTAATGTGGGCAAGGTACATTTCGCGAGGCCCTATGATGTTGCAAGAAGGGAATATAAAATTAAAAAGTTCCAACAAACCTAAATTTTTACTATACTCCTTTGGAATGAAAAAATGAAAAGAAAGTTACAGGAACAGTAATTTTCTACTTTTGATTTTACTGATTTGGTTCATTTCTTATATGCTATATCTACTTCAATAGATAAAACTGCCAAAGCTGCTTCATTCTCATTCATTTCGTGCGCCAAAGAGTGGAAATAAGAAAACTCTTGTGGCGTGCGCGTACTTTTGGATTTTCCATACTTTTTCAAATTAATTTTCGGATGTGAGGCGCGAGGCCCTTTGTACCGCGAGGCCGTGAGCGGTGGCCCACACCGCCCACGCCTTACGCCGCCTCTGGGCCCACGCATAACAGAATAACGTGGAATAAGCTAATAGCAAAGCTGTATTATGTGGTTTTCTTTGAACGAGTAAAAAACGAAATAAGATTGCAGTTGACACTTTAACCATTGGCAGTGACACAGCGCAGTGACATGACAGCAGAGCAGACAGTGTTGCCCTATATACGGATTTGTCCGTATTTGCACGGATTTGTGAAGTCCAAAACGAATGAACCATGATTACGAATTTTTATACGGATTAACGTAAGGTGGGATTTTTATACGGAATTACGTCCACGTTTCTAGAAACAGGGGGGGGGGGGCAGGGGGTTAGGGGATCGTCACATATTTGCACCACCCCATAGAACAGTAGACATTGAAGTGGCGCCAGTTAAAGGCTTACATTATTTGATACAGGATAAGTTACGCAGACAAAAGAATGTTCTTATAAAAGTTTCTGCCGATTTTAGCATTTTAAAAAATCACACACTCACTCAAATAATTAGTGTCGCTATGAACGCACACTAACAAAAAAATTGTAACACCACTTTATTTTATAAACACCAGTAAAGCTCACTAAAACAATACACATATATAATACACTCTCTACAACAAAGAGAGAGAAGATAAAAGAATTGGCTACTCTTTATTCAAAGCTAATAAATATAAATATATAGAGACAAATAACACTGATTGAGCTAGCCCCAAAGTAAGTTCGAAACTTGTATGGGATACTAACTCAACGATACTATATTTTATAATAAATACATATAGATACACATCCAAGACCCAGGACAATATAAAAAAGGCCATTTTTAACTTGACCTGACCGGGGATCGAACCCGGGACCTCTGGGTGACGGACAAGCATGGTGACCGTTACGCCACGGAGGTCGTAATACACAGGGAATAAAGACGAATGTTGTAAATCAAAACTACACTAGTCTCCTGGG
The DNA here is from genome assembly GCA_943193695.1 of Acrobasis suavella. Lineage (NCBI taxonomy): Eukaryota > Metazoa > Arthropoda > Insecta > Lepidoptera > Pyralidae > Acrobasis > Acrobasis suavella. The sequence goes on from OW971928.1 coordinate 40,093,525, forward strand.
GAGTTCGCTAGTCTCGTGGGGAGTAGGTCTACGTCAACAACTAATCGTTTTTTTTTAATTTAACTATTATTATCGTTAATGAACTCTCGTGGATATATAGTAAAAAAATAATTAAATTGAAAAATGAAATATGTCAGGTTGATGTTTATAGATAGGCGATAATAGATCTTTTTGCTGTGGTTTGGCAGTTAATAAGTGAGAAAATCATATGGGATGGAAGGAAATCTGTCGCAAACGTGAATAGATAATTTTTTACGTAATCGAGACTAATATTATAGCTAATATACCAAAGATTTTTCTGAAATTACATTTAATTAGAAAACAACGTTACTAGCACAGTGGCTACCAGCCACCTAAGTCGCACTGTCTGCGCGGCAGCGGCGGCTGCAGAGGATGCTGCAGAGCGAAAGAGAGCAAAGTACGCGGCTATGGACCCACATTACTCTTTTGTGCCCATAGCTGTGGAAACTATGGGCTGCTGGGGCGTAGACGCCAAGCGTTTAATTAGCGAGTTAGGGCACCGCATAGCTGAAAAGAACGGGGACTCCCGCTCCCACACGTTTTTGGTGCAAAGGATGGCTATTGCAATACAGCGCGGCAATGTCGCTAGTGTACTGGGCACCTTTGCGCCAGAAACGTTAAGGGGCGGGTTTTAAATGACGTATTTTTATTATTTAGTATTAATTAATTTGTAATTTTGGATTTAAGAATAGTTAATAAAATAAAAAGTACTTACAATACAAATGAAAGGTTATGCCATCTTTTAGAGGATGAATGTATTGGACCTCTTTTTATACAAGGAAACTGCATAACCTGGAATTTTGAACGGAGCACTTGTAGCCGTTCTTTCGATTTTTTACCGATTACTAGTTTTTATGAACGTATAAGTTCTTTGATCGGATACCTCGGCAGAGGGCTTATCCTATATTAAATGATCAAAGGTTAAAGGAAGCAAGTTAATTATCCTGTTATCAATAGCAACGTAACTAAATGACTAAATGGGGACATGGGGAACATTTGACTTAAAAATTATATTAAAGATAGAAAAGAGAACTAGTTTTATTCGAAATTCATATGGAATTTTAACCATAACTCATACGGATTTTACGTACCGATTTTTGTAACGAAGTTCCTTACGGCAGGCTTGAAGGAGATAGGGATTTTGCTGCGCGACCGAACTGAAAAAAATGTGATAGTAAAACCGTAAGGATGACCTCGTTAAATGAGACGTGCGCAGGCGCGACAGTCGTATACACAAGCGAGTAGTGTATAATACCTTTGAGCATGATTTTTCTTTTGCAAATTGTGTCGATTCTACATTAGCCGAAGGAACTTCGTTCCTACCTGGTGTCCCACGACACCACATTTCTTTTTTTAAATGAATATACAGATTTCACGCCTCCTTCTTATGGCAACACTGGCAGCAGAAATACGTAGAACAAGATTTTTGGTGTTTACCAAATCTACGGATTACATACCGATTGTGTGATTTCAAAGATAATTAACGAAATCTGCTTCTTTCTATTTTGCGGTCTAAAAATAGCGTTTATACTTATTCAAGTCAATAAATAATTTAATATATCAATATGAACCATAACCAGATGAACATGCATGTGCCAATGAACCCTGTCGGCGCTGCGCCCAATGTTGGCATGCAAATGGCAGTTCCATGTCCTATCATACAGCAGCAGTCGCCGCAGCAAATGCCCCCCGCAATGCCACAGCAGACCCCACAGGATAAGATGGATAACATAACAAAAGTCAAGACACTAATGGGTTCCTTGCGAGAATCCATTCCTGTATGTTCCAATCATTGTCAGTACATTTTTATTTATAAGCATACTAAATGTACTTAATATTCACTAAATTCTTATGCATTTTAGATGACCCTGAAGTCAGCCGCTCAAATTCTTCATCAAAATCATAATATAGATTCAAATTCTCAGTAAGTATTTTCCTACTTATTGCTACCTACTGCTACTGTGCTTGTGTCAATAGATATAATAAAATTCACGGCTTTATTGCATGTCACTTAGGTGCTCTTAGGTCTTTGGATGCCTACAAACATTTTTATTCCTTATAAATTTATCAACATTGTTTTTCAGGAAGAGCATAGAGAATCCCGTGCCAAGATTTGATAAGAATTTGGAAGAATTTTTCTCTCTGTGTGACCAAATGGAACTACACTTGGTAAGTTAGCACAAAGACACAAACACCATTTACCAACTAGGTATAGTAGTATTCCAGCTCAAAAGCCAGTATGTACCTATAGATATTACAATACATAATATCTAATATGAGCCATTTCGACTCGATAAGAAGAAGAAGAAGTGTTTTGATTCCTTCTTGTTGTCGAGTTGATATGTTTCTAATGTTATTTCTATTTCAAATGATATTCCTAAAATAATAATGTCCCATGATGAGTGTTTGTTCATCTTCAACATCAACTTTAGATGATGAGGTTACTATCGAAAACTCAAACTCTACAAAAAAGTATTAACACCAAATCAAACATTTCTTTTTGAATTTGCATGAAAATTAAACATTGGATCTTCAGTTTAAAGAAAATATTTCATTTATAAAAGGGTACCACTATCATTCATGCTAATACACAACATAATCCATAATGGGGCAGACAGATCCCATAGCCGTAAAACCCAAAAGCCCTTTGCTCTGTTAGCACAGGTGGGTGCGAGGGAGGATAAAAAAAAGAGAATCAATATTGTGATGGGTATTGATGTTAGATACATCAATACCCATCACTCAATGTTGATTCTTTTACCTATTGATTTGATTCAGATAGTTGTCCATTCTCTCAATCAGCTTTTATAACCTGCACAGAAAGAGAAAAAGCTGGTACATGGTTATTATAATATTTTTCCTTTTCTTTCAGACTAGCCTATTATGGTACCATACCATCAATCATTAAGGGACTAGATGATTGACAGCTTATTCTTTACCTTTAATTTTTGTAGTCACTAATAGTTTGCAATCTCTTAATGAACGCTATTAATATCATCAAATGTAAACTGTCTTATTCAAATATTTGTTTAAATGTGTGAATTGAACCCTGGCTTACATTTTGTTGCCAGAATCTTGTAAAATATTCCAGGCAGTTAGATATTCTTAGTAGTGTGTTTATCCCAACCAAACAAGGGGGTGTTGTCATAGAACAAATATTTGGCCTTTTGTTATTCATCGTTAAATAGGCCTTGGTTGTTTTTCTGTTCTCATTGTTTACCTCAGATGTATATTTTGTTTGACGATTTCCTCAATTTGACCTTATTTATTGATTGTTCTGGGTAACTATATAAAAAAAATTAGATTGACTTCAGTAAACATGACTTTGGATTTGTATCATGCACATGGCATGTCTTGCACATTTTATTTCGTCCACAAATGGAATGTTGTAGACATACATGAAATACCTAATGGTAACATACATAAAATGCTCAATGGGGCTGTTTTAGAGTAATTTTCAAAATAGCCGCTAGTTTCAGGCTATGAAGACAAAAACAGTAATTTTTTTCAAGCTTTAATTTAGTTTCACCTGTCCCGTTGTCAGTCTGCCTGTAATCAAATTTTGCAAGTTAAATTTGACCCACTTCCTGGTTTCCGATTGAGCTAAAATTTTGCACGCAAAAGTATATCGCGTGACAATGCAATATTAGGATGGAGCCGGAACAGCCGGTGGCCATAGGAACTCAATAATTAAAGGATGCAACCCCATCGAGTTTGGGCTCATTTGATTCGTCTCAAAGAGGACTTTAAACTTTTAATTTCATTGTTTCAGATAATGGCTTGTTTTAATAATGACTTTTTATGCTTTCTCTAATTAGATAAAATATAGAAAATCGGGTGCCTTTTGTCTAATTTGAATACAAAAAAAAATGTGTACTCAATGATCGCTGCGCATTTGACGAATACAGGAGTGCTACGGATCAATTACCGTCGCGTTTTGTCGATTGGGCGTTCTTCAAATGCACTTGCATTCTGAATTAGTATGCATTTGTTTACAATGTTGAATCTGAGCAAACAGCCACTTCTATCTGCCGGTACTTAACTTATTGACCCGGCAACCATCTCTAATCAATGCTAGAGTGTTGTTATGATTGCCTTATCTCTGATGCCTTTATGGTTTCTTATCTTTCTTGACATTAATGTATTTCTACCACCCCATTTTCACATTTTCACTAGTGTGTGTAGAGATGGTTTTACTCCCGGGCATATTGGGCGCATTGCATAAATGCCGAATAAATGTCGATTACCAGGGCAAAAACTAACAGAACTGCCTAGCTATCGGGCATTTATTTGGGCGTGAACTCTTGGGTTGGCGAAATCTAGGGTTCGTGATTTCACATTTTGGAGCGAACTACTAGTTTATACGGATAATAACAAAGGGTAGAGAGAAATAAAGTCATGATTCTGTATGTTTATTTTTTCAGCGAACCGCCATCACTTGCATCCAGCAAGCGCAGTCAGCAGCGCACTACCTGCCGCTCACCGTCATGCCGTCGAGGCTCGACTCCGGTCCCGCCACACAAGTAAGTTTTTGGAGTGTTAGGAACATTAATTAATGCTAATAATTCCTTTATTGTGTTGACGTAGTTCTTTGATTTATTTATTTTTATTTATTTTTTTGTTAATAGATTCAGGTGTTACTTTGCGGAAGTCAAAGTTACATACTACATGATTTGAATTACTTTGTGCAATTCCGCCACCAGTTAGTTCATGCAAACTATTGCCGGCCGGCGCCCACCCACTACTGTTAGTCCCAGCATACCTGCCACCAACAGCCCGTGTGCACCATAGTTTGCATGAACTAACTGGTGGCGGAATTGCACAAAGTAATTCAAATCATGTAGTATGTTAATTTATTGCACTTAAAATCTTAATATTATAGTACAACTCAATGCTAAGCATTGTCTACCAGTTCACCTTTGGGCCGTAGCAGAAAAAATGGTAGATGGGGTGCAAATTTAATAAGATAAGTATATCGAAAGGAATGAATTAAGATTTTATGTACCCTGAGTTCTTATTTGTACCCTAAGTCATGGTACATCACACAAATATTGAAAGCAGGAATGTTACGAATGTCAAATTTTGCGATGCGAATGACAAATGCGAATGTTTAGGCTGCGAATGCGCGAATGCGAATGTAGACATCAAGTACCTATTACGAAAAACATACACATGTTTTAATAACTTTTATTAATTAGGCGTAAAAAAAGCCTTATTTCACTTTTCTTTCCTGGTTCCATAATGAAAAACTCTCTAAGTATCCCAAAGTAGTTTAAATACAATAAACTATTTGTTTATCAAAATAAGCTATTACAGCAGACTGCAACTAAAACAAAACAAACCAAGTAATAACCACAAAAACTCATGTGAAATAAACGCTTCCTATTGGTTGAAATAATCATGTTATGCGCGAAACGCAGAGTTGCGCACTGCACACATTGTATTTATGCGAACGCGAATGTCGTTGCGAATGTTTTAAATGATGCGAACCATTCGCATATGCGAATTTTTTTTGCTTGCTTGGGGTCGGCTCTGTATGTCAACTGTTTCTACTTCTTTGTGTCATTCACCGTATTTGCACTAGCTCCTCGTTCCTTCATATCTGTCCTTACGTATTCTTTCCACGTCTTGCGAATAATGCGAATGCGAATCCGAATATTCGTAACATCCCTAATTGAAAGTATCCGACAATATACAACTCTAACCCTGACTATTCTTTTGAGAACATATTCTAAGCACACTATGGACAAGAGGACATATATTTTGTACCCGATTTGTTGTGAAATTTTTACCTTTTTAGAAAATGTTAGAAATTGATCGGTTTTAGTTAGTGTTAGAAACAGAAGCTTCTCTATATTTTTTTCTAATTACATTTCAATGTAATATAAAATAGTAACATATCACACTAATATTATAAAGACGAAAGTGTGTGAGTGTGTGTGTGTGTATATACACACACACACACACACTCACACACTTTCGTTTGTTTCTTTACGCGCAAACAGCTGGATCAATTTTGATAAAATTTGGTATGCCGGAAGCTGACTGATAACACTGTGGGCGCATCTAGTTTAAATAAAAATAAAACTTTTAGTTCTATCCTTACATTACTTACGTTCTATGTCATTATCATTAGTCATTGTTTTACTTTGATGACGCAAGATTTTAACCTGATTATACTCCATTTATTTGAACAGGAATCTCCACTCAGTTACCCGCAATATTTGAACACGGTAGGCCTCCAAATTGCTTACGCCAAAGATATCCACGACACCCTGGTGGCTGCAGCGCAAAACATTTCGCCCACTGAATGACCAAGCTACGATAGAGTAAGGTATTAATTTAAAGTCAATGTAACTTTTTTATACTAGATAGTCTAGATCAGTCTTTCCCAAAGTGGGCGATAGCGCCCCCTTGTGGGCGCTGGAGGCTTTAAGGCGCGGTAACGGGCCCAGAATAAAGTTGAGGGGCGCTGATGTGATTTAAGCAATGAGTGATTTATAACTTCAGCTATTTCATATTTTAAAATTCACTGAAATTAAAATCCTCTTACTACACAACATCCGTTTATTAGTTCATATTTATATCCTTTTTTATTGTTCAAATATAAACTAAAAATGTAATTAATATTTATTATTTTAAATGCGTTCATAACGCTATTTATATCGTTAAAGGAATCAAACACTGAAAACATTTCGTGTTTTAAAGTTTCGCAGGTGAGGTCCCCACTTCCAATTTTAAAATTGTATTATTATTGCTATTTTTTTATTTAAAATTAACAATGTTGATTATTGTTATTTTTTATAAAAGATACTCTAATGTACTGGTGTATGCATTATTATTGCTCTCTCGTTTAGAATATAGGTTGAATTAAACTACAGGCAAGACAAATATGTGATTCAGGTTTTTATGGTGAAAAAAATGGGGGGCGCTACAAAATAACTGATTTTTTAAAGTGGGCGTCTGACAAAATAAGTTTGGGAACCTCTCTGGTCTAGATGAAAGACATTTACCTCAACCATTTGCACTCTGTGTTGTTTGTAAGAAGATATAATTATCTTTACACTCACTGTGTAAAGATTGATGACGCACAAATGAATGTCACATATTTTCTAGTTCACACAGTACTGTGTGCAAAGATTGAAATTTTGTGTGTAAGAGTCGATGATGATAAATTTCATGTACCCCCGTTGGTCTCTTACAGTCGCTAACGCGTAAGACATACAGAAACTCCTACGCTGGGCTTTGTACTTGTTATAGGTTATAGGTAGGTACTTGACCTGTAGTCACTGTTCAACTATACTTTATTAGTTAACTCTACCTACTTATTACAATTTTTCTAGATATGTAACAGACCGATACGATTTACTGTCATAAACATACACCTAGATGTTTGTCTTAATCTATTGTCATAAATCGTATTAAATATAACATTTTAAAAATAAAAATCGACTTCAACACCAAACTACACAACTGATTTTGATAAAATTTATATGGGAACAAAAAAAAAGTTCCAAATTACTCCAGACGTCTTCGAGTAATCGGTGAACATACATAAAAAAAACATATACGTGGAAGGGACAAAGCCGTAATAAAAGTAAAAAAAAAATTCGGCATTTCCATACAAAAGCGTTCAGCCACCCGGAAAATTTGTATGGGATAGTCGAAATTTTTTTTGGCATTTTGATTGTTATTTTTCTTTCATTATACTTTAGTGATCTAGTGAAGCACGTGGTTTGATTTAGTCCGGGTATGACCCTTCCACGTCCTATACATTCGAATTGATAACCTCCTTCTGTTTTGAAGTCGGTTAAAAATAATTATTTATGACAGTAATCATCAATGTTAATTTAAGGTTAAAGCATTAACGAAAATGTACTTATAGATTGTTTCTCTACTATATAGCATTAAATTATTGAATTCAATTAGTTTCAACGTGATATTACGTAAATTATTGATCTAAGTACGTTAAGCTAGCTCTAAGAGTCGAAAGTAAACTTTATTGATTATTGAATAAAGTCGATCTATAATAATCGTGTTATCCTTCCTAAAGTGCATTTAACTAGTTTCTCCTAGTTAAACAATGTCTGAACTTGTTAACCCTTGATAAATATAAGTGAAAATGATAAACGTTATTGATTTAATACAGTTACTAGGAAGGATGCTGTTTTGCTGCTTGTCACGTAGTCATAATAGATGGAAATCAAATAATTGCTACTGTAAACATGACTGTAAGACTGGCAACTTTATGAGGAAATCGTTTAGCCGTATTTCCATACAAACGTAGTTCCCTAATTCCTCACTAGATAGTGCCAGTAGAGCAATGAATAATTGAAAACTAATATAAGTATTATATCTACAATTTGCGATGGTTTTGATTGCCGAATAAAGCTTTTCTTTCTGTCTGTCTTTCCTAGGGACGCATATTGTGCAGGACCCAAGGAGATTCCGTTTTGTATGTAAAACTAATATTAATTCTGTTGCAATGATTTAAAAAACATTTTTGGATATATAAGCATTAGGGACATATGCTAATATACCCATAGATATATTTTTTTGACTTTTGTTCTCGTTTTAGGGTTCCCAAAGGTTAAAAACGAGACCCTCTTACTAGGAATCCACTGACCGTCGAAACAGTCAATAATAATAATAAACAGTCAAAATAGCTAGACAGTCGAAACTGTTTCAGATGATATATTTCTCTTATCGCTTTAACAACAAATATGTACTATAAACTAAAATATATATAAAAATATTTAAGTTGGGCTCCTATGCAACAAACGTGATTTTTATTGATAATGGTACGGAACCCTTAGTTCCGGAGACCGACTCGCAATTGGCCGGTTTATTTTTATAATATTATTATAACGAGTATAAAAACTGTTAAGATTTTCCACTGTGTTCCAATATCTAGCCAACAAATTTGACTGTTTATTAAATTTGGAGGAAATCAGGAGACCAAGAAACGTTGATTTTGTCTACTTTTCATAGGTATTTTCGGTCCGAGCTGCAGTTCTCCATCGCACATCGCATCAGATGGTTCGCACAGCGCGACAACATAGATTTTACAAATACCTATTTTTCAATTCTCTCGCGCTTTGTGTTTCCTCTTAAGAATACATGCAAGGAGGAAACGATCTTACTATTATGACTTTAATCGGAGATTATGACCCATAGGCCATAAGTACTCGTATAACTCATAACTGGTAATTACTTTCTGCAATTTTACGAGTTAATGTAGGCGTGTTCGCGTGACTATAATGCAACTTTTTTAACGGTGGATTTTTTCATATAATATAAAAACCCATTTCGATAAAATGTTTCTCGGGGAAAAAGGGAAAGTTGTTCAGTATCATGGGCTAAATTCGCCCTTAAAATAGCTTTAGTATATTTTGTTAGACGTTATAATTCTTCCATCCGAAGTACTCTCCATACGACTGTATTTCGTGAGTTAATTATTAAAACGTAATAAAATATTTTGAAGTAGGAATTAATTTCATTCGTAGGATATTGAAATTAATACTGAGGAATAAATGACTAATTTTCGGAACATGAAAAAAAACTAGTTCTAGGTAGGGTTGGAACTGAAAGTATTTCACATTTACTTCACTTTTGGTCTTAGTTGTTGGCACATGTTGATTAATAAAAATACTATATCATAATACATAATTTATTCAAAAACTTACATTAATACATAATTTGACGTAGTTAATAAAATAATGACAAGAGTCCGTTTTACTGAGATCAAATTAGTCGTTATTGCACGTTTAACATTTCGTTATTCCAGAGTGTAAAATCACAAAATTAATTAAACATACAATACTCACAAACATACAATTTAGAGTGCCTCTCTTTTAGAAGTAGCTAATACTATTATCTATTTTACTTGGGATACACATATTATAGAGCGCAATCGCGAAAATAAATAGTTTAGCAAGAACATTATTTGAGATGTTTTTTTATGCTTAGCATACACTTTTACCATGAACAGTATTTTTGACAAACTATTTTCTAAACTTTATTATATTTTTTTCTTAAAATACTAACATTTCTTTTTAGGACCAGCCCATATCCATAGTAAAAGACGCTTGTTGTCAGTTCAAAATTTAAGTATCCTAATCTTACTCACAGTTATCACAAATTAGAAAATCGAAATACTATCAGTCTTTATATCAACAGACAAAGGAACTTCAGTTGTGTCGCCAATCCAGCTCGAATATGTACCTGCAAAAAAGGACAAACATTATTAAACTCAGAAAAAGTATTAATAGAACTTAACATGCCAGAAAAATAAATTTACTCAATTATAATCTCACTCGGATCTATAAAAACCAAAATGAATAAAGCAGTAGGTAACTAGTTAATTTTCTGAAAAGTAATGTAACTGTAGTACGTTAAATCTAACGTAAGTACATTACGAGGTCTTAGAACTTGAATAACGTAGGCAGTATGAATAGAAACCAACATAGTTGAGATACCAATTGATAAATGATAATAGCCTCGTTGACGCACCAGTTTGCCTGACGACAATTGCTGGGGGTCTATCTATAGATAGCGCTTGAAAAGGACATAACTCAAGTTATCAATAAAGAGAAATATCCTCGCTGCTCATAATGGATGTTTGTGCACCACCGACCCTAGATAAACTTATTATTATGACATAAATATCGCGAGAGGAGCGCGGCGTGGAATATTACAGGTTCGGTCGTATCGTTCGAGTCGATACTCGGACATTAACTGGGACAACAACAGGCATCATTGTAGTTTTATATTTTCTAGATTATTCTCTGGTTAATTCCAAATAACAAATTACAGGTTTTAAAATATCTACACATTATTATAGAATGTTTGAAGTCAGGAAGTCAGCGTCTAAAGTCAACGGTCTAATTAAAGTAGTGACAATGATACACAGTACTTAACCATCATAACTTCAAGCTGTTTATGTACCTAATAGATGTATTTAAGACATCAAAAGTTAAATTGTCACAGTCCAAAGCATTTTTTAAATATGTGAATTCTGATACGCTGACGATTTCATTATCAGCCTGTTTACGATACCATGACAGACGATATTAGATATTAAAGCGTGGGTTATTTAATTATAAAAATATTAAATGTGCTGGGGGTCAATTACCCCAGGACGAAGCAGACAGATACGCGTAACTTAATATAGGTAGCAACAAGCTAATTTCTGCATTCAGATAAAAATAATGTAATGATGTTGCGAATAGTTAGTTGTAAATGTGATTGGCCTCATTTCTTTATTGAAATAAATTGGTATCTGTTTCAAAATACATTTGTCTTCTACGCAACAATATAATTCTTAAAACTTACATATGTGTTCGAAGTTCATTTTGAATTAATCTATTTTAAAAAGTGGGATCAACTCTCAAGTCAAGGAAAACTAAGTATTACTTATTAGTAAAGTTTATTTTAACACAAGTGTATTCATAGACTACCCTTTTAAAAGGTTCATGTCCTCGCCTTATCATCAAGTATCATACATTGACCATTTGTTATTCATACTTTTTTCTCGACTTGCAGATTGTTATACCATTCAAGCAATTAAAATAAATAGTGTAAGTAATTAAGATTAACGACCTTGCCACAATAATAAAATTGCATTTTTTATCATGACGGCCAATAAATCTGCGCTGGTATATTCCATGACAGGAATAACCGTTAGTATCAGAAGTAACAGACGCATAAATCAGACTAGTGGCAGCTCTGGCAGTCATTGTTTGTATATTTTATCTCCTCCACGAAGCCTTGTTTTGAAAAAAAGTGGCGTTTACGTTTGCAAAAAGTCTGCTTCAATTGTCTTAGTCAATGAAGTTATAATTTTACTTACGATAAGTATGGGCAAGAAAGTACAAATTAAACCATAATTTTATGACATAAAATAAAACTAGAGACAGCACTAACGGTGGAATTGCAACACCGTTAGTGCTGTCTTTAGTTTTATATTATCTATGATTTATTTAACAGGAAATACAGAAACGGCATCTATTCCTGCCAGCCTGTCTGTGCTCGTGACAGTTGCCAATAACTATCTAATTTGTGACAGTTGCGGCTGTAGACATATTGTGGTGATTCCTTCTAGAAATCTCCAAGTCTTTGTTTCCTTAAAGTATCAGTATATACGAGTACTGCGGCAGCTCTTGAGAATCTACACCTCGTGAGATGGCTATTTTATAAACGCTGATAATAAAGTACTCACAACTCTCATCCAAAAACCTGCTGCGCTGCATACGTGATGTGCAGGTAGCCATCATCGGCTCTGAACTGCTGGTACGCCTGCGCCATCGTCATGCTGTGACTCGCTAGCACTTTGTCGTTCACCAACAGGTATAGAGCCTGGTGAAAAAAAATTATGTAGTTGTAATATGGGAATGGTTATTAGGCGTTTTTGACAAAGAAACGTTTTGTTTATGTCATGTTCATGATAGATGTGACTGGTTTAAGCGATATATACTATGACCATGACCTGCAGGACATTCAATCTATTTATTAATGAGAAGATAAAAAAAGTTACGTATAACGTAAACATATCATTGAAGCAAATCGGATTTATCTCTCAAAGATATAAATGTTTTGTTTAATTTATATTTGAGGTCACAAAGTTATGCATAATAACAACCATCAATATTTCCATAATTTGTTTGTTCTGCACTTTGCTCTTAAAAGCCTCCGGTTTAAGTTTATCTGAAATTAACCTTAGCACAGATTTTTTACATTAGCTTTATTGCTATCTCAGATATCTATATCTATATATATAATAAAATCTTAACCGATCGCTGTCTGTACATGGAAGATAAATGAGAAAAAAATTGTTGGGGGCTTTCATCAACGCAATAGAACACAAAACTATGATTTTTAGAATTTTTGTCTGTTTATCTGTGCGTTTGTGCACGCTAATCTCAGAAACGGCTGCACAGATTCGGTTGCGGTTTTCACTAATTTATTTTGATAAGCCTCACTTAACATTTAGTGTTTGTTTCATCTAAATTCGTTCATAAATAAAAAAGTTATATTAATTAAAAGAATCAGGTCATCAATTTTTGTTTGAAAAATTGCTATAAAATAACTGTTCCGTTACATTGGCTAAAACTTGTGTTATAAAATGATGATTGAAAGTTAATATAAAGTTAATAAAACCTGCCAAGTGCGAGTCGGACTCGCGTACGAAGGATTCCGTACAATTATGTATAAAAAATCACTTTTGTTGTATAGGAGCCGCTCTTAAATATTCATTTTATTTAGTTTTTGGTATTTGGTGTCAAAGCAGCAACAAAAATACATCATCATTGAAAATTTTGACTGTCTACCTATTACGCTTCATGAGCTACAGCCTGCTGACAGAAGGACAGAAGGATAGTTAAGTCTTAGTATTAGGACCCCGTTTTTACCTTTGGGTACGGAACCCTAAAATTGTCAATTTCGGTATATTTGGAGCAATTCTACAAAATTGTTTTTTGGTCACTGATAGATGTCGCTGTTCAAAAATTCAAAAATTTAAATTTACAAATTTAAAATTTAAGTGCTTCTCTGGGCCTCTGCAGACAGAGCCGAGGGCGGCAAGACCTACCGCCATTCTTAGCGTGATTGTGGGCGGGATAGTGAAAAAAGGAATCAAAATTGGTAGTGACAGGATAGGTTCCTAGCTGCTGATCACATTTCCACCCATTCCCTTGATCGGCTTTTACGATCTGCGTGGAAAGAGCTAGATATTCATTTTTTCTGTTCTCCATCATAGAGACAAAAGCGCGGTGAGTGCCGCGCTCCCTGGTACTCCTTGACTACGAGACAGATTAGGTTTGGTTAGGTTTCCACCCTGACGGACTGTCCAGCCTGGGCGGAAGACCGCGCTAAACTGTGCACGGTACTGGGGGACGGACAACCTTCCGCTGTCGACTGTGGTCCGTCACATGAACGTCGTGGAGAGCAGTGCAGGCCTTTGCGGAGAGCGTCATGCTCTGCAAAGAGGTGGCGGAGAGACCAGGAGGCAACAACCGACCTGGCCATCCATCCCCGGCGCACAGGGTGCAGGAGGCGGGCTTTTGACCTGCAACTGATGCCTCCATAACGTGGGCCAATCGTGTGATGGAAACTGGATTTCGCTCAACAAATACGGTCCTCCGAGTTGAAAGCGCGTTTGTGCCAACACGCGCCTTTACCCTAACGGGTACAATTTTTCTTGATTCGTTTCCTCACGTTAAAAAAGGTAAGGTTAGGTTCCACCCAACTTCCCGTGGGTGGACGAAACGGTAGGTCTTTGCAACATGAAAAAAAGTTACGAGAGGTTTGGTAAGGTTAAGGGCTTTTGGAGCAACCATGCCAACATCATTTAGGACTGTTATGTGGCCTCTTTCCATGAGCATCTGCTTTTCATAGTGATACGCGTAATACACTGACGACATCTCAGTTGCCGGCCAGGCTCAGTTGGCACTCTTCGCCGACGACACGGCGCTTTTTGCAGTTAGTTTGAACTCAAAGCAAGCTTTCAAATGGAGGTTCCTTAGTGAACGTCAACAAGAAGCAGACATTGCTTTTTGAAAATGTCCGCTTACTGCCACCCTTCAAGCTCTTTGGGGAAGATGTGCCGAGGTACTCGCACGTCAAATATCTGGGAGTACCTGAAATTCGGCAGATGCCTCAGCTTGATAGCCCACATCGATAGGGTGGTGGCGATAGCAAAAGTGACCCGGTGGAATCTCTACCCAGTACTTTTCTCTCGCTTCCCGCTATGGACGCGGCTCGGGATGAACTTAAGAAGACCTATATTTTAGGAGCCGATGTGGCTCCGCGTTACTTGAGGAACGCCATCATGCATTGGGACTTAAAGTACGAATGCTTATTTCTCTACTTTGATAAGCATTCAGTTTTTGAGCAGTACAGGATCTAGAATTTTTTGGAGGGGGGGGGGGGGAAGCAAAATATGTTAATATGCCGCCCCTGTTGGTTTTGCTACCTACTTGGTTACCAGTACCTTGCTTTCTAAACAGCACGTCGTGTCTCGGTCCGTCCTGACCATAAGGTTTCATTTTGCAGGCCCCTAATAACTAGACGACACCCCCATTCCGTATCGGTAGTATGGGAGGGTTCGACTATTTCGAAATCGACGATTTTACCGCCCTTCTAATTTCACCGCCCGGGATAAGTGCAGTTCCTTTTAGTACTTAAACTAAATCGCTGTCTGTACATGGAAGATAAATGAGAAAAATTTTTGTTGAGGGCTTTTATCAATGCAATAGAACACAAAACAATGATTTTTAGGATTTTTGTCTGTTTGTCTGTGCGTTTGTGCACGCTAATCTCGGAAACGGCTGAACCGATTCGGTTGCGCTTTTCACTAATGTATTTTGATACGCTTCACTTAACATATAGTGCTTGTTTCATTTAAATCCGTTGTATCAATTTAAAGAATCACGGCCTACATTTTTGTTCGAAAAATTGATTTTAAAGTTACCAATGCAACCGATTGGCTAAAACTTATGTTAATCGTTTTATAAAATGATGATTGATTGACTCGCGCACAAAGGGTTCCGTGCCATTATCTATAAAAATCATGTTTGTTGTATGGGAATACCTACCTACTTAAATACTGTTTTATTCTGTTTTAGTATGTATGTTACGTAAATCGGCAATAGAAATACATCATCTGTGAAAATTTAACTGTTTAGCTATCACAGTTTATGAGATACAGCCTGGTGACAGACAGACGCTCAGTAGAGTAATAGGGTCCGTTTTTACCCTTTGGGTACAAAATCCTAAATATTTGTAAAATTCGTGGATTCGGAGCGTTCTTAAAAATTGAGCGGCCACCATGCCAGGTCTGTGAAGCGGGAGTAGCCATGGGCCTGGTAACAAAAGCGGTAAAAGCGTTGACACCGTAAGTTTTACAGCGGCTAGGTATTGCCGCTGTAAACCACCATCACCATCTGTGAAAATTTCAACTGTCTAGTTATCACGGTTCATTAGATACAGCCTGGTGACAGACAGGTCTTAGTAATAGGGTCCCGTTTTTACCCTTTGGGTACGAAATCCTAAATATTTACAATTTCTATGGTTTCGGAGTGTTCTTAAAAATTAGTTTTTTTTTGGCCACCGATAGATGATAGCGCTGTTCAAAATTTTTAAATTTAAATGTGGTTCTAGGCAATGTTTCATAATGAGCATCAGTTCTAACTACTAAAAGTCACCGTCTAATAAAAGGTGCACTATGAACCCTATCTGGTATCGCAACCAAACAACGGAACGGAAAGCGAGTTTTAGAGCCTCTGCAGACAGAGCCTAGGGTTGCAAGACGCCGCCCAACAGCCATTCTCATAAACTTAAGTCCACGCTGACGAAGTCGCGGGCAACAGCTAGTTCTAAATAATTTTATCGACCGCTATCGACTACCTATTGCTTTCTCTTCTAGTGTATTAACAAAGAGCAGGATAACCATAGTCTAAGCTTGATATAAACTTTGCCGATTGCTAATTGATGTCGCTGTGTTGCTACGCGAAGATTTATTCGTTTTGAACTTATTTCAATGGCGTGGGTTTTAAAGGATTTACCTGTGAGTCCCTCAGTTTCATCTTTGTCCGGATAATGTACAGGAACTGGGACATTGTGAGCTCTTGCGGCACCAGAAATTTGTTTCTACCCAGTGTTGGCACTTCCCGTTCACGCACGTATCTTTGCACGTACAGCTATTAGTGAGAAAGAAAAATATAAATAACTCATTCAAACTAGGAGATCCAATTTTTTTATAATGTGTCAAAATTGAAAAATTTTAATCCTTACCGGCACTTTGTCTGGGAATCTATGTCTAATTGCTTGAACTTCTTGATTGGATCCCGTCATGTCTGAAAAAACAAATAAAGTTACACAGACTAGTTAGTTGTGCTTGCCAATAGAGAATCATCGTTATTTTGATTCATTATAAAATTTTTATTATTAATATAATACTAATATGTATATACGTTGTTTAAATATTTGAAGACATTCAAAATATTTTATTTCATACTTCTTACATTTTAATAAAAAATATGATCTTTTTTTAAAAAACTTACCATCTTGATATCCGAATACTTCTTGGGAAGCGTAGGTGATGTACAGAAATCCATCTTCATCTCCGTAGTTTTCGTACGCCTGCGCCATCGTCAGACTCATACTTAGCATCGATCTGTTATTGATTATCAGATACAGAGCCTAAAAGAAAAATTAATCATAAAAATAAACCCAATCATTCTTAATCGTTTCAGAGGTAGAAATAAATCATGATAAGAATATTATATTGATTGTATCTGATAACCTTCGAGCTTTAAGGTTAGACATAAAGTAAAACCCATGTTTAAATTTACGGTGGTAAAAAAGCTTTAGTTTTGTTATTTGTACCCTAATGTTCAACTGTACCAGAGTGCTAAATTTTGACAAAAAGAATGAAATCTTCTGAACAAAGTGTATAAACAGTAAGCATAATATATGTCACTATATGGATAATTTTACCACTATTTCAAATAAAGCTGTGTGTTTGCGGGGGCACAATGTAAGTATACAATGGTCTTTTGTCTTAACTCGGCGTACCCCAAATTAATAATGTTAATAGGGTATTGATTTGTCTTCATCATAGCTTTATCATGGGTTAATCTAATGTAGTTCTTTAAATGACCAATACTTATATGTGTGAGTTTATTTAAGTACCTGATTTGGCTTGATTTTAATTCTGTTTCTTATTATGACTAGAAACTGAGACATCGTGATATCTTCGGGCACTAGGAATTTTGATTTGTCCAAGGTGGGTAAGTTTCTTTCTTTGTGATATCGCTCTACGATTAGCTGAAAAGAAAATAGTGTAAGTATATTGTACTCAAAAATTAAAGTAACTTAGGGTACTGGGATGTTTAATGCTTATTTACTTACAGGTATTTTGGTGGGAAATTTGCTTTTTATCGCCATCACTTCTTCTTTTCTGCTAACTGCAAAAATAAAATTAAGTATTGTAAGTATATATTTTTAAATATGTCTGTCAAAGGTGGTTCGACACAATAGACACAATTCAAGTAATTTTTATTAATTGAGTATGCTAATAAATGACATAAAAATTAGGTAGGTACTTATTTAACTAACTAAAAAATAATCACTGCAATAAATATCTAGTTAATTCCTATAGATACGTATAATTACTGGTCGTTATTTCAAAGTGTAATGATAATGACACTGCATAATTATGCAGCTATTTATGTTAGAAGTCACGTATGCATACAACAACAAGCTGCCAATAATTGGGTAATTTTGACCAACAGATAACTGCATAAATAGACGCAATCAATTAGACACGAAAACTAGGGTTCGACGAACTTTATCAACATTTGCAAGTAAACTGATTTATTGCGCGTGGGTTTTGGTATTTTCTAGGGCTACTACTGTGATTAAAAATTCAAAGTCCTACAATACATATGAAAGTAAATAAAAATATGAACTACTTATTTGTTTTGTTTACTTTTAAGGTAGGCATAATAAGTTTTATGCCTTGCTTCTGAAGCTGCCAGGTAGGGTCAGTAATTCAAGACTATGGGTAAGCACTGCATGTAAATATATCAGCAGGCATATGTAAAGTAGAGGTAAGTAGATAACTAAACATACATCGTCGAAAGTCTATCTTTCTTTACAGCTTGTATTTAGGTAATCGGGATATAATATATTCTGAAAGGAACCCTACACTGCGCGTGTCCCGACACTCACTTGGCCGGTTATTTAAATGCATCATTAGATATCTATCGTCGAAGCTGCTTCAAACAATTTTTTAGATATTAATTTTTAATCATGCATGTTTAAAGAGATTTATTATTGATTCTAGTACCTTCTAATCACTTCTAAGTATTTACGATTTAGTGTTTTAGATACATTTTGTTGCCCACCCAGGTCTAGTAGGTACCTAGCGTGGGAATTAAATGAAAAACGTTGCATGTGCAAGCTGATTTTTACCCTCTACTTTAGGGTTAAATTAAAAGTTAAAATATCGATGAAGTAAATAGATGTTTTGGAGATCCATATAGGTAATAAATAGCGATGGCTATATACATTTTCTGGATATCGATTAACATTTTGGCTGCGAAAACACCGTGTGGTTTTTTCGGAAACATGACGTAGTGAGGGTCTCTGCCTTCTCCAAAAGGGTCATGGTATCTAGTGTATTGCACCTTATATTGTCAACGGGGTTTAAAATAATACTAACTAAAAGCTACGTACCCTGTATATAAACTGATTGACTAAGAAAAAATACAAGAGAAAATTACTTACCAAAAGGTTTCTTTGACTTGAAGCACTGTTTAACATTGTGGTTCACATCGTGTTTTATCAACGTGGATATAAAGTTGAGCTTCATATTTATAAAACAGTACCGTCTACTTTATACAAGGCACGATACCGGCACTTCGAACGTCCAAGCACGCACTCACTATGCCGCGCGACGATCGACTGTGGCCAAAGCAAATAACATCGTTTGTTTTATTACCAGTGAGCTCGAGAAGTAAACAACATCCGACGGTAATCAGCAGACCATTTCGTTTTCTAGGAGTTTGATAAACTAGGTATAGAATATAGATAGACCGTGCGGATGTACGACTGAGATTTCCTGTTTTTCATCTACCGTCGGATTCGGCCTTCGAGATCTCCTTCAAGAGGGTAGGTCAAAATTAATGTATGTAAGTATTTTTTTCTCTCGGAAGCTGACGGACGCCCTTAATATTATTTAGAAACGTCTACAATGAAAAGAAACTAAGTGCTTACCTACTGATAAAGGTTTATATTTGATAGTTGATAATCACAGAATCAATTTACTTGAGTATTATTTACCTACTTGTATTAGCATAGGTACCTATACTATCACGTTTTTATCCCTAATAGGGTAGACAGAGCCGTTTAGGTCTTTGCGGCCTTAGGCAGACAGAATCCAGAGCCGCAAGACCCAAATACCACTAAGTATCTTGATTATGGGCGCAAAGGTGCATAAAAGAATTACAACACAATAGTGACGGGTTGCTAACCGCATTGCTTATTAACATGATTCACATTGTCGCTTTTTCTTGAGAAGAAAAGCATCTAGCACATTCTATTGTTTTATCTTTTCTCTCAGACCGGCATGGAAGATACACAAAAAAATGTGATCAAAGTTTACGCGACTAAGTTTCTAATAATTTTTAAGTATTACCCTCATTTGCTTGGATCCATATCTAATTAAGAACCTAGGGTATTACGCATGTATGGTTTATACCTAGAAAAGTTAAATTTATTTTATTACCCAATTAGTTTACGTACCCGATATTCAATCCTTAGAGACCACAAAACTGACCTATACCCCTTATCTGCCCAGATTCAGCAGCTAAGCAGCACCTACTCATTACAATGTAAGTTTATACAAATGAGCTGATAAAACTTACATTCTGAACTAAGTAAATAATGTATTTAATACAATTTTTAGAACATCAGGGTAGGGTATATGGTAGTGATGAGGCCCCAGATGAGCTCGGCAGCCCGGTGGGAGTAAGAGGTACTTACGCATTACTAACACTTTACATAAGTGACACTAGGCGTAACACTTAGATATCTCGAACTCCTGCGATGAGTCCTCCGTGCTTCGAAAGGTACGTTAAGCCCTTAGTCCCGGCTGTCGTCATTGTATGGCAGTAGTCAAGCTATGTCAGATAGGGTACCTTTATGTAGTTTAAAAAATCTGACAACACCTTTCGCCACTTACACGAAAAACGAAACGAAGTACCCCCTCAAAAAAAAAGCGTATCTACTTTTCTCGAAGCCCTTCGAGGGGCTATAACCTTCTTAAGGCAGTGTGTTCCTCAACATTTCTCATATATATATACCTATTGCATTGAATAAAAGTTTTTTCTTTCTTTGTTTCTAATATGATTATATTGTTGTGGAAGTGGAAGTAAATTTAGTTTTTCAGTGACTTGGTTTTTATTTATTGTGGATTGTGATTTCAAAACTTTTTATGGTGGAAAAAACTGCGTTGAGATTGTTGACATTATTGTGAAAATGGCAGTCCATAGAATTAATGTTTCTGAGGGGATTTAGGTACATTACTAGTTTTCTTAAATGATATGCTCGGTATGTATGACACCATGGTCCGCATAGAGATAAAATTGTTTGTAGGTAGGTATAATGTCATAGAATAAATACTAGTACTCACGTACAGAAGTCTTACTTAGAAAAGTAATTCCAATAAATATCTACTGGCTCAATGTGATTATCGCTATGGTTTAATTTAGCTCGCGTCAGAACTCCTCACCTCTTCGTTTAGATACCTAGACATCCATTGCAGGCCAATTTCATTTTTATTACTCTGGACAAACGATTCGTGTAACAAAATTTTCCCCTTCGAAGTGGTCGCCTCGCGCATAGTAATTATATATAGGTATATTTTCGATACCTAAGCGGGGAGTGACACAGACATGCCTCTGTGGCCCATGACACGTCGAATGTATAGGTTCTACGTATCTTATACTATGTGCTCTACTAAGATTGCATTTGCAAAACTAAACCCGCAACATACTTACAACTTGTAGGTATTATAGTTACGCTTCGCTGTCGCTGGCTTCATACTGGGGCTAGCTGTCGGCCTTGAATGTAATAAGTACTTACTTACCTATCTTGCAGTCATGAAGACAAATCGTATCTATATAATAAGTCCCTTGTAATCAGCCCACCAAATTTGCTCTAGCAACATATAACATGAAATGTACCTACTTGAAATAATATTCTTGTTTACACATTAGTGCATGACGGTAAACCGAATGATAACGGATTGCACCAATGGAAATGCATAAGGAGATAAGTTTAAAAGATAAGGATTGCTATGTCTGGTAGGGTGTGATAGGATAGGTACGTGATCTGGTTCGGGTTCCCATAATGTTATAGAAAGATACATTGGGTAAGTTAGGTACATCTTTTAGCCTTACGAGCAGCCCCGACTGAAATCTAGCAAAAGTTTTCTTACTTGATAGGTAGATACTTATGTATATTATGGGGTTACCTGGATTTTTTGGGGTCCAGTGCTGCCCCCATTTGAAAGGAAACGGAGATATCTATCATTTAAATTTTAGTCTGGATCAAACCTTAGATAACCCTTCAAACTATTTAATGAACTCCGGTTTTAAGTGAAACTTTTCTACGCACATTAGCCAAAAGTGCCCGTTCTTTGCTAATGTGCGTAGAAAAGCTTCACGTTCTCACTTTAAACTATACCTAAACAGTAGTTCATAAAATAGTTGCAGGGCTAACTAGGGTTTAATCAAGCAAGACAAAATTTTAAATGATATCAGTGTTTCCTTTCAAATGTTTTTTTCAAATAGGGGTAGCACTGGACCCCTCAATTTATGCAGGAAAGTACTTTGCTTATTATATCTAGTTTAATGAGTTTAATAGAAGTTATATAGGTAGCTAGGTACCTAGTTTGTTAACAGCCCGCTTGTTTGAGACATTCCACCTGTGGAATGCGGGTTGCAGTCATAATCTATGTAGGTACCCACTAACAAAATAAGTGCCTTAAGTATGTGCTGCTGGCTAATCCAATTTATGATATGATGATACTCGTTTCACGTACAAAGAAATAGTAAGTATGATTTGTAGGTAAATAAACGTGTTTCACATAAATACAAACAAATACATAGATATCCTGATCATGACAACATGAAGAAGACAGAGCCTAGGGGCTCTAGGGACATATGGACTAAAGTCCTTTGCCAATGCTATTACTGTTCACTTTGAACCTTAATAACTGAATTTTCGGGGGTCCAGTGCTGCTCCCATTTGAAATAAATCATTTGATAGGAAACGGAGACATCATTTAAAATTTTGTCTTGACCAGGCTTTAGATAACCCTTCAAACTATTTTATAAACTACTTACTGTGTAAAGATCGACTACATTAGCCATCTTAGGGCACACCAGTGCCAAAACACCAATTAGGAGTCTGAAGTGGTCGCCATGATCGAAATCGGTCGGACATTAACAACAACAACACAACACACTGTTTACAGTTTAAAGTGAGAACGTGAAGCTTTTATACGCACAATTGCTAAAAACCACTTTTGGCGTATGTGCGTAGAACAGCTTCACGTTCTCACTTTAAACTGTAAACAGTAGTTCATAAAATAGTTTGAAGGGTTATCTAGAGCCTGGTCAAGACAAAATTTTAAATTATATCTCCGTTTTCTTTTAAATGATTTAATTCAAATGGGGGCAGCACAAGACCCCAAAAAATTCAGGTAGCCCCTTAATGTTCAAAGTGAACAGTAATAGCATTTGCAAATGAACAGATCTGAATTGCTCCCATATATTAATTGTGCGGGACGGCCTTCGATGCTGAGCTCAGATGACACGTTAACCGCCTCGCACAAGTCGGGTCTGATGTTCCGTGTCAAGCAATGGACTGTAGTGATATGCTCTTCTCATAGGTAGCTTCGTGGAGAGGGCCGAGCGGCAGTAAAACAACAGTATGGTGGTTCAAACGCAGCACGCCTTGGAGAGTGGGAGGCCAGAGCTTCTTCTCAGGGTTTCTTTTTTCTTCTTAGGGCTCCTCGCGATCGTATCGAAATTTCACGGACTGATTTCTGCGGGTTTTTTTTTTTTTTTCGATCGAAGGTTACGCTGTATGCTGGAAGCATTATACAGCTCACCGGACGCGACGGAATTTAAAAGGCGGGACCAACATTTGCCAGAATGGCAAGATGTTGTCCACACCGGAAAAAGTGACAGCGCAAAGGGCTCCCACAGGGTGGGAACGAACCTCGGCTTTGGGCGTCACTGAGATCGGCTTTGACCAAGTGTCAAGCGCCTGAAGGGCCGACCGGCGAAAAGCGTCCGGGTACCGTTCGGTACCTCGTGAACGCGCCAGTCCTACACCTATTCCTGATCCGCACTCGCCGGCGAGTGGGATTTGCGATCGAGCTAATTGTGATTCTGTGCCTGCGTTGCGCAGGTGACTCTGTCGAAGGGGGAATCGCACGACTTATGGGGTCGTCCGGATCATGGAGTACATGCCTTGGTCTCCTACACCTGACGAAGTTGGATGGGTCGTAGTCGGCAGCTTTCGCTACCAACTGGTTTGGATGTGTGGGGGCGCGTTCAAAGGATCGTGAAGCAGTCTCTTTGAAGAATCGAATGATGGAGGAGAGCTCCAATTCGCGATGCAGGTCCACAGTGCGGGTGCCCCATTCCGCCTGGGTGGCCTTCCTGAGGAACCTGTTTTGTATGACTTGGAGGGATTTTATGTGCGTTTTGGCAGCGTGTGCGAAGCATACGCTGGCGTACGACATTATAGGGCGGATGCACAGCTTGTATAATGTCAACTTGTTACGGAGTGACATTTTACGATTGCTGATCATCGGGGAAAGCCTGAAGAGGCAGTGGGCTGCGCGATTTCTAACTCTCTTTATGTGGTGACCAAAGGTCATACCACTGTCGAGAGTTACGCCTAAGTATTTGGCCGTCTTTGCCCATTGAATGGGCTGGCCGAACAGGGACAGAGTTCTGAGAAGTGGAGTGGAGCCCCCCCTACGAGGGCGGGTCGTGGCACCGTGATCATCGCTAAAGTACACTGCGGTACTTTTGGACGGGTTCACGGTGATTCTCCACTTCTTGAACCATTCTCCAAGTGCTGTGACAGCTCTTTGGAGTTTGCTGGAAAGATAATCCTTCCGATAATGGGAGTAGTAGAATGCCGTATCGTCGGCATATAGGGCGTACTCCACGTTTGGAGCTTTGGGAATGTCACTGGTGTACAGCGAGAAGAGAGTCGGAAAGAGTACGGAGCCTTGCGGGACTCCTGCTCTGATAGGGTGCGGCCTAGATAAGCAGCCCTGTAGACGATAGCGGAACATCCTGTTCGACAGGAAATCTCGTATGATGCGCACGAGATTGATTGACATGCCCATGCGGACGAGTTTGGAAACCAAACCCTCATGCCAGACCTTGTCAAAGAAGACCGCTCCGGTTGGCCTACCTGAGTTTTTGTGGTGGAGGATGTGCTCCGTGAGGCGGTGCACTTGCTGGATACACGAATGTTTGGGGCGGAAACCAAACTGTTCGGGAGGTATTATGGAGGGCTTGGAATCTAAAAATTCCTTGAGCCGCGTCAGGATGATGCGTTCGTATATCTTCCCCAAAGTGCTAAGTAGACTTATGGGTCGATATGAAGAGGGGTTGCTCAGGTCTTTGCCTGCTTTTGGAATCCCTATAACCACTGCGTCTTTCCAGGCGGCTGGAAAAGTGCAGTTTGCTAAAGCTGCATTGAAAATGCATACTATTAGCAACAGGAGGGTTTTGGGGAGGCGTCTGAGGACACCGTTAGAAATGCCGTCAGCTCCGGGAGCTTTCCGGGGGCTATTGGACCCTATGATTTCATTTCTGCGGGCTGACCCCGCTATATTTATAGCTGCGCGAGCGTATGCCCTGCCTCCCGCTTCCCCGCGAGCTTGCTAACTTTATTTCTCTTATATCTCTTATACTATGCAATTAACAATTATAAAACTTATATCAGCATAAAATATAAGTTATCTTTTATTCATTCCTACATTTGTACGAATGCCAAGACTTCTATTTTCCGAGGAAATGCCAAGGAAAAGTTGCTAGTATAAATACCCCTCTAATACGTACAGCGCCCCGCACCCCTCTAGCGGGGGGGCCTTTAAATACTCGGAACTTAGATTTTGGCGCTCTCATTGTTAAAGCGAGCGTCATGGCATTCATACAGACCTATTTCCTTAGATCCATGTATACTTTATGTACTTTAAGGCAAGTGCTAATTACTTCAAAATCAGTGTACCTACTTGTATGTATGTAAGTGAGTATGAGGTACTCACTTCTAACGTGTACCTATCTTACGTTACTTTCTCTTAGCAAGCAAAGGCTAGTTATCCTATCTTGGATCTAAGGTACCTATCAGTAAAAGACAAACACATAATAATCTTTATTTTCCATATAAACCTATGTACATAATCTCTTATTCCTATTCTAAGTAAATAAATCACTGATAAAAAATTCACTACACATTATATGTCCAGTATGTATTCGCTATGTATTCCGTCGTGTTCATTCTCCCGCCGTCGCCGGAAGGCGATATCTCTGGTAACACGACGATCTTCCTCGTAGGCCTTTGGAGCACGTTGTCGCTGCTGAGTCGGATGTCCACGATGCGCACCTCTCCGTCAGCGCCCGGGTGTGTTTGTATGATCTGGCCTCTCGGCCAGGTGTTTCTCGGCGAGTTGGGGTCGCAGATGATGACAAAGTCTCCGACCTTTGGAGGTTGGTCGGCGTTGAACGTCTCCCGCCGGTGTTGGAGTAGCGGCAGGTACTCGCACAGCCATCTCCGCCAGAAGTCGTCGGCCAAGGCTTGCGCGCGCCTCCATTGTTTCCTCGCCGTGGTGTCCCCCACGCTGAAGTGCCCGGGTGCTGGTACGTGGCAGTTGGGCCCGATGAGGATGTGGTTTGGTGTTAGTGCCTCGGGCTCGTCCGGCGTAACCGCAACGTGAGTGAGCGGTCGTGAGTTGACGGTGTTCTCGACCTCGGCCAGTAGGGTAACCAAGGTCTCATCAGACGGGTAGCGCTCGTGGAGTGTCGTCTTCAGTGCTTCCTTGACAGCTCGTACCATGCGTTCCCACGCTCCGCCCATGAATGGCGATGCGGGTGGGATGTATCTTCAGGTCACGTTGTGAGTAGTGACCTCGTGCTGCAGACCCTCTAGCGCTGCCGCCGCCAGCTCTTTGTCAGCAGCTTTGAAGCAGGTGGCGTTGTCGCTCCAGATTTCTTTCGGGCAGCCCCTTCGTGCGAAGAATCTTCTTAGCGCCGCGATGCAGGAGTCGGCGCTCAGCGAGTGGACGACCTCGATGTGGATCGCCCGCGACGTCATGCAGGTGAACAGCGCGCCGTACCTCTTCTCCCGATGGCGCGCCACGGTGACCTCGATGGGGCCGAAGTAGTCGAGACCTGTAAAAGTAAAGGGCCTCTCGTGGTGCGCTAGGCGCGCCGCCGGGAGGTCACCAGTTAGTGGTGTCGAAGGCTTCTTTCTTGCTATGCGACATCGTATGCATGACTTGATGACGTCGCGCACGGTGGGTCGTATCTTCACTATCCAGACTCGTTGTCGTAGCTCGTTAACGACCATCTCGACGCCTCCGTGGTGTAGTTTCTCGTGCACGTGGCGTATGTAGAGTCGAGCATAGGGATGTCTGCCGTCTAACACTGCTGGATTCACTTGCTCTTCTTGTACATCGTGGGCAGCTAGTTATTCTTCGTCGTAGTCGCACTATGTCCTGTCTATCTCATCGTCGTGTAAGTGGTCAATGTCGATAGTCTGTCATTGCTCTCCGGCTTCGAATTATTTTGGATGCGTTTTATCTCGTGCGAAAAACTATCTTGCTGGCTGGCTTGTATCCACAGTCGATCAGCCTCGATGAGTAGGTCGGCCGGTAGCTCTGCGTAGATGGCGCGTGTCTTGGGCACGCCGCTGCGGCCGTGTGGCTTTGACGAATTTTCTTTTTTCTTAATTTTCGTCCAGCTGGGGTCCATTTGTTCATTTTTCTTAGTCCTTTTTCTAGCGGCCATGGTTGTCTCAGTGGATTTCTTCTGCTTCAGTTTTCTGACGAATTGTAGAACTCGCGCTGTTGTCCGTATGAGTCGCATCCACCTTGAAAATCTGCTGATGTTGGGTAGATGAGGGTGCCTTGTTTCTTCATTTTTCACCTCTTCTATATGACATTTCTTTGACTTCTTTTCTTCGTCGCCCATTGACTCTTCTATCTTCTTTTCTTGAGGCCATTGATGTTCTGGCAGTCTGAGGAATGATGGGCCCTCAAACCAACGATGTTGCGAGTTGAAGTCAGCTGGTGTGTCTCGGGTTGCGTCATCAGCCACGTTGTCCTTGGTAGGTATCCACCGCCACTCGTTTTTTTTGGTGGTTTCTTCAATCTCGGCGAGACGGTGCGTGACGAACGTCTTGAAGACTCGCGGCTCCGCTCTTATCCACGCGAGGGCTGTACGTGAGTCGCTCCAAAACACCCGCTTCTCCACTTTCTAGTCGTGCTCCTCCTGGACTGTCTTGGCGAGTCTGACTCCCAGCAACCCGGCCTGCAACTTCAAACGTGGCACAGAGACTGGCCTGGTCGGCGTCACACGTGTCTTCGAAGCTGCCAAGGTCACCTTTACGCTGCCGTCTGGATGCTCTGACCGCCAGTAGACCGCTGCCGCATATGCCTCCTCACTTGCGTCGACGAAGGTGTGCAGCTGCCGCGTTGATACCTCCCCGTAGTCGTAGCATCTTGGTATCTTCAATTTTTCCATGGTAAGCAGCGTGCCCACCCATCTCTGCCATCTCGGTAGTAGCTCTCCAGGTAGCGGGTCGTTCCAGTCGGTCTTGTATCTCCAGATGTCTTGAAATATGCGCTTCGCAGGAGTGAGCATGGGTGATATGAGTCCTAAAGGGTCAAACAAAGCCATTATTATGCTGAGCGCTTCTCTCTTCGTAAATCGCCTCTCGCCCTCTATTATGTCGGTTGGTGTCTTTAGCCGGTTGATTCTGAAACAGAAATAATCTCCATCGACGTCCCATTGAAGTCCTAGCGCTTTTTCTGTTGCATTTCCGCCGACGGCCTTCGCCGAATTATTCTCTTGTTGTTTACATAGTGCACGTCGTACCTCTTCGCTATTGCTCGCCCAGCCGGATAACTCGAACCCTCCTTTTCTGTGCACGTGGTCAACCGCGCTCGCCACAGCTAGAGTTTCGTCTATATTTTCGAAACTTTGAAGATAGTCGTCCATGTAGTGGCATTGTTGAGTGTATGATGCGACGGGTTGATTTTTCTTTGAGTTTGACTTTGACACTATGAGTTCCCATGAGTCTTGATCAAGCAATATTTTCGGTGACGCTCGTTCATACGTAATTTCTTCTATGATGTCGTTTAAGTTTGCGCAGGCACTTATATCTTCTCGGCGCACAGTCTCCGGTGTGAAGTCCAATCTTTCTACGGTGCGCGCGTCGTCCAAGTTGTATTCCTTGTCTGAGTATTTACCTCGTATTTTCGCCGAAATAGTCTTGCTGTTTTCGTGTCGCACCTCACTGCTTATTCCTTGTAGCCACATTGCTTTCTTCGGCCCGTCCGCTCCTATCACGTCGGCTATAGATGCGTCGATGAGGCTCACCGTGCTTCCCTCGTCTAGTAATGCGTAGACTTCGACGCTCGTAGTCGGCCCGCTAAGTATAACTGGGAATATCTTGAGGTAGGCACGTCGCTCGTTTCCGCTTGTCGTAGCGGCGATCTCCTTGGCTGATGTCACTGCTTCGATTTTTTCTTGCGGTTGCACTGATGTAGGTAGCGGACGGGACTCACCTCTTTCGTGATGTAGTAACTTGTGATGTCGCATGCGGCACCCCTTACGCCCGCATGGCGCAGCTCTGCACGTATTTCGGCGATGTCGCCTTCTCAGACAGCAAAAACACACACTACTTTTCTTGACAATTTCCCACCTGTTGTTGACATCTGCTTGTAGAAATTGTTCACACTCGGCTAACTGGTGTCCCTCTTTGCACGCAGGACACGGGAAATTGGCTTCGTTGTCACGTTTCGTCATGAACGCGCGCTCCTTTTTGAAAGGTTTTCGCTCGTAGCGCTCCGGCGGTATTGCTTCCGGTAATGCGTAGGCGCCACACTTGTCGGCCTCGTCGTTCAGAAAATCACACATTTTCAATATTTCCGGTTTGTCGTCACTTCTTCTCGCCTTGGAGTAATCGTACCATTTATGCCTGTGAATTGTTGATAGCTTGTCCAAGATGGTACGTCCCAGGTCGTGCGTTTCCAGTAGAGATGGCCTTTTCAGGGCTTTTAACGTGCCGACGAAGTTAGACACACGGCTAGCAAATATACAAAACTCTTGTTCATTATTATCGCTAACCTTTTTCAATCTCTTTATCTTCTCTATTTCTTCGTGAATGATGGCGTCTGGTGACGGGTTCCCTCGTAGGCTGCTTTGAACGCCAACCACTCTTGACAATTTCCATTGTAGTACGGCAACTCTTGTATGTACCTGGGCGGCTCCCTGGTGCTGCGCGCGGCGTGCGCTATTATCGCTGTCAAGTCCGCGGCGTCGACGGCTGGTCGAGATCGACGGGCTGTCCCACCAGTTTTCTTTTCTTCTTCCTGGTCCCGTGTCTCTTCTCTCTTGCCGTTTCTCTCATATTCTTCATGACGTCGCGGCTCCTCGGCATCTTCTTTTTTCTCTTCCTCTTCCCTGGGAGGCGGCTGCAATACGTTGCCCTTCAATGGCGTGCGCTTGATCCACTCTTGAATACGCACGGACTCTAATTCCTCTTCTTGGTCATCATCTTCGGATTCCTCAGTTTCTTCTTGCAATTGCAGGCGCTGCAGACGTATCTTCTGTAGCTCCTCTTCTGCCTGCGCTTGCTTTCTCTTTGACTCCGCCAATTTTTCTTTCACGTCCAGTTCTTCCAATAAT
Organism: Acrobasis suavella; assembly: GCA_943193695.1. Lineage (NCBI taxonomy): Eukaryota > Metazoa > Arthropoda > Insecta > Lepidoptera > Pyralidae > Acrobasis > Acrobasis suavella. The sequence goes on from OW971928.1 coordinate 40,124,058, forward strand.
CTTCTGCGCGACGACGCGGTAGAACGGACGGACCGGGTGCCGCCAGGCCTCAACGTATCTGACGACGCGGAACCCCTTACGCGCGACGCGGCTGTAACCGAGGGGTCGCGATCGCGGGGCGGCGCACCGCTGGCGGCAGCGGCGGCGCCCGAGGCGGCGGCACAGGCTGCGGCGTTGGACGGTACCGACAAAAACGCGTCCAATACTGGCGGGCGCGCGACGCTTGCATCCCGCTGCTCAGCTCTATTTATAGCTGCGCGAGCGTATGCCCTGCCTCCCGCTTCCCCGCGAGCTTGCTAACTTTATTTCTCTTATATCTCTTATACTATGCAATTAACAATTATAAAACTTATATCAGCATAAAATATAAGTTATCTTTTATTCATTCCTACATTTGTACGAATGCCAAGACTTCTATTTTCCGAGGAAAAGCCAAGGAAAAGTTGCTAGTATAAATACCCCTCTAGCGGGGGGCCCTTTAAATACTCGGAACTTAGATTTTGGCGCTCTCATTGTTAAAGCGAGCGTCATGGCATTCTTCTTCTTCTTCTTCATCGGTCCCTCAATGCTGAGGATCGTGACCACATATTTGTTTCCAGGCTATTCGGTCGTCAGTACTATGGACCGCTTTATGCATGGAACCTCCAACAACTTTCTTTATACAATCGGCCCATCTAACCGGCGGTTTTCCTCTGGCGCGTTTACCCTCTATTTGGCCCACTATTATTTGCTTCTCCAGATAGTGCATCGGGGAGCGCATAATATGCCCGAAAAATCGGAGAGCCCTCTCCTGGCAATAAACCGAGAGACGCTTCGTGATATGGAGTTCCTTGAGTATGGAGTCATTAGTCCTCATGGCAGTCCATGGTATTCGCAGCAATCTTCGCCAGCACCACATCTCAAAAGCATCAATTCTCTTTCTGTCGAGCATGCTAATGGTCCACGTTTCAGCACCATAGAGGAAAATAGAGAAAACCAATGCGCGCACCAACCGTACTTTAGTTTTACAACGAATACCTCTGTTCTTCTATATCTTTTCAAGGTTTGTCATTGCACTTCTAGCCATACCAGATCTGCGGTAAATTTCATTTGAGCAGCTACCCTCATTTGTAATGAGGGAGCCAAGGTAGATGAATTCGTTGACTCTTTCGTATCCACACAACGCTGATGTTTGAGGAAGAAGTTGAGCTCTATCTACAACCATTACTTTTGTCTTAGAATGGTTTATCTTAAGACCGAGCTTAGCACTTTCCACTTCTATTCGCTTCAGCAGATTAGCCATTTCTTCTTCATTGGACGCGAGTATAGTGGTATCGTCTGCATATCTGAGGTTGGTAAGTCTTTCGCCACCAACACTTATTCCGCTATCCCAGCCATCGAGTGCTTTCCTCATTATGTATTCGCCGTAGATGTTAAATAATTTGGGAGATAGAATACATCCCTGACGTACACATCTTTCAGGGTGAAAGGTATTTGACCGTTTATCTTTCAGTTTTACAAAACTATTACTGTCAAGGTATAGATTCTGAATCAAGAAGGCCAAATGCGGAGGGACACCCATTTCAATGAGCACATTGAGCATAGTTTGCCAATTAACGCAGTCAAACGCCGTCGCGTAGTCAATAAAACAGAGCACCAAGGGTATATTAAATTCTCAACATTTCTCTATGATAATGCGGATGTTCATAATTTGTTCGCGAGTTCCTTTCCCAGCTACAAAGCCAGATTGTTCCTTGGGTATTTGGGTATCTAGAAACGCGGATAATCGAGCATTTATGACTCGCAAAAGTATCTTACTTGCATGGGACATAATAGATAAGGTTCTATAGTTCTCACATTTTTTGGTAGACCCTTTTTTATGTAGCGGAACCACAGCAGAATGTGTCCAGTCCTCAGGCCATTAACCAGTCTTCCATATTTTGTTGCATATTTGATGGATGATCTTTACGCCATTAGGTCCGAGATGCTGAAGCATTTCCGCTGATATACCGTCCGGGCCGACTGCCCTATGTTTTAGCTTTTTTATAGCATCCTCTACTTCTGACAGCAATATATTAGGCTCTGTGATGTGTTCATCCCATCTCCTGTCCACTAGAGGGCTGTTTGCTTCTCGATACAGATTAGCGCAGTAGTCTCTCCATCTTTCCAGAACATCGTCTATGTCTGTCAAAGTGTTACCTCTAGCATCTTCCAATGTCCAAGATTTAGGTCTAAATGTACCAGTCAACCGTTTTACTGCCTGAAATAGGTCTCTTGTGTGAGCCTTATCAGCATGTTCTTCCAGTTCTTGGCAGATACTATTGATGTGCATGTCTTTGTCCCTTCGGGTAGATTTTTGTACCTCAGCATGAAGCTGGTTATATTGTTTTCTTTGAATAACGGACTTTATACCATCAGTTTTAAGTTTCTTCCTCTTTTCTATAAGACCCCATGATTGGCTACTAATCCACTCTTCCTTCTTTCGTACAGATTTAAATAAATCCCCGCACTCCTTGGAGCAATCTAGGATGGAGTCTTTCAATTTGTTCCAATCCGCTTCTGCCGAGTCAAATGGATCCCATTGCATAGAATTTATTTTAGTATAAACTATTTTACTAAAGTGGTCTAGAGCTGGTTTAGATAACGAGAAGTTTGATGGAGGTTTAACTTGAGTCCGTCTCAAACGCAGTCTGAAATCAGCTACCAGTAGTTCGTGGTCACTACCACAGTCCGCCCCAGGCAATGTCTTGGCATTAGTTACAGACGAACGCCATCTGGACTTGATAGTGATAAAGTCTATTTGATTTCTATGGCCATTTGGAGAGGTCCATGTGTACAGCCTCCTTGGGTGATTTTGATACCAAGTATTCATTATCGTCAGCTGATTTTCAGTGCAAAACTGTATAAATTTTTTACCCCTTTCATTTCTTTTGCCTTTTAATCCATACCTGCCCACCACAGTGCCACACAAAGGATCCCCATCAGTAGTGCCGACTTTGGCATTCCAATCTCCTTGCACTATTGTTATTTCTCTGGAAGGTATCCTACGCATTACTGTGTCCAAGTCTGCATAAAACTGGTCGGAGACGTCTTCCTCTGATGCAGAAGTAGGTGCATACACCTGAATGATGTTAATCGGTGTGGGAGTTGCATCTAGCTTGATGTAAATGATACGATCATTCGTTGTTTCGTAGCCAAGGATCGTTTGCTGTAATCTATGTGGTATGATGAAAGCCACGCCGGTATAGCTGCTATCGTCTGCAGATGAATAGTACACGGTGTTACCATTATTAGTATTATAATGACCGCGGCCTCGTTTATGTACTTCACCAAGACCGAGAATATCGATGTTGCACCTCTTCATCTCCTTTTCAATGACATCCAGCTTACCCGGTTCCAGTATTCCATTGACATTCCAAGTGCCCACGCGTAAGTGTTTTCTCAGTTGGGCCTTGATCTTTCCTGTACCCTGACCAGTAGCACATTTTCCACTTCCTGCCTGGTGGTATGCAGAGGAGTGGCCGGTAGCATATTTCCCACCATGTAACCCGGAATCACAATGGCGCCGAGGGTTAGTCGGATCGCATGACATACATGTACTATTCTTGGAGACACTCATGTGGTTTTCTTGGGAATGTAGTGCAGTGGTTTCCCCTTGCCTTCTGCACCAGACATTTCAGGGATTATTTAGATCCCAAGGCCGCTGTAGCCTCTTCCGAGTGGCAAGCCAGCCGGGGGGGTGGTTATACCGCCATTACTCGGTCGCCAGAGCCTCGTCAGTTCTCTAGCAGGGGGCACCACAACTCGTGACTGTTGTCGTCTATGTGACGCGTGCAGGTGAGGTTGACAATTGGGCCGGATAGCTGTAAAGTCCGATCTCCCCTTACCCCCCTATGGCATTCATACAGACCTATTTCCTTAGATCCCCTTACCCCCCCATGGCATTCATACAGACCTATTTCCTTAGATCCATGTATACTTTATGTACTTTAAGGCAAGTGCTAATTACTTCAAAATCAGTGTACCTACTTGTATGTATGTAAGTGAGTATGAGGTACTCACTTCTAACGTGTACCTATCTTACGTTACTTTCTCTTAGCAAGCAAAGGCTAGTTATCCTATCTTGGATCTAAGGTACCTATCAGTAAAAGACAAACACATAATAATCTTTATTTTCCATATAAACCTATGTACATAATCTCTTATTCCTATTCTAAGTAAATAAATCACTGATAAAAAATTCACCACACATTATATGTCCAGTATGTATTCGCTATGTATTCCGTCGTGTTCATTAATTAATTTGCGAACTTGACCACTTTACCAGACCCGGATTTTTTCTGTCCAGAGGGCCATTTATTTTCACAATAACTGACCGAGCGAGCGAAGCGTCTCAGTTTCGACTAGCCGAAAATTCTTTTGTCTGTCTGTCTGTCTGTTCTCGCCTACAGGTCGCATTTCTTAACCGATTCTCATGAAATTTTGTGAGCAGATTCGGTAATTATATAGAATTCTTTGTTGAGCCAGCAGAGGCGGATTTACCCATTTGCCTCTAGTAGTCTTTATATATTGCCGCCCCTACTGCGAAAATCGAAATATCTCATGATATAATTTGTCAGGATCATAGCACGAGGAAATCGGCGTGAAAATATGTATGTATAATTTTTCAAAACTAAGAACCGACATCACCCCCAAGCCCCAAACTATATTTGGTGGAATGTATTTTGATAAAATTTCTATAGGAGCTCTTGACAAGGATATGTTTTCAAAAAAAAAAAGAATTTTCCAAATAGGTCCAGCCAAACGTCTTTGAATAATTATCGGTGAATCGCGTTGAATTTATAACCTCCTCCTTTGTGGAAGTCGGTTAAAAAGCACCTTCTACCTAACTGGTCTAAAATTTGCCGCCCCCAAAATGTGCCGCCATAAGCTTTAGCCTACCCAGCCTATTGGTAAATCCGCCAATGCGAGCCAGATTTTCTTAATTTTTAAAAATGGCAACGTTATGGGGCTTCGAAGCTTAAAAAATGTCATATATTCTCAGCTATTTAAAAAAAAAATTCAAAAGGTCATTAGACATTTTTGTTACCTACCTACTCTTATTATCATCTAATATATAAAATTCTCGTGTCACAGTTTTCGTTGCCATACTCCTCCGAAACGGCTTGACCGATTTTGATGAAATTTTTTGTGATTATCCGGTATCTATGAGAATCGGCCAACATCTATTTTTCATCCCCCTAAATGTTAGGGGTAGTCCACCCCTAATTTTTCTTTTATTTTTTAGACAAAATTTTTAATTTCTATTTTTTTATGATACAACATACAAAAATACATACAATCTATTTATATGGCAAAACAACGTTTGCCGGGTCAGCTAGTCGTTTATAAAAGAATCTTTGTCTGAACAACTTTTTTAGACGATAAATTTGAACGTGTTTGTAGTCGGCAATTCGCCTTGACAATAACTATCTTTTTTTATTTGTGAATTCGCCCAAAAGTTATCTAGAAATCGATTTACTGTAGGTATATTTTGTATTAGTGCATTCAGTTTTTTTATAGGGACAAATAACACTGATTGAGCTAGCCCCAAAGTAAGTTCGAGACTTGTGTTATGGGATACTAACTCAACAATACTATATTTTATAACAAATACATATATAGATAAATATCCAAGACCCAGGACAATTTGAAAAAGGCCATTTTCCAACTTGCCCTGACCGGGGATCGAACCCGGGACCTCTGGGTGGCGGACTACTACGCCACGGAGGTCGTCATCATGTATCAGTATGATGACGTAAATCAAAGATTTAGTACATACAAGTGCGCGTAGTGTCGTAAATACAAATCTATGGAATGACAAGTATGAAAATGGTGGGCAGTAACTGTAACGTCGGCGATACAAAGAAAAAACGTTTTTTTTTTCATATAAACATACCATGAGCGGTATCCAATGAAAGGGGTTTATGAGTCGGTTACACAGAGACAATCTTCACTCCCATATTGGTCAAAACCCATATTTGGACATGAACTACGGATAATTAAAGGACTTGCTGTCTTACGAAATCGCAAAAAAAATTCGCTGCTCCATACATTTTGGCACGGTAGATATTTGCAGATTTTATTTTTGAGATTTCGTAATTTTTTCCCTTAGTTAAAGTTGTTTGTATAGATGACGGCAGCACGTCCTTAAATTATCCGTAGTTCATGTCCAAACACATTGTATATGAGCAGTTCTCAAAAAAATTGTAAGTACTTGACTGAAAATAGGTGTCCTCCACATTCAAAATTAATTTAAGACAAATAATCCGATGCAATATTTACGAAAACGTTTCTATTGGCAAATTGCTTAGTTAAATTGATATAATTAATGATAATATGTACCATTAGAATGTCAAAAAATAATAAAACATTTTTTTTTCTTATAATGGGATAATTTCAATGTACGGGATTTTCGATGTCCCACCCCAGTCGTACAATTTGAAAACTCATTTTCAACCAATGTATATTTAGTCATTTATTTATTTGGTTTAACAGTTGTATTTAAAATATTACAAATTAAATAATTGTCCCATGAAATAACCATTTTTTCAATTATTTATATTTCAAAATCAATTTTTAAAACTGTCCCAGAAAAATCTAATTTTTGCGTGTCAATTTTGTTATCGTGATATTTCCCAATTTAAAAACTAAATTTTGACAGGAGTGTAATGAATCTTAAAGAAGGCAATATATTCGTTTCATAGCCAAAATAAAAATATCTTGTCCGAATTCAATGAAATATCAAAGCAAGCGCGTGGGTTAGATTTTGCTATCAGTTTGTGGTCAAATTTGTGCCTCGTTTAACTGGTAAATATTATATCTAATGTATATGTTAATTTTTGAAATCAAAACTCCTTACGCTACGCTATTTAATCAATAAGTTTGTGGGTTATGAGCTAAATTGAGGAATTTTTAACGCTTCGGGAATCTCCTAACCTCTCAATTTTGTAACTATCGTTATTTTTGAACGGTAACGTATATGTTGACTTGATTGATAACAAAATTGAGCTGTTAGGAAACGTTCACATTAATTTTTATTTGTGTTCAATGTGAAATTTATCTTCATAATCGTCAACTTATTGAGGCTCCATACGAAATGAATGTTAACTCATTTTAATTTTTAGCTTTTCGTTTTCTCTATAGAAAATCAGAAAAATTTTGTGTAAATATTATTTCGATTATGGTTTTGAAAACATAGCCACATGGCACGAGTTTCGATCGGCCGGCGCTCGCTGCGTGTGACGTCATAGGACAACGCTCGCGCCATACTACGTTGTGCGCTCAGATACGGTCCACTAGAAAATTACGCAAGTATTATTTGAAGTGTCGGACCCAAATACATGAAAGTCATATGTGGTGCTAAAATGTAAAATCACAAGCACTGAAAAAGTTATTTTTTATGGTTGTAATAATTGTTCAAATGCAAAAGATATGGGTAAAAGCCACGAAGAGGTTGTTGTAATTTTTTCAATGCACAGGTGCTGATTGAACATAATGTAAATTAAAAGATTGTCAGTAGCAGTAATCCAAAGATTGAAATACATATTTAATCTTAAAATTATTAATAAGTAAAAGTATTAAGTCTATATTTTTTATATATTATAACGATTATTGTAACTATTTGCTTTGGGAAAATATTCTAAAGAGCATCTTTTGACAATTCTTTGTATTACTTAAAGTCAAGAAGTTATATTTATCATTTAAGATTAGGTAGGTATTCTCAAAAATTCAAGAAATAAAAACATCTTCTTTAGATACTTATTTTATTCAATGTATACATATACAAGCTTTTTCCCGCGGTTGCACCCGCGTGAAATTAAATTTCCTGTAGAAAACATGCAAATTTTCGGGATAAAATATTTCATCCCATCTTATGACCTTCTTCGTATCCCTGACATTTAGTTTAGTAGTTAAGGCGAGATAAACAAACAAACAAACAAACTCACTTTTACTTTTCAAAACGAAAGTACCAGTATATGTAATAGAGTCCTTACTTTTCCATTGGTGACCAATCGCACTCAATTTTGTTACTGTCCCCAAATATTAAATAGACTTTTTCTTTTCTAAAATTGTTATATTCTAGATAACATAAAAAACTTTCTACATATTTCACTGAAAATGTTAAGGTTTGATAATTGCCTTGATACTTTTAGCATCTAATATAAGATTTTTAAGGTAAATTGTAAAAATAGGTTTCATATTTTACCTAGGTATCAAGATTGACCTTCAACCTATAAAATTTTAAAATTAATTCTTTTTTATGAAGATTATTTTGGTTCATATATAACTTTATTGTGCTTGAACTGCAATAATGTTAATATTTAACGAAAAATTACTATTTTCATAATTAATTTTAATGAAATAAATAGTTACAAAATTGAACACAAATAGTAACCATATCTATAAAAACTGCTTTTATACTTAAACTGTAGATATTATATCGATACCGTTTCTAAATAACACAAGATAAATATGTGATACACTAAATTTTAATTTTTTTTTTAAACACACTTTGGTAAAACATAAAATATTAAGTAGGGTACAAAATTTTTGAGAACTGCTCATATAGTACAAAAGTTAAATAGTTGTAAGAGCTCGCGAGGTCTACTGTTCTCTCTCGATCTGTGTGAGCTAGCATTAAAATAGAATAAAGTGAACGCATCCTAACAAAATTATCACGAGAACACATCGAAGTTTTGACAGTTCAATTAAACACTCCGTTCTATGCAGAATACAGACATAGAAATAAAGTCATACTATTTTATTTCATACTTCTGAAAAATGACATTCTGTTTAAAAATTAGTAGTAATGTAACGGAGTCTTGTCGATGGAAGTGTACGAATTTATTGAATTTCTGAATATTATAAAAAATAAAACCTTTTCATCGTAAGTTTGACCCTTGCTTTAACACACGTGTTTAATAAGTTTGGCTGTTTTTATTAATCGTCATAGTGTTTTTAAAATAGTATCAAATTATAGATTTTTATTATTATATCACATCGATCTTCGATGGACTTTAGAATCAATAACTAGTTCATAGTTTTATGTAGGAAAATGATATCTTGAGACTATATTTGGGGTCTTGTGAGTCTGGTGAGAGTTCAGTGGTCTAATCATGCTATTCACGCCGATTTACATAGCTATGACTTTCATAAAAACTTGGCGGATCAGATCGTTCAGGGCTCGTCTGTTGGAGTTCCTGAGCGGTAATACCAGTGTTGCTTTCTGTAAAGTGCCGGAAAATGCTGTAGGTAAGTTAACACTTTTTCCATCATAGATAATCATCATGCCATGTTAATTTTTTGTTTATTTTTGTTCAAATTCCTTGCCAAGGCCTGCATTAGATAACTTTTTTCATGTTCATAAAACCAGTTCCAACTATGCACGAGCGGATAAGAACTTTCCAGTGAATCAGTAGGTAGTAGTTGGGCATGGTAGTAAAAACTTCATCTAAATCTGTAGTGGTTATTGAAACAATAATAGTTGACTGGAAAATGATTTAAATGGACAAAAACGACTGGAGATAGAAGGTTGGAAGTAAAAAGTGGAAGCTTTTGCCCAATTTGGGACCTAAACAGCTATAAATAAATATATATTTAAAATATATTTATGCTAAAATATTTTCAGAATCTCCAACATTAAGTTCAAAACTGTGTACCAATCCCAAAAATGCGTATCTATGTGATCTGCTGGATTACACAAATGCCACGAGGATTTGCAGCATGAAGCCACCCCAGTGCATAGAGATAACTGACTGGGTGTCGTGTAACGGAGGGCTACCTTTGGGCTCCAGTGAACAGTTGAATGAGTCTCCCGTCACAGACATGGATGTTGAAGTACTCTTTGAATGTGAAATGGAACCACATGAAGCTAGCTCTCCACAGAATATAACTTATGTGAGACATCTTTCTGTTACTTTAATTTAATGGGCTAATGATTAGATAATTTTTATATTTATCTTTATTTTGAATCTGAAACGGTTTTCTAACATTCAATGGATCCATGAATTGTTGGTTAACAGAATCTTTAAACAATTCATCTTTCATTCAAAGGAGTTTTATATATATATAACATGCATTCACTGATGTAAAATTAAGGATGTTTAGTTGGTAAACAGTTTCCTTTTCTTTATTTCATTTTGGTAAAGGGTCATTCCATCGCTTTGGGCGTTTTCACCACCTTCTCGCCTACCGTCACGCTAAAAGTAGCTTTTGAGTCTGGCCGACCTGGGCACTGTCTGTTCAGAGCCGAAAGACCCCAAATTCTCTGTCTGCCCCATTAGGGATAAAGACGTGATAGTATGTATGTATTATCTATAAGAAAAAATAAGCCGGTTAAGTGGAGTAAGACTCGTACATGAAAGGTTTCATACTACTGTTCAATGTTATAATTTTTTTATTTTTGGGGTTTTTTGTCATAGCTGCCACAGTAATACATAGTTGTTGAAATCTTTATTGGGTGGCCCAACTGACATACCTACTGTGGCAGCTATGACAACAATCCACACACATAAATCGGCATATGAAAAAAGTTGTAACACCCAAACATTTCAGGTGTTACAGTCTTTAATCAAGAAAAAACATATAAAATTAGTATTTTAAATAATTACCACCAAAACCTTACTATTACTAAATATTATTACACTACTCAATTTGTAAGGTATATTAATAAAACAATTACTTACCTAATTTTTGATTTCGGGTGTTACCTTGAAAAAGTAACAAGAATTTTTTTCTATCCACCAATACGATAAATAAGCTCAAATTAAAACATGGCTAAGTGGTCGACAGATTGTCAGTTTAATTTAATTTATTATTTCCAAAAGTTAGAGGAATAATGGTCGTTCAACCAGTTCACTTGAGTACAGATTTTGAAGACTAATAAACTTAAAAATTACGCGTTTCTTTTAGTTTTTTCTTGTTTCTAATTAGAATTTGGAATGTTTTCTTTCGAAAATCATCAGATTTAATGTGAAAAGAACATATTTATTTTTTCCCCAAGTAGCATTTGTCATGGAATGACCCTAAACTGCATTAATAAGTTTTTTTGTTTCTTTATATGTCTTGTACTCTCTATCATTACTTTAAATCGTAACATCAAGGTAGTTATATGAATTACAAGTTTTAGTGTTTTATCAGAAACGATCGTTCCATAATACATAGTTTTTTGTATTTTCAGTTAGAAAACCTGGGTCACCCAGTGGCCTGGAAAGCAGGATCTCATTTAGCAATAGTTCTGAAGACAAATATTGAAAATCTGAGCTCCATTGGCTTCAATTTTGTTGGCGGAGAATTTGTTATAGACCATAAATTACCCGTTGTCCGAGTTCAAAGTAAGTATACATTTTACTTCAAGCTAAATAAAATGTGATTTTTACACTTTGGGATTTGATATTGATTCATTATATCTCTTGTTACAAAGAATTTAATGTACTTAGAAATATGGTTAAAATTTTCCTTTACACTTCTTTGAATGCTCAAAGTTCGATAATAATGCAAGCATTGTAGTGCTGGTAAAATTCAATGATTTAAACAATGCCTTCTTCACTTTAATCAACTTTAAATTCATCTAAATTGAATTTAGTTGAATACCAAAAGTCTAAATGAAGAATAATGCATGCTTTAAATGCGTGTGCACTATTAGTGATGAGAAAATCCGTCAGGGTGATTTACGATCACTTACGGCGTTAACTTGAGGGACGCGGGTTCGAATCCCAATCGTGGCGAAATTTTTCATCACATATTTTAATTTGGATAATAACCCGAGCATTGTAATGCTGTTTAAAATCTGATTTAAAATTTACTAAATGTTTTAGCGGTCCAGTTATCTGGTGAACCAAATAAAGCTAGTGACCCATCAATGCGAAGTTTAAGAAGTGACATTCAGCATAGTCTGAAAAGTCCCCGCAATGAGTTCCAATGGCAAGTACATGCTGCGCTTCTCAGGAAACTATCCAAGGTTGTGGACATTAAGTCTGATGTCAGGAATAGTATAGAAATGAATGGCAGTCATGAACTCACACTAGATATGCCTCCACCGAAAAGAAATATATCTTTAGCTGATGTTAGTGTAAATACAACTAAATCCCTCACTGCCTCAGCTGAAGATGATGAACAGCCTATACAGAATGCTTCACAATCAACAAAAAAATCTCCAGAAAAGATTGTTCAGAAATCTCCGGTAAAAACTCCAAACAAATCTCCACAGAAAACTGTACAAGATACTCCAGAACAGATAATAGAAAGAGTCGAGAAAAAACTAGAAAGAACTCCAGAAAAAAAGAATGAATCTGATGACAATGAACTAGTTGTTGAAAATGTCACTGTGGAAATACAACATAATATAACACCAAAGAAATCGAGCTTAAAACTAGACTTGAAGAAAGGCACTAGTCAGCTATCAACTTCCTTACTCAATATTTCCAGTCAAATCAAATCTGTTACTACTCACAAGAGAATAGTAAGTAGGACGGATCCGAAGAAATGTCAGCCGCTGGCCGAGTCTTTCCCTCAGATTAAAGAAGACAGTCAGAAAGCCTCTTCGTCTCAACTAAGCACGCCGAAGTCGGCGAAATGTTCCCGTCCATTAGTGAATACAAAGTCGCCCAATGTGGTTATATATTCAGATAGTGTAGCAGCTAGAGATAATTTGGAAGCATCTCTAAGAAAAGTTTTGGATTGTGAAAGGTTTGCATTCTAGCATTATTCATTATCCTTTGACTTCCTTAGTGTTCCTCGTTCAGGCAGCAAGCGTTCAGCAAGCGTTAATTTTTGTTAATTTAAGCCAAAGTTCATTATTTTGAGCTGCGATTAGCGTATTTGAGTTTCGCGTTATTTACGTCGTAAATTACCTAAAACCTTGAGTAGGATGTAGCGTAAATTACATGATGTAAAAACGCGCTAAGCAAAGAGATAAACGTTAATTCATTCTTCTATTTACACAGAATCTTTGTCAGTTTAATAAAATAAGCATGAATAAAGGAAAAATATGTTTAGCTCATCGGTTAGATTATTTAAAAATATTGGACACGTATTTTTTTCTTTTCTCTGAGAAACAGAAAATGACAAAGATACAGTGCATTAAAATTTCACATGACGTCACGGCTCGTACGATTTTTTAAATTGATGCTCGGTATCTCTGTGAATTTTTACTATTTTTGAAAATTGAAAAATATGTGTCCAATATTTTTGGATAATGTAAAAGACGGACTAATTACAATGATACTTGTCTGACCCTGTCGTCACCCCTATTGTAGCAGGTCTAATATGCGTGTTGTCTGTGTCAGGTATACATTGTACAGCGTGTCCCGCGAGGCGCTGGAGGCGGGCGCGTGGCGAGGGCGGGCCGCGCTCGTGGCCGTGGCGGGCTGCGTCGGCCGCGCCGCGCCCTTACTTCTAGCGCATTTGCTAGATGGAGGCCGATTGTTAGCCCTTTGCTCAGACCTGCTTCATACTGTGCTGCCATATTATAAGACTGCTGAGGTATAATAACCTTTTTCAATGTATTCTTTTCTTTTATTTCAAAGAGTAGCCAAAAATTAATGGCTTTGTTATTATTAGCGTAATAAACTTTCCACGTGAGGGCCCATTTTGAACGGAGATATAGAAAATAATACAATGTTTCGCTATAATATCTTGTTTCCACAATTTTTGTTTGGCATTATCTTCCATTTTGGCGTAAAGATTTTTCTTTAGTGCCCTTAGTTTACCCGGTACAAGTGGACCCTCAATCCTCTATGTGTGGACTGAGGGTCCAACTTTAAATCCCATAACTCGCTTATTTTATTTTCACAAAATCTGGTTCCAACTTTCACAATTCTTTGGGAATGTTCACTAAATCCTGAGTATGTTTTCAAAGAATTCTGAGAGAGTGGCCCTCAGAGCACACGCACATTCTAATATTTACTGAAATTAACTCCGTTGTTCTTGACATTCCGATAACTTCTTGCTACCCCGAATTGTTACTGTGCGGGCGGCAAAGCTACAGCCTCTGTGCCCATTACTCTTAACTCGACTTTCGTCTTTATTAAACTTGAATTATTTACGAATAAAATTCATATAATTTGCAGGTTCGTGAAAATGAAGTAGTTCAATTTTCGTACGACAGATGGCAATCTGTCAAAATGAAACATCACATATTTTGCTACCAAGCATCGCCGGCCAAAAAGCAATTCTCTACAGAAAGTGACAGACAGTAAGTGATTATAATACCTACTTCATATTATGCAATTCTTAGCTTATTTGAATTGTATTTTATTCTACAAAAATGTTTCATACGTTTTCAGAGCAAGTCAGGAAAATAATATGTGTCGGTACGCAATTTTATAACTTAGAAATATTTGCATAAGTATACAGTTGCTAATTTTTATTTCAGGATGACGCCGTTTTTTATTTCATAGACAATAATATTGTAGTTTTATGCGATTTACTTTTTATTTAATGAACTAACTTACCTTCATATTATTATGTATAATGTTGTAATATCTAATTTATTTATACATTCTTATAAAATTAGCCAGCATGTATACATTTAATATATAGTGAGAAAAATTCTACTTACACATTCTATGTTTAGGCGGCGCATGCCATTTTATTTCATTACTGTTTCATAACAACGTTGTAAACTTCTTGAAAACACTAATATACATTGCACGGAATATGGATGTGGACAAAAAAAATTTTTGGCTCCTTACGTACATTATTTAAAAGTATGGTATACGTATTTTATCTTTTCTCTGATTAACAAATAATGACGATGATACAACGCATTTAAATTTCGTGTGACGTCACGATCAGCTGAAACTTTTAACCAAAGTGACGTAAATCACCCCTACTCCGGAACTTCGAAGCGCTGTATCTTTGTGAATTCTCAATACCTTGCTAAACGAAATAATATGGGTCCTTTATTCTAGTTGACGGACTAAATAAAATAATATATTTATACCCAGTCCACATCCCTATTACATTAAAATTCTAGTTTATTCTTGCAATTATTATCTGGCTCCTTTTATATACCAATAAAATAGAATGATCAGCATGTAATAACCAACCCAACACATTTTGCTACAAATTATTTTAACATTATATTTTTATTAGTGGCCCAACAATCCTGTAGGCTTGACTTAGTCATAAACAGCTGTATCTGTATTAAAAAATTGATAAAAATTAGATTACCGCATACATTTCCACAACATTTATGACAGCTGTAAGTTTATTTTTCTAATAAGCATATGTAGTTAGTATAAATATGTATATCGGTGTTGTTTCAATGATTAGCGCTAAACATTTCAGTTGATTCACATGCCATTCACAATCTATCACACATGTGCAAATCACGTAATATTTAGCGAATCCTGTACATATTTAACGTGGTTTTAAATGCATATAGAATAAATATACAATGTGGAAGGGACATGCCTATAAATCGAACTACGGGCTATACTCGATTTTTTTGGTATTTTGATTGTTATTTTAATTTCATTGTACTATAGTGATTGAAATTGTAATAACAACCAAATACTAAAAAGAATACGACACTCCCATACAAATTGCTCAGACGGCTGTACACTTTTGTATGGAAATGGCTTTTTTTGTGTTTTGGTTTCGTTATACTACTTTGATCAAGTACAGCCCGTGGTACGATTTATTACGGGTACATGTTCCTTTCACGTTGTATATATTTGTTGTTACTTTTCAATGTATATTTTCAGACCGTCCAAATACACCGGTCACCCGGGTCATGAGCTGGACATCCAGGTGCTCGCGTCTGAAGAAACATGGCGGACGCCGTCGCTGCTGCAGGCAACTGACCTCACCAACAGCGGTATCGCCATTTTCTCACAGGTTTGATCCCTTTTCTTATTCTTTTTTGGCGGCTGGCAACCCAGGAGCTCATGTGTCAAATGACAAATCCAACAAATAATAAATTACTTGTTTTTTTCATATTTAAATCCAACAAATAATATTACTTGCTCTTTTCATAGTTAAATCCAACAAATAATATTACTTGTTTGTAGAATAAACTAGGTTTTATCGTAATTAATAATTTGTTTGTGCAATTCCAGTGTATTTTGTGAAATAATAGTGCTCTTAGTTGACGTTCAGTGGGTATCATTGTTACCGGCTTTTTACAACTTTTACAAGGTAAGAACTGTACAATAATTAATCCCTTGTATACATTTAAATAAAACACCGCGTCCTTTGTGCACTGTTTTTCATATTTAACAGAAATTTCCTAAATTAAATTACATAATTTGACACTTGTTTTTTTTAAAACAGTGGGTTATGTTATTCTTATTTCTTAGATAAGTGATTAATTTTGTTAGGTTGGTCTTACTTATTCTAGCGTTTATTGTCTTCTTTACACATTTAATCAGTCCCTATATTGTAAAAATGCCCTCCACAATTCATGCTGCGACTGCCAGATAAACGGAAATTCAGCTGAAGGATGCCTTACTCCAGCTCAAGGCAGAAAAGGAAGACTATGAGAAGCTATTACTGAAAAGGGAAGATAATGAACGTGAATATGCTAAAAACATTAGACTTGAGCAAAAACTTTCTGAGAGTCTCCAATTATGCAAAAAAAAATAACTGAGTGAGCAGCTTAACCAATTAAAATTAGAAGTAGATTCTTTGACACGTATGAGCAAACACTTAAGCATACCACTGAGTTAGAAAATGAGCTGGGAGAGGCATATAGAATTATAAGTAGTTAAGAACAAGACGCCCAGTTGCATCTGTCAGCGGAGGTGTCTCGCCTCTATGACCGGCTCATTGGTAGTGCCCCTGTGAGTCCCTCAACTAATTCCTCAGTGACTGATCTCACTAGTGAGATATCATGCGGTGTAAGTTACTTAGATAATTCAAATACCATGATAAGCCACAATGAAGTTAAAATTCATTTAAAAGTTCGTAAAAAAATTAAGAAAATAAAATAATAAATTAAAAATGAATGTCAGGAAATCATGTTAATTAAAATCCAGTTCCTTAAATTGTAAATTACAAACAGAGTTAGACTTGTGTAATAATAAATTGGCAGAAAGTCCAGAGGTGTATGAGGTCAACAGGATTAGACTAGAATCTCATATTATTATGCAGGAAGACCATCCTCATTATTTTCTAAGTATGACCGCCTACAGAAACAAAATACTGAGCACATGCTGGCTGTGGAGAAATTGATTAGGGACAGTAGGTACAGTCAAGAAACCCTTGATTAATGTAGCTAAGCAATGTACTTGCGGGCAGTTCAACATGCCCACCATCAGTGTCTCCACACTCTCCTTGTGACAGTAATTTGTGCAATAATATGTCTGATTGTGTTGACTTTATTGAACCTCCATTTAATACAGTAGTTTTTTACTGGCAGTATTGGACGCAGTATGGGTTTCATGCTTAACACACTTCTTGATGACACTTGTGTTAATTTTACTGCTTCCCGGATGCAACCTATACTCAAATTTTAGACAAAATTAAAAACTGAATTGTAAATCTATTGTTGTATTACTTGTAGGCAATAGTAACAGAATAGGAAAGAAAGAAATAATCAGCTGTATGGAATATTTAACTCAAGTAGAAACAGGCCACACCATATTATGTGCATTCCCATATCTATGTTGCCAGTCTCCAACAAATAACAAAAACATTCACTATCTGAATACTTTAAAACATAATATAACATGTCATATAGTCATTAATTTGTGTTTTTTGACACCAACAATTTCATTATTATTATAGCTTTTTATTTCCACATGTTCCACACTCTTGTTACAATTATTTTAGTTAAATGCTTTTAGTTTCTTAGACATGCAGTCCCTTGAGGGTAAAAGTAAGTGATTTTACCGTTAGAAACTTACGCAATAAGAGTGACTTAGTTGCCCCGTTTTATAGGCTCAAAACAGTTAGTAAAACGTTTATGGGGAACGGTATACTTTTTTTATAATAAATTGCCACAATCGGTTCTTGATATGCCAGATAAAAAATTTAAAGCTTATCTATAGAAGAAGTCTCATAATAAGCCTTCTCACAGAGTAGAAGGCTTATTATCAGACCTATGACTATCTTAAAGACAAAGTCTGTCTTGAGCTTGGTGCGGGTCCCTCTTATAGGTTTGTATACAATAAATGTCATAATTTGGTACATTTGATACACACTGATTCTACAACTTGAGTTGACATTATTTTAATATTTATACATATAGAAAATTTAATTGAAATTATGACATAGAAAACAATGTATTTTCGGACCACATAACAACTTTAAATATTGTGAGTTAATATCCTTGGAGAAAATGCTGCAGTGCAGTTTGATACCGCTTCTTCTGCACTAGCGCTATAGAGGCAGCAGTAAACTTAGCTCTAAGTAACTTATTGACGTCAACAATTGTGCAACAAAACAAAGTGACGATTATTAAGAGATACTATCATAATAAAGATATATTTGAATTTGAATTAAATTGAATTCAGAACCATACCACTGATATTATAACACAGGTCATGATATGAAACTTGTTTATGATACACTGTAAAATGAAATTTATCAAAATTGCTACTGGAAGAAACTAATGTAACCAACAGTTGTATTTATTTTCACAAAGTAACATCAAAATGGAGATTTCTTTGGATATTCCATCATAATTATAATAAACTCTCTATTGACTGTCATACTGAACTCCGACTTTTAAAATATCTTATACATACAGAAACTTTCGAAGTTCCGTACATCGATATTTTAAAAGTCGGAATTCAATATGACAGTCATATTTGTATTATGATGGAAAAATAATTAATTTATGACATTATCTTGTTAGACAGGAAGTTTTGTAGAGTGATTCTATTTTATAATAAAATTGATGTATTGTATTCATGAAGTATAAGCCGCTCTAATTCGGTAATTTTGAAAATCCTTGGAGGAGGCCCATGTTTAGCAGTGAATGTTACGCGGCTGAAATGATGATTCATGAAGTATGTAGATATAAAATCGTTTTGAAGTTTATAAATTCGAATCTTTTTGTGCAGATCCACTTAGAAGCGGATCCAAGCGACTACCTCGGCGAGGAAGGTATAAAAAGCAACGAGGCTCGAATAGAGATCATCCACAAGATCATGGGGGACATCCTTGGCCTCCACGTCCGGGACCCGCACGACCTTACAGACGTCGAGTTCACTCGGGGATTCTTCCTCGGCAACCACGTGGTAGGTTCCGGTAGAATTGGTAGCATTCCGCATCGCCATTATAGTAGATTGCTGAACGTAGACGTTTATATTCGAACTTTTTAACATTAGCTGTAATCACAATATTAAGTTTTTTTATACTCTAAACCGTTCACAAAACTATTTAAAATTGTGAAATAATCTGTTCTGATATATTTATGCAGTTAGTGTAAGTATTGGTCTCTTTTATAAGTTTTGTAAAAACTACCGCTTTGTCAATCGTGTGGTTTTATTTATGAGAGTTTTGAGACGCATGATAAAGACATCAAACGGGAAAAAATGAGATGATGAACTCCAATCGACCGATTTTTTTATCGAACAACATAGTACCGTCAATAATTTTTAAAAACTAAAAACCGGTTTCAACACCTAACTACACAACCGATTTTGATAAAATTTCTATGGGACATCTGTAAATGCTTTCAAACAAAAAAGAATTATCAAAATTGTTTCAGGCGTCTTTGAGTAATCGGTGAACATACATAAAAAAATAAACAAAAGAATCCGATGTACTCCAATAATATTTCAAAACTAAAAACCGACTTTAACACCAAACTACATACGTACGTACATAGCTAATATCCGCGGTGCAGTGTCAAGCAACATTGAGGGCTGCGTAATGTTGATTAAGTGCTATTTATTTTGTCATTAAAAGAGGTCGACATTGTCGGACGACTGTCTTCTTATTTTATGTAGTAAAGGTTCACTTTATAAGACCTGAAGTCCCGGTCCTACTTGTAGTCTATTCGTTCAATTGGTTGGCATGCCATCGGCGCGCTTCAAAGGTGGCATCGGTTTATACAAAGACACTGCTTTTGTGTCGCGTCGACGGCATTCAGCAAATTAACTATTCCAGGTGTTCAACGGTTTTAAAACCACCTATCTCATTTTTTCAAATCGTTCGAGTATAAACGTCTACGTAAGAATAAGAATAGTCAGAAACTTTAGGACAGTACTTGTGATTGTGATACCTGCATATTTAGATGTATGAGTAAGTTATTAGGTCAATTTAGTATGAAGCAAAGTAGTCTGACCAGACACATAACAACTGTTACAACGGGAGATAAAGTACACTAGCATTAAAGAACATTTGTTAAAGATCCCTCATTTCTAACGAATTCATTACGAAGTCTTAAGTTACTACAGCGTTGGTGGTCAAATGGTTAAGGCATTGGCTCTGCAGCTTGAGCCGCGTTTCGGTCCTCAAAGGGCGCGACTTGTATCCCTTGAGTTTTGACTTATTTCCACGTACCACCGATTACTTCCAGTGAAGGAAAACACCGTGAGGATATCTGTACACTATAGTTCACTACTGTGTTAAAGTTACTGTTGTCACTAGATGTCAGTCATTGAGCTTCATAAGATAACTGGAGGCACAATCGAATAAATAACAATCTCGATAATAAGAATAGAAGATTAAAAACAAAACAACAGAGTTCCATTTCCAATTAACATATTGCGAACGAATGCTATCGCAAAGTAAATACGCTTATTTGAGAAGATTTTTTAATGCTAAGTGTACTTAATTTAAAAGTATAATCAACAAGACTAGATGTTATAAATGGTACCATCAACAATACATTTTGCATTTGGTTTTGATACATTTGATAACACAGAGAAATCACTTGCTTTCTGGAACTTTACTCAATAAAATCTACATCAAAGGTCCCACTAAAACTGACCAGACTATTAGCTTAACATTGAGGTTGAGCATAGGTAACTTAGGTAGAATGCTTTTAGATACACCGTCATCTGGTCACCACCATCTAATACAGCGGTAACGTACGGTACTGACATCACACTAAGCACTATGTATTCTAGTGACATACTGTTACACTTGCACAGTACACGATATTGTATTGGGTTATTGAATTTTTACATATCGGCCGAGCTTATAGACATTGTAATCAAAGTTTGCTTTTATTTTTTATTGAAGAAGTTTATCAAATTATTTTCACATTTAATACTATGACAATCACGATAACGAACACGAAATTTCGTTCTTTGATTTAGTAAGTTATCAAAATTTTACTAAGAGCCAGAAAGTGTCGATGCTTTACATAGATCTGTATCTATGTATCCCTTTCTGTCGCATACATTAATGTTACCGTCACTGTTCGGATATTTGAATCTTATTGAACCGTGTGAATGGGAGAGCACTAATAAGTGACAGAGAGCGGTAGATTAGGAATAAATCCGCAAATTAGGATTGACTAATAAACTGGCATTTGTTATACACAAACAGCTTACTGCCTGAAAGGTTAAAAATATCATAGTCAAAGTCGAAGAAAACATAGTGCTGTGTCATTAAAAAACCGCCCTTGTGGTTTAGCAAATAAAGTGACGTTTAGGATGTTGTTGTGTAGGCGGCGTGGCCGTCCGGCGTCGCGGGCCACCTGACGGTGTGATCCCCGGTGAGGCGCGCCAGCTTCGCGCAACGTTTGGAAATTATCTGTACATGGCTTGCGAAGCCGATGTTTCAAAAGTGAGCCGGCGAGGATCATGACACGCGTAATAAGTCGTTTTGAAATAGAGAATGGCTTTCTAATTTTTTAATATTTTGACCAGTACTTGGCTAGTTGCCTTAGCAGACCGGTGCAAAAATCTAGGCATCTAGAATAGAACAAAAGATTTGCCATGGACTGCATGGCTCCGCAGTCGTACTTGCCGTTGTTTTACGATAAAATCCACTGATAGCTCGGTTTTCCTAGAATTTTCCAGTCTGAAGTCGATCTCTGTCCTTTCATCAGTTTAATAAGAAAAAATTAAAATCTGTTAGTTGCAATTGAAAGTTTATTATTCTTTATAGCCTAGAAGCCTCTACGTTAAAACATCTAGTTTTGTGATGTCATCTTTTCATAAATAACTTGTGATTACTAAGGTCCCTCGCTCACATTTGAAACCTCTGGCTGGTTTTGTTTTTTTACGCTTTGATTCTGAAGTAATATGCATAGTTCTAAGTTTTTTAAACTTGATGTTAGCATACTCACGACACTCGCTTCAAATAATTCTTGCTTGAAGCACTTGAGTTACATTTTAATTGTTGCAATGTTGGTGTTGTGCTTTTTAATAATAATATATGTATGCTAGTATGAACATCCACGCACAGCACTTTTTGGATTGGATGAAAAATTGAATATCATTTTTCTACTGGATAATCTGTCTTCAACACATTATGCTTTTGATCAATGGAGAAAAATACAGTTGATATTGCTGCATGTTCTGGTGATTTCAATAATTTTACTTATTTTTTAATTATACAAGAAAAAAGTGTTTTTCATTCAATGTTAAATAAATAGACTAGCATATTTCTTCTTCTAAATTTATGTATCTGGATTTCTAAATTGCTTACCTCTAACAAAATGTTTCGGACTCAAAATACAAATGATAACTTGATATTAGTTTGATTGATTAAGAACAAAGCTCGCAAATTGGTGTTATTGTGCTAGTATAAAGATAATAACTGCAACTATAGGTATTCAATTTAGTCATCCCAAATTATTATTTTTTCATAAATTCTACTTATTTATCTAAATATCAAGAAGAAATAAAATCTTTGATTTCACAAATTAGAAAACGACCTTTTCCAGGACAAGTTATCCCTTATAGAGCGGTGGTGCGGGTCCATGGAGGCAGGCAAGCGAGTACAGAAACTGGGCGACTTGACTATCCAATGGTGCCTTAGAGGGGAGACGCCGCTCGAAAATCCTTCGCGGACCTTCCTGCCGGTCTATGTGTATGAGTGTCCGGAACATTTCTCTACTGTTGACTACTATGACGTAAGTATGCCATGGTAACACCTAAATGTTGACTCCGAGCTTTTTTAACCCTCAACACAGACGGGTGTTATGTGGTTCTTAGCTATATTTGATGAAAAACAATAAAACCGTTTAAAAGTTATTGCGGTTTTACGCTTGAAAGTCAGGGTTTTCTAATTTACTTCTACAATTCTACTTTACATCGGTCGGTTTATGTAGTTCCGCCATTGATCACCAGATGGTGTCGCCAGATTTTTTTACTTTATTTGCCTGGTAAATAAAATTGTCTTACTTTAGAGCGTTTCTGGTTGCATCCTATGCTGTTTCAGAGCTGGGTGTGCTTTCCCGATTTTTCTTCTCCAGAAATGGTATGCATGTATCCCACCTAAGAACCTTATAAAGTTAAGAAAAATCTAAAATGATTTGACTGTGATATTACGTCCAGCCTATCGTCAACTCATCTTGAGAATGCAGTTGTTGCGCGAGATGTTTGTTCTTAGTCCTTCAATTGCCTCTTGATTTGAGCTAATCTAGGCCGCAAACAGAGATGACGGACCAAAAGATATAAAAGCATGGTAGTTCGTTGTCTTTCTTAGTTTTTCGTGTATGTAAGTGGTGGCCAACACTGGTGTCAGACTTTTCAAGCTGTCAAAAATACATCTGACATAGCTTGACGAATGCCTTACAATAAGGTGTGAGGACGGGGGATAGGACGCATATTGCGCGGGACCCTAGGAGATTGCGTTATGTATGTAATACTCGTATTTTCCCGCTGTCCCCATTATGAGGGACAACGGACACGTCTTAAAATTTCGTTACTGTTGTCCCCATTGTACGTACAGTCAATGGGGACAGCGGCCAGTTAACATTTCACGTATCGTTGTCCACAATTATTTATTTTTTACACGGGGGCAGCGCAGCCGGTCTAAGACTATAGTGAAAGATATTTTGTACACTTTATAATAAATTTTAATTTAAAATTTAGAAACAAATATGATTTTCCACGCACAAAACACAACTAGACTCATAGCTAAATCATCAGTTGTAACTGTACTCTTAACTATTATTAATCATATTAATATTTTTTTGTATCACAAAATCAACCAAATCAGAATTAACGCTCACTTGAAATTTTAACGCAATGGGGACAACGGGAAGTAATTTGATTTTTTTTATTAAAATCCCGTTGTTCGCATTTGACGGAACTGCGTACAACGGGATGTAATTTTTTTTTATTTAAATCCCAATGTCCCCATTAATGGGGACACCGACGATGGGGACAACAGTAAAACTTTTAATAATCCTGTGGTTGTGTACACAACAGAATTTGACATCAAAGCGCGTGGGGCGCGTGCTCATCTACGCGGACATGGTGTCGAGCACGATGTGCGTGCTGGAGCGGCCGCTGGGGCACGGCGTGGGCAGCGTGGCGCGCCGCCAGCTCAGCGGCCGCGGCCGCGGACAGAACGCGTGGCTCTCGCCGCCGGGACAGGCCGCCATCTCACTGCAGGTAACGGCAACACAGGCAGTAACATGCGTGTCAAACATTTCAGCTGCCACTTTCGTTTTAATTATTTATTTATTTACCAATTTATAAATAAATAATAATAAAAATTACACCGATTGAGCTAGCCCCAAAGTAAGTTCGAGACTTGTGTTATGGGATACTAACTCAACGATACTATATTTTATAACAAATACATATATAGATAAATATCCAAGACCCAGGACAATTTGAAAAAGGCTATTTCCCAACTTGCCCTGACCGGGGATCGAATACGGAACCTCTGGGTGGTGGACTAGCATGGTGAACACTACGCCACGGAGGTCGTCAAAAATTTATTTACACGGAAAATTTATACAGAGAATACATCAAATAAAAGTTGTACAAAGGCACTTCTTATCTCAAAGAGATCTTTTCCATTAGGCCTGTGAGAGGAGATGTTTATGTAAGAAGCATACAGGCGTGTTTATACATACTCGTAAGATAAAGTAGGAAGAAAATTGAAATGAAATAAAACTACACCAACTACAAATAAACATACGTATACATACATATGTTACACATATACTTAAATAAATACATACGTCTATTTAGAAGGACATATATACTTAAGCGTTGTTTCACAACAACCTACAACATCCTACAAAAACCCTAAATTTTTCAGGTTTTTTTTGTGTTAATGCAGATGATAACGAATCAACATGCAAAATTTCATCTGTTCAACCGTTTTCACCTGACTACAGCAAAGGCAAGAAGAAGGGTAATGATTTTAGCTGTCTATGTATGTATGTAAGTATGTATGTCTGTTCCACCGTAGCATCCGAATCGCTTGTCCAATTTTCACAAATTATATGTCAATCGAGTCGTCATTATCGTCCGGGTGACATAGGCTACAATTTTTATGCAAAAAATGTATATAACAAATGTTGGATACAAAGAAGCTGAAGTAATTTTTTTTAATAGTTTCTATATCGAGCGCGGTATCAAATGAAAGGAAAATATGTATATTTTAAAAATAAATAGATTGTTAGCCGTATATGGCTTCCGTAGTCGGGTATTACTTTTTTTAAACGTAAATCTTGTTGAATAAGTAACAAACACTTAACCTTACAGAGATCTAAAATTTTATACTTATTTTTGAATTATATGAAACACTTCGAATATTTGATCATTACCGTTTTTGCTTCCTGATTGCACTCAGCGGGCGGTTCGTGCACCAAACCGGCCTGAACTGCAATGCTCAACTTTCCACATTCAATATTGTAATTTCAGTTGTGGATGAGGATGTCCCCGGTGATCCCGCTGGTGCAGCACGCGGCTGCGCTGGCCGCCGTGCGCGCCGTCCGCTCGCAACCAGCATATGAACATCTTGATATCAGGTGAGACTTTCTTTGCAGCAATGTTGATGATAAATAAATAAATATTTAAGGACAAATCACACAGATTGAGCTAGCCAAAAGTAAGTTCGACACTTGTGTTATGGGATACCAACGCAACGATATGTCTTTTATAACAAATACATATGACATCCAAGACCCAGGTCAATCTGAAAAACATCTTTTTCCATTTTGACCTGACGGGGGATCGAACCCGTGACCTGACATGATAATTGCACAGGGGTCGTAATTATTTTATAATGAATCATCAATTTGGTAGTTGGTCATCGAGTTGGTTTCAAAACTTAATTTACAGTAATGCTTGCGAACAAGAAACCAGGCCTATCACGCTCTAACTGTAACTACCACGGAAATGTCGACAAGATTGAACCATTTTTCGTCCAAGCACGTACAAAAAAACGATGTTGGCGTTAATCGTCATTTCAAATGTGAACGTTAAAATGTAAATTACAAAATCAAAATTTTACAACGTTGAAGTTCTGTGTCTGCGTGAACGAGATACCGTGATTCTGTCAAAAAAAGTTTTTCTCGGATACAGTATTTTGACAATGAAAATAAAGAGTCCCAGATATTTAAAGATGACTTGACTGTACTTATTTATTTTTGGTGCAGATTAAAATGGCCCAACGACATTTACTATGGGCGCGAAGTCAAGATTGGCGGCAACCTCACCCTGGCTAACTGCATGGGCGATGACGTCGTTATAGTCACGGGTAAGTACTTCTAGAGACCTAAGAAATTGTTATACATGGAATAGGTTTGCAGTTATAAGTCTTTTCATAGTTTTTTTTTCATATTTATCATTTTTTTTCATTTTTATTTGAAAAAAAAAATGTCATGCAGTAAATAAATTCCTCTATTCATATACGTAATCAAAATTTGTGTATGACATGAGATAAAGAAGTCGTGAAAATGATTTTCGATCGAGACCACGTTGTTACGCCCGTTCATAACTGACGTGTGACCCCGATGAACTCGAAATCTAGCCGGCCGGCGGTACTGCTAATTGATCTAACGATTTTACTTTCGAGTTTTAGTCAAAATATTTTGATTCTTAATTAGGTCTTACTAACGATCCTTATGAAGTGGCCTTCGGCTCCAAAACCAATGAAAATCACGGTGTATATAAAATTCTCATGTCATGGTGTTTGTGTTCGTACTCCTCCGAAACGGCTCAATCGGTTTGAATGTTTTTTTTTTTATGTTTTGGTAGGTTTGAGAACAGGTAGGTAAAGTAAGTTATATGGCAGAACAAAGTTTGCTGGGTCAGCTAGTAATTTATATTCTTTTCCAGATCCAACAAAAAAGTAATTACCGTACCGTTAACAACCGTTTCTTGCACTACTACATAATTGGCTTAAATATTAAGTGCACGGATGTACGTCCGTGCATGTAATTTAATTATTTAAAATATTAATGACCATAACGTTCCGTTATTATTTTGAAAAGTAAACATTAAATTCAATTTACGAATCAATTTTTAACGCATAACAACTGTTAAGTGAATTCTCTACAATAACTCTAAACTCATTTGTTTATACCTAATCGATGAACCGCGAAAAGATTTTAAAGGTATTTTTCTAAGATGTATTCAAAGGGTACCAACGAGACCCTTTTACTAAGCTTTTGTTTGTGTATCCGTTGGCCTGTCTGTTTGTTATCAGACTATATATATCATGAATCGTAAGAAGTTAAAAATTTATTTTGCTGCTACGTCATAAAATTTATTTGAAAGCCCTGGATCGCGAAAAATCCATTTATCCCCTTTAAAGCACCCTTCTACCTTCTTGACTGTGACAATGCACAAAAAAGGAGTGGGGGGAGGTGTAATTGGCCTTAAATGGGCCGCCCTAGGCTTCTGCATACTTCTCCTATTGGTAAATCCGCTACTGCATAGAATGACATGTTTTGACGTTTCAGTTCCATTTGTCTTACTATGAATTTATAGCCGTGTCCAATTCGGACCCCCGACAAAAAAGAGAGGTGTTATAAGTCTGTCTGCCCGTCGGTCTGTCTGTATGTCTGTGGTATCGTAGCACTCAAACGGGTGGATTTCAATGCGGTTGTTATTACGTGAAAGCAAATTGCAGCCGTTTAAATGTTATTGGGGGTCAACGCTTGGAAGTCGCGGCTTTTTTATTTACCTAGCAAATAATAGACGGCGATATCAATTCCACTTATCATCACTAGATGGTGTGGTCGGGAGTTCTTTTCATTTGCCAGGCAAATAATCTTAAAAGAGTAATTTTATGAATAATATAGTAATCTTTCAAATACCGTTTGTCCTATAGGAACCGGTGTAAACATCTCCAACAATGCACCAACAACGTGCCTAAACGACATCATACTGGAGCACAACCGGCGACACGGCACGACCCTCGCACCGATCTCAATAGAATGCTTCCTAGCGAGATACTGCTCACAATTGGAGAGAATACTGGACTACTTGGACTCTGACGGTGGGATACACGCGTTTATGGAGCAGTATTACCAGTACTGGCTGCACACGTAAGTAGCCATCCACCATAGGTGGTTTACCATCTCTATGTTCGTACATAATAAGGTGGGTAATAGTGTCAGGGATTTACGGAGCACGTGTTTTTGTACTGTTTTGCTATTTAAAAATACCCATGTGGCGCGTGACACTTTCTTATTACTATACCAACAAATTCATACCTAATATAATGAACGTTTAGATTTTTATTTTGCAACACATGGACATATATATGTAGTTAAATCAGCTAACTGGACGCCTAATCATTTCTGTAAAAGCGGCATCCATCAAATAGCTGAAGGGCGATTAGCCAAGTCATTGAATGTAACGTTTAACAAGATAGTTGAACGTAGTAAGTAAGTAAAGCCATTTAGTTAAATTGGATATTGATGAATTTTTTATATGTTCACAAATTACTGACGACTACTTTTTACTTACATCTACCACTAAGTAACTAATAATAGGGAAATTAAAAAAAAAAGAGTTTTAATGGGATGTAACAAAAATAACATTACAATCACAGCTGTTTGTGCTGTTGACTCCATATTTGTTTTGGTTCGCTACTATGACGCAGTGGAAAAAATCTGAACTTATTTGAATTACTTGACTGAGTACTGAGATTCGTAGTTACTGAGTCTTGGTCAGTCTTTTTCGAGGGGCCTTTTTTCAATACGCTAAGTTAAACGTTGAGTGATTCTAGATTAGGTACAAACTAAAAAATAAAAATGGATGCTGGCCTTCAAGGAACGGCCTAGCATCCAGTTAGCTGGCTTAATTAACCAGATGGCTGCAACATGTATACATACAACAGTATTCAATATCCATATTTGTGTCCATCAATCGAGTGTTCTGATATATATCTTCGATTTTCAAAGGATGCGTATTTCAGCGGCAAGACGAAGCTAAAATATGCGTTTTATTTTCAGCGGCGAACAAATCCGCGTAAAGCGCGAAGGTTCGTCGACCCCGGTGCAGGGCAGCATCACGGGCGTGGACGAGGCGGGCTGGCTGCTGGTGGCCACGCCCACCGGCGAGCTGCGCGTCGCGCCCGACGGGAACACCTTCGACATCATGAGCGGCCTCGTCGCGCCCAAGCTGTAGGCACAGAATTTATATAAACATTGCAAACAGAACGGAATCTCTTAGGGTCCCGCACAACAAGCTTCCCCGTTCCCCGTTCTCGCACTTCTCTCCCGTTCGCGCCGTGTGGAAGGTTAGGAGCGGGCGGCTGCAGGCGCCTGCAGCCGCCTCGACAAGGCGCGAACGGGGGAGAGGTGAGAGGACGGGGGACGGGGACGTATATTGCGCGGGACCCTAGGAGATTCCGTTCTGTTTGTAATACTTATATTAATTTTGAGCTGTATGGTACACGCGAGAACTGATCGTTGAACGTAAGTGCCATTTGCATAACTCTTCAGTCGACCTGTCCTATTTTTCCTGTTTTTAAAAAGTCTTCAATGTGTTGAAAAAATATAGGCCAACGTCAATAGTTGCAGATTATACGTCAAGCAAGCAATAAACTTCGCTCAAAAGGATACAATAAAGAAGCCATAATATTATTCGCCAAAATATAAATGTACGTATTTACTTACATAAAGTGCCCGCAGAATGCTTATTAAGAAAAATACAAGTTTAAATTAAAAAATGTTTTTGAAAATTGTCAAATAAAACTGTAATTCAGGAATACATTTATTAACCGACGAAGAAATGGCAAGCAAAGATTTAAAAGCATGTCGGTATATATTTAATATGTGTAAGTCAATCCTTACTATTTGAAGGTGTACGTGATCACCTTTACAATATTCATACGTGAAATCTAGTAAGTATATCTAAATAATGTAAATGTTATTTGAGTTATAAGGTGCGTTGATGTACATTTGATCTCTGAGTGATCGTGTGTGTGGCAAAATAACCCTTAAGGCCCTTTTACACACTGCAAGTTCCTTGCCAATGCTTGTTGCATACAATTCCATTGAAGTAATAATATAGCTTGTATAGTCGTAACTAAACGTCAACCATCGAGTAATTTGTTACTTTATATGTATGCAACACAATAAACTTGCAGCGGGTAAATGAGCCTTAAAGACGATAACATATCTCTTAATTGCCAATCTCAACGTTTTACGAAGTAATCATTTTTAAAAGAGCTAAACAAAGATGTCTTTAGGCAAGTATTATGTGTCGACTTTGTCATTAAAATCTGGGACTGAACTTTGATGCTTTCAAAAAAATGCCGATAATTGATTGTATCGATAATTCTTTATTGAGTAATGACGTTTGTATCTATCTATTCACGATAAAAATAGTTGTCATTATAGTTATACACTTAGATATCTTTTAAAGTATTTACAGTAATAAAATAGCGTTATGATGTTACTAAAATAAGATATCGTATATTTACCGTTAATATTTAATTAACCGGTATATCTTTAATATTTAAACTTGAAACACCTGTTAATCAGTCCCTGCCGTTTATCGTAGATCCTAGATAAAGGATAAGTCTTAAGTAAGGTAAAGGAATACTTAATCTCTTCTCTATATTTGTTGTGATATTTAATTGAGGCACCGGTTGTCTAAAATTAGGTCTAGGTTATTTGAAAGTAAATATTTCGTTTGTATGACAACATTAATGTTGGCGTCTTGCAGGCCGTGGTTGAAAACTAAGTTACTATTCGGACAAGGATTATATTGTGATAGATTTTAGGTAGAATTGTGGTGGTTTTAGGTATAGGTAAAAATTTGACATAGGTACATTAGGTAGGCTTTGTTGTTCTATAGACTAGGAGGCCACTAGAGAAATAAATCTTGTATGTCCTTTGAATGGTAAGCACATCATGTCCTTTGAATGGTAAGCACATCATTTTTAAATTAAAATGTACACTGTAATTTTTTGTGGTTCTCACATCTGTTTTAAATGTTTAATCGTATTTCATAAAATGCACCGTATACAAGGCTCTATTCGTATTATTAATTCATATTAATTAAATCAATATTTGAAAAAATGCGATTTATTTATCTATTCAATCATTCTAGGTGCGTACATAAATATATATATATATAGTTCCGACCTATATAACACGTAAACACCCATTAAGTATAAAATAAAATTGCTTTATCTGTTGAAAGGGATATAGTCTGTTTTAATTTACATCTAGATTCACATGAAACTTATACAGTTAAATGTAGAATGAGTACCGTTAGAGCTATTCAATCAGTCTATCTGCACCCAAAAATATATATACAGTTCCGACCTATACATCACGTAAACACCAATTAAGTATAAATAAAGTTGCTATATCTGTTAAAAGCAATATAGTCTGTTTTTAATTAACATCTGGATTTACATGAAACCTACACAGTTAAATGTAGAATGAGTGCAGTAAAAAAATGTAGGTCTATGTGAGTACCCTTAGATGATAAATTTTATAGCTCGATGATAAATTTTAGCGAGACAGAGGTCAATGCTAAAATATACATCGTTTTATGTGATAAGATACATCCATCGTTATACAAATAGAAGTCAGATAGTTTTGTATCCTAGTTATATATGAATGGAGCTTTTGTCTGTTGTGTTCCGTAGACAATGGACAGGGTGGTTCATTCTGGTGGTTGTACGTACGTAGAAGCGGTAACTATATCAAGTAGAATACGTCAGCGACAACACTGCCAGTGCTCTTATATCGTATTGTAGTCAGTGTTCTGTAGACTCGAATGTATGTTATGTATCCGTCGCATGTTTGAAATTTGTTAACCCTTATCGAATGCGAAACTCTTCAGCTGAATATACATATTTTAAAAGAACAGTGAAGGCATGCATTGCTAGGATTGATCCCTTAGTAAGGCGTACGTGTCATTCGTGGTGCAATGCGAATAGCCAACAGTACGCTAATTGCTTCACGTGAGTTCTGCACAAATAGCTCCATGAATATGTGAGCTAAGGCTTTTCATATAAAGACGTAATAATATTATTTTTAGGGTTTCGTACTCGATATACATTGTCATAATGTGGGATATTCGTGTGCTTATTTAAAGTGCGTAAAAATGTGATGAAAGGGATGGAGGTCAATTAAATTGTAAGTTTTGCTCCTAGAAATTATATGAAAATGGAATCTCACGAAGCTCCTTTCCGGTGTTCATCTATTTTCTTATGTTAAATAATTAACATTAAAAAGAAAAATAATTTTGCAAGTGCTCATACAAAATGTATTTGTACTACCTCAAAGATTCTGCTTGCCAATCCGAAACAAAGTGGGCAAATATTTTATAGTGTAACATTATTAACTGTTGAACATTTTGAGTTGTGTCGTATAGCTTTTAGAAAGTATATGGAACTAGTCGTTCAGTGTTATAGAAAATAGAAATCAGCAATATGTAAAAACTGTACAGTGTTAAAGTTAAGCAGATAGATTACGCTTTTTATTGATTGTCAGTTTTGATGTACTTATCTGAAAATGTGCCTAAACACACACTATACAGTGTAGATATAAATAGGTTGTACTATTATTTTAAGTAGGTAATTGCAGCTTTGTAGCTCTCACACCATTCTATTTCAATATATTGATCTATGTCGTTTAAAGTTTTCGAATTAAAATTGACTAAAATTAAAAAAATTCAATTAAATTTTACGAAATTTAAAAAGACAGTTTGATAGCTCAACTCTATAATGGAAATGGTATTATTAAAATTATGACACCAAAAGCAAAATATGAATGTTAACTATATTACTTCAATGGTTTTTTTAAGATAAGCATACCATATATCGTAGACACGAACAATTTAAAATATTTTAAAAATGTATATGATAAGAATTGGCGTCACAATTGTTGTATTTTGAAACTATCGAGAATCTAGTCATCTTTCGCTGTTGTGTCGTGTTACGTTGAATCGGTAATGGAGTCTAAAATGTTATACAATTGTCTTGTTACATCGCTCTTGTTGTATTCATGTCCTCTAATAAATAATTTCAGAAGATTTCATCTTTTATTTTGAAACAATACAAAACTGTTATACGTTTAATATATTAGTTCACGAAATTATTAGATTTCATAATATGTTTATCATTATAATATAATGTAACGCCGTCAGGAGTTTAAAAGAGGTCTTTTAAAGGTGATTAATAATGCCTATATTTAAGTAAAATAAAAACCTTACACGATGCCTAATAATATAAACTTAAAGTATCTAAGTCTCGCATGAACGGTACCAAGCGGTTCTCGATCTATCCTGTATCCGTGGGATCTGCGGATTTCAAAAATACCTAACACACAAATAGACACGTCCTTACTGACTTCATGACCTTACTGACTAGATATTATTTAATCATGCATACGATACGAACAGTCGCTAGTGCAATTAATTTCTATCTGTATTGATCAGAATTATCAAAAGCCACTTTAAAGCTAGGTACTCCAGCCGTGCCCGTGTGCGTCAGTACAAAGAGCGATCCTGCCAGTGGTTCGTGCAAAAGTTTCTTAGGGCTCATGTTTCGCTGCGAAGTCGTCACAATCAGCTGGTCTAAGTCCGGCCCTGCCCAGCCCACGGACGTGACGCATGAAACGGGCAACTCGTACAACTCGACTATTCTCCTTAAGTTCGGGTCGACGCGTATAACCTAAAAGAAAAGTGAAATTATGAGATCTATCAAGAAAAAGTTTTTACCGACTCCCAATAATGAGGAGGTTATCAATTCGCGGCGATCTTCTTTGTATGTATGTTCACCGATTATTCGAAAACGCCTGGGCCGAATTGATTGTTTTTTTTTTGTTTTCAATGGTATACATGTCAGATGGTCCCACAGGAATATCAAAATCGGTTGTGTAATTTGCGGGTGAAGTCGGTTTTTTGTTTCGAAAATTACTTAATTTTCGTACGGAGGTAAAAAAACTAAGCATCGAAATAGTGAGAAAATTATAAAAATGTAGCAAGGTGCTTTCGTTTGTCCCCTTTGGGTCACCCCTTTTTGTAAAGATTTGATTTAAAGATACATTTCATGGTATTATCACCTACATTAGAGTTACGATGTGGTTGCTATTAAATGAATAGTACTCTGAGCTTTTAGCCAGCTAGGTAAATTTTCTTGTAATTTCTTACCGTCCCTCCGAACATAAGTGCGACCCAAAGCATGCCGTCTCTGTCTATCGTCATCCCATCCGGAACTGCATTGGCAAACCCAAACTCTGTGATGTCCAATATAGTGCGACGCTTTCCTTAAAAGAAAACAAAACTTAAAAGAAAATAAACTATTTCCACGCATCATCCAAAAAACAAGTAATAAAACTAAAGCAGCGTGTGTATATGTCCTTTGCGGGACGTTGATTTTATTCAGGTCACAATTTAAGTCCGAGTAACACTCATCACCATATTCCATTAAAGGAAGAATAAGAGTTTAAAATTGAGCATAGATTTTGTATTTACCGAAAGATTTTTTTTAAATTTAAGCAGGGAGCGCTATCCATTGGTGATCCTACGAGTAGTCTCAGAAAAACTTTATCAAGGATGAATTCAATGTGTAGGCCAAGGTCTTTTACGCTAGCATTAAACGGAATGATGGAGTTTTCATACTAAACTGGTGGTAAGGAGCCATTGTCAATATGACTTAAGAGACGTGAGCTGCCGATCAGTATACATCTTGACATTTGTTGGAGTTAACTGTTACTTTGTTGCAGTCACCAATCGCCTTGAAATCCGCATTTATTCTTTCTACGGCGCTGTCTACCTGGTCAACTTCTGTTTGAGATTAGTTTGAGTATAAACTTGCAAGTCATCGGCATAAAGATTTAATTTAATTATAAAACATTTATTTATCATTACTTATATAATATTTATCATGTTTTGATCTCTGTTATATGGAGATAAATTAGAGTACTTATACCAAGCCATTCGTAATTAATTTTAGTTTCGTTCTTGATTTCTTACCCAGAATTTATAGCGTTAGGAGTAAAATACTCACTGATATGGCCATTTTCCAAATGAAAATCGAACGCCTCTATCTTCTTGGTGACAGAGTCTATATAGTAAAGCACGGTGTTATTGAGCGACCATGCCATGCCATTCGAACACGATACGGGCTTGAGCTGGACGTGTGGAGCGAAGTCAGGTTGCTCCAACCTGTACAGGGCGCCCTCGTCGGGAGCCACCTCGTTGCCTTTTTGTGACCCTTTTGTACCTTTAATAAAGAACGTGTATCAGTATAAGAGTGAGATACTACAACATTAGTCAGTAATATAAAAAACATAAATTAATAACATCCCAAAGTTGAACTTTTCTGCAAGCTTAGATAATTTATGAACAAAAAACCATTCAACAAAAAAGAATTGAATATAACACCCGTCACTTGTCCCGTGGGAGGAAAATTAAAAGCCGAAGAAACAGTTAATACGAACTAGTAGATTTACCCTAATATCTTTCATTAATTTACTGAATTAGCCATTAGGGCGTGCACTATAAGCCAGACAAGCAAGAGAGTTGAGCAGAAGTTGTCGGTTGCAATGGCTAAAGCTGAACGTTTGTTTACCCAGTTCAGAGTAACACCCTCTTGAGTACCTTTGTTACTGAAGGGGAAAAACCACCCCGCAATTTAACTTTTAAATATGTACTTCATTACGTTACTGTTATTCAATAGGAGTATACAGAGTGCTGTGTTCCCGACAAGTAACACTCTGTCTTAATGGAACTCATCGGGATTTTTTCCCCCTTGGGTAACAGTGGCACTCAAGAGAGTGGTACACATTGGGAACAAACAAAGCTGAATTACCATACCTGCCCACAATCTGCCGAGCGCGTCCGCCTTGCCTTCGTTCAGCACGTTGTCAGGCAGCCCCTGGTCCAGGAGGGTGACCAGCCGCAAGCCAGCAGGACCCTCCATCTGCCAGTCCAGTAAATATATCTGGGATCTAGCGCTAATGAGTACTCTGTTGCTGTTTTGTATTGGTATAACCAAGTTCACTTCACCATAGTCTGTAATAAAAAATATTCGTACTTATGTTTTTTTAAAGATTATCATATTTTCATTTAAACATTTCGAAGCTCAATCGATCGAGTCTTTTGTATAATAAAATACTAGGTGAAGAGGAATACAACTTCTACTTATGGGCCATTTACACATGGATAATAGCCGAAACAATCCACAAAGACAATGCTGTTCACACGTAGACCTAAATTGCGGCAGTTTTTCATGAACGCCATCAAGTTCAAACGCTTGTTAGATGCATAAATGCAGGCGAAATTTGCTATAAGATAAAGGATATGATCACGTCTTTATCTCAAACGGGGTAGACGGAGCCTAGGGCCGTTAGTTGCAAAGGCCACATTTAGAGTAATTGAAAAAAGGAATCAAAATAGTGATGGGTAAGCTAGCCCATTTCTATTGTTATTCACTTATTCAAACTTAACGCTTACCATCCATACTACCTCGTTAGGGAAAATGTATCTATGCCAATAAACGTCGAAAAAAATTAATAGAGTACTATATTCCTTGATGAAATAACGTGCGTACCCCGGCGCATCAGGTGACGTTGGCTTATTGGCTAGGAAAACTCGTTCAAACGAAGCCAATAGACAGGACAATCCAACGCGCGTGTGATGGGGGAAGGCATCTTCTAAAATTTGAATTCGTTCTATCTCATTTTCCGATTGTCTTCATTCACACGAAACTATTGACAGGACAATCCACTAAGACAATGAATGGTCGTAGTGGATTCTCCTGTGAGTAAATGGCCCAGTACGCGCCTATAATACCTAACTGTAACACCAGACTGGAAATAGCGTTGAGCATTCAATTAAATCATCGTTTGTTACTTGATCATGCACAAAAAATTCGCTGCTCCATAATAATTACATACCTATTGCATGAAAAAAATGTATGGAGTAGCGATTTTTTTTCGTCATTTCGTTATTTTTCCTTTTTTAAAAGTTGTTCGTATAGATGACAGCATGTCCTTAAATTACCGCTAGTTCATGTCCGAACACACTGTATATACATAACACCTGACAGTATGAGAAGCAACATGCCAAAGGCCAAGACAGGTAGGCAAAAAAAAGTAACTACCACGGGCGTCAACTCCACAGGCAAGAGAATGTGTCAACTTGTCGCGATTCTCTCGCCCGTGGAGTTGACGCCCTAAAGTACGTATTTAAAAATCACATTTACGAACCAACATGCCGTTTGTACTGCTTCCCGGTGGTGTAGTCCAATGCATAAACATTCTGGTTGAGCGCGTCCACCCAATAAAGGAAGTTTAAGTCCGGGTCGAACACGGGACTCTCCGCGTGCTTGAACGTCGCATTCGTGAACGAAAATGTGGCATAGTTCACTGAGGGACGTCTGCCGTGCGTTCGGCGATGGGCGGGATGGGTCTGTATAAGCAAGATAGGAATCAAACTCACAAAGTAATCTGATGATTGATGTTTCATGAAGATTCACTGAGTTCTTTTTTTGCTTTTTTAACCGACTTCCAAAAAAAAAGGTTACCGATTCGTCGCGATTTTTTTATGTATGTTCACTGATTGTTCGAAGACTCCTGGACCGATTTGGAAAATATTTTTTATTTGAAAAGTTTTACTTTCCAGGTTGTTTACCCATATAAATTTTATCAAAATCAGTTGTGTAGTTTGGGGGAATGACGGTTTTTAGTTGTGAAAAATTTTAGTATTATTAGTTTTAGTCAAGCCTGATATGATAATAAATCTTCGAATCTTTGGTATCAGCTGAAAATCAGCGCTGTGACACCTAGCTGAAGCTGCTGGCTGCTCTTACGGCAATTTCCGCTTGTTGGTCTTTCTTTATGTAAGTATTAAATATGTTGTTGTAGTCTTATTATCTATCTACCAAGTTATCATTTTGTAAGTAGTTCAAATAAAGTTTTTCTTTCTTTATCAGATTTAATTAATCTTTGGTAGGCCTAACACTGTCTCAAGTTTAGTAAATAATTTAATATAAATACTTTGCCTGTTTTGTAATAAACTTAAGAAAAAATCGATCAGGATTTAAACAAGTCATTTAAAAAATCAGCATCTAAAAGTATACCTAATATAAATCCAACGTCAGAGGCAGAGCAGACACTTCAGTGGAATAATTTGTCATAATTAAAGATCAATCAAAACAAACAACTCGTTGCGTAATTAATAATAAATCTGAGTACTTACTTCTCTTCGTATACATATCACACTTATTATATTATTCGATAGCACGAAAAAAACAAGAAAAATATATTTTCCGAGCATTACGGATGATTAACTAACGTATAGAGAAATTGCAAATTTGCCAGGCCTCTCATATTTATAGCCTCGGCTTCAATTAGTCTTCATTAATGGCGTGTATGTGAAAC
This sequence comes from Acrobasis suavella, assembly GCA_943193695.1. Lineage (NCBI taxonomy): Eukaryota > Metazoa > Arthropoda > Insecta > Lepidoptera > Pyralidae > Acrobasis > Acrobasis suavella. Next base: position 40,162,765 of record OW971928.1, read on the forward strand.
AAATTGGGATACGCTGAAGTCATAGGTATATTACAGCATGCCCTAGTTTCCTAGAATGAATCTAAGCTCTGCAATGGTGGTAGATTTCATTAGCCGCAGCGCACACGTGTCTATCGCATGTATGACGTATCGTAATGGATGTGTATTGATGGTTTTCATGTTAGATTCAGACTGACCTTATAAATTATTTTTATAAGTAATCTAATTAAGGCTATTAGGACATTGTGAAAGTTAATTAACGCCCACGCTTATTGTTCTGGATGAATTTAACTGATTGTAGCGTAGAATATTATCTTATGTTGTTAGACTAGAGTTTAGGGTGAAGTGAGTGCGTAAGTGGTACGCTATCATTTGAAATAATTTCTTTAATTGGGTATTTTTCTGGGTCAAAAATAAATTATTTGGTAATGTCAAGAAAATAATACGTCACAAAATAATGTCCCTTGTCATGATCATATCCATTTTCAACGTGATTTTTGATTAATTCTGGCATAAAATTTGATATTAAGAGCGCTATTTGACTCCAAGAAACTATGACGTCGTTAGTCTACCTATATTTCATACAAATCCCATAGAAAAGGTGTGTTTTGACATCTAGAAAAAAAGTATCTTATTTGTGTATGTAGTTGGAAAGTAGCGAATTGTAAATGTGGTGATAATTATCACTTTGAATAGTGTTAGGCACTAGAAATATCTTTTAATTATTTTATGAATGACCTTTGAAATCCGAAATATGGATTCCTGATAGTCCTTCTAGCTTTGAAACTTGTGTCTGCTAACAGTGGCTACTTTTGGCGAAAGCAGGTTTTAAAACTAGACAGACTACCTTAATCAATAATTGTTCATAATAGTTATTTATGAAACTGTTGTATAATAAGGGGTATTAGAACACGAATGTGGGTTAATCACACGATGTGAAGCCAAGTGGGATTATAATATCACATGAGTGTTTTAATACCTAGATATGTACAGTTGCATACAAGTGTAGTGTTGTAATAACTCTATGTAAATTCATGGTAAGTTTAATTGCTGTGTATCTAATAAAAACAAACTATTTATAGGTTTCAATAGAATTATTTATGGTAATAAAATTATTTTTCTACTCCTGTACTGTTATCAGTCTTTTAAATGGAACACTAATATAAGAACATAGATTATATGATTTCAGAAAAGTCTATAGTCTATTCCTAATATAATAGTACATGTGTCGTTATTTCGCCAAAACGATACTCCTAGCCATAGACCTATAACTTTTTTCTTTAGATCTACCATACTGCTAACATAATAAAATCGTTATTTTAACATATGATGTCATTTTTCAAACGTGGAGTCACTGAACAAACGGTTTTTTTGTATGAAAAACATTCGCTTAAGTGACTCCATGTATCAAAAATGGCACTTTTAGTCATTAGGAAGACGTCAATAAAAAAAAATTAAGTCTTCCATAGATACCTAGTATCTACCAAACATATGGTAGTATTTCGTACTTTTCTTTGTTTATTTTTGTATTTATTTTAGTAAATGTAGTCGTAGAAAAAGTATTGTACGATGCTCGCCAAGGCTCGCATCGTAACCTGCGCCACTCGCATTTTTTAACCCTCCTTATACAACTGTTGCATAAAATACTATTATATTTTGGGTCGTATTATAATTAAAATGCAAAAAAATACTAACAGCAACCGAAAATTTAAGTTTTTTAAAAGAACGGTGCTGCACGCGCGTGCATGACAATGTTCTTTTTTTAATTCCTAAAGATATAATGAATTTAGTAGTGAGAATATGGATGTTTGATGAGTAAATAAGGAGTCTAGTTCGAGTTGCATATTTAAATTTAGTACAACATTATTACATTCGTTTGGATGATATTATAGTTATTATGAAACTGGTTGTTTTAATGTTGGCAATAAGCTAATTGTTTCTGAAAGATATAGAGGATTTATAGCATCTAGGTCTATCTAGTGCCTTATACCACAGAGTACTATATACTAGCTTATACCAATCAAAATCGTAATTATCACCACATTAACGATTTAAAAAAATATTTCTATATCGTTAATGTGGTGATAATTACGATTTTGTTCTCACGCACTCACCTTAAATAGTGATATTTTTGCCTATCCAAAAAATAAAATGTATGTGTGTGTTAACTCCATGTTAATTACCTATATCAAGAATATGTAAGTGCAAATCTGTAATACAAAAAATACTTTTTTATTTTTACTTAATGAGGTTCGGATCGGTGACGTAAGAATTTTCAAAATTAGCAATCCTTCTCCTTGGGCCTATTTACGTGAAGAATTTTGTAGGTGCTCGATTTTTTTTAACACTACTGTAGAGTCAGGATTTTTTGCAATCTGTTATTTCGACTAACTTATCCTGTGCATAAGATTTCATATTGTAGATACGAGTAAGTAGTGATTCCTCATGTTGAGGTAAAGAACTATTGAGACGGGTGATTATTAGTAGGTAGGTACTTAAAAGAGAAAAATTACACAATAATTTTACTGAAAATGTATTTATTATAAATTAGGAGTGAAAGCATTAACAGACAAGCGACAGTATGCCCGCCACGCTTGTCGCCGACGGTCGGCCTCCGTCGGCGACCGTCGGTAATTATCGGCGACCGTCTCGGACTGACGCCGACAGGTGTCGCGGGGAAACTATATCTTGTCTTTCAGAGCGCTGAGTTGCGCCAAAATAACACGACCATTGAATCTTCTGTCCTGCCTGGTACTTGCTGAATTTCAAACCATTAGAATGTAATAAACACGTACTTGGTTTGTCACATTCGGTAAGGGTGTCATTCACTAAGGTTGGGTATTTTTGGGGTAACTCAGCATTCAAGTTGGTGAAACATATGGAATGAATTTCCTTACAAATCTGTTTGATATTCAAATATACACTTAATTAGTAGTAGTATTCATATTGATACGAGCGAAGAGATATAGGATTCTACAATGCGACACAAATAAGTTAAACAAAAATGGCGCACTTCAAACGATTTTTGTACAAATTCCCGACACGTGAATTGAACCAAAATGGCAGTCGTTGGCGCATTACTGGTACCTGCGCCGATAACCACCATTTTGGGTGAACCTACGAGCTGGGAATTTAAATGCTTTGAAGTCCGCCATTTTTGTTCAACTTATTTGTGTCGCATTGTACGTATATCTTTACAAAACAATTCTGGTATTTTACCATAGATGGCGTTATTTTGAAAAGAAGCAATTATGAACAAAAGTTCGATTAACATAAGGTCTTAATTTGCGTGAAAATATATTGTCGATTGATTGCAGTTGCGCTTTATTAAGGCACGTGCGTCATGCCTTCTTGGCACTTTCAACTTTTTTTTTCCTGTTTCCTAGGTTCGTTATTTCGTACAGTTACTATAAGTCTTGAAAGATTTAAGATCACCATGCTCTATCTTCGTAAAAGTGATCAATGATCATAGCGACCTATTTTTGAGACGACTGACAATTAAGGATTTTTACCTACTTATATTTTCAGGGTCCTTATGAAATTTTTTATTTCACCATTTTTTCGAAATGCCTAAACAGTTTTGGATGTTTATAACATTTATAACACAAATGTGAGGCGTTGTTAGAATCCTTTATCATTCCGAGTGAATTAACGTTGCCTACGAGTCACGATCTTTTAAACAAAATTTACTTTTTGTTCGGAGACAAACTATTGCGTCATAAAGTTCTATTGCTAGACTTATTAGCTATACTGTAGACTTTATTTATAAAGGGACAGTCTAATACTCATTAGCATTTTCGAATCTGAAGTAGTTAGCCGAGACCCCGCGGCGGCCCGTGCCGCGGATGGTGAAAAGCGCACCGGCGTACTGCTCGTGCGCCACGGACTCGTGGCGGCCCGTCGTGATGAACAGCTCATCCAGGTTTGGCCCGCCCCACTCCAGGGAGGTGACTCGGGTCACGGGCAGCTTGTACGTGTAGATCACTTTGCGACTGTCTGGGTCTACGTGTAACACCTGCAAACAAATATCTAGGTTAAATTTGGTAGGACGATACAATTATCGGAAATTGGAATAGACATGTAAAAACCGTCGGCAAATCACTACCTAAATGATCTAAGGAAAATGATGTCATGTTAACATTTTTCGTACTTGTGCTACACCCAGAGCAGTCACCTAACCATCTTCTAGGTTTTCTGAATCCATCTAACCAAAGTTTTAATTTACTTAAACAAATGGAGATGTAGCTGTACATCCAGCGGATCTGTAAGGTATCTTCTATGCTTTTTTAAAAGTCTGTATGTAAATGGGGGCAGCACTGGACCCCCAAAAATTCAGGTAGTATGAATTTTTGGGGGTCCAGGGCTGCCGCCATTTGAAATAAATCACTTGGAAGGAAATGCAGATATCATTTAAAATTTTATTTTGATCAGACCCTTTAATAACCCTTTAAACTATTTTATGAATGTAATGAAATATTTAGCGAAAAACGGCCACTTTTGGCTAATGTGTGTAGAAAAGTTTCATGTTCTCACTTTAAACTGTAAACAGTAGTTTATTCATAAAATAGTTTGAAGGATTATCTAGGGTCTGATCAAGACAAAATTTTTAATTGATATCTCCGTTTCCTTTCTAATAATTTATTTCAAATGGGGGCAGCAATGGACCCCGTAAAATTCAGATAGCCACTAAGCCGTTGTTACCCATAGAAAGCTGCTGGCCGTCATCGCTGTTACACTACGTTTTTGAGTCCCCTCTTATGACCCGTGGGAGAGGTAGTGACAAGATCTATTCTACTCTGCCGTCCATCCACACCAAGTATCAAAGGTGCTTTAATATCGAATAAGTAATAACCGGCCAAGTGCGAATTCGACTCGCGCACGAAGTGTTTCATACCATTATCTTAAAAAAAAAACACGGTTGTTGTATGGGGGCCCCCTATAATATTTTTTTTTTTGTGTTTTTGGTTCTTGTTATATATAGCAGCAACAGAAATACATCATCTGTGAAAATTTTAACTGTCTAGATATCACGGTTCAGGAAATGCAGCCTGGTGAGAGACAGACAGACGGATGGCGAAGTCTTAGTAATAGGGTCCCGTTTTTACCCTTTGGGTACGGAACCCTAAAAACAAGGTACTAACCTTTCCTGCAAACATGATGGCCACCCACAAATCTCCTCGGTCATCGATAGTCATGCCGTCAGGGATGGCGGCGTCTTCGAAGCCGTATCGAGATATGTCTAGAATAGTGCGTCGTCCACCTGAAGAAATATAGTTTATTAGAGGCTACAGGAAGGGCAGCTGTTTTTTTTTCCGGAAACGAAGATGATTATTTTTTTAATGTTATTTTATGAACTAAGTATTTCTTATCGATGAATATCAAACTTAACTTGAAAATGTCTAAACACATTGGGTACCTATCGTTAGTCTTTAATCATGAGTGACATAGCCTACCTATCTTATTCTACAATGTGTATTTTTTATACTTGATTAAACGAAATGTGCGGATATATTAGACGAAATAATATCAAAAGAAAACGAAAAAAAAACCGTTAAATTAGGTATTTAAAAAATCCAGGCACTTCAATTTTTTCGTCAATCATTTTTTAACTAATTTCTTCTTTGATATTGTTAATTATTTTTTACTTTCTTAGCTTCGTAAACTCTGTAGTTTTTAAATGAGACAACTTTGAAGAAAATACGCCGTTTACTTAAAGAGAATAAAATAAAAATCGAAACACGACCTTAAGAAATAAAATAAAAATTAAAGTGTTAAACACGTTTTTTTTCCGGTATTTTTATCGATAATATTTCGTCTAATATCCGCAGATTTCGTTTGATCAAGTATAAAAAATACACATTGTATAAGTTTAAAGGCAGTCGTATTTTTTAATTATAAATATTTATTAGATGTTTTTTAATAAAAAAAATTATAGTCTGTCTTTAAGGGGATACCTGAATTTTTCAGGGTCTAGTGCTGCCCCCATTTGAAATAAATCGTTTGATAGATAACGGAGATATCATTTAAAATTTTGTCTTGACCAGACTATTTTATGAACGGCTGTTTACAGTTTAAAGTAAGAACGTGAAGCTTTTATACGCACATACGCCAAAAGTGGCCGTTTTTCGCAATTATGCGTTGAAAAGCTTCACGTTCTCACTTTCAACTGTAAACAGTAGTTTATAAAATATTTTGAAGGGTAATCTAGGGCCTGGTCAAGACATAATTTTTAATTATATCTCCGTTTCCTTTCAAATATTTTTTTTCTAATGGGGCAGCACTGGACCCCGGAAAATTCATGTAGCCCCTTGAGGCGATACAAAAACCGGCCAAGTGCGAGTCGGACTCGCGCACGAAGGATTCCGTAACATTATCTATAAGAAATCTCGTTTGTTGTATGCCCCACATAAATATTTAATTTATTCTGTTTTTAGTATTTGTTGTTATATGTGGCAACAGAAATACATTATATGAAAATTTCAACTGTCTTGCTTTCACGGTTCTTGCTTTCACTGCCTAGTGACACAGACGGAGAGACAAGACGGACAGCGGAGTTTTAGTAATAGGGTGCCGTTTTACCTTTTGGGTACGGAACCCTAAAAAGTGTGCTTACTTATATCTCCCCTCTGCACATCGAAATCGAAGGCCTCGATCTTCTTAGTGGGCGAGTCTATATAATACAGCACGGAGTCATTCAAGGCCCACACCAGCCCGTTGGAGATCGTCACCGGGCGCAGCTGCACGCGCGGTTCGGACAGGCCGTCCTGCTCGATGCTGTAGAAGGTCGCCTTGTCCGGGAACACGTAGTCGACCGACTGAGGACCTTTCGTTCCTGTAGGCGGAGGTGGGTAGTGTTATGTAGAAAGTAGACTTCAGATTTTAAAGAATCGCAAATACGGCAATGTTAAAAAGACAGTATTGTAATCTTTGGGTGTTTAGCATTCAGGTAGCAGTACTAGAGTACTCAAACTAAATAAAGAAATAAGAAATGGTATTCGGGGTCACACATAGGTTTCAAAGTATTTTATTTAATACTTCATCCATTTACAAATACTTATCCCCGGCACATAAGTTGACCTATGCGTAGAACAATGTTTTCAGGTATCAACGGGGTTGCGGTATGAAATGGCGACGTATAATAGAGCCCGTAATCATAGCAACGTAGTGACGGTATCCTTCTGCGAACGCGAGCAATTGCTACCTCTCCCTTCGCGCGCTAGCTCCCACGTTGTCTGAGAGTACAGTCGCGCGCATCGCCTTTATTTAAAATTAAAGTTTTGTTTTGTAAGTTGTGCTGTTTGTTGGAAGAAAACATGCCTCATACACAACCAACTCTGAATGAGCTCAGAAAAAAATGTATACTCAAATAATGGGCCAAAAAGATTTTTTCAGCTATCGTGCATATTTTAATATGATGGTAATTAGAAATAAAGCTTTATTTTGATAACTTCATCAGGAATTTTCACTTTTGCCTCCAACTATACCTGCGCCGACGACCGCCATTTTAGTAAACTTACGTGCCGGAGATAGTACCTAAATGTTTATTCGTAGGTTAAACCCTAAACTACGTTGGAAATCTGATAAGGTCAACGACATCCATTACCTTAAGATACATATACATTTTCACGTCACCCTGCCTGGGGTAGACAGGGCCCAAGACCGTTAATTGATAGGTTGCTAGCCGGATCGCCTTAATATGATTCAAATAAGCTTAAGTACTAAGCTCAAGTTTGATTAATAACCAATTAAGAGGGAGAACAAAAAGTTCACCAGGAGAAGACAACGAATCTTATTCATTTCCTAGCCTTAAATCGTCCTGTAACTCTTTGTGGGCTTTGGCCTTCCTAACGATCTTCTATTTCTGCCTTGAACTCACTCGAATACTTTCTGCCTTGATCTTACCTCCACCATATCCTAGTGCATACGGGGGTTCTTTTTTATTACGCATATAACTTACATAGAGACACTTTTGCGGCTTTAGTATCATCCATTCTCTAAAAGTGCGACTTGTAGGGACTTTTATTAATTGATTTATTATATTAGACCCTATATCATATTCCAGTAAACCATAATGAACGAAACATGAAAGAAAGCAAGCGTACTCACCACACCAGAACCAGCCCACAGCATTAGCCTTCCCTTCATTGATGACGTTATCCGGTAAGCCTTCGACCACCACTTTCAGCAGCCTCAAGGCGACGTTTCCAGGCACGAATCGGTCCAGCAAGACCAGATTTAAAACACAAGAAAATAAGCAAGTCTCCTCACCACAGAACCCTCCCTCAGCTTTCCCATCATTGATGACGTTATTCGGCAAACCTTCATCCACAATAGACAGCAGCCTCAAGGCGACATTTCCATGCACGTCTCAGTCCAGCAAGACCATATTAAAAAGAAAATAAAATAAGCAAGCCTCCTCACCAAACCAGAACCGTCCCTCAGCATCAGCTTTCCCTTCATTGATGACGTTATCCGGCAAGCCTAAATCCACCGTGGTCAGCAGCCTCAAGGCCGCGTCTCCCTCCACCTCCCAGTCCAGCAGGTACAGGGACGAGCGCACCGCCACCAGCAGCCGACGTGAGGCCGCTACCAACGCCACCACGTTCACTTGCCCGTAATCTTTGAAGAATTTACTAAAGAATTATGTATTTTTAATAGTTTTCACTCTTTAGCTATGATTTGGCAACACTAATTGTGACTGTGTAATAAAGGTACACGATGTACGAGGCGACCAAAGGTAGTAAAGGCAACAGAGAACGGGTAGCATGCTTCCGTTGGGTAATGACTTTAAGAAGAAGAAAAATATTTAATTGTAAATTTATACAATCTATTGCTAACGCCAACCCGGCTGCCCAGTTTGGTGGCATGTCAAATCCTCGACCCTTTATTGGGAGAAACTGGTTGTCTAGCAGTAGACTGATAAAGAGTGTAGCGAATCGAAAATAATTTAATTTTTATGACTTTTTCCTAAATACACAAATTTGGAATAAAGAAGTAATTTATAATTTAAAACACGTGAAGTTTTTACCATTCATGCGCTTTAAGAACAGCCAAATTTGGCTAATGTACGTAGAAAAGCTTCAAGTTCTCACTTTAAACTATAAACAGTAGTTCATAATTAAAAGGATTATCTAGGGTCAGATCAAACGAATTTTTTTTAAATGATATCTCCTTTTCCTTTCAAATTATTTATTTCAAATGGGGGCAGAACTGGAGCCCGACAAATTCAGATAGCCCCTTAACTAACACTAGGTTCTCTGGCCCCGGGGCAAATATTTATATTTATTTAAGTACCTTTATTAAAGTATACAAAGTGGAAGGGACATACCCGTAATAAATCGAACAACGGGCTGTACTGGATCACTATAGTATAATGAAATTAAGATAACAGTCAAGAAACAAAAAGAAATAGAATTTCCATACTAAAGTGTGCTGCCGCCCGGGCAATTTATATGGGAATGCAAATTTTCTAGTACAGCCCGTGGTTTGATAATAACGGGTATGTCCCTTCCTCGTTGTATGTAAAGCCTGTGGTGGACTGGCATAACATCTCTTGTTTGTGCCAGTCCACCAACAGGTGCTCCTTAAAATACGTATGTATTTATTAGTCGTTTATAATTGATGGCGCAAAAAGGTTCATAAACTGAATTACTTATATGTTTGGTGTCCAGCTTCCCCGTGGCGTAGTCAAGTCGGTGGATATTTTGGCTGTGCACGTCTACGAAGAAGAGCACCTGGGCCTTCGCGTCCCACACCGGACTCTCACCGTGGGTGAAAATGGCTGGCTCGTTTTGGTGTTTCTCCGATGATACCTAGCGGTGACATGGATTTCTTATTTGTTAGAGACGATTTTTGAATCACATTCCTACCAGTAGCTAGCCCCAAACTGAGGACTTGCGAACCCCATATACCGGAAACCTCTTAAGTGAATTGGCTCATGTTCGAAATTAAAACAAATTATTGCCTACAAGATGCTCCGATCAAGATACGAGAGTTATCGTCGAACAAATAAACTTCACTTACTTGAATCCTACTAATAATAACTGCACTCCGATAATAAATGTAAATATTTGTTTCTTTTTTATGATTTAATGAAATTAAGTTTTTTTTTTTAATTAGACCACACTTAATATACCTAATAAATAAAATAAGATTTACTTTTTTTTGTAATAAAAAAGGAAATCTTTTAATTTTAACACACCCTATCATGATTAAAGAATAATAGGAAATAAGAAACACTGATCACACTTACCATGGATATTTTATAATTTTTAGAACTATTTACTTTAGTAAAGCTCGAAAAACAAAACAAAATGAAAGTATGAAATAACATGATTTCTGTATGGGTGCAAATGATGCACTAATGAGTATCGGATTCATTGGTAAAAATAAAGTAAGAGCCAGTTTCGACATCGTGCCGAAGAATGTCTGATATTGTTTCAATCGGAGTTAGAAATAAAATGAAAAGTGTAAGCTGTGAAAGGCAAAGACGAAACAACGGTACAAAATAAAAGAAAACAGGTAATTGAGCGATAAACCTTATCTTATGTACACAAAGTTTGAAGTCGATATAACAATAAGCCAATCGTTTCTAAATCGGTGTTTTTATTTTGTTGGACCCGTCGAAGCGTAATGTCCTGGATTTGTTGAAACTGGTTTACTGTCAAAATAACACTGGGAGTGATCATTCAAGATACACAATATTTCTTATCAAAAATTTTTAAACTCTTAGAATTTATTTATTTTCATTTAAATTAGAAGGCTATCATCTTATCTAATAAATAAATAATATACGGACAATCATATAAATATCCAAGACCCGTTATTCTAAAGATCTTTTTCCATCTTGGCCAGACCATAGTACGAACCCGAGACCTCCGGTGTGGCATTCTGGCATGATGACCACAAGATCACAGAGGTGGTCCAAAAAAATACAATGAACAGTGAGATGAAGGATTTTTACTTGCCCGTCATTTGCAAATTTTTGTACAGGTTACAACATATGGATAATATAAAAGGCTTGACTGAAACTTGAAAGTAGCTTTATAATACTTTTATTCCATAACGTATTTGTTATGACAATTGTTTTCTAAAATAATGTCTTATTATTAAAAATAATGTTACGTACTTAAATCTACTACAAACTGTCCACATATATGAAGATCTTTTGAAAATTTCGTATGAATTAAATCATTAAATAATTTCAACCATGTGACATACAATCACTAAATCGTGGGTTGCAGACTTCACATATATCTTTCCTTATTTAATTTGTGTGAGATTATCATTTTTAATACAATAATTAAATCGATATAACACTGTGGTGTTAAGAGGCATACTCACATTGTATCTGTAAATATCTATTAGACTGCACATTTTCTAAACCGTCAGGTATACAATAAATCGAAGTGTAAACAGTGTCACTGTGAATTTGTAGACTGCGCCGTATTACTAATTCTGGAACTAAACTCACTGTCGTCCCGTAACACAGTATGCAATGTTCCGCGAAGCGATAATTTCAGGTGTTCGGCAGTCGCGGAGCGTTGCACAGAGAACTCAACGGGCGGATCTTGAGCCAGTGCTGCGGCGGCGCCTAGGCGTGCGCGGGCGGCACGGGCGGCGCCGCGTCGGCCGCGGGCTGCTCGCCCGCCGCCGGGCCCGCGCCGCTCTCCGCCTGCAGTCTGTGGGAAATGCCACCGGTTTATTGTTAAGAGCCTTTTCACTTTTGGTTGGCTGTCTCGCTCACACCATCATACATTTTTTTGTTTATGTTTGTGTGTGTGTGTGTGTGTGTATCGAGAATAAGGCCATCAAAAATTTAAAATTTTGATGACCTTATTCTCGATACACACACACGTAAACAATAAAAAAACATGTCTACAATATCTAACATAATAGGTTGGGGAAAAAGTCTTTTCGCATTTTATATGAAAATTCAAAACATTTTAATATAGTTTATTTACATTTAACTAAAGTATGTAGGTACCACTTTGTTCGATAACTTTTTGCCATCTTATAGGTAGGGACATGATCCCATTGCTATAGAAATTTGGGGGCTTCTGATCAAAAAACTGCGTCAAGTAGTTTTGGCAGTCCTCTCGAGATGCTAACCTGACACTGCCAAAAGTATTCTGAAGAGACCAAAACAGGTGGAAATCTGAAGGTGCCAGGTCAGGACTATACGGCGGATGCATTAACACCTCCCAGCCAAACTCTCTTAATTTTTGCTGAGTGGTTAAAGATGTATGAGGTCTAGCGTTATCATGATGAAAAACCACACCCCTTCTGTTGATTAATTCCGGCCGCTTTCTCTTAACTTCTTGCTTTCATCTTATCAGTTGTTCGCAGTAGAGTTCTGAATCGATGGTCCTGCCTGGTGGTAACAGCTCATAATGAATAAGGCCCTTCCAATCCTACCACACACACAGCGTCACCTTGCGAGTTAACCCGGGTTTCGCCACAGTCGACGACGACCTTTTTCGCACGTTCTTGTCGTACGTGATCCACTTTTCATCACCAGTTATCAATTTCTTCAAAAATGGTTCGGTCTCATTACGTCGTAATAAAGAATTACAAATGAGTACACGGTTCGTTAGGTTTCTTTCAGAGAGCTCGTGAGGTACCCAAATATCGAGCTTTTTTGTGTACCCATTTTTTTTTCAAATGCGCCAAAACTTTTTTGTTTTCAATTCCCAGTTCTTCACATATCATGTCATCAATCCATGACCATGAGCAATTATAACACCAAAATACACCAATTACATATTATAAAGTTCACTAGAATGAACTTACAAAACAATAGAAAGCAAACTCCAACTGAACCCCTTGACTTTCCGTCAAAAACTCCTAAGTACTGTACTTTGTGTTATGGTTGCTTCAAAACTTTTTTAATTATTTGTAATGCTAGACCCAACAAAAATTCGTGCTTAGACCAGCTTCACAAATCATACATAGGTTTGATCTTATTAATTGCATGAACGCCAGATTGTGAGAGACTGATGCGGATGCACTATCATGTATTTATCCCTAACGGAGTAGACAGAGCCTAAGGCTGTAAGCCTACTTTAGAGTGATGGATGATTTTTTTACGGCTGAATATAAAACTTACATAGATTGTTAATACTGTTTGAAACACACATGTCTTATTTTTTTCCGGCCTGTAATGTAATGAATTTTAGTGGAGAATTTAATATTAAACAAAGTATGTTTATATGTTTTTAAAGCGTGACAAACTTATGCGTAAGTAAATCATTAAATTTTGTTGTTTGGCAAATCGTGAAGTCAGGTAAATAATTACCTTTCTCTTCTTACTCTAATCGGATGTTAATATAACAATAATGTTATATTTTCGAGCTGCCTAAATGCGTCTGATATAACTCAATGACTATAAAAGGCTTACAAATAAGTTTTACAGGTCTCGTCATATTGCGGAAATAATCTGAACTTTTAACATGGCACCGTCCATAACAGATTAAAAAGCAATCATCAACATTTGTTGCACACTGCGCAGGTTTCCTCGCGACGTTGTCCTTCACCTGAAGCAAGCAGTGACCCGATAATCGGTTATACTAAGCAGGTTGATGTTTTCAACAATAAATAAAATTTTATGATGAAATGATGTCGATTTCCTAAAGATTTCTATATATTACCTCTGATGTGCTTGATGCCTCGCCCTGAATTCGGCGGCCTTCAGCTGTTCCAAGTGGAACTGTTGTCGTTCCTGAATGAGCTGCTGTCGCTGGTACTCCAATCCTGAGAAAGGAAAGGAAGTTGAATAACCGGCCAAGTGCGAGTCGGACTCGCGTTCGAAGGGTTCCGTACCATTATGTAACAAAAATCACGTTTGTTGTATGGGAGCCCCACGGAAATATTTATTTAATGTTTTTAGTATTTTTTGTTATAGCGGAAACAGAAATACATCATCTGTGAAAATTTAAACTGTCTAGCTATTATGGTTCATGAGATACAGCCCGGTAACAGACAGACGGACAGCGGAGTCTTAGTAATAGGGTCCCGTTTTTACCCTTTGGGTACGAAACCCTAAAAAATGAATATCCGTTTTGTAAGTATCAGCTTGGCTGCCGAAATATGGGACAGCTATATAGGTTAATTTCATATTGGCTTCGTATCGCACCTCAGAAGCCGGGTTTACGATACATTGAGAACATATTGGACCTGAATTTTTAACTATGTAAAAATATCACAGCCGAATGCGACAAATAATGTGGTCGGTCACCCTCACAAACGCAAAAGAGAAAGCAATTAAAGTGGCATGTGGCAAGTCTTGTTACAAGATGTATTAGACCGTTAGCCACGGGCTCAATATCGTTACATGAAAATTTGATATTTCCAATTTTAAACTGTGTTTAATACTTTGTAATTTACAAGTTATCTTACCTTAGAAAGATGAATGGTGCTAAATTACCGATTGTTCGCGTAGGAGGTACAAATACAACCCTTTAAAATAATTTCTGGTCGCAACCATGGGAAACCTGTTGGCTCCTAAAGCTCTTGTCTCGCTCGCACATACCCTCTCTCTCGCGCTCCATAGTGGCTTCGAGCTCCTCGAAGTGCCTCAGCTTGATCTCCAGCTTCTTCATCTGCGTCTCTACCAACAGGGCTACTAGCGACTTGATCTTCCTCTCCTCTACGCCGGCGAGGTGCTTCGCCTTCACGGCGGCAGCGGCCAGGGCTGCCGCGGCCGCCGACTGCAGCTTAGCGTCCACGGTCGCTGGTTCCTCTGTATAACCAGTTTATTTGCTAGATAATTAAAAAAACTTCCCGATTGCCAAGAACGCCATCTAGTGATGAGTAGCAGAAATCCCGAAGTCGTATCTGTAGTTCCGCTACTCATCACAAGATGGATCGTCCAGGGTTGCCGCGGCCGTCGAGTGCAGCTTAGCGTCCCCGGTCGCTGGTTTCTCTGTACAAGTTTATTTGCTAGGCAAATTAAAAAATCCCCCGGTCGTCAAGAACACCATCTAGTAATGAGTAGCGGAACTATTGAAGTCGTACCGGTAGTCGCGCTACTCATCACTAGATATGGATAACCGTGGCGCCAACTATTATTTTCTAGAGAATGCCTTGACTTTCAAGCGTAAATCCCCAATACCTTTTAAGCGGCTCAACCGATTTTCATCAAACATAGCTAACAAAAACAGCAAGGGAACTGGCTTTCACGTAAAATAAACCGCATCGAAATTGGTCCATCCGTTCGAGCGCTAGATGTCACAGACGGACAGACATACATTGGCGTCGAACTTTTGACACCCTTCTTCACAAAAGTCACAAAAGTCGGGGTTTAAAAAACCCCGATAATCAAAAAAAAAAACATCTAGTAATGGGTAGCGGAACTACTGAAGTCGTATCGGTAGTTCCGCTACTTATCACTATATCTGTGGCGCCGTCTATTATTTTCTAGAGAAAGCCCTGACTTTTAAGCGTAAACCCCCAATAACTTTTAAACGGCTGAACCGATTTTTACTAGAAATAGCTAATAACCACCGCAAGGGTTCTTGTTTTGTTTTGTACAAGGGAACTTACTTTCACGTAAAAAACCGCATCGAAGTCGGTCCATCAGTTCGAGCGCTACGATGCCACAGACAGATACACAGACAGATCGACAGACATTAGCGTCAAACTTATAACACCCCTCTTTTTTGATAGGGGTTAAATACAAATCCACGATTATTTAAACGAGTAATTCTTGTATTAGTCTTATAAAAGTAGATAGACTCCTTATTGGAACGAAGTTCTTTTCTTGCTGGTTGCGTGGTAGGGTCTGATTCCACGATTCGCGCATGTTACAAACCATAGACCCAGAATTGTACGTTACCCGAATAGACCCAGATTTTTTTAAATGGTTATGTACACGCTTTCGAATAGAACCAACTACTCGTAATGCAAAATGAGCATTACGTAGTATGGTCGTGATGTTTGACCAAATAGTTGTGTACTAAAACGAATAAACCAATAAAGCATACCATCCACTCTCTTCCCTGTGTTGTAAATTATTTTTTTGTAAAATGCCTATCAATCTGGGATAAGTCCACCTATTGTTGTTTTGGTGAAAAGTGTATTTTTGTATATTTTTTTGCATAATAAAGTTATAATGCATGAATTTTTCGGGGTCTAGTGCTGCCCCCTTTTGAAATAAATTTATGTGAAAGGACACGGAGATCTCATTTAAAATTTTGTTTAGACTAAGCCCTTTAAATTATTTTATAAATTACGATTTACAGTTTAAAGTGAGAAGTTGAAGCTTTTCGAAAAGCAGCCACTTTTGGCAAATGTGCGGAGAGAAGCTTCACGTTGTTACTTTAAACTACAAGCAGTATTTTATAAAATAGTTTAAAGGGTTATCATCAGTCCATCATTTTGAACAACTTTTCCCAATAAATGTATACAGAAATACGAAAAAGAAATTTAGGTTCTCATACAAATCGAAGTAGTCACGTAATATAGTTAGTACGAAAAATGCAAAAAAAAAAATGCGTATTTCGACAAACATTTATTGGGAAAAGTTGTTCAGAATGATGGACTGAATCACCCCTTAAAATATTTGTACTTAATTAAAAAGGACATTGTATATCTAGACCAATTTTAAAAGATATCTCCGTTTCCCTTCATATAATTTATTTCGAATAGACCCCGAAAAATTCATGTATATGTAATTAGCAAACGAACCATCCGTCCGTGGCTGCGCCTCAGGCGGTTTCTCAGCTTCCTTGTCGTCAGTTGCGGGCGTGTCCGCCGGCTCCTCTTTCACCTTCTGCGCGTCGGCACTCTCTTCCACCTCCATGGCTTCGGTCTTCACTTCTGCACCCTCCTTCTTCTCGGCTGTCCAAGATATTTTAACAGTCAAGTTTTTAAACTTACGTACTTTATGGCTCCCAAATCCCAAATCTTAAATATATATGTGTTTAATAGTTACTATTGCAAAAAAAATATGTGAAAGAATGTACTGAAATGCAACTTTTTTTTGGTTAAAATTTCTTGTCTGTTGTTTTGAACACAATCAGTATGTCAAAAACTAGAAGTACTAAAAATCTCTAACTACAAAATTAAAGTGAAATTTATGTTGAATACGGTCAATTTTATTTAAACGTAGCTTTAGCAGCAGAACAATATGTATGTTTTTTTTTTCTATGTATTTAATCCAGTGAATAGAGATTTAAATAGGTCCGGTGTCCAGAATTTTTGATACATTGTCTTAGATGGTTAGTAAGTATCTAAAATGCAAAATCCCCCCCCCTGCGCGCCGATTTTCATCAAACATAGCTAAGAATTATTGAAAGAGAACTTGCTTTCACGTTAAGAAACTGGTCTATCTGTTCAAGAGCTCTGATGACGTCTGTGGCCTAGTGGTCTTCATGCCTCGCTTTCACATTGGAGGTCCCGGGTTCGATTCCCGGTCAGATCTAGATGGAAAATGATCTTTTTCAGATTGACCTGGGTCTTGGATTTTAATCTATATATATATTTGATTTAAAATATACTATCGTTGAGTTATCATCGTAACACAAGTCTCGAACTTACTTTGGGGCTAGCTCAATCTGTGTGAATTGTCCGTAAATATTTATATTTATAAGAGCTACGATGCCACAGATATTAGCGTCAAACCTATTGTTACTGATACTGGCCAGCCATGAAGTATTTTGTTTTGTATTTTAAACTGTTTTTATATATATTTGTTCATGTCATATTTTCCATTATTTCACATTTGTCATTCATACAAAAAGTGTGTTTTTTATTATAAATGATAAATCCTTAACAAAAAGTGTGTTTTTTATTATAAATGATAAATCCTTACCACACTCCTCTTTATTGTCGGGGGTTAATAAAAGACTCACGTTTGTTGGGGTCCGGGTTGGGCGCCGTGCCGGCGATGCCGGTGGCGGCGAGCGCGGCCGCGGCGCCGTGCTCGGCCGCCGCCTTCACGTGCGCCTCCATCATGGCCGCCGGCACCTCGTCCTGCTCACAGAATAGAGAATATGCATAATAAGTAATGAATGTAATTCTGTAATTTTGTAAGCATTACGTAAAAAAGGCCTTCAAGCTCAATTGTATATTTTTATCTATTAATTAACTTTGATTTTTAGTTGATTGAAAAAGTCAATTTTAGAAGTAATAAAAATTTTAAAAAATAATATCACCAAGGGATTTTCTCAAAAAATTAAAGCTACATTTGTTATGAGGCCAAATCTGTAAACGCAATATTTGACAAAGTACCCGAACAAATGTTCTTACATCACGCCTACAAATGCGACATAAGTGACGTCACTTCTGTCCGGTCTTCCTAAGATGCTCCGAGAGGCCGTCCAAAGGTGGACGTGACTTTGTAACCCTTATATCTTGAGGAGATTTTGGGTTAGCACGGTAATTTTTTCTTGGACGTGCCTATTTTTAAAAACTCTTTCCATAGCACAACGTAAAAAATTATCAACTTCCGTATTGGATACTTTCATGGATCAAAAATAACCTGTTGTCTGTGCAAAACACCAGATACAATAGTAAAACAATGCCAATGTCGACTGGATTCTGGTCTGCCCACAGGCGAGAAGATAAATTGTTCGGTACTGTTAAGAAAATAAAACGTCACAAAATAAAGTCACTTGTCATGATCACATCCATCTTAAATGTGATTTTAGATTTATTAATGCAGAACAACTGATATTAAGAGCGCTATATGACTCCAAAAATACTACGACGTCATTAGTCTATATTTCATACAAATACAAGATAAATTGTTTATTTTCCCGTTTAGAAAAAAGTATCTGGTTTGAGTTGTTGGAAAATAGCGAATTAATATAAGTATTACATACAGAACGGAATCTTCTAAGGTCCTGCGCAATATGCTTCTCCGTTCCCAGTGGCGTAGCTAAGGGGGGGCGGCGGGGGCGGCCCGCCCCGGGTGTCACCCGTTTAGGGGTGACACCCGAGCCCGATTATGACCATCAGTTATAGTTCTTTCTATTTATAAAAAATCGTAAATCTGCGGCAGAGAGCATAACCGCCACTAATAAAATTATCTAGGTAACTATAATATCGTACCACGAACATAATAATTGATATTAAAAAAAAACAATGTGCACAGTGTCAATCGATCAGGGATTCCCCCAAAATTTAATACCCCGTTCGCGCATAACCAACGCTAGTCAGGGGATTCCCTCGATATAGCGCTCGTCACTTGTATTGTGGATTGGGCTTCTTTTGTTTCCGACCGCATTCATTTCAATATTCGCTTACGTGAACGTGTGAAAGTCTAGTGCAAAGTGTTTGTTAATTATTAGATATTATAAACAACATTTTTTGTATAAAAGTCGATTCTTGAAGAAAATAAACAAGGTAAGTGAATTATTTTTGTTATTACAGGTAATACTTACATTTTTTATCCATTTAGTTTCTAATAGCAGTATCTTAGATTATTTTGAAAAACCCTTCAATTTTATTCTCTTTTAATTACTGTGTATTTTAAACTATATTATTGAGACGTCCTAAATGATAAATAGGTACCTAAAGAAGGTATTTCAGACGGATTGCAATAATATTTTTTTGTTTAGCCTGGGCAAGTATTACTTATCTACTAAAGGTATTTATTTATTAAAATAGGTTTTAAAGACTTTGCTGGTGTAAAAAGATTTTACTTATATTTCTACACGTTTTACGATATTGCTTTAGGTAATAATGTTTAATTGTAAATAATATTCTTATTTATTATTAACTTACTTAATATTTTCCTATCTAATAGCAATGGGATTTGTTTACAAAAACGGAATACATTAAGTTTAGATTTTTGATTGAAAGTTATCATAATCATATCATACAACTTCGCGTACGTTGATTTTGCTCCGAGATGAGCAGCTCGAGCACTCGTGGCACGGATATCACAATTAACGGTGGAGTTTTTAACTAATATTTTTCTAATAATACTTAAAAACATATTTACACCCAGACGCAGGATTGTTAGGTAATATAAATTAACAATCCTGCGTCTGGGAAAAATATATTTCACAAAGCTAGTTACGTAACGTGTAGGTGTTTATTTACTGTTATAATTAGTTTATAAAATCAACGTTTCACTTACTAACTAAAAATATTTTTTAGAATACCCAGAACGAAATATGCCTCGGGGAATTCATACTTCGAAAAGACAAAGCGGGTTTCAACAGAGAAAAGCCAAAAAGGCTAAAATGGATGAAATTCAGAGCATGTCCGGTTCTCTTTTCAAATATGTCACAAAAGCAGATAGCGGCCAAAGTTCAAGTAAAGTACCCGAGTCTCCTGCTGACGAAAGTAATGATTCACATCTTGGAGACTCACATTCAGATAGCAACATCGACAATACAGAATCAATGAAGACGACCCAGGACCTTGACGGAATCAAAATAAATAATGAAAATGACGCCGTTAATGCTACTTTCGGAGATAGCATTAGCTTTGAAGAATCAGTTCAACACTTGAGAGATGTTTCACATTGGAGTTTACCGGTACCTGATAATGTTCGCATTGACATAATAAAAAAGGGCAGTGAACATTTCCAGAACAAAGAAGGACCGTTTCCTACTGTATCTCGTCATGGTTCAAAGATTAAAGGTGTATCTCGTCATCTTTCACAGGAATGGTTTTATAAACCGATGCCTAGTGGTGAAAAAATTCTACGATCATGGATGGTATTTTCTCCTATATCAAATAACCTGTACTGTTTTTGCTGTCGTTTATTTGCTGTCAGTAACATACAAACAACATTTACAACTGGATTTCAGAAGTGGTGGAAACTAAATCCTAAAGTATTGGACCATGAAACTTCATGTGAACATTTAGAAAATTTCGAAAAGTGGAAAACTTTGGAAATGAGATTAAAATCTCACACCACAATAGATGATGCAGCCTTGCAATTAATGAATACGGAAAAACAGAAGTGGAAAAATCTTTTATCTCGATTATTAGATATAACATTGTTTTTGGCTAAACAAAACCTAGCATTTCGTGGACATGATGAAACCAAAGGGTCGTCTAATAAAGGTAATTTCTTAGAACTAGTTAAACTGCTGTCAAAGTATGATGCAGTACTCAAAGAACATATACTATATTTGGAGCAGGAAAAATCACCTAAAGTAACATATTTATCGCCAGAAATACAAAATGAGTTCATAAATGTTTTAGCTAATCATGTAAAATGTCAGCTTGTAAACGAAATTAAATCGGCCAAATATTTCGGTATCATGTTTGATAGCACACCTGACGTTTCACATGTTGATCAAATGTCTGAAGTGATTCGTTATGTAAAAATTAATAATAGAAAAGTAGAAGTCAAAGAAGTATTCTTAGGATTCTTTCCTTTACATGGAAAAAAAGCAGCTGACTTAAGCGCTGAAATACTAAAGAAGCTTGAAAACGATGGCTTAGATATTATGATGTGTCGTTCTCAAGGTTATGATAATGCTGCAGTTATGAGTGGTATACACGGAGGAGTACAAGCTATTATAAAAGAAAAAAACAATAAAGCAATTTTTATTGGTTGTATAGATCATTCAATTAATTTATGCGGCCAACATTCGTTCGCACAAAATGTGACTTGTGTTACATTTTTCGGAGCAGTGGAAACAATATTTAACTTTTTTTCAACTTCCACAAGCCGTTGGGAAGTGCTCCTCAATCACAGCAAAGCATCTGTTAAAAGACTTTCGACAACGCGATGGAGTGCTCATTACGGTGCAGTAAAAGTATTGGCTGAAAATTTTGATGGGATAATATCTGCAATTGAGGAACTATGTGACCAAGACGTAAATTTAGAAACTAGAGGTGCTGCACAAAATCTTATGCCTGCTGTGTGCAATTTCTCATTTCTTTGTTTTCTTTTCTTTTGGAATGATGTGCTAAGGGAAGTGAACAATGCTCAGATTGCATTACAAAGTAAAGGTTTATGTGTTGATAAAATAATCATAAAACTAGAAGCACTTCGTCTATTCATTGGAGAGAAACGGTTGCATCTAGCAGAAGAGGCAATAGATTTTGCTGTACAAAAATCGGAAAAATACAACATTTCGATGGAACGACGAATTCGTCGCAAGAAACGCATGCCCGGTGAGTTAGCGTCGTCCACCGAGGCTGGACTTACACTTAGAGCGGAACTTCAAAAGGACATGTTAGAATGCATTGACAGATTCAATATTGAACTCGAAACAAGAGTAAAGTCCATTAAAGACGTAGCTTCATTGTTTGAGGTTGTGCAGTCAAAGACCTTGCTTTCGGCAAACACTGAACAGTTAAAATTAGCTATATCAAAATTTACTAACCTTTACGATGAAGTATCAGAAACAGAACTCCTTTTAGAAATACCAAGATTGAGAAGACATTTAAAAGCGGCTAATATTACTGTCTCTAATTGGGTGATACTGGACTTTTTGAAATTTATTGTGGAATGGGATTTTACAGAATCTCTTCCGAATCTAACGGTAGCACTAAAGTTATTTATAACAATATGTGCATCAGTAGCTTCATGTGAGAGAAGTTTCAGCAAATTAAAATTAATTAAAAATTATTTGCGGTCTACAATGACCGAAACCAGATTAAACAATCTTGGTATTTTAACGATAGAACATGAAGCAACACAAAATATAAATTTTGAAGACGTGATTTCGGAGTTCGCTAGTGTCAAAGCTAGAAGGAAGAAATTTTAATTTTTAACAAACTAAATTTGTTTTACATAATAAACAAATATTTGTAATAGGTACTCATATTTTAATAAAACGTAAATGATTATAACTTTTTTTTATTTTAACAGTTTCGATTGAGTTTTAGGGTGACACCTATAAAATCCGCCCCGGGTGCCACCTATGCTAGCTACGCCACTGTCCGTTCCCCGTCCTCACACGTCTCCCCCGTTTGGCGCGAATGAGGGAGAGGTGTGAGGACGGGGGACGGGGACGCGTATTGTTACGTGGGATCTTAGGAGATTCCGTTGTGGGTGTAATAATTCTGTGTCCTGGCGACACACACAACTTAACGGCTCTGGAATGCTTTACCCGTTGACATCAAGCAGTGCCGTGCATTCCATAGAAACATCGAGACCATGTCTACCCGATCGATCGATGATATGCGCATTTTTTCATTTTTTATAAAATCGGTGGGCACACCAAACTACTACGTGTAGCGTTCGCCACGCCGCAGCACCCGTCGAAGACAAAACTCCAGGCTGTCTTAATATACACATGCATAAATAGCTAATTTGCATGTATAGGCTTTTGCACCTGTGTTTGGATCGTCCTTCATGGATACACCACACACGTAACAAATGCGCACACAAAGCTTAAGCTAAGACGACGGCTTTCGGCCAATTAGAATGTATCAATCTTTTCAAGAATGTACAAATCACAAAGGTCACTACAACAAACCTAATTGGATAAGGTTTGTTGTCGTGCTATGCTTCGAAATCAGAAATGCGTATTCATCGAAGATTCCATTGATATATGCCTTACACATTTTTTTTGCCATATTTAATTAGTTTGTTTAATTAGTTTGGTTACTGAGTTTGTTTACAAACGCATAGGTACGAAAGTTTTATTTAAAACTTACTAAAACAGTGCAAAGCTTTTTTTGTGAATGATGTATAACAAAGTGATCGCTTGTTCAATCTGAATAGGAGAACACGTGAAATCGCCTAAGTTGTAGCCTAGATTTTCTCTCTTCTTGATCTCTAGATTTAATCTTCGGCCTACCCAAACAAAAATCTCTGTGCACACCACTGACATCAAGGACATTTCCACAAAAGTTTCTTTTAAATGAAAAGTACACTCTCATCTTTTAAAATTATGCATCACTTTTAGTTTTTACCATCATCATTCATTATTTACATATAAGATTATATGTATGTTATGTATGTATATACATTAGGGATGTAACGAATATTCGCATTCGCATTAGCACATGCGAATGGTTCGCATCGTTTTAAACATTCGCATCGACATTCGCATTTGCAAATGTGTGCAGGTCATGATGACATGCCCATCGGCCTCGCGGACGTGCCACTGCGCCGCAACTCTGGGTTTCGATGATTCGCGCATAACGTGATTATTTCGACCAATAGGAAGAGTTTCTTTCACGTGAGTTTTATGTGAATACTTGGGTTGTTTTGTTTTAGTTGCTGTACGAGTAAGTAAACGTACGATTTTGCTGCGTCGGCGTCGGTCGTCGCCCTACTTTAATAATATTGATAATATAAAAGGCCTACCCAACTAGCACTCTAGCGTTAAAAAAACCTGTATATCATTCTTATATCGGATCCATTCGAGTATCAAAGCGTTAAGAATACCTGCAGCAGAGGAGTTATAGAGTGCTCTGACTCACCTATAACCACGAAAGAGGCCCTCGATTTTACAGGTAAAGGTTATAGAAAGCCTGTAGAATAGAGGTATATAGGTATTAAAATACCTGCACAAGAGTGTAAATTCACCCTCAGCTACTACTTCAACCAGTATTACTGTAGTTGTGATGGGTTGGTTAACACTATGGGCCATAGAAAAACGTTGGCTAAGAATGATTTATCACTTAAATCTTTATTGGACCTATTCAAAATAGTTGTTTGACCCTTTGACGCGTAATAGTTATCTAATATAGTCTCTAGTGAGCATCTTACCGTTTCCTGAGTACATTATTAATCAACTGTATAATTTTTTATGTAAGTGAGTACGACCCGAAATCCTTTTGACGGTCACATACTTAATAAAATCAGCACAGGTTACGAATGGTTAAAGTGAAACATAAATTGACAGATTTAAAATATTAAATAGTCAAGTTATTTTAATTGTTTGTTAAGTGAAAACAACCTGCCGTTGTGATTTTACGGTAAGTGTATACTATGTTTTCCATCTCAATTTTAACGCGCTCACGATTTATTAAAGATTTCAAATAAAACTTATGAAAATATAAATAGACACCTCCAATATGTACCATTTTTTATTCTTGTTTCCTGGCAAGAGGCATTGTAAATTAAGTAGCATCAACAGAATGACAAAAGTAACAGAAATAATGAAGGAGTACTGAAGTATTTCGTTGTCGAATATTGATCAACCCTGGCAATTTATAGGTTAAATCATCAAAACAATGGCGATTATACATTAAAAGCTATTGTCGTCACTTAAGTCATCTATTACACATTTTGAGATAAAACATCTTTAGTCAAGAGTATTGTGCAGTTTATAGTACACTTATCGGTGCAATAATAGACTTAAATAATTATACTTACTATAGTCAAGACAATACAACCGGCTAAGCATTTTGTGAACTGACTAAATTAGGGTTCTTTGACGAAATTGTCAAAACCTGCGATTGTAATGTCATCAAAAAAAAAATACAATATTTTGGTAGGTATACTAAAAACTAGTGAACGGTTTAAATTATGAACGGGTGGTCTTTTTATTACTGTCCGATTTGTATATAAGTACACATCAAAACAATGAACTTTCCCTAAGAATCATTTATTTATCAGGGTTTTTCAGGTTTCACGTAATTTCTTCCCAGTTCCTCAGCGCCTCTCAATTTTCCCGCGCTGCAAACCGTGGCGTTCGCTCCGTCGTCAGTCGCCACTCGCACAGTCTTTCACAGTCAACGGGCGGAGACGGACGTTAATACGTCAGAGGCTTATGCAGTATCGTCTCACTTTGATACCCGAACACGCTTATAAGGTCAGTTATTCAATATAATTCATTTTTATCTTAATGTAACATTATATAATCTGAGGCTAAAGGTCCTCGTGTAAATTGTACCGAAAGATTCGTCCTGCTTATATTATAAATGCAAAAGTTGGTGAGGATGTATGTATGTTTGTTTCTCTTTCACGCAAAAACGACTGAATGGATTTCGATGAAACTTAGTATACGGGTAAGATATGATCTGAATATAGGATACTTTTTATTCCGAAGCGGCATGGGAGCGGATCCTCCCGGGGTGCAATTAGTTATAAAATCGCGTGTAGGTACACTTTGTCCGCTCAAATAGTTTTTACTACACCCATACGCTATTTTAGAAATTATGAATTAAAATAAAAACATTATTTAGTAATTTAGAAATTTATTGATATATGTTTACATTAAAGTAGTTGTAGTTCAAATATATACAATAATGAATATTATTATTAATTCACGTTTAACTCTTTGCGCAATAAAACACAACAATTCAACATGAACACGACACCAATATAGGTATAACACTGCCGGTGTACAAGTACAGCACGAATCAAATCTTTGAAGCCGCCGACGAGACGCCGCGCGTCGCCTTTCGGCATGAGTCGGAATTACTTTATTGGGACATTTTGTTTACCTTGAGTAACTATGTATGTATATGCTTTTCGTTGTGTGAATGGATGTAGTAAATTCTTATTGTTATTGTTTCAGCATGCCGTTTAAAGTTGTTCAAACCTTGGAGGGAAAGAAATATAAATTAACAATAACCAACAATATTCTCAGATATCCAAATAAATGCATATCAAAGTATATTAAGGATGAAAATTCCACATCAACGCTAGACTGGGACGTAATAAAATGTACAGTAAAACGGAGCAATGTATTGAGCTACGTAATCGGAGAAGAGCATATATCTGAAATGCTGAAGCACAGTGATACGGAAGAGGATGTCGACAATAATACGCAGCGGCGACGACCACAAAATAATATTCGTTTAATAGTTAATATTCGTTCAATGGATAGTTAATAATAATACTTATTTAATTCAATAGAATGCAAACCGTGCCCTTAGGTGCTATCTCTCTCTTTTTGGTTTGCGTCTTTTTCTAGTATGGCCCTGGATGAAACACCAAGCTTTTCAAACTATGTCGTCAAGGCGAGCATAGTTCGGCTCCATTCTCGCAAACTCAGTGCTGGCTGCCACTAGATTTTGCCATTTATCTCGTTAAGCAAACAAAAAATCTAAATTGTATTTAGATAACATTTGAGTTAAAGTTATGATGTATTTAAATTTAAATTCTGTCGAGATTGGGGCCTTAAGTACCTGTTTATTTTTGAAATGTACGCATTTGATTTTGTTAGCAATCTAAGCTAAAGTAAGCGTTTATTTTATTATGAGTAAGTAATATTTTCTTTGTTGTCTTGTATTATTCCAAAGCATTTTCTATGTGAAAATATAATCTTTTATAAAAACCAATTTAATAAAGAAATTTTCAAATTAAAACTTGCTTATCATTTGAGTTACTATAGCGTGTGTAATAATGGTAGAAAGTATATTATATTTTTATGACTAACACAAACTAATTCGCATTTAATTTCATTCGGATTTATTACTATAACATCATCAGAGACGACATAAGGTTCTCTTACTTTATACATACTTAAAAACGATGACTTAATAGGTATGTCAAATATGATATCTTTGTTCAAATTTTTTTTCCACTCATTGTTATCTCTTTTTGACTACCAGAGGACAAGTCTTTTAATTCAAATATATCTTCATTGGGAGTCATAAAATATTTATCTTTCGGCTTTAAAGAAAGTACAAAGATTTTGAAGTGAATTATACGATAATTTTTACAAGTTGTTAAATAGGGCACATTATCCGTGGTCCTTACTGTCACCAAGGGATTTATTGTACTTACCTCACAAATTCTCTTAGCAACTTGTGCCAGAGGCTTGTCATCCTGTCTTAATGTTTTGATTAAATATAATTGATTCTCAAATGGATACGCGTCAAAATTGTTAAGAGGACCAAATTTTTAAACTTCGTCCACAACATGGAGCAAATTATGCACATTGCTGGTGATATAATGAGAACCATACAAATATTTATACTGATCCACAAAATGTTTTAGCATTTCTCTGGCAAGCGGTAGTAAACTATTGTAACATTCATTGGAACATAAAGTAATAGAGCAATATATATTCAAAAAGTGTTCAACAACATCAGCAATATCAGGCAATATTACAACGCTCAAATAATAAAAAAGTGTTCTAAATTCACTTGCTTTCCAATGTGCGAGACAATCTATACTTCTTACTGTGGTATGATGTATCTCAGACGGTAATTTACATTTTTTTTTAAATACGTCTAGATTTTCCATCTCTCGCGCACACAGCTTAGTCATATATGTTCCGAAATTGCCGTCTCGCCACCCAACCAGCAGCCTCTTCATTATACCCAGATCTATAAGGTGCAAAGAATCTGCTACTGGAAAATCTTCTACCATATCAATTGGCAGTTGTAGTAAGGGAGAATCTATTTTATGATGCCATCCGTATATTTTGGCTCTAAAATTTTCTTCTGTCCTTGGAGAATTTTCCTTTGTAGAGAAAACTACAGTATGGGATTTGTGCGAGTATTCTCCTACCGTCGTACACTTTAAACATCCATGCCTTCCGTTAAAATTACATACACCTGAAAAAAAAATAGGTATGTAAGATATTTAGCCAATACAAATATCGTAAATAAGCCTTATTAATTTAGTTTCATATCAAGCACTACATATGACGACCTCGGTGGCGTAATGGTCAACACGCCCGTCCGCCACACTGGAGGTTCCGGGTTCGATCCCCGGTCAGGTCAAGATGGAAAATGATCTTTTTCTGAAATTTTCAATCACAATTATAAGAGTTAAGTACGGCTATAAAAATGAATCTTACCTTTAATGAAAGCCTTTGCTGGAGAATCGCAAACAAAACATTTGATTTTTATAGAAACACAAGTTTCTCATTTATAATTATTCCGTTACAAAGTAACGATTTCATCTCAGTTACAAAATCTTCTAAATATTCTTCTAATTTTTTTGGTTTGCCTATACCA
This sequence comes from Acrobasis suavella, assembly GCA_943193695.1. NCBI lineage: Eukaryota > Metazoa > Arthropoda > Insecta > Lepidoptera > Pyralidae > Acrobasis > Acrobasis suavella. Next base: position 40,191,532 of record OW971928.1, read on the forward strand.
TAGTAGATCCCAATTGTGAATATATTCCCCTCCACATTTGCTAAATGCTGTCGGAAATGGGCGTGAAATTCTTAAGTATATTCATTAAAGGTTCACTTATACCATGATGCCAATATTGTCCTCCTTCGATATCCTTAATACAAATTTCTTTTGGAGTTCGCAAAACTGTTCGCGGATCTTTTGGAAGCAGTAACTTAATACTAACATAGCCTTCATTCAAAATCAATAGCAACTGTTTTAAAGCAGTTTGAGTTATATTATTTTCTATAGACCACGTTTTTAATTTTTTTGTTAGTGCAGTAATTTTTTCAATATCACTAGATATTTTTTCTTTTTCCTCTTCGTCTTCTGGCTCACTAAGTGGAATTAAATCGAAAGAGAGGTGATTTACTTGGGCTTCTTTTTGTTCTTGTTCCACGGAACCCTGCTGTGCATCCACTCGAACTTGACCAAAATTACTCGTATTATGACTATTCATATTTTCACTTTGTAGCGAATCTTCTTGATTTTTCGTCATAAGTGGAATAACAGAATCTAATCGGATATCACAACTACGCGACTTGTTTGTGTCATTCGTGCCATTATAAACTGAATCATATAAAAAACGGCATTCCTACTTTATCCTTCTTTTTACTGCACCTGTTTTCTTTTGTTTACTCCAAGTCTGTAATAGTTTCATTTTAACTTAATAATTCCCGGAAAAAGAATTTATCCTGTTTAAAAATAGTTGTTTTTGTATATACTCATTCAACACAATTTGGAACTTTATAAAGACAGCCTCCATAGATGTTTTGTCTAACACCTTCACTCTTACAATGTCATTAACGTGTATCTGCCTAACACAATAAGCATTAGTTAAATAAACATTATAGCTTTAATAATATATATAGGAGTTGTTCAACACTTTTAGTATCTGGTGTTTCTACACTCTTGACAAACTCTGTTTTACAACCCATGTCTGCATCTTATAGTCAATATAATACCTAAAGACATATAAGGCACTTAACGACAACAACTAAACAACAATAAGTCTTAACGAGTGTCAGCGAGCACATTTGTATAGATTTAGGTGCTAAAAACAGGTGAAAGCTATAACATCTTAACTATACTTGCAGTAATTAGCACTATTCTAACTCTAAAAGCCGTCTAACATCGTTCATTACAGTTCTAGAGGCACTGTTGGTGCCAAATTAATTACTTGGCTCCTCTATAACGTTTCTAGTTAGAACTGAGATAATTATTACTCAGTTAAACAGCGTAAAGTTATAACAAAACCAGTAACTGACGCCAAAATGTTAGTTGGGCTGTCTTTTCATGAGTCATTGCCATTAACTAGGCGGAGAAGCATCTAAATAACTTAAACTTGTAACTTAACTAAAAAACTTTTTACTACAAGGATTGTGTGATTTTTTGGTCATCTCTACTAACGACCTTCGATCATACATCCTTTTTGGTCCTTCGAGCAACAGAACATAGTGAGTCGTATCTTTACATACGTTAGCGAATCGGTTTAACTGGCTTTCCACGAGCGGAATGCAGTTAAATTGAGAAGACGCAGATAGCGTATAGGAGAGATTCTCGCTACGTCTAACAGAGGACTGCGCGCTCTATGTGGTCTTCGTGATCTAACTACCTACAGCAAACTACAGTCAACTTAACTTCAACTAAAACTACAACTTCCGCAGTGGCCTTAAACTTTGAAGAAATTGTAGCCCGTCAAGATGAATGCTTCAGTAACATCAAGAAACTTTGCGTTAACTTCAAGAAAGATGGATCGGACAGGTAAACTAAAAGCTACTTAACTACAAGACTCACCGCCTTGGACTCTGATTGTGTGAATTTGAAATGAACAACGAGAAACTTTTGAAACAAAAAGACAAATCGCACCTTTACTATGTGAATCAAGTTTATGAGAAAACTAGAATTCTGTTTAAAGACATCCGCAACAATATTCAAGGTCGACTAGAGAAATTCACTTCTGAAACATTACCTGAAACTCAAACATCGCTAAAATCGAACTTTGATTTTGATTAGATCGATAGCACCAGCCATGAGACGCCTACTGGAGGGAAAATATACGAACTAAGTGGAGAGAAAATTCAAAAATATTTTAACGGAGAAATGGGAGTTGGCTAAACATTTTGAAGGCAAAATAGAACACGGTCGAAATAACTGGAAAATTGATTACATACTTCAAGGCTCCAGCCCACAATACCAAAAACGATATTCGACGTGAGAAACAAGATACGATGACCTTAAAAAGAAAAAAATAAAAAGATGTGAAACAGCCCTGACTACAAGAAAACTACCCCAAAAATTTTAATCCCTGAATTCCACGGTAGCTACACTCAATGGATATCGTTCAAGTATATTTTTATGGAAAGCGTGCACACCAACCATCTTCTATCTAAATCTCAGAAGATGCAGCTGCTGAAGTCGATACTCAAGGGTGAACCTGAAAAACTTATTCAACATCTCGCGATAAGCGCTGAAAACTACGATTCCTGTTAGATATATTACAACATCGATAAAACGAGAGACTGCTATTTACATAATTTATGAATACGCTCCTGAATCAACAGTCAATTGAACAGCCAAACGCAATTAACATCACACCACACTTTCAACTTTTTTTTATACTAGCGACTCGCCCCAGCTTCGCATACATATTAATTTTGAAACCTTTAATCAAAGAGGTTCTTTCTATTTCCAAATTACACGTGTGCGAAGCCGGGCTGGTAGCCAGTAGAAAAAAAAGTCTATGTTTACTTAGGGATAATGATGCATTCAAATGCTATATTTGTAACAAACATACAAGTTCTTTCTCTTTATAATTTAAGTGTGTATAGATGTATGAATTTACGTAATTGATACGAGTGTACTACTATTATTTTACTTTTAAATAGACACAGATAGTTTTGTTAGGTAAAAATAATAATAAAGGTGTAAAACAATTTCCGCGGCAGCCACACAGTTCGGTGCACCTTGTCTCTATTATACAATTACATGACGTCACACTGGACTGCTTAAACAGCTTTACGAACATTATGCCTAGGTCAACGCACTATAACTAGCACGAAATAACGCTAAAAACCTACTAGCCGGGCATGTAAGATGATTCACCACGAAAATTTTCAACAAACGGAGCCGTTTTGCATAGGCGTACCTAGTGGTCATCTGAGCTGATTTAGGAACCACACGTTGTGGCAATTACATCTACCGCGCTGCACTATGCTATGGATATCTGCATAAGTTGAGTAAACAGGTCGTGTTTGGTAACGTCTTCTTATAAATCAAGGTCGAGTATTTCATTTCTGGAACAATATTTTTACTCGTTCATTGAAAAATAAAGAGTTATGCGCTAAAATAGAAAAATATTTTTTTTTACAAAATCTATGATAACTATTAAACCACAAGCTGAATATGCTTTACAAGAAAAATGCGTAAATAACTTTGTTTATCTAGAATATATAAATATAAACTTTCTTGATAGGTAGGTATCACAAGAAAATTTGTTAAAAAAAATTAATGTGTCTCGCGTAGGAGCTTTGTTAGGGGATTTTGCACAATTACCGTTAGTTTACACGCGTCGGTATCTGTGCAAACAAATATTTCATTTTGGCACTGAGATTACCACAATTTCAATTTTTTTTTATACTAGCGACTCGCCCCAGCTTCGCATACATATTAATTTTGAAACCTTTAATCAAAGAGGTTCTTTCTATTTCCAAATTACACGTGTGCGAAGCCGGGCTGGTAGCCAGTAGAAATAAAAGTCTATGTTTACTTAGGGATAATGATGCATTCAAATGCTATATTTGTAACAAACATACAAGTTCTTTCTCTTTATAATTTAAGTGTGTATAGATGTATGAATTTACGTAATTGATACGAGTGTACTACTATTATTTTACTTTTAAATAGACACAGATAGTTTTGTTAGGTAAAAATAATAATAAAGGTGTAAAACAATTTCCGCGGCAGCCACACAGTTCGGTGCACCTTGTCTCTATTATACAATTACATGACGTCACACTGGACTGCTTAAACAGCTTTACGAACATTATGCCTAGGTCAACGCACTATAACTAGCACGAAATAACGCTAAAAACCTACTAGCCGGGCATGTAAGATGATTCACCACGAAAATTTTCAACAAACGGAGCCGTTTTGCATAGGCGTACCTAGTGGTCATCTGAGCTGATTTAGGAACCACACGTTGTGGCAATTACATCTACCGCGCTGCACTATGCTATGGATATCTGCATAAGTTGAGTAAACAGGTCGTGTTTGGTAACGTCTTCTTATAAATCAAGGTCGAGTATTTCATTTCTGGAACAATATTTTTACTCGTTCATTGAAAAATAAAGAGTTATGCGCTAAAATAGAAAAATATTTTTTTTTACAAAATCTATGATAACTATTAAACCACAAGCTGAATATGCTTTACAAGAAAAATGCGTAAATAACTTTGTTTATCTAGAATATATAAATATAAACTTTCTTGATAGGTAGGTATCACAAGAAAATTTGTTAAAAAAAATTAATGTGTCTCGCGTAGGAGCTTTGTTAGGGGATTTTACACAATTACCGTTAGTTTACACGCGTCGGTATCTGTGCAAACAAATATTTCATTTTGGCACTGAGATTACCACAATTTCAACTTTTTTTTATACTAGCGACTCGCCCCAGCTTCGCATACATATTAATTTTGAAACCTTTAATCAAAGAGGTTCTTTCTATTTCCAAATTACACGTGTGCGAAGCCGGGCTGGTAGCCAGTAGAAAAAAAAGTCTATGTTTACTTAGGGATAATGATGCATTCAAATGCTATATTTGTAACAAACATACAAGTTCTTTCTCTTTATAATTTAAGTGTGTATAGATGTATGAATTTACGTAATTGATACGAGTGTACTACTATTATTTTACTTTTAAATAGACACAGATAGTTTTGTTAGGTAAAAATAATAATAAAGGTGTAAAACAATTTCCGCGGCAGCCACACAGTTCGGTGCACCTTGTCTCTATTATACAATTACATGACGTCACACTGGACTGCTTAAACAGCTTTACGAACATTATGCCTAGGTCAACGCACTATAACTAGCACGAAATAACGCTAAAAACCTACTAGCCGGGCATGTAAGATGATTCACCACGAAAATTTTCAACAAACGGAGCCGTTTTGCATAGGCGTACCTAGTGGTCATCTGAGCTGATTTAGGAACCACACGTTGTGGCAATTGCATCTACCGCGCTGCACTATGCTATGGATATCTGCATAAGTTGAGTAAACAGGTCGTGTTTGGTAACGTCTTCTTATAAATCAAGGTCGAGTATTTCATTTCTGGAACAATATTTTTACTCGTTCATTGAAAAATAAAGAGTTATGCGCTAAAATAGAAAAATATTTTTTTTTACAAAATCTATGATAACTATTAAACCACAAGCTGAATATGCTTTACAAGAAAAATGCGTAAATAACTTTGTTTATCTAGAATATATAAATATAAACTTTCTTGATAGGTAGGTATCACAAGAAAATTTGTTAAAAAAAATTAATGTGTCTCGCGTAGGAGCTTTGTTAGGGGATTTTGCACAATTACCGTTAGTTTACACGCGTCGGTATCTGTGCAAACAAATATTTCATTTTGGCACTGAGATTACCACAATTTCAACTTTTTTTTATACTAGCGACTCGCCCCAGCTTCGCATACATATTAATTTTGAAACCTTTAATCAAAGAGGTTCTTTCTATTTCCAAATTACACGTGTGCGAAGCCGGGCTGGTAGCCAGTAGAAAAAAAAGTCTATGTTTACTTAGGGATAATGATGCATTCAAATGCTATATTTGTAACAAACATACAAGTTCTTTCTCTTTATAATTTAAGTGTGTATAGATGTATGAATTTACGTAATTGATACGAGTGTACTACTATTATTTTACTTTTAAATAGACACAGATAGTTTTGTTAGGTAAAAATAATAATAAAGGTGTAAAACAATTTCCGCGGCAGCCACACAGTTCGGTGCACCTTGCCTCTATTATACAATTGCACCTTTCTGCGCATTTTTGTTTGCACCTGCATCGTAATAACTCCATGCAAACAGCGGCTGGTGGTAGAAAAGTGGTCCACGCAGGATCCCATATGTCATTATTTTCGGCCCAACCCCAGTCGGCAGGACATGGCCGGTCTTGCGTTGGTTTTAATCTCTGTATGACATCCGTGCATGTGCATGATCTAAAATAAAATAAAAAAATTACACAAGCTCTCAAAAAATTTCCCGTGCCATGCTATTGCAGCTTCGTTCAGTGATCGAAACAAATGTTGTATATTAACAATTATCAAAAATATTTTGCTAAATCGGGAATCCTACTGAATGTCCATGACGGATTGCCATTTTATTAAGCATTTTTACGGGCAAGGTTTAATTAAAGTGCTTTATGAAGCGCATATACATCAACCCTCCTGTCACATTGGTATTTTTGATTTGTCACAGTATTGTATAGTGTACTGGCTGTAAACCGCGGCTTCGCTTGCGTGAATTTCGGTTTTACTGAATCCTGTTAACTACATCACTGTATGGCTATTTATTCTCAAATATACATAATGGTCATCTCTTTTTCGTTCAGACTCAGAGGATGACTATTTACATACAATATTTACACAGTATTTACATACAATAATCACATAGGAACTGAGTTTAAATTTATGGCCTTTTCTTCCCCTTTTTACCCCCATAGAAGTGGAATTTAAGAAAAATGCTGAAAAACGTGTTTAATTATATGGATTAGAACCATTTATTGCAAATTTCAAGTAAATCAGTAAAGATTTATTTTTCTTTTATACAAGCTTTGCCCCCGGTTTTACCCCATTAGGGGTCGAGTTTTGAAAAAAATCTTTCTTATCTGAGCACTATGTAATAACTAAAACTACTGTCCAAATGTAACGTTTATAGCTTTTATGGTTTAGGCTTGTTCTTTTGATTATTATATTTATGGCCATTTTTCCTCTTTTGACCCCGATAGAGGTCGAATTTAAAAAAAATGCTGAAACATGTGTTTTATTATTTTTGATAAGAAACATTTATGTTTAAAAAACATAAAACCAGTGTCCAAATTTCACATTTATAGTTTTTATGGTTTAGGCTGGGCGTTGATGAATCAGTCATCCTTGTTCTTTTATATATATATATAGATAGATAAGAAGTCCTGTAACTGTCGGTAGATCAATACGAGCGCAGACAGGGGTTGGCAGGCGGGGCCGGAGGACGGAGGTGTAACCATAGCAACGCGCCTTCGCGCAGCCTGGCTGCGAACACTCGCCCGATATATCCGACTTCCGTGGGCGGGCTAATTATAGAACGAAATCATCGACGTGATTAAGGCGAAACATGCGCAGCGGTAAACTCACCACGGAGCAGGCGGCTGTTTTGCCGTAAAAATAATAAGATATAAACATTGTTTCATAAAAGTATATCCGTTTATTCATAAAGTATGATATAGTAGATACTAAAAGAATCTTAAAAATACATTTACAATTGTTGAACAAAACCTTGTAACTTTAATCTCACGTTGTAGAATAAGAGATAACTTTCAGATTTTTTTCTATTAAGGCAAAATGAATGAATTGAGTTTTGGCTGCCGCCAGCAACTGATAAATATTTTCAACTTTGATTTCCATAATTACGTATGCAAAACTTATGGAAAATTTGTAGATTTTTAAACGCAAGTAAATGGTTTTGCTTGCAGATGAAATGCGTCAAAATCTGTTTTGGATGGCATACCGCCTAAACATCGGCGGAAAACGTTGCATGACTCATATTTGCATTAGCGACATCGGTTCTATGTTATCAAACTCGTACGTCCAACTTGAGAAATAAATCATTGGAAAAGGAGATATGATTTAAAATTTTGCCTTAATATAACCCTAGATAACCATTCAAATTATTACATGAACTTATTCTTAAATGAAAAAATTAAGCTTTTTATAGCAGTTATAAATGCTATTATAAAAATTGACGTTCTCATTTGAGAAATAAATCATCTAAAAAGAAAAAGAGATATGATTTTAAATTTCGCCTTGATATAACCCTTGGTAACTCCTCGAACTATTCTATAAACCACTGTTTATATTATAAATTGAGTAGGTAGTTTTGTAAATGCTTTAAAAAAAAACACGTTCTCCCTTGAGAAATAAATCACAGAGATATGATTTAAAATTTGGCATAGATTTAACCCCATAGATTTATCCCTTCAAACTTTTCTATGAATCCCAAAAAATGGCATATTAGAGCCTGTATAATACGATACAGATACACACAAAAATGCGCAGAAGTTGCACCGAGCTGTGTGGCTGCCGCGGAAACTGTTAGGTAATTAATTTTTCTATGTTTTATTACACTTATCTAAAATTACACCCTTATTATTATTTTTACGCAACAAAACTATCAGTCTATTTTTAAGTAAAATACACAAAGTAGTACACTCGTATCAATTATTTAAATTCATATATCTTAACACATTAAAATTATAAAGAAGAAAAATTTGTATGTTTGTGACGAAAAAACAAAAAAACAAATAAACTTTGGCTAATACTCGACTTCAGTACTGGATACTTGGGGGAAACGCTACTGTGAAGAAATACCTGCGACCGTGTGTGAGATGTCATTGATTCAAACCGCGCAGGAATGAACAGATGATGGCTGACTTACCAGCAGAGAGAGTCACACCATCAAGATTTTTTACCAACACCGGAATTGACTTTACCGGTCATGTTGATATTAAAATAAACAAGGGGAGAGGCGTCAAAACTTCCAAAGCGTACATCGCGATATTCATCTGCATGGTGCGAAGGCCGTGCACCTGCAACTTGCATCCGATCTTAGCACGCAAACTTTTATAGCAGCATTGAGAAGAACGTTTTCACGGACAACCGAACTAACTTTGTGGGAGCAGAGAAACTTTTACGCAAGAAGTTTGAAGATAAAAAATAACTTCATCATCACTTGAGCCACGAGAAGAAATGACTCAACAACGCATAAACTGGAATTTCTCCCCTCTGTGGCCTACAGCAGGTGGCTTGTGGGACGCGGCGGCGACGTCCATGAAGTACCATCTGTTACGTGTCTTTGGATAACAAAAACTTACTTTTGAATCATATACAACACTTCTTACCGAGATTGAAGCCTGCATGAACTCTGACATGGCTTAACTTCAAGAGAAGCTGTCCATAAGAAACTTGAAGTCTACCTAAGCCTAATTTGAACGGCCACGACATTTATTACTACACAATGTCACCTCTGCGTGGGGGAACACAGTACTTCGCACTGAAAAAATGCCGGAAACCGAAAAAGAGGAACACTGCGAACCAAACCCAACCTGAACCTTCACAGCTGCGAGGAATAGAACTTGAAGAGAATGAAACGTCACCGGGACACTCCTGCACCGGAGAAGAGACGCTTCGATCTTAACTTCAACTAGCGATTTTATATTTTATTCGTACTTGAAAGAAAACGGAGATATCATTTAAAATGTTGTCTTGATCAGACCCTAGAGAACAGTTTAAAGTGAGAACATGAAACTTTTCTACGCACATACGCCAAAAGTGGCCGTTTTTCGCCATCGTGCGTAGGAAAGCTTCACGTTCTCACTTTAAACTGTAAACAATAGTTCATAAATACTATCTGTCTATAGTTCAAAATAGTTTAAAGGGTTATCTAGGGTCTGATTTGTTACAATTGCGAATAACGGCCACTTTTAGCGTATGTGCGTAGAAAAGCTTCACGTTCTCACTTTAAACTGTAAACAGTAGTTCATAAAATAGTTTAAAGGGTTATCTAGGGTCTGATCAAGGCTAAATTTTAAATGATAGTTTCCTTTTAAATTATTTATTTCAAATGGGGGCAGCACTGGAACCCGGAAAATTCAGGTAGCCCCTTAATACAAAATGTCACATTTGAAATCCTCAGATTTCAAATGTGACATTTTGTATTATTACAGTAAGACACGAGTTAACTACTACTAGCGTAATCTGGTACTGTTTTAGTGAACTATTTTTCGTTAGTGAACGTATTTTGTAAGTTTACCACTTTATTTTAAATTGATTGAATTATTATAGGCTTTCCTGTAATCTTCAAGCAACGAATTCTATTTTATATTTTTTGTAAATTTTAGGCTCAATAGTTTCGGGGATCAAGTGGATGGTCAATTTTCGTCTTCTTTCAGGAATAAAATTAAAACTATTTATTTTACAATAATAACAAAAGTATACATAAGATCCTCACAACGAGCTCTTTTATTTGATATAAGGTTTGCAAAACATTTTATTTTCATTTCCAAATTTGTCCTCTGAAAATGACCCTTATTAAAAAAAAAAATATTAACTTTGCACATCTGTGTTTGGGTCATAGAATGACACCATCCTACCAAATTTCACCTGATTTTTTCCAGAAGATGCGGAGCAAAATGGCTGTGACAGACGGACGGAAAGACAGATGCACGAGTGATTTTTTTAGGTTCCGTTTTTTTTACGGAATCCTAAAAATTTATGAATTAAAAATTTATATATGTATATGTTTTTTCTAATACTTGATGCCTACATTTGCATTCGCATTTGCACATTCGCAGCCTAAACATTCGTATTCGTATTCGCGAAAATTTTACATTCGTAACATCGCCGATATACACATAATAAATGTTGGTACGAGTATATTTACAAGGAAGGTATGTGTTGGATTTATTTACGTGTTGAAATTGAAAATTATCCTTGCCGCACTCAGGCAGTGCAACGGTGCGTCAAGCTCGTAACTGAGGCTTCAGCATCTGTTTGTGAACCAGAAGCAAGAGATGGATTCAAGGCAAGACCAATATTCGACACAAAGTCCCAGTATTTGTGGCAATAAGAAGAGTGAGAGTGCTTCTGATTTTGAAAGTTAAAACTTACATTTGATCACTGATTATTTTTTATCATTTAACTTGAAGTATTATTATTATTTTAAAGCTTCAAAATAAAAAGGTTGTTAAAAAATGTGGCTTTAATAAAATCTTGATATAAAATTTGTATTATCCTTAATAATTCAAATCTGATACGCCACTTTAAGAATCTGTTACCCTAGACTTTTACATACAAACGTAGTCTACGTTTTATTTTGAAACGACATGTCAGACCTCGGTAAAAATTTGTAATTTTAAAGAAATTGCAATTATCTAGGGTTATAATTGGTTTCCGACCGTATAATTATGAACTGGAAAGAAAATATAAGAGTGTAGACGGTTTCCATACTGATGGTCAAAGTGATAAAATACACTATATTCTCTTGAAGTTCATAATTTTATTGTAGAAAACCAATTATAACCCTAGATAATTGCAATTTCTTTAAAATTACATAATTTTTCCCATATCCGACATGTTGTTTCAAAATAAAACGTAGACTACGTTTGTATGGGAAAGTCTGTTTCTGTCCAGGGTAAGGGGACTTAAGATGTTGACATAGAAACTTGAAATTTTTTTTTAAGATCTCTGAAGATGTCGAAACTATTGGTAAAACCGGGATGTCAAAATTAAAAAAAAAAATTAAAAACAAATTCGCTCCGCCCTATTATATAGGCCTACTGGAAGAGATCTCTTTTGAGATGAGTAGTGCCTTTGTACAACTTTAATTTTATGTATTCTCTGTATACATAAATTGGTTAATATTTACTCGGTATATATTATATTGGACGGGCTGAATCACTTATTTATCGCTACTTGTATGATACGAGTGGCGACAAATATGAGAAGAGCAAGATGAAGGTCTCGTCAGATGGCACTCGTTTAATACGTCTAACATGGATGTCATGAAAAACATAGGCAACATAGCAAATCAAATTGCTTTATCAGGAATTTTAAGCTGGTTCGGGTCCATTAGAGTACTGTCAAAACAAATAGTTCGTCTGGAACTGTGAACTCACGGACCCCATGCCTTGGCAACCTCTTGACCGATTTGGCTCATGTTTGAACTTAAAAATTCTATTGGCTACAGCTACACATTTAGAAAATTTCATAAAGCTCAGATCAAAATGACTCAAGTTATCGTCTAACAAACATTCATACATACTTACCTACATAGAAACGCCGGATTGTTAAAATAGACACAGAAGATTGTCCCATTTGTCTTCAGTGGGCAAGTCCCCACTGGGGACGAATTGAATATACCCACTTTCAGTACGCTAGGGCTTCGAGGACATACTCTGACACATATGTAATTGTTTATTTTTTGCTATAAACCTACCTTGATGGCAGCGAACTCGTCCATGGCCGCTCTGGTAGCCTTCGAGGCGATGCGCGGATCCACCACGGACGCCAGGAACGCCACGGTACTCATCACGGGGTTGCCGGTCTTGCTGAACGGCACGGGCTGGTACGCCAGCGGGCCAAGCACTCCACCTGTTCAAGTACCAAATGAACAATTCCCATTTAATTTATTAAGGGGATACATGATTTTTTCCGGGTCCAGTGCTACCCCATTATAAATAAATCATTTGACAGCAAACGGAGATTCATGTATCCCCTTAATGGAAAATTACTAGTCTAGTTTCGCGCCTTCGCTGAAAGGGACTACTTTTTGCACAAACGCGTTTTAGAGCTAGATAAACTACAAAAGATACTTTTAACAGTTATTAGTAAAATAATCAAAGGTTTATCTAATTCCGATAGTTAGCAAAATGTTAATAATCACCATATTTACGATAAAAAAAAAATATTTCAAATGAAGTCGCCACCTTTGCACTGTTTTCACCTTAAATCATGTAATGCGACGAACACCTGAGTATTTGGTAAGGAGAGTATTGAGGCTCCAGACGAAGAAGGAGACCGAAACAAAGAAGACTAAATATTGTCAATAAAGACCTCTGCAGTTGGCGGAAAAAGGTCTGGGATAGTGATGATGAGCGCGCCACCTCGGCAATGGATCAAAAAAATAATTATAAAATTATACGCCTTAGGAAACGCGTATAATAGAGTGTCGCCCTGTGAGTACGATAATATAAGGAGTACCGGAAGTGTCTTTCGCAAGTACAATAATATAAGTAGTACCGAAAATGTTGTCCTGCAGGTACAATAATATAAGTCGTTCCGAAAGTGTTGTCCTGCAGGTACAATAACATAAGTAGTACCGGAGGTGTTGTCCTACAAATACAATAATATAAGTAGTATCGGAGGTGTTTTCCTGCAGAGACGATAATATAAGTAGTACCGGAGGTGTCGTCCTGCAGGTACGATAATATAAGAAGTACCGGAAGTGTCGTCCTGCAATACGACACTATAAGTAGTACCGGAAGTGTTGTCATGCAGGTACGACAATATAAGTAGTACCGGAGGTGTTGTCCTGCAGGTAGGGCTCCTCGATAGGCAGCCGCAGGAAGTGCAGGATGCACTCGTCCTGCGTGCGCGTGCCAACGTGTGCCGCCACGCGGTTCCAGTCGTCGCGGTGCAGCTCCAGCCCCTCCAGCAGTAGGAGAGTCTCCTGCTCCGTCCACTCACGGCCGCGACCGCCGCCGCCGCGGTACTGTCATGGAAGGCAGTCAAAAATAATTTATTTATCTTTGGATATTTGTATCACTTGAAAGTCCGCTACTTTCCAACAACTCAAATCAGATTCTCTTTTCTAAACGTCAAAACAAACATCGCCTATCGGATTTGTATTAAATACAGGCAGATGACGTCATAGTTTTTTTGGAGTTAAATAGCGATCTTATTATCAGTTTTTCTATAAATCTAAAATCACTTAAAAACGGATAAGTTTAAAGACAAGTGACATCGTTTGGCAAGCGCCGTGTTCAGTCTATCTCTGTGACAAACTACGTATGAAAAAGAATATGTCCCGTGTTGCCGTGTCTCTGTTTCTCGTAGAGTTTGTAACCGAGATTAGACTGCGTGGTCACGGTTTAGGCAGCGTACGTCCTAAATCATATGGACGAATCTATAAATAAATAAATTTATAAGTTTAATTGTTTTTGATTTATATTATCATTTAATACGAAATAAAATTTAAAATCCAAATATATATTTGATTCTTCGTGAGATACAGACCTGGTCGAGCTTGAGGCCTGGTTCGGTTCCCAACTCGAGGTTAGGCTCGGGTTTGACCGTCGGCGGGGCTGTGGGCGGTACTGCAATCCCAGGAGCAGCCACTGCTTCAGTGCCGTTGGGCAGACCGGCCTCCACTTTAGGCACGGCTGCGTTCTCCGCTACGCACAAAATCAAACATGTAAAGCATTTGATACCTAATAACCAATGCAGTTTTTATAAAACGATCGATTAAGATAATGACTGGAAACGTTTTGGGAACATTTTAAATTGATGACTTGAGACGATTACGTATGTCATTTCTAGTTATATACATATTTGAAATTTTGGAGAACTTATTATATACCTTAGCGTATTAATGTCCAATATTTAAACCGCTCGATGTAGCCCAGACAATTAATAACTGACATTATTTCCACTTAAATAGTGACGTACTTGAATGGCTTAACATAATTATACTAAGGAGAAAACCGAATACCAATCAAGTTTAATAAGGGTTTTCAAAAATATGGGACATCAGATGGCAGGACAAGGACGTCAGATCCAATCGACTCTTGTCATTGCACCATCAGTTGACAGGTTCTTTAGCTCCGTAAAATGTATGAAATAACAGCAGCTTATTGGACCCGACTTCACTGTGCTGCATTCTGGTGTCCAATACTTATTGAAAACCAAATTAGTTACCTGGTCGTCTGGCCACGAGGGGCTGCAGGCCGGAAGGCGTGTCGGAGAGCACGTGGAAGTGAGACGTGGGCGGCGGACCCATCGCTGTAGGACGAGACTCTGCCTCGATCTTCAAAAAAATGAAAACCAATTTGAAAGGTCGTAAAAGAAAGATCATCATCATCCCAGGCCTACTTCAGCCCACTGCTGAGCATAAGCCTCTATCCCTCGACGCCACCCATTTCGATCCTGTGTTGCTCTTAGCCAGGTTGGTAAAGAAAATATAAATGAGAAAAATATAACTTTTGTTTGTATTTAAGGCCAAAGATGTTTCATGTAATAAAAATAAATGATAACATTAAATAAATAACTTTAGCCATCATTACTTATGAGAAAGGCTCAAGACCAAAGAGAATGGGGAGAGTGTCTTTTTTTGTATATAGTTTATTGTTTTGATAATTATTTTTACATTGCACTTGCACTACCTGTCACTTCAAACGTTTGGTTGACTTTTAGATTAGGCCTTAGGCTTTAAGTCCGCCATTACACTTGTATTCGTGTATAAGCAAAATAAATAAAATAAAATGGCACTCATGATCGGGATAGTTACGCTCAACAGTGGGTTAAATAAGAAAAAAATATAGTGTTTATTTTACCTGGTAATTGATAAGTCCCCATTGCTCGAGGAAGCCGTGCACGCGCATGATGGCGCAAACGTCCCCGGCGAGATTGCGGCGACTCGCAGTCGACGTCAGATACTCCGTCGGGTTCAGGCGGTACGTGTCCAGCATGAAGTTCCTGCGGGATGAGAAATAGTATTCATCATCATCCTCCTTCTAGCGATTGTCCCGTCTATTGACAGCAAGCTCTTCTCACTAATCTCTTCCACCTCTCTCTATAGATGTAGCTTTTATTGATTCGGCATGTGATCAGATTTTCTTGACAACATTGACCAATCTTAGCTTCGGCCTCCCTCTCGGCCTGCGACCGAGCCAGGCAAGACTTAATGCTCTCCTTTCCACATACATGTGGTGGTCGCATTACATGTCCGAATATGACAGTTAAAGGTACGTTTAGACTTAAATTAGACAACTCGTAAGTTGTATAATTTATGACTAAACGCCATAACGGTCACCTAGTGGTTTGTTTGTGTTTCATGTGTGTAAGTGGCCAACACTGGTGTCAGGTTTTTCAGGCTGTCTAAAGGCACCTGACATAGCTTGACGACTGCCATACAAAGATGAGAGCCGGGACCAACGGCTTATACTTAGCCTTCCGAAGCACGGAATTTAAATTGTGTCCGCAATGTAAGCAATCAAAGTGTTAAACTCAACTTTGCCTCGTGAAAAACTGCGGTGTGCCTGTTATGAGTTAACTGTAAAATCTGTTGCTCGCGAAACCTCTAAAAATATTTAAAAGAAGAATACCTGTAAGCCAAGTATATCTCAGGAGTTTTGGACTTGTTCTTGCCGTTGAAGAACTCTGGCAGCGCTCGCTTCTCGATAGTGTGTATGGAGTTGTAGTCGAACCACGCCGAGTACGACGGGACCACGATGTGGTGCGTTTGGTCCGTCACGTTGTCCTCTAGCTCCTCCTTTATCAACATTTCCTGAAAAACAAAAAGATTTTTTTTTAATACTCTAACCTCAAACTTTAAAAAAAAAAACTCAATTCCGTTTTTATATTCATTTACAAGAATTAGGTCAATTTTTCTATGAATATTATACTGTCAGTTTACTAAATACATCTCTTGAGTTCTTTTGGAAACCGGAGACAGATATAGGCGTCAGATATATAGGCCAGGCTCCACTAAAGGTGTACGATCTTTTACAAAGTCAACCAAATTTCGTTATTGCCAGACAGAGGTACTTGTCACTTTACGAATGGTTTGCGCAAGCGTTTCCAAACGGTGTGTCCGATTTTGAATCGATCGTATGCGAAGGATTCGCAACGAGTGGTCTAGACCTTAGATTTAGAAGTAAGAAGATGGCACTGGCGTAATGTATAATGAGACTAGAATTGAAATGTCATGTTTGACTTTAAAAAGGTTGTACCTACTTGTTGTACTAAGACACATAGTTCCTCGATATCGATTAAATATGTATTTTGATTATCAATTTCTATCTTGTAATATATGATAATAAATAATAAATACTAAAAACATTTTAATCTCTTTGTTGTCTTGTCCGTAGCGAAGTACACTTAGCCCAAGCCCAAACGACAGTATGTATAGTAGTAGACGCGTAAGTGGAAAATGGAATTAATCTTGTAAATTAAACAAACTTTTATTCTTTCGAATCTCTTAAATTTTTTAAGAAGCTTATTTTTTTTCTATTCTTTTTCTGAAAATGATTTTTTTGGATTTATTTTCTGTGGGAGGAACTGTTTAATTTGAAGGGCCAGGTTCTAATGATGGAGGTAAGATCTCTCTATTTACATACAAAGTCGGTTTTCTGATTTAAAATTTTCCAGTAAATAATAATAATTTTCTAAACTTGACATCGTTGATTATCGTTAAAAGAAGCGATATTCTACAGAGTTCAAGTTCGAATTTAAACATGTACACTTACAGGCACAAATAGAGTTGGAATCATTGATTAAAACGTATAAAACGCGTTGGCTCAAAATGTTTACTGACTGAAAACAGGTAAAGGACGAGTCTAGCAAAATTACCTGTAAAAAGTTTATTTATTAGAATTATAGTTTGTTGTTATATCACAGTAAGGTAAGAAAAGTTATGAATTTAAACAGTTTACAAAAAGAAAAATCCTTTCCTGTGACACAATATAAGTCAGGTTTCCAGAAGTCGACTCATTCAAAAGTTGGTCACACGTCAATCTAATCGCTATCTCTATTGCTCTTGTGAGGGCGACCATTACCGTTTTGTTTGTCGTACTTAGCTCGTTCTGTATTTATACGCAATAAAAAAAAAAATGTTAGACCACTCATAATTTTGACATTTGTTGCGTAGATATATGTCAAAGAAACTAATGGAGAATCCGTTCCGATTCACGCTGCTTTTTTATTCATGGCGAATTTTTTTGGAAACCAGGCATATTTTCGAAGTTTTCTACATAAAACAATATCGTTTTTCGCTTACTGACGGTTTGAAAAATACGACCAAATGTTATTTTACGCGAGCAGTGAGTTGGAAACTAAACGTTTGGTATCGGTGAGTTCTTCAATGAAAAATAGCACTCCATATCCGCTTAGCTTCAGTAGAGACTAATTTGGTTGAAAAATAGATACTAGCCATTACAAACTGCAATAATGCATGGATAGCTTCCAACCAATCTATATATCGTCTTAATCCTTAATCGAAATAATCTATCGTCTTACAACCAACGATGCTCAAGACCGTGCGAAATGAAGAAGAAAAATGGGCCAAGTGCGAGTTGAATTCGCGTGGAGAGGGTTCCGTACAATAATGAGTTTACCACTTTATTTTTAATTGATAGAATTCTTATAGGTTTTCCTGTAATCTACAAGCAATGAACTATATTTTATATTTTATTAAGTTTTTTGGCTCAGTGGTTTCGGAGAACAGGGAGGGAATGGTCAATTTTAGTCTTCTTTCATGAATAAAATCAAAAGTATTTGTTTCACAATAATAACGAAAATATATTTGAGATCATAACGAGCCCTTTCATTTGATATTTGACAATGTTTGCAAAACTTTTTTTTTTAAATTTTCTCATTTGTCCCCCGACAATGATACTTATTTAAAAAAATATTTGTATTTACTTTGCACATCTGTGTTTGGGTCATAGCATTACACCATTTCTACCAAATTTCACTTGATTTGGTCCAGTAAATTCAGAGCAAATTGGCTGTGACAGACGGACGGACAGACAGACGCACGAGTGATCCTTTAAGGGTTCCGTTTTTTTAATTTTTGTACAGAACCCTAAAAGCCGGAAAGCTGACCCCGGGCTTCTCAGCAATACAGATGCAACTTGGTATGCGCAGAGATGAGAGTTTAGAGAGAGCTTCCTACCTGCGTGTTGGAGTCGGAGTGCTTGCCCTGCGAGTCGTCGTGGGCGTCCATGGGCGGGGCAGGCGTGGCGGGCGCGTCGTTGGCCGGCGCCGGGGCCTGCTCGGGGGCCGGCGTGGGCGTAGCTGAGACATCGACAGCTCATAATCAATTAAATAATTTTATTTCAGGCGACAACGACCATAGAATATAGTATCTAAAACTTTACGAGCAAGTGTGTTGAAAATACCTTAGAGACAAACATAAATATAATATATACCTACCTTAAATTTTATGAACTGATACTTATTGTGAACACCGCTAGTTTATAAATAATCGTGTGAGTTTCTAAACTACCTACCTCAAATTAAATAAAGAAAAAAATTAATAGTAGACATTATGGCTTGTTTTTTACTAATTGGTAGCTGAAAACAATGTACTTTTTTATTAAGTACAAATATTTTAAGGGCTGATTCACTCCATCATTTTGAACAACTTCTCTAACTTTCCAAAGTTTATCGAAATACTAAACATCAGACAGACCATCAGTTGACAGGCTGTTTTGCTCGTCAAAAGTATTCAATAACAGTGCTTATTAGACCTGATTTCACCGTGCTGCCATCTGGTGGCCCATATTTTTTTAATGATCATCATTTAAAAAGACTTACTTTCAGCCGCCTTCTCGCTGTCAGGCGTCGGCGCAGCGTCCGTATTATCTCTCGATGCATTATCATCTTCATCCTCGGCATCATTCTCACGACGTTTCGTTATCCGGCTGTTTGAAAACGTGCTTCTTTATTTCAGCAAAAATATATATTTCATCTGTGAAATTAGTCGGACTCGCGCACGGAGGGTTCCGTATCATTATCTATATTTTCTATAAAAAAATTACATTTGTTGTATGAGAGCCCCACTTAAATATTTATATTATCCTGTTTTGAGTATTGTTTGTTATAGCGGCAACAGAAATATATCATCTGTGAAAATTTTAACTGTCTAGTTATCACGGATGATGAGATATAGCTTAGTGACTGACAGACAGACGGACAGTAGAGTCATAGTAATATTTTTCCCTTTTGCGCATTTCAAAATTTTCTTGTTAACTAGCCCGGCGAACGATTTCCTCGGTAACAATTTTTTCTGAAAATCATCATAAAAATAGTTACCAAGATCTTCATTATATTTTTTTTTCGTTTTCTCTTACCTCCAGGCAGGTCTGTGTCACTCCCCGTTTAAGTAGTATATATACAAGATTTGCTCGTTAAAAGTATAGGATTATGTCCTGTATTTTGTTTTTTTGTGCAATTAAGGGTATTGTATCGTATAGTGACCCTAAAAAAAAAGAATGTGTGTGTACCTCTTACGCTTGTTGTGCTTGGTGGGCGGCGGGGAAGGCGAGCGCTTCCTCTTGCCCGCCTTCTTGCCCTTGCCCGCCGGCTCCGCGCCCGGCATCAACTCGTCCACGGACAGACGCAACTTGTGCACCTGGATAGACAATCGTTAGCAATCTTGGTCAGTGAGATCTACTAGAAAAATAAAAAGTTTATTTGAAAAATCTAGTTAAAAAAACCCTCGACCCGATCGGAAATTTCAAGAACGCTATCTAGTGATGAATAGCTTGCCACTATTATAGCTCCATCTATAATTTTTAAGGCAAATCCTTGACTTTCAAGCTGTATCCCCCAATAACTTATAGCGGCTGAACCGATTTTCCTCAAACATAGCTAAGAACCACTGCAAAGAAACTTGCTTTCACGTAAAAAAAACCGCATCAAAATCGGTCCATCCGTTCGAGCGCTACGATGCCACTGACAGACAGACATTAGCGTAAAACTTATAACACCCCTCTTTTTGTCGGGGGTTTCAACAGCTCTCACTGCACGTACAAGTACATATTCTTTATTTAAAGTAGAAAACGGAAATCTGAAATAATTACCGGCTGCCACCTCAATATATTTCCGACTTCTACAATCTGTGCAAGAGAACTAAGCAACTATAGTCTATTTGTTTAGGCATTTAAAAGAATGTAAACAATCTTGACATGTATAAATCAATACCTTTGCAAATTACAAATAAATTATGTAATTTATAATTTATAAAAGAGACTACTGATAATATACGAAGGTATTGATTTATAAACTGTAGTATTGAATCGTATCGTATCCTACTTTTATCTGTGCTGCCCGGACGTGAGAAAGACTATGACAGTTTGGTTTATTTTTGGCGAGTGGGTCACTGTTGTCAGATTTTTCAGCTACCTATAAAGGCATCTGACATGATGATCGTTCTTTATCTTCTCCACAATCTTACATTGAATTAGGGGTAGAAAAGTACCGAGTATAATTGTAATTGGTCCATCTATTAGATTATCCAAAAATAATGGACCCATATTGTTCATTCTCCCAAAAAAGTAAAAATTCACAGAGATACGAAGCATCAAAGTTCCGGAGTGAGTGCTTGCGACGTCACTGCTAAGTAAAATTGTACCTAGCTGTGACAGACAGACGTACCTAGAAATTTCAATGCGCTGTATGTTTGTCATTTTTTGTTTCTCAGAGGAAATAAAAAATACGTGTACAATTTTTTTAATAAACTAACCGATTGGCTATAGATATTTTTTCCATTCGTCATGCCTATTATATCAGCTTGATAATTGCCATATAACAATAACAGCCAAATCCATGGGCTTAACGAACTTTCGGGGCACGGAGGAGCTCTTGAATTTGTTTGTGCCACTTGTGGCCACCCATCCAAATGCGGACCACGTCCAGGGTTGCTTAACTTGCGAAAGCGCTCCTCATGATGCTATAGGTACCTTCTTCTTGCCGTTGGCGTCCACCTCGTAGTCCTCCTCGTTCATCCACTCGTTGTACTGTGGCAGGTCCAGCACCCACGACGCAGACACCCTCCACGGCTCGGAACGCACGCATTCCCAGTTCGCGGTCTCTGGCACGTCCACCTGGAGGTAAGAGGAAAAATGTATTAGGTAGGTATTAAATATAATAGATAAGGGGAAATTAAAGATATTGTCGCAAACGAGATAAACGCAGAATGTTTGCGGTTGGTGGTTTATTATCAGACTGTAAGAATAATAGAAGAAAAAAAATTTTTTTTTTCATTTGTTGCGCAATACATTTTTCTATGAACGATTGAAAATTATGTTTCAGAAATGAATTAATCATCCTTAATTTATACGAAAACGATACTAAACACGACCTATTTGTTTAACTTATGCAGATATCGACGTCATAGTGCAGCGCGGTCCATGCAATATCCTCCAGTTCGAAGCTTCATAGCTAGGCAAAAATTGGAGATAGATAATTTATGTAGTACAACATAATTTCGTACGACGCACCGTTTTCGAGATGTAAGCAAAAAACAAAAAACGGGACCTTCTTTGTGCTCGGGGGAGCCTTCGGGCTCACGTCGGAGGGGTAAGGACTTTTAGTATGTTTATCTCCTTACTAGTCCAAACAAAGTTGCTAAGTCAAATTTTCTGCTTTCGACTTTTCCTACCACATGCCCTTTTTGAGCATTCTTTGACTGGACTATAATGAGTTATAGTTTTTACCTTCAGCAATTTAAATATATATATTTTTTTGCAATATATTGAAAATTGTAAAAATGATAACATGACTACGAAACCTCCTAAAACACAGCCAAATTCCAAGACTTCTTGCACGCGAGATATACACGGGTGGTGGCGGGGATTTCGGTCGATCTTTCTCTTCCCTTACCAGATACTTCTCTTCCCGCGCAGATAGAGGGAATATGTGAAAATTTAAATCATCTCAATATTCATTGTGGTCCTAGGCTGTGTCTAACCCGTTAGAAATTAAGACGTGATAATGTATTTGAAATAATCTTACGATATCCTAGTGATGCGACTACTTAGTTGGTGAGAAATCCAAAATAATAACAGTACATACTTACATAATTAGTACACTATATAAACTAATAAAATAAAAACCTTTATACCACACCTACTCAGAAAGTATCGTATTGCTCGTTCATAAACGGGTAAAAAAATTCGTCATTTCTCCCTTATAAATGCGCGGCGGGAAAAATTACATGGAATTTCATTCCTTCCCCATAGCAGGGAGGAATTTTGTATGAAAATCCATTCCTATCCTGCTAGCTTTCTTTAGTTTTTTTTGCAGCGAAGATAATAAAATACAAACGTCAAATTACCAAAAGGTTTTTATCAAATAATTAGAAAAAAGAGGTGGGATTTTTTAAAAACTCTATTTTCAATGAAAGGGTTCTGGCAACCTTTTTCTGCACTACGAAAAAAATACAAACGTTAAATCTTACAAAGGTTTTTACAATAGGCAATTAGAAACAAATGGTGGGTTTTTTTTGTAGGTACTCGATTTTCAATGAAATGAGGATAACCTTTTTCTGCACTATGAAAAAAAAAATCAAATGTGGCAATTTGCTTTGTTTTGTTAAATTTTGTTTTTCTCAAACTCAGAAAGTGTCGTATTGCTCGTTTATAAACGGGTTAAAGTTCGGCATTTCTCCCTAATAAATGTGCGGCGGGATAATTTTATGGAATTTTATTCCTACCCTCCGTAGCAGGGCAAGAATGTTGTATGAAAATCCATTCGCATACTAAACTTCGTTAGCTGATCGTGCATTTACTGAAACATCGTAGTAGGTAGTTTGTTGCTATAATTTTCGCCGAGCACAAAATAATTATAAACATTGTCTCGATTTGCGCCGCCGAGTCCAGCTCCGCCCTGCAACCCTAAACGCCTCTCTACATGCGCTCTCACTCTTTTAGCGCTCCATTTCGTTCAGATGAAACAGCAATACAAAAATCACGATGCGCATGATTTCGTCGCGGAGTTCGATCGCGTCTCCAGGGGATTCTCAAATAGCAAAAATGATTTATTTTCTACACATATAAATTATTTTCTAAACAGTAAAAAAATGTGTCTGTATATTAAATTTATTTTTTAATAAGAAGAACTTATACGTTCAGTATTTGCGGACCTTCAGAGCATGACAAACCAGGAAAATTCTTTGTTATGTGAAAGCATTGACACCAAAAAATTAACAATGCGCATCGATTAACCCCTTACCTGTCATTGGGAGGAATTGACAACATTTCAAAAATGTTATATTCATATTTTATATTTTTTCCTTAAAGAACTTCAAAAAAAAGGACATACGTATTTTTTTTTTTTTCATTTCTTTTCATTATTTCTCCTGAAATTAAATTGATTAAAATCGCTCCATTCTAAAAGAGCGTAAGTACAAGAGTTTACATCTTTGCATTACATTATAATTAAAAAATAAAACTTTTACTGACGTCTATAGAGTTGTGTTTTGTAGCAGTAAGATATCGATATCGATACAAAAACTTACGTATCGTAAAATAGGGTTACTTTGATTATTTAAAAATTCAAACTCTTCTATCTCAGCTATTTTTGGCATAAAAATATTATATTGACGACTTGGTATGTGGAAAACCAATGGTATAAAAAATTACGCTATACTTGAAATGGGGTTTTTGGGTAACCCACGTTTTTTAACGGATTCTCATAGTCACCCCTTACAGGAATTTAGAACACAAAGAAAAAAATGTTTCACTTTTTAAGTTACAGCGTTTTAAAGTTAATTGGGGTGAATTTGACTGAAAATAAAAACAAGGGCTCCGGCGTACACGCGTTGTGGAAAGATGGCGGACGTACCAGGATTGCTATTTCAAAAATATAAATAAATAAGCGTTCAGAAATTTAGAAGATTTAATTAAAAAACAAAAAAAAGCTATCATAAATGTCACCTTGTGTTATGAAAGTCGCCCAATTTTAGGGTAGCATTTTTCCTTACTTCATTTTTTTATAGTTTTTAAGACCTGGATGTCAATATTATTTTTATTTAACCTGAAATATCAATCATATAAAGGAAATATTAGCATTTCGTCACCAAATTATGTAAACATTTTAATGCATGTGTATTTTTTCCAATCCTAATTCTACTTTACTGAAAGAACTATCGATATTAGATGGTCTTCCTATCGCACTGATACTTCTCTAGACATCACTACTATTATCTCTCTCTCTCTCACTCGTGATGTCAGTTGTCAGATTGACGCACGTGTCAATTGACAGCTGACAGCTTGACATAATTTTTTCACTTTTAGATGTTCAACCAAAGGCGTAACCTGTTAAATGCCTATATCCTTGTACTTTTGAGTTTTTTTCATTTATCTCTAAAAATATAACTCAAAAAAATCGGAAAAAATATTTTACGCGTTCAGAATCGCCAAATCTCGAAATGATTCTCAAATTTTCATACCTTTTTTAAAATGAAATGTTGTCAATTCATCCCAGGTCAATTGTTTATCTACTGTTTTAAATTATTTGCAACAGATGAAGAGTTAATGAAAAACTTATGACACAAATTATTGGTGATGAAGTGGTTTATAATTCTTTCGATAGAGTAATTGATCAGGACGCAACCAATTATCCAGTTGAGTTTCTAAACTCACTTGCAGTGAGTGGTCTCTCTGCTCACAAACTAAGACTTAAGGAGTGCCGATAGTGCTGATGCGAAATTTGACTCCGCCGAAACTGTGTAATGGAAGCTGACTTAAGGTCAATGCTTTGCAGCGAAGTAAATAAAGGTGAGATTCTGGAAGTGGTACCCGAGAAACTGTATTTATTCCACGTAAATCACTCATTACCAACAATTTAACTTTTACATTTAAGCATACACAGTTCCCTGTGACCACTTGCTTTGCTATGACAATAAATACAATAAATAAGTCGCAGGGTCAGAAGCTTAAAGCCGGTGTGTCGACTTAAGGACTGGTTTTTCGCATGGCCAACTTTATGTCGCTTTCTCCAGGGTTAGTAACGTTTCAGTTCTTTACATATTGGCTCCCAAAGGAAAGTCTCGCAACATAATTTATAAAGAAATTTTCAAAGTTTGTTATAATATGAAAAATAAACACTTTTGTATTTTCTTATGTAACAACATTAGTTTGTATTTATATTAATAGGCCGGAGTCATAAAGTCCACGCGAACTAAGTCGCGGGCATCAGCTAGTTAATTCATATGTATGATTTTTGTAAAACTTGATGTCAACATTCGCACATTCGCAGCCTAAACATTAGTATTCGCATTCGCATTCGCGTAGAAAATTTGACATTCGTGACATCCCTGCACAGGAGTCTAATGACAGCGTTTGTAACATGGCGACCAAAGACCGCCATCAAATAAGTTTTCCCCTAGTGTTGGGCAGTGGCGATTCTAGTACTGGCAGAGACCCCAAGGAAAATGATTCCAGAATGGTCTTCGCTGGATATAAACCACGATGTCGAAGGTAAATGGAGAAACCACCACACAAGTATTTTGAATATCAATATATAGTTACCTAAGTGATATGAAAAATCAGAGAGCCACGCCAAGCAATAGGATTCCGTTACTACTAGAAAGACCGGGCCGGGCGTAAACTTCTCTATCCAGTGGGGTAAGCGAATTGGCATACTGCCGCCATACAAACACGACGACGGTGTCAATGTGTTGTCCTATGCGTATTTTCTATACAAATTGAGATACTTGCCTACAGTCCGACCCCGCGCTATGCAGTGGGGTGCGGAGCAGTGTGCGAATTCCCTGTTACTGTTGGTATGGCCATAGATATCACAATGCTGGACGTACCGGCAAATCAGCCTGCGCCCACGTGTCGTGGCTGTCGGGCAGGTAGTACCAGTGGACCAGTACGTGGTTGCCGCGCCGAAACACCGGCCGCGCGTACTCCTCCTCCAGAGGGTCCACGGTCGGGTACACGATGTGCGTTGCGTCCTCTTCATCCTCTGTTACACAATTAAACAATTTGAATAAATTTTTTTCGAAAATAAAAACCAGTTCCAACTCCAAACTACACAACTGATTATTATAAAATGTATGTGGGACTACCTGACATGTATACCCTATCAAACAAAAAAGAATTTTCTAAATCGATCCAGGCGTCTTTGAATATTCGATGAAGATACATAAAAAAACATTAATCGCGACGAATTGATAACTTCCTCCTCTTTGGAAGTAGGTTAAAAATCACCAGGAGAGCCATTTGTGAAACGCTGTGCAATCATACGAATGTTTTGATACAAAAAACCGTAAGTTTAGTGACTCCGCGTGTCAAAAGTAGCGCCCCAGATGTCCAATATCGAAAAAAAATAACATAACACTTGAATAAGCAGAAATATTTTTGAAATAGTACTGATACGTAGTTTTAATAAGGCATGATTTCGCACAGTGAGCGAAGCGTCTGAGTTTCGAGATTGGCAGAAAATACTTTAGTCTTTGACTGGCTGTGCTCGCCAACCGATCCTCGCAAAATTTTGTGGACAGGTTCAAAAATTACACAGAATTTTTATGCAGATTTAGTATTTTGATTTTTATTCAAATACGCGTAAATATGGGGTCCTGGAAAATTTAAAAAATAAAATATTTCAACGTTTTTGAAAAAGTTACAAAAATTTCATAAACCTATGTTACCCTTTTAAAGACGGAACTTTTTTGTCTTAACAACTTTATGGGTTAGGGTTGACTTGCGAGGCAAGTTATGTTTTTTTTATATTCTGTTTCTGATTCACGTAATTAGTACCTACAAAACGTAGACGAAAGGGATACGAATACTTTGACGCAAATTTTCGTGCTAAGGGTACTGATAACAAACCGCAAGTACTGATAACATACCGCAAATGTCCCCATGGTGTCCCACAATCTCCTTGATCTTGTTTACGGTGGCCTTGTCCACATCCGGGCGGATGTAGACGCAGGGCGTGCGGACCACCTCTGCGCTGTTGAGCGCCGACTCGATCTCCATCATCATCTGCACGTTCAGATCCTTCCGGGAAGGGTTCTGAAAAGGACGGACGGGGGAGGGGAGAGAGAGAGAGGAGAGCGTTAATTTTTAAGTAAATAAATATATGAGTACAGACAAATCACACAGACAGCTATCCCTAAAGTTTCAGACTTGTGTTATGGGATACTAACTCAATATTTTATAACAGATACATATATAGATAAACATCCAAGACCCAGATCAATCTGAAAAACATCATTTCCCATCTTGACCAGACCAGGGATCATACCCGGGATCTCCAGTGTGACTGAGTTACATGATGACCACTAAGCCACAGAGGTCGTCGAATGCATAAAGGATTATATAATAAACTATACACAATCCTTTATCTGTATTGGGACAGAAATAGCATTTTAGATCTTGCTAATGCAAGGAGACATAGCCCAAGGCCGCAAGACCTAACAAAAACCACTTTTAGCATTATGATAAATTCAATAAACATAAAAGATTGCTTATTAATAATTCAAGTTTGATTAATCTTTAACTACGAGAGATTATCATTGCTCTATATTTTCACAAGGCAAACCACAGTATGTGTTTAATAAAATGTAAAAGAGTAATCAAATAGATAAAAACTTTAAGAGTCTGACTAAAGGCTGCATTATCATCTCGATGGGAAATAAAACATGCAAAAACAATAATAACATGAATAACCCTGCAGATATTAGTGACATCAGGTTCGTTAATAAAACATACAAGACACAAAAAGGTTAATTACAGAATTTCCATAGAGCCCTTTTGGAATTTTATAAACAGAGGATAGTAGAGTAAATAGTTCTTATAAAACCAACATGGACTCCCGAAACACTTCAATGAAATTGCATGAAATGAAACAACATGGGGAAATTGGAAACCCTTTCAAAGCAAGGACAAAGAGCAGTATTATCTCAAAATACATAGTGTATTGTAAAGTGGTATGTACCATCAAAATGTGAGAAAATATTCAAGATCTTTTGAAAACATTTAAAAACAGTGTGCATATTTCACTAATGACTATAATGTACAAAGGTATATTACAAACCAAATATAATAAACAATTTTTGTGTGGTTTTGTAAAACAAAAAAAAAAAACAGTAATGTGTATGTGTAGTGTGCTAAGGTAATGTACAATCATACCCTTATTGTGATTTGGACTATGCACATGCATGAAACATCTGTACATTGTTTTTTAATGAATGGAATTAAACCTACAATGCTATAAAAACCTATTAATATAAGACCTATAATCAAAATATGAGCAAAAGCTTACAGCTTTATAAATTAACTTTTACTTGAATAGATGAAAACTCAAAATTATAATTAAAGGCCCCTGGCAGTCTACTAGGCAGCCAGGCCATGGCAGCACGACTGCCTAGTGCATGGGGGCCTTATAACCAAGTTCACTAAGTATCCATCAAAATGAGAACAAGAAACAAAGTATACCTTTTGGGAACTACAGTATCAAGCCAATCCAAGCTTGTGGGAAACTTCGGAAGGATGCTTTCTTATGTATCATAAATAAACCAAAATCAAATTTAGTGTTGCAGACAGATGTTAGATGCTTGTAGCATATAATGCATTGTTATAGCCTCGCTGTGCGGGTCTGGCAGGGGCTGCGGGCGGCGGTGAGCGTAGCGGGGTGCGGGGCGGGTGCATACCTTACCGACCTGGAAGTCGAACTTGCGCCACCGCTGCTCCGACTTGAAGCGGAACATGGTGGCGAGCACGGTGCACAGAGACCCGCCCGGCTTCATGTCCATGAACACTTTCATCTGAAATTTTCAATTAAAACTAGTTGTTAACCAAACACCAAAGTGACTGATACCATAAATCTTTCGCAAAGGTTTATTTTTAGATTTTTTTTAAATGTCCTTTTCTTTTGCTGAACTAGCAAGCGAAGTTCTGAGTCTGCTTGAACTTGAAAGATTTGTAGTATAACTAATAGAATTTTTTTAAAGTCAAGACCTTCAAAACGTAAAATGTTCTTTGTTTTCCATTAGGGATAAAGAAGAGCAATGTACTTATGTAATACACTTAAACTTACTGGAAGCCGAATGAATGGTGGATCAGCAGCATTCTTCCCCAGTTTGTTCTCCTGGTACTGGATGAGTTGCACCACCAGCTGGGCCAAGCCCTCCTTGGTTGGAGGGTCAGTTTGTACATGCTGAAATAAATTTGATAGGATTACCACAAGTCTTGACCAAGCCCTAGATGACGATGATGATGTGATATTTCATGAACTACTGTTTACAGTTTAAACTAAGAATGTGCAGCCTATGCACATGTGCGAAAAACTTACACTTTTGGCTAATGTGCGTATAAAAGCTAATACTTTTCATAAATTTAATTGGGTTCTTTTTTGTAAAATTGGG
The DNA here is from genome assembly GCA_943193695.1 of Acrobasis suavella. Classification (NCBI taxonomy): domain Eukaryota; kingdom Metazoa; phylum Arthropoda; class Insecta; order Lepidoptera; family Pyralidae; genus Acrobasis; species Acrobasis suavella. The sequence continues at coordinate 40,221,475 of OW971928.1, forward strand.
TCAGATGCAGAATTTAAAACATGCATAATATTTGCCTGTCATGTCTTTAGAGATACAGACCAATTATTATTAAGGACGTTATAATAATATGATTTGATGTGACAACCTACACCATGGATTGGCCATAATTAGCCAAGTGAGGTAGTAGAATGTGTAGAGGTAGTAAAAAAATAAGTTAAGAACAAGAAAATGAATTGGATATATATGTTAAAAAAACTAATACCTAACAACAGGAGCAATTTATGGGTAACAATTGATATATTTTGAAATGTACTAGATACTGTAACAATTTTTACTAAATTAATTGCATACAAATTGTAGCCTTTTTCACCTGGACAATAATGACAATATATTTATTTATTTAAATAGATATGTTGTTCTTTTAATAATTATAAAGTTAAACTAAAAAATGAAATTTAAAAACTAAACTAATATCTAAATTAAAATTAAATTAAAATCTAAATTAAAATTAAATTAATATCTAAATTAAACTATATTAAAAATCTAAGTGTGGTTCATGTGGCATGGTGCCAAGAACACTGGTTGCATTCCCGCGCTGAATGGCTACTGCAATCTTCTTTTGAGATATGAGCAAGCCCTCTTGTCACCAGCAGCATAGACAAGAGGTGTTTTTTTTTTAATATTTTTTTTTGTGTTCATTGCCCCCACGAACTAAAAGTTTCAATGTCAAGCAGAATAAACCTATACTCATTAGATAATGACGAATATTTTCGCCTCTTGGTGTCTTCTGCGGCTTCAGCTGCTTCAACCCTTGACATCGTCGCCTAGAGGCGAGAGGGGCCAACCGTGTCAACACATGTCGTGTCCCACAAAATTGCCCTCCCCCGTTCCCAAGGGACGAGGGTTAATCCTTCTGGATGCTTGCCATCATCGCAAGTTATCCCTACGGGTTCTAACACTTTAGGGATGTCGATGGTGGCAAGCGCCTTTTTACCATATTATTAATGGAGCCGTGGTGTGAAAATCTGCCGGCACTGTGTTGGCAGTGTAACCCGTGGAGTCCGTTCTTGTTGACAACGCTACTACATGAACATATATGGCGTTCGACAATGGCAGCACCCAGTCTAAGTCCAACAACAATTCGAAAACTGCCATTGATAAGTGTTTCGAGGTTGGCGGAGGGGATAATGTCAATCGATTGACGTCTCATTTGTCAAAATCGGATATAAGTGATTCCGATGCTAGGGTGGAAATAAATACTAAATACATAGATTGCTAAAATTATTACCCTTCTCTTGGCTTTGCCATATTCGGGTAAAAAGAAACAAATGAGTCAATCAAACATAATAAAGTCCGTATGTAGGGCAGATAATTTAAAAAGCTGCTTATAAACAACTACACACTTTACTAGGTTATAATATAAACAAGCTTGGTGTCGAGTGTCTCGCTAAATCTTGAGCCAATAGTATTTTTAATTGATCTTTGAAGGAAATAGAAACAGAAAATCTTTATTTTGTGGTAAATGAACACTTACAGAAGGTGTTTCTCATTAAAAATAATGTAAATACCAACCTTTTTGCAGTTTTTCTGCAACCAAACACGTATTTGATCAAATTGAGCCAAAGATTCTGGTGATTGGAAAAACTCCACATTGGGTCCTCCGTCTTTTTTAGGACATATAGTCGTCATTTTGAACAATTTTCAACTGCAGAATTCAAGTGAAAAATACGATATCTATTAAGAAATTAGAAATAATGAAATAATTATCAACAAAAGCTCAAAAGCCAATCGAACCAAGGAAGCGGCGTCGTCGCTCGTAGAATGACGTGACGTTTGACGGAATGTGTTGCCATGTGTGAGTGATCTGATTTGGTCACGGATTGCGCTATTTTCCAACAAATCAAGTCAGATACTTTTTTCTGAACGTCAAAGGAAACATTTCTGGAATTTGTATGAAATACTAGAATGACTCCATTGTTTCTAGGAGTCAAATAACGTTCTTATTATCAGTGTTCTGCAATAATAAAACTAAAATCACGTTAAAATGGATGTATTCGAAAACAACTGACATTATTTGCAACGTTTTATTTTATCATCAGTACAAATATTTAAGTTTTGACCCAAGACAATACCCAAATCATTTCTTTCTTACCAGTACAGAATATATTTTTGAAATAGTAGTTTTTGAAATCGTGTCATCATTTACTTTGTATTGAATACAAGTCATAGCGGGGACCGGAGACGGACAGTGAGTACAAGACTGTTTTGGCTACAACGGTAGAATTGGCAGAAATAGAAAGCATGGTAGAAAGTGTAGAAACACGACACGACACGCAGAGTCGCAGACCACGGAGTGCTTTAAGTTACTTTACTCTTTGTCGGAGTGTAATTATCAGATACCTATTATCAAAGATAATATAATTACTAACGTTACTACTAGTTTATTAGCACAGACCACATGCTAGGGAATAGTGTTGCCGAAAAATTTATAGTTTTACAATCGATAATTTCAATCGAAAAATGCCAAACTATCTATAGTATCGATAGCTGTTTTTGAGCTATACTATTGATATTAAATCGTTAGTATCGATTAGACTATATATTCTCGAGCTCCTCCGTGCTTTGGAAGGCACGCATAAGTCGTCGGTCCTGGCTGTCATCATTGTATGACAGTCTTCAAGCTATGTCAGAACGCAGTGAAAATTCTGACACTAGTTTTGGCCACTTACACATACGAAAAGCAAGAAGCAAGCTGAAGATTATGTTGCTGCGTGCGATTACCAAGTCACTTTATTAATTTAAAAAAATTGTAATATTGATATATCAACTATAAAATATTGGCTAACTAACAAGGTATCACTTTATGACAAATTGATTCGATAGCTGCTCCTACAGGGTAGGTTTGGTTTACATTCTATTTTAAAACTTTTTACGACAGAAGAACTGCGTTACGTATTGCAAGACTTGTGCATTTTTGTACATGTCAATGTTTTTGTTGGGATCATGTTTATAAAAATATCGAAAGTCAATATCAAATAATGATTGCCAATCCCTGGAACAAATTCTTAGAAAGTAAAAATAAAAAAAGATGAGCGCCATCTGTCTTGAGTAGAAAGAACTATGGGACGACGTGATTACTAGAAGTTTCGACTGAATTTGACCAAATTTTGTTGCAAAATTTCGAGAGATGACGCTTTTCATTTGTAAGAAATAAAAAATTTGATTTAAATGACTACACGTAAATAAATAGTAAAGTAGTAATAACTGGATGATGCTGCAAAGATTTCAACTCATAAAAACTGCTTTAAATCTAAGAATAAAACCAAAAAGTTGGAACTTATTTTGAAATGAGGTAAGTAGTGCCATCTGGTAACATTTTTATGTAACTAAAAGTAAAATGTATGAGACTGATAGGACATGGTGTAGACTAGCTCCCCCCCAATGGGTTCCCGGTTTGTCGTACCGGGGGGGCTCAGTACCCGTGGTAGCCTCGAGCCACGGGGAAGCTAAGAGGTACCCGCGAGGGGGCGCTCCTGCTGTCGTCAACCAGCAGTGAGCGCCCACATTTGGGCGGCGGGGGAGTGGGAAGATCTCCCCCCACCCGGGGAGGGGCGCTCCCGCGGGCTCGGCTTCGGCCTTGAGGCTGTAGGGATGCGCCCAATGGGGTGGCGGGGGAGTGGGAAGTTCTCCCCCCACCCGTGGTGGGGCCGCCGGGAGAGGAATGTTTCATTGCTCTCCCGGCGCTTCAGGCGGGGCCACACCGCCGTGTCTGTGGTTGGAGATCGGTCGCGGAGGAGGAGGAGTGTCGGTGTTACGTTGCCGCTCTCCGTATCCTCCGCGACCGAGCGGTGCCGCACCGCGTTTGCGGCGAGAGGCAGGCGGCGGAGCCTATCATCTTCTCCGCCGCTGGGAGCCGTTTATCTGGCTCCCATGGGTCCACAGGTGGTGGACTGCGTGGGAGTCTGCCGCCTTTCAATTGGCCCGAGGAGGTACGGCGCGTCCGTGAGTTCCGGACGCGCTGACTTGGTGAGTGGGGGGGCGCTTAGACGTCCCCGAGGAGGGGCCGCTTTGGCGGCCAGCCGCGCCGGGGTTCGCGGTTGTATTTCCGTTCCCGTGTCCCCGGCAAAAGCGTTTGAGATGGAACTCCGGAGGTTTTTTAGTGGGTAGGCACGTCGCTCTGGCGTGGAGTCCCACATAACCCGACAGCCTCCCCCGCAGGCTGACGGGTATCCGTAACAGGGATCTTTCCTCCGAAAAAAAAAAATGGTGTAGACTAGCTGCTAACTGCCCATAATGAAAATTCCTGAATAACCTACATGTATTGTAAGATAATAAAAATATTTTAAGCGATATTAACTTCTCATTTATTCATGAAAAGAAAAAAAAATGTTTTCACGGTCACCACGCTCAAAAAGTGTAACTTGAATTAATATCAAAGAAAAAGATATACTGCATAAATTTTAATAAATAAATAAGTAATTATAATTGCATAAGTTGATAAAAAATGCTATGCAATAGCTTTACCGCGGCAGTCGACCCCGAGTGCCACACGTTTTTTTTACTATTATTTTTGTTCTACATCTCCAACCAAATATATTATAAGACATTATTTTAGCCAAGTTTTTTGTTTTAGTAAGAGAATTCCCGTATAACATGCATATTTGGTTGTAATAACAGTATTCCTGCAACAAATCACGAAAAACGTAAAATTTACTTTCAATTCACGGCGACGTCCACTCCGCCGGAGAGCACGCCCCAAACTAGCGTTGCATTGCAAGCAATAGTATACAATATCGATAGTCTATCGATAGTATCGTGACCTCGAAAAACAGTCACAATATCGATAGGACTATCGATAGTATCAATACTATCAATACAATCGATAGTATCAATACCATCGATAGTAACAATACTTTATCGATAGTTTTAAATTTTTGTTTGAAAGGACGGACTCGGCGCACTTATAGTCCTATCCTTGTCTTTTCGTCTAGCTATTGTTGGCGTGTGCCAAGGATAGAAACAATTTATCTTTTACTTTACTTTTTTACGTACATTAAGAAGAGATTACCGGGAGCCGGTCGGTCGCCATATTTGCGTAATATGACACCGTCCGGGACCCGGTCAATCGGCACTAGAGGGGATAAGCGGCTACGCTCGAAGTTGCATACGGTTACCGAAATGTAACAATCGATTGTTCAATACTACCGATAGTATCGATAGTTTCTGCATTTTTAAAAGCGATCGATAGTATCAATAGTTTGCTCGTCGTCATCGATTGATACTATCGATAGAATCGATGGTTTGTTCGCCGTCATCGATCAATACTATAGATAGTATTTAAAAATTATTGATACTATCGATCTAAATTCAGTAGTATCGATACTATCGATAGTTTTACGTTTCTTCAATAGTATTGCAAACTTATGACAACTACTTTGTGTACGAAAAACTATCGATAGCTAAATTACTATCGATAATAGTACCTTTACTATCGATAATTTCGGTAGTACAAATTGAAAACTATCGATACTATCAATAGTATTGAAACTATCGATACTATCGATCGATATTGTTACTGTTTTTCAAGGCTACGATAGTACCGATAGAATATCGATATTTTATACTATTGCTTGCGCTTGCAACTTGCAACACTAGAGCAGATACTTGTTTATACAATAACCAGTGTTGCCAACCGTACGGTAATTACCGTATTCATACGGTAATTTTATACCCCGTACGGTAATAATTATCGTGTGACAAATCTACGGTAATTTTAGGACTAGAACTAATAATCTTACAAAAAGTACGGTAATATGAAACACTCATAAATATTTGCAATAACTGAACGCGTTTTTTTCTTTCCGTTTCGTTTGACACACACGATCAATTCAATCGCGGCAACTTTGTTGCTTGTCAATGACAACTTGTCAACGAAAACGAATATGACTCTGCATGATACGAAACTAAGTGTATGTAGATAGATTTATTATTTATAGTATGTAATTTTATTTACTACTAGATTGCGCTCTTATCATAAATTACTTAATAATCGCTCCGGACTTCGTATTTAGGGGGAAAAGAGTGGAGAGGGCGAGAAGGAAAAGGTATCTTTTGTTAAAAACAAGGTGAAAAACCTATTAACGAATTACCGTTTTTTTTTGTATATTAAAATCGTTTGAAAATTCGATTTATTCGAAAGAAAAAATCAATGTCTACTCGATTATTTTTTCAAATCCGTAACTATAAGCACTAAAAATCACGCACAATATGTTTCAATTTTAAAAGTAATACTGCTTTTACATGAAAACTGAAAAAATCTCAAGTGTACGGTAATGGTACGGTAATTTAAGGGTAAATTTGACGTAATTCTGGCAACAAAGGTTGGCAACACTGACAATAACTATCTAATATGCGTGTGTTGTTTATCAGCCACTTATCAGCTAAAGATAAGGTGTGAGATAAGGCTTTGCGGTTATGTTTATTTTTATTTAGATAACCACATCAAGTAAAACAATAATACTCACAATTGCCACTTAAATTTCATTTATATATGTATCAAATTTACCAATTTCTACTCAGTTTAGTTTTGTATTTCACCAGAAGTTATTACCTACCTATTTTATAATTACGAAAAATGAAGTTTTGTGCGAATCTTACTTTTATGTTTACTGAAGGTAAAAGTATAATAGAGCGGTATGCCTTAGCCAAGGAAGCCGGTTTTGAAGCTGTGGAATCTGGTTTTCCATTTGGGCACACTCTGAGTGAAGTGATGCAAGCAAAGGACAATGCTGGTCTCCAGCAAGTATTGATAAATATCAAAACAGGTGAGTAGCTATCTGTTTTACGATCCCTTAATAATGATGAAAATAAGTTTTTGAAACTCATTTAAAATATATAATAAATTTATACTAACATATTTTTTGCAGGAGATCTTGCCAAAGGAGAATTAGGAGTAACAGCAGTCCCGGGTATGGAGTCCAAATTCAAAGATATGTTGAAAGAAACCATTGAGTATGCAACAGCCCTTAATGCAAAGAAAGTCCACATAATGGCTGGCAAAGTTGACAATGTGAGTGCGAAGAACTGGGAGACTTTTGAGAGCAATGTCAAGTATGCTGCTGAGGAATTAGCTAAATCCAACCTTGTGGGAGTCATAGAGCCAATCAATCAACATTCTGTGCCCCAGTACTTTTTGAGTGATTTTGGAAAGGGTAAGAAATCTAAAATTTAATAAGTACTTATTTTAAATGCATATGTAACTGTTTGGATAGCCTTCTATTTCCTTTGATAGCGATTCTGATTATAAACTCAAGGGAAAAGATACAAAATTGAGAATATTTTTTAAATAATAATATGATTGTTGCCCAAATTTAATATAGGTTCTCACTTATTTTATTTACCATAATTGTAACTTTTTTTTTATTTTAGCTGTGGATATAATAAAGAGAATCAACAGTCCAAACCTGAAGCTGCAGCTGGACATCTTCCACCTTCAGCACATCTGTGGAGACCTCTCCTACAACATCAAGAATTTGATGCCTTATGTTGGACATGTCCAGGTATGATTTCTTTCATTCCCTATAGATTTAATTCAGATAACTGGCAGATACACCTATTGTTGTCTTAATTATTAAACAAAAGAAAGAAAAATCTATATTTTTATTCTTACAAACCGAAAGCTAAATTCTTGTTTATCGAACATGTATGGGGTTTAAACTTAAATTTTCAGATAGCACAAGTACCAAACCGTAATGAGCCTGATACTCCGGGGGAGATAAACTATCCATATGTGCTACAGTTGTTGAAGGACAGCGGCTACAATGACTGGGTTGGACTGGAGTACAAGCCAAAAGGAAACTCTAAAGATGGATTGGAATGGATCAATAAATATGGATACAGTCTGTGATACAGAAATATTTAAAAATAAGTCTAAATGGTAATATTTTATTTGGACCGGTTCTATAAAAATAAATGCTACTGTTATTTGGTGTTTATTATTGCTCATGAACACAGACTATATAACAATAACCACGACGCTTTATGAAACTGGAAGCAAAGAAGAAAAATTATATCTTCTATTGTATATTTTCTCTTTGACTTTGCCTCCCTTGTAAACTTACCAAAATAACTTTTCGTAAGGTAAAATAAATTTCATTTAACGTCATAAATATAGGTATCATTTATTCATAATAATAAAATCGTCTAAATACATTATTATTATTCTTCAACTATTCTAAAACACTAAACTAAAAACACTTACAAACCACTCCTTAGCGTTTCCGGTGCAAAGGAACCTAAAACACTAGCCGCGTTTCCGCGCTGTATTGCTACATGTGGTTCACAGATGCATACATGTGGTTTACACACTCTGCAGCCCAGGCGGTGTATATCCTATTCGTCCCCACTGGGACGATTTTTAGTTTTGTGTGTTTCGATTGTCCCCATCGCGTCGTCCCTGGTGTGACTGGGTGAAAAATTAATTATTCGGTACAGTTCATAAAATATTACGTCACTAAATAGTGTCACTTTCCATTGATTTATTATTACTTATTTTAAAGAAAGGATGTGCATTGATTATTCACAACGGTAAACGAAGTATCATAGAAAAAGAAGCATATGCTATAATAGAAAGTCTAAAGAAATGGAGACACTATTTTCACGGACGTTCCTTTTATTTGATAACTGATCAAAAATCGGTAGCTTATATGCTCCAAAGCCATGCTAGTAAAATAAAGAATGACAAAATCCAAAGATGGCGTATAGAACTTTCTAATATAAATATGACATAAAATATAGACTTGGAAATTTAAATACTGTAGCACATGCCTTGTCGAGACATGTATGTGGAGCAACATGCAACAATCGCACCAATCCCTATGTCACCCTGGCATATCACGTCTTACTTATTGTTTAAGAAATTACCTTTTTTCAAGTGATGATGTCAAGAAAATGATAACTTTTTGTCCTATATGTGCTGAATAAATCCAAGGTTTAATAAATATACTGGGTCATCAGTCGAAGCAACTATGCCATTAGAGAGATTATCGTTGGATTTTAAGGGACCCTTACCATCATCAAGCAAGAAATATATTCTGTACTAACTGTAATTGACGAGTATTCAAGATTTCCATTTGCTGTTCCGTGTCCAGATATGAGCATCGAAACGGTCATAAAACATCTTACCGAAATCTTATCCGTTTTCGGAATGCCTGCGACAGCAGATTATAAAAACGGAAAAGATTTCAGTAAGACAACGGGAGCAACTTTTTTGTCAGCAGGCGTCAAGGAGTTCTTACACGAAGTTACAAAGGAGGAGTTTTGAAGAGCATATCCACTATAAGATCTTCACCTAAAATTCTTCAAGGTAATGGACTGGTGGAAAACTGTTCGTCTTGTTTTGAAAGACAAAAATCTATCTAAGTAGGTACCAATATGTGGGAGACATACTGACTCAAGCACTTCATTGTATTAGATGTTTTTTTTGCACTTTAACTAATACGACCCCATATGGAAGAATGTTCATCATCCACGGCGATCGTCTTGGGGTTAGGCCATGCATGCCGAAGTGGTTACAACCCGAATAGGGTCTCCTCAAGAAATCCTCAAATACCACCGCGACCACCTGCGTACCTCAAGGAGGAAAGAATGTCATAGAGTTGATGTGTTTAAAAGAAAACCGATTGTCAAGTCTTTGTCATATTTCTCACCTGAGATAAGAAATGTTATAATTATATGCTTCTCACTACGCTTGTAGAATGTAGAATTTATAGTAAAATTTAATAAAGCCTATAATTTTTGGCAACAATTTCTTTTTCACATCAAAATATTGCAACAAAAAGTTATGTTATTTGAATGTTTACTAATGTTTTTAAACATTCTAATTGTTAAAATTCTAGTTGTTACTAATGTTGGAACAAATTAGCTGGTCAAGTACGAGTCGGTCAAGTACCTACATCTATAAAAAATTTTGCTGTATGGGAGATTATTTCATTGTTTTTAGTGTTTGTTGTTATAGCGGCAACAGAAATACATCATGTGTGAAATTTTAGCTGTCTAGCTATCACGGTTCATGAGATACAGCCTGGTGACTTACAGACAGACAAACAGATGAACAGACAGACAGCGGAGTCTTAGTAAATGGTTCCTGTTTTTATCCTTTAGGTACAGAACCCTAAAAATACAATCTATATATCTCGTACAAACTAACTAGGTATGAGTACTTAAGTAGTAAGTGTCTGAATACCTATCACGCAGCTACTTATAAGAGTTATTTTACGTTGGCTTATCATTTCCGTTAATAGCAGTTGATTGTTAAAAATAATAGGTACCACATTACCTGACTTTAATTTACTTAATAAAGATTATCGTATTTTTTATAACGTTCCAAGTGAACACTTAGTGTGAAATTCATGAATTGGTAGCGAATTAGCGATATAAAGGGTAATTTTATTACTTACATGGAAGGAAACCATAAAACAACACAAGGGAACCAATATGAAAGTCGAAAGCTCCAAGTTAGATAGATGAAAGTAAATGTACACTTCAATGCATTCAACGAGAATACTGCGTAGTTTTCATTGTTCTGGAATGGTATCCCTCAACGTGTTCATAGCCAGGTATCGAGAATAGGCCTATTTATGACCTAAAATCTCTCTTTCACCCAAAATAAGACTTGGATGTGTCTTTATACCTAACTATTCCTTCCCTTACATCTGTAGTAAGGTCCTCAACCAATGCGTGATTCGCGATAAAAGTAGTGTTCAAGCGTAATCAACGATTTGCTCCTGGCTTAAGACCTTGAATTAGGTATGATGAGACTGAATCGCTGCTCAAACTGGTCATATGAACAAAACACACACACACACACAAACACATTTATCCTACCTCTCCCCCTTCATAATGAGTAGTATAGTTTATTCTGTAGTTGATGATTCTGTAAGTAATAATTAGTTTTAAACTTATTTTTTCCCCGCCACTCGTTCTAAACTGTAAGTGCTTTATTTTTGCTAATCTTTCTGATTACCCGCGATACAGGCTTGTGCCTAGTGCGGGAATCTTTTTTAATCATACAGTGTAGTGTTCTATCGTTAAATAAATAATTTTGTATTTTTTTATTTAGAAAAACTTCGCTAAATTTAAAAATAGTTACTTACCGAAAAAGTCCACTCGGTAGGTATCTACCTATACTTATTTTCATAAATCGAGATAGAAGCGCCTAAGTATGTTATTAGTAAACAGATTGATCTATCTAGATCTAGGTATGGTATCCATTTGTAGTCGTATCGTATCTACCTAGTTAATTTTACTTATCAATACTTAGGTAGTTTATCAGTCTATATTAAGCAGTGCGAAATATTCGATTGAGACTTTATTTAGAACTGTAATGTCTTATTGTTGCGTGCAAATAACATTATAAGGTTTCCTTGTATAGTTCTAAAGGGTGCTTAAGTAAGTACTTATAAGAAGTACCACTTACCTATAATTTCCCAGTTCACACACATTATTTTTCTCTTTATTTATTTTAAATATGATAAATTTATTTCATACATTTGGTCTTGTTGTACTTACTTACTTTAAAACAACTAAGTTGACAAAAACCCATACGGCTCACTTTACGAGTATGGTGAGGGCTGCCATAGCCAGAGGTGCCCACATGCACACCTACTTATTTCGTGCTTCGGAAGGCATTTTAATCCATAGGTCCCGTCCACAAATTGCTTAAAGCACTAGTCCCGGTGGTCATCGTTGTATGGCAGTCATCAAACTATGCGAGACGCATTTTTAAGCAAATTGCAAAGTGTGACACCACACGTTGGCCACGTACACACACGAAAAACAAAAAAAAGTCTTATATTTTTATGCAGCTATTTGAATACTTCCCTTGATTGATTTTACGATTTGTGTGAAAGCGGAATCAGCTTGGGCATCCTATGTTTTTTCTTATCTCCTAAATCAGCATTCAAGCGGAAGAACAGACTTCCGAAAAAAAAATTGCTTTTTCACACAATTTAAGACCTCGAGGCAGACTTCCTGTCTGCAAATAGGCCAGCGAAACGTGAAGACGACTAGCTGCATACTCATAAATAGGAAAAATACATTTAAGTTACTACAGCTAGCGTTACTATTACGTATAGTAAGTACTTATATCCCTCCGGGGCAGAGATCGGAATTGGGTGTGTGAAAATACCTAAAGTTTGCAGCGGGACATAATATGGAGCTGTTACAACCACTTAATTAAACCGTTTCTTACCTTTGAAACACCGAACTATAAACATTTACAAGCTGCTAATACAGTTCTAAATTAATTTTTGTTTTGTACTTTTCCGGTTAAAATTCAGTTTTTTAGTCCTAATTGTTCTTTGTCGGCCAAACACAGAATTATACATATCTGCAAAAGGCTAATGCGGTTTTTTTTTATCTGTATCTTAAGTTAAAAAGTTTTGCTACAGATTGATGCAACGAAACGAACATTTTCGCGCATGTAAGGGCGGCGTTCACTTTAATGGCGTCGCTCCGTTTTTACTTGCCCTGCTTACTTGACCTCAACGGAGTTAAATTCAGACTTGTTACTATTAGGTATTCTGTGACAGTGTTCGTCCTTCGTGCATCGATCTGTATTCAGGGGTTTACTATGAAATATAAGCAGAAAATTTATTAGAAAATATTTATTTCATTCATATCTTTGTTCTTACTTGAACAAATCTTAGTAAAACTGTTACAAATATACACAATTTCTTTTGAGCAATTTTTAAATCTAATTAACTGGCTATTTACATGCTATTAACTACACATTTACACTATTTATTTATTAACTATTTACATTACTTAATATATTTACTAGGTTTCCAATGATAGTTCAATATTTTCAGAAGGATCAACGTTTTCAGATACAATTTCCGACTCGGGAGCGTTGAGACCTTCGCCTGGATTGTTAAGGGAATTGAAATATATTACCATCAGTTTTTCTATGTTCTCTTCTTTTAACCGGTTTCTTTGTACATTTAGTATCCATTTGTAAGTGGAAAAGGATCGTTCAACGTCTACGGAAGTGAGAGGTGCAAATTTGTAAAATGATTCATGATCTGTTTCAATTCCCTTTTCAATATTTTCACACGTCGTTCTAATAACATCATAATCGGGATTTTGTTGTAAGACATTTTCTAATTTATTTTGTACAATTTCGTTAGAACTCCAATTTAGAGCACACCTAACATTGTCCAATATTTCTAAAGTTTCAGAAAGAGTCAGATTCATTTTTTGTAACTTAGTAAGCGCATTTTCTATAATCGAAAAATTATCTTGAATGAACTTTATTTCAGATAATATGTTTTCATTTCGCATAACATTTTTAGCGTTTGTAATACTTAAGGCCTCACTGCTATCTAGTCTATTTTGTTATTTAATTTTATTTTACATTGGAAATCTTTTCAAATTGTTTACTATAATATGTTACTGCTTGCAACCATGTACCCCACCGCGTGATCACAGGTTGCTGTGGTAACGGCAAGTCAGGGTACATTTCTTTTAAAATTTTTACCCTGTTGGGAGCCTTTAAGAATGTTTTTTTTTACATTTGCTATTAATATATCAACATTTACGTACTGCGAACGAACTTGTTCTGCAACTCTATTCAGTGCATGTGCCAAATATGTTACGTGAATCATGTTAGGGAAGTCTATTTTCAGTAGCCGTCCAGCTCGTTACATATATGCTACGCTGTCTGTACATAGCATGAGCACATTATTTAATTTTTCTTCAAAAGAATCGCCCCACATATTCCTTAAAGAATTCGTCACAAATTCTGACATCGTTTTTCCGAAACCTGACAGGCAATTAAGTACGATTTAGTTGGTAGATTTTTAATTAATGGCATTACCAATAAGTTTACAACAAATCTCCCTTTAAAATCGGTAGTCTCATCGAGAGAAATCCAAATTTTGTTATCCCCTATAGCATTATACACAGATTTTAATTTTTTGTTGAAAACGATGTCGCAATATTTTTTGCGTAGTATAGATTCCGATGGTACAACTTTTTTCGAACAAATGCAGCAACATGAATCACATAAATATTTATCAAAAAGCTTTATGAAAGCCAATTTATTTACTGCAGACCACGATATATTGCACAGTATTAAAACCTCTACAAAATCCAAGTAAAATTCTTCTTCAGGTCTCTGTCGTCGTCGGCCTTGATGTAAAGCTCCTTTGACATGACGATCCACGCTGCTCTTATGCGTGGCTGTTATTTGTGTTTCACATTTCGTGCAGAATATGAGGCCACTCGCATGATCGTAAACAAGTTCTGGAATTCACAATCCAGATTAATTCTGGCCTCACTCTAGACATTTTAAAAGCACTACTACGAAAACGTAGTCAAACTTGAAGTACCTGTAAAGAAAAGATACAATATTTTCAAACATTTACTAACATATCAATATTTTAGACAACTACATAGTTTCATTAATGCTTCCAATTATTATATTAGGTATACCCACGAATTTTTATGCAGTATGAGAAATTGAAAATTCGTCCATCATACATACAATTCTCAAAAAAACCAATGTGAAATAAGGCCACGGTTCTATCCCCAAAACTTCGGCCTATAAAGTAATAATAAGATCAATATAAATAGGCCAAGCCGAACAGGACTCCAAAACTTGAACTATATTTTTCTTAAAAATATGATTTCTCTATGAACTTGGCAAGATTTTTGTGTGAAATATTGATTTTAAAATCAATTTATTCAGAAAAAAACCTTTTTTTATCGATATTCTTGTGTTAAGTATCGGCACATTTCGTTTGATCAAGTTTCGTTTCATAACATTGTAAATTTGACCATTACATCCTAAGTTAAAAATGAAGTATTTCAATTATACTTACCAGTATTATTGGTACACTTGTGCGTGGTGAGGTAATACAGGTAATCTTCAAAATCACATATGCACACTTAAAAATAGGCGCAAGTCCAAAAATAAGCTGTATCCAGATCTGCGACCGACCAAAATATCGAGAATATTACACGTGTTAACTCAACAAGTTGCGTTGCAAGACTGCACCTGTTTATCGGACGGTTAAAACAATGACAGCCACGGGGCGGCGCGGGCGCGTGGAGGAGGGAGGCAGCAGACTGTTTTTTTTTTACCTGTTAAACAATGGATTAGCGTGGGCTTTTGTACCGCAAAGAACACAAAGCCTTTTTAACATTAGAAGAATATTTATCATTTCTAGGAAAAAACTCATATTATTGCATGTTCCGAACTCTGAATGTGGAAAGTAGTTTACGCACAACGTTCTTGCAATTGAAATAAATATTTTTAATTAATTTTTTGATGCAGTTCAGGTTTAAAAATTAAGAAAAAAAAAACCGACTTCAAAACTATGTAAAGACGCGAAAATGTTCGTTTTCCTTGCATCAATCTATAGCAAAACTTTTTAACTTAAGATACAGATTAAAAGAAGAAATTAAAACCTCATTAGCATTTTGCAGACATATAAAATTCTGTGTTTGACCGACAAAGAACAATTAAGACTAAAAGACCGACTTTAACCGGAAAAGTACAAAACAAAAATTAATTTAGAACTATATTAGCAGCTTGTTAATGTTTATAGTTCGGTGTTTCAAAGGTAAGGAACATGTAAAACAAATAAAAAACCGAAACTAAACCGGTAAAATCCAAAACAGGTTTAACTTAAGTGGTTGTAACAGCTCCATTTTTGTCCCGCTGCAAACTTTAGGTATTTTCACACACCCAATAACGATGGTTCCGGGGTATGTTAGACCGGGTGTCTGGATGTCCAAGGAGTCAATAAATCTAGATGCAATAAAAACCAAAAGTCATATAGTATATTATGTCTTAATGTCTAAATGATCAATATGTCCAGATGCTAGAAGGATTACATAGTTGTACATGCCTACCAAGGCTAAAAACTTAATATTTTCTTCCTTTGTCCCCTGGGTTAGTTGTGGCAGTGCCGCTATACTTAGTGCCCTCCGTCTCGTCCTATCTTGAGAAACGCGCTTGACTTCAGGCTATTCTTAAAAACAGCATTCCATGAAAGGCAAGGAGAAATACTTATGAAGTTTGAGGCCTTTATTTATAAGTGGCGGGGGACTCAAGCTCACTGCTCAAACCGTCAATATGAACACCTATTGTACAGGCCAGCAATGGGTTCGTGAAATAATTTTTGACACCTCGGCTATTGTATGAGAGAACGATATCGATACCAAGATCTTATCGATCTTACAAATACAGAAGATGTAGGCAGGTATAACAACGATTTGTTTCTTTTAGATGTGAAGGACATACGGTCAAACAAATAAAAATATTAATAAATTCTCATTAGAACTGTTGTAGTTACTGTCGTATGGGATTAAACTATAATACCTCCCTACTTATTGTTAATATGGATTAATCCATAATCATAATTTACCATCTTAATCTAAATTAGGATTAATCAACCATCTTAATCCTAATTAGAATTAAAAATTAACAACCTACTGTATGGCCGATTGTTATAGTTAACAAATATTAATTATAGTGATGCTGTTGCCATAAGTGATTCTAACAAAATAGTTTAACGTTAAAAGTTAACATATCACTGAATAGGTAGTAGGTAGGTACTTATACTATAGGTATGTCCTTATATTCATAAAATAACGTGAAGTGTTATAATCAGAGATCTCTATCATGAGATTCATGACATGAGTGATCTTGCGGATTAGCTGATGACATCATGATTGTGCCGAATCAAGAGGCTTTTGATTACGTGTTGCCGTGTTACGTATGCCGCTGCCTGTCGACCCACAGTTCACAATCAACCGTCGCTCGTTGGCTTGTGAGGGCTTGAGGTTTGCCACCTCCATTGTCGGCTCGTTTACGCACTAGCAAACACGCCTGCAAATTTGCTCACTTATCTTTTTTATTTATTACTTATCTGTGCTTACTATGAAGTGGTTTGTGACTTTTTGGTGTATATTTGTAATAAAAAATGTTTGGGCGTTCCAGACGAACACACCGCTTATTAAGAATGTGAGTAAATTGTTATTTTGCCCTTTCTCTTTTAAGTATAACAAAATATTGGTACATGAAGAAGGAAGTAGGTAATCAAAACAATCTCCACCTTAAATACCTTATACCTTAAAATCCTTAAATCATCAATTTTAAGTTATCATAATCATACTTACATACAAATAACCGTAACATATTTTTCGTAAGCTTTTTGCTTCTGTGTTTACATAATAGTTAGGTAATTATAAGCACTTTAGGTGCCGTGTGGTGAATGAAAAACGATTTGTCATCATCCCTTTAAACAGTCTTTCCCAAAGTGGGCGATAACGCCCCCTTGTGGGCGCTGGAGGCTTTAAGGGGGGCGGTAACGGGCCCAGAATAAAGTTGGGGGGCGCTGATGTGATTTAAGCAATGAGTGATTTATAACTTCAGCTATTTCATATTTTAAAATTCACTGAAATTAAAATCCTCTTACTACACAACATCCATTTATTAGTTCATATTTATATCCTTTTTTATTGTACAAATATAAACTAAAAATGTAATTAATATTTATTATTTTAATGCGTTCACAACGCTATTTATATCGTTAAAGGAATGAAACACTGAAAAAATTTCGTGTTTTAAAGTTTCGCAGGTGAGGTCCCCATTCCCAATACTCTTTATTATTGTAAAATTGTATTATTATTGCTATTTTTTTATTTAAAATTAACAATGTTGATTATTGTTATTTTTTATAAAAGATACTCTAATGTACTGGTGTATGTATTATTATTGCTCTCTTGTTTAGAATATAGGTTGAATTAAACTACAGGCAAAACAAATATGTGATTCAGGTTTTTATGGTGAAAAAAATGGGGGGCGCTACAAAATAACTGATTTTTTAAAGTGGGCGTTTGACAAAATAAGTTTGGGAACCTCTGCTTTAAGACGAAGTGGTAGCTAAAGCGGCGCCCTCATTTGAAATAAATTGTTTAAAACTAAACACGGTGATAATTAAAAATTTGATTTGTATAAATGTCTAGAAAGACATTTAAACTATTTTATGAATAACCTTTGATATTATTACTAATAGTCCGTCTGGTTTTAAAACTGTTTTTCGCCAAAAGTGGCCACTTTTGGCGAAAAACAGTTTTAAAACTAGACGGACTACCAATATTACTTTCGAATGTTATTCATAAAATAGTTTAAAGGTCTTTCTAGACATTTATACAGATCAAATTTTTAATTATCACCGTATTTAGTTTTAAACAATTTCTTTCAAATGAGGGCGCCACTTTAGCTACCACTTCGCAGGAGAGTCCAGCGTCATAGGTCAGTACCTATGTATATGTGAGCAAAGCCTCCAATTATTAGAAGAGGCCTTCAGCAGTACCTAGTATTTATTAAGGGCAAAAATTTTAGAGCATGTTTGGTCTGTAACTACGACTAAATACAAATCTATGCCCGATAAATATCTACTTATATAACTTTAAAAGGCATTTACCTATACCTTACTACTATTCTTTAGATATTCCGCAGCGACGGTCATTTAGAGGGGCCCTCGTGGTCTACTACAGAAAATGCCCTCTATTTCGTGGACATCACTGGGCAGAAGGTGCACCGGTTGGACGGATTTTTAGGAAACGTCACCACTAGGGACATCAGTAAGTCACTACATCACTGTTATTGCATTATTTTTATCCTATACATTACATACACAGACAATGGCCGAGAAACTCAAAGGCCGTGCTTCTTCTTCTTTTCGTGTGTGCAAGTGGTCAACACTGGTGTCAGATTTCTCAAGCTGCCTTAAGGCATCTGACATAGATTGACAACTGCCATTCGAAGATGACAGCCGGGTCCAACGGCTTAGGGTCGGTTTAGGCAGAGAGGAGCGCAGCGGAGAGGTTTTTAGAGTTCCGTACATAAATTGGAATTCTTATAGTAATCAGTCACTCGTGCGTCTGCCTGTCCGTCTATCTGTCACAGCCAATTTGCTCCGAACCGACTGGACCTAATCAGGTGTAATTTGGTAGGATGGTGAAATCCTATGACCCAAACACAGATGTGCAAAACTGCAAAGAAAATATTCTTTTTAAAAGAGCCAAATAAAAAAAAATGCAGACTGTGTCATACATCAAATGAAAAGGTTCGTTCTGTTATGAGGATCCCAATATAGTTTTGAATTTATTCATGAAAGAAGACGAAAATTGACCTTTCCATCCGGATCCCCTGATCTTCGAAACTACTGAGCCTAAGATTTTAAAAAAAGAAAATACTTAATACAGTTCATTGCTTGTAGATTATAGGAATACCTATAAGAATTATTCCAATTGAAAATAAAGTGGTGTACTCAATATAATTCCTTCACTTACGGAAAATCTTTGACATTGTACGGAACCCTTTCTACGCGAGTTCAACTGGCACTTGGCCAGTTATTTTGATTTGAAGATATTTATTATAATTTATCAAAACTAAAAACCGACTTCACTTCACGTTTATACTACGCGACCGATTTTGATGAAATTTTGAACCAAACCTGGCAAGTATACCCTTCTAACTTAAATATCTGTATGTTGTTAAGAAAAATTGAATCATACCCATTCTACTTAACTCATATTATTTTTAAAATGTGTATATTTTAAACTAACTCAAAGATTCGATAAAATATACAATCGTTGAGTTAGATCTCATAACACAAGTTTAATTAATTATTAAACAGTACAATAAGCAGAAGAGTTTCTTACACATACAAAAAAAGCGTTTAAGTTAATACTTACATATATGTTTGTTGTAAAGAGAGATTGAAACATAAGTACTTATTCTACTTGTAATATTTTTAAAATGAGTATATTCATCAAGAAACAGGTGTTCGCATTTTCACAATCAAAAACAGGCATTCAGTGATGTCAAACATACCTACGCAAGTTAACCTACCTACGTATGTTGACATTAATAACGAATACTTAACTATTAGGTTTACTTTTGGTTGGGGGCTAGCTCAATCTCTGTAGATAATTTGTCGTCCCTATACAATATGTAATAGAAACTCTGTCCGATCCCTGTAGGAGCAACTCAGACCGTCAATATGAGCAACTTCTCCTATAAGGGACCAATGCTTGAAAATCGAAGAAAAAAATGTCATTTTCATACATGCCGGGTCAGCCGAACACTTTTGTATGAAAATGTCCATTTTTTTTTTCGAGTTTCGAGCATTGGTCCTACTGGAAAAGTTGTTTATATTGACGGTCTGAGTTGCTCCTACAAGGATCGAACAGGGTTTTTGTTACATATTGTATATTTATTTATTTATTATGTTAAATATTTTGATAATGTGTACATTACCTAAGTCTCAAGTTCCTACCCATACACTATTAACGCTGCCGGAGTGATATGATTTGCATACTATCACCCTGACCTTACTCAGTACGCAATAGATCTATAAATAGGAATCGGTAATTAGGTATATCCTGAATATATGTAGACTAGACTTAATTGCTAGGTGTAGGTCATGAAAATAGAAACAAAGTACCTATCGAAGAATAGACGACCTCGGTGGTATAAAAGAATAGGTTGGTACATATTGATAGTGTATGAGGGTTGTTCCTGGTTTCCATTTCACGGAAGCGGAAGTAATAGTTTAAAAGAAGTTGGAATTGATCCTCTTTTTATATAGTATCAATTCGTCGCGATTTTCTATTTTTTTTTACTTCGCATATTATTTAAAGACGCCTAGACAGATTTGAAAAATCTTTTTTTTTTGTTTGAAACTTGTCAGGTGGTCTTATGTTATTAAAATCGGTTGTGTAGTTTGGTGGTAAAGTCGGTTTTTAGTTTTGAAAAATTATTATGTGTGTACTTATATGGTAAACTTACGATAGCTTAGACGTTACTATAAGCCATTAGTCTTATTGTTTGAGAAAAGCGCTTGAGCTTACGAGTGTCAGTCCGACTTAGATGTAGGTACCTACACCTTCCATTTGATTCATTTGATTTCTAGTGTTATCTAAAATAAATCGGTTTGTGAAACAAGGAGTAAACAATTTTGTACCAAAAACATTTAGACCAAGTTATACATTTTTATCATTCTATCTCGCCCTTCGTCCTTATAGTTGTGACCAAATGATTTAATTACAAGATAAAAGTATAACACGAATATCCGACTATGGCCAATAATTGCCCAGCGTGGCCCTACACCTGCAAGCTGGAGGACGTCGCTGATTACTGGGCCCAGAGAAATATTTAATTATGAACATCGACACGTTAAGAAGAAGAATGTATATTTTTTCAAAATTTACTCATTAAGACATTTGAAACGACTCTATATGGAAACAAAATTATAATTCTTTTGTTCCAATTTTTCGTATGTAACATTCATTATATACATTATTGCATTTAAATTGTAGCCTATGTTACCCAGACAATAATGACGAATCGATTGATATCTGTCTCATCATCAATGAAAATTGAATACTTAAGCAGTTCGAATGCTGCGGTAGAAAAGACGTATTTAAAAATATTCTCATACATATACAATTATACGTTATACCTACAACGTGTAACGGAAAAGGGGTATCAACCCGAAGGGAGAAAACATACTAATCAATGTGGACAACTTTTACAACAACCCTGATCTCGTAAAACAAAATCTTCACCTCCATACAAAATTAAATACCTACCGTGCCAAAATGTATGAAGGTGCAGATTTTTTTAGATTTCAGTGATGGTCCCATAAAGATGGATCAGGGATGGTAAAAGTTGTCCACATTGATATATTCCCCCTTTCGGGTTGATACCCCGTTCGTTTCTGTTACACGTTGTACATACCTACATAGACTGTTAAAATTATTACTCTTCCGTTTGGCTTTGCCGTAGTCGAGTAAAAATTGGACCAGGTTTTGCGCGAGCGGGGTACAAATTAAAAGAGATAATACCTAGTCATAACATGTAAAAAAAAAATATATTCAAATTTTTAGGCTATGGTCCCGTATCATTGGTGGTGCCCGTGGCAGAATTTCCAAAACTGGTGCTGGTATCGGTGAAGAGATCCCTCTTCTTTCTGCCATGGGAGAGCACGGAGGGAGATAAGTCTCTGTCGCTGCTCAGCACTGTGGACCACGGTCTGCCGGACAACAGGATCAACGACGGAAAGGTGGACGCTAGGGGCAGACTATGGTTTGGTAAGCGCTTATACATTTCGCCTGCTAGAGTACCTACAGGGGCAGAATAAATTAACTCAAAAATTACTCTTTTTATTTGACGTTTTAAGGCTTTGGGCACAAGTCGTTTGAGTCAATTTTTTGGTCAGCCTCGCGTAAGTCACGCGTTTGTTTTGTGTATTATCAGATTGCCCGTAAGCCCCATGACAATAATCATAATGTCTAGGCAATGTGATAAATAAAGAAATTCTAATTATAATTTATAACTTCGCCCAAATGAGCTGAGCATTATCCATTGTGATAATTGCATTAATTTATCACATCGTCCATAACATAACAACGTGGAAGGGACTTACTCGTAATAAATCGAACCACGGGCTATACATTATAGTTTAATGAAATTAAAATATAAGTCAAAAAGCAATAAAAAATTGGCATTGGCAAAATATGAGAATTTCGAATCTTTTTTGCTTTTTGACAGTTATTTTTATTTCATTATACTATAGTGATGTAGTACAGCCCGTGGTTTGATTTATTACGGGTATGTCCCGACCTGAGGTGTTCCCTGCACTGAATGTTTAGAATTATATTGTAAAAAGATATGTACCTATGCTCTAACTTGACGACATCTTAGTAACTTAGACCAAGTTAGGTAGTCATCATGCCAGGCTGTCATCTAGAGGTCCCGGGTTCGATCCACGGTCAGGTCAAGATGGAAAATGATCTTTTTTCAGATTGACCTCGTGTTTATCTATTTGTTATAAAATATAGTTTCGTTGAGTTAGTCCCTTATCACAAGTCTCGAACTTACTTTGGGTTTGTCTGTATATTTATTTATATTTTTATGATTCTGCAGGTACCTAAACTGAATTTCCTCTCTTTTTTTTACTCTCGAAAAGTACGGTTTACAATTTTTTATTAGGGTTGGGAACTTTTTACCAAAAATGTGTAGATAAAATAAGTAAGTTAATTATCAGAAAGCATAGTCTAGTTGAATTATACATGCTGACCTAAAATTATATTATTGCAGGAACTATTGGGAAAGAAGAAAACGGAGTAGTGGACCAAGACAGAGCATCTCTCTACATGCTCGACGAGCACAACTTTGCCAACCCCGAGATCAAGGTGCGGCCCGTCTCGGTCTCCAACGGCATAGCCTGGACCTCAGACAACAAGTACATGTTCTACATCGACTCGGAGACCAGAAACGTGGATGTGTTTGACTTCGAACTCGACTCTGCTACTTTACGTTAGTGTTGCCAGTATATACGATTACATTACAATCTGGTTAATATCAGCTGTAAATGTGGCTGCCACTTACACGTTAGAAGTAATAATTGCTAATTTAGTACGTGTTGTCTCGATGTTGCCATAGTAAAAAAAAACACGGGCTAAGCCGAAATTTCAAATTCAAGAACTTATTATTTTTTTAAGAAACTCATCTATTCGAGAAAGGTCAAACAAACAAACATACTCGTATGTACATAACTAAATACGTGGGGCGCACTATAAGTTTCCGGAATGAATATGAAAAAATACTATTAAAGGTACAAAATTAATTTATTGTTTTTCAAAATAATCTCCCTTGGCGTCTATGCACTTTTTCATTCGATGAAACCAGTTTTGAAAACTTTTGTGCCACTCCTCTGTGGTGACCTCTGAAACGTGTTTTTCATACTCCTCGACAGCCTCTTCTGGTGATGAAAATCGTTGACCGCGTAATTGGTTCTTAATTTTTGGGAACAGAAAAAAGTCACAAGGTGCCAGGTCGGGACTGTATGCAGGATGACTCATGAGTTCTACATTTTTCGCCTTCAAAAAGTCGTTTGTCTGTCTGGCCGTGTGAGAACTAGCATTGTCGTGGTGCAGGATGATACGGCGTTTACGGTTATTTTTACGGAGTTCGTCAATAACTTCCGGCAAACAAATGGTCGTGTACCAGTCACTATTCACTGTACGACGATTCTCTAAAGCAACAGTAGCCACGTGTCCAGTTTTATTAAAAATAGAAGCAATCATCCGCTTAGATGCACTTTTCACGCGCGCCACTTTGGTTGGTTTCGGCTCATCATGAAAGACCCATACGCTCGATTGCTGCTTTGTTTTGGGATCGTAGCAATAAATCCATGTTTCGTCACCTGTTACTATGTCCCACACCAAATTTGACGCACCTTCGTTGAATCTGGTAAGCATGGCACTGCACCAAGTGACGCGGTCCGTTTTTTGAGCCTCGGTCAAGTTGTGTGGGATCCACCGCGAGCACAGCTTTCTCACACCCAAATGTTTGTGTAGGATTAATTGTATTTGACTCATGCCTATTTCTAAGGATGCGCGAATTTCATGGTAGGTCACATGCCTGTCTGTTTCAATCATACGGCGCACAGCATCGATGTTTTTGTTGGTCACAGCGGTGGACGGCCGACCATCGCGAGATTCGTCACTGAGATTGATACGACCACGCTTGAATTCTGCAAACCAGCTATAAACAGTTGTTTTGCATGGTGCTTCATTGCCAAAAGCTGTTTCAAGCCGAGCGATGCTCTGTTGAGCTGTCAAATTACACTTAAAATCGTAGAAAATCATACTACGAAAATTTTCCCGAGTTAAATCCATGTTGATGCAGACACACAATTTTTTAAATGGCGCCACAAGGTAAAAACAAAAGACAGTCAGATGAAACAAACTGCATTCTACAGCCAAAGAGTTCTATTTTCAAATGTTGCAATAAATTTTTAAATATTTATTATGTAAGTGGCCAGTTCCGGAAACTTACAGTGCGCCCTATGTACAAACGAAAATATCAACCTGAGGGATTTCAAGTTACTTATACATATGAAGCGTCCTTAAAAGACATTCATTTACATAACCTAACAACATGCTCAATCATAGGAATTGTTTCTACCTAAATACAAGATAACATAATGTGGCACAGGGCGGTAATGGTAACACTGGTCCAAGTAAAGCTAAGATGAATAACATGCAAATAAATATTCAGGTAATCGAAGGACGCTGTTCAGCTTCCAAGCCAACAACGTGACCGGTGTGCCAGACGGCATGACCATAGACACGGACGAAAACCTCTGGGTGGCCTGCTTCAAAGGAGGAAAGGTAAACACATACCTAATAGAAGTGTGGAAAGGTACGTGAGACTGTGTAATAACAACTATTAACTAGTGGCTCTGCGATCTGTAGACCTACATCGCGAGTCACCCGACCAATTAAGTCTAGTGAGTGTCGTGGAAAATTTGGTACGAACCACAGATATACAAAGGGAAGCAGACCAAACATAACATTCTTAGAACGCGTGGATATTTTTCACTCGTAGCTTATAGCTAAATAATATATTTATAAACAGTTATTGCGGGTATCTGTATTCTAAGTACTCTTTCACATTCATAAAGAATATTACTTTACAATTTTTCTTTAAATATTACCAATTATGAGAAAGAAAAACAACAAAACTGATGTAGCTGGTTACGCTTCTTTTAATTTCTTGGACTCGGAAATGAAAATTGGCATGTTTCTTAGGAATGTGTTTTATCTGTACTAAAAACCCGAGTCCTAATTCGCCCATTTTAAAGGCGCATTCGCATACATCAGTAGCATAAAATTAGCGCTTGACGCAGACGTGCGTATTCGCTTAACTCCCCATTTTCCTCTAGAGACTTCAAATTTGTCACATAGGTTTCTTATGGGATTTAAGGGTGCTTTAAGAAAAGATTTTTAAAACTCAACCCCTAGGGTGAAACAGTGGTCCAAAGTTTTTATGGAGAAACAAGATAAGTTTCACCATTTTATTCAAAACTTCGCAAGAGTACTCCTGGCGGTAAATGAGTAAGTACGTGTTTCAGGATTTTTCGAAATTCAACCTCTAGAGAGATGAAATGGGGTAAAGGGAAGGCGGAACAAAGTCACCCGGGTCTGCTAGGCCTTTAAATCCCTACACTATAATAAAGATATTCAAACATTTTAACATAATAATTCATATGTTATAAGTACTTATAACAAAATTAATACCGTAAAAACACAAATTAAAAAGCATATTGGAACCATTTGTCGCGGGTTAAAACTAGTTCGCATATAAACGCACAGCTTCATCGAGAAGAAAAAGTTGTTCGGACAATAAAGTTAGTGGAACAAAAAAGACTACCACATTTTAAAAAATAATTCATAATGGGTGAAATATGATACTTTTTATGTTTTCCACATCGACATTTTGAAAATTTTTAAAAAATAATGAATCCATACTATAATTCTATATCATTTCCGAACCTTCTCACAAAAATTCACGAGAATCAGTTGAGAAATGCGACCTGTAGGAGAGAACAACCGCATAAACTGAAAGCCGGACAAAAGCATTTTTGGCCAATCTCGAAACTGAGACGATTCGCTCGCTCGGTCAATTAGATCTACATATATTTCTTAGAAAATTATTTATTGATAAATTTGATGATTGCATAATATTATCCGTGTGTTAGGTTTCCACAGGAAAGAATAGGTTCTTGACGTTCTTCCAGGTTTTGACACTTTCCATAAGGAAAATTAGCCATTAAATAAACCATAACGTTATCTAAGCGCAGGCCAAGTTTCAGCAACAGGCCGCGCGCATGCCGTGCACTATTTACACGAACCGTTTCGACCCACTTTTGACCCCCCTGTGTCCCCCTCATTGCCTATTGCAAGTACAGAGATAAAATTAAAACTACGTAATCATATACTAGTACTTAAGCAGTATGTCAAATTTCATAGATATAGCTTCAGTAGATCCTGAAATATGACCCTGTGAAAATAGCTAATTTTGGCGCTGACTGACTGACTGACTCACTGACCGGTAATCAAAACCTCTAGGCCACTTCCGTTATGAAATTTGGCACGCAGGTCGTGTTTTATATGTAGATTAACAACAAAATTAAGAATTTTAAGAAATCCGTCAAGCGTTAGTTGGCTCAATCGAATATCACATTTTTAATAAAAATATTTATGAACCAGTGATACAATGAGAATACGATGAGGAGGGGGAGGGGGTATAAAATATTGTCATGTATACATAATGCACAATATAAAGCTTATTATTACATACTGCTTACCTAAAAAATCAGGCTTCTATTGTTATAAATTACTTTCGATAGATGGCGCTAGCGGTATAATTGGAACGCGATATTGTGTTTTTCGTCTGCAGTATTTATGAAAATTTGATAAAAAATCGATGGGCATTTCTTTCTACTCTAACGACGTTTTGATATCTTATAAAAAGATGTACGATTTCTTGAAAAAAATGTATTGAAATCCCACCAAAAACATACCTGTTAAAAAGGGGGCCAAGTTCCTATCGGCTAATTGTTCGCCTAAAAAAGGGTTGAAATCCAATCCAATGACAAGTTAAGATGCATTTAAAAAAAAAAATTAAAATTATAGTACTTCTAAATTTGAACTTGGCAGGTTAATTTAATTATATAAATAGGTTCATCATCATCATCATTTCAGCCGCATAACGTCCACTGCAGGACATAGACCTCTCCCAACGATTTCCAAAATGACCGATCTAGAGCGGCCTGCATCCAGCGCTTTCCAGCGACCTTATTCAGGTCGTCAGACCTCCTTGTGGGTGGGTGTCCTACGCTTCGCTTGCCTGTACGTAGTCGCCATTCGAGAACCTTTTTGCCCCATCGGCCATCGGTTCGTCACGCTATGTGTCCCGCCCACTGCCACTTTAACGAACTAATCCTCTGGGCTATGTCAGTAGCTTTTGTTCTCCTACGAATTTCCTCATTTCTGATTCGATCACGTAGGGAAACACTGAGCATAGCCCTCTCCATAGCGCGTTGAGTGACCTTGAGCCTTCTTATGAGACCCATAGTAAGGGACCACGTTTCAGAGCCATAAGTCATCACTGGTAACACACATTGATTAAACACTTTCGTCTTGAGGCACTGAGGTATTTTGGACGAGAAGACACTGCGTAGCTTCCCGAATGCTGCCCAACCGAGTCGAATGACCTCTTCCTCGAAGCTGGAACTTCCTGCCTGGATCAATTGACCCAGGTAGATATACTTGTCTACAACTTCGAGTGCGGAGCTTCCAACAAATACAGGTAGGGGCGCGACATGGACATTCGACATTACTTTCGTTTTATCCATGTTCATTTTTAGGCCCACCTGTTGGGAAACAGGTCGATTTAGGTCTCCAAGCATAGTACTTAAGTCTTCCATCGATTCTGCCATGACAACGATATCGTCGGCAAATCGAAGGTGAGTGATATACTCGCTATTAATGTTGATGCCAAATCCTTCCCATTCCAGAAGCTTGAAGGCATCTTCTAGTGCAACGGTGAACAGTTTCGGAGATATAACGTCTCCCTGTCTTACACCTCTTTGCAGTGGAATAGCCCTCGTGCACTGCTCCTGTACTCGGACTGACATAGTGGCGTTACTGTATAAGCACTTCAACACTTCGATATACCGATAGTCAATACGGCATCGCTGGAGAGACTGAAGCACGGCCCATGTTTCGATCGAATCGAAGGCTTTTTCATAGTCCACGAACCCTAAGGATAACGGCCGGTTATACTTAGGGATATAAATAGGTTAATTTAATTTAATAAATAATATATTTAATTATAAAATTAATCAAGTGTTACGTACAGCACGAAAACCTGCCAAGTTCAAATTTAGAAGTATTATAATTTTAGATATTTTTTAAAATGCATCTAAACTTGGCATTGGATTGGATTCAACCCTTTTTTAGGCGAACAATTAGCCGATAGAAACTTGGCTACCTTTTTAACAGGTATGTTTTTGGTGGGATAATACTTACATAAATATAGGAAGGATTTACATGGCTAAATAAATAAGTATCTACATAAGGCAGTTTTATAAACCCGAAGACAGTAAACTTTGGGAGATTTTGAGAGAAGTAGCTAGCTCATCGAAAAAGCTGGATATAGCAAGGAGATGACTTTGCCCAACTATGGTACCTAAATGTGTGGGAAATCCACCTGTCCCAGCTAGTAGATGTGCTCCCACATGATTCATGTAGATTCGAAACAGCCGTAGAGCAAGAGAGAGAGACACGACAAGGGATATAAATATAATACATTTATTAGTCAGCACTGATAAAATTATTTAATTCAAGTTGCTGGTATCAGAGGTGGTGGAGGAATTAGTCAGAATCGTGAAGATGGAATGAATGTGTAAAAAATTTAGAAATTGAATTTAATATGAAATTTGAAAAGGTGCTCCCAGACATCAGTTATATAATGGTATAGAATGTCGCATAACATTTGTTGTCTAACATTTTATGACAAATTATAACAAAAGTTATAAATTGTTATTGATGTTTTATAACTTCATACAACAGAATTATGTTACACAATTATATACATATAGAATGTTATCGTGTTACACAATGTTTTATAACGTTATAAAACTGCTGTGTAGGAGCACCTAAAAGGTGGACAGAATTAAATGATGTAGAAAGGAGGTATGTAAGGACATGAAGGATAGGGTTTATTGCAACATCGTTACAAATGGCTAGGAAAAAATAAGTATAACAAACGAGCGATTAGTTCAGAACCTTATATGCAGGTCATCAAGATAGACGGGCGAGCAGGCAAGCTGATGGAGCAGCACAAGATCGAGGCAAGTCAGGTGACGTCTGTTATGTGGGGCGGCAAGGACCTCTCCACGCTGTACGTCACCACCAGCCGCCGTGACCTGACGCCCGCGCAGCTGGCCAACGAACCGGAGGCCGGCTCGCTTTTCGCCATCCAGGGCACGGGGGCTAAGGGGCTGCCGCAATACCAACTCAAGTTTACGGATGCTACGAGATATAGTGTTGGATTTATACCTCAAAAAGTTTGATGTTATTTTGATTTATTGATGTGATTTGGAAATAAACTTGTCTTATTATAAAACGTTCAATAACTTCAGTACTTAGTTTTTAAACCATTATTAACCCAATTGTTACGATCTCCTGACCGCCTGGGTACCACTTTCTTCAACATTCGGGTACTTTTAAATAAAACCTGGGAAGTCTTTAAATGTTCTTTATTCTGCATTGGTATCATAAATTATACAACATTTTTAAACAAAAAAAAACGCGCACACACGCTGCATTTTCCTTAATGTCTAAAATGACAGCTGACAGCAGCGGTGTTACCATTTTTATCACATTTTGGGTTGCCAGTATAATAAAATTACCGCAGATTTGGGAAATGCGAAAATTAAATTGAAAGTGACGGAGGAGAGATGACATGTGGGATGTTTTTTTCTTTAGGGCGCGCGCCGTTACCATAAGACAGCGCGATCTAACATCAGCGCAATCAGCGCAATTGATCCAAATTTCAAAGTACGTAATGCTACGCTACAGTACAACATGGGTCATTTTAAATGAACAACTTTGAATGTTAATAATATTATTTAAAATATTTTCCATATTGTTTCAATTTTATCATATCGTGTAAACCTAAAAACCAAAATATAAGTTCAACCTGCGCATGTGCGATAAAATCGTTATTGCAATTTCTGTGCGTATTTATCGTTGGTAACAGGTACGTAGGACGTAGGCCCTATAAATTTAAGTATAAAGTTTCAATTTCGATTTATTTATTTATTGCTCTCACATTGTACATATATTACACTTTCTACATAGTCACTACTTAAATTAGTAGGTAAAACATGAACTCTGATAGGGCATTGCAACAGAAAGCAATGGAACGGCATGCGGATTTTTTGTTAGTTTTTATCAATGCTAAAAGTAATTAACCAAATAAAGATCAATATGTATGGTAGTTTATAACATAAGTAAAGTCAAGTAGTTTTTATACAAAGTCAGTGTTTTATTTACTTATTTAAATACTTGCTATATTTGTTTATTTAAATATATTTATATTTTATTTTATTTATAATGAAATGTCATTTATTTTTGTATTTTTAAGTAGAAAGGTATTAGGTAGGCAAGGAATTGATCATATAAAAAAAAAAGAGTATGGACACTGGATATATTAAGAAATAACGCAATATTATTAGTTAACCTTAAACCTTTATTTGGTTTCAGATCTTCTACTAAAATAATATTAACTTGCGATAACAATCGCACGAACAAAAAACATCAACGAGCTGGTAAATAACAAAAGACTAATAAATATAAGTAGGTACTATAATTGTACATCAACACGATTTCACTTAAAGCCAAGAAAGTTTTCTGCCAATTCGACGTAGTAGATAGCCTGTGCGATGCCGAACAGCGGCGCGATCACCATCACTCGACAGGCACCGCCTTTGAACAGCGCTTTTAGGCCTTCATTCTTTATTGTGCTCCTAAAAAATAAGACCACGTAAGCAGCGCAGTAGTTTATAAAAATAACCGGCCAAGTGCGAGTCGGGCTCGTGCACAAAGGGTTCCGTACATTTATCTATAAAAAAATCACGTTTGTTGTATGGGAGCCCCACTTAACTACCTGAATGTTTTCACGTAAATTGTTCATAAAATAGTTTGAAGGGTTATGAGCGGTGCCATTTCGGTGTAATACTAATTTTAGTTATTTAGTAACGCAACTGATGTAAATTTGCACTGAATAAAATATTTTTCTTTCTTTCTTTCTATCTAGGGTTTGATCAAGACAAAATTATAAATGATACCTATCTCCGTTTCTTTTTAAATGATTTATTTCAAATGGCAGCACTGAACTCCGAGAAATTCAGGTAGCCCCTTAAATATTTATTTTATTCTATTTTTAGTATTTGTTGCAGCAACAGAAATCCATCATCTGTGAATATTTTAACTGTCTAGCTATCACGGATCATAAGATACAGCCTGGTGACAGACAGACAGACAGATGGAAAAGCGGACAGACTGACAGCGGAGTCTTAGTAATAGGGTCCCGTTTTTACCACTTGGGTACGGAACCCCTTAAAAATAACTGGCCACATGCGTGATGGGCCACGCGCAATGTAGGCCGTAGCTAAGTACTTATTCTGTGGCCGTAGTTATGAATGTAGATTTTGGTTCACGCCACTAAAAAACTTCGATTAGACATGGCTACTTACGTAAGACAATCAAGGATGCTGTTGTACTGTTTTTCTCCTGCGCCTTTGGTGAGGGTCTGCATCCTAGTTTTGATGACGTCGATCGGGGTGACGCTGAACGCGGCGACGGCCCCGGCACTAAGGCCCGATATGAATGAACGCCTGCGGATCATGTTTTGGGTTATCTACAGCCTTTGTCAAGGCTTTCAAGAATACTAGATGTTCAGGCAATGCTCGCACATTTCGGTAGCACGCGGATCGCGGACACATACTATGTAGGTCGCGTGTCAGCTGTTTTTACTTTATTTATATATTGAATCAAATACAAAAAACAACTGAGATAAAGGACCCGTCACAAGTTAAAAAAAAAAAAACTTGTGAGGTGTCAAGGGACACCCGGATGGAACGAAGTAAAATATAAATATAAATATAAATAGGTCTAAATTACATTCAAACTCTTTTCTGCGTTCTAAAATCAAGTTTTTATCTTCATAAATTTGAATGAACAAAAAGTGTCGTTACAACTTTTGGTCTTAATTTTTTCCGTCTAGCTCCCTTTCGCAAGCTCCTTTTTGAGTTTCATCAAAATCGTAAGAGCCGTTTCCGAGATCTTTATTATACATACTTACAACGTCTAACGGAAAGGGGGTATCAACCCGAAAACGAGTAATTATACTAATCATACTAATCAATGTGAACAACTTTTACAATGGGACCAATGCTTGAAACTCGAAGAAAAAGATCGACATTTTCATGGGTATGAATAAAAAATGTATATATTTCAAAAATTCTATTTCTGTGTATGACAAGTACGTCTTGTACGCAGACTTGCCACATGTCACTTTGATCGCTATGTCTTTTACTCTTGTGAGGTGACCGTTGTCATATTGTTTGTCGCACTCGACTATGATTTTCTGTTCATGTAGTTAAAAAAAATCTAGTTGTAGTTCTATAGCTTATCTTAAGGGGCTGTTGCTTTTGACCAATTACCAGAACGGTGGATGTTTCTTCGGGTTGGGGTTGGGGTTGGAGGTCTCGTTGAATAGGGTGAACAGAGGGAAGTAGATGAGGCAGAATATCAGCTCCCGCAGTGTGGTGGCGCCCACTCCCCTGTACAGCCCGAAGATGCCGCGGTCCTTGATCAGCCTGTTGGTCACCGACATCGCCGTTATCTTGGGACGGATCTTGCCCTCTACAATAAATAAAAAATATATTCACTTCGGAAGGGAAAAATAGAGTAAGAAAAATACCTTTGCCCAGCACTGCTAAAATAATAAATAAACAGCTGTCTATGACTGAGTTGCAACTAGGTACTTAAAAGATACTTTATTACTTAATATTACTTAAAAGTACTTACGTTAAATTTATGAAGGTATGATGGCGCAGACAGGAGACGATGATGATGATGAAAATTAATGAGGAGGTAATGTAAAGGCTAATGTACCACTAAATTAAAACTAGGTAGGTACCTACATGAAAATCTTCCTATCCTTCATAAACCGCCTTTTCGGATAAAGTCATTAAGGATTAATTCCAACCTTTTTTCGCTTGTGCAGCGACACGGCCTTCATCTTGCAGCTGAATCTTGAGCAGTTCCATGGGTGTACTGACCGTCATGCCCGCCGCTATGCCCGCCAACCCGCCGGCTATTATTTGACGATATACTGGTAATGTTCTGTGGAACAATTAAGTACTTATGAATCTTTTGTTCATAGATACTTATACCATAGAATAAGTACTTACGAGTACTTTATTTTGTCGAAAAATGTCTGTAGATTTGTATGAGTGTGTAGATATGATTTCTCGCCATCTTTATACAACGTCAGATGTCGGCAATCCCATAAAGGATTAGGCTCATATCATATTCGAACTTAAAAACTCGTTACCAAATTCCATTAGGTTTCTATGCTATGAAAGATACTCGAGTTATCGACACACATGGTATATATAATAAAACAAGGTATCTTCTTCCCGAGTAAAAAACATGTTACGTCACGATAAGTGTTGCCTTTGATTGTTCTTTTAGCTAAGTACTTTCTCGATTAGAGCATGAGCATTAAATAAAATTTTAACTAACTTAGCTAATTAGTATCTCGTGTGATTTAACTTTTTAATAATTTAAAAGTCGGTATTATGGATTAATAATTCGCAATTGGTATATAAAGTTCCAAAAATGCATTTTGCTCGGGTAATTCAATTAGACATAGTGGCAACACATCAAATTGACAAGTGTCATATTGGCAGCCCACTCTGTCATCGTTATCGTCGTCTCGCTCACTCTTATAGCGCTTTTTCGTTCGATGAAGAAATTACTGTGGTTTACAAACTTTTGCAGTGCGGTGAACTGTGCTTCATCATGAGCTAAACCAATAGTTGGCAGAAGGTCATTATAATGCATTATTCTTTTTGCATTTGCATATTATTTAGGAGTTGCAGTGATTTTTAAGCTAGTTCGTTAACGTCAAGTAGGTATGACGTGACATATTTGGCGTTTCACTTGCCGGCACGGCCCTATTATGAAATCGAAAGGACCAATTGACAATTATCAAGTGATACAAATATCCAAAGATAAATAAATGATTTTTGTATTTGCTTTTAACTTGTGACCGATCCAAATTGGACGGGATTTAAATCTGTATCGTAATTTGTAACATAGCCCATCAGGCTAGGTAGGAAAGGAACCAATACTGAACTGGGTTTCTTTTAACGTTATCTTCCCATCACTGGTCATTCCGAAACGATAAATGGGGCAAATCAAATAAAAGCTTGTAATAACAAAAAAATGTACAGAATATCTGTATTGCTTTTATCTATCATCTTTTCCCCACCAAAAAAAGTTTGAGAACCGCTGCGCAACTAATGACGTATGCATGTTCCTATTACATCACCAGCTGTCACGGGAAGAAATACCAGGCGAAGTTTATTATTATACTATGTCGACACACAAGTACAAGGAAACGCCGGATTTTTTTTTTGGACGAGCGGCGCCTTTGCAGTTCTCCGAGTCCAACTACTTGATAAAATCCGGCGTTTGCGTATACTATGTATTTTTGTGTGTCGATAACTCGAATATCTTTCATCGGAACCTTATGGAATGGTAAATGAGTTTTTAAGTTAGAATATGAGCCAAATCCTTCGTTGCCGACATCCGAAGTTGTACAGATGGCGTGAGTTCACAGTTCAGGTCAAACTACTTGTAGACAGTATTAAGAAGAAACCACAATTACCCGTCGGGAAGTGTCAAGTAGTGGCGAAACATGTCGTTGGAGGCCAGTTTAATGGCTTTCTCCGGCGCGACGAGCATGACGTTGACCGCCGCTCCCCGGTACATGCCGAAGAAGCCCCCTGCTGCGTACGACTTCCGGAAGCAGTCGATTCTAATGCGGATAAATGCCATTCAGTTTTCACGCCCCCTGAACGTAAGTGCCGCAACAGACGGGGCGCCAGTGGCGTCGCGTAACAGCTAGAGATCTGGGCAGTGGACAGTACTCAATCTACCCATTTGAGTATTTACTCACTAGATTTAATAAATAGAGTAAATAGAGCGTGCTAATATATTGACATCGCATTTGATGTCTGTTTACTTATTTTAATGTAAAATTACGTCTATGCACACCTCCCACCAAAAAATGATAATTAGTCAAAGAAGCCCATTTTCAGTGTATGATTAGTATGGTATTTTCATATAATTTAGCGTAGCATATGACGTTTACCTACATTTTAAGTATATTATGGCGTGTGCACACACTTTCCGACAAGAATTGCAAGTGTATACTAGATTTAAGTTTCAAAATTGTCATGAAAACATGAAATAATGAATAAAAATATGAGTCGCAATTCATATAAATCAATCTAGTACTCACCAAGTGGATAAATAAGGATATTCATCGGGTATTTACTCAATCTACTGAGTAAATACTCAAATGGGTTGATTGAGTATTTATGCATTGCCCATC
Organism: Acrobasis suavella; assembly: GCA_943193695.1. NCBI lineage: Eukaryota > Metazoa > Arthropoda > Insecta > Lepidoptera > Pyralidae > Acrobasis > Acrobasis suavella. Next base: position 40,257,569 of record OW971928.1, read on the forward strand.
ACTAGCTGTTACGCGGCGCAACTTGCGCTGCGTCTGTTAGTGCCGCAACAGACGGGGCGCAAGTTGCGTCGCGTAACAGCTAGAGATGGGCAGTGGATAGTACTCAATCTACCCTTTGAGTATTTACTCACTAGATTTAATAAATAAAGTAAATAGAGCGTGCTTATATATTGACATCGCATTTGATGTCTGTTCACTTATTTTGACATAAAATTACGTCTTTGCACACCTCCCACTAAAAAAATGATAATTATCATTTTTTTAACAATTTTGAAATTTTGAAACTGAAATCTAGTATACACTTGCAATTTTTGTCGAAAAGTGTGTGCATACGCCATAATATGCTTAAAATGTCGGTAAACGTTAAATGCGACGCTAAAATATATGAACATACCACACTAATCATACACTGAAAGTAGGCTTCTTTGACTAATTATCATTTTTTGATGAGAGGTGTGCAAAGACGTAATTTTATGTTAAAATAAGTAAACAGACATCAAATGCGATGTCAATATATGAGCACGCTGTATTTACTCTATTTATTAAATCTATTGAGTAAATACTGAAAAGGGTAGATTGATTACTATCCAGTGCCCATCTCTAGCTGTTACGCGACGCAACTTGCGTCCCGCCTGTTGCGACACTACGGCCCAAAAATTTTACGCGGGGTCGAATCACAGAGCTCGTTATCTATTTTTTAAACAACTTCCAAAATGGAGGAGGTCATCAATTCATCGGAATCTATTTTTTATATATTATGTTCAACGATTATACATCACTCCTAGACCGATTTGGAAAATTCTTTTTTGTTTGTTTGAAAGGTTATACTTTTCAGGTGGTCCCATAGTAATTTTATCAAAATCGGTTGTGTAATTAAGTTTTGAAAAATGATATATGTATACTTGTACAGTAGTAGACAGTATCGTGTGGTTTCCGGCCTAGAATAGGACTAATGCATTTCAGAAATTTTGGGCAACAACTGCATTCTCAAAAACGTTCGAGAGCCGGACATTTGGGCGGGTTCTGTGAAACCACAGCTTACTTAATCGTAAAAAGTGGCTTTTGCTTTTCCACTTCGTACGGTCACCATTAATATCACAGAAGTCTGTGATTAATATGCATAGGTATTATCTTGGGAATGAAAAAATTAGAAAGGGCGAAGGGATCTGAATACCGATAACGCGCTAAAATGAGAAGAACCAGTTAAGCATTAGCTCATTGAAGTAGTAGAGGGCAGGGCACATACCTACCGCGATAACTGATGGCCGAGGATGGGGCAGAAAGGTTCTCGAATGGCGGCCACGTACCAGCAAGCGCAGCGTAGGAAATCCACCTGCTATATGGCTACTACTAGCTTATTATAATGGCTGGTATTTTAGTTTATGGTTTATAAAAGGAAAAACATAATGGATTAATTTTTTTAAATCGATGTACAAAGTTATTTTGTTTGTCCTTTTGACTGAGTATGAAAATAGCTTCAAGAGACGACCTGAGAAAGGTAACAGGAAAACGCTGAATGCAGGCCGCTTCCGATCGGTCGCTTTGGAAATCCTTCGGGAACGCCTATGTGCAGCAGTATACAGGTAGAGCGGCACGAAACTCTAGCGCTGACCTTGCTTGCGCAGAAGTCAAAAATTAGTACCGTACCCTACCGTACCCGTACGCAGTATCCCCTCCACATGTCGCTCAGCGCTAAACTTACGTGCCGCTACGTGTACTTCCTACGGCCGATATGATGACGATGATGATGAGTTAAGAATTGACTTATACAGGGTCTAACAAAATATACTGAAACTATTTTAATGGTGAATTCGGTCCATGATACTGAACGACTTTTCCCAAGGAACATATATTAAATTACAAAAAATAATAATTGTGGGCCTTCCATACATGTTGATCAACTAATCCAAGTTTGTATGAAAATCAAAAATATATTTTTCATATTTCGATAAACGTTCCTTGTATTGGGAAAAGTTGTTCAGTATATGGACTGAATCTAACCTTAAAATAGTTTCAGTACTTATATTTTGTGAGAGCAGATAGGTAAGTGTATAGTAAAATTGCTATTTTAGGGTTAATTTAGGTTTGTATTCTTCGACTGGCTAAGACCTTAGAATTAGACATACATATCTAAATAGACATTCCATTCTTACATGTTCTTGTATTGCTTTACGCCATTGGGTCCAGTAGTTTGATTCTGCAATCGAGTTTTCACTAAGTCTATGGGAAACACCACAGACACGCCGACGATCCCCGCAATTGCACCATTTATGACTTTCGGCAAAACACTGAAGGGACACAGAATTTAATATGCCTATGTAATTAGAGACGGAAAAGGAAAATGTGATGAATAATAACAAATAGGTGCAAATCACACCGATAGGGCTACCTGCAAAGTTTAAACTTGTAATTGTATATGGGACGGTTTAGCATGGGTATGTACTATGTATATTGTACAGGGTGCGGCGGGGAAACTTGCTGATTTGTTTTCCCTGCCAAGTATCGAAGTAGGGTAGGAAAAGAGCGAGAAGAGTTTCATTCGAACGAAATACGAAATTTTATTACCCGCATGGTGAGTTCGCGCCATGCGTTGGAGGACCAACGAGCAGCGCGCATTGACCGTCGAGGCTTTCTTTTTAACCAACTTCCAAAAAGAAGGTTATCAATTAGTCGGAATCTTTTGTTTAGTGTTTGTTCAACAATTATTCGAAGACTCCTGGACCGATTAGGAAAATTTTTGTTTAAAGGGTATACTTGTCAGGTAGTACCATAGAAATTTTATCAAAATCGGTTGTATAGTTGGAGGGTGAAGTCGGGTATTAGTTTTGAAAAAATATTTAAAATGGCTGTTCCATTGTCGCCACTCAACACTACTCAACAGTTCTCGCTTCAATGGTGCTGCAGGTCGTTTCATGACTCATGACACAATAAATTGTTTTGTGGTTGAACACATTAAGGGCGAGTAGAAGTGTGAAGAAAAGTGGATCAAGAGGTCGGCTGGCTAGCGAGTGAGGCAGTCCTTTTTGCGCTCTCCACGGTGTTTCTCTTGTTTGGCCGGCCCGCTACCCCGATTTAGCTTCCTGATTTTTCATGGGGTTATCTGAAATCAATTGTTTACAATGACCGTCCAAGGAGCCTACTTCACCTGAAAAACAATGTACTTACCATGCCATCGCTCACGTTCCCGTTTATTTACTTGGAAGAGTTGAGCGAAACTTCACACGTAACTCAATGCATTAACAATGAGCGGTTAATTTACAATAAAATTTAAATTAGTGACTTCGCTCTACTACTTAATTTTTTATTGACCTTTCGAATCAGCAAGTTTCCGCACCGCACCCCGTATTATACACGTACCTAAATCTTCCAGGAAAAATGCTCTACATACCTATTAGTAAATACGGCGTCAAAACGACCCAGGTGTTTCTGAGTTTACCGAGCAGACATCACTTTATAATATCTTGTATAAGAGCGGCTAATAAGAAAGCCACTGTATCTACGACTCACGTGCTAGGTCTCTAATATACCAAATGCCATATGGCGTTTACTCAATAGTGAAAAAATTACTAACGAAAATGATTGAACTGGAGCCAGTCGCTTCGTAGATGATTCACTAAAACAAAGTTTTAGGCATAATTATCACTAAGCATTATCATTAGGCAAAAAGTTTTGGGGCTAATCATCATTAAGAATATTTATTATGCCTATATATGAATGTTTATGCATTTAGTTGTGACTATGTGCGATATCAGAGGGATGATAGCAATAGGCTACCGTCTCTAATTTAATTCCAGCCACCATCACAATCACTTTACATGAATGTAGCCTTTAGGTCTTATGGCCCAAGGCACTATCTACCACGGCGTAGACAAGAGGGAAGGAATAAAGATTTAATTATATATGTATCTATTATTACTTGTACGAGACTAAAAACTTTTATGCTAAAGAGAAGTATACTGAACAAGTTTAGCTAATGATGCTTAGTGACATTATGCCTAAAAAGCTTATGCCTTTCGATTTGGACCCGCTTTCTTCTTATCGGATAAGTAAATTAGCAGCTTAGCCCCTAAAATAAAAAAAATAGAACTTATAACTACCAATACTCATTTCAATTTGTAGACCTACCCCGCATTGCGAAATTTTTATTAGATACCTTACATTACATTTGGCGTTTTCAAGCAAATTAAGTATCAAATGGTGTAACCTTAGATAATTTAAGTGGTATGTTTTTAATGAGAAATATAAATTAATACCACAAGAAAACACACTCACGTTACTGTTTGACAACTTCTTTGTATGTCCTTTTTCCCAACTTATCTGGGGTCTGGTCTCGTACATTGTAGCTTATTTTTTAGTTATTTACCTACTACCTTTATCACGATAAAATGATAGAGGTGAACCTTAACACAGACATATTCAACATATACATTCACACATGCACTATCATGTCTTAATCACTAATGAGGTAGACATATTCAATCATCAAAATCATATTAGGTATATTAAGACAAAGTTACTATGTACCGGTATGCAACAACCATATTTTATTTATTTCTACAAAAATAATTCAGAAAGTTCAGAACTGCTAGCGAATCTGCCATTTAGCTCATCAAACTTGCCATGGCAGAAGAGTGACAGCCAAAAACTATGCGAAAAGATTTGAAAAAGATCGTGTGATGAAAAATATTGTCTATGAAATCTCGGATGTTTACTCTCACGCGCTCATCAAATTTAAATGTAATAAAAAAGTAACAATTTTATATTCTTTTAGCCTGACGTTTCATCACTAGACCAGGGAAAGACTTTTTAACATTGTATAAACCCCTTGGGCGGTGATAGACTCGAATTAGATAATATATAATTCCTCCCTTAAGCCACCTTGTAGGTAAATCATGCGCCATATTTCTCGATCTTAGCCTTACTTTTTAGCGCTTGATACGACATGAGTTGACCCATAATTGGTCAGAAGTCCTGGTTTAATTTCAAATTTACATACATATTTACATATTATTACGCCTGTTTTCCACAGGGGTAGGCAGAGACTATGGACCTCCACTTGCTACGAGCCTGACAGACCTCTTTCGCAAATACAAATATTATAATATTTCAAATTTGTAAGGGATGTCTACACAATAAAACATGTAATCGGTTTTTATCTAGGGACATTTATTTTAACATCTAGACCTATTTAACAAACACATTATTTCATAAATACTCGCTGATAAACACATTTCCCTTCATTTAGCCGAGGTAACAGGCAGAGATTACATTGATTTTGTTAAATAATTGACTTTGCACCAAAGTGAACATACACTACACATTAACATTCACAAGCTGAGGAAGTACTGGAGAATATTTTTATTATTGTCTCGAAACATGAAATATCGAAAATGTATGATGACACGATTTTATATGATACCAATCTATCTATTTAGTTGATAATGCTTCCATATTGAGAATAACTAAGTAGGTGTATCTAGAATCTATCATTTTAATTTAATGTGAATAAACAAATAAATTATGATGAATAGGTACTTAATTGATTTAATTATCATCAATGTCGCCAAAGTATTATGAATTTTCCATAAAATTGTCAGAACTGAATCAAGGTCTGTTTTGCTTTAAACACCTAAAACTTTATTACGTTTTAGACATTTATACATTGACCAAGAACTATATAATATCTGGGAGACGAAAGGTTTCTACAGTATGTAAAGTACATTAATGTTATTGTTGTCCTCTTTTATTAAATATATAATTATGTATATATTACTATAAGGTCATGACAAAATGTAGTTTAAGCCAATAAATACTAGTATCAAAGTTTATTTTCAATGCAAGAAACGACATTTTACTTCATGTACATAGTTTCCTTCTTTGTACCTAATTTCAAATCTATGACTGAGTTCCTCATACTATAACAATTCGAATCTTAGCAAACAAGTTATTATATTGTTATCCCTTGTTTATATTTTGAACCACTTCGTCACACGAAAATTAAAGAAAAGAAGGATTTCCTGAACGGACAATAAAACATTTCGCAACAACCTTGAACATACATTAGAAATACATCTAACAAAATATACTGAAACTTCTTTAAGGGTAGATTCTGTCCATGATAACAACTTTCCCTAAGGCAAATAAATACATGCAAAGTGCCAGGCCGGCCGCACACTTTTGTATGAAATGACGATATTTTTCGAGTTTTTGTTACATATTGTATATTTCATAAGAATGTAAGTATTATCACAATTAGGTATATGTGTAAATCGTTGTAAAGCACAAGAATTTATGGCGTTTTTTTCATTTAATGCATAATAAATAAATAATCACATTCAAAGTTTTTGTAGGTAAAATATACGTGAGTCTTCAGATATAAGTCAAACCCTATGGATAAAACAAATCTGATCCACTTTGATTGTCAGTTTTCAATTGCCTTCATCGTCGCATTTATGAGAGTAGACTATTCTTAGTTAAAACATAACAAGTATTTAAATTGACATTTACATTTCATTACAACGCTATCTATAATTCTCAATTTTCATAGTTATTGTCATTATATTAATTGAATAACATCAACATCGATCAGCATACATTTTATAAGCTAGTTAAAATTTAATTAAAATGCATTGCACATTAAAAAACAATTGTTGTAATATTACTTTCCTCTATGTAAATTTTAAGGACGTATATATACTTATATTCCCAAATATGTTTTTCAAATATATTTTCTTTATCAAATTAAGAATTAATTTGAATATTCCATGATAATTCTAAATATATCCCAAAGAAATAACCATCACATTTTTTTATGGATATTCACGTACTTGCAATAAAATGATAAAAAAATCAATTTAATAAAAAGAATATGATCGCGCTGCAAAATAAACGTCCTAATTTATTGGCAAGTGTGCAATATCGTTTAATACAATATCTTAATAATTTACGTACTAATAAAAATTGCAACAATAATTAAAAATAACCAACAAAATACATAATATCACTTCAAACTATCTCACTTAAATTATAATATTTGAGCTAAGTTGTATAAAGATATAGGACATTGTTTGAAAATGTACTCCGAGTCTGAAATATTGCCCGCAATCAAATCGCATAATATCTACACAATAATTAAGATACGTTTTAGGAAAAAAATGCATTACTATTATATGTAGAAAAACGGCCTTTACTAATTGTAAAACTCATTAACTTCTCATAAAATTAACTTGATTTACACCTTCAAAAATGTATTACAAAGTAGCGAAAAAAGATAAAAAACATTTAATACAAATTGGCTACTTAGCCAATAAATATAATAAAACACGTAATAAAAATAAATAGTATAATAAAAATAAATTATCGTGACAGGCAACTTGACTACACAGGTCTTTCCGACGCTTTTTTTTAGAAAGGGTTGACGCCGAACAGTTTTAGTTTTTAATTTATATAAATAACACAAAACAGATTAAAAGCAGACGAATGACAGAGGTCGCGTAACCAATAAGTATTACGAGCGAGTTTGTCACCTGTCACATGTCAGTTGAATTTCACCACACATTTGTTCTCTTTACTTGGGACTACATTATTTTATTTTTACTTATTAGAGGTTATTTCGTCAAGTCCGTAATTACCTACAGTCTGCATATCTGGAAAACTATCAGTGTCTTGGCAAATTAAAATTATAACAAATATATCAAACCACATGGTAGTTTAGTCATAGACGCTTAACAAGACGTTCACTTGAGACCTAGGAGTCGTTCTGCTATACCCAGGTAGTAGACGGTCTGAGCGATGCCGAACAGCGGCGCGATGACCATCATACGGCAAGCCCCGCCTTTGAAAAAAGCTGTCACCCCTTCGTGCTTTAGTGTTTGTCTGAAAACGACAAGACGATGGAAGAATAATTCACCGTGTAGTAATAGTATAACACTGGTTTTGTGCGAGGCGCCTAAGGAAGGTATACATATAACAGAGGATAGATAACATCGCCCTCTGTGCAAATTTTTATACCATCTACGGTGAATCCACCTTTAATTTTACAAATTAGTAGACATCGTGTAGCCCGAAAATGAACGTCCCTCCACAATTTTTAACCGCCGAAGCAAAAAGAGGGTTATTATAAGTTTGAGGTGTCTGTGTGTCTAACTTGTGTAGTCGAGCCCAACTCGCACTTGTCACAGTTTTTCATTTATTGCACAAGAATTTGCCTTTCTACTACGAATAGAACAATCTTATTATTGCTTTTTCATTTATTAACCTCCGACGGAAAAGAGGGTGTGAGTTTGACATGTCTGTGTGTCTTGTATCCGTGTATCTATAACTCCTAAACGAATGGACCGATCATGATCCTTGTTTTTGTTTGAAAGCTGACTAGACGGTTCTGATAGCTACAGTTGTAGTTGTAGGGGGTTAATTAAATTTTTAATTTCATTTCTTGAGATTATAACAATGTATGGGAGTAAATACATACTTCTTCTAACATTTTAAGTGCATGCTATTTGGCAGTGGCATATACAGCCATTATAAGGCGAGATGAGTTTGTTATGTATGGAATGACACGTCCGCTATTGCGCGTTCGTGTTATATATGCACTTGATGGTCAACAGAACTGGCGGTTTGGCGGACCAATGACAAAAAAAATCGTTTGAGAATAAGCACCCATTTTGGTTTTCAGCGTTAAAAAAAAACGAATTAGGCGCACGAGTTTTAAATTAGACGATCTCTACTAGATATGAAATAAACAGAGACTTACACAATACAATCCATAATGGAGGAGTACTGGCGCTCGCCGCTGCCCTTGGTGATCGTCTGCATGCGAGTCTTGACTACGTCCATGGGGTTCACGGCTAACGCCGCCGTCGAGCCGGCTATGCAGCCCGCCCCGAACGACCACCTGCACGAATGAAACCTCCCGTGTATATTCATCATCATCAGGTCTTTTGCATGATACTCTCCGAACTACTAAAGCCATACGTGGCCAGAACAGCCAGACAAGCCGACACTCTCCTGGCCAGACGGGTTGGAGAGGACTCATTGATGTTTATAAGCTTTGTATAGGATGTATTGTCGCCTTCTACGACATCCACGAGAAGACGTAAAGTGGTCCAATTCTATTCCGCTGGAAACCATCCGGCGATATTCATGTTTATTATTGTTCATCAATCGTTTATTATCTTAGTTAGCAAACATAAAATGGCGACATTGTGATATTGTATCTTAATTAAATAGTGAAAGTCGATATACACATGTTTTTGTAAAAATCATGGACAAATATTAAAACTGGGATGAGCATGAATCAAAGTTAACAGATATATGTATGTTCTGAATCGATTGCGTGACACATCATTATTAGAAACATCTTTAACTGAATACCATGGCCTGAATGCGTTAGCTCGGTGCAAAGATATGGCTTGCTGCTCAGGGGTAATAGTACTGTTCACTTGAGTCTAGCTTCCTGGTACAAAAGTAATGTGCGCGTCAAAAAACATCATTTTTATAAATAAAGCAAAAAGCACTGCTTTTCCTGTAAAATCAACTGTACCCTACATGCACGGAACACAGAAATAAGTGGAAGTGCCAAGTGGGCGTGGCGCGCGTGTCATAATCCGGTAAAACTAATAATCGAACGACTCCGTACATCAGTCGTTTTCTAGCACGTGTTGAGATCGTTTTGTCCGCCCGATCAACAATTTTTTCGCTAAATATGCCGTGTTGTAGTGTTTCAGTATGTAGAAATAGCAGTAAGAACAAAAATAAAAGTAATGCAGGTGTTTCTTTCCACCATTAAGTACGATAACATGCATTTTCTTTAAGAAATTTACGAAAATCATTCTGGTACGATCATATTAACTAGGTACTTCTAGAAAGTTCGTTCCCGTAAGTTGTCGCTACTCGATTAGTGATGTACAGATTTTGCTATTCGGTTAGTGATGTACCAATTTTGTCAATAAAATCTCGCTACTCGATTAGTGATGTAGTCGAGTCGAATGCAGATTTTGTCGATAAAATAAATCAAAATTTCAGGTATAATTTAAATAGAATAATGAACAGGGAATAGGGAGCAGGGAAAGGGAACCATTTTCGACATAAACATCGACATGGCTGACAAAGATAGATAGAGAATGATCGATCAACGCGCAGCTGAAACCGCAGGGTCTAGAGACTTCAAATTTGGCACATAGGTTTTTTATAAGGTCTAGGAGTACACTAAGAAATGATTTTTATAACTCTAAAGTTTGTATGGAGTGACAAGATCAGTTAGACTATTTTATTCGAAACTTCGCAGAAGTACTCCTGACGATAAATGAGTAAGTGTGTGTTTCAGGATTTTTCTAAATTCAATCTCTAAGGGGGTGAAAGGGAGGTCCGAACTTTGTATGGAGAAACAAGCTTAACCATTTTGAAGCGTTTGTCGCTCTCTCTCGGTCTAGCAAACGATGGGGACGGGAACGGGAACGGAAAGAAAACGGGAGAGGGAGGTTTGCCGGGTCTGCTAGAACTTTAAATCCCTACGTTATAATAAAAATGTTATATTTTATAAGTATTCAAACATTTTATCGTAATAATTCATATGTTATCACAATATTAATAACGTAAAAAACCAATTAAAAATCCTGTTAGAACCATTTTCGACTTCTACGTGGACGAAGTCGCGGGTTAAAGCTAGTGTAATATAAGTAATTTGAAAAAGTCTCCATTTGTATGGCAAAATAAGATTCACCATGCGAAGATCCATTATTCCGGGACTCTTAAATTATATACCTACATATTCAATTTCAATTGAATTGGTTAGGTATTTAAAGTGTGAGTAAATAACAGACAGGTTTACTTGAATATCACTTTAATACTAGTAATGGATCTAAAAAGTTATTGACACAATTCTCTGTACTACTCGTAGTTTGGGTAAAAGGGACAAAAGAAAATAAATAGAATGTACCATCTGCTTCTCTTCCCGCGCAGATTGTAAAAGCCGATCGAGAGAATAGGCAAAATGGCAAAAGAGAAATTCATCTGCCATTTCGGCCATGCGGCTAGCAACCTATCACTATTTTGATTCCTTTTCCCACTTTCTCGCCCGCCGTCACGCTAAAAGTAGCCTTCGGATCTTGCGGCCCTGGGCGCTTTCAGCTTAGAACCGCAAGACTCAACATGCTCTGTATGTTCCATTCCATTAGGGATTTAGATCGCTACATTCGCTACAGGGATAAAGACGGATTTTTCATGTTCTCAAAATAATAGATCTTTAATTATTTGAGACATATAAAAATTATAAATAAGAAAGTTACGCAGAAGAAGTCGCGAGTGAAAGTAAGTGTTAAATAAAGATAAGAAAATTCGAAAAAAATGCCTTTGCGTCGAATGATATCGATACTGTTAATAAATATTAATTAATGTGGACATCACTATTCGAGTAGCGCACCTGTCGGCAAGTAGCAGAATTATTTCGTAGCTTGGGATTCAAGTGACGAAAAAAATCTGCTACTCGACGATAGATGGCGCAATTATCAGACTTTTTAATTTGAGTTAGACAGTAAATAGCAAAACGTCTAAGTACTTTTTTAAACCGTAGCAAAATAAACCTTATGCTTAAGACTTAATGTCGTTTTTAAAATGTAGGATCTATTGACTTAGGCCAATATTCAAATAAATATATTCGACCAATCAAACGAATTTTTCGTATGTGTGCAATATGTGATTATTGGTTTATTTGTGTGAGTTTGGCGACACAGGTTTCTTAACTAATTTAGGCCCAAAGCACTTCCTCCTATTTCTCTGTTCCGTGCCTACATGTATAAAAATGTACTACTCTCTATAGAACTAAATTTAAACAATCTCACCAATACCCTGTAGGTTCACCGGGCAGTCAGGGGTAGTTCCAAGTGGCCAAAAGCGTGAAGTAGATGTCACTGAAGAATATGTCTCTAGTGGTAATGCCCTTGCATAATCCGAAGATACCCCATATTAAATATAAAAAATTAAGAAGTCTCACCAAAATGGTGTTGGTCCACCGGGGCTTTCTTTCGGCCCGAGGTCGTTTAGCGTGGCGAACAGCGGAAAGTAGACTACGCTGAATGATACGTCCCTAGCGGCCGTGGCGGTAATGCCCTTGTATAATCCGATGATACCGCGTTCTTTCATTAGTTTTCTTGTTAACTCCATGGCGGTGATGCGTTGGATTTTTCTACCCTCTGTTGACAAAAAATGTGTGGTTTGCTGTAATTACTTTCGAACTATCGTGTTGTATTATCATTTTTATCAAAATCTGGACTTTAGGATAAAAAATACCCATTTTATTAAAATTGTGTTGAAAATTAAACAATAAATATTATTCACGACTTTGACATAATTATCGTAAATCCTTCCTTAGTATTTTTATTTTAAATAATGTCCTTATGAGTCATGATATGGGCCACAACACAATTAACAGAACTTTTTTTCCCCTCTTTTTGCTATTATTGTCTAATTTAGATATAAATCAATCAAACATTGTAAGCTATGTAAATTAATCAAATTGTCCTGTTGCCTTTTTGAGTAAAAGTTTAGCCCACTAAGTTTGTTATAAGTAGCGAACGCAAGGCGACGCTGCAGTCTGTGAATAGCTAATACCATCATGGTATATACGAGGTACCAGTAGAACGTGGCAGTACAAATAAACACAGCCTGGGTACCTCGAAAAATCTGACACCAGTGTTAGTTATGAACAAATTCGATAAGAGAAACAGATGCTAATACCAGCTTTGGCCTGCGCGGCGATGCGGCCCGCGTCCTGCATCTGGATCTTGAGCAGCTCCATGGGCGTGGTGATGATGATCTGACACGCGCCCGCGCTGCCGCCCGCCACCATCTGTCGCACCATCGGCAGGGTCCTACAGACGGTACCTCTTCTTACAAATAATATTCCAGGTTCACTTTGTATTTTCTATGTCTTAATCGAAAATAATAATATTCTTATAATCATTCTCTTAAACAAAAATCTACTTACTATTTTTTTAAGTAATTTCATAAAATCAGTTAAAATACACTTGAGCAAAGAGATCTAAACATATTAACGATTAAAAATTGTAGACCCAAATTATCCCAATAATGGGTTCCGTCTGTTAAATTCGCTATAATACTCAACTTCGTGATACCGAAATATTATAATTATATAGGTATTATTTATACAAAATGAAATTTAAGGTATTAACCGATTAGTTACAAAAACTCATTCTATGTAATTTTCGTCCAATTAAAAATGCATATAAATACTCAAAGTGGTCCCTTTTCTCAGACACAGTTACATATAATATATAGACAAACAAGTGGTTATTAAAATATGGACTGTAAAGTATAAACTACCTAAGTCTCGAACTAAACGCTTCGACAATTACTTTTTGGTTCGAGTAGCTAAGGTGTGGAATGAACTGCCTGCGTCTATATTCTCAGAGAAATACAGTCCCGGGACATTCAAATGTAGATTGAATTGGTATCTTTTGGATAGGCATGCTTCATCCTAGTCTTCATCGTCGCTTACCATCAGGTGAGATTGAGGACAAATGCCTTAACCAATATATTGTAAAAAAAAGGGGCATACCCGTAATAAATCAAACCACAGGTTCACATCACTATAGTAAAATGACACTAAAATAACAGTCAAATAACAAAAAAAATCGACGTTCCCATACAAATTGCCCTGGCGGATGGACACTTTTGTATGGAAATGATGTATTTTTTTTTGTTTCTTGACTGTTATTTTAATTTCATTATACTATTATAATCTTATATATTCCGTGGTTAGATTTATTACGGGTATGTCCCTTCCACGATTTATAAAAAAATAAATGGGTGTAGTCAAAAATTAATGCTTAGCTATGTATTACTAGGTCATTTTAAAATAAAAGCTAGAATACGCTTGAGTGGAAAAGTCTACGGTAAGGGCGTCCTTAAGCGATATATCATTTTCCAGAGCTAAAGAGTAACTAATCTATCGGAACGTGGATTTCAATCAGGTGCAGGTAACCTTGTAGATGTTGATTCGTATCACTGATCATCTTCCAGTCCTACGAGTAGATAAAGCAGTTGCAGAATGTGGCGGAAATGTTGTCCCCGCGTAATGACCAAGCCGTAGGGCATGCAGAAAAATTCTGAAGTAATGTATTATGTTGTTTGCAAACTTACCCATCTGGTAAAGTGAGATAGTGACGGAACATGTCATTGGCGGTGAGTTTGATAGCCTTTTCTGGCGTGACGAGGATGATGTTGACAGCTGATCCGCGGTACATGCCGAAGTAGCCCTCCGCTGCGTATGTTTTCTTGAAGCAGTCCAACCTGGAAGTGTCATGTTGTATAAGTTACAATACAACAACCAAACAACATTTTCTTGATATTTTCATCGTCAGGAAGCGACAAGATAAGCGCCAAGGTGATCATATACAAAGTGCAGTTCCAGTTTACAGCTTACTTTGCATGCAGATTATCTCTATATTTACTTTATTTACATATTACTTTTTTACTACAAAATATTTTCTTGGTGACATACTAGGATGTATTGGGGTTTTTTAATGGCAGTGTGTCGATAGTAATTTATAGATACGCAAACTTTCATGTAGTCCGGCAACTACAATATGTAACAAAAACACTGTCCGATCCTTATAGGAGCAACTCAGCCCGTCAATATGATTTTTTTTTCATATGAGACTAATGTTTGAAACTCGAAGAAAAAAACGATATTTTCATACAAATTGCCGGACCGGTTGAACACTTTTGTATGAAAATGTCGTTTTTATTTTTGAGTTTCAAGCATAGGAACAGTTGTTCATAGATGTTCAAGTTGTTCATATTGACGGTCTGAGTTGCTCCTACAAGGATCGGACAGGGTTTTTGTTACATTGTTTATATGTGCATACATTTTTGGTATACATAGGTAACTGTCTGTAATTTTACCAATGAAAATAGGCTTACCGAAATCAATGATCTGCCGACAACTGGCGAATTACGCGTTTATCCTCAACTCATTTAGCTTAACATGTCCTAACCTTCGTTTTTCTAAAAATCTGTACAAATATTTTATATATAGCATACGAAAATGATTTTATAAATTCTATTATGTATTTTCCTTTTCATATTCTTTGTAAGGTTACAAAGCTTATCAGGCTGGGTTGGGACCTATACTAAACTGGGTTTCTTTCGTTGTATCTTCAAAATAGGCGTCGTTCTAAAACGCTAGTGGTTTGTAGCTTGTGCACGAAAAATTACTGAAATAGCCAGCCAAGTGCGAGTCGGACTCACAAACGAAGGGTTCAGTACCATTAGCTATAAAAAATCACGTTTGTTGTATAAAAGCTTCTCTTCAATATTTATTTTATTCTCTTTGAGTATTTTTTGTTATAGCAACAAATAACTGTGAAAATTGTAACCGACTAGCAATCACGGTTCATGAGATACAGCCTGGTGACAGACACACAGACGGACAAACGGACAGCGGAGTCTTCGTGATAGGGTCCCGTTTTTACCCTTTGCACCCTAAAAGTTGAGTCGTCAAAAAGATGACTAAGGATAGAGAAAAGTGGAAAGCGTCAGCAGCTATGGAAAGCAGCAATATTTTCATAAGCTGACGTCTCCTGATGGTGATAAAGAACCAGCAGGTATGCATGAGGAACAATCAATTCACTAGTGGAGGTATACTTCAAGAAATAGGAAACCACCGGATTATTTTCGAATAATATGTCATCTATCGATTCATTATGACGCTACTTATGCTGATGATGCTGAAAAATGGCACGACACAATGACAGATGAGTATAATTCCCTGATTAGGCTGCAAACATGGAGTTTAGTTGACAAAACTAATAAACAGGTGTGTAAATGGGTTTATAAAATTAAAAAGGACGCTTATAGTAATATCACGAAATATAAAGCAAGATTAGCCGTTAAGGGGCTACCTGAATTTTTCGGGGTCCAGTGCTGCGTTATTTGAAATAAATCATTTGAAAAGAAACTGAGATATTATTTAAAATTTGGTCTTGACCAGGCACTAAATAACCCTTTAAATTATTTCATAAACTACTGTTTGCAGTTTAAAGTGAGAACGTGAAGCTTTTCTACGCACATACGCCAAAAGTGGCCGTTTTTCGCAATTGTGTGTAGAAAAGCTTCACGTTCTCACTTTAAACTGTAAACAGTAAGTAGGTTATAAAATAGTTTAAAGGGTTATCTAGTGCCTGGTCAAGACAAAATTTTAAGTTATGTCTCTGTTTCCTATCAAATGATTTATTTCAAATGGTGGCAGAAAATTCAGGTATCCCCTTAAAGGTTTTAACCAAGTCAAAGGAGTGGACTACGATGACACGGTTGCACCGGTGATTCGTCCTTCTTCGTTGCACACTCTATTTGCACTAGCTGCAGAGATGGAACTTAACATGAAGCACTTGGACGTTGATACCGTGTTCCTAAACGGAACGGAAGAAGTTTTCATGGATCAATCCCTTGGTTTCATAGAAAAAGGCAAGGAAAACAAGGTTTGTTTGTTACGAAAATCGTTGTATGGTCTAAAAAAGGCACCACGAGCTTGGAACAAAACGTTAATCGAATAGCTTTTAAATATAGGTTTCATACTAACTCCCTCAGAACCTTGCGTGTATACTAAATAGTTAGGGAGCCCAAGAGGGATTTTGGATTTACTCGAGCGCGTCAGATTAACATATAGAGATGTACCTTGCACCCTGTTGAGTACCTCCACCAAATATAAGCTATTGATCTAGGGGGTGCGTCTAGGGAAGCCCATCAGAATAGTAAAAATAATCGATGGTCAGAAATACTCAAGCGCGACAGATTATTTTCCAGACATTAGTAGATTTTGCTATGCCATTTTAAATACATACATAACATATTAAAATGCAAATTCTATGGAGAAATTTAGTCTTCAACAAAATCTTGTATTTTACTAATGATTGAAACTTCGTGAAATTGAAGACTTTTAATATATCACACGCGTATACGTAAAACGGAAATAATAAAAAAAAAAAGTTGCGGTAATAATTGTTTGAAAATTATAAATTTGCAGCTTTCTACATCAGCTATCATAAAATTGAGAGTTGTTAGGCATATTTTAGTACTGGATTCGTATTTCACATACTGAGTTAAGTAATGAACAGCATTTAGTTTTATTGTAACAAAAATCTTGATGCCCTGTGTTATTTGCGTCGATGATCAAAGTACACACTACAAAATTAACACGATCAAAGGCTATCACGCCTATCACACGTTTTGTTTTAAAATATATGAACCAAAAGCGTTTTGATAACTTTATAACAATTTTGACAAAATTTAAAAATCAATAGTACCAAAATATTTTCATACAATTTTAGGAAAGAAATTTGTTTTTATTCTTTCGATGATCATAATCATTATAGTCACTATAATAATGTTGATTACCCTCACAATGGAAATAAGAAACTGATAAGATTAATTCCCTTTAGCATCTTCTATGATACAACGACGATTAATAACTCTACGGAAGGAGATACGCACGGCGAGTGATGGTCCAGAATTGGTTAGTTTCCGGAGTCAATAATTAAATACAATTTCATAAATTAATGTCAGAATGAATGATAAAAAGCTGGTAATATTTAAAGTATGAGTTTGCTATAAGTATGAAATTAAGAATATTTGACTTCAAGGAACTTGTCATTATCATAGTTGCTATATTACATACAAATTTTGACCTCCAGAAAAAGTATCAAGTTTGTTACTAACTACCGGATAGAAAGCGATCGGCTGCCTACGGATGGATGCCATCATCGAGGTAAGCCATAAGGTAACGCTGGCTCGATGATCTTGGCTTCAACGCTTTTCAGAAAGGTTGGTCGGGCTGTCGGGACACAAAGGCGCGGTGGAAAGAAAGATATAGGAATTATAGAAGATACTTTTCCTAATTCTAAACATTGAGCGGCGTCGTTTAATTAAAAATATACTTTAACGCACGCTCTTACGTTTCGTGGCGGACGGGTGGTTTAAAGATTTAAGCCTTAAAAATCTACTACCTACCTAACGTTTAGGTATTGCTACTTACATGCTTTTATACTGCTTCTCGCCCTTCGGCCCCACAGTCTGGTTTTGCAGCCGGGTCTTGACGAGATCTATCGGGAACACCACTGACACCCCCACGATGCCTGCGATGCCACCATTTATGATCTTTGGCACGAGTCTGGAAGGTTTTATTAGACCTTTAATATGAGGCTACTTAATTTAAGCATATCGGTGCTTCGGACGGTCTATATATGTACCTATGCCGCTACGTCATGTAATTATGTTGTAAGGCACGGTCTGTTATTAAGGAATGAGTGTGCTTCCTAATCCCGTGTCTTTGTTAGATCTCATCAGGGTGGAGCTAGGAGGTTTTACGGAGAAAGGCTGTTCTTCTAAGATGTTGTAAAGCCATGTGAAATATTAGAATCTAAGTCTCAGCCGACTAGGAATTTGATAAACTTGTTGAAGCTGATCAAATATATTTAATACTATAGCTAAGTCATTAATATTATCGATTAGTACTACATCATTATGCATGCGTTAATGTAAAAATATCATCACTTGGTTACGAAAAACAATTAACTGAATGTTTAGAATCCAAGGATATGCATAAAAACGTTACAAATTACTCAGCATGGCCATTTGTTACGCCACGTAAAATAAAACGACAATGCTGAACGACTGAGCAAGGCCGCGAGAGAACGAAATTGGTTTTGAATGCCAGTCCATTGCAAGTGACATCGTAGCATTAACAGTTAAGAACATAGACCTGCAATTTTTTAACGTTAAGAAAATAAGTATTTTATAAATAAATAGGTACCTGTAATTTCATACAGAGAGAGACAAGTCAAGATATAGTTTTTAAAACTTAAACCCGACTACAAGAAGTTTCTTGCAGAAAAGTACGTCTATCCAGTGAATGCAAGCACATCATGGAGAAACAGCTAGTGATGTATATATTTTTGTTGAGCCCTTTCATTTGATACCCTACACGGTATGATTTGATTAATTATTATTTAGTTACTTTTTGGCTTATAGAGGGCGCCATATTAAATTTATTGTGACATCACGTTACCCTATTTGTCAAGGTACCTTGGATATCATATCATAGAAGGAATAAAGAAACAACCCTCTTTTTCGCTTCTACATAGTCGGGTAAAAATATGCAACCCAAAATACAATGTGATTCAATACTATACAGTGCCGCAACTGATGCTGATTAGGCCATATTAAAACGCAGTGCAGGTCGAAGGCCCGTTGCTATAAATGCGGACAAGGCCATACAGGTGACGAATGTGACCAAGAAAAGTTAATTTCCTTTCCTTGTGATGGTAACCATCTTGATACAGAGAGTAGATGCCCCAAACACATAAGACAACACTGAATCAAGACTGTTGTCTGAAGAAAACCTCAGTTACAATGAAGCGGCCCGTAGGTTCCCTGCTGTCAAAACATCTTATGCTGATGTTGCATCTACCAACAATCCTTCTCAATCACACAGAACCCCTTCACTTCACCAAATTCCAAACTATGTATATCTCTACTCACCCGGAAAATCAACATCGAAATCATATAGGAAAACTAATGTCAAATCTCCCCGTCCTGCCCTAACTCCTGTTAAATTTATGACCACGAAGCTCATAACAAAACCTTATTACAAGCACTTCCAAATTTTCCCAACGTAATGGGTGTGGCAGGGTTCTAGCCCGTTGTCGCTACTGCCTCAGACTCATGGTTGACCCCGGGATCTCGTTTTCAGATCCGTAGGTATTCCTGTCTTCGAGACAACAGGGATGACGTGTATGTCTCTGTTTATGTCTAACTCTAACACTTTCTTCCAAATCTCTATCTCTCCCCATAGTAATGGACTACATTTGGGAGCTGCTATCTGTATAGGGGTTTCTTTTGTATCAGTTTATATCCCTTATCCAAATTTCCATCTCAACTCTGATTTAAATTCTCTTCTAACGTACCCAGACCTACGATCTTTCTCGAAGACTTTAATATTAAAAATACTTTGTGGGGGTCTCTCTCTGATGAACCCATTTCATGGCTCTTTCTTGATCTTCTTGACACATGAAAATAGAATACTGTATTAAATGAGTTCTGTGACAAAGCGATCGTACGTGTGCACTTTGATTACGACTTTTTTATTCTTGAACCATGTGGTAAACTTTCTCTGCTCGACAGAGTCCAATCCAAAGCTTTACGTTTGGTCACTCGCACTATGAAATCATCTCCCACTTTGGCTCTCCAAATTGAATGTTTGGAACCTCCTCTTCAACTTCGCAGGCAATATTTAGCCGTTCGATTTTCTTCAAAGTTTTCTAAACGCCTCCCATCTATCTTGATTGGGAAACTTGCCTCCGACAAACTTTTCTCTGCCGAATGAGCCACCGACAGATAGTTTGTAGTATACCTATACATGCTTTGTCGACGAATCCTTTTTTAGTGAAAGATTCTGTTACAAGGCACGGTTTGACACTATTAGACACTAAATCTAAAGACAACACGTTCTGAAAGGTTAAATGAAAAATATTTGCAAATAAAAATAAGTTTTATTAACTACTAAACGAATATGATTTACCAAAACAAAAACACAACAAATTGTGTTTTTGTCTTAGTATTAAATCATGTTTATTTCACCATCATAATTTATCATTTCAGCCGCATGACGTCCACTGCTGGACATAGGCCTCTACCAAGGATTTCAGAAATGACCGATAAAGAGCGGCCTGCTTCCAGCGCTTTCCAGGGATCTTGTGGGTGGGTGTCGTACGCTTCACTTGCCAGTACGTGGTCGCCATTCGAAAACCTTTTTGCCACTGCCACTTGAAAGAGCTAACTGCCACTTCATCTCTGTACGACTAGCTTCCCAAGAATGTCTCTCGACCCGTTAACATTCCTTTCTTACCAACCTTAGATTTTACCCCTCTCATAACAGTTCTCGCCATCATCTTTATCCTTTTACCAGGGAACCTGGTAAAACAACTTTCTAAGTGTCTTATGTGTGTTATATGTACTTGTATTATTGTAAGCAAGTTTCGATATTAACATGCGAAAACCTGTTAATTGTGATTCTAGATGTTTAACTACTATTGTTAATGTAGATATTAGAACTGTATTGGTTTTCCAAAAAAAAAAAAAAAAAATCTTTTGGCTAAACGCCTTACAAAAAGAAAGAAAGAAGATGTGCAAAAGAATTTGGGGCAAAAAAATAAAAATTCAAATTTATTTTATGTTAAAATGAACTGGTGATGTCCTATCTGCATAACTATGCGCCAGTGAGTTTCGTCAATCTAATTTTGAAAAATAGATGAGTGACAGAGATGACTAAAAACACACGTGAGAAATCAATCAAAAAAATTATATTATTATTCCTTTTTTTTTCAAATGGTACTAATGCATCTGAATTTTGAAGTTAGCAAACAGTCCGTCCTATTCTTTTTGAATCGCATTGTACAATGTACACGTATGTATATAAAAACTTATTCCTTAAAAAAAATAAAATCACTTTTATAATGGTAAAGTTCAGGGAAAATTTTGTAACCCACAGAATTTTGTGTGAATGTTTCCCATAATTATAATTAAATTATAAATATGCATTAATAGTTTGATGAAAATAAAGTGAACAGAGTCTACTCAACAAACTGATACCATTCATTAGTCAAGCACGTCATGAGTTTCGTTTAAACAAATTAACGTATATAGGACATGTCCTGTTATGTTATGAAACAAATTATAAGCAGTAATAATGGAAGCAGTTAGCCAACTAGGGTTGGAGAAACAGAAAAGGATAGCAGCATAGAAAAGTGCTGCTTCGTGCTAACAAATGAGATCAAACCCCTAATTGTTCATCATCGTCACCAGGTGTTTTTTGGTCTCCATGCAGGACAACCCTTTCTATACTGCCAGAGCCATGCTTAGTCATAGAGATAGATTTATTTGATTTAAAAAAACTTTATTTCCGCAATTTGTGGAATCCAAGATAAATTTCTGTCAAAGAATACCCCAAGATTTTTTACTTTTTCACCATAGCCTACTAAGAAAATGTGTGGTAGGGACTGCCAATCTATTCGAGATATATACCATCAACTTTTTATTATAACGGCTTACGTTTTAGCAGGATTAACTATAAGTCCATGGGCTCTGCTCCAGTTAGATGTTAGAGACAAATCACTGTTAATTATGCTAATACTATTAGGCAGATCATCCAATGATGCGTGACTGTAAAGCAGATCATCTGCATATACATGATAGGAATTGCAGAGCTGAAGAGTTATGGACTTTATAAATAGTGCGAATGACGTTGGGGATAGCACACCACGTTGTGGTACACCAGAAGTCGTGTGGCACTAAGAAGAAAAATCATTCTTGATGCGCACTCGCTGCCGGCGACCATGTATACGTGGGGCGCACTATAAGTTTCCGGAATGAATATGAAAAAATACTATTATAGGTACAAAATTAATTTATTGTTTTTCAAAATAATCTCCCTTGGCGTCTATGCACTTTTTCATTCGATGAAACCAGTTTTGAAAACTTTTGTGCAACTCCTCTGTGGTGACCTCTGAAACGTGTTTTTCATACTCCTCGACAGCCTCTTCTGGTGATGAAAATCGTTGACCGCGTAATTGGTTCTTAATTTTTGGGAACAGAAAAAAGTCACAAGGTGCCAGGTCGGGACTGTATGCAGGATGACTCATGAGTTCTACATTTTTCGCCTTCAAAAAAGACGTTTGTCTGTCTGGCCGTGTGAGAACTAGCATTGTCGTGGTACAGGATGATACGGCGTTTACGGTTATTTTTACGGAGTTCGTCAATAACTTCCGGCAAACAAATAGTCGTGTACCAGTCACTATTCACTGTACGACGATTCTCTAAAGCAACAGTAGCCACGTGTCCAGTTTTATTAAAAAAAGAAGCAATCATCCGCTTAGATGCACTTTTCACGCGCGCCACTTTGGTTGGTTTCAGCTTATCTTGAAAGACCCATACGCTCGATTGCTGCTTTGTTTTGGGATCGTAGCAATAAATCCATGTTTCGTCACCTGTTACTATGTCCCACACCAAATTTGACGCACCTTCGTTGAATCTGGTAAGCATGGCACTGCACCAAGTGACGCGGTCCGTTTTTGAGCCTCGGTCAAGTTGTGTGGGATCCACCGCGAGCACAGCTTTCTCACACCCAAATGTTTGTGTAGGATTAATTGTATTTGACTCATGCCTATTTCTAAGGCTGCGCGAATTTCATGGTAGGTCACATGCCTGTCTGTTTCAATCATACGGCGCACAGCATCGATGTTTTTGTTGGTCACAGCGGTGGACGGCCGACCATCGCGAGATTCGTCACTGAGATTGATACGACCACGCTTGAATTCTGCAAACCAACTATAAACAGTTGTCTTGCATGGTGCTTCATTGCCAAAAGCTGTTTCAAGCCGAGCGAAGCTCTGTTGAGCTGTCAAATTACACTTAAAATCGTAGAAAATCATACTACGAAAATTTTCCCGAGTTAAATCCATGTTGATGCAGACACACAATTTTTTAAATGGCGCCACAAGGTAAAAACAAAAGACAGTCAGATGAAACAAACTGCATTCTACAGCCAAAGAGTTATATTTTCAAATGTTGCAATAAATTTTTAAATATTGTTTATGTAAGTGGCCAGTTCCGGAAACTTATAGTGCGCCCTATGTATAAGACGGAAACCAGTTAATGACTAAAGGAGATATGTTCAGAGAGTGCATCAGGCCTAAGAGGACGTCAAAATCCACAGTATTGAAGGCGTTGTTAAAGTCAAGAAGACCCACAACCATAACTTTCGAATCGTCTGTCCCATGACGGATATTATCTGTGATTTTTACTAATGCGTTAGTCGTACTATGTCCTTCCCGGATTCCGGATTGAAATGGGTTTTTGTTGAGAAAGGAATTAAGTTGCATTTGAACTAATCGTTCTAGGATTTTAGAAAGGAAAGGGAGTATGGAAATAAGACGAAAATCTTAAAGCAATGCCGGATTAGATTTTTTAGGAATTGGAGGAATATTGGCATCTTTTCATGCAAAAGTATTTTGAGTTCTTTTTCAGAAGACACATTAATTTGTATGAATGGATTTAGAAAAGACTAACCGACAAAGAGATGGGATGGGAATGTCATATTGCTGCAATAACAACTTATGGGAAAAAGTGAGGTATATTATGATGATCATAGGAAAAACTTGTAATAAAATTGACAGGCAATACAAAGTAATTTACTACTTGTTTTGTAATGTGCTACTTTTAAAACCATGGGGCTAAATGAATATTCCAAAAAAAAATATAATTATTAACTTACGCAAATTGTTGAGGAGGTTTGGCGGGCTGACTTTTTGGACTCATTTCTACATGGAATAAGGACCTGTATAAAGAAATAAATATAACATTATTGGGTAGATAGTTCACTTATTTATAAGTAAATAATGCAATAATTTACTTTACATGATCGATCACACACTTTAGTTCACTTAGCTCTTATTCACACTATTCTAGGACCTAAAGACATATTTATTTTAATATTTTGCAAAACAGGTGTACCTTTAAAATGTCAGTAGCATTGACATATTTAATAACTTGGCATCATTACAGAAATGGAGGATAATGCACTTGGCAACTATTTAAAGTGACTGTGCATACAATTTAAATGCAAAAGTAATTAATGAAAATCCTTCATCTATCTAATAACTAAACAGAGATGAGATCTGGACTGTTATTGTTGGGATATATGTAGTTGGCAACTAAACAGCAAGCTAATAATAGGAGAGTATCCAGCATGTAGTAAAATGTTTATTATTTTCTAATTATATCATTATACCTAACCTTTAAATAAATGTATAACACATCTTTCTTAGGCTTTTGTGCTTGGCAAAATCATGGAATAACAGAACTCAAAAACAGTTTTACAAACTGCTGAAACGGTCTGTGTCCTATTGATTTTTCTACTGTAAAAAGTATGATTCATACAATATCTTTTAGTTTAATGATTGGGTTGGAACTATCGATGATTAAATACTTTAAATTTGAAGTGTCAGCTGTGTTAGCAGAAGTTTTAAATTCAGTAAAAATGTAATTATTATTCAACAAAACTGTACGGATCGATATGTACCTACACCGTTTCAAATTGCGTGTAGGATCTTAATGAATAGGTACTTACTTGACAGTGGTAGAAATTTGGATTACACAAGGATTTTTATCTATTTTATGATTGATTTAGAGCATTTTGATGTGATAAAAATGAAAGCCCCAGATTACATACTGAGAAGAGAAATGAAACCCCGACTGAAATTTTGTAGAAAGTAGAAAACCAACTTGAAATAAAATCAATAGCTAGGTACCACTGACTGAAACTGATTAATTGACACTGACATTGACACAACACACACAGTTTTTTAGAATTATTCACGCCTGGCTCTGGAAACGAGTTCTTTTAGGCGAACGCTACACGCTGTGCACGCAAGATCCATTATTGTGATCCGTGGCGTTCCAAGCGTTTAGGTACCACCTAGGTGGTATTGATTTAAGTGATAGAGATGAGCGGTGGGTAAATACCCAATCTACCCGTTTAAGTATATGTACACTCGGTAGATTGGGTAAATACCCGACAAATCAATTCATTCAATCTACCCACCAAACGGCTAAAACGTTTGGTGGGTAGATTGACTTATATGAGTAATTACTTCGCAAATTGTGTCGTAAAGTGTGTGCAAACGCTGTAATATGCTTAAAACGCAGGTAGACGTCAAATACAATACTAAAATATTTGAAACTCCCATACTATTCATACATTGAAAGTAGTCTTTTTTGACTAATTATATTTTTTTCTGTGCAACGGCTTATTTACGTGATAAAATAGATAAAATATATTAAATGCGATCTCACTCTTATAAACCTTACCTTCATACATAATATGAAGAAGTATTTTTGACTGCTCATTCAAGGGCTAAAACTACTGATTTCAAAGCTGGTCCCGAAACAAAAGTTATTCGTATTGACGAGTTCTTCGATCCTCTATCAACTTGTCACAGCATTTCCCACAAAATAGCATGCCGGGTATTTATCCGAATCTACCCGTTGTATGGGAACATACGAATTGACAGGTCTGTGTTTACATTTATTGCTGGCAAATTTTTGTAGACCAAATATACGTTCAAATAAGCAAACCGACATCAAATGCGATGTCAATATATGAGCACCCTCATACAAATAGGGAGAAAAGATTTTTTGATTGGTCTTCCGATATCCAAAACTACTGATTTCGTGGTTGGTCCCGGAACAAAATATTTTCGTATAGATAAGTTCTTCGGTCCTACATAGTGATGGGAAATTCCCGGGAACATTCTCCTAGTGAGAACATTGCTGTTAAGTTCTCGAGAATGTTCTTTTTGCAGAGAATTAACGAGAATTTAATAATTGGAAAGGTATCATATACAGCAGTATTGAAAACATATAACTTTAAGAGATATTCTTAGCATTTTTAAACATCTTACCAAAATTACTTCAAAACTTTTTACTACAGAGGTTAAATTCTTCTTAGCGAGAATGTTCTTAGGGAATATTTCTGAGAATGTTCTCTTAAACTCTCATACATTTCAGCTAAAGTAAGGGAAGTTATATAAAGGATTAAAAAATATGCCTGTTTAATAGATAAATATTTAACTAATTGATTGATCAATGTAATCATTACCATAATACATCAATGCAGTAATAATACATTGATAAATACTCATCAACTAACGTTTATTTAAGAAAACTTTTCAAACAGATAAGATTAATTTTAGTTTGTTTTTGTTCAGCGGCAACAAAAAAACATCATCTATAAAAATTTCAACTGTCTAGCTATAATGGTTCATGAGATACAGCCTGGCCACAGACAGACAGCCAGACAAACAGACGGACGGTCTTAGTAATAGGGTCCCGTTTTTACCCTTTGGGTACGGAACCCTAAAAATCGAAGATTTGGAACATCTGATGCCAAGTTAAATTTATTTGCATAAATATTTGTTTACTAAAATCGATTATCATCTGATGTGGAAATCTAAGATATCAGGTTAAAGTTGTTTAGCATAATATAATAGCATAAGCTGGGAGTAACTCCATATGGTAAAGGCGGTATCAGTTTGGTTGGGCCTAATTTTTGATATCGTCTTGCCTCAACTGGCTAAACCTCTCATTTGCTGTCTAATCGTTTGGGATGAATGCACAATGGCCAACAAAAAGGCAGTGGAAGCTGTACCTAGATAGAACGTTACGAGACAATCGTCGAGATGGCAGGCCAGTAGACAATGTCACATTGTTGTTGTCGGGAGATTTTCGTCAAACCCTTCCAGTTTTATGTCTGGGCTCTAGGGCAGATGAGATTAACTCCTCATTAAAACAGTCTTATCTGTGGCCTCAAATACAAAAGTTCAGATTGACAATTATATGAGAGCTCAGCTTGGCGGTATTAGTTAGCCCAAGAGTTTTCAAGAATATTATTAAAAGTTGGGAAGGTCTCTTTCTTGAAGAGAATGGTCAGATGAGTCTTCCCGTAATACTTGGCGAAGTTGTTTCGTCCGAAAAAGAGCATAACACACCACGAAAATATGGCGCGTTCACATAGAACGCGCCATATTGACACCAAAAAATGAACAATACACATTACTCGTACACATCAATTAATGAAGAACTTAGGAGGCAAATTATTGGTAATGAAGTGGTTTATATTTTTTTGGATAGAGTTATTGATCAGGACGACGTCACCAATTATCCAGTTGAGTTTTTTAATTCTCTTGCAGCAAATGGACTCTCGGCTCAAAAAATAAGTCTTAATGTCGGGGGGCAAATAATGCTGATGCGAAATTCGACTCCGCTGAAACTGCGTAACGGAACCCGATTTAGTGTCTCAGAATTTTTTTATATTTCGATTTGTTTTCCCAAAAAGCTTATCTTCAGCGGATGCAAAACGTGATTATCTGATACTCATATAAACAAGGTTTATGTTTATACTTCGAATATATTATAATTTAAACAGATGTTGTTTTTATTAGCAATTTTCCTTAGTAGGCTCTAATTACCCCCCGCTCCCCTATATACCCATGAAGTTATAGGGTAAAAAAAAAAGAATTTTCCAAATCAGTCCAGCCAGGTCCAAATAATCGGTGAAAATAAATTTAAAAAAAAATACAAGATCGCGACGTAGAATTGATAACCTCCTCTTTTCTGGAAGTCGGTTAAAAACAGTTTGTAAAATGTATTTAGATACAAAATGAAAATCCTTTTCGTATTTTATATGTCAAATGCCTGAATTTTGCAAACCTACAATTTAAAAAAAACGATAAAAGTGAATATATTGATTTAATACCTGAATGCTACCTACGGTCTACCTTAATTTTTCGGGTTCCAGCGCTGCCTCCCATTTGAAATAAATAATTTAAAAGGAAGCGAAAGTGAAAAACAACCATTCGTCCGTGGTGTATGCTGCTAAGCATAAGACGTGGATCAGGTGACATACCGACCCGCACTGTACCAGCGTGGTGTATTATTGTCTCTCAGTAGAACCGCGAATGGACAGCCAGACAGACAGACATGGCGAAACTATAAGGGTTTCTTGTTTACTACGGAACCCTAAAAATGCCCTACGTGCCAGATGACTTCCGTCATTATTCGCTCCAGGATAGAGAAGGGACCAACGCGGAGGTCAGAGGAGCTCAAAATCCCCGGATAAAATTGCCTAATCGTCAATTGTCCACACCAGATTCCAATTTGCTAATATGCAAAAAATTTAAAAAAGACTTTGCAGAGATAGATTTTTTTAGGCTAGCAGAAGTAACAATACACCGAGGGAAAAGAAGATAGTATACATATATTGCTTTCTGACGACCTCCGTGACGTAGTGGTCAACATGCTAGTCCGCCACCT
Organism: Acrobasis suavella; assembly: GCA_943193695.1. Lineage (NCBI taxonomy): Eukaryota > Metazoa > Arthropoda > Insecta > Lepidoptera > Pyralidae > Acrobasis > Acrobasis suavella. The sequence goes on from OW971928.1 coordinate 40,286,510, forward strand.
AGAGGTCCCGGGTTCGATCCCCGGACAGGGCAAGTTGGAAAATGGCCTTTTTCAAATTGTCCTGGGTCTTGGATGTTTATCTATATATGTATTTGTTATAAAATATAGTATCGTTGAGTTAGTATCCCATAACACAAGTCTCGAACTTACTTTGGGACTAGCTCAATCAGTGTAATTTGTCCCTATATATTTTTTTATTTATTGCTATTATGGAGAATATGGGGTAGCCTCCGTGTAGTTCCGGGTTAGAACAGGACCACTTTATCTCTTTCCGTTGATGTCGTAATAGGTGATTAAAGGAAAAATGGCACTAAAAGCTCGTGCTACAATAGTATTATCAAGGAGTGTTGACGTTTGGCAGGCAACTGGTCGTAAAATAAAGAAAAATCAATAAAATAAATGAAAACGGTCATTACAGCTGAGGATGCAACTGGTATGTTATGGTATGGTTAAGTTCCATAATACATTGTTCGTAGGAAAAAAAAAATTTAACTGTAAGTTCCAAAGATATAAAAAACCACTCAACGCTGCTTTGACTGAGCATGACATTAGACTCTTTTCTTTCGGTTTTGAAGTTAAAATCTCCTTAAATTATATATTCCTCCATAGAACTATATCAAGTGTATATATTCTTTGATCAAGTAGAAGAAAAAAGTATATGTACCTCGCGTGCTAAAACAATATGTAAAGGCGCTGTAAGGCGCTTGAGAGATGTGAGCTAGATTTTTTTTAAATCTATTCTTACCAAAGGGACTGGGTTGGGTGTTAGTATAAATATTAGACAGGACAAAAGAGCTAAGACACTATACATTATGAGCCCACTTTTTTTGATTTCCTTAACAATATCCGTAGCGCCATTTATTATTTGCCAGGTAAATTAAAAACCCCGACTTTCAAGAACTAACCCCCAATAACTATTAAACGGCTGAACCGATTTTCATCAAACATAGCTAAGAACCACCGCAAAGAAACTTCCTTTCCCGTATAAAAACCATATCGAAATTGGTCCATCCATTCGGAGCCATGACGCCACATACAGACACATATCCAGACAGACACATATATACAGACACACAGAGAAAATGTCAAAATAACTGTAATAGGTACTGGACGGGCCGGGAAATAAAGGAGTCTACCTACCTGTTCACACGTTGCTTCAGACGACTTCCATGCGCTGGTTCTACTCCCGTGCCTCGTACACAGTTTTAAAGGGGGTTGGTCACAAGCACTCGCTAAAATTGCCACTTTCTTTTCTTATTTTAGCGTCTTTAATGTTAATTGAATTTTTTTTACACAGCGCGTCCCTACTGATATCACATTACGCGGCCATCTTTTTTCAACAGGTGCGGAAGGAAGGAGCGGGGGGGGGGATTCGTAGGTTCGTAATTGGTAAAAAGATAAATAAGACGTGTTATATGCGTATGAGTACAAATGAGTGGGTGTTTAAATTACACTAATGAATAAATAATGAAAACATTTGGCGTAGACAAGTCTACCGGCCTAGAGGTTTCCTCTATATTAAAGAATAAATTATCCTAAAAGTAAATAATAACTTTAAACTAAGTTGAAGAGTATAGTCGCGTGAAAAAAAATTTGAACTTAAACTAATATGAGTTTACATGTTTCATCTTACTGAGTAGGCAAAGGGCAAACTCGGATTACTGGGCGTATGTAACTTCCAGCAGCAGTGCGAACCTTTACTGTTCGAACTACATTGTCCTTTCCAGGATAGAGTTCTTCAATAACTCCAAGCGGCCAACAAAGAGGATGAGCGTTATTATCTTTTATAATGACAACAGTACCCAGCTTAATATTTTCTGAGAACTTAGTCCATTTTGTTCTTTGTTGAAGAGAAGTTAAATATTCTTGGCTCCAACCTCGCCAGAATCATGAGTGAGTTTACACAATAATTGATAGCGTGATAAACGATTATCAGGTATTTTGCTGTAATTTTCAGCGGGTAGGAATTTTGCTGGAGTTACATTTAAAAAATGATTTGGAGTTAACGCGGTTACTTCAGGTTCCGATTCTAGTACACAGAGAGGTCTACTATTTAACAAGCCTTCTATTTGAACTAAGACGGTTGTGAACTCTTCATAAGTTAAGATTTGAGATCCTATAGTTTTACGTAATGTGTTTTAACACTTTGGACATTACTCTCACTAATCCCATTAAAATGGGGCCCGAAAGGCGGACTGTGTATGAACTGAATTTTATGTTTTAATAAGTAATTATTAATGTAATTTTTGTGAGCTATGGACTGTAATAAATCATAAATTTCGCTAAGCTTACGTTTAGCACCTATATAATTAGTTCCTCCATCACTGTAAATCAGAGAAACTGGGCCTCTTCTACTGATAAAACGCTTGAAAGCGTCAAGAAATAGATCTAAACTGAGGTCAGAGACCAATTCTAAGTGTATCGCCTGGTAGGGACGTGTAAATAGTCCCTACGGGGGGTGTGATTGCTCACTAAAAATAAAATACCTAAAGGTATCTCACAGCGTTTGTAAAGGGAAGTGAGAACTGCTTTCAATTTACTAATGTGAAGGCTAGCACTGACCTGGAATCTTGTCTTCGTCCCCGAATACTCCCAGGATCTGCTGCAGGCACTTCCGGAACCTTCGGAGGCGTGGGTCGGTTAGCACGCGGTCAGCGTCACACAAAAGTCTATAGTTCACGAAAAAATTAGTCCTCACTAACGCCAGTTTACAAAAAGAAATGAGGACGAACCCCCCAGCGTCGGACGGGCGGCGTATCCCAAAATTCGGAATAACAAGGAAAAATGTGCAAACGGGAAGCACACTGCGGCGATTGGCACAAGTGCCGTGCGGAGAACAAGCGAAGACTGGAGACTGATGGCTTCTCCGAGAAGCCTTCTAAGAGAGTGACCTCAACTGTCACTCCTAGTGCCATCTCTCGGTTTCATCGAGAACTCCAACAAAACCAGAGGCCAGCACAGCACACATAGTAATTGAAAGCAGTGATAAAATTATGATCTGCTATTAATTAGCGTAATTAATGTTTATAAAAAAAACAGAGGGCGCTAGCGCGCCACCATGCACCCCGCCTTGGAACATCGCGAGATGTTTCAAAACGAACGACAAGTTAAATCAGGACGTATATATATAGACAGCGAACTCATATGAGACAAACACTTATATGTTATTAATAAAGCGACTTAAAGTAATTTATGTACTAAATGCGTAAAATTCTAAGTTATATACTAGTAAATAAGCGGTAAATTTTAAGTGAGTTTATTGCGTGGTAATAGGATATAATTTAGTTACGGCGCGTTTATAAATGCCATTCTGAGTTTTAACGGTTGCTACACGAACGACGTTATCTGAACCCTTATAGACATCTGTAATTATTCCTAATCGCCAATTTAATGGAGCTGAATTTTCCTGTTCAACTAGAACAACTGTTCCTATCTCCACCGGCTTATCTGGGGTGGCCCATTTTTGTCTAACTTGCAAAGTATGCAGGTATTCGAGGTGCCACTTCTTCCAGAAGGATTGCACCATGTTATCGAGTAATTTCTTACGATCTAACAAACTATACCGCTGGTCTGAAAGATCAGAAGCAGGTAAATATTGCAGCGGAGTGGACATTAAGAAGTGTGCGGGAGTTAAAATTTCAGGCTGCGGGTCTGAGGATATTAAACTCAAGGGGCGAGAATTGAAGATACATTCTACTTGCGCTAGAACTGTTTGTAACTCTTCATACGTGAGCAACTGGTTTCCAATCACCCTGTATAAGTGCGTTTTCATGCTTTTTATATTCCCTTCCCAGATCCCACCGAATGAAGGGGATCGAGGTGGAATTGTTTTCCATTCCACCCTCCGAGACAATAGCTCATTGGATAGTGCGTCATTATAGGTTGAACTTGCTAAAAAGCTATAAAGCTCATCTGATTGTGCTTCGGGCTTCCAAATACCGGACATTTTAAATACCGGTATCAATACCGGAAAAAAATTCGAAATCGGTATTAATACCGGAATTCCGGTATTGAGGTGGAAATTAGTATTTCTTTTTCAAAAAGTTTATTTTTTGTAATATTAAGCTAAAATTAGAACATAGGTCATTCAAAATCAACTTTTATTCATATAACATACTAAATCATCACAGCTTTACCTAATTCAACTTGAAATATTTATGATTTTTACAAATTAATCAACAACTTTTTTACAGTTCTAGCTAGCATCAAATCAGCTATTAATCGTTACAGGAACGTCTACTGTATGTACGTGGTAATTTAAAAATACAATACCAGATATTAGGACAAAAATCTTAAATAAAAATTTACTGGCTACAAAACAGAGAGGTATATAAAAATATTTAAAATAAAACTGATCTTATCAATATTATCTAATTACAAAAATATCACTTCAGTGTTCCTAAATAAGAAAAATAAAAAATACTGTTTTCATAATTTTAAAGTACTTAACAATATTGATTACAATTTTTCTGTCCTTTGAATTTTACGTGAGATCATGTATTTTTTTTCTTTAATTTTCGGGTCTATACTGTTTTAGAGCTTTTTCTTCTTAATAATGGGTTCTCAAGAAAGAGAAAGCATCTAAGGTTTTATTCGAGAGCGAGCTTTTTAATCGATTGCACAAATACGCGACCGCTTACGTTGTCCTCGTGGAACATTTTAGATAATCCCTTGGAAACCTCACGTTTTCCCGAGATAAAAAGTATCCTATAAGTTAATCCAGGTAATAAGCTATCTACATGTCAAACTTTATTCCCATCCGTACAGCCGTTTTTGCGTGAAAGAGTAACAAACATTCATTCATACATACAAACTTTTTCGTTTAAAATATTAGTTAGAGAAGATATCTAGATACTTCTCTCGGCCACCTTCAGTGCCATCATAGGCACCCATTTCAACTCTTTACAATGGTGTCGATATCTGTTTTTGAAGAATCTTGGCGTGTAGATACTTTTCTTAGTTTGCGTGCAGGTTATTCCAAAAATATTACAATGTCACTATTAATTATCTGTTCATGTGCCTTTTTACACTATGTAATTCTAAAATAACCGATTCCGGTATTAAAACCGGTATTGAATTTCAATACCGGTATTTAAAACAGGCCAAAAAACCGGTATTGAGCAATACCGGGATCCCGGTATTGGAAGCCCTAATTGTGCTTTGGCACCAATAAAGGTTGTTGCGTTATCAGAATATAAGCAAGATACTGGACCGCGGCGAGAAATGAAGCGTTTAAATGCGTTTAAGAAACTGTCTGAAGTCAGATTTGTGACTAAGTCAATATGAATGGCCTTTGTGACCAAGCAAATGAAAAGAACAATGTATGCTTTTTGAGAATGTTGACCTCTGCGTCGAAAAGGAGTAAAACGAACGGGTCCTGCGTAATCGCAACCTGTGTGAACAAAGGCCTTGGTCATTCGGTCACCCTGTATAACGGAAGGTCAGCCATTATAGGCGTAGGATGCGAAGGATTCAACTTGAAACAAACGTTACATTTCCGACATTTGGTTCTAATAACGGTTCTGGCATCTAATATCCAGTAGCGTTGACGTATAATAGACATAAGAAGTCCAGGTCCAGCGTGACAATTAAAAACATGCGAATGTTGTATGAGTAGATCAACAATGTGATCGCGTTTTGGAAGTAAAATTGGATACTTAGCTCCATACGGAAGCATCGATTTGGAAAGTCTTCCTCCAATACGAAGGATCCCTTCAGCGTCTAAGAACACTGCCAAATTCTGCAACCTTTTTGAAGGTGACTTCTCAGTTTTGAGCAGTTTAATATCTTTAGCAAAATGTACTGATTGGACAGCAAGAATTAGCGCCTTTTCAGCGGCAGCTAATCCTGCCACAGAGCGAGGTTCAATTTTGAGTTTAGGTTTCGCGAATTTGAGTACATACGCTATGATGCGTAGCAATCTTTCCCAAGAAGAAACTCGTTGTGATAGTGCACACAAGAGTGGCTCCTCAACATGCGATGTGACAGTCAAAACATTTGCCTTATGTTCAGGCAAATTATTACAATTAGCGGGAGAAAATGGTTTGATAGGCCATTCCTCAGGAGAATTGCGGATCCAAGTAGGACCATTCCACCACAGATCGTGGTTTAAAAGTTGCGATGGTAGCATACCACGAGAAAGACAATCGCTCGGGTTGATGGCTCCAGCGATATGATAAAAATGTTTAGCCTCTAAATTTTCTTGGCATTGAGCGACTCTGTTACCAACAAACACTGACCATCTATGAGGGGAAGAGTGAACCCATGATAAAGCAATTGTGGAGTCTGAAAATGCGAATATATCAACTATGGGGATACGTTCAGTAAATGTGTCGCGTACTATTTTTATTAATTTTGACATGAGTAAAATAGAACAAAGTTCAAGTCGAGCGAGAGTTGTAATTTTCGTTGGACTAATTTTCGATTTTGCACAAAGAAGACGCGTTTGAATAATACCAGAGGGATAAGTACAATGAGCATAAATTACTGCTCCGAGCCCGCTCATACTGGCGTCACTAAACGCGACAAGACGCAGCTCACATCCGATCTCCACTCCAACGTGTCGCGGAATTTTCAAAGTGTTGAGCAAGTGCATCTCTTGCGCGAGAGCTTGAAAGCGGGTGCGTATGTGCTCTGGTGCAAGGTCATCCCAATCACTCTTGCGAAGCCACAACTCTTTTATAAGTAACTTGGCTGCGAGTATCACAGGTGCAACCAGTCCGAGCACGTCAAATAATCTGGCCACAATCGAAAGTATATTTCTCTTAGTGCATATCTCAGCAATCGCGGCAGTAGTGAAAAAGAAATTATCCACGCAGGGGTCCCACGAGAGACCTAAAACTTTCGAAGAACTATCACTTGAATCAAATTCAAGCGACTTGCGGTGCGAATCAGGAAGTGAATCGAGAAGCTCAGGACAGCTACTCGACCATTTTACAAGGTCAAAGTCACCTGCTTTGAACAAATTTATTAAATCACGAGCTAACTGTGTAGCAGATATTTTATCTGTGGACGAATGGACTAGATCATCCATATATAAGCAGGTTTCAGCCACCTTGGCTGCTTCAGGATAGTGAGAGCTCATATCAGAAGCTAACTGCTTCACTGTGCGTAAAGCTATGTAAGGACTAGACTTGAGGCCAAAGGGTTGCCTGTTAAAAACAAAGGTGCGTATTTTCTGTGAGTCATTGAACCTAAACAAAATGCGTAGGTATTTACGTTGTTCCATCGGAACTCCTATTCGTAAATAATGCTGTTTTATATCTGCGATCATAGCAATAGGAAACATCCTAAAATTCAATAATAATAAAAATAAATCAGCCTGTAGATTTGGACCGATGTGTAATGTGTAACACATCATTAAGAGAAAGTCCAGTGTGCGTTTTGGCACTAGCGTCTAACACAATACGCGGTAACGGCTTATCAGGGCGTACCACGGCGTGATGCGGTATATAATAAACATCAGAGGTTAATTCAGAATCATCGACTGGGCTGAGATACCCATTGTCAATGTAATCTTGAATTACTTTATTGTAATTTTCGCGTACAAGAGGCGTTTGGCGTAGTTTACGCTCAAGAGAAATAAAGCGGCGATAAGCGGTGGCATACGAGTTGTCAAGTTCAGCAGGGTCTCTGCTAAAAGGTAAAGCGACGGAATAACGACCGGAATCATCGCGGCTCACGGTCGATGTAAAAATATTTTCACACTCTGTCTCTTCAGGAGACAACAAGCGTTTCATGGGTACTTCTTCTAGTTCCCAAAACTTTTGCACTAAATCATTTAATGTTAACGCGGTAAATGACGCGGCGACGGGAAGAACATCTGTACGTGGGCAATCTCCCATAAAAACATATCCAAACGTTGTAAGAAAAGCGGGCGGTGCGCGCGGACCACAGTCCACCTTATCTCCTAGGTATATATACGGAAAAAGCTGAGCGCCCAACACTACATTAATGTCTCCCGGGACATTCCAACTTAAGTCGGCAAGTCGTATCTTACGAGTATTGAATTCCCTACAATCGACAAATCGCGACGGTACCTAATTGATCCGTAATGCGTTCTACGACCAATGCATGAATATTATATTTTTTATCTGGGTAGATGCGTGATTCTATGTCAAAATAAACATAACCTAAAATAGGACTAGCGTTAGAACCAACACCCTTAACGAACGAATTACTTATTGGCGTTATCGGTAAATTCAATGAACGGCAACATTCCGTTGTTATTAAATTATTCTGCGAGGCGCTGTCAATTAAACAACGAATAACATATTTTTTATCTACACTATCTTTGGGGCGTGCATATACTTGAGCGGTTGACAAAATAATATCACCTTCAAAACTAGACGGATACGACTGAGAATGCCTAGGTATTTTTACATTCGGCGATGCGCTCTCGTGCGACATCACAGCAGTGACAGAATGGGTAATATCATTATGCGCGGGAACGGATCGAGACACAGATGCGGCGGCGCACATAGGCGCGACGGCGCCGGCGGCGGCGGGAGGAGAAGCAGCGGCTTCTGTACCTACAACCGCGCGTGATTTGTTATCACTATGATTTCCGAAGTGCAGCAACTTATGATGTTTTTTTCTGACAGAAACAGACGGACGTACTTTTACAATCCGGTAGCGTATGTAATGTACTGAAACAGTTAACACAACCGTGTTTCGATTTAATATATTCGTATCGAGTTTTAGCATCTCGCATATTCCTAAACTGTGGGCAATCGTATAGATGTCTTTTAGCGCATAAGCTACAACCTGTACGAATATTCGTATCGGCGACAAACGACTTGTAGGTATGCACGGTTTGATCGCGTGATTTAATAGCAGGCGGCTTGCTCACATATGGCGAGTTACGAGGATTGGAGCGCTCCAATAGCTTGATCTTGTACAAAGGTGATCAGCTGTTGCGTTGTAGGTATCTTGTCATCTCGAACGGATAATTCAAATGCTTGAATAGTTTGAGCATCCATATTTCTTAAGGCGCATTGAAGCATAACAAAATCTGTCAAATCGGGTAAATCTAACTATTTAAGTGCGGAAAATGACGCGGAAAATTTTGAAATGAATGAATCGAGTGCGTTTGCATTGTGAGAACAATTTTTTTAATCTAAAATATAGCACGCGGTCAGCGTCACACAAAAGTCTATAGTTCACGAAAAAATGAGTCCTCACTAACGCCAGTTTACAAAAAGAAATGAGGACGAACCCCACAGCGTCGGACGGGCGGCGTATCCCAAAATTGGGAATAACAAGGAAAAATGTGCAAACGGGAAGCACACTGCGGCGATTGGCACAAGTGCCGTGCGGAGAACAAGCGAAGACTGGAGACTGATGGCTTCTCCGAGAAGCCTTCTAAGAGAGTGACCTCAACTGTCACTCCTAGTGCCATCTCTCGGTTTCATCGAGAACTCCAACAAAACCAGAGGCCAGCACAGCACACATAGTAATTGAAAGCAGTGATAAAATTATGATCTGCTATTAATTAGCGTAATTAATGTTTATAAAAAAAAACAGAGGGCGCTAGCGAGCCACCATCGCCTTTGTAGCGAGACACATGAAGAGACATAGGTACATAAGCTTTATGGCTTTTGATTCCACGGCGTCTTATATGCGTTATGTAAAAGTGACCTAGGTAGTCAACCGCGGTATGGACAAAACATTTAGCTTGAGATACTCTAAAGGAGGGAAGATCACCCATAAGAGGATAAGAAGTTTTAGGTCTGAGTCTAAAACATACATTACATTTATGAACGCGTTGGCGAATTGAATTCCTGGCAGATAAAATCCAGAATTTCTGCCTAATAAGAGCGAGTAAGAGCGATGGACCTGTGTGAAGATTAGTTATATGATAAAAGTCAACAATCAATTGAGTAATTACCTCTTTAGGTGGTAATAAGATATTTCTGATCGAAATCGAGTTAAGATTTTGTTAACCGACCACCGACTCTGAGAATACCATTTTGGTCGACGAAAGGATTGAGCTTAAGCAGAGTATTATTAGACAGTTTATTATTTTTTAATGATATAATATCATTACAAAAGTGCTTATTTTGAACATAGCGGATTATGTATATTTCAAAAACTTCTAAATCTTGCACGGTAATTGAACCTCGTGATCGTAATATGCGTGAAAAGCGTAATATATGAACTAAAGTGCGTAATAATTTTGACTAATCTGAAATCCGTTCAGCTAAGATTTCAAAAGGATGCAAAACTTGAACAGTTTCAGGATTCTAAACCATTAAACTCATAGTTTTTGATCCTAAATTATCAGAACACGTATTAATATTGACTGTAAAGGGCTTAACAGGCCAACCAGAAAAACTTTGTTGAGCCCAGGAGGGGCCTTGAAACCAAAAATGATTATTTACTAGAACTTTAGGCGTTACTGGGCGAGATATCATATCTGCAGGGTTTTCCGTTCCCTTGACGTGAAACTAATGTTTAGCGGGAAGTTTAGAATTAATCTCAGTAATTCTATTTGCGACGAAAGTGTGAAATTTATATGAGGGAGAATGAATCCACGTAAGTGTTACGGTGGAATCTAAAAAGGCGTAAATATCATTGATTTGATATCTTTTAGAAAGAATGTCTCGAACGACGTCTATAAGGTTTGCGAGAAGGAGCGCTCAACAGAGCTCTAGTCGAGCCAACGCCATTCTGGATAAAGAAGCGACGCACGATCGCGAGGCGAGCAACTGGACTGATCCAGGTGACTGTGAATCATCACTCACACGTAGGTACACAGCAGCACCGTAACATTTTTCACTTGCGTCTGCGAAACCTATAAGGATGACATGGGGTGCATTCAAACCAACATGTCGCGGGATTTTTATTTTTTGAAAGTAAGAAAGCTCACTATGGAAACGCGTCCATTTATCCAAAATAGCGGGAGTCACTGGATCGTCCCAGTCAAGGTCCGCCATCCAGCATTCCTGTACTAAAAGCTTCATAAATGCAACTGCTGGGCCTATGAGACCTAATGGGTCAAATAGACGCGCAGTAATAGAAAGTATAGAGCGCTTGGTGCATTGCGATATTTCAGCGTTAATTGCGAATTGAAAATTATCCGTAGTAGGTTGCCACTGCATTCCTACTACTTTGTGAGAAGTCGAACCATCGATTTCAAACTTAATCACTTCTTCACCTTTATGAGAATATTGGATTTTGTCCATGAGTTCAGAACTATTAGAAACCCACTTAGTGAGATTGAAGCCACCAGAGGCGAACATTTGAACCAACTCACGCTGGGTTCTCTCTGCTTGTTTTACACCGTCCACAGATGATACATAATTATCCATGTACATGTGTGAATCGACTTCAGCGACAGCGACCGGAAAACGATCACGACTGTCCTCTGCCAGCTGGCGGACAACTCTCATAGCAAGGTACGGCGAGCTTGATACACTAAAAGAGATGCGGTTGAACTGAAATGTATCTATATCCGATTGAGAATCGAATCGATTTAAAATGCGTTGAAAAGCATGATGCTTGGGTATGAGTTTCACTTGAAAGTACATTTTTTCTATGTCCGCGGTCATGGCTACGGGGAACATACGTAAGTTAATTAAAAGATCAAATATATTCGTTTGTAAATTTGGACCTTTATAAAGTAAGTCATTGAGTGACTTTCCACTTGTAGTTTTACTACTTGCGTCAATAACAATGCGAGTTTTAGAAGTCTGTTTATCGGGGCGATAAACAGCTCTGTGAGGAATGTAATAAGAGCAATCAGAAGGTGAGGCATTTTCAATCTTAGTTAAATAACCTTTGTCTATGTAATTCTGTATAGTGTCATAATAATCAGAGCGTAAGTCTGGATTATTATCTAATTTTTTCTCTAAGTTAATCAGACGGCGTTTAGCAATAGAGTAAGAGTGTCCCAATTCTGAAGGATTATATTTAAATGGGAGATGCACGGTATAGCGACCGGTATCATCTCGTGAATAAGTTGACTTGAATATCTCTTCACAAGCCTCGTCATCGGGGCTCATGTGCTTTTTACATGGTACATTTTCGAGTTCCCAAAAGAGTTGAGTAATTTTTTCTAACGTTGGAGTTTGATTAAGTGAACAAAAGAAAGTTTTATTATTATGAGCGTTGCGAGAAGGTTTAACATGCGTAGCTGTAGCCTTACCCATGGCCAAATATCCGAGTGTAGTTTCCACCGCAACTACGGATGAGTGCAGTGAGGTCACTTTATTATTTCCCAATAGGAATGGGAAAATTTCATTACCTATCAGGCAATCCACTTCACAAGGCATATAGTAATTAAAATCCGCCATTGGTAAGTCATTAAGGTGAGTTAACTGCGAGGTGTCTAACTCAACATTAGGTAATCGATCGGTAATCAAGTCGATTACGCGTGCTACGATATCATACGAGCATGAAGGATCGAAACGTGAATGGAACGTAAGAGTCACGAATCCGTAAGATTTACTTTCGGTTTGACCGATCCCTTTGATCGTAGAAGAAGCGGGAATAATTTTTAAATTTAATCGTTCACAACAAGATTTTGTAATAAAATGACTCATGGAACCCGAATCGACAAATAAGCGAACATTATGACGTTTATTTTTATCATAAACATAAACCGAGGCGGTAGGTAAAATAACTGTACTAATCGAAGTATTATTACGCGAAGTGATAGCTGATAACGCAACGTTATTTAAATTCTCGCGCGCAAATCCCTCGGTCGACGCAGCGCCGTGATGAGTACTTGTCAACACGCCACCTCGATGCGCGGCGGAAGCCGGTGTAGTATCCACAACCTGCAAGGCTGGTGATCGAGTAGACATGCCAGCATCAGCTGAGTGACGGGTGTGCGAGTGAGACGGGCAGCTGTCTAACGAAGGAGGATAATTGCAAGCAAATGATTTAGCTTGCGTTTGCGAAGCGCTATTTTCAGGGATGTGTAATAACGAATGCTGTCTTTGATGACAAATATTACAGTTGCGTTCTGAACGGCAAGCATTAACATTATGAAACCCTAAACAATTCAAGCAAAAGTTATGTTTTAAAACTAAGTTATTTCTTACTTAAGGAATTTCATTGAGAAAATATTGACACTTATACAATGCGTGAGAGGGGTTAGAATTACATAACAAACAATTCGATTTTGAGTTTTGAGAGCGAGGCGCGTGCGATTGCGGTGCGGTGCGGTACGAAAGAGTACTCTGAGCGTTTGCTGTATGCGGAGGTGGCGGCGAGCGAGATGCGTGCGAGTTCCGATCGAGCTGACCGGTATTAGCGAAGAAGGCGTGTGTTTGTTTATTTTTATAAGTGTTTTTATTAGCGTTTGAGGGTTGCGATTTGTTTATATGTATAAGCGGGCGAACGAAGTGTTTGTATCTTACTTTGATCCTTTACGAACTGAGTAAGCTGCGAAAAAGTAGGTATTTCTACCGTAGAATGTTTCTGCTCGAACAACTGCACGACCTCTTTGTCGAGTTTATTGAGCGCGATATGAGTAAATAAGTAATCATACAGATTTTCAATTTTTAATCTACGTAATGCTGATTCTGCGGCGCAAAATTGATCCAAAAAGGCGTCTAGAGATTGATTAGGTTTAAAATGAATGATCTGATCGATGTATAAGGAAGCTTGAACCCTAACATCTTGGTATTTTTCTAGAAGCGCGTTCCAAATAATAGCATAATTATTTGCAGTAGGCGGTATCCCTGAGCACACTGTCAAAGCCTTTCCTGTCAATCTGCCTACTAGGTACTGAACCTTTTCTGCGTCGGATAAGCGGGCGTTTTCATGGATAAGACTTTTGAAATTTCCGTAAAAAAGCGAGAATTTACTGAGAGTACCATCAAATGACAGTAAATTGAGGGGAGGAAGTTTCCGATTTAATAACTCACACTTAGGAATATTTTCACTGAGTTTATTTTCACAAACTTTAATATGGCAATAAAGTTCGTCGAATGATTTCATACAGGAGTAATCCTGTTTAGATTGCGGGTCGTAAGCCAATTGAGCCGCCACCAAATCATCTAATGTTTGTATAAAATCAGTTCTAATTTTTTCAAGCAACTGCACTCTAACCAAAACTTGAGTCTTATTTATTTCATCGGAAATTTGTTTACTAAGCGAATAGGTACCTACTCTGAATTATAGCAAAAAGATTTTCCATTTTCGCTCTTAAACGAACGACTTCGGGGGAATCTTCATACTCATCCTTATTTTTAGGCATTTTGAAGCGAAAATAGATAGAGAGAAATAGCAAACTTTATGAAAATTAAATTAAATGAAACGTGGCGATTACGTAACTGCGTAGAATGTTCGAGAACACTATGGAATCGTAGGACGCTCGAGGGCGCGGGTGACGGGCGCCGAGGTACGGCTTGAAAATGATGTTACCTATTTCGAAAAGTACTTGTTTGCGCCTGAATGTTATATATAATATGTGTACTATGATGAATGCGTATGCTAATTAAAGTATCAGATGTAACAGAAATATATGCGTGTTCGAGATTTAGTGAGAAAGAAAGCGGTGTCGTGAGGTAGTTGTACCTAGCGTGTATGGCGGGTTTATAGCGTGAAATATAATAAATTAAATAGATATTGCGATATATGCGTTTGCGTGTATATTTTAGTGCGATGGATGAGGAATCCGGCGAGAGGGAACAGTTGGACGGGCCGGGAAATAAAGGAGTCTACCTGTTCACACGTTGCTTCAGAGGACTTCCATGCGCTGGTTCTACTCCCGTGCCTCGTACACAGTTTTAAAGGGGGTTGGTCACAAGCACTCATTAAAATTGCCACTTTCTTCTCTTATTTTAGCGTCTTTAATGTTAATTGAATTTTTTTTTACACAGCGAGTCCGTACGGAGATCACATTACGCGGCCATCTTTTTTCAACAGGTGCGGAAGGAAGGAGGGGGGGGGGAGGATTCGTAGGTTCGTAATTGGTAAAAAGAGTGTGAGTGTTATATGCGTATGAGTACAAATGAGTGTATGAAATGAGTGGGTGTTTAAATTACAGTAATGAATAAATAATGAAAACATTTGGCGTAGACAGGTACTAAAAAATGTAACAAATGGTTAGGTAGGTTGGTTATTATAATTTTCTAAATCGATTATGATTAGTTTCAGTTTCTTTGTCGGTTCATTTCGATATTTTGAATCGATAAAAATACACCCATAATAACTTGCGGTATATTATTTCATTAACAAACAATTTACACCTAGTGATGTGTTTGTGGTCACACGAATAAAGTTAAAGGTATGTAGGTCTGAAAAATGTATCCGTCTTGCAGGTGAATATATTGAAAAGGAAAAATAATTTGGTTTTTTTATTTCCACCCCTTACCCTGCATTTCGCAAACATAAAAACGCTCCCTCGTATCATACATTTCCTAGTCACCTACGCCTTAAGAGGTCGCTCATATTCGTGGCCGGGCGCGGACGGTGCGACTTTATAATATTCCGTCAAGTAACAAAACATTTTGATAGATTGCAGAGTATTTATAGTATACGACAAACAAAAACGAATACAAATATTCCATACCAAAACGTAGTTTAGTCGTAGAATAGACGCTTAGCGTTCACTTGATACCTAGGAACCGTTCAGCGATACCAACGTAGTAGATGGCCTGGGCGATACCAAACAGCGGCGCGATGACGATCATACGGCAAGCCCCGCCTTTGAAAAAAGCCGTCATCCCTTCGTGCTTTAGTGTTTGTCTGAAAACGACAAGACGATGATGAATAATTCTTTAGGAGGAGCAAAACCTAAATATGGCGGCGTAGTTATCTAGGCGGCGGGAGGCCTAGAAGGGGTTGCACAAGTCCTTTATTGAGAGTTTGATGAATTTAGAATGAATAAAAGGACGTGTTGGTCTACGCTTGTTTGAGTATCGGAATCGGTACAATATAGCAAAATTGGCGGAAATACACTTTTAACTATCATGAGTATGTAGAAATTCTGTTGATGGTAGGTACATACAACTGGCGCCAGTAAAATTTTTCGGATTAGACAACCTGTCAAATATCTTAATCATTTTGATCATTTCAATATATGGTACATACTATTTCTTGTAACATTTTACGTTCAGCATTTTGAAAAGCAAAGAATAACCAGACCAATGACAAAAAAAAATATGGTTTATAAACTAACACAACACCTTTGCATAAATGGAGGATTGGGATGAGTTTTAAATTAGACGATCTCTACTAGATACGAAATAAACAGAGATTTACACAATACAATCCGTGATGGAGGAATACTGGCGCTCGCCGCTGCCCTTGGTGATCGTTTGCATGCGCGTCTTTATCACGTCCAGGGGGGTGACGGCCAACGCCGCCGTCGAGCCGGCCGCCAAGCCTGACACGAACGACCACCTGCACATATCGAAACAGCACACGGTCATTATGGTTCATCAATCGTTTATCGTCTTAGTTAGCTAGCAAACATATAATGGTTATTAATGATATTGTATAACTATTAAATTCAATGCAGCCATGTTTCAGTGAATAATCAGGGCAAGTGTGACGAGGAGTAAGTAAAACTGGAAGCATTCCTGGTAGGTACTCAATACGGTGAGCTATTAGACTGCGCAAGTCACCTCCAAGCCAACCCGTTGAAGTTTATAGGATATGAAAGTTGTTAAGACAAAACCATTGCGTCTGCATAAGGGAAACAAAAAGTAATCGTGATATTTTTTTTCGAAATGATTGAAGTATGATATATTTTAGGTTTTCAACTCCCATATTATGACCATTTAAAAAAATATAGAAAAACTGAATCGATAAAAAAATCTATGAAGGTACCTATAATTTTCTCTATAATCTTCTTACAAAATTTCACGAGAATCGGTTGAGAAATGCGACCTGTAGACAAGAACAGACTGACTGACAAACTGACAGACGGACAAAAGCATTTTTGGCCAATCTCGAAACTGGGACGCTTCGCTCGTACGGTCAATAAATACATTTTAAGAAATCTTACCAAAAGGGTATTGGTCCACCGGGCTTATCCGTCGGCCCGAGTTCGTTTAGCGTGGCGAACAGCGGAAAATAAATGACACTGAAGGATATATCCCTAGCGCCCGTGGCGGTAATGCCCCTGTATAATCCGAAGATACCGCGTTCTTTCAGCAGATTTTTTGTCAACTCCATGGCGGTGACGCGTTGGAACGCTTTGCCCGCTGTTGACAAGAAAAAGTTTGGTGATATCTTGTTTCAACTATTTTTAACAAAAATTATGGTTTTTGAAACAAATAATAGGTACTAGGTAATTTTATAAAAACATCTTAAATAATCCCTTAGTGAAATTAATAAAAAATGTCTTAGTCATATTCTTTATTTAACGCTACATGCGCACTCATACAATTACATGGTAAGTACCTGACTGAATCCTGGCAGGGTGTTGCGGACTATAAGTATGTACCTAGTTGAGTTTGTATATTAATCAAAGAGCAAAAAAAAAAATTATTTTTAGTTTTATAATAATAGTGATTTCAAAAATATTATGACTGGGATATGATATGTCAGAAATTGTTAGTAACCAGATAATAATTAAATTGAATGTCAACAGATACATAAAATGTATGTAGTTCCTGATAAATTTAAACATTTCAAATACCTATCTAAATAACAATAATGTCAAAAAATATTTAGAAACAAAAAAAAATATATACCTGTTATAATAGGTTGGGGAAAAAGTCTTTTCGCATTTTATATGAAAATTAAAAAAAGAAAATTAATATAGTTTATTTACATTTAACTAAAGTATGTAGGTACCATTTTGTTTGATAACTTTTTGCCATCTTATAGGTTGGGACATGATCCCATTGCTATAGAAATTTTGGGGCTTCTGATCAAAAAACTGCGTCAAGTAGTTTTGGTAGTCCTCTCAAAAGGATGTATTATTAAGCATAATAATCATTTAGTATAAGAATCAATAGGTGGAAGATTTTTAATATATAATTATCATAATATATAACAAACTTTTGATATAACGCCTAGCAGAAAACTAATAGTCAATCTTAACTGTCACTGAAAACTATAACACATTGATTGCAAAGTCAATTTTTGATAGCTAGTAACTTCTGTCAAAAGTTCTCTCGCTCACTCGTTTCGCTCGCTCGCTCACTGTTATTGTCACTGAAAACCATAACAAAACATACTGACTGTCGCAAAATCAGCTTTTTATAGCAAGTCACTTCTGTCAAGTTCTGTCACAAGCTCTGTCGCTCGCTCGCTCACTGTTATGGTTACTGCAAACCATACCTTAACATACTGACTGACTGTCACAAAGTCGGCTTTTGACAGTCACTGCTGTCACAAGCTCCGTAGCTCACTTGCTCACTGTTATAGTCACTGCGAACCATTATAACTTACTGACTGTCACAAAGACGGCTTTTGATAGCCAGCAACTTCTCTCATAATCTCAGTCTCTAAATTAATGGTAAACAGGTTGACTTTGTAAAATAAAATTCCGGTCTTTAAATTTTCTGAATTATATTAGATTTTCGTTTTTATTAACAAGATGTTTATTCTTCAATAATGTAGTAATTATATTTTTTTAAATTAATAACAAAATATGTATAACCAAATTCTTAATTATTTATTTTACATTTTATTTAGTTTCGGAGATTTTTTTATTCGTTAATTTTTTCATACTTTGGGCGCATATTTTATCCTTTCTTTACGAAAATTAAATTACCGAAAAATGGCATTTTGTATGTGTAACCAATTCTTTTTATTTTTCGTTTATTTACTTTTTTTTTAAACTTGTTTATACTTTAGGTGCACATTTTAATTCATATCTTTGTGAAAATTAAATTATCGAAAAATTTGGTTACAAATACAAAATGCGCGGTAGCCAAATTTTTCTATAATTTAATTTAATTTTCTTTACAAATTAATCTACTCTTAAATCTTACTGAATATCATCTACTTTTTTGTTTAAATTATGCACTTTTACATACATATCTTTACCTTGAAATTTTGTTCAGAAAATTGAGGTACTTAATAATGATAAAACATATGATATTGCGTTAATTGATTTATTTCAGTAGTTCCTTTACTGTCTTTACTTTTAAGACGGTATATTTTTGCAGTTATATATCTTCAATACATAATGTTTTTGATAGGTATACGTTTTGATTGATATGTTTTTTTAACATTCTTATTTTTAATGACGTTTATACCGCACAAGTTGTATAACAGGTGATATTTAGTTTATATAAAAATGATTAAATGCTTTTTAAAATAAAAATTAAATGATTATTATAGCTATTAAAAATGTATATATTAACGATTGTGTCAAATGAATATTATATCTTATGAACGTTATTGAAATGTAATTATGTCAAATGTTATTCTATCAAACAATACGCACCCTTTCAAGATTACGTTTGAGTATAAACACATAATATTTGTACAACAAAAATCTGACTACAGGAAAATCCTAAACATGTATACCTACTCGTATATCATGGGATGGGAACAAGGGATCAGATGAACATGGCAGTACAGATAACCACAGGTACCTAGCTCGAAAAATCTGTCACCACACCAGTGTTAGCTATTAACACATTCACATAAGAAAGAAGTTATAGTACCAGCTTTGGCCTGCGCGGCGATGCGGCCCGCGTCCTGCATCTGGATCTTGAGCAGCTCCATGGGCGTGGTGATGATGATCTGACACGCGCCCGCGCTGCCGCCCGCCAACATCTGCCGCGGTATCGGCAGGGTCCTACAGAGAGTACCTTTACTTAATATTCCAGATTCAGGACTCTCACTCCGAAAGCGGCATGGCAGACGTAGTTACGTGTCCGTGTTTATATGTCACGGAACATTGAATGTTTAAAAATGATGTTAAATTCTAATTTGGTTTGAAATAGGACTATCGAACGTCTATCGTGAAATTTTATGGAGTAACGGTCCATGTGATATATAACTTAATAGTTCAGAAAGTATCTCAATTGTTATAACAGTCACCTTAGACTTGACCTTACAAACATTATCTAGCTTTTATTTCAAAACGACATTTCAGAATACAGCAAAATTTTGTAATTTTTAAAACATTGTAGTACATATTTTGACTGTAGAAAACCCGTTATTTATTTATGCATCTTCATTGAATATCATGCATGGATCTTTTCAGCCTGTCCTTTGAGAGGCTTGTATGGGGATATAGATCCAACATGTAGAGGCCCTTTAAAGAAGTTGTTGTTACGTGGCAAAGCCCATCTTGGATTCACCAATGAGAAGTCTTGTGAACTCTTGAAAAGGTTTCGGCAGGAGAAAGACCTATTGCAAAAAAAGTACAAGGTTTATGGATAATGCAATGAGGTAGGGAATCCGGAATGGACTGATTCTGGGTTATTATAGAAACTATTATACTATTGTAGGTAGGTAGTAATTAAAATATTTGGCTTGCCGCCAATTAATAACTAATTTATTATTATTTTCTAGCCGTTTAGCTCCCATTGTTGGGTAAAGCTCTCCCCTTGTTGTTTCTTTTCTAGTTACATCGGTTTTTAGCTACTTCCTCCTTCTCAATAGAAGATAGGTCTTCCCTCTTTATATCATTTAAGGTTTTATCCTTGACCGTTACAGGGCTACTGGAATCCACATGATCGTTATGTGTGGCACCATTCGGCAAACGTGACCCTCCCAGCCCCAGCCCTATTTCAGTCTGGCATTCTTCCTCACAATGTCGAACACTTGGTTGGGTGAATAGAGCGTAGCGTAGTGTTCTTAACACGCAGTCTGTACGTTTTAAACCCAACATACTGCGCTTCATTGCCCTTTGGAAAACCTCCGGTTTGAGGTATTGTTTTTTAGTCAGCGACCAAGTTTTAGCACCGTAGGTAAGAATGGGCAAGATACAACGTATATCAAAGAGCCGTCTCTTAAGGCAAGTTGGAAGGCTGCCTTTAAATAGCTCGTCCATCGAGCAGTAACATTGCCACGCGTTGTCTACTGTTGTTACTTCTATTCCCTGGCGATTTTCGAAGAAGATAATTTGTCCTAAGTATGTGTACTCATCGACATACTATATCTTGCCCATCTTCCGTTACCCTACTTTTTGTGCTATTGGTCATAATTTGTATTTTTATCGATTTATTTAAAGCCAAACTTGCACGCTTGCCGTGCTCAGATCTTGGAGCATCTGTGTAAGTTCGGATGAGGAAGATGCAAATAGGACAATATCTCCGGCGAAACGTAGATTAGTCAATCTGCTTTCGTCGACGATAATGCCCTTCTGCTTCCAGGGGCCAGCAAGTTAGTGTAATACCTCCTGTAAAGTAGCAGTAACAGTTTGGGCGAGAGCGGATCACATTGATTCAGGCCAGAAGCTTTACATCCGACGTTCTGATGCTATATACAACAAAATAAATAAATAGGGACAAATAACACAGATTGCGCTAGCCCCAAAGTAAGTTCGAGACTTGTGTTATGGGATACTAACTCAACGATACTACATTTTATAACAAATACATATATAGATAAACATCCAAGACCCAGGACAATTTGAAAAAGGCCATTTTCCTGACTTGTCCTGACCGGGGATCGAACCCGGGACCTCTGGGTGGCGGACTAGCATGGTGACCATAACGCCACGGAGGTCGTCAAAAATGAAAAAAAAAAAACCCTGCCCGATCCTTGTAGGAGCAACTCAGACTGTCAATATGACAACTTTTCCTATGGGTCCAATGCTTGAAACTCGAAAAAAAAATCGACATTTTCATACACAAGTTTTCGGCCGGCCAGGCAATTCGTATAAAAAATGTCTTTTTTCTTCGAGTTTCAAGCATTGGTCCCACAGGAAAAATTGTTCATATTGACGGTCTGAGTTGCTCCTACAAGGATCGGACAGATTTTTCTGACTATTTGTGTTAGATTTATCTATTCCTTGATTTATGACATGTAGTCGTTAACAAGCTGATGCCCGCGGCGTTGTTCGCGTCGACCATTTTTGACAATCCCACGGGAACCTCACATTGTCCCAGTAGGTTTGTAAAATTCATCTATTTCTTATCTTGTTACGTGTCAAATATTGATTGATGAAAAACACTATCTAAAGCCTTGGAGTAATCTACAAAGCCCAAATATAGTAGTTAACCAGCTGAGGCCCACGGCGTGGACCGCGTGGAACATTCCCACGGGAACCGCACATTTTCCCGGGTGTGTAAGATTTCTTGATCTATGAAAAGAGGCACAAATGCTGCTTGAACCACCAGTTATAGTCCTAGATATGTGCAATTTCTTTAAATATAGATACGGATACATTTTCTCGTCTTTATCCCTGACGGGGTAGACAGAGCCCAGGGCCATAAGATCTAAAGGTCACGCTTAGCGTGGTGATAGGCGTTAAGATGGAAAAAGGGATCACAATAGTGATGTATTGCTAGCCGCATCGTCGCTAACATGATTTAATTCTCGCCCATTCTCTTGATCGGTTTTTACGATGCGGGAAGAATAGCAGTAGGTACAGTCAGGTACCAGGCCCTCTACTCATACCTTGAATTTTCTCTTAAACTAAAAATGATATTACCATGATTTATATTCAGACAGATTTTAATTAAGACTTTCTAAATATAAATTTTCATGTTAATATTATTTTTAGTTTAAGAGAAAATTGAAGATATGCGTAGAGGGCTTGGTCAGGTATATTGGTACTTGACTGTACATTCTGAGATTTTTCCTCTTTCCCATACCAGCATGGAAGAGTAAAATAACATGCAATGACTTAAAAATTACATCATTTTACCGAAATCGGACATGTCATTTTAAAAATAAAAGCTAAATAAAATACGACTTATGCGATAGGTACCTATATCATTTTTATGAGCTAGATAACTATCAATGACCTATAGCGACGTGCACAAATATTTGTGACAGGGTCGGCATTCATCTTACCTAAATTACGAGCACGGCTATCAAGCAAATATACATTTTTGGCTAGTATCCGATATTATATTAGGGTGGTACAGGGTAGACAAATTCTATGTCTGTATGAAATGCACGTTACTGATGATCTAAGACCTAATCTATCGGAAGTAGATTTCAATCAGGTGCAAGTAACCCTGTAGATGTTGATTCCTATTACTGATCATCTTCTAGTCCTAGATAAAGCAGTGGCAGAATGTGGCTGAAAACGTTTTCGCCGGCGTAATGTACAAGTATATACCACCAAGGTAGGTACCATGTAGGTCATGCTGAAATGAAACTGAAACGGTTTACCAATATTCGATTGGTCCATGAACCGTTGGTCAACAGAATCTTTAAACGTGTTGTGTTTGCAAACGTACCCATCTGGTAGAGTGAGATAGTAGCGGAACATGTCATTGGCGGTGAGTTTGATAGCCTTTTCTGGCGTGACGAGGATGATGTTGACCGCTGATCCACGGTACATGCCGAAGTAGCCCTCCGCTGCGTATGTTTTCTTGAAACAGTCAAACCTGGGAGTGTCATGTTTTATTAGTTACAATTTTACAATACAACAAGCAAACCTCACAATCATTTTCTGAATAAAGACTAGGCCGGTCTAGTTGCCTTTTGCCAATCCAATCGTGCAAGTAGGATCGCCCCCTCTAGCTACACATCGACACAAAATATATTAATCTGTCGAAGTACGTAAGTACTTACCTATATGTAGCGTTCTGTACAATGCCGAAGATTTTTCGTAAGTGAGATAGAATTCTTTTATAATTTTTTTGTAATCTACAAGCAATAAACTATATTTTTCAGAATTTTAGGCTCAGTAGTTTCGGAGATTAAAGTAAATTTATGTCTATTTTCATGAATAAAATCAAAACTTTTTATTTTACAATAAAAAAAATTGAGGTCCTCATAACGAGCCCTTTCATTTGATGACACAGTAAGGTTTGCAAAACTTTTTTTTTTATTTTCCTAATTTGTCCCTCAAAAATTAAATTTATTTACTTTACACATCTGTGTTTGGGTCATAGGATTTCACCATCCTACCAAACACCTGATTTGGTCCAGTAGATTCGGAGCAAATTATAGCTGTGACAGGCGGTCGGACAGAAAGACGCACGAGTGATCCTATAAGGGTTCCGTTTTTCTTTTTTTGTACGGAATCCTAAAAGCCGGAAAACAGACCCCGGGCTTCTCAGCTTCTCAACAAGAAGTGATACCTGCCTAAAAACTTGTTCTAAGTACGTATTAACTTCTATGTATGTGAGTAGATATGTATAATATAAATGTAAATTTTATGCGCAAGGCTCATTAAAAATTAAATAAGGTTTTTGATAAATACATTTTTGTACAGGCTTCTATTGTAAAGCCAGAGTAGCTGTACTTATTAAGACAAAAGAAATAAGCCCAAACTCGATTGAGTTGCGTAGTTTTATAGTTCCATCGACCACCTTTCGACTCCGTGATTAGACCCAGACATCGTCTACCATAAAGTGCTCGCCAATACAAATCAAACGAGTTCTACTCAATAAATTTAAGTTGTTTTATAACAGAATTCTGTCGAATATCTCCCAGCTCCATCATCAGAACAGCTAATTGGCACCATAATAATGTGTTGTCATTCGATTTACACAAGTATACAAAGTTCTGCTCAGTTGGTTGAGGATAACTGGTTGAAAATTGAGTTGCAACCTTTGACCTAATTATAATAGATACTAACAAAATACATACAAAAGTTAAATAAAAGCTTGTAAAATAATAATTGTCTCTATTAGAAGACAGGCACAAATAAGTAAATATTTAAATTGATTTATTAGTGCCGCCACAACCTAAACTTACCAAAAAATAAAATAACCAACATCGTCTTTGAACGATCATTGAGTTTTATTAAGGTGGTAAGTACCTATCGCGAGCGAACAACAAATGATCTAGGCGCCAAGGTGATCATAATGATCCAAGTGTAGTTCCAGTTTATAGCCTTCTTTGCATGCAGATTATCAATATATATATATATATATATATATATATATGTTCAGGCTCAGTCTGCAGAGGCTCTAAAACTCGCTTTCCGTTCCACTGTTTGGTTGCGATACCAGATAGGGTTCGTAGTGCACCTATTATTAGACGGTGACTTTTAGTAGTTAGAACTGATGCTCATTAGGAAATGTTAATATGCCCAGAACCGCATTTTAATTTAAAATTTTTGAACAGCGCTATCATTTATCGGTGGCTGAAAAAAAAAACTAATTTTTAAGAACACTCCGAAACCATAGAAATTGTAAATATTTAGCCGCTGTAAAACTTACGGTTTTAACGCTTTTACCGCTTTTACCAGGCCCATGTGCTACTCCCGATTCACAGACCTGGCATGGTGGCCGCTTAATTTTTAAGAACGCTCCGAAACCACGAATTTGTAGATATTTAGGATTTCGTACCCAAAGGGTAAAAACGGACCCTATTATTAAGACTCTACTGTCAAAAAAACAATTTTGTAAGAATGCTCCAAATTTACCGAAATTGTCAATTTTTAGGGTTCCGGACCCAAAGGGTAAAAACGGGGTCCTAATACTAAGACTTAACTATCCTTCTGTCTGTCACAAGGCTGTATCTCATGAAGCGTAATAGGTAGACAGTCAAAATTTTTATTGATGGTGTATTTTTGTTGCTGCTATAACACCAAATACCAAAAACTAAATAAAATGTATATTTAAGAGGGGCTCCCTTACAAAAAAAAGTGATTTTTTGTACATAATGGTACGGAACCCTTCGTACGCGAGTCCGACTCGCACTTGGCAGGTTTTATTAACTTTATATTAACTTTCAATCATCATTTTATAATACAAGTTTTAGCCAATGTAACGGAATAGTTATTTTATAGCAATTTTTCAAAATTGATGACCTGATTCTTTTAAATGATATAACTCTTTTATTTATGAACGGATTTAGATAAAACAAACACTAAATGTTAAGTGAGGCTCATCAAAATACATTGGTGAAAACCGCAACCGAATCGGTGCAGCCGTTTCTGAGATTAGCGTGCACAAACGCACAGACAAACAGACAAAAATTCTGAAAATCATAGTTTTGTGTTCTATTGCGTTGATGAAAGCCCCCAACAATATTCTTTCTCATTTATCTTCCATGTACAGACAGCGATCGGTTATGATTTTATTATATATATGTCTGACATTTAACCTGTATGACAGTTAAACCGTTACAGTTAAATTAAAACTTTAGTTTTTACCCGACTGCGCCAGGAAGAGGGTTAGGCTTTTCGTGTGTATGTATGTATATTTGTTTGGCACGCTCTGCAGCCTTAACAGCTCGATGGATTTTAGATTGAGAGGTGTCGTTAGATTCGTATTTACTGTGAAAGCGACACTAGGTATATAAAAATAAAATAAAAAAGACAAAAGAAAGGCAGTTGGGTTTTTTGTTTTTGTAATAGTTACTTGTTACTTAATACCTTTGTTAAAACTAGAAACTAATGCTCAAAATTGAAAATCAGGTAAAACTAGTTTTTATTAGACAAAACGCGTTTTTCCGAAGCGTGTCAGAACTGTTCCGACCTAGGTCAAAGTTCATCGTACCTTTTTCTGATTAGCGAATGCAAGAAATGGTGTCTGTCAAAAAAGTGTATCTGAAAGAAATCATTATCCTTTTTTTTTAATTTTAAGGCTGTTTGATTATTTTTAATTGTACAGGGTGGGTAAATAAAGGTGTACATTTTTATTTTAAAAATTTTACTTTATGTAATATAAAAGTATAAAATTTCCAACTCTAGAAGCATGGTAGATGTGAACCCTTTATTGCGTTTTTCATTACAGTATATAATATATATAAATCTTTAACAATTAAAACAAATATCCGAAGCACAAAGTCACTGACATAACGCAGAAAATGTGTGAAAATTTAAAGAAAAACGCAATGAAAAGGGTTCACATCTGCCATAATACTAGAGTTGGAAATTTGTCTCACATTTTTTCCATAATAAATTGTCAACCAACCCTAAATAGTATATTTTTAAATAAATACTTAACAATTTTTATATTTCATACAATATAAATTTTAAAATAAAATGTATACCTGTTATTTGTCCACACTGTACATATGTTAACAAAGTCCTTTTAAAATTTTATTGTTGTGCTGTTGACTTGTTTCATTATTTTATTTATTTTTAAATAATATTGTCACCTTGCCAACCACTTTATGTCAATGTTCCCTAAAATATTCCTTTAGTGTTCTTATTACTTTTACTACGTTTAAGCCTCTACTAATCTTTCCTAATGGATAAGCGGTTCGGATGCCACGGTGGAAGCCGTGGAAGGACATAAATAAATATCCCCCAAAATAAACATACATAGACTGCTATAAATCATTAGTCATTACCTTTACGTTTGCCTTTGCCGTAGCCGAGTAAAACTATTGTGAGATTGTGACTTTTGTGAACACCATTCATACTTATATCTACTTTATTTATGGATCCCTTTGTCAATTTTTTTTGTCAGAGGGAAGTGTATATAACATGAGCATCTTTTAAGTATCTACTATACCAAATGATACTTAACGTCAATCAAAAGTAAACATTTTCATATTTAAGAAAACCTCTAAACGAGCGTTAGACTCATAAGAATTATAATTTAGACACCATAACTGCAATTGTAAATAAATAAACCTAACCTTCACATGGTATCAATTTCGTCGCATCGTATTAGATTGTGTGCTACCTAACGTTAATTGCCCTCAAGCGCGAGAAGTCGCGTGACATCGCCCCTCCCCATTCGACTTTAAAACCTTACTCACGCTTCGTAAAGTCTACTTTTGTATGCCGGTCGCCCGCGTTCCAGCACAGAATAAGTACTAGTACCTACCAGCTGCGAGAGTACTTACAAGCATCGAGGACATCGCCCTGGGAACAATGCGACACAAATAAGTTGTACAAAAATGGCAGACATCAAAGCATTTTTGTACAAATTCCCGACGCGTAAATTGAACCAAAATGACAGTCGTCGGCGTATTATTTGTACCTGCGCCGATAACTGCCGCTTTGATTCAACGTACGTGCCGGGAATTTGTACTAAAATGCTTTGAAGTCCGCCATTTTTATTCAACTAATTTTGTCGCATTGAGACTTTGATATACCTAGCATAGGTACCTACAAAGATTATAATATTTGTGTCGCATAAAGTCGCATTGTACGTACCTATCCGCGCGCGCAGCGCATGTTGTTTTGCTAGTTTGTTTATTTCTCTTACCTTTTGATGATTTTTAGGTTTCCGTAGTAAACAAGGAACCTTTATAGTTTCGCCATGTCTGTCTGTCTGTCCGTCCGTGGTTTTACTCAGTGACCATAAGTACTAGTAAGCTGTGATTTGGCATGGATATGTATTTTAATTATGCGGAAAAAGTGGTACAATAAAACATTTTTTTTTATGATAGCTCTTGTACAAGTGAAATGAAAAATCATTTATTTTTCTCGATTAACCAATCATGTGGATACCCCACATGATTGGTTAATCGAGAAAAAATGAGTTGAATTGGTCTTTCAAAAATATTATGAACTAGCTGTGCCCGTGACTTCGTCCGCGTGAAAATCCGTTCAGCAGTTTCGGCCATTCGGGTGAACAGTGTGCATAAAGACACTGACATACAAACAAAAATCTTAAAAATCTTTCATGACAAATTTAAAATTTTTGTCAGATTAGTCTGTATATTTACAGTTTAATTTTTTTCTTGTGATGCGGTATATTTTAAATATCGCAAATATGAAAGTTTATAAGGATCTATAGATGTATAAATATCAGTTACTCATTCATACAACCATTTATGGATGGATTATAATGAATCCTTACAATAATAATCACAACCTTTATGTATAAATATATAAGTACGCAAACGAAGTCAGCAGTCAAACGTAACTCCCTATCTGTAAAATGAATGAACGAATGAATTTCGATCTCGATTAACACTTAGTCGTGCCTGTCTTTTGTCATGGGATTCTTGGGATCTACTCATCCACTGTCTTTTCGTCTTCTTTATATATATATTTAATTCAATAAATCTATGTAGCCAAGAATTTTTTAAAGATAATATCCGAATTACCTAACCAAAGCTTTTGAAGATATCCGAAATATTAACTAACCAATCCACACAGCAAGCTCAGAAAGTCCGTATTTTCATAGCCAAGGGTCAAATTATAAATCAACAATATTATCCGAAATATTAACTAACCAATCCACAAAGCAAGATCGGAAGTCCGTATTTTCATAGCCAAGTGTCAAATTATAAATAAATCAACAATATTAACTAACCAACCCAGAAAGCATCAAAGCAAGATCAGAAGTCCTTTTTTTCATAGCCAAGTATAGCCAAATACCAGTATAAAATCAACAAATTCAACAACAGTAACTAACCAAATCACAAAAGAATCAAAAGGTCTTACGTACAGAGCAAAACAATCAGCTTGTTTTTATACTTTTCCACAAAAATAAACATAGTAACGCGTTTTCAAAATTTCTTGAGGCGCCATCTGTTGCTATTTTATGTAACTATAAAATCGCCTATAGAAAAATTATCTTTAAACTTTAAATGACGATAACTTTTTTATCTGACATCAGATTTCGATGAAACAAAGCCTATATGTTGCTCAGGGATAAGCTTAATCTTTTAGTGAAAGAAGCGTAAAAATCTGTTTAGTAGTTTTATAAATTACCGAGTAACGTACAGACGGAGAGACAGACAGACAGACAAAAAAATCATTTTTTTTGTGTTCTGTTCCTCTTTTTTTTATCGCCCACACACATTTTTTTGTTAATTTTATCAAATGTACAGACACGCGGTTCCTACTGTTTTATTATGGTATTTTATATTAATTTTGAGTTTTTCGATTTTGGGATCTGTTTCTAAAATATTTGATTTTAAAGTGAATTTTCGTTAGAGCCAAGTGTCCCCCCCTCTATCTGCTAAACGGTTACATGGACACGTGAAAAAAAACACAGCTATAGTGTATTTATCGAAATTTAAAGGAAAACTATCAAAGCTAAGTAGGGTTTACAAATTAAAAAGTTATAGGCGATCAACTTATAAAATGTATTCGGAAAAGGAAAATTTTATAAAAATTGAATAGAAAATTAGTTTTTAGACGTTTTTAGTGGCACGAACTCAAAGTTGGCATTCGTAACTACGGAACCATATACTGCGCGTGGCCTGACACGCACTTGGCTAATTAATAATTACTGCATTAATTGCATTGCAGTATTGTTACCGTACAAAATAGCATTTATGTGAGTGCGTTATTAAGTTAAATTATTGTTAATAATTTCAAATGCTCCCTGTTTAACGAAGTTAACAAGAAAACTAGCAGAGCTAAGAAGGTTTCACAAAAAGAGTTATAGTCAACCAACTTTGAAAATTTACTCGGAAATTACATACAAATTCAATAGGAAATTAGTTTTTTAGACGTTTTCGTGAACTTAACTACGAAACTCTACACTGCGCGTGGCTTGACACGCACTTGGCCGCTTAAGTACTTTGAAACAATTTGAAAAATTCAAAAAAGTACAATGCGACACAAATAAGTTGAAAAAAATGGCGAAATTCAAAGCATTTTTGTACAAATTCGCGACACTTAGGTTGAACCAAAATAGCGGTTATCGGCGCAGATACCAGTAATGCGCCGACGACCGCTATTTTCATTCAACTTACGTGTCGGAAATTTGTACGAAAATGCTTTGAAGTCCGACATTTTTGTTCAACTCATTTGTGTCGCATTGTAGAGACTTTGATATACAAAGATAATTTTATAAAACTAGTTATAATGTATCTTCTTAAGTTTTAATCTTTATTAACAATATCTACTTCTTGTATAAAGCAGTACTACTTACATGTTTTTATACTGCTTTTCACCTTTCGGCCCCACAGTCTGGTTTTGCAGCCGGGTTTTGACGAGATCCAGCGGGAACACCACCGACACACCCACGATGCCTGCGATGCCGCCATTTATGACCTTTGGCAGGAGTCTGAAATGTTTTATCATACTTTTAATATCGGCGTACTTCGTAATTCCGAAAAAGACAAAAACCGTAATTTTCATACAAATTGCCGGGCTATAACATTTGTCTAGGTCTCACAATAAAAGCTTGTACAAAAAAATGAAATTTATTGCAAAAAACTTTTTTAGTTTAAAAGAAAATCACAAGGTATTACTACTATACCACATGGTTTTCTAAAGGGCCGTTGTACTTTATCTTCTTCACTTATTTAGTAGATTTTTCTCTCAAGGGCGTAGGTACGCTGCGAAGCGACATGTCGTGTTCAGTCTATCTCTGTCATAAACTCTACGTGAAAAGAGATCGCAGAACACATCATAATATATGACCTAGGTTTAATTTCTGGCGAAAACAAAAAACACAACTACGTCAAAAGTTTGCATTGGCCTTTGTAGATTAAGAAATCTTTCTATAATGAAATGAAAAACGGTTAGGCTGTTCAAAACATATTGGGGGTGAAGCTTGAAAGTCGTTTTTTTTTTAATTTGCCTGGCAATGTATAAACTTGTTACAACTACCTACACAGATACTCACACTTTGTGCTTGTGTTATACTAGTCTTATTTTCAAATCTGTTACATCGGCTACAAAATATCATTTATCTGTAACTGAACATGCTATTGGTTTTTCAAGAAAAAACAAATAAATAAATAAATCATAAACTTACGAGAATTTTTGAGGAGGATTCGCGGGTTGATGTTTCGAACTCATTTTTTGTGGTCATTACGAATTAAGGACCTGCATAAACAAATAAAAATAAAATGGTTGGATAGCTCATATATTATTCTGATCAATAATAATAAAATGTCTTGGTAGAATTTTGACATGATCACACACTTTATTTCCAAGAACATGCCAACCTATTTTAATATTTGCAAAAACAGTGTTTAAGGTTGAAAGGTCAACAACTAATGTATGTTACTGACTTTAAAATGTAGGTAGCATTTAAGTATTTAATAACTTGGCATCATTACTTTAATGGAGGATAATGCATTTGGCAACTACACACATATAAAGTGACTGCACACAAACAAACATCCTTATTTAAATTAAGTCTCTTAGGTTTATTTTACTGTTTAGTTTAGTTTTTAGTTATTTCAGTTTTTATTTAAGTACCTGTTTTTGATGCAATAAATATTGTTAATTGAACAGGATATGCATTTTTTAATTAGCCTATACTTTCTTACAGCTGGGCAAAGGCCTCCCCTCTAGTACGCCACTGATCTTGCGCGATTGACTTTCAGGACTTTTCAAAAAGGTCAGAACATCACACCACCTGGTCCTTGGGCGACCTAACTTGCGACCGCTACGCCGACCTACCGGAATCTAATGCAACTAAAATTAATGAGACAACTAAAATGAATGAAAAAAAACTTCATCTATCAATAATAAAACAAAGTCATGACACCAAATTGAACAGAGATGCGGTCTGGACTGTTATTGTTAGAATATAAAAATGTAGTGCGAAGTAAAATGTTTGTTATTGAAAATAGTGTTCTTGTTGACGGTAGACCGGTGATTGCCTAAGCTTGAATAGATCAGTCAATAATTGTGGACCATATTAAACACTTTGTTCGAGCTTAAAGGATCTTCACAGAAACACGAAGAATCTAGGTACTCTTGTTTATTTTACTCTTACCTTTAACTATACAGATCACTAAATACAATTATTTACAATCAATCAATCTGTAGTCATCTAAACTTCCGCCTTTCGGCTTGGGATTGCAGCTCAGGGCTGTGGCCCTCTAAAGCGAATTGCTGCCGCTGCCTGCAACTACAGGCGGGTCTC
The DNA here is from genome assembly GCA_943193695.1 of Acrobasis suavella. Classification (NCBI taxonomy): domain Eukaryota; kingdom Metazoa; phylum Arthropoda; class Insecta; order Lepidoptera; family Pyralidae; genus Acrobasis; species Acrobasis suavella. Next base: position 40,319,260 of record OW971928.1, read on the forward strand.
AAAGTATTAGCCGTGGCGGTCATATAAGACTCCTTAGTACGGGGGGTTCGGGTCAAGCCTCGCTGTTGAAGCGAGGCCTAGAGCGTGGTTGTCGACGGGATGATGGCATCATGGGGCGAAGGCTTGTACTTGCGATCCGGTGGGCCTGTAGGAGCGCGATTCCCCTGAGTGGGGGAATCGCGCCGATTTGCCGAGTCTCTCTGCAGGAGCGCCATGCGGCTAGCTAATGCGCCGAGCGGAATACATGTCCAGAGGAGGATATACAGAGGCCGCGTATGTGAGGCAGCGCACTGGGCGGAGTCCCTCACGGGCTATCTTCGCTGATGCCGCTGTCCCGTCGAAATTAAGGGGTCCGTCGGGCTGCACTCCCAGGTACTTGACGTGTTGCTGCCACTGCATGTATTCTCCCGAAAAGCTTCCAGGGCGGTGGTGGGTTAGTCTTCCCAGATAGGAGTGCCTGTGTCTTGCTGATGTTCACCGACAATCTCCATTTTGAGAGCTACTTACTACTTTCTTGGCGGCGTACTTTGCACGTCAGCATGAATATGCTGACCGCAAAGTACGCGGCGTCGTCAGCGAAAAGAGATAGTTGGGCCTGACCAGCCACCGGGATGTCGTCAGTGTACCACGCAGGCGGCAGACAGTTTCCTTGGGGGACACCCCCTCACGGCGTTCTGTTGATTCGGAGTCTTCGACCGCCACCCTTACCTCTCTTCGAGGAAAATGCCCACAATCCTGTCTTCTAGGCGTTGCGGAGATTTTGTATAGCAACCCCTCATGCCATACCCTGTTGAAAGTGTTGAATGCATTTTCTTTGTCAAGGAGCATTACAGTCACGTGCTCCTTGTGATTATTTGTTGACGAGATATTATGAAGCAGTATAGCTATTTGGAGTGTGTCGAATGATCTGACCTGAATCCAAACTGCTTCGCACAAGGTGGTTCGTGCGGGACCAGGAGACCGAGCAGGAATTTTTCAAACACCTTCGAGAGCGCGTTGAGTAGCGTGATGGGTCGGTAACTTACTGGTTTCTGCAGGTTCTTGCCCGACTTCGGTAGCATAATAACCCGGCCGACCGCAAATCGCTGCGCATGCAGGGTCCCTGCCCAAGAGGCTGGCAGAATTCCCCCGTTGAATGGCAAGGCTCAACCTTTGGATGAAATGCGCGCCAGCCTTTGGATCTCCTGAGGCATCAATAAGGAGTGAGGAATTCTCCTTGAACAACTGAGGGGCTTCCGCATCCCAAGGCCCCAAGGTCTCTACGGCAAAAGGGGCAGATATACGACCCTCCAAGAGCCGCATAATATTTAAAGCGCAGTCGCTCTAACGTGGGATGGAGCACAGTGTCCACGCATGTGGCATCCCACACGAGTGAGTTTTCCACGGGATGAGAATCATGCCATTGGGCTTCTTGCCATCGTCTCGGGCGATGCCATTATATTTTAGCACCGCTGGCACACCGGAAGGGGCAAAGGCGCGACGGATGACGTCAATTAAGGCTGTTATATTATAAGTACTGATGTAGGTAGGTAGGTACTTACTTGGTAGTTGTTGAAATCTGTATAAAAATAAAAACCTCTATATGGTTTTTTTTTGTATTTTGTAATAAATTTAAAGCATTTTAATTTTTTATGTGTTAAAATATTAATACCCCACAGAAATTTAAAAAAAAATTGAAAAGATAATAAGTACTCAAAGAATTTTGTCCATCTGTAAATAATTTTGACTATTGACTTTTGTACGACGACAATACAGGAATCGTCACGTGAACGACACTTTGAGTGACACTGACTAATAACGAATGAGTCGGAGGGGTTAATACCACTTCGTTGGAGATCAAAAAGGCCTCGCGTTAAAATTATCTACCAATGACCTTGCCGACCTAAAAATTCGCCAGGAAAATTGAAAAAACCACAAAAAGCGGTTGAACCGATTTTAATGACCAATTAACTTAATGTATCTACTGCTATTATCTACATACGTTACAAATTTCATCTTGATTGGAGCTTCGGTTCTCAAGTAATCGCGTTATATACGTACAAACAAACATACATACAAAAAATGTGTTTTCGGTCCAACTCGAATTGAAGACATCGCTATTATAGCTTCGCTCGCTCGGTTAATTAAGTCCTTTTTTTTTAAGTCTTGCGTATTATGACTAAGTTATCGCAATAATCGGGAATATTTTCAAGTAGGAAGTTAAGAATACCCTTTCCCTAGACTTCTCGAAACGACATGTCAGATTTCGGTAAAAAATTGTAAATTAACTTAAAAGAGAATATGATATATTATATCATATGTGACCATCACCCTTATATTTTCTTTCCAGCTCATAATTTTACCGCCGGAAACCAATTATAACCCTAGATAATTGCAATTTCTTTAAAATTACATAATTTTGCCCATATCCGACATGTCGTTTCAAAATAAAACGTAGACTACGTTTACGTATGGGAAAGTCTGATTCTGTCCAGGGTAAGGGAACTCTTAATCTATACTATAATAAAAGAGTAAAAAAAATGTGTCTGTTATTGAAAATTTTTCAAAAAAAAATATTTGGGGCGATGGAGATATAGTAATAGAGTAAGAAAATAAAAAAATATGTCTGTCTGTTTGTCTGTTTGTCTGTTTGTACACGCTAATCTCCGGAAATACTGGACGGATTCGAATGAAACTTTTTTTGTTATACAATGTCCTTTTTAATTAAGTACAAATATTTTAAGGGGTTATTCAGTCCATCATTTTGAATAACTTTGCCCAATAAATATATATCGAAATACGAAAAAAAATATTTAGGTTCTCATACAGATCGAAGTAGTCACGTGATATCGTTACTATGAAAAATGCAAAAAAATTTTTCGTATTTCGATATATATTTATTGGGAAAAGTTGTTCAAAATGAAGGACTGAAACACCTCTTAAAATATTTGTACTTAATTAAAAAGGACATTGTATAGCTGTGAAGCCTGGGCAACATATAGGCTATAATTGATTTTGGAAAATGGAACACATGATGCAGAACTATAATGGTCCAGCTAAACTATAAGAAATATTAAAATGCCGCCTTAGCAAAAGTTGTTAAGTCTGATGAGAACTTTTTGTTGAGTTATAATACAACTGGCCAAGCGCGAGTCGGACGCGCGCGAAGGGTTCCGTACCATAATCTATGAAAAATCACGTTTGTAGTATGGGAGCCCCCGATAAATACTTATTTTATTCGATTTTTAGGGTTCCATAGGGTAGGGTAGAAACGGGACCCTATTACTTAGACCGTCCGACTGTTTGTCTGTCTGTCTGTCACCAGGCTGTATCTCATGAACCATTATAGCTAGACAGTTGAAATTTTTATAGATGATGTTTTTTGTTGCCGCTGAACAAAAACATACTAAATGTATACTATAATAAAAGAGTAAAAAAAATGTGTCTGTACATTGAAATTATTTCAAAAAAAAAGTTGTTTCGTCCGAAGTAGAACTTATAAGTTCAGTATTTGCGGACCTTCAGAGCATAACACACCAGAAAATTCTTGGTTATGTGAACGCGCCATATTGACACCAAAAAATAAAAAATCAATTAATAAAGAACTTATGACGCAAATTATTGTTAACTAGCTTGTGCCCGCGGCTTCGCTCGCGTAGGGGTGTAATTTATCAAAATCCTTTCTTAGGGGATGCCTACGTCATAGTAGCTTTATGCATGCAAAGTCTCAGCCCGATCGGTTTAAAATTGACAAAGTTTCATACAAACTTTCATCCCCTATTTTATCCCCTTGGGGGTAGAATTGATCAAAATCCTTTCTTAGCGGATGCCTACGTCATAACATCTACCTGCATGCCAAATTTCAGCCCGATCCGTCCAGTGGTTTGGGCTGTGCGTTGATAGATCACTATGTCAGTCAGTCAGTCACCTTTGAGTTATATATATTTATGTATATAGATATATATTTAGATTTCTTGGATAGTGTTGTTGACGACGCCACCAATTATCCAGTTGAGTTTCTTAATTCACTTGCAGCAAATGGACTCACGGCTCACAAAATAAGTCTTAATGTCGGAGGGCCAATAATGCTGATGCGAAATTTGACTCCGCCGAAACTGTGTAACGGAACCCAACTTAATGTCTCAGCACTGTATGCCGAAGTTCAGCGGCTGAATTTCAGCCAATGCATGCCTGCAATGTTATTTGCATTACTAGCAACACATAACGCCGAAATTCCGATGCTTTTGCCTGAATCGGACCCGTACCCGTACCCGTACCCGTACCCGTACCCGTACCCGTTCCGCTCCCGCTCCCACTTCCGCTCCCACTCCTGCTCCCGCTCCCGCTCCCTCTCCCGCTCCCGCCGCCGCCGCCGCCGCCGCCGCCGCCGCCGCCGACGCCGCCGCCACCACTTCCGCCGACGCCGCCGCCGCACCTTCCGCCGCCGCCGCCGCTGCCGCCGCCGCCGCCGACGCCGCCACCGCCGCCGCCGTCGCCGCCGCCGCCGCCGCCGCCGCCGCCGCCGCCGCTCCGCCGCCGCCGCCGCCGCCGACTCCTCCGCCGCCGCTGCCGACGCCTCCGCCACCGCCGACGCTGCCGCCTCCACCGCCGCTGCTGCCGCCACCGCTGCCGCTTCCGCTCCCTCTCCCGCTCCCGCTTCCGCTTCCGCTCCCGTTCCCGTTCCCTCTTCCACTTCCGTTCCCTCTTCCGCTCCCGTTTCCGTTCGCCGCAGACGCGCCAAAGACGGAAGATTAAATTCTCATATCGGCACATCACTACTGTCCGGCGTTTCCACCGAACTTCAGCAGCTGAACTTCAGCTTATTTAGTGTGTCATCCCCACCGAACTTTAGACACTGAACTTTAGCCACTAAACTTCGGCATAGTCTGCTGAGACACTTAAAGCTCACAGTAAGTGAGTGATGCCAGTGAATCTGTATTTATTCCGCGTATGCCACTCATCCCCAACAATTTTCCTTTTGAAAATACACAGTTCCATATGTTAACTTGCTTTGCTATGAAAATAAGTCACAGTTTTAGAGGCTTAAAGCTGCTGATGTCGATCTAAGGACTGGTTTTTCGCAAGGCCTACTTATTGTGGCTTTCTCCAGGGTTAGTAACACTTCAGCTCTTTTCATATTGGCTCCCGAAGGAAAGAATTAAAATAATATTGACTTTTAACTCCTAACACTGTTACAAGTACTTTCTCCCTCTGTCTCTCTCTCTCTCTCTCTCTCTCTCTCTCTCTCATTAGTTTTTATTTATATTTATACGCCGGAGTCATAAAGTCCACGCGAACGAAGTCGCGGGCATCAGCTAGTGTCATTATAAAGATCGAGTTAAAAACGCTGAATCAAACATGTTTCTTGTGTGACAACACCCTTTAAATAAATAAATCAATCTAATAATGTTTACTTTAGATATTATTAGGCATCTATATTCACAGAGATTTTAGGAAAACAAAATAATATAATTGAAAAATAATTATATTATAAATGATTTAAGACTTTTTTTTTCACTCTAACACGCAAAGACGTGGGTTCACCGAAGTGGTATGTAAGTGGATCCATCGATTACCCCAGCATCGACGAGTCCTACCTGTCGACTAATTGAGGATGACGTTGGTGCATAAGTGCCATTTTTGTAACGCAGAGTCACCTAAACGAATGGTTTTTCCATACAAATTACCGTTCGTTAAGTGACTCAGCGTTTGAAATAGGGACCAGCACCACTGGCGCAAGCGTGACAGCAGAGCGACGCACACCTCTTTATTAACTGTCGAAATTCAGAATGAGACTCAGGACTTCTGAGGGTTGATGGCATGAAAGCCGTCAACTCAGGCGTCTGTGCATGAAGCTATAAGGTAATATATCTTCATGCGTGTATGAACATTCTTGAGGCGCTGCAGAAGCGAGGCAGCCTCAAAACATCACCCTAAACGCGTTATTACATTGACTGGGTCCCCAAAGCGCTATACGCCCCCTGCGTGTAGTTGACTCAAGTTTGAGGTGTGGAAGTCTGACAATTAAGCTTTGAAAAGCGTTATTTTCCCCTGGTCCAGTACCGCGAACCTTTGAGCCAACATGTTGCACCGGACTGACAACGCTCTGTGTTCCCTTTCTATGTCTGCGTTGTCATTCAGGCTATCCGTGCTCCAGTGACCCAGATACGAGTAGATTAGATACTTAAATTGAGTGACTTGTTTCAAGGGGATATCGTACAGGCATACCGGCAACTTGTGACTACGGCCCTTCTTAACATTAGATCCTAAAACCATGTATACTATAATACACTCTTGGCAACACTGAATCTGAGTCCATGGACTTCAATGCTTGAATTGAGGGGCTCAACAACGCAAAATCGTCTGCATATGCTAGGTACGGTATTGTATTGACACAGACACCAGCCACGAGGCACCCAACTTTGGTCCTTTAATTTTAACTTTTATCTTATAATTTAAGACAAGATAAGATGAAATTTCTTTATTGCACCAACTAAGTATGACAAAAATCAAAAGTACATTTAAAATCTAGTAGGTACAAAGGCGGGCTTATCACTAAAGCAATTTCTTCAAGCCAACCTTAGGGTAGAGAAAACTATAAAAGATGTGGAGGAGTTGGCGCAGTTAGAGTATTACAGTGTAGAAGAATATAAGTATACGAATATAAGTACATACTATAACAAATAAATGAACAATAAAGTAATATAAATACATAAACTATAAAATTTGTACGAACATTAAGAAAAGTAAATGAAAGTAGCCAGTGAAAAGAAAAGAAGTAAAGAGATAGTTAGAGACTTATACTTGAACAATCCGGCGTTTGTATGTATGCACGTACATATGTATGTTTGTTCGACGCTAACTCGACTAGTTTTAATCAGAGCATAATGTAATTGGCGACAAAATGGCGTACGTAGAAGCCGCCAATAGAATTTTAATTTCGAACACGAGCCAAATCGGTTAAACGATTGCCGAGATATGGGATTCGCGAATGCACAGTTCGGGGCGAACTACTAATAGTATTTGTTGTTACAGCGGCCACAGTAATAATTAATCTGTGCACATTTCAGGTAGGTGTCTAGCTAATACGTTACGGTTCCGGAGATAGAGAGATAGGTACAATGTACTTCGATCTAGCGGGGCCACTCGAGCTAGACCTTAAACACTAGTGTTAATGCTTTGTCTGTTCAATGTACCTCATAAAAATATTAACAAAATCCAATATAATCCAATATAACATTAACAAAATTCAACCATTTGGACAAAAATTAAAAAAATAATTGTCATCTGTCCAGCGGGGCCCTCGGTTTTATTACGCAAGACATACATGAAATAAAATTCAGATCGTAACTTAATGTACCTCTCGATTCATGTATTAATTCCAAGGAATCTTTAGCAGTTCAGGGGAAATTCAGCAAGAAAACTTTTATCCGTCCAGCAGGGCCCTGTGTAATTTGAATTCATACGTGCAGAAAAAGCTTGCCATAGTTACGTATTACGAATGTACCCCAGAGTTCTTCACCATTTCTAAACTTTTTGCGGTTTTTCTACATTTTATTAAAGTACAAAATAATTATAATTGTAGGAAGTAGGCGCTTGGTAAGGTAAGACCAACAAAACAAATAGTTCCCGATATGAGGGTGTGCAAGTCAAAACCTACTTTTAATTTTAGGTTTTTGAGAGGAAAAACGTAAATTAATTAGGAGCGAGAAAAAAATGAATCTGCTATTTTCCGATAATTTTTCTAAACAACAAAACATTTTTTTTAGGATTTGTGTGAGCTACAGGCAGATGACGTCATAGTTCCTTGACGTTCACACCGTCATTTCGGGAACTATTTGTTTTTTGTTGGTCTTACCTAACCAAGCGCCTACTACCTCCAATTATAATTATTTTGTACTTTACTCAAATGTAGAAAAACTGCAAAAAGTTTAGAAATGGTGAAAACTCTGGGGTACATTGGTAATACATAACAATGGCGAGCTTTTTCTGCTTTCTTTCACGTATGACTTCAAATTACACAGGGCCCTGGTTGAGGTACATTGGATTTTGTTAATAAATTCGTGAGGTACATTTAACAGACAAAGCATTACCACTAGTGTTTAAGGTCTAGCTCGAGTGGCCCCGCTAATCCCCCGCCCCGAAATCAAATGCAGCCAAAATTATTCAACTCATTTTCTGCAGCATTAATTACGCTTGTTTGGTATCACTCTTAAGTATACTAACTAATAAATAATTAGCATGGAGGATAGAGGTACCTTTCATGGGAAGGACCTAGCTAAAGGTAGTGTGTGTGACGAAATGAGAAGTTCTATAGGTCAACTTCAAATAGTAGAACAAGAGCTTACTGCAACTTTAATATCTTCCTCTTCCTTCCCTTATCCTATTCCAAGTGGGCTCGGCATGAGATGCCAGTCCCGGATCTAGGGGGAGGCAAGCCGGGGCCCACGCCCCGGGCGGCGAAGTCACAGGGGCGGCAAAATCGAATCTATCCACCCCTCCCATGCTACCGATTCGGAATGGGGGCAGCGTCTGGTTAGTAGTCTTTTGAAGAAGTATAAAAGTTGTGCAAACCCCCCGTGTACGCATACTGTTCAGCTACAAAACCAAGCAGGGGGCGGCATGTTTACATGTTTTGCCCCGCCTCAAAAAATTTCTAGATCCGACACTGTGAGATGCAAAATATTGCATAGGTTATTTTATTTTATACATACTTACTTAACAACATAATAGTTTCTTTTGAAATAGCGCAGTACCCAGGAAACACAATATTCAAGATTGAAAGTTCCTGGGCTCAGACTAACTAAACTATACGCCCGTTGAAAGTGATTGTGATCTATATTTCACGAGATAGTTTGAAGAATACTTCGACCTGTTTTGTTCAACAAAATTACAACATCATTGGCCATTAAACCGATCCCTTTCTATGTAGGAAATAGTATTTCCGTGTTCAAGCCATATAAAATGTTCAGTGGGCTGATAACACATCATAGTTTGATTTGAGATCATACAGTCAAGAAGCAAGCAAAGAGATGAGCCTTAAATTTTTTGTAAGTAACATGTTGATTGTATACTTGTGAATTATCACCTTACATCACTAAAGTCGTCACTGATCCTCACAGGAATACAACAGAGTTTATCCACAAATCAACCTGCTCCCGATTCATAAACCTATCCTGACTAAATCCGCGCACATAAGGGTTCGTTTACACAGATCAGCTGAAAGCAGAATTTTATGCATCATTGTTAAATTTTAATTGTAAAGAAAAATATAGTTTTCAACAGGGCCGGATTATCCATAAGGCGTCCCGCATTGACTAGGAGGACCGTGCGAGCACAAAGAAATAAATAAGGCGGATTAGGCAACTGCCTAGGGGTCCCACATTGACTAGGAGGCCCGTGCGAGCACAAAGAAAAAAAAAGATTCATCGGCAGATTTTTTTTATATTTATACTTCTTCCATAATAAAATTATTACTTTTTTCAACGTAAGTAAGTTATCAGTTGATGAAATAATTAATACATAGAAGAACTAAAACAAGTACCTTATTAAAAAAAATACAAATACCCGATTGTATAACCCAGTTGCAATATCACATAAGACATTGAAGTAACAGGATACCAAATTTGAAGTCGATCTGATCAACTCGACTTTTGTACTAGAAAAAAATTACTTATTATAAAAAGTAAGAAATTGCATTGCATAATAGGGTTAGTAACTGATAGGGTTAATCCGGCCCTGGCTTTCAATCTGCTCATAAATGAAAGAAAAAAAAACGATGTGTTGAAACGATCTAGCTTCTAGGCGGTTTGTAAGATGTTGTTATGGTTTGCACTCTTTTCAGGTTGCCCTGGTGCTCGTAGCCTGTGCTGCCGCTGTCAGCAAACCTGACAAAAGGAGCGTGGGCTGGGAGCCAGCTGTCTGGCCACCCGTGCCGATCGCGTGGGCGCCTTTGGCGCATGGACCCGGTAAGTTAGTCATAAGCTCAAAGGGGCTGGATATTGGAGTCATAGGCAGTAGTAATACATTACTTTGCATTCTTTCTTTTATCGAATTTCTTGTAAAAACTTTGATGGAGTAGTTGATCGTGTTCTGCCAGACGCTTATTATAGACCTATAATCGCCACAGCCAGGTATTAAAATAACCGGCCTGTGCGTTTCGTATGAAAATAACGTTTTTGTATTGGAGCCCCACTTAAATATTTTTTTATTCTGTTTTTGTATTTTTTGTTATAGCGGCAACAGAAATAGGTAAATCATCTGTTAAAATTTCAACGGTCTAGCTATCACTGTTCATGTGATACAGCCTAGTGAAAAACAGACAGACAGACGAACGGACAGCGGAGTCTTGGTAATAGGGTCCCGTTTTTACCCTTTGGGTACGGAACCCTAAAAACAACTAGTTACAGGTTGGTCTTCAGACTCCAACTCGGACGTGGCGGGCGCGGTGGCTGCGGCCAAAGCCGCCGCTGCAGCGGTGATGGCTGCGCAGCACGACGTGGCGGCGGCGAAACACGCCGCTTTGGAGCGGCAGGGCATCGCCAGCGCTAAGGAAGCCGCAGCTGCTCATGCTGCTCATAAAAGGTAACATATATCTTATAAAGGCATTGGCAATGGAATGGAGATGGCGGGGCCACTAAACACACTACTTTTGAGCAACAAGGGTAACAAACAAGAAAAAATATTGCAAATATTTTAAGGGATGATTCAGTCCATCATTTTAAACCACTTTTCCCAATAAATGTATATCTAAATATGAAAATGTAAATGTAATTTTCCATAATAACGATATCTTACGTGACTACCTATACATTTATTAAGAAAAGTTGTTTTGAAATGATGGACTGAATCACCCCATAAAATATTTGTACTTAATAATCATTTTTCAAAACTAAAACCAACTTCACCCCCATACTACACAACCGATTTTGATGAAATTTCTATGGGACCACATGTCAAGTATACACTTTCCAACAAAAAAAGAATTTCACAAATCGGTATAGGGTGTAGGGCCTACACCCTTGTCGTAACTCGTTTGTACTACCTTACTACAGTGTAGGTAACTTTTAAGACTTTGGCAACAATTGTACTTCCCTAAATATATTTTTTATACTAAGCTCTCAACTGTTTTTAAACTTAAACTTGCTGTATACACGTTTTGAGTTGTTGCCTTGCTAAAATATTTAAACATAAACGTATATAATGTATAACTTTGGTAACAATTTGTAATGAATGTATATCACAATAAAATAAAATTAAATTAAATATTGGCATAAGTTTTGGACAATAAGTTAAAGCCACAACTTTAGATTCAAGACTTATTTGATTTTATTGAATAATACCAGTTTTTGGACTTCATAGCGAGGAAGCAGCGCGTCACGCTCGAGCACACGCCCTGGAAGCAGCTCAAGCAGCAGTCCAGGCACAAGCACAGCTTGCAGCCGCCAAGGCCCGCGCAGCGGTCGCGCAGAAGATCGCCGCAGCAAGAGAAGCCGCCGCAGCGAAGGCTATTCACCGTGCAGCGCACAATCAGGCGGCCAGGTTGCAAAATGCTGGTAATAAAATCATTACTGGCCAAATGACATCCACCCACAAAGTGACAGAGGATCCGACCAAAGTCACTGGAAAGCGCTGGATGCAGGCCGCTCTTGATCGATCATTTTGGAAATCTTTGGGAGAGGCCTATGTCCAACAGTGGATGTTATGCGGCGGAAATGATGATGATGAATCGGCCAAGTGTGAGTGGAACTCGCGCACGTAGGGTTCCTTAACACTATCTATAAAAAAATCACGTTTGTTGTATGGGAGCCCCCTTAAAACTTAATTTTTAATTATTTAACTAACAAGATTTTTTTTATAATTTATTTTTCAAGTGAATATACAGCTAAACATTCTGTAAATATTTCAAACGTGTTGCCGTTATTAATAACGAGCAATAGAAACGGCAAAAATCACGTTTTTCTTATGGAAGCCCCCCTTAAATATTAATTTTTATTCTGATTTTAGTATTTGTTGTTATAGCGGCCAAAGAAATACATCATCTTTGAAAATTTCAACTGTCTAGCTATCACGGTTCATGAGATACAGCCTGGCTGACAGTAGGACGATCAGCGGAGTTTTAGTAATACGTTTTTACATTTGGGTAACCTAAAAACTTCATATTCTTGTGTGGCAAGTTAAAATGTACGAATAAAATAATATGCAGTTTGGTAGATGAAGCCCTCACCCCGCTCCTTATACTGTTTGGTAGAAGAAGTGGAGTGCACTGTTTGGTAGAGTAACTTCATCTCGTAGGCTAGTTTTACACGTGCGTTAGTAAACGGGGTCCGAAAGCCATACAAAAGTTTGCGATCTACGAAAGAGCGTATGACGTTACATAGTCAGTAACGTCATACGCTCAAATTTCGTTCGACGTGTACCAACCGCGCGTGCGAAAACGTGAATGTAAAACCATTCTAGCAGGAATGTAAATCTAGGCTTGGCCTGAAGGAGCGGGCTACGGGTGAAATAATAAAACAAAACTGTACTAAAGAGCAACCGGGAATACGCTCGGATGATGATGTGATGTCATCATCCGAGCGTATTCCCGGATGCATCCTCAGTGGTAACGCTTCAGAGCCCAGGGTCCGCTTACCTGACCAAGTTAAATTGACAAGGTTTCTGGTTTTTACACAGAGCGAATGCCGTCTGACCTCCACAGCCCAAAGGGTACACCAGAACCAATCCTTGGATAGTTTTGGCGTTCGGGACCCACAGTTTATACGTGCTCTATATCTAATAGACACTTATATTATTTTTGTGACGAGTACCTGATTGTTTTGTCCTCAGACATAGAATCTCTGAAGTTGTCAGTGATACAGAGCTCGGGCGCGGCAGGGGCTGCCGGTGCAGCTCACCACGCCGCCACCGCCGCCGCGGCCGCGCTTCGCCCTGCCGCCTCTTCTTGGACCCCCGAACCCGCTTGGCCTAAGCCGTGGCCAGCTTGGTCCCCGGCTGCTGCACCTTGGGGATGGGCCTAACTTGTTGAACTATCGAGCACTTAACTGTATTTGTAATTTTTAAGCTTTATAAAGTTGAAACTAGGTAATTAGATTTTTTATAGAAATTCTATCTAGAAATAAGTAAAATGACGAATAATATCTACTTAGGTACTTATCATCAGTTTGTAACCTATTATGCTATAAAGCACCATTTTAGGTACTGTGTTATGTAAAAGTTACGAACTTCGAATACAATTTCAGTAAGAGGATAACTTTTTATGTACGAATATAAAAGATTCATATACCTATGTAGGTATGAATGTGATATGTGTGACATAGAGAAATTACTGTGTTATACATATCTAATGTTACTGTATATTAAGTGGATAATTTTGCAAGTAGGTATGCCTACCTACTACTACAGCTGATATCTATTTAATCAGTGAGATTATCTTGAAACGGATATCAAACCTTGATTTTCTTACGAAATATCTTAGTTGCTAAGACATTTATAGATATGTATCTCATATTTTGTACGATTTTTATAAAATAAATACATTTTTGAAATATATTTGGTTACTTTTACTTAATTCCGTGCCCATTCCAGAGGGAAACCGGATTGATTTGCTCAGCACGCATGCGCGGTTCAGCCGCCTAGAGATGAGCTCCATCTACTGTATCCAGCCAGCATCCCAATCATCTGATACTCCCAAAAACATATTTTTGCAAGAAACAATTTAAGTTAGAAATTTTGATTAAAATTACAAACAAATGGTGTAAACACAGGGTAAGCGTAGACTTTCATTATGTCCGTATGTAGTGAGATGTGCTTAGCCTGCCCTTATTTACAGAGACAGAAGGGTGTGACTTAAATATTCATATACAATTTCAAGTTAGGCTATTACGTGAATCCTGTTCTAAATAAATCCATGGACCGCGAGTTCATATAGGTACCTAACCTTACAATATTTCTACGATGAATGAAGTAATTAATACAGGTGGCTAATTTTTCTAATGCTAGAAAATCGATGCAGAACAGGATGCAGTAAATTGTGTCTTACTTTTGATTAATATAAGTATTTATTTATATTTTCTTAAACAGAATAAAAAACAATAGGGTTGCGAGACTTGCGAATAAAACTACTGGGGTAGGTAGCTCAGCTTCATTCGCATTCGCAAATTATAAGTATGTATTGCAAACTAAATGTATGATGTATGTTATAAATAATTAAATGTGTCTAGTTATAAATAAGCAAGTATTTGGACAAACCAAAATTTCAAAAATCAGACGAACCCAACCAAAAGTCAGGGATTGGGGAATCAAAGGCTCTTGACCAAGGGAGTTGGGGGTTGGAGGGAAAGCCTTTGCCTTTGTCCTGCAGTGGGACAGTGTAGGCTAAAAAAATAAATAGAATAGACCAACCAATATCGTCTTGCGATCCGCAGCTGTGGCACCAAACATTTGTTATTTTTATTATGTTAGGCTGAATGTCTCACAACTCTCACAAGGCCACTTCATCATGTCCTTGGCGAAGTCGTCGGAAGTTCATGGACTGAACTTGTTCTTAAACATACCTATACCTACTGGAAAAACCATTTTTCTTTTACCTACCTACCTTACCTACGTAACTATTACATAATATACAAAAGCATACATATTTGCAATCACTCGCCTGAGGATGCAACCGGGAGAATACGCTCGGATTATATAACTTATTTTTTCAACTCGGTGCTGGCGTTTTCGAATAATCGGTGAACATACATAAAAATACATAAACCGGCTAAGTGCGAGTCGGACTCATGCACGAAGGGTTCCCTAACATTATCTAAAAAAATATTACTCTGTTTTTAGTATTTGTTGTTATAGTGGCAACAGAAATACATCACCTGTGAAAATTTCAACTGTTACGGTTCATGAGATACAGCCTGGTCACAGACAGACGTTACAGACGGACGGACGGACGGATAGCAGAGTCTTAGTTATTTAATCGTCATATGTAAAAAAAATCGACATTTTTATACAAAAGTGGCCGACCCGGCAATTTGTATGAAAATGTCGATTTTTTTCGAGTTTCAAGCATTGCTCCCACAGGAAAAGTTCATATTAACAGTCTGAGTTGCCCCTACAAGGATCCGACCAGGTTTTTTAGGGTTCCGTAGTAAACAAGGAACCCTTATAGTTTCGCCATGTCTATCTGTCTGTCTGTCCGTCCGCGGTTCTTACTCAGCGACTATAAGTACTAGAAAGCTGTAATTTGGCATGAATATATATAACAATTAGGCGGAAAAAACGGTATAATAAAATATAGAAAAAAAAAAAATTATGGGTTGCTCCCATTCTTGTAAAATGAAGTCAATTTTTTCTCGACTAACCAATCATGTTGGGTATCGTTGAATAGGTCTTTTAAAAATAGTGTGAGTTTGAGATCACCGTTTTTAATTTTGGGATCCGTTTCTTTCTTGCTTTTAAAGTGAAAAAATTTGTTGGAGTCAATTGTCTCCCCCCCTCTATCTGCTAAACGGTTATAAAATGACACGTGAAAAAATTCACAGCGATAGAATTTATAACGAAATTTAAAGGAAAACTATCAGAGCTAAGTAGGGTTTAAAAAATTAAAAAGTTATAGGCGATTAACTTATAAAATGTACTCAGAAAAGGAAAATTTCATGCAAATTCAATAGAAAATTAGTTTTTAGACGTTTTTAGTGGCATGAACACAAAGTTGGCGTTCGTAACTACGGAATCCTACTGCGCGTGGCCCGACACGCACTTGGCCAATTATTTTACATTTTTAGGATCCCGTTTTTGTCTTCTGGGTACGGAACCATAAAAAATGATTTTTGGAACTCTTTCTCTAAAGACTCGACGATGTGGCTGCTGGCCCTCGCGCTGGGCGCGACCCTGGTGGCGGCTGACGACAGGTCAGCCGAAAGGAGGCGGTCTTTCTCCAACCCTACCTACTACAACGTGGGAGGAGTGCTGTCCAGCAACGAGTCTATCGCGTTCTTCAAGGATACCATTTCTGTGAGTTTCAAATTCAATGTATAAAATGTAAGGTTGTGCCGAAATAACGATTCCCTCTCTTTGTCCACGTTAGGTTATTAAGTTGGAGAAGGGACCAAATTTGCAAATATGCAGAAGGCAACAAGTCAACGCTTTAGCCGTTTTTCGTGCAGGTAGGTAACCTGCACGAAAAACGGCTAAAGCTTTGACATAAATTTCAAATTTTTAATTTTATTTCTATTATAAACATTACTTTTTATCCCGGGAAAATTACGCGTAATGTAAGGTAATGTGAGATTTTAAAATCTCACATTACTTCACATTACGCGGACAACGCCGTAAGTGGGCATCTTTTTCGACTAGGTAGGTATACTTCGTGACTTTACCGTTTTAAATCAGTATTCATAATTTCATCAAGTTTCCTTCTTTCAGAATCTTAACTTCAAGGATCAATACGTGCCTCGCGGCGTCACCTACCATGACTACTCCATTCTCATGGACCCCAACCCGATAAAGACGGCTATGAACGTCTGCAAGGATCTTATTGCACACAGAGTAAGTTTATTTGACTAGCCAGAAATAATTATAGCTGATGATGATGGAGATTTTGATATCCTCGATGAAAATATCCTTCACGTCGTCGTTACGTGTATTGTACTTTGCTTATTAAACGACGACGTATGGAATGGAACTCGCACAATTTTAAATACCGCTACCTAGGTGCTCATATCTATCTTATATCCTACAGTTCTTATCGAGCGTGTAAGAATCCTCAACTGTATGATCATAGAATATTTAATAAGTATGGTAAGTACAGGTGACAAAAAGTTAGTTGTAGGAAAAAAGAACCCTAGCGGCGAGAGCCTAATGGCACATAAGTAGCCTACCACAAATTATATCATTTAATATTTTACGTACTTAGTGATAAATACTTAGTCCGATATATCTACATCGTTATATCTACTGAAATACGATTTGTTTCAGGTATATGCAGTCGTGGTCTCTCACCCCCTGACGGGCGACCTGTCACCCGCCGCGGTTTCGTACACTAGCGGCTTCTACCACATCCCGGTCATCGGCATCTCGTCCCGGGACTCCGCTTTCTCGGACAAGAACATCCACGTGTCCTTCCTGAGGACAGTGCCCCCGTATTCTCATCAAGCGGATGTATGGGTGGATGTTCTGAAGCATTTCAACTACATGAAAGTGATCGTGATCCACAGCTCTGACACTGATGGACGCGCTATTTTAGGCCGGTAAGAGGAATTTTCAAGACTTTGTCACACTAAAAATATCCATGTGTCCTTTCTGAGAATGGTTGTCTCTTTTGTGTTATTGCTCTTACGAGGTTGAACTCAGATTAAATACAATAACCCATCGACTTTTGGCTTGTTCGGTATGTCTTGATAAATATTCTGTTCTTGATGTCTGGTGATGCTACAATAGTTTAGCTGATATAAAAAATAAGTAAATTGAACTCTCTCTCAGATTCCAAACAACCTCTCAGAGCGTGGACGATGACGTGGATCGAAAAGTAGTGGTGGAGCAGGTGATCGAGTTCGAGCCTGGGCTGGACTCCTTCAGCGACAAGCTGATCGAAGTCAGGAGCGCCACGGCCAGGGTCTTCCTCATGTACGCCAGGTAATACTAGATAATATTGACTATATTGTTACATACACCTACTTACCCGAGATTATTACCTAGGTACTTCGGCTTTGGATTTGGTCGGATCGGATTTGTCATAAATTCAATGCCTACTAAAAATCGACTTCACCCGCAAACTACACAACCGAAAACATACGTAAAATAACAGGGCAAGTGCGAGTTGAACTCGTGTGGAGAGGGTTCCGTACAATACCAAAGATTTTCCGTAAGTGAACGTATTTTATATTGAGTTTACTACTTTATTTTCAATTGATAGAATAATTATATTATTTTTCCTGTACTCTACAAGCAATAAACTATATAATGTATTTTTTTTTAAATTTTAGGCCCAGTAGGTTCGGAGATCAGGGGAATGGTTAATTTTCGTGAATAAAATCAAAACTATTTATCTTAAAATAATAACAAAAATATATTTGCAATCCTCATTACAAGCCCTTTCATTTGATATATTACACGGTAAGGTTTGCAAAACTTTTTTTTTTTAATTTCCTAATTTGGCCCTCAAAAATGACCCTTATTTTGAAAATATACTTGTATGCTTATTTTTCCTGTAATCTACAAGCAATGACCTAAATTTTGTATTTTTTTTTCGAAATTTTTGGCTCAGGTCTTCATTCTCGAATAAAATCAAAACTATTCATATCAAAACAATAAAACAAAATGTTTTTGAAATCTTATAATAAGCCCTTTCATTTGATATATGACAGTAAGGTATGGAAAACTTTTTTTTTATTTCCTAATTTATCCCTCGAAAATGACCCTTATTTAAAAAAATATTTATTTACTTTGCACATCTATGTTTGGGTCGTAGGATTACACCATTCTACCAAATTTCACCAGATTTGGTCCAGTAGATTCGGAGCAAATTGACTGTGACAGACGGACGGACAGAAAGACGCACGACTGATCCTATAAGGGTTCCGTTTTTAATTTTTTTAAAACCCTAAATACATAAAAAATAGGGACGAATTGATAACCTTTTTTTAAAAAGTCGGTAAAAAAAAGCCTCAGCTGTATCTTTTTCGCCATTTTGGACTTCGTCCCGTATTAAAGCTTATCGTATTGATGGTGTGGTGTGGTGGTATTGATCCTTCAACCACTTTCGGCTAGTTGTATAGTACTTTTGTTATGTAGGAATTGTAGACAGCACGGTATTTAAAGATGATAAGTAGATACTTTTTCAGTAAAACCGACGCTGAGATAATCTTCCGTGACGCGATGTCCCTGAACATGACGGCGGCAGGATACGTGTGGGTGGTGACAGAACAAGCGCTGGACGCTGCTAACGCACCTGAGGGGCTTCTCGGGCTGAGGCTCGTGAACGCGACTAACGAACGTGCACACATACAAGATTCCATGTGAGTTATTGCCATTTCAATATATCACCAGAACTAGTTATTACTTAATCCGTCTTTTAGATTATCCAAAAATAACGGACCCGGCCATATTTTTTAATTTACCAAAAAAGTAAAAATTCATGAAGATACGAAGCATCAAAGATTCCGAATGGGGTTTGAGACGTCACCACTAGGTAACAATCATACCAAGCCGTGACGTCATGCGAAATTTCAATGCGATATATCTTGTCACTTTTTGTTTCTAAGAGTAAAGAAAAAAAATTTGTGTACAAATTTTTTTAATAATCTTACCGCCCATCGGTTAGATTATTAAAAAATATTGTACTAATAGTATTTTTCCATTCGTCATGCCTATAAGTATACATGTAGATGTTCAAATCTATTTTTTGTTTACAGCTACGTTCTAGCATCAGCTATCCGAGACATGAACACCTCAGAAGAGATTTACGCTCCGCCGTCAGACTGCGACAACTCTGGCTCCATTTGGACCACTGGGCGAGTCCTTTTCGACTACATCCGAAGGCAGCAGCTGGAGAACGGAGCTACTGGGCACGTGGCCTTCGATGATCATGGCGACAGGGTTCATGCGGAGTATGACATGGTCAACGTGCGCGCGCAGGGCGAGCACGTGGCTGTTGGGAAATATTTCTACTCAAATGTGAGTTTATTGTAGGCGGTAGAGACAGTTTAAAGTGTTCCTTGGGTAGTTATAGGTAGTTATAACCCGAGGGGTTAGGCAGACCAAGACTACTGGCTTACATTGTTCATGCTGTAGAGCCAGGATGGATGGATGAACTGGCAGTATGTCTACAGAGGATTGACTGGCTGGATTCTGTCAATGAGTTTGGTTTTAGCACTGTGACTTATGATGTGGTGTCTACTAGAAGGTCCCTTGGTAACATTAGTTACCTATCAACCAAATTTGGTTTTCAGGAAACGCAGAAAATGCGGTTGGAGTTAAAAGAACATGAAATTATATGGATGGGACGCAGTCTTTCGAAACCAGAGGGATTCATGATACCAACTCACCTCAAGGTAGTTTATACTTAATTTAAACATATAAAAAAATAGTTTAATATATTTACTGTATTTACCACACAATTTTGTACTATTTGTAGGTATTGACTATAGAAGAAAAGCCATTCGTGTATGCTCGAAGAATAGAAGATGAAAGGGATTGTAGCGAGGAGGAAATTTTATGCCCTCATTATAACTCCAGCAATAGTACAGGTAAGAACTAAAGTGACTGTAATTTACAGGATTTTGCCAGCTCAGCGAAGAAAAAAACAATCCGTTGTAATTTCAACATGAACAGTGCCATCTAGTATTCGTGAATTGTAACAAAAAACATGGCACCTGCTACTCAGCAGTAGATGGCGCTGTAAAAGGTTTTAGTTTTCATTTTCAACAATAGAGGGCTCTGCAATTCATTTTTTCAAAACAACGCCGTTTATAACCGTACAATAAAAACTATTAATATAACAAAGTAACAATAGCGTCATCTAAAGTTCGTCAAACTACAACAAAGAGATGTCTGCTACTTACCCATAGACGGCGCTGTATAAGTTAAAAGTTCGGACTTTCAACCATAGAGGCTCGACAAGCTAAAATTATAGCTTGAATTTTTTATTCACTCTCTTCCAGGCCAACTGTATTGCTGCAAAGGATTTTGTATTGACCTTCTGAAGCAGTTGTCAAAAGTAATTAACTTCACATATTCCCTTGCTCTGTCTCCGGATGGCCAATTCGGCAATTACATCATCAAAAATTTATCTGCACCTGGAGCCAAGAAGGAATGGACAGGTCTAATTGGTAAGTTTGCTAATTCATTTTAATTTTAATCGATTTGGGCTTGAATGGGAGATGTTTCATTTACACCATTCCCTTTACCTAATTTTCTTATTGCAGGAGAACTGGTATATGAACGAGCTGATATGATCGTGGCCCCCCTAACTATTAACCCTGAAAGAGCAGAGTTTATTGAGTTCAGCAAGCCATTTAAATATCAGGGAATTACCATTTTAGAAAAGAAGGTAAGATTTAGGTTGAAGTTACTTATAGGTAGGTATTTACGTAGGTTCCTAGATAACCAACAACTAAAATAGAACCACCACTTTTCCGCTCGACAAGTTTCACAAATCACCATAGAAATATAAATAATACTTACTAGCATGGCGTCCCTTTACTTTACCTAACGTCACAATTAAGTGCAAAGCAAAGTCGATATTTTTTAAAAATATTTCCATATTACCTTTAGTTAGAATACCAACTTACTATGCATGCAATTTATTTGCTTGCAGCCATCACGGTCGTCAACGCTCGTATCTTTCTTGCAACCGTTCTCCAACACGCTGTGGATCCTGGTGATGGTGTCGGTCCACGTGGTGGCACTGGTGTTGTATCTGCTGGATCGGTTCTCGCCTTTCGGGAGGTTTAAGCTGGCGAACATCGACGGCACGGAAGAGGATGCGCTGAATCTATCTAGCGCCATCTGGTTCGCTTGGGGCGTGCTTTTGAACAGTGGTATTGGTGAAGGTAAGAAAATGAATAATAATTCGCTTTAAAAAGCTCTCGTCGGTGGAGTTTCTTTCATTGCTCTCTGTTCTTAGCCAGCCTTTCGATGTCTTACCTAAATACAAAACCACTCCTATTTTCTCCTTTATTTGTTTAGTAAAGCTGTGTCTGTCTTTTCTTCTTCCCCTTCCGTTTTGCCTTCTATTATTATCTTTATGAATCCGTTGTGAAGACTTTATGAAGACTTAACGTCGATCATTAAGTATTCAATGCTTATGGCCAGCAGTGGACTTCTTGCAGTTGAAATCATTATGATGATTCATCAAAACTCTCAAGGAAAAGAACGGTGGGGATTCTTATAAGGCGATGGACCAAAACACCACAATAATAGTGAATGAGCCACCTTTAGTAAATTTGTTTCTTTCTCTATTATTGAGCCTTGAATTGGTTAAACTGTAGCCAAGATGTGATTTCGCTGAAAGTGGTCTGAATCCTGCATGCTGCTCGGAGCTAAATCAAGTCCTCTAATTTATCTGCTCCAAAAGTGATCGGGGAGTGTAAAATTTTATAAGATTATTAGGCCAATCTACTTAACTTTATTGTTTCTCTTTGTTTCAGGGACTCCCCGCAGTTTCTCGGCGCGTGTTCTAGGCATGGTGTGGGCTGGGTTCGCGATGATCATCGTCGCCTCGTACACCGCCAACCTTGCTGCCTTCCTCGTGCTCGAGCGCCCGAAGACCAAACTCACCGGCATCAACGACGCAAGAGTAAGCGTTTACCACTTGACTGATTCTTCAGATGGTTTACACGACACGGTTACTTAAAAAGCAGTACGCGGCGCAAAACTGACGTTACTGCGTATTCATGGTCAAGAAACATTGAGCATTATTGTATGATGATTTATCATCACTAGGTCCTACGCTACTCCTCTTCTACTACTCGACGTCTTATTTCTATATCAAAACGAATAAGACTTTAATCTAATTAGGTTTACGAAAACGGCAATTTTTAAGCGCATAAGTAGATACCTTACTATAGGCATTTCTGTAGGTGGGCAAATTTTGATGTATTTTCAAAACATTGGTTAACTTGGTCAATAAGATAAAACATAAAATGTTTAATGACGGTCTCTGAATTATAGTTAGGTAACCTGCACCTACGGCCTACGGTAATTACTTTTACCTAACATAATGATAGAGTGATCGTGCTCACAGGTAATCTATCCAAATAAATTACTTCAGTAATTGTTATCTCTATGGTCAGTTACGTAACACGATGGAGAACCTGACGTGCGCCACGGTGAAGGGCTCCGCTGTGGACATGTACTTCCGGCGGCAGGTGGAGCTCTCCAACATGTACCGCACGATGGAGGCCAACAACTACGATAATGCTGAGCAGGCCATCGAAGACGTTAAACATGGGTCAGTCAGTTAGTGTGTTATGTCATTCGTGTGCACAAAATTAATATACCAAGTATTAACTCAGAGTAAGTACTAGTACTGTATTACGTACAGAACGGAATCGCCTAAGGAACGCAATATGCGTTCCCGTTCCCCGTCCTAGCACCTCTCCCCCGTTCTCGCCTTGTAGAGAGTGTTGAGTGAGCGGCTGAGATATGAGATGCGAGGACGGGAAACGGGGCCGCAAATTGCGTGGGACCTTAGTGATTCCATTCTGTATGTACCTACGCTGCGCTTGCCTGTACGTACAGGCAAGCGCAGCGTAGGTACATACATAGGCCGCCATTCGAGAACCTTTCTGCCCCATCGGCCATCGGTTCTTCGACACTCACCTGCTGGATGGTTTGAAGACCTGAGCAAGGTTGCAGGAAGGCGCTGGATGCAGGCCGCTCCCGATCGGTAATTTTGGAAATCCTTGGGGGAGGCCTATGTAAAGCAGTGGACTTCCTGTGGCTGATAAGATGATGATGATGATGATGTACCTAATACTTAGGTATATTAAATCTGTGTTGTGTGTGTAAATGGCCAACCACCATAAAGCGATCTGACATAGCTTGACAATTGCCATACATACGATGATGACAGCCAGGACCAATGGCTTATTGCGTGCTTTCCGAAGCACGGAAGAACTCGAGAATTTTTTAAAAAGTTAGTTAGACATATGAAGTTATGAGTTTATTTTTAGGTAAGTAGGTATAAATAGGTAACTTAGTAGGCAAACAAACAGACATAAACGACCCACGTGGTGGTAACAGTGGTTAAGTACCAGATTCAGCCGTCGCTGTAATAAATGGACGCCTCGATACAGGTGACCTTTTTACCCACAAACCAATTTTTTGAAGAAGTTCAGTCGAAGAGCTGCTACTTTCTATAAAATATTAAATATCAATAAAAAAAATTGTCCTGTCATACAAAATCCGTGTGGCCGAGCGATTATATAATGGAACCATTGTATGTAACCGATTTTAATTTACACGAAGATAGGGTGGGTACCTAATTACTTATTTAAACTTAATGTCCAGGAAACTGATGGCTTTTATCTGGGACTCCTCGCGGCTGGAGTTCGAGGCAGCCCAGGACTGCGAGCTGGTGACGGCCGGCGAGCTGTTCGGCCGCTCGGGCTACGGCGTCGGCCTGCAGAAGGGCTCGCCCTGGGCCGACCTCGTCACGCTGGCTATACTAGACTTTCATGAAAGTAAGGGCAGTTAATGACCGTTGCCTATGTTCAACTAACAGTATCTTTACTTGTACACGTTAGATTTCTAAATATTTTCTGACTCTTCATCAAAATCGGCTCTACATATTGAGCCGATTTTGAGTTTCTTTTATTTTAACAGGTAGCAACGCGCTAGAAAAAAGTAGAGATATTTAATTCGACAGTTGACTAACAAATTGTAATCCCTATGCAAGGACAAAAAGTAAGTAGGCAGGTTGAATAGGTGATATTTACTACCAGTTTCTTCGTCAGGTGGCATAATGGACAACCTCGACAACGAGTGGATACTGCGGAACAACCTCTTGAACTGCGAGGAGAACGAAAAGACTCCGAACACTTTAGGCTTGAAAAACATGGCGGGCGTGTTCATACTGGTGTTGGCGGGCATCATCGGGGGCATAGTGCTGATCGTCATCGAAGTGGTGTACAAGCGGCACCAGATCCGGAAGCAGAAGCGCATGGAAATCGCACGCCACGCCGCCGACCGCTGGCGCGGAGCCGTGGAGGTAAACAAGGCCAAACACCAGCCTTTTCCGGACCACTACGTCATCAAACACCACATAGAAAGCAAAATATAAGAACTCAGGCGAACCGATGATTATGATTAATGAAATAAACACATTCATGTTCATTTAGATTCTTTTATATCACAAACTTGACCCTGCTGCTTGTATGTGGAGCACAGCTGGACGTTTAGAGTCGATGTCGTAAGTAGATTTTACCTCGTAGCTCATCTCGATTCTATTCACGGCCATAGCTTTCCGTCTCAGTGTACCTGATAATGTTTGCTCATAAATTTAGCCTTTATTATAAATCAGGGGCACAATTAAATAGATTCTAAATAAGGAAGGCATGACTTAGAAACAAAACTAATAGAGTTAGCAGGTATTCCCCCTTCCCCAAAGCTTGGACCAATTAAATTATTAATGTATATTTATTTATTTGTTGTTATAGAAAAGTCTCATTTATTATTATGCCCGTAACTTCCCTAGATAGATAAATATAATAAGTCAGTATACCTTATTAAAAAAATCTCCCTTTTAAATATCATAGCATAGAATATAGAATGTACAGTTGACATAAAAATAAATAGGGTCTAACAAAATATGTATTCCTACTGAAACTATTTAAAGGGCAGATTCATGTCCATGATTCTGAACGACTTGCCCGAAAGGAACATATACCATAAAAAAAAATTTCTTTCCATGCAAACTCGTTTTAGCTGATGATCAATTTGCATAGGTGTAAAAAATATTTTTCTAGATAATGTGCCCTTGGAAAAGTTGTTCAGTATCAAGGACTGAATTCGCCCATAAAATAGTTTTAGTATATTTAGACGTTATATTCTTAGATTCAATTGCGTCACCACCAAACATGACTAGGTATTTTCTATTGTGGAAAACGCTTGCAGAGATTTGAATATATCAGTATCTTTTGCGATCAATTCGGGCAACTAGGTGCGTAACAAAATTATTTATTCTTTTTTAAGAACTGGTTGCGAAAAATCATTGCCAAAGCGGCCAGAGGGGACAAACATACTATTTCATACATTTCCTAACAGTGATTTAGGCATTTTATACATTGCCTGGGTATTATATACTATGCCTGAATTTGACGCATTGCCGGTAACATAAACAAACAACATCTTTGAAACTCGACACTCAGTCCTTGCCAGCCTTTACCACCGTGACTCCCTAGAGACCTATTCTGTCGCTTCGCTCCCGCCTGCACCTAGCGACTTGCATGCCTGTCCAAGTCACGGTGCAGTCACTAACACGCCTCTATTTTCAGAAACGGAAATCGATGCGCGCTTCTCTGCTGCCTTCGCAGCGGCGGGTGAAGTCAAACGGCGTCAAAGAAGCCGGGAGCATCAGCTTGGCGGTGGACCGAGGAGCTCGAAGACGAGATGAGCCAAGGGTACCTAGATACCTCCCTGCCTACACCCCGGACGTGTCGCACTTGGTTGTCTAAATACCCCCCTGTTCACCTTTTCACCGCGAACGTCGGATTTATCCGACAATCATTGTCGTGCCCATACCGCGAGCGTCTGATATTACCGACAAAAATAATGTTCTTATTGCACTTAAGTATCCACATAAATTTTTGGTTGTAGGTATTTATTTTAGATTAAAGATAGATAATACCCCTCGCTGGGGGCACAAACTGACATAAAGTATCGCGGTGAAAGGGTCTGTTCCGAGTGTCACGAATTTACTGTTGTTTAGATGTAGGTAAGACGGGTAAGTTTTATAATATGCTGATAGTCTTCCCTGAACTGTCAAATCCCCATACAGTTTGGCTTTGTAATTTAACCCCTTTTCTTCTTCATACATCTGAACTTTTCATGCAACGACTGTCAGCATTTGTTAAAATGGTGAGCGGTAGAGATGGTGTAATGTCCTTCGTCCTCTACCGTAAAATAAAATCAGCTGATGTCTTTCTTGCAATCGAAAGTGTGTCCAATTAGCACGCAAGTGCTATTTAGATAAATGCTTGCCAGAGTTTGATTGGCATTTATGGTAAAAACTTGTGAAGACAATTTTATGTATTTAGTAGGAGTAGGTAATTTGAAAATAATATAATATTTAATTAACGTTGTGGATGCTCATGCGATGCGGGTGATCCTCGCGAGGCTGGCGCGATCACCCCTTGAGCAGTCCAAGAAAAGTCAATCATGATTTGTCAGCTTATCTGGACCCCTTTATGCTTAGCTGCTAGCAGGTCAGTTTAGGTCAGTATGTTCCTAAGGGTCAGTTAAGACAAAGAGGACAAATGCTCAAACAATTTACTCTATTGAAAATAAGATCGTATTATCATAGCCTGAAGTGTATAAATGTTTAAACATGACAAAATGCTCGAGCGGCCTTGAGACCGTGCGAGCATGCTCGCGTTCTGCAGTTTATGATATACGAGTATATTAAAAATCTTTTTTTCGAGTGTCATAAAAAATCCTCTCCGCTGTGCTCCCTTTTGTCTGAACTGACCATAAGTAAAAAAAAGAACCTCTGTTCAGGCCGAGAGGAGCGCAGCGGAGGGGATTTCTTATGTATGACACTCGCTATTGATATAAATAAAGTGCATAAACGTTTTAACATGACAAAATGCTCGAACGGTCTTGAGACCGTGCGAGCATGATCGCGTTTTGCAGTTTATGACAGTTTAAAAATCTTTTTTTCGAGTGTCATAAAAAAATCCTCTCCGCTGCAATATCCTTTATCTGAACTGATCCTAAATAAAAAAAAAAGAACCTCTGTTCAAACCGAGAGGAGCGCAGCGGAGGGGATTTCTTATGTATGACACTCGCTATTGATATAAATAAAGTGCATCAACGTTTGAACATGACAAAATGCTCGCACGGTCTCGAGGCCACGCGAGCATACCCCACGCTCGCTAGCGACTTGCACGTTATGCCAATAATTTAAAGTTCATTTTCAAGTGTCATAAAAAATCCTCAGCCGACCGTAATGGTGTAAAAAAATCCATTATTAATTCATTATTGAGATATGAAGGTATAGTTTCTACACCAAAACTTCCAATGTCATCTGATTAACTCAACCAAATTGTTAAGTCAATTTGGACTATTCATAGGTAAGTATTTACATGTGAGGTACTAAATAGGTACGGAACACCATGTAGTTAGTTGATTCTAGAATTTAATAAAAAAAATAGAATTTATTGTTCACAGTAACAGCCTTCGCTTATTTAAGATATTATGTACCTATTTAGTTAATAAAAAAACATTATTGTTAATGTGTTGTTCTAAATTAATAAAAATATAAAACATTATTTAAGAATTATTATTTAGACAGTTATTAGAAATTCATTACTTATTGAAAATTCCAGTTTCGGAATGTGAAGGGAGTTTTTATGCCTGAATAAAACACGGATTTCAACACATCTATATATTACTTACATAAGATTTTTAACAGTGTCATAATGGGAAATACATTGTATCCTAATTAAAGAGCTATGTGTGCTCTGTAAATATAATATTATTATTTGCCAGAAACAAGTAAAGGTGAAGCATTGCCAGGAAGATGGATATAGGAATGTATGGTGCAGTTGCAATGCTGCCCTGTGACACCACACTGCGCCCAGTCAAATAACATGCATTTGAGTAAACACAGCATGGGATGCTGCCGTCAAAAAGTAGCCTTACAACCTACCAACATTCCTGTAGTCAGCGATAACATGAAGCGAACGAAATGGTGCATTTTCACGTTAGTGCGAGAACAAATCGGAAAACGAAAAGTAAACTCTAGTTGTAAACGAAAAAATTGCGATGCTGCCTTCTTACACACGTTTTGACCGTCGCCAGTGCCTGTGAATCTAATACTGTGAAACGAAATACGACTTACCAATAACAGTATCAACTACTTGGCATTACCTAGTAAAATGGTAACATTGACTTAATTCATTGTTTTCAACTCTAAAACTACGTCCTCTAAATAGAACATGTTATGAATGAATTGCTATAATAAAATATGTAGAATTATCTTAGCAGGCGAAACTATCGTACAGTTAGATTAGATTATATATAGATGTGCGTTGCCAGATATCAGATGGTGGTAACATTTCTGGCGATTATCAGTATACATTCTAAACAGCGATAAATTGTACGCATTATTACATTATAATTAATTAGGCAAAGGAAAACACTTACAGTATCATTTTATGACTACATATTACGAATTTTTTTAAATATTGTTTGTTAGTAGTAACATGTGTTTCGCCGAGGGTTCAGTCGGTGAATTTACGGTTGGGGTTGCGTCCGAAGAGCGCGGTGCGGATCTCTGGCAGCAACTGCTGCGCGATCAGCTCCAAGCGGGACTCCAGGGTGTTGTTGATCTGGAACCAATGCCAATCTCTTACTTTGGAACTTACCCCTACTACGTGATCATTTTACGTTAGGGTCGTCAAAATACCACGCTTGTACACAGAGGGGATTAGGGGGGAGGGGGTTTTCGGTTTTCGTCACGTAGTCAATATCATCTATCTATATCTCTCGTAATCTCACACTTTTTCGAGCTATTTTCAAATATAGCGCACGACGTTCTTCATTTTAAAAACTTGCAGGCACTTATGCATTTGATGAAGATTTTTTTCACTTGTTATATATATATGATAGATATACACGCATTGTTGACGTCACGCGGCAAGAAGACTACTTTTTTTACTGCTTCTGGTTACCTTCAAATTAAACAAATTCCTTATTAAGAGGTGATATTAGCGTTATAATTTTTTTATCGTTAATTAATCATTGTTCATTTTACAAATCTAAATAGTAAATACACATACGGCAATGAACAATATACTAATAGTGTGAACTAAATCGAAAACCAAAGGCATCAAATAATTCTATAACCTCAATTTCTTTCATTTTTTAATGATAATTGAAATAATTACATGGAACATCTAAATGGACAGTGCTAGCGCGGCCGTAAAAAAATTGTATTGCAGACTAAGGATAGTCTCAAGACGCTGTCTATCCCTCAATAAGCACCAGGAACCATTAAATCGATCAGGCGATCTACACAATCATATGATAGAACTTAATAAGGGATAAAGGAATGACAATTAAAAATAAATACGGACAAATCATACAGATTGAGTTAGCCCCGAAGTAAGTTCGAGACTTGTGTTATGGGATACTTACCCAACGATACTATATTTTATAACAAATACATAGATAAACATTCAAGACCCAAGCCAATCAGATAGAATCTAAATAACCAGCCAAGTGCGAGTCCGTACCATCATCAATAAAAATCACATTTGTTGTATGTGAGCCCCACTTAAATATTTATTTTATTTTGTTTTTAGTAGTTGTTGTTATAGCGACAACAGAAATACATCATCTGTGAAAGTTTCAGCTATCTTGCTATCACGGTTCAAGGCCACAGAAATACATCACCTGGTGACAGACAGACGGACAGAGGTGACTTAGTAATAGGGTCCCGTTATTACCTTTTGGTTACGGAACCCTAAAAATCGTAACTAGGCCGGTTAAATTATTTATCATATAAAAAATGCATAGAATTCGAAAACTATCAACGTGAATGAAAAATAAAATCAGATCAAATTGTGTGAATAAAATGTCGACTGTTAGCGGGCTGGCTTCACGTCGGCGAGCCAAACAACAATGACCGTTGGTCACGCACCACGCCCGCCGCCCGGCGCACACCAGCCGACGTGCTAATTACTCGCCTTGTGATACGCGTGATATAATATTTAACGCAATTTTTAGGGGTCCGTACCCAAACGGGACCCTATTATTAAAACTCCTCTGTTCGTCTGCCACATGCGAGCGGAAGGAAACAATGGAAGGTCTATGCATTTACATTCCTAATGTTAATAATAATAGTGGGCGGCCAGCCACCACCTGTCTACAATAGTCAGTCAGATCATGATTATGGCAGGTGAAGTTTCTATTGCAATATCCCAGCATCCCAATCTCATTCCATAATCCATAGACCTTTGCCTTTTTCTTGCAATAGATCTTTCTCCTGCGGAAACCTATTCAAGGGTACACCTTTTATAGGTATATTCAGGAATGGGCTTTGGCGGGAGCGCCACATTACATCAACTTATCCAAAGGGCCTCTACGTTTTGGATATGTATCCTCACGCAAGCCTCCCAAAGAACCGGGGTGAAAAACCCGTGAATGTAAAGGAGATACATAATAATAATAGTAATATTTGTAGTATAAATGTTATATTTTACTTGATATAGATATATTATAAATAAACTAATCTACGAATCAAAGCAAACAAATTAAATAATAATGAAAGTAATATAATGTTCTCTCTGATTAGTTCTAGTTTCTTAGCGAAACTAAGCGGCGCCCAAAGTGACTCGTAAAAGGAGATAGGCGTAGGCTATTCCCATTAACCCGACAACAACCGTAATTTTGCGTAATTTTGTTCTCTCGGTCGGATCCGACCGTCTGGAAGCTGACGGGTTAAGTGCTGAAATATTTTTGGCACAGCTCCCTTAGCGTACATTCCAACATGGAATATACATTTTTTTGTTGTTTCTAACAAGAAATTGTAAAATTACTACAAGCGGTTCGGGAGTTGGCTGCAAGCAGCCCGCGATTTTTTATGCAGCTGTTGAGGTAGACTTAATAACATGTCCAGTTGAGAAAATGGGTAAACTAAAACCTGCAAGTCAGTAAGAGAAACATGAAGAAAATAAGTGGGCGGCCATTTTGGTTCCAAAACCTGAATGCAGTTTATATTTTCATGGTTTACCTCAGCGTAGAAAGTTTCAGACCCCTGCGATGTTCAAGGACAGTAGGACGTTATAAACAAATTAAGTTAAAATTCTAAAATCTAGACGCCATCATGAATTCCAAAAAAAAATTTTCGGTTCGGATTCTGCTACCCGAAAAACTCAAGAATATTGATTTTCAGCTAAATCGCATGCAGCTGCTGTTGACTATGGGTGGCCCATCTCTGAAAATTAAAAAGAAAAAAAAAACGCACAGCGTTTAGTGAGTGGCTCGGCCTCAGTGAAATTGAAGCTCGATGGACAACTTTCTTGTGATTATAGACATCTTTCTTGGTTTTGGCTTTAGTCTTGCTGTGTGCGGACCAAAAGATATTTTACTAAATATGTAAATATATGGACAAATCACACAGATTGAGCTATTAACGATATATATATGGAATGTCCGAATCGAATGATTCAAAAAGTTATATAAACGTATTAAAGCAGTCTTGAATATGATATAATTTATTTTGATGAGGATTAATATCAACGTACAAATAAAGAGCCATATCTAGCGGCGGATTTTTTAAAATAAAATAACACTTATTGTGACATGACTATAATAGTTTGACTTATGCTGTCGCGACACGTTTCGTAGAGAATAATGTGTTATACAAAAATGTAGTACATTATTTTGTTCTATCATCAAGTGTCCACAGCGCACACGATTTAAAGAAAATTTTTAATATTTTTTTTTTACATGTTGGTTTAAATTATTGGAGTTTTAGTAAGGTCCAGTAATTTCAGCGCCTATCAATCAAATCTTTCGTCCTCATAATATTAGTTTATAAAGAGTAAACATCCAAGACCCAGGTCAATTCGAAAAACATCATTTTCCAGTTTATCTCGACCGGGGTTCGAATCCGGGACCTCAGGTGTGACAGCGTGGCATGATGACCACTAGGCCACAGAGGTAGTAAACATATTCAAGTCAAAAAAGTGACAACTGCCGTCTATCAACCCACCTTGATGCGGCCCTTGGCAGCGACAAGCTCGATGCCGCCACAGCACTCCGCGGGCAGGAAGTTCGAGGAGTCCACCTTGAGCTGAACGTCCTTCTTGATCTTGGCTTTGTAGTCTTGTTGGGCGCGGGGAAGAATGGACTCCACCTGGCTCTTATCTGCCTGGCGCACGCGGAGTGTTACTTGGGGTTCCATCAACTAAAAGATTTCATATTTATTGTTACCACTTCACATGACTTGACATGTAGCTAGCTGTTATTATTGCGATATGGACGTATTACAATATTATGCCAACCAAGGCTATGAATCTTTTTATTTTTTTCAGACAAGTTTGAATTTGGGTCAAATATTTTTTACGCTTAATAGTTCTTACCAACTTTTATTAGGTAAAATACTTGTATAAATGGAAAATAATTATGTGATACTTATTTTCTGAACCACCTATTTCCATCTCGTTTGAATTGATGAAAAGGCGTGCAAAATTAAAGAAATACCTATATACCTGTATAGTAAATAAATACCTGGAACAGAGCTTGCACGATGAGTGTGACAAGCAGGTCTGAGTATAGTTTGGCGTCTTTCGGCACTTCAGCCAGGCGCTTGCGGGCCTCGTCCAGTACGTTACGTACGTGGTCTTCACGTACTTTGAGCACCTTCAGACGAGCTTGGTTCAGCATGTTCGATGATTGACTGACGACAAATGAAAAATATTCAATTTGCATCCATGTAGGGTTGTGTGGCGACGTTCCGTGGCCTAGCAGGAATACGCAATACTAGCGCTTTCGCAAGTGACGTTTAGCATGGTTTTGGATGGGATAGACCAGTGTCATAAAAAATTGTCGAGCTCCTCGGAAGGCGTGTTAAGCCGTTGGTCGCTATCATCATTGTATGGCAGTTGTTAAGCTATGTCAGGTGCCTTTAGGCAACTTGAAAATCTGACAACAGAGTTGGCCACTTACACGCCAAACAACTGCATTAAAAACATATCGTGAGATTAAAGTTAAACAGTTAAATGGGAGACAGTATTGTAGTTACATAACAGATTTGCAGCTTATCTTGTAAGATAATGTTAGATAAACTCTTATCAAAAAACCATTCATCAAAAAACAGGATTGGAAGTGTTATGAAAGTGTGGAATGAAATATAATTAAAAGGAAAATTATGTTTTGTTTTCTACAATCACAAAAATTCAATACATGGACAAATACCAAAAACCTGTTGGAGTGGTTGCCTATATTGGAGAGAGGCTGAAACCTGTTGAAGAGAACTGTGTTACCGTGCTTTAGTGCTCTCTGTGCTGTGGAAGCTAGGTACCTTCCAATAACATACACATTGCATAAGGGAATATTTTTATGTGTTATAAGCAATCTTTAAATTTTAAATGTGTATTGGCCATTGCTGTGGCCACTTCAACACATGAAGCAGATGTAGAGATAAACAAGAGATGAACATATAAAAGAATTGTTAACAGGCTAAGAGAATATTAGTTAGAAGTTTTAGGCAGAAGTTTAAACACAGTTTAGATATTTTTAATGTGAGCAGGGCAGTAAATAGGAAAGGAATAATCAAATTAAACAAAACATGACAAAGACAAAATTAATTCATCAAATCCTGAAAATTTACCTTACCTTGTTAGTTAAATTGAAATAAAAAAACTATATAAAATCTGGCCATCAATGTACTCTGTGGCATAAGACTGGAGGCTCATTTACTAATTGTGAATGAAAACTTTAAACTATAACATTTTTAGATTAATGGAACTTTAAATAGGTAATCATTTTAACTAATTGGTAGTTTCGTCCAAAATTTGCTTTTATCAGCATCACCTGTAAATTGACTGGTACAAAAAGCTTCGGGCCCTAAGTCCACCTTTAACATTTTTTTATTTATTTTTTCCTGTGCTTATGTGGCCTGTACTGTTGTCAAATAAAGGCATATATTTTTTTTATGTCATAGGGCAGCTAATGAGCAAGTTGTTCACCTGATGGTAAGTGATCACCACTGCCCATGGACAACAGCATGTGGTACTTCCCCGGACGAGCGGGCCCATTCATGCCACAAGCAAAACAGAGTTTTGCTGGTAGCGTGGCTCTACCACAGCTAAAACCCTTTACGTATGTCTTGAGTAGATTTGATTGGAATATGACATTATATAACAGGTTCAAATGTGTGGCAAATCTGACAAGGAGCTTAAAAAGGTGTAGCCATTTCACAATAGGGATGTGAATAGGGTAAAAAATTATAATATTTTATTTAGTCTGTCAACTAGATTATCCAAAAATAAAGGAACCATTTTTTTTTGTTTAGAAAAGTAATAAAAAATTTATAAATATACAGCGCTTTAAACTTTTGAAGTGAACCCACTCCCAGAAAACATTAATCTACAATCGAGGATTTACGTCTCCTTTGGTTAAAAATCTATCGTTGATCATGATGTCACGTGAAATTTAAATGCGCAGTATCTTTGTTAATTTTTGCTAATAAGAGAAAAGAAAAAATATGTTTTTCAGTTAAATCTATTCTATTTAAAAAAAAGGTTTTATTTCTCTTACTCTTACTCACTAATTGTGTCATCTACATAGAGACAGATTGACACAATGATTTAAGATTGCTTTGGCTTGATGACCTACTTAATTTGAGATAAGAAAATCGTATTTTCACAGAACATTCTACCCAATTGTTTTTCTACTTCAGATAAAACTACCTCTTTTAGTTATGTACTGACAGTTATGTGCCTATCTCACATAACCTGCAAAAAAGTACTTGAACGAGACCTACATCTTTTTCTGGAGTTCAACCTGTTTTTCTTTCTTCTCGTAGTATTCCATGATCTTGAGCCGCTGCTGTTGGACCAGACGGCCCTTTTCAATGTTGAACTCCTCCTCTGCCTTAGCATCGATTTCTTCAGCCTTTTCATTGGCCTCTTGTTCGATGAAGGCCATCATATGCTTGATCTGGAAAAAGAAATGCATAATAATTTAGTGTCAGCAAAAAGGAATACGTTTTAAAACATCGTACAAGCATCGTTTATCATAGAAGTAAGCAGCAGGCTGGAAATTTGTAAGTGCTGCCTGGATCGATTGATCGAGATGATTGTCTCGACAAATTTTTTGTCGTGTGCAATTCGCCTATTTAGTTAATTTCACATCCGTACCTGTTTTTGAACATCTGCGTCGCTGAGCGCCATGGCTGATAGTTATTATTTAACACCACTAACACGTGAAACAACCGTTGAAGAGCCAGAAAATATAAAACTGGCTGAAAGAAGTAAGACGACGCCTATCAGACGTGCTCCTTCATTGAACAATCATATGATTCCAGTGTTGCCATAACTATTAGTATTTTCCCCCGAAATTTTCATAGACAATTACTCTATAATAATTAATAATAAAGCATCTGTGAGCTTCTCCCACTTAAGTACTTAGTTTAATTATCAAACAAACATTATTACTTTTTGCTATTTAAACTCTTTATTTTCTACTCGTAAACGATGGTCTTTGGCAGTTGTGCATTGGTTATAATTCTATGGTGCGCGAACACTATTCTCTGTATAGCCAACTGACAAAGACCTTCCATCAAGTTTCTCTGCCTATCACTTGAGTCAATAGAATTTTCTCCACATAAAAATCTAATTTTATTTAATTTAGTGTTGTATTCAAGTCTCATCTATACTGAATTTTACTTCTGTATTTTCTGTCTTCTATCTTCAGTGTTCTTTGCTCGCTCGTGCACCTTTTGTTTTTCTTTTTAACTTTCCTGTGTATTACATAATAAATCATTATTTTAAATTCCTCAAATATTTATTAATTTTTCTTCCCTACAAATTTCCCTATCTGAGACGCTCTGTCCAAGAGCTCACATACCCCATACATCTAAGCCAAGAGACATGCTAGGCTCAACAGCTCAATTTTTCCTTAGATCATTTAATACAGGATAAGCCTTACTTGCGCGTTCCCCTCTGCCAAAGTGTAAGATCAAAAATCTAATACGTTGATAAAAACTAGTTGCGTATTCGATTATGATCATTATGTGACTCGGTAAAGCATCGAAAAGACGCTTAGATCATACAATACAGGATAAGCCTTACCTGCGCGTTTCCCTCTGCCAGAGTATAAGTAAGACCAAAAATGTAAAACGTTCATAAAAACTAGTTGCGTAATCGATTATGATCATTATATGACTCGGTAAAGCATCAAAAAGACGTCTACAAGTGCTCCGTTAAAAATTAATGTTATGCAATTTTCTCGTATAGAAAAAGGTTATACACAATTAATCTTCTAAAAGATGGCTTAACCTTTCAATTGTAAGTATTTTTTTTTATTTAACTAACGTTGTTTTCTATTTGAATGTCATTTCAGAAAAATCGATGGAATATCTATTAATATCGATTACGAAAAAAAAATAATCGAATCAGTTTGCAACTGATTTCCTTCCATCTCATAAAATGATCTAAGATCCCATACGATTTTCTCCTTTATTAACTGCCAAAACAAAGCAAAAAGATTTATAATCGCATAACACAAACTTGACATATTTCATTTTTCAATGTTAATATTATTTTTTTACCATCCCATGACACGAGACTAGTTTATTAACTCCCGATTTTAATGTATCAATCACATTCTTAAGGTTCGGTAATTAGGTTCAAATTTGAAAAAAGATTAGTTGATGACGTAGGCGCAATCCCCACGAGACTCGCGCACTCCCTACGAGACTATTGTATTTTTGATTTACAACCTTCGTCTTTATTCGCTGTGCATTAGACTAGAATATAACATCTCTTTCTGGCCAAGAGTGTATTATTATGTGTATTTGCACATTAATTTCAGTGTGAGCTTTACATGTGTGCAGAAAATAAGCTAGTGTTTGAATTTTTTGTAAATGTGCGTTTATAGCGACACAAATTAATTTTGTGAATGTGTGATTTTTTTAGGTGTAGTAGTATCTTACTCTCGCACGAAAAGCGGCAGAAAGTTTTGTAAGAAGATTTGTCTGCGTAACTTATTCTGTGTTAAATGATCTAAGGCATCAACGGATTTAATAGAGGCCAATGCGATATGAGAGCCGTTTCACCGCCTGTCGCAGTGGTGCGCGGTGCCGTGTGTGCATCGCCTTATAGCGGCAACAGAAATACATAATCTGTGATCAACTAGGTGTAGCTATCACAAATCATGAGATTAACCTTTTTTATTCTTTGGGTACGGAACCCTGAAAACGGAGCCAACCTGACCTCCCTACTGGCAGCCCGGTACCCGTTCACGAGTTGACGCGTGGATCATAACAAAACAATCACCGAAAACTTATTAATTTTACTTAAGACGAAGTGGTAGCTAAAGCGGCGCCCTCATTTGAAATAAATGGTTTAAAACTAAATATGGTGATAATTAAAAATTTGATATGTATAAATGTCTAGAAAGACCTTTAAACTATTTTATGAATAACCTTTGAAAGTAA
Source organism: Acrobasis suavella (assembly GCA_943193695.1). Taxonomy (NCBI): domain Eukaryota; kingdom Metazoa; phylum Arthropoda; class Insecta; order Lepidoptera; family Pyralidae; genus Acrobasis; species Acrobasis suavella. Next base: position 40,357,124 of record OW971928.1, read on the forward strand.
TATTGGTAGTCCGTCTTGTTTTAAAACTGTTTTTCGCCAAAAGTGGCCACTTTATATTACTTATATACTTTATATTCATAAAATAGTTCTAGATATTTATACAAATAAAATTTTTAAGTATCACCATATTTAGTTTTGAACAATATTTCAAATGAGGGCGCCACTTTAACTACCACTTCGTCTTAAATCAAATTTTCCGTAGTTTAATTGCTGGCGTAACTTGTTGAGGGTAGGTATATCTGTAAAATACAATTGATGTTTATTACAAAACTTACGGGTAAATCGTAATTATTCATATAATGTTGTATCGTCTTCTCTTTTCACAGTTACTCTTTGATGAGTGAAATTTAATAGGTGAAATATTAATGAATAAAAAATGCATAATGAGAAAACGTAAAACCACTAAGAAACCATCTAAACGCCAACAGCGTCAAACTCAAGTGAGTTACTCATATTTAAATAATAGATTTTTAACTAGATTTATTCTATGCTATAAATATTTTTTAATCTTGAGGTAAAATAGGGAAATTCTTTTTATTCCCTTTTTTATTTTCGCCGTAGAATGCAAAAATCTACAAATTACAATTTATGGAGGTATTTTGTAATATCTTTTACCCGAATATTTCCTGCATATTTTTTATAATGGTAATTTATTTTTCTGGTCATGAAAAGTCAACGGAATGTCCAAATATTTAAATTTTGCAATTAAAATGGAAATAAAAATTACAAAGTTTTATTGAAATTATTTCAAAAATATATTTATACATTAACAGCCTAAAATAATAAGTTTAGGATCTCTATTTAAATCTCAATTCTTATACGTTTTTTACGTGATTTCTCTTGCAAATTTCCGCTTTCAACAATATGGCCGCCAGTTGTTTAGGGTAATGTGGCGTTCGACAAAACTGAGTGAAATTGTTAAAATATTTATTAGTGACGTAAAGATGTATAAAGTCTTCATCGTTTTATAGCAGTGTTTCATGACAGAGACGGTCTAATGTATTATCTTAGTTCGTGTGTAAAAATTTGAACGCATTAAATTGTATTCCAAATTGAACAGTCAACAAACTTTTGTTTATTTCATTGGAGTGAATTGATTTGTTTCTGCGGATAATACTCGATTATGAACCATCCATACGTGTCTTGAAATAGTGGAATAAGGACTGACGTCGACACATTAGGTAAATATTTAGTATTTTTTCCCAGAACCTAGTGAAATTACTAGTCGCCATTGTTTGACAGGGTACGATTATCCATCGCAAAATAATGTTATAGTACCTAGGTATTAACTCTTATCCTGTTTGTTGTTATTAATCACCGTTATCTTGATTATAAATTAACATATTATTGTATCCTAATATATGAACTTTGTATGCTATGCATATGACCCCACAATACTTTCTGTCAAAGCATTTCTCACTGTAAATTACTGAAATATTTAAGATGATGAGTGGACTTTCTCACTTTGTTCTTACCACATTGAATTGACACAACTTCACGATGAAATAACTCGCCTGTGAACTAAAGGCTCTTTCCTTGCCCTAGAAAATTTGTTTACCTTGTATTGCTTTCTGTGATGTCAGAATGAAGGTCTGTTACTTTTCATATAAATAAGTAGGTATCTGTACGTGTATAATCTTAGTGACTGTTGCTATGAAAACAAAGACTCTCTCATATTTTATTTCATCATTTATTTTGTGTGAAGGTTAATTTAACCACTGTTGCTTCTTCGCTTAGTGTGAATAAATGAGCTACAGAACTGAGTGCAACGTACCCATGCTCTTTCAAGAAGTTCAAGATTTGCTTTCAAATTGTGAAACTACAAGCATTGATATAACATTAATTTGGCTGTATGAAATGTTAGTATTAACTTTATTGTGTTAGAAACTGTAGTAGTTGTCATACATAAGCAATCAAGTAGATTGAGAAAAATGTTTTGTATGTATGTAAGCATGCTTCTTGTGACTTTTGTTTTAGTAAGTAGAATGTATGATGAGGAAAAGTCTAATAGTGGATTGATAAATACTGAAAAGCATTCTTTATTCTGATGATAGATTTAGTTGAATCAAAAATGTTATTGGTTGATGGCTCAACGCCACTGACTGATACATAGTAAATAATGTGATAGCTCCTAACTCCTAATGAGTCAGTTCAGTAAATAGGTTTGCATAATTTATATGAAAAAGAAAAATGCTGTACCATAACATAATGTATTCATAATTTCTCAGTCAAATGGTAATCAGTAGGTAATCATAAATTAATTAACTTTTGCTCGCAATGGTAACTACTGCATTATTGGGTTGTGTAGTTTAGATGTTTTGCACTGTATCTACTTAGCATACCTACATTCTGTTTAAAATCGGTAGGTTTTTAAATACAATGTTAACCATAGTTTGTGTTGCATTGACATAACAAGATAGTTTTAAAAAACCTGACTAAGGGAAGCTTCTTACTAAAATGTATGTTTATCCAGTTATTGTGAGCTCTATATTATATGTTGTTAGATTTAGTGTAGAATGTACCTTTACCACAGTCCTACTCCTAAACTTATACATGAAAATCTGTACAAAAGCATCACAGTAATATTTTACAGCATAATGTTCTAATAACTGGCCCTTCTTACTGTTGTGTCCGAGAGATAGATATTAAGCTTTATTAGGCTAAATGTCACAGACAGACATACAATCAGAATATGCATGTAACTTAACTTCCTACTTAGGTACTGGGGCCACCTACCTACAATTACAATATATGTTTTGCTCTTTCTTCATATTTTTTATGGTGACAATTTCATTCAATGAATGAAATAATTCAGTACTTACATATCATAAAAAAGTATCTTTTAGCATTTGTTTCACAGGTTATGGCAAACTTGAATTTCCAACAAGCACCAAGAAGCCTAGCTAGCGGCGGTGTGGGAGGTCGCGTGAGCTCAGGACTGGTGGGGGGTGTGTCAGGGCATGTGACGCCCACGTTCGGCGGTGCGCTGTCGCCGGGCCGGGGCTCCACGGCCATGCCCGGTGGCGCTCCGCCCTCCATGGCGTCGCGAGCGACGCTCTTCGGTCAGCGAGCGTTCGCCGACAGGAGGGTGCCCATGCCTACGACACTGTCCCAGCAACCCAACTCTAATTCCATGGTAAGCTTTATGCACATCAAGTACTATATGATCAAGACTTACACATCGGTTTGCAGCAACTAGGTTAGAGAAGCCATAGTATAATGTGCAACTGATTCTATAGTTAACGTTGCTGCGGCTATTGGCCAGTGTCTACTACACTGGATATTACGAAAAGTTTGCAAAATAGTTTGTTACCAACTACAAGAGATACATATCAAGAAATGTCACAATACTTTCCTGATCAAGAATAAAATCAATAATTGCCTTTCATAATACTTGTAGTTTCACAATTTTGTGGCCTGCGTTCTACTGAACTAGGATTTATGGTTTGGCTTAATTTATCCATATATCATATTTATTTATTTATTTATATATATCTAACATTTGTTGTGTTTCTCTTACACAGTCGAGTATGGGTAACCTATCTCGATTCAACGCCGGCAGCAACTACCATTCGGTATTCGGCGAAGGAGGAGATACGTCGACGCCGCCCCTACTGGACCTCAGCGAATTCCCGTCACTGACAGCGCGGGGAGCTGGCGACCAGGCTCCCGCCGCCGCTCCGCCGCCGCCAGGCTCTAAACCTTACGGTGAGACAGCTCTGACGTCATTTCCGCTGCACATTTCACGCCGCGTCTACTGGACCTGAGCGAGGCCCTCAAACTGACGGGGCGAGGTGCCTAAACAAAAGACGATGAATTAAGTACACGGCGGATAGGACCACTCCATCTTGTGCAACAACTGCATTCCTATGGAGGATTGACTTTGAGCGAAGCTTGTTTTGAGAGTCCGAATAACCAACGAGTTTTTCGTTGGTATGGTTGGTAAATACCTACTGCTTACAAAGTATTGACATAGGTTGTTTTGACTGGTATTTTTGTTTACACAGGCTGAGAGACAAATTGTCTTATCAGACATTAGCATATGAATATATTAATCTCATATTATTTATACTCAATGATATGATTAACACTTTATTTATGATAACATTTATAATTCGCTGCAAAATAATATTACCATCAGCAACAGACATTTAGCTGAAAGTGACTTTCGTCATGAGAATAAGTCTTGTACTTCCAAGGTGACCATGATGCAAGAAATTTCGGTTGTAAACGAGCTATGTTGTCGAGTTTCAAGAAGCATGTCAGGAACAATGAAACAGCTCAAACTTCTCTCGTAACAAATGTATAATCAATACATATAATAAATAAAACAGTAAATAAAATGTGTCTGTACATTGAATATATTTCCAAAAAATATGTTTGGGGCGATGGAGATTCGTAGTAATAGAGTACGAATTTAAAAAGAAATGACTGTCTGTTTGTTTGGAAAATGCATGCAGTCCTACTAAATCTAAAAAAAAATTACGCCTTAGCAAAAGTTGTTCTGCCTGATGAGCATTCTTGTTGAGGTATGAAAATCAAAAATCGAGAACACCTGATGCAGAATCAAGTTAAATTTATATACATGCATGAACATGTTTTTACAAAAAATCGATGATCATCTGATGTAGAAATCTAATAGAGCAATTTAAGGGGCTACCTGAATTCTCCGGGGCCCAGTCCTGCCCCCATTTAAAATAAAGAATTTGAAAGGAAATGGAGATGTAATTTATTTTTTTTTTGTCTTGATCAGACCCTAGATAACCCCGTAAACTATTTTAGGAACTACTGTTTACAGTTTAAGTGAGAACGTGAAGCTTTTCTAGGCACATTTGCGAAAAACCGCCACTTTTGGCTAATGTGCTTAGAAAAACTCGTTCTCACTTTAAACTGTAAACAGTACTTCATAAAATATTTTATAGGGTTATCTAGGGTTTGATCAAGACAAAATTTTTAATGATATCTCCGTTTCCTTTCAAATGGGGGCAGCACTGGACCTCGGAAAATTAGGTAGCCCCTTAAAGTTGTTACACTGATGCAGAACCATAAGGTCCAGCTAAATTACAAGAAATATAAAAATGACACTTTAGCAAAAGTTGTTTAGCCTAATGAGCATTTTTTGTTGAGGTAACTTGATGCAGAATCAAGTTATTTCCATTAACATGTGTTTACAAGAAATCGATGATCGTCTGATGTGGAAATGTTAGAGATCCGGTTAAAGTTGTTAGCATGATAATGATAACATAAGCTGGGACCTGAGAGTTACTCCACGTGGTAAAGGCAGTAATAGTTTAGGCCTAATTTCTTTTGTAAAAAAAACCTGTTTTGTCGCCATTTCTCTTCATACTAATAAATAGCCATTCCTAGAAATAACAACATTCAAAACTAGCCAAAAGATTGAGGTCCCAAAAATCTAATGAAGACCGTCAGGCAAGACTTGATGCCGTTCGAGAACCAGGGACGTTACGAATGTAAAATTTTCTACATTCGCGAATGCGAATACCAATTGTTTATGCTGCGAATGTGCGAATGCGAATTTGTTAATGCGAATGCGAATGTATTAATAAAATAAATATTTATGAATGAATAATCAATCATTTTTATGATTCTGTATGAGAGCCTTCGGTGTCACTTGAGGAGTCTAATATTCCGACCAAATTGCTTATTAGTGTAGCAGAACTCGTTGAAGGCTCATCAATGTTGTTAGTTAAATTCCTCAACCTTTTGGCACCTGCAACTGAACGCCGCCGATCATTCTCATCGTTCCGACTGGACAGACTATATTTTTTTGCAATTTTTATGTTTTATTGATTTGTATTTTTTTGTTCATCAATTTAACAAGGAATTTTACGTTTTTCAAGTAATTAAAGTATAAATTTTAAAAAATAACTCGAAAATAATCATAAAGTTAAAAAAAAAGTTTTCGGATTCGAGTATTTTTCGTTTTTTTTTTGCATTTTCTGAGAAGATTTACCACAGTAATGTATTTTTTTTGGCCATCAGAAAGTAGAGATTTTAATGAATATTATATAAAAAAATTTGAAAAAAAATCTTATCTTTTGATGTGAGAATTTTCGAATGAAAATAAGGGTGCTTTTTCGATATTGAGTCAAAATAAAGTGAAAAATTAAATATTTTAAATCAAATAAATTACAGTGTGTTTGGGACATAAAAAGGTATATTTTCACCAAATTGTGTAAAAAAAAGGTAAAAAACCTAAAACTAGGTTTTTGAAATTTTCACATGCATTTTGAGGTTATGTGAAAAAAGTGTAAATACTAAAGTTGTAGATCTTTATAATACCTACAACTTTGCGATTTAACTTTTTTCCATAGGACTTGTAGTTTAGCCGGAAATCGAGAAGAACCGTTTTTTACCCTTAAAAACTTACACCACTTCCCGACCTCAGATCGCCCGTAAATTATTTTCCATTTCATTCTCGTTGTATTCTCTTCCTTTTCCAATGGGTTTCATCCTACTATATAATTTTTCTTCACTTTTTACCTATTTAAAATTTAGCCCTGGTCTAACAAGTATGCTCCGTAAAATATTTTCGGCCTTTTAGATTATATTGTGGGCTACTACCTGCAACAAAGTTAAATGGCGAATTTTGTAATGCTATCACTTCGCTTATTCGGTAGTAATTTTTTTGTGATGGCTGTTTGCTGTCCCACTGTTTTTTTTTATTAGAGCTTCTTCAATAGATAATTCTTTATATACCTGTTTTAATGGAATTGAGAAGCATTTCGTATTCTTCGGAATGAACTGTTTTCAAATGAGTTCGCAAAGCAAAAGTTGAGCGCCCAACAGTGGAGTAATTTTTCTCACAGATATAACATATTGCGTGGTCTCTAGCAATAGGCGTAAAAAACTCACGTGAAAAAAACGCTTGCTTATTGCGATGGCATGTCATGACCTGAACACATTCGCATAACATTCGCATTGATGATGCGAATACGAATGTCGATGCGAACGTTTAAAACGATGCGAACCATTCGCACATGCGAATGCGAATATTCGAAACATCTTTCTTGAGAACATCAGGCCGCATCTCACATGCGTAAATACGCTGGGAACTCAAGCGTGATTCTCTATCCGTAAATGTTTTCGACTCCCGTGACGATTAATGCATGACAATCTCGTTGTGCCATTTTTGAAACGTGGAGTTACCTAAACGAATGGTTTTTCCGTACAAAAAATCGATCGTTTAGTGACTCCGCGTTTGAAAAATGGCACCACAATTCTCAGCCGCGCTTTACGTTCCTCACTAGTACTAGTGTAAGTTTCTGAAATGCGAGACGACGCATGACGCTCACGATCAGCGCTCAGTTGGGCTTCGCGATCCGAAGAGGATTCCGCCGAGCTAGATGCGGCCTGATGATCTCGAGCAGCATTCACATAACCAAAAATTTTCCTGGTTTGTTATGCTCTGAAGGCCCGCACTCCGCAAATACTGAACGTATTAGTTCTTCTTCGGAGGAAACAACTTTGCCAAGTATTTCGGGAGTTGACTTTTAACATATTACACGGCTAAAAGTATCTTCTTATGTATCTAAATTATTTCGTATTTATATTAATATGCCAGAATCATAAAGTCCACGTGAACGAAGTCGCGGGCATCAGCTAGTACTTAATATATGTAGATGTTCAATGCAATACGAGTGTATTGTGAATGTTTAAATTTGTTTATTCGCGTGTTTTTTGTGTAGCTGGAGCTACACAAAAAACACGCGAATATACAAATTTAAAAAAATTACTCGTTTTGTTGTTTTTCCTTTTTTTAAAGTCACGTCGTTCTGCTAGGGTGGGGTTTCCGTTGATAAAAACTTGTGATTGAAAAAAATATGACAGAATTGTGATGAACTTGTTTTCGATCCGATCAAGTATAGAAATTTACCTCAAGATGTTACAAGAACATCTGAAAATGACAAGCTTTATTTTTACCCGACTACGGCAAAGCCATGAGGAAGTGTAATGATTTTAGCAGTCCATGCATGTATATTCAAATACATACATGCATAGTCTGCTAAAATCACTACTGTAGTATGTATGTGGGTATGTATGTCTGTCTATCCGTAGCATCCGAATGGCTTGTCCTATTTTCACAAATGATATGACAATTGTATTTGCAATGCTCCTTGAGTTGCTATGATGAGAACATCAATATACCTAAGACCTGTATGTATTATGACTCATAGTTAGCAAATAAATGTTTGAATCTTTGAATCTTTGAATCGGTTCGTCATTATTGATCGGGTGATAAAGGTAAAGGAAAGCAAAAAAAAATTGTATATAACGAATGTTACATACAAAAAAACCGGCTAAGTGCGAGTTGAACTCGCGTGGAAAGGGTTCCGTACAATGCCGAAGTTTTTAAATTAATACAAAATACTTCTACAAGCGCTGTCTAGTGGTGTTTCAGTAAACTATTTTCCGTAAGTGAACGTATAATATTGAGATTCCACTTTTTTCAATTGATAGAATTCTTATAGGTTTTCCTGTTATTCACAAGCAATGAACTATATTTCGCATTTTCTCCAAAATTATAGGCTCAGTAGTAAGGATGTAAAGCCTTAACATTACCGGGGTAAAATACGGTAGAAAATGATACGTAATTTTTCTTATTTTACGGTAAATTACAGTAAAAAACGTATTAAACGTACCTACTAAAGATCACAAATACGATATGTAATGAAATGAATGTGTTTGTGTGTATTTCACTATTTCAAAATGGATATGAATATGAATATGTCATTAATTAAAATCAATGTTATGTGCAAAGGACAGCAAAAATATAAAATTATTTTTGAAAAACTTGTACTATCTAGAATAATCAGTTTTTCCCATCAACAATTTGAATGAAAACGTCTAAAAATAAAAACATGAAAAAACAATCTACGCAGTACCTAAGTATCACAAAAAAAAAAATAACAGAAAATTACAGGTAATTAAATATTCAATAATAATAAGACTTTGTTTCCATCGTTTGATTCGTTTTATAAGTATTGAAAATATAAACAATCACACAGTTACAATAATGAGTGTAACTTTAATGTACTATAACTAGTGTCCGACCGAAACCGAAACCGAACTTTCGGCCTTGCTGTCTGTTTCGGCCGAAACCAAAACCGAAACTTAGTAAAACATATTTAAAATTACGATTATTTACTGAAATTTACATTTAATTGCATATATATACAAGGCAGTTAAATATTGTATATAATAAAAAGTAAATCATTAAAGTACGTAAAAAAGATATTTTTTATGACATGAATATACAAGACTTACTCTTGGAAGTTAATAACTTTCAGTTAGGGTGCTTTAGACATATACGACATATACTTGTATAGTAATACGTAATTGTGTTGGAAATATTTAAACGATAACTCTAATTCTTATTTTTGGAGATTTTTATTTACCACTTTTATTACCTAGTTATCACAATAATCAGTCTAGGACAATCTAGGTATATAATGGATCTTGTAATTAATTCACTGGTCGACAAAATTTTACATCTTTTTACCCACTGGAATAAGACTAATTGTCTCTTATTGTATAGTGTATTTTGTATAGTGTATATGGACAAAATTTACTCTTGTTCTAGGAGGTCAGAATTGGGAATAATGTTATATCAAAAATCAGATTTTCCCCAAATTCTGATATCTTTAATTATTTATAGTAGAGGTAAATAACTAATAGTGCAGGTAATTTAATTTAGTAACTTAAAATGATGTAATCAGCCCTCAAAATCAAAACAAAATTGGTTTTACCTTTATACCTTTTTTATATATAGAAATATAGAAAGATTTAAGTTACCATAATATTTCCCATACATTGTGTACTGCGCACATTGTATAGCGTTATACTGACTTGCGAAAAATCTATGATAAGTAATTTTTTAAAATAATTTACAATGATGTAAAAATATTGTTAAATGTAAGGTTTGCACAGTGTTAAACTGGTATTTGAAATTTGGAAAACACCAGATTGAATTAAAGGTATATTTCTGAAATTACCGAAAAAATATGAAATTTGAATTTTTGACGTGTTATTGTTGAAAATTTGGACGTCCTACACATTTTTTTAAAAACTAGATTCATGTTTTGTGTACTGTTCTAATTCTTTTAGAAATCGCTGCAAGTATGCTCGTGGCAATATCTTGTTGTCCAGTGCATTAATTTTCAGTCTTAGTCTGAACATAGATAAATATATATTAAAGTAAATAAATATAATTTAGTAACGACTTACTCTTGGAAGTACATACTTAAACTTTTTGTTCCCTCACAGTGAAACAAAATTAAGTGAATAAAGATGGCATACAATATAATCATCATACATTTACTTAATCGTTTGGGTGTGAAACAATATTAAAATAAGGATATAGCATGTAATTCACCAACAGTTATATATAATGGTCAATTTTCGTCTCCTTTCATTAATAAAATCAATACTATTTATTTAACAATAAGAGCAAAAATATATTCGAGCCCTTTCATTTGATATATGACACAGTAAGGTTGGCAATTTTTTTTAAATTTCCTAATTTGTGCCCCGAAAATGAACCTAATAAAAAAAAAACATTATTTACTTCTGAATCATACATAGAATTACACCATCACATCTTGTAAATAATATTTTTAATTTAATGTACTGGGTAACAACGCGATGGTCTGTCATCAACAGTGGGTATGGTGAAGCAGCCGACGTCTGAGCAGTCGGAGTTCACGATGTCGTCGGAGGACTTCCCCGCGCTGCCGGGCACGTCGAGCGCTGGCGGCGCAGCGCAGGCGGGGCCCGCGCCCGCTGCGCAGGCCGTGCTCGACTACACCAACCACAGCCAGGAGAAGCCACGGAAGGGCGGCATTCAGACTTCGCCTGATGGTAAGCACCACACAACAAACAAGTTGATTTGCATGCAAATTAAAAACCCCTGACGTTACCAAGTGGCGGAATTACATTATATTATTTATTTATTTAACTTTATTACAAAACTAATAGGCGGACTTATAGGCTTTATCTACCAGTTAACCCACTGGTGATGTCGAGCTTAAGAGGTCTTTTCAAGGAGGCGCAAAATATGTAATTTTGAAGGATGTATTATAATAATATAATATTTAGAAATATATTAATTAAAATAACAATATACAACGTGGAAGGGACATACCCGTAACAAATCCCACCACGGGCTATACTAGATCACTATAGCATAATTAAATTAAAATAACAACCAAATAACCAAAAAAACTTTCAACGTTCCTATACAAATTGCCCGGGCGGCCGCACACTTTTGTATGGAAATGGCGAAAAATTTATTTGTGTTTTGGCTTTTATTTTAATTTCATTATACTATAGTAATCTAGAATAGCTTGTTGTTCGATTTATTACGGGTATGTCCCTTCCACGTTGTATATCAATAAACTTACATTTAAAAATATACATAGATATAAGATATAATAACCAATACGTATAGGTACTACATATATATTATTTGTATACTATCTGACAGTTCCCGAAGATAATGTGCACGCACTGCACTTTTAAACGCTACTCGAGTTTGATATGAGCTTTCTGGATATTGATTGGTAGGGCGTATTATATTTATGTATATATTTATCATTATGTAGGTATTAATTTTAAATAGTATATTTAAGCAGTGTAATAGGTAGTTATATCCCAACTAGCAAAATTTTATCTTAGAAGAGTCTCGAGACCCATATTATTTGGATAAATGGGCGCAGCTACTAAGTTCAGTTGCGCTTATGGCTGGTTTAAATTGGTTATCATCATAGAGTTTTTGTGCAGGCATAGAAAAAATGTAAGCTTTGATTGCTGTGTGTCGTCACTTCCGGTGCAAACATTAAAATTATATAAAAAAATCCTGATAACACTTAGAATTTTTTATTCAAATAACCTTCTTAAAATGGTCTATATTTCCTATTAAAACCATCTACAAAAATTTTATATTATTTAGTTGACAAGCCAAGACAAGTCTTTGTGTGTTTTTACAAAGTCGGAAGAGAGATAACTCCACAAAAGGAAAAAAATTCACTAGTGGATGTAAAAGTCAACTTAAATATATTTTGGACAAAACATAATATTTTATGGCTTTTTTAAAAAACTTACAGACCTATTCACAATATTGTTGTAATTTAATATTATATTGTTTTTTTAGACAGTAAATACTGTCAAGCGTTGTCAAGGTAATGGTTGTTACAATGGATGTTGACGGTTTATGTATTAGACAAAAATTACAAATATCAAGAAGAGGAAGTGGCCTTGGAAAACAATGCACTTTATACTATCTGTAAAATGTATCGCTTATGGATATGCCACATCATACGATGTTATTCTTAACGGCCTAAATTTTCATTTCTCAAAGTCAAAGTCAATTTTTTTATTAAATGTAGAATAAATTTATCTCTTATTGAAGGTAATTTTTTTAAATATTATTTTATTGCAAAAGCTAAAAACTACTATCTACCCAGCCTGATGGGCTATGTTACAGTTACAATACAGATTTACACTTTAACTAGGTATATATTATAATATTATATATTTAAACAATACAATTAAAATTTGCAGTCATCTATTTCCAATAATTGTGATCAGACGATGATAAATAGTCATTTACATGATAATACGCATTTTTGATTAAATGATTTTTAAAGGTAGTCTTAAACTTAGATAATGGTAACGCTACTACATTATCTGGAATCTTATTATAGAGGCGTAAGCCAAGACCCACAAAAGATTTTTTTGTTTTTTGCAACCGAAAAGCTGAGATAGCTAATTTATTTTTATTTTTAGTGTTTTATACTATGAATGTCACTATTTTTCTTATATGAATGTATATTTTGACGCACGTACATAATGTTCGCATAGATGAATTGCAAAGGGAGAGTCAAAATATTAATGGTTTTAAAAAGTTCCCTTAGATACTCTCTAGCACCTAATTAAATATAGATCTTACTGATAATCCATTTCTTTAGAAATAAAAATACCAGTTGTCCCTATGAGAAAACCAAATATATTTTATGTAATGACAAACATGCAATGACAATTGATATTCTTTTTTTAAAAAATATAAAAAGTAAATTCTTACAAAATACCAACCAGGGTGTTATTAATTAATTCAATAAAGAAGGTCGAATAGATCTAACAGCGCGTTTTTGTAAAACAAATATAGTATTTATATCCGCAGCATTACCCCATAGCAATATTCTATAGGACATAACACTATGGAAGTAACTAAAATATACCAAACGCGCTGTATCAACGTCTGTCATCTGCCTAATTCTCATTACCGCGTAGGCTGCAGATCTAAGCTTTCAAGCAAATTTTTTAATATGGGCACCCCATTGCAACCCGGAATCAAGCGTTATTCCCAGAAATGTTGTGTTATCTACCATTTCTACTGCTTCCTTATTAATAAGTAATCGTGTTGGAACTTTTGTAACATTCGGCAAGCAGAACTTTACACATTTAGTTTTGTTTGCATTTAATACTAAATTATTAGCCGTAAACAATTCCAACACTTGCGACAATGTTTTATTAATCTCATCAGAGGCGTCAGTTTTCCTAACTACGCTAAAAACAAGCGAAGTATCGTCAGCAAAAAGTACAGACTTACAGTCTTTTACATGATATGGTAAATCATTGATATATATTAGGAATAACAAAGGACCTAACTTTTTGAATACGGCTACTCAAATAAGATTTAATCAATTCGAGAGCTTTCCATTTTATTCCATAGTCACCAAAACCCTTCTATCCAAGTTTGGATAGAAGGGTTTCGTGGTCCACACAATCAAATGCCTTGGAGAGGTCACAAAACACACCAATTGCATTCTGACACACTCCCAAGCATCATAGATATTTTGTAAAAGTGTAACACCTGCATCCGTTGTTGATCGACCCTTAGTAAATCCATACTGATCACCATGGAACAGACTATTTTTGTTAAAAAAATCTAATAATTGGTTAAAAATTAACCTTTCGAATATTTTGCTTAGTGCTGGCAGAATAGAAATGGGACGGTAATTTGTTGGATCATTTTTGTCTCCAGACTTAAATAAAAGGATAACTTTACTTAACTTCATCATGTCAGGGAAAGATCCCGCGTCTACACATTTATTAAATACAGAACTAAGTAAGGCGCATTCACATCTATAATATTGCTTATAACGGATACTGAAATGTCCCACAAATTACCACTTTTCTTATTATTCAAACTTTTAAAAGTATCAATGATATTTCTAGGTGTGACTTATTCTCGCGCAACTGTTGATTTTTTTCATAATCTGTTCGGTCCGATTCATCTCCACTATCATTATTGCTTCACTGTGACTTGAATGATTTATGTATTTATTTAACTGCATTACAATACATGTAAATGGCGGACTGAAGGCCTGGGGTCTTTTCTACCAGTCAACCAATGATCAACAATGAGTCAACCAGGGTGATGAGGAGAAAGTAATCATCTATCAAGCGCTGGTATCGGTAGCTTTGCTTTAAAAATAAATTAAATTTTTAATATACTTTACACGTAACATAAATTATACCTATTGACGCGTAAAGGTCTAATTACTGAATAAACATTTGAATCTTTGAATCAACTTTTTAACAATTCTTAGGCAACTTACGTTTTGTTTGTTTTTGTAACAGTCTTAGTAAATATTTTGTAACAGGATAAGTCTAAAGAAGCATGTTTCGCAGACATTACGAGTTATCGTATAAGCTGCTCTATTAAGTAAAGATAAATTATTAAGAGCAATAAGTCTGATTAAATGTATTTGTAAGACTTTTGTTCTGATAAATATCTTATGGAGACGAAAGTACGTATTAAATCCGAATGGGTTGTCTTAGTAAATATTTTATAAGAGTATAAGTGTAAAGAAGCATGTTTTGCAGACATTACGAGTTATAGTATAAGATGCTCTATTAAGTAAAAATAAATTATTAAGAGCAATAAGTCTGATTAAATGTATTTGTAAGACTTTTGTTCTGATAAATATCTTATGGAGACGAAAGTACGTATTAAATCCGAATGGGTTGTCTTAGTAAATATTTTATAAGAGTATAAGTCTAAAGAAGCATGTTTTGCAGACATTACGAGTTATAGTATAAGAAGCTCTATTAAGTAAAAATAAATTATTAAGAGCAATAAGTCTGATTAAATGTATTTGTAAGACTTTGGTTCTGATAAATATCTTATGGAGACGAAAGTACGTATTAAATCCGAAGGGGTTCCAGTGCGAAATATCTTATTACATGTTTTTGTAAGGTGTGTTTCATTTAAGTCAGGACACATATAAACCTCTTGTAATAACTTGATTCTTACAATACTTTTTTGTAAGGCAATTTTGCTAGTTGGGATGTAAACATATTGTACCCACTTTTTAGCCTGTTTCGTAAAACGTTTTTATTAATTTCAATCCAAGGTCGACTGGAAGAGATCCCTATCTGGGATAAGTCTGTCTTTGTACAGAGCTTTTTCTCTTAAATTGTATTTTTGTATTTATGTGTGTAAAATAAAATTTTACAAATAAACAAACGAAATATTCTAATCCGTAGCGCCATATATTCTTTTCCACGCAAATTACAAATCACAGCTTTCAAGCGTTAACACCGAATAAGTTTTAAACGACTGAACCGATTTTTATCAAACATGGCTATGAACCACCTCGAAGGAAGTTGCTTTGACGTAAAAAAACCGCATTGAAATGGGTCCATCCGTTCAAGCGCTACGATGTCACAGACAGACAGACGTTAGCGTCAAACTTATAACATCCCTCCTTTTTTTCGGGGGTCAACAAAAAGCCACTTCCCACAGCATATGAAAATAAACTCAGATAAAGTTTATATCGCGCAATGGACAAATGCCATCCCGCTCGTTATTGTTCCGTGGAGCGAAATAGTTACACAGGTTAACTTTTTAAACATCGGCAACATTTTTGGAGCAAGTTCAAAGATACGGAACTACTTTCCATAAACAATAATTCGGCTTTCCATACAAATCGGCACTCCGCCACTCGTATTTCATATGGGAGGACAAAATTTTTCAAATCTATTTTTTAATAATCATTATTTAGAAAGCAGTTCGAATCATTGGCTGAACTTCTCCAGAAATGTTGCTGGTGTATAAAAAGTGACCCTGTATATATACGTATATATAGTATATATATTAGTATGTATAGACCATGTATATATAGTATATATAGTATGTATGATAGCGCTTGATAAACACTGTCGCAGGTGCGGATGACCCAGGGGCGGATGTACATTAAACACCATGGGTGGTAAAGCATCCTTTTCTATCTCTGATGGCTAATTCCTGTGACCTGAGACATCTTCCTTTACCAGCCATAGTGTATGATGATCAGTGATCGGAATAGGTAGATTTATTTTATGTACTTGTATTATGAACTGTCACAGAAATCACAACATGGAAAAGTCTTTTTTCCGGAATTTCGTTTCGTTATTTGGAGTCGGTGCAGTGAGTCCATCTATTGCATTCTTTCAATTTTTTGCAGAAGGCCAATAACTTATCCAGTGGAAATGATGTTCAAAGTGTGAAAAAGTTCTTGCTTATATACTTCAATTTATCCTACTTGTAACAATTTTTAAATTCCGGATAAAACATCTTAATAATTTTAAAATCCTGGAGGCATGTCTATATCAAACAATCTACCTATTCCGATCACTGATGGATGATGATCTACAATTAATGACTCAAAAAAGGCGTACGCTGCGCCACGTGTCTGTATCAGTTTAATCCTTAGATCATTTAATACAGGATGAGTGACGCAGACAAATCTTCTTACAAAACTTTCTGCCGCTTTTGGTGCGGGGGTAAGCTACTACTACATCTAAACAAAATCACACATTCACAGAAATAATTTGTGTCGCTATAAATGCACACTACAAACAACTCAAATACTAGCTTATTTCCTGCACATCAATAAAACTCACACTGAAAAAAATGTGTAAATACACAAAATAATACACTCTTGGCAAGAAAGAGAGAGAAGACAAAAAATATATCACCTCTACTGAAAAAGGAATAAAGACGAAGGTTGTATATCATAAATACATAGTCTCGTGAGAAGTGCGCCTTAGTCTCGTGAGGAGTGCGCAGCAGTGCGCTATAGTCTCGTGGGGAGTGCGCCTAAAAGTGAAATCAGTTGCAAACGTGACTCGATTATTTTTTCCGTAATCGATACTAATAGATTTTTCTTCGAATTTTCAGAAATTACATTTAAATAGAAAACAACTTTAATAAAATAAAAAAATACTTATGAAAGGTTATGCCATCTTTTGGAAGGTTAAATGTGTTTTCGATGCCTTACCGATTCACATAATGATCATAAAACGTATTAGAATTTTGTTCTTATACTTTGGCAGAGGGGAACCCGCAGGTAAGGTTTATCCTGTATTAAATGATCTAAGGTTCAATCCATCGTGTACTACATGACGAAGCGAGCGTTCTTTACCTCTACCTGGTAGTATGTTAATAGATTGTCCTAAATCTTTTTACTCACTCATATATCGCCCGCTAGAACCCTATACGAGTATTTTAAGTAATACCCAAAAAGTACCTACGAATAATACATCCGCCCGTGAATGGTACTATGTTTGCAATCTGACGGACGCTCTTGTCTCCTTTAATATTTTTTCTCATCATATTCGTTTGTTGTTATTTGTATGGAGCATTTGTATGGAATGTACAGCCGATTACAATATCTAAATAAAAACACTATCTATTTATATTTGGGTGAATGACGACCTCCGTGGCGTAGTGGTCACCATGCTAGTCCGCCACCCAGAGGTCCCGGGTTCGATCCCCGGTCAGGGCAAGTTGGAAAATGGCCTTTTTCAAATTGTCCTGGGGTGTTTATCTATATATGTATTTGTTATATATGTTATATAAAATATAGTATCGTTGAGTTAGTATCCCATAACACAAGTCTCGAACTTACTTTGGGGCTAGCTCAATCTTACTTATTTGTCCCTATATATTTATTTATTATTTATATTCATTTTCGGTTCAAAAGATTTAAAACTACATATTTGCACAAATTATGAAAAATAAAAACCTACAATCTGAACTATCAAAGAAAGATTTTTGTTTGTGAATTTATTGCCATAGCCCACTGGATGTCAACATTAGAGGGATAGTTTTAGCTTATAATATTTACGAAACATGTACAAAAGATTATTCTCAATATCCCAATATGAAACGCGATGTTTCAATGAAGATTGAAATCTAAAAACTTCTAGTTATAATTTATAATCGAAAATATAAAAAAATGAAGTGAATCTACGTAAACACGTTGCTAAATATAAGATTGGTGTACTAGCTAGCACGTCATTTAAACCTGTAGTATAGTTCCATTACATGAATCTGACCCGTTTTTTTTCTCCCACAAGTTGTCAGTCAAGGATCACATACGGAATTCTATGGTGTGTATACTAGGTTTAGGATGGATGTATGTTAAAGTGGCTTGAATTTTGCCGTGACTTTTCCTGTTTTCGTTATACTGGTATCATCTGTTCGGGTAACAACTAGACGTAACTTAATATAGAATCATCCATAAAACAGTATTCTTGACAAAAAACTGTAGAGCAAGTTAAGTTTTTTTTTTTCTATTACAATTTTTAAGGAACAACACGATTTAAAATGATTGCTGGTCTTACTAGCGTGGTATAAGACTCTTGTCTCAGAGTTTTCTTTATTGATTATACTGATTAATTTTATTTTTAACCTTTCACCACGGAAGTCGGATTTATCCGACAAACATTGTCGTGTCCGTTCTGCGAGTGTCGGATATTGCCTACAGAAACAATGCTCGTATTGCACATAACTTAAGTATCCACATTCCTTTTAGGTTGTAGGTATTTATTTTAGATTTACTACCCCTCGCGCTGGGGGCACGGCAACTGATATAAAGTCACGCGGTGAAAGGGTTAAAAATGTATCCCATTCAATCATGGATGATTCTGTATTAATTTAGGAAGTAAAAAAAAAATATTGATGCAAAGCAGCTTTAATGTATTGCCCACTGCATATAGTTTTTCAAATAGTCTTCTTTGATCGTGTTTTAAACTTTGCTTAAATTTTTAGGTAAAGTTACGAACATACCAGAGACGATGATACCCAACCAGTTCGGTATCGTGGGACTATTGACGTTCATACGGGCAGCAGAGTCGGATCCGAGCTTGGTGTCGCTGGCGCTGGGGCAGGATCTAACTGCGCTAGGGTTGAACTTGAATTCGCCTGACAATCTGTATCTCACCTTCGCTGGCCCCTGGGCGGACACGCCCTGCAGGTTAGATAACTTTTAATTAAATAACAAAGTTAGATAACTTTGTTATTTCTTAAATATATTTCTTCCTTTTCTTCCAAATGAAAAATTTACTTCTGTTATTGCGTAAGAAATCCTTATGGACATAGATAATATTTGGGTCCATAAGATAAAGGAAATTGTCTTCATTTGGTTCATAAATCATCATCATAATGTGCAATTTATTTCTCTGAGTGGCTGGCTCAGTCGCCATACAAATTTGATTTGATGACGTTCTTTAACACACTAACGTTTGAAAATCAAACGTTCATATTTTTTCTCTTTTTCGAGCCTGGATTAAGTGCATCATGTATACTTGTATAAACTCGCAGTAAAAACGTTTTATTATGTACTTTCAGACCACAGGACTTGGACTATCACGTGCCTCCCGAATATCTGATAAACGGTTCTATTAGAGAAAAGCTGGCGCCGCTACGACTGAGTCGATATAAGGAAGACCTATTGTTCTATTTGTTCTACTGTTTCGTGGGCGACGTGTTGCAGATAGCCGCCGCCGCCGAGCTGTGAGTACTATGAACCAGGGTTCGGACGGGTTAGGTTAACCTAACCGAAATAGTCTGTTATTAACCCAATTGGAAATGGGTTAGCATATATTTTGTTTAACCGAATTAAGCTATAATTGCAGTTAACTTTAACCGAATCGACATATAGGTTCTACCCACCTAGGTTATAGGTATACTCCACGTTTTTCATTCCTCGTCACTCGGTCACGGTACCTATCCCTGCAAAAGCGCTTGCATGACTCAACCAAACGGCTGTGCATCACCGAACACCTAATTAACCTTTACAAATAACGGTACTGTTACCCTTATTGTGGGTTAACTGAAAAAGGGTTAACCAATATAACCGGTTACCGTTATGAATGGGTTTTCCGAATACTGCTCTGAACTAACACTAGGCCAACGTTTGTGTCGGATTGTTCAAGCTGCCTTATGGCATTATACGTAGATTTAACAACAATAATAATAGCAATAGCAAGCGGAACTAACAGAAAGACAAAAAAAAAAATGCCGTCTTGTCAAAACCCAACTTATATTATTATATTATAAATAAGTAAGTGAGTTTGTATATTTATTACCTCTTCACGCTTCAACCACTGAACCTATTTAGATGGAATTTACTAAGGATGTAGTTTGAGACCCAAAGAAGAACATAGGATAGTTTCTATCCTGAAATTCCCACAGGGAGCTATAACGACTGATTTAATATATTTGCCAGCTAAAGTTCAATTTGGTAAAAAAAATATTCCAGCATTTAATTTGGTTTAAAAATATACTATTGTTGCTTTTACAAGGAGAGTGATGATTGTTATAATTTATCTTTTTTAGAAAAGATTCCACCACCACTCTCTTTATTTCAAAAGATTTTAATCCATTGCTCGTCACCGACTAGGCGATGCGATTTGACGCGTCCAATTAAAATATTCAATAATTTATAAATCTGTGATCCAATTCTACCTAAGCAAATTATAGTTGCACGGTAACAGTGAATTACGTAAGTGTTTGCTATAACTATGACTTTGAAAGTGTGTCAAAGATATAGAAGAGACGTGGACGGAAGTCCCTTTAAGAGAAGTACGTTTGACTCCTCGTAGACTGCCCCCCATGCCCACACAATCAACCCCACAACCTGAGCCCATGAAAAAACAGCAGCAAGATCAGACCTTTGAAATTGTATCTACTCCTGAAATTCAGAACTGGTTGACATCAATTGAAAAGTCCTTGAATGAAGTTTGTGTCATCTCAGCGGAAGGCAAATTGAATTCTGATCAAAGCTATGAATTCATAATTTGTGCCGAAAAGTAGGTCATGGAACATCGCATATGGTCGTCCAGTATCAATCTCTGAAGCAAAAGGCTATCCTACCATCCAAAACATTACGGAACAAAACAAAACCTCACAGAACAACTTCAAGGTCTTCAACAAACCATCAAGGAGTCCATAAAACCTACCTAGGGAAGAGTGTCCTTCGTCGAAATGGTCAAAAAAGGTGAACAAAAATGTATACAGCTATTAACACAAGCTCTGTGGCTATATACCCTTCTGACATAAAAAAATCGAGCGAAGAAACGAAAACCCTTGTGCAATCAATATTAGACCACAGAAAACGAAGCTGCATGTAAGAGGTTTGCGTAAAACGTAAAATGGCGGAGTTATTATTAGCACCGATTCGAAAGATGACATTGAAAGGTTAGCAGGCGCCGAAACTCACAACCTTTTACCTGACCGTGGACGAGCCACAAAAGCGTAAACCAAGAGTAGTGGTTATTGGTGTGCCCTCAGCTATGCAGGAAAGAGGGGCCTATAATTGTATCTACTACCAAAAGTTAGCCAACTACCATCAAGGCATTTCTCTTGAAACATTTTTGGCCTCTTAAATTAAGCCACAAGTCGGGAAAGAAGGACTCTGAAACTTGCAATTATATTATTGAAGTAACTCCCCACATACGTAAAGCCATAATAACCAGAGATAGAGATTTTGTGAATTGATCATCTTGCTTTGATCAATTCACCCTCCAAGATGTTATAAATGTCACCAGTATAGACATGCAGCCAAGACATGCAGAGCTGACACCGTCACTTGCGGTCAGTGTGGGTTAACAGGTAACACGGTAAAAAAATGTACGAAAACCGCCAAAATGTACAACATGCCTGCACTACAAAAAACTGTGCGATTACAAAACTGGTGACCCAGATTGTCCCGCAACAATTTGCCAATTGTTACGAGATAAGCCCGAGCAAAAAACAAAACTAAGGGAAAAAATATACTATGGGAAGGGACAATAAAAATTAAAATAGACACAACAACTATATTGTCCTTTCTACAAAAACAAAACAAAAATCAACGCGAAACTAAAAATCACTAAGGACAGACGCAAGTCCGGCAAAAAAATAAGTAGTCTTGTATAGCAGATACGTGTACACTAATCACAGATATTTGAGAGAAAACGTGGTGGTATATTGGGTCTCGGTGTGGGACTTAGCTGTTAACACGGCGGAACGTCAGAAGGAACGCCGTCGAAAAACTCTGGTACCATAAAATGGCTGCAGCTTCTTGGCGAGGTCAGCAACACGCCAGCAGCCGCAATTCTCCACAGCAAATTATATCCCACGGAGTAAGGTTTTCAGGTGTAAGGGTGTTTGTTAAAAAATTCTATTGATTATGGATGCATTTAAATTTGTCTTTATCTAGTATTATTTAATGTTGTCGTGATAATCTTTTATAAAATGTTGTTACTTTATAAAGCGTTTAAGTAGGTTTTATTTTTATTTTCTTTGTTTTCTGTTATATTCTACATTAATATGATTTACTTGAACATATATTTTTTTCTTTTTCGTAGTTCTCTGTAATATTTTATTGCTTTTAATTAATTACTATGTAAGTGGCGAGACCTGGTGACCCGTAATACAGGTTTTTCTAAAACCTACCATAGGCGCCAGTTCTCCAGTTTTATTGTTTACAAATATTCTTAGTACCTACCTCGTAAGTTAGTAAGTTAGAGTAAGATGTTTCTGTGGAGAAAATAAATAAACATTTATAATGTTGGTACGTCTTTTAGCCACGGGTCCATGGGGACCCGGTCCTTTTATGCAGTCATGGGACCAAAGCCAACATGAAGAGGCATTTTAGTACCTTTTTATATAAAAAGTGAGATGGCTGCAACTATGGGGGTCTATACCTTAATGTATCATTGAGATGCACTAACGGACAGTCCTCCATAGCTGCCAAACTATTGCCAGGGAGGGATTTACTTGGTTTGGGCTATGTAGATGGGATTTTAGTGTACCGGATAACTGGGTTGGAGTGAGATCGGTCGTCTACCAAAAATCTTACAACAATTTTAGCTGGTTAACAACTGGTGCATGGTGATTTGCTACTCGTTGGCTACACTGCCTGTGGGCACCCTATTTAGCCACGAAGATGCGGCCCGGGCGCAACACAATGTGAGCAGCTGAGGGTGTCGAGAGGTGCGGCTACGGTTTCACCATCACGGGGCTTACCCCCGAGAGTGGGTTTAACCGTTATTACGCCATTACGTAAAATACCCTTTTTTATATTCGTGGTATATTTTTTTCAAGCCTTCTCTAATGAAGACTTGGTGCTTGAGCGTTTGTGGGGCCAGAGCCAACACAGAGGTTTTTTTTATTTGTGAGCATGTTAAAATTATTTATTATTGCTGTACCATAACGGCCATAAAAGGAAAATGCGAGTTGAATTTGAAAGAAAGAAAGATTACCCATTTCTTATGAAAGCACCGTTTCAGATATAACCGCGAATGGCGGTACCATATGGAGGAGAAGGTGTGGATCTCGCAAGCGCCCGGCATGCCCATGGTGGAGAAAACGTCCACCTACGAGCGCGGCACCTACTACTTCTTTGATGCGCACAATTGGCGCAAGGTAAGGCCAACCTTTTGTCTAATAGCAGAAAACTATAAATAATACAGAATCGAAGAGAGCCAAGATATAGTTTTAACAAGTAATTATTACAAAAACAAAAAACCCGACTGCCCTTTTTTTTTTCTTTTTGAAGCTAAAATTATTGGAACGTCACATAGCCTATAACCAGCATGCAGCCAAGACGCTTCCACCAACGATACTTTATTTGTTATAGTATCATGGATATCATAGAACATACGAGGGAACAGATGAACATAAAATACATACGTAGCGGTAAACACATAACCCTATTTTGGCCTTGCCATAGTTGGGTCAACATATTGGACCATTTATTACGACATGATTGATGACCATTCCCTTTCACCAAAGTTTATTAAATCAATTGTCGTGCTCCCAGTGCAGAGGCAGTGAAACGAAAATAAATACCTACAACCAAAAAGGGATGTGGATACTTAAGTAATATCTGACGTCTGTTTGTCGGATAAATCCGACGTTCGCGTTGAAAGGGTTAAAACAAAGAAGACTCTCAATTTTCTAACCTCTTTCCCAGACCGGTTTTTTTGCTCAAGTCATATAAGATCTTCGGTGAAAGTTATTAGGATGAGATTCGTCTGTGTTATATTCATCTCATAACCCTCAAATACGCCTAAATTCAATGCGGGTTTAGTACAGGGTTCCCATGACCGGCTCCATCATCAGATCAGATTATAATATGTATAATCATCCGAATCACATGCAAGAAATGTAATAGCAACGCATATTTAGACCAGACATGTGTCACTTCCCGTTTAGGTATTAAAAAGAAACCTACAATATTACTAAGCGCGCGGCGACCACTCCGGAGGGAAAATTCAGTCACACGAGACGTTTTTCCAGAGTAATAAGAATGAAATTGGCTTGCAATGGATATCTAGGTATCTAAACGAAGAGGTGAGGAGTTCTGAGGCGAGGTAAATTAGACCATAGCGCTAACTTAGATAGATGAATTTCTTTTCTGAGTAAGACTTCTGTACGCGAGCAAAGGTAATTTAATTACTAACGTTACAGATACCCAACGCTATAGAAACTATTGGAGGGCCCGTAAGTAGGCAAAACTGGAGTTGCGGGTAGGCACACAGAGATGGCAGCACACACGACTAGCAAAAAGTGACAAAGTTTTGAATATGCTTTAAAAATATTGATTTCATTGAAGTCATATTAATGTTTTAATAAATACTTGTAGAGCCGTCTAGTGACAAGTAAGAGAAATAATTATGTTTATAAAGCTATGGGAAGGCATGACGTGATAACTAGTACTTATGCTATGCTTGGACTCTGAAAGTAAAGAAATCTTGTTTACAGGTGGCGAAGGAGTTCCACCTGGACTACAGCAAGCTGGAGGGCCGGCCGCAGCTGCCGCCGCACGTGCTCACGTAGCGGCCCACCGCCCGCCCACACATACCTATTGTAGTTTTGTTATATAAAAAGTACAAGTTTAAAAATTACCCTTTTTATTTTATTTTTATGCCTTCTATGCCTAAATCAACCTTTCAGAGGTCGGGGTCTGCTTTCCCATTTTCCATTTCACAAGGCCGTTACAATTTTTCGGCAGAGTGGCATGATTACCACCATACACTATAGTCCATATGACCACACCCCAATCTTGACATGTCTTTATACTTTATACATTTGCAACAAACAAAAGAAAAATTAAATTATAATTTATAAAATAAATAATTTGCAAAGGTATTGATTTATGTGTATATTTCAATAATAAAAAGACATGTCAAGATTGTTTACATTCTTTTAAATACTCAACCAAATGGACATAGGTCATCATCAGAGATCGGAATCACGGGTGCTATTGCTATTAAAAGTATGGATATGACTAAAAGATCCGGGATTTCTCGAGCATCTAATTGGGTACTAAGTAAATAAAACAAGAATAATTATGTGATTATAATAAATCCTGAAATCACAATTATGATTGATTTATTTATAGATTATTAGTCATAGCAATAGCACCCGTGATTCCGATCTCTGGTCATCATGTCACGCTGTCACACCGGACGTCCAGGGTTCGGTCCCCAGTCAGGTCAAGATAATGATCTTTTTTAGATTGACCTGAGTCTTGGATGTTTATACATATACAACGTGAAAGGAGCATACCCGTTATAGATCGAACCACAGGCTTTACTAGGTCACTATAGATTAATGAAATTAAAATATAGTCAAAAAGCAAAAAAAGAAATCAACATTACCATCCAAATTGCCAGGGCGGCTGGACGTGGACACATATGTAAGGAAATGCCGAAAGTTTTTTGACATTTAATTTTATCATACTGTTAAGTGTTAACTTTACTGATGTTGTATCGCCCGTGGTTAGATTTATCAAGGGTATTTCCCTTCCACGTTGTGTATGTTATTGTGATAAAATACAGTTTCGTTGAGTTAGTATCCCATAACACAAATCTCGAACTTTGGGGCTAGCTCAAGTTTATTTTGTTTTTCGTGTGTGGCCAACACTGCAGTCGGATTAAGCTGCCTAAAGGCATAATGAAATGGCTTGGCGACTGCCATAATATACAACGATGACAGCCGGTTAACAGCTAAACGTGCCTTACGAAGCACGAAGGAAGATGATTTTTTTATGCCACTTACTCTTGCTAACTCCAGGGTTGCTTAACTTAAAGCGCTAGCAATACTTACTTTCGCCCGGGCAACGATCTCCTCAAAGTCAACATACAATAAATAGCTTTAAAATTAAAAAATTGACTTTTTGCAGTAATTATTTATTTTATTTCAAAATCGCAAATATCAAGATTTTGTATAAAGTTGAAACATTGCTTCTAGTTTAGTGTTTTAGTACATTAAAATGGGAATGCATTTTAAATAAATAGTAATGCATTTTCGAAGACATTAGTTTGTGAATTGGTTTGTATAAACAAAACTTAAAATATTGAATAAAGGCATTATGCTAATTTCCTATAAAATAAAATATACCTATTTTACGTAACGACATCTTGGGAGAGCACGCGGTCACCCGTGGATGGACTGTGGACTGGGACCCTACGAAAATGAGTAAAAATTTTATTCCTAAACGCTACCACTGAAGAATTTGATTTGATTTTAGAATTAAATTTTTACGTATTAAAAACTCAAAAGATCGCAAATTCCACTTTATTGTCACTGGAAACAAATAAAAATTAAAGATAGCAATGGGGATGTTTCCGAGTGGGGCAGATATGGCATAACCTGATCAACCACGTAATAAATCGATACAATGCTAGCATATTGAGTGACAGACTTAAGACAGGCCATGCTCCATAAAATACAAGTTATAATAATGTTACGGGCCATATTAAATAAAATCTAATTAATAATATCATTAGTCATATTTAGTAATTGTAATATAATTAGTTATTATAGTTCTTCAATTGACAACATTTCAAAAATTTTATATTCATATTTACATTTTTTCCTTAAAGAACTTCAAAAAAAAGGAAATACGTATTTTTTCTTTTTCATTTCTTTTCATTATTTCTCCTAAAATTAAATTGTTTAAAATCTCTCCATTCTAAAAGAGCGTAAGTACAAGAGTTAGGATGTAACGAGTTTACATCTTTGCCATACATTATAATTAAAAAATAAAACTTTTACTGACGCCTATAGAGTTGTGTTTTGTAGCAGTAAGATATCGATATCGATACAAAAACTTATGTATCGTAAAATAGGGTTACTTTGATTAATTTAAAAATTCAAACGCTTCTATCTCAGCTATTTTTGGCATAAAAATATTATATTGACGACTTGGTATGTAGAAAACAAATGGCATAAAAATTACGCTTGTAATACTCGACAAAAAAAATTTGCCCTATCATCTCTGTACTTGAAATGGGGTTTTTGGGTAACTCACGTTTTTTAACGGATTCTCATAGTCGCCCCTTACAGAAATTAAGAACACAAAGAAAAAATGTTTCACTTTTTAAGTTACAGCGTTTTAATGTTAATTGGGTTAATTTGACTGAAAATAAAAACAAGGGCTCCGGCGTACACGCGTTCAGAAATTTGGAAGATTTAATTAAAAAACCAAAAAAAAGCTATCATAAATGTCACCTTGTGTTTTGAAAGTCGCCCCATTTTAGGGTAGCATTTTTCCTTACTTCATTTTTTTATAGTTTTTAAGACCTGGATGTCAATATTATTTTTATTTAACCTGAAATATCAATCATATAAAGGAAATATTAGCATTTTGTCACCAAACTATGTAATCATTTTAATGCATGTGTATTTTTTTCAATCCTAATTCTACTTTACTGAAAGAACTATCGATATTAGATGGTCTTCCTATCGAACTGATACTTCTATGGATAACACTACTATTATCTCTCTCTCTCACTCGTGATGTCAGTTGTCAGATTGACGCACACGTCAATTGACAGCTGACAGCTTGACATAATTTTTTCACTTTTAGATGTTCAAGCAAAGGCGTAACCTGTTAAATGCCTATATCCTTGTACTTTTGAGTTTTTTTTCATTTATCTCTAAAAATATAACAAAAAAATCTGAAAAAATATTTTACGTGTTCAAAATTGCTAAATCTCGAAATGATTCTCGAATTTTCATACCTTTTAGAAAATGAAATGTTGTCAATTGTATAAGACGTAGGGGCGGGCCTTAATTAGCTCGCCCAATAGCTTTGTCAAGGGCGGGGCTTATGCCTTCTCCATGAATCGTTCTATTGTCGGGTTTTGAATGCGGGCACACTTCTCTCTCGCCTGCGAACTTGTACAAACCATACACGTACTGTAATAAACTCAAGTGTACGAAATTCGCCGTTTATTCTACGCCCACCTTCGGCGAACCCCGTAAGATCTCAGAAGTGGGATAAGAGAAGAAAATTTTGAACCAAAAACATTCACCTTCAAATATGCTGGGGCCATACCGTTATTGGTTGTGAAAAAGAAGCATGGAAGTACACGCAGCAAGACCGGCGAAGAAACCGGCCGGTGAAGGCCGGAACAGAAGAAGGGAGGAAGCACTTGTGCTGTCGGATACCTTGATAAGTCGGCCCAGTGTTGATCACCTGGATGCAGAGAAAGCCTGGCCATACTACACAAGATTTGCCCTAATCAAAGGATTTGCCATATGGAGCGGTCTCCGAAGACGACGTTGGCGGCGCGGATCTGCTACAATTGCAGAAAACCTACCCATTCTACCCAAGATTGCCATATGGAACGGTCTCCGAGGACGACGTCGGCGGTGCGAATCTGCTACAATTGCGGAAAGCCTGGCCACACCACCCGAGATTGCCAATTAAAGAGATGTGCAAACTGCAACGCCTTGGACACTCCATGCCATCGTGCTGGCGAACATCGAGGCCTGCTCCAGTAATCTGATCAGGTATAACAAATTTATTTAACCTCATCTCTAAAGTATACTTATAGATCAAACCTAAAAACACTTCGCCTAGTGTTATGAATGTTATGATGATTGGTTTAGCGGGAATAAATAACACTGGTCGACAACATTTTACTTCTTTTTGCCACTGGAATAGACTTATTGTTAATAATATTTTGTTTATAAGTTTTTGTATAGGGCATAATTTATTTTTGTTTCTAGGAGTTCAGAATTGGGAATATGTTATATCAAAAATCCGATTTTCCCCAGTTTCTGATATTAAAAAAAAAACTTCTGTGCAGATTATTTAATTTTGTAACAAAATGATGTAATCAGCCTTCAAAATCAAAACAAAATTTGTTTTACCTTATACCTGTTTTATCTATGGAGATATATGCAGATTTAAGTTACCATAATATTCCCCATACATTGTACTGCGCGCATCGTATGGCGTTATACAGACACGCAAAAAAAAATCGGTAATAAGTTCATTTTTTAAATTATTTAGCAATGCTGTATAAAGTATTGTAAAATTTCAGGTTTGCACATCGTTAAACTGGTATTTGTAAATTGGAAAACACTTAATTGAATTTATGGTATACTTCTGAAATTACCGAAAAAATAAGAAATTTGAATTTTATCGTGTTATGTTTGGAAATTTAGACGTTCTACGCATTTTTTTAATAACTAGATTCTAGTTGGTTGTACTGAATTCTTTTAGAAATCGCTGCAGGTATGCTGGTGGCAAAATCTTGTTGTCCAGTGTAATTATCTTGTGGCAGAATCGATTTTAACCTGTATAAATGTAGTAGCGCGGAATTGGCAAAAATAGACTAGCTGGCGAACTAGACTTATCTACCATGTCAACCAATGATTAATCAACCTTGAATAAGTCTAGTCACGACAAAGAATACTTATAATAAAATTGATTAAATTAAGCTAATTTCGCGGTCCATTTCGTTATTTTCTTTTCGATGAACATGATCATTGTCAATAAATAACCAATCATCATTTCAGGCGCATAACATCCAAAAAAAAGAAAACCCTATTAAAAAGGAATCTTAAGAACTATACTATCACATTAAACATCAGTAACCTTGGTAGTCTGATCGCCGGGCTTCCCATAACATCTTACCACAAACCAAATCTCCAACTTCATATGTTTTTTCTATGTTTCTTGTGTACTTTCGTCGTGTCGTTCTTTCATAATAGCGATTGACCTGTCTGTACTTACTTTTGATTCCTTCCTACACTCACAAAGACTTCAGGTAGTGTCCCTGCTATTGTTCTCTAGCTAAGCCAGCAAAACATAAGTTTAAAAAAAAAGCGTACACTTGGTGGCCATATACGAGGTTGTTGATTCTCCAAACTACGTTACCTATGTAGTAATTGAATATCCCAATTATATCCCAAACCGCTTTAGTATCTCGGCAACAGCTATTTAAAGCCAACTACGATAAAATTGTTATTTCACGAGAAGTAACGCGACTGAAATATGCAAATAGGTCGTAGCGTAGAATCTCGTCTTGCCGATACTGCATTTTAATACCTCCTAAGCTCCATTTGCTCACATCTGTATGTAATTTAGTTTTTATTTGCTGACAAGTTTATCTTTCTAAGATTCGAATGCATCCTGTTGTGAGGTGCCCCGACCCCACTTGATCCTTTTTTTTATGTTACGTTTGCTATGCGTCAAGCTAATTCTGCGAAACCTTTTTGTACTTATTTTCAAAAATTATAAACTAGCCCAATGATTTGGCAAACGTCGTGGACATTTCTAGGACTTTTGTATTGAACAGCAATGGGTAAATACATTGAAGTTAATCGTCCCTGCCGATATTTCGCGTTCCATAAATGACGACAATTCGACTGAATCCAACGACGAGATAGATCGCGATGATCACATTGACCTGGAAGCTGTAATTAGTAAATAGTGGTTCTGATATATTCAAGATAATGCATCTTTTACTAAGATACAATCGCATTATGTGGCTACGCTGTGTGACACGGCCACAGTAAGGAAAATATAAAAACATGACTATGCTGTGTAATATGGTGATGTTACGTCTCGACGAGTAATGTGACTACACTGTGTAATACGGTGATGTTACGTCTCAACGAGTAATGTGACTACACTGTGTAATACGGTGATGTTACGTCTCAACGAGTAATGTGACTACACTGTGTAATACGGTGATGTTATGTCTCAATGAGTAATGTGACTACACTGTGTAATACGGTGATGTTTGCGTCTCAACGAGCAACGTGACTACGTTGTGTGCTACGGCGATGTTGCGTTTGAACGAGTAAAGTGGCTACGCTGTGTGATATGGTTATGTTGCGTCTCAGCGAGTAACGTGGCTACGCTGTGTCTGTGCGATATGGCGATGCTGTGTCTCTCAACGAGTAACGTGATTATGCTGTGTGATACGGTGGTGCTGAGTCTCAACGAGTAACGTGGCTACGCTGTGTGACAGGGCGATGCTGTGTCTCAACGAGTAACGCGATTATGCTGTGTGATACGGTGATGCTGTATCTCAACGAGTAACGTGGCTAAGCTGTGTGATGCAGCGATGTTGCGTCTCAACGAGTAATATGGCTACGCTGTGTGATACGTTGATTTTGCGTCTCTACGAGTAGCGTGGCTACGCTGTGTGATACGGTTATGCTGTGTCTCAACGAGTAACGTGGCTACGCTGTGTGATACGGCCACAGAAATAAAAATGAAATAACATGGAGGACTACGTTATTGATACGGTCATATCTTATCTCAAAATGTGGCTATGCTGTGTTATACGCCCGCAGAAAAATAACATTACTTCGCTACGTGATACGGTCATGACTCATCTCAAAATGTGGCTACGCTTTGTGAAACGGCCGCAGAAAAATAAAAAGAATAGCACGATTAAGCTGCGTGATACGGCAGTATAACGACAAATCGATAATATCGCGAAACCTGAAAACTATAAATTATGAGATACCTATATAGGTAGCTCACCAATCTCGAAACTTCATCAACATTGCTACTGATTTTCTGGATTAGAATTCGTCAGAATAGGTACAGTTATAGCGCCTGCAAACTCTTAATTGATAATATTACGTGAGAATCCCTTATTCAATTCAATTCTTTATTTGCTCATAAGAGTTTTACATAAGGTCTTATGCATAATTAAAATAAAATACAGTCCATCTTATCAACCCTTTCGGGTACAGCAAATATTGCGCAACAAATAAAACAGTAATTATAACTACTTAGGTACTCGTTCGTATGTCACCAACTTATAACTAAAACTTCTAAGATGTGGTTCGTCAATGAATGGCAAATGAAGGGACAAACACTCGTAAGAAATTTACTGCCGAAACTTTTTTTATTTCCAGCGAGCGCCGAGCATACCGTCACCCCAAGCCGCCTATGTCAACCGGACTACCTGGAATTGGAACTCAAGTACCAGATGGAGGATTTACCGCCCGCCGCGAGGACGCGTCGCTGATAGGATGGCCGAATGTTACGGGCCATATTAAATAATATCTAATTAATAATATCATTAGTCATATTTAGTAATTGTAATTTAATTAGTTATTATAGTTCTTCAATTGTATAAGACGTAGGGGCGGGCCTTAATTAGCTTGCCCAATAGCTTTGTCAAGGGCGGGGCTTATGCCCTCTCCATGAATCGTTCTATTGTCGGGTTTTGAATGCGGGCCCACTTCTCTCTCGCCTGCGAACTTGTACAAACCATACACGTACTGTAATAAACTCAAGTGTACGAAATTCGCCGTTTATTCTACGCCCACCTTCGGCGAACCCCGTAAGAATAACATAGCAAATTTTGCCACCATAGATTTGATCAGTTGAAGCCTAAAGAAAAAAATATCCTAACATCTCGTTTGCTATTTTCCTAATTAAATTAAAACATTAATCAAAGATGTTTGAGAACTGAAGACATGATAAATGCTCACAAGAATTTCAGTCTACATCGTCTGTGCTGACGGATGGGGCGGCATTTCCTGCTGCTTCAGAGGTGTTAGGCATACTGCCTCCTTCGGTAGTGTCTTCATCATCATCATTCTTGCCAGGCACCCAAAGGCCGGAGTCTATGCATCTCTTCATGTGGTAGATGGCTTCCTGTTCTGGCATTTTCGCAATAGTTGCTTGTAGCAAGGGTATGTCACGTTTTTCGAAACAATCCTTCAACTCCTGAAATGTATTAATTTTATAGAAACAACATTAACTCTTTCACTGCGAGATTTTATATGTGTTCCTAGTTCGAAATATATTGAATCGAACATAAATAAGTATCTCTCCAACGAAAAGGGATGTCGATATTTATGTGCAATACGAGCAGTCGTTTTTGGTCGTATATAACGACAATGTTTGTCAGATAAATCGAAGTTCATGGTGAAATGGTTAAGAATTAAAGCGAAGGCTGTTTTTAGGGTTCCGTACCCAAAGGGCAAAAACGGGACCCTTTTACTAAGATTCCGCTTTCACCAGGCTGTCGTAAACCGTGATAGCTAAGGCGGTCAAAATTTTCAGATGATTTATTTCTGTTTCCGCTATAACAACAAATACTAAAAACAGAATGAAATATTTAAGTTGGACTACCATACAACACAAACATGATTTTTTAGATAATTGTACGAAACCCTTCTTGCGAAAGTCCGACTCGCGCTTGGCCGGTTATTTTATTCTACTTTGAGATACTACTGCTCAGGATAATTTATACAGCAATATTTAACAATATTTGGAGGTAGGTATTTGTATAAAGAAGTTTGCTTTGGAGAGACAGAAGGGATAGGTTGCTCCACAGACAACTTGGTCTCTAAAGTGAACCTCACCTGTGGCAGAGTCTCCATAACCTCAAGTGGGTCCAGCCCACCGGGGCCAAGCCTGGCCTTCCTTTCTTCTTCCTCTTCTTCACGGATCGCCTCCTGAATCTTCTCAGCAGCTCGTTTCCTGATCCTGTTCTTGAATTGTTCCAGTTCATCATCAAAGGAGTCTTTGTAAGTTTTCTCTGCTTCTTGGATTCTAAAACAATGTTTGAAGAATTTATAAACACCTTGACTGCTACCATTGTAGATACAATAGATTATTAATTGTTTGTCGGACACCAGGTGACCCCCGTGGTATTGATGGTGTTAAAACAGGGTCCGGAGGTTAATACTAACAAAGTCAAAAGCCTGTCGGCCAAAGCCCACTCCTTATATTTCCAGGTATATGGACATCATCGGTAAAAGACAAAGTGGCAGAATGCATACTTTTTAAAAAGTATTAATTTAAAAAAAAAACATATTTTGAGACAGACTCCTATATTGAAGCTTTGTAGTAATTAACTGTCGAGAGTGAAAACCTACAAAGTAACCAAAAAAATGAAAATAGTTTGGAAAATCTAAAAGTGCATGCTTTGTAACGCTCATAGAAAAATAATTTATATAATTAAATGACATGAACTACATAGAATCATCACATTTTTACTTAACATTGTGAGTTGTCATTAAAATAACTGGTTTTCTTTAGAACCCTAATATTGGTGAAGAATTTTCAATTTAAACAAAGATAGTAATTTGACCGTAGATGTTAAAATGTAAGTAATTTTGTTTAGGAATTAATTTATGATTTTGTGTCTATGTAGGTAATATTTGAATAAAAAAAAAGATCATTTGGTTACTTTACGTTAACAGAAAAACCTGGCCTTGAGCTGACTGCTAAAATGAGTTGAGTAACCTTATAGTTTATTATAAAATCAATTATTACTTGATGTGCAACCATCAAAATTCAGTGTCTACCTTGAGAAGAATGATCCAACACAAGCACGGGGATCCACATCAAGTTGCTTGGACAGCTCCAGAATGTACTGCATGCAGATGACTTGGTGAGCCACGTGGGCCATGAGGTCACGTTTCTGTAAACAATTAAATCTTCTGATTCAAATAAACATGGGACACAGTAGCGGCTTTCACATTCACATTCGCCCTGATAAAGACCTCTGGATGAGGTTGATACATGTCGGCCAGTATCCGACTCAACGTCAGCAGCCTGTGCTTGTTAATTATTATATCTTCAATCAGTTTCTTTACCACTTAGGATATGGTACATATTCATCCATTTGAGCATCCTAGGTGTGTAAGCCAACTAAATATGCCACTTGTTAATAGTTATTCCTGAAATACAATCCTTAACCTTTTGCACATCAGAAGTGCGATTTCTGAAAAGCAGAGTCACCTAAACAAATGGTTTTCCCATACAAAAACCATACGTTTAGGTGACTCCGCATTTCAGAAATCGCACTTCAGTGTTTGTTTCCATTACTTTAGCCCCAATGGTAAGCCTAGTAAAAACAGTACAATTTAGACAACTAGTTTTCAATGGTGTCTCTTAAGCGCGGCCATTTTGCATGTAAAGTGATTAATGGTGCTCAAAATGTTAAGTGTCACACATTTAGACCCCCGCCCTATCTAACTCTCCCCCCACGGTGACGCGTAGTTTTCGAGATATTGAACTTAAAAATTTGAGGATGTGTCTGTTTTTTTACCATTTTTGGGAGGCGGACCTCACATTTTTGAGTGATTATCATTAGGAGGGAGGGGGTATTCATTTTTAACTAACTACCTAACTTCCTTTCTGCCCTCACAGTTGTTCTGGGTGGACATAAGTCCTGAAGTAATCTATTATTTCATGCCAAATTTTCTCTATGGATATTTCGAAACATTTGCCCTATACTCACGCCCCAACCCCTCCGCCCTTGCATAAGAAAACCGCAGGCACTCATGCTCGCCTTCGCAGCTTTGGCCTTCTGGTCGCCTTTGGTGACCAGCCTCAGTCACTACGGCTAGCATGGCGCTTGCGTTTTTTTTACAGCGGGCAGGGGCTGCCCTCCCTTCGCGCCTTGGGCTATAAAAAAACACTAGAGTATAGGGCAAACAAGACTATGTGAAGTCGGCATTGGCCATTTCAAATTTGCCAATAATTTTCAAGTGAATAAAATTGGTTCTGTGTTCTGGGATCATTTCTTTAATCATTTATCTCAAATATCCATAAAGAAAATTTGGCATGAAATAAAACAATACTTATTTAGTTAGGTTTACTCAAAACTTTAATCATTAATATCTCAGTAAGTAGGTTAGATTACAAAAAAATGAATACCCCTCATGATAATCACTCAAAAATGTGAGGTCCGCCACCCAAAAATGGTAAAAACAACAGACATAACCACAAACTTTGAACTTCAATATCTCAAAAACTAAGCATTTCTGTTTGAGCTGGATAGGGGTTCTCCCCACTCCCTCACTCCTCACCAAATCATGGGCTAATATACTATATTTTAGCCAAGACTCATTGTAAACTGGATTCTTAATGGGATAAATTGTTAAAACACATTGTTTTTAAACATAAAATCATAACTTACCTCTTCCATTTCCAAATTGATGCACCATATCACCAGATAGTTAGCAGTTTCTTCACAAACCAAGTGGTTATGGTCCTGTAGGAACTTCTTTGAGTCCTCATACCTACGCAGCATGCCATACTGTTTTAGTAACTTCTCATTTTCTTTAATAAACTTCTTCATCTTGGCTTCTTTTTCCTCCTCTGTCAAGTTCTCATCCTTCCTCAATGGCTTGGTATTTATCACCGTTTTAGTGAAACCTGGCTCACTGATAGTATCTACATTCCATGGAGTCAATCGCTCTTTCTTTTTCAAATCGTCCTCCTTTTTCTGGATTTCCTTTTGCTCTTTCTCAAGCTGAGCAAGCTCTTTTTTCAAACTTTCCAAATCGGGGCCATCTGCTGAATCAGCTATCTTTCTTTTGACTTCCGCGAGCCTCCTAATGTTTTCGGTCTTTCTTTGCTCGTGTTCTTGTTTTTCTCGACGCCTCTCTTCCATGCGTTCAACGCGCGCCTGGTGTCTCCATCGAAATAAAGAGGGTGTGTCGATGTTTGGATGCGTCTCGTCTTCATCGTCAGACAACTGAAAATACCTTAGTATAACTATCTTGTCAGCTTATTCTAATACAAAACAATAAATTATAGCCACATACCTCGATGTCTTTCCACTTGCTGTAGTCCACCATAATGAAAGTCTATTTTCTGATTTAATAAAACAAATTTTTAAATCAACAAAGGTATGTAAATACTTATATGAGGTATCGTAAGCGAAATGTAGAATAGAAATCAGAAATGCCCAGAATATTCTTGAGTTACGGTTTCGTCACAAATTAGATAGATATGGTTTCGTTTCGTTTGACGAATGAAATGAATTTGTTCTCCGGCCACCAGTGCTGCCATATAAAAAATCTGATTGAATGCTAAAACGATAAAAAAACCTTTAGATTACAAGCGCTTTAAAATGCAATAAATTTTGCGCTAAATAATTTATTAATTTCCTACAGTTTTTTTTTCTAGAATTGAATAAAAACAAATAAAAATCAACAAAAACATCTAAAAAATGGATTCAAATAGCTAAACCACGGCCAGTTTCATTAGCATTTTGGAACGAAGTTCCTTACGGCAGGCTTGGAGGAGATAGGGATTCTGCTGCGCGACCGAACTGAAAAAAATGTGATAGTAAAACCGTAAGGATGACCTCGTTAAATAAAACCGTTAAATGAGACGTGCGCAGGCGCGACAGTCGTATACACAAGAACTTTTGAACTTCGTTCCTACCTGGTGTCCCACGACACCACATTTCTTTTTTGTCTTACAATCAGTGGCGTAGCGTGCCTTGGCGGGGCCTCGTATAAAAATTTGTTTAGGGGACCTTAGGAAGGGTAAAGATATATCACAAAAGAAAAACATTGCATAAAATTAAGCGTCTCGTATGTGTCAGTTAGTGTCTGAAAAAATGAAGAAATTTTGGGCACTTTTTTATGATCTCTTCCTTTTTCTTACTTTTTCTTTTCGTAGCTCCGCTGGGATAATCTCTTTTCCTTTCACTCATTGTTTCTTACAAATCGCTACTAATACTTACTAACCAGAAGAACAATTGTTTGTATTGTATTACAAAATAATGCAAAATTAAATAAAACGCGTCAATAAACACTGCTCTTCGTGGTTTATCATCGTATCGTATGTACGGTAAGCCACAAAAGTGGAGTCTCAATTTCTCATACAGTTAGTATGAGAAATTGGGACTCCACTTCTGAGGCCTACCTACATACATCGATTTTATTGTGGGATTCCCATGTTGAATTAAATGACTTAACCGGGGAAATCCCGCAACCCGCGATACCCGATGTAAAACCCTACATCGGGTATCGCGGGTTGCGGGCAACTTTTGAACGCACGCTTTACGCGGGAAGAAAGAAATTGCTTTATTTGACTTTAGTCATTTCTGACTAAAGTCAAATAAACAATGGCTGTCCCCAGTGGAAGCAAACCAACAAAAACTTTGGGATGCCGATGCCCTTTTAGTGAAAGACGCTGTTTTCTATTTGGCTTAAAATCTTAACGACATCAACAGCGTTCGGCTCCAAGCAGTTTCTTCAAAGGAGTCCAGTCATTGGCTCCACGCCATCCCTTCTTACAATATAGGTTCATTTTAAGATAATAATAGTTTTAGAATTGCTGTTGGGCTCCGGCTAGGAACACCGGTTTGTACACCTCCTTGTTGCTTATGCGGCAGAGACGTGGTTTGGGCGCAGTTTGGGCGCCACGGTCTTTAATGTCATCTCAGTGCTGGTAGAATTTCGCGCCACGGCTCTTTTAATGACATTATCCGAAGGTCTCTGGCCACCATTCACGTACCTTGTAACCTCGAACCTCGGGATGTAATACGTGATGATGGTAAGAAACATGATGGAATGTCACCGATCCCCTGGGAACGCGGCAGGGCGTTATATGGGATGCCACATGCATTGACATAGTGGCACCCTCCCATCTAAGGGCATCAGTCTCAAAAGTCAAGAGTTGGTTCGGCTGCTGAAAACGCTGAGATCGCCAAGCAGCGCAAATATACTTCGTGAAATGATGACTATATTTTTGTGCAGTTTGGCGTGGAAACTTTCGGACCTTGGGGCCCCAGTGCTAGGGGTATCCTTAAAGAGCTCTCTCCAAGACTGATCTCCACTGCTGGTGACAAGAGGGCTGGCTGCTTTTTTGCCAACGCATCAGTATTGCGATCCAACGGGGAAATGCAGCCAGCGTTCTTGACACTATGCCGCATAGGTATAAATTTTTAGATTAAATTTATAGTAGGTATTTCACCTTTTTTTTACATCTCTAAATAGGCAAATTATTTAAATGATTTTAAAATTTTAACCGAAGAATTCCACAATATTGGCCTTGACTTCAATTTAAAAAAATTTGAACTTTTTCTTTCTGATGCATGCACAACTAAAGAGGATACTATATCTAAGTTTCGTTTCATTGCACCTGATATCAAAAATCTTGACAAATCTTGCCTCCACCTTTTAGGTTCACCTATTTTTGAAGAGTCCTTTGCAAAATTTATCGATAAAACCCAAAAATTTAACTTAGCCTTGCAGCGTCTTTCAGAAATTCACGCTCACTTTGCCTTTACCATAATACGTTACTGCCTTTTTGTTCCTAACTTTAAGTATAACCTGCGTTGCAGCCACTTTTGGAAGTATCCCCACTTGGTTAAAAAATTAGAAACCTTTATCAAAAATTCCCTTTCAAGTATTTTAAATATTAATTTAGATGACCGCGTTTGCCTATTCAGTATGGAGGCTTGGGCATTCGAAAAATTTCCATTGTTGCATTACCAGCCTTCTTGTCCTCTGCACATAGTGTTGAAAACCTATGCCAAAAGATCCTCAAAAGCTCTAACATTGAAATTAGCTACCTGACAGAGGCCAATAATGCATGGTCATTTCTATGTCCAAATTCCATAATTCCAGATTTCCCAAATTCGCAGAAGCTATGGGACGGACCGCTTTGCCGCTTTGCATTAAATTAATAGAAACATCTGGGAGTGTTGCAGAGCGAGCCCGCCTCCTCGCCGTCGCGGAATGGGAATCTGGGCTTTGGCTACAAGCCCTTCCATCACCCAACCTCGATACCTTGCTTGAAGACAAATCTTTTCGGCTAGCGACGTCTTTGAGACTGGGCGCAATTTGCACCGTGGCACATCGCTGCTCCTGCGGCGACAGTGTTGATGACTCGGGTCACCACGGCCTCTCTTGTCGTAAAAGCACAGGGCGTTTAGGGCATCATGCTGCCCTAAATAATTTAATCCACCGGGCTCTTGCTACCATCCACATACCAGTTGTTTTAGAACCTAGCGGCTTGGTTAGGGATGACGGCAAGAGACCGGATGGGATGACCCTTGTGCCTTGGAGATTGGGAAGGCCTCTTGTGTGGGACGCTACTTGTGTCGACACTCTGGCGCCGTCTCATCTCCCGGTCACAGGGTCTAAAGCTGGGACAGCCGCAGCTGCTGCAGAAAACCTCAAACGGCGCAAATATAGTAGACTCGGCAATAATTACTTATTTGAGCAGTTTGGGTTTGAAACTTTGGGGCCGTGGGGACCATCGGCGCATAAATTATATATCACTGTCGCCCGAAAAACGTGGCAATGCTGCCAGCCTTCTGGGCACGTTACCACTGGGCAGCGATTTGCAGGGCTTTTTTATTTATAAGTAAGTAATTTAAGTACTTAGTTTAGTTTTAGTTTCTTTTTTGTTTTGTTTATATTACGTATTTCAGTGAGTAATGTTAAATTGTCAATTTTAATTACTGTTTTCCTATCTTAGTTATTTAAATTAATGTACTCCAATGTATTAAATATGGCTATAATAAAGACCAAATTTTCAGTTATGTAAATTCAGAGTTGTTAGATCATAAAAAGCGCATGATTATCCGCTCGGCGCTTAATATTTAAAATGGGCGCTAAACACAAAAAAAGCGCTAGATCTAGCGCCCAATGCACTAAAATGGCAGCACTGCCAGCCGCACAGAAAATACAATTTTTAATGTCACTGTCATTGTCAACTGTCAAGTCAACGTCACATGTAACATTCATATCAACAATCTTGCTTGTGTTACATAATTGAATTGAAGCAAAAGCAAAAAAAAAAAACATACAGCCAAAGCTTAATGTAGTTAGGCTTTTTTCACCCGAGTGCTAAAGGATGATAATGATTTTCGATGCTTATGTAGGTTTTGTTTCGTTGTGTATGTGTATTTATAGATATTTACGCGTACTTTTGTGTGTAGGAGTTTTTAAGCTTTCAATTTCGAAAGAAAGAGTATTTTATTATAATTGCTGTATCAGAAGGATGAGATACTCGTTATATCTGAGATGGATAATCTTCTTTATAAAATTAGTTTGATTTGATTTGGTACGAAGTAATGAAACAAGTTAAGAAAAAATATTTTTAAGCCAGCTTTTATTTTAAACAATGAACCTAGAAGTCAAAAGTGCTTCTCAAGACGCGCGTGTCAAACGAGTAAAAAGTCGACAGGGTTTTGTCGTTTCGTTTCATTACAGAGTTCCTATGGCTACTTTCCACCTCCATCATCAGATCAGCTCCATGTTATCATAATATTGCATTGTTACGCGATATACGTAG
This sequence comes from Acrobasis suavella, assembly GCA_943193695.1. Taxonomy (NCBI): domain Eukaryota; kingdom Metazoa; phylum Arthropoda; class Insecta; order Lepidoptera; family Pyralidae; genus Acrobasis; species Acrobasis suavella. Next base: position 40,398,799 of record OW971928.1, read on the forward strand.
GTATGTGAGTAAGATCTTTCTTGGAATAATTAAAAATTGAATTATTAGGGTTGATTAGTATTATATATTTTATTTAAGAACGCATTTCTTACATAAATAAATATTATTTTAGACTCCTATACGAAAATTTATTTCATCACAATAGTTACACAACACTAACATCTTTTAGTAGGTAGGTATTCCTATGATTTGAACAGACTAACTTTTTCCGTACCTACTTACCTAATAAGTTTGTAGATTATTATAATCTAAATTTTATAGATTTTTTTATACTGCACCTAAATCATTAGGTACGCCAAGTACGCCATATTTTTTTAATGTTTATTCTTTTTCTTCTTAGCCAATGTAGTTAGCATGGTTGTAATGGTTGTCGTCGTTGTGGTCATAGCCTCCGTCATTGAGGAAGTGACGTTAGTCATGGGCTCCTCATATTCGCCTTGCGAGCCCTGGGCCTGGGTTTCATCAGGAATACTAATCTGGAACTGCAGGAGCACCACCAAATACGTCACCATAGTTGCCATGAGCTGCGAAATAAAATATCTTCAAGAACAAGTTTGGGAAAACTACTGCGATTTACAAGGTGGTTTTTGATAAAGAACGGTAGGTAACCTATAGGATAATATACCTGCTGTATTATTTATTATGTTTCATTTTCTCATGCTATTTTTATTTTTTTTGTGTCAAAAAAGTTTTTATATCAGTAAAATTAGATTAGAGGTATATTCGTGGGTAAGAGTACGTCATCCATGTAGTTGACACTTTCGTAATTCATATCAGGAAGATTTTCCCCGTTTGGATGGAAAGAGCTTACACGAAGTATTAATGGATACATACAGATTTGAAAAGGGTTCTATTGACATCGAAGAATCCTCCGAGGCTGATTTGTGAAGGATTCATCTCAGTGGCTCTCAGGAACATGTTCACCTCCGTTTGAGCGTCCGCGTTCATCCAAGACAGTTCTACCATCAACAGCTTCTTTTGGAAGTTGGTGCGAACCTGTAAAAAGGAGTAAAAATATTCTCTGACGATGTGTAGAAAGTTCCTGGTTAAGTGAAACTGTATTTATGACTTATGAGATAGTGTCGTGATGTGATGGCAGTGCAAAGCACTTTCTTTCCATTTCTTCGGGTGACTTAGAGGCGACTATAATTAAGGTATCAGAGAATGGGTAGCAGCGTCTTCAATGCCACGTCTTTATATCATCTAAGTAATTCCAGAATATCTTCGGAGAGTGACTGTGGAGCTGTTGACCGAACATATCGCCGAAGAATGTCCGTTATACCAATTCTCTGGAGGACTTAGAGAGCTCCATAGTTAACTCCACCAGCTGTAGACTGGCTAAAAAACCTACCACTAAATGTTTGGGATTCGTGCAGTGAAGTAACATACCATACGACATAATGATGATATCATCTAAGTACTGCGATTACCAACCCAACATGGTGATTAGTGGCAAATCCTCCCTTTGTTGGGAGATGCAGTCCGGCAGTGGACTTATAGAGGTTGTTAGAGAAAGAAGAAAGATGACTAGTTAGGTCTCTATAAGTGTTGCAACAGTCGCATGCTGTTTAATATTCGTCCAGTGATATCGAAGTGTTTTTGATTTAAGCCACTAGTAACGTGAGACTCAGACATTATAAGTAGTAGTATTATGCTAGTAGTTGACTTTCTAAGTACGTTTAATTTCATGCTAATAATGTCGTAGTTGCATTTATTTTTTATTGCATTGTTTTATTCTATTTTTTATTATCTTATTACAGAAGATCAACCATCTGAATAAAATGAAATAAATATTATTACTTATATGGTGCCTGCCTGAAGTAGATACACTGACTTTACTTTCCAAAAAGGTTAAGTACTTACATTATGTGAAGCGTAGTGAGCCTCATCACAAATGAAGAATAGCAAGAAAATGCTGCAGATAGCAGTGACGGCCAATCCGATGTCCTTGATGCCGAAGCCTTCAGAGATCTGACTAAGGAGGCCATAAATGGAGAGCGTGATTATGAGGAACAGGTACAGGTTGACGAACGTGAAGGTGTAGCAGTTGGAGATGCCAGTGTCGCGCGCGATCTTGCTCAAGCGCAACCACAGGGCTCTGTATTCAGCCACTTTTCCAGCTGGGCCAATGTGACGCAAAGCCTGAAACAGTCACGCCGCTTGGTTGTAGCAAAGTAGCTACAATAATTAAGGTAGAGGGGACTAAGGGAACTGGCAGCAGAATCCTCTGGGCTATGATTTTTATACCATCTATTTATGCTGATTCTACTGCGATCAGCTCAACCCTCCTGCTCTGCGCGTTGATTGTAGAAAAAAATCATCTCCTTAGTGGTGCTTAAATGCAATCGGGAAAGTCCATTAATGAAAAAAAAGGTGTAAATCTGACCCATTTCCCGGTTTCCTTTTGAGGGACGCATACGTATATCGCGTGACAATGCAATATTATGATGACATAAGGCAGATCTGATGATTGAGCCGAAAGATAGCCAAAAGGAACTCTATAATGAAACGACGCAACCCCATCGAGTTTGTGATCGTTTAATTCGTCTTGAGCACTTTAAACTTTTAAGTTTATTGTTTAAGATAAAAGCTTGTTTGTTCATCATAGCATTATAGCTTGTTTTTTTCATCATAATGTACTTGTACCTAGACATTATTCTACACGCATCATGTATAGGTACCAATCACAGATATACAAAGAGTAGCAGACCAAACATTACATACTTAGAACCTGTGGCAATTTTTCACTCGTAGCTTATTTTTAAATTGCCTAAGTAATATATTTACTAGTACACTCATTCAAATTCATAAGTATAGTACTTTACTATTTTTGTTCCAAATATTACCAATATTGTTAAAGAAGAACAACAAAACTCATGTAGCTTAAGTGTAAATTCATGCCACGCGGCATTCTTTTTAATATACAAATAGGTACCTTCTTATTATAAAAAAACAGGACTAACTTTGTTACTAGGTATAAACCATTATCCGTCCAAATCAAGTTGACATTGACAGATGACATAGTGTGTGATACTAGATGTCAACTTGATTCGGGCGGATAATGGTTTAAACCTAGTAACAAAGTTAGTCTGGGTTTTATAATAAGACGGTTAATGTTTAGTCTGCTTCCCTTCATACGTCTGTGTTACTGTGTAAAATAATGTCTAGGTAAGATACATTTGCTTACCTACTTCCATTGGTTGTTATGTAACAGCTGCAGGTATGTACACCTATTGTTACATAACACTTGTGTTGTGACGCATTGTTCTTATTGAAAAAGAATTAATAAATATAAATATATAGGGACAAATGACACAGATTGAGATAGCCCCAAAGTGAGTTCGAGACTTGTGTAACGGGATAAACGATACTATATTTCATAACAAGAACATATAAAATTAAACTGCCAAGACCCAGGGCAATCTGAAAAAGATATTTTTCCATGTTGACCTGACGTATGTCGAACCCGGGACCTCCAGTATGACTGCTTGGCATGATGACCACTTGGCCACAGAGGTCGTCAAATATTTATAGAACGAAGTATGTAATTTTTTTTACCTGTTGAAAGTCTTCAGCAAGGATATTAGCGGAAGCACTAAGAATCTCGCAGAGTAGATACCAGTATCCTCCGAGAATGTAAGTCAGTATGGCCAGGAATATGTATGGGATGATTTGTATGAGTTTGAAGTGGACCATGGTAGCGTGGGTGATAATGACAGAGGTGGTGGACAGGACGGGGATGATCACAGCGATGGCCAGGGCTTTTTTGTATAACTTTATAGGCAGTGGTCGATTCGACATCTGTCGGTACATGACCTGAAAATACAAAGTGAATTAAATTCTCATTAGAAATACATTTCCTTGGTAAACTTTCAAATATTACGGACTAAGCTTGATAAATTTGCCGATCTGAAGCACCCCCTATAGTTGTCTGTTTTAGTGAGCAATTAATAATCCTTAATGATGCGTAGTTGGTTTACCAAGGATAGCAGATCTATGCATTATGTATTTTTAAAATACATAAATATTTTTTCTAGGCCAGTATTATTTTATTTAAATGTATGGATTTGGGTAAGAATAAGTGCTTGCGAATTAGACTTACCTCAAAGTCGACCCACGAGTTCAAAACCCCCGCAATTTTCTTCGTCTCATACCAAAGAATAGGCACCCCGATCATGGGGAACAAGTACACGGTAAATAGGTACTCAATTACAGCCTCTTCAAATTTCCCCTCCGCGGATCGTAAAATCTGAACCTTATGCAGAGTCAAGTACAAGACGTAGCTTACTAGTGTAACATAAACCATTGCAGAGTATACCATGGCGGGTGAGGCAATTATAAATTGACTAACGCTTGGTTTTGGTCGCGTTATAGGTAACACGCCCATAACCCTCAAAATAATAAATACGGGTTTGATATTCTCGTATATGATGTCTCTGCTAATCAACGGATTTACGAGGTTGTCTTTCATTGGCACTATAGCGTTAGGAGACGGCGGTTTCATGTTCGGCGTCCTGGCCGGGGTGACGTCAAGAAAAATCATTTTATTCCTCGGCTTTTCCTCCATTTGTGCGGCGATGCCATTCGGGATGGGTATAGTTGTACTTGGGAAAAGGCGGCCGCTGGTGCCCGTGTAGAAAGACATTTTTGGAGCGTGTTCTCGACTTTGTTGTAAGACTCCGACTGTAGTGAGCTGTCTGTGCTGCTAATGGCGTTGGGTGGCGTCGTCATATTTCAAAGCTGACAGGTTGATTGCACCACGTAAGCATTTTGATGTCCTCGCGTTAATGTTTCATCGCGCACTTCACCTTGAGTACACCCTGAGTTATGACAGGCATACAAGTCATGATCTTAATGACGCCGCGTGCAAACACGCCACCGGAAACATGATGACTCTTACTTAGCCTTGGATTTTTTAACTTACTTGCAACCATGTGCCCCGGTAACTTTATTCCGGGGTATAATTTAGGAAAATCATATTACTTTACACGCCCAATGTATGTTGATGAGATAAGAATCTCGTAAACTGCTCCAACGATTTCGATGAAATTTTGTATATAAAGGGTTTTAGGAGCGATTATTAATCCAGCTAGTTTATAATTCTTTTCTGTTTTTCAACGCGTGAAGCTTGGTCGTATAATTTTAATTTTGATACTTTGCCAACCTCCACCTCAACGATCTTCAAATCCGGGTTGTAAACTAATTATATAGATAAAGTGCACATTTCGTAAATTTATAGCCCTTTTAATGTGTTTTCCGCGCTCAAAAACGTTTAAACAAGCACATTTTACGAGATTTAAGACGTTTTATTATATTCTCTCTTACATACCTAACATTTTAGGAAATAGAAATTATACCCCATGAAAAACAGGCATGTTAATATGTATGTTTTATATTTAAAAAAAAACAACTTAAACCATATAACTCAGCATAATATACCTTTAGTAATTTCTTGTATCAAGACATTACTACAGGTATGCATACCTTAGAGCAAGCGAAAAATTGGTCGTCCCAAGCAGACCTGGCGGCGCACAGTTGCAACGGAGACGAAGACAATCGGGTTAACCTGGCCCGAAGTAAAGCACGTAGCCAAAGACCGTTCACGATGGAGAAAGACTGTTGAAGCTCTCTGCCCCACCTAGGGGCCTTAGGACCTTAAGTAAGTCAATATCTTGTATAAAATAAGCTAGGAAAAAGTGAAATTCAGCCGCTTCAGAATTCTTCTTTTGTTCAAAAAACCACATTTTTTTAGTATTGAAAAATTGATGTCTAAACAAACCATAGAATTATAACCCATTTCTATCTCCTATCTCTGTCACAAACAGTGACAACTCTGAGTTTTATACCATAATATCATAGGTTTTTAAAAGCTCTACGATTTTCGTAGAACGGCTACAACTCTTGTAGAAGTAGTACGATTATATCTGCTACGTGCGACACGTCTAAGATTCTTCGTAGCGGTAACTGCTACGACCTATGCCATGCATAAAAGTTACGGTCCACGACACACACAACACAACCGGTTGGATTTTGTATCCCTTATACACGTTACAATATTATTTTAACACTTTACAGGACGGAAGGCTCAACTCAAATTTCAAAGGATGACACTAGGATTTTCCATACTAAAAATCACCACATCTATAGCCGTACTTATCAAAATAAATACTAACATATCAAACTACGTCAGTAGCCACGGACATAACCGCTGTACGGAAACAACCGTACTGTTATTATAAATAACAAAGTCAAGCCGTCAAGATAGTCAGTAAGGGCTTTGCCGTACAACGGGCATAGCCGTACTGCCATGATGACTAACAAAGTCAAGCCGTTAAGGTAGACAGTATGGACTTTACCACACATCTGGCAACACCGTACTGTCAAGATCACTAACAAAGTCAAGAAGTCATGATAGTCAGAACGGTCTTTACCGTACCGTTGAGGTACCTATAACGATGTACTCAGAAGGAAGGTAATTAAAACAACTAGGTAATTATTTTAAAAATGACGAATGCAAGACGAATCAAACGAGCCTAAACTCGATAAGGCTGCGTTGTTTCATTATAAAGTTTCTATGGCCACCTTCCAACCCTATCATTAGATCACCAGCATGTCATCATAATATTGCAGTGTCACGCGATATACGTATGGGTGCAAAATTTTAGCTCAATCGGAAACCGGGAAGTGGGTCAAATTTAACTTGCAAGATTTGATTACAGACAACGGGACAGGTGAAACTAAATTAAAGCTTGTAAAAACTGTACTGTACTGAAAACAAATCAACTTTACTGACATACCTAACGTTTACACACTCAAAAAATAACTTCTTCTAACTCAAAATAATAAAAGATTTTTAAACATTGCAATTTACACTTCGGTCAGCATTGTTGATAGAATTAGCTTTTACAGCTAGGCATTTTGCTCAGACTTTTTTTTAACATAGCTATTACCTAAACTACTTAATAAGTATACCTCGGTACATGATTCTATTTAGAACATACCAATCAGAAGTTTTCAGTTTAAAATTATCTCCGTAAAGAGCTTTTTTTGATTTAATATACTGCCGAAAATGTAATCTGCCTGGGAACTAGGTACTCATCAATTAATAGATTCATAATGGGACTGTAGATTTGCCAAAAATATTCACATATCCATTTCATCCATCCATTTTCAGCCCACATATCAACCCGCTGCCGAGCATAGGCCTCCCTTTTTTGCGCCATTTCCCACGGTCCTGTCCCATTCTTATCCACTGCTTACCCGTCAACCTTAAAATGCGTGATTTTCATTTGTTTTTCTTTCCGTCAAGATGAGTGAATCTAATGAAGAAATTAGATACATTTTAAAATTTTACTACCAAAAAGGTAAAAATGCAACGCAAGCCGCGAAAAAAATTTGCGATGTTTATGGACCTAGGGCAGTGTCTGTGAGAGTAGCACAAATTTGGTTTAAGCGTTTTCAATCCGGAAGCTGCTGGAAACGCTTGGCGAGCTTTACTCGCATTCCTCCCTCTGTCTCTTGCCTGAAAAGGCCTATTAGAGTTAATATTTATGTATGATGCTGAGCATTTGCAGACCCTCGGACCCTGGGAAGTGTCATGTCAATGGTTGAACTTACAGATGAACGCGGAGGAGGAGCGTTCTCTTTATCCGTAATTAAATAATGAGCGAATGTCTATAATATGAATATGTTTATGTAAGTTTACCCTTCTCCATATAGAACAGAACATGTTACAGAACTTCATCTCTCTAATTCTCTAATTTTAGTTTTATTATTTAATACAGAATCCTAAATACAACTGATTTATATATACTATGAATAGTGGAACGGAACGTGTTGCGCTAGAATCTGTGTTAAGTATTGCTTTGTATAATTTGGGTCCACTACAATGACGATCACCACCTAAACTCAGGACTCACCAGGCTCAAGATAATGAATTATAGTAAGAGAGATCATGGTAAATTAAGGTATTTATAATTTATTTCTTAAGTTTATAGATAATTAAAATAGGTAGCGTTTAGAATGTTACATCTTGGTGCAAAATGCCCAGGATGTCTCATCAGGTTGTTACAATATATTCGCCATTGATGTTGATGCTAAATCCTTTCCAGTCCAGAAGCTTGGAGGCATCTTCCAGTGCAACGGTGAACAGTTTCGGAGATATAACGTCTCCCTGTCACCCCTGTACATATCTTTGCAGTGGAATAGCCCTCGTGCACTGCTCCTGTACTCGGACTGACATAGTGGCGTTACTGTATAAGCACTTCAACACTTCGATATACCGATAGTCAATAAGGCATCGCTGGAGAGACTGAAGCACGGCCCACGTTTCGATCGAATCAAAGGCTTTTTCATTGTCCACGAACCCTAAGCATAACGGTCGGTTATACTCCTTCGTCTTCTCTATAACCTGCCGCAGCGTGTGAATGTGATCCGTGGTACTAAAGCCTTTACGGGAACCGGCTTGTTCGGAGTGCTGGAAAGCATCAAACTTGTTTGCGAGATGATTCGTGATGACCCTCGAAAACAACTTACATACATGACTCAGAAGCGTGATAGGCCTATAGTTCTTTAATAGGGTATTCTCTCAATTTTTAAAGAACAGTACCACCACGCCTCTGTTCCACGCTTCTGGCGTTACGCCCTCGAGCAGAACAGAATTAAAGAGCCTCTGAAGGACTTTCAGTACCGGCGTTCCGCCCGCTTTCAGAAGCTCTGCTGTAATTCCATCCTCGTCCGGCGACTTGTTGTTTTTGAGCTGTTTGAGGGCCATCCTAATCTCGTTCAGGCTGATATCCGGGATGTCTTCGGTATAGTGTCGGGTCAGCTTGGCTCTTGGTACTTACCAGCCAGATACTTGTTTTCAAACATTTTCTATGGGATTTGTATGAAATATAGACTATGACGTCATAGTTTCCTGGAGTCAAATAGCGACCCTAATATTAGTTTACTACAATAATAAAACTTAAATCACACTGAAATGGATATGATCATGACAAGTGACGTTATTTTGGGACGTTATTTTGATCCAGGAAAGTACCTACCCAATTGTTTGAAAAATGACAGTTGAAAGTATCATTGATAATTTGGTAGTCCGCCTAGCTTATAACATGTTACTGCTAAAAGTGGCCACCTTGGTGCAAAACATGTTTTAAAACTACATATTATTAACTTAACGTATGTGAAATAAATCATGTTCCGGTCAATGATATCTTAGTTCAAACGTAGATCGGCCTCCACGTCGCTTGTTGGAGTCTCGTGGTCTCGATGTCGCCTCAAGTGAGGGATGTCAGCCGCACGCTCTCTTGAAGAGGATTTCATTCAATTGCATGCCATTGATCTGAGGGCTACGATAGCTTGGATCGTAGATCTAGGTAGATCATTACCTACATTATTTCCCATATTTTGAAAGTAATTTTAAATTGAATTTCGTGTTATTTTATGAAAAAAAAAAAAAAACTAACGTGAGATAAATTATATGACGACCTCCGTAGCATAGTGGTCACCATGCTAGTCCGCCACTCGAGGTCCCGGGTGCGATCCCCGGTCAGGGTAAGATGGGAAATGGTCTTTTTAAAATTGTCCTGGGTCTTGGATGTTTATCTATATACTCGTATGTATATGTTATAAAATATAGAATCGTTGAGTTAGTATCCCATATCACAAGTCTCGAACTTATTTTGGAGCTAGCTCAACCAGTGTAATTTTTCCCTATATATTTATTTATTTATTATCAATTAAAAACGTTTTACTCACATATAGTCAGTAAAGCCGTCAAGGTTTCGCTCGATTTAGACGATCATCATCAGGATAAGTATAAGGAGTGACTACCAGGAATTTTCAGGAAGTATATATGTATAGTGCAGCGAAACCGTCGCACGCGCTTCTAATATTTCTTTAGATTATTTTTTGATATTTCGTAGAATTTCGTATTAGATTCAAGTTACGGTCAGTGAGATCTGAGATCGAATATAGATTGGTCTTGTAGTCGGCTTGTTGAAGTCTTGTGGTCTCGGTGTCGCCTTCAAATGTTGTCAGCCACACTCATTTGAACTTAAGAGGTGTGATTACATTTGAATGTCAATTTCCGGAGTGAAGCAATGATTTAGAATATACAAGTAGTGAGGTGAAGCGATGTTCAATTACCTACGGTATATTAGAGTAGAAAAAATATAGAAAACATAGCACACCTTAAATAGCATAATAATACTGATAAATATTCGCCAACTATCAATTTGACTTTTTAAAACCAATGTAATATCTAATAACTTTGTTCAAAATTTATGTATTTTATTGAAGGTTTCCGTGGCTTTAGGTTCGTGTAGATTGTTATTTTCTCATAATAAAAGTAGATTTTGCTAAAAAGAGTTAGTGTTATGATGAATAGAGGCTGTCATTATGCATGAATTGTAATAAGTTATTAGAGCCTCTTTATATGTTTTATCTCTGAATTGCCCCCTGAAAACGTTTTTTACAGCCGAAATTCCAAATTCATGTTGTCCACTCGAGGCAACTTGTGTTTTATTTATCGCTCGCGTAAAGCTTTATGAACCATAAAACGGCGTTTTCCGCCGTTCATCTGTTGTACAAGTGTCGTATCTAATGTCCTATTTTATGTATCGCAAAGCAGGTGTCCTAAGCGATGATGATAAGTATTTTGTTTAAGATATTCGCCTTTGCCCAACTGTAAAATATTAAGGGGTTATAAAAATAAATTGTAATCTTACATAATACAAAACATCTCCTATTTAATTTTTTGTATGTTTTTATGGTCAACTCAGTTTTTAAAAGACAAAGTAGGTTAACTGGTTGAAAAGGACCTGGGCCTTAAGTACGCCTGTTCTTTTTTTGTGATAAAGTTAAATAAATAAATAAAAAATAAAGTAACCTTAGACGACTAAACAAATGCAATCATCAAAATTGATCTCCAAAAGAGAAATCTGATATAGGTATTTAAAAGACCCATCACGTCATGAACAGTGAGGTAACCAAGGGATAAAAATTATACTAGCAAATAAAACATATAAATGTTTTTAAATAACTAAAAATGCTCTAAGCATTAAATCCGCCATTCGTTAAAAGTATATTTGTACTTTGGAATAATTAATTTTGATAAAATAAAATAATTTAATTATACCTATTGACGTGTAAAAGTGCCTGTTAAGGTCTCATTATTGAATAAACATTTGAATCTTTGAATCTGTATAGGTATATATTTTATTAATCTTAATTAAAAAAAAAAGATGTATTAGATTATACAAAAATCAATAATGCTTTCATTTTTATTTCAAAGCGCTCCTGGTTAATCTTATAAAACTGTCATCATTGGTCCTATATAAAAGATCATAATTTATATTTGCAGTGCAATAATTTTTTTATTAACTTTCTGTTTAGGTACCTAACTGTTGTATAAACTGATTTTACGTTTAGAATTATTTTACATTCAAAATCTTCATTGACATTTTGTAGCATAATGGAGTAGCTAAAAATTGTTTATCTCTGTCACTTTGGACTAAAAATAAAAATGAACATGCTAAAGACAACACGTGTGAAAAAAAGAACACAAAGGGTAGGTGGTGATTAGAAAGCCCTCAGATCACATTTGTCAAAATAATTATTCTTTATTCCTAGCCAACGGTCTATCAGCTAATGTATGAATTGGTACCGTGTCTACGGTGGTCACCGGATAATTTTAATGTCTTTAGTTAAATAAGTTAGTTATTAATGCAATAATTGTACTGAGTTAGTTTGATAGTTAGCATCTCATAATGACTAAAATAATATTATAAAACAAATTTGTCAAATTAGGTTACTACGCTATACTATTATTGAGATGCTAAATACCATGATAACTTAATAATTCGTCATCTTACATAACAAATTGGCATCTAATATACAATCTTATCTCCCAAGTTCGATCGCATCCTCCTTGGATTGGAACCCTCGTGAGCGCGTGCGACTGACAGCTTCACTTGAGAGACGAGCCTTCAACGAGCCGACAACGAGCCAATCTACATTTCTAATGCTCTCTCTGACCGTAACTTGTACGGTTTGGTAACACGTTTTGTTAGGCAAAACATAACTTTATTACATAGTATTTTCTAGTAAAATACCAAAATAGTAAATAAATAAATTAATATATATTTTTTTAGTTTATTTAAAACATATAATTCTATTTTTTATTTAAACTATCTTATTACTTATAAATTTTATATTAAAAAAAAAATTGATACTAAAAGTAATTAACACAAGTCGTTGCACTTCTACGCTCGATGCGGTGTGACGCTACGAGATGTGAAGAGTGCCTATGACGTACTTAGTGCCGTACCATGCGGGGTAGACAAAACAATATACATCCGTAGAAAGTATTTTCTATGGAATAAAAATGTTAAGGAGAGGTCAGAAGTACCCGTAATCGGCGGGCATGCATGAAGAGAGTGATGAGTGTAGATAAAGCGAAGGAGGTCTGTCAGGATCATAGCAAGTGGAGATCTTTAGTCTCTGCCTGCCCCTGTGGGAAACAGGCGTGATATTATGTATATATAACAATGTTAACAACATTAGTACATTTTAATAATTCATTTAATATTTAACAAAATGCATTTTTAAATCGGATTGACCAGTCACCTAAGCATGGCACTGTTGATAAATCCGGATAAAGGTTATATTGCGCGATAGACTAAAGATACGCTTGTTTTACCTACGTAGAGTAAGACAGTGACATGATACGGGGTAACTTTCTTTCATTAAAACTTTAAAATTCTACCTGCCCTGGTAGTATGGCACCGTTAATAGACCAAAATAAAGATTATATTGCGCAATGAACTAGTGCCATCCCACTACCTGTGAATTCCAAATCTTTGATTAAAATTAACAGGACGGATAAAAAAAATGCATTCAATGAACAAAAGGAAATTCAAGTAAGATAATTTTCTCAAAAAAAAAATTTTATCAGCTTCACTTTTTTCACTAGCTGTCAGCGATAATGACTCTCGTAATCCCATTCATTGGCGGCTGCGGCCGGCTCAGATCCGATAAACCTCCTAACCCCGATAATATCGACAGGAATGCCCGGCGACTAATATTAGCGAACTTTTCCTCGAACAATAACGAAGGGAATCAACGAAAAACCCGATTGACTCATGAAAATCGACAAAGTATAGAAATATTTTCAATCTTCTTTTGAAATTAATGAACCTGAAAGTTGTGCTGGTTTTTTGTTAATAGAATTAAGGATAATAAATTTATTCGGTTTTGTATAAAGTAAGGTCATTTAAAATCATCTAAAATATATTGGAGACTGTTCAGTTTCTAAACGACTTAAGTAGAATGTACCGTACGCCTCAGAAGTGGAGTCCCAATTTCTCATACTAATTGTATGAGAAATTGAGACTCCACTTTTGAGGCTTACCGTACATGTCCAAGGAAAAAATTACAGAAATTATGTACCTACATGCAAGATATAAGAAGCGTTAGCAATACTCCATACATATTTTACAGCAAAGATACTGAACCTACCCTCGCTGTAACGCTACGGACGTGATAGTCCATTAAAGGGCAATCAAGCAGAAAAGTTCGCCGCGGGCGACCAAGCCGTCCGCAATTCAATTAGGTGCATCGCGCGCGGTAAATAAATTAAATTCGACCGGATACATTTACATTGATGAGAAAACACGGCACCGCGATGAGTAATCTTTTACGGGAATCAGAGCACTGGCGTCAACATTTATTGAGCGCTATCATCTATCACTAGCCCCAAAGTAACTTCGAGACTTGTATCATGGAATTCTAACTAAACGATACTATATTTTATAACAAATACATAGATATAGATAAACATCCAAGACCCAGAACAATTTGAAAAAGGCCATTTTCCAACTTGCCCTGATTGGGATCGAACCCGGAACCTCTGGATGGCGGACTAGCATGGTGACCACTACGCCTCGAACGTTGTCAAGTTCGTTCCTGGTTGCACCCATATGGCTCTCACAGACGAGGTACAGTATGCCCGCTACAGCTCGCGACCACTGTCGGCGACAGTTGGCGAATTCGTAGCTTTTAGCTTCAAGGATACCTAAGTCGAGAAAAAAGATCACAATCATTGCAATGAATTGGCGTAGGTAGTTTTATAACTGGTCACCTGATGTTAACTCGCCTTAAGACTAAATTTGTGCGTAAAGTTGTACATCCCGTTACTACTCGAAGTCATCACTTTTTGGGGCGGCAGCGTGCAGCAACAGAAAACCAAAAAACACAATGTTAGTATTACTGAACAAAGTAGACGTTTGATCTAAATAATTTTTAAATATTAAAGCAAATATTAAATATAAAAAAATGAGCAAATTAATGTGTCAAGGATGACCCTTTTCACACGTATTGTTTATAAATCTATCTTCTATCTAATCTAAATATATATAACTCAAAGGTGACTGACTGACTGACATAGTGATCTATCAACGCACAGCCCAAACCACGGGACGGATCGGGCTAAAATTTGGCATGCAGGTAGATGTGATCACGTAGGCATCCGCTAAGAAAGGATTTTGATTAATTTTACCCCAAGGGGATAAAATAGGGGATGAAAGTTTGTATGAAACTTTGTCAATTTTAAACCGATCGGGCTGAGACTTTGCATGCATAAAGCTACTATGACGTAGGCATCCCCTAAGAAAGGACTTTGATAAATTACACCCCTACGCGAGCGAAGCCGCGGGCAAAAGCTAGTTATCTATATAAAGTTCTTTCGTTAGGTTACATCCTTTCAGTTACAATTTTGATTAGAATAAATATAGCATACGATGTAAAGTGACATAGTAATCACTGTATCAGATTTTCACAAAATAAGTCGAATATATATATATATATATATATATATATTGTTTCGACAGAACTACTCAAACAACTTCTCGTATTGTTTTTCGAAATTGGGACTCTGTCGAAATATTTAACTGTCGAAATTCAGAATGACTCTCGTGATAATGAGTACGTGATGGCCTGATGCTTGTAAACATTTACGCCTTTCCTTATTTAATTCATTATAGTATTTTATGCAACAGTTGTATATGAAGGTTCATAAAATGTGAGTGGCGCAGGTTACGATGCGAGCTTTGGCGAGCATCGTAAGGTGACGCCATCGAGTATTTTTTGACATACTTATACAACGTTGCATACAATACTTTTTCTACGACTACATTTACTAAAATAAATCCAAAAATAAACAAAGAAAAGTATGAAATACTACCATAATGTTTGCTAGATACTAGGTATCTATGGAAGACTTAATTTTTTATTGACGTCTTCCTAGTGACCAAAAGTGCCATTTTTGAAACATGGAGTCACTTAAACGAATGTTTTTTCATACAAAAAACCGTTTGTTCAGTGACTCCACGTTTGAAAAATGGCACCATATGTTAAATGAAAAAAGTTATAGGATCTATGGCTAGGAGTATCGTTTTGGCGAAATAACGACACATGTGCTATTGTATTAGGAATAGACTAAAGACTTTTCTGAAATCATATAATCTTTGTTCTTATATTAGTGTTCGGGACCATTTAAAAGACAAATAACAGTACAGGAGTAAAAAAATAATTATACGACATCCTCTATTTAATAGCTTACTTTTATTAGAGCTAAGTAAAGGTAAGAAACTGGTTTGTTTCGTTAAAGGTATTATTACACTATCCGATTTTTAAAAACTCTACTTAGCATCCAACCAGGTAGTCAGTGATTTCTGGCATTCGTGATCGTACCTAAAGTGCCATTTTAGGGTTCCGTATTACCTACAAGGAACCCTTATAGTTTCGCTATGTCTATCTGTCTGTCCGTCGGCAGTTTTACTCAGGGACTATAAGAACTAGAAAGCTGTAATTTGGTATGGGTATGTATTTTAATTATTTCAAAAAAGTGGTAAAATAAAACTAGTATGGGAGATGCGTAAAAATTTTTTTTGGGCGTCTTCCATACTAGTAAAGTAAACGTCATTTTTTTTCTTGACTAACCCATCGTGTGGGATATCGTTGAATAGGTCTTTTAAAAATATAGTGAGCTTGTGAACATCATTTTTCGATTTAATGATACGTTTCTAAAATATTTGGTTTTATATTGCAAATTTTTGTTAGAGTCAAGTGTCCCCCCCATCTATCTATTAAACGGTTATACATGGACATGTGAATAAATTCACAGCAGTAGTACATATAACGAAGGTAAAAGGAAAACTATCAGAGCTAAATAGAAATTACAAATTAAAAAGTTATAAGCGACTGACTTATAAAATGTACTCGGAAAATGAAAAGTTCATACAAATTTAATAGAAAATTAGTTTTTAGACGTTTTTAGTAGCGTGAACCCAAAGTGGGCATTCCCAACTACGGAACCCTACACTGCGCGTGGCCCGAAATGCTTTTGGCCGGTTATTTAAACGTGGAGTCACCTATACGATTGCTTTTTCCATACATAAAACCGTTTGTTTAGCGACTACGCGACAAAAATGGCACCACAGGTGACGTCAACTTATCGGCCCATAGAATTATAACCCATTGCATCGACCATTTGCGCGTTTAGTTAACTAAACAGGACATTAAATCATCATTTATTTAGGTTATAAGCAGTGTTGTTACGAACGCGAATACGAATACGAATGTTTAGGCTGCGAATGCGAATGTAGACATCAAGTATTACAAAAAAGTACAATTATGATTATTAGTTATTATTTTTATTATTTAGGCGTAAAAAATTGCCACTTTTTTCCAGGTGCCATAATGAAAAGCTGTCTAATTATACCAAAATAGTTTAAAATGCAAAAAACTATTTGTTTATCTAAATAAGTAATTACAGCAGACTGAAACTAAAATCAAACAAACCAAGTAATCACAAAAAACTCACCTGAAATAAACTCTTCCTATTGGCCAAAATAATCACGTTTTTCAAGACATTCGCATTCGCATAACATTGTCTTTGTCAGAATGCGAATGTCGATGCGAATGTTTAAAACGATGCGAACCATTCGCAAAAGCAAATGCGAATGCGAATATGAATATTAGTTATATTGATGAATAACTTTATACGCCACTAGCTTTGCCGTGGGCTTTGCTCTACGTGAGAATTTCGGGATAAAAACTATACTATGTTCTTTCCTGATTCCCAAAATATATCCATACCCAATTTCATCTGTGGTTGGTTCAGTGGTTGAAGCGTAAAGTGGTATCAAACAATCAAACAAACAAATATAGAAACTCTCTTTCGCATTTATAATATTAGTTAGGAAGTTAGGATTAGGATAGTTAGGATTAGGATATTTAGGATTAGGATTAATCATAATTTTTTTATATTTAGGATTATCATAATTTTTTATATTTAGGATTAGGATTAATCATAATCATTAGGATTAATCACTTTGTAAAAAATATGCTTATTAGTTAACAAAACGCACTATTCAATATGTAACAAAAACCCTGTCCGATCCTTATAGGAGCAACTTCGAACGTCAATATGAATAACTTTTCCTATGGGACAGGTGTTTGAAACTCAAAGAAAAAAATCGATATTTTCATACATATTGAGGGGCCGGCCGAACACTTTTGTAGAAAATGTCGATTTCTTTTTCGAGTTTCAATTATTGGTCCCATAGGAAAAGTTGTTCATATTGACGGTCTGAGTTGCTCCTACATGGATCAGATAGGGTTTTTGTTACATATTGTGTACCTAAAATTTAACTCTAATTAGGATCCTTACCGTGCTAACTGCGTTTACACCCTTCTGTTTCCTAGTTAGGTTCCCTAAAATCGGATAGTGTAATAACCGCTTAAGCATGGTTAAATCTAAATTGTTACTTGGAACGCGAGAAATGTAGGCTTCGCACAGGCTGCGTCGTAGGGCCGTGTCTGGACATGTTTCCGGTTGCCGGAACAGGAACTGGCAATATCCGCCCCCCCCCCCTACAGCCCCCACCCTGCGTCCAACCCTTACGAGATGATTAATCTTGTCGCATGATTCAAATTGTTACTGTAGCTAGTAGGTACCAAAGGCATGGAGTTCGCTCGGTAAATGGGTCTATTCATAGGTATGTATAATGTGTTTATGTTTGAACTTTCGGTTTGAAAGCTAATTCACTGTAATGGCTTACAGTGAAACAAGCCATTAGATATCTTCAAGCCTTCCATGATTTTTCTCGTAAAAGTGTAGATTGTAAAAGTGGCAGCCAAAGTTCGTATGTTCGATACTTATAGCTCGATTTAAAAAAGGTAAATTAATAGTAGAATTGGTGGTTGCCAATATTATGTGGTGGTAGCCAAACCAGGGTTGTTGCAGAATTTCTTCTAAATTCGGTTTCACATAAAATCTGTTTGTACTCTAAAAAAGCAGTATTTTTAAAAGTTGTATATAAGTAGTAAACGATATGTAGGAAAATTCCTGTCCAATCCTTGTAGGAGCAACTCTGACCGTCAATATGGTTTTCATTTCAACAACTTTTCGTATGGGACCAATGCTTGAAACGCGAAAAAAAATCGACATATTCATACAAAAGTGTTCGGCCCGCCCGGTAATTTGTATAAAAATCAATTGTTTCTTCGAGTTTCAAGCTTTCCTATAATAGGAAATATTGTTGATATTGACGGTCCGAGTTGCTCCTACAAGGATCGGGCAGGGCTTTTGTTACATATTGCGTATCACTAGGAAATGCTACTAGAAGTTTTGTGCTTTTGATAAGTAGGTTCCAAAATCAAGTAAATACTAGCAAGATAAATACGACAATTGAAAGGATTGAAGGAAGATTACTTAAATACGTCCTTGTATTCGTTTTTAGATGGCGCGCTGGAGCGGATAGGTACGCCTGAACCCACAAACTGATATTAATTCAAAGTGTCGTTTGGTTTGGCGTGTTGTCTTTACAATGAACCGACAGCAAAATAGTTAATTGAGTAAGAATCAGATGATCGATGTTGTGAGTTCTTTTACAAGCTTTAATTTAGTTCCACATATCCCGTTGTCTGCTTGGAATGAAATCTTGCAAGTTAAATTTGACCTATTTCCCGGATTCCGATTGAGCTGAAATTTTGCACGCATACGTATATCATGGAGCTGATCTGATGATGGAACCGGAAGGTGGCCATATAGGAATTCTATAATGAAACGACGTAACTCCATCGAGTGGGGGCTCGTTTGATTCGTCTCGAGAAGCTGTTTTAACTTTTAAGTTGGATGAAGAATGTTTAAAAAAAATATTTTTGTATAAATTACTTGTTTTCCATAGAGTTTGGATTCTATCAACAAAACTTTTTGTTAATCTGTCTTGTTTTTGCACGTATTTTATATAAGTACATAATTGAAGTAGTCACCTGATTTATAATGGGGGGTGTAAAAACTAATTCAGTCACCTTGGAAAATGTACCTGTGTTTTTCTCGTCTTTTTGTAAATATGTAAAATATATAACTATTCACCAAAAAAATAATAATTTAGTGAAAACAATAATGATGAGATTGTTCTGTCGTCGGTGCTTGTGTATGATTTCGTCGCAGACATTTTAGTAAGTTCATTCACTTGGAAAATTAATTCAAAGTTCGTAATAACATCGGCGCTGTTATTGTTTGTTAGTTACCAACAACACGGTTTCTAACTAGTTGTAAAAATTAAAGATCAATCGCTTGTCTGACTTCGAATAACAAGGTTGACTTGTAGATTTTTTATATATTTATTTCATCACAGGATTTACAGGTGCTGGAATAGTTGCTTAAAACATATTAAATAATTCGTTTATTCATATGGGCCATACTTGCATAAAAACAAAGTACTTATAATAAAAAAACAACCAGCCGAGTGTTTCGTACCATTGTCTATACAAACTTACATTTGTTGTATCGGAGCCCCACTTAAATACTTATTTTATTGTGTTTTTAGTATTTATTGTTAAAGCGGTGACAGTAATACATCATCTTTGAAAATTTCAACAGTTTAGCTATCACGGTTCATGAGATACCTATAGCCTGGAGCCAGACAGACGGACAGTAGAGTGTTACTAATAGGGCCCCATTTTCACCCTTTGGGTACAGAACCCTATTAACAAAGTATTTTTTAATCATAAATAAATATGCCTGTAGCATTTAAATAGCACGAGCAGCCTTTGAAAAGATGAGGAAAGTGTTGTGTAGTCGAGATCTCTCCATCAAACTGCGAACAAGGTTGCTTCAATGCTATGTTCGGCCTCTTGTTTTGTACGGTTGCGAAGCTTGGACTTTAAAAGAAGACCTCCGAAAGAATTTGGAAGTGTTTGAGATGTGGTCTTACCGTAGAATGCTGCGCATAAATTGGACGGATCACATTACTAATGTTGAAGTTCTGGAGCGCATCGACAAAGAGTAGAACTCGTTCGAACCATTAAAATAAGAAAAATCACATATCTTGGTCACGTGTTGAGAAACCCACTATATTATCTACTGCAGACCATAATGATGGGTAAAATATGCCGGAAAGCGCAAGGTGGGACGTCGCAAAATGTTATGGCTGAGGAACATCCAACAATGGACTGGTATCAAAACGGTAGAACAACTGTTCAGGCTTGCCATGGACAAATCAAGATTCAAAGAGCTGACTGCCAATCTTCAGGAATGAAGCGGCACCTAAAGAAAAGAAGAATAAAGTAACATTTAATTATTAAGGTTTGTTAAAAAAACGCTTTCTAAGTTATGTTACGGTTCTATTGCCCGATTGCCAGATTGAAAAGTAAATGGATTCGCCACATACCCTTAATTACAATTGAATATGAGCAGGCCCGTCCGCAGGGAACGACCCGTGGGCGGAAAAAGTATCTGCGACAAAGAATTAATGGAAAAAATATTTGTTGCTGCGAAGACAGACCAAATCAATGTCTTAACAATTTTAACAAGTAAATTCTTGTAAATACGCGGCGTAAGTAAACGGCTCCAACAATTTCTATAAAATTAAGTAGTTATGGGATTTCAGGGACAAAAATGATCTAGCTAGGTTTAATTTTACCTAGTTTGCTGCGCGTTTTTAATCGGGCGAAGCTTGGATGTAATGCCAGGAGGATACATAAAAATTCTTATCTTACTTCACAGTGGCGACTTGAGTACAATATGTTAATTGACACCTCAAAAGCCTGATTTATTTTAAATAGTATTGGGTTATTTTAAGTATTTGTTTTAATTTATAGTTTAGCTTTTAATTTAATTTAATTATTATTTAGTTTGATTTGGTTTTTCATTTCTTTTTAACCTACACCATATCAAAAGTAGGGCTTTGTTTACTCTGTAAGGAGTAGGTACTGTTGAAATAGAATCACAATAAATGATCCACATTTTATTTTTAAATTTAAGTGTCTCTTGAACCCCTCCCGCCGGCCCTGTGTCCTGTTTGTTTTTATGTCCCAATATCCTAGTTTTGAAATCTTGGATGTGTTACAATGACGCCGATACGATCGCTGTCCACGTCCTTTTAGAATAAGATAAGCTTTGCTTGCAGTATTTTATTATTTTCACATTTTCATATTTTTCTTACTGTGATACTATAATTTTTACATTAGTTATACTTATTCGTATTTAATAGAGATTTCTTAAAATCTGCACAAGCAGCTGATACATTCAGTGTTTTTTTTTCTTGACCAGATTAGAGTTATCATTTAAAGATGGCCTTTTACGATAAAATAAAATGCATGTAGATATGGTCCATTCGGTCAATTGGTTGTTATGCTGTCGACGTGCTGACAAACCGTCATCGGCTTTTTCAAATGGCACCGCTTGTGACACGCTGACGGCTTGCTCTCCATTTCAACAAATGAACTATTTATTATAGTTGCAATAATTGGATTTTATGATTTGCAAGAGAAGAGAAGCGTCTAGTACCTACATTCAAAACAACAAAATTAACAAAGATGGCGACAGAATATGTTATATTTTCGCGGTAAACCATTCTCAAGCGATGCCCATAGGTACTCCGAAAAGGTGACACTATCTTAGCAAACGCAGACTTACCTCCGCATTACGCGCATTGTGGGCGATCTTTTTTAATCCCTGACAAAGGGACATCAGATATCGTCTTACACTTTTCCTGAACCTTTTGTCTTGACCGTTTGACTTTGTTCTTTGCCATTCAGATGTTTAATCTAGATAGCGGGAAACTTAGTCCGGTACTCCAGATATTCTTTGTTCTACATTGCTAGGCTAAGGGGTATCATTTGTATGTGAAGTCAAGATATATTACTGATTTTTAGGTAGGTACCATTATTTTCATCATATTATTGTGAGAATAAAAAATAAAGATATATTAATTCAATGTTTGCGCTTTAGAGAACCGGTTTTTAATATCTTAGTAAGTTCACGATTGTACCCGGAGCCATGCTTTTTTGCTCTTCAAAGATTTGTATTGGCCACAAAGGCTATCATCGAGCGGTACCCTAGGAATGGAATATGGAGTTTTGGGCATCCGGCAGCTAGGTGGGTCGATGCTATAAAACGGATTGCTGGAAAAAACTTGATGGCTGAAGCTAGGGATAGGATTCAATGGCGCAGACAAAAGGTGGCTTATGCCCAGCAGTGGGTCGTTGAGAGCTGACGATGATGATGATGATGGTCACAAAGGGTGCTGAAGACCGGGGCGAAATTTGGCTTTTTCATAAATCGGGTTCCGATCCCTTCTTGGAATAAATTGGATAATTCATTCACCAGTTGCAATTAAACCTTAAAGATTTTGGCCTACTTTGGCTCGCGTATGGCCCCATTAGTTTATGTTAGGTGTGCCGTTCCAGCAAATCCTAGTTTATGGTAGCAAGCAGGATACGCGTGCGGCGATAAAACCAACCGCCATTATTTGGCATACAACCAATATCTAGTACGGTATAAATTCCATTTAATGGCGAACATGCAAACCAGAACGAAGATGATGACGTTACTTTTATAACAATAAATAAGCTTGCTGCTATAGGTAATATATTAAAATGTTTTGGCCTAAAACTGGACCACTCCATTTATATACCTTAATTCAGTAAAGACGGTTTACAGAACTTATGTCTTTTGTTACAGGCTTATGTCTTACAGAAGCATGAACAAAAAAATGAGATGAAGATGCTTCGGTGATCAGCGGGAGTCACAAGACTTGATAAATTCAGAAATAAGTACATAAGGGGCTAGTTCAAGGTGGCACCCATAAAAGAAAAGATGACAGAGAGTCATACGAGGTGATTTGGACATGTGATGACCATTGGGTTCAAAGGGCTTAAGCCATTCTCAGCAAGAAGAAAGGCAAAGGGAGACCACTTTACACTTGGTGGACGACCGTAAATAGGGATACCAAGGGAGCATAACTGGATATCCAGTCAACCCGGGACAGAGCATCCTGGCGCCGCAATGCAAAAGTAAAGACCGTAAAGACCTCCGTAAACTATGGCCAAATCGTATAAATTGTTTTAACTTTTTCTTCTTCTTCATGAATTAATACTCGGATAGCCATTTAATAGTATTTTATGCAACAGTTGTATAAGGAGGGTTAAAAAATGCGAGTGGCGCAGGTTACGATGCGAGCCTTGGCGAGCATCGTAAGGTGACGCCATCGAGTATTTTATGACATACTTATACAACGTTGCATACAATACTTTTTCTACGACTACATTTACTAAAATAAATCCAAAAATAAACAAAGAAAAGTATGAAATACTACCATAATGTTTGCTAGATACTAGGTATCTATGGAAGAATTAATTTTTTATTGACGTCTTCCTAGTGACCAAAAGTGCCATTTTTGAATCATGGAGTCACTTAAACGAATGTTTTTCATACAAAAAACCGTGTGTTCAGTGACTCCACGTTTGAAAAATGTTAAAATAACGATTTTATTATGTTGGCAGTATGGTAGATCTAAAGAAAAAAAGTTATAGGTCTATGGCTAGGAGTATCGTTTTTGGCGAAATAACGATACATGTGCTATTATATTAGGAATAGACTATAGACTTTACTGAAATCATATAATCTATGTTCTTCTATTAGTGTTCGGGACCATTTAAAAGACAAATAACAGTACAGGAGTAGAAAAAATATCTTATGAACAAGTGCACGTATAATGGCTTTGTTATACCTAACTCAAAAGTACCTACCTAATACTGAAGCGGTACGTAGGTGACCTACTGAGAAAATGCATATACATTTTCGTTGTAAAGTTCTTGCAACGAGTTATAATTAAATACTCCAGTTACATTCGTACGTCCTTTTTTCCTGCTTGTATTCAAGGATGTGTACAACGCTTGGCTTAACGAAACCAATGTCAAACTTTGAGGTTAAAGTAATGGAAAGCAAGGATCGTGATCATTGTTCGGTGGATTGTAAAGTCGTGGTCACAGGGCCCTATTTTTTTACAATCAAACAATACTTGTTGGAATTCTTTTCATTTACTTGCCCTTTGATATGTGAAGTAGGTAGGGTTTAAAAACTCTTTAACACTATCTTATATTCGTTGAAGATTTCAGTTTTTTTTTGGTCGGTTCTCTAAAGTCTTATTCGTAATCTTTTAGTAGTTCGTACCTACTACCAAATGTGCTCTAGACACAACTCAATTTTACTCAACGCAAGGATATAAATACTTAAATTTGTGCACGGAAACCTTCCTGCATTTTTTTTACATATTAGTGAAAACAGCATAAATAACGAGAACAGACAAACAAACAAACATGAGTACTTATATAGGTATATGAATAATTATGCGACCAGTGAAAATGAAAAATGTATAAGCCAAGTGTGGCCGTTTCCTTTCTTACGTTCGTAATTCCTGTGGTGCGCGGTTTGGAGGTCCTTCGTCAAGTCTCTGACACCAGCGTGACACAATTTTCCTCATTCCCTTGAATTCGATAGATTTTCGAAGTTGTGTAAAGGGGTTCATTATGTTGGTGTGTGTATACCACGACAACAACGTGGTCAAACCATCCGACCAAGGTCGTTGTAAAACGTTGGATGCAGCTTCCTTTCGATCGGTCATTGACATCCATAAAGCACCGGACACACTGAAAAAATGTTAGACGTGGACGAGGCGCAGACATTATGTCACCTACGCGTTTTTTCATACAGGAAAGATGGGGCACGGACATGGCATAGACACGACGCTTACTCGTCCGCGTCCTATGGTAGAACCCACAGAAAGGACGGGGCAAGGGCGCGAGCAGACGAAACAGAGTTGGGGCGGTTTAGGGGAAACGCGCGTTGCCAGTGTTACCATAGATACGGATTTGTTTGTATCTGTCACGCCCGTGCCTCGTCTTTTGTATATTTTTTCAAAAGTCGCGTTGGCGCCCTGTCTATGCCCTGTCCGTGCCCCGTCTGCGTCTTACGTCTTTTCTATGTGTCCAGTGCCTATGAAGCTGAGATAATTTAAAGGATAAAATAACAAAATCTTGAGTGTCTTATTGAATGCCATATTGTTTTTAATATCGATGAAAGCAACTCTTTCAGGGTTAATTATGGTAAATAAAACATAACCATTATTCCGAAAAATGCAGCGTATTCTTATTATAAGGTTGTACCTATTATAGGGTAGTACTATTAAGTAACCTTATAAGGTACCTATTATAAGGTTACTTATAATAGGTACTTATTGATTAATATGACCGGCCATCCAATGAGAATTAAGTAAGTGCGTGATGCTCTAAGCCTATTACAGATTGCAAGAAAATTGCAGGTCAAAAATGTGTTGTATAGGACCATGAACATTCCAAGGTCTATTCCAGTTATGCTCTCGATATACCTACCTGGTATAGCTAATATCACTTGAACTATAGATAAAATGCCAAACACAATACTTAAATTAAATATCATATTTCCATACAAAGAGTCATGTAACCCTCCAATATTCGCGTGTCCGCAAACTTTTGGTTTACTCTACCCTTTGTTACTCGATACACGATTTCCCTTTCATTGATGTCGAGCGTTCAATGGGCGGATACCTTTTTCCTTTTATGTTTTAAAGAGATTTTCTCTGAAAACATATATATGTGGCTTACCAAAACAATTGAGTTTAGTTCTTGGAATTTACTAAAAACAAATAAGTCATTTTTAATTGTTCATGGGTGTTCGAAAAAGAGATTTGTGCAATTCAATATTTATCAGAATTGTTGTATGGCGATCATACAATGTATTGGAAAGCATGCGGAAATGTCTATGAAGTATAAACATCAGACTGCCGGCCTAGTGTCGTATAACCGTCACCCTTTAAGTAGATATATATACCTAAACTAGCTGACCCGGCAAACGTTGTTTTGCCATATAAATAAAAAAAAAATTAGGGGTGGACTACCCCTAACATTTAGGGGGATGAAAAATAGATGTTGGCCGATTCTCATAGATACTGGATAAGCACAAAAAATTTCATCAAAATCGGTCAAGCCGTTTCGGAGGAGTATGGCAACTAAAACTGTGACACGAGAATTTTATATATTAGATATTATATAGGTGAGAGCAATGCACTTCATTATACGATACGTAGATTTCTGTAGATAGTTTCCCTTTGGTCTCTGAACTATCATCAGTTCAAGTACAAAGAAGAGGGTGGTTCTTTGGGGGGTGCGATTTAGCAGAGATTGGTAAGTTTTTGCTAAATAAGAAATGGATGCAACTGGGAACGTTCTTAGACGACAAAATGTATTTTATACCATTCCCCCTCTAAAAAGTTTATTTTATTCACTGAAAACAGTGAATAATGTTAGAATAATTTACTCTTAATTTTAGTAATTGTTCCAATTTTAATGTCCATTTTAATTAATTTAATCTTCTTTTTTCTTCATTAAATGTCTATTATCGCTAAAATTTTTCTTTTTAACCGACTTCCAAAAGAGGAGGTTATCAATTCGTCGGAATCTTATGTTTTATATTTGTTGATCGATTTATTCGAAGACGTTTCTTTTTTTTTTAAGTGAGTCACCTGTCATGGGGTCCCATATTTCTTTTTTATTAAAACCGGTTGTGTAGTTTGGTGGTGAAGTCGGTTTTTAGTTTTGAAAATTATTCTCGTAGTCATGGTATAAAGTATAGTTTGCAATTCTTGAATAAAGCGGATTTTCATCGAGGGCCATGAATCACTCGCTTCGCTTAGGATTCTAACGCTTCGCTTCGCTTTGCTTAGGATCTTAGATTCTAACACTTGAATCACTCGCTACGCTCGTGATTCAAGTGTTAGAATCCTGAGTTAATGCGTCATATATATCTGAGTCAATAGTCAATGCGTCAAATCCAATCATCATGAATCACTCCCTACGGTCGTGATTCAGTCGATAGAATCCTTCACCTGCTCGTGATTTATCTATGGCCCTCGAAGTAAATCCGTCCTTTATTCACTAATTGCATAATATACTATTATTGGATAAAAACATTCCATTATGCTGATAGATCTATTTGTTGCTACAGACATTCTCATCTTTCTAGAGTTGTCTTGGTAGAAAGTCAATATAATGTAAGAGGTATTCGAATTAAACTAAAACAAGCAATGATATCCACTATGCTCTAAGTCTGTCCTAAGCCTCCATCTATAGTCTGGGAGCACAGCGCGTTTCGTAAGCTGTTACATTACAGGCCAGCGTTGGACGTTGCCCCGGGCGAATAAGGGCTGGTTTACATTCAACAAGCGATTATTTTTCGATCTTTTTCTAAAATATCTTAGCCTTTTGGCCTTTTGAAAAAGGATCGAAATTAAAATAGTTTGTCATATTTTAAGAAGCTAATAGTACCTGTGGCGACCTCTACGGCCACTACGAGTAACTACAATCAAGAGACAACCGACAATATAGTCCACAAGAAGCATATGAGATGGCGCCAGCAGAGTATCCTACATCTCGATCTCAGAGTTCGCCCGATTCGCTGCATATATACAACTTCCGACGATACACCGTCGGAGCCGCGGTTCCCCAGGCGCAACAACATGCCTGGCGGGAAGATCTTCCCTTTGTGGCGGTCGAGCATATCACCTCGCTTCCGCTACATACCTTTATACCAATTATAAGTGATGGACACTAGAGGCAAATTGTCCTTATTTTAGCCAAGTGAGTAAAAAACCAAAAAAATAATAAATAGTTCAAAATAAGTCGGTGCCCCGACTTTTCTTCTGTGTTTTCTGCTTTGCAACGCTTCTTACATTTTGTATGCAACGTCTTAAGTCTTTTTTGTGTTTCCAGCGTCTTAGACCGTTATCTCCAAAAATTTAATCAGATTGTTGACTCCATCTACGGCGACGATTCAAAATTAGAACATTCGTTTTACTTTCCGTCTTTTAGTGGACACTAGTCCTTACAGTCAATAGTCGCGTTGACCTCCTAGCTTGAACAAACCATCTTAAAACAACCGTTGGGATTTGCATTTTTTATTGCGTATTGAGCTCCTTATCTTGGAAATTGTACAAGTTATTTCAGTTTGGGAAAATCTTCGACGATTACAATAAGAAGGTGGAATGGTGGCGGCTCTTGATTTGTGGATTGGAAAAAAATAGATATTTTAACTGTACACTGCCGGAATAAATTCGTGAACAGTTTATCCAACACTGTACATGAATAAAATTAAACTCCCTAACTCTGCCACCCTTATGGGCGTGTAATGTATGTTTGTATGTTCGTGTGGGTGTATGTATGTAAGTGAGTGTAACTGAGATGGAGTTCCTAACCGTTCCCACTGGTGTGGTAGTGTATCCTAACACCCTAGCCCTAACCATACGGTGTAATAAATAAATATATAGATAAATACAGGAATATCTGTAACCGTGAGACCTAAGGTTACAGATGGAGGTTGGGTAGGAAGAAAGGGTATGTGTACTTCGTGCAATGTACACAGGAAATGACTTTCCACTGCCGATCCTACAGACTCATAGGACCGATCAGCGTGACGGCCAAGGGTGTCTTGGCCACAGTGGGGGGGGGGGGGAGGCTGTAATACAGTAGTTACAGTCCGACCTCACAACTGATCCCGTAGGCTCAGAGTGAGGGGGTCCGCGCTGCGACTGATGGGAACTTCCAACAGCCACACTGCCGTGCAGGGGCTCCACCAGATCGTACTGGGGCCTATAGTCGCTCAGGCGTACAGGTACGCCTATCCAGATGACTGGAGGAGAGCTGGGAGGAAATAATCAACTCCAAACCAAAGTTACAACTGATTTATTTACACATTATTTTAGTTTATATATAAAATTCTTATGCTATACACATTTACTAGAGTTTATTCGTGTGTTGTCCGTGTAGATTGCTGATGCAGCGCGTATTTCGGGTCAGCTCTACTGATCTCAATTGTGTTGCTGATGGTGCGTTTAGCTGACGATGCTGCATGTTTCTTGTTCAATATGATTGAACATTAACAGATTTCCAAATGAAGGAGGTAATCAATTCGTTAAGGTATTTTATATATTTTTTTTATGTTTTACCGGTTATTAGAAGACCCCTGGACAGATTTAGAAAAATATATTTTTTTGAAATGGTATATTTTCCAAGTGGTCCCATAATAATTTTATTAAAATCGGTTGTGTAGTTTGGTTGTGGGTGACGTCGGTTTTCTATTTTGAAAAATTATCATGGATATAGAGGGCTTCAGAATGGTATTTTATGTACATCAAAATGACAATCGGTTTAGTTAAGAAGTTTCTAAGTATCGCCGATGGTTATGTATAGATCTATATTTTCACTCTTGTTTATGTAATGCCATTCCTATTCTTTTTAATCTTTATTTATTTTATTTTGAATGAAAAAACAATAATAAATTACAATTAAACTAAAAACTAAATTAAAAATCTAAATGTGGTCCATGTGGCATGGTGCCAAGAACACTGGCTGCATTCACACTCTGAATAGCTACTGCAATCCTCTTCGCTAGATATGAGCCAGCACTCTTGTTACCAGGGGCGTTAAAAAGCCGAGGGGTTATTTTTTTAATAAATTTTGATTTGTTTTATAATGGGTAATTATCTATGTCTGTAAATAATCGTTTCGTCGGAATCATTTCTTTTGCCCGAATACTCCAAGTATTTTAAAATAGGGCTGAAAGGTAATTTTGTGTAAAACTAGACAATTTTATGCTGAGACAATCAATAGGTACCTACTGTCTGTCAGTCATACATTAAGTACAATAGGTATTTATAAAAATACAGATGTTAAATAGTTCAAAGTATGTAGCTCTGTAACCTAGCTCGGGTTAATAACCAAGTTTATCTAATGTAACAATATTTACTAAAAAAAATGTAGAGTTGGTTATGGGATAAGACGATTGAATAAAGTCAGTAAAAAAAGACATCTTTTGTTACACGATACTGTTGGAACGAAAACGTGGGGGGGAGATAGTGTTCATATGATTATTTTTATGAAGGTAATTACGTGTTGTCGCGTGTCTACGTCGTCTACGAACAGGGGATAGGGGTGTCATCTAAATATTATATTGAAAAAATATATATAGCAGTTTATTAGACATAAAACCGGTATAGAAAAACACATCTTATGTCGCGGGGCATTGTCGAGACGAACGAGGGCGGGAGATAGTGTTGATGTGATTATTTTTATGTAATTACATGTTGTTGCGTGTATACGGAGAGGGACAGGGGTGTCAGCTAGGAGATATTATAAATAATTTTTCTTAAGGATATTATGTGATAATTCTCCAAAACTTCGAAGCAATAACGTCTGAAGGCTATTAATTGTACAATCATCGTAAAAGGTCTGTAAAGCTTTATCTAATACGAAAAACAAAACAAAAAAACCAGTGAGATTTTTTTCTGAACTTTTGAGCGAAGATACTATTATTGTAAGTAGGTTATTACGCGTACAAAGGATTTTCAGCCAGATATATTATAAATGATTTGCTTCTACGATAAATATTATTTGACAGTTATATGCAACCCTTATGCTAGTTAAGTGTCCTCAGGAGGCGCGTTCGTAAATCGTGTTATTCACAATTTGCTCTAGTATAATGAACACTAAAGAATATTCTTTAGTGCTGTGTAAAACTATATACAACATGGAAGGTACATATTCGTAATAAATCGATCCACATATATATGTATGATGATAATAAAATAACAGTAAAAAGAAACAATAAAATATTTCGATATTCCCATACAAATTGCCCGCGCGGCTGCCCACTTCTGTATGGAAATGCCGAAATTTTTATTTCATTTTTGACTTGTACTTTTATTTCATATACTAAATAATGCTCTATGCATCTATGCATATCTATGCTTTAGTATAGACTAGAGCATTATATAGTATAATGAAATAACAATATGATTTATTACGGGTATGCCCCCCCACGTTGTAAATTAAGTATATTCTGAAACTATGTTAAGGGTGTGTCTTCAGTTCGTGTTCAGTGCATGAAACTAAAAAAACCAAGAGACATTTATTGAATTTAAAAAATAATTTTCACCATCCCACATAGTACATATCTGTACAGGATGGCGAAAATTATTTCTCGACCGATCAACTGATCCGAGTATCAATGAAAAACAAGTTTTCATTTTGGTCTTTTTTTGTCATTTATTTAACAGATAAATACTATTTCCCTAACAAAAAAAAACAGCCATGAAGAAAGCGAATCGAACTGCGGTTCATCAAACTCCGTTTGAATTGAATGGAGTCGTTCATTCTGCACTTGAAAAGAGTCGGTATCATTCGTCTGGCATCGATGGGGCTCATTTGTAAGGATCCGACCCTCCTGTATAATGAGGTAAATGAGATATGGCTGCGATTGCGGTAGGTTTCAGTAATCTACTTGTAAGTATACGCAGAGAAACCGGTTTTTCCTATTAGCATCACTTGTAAAAAATACTTCCGTACCGTTCTTTTAAAATTAAACAGACTTGTTCATTCAGCACTTTAGAAGAACTGGTATATCATTTGTCTGGCATCGATGGGCTTATTTGTAAGGATCCGAGCTCTCAATATGAGGTAAATGAAGTATGCCTTCGGCAATCATAAGAGTTAGTACTCGTACTCAAATACGTATTTTAAGTCTACATAAATACAATGCCGACATATATTTTTTTAAATGAGTATTATTTTTTATAAAAAAGTCATAGAAAGAAATCTCTCACTTTTTCGAGACTATAAGTACTTAGCTTGTTAAACGGTAAAAAAAAATAAGTTAAGGAACGCGCGGGTAAGATCATTGGTTTTACACGCTTCTAAAGACTACGGTAAACGTTTACCAGGTGGGCGCATGTTTGCCAACTTATTTGTGTAAAAAGGAAAGGTCGGAAGGAATGATATAAATGAGGCCAATTAGTGGTTTCTCTCTACGTAGGTGCTTATATAGATACACAGCAAACGAATGATACCGGTTCTTTAAAGCGTGGAATGAATGAGTCCTTTCGGTTCAAAGCGAATTTTAGGGAGTTAAATCGCGTTATCTTTAAAAATACTTGAATATTGTAATAATAACTATTTGATAATTTCTATCCTGGCCTGCGTAAGACATGAAAATACTAAGAGTATGGGTACCCATAGGTGATTATTGCTGTGCTGAGTTTAAGAAAGGTTTTTCACTATCTGATGAATGATAAGCCGTTTAAAACGAAGTGATGTGAATTTACAAATCAGCCCGATCAAACGGTTCCCATCACTAAAAGTAAAATGAACGATATCGGTTTCTTTCAAGTGTACAAGCCGACCCCCATTTCATTTAATCCTAGTTTGCTGAAGAGAACTTTAATTTTTTTATAACTTTTTTAAAGGAAATGTGTTCCTTTGACTAATTCGTGATTAGGCAACCATCAGAAGGAATGGGAATCGTTACAAATCTGAATAATGGGATTTCCATCAATATAAATAGAATGATACGATTTCTTCTAAATGTACTACCTAAAAGGAAGAGGTACTACTCTAATTAATCCGAATTTGATCCGGATTTGATGAACCGGAGTCTAAAATATTTTATAATGACTAGGTACTTTTGAGGGAAAGGTATTTCACTGAGTAATGAGTATTAATAAAAACCATCTGAATGAGATTAGTAATAATTGAGTCCAGTAAAGCGTAGGAAAAGGAAGTAAAATGAGACCCTTTATTTTCAAGTGGAACAAGTGCATTAATTTATCGTACATAAACACTCTATATAACGTGCCTGTCGCACACACGTTACTTTAACCTAAGTAAGAAGCAGTATCTTAGTTCAATAAACAACTTTGTACGTAAGGTGTTCAAATATATAATTTTTGAATAAGATTTGCCAAGTCGTGAAAACTTCCCACTTTAGACTTACGTGAACATTATTTAAACTAGTGACCAAGCAAAGTAATAGCTTAGGATTTTAGGTGTATCTATTTACGCGAAGGTATCTTGGTATCTACCTAAGAGTACTTACTTAATTAAATATTTGAACGCCACTTAAATTTGGAAATTTGTATACCTAATCCGGCATTCTATAGATTTCATAGGCATTCTATACAATGCCTGTTACGTTTACATTTAGGCGGCATTGCATAAAATCGGGATAACTAAATGAGTGGGATACGGATATAGAAATAATAATAATTATAATAATACTGTATTCGGATATGAAATTTTTTCGGATGATCCGCTAGTTTTGATATTATTTTTAAGGAATTTCAAAAGTACGTAGAAAAAAATGGTTTTATTAAATCTCGACGCAAAAAGAGAGGGGTGTTATAAGTTTAACGTGTCTGTCTGTGTATCTGTCTGTGGTATCGTAGCTCCTAAACGGATGAACCGATTTTCGTTTCTTTTTTTTTGTGTCATAGATAATTTTATCACAAGTGTTCTTAGCTATGTTTAATGAAAATCTTTTTAGCCGTTTGAAGATCATCAGCTCTTTTCTAGTTGATGAGGGGATCTGGCTAACTTCCTTATGATTCGAAATTTGGTACCGTATTAAACTTCAATGATATTGAAAGGATATGATAAGGTAACCATGTCCTGATCAGCCATTTGAAGATCATCAGTTCTTTTTGATTTATTTGTTACTATTCAGAGTTTATTTCTTATGTCGGGGGATTTTAATATTTATAATTTTACTTTTATATAAAGGTACCCATTTAGTAGACTATCCGGTTACCGTATCTCAAATTTTATATCGGATAGATTTTTATATCGGATATCCGATAGTTTCGGTTACGGTTATGTGTACCCTTAATATTCCTAATAAAATCCATCACATTCAATTTATCAAACAAGCTTCCGCCGTTATTTGGTCGACGACTTTTGTTAATGAATAAAATCATACAATATTTCTTGCCGGAGGCATAATTATCAAGTTTCTAGGTACATGCCTACTTTATTTTTGACAGTAGGTATTTAGACCTTGGCATGCGTGTAAATATTATTTATCTTTGATATCTATCATCTTCTTATGTAGGCTGTCTATTTAGGAAAAGATATCACTGCAAAATTATGATTTGTAAAATATGCTAAACCTCCTGAAGATTAAATACATTAACCCTGGGAGGGTTGACCGATTTAAATAAATATGCAAAGCGAAACTGAACGGATCTCATTTAGGTTTCTCGCCATTCCCTCGCTATTATAACGAAATTTTATTGGAAATTCAACAATGAAAAATAAAAGCGAAAATGTATCGGAAAGCGACGTGGGAAAGATTGTAAATTGGATTAGGTATTGGCGCATGGCTATTGGCTACCCTTTTGACGAGACAATAAAATATCCAAGTAAGTAATTCGATGAATATTTAAACGATTCCCATGTAGCTGATAGCCAGCCTAATGATTAGTTTAAGTAATTTTTACACGTTCGTATGTAAGGAAGTTTGGATGAATTTAGGTTAGAATAAACTGATTTGGACGTAGTTAAAAAATAAATAGGGCGCAAAAAGTATTTTAAATACAATTTACTTACATCATCATTTACTTACTACAAGAAAACATCATTTACACAAAAATAATTTTAAATTAAATTTAATGCAACCTAATAGCCTTTGCCGCTAAGGGTTATTTACACTATCCGATTTTTAGTTACTGTACTTAGCATCCTTACTAGGTTTCCAGTGATTACACTATCCTTACTCGCACCATTGGTTCAAATTTCAAATACGGAATCACTAAAGCAAACCGAAGCTGCGGTGACGAGTGAAAGCCATCTGCGAAGATTGGCGGCTCGCTGCAAGCCACTAGCTCCGCAGCTCGCGGACCGCCTCGCCGTTCCGCGCTAACCTGGGTCTGAATTACACTCTAGGCTCTAGACCAGAGGTTCCCAACCTTATTTTGTCAGACGCCCACTTTAAAAAATCAGTTATTTTGTAGCGCCCCCCATTTTTTTCACCATAAAAACCTGAATCACATATTTGTCTTGCCTGTAGTTTAATTCAACCTATATTCTAAACTAGACTTTTTTACAAGAGAGAGCAATAATAATACATACACCAGTACATTAGAGTATCTTTTATAAAAAAAATAACAATAATCAACATTGTTAATTTTAAATAAAAAAATAGCAATAATAATACAATTTTACAATAATAAAGAGTATCGGAAGTGGGGACCTCACCAGCGAAACTGTAAAACACGAAATTTTTTCAGTGTTTGATTCCTTTAACGATATAAATAGCGTTGTGAACGCATTAAATTACATTTTTGATAAATATTAATTACATTTTTAGTTTATACTTGTACAATAAAAAAGGATATAAATATGAACTAATAAATGGATGTTGTGTAGTAAGAGGATTTTAATTTCAGTGAATTTTAAAATATGAAATAGCTGAATTTATAAATCACTCATTGCTTAAATCACATCAGCGCCCCCCAACTTTATTCTGGGCCCGTTACCGCCCCCCTTAAAGCCTCCAGCGCCCACAAGGGGGCGTTATCGCCCACTTTGGGAAAGACTGCTCTAGACGGTCTAGGGGTACGGTAAACAAGACTACGTGAAGTAGGTTTTACTTTTACATCGATTCGTTTCTGTCACTGAGGCCTAATCTGATACCAGTGTTGGCAACTGACACACGAAAAAATAAAACAACTGAATCCTAATTGAAAGCTATTTTTTTTAGGACGAACAACACTTACGACATCATATGTGGCTTCAAAGAATTAAAAATTAGAAAATCAAATTTTATAGCACCCAATATTATAATACAATAAAACAAAATTGCGGATATTCAAAAATAAAGGTTACTGAAGGTTATACCTAGCAAATGTGTTATGAATGATGATGACATTCGAACAAATATTTTAGGAAAAGAAATGGAGTACCCGAACATACAATACAGTCATACCATACATAACACTCCTTCGAGCGCAGTCGGGTAAAAATATAGCTTCAAATCTATGCTAGTCAGTCCATTAGTACTCTGTCCATTAAATAACCCCGTGCATAATTTATGGGTTCCTTACAAATAATTAAAAAACGGAACCCTTATAAGATCACTCGTGCGTCTGTCTGTCCGTCCGTCTGTCACAGCCAATTCGCTCCGAATCTACTGGTTACTTGACCAAATCAAATGAAATTTGGTAGGATGGTGTAATCCTATAACCCAAACACAGATGTGCAAAGTAAATAAATATTATTAAAATAATGTTAGAGGGTCAAATGAGTGAAATTAAAGAAAAAAAAATTGCAAACCTTATTGTGTCATATATCAAATGAAAGGGGTCGTTATGAGCATCTCAAATATATTTTTGTTATTATTGTAAAATAAATAGTTCTGATTTTATTCATGAAAGGAGAGTAAAACACCATTAGATAGCGCTAGTAGTATTTAACTTGCGTCTTATTGTGAGGATTTTAAATATAATATTTTAGTACTAATTTAAAAACATTGGAATTGTACGGAACCCACTTCACGCGGGTTCAAATTGCATCGAACAAAGTAAAATTTATAAATTAATAAATGAAATCAAACAAACAACAAAATGAATAATTTCGTATCAATAAAATTACTTTAGCACTCAAACGACTAAACGCCACGCGCTATCCGCGCGTTGCCCAACATTCGGGTGTGCGGTGTGCGTGTGGATGGAGTGCTCCTTTTCCGAATGCATATGAACAAAACGTTAGGTTTTAGGACAAAATTGTGCAAACATCGTGACATAATTCAAAAAATTGTTCCTCCTATAGTCAAAAAGTTATAGTCGAAGAATTGGAACACTCATTGGAACACTTGGATAAAATCATATCTCATAAAGTACTACATCTGTGTAGAAAGTTTATATATGGAAAATTAAGACTTTATTTGTGTTATCGAATAACAGTTACATCAATAGATTTTAACGTTTTATTTAGATTTTATAAGGGTTAATTTGGAACACTCAATCCTCGTAATTGGAGAACGGAGTGTTCCTGAAATTTCCTATTCCGGCTGGATAAATTCGTAATGTTTTTTCGGTACAGTATAATAATAATTTAGAATGAATTTGTTCCATAAAAACCTTAACCATAAAAGCTCTGGTTCAAAAGCAAATTAAAATTTTATTATTTTTTTAATGTCCCTTATGAGTGTTCCATATTTTGACCATAATTTACTAAACCCAACGTCATATCAATACGGAACATATATCCAGAACTGTGCAAATGCAAGTACTAAAACTTGGCATTTTATTTATAAATGTAAGTTGGATGCTTTATAAATTATCAATATTTTAAAATTTCTAACGGAAATAATTGTGTAGGGTGTCCATACATTACAAAAGAAAAATATTCATGCGTACATAAGTAGGTATTTATTTTTAAATATTAACAAGAACACGTCACACATAAAACAATACAAATAAAATATAGATCACTATACCAAATCTGGTAATGCTAAATTGATATTTAGTATATTGTTTACAGATAAAAAGGTACGTTCTTCAGCACTTACTTACTCGTACTTGAAATAGTTGGAGTTAACTTATTACTTGTTAGTGGATAAACATCGATTTAGTTTTTGAATAAAAAATGACACTTTTGCGTTTTCCAAAAAAAGTTTATGGCCAAAGTCAAAAATTAAAAATAATGCGAAAAAACAGATCTTAAGGTTTGCAGCCCTGGGAATCCTGCGATTAATCAAAACCATTAAATTCATTTGATTCAAGTCTACGTTCAGGTGTTGGTAGTACTTCAAATTGACAGCAGCCATAACGTTCATTCCCTTTCAGACTCTGTCTCTTTCTATTTTGCTAGTATTATTTATAAGTATCATTATTCATGTTTTTCATTTAGTATTTATAATTATTTATTACTAGTAGGATAGAAAGAAACAGAGTTTTGGAGGAATATAGCTAATCTTGATCCAGATTGAATGTTTAATGGCTGCCTACGGATTGGCAACCCTGAACTCCCGGTATGTATCTCTATGAAACGGAACGGGGATTTCCCTGTAGATATTTTACGGACAACAGTATATTTTCTTTACTAGAGTTGTGGATAACCGCTTAAAAAAATTACACGTTACGGTATAATATTTCAATAACGATTTTTCTCACATATTTAATATTATAACATAGTTTTTATTCCTCTTACGTGATTAACGTTAACACCTAAAATATTCCTAAATACCATGCCATGTGATAATAAGTACGTTCCGCTAATAATACTCACAAAAAGTATTTTTTCGTTCGAGAGTGAGTAAACATATTTGGCTCATATATCTTGCTATCAGGCCAGCCAGCCTAGGCTAATGTGAGTTAATCTTTTACTTATTATTATATATTAACAAACACGGACACATTTGATTTATATTTATAATTATATTTAAATGTAAATCAAATATTTTCACGTTTTTTTTCCTATACTTTGAGTAATTAGGTGGGCCTCTAAGTAGTATTAGCCCAGGGGCCCCCTAAGCTCGCGGTCCAGCCCTGCGTCTATTCACGTAGCTCTAAAAATCACGAAGCCCTCAAATCTCACTATTTCGTAAAATGAGGGTCCATATCCTGAGCCAGTGAAAAAGCATTTTCCATGCTAAATTGTAGCGCTGCGATTACTCTCTCCTGACAAAGACACGCTTTGGCATCAGAGCGTTTGATTGAGACTAGTGGTGTTCAATAAAAGTGAGAATGACGCAATTATTTTTTATTAAATGTTATTTTATTCTTCGACGTAGACACCTTTCAGTCAAAAAGACATATCAAGTTTATACACTTGATATGTCCTTTGTATAAAGCTAAAATTCCCTTTCTAAAGAAATCTTCTTCCTGATCCCTTAAAAAATCGTGTACGGCGGCGACTACTGCGTCATCATCTTCAAATTTCTGGTCCCTGAGATGTTCCTTTGAAATAGGTAGAAATCATTAGGAGCGAGGTCCGGTGAATAGGGAGGATGTTTCATCAATCGAAATCACCTTTTTGAATTGCAACTATCGCAAATCTTGACTTGTGCGCGGAGGCGTTACTTGGTGAAACAAAACAACTTTGGCAAGTATGCCACGACGTTTCTTGCGTATTTCCTCGCGTAACTTTGCTATTTGTCCTGCGTACATAGTTTCCGTAATAGTGGCTCCATGATAAAGGTATTGGATCAATACCACCCTTTGGCTGTCCCAGAAAAGAGAGCCCATGTCACTATTCGAATCACCTTAAATTTCTTTGGTGTTGAAGATGAAAGTCTCTTCCAAGTCCTGGACAGTTTTTTTCTTTTCCGGGTCATAATAGTGAAGCCATGTTTCATCCATAGTTATGAATCGAGTCAAAATCGAGCAGGATGTTATTTTAACAAATACAAACAGCGTTGTGAAATTATTTGTCTCTCCAGTTGTTTGTTTCTGCGCGTCAGAAAGCATTCTGGGCACTCAGCGTGCTGACACTTTTTCATACCCAAATGGTCGGGTAAAGTATTATGGAGACGTCCTATCGAAATCTTTACTTCTTCAGCTATAAAACGAACAGTTACACGACGATCTGCCAAGACAATGTTTTTTTAATCATTTGTTCAGTCTGTACGCAATAAGAGGGGCGTCCCGTGCGTTGGTCGTCGTTAGTGAAGTTCTTCCTTGCGTGAACTCAGTCAGCACATCAACGCGCAACCGTAGAATATGGAATGGACCCCTAATGTTGCTCTCAAGTCTATAATTACCTGCTCCGAAGTATGTTTTTTCATGCAGAGATATTTTATTACCGCTCGAACTTCAATTTTATCCATTTATAAGAACACGTTCCGACACGGCGCAGGCGCAAACAAACAACAAAAAAAAAACGAAGGAAAATTGATTTACTTTTTTATTATCATTATATCTAATGTCTGAGCTTTGCCTGGCAGTATTTTTTTTCTTTCCAAGGAGAATGTATCGCATACTCTAATTGGGATTGTAACATAGAGCAACGCGAAACTTTACGATGCTAACCATGCTAACTGCGATTACACCTTCCTGTTTACCAAATAGGTTCCAATCGGATAGTGTAATAACCACTTTAGGTAGGTATACCTACCTACTTACTTTATTTAAGTACAAGACTCAAGGAGCAAAATTGGTGTCGCGAATCGCGATCACGTTATTGTCTCGCGTCGTTAAAGAGGCAATCTTCGCGTGCTAGTCGTAAATTGTCGGCCATGTGTAAAGCTTAGCTTAATCTCCGCGATTGTAATTTTTACCAGCATACTTGAGACGTAATCTCCTATTTCTTTGAGCGCTACGTAGGTAATATTTAATAGGAGCTTAGACGTAAGCTGAACGTATGCGAAATGATGATGGCGAAGTATCCGGGATCAAATGTTTCATAAATAAAAATATTCAGCGAAGTATAATAATATCTAGACACGCGGCAGCGTATCAGAGCCAAGTTCAAAGAAAGGAACTGGTGACGCAGCAGCCGTGTGTATAATATTTACACGAAACATTCGAGCTTCTTTTGACCCTTTCACAACTCGCAATCTATTTAACCTAAAACAAGAAATTTTGCACATACAATTTCTTCTAGCTTGTCTTGAATTCAAAATTTCAAGTTTAAAGAAAAGAATCGGTAAAACTCAAACAGCTATTATTAGATATAATAACGTTTAAATATCAAGAAAAATATAATTGATTCACTATTCCATAATCAAAATGAAACTTACTCATATGGTCTGGAAAGTTGATATTTGGTATCCACTATTACACGAACACAAAGGAAAAAATTAAAAAGCAGTGAATTTCGTAGATTTGTTTTTTCTCCAAAAAATCGATTTTGTGTGGTAACTAGCTTTTACCCGCGGCTTCGCTCGCGTAGGGGTGGAATTTATCAAAATCCTTTCTTAGGGGATGCCTACGTCATAGTAGCTTTATGCATGCAAAGTCTCAGCCCGATCGGTTTAAAATTGACAAAGTTCATACAAACTTTCATCCCCTATTTTATCCCCTATATATAGAAGATAGATGCGCCTATCAAAATTATAAGAGCAAAAATACCTTTTTTCTGGTTATTTCTAATACTGCTGTGCAAAAAGTAATAATACCTAAAACATAAATGTGAAAATGGGAGGCAAGTTCAAAATCCGTTAAAAGAATTGATATCTAAATGGCTGCCAAGTTCTGATGATTTTGAACTTGGCTCCCATTTTCACATTTATGTTTTTAGTGGGATAATAGGACACTGGGTGTAACTATACCAAGCAAACTAGTTAAAGTCAGTAATGTAACCTACCGTTATTAACGGTAGGTTACTTAACAAACTTAAACGGTCTGTTAATAGGGCATAGCTGTTAGTAAGTACTTAAATTGGCGACCTCTGTGGCCTATACATTTTGCAAGACTGTCCCACAGGAAGTCTCGGGTTCAATCCCCAGTCAGGTCAAGATGGAAAATGATCTTTTTCAGATTGACCAGGGTCTTGGATGTTTATCTTTATATATATATATATATATATATATATATATATATATATATATATATATATATATATATATATATATATATATATATATATATATATATATATATATATATATGTATTCGTTATAAAATATAGTATCGTTGACAGTATCCCTGGAAAGTTTGGTTTATAATTGATTCAGATTTATCTCAGAATACAGAATACAGAATATTATAGAGAAATTGAATCCTTAGGTAAATATTATACAATACATGAATGCACTTTATGTAATAAATGTTTAAATTATTTTATTAATAATAAGTTATGAATGAATGCGAACTTGTACGAAGGCAATAATTTTGTTTCATTGCGTCTCTAACCTAATTGAAGTCTCAGATTAAACTAGAATAAATCATCTGTTAAATATTTCGTTCAAATTAAACAAAGGTTAGTAGGCTGTTCTCTTGTAAACGTCTTTGCGGGAAACGAATGATAAATTCATCAACCTTCATTTGACCTTCATATAGAATACTGTCACTGTCAGATTCAGATGTCACATAACATTATTTGACATTGACATCATTTTAACATCGTGTTTTCAGCTGACTGATATTTTGAGTTGTTTACCTACATTTTATTATGAATACGTTATAATAAATAATGACCAATAGTCCAAGAGCCCG
Source organism: Acrobasis suavella (assembly GCA_943193695.1). NCBI lineage: Eukaryota > Metazoa > Arthropoda > Insecta > Lepidoptera > Pyralidae > Acrobasis > Acrobasis suavella. The sequence goes on from OW971928.1 coordinate 40,441,167, forward strand.
CTTCGGCTAGGCGCACATCATATTATAAAACCAGAAAGTTTGTCTGCGCACGTCACCAATACAGGTAAGAACGATGAGCGACTATGTAATTTGGGTAGTGGTTACTTTGACAGGTAACAGGTAACAAAGGTGTAAAAAAACAGCACCTTAAATACATTAAGATATAAAGCTCGGTTTTTTGATATTTTCTTTAGAATAAGTAATATTTAAAATGACGTCATCCATTGCCGGACACTTAGTATGGTTTCAACCCCCTGCCGGACACCCCCAAACTCTAAAAAATTGTAATTACACTTACGTTGTAGTATAAAAGCTGAATTTTATATATGTTTCTTGGGGGGCTATGAAAAGAAGTTACCCCAGTAGCCGGACAGTTTGAAAACTGTCCGCGTATATACTACAACGTAAGTGTAATTACAATTTTTTAGAGTTTGGTGCCAGAGGCCTTGAGTGTCCGCCGTAAGTGCGAGCGCGAGGGAATATATATTCAGGCGGGTTCTGAGTGAGATGTGAGTTTGCTCTATTGCTATCTTTAACTGCTTATTTTTTACTTACTCAATATTATATCTTAAACTATTTTTTATTCTTAACAAAAAATAAAAATACTAACTTAACAAAATAATTCCATAAAATTATTTTGACTAAAAAATACATGCAAAAAAAAATATCTAATAAAATTTTCATGGCTAAAAATAAAAAAACAAATCTAAAAAATTTATCCATAAATTTTTAGTTTCGTTAATATTTTTGAGTAATTCAAGTTTTGACTGTGTGAGGTAATAATATTGTTTATCGTAAGAAATCCAATGAACAAATATTTTTATTATATTCATAGCCATCTTATAGAAAGTAAAAAATATTCTTAATATTATTACAGAGTTAAAAAAATGTTATTGTATATAAAAAATGATTTAATAATTCTCAGAATTTTCATCGTTGTCGTCAATATTTTCACCATCTTCGTCACTACTACTCCAGTTCTCTTGATTGATGTCAATATCGCCTTCTTCGTCAGTTTCTGTAAAAATTTAAACAAGTTAATACAATTATGAATAATAATAAAATCATGTACATAATTTGACATAGTAATTACTTACCTGATAGAATTTCTAACGAATCACTGACATAATTTGGTAGCTGATCCCCTTCAAACCATTTAAATTGGTATTGGTTATTTTCTTGTACCCAACCATTATTTTCTGGCTTATATGTGGTTGGACATTTTAGGTGAGCATTGTTCCACATACAACATATATAATTTGCTCGTAAAAATTGTTGTAACAGTTCGCTTTTACAGGGTGGTAGATTGCTGGCGTCGAAATTCCGCAATTTTTTTCGGTCAAAAGCTTCGTTTACATCAGAGACCGTATATGAATCAATGAACATTTGAAGGCGCGCAGCATCAACATCAATTATATTACCGACATTGTATATGTTGCATATAAATTTCTGGACAATATTGAAAACGATTAATTCATTGTTACCGAATTTCATGAAAGCTTTCTGGTACTCCTGATGTTTTTTCAATATTTTGTAAGGTTTTAATTTTTCTTTTCTGAAAAATGCAGGATTGTAATCACATCCTGTGATTGCATGAAACCCAGGTAAGCTCCAACAAATAGATTCTCCCAACTGTGCGTGTATTTTGGTTAGGTCAACATATCTCAAGTTATTTCCAGTACCTGTAAGGATCTACACACATGAATCGTTTTTAAGATGATGCATGTTTCCAAGCATTATAGCAGCAATATCAGTATCAACACTTCTGATTACTATATTTGCTTGATAGTTGATGTTACACGCATGATATACTATCTGAGTATCTGCTTCCTCATGTTCTGGGCATGACAATTCTACATCTACACTTTTTCTAAGTTGCGACAGACTGGTATAATAGTTCAACACATAATACGGTGTAAACGACAGATGGTGCGCAGTAAAAGATCGCAATAGAGCAAACTCACCATCTCACTCAAACCCGCCTGAATATATATTGCCTCGCGCTCGCACTTACGGCGGACTCTCAAGGCCTCTGGCAAGGTGTAAAAAACCATGAAAACTGTCCGGCTACTTCTTTTCATAGCCCCCCAAGAAACATATATAAAATTCAGCTTTTATACTACAGCGTAAGTGTAATCACAATTTTTTAGAGTTTGGGGGTGTCCGGCAGGGGGTTGAAACCATACTAAGTGTCCGGCAATGGATGACGTCATTTTAAATATTATTCTAAAGAAAATATCAAAAAACCGAGCTTTGTATCTTAATGTATTTAAGGTGCTGTTTTTTTACACCTTTGTTACCTGTTACCTGTTACCTGTCAAAGTAACCACTACCCAAATTACATAGTCGCTCATCGTTCTTACCTGTATTGGTGACGTGCGCAGACAAACTTTCTGGTTTTATAATATGATGTGCGCCTAGCCGAAGCGGGCTCTTACTCTACAAAGTTACGAGTTTTTACTGCTGTAAACATTAAGTAATTATAAAGTTACATAATTAAAATTTATAATGTGATAAAGTAAAAAGCAGGTTCAAACACATTTTTTTTTAAAAAATTTACTTACCTGTAAAAGTATTTTGTATTTTCCTTTTACTATAAAATAAACAAATAACTACGTAAAATGTTCAAGCAGTAATTAATACCTAGTAGAATATTAAACCAAAATGTCACAGATATCTGAAGAATACATAAACAGTGTAGTAAACAACGTTGCAATCCAAAATAACCTAAAAGAGTGCCAGTATTCACGAGTAAATTTCGACAGCATCGCTCAAAATTACTTTGGCGTCCTCGTTCCTGTTGTGCTAAACGCGAAAAAGGACAATGAAGCTGTGAAGCTGGATGTAGTTCTAAAATTAGCTCCTACGGACGAACGGTACAGGGTTAGCGGTGCTGTCACGCAGTTCTTTTTGCGCGAAATATATGTCTACTCCGTCGTATTGGAAAAATATCGAATATTACAGCAAGACTTTCCACAGCTACTGCTATACGTAATGCCTAAGTGTTATTATATCTGCAAAGAATATAGCAATGAAGCTATTGCTATGGAAAATATGACTGTAGACGGCTATAAACCAAACATAACTCAAATTTTCCTGGACTTTGATCATATCACTGTATCTATACAATCTCTGGCAAAATTTCATGCGCTGTCCTTTATATTTAAAGAAAGAGATCCAACATTATATGAAGAGGCAATTAAAGTATGTTTACCGTTGACAGAAGCTACCAATAAAAGGTACATGGACATATTGACAGATAGATTAGAAAAAGCCTTGCAGAACCTAGAAAATACAAAGTATGTGCCAATGTTGATAAATTTAAAAGATAATTATGTAAAATTAGTTGAATCTGCATTCAAGAGGGCACAAAACACTTGTATTTGTCATGGAGATATTTGGAAAGAAAATATTCTTTTTAAGTATAAGGTAGAGTTTTATTGATTGATTTATCAATAACATATTTTCATATCCTTTTTCTTAATTTCATTCAACAACATTAAACAAATAAGCTAAATTGTGGAAAAATTCAAAACAATATTTAATAAGAAAGTTAAAGTCAAAATCATTTATTTATCTTATATACTTACATTTGTATCATATGATAATTGTAAATTTTTTATTCTGATTTCATGCTAGGTAGTTTTTGATGTCCATAGAGCAACACGGAACTTTCTGTGTTGTTCTAAGTTGATGTCAGATCATTTACTTAGGAAACTAACATTATATTTAAAAGAGGTTGAAATAATGTAAAATAGTTTTTATGAGATTTTTTTACCATATGTTGAGACGAAGATACTGGACTTTTCAGTCCTAATTGCCAATATTATTCACAATATTATTTTGTTACAGGGAAGCAAACCAACATCTTCTTGCCTCATCGACTACCAAACAGCTCGAACAATAAGCCCAGCATTTGATGCCCTCTACCTAATAATCAGCAGTACCAACACTGAGCTACGGCAAAAACACTATGAAGAATTGTTAAACATGTATTATGTGACTTTTTCTGCAGTTTTGACACAGGCAGGTTTGAGCCCAGACGGAACATACTCTTGGGATATGTTTAGATCTGATTTGAAGGTTGTTGGTCCGGCATGCTTTATTGTAGCCAACACTGCACTTTGGCTGTCAAACGGATTGCAGAAGGAAGGCCATGTTAGAAGTAAAAAGGCTTGGAGTACAGAAGAAGAGAAAATGGAGGCTGTGAGTAGGTATAAGAATGTTATTATAGGGATATTAGATGATTTTGTTGACTATGGCTACTTGAATTTGTAGAGGTATGGATATTTTTATTATGGACAAATTAATTTACTTTGTTAATTATTGTTGGTTAATAAATAAAATGAATATATCTTATATAGTTATATAAACTTTTTTAATTACTATTGGTTAGGTACCAATATCTTCCAAGGAGATCTCCTTGGAAGAACAAACTACTAAAGAAATAAACAGAAGAGTAGCAAATGGATGGAAAAAGTATTGGTCTTTGAAGGAAATTATGAAGTCGAATAAGCTCAGTCTGACAGTGAAAAGAAAAACTTTTAACACCTGCATACTCCCAGTCATTACCTACCGATGCAAGACATGGGCACTCACCAAACATCAAAGGGAAAAGCTGGAGCGCTGTCAAAAGGCCATGGAGAAAAGTATGACGGGTATAAGGAAACAAGACAAAGTAAGAAGCAGTGCGATAAGAAATAAGACAAAAGTAGCTGATATCCTTGATTGTATAGACTAACTGAAGTGGAGATGGTCCGGCCACATGATTAGAGACAAGCAACACAAATGGAGTACAGCCATCTCAGATTGGTACCCCAGAGATGGGAAACGCAACAGAGGTCGTCCAATAACGAGGTGGACAGATGACCTCAACCTCACGGCAGGACATCACTGGAGAAGGGTAGCGCGAGACGGAAAACAATGGAAAATGCTAGAGGAGGCCCATGCCAAGAGGCACACTGAATTACGCGACATTATCTAGAAAAAAAAAACTATCTGTTACAGTGCCAAACGTTTGAAATTCAGAATAAAGGGCTTATTATTATTATTAGGTACCAATATCTTAATCGTTAAATAACTCTTGATCATTGGAACCTTTTGACGGCTTCGTCTATCCTGTAAGGGATGAAGACATGATATTGTATAGTTGGGACTACTAATGACAACAATTGGGTATTTTCCTCGTCAAAACGAAATTATTTTGTACTAATCAGAAAATAAAACGTCGCAAAATAATGTCACTTGTCTATGAATATATCCATTTTAAAGTAATTTTAGATTAATTATTGCAGAAAAACTGTTAATAAGAGCGCTATTTGACTCCAAGAAACTATGACGTCATCTGCCTGTATTTCATACAAATCCAATACAAAATGTTTGTTTTGACATTTCGAAAAAAAGTTTACTTGTGGTAGAGCCACGCTACCGGCAAAACTCTGTTTTGCCAGTAGCATGAAAGGGCCAAACTCTCACAGAAAATCTTCTCTTCCTGAAAAGCTAGCAACGCTTCTGGTACACCCCTGGTGTTGCAGTTGTCCATGGGCAGCGGTGATCACTTACCATCAGGTGACCCGCTTGTTCGTTTGCCGCCCTATGGCATAAAAAAAAGTATCTGATTTGACTCGATGGAAAATAGCGTATTCTTTCAAAAAGTGGTGCTACTAGTATCCTTTACATTTTGTGGTTGTTATTACCATTTTTTATTTTACTTCGACCGCATAGTTTTATCATCATCATTATCTTAGCCCTTTTTCCGCCCACTGCTGAGCATAGGCCTCCCTTCGTCGACGTCACCCATCTCGGTCCTGTGCTGCTTTAATCCAGGTGCGACCCTTGACTACTATGTCGTCAACCCATCTCATTGCTATCCAGCAATCGCTAACCAGCAATGAGATGGGTTGACGACATAGTAGTCAAGGGTCGCACGTGGATTAAAGCAGCACAGGCGTCGGACATCCGTCCAACGCCTCTTTTACCCGCTCTGGGCCACCATTCGTTTAAAGCCCTACTCCACCTGCCATCATTCCGTCGAGCCAGGGTACGTTGTCGGATTACGGTGTTGGGAACACAATCCTGGCATGCTCCACGAGTCTCTGTGTGACTCTGAGTTTGTGCGTTGAGCTTAACGAGCCTCAATACACACTGTACAATATTGTTTTTATATTTCATCAGACTACTGCACAAACCTCACGAATCTACAAATCAGAATTCCCATACAACTGTTAAAAGCGAAAACAACTCGTTCCGCTCTGCATTCGACAGTACGACACTAATTGCATGAATTGAAAAAAAAAATCGTCGGAAGCTCGTATGTTTAAAATCCGATTCGGCGAGGCCAGCCTTATTCATTCTGTTACGGTTTCATTACGATGCACCGACCGGCGATTTCAGGTATCAATGGAAATTTTAGGGTTTCGTAGTCACAATTGCCGACTTTGGGTTCACGCGACTAAGAACGTCTGAAAAACTAATTTTCTTTTGAATTTGTATGATATTTTTACTTTTCCGTGTACATATTATAAGTTGATCGCCTATAACTTTGACGACCTCCGTGGTGTAGTGGTCACCATGCTAGTCCGCCGCCCGGGTTCGATCCCCGGTCAGGGTAAGTTGCAAAATGGCCTTTTTCAAATTGTCCTGGGTCTTGGGTGTTTATCTATATATGTATTTGTTATAAAATATACTATCGTTGAGTTAGAATCCCATAACACAAGTCTCGAACTTACTTTGGGGCTAGCTCAATCTGTGTAATTTGTCCCTATATATTTATTTATTATTATTTATTTTTAATTTGTAAACCCTACTTAGCTCTAAAAGTTTTCCTTTAAACTTTGTTATGTATACTACTGCCGTGAATTTTCTCACGTGTTCATATGCAACCGTTGCGCAGATAGAGGGGGAACACTTAACTCTAACATAAATTTGCACAAAGAAAAAATTCAGAAACAGATCCCTTAATCGAAAAGTGGTGTTCACAATCTCACAATGTTTTTGAAAGACCTATTTAACGATATCCTACAAGATGGGACAGTCGAGAAAAAAAAATTACTCCCTTTTTACACGTATTAGAGCAGCTTAAAAATGTTTTTCTTTTTCAAGATTTTTTTTTTACCACTTTTTTGGCAAGCAATACATACCCATGCCAAATTACAGCTTTCTAGATCTTCCCTAGGATCTTTTTGATTTTCACAAGGGATCTTCCGTTCCGATGGCAAGCGCCCTGATGGTCTGTCGCTGGTGCCATGGAGACAGGGCAAGTGTCTAGTCTGGGACGTATCCCAGACTTGTGTGGACACTTTCGCAGCTTCACACTTGCCTTCAATTTCGACCCGGAGTGCGGCAGCGGCGTGTACCTACAGCTGAGGCAAGCAAGAAACAACAATACGTGGGTCTGGGTGACAGTTATATATTTTTAACTTTTGCAGTGGATACAATGGGCCCTTGGGGCCCTGATGCTACTTACATTATTTCTTAAGGACATCAAGACGTGCCTCATTGAGGCAACTGGTGATCATAGAGCTGGCAGCTATTTCGCTCAGCGTGTAAGTATAGCGATTCAGCGAGGAAATGTTGACGGTATTCTGGGTACGTTGCGGTGCGTTAATGCGGTGCGTTAGAAGAAGTATTCTATTTGTAGTTCTTTTATTTATATACGTGTTGCTTTTTATGTAATTAATAAAAAAGATATACATATATAAGGGCTTTCTAGTACCTAATACTTAATGTGTCTGACTGAGTAGGACTGAGTTTCGACTGTCTGTCCATCCTGACCGCAGTCAGGACGGACAGACAGTCGAAACTATAACCTTGTTTACTACGGAACTCTAAAAAGAAAAGCCAATGAGCGCAGTCGAGCTCTGAAGTAGCACAGCATCGTTGTTATGGTAGTTCCTCGTAGTGGCGTAGAGGTCGCCACAGATACCGACCAGGAACGCTCTAAGCGCGTTTATGCCTCACATTCTTACTTACCCCTCATGGGTTAGAGGCATACAGCGCGCAGAATTATGGGAGGGTAAAATTTCTGTAATAATGTTCACAAATCATCTTAATGGAAATATGAATACGGAATCATGTCACATAGGAGAAAGCGCTTGTATTTTTCTTTACTTGTAAAATCATTGCTTTCTTTTGTGTTCGTAAGAATGTGCAAAACATACTTAGATAAGTTGGTAGAAATTCATAATCTTCCTTCTTAGCAGGACAAAAATAAAAATTCTGTGATACGATAAATTCTATTAAAAGTCCCATGTTTCAAAAAAAGTGCCAGAGCAGGCGGTAGGTTTTCGTGAATTCCTTTTCGTGTTTGCGGATTTTTTTAATTAATTGGTCCATCGCGCCTGCGGCTTATTACGGCCGCCCAATTATAATGTTTGAATTCCATTATTCAGTAAAACAGGTGGAATTTTTATTAATGACACAGGTACTCTGCCGTGTTTCATTACAAGGTAAAATTTATTTTCAAGATTTTTATTTCCATCTCTTATATAAGATACGTAGATACTAATTATATTTTTTAGTTATACTTTCGTCCTCACTTCGTCTATTTTATATGGATATAGGACCTCGACTCCGTGAGATAGGTGTTACATCCTCCGTATGTTAGTTAAAATGCTGACTGAGCAACCCTTCGGGTTTACTCAGCAACCCTTCTTCCTTAATAAGTCTCAGAGGAAGCTCCGGCAAGCAGTCCGTAAAGATCACTCTATCATTTAAACAAATCTTTATCCGTTTATTAGTGATTTTATATAAAGTGGCTATTTTAATGAAATATCTGCGCGGTGTTAAAATAGTTCTTTTTTAAAACATTTCTAAACTCCGCGTAAAATTTTGGTGGCAGCGGTGGGATCCGAAAAATCTAGTGCCTAAACCCGCAACCCGCTCCCGGATTCACCCCGGATCCTACAAATCCAAATAAATCAGTGCAGTGAAAAATGCAGTGAAGAAAGTGCAATTAAAAATTATAAAATTTCGTTGCAACTCATTCATCATCGTGAAAGATCCCGAAAGGGGTTATCCTACAGTGGTTGCATCCTGAGCCGCAACCCCTACCCTTGTCAGGCTGGAGAAGGACGCCCTACTCCAGCATTAAAAGGCATAGACCCACTTAGGCATAGAGGTCACTTCCAACTCAAACTAGACTTAAACGACAAGAAATCCTTATCTTTTAAATTCCATGTAGTAAAAAATATTAACCTACCATACGATGGTATAATAGGCACCGACCTATTAACTAAATTCTCTTGTAAAATTGACTATACCGGATTCGTTTGATTGATTTTAGCATATCCAGACTTCACACAACTCTTCCTCTTGACCTGTGATGCCTCTAACTATGCTATATCAGCTATTTTATCCCAAGGTCCTATTGGACAGGATCGTCCTATTGCCTGTGCGTCTCGCACGCTCAATTAAGCCGAATGCAACTACAGCGTGACCGAAAAGGAATGCTTAGCCGTAATCTTTGGAACTAAAACCTTTAGACCGTATATTTATGGTCACCGCTTCACTGTCGTCACTGACCATAAACCCTTGGAGTGATTATTCAAATGTAAAGACCCAGGATAACGCCTTATCCGTTGGCGTCTAAAATTAGAAGAATTCGAGTATGATATAAAATATAAAAAGGGTAAAATAAATTCAAATGCTGATGCACTTTCTAGATACCCGGTTAATTACGTTCAACCTGAAACTATTCCCACTGTAGAACCCAGAGTAAATGAAGAGCCTACTCCAGAACTCGATAGAGATCTCATGGATTTATTAATATCCCCGGCATTATTTAATCCAGGCGAGATAGATCAACCCTCTCCTTTTAATCTAAATGAAGATTCACTCTCATTACCGGATATCAACTCACCACTAGATCTCCTTGATAATAATGAAGACCTACCACCATTACCCGAATCTCTACTGCCTAATATTCCTGATACCCTTAGACACGAGATTGAAAACGAACCTAACAGAATCTCACCTGAAGTTGTCCCAGAACAAGTGACAAATCCTGACCCAGCTGTCTCACCTGAACAAATACTAGAAGAAACATCTCCCGAAAATATTCAAGATGATGCCACCCAGATACCATCTACCAGCAGTCAAGTAGATCTGACTGATGGAGATTATTCCATATTCCTAAAATTTTCAACCAACAAAAATAGTACCTTTAATACTCATATCCAGGAACATAATCAAAACATAATTAAATCAGAATGTGAGATCATTGTCATACCTACTTCTATCGACCTTGACGAATCTAATCCCTATGTACAATCCGTTTTGGAAATTATACCTGAAAGCTCTGAGATCCTAGATAAAAAACAACTTTAAATTCATTCATATCTTTCACTCATGGAGATAAATCATATTACCTACTCTTCTTCGAAGTATATCATTTTGATAAATCCTGTTATAAGGATATCTATGAAAGTCTCAAATCCCTCAGAAATGAACTAGTTGCAAAATTCAATTGACTAAAATATATAACATGTTGCTTTGTTTATTTAATAATACAGGAATTAAAATTCACGTGTATAAAGATAAAACCATATACCCATCTCCCTCGGAAGTCCCGAAAATCCTGAAAGAAAATCATAATATCCCCATTGCTGGACACCTCGGAATGAATCGCATGCCCAAACGAATCCAGGAGATGTTTTACTGGAAAAACATGCGAAGCGATGTAGAAGACTACGTAAAGAAGTGTCCACAATGTCAAACAAATAAAGCCCTTAGACAAATAAACCGTGCCCCTATGCAGATCACAAGTTCTTCAACTGAGCCTTGTCAGCGAATAGCCCTTGACATTGTCAGGCCATTGCTTGAAGCTGGACCTGCCAAACTTAAATACATCCTAACCATACAAGATGACCTTACAAAATTCTCTTCCGCATACCCAATCCGAAGTACTACTGCTGAGGAAACCAGTGAATGTTTATTACACTATATATCTATATTTGGGATCCCTAAAATGATTCTTACAGATCAAGGAACTAATTTCACTTCTGAACTCTTTAAGAAAACCTGTGAATTCCTTATAATAAAAAAAACCTATGGGCTTCTCCTTATCATCTGCAAACTCAAGGTGCCCTTGAGAGAAGTCACTCGACTCTCAAGGAATATCTTAGATCCTTCACGAATGAAGAACAAACAAATTGGCCCCGTTATATATACACCGCCATGTTTACATATAATACTACCACTCATTCAACAACTCACTTTACACCTTATGAACTAATGTTTGGATGCAAACCTGTAATCCCAACTTCTATATATGAAGAGTCTCCTGGAGCAACGTACCCTGATTATGTGCGTATGCTTCAAAATAGACTTAAATATTCTCGAGAAAAGGCTCTAGAATATATAAGAAAATCTAAGGAATCTTCCAAAACTTACTATGATTCACATTCTCGCTTGTCTAGTACAAAGTAGGTGACTATGTGTATCTGAAAAATCATTTAAGAATGCGTAAAGCACTCTCATCGCCTTGGAAAGGGCCTTATAAAGTATTTAGAATAAATGGTAATAATACACTTACCTATTATATACTATATCTACCTATTGATAAACCGGCGTCATATTACCCAGCACTTTGATCAAGTGAAACCTGCTAACGTTGGAGCAGACCTGTAAATAAATCCCTAAATATAAGTACTTACATATATAAATAAATAAGCAAGGTAACTTTCCTTTAGTTTATGTTAATTATAATTGTTATTTGCAGCTCAGCTCGAGGGCAATCTCATGGAGATTTCATCCAGCCAATTACCTCCAGCTCGGGCCTCTACTATGACTACCTAGGAAAATTAAAAATTAATAATGTTAAGTTGAAAATTGTTATACCAGTAGATATTTCATATTTCCGACCCCATATACAAAATATTAAACTTGCCTTTTCAAATTCATTCGAATTCAAATATATCTTTATTATCATAGGATATTTATAATATCTCTTAATAATCGTCACTTTGTTTTATTGCACAATAATTTCCTTAGGAGACACATCACGTCTGTGTTATGAATCACACACACCACAAACCATTACCGAATGTAACAGTTTAATACAACCACTCATGGCGCGATTTCAGGATATGAGCAGAGGTTTTATGTCTATCTCACACCTAATAGATAAGAGAACTAAACGTGCATGGATAGGAGGTATAGGTACAATATTTAAGCATATTTTCGGTACTTTAGATGAAAACGATGGTTTAAATTACGAACGAACAATAACTGCTGTACAAAACAATCAGAAACAATTAGCTTCACTTGTAAAAGAGAACATTTTAGTCACTACTTCAGTATTATCACGCTATAATGAAACTATACATGAAATAAGAGAAGATGAAGAAAATTTGAATGAAGCTATTAACGAACTCTCACTTAATATCGCAAATATCACCGAAATTACTAACGAACTACAATTAGCCTCTAATCTTAATAGAGTCTTTGATATGTTGGAAACCTCAATACTTACTCTTTCATTCTAATTAGAAGACATTATTAACAGCATACTATTTAGTAATCAAAATACTTTACATCCCGCAATTATAACACCTAATCAACTACATCAAGAGCTCGTTGATAACTACAGACATTTGCCCAGTGACTTTGAGCTGCCTGTAACTTTAGACATTAGTTCCGTGCATGTTATCTTAAGTATATCTAAGTTAGTGTGTTACTATGTTAATAATAAGATTATATTTGTTCTTCAAGTGCCGTTGGTAACTACAAGAGAATATGCATTATTTCATAATATAGCATTACCAACACCACATAATTCCAAGAAACCAAACTCGTTCATCCGATTGTACCTGACAAAAAATATATAGCAATGACCAAAGACAAAACATATTACTGTAGCCTCGATAACCTGGACGTTTGTAAACAAGTAAATGCGGAGACCTACATCTGTGACATCGAAAACGTGTACTCCATTGATACAAAACCAATTTGTGAAAGTGAACTATTATCAAAAGTGATCAGTGAAAAACCAGTACAGTGCATAACAAAAACAATATTAGGGACATTAGATATCTGGAAACCATTAATGAACAATAAATGGATTTACATACAATCAGCTCCTAACAAAATATCAATCGACTGTATTAACTCTATATTATATGAAACAAATATATATTAGGAACAGGAATACTGACTGTCCCTAAAAACTACATATGATACTATAAAAGTACCACCTTGATTCCAAAATATAATGTTCTAAATATAACTTCTCCTATTAACCATTTCCCGGATTTTAACTTGATCGGCGACACTTGTTGTAACCAAAATAAGATTAGTGTAATAAAATATGTACCCTGTACACCTACATAACATATATTTAGATGATATTAATTCTAAGAGTAATACCAAGATAAAATCTCTTTTGAATGACTTAGAAGCTATTGAACATCAAAGCCCACATATTGTTAAATATGGGACACATTATTCTCTAGTTATTATTGTACTTTTAATTTTAATACTTTCTTATCTAGTATACATTATTATTCAAAAACGTAAATCTGGCAGCAACCGTCCATTTCAACTTCCGTTCAAATTTAACAAGACACCTCAACCTACCCCAAATTTGTGGACACAACAGACGTACAAGACGATGCCATAGAAATGACAAGCCCCAATGCTCCTCTTAGAACTAAAGTTTAACAGAGACTTTGAATCAACCCCAAAGTCTCTTCTTAAAGGGGGAGGTGTTACATCCTCCGTATGTTAGTTAAAATACTGACTGAGCAACCCTTAGGGTTTACTCAGCAACCCTTCTTCCTTAATAAGTCTCAGAGGAAGCTCCGGCAAGCAGCCCGTGCCGAAATCTCTACCCTAGTGGTTGCCTAAAGATCACTCTATCATTTAACCAAATCTTTATCCGTTTATTAATGATTTTATATAAAGTGGCTATTTTAATTGAATATCTGCGCGGTGTTTAAATAGATTTTTTTTAAAACACTTCTAAACTTCTCCGCGTAACAGTTCGTAGTAGATAGGTCTAAGGAAATCAAAATAGTGACAGATTACTATTACATAAATTGATATGATTCCTTAGATGTTAGCCCATTCCTTCTAAAGACTTTTAGCAGATGGAGAGAAAAACGTAAGTGTTCTTTTCTCTTAGACTACTTAGCTGAATACCACTTGTTGGCTGCCTTCCGTTGTGTTTACTTAGCAAACGTTCACATATAGCAGAAATTGTGGTGCAGAGACAATGGACTCTCTCTCGTCCACCTGAATGGGGGAGTACTACTATTCTCTAAATTCATTATTCTGCGAGGTCGGTCCGCGGATTTTACATTATGCAACGGTTTGAGTGCGTCCGGTGCGAGTTTGTGTTGCCCGTAACGTAAACTACTGCGCCACAGTACAATTTAGTAAATCATTTTTAGGGTTCCGTACTCAAAGGGTAAAAACATGACCCTATTACTAAGACTCCGCTGTCCGTCCGTCTGTCTGTCACCAGGCTGTATCTTATGTATGAACCGTGATAGCTAGACAGTTGAAAATTTCACTGATGTATTTCTGTTGCTGCTAAAACAACAAATTCTAAAAACAGAATAAAAATAATATTAAGTATCTCATATAAAAAACGTGATGTTTTAAAGATAATGGTACGGAACCCTTCGTGCGCGAGTTCGACTCGCACTTGGCCGGTTATTGTACCTATAAGGCAGAGGTTCCCAAACTTATTTTGTCAAACGCCCACTTTAAAAAAATCAGTTATTTTGTAGCGCCCCCCATTTTTTTCACCATAAAAACCTGAATCACATATTTGTCTTGCCTGTAGTTTAATTCAACCTATATTCTAAACTAGACTTTTTTACAAGAGAGAGCAATAATAATACATACACCAGTACATTAGAGTATCTTTTATAAAAAAATAACAATAATCAACATTGTTAATTTTAAATAAAAAAATAGCAATAATAATACAATTTTACAATAATAAAGAGTATCGGAAGTGGGGACCTCACCTGCGAAACTTTAAAACACGAAATTTTTTCAGTGTTTGATTCCTTTAACGATATAAATAGCGTTGTGAACGCATTAAAATACATTTTTAATAAATATTAATTACAAAATGTAATTAATATTAGTTTATATTTGTACAATAAAAAAGGATATAAATATGAACTAATAAATGGATGTTGTGTAGTAAGAGGATTTTAATTTCAGTGAATTTTAAAATATGAAATAGCTGAAGTTATAAATCACTCATTGCTTAAATCACATCTGCGCCCCCCAACTTTATTCTGGGCCCGTTACCGCCCCCCTTAAAGCCTCCAGCGCCCACAAGGGGGCGTTATCGCCCACTTTGGGAAAGACTGCTATAAGGTAACCCAGCGCGAGTCGAGGAAATCTTGGTGAAATCCTACAGGCGATGAATGTGTGGCGTTATCCAAAGTTATCGAAAGGAAGTGAAAGGAAGTTGTTCAGATAAGCGTTGTACACCAAGTAGGTAACTGAATTGCTTATTATTCGATGGCTTCTAGACATTTTAACCGAATATTCTGATTCTACACGAAATACCTGATAACAACACCACAATTAGCTAAACCTGCAACGCTAGGACGTTGCTGAAGGCAGGATATCCTATCCTTGTCTCACACTTCATACGGCGGTCAGCCCTGGTGGGAAACTTCACAACTCTGGTGTTTGGCAATGGAGTGGAAATATCTACTATTTTTCTAAAAAATGTTTAGGTACAAGGTACTACTTAGGTATGGTATGAGAAAAATTTCTCAAAACCGTGGACTGCTGAAAGTATATAGAGTTCGACCACTCATAATATTGATAAGTTTTTAAATAGCTTCTATATGCGTGAAGGAACTTACTAGCGCATTTTTGTTATGGCTGTGGCTTCCCATAATGGATGCCAAAGGTTGGCTAAAACTGTGGGCCGCAGTAATAATATTTCGATGAACCTCATTTCGAGAGTGCTAGCAGATTTTGTATTTTTATTCAGTTTTACGAGTATTTCTTGATGAAACATGCATTCAAGACGGGTATTTTTTGTTTTCTATTATCGCAGCTACTTTTCTGTTGCGACTCAATTTTCTGCTATTCAGAATTTCTTTTAAAAAAATATTTGCAAAGCCTAGTCTTCCTTTTAGTGTGTGTAAATGGCAGACGCTGACGTCATACTTTTCATGTTGCCTAAAGGCAGCTGACATAGTTTGGCTACTGTCATAAATTATTACAGAGCCGCCATTAGCCAACGGCTTACAGTCCCTTATATGTTCCACATCTTGATCTTACCATGACCCC
This sequence comes from Acrobasis suavella, assembly GCA_943193695.1. Classification (NCBI taxonomy): domain Eukaryota; kingdom Metazoa; phylum Arthropoda; class Insecta; order Lepidoptera; family Pyralidae; genus Acrobasis; species Acrobasis suavella. The sequence goes on from OW971928.1 coordinate 40,457,436, forward strand.
TCCCCCCTGGGCTGGGTCCAGGACCTAGATGGACCACTTATTAAAATTGTTAAACATAAAGTTTTTAAACATTTTTGTCACAATATAGATTTTATGTACCTAAGTACCTTCAATATTTAATTAATTTAATATAATATTTTGTACAGCAATGGCAAACGCATTATTCGGGAACGAACGCATCGAAAATTTAAATTTTACCGCGCCACGGCCATTAGTTTGTCACTTAAATATATGTATTTTTAAGTACAGTAAGTTATTACGTACATTAATAAAATACCTACTTTTTAACTGTATCTATGAATATAAAAATTAAATTATGACTTCTTGTGACTTGATAACGACTCTGTGACTCCCCCCCCCTGGCACCAAAGTTGGATCCGCCCTTGGATCTTACTATAATAATTAATATTTCATACCACCAATCCATTTGTAGACATGGCGATGGCTTTGTGTCTGGTCGACATGGTTTTGTCAAAGGACGTCCCGTTTAAAAAATGTAACCCGTAGCCCATACTTTACGAAAACAAGCAATGAATACCTAAGTACTAACCGTTAGTAAACATTAATTCCGTTTGTTCGCTGTTATACAAAAGTTATTGTAATAAATTTCACATTAAAAGCAAAACTTTGCTCACCTTTGTTATCTGGAACTAACTAGAGTCATTAAAATAATAAAAGCGTCAAACTAAAGTAAGTAAGGACTGTTGTTTTCTTCCGGTAGGCGCATGTTTCTCGCCGTGAGAAATTTCTCATTGAACCATGATGACCTGAAGTGTGGATCACAGAGTACTTTTGTATATACTGAAATAGAGACCTATCTTCGCGGTGTGAAGCGGAAATAAATTTTGCAATGCATAACTAACGCCATCTGTTATTTTTAGTAAGGATTAGATATATATATCTATACCACGAAGCCGTCTATGGTATACCTACTTTATAGTTTACCTACGTATGATGTTTTTGTTTTGGGAGATAAACCTGCCATACTTCACAATGTTTATGTAATTACGCCAAAGAGATAATTAATGGAGATGGCAGTCACACAATATTTTGGATTATAAATAATTAAGTACATAAACAATGCGAAATAGGCTTAAAATAAAAGCCTTATTTAAAATGTAATGAAAATCAATTATATTATCAAATCACACGATCATCGCAGAATATACATGGTTGAAATGACAAAACATATCCAAAATATAACACAGTTCTATTTGTCTCAGCACATACTTTATATATTTAGTAAGTTTTCTTGATTTTTGTTTCACACCAAAGTTCACATCACAACATTACAAACTAGTACCTACAAGTTTAAAACTTTATCGGTGTTGCCATTTACAGATATAGAAATTGTACCAAGCCAAAATTGACGTTGATGTAATTTTACGGACATTTGTCTTTTTATGGTTTGTTAAATGTTTTTTTAGTTAAAATCATATTTATTGGTTTTATTTTCACCCTCATTTGTATCGAATTATATTTTTTATTATTATTAAAATCTACTATCGTTAAAAATGAGTAAGTAACTAGAGACATCTTTTCAAATTCTATTGAACTATTTAGTTACTTTTACTAGTTATGCCATCTGTTATTTCTAGTACGAACTTATATTATATGACCAAATAAAATGATCTTGGTTTATATAAGGATCATACAAAGATAGAATACATTTTGAATCGATATCATTATACATCATAATTTCCTACTTTGTTGTACTAACATTAACCCCTCTGGTGTGGATCCAGAATTTTTGTTTGAAGGGAGGGGCTTATATCTAATGAGGGAGGTTTTATCTGGATAAAGCAAACACTAAAAAGCACACCACAAGTGCTTGAGTCCCTTAGACCTCACTCTTTATCCGCTCCTGCTGACCAGTATGCATACGATTTTACGGATTGAACACGGTACTATACAATTTTCCAAGGTGTTTCCATAAGCATTTGAATGTAGATAGGTACATCAGCAATTGAACTACAGACCAAAAATAAGCTTATTATTTTAAGGAGCCCTTTCTAGATACCTACATATACTTATCTCGACGCAACACGAATGGCTATTACAGAGTTTCAGGGATCTTAAACTGCTGTTATTTTAGGTTAGTTTATTTTCTTAACAAAGTGTCCGTTACTTAGTTCGCTTGTAATTAACTGGAAATAAGTACGTCTTTAAGTACATACCTACAAGATCACTTATTCCTAAACTGCAACTATGTTCAACTAACTACTTATTTACACTGGTTTAAAACCATAAAAAGTAGGTATCTACAATGATATTTTCGGTTGATTACTTTCAAGCTGTTGGAATATCTGTTCGGTTTGGGCTAAATTAAAATACTATTTAACTGGTGAATTATGAAATTATATTGTTTTAACTTTGACTTGGAAGAAATATACGGTCTGATTCCTATCACAATGCAAGAGAGAAGAAGGATGACATAAGTGGGTGTTGCCAGATATAATACAAAAATAAAGATTGCTTTTTGCAATTAAAATAATATAAATCAACACGACCCTCAAAAATTAATCTCTTTTACAATAACAAGTCCCTGAACAGAGCATACATAACTTCCAAGTTGATCTGGGGAATTACAAATGATCCAACATTTGTTGCAGTAAAACCTAACCAGATAATTTCTTTCATTAAATTAGTTTCATAAACCAATTCCATTAATCAGTATATCATTTCTAAAATGTCAGTTATATATCTATCTTTATAATTTATAAATAACTAAATCAGTATAATATGTACTTAAACAATACATTATTGTAAACCCATGTTTACGCCTCATCGCAGGTAATGGTTTCGACTTTGTCAGTACATCTGCCAGTAGTTGACCTGTGGGAATGTAATATTTATTTTATTACATTTTCTTAGTCAGTGTACCTGTCAGTGGTTGACCTGTGGTAATGTAATTTTTTTTATTTTATTAAATTTTATCAACATGCTCTCTGTAAATATAAATTGATGTCGAATTTTGTCCGTTTATGATTAATCGGATTATTCGCAATGCTTTTACATATATTGTTAGTCTTTATATATTATAATAGGTATATCGAGATCAATATGCATACTTTTGGCTAAAGATTGAAGCCACTGGGCTTCCCTTATAGCTTCGTACAATGCCATGTACTAGCAGACTTTACAGTTGTTTCTCTGTACTCCAGGGTATTGAATATTTGCTCAAATAATTTAAAGAGACACCCAGTTGTACATTTACCGTAATTTTTATTATTTTCGCCCCAATACGGATTAATATTAGTATACTGTATAGTCACACCTTTCACGACTTGATTTTAAATCGACTGTGCCTTTTAAATACCTAAGCACTCTTTTAAGACATTGCTATGTTACATATTATTTGTGTACCTGCTTAGTATATTAACTAAGTGTTACTTTCAGGTTTAGTTCATAGCATTACATACATCAGACAACCTATGATATTACGACATGGAGCATTATATTTTTTATTAGAATTCTTAATAAGAAATCCTGTATGATAAATTTTCTTAGAACTACACTTTGATCTAACATTATTTCATAAACTATCATATCAAGTAATTTTAATACCAAGAAAAAAATTATATCTTTTATCTTACATCTTTATTTACTCATTAAATACATCTTAAAATTGTTTACAGTGTTTTTTTTATTTGCACTTACTATCACCAAAATATCTACATATAATACCACTCATAAAGTAACATGAATATGCTTATACATCTATCAACTGATGAATTCCGAAAGCATCTTTTTTTTTAAGTACCGAAACTTTAAACTAGCAACTAGCAGCCTGCTTCAACCCGTATATGCTTTATTCAGTTTGCAAACATATCAGATTTAAGATCTGACAGGTAATAATTATCAGGTTTATCTTCTACTACTCTATAAATCTGATAATCATTTACTGACAGATCTAAAATCAGGTATGCCTTATACCTGATTTTAGACCTGTCAGTAAATGATTATCAGATTTATAGAGCTTATCTGATTTTAGAGCTGACAGTTTTATCAGATTTATAGAGCTTATCTGATTTTACATCTGACAGTTTTATCAGATTTATAGAGCTTATCTGATTTTAGAGCTGACAGTTTTATCAGATTTATAGAGCTTATCTGATTTTAGATCTGCCAGTTTTATCAGCTTTTTTTTTGACTATTTAAAATCAGATTTAATAATTATTTTTTTTTACTTTTTTATCTCTTTTCTTTTTTTTTTTACAGAGCTTATCTGATTTGAGCTCTTATATTTTTATCTGACAGTCTTATCAGTTTTTTTATGTATTTTTTTTAACTTTTTCATTTTATTTATATAGCTTATCTGACTTTTAATCTGTCAGTTAATAATTATCAGATTCTTTTTTTGCTTGAGAGCTCATCTGATTTTTAATGTGTCAGTTAATAATATCAGATTCTGTCTATTTTTTGTTATGGAGCTTATCTGATTTTTAATGTCAGTTAATAATTAACAGTTTTTTTTTATTTATTTTTTTATGAAGCTGATTTCTAGTCTGTCAGTTAAAAATTATTAGATTTTTTTATGGAACTTATCTGAAGTTCAATCTGTCAGTTAATAATCTTTTATAATTCGCTAGAAGAGGAAACTGTCAAATAACAGAAAAAGGATGCACATACACCCACGTGATGTCACTGTCATTAGGTGTCACGCTTATGAAAGAGATAGTGAGATGTCCCCACCAAGCTCTAATATTTAAAATGATAATTGCTGCCTCATTTAATAACCAATTTACTTTCTATTTAAAAAAAAAAACGGTATCTTGTTAGTGTTATTTGTTATTAGTTTAAAATATTGTCCAAAAACAAACTAAGTCAAATAGCTTATTTGGATTCCAAACTTAATACCCGTTTGGTTCATATCATACAAGAACACCTTTCTTTGACTTTACATCGAATCTTGTTTTAAGAACTCGTCTTATCATGCACATAATCCATTGAACCAAACACATTCAAATATATTTAATAAATTAAGTTCTTTTTTATTTTATTTATTTAATATACTGTATTTGAAACGGTGGTTTAGGTGATTTAGTTTTAACTAAGAAACAGCAGTTAAAATAGTCTCACTTCAAAAATACTTATTCTAGACTTGCACCGTCAACCATACAACGAGATTCCTCAGCAATAGTTTTTACCAATGTTTTTTAAAACACCTTTTTCAACTGATAAGTGGTAAGTACTATGCCCGTTTCAACACAATAATTTTTATTTCGATGGATACACATTCCCCACCGTTATCACAATAAACTATTTTTGAATTTAATTGGCTTAGCTTTTATTTAGCAACCAAATCTTTAAGGAGCAGGGAAAACTTCTGACTTATTTGTCAATAGATACATAACACACAGTAGGAATAAATTGGTAAACAAACAAAATAAAATTATTCTTGTTGATTGTTGAAGGAGTGATTGGACTACACACATCGGAATGTACAACATATAATGGTTGGTTGTTCAGTTCTTGTTAATTGAACGTTAGTCTACTCTGTTCCCCATATATACAAGCATTACATATATTGTCACTCGGTACCACTTTGTTGATTTGATCAATGACATATCTACCGTTTTATAATCTATCAACTTTACAAAAATTATTTTTACTCACGTGGCCTAGGTGCTGATGGCATATATCAATTTTATTAGAACCAACACAATAGGTATACACTTGAAAAACAGTGTGGTACACATTCTTGATGCCACAAAATCGAAAACAATGAAATTGTTTACTGACATACCTTTCATTATTATTTTATCGTCTTTATGTTTCGGTGCCTCGTCTGCCGGCCTGTTGCATCTTTGAGACTGATAGCAAATTGTATAGTACCTCGGGGCAAAAAAAAATACGCTTTTTAGTGTTCCACCAATATCCATGTTGTTGGTCACATGATATATTTCCTTTTGGTGCCTGCATGTTGCTGGTAACATGCAAATTTTTCCTTTTTGGTGTCTGAAATAAATTCACAGTGTTTAGCAATTGAAATATTTTAAGGAATGTAAAGAAAATACTTCTCTGTTGGTATGTGTTTCAATAAACCAAAATCCAATAAATTGCGATTTTATTTTTGCTTCCATCAAATTGGCCTGAAAAGCAAACCATGAAAAAAATCTGTTGATGACGTAGTTGGTTGTTTCATCTCGTTTACTTGAACTGTTCTTGTTCTGTCCGTAGTTTTCTGCTGATTGTTTTTTAAATAGTACCAATCATTTGGAAGGTTATTATATTCGCCGTTATTTGTTTTTAAGCCCAACAATGTTCCTTAACGCCAACTGGGTTGCGATACTTTTGCGTTTGTGAAGAATTTCCAAACTGCACAAAATAACCTTCACCGCAAAATATTTTTTCGCAACTTGCATTATTGGGCTACTATCAATTATATCTAACACATTTAATGCACTTAGTAGGTAATTCGTGGGATGCGGGCGTTTCGAAAAGTTTTATTTTAACCGTTAAATGGTTTTATATTTCTGTTGGATTTTTACGAAAAGATATTTTTCGTAGTTAGATGTTTAAAATGATTTATACGTGTCTGGGTTCATAACCTATTGGAATATCTGTTCGGTTTGGGCTAAATTAAAATACTATTTAACTGGTGAAGTATGAAATTATATCTGATTCCTATCACAATGCAAGAGAGAAGAAGGATGACATAAGTGGGTGTTGCCAGCACCAAAAGGTTGCCAGATATAATACAAAAATAAAGATTGATTTTTGCAATTAAAATAATATAAATCAACACAAGCACATAAAAATTGATATTGTGGGATAAGCTAAAAGAAACCACAGAAGAAACAATAAAATATATTGAAATTTTTCTTTATAAAAAATACAACATATACTTGTCTGTATGTAATAAAGACGCCTAATTTTTACAGGTCAAATAAAAATTAAAAAACACTCATTCCAAATTGAATATGCGTCACTTCTTTTCTTACGTGCCAGTCTCATAATTATACTACACTTACACTTTCACGTAGTATCCCTAACGAGGCAGACATAGCCCAGAGCTGTAAAACCAGAGGCCACGTTTGGGTGTGAAGTGAAGGGAAACTTCACACACAGGAATAGCCAAACTAGCACCTCTTATCTTAAATATGCTTATCTAATTATGTTTCTATTTGGCTCAAGATGGATGCCATTCCTTCAAAACGTTCGGCTAAACAATTATGTATAGCGTTCGCGCTAATAAAGAGCAAAAAAAAATTATGAGTTAAGAAATATATTTTCCTCCTGACCTAAACAAGTTGGAAGCTTAAATAAGTTATTCAAATTAAATCGCAAACCGCATTCAATACACCGCAATGTTGGCATTTTCCCATTTCCCTCTATTTTTATTAATTCTGCGGAAGAGAAACACTTCTGCAGTAAATTACCTCGAGCGGCGGAGTTTACCTTAATCGGCGCTTAAGTGCCTTTAAGTCTTACATTTCTGACTACAAACTGCTTCTTGTGGCAGCCTGCCAACACCTGGAAGTTTATTTCTGCGCTTAGTACTTATTTATCGAAACCAACGTTGAAGTAGGTTGTTTTTCGAATATTGATTTCAATTTTAATCATAGTTTTTAAGAGAATATCTATCTATGAGTAGGTAACTCACTTACTCGTATTATTATGTTGAAATTTATGGCAAAAACTTAAAAAAATTTCAAACCATTTCATGATTTCAACCTCACGATGTCCCCTGTTGACTGTCTTGGGGTAGATAGAGCCAAGAGTTGGACAAAATAACGCTTGATGTACCTACATATTATATTTATTGTTTGTTTTTCGTGTGTGAGTCGTCGGTGTCAGATTTTTCAAACAGCCTAAATTCATCTGGGATAGCTATACGACTGCCATGTGCTTAATCACTAGGGCTAACGGTTTAATGTACTTTTTAGCCAACTGCGTCAGAAGGACGGTTATGTTTTTCGAGTGACTGCGTATGTATGTAACGGCTTGATGGATTTAACCTTGGGAGGTGTTGATAGGTTCGTCTCAATTCTAAAAGTGACATTGGGTATATAAAAAAACGCCCAAGTGCGAGTCGGATTCGCGCACGAAAGGGTTCTGTACCATTATCTATAAAAAATCACGTTGTTTTGTTTTATGGGAGCCACTTAAATATTTATTTGATTCTGTTTTTAGTATTTGTTGTTACAGCGGCAACAGAAATACATCATGTGTGAAAATTTCAACTGTTTAGCTTTACGGTTTATATGATGCAGCCTGGTGGCAGACAGACAGACAGACGGATAGAAATAGAAGTCTTAGAAAAAGAATTTCCTTTTTTGTGGATACGGGACCCTACAAATTGAATAAAGCCAAAATAGCACATTTTTAGATGTTTTTCATCGGGGTTTCATTTCAGTCGGGTTTTTAAGGTTCCGTAGCAAACAAGGAACCCTTCTAGTTTCGCCATGTCTGTCATTCTGTCTGTCTGTCCGTCCGCGGTTTTTCTCAGAGACTATTAGTGCTAAAGAAAGCTGTAATATGGCATGGGTTTGTATATCAATCACGCCAACAAAGTGGTAAAATAAAATCTCAAAACGTTTTTTTTTTGGTAAAGCTCCCATACATGTTAAGTACGAAGATTTTTTTTCTTGACTAACTCATGTGGTGTGGCGTGTCGTTAAATGGTCTTTCAAAAATATTATCCGTCTTATTATAAAACCCAGACTAACTTTGTTACTAGGTTTAAACCATTATCCGACCAAATCAAGTTGACATTTACTAATATCATACCATCTCACCTGTCAATGTCAACTTCATTTTGGGTGGATAATGGTTTAAACCTTGTAACAAAGTTAGTCTTGGTTTTATAATAAGACGGTGTGAGTTTGCAAACATCATTTTTCGATTTATGCATATTTTTGTTTGACAGTGTCCCTCCCCTCTATCAGCTAAACGGTTAATTTCGGACACGTAAAAAAATCACGGCAATATTATATACTTACATATAATGCAGGTAAAAGGAAAACTATAAGTTATCCTTTTAACTTCGTTATATGTAGGGAGAGCTAAGGAGGGTTTACAAATTAAAGTTATTTTTTTTAAATAATAAGATACTTGTCTATGCTCGAGATATTTTATGCCAGAATTAATCACTAATCTAAGTGCGCGTCACGCTCGGTGAACACACGAAAGCGCTAGTAATGTCTAGAGATGGGTGAGGGCAAAAACAAATTGGGCATAATAATTGTAATAAATACCTGATCGCTGGGCAGAAACAAATAATTGAATTTTAGTAAAAAGAAGCAGGAACTTAATCGTGGTTTTGTGTATCATAACTATAATCAAATAATTTGGTCATAAAATTATCACAGTCACGTGAAATCACAATAAATCTAGCTTCTTCTAATAAATTCTAGTTTTCAAGCGCTCGCGTTGCGTCGACTTGATGGGACAGCCGAAAGAGTGATATTTTGCCTACCCTAACTAAGTTATTAAACATCATTTTCTTGTGTTTTATTGTCAATTTATTATCTTTATCTTAAGGGGCTACCTGAATTTTTCGGGGTCCAGTGCTGCTCCCTTTTGAAATAAATCATTTGAAAAGAAACGGAGATATCATTTAAAATTTGGTTTTGATCAGATCCTGGATAACCTTTCAAACTATTTAATGACCTACTGTTTACATTTTTAAGTAAGAACGTGAAGCTTTTCTACGCACATACGCCAAAAAGTGGCCGTTTTTCGCAATTGTGCGTAGAAAAGCTTCACGTTCTCACTTTGAACTGTAAACAATAGTTCATAAAATAGTTTGGAGGGTTATCTAGGGTCTGATCAAGACAAAATTTTAAATGATGTCTCCGTTTCCGATCTAATGATTTATTTCAATTTCAGGTAGCCCCTTAATATAATTATGTTTTGTGCACACTCAAATGTAGCTATTTAAAAAAAAAGTAAACAAAACATCTGTAAATGTTTTTGCCCTGGCAATGGACATTTATTCGGCATATACGGACATTTATGGGGCATTTATGCAATGCGACCAGTATGCCCGGGCACAAACCCATCACTGGTAATGCCTAATCATGACGAGCTATTCGACACCAAACTGCAATGTGGTTAAAACGCGGCACGCTGAACATTTCCTTTAATTCTAGTCTCATAGGTAGAACTGAGAATATGGATATCAATGACACTATCTACGCAATTAGCTGGCTCGTATTATAAATGGGTAGTCGATTGCATCTGCATTTTAGATTGGCATCCGTGCCCGTTGCGGCTGCCCAGAGCTTAGAGTTCCAGAGCGTCCGATTCATTTCAATTATTTCGTTATTAACGTCTTTAGGTATGAACCAATGTAATGACATTTCTGAGCGTTATTGACTAAAATTATCTGTTATTGTTTTTGGTACCGTCTTTTTTTTCCTTTAGGTACTCATCAAGGAGTAAACAGAGTTAAATTACAGATCTAACTTAGTAAGTTTACGTGTGTAAGATTGAAAATGGGAATCATAAACAGTGACATGGGAATGATTAGACCCAGTTATTTTGTTGCACAGACGTCACATTTTTGTAGAGATTGAAACATTTAATTTGTCGACTCTATATTGATATTATCAGACTTCATCCGACAATTTAATACTAACCTGTGTTTGGTGTCGTTTTCGAACAATAAATACTAAGAAATAATTTTTGGAATACCACCAACTTACGATAAAATGTTCTGGTCCTTTATATCTTTTTATCTCCATTATTAAACTTGATGCCTATTCACTATCGGCTTATTATTACGTAAAAGTATTCAAATTCATACAAATAATTATATATCAAATACCTAACAACAACAAATAACCTAAAACTTCTGTAATTACTTGAATCAAAGAGAAAAATTGCGCTTTTTTAATTATACTTATTTCTTTTTCCGAAGCGAAGAAAATATTTTTTTTTTCCTACATTCATCCATGTTGATGACAAATGTATCCCAAATTTAAAAATCACGACGTCTGTGCCAATTATTTTTTATATAAAAACAAAATTCTTCTTTTTTTTTTGTTGCACTGCGTACATTATTTTTGATTCTACATAGATAACACTCGTGTTCAGTTTTCAAATTGGTTTTAATCCCTAGAGATTTTCTTTTTCACGTTTTAGTCTCGAGAGAATAATCAGTAACTTGAGCTCCATATGTTTTGGGATGAAAACGTCGTTTTTTAAGTAGATAAGATAAAAAAAAAATTATGTCTTCGTCAGTCTTGGAAGAAATCCTTTATTTAGTATATTCCTTAACGTCTATTATTTCAGAGTCATCGCGCTTCCCACTCCAGTTAATTTAAATGACACCATTCAAACTCACATGTAGCCGACTTGGAGTAGCAACTTGTATGTAATCTGAGCTTGACTGCCTACTTGCCGACGAGATTGCGGATGATACTCATTGAAGTAAATCTGTGGACAACTAGTTTACTAGATACGTACGAAATTAAAAATACCCAATAAGTCTGTACTGTACCCCTAAAATAATGGTGCCATCAAATACTTTATTACAATCGAGCAAATTAATAGTAAAATCTGTGGTAGCGACCAGTAAAAGTAGGCTTTAGTGAGATAAAAAAAAATTGTTTACGTCCTTATGGTTACATTTCTTGATAATATATTTTTTGTATATATGTATATATATATATATATATATATATATATATATATATACTTAAAGATCATCATACCGGTAACAGGAAGTCAACAGCTGTACATAGGTTGCTGTACATGAGGACAAAACATTTCTAAAATTAACAATCGGAATAACTTTTCCTGCAAGCTTAATATCATACGATTATTTTATCGGGCAAGCCAGAAAAAATAATAAATGTGAATCGCCATGCCAATTGACAATTAACCAAACGTATTACGTCAGTTTATACTCGCATGAAACGTTGATTAACTAACCTCTAACGACTAAGAGTAGTATTGCTTTTTCATTACCGCTAGCGCCACATCCAGCGATCTAAATTATCAAGACTCGTTTAGCCTCCTCCTGCAAAGGCCCTATACCACACAGGGCGCCCAATATTGAGTACTATAGATTCTTAAAAATCGATTTATCTATTTCTAATAGATACAAAGTAGCAGCTACTTATTTGACATACAGAAACGAATAGAATAAAATTAAATGTTACCACGTTTCCGACCACAGACCAGAAGTCTCAGACAGTAGAGTAATGGCAGACCCAGGGATCGACCCCGGGACCTCCGTCCGTCATATAGGTATGAGTATTTTATAAGATTTCCTAGCTTAATTAGTTACCTAGGTACTTTAATTATAATCCCAAATAATCCCAAAGGAACCGCATGTTTTTCCGAAAAAAGTGTCCTATGTGTTTTATATAATATTATATTATGTACTCTACGTATAATATCCAGGTAATAAGCCACAGTAATGTGCTATCTACATGCCATATTTCATTCCAATCCTTTCAGCTGTTTTGACGTAAAATCGGAACAAACACTTATACATCCATAAAAACTTTCCCATTTAAGGACACCTAGTACAACTTGGTACGTAGCGGTGTTTCAATCAGCCCGCGGTGCGTGCGTGCTCTCCCAGCAGCCTCCCAGATTACGAGAGCTCTGCGATAAACTGAGTTCTACGCCTTCTAATGTTATCTATCATCTATCTACTTTCGCGACTTCACGCGGGTATGTTCACTCGGATCATATTTTAAGAATTTAAAGTATCGTATCTAACGTTAAAATTTTGATCTTAGTCTCACATTGATCTATTGAGGCTACCATCTCGTATAAGGAGAACCATCTCGTATGAGGAAATAGCTGCAAAGGTATAAAGCAGTAGTTCAAAATCTCTCAGAATTGCACTAGTGTAGCGGGAGAGTATAAAATGAATTTAGTAAAATCATGATATACCGCATCCTTATTGTCTATTTTATGTTTTATTTTGAAAAGAGCGCGATTAGCTACCTAACCCGTTAAAAGGTAAGTCTATTTTTCATGTTAAATTTTTATGTTCTAATCGAATAACATTTGTTAAATTTTAACCACCTGCTTCTGTAGCACCACCACAATTTTGCGCCTTTTAATGGACACATTTGGATACAAATAGATGGTTCAGCTTACATCTACTGTCCATACTTTGATCGATCGTATTATCCTAACTGCCATGTTTCAAATACTCTAGGAATATATGTAAATACATTCTTATAAAAGATGTGAAAAGTCGTAGATGTTTTTTAGTTTGTTTTTAACCACCTACATGTTTTAAAAATAATTACGTACTTATATAAATAATATTTTGAAACCGTTTTGTGATCAATTTTAAGCCATTAAGTATTAGTTTCTTCTTAAAATTAATCGAAAAACCAATTCGAAAACAAGTGGAATTTGTCCATTAAGTAATAGATCTTATGAGTTCATAAAATTACATTTTAATATAAATGTAGGTTACAAAGTTTATTAACGCGATAAGCGTAGGAAGAGACGGATAAGCGTGGTACTCGTATAAAACCATGTATTTTGCCTTAATAAACCTATACGAATAAGGGTTGTTGATATTCGAGGTAATCGAGAGGCTTTTTTGCTGAGTAACGCGTTCGTAAACGTTTTGTATTAAACTTCGTATGAGTGTTCAAATACTCTTACAGATTTGCTATCAAAATATGATATTGCTCATGATTGTTAATATTAAAAATGAATATTTGCCAATATGAAGACGATATTATATTTGCGTATGGTACCTTATTCTACAAATAAGCTTTTTGCATTACCTATTGATCTGGAAGACAATAATTAACGTTGGATTAGGGGAAACATACTCGTACTATATTTATAACTATTACCTGATGAATAAGTTATAATAAAATCAATTCGTTATTTCTAAATGCTCTAGTTATTTTTTGAAATATTATAAATATAGGGTCTTTTCTCCTCTTTGGATAACCGGCGAGCCGGCAAAAGCGCGGCAGTCTCCAACCATTTGAATGAACAAACTGTGCGTAGTTAGTTACTTAGGTAACTCTCAAGATAATAACTGTTATATCGTATTTTCAGTTGTTTCAGTATTTCAATAATTTATGCAGTTATTGTATAGCGTTTTCGATACAAGTCCTGAACGAGCTAAGAAGTCTGCAAATCAATTTGCCGTGAAGGTTATATCATTTGATATTCAGGTCTCGAGGCGAACTCGGCGGTCGCGTTGTATCAATAGCTCCTCGATTGAGTCCCTGTTTGTCCCGTCATATTTTATTGTTATTCTTAGGGCTGGCTGGCGGTATATATCTCTCCATATTTTTTTGCAATGATCTCGGTGGTCCGTGCATTTTTTAATCAAAATTAAAAAGTGAAATTTATTCTCAATATCACCACGACATAGGTACTTAATTTAAAACGTCACACGTCTATCTAGTGATGCAGTTATCATTGATTAAATCTACACATATTTATAATTTTTAAACATTAGATACTTTTATATATAAATAGTGGTCTACTGATGATTTGCTGCTATGTAGCATCCTTCATAAAGATCATCGGAATTTAGTGTAAAAAAAAATTAACATGCTGCCAATTGTATTCTTAGAATGTTTGAATATTCACGAGTAACGTTGAACATTTTTTGTCATATCTATATCTTCAACACCAGCCCTGCCTCCCACGCTTGTTACGTGTTCTGCATGGGGGCGATGTATGACAGCGACGTGACATTCATCGTGAAGGAAACACAGTGCGGAAGTAAAGCTTCCAAGTTCTATTGTTTATTACGATGTTTGAGCATTATATGTAACGTTGAACAATTCCTGTCATATCCACAGCACCGGCCCTGTCTTTCACGCTCTTCACGGATTTTGTATGGGGGCCATGTATGACAGCGACGTGACTGATTATGAATAAACAGTGCGAAAGTAAAGCACACATGCGTTTTTATAATAACAATAACTTAAGAGTTGTTACTCCTTTATAGCTAGTAATATAATATAATGCCTCATTTATCCATCATTTGGCACTTACTTATATCATATAAATTCTGTGCTACTAGGTCGACCATGTTGTAGGACAGTAGTTTTCTAAGCACCGCGCCGTTGATACACATACAAGTACTGTCACAATCTGAAACAAGTAATTTCTTTTGCTTCTTTTTTCTATGTTATAGGGCGGCAAACGAACAAGCCGGTCACCTGATGGTAAGTGATCACCGCTGCCCATGGACAACGGCAACACCAGGGGTGTAACAGAAGCGTTGCCGGCCTTTCAGGAAGGTATACACTTTTTCTCACTGGGTTATTTGAATGAATTAGTGCGGATTATTTTTCCCTTTGTTACCACTAGTTCAGTTGTCCAGTTCGGTTACCTATCACAAAGGCGAATAGGTTTTGAATGAATTTCAATATCCCAAAAACGTATCTTAATTTTTTATTTTCTATATTTTCATTTGACCGAATAATCAATTGACATATTGCTAAAATTCCGTTTTTCGATTGTTCTTCTTTTGAATGCTATATGTTTTTAATTCTAACCTAATGTTTAATTGCAGCCATTATCCAATAGTTTCTCATATTATGAAAAGAATAAGAGAAGAATGAAATTGCAATATAGTTACAAACCTAACCTACGCTCCACGCCAAAGTTAATTTTGTGTCCGTGTTACTTTCACCCTAAGCTTAAGGGGCTACCATTTGTCGCGGTCCAGTGCTGCCCCCATTTGAAATAAATCATTTGAAAAAAAAAAAAACGGAGATATCATTTAAAATTTGGTTGTTGTTCCTGAGTATGATAGGTTACCGTCCAGCTGAGTTGACAGAAATATTTCCGTACTTACGAGTGTTTTGTGCGTTGATCGCCTCCACTTGCTATCCGATTGACTTGTCATGCAAAGTGTACCTATTCCTGATACAGAGACCGATGGAAGTCATTCCCGAAAATCTACAATGTAATACCAATGACGGAATAAATAATGTAGGTTATACCCAAAAGCAATAAATATGTCACTTACCTACAAAAAGTGATGTATTGTAAGATTCGCAGGTTTAATATATGTTGCAGGTTAATAGGTCTGCCGCTATCTTCAGTACTCTAAAGTGTACGGATATACTTAAGTTTTTATTCTTATATGTAACTGGTTTGTAAACAGCTGAGCAAAATTAAGCTGTTCATCCTCATAATTGGACATCAAATTAGCTAGGTACATATAATGACCTACATACAGCTAAGTTTAGGGCTGATTTATTATCCACTTAGGTAATTAGTAGTGGAAATCGTGCCGCCAAAATAACGATAACAAATCGGCATAAAATTTCGAAACGAATCAATCTAATGCTGAAAGGCTGATAAAAAGATTAAACACAGAAAATGTCATTAAAATATATCCAGACTGAGCAGTCGATTACACGCGCATGCCCTGGTTTCACGGTCCATTAAAGATAGTTCCAAGGCTAAGGGTGTCAAGGTGAATTAGCCGCCGTAAGTGGAATGTGTACGTATACGTGTAAGAGTAAGAAAAAACTTTCACAATTTAATATATTATATATTTTTCACTGATTGAGCAATCAGCTGAAAGAGATTTTAAGAAAGAGAAATATTTTCTTTTGTATTTCTGAAATACGAAATTTATATAATGAAATTCTATTTTTTTACAAAGCGGATATAGCGATTCGAGAGTTCTCTTTATTACTTAGCAGCGTAGGCAGATAACATTGGATCATCAGCCCGTGGGTGCACTACGCGTTGGTTTGTGTTTGTAATTACAAGTATTTTTCGTGATTCTCGCTATAAATATATACAATACTGATTTTATTTAAATCCACTGGGAAAACGTTTCCAAAAACGATTTTAAGGTATTTATTATTGTACGTGCTAATTTAGAGATTAGATTAAATTAAGTAGAACAATGTCATGTCGTCATAAGAAGGTGGTCTGACTTTACTAGGACGATGATTTTTGTGTGGCACGCGTAACTATAAACCGATAATTATCTAGGTGTTAAGTTACAAAGTGGGTAATGATTATATGACACTACTACTCGATAGTCTTGAAAACAAGCAGTAGCGTAGGCAGATAGCCATTGATATTGGATCTCTGTGGGTGTCAAGCGCGACCTGCGCGTGTCGGCCTGTGCCCCTTCGTAACTTCAAGCATTTTCCTCCAACATTTCTATAAATAAGGCAGCTAAATTAGAGCTGCGTTCAAGCCGGCTTTTCTCTAGCTCCAGACACGTGCCGATTGCTTTCCTGTCTCTAGACACTAAGCATCTACCTAGAGAATTCACGTTTGAAAACATTGTTTTTAAGTATATTACTTTTTTGTAGGTAAAGACAGAAAATAATAAGTTTGAGACGAAGTTGCTGATCTGGAAGATTGAGAAATATACCTAGACAAAAATCAGGTTTGAAATAAATCTAATAACGGTAGGTAAGTATAACCTCATTTTTTGCAATCGCAAAATTATTGGTCTTAGTTGTTCATATTGATGGATTGAACTGGGCCTTAAAGTAATTCTGTCAGTCAGTTTGGTTCCTCCTTTAGTTAGGTAAATACTATCTATCGTTATAATTATGTAGTTGGTCCCTCAAACTGGCAGTAAATACACTAGCATGAATTCAACTGGATTATAATATGTATTTAGGTACTACTTCTTTGAAGCGAAAACTTCATCAACACAATGGTTCGTACATAATATTGTCAGAGCCAAAAAGTACAAAGTTTATTTTCAGTTAGGAAATTCTGTCGGCTGTTGTTAGGCCCGCGTTCATTTTCTGCAATCAGCATACAAATTAGTCCTCTCAGCTCTTATTAAATTTTTACTGTAGATATTTTGTACAAATGTTTTTGTTCCATTGATACATTTACTTGTCTTCTTTTTGTTTTTAATTTAAAACTGTGCACCGAATAAAACCTTCAAATTGGATTTGAAAACCCACAATCAACTAGGTAAGTCAATTGGGATGAAAATACCTATTTTAACTGCTAGCAAGACTAATTTCTTCTCTACGGGGAAGATCGCGTATAACAACATAAGAATCTTATTAAGTGCTGAATGTTTTTTCCTCCTCTTTGATCCAGTAGGTCCACCTCGTAGAATTTTACTGAAAAAGTAAAAGGTTGGGTTTTGTAGCTGGGCTGGGCTGGCTGGGTGTGCGTAATACATACATGCTGGGTGTGCCTAATACATACGTAATACTACAGGGAAGTTCGCATTTAACAAGTACACGAGCATCTTATTTAGTGCTGAATGTTTTTTCTTTCTCTCTGATCCAGTAGTTTCAGCTCGAAGAATTTTACTGAAAATGTAAAAGGCTAGGTTTTGTAGCTAGGCTAGGCTGGCTGGGTGTGCGTAATTTGGTTTAATAATGACTAAGTATGATCTGTTGCATTCATTCATAACAATATTACTACACAGGAATAATGAAACATAACCATATTACTATACAGGAACTGTATCACAATAAAAATACGGAATCTGATAAAATGAATTATTTTAGTAAATAAAATAGACTGTCCATTGCTTTTTATTTTTAATTATTGTTACCAAACATTCGCCAATGTTTAGTATTGAAAGCATTTCCTGTTCACACCCAACTGATACACAATCTGATAAGGCCCACCTTTCAACTCCCGCCTTATCCCGATCAAATCGCGGCAGAACCTCGCATTTGGGGCAACTTCCCTTTGAATGCTGACTTATCAGTGCGTCTGAGAAAACTATCTACGAGTTTTCGTTCAAGTGCAAGAAATAAACATCCATTTTAAAAGGCTTATTATCTTGTTCGAACAGACATCAAATTTTTGGTTTGTTAGCCATTGAGGTTCTATAATTATATGATAAAAATAATGATTGATAAGTCTTTATTGAAACTAAACGAAAAAAAAATGTAACATAAAATAATTTTACTAAGATTTCTATCGAAATATTTTTTTTACCTTTACAATTGATGAGTACTTTATAAATGGTCGAAGTTCATTATTTAAATTTGTGTAAAAAGCAGATTTTTGGAAGCTTATACTATATTTGTTTCACCAAATTTTAATTTTTTATTTAGAAAGAAACCTAGAAATAGCGCACAAGATACCTGTTACTCGTAGTTCAAAAAAAAATCAAGAAAGATCAGTTACAAAGTCATAAAGCGTTTATATGAAAAGCAAGACGGGAAGGCCGCTCTTAAAGCGATCTCTTCCAGACAACCAGTGGATGGAGATAATGATGACGGAGTATAAATTAGTCACCACCTGTTTTCTCTCCGACAGGTATCATAACACAAGTCTTAAACTTACTGTGGGGCTAGCTCAATCTGTGTGATTTGTCCGTACATATTTATTTATTTACAAGAGGCGACTAAAGGAGTTAAAGGTTATAGAGAACGAGCAGCAGTTTTTCTTCACCGCAAGCAAGTAGTGAGTTAAAAATGACCTTACATGAGTAGAAACTCAGAGGTACAAGTCGCGTTTAGTGAGGACCGAGCTCGTGCCTCATAGATGAAAAGCCAGGTTGAAAACAACTGCTTCAAGTTTTAGGCCGGCTACATATTATAAGATACTTCTGTCAGAATATCTGCCCATATTATTTTGTTCTAGATCTCGCATACTGTGAGAATTCAGACTTGTCTGCGTAATCTAAAACAAAACATATGGACAGAGTGTCTTCCGGTGGGCATCAGAAATAACTTATAATATGCGGCCGGGCTTGTGACTGAACCCTAGGCAATAAAAATTCTCCCGCGCTAAACGCGCCGGTTATTCTGAGTTCTGCAACGCAGTTACGTCAGGAGGATTCCCATTTCCCGCTCCGCCGTTTTCAATAAACACAGTGATTTGTGTATATTTGAATTTTATGGCCGATTGGCTTCGCTACTGAAAGTCTTAAAATAGAATGCTTGCAGAACAAAAGTCGCAGCAAATAAAAATTAAGAAACAAATTGAAGAGTTTTTGTTTATGAATTAGTTCTTCACTCGTTTTGAAAGTTACGAAAGTATTGTGCTTTGTCGTCTCTGTAACCTTGGTGGAAGCAGTAAACTTACTTGTGGTATGGTGTTTTCCTTCGTAGGTAATGATTTTTTAAAAGATCTTTGTATAATACATTTTTGAATTAATAGGTACGCCGTTCTTACTATGCTTACTTACCTTAATATTATACAAATTTAATTCTTTGATCATTTTATAATAACTTTTGCGCATAATAAAGATTATCTTTTGCGTAAAATATTAATTTGATATACATAAGTCAACACAAACACATGTTTGTTAAGTTTCACTTGCACCGCGTAAAGAAAATGTTTATTAAGAATATCAGTAGGACGCGGCTCATGAATTCAAACATTGTAAACTGTGTGTGTGTATAAAGCAATAAAACGTGTCTCCTTATCTCGCAAACCCATGTCGTAACAACTAAAAATATTCATTTGTGCGTCGTAAAATTAACCCTTTACTGCCGGTTATATTACTTTAAGACCGCGGTCTTAACCCTTATTACACGGTGGGATAGCGCCGAAAAATATTAACGGTCACAACGGACCGGATTAAAACATTATTCAATTTATGTAGGCGTTTATCTCATTATGCTAATTTTAAATAAAGCATTTGGGATCATAATCACTTTGTTTTGGGATTTAGAGAAAAGTTACTCCTGAATTCTTAACGAGATTATCTTATTTTTTAATGCTGAAAAATATTTTGCATCTCTAATACCAACAAAGTAATTATTTTATAAGTACTTACTTTAAATTATGCAAAATGATAAGGGTAAAAAGTTACATCCACATACATAATTCAAAATAATACTTAATTAGGACATTTTTTTGAGGAATTTTAATGTTTTGATTGCTTTTTTTATTTGTAAGTACAACTACATAATTATTCAGGATGACTTTTTTAGACTCTAAGCATATGGTAAAATAAGAAAAATGTTTTCGACTACCCTGTAATCTGTAGCTAATAAAGTATGAGCTCTGAATTTTTACGTATTTCATCATGTTTCTTGGAGCATGTAACTATTTAAGTAATTTTTTCGTATCTAATCATCATAACTTCTTTTATCTCGTTGTTGTTTCAATTTCACTCATAAATATTATTTGACAGAACAACTTGATACCGAAGTTAACATGTTATATGATCGTAGCTCCGTAGCTAGTCGTAGCCTATCGTGCTACGAATGTTCTAAGAATGTCTACGACAAAGTTTAATTTTGTCTGTTGTTTTATTAATAAACTTTTGCGTTTTGAATCTTTACTTAAACTTATTTGTTTGTTAAACATAACAATTTATTATATGATTATATTTGTTGTGTTGTTTTGATTTCTGATACTTATTTGACGTTTCAGCTTAACTTTTATCTTTTAAAGCAGTGTGCAGAGTTGGTTAACTACTATTGTGTAGTTTGATTACAAATTACAATTACATGTAGTTAACTACAAGTTGTAGTTGAAATTACATTAAATTTAACTACAATAATTGAAACTACTGTAGTTGTAATTTGTAATTGTAATTAAGTAGTAAGAACTACAAATTACAATAAGAATTAAATACCGCGAGCGTGTTTAAAGGTGTTGTATTTCGAAATTGTAAGTGTAAAAATTTGTAACCAAAAAACGAAAATTTATAAGTAAGTATATATTTATAAAATATGTAGTTTTCAAAAGTAATTTGTAATTGTGATTACAACTACTTTTTGTAGTTTATAGTTCAACTACTTTTTCTATTACTTTTTGTAATTATGTAGTTGCGATTACTAACTAAAAATGTAATTGTAGTTAGTAATTAGTAGTTTAATTACATTTCGCCCAACTCTGGCTGTGTGTACAGTAACTGAGAAAAAGTAGTTCAAAATATGTTGTAAATATGGACGGAAGACAAACACAATAACATGTTTATATTTATTTTTCTTTCCTTTCCGCCATAACGCTCAACGTAGTCTTTTTGGCCTTCATAAATACATTAGTTTAACTGTAACGGAATTATTTTTACTGTTGTTTTTAACCTAAGATTATTTGACCGAACGAGCGAAGCGTCTCAGTTTTAAGATTGGCTGAAAATGCTTTTGTCCGGCTGTTAGGTTGTTCAGCTGTTCTCGCCGTCGCATTTCTCAACAGATTCTTGTGAAATTATGTACACGCAGGCGTGAAAATTATATTTTTGTCAATAATTCAGTTTTTCGACATTTGACAAAGTGGCGGGGGTTGAAAACTTTAATAATATCATATTTCAGCCATTTCGATTTTTTTTCAAAAATGCCATAAACCTTTTTTGTTTCCCTCATTAAGATATATCAGTCGGGGTGACTCGCGAAGTCTACAGCTTATAGAGGCACTGTTTTATTAGTATTTACGTATGCCGCCAATCAAATTTACGAACGAACTTACACGATATCTCTAGTAAGTTCGTAAATTTGATTGAAGGGCTTTTTAAGCAATATGCGACGGAGTATTATATACGACTTCCTTAAACATTCTTATTGGCCCGCTTCAAGTACAAACGCAACATTGTCGCAAGCACAGAATAAATCAGAAGTAACAATTTGCCGTATACAAGGGATTTACAGCCTGCGAGGCAGTATAGCGCTCGTATAACGGTTTTACGTGCCAATAATATCGTATGTCATTCATATCGTGTAGGAGTGTTTTAGAAGCTTAAGAATATACTTTATTTTACTGTGCTGCGATATGGTTGTAGCTTGCACTGGTCAGGGTAGTTAAGTTTTGAAGAGACGTTGGCGTGTTCGGACGATTCGCGCTGACCACGCCTAAGACGCGTAATGCTCGCCCCACGCCCGCTAATTTTTAATATGACTCTAGCCAAAGCGCGGGCGCAGTGTGTGAGCGAGGCGAGCGCGGGATGGGGCGAGGCGCGTGGCGTATGCGAGGCGTGTGCGCGTGGACTTCGGCAAAAACAATTTGAGTTGTATCGATAGGACTCAAATCATATGCAACAAATTTTTAAAGTAAGCTGATTGCGGGTGTTTACGCGCGTGGCGTGCGCTTAGCGTGCGCGTGTCGTCTGAACGTGGCCTTAATGATTAGAGTTAATGAATACCCAATTTTTCGGAGCCTGGTGGCCCGGCGGGAGTAAACAAATCCCGGCGTGGTCTGCACTTAGGCGTATGACAACAAGTGCCTGGACCCTCATTGTTTGGCAGACGCCAATTAATTTTTAAGACAACTTGAAAAATCTAACACCAGCGATGGCCACTTATCAACGCAAATGAAGTAATACACAAAGTACATATATAAAGCTGCCGGTAACGCAATTAGATTTAAATGAATATTTTTTTAAAGATTTAGCAATATTTGTGGTCTACGATTTCTACACAATTTCTATCGGGCATAGAATATGCTAATATTTTGGAACTTTACTGATTTTCACTTGTAAATCCTTGTATAATAAAACAATTTGATATTAATTAAACTATTGCGAAATTATATTTAAAAGAAAAATACTTTCATTATAACCAATCACATTTTAATTAAAAGAAAAATAATATTTTGATTAGAACGCTCTGCTAAACAAAATAGAATAACTTTGTACATCAAAATATAAAATGTGTTTTTATGATAAATTGCTCAAGTTTGCTGTAAACTTAAAGATAAATTAGTTCTGCAACTCTAGAAAGTTAGCATATAATATCTTGCGACAGACGTTTTGAGATAAAACCATCCAAGTTATAAATGTACCGGCAGTGAGGAGAATGTGTGATGCCGTGAAATAAAAACAATATAGATGTGCCACTTTTCTCAATATATGGCGACATTTACGTCACTACGAGAAACTATAACCAAAACAATGAAACGACAACATAGTTTACAAGAAAAAAACAAGGTGGCGTTAACAGTATCCTACATCTCAATATCAGAGTCCGCCGGATTCGCTCCATAAATTCAATCTGCGATCATACACCGTTGGAGCTGCGGTTCCCCAGGCCAACACTCTTTCCTTTGTGGCGGTGGAGCGTATACTTTACTTTATTTAGTTACTTTATTTATTTCTCGCTTACATGCACTTATACTATAACATGGTTAGTAGGTAAATAAGTACATGAACCCTGGCAGGGTGTTGCGAACTTTAAGTATGTAGTTGAGTTATATAATAATAGTGATTTCAGAAATATTACGTTTGGGATATGTCAGAAATTGTTAGTAACAAGTTAGTAATTGAATTGAATGTCAGCTGTTACATAAACAACCTCGCTCCCGCTACAAATACTTTTACTAATAATACAGATACATGCCAGGATGGAGTGAATTGAAAGCAATTATTGAGGATAGCGGACCCTGTCAATGGACGGGATAAACGCTAGGAGGATGATGATGACACAAACATGCACGGTATGAACTATTTGATATAATTTTCTTCGTTTGTGGCAATTGGCGTTTTTGTGGATTTGGATTTGTGAAGAATGTTTGCAATGGATTTAAAAATAAAAAGAAATTACTGGAGTATATGTTAATGTTTTAATTGAGTTTGAGACCGACCACACATTTTGAATCGCGTGTATTCATGTAACTAAAAAAACATAATTTGAAATACATTAAGGTAGCAAAAGCAAGGAAATATGTAAAAATTACCTAATAACACTGCCAGGAAGATCATTTATAAAAGTTGTAATGTGTTGTAATAACGAACCCTCAATGAATAGAAACAAAGAGATTTATCCTTCTATATCCTACTTATTTTGTGTTTATGCACTAGTATGAAATATAGTACCCAGTAACAGTAGTAGTTACCCACCGTCATGCCTGCCTCCGTAGACGTGCACGTGCTAATGCTGAAATGCAGTGCTGTCATCAAATGGGGAATTGAGATTGTCTCCAAGATGACAAAATGACGGGACGAGTCTTTGCAGATTTCGCTCAATTTGCTCTATACGAATGCTCATTTTTATTTTATTTTTAATTATTTTTTTCATATGAGATAAGCGAAAAGTACGTTAGTGTGGCAAAGGACTATTATTGTGGTGATCGTTGCTCACGTGATCTTGGTATTAAAATATTTAACAATTCTTGTAACTTTGTAGACAATTTTTCCGAAGGGACTAATACTTATGTACCACTAAAAAAATGTAAAATATTAACAACAGATACCATACTTAGGTAATACCTATTTTAAAAAGTATCTGAGGTGATTTTTTCATCTTTTTGCAGGATATACCTATACCTAATACTGCCATCGACGTATGTACGCTTGTTTAATTTTTTATTTTAATAATTACCGCATAACTTTTTGTATTCATTAAGTATTTCACCAAAACCAAAGTTAGTATAAAGTAATTTAAGTAATTGAGCTCTTTGCTATCCCCATTTTGTAAAGTGATGTTAACAAACGTAAGATCCGATTGAATCAAGCTGTTTTCACCGATTTACGCGCACAATAAATTGAGGAGTGAACAGGAAAGTCGAGACAATCATCACTAAAAGCGCCATTGTTGTTGTTAATGAAACCCGCGATACCAACTTTGCCTGGCTATTGTCAGATCCGCAGGCTTTGCCTTGCGGACAAAGTTAGATTTTGTTTAACTTTTAGGTGTTGGCTGGAACTTTCAATGGCTGTTTTTTGGATTAAAAAGAAGTATTGTTTTTATTCATCTTTGCTTAGTTTTGTTTCAGAAATTTTCTTATTTATTCAGTGACTCTTTTACTTCAGACTCAAAAAAATGTGTCTGTGTATTTATTTGTTGGTCGGTCTGTGGCATCGTAACTCAACGTAGGTAATTGAAGTGATACTAATGCATTTTTTTTAAACATGATGACACCTTAGCGATAACTTGTGTCTTTCACTCTGGTCCGGTCACAAGTTTTTTAGCTTGATCTTAAATTTCTATCTATCTGGTTAAGAAAGTTCTCTTCGATTGACTCTTGGAGGGTACAATTTTATTTTTTTATTTAGTAACTTACACCAACATCTACCAATAAAAGATTTTGTAAAAAATTTTTTTTTTCAAAAATCTTATTATTTTTGCAACTAAGTACCTTATCACGCGTTGCGAAAGGGGGCTAGAAGGAAAAAATTAAGACCAAAAGTTGAAACGACACTTTTTGTTCATTCAAATTAATGAAGATAATAAAAACTTTATTTTAGAACGCAGAAAAGAGTTTGAATGTTATTTAGACCTATTTATATTTAACTTCGTTCCATCCGGGTGTCCCTTGACACCTCTCAAGTTTTTTTATTTAGTAATTTACATTAACATTTACAATACCGCAGGTACTGAATTGATTAAAATAATATTAATATTAATAAAATGTCTGCATGAAATAAAGTTCATAACTGACTCCCAAATAGGGCTACCGATTTGTTTCCTTCTACTCCCTTGATCATAACATTTTGTACAGCCACTTACGGAAGTCTTCCGACAAGTTTTACGATCGCTGCGGTGGTTTAGTATCTTTCATTTATTTTGAGAGTTACAGATCACAGAAAAAAACGTTGTAATTTGGAATGGGAATTCAGGCCACTTCAGTATAACTCAATATATACTGCTATTAGTAATTAAACCTTTTAATTTTATTAGGCTTTAAAACTTTTGATTTAGTTTTACTAATTATCACATAAACTGTTTCAAAAATGTTTTAGATGTTGACATCTTTACATGCTTAAAGCATTTAACCAACCTTTCACGTAAAAGTTTTATAAGATTAATCTCAGGAAAAAAAATACCCGTAGGACTACCACTTTGTCTCCCTCAACACCCTTGATTATAACATACTTACGGAAGACTTTCGACAAGTTTTACGGTCTTCGCCGCGGTTTAGTATCCTTCAAGGGGTTATTACACTATTCGATTTGTAGGAACTCTATTTAGCATCCTTACTAAGTAGCCAGTGATTACACTATCCTTAATCGCATTATAAATCCTAGATGTTTGAAACACAGAGTCACCTTAACGAATGATTTTTTGTGTCTCTGCGTTTGAAAAATTACACCACAGATATCATCAAATCAATGGCCATTTGCGCGTTTTGTTAACTGTCACACTGGACATCAAATCACCATTTATTTGTTTCTGTGGTTATAAGATGTAAAGTTTAATCGACATTGCTTTTGTTGCGATAATATTAATGAATGACATTATATACCATGATTGTAATTGATTACACTTTCTAAAAAAAATACTTTTATGTGATCTAAACACACCAAGGCGTCCTAATGGTGAACGCACATTTATCCGAATCGAACGCGTCGAATCGATCGAAGTTTTTAAGGCCTCGCATATCTATCCGCACCGAAAGAAACGACCGCGTCGAAAGAATCGAGCACGCCAAAAGAATTGTTTCCATTTCCTTTACACCTATCGCACTGTAATTACATGTGAATTGTGATGAATCTTGACGAGATTTTTATTGCCAGTGCTTTATTAATCAATTATGTTAGAATTACTCATTTTTGTAGTATTTAAAATAATTCGAAGTAGTTACTCGATCTCATAACTCTTATTGCTCTTACGCACACGCTTGTCATTGAAATGCAGACGATTCGATCGATTCGATTGCATCACCCGCGCCGAATTTTATGACATCATCCGAATTCGTCTAGGATATCTGTTTCTTTCAGATTCAAACGATTCGACGCGGTCAGGTGTGCGAGGTTTCATTGGATTTCATATAATAAATTCAAAAATTCGTTTCGTTCGGCTCGTTCGGCTGGGATAAGTGTGCGTTCCCCTTAAATCACACTGTCCTAACAAGGACACGATTTAGTATCAGAGCGATTGACACCTACAACTTGACTCTATTTAGCATGCTTACCGTGCTAACTCCGATTACAGATTCCTGTTTCCTAAATCAGTTCCTTTAAATCGGATAGTGTAATAACCACTTCAGTTATATTTGAGAGTCTCGGAAGTTATTGGGCGCCATAACTGTGACCTTTGCGGGAATAAGAGACAAATTCACGACGGCTGGTTGTAAAATTAGACTGATCGTGGGACTATAAAATTTTAATTTGTATAAGTGAAAAAGGCTATTTTTTAATTGTCCCAAAGGGATCGAGTTTAAAACTTCTCCCCTCATATTCATAAAAATTAACAAACGTTTGTTAAACTTATTTTATTTGAAATATGTTTTGTCTAGTTTTTTAATTGTTAAATGTTGAAATGAGGGAAAGGGACAAAACATGTTTTAACTAAAATAGGTTAAGCAAGACGTTGTAAATTTTTATGAATATGGTGTTAGAGTGACGGCCTAATGTTAATCATATTATATCACGAAAATCATCATCTGTGCACCAAAATATCAAAACATAAAAATGTTGAGACCAGGATAGTTTCGGGCATCGGGTTATGTTTATTTTTGTTTTTTAGGTTTGTTAAGCTTAGGTGTGTAAGCTTCTTGAGGGCCCAAGGTCTGAATTTAAGTGTAGTTGCTTAAATTCAGACCTTGGGCCTTATGGACCAATCCTGCCAAATCTTTGGTTCACAAAACGCCGTATGATATGTCCACTATAAGTAAACTATTCTGAATAAACTTCTAAAAATCTTTTCGGTGCAGAGTTATGGCTGAAATCCTTACACTTACATGGAATTTTTATGAGGTGTAACTTCAGGAAAAAATACCACAGCCGACGAATGAAAAAAAGCTTTATAGTTTTAAAAGTTGGTATGCCCTTTTTATTTATTCTCTGAAATGGTACTTATATCCCTGCGTGGTCTCCCGCATACTCTCCAGGGCTAAATGAGTTGGTGTGTTTGAGTAAATGCTTGCATCCAAGTTTGCCTAGTACTTTCATCCTTTCAACTTAATTAGTGGTATTAAATTCAAGTGTCCCGTCAAAGCGAGGCTAGGTTTCGTATGATATTTAATTTTGCAGCGTAATTGAGAAAACAGCAAAGTTCACTTGAGTTAACTCAAAGTTCACCAGAGGTTTTTGTTTTATATTAGCGCTCTTGTAGGAAAGTTGTAAACATGTTTTTTTATCGTATAATGCACTTCATTTTTATTTTTTTATTTATTTAAAGATAAGATAAAGATAAAAAATATGATTAGTTTCTCCAACAATCTGAAGTTACAGGTCGGTACACAGTACTATACAGGTAGAAGTTATCGTTTCAGATTGGTGGAGACTGGAGTCTGTGGAAGGCTGGCCTGTGGCTCAGATCTCCAGAGCTCTCACTTCTAAATACATAATTGAATTACAGAATAAATGAGGCTTAATTTTACTTAAAAAAAGAAATAGGTTAAAGTAATAACAGTAAATTTATATCAATAACGTTAATATACGTGAATTTAACTTTATTACAAAAATTGTAACAGGCGGACTTAAGGCCCAGGGCCTTTTCTACCAGTCAACCTACAGGTGATGCGGATAAAAGCTAGTTTTGGACGACATGGTACATTCTAATTTAATTATAATTTAATTACTATCTTCAAGTTTTTTCAAAAATACATTTAACGATAAGTTTATTCATTTATATCCTTATCTATATATTCATAAACATACATGTAAAAATACACAAATATTGCATAAATTCATAAACCCTACATAGACTACATAAATATTTATAATACTCTATGACAATTGGTGAAGATAATGAGCGCGCACAGCTCTCTTAAACGCTTGACGACTAGGGGCTTTGAGGATGTCAAAGGGAAGGGCGTTCCAAAGCATCACGGCTTGCTTGGTCAATGATTGATCGAAAAACCCAGTCCGGCAGTGTATATAATATCCTAGCTTTAACCCGCGACTTCGTCCGCGAAGAAGACGAAAATGTTTCTAATAGGATTTTTTATTGTTCCCGTTCCCATTCCCGACATTTTTTTAAATTCAAATTAATGGATTATTATTTTTTACGAATCAGTTATTCAAAAATGTCATGTGTCTCGCTTCAAAAGTGACGAAGATTCATACAAATTTGCAACCCCTATTTCACCTCTATAGGGATGTAATTTTCAAAATCTAATAAATGCATTATTATTTTCTTTTAACTACTAAATTAAATTAAAAATTTCATGTGCCTCAATTTAAAAATTACGAAGTTTCATACAAACTGGCAACCCCTATTTCACCCCCTTAGGGATGAAATTTCCAAAAATCCTTTCTTAGCGGACGTCTCCTAGTCACAATCTACCTTTCTGTCAAATTTCATTTTCATTGGCTAAGTTATTTTCGAGATTTCGTGATATATATACAACTTTTGGATAATACGTTATTATTATGGTACGTATGAAAAATATAGGTGTCTATAATTTATGGGTAGCGCAGTTGGTTTTTAATTTCAGTTCTTTCTGGGAACTTTTTTTTTCTTTTTTTAAGTAAGTATGTGTGTACTTAAGAGATTATATAAATAAATATTAGGTACGCTTATTTGTTCAATGGATTCACTTACTCTATGAAAATGTAGGTACCTACCCCATACTTATATTTATTTATAATTATTTAACAGTATTTCCACCATTTTCGCGACAAGAATTACGTCATTAACGAATTCATAAAAGTAATTATCCATGCAAAACTTTGATATTATCTGTGTAATGAATGAGCTAATGAAATTTGGAGATAACAGTAATGCTCGATGGGATTCTAAATTCTCTTGCAATCATCATGGTTTATAGCAACAGGGCCTTCTCACGGATTATTTGAGCGTTAAATCGCGTCTGAAATTTCATTAGGTTCTTGCAGTGATGTTTTGTTTCCTCTAGATATCTCATTATTATAAAAATCGTATGTCTAATAAAAAGAACAAGGTTTCGTTAGGACAACGGTTCGTGTCACCGGTAGTATATAATGCAGTGCACTTATATCAAAATGTAACTTGAAATAAAGTGCTGTGTTGATTGCTTTATATAAATTATTTTCGTGTATTTCTGTTGTGAAGTAGATTTATAGATTATACTCGTATACTTAATAATGTTTTGGTTTGAGAGCAGAAATAACGTAACATTTTAGTGACACTATTAAGTGCTCATCAGCCCCAGATCCAACAAAGAGCACTCATTTATCAAAACTTTTTGAGCGCTATTAGAATGTCTACAATTTTTCGTATCAATGTTTCTGGCCGTCGTAATTTTCCGAAAAGGTTTCGATTTATCTGAGCCGAACAACGGACGATGAACGTCTATTTGTTTAAGCTTTTTTCTGGCTCATATATATCTTTTAATCACAATTTTGTTGTTCTGAATCGTTCCAGTTTTAAGATTTGTATTTAGTAAGATAAACAAAATTGTCTTAGGTTTTGAAGGAATTCTATCTATTTACGAGTATTTTGAGCCAAAAATAATAAAAACAAAAATAAATCTACCTCGACTGAGGCTTTGTTTCAGTGTATTTGTCTAATTTTGTGTGACTTTAGAAGAAGCGAAGAGAAATAAGTGAGGTATTAATTGATAACCCGTAGGTAGATTTTAGCATTATCTGGTGGAACACTGACAAAACACATGGCACCGCGCCTAGTCGGGCAGTGCGACTCGCGCTGCATTTTTATTTACACGCGTTTCTGTCATCATTTTCGGAAATGCACGAGTTGATTTTTTATGAAAAGTAATAAATATTGATGCGGCGCGGTGAAGCGGAATGCATATTTGCTTAGTGGGTTTTATTTTATTAGTACGCGATTGCCTCTCTGGATTAATTTAAATTTTGCCGCAAAGAAAAGAATATGCAAAGATAGAAGTAGGTAGAACCCAAGTGGAACCATTCAATTTTATAAAATGTAGCTCAGTTTTACTTGGAAGATTGTTATTGCACTTAATTTTATTTTACGTTGGCGGTAGGTTTATTGCATCATTCGAGAACTAACGCTTATTTCTGTTTAACCTTTCAGAAAGGCTAAATATATTTTTAACATAAAAAGTTTATTATATTTGAAGCTTTTTTACATTATTATTATCCGCTATATTTAAGAAGGTATCACAAGAAGGGTAATTTAATTTGATCACAAATAAAATAAATGTGTTAAACGTTTTCACAAATGTGTTTTGTAATTTTATAATCTTTTCGTATTCGATACACATTGCACCTCCAGGTTACCATGGTCGGGTAAAAATAGTTATCTACAGCTGTATTGTACAGATATATCGTTTAATCATATAAGTGATAACTTTTAATGAGTATATTCTATATTTCTCTAAGTACTAAGTAGTAATGAACACGAAGATGATGTGCATATCTAAATATATGACTCCAATTAAAGGTGAAGCAGACATTTGGGACGGAGATCGTATCGTCCCTTCTCACAAATCCAATTTTAACAATACAATCTATGGGGAGATAGCACAGCCGGACCCGAAGGAGGATTAGTTAATTACATCCCGCTCTTCTACTACTCTGTGGTTAATTTACTGTAATGTACAACGTGTAACGGAAATGGGGTATCAACTCGAAAGGGAGTAAACATACTAATCAGTGTGAACAACTTTTACTACAGGATCACCCCTGAAATCGTAAAAAAATTTCCACCTCCATACTAAATTAAATACCTACCGTGCCAAACTTTTTTTTATTTATTTATTTAACTTTATTACAAAAATTGTAACAGGCGGACTTAAGGCCCAGGGCCTTTTCTACCAGTCAACCTACAGGTGATGCGGATAAAAGCTAATTTTGGACGACATGGTACATTCTAATTTAACTATAATTTAATTACTATCTTCAAGTTTTACCAAAAATACATTTAACGATAATTTTATTCATTTATATATTTATCTATATATTCATAAACACACATGGAAAAATACACAAATATTGCATAAATTCATAAACCCTACATAGACTACATAAATATTTATAATACTCTATGACAATTGGTGAAGATAATGAGCGCGCACAGCCCTCTTAAATGCTTGACGTCTAGGGGCTTTGAGGACGTCAAAGGGAAGGGCGTTCCAAAGCATCACGGCTTGCTTGGTGAATAATTGATCGAAAAACCCACTCCGGCAGCGAGGCACATCGAGAAGAAGATTGTTGGAAGAACGAAGAACTCTGAGATGGGTATCACCCTAAAAAGGGAACTTGTTTTTGAGATACATCGGAGTTTTTGGGTCGAAGAGTATGGAGAATAGAGTAGTGAGAATATGCAAATTGCGACGTTGACGGATAGGTAACCATTTAAGTTGAGACCGGTAAGCCGACACATGGTCGTACTTCCGAAGGCCAAAAATAAAACGCAAACAGTTATTTAGAAGTCTATCAAGTTTGTTGAGAAAGTTACAATTCAGATCCGAGCAACATACATCCGCGTAATCTAAAATTGGAAAGATGAGAGAGTACACCAGCATAGTCTTAATATTAATAGGGAGAAAGTTCTTTAACCTGTACAAAGAGCGGAGAGCCCCCGTTACTTTTCCAGAAACCTCTGCAATATGAACATCCCAACGAAGGTTTGTATCAATGTGGAGCCCGAGGTCTTTGACGCTAGAGCAAAATGGGATTGGGATATTATTAAATTACACTGGAGGAAGTGAATTGTATGGAGCTGCAGATTTTTTTTACTATTTCAGGAATAGTAATAGTTATAAATGTTTACACTGATTAGTACCTATGTTTACTCCCTTTGGGGTTGTTACCCCCTTTTCATTATACGTTGTACATGATGTTGGTTGGCAAAGGAATAATGTCCAGTTGCAAAGCAGATCAATATACTTATCAGAATGAACAACTTTTGTCTTGAGACCAATATTAGTAGATTATCCTGTACTAATTAATCTTACGGAGACAATGCCATCTATAATAAAAATGTTGACATTCTTGTGTAATTTTATTGGATTTCATATACTTAAGTATAAACAACATACGAGGTTATCACCTACGCTACGTCTATTACTTAGTATACTATCTCATAATTATATAGTAAACTGTCTGATTTATCTTGTTTTAAAATAAGTTGGAAGTAAATATTGTAGATATTTAAGTATAATAAACAGGAACCTTAAGGTGCTCTCTCACCGAGAGCATTTGCCTGTAATGTAACGTAACAGATTCGAGCATTACATTGGTGAGGTGCGCAACTTGTAATTATACAATTCGAGCTTTACATCAGTGAGGGAGGAGAACCGAACATTTAAGCGAGCAAAGTGTAATGATGATACAATCTATAATATTTTTTCAACACATTAGCTCGGAAAGTGCTATTTATCACACTGATTTTACTTATGTAATGCCATTTATTACGTACATATTCGAAATAGTGCGGTAAATATTACTTACCGCACAAGTGCGGTAAAGTGTTTTTCAAATGTTTTAGGAATAAGATTCTATAAATCTTAAATACCGAATATTATTTTTGAAACATATAATCTCAGCATGCAGCCAACCGAGATTCATGTCAAAACCTTTTTTTACTCAAATTTTTCTATTTCATATATTAATTAAAATACTTACAACACAAAAATGAATTTATAAATTTGCACTGTTAAAAAAAACATATTTTTAAATAATCGTTTGGCTGTTGGTGGATTAATTTATGTGTCTAAATATATAGATTATTAAGAGATATTATAAATATCCTATGATAATAAAGATTAATTTGAATTGAATTGAATTGTCTTTCGCATCCCTACAGATTCGCGCATGCGCAAAATGCGCCTGAAAAAGAAAATCTAAGCGCGCCATATTTCTAATTTTCTGTAACTAGATTTATTGTAAGTTTAAGTTAAATCTTTTGTTATAGAAGTTTTTTGCCTCAATAATGTGTTGAAAAACGTAGTATGGCACACGTGTATATTGTTCATACCACACTTCTATCATAAACTACTATGATACATCTTGTAACATCAATACGCGGAAGCGGAGCACAGCTAAATCTAAACTTAATATTTAAAATTGAATCTGACTCATTAAATTACAGGCAGAGAGGCAGTATTGTAACGTCATGCTCAAAAATTAAATCTGTTGCGTTACATTACAAACGAATGCTCCCAGTGAGCGAGCACCTTTAACGTCAAATGTGATAAAAATATCCTAAGGAAATTATGTTATATTGTTAATTAATAAAGTAAGTTGTAAGGAGTGCTATTTGTTTTGTATTAAACATTATGAAAGAAATTTGATGTCTTGTAAGTCATTTGCAGTAGACACTCATGCGAGATGCAATCAAAATAAACACAGCCCTTCTGCTATAAAGGGATTTGCTTAATATAATAAGACCTTACTCATACATATTCTATCGCACCATGTTACAGTATAACAGAAAATTACCCTTTTTACGTAAAATCTCCCCTATCTCCCCACAAAACAATTTTCATAGCGTCTTTATCCCCATCAATCCCGCGACCAGGGTTGCCAGATAATTCTCACAAAATTACCAAAAACTCTTGTTAAAGATATTTTTAGTATTCAGAGGGTTTGTGATATGCTGTTATGGATTTAAGGTTTTAAATTAGTGAATCATAAAACAGTGCTAGAGCGAGACTATTCAAGTTGAGCCAGGAAGTGTTTGGACAACTAATGACATATAAAATACGAATATTTTGGTATTTTTGTCACACTAAATACAAAATAAATTGATAAATTATCAGCCACTGGTAACCCTGCTAGTGACAAGGACAAAACAAAGTTTATTACGCCATTCGTCAGTGAAATAACACGGTAAGAATAGGATGTTCTATCATCGGTGGTCCATTTCCTTTCAGAAAAACTTCCGCATTCACCGATTTAATTTAAGTCTATACTTTCTCTCTTGGAAATGGAATTAATGTTTCCTAGAATTATGTTAAAATAAAATGAACAGTTACATACTTGAGTTCATGAATAAGATATAAATAGTATTTATTAATCATAAAGAATAGTCGACATGATTCTGATTATTTTAATTCTTTACCCTCCGATACTTTTGAATATTACCTTTTCCCGTGATTTCTTTCACCTTATTAAAGCTTATTGAGAATCAAAGTTCTTCAGTGTTGGATTTCTTTGTTTTAATACGAAGGACTTACAAACAAACATGTTCTACCTATACCTTATTAAAAGTTACTTTCCGTCTTTTTAAGTCGTCCACCTTTCATTTAATTAATTCTGCTTTTGCTCTTAGTATAAATTTGTACAAGTTTATTTTTACTGAAAGTTCAGCAGTTCCGTCCATTATACTGATTGCATTCAAAAACATGTGGCATAACGTAACAATGATCAAAATGTCTTGTTAGACATTTTGATCATTTTAGGTTTTATTGACCGCGCGTCTGTACGAACAGTCGAAAATTTTATAAACTGCTAATACCATAACTTCTTATCTTTTTCTTATATATGTATAAAATTTAATTTCCGTTCGTTGGTCTCGCTAAAACTCGAGAACTGCTGCACCGATTTAGCTAATTTTGGTTTTGAAGTATTTGTATTCCAGGGAAGGTTTATATGGTGAGAAAATATGGAATGGGAACGGCTAGTCATTCATTTAATTTATAATAGCTATCTTCATACACACATGTTGGCCAATTTAATATTTTCATTCAATTCGGGTTTATTATTTATTATATAATTAGCCTCAGATCTGTCAACATGGCGTGGTTTATCTCGGAGTCCATCCGTTTTGGTTCTCGTTTCAAATGAGCAAGTATATAAGTCCTCAGCCGAGGCAAGACGATTAGACATCTAATAAGACATGAAAATCTCTTCAGAACAATAGCAGAAGGGAAACGATAAACGGAAAGACCGAGGACGTGGTTTTCCAACAAATTAAAGAAAGTCAGGAGTAAGATCCTATCACAATATTCAAAGAATGACACAGAAAAAAAAGGAATCTCCACTTAACATCACCGAGAAGAGCAAGTTCTTATATTAAAAGATAAAGAGCGTCCTCAGACACATTTCTCTTTTCTATGCACATAAAGAAACACTTTATTCTTACTCTAACTGCACCGACTGCAATCGTACTGGACGGTTGTTGCAGTCAAAGTGCGGTGCGTCTATCTAGAGTTTTATTAGCTAAATATAGCTAGCACGTTAGTATCCTAACTGGCTACGCATAAGTTTCCGATTGAACGGCATTAATAATAATATTAATTAGGGTAGGGCACCTTGTGGCGAGCTGTTAGTGAGTAACAACAACACGGACCCGAGTGCTCCAGAAATCCCAATCTCATTTCATAATCCATAGAACTTTCCCCTTTTTTTGCAATAGATTTTTCTCCAGCCGAAACTTATTCAACGGTTCACCTTTTATAGGTATATCCAGGAATGGGTTTTGGCGGGAGCGCCACTTAACATCAACTTCTTCAAAGGGCCTCTTCGTGTTGGATCTGTATACTCACACAAGCCACCCAAAGAACCGGGGTGAAAATACCCGTGAATCTAAAGGAGATACATAATAATTAACTTAATTACACTATTAATGGTGTGATTAAGCCCTGTTTTGTCAGCAATATCGTGGAAGTGCAAGTTTATTTCAGAGTATTCATCCTAGCTCCCGTTTCACTAAGTCAGCTTAACGAATGAGCTCTGTAAATACAGCTAGTGAGTTATCTCCTCAAACACATTTCTTAGTTCCCTTTTATTTTTCCTTACTGCGTACTATGCATGATTACA
Source organism: Acrobasis suavella (assembly GCA_943193695.1). NCBI lineage: Eukaryota > Metazoa > Arthropoda > Insecta > Lepidoptera > Pyralidae > Acrobasis > Acrobasis suavella. The sequence continues at coordinate 40,494,808 of OW971928.1, forward strand.
TAAGATATACATAGATACAAATACTACTGTTATATTTTTTAACATCTGCACGATTCCTTTATGAAAATCAATGATGACAATGGAATAATGATTAGTTCATGTTGTTCTGTTCTGTTCTGATGATTGCACTGAAAGGTCGCTACAGTTAGAAACTTAGTAACGAAACGACGCAACCCTTGTTTAAATTTATCTTTTAGATGCATTTTAGTTAAAGCTTGCGTTAGCGAATATTCGATGGTAACTTCTTCCTACTGCTTTTAATGACCTACGTTCGTATGAGTACGGTCTAGATGGTTTTTACTATGTTCGAGTTTGAACTCGTATCTGTTTTACGAAAACGAATATTGTGTGCCTATCTTACGCAATGTCGGTGGTTTTCGGGTCGGTGAATACGTAAAGGGTTGAATTAAATGATTTATAATGGTTTATTGTTTTACGGTTTAATAATTCGAAATATTTGTAGCCACGCGTTTGAGGTTTTGAAAATGGAATTATTGTTTACATACAAGATAGCTGCCGTATACGATGTAAGTTAAATATAGTTCTATCTTCTATCTAGCTATTGAACATCTTTCTTCATCCATAACAGGGCAGACAGGAGCCTAGCAGACTTAAAACCGTGAGGTCCCGTTTAACGAATTGGTAAGCGTGAAACAAATCTAAAAAATAGAATAAAAATAGTGATGGGTTGCAAGCCGCATCGCGTATTGGTTTAATTCAGATTCTCGCCTATTCTTTCGATCGGCTTTTACTATCTGCGTAGGAAAAGTGGCAATTGGTACATTCTATGGTTTTTCTTTTTTCCCAGACCAGTATGAAAGAAAAACTTACCTAAACTTTTCTGACTATGTATATAATCGTTCTAAAAGAGCTTTCTTCATATAGGTTAATTATTTTTAACCTAATTATTTATTATTTATTGATCTACTTTGGCAATAATTAATTCGTACATGAGTAGCTCTAAAATGTTACCGTCGCTACAAGCTCTCGTCATTAAAAGTCTAACTTAGGCGCTGGACACATAGAAAAGACTTACGACGCAGACGGGGCACGGACGGGGCGTGGAGCCGTCGCGACTTATGAAAACACATAGAAAAGACGAGGGACGGACGTGACAGATACAAACAAATTCGTATCTATGTCAACACCGTGACGCTCGAGTCCCCCCACACCCGCCCTCAAGCCCGATTCACCCGCTCGCGTCTGTGCCCCATCCGTTCTGTATGTTCTATAAACGCGTAAGCGGCTTATCTGCGCCCTGTCGGTGCCCCGTCTTTTTTGTGTGTTCTGCTTTGCGACGCTTCTATACATTTTGTATGAATTGGACACGAAGCAGACATATGTCTGCGCCCCGTCCATGTCTTATGTCTTTTCTGTGTGTCCAGCGCCTTACTAGTCGTACTTGTTATAAAACCGAAGTGGTCAGCACTTCGGGTCGAGAATAAATGTACTTCACAGCAGTTGCCTAAGATATTGGTGGCAGCTGTCGAGCCATGAATAAGTTACTGAAACCTACACCTGCACTGTACAGTGCCATTTTTCAGTCTTGTGATAAACACCAAAAGTAAAAAAAAAAAAAAATTGCGCGTATTATGACCTTCTTCGTCTTTAGCATTAGCAAATGTCTTTAAGCAAGCAGGTAGGTTTACAATGTTGCATTGAAGTCTTTTGTGGATGTTGCAAAGTCGGAAGTATCGAATTTCGGATTTGTTATTGTACTAACACAGATCGTAAAAGCTGATCGAGGGAATTGGGCAAAAATTTGAAGGAATTGGGGACTTTTCTGAGTCAAAAATAAATTATTTGGTACTGTCAAGAAATTAAAACGTCACAATATAATGTCATGATCATACCCATTTCCAACGTGATTTTAGATTTATTATTGTAGAAAAACCGATAGACCACTAAATTGACTTAAAAAAACTATGACGTAATTAGTCTTTATTTCATACAAATCCCATAGAAAATGCGGTTAGTATCAGAAGGACAAGATATCAGAATGGCTTAGTAACACAAAGTACATATCTCAAAAAGACTATGTATATCATTATTACTAAGTAGCATAATGACTAAAATTCAAAATGCATTATGTAGCAAAATAACTATATCTCGACGAAACGACTACGGAACAAATGACGAGACGGCAAAATGTAGGTACAAAACTGTTTTATTTCTAACTTCTGTTGTTTATTTTGACGTTTAGAAAAAAGTATAAGATTTGAGTTGTTGGTAAGTAGCGAATTATGTCAATAAGCGATGTGGAATGTCTATTATTATTTCGTTTTCCGCAAACAAAACAACGATTAAACCTGTAAAAACGATTTGTATATTGGATTCCCTATCGCTGTAGTGGCATTCGGTTCATCGGTCGGTCAGCTCGGAACAGCACTGTTCTATCGAGAGAGAGCGACGGACGCTTTAGAACAGGCCGTGCTAAAGCGTTCCATCGCTTTCTCCCACTCAAATGACGGTTCTGAGTGATAGAAAAGGATAGCAGCATTGAAAAGTGTTTTTTCTACTCCTGTACTCTTATCTGTCTTTTAAATGGTCCCGAACACTAATATAAGAACATAGATTATATGATTTCAGAAAAGTCTATAGTCTATTCCTAATATAATAGCACATGTGTCGTTATTTCGCCAAAACTATACTCCTAACCCGAGACCTATAACTTTTTTCTTTAGATCTACCATACTGCCAACATAATAAAATCGTTATTTTAACATATGGTGCCATTTTTCAAACGTAGAGTTACTGAACAAACGGTTTTTTGTATGAAAAACATTCGTTTAAGTGACTCCATGTTTCAAAATAGGCACTTTTAGACACTAGGAAGACGTCAATAAAAAAAATTAAGTCTTACATAGATACCTAGTATCTACCAAACATATGGTAGTATTACGTACTTTTCTTTGTTTATTTTTGTATTTATTTTAGTAAATGTAGTCGTAGAAAAAGTATTGTATGCAACGTTGTATAAGTAGACATGTATATTGTGTGTTAGAGAAAACAAATAAATCATTTATCTATCTATCTAAGTAGTCAAAAAATGCTCGATGGCGTCAATTTACCTGCCCCACTCGCATTTTTTAACCCTCCTTATACAACTGTTGCATAAAATACTATTTCGTGCTGCTAAATGAGTCCCAACTTTTAGCCCTTTAAAATGTTAATCCCGCAAGGGTAAAGAAGTGATAGTGTAATGCTTTAGAAAAGAGAATATTTTTTAAAGATTTGCTTGGCTTAACCGCTGCAATTAGGACTCCTATTTTTGAAATGAAGTGTAGCTAAACCATCAACTTTCCATACGAATAAATCACGCAAAGAACTTAATCTTACAGCATATCATAAAATGCCGATTAAGGAAAACTTCCTTCCCTTTCATATGAAAACAAACAATTAAATTAAACCAGTCTAGTCGGGAAGCATACCGACGGTGATTCTAAGGGCAGTTACGCGTATAATGTCGGCGGAACGAGAGGCGAGAGGTTTTACACTAATACCTCCCCGGGGGCCATGCTGCCTTGGTAGCGTCATTTGTTTAGCGTAAGATTTACTATGAAATTTTCAAGGAAGGTTTCGAAGAAGACTAAGGTACCTATAATATAGGAAATAAGTTAGTTACGTGCATATATTTCAATAATGTGACTAACACACTCCGTTGAGATTTGCATTGATATTATTTCAATCTATATCAGGTCTAAATGTACCGCTGACTTATCTTTAGGGGGTGATTCTTGTCGTCAGTATGAACCCCTTTTCTTTTGGGGTCAATGATCGAATTTTGTTGACGGAGTATTAAAACCGGTATATAAGGTACCACTTTTTTTAACCCACTCCCCCCCTTTGGTGATCATCCAAGATCCTCCTCCCCCGTAAAAAAATAATTTTATGATTCATGTAAGTCTGCTTGCCCCCTTCCCCTGTAAAAAAGGCACGTAGTATGAGTATGTTCCTAAATCAAGACGTTTTTATGTAATCAGATTCAAGTTAAAGTTGCAAGCAAACGTGAGCCATTCTCAGTAAATAGCTTAGTCAAGCCTGTTATGTGAGATTACTTATACAGTGTGTTCGGACATGAACTAGCGATAATTTAAGGATATGCTGTTGTCATCAATACGAACAACTTTTACTAAGGGAAAAATTGCGAAATCGCGAAAAGAAACTTGTTGCTCTACTTGTAACTATGGAGCAGCGATTTTTTTCACAATTTTCTAATTTTCACTTTAAAAAGTTGTTCGTATAGATGACGAAAGCATGTCCTTAATTATTGCTAGTTGATGACCAAACACACTGTATAATAAGTATAGATTTTTAATGGCTGGCTTTTTTAATTTTATTAATATAGTAATAAAATAACTACAACAAATCGAAACATATTCGTAGTTATGTGAACATAAATTTTCTTTACAACAAAGAAATAAAAGTGCTATGTTCAATTCTCCCGTCAATAATTTGCATTGCATGAAAAATAAGTCTGACTTGGAATCCAATATTGTAATAACATAAAGCGGTGCATATATAAATGGAAGCCAATTTTCCTTCTGGAATCCGCTTGATAGTCCAACGCTTTCAGTTTCAATATATTTTGTGCAATGCAGTTGCAGCTACTTTATGAAAAAACGAGCTGGTTTTTCTTTGAAAATGATTTCTTGTATACCTACTCTGAAAATACCATTAGAAATTAAAGTTTTCTATTCGATAGATATACGAGAATAGGTGCTGCAGTTTTATTGAATGAAGTGGAATGCAATTTAGAAATTAATTTACTTTTGAACCAATCTGTAAGGACAGACCTAAAAGTATCCGTTAGATTGATTAAAACCGTATTTCATAATTCACAAAAGGATTGATTTGTAAATATTTAAACCTAATTTTGTGTAAGTAAATAAAATTCAAAGATACAGAGTACTGTAAGGAAAGAAGGAAAGCTTATGCCCAGCAGTGGGACATACATGGCTAGTAAAAAAAAGTCTAAGTAATCCTTTTAATTTAAAGAATCAAAATGACGAAACATCATACTAACCATGTCTATAATAAACCTTACCTAAAAATATATCCTTCCAATTAAAAATAAAGCCTTGAGAACACCATCAAGGCAGTTTGCAGGAAGTTTAAAATAAATCTCCGTAGGAAGCAAACGAAGAAATTCTACGCAGAGTGCCAACCCAGTTTTTAGTGAGCTTTCATAGTTTCATATTTTACTCCGAAGAAACATGTGGGTGACGTTTGAAAACATCGCGAAAACAAACACGAATGGCTTTGTGGGCGATGTGGCGGCCGAATGCTATACAAGTAAATATGAAAGCTTCAAAACGTATTTTGCATAATATCTTCGCGATTTTAATATACGGGACTGAAATTCTTTAGCATAAGATATTTTGTGCATAAATCTTTAGGTTTTAGTTTCTTGGTTTTGTTATTTCAATATCTTTATGCTAAATTCAGCGATATTAAAAATCTTTAAATTTTTGTTTTCAGAAGAAGCGGCAACAAACTCTTCTGCAGCAGTTTCTCCAAAAACGTCAACTTACAATTATACTGATATATGGACTGAGAATACATTGCTGTCAAAGTTATTAGTTAAGAATGATGTCAAATATGAAATAAATGTAAATTTGTAAACTTAGTATTTATACATGTACTGTGTACAATAAGAGCCAGACTTTTGTTTCTAAGGTAATCATCGGTTCCGTTATAAGCCTTCCCACAAACTACTTCACATAAACTTTATATTTTCTATCTGGCATATCAAGGACCGATTCTGGCAATTTATTTTAAAATTTTATACAGAAGGTAATGTAATTTTATATATATAGGTAACGTTTATGAATGCAGTCACTAGCTTGTAATATTTACATGTGACCGTATTCCGTAAGGAGAAAATGAACACGCATTACAGGCGCCCATGAGCGAAATTGCTATGGTGCTGTCATATAAATTATCTTAAAAAGGTTGAGATTGATTAAAGTCATGTTTAATAGAGAAAACCTTATTTTTCTAGTAATAAGTTTAAAGAATTGTAAATTCACAGTAGGTTTGCAATAGAAATCATATTGTTCATAAGGTAGCAGAATCTAGTATATAAGTATAATTAATAATACAAATAGCAAATATTTCACGATTGCTAAAATTTGTAATTTTACTACAGTTCCCCAAAGACCTGTGTCGTTTTCCTAAATACCCATAATCTTAATCCCAGCGCCCTATCACAGTGCCCCTTCACACTGGTGCCCTAAGGCACTTGTCTAACCACACCCAATCCTAACGCTGCTACCTAAGGGACCAAACGTCCTATTAATGTCTTGACCGAAATAGCCCCATCTATATTTCTAGCTTGTGACAAAAATGACCAGACCTTTTCCGTACTCCTTTCCTATTTCCCCGAAATGGTACTTGGTATTCGAAGAATTTCTTTTTATATTCTATCGTCCTTATTTATGTATGAGAGTTGTGTAAATTTATGGAGTAATAAATCCATGTTTATAGAAATACATGGGTTCCTTTCATTGCTCTTCGTATTTTTGTTTTGTTTCATTATTTCAGTTATGAAAACTTTCTTAAGTCATGATCAAGGTTTTTTTTAGAATGTGTTTTTGTCTCCCTCATTTATTAAAGTTATAAAAGGTGCTAATACCATTTTTTATTTCATATGTTTTAAATATTATTTTTATCTCGATCGAGGTTAGAACCCGAAAGCTGTACTTGCTTAGAAACAAGACCCTACTGTGATCGGGGCGCTGCTATGTGAATGTCAACAAATAAGTTAGTAGGTCTCGAATATTGGGGAAATTGAGCGAAAATAAACAGTTACGCCATAATTTTAGGTCCACTTACTCTTAAATAAACTCAAACATTTCCTCTACATAATGTATGAAAAATATGTACAATCTACTTTTGTTTTTTGTTGATAAAATAATATCTTTTATGTACGCAGAAATGAATTGTTATTCTTCACATCTCATTTAGAGAAAACAATGTAGGCAGGTACGTGGGCTGAATGTGTACAAGACGTTATTTTGTTTACGTCACCGCTCTTGTAGAGTTATAGGATGGCATTCAATTAATCAATCTGATTAAGGGAAAGCAATATTATTGGAACATTGATCTATATTAAAATAATGCTAGTATAATTTTACTGGTAAAATTAGTACTTTTTAATTCCATTATATTTTTAAGCATTGAAGTAGTAAAGAACACAACTGATATACATAGTTAAACGCGGATGGGGAACAATTTATTTAAAATCTGTTTTTATGAATTACTAGCGTCCTGTCCCAGCTTCGAACTGGTATGTAGATTACACATGTATACCTTTTTTGTGAAATTCAATACATCTTAGTGAAAACCTCATCTAAATCGTTTCAAAATATATCGAATACAGAATACTTATGTTTATCAAAGAAATGATATTGCATAAAACTATGCTAAAAACCTGTCGACAAAATAACGCATTTCCTGTAGTTAAAATTGTTCGTAAGTTCTATTTAAGTGCGTTTAAAATAGATAAGAAAAATCCCTTCATCTTTCTAAATGAGTCCTAGCCCACGCTCTGAGGTTTAATAATAGCTGTCTTATAGTATCTGCTTATAAGCGCCCTCTTGTAGACGTAAAATATTTCTAAGTTTAAGACGAAGTGGTAGCTAAAGTGGCGCCCTCATTTGAAATAAATTGTTTAAAACTAAATATGGTGAAAATTAAAAATTTGATTTGTATAAATGTCTAGAAAGACCTTTAAACTGTTTTATGAATAACCTTTGAAAGTAATATTGGTAGTCCATCTTGTCTTAAAACTGTTTTTCGCCAAAAGTGGCCACTTTTGGCGAAAAACAGTTTTAAAACTAGACGGACTATTAGTAATAATTTCAAAGGTTATTCATAAAATAGTTTTAAGGTCTTTCTAGACATTTATACAAATCAAATTTTTAATTATCACCATATTTCGTTTTAAGCAATTTATTTCAAATGAGGGCGCCACTTTAGCTACCACTTCGTCTTAAATGAATATCAGAAATCTTCACCAACTAATTTGATTTTACGAAACTTCTTTCTCAACATCATCACCTCCACTTACTCGCAATAAGGCTACTTAAACTTAGGCTTCACCCAACGAGTTTCAAAATGACTGATTGAAATTGCCTTGGAAAAGGATCCAAGGCTATATATATATATATATGGTCATCTGACTGTAGTAGATGGGTGTTCATTGCTGTGATGACAGTCTGTCAAATCGGCCATCGTTTTGATGTCTTATTTGCCCCTCTTCACAAGCTGTCAAACCGGCAGCTTGTGCAGCAACAGCTTGTGTTGGCAGCCGTTTTCAATAATTTTAAAAATCCGTGAGGAATTTAATGAAAGTCCAAATTAAACTAATCCACTATTTTTAACCGTCTTTCAAAAAGAAAGAGGTTACCAATTCGCCGTAACCTTTTTTTATGATTATGCGAACATGTCTGGACCGTTTAGAAAATTCTTACAGTTTTTTTGGTCTGCTTGTCAGGTAGTCATACATACTGCTAACAGCCATAGAAATTTTATCAAAATTGGTTGTGTAGTTTGGGCGTGAAGTCAGTTTGTAGTTTTGAAAAAAATATGATATTGGCTGTAGTCCGATTTGATTCAGTACAAATACGAGGACACCAAGAAAAAAAAACCAGTTTTATCTGTTAGACAACTTTGACTTACGAGTATATTATGAATGAGGCATAACTACATTATGTGTGTAGATTATATATTTACCTAGCATCTCGTTAAGAAAAGAAGAGCTAGTATTTATTTTGTTGTACAAAGAATTACTACGAGTATCTAGCTAATTTTGTTGGATTTAAATTAACATCTCTATAAAAAACCTACGTATTTAACAAAGGTCATCAGGTTTATAATAATCTTGGCATTAAGGTAAGAGTTTTTACGTTATACGTAAATTGGTAATAATTTATCAATTTCTTACTTTATTAAAGAGTGTATCTATTTCATTCGACTCTAAATACTTACCTTTTCAATTCAGTGTAAAATTGATATTCGGGCTAAATCAACACATTACACATTGTCTGTAGGAAACTAATAAGATACTTATTTAATCAAACCCATGATAACATTATTCAAAATCAAGCCGAAATCAATAAAAATACTTATGAATTTGAGAAAAAGTCAAAAATGTGGGTTAGTTCCCTGACAATTAAACCATTTCGGTTTGGAAGATCATATACTTACTTGAAGAAAAATGTTTATGTTCCTTTTTGAGTAATATACAATTGAAACCCAGATTTTTACTGGCTAGTATTTAAATATAAGTAAAATAGTGTCTAGTTAGTTTATATAAAAATTCAAGTTTTGAAACTCTCGTTGAAAATCGGTTCTTGACCATTATTTATTTCAGTACGTGACGTAGAGCGATGTTGGGCGCCATGTTGTTGTTATCTGGCCCGAAAATTTGCTGCTATTGGGTTGCCCACTGAGCAATTAACCACGAAATACAAAAGCCTTCCCGTATGGAATTCAGTTACACACTTTTAGGACACAAATAATGAAAAAAAATTGATGTTTTTAGTTACCCACGCCACGAAGTTGTCCCGTTGTACAGCATCGATTTTTTTAATGAATTTTCAGTTGACTCAGATAGATATAATAGGGATGTTAGGGTAAAAAAAACTTGAGAGGTGTCAAGGGACACCCGGATGGAACGAAGTAAAATATAAATAGGTCTAAATTACATTCAAACTCTTTTCTGCGTTCTAAAATCAAGTTTTTATTATCTTCATAAATTTGAATGAACAAAAAGTGTCGTTACAAGTTTTGGTCTTAATTTTTTCCGTCTAGCCCCCTTTCGCAACGCGCGATAAGGAATTTCGTTCCAAAAATATTATTTTATATCGGACATCCGGTGTTTTTAATGAAAGGTTATTGTATTTTTTTATTATTGGGATTTAGTTACTTACTTTTACTTTGTTCACACGCATTTCATAGAATATTTTAACCCGGGATAAAATGTACCTATATTAATCTCCGGCATGTCAAGTATCTGCAAGCAATAAATCACGTTGGACCCCTGCTTCGTTTTGATGTGAAGGACAAATAGTCGTTATAATACTTGCAAGGAGACTATGCATTAGCATATACATGATACAATAAACTCAGTGATGATATGATGTACCTGGTCGACCGAGCTTCGCTTGATGAGATTCACTGAAAACAGAGGTTTAATGAAACCTAGCTAGATCAATTTTTCATCCTCGAAACCTCCTACATGCTAGTGGTGAAATGTAGATATATTACGGATTATTATAATTCATAATAAATATTTGTTGAAAAGCGATAAAAGAAAATTGACATTTCATAGACATGCCGTTTGTGTCATAAAAATTTCTTTCGTTATTGATGAAGACTTTATACTTATTCTGTAATGAAGAACTGGATATCTATGATAAATTAAATAAAATTAAAAATATATAAATTAGATAAAATATATTTTCATACATTTGTACTCCAAAAAAAGGATCAATAAATAGTGATATAACTTTTGTAACAGCTAAAGTTTAGCACTTTGCATGACGTATGACTATTCATAACTGTTTACATAAGTACCCTATTTCACACGCCAGTTCCTGCATTGCATCGTAAAGTTTTAAGCATATGATGCCTATCTCAGATTTACTACGATTTATAGGCGAAGAGCAAACAACAGATCCCATGTGCTGCAACTTGGAGATCGTTCTAGTACAAGAGCCTTATCTCGAATAAAACTAACCATAATGATCTAAGTCAAATTAGCCGTGCTAGGAATGTAGACTTTATTTCTTGGAGTATTAAGTTCTTACTTGTGTAAGGTGAAACCTAGTTCGCATTATGAAATACTACTCCTTTCCTGACTTGTACTTGAGTTTTAAACGCTCATTGTGTTTAGATATTTAGTATGTAGGTATGTACGGTTTGTAAATGTCATAAGCTGGGTACTTAACTTAACTTTTCAATCTATTTCTGCAAAGAGCAAAAAAATTGGTTATTAAATGAAGCAGTAATTTTCAAGTCTTTTTGGCACAGGTATAGCACTTTATGAAAGCAGAGTATCATTTATGCCTAGACTACTACAAACGAAACTATCTGTGAACAAAGCAATCTGTGTGTGTGTGTGTTCGCCCGCAGCTGCCCGCTCAACACAACAACCACCTTGACATGGCGAGAACAGGGGAGAGGTACGAGGACGGGGAACGGGGATGCATATTGTTACCTTAAGAGTTTCTATTCTGTATGTATGTGATGTGTATATTAATGTGAGTAGGACTTATTTGCGTGTCGATAATTTTAAGTACATATAATCCGAACTTCCACTCCGACCAACTTGATTAAGGGTTTTTTTTTTCAATATAACCAACTGGTTCATGTTATTGATAACAAAGCTTTACAATTCTGAAATAAGAAAAAGACATTCGTAAAAAGAAAAGGCGGTTTGTCCGGAAGGCGCCGCGCCATCCTAAGTCCCTCGGGATTATCCCTCCTCGCCGCAAACACGATACATTGCGCGCAAATGTCACCATTATGGGATTAGAATTTCAATGATACGACAAGATTTGCTTTTTGGGAGAAGGAATTTAGTCATATTTGATTTGTGGCAATATAAAAGATTCACACTAACTGCTCTGTATTTATAAAAAGTTAGCGCTCCTTAATTTGGTAGTTTACTCACTATTTGTTTGATAAAAGATGTTATTTTTTTTGTGAAAATAATAAGGTTACAACTAAACGCGATCGGGTATTAGTTAGTAGAACATTTATGCTTATTCTGCTGTATGCAAAGTTTCGATGTCAGTTGTCGGTCGATTGTAATGCCATAGCAACATCGTTTTACGGATACCGGCTTTTATTCTCTAAGTATCCATGAAGAAAGAAAAGTCGAGAAGCGGACTCCGAATGGGGCCGGGGACACGGTAAGACGACGAGAAGTAAATAGTATTTGAAACCTGACTTAATTTTGACAACTGGTAACAGGAAACATAACGCAAGAAATAGAAAAAAGACAGGTGAGTAGTACTATCCTTGTTACTAGGCCGAAAATTAACAAAAACGTCGAGGGAATAAAACTGGCAAGCAAAAGATCATCCGGTAAGCGGCCCATAGTAGCCGCAAAGGTCGCGTTTTCAATCGTAGTTGCTCAAGTAAATAAAGAGGATTTGAAGGGAGACAAGAGGATAGGCGGTTTGTTACATTTTTATAAATAGCTTGGTTACTTTCCGTAACCTTCAGGAATAAGAAGTCAATTTGTTTTTCCAAGTTGTTTCACGTAAGGAGTTTTTATTACTAGTAGCTCTTTGAGCAGTACACTACACGAGTCTATATGTGCATAGTCACACCCGAGACCCCTTGCAGTTTATCGGATAAAAACACGGTGTGGAAAAAAAGTGGCGTCTTAAAAAGGGTACCAAAAAAAATATTATGTCAATATGCGTAATGATTAAAATTTGATTTTTTTATTACGTTCTCTTCCCCCTTGGATCAACCATTAAGATAAATCTCCAATAACTGAATTGAAAAATTACATTATTCTATTCATTTAGGAAAATCTTTATTCGCAGTAAAAAATAATTTACAAAATCCGTCATAAAATAATTGAGTCTCAATTTTCTCACAACGGTAAGTCATTAAAGTTGGCAAGCAAACTCGTTGAAAAAAAGGTGCAACTCTGATAAAAGTCGCTCTGAAGGCAAATTCTCTCCTTAACTGCTTTATTTTTATTTGCTGTCTAATCGCAGCGTCATAGGTCGAGGTCCCTTGAAGATTTTAATTATCTCATCTTATCCACTGTTATGATTGAAGTTTCTGATTGCTTTTCTTAGTTCGTTATATTTACGTGTTCGTCGCTTCGAGCAATACGTGAGATTCACTTTTTCTAAGGGGTACATACCCTGTTCATATAAAGACCATGGCGACTTTACCCTACATAAGGTCTTTATGTTTCGCGAGCCAGATCAATTCCTTGGCTAGTCAAACCCATAAGCCACGCTTATGGTGTTAGTGGGCCTAATGCCTCCACTACACTATCGGCAGTCATCGTTGATCGTGTGTTCGTCTGTAATCGGCACGATCATCGTGCAAACCTCTACACATTCGCCTGTAGTAGTTGTCGAACGGCAACATACAAGATGGACGTGGAATGTGTTGCTGCTACAACCATTTATTTATAGCGGTTTGTTTCGTTTTCATGTGTGTAAGTGGCCAACACAGGTGTCATATTTTTCAGGCTGCCTAAAGGCATCTGAAATAGCTTGACGATTGCCATACAACGATGACAGCCGGCACCAACGGCTTATACGTGCCTTCCGAACTACGGAGTAGCTCGAGAAATATTTATGTCTCTTGTGGTAGGTTACCCATCCAAGTGCGAACCACGCCCTGTTTTACTTTACATGCGAAAGCGCTAGTGCTAATGCGCACTCTCGCAGGGCCACCGTGCTCAAATATTTATAGCGGAATACATTATGTCAACATGGTTCAACTTCAACGAAAAGTTGTGTATTAAAAATGTTTAAATACAAATATAATAATTTAACCTTTAGGTGGGCTGGGCAGGTTCGGGTTAAGAGAAGTGAGCCTAGGTAATTTAACGTCTATAGGAACTGAAATACTAAGAAAGCATATATATATCACATCTTATAGTCTAGGAATCCATATTATCATTATGTATTTTCATAGAATATCTAAAAGAATGACAATAAAATAATAAGAAGAAGGAAAAACGTCGCATAAATTGGCTTATCCATTTACCACCCAGAATCAATTGCGTTAATAAATATTTCTATCACATTTCTGTCTGGAAATGTTTCCCGTATTCCCAATAATTTCTACGCTCTACGCTGCTTGTTTGGTATCCCACTCGTCCACCTCCTTTAACACTTAATTTTAAATATTTCCACTTTCATCCCATTTCTACTAAACACGAAAGTAAGTACTATGTTTTAATTCACCCCTTGTTATTATTTATTTTCTATGTGTTTCATGATACTCGTAATATCACAGGATTCACAGGTACACATCACTAACAAATGACATTGTAGAAAATTATTACAAAATAGAATATGCTAGATCAAATAAAACCCTGTCAAAAACTAAGTAATTGATGACACTTGGGATTCAGTAATCTAAGATTTTCAAATAGTCTGATCAATCGGCATGGTAATTTTGTTATAGGATTTGTTTTCTTTATGGAAATTCTAGACCTATGCCCAGCTATGGGCAGTGGGAGATTGGAGGCTGTGGAAGATGATAATGTTGAAATGATGGGTCCTCCTCTCAAATCAATACCCATCAATGGCATTGCTAGGACTAAAAGTTAGCTAAGTGTTTAGGTACTTTTTGGAAGAAAATAAATAAGTATATTTAGGCGTAATACCTAATGGGTGAATAGGTGTGAGACCTTCGACTTTTCTCCGCTTTCTTCAGGTCAGCGTCTCGTCTGGTATTGACTTTCCGACGGATTGGTAAAGCAACATCCTGGAGTAACGGGTGCCATAACATTTGTACATGATCTGGGTCAATCCACTTACCTTTTATCAACACTCAAGAATATTTGCACTGTATGTGCTTATGTGTGCAATAACGATGAAGAAAAACGTACCAAAAAATATGGAGGAAAACGATGTCTTTGCCATTTGATGACCCTGGGTGCGTTGGTTCTTCGTTTTAGAATAAAGTTGTGTATTTGTGATAACAAACCTTCTCCTGCCTATCAAAACGACCGCCGTGGCGTAGTGGATACCATGCTTGTCCGCCATCCAGAAGTCCTGGATTCGATCCCCGGTCAGGGCAAGTTGGAAAATGGTATTTTGCTAATTATCCTGGGTCTTAAATATTTATCTTTATAAGTATATGTTATAAGTTATAAAATATAGTATCGTAAAGTAAGTTCGAGACTTGTGTTATGGGATACTAACTCAACGATACTATATTTTATAACAAATACATATATAGATAAACATCCAAGACCCAGAACAATTTGAAAAAGGCCATTTTCCAACTTGCCCTTACCGGGGATCGAACCCGGGACCTCTGGGTGGCGGACTAGCATGGTGACCACTACGCCATGGAGGTCGTCGAAAAGTTAGTATCCCATAACATAAGTCTCGAACTGACTTTGGGGTTAGCTCAATCAGTGTTATTTGTCCCTATATATTTATTTTATTTAAATACCTACACAACCTTGGACCCATTAATTGGTTATAACTTATATACGTGAAATGGACACATTATAAATATTTATAACAATTTGATATACAACGGGAAGGTGTATACCCGTAATAAATCGAACCACGGGCTATACTAGATCACTACAGTAAAATGAAATTAAAATAACAGTCAAATCAAAAAAAAATCGCCATTTCCATACAAAAGTGTCCAGCCTAATTGCCCGGTCGATTTGGGATGTCGTTTTTTTTTTACTTTTATTTTAATTTATTAAAGAGTGATCTAGTATAGCCCGCGGTTCGATTAAAACGGTTAAGTCCCTTCCACGTTGTATGGGTTTCGATCTCATTAGGACACCATCTCCAGGGTGGATGCGGAGCATCGGACGCGGCGACTCCTTGTCTTTGTGCGCGGACGGCATGAGTTCAAAACCTGGTTTGCCCGAGCTGATTATAGACGTGAGTTTGAAGTATTTACAATCGGACCCATATTTTATTTTTAGTACCTATATGAGCCTTGGAATGTTTTATCTAGGTATTCATTTATTTATTACAATCTTCTGGACGTGGTTAGATCGATCATCTGACCTGGTCTCGGGTGCGATTCCCCGTCGGGTCAAGATGGAAAATTATCTTTTTCAGATTAACCTATGAGTCTTGGATGTTTATCTACATATGTATTTGTTATAGTATAATTGAGTTGCTATCCCATAACACAAGTATCGAACTTACTTTGAGGCTAGCTCAATCTGTGTGACAAGACTGTCAAGCTGTATGTATATGACGATTCTATATTTATTACATCTTTCTTCCCAACATGTTTGACAAAGCCCAAGATCCCAAGTCCTAAAAGTCACTCTAGCATGATGTGGTCAAAGGGAATCAAAATATTGTGCTAGTCGTGACATTGATTCATATCCTCGCCCTTTTTCTTGATCGGCTTAAGCGATGTACGCGGTAGGTGAAGCAGTTGGCATATTTAACGTTTACTTTGGTCCTACAGCAGCATGAAAGAAATTTATGACATATATTTTTTAATATAAATATTTTTATTTTAAGGTTTACCTGAATTTTCGGGGTCCAGTGCTGCCCCCATTTGAAAGGAAAGGGAGATATCAAAAAAATCCTTGATTAAAACTTAGTCCCTGTAAACTATTTTATGAACCACTGTTTGTTAAACTATTTTGAGAACGTGAAGCTTTATATAGCATTTTGGCAAAAATGCTATAAAAAGCTTCTCGTTCTCACTTTAAAATATAAACAGTAGTTCATAAAAAAAGTTTGCAGAGTTATCTAGGGTTTAATCAAGACAAAAAATTTTATGATATCTCCGTTTCCTTTCAAATGATTTATTTCTAATGGGGGCAGCACTGGACCCCAAACAATTCAGGTAGCCAGCCCCTTAAAGTGCAGGAATTTCTTTATACCCTATTGCCACGTGGGTAGGTACGGTACGCCTCAATAGTGGAGTCCCAATTTCTCATACTAATTGTTTATTTATTTCAACTTTATTGCACAAAAAAAAGTGTACAAATGGCGGACTTAACGCCAAATGGCGTTCTCTGCCAGTCAACCATTGGACCAAGTGGAAAATAATTTGGGTGGTGCGACAGAATGTGTAAACTAAATAGAAAAGCATAAATTAAATATCTAAAAGAATACAATAAAATTATTACATATATATACACATATATGTATACCAATACAATTACTATAGATAGAATAAACATATAATAAATATCAGATAATACATAAATACCTAAAATAATATATACGCATAAATAATTAACATATGGATGGCTACTAGTTACTGCACAGGGACATCATGAGAATAGACTTCTCGGAGAAAACGTTTATGAACCGCCCGTTTGAAGGCTAAACGACTAGGTGCACGCCTAATGGATTCCGGAAGAGCATTCCAGAGGAGAATGGATTTAATTTGACAGGATTTGTTCATGGAATCAGTATGATAAGCAGGTACAGATAAAGTTAAAAGATTAGAAGAGCGGAGATTTCGCGAATGTGTAGAGCTAAGAAGAGAAAATTGAGACTTGAGATAAGCTGGGAAGTTAGGGTCATTGAGGATAGCATAAAGCATGCATAGGATTCTGGCGTTTCGACGCTGGGGGATAGGGAGCCAGGCCAACTGTGAACGAAAAGAGGAAATATGGTCGTATTTACGAAGCCCATAAATAAATCTTATGCAGTTGTTAGCTAGTTTGTCTAGTTTTTGGAGAAGAAATTGGTTTAGATTTGTATAGCAAACATCCGCATAGTCAATTATAGGAATTATAAGGGATTGCGTCTAAGTTATTTTTGTTTTAAGTGGAAGAAAATTCTTATATCTATAAAGGCAGCGCAGTGTTCCTCTGACCTTACGACTAACCTCAGCGATGTGATTGGTCCAGCTCAAAGTTGAGTCAATGTGCAGCCCAAGATCTTTGACACTGGAACAGAATGGTATGGTAACACTATTTAGTTGTATTGGGGAGACGGTTTTAATATCGATGTTGCAAAGTTGTCGAGAGCTTCCCACAATTATTGCTTGACATTTGACCATTCGGCGATGAGTCGCAAATCATTGTTTAGAAGAGAGATCGCGGAGTCTGTATCACTGCGATCACAAGAATGATAGAGTTGAAGGTCATCAGCATAAAGATGATGAGAGGAAGAAAGAAGAGAAGTAAGAGAATCAATAAAGATAGAAAATAGTAAGGGAGAAAGGATTCCTCCTTGGGGCACTCCAGTATGCAGATCTTGCCATTCAGAAACGGACTGGTCGACACGAACCGCTTGTTGTCACGTAGATACGATGAAAACCATTCCAGGACTGTTGGTGAGAGGTTGAAGTGGGCAGTAAGCAGTAAATTGAGACTCTTAAAAATTTTTGAGGCTATTAAAAATGACTATAGAATACGAGTTCTATACAGGCGCAGTCCGAAGGCGGGTCACAGGGGACATGACCCCCCAAAATATAAGGTCAAATTAAAAAATTTGCCACATAATAAAAGGAAATTTCTAGCTATCCCCTAACAGCGATAAATTTATAGTTTGCTGACATCTAGTGGTGTTTTTCGCAATAATGTTTATTTTATTCCAGGTACCTATTTTTTATTAGTGTAGTGAGTGACCCCCTCCAAAATTTCAGCCTGGTTCTATACTCGTGTACTCGCTACATTTCAAGGAACAAACATGCATAAATCGCAGCAAATTATTCGGGATATTGTTGTTCCACGAACGTGGCTTCCCCGAGATGTTGCATTAATTAATGTGTTGAAATGTTTGCTGCTTATTGTGCTTTTACTACCTATAAAAATATTAAATACCTTTAAATGCATAATAAAGCACTTAGCTATGTAGATATATATATTAAGAGACAAAAAGATGTACCTACCACTTTTCCGCTTTTTGACACTAAAAGAGAACTTTGGAAATGGTTTTAGTTAGATCTTTTTCAATAAGTAGTAAAAAAATATCTTAGATGTATGGGGCTAGCAAGTTGCCACTACTATTGTATCCTGTTTTCAATTTTTTTGAAACTTTCTAAACCTCAGTGCATGTTAGCCATTCTAATACTCGAAAAAGATCTGTAAATCTTCCCGCCAGGTATATCGTCAGAAAAAGTATATTATAGAAAGAGAAATTAGTACTAGTACTCACGTACAGAAATCTTACTCAGCCAAGAATTTCATATAAATATCTACTCAATGTAGTAAAGCCATATGGTTTAATTAAGCTTGCGTCTTAACTCAACACTTATTCGTTTAGATACCTAGAAATCCATTGCAGGCCAGTTTCATTCTTATTACTCTGGACAAACGATTAATAAAAGGTAGGTAACTTCACAAAATCGATTAAGTGAGAGGTGGATTTAGTACTTAATTTCCTGCTCTGGACTCCGGAGCGGTCTCTGCTCGTATTTATATTTTCGATATCTAGGGAGCAGGAGTAACACAGGCCTGCCAGAACTCTGATACCGAGATGTAAGGTACTGCTGGCGCCATCTTGTATCCTTCTTCCGAACTAAGTTGTCGGTTCTAGCTTCATTGTTTTGTGGTTCCAGTTCGTCGTGAAGGCGTAGAGGTCGCCACAGATTCTTATCTCGATTCCGGACTTTCCAGTTGCATTTCGGAGCCCAGGGTCCACTATCACTATCCGCCTAAAGTCCTTGCTCCTAGAGACGTTTATTTTTCGTCAACGTTTACATTTTGCCGCATTCATGCAGAATGTTTGGCCCGTTCGATTGATCTTGATGCTTACAGAAGATATTGAATTTAGTTGTCCTATTGAAATAAAGACTGATAATATGAGAAAAGTTGGTACCGTTTTAACCTATCTTTGGTCATTTTACTAGTTAATTGGCACTGTTTTCTAATAAGCGAGTATGCGTAAACTAACAGTGCATACTAACACAGAGTAACACTACTTAATCCCACACGAATGATTAGTGAGAAAACAAGTAAGGTCTGCCGGGCCCCGGTTTATTATTAATGCATCTTAGTTCAACACGTGTGACCATTTGTATCGGCACTGGTTAATTACTGCTGCCATTGTTATATATTTGGCGCATTAATAATGCCCAAAGCATTGTTGTAACATGGCTTGCACAATTGCTTTGTGTTGACACGTATTGGTGTTAAATTGATACCTACAGCAGTATTATACAATGGTACTTTGAAAGGGGATCGTTGTCGTCGTCGATGTCCTACTGTGGAAGTCTGAAGGGGTTACTAAAAGACTAAGGCCAGAAACCTTGTTAAACAATTACAATCAAAAGGAGGTTTACATTAAGCATTGGTATATATAAAAGCCTATGGATACATACATATCTATATATTTATCTTTTCGAAGTAAATAGATATAGTAACAGTTATGTTTATTACGACGAGTACAATGATCTCTTCTTTTATGACACCTATAAAAAGAGATGAAGTAATCTCATTCTAGGCCGAAAACACACAAAGTTAAAAACAAAACACAGTTCTAGAAAAAATATTTATATAAATTTATACGACAAACCCATTTTAAACAATTTACATATTTTATTCACAATCTTGATATACTCTACATGCATGCATTATTACGAGTATATTGCAAGAAGTATACAATACATTTATACGAATTATACATACACTTTGATAAAACTTTTACTATAATTTTAATTATTTGAATATAAATATTATTTACACAGGTATTTATGATATTTTACAGTAAGTCAAAGACAGGCACACCGGTTTTAATGATGTTGCTCTATAAAATTAAAATTGAAGTAGGTAAGGAAAAGTACCTAATAAAAACTTTTTAAGTGACAAAATATGGGTTATCCTTTTTATTTTTAGATTTTTATGTTACTTACACATTCGTTTCAAATTATAAGAAACGAAATATGAAAAATTTTTGTCTCGGAAAGAAAATATCTTAGATTTCTATATCTTATACATGTATGCCGTGAGATAAAATTGGTTTTTAATATAAGATTAAGTAAATCATTGTAATTTAAAAATTACACAAGTTGTTAAAATTTTTATCATAAAATTAAATAATTCAAATGATTATACATTATTAAAACAATAACTTGATTGAGCAATGGAAATTTTGAAGGAACAGTAAAAACACAAATCAGGTGTTTCTATAACTATAATGGCCACTCATCACTATCATCATATCAGCCACAGAAAGTTCATTGCTGGACATAGACATAACAGCTACTCAACTCTCTATAATTACGATTTCACATAAATATAAATAATAATTTGAAACCATGAGAGCACCATTAATACTTTTTAACAAATATATTACGAAAGTATAATACTGATGGAAGGATTGCTTAGACCACAACAATTACAAATATGATTGACATGTACTAATATATCTATACATATATTTAAATAACAAGTTATAACATTTATTTTAAGTACAACAAAATCATAAGGTGTATACTATTTAAAATAATGTCTGAAGCCAGACGGACATATCACACAGATTGAGTTATCATATAGGTGGTTTGATAAAGAAGAATAAGTGTCTCTTTTTGAATTGTTTGTATCATCATCATATCAGCCACAGAAAGTTCACTGGTGGATTTCCAAATGAAGGATTGTTTATAAAGAATTTTCGTTCTGGTTTTTCATGTATCAATATTCAGAAATAATTTTTAAGTTTTATATAAGGAATTCTCGTTCTGGTTTTTCATGTATCACAGCATTTAGAAATCATTCTTAAGTTTATATAAGGAATACTCGTTCTGGTTTTTCATGTATGAACATTTAGAAATAATTCTTAAGTATTTATGGAATTCTCGTTCTGGTTTTTCACGTTTCAACATTTAGAAATCATTCTTTAAGTTAATAAAATTAACTTATATTGAAATGCTTATAGACTCTCGATTATCATGGTAAAATTAAAAGACTTCAATAAATGAAGTGTAGGTATGTAAAGTACAGCTTTTGGCAGTGATTTACATTAACCAAGTCGTAAAATCAGCAATAAATCACGCATTCTTCCTTGTTTGTGATCAGTGCCAAGGTCTCGAAAGTATAACTCCTGGCCGTGATTCCGTCAGCCATAAATCAAATCAAACGGAAAATAAGCCCTGACTCCAGACTATCAGATCTTCTGAAACGCAGAATAAACGAAAATATTATGGCTTACAGTTATTGCTTGAGGTTATCTCACTCTATTTAATCTCTTATATGTAACCTGTTTAAGATGTCGAATTGATTTCTGCATAAAATGTACAGTAATATAAAATATATTCAACTTCCTATAATGTCGTGACTTCCACTTGCAAAGTACGTATATCATGCACTAGATCATTACGGGTTATCGATGATATCATAGAGGAAAGCTCTAAACCGCACTAGTTATTTGAATTCTATGATAAATTTTGGTGTGATTTTGTTGTACTTAAATATAAGATACAATGGTTAAGTATTTTTGAACATGATAATGAGCATACATTTATTTACATTATGAAGCGCATTACTTCCCTCTTTTATAAATATACCACAATTACGCTAGTATTATGGAATGGAGATATAGCATTAATTATTGAGTATGTAAACAAAATTTTATTTTGCTTACGTATATAATGTTTTTTAGAAATAATTACTTTTAATCCGATAATAATATCTATTTCACAAAACGTTAATTTTATACAATTATACATCGAACAATGGAAAATCGAATTGATTGACAACACGATAGATAACGTTTACTGTACACGGCTAATCAGTAATTCACAGCTCCTGATTGAAAAATTCATATTCACACGTTTGACTAGAAACGTACAATAACAACATACTTACCAGCGTCTAATTTGAGTTCACTTCGGCTTTGGTTTGGTAGGTTACCTTTTTCTTACTCAAATTCCGTTTGATGGAAGGGTTTCGACTTTCACTCTCGAGGCTCACTTCACTTACTGATTCTGAGTCTTGGCAATAAGGGACGTTGTCGGGGCACAAATGTCTCTCAACGCACGGTATAGGTTCTTCGAAGGAGGTATGTTCAAGGTTCCTCATGCGGTAGTTGTCGCCGCTGCGCCTGCGCAACGAGCGACGTTCCCTGCATCAGGAGCAGCGGGTGCGCGCGCCACGACACGGGCCCGCGCGGGCCTGATGTCACAACCGACACATCTCATGTTGTGACACCGACGAGTACATCATTGTAGGCACGGGATACTGAAACGTAAACACTGAGTATAGCAGCCTTACACCTAGCATCGCAACTACCTTTGATTTATTTTGCCAACAGTTTGGTAAACAAAGTCAAATGAAGTTTGTCTGAGAACATCGCATGGTAGATTAAACACTGAATCAAAGTTAGAAGGTAGCGAGAATTAAACACGAATAAGTACACACACACAATTTTAAATGTACTGTAAAGCTATAGGTAAGGTCTTTAAAAAACACATTTCAAGACAACAATGATTTTAGGATGTAATGTAACAAGCATAGATAGATTAAAATAGATAATATTAAGTATTTCAAATTTTAACGTTTTTGATAAAATAGTAAAGTGCACTTTTTCATATTTTAGTGAGAAACTTAATTTCAGATGTAAAGTTAATATAAATAAATAAAAATTGCGACATGCGTAATCTGGGAATCAAATAAGTAACTTTAACTATAAACAAATATTAAAAACAATAAATACTAGTGAAAGAAAAAAAGAAGATGCCCGCAATTATTATAAGATAGTAAAATACTTAATAACACCAATAAAATAATGACTGAACCTACTAATAGAGTAAGAATACATTTGCTGAAATTAAGATGCTAATTTTATATACATTACTGGTTTTGCAATAAAACAATTTTGACCGATTCATGCAAAACAGGCAATTTATACATAATTAGCATCTTAAATTTTGCATAGTGTATTCCTTATTGAAAGTATTATGTCAGTGATGGATGTTGTCATTGTGAAGAGGTGTCCATGCATGGTGTTTTGTGGATTTGGTGAGTAGTTCAATGATGGAATGCTAAAATTAATGATTTGGTTTGGCAGGAATACATCAAGAATAATTTTGAAATGGGAACACCAAATATAAATATTTTGGATACAGATAATGATGTGGAAGATTGAGGATAGGGTCACACTGTGTGGTGCAACATGTGACGTAACACAATCCTCACATACCTCTTAATTCTGATAACCCAAATTGATCGATCACAGCTTTCAAAGGTATTCCCTCAAATAAGAAAGCCTCTTAATCTGCAAGAAGTAAACTTTTGGAAGATACAAAAGTAAGAGAAGGCATTTGGAAAATTGGAAGAAAAAACCAAAGTGGTTTAAGTTTAAGTTGTTTCGCTAAATGTAAGTCTGTTCGCAGGAGTTTTGTCTGATTTGCTGTATGCCCATCAATTCGCTGGAGGAGTAATAGCGTCGGGTCGAGCGGAACTGTAAGTAAAACAACATGGCGGTCTAAGTAAAAAGCGAACTCAATCAGAACTAGGTCGTTATTATTTTCTGATAAAAGACGAAGAGCGTGTACCTGGGACTGTTTGAAACGGAGCTGTGGCTGATACTTCCGCCGTAGTTTTCGAGGACAACAAACGCAGAGGATTCTTAAAAAGGCTCTGAAACAAAATGAGAAATAGGTTAAACATTACATATATTTCGAGGAAACTAATATTCGTAGTAATTTTTTTTAAGATGGTTTAAAATAAAAACAAATATTTTTTGATGAGTTGTTGACTGTTCGTTGGAATTGAAGTCAAAACTACCATGGGATAAACTTAACCGATTCAAATAACTATTTTAAAGCTAGTATGCCAAAATATACTGTAAATTATTTTAATACATATGACTTACTTAATTGTTTACGAATAATATTATTAAATAAAGTAAAAATAAATTAGGGAAGCTTTTTCATATTTAATCAAATAAATTATTACGACCTTAAAATAAATAAAAAGATGTAAAAATATTCATGCATACGATCTTATAGAGCCAGAGTTTTTGTTTGGTAAAAATTAATACTCATTGTATCAAGCAAGCAATCTGTATTAGAAATCTTAGATTTACTCGACTCTAGTTAATTTATTTATTGTTAATGTATCGAGTTGAAATCCTGAGTATACTAATAATCTCTTGCGGGTTTAGTGGCGGGTTTGATGAGCTCAAGCGATATAATTAAAGCGATGCGATGCCGGGGCTCGGGGCAATTAGGACGGAGATAGACTTGAACGCTTTATTGTAACCGGAGTTAGCGTTCTTGAGACAAGTAGACTAATATGTGGACTTATTAGTAAGCACTGGCTGGGCGACTGAGCTTTACTCGGTTACTTTATTTATTGTAAATAAATTTTTTAGCCGCGTCCCTTCCTAAATAGCGAGTTTCGTCAAAATCATTAAAAAAACGAACAATTGTTGTATTTATGTAAGTCGTTCGTTTGTCAGTTCTCTTCTTGTAATTTAAGAGCTTGCTGCCTCCATTCATCTCTTCTCTCAGTCATCCGTTTGTCAGTTACCCGGCATAAATATTATTACAGTTCATTATAATATGCTCTCACAGACAAACATCATAGGTTTAGTAATACAACACCGTTACTTCATTTGTCACGCAGGAGACGCATTTTTGAAATCATTTGCCACATTACGAATAGTTTCCGCAAGCGTTTCCAAACAGGCGCATTTTTTAATTGCTCGTATGCAAAGAATTTTTTCGTATTTGTAATTTTGACATTTGTAGCGTAGGTAGTTATATCGAAGAAACCTTTCATGGAGAATTAATTCATTCATAGGAACCATTCACAGTGAAATTTTTCCAAATTCTGCAAAAACAAACTGACACGAAGGTTTCATAAAAACGAACAAATGGTATTTTACGCGAGCGGTGAGTTGGAATACTACACGTTTTGTGTTTCGGTGAGTCACTCCATGAAAAATAGCACTCTTGATTATAAAAGTTGATATAGGGAATGAGTGAAAATGCGTATAATGTTAATAAGCGATGGGGCTATCTATTACTATTTTCATTTCTTTTTACCTTCTTGCCCATCATCACGGTAAAAATGCTCTGTCTGCCTCATTAGGGATAAACACGTGGTAGCATACAACATGGAAGGGACATACCCGTAATAAATCGAACTACGGGCTATACTAGATCATTTTACTATAATGAAAAAAAAATCGACATTTCCATATAATTTTTTTTTGGCGTTCTGTCATTATATTTTTGTTCATTATACTACAGTGATGTAGTGCCTGTGGTTCGATTTTTAACGGGTATGTCCTTTCCACCTTGTGTAAGTTCTTTTGGAAATTGGCAGGAATTACTCTTGGTAGTCACGTGCCTTGGTAACGAAGAAACAACGCTGGTTCTTCCTATTGGACATCACTATGTATCAGTCAACGTTGCCAGTTTCAAAACTTCCGCAAAAGTTACATAACAAGCATCAACAAATAACAGAGTTATTCGGGTTCTCCAACGATATTGAGACAAAAGTCTCTTGCGATAAAATTATTTTATTAGACATTGTTAGAAGCAGCCATTATACATTAGCATTGTAAATCCGTATCATTTGAAAAGGCTAGGAAAATTATTAAGGTTGATAACGGATCACAATGGAACAATACAAGCTCAATGAATTAGCGTCGTGGCGCTTAACTGTTAGCGACATTCTTATCGGATCCTCTACTTTTGCTATATCTATTGGCAAGACTTGTTGAACACCTACCTATTGCTTTGTCACAATCAATGATGGTACCTATGGTTCCTCAAGATTTCTTTTAATTAATGTTCATTTGAATAAAAAGTAAAAATTGGAAGCTTAAATGCGTCTGACGATTTAAATACTAATATTTCATAAGTTGAGCTTATTTTACGAACATGGATAGTATTTTTCAAACAAATACTATACAATACAATACAATGCAATGCAATCCAATGCAATACAATACAATACAATACAAAAAACTTTATTGCACCCAAAGACATTTACATACCTATTACATTTACGTAAACATTCATATAAAAGTGCTTGGCCATAGTAAAAGCAATTTCCTTATCAAAGGTCACTGTGTTTGTCGATTGCGTTTGTTGACACTTCGTGCGGATTCTGTTTCCCATAAGAGCGTTTATACGAGGATATCCGTATAACGGTGTTTGTTTGAAGAAGCGTTGACCTAAGAGCTTTTGTCAAACATGTACAGAAGCCTTATTACTTGGGCACTTTCCTGGGTCAAAAACAAATCATTTGGTAATGTCGAGAGAATAAAAGTCACAAAATTACGCCACTGTCATTGTTATATTTATTTTCAACCTGATTTAAGATAGAAACACTGATGTTGAGAGCGCTATTTGACTACAAGAAACTATGACGTCTGTATTTCATACAAAGCCCGTTATAAAACAATTAAATGTTTTTTTTAAACAAGCTTAAAACTTCACCAATGACCTAAAAACGTTAAAGTGCTTTTCAAGACGAATCAATCGAGCCCAAACTCGGTTGGGTTATGATGTTTTATCACAGAGATTCCATGACCACCTTCCAGCTCCATCATCAGAACAGCTCCATGTCATCATAATATTGCATTGTCATGCAATATATGTATGCGTCCAAATTTTAGCTCAATCGAAAATCGGAAAGTGGGTAAAATTTTACTCGCAAGATTTGATTACAGACAGACAGACAACGGGTCAGGTGAAACTAAATAAAAACTTGTAAAAAGTATCTTATTTGAGTTGTAGGAAAGTAGCGAATAGGGTATTTTTTCAAGGTAAAAAATAAATTATTTTTCACTGTAAAAAAAATAAAATAATGTCACTTGTCATTGAACATATCCATTTTAACGTGATTTTAGATTTATTATAGCAGAAAAACTGATAATAAGAGCGCTATTCGACTCTAAGAAACAATGACGTCGTCTGCCTGTATTTCATACAATTCCCATATGAAATGTTTGTTTTAACGTTTAGAAAAAAGTATCTGATTTGACTTGTAGAAAAATAGCGAATTCTGGCAGGTATCTTACCAGCCTAGATATATTACTTTACTAATTGACTACAGGCTTTTCCCGATATAGAAAGGATTGCTCATAATCACAATGCTGGACGGTGATCGCAGTAGTAGAATAAAGTTGATAAACCGAGGACTCTGTTTACGTTTTTTCTGTTACCTATACCTCCTTAGGTACCTTACATTAATAGTGGTATGTAAATGTATCAATTCAATTCAATTCAAATATATCTTTATTATCATAGGATATTTATAATATCTTTTAATAATCGTTCACTTTGTTTTGTTGCCCAATTGTTGACGTGAAAAAGTTACTTGAAGCTAAGTTTACTGCCGCCTCCAAAGCGCTAGTGCAGAAGAAGCGGTAACAAACTGCACTGCAGCATTTTCTCCAAGAACGTCAACTCACAATGAAATTAATATTTATAGTTGATATGTGGATAGAGAAAACTTTGTTTGATATTTCATAATTTAAATTAAAAAAAAATAATGTCGAAGTTTTAAAATATCCAAATTATATGTATGCACTTACTCACTAAAAAGTTTTCGTCATTTCTCCAGAAAGCAGTCACCTAAAACCTCACCTATCATACAATCTGTCTGAGACGTATTATTTTCAATTTCACCGAGGAGGGGGTAGATATTCCTTGCATTATACATTCACAATGTGTTTTTTTGTATCGCTCGCCCCAGTTTAATCTGTTCCCTCACTTTCTCCGACTTTCCCGATGTTCTCCCTAGCCGAATAGTTCGAGAGATTTATTACGACTTGCCAGAACAACACTAATAAATAAAAGTAAATAAATGATAGGGTTATTTTATTGTGATAATGTTGAGATAGTATAAAATATAAATACAATAGTTTGATATAAGTACATTTGTAAGTTCATTTATTTTCCAAAAATACCTTCTGCCACAGACAGATGTGGAAGCGAGAGAAAATGGGCACTAGGGCATTATGTAGGAAATAACACTGATCGAGCTAGTCCCAAAGTTAGTTCGAGACTTGTGTTATGGGATACTATCTTAACGATACTATATTTTATAACAATAACCCACCTATATAGATAAACATCCAAGACCCAGGACAATTTGAAAAAGGCCATTTTCCAACTTGCCCTGACCGGGGATCGAACCCGGGACCTTTGGATAGCGGATAGTCAGAGGAAAATAGATCATATGTTTTGAAAATATGAAAGACTTCTTTTCACATAAACTTATAAGCATTACAATGCCCCGTAATCCCCTGTATAATTTTGGAATCTCTCATAGAACTTGTTTTATCAAGGGATTTTAGATTTATACCTACTTGAGTATCTACTTAACAAGCAAAACGACGGTTCAAGCAAGAAATTTAGCCAAGAGCCTGTATAAATCTTACTTTTTCATAACAAGATTTCATTGTCGTGACAAATCTTGCCTATTAAGGCGATCCAAATGAACAAAAACACTTTTGATATTGTAGTGTAAGGGCTTGGACACTTTTAGAAAGGACATTTACTCGAATTATGAAAATAGTTGTGAAGACAATTTAGGCCCATGAAAAAAAATTGCCTCTAGAAATTTGAATAAATAGTGAGTATAGACAAACGAGCGAGTCATTTTATAAGTATTTTACGTACTGATAATATGGCCAATTCCACATACATATAATATATATAGGTAATTATTTTTCTTTACTTGTCTTTTTCTCTGTTCAACCCTTTTTATATTTTTCCCGGGTTCAGTTACACCTGTACATAGTTTCACCTGTCCCGTTGTCTGTCGGTCTGTAATCAAATCTTGCAAGTTAAATTTGACTTTTCGGTTTCCGATTGAGCTAATGTCACGTGGCAATGCGATATTATGATGATATGGAACTGATCTGATGATGGAGTTGGAAGAAGGCTTTAGGAACTCTGTAATTAAACGAAGGAACTTCCTCGAGTTTAGGCTTGTTTGATTCGTTTTGAGAGGCACTTTAAAGTTTGAAGTTAATTCTTGTAGATAAAAGCTTAATATTTTTTTTTCATAATTACTTTTTATTATAAAAATAGCATATTCATTACAACAGTTTTGTTTAAAATGGTTATCAAATTAATTTGTCATCGTCATTTTATAAGTTTTTTGAAATTTCAGAGTTTATTTCCATTGAATTCTTCCTTTTCAGCATTGCCCTCCGCATTTTTATAAGGTTGTTTTAAAGCTGCAGCGAGAACTTTCTGCATATTTTAAAACGACCTTGATTAAGAGCTCGCCAAGAAAAGACCTTTGTCCGAGCTTAGCTTTTGTGTCATACACCCTGAATCTCAGAATTCTTTTAATACAGTTGCAAGTTAATTGACATATCAAACCATTTTTACTCGTATATGATACAGATAAAAAGAACGCAACGCCTAAGCCGAGCAAGGCCGCGCCCTACGCACACTTGCCATTTTTAATTGTCTGATAGTTTTGGCAATCTGTTTGGGGCTATAAGATTGACCACTAGACAAGTATTTGTAAACTGTGTATACATATCTTTTTAACAAAATCTTTTTTGAGTTTTTGTGAGTTAAATTCTTATATTGCCAATACTTCTGTCACTCGTCTGAACTTATTTTACTTAAAAAATCCTGTGTCAGCCCAAATTGAGTCTACAGATGTGTCGAGACCAGATATAAATATTATCAGAAGTTATTGAGAAGAACCCGGAATTTGAAGAATTCAAGTGGTCAGAGTTAAAAGTAAAATGTTAGAAGTCCGTAAAATCATTAATGTTCTATATTATATAAAATTCGTGACCTTCACATCTTCTGTTTCTTTTTTAAAGTGTTGTTTAATCCCTCCTCTCCTAAATACCTTACCGAAAAAAATTCATTTTGCGACATTGACCCCGTCTTCGATCGAGTAACAACCCAACGTTGCACGTTGCACATACCCGCTCACTTCTCGTAGGGATAAAATATGTCCTGCGCAGTTTTTGCAGCAACAACAGACTTTGAAACAAACTATCTTTAGAATTAAAAATATCGTCATCTTTGCATTCTTTTAAGTTTACATTAAGGCATCTTGTATAAACGTCTGAAGACTTGAGTTGAGTTATATATGTAAATTAGTATATATTGATTAGGTATATATTTATTACATATGTATGTATATTTTATGTAAGTATTCATATATGATTTTATAATTACTGTGTTATAGTTTAGTATTTATTTACAGTATTAATTTTAAATAGTTTTTAGTGTAGTAAGTAGGTTAGTGTTATTGAAACAAACAAAATATTTCATAAAAGCCACCACAGTGATCGGGTAACAATCATGGAAGTTCCACGTTTTTTAATATTCCGTTTTTGTCGGCTTTAGTCTTTATAGCACCATCATGGAGCTTACCTTTTTTACGTAAACATGGGTTGAGAGCTATTTTACGTCATAGAAAGCATGGGTACAACAAAGGTTAAATGTGTTCGGTATTCTAATGTGTATTTTTTTCAAAATGTCGTAGCTATATAATAGGTTGATTATTTAGTTAGTCTATGTAAAGTATTATCATCTACATAGACACACACAATGCAATAAAACAAATATTGATATATCTTGATGTTTTAAACTCAAAAACTAATCATTACTTAAACATATAAAAATACTCTTCTTAAAAATAGGTGACGTCCAAATGATACCTATATCAGCAAATGTTTCATCATCATCATCATCATTTCAGCCGCATAACGTCCACTGCAGGACATAGGCATCTCCCAAGGATTTCCAAGATTTTCCAATATTTAATTTAACAGTAAAAAAAAATCTTTCCATTAGTTACAAGTGCGACTACCAGGTCAATATGGTCAACCCTCGGTAGGTTGTAAGTGTATCCAGCAGTGGGTGTTTCGAATGTCGACTCCTAAAATCGTAAAAACAAAATAAGTCCCGTATTGCACGCCCTTCCGTTTTAATTTAAATGTGCCCTTTTCTGAATGAGGACGAAAATAAAATCAATATATAACCTAAACGTATTAACGAGGTCTTTTATTTTTTAAATGAATCCACCAGGCCAATTTCTGGGCCCTTAATTTGATGGCACAAAGGGAAACCTGAACAACATGTAATGAAATTTCAATTGTTCGGGCTTCCCCTTTGTGGGATGCTACATTAAAGCTCCTTACAACTCTTGCTAGTTTTATTATTTAGAGTTGGTGTCCGCCTAGATAGTTTACAGTTCGGCGTGGCTCAAAAGGAATTTATTATGTTCTGCTTTTACTAGAGGTGGTGCATTTTGACTTGGCTTCCTTATTTTTTAACAGATGTACTACTGGGTAAAGGCAACGTCCATTTTTTGCACAATTGGTTTTCATTTTTTCCAGATTTTTTTTTATATAATGGAATAAAAAAAAAATATTAAAAAGTATCATTGCTTTGTCAGAGTTTGTAAAAAGGTTTATCTAATATATCTGTGAAACCATAGATCTAAGCAAATAAACGGCTTCAACACAGTTTTGTAGACTCATTTGTATACTCTAACAAATATTCTACGTCACAGTCTCAAAATTATAATAAGTATATTTAAGAATTGTTTTTAAAAAATATTAAAGACGGTTTACATATTGATATAACTGTTATTTTTTACTTTTTCCATAAAATGAAGTAATAACTTATTTTTAAAACACTCGTTTATATTGTAGCTTTTTGTGAAGAAGGCTCTTGAAAGCATTTTAACATTTTTGTTCTAATCTTCTTTACAAAAACTGAACATTTTTATCCGCTAACCCGCCGCGTTTTGATTAATTATACTAGTCAACTACCTCCTTAGAAATTTACGTTATCAGGTTTATGTCTGACAGACTACAAAATATTTTTTCTACTCCTGTACCTGTCTTTTAAATGGTCCCGAACACTAATATAAGAGCATAGATTATGTGATTTCAGAAAAGTCTATAGTCTATTCCTAATATAATAGCACATGTGTCGTTATTTCGCCAAAACGATACTCCTAGCCATAGACCTATAACTTTTTTTCTTTAGATCTACCATACTGCCAACATAATAAAATCGTTATTTTAACATATGGTGCCATTTTTCAAACGTGGAGTCACTGAACAAACGGTTTTTTGTATGAAAAAACATTCGTTTAAGTGACTCCATGTTTCAAAAATGGCACTTTTGGTCACTAGGGAGACGTCAATAAAAAAAATTAAGTCTTTCATAGATACCTAGTATCTAGCAAACATATGGTAGTATTTCATACTTTTCTTTGTTTATTTTTGGATTTATTTTAGTAAATGTAGTCGTAGAAAAAGTATTGTATGCAACGTTGTATAAGTTTGTCAAAAAATGCTCGATGGCGTCTCCTTACGATGCTCCCCAAGGCTCGCGTCGTAACCTGCGCCACTCGCATTTTATGAACCTTCTTATACAAATGTTGCATAAGATACTATTGTATGAAAAAAAAACTGTTTAAAGATACGATGCTTACTGAAGTATAGAGAAAAAAGTTTTTCTATACATTTTGTTGCTTTTGGGTATTTTTTTCTATGGAATAAGTTAATTTTGTTGACTATTTCCTAGTTGGTTTCATTGTTAGTTATTTACTTCTGTGCAAATATTTTGTCAGTCATATCCATTGTCATTATAGAGCTTCGAAAATCCTAACCAACATATACTTATCAGTCTTAGACTTACGTATTGCAAAAATAAATTGTTAAAGTCAAACGCTTGTAAAAAATTGTCGTAATAAATTATAGCAGTAAAAATCTAAATATTTTCTCTTAAAATTTCCTTATGAAGCAAACATAGTTTACGAGAACAAGTTATAATCAAGCGAAAATTTCCAAACCAAGCGCGAAGCGCGAAGAGTCTTATAAAAATTCTGTATTTAAATTTTGTAAATATTTTTTCAACCTAATCCCGCTTAGAGCAGCGTAAGATAAAAAGTAAAATGTTTGGTCGTAATGTCCTCGGAGACGAAATTGGGATAGTATATTTAGCTAGCTTTTACACGCGGCGTGGCCCACCTAGTCAAAGGGTAGGTACTGTCAATCCTGTTGTATGATAATTTTCATCGTAAACAAAACTTTGTTTAATAGTCTTTGCATAAAATTGTATCAACTACAAACCAAATTTCTTGCTCCTTGACGCTAATAACTGATAGTGCAACGAACTCCAATAGGTGACCTTTATTTACAAACTTGATCTGTTGGACAGCTCTTTGTGTCTGTAATTATTCTATCAGGCTTGTCAAAGAGAATCAAAGATACTTAAAATGCATATAATGAGTTCATTGTCGTGATTTCTATTTATTTCAATTCATTTCATTTTATGATCACAGAAAGCTGACGCTGCTTTTGTTACGAAATAAGAGATATTGTAATTTTATTATTTTTTTAAAACAGTTTATTTAATTATTTTAATACTTCAATTCATAAGGATTCAGGCAATGATTTAATTAAAATGAAAATATTATACTCGTGCGCGTATAAACTATGTATACCATTCGGATATCAAATGATACTTTACACAGAACACAAGTGTAAGATTTTTATGCTGCCTAAAGGCATCGATGTCATCTACTAATAATATTCGTTTTGTTCATTATACTCGTACAGATTTCAGGGATAAAAATGAGTATCTAATGTAAGAATAATCTTTCTTACTGTATCAAAATGCTGTTAGGCTGTAACAAAATTGCCTCTTATTGCCCTTGAACTGTTGGACGCGTTCCAACGAAGCCTCAAGTTCACAGATAAGCCAATATCGGCGCAATAACTGGAGTTTCCAAACTGTCGCAGTAATATTCTTCGACTAAGGGAACCAGTCAAGGTAGGTATCTTCGTCAGAGGAAGACATACAGAGGAAGACGTACTGTTAATATCATTTTGTTTTCAGTGTAAGTTGTATGTATTTATGTAAGATGTATATGTATGTTTATTGTTAATATTATATATAAGTATGTTTATATTGACTGTCCCGCACTACCTAATTTCCCATTACTATTTTTTATAAAACGAGGTTGCCTGGAAGAAATTGCTTAGCGATAAGGCCGCCTTTTGCGCATTTCCTAGTTTTAAAGATAATTATGTCCTGTATTTATTTATTTTGTGCAATAAAGGGTATTGTATTGTATTGTATAACCTTTTTATTCAAATTGAGTATTACCAGCAATACCTGTGTGATATTCTGTAATGCAAGCTGATTAAAGTATCCATTAATTATAAAAATACTTAAGCGTTGCACTAGATATAGGTTAATTGAACAGACTACTTTTCATGGACGAGATTAAACAAATAAGTTAAAGAAAAGGATGAAAAACATAATGATAATAATAAATCTTCAGTCGCCTGCACCCAGTGGCGGATTTACCAATAGGCTGAGTAGGCTAAAGCCTATGGCGGCACATTGGGGGGGGGGGGGGGGAGCAAAATGGAGGCCAATTGCACCCTCTCCATCGAGAAGGTAAAAAGGTGCTTCTATATGTATGTATATTCATATTTTGCCTCCCCTAAGCTGCGACATTAAAAGATCGTATGATCTTTTAGTGTCGCAGCTTAGGGGAGGCAAAATATGAATATCCTACTGTCGGCACATTTCGCAAGGCAGCAAATTTGAGGCCAATTGCCCCCCCCCCCCCGCTCCTCTTTCGTGCATCGCGGCAATTGAGAAGGTAGAAGAGTGCTTTTATTATGATATTTTATAACGCAGCTTAAGAGCGGCAAAATATGATTAGCCTACTGGCGTCAAATGTGTGAATCTGCCACTGCCTGCACCGGTGTTGCTCCTTTGCCGGCAACTATTGTCGGCGCGTATGAGAGGTCCATCTAGTGGGCAGCAAGTCACCACCTGCCTAAAATAGTCAGTAATCATGATTATGGCAGGTGACGGTACTATTGCAATATCCCAGCATCAGTCCATCCCAAGCTCATCCCTTAACACATAGACCTTTCTCTTTTTCTTGCAATAAATCTTTCTCCTGCAGAAACCTATTCAAAGCTACACCTTTTACTGGTATATTCAGGAATGGAACATAACATCAACTTCTCCGAAGGGCCTCTACGTGTTGGATCTGTATCCCCACGCAAGCCTCCCAAAAAACAGAGGTGAAAAGACCCGTGAATCTAAAGGAGCTACATAAAAATCAATTAAAATACAATCTACAAATAAATTTTGTGCCATGACAGCTGGTGATCTAGTTTTTACCATAGTTATTTGTTGCTAAGACAAGAACTAAGAATCTGTATTCAGAAAGGTCTAAAGTTCGTAAATATATAGAAGACACAGCATAGGTATCGCGACGTCCCGCGCATGCAAACTGCCAATTTGTTAAACCATTAATTAAATCGCTGCTAAATTGAAGCTGGCACGAATGAGGAACTGCTACCGGAGATTAATGGACTGTTTGCAATATTTGTTTTTCACTTTTGCGCTTTTTGTTGC
The DNA here is from genome assembly GCA_943193695.1 of Acrobasis suavella. Classification (NCBI taxonomy): domain Eukaryota; kingdom Metazoa; phylum Arthropoda; class Insecta; order Lepidoptera; family Pyralidae; genus Acrobasis; species Acrobasis suavella. The sequence continues at coordinate 40,530,829 of OW971928.1, forward strand.
GAATTCTTATAGATATTATCGGATTTAAGTAGTGTTCTCTTTTTGGGTACATTTTTAAATCTTATGACTTTAATCACGAAGGATATACTATGTACTTAATGCAATGAAAAATCGTAGGACTTACCGACTCTAGGCTCTCCAGATCCTATATGATATGCTGAATCTGACAACAGTGGTTGGACACCTCGCATATGGAAAGTAAAGAAAGACTCTTCGACTTTTTTGAGATTTTTCAAGTATCATCATTGGTATGTATCTCATTTCATTGTTGACCGAGCGAGCGAAGCGAACGAGGTCTCCGTTTCAACTTGGAGAAAAATGTGTCTGTGTGTTCTCCTCTAGAAGACCGCATTTCTCAACCAATTCCCGTGAAATTTCGGGAGCAATTTCGATAAACATATGAAATACGATAGTCGAGCCATTTTTTGGAAATTTTTGAAAATGATGGAGTTGGCACAATGGACCTAAGCGCCTTTGGATTTTATGGCTCTTACGACCACTTTGTTTGTTGTGACAACGAAATAACAAATGAATTTTATTTTCTATTATGACATACATACGTATATTTTCACCTGCATTATCAAAAGATGAATAATTCGGTTTATTTATAAAGAGATCTGGTCGACTTATGCGTCTAGAGTTCGAATCTCACCGGAAGGTGTTCTCTTTTTAGTTCAATGTATTTATTTTTATTATGCGACCGATATTTTGAAGTTTATTTTAAAAGTACGAGTATATTTATTTGTTTTCTTGGGAATTATGTAACTACAGGAAACGTTCGTTAAGTCTACTTTACCAAAATTCCCAGTATACCAAAATTTTATAAGAATTCATTTTCGTAACTAAATCTGCAATCTTTATAAGCTCGCGAAGTCTACAGCTCACAGAGCCTCTAGTTTAATGTTGTTTACGTATGTTAATTAGTCACAAGAAAATAATCGGTTAAAATTAAATGGTATTTCTTAATGTTTCTTTGTTATTATGTTTTTCCTTCGGCAAAAGTTTTGCTAAAACTGATCTTACAATTAACGAAAACGCTGAAAAATAAGAACTTACATCTAATAAATAAATTGAGTATGTTTGCCAAGCTTCATACCTAACCAATAACCAAGTAACCACAAAGTATACAGTGTATATACCAGCATTGATTAATGGATCACCTAAGTGCGTGGTTTATTTTATTAATTAATTGCAATGCTAATTTGAGACTAGCACGAACGTGAAAATTACCACAACGATTTACGAGTATAAAAGCTTTTATTTTCATAAGTTGTTATTGCTAACTTAATTTGCTCCAATATTTAGTCAACGCTTTGTAACATAAACTACTAATTTCACACGGGTTTTGTCTACTATAAGTGGAGATTTCAATATAACTATAATCCATTTGTTTAGGTATTTAAGTAAAGGTAAACAATCTTGTTATGTCTTTTTATTAGAATATACTTTGAAAATCAATACCTTTGCAAACTACAATTTTATTTATAAATCATAAATTACATTCTTTATTTGCAGTGTATAAAGAGATTGATTTTTAAAGTGAATAAAAAGACATGTCAAGATTGAATAAATTTATTTAAATACCTAACAAAATGGACTATAGGGCAAATGACTCTTATAAAGCCCTTACACTTGATTTTATATGACATATATGTCAAGTATTAATATTACGACCTTTAACAGTTTTCAAATCGAAAGCGAAGTGACGAAAGATAAAAAAATAACCCGACTGTTACTTTTGCACTGTTATCGCTTCATATCAATTGTAACTACAAAATTTCATACGAAATATACTTTAAAACTGTGTGGCTTTTGTATTATTTTGCAGTGAAATGCTTTAGGTGGTACCGTATTCTAAATGATAAGTTGTGCAATACTTTAGAGGCATTATTTAGCCTACTTGCATTAGGCACATAAATATGGTAACTGCATATTTACAATTCATAACTCGTAAAAGCTCACTTTACTAACATAAAAGCGGATTTATTTTCACATCGTTAACCGCGTTCCATTTTTTGTGGTGTGTGGTTGAACCCTCAGCGTGCGTTGTTTTTAAATGCATAATATTTTGGTATGACGTGACTGTTCGTGATTAATAAATAAATAGTTACAAGAAAAACAGGGAAAACGCCTTCCAGTGTAAAAAGGAATCGAGGAATAAAGGAAAGGAATTATGTTTTTCTAAGAAAATTTAAAAACATATATTTTTTTAAGTAAATAAACATTTAAGAAAGAGATCAGTGGCGAACTAGAGAGGAGGCCTTCGCCCAGCAGTGGGACAATATAAGCTAATAAAAAAAATCTGTATTTTGAAAAATTATTTATTTAAGTATGTTTGAATAATATATCAAGTTTATTATTCATATGTTACATAAACTGAACATATAAAATCGCAAATGTAAATTTTACAATATCAGATTGCTTTTCTAATTTTCTACTACGGTTAATCTACCCAGTTGATACAAAGCCGTAAAATTATCGAAGATTCGGAAAATCTGACATTCCACACTTTTTATCTTTAACGAGGTAAACAGACAGTGAAAAATAATTACAATGCAATAAGAATTTAATAAATAAGTATTGTGTTTCTTTTTGTTAATATTAAAATGGGTCACGATACTCAGTCGTCATTAGCGGTGCCTCCAGATAAATCCAGGTAGACCTAAATTGCTATTGTTGATTGCCACTGCCGTGTTTCCCACCCAGCGCAGCGTTTGATGCTTTGTAGGGGACAGTGGAAACACACGACCTCTTTATTTATCCGTACACGTCTAAAACTATTTTGAAAAGAAGTTTCAAACACGGCTTGCGATGGAAGTTTACAAAATAAAATGATAAAACTTGAGGAATTTCGTTCTTGACGGTGAGTGCCCTGACCGCCCTTTTTATTATAAATTAAAAACATTTGAAACATAAGATACAAAACGAGCAATAAAATATTTAATATTTTTTAGGATACATAGTGTCAATGAAACTTATTTCTTCAGGTACATAAGTAACTTACACATTTTTAGTTAAATGTAAAACAATTAAAATTAAAAACTTACTTTCATTATGTTTATCTACATTAAAAGTATCTTAAATCCATCTTTTTGTCTGTGTAAAATTGTAAATAAATGTATTTGTAATTGTATTGTATTACTGATATTTTTATTCTAAAACACTTTTGATCTAACAAATGTATGAATTGCTTAAATTGTTAGTTGGATAATAATTTATAAATTAAATAGCTCGTATTAGTTTTGTGCAAACTTTTTTCCCGTAAGTGCGTCATTTAGTAGCCATGACAACTGTGGCAATCGTTACGGTCGCTCCGCCTTCACTTCGTCTTATTATTTACATCTCAGTGCCTTAGTTTGTATCTACAAGTAATTAACAACATCGTCGCGCAAAACAGCCGCACGAAATTTATCTGTTGTATGACACAGCGTCGGCTGTCCCTCAATGTCTGCTATGACGTAGTGTCAGGAGTGACGCAGCGTCGGCTGGCGGCCAATGTCTGCTATGGCGTAGTGTCATCCGTGATGCAGTGTCGGCTGGCGGCCAATGTTTGCTATGACGTAGTGTCATGTGGAGTGGAGTAACGTCAACGACGGTATTGGTGGAAATAGAGATATAGTTTGCAACTGTACGCGTATACCGCCTTCTTGCATGTACTTTTTGATAGGGTTATTTTTTGAGCTTGATATTAAAGTATTTAATATTATGTAACTACAGACAAGTGGCAAACAAATTTCTCAAGGTCTTCGTGTTTCGTCAAGTTATGTCAGAAATTTTTAGGGAGCTTGAAAATTCCAACTCCTATGGTGGCTACTTATGCACGTGAAAAATAAACAAACATACAAGTATTATAGTCCGCTGATCCAATATATTTTAATCTTGATTTTAATTTTATTTTAAAAGTTAGATATAAAGTTTAATGGATGTTTTCAAATCGCCATATCATTTATAATAAAAAACTTTATGCTTCCGGAATAGTAGCTGTCAATTTCTACACATCACTACATTCATTAAAAGATTTTTTATGGTTCCGTACCTACATGATAAAAACGGAATAGCTATCGTACATTCGTCTATGACAACTTAATAACTTTTAATAAAAAAAAACTTAAAAACTTTTACAAAAGATACAATTCGTCACCTTATCTCCGAAGATTGTGGATTATGATCGCACATATAAAATGTTAGATAGTTATCAGAATTGCATTAAGTACTAAGTGCCGCTATGCTACTCGTACATGAAAAATAATAATACATTTATGTTAAAATCCCTGAAATGAATATTTATTTAATTACTTAAAAAAATCTTCATTTCAGGGATTTTAACAGAAAATATTGCATCAAAAAAATAAAACTGAGGATTAATACGGAGGGCAGCGGCTCCGCAGTCTTTTCTATAAAACAAGTTCTTGCAACACACATGAAATTAGAAAAAGGTGCCTACTTTGGCAGTGACAAGCACTGAACTACACTGCTAACGTTCGCCGCAAACTTTTGCAGGACACAAAGGTTATGCGATAGCAGTTAAGTTAAATACCATCCGTGTACTTCAAATGGAACCTTCGGTGTGTGAGTGACTCGCACTTGCCCGGTTTTTACGATACACTCTATTATGCATGCATTCGTTTCATGCAAAATCACTATGCAATGTAGATGATTATCGATTTACAGCGAAGATTATGCGCTAAGATCGTTAAGACCTTTTTATAGCGCTTTATGGGTGCTTTTAGTTTTACCCCCATAATGTATGTTGTGAGTGCTGGAATTTGTTAGTGAGAAAAGAACGCTAATGTAATACAATAGTGATAAGACGAGGAAAGATATTCGGACACCTTATTACGGCATGATAATTTCATGAAAAACACATCATGGAAGGAAAGGTAGAAACCAAGAGAAGGAAAGAAAGATCAAAAAAGTCGTATGAGTGCAGTAAAAGAAATGGAAAATCATGTCGTTTAAGGAAGTCAAGTTTTTAGCAGAAGAAAGAGAGAGGAGACAGTAAAATACCTACAAGAACCTAGTTATTAAATTTATTGATGATGTATGTATACTTTTAAATACATTATCACGTCTTTAGCCTTAACGGGGTAAACAGAATCTGGAACCTCAAGAATCAAAGGAAAAAAACTTCAACATTCTGCTCGCTAATAAATAAAATTGCAGCAACAGCACGAATTGTCCATTGTTGCGAAGGCTATTTCCTACGTGAAATGTACTTTGGAAACGTTCTCTTCCTGTTAGAAGTCGGAGCTACAAATTAAAGAGCGCTACAGATGTGACAATAGAGATGTAGACTGGGTAAAAAAAATATTATTTTATTTAGTCGGTCAACTATCTTATCCAAAAATAAAGGACCCACATTTTTTCGTTTAGAGATTAGTAAAAATTGACAAAGATACAGCGCTTCGAAGTTTCGGAGTGGGGGAGATCTACGTCATCTGGCTTTGGTTAAAAATCGTAGCTTATGCGCTGTATCTTCGTCATTATATGCTAATTAGAGAAAAGAACAGATACGTATACCATAATTTTTAATAATCTATATAATGAGTCAAATTTTTTTTTGTCCCATCCTTATTTATATATTGTGCACCTAGAGGTATCTATAAGTTAGGACGACTACATGACAAGGAATACAGCCTTGCCTCTGTAACTTAAACATAGCTGCAGATATATTAATTACGTCTTCATCCATTACGTCGTAGATGGAGTCTAGGCTTAAGTAATGAAGTTATGTACTATAAACTACTTGCCTATTATTAAAAACAAAGTTTTTCCTAGTTAAAATAAGCAGGTATTTATTTATGACTACCTATACTTATTGATTAAAATGATATTTATTTCTTCAATAATATAAAAAAAAAACACTAATTTAATTTAGTCTTATAAAAAGTGACAACTGCACATAATGAAATGCTTTTTGTATATTTTATGAGTTATAAGTTATACTTCTCATTTACTCTTTATTTTGTGCACCAACTTTGAGCGGAACAAGCGAGGTTGTGTTGAGCGTGGTGTTGCCAACATTAGCAAAGTTGTTAGTTGAAGGTTGCTTTGTCATCGCATTGTCGCAGGAACAATAAACCGCTTTCCTGCGTGCTAAAGTATGATCATTAATTTTTAGTGCTTTTGTTTGGTTAAGTTATTGATTCGAGAGATATTTTATTGAATTTTTAGACCAATATCTAAGTATTTACAGAAATTCCGTTATTTTCTATGCTAATTTAGGTGTAAACAGTATAGTAGAATGTTACAGCTGCTTTTATCTCGCACAAATTGTAATATGTAGAGAAACCATGTCAATATACCTAACCGATATGATTTACATCTAGGCACTACGATGATTCCCCTTTCCACATTACACGCCCAACATCAAGCTCAAATGGCTTCTTCGTTTCTTAACTCTCACTACTATACAAAAAAGTGATGGAAAGCAAATAATTTGAAATTGATCTTATGCTGATACCTAATTAATACTAGTAGGTCTTGTATATTAAAGCTTTAGGTATTTAATTTCTAATAATCAGATATAAAAAAGCCATAAAAGTATTTGTCTTCCATTAACTACAACTTGATCCAATTTAGCCCAGAGTCAAGATACGGTATGGACCCTATACCAAAAAGTTTGACGTTATCTATTTAAATATACGTATTTCACTTACCTACAGACAGATTGCATCGTGATATTAATGGAGTGAACTTAGTTCAGATTTAATTAAAAGTTGAAATTAGTCGGACGAAAGATTTAATGAGTATCAACACGGATGATTAACTCACAGCTCGAGTACATTATGTCTACTCACAACATACATGGGGTGTATTTTGCTCAGATGAGGTATAATATAGAGTAAATGATGAAATTTAAAAATCCAATTCTTATAATTTCAACTTACTTACTATCCTGGCTCAGCGACCCAAAGTGAGTCTTGGCCTTCAGCACAAGAGCACGCCAGCGCTCCCGGTCCTGTGCTAGCTCTTGATAGTGAGTAAGTTAGTATAATTTAAACTTAATAATCATCATCAGCCGCAGGAAGCTAGTCCACTTCGGGACATAGGTCTCCTCCAAGTATTCCCAAGACGTCTGATAAAATAAAAATCACCTGGTAGGATTCCTTAACGCGCGTTCATAACAAATCCGGAACTAAAGCGGATATAAATATTAAATGAGCTATTGTTTCCTCTTCGATCTCAGATTTTATTTATAAATATTGTGAATACGAATATTCGCATTCGCATATGCGAATGGTTCGTATCGTTTTAAACATTCAGATTGTTATGCGAATGCGAATGAATGCGGTTGCCTTGCGGACGCGCCTGCGTTTCGATGATTCGCGCATAACGCAATATTTCGATCAATAGGAACGGTTTATTTCACGTGTGTTTTTGTGATTACTTGGTTTGTTTTGTTTTAGTTTCAGTCTGCTGTAATTGCTTATTAGGTAAACAATTTTTTTGTTTTCCTAATAAGCAATTAATTTATAAATTAAATTATTTTAGGATCTTTAGATTTTAGATCTTTAAAAAAATGAAATATGCCAAGTTTTAACGCCTAAATGATAAAAATGATAAACTTGGTGTCTACATTCTCATTCGCATTGGCACATTCGCAGCCAAACCTTCGTATTCACATTCGCGAATGTAGGAAAGACATTCGTAACATCCCTGGTAAATACATACTCAGCATAAATACACTAACTAGAATAAAATAAACGTATAAACCAGATTCAGTGACTCGTAAATAGGATTATTATGAAAAAAAAAAACCACACGGAGATCTCTTAATAAATTACCAAATAAGTAAAATAGTTTAGCAACCGTCAAAGATGCTTGCTCCATTCATTAAATTGATGGAACTAATGTGAGTCTCAGTAATTCAATTTTATCATTACCTATTTTTCAAGAAACGTGATATGAGAGTGTATTAAGAGAATGTTTCTAGATGTTCTGTTGAAGCATAAACGCAAATATGCTATGTACCAAAAACAATAATTAATAATTATCTATTATGTAAATTGCAATGACCACTAAAATGGCGCAAGTTTCTCAGTCATATACTAGCTTGAAAACTGTCATTCGATTGTATTGTCCTAATAGTTTTATTTACTTCTCTGTATAAATATGTGATGATATTGATTTCCGTCGTTGGCTGTACCCTACATACGGGACCTTTACGTAGCCTTGAGTTTTTTGCTGGTCCAGCTGGCGCACATTAGACAAAATGTCAAGCCCGTGATGTGGAAATGATTTATTTCGTTAAGAAAGGTAGGGTTGTTGAAGATTTGCTACAACATACATATGATCGCGCTTGTTTACTACAGGGGTACAAGTAGATACCATGGATCACCACTTGCTCCAATCCTAAAAGACCTTTTTAGTTTCATCTGTTGTAATATCGCAAGTACCTTAGTATTAACAAATACAAGTGAAACAATAACGGTTTTTAAGTGGTGTCAAGTTGCATTCTCCTTTACATACATTAGATATCTAAATACTCTTATTTCAACTTAAAACTATGTTAAATCTTTGTAGATCGTAGCAGAATAATCCTGTTAATATCAAAATGTGCATGAAGGTTTCAGATTCCATCAAATATGTAAATAGTTTACCCAGACGGCCTACACATTCACCAGGAACATATTCATGTATTATTATCATTACATTGAATCATAAAAGAGCCCGCAAAAATGTTTTCACTGTTTGCCTGTTGTCGACATATAAAAATACCTTTTTGTAGTCAAAGATCAGACTGGACGATTTCCATATTTCATTGCTATTTTACCAGAACTAAGGACATTATTTTAGTTGTTAATTACTTACCTGTGTTAATCCTATCTGTATAATTTTATATATGTCTTATATAAAATTATACAGATTGGTTTTCGATAGTCAAGTATTTTAATATAGCCCTTTATAAATTTGTTTTGTACATAGTATAAAACAAAGTCACACCCATCGTCTGTCCTTCTGTTTGTCTAGATCTTTAAAACTATGCAAAGGATTTCAATGCAGTTGTCAACCCGTGCAAATGCAAGGCGGGCTGCTAGTTCTTAGACAAAGAATTTTATAAGAACAGTGGAATAAAAGGAAATCAAATAAATATTTGTCATTCAACTTTTAACTAAGCGTGGACTTTTAAGATGAAGATTACTTTGCTCATAAGTATCCCAGAAAAGGTAATAAACACTTCAGAAAACGATAAAAAAAAGAAAAACACTGACTGATATCATGCGGTATGATCCTAGACTACCAGACTCGTGATTCTATAAATAAAGAATGTTCCATCCCTTTTTCATTGCGGATGAGACTCTTTTAATCAAATGTCACTTAATGTCAGCAATTGCCAGAGGCAAACATGTAAAAAAGAATGTCAACATATGAACAAAAATTAAATATACAACTCATATTAACTTGATCAAAGAAAAAGTATTTTTGGCTTTTCAACCCACGCTAAGAAGTCATAGAAAAACATTTTACTAAGTTAATTAGACCACGAAGACTTGCTCGAACATACAATGACATCATAATTATTTTAAACTTTGGGATTTTGTTATTATTTTACTAATTTTAGTAGGTATTTAAGGTGCATGTGTTGGGATTTGTCTATTAAATGGAGAAGGTAGTAAGTCTAGGTTCAGTGGAGTGCAGGCGGGAGAATGAACAGTTTATATTAGACGTTTTGCAGTAACCTCTTAGTCTATAACATTGTTTCTTATTATTAAACTACTTTTACAATTTTGTAAATAAATATTTAAATTTTGACTTTGACATTGTATTAATATGAGTGTATACCTGAAAATAAAGATTTATTATTATTTTTATTATTTTCTCGGTTTATAATTAAACCGGTTTACTGATATACACGGGCCTAAGCCAAGTGTATTTCAGGAAGGTCATTACTTTCGTTGTTGTTCTCATTTCTGGTAATATTATTTATTTCTAGCTGAGTTGCTATTAACGCAAATTGTTGGGGATCATTATTTGAGAGGTTCTGGGTTTGTTGTGTATGAGTAGTAAGGTAAGTTGTTTAAATCATCAATGAAATAAATCATCAAGAAAAATAAATAATAAAAGTAAATATTGAGTGTGACTGGACTTTCTTTTGTATTTTACAAGTTTTTATTCATTTTTATAATTTATTTTATGAATTCTGCGGTCACGTAAATGATTTCTTTTTGACATAAGTTCAAAAATGACTTTCTTCTGTATTTGGGTAAATAGGTATTCATTAAGTATAAGTCAAGTAGCTGTGAAACGTAAAGTGATTCCGTTTTTTCGGGCCTCGAAATTTTAAGTACATTTTGAGAGTCACTTCAGGCGAACTGGGGTTTACGAGATAATGGAATAAAATTAAGTTAACTTTCTAAACCTTAAAAGGGCCTGATGGTATTGACGATAATAACATTGTTATCCTGTAAAGTTGATTGTTTAAGAGTCCCCTTACCATAGACAGAATCAGACTTTCCCATACAAACATAGTCTAGCTTTTATTTTGAAACGGCATGTCAGATATTGGAGAATTATATAATGTCAAAGAAATATTATATTAAGATATATAACTCGTTTTCACATTCAAAATATGAACGTAAAAGAGAATATAGCGTATCCTATCATATGTGACCATTAGTATGGAAAACTTCTACACTGTCATATTTTCTTTCAAGTTCATATTTGACTGTCAAAAACTAGTTATATGCCTAGATATATGAAATATTTTTTTAAGTTATAAAATACTGCCGAAATCTCATATGTCATTTCAAAATAAAAGCTGGACTACGTTTGTATGGAAACGTCTAGGGTAAGGGGATTCTTAAGTGTCGGCTTCCTATATTAAACTTATCCTTCTTCGTTACAGTTTTTATGAGTCCACTGCTGGGCTCAGCCCAGCATACCTCTCCCAATGGAGCGATGATTTGCTCGTAGTCACCACGCTGGGCTTAGTTACTTTCATAGTTTAATGTCATACGGCATACTGCTATGGGGGAGTGCAGCCGATATTCAGACTATTTTCATTTTACAAAAAAGGGCAATTCGTGCTTTCTACGGCTTAGGATCTAGAGAGAGAATTATTCAAGGAAATAAGTATACTAACCTTACCATCACACTATATATTTGAAAACATACTGTATGTAAGGAAAAACATTTCCTCATACAATCAATTAAGCGATTTTACCGTTAGAAACTTAGGCATTAAGAGTGACTTAGTTGCCCCGTATTTTAGGCTCAAAACAGTTAGTAAAACGTCAATGGTGAACGGTATACTTTTTTATAATAAACTGCCACAATCGGTCCTCGATATGCCAGACAAAATGTTTAAAGTTTATGTAAAGAACTCTGTGAGGAGGCTTATTATAGGACCGATGACTATCTTAAAGACAACAAAGTCTGGCTTGAGCTTGGCGCGGATCCCTCTTGAAGGTTTGTATACTTAGAAATGGTCATAATTTGGTACATTAGGTACATATTAAATCTACACCTTGACTTGACATTATTTTAAAATTTCGACATAAAAGAAATTTAATTTAAATTATGACAACAAACAATGTATACTCTGTCCACATATTCTAATATATAAAATTCTCGTGTCACAGTTTTCGTTGCCATACTCCTCCGAAACGGCTTGACCGATTGTGATGAAATTTTTTGTGCTTATCCGGTATCTATGAGAATCGGCCAACATCTATTTTTCATCCCCCTAAATGTTAGGGTAGTCCACCCCTAAATTTTTTTTTATTTTTTAGACAAAATTTTTAATTTCTACATTTTTATGATACAACATACAAAAATACATACAATCCTCAATTTTGGCAAAACAACGTTTGCCGGGTCAGCTAGTCAACTATAAATATTAATTTCATTGTGAGTTGACGTTCTTGGAGAAAATGCTGCAGTGCAGTTTGTTACCGCTTCTTCTGCACTAGCGCTTTGGAGGCGGCAGTAAACTTACTTAGCTCTAAGTAACTTTTTGACGTCAACAATTGTGCAACAAAACAAAGTGACGATTATAAAAATCCTATGATAATAAAGACATATTTGAATTGAATTGCTGGGCAAGCAGGTTGGGTGATCGCAATTTTTGCGTTGTTGCAAACAAAGAAACAATACGTTTACAATATTTTTATCTACTTGATGGACAGTTTATTTTTTAGGGTTCCGTACCCAATGGGTAAAAAAAACAAGACCCTATTAATAAGATTCCACTGACCCGTGCCGTCTGTCTATTTTTCACCAGGCTGTATCTTATGAACCGTAATAGCTTAAGGGGTTAAAAAATTTCACAAGTGATGTATTTCTTTCTTATTCTTTTTTTATTTTTTTTTGTTGTAGCGGCAACAGCCTCTATAACAAAAAATAATAAAATACATTTAAGATCTAGGAAGGATCTTTTTTCTTAGAGTATTTTCCATGTCTCTAGTTTCCACATGCCTATTGTCATTATAATTTTCTTTTGGCGCTTCTTCTCGCGTGGTGTAAGTTAAAAAACGTGAATATTTTTTTTTAAGTAAATTCAATCTAATCATAACAACAAAAACTTTTGAATCATTTAATTATTTTAAACATAATATAACAAACTGATCGAAAAAGGTGAATATCGCACCTATCCCTGTGTATTATAATATGAAAATGGAGCTCTAGGCATTTAGTGCTTACGCAGTTAGGCAACCCTGGCTATAATTCGCACTAGGATTGGTAACAAGTGGCATTTCATTAAACTGATGATAAAGCTTTTAAGCTCCTCCTTCGAGATTCAGAGGCCGCTCTTAAATATACTTGTCTTAAATAGATGACAGTCACTAAGCTATGCCAGATGCCTTTAGGTAGCATTAAAGATCTGACACAGATAAGAAGTTCCATCTTTGAAACGCGGAGTCATCTAAACGAGTAGTTTTTCATACAAAAATACTGTTCGTGTAGGTACGCCGCGTTTGAAAAATGGCACCGATGGATCACTCGGGACCTTCAGGTTTCTGTTAGTTTCTTTCGGTATTTCTTCTCAGCAGTAGTCGTTCCAAAATGCTAGTAGCTTGTATTTTTTTTTTCAATATCAGTATTCAAATTATATTTATTTTATTTTAATAGGAAGACCAACAGAACAATATTTAAATTAGGAAACAGATATTAAGAAGCCAATTATAGGTCCTCACATATAGATACTGTATAGGTTAACAATAAAATCGAACATAACATTGTTACAGTATACAGTTACAGTACAGTTAAACTAATCAATTATTGATGAAACTAGCAGATTATCGGTAGTTCATAAACAACGAGTAAGTATAATTAATATTAAGTAGAATATGTACCTGACTTGAAAACGTGCTTGTGTAAGAATACTTGACGGTTATCAAAATGTTTATTATTACTACATCTACGATTAATTTGATGTGCACTACTTCTGAACTGTATTATAAATAAAAAAAAAAGATAAAATGCGACTACTAAAGCACTACTTCCTTTTTTATTATTATGCAATGAAAGAAAATGAAATACGGATATGTTTTTCTTTTCCTAAAGGAGACAGGGAAAGAATGCTTTAGCATTAGGTCCAAGTATTGTAGTGTTTGGCTCAATAAAGTCGTGAAATAAAATAAATCTAAATGTTTACCTAAATAATGGTCATGGGCTGGCCAAAAGAACGCACATATCGAACTAGCATCTCGTGAATTTCTATTATAAAAACGTCTTTAAGTCGTGCAGCAAAAGTAGCTGCCTGTATTCAAAGAAGTATAAAGACACTTTTAAATCTGAAATCGCAGCCGCAGAAAAGTACTGTAGAAGGTATTCATTTCTCAAATTCTGACAATGTACAAAGTTGCAGTGAGATCTCCATTTGCAGTTACAAAGCGAGGGTACAGAATACCCAGAATACAGAAGGACATAATATATCTCGTATTTGTACGTCATTATTTTTATTAGCTGCATAACATATTTTTACCCGCAAAGCTAAAAGGAAGGGAAGATCTTAGCAGTCTACGTATGTAAGTATGTATGTGTGTTCCACCACCGTTGTGTAGCATCCAAACCGCTTACCTATTTGCACAAATGAGATCACAATCGATTCGTTATTACAAACTACAATTTTTCATGCAATAAATGTATTCAACGAATGTTGCTAACAAAAAGGTCCGAGACAAAAAGAATTGTTTTTTTTATTTTTATTTTGAATGCGGTGTCTAATGAAAGGCTTTAATTAGCACATTTAAAAAAATATACTCTGAAAAAATATACTCTCTTGTTAGCCATAATTGGCTGGTGAACTTGAATTAATTCAAACTTTTCAGTAATTTTTTCCCGTAGTTGGGTATTCGTTTTTTGAACATATATCTTTATACCATCGTGTCACCAACAACACGCTTTGAAGATATCATTTATTTGAGTCACAACACGACAACTCGAAAAAAAATTACCTCAAGAATATTAGAATAAACGGCCTACAACACAGCAGCACAAATGGCTCGGAATAGTGTCACCGTTCAGCTTTTTCATGAAGCCGTTTGGTTTACCTTTTTTCATCGAATATTGCGGCAATTGGTTTGAAATTACGCAGTTTATTTTTTCCAGTGTGTATTTTTTTTTACATAAATAAATGTTATTTGTACATTCTACAAGAAATACTCATTTGATGTTTTTAATCGAATTCAAAAAATATTATCAATACGACCCGTATTTTTTTGTATGTATGTTACGTGATATCTTCGCCACTTGTGAACCGATTTTAAAAATTATTTAAAAGCATTTATCTCTATTTGGTCCCATAATCATTTGGCGGAGATATGATGAAGATATTTGGAAATATGAAAGACATTCCTGAAAGAAAAAGAATTCAATTGTTTTTTTTGTTAAAAATTTAATAATTTCGTAATCTCTCATTATGCTTAAAATATTAACATGATATAAATATATAGGGACAAATTAAACTGATAAGGCTAGCCCCAATATGGAAAATACTTTTAGTATGAAAAACTAAAAAGTGACACATATACAACTTGCTTTAATTTGTGAGGGAACTGACTGGATGCACCTCAAAAGACCAGCAGCTACTTTTAGAAACAATAGTTTGTAGAGCACCCAATACCGCTTGACTGACAAAAGATCATCTTAGTGGCATTTTAGTTGTCAGCTTCGTCAAGTTTTTGCATTATGACAGAATTTTTAACATAAAATATTATAAAAAAGAGCTTACTTAAATATTGTTGGTTTTGAAACTTACTCAGAGGTAATGAGCATTTTCTGATATCAACGCCGTAAAAGAGACCGTGGGATAAGGAGTTATGAAGCTACTTTGACATCACCAAATGCCAGACATTACTTGTCATATCTTAAAGTTTTGTTTGGCTTGTTTCTCCACCATATAGCCGCATGTTGCGATTAGAATGGTGACAACACTTTTGTAATAAAAGTTTAATGCACAAATGGCGTAATCAAGTTATAGGGTGAATGAAAATCTTTTAACTCATTTAGTACCGGATCCGTGTATTTTCCGAATACATCCTCAGTATGTTTATTATACGTATTTATATACATTTAAGTTTATAATATGCATTTATTACTTAATTTTTAAATATTTAAATTTATATAGTATTATATTTAAATATTTATATATATGTTGTGTATAGTTTATGTAATTAAATACATCTTAATTCATTACTTTCGATATACTTATCTAATTAAATTTGCACCCCATCTACCATTTTTTCTGCTACGTCCCAAAGGTGAACTGGTAGACAATGCTTAGCATTAAGTTGTACCTTTTTGTACTATAATCTTAAGATTTAAGTGCAATAAATTAAATAAAATAAATCCTCAGTAAACAAAATCGGATAAGTCAGTATATAGTTTGTATAACTGTGCAGCAGCAGTAGGGATTTGTTGCGTATTTCCATCTACGATAACACAGACTAACATAAACACACGCACACATACATCCACAAACAAATTATGAATTTTGAAAATTAAGTTAACTTTTATTTTCATCTTTTTTATTAAAAATAAATGTGTAAAAGTAAATAAATTAAATTAAATAGATTTTTGAATCATATATATATATATATATGTATAGGGAGGTAGGCTAAATAATATGTCCAGTTGAGAAAATGGGTAAAAACTGCAGTCAGTAAGGGGAACATGAAAAACAAGTTTAGATGCGGTTTCCGCGAGCCAAAAACCTTAAGAATATTGAATTTCAGCTAAATAGCTTGCTGTTGAGAATTGGCGGCCATCTTGGAATAAAAAAATGTAAAAAATTCCGCTCAGCGCTTGGTGGGAGTGGCTCGGCCTACTGCCTCGCCACGCAGCTCGCCCTTCGGGCTCGCATCACTCGGCCTGCGGCCTCGCGAAACTTACTTGGGGTGGTGGAGGGGTCAGAGGGGGGAGGGGGGAAAGGGCTCGGCGTTCGGCCTCGCCACGCAGCTCGGCCTGCGGCCTCGCGTATGTATATGAGGTTTGTATTGAAATGTTTTAAAAGTTATTCTACGTACAATATACAGTTTTTAAACACAATCATACAAATCGTAGTCATAAATTACTTACGAATACCTTTTAGATAATTAAATAATGTGTCGTCTTTGTTAGCAACTTAAGCTACTAGTGATCAACTTTTGCAAGGAACATAATATAAAAATTTAAAATACTTTCGGTAGATCATACTTATAATCAATAACACAAGTCTGCGAAATTTTTTTTTTGAGAAGTTTTTTTGTAAAATGGTTAATATTTGTTTTGAGTATCTTAAAAATAATAGAAAACTGTATTCACATGATATGTACC
The DNA here is from genome assembly GCA_943193695.1 of Acrobasis suavella. Classification (NCBI taxonomy): domain Eukaryota; kingdom Metazoa; phylum Arthropoda; class Insecta; order Lepidoptera; family Pyralidae; genus Acrobasis; species Acrobasis suavella. The sequence continues at coordinate 40,547,590 of OW971928.1, forward strand.
ACGTCACATTTATCAGATTAAGATAATATAGTATTTGGATACAAAGAATTATAAAACAAAAATTTTATTAAATCAATGACAATAATTTGAGAATATTTTGTAGTTTTATTGAGTCTATAGCTATTAAAATACAACATTAGGTATATTTAAAGAAAATAATTAATAATAATGTTTTCTTTTTGAAAAAAGTTGCTTTTTATTGGTTTTCGTTTAAAAAAAATTATTTCATCTCTGTGTATCATCCAACAATAGTCCGCCATCATATTAACGTCCCAACGGCCTTGATATCTTCTTTCCATCTCTTTTACGTCCTGGTGAAACCGTTAAATATAAATATTATTAAATAAAAAAATCTTTTACCACACTTTTTTTTTTCAGAAGGTTTATACTCGTCCCGGAGAAAGCGTTGCGCGCGCTCAGTTTGGCGCATGCGCTCTTCATAGACTAAAACACGTAATAAAACGTTTTTTTTTGTTACTTTTTCTCACAGGGGAAATATAGGCTAGTAATAATAGACTATGGGATGGTTGGTCATAGAGTATAAAATAGGAATATAGATCATGGAATCAATATATTATCCCTATATATGTACTATGAACATGTTATATATTTATCTATATACAAAAAGAATGTGACGTGATACGTTGAACAAAAGTTTATATTTGCTATATACAGACCAACATGTACATGTTTGTGATAAATTTATTTAAAAAACTTTTTCATCGCAGACCTGTGTAATAGCTTGTTTATTATTATTAATAAAAGGTTGCTTAGTTTTACCTCGCCAAACATAAAAAAATTACTATAATTCGTTGAGTTAGTATCTAACCCCGGGAGACCTCGTCTACTTCCTAACTTGACCACTTGCTAATTTGTTTGTACGTTAAACTTGACAACTATAAAAAGCAACATATTTAAAGTATGATTTTATCCAGCAATATTTTAACTAATCCTTGTCCCTACGCCAAGATATTCGTTCGTAGTGCGGAGGTAATTCGTTTCGGCACCCTTGAAAATATAATTTTTAATTTCCGTGAAAGCCATCTTGAGGATATGGACAATTTTCCCGCCCCACTTAGCACTGTAATTGAGGCCTACAATTTGATAATGAGATAACAGCATACAGATCATTGAATTTTTTTTTTGGATTTTTATCGAAACAGTAGAGCCAGTGAGCAAGAAATTAAAACATAAATCTATACATACACAAGTCATAATTGGTTTCTATGATTTATACTAAACTATGAACTAATCACGTTATTATTCGACAAAGCCTAGAACCAAAAGACTACGGACAATGATAATGACCAGGGATATGATTCGCATTCTCATCTATTTTCTCAATCAGCTTTTATGATCAGGTACATTCTACATTAATATTATAATATTAATCAATCATTTGTAAGTATTATATGTATAGAGTAAGCAAACAGAACCAATATGGAAGAGCGAAATCTCCTAATACAGGCATTCTTTGCTTAAAAGGAGGTTTCAAAATCCAGAAATTGTAAACCAAAATTCTAGTAATTGAAATAAACAATTTATTATTTATTTACATTCTTTTCTTTTTTCCGATGCCAGCATAGGAAAAATGTCAAACACTGAAATGTCACATCACTATTTGTATTATCATCATCATCATACCAGCTACAGGAAGTCTCCTGCTGGACGGACATAGGCCTCCCCAAAGGACTTCCAACCAATCGGAAACAGCCTGCGTTTTCCTGCATCCTTACTCAAGTCGTCTGACCACCTGGTGGGTGTCCTACGCTACGTTTACCGGCATGTGGCCGCCATTCGAGAAATTTTCTGCCCTATTGGCCATCGGTTCTTCGCGCTATGTGCCCCGCCCACTGCCACTTCAATGAGCTAATCCGCTTGGCTGTGTCTGCGATTTTCGTTCTATTCGTATATTCTAAATCTTTGTGCCATTGTAAAGAAAACAACACAAGTAAAGTTTCATTTATGAAAATGAGTCTTTATGATGATAAATGAAGATAACTAATCGCTCATAAAACCATTAGCTCGCTTAGTTTCTAAGACAATGTAAACATTAAACCACAGCGTAAACAAGTTATATTATCGCGGGATTCCCGGCGGAAGATTATTTACACATTACTGTTAGTTGGAAACAGTTTAACAGTTAGCTTATAAATAAAACAAATTACAGAAAATTTGAGAAGAAATGCTTCCATACTGGCCTGTGTCAGTGTTGTATCAGCCTATTGTGCTCCAAAATCATCTTGTACAGCTTTCAAAGATGTATTTTACGTTCTTTTTATAATGTCTATTAAATATTTGGAACTTGAATGGAACTAAGGAGATTCATTTGCACAATTCGCATTGCTTAGTTCCAGCTTAAAATTACCACCAGAACATCCCAGCACTTAATACACCTTCCCGTTCCTTGGGAAATATTGACAATGGAACTACTTAGACTCGCATTTTGTTCCACTCGCATTAGTACCATCAATATAAGTAATGGTACAAATGCGACTTTATCGGTTGCAGTACTACCATGGGATAAATTTCGATTGTACTAGTGAGAATAAACGATCAGGTGAACTAAGCGTGACCTATGTGAAGACTCAGACAACGCTGTGTAATTGGCTACTTTCTGGAGGGAAAAAATATGATTTCAATTCCAGCCTCCGACACAAATAGAAGAAAACTGTCTGTGATAGATAAATGAAAAAACGTATAAAAAGATTTGTTCCAGATTTTATTTCAACCTTATAAATAAAAAATAAAGCGGATTTAAATATTTACTTGCTCTATTATTTTCCTCATATTTTATCTATTGAAATATACCTTCTAGAAAGTCGATTTTATGACCGATTGAGATTTGAGACCGGAGTTGAGATTCCTTCAAGCGTTTTATAATACCATTTTCTGAGAAAATAAACGCTTATTGAATGCACTTGTTTGGATATTTCAGTTTTTATTTAAAATGCTTTGATGTCGTTAAGCCATTTGTAAGTAAAATATTGTTTTATGTGATACTTCTGACGATAAATTTTAGATATGTAAATAAGGATTATTGGTTTCGTCACGATTCAGGATCAAACATATGTAGACAGCATTACATTATAGGGGGTAAAACTGTGTTAAGTTGTAATAGGTAGCTTTAGATTCCTACTATACATACATTTTTTTTGCTATATATTTTTATCAATATATACTACGTGGAAGAGACATACCCGTAATAAATAGAACCACGGGCTATACTAGATCACTATAGTATAATGAAATTCAAATACCTAATATCCAAGTAACCAAAAAAAACGACGGGTTGCACTCCGGGAGTGCCGGCAGAAGTGAAAACTTGAATATTAACGTTGTGCATTTTTAATCCATCAGCTGTCACTGTCACCATCCATGGATGCGCGTGGCACGCTGTAACATAAACACACACGAACATTCGCGCAAACGTCCTGCGCCGCCTAAATGAAACAGCAGTTCCAGCTTAAAGTTCGCCTGCGTCGCGAGGCCGAAGGCCGAGCCACTTCCACCAAGCGCTGAGCGAAATTTTTTACTTTTTTTTTATTTCAAGATGGCCGCCAATTCTCAATAGCAAGCTATTTAGCTGAAATTCAATATTCTTGAGGTTTTTGGCTAGCGGAATTCGAATCTAAACTTTTTTTTATGTTTCCCTTACTGACTTCAGTTTTTACCCATTTTCTCAACTGGACATGTTATTTAGCCTACCTCAACAGCTGCACGAAAAACCGCGGGCTGCTTGCAGCCCGCGCAACGCACAAAAAGCTAGTTATATTATATAAAGCTACACTTACCACTGACTCACTGACTCACTGACATAGTTGTTTGACCTGTTCCCGAACAGTGGGGGTAATGGTTTATAGTGGAATGTATAGGGATTTTGGGGTCGAGTACCAGAAAAATCTGAAAGTTGAAGATTTGGAGAAACCTGACGTGGAAGGGGTACGGCCCGGCTAAACGGTTGGACTTGGAGATTTGACCCCATAGACAAAATGAAAGGGGTTCCTGATCAATTACCAGAGTCGGTACATTATTTTTAAATTTCCCTAAAAAAATTCCCCCCCCATACAACTTTCATACAAACGGCCCCCCCAAGTAACCTGAGGCCGAAGGCCGAAGGCGGAGGCGCCCCGCGAGGCCGCAGGCCGAGTGACGCGAGCCCGGAGGGCGAGCCACTCCCACCAAACGGTGCGTTTTTTTTTTTTGGAAATCCAAAATGGCCGCCGATAGTCAACTGCTTCCGATTTGGCTGAAAATCAATATCTATATGTATTTTGAGCTAAAAAATCCAACTTTGACGTTTTTTTTGGAATCCAAGATGGCGTCTTTAAATTTTGGATCCAAAATGGCTGCCCACACCTTTTTTCATGTTTCTTCAACTGACTGCAGTTTTTACCCATTTTCTCAACAGGACATGTTATTTAGCCCACCTCAACAGCTGCACCGCTGCACCGCGGGCTGCTTGCAGCCCGCGCAGCACCCGAAACACTAGTTATATACTATAAAGCTACACTTACCACTGACTGCCACACTGATTGACATAGTTGTTTGACCTGTTTCCGAACAGTGGGGGTGATGGTTTATGGTGGAATGTTTAGGGATTTGGGGGTCGAGTACCAGAAAAATCTGAAAGTTGAAGATTTGGAGAAACCTGAGGTGGAAGGTGTACGGCCCGGCTAAACGGTTGGACTTGGAGATTTGACCTCATAGACGAAATGGAAGAGGTTCCTGATCAATTACCAGAGCCGGTAGTTTTTTTTAATTTTCTATAAAAAAAATCCCCCCCATACAAAATCCATACAATTGCCCCCCACCAAGCAACTAGGCGCAGCCAGACGCCTATTACCGAAGGCGGAGCCGAGCCGCGAGGCCGAAGGCCGAGCCCCTCCCCCCCTCTTTCACACCCCCCCAAGTAATTTTCACGAGGCCGCAGGCCGAGTGATGCGAGCCCGAAGGGCGAGCTGCGTGGCGAGGGCGAAGCCCGAGCCAATCCCACCAAGCGCTGCGTTGTTTTTTTTATTTTTGGAAATCCCTGATGGCCGCCGAAAGTAAACTGCTTCCGATTTGGCTGAAAATCGATATCTATTATGTTTCCTGAACTGACTGCTGTTTTTACCCATTTTCTCAACTGGACATGTTATTTAGTCCACCTCAACAGCTGCACCGCTGCACCGCGGGCTGCTTGCAGCCCGCGCAGCACCCGAAACACTAGTTATAATATATAAACCTACATTACCACTGACTGACTGATTGACATAGTTGTTTGGTTTGTTCCTGGGTGACAGGTGTCATAAACCATCACCATTGTATAGAAGGTGCTCCAGTGAGTACCAGAAAAATCTGACATTTCAAGATTTGCGGAAACCTCATGTGGAAGGTGTACGGCCTGCGAAAACGGTGGGGGTTAGGGGCGTGATTTTTTTTCCAAAATGTAGGGGGTTGTAAGCAATTTGACGACTGTCATTTGTTTTTTGTTTTTTTTTTCATAATCCAAGATGGCCGCCATACATGGACAATTGCCCTCCATACAAATTTCATACAAAAGTCCCCCCTAAGTATCTAGGCGCAGCCAGAGGCCTATTTCCGAAGGCGCAGGCCTCCGCGAGGCCGCAGGCCGAGCTGCGTGGCGAGGCCGAAGGCCGAGCCCTTTCCCTCCCTCCCCCCTTCCCCCACTCACCCCCTCTCCTAAGTAATTTACACGAGGCCGCAGGCCGAGTAATGCGAGCCCGAAGGGCGAGCTGCGTGGCTAGGCCGTAGGCCGAGTCACTCCCACCAAGCGCTGAACGGAATTTTTTACTTTTTTTTTTCCAAGTTGGCCGCCAATTCTCAACAGCAAGCTATTTAGCTGTAATTCAATATTCTTGAGGTTTTTGGCTTGCGGAATCCAAATCTAATCTTGTTTTTCATGTTTCCCTTACTGACTGCAGTTTTTACCCATTTTCTCAACTGGACATGTTATTTAGCCTACCTCAACAGCTGCACGAAAAGCTAGTTTAGTTTTTATAAATCCTTGCATTTTGAAGCTCATCTAATATAATTATTGCTACAATATTTTATCGCTGCTATATTTTTTAATAACAAAGCATTTAGTCGCCCTTTTAGTTGTTAGTCACCGCAAAAATAATTAGCCCATACTAAATACACAATAAAATAAATATTTAAGGGGTGATTTGATGATTGGGAAACGTGATTTTTCATTGATTTTGGTACGCACGAAGAGTTCCCTTCATGCGCACGCCCGACTCGCACTTGGCCGGTTTTATTAAACCTCAACAAAAATGCTCATCAAGTTTAACCACTTTTAATAAGGCGTCATTTTTATATTTCTTATAGTTTAGCTGGACTATTATAGTTCTGCATCATATGTTCCATTTTCCAAAATCAGTTATAGCCTATATATGTTGCCCAGCCAGCTATATAACAAAAAATGTTTTATTCAAATCCGTTCAGGATTTCCGGAGATTAGCGTGTACAAACAGACAAACAGACAGACATTTTTTTTATTTTCTTACTCCATTGGTATGTCTTCATCACCTCAAATATTTTTTTTGGAAAAATATTCAATGTAAAGACACATTTTTTTTACTGTTCTATTATAGTATACATATATCAAAGAACTACATATCAATACCAATATAATGCCCGTAAAAACGTATATTCGACAACAGGTTGGTCGTCCTGACATCATGGTGCTGCCGAACAAATTAATATGTGTAATGGCGAGGTCTACTCTATAACTTAGTAGTCAATGTTTATTAAAGCGCTTGTGTATTTTTTTATGTTATAGGGCGGCAAACGAACAAGCGGGTCACCTGATGGTAAGTGATCACCGCTGCCAATGGAAAACTGCAACACCGGGGATGTAACAGAAGCATAGCCGGCCTTTCAGGAAGATATAGACTCGTTTTTTGAAGGTTACAATGTACTTACTCGTATATATTCTAAATCTTTGTTGTGTCATGGCTTCCCGGCAAAACGTGAATGACTTTGGTTTCTATGTATCTAAGAGTGGCACAGATGAACAATAATAGCAATGCGACGAGGGCCATGCAGCCAGCATTTTGTGATGCAAATCAGTAGTTAACTAGGTGGATGCGTTTGCTGACTGCTAATTACCAGGCTTGTCTGAAACATTACCATTCTGAATAAACCTGCTCGGAGCTGTTTGAATTGATTTGAAGTTAATGAGAGATTTGCCTTATCAATGTTTCAAGTACTCAAAACGTAAGTTATTATATAAAATCAAAACTAGATATAACGTGACGTCATCATATTACATCTTATCGTGTTGCCACATAAATAAAATAACACCAAGTACTAAAATTGAATATTTTAGCCATTTTTTAATTAGACATAGAGTTTTCAACTTTATTTAAGAGAGTTGTTGCATTGCGATAGTGATCGCACATTTTTGTCCAGTTCCAAACAAACTCAGTTAATTTTTAGGGTTCCGTACAAAAAATTAAAATAAAGGTACCCTTATAGGATCATTCTTGCGTCTGTCTGTCCGCCCGTCTGTCAAAGCCAATTTGCTCCGAATATACTGACCCAAATCAGATAAAATTCGGTAGGATAGTGTCATCCTTTGATTCAGACACAGATGTGCAAAGCAAATAAGTATTTTATTAAAATAAGGTTCCTTTTCAAGGAAAAAATTAGGAAATTTAAAAAGAAAGTTTTGTAAACCGTACTGCGTCATATAATAAATGAAAGAGCTCATTATGAGGATTTTAAATATATTTTTGTTATTATTATAAAATAAATAGTTTTAATTTTATTTGCGAAAGAAGACGAAAATGACCAGTGCCTCCCACCCATTTCCGAAACTACTAAGCCTAAAATTTTGAAAAAAATACAGTATTGTTCATTGCTTGTATTTTAGGAAAATTATCAAGAATTCTATCAATTGAAAATAAAGTGGTAAACTCAAAAAAATATGTTGTCGTACGGTAATATTTCACTAAAACACCACAAGATAGCGCTATTATTAGTTAACTCGCGTCTTACTATGACGATTTCAAATGTAATATTTTATATTAATTTAAAATATTAGGCTTTGTACGGAACCCTTTTCACGCAAAATTAACTCGCACTTGGCCGGTTTTTAATTTAGACATTCATTCTACTTTCTCAATTTGTGCTTAGGTTTGCTTTGCGTGACCGAAGCGGTCGGTGTTTTGTTTATATAGTATTATTTATAACAATGCACACAAAATATAATTTGACTTGCCCCTGTATGTTAAATCGCTTAGAATCTATCGGAAGGCATTTTATTACAGTGTAGGTAGTTTTGTTACAAAGGATTGACTTTGAACCGTTAGCACGTCGCGCCTTTATTACCCTATTGTTGCGAAGACTGCATTCCAATTTGATACGAGCAAAGCCGATTCCGGTCGAAACAAAGGTTTATAAATGTTACGTTAACTACTTACGTCAAGTACATGGAGGATAGCTACGAGTATGTTCAGGAATTCTGTGTTTTACATACATACATGCATATTATCACGCCTGTTTCCCACAGGGGTAGGCAGAGACTTAGGACCTCCACTTGCTACGATCCTGACAGACCTCTTTCGCTTCATCTACACTCATCACTCTCTACATGCATGCCCGCCGGTTACGGGTACTTCTAACCTCTCCTTTTTTAAGAACGTCTGATATTTAATCGCGGTACGTTCGTCAAGGACGACCCTGACCCACTCTTCCACTCACGTTTGCTTTGTAGACTCTTTTAGTGAATCTCCTTTCATCCATTCTTTCTACATGTCCGAACCATATCAACATTCCTTTCTCAATTTTTATTACTACATCTTCTGTCAGTCCACACTGCTCCCTTATGACATCATTTCTAATCCGATCTTTCAAAGTAACACCACACATACTCCTCAGCGCTCTCATTTCAACTGCATTTATTCTACTTTCGTGCCTTTTCTGCCATACCCAACTCTCACTTCCATACACCAGCGTCGGCATCAGCACTCCATTATGAACAGCCAAACATGCTATGTTTGACACTTTCGTGCTGTTCATAAAGGAGTGTAGTGCCCCATTCATTTGATTTCTCTCATTCATTCTTCTTTCTATATCACTCTCGTGCTTTCCATCTCTTGTAAAGTTACATCCCAAATAAACAAACTCTTCCACTTGCTCCACTGTACACCCATTTACCACAATATTGCATTCTGTTATACATTCATCCCTCTCGAATACCATTACTTTCGTTTTACTTACATTAATTTTCATTCTCTTTTTCTCCAAAGCTTCATTCCAAACGGTTACCATTTTCTGTAATTCCTCCTCTGAGTCTGCAAGTAATACTTGGTCATCAGCATAAAGGAGGCACTTTATAAGTAACTCATCCATTCTAACACCACATTCAACATCTTTCAGATTTGTCAAACAACTGTCCATGAATAGGTTAAACAGCCAAGGTGACGCTACACATCCCTGTCTAACACCTTTTTCAATATTAAACCAGTCTGTGTATCCGCCACCAAGTCTGACACAAGCACTGGAATCGCTATAAAGTGATTTCAGTGCTCGTACCAGCTGACCGTTCAGCCCATACTCAGACAGTGTCGACCACAACTCATTCCTCACCACTCTGTCATAGGCCTTTTCCAGATCTATGAAGACGCTATAGCTTTTTCGACCTTTAGCCAAAAGTTTTTTTAGAATGCATCTTAAGGAAAAGACCTGATCCGCGCAACCCATTCCCTTTTTGAATCCTGCTTGAACATCCCATATCTTTCCATCAGTATCTTTTATCACTTTTTCAATCAAAACCTTAGCATACAACTTAACGACAATGCTGAGAAGGCTAATGCCTCGGTAGTTCTTGCAGTCTTGCTGTGAGCCTTTGCCTTTAAAGAGGGGCACAATGACCGCCTTACACCAATCCTTCGGTACTATTCCTTTTTCAACAAAAATCAGCTTCTTACGCCTAAATTTCGACTTGCTAAAACTAGAAAGTCACTCTTAGGTCTAGGTATAACATTATTTAATAAACTTCCCGAAGCGATCGTTAACCTACCAATGGCAAAATTTAAAACACATGTTAAAAAAGTTTTATTGAACAATGCGTACTATACTATCAATGATTATTTAAGAGATAAAAACGCGTGGATACTTCCTAAACATTTTCCATTACACTCCACACATGAAACATAAATAGCTGCATTTTCTGTTACCATAATAAGCCTACTATAAAAACATGTAAATGCTCTGCGATCAATAAGTGACCAACATATAATTAATATTTTCTCTTGACAAGGTCTGCGAGTTCGGGTTTTTCATGCTCACTAAAATGTCCAATCCGGTGGTGGCGTCGCTGGTCCGGTCGTTGGATTCCCTCTAATATGGTTGAGTTTAACGATGGCTGATCCGTGCGTCAACTCGTGAACGGGTGCTGCCGGGAGGGACTGTTCAGCTCGGCTTCGCTTTTTTGACTACTTAATATTTTGTATTACGCAATTTATGTTTGTTTACTGGTTCGCAAGCATTACATGTTATAATGTGTCAACATTGTATTATATTATAAGTATTTATTAATTAAAAGACAATTATAATAATATGAAAAAGCCCTTCTGGCGAGTAGGCGACCAATACTGTGAAAATGAGTTTCTTTTGGCGTTTCTTCTCAGCAGTGGTCGTTACAAAGCGCTGGCATCTGTAGCTTTTCTTTAAAAATAAATTAAATTTTAATATACTTTACACGTAACATAAATTATACTTATTGACGTGTAAAAGTGCCTGTAAAGGTCTAATTACTGAATAAACATTTGAATCTTTGAATCTTTGAATCAAAACACATATTAAAAAGGCGACACAGCTGACTTGCCACGATGCCCTGTCCGGCCTTCAGCATTTCAGTATTAATTCTATCATATCCCATTTTCATTCCATTTAATGCTTTCACGACTTCCTCCATTTTTATTTTATCATCACCACAAACTCGTAACTCAATCTCATGCATGTCTTCATTTGTCTTATTTACTTTTCTTTCGTTTTTTTCAAACAATCACACTTTTCCTCGACTAACAATCTTCCATTCTTGTCTCGGATCTTGGTTAACTCTGAAGTTGCTGACTTTCCTCTAGCAGTTTTGACAGCTTTCCAGAAGTATTTGATATTACTTTTAAAGTTTTGAGACAATCTTCTATCAAAATCATTTTTTTGTTCCTCTTTCTTCTTTTTAAATATTTCTTTAACGATTACATTCATCTTCTTGTATTCTTCTCTTGCAGCAGAAACAACTTCACTTGTTATACTATTTTTATTCCCGTCAGCCCGTAAGGCTAACCAATCTTTCCATGCTTTCTTCTTTCTTACAACTGCAGCCTAAACCTCCGAATCCCGCCATACTTTCGTCGTATCTTTACACTTTCTTCTTTTGGCTATCCCACATACTTTTGTAGCGGCACTGATAATTCCTTCCTTTAAAACCTTCCATAAATTTTCAATGTCACATTCATTATCTATATCTTTTAACTCTTCTCCTAAACATTTTTTATAATCCTCTTTCGATTCTTCTCCTTGCAAATTTTCAACCTTAACTCTCTCCAACCTATTGGGGGATTTCACTTTATGGTGACGCCAACTTCTAAAAAGATTTTTAATCTTGGAAATCACTAAATAATGATCGGTAAATATCCCCACACCACGATACGATCTTGTATCAATAACATCTTTTTTTTCATTCTTTCATCCACTATTACAAAATCGATCATACTTTTCATTTCATTCTGCTCCCTTGTATACATATGAACTTTTTGTGACAAAACAAAGTGTTTGTCACACAAAGACTCTTCTCCAGACATACTTCAAGTAAACTTTTCCCATTTTCGTTCTCCCTTTTATCGCCAAACAAACCCAATACTTTTTCGAAACCATCTCGCTTAATACCAACCCATCCATTAAAATCACCTAACATGACTATCTTCTCATTGTCTTTGCAACCACTCAAAACATCATTTACACTTTCCCAAAATTCCTTTCTATCTTCTCTATTTCTTTTAGATGTACCTTCTGTAGGCGCATATACTCCCAATACAAATATACGATTTAACCCAACTTTCATTCTAATCCAAACAAGTCTTGAACTTACAAATTCATGCTCATTTACACACTCTGCCATTCTTTTGGAAAGTATGAGGCCAACTCCTTGACAGCCTTTGGCGGTTTCTGGTACTCCTGACCAATACGCCGTGAACGAACCACATTTAGTGGTTCGTTCACTTCCGCATCCTTTCCTTTTCGTCTCATTCACACACAGGACATCAATCTTTCTTTCACTCATCATCTGATATACCTCATCTACCTTTTCATTCATTCCCCCTCGAACATTCAAAGTAGCCAAGCGGCTGTCCAAAGACCGCTTTTCGCACCTGCGGGAAACGTGACGCGACGAGTTACGAACCGCGTCGCCGCCAATCGGATTTCTTCTTTGCTTTTGATCCATTGCGTTCCCACGAGTGATGGGGATTTATCCAGTCACACCTGACAGAGCCCCTTGTTAGGCGAAGGCTAGCCTTGTTCTGGGGGCGCCCGACCCCAGGGCAAAAGGGGCATGCTCGAGACTAGGCTCGCTCCTAGCCACGCAACCCTCGGCACGGAAGACCTTAGATTGGCATAGAAAAAAGAAGGCAAGTATAAAGTAACACATAAATAGAAAAAAGTATATAAGGACAGGGTTGATCGGGATTGGAATAGGACAAGAGGTGATGGGATACTACTGACTCGGAAGACATAAAGGAGTGAGTCCACAGCAGCTCGGGAAGCCGGGTCCGCGTACCCGTATGACATATTCAATAAACTACCGGACAGGTAGTTCAGGAATGACACCCCTGACAAAATTCTTTGTTTTAAGCATCACTTATAGCCGGCTAAGTGCGTGTCGGACTCGCGCACGTAAGGTTCCATACAATTATCTATAAACATCACATTTTTTTTATGGGAGCCCCTCTGAAATGTTTATTTTATTCTGTTTTTATACATCATCTGTAAAAACTTCGACTGACTAGCTATCACTGTTCAGAGATGCAGTCTCATGACAGAAAGACAGACGGTCGGACTGACAGACAGCGCAGTATATGTAAGTTATTGAATTAAAAAAAAATTGGTTTCTTCAATTAATAAAATATATTATAATAAAAATCGAACGTATCTATATGAAATTTTACAAAAAAAATAGTACGGCCGTTCTTTTTATAATATCTACAATATTTTCAAAAAATGTGTATACAGTTATCGCTTTTTGTATGAAAAATGTAGTAAGGTACGCAATAGTTATAGTCTCAAGCAATGCATGGTAAAATAGTAATCTATACATATACGTTTGTAGTTAATTTGAAAGCTACGATGAGATCAAAGTGACAGTAATGGGATTGAACGGCATTTGTCCGACTCAAAGCTAGATTAGTATCTAGTAATGGATCCAAATTAATATTCTATTGACAACCCACGTATTACGGTTCAATGAGACAGCTGAAGTACATATATGTATAAGTATATTAATAACTTCTAGAAATAACATCATTTTGATTAAAGTTCAATATTCAATCATCATCATCATATCAGCCACAGGAAGTCGACTGCTGGACATAGGCCTCCCCCAAGGATTACCAAAACAACCGATCAAAAGCGGCCTGCATCCAGCACCTTCCTGCAACCTTGCTCATGTCGTCTGCCCATCTAGAGGTGAGAGTCACACGCTGCGCTTACCGGTGGCCGCTATTCGAGAACCTTTGCTGCCCCACCGGCCATCGGTTCTTGGCGCTATGTGCCCCATTGCCTCTGCTGCTATTGAGCTAAAGGTCGGATCTCATTTTCAGCATGGAGTAGATCTTTTCTATACTGCTATCCTTTTCTGTCGCTCAGAACCGTCATTTGCTAGAGCGAGAGAGCGACGGAACGCTATCGCACGGCCGGTGCGATGTGCATGCTATACTGTTCTGCGCTATGTCAGTGACCTTCGTTCCTTAACGAATCTCCTCATTTCTGATCTGATCGTGTAGAGGAACAACGAGCATTGTCCTCTCCATAGCACAATGCTCAATATTTTATTGCCAACCATAAAGTACACACAATTCAATAAAAGCAATCTATGAACCTTCAAACAGTTCAATCAAACCAATCAAAATGTGAAGAACATCCTCCGAAGAATTTCATCATCATCATATTAGCCTCGAGAAGTCCATTGTTGTACACATACCTGCAGCTAGTATTTCCAAAACTATATTTTTCTATACTTGTTTTGATTATCTGTTTATTTTGTTAACTGTATTGATTATCTGTTTTATTACACTAAATGTGGCCTTCAACAATTACGGCCTCTATACTCATATAGAAGCGCTACTGTTTTTTTTAAATGTTGTTTATGTTCTGTTAAAAAATTACATTACATCAGATAAAGTTTATGGAACTCAACTTTATCTGATGTAATGTAATTTTTTTAGTATTTAAGTCTTTTTAGTTAATAGGTTTTAGTATAGTATAGTTATTACTTTTTTATTAAGTTTTAATTGAAATGTTTGTTATAAAGTATATTATTTATGTTATTCTCTATTTATATCTTTATCTTAAAGCAGATTAAATCTAATACGTATAACTATAGCAATTAAAAAAAAGGTTTATTTATTTAAAAATAGCAATTTCTTCAGACACAACTCACACAACATACATTATTTACAAATATTTTACGAATACGGGGATAAAGCATCGCATAAATAACTGGAGATATTAGCAAAGTTAACAATTCAAAGGCCGCTTAAAGTATTAAGCCGTCAATATTATAGCTCCAACCATTAACTCTTAAACACTGCGGGTTAAACGTTTTACAGAAATCGTTCAAGAAAATCCAATAAGGGACCAACAGCGTCGGCAATGGTCTAGCGGGAGAAAGTTGATCACCAGTCAATGTTCTAGGGGGGAGTGGGGGGAAGCAATAAGAAAACTTAAGCATGGAGGAGCTCAGTGGCCCGGCGGGAGTGCGCATTGGTAGCGCTTTCGCAAGTAAAGCAACACCGGGCGTGGTCCGCACTTGCATGGGTGACCACAAGTGGCATAAAAAAATCTCGAGCTCCTCCGTGCTTCGGAAGGCACGTATAAGCCGTTGGTCTCGGCTGTCATCATTGTTTGGCAGTCGATCTGACACCAGTGTTGGCCACTTACACACACGAAAAACGAAAAGTAAAGGATGAGACCATATGGTTTTTTCATATGAAGTTTCATATTCGTAATGGATAAATAAATAGAACTGGACATACAGCGGAAAAAAATCGAAACTAAAATTGAATTGGAATCACTCAAATTCAGGTCCTCTAACTTGGTTAATCCGTAATTTTCAACAAGTAAAATCAGATATGTACTTTTAAAAAATAATCTCAAATCACGTTTAAAATGGATATGATCAATGACGAGTGAAAATATTTCGTGAGGTTCTATTCTCTTGTAGTACAAAATAATTGATTTTTGCTTCTGTATACTATCCAATTGTAATAAGAATGTACAAATTCCATTCACACAACATCTGCCGATCCCTCCCCCCCCCCGCCCTGCCTATGGCGACGCCCTCGGTTGGTACCATATCGGGATGAGTCGGACGAACTTAAAGTAGATTAGCGAGGCGTCGGGAATCGCTTGGGGCCGTCGCTTTCTCTTAGATTATGATTAATACAATTTACGTGTTAATTAATCAAGAAATAATGTTGCCGGCGCCGTTGTGGATTTTCGGGTTACGCGACCGCCATTTGGGTCTGCAGTTTCGGGTTCCGTAGCGGTTTTGGAAATATATTTTTTATGTTATTTGAAAAAAACAACGTTACACAAAAAATCATTAACAATAAAATAAAGTACTGCAAAAACCAATCACGCGTCTTAAGATAACTTATACAGAAATGCCGAATAGACTGTTAACAAATTTAAAGAGAAAAAAATAAGAATTGGGTTGTCTAAAAACTAATTTTTTCCGATAATTATATATAAGTTATAACCATTTTTCAAGCGTCATATTTATTATAAGCATCTTTGTACTTTTTTACTGCATTATACTTAGCTTCACCCGTCCTTTTTTCTGTTCATAAATACAAAATGCCGTAACAGTTTCCTTAGGGCTGCGTAGGAAAACTAAACTGCTAAACTCACTGTATCTTTGCTATGCTACGATAAGAATATGACCTGATGATTGAGTACTCTTCAATACTTATATTCAATTTGTGACTACGGAAGACTACAATTTTACCATAGTTCTCTGACCATCACTCAAATGTACCTTTAATTCTCAGAATGAATATAAGCATACTGATGTACTATAAAAATGTGAGTAGAGGGTACTGCGACGTATAGTAACTGATTTCTTCAATCACTACGCTCGTAGTAGCTTTTTAACTAGTGCTACGGCTCATTGGCTACAAGTCTACAAATAAAGCCTGGTTTACATATTGACAAGTGGCAAGTACACACTGACAAGTAACAAGTAGGTGTTTACACGCACTGACAGGTGGATAGCCTGTTCACAAGCACTTGCCACTTGTCACTCGCACTTGTCACTTGTTAATATGTAACCGTAGTACTGCAGCTGTAAAGCTGTTTTCTTCAATCATAGTTGCTTTCGTAGCAATCACCCTTCATTCGTAGCTTTATACTCGTAGCTAGCTATGACCGACAGTCACTGGCTACGAGTCTACAAATTAGCGTTGCACTGCGGGAGTGTAATCATTGCTCTCGTAGCAATTTACCCTACGCTCATAGTAGCTTTGTAGCTAGTGCTAAAGCTCTTTGGCATAAGCGTAGCACATCGGGAGTAACTATTTTCTTCAAATCGTTGCTCTCGTAGCAAACGCCCTATGCACGCAGTAACTATGCAGCAAGTGCTACAACTCATTGACTACGAATATACAAATGAGCGTAGCACTGCAGTGTAGGTGTTTTTTTTTCAACGATTTGAACTCTCATAGTAATCGCCCTTAGCTTGTAGTAGTTGTGTAGCCAGTGCTATGACTCATTGACTACGAGCCACAAATAAGCGTAGCATTTCGGAAATCTTGTTTTTTTTTTCAAATCGTTAGTCTCGTAGTTATCGCCCTACGCTTGTAGTAGTTGTGTAGCTAGTTCTACGACTCATTGCCTACGAGTCTACAAATAAGCGTAGCATTTCGGGAACGTCGTTTTTTTGTAAATCATTACTCTCGTAGTAATCGCCCTTAGCTTGTAGTAGTTGTGTAGCTAGTGCTACGACTCATTGACTACGAGTCTACAAATAAGCTTAGCATTTCGGGAACGTCGTTTTTTTTTTCAAATCGTTACTCTTGTAGTAATCGCCCTTAGCTTGTAGTAGTTGTGTAGCTAGTGCTACGACTTATTGACTACGAGTCTACAAATAAGCGTAGCATTGCGGTGTCGATGTTCTTTCAATATATTTGCTCTCGTAGCTGCTGCTATCGCCCTACGCTCGAAGTAGCTCTTGCTTGTTGTGACCTTTTGTTGTTGTAGCGAGCAGTGATACGACTCATTGGCTACGAGTCTACAAACTGTTTTTTTTTTACTTTTATGTTATTGAAAACACTTTTTTAAACCCACGACAACCTACGGCAAGAAAGAAGTGTGTTAAAAGTTTGACGTATTTGTCTGTTTGTATCTATGTGTCTGTGGCATTGTAGCGGTTAAACAAATGGGCTGATTTTCATACGGTTTGTTTTATTTGAAAGCTGATTTGATTAAAATGGTTTTAAGCAACGGTTCAGCAGTTTTAAAGTAATGGAGGGTTGAAACTTTTATTTTTTATTTTTCTGACAATTAATGAAGTTCATTTGGATTCCTTTTGGACTCCGAAGTATAATTTTGTTCGCCGATGAAAATAAAATATTACAAACTTTATAGTAAACAATCCAACGAGCCAACAACTACGTAAAGTATGGAAATTTCATATTAGTTATTATTTTTGCACAAAATTAAGGATAACCTGAACTTTTGCTGTCTCTACCGTAAATGAAAACACGTTATTGGAGAATACATAAATCCAGGCTGTATTTTATGACCAGGCCCACGTCACAAAATATGGAAAATTCGGAAGAACTCTCTGAAAACATCGACATAAATTATTTAAAGTTCAGCTGAGACTGATATATTTGGAGGTTTATTTTGGCCGGGGAAATCCACTGCTGGACATAAACCTCTCCCAAGTTTAGCTTAGATCCTATATGTAAGTTTATATGAATGTAGACTGACAGGATCCAAGATGCACTATCATGTTTTATCCCAAATGAAGTAGACAGTGCGTGAAGGCGAAAATTGGAATTAAAAAATAGTGATGAGTTGCTAGCCACATCGCCTATTGACATGATTTTTGCCCATCCTCTCGATTGGCATTTACGATACGCGTGGTAAGAAAGGCAGTTCATACTACTAGAACTACTTTTAGTTTAGCGGTCAGTCTCCGATTGTTGTTTTTCATGTATGTAAGTGGCCAACAGTGTTGTCAGATTTTTCAAGCTGCCTAAAGGCATCTGACATAGCTTGACGACTGCCAAACAATGATGACAGCTGGAACCAACGGCTTATACGTGCCTTCCGAAGCACGAAGGAGCTCGAGAAAATTTTGTGCCACTTGTGGTCACCCATCCCAGGGGCGGATCATGTCCGGAGTCGCTAAATTTGCGAAAGTGCTAGTAATGTCCACTCCCGCCGGGCCACCGAGCTCCTCATCTCCGATTAGGGGCTAGAACGAATGAGCCACATCGCTTTCGCTGTGGTGGGAATGTCGATCTCCTCAGTCACCACGGCCTGGCCTCAGCACAGGGCGTATTTCACGTCACGCTGCCTTGAATGACGTCATCCGTCGTGCTCTTGCCAGTGCCGGTGTGCTAGCAATTCTAGAACCGAATTGTATCGCGCGGGACGATGGCAAGAGATCTCTCCTCCTCATCCCTTGGAAGAACGGGCGGTCGCTGGTGTGGGATACTACATGTGTAGACACTGTAGCTCCATCCCATGTACGAGCGACTGTTCGAAAAGCGGGCGCGGAAGCGACGGCAGCGGAAGCCATCAAGAGGCGCAAATATTCGGCTCTGGGATAGCCGTATTGTATTTGTGCATTTTGCAGTGGAGAACTTGGGGTGCGGAAGCTCGTCAAATTTGTAAGGAAATTTCCGCACGCCTGATCGTCGTTTCGGGGTACCCAAGGGCCGGCGCGCATTTAAGACAGCGTTTTAGTATTGCTATCCAACGCGGAAATGCCGCCAGTCTCTTGGGTACTTTGGCCTGTGACGGCAGCCATTTGGCCTCCATTTTTTATATAATTTAATATAAGTTATTATTATCTTATTATTTTTATTTCATTTAGTTTCAATTAAGGTAGCGTTTTAGTTTGTTTACTTTTAACTAAGTTCTATTCTTTCTTCTTATATTGTATATATTCAGCCATTTGGCCTCCATTTTTTATTTAATTTAATACAAGTTATTAGTATCTAATTATTATTTAGTTTTAATTTAGGTAGTATATTAGTTTATTTCGTTTTAATTAAGTTCTTATTCTTTCTTCTTATATTGTATATATTTTTGTGTTAATAAAGTTCATACATTAAATCCTTTTTTTATTTCTCGCAGGCCAGTGCAGGAGAAACTACAGACTATAGACAGCATATTAGAGTTTTTAATGATACTCCTCTCAGCTCTACGCTTTGCAACGACCACCAACAAACACGAACACCAACAAAAACAACTAGACTTTTTTTGAACTGCGCAAGATTCCTTCATTATGATGATTGATGAAAAATACATACATAGACTATCATTCTGTTAGCTAGATATTTTATACCTCAGGATGGGAGGCTACAGGTTTAAATTAATTTTGGTTTGCGCTCAAATTCAGCGAAATGCGCCCGTGTAATTATATTACACCGCTGATGTAGGGTTACAACCCCAGTTCGTGGAAGATGGTCTTCTAATTTCGATTTAAACATCTAATCGTTGAACATTATTTTTTATAAAAAGAGACGTTGGCCAAGCGGTTAACCGGGCGTCTGTGAGGAGACTTCGATCCTTAAAGCTCTTACAGACACATGTATACCCCGTTATTTTGTTGCATTGACATTTTTTTCCTGTAGGGACTGATACTTTTAATTTACCGACTATTGAAATATCGATGGATTTTAACTGTACTTCATTTATATTATATGTCACTCACAACGAGTCAAAGATAATCACCTCCAACTGATAAAAATGGGATTAGTAAAAGCTATTAGCTTATAATAAATTATAAAAATACGCGCGTTATTATTATTGGCGTTATTTAGATTTTCTTCTTTGCCCAAAAATGTTAATTTTATTATAGTCCTCCTTTTTGCTATATATATAGTTCTCCTAGCTCTGACAAGAATCAATAATTTCATTACATAGAATACGACACTAGATTTGTTAATATTATTAGCTATAAGATAATTAAATGTACATACCTACTTTTCTTAGTAGATTAAATAAATATTTATCGATTACTATTTGCCGTGCAAGCTTGACAAATTCGTAGAGACACAAATACGGGTAAAACGATATGTTTCCGGTAAACTGTTACATACTGAATAGCACATTATGATTCATTTATAGTTAGATACTGGTAAACAAAACTAAATAAAGGATTATTTGTTTTACGCATTTGTAAGTGGCCAACACTGGTATCACATTTTTTTCCAGATGCCTAAAGGTATCTGACATTGCTTGATTTCCACCCAGAGGTTCCGGGTTCGATACCCAGTCAGAACAATTTGGAAAATGGCCTTTTTCAAATTGTCCTGGGTCTTGGATGTTTATCTATACTTATTTATGAATTTGTTTTAAAATATAATATCGTTGAGTTAGTATCTCATAACACAAATCTCGAACTTACTTTGGGGCTAGCTCAATCAGTGTAATTTGTCCCTATTTATTTTGTTTACGCGAATGGTAACCCTACTGCTGTGGAGCCCCGTGACGGAAGAACCATGCAACCATCCGCCCATCTTCATCA
Organism: Acrobasis suavella; assembly: GCA_943193695.1. Lineage (NCBI taxonomy): Eukaryota > Metazoa > Arthropoda > Insecta > Lepidoptera > Pyralidae > Acrobasis > Acrobasis suavella. The sequence continues at coordinate 40,568,588 of OW971928.1, forward strand.
GAGGAGCTTGAGAAAATTATGTCAATTATGGTCACCCATCCAAGTGCGAACCATTCCCGGGATCGCTTAACTTGTGAAAGTGTTAGTCATTCGTACTCTGACTAGGCCACCGAGCTCCTCATTAGCTAAGACTTATATTATTATAAGTTATGTAATAACGAATTGCACACTTACTACCAAAGTACCCGACTAGTAAACAGTAAACGAGAACAGTCTAACTTATACAGAACTAAGTAAAAGTAATTAAAATTTTTTAAGTAAGTAATTTAGTATGTTTATGTTTTCGTTTTAATAAATCCTTTTTAATAAAGCAAAATATTATTAGTATAAGACAAACGTTTCAATTAAAAATTCCAATCAAAAATTTCAAATAAAATTGCTAAATTAAAATAAAATAATTATAAACTGTATCTGTATACAGTTTAATTCTGCGGTCCGCAGTCTGGAATAGCTAATATTAAAAGGTCAAAAGTTCAAGTACATAAAGCCAACAGTCACCCTAAAATACTTTCTAAATATACCGCAAAATGAATGAAAATCCAATTGTGAAACTTTTAAGTGTTTTCGTCGAACAAAAATCCTCGAAACGGGAACAAACTCAATAACGGCGGGCAAGCAAACTTGGTTAATCCTTCGCGACTGCAGTAATCAACGTAGCCGTTGTGCAACATTTCCAAGAAAACAAGGTAAATGGATCATGTTTGTCGATTCATTTAATATTTTTACGACAATAAATGTCTCAAATTACGCCAAAATGTATACTGGCAGACAATACTTAGCATTAAGTTGTACCATTTGTACTATAATCTTAAGTTTTAAAGATCAATAAATTAAATAAATAATAAATAAATAAAAATAAACCATACTACATTAGACTAGCTCCTATGTAGGCTAAGCAACATTTTTTTAGTACTTGCTTTTTGTACGACTTTATATTCAACTAGCTTTTGCCCGCGGCTTCGCTCGCGTAGGGGTGGAATTTATCAAAATCCTTTCTTAGCAGATGCCTACGTCATAGTAACTTTATGCATGCAAAGTCTCAGCCCGATCGGTTTAAAATTGACAAAGTTTCAAACAAACTTTCATCCCCTATTTGGGGGTAAAAATGATCAATTTCCTTTCTTAGCGGATGCCTACGTCATAACATCTATCTGCGTGCCAAATTTCAGCCCGATCCGTCCAGTTGTTTGGGCTGTGCGTTGATAGATCACTGTCAGTCAGTCAGTCACCTTTGAGTTATATATATTTAGAAGAAGATAAAGATAACATGCCACCCCATGTTATTAAGTCTACTGCTGCAAGTGTCCAAATAACATTTGAGATTTCTTACAACTTAGACAAGAAGCTATTTAAATGAATTCCTATTCGCACTGTAGGCGAAGTTCTACATAGGCAATATAGCGTAAAAAAATAGTTTTAAAGTGAACTCTGTCATAACTAGCTGAAAGTTTGCGTTTGCGACCATCCGATACAAACTCCACCAAAATTTCATAAATAATAACTTTATTTTCGTTTCCCTAAAAATAGAACGTCATTAATCTACCTTGATTATTCCCAAGCAAAACAATAACAAAATATCATCCAGTCAAACACTAAGAAGTGGGTCACGAAAACGTTACCACCCCATTAATGCGTCCTTTCAACGTCTAATCAATTATCTTAATTTATTCAAAATTCCCACAAAATGTACCGAGATAATCGTGTCAAAATAACTGCGGAGTTTCCCGGAAAACAATGGAATGTTAAATGATGTTTATTAGATTGTTCGGGAGGAAGCTTGATATAATTAATTAATCGGGTATACTTGGCTAAAGTCGTCGGTTACCTGTTTTACAAAGAGAAAACTGTATTTTTTATCGTCCGCGAGGAAAACCATCGACTTTAATTTATCTTTAAGAAAACGTAATCAGTATCTTGGACTAAACATAATTATTACTCTTCCTTATCACTAGATGACGCTATACCTATTTATTAAAACATTAAAATCTTTCATTACTATTATTTAAATAAATTTGTATTCTAATTAATAAAATATGACTTTTACGAAATGGAATAAATATTTTTGAAACATATTTAACACTTCCTTTGTCAGTTTTTTTGTCTCTGCTGCCATGTCTGTGTGCCTACCCCGCAACTCCAGTTTTGCCTACTTTAAGGCCATCCACTAGTTTGTATGGGTATCTTTTACGTTAGTAATTATATTATCTTTGACTCCGGAAGTAAGTATACGGTCACTGTCACAGAATAAGTACTCACGTACAGGTGTTACTCTAAAAAGAAATTCAAAGAAATATCTACTCAATGTTATTAAAGATATGGTTTAATTTAGCTCTCATCAGAAATCGACACCTCCTCGTTTTATACCTAGAATTTCAGTTGCAAGCTAATTTCATCCTTATAACTCTAAACAAACGGTTCTTAATAGGTAGGTATCTGCAAAATACCGATTGAGTGAGCCGTTTGCTAGGGTTGACTGTTATAAGTTACTACTATCGCCATCTAGCGCACCACGCCCGTGTCGCATCGCAGGCAATGCGCAGCCAACGCAGCGACGCAAGATATCGCGCGCTGCTCTGCCGCGCCGTCTCATTAGAGTTACGAATGATAAAATGTCTACACATTATTTATCTAACCATATTATGCCAGTAACGGAATTGATCGTCAATCTCAAACATAAAAAATCCCTTTAATTTTTGTCCGTAAAAGTCTTATTACCTAGTTAATGGGTATGTGATTTTTTTCATCTTGAATAAGTATTAAACGTACCTACATAGGTAACATACGAGTATATATCGTGTATAAATCATTTTTCGTAGTAATAACTATATATACCTTAGTATACCTACCAATCATATAATAATTCATAATATACTAAATAGGTACGTAGACGTACTTACATAAAAAATCACAATAATCACTTTAAAGTAGACCTTAAATTTTAGCATCCTCAGAAAGCTAAAAAAAAATATTTGGATCTTAGTTCTTGAGTAAATAAACAATGAACAGTTTTTTTTCTGCTCTTTCTTTTTCGTTCCATGACGATGAAGTTGCTGAACACTGGTAAATGAACCGCGCGTGCGTCACTGCTCACTGCTTGAGCGAGTCGTCCTTGTTGAATTTCCAAAAAAGCGGGAAATTCAACAAGGTTTATTGTGTATTTAAAGTGATTATTGTGATTTTTTATGTAAGTACGTCTACGTACCTATTTAGTATATTATGAATTATTATATGATTGGTAGGTATACTAAGGTATATATAGTTATTACTACGAAAAATGATTTATACACGATATATACTCGTATGGTACCTATGTAGGTACGTTTAATACTTATTCAAGATGAAAAAAATCACATACCCATTAACTAGGTAATAAGACTTTTACGGACAAAAATTAAAGGGATTTTTTATGTTTGAGATTGACGATCAATTCTGTTACTGGCATAATATGGTTAGATAAATAATGTGTAGACATTTTATCATTCGTAACTCTAATGAGACGGCGCGGCAGCGCAGCGCGCGATATCTTGCGTCGCTGCGTTGGCTGCGCATTGCCTGCGATGCGACACGGGCGAGGTGCGCTAGATGGCGATAGTAGTAACTTATAACAGTCAACCCTAGCAAACGGCTCACTCAATCGGTATTTTGCAGATACCTACCTATTAAGAACCGTTTGTTTAGAGTTATAAGGATGAAATTAGCGGTCGCAATCCGTAAGTATATTTTCGATACCTACACGCGGAGTGATACGGGCCTGATATTACAAACGACTATATTTTTCATTGTCTTGTATAATATATGTTTTCCAAAAGACGTCTTGTTTTGGAAATGTAAGTTTTCTCTTCTCGGTTAATTACAAAAGACATAGGTAGCGTACACTAAGGGGCAGTTTGGCAAAAATATATCACACACATTGGAAACTTAAACCTTGATCGTCAATATTCCTGTAACGTTTCTCTCCTCAATTTATGGGAGAGGTGATAAACCCATGCGGTGGCCAAACCATAAATTGTGACGATATTAGAATTGACAGAAAAAATAGGCGTCAGCTTAAAATGATATAGTGGGGTTGCCCGTTCCGTAATCAGTGTAATGTGATTTACGACTGCATACCTCCGGTCTGTTTGACATTAGTCTGCCGAACGAGGAATAAAGTTGTCATATTCACCGACAAGGTGACCGCGACTTCGTTCGCGAGAAATTAAAAAGTTATGATATTTTTTTCTGACCTCCGATTTCAATGAAACAAGTTTTATTGTTGTTCTAAGCTTTATCTTGTGTTTACTCACAAACGTGTAAATATATATTCATAAATAAAAAAAAGGTTTATTATATATTTTTTGCGTAAATGTATATTTCTGTGAATTATTTTGTTCTTTTGTATAATATAGTTTTTACAAACAATATATGTCCAGTAGTTTTGAAGATGACTTTATTAATCATTAACAGACAATACATATGATTAAACATAAGAAAAAATACACATAGAATATTTCTTCCAAAGCACCGCATTGAGGCGACATGCTCAAGTTTTAAAGATTAACGTTTACATAAAATACACAAAAAACACACAACAAAAAAAAATGTGTTCTGCTTTGCTCGGTTACTATTTTATGAAAATTATTTTTTTAGCTTCCACACTCCCTAAATACCGAGTTTCATCAAAATCATTTTACGAGTTTCCTAGATCTTCATCATTATTGCTCATATAAATAAATGAATACATATAATTGATAAGAGTTCAATATATTAATAATGAGTCATTGAAAATTCCAACATCAGTTTGGTGAGTGAGCATGTTACCGAGCAACTGCAGCGCTCTAATATAATGACTATTCATACAAATAAAGCCAGGCTCAAAGCAAGTCGTGAACATTGGACCGGAGGTCCACAGTCCTTAAACATTACTGACTGCGGAAAGGACAACGCCATAACATTTTATGCTGATGACTTCCTATCCTCTATCATACCAACTCATCTCCATCGCTTTTATTACATTTTGTACAGGAAAAAATATTTTTCAATGCGCAATGCTTACAGTACAAAAATGTTATTACTGAATTTGTGACAGTTATAAAAAATATGTTTACAATTTATATTATATGTGAAATTAACATGAATTAATAAGGGCTGAATTAATAAACTGCGTCACGCGGGATCACGCGACCTGTTTATCCTATCTCTGTCACAAACTCGTGTGCGATAGAGATAAAAGAATATTACGTCGCGTAATGCCGTGTCTCTGTCATTAGACAGCTATTAACCAATACAAATAATACTGTGCATTCTCGATGAAAAGCTTAAAATCTAGCATTTGTTACTGCTGGTATGACGTCACCATAATGGCGGCTTTCGTTTCGATGCTAGTCTTTTTTGCGTAGATTTTAGTTTAATTTTATTTTTGCATTTAGCGTCTTTATTTTAGTGAAATAAAAATACCAGTTGACTTAAAGTTACGTATAGAACATATTAAAATAGATTTTCAATAATCGTGAAATTGTCTATTATTATAATCGCGGTAAGTCCCATAATATTAATAATTAATGATAGGCTTTCTATATATCTTGATCCGAAGTTATATTTTTGCGTCTTCCCTTAACCCGCAAAAAGCCGGAGTAGCGTAAACACCACTCATTGGCACGATGACGTGTAAATATACGAGTATTTTACAGAATGGTTGATATTAAGTATACTTATTAAATTTAATTTCAGTTTGTCATCTGGGCATCGTAAATCCAATGAGTGACCGTAAATCGCTTAATGACTTTCATTAGCGTAATTGTAAATGCATATAAATAAATAAATCAATTTGTTTCGCTATTAAAGTGGTTTGCTTATATAATGAAACACATTAAATTTAATAGTTTTAAATATAAGTTCGATAAGAAAAACTATACAGGGTTACTTTAATACATATTAAAAAATAAAGATTTTTCATAATACTAATGGTACAAAAAGGGGACTTAATGCTAACAGCTTTCTCTTTTAGTCTACCTTCGAGATAAATAGTATACATAGGGCGCACTATAAGTTTCCGGAACTGGCCACTTACATAAACAATATTTAAAAATTTATTGCAACATTTGAAAATAGAACTCTTTGGCTGTAGAATGCAGTTTGTTTCATCTGACTGTCTTTTGTTTTTACCTTGTGGCGCCATTTAAAAAATTGTGTGTCTGCATCAACATGGATTTAACTCGGGAAAATTTTCGTAGTATGATTTTCTACGATTTTAAGTGTAATTTGACAGCTCAACAGAGCATCGCTCGGCTTGAAACAGCTTTTGGCAATGAAGCACCAGGCAAGACAACTGTTTATAGCTGGTTTGCAGAATTCAAGCGTGGTCGTATCAATCTCAGTGACGAATCTTGCGATGGTCGGCCGTCCACCGCTGTGACCAATAAAAACATCGATGCTGTGCGCCGTATGATTGAAACAGACAATGAAATTCGCGCATCCTTAGAAATAGGCATGAGTCAAATACAATTAATCCTACACAAACATTTGGGTGTGAGAAAGCTGTGCTCGCGGTGGATCCCACACAACTTGACCGAGGCTCAAAAAATGGACCGCGTCACTTGGTGCAGTGCCATGCTTACCAGATTCAACGAAGGTGCGTCAAATTTGGTGTGGGACATAGTAACAGGTGACGAAACATGGATTTATTGCTACGATCCCAAAACAAAGCAGCAATCGAGCGTATGGGTCTTTCAAGATGAGCCGAAACCAACCAAAGTGGCGCGCGTGAAAAGTGCATCTAAGCGGATGATTGCTTCTTTTTTTAATAAAACTGGACACGTGGCTACTGTTGCTTTAGAGAATCGTCGTACAGTGAATAGTGACTGGTACACGACCATTTGTTTGCCGGAAGTTATTGATGAACTCCGTAAAAATAACCGTAAGCGCCGTATCATCCTGCACCACGACAATGCTAGTTCTCACACGGCCAGACAGACAAACGACTTTTTGAAGGCGAAAAATGTAGAACTCATGAGTCATCCTGCATACAGTCCCGACCTGGCACCTTGTGACTTTTTTCTGTTCCCAAAAATTAAGAACCAATTACGCGGTCAACGATTTTCATCACCAGAAGAGGCTGTCGAGGAGTATGAAAAACACGTTTCAGAGGTCACCACAGAGGAGTGGCACAAAAGTTTTCAAAACTGGTTTCATCGAATGAAAAAGTGCATAGACGCCAAGGGAGATTATTTTGAAAAACAATAAATTAATTTTGTACCTTTAATAGTATTTTTCATATTCATTCCGGAAACTTATAGTGCGCCCACGTATACTAAAGAAGTATGATTATATGATACTGAATATTTTAAGACTTGAAGCCTTTAAATAATCTATTGCATATACTCAGCTCTAGGCGAGCAATATTTGTGCCTTTCGCCGTCGACACTTTAGAGCCATGGGGTGCGGAGGCGCGTCCAATTTCGAAAGAAATCTTCACATGCCTGACCGATGATTCTGGGGACCTAAGAGCTGGTGCGCATTTTGGCCAAAGATTACTTAAGTCTGGCCATACAACGAGGTAATGACGCCAGTCTCTTAGGCACCCTGTCCTGCAACCGTAGCGATCTAGGGTTAAATTTTATGTAATATAATATTTTATTTTTAATTATGTTTTTTTTTATGTTGGTTATGTAAGGTTTAGTTGAATTATATTATGTATTTTTCTGTAATTAATTTGAGTTTGTATGGGTCCGAAGTTCCGATTCAGGCAAAATCATCGGAAGTTCGGCATTATGTGTTGCAGGCATGCTTTGACTGAACTTCGGCATACCATGCTGAGACACTAAGTCGGGTTCCGTTACACAGTTTCAGCGGAGTCAAATTTCGCATCAGCATTATTGGCCCTCCGACATTAAGACTTATTTTGTGAGCTGAGAGTCCATTTGCTGCAAGTGAATTAAGAAACTCAACTGGATAATTGGTGGCGTCGTCCTGATCAATAACACTATCAAAGAAAGTATAAACCACTTCATTACCAATAATTTGCATCATAAGTTCTTCATTAATTGATGTGTATGTTAATTTTTTGGTGTCAATATGGCGCGTTCACATAACCAAGAATTTTCCTAGTGTGTTATGCTCTGAAGGTCCGGAAATACTGAACTTGTAAGTTCTTCTTCGGACGAAACAACTTCGCTAAGTATTACGGGAAGACTCACCTGACCATTCTCTTCAAGAAAGAGACTTTCCCTAACTTTTAATAATATTCTTGAAAACTCTTGGGCATGTGAACTAATGCTGCCACGATGGGCTCTCATATTAAGTGTCAATCTGAACTTTTGTATTTGAGGCCACAGATAAGACTGTTTTAATGAGGAGTTAATCTCATACTTTAGAGCCCCGACATAAAACTGGAAGGGTTTGACGAAAATCTCCCGACAACAAAAGTGTGACATTGTCTATTGGCCTGTCATCTTTTGTTGGCCATTGTGCATTCATCCCAAATGATTAGACAGCAAATGAGAGGTTTAGCCAGTTGAGGCAAGTCGATATCAAAAATTAGGCCCAAACTGATACCGCATTCACGACGTAGAGTTACTCCCAGCTTATGTTATTATATTATGCCAAACAACTTTAACTTGATATCTTAAATTTCCACATCAGATGATCATCGATTTTAGTAAACAAATATTTATGCAAATAAATTTAACTTGGTTCTGCATCAGGTGTAACAAATCTTCAATTTTTAGGTACCGTCCGCAAAAGGTAAAAACGGGACCCTATTACTAAGACCATCCGTCTGTTTGTCTGTCTGTCTGTCGCCAGGCTGTATCTCATGAACCATTATAGCTAGACAGTAGAAATTTTTATAGATGATGTTTTTTTGTTGCCGCTGAAGAAAAACATACTAAATACAGAATAAAATAAATATTTATGGGGGGCTCCCATACTACAAACGTGATTTTTTATAGATTATGGTACGGAACACTTCGCGCGCGTCCGACTCGCGCTTGGCCAGTTGTATATTACCTCAACAAAAAGTTCTCATCAGACTTAACAACTTTTGCTAAGGTGGCATTTTATTATTTTTTTATAGATAGGCTGGACCATTATAGTTCTGCATCATGTGTTCCATTTTCCAAAATCAATTATAGCCTATATGTTACCCAGGCTTCACAGCTATATAACAAAAAAAGTTTCATTCGAATCCATTCAGTATTTCCGGAGATTAGCGTGTACAAACAGACAAACAGACAAACAGACAAAGAGACAAACAGACAAACAGACAGACAAACAGACAAACAGACAAACAGACAAACAGACAAACAGACAAACAGACAAACAGACAAACAGACAAACAGACAAACAGACAAACAGACAAACAGACAAACAGACAAACAGACAAACAGACAAACAGACAAACAGACAAACAGACAAACAGACAAACAGACAAACAGACAAACAGACAAACAGACAAACAGACAAACAGACAAACAGACAAACAGACAAACAGACAAACAGACAAACAGACAAACAGACAAACAGACAAACAGACAAACAGACAAACAGACAAACAGACAAACAGACAAACAGACAAACAGACAAACAGACAAACAGACAAACAGACAAACAGACAAACAGACAAACAGACAAACAGACAAACAGACAAACAGACAAACAGACAAACAGACAAACAGACAAACAGACAAACAGACAAACAGACAAACAGACAAACAGACAAACAGACAAACAGACAAACAGACAAACAGACAAACAGACAAACAGACAAACAGACAAACAGACAAACAGACAAACAGACAAACAGACAAACAGACAAACAGACAAACAGACAAACAGACAAACAGACAAACAGACAAACAGACAAACAGACAAACAGACAAACAGACAAACAGACAAACAGACAAACAGACAAACAGACAAACAGACAAACAGACAAACAGACAAACAGACAAACAGACAAACAGACAAACAGACAAACAGACAAACAGACAAACAGACAAACAGACAAACAGACAAACAGACAAACAGACAGACATTTTTATTTTTATTTTCTTACTCTATTACTATGTCTCCATCGCCCCAAATATTTTTTTGGAAATATTTTCAATGTACAGACACATTTTTTTAACTCTTTTATTATAGTATAGATTAAAAGATTACTAATATTTTCATTAAATCCATTATGTGGGCATGTAAGTACTATAAATAGTTCCTATAGTAGAGTAATTGTTTGTTCAACAAAGCACGGAAGGAGGCTTCAAATCGATACAGTATCGAGGCTGTCTTACCCCAAATTTCGCTTTACATGTTCGTTATACGATGAGAAAGGATTAATCAAGCGCACAGGGACGGATATTTAGTGACAAACACTTTAGGGTGAAAATTAAGTGACAGATTAATTTATACTACAATTTTAGTAAATAACGCTTTGAATAAACAGTTTAACAATATTCTTAATGTAATTTAAACACTTATGTATTTTGTTGATGTTTACATCCTCATTTTACTGTTATTGTTTTACATTGCTCTCTGCATCGCTCCACCTTTTATTTTTCAACACAATTCCTGTCATCTGAAGGTTGCCTGTAAATAATTTGCCTTGGTGATAAGGCCGCCTATTGTATACCTATACTGTATTTTTTTATTTTACTGTACCAAAAGCCGCGATACGCAACTACGATTAGGAATACGGTGGTTAAGATTGATGGTTATCAAAAATGCCGACAGTTTCTAGCCCTACACATACTTACACCCATTTTATTAAAAGATTTTACGACCCGCGCTTGAGGAGTAGTAGCTGAAATATTTTTCCGTTTTTCCGTTGTTCCTTCACTATTATGGAAGGATTGACGGCTATAATGAAAACCAGGTGCGTCGCATGCTCGTCTGCAGGATTGTATAAAAAATAATAGATATTTTTTCTATTTATATATTTTTTCAAACTGTCAGGCAGTTTACCTTGTAGATGAAAGTCGTAGTTCAGCTTTTGCAACTTTAGGTACGCTATGAGTAAATTGGAAGTAAATTAGATCAAAGAGTCGTAAACGGTCGATGTGTTCACGAGCACCGCACTAACACGTTCATCGTATGTTACTTAGCCCTGAAGCTGCACTTTCCTTGATGGTAACGCATCTGCACATTTTTTTTTACAGTATCCATTATTTCTTTTTGTTTTGTGATGGCAATGCATTGAAGTCAAGGTACAAGAGGGCTTACAAGCTCCTTGACTCAGCATTGCGTTCAATTTGTTTTTTGAAAGGGACTGCCGCTGGACTTGAGCAGATTAAAAAGTCGCTATTCAGTATTCGCCACAATTGCATTACAAAGAAGTAAAAAGAAAACAGCACAATAACAATTCATTTAAATCTTTATAATATTATTGCTTTTGAAGCAGACAAGTCAGTTCGATCGTGACTCTATGTTAGAATCTACTGATATGTGATCTTGACTGAAGGAACCTACAGATACAACAAAACTTATTGGATATACATATGGTTGTATGCTCAAACCGGCTCGGTTGACTTGATACGAGTAAACAATGCCTGTAGAACAGTGAGACGCCATAATAGATCCGACACTAGCATATACGAGTAGACCTAACTTATGCATCACGACGGTCCCTTACTATCTAGAAAATCCGCTATTTTCCAACAAGTCAAATCAGATACTTTTTTCTAAACGTCATAACAAACATTTCCTATGGGATTTGTGTGAAATACAGGCAGGTTACGTCATAGTTTCCTGGAGTAATAGCACTCTTATTAACTCTTCATCTGTTGCAAATAATAAAACAATAGATAACCAATTGACCTGGGAGGAATTCCTCCCAGTGACAGGTAAGGGGTTAACAGTTTTTCTGCCGTTAAAATGGGCGTGTTCAAAGACAAGTGATATTATGTCGCGACGATTTATTTTCATATCAGTACAAAATAATTTATTTTTGACTTTGAATTTTTTATTTAATTTGTCATTATTAAGCTGTACTCTTAACGCATCCCAATAACAACATTCAAAATGCCCTAAACGATGATTGATTTTTTTTTGACAAACAATTGAAACAAATAACGAATTTTTAAAGTGCCGTCGATCCGTGAATCACAAACAGTCAAACTACATATATAAATAGACAGGATTCGTTGTATTTAAGAAAATATAAATGTTAAGAGGATATATATTAGCTGATTTGGAAGGAGTTAAGAGGCAAGTAGTACAAGAAGCCAACTTGAAAAATCAAAGGTACAAGTTAGAAACCATCGGTTTGTTTGTGGTGCATAAGTTAGCTCGTATGTTGATATGAATTCTTGTTTGTTTGCCTTAAATTCACCAGACTTCAAGCGTGCGTGCAGAATATGTTAAATTAATTTTGGTAGTGTGTTTTATTGCATGTTCCAACAATTTGATACAAGGAGGTGAAGTTATTGAAATTCCATCACCGTTATGTATTAAGTGTAACAAAACTAAAAATGAATCTATTGCACAAGGTTTGATTAAGCTCAGTGCATATAGTTATATATATTACAATAACTAATTTTCCTAAATATTGTGCCATGACGCCGTATTAAATATTTGAACATTTTCACAAGAAAACTATTAAAAATTTAAAAAAGTAGTAGTTTGAAACTAATAGAAGTACTTGACAGTAGTAAAGAATGAACGAACCTGCTTTTATTTTAAGTAAAACTATTACTGCTAGGTTTGTCCAACATGTTCAGTTTATAAAAACATTGCAAGAATAGTCGGCTTTACATTCAACTAAAATCTACAATGAACTGGTAAAATAGTCAACACAGTAAAATTTTGGAGAAAAAAATGTATTTATTAAAAAAAAAAACCTGAATGTATCCAGCCATGCTAGTTAATGTTAAAGCCTTTTTATTACAATCACGAGTGCTTGGAGCACTAAAACTATAAAAACTCTGTAATAAAGTTAGGGAGATGCTCGTATGGCGGTTTAAATTGACGATTCGTTGCAGCTTTGTTTGCGAGCAAAATTTTAAAATAATGAAATACAGAATACCAATACTGGACTAGGTTACCGTCGATAAAAAGAGGTCTATCATGTCAATAATATATATATATATATACCTCCACCTTTTTTGAAATCGATTAAAAAAAGCTAAGCATAAGTTGCAGTTGTTGTTGAGAGCCCTGAATGTCGGGCATGTAAGGAATTACAGGAGAAAATGAGACACATTTAGTTTAGCTGCGAATTAATGCTGGCAATCGTATGGATCTCTATTAAATATAAGCATATGTATTCAAGTTAGGATTACAGGTACTACGCATCAGGTGATACCCTGAAGCTTATGCAGTCCTTCTTCAGAAATCCTGATGCAGGTGAGTAAGGCAAGGGGATAAGTACAATGTAACCTAAAGGATCAATGTGCTTCCAAATGTGGACCCCAAAGCAAGATAAGTTGCGGTAGCAAGAAAAAGAAGCAGTTTAATCTTCTTTTCTAAGACTCATTTTCACTGATCAATAAATCGGTCGATATACGGGCTAGGAATGAATGAAAGTCACAATTCGATACAATGGTCGTTACGCTTTCTACGAGTAGGTATTCATTGAATATATGGACGAGTGAAAATTGCGAGCCAATGCGACCAAGGAAAATGAGCCATAGAGTTTGGCAAGTTGGTTTTGATAGAGTTGAGCTGTATATAATTAAACAAACCTACCTAAATTATTAGTTCATGATGTAGTTAATAAAAAAATAAACATTTTTAGGGTTGCGTAAAAAAAATGAAAAAAGCGGCCAAGTGCTAGTCGGACTCGCCCATGAAGGGTTCCGTAGCTGCAAGTAACATAATATAAAAGTTCTTGTAGTTCATTGTAACTTTGGGCGATGTTTTAATAAAAAAGAAAGCAAAAAGAAGTTTGCATGGTAATGTACAATATATTTTTTTTTAGATTTTTCATTCTCTTATTATATTTTGGAAGTTACAGGGGGGACTCACATTTTACCACTTTGGAAGTGTCTCTCGTGCAAACTATTCAGTTTAGAAAAAAATTATATTAGAAACCTCAATTTTTGAAGATCTATCCATAGATACACCACAAGTATGGGATTGAGGAAAAAAAAAATTTGAGTTTCAGTCTAACTATGGGGAATCCCAAAATTTATTGTTATTTTTCTATTTTTGTATGAAAATTTTATTGCTGTTCACAGAATACATTTACTTACCACACTTATATTTTTAATATAGTTTAATGAAGATTTTAATTTAATTTAGATGTTAGTTTAGTTTTTAAATTTCGTTTTTTAGTTTAATTTTAATTTACGATAAATAAATGATCTTCTTACCAAGTTTCAATAGTAAAGTTCTTATAGTTTCGGAAAATAAGTGGCTGTGACATACGGACGGACAGACAGACAGACATGACGAATTCATATAAGGGTTCCGTTTTTTGACATTTGGCTACGGAACCATATAAACGGAACCCTTATAGGATCATTCGTTCCGACTGTCCGTCCGTCTGTCACAGCCAATTTGCTCCGAATCTACTGAACCAAATCAGGTGTTTGGTTGGATGGTGTAATATTTTAAAATAAAGGTCATTTTCGTGGGACAAATTAGAAAACTAAAAAAAAAATAGTTTTGCGAACCTTACTGTATCTTTTATATATATTTTTGTTATTACTGCAAAATAAATAGTTTTTATTTTATTCAAGAAGACGAAAATTCACCATTCCTCCCCTGATTTCGGAAAATTTTAAAAAATTTAAAAATATAGTTCATTGCTTGTATTTTACAAGAAAACCTATGAGAACTATATCAATTGAAAATAAAGTGGTAAACTCAATAGACTTCTCTATTTGTGAATAAGTTAATTTACGGAAAATAGTTAACTTAATCACCACTAGATAGCGCTAGTAGTAGTTAACTCGTTTCTTACTGTGCGAATTTCAAATGTGATATTTATTTTAGCGACCTCCGTGGCATAGTGGTCACCATGCTAGTCCATTTATATTTATTTATTTATATTTTTAAATTAAAATAAATAAATATATAGGGACAAATAACACAGATTGAGCTAGCCTCAAAGTAAGTTCGAGACTTGTGTTATGGGATACTAACTCAACGATACTATATTTTATAACAAATACGTATATAGATAAACATCCAAGACCCAGGACAATTTTAAAAAGGCCATTTTCCAATTTGCTCTTACCGGGGATCAAACCCGGGACCTCTGGGTGGCGGACTAGCATGTTGACCACTGCGCCACGGAGGTCGTCAAGTAAAAACTTTGGTATTGCACGGAACCCTCTCCACGCGATTTCAACTCACACTGTACCGGTTTTTATAGCTTTAATATTACTTTTGGTGCAATATAAATGTATGTCCACAACTCTCATAGTTCTGCGCTGTCTATATATTTATAACCGCAGATTGACACGGCGAACTCATATTGATATTTTGAAACTCAATTCCCCTGTAAATTGACTGCAACGGAAGCTTTTACCAGCGAGTAATTGTATCACGTGATGAATGACGTCGCCTATATTATGAACGTAAATTTATTTATTTACTCTTCATCCATGCTCGTAGTAGTAAAGTCTCATGTTGTTACCATTAGTTAAAGCAAACATTTTTTAAACTTTCAGTTTTCATTAAAAAGCTAATTTTATCACATTTTTGGTTACATAAAGTCTTTGACATCCACTTAAGCTGAGCTATGGTCCCATTTTTCAAACTCGGAGTCACTAAACGAACGGTTTTTTGTATGTAAATACCATTTGTTTAGGTAACTACGCGTTTCAAACATGGCACTTCTAGGCTTCTACTCCATTCTTTGTTTTCGCCTCTTCCCGTTACGCGGGGTCGATTTTCTTAATCTTTCGTGTTTCGTGCCATTCACTTCGCTGATAAGCATCGTCATCTATAAGACTAAGATTTTGCATGTCTAATTGTACATTTGTTATCCAGGTAGTTGGTGCAAAAAAAAGAGAGAGAGAGGTAGATCGCGGTCTACCTTTTGTAGCCATGGAAAGTGTTATTGGCTCTGCGCAATACATGTCCGTATCACCTTAGCCCCGGACTCTGCAATCTTCTCAGTTATTACTGAGAAGATTGTAGAGTTGCTTTGATCTTCCTTTTACGTGTTCGTTACGCACATTATTTTAAGCTGAGCTAGGCTTTGTGATGTTTTGACTCCTAATAAAAGTTTGTTACTGACACATCGAAAGTGATTGAGATTTTGATAACTGAATCCTTTTGCTGTTAGCATACAGCTCAACCTCGCTCAAGACCTAAATTGAAGGCATATTTTTTTTTATAGTATGTGTATTCTTATTAGCTAGCATGTAAGTATATTAAACTTACCTTCTGAAATCTCTGCTCCAGCACGCGTAGATGACAGGGTTCATGGAAGAGTTGACCCAGCCGAGCCACGTGACTATTACGTTGACGATCTCCTCGTGTGCGATGCAGGCCGAGCAGATTCCAGACAGCAGGTTCACCACGAAGAACGGCAACCAACACACTATGAAAACACCCATCACTATCCCCAGCGTCTTTGCCGCCTTCTTTTCCTTCGCAAACTTCGCTAGTTTACGAGACAGTGAAAAGTTTTTAGGCAAATGTTTGCCATGAGTCACATTTGTTAACCGCGTCGACGAACGCGACAGTCCATTGTTCTGTAAAGCTGTCAATGGCTCCTGATCAGCTTCCTCTGGAGTACACACACCATGACACGCATCACTACGTTGTCGCACTGTCCCACCCCTATGAATACGCAAAGTTAACTCTAATTCTCCACTCGGTCTCATCACTTGCTTAGTACCAATCTTTAATGACCGCGTCTGTATCGTCGCCGCACGATAGATACGGTAGTATGTGAACACCATCACAAAAAGCGGCAAATAAAACGATATTGTCGATGAGAAAATTAAGTATTCTAAGTTATCCGTAAATGGACATTTGTAATCTGGTACTTCTTCTGTCCGCACGGCTCGCCACCACGCGATCGCGGGAAAGGATATAGCACCGGAACACACCCATACGGCCGCAATGAGGAAAGCTGCCTTCCGTCCGCTCATTCTCATCGGATATGTAATGGGATCCGTTATGGCCCAGTAACGGTCGAGTGAAATCACGCACAGATTAAGTATTGACGCTGTACTGAAAAGTACGTCTAATGATCGCCACACGTCGCACCAGTCCACTCCGAAAAACCACGTGTGCTCTAACACCTCGTATAAAGCTGAGAATGGCATCACTACCAATCCGACGAGACAATCTGCTACAGCTAGGGATGTCACGAAATAATTAGTCGACGTATGTAAGTATCTTTCACGAACTACAGCGAGTATGACTAGCATGTTTCCGAATACAGTGGTTAATGAGAAAAGAAGTAAAAAAGTAACTAGTAAGGCTCTGTCTTGTAGAAGTTTGATGTAATCGTTCCAGGGATCGAGAGACTCGTTCGTGACGTTATACGCAGAGCTGTTGTCAAAGGTGATGTTGAACTCGAGTATGGTGTTGTACGCAGTGCTGGGGGGGTCCAGGGCGTACTCTGGGCCTCTGTACGATATGTCCAGTTGGCCTTTTGCCACCAATATATTAGGATCCGTCGCGTTCATATTTTTCTGTGGTTATTTGCTCGCTAGCGCCATGGTGAGTGTTTATGTTTCCCTTGTTTCGCCCGCAGCCATTTGGAGATTACGTTCTTGGCAGGCATTGTGTACTGGTATTCCAATTTCTGGCTCATGTCTCCTTGGCATATTTTACTTAGCGGCGGACGCGTTCCCCCACATTCTGTAACAAGAACAAAAACTCATATTAATTGTTTGCTAAATAACTCGACGCTAACATTAAATGTACATTGCATTTGTCGCAGTTTTGATAAATAACGAAGTAACATGTGTAATTTTACGGATTTATTGTACAGCGTATTCTTTCAGCATTTTGAATGTTATAAATGTTACCAGTCCGATAGTAAAAAAAAAAACAACAACAGTAAATAAATAAATTAGTCAATAAAAAGTGACATTACTTACATTAGAGTCTGATTTCTGAGAAATCAGACAGTTATTTTGATTGTGATACTTATACTAATTTAATTATACGCTCATTACACCTTGCCACAAATTCAATATAAGTACATAATTATTTTCCTTACAAGCTAAGTAAATGTTAATTTTAATTTTACGCGATAACATCAATTACGGCGTCTCAAATTATTCCCTTTACATGTAGCCACTTTTCATACCCAAGCAGCCATAACAATTTGAGCACGTTAGTCTACAAAGAAGAGCGGGCTATATTTGTATTCCAGGACAATTCTCCCAAAATTTACATCTTAATTACTCTCCTTTCGAGGATAATTTTTATTTCCATCAAGACCCTGTCAAAGTCCTACTTTTGCAATCCTCGAAGCGTGAACCTTATTTAAATTACTTTTTCTGTGAATTTTAATTGTTTAAAAACATTGTGTTTATTAGTATGCAACTATTAATTACTGTGATTTTTTAATTAAAGTTAAAGCGAAATAAGAATTCTATATCAAACTTTCGTCTCTTGATTCGAAATAATAAAATTAAACATATCCAATACAAAATTAAATACGTTGGATGTCCTCTTCCCGCTTGTACCTATATCTACTTATCATAATATGCTTTTATCATTTACCATAAAACTACGTACCACTACGAGATATTTTTATTATATGTTTATAACGCACTTTTGTATTTGCATTTGCATATGAATACAGTGTTTGTTACACGTGCTCCACATTATGCACGGGCCAGGCTCGTGTTGACTTTTAATACGATTGTAACTTCCATGTTGCAGTTACATGTAAGTTATGTGATGAATTCAATCGGAAACATTGTTACGCGCGCTGTGTATACGAGTGTCACATTATAATTTTTTATATTTTTCAATAGGAACAGCTACGTCATACTTTATTATTCACAGGTTTTTTAGATGAGTGAATTGATTGCGTAATTTTTTGTGTATTTATCTACAACAGATTATTATGTCAGCACTTGTAAGGGCGCATTTAGACGACACGCGCACGTTAAGCCCACGCCTTGCGCACTACAAGCGCGGTTTGAATTGGTTGCAAATAATTTGAATCCTATCCTATCACACATCAATACAACTGTAATTACATAACATCCAGTCGGAGCGAGCGCCGGTCGGGCGTAAGGCGAAGGCAAGGCGGAAGCAAAGCGAAGGCAAGGCGAGCGCGTGGCGCAGGCAGGCGTGCGCGTGTTAACTTTACTTAACGCAATTGGAGTATTGATGTGTCATAGGACTCAAATTTTATGCAACAAATTTTAGTTAAGGCAAGTGCTGGCACGCACTAAGCATGCTGCACTAGGCATGCGCGTTAGGCGTGCGCGTGTCGTCCGAAAACGCCCTAAAATTGATGGATGATATTTCAAAATGACTCTGAAAGAAAATATTAATTTTGTCTCAGTCATCTTATTTGGGACAGGATTTTTTTTTTCAGTTTCTATGATAAGTTATACATAATAGTGAAGGCGGAGTGAGGTAGAAATAAAAATGGCATCGAATCTCTCTTATCTAAGTGTCTGATCTTGCTTGTTGAACATCTCTTCTTCCTTACCATTTCCCATATATTTATATGGGGTCGGCGCAAAATGTCATTTCTTTCCAATTTTCTCTGTGGCAAGTCATACCTTCATCTACTCCCAGGGCTTTCATATCATTTCTTATGCATTCCTTCCATCTTTTCTTTGTTCTTACGCTTTGCTTGTTGAAAATGTTTCCATTTATATAACATTTTTCGTGTCTTTTTAATTTTTCAATGCATTGCTGAGAAACATCGCATATCATTAACAAGACCACTAAGCGACATATAGCTTACGACATGCAAATTTTATGGATGCAAAAGCGCCCTGATGAGATGTGAAATTTAAATATCGGGGAAGAAAATTGGCAGACAATTTCAAAGTTATTTGCAATATGAGGTTATATTCATAACTTCATAATGTTGAAGTAAAATAAAAGTAGAACTTAGTGCAAGTCGTTGAGAGGTGACTGTTTCAATACATAAAAATTAGAAACGTATTTCTTTTTTGTAATTTATTCGTTATTAAATAAAACGTTTTGGACATATATCTTTTTGCGCATTTTTAATTTTCGGAAGTTATCATTTGGTCATTAGTAGTTTAAAACACGAGCTAAAACACGAGAAAACGTTTTTCACACGTAACAATAAGGCCATAAAACATAACTTGTCTTCAGCAGTTGGGTAAAACATTATGCAAAGTACAAAATCCCATTTGCCACGTATTCTACTGACGCCTTCCGCTTGAGCCCGATGCGTAATAGACTTGTTTATAAGCTGAAAGTGGATTCCCCCCTCGAACCTCGATACAATGATTTTCTTACAACCATTTTTCGTAAAGAAACAATCTCCTTTGTTCCGTTTGTAGGTTTCCGTGTGCAAACATGTAGTTATGGGCTTAAACAAGGACTTGTGTATTGAAGGAAAATATTGAAGGAAATAAAATAATACTAATTAATTCCGTCTGACAGACGGAATTAATTAGTATTAATATAACACTGATTGAGCTAGCCCCAAAGTAAGTTCGAGACTTGTGTTATGGGATACTAACTCAACGATACTATATTTTATAACAAATACATATATAGATAAACATCCAAGACCCAGGACAATTTGAAAAAGGCCATTTTCCAACTTGCCCTGACCGGGGATCGAACCCGGGACCTCTGGGTGGCGGACTAGCATTGTGACCACTACGCCACGGAGGTCGTTAAAATGACATAATGTGTCTATGGTTATATGTAACCGAGTTCGTATATTTGCTAACTATTGCGACCACCAAAAATTTTGCTGCGCTAGTAGATATTTGAGATATAGGATAGTGATACTGAACAAGATTTGAAAGCATACGCTAAGTAGTAAAAATAAACTTTTTATTAGATAAACTTAACGTTTTTGTTTCGAAGCCCATTAAAAAGTTATCTCATAAAATGTTCTCAGTGGGTGTTACAGCTAAATAGCTCGCCTAAGTTATTAAGTAACTCATCGATAACGAATATATAGCGAGTGCGATCGGCACGGCGATTGTGATTAAGTGACTAAGCCAGTTTAAGTTGAGTTTGTTCTTGGGAAGCGTAAGTGGAAATCACAAAAAAGGTACGGTATTTTTTCATGTTTTGTTAGGCGTAGGTATGTTTTTTTTTTTGGATAAAGTGGTTCAGTACCATAATCTGAATCTCTTTAAAATATAATTTATTAAACCTTTCATATTCTTTGATATTAGCTTAGAATAGATGTTAGCATTTCCACTTTGATGATGTTTTTAAATATGCAGGATTAATTTAATCTTACATGCAGGTCTGGGAGAAAAAAAAAACTTAGTATGTACCAAATAAATAAATAAATATACGGATAAATAACACTGATTGAGCAAGCCCCAAAGTCAGTTCGAGACTTGTGTAATGGGATACTAGCTCAACGATACTATATTTTATAACAAATACATATATCGATAAACATTCAAGATCCAGGACATTTTGAAAAAGGCCATTTTCCAACTTGCTCTGACCGGGGATGGAACCCGGGACATCTGGGTGGCGGACTAGCAAGGTGAGACTACTACACCACGGAGATCATCATTAAACCCTTCGTATTCTTCTTGTCTTTGAAATAGATGTTCGCTTTTCCACTTTTATGATGTTTTTTGATTAAATATGTTGGATACATTGAATCTTACATGCAGGTCTAGGAGAAAAAAAAAGACTTAGTATGTTAAGCCGAAGGAAAGGGCAAGATTTAAATAACTTAGCTACCCATCACTGTTTTGGTTCCATTTTCCATACTTACGTCCTTAGTTTTTTGTTAAAAACAATCTGCTCACTTTATTTCAAGATTTTATTTTGCAAATAAAAGTTTAAAATGATTACTAACAAGAAAAAAATAATTTAGCTGGTTGATGTATTTTATTCTGGGCTTAGACTTTTATGTACTCATTTCGTGTATAAATTACTTTCATAAGCTTAAAGTAAAAAGTTTTGGTCTACAAGTAACTTTTGTCCTTCGCCTTTTTGTTGTAAATTTCGTTCACAAAAGTATTTCTTTTAGAATTTTTAAGTATGGCAATAATACATTTGTTCTTTAAAATTCTTTTATGACTTTGATTTTTAATTTTTTGATAAATTATCGAAACATGGACAAATCCGTAAAATACGAGTTCAAACCTCGCTACATGTGACATATAGCATAGGTAACTTAGTTTTAGGCTTATACATTGTTTTATTGTTATAAAAAACGATATTGACGCACAATTAACAATTAAAATGACATTTTAATACAGGTCACTAGTATTAAAATGACATCAGTAAGTAGTTTTAGCCGGCTAAAACTAGGAAGGCCTTCTCCATATATAAAAGCAGGAAATAGAGAGATGTATTATTTGCCCTGTTTTCTCCATAATGCCCCTTAGGGCCGAGATATGTTGTATAAATAGAAAAATAAAAACGTCACTTCAACATTTTGGTCTTTAATTATATCACCGTTAAAACGTAAATTTGGCAAAGCACCTGTGACCTGCATCTTGTTCAAGCCAGAATGATAAATGCAAAACCTTTACTAGTTTCAGCCGAAAATAAGCAGGATACATCTCAGTTTAACCATCTGAAACTGGCTGCACCTAGTTCTAGCGCGCCAAAACCACGCGTACCCGCATTTCGGTTTTTAACCGAAACCTATATATATACATATAACATACATATAATCATTTGTAGGCAGAGACTATGGACATCCACTTGCTACGATCCCGTTAGATCTACCTCTTTCTGCTTGTACAATGATAGTAACAAAAGCATGTCTGTTGCAAATTGAAAATAAGAAAAAAAATCCCAATATGTTTGTCTCCAAACGTACAGAGGGTTTGAGAAAAATCAAATTTCCCTGTCCCTTATCATTTTGCGTACAAAACAAATCATTCCGGTACGCTGGAAATAAGGATAACAATAAGCTGAATGGACAAAAGATGGCATATCCTTTCGGAAAGGGAATGCTGATTTATTATATGCATATTTATTTTGTGTTGTGTTACGGAATTAAAAAAGGAAAAACATAGTATAAAGTAAATTTCATAAAGAATGTTGACTTTTTAATACTGAAATAAATTAATTAAAATTTAATTTAATAAAAAATCAATAAAAAAATTATAAATTAATTTAAATTAATGGCAAGCTAATTTAAAATCAGTTTAGTGTATTTTGTCCACAATTGGCTCGGGATTCAGATAGCCTTTATTGTCATCTCCTCGCTGGGTACTCCTCGACCTTTTCCTTCGTATTTAGGTACTTGAACATGTTACTTCATTTTCCTTTTTTACACGTAACTCTTCTTTCCTCTAACAAAATAATACAATTCCTGACTAGTAAGATCTCTGTCTATCCCTGACGGGGTAGACAGAGTCCCGGGGCCATAAGACCCAAAGGTAAAAATAGTGATGGATTGCTAGCCGCATCGCCTTTTAACATGATTCGAATCTCGCTCATTCCCTCAATCGGCTTTTACGATCTGCGTGGGAAGAGAAATAGGTGGTGTATTCCAATTTTTTTCTCCTTCATCAGCATGGAAGAATGCATAATAAACCTATAAGTATATCAAACGGAGAATTCTTTAGAAGACTGCTTCAATTACTTACCTAAGAACCATTTTTATTCGCTCGCTTTTTCAGACAAATGTCTTCAACAAGACATCTTACTTATGAAGGAGGGTTCTAGGTACCAATTGTTTTTAACTTTGACGTATTTATATTTATAATATATTGGAGGGCACATAATCATGTCAATATATTTCATGTAAATTTGATAAATTTTGTAGATTGTTGAATGTTTAAATAAAATTATCTTTTTCTCTTTTTACTATAAGAATACTCTGGACGTTAACTATATAAGGTACGTATGTACGTTCTACGTAAGAAACGTAGTTAACAGTGGCTTTTTGTTAGATTTAGTAGTTAAACTTCCAACTTCAATATAGGAATAAGCTAGTAGTAGAAGCTTTATGGCAGATGTGTAATTTATATTATATTTATAAATTATAAGCCTATATTAAATAGTTACGCCTTCTTGTTTTTCTAAATAAATAAAAATAGAGTAAATAAAAATTCATTTCTTTGTCACAATAATGGGGAAGAGATAGCCTTTGGGCAGAACGCTGGTCAAATTAAAGTTATAAACGGCACCCCCGAGACTCCGGAGTCGGACGCAAGTTAGTTCTGTTATGAAGTTGTAGTGTTTCCATTGGAGTATTATTTACTGTCACAGTTTTGTGTGACATAAACTGCAGTATAAAGTCATTATTGGAGCGGTCTCAAAATTAGCTGTTTTAGTTACTGTCCGGGAGAGCTTCATTAGATGAAAAAAGAAAGCGACGAAAAACAGGGTTCTCTAAAAAGAAACCTAACAGAATTGATTTTTTGCTCTGAATTTCCATTTATACTTAATTTCATCGAAATCGTTGTAGTCCTTACTGAGTTTCTTATTATATACATATATAATAATTAATACATATATAATATATACCTCTATAATAATTAATATACGTTCATTTCTTTATATATATATATATTTTATAGAATTGCTTGTTTAAAGTAATACTTAGGTGATTTTGAAATTTATTAGTTTAAATATAACTAATATATATAAGTTATATAATCATATCTTAACATTTATCAGTTTCCATAATTAAAATAATCTATTTGAGCTACTTGTATACTACTTTTTATTTGTGAACTAGAATAATAAAATCGACTTTTAAAATATTTAAAAATAAGCAAGATGTATAAAACTGTATATTATACATTACATATATTATTTGATTAAAAATATTTAGTAAAATCTAAATTCAAAGATAGATAAAACTTTGTGGAAATAAAATAAATAATAAAATAAAATATTATTTGTATATGTAATCGGCGGAACAGTCGGTCGGGAAAACCGATAAATAAATCCCTAAGTTAAACGAGTTTTATAACTTGCAAGAAAATTGTCAGTGAGGCACTTCCATAAAGCAAACGTCGGTCGCCATATGCGAGCCATGAAATACGACTCAATATAATTGGAAAGCATTATTTGAAAATGAAAACTGAAGACGTAGTCATTCCATGCTGGTTTGGGAGGAAAAAACTTGAGAGGTGTCAAGGGACACCCGGATGGAACGAAGTAAAATATAAATGAAAATAGGTCTAAATTACATTCAAACTCTTTTCTGCGTTCTAAAATCAAGTTATTTTTATCTTATAAATTTAAATGAACAAAAAGTGTCGTTACAACTCTTGGTCTTAATTTTTTCCGTCTAGCTCCCTTTCGTAACGCGCGATAAGGAACTTGTTCCAAAAGATGGAATGTAAAGTTTCTTTTACGACCGATGTAAAAATATAAAAGCCGATTAAAGGAATGAGCGAGAATCTGAATCTTGGAAAAGCAACCCTGAAAAATTCTAAAACCAGTTTTATGTAAGTCACATACACGAAAAACAAAACAGTCAATTTCGCTCAATTGATTTCAGTTTCAATGCTTTATCAAGAAAACTAAAATTGAGTTAAATCGATAGAAGTAACATGTATAATTAGTGTGAATTTCCGAGAAACTCGTGGGTGGGTTAACGTCACAATAAAGGTTGAAGTCTGACGTCACGGCCCAGCTATCCGATTACTGTTTTCTTGTAAGCTGATTTTATTATTAGACGAATGTACCTACTTAGAAACAAAGGGTCAAAAGCCTACGTAATTAGATACAAATATATGAGAAAATATTTACGTCGACAGGATGATTATGAATAAGCCTATCCTTCAGGGAAACGATGCAAAACGAATATAAGTCTAACATAGAAACGTGTAAGAACTTTCTAATAGACTGTGTTAGTTAACACGGTTGTCAGATTTTTGACCGAACTGAAGGCATCTAACCTAACACATTTACGTCGGTAAGATGAAACATAATAATAAAGGAGGTTTACAGATTTGAACTTATACCAGGTGTATATAGTAGGCGTATTTATTTATATCGAAATTGGGAAAAGTTGTTGAAAATGCTGGATTGAATCCGATTAAGGGGCGATTCAGTGAATCGCTCCTTATATTTTAACTTCCACGAAAAGCACCTCTTAAACAGGGTATATACAATATTCACGTACTTGAAGGAGTGACTGCGACTGTTAAAATAAAACAATTTATCATAGGACCAATGCGGGGATTAAATAAGGTATTTTTGTGTCCACTGTACATTTTCACCTTGTTTATGTAATGCAGCCGTTTTAATCTCCGATACTATAGAGGGTAGTTATAAGTTTCATGCTAATGTCTGTCGGTCTGTCTTGTTGGCGGTCGGTCTGTCTGTGGCATCGTAGCGCTCGATCGAAAATACCGATTTTGACGCAGTTTTTTTACGTGAAACCAAGTTACCTTGCAGTGATTCTCTTTAAACTGAAAATCGGTTGAGCCAGTTAAAAGTTATTGGGGATGAACGCTTGAAGGTCAGGGCTTTCTCTAGAAAATAATAGATAGCGCTACGGATATCAAGTTGTATTGGTAGTTCCGCTACTCATCACTAGATGGCGTTTTTAATATAGCATTATAGCGATAGCAAATAAACTGGTTTGCGAAACATCTCATCCTTAGACAAGGCAAAGGCCTTGTCTAATTATCTTTGTATAAATAAATTCCTTCACCGTTAGGCGTCTGTGCGCACAACACGTACGTCAACTTTATAAGCTTTTTATCACCTACGTGATACATAAATGTAATAAGTGTGGTAAAAATATAACAAAAAGATCCCCTGGAGTGGAGTGCAGCGAGTGTTAGAAACATGTGCACGTTACGATGGAGTGCTCCGGTCTCCTACAACAAACCGGTTGTGGTCATGGCTTCGTGTGTAGATCTAACTGGTAGATGCTAATAGTTTTTAAACAGAATATCTAGTGCAAATAAAAAAATTAATATAAGTTTATATTGCGTTGTATTAACATTCAACTGTTTTTTGAAATGTATTATAATAAATAAAATAAAAAAAACCTCGGAATAGGCTCGTCGTAAATAATATCAAGCTGATTCGCAAAGAAATAGTGTTCGTGATTGCCGCACCTACTTTATAGTCAAGACCAGAAACGAATCTTATAAATCTCTGCCAATGGCGCCCAATCTGACAGATTTGTCACTGTCTCACAAAGTAAATGAAAAGAGATAAGGGGGAAAACGAAGACGGCCTAATAACTCAAGACAAACTGCAGTTACGAGTTTCGTTTTATTTTGGTGCTTTTAAAGCGTTAATAAACAAGTTACGAGATGGTAAATAAAAAACTCGTTTGAACTTCGAATCTCAACGTTATAATTTAGAATTTTTAAGTATGGCAATAATACATTTGTTCTTTAAAATTCTTTTATGACTTTGATTTTTAATTTTTTGATAAATTATCGAAACATGGACAAATCCGTAAAATACGAGTTCAAACCTCGCTACATGTGACATATAGCATAGGTAACTTAGTTTTAGGCTTATACATTGTTTATAATCTCAACAATTTTAGCGTCATAACAATTTATAAGGGTTAATCGGTAAATAACGTTGCGTTATTAAAATGAATGTTACGTGTTATTCATTCTACCAATGCACTTCTTTAATAAATTTTGAAATTGCAAATAGAGGTACAATCAGTTGTTCAATATAAGAATGGTGCCTTCTTATTTTGCAAGCAATTTTTTAACTTACAGTCGTATTTTGTTCGATTCAAAACTTGCAGTTTTTGACCCACTTCTCGATTTCCGATTGATATGATTTTTTTTTCAAATATAAATGGATGGGGTCTATTTTCAGTTGGACGTTATGCGGCTGAATTGGTGGCGACGATTTAAGAAATTACCTGAAACGTAGATATTAAAAATTAAATATCAGTGTTAGGGCAATACCACAACACAATTACACACGGTCCAATGAGCAAGAAAATACCTTTGAATGTATTTTCTTCGCACTACTTGTCAAACTCGGAATTTTCTTGTGTCAGGGACACGTGCAAATGCGCTCGGAAGCGAAGTCTTCTTTCCGTGAAAAAAAGACTGTGCTAAAATATACATATACTTTCATACAAATCACGTATTTGTATCTGATGCGTAGCAGACAGAGCCTGGGACCCAAAGGTCATACTCGAGTTATCGTCGAAAAATTATATATACAAACGCTTCTAACTCTTTTGCTTGTTCAATTATCGAAGCTTATTAACATTTGCCAGTATTAAAAAATATTTGGATAAGGTCCTATGCCATTACATGACAGAATATCCATAACTTTTAGTGGTAAAATTTTCAAGTTGTTTTCCTAAAGCATTTTGGACATTAAAATTCACTTTAGCTCAAGTTCGACGTCTGGGAAGCGACAGCTGCCTGCATGTTGCACAAAAACAATTTTATCGTGACATCACAGAATCGCGCATCAATCAAGTTGAAGGCCGATTCTGTAACTCATTTCATTCCTATTTTTATAGTGAAAAACAAGATTTAGTTGATAAATCCTTCTATATTCAATGAACGGAAAGCGAGGAGAAAGGAGTCTCGAAAGAAATGGTCTAGGAGAAAGTTATAAAGTTAATGCGTACCTATATAACATATTTTGTTTATATTTTTAGCATTATCTTCGACTGGGCTGGCTTGACTATTAAAATAATTAAAAAAAATAAAGAGTAAAACAAAACTTCGCCTAATATAACCTTGCTCAGGCCACGCCACAACGACTTACCCGTTAAAATTTACGGCGTAGTGCACTAATCATAAAGATATAAAGGAAATATTTATACTTTCACGAAGGCTTTTTTAGTAAACCTAAATATAAAGTTTTGTAGCAGTAAATTAGCAATAGGGGTTACGACAGGGTAAGAAAAGTATAATTGTAATTAGTCCGTCTTTTAGATTATTCAAAAATAATGGACCTATATTTTTAAATTTGCCAAAAAAACAAAAATTTACAAAGACGAAGCATCAAAGTTCCAGTTTGGGGGTTTGCGACGTCACTTCTATGTAAAAATCGTACGTAGTCATGACGTCACGCGAAATTTCAATGCGTTTTATCTTTGTAATTTTTTGTTTCAGAAAAGAAAAAATATGTGTACAATATTTTTTAACAATCTAGCCTATGGGCCAAAGATATTTTTCAATTCATCATCCCTATTCTCGATAGGAAACAAAAGCGAAAAACGGTATGTATGGATAAACCCAAAAAGTACCTATCTATAGATTGACTTGGTTTAAAAATCTACACATCGAAAAAATACTGCAAAAATGGCACTGAATTTTCCTTATCCTGGTAGAAAGAAAGTAAATTCACATGAAAATCACTCGCAGTTCAAACGGTATTAAAAATCACATTTTTTGGTCAATTAATGCCATCTGAAACTATTCTTCATTCATAACTGTCAGTGTATACCTATGTATGCAAATACATATAGATACCAAAAGATGCCAAAGAACATTACCGCCCTATTGTAGTCGGGTGGAAATGTGAGTAATGTAAACACGGTATCGACCGCTCGTGGGTGATTAATGGTAGAGAATTCCCTCCAAATGGAGGATGCTGCTAGTCCAACCTCAGCTTAGTGATTCCTCCATGTAATTAATACCCGCCACCGTAATTAGATCCATGGAACCCACTTGATGTGGCCATTTTTCTTGCGGTTCCCTTTTATTTACAGCCAGGCTAATATAGTGACTCAGGTCAAGGGCAGCGCTTTTCGCAAGCCTTACAAGATTAACAGTATTTTGGAATAAAACAAGAGGACTGGCTACGTTTTCGCTCACGATACAGCGAGAGAACGCAGCCAGCTTTCTTGCTACTATGCCTTATGGGCAAGATGATTATTAAAAATTTTTGATAGTAATATTTTTATTTGTTCATAATTAATTCATCTATTTTTTATTGAAATTAAAAGGGTTCATCAAGTCCTTTGAGGAGCTCGGTGGCTCGGTGGGAGTACGCATTACTAGCGCTTTCGCAAGTTACGCGACACCTGGCGTGGTCCGTACTTGGATGGGTAACCACAAGTGGGATGAAAATTTCTCGACCTCCTCCGTGCTTCGGAAGGCACGTAAAGCCCCAAAGGCTTTACGTGCCGTACAAAGCATGACAGCTTCCAAGCTGCCATCATTGTACGGCAGTTATGTCAGATGCCTTTACGCAGATTGATATACCATTTAAACATGTTGTTATGTATTTTGTTACAGTCATGTTAGCCTCTCTACGCGGCAGTGGACCGCGTAAAAGTGATTAGGAAATAGACGGGGAGCCAGCGTCGTCAACACAACCTTGATTAAATAAGTTCATCGCTGTTCGCACTCCAGGAAAAATAAGGCGACTGTCGAAACTTGTAATTGACAATTTGCGAGTTATAATGCTTCGCGGCGGCGGTATACCCAACTTAATATTCCTGGACAATTTCACTCATCGGCTGTCATATTTTATTATATCAACTGAGATTCTTAATGAAAAAAACTGATTTTATTATCTAGCGAACATGTATTGCAGAAATAAATATATTTTAAGTAAATAATTTATGACCTTATGGAAAAAAAAAGTTATAAAGTATGTATAAGGTATTATAATTATACTGAAATGTTTTCATTATATAATAGGTTGGGAAAAAAATCTTTTCGCATTTTATATGAAAATTCAAAACATTTTTTAATATAGTTTATTTACATTTAACTCAAGTATGTAGGTACCATTTTGTTCGATAACTTTTTGCCATCTTATAGGTGGGACATGATCCCATTGCTATAGAAAATTCGGGGCTTCTGATCAAAAAACTGCGTCAAGTAGTTTTGGCAGTCCTCTCGTGAAGTTAACCTGACACTGCCTAAAGAATTCTGAAGAGACCGGAACAGGTGGAAATCTGAAGGTGCCAGGTCAGGACTATACTGCGAATGCATTTACACCTCCCAGCCAAACTCTTAATTTTTGCTGAGTGGTTAAAAAAACCACACCCCTTCTGTTGATTAATTCCGGCCACTTTCTCTCAACTTCTTGATTTAATCTTATCAGTTGTTCGCAATAGAGTTTTGAATCGATGGTCCTGCCTGGTGGTAACAGCTCTTAATGAGAAATGCCCTTCCAATCCCACCACACACGCAGCATCACCTTTTTGCGAGTTAACCCGGGTTTCGCCACAGTCTGTGAAGCTTGACCGGCCTTTGACCATGACCTTTTTCGCACGTTCTTGTCGTACGTGATCCACTTTTCATCACCAGTTATCAATTTCTTCAAAAATGGTTTGGTCTCATTACGTCGTAATAAAGAATGACAAATGAGTACACGGTTCATTAGGTTTCTTTCAGAGAGCTCGTGCGGTACCCAAATATCGAGCTTTTTTGTGTACCCATTTTTTTTCAAATGCGCCAAAACTGTTTTGTGGTCAATTCCTAGTTCTTCAGCTATGTCGTAACTACTGATATGCCGATCTTGCTACACTTTTTCAAAAATAGCATCCATCTTATCCGTAACAGGGCGACCAGAGCGACGTGCATCTTTGACATCAAAATTTTCGGATTGAAAACGCTTAAACCAAATTTGTGCTACTCTCACAGACACTGCACTAGATCCATAAACATCGCTAATTTTTTTCGCGGCTTGCGTTGCAGTTTTTCCCTTTTTGGTAGTAAAATTTTAAAATGTATCTAATTTCTTCATTAGATTCTCTCATCTTGACGGTTAGAAAAACAAATGAAAATCACGCATTTTCCTAATTTGAATTTGGAATTATCTTGTTTAAAATTTAAACTTTTAAATTATAGCCAAAGTGGTTTTATTACAAGTTCATACATACTATATGCGAAAAGACTTTTTCCCCAACCTAATATATTGACATTCTTTAAGAAAATGCATTTTTTTGAAAATATCTATACTAAGATTACAAATATTTCGGAATATGCGTCATCTCCGCCAAAATGTGATTAGGAACCCTTATCACTTTTTTAGCGTACATACTCAAATAATTTAGGGCTGAATGCATTCAGCCCTAATAGCGGTCTTTGCCCATCAGTAGAAAACCTGAGGCTAGTAAAAAAAGTAATTTCCCTGTATCGTTACAGAAATGCTGTATGTAGAACTTCCAAATAAGTAATAAGTATATAAAGAATATTTATGTACGTACATTTGAATTTGATTTATCACCAAAGTTTCTTTGTTTATCCGCAACAGCTTCCCTAACTTTACAAAATTGATGTATAACGTGGAAGTGACCTGTTTGCGTAGATATCAAAAAATAACTAGCCAAACTAGAACGCCTTCAGAATACTAAATGAGTGGCCCTCAAATAATCAAGTTGTGCGATAGATACTCGTACCTATGTCCTGGGAAATATGCCGGTAATCAATCCATCCTTGTCAGACTGTTTATTCCCGCTCAATCTTACGGAACGTGTACCCTTTACGCAACCACCTGTTATTTATATTATGGAACTCGACCACGATTAAGGGGATTACATAAATTTTTCGGGTATTAGTGCTGCCCCCATTTGAAATAAATTATTAAAAAAAAGGGAAGTATCATTATAAAATTTTGTCTCATGCGTCTAGTAACCCTTTAAATTTGTACTGTTAATATATTACTTTTTTTGTTATAAGTTGTATGTATGTAAGTAAGATGTAAATATACGTTTATTATAATTACTGTATACAATGTCCTTTTTAATTAAGTACAAATATTTTAAGGGGTTATTCAGTCCATCATTTTGAACAACTTTGCCCAATAAATGTATAACGAAATACGAAAAAAAATATTTAGGTTCTCATACAAATCGAAGTAGTCACGTGATATCGTTACTATGAAAATTGCAAAAATATTTTCGTATTTCTATATATATTTATTGGGAAAATTTGTTCAAAATGATGGACTGAATCACCTCTTAAAATATTTGTACTTAATTAAAAAGGACATTGTATATAAGCATGTTTATCATATTGACCACCCCGCATTACCTAATTTCCCATCACTTTTTTCAATATAAGGAGGTAGCCTGGAAGAAATTGCTTAGCGATAAGGCCGCCTTTTGCGATTTTCCTAGCTTTTTCAAGATAATTACGTCCTGTATTTATTTGTTTCTTTTGTGCATTAAAGGGTATTGTAAACTATTATATGAACTGTTTAATGAAAAGTGAAGTTTTTCGAAGCATTTTTGCCTAAAATGCACGGTTTTTGCAGAAATGCTAATAAAAGCTTCACGTTCTTACTTCAAACTGTAAGAATAAGTTCATAAAATAGTTTGAAGAATGAATATTTACGACATCTACTTGAACAGATGGAGTCGTCCTATACTAAGCCATGGCCTGAAATGCATAAATTAGTATTTACGTGTTGGTTTTGTGACGATTTTTTTTCAGTAGCAGCTCTAGTTTGGATACGGGGTTGTGATATAAGGGCGGATCGGTTCAGGCGCTGTCATGTGGACGGGCCGCTCACGCCCCATGGAGCACGTTTCGTTTGATCTCGCCTGCTCACAGCTATTTATGTCGACAAGGACACCTGATGACGATCGGTGCGGTGTAGACCCGTGGCATTGACACATCGACAAGATCACAAATCTATTATGGTTGCTATACATGTTCATTTTGATAATAGACTCGTATTACAAAGGTAAAAATCTGCTTTTAAAAATATTTTTGGATTTCTGTAAAATCCTTAGCACCCAACTTTTTGTGATAGGAGGTAATAAAATAAACATGTAGAAAGCAGAAATTGTTCTCAGATGAGTCAGCAGTAACCTGATTTATGTGTTGGCAGTGTTCTTGATAGCTTCCATCTTCACTGCAATGTGCATTGTCATACGAGATACGATGAAATTAATTACAACTAATAGCGTTGATAATAATGTATTTTACGGGATAAAGTTTTAGTAGTAGTAAGTAGTTACTCATAATTAAGATTGTTTCACAGCTTTTGTTATTGCCAAATTATGTATTTTGTGGTAAAATCACTATTTTCTTGCTTAAAAACTTCTCTACGTTTATTAGGTAGTCGTTTGTCCCAACTATAGTCATCAGTTGGCAATTGCCATGTATAAGCTTAAGTAGGTTAAAAAAATTGACAACAATGTTTAACCAAGTATCATTAAAAAAAAATTACAACTTGGCATCTAAATGGTCGGCATGATGTATGTAATTAGTTCTACTATTCTGAGGGACGGAAGACCTGGTGCTATCGAGAGTGGAATTTCCCCATAACGTTTAGTATTCAATAAACTCCTGCCTACCCTTTAGGACGTAAAATTGTTGCAAATTGGACGAGTAAATTGTAAAGTATATTGGTGAGCGATTTGGTAGTTTACTATTGTGAACCTTTTTAAATGGAAGATTGGCCGAAATGATGATGAATTTTACCGTTTCTGCTATACTCTTCTAATTGCGCCAAGTATACTCTAATGCAGACCAAGATTAAAACCTTCTTGATACATAAATAAACAACTCCATTATTTGTTTTTATTGTTGATGTTATTTAGGACAAATCTAAATGTATCTTTATGAAATGTTACACAGTATTTTTTAATCTACGTGGCAAGATAAAAAAGCATACACCTTTGGATTTGAGTGGAAAACGGCCTAGTCTACTCGACTTGTATGATTTAGACGTAAAGGGCGTGATTGGCCTTATAAAAACGTATTCAGCACCGTTAAACCCTCGCAGTCACCTATCTTTGGATAAAATCGGGTTTATTGGCGATTTTTTTGATGTTACGCACAAAGCTTATCTTATACGACCCTATATTTCAGCAAAAAGCGATAACTAAGTAAAATTTACCTTAATTTTTTTAATTTATTTTAAGTGACCTTATTTTTTTTAATTTATTTTAAATATCTTGCGCACTTAACTACTATAAATTATACAATTACTAAAAACTTAAGCTAAAAACAACTCTATACAAATAAAATATAAACGAGTAGTAGAGTAATATATATACTTACTGGAAACTTTTAGTTGAATTTGGGCAAAAGTCATTTTAAAGAAGAATATATTTTAACTGTCGCCACTTTAAGAAAACTAGTCGCAATCATTATACAACGTGGAAGGGACATACCCGTAATAAATCGAACCACGGGCTATACTAGATCACTATAGTATAATGAAATTAAAATAACAGCCGAAACACAAAAAAAAATTTCGACATTTCCATACAAAAGTATGCAGCCGCACGGGCATGTTGTATGGGAATGTCGAAAATTTTTTTGGTTATTTGGTTGTTATTTTAATTTCATTATACTATAGTGATCTAGTATAGCCCGTGGTTTGATTTATTACGGGTATGTCCCTTCCACGTCGTATATATTAATATTTAGGTTGGGGAAAAAGTCTCTTCGCATATAGTATGTATGAACTTGTAATAAAACCACTTTGGCTATACTATTTATACCTGGCTGGTTTTGGTATCATTAAAAAGTTTAAATTTTAAAGAAGATAATTCCAAATTCAAATTAAGAAAATGCGTCATTTTCATTTGTTTTTCTTACCGTCAAGATGAGTGAATCTAATGAAGAAATTAGATACATTTTAAAATTTTACTACTAACAAGATAAAAAATTTGCGATGTTTATGGACCTGTGCAGTGTCTGTGAGAGTAGCACAAATTTGGTTTAAGCGTTTTCAATCCGGAAATTTTGATGTCAAAGATGCACGTCGCTCTGGTCGCCCTGTTACGGATAAAATGGATGCTATTTTTGAAAAAGTGGAGCAAGATCGGCATATCAGTAGTTACGACATAGCTGAAGAACTGGGAATTGACCACAAAACAGTTTTGGCGCATTTGAAAAAAAATGAGTACATATAAAAGCTCGATATTTGGGTACCTCATGAGCTCTCTGAAAGAAACCTAATGAACCGTGTACTCATTTGTGATTCTTTATTACGACGTAATGAGACCGAACCATTTTTGAAGAAATTGATAACTGGCGATGAAAAGTGGATCACGTACGACAAGAACGTGCGAAAAAGGTCATGGTCAAAGGCCGGTCAAGCTTCACAGACTGTGGCGAAACCCGGGTTAACTCGCAACAAGGTGATGCTGCGTGTGTGGTGGGATTGGAAGGGCATTTCTCATTAAGAGCTGTTACCACCAGGCAGGACCATCGATTCAGAACTCTACTGCGAACAACTGATAAGATTAAAGCAAGTTGAGAGAAAGCGGCCGGAATTAATCAACAGAAGGAGTGTGGTTTTTCATCATGATAACGCTAGACCTCACACATCTTTAACCACTTAGCAAAAATTAAGAGAGTTTGGCTTGGAGGTGTTAATGCATTCGCCATATAGTCCTGACCTGGCACCTTCAGATTTCCACCTGTTTCGATCTCTTCAGAATTCTTTAGGCAGTGTCAGGTTAATATCACGAGAGGACTGCCAAAACTACTTGACGCAGTTTTTTGATCAGAAGCCCCGAAATTTCTATAGCAATGGGATCATGTCCCTACCTATAAGATGGCAAAAAGTTATCGAACAAAATGGTACCTACATACTTGAGTTAAATGTAAATAGTACCAGTATATTCCGAGTCGGCCATTACCTTACGTAAAACGTTGCGACCTGGAAAAATTGATTTCCGGGAAATGATAGCCATACTTTTTAGGACTTCATGTCTTTTCTGCTTACGTATTGAATCATAATTCAATGCTTTTTTGTTTAAACATTTTAATAATCGTGTTTTTTTTTATATACAATAAAGTATTACTTACGTACTAAGACATTGTTATTAGAAAGCGGCCATTTTGAAGTAAACGGGTGGTAGGCACCAAAATAAACTAAAAATATACATACCACAAGTCGATCAAACCTATTGTGAAACTAAAAATAAGTGACTACTAAGCCAGACATGCCATCCAACTGTTTGTCAAATAGTGACATTTAATTAAATCAACTCGGTGTCAGTGTGACAGTCCGCATCAATCTTATGCTGATGGAAATTGTAGTAGCTATACTATACTCGTATATGCATTTACAAGTAACTATAGGTGGGTATTATTACTTAATAAAATCTGATCTTTTTAAATCACTTATTTTATACAATACTACTTTCTAAAATGACTAATTGACGTAGATACCTAGCTAAGTAAATATCGCTCCGGAGAATTCTGGTAATATTTGGGTCAGTAAGGATGTCATTAATAAAATTCATAGTGACAGGTAAATGTAGGGCATTACCATCTAACAGAACTTTGACCCTAATTATATTTTATTAGAAATACCTAAAACAGTTTCCTGACTGGAATTTAATTACGTCGTTCATTAATTATCCCTGCGTCCCATTTTAGTTATTATAAATGAAAATACACGTAAAATGCGTTGGTGATTCAGTTTCTCGAGAAGCTCGAGTTTGGTTCTTTTGAAGGTAATTCTAAATGAAATGCAAATATTTTGGGGTCAATTTAAGTCAATCAATGACACACAACTTAACCATACGTTTTTTTTATTTATTTTCCACTGAGATAGTCCCTTATTAAACATTTTGTTCTGAAAATGAGATATCCAATAATTTATATTTACTTTATCTACATATGTAAAGATTATCTATTTAATTTTTATATAAGCAATATACACTAACTCCAAACGTATCCTTACATTTTAATACAATTCAATTCTTTTACTTCAGATAACTAGGATCCAATTTGTTAGTATATTAACTTAAAACTAGTGTTACTACTTACAGTGACACATATTATTGTGCACACAGTAAAATTAAACCTCTGTGTACAGAGCGACTAGGCGCTCAAAAATTAATTGTTATAAGAGAGCGGTGTTTCCTGGCACAAGTAAATATTGCTTAAAAGGAGGCACCCACTACTAGCTACCATTGTAAACATTTAAGTACCCAATAAACATTATTATTATTATATGTATATAATAATAATAATGTTTAAGGGTGTACCCTTTAAAACGGTGCATTTACTGCATTAATACTTAGATTAGATATTATGTTAACGAATTTGTTAACATGTATAATGCAACATAACAAACCTAATGACCCATAACATTAATGCACCAAGATTAAATTAAAGCAGAATGACGGCAGCGTCTAAAACAGACATGATATTCAAATTTTACAGTGGCTTGGTGTCCTGTAACTATTTAATGACATTATTATGTGCATGATAATCAGC
Source organism: Acrobasis suavella (assembly GCA_943193695.1). NCBI lineage: Eukaryota > Metazoa > Arthropoda > Insecta > Lepidoptera > Pyralidae > Acrobasis > Acrobasis suavella. The sequence goes on from OW971928.1 coordinate 40,606,708, forward strand.
TCTCGTTAACCTAAATTGTGTTAAAATTGCTATCATTTTATTGTTTATGGAAATACATATTACCAGTAAACACGTCTTTAAAGTGCTAAATATAATCCAAGGTACTGGTTACTGGTTCATAACCCAAGGCCATGATTGTGGGGTAAGATATAGTATTGGAGTCTAAGGCTTTATAACTCCGGACTTGTAACTGCAAGTGGCACTTAACTAAAAATGCTCATCAGGCTGAACAACTTTTGCTAAGATGTCATTTTTATATCTCTTATAGTTTAGCTGGACCATTATGGTCAATTGATTGAGCGTATGGCTTGTTTACTCGATGTTACCGGTTCAAGTCCCAGCGTTCGCATGTAATTTTGAGTGTCATTCTGAATTTCGACAGTTAATTTCGTCATGAATTAATAATTTACTACGAAAGGTTTCCATAAAAATTTCCATTACAAAAGAGTGTCGCTGCAGTCGTACCTGTATTCAGGGCAATAGTCTGTACATGGAAGATAATGAGATAAAATAATGCTGGGGGATTTTGTTATAAAAAAATTGTTACTCAGACTTTAAGTGAGAAAAACTATATTAAATCTGAAAATAACATTATTTTACAAGTTTTTAGAAAAACTAGGTGCCGAGTCTCTTAAATAGTGATGAAACATGTACTCTATCTTAACTGCTAGTACATTTGACGAATGTTCCCCAAATGATCGATGTAGCCCTTGGATATGCTGAATATGAACACAAAGTTCACGTATTGACTTGATAGATCGGTTCAGGGCCTGCCAGTCTCGCTTAGCAAAAGTGTTGCCAACTGATGCGAATGTAGAGGAAAAAATAAAATCGTTTAATTATGATACAATATTACTGTGTACTAATGTAGTTTTGAAAAATAATAAACGGAGATAATTACATTCCTAAGCCTCATATTAACTCACTAGCAAAGCTGATTTGACACTTAATATCATTCATCACCATGTATACCTAAAACTGTAAATATATACCTATGAAGTAAGAAGTGATAAATCTAAAATACATTTTTCGACACAAAAAGAATCCTTGTCCTCAATTTGGATCCGATATTTGTATCCCCCAGGAGGTTTATGGAGAATCGCTGAATTACGCATGGACCACCTGCAGTGAAAGAAGCGTAAATAATATAGCGTCACACACGTTTGATAACAACAAATCGAGTAAATAACATTTAGAATAAGTGAATCCGAAATAAGGACATTCTCTCAATCTTTTATTGAATCTTACAAAGTTATAGGTCAAGTACATAGTAGAAATATATATATTTATTTATTTATTTATTTCTTTATTTCTCGCTTACATGCACTTATACTATAACATGGTTAGTAGGTAAATAAGTACATGAACCCTGGCAGGGTGTTGCGAACTTTAAGTATATAGTTGAGTTTATATAATAATAGTGATTTCAGAAATATTTCGTTTGGGATATGTCAGAAATTGTTAGTAGGTAACAAGTTAGTAATTGAATTGAATGTCAGCTGTTACATAAACTTATAAGTTAAGTATTAATTTCAGGGGAATTCTATTACATTTTAAATAAATTAAATTGGATGTGTTTTCTGATACATTAAAACATTTCAATTATCTCAATAATAGTAATGTCAAAAATAATAATATAAATATGTAGTATAAATGTCAGTATAATAATTGATGAAAGGCTTGAGAATTCTTTAAAACTCGTTTTGTAATTTGTCTTCTAAGTATTCTTCAACCGAATAGTAACCTTTTGTCAATAACAAAGTTTTAAGATTTTTATCAAATGTTTTGTTATTATGTTCTAATTGTAATGATTTCGGTAGTTTATTATATATTTTGATTGCACTCACATATGGTCCGTTATTGTATATGTCTAGGTTTTTTCTCGATGGCAATGCCAGTCTATATTTATGTCGCGTGTTTATTTTGTGTTTGTCTTTAATTTGTGTAAATATGTGTTTATTTTTTCTCACAAATGTGCATATGTCAAGGATATAAATTGAGGGTAAAGTCAAGATTTTTTGTTTTATGAAATACGCCTTGCAACTATGTCTGTACGGTAGGTTGCATAATATACGCAAGCACTTTTTTTGCATGAGGAGTAGGTTGTGCGCGTGTACACTGTTGCCCCAAAGCATAACACCGTATTTTAGCCAGGAGTACGCGTAGGCATAATACGCGGTTAGGGCAGTTTCATAGTTTGTGCTTACTTTCAGAATGCTTAGTGCGTATACAAATTTTGATAATTTATTTTTGATGCTTGTCACATGTTTTTTCCAGTCAATATAAGAATCTATCGTTATTCCTAGTAGTTTGAAATTATTTACTTCTGTGATTTCTTGATTTTCGAAAGACAATTTTAAAGAGAGCGCTTTTTTCTGCCATGGGTGAAATTGAATTATTTTAGTTTTTCTCATATTTATTTCTAAATTTTTTTTGTCAAGCCACGATTTTAATTTCTTAATGCTATCTAATAGGGTCGCGTTAGCCTCAGTTGATGTGTCACAATGAAACAGTAATGAAATGTCATCGGCGAACATGATACACAAGTTATTGGGAAATAATTTGGGCAGTTCGTTAATGTACACCAAGAAGAGGATGCACCCGAGCACGCTTCCCTGGGGAATTGAACAGTTGGTAGTTCGAGTGTCAGATCTTACTGCTTGCGTTTCATGCGAGTAGTTATTGAGATATGTCACTTCCACGTATTGTTTACGGTCCGTCAAATATGATTTTAGCCATTTGTAGGCTTGTCCGCGAATACCTGAGTCATATAAAGCTTTTAATAGTGTTTTATGACAGACTTTATCGTAAGCTTTTGTCATGTCAAGTAGTAGTCCTACAGCATACTTTTTGTCATTTATAGTTGTAAGTATTTGTTGTATATATTTGTACACGGCTAGGGTCGTAGATCGCTTTTTACGAAATCCGTATTGGTTCTCGTCAAAAATATTATATTTTTCAAGAAATTTATAAAGTCTATTTGCCATAGCTTTTTCGAAGATCTTGGATATTATTGATAATAGTGCAATGGGTCGAAAATTTGATATATCTGTACAGTTACCTCCTTTTTTAGAAATTGGTTTTATTTTTGTTATTTTTAATTTTTCCGGAAAGCAACCTTCGTCAAATGATTTATTAATTAGTTTGGTCAAAGGGGCAGTCAGTTCGAGAGCGCAAGCTTTTAGCAATGTACTCGGTATTTCGTCATTACCAAAGCTACTTTTGTTTTTGAGGCCTCTGATCAATTTATAGACTTCACGCTCCGATACGGGTGATAGGTATATATACACACATATATATAAATTAATATTTCGAGTATTGTTTTTATATTTTCTGCTTCTACTAGTTCGAAAACATAAGCAACAATTAACAAGAAAATAAGTTTAAAACTCAAAACTATGAAAAAGTTATTTAAATAAAAGTACTTACCACCTACTTATCTGATTTAAGCAAGCCTGTAAAATATAATTAATTATATGGAATTTTGACATGTGCTAATTAAGGGGCTAATTAAATTTTCCGGGGTTCAGTGCTGCCCCCATTTGAAATAAATCTTTTGTCAGGAAACGAATACATCATTAAAATTTTTGTCTTGATCAGGCACTAGATAACCCTTCAATCTATTTTACGAACTTATGTTTACAGTTTAAAATGAGAACGTGAAGCTTTTCTACGCACACACGCCAAAAGTAGCAGTTACTAGCAAAAAAAAATTAATTGATGACTCAGTTTCCTATGAAATGGTTTATTTCGAATAGGAGGAAGTACTGAAAAAAATCAGGTATTCCCTACGTAAGCCCTTCCCTTTTGATACCTAACACTGTATGATTTATTGTATTATCCAAATTCCAAAAAGGAGGAGTTATCGATTCGTCGTGATCTCTTTTATGTGTATGTTCACCGATCATATTCGAAAACGCCTGGACAGATGTAATTTTTTTTTGAAAGAATATACTCGTAAAAATGTCTTCTTTTAGTTTCAAAAAAATATTTTTTAGTTCATTAGTCATTACTTTTGGCTTACAAATATATCTTATAGACTATAACCAGCGAATAGTCAAGACAATTCCAAAAGAACCTCATTTATTTATCAAGTTGTGTGGATAACATAGATAGAAAGATAGATAACTCTTTATTGTACACCAAAAAAAAAAATGTAACAAAAAAAAATATCCATGAAATGAGTACAATGGGCGATCGTATCGCTTAATGCGATCTCTTCCAGATAACCAGTGGATGGAGAGGAATGTGAGAAAGACAAAAACGGTGATGCAATACAACTGACTAAAAAGGAAACATTATATATAAAGCAACTATAAACTTAACAAATTATTTACAATTACAAACCTTTATAAATACATAAACTATACTTACATAAATAGGTTTATGTAATATACACATTTATATTATATTTTACACATTTACTTATACAATACATATTATATAATGCCTTTATCTCTCTCAAAAGATAAGCATTGCCATACAACGTGGCAATGCTGCCAGCCTTCTGGGTACGTTGCCACGGGGCAGCGATTTGCCAGGGCCTTTTTATTTATAAGTAAGTAATTTAAGTTGTTAGTTTATTTTTAGTTTCTTTTTCTGTGTGTGAAAAAAAAAACTTACTGATAACTTGATAGCTATATAAAAAGAGTTATCTATAATATGATAATTTCAATTAATTACTTTTTTATACATACATACATTCGTACCGTAAAATTATAACCTTCCTTTTTGCTTCGCCTATGTCGGATAAAAACTATTCATACGTGTAACAAAATGAAAATATCTAAAACAAAATTTCCACTCATTTTATTTGCTCCACAATCACAACGTTTGGTTACAACGAAAGAGTAAATAACTCGGAATACTTCTGACTCGGCGGGATCCTATGAAATACTTTTGCTTGGTTGCATTAAAAAAGTTACTACTGGCTATATTGTCATGTGATCGTGTGTAGGATGTTTTATTCTGAAATGTATGACTTTGTTTTTAGCTGAGAAGTCCTTGGTTTGATTTTAAACAGACAAATATTTGTGCTTAGTTTTTCTTATAATAGAGTTTATGAGGCAATGTTTCTTTAGTATGTAGAAGATTAAAATTTTAGGTATTTTTATGAAGTATACTTTTGCATAGAAAATATAGCGTGAATTTTTGCCAAGAAGTCACGAGCTCAGAAGGCTGTTGCTATGTTTCTGCTTTAAGATTTTTTTCTATTTGTTAAAAAATAAAAAAAGGCAGCAAAGCAAAATAAAAAAAGGTAAAGAAATAAAGGAAAAGAGGTAGGCCCCGGAAGCGTTGGTGTGACAATTTGCGACAGTTTGAAAGGGAATGGTTGAAAGTGGCACAAGATCGAGATATTTGGAAGGAGATGGGGGAGACCTTTGCCCAGCAGTGGCACAGTAGAGGTTAATTTAAAAAAAAGCCTTATATACTCGATTTTAAATAAGACATGAAATAAAGAAAAATGGAAAACAAAGAACCAACTTGAAAAGATTTTCACGTGTGCACTTAAGTAGAAATGTTTACATAAAGCAGTCAAGACACCATTTTGTCACAATCTCTGACATATCTCCGATATTCTGACTGCCGAATAATACATCATTTCAACGCGTTGAATAATTCATTCTGGTATAGTAAAAGACACATAATCTGTTTTTCACTTTGTATTAAGGGCCAGGTGACGGAGATTCTTTTATCGAGAATTTGTTAAATATTCGCGGCTCTATCTGTGTTAAGTATACATTTTACAACACGAGTACTCTTCAGATGTTACGTATTTGTTCATTTATATGTAACAGAAGACTTAATATTATTATAGCAGGTTACATCATTAGTTTTGCCCCTTTAAAGAACAGAGTACGCTTACCGGTTTTTTTCTCCAAAAATAATATCACTGACGTCGTACCCCGTATATATACAAAATCAACTTTGCGTGAGAATGTAGTTGTAGTACTTGAGCATAATCAGGACATCCACAGAAAGAGGTGGCGTGATTCTAATATAGTAATAAAATCACATATGTAAGTAAATAAGCTAACTCATTTGGTAGGTAAATAAATAAAAAAACTCGACTTTCAAGCGGTTTTCATCAAACATACTCGTAGCTAAAAACTATTTAGATCAAGTCAGCTTGAAAACGTTATCAATATCGGCACATTCGTTTAGGCGCTACTATGCCACGTAGAGGCAGATACACAGACACGTATAACACCCCGCTTTTTCGTCGGAGTTAATGAAACAGTGACACCGGGAGCTCTAAATAATTATATTTGTCTGGCAGGTTGCATAACACTAAAAATATCGTGAATGCTATTAGTCATTATTACTGACCAGTGACTATTCTCCGAATTCCTAGAAACGAGCATCAATCGATATCGAATAGTGACTGGCAACGGCAACACTAATGCTTTCACAGTATTTTGTAATCGTATATAGTTACATAATACGAAGTATATTATTTGTTTGCCGTCGCGATAAATTTTTCGCATAAGTGCATTCGCAAGGAGGGCGTTTAGGCGCATAATGTCAAAAGCGCAAAATAATAACCGCTCGCAAAATGGTAAAGGAGCAAAATGGTTATAGCGCAAAATTACAAAAGAGCAAAGTGGTAAAAGCGCATAATGGTAAAAGAGCAAAATGGTAAGAACGCAGAATGGTAAAGATTTCAGAGCTAAGTAGTATATGAGCTGCCAGGACTATATTAACGTTTGCGTTTTTATTTTTTTCTTGTTAAGACCTTTATTAATAACTAGCTTTTGCCCGCAACTTCGCTTGCAATAAATTATGTTAAATGATAGCCTATATCCTTCTCCATGGTAGAATATAACTCTATGTTGAATTTCATCAGAATCAGTTCAGCCGTTTTAGCGTGAAAACGGAACATACACACTTTTGCATTAATAATATTAGTAGGGATACTTTTTATATTCTGATAATTATTTTACTAATGACATAAATACATTCGGAAATATTATCTTTTTATTATGAATATTGATTTATTATATAAAACTGAAAAATAAAAAAAATTAGAAAAGCTGTTCGTTCACATTTTATTTGCATTTTATTACTTGATAAGGAGTCACAATTCACCAATATGATGTTAATATAGTCCGGGCAGCTCATATACCATAGCACTGAAATCTTTACCATTCTGCGCTCTTACCATTTTGCTTTTTTACCATTGTGCGCTTTTGCCATTTTGCTCCTTTGTCATTTTGCGCTATAACCATTATGCTCCTTTACCATTTTGCTCTTTTACCATTTTGCGAGCGGTTCCCATTTTGCGCTTTTGGTATTATGCGCCAAACAGTCACTTCGCATGGTCTTCAGCATCCTATACTGACCTACTAGCTGAGTATATTATACCTACTAGCTGTGCCCGTGGGCTCCACTCCCTTTGGGAATTTCGGATAAAAACTATCCTATGTCCTTTTCTAGGTCTTAAACTGTATCCATACCATTTTTTTTCCTAAACAAGTTTAGTAGTTGAAACGTGAAGAGGAAATAAATATACAAACTCACTTTCACATTTATAATACTAGTTAGGATTTGGAAAAGAAAATGTAGGAAAGCTCTCCACAAGCTGACAGCCGGTTGCAACCGAGAACGTCCTAGCAGAGGATGTAGAGGATAGAAATTGAAGTGAATCAGATTTGCACTATACTACTGATTACGTTTGTCTGCCAAGAAACGTCAGATTTTCTCATTAAATTTGTGTAGGTACTCTTTCTAGAATGCTTAAAACTTAAATGCAATAGGCCTGTGAACTAAAAAATGTTTTAGTTTATTAAATTGAGTATCTATCAAAAAGTGCTATACGTATTTTTTCTTTTTTCTGATTAGCAAATAATGAAGAAGATGCAGCACATTTAAATTTCGCGTGACGTCACGATTAGTAAATTCTTTATGTTATGTAAATTCTTTATTGTACAAAAAGGACAAAACACAAATACAAAATAAAACAATACAAAAGCGGACTTATCCCTTTAAGGGATCTCTTCCAGTCAACCCAAACCACGATTATTAAACATGATTAGCTACGTTTTGTAACCAAAGGTGATGTCAATCGCCCCCACTCTGAAACTTTGAAGCTTGACTACTTTATTAAGATTCAAAGATTCAAATGTTTATTCAGTAACAAGGCCTACTTTGTCATATTATCTTGTCTTTTACTTAATAAATACTTATAATATAATACAATGTTGACACATTATAACATGTTATACTTGCGAACAAGTAAACAAACATAAATTGCGAAAAAAAATATATTAAGTAGTCAAAAAAGCGATGCCGAACTGACGACTAAATAAAATAATATATATTTTCCTCAGTCTACATCCCTATACTCTACCTGCTGACCTGTGGCGGTTTTCAGTAGGTATTCCTGGAAGCAAGCGTGATCGATATCAAATGGTGACTGTGCAAATCCGATGCTTTTACGATATTATGCATTGGTAGCATCGCGCTACTGATACTGGTGACATTTGTTCGGCAAGTTAGTGCGAGTTTTCATTAAATGGTAGGGAGTCGTTATTAAAAAAAAATTAAATAGATTTATAGATATAAATTATAAAATAAAAGGAATGATTTATAGATATAAAGTATTAAATAAAAGGAACGTGAGTGTCGCGGAACACTCGGTTGGAACAAAGTTACTTTCATAGTAAATTATTAATTCTTGATAGAAAAAAGTGACGGAAAAATCTAACACTTTTTTATTTATAATAATTAATTAAACAATTAAATTGAAAAGAATATTGATGTGTGCTGGGTTTGCAACGGGAACATCGACCATTCCAGGCATACGCTCTCCCAACTGAGCTATCGACGATATAGTCAAACTTGTGTTTCACTTTAGTTTGTGACGGAAAAATCTTATACTTTTTTTCGCTTAGCTCTCGTACTGTCCGAGAAGGAACTTCGTTCCAAAATTTAGGTCTATAGATAAATCTGTTTTTAAAATATTGGTTTTGAGAAGCTATTAAAGCTTTGTTCACTTCTTACGCAGTAAAAAAAAGTCTATGGTTCGCTTAGCTTCAGCGGTGCCTACTCTTATGCAGAGTGTGACAGAAAAATTTAAATAAATTTTGTAGAAATTGATAAATCAGTCCATGGATACGACATGGCCCGCAGGGGCATTATATAATCTCTATCTTTAGATGAACTATTTTATGCTAGTTTTTTAATAATATTGTCAAAAACCTCCTCCTCCATTCATCTACACCACAATCAGTCATAGGTTGGAATCCAATAACCCAGCGAAACGAAACTCTGTTCTTGTTAAAGTTTTTACACGGCTAGTGGCCAAGTTATAACGAGAGGAGGCTCTGATTGAAAACCTTCGCCGACTTTTTTTCCAGAACTCGGAACTTGAGATATCGAAGATATCACGTTTTTCTGAGAAATTCTTTGCATTTAATATGGAGATATCAAGCAAAGTATAAGCCGTAGATGAGGTTAAGGCGAGGTAAGAGATGTAAAACGGTCGTAAATCTAAATAACTTTAAAACTAGTGGTTCTGTGAGAACAATAGACCTCTGAAGCCCTTACAACTATTTGACTTTTGTACTAAATATAGTCCGTGGGTTTGACCAATATGGGAGTAAAGTTTATTACTGTGTAATCTACTCATTAAGCCCTTTCATTTGATACAGCACATGGTATGTATATATAAAAAACATTTTATTCTCTGTATCGCCGACGTCACACTTACTACCCACCATTTTTATACTTGTAATCCCATAGATTTGTATTTTTACGTCATCATACTGAATGCACTAATACAAAATATATAAAAAATAACCTGCCAAGTGCATGTCGGGCCACGCGCAATGTAGGGTTCCGTAGTTGCGAATGCCCACTTTCATTGAGTTCACGCCACTAAAAACGTCTAAATACTAATTCTATTGAGTTTGTATGAACTTTTCCTTTTCCGAGTACATTTTATAAGTCGGTCGCTTGTACTTTTTAATTTGTAAACCCTACATAGCTCTGATAGTTTTCCTTTAAACTTTGTTATATATACTACGGCTGTAAATTTTTTCACATGTCGATGTATTACCGTTTAAAAGATAGATGGGGGGGGGGACCGGACACACTTGGCTGTAACAAAAATTTGCAATGTAAAAGCAAATATTTCAGAAACGGATCCCTAAATCGGAAAATGATGTTAACAAGCTCACAAAATTTTTGAAAGACCTATTCAACAATACCCACAACGATGGGTTAATCAAGAAAAAAAAATTGACTCCTACTTTACTTGTATTCGAAATTAACCAAATTTTTTTTTTACCAATATTTTATTTTACCATTTTTTGGCGTGATTCATATACATACCCATATAAAATTACAGCTTTCTAGTACTTATAGTCTCTGAGTAAAACCGCGGACGGACAGACAGACATGGCGAAACTATAAGGGTTCCTGGTAGGTACTACGGAACCCTAAAAACGATTTCTAGACCACTTTTGGGCGAATTGCCAACTCGACATAAACACGTTCAAGTTTATCGTATAAAAAAGTTGTTCAGACAAAAAGTCATGTCTTAATGAAAATAACAAAAATTCGAATAAAATTTTTGATTTTGTTTTTAAATACCTGAGATGTGAGATTTTTTTTAGTTTCGAAACTCGATATTTCCGTCATTTTTAAAAATTTCGAAAGTCTGGTTCGGCAAAAAACTTCTATATAATTACCGGACATGCTTATAAAGCTTTATGACAATCGGTTAAGATCTGCGACCTGTAGGCGTGAACAGACAGACGGACAAAAGAATTTTTGGATAGTCGAAACTGAGACGCTTCGCTCGCTCGGTCAGAAAGCGCAGCAATTTTGTATAAAGTCACATTCCAGAAATATCATTTTATGTCGTTTATTTTACTGTATACAAATGATTTGACAAACCCGAATTTTCTAAACCTAAATACCATAGAGTTTACAAAGAAAAATCCAGAGCAGCTAGCAGATTTATTTTTACAAATCAAAACTGGTCATAAAAACTTTTTAGGTTTTGATATTGACGTGAGATTTATACATGGTCCAGTGCTGCCCCCGTGTGAAATAAATTATTTGGAAGGAAACGGATACCTATCTGGTTTCCTTCCGTGAGAACGTTAAGTTTTTCTTAGTATTTTTGCGAAAAAAGGGCCACTTATAACAAAAATGCTAAGAAAAGGTTCACGTTCTTTCTTTAAACTGTAAAATGTATGAGTATACAGAGCCGCATGAGACAAAATTTTAAATGAAATGTCTGGCTTCTTGTATTATTATTTTTTAATGGTGGTAGCACTAGATCCCGAAAAATAATACGTTTAGTAAAAGCGTAATAATAAATTAAGTACGCCATTTATTGAAAGTATATAGTTTACTTTGGTAAAATTGTTTAATAAATTAATAAAGAAATAGTCTATAATTAATCACGTAGATAAGGTACTACTTTCCTTACCAATTAACCCTATAATATCGACAAACCCGCAAACTCTTGATACAAGTCCCCCTGTACCCAGTCTCAAGATGGCGAGTCTATTAGCGGCGGCCAATTACATAAATCCAACATACGCATGCAATAAAATCGGAAAGTGTACGGGCCCACTCGTAACTCGACCCGGTATCACTTGACCCGTTTTTTTCCTGTAACATAGGCAGTTAATTTCCTCGGGGAGTGTTTTATTGCTGCACAATTCAGGCTTGGTTTAGACATAGGAATTAAACGAGCGCATTAAGATGGGCCGGCTTGGTCCGCTATCTTGGGGATTGAATTGATCGTCCGATACCACCGATGTGGTATTGTTGTTGTTATTTGTACACTGTTTAAGAGACATACGAGGTTTGATAAATACGTCGTTTATTTGAATTTTGGAAGAGAGAAAGAGCTCTTTCATGCAGGATTGGGAGAACACAAAATACGAGTACTTGAAACGTAACAAATAATCGCATTCACGAAAATTTTTAAGACGTTAGATTTTCTAGACACTTCAAATGATCTGAAAGAAAAAGAGCCCTGAAAATATTTAAGTTAATTATTTTTTATTATTTGGCGTGTCACTTCTATATCTTCCTCTTTATGTAAAAAAAATAATAATAACAACCACAAGGAAAATATATCCTTACAAACATTTATCTCCTTTAACCTTTGCACATGTTACTTTGCTCAGTAAGAGTAATTTAAGTAAGCTGGAAAAGTGCCCATTTTCGCAAAATGGAAGTTATGACCTCAAGAAACCTACGTCAATAACTTATAAAGATAAAGAGATTGCTGTTCGGCTAAAAGAAATATTGGTCAAATACGTCAGCTTTATAGTCACTGTAATTGGATTTGTCAAAGTCGTCAAACGCTTTTTAACCCCGGGGCGGAGAAGGGTGTTATACTCGTAAGTTTTACGTATCTGTGGCGTCACAACTTCCGAAAGAATAAAGAGATTCTTATGTAAGTTTTTTTTTGGTTTGAAAGGTGACTTATCCGAGAGTGTTCTTAGTTCTTATCTATATGAAATCAGTTCAGCCGTTTGCAAAAAAAAAGTTATTAAATGACTTGATTGTAAAAAAGCGGACCAGGTATATTTTCAACCGACTTCAAAAATATACAACCTCTTCTATAGAAGTTATGCTGTAAAAGTGTAAAGTCGTTTTTTTTTACAGAATTTGTATCTATATCCTATCAATTTTGTAAGTAAAAGAAGATTCTTTCAAGGTCCTCTAGTGTTAATCCTATTGAAAAAGTATAATGGATTTAAGACTTTCGCGGTTCAAAATTACTATTATTTTCATTAAGAAAACCAATCACGGTAAGTCCCGTGATGTGAATAAAAGTCTTTTTATTATAGGACTGCGTCACACCTTCCAGCATGATACTCGTACGATGACATATTTCAACATACTATCTAACAGAGAAATTGATCGTAAAATCAGAAGTCACAGCTGGATGTAGAAGGCTAGATAGAGTCTGGCTGGGAGCTATGGCACTTCATAGAAGCGGAGTATCATTTATGCCTTCTACTACTACAAAAGAAACTATAAATTCGTGCACACGGCAATATGTGTGTGTTCGCTCTTCAACACACTCGACAAGGCACGAGCGGAAACGGGGAACGGGGACACATGTTGCGCGGGAGCCTAGGAGATTCCGTTCTGTATGTTACAAAAAAGACCTCGAGTAAGACCCAAGAAGCGCTGGAGTCGACGTACGTAAGATGGGAAAGTACACGGCATGGAGAAGGCAGGCCAGATATAACACAAAATGGCGACGAATCGTTGTGTAGTAAGTAAGAATAAGATTCCGTCCGAAGACGGACCAATCAATGGCTAAAATGATGATGATGTACCCAATTGGGTACCTACAGAATATTACTTCATTTCGACTTAATAATGCAATCAATCAAATTACTTCAATTTATTAGTGTTTGTCAATAATTGATTATATTATGTACCGTCTCCATTGGGAACAATTGGGTGCATGGTCGGTTAAGAATATAACTATTAGGTTTAATATTAGGTATCAAATAACTTACTCGTATTAAAGACAAATGTATCTTACAAAAACTTTATATTTCATAGATAGGTACTCTTATAGTTACGGTTTCGGTCGATGGTCGGATTGATGAAAAGCAAAAACGTACAATATATCGGCTGCCTCTCTACTGGCTGAAATTGTTAAAACAGATTGAAGGAATGTGTATCAAAGCTGTTGGCAACCTATTATTATTCATTATTTATTTTTCGGCTGCATCTAAAACGTGGTCATATACCCCTAGAGTCTATCTACCCTGTAAGTTATAAAAGAAAAACTTAAAAAATTGATCGCTATAAACGACATATTATTATGTAGTTGTTATCTTTCACCGTACGGGTCATATCGTAACTCATTAGTGATGCATTGTGGAAATTGCGCGTCCGAGGGCGGCATGTCGTCGGCTGCATTGTCGTGCTTTGTTTAAAATGTCAATACTTCAATCACTTCAATTATACTGAGTGAAGCATTGTAGGGAGTGAAAGAGCTGGTCAATGTAATACGGCCTTTTGTTGGAAAAATGTATTCTTTAATGCTTGTCTAAGATTTTGGATTTTTTGGATTGAAATTATAAAGTCGCGTAAGTACCTTTTATTACATTGAAATTTAGAAATCCGGTAGAAAAAATGTACAAAAATAAGTCTTCTTTTCAAAGATTTTGTATTATATTAGTGATTCTGGTTTCAAGATTTCATTATAGAGAGGAAGTGCAAAAACAACAATCTAGAGTACAGTCAAGTACCAAGATACCTGACCATGCATTTCGTAGTTAGAAAAAAAGGAGAATATGGCTTGTTAATGAAAGGACGCTGACATTCCAGTCTCAATCGATAGTAACGGTTCATGCACTGTATGTAATTATCTAAAACATATAGAAGTCTAGAGATCAACTTACAGAAGCCTTAATGATGATGAAACGTTCATCTAGAAAGTTTCTGCAATGATAAATGATAATAATTAATTCGCCGTTGGGTATGTGAGTCAATCAATCATCCCAATTTCATGGTGGTTTCATGGTAAATAATATTATGATGAGGTATGTTACAATGGGGTAGAAACGCATGCTTAATATTTTGTATTTGTAGGATATCTAACCACACCTTGTTGGGATTATGATAGGGTCCTAAGGGATGATAAGTGAAAGTGTGGATTAACTCAAGAGTTACTCTTACCCTGGACAGAATCAGATTTTCCCATACAAACGTAGTCTACGTTTTATTTTGAAACGACATGTCGGATATGGGCATAATTATGTGATTTTAAAGCATTTGCAATTATCCAGGGTTATAATTAGTTTCCGACATTCAAATTATGAACTCAAAAGAGAATATACGGTATTATAACATATTTGATCATCAGTATGGAAAACTTCTACACCCTTTTATTTTGTTTCAAGGTTATAATTTGACCGTCGGAAACCAGTTATAACCGTAGATAATTGCAATTTCTTTAAAATTACAAATTTGTACCGAAATCGGACATGACTTTTCAAAATAAAACGTAGACTACATTTGTATGGAAAAGTCTAGGGTAAGGGGATTCTTAAGGGCTGGTTTTATAAGTCGTAAATACCGTTCAAAGCGCCTATGTCCGCGGTGGTCCTTTCAATCGCAAAAGCACAATATCCAAGAGTGTGGTCGGTCCGATGCTTCCTCAGTCCTGGACCCTGCAGCTGCTCCGCTGGTGGGGCCAAATCACCTCGACAACCTATTATTTATTTTTGTTAGTGTTCTTAGTGTTTATTCTTTTGGGAATCCTTTTTAGTTAAATGAAAGAAAAAATCAAGATTTTCTCATATTCGTAATAGAACAGAAAAATATAAATAGTCTAGTGATTAAAGCAAAAGCTTATAAGGCAGCCTCTCAAAGCTAAGCCGCGGTCTCACAGATGTAAATGCCTAATTAAATGTTTTCTTTGTCAGGACTACTAGAATACCACCTGAGTACTACGTACTTTCCGCACTCTTGATCAAAAACAGTTGAATGTTTAAAAAATTTTACCATAATTTGTAGTTAATTTTATATTCTACAACCATCACATACCTACACACTACTAAGATCTTAGATTAAAAAACTAATTTTTGCTACCTTTGACCTTGAATAACTTCGGACGCAATCACGTGACCCTATGTGACTTTCGAAATAACATTTAGAATATGGTTTACGAATATGCGCATTCGCATGCTTGGTTGGCATGGCAATGGTTCGCATCGTTTTAAACATTCGCATCGACATTCGCATTCGCATCACTCAATGCGAATGTTATGCGAATGCGAATGTGTTCAAGTCATGAGTCATGACATGCCCATCGGCTTCGCGGACGCGGCACGGCGCCGCCACTCTGCGTTCCGATGATTCGCGCATAACGTGATTATTTCGACCAATAGGAAGCGTTTATTTCACGTGACTTTTTGTGGTAACTTGGTTTGTTTTGTTTTAAGTACTTGCAGTCTGCTATTATTGCTTATTTAGATAAATCAATAGTTTATTGTATTTTAAACCATTTTGGGATAATTAGACAGTTTTTCATTGTGGCACCTGGAAAGAAAAGTGAAATAAAGGAATTTTTTTAGGCCTAAATAATAAAAATTTGTAATTATTCATTCATATGTATGTTTTTGTAATACCTGATGTGTACATTCGCATTAGCCTTTGCATTCGCACATTCGCAGCCTAAAAATTCATATTCGCATTTGCCAATATAGAAAGTAGAATGGCAGAGACATATGGGCTCTCAGTATCGTCATTAACGCATAAAATATTGGCTAATTCTTGACCTGACTATATATAAGGACTCAAAGTTTTACACCCAGACACAAAGTTTTACCATGCGGTCTCAAAACTGGTGCATAAGTACGCCTCACAGCTCAAGCAAAGATGTCTTACGTTCTCCACCTGCGGCAGGGGAATTTGACAAACTAAAACAGGAGCTAATAAAGCGTTTGAGCGCCTCCAAGGAGAAGAAACTAAATCAATTACTTAAACACGAAGAGATGGGGGACAGGAAGCCTGCTATTCTTAAGATATTTGAGAAATCTAGCAGGGCCATCTGTACCGGAGGAAGTGCTGAAAACTTTGTGGACTGGTCGGCTACCACACAATTTGCAAAACCTTGCAGAATTGGCAGATCGGATCCATTTTTAATTTTCTTATCTTGCCTAAAATTGTATTTATTTTTCTTATAGTTATAATTTCTTTAATATTTATATTCTTGTTAATCTACTCGCACGAACACCTACAAACATATTTGGCTTAGCATTTTTAGCTGAAACAATAAGTTTTCAATGGCTGGTGGGATTATCTTGTATTTCTAGTTATATATACCACCGGGAAAAACCATAACATCGTAATCGTTATTTTATTTCTCATATTAGTTTATATATGATGATAATAAGAAACCACGTCAAAATAAAGTATAGTCGATTCGTTCAATTCCTTGGCATGCTGTCGGCGTATATAAGCAGTAACTAAGAAGCAGTAAATACAAAAGCGCAATGTACATCGTACATCAAAAAGGCAATGGACTGAACTGTCACTGACTAATGACAAGATGGACCTTATTATTTGACAGTTTTCTGTAATTTCTGATGACTGCATATTGGCAAGGTTTTGTTCTTACTTTGTAAAAAACATTAAGTTTAAGATTTTAATTAAAATGTTATTCAATACTTATTAAAACAAACTTATTGGTTTAAAATATACCTTCTTAAATAATATGTTAAGTGTGCAAAATTCAACACCAAACACCTCCTCTAGCCGGATACTCATATCCGCATTGTACTTCCCTGACTTAGAATACCAAAATAAAGGGAAATACAAAAATCCAGCTTGTTCCCTGACTTTCAGAGGTAACATCCTAATATAAAGCTGTATTTACTAAAAAATATTCATAGTTAAGTTATAACTATATAAATTTACATAAATGTGACATTTAAAGAATTTATTTGAACATTTGAAACATAGGTGCATTTAACATATTATGATCGTAAACAAACCGCTATAGTATAAAACTGTGTTGCAGTTGTTTACGCCCAATTTCGAAATATGGTTATCAGCAAACATTTAACAAGGTTCTTACTTAATTAAAATTTATAAGTGGTACATAGGTAAGAAAAATACAAATTACATACAATTTACATACTAAACTTAATTTATTTTAAGGTAGAGGGCTTTGGGAGGGGGATAGGGAGTTATATGATTTGTGTAGCTGAAAGTGTTGAGTGTATGTGTGACAGTGTTTGTGTGTTTGTTTGTTTGTTTGTAATAACTTTATTCTACTATGAAAACACACATAAAATACATAAAATAACAACATAAAGTACTCTTTATTGACAGTGTGTATTTGTCTATAGGTTCATGTTTGGAAGCATATAAGTAAACTATTTATCGAACTTCAATCTGGCCATTTCATGAGATTTTCAGTCTCCTCATAAGTAATTCCCTGTAGCCATTTATAAAGTTTTCGTTTGCATTCGTGTCGCGCAAGCGGATAAATTACTAAAATCCTGTTTAGGTCGTTGTAGACTTTTGGGCTAAGGTACTTGAAGTGACGCCGAGTCAAATTGAGTCTAGATGACAATATCCTACATACCCTATCATATCTACGCTTGTCTCTAATAAAGTTGGGATTAAAGTGTAATTGAGTTTTATTATTTACATAAGTGTGACATAAATTAAATAACAGGGTACTAGAGTTAATAAAATAAAGAGAAGCTGAAGCAAAGTGGGCGATAACCAACACGACACTAAATGGTAAAGTTCCGAGACCGGACGTTAGACCCAAATTCAACTGGGACTCTCGCTGTAACAACACCTATTATTTACATTGTGTCAACAGAAATTACCTAGGCTCGGCGAGAATATGCATTACTAGCGCTTTCGCAAGTTATGCTACACCGGGCGTGGTCCGCGCTTGGATGGGTGACCACAAGTGGCATAAAAATATATCGAGCTCTTTCATGCTTCGGAAAGCACGTAACGGCAGGTTGTTATAGCAGACATTGTATGGCAGTCTTCAAGTATGTCAAATGCCTTTATTCAGCTTGAAAAATCTGACACCAGAAAGAAGAAAAGTAAGAAAGAAAAATCTTTATTTGGTACAAGTACATTAGACACATTAAGGTTAAAATGTAACTACAATTAAGACACGGATACGTAGTAAGCCCGTCAATACAGAGTGTTTATGAATTCTAGCTACATTCAAAGAAAAAAAATATACTTATACATTTTTCATAAGTACGAGGGGGGGTCAAAAAGTTCGCGGAATGGAGGGGATAGCGGGGGGTGGGGGACCTGCCGCAGGTAGTAACTAATGAGCAACTCTTTGTGAGTATATATGCCAAGTTTGAACCTGATTGTGTCAATAACCTTTGACCTGTCGTCGATCAAACAAGTGAATCCGGAAGAAAAACTTGAACATGGAAAAAATCGAGTTTCGTGCCGTCATAAAGTTCCTCACTAAGCAAGGAAAACCACCTCAGAAAATTTTGGAAGAAATGTTATCAGTATACGGGGACTCTTGCCCTGGGAAAACCATGGTGTACAAGTGGAATAGCCTTTTCAAGCAAGGCAGAGAGTCTCTTGAAGACGACCCTCGCTCAGGACGGCCGATTGAGGCCACCACCTCAAACATCGTTGAAAAAGTGGAGAATCTTATACTGGAGGATACTCGTTTGAAGAAGAAACAACTTGCAGAAATGGTTGGAGTATCACCTACAACCATTTTAAATATTCTACACGACAATCTTGGGATGTCAAAAGTCAGCGCAAGATGGGTGCCAAGAATGCTCACACCACCACAGAAACAGCTGCGCGTCGAGTATTCAAAGGAGTTTTTAGACCTCTGTAGCGCCGACAAGGAAGGAATTTTTGCAAGACTTGTTACTGCAGATGAAACTTGGGTTCATCATTATGAGCCTGAGTCGAAGCAAGAGTCTATGCAGTGGCATAAAAAGGGTCAGCCCCCCCCTAAGAAATACAGGGTGTCACAATCGGCTGGAAAAATCATGGCAACTGTTTTTTGGGATACAGAGGGTATTTTATTAATAGATTATAAAGATAAGGGTGTTTCTATAACGGGAGAATACTACGCTAATCTACTAAGACAATTAAAAGAAGCAATCAAGGAGAAAAGGCGGGGAAAGTTGACAAAGGGTGTGCTGCTTTTGCATGACAACGCACCGGTACACAAGAGCCGCGTTGCGATGGCTGCCCTTCATCACTGTGGCTTCGAAATGTTAAACCATCCTCCCTATAGTCCAGACTTAGCCCCCTGTGATTATTTTTTATTTCCCAAATTAAAAAAAGAGCTTCGGGGGAAGAAATTTTCCGATGATGAAGAAGTCAAGTCGGCGATTTCGGCCTATTTTGAGGACAAAGACAAATCATTTTTTTTCGACGGTATTAATAAGTTAATAGAGAGATCTGAAAAATGTATTCGACTTAAGGGGGAATATATTGAAAAAGAAAAATAGTACAGTATTTTATTTCACCCCCCTTCCCCTCCGTTCCGCGAACTTTTTGACCCCCCCTCGTAGGTACCTTGTTTAAAAAAAAACCCAAAGATATCAGACTGGCGGGCAGCAGCCGGTGAGCTGGCAGGGCAACGGCCGCTCGTAAGTCAGTTAGTTGCCACTTATTTGAACTTAAAAAAAAAAATATGTCTCTTTTCTTACGTTTTTGTGTTCTTTTTGTGATTCTGATTTAAGATGTCGATATAGCTAAAGAGTGCATAATCAGCCTGTACTTCTGTTTTAGGTAATTACAATACTGGGATCCCAAAATACTTCAGTTTTCCATACGAGTATATAGGTATGAGAGTGTGTGCTGATCGTCAAATTTACAGAGTTTTTTGAAGACTTCACTATTGGTTGCATAGAAAAGTTATTCATACCCCACGTGCACCGCATTCTGTTCTAGAGACGGTCTAATAGATGTGGCGAAAATCTGGGCCAATACAATTTAGATAACAATAATTGCCATTGACACGATAAGAAAAAGAAAAAGTACACGCGGTTAAAAATATTTTTAACCGACTTCCAAAAAAGAAGAGGTTATCAATTCGTCGCGATCTTTTTTACTGTCTTGTTTTATTTAAATGTATGTTCACCGATAATTCGAAGACGAAGACTGATTTGAAAAAATTTTTTATTGTTTGAAAGACTATACTTGTCACGTGGTTGTGTAGTTTGGTGGTAAAGTCAGTTTTTAGTTTTGAAAAATTACTAAGCACTAGCCGAAGCAAATACTTAGTAAACCGCACATAGCGTTTTAGTATCAACGTATCTCGATATCTTTTACTGCCCTGAAGCGCAATATGTTACGCTTTATTTACTGCGAACTATAAATTCCCTTTATGACTGTCTTATTCGAAAATAAAAGGTGGAAGGACCTCTGGTGGCATTGGAATTTCCCTTTTATTCGTCAGTCGCCGTCAATAAACAACTTTATTGGTGTTTTGCAGCGTTAGGCCGCTTTTTACGCAGAGATTTTTCCTGTCTTAAATACCTTGGTTTGGGAAATTATTCACACATTATGGAAATTGGAAGCCGTTACGTAAGTAGCAATTAAATCTGAAATTCTTATATTTTGTTGAGTTATTAATTTTACTCAAGTGAATACCAGGTAAAGTTAGGAAATTTATTTCAATTCCAGCCCTATTAGCGGGTTATAAGGATGCTTGAGGGTAGGTTACATAAAATTAATATTTTTATGAGATAAGAGATTATAAAGAGAAGATTAATTTAAATATCTACACGCACTACTGATCTGCGGGAGATGGTAATTGACAGCTGGCAAAATATCGCTCAGAACCGAAAATTTTCGCTGAGTCAGCGGAGTAAGTAATCGCACTACATGTAAAGGTTTTATAATCTTTATTTGCCAAAAAGTGTAAAACTAGGTATGACTGGTATAAGTAAATGTTTGGTACATCAGGGGTTTTACCTTAAGGTTCATACATAAAAGTTTAAAGGCGTATTCAGACGAAACGCGAATGCCATGCCCAAGCCTAGCGCACACATAGCGTGATTTGAAATTTTTGAAATTTGTTGCTTTTAATTGGAGTCTTATCAGTCTTATCACACATCAATACAACTCAAATAGGGATGTGAACAGGGTAAATAATATATTATTTTATTTAGTCCGTCAACTAGATTATCCAGATAATCCAGTAAGATTATCCAATTTTTTTTTTTATTTAGCAAAGTATTAAAACCTTTAAAGTTTCGGAGTGGGGGTGATTTACGTCACCGTTGGTTTAAAATCGTAGCTGATCGTGACGTCACCCGAAGTTTAAAGTTTTTAATCTATATTCCTATTGCGCGTGGGCTAGGCGTGCGCTTGACGTGCGCTTGTCGTCTGAACGCGCCCTAACTCATCTCTGCTTTACTCGTTCTAACAATATTATCTATACCGGTTTGCTGTTTCCTAGCGCCCTATTACATGAACGAAACTGTACGCCCCGGGATATGTACAATTTTGGATATCTAGATACCTATTTCAGTTTTCATCTAAATATGAGATTTTCATCTATATATTTATTTATCAATACTTCAGAGTAGGTACTTAAAACATTTTTTTATGTATGTCAAAGAATATAAACAATCTTGACATGTATTTTTATTAAAATATACACTTTATAAATCAATATCTTTGCAAATTACAAATTATTTATTTTATAGATTATAAATGACATTTTCTTTTGTAATTTGCAAAAGTAATAATTTCAATAAAAATACATGTCAAGATTGTTTACATTCTTTAAAATACCTAAACAAATGGACTATAGATACCTAAAATTAAAGCAAAATTATTAAAACTAACGTGAAAAAAATCCACGTTTATTTTATACGGTTCACGAATACTCGTATAGTGCCGTTGAAAATGACGTCTAGTTTTGGTCGGTTTAGAAGACTATCATCAGGGCAAGTGTTAGTAAGTGAAACCGTCGGGTCGCCGCTTTCTGGCTCTAGCTAAGTATCAATCCAAACATCTTCAGAAACTCACTTTCAATAATTTTTAATCATAAGTACCATTTTTATTAGATAAGTACATTACATGTGCAGTGCGTCTAATAAGGCTTGATGTCACTCGGCAATCGTCGCTTTCCATACATTTCCGATTTATTACGATGATTGCCGAGTGTCATCACTATTAAGACGCACTGTATGTACCTAATCCGCTATTTTTAAACAAGTCAAATTAGATACTTTTTTCTAAACGTCACAACAATATTCTCTATGGGATTTGTATGAAATACAGGCAGATGACGTCATAGTTTCTTGGAGTCAAATAGGGCTCTTATTATCAATTGTTCTGCAGTAATAAATCACGTTAATCACGACATTATTTTGCGACATTTTACTTTCTTTTCAGTACAAATTAATTTATTTTTAACCCAGGAAAATACCCAATTTCGATCCCTTATTGTATTTGCCATATTGTGGTCTATTTTTTAAAATTATTGTATGTTTGGAGTCACTCGCAAGTATAATCTCTATCAGCAGTAAATAAATGTCAAAATTAAACGTCAAAATCAAACTTCTAAATAAAGTGTATGTTGAGATATTTCCCCGAATATACAGATATAGGGCGTTATATCAACAGTCAGTAAAGTTCATTCAATAAATTACAGGCAAAGTACTTACTTAACTTTTAAACGTATGCGTCTATACGAGAAATCGCTTTCTTTTTAGTATACCGCTGTATGTTTTTTGGGTAAATCTAATCAGTACCATGGACCGAACTTTTTGTTAAAAATAGCGCACTTAAACCATCTTTTTGCACAAATTTAGTTATAATTTAAACTTTTTTTTTCCAAATTAATATACTTATGTTTAGAGTAGATGAAGTACATTTAGAGCAGATAAAGTAGACCTTAAGTAATGAAATACATTTCCATCATAATCATAAAGTCTTAATTATATACCTTTCAATTGATGAAGATAAAAATATTGAGTCGCCTGAATATTTTAAACATTTTGACTAATGCATTAACTATAAATTAATTAATTTCAAGTCCTTTGCTGATTAAGTACTTCAACATTATATTATCTTTTACACTGACACTTTGATGATTAATTTGACAGCAGATTAATGTGGATTTACTAAATTAATCCAAACTAATATTATAAATCCGAAAGTGAGTTTGTATATTTGTTTGTTTGTTTGTTTGTTACTTCTTCACGCTTTATCTACTGAAGCTATCTTCTTGAAATTTTGCATACACATAGTGAGGACTACTGAAAAGGACATAGGGTACCTTTCATCCTGGAAAAAACTACTGTTCCCGTAGGAATTGCGATAAACGATTCGGCAAGAACTAAGTATTGCAAAAAAATAATAGATGGCGCTGAGTGTCTTTTGCTAAGCGATTACCTTTTTTTAAAGGCGTTTTTTTTTTTGTAAGTATTTATTTGGTTGGTCTGAACGGAAGAACAAGTTAAATGTAAAGGAGCTTTGAGAGCTGTTAAAACGCCTCTTCAAAAGCAAACAGGCTTAGGTGATTAAGCTCAACGGCAAGCTGCGTTGAGACCAACCGCTTCTTATTATTAATCAATCCTTATATTGATAATAAAACTAATAATATAGTTCTTTTTGGTTTAATAGACAAAAATACTAATCCAAACACCCTGTGTAAGATATTTAATGACTTACAACCACCTTAACAAGAGATAACTATATAAAAATTTCTTTTAATTCAAGATTGTAGCCATACAAAAGTAATTTTAGACTGTGTACCGCGAGACCGAGTCGTTATTATGCGTAACCTACCCTTCTTCCCGCATTTAATAAGTACTGTATCTATTTAAAACACATTAAATGAATAATTCCAAATATACCGTTGGATACGGTAATATACGGTATTTTTGTATTATACCAACATGATCAAATGGTATAATACCGGGCAAACATCTCTATGTATCGCAGCTACTTAATTAAAGTAAAAACCTATCAAGCTGGACGATACGAGTGTCCGAGTACCTATGTCAGTAGTAATGAGGCAGCATGGCGGATTCTTTGTTTTCCCTTACACAAAAGACATCATACTGTCACTCATCTAGCTTATCACTTAGAAAACTGACAGCGTGTTCTCTTCAATAAGATAAAAAAGAATGTGGTGTCGTGGGACACCAGGTAGGAACGAAGTTCCTTCGGCTAATGTAGAATCGAAACAATGTGTATACGACTGTCGCGCCTGCGCACGTCTCATTTAACGAGGTCATCCTTACGGTTTTACTATCACATTTTTTTCAGTTCGGTCGCGCAGCAAAATCCCTATCTCCTCCAAGCCTGCCGTAAGGAACTTCGTTCCAAAAAGCATATGAGACTCTACTTCTGTTAGAGAACGATAACCACTGGGATGAAACGGGATTCCTTCTTTATGTTTTCATAATTTATTTGGCATACCAGTTTTGGCATAAAATATTTCAGCATAATAGTTCCTAGGCATTATTTTGTTTGGCATACTTACATTTTGGAATAATTAACTTTTGGTCTAATTTGTATTGGCATGATGTAAATTCGCATAATCTCCGTAGGCATAAAGTAGGAAACAAAAAGTAAGTTATACTGAAGTGTTTATTTTCAATTCTCATGCAATAAATTTATGACCACAACATATATTACCACCGGAACAACTGTGAAGGTATCTACCTTCACAGTTGTTCCGGGTGGTCATATATTTATTGCATGAGTATTAAAAATAAACAAGGGAAATTAAGTAAGATATTTTTTTCCTTATGACCAATCGGAACAACTCTGAGGGCAGAAGGGAAATTAGGTCCAAGTTATTTTTTATGACCCGGAACAACTGTGAGGGCCAGAAGGGAAGTTAGGTTTAAGTATTTATTTTGACTGCCCAGAACATTTGTGGGGACAGAAGGGAAGTTAGGTTTAATGAATTTTTATGACCACCCGGAACAACTGTGAGGGAAGAATGGAAGTTAGGTTCAAGTAATTTTTTCTTGACCACCCGGAACAACTGTGAGGGCAGAAGGGATGTTAGGTTCAAGTTTTTATGTTTTGGCATAATGTAAATTCGCATTATCTCCGTAGGCAACAGAATTAGGTAATATTGAAGTTTTTATTTTTAATCTTCATACAATAAATTTATGACCACTCAGAACAACTGTGAAGGCAGAAGGGAAGTAAGGTTCAAATATTTTTTTTATGACCACTTGGAACAACTGTGAGAGCAGAAGGGAAGTTAGGTTCAAGTTATTTTTTTTTATAACCAGCCAGAACAATCGTGAGAGCAGAAGGCAAGTTAGGTTCAAGTTTTCTTTTTTATAACCAACTGGAACAACTGTGATGGCAAAAAGGAAGTTAGGTTCAAGTAATTTTTTTATGACCACCCGGAAGCGTCGATAAAAAATTTAAAAAGAGGGGTATTACAATGGTGGAAAAGAAACTACATTATTTTGTATCGCAAACTCAGAACGATTATACGAAATCACTTTGATGATGAGATTGTTGGGCAATTTAACTATGATTTCACAGCATTGTAACAGCAAATCACCGAATTAGTTACTCAATTGCTATGCGAACCAAATTACGGTTTTCAATCGTAATTCAGGCCTTGAACGGGACTCTTCAGAATTTAAAAGACAGTACAAATGTTATGAGAAGAATAGTAGTTTTATTGGTTTCCATGTACAGACAGCGATTTAGTTTAAGTACTAAAAGGAACTGCACTTAACCCGGGCGGCGAAATAAGAAGGGCGGTAAAATCGTCGATTTCGAAATAGTAGAACCTTCCCATGCTACCGATACGGAGTGGGGATGTCGTCTAGCTACTAATTATGAAATAATTTTGAGTTTATTTCAGAAAAACACAACAATTTTTCAACAGTCATAATTGTACGCGAGCGAAGCCGCGGGTAAAAGCTAGTTTCTTATAATGTTTGTTTTAGGTACTCATATTTTTTTTTTCATAGCAGATCAAACACCTTATTTTACAATCTTTTATTTAGTTTCACCTGTCCCGTTGTCTGGCGGTCTCCTGTCTGTAATCAAATCTTGCAAGTTAAATTTGACCCACTTCCCGATTTCCGATTGAGCTGAAATTTTGCACCCATACGTATATCGTGTGACAATGCAATATTATGATGACAGGCAGCTGATATGATGATGGAGTTGGAAGGTGGCCATAGGAACTCTGTAATGAAACGACGCAACTCCATCGAGTTTGGGCTCGTTTGATTCGTCTTGAGGAGTAATGAAGATAAAAGCTTGTTTTAAAAATATTTTTTATATAATTACTTTAAGTTATATTATAAGTAAATGATTATGACAACTGTATTTACATGATGAGATGATCCAAGAATATTGTAGCTAATAAATTAAAATAAAAAAGAATTAAACCCTTCTCAATAATGATAACTCCTGATTCGTTTTGTACAATATTCTATTCGTTATTTCAATTGTATTTAAATCGTAAAACTAATTTGTTAAAGTACTTATACATACAATTAGTTCAATAGCTATTGAATATAACAAAAACGCAAAAGTAGTAGCAATTTTCGGAAGGATCCTGAACAGACCCCAATCCGTTGTCAAGCAACACCCTTACAATATCAAATTTAATTAAAGCCGACATCAATTTATTACGAGTTAATTTAGCAGAATGGAGGACACAAACAGTAAGTTAGATACTTTTGCTCTGAAAAAGGGAACGCTTTGTAGAACTATGAGTAAAAGTAACTGTAGTAGTAGTATAGTAGTAACTGTTATATGATATATAATTTACAACCGCTAATATTTAGGAAAATGCCGAACGTTTTTAGGGGTATATAATGTAAACCTTATTTCAAAAAATATAAACTACTGACCTTGCCATCTATATACATATATGACACTTGCATGTTTACTCACCAAAATTTACTCTTTTAAAAAAGTAAAGGACACACATAATATAAACACTAGACATAGAGACAGACTTTTTTTGCCCGCAGCTGGAATAAAAATGTTAAATACAAGTCCGCACCACATGGCAGTCAAAATATACAATAAATTACCAGCATTTATTAAAAATGAAAAAAAAATAAAAAAGTTCTCAACTGCCCTAAAATCCTTACTACTTTCAAAAAATTATTATTCTGTAAATCAATTCCTTGACATGTAATAAAATTGAAATTGTTATTCATAGAATGTAATGCTAATAAGTAATCAAAATTGTTTTATATAAAGTTTTTAATATTAATAAATTAAATCGAAATCGAAATTATTGATATGAAATATCTGGGATTATTGTAATCTACCACATTTGCAATACTCGCTGAGTTGCTATGATAAGAACAAAAATTATACATAACACCTGAATTGTACATATGACTCATAGTTGGCAAATAAATGTTTGAATCTTTTGAATCTTTGAATCTTTGGTTCTGTACCCAAAGGATAAAAACAGTACCTACTAAAACTCCGCTGTCCGTTTGTCACCATACTGTATCTCATGAACTATGATAGCTATACAAGTATAATTTTCACAGATGATGTATTTCTGTTGCCGCTATAACAATAAATACTAAAAACCGAGTAAAACAAATATTTAAGTGGGCTTCCCATACAACAAACATGATTTTTTTATAGATTACCCTTCGTGCGCGAGTCCGACTCGCTCGTGGCCGGTTGTTGTAATATTCGAGCTAACATTATTATCATCACAATATCAGCCACAGGACTTTCACTGCTGGACGCAAAGCCCCTCCCCCCAACGTTTTCCAAAATAACCGATTAGAAGCGGCCTGCATCTAGCATTTTACTGCAATCTAGTTAAGCGGATACCTGGATTTTTCAGGGTCCAGTGCTGCTCCCATTTAAAATAAATCATTTGATAGAAAACGTTGACACCATCTAAAATTTTGTCTT
The DNA here is from genome assembly GCA_943193695.1 of Acrobasis suavella. NCBI lineage: Eukaryota > Metazoa > Arthropoda > Insecta > Lepidoptera > Pyralidae > Acrobasis > Acrobasis suavella. The sequence continues at coordinate 40,635,082 of OW971928.1, forward strand.
GACCAGGCACTAGATAACCCTTTAAACTATTTATGAACAGTAATAAGTAAATAATTTTAGTTCATAATACAGTTTAAAGTGAGAACGTGAAGCTTTTCGACGCACATACGCCAAAAGAGTCTGTTTTTCGCAATTATGCTTTTCATCAAAATTACTCGAGTTATCGTGCAACAAACATACATACATCCATACAGACGCTGGATTCGGAGAATAATGAATATACATAAACGTGTACATATATCAGAAGTTTGGTTACTTCTGGGTGCAAGAAGACGCTTCTATTTTTCACGTTTACTCCTAAGTAAACGTGAAAATCTATTTATGTGCAGGTTGTCATGAGTTTTTCTATGCAAAGAATGCTAGAAACAAATAATTTCAATTTGGCACTAGTGGCACGTCCCTAACTTTATGTGAGTTACCAGTCAGCAAGACAATGGTGAATGATAATGGACAGTATAATACCAAATATCTCGTATGAAGATTAAAAAACATTTACAAGATCTGTTTAAATGTTACTTTTTAGCACCGATTTTCTTGCAAGGTCCTCATAGGCTGTGATTATTATTAAGATACTTAATCACATAAAACACAATATTCGGGTGGGATGAGGAAGAATTTCAATATGAAACCACCACGTACAAACTTCTTAACTTAGACACTCAAGTCAATGACTTTAAAATCGAGAGTTTGGTTAAAATTTTCTGATTTGATTTGTTGCTAAAATTGGTTTCGATAAAATAAATTCTAGAGGTTTGCTAATAAAATAGGCTCAAGTGAAGCTATGAAAACATCGAAACATTTGCATTTTATTTGAATACAGCGAAATTTGCATAACAAAAGAATTCATCATCTATAAAACAAACACGGCTAAATTAGGAGTTCCCTCAAAGAAATGCTTAATTAAGATTGATAGGTACTAATATTAAGTTTAGGTAAAAATATTTCCTGAGGTATATTTTACTAATTATTTCGTGTTATGAGTATAACTTCCTTTTGCCGCCTGGTTTCCGGCCAGTGGAATGGCCGAATTAATCTTTCGTAGTAAGAAATGTCTCTTAAATAATTAGAGCTTTCGCAACAATTGTTAAAAAAAGTCTGATGGTGCTTATCTTATAACACTTTATTTTGCAATGCCAAATATTATTATTATGGTCCTTTAGTGCCGTAGCATGAACCTATCCGTTAGTTATTTTTAATACCTATACTTAGCTTACATATACGTGGGACACTCAGAAAGTTTTTCGAAAATAAAAAATAAGGTTCTGATGGCAAATCTTTTATTAAATCTTTTGAAAGTACTCTCCACCAGCCTCTGTACAAAATTCCATGCGCCTGAACCGATTTTCGAAATACTTTTTCCATTCCGCTGCAGGCACCTCGTTTATAGCCTGCTCAAACGCTGACAGCGCATCTTCCGGCGACGAAAATTGTATCCTTTTGAGCAGATTTTTTTTTATTTTCGGAAATAAAAAGAAGTCACATGGTGCTGGGTCAGGGCTATAAGGAGGGTGACCCAGGAGTTTGACCGGCGTGCTGTCCAGGAAGTCCCTCGTTCTGAGCGCTGTGTGGGCGGGCGCGTTATCGTGATGGAGCAGTAGCCCGCGTGTTTGGTCGCTTGTTGCTCACAACAGAGAAAACTTCTGGCAAGCATTTGGTAGTATACCATTCGGCATTGATGCTTCTTTGATTCCGTAAAGGAAGTGACATCAAGTAGCCAGTCAAATTGACAAAGCTCGCCGCTATTAAAATCTTTCCCCCGCTTCTAGAACACTTTACTTTGGTAGGCGTTGATTCGTTTTGAAACACCCAAACCGTCGAGTGGCGCTTCGTTCCTGGATCGTATTAATAAATCCAGGACTCATCACCTGAAATGTCGTAAACACGCCAAGACAAGCCTGTTTCAAATTTGTTTATCATATCGAGGCACCATTCCACCTGGGCTTGCTTCTGAGCATTTGTAAGGTTGTGCGGCACCGATCGTGAAACTATCCTCCTCACGCGAAGCTGCACGTGTAGAATCTCGTGAACGCTTCCTGATCCAATCTGCAGGATATGCTAAATCTTTCACTGCTAGTTGTATTCTACGTATTCTTCCGTAACAGCCATCAGAGGGCGACCACTTCTTTCCTCAACCCCCAAAGTTAGTCGACCGCACTTGAATTCGTTATATCAACGATACACGGTTGCCTTGGAAGGGCCTTCACCCACAAATGCCATTTGAAGCCTATTGTAGGATTCATCCGGTTTCAGGTGACAGCTGAAATCGTAAAAAATCATAGCGCGAAAATTTTCTCGGCTCAGATCCATTTTTCAATGAGACACGATAATTTGTATTAGTCCGCAAAAAAATAATTTTAAAATTGGTTTGTACCTATGGTTTGTACCTATTTTTACTTATAAATAATTAATTTTTCAAAATATATTGTAACTGGCCAGTCTCACATACTTAAAAACTTTTTTTCACTATACTTTCTGAGTGGCCTGGTATTTGTACTGTAATTTAATTTAAATCTTCACCAAATATAACAGTCATGTTATTTGAACGTTTATACCAAATTTATACCAAAACGTTTTAACATCATCATCATCAATTTCATATCAGCCACATGAAGTCCGCTTCTAGACATAGGCCTCCCCCAAGGATTTCCAAAACGACCGATCGGAAGCGGCCTGCATCCAGCGCTTCCCTGCAACCTTGCTCAGGTCATCCAACCATCTAGCAGGTATGTGTCCTACGCTGCGCTTGCCGATACGTGGTCGCCATTCGAGAACCTTTCTGCCCTATTAGCCATCGGTTCTTCGCTATGAGCATAATACGTATTCTTAAATAAATACCCATAGTCTCAATGTCAAAATTGAAATTAATGTCTATTTGTAAATAAAGTACATGTACCGATTGTACTCAAATTATGACATTTGTGAGGGTAGTGTAGTGTAATTGACTAATTAGTGTAAATGTAGTGAATTTAATTAACAAAACACCAACTTATAATTCTATGACACCAACCAACAAACAGAATGAGATAGCTATAGTAACGGAATTAAGTGTATAAACTGGGAAACTAAAATGTCTATAACATTTCACTATTACGTGAAAATAAACCCAAAATCACCTGTGGAAGCCCCAACAGCCAACAAAAGTTGAGTTTCTAATAAAGAAATACCTTTGTAAGAGAATTTTTCAGTTCACTACTTTGGCGAGGGTCCAATAGTTAATGGCGGAACACTGGCACTGACTGAGAAATACTGCTTGGATTCTTCTGTCCTTTGTTACTTTAGATCGGATTTACATGAAACTTTTCCTGATTTAAATGGACAGTTAAGACAGATATGCATTAAGAAAATGTAATATTTCTTGATAGAAATTAATGAGTCTTTCCCGTTATACATACCCATATATATAGGTATTAGAAACATTCTTCTTCTTCTTCTTTTAGAGTAAGAAATATTCATTGGTGTTAAGGAAAACTAAGTATGATCCACTTTATGGTTCCTTGTTTATCACTAAAATATTTAATTTCTAAAGATTTATATATGATATGTAGGTATTCATTACAAAATATATTTTATCATTGGTATCTCATATAAATTTAAAACTTAACTTGAAGCTAAATGTGATTTGTTTTTATCTTTTTAACCGACTTCAAAAAAAGGGAGGTTATCAATTCGTCGCGATCCTTTATTTATTTTTTTAAGTATGTTTGCCGATTACTCGAAGATGCGTGGACTGATTTGGAAAATTATTGTTTTGTTTGAAAGGGTATACTGTCCAGAGTGTCCAGGTAGTCCTATAGTAATTTTATTAAAATCGGTTGAGTAGTTTGGGGGTGAAGTCGAGTTATAGTTTTGAAAAATTATATTTAACCTAGTAGGTAAGTTAAATTCGTGCAACATATATGGTAGAAGCTAATATACATGTATAGTTGAAGCATGCTGACGTACATAATTCAAGAAAATTTACTTCAGAATTTTTTGATGTCGAGCAATAAGAGTACCGATCAATCGTTATGTCGGTCATAGATCTGCCTCGCAACCGATTGTCGCACAAGTAAGGTCCTTTACTTGGATTCTATCAGTCTTATTATAAAACGAGGACTAACTTCATGACTTGGTTTAAACCATTATTCAACCATATGAAGTTGACAGTGACGTAAGAGAAGGTGACATATTGTTGGAGTTCATCTTGTTTTGGGCGGATAGTGGTTTAAACCAAGTAGGTACTAAAGTTAATCCGTGTTTTATAATAAGACGGTATGTGTTTCTATTGATAATAATGGACATCAATATAAACTCAAACTGATGGCTACTTTCTCTAAAGTTTTTTTACTATTATTCATTTATTCGATCGTGTGGCTAATGATACAACCGTTCTATAAATCAATAAGAAATCTTATAATACTGCCTCCATTGGATATTATGTTGATATCTAGGGTGGACAAGTCTGCCGGGTGTTATAACCATAGATCAAGAATTTTTTACTGTGTTATAACTATGTGAGTGGACACATATCGCTATTTGGGCTCTCAAGTGACAGTTTTTTGAAAACTAAAAAACCGACTTCACCCACAAACTACTCAACCGATGTTAATAAAATTAGGACCAACGGACAAGTATGCCCTTTTAACAAAAAGAGAATTTTCCAAATCGGTCCAGTTATTCGCATTATAGGTGAATACATACATAAAAAAAAAAAACAGATAAATCGGTAACCTGCTTTTGAAATTCGGTTCAAAAGATGTTTACATATCTGTACGTATGTATTTCGACACCTACTTTCCTTATTTTACACGAAAGACGCTAAAAGGCGCTGTAATGATAAAAATAAAATTATGTTGCGAATGATCAAAAACAATCAGGAGTGGTGATTCAATTTCGCCGGCGATGTGATGGAATAAGCGTGTCGTAAGTACGATGAAACAGCAATATGTTTAAAAATATAATAGTATATTATGCTATTAGTGAATAAAGGACGGATTTACTTCGAGGGCCATAGATGAATCACGAGCGTAGCGAGTGATTCAAGTGTTAGAATCCTGAGCAATGCGAGTGATTCATGGCCCTCGATGTAAATCCGCTTTATTCAAGAATTGCATACTATACTTTATACCATGACTACGAGAATAATTTTTCAAAATAAAAACCGATTTCTTCACCAAACTACACAACCGGTTTTAATAAAAAAATCACGGAAGCATCTGACAGGTATTAAAAAAAAGAATATTCTAAATCGGTACAAACATCTTCGAATAAATCGATCAACATATATTCCGACGAATTGATAACCTCCTCTTTTGAAAATCGGTTAAAAAGAAAAATTTAAGCGGAAATAGACATTTGATGAAGAAAGAAGGTTAAAATAATTAAAATGGACATTAAAATTGGAACAATTACTAAAATAAGTGTAAATTGTTCTAAATTTAAACATCAAAATAGTGAGTAAAAGTGCATTTTATTCACTGTTCAGTGAATAAAATAAACTTTTGAGAGGGGGAATTGTATAAAAGATTTTTTATGAAGTGTTGACTTACTTTGAAGGTGTATTTCGTGTTATGTAATTTTGAGCCGGAAATTTTTATAAATGATGTACTTTGACTTGATATACCAAATTATTTTTAAGGGAGTAATATTGAGTCCATCATTTTGGACAACATTATGTAACTAATAAATTATAGATAAATATTTTTTACGAATATACTAAAAATAAACCATTTAAATTCCAGCAGTCACCTGACTTTTATTTTTTACTCTTCACATTTCGGTTAAAGCTTTTAGGGAACGTTATTTGGTATCATTAACAAAATTCGCGGCTTTAAAAAATTAATTTTTCATTTTTTAATGTCACTTTGTTATTTAAATAACTAAAATAGGACAATTTACAGATTTACAAATAAAAAGATAACGATAAATACCTACTATAAATTTAATCTAAACAATCGTGCGCATGTGACATAGTGCCAAGAATGTTGGCCGCATTTCCCCCATTGGATAGCAGTACTGATGCGTTGGGCGAAAAAACAGCCAGCCCTCTTTTCACCAGTGGTGGAGATCAGTCTTGGAGAGATCTCTTTAAGGAGACCCCTAGCACCGGGGCCCCAAGGTCCGAAAGTATCCACGCCAAATGGCTCAAAAATATAGTCATCATTTAACGAACTATATTTGCGCCGTTTGGAGATCTTAGCGTTTCCAGCCGAACCATCTGTTGAGACTGATCTCCTGAGATGGGAGGGTGCCAGTGTGTCAACGCATCTGGCGTCCCACACTAACGCCCTGCCGCGTTTCCAGGGGATCAGTGACATTCCATCAGGTCTCTTACCATCATCACTAACTACCCAGAGCCCTTCGCATTATGTCATTAAAGAGTGCCGTGGCGCGAAATTCTACCAGCACTGAGATGGCAGTAGAGACCGTGGAGCCCAAACTGATCCACGTCGCTGCCACATGGGCAACGATGAGGCGTACAAACGGGTGTTCCCAGCCGGAGCCCAACAGCAATTCTAAAATTATTATATTATCTAAAAATATCGTAAGATGGAATGGCGTGGAGCCAATGACAGGACTCCTTTGAAGAAACTGCTTGGATTCGAGAGCTGTTGATGTCATTTTTCATTACATATTTTATAATTAAGAGAAAAAAGATATTTGACTACAGAACTTTATATAGCTTTTACGGAGGCCAATTAAAAAAAGGCCACTCATAATTAGATCGTGCCGTGGGCCATAGAAAACGATACTCAGAAATAGCCAATTAGTTATTTTTAAGTTCTGTATCTCAAAAGGAAAAAAGAGGCACCCATAAAGGATCACTCGCGTGTTTTATCAATAGAGTTTCATCTCCGTAAATATTCCAAGGGACGAAAACAGCACAAAACTTCCATATCCATTCAAATATAAATTATACGCATTGAAAATCTTCAAACAAATTCCTTTTCGCAGCCATCTTTGCGATCCACCTCTGATTTATATCTCTGCCAAAGTTAAAAAATAAATAAAGAAAAGGGCGTCAATTTATCCTATTTGGTAATGGTTCGCCTTTTTTGTTTCACTTCCGGCGGTCTCACAATGGGAGCATCCGGTCGGCTTGAGTGCTTAGACTATTGAACTCGCTGTGCTGATACCGGTTATGAGGGAGTTTCTTACCTTTTATCACTTAATTCGGGATATACGAGCTACAAAAACGTGTGTCGAATGTTTACCGGGTAAATAACCTTTTTTTTCTTCGATAAATTTTTATCTGCTGACTCGCCGCAAGTGATTTTTTTACGGCGAAATATTATGTGTGTGGATTTGTTCGTCAGAATATTTCTGTAAGAATACTTTTAGTGTCCGATATGCGATAATCACTATACATAAAGAATAAAAATAAAAACAATGCATTAAAAATAATATTTCATAGTATTTCATTCAACCTTTTTTTTCTTTTCTTCTAGCACCTCAAACATGATCGGAGTCCTTTTTATCAGGAATTCTCTTGCACACAATTATCACTTTCTTTTCATATATTATATTAAACATTTGTTCTTTATATTTATTACATATGCGTATTCTAATATTTTTTTATCTATTCTATTCTATTTCTATGTTTTTACAGTTTGGGCTTATTATATATTTTTCTCATGAGTTCTAAACGTTATTTCGTTTAAAGATTCGTTTAGTAATTTCGATACAGTACCTCATAAAGATATCTCCGTATTTGTCACTTTTCATCCCTGTCTTAATATCTACTTTTAGTATTAAATCCATTTTTGACTGTACTTCAGTTCGTTCAAATCCAATTATGAGGCACGTTAAGATTGCATGTAATATTCCTTCCGGAGCCGCAGGCGGACAGATAGACGACGGATCCTCCTTACATTTGAATCGATGCAAATATTCAAGCAACCCTGTTTACTACAAAAACGTCAACTAGAGTTTAACTAGTCTGCTAAGAGGGATGTTTATTTTTGCGCCCTTGCCTTTAAAAGAAGGGGCGCCTAATCATGCTCTATTTATTTAGTATTGTCACTTACTGAGTGAAAACTGTTTTTTTTTTTACCCCAGAGCATTAAAAGTTTAACAAGCGTGTCGTATGAAGATTTTCAGCTTTACACAAATAGTCCATTTGTTTAGGTATTTAAAAGAATGTAAACAATCATGACATTTCTTTTTATTGAAATATACACTTTATAAATCAAAACTTTTGCAAAATAAAAATAAAATATGTTATTTATAAATTAAATAATGTGTAATTTGTAAAGGTTTTGATTTATAAAGTGTATATTTCAATAATAAGACATGTCAAGATTGTTTACATTCTTTTAAATACCTAAACAAATGGACTATAGGTTAATAGGGACTAAAAATACAGAGTACAATGTGTAAATAGATTGGTACAAGTCGATCATAATCTATGGACATTTTACAATAAAACTACCGTCTTATAAACGGCAACAGTGCGGAATCTATAGGTAATAAAAAAATATATGTTGGTATATTCGAAAGGGACTTGGCCCTCAATAACCACTAACGATCCAATTTGCGTATTAATCCCCCAGAACCCCCAGAACGAGATACATCTCCAAGGAGCAGTGAGGACTCGCTGCGGTCTGAAGTTCCGCCGTCGAGGGACTCATTACTGCCCCTGACCCTTCCGAGGCCTTGAAGAAACGCAGTGACCAAACCTAAGTGTATTATGTACCATTAACTATCTACTGACATGTCCTTTCTGTAAGAATATTATGTTTATGACTTCCTTTTCTTTTTCGTCTGTCTAAGTGAGTAAGAACTGAATTAGCTTTATCAACATCACCTTGGAGGTTTACTGGTAGAAAAGGCCTTGGGCCTTAAGTCTGCCTGTTACAATTTTTTTCTACTCCTGTACTTAAATTGTCCCGAATACTAATATAAGAACATAGATAATATGATTTTAAAAAAATTCTACAGTCTATTCTTAATATAATAGCCATAGAATTATAACCCATATCTCATAACTCTGATAATAGCACATGTGTCGTTATTTCGCCAAAAAGATACTCATATGCTTTGGCCGCACCTGTGCCTATCATCCCGAAGCAATTCGGGGCGAATATTCGTACTTTGTGTACACTAAAAGTTTTCGCAATAAAGCGCTGGTCCCATTAGCGGCTTCGTTAATTTTCACGAACTATCGGGCAATAATCCAAGATCCGCCGTCATCTCCGTGTTTTAAATATGGACGATGACTTTCTTTTCTTTAACATGTGTGCTAACAATTACATAATGCATTTATTGAAACCTAAAAAGAAACCTAGAAAGAAAAACCTAAAAATTTTTATTACCATTTTATCGTTCCACTTCATTTTTACGCATTAACAACTGTCTGAACAAGTTCAAACCAAACGTCAAAATGAACAACGCTAGTCCGACCATGTAGAGCAAAGTGTTAGCGCGCTAAAACCCTTTACCGCCACCGGCGCGATAACGAAGACGAAGTCCGAATATTCGGGACGCAACCCGAAATTTTTTTGTTTCAGAAAGAGATAATCTGGCATAAAACCCATCTTGTGTCCCTTTCTCTGTTAAGGGTATTTACTGTTGCAAGAATGAGACTTCGTTAAACGTCAAAATTGAAAGCGTACACAGTTTGTGAACCCCGCGGGAGGTATTACATGAAAAATATCGACATCGATACTTTTGAGAAATACTAATCCTCGTGCACGGGTAATAGGGTTAGCAAGTACTCAGTAATAAAAACTTTTAAATTATAAATAAATTATTTTTCACTATCTAAATAATTATAAATCAGTTTTATCTTTACCCGATTGCGGCGAAGCCAAAAGGAGGGTTGGTTGATAGTAACATTGCTACTATCAACCAACCCTGATTGATAGTAGCAATGTTGGTACGGCCCCTTCAAGTAGTGCACAACATTGGCCGTCAGAGCTATATGAATAACAAGACAATTCAAAATACTTTGAGATTTTTTTGTGTTCCGTACAAATGTTAATGTGATATGATTATAGGTTCCGTAAAAAAAAAATTAAAAAACGGATCCCTTATAGAATTACTTGTGCGTCTGTCTGTCTGTCCGTCTGTCACAGCCAATTTCAAATGATGCTGCTCCCATAATTTTGATCGAACCTCACAAGTGCGGTTGATCATCAATTCTTTCATTCAAGTTTTTTCTCTCTCATGAATAATTTCAAATTTAAAATTAAATTATGTGGTATCGATATTTTTTATTGACTAGCTTTTTCTAACCCTATTGTCAAAAATTTCAATAATTACGAACAGCTTACGAAATACTTAAATAATAAGAAATATAAGCATAAATTACTATGTTGTCCATTTATAATAAAATGGGAAGGATTGCACTCAATTTCCAGACAAAAATTTATTATGTGTACCTATAAAAATCTGTGATTTCAAGTGAAAAATATGTGCTCACCTGTGAAAGCTAATAGTTTTGTCACAATTTTCTTTATAAATTCCATCGGGATTTGCATCTCTGTACTATGTAATTTGATGGCATCTTACTTATAAATAATAATGTGGAAATGATTTTTTTATTTTTATTTTTACCTTTTAGACAATTCGACTTCAAATGCACTCTAGCCGATATGTTTACATTAGCTGTTTAATACGACAAAATTTAAATTACATTATCTAAGGACATTGACTTCTGATCTCGCGACTTTTTTATTTAGCAGTGTCTAGAAACGTAGCGGAAGGCAAAATGCCTTCCGCTACAATTCAAAACAGTGTATGTTTTGGAGCCTTCATCGCGGAATCTATAAATTCTTCCTATATCTTTAAAACTCAAAGAGTTAAAAAAAAATATAAAACATTCCGAAATAAATTCTTTACTGTCAATAAAAAAATTTTTTTATATGATCACTACAGGAAGTAAACGTCAATTTAAAAAAAAAAGTTTACCGTAGGTACCTATCTAGTATCTGCCTAACATAATATGTCAAATGTTTTTATATTTTTCTTTGTTTATTTTTGTATTTTATTTAGTAAAATAAGCTGTAGAAAAATTATTGTATGCAACGTTATATAAGCACGACAAAAAATGCTTGATGGCGTCTCCTTGCGATGCTCGCCAAGGCTCGATCGACAACTGTTGTATAAAATACTATTGTAATAAAGTTAAATAGAAAAAATTTAATGGTCAAATCCATGTTTTAGCCAAAAAAGATGTAAAGGAGTTGGATTTGGACAGTACGAGATGGAAGGGATTGGTTGCACCACAGACAAGAGTCTGTTTAAAATAAAAATAAAAAGAGGAAGTGGTTAACTGATGTCTGTTTTTCGGAAGGGACGTAAAAAGTCTTTGTGACCGGCTGTCGTTATCGAATTGTAGTACTAGCTTTGTCAAACTGAATACTCGAGAAATCGGACACTGGAGCATAGATGAAAAAAAAAAATACGCACGAAACAAAAACGAAAATTAAGATTGTTTTCCATTTTTCTGTATGAGTACCATTATTCACATCCAAACATAAATGGCACATGTATATAGATTTGCACAAACTTAACCAATTGAGTACTAAATCATTATTTCATATTCAAGAATCAATGAATTTGATAAACGCAAACATAAAGATTTTAGTAAAGGATACGTGTAGTGATTACCATTGTCGACTTTTCTTTATTTTAAAGATGGAGTAAATTTAAAGTTTTAAACAATTAAATCAATTATATATAAGGCATTATATAATATATATACAAACAATTACTATAATACCACAAACCGAAACATAATAAAAAAAAAAAAAACTAAAGAATCTAACATTTCGTCCGCGCGATAATCCTTCCCTATTCGACTTTAATATAATACCTACAGCGAAATCGATTTAAAAGCGACGCGATTTCCATGTAATCTGGATGCGTTTTCAGCAAATTCAATAGTTCGATTCTCCTCTCGGTGAGTGAGCTGCGAGTCGGGATTTAGCTGTAGCCAGTGTTATAGATTAGTTCATATTTCAAATGAAACAGCGCACTAGAGTATTAGTGGAAAGGTTTTCTTTCTTTTTTGCTGATAGGCTAGCATAATGATGCGCGGTTATTTTCCAAACAGCTAGGTGGTCTAGCGGTAGTACTTATCACTAAAGATAGAGGCCACCCAAGGGCGGATCCAGCTTTGGTGCCAGTGGGGGGTCACAAGAAGCTATAATTTAATTTTTAAGTAAAAAGTAGGTATTTTATTAGTAGTGTGAATACTTAATGTATGTAGGAGTTCATAGTCCAAAAATTAATACCCTTTACAATGTTTCTTTGTTTTAACTATTGTAGCTACTTTGACTCTACACTCTGCGTCACGGGATCTTGTAAGGCGGACTTATTGCTTTCCAGTGTTCAAAGTTAAAAATAAATATTTTAATATTTAATTAATAGAGATCAAGTATTTTATTTTGAACCCATACCTCCAACAATGTACTTAAAAATACCTATATTTAAATAACAAAATCAATTTTTCTTTTACGTCTTCTCCCGAAACGCGTTATCACTTATCTACTTCAATGGGTACGTTTTTATTAACGTGGTAAAGTGCCAGTCCGGTTAGCCGTTCTTTAACCATTGAAGCTCTTTTAGCCATGATTTGATTTTTGTAACGTAGAGAAGGATCTATCCGCTTCGCTATACTACAGGTAGTGTAGCCATTATACATACTAATTTACCTATATAAGGATACATTTCGCAATTTAAAATAAGGTTATAAATCGACTGCGGTATGTCCTGACTCCGCTGCCACTACACCATCCCCAGTGAAGTGGCAGCGGAATCAGGACGAACCCAGCCCAGGGGACATGACCCCCATGACCACCTCTGAATCCGCTCTTGCAGCCGCCCAACTCCGTCATAGCTGATGCCACACACACACACACACACGTCCTATATCCCTTATTGGGCAGAAAGAACATTTTGGGTTTGCATACAAAGCCAAGGACCGTCGCTGCACAGCCTACTATTAAACCCGGAACGTGATAGAGAATATATATTAAAAAAAAACATTTTTAACCGACTTCAAAAAAGAAGGTTATCAAGACTAGGAATTTTTTTTTGGAAATATGTTCCGCGATTACTCAACAAAGATGCCTAGACCATTTGAGAAAATTCTTTTTTGTTTGTAAGAAGCATACTTGTCAGGTGGTTTCGTAGAAATTATATCAAAAACGGTTGTGTAGTTTGGTGTTGAAGTCGGTATTTTGTTTAAAAAAAAAATATTTCATACATAAACAAAATCTCAAATCTTACAAGTTCACCTTATAATAATAGCTTAATTTAGCTAGGTAAACCTACGTCACTAGTAGCAATTTCGTGTTTAATGACTGGTTCCACACAATTTGTCTGAGGGCCGTTTATTAGATGCGATGTTGACTACGAAATAGAGTAATTATCCTTTCTATGTAGGCGCGAACAGACGCCAGAATTGCCGAATTGTCCTTTGATTGGATCGGTTATTGAACGAAAAGGTTCTTCATCCCTGGTAGATACCAGAGAACCTTTCTTTAACCTATTTTTTCTTTACATAGGCTGTATCTACCTAAAATAAAAAACCTGCCAAAGTCGAATTGAACTCGCGTGGAGAGGGTTCCGTACAATGCCAAAGATTTTCCGTATGTGAACATATTATTATATTGAGTTTACCACTTTATTTTCAATTGATAGAATTCTTATATTATTTTTCCTGAAAAGCAATAAACTATATTTTGTATCTTTCCAAAATATTAGGCTCAGTAGTTTCGGAGATCATGGGGGGAAATGGTCAATTTGAGTCTTCTTTCATGAATAAAACCAAAACTATTAATTTAACAATGATAACAATTATACAACAAAATATATTTGTAACCCTCATAACGAGCCCTTTCATTTGATATATGACACAGTAAGGCGTGCAATTTTTTTTATTAAATTTCCTAATTTGTCCTTCGAAAATGACCCTTATTTAAAAAACATATTTATTTATCCTGTAATCTACGAGTACAAGCAATGAACTATATTCTTGAAATTAACAAAGAAGGTGTGACCCAAAGGTCACTTTTAGTGTATGCGTGAGCGCATAAAATAAAAAGGGAATCAAAATAGTAGCGGGTTGCTAGCCGCACATGGTTCAGACGTCAACCAAGGAAGGTTGCTGACGTCGGGCGGGGCGGTCGTAAGACTTTTGACACAAATGTATTCCCAAAGAGGGGTCACGTCAGGCGTAATAACAAAAATCGTCTGATTTTTTTTTTCTCGATTTCGCATGGTCTTTGGCATTCATGCTTGGGTGACCATCAACATGCATAGCATATTTGGAAAAGGAAACACAGGAAAGTGCACTCCGGGCTCCTAAGCAGCACTGTTGAGGATACAACATGAAAGGCGCTTACGCTTAGATGAAAAATAAACTCTAAAACATGTTCGACATGAATTTTAAACTGTTTACAAAATGTTTATGAAGTGATAATGTAAGGGCGTGTTTGGACCACACGCGCACGCCTAACACAGTAGCACATGCCTAGCGCATGCCAAGTGAACTACTAACGCATTGAAATTTTTAAAAGTTGTTGCATATAATTTGAGTCCTATTACACACATCAATACAAATGAAATTGCATTACCGAAGTCAACACGCGCAAGCTTCGCCTACGCCACGCGCTCACATTGCCTTCGCTTCGCTTCCGCCTTGCCTCCGCCTTGCAGCCCTTGCCCCGACTAGACTTCGGTAAATGCAATTTGAATTGTATTGATGTGTAAAATTATATGCAACAAATTCAAACCGCGCTTGTCGTGCGCAAGGCGCGGGCTTGACATGCGCGTGGTCTGAACGCGCCCTTATAAGTCGTTCCATAATATTATTATAAACTTATACCAATCTATGGTAGGAAAATAAGGCAGTTTAAATTCTCATTAAAAAACTTAATCCAATTTAAACGAGTCAAAGAGCATGCCAAGTTTGTTTGCAAAGTTAAGCAAAGTTTCACTTAAATTGGCCGATAGATTAAAATTAAACTCGCACCTACAAAGGCGATTAAGAAAAGGCGAGCTACTTAATTATAAATCAAATCTAAACTTAACAGCTCCAAAGTATAAAAACAATTAAATGTTTCTCGTATCGGACTTCTTCATAGCTAATAATTATTCGTGTCATACGAATATAATAATAATATACAAACATTCGTGCTGCGTGCCCCTTTTGGTCTCGTTAAAATAAACAACAAAATACTTACTCAGGTATTTAAAAACATCGTAAAAAATGAATAAATATATAGGGACAAATGACACTGATTGAGCTAGCCCCAAAGTAAGTTTTTTAATTTGGTTGGGTTATGAGATACTAAGTCAACAATACCATATTTTATAATAAATACATACATAGATGAACACCCAAGACCCAGGACAATTTGAAAAGGAACATTTTATAACTTGCCCTAGCTGGGAATTGGACCCAGAACCTTCGGATTGGCAGTATAGCGTGTTAACCATTACGCCACGGAGGGCGTCATTATACAAGACTGAATCTATTTATACTAAGGCAATGGATAAATGGCCTCAACTTGTGTTATCTCAATCTGTTATTTGGCTGTGCAAACTTTTTTAATAGTTACTTATTTTTATCGAGTGTATTAAATAGCTAATACTGGTATCACATTTTTCGAGCTGCTAAAAGGCATCTAACGTAGCTTGCTAACTATTAGATGTTAGATTAGAAACTACTTAGTATTCACCGCAAGCAAATGTAGTTAAAAATGAGCGTACATGCGTACAAACTCTCCTTGCCTTATGATAGAACCATAGATAAGAATATTTAGGTACAGACATATTATATACTGTCACGAGAGTGGGTTGGGGATAGGAAAGGAAACAACAATCCTATGGAATGGTGCCTTTATTTACAACACAAGCAGTACTCACAATAGACAGCGTCAGTCCTCTTTGCACTTCAACTGTTACTTCACTGTCAGGCCCGCGGAAACGTCACTGCACTGACACGCGCGCGGAAACGTCACTGCACTGTCACACGCGCGGAAACGTCACTGCACTGTCACACGCGCGGACTTCACTGCACTGAACACTTCACTTTACTCACTGTTTCACTTTACTAACTACTATTATTTTCTCTTTTTCTTCCTTCTCCGGATTCCACTTTCCAACTAAACTGCCTTAGGCGGCGCCTTGTTCCGTTTATATACCCCCCGAATTCGAACAAAATCGCAATAATGTTCCAAACTCAAATTACTAATTTTCTATCGCCTTCTCTCTCACTCATTTTCTGTCCCGTATTTTGTTTCCATTTAGTCTAGTATTATCTAGAAACTTCTTATAAAACTTTAAAACACTATAAGTGGCTGTGATGAGAACCAGCGGTCTCTGGATTCACAGTCCATCGCTTAGACAACTAGGACAATCGAGTTCTGACACTGTTGACGAAATTTTTGCTTCAGTTGAATTCTTTTTGTTCGAATTCGTGACGTTGACAATGTCATTCATCTCCTTACACGACAATACTAAGCTAGCAAAGGAATCCTACATGCGAAGCCAAAACTTATGAAACAAAGACCTACCATTCAAAATTATTATAAATTTGGTGTTTTTACTACATAGAATGTTATTTTTTTTTCAGAACTAATGCAAAGAAAACCCAGACATGCCACTAGAAAACAAAGTTAACTCAGTATAAACCGTACAAACCAAGCACTCTTAGATATTGCAAAAGCAGGTAGACGCTAGATAAAGATAAGTGTACATAGTTTATTGTAGCCAGTTCAAAAGAGGCTACGGAGGGAAATAAATACAATTTGCGAGTGGGATTGCCGCAAAGTACGTAACGATACCCGTATAGTTGCAATCGATTCTCGGGGGGACTCGTCTTTTAGTGTTCAGTGCCGAGGCTGAGAAGTGTGTGGAAAGCGTACCTAAGTTAGCTCTAACCGAGTAAAAGTGCATTATACTGACAAAGTCACTATAATACTCTTTAAGCCTATTCAACTAGTCCGGTGAATTTCAGAATATCTCAGATCTTTCCTTGATGCTAGTGTAGGAGAAAAATTGGCATCCCTCTATTGCCTTTCACAATCTGCGTGGAGAAAGAAGCATTTAGTACATTCTATAATTTTTCTCCGTACGAGTAGTTCTTAGTTGAGAATCTGAATCATTTCAATAGGCGAAGCGGCTAGAAACCATCGCTATTTCGATTTCCTTTTTCCATTTTTTCTCGCCCACCAATGCGCTAAGCGTGACCTTTATTTAATTGACATGATATTTTTAACAACACGTAAATATGAGGTATATTTTTTAAAGAAGAAACTAAAAACCTTAATTTGCTGTCAGTGTTGTACTTAATTTATAAAAAATAATATTGTAAGTTATTTTGTGATAATAAATAAATCAATCAATCAAAATCAATAAACGAAATATCCTGTTTTAAACTCTTCACTACTTTGGGTTCAGCCCGAACAATGAACTCAAATCGCGGCAGATTTATTGAGATGTTTCAAAACCACGTTATCCCATTTGCCTCTTAACTAAAAACATGCAAATCTGCTATAAGGAAAAAAGGAGGTTAGGCATGCGGAAAATTCGATTTTCGTTCTGTCACCCCACTTGAATAATAGATAAATCCAAGTGAGGTAAGAGAGCTTCAGAGTCATTTTACAAGAAATCAAAGTGTCATTCGTTTAATCGGCAAAAGAAAGCGGCAGATAGAACAGGGATTTTTTTAAAGTCTTATATGTTTAAAGTCTCCTTTTTTTGTATATAAACCAACATACTTACCTACCTACTACTACTTTAGATTAAACGTTTTCTAGGAAATTAAATATTTAGCTTATAATATTTTAATAAATATTAAGTATTATTAAGTTTTTTGGAACGAATCGCGCGTTGCGAAAGGGAGTCGCAAAAAATTAAGACCAAAAGTTGTAACGACACGTTTTGTTCATTAAAATTTATGAAGATAATAAAAACTTGATTTTAGAACGCAGAAAGGGGTTTGAATGTAATTTAGACCTATTTATATTTATATTTTACTTCGTTCCATCCGGGTGACCCTTGACACCTCTCAAGTTTTTTTGTATTTTCGTGTGTGTGATTTTTCGGGTTGCCTAAAGACATCTGACATAGCTTTACGACTGCTATACCATGATGACAGCCGAGACCAACGGTTTATACGTGCCCTCCGAAGCACGGAAAAAGTCGAGAAATTTTTATGCCACTTGTGGTGACCTATCTAAGTGCGGACCACGACCGGTGTCTCTTTACTCGCGAAAGTGAAGCCGCGCAGTAATGCTCACTCCCGTCGGATCACTCAACTCCTCAAATATTTTAATAAGTAAAACTAGCATCCCTAGTTACGTTTGTAAAAACAAGTATGAGAACCATTGCTATTCTAAAAAACTGGCCAAGTAGCACGAAGGGTTCCATAAAATTATCTATAAAAAAAATCACGATTGTTGCATTAGAGCCCCACTTAAACATTTATTTTAATTCCGCTTTTAGTATGTTATAGCGGCAACAGAAATACATCATCTGTGAAAATTTCAACTGTCTAGCTATCACGGTTCATGAGAAAGACGGTATCAGCCTAGTGGCAGACAGACGGACGGACAGACGGACAGCGTAGTCTTAGTAATAGGGTCCCGTTTTGGGTATGAAACCCTAAAAAATAAAAAAATTTCGATCACTGAATAATGTTGTGATGTGTGCACAGAATATGCATCAACAAAATTAGTTTTTGGTAAATGTCAATTTAAGTGTAATTTAACGTTAACTCCGCTATTTTAAAAACCTGAGCAAACCAAGGAATGTCCACGAGGTGCTATTTTGCCATCAATATAGATGTCCCTTATAAATTGTATCTAATAACGCACACGAAGTAATAAAACTACCTACCCCGGACAAAATTGCCAGACAGACCAGACAAAAAAAAATACGCGGGTGTCCCGGAAAAATGTAGAACTGACGTGACTAGGTGGATCGCACACGGCAGACTTTAGTCCGCTGCAATAAGCAGAGCGTTAAGGCTGTGCATTGCTCTCGACATGTCAGTGTTCACAGTCATGACCTAAGAGATAAATGTCCCCGTGCGTCGCGTCCGCTGCAAATACTCGACGCACATCTTTTAACGATTTAAATATTTTTGTCCTCCACGAAAAAAAATCCCCTTGATTGCGCGGATCTTCAAACTACATTATTGAGAGCTCCATAAACCCATAAGCGACGTCACTTCGTTTTACAGCATGTAAGCGCCGCCGGCGTCGGAAACTCATTTGCCCCTCAGATACTTACAACCTACCTACGTGCCTTCACATTACCAGCCATAAAAGTCGAGATCGTTCTGAATGCAGAATCGTACACCCCCACGTACGCTTACAAAATTTTGGCTTAGCAAACATTAAATACATCTGCAAAATGACTTACACTCGTGAACGTGAAATGATTTATGTATTTGCAAAAGTCATATATTAAGCATGCTTCAATTAAAATACGATCCAATTTGATTTTAAATTAATTGTAACATACTCACATTGAATGAATTCAAACAGTTCTATTTTCGATATTTCATATTCGGTAAGATAAACGAATTTATATAATGAACGAGTATTTTTAAGGTTGGGCTCATATTGACAACAGCCAGCCATAAAAATAGTTGTATAGGAATAGCTAAAAATGAAATAGATTACAAAATAGGGATTACCATACAACGGTGCAATTCCGCCAGTCTTTACGGCGGCACTGTAAACGTTGCAGCAGGGTAAATAAACAGGCCAAATGCAAGTCGGACTCGCGCACGAAGGGTAGGTCACGAAGGGTAGCTAACCTTACCACTATAAATAACATTTGTTGTTAGGGAGATCCATTTAAATACTTTTTTTCTATTTTTAGTATTTGTTGTTATAGTGGCAACCGAAATACATCATCTGTAAAAATTTCATCAATCTAGCTATCACGGTTCATGAGATACAGCCTGGTGACAGACAGACGTACATTGGAGTCTTAGTAATAGGGTCTCGTTTTTACGTATGTTATACAATCCCACATAAGAATTGATTTCTATAATTTGGTTTTCGCTTTTTATTATATATTGATATAAAAATTTAGTTTTTGAAATAATCCACGCGAAAGCTTTATGGTCTTTTTACACCGTTAACGCTTTAGGTACATTAGGTACTTTTAATTCATTTAATATGTTTTTTCGATTTGGTACAGTTATCATTATTTGATTTAGAGTTTTTAGTTTATTAAAAAACTGTTTCTCGGAAATGTCTTTTACTTATGTATACATTATAAATATTAGCGGGATGGAGCAAATCTTTTAATTTAATTTAAAATAAAAAGAAAAATGCATTTGACGTATCAGAACTTTTTATCGGCTTGACCCGTTGATTGAAACAAAAATAGGGCTTGACAAACCGAAACAATATCGAGACTTGACTTATTATTACCAAAACAAGCGGTTAAAACACGCTTGACCAATTGGAACTTTGGATACAAAAGACCATTTACGAAGTTCCATTGTAGACTGAAATTTCACGCTAAGTGCTCCGACGCCAACAAATCTGAGCTCAAAGAATTGCACATTCCCTGAATTCATTCAAATAAGTTGGCTTCTTGTGGGGAATGCTCGTTCCTACCGTGAAATGGCTGAGTGTACATTTCTCTTCATACCGTAATCTGGAAACCCCACTTTGTTGATAGAATTGTATCAAGCAAACAGGATTTACGTTTAGAAAACGTGTAAAATTTTTAAAATGTGCTAATCAAGACGTTTCATTTGATACCCCACAAGGTACAAAAACAAAAAAAACTTACTCTTTTAGTTAAATACATTTTTGCATACAAATTGTTGCCTTTGTCATCGGGACAATAATGACGAATCGATTGATTTATAATTTGTGAAAATTGGTCACATACATACATACATAGACTGTTAAACTCATTACCTTTTCTCTTGGCTTTGCCGTAGTCGGGTAAAAAGCGGAAAGGCCGGATCGTATAAACAGGCTGAAAAAAGCAAACAAAAACAAAAACTTGTGACAGAGCGCTATAGGTAGGTTAAGGTTGCGGCGGGGTGGCCCTTGGGCCACCCCAAGCCGCACAACATGAATGTATAGTGTAAACTAAAAATATAACAATTTTACGATATAACCAACCATTTCATGAAGTGACACGGTAAATTCATGAAATGGTCGAAATTATTTGATCATATCGAGAAACAATTTCTTATCATTGATCCGCCCAATCCACATCACGATGTGGCCAGTAGCCAGTGCAACATTTTATGAAATGCGACCATTTCATGAAATTCTCGATCATTTAATGAAGAGATTAAATTTACGATATGGCTACGACACATGCATACTGACAAGTCTTTATCCCTTTACGAGTTATGGTAGAGTCGAGGGCAATTTTTGTAGATGTTTAAAATAAGTACGAGTAAAAAAGTGACGAACAGTTTTATAGTTAACTAGTTAATAAAATAAATAAATATATAGGGACAAATCACACAGATTGAGCTAGACCTAAAGTAAGCTTAGGTTTGTGTTATGGGAGACTTACCCAACGATAATATGTATATCGGAGCGTCAGGATGAAAGGGCTCTACGATATCAGACAATTCAATTTTGGGCGTAAATAGAAGGTGCACGCACACGAGTATAAAGTTTATTCAAACACACGTTCACAACTTATTAAGTGGTAACGATATTTCGTAAAGTTCATAAAAATCACTATAGATAGGTAATAACTACGATAATATGAAATCTTATTCATAGTCTATAAAGTTCCTCACACATAGGACCAAATCACTCAAAACGGTAACGAATACGCGGGTCGCAAGCAGTTACACACAACGTGGCATCTGGCTAACCGTACTCATTAGAATGTGTGCTTTTCAGCACCCATGCCCAAGCTTAGAACAAAGGAAACCATAGTCATAATTAATTTAATGCTTCGACCCACAGCTACGTTCGACAGTACCTGTGACTGCCCCGTTTTTCTAGGTATTACGAACAAGGACTCCCTTCTGTCCAAACTTCGATAAGACTTAACTTTACTTGTTACTTGACTTAAGATTAAATGTTGTTAACGTAAACATTCACCTAGGAATGCATGTCGGTCGCGCGGGCGCCGGTTGCTGTACACTTAAAGTTGCCCCGCGCCGACATGTATATATATTTTAAGACAAATACATACATAGATAAACACCCAAGACCCAGGACAATTTGAAAAAGGCCATTTTCCAACGTGCCCTGGCTGGGGATCGAACCCAGAACCTCCGGGTCGGCGAACTAGTGCATTGACCATTACGCAATGGAGGTCGTCAGTTAATTAGTCTAGAGAATAAAATTAATAAAAATATCTACTTACTGTTTTATGCTGCTCTGAATTTTTATCAATTGTTTTGTTTTGCTATTTTAGAGACAGCATCTAAAATAAAAAAAAATTGTGAACATTGAACTGCAGCTGAGAGACGACTATAAAACAGGTACATAGAACAAATGGATTTACATTGTCAATTCGATTTATACAATACTGCTTGCAATAAAGCAAATATTTGCTGAAACCAGCCCCAATTTGCAATGTATTCTCCACACAGAATCCTCAATATCCATGCACATAGCCAGGACACTAACTAAAGCAAACACACAGACAGTGGCGGTGTTAGCAGTGTTAGCTATTGCGCTCCTTGGCAAAACTTTTAGTCGCTTTGTAACCAAACTTATGAACTTATGAATAAGCCTATCCATCGCCTTATAAATATAATAATTTCTCTTTTTAAAAAACATTAAAATCTTTTATTACTGTTATTGAAATAAAGTTGTACTATAATTAATTAAATATGACTTATAAAAAATGCAATAAATATTTTAAAGCATATTCAACTTTCTTTGGCACGTTTTGCTATTCGTGTGTGCTGCCATCTCTGTGTCATCTGTCTGTGTCATCCACAACTCCAGTTTTAAATACTTTCAGGCCATCCAATAGTTTCTATGGCGTTGGGTATGTGTTACATTAGTAATTATATTATCTTTGATAATATTTAGATAAAGTGAATTTATTATACATAAGGATGGATGACAGAAGACTAACTAAAAACACAGAATAGAGACATACAGTATACGCACTCGGCGCTGTCCTTGAAAAAAATACCTACGCCACGCGTGTGCTAGGGCTGCCCGCCTACACTTTCTTGATTGTAATGTGAATGAAAAAGGAAGCGTTAAATAAAAATAAGTGTTATTTTATTTTGAGTTTTAGTAGATTTAATAAAAAAAAACACACATATGCTTATTTATAAATTTGCGACGGAAAAATATTTGCGCTTCGGCTGAGAAGTACGAAAGGCTTTATTATTAAATTTTTATGTGTAAAAAACCGCATTCTGATAATCAGTGAACATACATAAAAAAATCATTTTCGGAAGTCAGTTTAAAATGAAAATTTAGTTATTCCAGCTTGTTCAATCCGGTCAGATCCCTACTTTATAAAGCTCGGAGAAAGTCGTATTAAAAAAATTTTGGTGACCCATCCGATATCCAAGCGCTGCGGTTGTTACTTAACATCAACCATATCATCGCGTGTACTACCTACAGCAATCAAAATCCTAATACAAAATCTTACTTAAAATAAATTATACGTAGGAGTACCTACTTAACGTTAATCTTACAAGAAAGGTAGGTAACATTATAATAATTTTTAATGATGTTCTACATCAATACTAATATATGTAAGTAGATAAGTACCACGTTAGTAAGATATGTAGCCTAGAAAACGACTACCTACCTACTAGTTTTTTTTATCGCGAGGGTAGGTAGGTAAGATACGTCCCTTATGTCACTGTCTTCCACCTTACCCACTAATTTATTTTTAAATTGTGGAAAAAACCGGGTCGACCTCGACAAACGTTCTGCGACCAAATTGCAGACGTTCTAAAAAAAGGTGAAGTAAGGAGTACCTATAACCGGAGAGCATGTATGAAAAGAGTAATGAGTGTTGACGAAGCAAAACAGGTTTGCAAGGATTGTAGCAAGTGGAAATCTGTAGTCTCTGCCTACCCCCATGGGAAACAGGCGTGAAAATATGTATGTATGTATGTATGTATGTTATACATAAAACTCTATAAGCTCAAAATAGATCTAAAAATGAACTCAACTTGAATAAATGTAGAATTTTTTGAATATGTATGTCTAGTCTATCTCAAAGACGTGATAGCGTGACAGTATATGTATGTCTGTCTAGCAATGTGCAATGTACAAAAAAATCTTAAATTATCTCTTTAAGATAGCCTCTAACTGCGCTAACTCCCCCACATCTTTTATAGTCTTCTTTACCCAGAAGTTGGCTAGAAGAAATCGCTTTAGTAATAAGCCCGCTTTTGTCCCTACTATATTTTAAATGTACTTTTGATTATTATCATACTTAGTTGATGCAATATTTTTTTTATCTTAGCTTATCCTACTAGAAGTTACATATACGAGTATTATTAGGTGTAAATTACCTACTGAAAATAAAATGTTACTTAAATCCTGTTTTATGGGTAAGTATAATAATTATGCGCTTATAGTATCCCATACCTGCCCCTATATGCATAGCGCCTTCAACCAAAGCCCTTAGCAGTCACGTAGGTGCACTTTACCCTTATCCCGCTACTAACATACCGACAAACTAAAGATTTATAATATCTGTACAATATTCCGTAAGCTTCTACACGGCAATCTCCCGACGGATATTAAGCGACAAAATTGCAAATGTTGCCAAGTACACATAGCGTTCAAAATGCATTGCAATTCTACAAAATTAAATTTGCGAGTTGAAATTCATACTCTGTGCGAGGATTGGATAAATAAATTTGAAAGGGTGTGATAATTTTGTGCGAAATGTTTGGTTTATTTAAATGTTAACTGGTACGTGCAGTAGTTTTACAATGAATTAAAAGTAAATCGTTTTTGCAAAAAGGTTACAATAATTGTTTTCGACACATTTATTTAAATAAAATGTACCTATAATATAACTCCTTTTACAAAAACATCAAACTGACTTTCATGTACCTCGTCTGGGTAAAACAGAATATACATAGCCGGGTAAGTGCGAGACGGACTCGCGCACGAAGGGTTCTGTACAATTAATTGTTATCTTCAAAAAATCTCGTTTGTTGTATCGGACCCCACTTAAATATTTTTTTATTCTGTTTTTAGTATTTGTTGTTGTAGCGGAAACAGAAATACATCATCTGTGAAAATTTCAACTGTCTAACTATAACGGTTCATGAGATACAGCCTGGTGTCAGACGGATAGCGGAATCTTAGTAATAGGGTCCCGTTTTTACCCTTTGGGTATGGAATCCTAAAAATAAAAATGATATTTATTAATTATTACTTAATATAGAATTCAAATTCAATTAAAATAATATTTATGTACTTATCTACAAAAACGTAAATGTGATAACACCTAAACATGAATTTGCAAATAAACTTTTTAAAAATCACTGCCTACTGAATTCATTGCAACGAAAATTAACTTTGTGAGCCACAGTGTAATAAATACTAGTTGTAAAGTCTATGCAAAGGAAGTGTTCCAATAAAATCGAAAAAGAGAAGTGCACTGGCCATGAAATCTGTCTAGTCTGATAGTAAAACTTTTTATAGTTGAGACTTAAATTACACCCAATAGATTTCCGTTGTCATACGAAGGAAAGAGCAAATTGAGGCGGGGATACGGGTCAGTCCACATTCCATGGGTTTTTTATATTGTATAAAATCCGCCACGACCCACCCACCTCCGTACAACTTATGAGATAATGGGAAACCAATGTCACGTATACAATTAGTAGTGCAGTAATTTTTGTAGACAGTCACTCCGCAACGTTTAATATGATGCCAACTGTTCTTTCTAGCATCGCATCTGACGCCATCGACAGGGTATTGACCCATACGTCTAAAAACCCACGCAAAAATTTTGATCCTTCATAGGTTTGGTATACTGGGGTCCCAAGCATTAGGCTGTGTGGAACTTTGGGTTTTCTATTTTGAAATGATTTTAGATTTATTAAAGCAAAAAAAAACTAATAAAGATTTCGGTAAAAAATTGTAATTTTAAAGAAATAGCAATTATCAAGGGTCATAATTGGTTTCCGACGGTAAAATTATGAACTGGAAAGAAAATATAAGGGTGTAGAAGTTTTCTATACAGAAGATCAAATAAATAAATAAATAAATATATATATATATATATATATATATATATATATATATATATATATATATATATAGCTAGCCCCAAAGTAAGTTATAGACTTGTGTTATGGGATACTAACTCAACGATACTATATTTTATAACAAATACATATATAGATATATGTATTTGTTTGGCCATTTTCTAAATTGCCTTTACCGGGAATCGAACCCGGGACCTCTGGGTGGTGGACTAGCATGGTGACCACTACGCCACGGAGGCCGTCACATGTAAAAGAGAATATAGTGTATTATATCAAATATGATATAATACACTATATTCTCTTTTAAGTTCATAATTTATTGTCGAAAACCAATTATAACCCTGGATAATTGCAATTTCTTAAAACTAACATAATTTTGCCCATATCGGACATGTCGTTTCAAAATAAAACGTAGAATACGTTTGTATTAGAAAGTCTGATTCTGACCAGGGTAAGGGGACTCTTAAGTTGTAGAATAAGCTCTTTGTCACAGTTTTTCTTAGAGACTTCAATATGAAGTTCTTCAAAATGGTTGTGAAAAGATTTTTTCAGACTTGGCAATGAGCGAGCGATGCGACTGGTGGTTGCAGGATTCACTATACTTACGCATGTGGTTCGATGATTACTCGCCTACATTGTTGTTTTAAAAAATCTGACACCAGTGTTTCACGTTCAAGAGTATAGAGTAAAAATTGGTTATTGCTATACGACCCGGCCCATTACTCGTCGTTCTCTCATTTGCTTGTTTCTGAACAAACTCGATGGAAAAACCGTTAAAAGTGTCACTGAACTGGGGTCGGCAACCCTGTAAATGGGAAGCTACGCCAACTGTACAACCCGTTTGTCTCCGATAAATTGGATACTACATTGCAGTGTCATGATGGGGATCTTTTGAAGTTTTATTTTCATCCGTTTACAATGTATCCGGGCATCCTTGACTCCAAATTGCACAATAATATTGGCGTTTTATACATAATACTACAAGTTTATGCATTAGGTATTTGTTTATGACTATATGAGCTGTGCTCACGTGGTTGAAGGGTGTTTGACAATCCCACAGAAACTACACATTGTTCAGGATAAAAGGCTATGTAAATCTAGCTAGGCTATTTACGTAAGTTTTTCCCAAAATCAGATACCCTCGTGGATCCGTTTTATTAGAATTATTGTTATTCCGGTCAGATCTCAGAAATAATAATTAAATATTATATTCCGGTCGGATCCCCAAATATATTTTTGGTACAGTCAGCAACAAATTGTTTGTTGATCTACTGGAATCTAGTGACAATTTAAATTTCAACCTGGTCAGCGTAGACGGACATATATTATACATAC
This sequence comes from Acrobasis suavella, assembly GCA_943193695.1. Lineage (NCBI taxonomy): Eukaryota > Metazoa > Arthropoda > Insecta > Lepidoptera > Pyralidae > Acrobasis > Acrobasis suavella. The sequence goes on from OW971928.1 coordinate 40,662,575, forward strand.
AAACTTTCGCACTTATAATATTAGTAAGACGCTCATTGTTTGCCCTTAGTGACAGTGTACATTGAGCGTAACAATAAAGGCATCAGCATCTGCCATCTGCATTCACGTTTTATTAATGTAGTTAGCCTTTAAAACATTGAAAACTATCGGGAGAGTCGGTAAAACTAGCACATGTGTATCTGATTTATTTTCACCCGCATTACATTTTTTGCTTCCCGAAAGTTGCAATCATGTTATAGGATAATTATTATGGATGTACACTGAGTAAAAATATATAATTTAGTCCTAGATTATCCAAAAATAAGCTATCCAATTTTTTCGTTTAGCAATAAATATTCACAAACTTCGAAGTTTCGGGGTGGGGGTGATTAACGTCACCTTTGGTTAAAAATAGTAGCTGATCGTGACGTCACAAGAAATTTAAATGCGCTTTATCTTCATCATTATTTGCTTATCAGAGAAAAGAAAAAAAAACGCTATATTTATAATAATCTATGTAATGAGTCAAAAAATTATTTCGTCGTATGTATTAAATTAAGTACTTATATATGTTACGTTCGCGCCTGGATGAGAGAAGGGCTGGATCGAGATTGGTGGCGTCGTTGAGCAAGAGACGCCTGTGCTAAGCATTGGCTGGAAGAGTGGCTGACATGATGCCAAGAGTAGATAAAGAAAAATAATTATAGTAGCCTTAAGTAATAGTTATCAGTAACTCGAGAAGATAACAAATATATCAGATAATAAGGATTTATTATATTTATGCTGCTCTATAAATACAAACTTTCTCATTCAGCCAGATTAGCGTGACGAATGTCTTCAGATAGCGTTCATGCAACTGTTTGTATCAAACTTATTCACATTTATATAAACAAGGTCGGTCGGTCACAATAAATGTGAGTTATACAATCAAACAGGAAGGCAGATATACGTCCCGGAAGACTTCATTTTATACTAATGATGAGTATCAAAAACTCGTGTCTAAATGAATTAAAAGTTCAGGATATCTTTGTCAAATAAAAAGTCAATAAGACTTTATAATGCCATTTTCCTTAAAACTTTTCTACCCAAGGGTAGCTATCGAAAATTGTTTGCTTGTTTGAGAAGAACTGAAAGTACTTTGAAAACGACCAACTTTGTATCTGTAGGGAGTAAACAAATTACATACATTGTATGTCACTCAATGTAACGTAAATAGCCGACATAAAACATTTTAACATGAAGTCCTCAAATTTTAAACAAAGTTGTTTAATAAATACTACCTTGACTTTTGGTGGCTAGTATAACTCTCATATTTATAAATCGGCTAATTGCATAATAAGTTATATAATAGTGAGCATGCTACCAATGTATGGAGGACAGACTTTTAAACGCAATGGACAGAAAAAAAAACAATGCTCCTTAAATCAGAGGGTTCAGATTTTTATGAGTAGGCATAATTTTATTGTTCTGAGCTTTGCAGTTTTTATGTATTTACAACTATTTTGGCAACCAGGCCTACGGCCCAACTAATGGTAACCTTATTTATTTTTTGTCAAGTAAAGAAGTGACTCAGGCCGTCAGAATGTTGAGGACTTCTGGCTTTATCATACGATAAAATTCCTTTATTTTTGATGAGGGAAGTTTAATGTACCTATTTTGCTCATCAGATGAATTCTTAGGTTACATTTAAATTCCGGGCCAAAGTCATAACGAACGAGGATGTAAGGCCGCAATTAATATAAACCCTGTATAAATCACAAATATTTTTGTCGCAAAATGGCTCAGAAGCTTTGCCGTGTTCCAGTTTTATGTAGTACTCGTATGTTGTGACGAGTGCAGATGTAAGTATGTACAGTGTTACACGAATGAGGCCCTATTAACGCTAAGAACCTCTACATTTTATTTTTAATACCTAAAACTAAGTAACCAACTAAGTAAGAGCCGATCGAGGGTATGAACGAGATTAAGAATTATATTAGTAGGTGATGCGACTTGCAATTCATCACTATTGTGATTCATTGTGTCCACGCTTTTTTGCAGAGGTCAGACGGCAGTCGCTCTGTGTTAAAACTAGAAACATCGTCAAACACTTAGGTTTTTTGGACCCCGGGTTCTCAAGCGTTACCGCTGAGGATGCAACCGGGAATACGCTCGGATGACGATCACGAGCTGTTGCGTGTAGATATCGCGTGCTCATGAAAACGAGCAACTCATGAAGTCTCCAGTAAAAAACAACCTTGACTTCTATCTGAAATCCATATTTTTATTTATCACTGCCATCGTTCCTTTTGATGTCGTTGATGGAAATGTAAAGTGTAATATAAAATATAATAAGATGAAACCTGAATACATTTGGCCTTATTTTATGGCTTATATTCTGTGATATGGAGATTGTAATAGAGGAGAGACCGTAAAATGAACGCAGGCTTTATTTATCTGAAATAACTTCGATAGGAGAATTGATGCTATTTCCCTCACAAAATGCTTTTAGATACTTATGGCACTTTATTGAGTAGCTGGAGAGTTTGTGTTTATCCAAAATAAAAATATTATTTACGGTATTATTCCATTTATGTTGTTTTTTTTTTTACTGACTCGTACTGTCCCCATTTTGGAAAAAGAGTCTCTACCATCCTGGTGGTCGACTCGCCAGCGTTTTTTTTTGTCGCTTTCCTGGACAATGATGACCATCTTCAGGCAATCAATCAATTTTAACCAAATTGCAATCCTAACTTATCTTACTCGTGTATTCTGCCAATACTTGTGACAGTTTTATAATAGTTATAAATGTTAAAAAACAACTTAAATTAACTACATTAAAGGCACTTGTAGGTATTATACAATAAAATTCTTCTATTTTAGTAAAATCTGTTCATTTATTTAAAACTAAAATTAATTAAATAACTTTTATACAGATCTGTAATAAAAAAAATTCAACGATTTTTTTCAGTTTTATCGTAAACACAGTTGTTCTTATATGAATCATTTTGCATAATTGAACTTGATTTAACTTCACATTTATATCAAGTTACTCGATATAACATTCATATCGAGTTCAATTATTCAGAGACTAAGCAATTTATTATGGGCCAGAAGTTCGGAGAAATGTCTTTGTACCATGTCAAATTCCAGACGGGACTTGACGTAAATTAGTTCCAATGAAGTGATAGTCGGTTCAGTATTTATAGTTTAGTTATAGTTATAAACCTACTTATCTAACACCCTAAAACTATTCCTAGAAGTATTATAATTCTATAAAAAATAATAATTTTATCATACGTACATGAAACATACATCGCGAAATACGAGTAAAAAAAATAACCAAAATCTGCCTTTTTTATGAGTAATTTAGAGCCAATATCAGAATTTTAAGGCTTTTAGCTCAGACTATGAAGAATATTTTAATATTCTTATATCATATAACACCGAGAAACATTCTCTACATTCGTCAAAAGTAGTTATAGGACTAATCCTGATATATACTAAAAAAATTGTTGCATAAGTACGTAACTCCTTTATATTCACGGGTATTTTCACCCCGGTTTTATTTGCCTGGGGATACAAATCCTACACGTATAGGCCATTTGGAGAAGTTGATGTAATGTGGCGCTCCCGCCAAAACCCATTCCTGAATACACCTATGAAAGGTGTACCCTTGAATAGGTTTCGACAGGAGAAAAATCTATTGCAAGAAAAAGGGAAAGGTGTATGGGTTATGAAATGAGATTGGGATGGACTGATGCCGGGATATTGCAATAGCAACGACACCTGTCTGTGGTGGCTTGCCGTCCACTAGATGGACCCCTCAAACGCGCCAGCAATAGTAGCCGGCAAATTAGCAACCCGGTGCAAGCGACTCAGGGGTGTCGAGAAGTGTGCTGCGCTTTCTCCGAAGTTAATCGCGGCGTTATGCCCTTTAACACTTCCACCCCTGAAGCAACAGCTCTAAGTATTATTATTATAAAATTTTATAAGTTTTTATAGTTTAAATTTAATTTTAATATATTATTGGTAAATTGTTTTATAGAAAAAAAGTAATATATTTTTAAAATTTCACCATAATCACATTGAATCTATCACAAACTAATTAAATACTGAACTTTATAAGACAATTTTATAAATAAAACTAATGAAATGTTCAAGCCTGCCTCAATAAATTGTGGACAAAAATACCTTTTTTATCCTGAATTTGCATCTAATCCCATACTCAAAAGTCAGGAGATACTCGGAGTCGCTCATTGGAATTCGAAAAATGTTTCGGGCAGAAATGGCATTGAGGGTATTGTGAAAAATCAATTTTCCGAGGGATGGAGGGGCAATGATCCAGAAAGGAGCATTTGAAGTCGCCATTCTGCCATCTACTAGCGAATATATAATTCAGAATTCAATTTCTGGAGAGCTGTTCCACAGTTTTCATTCGATAATAGGATCGGGTCTTATAATTAAATTAATCGATTACACGTTTGTGGTGGCCATATTGGTCTTGAATTGTCTATTGTAGTTGGATGTTTTGGAGAAAATAGTTATTTTGGGCGCGTTTGTAATTTTACTTCTTTTTAGAGAGAAATTGTAAGGTGGTTTCTCCTATTGCCTTATACACCGAGGTATTATCTAGCGAAGATCTGGAATAATTTAAGGAGACATGCAAAATACTTCACCGACAAGAACCTTTTAGTTCTTAAATTTATGTTGTGTTATGTAAATTCTTTGTTCAAAAAGGACACAACACAAATGCAAAAGAAAAAAATACAAATTTATTGATTAACATGATTTTTTTTATTTACCTGTATGATGAGATGTTATTTTAACAAAAAGGTTTCAAAGTAAAAATTTTAAATCATCTTTAATTATTATTAAGGGGTCTGATATCCCAGGAAATTTACACCCATCTGTGTTCATAAAAAACTACAAAACTCATTTCACTTACAAAAAAAGCAATAATGAGATGAGAGTATTATGCGAACTCAAATGTAAATGAAATATCAGCTTAATCTAGCGAGCCATCTGAGTTCAATATTCACAGAGAATGCGGTGATTAATTAGTTCGTGGTCTCGAAAAGTATCCAGCTAACTCTAGGACTGCATAAATAAACAGCACCTACTTTATCCCAAATCTCGCAAGGGTTTATGTGCTTCTTTGTATTGAAATCTTATTGAAACCGTCTTAGTTTAATATTTACAGAGAACGCGGTCATTAGTTGGTGGTCTCGAAAAGTATCTAGCTAACTATAGCATTTTTATCTTTAGAACTTAGGAAAACCATTTTAGTTTAATATTTACAGATAATTCGGTTATTAGTTATCGGTCTCAAAAAATATTCAGCTAACTCTAGCACGGCAATAATAAACATCGCCTACTTTATCCCAAATCGCGCAAGGGTTTCTTCGCTATCGTGAATTCTTTATAGTCTCGATAAATGATCTGAACATCCGTGTAGAATTGCCTCTGAATTCGAGGAAAAGAGGTAGTGTATTTGATGGGATATGGTATGGCACTTTGATTATTAGTTATTCGATTTATGATACTTTACTATTGAAAATAGTTTTATAAAGAATGATGTAATTTTGAGACTCAAGGAAACATATTTGTAATAAAATTGAAAATAATGGAACGATGAATGACATATACGATACTGGGATAATATGTTGGCAAATATTATTTTCCTTTTCGTTCTTCGATCAGTCGTAGCTTAATTTGCGTTAATTTTGTGTAGATATAACCTCAAATATTTTTAATAAGATTAATTTATTACAAAATTTTTGAGATTGTATTTATACAAAATTAAAGGTTGGTTTCAGAAATCGAATTCCTCGATATGATAATTCCATGTGGAAATGAGCAGTCACTTATGTAGCTTTAACAATACATTCAATTTTCGCACAAAATGAGCAACTCTGGCTGCTAACTTAATATCACTAAAAAAAAGTGAATGTTAAAGCCAGCTAATTCAATCGCACGCCTGCCCGTAAAGTAGCTACAATTGACTGCTCATTTCTGAGGGTTCTCCAAACACGCATAGGTTTTACGTCTTTACGCAGGCACATTTATGTTTTCATAGACAAAATTCATTGAGCAATAAGCCGAGAAGTTCTAGAAAAAGAGAGAAAAAATATAACGATATGTTTGCTTAGAATATGCTTAGAAGAACAAATTGTTGACTGGTCCTCATAGATTCTGAAACAAATCGCATGCAACCGATATTTTGTTTTTTGGCAAAAGATCTAGTTAGCTATTGCCTTTTTTATTTTGTACTTTGAATACTAAACTTACTTATCACTGCTCTAGTCTAGTCTAGACTAGAGCAGTGATAAGTACTTACATTCATGTAAGTACTAGTACTTACATGAAGAAAAAGTACCAAAATGGTAACTGCTTAGGATTATGGTATCATTCCCACTACACTACTAATACTACTAGACTCTTACTGAGTGGCCTTTGGCACGGTGGCCCGGTGGGTGGACGCATTACGTGAGCTTGAAAATGTGACATCAATACTGGCCACACACACACACACACACACAAAACAAGCCATGACGGTAATCTTTTGCGGACGCCTTTATAAACTTAAGATTTAAAATACAAACCATAAATACCATCAACAGATAAAAAATTGCTTTTACGAGTAAAACGGTAAAGAATATCAAATGAACGAACAGTTCAAAGTTAACGAGTGATATCAACCATCATAGTAAGTAAACAAGGTACATAGACAAACTTCATCGTACGAGGATAACTTCAAATTTAATTACCTAGATGCCAACCAACACCCTTGTAATAACTCTCATTAATTATGTCTCTCTAAATGATTTGTTAGTTAAATATCGTTTCTTGTAGGAATTTTCAGCGATATATGTAGTCAAGTTTAGTGTCTATAAAATATATTTTTATATTTGGGAATGTAGGCAAGAATAATGCAAAATATGAATAAAAAAACTTTTTCATGAAAAAGCGGCGGCGGAGGCGTCGGCGGCGGCGGCGGCGGCGGCGGCGGAGGCGTCGGAGGCGGCGGCGGCGGCGGAGGCGTCGGCGGCGTAGAAAGCGGCGGCGGCAGTAGCGGCGGCGGCGGCAGCGGCGGTGGCGGCGGCGGCGAGAGCGGGAGCGGCGGCGGCAGTGGCGGCGGCAGTGGCGGTGGCGGCGGCAGCGGCGGTGAAGGCGGCGGCGGGAGCGGCGGCAGCGGCGGCGGCGGGAGCGGCGGCAGCAGCAGCGGCGGCGTCGGCGGCGGCAGCGGCGGGAGCGGCGGCGGGAGCGGGAGTGGGAGCAGGAGCGGGAGCGGGAGCAGGAGTGGGAGCAAGAGCGGAACGGGTACGGGAACGAGTACGTGGAAGAGGGAACGGGAGCGGAAGCGGGAGCGGGAGCACAAACGGCAGCGGCGGTGGCGGCGGAAGCGGCGGCGGCGGTGGCGGCGGCGGTGGCAGCGGCGGTAGCGGCGGCGGCGAGAGCGGGAGCAGCGGCGGCAGTGGCGGCGGCGGCGGCGGTGGCGGGAGCGGCGGCGGCGGCGGCGGCGGCGGCGGCGGTGGGAGCGGCGGCGGCGGCGGCGGCGGCGGCGGCGGTAGCGGCGGCGGCGGCGGCAGCGGCGGCAGTGGCGGGAGCGGCGGCGGGAGCGGAAGAGGGAGTACGGGTACAGGTACGGGTACGGATACGGGTACGGATACGGGTACGGGTACGGGTACGGGTACGGGTACGGGTACGGGTACGGGTACGGGTACGGGTACGGGTACGGGTACGGGTACGGGTACGGGTACGGGTACGGGTACGGGTACGGGTACGGGTACGGGTACGGGTACGGGTACGGGTACGGGTACGGGTACGGGTACGGGTACGGGTACGGGTACGGGTACGGGTACGGGTACGGGTACGGGTACGGGTACGGGTACGGGTACGGGTACGGGTACGGGTACGAGTACGGGTACGGGTACGGGTACGAGTACGGGTACGGGTCCGATTCAGGCAAAAGCATCGGAAGTTCGGCATTATGTGTTGCTAGTAATGCAAATAACATTGCAGGCATGCATTGGCTGAAATTCAGCCGCTGAACTTCGGCATACAGTGCTGAGACACTAAGTTGGGTTCCGTTACACAGTTTCGGCGGAGTCAAATTGCGCATTCGCATTATTGGCCCTCCGACATTAAGACTTATTTTGTGAGCCGAGAGTCCATTTGCTGCAAGTGAATTAAGAAACTCAACTGGATAATTGGTGGTGTCGTCAACAACTCTATCCAAGAAATTAACAATAATTTGCGTCATAAGTTCTATAATAATTGATTTTTAATTTTTTGGTGTCAATATGGCGCGTTCACATATCCAAGAATTTTTCTGGTGTGTTATGCTCTGAAGGTCCGCAAATTCTGAACTTATAAGTTCTTCTTCGGACGAAACAACTTTTTTTTGGAAAAATTTTTAGTGTACAGTCACATTTTTTTACTCTTTTATTTGTAGTATAGATTTAGTATGTTTTTGTTCAACGACAACAAAAAAACATCATCTTTAAAAATTTCAACTGTCTAGCTATAATGGTTCATGAGATACAGCCTGGTGACAGACAGACAGACAGACTAACAATCGGATGGTCTAAGTAATAGGGTCCCGTTTCTACCCATTTGGGTAAGGAACCCTAAAAATCGAATAAAATAAGTATTTATGGGGGGCTCCCATACTACAAACGTGATTTTTCATAGATTATGGTACGGAACCCTTCGCGCGCGTCCGACTCGCGCTTGGCCAGTTGTATTATAACTCAACAAAAAGTTCTCATCAGACTTAACAACTTTTGCTAAGGCGGCATTTTAATATTTTTTATAGTTTAGCTGGACCATTATAGTTCTGCATCATGTGTTCCATTTTCCAAAATCAATTATAGCCTATATGTTGCCCAGGCTTCACAGCTATATAACAAAAAAAGTTTCATTTGAATCCGTCCAGTATTTCCGGAGATTAGCGTGTACAAACAGACAAACAGACAGACATTTTTTTTTATTTTCTTACTCTATTACTATATCTCCATCGCCACAAATATTTTTTTTTGAAAAATTTTCAATGTACAAACACATTTTTTTTACTCTTTTATTATAGTATAGATGTGGAAGGGACATACCCGTAATAAATCGAGCCACGGGCTGTACACTAGATCACTTAGACACATCAAAATGTATTTAGTATTATGAATATAAAAAAACAGTCAAAAACAAAAAAAACGACATTCCCATACAAATTTCCGGAAGTACGTTTTTTTAGTTTTTTGATTTGATCTAGTATATAGCCTGTGGTTTGATTTATTACGGGTGTGTCCTTTCCATTTTGTATATATAATAGTTTGTCAAAATGTATTAAATCAGTTGGTTTTTATTTTATACATTTTATCTACGAGTACTAGGCTTAACTGCGTTTTACTACGGTCTCGCATTATAGTCTGTAATGCGTGCAAAGGTAGGAAGGCAGTAACGTAACGTCCCAAAAAGGTTTCAATACACCCGGAACTGCAAGTTTAGAGGGTGTTAACATTCTACTAGTCGTAAAGCATCACATTTTCTCGACAACGTGAAAAAGCCTACTGCTTCTATTGTGTCGGATCGTTTCGTCGAACATTAAGAAGGATTTATGGGCCGGCCAATTTTAGACAAGATTTAAGTACAGCCCTCAAGGCACCGCCTACTGGCAACTGGCAACGAGGCAGAATATTTTTATTAGCATGTAGCATTTCAGTATATACTTACTGTTGTAATGTTATAGGCTTGTTTGATTTTGATTCACGTACAATATTAATAGTTACTGCATTGAATTGTATATTGGATGCAGAAAAGTACCAAAATAAGTGAGACGACAAAAACCATACCAAATGAGACGACAAAAACCAAAATTCAAAATCTCTCACAAATATGTGGAGTCCAAGATTTTACTTTAAATTGTTTTGCAAATTGATTCAAGTGAACTTTATAATATGTAATTGGTATAGTTTAGTGTTATAAATCATGCTCATGGTCAATATGTGAAATGGTTAAAGTGGACACTCAGAGTGCGGCTGTAGTGAAATTTATTTGCGGACTGTGGTGGGCGTCTTTTGGCGCCGTCCGCCACTCATTCGACTATGAAAACCAGTGGACTCGTATAGATTTGCCGCCAGAAGCTCCCTTGAAGCAATCAAAGGACCTACACCAACCTTTGATTGTGTAGTTAGGGTTAGGGTTAGGAATAAAGAAGTGATAAAATAAAGATGGGCTCTAGTATCCAGAGCCGTAAAATAATTATTAAAAAAAATGTGGAGTGGGATTAAGGAGAATTTTTGATTCATCTTAATTAATTCTTTAAAGTAATTTTGACAAATAGTTAATCATTCAGTAAGTTGCTAGTCTGCTAAAAAGCAATAGACGAGGATAATATGTTTGTTTGATACAGGGTACACACATATAGACTTTACTAACCCAGAAATGTAAGGCTTTCGAGGAATAGTATTCAAAGTATTGTGCGGATTTAGCATTAAGCAAACGCTACTACGTTATAATATTTAATACCCCAACTTTTCGTCAAGCGAATTAGGGCCAGCCGTTGCTTTGAGACCCCAGTCGTCGACGACGGCGAATCTACGCAAAAAACTTTATTTTTATAAATATTCACAAAAATATACATATTCAAAGTAGTTTCTGTGATATAGGTAAGCATATTGGAGAAAGCTGTAACTGTCCAACAATTGCAATTTTTAAACATTGCCTTTTAAAGAAGTATTTAACCGGGCCAACGACCGAACTAGTGGGATGAAAGTAAACGAATAATTAATTGTTGTTAGCAACTGTCCTCCTACAAATGGACATCGCGGAGCTCCATTTGTTTCTTAAACGATGAATTCATTGCGATTTATTTTATTATCTCTGTTAGATCCTCGGCGAAGGTCGAACAAAAGCTCGCAAGTTATGGTTATGTTTTCAAATCGTTGTAATTCCAAATGTCAGGCAAATAAAATGGTGTTTTTATTGCTTTATCTTACAAGACATTTGTTTCTTTTTCGATTAAAAAAACAATTTATAAATTATGACTAGTGTGGAGAACGAGGGATAAAGGTTCAAGAGATTTTAAAATAAATGCGTTTTAGCTAGGTATAACTTAGAAAAACAAGATCAGACTGCCACAACAAGATGCGTATGCTATTTTTTTTTTCTAAAATAACACTTACACGAGTTAACCAGTGTGTGAAAATTCAAATGCAATTCACAACGCAGATTGCAAATGCCAATTCTTTACACTCTCTTTTCTACTAACTTTACTTTTTAATACCTTATCTGTAAATTTCGATTTTATTTCTGACAATCATGATTGGCAACTTCGTCCTACTGATACCCGTCTCTTATCTATACCTCTTTATCACATAAATTGTATGGCAAACTTTTTCACCCTACAAGCTTCACGACTCAGGAATGCTTTGGCCGTTGATATCAAAATACATTTTTACAAAATTGTCTTTCAAGAGGAAAACACAATATCATCTCCTAAATTAGTCTTTTATACTTTTTTACTCATCAATTTTGTCATTAATTGCAGATGTGTATGTGTATTTATTTACGTGTATGAGTAGAGTACCCATGGATTTATTATAAGTAGAGTCAATTGGGGTCAAGTGTACGCACTTATGTAAATAAGAGCTCACTACGCATAAAATAAAAGTATTGAGAATATATAAACATGGCTTCGAGATAGACCATTTAATAGTCTTTTAGTTGAAATAAAAATAAGAGCAGAAATCATAATATTTTTTATATACATTTTTAATGTCAAAAATTCGGAATGCGCTTACTTGACCCGCATTGCGGGTAACTGTGTGCGCCCGTATGGGGTAAGTATACGTATATGGATAAGAGCTTTAGCTCTCAATATTTTCTCCTTATTCAAAGATCTAGAACAGATCTTTTTGCCAGAAAATCCTGAAAATAGAACAAATTTTTTTATAACCCTCACCATGGTGAGTTCTCGGTTGTATCCTCGGCTGTGTGTTTATGAGCCTGGGGTACGCTTTCAACCATGATTTATGATCCTAGATTTTATCATTTTTAATCAGTTATACATTATTTATTTCAATAAAAACAACAACGTAAACAATTAGTACCAAAAACATCCGAACACTTACCCGAGCACATTTTCCCCACAGCGACTAATTTCAAATGAATGCTCATAATGTAAATTGAAAGCAATTTCAACATCCAACATTTAAAATAAATAAAACAAAAATATATTCTCAATAATAATAAAAAAGCTTACTATTGTAAATTTAATACCGTAGATGCTACACTGTTTTCCGTTGGACCAAAAAATACCAAGTTCTACACCAAATATTGTCTTTTTGAAAAAATGTCCATCCGTAGGATGGACGGACTTGTCGCGACTAGTTGTCGAGCGGGAGGTTTCTGTTCTGTCCTAACAAATGGTACCTCCACCGCTCCCCGTTCTGGAGATACACGCACTGTGCTCACTTACCCACTGCGCTCAGTTACCCTGAATGACTCCACTTATAAGTGTATTAAGTTGTATCTTTCTATTATTTTGTGTGTTATGATTCAAATTATTTTGCGTCGTAACAAATTATGTGTTGATCACTATGGTTGACTGGGGGAGAACGCTTTTAACGTTAAGTCCGCCAATTGTAGACAATTTTTATTGCAGAACAATAAAGTTTAATAAATAAATAAAAAATGACTATTGTCAATAGATAACAGACATTGAGCTACGTCAGACTTAAGGCAGCTAAAATAATCTGAACCACTGTTAGCTACATGTTTTTCATGTATTTACAATCTCAAAGCAATCTCGATAGAAAAAAAAAACTGTAAAGGAGTTTTTAACATTTTGAAAATCCCACTTGAATTGTCTTTTCGTCTATTTAATTATTAATACCACAAAATGATTAATATTCTTTTTCAACGCTTTTGTGTAAATTCGTTTAACTAAAAAAATAACCAAACAAATCCCGTCCATTTTTTGTGGCATATCTCCAAGCCCGGGAAAGCAATATATCTACTCGTAGACAAGCGCAGTAAGCGAAATGTGATAAGTGTCGTGCGCAGTCGATCGGGAGCCGAAATGGACAAAAACTAAGACGAACTTTCGCTCAATTTTCCAATTTTTTCCACACTCACTGCTTCTATATGACAAAATTGTTGGAATTCGTGACGTCCTCGGGAAAACGAATTGCACTGATTGTTTTGTATTTTGTGTTGTACCTACCTAGTAGGGTTGTTGCCATTCTGATTTTATTATATATATTTAACGGGTAAGTTGCGTATATTGTCGGCGCGGGCAAATGTAATAGGCGGATTTAAAGCCATAGGCTTTATCTACCAGTCAACCCACTGGTGATGCCTAGAATATCTCATTAGGAAACCATTATCAGGGCAAATGCGAAGTACTTGACGCCGCGACATTTGAGGTCGCCCTTAGCGATTCCCTTTATCTCCTTCATAGACAAAGGGAATCAATATAGTGAGGGGTTGCTCCGCAGCGCCTATTTACATGATTAAGAAAGATGCGTGGAACAAGAAGCAGCTGTTACATTAAACGTTTTTCTTTCTCCCAAACTACTAGTACGAAAATAATTTTTAACCAATTTTTAATCCCCGATAAAAGAGGGTGTTATAAGTTTGAAGGTAAGGTCTTCTGTCTGTTGTGTTTTTGGCATCGTAGCTCTCAAATGGATGGACTGATTACAATGCGGCTTTTCACGTGAAAGCAAATTTCCTTGCGGTGGATCTTAGCATATTTAATAGAAATCGGTTCAGAGGTACAAAAGTTATGGGGTGAACGCTTGAAAGTCACGGATATTTTCAATTTGCGTGGCCAATAAAAAAATAAACGGGAGAAGATAAAATACGGTTGTCACTGTAGAGATGGGTCGAGGGCAAGAACAAATTGGGCATAAATGGACAAAAACGGGAGCATTGGACAAAAAAGAATTTACGCCCAAATAAATGCCTGATCGCTGGGCAGAAACAAATAATGTAATTTTAGTAAAAAGAAGCAAGAACTTAATCGGGATTTTGTCAATTACAATTACTTTAATAAAATAATTTAGTCATGAAATAATCACAGTCACGTTAAATCACAATAAATCTAGCTTCTCCTAATAAACTCTAGTTTTCATGCGCTCGCGTTGCGTTGACTCGACTGTACAGCCAAAAGAGTGATATTTTGACTAATTTAAGCCGCTAAACATAATATCTATTGCTTGTTTTTCATTGTCAATTTATTAGTCATGATCTAATTATGTTTTGTGCATACTCAATTGTAGCTGCAAGCTGCATGCAAAAGTAAACAAAAATGCGCTTAATGTTTTTGCCTTATTTGGCATTTATGCAATGCGCCCCATATTGGGCATAAATTCATCCGTAGTTGTTAGTCATATTGGGTCAACCCTAGTTGGCAGCACTGATTTTTTTGCAACATTGCGGTTCCCGACATGTTGAGGTTGTTTTAGCGAGCAATCTAGTCGGGTGAAATCGCATTGTCAAATATTTGGCTAACGCAAATGCTCAAATACTCGACCCTCTAAGCGCCGTCTGTGTCGACTGTAAAATTCGAATGGCTTTTAATTAAAGCCTATATTATTTATGTATGATTACGCTTTATTGTTTTCAGCTGATGGTCATTACTTGTTGGATTTGTTACCAAAATTTGTTTAGATTGATAAAAATGAAATGGAACCTTGTTGATAAATACATAAATGCAGGTAATAAAGGTTAAATAAACAATGAAAAAGTTGCAATTAAATAATACCGCCACCCAGAAGTTCCGGGTTAGATTCCCGGTCAGGGCAAGTTTTAAAATGGCCTTTTTCACATTACTCTGGGTCTTTGGTGTTTATCTACATATTTATTTGTTATAAAGTACACGTATAGTATCGTTGAGTTAGTATCCCATAACACAAATCTTGAACTTACTTTGGGGCTAGCCCAATCAGTGTGATTGTCCCTATATATTTATATATTTATTACTTTATGCTGGTGTGGGAGAAAAGAAAAAACTTAGGATGTACCAGCTGCTTCTTGTTCCGCGCAGATTGTAAAAGCCGATCGAGGGAATGAGCGAAATTGCAAATCATGTAAATAGGCGCATTGCCCGCTAGTAACCCTCGTGTTTTAGTGGGGGATCATGGTCATAGTGGCCTTCAGGTCCTGCGGCCTTGGTCTCTGGAGGGTCACTCCATCAAATAATACGATAGTCGTCCGATAGTGACGAATTGTCAGTGAGATGGTGCAATAAAGTGTTTTTACTTATTTACTTACTTACATATATTAAATGCTCAATGTTGCTTAACATTAAAACACGGATACGCAGTAACGTCTGTCTTATGTATCGCTTTTGAAGTAACCGCCCTGTCTGCTTACAGCCACAAGAACACAAATGCTCTGTCTGCCTCGTTAGGGATAAAGACTTCACAGTGAATATGATCCGAGCGTATTTTCCCGATTGCATCCGCAGCAGCAATGCTTCAGAGCCCGGGGTCCGCTACCTAACCAAGGAGATTTGACGAGATTACTGGTTTTTACACAGAGCGACTGCCGTCTGACCTCCGCAACGCAAAAGTAAACCAGAACCTATTCTAGGAAAGTTTGATGATCAAACGCTAAATGGCATTGTTTATACGTGCCATCCGAAACACCGAATCATTTTACTTTTCGGATAATCAAGTGATTCTCCTGCAATATTCTACCCAGACTGGAAATAACTATTCACAAAAGTATGCTTCCCAGTGGGATTCGAACCCATGACCTCCGGTTCACAATGCGAAGGCCTCGCCACAGTGAATATATATGTATGTATCAAATAAAAGAGTTGCAAAGATTGATAAAAACGTATAAAAAAAAAATGGTTTTCATAGTTACACGTGTTCCCTAAACTTTTTGATTTTGTATTCACCTGTTCACCAACCAGTTCACAAAGAAGCGAGAATAAGAGGATTTGTTTTGAATACGGTGTTGTTGGTGCTACGCTGTTTTTGTATGTAAAGTTTCAGTTGATCTGACCCGCATTCCGGATCAGCATTCATTAAATATTAAATTTAGGTCACTCTTAGCTACAATGTCTGGCGGATCACGAAAATTATTATGAAAATGGCGTTGGCTACCAGTTAAACTCTGCTTTATACATACGAGTTTATACTTCAATAATAATTAGGTAACCTTGTTATTGTTGTTGTATTATGTAATATATTTTTACATTGTGGTTCATTAATAGTTATTCGTAGAAACATTAACTTACATTTCATATCCCATTATGATCTCTTCCTGTCAAATAATAAATGGGTATAAGGGTACAATATGAATAAAATGCTTATATTTATTGCTTAAATATAAAATACATGGATGATATATGCCTACGTAACGTTCGTATGAAGGTGTGTGATTGTGTACCTTTATATATATTTATGTAGATAATAGGGTAATATAGGTATGCTTGCTTAAGGAGCTACCCGAATTTTTCGGGTTGCATTGCTGCCTCCATTTGCAATAAATCATTTGAAAGGAAACGGAGATATCTTTTAAAATCTTGTCTTGATCAGGCCCTAGAAACCCTTCAAACTATTTTATGAACTACTGTTTACAGTTTTAAATGAGAACGTGAACGCTCTACGCACATTTGCGAAAAACTACCACTTTTGGCTAATGTGCGTAGAAAAGCTTCACGTTCTCATTTTAAAATATAAACAGTAGTTCATAAAATAGTTTGAAGAGTTATCTAGGATCTCAACAAAACAAATTTTTAAATGATATCTCCGTTTCCTTTCAAATTATTAATTCGGATGGAGACAGCACTGGACCCGACGTAAGTTCGGTGACAATAAAAATTTTGGTACTTTGTCTATGTACCTACTGTTTCTGTTAGACCATCAGTTCACTTGTGTACTTTCTCTCTAGTTATAAATTTCAGTAAATATGCAAATAAGAATAAAATATCTTCTACACCCACTCAAAACCAAATATTGATCGCAGAGTTAATTTCAAAATACTTTACTTTGACAAGGGTTCTGGGGACAAGAACGTGTAGCATGAGTTGGCACTTTGCCGAAACTAAAATCTTACAATTAAAAGTTTGCTCTGAAATGTTGAATAGTCTTAATGAACCGGCGCGATACTTAATGAGGCATAACTGTAGTTACTCAAACCCTTGGAGAATATTCGCTTGCTTAAATTTTACTGTAAAGTAGTGTGTAGAATGCGACAACGGTTTTCTTCGTCACTTGCAACAATTACAGCTTTGTCACTTTGTATGCATTTATTTTATTAAAACAAGCCATTTCTGTTCCAGTGTTGGGCAAACGCTTCTTTCTCTCTTTTCCATGTCTGTCGGTCTAAAGCTATAGTATTGTTTATTTCGTCGCATTATCTGACGACCCTGTGGCGTAGTGCACCATGCTAGTCCGCCACCCAGAGATCCCGTGTTCGATCCCCGGTCAGGGCAAGTTAGAAAATGGCCTCCTGAGTCTTGGATGTTTATATATGTATGTATTTTTTATAAAATATAGTATCGTTGAGTTAGTATCCCATAACACAAGTCTCGAACTTACTTTGGGGCTAGCTCAATCAGTGTTATTTGTCCCTATATATTTATTTATTAATTGATCTAGTCCTAAGACGGCCTGGTCCCCGTCTGCTGTTAGGCGTCCAATCGGTGGCTATGTTTGCCCAGCGATCATCAAGCATTCGGGTAACATTGCCGATTGGCCGGATCAGTCTCATTTCAAGTTAGCTGCCTTAGTGGCTACGTCGACGACGCAAGTCTGTGAGCGGAGAGTGGTGTTTGGTATTTTATCAATTTATTTTAACCCCAAGCATACTGCGTTCCATGTTGCGTTGGCAAAACCGTCAGTTTGCGCTATTGGATGTCTGTCAAATACCATGTTTGGGCACTGTATATGATATGCATTTTTATATTATATGCGACGACCTCCGTAGCGTAGTTATCACCATGCTAGTCCGCCACCCAGAGGTCCCGGGTTCGATTCCCGGTCAGGGCAAGTAGGAAAATGGCCTTTTTCAAATTGCCTTGGGTCTTGGATGTGTATCTATATATGTATTTGTTATAAAATATAATATCGTTGAGTTAGTATCCCATAACACAAGTCTCGAACTAACTTTGGAGCTAGCTCAATTAGTGTTATTTGTCCATATATATTTATTTACTAGCTGATGCCCGCGACTTCGTTCGTGTGGACTTTATGACTCCGGAGCGGGAGCGGGAGCGGAAGTGGCAGCGGCGGCGGAGGCGTCGGCGGCGGCGGCGGCGGCGGCGGCGGCGGCGGCGGCGGCGGCGGCGGCGGCGGAGGCGTCGGCGGCGGCGGAAGCGGCGGCGGCAGTGGCGGCGGCGGCGGCAGCGGCGGTGGCGGCAGCGGCGAGAGCGGGAGCAGCGGCGGCAGTGGCGGCGGCAGAAGCGGCGGCAGTGGCGGCGGCGGCGGCAGCGGCGGTGAAGGCGGCGGCGGGAGCGGCGGCAGCGGCGGCGGCGGGAGCGGCGGCAGCAGCAGCGGCGGCGGGAGCGGCGGCAGCGGCGGCGGCGGGAGCGGCGGCAGCAGCAGCGGCGGCGTCGGCGGCGGCAGCGGCGGCGGGAGCGGGAGTGGGAGCGGGAGCGGGAGCAGGAGTGGGAGCGAGAGCAGAACGGGTACGGGAACGGGTACGTGGAAGAGGGAACGGGAGTGGAAGCGGGAGCGGGAGCAGAAACGGCAGCGGCGGCGGCAGCGGCGGTGGCGGCAGAAGCGGCGGCGGCAGTGGCGGCGGCGGTGGCAGCGGCGGTAGCGGCGGCGGCGAGAGCGGGAGCAGCGGTGGCAGTGGCGGCGGCGGCGGCGGCGGGAGCGGTGGCGGCGGCGGCGGTGGGAGCGGCGGCGGCGGCAGCGGCGGCAGCGGCGGCGGGAGCGGAAGAGGGAGTACGGGTACAGGTACGGGTACGGATACAGGTACGGGTACGGGTACGGGTACGGGTACGGGTACGGGTACGGGTACGTGTACGGGTACGGGTACGGGTACGAGTACGGGTACGGGTACGGGTTCGGGTACGGGTACGGGTACGGGTACGGGTACGGGTACGGGTACGGGTACGGGTACGGGTACGGGTACGGGTACGGGTACGGGTACGGGTACGGGTACGGGTACGGGTCCGATTCAGGCAAAAGCATCGGAAGTTCGGCATTATGTGTTGTTAGTAATGCAAATAACATTGCAGGCATGCATTGGCTGAAATTCAGCCGCTGAACTTCGGCATACAGTGCTGAGACACTAAGTTGGGTTCCGTTACACAGTTTCGGCGGAGTCAAATTGCGCATTCGCATTATTGGCCCTCCGACATTAAGACTTATTTTGTGAGCCGAGAGTCCATTTGCTGCAAGTGAATTAAGAAACTCAACTGGATAATTGGTGGTGTAGTCAACAACTCTATCCAAGAAATTAACAATAATTTGCGTCATAAGTTCTATAATAATTGATTTTTAATTTTTTGGTGTCAATATGGCGCGTTCACATATCCAAGAATTTTTCTGGTGTGTTATGCTCTGAAGGTCCGCAAATTCTGAACTTATAAGTTCTTCTTCGGACGAAACAACTTTTTTTTTTGAAAAAATTTCAATGTACAGACACATTTTTTTTACTCTTTTATTATAGTATACATTTAGTATGTTTTTGTTCAGCGGCAACAAAAAACATCATCTATAAAAATTTCATCTAGCTATAATGGTTCATGAGATACAGCCTGGTGACAGACAGACAGACAGACTAACAGTCGGACGGTCTAAGTAATAGGGTCCCGTTTCTACCCATTTGGGTAAGGAACCCTAAAAATCGAATAAAATAAGTATTTATGGGAGGCTCCCATACTACAAACGTGATTTTTCATAGATTATGGTACGGAACCCTTCGCGCGCGTCCGACTCGCGCTTGGCCAGTTGTATTATAACTCAACAAAAAGTTCTCATCAGACTTAACAACTTTTGATAAGGCGGCATTTTAATATTTTTTATAGTTAAGCTGGACCATTATAGTTCTGCATCATGTGTTCCATTTTCCAAAATCAATTATAGCCTATATGTTGCCCAGGCTTCACAGCTATATAACAAAAAAAGTTTCATTCGAATCCGTCCAGTATTTCCGGAGATTAGCGTGTACAAACAGACAAACAGACAAACAGACAGACGTTTTTTTTATTTTCTTACTCTATTACTATATCTCCATCGCCACAAATATTTTTTTTTGAAAAATTTTCAATGTACAAACACATTTTTTTTACTCTTTTATTATAGTATAGATTATATTATATGCATTTGTAATGAAATATCCATCTTCACGCCCACCATTTCGCTAAAAGAGGCCTTTGGGTCTTATGACCCAAGGCTCTGCTTGCCCCATCAGGGATAAAGATGTGATAAAAAAGGTATATGTTTTAAAACTAGTTTTTATCGATAATTACTCTCGTATGTACTTTATTAACAATAGGAAAACGTCAATTGCTCAATTTGGACAAAATCGTGGGCTGGCCGCGTTTATCAATGGTTTAGCCTAAAGTTTTCTAAACTACTTTCTCTCTCTTTTTTTAGCCTAAGATCAACATGTAAGTTCCAAAAAATCTAAATTAGTAGTTTGCCCCGAACTGTGAACTCGCGAACCCCATATCTCGGCAACCCCTTAAACGATTTGGCTCATGTTCGAACTTTATAGTTTTATTAGCCATATACGCGAGTTATCGTCGAACATACTACATATACATACATACAAACGCCGGATTCTTCGAGTAGGCTCGGAAAACTTCGGTCGCTCGTTCTATAATATTTAAGAGCATGGTTGGCACACGTGCTTTTGGTTGTAAAATGCCACGTAATAATATAAGTGTTTGAGTGAGATCACTTTCTCGACTCAAACAATATCTCTACTTAGTTACTTTTAAATTTGAGGGTAAGAAGGGCAATTAAACATTCACAAAAAATGCATTTGTCGTAAGGTTCAGTGTATATGAGAGACCCGGCAAGAAACTCAGCCACCATTATTATTTTTATAATTGGGTATTTTCCTGGAACAAAAATAAATTATTTTGTATTGATAACAAAATAAAACGTCGCAAAATATTGTCACTTGTCATTGAACACATCGATTGTAACGTGATGTAAGATTTATTATTACAGAAAAACTGATAATAAGATCGCTATTTGACTCAAAGAAACTATGACGTCATCTGCCTGTATTTCATACAAATCCCATATAAAATCCCATTGAAAATGTTTGTTTTGACGTTTAGAAAAAAGTATCTGATTTGACTTGTTGGAAAATAGTGGATTGCTTTACAATTTCTACAATATTCCATATAATAACTCTCTACATTTTAATAAATAGAATTGAATCTGAAAACAAAAAAGAATATACTAAAAGGTTACGTTAGCGTCAAATGCCAATCGAGAAGAGTGCGCTCTCTTTTTTATGTTATCAGACTCCACACAGGTGGGACTGACAAGTGACTGAGAAATATCAAATTCCATTAAAGGAAAATATAATAATAGGTCTTTACCTATGAAATTGCCGTTCTGCAGTACTGGCCATTTTATATCAAAATATTATTTGTTAGGCTAAGAATTCTAATTTCAAATTAATTTATTTTAAAAACATGGAATTCTTTTTCCAAAAGTAGTCATTTGTTTATTGATTAGTGTTACATTTTCATCGCATTTCAATCTTTTTCGTCATCATGGATACGTTAAAAATTCGAGTTATTATGGAATATGAGTACCGTCGTGGCAGCAACGTAGCACAAGCGGCACGTAACATCAACGACGTTTACGGAGCTAACACTACAAACCAACGCACCACCTATTATTGGTTTGCTCGCTTCCGTTCTGGAAATTTTGACCTGAAAAATGAACCTCGCGGTCGTCCGAAGACTTTGGTCGACAATGATGAATTAAAGGCAATTGTGAAAGCTGATGATACAAAATCTACGGCTGAATTAGCAGCAGCTTTCGTGGTTAGCGTCAAAACAATATTGGTCCATTTGCGTCAAATCGGCAAGGTAAAAAAGCTTGACAAATGGGTGCCCCACGAACTCAATGATCGCCAGCGCGAAGTACGCGTCGAGACGTGCCTTGCACTGCTCAACAGACACACAAATGAAGGAATTTTGAACCGCATTGTTACCTGCGATGAAAAGTTGATTCTGTTTGATAACCGCAAGCGCTCAGCAAGTTAGTTGGATCCTGGTTCAGTACCTAAACAATGCCCTAAACGAAAACTTACCCCTAGAAATGTGATGGTCACTGTTTGGTGGTCTAGCGCCGGTGTGATTCATCACAGCTTCTTACCAAACGGGGTGAGCATTACTGCAGATGTGTACTGTGAAGAACTGAACACAATGATGGAGTAGCTGGCACATCTCCAACCAGCATTGGTCAATCGCTCCTTTCCGCTGCTCCTGCACGACAACGCGCGACCTCATACTGCACAGCAGACGGTCTCTTTGTTGCAAGAACTGGGGTTGGAAGCTCTCCGTCATCCGCCCTACTCACCAGACCTTGCGCCTACAGACTACTACTTTTTCCAGAATTTGGATAACTTCTTGGCGGAAAAAAAAAATCAATACCCAAGAGGCAGTACAAAATGCCTTTGAAGAATTTGTTGCCTCCCGTCCAGCTAATTTCTTTAAAAAGGGCATCAATAAACTGCCACTGCGTTGGCAAAGATGCGTTGATTGCATGGGTGAATACTTCGATTAATACAAATAAAAAATACATGAAAAAAATTCGTTTAATTTTATTTTATACAACACGGCAATTTCATAGGTAAAGACTAACCCCTTTATTCATAAAAATATACGAACGTTTGCTAAATCTGTTTTAGTTAAAATATGTTTTGTCCTGTTCTTGTAATGTCAAATATTGAAAGGAATAAAAGGGACAAAACATATTTTAACTAAAATAGGTTTAGCAATTGTCTGTATTTTTTATGAATTAGGGGGCTAATATATAAGTATTATAAGTTACCACTAAAACAAAACAATCCGAACAAACAGAAACAATTATTGTCCACACCGAAATATTTATCTGAAATCCTCAGCATATTGCCACTGGAATAACATTTACATAAGACGTTTTTCTGTACACCTGTAGGGTTCCGTTCAAAATATTTAAAAGAGCTTTAGTAACCTACACGCCTTTATAATTACACGAAGACAATACTGACAACTCAAAGGTCGATGAGGTAAGGATATACACCGATGGCTCAAATAAGATGAGCACAGGAGTGGGTGCCGGTGTCTTCTCACATGACCTCAACGTATACTACGCCACGGCCCTGGGTAAAGAAAACTCCATCTATCAGGCAGAATGCGTAGCCATAACCCACGCCACGGCAAAAATCAACAGGTTAAAGGTAACAGACATGTCTTTCCGTATCTTAACCGACAGCGCAGCAGTCCTTCACGCTCTTAAGAATCCAATGATTGACTCTGCATTAATCCTAGAATGCCACAAGGCATTGGAACAACTCTGTAAGTATAACAACAAAGTTACTATCCAATGGATTAAAGGGCATAGTGGCTCACTGGGTAATGATGCAGCGGACGAACTAGCAAGAAGGGGCTCAAGCATGGTACCGATGGGACCACCACCACAAGCCCCTATTCCCTTTAACCAAGTTCGTTCCTGGATCAAAACTAAAACAAATAAAGAAAAACAACAAGCCTGCAATACCCTAGGAACATGTCGGCAGGCAAGAGAAGCCATTCCGGAATGGAATTCGCGCTACTCACGTCGACTACTGTCACTTCCAAGGGTAAAACTTAAAAAAATGGTAGGCTTACTAACAGGACACTGCACTCTTAACAAACATCTATTCACTATAGGTATCACCGACAGCCCCCTGTACAGAGGCTGTATGGGGACAGAAGAAACAGCGAAGCACGTGATACTAGAATGTCCGTGCGTTGCATCAACAAGAGAGGAGTACCTAGGAACTCCGGGTACACTAGCGGAGGCCTGCAGCACACCCTCTGCACCGCTCCGCTACCTCAGCGAGCTGGGCTGGCTCGAATGAAAACATCATCGCCAGCCCACAAAAAGGGGAGACACAGAAGAATGTCGCTGCCTCCCTCACGTGCAAGGGGCTTAAAAGAAAAGCCTAGGCGCGGAAAATTGCCCACGGAACCAGGTATAGTAACCAGGTAACCTACACGCCCGATTGGTCACCAGTCTATCTCTCACATCACAACTTGACAATTGACAATACAATGTTACTTTTACAGAGACACTATCACGTATATCCCATGGTACAATAAAACAAGGTATTTTCTTCCCGTGATGGAATAAGACTACGTCACGAAAAGTGTGGCCACTGCTTGTTCTTTTCAGTAAATCTAAGGATTTTCTAAATTAGTTCATGAATATAAAATTAAATATCAACTAACTTAGCTAATAAGTATTTCGTGTGATTCATCGATTTAATATTTTATAAATTGATATGTTAATTATTGAGGTACATAAAGTTTAAAAATGTATTTTGCTCGGGTAATTCAACTACACACAGTAGCAACACATCAAATTGACAAGTGTCATACTGACAGCCCGCCCTTTTATCGATATAGTCTTCTCGCTCGGTAAAGAAATTACTGTGGTTTCCAAACTTAAAAATTATTTTTTAAAAATGAGTATTATTATCATGTAAATTACTATTTATCTGATCAAAATTCTTAAAAATACTGAAATGAAATGTTTAATTGTTTTTTAATGTAAAATATAATGTTTAGATGTTATTTTGTATTGTTATTTGTAACATATCCCATTAGGATGGGTAGTGAGGGACCAATACTGTACTGGGTTTATTTTATTGTTATCTTTCCAGCAATGGTCATTCCTAAACGACAAATAACGTAAACTAAATAAAAGCTTGTAATAATAAAAAAATTGTACCTCCTAACTGTATTGTTTTTAACTATCATCTTTTTCCCCACTAAAAAGTTTGAGAACCGCTCCGCAACTGATGAGGTCTTCTTGTTCCTATTACGTCACCAGCTGTCACGGGAAGAGAATACCAGGCGAAGTATATTATTATACCATGGTCTAGCCCTACTTACCTACTTATTGCCTGTCACGAACTGTCACAAATTGTCGCATGACATTCGCTAACATGTGTCGCCGGCTTATTGTCACTCGTATGTTAGAAAGTAAAGTTAGCAATCAATAATTGAAAGTTACCAATTGAAATAAATTTAATTTTAATAGCATAACAGGTAACACGCCACACGCTCATTTCCATTAGGGATGTTACGAATATTTGCATTCGCATTCGCATATGCGATGGTTCGCATCGTTTTAAAAAATTAAATAAATAAATATATATGGACAAATAACACTGATTGAGCTAGCCCCAAAAAGTTCGAGACTTGTGTTATGGGATACTAACTCAACGATATAATATTTTATAACAAATACATATATGGATAAACATCCAAGACCCAGGACAATTTATATATGTGGGAAACATTCGCATCGACATTCGCAATCGCATCAATCAGTGCGAATGTTATGCGAATGCGAATGTGTGCAGGTCATGCTCATCCGACTCGCGGACGCGCCACCGCGCCGCAACTCTGCGTTTCGATGATTCGCGCATAACGTGATTATTTCGACCAAAAGGAAGCGTTTATTTCACGTGAGCTTTTTGTAATTACATGGTTTGTTTTGTTTTAGTTGCAGTCTGCTCTAATTGCTTTATAGACGTAAGATAAGCAAATAGTTTATTGTATTTTAAACTATTTTGGGATAATTAGACAGTTTTTATTTTGGCACCGGGAAAGAAAAGTAAAATATGGCTACTTTTTAATAAGCATTATTAATTATGAATTCATACGTATGTTTTTTGTAATACTTGATGTCTTCATTCGCATTCGCACATTCGCAGTCTAAACATTTGTATTCGCATTCGCACATGTAACATCCCTGATTTCCATTAAGAGTGTTAAATATTTATAAATATGAATTAATTACCTTTAGTTTTTACTAATATATGAACAATAGTTCAATGAATTTACAATACGATTTCTTTTTTAACTCTTATCATAAATATCATTAAAATTCTATGGTGAAAGTAAAGCAGCGAGTTCTGAGTTCTGACATTGGCGAGAACTCGCTGAATAATGGCTTTGAAACTATACAGAAAAGTTTAAAAGGATTTGGTGAGACGTGAGACAAGAAAGGTTAAATAAAATTAGTAATAAGAATCTCAATAACTAAATTAACTCGCACTTGGCCGGTTTTTAAAAATAAAAACGGGATAAGCCGAATATAAGTGGTTTTACGTGACATTGGCCGCATCGTACCGGTGCTTTGCAGTACAACGATTATCGTAAAAATTCAAGGTATTTTACTAAGCCTTTTCGCATGAATTACGTTTGTTGTAACTGTACCTTCCGGGATATGGCTGGTGACTGAATGTCCTAATGGGATTTATATTCACGGATATGGATTTGCCGCGTGTTGATGGCAGATTAAGATACGATTGGTCACCACCCTTTTCCTCTCATATGGGTGTCGTAAGAAGCGACTAAGCGACCAACTATATATACAGGTAAAAGAAATGGGTAGTTACGTCCTCTGTGCAAGAGCTTTACAACATATTCTGCGATCACCAATCCATCTCCCCAGAGGCTGTTAAGAACGGTTGAAATGTTCATAGGCTGTTATAAGTGCATATACATAAAACATGGTGTCTTTTCAAAATTTTACTAAGAAGAGTTGTTGTTTTATAGCCTAGAAGCAGTGCGTTTCAAAACTGTAGATGATAGGAAGATTCTTTTAATAACATTTCCGCAAGAATTTATTCATTTTTTTTATTTTTTTATTGGACATTATCATATTTTGTTTAGCAGGTCGAAAGGTTTCCCTTACATTTTTCCTAGGAAATAATCAGTATCATGTATAGAACTTTGAACGTATTGCAAAAAATTGCGCACTGAATGATAAAATATTCACATTGTCATCACATTTACTGACGGCTCAATATCCATCACATTTCTTCAGTCTACCTGAGCCAGCAATTTCGCTCAAATCTCAGTGAGTAAAAATATTCATGAATAGTCGCACCAAGAAGGATAATAATATTTTCTGAACAAACTTCTCACACAACGTGCCTACACGTATGAGCAAAAAGTAGGGCTACCGTAGGTAAACAAATTTCACCGGACAATCAAAATGCAGTGACCTGTCTTTACTGTATGGTAGTTATCAAGCTGTATAAGATTCATAGCTATAAACCGCATTTCATGCCTTTACCCTGTGGAACATTAGTCGGATAACGTCCACGCATAACGTCCACTGCTGGATACAGGCCTCTCCCAACTAGTTTCAAAATGACGCTGACGCTTTCCAGCAACCATGGTCAGGTTGTACACATTACCTATGTGTATTGTATGGATCTTCGTACCTTTCTAAATTGGGACAGCACACCCTTCAAACATATCAATTTGTCGGATCAAATACGACAAAATGTGAATTCCACGTACAATTATACGTTTAAATCGCTAGCAAAATATAACCGCGAAGAATTTACCGCAAAATTATAAGAAGTTAGGAAGTAATTCAGCGGTGTTACGCACCTAATCCTACCAAGTTCACAAGGTAAATGGAATCGAGTAAGTTTACTCCGGTATCACTGTTTTGATGTTGGAAAACAAGCCGGTTACGTGTAAAATGATGTGTAACGATTTATTACGATTTGTGATACGAGTTTACGACGACCTCCGTGGCGTAGTGGTCACCATGCTAGTTCGCCACCCAGAGGTCCCGGGTTCGATCCCCGGTCAGGGCAAGTTGGAAAATGGCCTTTTTAAATTGTCCTGGGTCTTGGGTGTTTATCTATATATGTATTTGTTATAAAATATAGTATCCCATAACACAAGTTTCGAACTTACTTTAGGGCTAGCTCAATCTGTGTGATTTGTCCCTGTATATTCATTCATTTATTCATATTCATTCATTTATAATATAGTTTCTTGCATGAAAACTTATCTGTCAACGAGTTTTTGGTATTGCCGCAGTGTGGTGCGTTTGACGGAGTGTTTTATCTGTAGTTTTGATGATTTTTTGTGTTTGTGTTTTCGATGTATTTATTATGTTATTGTTTATAAAAAATGAAACTAGTCAATCAAATGGACGACCTCTGTGGCGTAATGGTCAACACGCTAGACCACCAATCTGGAGGTTATGGGTTCGATCCCCAGCCAGGGTAAGTTCAAAAATGGCCTTTTTCAAATTGTCCTGGGTCTTGGGTGTTTATCTATATATATGTATTTATCATAAAAATATAGTATCGTTGCATTAGTATCTCATAACACAAGCTTTTAAGCTTACTTTGGGGCTAGCTAAATCTGTGTGATTTGTCCGTATTTATTTATTTTTTGGAACGAAGTTCCTTATCGCCCGTTGCGAAAGGGAGCTAGACGGAAAAAATTAACACCAAAAGTTTCAATGTAGTTTAGACCTATTTATATTTATATTTTACTCCGTTCCATCCGGGTGTCCCTTGACACCTCTCAAGTTCCTTTTAAATTGTAGGACTATCTGCCATATGGTGACGGCAGAGAAAACAAGCCAGATGACTTGCCAAATAACACACAACGGAACTTTTTAAAGTGCCATTTCTACCAGCTACACTCTCTAAGTTTTCTTGTTATAAAAAATAGGCACATACTTTTCTCAATCTTTCAGAACGCAGCTTTTATATTGGAAATAATATCGATATCCGAAAATCCGTAGAATCCGCCTTCACGGTGTTTAGGCGGCGATTTCCCGCATTCTCCGACAATGGACGTATCGTCCGCGGGCACCCAATGGGCTGTCGGCTCGCGTTACTGATCCAATTTATACCAGCTTTCTGAGACTTGACAGATTTAGGATCGTTCATCGATGCTGTTTTAAAGACGGTATGCGTATACTATCTATTTTGAATGTTACATTCGGAATAGTCTTCTCCTCATCACGTATTGCCTTTGCAATTTTGTTTGTGCTGCTTCGGAACACGAAATGTGCTGCCTGACTTTTTCTTCTTCAAAGAACGATAGCAATATATGTCAATGGTCTTCCTAGAATGCCTAACACAGTGTCACTATAACGTGTAGAGCAAATTTCCAGGAAACATCACATATGTACCTTTATATTATACATACATGTACCCTAGTGGGTACTATATATTTCTGACTGGTTTGTATCGATAGACTTTTGGCCAACTTTGATACAATTTTCTCTTTCATGTAAAGCATTTCTCAGGAAAGGTTTAAATTTATAATACAAACCGTAAAGCCGAGGCGGGTTGTTAGTTACTAACAAAGATAACAGATAATAAATGTGATGCGGTTAGATTTAAATGAAACTTTTTTAGCCCATACAAAGTGCGGTTTATTTGCAGTTTTCATTACGGCGGCATTCCAGAAGAGCGGCCGAGTTTAATAAAGGTGCAATTTCACTGAATAGCCGCCTTTATTATGAATCCGACGTATTGCTTTTAATTTATCTGCCGGGAGTATGGATATGGTTTATTGCCTGTTTTTTTTTTGCTCGCAGAGTTAGTTGGTTAGATTAGAAATAAGGATGATGCATCCTTGGGTGCCTAAAGATGATACAACTCAAACTCAATAATCTTTCGTGCTTGAAAATTAATTTAATTGGTACTAACTAATGTTATACGTACGGTTTGTTATCTTTGTAACAAACCTGTTGAAAAAACTACAAGCCAAAATTGTTGTGACTATGAGAACAAATAACTAGCTAAGTATATCTTTATAATCTTCATCACATTTCTAACATCTTCTCGTCTTCTTCAGCTTTGTCGCCAATTATCAAAATTCTAAACAATATAATCGTTGTTGCTAATGTGTAAGTATGGTGTTTCTTCTGCTGAGTATAAACATTGCCAGTTTATTTCCATTTAGATAGGTACCCTTCGAAGATTAGTATCCCATAACACTAAGTTAAAATCTTACTTTGGGGCTAGCTCAATCTGTATAATTTGTCGTTTTCTATCAGTTTTCTACGAATTTATGTATATGTTAATGGAATGCTAAAACGCGAACTTGTGATTTGGTTAAAATCTTAACCTACTTCTACTCGTATATATTCATGCAATCGAAATGATTCGTAAATTGACATTATGAAATATGTTAAAGAAATCAACGACGCAGCTGCTGCTCCGAGCAAATAATCTAATAAGAGCTCGCGTAAAGTCGGGAACAAGTACAGGAATAAGGTGGAAGTTAATAAGGACAGAATATATCTACTTATTGCAGTTTAATCTTCTTTCTTCCGACTTCAAAAACGATACAGTCAACTGAATGATACGGAACGATATCTGTGAAGCTAAAGATACGATTTCTGTAAGCAATCATGAACAACCCATCTGGTTAGCGTGGAGAGTGTAGGCCATATCCTCTGACAGCTTGGCAAAGTATGGTTTTAGTACTTAGTAGACAGAGGGTCATGCTAATGCAGTGGACACTAAAAAGACCTGATGATTTTAAATATGAAATAGAAATAATTTGCAGACCCGCTGTATATAATGTCATATAGTATCCGTCTGATAATACAGATTTAAATTAGGTATTTTTTTGTAAATTAATACTAGACAATCTTTTTGATTGGTTAGTTGATTATTTTTATATATAAAACATGTTTTATCCGTTTTTTATAGCCGTATATTAAGTTTTAAGTTTTACTAAGATAAAACTTTATTTTATAAATTATTCTATGAACATGTAATTATATGAACATAAAAATATTTTTCAAATATTTGATTTGTTAAGTATTGTGTTTACTAAAAACACTGGAGTAACCTTAATACACAACCTCTGTGGAAACTGGAAAGACAGTTTTTGGAACTCAATTTTATTTTCGTTCTATTGGGAATAAACTGATATCGGGTTCTGTGATCAATGTCTTCGTGTCATCGCTCAAAACGTTGTCGTTTTAACTGTGATTGGATATCGAAAGTACATATAGATAAAACTTTGAGATGGTTACATAAACTTTCAAGGCTCTAAGTACTTCAACTTTTCAAGAATAAAGCTCTAGCTAGAGTCTAACGTTTGATACGTGAAAATATAGTTCTTATGGTTTAAATCAAATCTTGCAACTCAATTTTGAACCAGCTTTCCTCAACCTATTGAGCTGAAATTTTGCCTACTTACGTGAGTCGGATGACAATTCAATATTATTATGACAAAAAGCGGATCTGACAATCCGCTATTTTCCAACAAGTCAAATTAGATACTTTTTTCAAAACTACAAAACAAACAGTTTCTATGGGATTGGTATGAAATACTGGGTAATGACGTCACAGTATCTTGGAGTCAAATAGCGCTCTTATTACCAATTCTGCAATAATAAATGTAATATCGCGTTAAAATAGATATGTCGACATAATTTTGCGACGTTTTATTTTTTTATCAGAACAAAATAATTTAATTTCGACCTATGAAAATACCCAAATGAGCCGGTTGGTGGCCATAGGAACCATGTTACAAAGCGACAAAACAACGTTGTGTGTTGGCTTTTTACATTTGTCTTGATAAGTAGGTACTTAGACCTCACTATACAAGCCCGAATGATATTTTTTTCGGAAAACTAATTTTGTTTTACTGCTTAAAGTTCAAATGCTTTGGTTGAATCCATCTTTACGCTAATGCGCTAAAGGTGACATTTAAAGATTAAGATAATAGCTCTGGGTCCTGTTTGCTATTGTATTCATCTATTGTTGAATGAAATAAAAATCAAATCTCAGTGTTGATTTAGGTCAAAGCAGATAAAATGTTAATCAGAGAAATGTTTCATTATTTTAATTAGAACAGAAAGGATACTTTCACATTGGCAATTTTGTTGGCAGGGCAATATTTTAAATCTTCAATAATCTCAACCTTGTAGGTTATATATATACGTAAAAATAAGTTTAATTGGTAAAAAATTAAATAATATAAGTATTCTATTAAAGGTGGTTCACAGGTGCCATAATATATAGATTTTTGCCACTTTGAGCCCAAATACAGAATCTACTTCTAAGTTTTTTTTTTACCTGACTAGTAAAAGATTTAAGTAAGTTTTTTACAAATTGTTTCAACAATATCGAATTATCACAATAAAATAAAACAATATAAAATTTCATAAAAAAATGACAAACAATATACTTACCTATAGTCCATTTGTTTAGGTATTTAAAAGAATGTAAAAATCTTTACATGTCTTTTTATTGAAATATACACTTCATAAATCAATACCTTTGCAAATCACAAATAAATTATGTAATTTATTATTTATAAAATAAATAATTTGTAATGTGCGAAGGTATTGATATATAAAGTGTATATTTCAGTAAAAAGACATGTCAAGATTGTTTACATTCTTTTACATACCTAAACAAATGGACTATAGGTACTTTTTAATTTTTAAAATGTAGAACATACCAGTTATCATACTTTGCAAGTGAGTATAAATAAACATGTCAAATCAGATTACTAACTAACGGCTTTTTGCCATTATGTAAGGAAGTCAGGAAATAAAGGTGATTTTTTGGTTATGAAGTTTTAATTACGAAGTCACATATTATGGTGGATTTCCACCAGTGAGATCACGCAAACTAGAGGTTGGTATAAGTATATATTTATAATTTATTAATAAGTAAATTTACATAGAAAATTCTTTATTTTGTCCTCATTGTTCGATAGATAGGATTAGATCATGTAAGTTGAGATCATGTAAGTAAACACTTATAGTTAAAGAATTTACAAACAAGACGAATTATAGGTACCTCAATTGGGTGATGACCAGAGATCGGAATCACGGGTGCTATTTCTATCAAAAGTATGGATATGACTATATAATTTACAAATAAAACAATCATAATTATGTGATTTCAAGATATATTTTAATCGAAAAAAAAAACTTATCCTGAAATAACATAATTATTATTGTTTTATTGACTTAGTACCCAATTATATTCTCGAGAAATCCCGGCACTTTAAAGTCATATCCATACTTTTGATAGCAATGGCACCTGTGATTCTGATCTCTGGTGATAAATGGGTCAAAAATAAATGATTCGGTACAGTTAATAAAATAATACGACTCAAAATAGTGTCACTTTACATTGATCATATTTATTTTCAACAAGATTTTAGATTTATTAATGCAAAAAAACTATTTGAACCCAAAAAACTATTACGTCACGATTCGTTATTTTATTAATTCCCCTCATTGTTAGAAAACGAAACACCAGTGCGACTAACTTAATTAATCATAATCTTAATAAATCATAAACAAGCAGAAATTGTAAGCGAAAACCTACTGCACCATTGTTACTAAAATAATGACTTGAAAAGTTTATTAATTACTGAAACAACAAACGTACACGTCACAGACTAGGTATGTGAGATTTCCCGCTACTCTTAATAAGATCAAACCACGCAAACCGGGCGTTTGATAAATGAGCTCACGTTTCTTGAATTATAGTCGAAGAAATAAAACGCCGTTGTAACCAAAATAATGAAAAACATACTTGACAAGTAGATAAATAGATGAAAATACATACACGCCACATACTATGTCCGTTTTTCAGGCTTCTCTTAACAAGACCAGACCACACAAACCGGACGCTTGATAAATGAGCTAGTGCTCACACACACAACACACGTTTTCTAAATAAGTCATTATAATCAAAGAAATACAACGTTTTTGTTACCAAAATACTGATTATGGTACCTACTTGAAAAGCTAATAAAATTAATCACGTTATAAAGTGTCCGTACACGCAAATGTCTGGTAATGGCTTATATTTTTGGATGTAAAAAAACATTTTTCATAGGATTTCCATGAAACACCAAACCGCTCTTACTATCAGTTTTCTGAATTAATAAATCTACAATCACGTTAAAAATGTAAATAAAAAAATAGGTTGATATTTTGTGACTTTTTATTCTCCTTATTAGTACAAGATAATTTACCTATGTTTGTCCCAGGATACTACCCTTTTGAAGTATAGTACCGTCGAGTTAGAATTCCATAACATGAGTCTCGAACTTACTTTGGAGCTAGCTCCCCTTTTTCCCCTTTATATTTATTTATTTCTTTAAATAAAGATTAAGCTTTTATTCTGGAACCTATTACTGTGTATTTATATTCTTTTTAAGTAAACTTTGTCAATATAAATAAACGCACAAATTATGTTGTTCTTTATAACTTTGACATATGAAGTGGTTTAACTTATAACGTACATTTTCAAAATTGTAGTCACGGAAATACAACTATGTTATTACCGAAAAAATTACACACTTGACACGTTAATAATATAAGAAATTCTATAGAAACTTACAACACAGCTTATTATAAGTTCAGACTAAGAATAAACTACTTTTTAACTACAAGATGGCAGGTAATTTGCTATATTTCGCAGAAATAGCATATTTTTTCTTTGAACTGTAGAAGTTATAATTCATAATAAGTTTTTTATGTTTTCTTACATTTTTGCTTGTATTATTATTATTTTTAGTACATCAAAATGCTAGCTTATATATCTAATGCGCTATATTGTGTACCTATTTTGAAGCGGTCGGTCAGAATTATAGAGCCAGTCGCAAATTAAAATTTGTTTACATTTATTAGTAGAAGATCGGTGTTTCTCTACGTGATCGAATCAGAAATGAGGAAATTCGTAGGAGATCAAAAGTCACTGACACAGCCCAGCGGATTAGCTCGTTGAATTGGCAGTGGCGATGGGGCGAAAAGGTTCTCGAATGGTGACCGCCTACTGGCAAGCAAAGTATAGGTCGCTGAAAAGCGCTGGATGCAGGCCGCTTTTGATCGGTCATTTTGGAAATCCTTGGGAGAGGCCTTTGTCCAGCAGTGGACGTTATGGGGCTGAAATGATGATGAGTAAAAGATGTACAATTTATCGTACATATATATTGTTGCAATTGATAAACAAATATAGTTTCTTGTAGTGGACTAAGCTGAACGATCGGGAATAAAGCCAAATCCGATAACTTGCCTAACTATCTCGCCATGGATTTACACAGGAAGAAACTATGTTTTTCCCACGTCACCTCTCATCATTTTACTAAACTAAATTCGGGAACAAACACTAATTTGAACGGTGATCATAAATCTTGAGCTGCTTCTTTCTTGTGCTGATGCCAAAACTTCTAACGTCGCAATGGGCCAAGTCATGCTCTTTTGGAAGAGGGAGGTCATTTTCTTGTTTTACAGCAGTTAAGTTTGAATACGGGATGCTCGGATGCTCGGTATATGAGTATATGTAGAAGTATATACAATACGTAACAAAAACCCTGTCCGATCCTTGTATATAGGAGCAACTCAGACCGTCAACATGAACTTTTTCTATGGGACCAATGCTTGAAACTCGAAGAAAAAAATGCCATTTTCATACAAATTGCCGGGCCGGTTGAACACTTTTATATGAAAATGACGATTTTTTTTCGAGTTTCAAGCATTGGTCCTATAGGGAAAGTTGTTCATATTGACGGTCTGGGTTGCTCTTACAAGGATCGGACAGGGTTTTTGTTACATATTGTATAAATACTATGGAGAAGGCAATGGCAACCATCCCACTATCTCTGCCAAAAATTGACACTGTGTAGACGTACTCAACGATTCCGTCATGAGCCGCGCTTTTAAATGTAGAAATAGATAAATAAGTAGATATTGTTGTACCAGACCCTTTATTATTCTTCTTCCCCGCCTTATCCGATGCTATATCTGAGTATCTGCAGATACTCATTTATTCATCATTACTGTTACACGTCACAATATACATCAATATTAAAAGTATTTATTTATTTAAACACTAATAAAAAATCAGTCGAAGACGTAACAAAAAAGGTTCGTGCTAAGCCCCGTTTATATACAATTATAAAATAGTCAGTATACTTTTGTATAAGAAACAATCATTATATGAATGAATTACTAAAAAAAAGTACATGTCATTTTCTTACAACAAAGACTTACAAAAAGAATCAAAATTAATAAATGTCCTATTCTACGTGGCGTCGGAAAAGTATAACCGAACCCGAATCCAACCTAAAAATATAAATCAAGGTAGTATGACCCATCTCTACTTTAAATCTTTTTGAAATATATTCTCACACCAGACATTGCTGATATGGATGACTTCCTAATTATCTAAAATGTTTAGAACTACGTAGTCGAAAGAAAAATCCAAAAATTGGTGTCCGGTCTCAGAAACAACACAACTGATTGAGGATGCAACAAAAAAAGAGATCCTAATTATTTAAAAAGTACCATGTCATTAAGTACCAATTCTAAAACAGACATTAAGTTTATGATGCTAAGATTGTTACCGGGCAGGTTAGACGTTGTGATACATCAGTTCTAATCAAAGAGCATCCAAAAAACGTTGTACTTGACTTAAACTGGAAATGTCCCATCACTAGTAAGAATCTGTTTCAAATGTGGTTTAGTGGTGCCAAGAGTGTCCCCGAATAGGCGCTCTTGGCGTCAAGCCTAATCAAAAATGTGGCGCGAATGGGAAGGGCGGAAAAATGTTTCTATTTTCTTCTTCCGTCACTATCTGATATCCCTACGATTTAGCGAACATTTGACATTCAGAATTATAGGGAAAATTGCAATGTGTTTGTGTATTCTTTTGATCAAAATTAAAAATAAGTAAATAAGGTTTTAAAAAAAAAATAGCTGGGCCACCAGCTTTGCTCGATTCCTTTTTTTATTATTTTTTTTTATTTTGATATATAAAAGAATTGCTCGTTTAAAGTAAAGGATGAGATTACCTTCTAATTACATCATCGCAAAAAAGTCACGGAAATGAATGTACCGCATATTTTTTGTTCTTTCTTTTTAAGTGTGTCGTAGAAAAATCTTTTTTATTTTAAAACAAGGTCCTTTAATACGGTAATTTCTAAGGCGCTTAAAAATATTTGATGCTTTTAAAATGTACGCCACGAAACAAACATGGTTAACCCTCGCAAAAACGCTAACGAGTCCTCGACGAACGTTGCGCCATTCAAAAGGGAATGCAATACGAGTACCGTCACAAAAAGGAACAAAAGCGGCTCATTTACTACAAGTACTAATTCCGACTATAACGAACTTACAAAACACTACTTAACACAACTTGGCTTTCACTGGAATAATTACAAGTTAGAAGGTAAATACCGCATAGTTCAAATATGAAAATATTTTTATTTTTTATTTCTTTAAAAAAAATGTTTTGAAATCTACATTTTTGGAACGCCACTGCAATACTTCTTGATCCTAAGATTAGGTAGACTCTCAAAACCAGCTGAACCGTACCTTAAGCCACTTAAGATGAGCGAGGCCGTACTGTAATTTTCAAATACTATTTGTTTTTGCCATATCGTAGTCAGTATCATATAAAACAGTCTATTTATTTCTTGCCAGAAGTCAGAACTCATTTTTGAAGCAATAAATATCACTCAATGTATTATCATTATGTACCTAATGTAACTCATGTTAATTTACATCGAATAAAACATGTTTTTCTTTTTCTAAATATTATTCTTTCATGTATGAATGATACATAATAATTAAAAATCATTATTTTACATGCATGAACACTACAATTTCTTGAAAATAAATCTTCAAAATAAATTACAAATATGTTGGAAACTAGAAACTCATACCTCCAATTTATTTATTACTGCTACTCTGCAGTTGAAATATAAACGGCATGACTCTTCGAAGCTTTGCTGCTTTTGTTTTCCCCAAGGAAATTACTAAAGCAGCGCAATAGAGAAATATTTTCTTTTTAGAAAATAGTTTACTACTTTTGAACTTTGAGCAAAAGGTATCACAACACGAACAAATAAAACTTAGTTCAGAGGTCATTATCAGAAAAATGACACATTAATGTGTTTAGGTACTTACATCATAAAATCATTCAGAATAATATGCGAAATGATGTGATTCTGTCAGATCTTTTTATTCATTAATCAAAAGCCGTTAATATAGAAAACAGGATTAAGTGTTGTCCAAAAAATGACTTGATAAGTTTAGTTATTGTTTTTAATACCTGATAACTAAGAAAAAAAATCAAGTTCGTACAATCTTATACGTAATTTGGTCTCATAAACAAATAGATACAATAATTACTATGGAACTTACATTTAAATGTCGCAATAAAGAATAAGTTTTCCACGGAAATTTTTAAAAATATCTATTGAAAAACATCTGTCCCTAAATGTAGGCATATATTATAAAAAAATATATATTTTTATTAGCACTTATAAATAAAGACTGAATATTTACATGTTTCTGTAGTTTACTTACCGTAATTAGAATTTTTAATGCATCTTCCAAGAACCTGAAACAAATTAGAGTTAATTAGTATGTAAGTGCTCAACATTTTATAAAATTCTTGGAACTTTAAAAATTATACTCATTATCACTTGACACAATCAAATGAAACATAACAAAACACAAAATCAAAGAAGATTTTTATTTAACACCAAGTTAATTACTTCTTCTAAAGTGTTACATTTAAAAAAAAACCTACTAGTTAGAATAAAAGTGTTACACTTTTATATAACAATGCTAAGTATTAAGTGTTCGTATTCTAAGTGTAAACTTTAGTCTCTTTAGCGAGACTTTTCTTCGATAGAAAAACCTTTTCTATCGTCATTTTCAGGAGTTATTTTGATATATAATATTAAAAATAAACCATCTGCAAATCTGTACATTATTGCCGGTATTTTGTATAGGGATTTGCTCTTGTTTTATTTCTGTCTGTGTTATTGTCAGCTCTGAACAGCGCTTACTCTTGCATCCATACAAACATTGTCAACATATTATTATTTTGCTTACTTTTCTTTGCACCCCAACTGCAACTGTCCAAATCAAATGCTCTTAATTGCCAAACAATGTACATTAATTGTGTGCTATACTAATTGGTCTGCAAACTACTGGAGTGTTTGGGCCAGAAGTGTTTATTTATGTTCACACGTGTGTGGGTTGCTTACCTCTCGAAACGTACGAGATCGAAACAAACAAGGCTTGGAATAAAATTCTTATTTTTCGACATATTTTCAGTCGAGTTGCTCTTTTGGTCGTCGAATAGCTGAATCCTAGTCACGTACGGTGATATTTCAATCAGTTTTGAATAAATATTAAATAAATAAGTAATATTTTTTTCTGCAAACATAATTCCAAAACCGTAGGTAAGTATTCGAAATATATTTGAACCCGATATCAGTATAAAATTGAATACGTAAATCTATACTATAATAAAAGAGTAAAAAAAATGTGTCTGTACATTAAAAACATATCAAAAAAAAATATTTGGGTCGATTGAGATATAGTAATAGAGTAAGAAAATAAAAAAAAATGTCTGTCTGTTTGTCTGTTTGTCTGTTTGTCTGTTTGTACACGCTAATCTCCGGAAATACTGGATGGATTCGAATGAAACTTTTTTTGTTATATAGCTGTGAAGCCTGGGCAACATATGTATAGGCTATAATTGATTTTGGAAAATGGAACACATGATGCAGAACTATAATGGTCCAGCTAAACTATAAAAAATATTAAAATGCCGCCTTAGCAAAAGTTTTTAAGTCTGATGAGAACTTTTTGTTGAGTTATAATACAACTGGCCAAGCGCGAGTCGGACGCGCGCGAAGGGTTCCGTACCATAATCTATGAAAAATCACGTTTGTAGTATGGGAGCCCCCCATAAATACTTATTTTATTCGATTTTTAGGGTTCTTTACCCAAATGGGTAGAAACGGGACCCTATTACTTAGACCGTCCGACTGTTAGTCTGTCTGTCTGTCTGTCACCAGGCTGTATCTCATGAACCATTATAGCTAGACAGTTGAAATTTTTATAGATGATGTTTTTTTGTTGTCGTTGAACAAAAACATACTAAATCTATACTACAAATAAAAGAGTAAAAAAATGTGACTGTACATTGAAAATTTTTCCAAAAAAAAGTTGTTTCGTCCGAAGAAGAACTTATAAGTTCAGAATTTGCGGACCTTCAGAGCATAACACACCGCCGCCGACGCCGCCGCCGCCACTGCCGCCGCTGCTCCCGCTCTCGCCGCCGCCGCTACCGCCGCTGCCACCGCCGCCGCCACTGCCGCCGCCGCTTCCGCCGCCACCGCCGCTGCCGCCGCCGCTGCCGTTTCTGCTCCCGCTCCCGCTTCCGCTCCCGTTCCCTCTTCCACGTACCCGTTCCCGTACCCGTTCCGCTCTCGCTCCCACTCCTGCTCCCGCTCCCGCTCCCGCTCCCACTCCCGCTCCCGCCGCCGCTCCCGCCGCTGCCGCCGCCGACGCCGCCGCTGCTGCTGCCGCCGCTCCCGCCGCCGCCGCTGCCGCCGCTCCCGCCGCCGCCTTCACCGCCGCTGCCGCCGCCGCCGCCACTGCCGCCGCCACTGCCGCCGCCGCTCCCGCTCTCGCCGCCGCCGCCACCGCCGCTGCCGCCGCCACCGCCACTGCCGCCGCCGCTTCCGCCGCCGCCGACGCCTCCGCCGCCGCCGCCGCCTCCGACGCCTCCGCCGCCGCCGCCGCCGCTGCCGCCGACGCCTCCGCCGCCGCTGCCACTTCCGCTCCCGCTCCCGCTCCCGCTTCCGCTTCCGTTCCCTTTTCCACTTCCGTTCCCTCTTCCGCTCCCGTGTCCGTTCGCCGCAGATGCGCCAAAGAAGGAAGATTAAATTCTCATATCGGCACATCACTACAGTCCGGCGTTTCCACCGAACTTCAGCGGCTGAACTTCAGCTTATTTAGTGTGTCATCCCCACCGAACTTTAGACACTGAACTTTAGCCGCTAAACTTCGGCATAGTCTGCTAAGACACTTAAAGTTTACTGTGAGTGGTGCCAGTGAAACTGTATTTATTCCGCGTATAACAATTTTCCTTTTGAAAATACACAGTTTTACAAATACACAGTGTTTACTTGCTTTCCTATGAAAATAAGTCACAGTTTTAGAGGCTTAAAGCTGCTGATGTCGATCTAAGGACTGCTTTTTCGCATGGCCAACTTAATGTGGCTTTCTCCAGGGTTAGTAACTGTTGAAGTGTTATGGTCGACTTTCGATTGGTTTGCACTTTTGTGATTTTTATGAAATGAAACACAGGTTCTCTTGCGAGGTTTGTATTGCGACTGAGTAACTGAGATATGATACACTCGTTATAAGCCGTTGTAAAAAAAATGGCGTAAACATCCCGCCCACCGAAGGGCGAAGTCCTTAATTACCTTAGTTAATTACACATCAAATAGTCTGTAGCATAACTTTGAAAGTTACCTGATAGAGGTGTCTAAATATCTTTGAATAAATAAAAGAAA
The DNA here is from genome assembly GCA_943193695.1 of Acrobasis suavella. Lineage (NCBI taxonomy): Eukaryota > Metazoa > Arthropoda > Insecta > Lepidoptera > Pyralidae > Acrobasis > Acrobasis suavella. The sequence continues at coordinate 40,703,877 of OW971928.1, forward strand.
AAATATAGTAAAAGACTATAAACTAATTGACATTGAATCGAATTTATCAAACATTAAAATAAATTTTGAAAATTTTCACAACTTACTATATCAAGTATCAGCAACTCCAAGATTTAGTATAGGGATTTTAATTAAATAAACTACTACTAAGTTATTTGCCAAAGGACTATACAATACTAATTTGTGTCGATTGGTAAAGGACAAATTCTAGAAAGTGATCTTTTAACGATACCACTACGACACTTAATACTGTAAACTCTTGTGAGATTGTCTTCTCCAGGATGTTTAGCTACGATACGGCCAATAGCCCATTTGCCAGGCGGCAGTTGGTCTTCTTTCAGAAGCACAATATCACCAATCTCATATTCCTTCTGTTTCTTAACCCATTTAGTACGAGTCTGAAGTCGCGTCAAGTACTCGTTTTGCCATCTGTGCCAGAAACTTGCTACAAGACGTTGTGTATGCTGCCATCGTGATAATTTACTTAGGCTGACATCTTGAAGATTTGGATTGGGTATAGATATAGGTGCTTCTCCAATCAGGAAATGTCCGGGTGTCAAAATTTCCAATTCCGTGTCTGATGTATCTATAGGGACCAACGGGCGTGAATTAAGGCAAGCCTCAATCTGGCAAAGTATGGTGGTCGTCTCTTCGAACGTTAGGTGAGTATTTAATATTCTTTTCAGGTGAAATTTTGTTGATTTCACGGCCGCCTCCCATAATCCCCCAAAATTTGGTCTAAAAGGGGGGATGAACTTCCACTGCGTGCCATCTGCTGCAAGGATATCTGCCAAATGACCAGGTAAGTCAAGTTTTGCTTCTTTAAATGCTTCTTGCAAGTCTTTATTTGCACCAACAAAGTTTCGGCCATTGTCACTCCAAATCTGCAGACATCGTCCACGTCGTGACACGAATCTATTAAACGCTCCGATAAACGCCTCTGAGGTAAGATCGCCGACCAACTCTAGATGTATGGCCTTTGTGGACATACAAATGAATACGGCGATGTATGCTTTATTGGTTTTAGCTCCTCTGCCCTTTGACATTAAGATTTGTAAAGGGCCAGCAAAATCAATTCCGCTGCAAATAAATGCTCTAGATGGCGTTGTGCGCGACTTTGGAAGGTCTCCCATAAGCTGAGTTTTCGACATGGATTTATATCGAGCACATATGATACATTTATGTATGTGCGTTTTTATCAAGTCTTTCACTCGTATAATCCAGTACTTAGACTTGATGTAACAAAGCATAAGTTGGATGCCACCGTGCAATGTTTTTTGATGAGCTTCGGCAACAATGAGACGTGCAAAATGACATTGTGTACCAAGTATGATTGGATGCTTTTGATCGTAACTCACATCAGCATTTCTCAATCTACCGCCCACCCTGATCAGATGGTTTTCGTCTAAGTATGGATTTAGATTTCTTAAACTGCTTTCTCTTGATACATTTTTCCTTTTTATTAATGCTTCTATCTCTTTACTAAACTTTTCTCTTAGTGCAATTCTTATACATTTTATTGAGGCGTTTTCTAATTCATCTGTCGTAATAGGTTTATCCAAATGTTCTGCATTCTTTTTTGAATTTATAAACCTTAAACTGTAAACAATTGTTCTTAAAAGTTCTTGTAATGTGTTAAATTCTTCATTTATTAATTTTGGTTTATTTTCTTCCAGTTGAATATTTACTGTTAGTTTCTTCATTTCTAATTGTGTACTTGGAATGTTTGGTTTCGAAAAATGTATGTTTTTATCCTTGAGCCATTCTGGCCCTTCCCACCATAGTTTGTTGTCGAGGAGATTGTCCAAGTTTATTCCTCTTGACCCGATGTCAGCTGGGTTTTCTTTCGATTTGACATGAAACCATTGAGTGACGGGTATGTTGTCTAAAATCTCGACGACTCGGTTGCTTACGAATGTTTTCCATCTGTTCGGGTCGCCCATCAGCCACGACAAAACGATCGTCGAGTCGGTCCATGCAAAGGTTTGACCTTCATTCAGTCTCATAGCTGCTGTGACTTGCTTCATCAGCTTAGCTAAAAGAACAGCGCCACTCAATTCTAAACGTGGTAAGGATATAGGTTTGAGGGGAGCCAATTTAGTTCTGGATGCAATGATGCCGGTTTTGATGTCACCATTCTGGGTTTTAACTCTGTAATAGACAACAGCGCAGTATCCTTTATTTGAGGCATCACAGTATCCGTGGATGTTTATTTTACTTGTATCCTGGCTTGCATATATCCATCTTTTGATCGCAATTTTATTCATATTTTCAAAACTTTGTCGTAATCTTATCCATTCTTCTTCGTCTTTTTGTTCTATTATTTCATCCCAATCTAGTCTTTGTTTCCAAATATTTTGTATTAACATTTTTGCTGTGATTATTGCTGGTGATATCCATCCTAGTGGATCAAATAGGCTTTGAACATCTGCTAGAATGCTTCTTTTTGTTATAACTGTTGGTTTCGGGGGTAATTTTGTATGATAGTGGAATGAATCTGTCGTCATATTCCAAATTAATCCTAAAGTTTTAATTGTGCTCTCATCTGTAATTCCTTTCTCAACACAGTTGCTTCTCAATGGTTGTGGAATTTGATCTAAAAAGTCTTTATTATTCGATGCCCACTTTTGCAGCACAAATCCTCCATTTTCTAGCAGTTGTCGTAGTTGTCTACTGCCCTCTATAGCGCCCTCTAGAGTACAATGACCGCTTAGACAATCGTCTACATAGAAATCTTCCTCAAGTATTTTAGCACCGATTGGAAATGTGTCACGTTCATCTTGTGATAATTGTTTCAGCGTTTTGATGGCTAGGTACGGGGCAGAGGCAGTACCGAACGTAACGCGTAGCATCCTATAATCTTCAACTTCATCGGTAACATTTTTTCTCCATAATATTCGTTGACAGTCAGCATCTTCTTTCTTTACTAGGATCATGCGATACATTTTTTGAATATCGGCTATGTAACATATTTCTTTCATACGCCATCTCATGATTAGGTTTCTTAAATCTTCTTGTAACTGGGGTACTACGAACAATAAATCATTGAGTGAAGTATTGTTTGACCCCTTGCATGACGCGTCGAATACAATTCTAACTTTTGTAGTCTCACTATCTCGAACTACGGCATGATGCGGCAAATATATAGAAAAATTATCTTTTTCTTCCTTTGGCACTTTTTCCATGTGATTTAATTGTATGTACTCTTCCATGACTTTCGTGTATTCTTCTTTCAATTTTGAATTCTTTTCTAATTTTCGTTCTATTTGTTCCAATCTCTTCAATGCTATATCTCTTGTCTGTCCTACTTTTTCAGGCGATTTTTTGAAAGGTAACTTGACGATATATCTTCCTTCTGTTGTTCTAGAATGCTCTTTCATGTAGATATCTTCACATGCTTGTTCTTCAAAAGTTAATTTTCTGTGTTTTGTGTCTTCGTCTATAGCCCAAAGATTTTTCAGGAGGTGATCCATATCGACGTTTATCTGATGGTGCATGGCGACAAAGTGAGTGTTTGTTGATGGCCTGGTGATAAGCAGTTGTAGCATAGTCGATTGGTTTTGACTACCTCGCTTCTCTTCTCCGGGTCAAGTTTTGCGAATTCCTTACAGTGGCAAAGAATATGTTCTCCGTTACATAATTTACAAATCATTTGTGTACTTGAAGCATGAAAGGTACGTTCTTTGTTAGTTCTCTGTGTGTTAGATGAAGCTTGTAAGGTTACCTCGAGTGTTTGTATTTTATTTTCCAAAAAGGTTGTTAAATTTTGCAAAGTAGGTAGATCAGTTTGATATTCTTCACTTACATGTGTTTCCCATTCTTTGTGTGTGTCCGTGTCCAATTTTTGCACTGTTAGGAATATAATGATAGGATCCCAAGACACTGTACTGATATCCATTGATTTCAAACTGTTCAAACATTCCTTTGTTCCATCAATCAAAAATTTTAGCTGTCCTGGCGTTTGTGAGTTGATTTTTCTAAACGAAAATAACCTCTTCAACGTGGCATTCACAATAAGCCGCTTGTTGCTGTATCTATTTCTTAATGTACTCCAGGCTTCTTCATAATTTCGCTCCGTCACTTGTATGTACTTGATAGTATTTTTTGCTTCACCCTCTAAACATGACTTCAAGTAGTGAAATTTTTGTACATTGCTTAATGATTTGTTTGTATGTATCAAAGCCTTAAATGTATCTTCAAATGATTGCCACTCCTGATAAAAACCCGAATAATTAGGTAAAATTATCCGAGGAAGCTTGACTTCGGTGGTGTACGAACCCTCTTTTTTAGACGAGTGTGATGATGCATCTCCGTGTTGTGATGAAGCTACTTCTCTCTTTGTAGTAAATAACTCAAGCGCATCCGCCATTTCTGACTTCAAGTCCAAATAAATTTCTTCACATTCACTGTACTTTTCTTCTTTAAAATGTTTGATAGTCTTCCTTTCTTCTTTATTTGTAACTTTAATTAAAGTCTGATGAGCATCTTTAAACGATTTCCAGTAATCTTCCAACGATTGGATTCGAGTTTCTAAAAATCCTTTAGTTATTCTCGTTTTCGGAGACTTCTTATAGTTAGTTTTACATTTCACTATCAAATCATACAAATCTTCTAAAATCGCCGTGACTTCTTCTAAGTTCGCCATAGTTATTCACTTGTTATTTTATTTGCGTTAAAACGTTCGATTTGCAATAGTCACTTCAATGCATCAATATCTGTAGGTAGTATAGCCGCGCTCGACTCGTCCTTTTGTTCACTAATGATCTTCATATAGAAAAAACGGCTCGGCGACAATCCTTATCGGTTGGGTCGACCGGTTATTGCTCGCTGGTATGCGGTTCGAATAGGACCATTATGTTGAAGTGTTATGGTCGACTTTCGATTGGTTTGCACTTTTGTGATTTTTATGAAATGAAACACAGGTTCTCTTGCGAGGTTTGTATTGCGACTGAGTAACTGAGATATGATACACTCGTTATAAGCCGTTGTAAAAAAAATGGCGTAAACAGTAACACTTCAGCTCTTTTCATATTGGCTCCCGAAGGAGAGAATTAAAATAATATTGACTTTTAACTCCTAACACTGTTACAAGTACTTTCTTATCTCTCTCTATCTTTCTCTCTCATTAGTTGTTATTTATATTAATACGCCGGAGTCATAAAGTCCACGCGAACGAAGTCGCGGGCATCAGCTAGTATTTAATATAATATTGAATAAATTCACGTGGACATTTAAGTTACACATTCTAATCCCATAAATTATTTTTAAAAAGGAAATAATAATAAAATATTTTGGCCGCAGGGCAGCTTGTGGCGAGCTGTTGGTGAGTAACGACACCATGGACCCAAGCGCTCCAGAGAACCGATCAGGGCCCTCGTCCCCGACGTGTATTCATCGGTCGGGGTGGAAGTCCAAGGGCTTGCAGGGCTCTCAGCTCTGTATTGCCTTAATTGGCCGTGCAGAGAGGAGTCGTTAGAGCTATTGCTACAGGGGTGGAAGTGTTAAAGGGTATAACGCCGAATGACGTTTTTATTGCAATATTTCAGCATCAATCCCTCCCAACCTCATTCCTTAACCTATACACCTTTCTTTTTCATTGCAATAGATTCATCTCCTGCCGAAACTTAGCCCTTCATATGTTTATCCAGGAATGGGTTTTGGCGGGAGCACCTCATTACATCAACTTCTCCAAAGGGCCTCTACGTGTTGGATCTGTATCCCCACGCAAGCCTCTCAAAGGACCGGGGTGAAAAGACCCGTGAATGAAAAGGAGATAAAATATACTTTTAAATTTATCCCACTGTGAGATAGGTTAAATTTATCTCATAGTGAAAGTCAAAGTAAGAAATGAAAGCAAATAATTTGACTTTGACGAGATTAGATCTACATGATGTGTATTTTGCTTTCAATAATAGTTTAACATGATACTGGTCATACATTATAGAAAAAAAAACGTCACAAAACTGTTATCTATAAAAAATAATAACAATATACCAAAAATACTTGCGTTTTGAATTGATCAAGCAGCTGACAATGTTATTACCTATAGTTTAAATAAACAGTAAATTCACATATCTACAGCTGTATAAAGGTCGACGTTCAAACAAACCCAAAATAACCCCTTTAGAGTCCAGCGGTTGACTTTGAGACGACTACTAATGGATAGTCTGAAGTTAATCCATAATTAAACCGAACTTCGCCTGGGAAAGTTTGTACCAACTTTTGAACTCCTGTATTTTGCTTAGATTAAGTTCAAACTTTATCATTTAAAACTTGCTTTTTTATTAGTTATGATTGTGAAATGTGATGATTGGCTTTCAATAGATAAAATACCTACTGTTTTTATTACCATCAAACAAAATCAAAACAATCCATTACGTTGAATGAGTATTATGTTTGTATTACCTACGACGTATTCACGATCTCTGTGGCGTAATGGTCAACACGCTAGACCGCCAATCTGGAGGTTCTGGGTTCGATCTCCAGCCAGGGCAAGTTGGAAAATGGCTTTTTTCAAATTGTCTTGGGTCTTGTGTGTTTATCTATATACCTATGTATTATTCATAAAATACAGTATCGTTGGGTTAGTATCTCATCATAACACAAGCTTCAGCTTACTTTGGGGCTAGCTCGATCTATCTGATTTGTCCGTATATATTGATTTATTTATTATTTTATTCATTTCACTGTCTCGACATTATTCCTAACGGGTTACAGAGAAGAGCCAAAGGCAACGTTTAGCGTGACGGTGGACGTGGAAATAGGGAATAAAAAATTGGTCGACGGTCGCTTCCCGACGTAATTCAGTTTCTCATCTATATCCTCGGTTGACTTTTACGGTCTGCTTGGAAAAAGAAACAACTATGAAATATTAAGTTTCGCTTTTCTTGGATACAAACTAACATAAATATATATATATATATATACGATTAGTATTACTCCGAACATAACACAAAATAACTGCGTTCCAATCCGTCCATCTACTCGGGAACTACAATACCTCATAAATAATAAGATAAAACAATCGAAATCTTTCCTTCTTCTTTGTAACCTAATAGAGTACATTAGTAGTCAGACTCGTAACTATTGAAATTCTTGTCTTCGTTTGGACACTAAAGCTTATGATTTGTACACTTACACTGAAGAACTGGGTTAAAATTTATGTTAATTAAGAACTGTTAAACTTTTATTACTCATACAAAGTTCCTCGAAATTAAGTACTCGCATGTCAGGCTTTACGCGCGACCAAGCTTTACGGTGAATGAAGTAAAGCGGTTGAATTCAAGCCACATTTCGGTATCGAGAATTAAGAAGAACCACTAATCTACCATATCTGAAGTATTCCATGACTTTAATGACTAAAGTCATGGAATACTTTACATATGGCAGATTACCCCTGAACTGACAAACAGACATATTATGCTCGATTCATGAAAGCTACCACTGCAGTGCAAATAAACACACGAAAGGTCATCAATGTCATCTATTTTATTTCAGCTGCAAGAAACTCACTGCTAATGAGCCATTTTTTACCGTGATATCTTCACAAAATCATAAGTCATTTTCCCGTCAGATGCAAGAATGTAAAACATTTTTATGTCAGCTAAAAGCAGTCCCCTTTTAATATCTCTGATTCCGCAGAATGTCAGACGAGGATATTGTTTCACAAACATAAGCATAGATACATCTTAAGATATTGCTATAGAGCCGTAATAAGCTGAAATAATGTCTCTGCAAAAATATTTTTGCTTTCAACGTAACATTTTAATCAAAGCCGCTGCGCTTTGAAAACATTTCAGTAAGTGCCGCAACAGACGGGACGCAAGTTGCGTCGCGTAACAGCTAGAGATGGGCAGTGGATAGTACTCAATCTACCCATTTGAATATTTACTCACTAGATTTTATAAATAGAGTAAATAGAGCGTGCTCATATATTGACATCGCATTTGATATCTGTTTACTTATTTTAACAAAAAATTATGTCTTTGCACACCTCCCAGCAAAAAATGATAATTAGTCAAAGAAGCCTACTTTCAGTGCATGGTTAGTATGGTATTTTCATGTATTTTAGCGTCGCATTTAACCATTTAACGTTTACCGAAATTTAAGCATATTATGGCGTATGCACACACTTTCCGACAAGAATTGCAAGTGTATACTAGATTTAAATTTCAAAATTGTCAAGAAAACATGAAATAATGAATATGAATATAAATATAAGTCGCAACTCATATAAATTAATCTACTCACCAAATGGATAAATTAGGATATTTATCGGGTATTTACTCAATCTACTGAGTAAATATTCAAATGGGTTGATTGAGTATTTATGCAACTCCCATCACTAGCTGTTACGCGACGCAACTTGCGCCCCGTCTGTTACAGCCCTTAAAACACCCAAGTTTGCAATAGTTTCGTCATATTTTTACAAGATAATATTGAAAAATAACGACGTATTTCTCAAAAGTTTTGAACAACTTTTACATAATGTTGTAATAAATTCAATGAAACATATACTGAGTTGTAATAATTTCTGTGAAACATACAATGCTATATTCCGTTCCGATTCGCCAAAAAAAAAGCGTTATACCTTATAGCTACTTGTCAGAAATTAGATTTTTTTGAGTCTCATGCGGCCATTTAATAATTCTATTAGGGCATTGCATAGATAGAAAGTTAAGGCCTCTTTTATGCACGTGGAGGTCGTGGCTCAGTCATGGCCCAGCCAGAATTAATAAATTACATTGTACGAGTACGCAATATCTTTATAGTATAACCGATATCTGAATTGCAACTTTATGATGAAGTATTTTACTATACAACCTACTTTTAAAGAGCTTTGCATGCGTTTTTCCATCAAAACAATGATTACAAAGAGTATGTAATTGTACATCGGTAATATTAATTGTTTTAGAAAAAAGTGAAAGTACAAAATACTTAGAAAATAATTTATTTATTTGCTTGAAAATGAACATTTATATCATGCTAAAAGTTTATTGTTTAAAAAAATATAGAGATCTTGAGTTGCAGCAAGAAGCTTGCAGCTGCAATTCTGAGCTGTGGGTACAATTGCTGACAGCATCTCCAAGAAATACCAAAATAATTTTTTGTTCTTTTTAGGTTTCCGTAACGAAAGGGTAAAAACGGGATTATTTAACCCTATTACTAAGACTCCGCTATCCGTTTGTCCGTCTGTCTGTCATGGCATGTCAGGCTGTAATCTCATGAACCGTAATAGCGAGGCAGTTAAAATTTTCTGAGATGATGTATTTCTGTTGCTACTATAACAACAAATATTAAAAACAGAAAGAAAAAAATATGAAAGTATCTCATACAACAGAAACAACAGCGCGAGTCCGACTTGCACTGGGCCTTTTATTTGAATTTACGTAAATGATATACCATTATTCAGCCCACGCAGATTTTTGATCCTTGCTTTGAGATTCAGTCCGATCTTTACTTTTCTCACTTTCCGATTGAACTATTTCACATTGACCCTTCCATTCGAACAACTACGGCCCATGCTATAGTTTTCTGGCTGTTGGAGTCGAAACTTATTTTTTATAAGTACCTTGCTGAAAGAACTCGCATGTGTTTTCTTGATCACATGTTTACATAGAACAAGAATGTTGTAAGCATTTACTTATATATATATGTTACTTAAGAGTCCCCTTACCCTAGACAGGATCAGACTTTCCCATAAAAACGTAGTCTAGCTTTTATTTTATAACAGCATGTCAAATATTGATGAAATTATGTTATTTCAAAATAATTACATATATTAAGGCATATAACTAGTTTTCACAGTAAAAATATGAACTTAAAAGAGAATATAGTGTATCATATCATATTTTACCATCAGTACGGAAAACTTCTACACTCTTATTTTCTTTCAAGTTCATATTTGACTGTCAAAAACTAGTTATATGCCTCGATATATGCAATTTCTTTAAAATTACAAAATTCTGCCGAAATCTCACATATCAATTCAGAATAAAAGCTAGACTACGTTTGTAACAAAAGTGTAGGGTAGGGGCTCTTAAGGGTTGTCTAGAAGTTGCCACTAGCGATAGGCCCACTTTTGGTGTTAACGACAATCCGGCTTTTGTATGTAATGTAAGTATTATTTATCGGAACTCAAGATGATGACGTCATGATTTGTTCGAATATTTCATAGAACAGCGCAACAGCTCCATAAAATAACATGATTATTTTATAAGGTACCGACACAAATTTATATATAGGCATGGAAAATACCCGCAGTCTGTCTAGGTCTAAGGTCTAGCCAGCTCAGATCGTTGAATAAATAAATCAGCGTTATGTATCGCTTTTCATGTCATTTTTAGGATTCCGTACCCAAAGGTTAAAAACCTATTACTAAGACTCCACTGTCCGTCTGTCTGTCTGCCACCCTGCTGTATTTCATGAACCGTGAAAGCTAGACAGTGCAAATTTATACACATGATGTGTTTCTGGTGCCGCTATAACAAATACTGAAAACAGAATAAAATAAATATTTATGTGGGTATCCCATACAACAAACGTGATTTTTTATGATTAATCTAACTCGCACTTGGCCTGTTATTTTGCTAACAGGATTAAAATTGCGGCTGAAATAAACGCTCTCTTTAGTTACAAAATAAAAGTCAAACCTACCTTACAGTAGTAATAATTGAGCATATTTTATGTTTTGCGTACAAGAAAAAGCTTTGGTAAGTAGCACAACGTTTTTGCCGTGTAATTAAGTGAATATGAAGCAGGCTAATCCATCTGAGGACTTGACTCGGCTTAGTGACAATCCTCTCTACGTGTATATTTCGTTGAAATCCTGTGTTATTGAGACGTGAACCGTATGCGAATTTACATACTCGTGTTTACGATTTTGTTTATAGATCGCAAACTAAATCATATGCCTACCTACTTACATTCAGAGAATATAATTATATAGTTTGCCATAAATGAGACGGGCGTAACCTTTAATGAAGCTTTTATCTCCAAATGTCCAAACGCAATTTGTAACTTATTATGGAAATGAAATTAATTCGGAGAAACATACATGAGACCTCGTGTAAACGAGAGACACAACGTGACAATTTTATTTTATTTAACAGAATTTATAAACTAAATAGAAAAGTACCATGCAATATGAAAAGTAACATACAATGCCACCGCATGAGAGACCTTACGTGGGCCTAATAAAAATGGGACGATAAGCCAGTCCAATCAATGCAATTTTACGCAAAAGGACTGCGTCTCTGATGCGCAGGATCCGATGCAGTTCTAATAGCATTATGAGCATTATTGCCAATAAGATTGAAGGTAAGTAAGACATGTTGTCATTTTATATACCTATTAAAGTGTTGTGAAGATATAATGTTATTGATAGTAAAATAGATATCAATTTAATATAATACTTAAGCTATAGTAATAGAAACCAGATTGTGAGAGACTGGAGAGCACACCAACCTCCCCCCACTAGGAGCCAAGCAGCTTGACGACATAATATATGTGTCTATGTTATATTAATTATAGAACAAAAAAAATGTAAGTAATAAAAAAAAAATAGGTATAGTAAAATTGGCAATTGAAGTCTATAAAAGAATATGTGTGCGCGCTCGCATACAACGTTGCCTTTAGTGTTCGTGTGTGTCAAAATGTACACAGACTTCAAAAAGAAGGAGGGTGTCAAATCGAATGTGTATACCACAAGGTATACACATTCGCAAGCCGACAGCACCAGTCGCCACAAGGCGACTGGTGCTGTCGGCTTTTAGTTTTAAAAATTTGTAATAAAAAAAAAACTAATAAGAGTTCCATTTGGTAGGATAAGGACTAGCGGAGTGGTATTATTCTCTTTGTACGTACGTTTTATGTGACCACGACACGTCTTCTTGAGATTACGAAACCACGCGTATGAGTTTAGAATAAGTTTAAATTCAAGGTGTGTATCACTTTGAAACTTAAGACTGTTATTCAGGTTCAGTTATTCTTGTTCGTTGAATTATATATGACGACTGGTAAATCAAATGACATAGGAAGCTAGTATATAGCTTGTTCAAGCAGTACAAATTCGGAAAAAAACGTGAAATTGCAGTCATTTTACGAATCAAGTTTGAACAAAATAAAATGTTGATAATTAAAGAATTTACTACCTTTTCTTTTTTCCCTATAGAAACCTAGGCAAAAATCAAGACACAAAATATGGAAGCTAACTCACACTTTACCTAAGTACCTTATATTAAGGTATTTTAAATATAATTGTTGTTTTGTATGAACAAACAACCGAACACACTGTCATGTTTATAGTACGAGTAATATTGACTCTCCTATATAATATGGCATTGTCCCTATAATAAATTTCAAGGAGATTACCGCCCTACCCCAAGCTTAGCGTAACAGATTATTATGGAGCTCTGTGCTGCCCTCTATAACTATTACTATACGATTTCTACGATCCGCTGGTTATATGATATTATATCGGTTATAGGACTGATATTGCAATTTTCGTTAAGCTTGTATGAGTAAAAATATAATAGGTAGTTAGATATTATCCAGATGTTTTCTATAAAGTACTTACAATAGACATAATCTTGACTGAGTAGTAATACAAATACTAAAAATATGCGAAGATACTAAGAGATAAGTAAATAAGACTTCCGTAAAAAGATATTTACAGACTGAACTTTGACACTGATGATATTTATTTAACCTTTTCGTTTCTACGTATCAATTTATAACATTAAAGCAACATCGTGTATTTCTAAGCTTACAATCAGCTTTTAACTTAGCATTTCAAAGGTAAACTAAGGATGTCAACAAGAAACCGACACCTTACATTCTTGAAGGTTAATACACAGAAGCGGGGCATACTTGGATAATTTAAGTTAGGACTTCCAGTCTGAATTGCCGCCACACAGCGTTCGTCGCCGCAAAGACGGAAACTTTGTCAGAGCGGAGCAACTCGCGGCAAACTCATCGGAACGATTTGCGTGGAAATATTTGACTTCGTCGTGTCAAATTAAATGACAACTCGAGTTACTCGTTATACTATATTGCGTGACAGGACATGGAAAGTAAACGATCGCTTTTATACATCTCTCCTCTCCGAGTGTAATGTAAGAATTAAAAGCATCTTGATTAGTAATTGGGGGAGTTGACACTGTGTCATGCAACAGTTGTTTCATATAAAGGTATATACATGAACATATTGCGTGACGATAATGTTTGAAGTCATTTTTTCATAGTTTTGTGGTTGGCTGTTTTTGCGAGCCTGCTTGCGAAGTAAAATGCGCTGAAGTAAGAACTTAGGTATAATTGAAGTCTATACTTCAATATAAATAACTGTCGCCGCAGGTGGTAACTTTACCAAAGTGAAGCAACTTGCGGCAAACTCGTCGGAACGTTTGCGTGGAAATATTTAACTTCGTCGTCGTCACGCTAAGATCACATATTATTAAGACAACTCGTGTTGGCAATGAGTAGCTGGATTTAGCTACTTTGACAACATTTCAAAAATTTTATATGTATATTATATTTTTTATTCTTAAAGAACTTCAAAAAAAGGATATACGTATTTTTTCTTTTTAATTTCTTTTTATTATTTTCCTAAAATTTTTACTATAATTAAAAAATAAAACTTTTACTGACATCTATAGAGTTGTGTTTTGTAGCAGTAAGATATTGATTTCGATAGTATTGTAATGTATAGTATTGTAATGAATTACAAAAATTAAAATTGAAGAAGTAGATATAATCGTAGTAGTTTTATCTAAACTTAAAAGGTAGGTAAAAAAAAGGTTACTTTGATTAATTTAAAAATCAGCTATTTTTGGCATAAAAAATTACGCTTGTAATATTCGACAAAGAAAAAATGTGCCCTATCTACTTTATACTTGAAATGAGGTTTTTTGATAACTGACGTTTTTAACGGATTCTCATAGTCGCCCCTTACAGGAATCTAGAACACAAAGAAAAAATTGTTTCACTTTTGACTTTTTAAGTTACACTGTTTTGAAGTTAATTGGATCGAATTTGACTGAAAAAGAAAACAAGGGCACCGACGTACACGCGTTGTGGAAAGATGGCGGACATACCAGGATTGCTATTTCAAAAATATAAATAAATATGCGTTCAGATATTTAGAAGATTTATATAAAAAAATAAACATAGAAGCTATTATTATTGCCACCTTGTATTTTGAAAGTCGCCACATTATACGGTAGCATTTTTCCTTACTTTTTTATAGTTTTTAAGACCTCGATGTCAACATTATTTTTATTAAATCTGAAACATCAATCATATCAAGGAAATATTATCATTTCTTCACCAAACTATGTACATAAACACTTGAATGCATGTGTATTTGCAATCCTAATTCTGCTAGAATACTAAAGAACTATCAATATTATATGGTCTGTCTATCGAACTGATACTTCTATAGATCAACACTACTATTATCTCTCTCTCTCTCTCTCTCTCACTCATGATGTCAGTTGTCAGATTGACGCATGATTGACGCACGTGTCAATTGACAGCTGACAGCTTGTATATTATTTTTATGATTTTATTTGTTCAAGCAAAGGCGTAACCTGATAAATGCCTATATCTCTGTACTTTTCAGTTTTTTCATTTATCTCAAAGAATATAACTCAAAAATATCTTAAAAAATATTTAATAGGTTTCTATCGAAATAAAAAAAAATTAAAAAACATTTTATGTGTTCAGAATCGCCAAATCTCGAAATGATTTTCGAATTTTCATACCTTTTTGAAACTGAAATGTTGACAATTGAATACTATTTACTATGGAACATGAGAAATTTAAATAAGTGTGCGCTTTGGTTGTTATGCAATATGCATAAATACTTTATAAAAAGAGGCATTTTTATTTTCTCGTATATGTATATACTTCGGGTAGACTTACAAGTCCCTTTATTTTTAAGATGGTTGATAAATGCACATGATTTTGTAATTTTTAGGGTTCAGTACCCAAAGGGTAAAAACGGGACCCTATTACTAAGACTTCGGTGTCCAACCGTCCATCCGTCCGGTCGTCCGTCCGTCGGTCCGTCAATATATCTGTCTGTCACCAGGCTGTATCTCATGGACACGTGATAGCTGCACAGTTGACATTTTTACAGATGATGTATTTCTGTTGCCGCTATAACATCAAATACTGAAAACAGAATAAAATAATATTTAGTGTGGTATATAGTGGAGCTCCTATACAACAAACATGTTTTTTTATAGATACGGAACCGTACGTGCGGGAGTCCGACTCGCATTTGGTCAGTTTTTTCTATTTCTTACAATCTTTGACATCTTTTTATAAATAACTCTAAGATACCAATGAATTGAAGCAAGCTTGAACAATAAAAAAACAAACCTAAATAAAGTCTAAACATAGAAACTATTTAAACAAGGCTAAACTTGTTCAAAAATATCAATGAGAAAGGTATGCTTTCAACACGCTGTGAAAAGTGAATCAGAAGTGAGGCGTACTTGTGTAATTTGAGTTTTTCACCGTCATACAGCGTTCGGCTCCGCAAAGGTGGCAACTTTATCAAAGCGGAGTAACTCGCGGCAAACTCGTCGGAACGTTTTGCGTGGAAATATTTGACTTTGTCGCCACCCAATTATCAACTCGTGTTAGCATAAGTAGCTGAAGTTTAAGTTGAATACTGTATGATGAAACGTAAAAGAGTTGGTGTCTTCATGTGGTAAATCTTTTTGGTTATGCTCTACATTAAGTACAACTCCATTTTTAAGGCAGTTAATATTTTTTCTCATACTTTTTTTTTAAATATCTGGTAAATTTAATTAAGTACATGTGTACACATAAAGTATGAACTATTATTTAGACTACGATCTAAAACTCAATTTAGTTTGGTAGCATTAGTACGTACCTATTCTGTTTTAAAATTCACTTAAGAGCGGCCTTCGCGTCTTACTTTTTATACAAACGCTCGTACGTGATTATGTTGGTGTATCTGATCTTTCTTAAAAATCGTATCTTGTGCGCTATTTCTTGGTTTCTATCGAAATAAAAAATTAAAATTAAGAAAAACAAAGCTAGTATAAGCCGTCAGAAATCTGCTTTATTCCACAAATTTTAGCTGAACTTTGACCGTTCTTAAAGTACTCATAAATTGTAACGGTAAAGAAAATATTTCAAAACAACCTCGCAAATGTAATGAAAATTTTGAATACAAGATTTTTATTTCACTCACTTGTAAGGCTTTCTGATAAACACGTATCACCTGGAACAAGTTTAATGAAATTTCCGCAACCTATGAATAGTTAATATTCGTTCAATGGATAGTTAATAATAATACTAATTTCATTTAATATAATGGAAACCGTGCTCTTAGGTGCTATCTCTCTCTTTTTGATTTTTCTCTTTTTCTAGCATTGCCCTAGATGAAACAAGCTTTTCAAACTATGCTCGCGTTAACGACAGAGCGGTCGGGAAGGGCCGCCTTTTATGCTAATAAGCTCAAGTTGATTGAGTCATTTTTAATATTAGTATAATATGACACCCAATTTTGACACAAAACGGGTGGCTGTTATTTGTGCCTTTTTAAAACTTGTGTTCTTCATAAAAATAAATATGGCGACCTTCGATGTTTGGGTTGTATATCATATACAACAAAATAATATGTAAATCAAACAGTACATAAGACTCAAATATTGTATTAATCTTATATTAATTCATAAAATGAGGTACAATGTATGGCACCCCATATTAGAAGTCATATTTTAGTTGCAACACAATATTATTTTAGATGTCATAAATTAAAAATAAATAAGTATTTAGTGAGCTAAATATAATATTTTAAACGGAATTGTGTAGAAACCTTGTTAAAATTAAAGAAATTTAAATTGAAATGAAACAGTGGCACCTTTTATCCCGCACGTGTGGCTATTCCGGGAATCGATTGCACCCTAACCGTAAAATGGGGTAATCTACATGCAACACCTGGAAAGTTTATAAGATTCTCGAATTTCATAATTCAATTCTAACAAACTATATTTAACGGCCTAATTATAATTAAGTACCTACCTAATTTCCTTCTTCCGGAACACGACACAGGCCTTTTTAGCACAAAGTGTACATCATAACACTTAATATCTACATGTGATTAAAAATAGTAAGCAAGTGTAGTTAATTTGCGGTCGGGAGAGACACGGGAACAAAGGGCAGGATTACACGCGGCGGGTAAGTAATTAATGAGTTCTTTGAGAACCGGATTAATTTAGAATAATCAGTGTGTTACCATTATCATAATCTGAACAACTTGACCTTTAAAGCCAAATTAAACTTTTTACAGATATACATATGTAGGTATTCGAGATTGTAGATCTCAACTTATTGCGTTATCAATATTATTCTCCCGCTCCATTATCATTATCCATTATTATTAGTATTGACGACCTCCGTAGCGTAGTGGTCACCATGCTAGTCCGCCACCCAGCGGTTCTTGGTTCGATCACCAGTCAGGGCAAATTGGAAAATGGCCTTTTTCAAATTGTCCTGGGTCTTGGATGTTTATCTTTATATGTATTTGTTATAAAATATAGTATCGTTGAATTAATATTCCATAACACAAGTCTCGAACTTACTTTGGGGCTAGCTCAATCAGTGTAATTTGTCCGTATATATTTATTTATTTATTTATCTATCACAGTTGCGAATCAATGGAGCATTTTTTCAAGGTATTTTATTTGGTATACGGATGTGTGGATACAATTAAAAAGGTAACTTGAGAATTGTAGTTACGTATATTAAGTCAAAAATAGTGAGTGTGAGTGTGTAAGATTTTTAATTTTTAATGTAGATACTTAGTAACAAACAAATCCTACAACAAAATTCAAAACATAAAATTAGCGCTTGTTTTATTCTACACATAATTGGGTGGACTTTGTCATCGATAGATGGCCATGATTTTTCAGACCCATGGTCATAAATTCATAATCAATAAACAGCATACCTTGATACCTATAAAATATGTGTCTGTTATATTTGTCTTTTGCTTAATTACTTAGCTTATATTTAATATAAAGAAAAGATCTCAAATAGCCGATATAAACCATTTCAAATCCACCTTCTCTGAATTGAGACCTCAAATTAAATACTCGTAAGTTAAATAATTTGTGGTAGTCGTTTATCTATACTATAATAAAAGAGTAAAAAAAATGTGTCTGTACATTGAAAATTTTTCAAAAAAAAATATTTGTGGCGATGGAGATATAGTAATAGAGTAAGAAAATAAAAAAAAATGTCTGTCTGTTTGTCTGTTTGTCTGTTTGTCTGTTTGTCTGTTTGTCTGTTTGTCTGTTTGTACACGCTAATCTCCGGAAATACTGGACGGATTCGAATGAAACACATGATGCAGAACTATAATGGTCGAGCTAAACTATAAAAAATATAATAAAATGCCGCCTTAGCAAAAGTTGTTAAGTCTGATGAGAACTTTTTGTTGAGTTATAATACAACTGGCCAAGCGCGAGTCGGACGCGCGCGAAGAGTTCCGTACCATAATCTATGAAAAATCACGTTTGTAGTATGGGAGCCCCCCATAAATCATCAATCAATGTCATCCCCACCTAACTTTAGACACTGAACTTTAGCCGCTAAACTTCGGCATAGTCTGCTGAGACACTTAAAGTTTACTGTGAGTGGTGCCAGTGAAACTGTATTTATTCCGCGTATAACAATTTTCCTTTTGAAAATACACAGTTTTACAAATACACAGTGTTTACTTGCTTTCCTATGAAAATAAGTCACAGTTTTAGAGGCTTAAAGCTGCTGATGTCGATCTAAGGACTGCTTTTTCGCATGGCCAACTTAATGTGGCTTTCTCCAGGGTTAGTAACACTTCAGCTTTTTTCATATTGGCTCCCGAAGGAAAGAATTAAAATAATATTGACTTTTAACTCCTAACACTGTTACAAGTACTTTCTTATCTCTCTCTATCTTTCTCTCTCATTAGTTGTTATTTATATTAATACGCCGGAGTCATAAAGTCCACGCGAACGAAGTCGCGGGCATCAGCTAGTTGGATAATAAAAACATTGACTTTCATAAAATCAACATTTAGTTCTGCAAAAAGCTGGCTCCAAACCAAATACCGCACAGTTTGATCCTAAAATAGAACGGTATATTTTATTCACTCGATCTCGGGTGTTTCTGAATATATTAATAAAGTGAGATACTGAAATTGTATGAGAAAAAGATCATATTATAACAATCTACTTCTACTAACATGAATGCTAATAAATAATTTGACTTCGATTTTGACTTTATCACTCTGCGGCGTCATTGTAGACAAAATAGATTTTCTTTTGTTCGTGGGTCACCGGTGACCCCCTGGCGCCCAAGGTGTAAAGTTATACAAAAGTTTGACATGAAAAAAAAAATTATATATATGACCGAAATATACACTTTAACTTTAGGTTTATGCCAGTCCCTCATACTGCCACTCCTTAATTATGCAGATTCCTGCTATTTAGATGCTACACAGGAGCTACTGAACAAGCTAGAACGATTTCAAAATTTATGCTTAAGGTTCATATTTGGATTAAAAAAGTTTGATCATGTGTCTGAATACCGCAAACAACTTGAGTGGCTTCTTATTCGTTTGCGCAGAAACCATAGAATCCTATGTCTCCTTTTCAAAATTTTGTACAACCCTACTTATCCTACATATCTACGTGATCGGTTTTCTTTTGCCCGTTACATTAGACGAATGTGCTCTGTAGGTCCCACCTTAGAACCGTACTTAGAATCCCTGACTATACTTCTGCGTGCTATTCCCACTCCTTCTTTGTACAAGCGGTGAAATTATGGAACTCACTACCACATACTATACGAGACTCCAAATCATTTTCTGTTTTTAGGAAGCGAGTAAAAGAGAATCTTTCCTTAACGTAATGAATGGTATATAGTATATAGGTATATTTATTCTTAACTTATATATAATTTTATTTATTTACATTTATAGTTAGGTATATTTTAGTTTATGTATTATATAATATGTATGAGTATATATAAAATTTTAGATAATTACCTATTTTATGTATTTGTATTTAACTTGAGTCTATTTTGTACACGCCTACTATTACCTGTTTTCTTCTCTTTTCCTGTCCTGGGTCTGCTGGAAGAGATTTCTTATGAAATAAGCAGTACCTATGTACTCAATGTTCTTACTTTGTTCGTTCCTATTTTTGTATTTTGTGTACATGAATTTTGTAAATAAATAAATAAATTTAATTGAATCAGTTTGTTTTTAATTTATTAGTAATGTAATATAATTAATATTGGTTCGATCCCCGGTCAGGGCAAGTTGTAAAATGAACTTTTTCAAATTGTCCTGAATCGTGGGTGTTTATTTATATATGTATTTGTTATAAAATATAGTATCGTTGAGTCAGTGTCCCATAACACGAATCTCGAACTTACTTTGTGGTTAGCTCATTCAGTGTTATTTGCCCCTGTATATTTATTTATTTAATATTTTATCTCTTTATCTGTCGCCTGAAAATTCACTGAAATCATGCGTGACCATTGGGCTGGCCTTTATAAGCATTGCCATAGAACGTGGCAATGTTGCCAGCCTTCTAGGCATATTATCACGTGGCAGCGATTTGCCAGGGCATTTTTATTAATAAGTAATTAAAGTTATTAGTTTAGTTTTAGTTACTATTCTTGTTTATTTTATTAATTTATTACTATATACTCTTTATAAATGCGATTGCGCCCATTGACCGTCGCAGATGTTTTTTAGTTATTTCCGACACCTATTGAACTTTTTTTGCTCACCAGGGATGCTATGCGCTATCTTACGACCCATCATTACCAGGTCGAGCGAGTTAATTTATTTAATGTCAATATCACCCTTAATCTAACCGCTGTAGCTGAAGGAATATATTTTAAAATAAGTTGGTCCTAGTTTTTGCTCCAAGTATTGCTTTTAAAAAGGTATAAAACTACAAAAAATTATAACTTCAAAATAAACTAATAAATAATAATAATTCCTTTCTACGGATCCATTCCCGAAGAATAAAAACGGAACCCTATAAACTAAGACTACTCTGTCTGCCTGTGCGTCTATCTGTCACCAGGCTATACCTCATGAACCGTGATAGCTAAACAGTTGAAAATTGCACAGATGATGTATTGCCGCTATAATAACAAATACTAAAAACAAAATATATTTTAAATATTTAAGTGAGGCTCTCATACAACAAACGCGATTATTTTAAATAGATTTTGGTACGGAACCCTTCGTGTGCTAGTCTGACTCGCACTTGGCTGGTTTTATTTATTTATAATATGTTGATAATGGTATATATATATATATATATATATATATATATATATATATATATATATATTATCCCATATTTCTATCCCATATTTATCATATTTTCTCAATATCAACAACGTCAGACGACAGAAATGAGATTTATATTTAATAACTGATTTTTCTTGAACATTTTCTGATCATTATAATGGCAAATGCGCTGGAAACTGTACAATCTGAATGAATTTAATTAAAGTTCATTTGCTGAGAGAAGCGCTCTCGTACGAGTACATTTTCTGGTAAAATAGTGTAGATTTAGATCTACCTATTATAGAGAGTATTTAATCCTACTAATCTCAATCAAGCAAAATCGGCTGAACGTTTTAGAATTAGGGATGCTACGAATATTCGCATTAGCATTCGCATATGCGAATGGTTCGCATCATTTTAAACATTCGCATCAATCAATGCGTATTTTATGCGAATGCGAATGTGTGCAGGTAATGACATGCCCAAAGGACTCGCGGACGTGCCACACCGCGCCATGACTTTGTCTCGATGATTCGCGCATAACGTAATTATTTAGACCAGCAGGAAGCGTTTATTTCACGTGAGTTTTTTTGTAATTACTTGATATGTTTTATTTTAATTGCTTATTAGGTAAACAAATAGTTGATTGTATTTTAAACTATTTTGGGATAATAAGACAGTTTTCATTGCGGTACAGGGACAGAAAAGAAGTGAAATGTGGCGATTATTTAAACCTAAATAATAAAAATGATTGATTATTAATTTATATGTATGTTTTTGTCTACGTTTGTTACGTACGTAGGGTAAGGACGGGCAATATGGAGATGTCGGGCAAAAGAATAAAAAATATTTCGAATAATTTCTAGAGTAATTGTTAGAAAGAGAGAGAAATAGTATCGTTCGATGCGCACCGTAAAAAAAAAACAAGTACTCGACGGGCATTACGAAACCGGGCAAAGAGAATATTATTCATTTTGGTTTATCTTTTATTGACACTTTTGTGGTTATTTCGTTATTTTATTATTTAAGATCAAGTAAACGTAATTGTTTTAGATAATGTAAAACCACAAACGTAAAACTGACCGTGCAAATTGGTCGAAAACCAACTTGCTTTGCAGGAGGCACGAAAGCGTTCAATTTTGAACGCGAGTAGGTAGTCCTTATTTAGACATGTTAAAAAAGGTACACCAACAAAAATGATAAAACGCTTTACTGAGGTTTTCACCAAAGAGGAAGAGGAAGAGCTGGTAGCTTACGCCTAGAAATGGATTCATTATTTTCAGATTGAAAGTATTGTCACGTAAGGAGAAGAATGATATTGCCAACGTTACGAATTCGAACAAAAAGAATTCAACTGAAGGAAAATTTCGTCAACAGCGTCAAAGCTCGATTGGCCTAAGCGATGGACTGTGAATCCAGAGACTGCTGGTTCAAATCATAATCACTTATAGTGTTTTTGAAGTTTTGAAAGAAGTTTCTAGATAATACTAGACTAAATGGAACAGAAAAAGAGTGAGAGAATATTGATGCGATTTTGTTCGAATTCGGGGGGTATATAAACGGAACTAGCCGCCGCCTAAGGCAGTTTAGTTGAAAAGTGAAATCAGAAGAAGGAAGAAATGAGAAAAAAAAAGTAGTAGTGAGTAAAGTGAAGTAGTGAGTACAGTGAAGAGTTCAGTGCAGTGAAGTCCGCGCGTGTGACAGTCCATTGACGTTTTTGCGCGCCTGACAGTGAAGTGACAGTTGGAGTGCAAAGAGGACTGACGCTGTCAATTGTGAGTACCGCTTGGGTTGTAAATAAAGGCACCATTCCATAGGATTGTTGTTTCCTTTCCTATCCCCAACCCACTCTCGTGTCAGTATTCAACCGTGAGGCTGTCGAACACTTTATAAAGACTTCTCGAAGAAGTGATGGAAGGGCATAATATCATACCCGAAATGATATTCAACATGGACGAGATTGGCGTGAGAACATCTCACAATTTTCAAACAAGCCACCCAAAATATTATCTACATATAGAAAAAAAACAAGTCGGAGTTGTAGCCAGCAATAAGAAAGGTGTGCTCACGACAATCATCTGCTGCTGCAATGTTACTGGAATTCTCACCCGCCCTGATTCAGTGTGATACTTGCAGAGAATGGACGCACGAGGCGTGCTCTTCATATTTGAGGCCTCGGATCCTATTTTTGTGATGTTTGCGACGATTAGTTTGTTATTATTACTGTTGCCCGCCTACAGTAATCATTTTACCCGCCTTAGAAGGGCATAACGAATTATGAGGACGTTTTTAAAAAACTAATGGTTCCTAAACGAAATTAGTTTAGTTTATTTTTGTTTTGTTTTTTAAATAATTATAAACCTAATTATATTACATTATATATAGAAGTTGATTGCCAAAGTTGATAAACAATGCCTTTTTTTTTTCGAAACCGCCCTAGATATCACGTAGTTACTTGATTTCTACGTTCGCATTTGCATTCGCATTCGCACATTCGCAGCCTAAACATTCGTATTTGCATTCGCATATGCAAAATTTTACATTCGTAACAGCTCTGAATGCATTTGTCATGTAGATAATACATTACCACATAGGATACTTGCTATCCCAAATGTCGTGAGAGTATCCAGTCCATTTTAAAATTACTGTCCCATTGCACATGCAGATACAACGAAACTATTAGGATTATTCCTAGCATTGTATAGAGAAGTCAGCATGAGATTATTTCAAAATGTAATATTTCTAACATTACTGTCAGCAACGTGCTTGTGGCTCTCCTAGATAGATGTATAAGTACATAACAAAATTTAAAGGACAAAACAGTCTCATACAAGTTCACAAAAGATAATAGATAGGTAGTGTTGCAGGTTAAGGTACGAGTGCCGTGTGTCTGTTTGAGTATTTACTTACTTAAATAAAATATAAATGCGTACGCTTTGCACATTTACGAGTACATATATGCCCATGTATCTACTTGAATTTAAACTGTAAACATGCATTCAAAACATCCGTCTTCACTTTTACGAGCACTCCAACGATTTCATAACAAAACTTTACCATATTGCTTGAATATGGCTCTTCTCTTACGGCTCCGAGTTTAAATATATTAAAGTTCTTGAAAAAAAATTCGATTTTTTAAGATTTCTGAGCAGTTAAGGTTCTATTTCTCGTCAAAACGAAACAGTTTCTGACATATTTTTGCCAAGAGACTTACCTTGTTAAGTTTTTCAATTAGAAAAGTTTTTTTTTATTAGTCGGCATCGTGCATAACACCCGTGGGTCATGTGCCTTTTTGTCTACCTATTTAGTTGTTTAAAAAGTTTTTATGATTTTTTTTTATTGTACACCTTTTGTAGTGAGGCCAAAGTACCTATTTACTTATTAACACAATGTAATAAGGCCAAACTCGATGGTATTGCTTCGTTTTATTACTGATTCATGACAAATTTAACGAGTCCTAGTTAATGGGATTATGTGATTTATAACTGTGTTCTGTCGAATATTTCCCGGCTCCATCACAAGAACAGCTCAGCAACTCCGTAATATTGTATTGTCATCCGACTTATACACAAATACTCAAAATGTCAACTCAATCAGTTGTTGCCAACTGGTTCAACCAGTATTGAGTTGCAAGATTTCACCTAAACTTACATACATAAAACAAACATAACATTAAATAAAAGCTTGTTAAAATAGTCAGATGTTCTACTACGTACGTATCTTACTACATCTTCTCCGAGTACCATACATTGCAAAATAGGTATTGAAAATACAAAAGCGCACGCCTTAAAACGCTTATAAAAAAAAAAACTACGCAGAATCTGATACTAATTTTCAATAGGAAACAAACATGATCTGATAAACCCATTAAAATAGTAAATACATCAATTACTTTTGACATCCGGACATCCATAATTTTTCAAATATTTTTTTTTATTTGTTACTAGCTGATGCCCGCGACTTCGTTCGCGTGGACTTTATGACTCCGGCGTATAAGAGGCTAATGAGAGAGAGAGAGAGACAGAGGGAGAAAGTACTTGTAACAGTGTTAGGAGTTAAAAGTCAATATTATTTTAATTCTTTCCTTCGGGAGCCAATATGAAAAGAGCTGAAGTGTTACTAACCCTGGAGAAAGCCACAATAAGTAGGCCATGCGAAAAACCAGTCCTTAGATCGACATCAGCAGCTTAAAGTCTCTAAAACTGTGACTTATTTTCATAGCAAAGCAAGTTAACATATGGAACTGTGTATTTTCAAAAGGAAAATTGTTGGGGATGAGTGGCATACGCGGAATAAGTTTCACTGGCATCACTCACTTACTGTGAGCTTTAAGTGTCTCAGCAGACTATGCCGAAGTTTAGTGGCTAAAGTTAAGTGTCTAAAGTTCGGTGGGGATGACACACTAAATAAGCTGAAGTTCAGCTGCTGAAGTTCGGTGGAAACGCCGGACAGTAGTGATGTGCCGATATGAGAATTTAATCTTCCGTCTTTGGCGCGTCTGCGGCGAACGGAAGAGGGAATGTAAGTGGAAGAGGGAACGGGAACGGGAACGGGAGCGGAAGCGGCAGCGGTGGCGGCAGCAGCGGCTGCGTCGGCGGTGGCGGAGGCGTCGGCAGCGGCGGCGGAGGAGTCAGTGGCGGCGGCGGTGGCAGTAGCGGCGGCGGCGGCGGCGGAAGCGGCGGCGGCGACGTCGGCGGCGGCGGCGTCGGCGGCGGCAGCGGCGGCGGCGGCGGAAGGTGCGGCAGCGGCGTCGGCGGCGGCGGCGTCGGCGGCGGCGGCGGCGGCGGCGGCGGCAGCGGCGACGGCGGCGGAAGGTGCGGCGGCGGCGTCGGCACGGGTACGGGTACGGGTACGGGTACGGGTACGGGTACGGGTACGGGTACGGGTACGGGTACGGGTACGGGTACGGGTACGGGTACGGGTACGGGTACGGGTACGGGTACGGGTACGGGTACGGGTACGGGTACGGGTACGGGTACGGGTACGGGTACGGATACGGGTACGGGTACGGGTACGGGTACGGGTCCGATTCAGGCAAAAGCATCGGAAGTTCGGCGTTATGTGTTGCTAGTAATGCAAATAACATTGCAGGCATGCATTGGCTGAAATTCAGCCGCTGAACTTCGGCATACAGTGCTGAGACATTAAGTTGGGTTCCGTTACACAGTTTCGGCGGAGTCAAATTTCGCATCAGCATTATTGGCCCTCCGACATTAGGACTTATTTTGTGAGCCGTGAGTCCATTTGCTGCAAGTGAATTAAGAAACTCAACTGGATAATTGGTGGCGTCGTCAACAACACTATCCAAGAAATCTAAATATATATCTAAATATATATAACTCAAAGGTGACTGACTGACTGACATAGTGATCTATCAACGCACAGTCCAAACCACTGGACGGATCGGGCTGAAATTTGGCATGCAGGTAGATGTTATGACGTAGGCATTCGCTAAGAAAGGATTTTGATCAATTCTACCCCCAAGGGGATAAAATAGGGGATGAAAGTTTGTATGAAACTTTGTCAATTTTAAACCGATCGGGCTGAGACTTTGCATGCATAAAGCTACTATGACGTAGGCATCCCCTAAAAAAGGATTTTGATAAATTACACCCCTACGCGAGCGAAGCCGCGGGCACAAGCTAGTTAACAATAATTTGCGTCATAAGTTCTTTATTAATTGATTTTTAATTTTTTGGTGTCAATATGGCGCGTTCACATAACCAAGAAGAAGGTCCGCAAATACTGAAATTATAAGTTCTACTTCGGACGAAACAACTTTTTTTTTGAAAAAATTTCAATGTACAGACACATTTTTTTTACTCTTTTATTATAGTATACATTTAGTATGTTTTTGTTCAGCGGCAACAAAAAACATCATCTATAAAAATTTCAACTGTCTAGCTATAATGGTTAATGAGATACAGCCTGGTGACAGACAGACAGACAAACAGTCGGACGGTCTAATTAATAGGGTCCCGTTTCTACCCTACCCTATGGAACCCTAAAAATCGAATAAAATAAGTATTTATCGGGGGCTCCCATACTACAAACGTGATTTTTCATAGATTATGGTACGGTACGGAACTCTTCGCGCGCGTCCGACTCGCGCTTGGCCAGTTGTATTATAACTCTACAAAAAGTTCTCATCAGACTTAACAACTTTTGCTAAGGCGGCATTTTAATATATCTTATAGTTTAGCTGGACCATTATAGTTCTGCATCATGTGTTCCATTTTCCAAAATCAATTATAGCCTATATGTTGCCCAGGCTTCACAGCTATATAACAAAAAAAGTTTCATTCGAATCCGTCCAGTATTTCCGGAGATTAGCGTGTACAAACAGACAAACAGACAGACATTTTTTTTTTTTCTTACTCTATTACTATATCTCCACCGACCCAAATATTTTTTTTTGAAAAATTTTCAATGTACAGACACATTTTTTTTACTCTTTTATTATAGTATAGATGATGATTGACGAATATTTTTCTAAATATATTAACTGTGTTTAATAAAGGGTTGTTCTACATCGAATTAGTGCAATAATAATATAATAGAGTTTTAAGTCCATAAAAATGCTTGACACTGACATGTTGAGAGTAGAGCCTCTACTACCTCAACGCCCCACTTGTGAGGCGTACAATAGTTGATATTCTATTAAGATAAAGTATGTTCACAAATTATAGAGTAAGAAAAGCTGTAAAGTAGTCAGGATATTATGAAGATTTTCATCTGAAATGGAGTATACGATAAAATGTGGGTATATTAGAAGGCCTTAGCCCACTTGCCCAGCAGTGGGATACGTGATGGCTCTAATGGAATAGAATAGAATAAGTATATTTGAAAAATATAAGTAAATGCGAAAAACACGAAAAAACTCACTGGTTAAAACTTTCTTATTTTCATTTCATTCCGTTTTTCAACACGAATGGATCGGAAAAGCGCAAACTGTGAAACACCGTTTATTGATTATTGACGCGAGAAATAGCAAAAGCGACAGTATTCCGAAGTTAAAGTCTTCTTAAAAATAAAGTATCAATAGAAAAGCCACAAGCGTCGCCGATAGGGCGAAGGCTTTGACCAGTAAAAAGGTAAAGACACATGAACTTCGTTTGAAGCTTATTATAAATTTATTTTAGTTATTATAAAAAATAATTAAGTAGATATCTCCGGGGAATTTATTTAAAATGCAACGTTATTTTTTTCTTGCTTATGAGACACTTACATTAATTCTATGTTTTAGGATAAAAAAGGAACTACAATAAATTACAATACTTGCTTTGTGCATAATACTGAACAATTAATGGTTAAACAAACTTACCTTAAGCGAAGTTTGACCATAATTTTATAAGATCTTGTATCCGAAGTTATTTGTATACCACGTAGTCTCACTGTTCATTGTATTGGGCAGATAACACAGTCTTCAGAGATCTTCAATTTAAAAAAAAAACAACGTCTGGCCTGTCTCTGTCACCTGTCAAACCGGTCGCATTCTTCATTATTTTAGAGACAAATTTTGCAAATTTCGCTTTGGGGCAAGTATAATCTTATACATATTAGGGTGTGGCGGGTTACAAATAACTTCGGATACAAGATCTTATAAAATTATGGTCAAACTTCGCTTAAGGTAAGTTTGTTTAACCATTAATTTTACTACGATCGTTGTATCACTCGTTATTTGTATACCACGTAGGATGTTTAGAGCTAATTTGCAAAATTTGGGAATGCACGATCCATACTTAACTATATAAACACTTTTTGACTTTACATTGACTAACAATTAAAATGATCTGGTGAATGAATCGAAAAATTCATTTATGTTCAAATAATTTGAATTTAAAGTTATTTTGTGCCTTGATATTGATAACAATATTAAAATAGATAAGGTATTAAAGAGACGAACAAGTTTTAAGTTTTCTATTGTCTCAAAAATTTGTCAGTCACAGTAAAACTAATCGCCGATATCTTTGATTAGGATTATTTATCATACAGAAATATTTTATGTGTTGATCAAAGCAAATTTTATATAGTATAATCTTGTTACGTATACGATAATGAATTAAATTATTATTAATGTAAACTTAACTGACGACGTCATCCTCTTAATTTTTTTGTTATCATAGGTATCATTGATAAAAAAAGAAACTATATTATAATAAATCCGGAGCACAGCGAAAGTTATTTATATAGGTTATGAATATTGACTTTAGTATTACTTGACAGTAGCAAGCATTATGTGATTAAGAGTATATCAAAAGAACTAAATGACAACCGTGTAATGAGAAAAGTTCACACGTTAAAAAACTTATTTTCAGAAATAATCTTATTCGGCTTAGATAAGATGAAAATAGTATTTCATACAAAACTGATTTGTTAAAAATGTTTCATATTAGTTAGATAACAGTATTAGTATACACAGAATAACGATTTAGTTCCTTATATGTTATAGAGAAATTCTCTAAAAGAAAACGTGAAGGATAATTATTTAAGCAAAATATCTGTTTACAAATTGGGAAAATCACATTCTCACATTTTGGACAACATTTTTTGGTATGGATAACATAGATCATTTTTATAGATAGAGCATGACTTTCTTCTTCGATGCTGTGTGACATTTGTGTCGAGGACACTTTTGTCACATTTAATCATGATTAAATAAACGCATTTAGAAAACACATTTGAATGTAATGGTATCTGAAATTACGAGTTCGATTTGACGTCCTTACCACATTTCCCTAGTGACTGGTTCTGGTCTACCTTTTTGGTTGCGGAGGTCCGACAGCCGTCACTCTGTGTAAGCAGAACCAAACCAGTTACCTTGTCATATCAACTTGATTAGGTAGCGGATCCAGGGCTCCAAAGCCTCACCGCTGAGGATGCGCTTATATTATTTCCTGTGTAGTGAAAATTAATCCATAGTAAAAATAAATCAATAGTTTTTTTAGAAACGTTCCAAAGGTTTTTTTTTTTTTTTTATAGAGACCGCTTAGCGTCAAGAGATATCCATTGTACATAAATCCTATAGATTTAAGTGCAATAAATTAAATAAATAGATTTGGTAAAATATTTAGCAGACCAGGATATTTCTGCAAGTACCTATAGTATGTTGTCAATTATTTAAATTATTATAACCAGCCTATAGTTAATATAGCCAATCTTTATTTCTTAGTATATGAAAATGTATAAGCGTTTTCTCAAAGCGTGACTTATAGTTATAGCTTAAGACTTGAACAAGATAGTCTTTAACCATATTAAAAAAAAAAGAGTCACAATTATCAACTTCAAATTTTGTATGTTATTGTAGAAACTGTTTCGATTGCAGGCAGTTTTATAACCTCTGCAATAAAATGTACCGAATTTTAATTTTCAAATATTTAATGTATTAATAAGGCTGGTGTCTATAAAACCAGGTTATAAATTAAAAGTTCATTTACTTTGAAATTTATCTAAATCAATTTACTGCATTTTTTCTTTTCAACAACATCTTAGATGAGATCTCTATGTAGAGATTAGATAGTGTCATTACGCGTAAAACAATATACCTGTAATTTGTATCCATTTATTTACCATATTATACAAATAAAGTATAATTAAATGAGGTTTTGCTGATTTCATCACGAAATAGATAATAAAAAATTAAACTTAAAGATAATATTTATTATCTAAGTTGACTATTTCAAATAATCATCTCGATAAGAAGCTGGACTATCTATGCACGTTTAAATTACACAGCAAGTATGAAGTTTCAAGAAATTTTCATTTCAAAACTTGGGTTAAATCTGAATATATCAATAGCTTGATGCTATTTCCCACAGGAATTTCCTTCTCTGAGAATCTCCATTTCCTCATGATCCATAGCTCAAGATACCCCGACGTTTAGATATCACTTGTTACATTTTTGGTTGAAAAATACCGAGTTCATAACCGCAACATACGTACAACATATATATATATATATATATATATATATATATATATATATATATATATATGTCGGAGCGTAATATGCAATGGCTGTATAAAACTAGATTCCTTTACTTTGAATAATTCGATGACGTTTGGCAGTAATTCCGTGTCAATGTCATTTTGGACGGTTGACGAAGAAAGAATAGAGGACGCGGTATGAGTTCAATGTAAAATTCCCGTTTTATAATTTTACACGCGCAAAGAGAAAGTTGTTTACTACAAAATGCAACGGTTGGATTTGAAATGGCAATATTCGTTAGCAACAAGTTATAAGACCGGTCGACCTAGCGACAGGGACAGTCTTGTTCAGGCGGCCGTATTGTGCACAACTTGTTTGTTTGTTTGCTGTAGCTTGGCCATGGCTCTTTTAATTGTGATTATTGTAATAGATGTGGATTGGTGAACCGATTTATTACAATGACAGTTTGTTTAAGCAAGACGGAAAGCCCAGGTGTATACACAGTATTCAATTCTGTGGGGCCAGGGAATTCAGACATGGTGGTTGGAATTCATGTTTCAAGTGCGGAGGCGGAGCACTGGAATTCCGTCACATTTTTATAAGGCTCACGAAAGGTCTCTCATGTGGCAGCATCGGTAAGGTGACGTGACTGTATGTAAGTTTTCATCCTGACATTATAGTCTGTTTTCGTACTGTAAGTAAGAAGTGGGTAGTTCACGTCACTCGGGATGTCACATGCCGATCACGCCATGCTCTGCCCGCCCACTTTTACTCGGCCGTTCTGCGACATCAGAAGTGGGATGTTGATCTGCAGCTCACATTAGAGGTAAGATTTGGATCTGGAGCTCACATCGGAAGAAGATCCTGTTGAATGCTACTTATGGCATGGTTCGCTCTTTGCTCAGAGCGTTAAGATGTTAATACCGTCGTTACTTCTAGAGGTAAGGTACTAAAGTGTTAACGAGTAAATTACAATGTGTCTAGTAGCTGGAAACCACGAGTTGTGGCCAGATGGGAGCTAGCAGCTAAACGCAGCTAGTGCTGAAAATTCCTGGTGAAGTGGCGGGAAAACGCGAGCGGATCTCGTGTGTCTGTGCTCGCGGCACATGGCTTATCTGCTGGATCGCCATGAAAATTTGGTGAGTTTACATTTTATTTTCGACTTTAAAGCAAAGTGCAACTAATTTTAAATTCTTCAGTTCTTAAGTGTAAAGCTTTATAAAATCTTGTCTTTTGACCACTATTCAAGCAGTAAATAGGTTTTGAGTACGCTAGTTTTACAAAGAGTGTGTAACATTTGCTAAGCTTAGTGAACTGATTTGGTTTTGTTGCGTGAAGGCAACATGAAGTTATCTTCACGAGATTTTTGGTAGTGAGAATTATTAACTTGCCATGAATTTACTAATCTAACTATGACTAATA
Source organism: Acrobasis suavella (assembly GCA_943193695.1). Lineage (NCBI taxonomy): Eukaryota > Metazoa > Arthropoda > Insecta > Lepidoptera > Pyralidae > Acrobasis > Acrobasis suavella. Next base: position 40,736,561 of record OW971928.1, read on the forward strand.
CAGATGAAGTTGCTCCATCTACTAGCTCTTAAAACTGAAATAAGCAAAACTCATTGACGTTCCTTTGTGCTGTTGTTGATTGTAAGAATGAGTGTCTTTGACTTAGACTACTTGCACCTCCAGTTACTCGTAGGCGTAGGCGTAAAATCGGGCCTGATTTCCCGTTGCAGTGCGGCCACGACTGTGAGTGGCGTGCGTATGGCTTGGGGTGTAAGTGGTTGCTGAAATCGCTGGTTGGAGGCGATAAGTTTTATGTGAGATGGATATTGGAGGGAGATATCCATCTAATGTGTTTGTGGAGGTTGCTGGATGGAGGCAACTGATATGAAGTTATAGCACTGTACACTCATATGATATTGAGATGAATTTGTAATGTATTGACAGTATTGGAGATTTGAGTTTTGCTTAGTAATGGTTTCATTATTTTCTTGATTTATGAAAAAACAAAATGTTATTTGCTAACTAGTAACGATTGTCGATGGTAAAGAGTTGGTGATGATAATGGCTTCATCATCATTAATGACGAGGTGATGATGATGATCACAAAGGTGATGCTGTTGATGATGAAAAGGCGATGATGATGATGACGATATCATCTTTGATGACGGGTAATGATGATGATGATAAAGTGGTGACGACTACGTCAGGAAGTCTACAACGGTCAAGGTCATGAGTAAAGACATGATTTAAGCGGGCTTCACACCGTTTACTAAGTGCGTATTATTATTTTAAAACTACCCTTTCATTGCTGTGTTGTTTGAAGTAAAATTCCGTTACTTGAGTCAATTTTTAATCTAGACAGTTCAAAACGAGGAATCATGCTGATAATTTACTTTTCGAAAAGATTTTACAAACACGTTACAATAATGCGATAAGCAATACCATTTTTATTTTTAGGAAGTCTATACCAAACAGGTTAGATTGCAAATGCGTTAACAATATTCTTACCACGATAGCTTTAGTGCGAAACCCCTGTAAATGGCTCTGTACAAGTTTGTTTTGTTGACAATATTAGTTACCCAGTTAAGACGTATTTTCTCGTATTTCACGTTCAGTCATTTGCTGACTTGTGAGGGTTGTGATGAGTGCTTTCCATTTATGACGGTCTTTCACCTTTTCAAATACTTTAGAGATTTTGGAGATAATAACTAAACTCAATAACGGTGAACTGGATAGTGATTTAGCGCAGACGTATGAAATGAGATCCGGCGTGTTACATCGCAAAGTCCAACGCAATCGTAGATCTCGAAGTCTACCTATAGTTCCCAGAACACTAAGGTGGACGGTTGTTAACACTACACATGAGTCTCTCGTTCATCTTGGATGGGAAAAGACACTGGAGAAAATGTTTGATATTTACTGATTTGAACAAATGTCAAAGTTTGTTAAAAAGTTTGTAGAAAACTGCGCTACATGTAAGATGGCGAAATCGCATTCTGGCAAGATCGCTGCTGAACTACATCCTATCCCCAAGGTTGCTATACCCTGGCACACTCTACATATCGATGCCACGGGCAAGTTAAGCGGTAAAAACGATCGGAATGAATATGTTTTCGTCCTGATAGATGCTTTTACGAAGTATGTCGTCCTGTACCACAGTCTTAGCATTGACACTGCTAGTAGTATTCGTGCATTAAAGAGTTGTGTCACTTTATTTGGTGCCCCGAGTAGAGTAATCGCTGATCAGGGACGTTGTTTTGCCAGTGCCGAATTTCGTGAATTTTGTACATCTCACAACATCAGCTTGCACCTGATAGCGACAGGAAGCTCGCGAGCCAATGGTCAGATAGAGAGTGTCATGAGCACATTAAAAAATATGCTTACATGTGTAGACAAGTAAAGACCGCTCATGGCAAGACTCTCTTCCAGACGTACAATTAGCTCTTAACAGTACTATTAGTAGAGTTACCAAGCATAGTCCCCTAGAACTTCTTATAGGTAGAGTTGCACGTCCAATCGATCTAATGTTCTCTGATGAGCCAGAAATTAACATTGACGATGCAAGATCCGAAGCTATCAGTAACATGGACAGGAGTGCACAATACGAGAAGACGAGGTTTGATTCAACTATGTGTAAATTCAATCGATTCATTGTGGGTGATTTTGTGTTGCTTAAGAATGAAGAGAGAAACCTAACGAAACTCGATCCAAAGTTTAAAGGACCATATAAAGTAATTGAGGTTTTAGACGGTGACCGATACACATTAAAAGCATTAAACGGTAATCGCCAGTGTAAATATGCTCACGACCGATTAAGGAAAATGCCTGACCCTAATTCTCCCTTAGAGTTTGATGACAATTCAGAGTCTGCGGATGAAACTGTTAGTTGTCAAGAGTAGAGTCAGAAAATGTTGCGGGTCTTTATTGATGATACTAAAGATTTTGCAATATCGCTTTACGATGTGCTTGTGTGTATAAGTGCTGGTTAAGCGCTGCACAGTTAAGCGACGGTGTTTTGTTATCACTGGTTAAGTGGTAGTGCATGTAGCGCTGGTTAAGTGCTACGATTCGCTTTGCTGGTTAAGCATTGCGGGAGTACTGGTTAAGTACTCGATAGTATGTGGCACTGGTTAAGTGCTACGATTCGCTTTGCTGGTTAAGCATTGCGGGAGTACTGGTTAAGTACTCGATAGTATGTGGCACTGGTTAAGTGTTACGATTCGCCTTGCTGGTTAAGCATTGCGGTTTGGCTGAGTGCTGGTTAAGTAACTCAGTGATAAGTAGTGCTGGTTAAGTGCTACGATCTCGCCCTGCAGACGAGGCGTTACATAGAATGATACTGCCGCTTGATTGGTGATGCAAAGCACTAGTTGGTATTTTGACTAAAGTTTAACGATAGTAAGTTTTGTGATATGTAGTTCTTGACCACGCAATATTTTGATTTAAATTGAGTGTTTAAAATTTTATGTGATAATAGTTTTTCTGAGCTGTCCTGATACCGATATTTTCTAAATTCGTGAAGTCAGGATAGCCGAGTGGACTTGTTACTCGCGTTACTTGTCTCTACTTTCAGATACGATCTCCCACGAGGACGTGTGAGTGTCAGAGATGGCCGTGTCGTGGAGTGCAGTATCTGAGAGTAGAAGATTATGGAATGCCAAGCAATATTTTGTAATGATTATTAATTCTAGTTTATTTAACTGATTTATTAAGGCAATAGTTTAATTTGCTTGAGTGTGTTTAATTGTGTCGCGATCGTAGTTGACACTGACAGATAACGTTTGACGTTATACGTCAACTGTCAGTGACAGATGACAGCAGGGTGGACCGGAGAATGGAGATAGCTACACTATCAATAGTAAGGAAAAAAGGATAGAGACATGGAGTTAAACTGGTATAAGGCCTAGGGACCTAATTTTTGTTTTGTTTCAACTATGTTAATCGAAGTTTAGTTAAGGATTTAATAATTTAGAAGTTAATTCATGTTAATCGAAGTTTAATTAAGAATTTAATTAATTAGAAGTTTTGGTCAGGTTTGGCCGAACGGTATACTTTTTGTGTTTTGTTTCGATTTTAGTTACAGCACCCGAGGTCGGGTGCACTGTCAGAATGGCCGTGTCGGAGCGTAATATGCAATGGCTGTATAAAACTAGATTCCTTTACTTTGAATAATTCGATGACGTTTGGCAGTAATTCCGTGTCAATGTCATTTTGGACGGTTGACGAAGAAAGAATAGAGGACGCGGTATGAGTTCAATGTAAAATTCCCGTTTTATAATTTTACACGCGCAAAGAGAAAGTTGTTTACTACAAAATGCAACGGTTGGATTTGAAATGGCAATATTCGTTAGCAACAAGTTATAAGACCGGTCGACCTAGCGACAGGGACAGTCTTGTTCAGGCGGCCGTATTGTGCACAACTTGTTTGTTTGTTTGCTGTAGCTTGGCCATGGCTCTTTTAATTGTGATTATTGTAATAGATGTGGATTGGTGAACCGATTTATTACAATGACAGTTTGTTTAAGCAAGACGGAAAGCCCAGGTGTATACACAGTATTCAATTCTGTGGGGCCAGGGAATTCAGACATGGTGGTTGGAATTCATGTTTCAAGTGCGGAGGCGGAGCACTGGAATTCCGTCACATTTTTATAAGGCTCACGAAAGGTCTCTCATGTGGCAGCATCGGTAAGGTGACGTGACTGTATGTAAGTTTTCATCCTGACATTATAGTCTGTTTTCGTACTGTAAGTAAGAAGTGGGTAGTTCACGTCACTCGGGATGTCACATGCCGATCACGCCATGCTCTGCCCGCCCACTTTTACTCGGCCGTTCTGCGACATATATATATATATATATATATATATATACATATAAATGTCTTATAATTTGTTCCTTGTCTAGTTTAAAATAAGTAGTCGACATATTTGGGAACACAAAATTTTGACAAAGATGTATTCACTCTGTAAATAATTTGCAAGGGCTATATAATTCGATGCCCGATTTTATAAAATAATTTAGTATTTAATATAGTCATTAAATATTTGTTTATGTATAAACCTACATGGTTTACTGAGCGACGTGAGAAAATTCATATAGCAACTTTTATTTAGCCGTATCATTGATATAGAGCAATGCAATATTATATCAATATTATTCGTAGTTTTACGACAGTTTATAAACGATCGCTAAACGATAAACGATCAAATCGCTTTTCACTACATACGTCATTATGTTTCCATCATTCATTCAAGAATAATTTGTTATGGCCATTTCATGTTTGTTAAGGATAGATCATAACTTGAAGAAGAATAAAATATTACAGCGTAACAACGTATAAATCGACATAGTACAGCGTAGTACAGCATGATGTGACATAGTTCAATACAGTACAGCATAAATTTGTATAGCTCAGCATAGTACAGAATAGTGCAGTATAACTCGGCATAGTACGGAATCGTACAAAATGGTACTGAACAGTACTATGTAGAACAGCACAGAACAGAACACAACAGCGTAGTAAAACGTTGTGTAGCGTAGAGAAGCGTAGGGCGGCGAAGGCAGCATAGGACAGCCTACAGCAGCGTAGAGCAGCATGACATGGTACAGTATATCTTAGTGCTTCCTTGTATATTGTACTAGTAAACCATTATGCATCATAGTGCATCATAGTACATCATAGTACGTCATAGTACATCATAGTACACCATAGTACAACATGGTACATCACGGTACATTATAGTACATCATAGTACATCATAATACATCATAGTACATCACATTAAAGTACATTTTAAGTACAGTTAAAGTGCATCGTAGTGCATTATATTACGTCATAGGATCTCATAGTTTATCAAAGCATGCCATAGTGCATCATAGTACATCATCGTACCTGCTAAAACATTGTTGTACCTCATTGTCATAGTATATAATAATAAAGTACTTTACGGTGTGATACATTATAGTTTAGTATTGAAGTAATTTCCATTTGTGCTGTAGACAGGTTACGTCTGAACAAGATTACGACCGCATCGTAATACTAAAAGTGCGTGACATATGACCGCATCATAGTTCTATGCACTGCGTTTAGAACTCAATTGTTATTTCCATTTTCCCTATACTGTAATGTTTGAACAAGACTACGACCGCATCGCAGTACGAAGTGTGCGTGACTATAACCGCATTATAGTTCTATGCACAACGTTCAAAACAATTGTTATTTCCTCGTGTGTGATGACGAGCAGAGACCATTTTCCTTAAATCTTGTAATCGTTCGTTGAAACCAAAATACTTCACATCGTAGTACTTGCTGCATCACGTATGCTTGCCTTTTTCTTCCCAGATCAAAGAAACTCCGACAAGATATGATAATAATCTGAACTAGAACCTCTTCGGCTGATATTTATTTTAGCACGAAAAATAAATTCACGTAAAATAGAATAAAACATAATTGTAGGTAGTTTACTTCTAAAAAAACATTTTACGATCTCCGTGGCCTAATGGTTGGTATGCCAATCCGCCACTCGAGGTTCTGTGTTCGATCCCTAGCCATGGCAAGATGGAAAATGTCTTGGGTCGTATATATTGTATCTAAGTCAGCAATTTTTATTGCTTTTTTTTTGCAGGTACCGACTTTGGAGGTTGTAATTAATAAGTTACGTACGTTACGTAATAGTGATAAAAATTTTGAATACACATGAATAATTCACAATATAAGTACCCAGTTTGAATAAATAGTTACAATACTGCAGTGAAAAATACATGAAAAGAATTAACTTACAATCATTACTGCTGCATGAAAAATCCACGTCATGCTGGTGCTTTTTTTACCTAATTTATGATTATTTCACAATCTTTATGTATAAACCACAAGTATAATGTAAATATAACACTAAAACTATGAAAGAAAACTAAAACTAAAAAATAATTTCAATATATGTGTGCTATCGTGCCCGCACAACAAAAGTGAATGAAGAATGCGGCCGGTTTGACAGGTGACAGAGACAGGCCAGACGTTGTTTTTTTTTTTAAATTGAAGATCTCTGAAGACTGTGTTATCTGCCCAATACAATGAACAGTGAGACTACGTGGTATACAAATAACGAGTGATACAACGATCGTAGTAAAATTTACGATCAAAAATGAAAAATGATCTTTTTCAGATTAACCTGGGTCTTGATGTTTAAATGTATGTTATAAAATATAGTATCGCTGAGTTATTTCCACATAATATACCACTCAAACATCTTGGGACTAGCTCAATTTGTGTGATTTGTCCGTATATATTTATTAATTTATACGTTAACCAATTTCTGATTATTATTATTTATCATAGAAACTCGCTCAGCTCAATTTTTGTGGAAAATATTTTTTTCTTATTTCGTTTTTTTTTCTACTTAATATTACGGACTAGGCATATTTTTACCAATTTTGTTGCATTTTTAAAACTCTCCTTTATAACTTGGCTACGCGGCGTCTGTTGCGGGTCGTCAATTCTGAGAACAGCCATTAGTCTTGCAGGCGCCCGCTCCATTGCTATCGATTTTATCATTTTCCAGTTTGCTTTAATCTTATAAATATTTTTGCTTCGAAATATTAACGTATCAATTAAAAAAATATTATGTTTTTCAATAAATTGGTTCATTAATTTTTATTACATTTTGAATTAAGTATTTTTAACGCCATTTGTAACTAAAATAAACTAATTCACGCTGTTATAGGTACATAATATAAATGCAATCTTTTCTTTTACATAATATAAAAGAAAAGATTGTTTTCATATAATGTACCTATGACAGCGTGAATTGGTCTATTTTAGTTACTAATTGCGTTAAAAATACTTAATTATGTATAGGTATTAGTTTTTACCAGCCTGGAAAAACGTTGGGCTCGTGAAGGCGCCTCTGTACAAATATTTTATTTTCTGATTCTTTGAAAAGTTTTGCAGTTATTTATCTATAACAAATGTTCAAAGAACATTGAGTTACCTTTTTAGGAATACTTGACTGTTACTTTCAAGACTGTTGTTCTGAGAACGGTTTTTGTTCACTTTCTGCCTTTATCAGCCCAACGCTGGACTAAAGGACTCCCACAACAATGGGAGGATTTGCTCATAATCAAGATGGGTTGGTGATCGCTGTAGATGGCAATGAGCAGTTACACAGAAGAGCTGCTGCCAGTTCTCTGAGGAAATGGGTGATGATAAATCGTGTTAATCTCTGCCGTCACCACACGCATTAATTTTTAATCCACTGACTAATCCAAATAAAAATCCTCAAGTTTATTCAATATTCTCATCTTTAGTCATATTTTAATCATCCTGTCCCGTTCAATCCGCTTGTTATTAATCAACAGAGATTAATGCGGACTGTTCACGGAGCTTTGGCTGTAAGCTTTATTTTAAAGCTAGAGAACCCAACCTCACAGGGAATAAATTGAATTCATCGTTCAGCTGTCTTGGATCGGCGAGTATAAAACTATTTCACATAAAACTGTAAAGTTATTTAGAACTGAACGTCCATTTTTGAACTTAATTAAATAAAAATCGTGCGGTAAATCTTAAAACCACAGTTTAAGTTTCATTTCTCAATTTCTTTATATTCATAGGAAGGTAAAAAATACAAAATTTAAATGTTTATTCAGTAATTAGACCTTTACTTTTACACGTCAATGAGTATAGTTTTCATTACGTAAACTGTTTATTTAGATTTAAATTATTTTAAAGAAAAGCTTCTGCTACTAGCGCTTTGCAATGACCACTGCTGAAAAGAAACGCTGAAAACACTCATTTACTTAGTATGGTTATGAATTAGCCATGTCATCATAGCAAAGTAAAGTACAAATTGTCACTGCTCTTTCCATTTTCCACGAGTATCGTAACAGGCGACTGAAGGAGATACAGGTAACTGAGAACTGGCAGCACCAAACGGCCTGACAAGCATAGTGATGCAATGTGTGCAAAACCTTGCTTTATGTTACAAGTTGAATGGATAGAAATGTCCCGGTTGCATCCCGGTTGCTGGGCTGCACCGGAGTTCTGGGTGTGCTTTTAATAAGTCATAAGTCATTAATTCGCAACATGTAAGCAAAAAGTTAACAATATATTGTGCAGATCAACATGTACCTAGTTTGGGTGTAGGAAAAACAAATAGGAAAACAATATTATTGTTAAAATGTATGTATATTTAATAACGTGTATATTGAATAACGTGTATACGTTATTCAATTAATTTATTTTATTCCTATTTAATTTATTTTTCCGTAGACGTGAGATTGAGGTAACACACGCTACAAGCTAATTATTTACTTATTTACTAAACTTGTCGTTTAAGAATTCATCTACAGAATAATAGGTCTTAGATATCATTAATAATTTTAAGCGTGATCTTGAATATTGTGACTTCATTTTATGCTTTTATGCTTTCAGGAATTGCATTATATATCTTAATTGACATAACGTATGGACTATTTTGAAACATTTGCATATTTGATATCGGTAAAGTTAATTTATATTTGTGGTGCGTATTTCTGTCATGCATATCTTTAATTTGGATAAATAGATATTTATGTTTTCTTACAAACAAGGCTGTTTCCAATATGTATAACGATGGGAGTGTCAGTATATTTTTTTCAATAAAGTATGGCTTGCAGCTATTTGGGATCCGAATATTGGTAATTATGCACACGCTTTTTTCTGCATCACAAACAAATTATGGGCATCTACACTATTTCCCACAAAATAATTAATCCCGTAACGTAGCCACAAATGAGCGTACGCGTAATATGCCGATAATGCAGTGTCATAGTAATTTTTACTTTTAATATACCGAGTGTATAAAAGAATCTGGTTGGTTTTGTTTTTATGTTAGAGATATCGATTTTCCAGTTTATATGGGAGTCAATAGTTTTTCCTAAGAGATCAAATTGATTTACTTCATCTATGGTTATATCGTCGATTTGTACATTTAGAGTTAATGCATTTTTTGTGGTGATCTAAATTGAATAATTTTAGTTTTTTATTTATTTATTTAGTTCTAAGTTTTGTGTATCTAGAAATGCTCTCAGTGTATTTACCCCATTATTTGCAACATCGCGTGCTTCGCTTGAGTTTTTGCTCTGGAACAACAACGAAAAATCGCCCGCATACATAACGCATAGGCTCTTTTCATCCGGGAATAGTCGGGGCAGGTAGTTAATGTATACGAGAAACAATACACATCCAAGCACGCTTCCTTGTGGTATTGAACTATTTGTTATTCGATGAGTAGATTTAATTAGTTCCCGTTCATTTGTATCTTTATTATTAAATTCAATTTGTACAAATTGTTTCCGGTCCTTTAGATATGAGGTAAGCCATTTGTGCGTTTGACCACGTATCTCTACATCGTGTAACCTATCCAAAAGAATCTTGTGACAGACTTTGTCATAGGCTTTTGTCATTATTTATGTGGGTCCGCACTTTTTGTGTATAATTGTAGAATGCGAGGTCAGTCGACCATTGTTTTCTAAACTTGAATTGATTTTCGTCAAAAATGCGATATTTATTAAAAAAAATATATTCAATCTTAATGTCATTGCTTGTTCAAAAATTTATATCGTCGATGCGGGATCATTTGGAGCTCTTTTTTTAAAGATCGGTATTACTGTTGAAATTTTTAGGTTTTCCGGAAATTGTCCTTCGTCAAATGTTTGATTTATCAGTTTTACCAGAGGCGGTGCCAATTTATTTGCACATTGCTTTATAAGTGTCGAAAGTAATTCATCATGCCTCATGGAAACTATGTTTATTTTTTAATTTTTTTATTCTATTGTAAACTACGCGTTCATCTACTTATGAGAAGTACATCGTCATACTGATGCAGTGTGCCGGCAGTGGCGTACGCGCACCTACTAAGTTGCCAGGCGGCGCTTGCCTGTCCGTATTATTACGTAACAGGACTTTTCTTGTTCACCTATCGACGCAAAATACTCGTTTAATGTATTGGCTACCGAGTGCGGACAGTTTATTTCCGTACCAAGTTATGTTTTAAGTGTCGCGGATGTAATTATCTGTAAAGTTTTTTTATAATTTTCCACATTGTTTTTGTTTTATTTTTAGATTTTTTCATTTCGTTTGAGTACCCGATTTTTTTGGATTTTCCGTACATTTTGCAATGTTTTTTTTTAAATCTTATTATTTGATTGATTGGCGAGTATTTTAAGCAAATGTTTATGTTTACACGACTTTTTTAAGCCTACAGTAAGCCATATATTTCTTTTTTTCAAGTGCATTTAATTAGTTTTTTTTTTGGTATATAAATACCAAATAGACGTCTTTGTTTCTAACGGGCCTATAGTCTTGCGACCCAAAGGTCACGTGGTGGACGTGAAGGTAGGAAAAGCTTTTTCGCCTATTCCCTCAATCGGCTTCTACCATCCTTGAAGCAGCTTGTTGTTTTTTCCTCACAGACTAGCGTGAAAGGAATTCGAGTAAAATCCGTTAAACAAAAGATAACAAATTATTCAACATTTAGTGCCTACTTAATTTTGCGCCGGAAGTGCCGTGGTCCCATTTTTAGGGCAAATTTGGGCCATTTAGAATCGTTACTACATTACTTTACTTCTAAATGCCTACAAACTATTGGAAATTCCATAATGAGATCCATTTAATAGTTTGCTTCACGTTCTCTATGTCAATTAATTCAGTTGTAGGCGCAGAATGTCCGATCTGTAAAACGTTTAATGCTCATAATGCCATGTGATCGGCTTGCATTACAAATGCTGCTCCCCTTGCTTTCTTATTTAGAACCCGAAATTTTAGAGTTGAAAGAAATGTGGTAAGTTGTATAAAATTTGTCAAAAAATGGTTTTAGATCACATACTCGTATTTAGCATACTAGCTAATTCCTATCATGTGTGACTTCTGCTTTCATTGCCCTCCTTGTATAACCTAATATTATATCATACTCGTATACATCCGCTTTGAGCGCAGAAGACGGTAAAAAAAATAGAGTAGATTATACATACGATTGCGATGCGATGATAAAGTAATCGTAAGTACCAGGCGAGTTACGTACCAGGAGATTCAGCACATCCTGCAGATTGGATCAGGAAGCGTTCACGAGATTCTACACGTGCAGCTTCGCGTGAGGAGGATAGTTTCACGACGGGTGCGGCACAACCTTACAGATGCTCAAAAGCAAGCCCGGGTGGAACAAATTTGAAGCAGACTCGTCCCGGCGTGTTAACGACATCATTACAACTGATGAGTCCTAGATTTATCAATACGATCCTTTACGGAATAAGAGAAGTATCAGCGCCTATTATGGTATATTACCAAATGCTTACCAGAAGTTTTCCCTTTTGTGAGCAACAAGCGACCAAACACAGGGCTCCGCGGGCTACTGCTCCACCAAGACAACACGCCCGCCCACACCGCGCTCAAAACGAGGGACTTCCTGGACAGCACGCCAGTCAAACTCCTGGGTCACCCTCCTTACAGCCCTGACCTAGCACCATGTGACTTCTTTTTATTCCCTATAATCAAATAATCTGCTCAAAAGGATACAATTTTCGTCGCCGGAAGATGCGCTGTCAGCGTTTGAGCAGGCTATAAACGAGGTGCCTGCAGCGGACTGGAAAAAGTGTTTCGAAAATTGGTTCAAACGCATGAAACTATGTATAGAGGCTGGTGGAGAGTACTTTGAAAAGATTTAATAAAAAAAAAGAAAAAAAAATTACCATTAGAACCTTATTTTTTATATTCGCAAAACTTTCTGAGTGTCCTACATATTTTGTATTTCCTTTTTCTTCGGGTCCTGAATAGAGGCATTTTATCATCCATAATTTTGTTTTTAAATGAAGAGTTTCTTTTTTGTATTCGGTTGGACATTTACCCCTAAATTCATAAAAAAATACAAACGTTTGCTAAACCCATTTTAGTTAAAATATGTTTTTTTTTTTGTTCTTTCAATGTCAAATACTGGGCAGAGGAAAAGAGACAAAACATGTTTTAGCTAAAATAGGTTTAACGAACGGTAATATTTTTTATGAAAACTATATGCGAATCTGACATTCTAAGTCTAGTCCGAGTATGAAGTTCCTAGTTCGAGCCGAAATAAATCATCACTTTATGGCGAAAATTTGACCTCGCGGTTTAGCATTGGACCATCGCCAGAAACTTCCATAGTTTAACATCGATGAATGACTCATGAAGTATCCTCTTTGTATATAATATTTCCATTTCTAGGTGAACTTGTTTACGTCACATCAACCATGGGGAGAATTTGCTTACAAAGACGGTGTCACATTAACATAAGCTTAACTTTCACACATTTTATGAGGGTCTAGTATCTTATATACTTAAGGTATGTTTTTCTAAATCTTGAGTTATAGTCTCCAAGTCTTCTTCTCCGTGTAAGTATTAAGTTCTTGGTGTCTATTCAAAGAGGTCTTGAACGTAGTAACAGCCTAAACACCTTACTTACTAATGAGTAATTAAATAAAATTAAAATGAATTAAAAAGCAGGCAAGTTTACTAGATGCTACTTTCCTTACCTTATACCTTTTTGTCTCTATCGAGTTAAACATAACTTATGCTTAGGTATAATCATTTCCTTTTTATTATTATTTTATTAGAATTTCTCTCTGTGTAGTGAAAGAAAATGGAAGATACCTCTATAAAGAAAAAGAACTATAATTTACACATTCGTTTTTTTTTGCTTACTTTATATTATCTGCTGATTGGCAGATATTTTTAACTTTTTCTGCCACTGGGTAAATTCTTTCTTTTAAAAGGAAAAAAATGTTGTAAAAAGATCGGAACCCCGATATCGAGGTATCAAATGGATCAAATTCATAGGCAAACCATAATGCCATGAAAACCTACAGACTAGCAGCCCTGTCATTATACTCGTCGTGGTTTACTGATTCGAGTAGAGTTTCAGATTTTACTATTGTTTTTTTTTTTTTTGTTGGAACACAGATAAATAGTAATTTATGGAACTGACAAGTTAACTGTTTTACTATAGTGGTGTCGGATGTTTTAGTTTGCCTATATCTAACTGTTATTTCTCTATTGATGACAGCTGTGACTAATACTTAACATGCCATCTGGGAGCAGATTTTTAAAATCTCATTAAAATAAAAAGAATTCCTGGAAACTAAGCATATTCCTAAAGATAAGGATTGGATAAAGTATTAAATATACATCCAACACAAAGCACCTTAAGCACATCTTAGGGAATGTACGTCCTGAATAGACACATAGACGTGTAAAGCGCTAGTAAAATCAACTTCATAACTGTATAAAACGTTCCAAAATTTTCTACTACGAAATACCTATTCATATTGGAGCACGCTATGCAAGAGAAAATCAAGTCGTGTCGTCATAAAACCGTTGTCATTTGCTTTGTACAATACCAATATCGTTCGTATACAAATCAGTCGAAGCATGCGGCCTTCAACGGATTTATATCTCGAGCGAAATTTGGCAAAAAATAATTTGGCGTTGGGCCAAGAAGCTTGCACGCATGCTCATATCAGATCTTTCTAAAAAGAAATTGTAAACTTACTTATAGAAATTACACTATAAATAGTTTTAAATAAATATAGAAAAAATCAACAATATTAGGTAAGTATTTTTTTAAAGATTTTAAGTGTGACAATGTCTTTAAAATGTATTTGATTTTTTCATGCCCATTTTAAATTATCAATAATGATAATATTAAAATTATAATGGTTAATTATATTAATTCACAAAATAATTTAACCATATTATGATTGAAAAAGTTAGAAGAAAAAGAGGGATAGCTTATCTCCATGCCATAAGCTAGATTATAGACCGTCGTTAGTTTATAAGTCGTGTTGTGAACGATTTGGTGTAATTTACAATTAATCGAGAGTTTACAATTTCACATGATGGTTCATAAGGTGACATTTAGAAAACTTATTGACATGTAGAACTACTGAATAAACATTGAATATTGAGTTTTGAATTTTGAAGTCAAATCTTCTAGTATGGCTTTCCAATTTTCAGCTTGCTAGAAAGCAATTCTAGGGTTCCGAAGCAGCACAGCTAATTAAGCAATCGCAATAATGTAGCGAGAAGGATTAATGCCGGCTCTATTACCCAAATTATTTGAATCTCTTTGAACATACTAAATCTTATAGTGTATTGCCGCCGAACGACCTCTCAACTCACCAGTCTAAATAAGGATTGGAGCAGATAGATCAGCAAAAATACACTACATAGGGCGCACTATAAGTTTCCGGAACTGGCCACTTACATAAACAATATTTAAAAATTTATTGCAACATTTGAAAATAGAACTCTTTGGCTGTAGAATGCAGTTTGTTTCATCTGACTGTCTTTTGTTTTTACCTTGTGGCGCCATTTAAAAAATTGTGTGTCTGCATCAACATGGATTTAACTCGGGAAAATTTTCGTAGTATGATTTTCTACGATTTTAAGTGTAATTTGACAGCTCAACAGAGCATCGCTCGGCTTGAAACAGCTTTTGTCAATGAAGCACCATGCAAGACAACTGTTTATAGCTGGTTTGCAGAATTCAAGCGTGGTCGTAGCAATCTCAGTGACGAATCTCGCGATGGTCGGCCGTCCACCGCTGTGACCAACAAAAACATCGATGCTGTGCGCCGTATGATTGAAACAGACAGGCATGTGACCTACCATGAAATTCGCGCATCCTTAGAAATAGGCATGATTCAAATACAATTAATCCTACACAAACATTTGGGTGTGAGAAAGCTGTGCTCGCGGTGGATCCCACACAACTTGACCGAGGCTCAAAAAACGGACCGCGTCACTTGGTGCAGTGCCATGCTTACCAGATTCAACGAAGGTGCGTCAAATTTGGTGTGGGACATAGTAACAGGTGACGAAACATGGATTTATTGCTACGATCCCAAAACAAAGCAGCAATCGAGCGTATGGGTCTTTCAAGATGAGCCGAAACCAACCAAAGTGGCGCGCGTGAAAAGTGCATCTAAGCGGATGATTGCTTCTTTTTTTAATAAAACTGGACACGTGGCTACTGTTGCTTTAGAGAATCGTCGTACAGTGAATAGTGACTGGTACACGACCATTTGTTTGCCGGAAGTTATTGACGAACTCCGTAAAAATAACCGTAAACGCCGTATCATCCTGCACCACGACAATGCTAGTTCTCACACGGCCAGACAGACAAACGACTTTTTGAAGGCGAAAAATGTAGAACTCATGAGTCATCCTGCATACAGTCCCGACCTGGCACCTTGTGACTTTTTTCTGTTCCCAAAAATTAAGAACCAATTACGCGGTCAACGATTTTCATCACCAGAAGAGGCTGTCGAGGAGTATGAAAAACACGTTTCAGAGGTCACCACAGAGGAGTGGCACAAAAGTTTTCAAAACTGGTTTCATCGAAAGAAAAAGCGCATAGACGCCAAGGGAGATTATTTTGAAAAACAATAAATTAATTTTGTACCTTTAATAGTATTTTTTCATATTTATTCCGGAAACTTATAGTGCGCCCCACGTATAATCACAAGCTTAAGGACGAGGATATCTACAGTCAAAGAGACTAGAAAATGTGTCAGCACATGTAGAAATGGGAACGCGAAAGTCTTTTAACCAATATGTGGGTATTTGCTGGGAATTCCCGCAGCTCGAGTATTTGTGGTGTTGCGTGGTTGTAACTACAAAGATAAAATTAGATTAGAATTATTAAAATTTTAAGAACATTACACTTCACTGCAAAAACACACTTTATTTTTGAGTACAGAACCAGTAAAGTATTTTTGACTAATCAGTCAAAACGAGGCTTATTTTTGCCGGAAACACATTTGGAAGTTAAACAAACAAACAAAATATACTATCGACAGTTGTTC
This sequence comes from Acrobasis suavella, assembly GCA_943193695.1. NCBI lineage: Eukaryota > Metazoa > Arthropoda > Insecta > Lepidoptera > Pyralidae > Acrobasis > Acrobasis suavella. The sequence continues at coordinate 40,752,866 of OW971928.1, forward strand.
TTAAAATAATAAAAATAAATAGCATTAATCATTTTAATGAATGAATTCTTGTATATTTATTTTATCACACTTAAGTTACCCGCGGCGTAGACTGCTTGATTCGTTAATATACACGCACTTACACGATAACTTTTCATGTTTTCGTGATCAAATCTTAAAAGCTACCTAAATGTCACCTAACAATCCATTTAGCCGTTTAAGCATGAAAGCAAAACAAACATTCATAAATCCATACAAGTTTTCCCATGTTTTCCTTTAAACAAATTATAATCGGATTAAACAATTTGTTTTAGCTACTGGAGTACACCTTCGTTTAAAGCGATTTATTTTTCTGATCATAAGTTTTTTCCTGTTATATGAGTGTACCCATTTTCCTCCAAAATGATATTCAAACACCAGACATATTAATGTGTTCTTTGCTTAACCTAAACGGGAAACTAACACAAAGTTTGATGGCTTAACGCGTAAGCAAACTTTGCACTAACCCACGTTTGGCTACGTTTATGGCAGATTTTATGTCTAAACTAACCAGGCCTGTTTCTTATCTCAGCTTATTTAGAAGAAAATGCAAGGAAACTTTCTGTTTCGGCATATAGAGCATTTTTTCATCTATCAACGTTATTGAATAATAATTCATTCATAGGTTTGGTCTTAGAATTGCTTGTATAATAAAGAATCATACCTAAATGACTATACAAGCTTTTTGATGAGTAATAGCTATTAATTTTTCCGATGAAATATTTATTTAAGTTTATTACAAATGTATTAGGCAGACTTAAGAGCAGCCTTCCTGTCTTACTTTTTATATAAACGCTCGTACGTGATTATGACGTTATATCTGACCTTTCTTGATTTTTTTTTATTTAACAGGTATCTTGTGCGTTATTTCTAGGTTTCTATTGAAATAAAAAATTAAAATTTGGAGAAAAAAATTCAGTATAAGCCTCCAAAATCTGCTTTTTTGCACAATTTTTTCTAGAACTTCGACCGTTTATAAAATACTCATTAATTGTAAAGGTAAAAAAATATTTCGATAGAAACCTTGCAAATGTAATGAAAATTTTAAATAAAAGCATTTATTTCACACACTTGTAAGGCTTACTGAAAAACACGTATCACCTGGAACAAGTTTTATGAAATTTCCGTACCCAATGAAAAGTGAATATTTGTTCAATGGATAGTTATTAATAATAATAATAATAATAATTTCATTAATTTCTCTTTTCGGTTTGCTTCTTTTTCTAGCATTGCCCTGGACGAAATAACAAGCTTTTCAAACTAATCTCGCGTTGACGACAGAGCGGCCGGGAAGGGCCGCCTTAAGGGGCAACCTGAATTTTCTGGGGTCCAGTGCTGCCCCCATTTGAAATAAATCATTTGAAAAGAAACAAAGATAAAAGTAGCCGTTTTTCGCAAAAATGCTGTAAAAAGCTACACGTTCTCACTTTAAATGATAAACAGTAGTTCATAAAATAGTTTGAAGGGTTATCTAGGATTATATCAAAGCCAAATTTTAATAATATCTCAGTTTCTTTTCAAATGATTTATTTCAAATGGGGGCAGCTCTAGACTTCAGGTAGCCCTTTAAAGCCGTAGGCTTTATCTACCAGTCAACCCTGGTGATGCCGAGATTAAGAAGTCTTTTGAAGGAGGCGCAAAATATGTAATTTTGAAAGATATATTACTAATAAAAATATAAGAGATAAAATATATTCATTAAAATAAAAATATATATCAATAAACTTACATACAAAATATACATAGATGAACGGGAGGCATGGAAAAAATACTCCACCGACAAGAACATAGTTCTTAAATAAATTGATGATGCTAAGATATAATAACCAATACGTGTACTACATACATATTATTTGTATTCTATCTAACAGTTTCCGAAGATAATGTGCACGCACTGCACTTTTAGACACTACTCGTGTACGAGCATTCTGGATATTGATTGGTAGGGCGTTCCAAAGCTTTGCCTCTTGAACGGCAAACGAACGTTCGAAGAACCTACTCAAGTGAAATGGAAAAGTGAATTTTGATTTGAGATCTAACGGAGTTTTAGGGTCAAAAATATATTGTATCTATACTTACCTTAAGTCTATACGTATATTTGTAAATTTTGTCTTACGTAATTTACGTGAGTACTAATACTTATTCTGTGGTAATTCCTGAAAAATCATGCTTTCATCTTTTATTGACGCAGCATTATAGGTGCCTATTTGTTATATATATTTCAATGTCATCATTGTCTTACTTATCATATCCCATTATCTGTGGTCGGTACATTACGTCTTGTCTCTCCATATCTCTCTATCACCCTATTTGTGATCAATGTGTCACCTACAAAGGAATTAGGAATCTACTTATGTAGAAGGTTTACTTAGTTTTCTCACTGAGTTCTCCATTTTACCCAAGCACAACAAAATCTGAGCTAAGCATACATATTGAAAACAACTTTATTTATTTATTCAAATCATGGACCTCTCCTAATGTTTGGAAAACATTACCCGCATTCCATTATTATACAAAATAAATAATTATTAAAAAAGCATGTCCACCAAATAACAATTATACTTATAAACATAAAACCTAACATATTTAAATAAATTGGAAATGCCGGGTTTGTAAGGAGCCTAATTTGCATTGTCTTTATTTATGCCCAGGAAATGTTGAAGCCTCGACAGAGCCTTCCCAGTTCTCGGCTCAAAGTACTTACCAAGGTAAGAATAAATAATGTTACTTGGTACTCTTGGTAGTCATTTACATAATTTTAAATGACATAATGGTAAGTTAGGTATGGCTTATAATAATTTCAATTGTATATCAAGGCAATCCAGTTGTTAAGTTATATAGGTACCAATATAAAAAAAAAAACATTATTTGTAAATGCATGTATACCATTATTGTTTGTAGGTTTGTCTTCGTTTTTTTTCATGAGTATAGGCGGCCAAAGTCGATGTCAGAATTTTAAACTTGCCTAAAGGCATCTGACATAGGTACATAGCTTAACGACTGCCATACAATGATGACAGCCGGGACCAACGGCTAATACATGCCTTTCAAAGCACGAAAGAACTAAGAATTATTTATGACACTTTTTTTTCAACGTTCATTATCAGAAGTACTCAGACTCTTATTATTGCGTAAAATACTGGGACTTCGTGTCGAATATTGGTATGTCTTGACTCTAGAACGAATGAATCCATCTCTTGCTTCTGTTCACAAACAGATGCTGAAGCCTCAGTAACAAGCTTGAAGCACCGTTCCACTGCCTAAGTCCGGCAAGGATACTTTTTAATTTCAAATATTTTACCGCCCGAGGAGATCACTTGTGGTCACCCATCCAAGTGAAGACCATGTCCGATGTTGCTTCACCGAGCTCCTCAAGCTCTTGTGTGCGTAACATTCTGGTCAAATTTTTGAGCTTACCTAGCTTAACTTCATCATCATCATCATCATATCAGCCACAAGAAGTCCACTGCTGGACATAGGCCTCCCCCAAGGATTTCCAAAACGACCGATCGGAAGGGCCTGCATCCAGCGCCTCCCTGCAACCTTGCTCAGGTCATTTGACCATCTAGCAGGTGGGTGTCCTACGCCTACACTGCGCTTGCCGATACGTAGCCGCCATTCGAGAACCTTTCTGCCCCTTCCGCCATCGGTTCTTTGCGCTATGTGCCCCGCCCACTGCCACTTCAATGAGCTAATCAGCTTGGCTATGACGGTGACCTTCGTTCTCATACGAATCTCCTCATTTCTAATTCGATCGCGTAGAGAAACACCGAGCATAGTCCTCTCCAAAGCCCGTTGACCGATCTAGCTTAACTTAAACCCTGTCATCATGTCTATAAAACCTTTAGTCATGGTTTTCTCCAAACGAGTGCCGACATCTTTAGCGTTGTAAAGACGGCGACAGGTATACAAAAGGTAGCACCCCTGTCTGACATTACGGAGTCAAAAACGTTTTCTAGATAGCCACATTATCTTACTTACATAGAGACAACGTTTTAGTGACGTCACCACCGTCATGAAGTGCCCCCGCACCTCGAACTATTGTATAAAACCACGCTCGGGGATGTAAGGCGTGTGCCCGCTGGGCCATCGAGTTTCGAACATAGTTAATAATTACTCCACAAAGACTACAATGTCACAAAATAAAAGTTGTTTTGTTTATTGTCCGTCCTTCACGTCAAAACAAAGTATCAAACGGATCGACGTGATTTGTATGCTAAGACGCGAGAGAGTAGGGTTTGCTACATTTAATCCCGGCACAAGGTTCTTTTAGGACAAAAGTTAGTATTAAATAAGTATTTATACTACGTGTAACGAAAAGAAGGTAAAACAATTAGCTACGTGGGGCGCACTGTAAGTTTCCGGAATGAATATGAAAAAATACTATTAAAGGTACAAAATTAATTTATTGTTTTTCAAAATAATCTCCCTTGGCGTCTATGCACTTTTTCATTCGATGAAACCAGTTTTGAAAACTTTTGTGCCACTCCTCTGTGGTGACCTCTGAAACGTGTTTTTCATACTCTTCGACAGCCTCTTCTGGTGATGAAAATCGTTGACCGCGTAATTGGTTCTTAATTTTTGGGAACAGAAAAAAGTCACAAGGTGCCAGGTCGGGACTGTATGCAGGATGACTCATGAGTTCTACATTTTTCGCCTTCAAAAAGTCGTTTGTCTGTCTGGCCGTGTGAGAACTAGCATTGTCGTGGTGCAGGATGATACGGCGTTTACGGTTATTTTTACGGAGTTCGTCAATAACTTCCGGCAAACAAATGGTCGTGTATACCAGTCACTATTCACTGTACGACGATTCTCTAAAGCAATAGTAGCCACGTGTCCAGTTTTATTAAAAAAAGAAGCAATCATCCGCTTAGATGCACTTTTCACGCGCGCCACTTTGGTTGGTTTCGGCTCATCTTGAAAGACCCATACGCTCGATTGCTGCTTTGTTTTGGGATCGTAGCAATAAATACATGTTTCGTCACCTGTTACTATGTCCCACACCAAATTTGACGCACCTTCGTTGAATCTGGTAAGCATGGCACTGCACCAAGTGACGCGGTCCGTTTTTTGAGCCTCGGTCAAGTTGTTTGGGATCCACCGCGAGCACAGCTTTCTCACACCCAAATGTTTGTGTAGGATTAATTGTATTTGACTCATGCCTATTTCTAAGGATGCGCGAATTTCATGGTAGGTCACATGCCTGTCTGTTTCAATCATACGGCGCACAGCATCGATGTTTTTGTTGGTCACAGCGGTGGACGGCCGACCATCGCGAGATTCGTCACTGAGATTGATACAACCACGCTTGAATTCTGCAAACCAGCTATAAACAGTTGTCTTGCATGGTGCTTCATTGGCAAAAGCTGTTTCAAGCCGAGCGATGCTCTGTTGAGCTGTCAAATTACACTTAAAATCGTAAAAAATCATACTACGAAAATTTTCCCGAGTTAAATCCATGTTGATGCAGACACACAATTTTTTAAATGGCGCCACAAGGTTAAAACAAAAGACAGTCAGATGAAACAAACTGCATTCTACAGCCAAAGAGTTCTTTTTTCAAATGTTGCAATAAATTTTTAAATATTGTTTATGTAAGTGGCCAGTTCCGGAAACTTATAGTGCGCCCTATGTATTATTATTATGACAGGTGTTAAATTTTGAATGGGGTAGCAATTTTTTTTTCGCCATTGTATCGTAGCTCCTATATTAAATGACGTTTGTACCGATAAATCAATGATCCACTTATTGTCCTGCCCAAAAAGCCCCACTGCCTGCACATTGCAAGACCTTGTAGCGGGAGCGAGGTGATATGATCGACCGCCACAAAGGGAAGATCTTCCTACCAGACATGTTGTTGCGCTGGGGAACCGCGGCTCCGACGGTGTATCGTCAGAAGTTGTATATATGCAGCGAATCGGGCGAACTCTGAGATCGAGATGTAGGATACTGTTGGCGCAATCTCATATGCTTCTTGTGAACTATATTGTCGGTTCTCTTGATTTGTTTGTTGTTGTAGTTCCTCGTAGTGGCCGTTAAGGTCACCACAACCTTAATGAAGCAAATGATCGGGGACTCGCCGTGGCCAAACACTGGTCAAATTTATTATAAGCCTTTCGACTCGAGAAGAAGAAGACCGATAAATACGTTTAGGCCCTTCTGGGTCGATACCCCTTTTCGTTACACGTGCAACATTTTAATGGCATTCCGAAAAATCTTAAGTAATCTACATCCATGTGAAAATGAGTTTCTTTCAGCGTTCTTCTCAGCGATGGTCGTTACGAAGCGCTGGTAACGGTGGCTTTACTTAAATAATAAATTAAATTTTAATACCTATACACTATAATATAAATTATACTCATTAAAGTGTAAAAGTGCCTGTAGAGGTCCAATAAACGTTTGAATTGTTCCTCTTTGAATTTGCCCCAATCTCAGTAGACTTATTAAATTACTAGGGGTCCGCCCTGACTTTGCACGGATATTTAACAAAAGATTCCAAAATTGACTCGCTACGCGTATCCCAGTCACAGAAGTTATATAAGTATTACTACAGAAAGGAAACTCCTAGGGACCCGCGCAGTTTGCGTCCCCGTTCCCGCTTTGCAGCGAGTGTTGGGGGCGAACACACACACACACACACACAGAGCGGAGTGAGCGACGACCACACACTTTTTTACTTACATTTTTAAACTCGTGATATCTTTCGAATGGAATGATTCAAAAAGTTATATAAAGGTATTGATGCAGTGTTAAATATATATTTTGATAAATATTAGAATAAAGAGGCTTTTGTAGCGGCGGCATTTCAATTAAATTTTTGAAATAAAATAACACAATTGTGACATAACTATAATAGCTAGACATATGCTGTTAAGACACTTTTTGTAGATCATGATGTGTTCTACAAAGTTATATTACATTAGTTTGTTCTATCATCAATAGTTTCTGCAGCGCACGCGATGTAAGGAATTAAAGTCGTTTTTTAACAAGATGGGTTACATTGTTGGAGTTCAAGCAAGGGTCCCTATTTTTTTGGAAATAAAATATGGCTATGTCACTCGGGGATAGTGTAGATTCCAACGGTGAAAGAATTTTTGAAATTGGCCCAGTAGCTTAGGAGCCTATTCGATGCAAACAAATAAACAAGCAAATCTTTTTTATAATATTATATTATTAGTAAAGATTAGAATAGATTAGCCTTATCTATACTATAATAAAAGAGTAAAAAAAATGTGTCTGTACATTAAAAACATTTCAAAAAAAATTATTTGGGTCGATTGAGATATAGTAATAGAGTAAGAAAATAAAAAAAATGTCTGTCTGTTTGTCTGTTTGTCTGTTTGTCTGTTTGTACACGCTAATCTCCGGAAATACTGGACGGATTCGAATGAAACTTTTTTTGTTATATAGCTGTGAAGCCTGGGCAACATATAGGCTATAATTGATTTTGGAAAATGGAACACATGATGCAGAACTATAATGGTCCAGCTAAACTATAAGAAATATTAAAATGCCGCCTTAGCAAAAGTTGTTAAGTCTGATGAGAACTTTTTGTTAAGTTATAATACAACTGGCCAAGCGCGAGTCGGACGCGCGCGAAGGGTTCCGTACCATAATCTATGAAAAATCACGTTTGTAGTAAGGGAGCCCCCCATAAATACTTATTTTATTCGATTTTTAGGGTTCCATACCCAAATGGGTAGAAACGGGACCCTATTACTTAGACCGTCCGACTGTTTGTCTGTCTGTCTGTCACCAGGCTGTATCTCATGAACCATGATAGCTAGACAGTTGAAATTTTTATAGATGATGTTTTTTTGTTGCTGCTGAACAAAAACATACTAAATCTATACTATAATAAAAGAGTAAAAAAAAAATGTGTCTGTACATTGAAAATTTTTCCAAAAAAAAGTTGTTTCGTCCGAAGAAGAACTTATAAGTTCAGTATTTGCGGACCTTCAGAGCATAACACACCAGAAAAATTCTTGGTTATGTGAACGCGCCATATTGACACCAAAAAATTAACAATACAAATCAATTAATGAAGAACTTATAACGCAAATTCTTGCTAATTTCTTGGATAGTGTTGTTGACGACGCCACCAATTATCCAATTTCTTAATGTGCAGCAAATGGACTCTCGGCTCATAAAATAAGTGTTAATGTCGGAGGGCGAATAATGCTGATGGCGAAATTTGACTCCGCCGAAACTGTGTAACGGAACCCAACTTAGTGTCTCAGCACTGTATGCCGAAGTTCAGCGGCTGAATTTCAGCCAATGCATGCCTGCAATGTTATTTGCATTACTATGCCACTCATCCCCAACAATTTTCCTTTTGAAAATACACAGTTCCATGTGTTTACTTGCTTTGCTATAAAAATAAGTCACAGTTTTAGACGCTTAAAGCTGCTGATGTCGGTCTAAGGACTGGTTTTTCGCATGGCCAACTTAATGTGGCTTTTTCCAGGGTTAGTAACACTTCAGCTCTTTTCATATTGGCTCCCGAAGGAAAGAATTAAAATAATATTGACTTTTTACTCCTAACACTGTAACAAGTACTTTCTTATCTCTCTCTCTTTCTTTTTCTTTCTCTCTCTCTCTCTCTCTTTCTCTTTCTCTCTCTCATTAGTTTTTATTTATATTAATACGCCGGAGTCATAAAGTCCACGCGAACGAAGTCGCGGGCATCAGCTAGTCAATAATAGGTATTTATGTCCCTTAGATGTAGCTACCAGTAGGTTCCTAGTGCTTCTGGAAATGTTATACCTTGTAGTTCCTACATTACACTACAAAATGAATGGTTGACTATTAGCAAAAATTTTTGCTACACGTTACCATAATCGAGTCCCTGCTGAACTGCGGCTAGTGATGTACAAGACTCGAGTCTTGGAGTTCTAATTTTGAATACTCGAGTCCATTTTGCAGGGCTCTATGAGCTCGATAGGCTTGGAACTCCAAGCCTATCGAGGCTAGGCGAGCACGAGTTCTCTGAGCAACGACTCGAGCCTTTAAAAGAGCTCGAGTCTTAAAATAAACGTGAGCTGTTTTTGAAAGCTTACAAGGACTCAAGGTGTATTTTAGATTAATTTTAGTTATCCAAGGTATGCAAGCAAACATTCTTTAATCTAATATTGTAATCAATCCTAACTTATTTCTTATTGACAGATCAGTTTTATAAATGAAAAATCGTTGCTTTTAAACGCACTAAACGCTCTCGAAAAACATAACCCTCCCTCTTCGCAGTTGGGTAAAAAAGAGGGGCAGAAAAGCCCTGTAAACTACTCCGAGTCCTAAGTAAGAGGACTCAGAGGACTCGAGTCTTGTACATCACTAACTGCGGCTACTAGTTGTTAAAATGTGTTTTAATTAATAGTCGTATTTTGGAACATGGTTCTGCCTAACCAAATGGCAAGTATAAAAACTATTTCAGTTATTTCTTTTTCGTGTAGAGCACCACCAAACTAAATCAAATCTACCAATGCTTCTTTTGTTTCATGTGATTTTCAGATGACTTCTAAGTTTACATTCAATAACAACCAGATACGCAGTTAGTACTCGTAAACATTCACTAGTACAATAATTTTAACGAGTCCCTTCGCGGCTTATGGCTTCCACAGTATTCTCAACTAATTTCAGCTAATTAGATCCTAATAATAACTTGTTAGCATTCACTTTTACTGGTCAAACAGCCATAAATTGAAAGAATATTTTATTATATGTTAAGAGGCATTTTTTTAAAGTCGCTGGAAAGCATTGAATGCAGGCCGCTCTTGATCGGTCATTTTGGAAATCCTTAGGAGAGGTCTATGTCCAGCAGTGGATGTTATGCGGCTAAAATGATGAAATTGCATCTCATGCACTTTATGCCTGTAACGCGCGCGAAAAATGTTACTTTCTGAAATGAGGGTGAAATTCCCATATATTGCGAATTTTTGTTTTGAGCGACGTTATCTATTACTCGTATTCCGGGCTAAATATCAAAAGAAATTTTAGTTAATAGTTTCCTATAATTTGTATAGTCGCCGCACTACCTGTTTTCTCATTCTACCGTTTTACGGTATAGTAACCAATAATTTCGAGAACGTAGTACGAATCCTGAATGGTGTAACGTTTTGGGAGTTCCAAACTAATCAGAAGACCTCAGGTTCAATTCCCCACAATGGCTAAAAAATTTAGTCTTTTTATTAGTTTTTCTATTAATTTAGTGTTAACTTTATAGGCCATAATTTCGCATGTCCGGGTACCAAGACTGAATGGTGTAGTGGTTAACGCAATAGACTCAAATTAACAGAGATCTCAGGAATCTAAGGTTCATATCACACCTCAACGTAAATCATTTTTTTATTTATTTTGGAATAACATTAATAGATGACACTACATTTGCAGGTTTGCAGCTTAAATTGTTGGCACAAAAGTTACGCGATATGGCTCTCTATTTCAGTTATATTATAGTACTCTATGCTTCCTGGTCAGGAAGAGGCAGGAAGTCAGTATGGAGCTATAAAAGCTCTTACTTATTACACAAACAAATTCTAACAAAATCCAAGAGCGCAGCCAAAGATTATATAATTAGTAACGTTACAGATACCCACGCCCGGAAGTTGCGGGTAGGCACACAGACATGGCAGCATAACGATATAACGTAACCGATACACAACATCATAGAAACGATTGGAGGGCCCAGAAGTAGGCAAAACTGGAGTTACCGATAGGCATACAGAGATGGCAGCATACACGACTAGCAAAAAAGCGACAAAAAAAACGACTAGCAAAAAATATGCTTTAAAAATATTTATTGCATATATTTAATTAATTAGAGTACTACTTAATATGAACAATGGAAATGAAAATTTTTAATGATTTGATTAACACCTATAGCGCCATTTAGTGACAAGGAAGATAAATAATTATGTTTATATGGGGATGGGTTGGCATAGCACAGTCAACCACTGCTGGGGTGGGTAATGTGTAATCCAGTAGGTAATCGCTATAACATGGCAATGCGCTCGTAAGTCAATAAATCTTCGTACTGATTTGCAGATCGATCAACTATCTGACGATTAAAAGTCACAAGTACCTACGCGTAGGTTCATAAACCATTTAATCCCTTAGCATTGTTATCAATTCCTTCGTAAAGTAAAAACTAATTTCATCGCACTCATTTCTATCACTTCCGCTAGTTTAGAAGACGTAAATTGCCTGTTATAGTTATAGTGCGCATTAAACCTTTAAACAGATACCATAACGAGTCCCTTCGCTGGTAAGTTATAGCTTCCTAAGTGGGCACAAATGTTACAATTCCAACCAACTTTAGCTATTAGTCCTAATGACTTATTAGCACTTCATTTCTCCGGCCTAAAAGTTATTTATTCTCAGAATAATCTGTGACAATCATAACTGTTTTGTGTAGCAACAGCATGTAGTTATTCGAAGCCTGAGCCCCTCCCATATCCCCCTCACTGTATAGCCCCTCCTAGTTACTAAGCGAAACTTGAGGCCGAGAAGGCAGAGCCCCAATCGAGGCCGCAGGCCGAGTTACGTGGTGGGGGCGAAGCTCGAGCCCCTCTCATCTACCCCCTTCCCTATGGCTAAGTAAGAAATTTTTTAATCAGCAAAATTTCCAAGGTGTCCGTCAATAGTCAACTGAACGCGATTTAGCTGAAATTCAATATTCTTGAGGATTTCGGGTCGTAAAATCCGAATGTAAACTTTTTTAATCCAAGATGGCGTCTGGGTTTTAGAATTTTAACTTACTTATTCGTTCGAAACATCGCAATGTGACCTACGAAGGATCTTTTGTTTAGTATTATAACTCAAAACTGCAATCAGATTTTGAATCGAAGATGGCCGCCCGCACATTTTTTCATGCTTCCTATACTGATCACAGTCTTTGCCCATTTTCTTAGGAATCATTCTTTAGTCAACCTCAACAACTACACGAAAAGCTCGTATGTATTTACTCTAAATAATATATTCTAGATAGATAAGAGAATCAATGTAAAATTATTTAAAAGTAGAGTATAATTTGTCACCATCTCTCCCACGGGTTTCGTAAAAGGCGACTAAAGGAGGTGACATATAACAGGCAACAGCATCCTCTTGGGATCACCATCTGTCTATCTATAGCGATATTTAGGGGCAAATCCTCTCTTAATTAATTAAAACTTACGTAATATAGTCAGACTGACCAGGTTTTGGTCGAGCAGAGTGGACAGCAATAATGTCGGGTCAACTCAGTCGCCGTTCCTAACACTCGTTCTTATTATGAGTGTCAAAATCAATCAAAAGCTATTGGGCCATTTAGACTATATTACGTAAGACGACAGTCTTAATTAATAAATAATAAATTTATCTCACGTTAGGCTAAATAAAATAAATTCGCTTTTTATTGACTATATCTATTTAAAAGCAAAACTATTCGCTTTCACTAGTACCAAAACTAGCGTATAGTGAAAATACATACAAACATCGTGGCAAATTATGGGCTTCATAAGTAAGCTCGCAAATAATGTTACTAACTTCGCCCATTAGAACCTAATAACTCATTAGCACTAACAAACGCTTACCGGGTCCAAAAGTCAATCCTTTCATTTAATTATATGAACGGATTGAATAAATACATCGAAAATCTTGCGGCTGGAAATATGATAATTAATTATGATTTACGTAGTTAGGAGAAGTTTATTATACAGATATGTTTTCACGTCTGTATCCTTGATGGGGTAGACGGAGCCCAGGGCCGTAAGACCCAAAGGTAACGCTTAGCTTGATGGTGGGCGTTAAGATGGAAAAATGATTCTAAATAGTGACGGGTTGCTAGCCGCATAAAACGTTGATTATACCTTTAAGTTTTTGCAATTAATAGAGCTGGTAAAAAGGCATCACCTGTACAATACTGGAAGCTAACAACACTTCCGGTGTCAATTTTAAACAAAAAAGTTTGATCAAAATCATTTGGGAGAACCGGTGCCCCAGACTGACACATACATGTACACAATGTGTATTTTTTATACTTGATCAAACGAAATCGGCAGATATTAGACGAAATATTATCGATAAAAAACCGGAAAAAAATCCTTACTAACACTTGAATTAAATTTTTTGTCCAAGCGTCGTGTTTTGATTTTTATTTGAAAACTACAAAATTTAAGAAGCTAAGAAAGTAAAAAATAATTAACTATACCAAACAGGAAATTAGTTAAAAAATAATTAACGATAAAATTTAAGTGCCTGGATTTTTTAAATAACTTACATAACGATTTTTTTTTTGTTTTTTGTCGATAATATTTCGTCAAATATCCGCACATTTCGTTTGATCAAGTATAAAAATACACATTTTATACTTATACGCACACACACCAAATTTATAAAATCCCTCCTTTTTAACGTCGGGTCGAAAAAAGGAGAAAAGTTCTTCGTTTTTTTTCGCTTGCTGTAATCAAAAGTAATCGGCCAAGTGCAAGTCGGACTCGCGCACCAACTGCTACAACGGGTGACATAGGCTACAATTGTATGTAAAAAATACAAATAAATATACAAAAAAAAAAAATTGTTTCTATATCGAGTCGGGTTTCAAATGAATGGATTTGATTAACACATTTCAAAAATATATAAATATGTCGGCAAGTTAACAATTGATTCCCCTTTTCTTTTTTATTTATTTTGCACATTCAAAGTGTAATTAAATTACTACAACGCGCAACGACTATTTTATATACGTAAGCAATGCGCAATTAAAAATACCTTGGTCATGCTTTTTCATTAATTATTCCTGTAAAGATCTTGACATTTGAGTTTCCTAAGGGCAAATGAAAGACTAGTCCAGTAGTTTTGCAGGGCACTCTTTCGGAGTAGACATTTTTGTGAGTTGGTAATTTTGAGATGCTTGTTGCTGAATCAGATCAAAATCATTTTATAGTTGACTAACGTGAGCGCGTGTACGAGGACATACGCATGTCAGGTTGGCCGTGCCGGAGAGATTAATATACATTTTCAAATAAAGATCGTTTAAACGAGTATAAAAGCGGTGGCCCTAGCGGGGGACAAGTGGCTCAGTCTTGTGCGGACTGTCGGTGTGCTGTGGGCTTGGCCATGACTCCAATGGGCTGGTCAGATCTGCCGCAGGGCTGATGACCGATGGAACTAGAGTTCTGTATTAGCGACCCCGCACAGGAAAATGAAGCGTAGGTAGACCAGCAGTCAGATGGTCGGACGACATTAAAAAGACGGCAGGGCCGACCTGGACCACAATCGCCGCAGCAAGATCTAAATGGAAATCCATAGAAGACGCATGTGCCCAACAATGGACGCAAACATGCTGAGAAGAAGAAAAAGAAGAATGCAAACCGATGTATTACAATGACCGTTTGTTTCAGCTGGACGATAAGCCCAGGTGGACACAGAATATCTGTGTGAGCTAGGGGGTGTAACTCAAGTGGTTGAAACTCATGGATCAGCGCCAGGTGGAGCGTTGACTTATCGTCACATTTTTTAATAAGGCCCTCGTAAGGCATCTATGCCTCCGTCATATACATTGTTAGTCGTATGTATAGCTCCCGTAGTCGGGTACTATATTTTTAAACTTATATCTTGTTTTAATTCTAAAGCCGTAATAATAAATTCATTTAATTACTTTATAGCTCGTAAATATCTTATCGCCTGTTCCTATAAGCAGTATCTTAGTAAGTAAGTACAGTAAATGCCACGCTTCTTTGCGTAGCTATTATTTTCAGGCGCTACAGGGAAATGGAAAGTTCAAACGTGTTTCGGGGGTATAGTTACTTATTAAAGAAAGTACAAGTTCAGATAATATATGATTTTAGAATTCCTCCGTTACAATGAACAAGGAACATGATGGCAGGAGGCTCGACGAAATAGTTAGTAACTATGATTATAGCAGGTGACGTCCCTATTGCAATGGTATCCCAACATCAGTCCATCCCAATCTCATTCCATAACCCATAGACCTTTCCCCTTTTCTTGCAATAGATTTTTCTTTAGCCGAAACTTATTCAAGGGTACACCTTTCATACATATGTTCAGGGACGGGTTTTGGCGGGAGCACCACATTACATCAACTTCTCCAAAGGGCCGCTACGTGTTGGATCTGTATCCCCGTGTAAGTCTCTAAAGGACTGGGGTGAAAAGACCCGTGAATCTAAAGAAAATACATTATAGTTTAGACAAATATAGCGCCGTGATGTATTATCGAAATATTGCAAATAGGTATCGTAATTTTTGGCATAATAGAGGTAGACCACGGACGAGGTGTCCAGGCGACATAGACAACTTCAAAAAAGATGGCAGCACAGCTTGTTTGTTTGCTTCCTTTATTTAGTTGTCGATGTAGTTTTTTTTATAAGAGATTAGTGGAATAAGGAAGCCCGGTCTTTGCCTAGCAGTTGGACACGTTATACCAGGCCAATAAAAAAAGGGTAACGACCAATGTAGATCATATGGCTTGAATGCATACCGCTTTAAATCGGTAGATAATTTTAATAATCCTTTAGTAAGATCTAAGACCAGCATACTATTACTAAAAATAAGTGTTTGTGATTGAAACCAATAATTACGAGTGTATAAACAATATAATAATTTGAAATCGCGTAGCAGAAATGTAAGAAACAATTTTTCACAACTAAGCAAATTTTATCCTGATAAAAGCAGGTACCTTATCAACTCCAAATTGTTACCTAAACTGAAAGTCCATTTTTCTGATTGGAGCATATTATTTTAACACTACTCAGTATTAAAATAATATGCTCCATGATTCCGCGTGGAGTCAAAAGTGTGCTTTAATATGGCTAAACAAGACGACTCGGCGGCAGCGTCAAGATGTATTTTTGCTCAATTACAAAATAACTGAATAAGTAAATGTTTTTTATTTATTTATTTAATTTATTGTATGCGGTGCTGCATTGTCTACCAGTTCACCTTCGGGACGTAGCAGAAAAAATGGTAAGTAGCAGGTAAGATTTAATAAGTATATCGAAAGGAATTAATTAAGATGTATTTAATTACATAAACTATACACAATATAAATATTTAAATATTAAGTCATAAATGCAAATTATAAACTTCATGTATATAAATACGTATAATAAACATACTTATACTATTATTGCAGCATTGCTTATTCGCGATAGTGTTGAATTACAAGCATCTTGAAGTGATCTCTCTTTTGTGCTCTCATAATGTTATCGGGCAGGGCATTCCAAAGACGTATGGCCGTGACAGCAAAAGAATTAGAGAGAAATCCAATACAAGAAAATTAATAATTACAAGTGTACATACAATATAATAATTTGAAATCGCGTTGCAGAAATGTAAGAAAGTATTTTTCACAAATAAGCTAATTTTATCCTGATAAAAGGAGGCAAATTATTACCTGTACTGAAAGTCCATTTTTCTGATTGGAGTATATTATTGTAATACTACTCAGTATTACAATCATATGCTCTATGATTCCGTGTAGAGTCAAACGTGTGCTTTTAATTGGCGATACACGACTCAGCGGTAGCCACAAGATGTATTTTTGCTTAATTACAAATTAACAAGCAAATGTTTATAAGAAAATCACGTTTTAAGGAAATGTGACTTTAGTGCCAAACTAATTTCTTAATAAAAAAAATTATACTCAAATAAACAGTAGGTATCACTTTACAAAGTAATAAAAGAAAATCTTATGCGCGAAGAAACATTCCTTTATATAAGCACCTTTAGGTACCTATATTACCGCTAATACATAGAGACTTACCTCCTTGGAATTCTGAACAAATCACTCTACACTCACTAAAAAAGTAACAAATCTTTATCACACATTAAATGTTACATTTTTCTTATATGACACAGTTCCAACCCTAAGTTATCCATAAGTTTTCATTGTTCACTTTTACAACCTAACCCATTATTGCGAAACCTTTTTAATTTATTTTTTATGGCATCATCACTCCTAAGACAGTAAGGTCACTGGCTTGCGTGTTTAGTTTTTTAGTTATCTTAATTTCAAGTTTTCCGCGGGAAAGCGGTAGGCTGTGGCACCGAATGGCTGAGACGCGTTTGCCGCGTTGCCTTCGATGCTACTACCCTAAAAGTACGGACTCGACCATTTCTCTTGTGCGCCAAACGATGCGCGGATTGCAACTACATTTCGTAAAAGGTCATAAAGTTATTTTAGCAATAATAATATTTTTAAAATATTAAATAAACCCTTTTATAAACATTTAAAAGTCATGTATATTATGCAATAAAGCTATAATTTTTTAAAACAAGTATAAAACCACAAACTCGTTTAAGTTTACATTAAAGGTGTAGACCACTTATAAACCAATAAAGTAATGTTAATCACTATTAAATAGTCACGATGGCCACATAGGGTGTCGGTAGATGAAAAACTTCGTCTGATACGTTTGATACATTGTCTCAAATCGAGCGAGCGAGTTCTTCAATTCGAGTTAAGAGGAAAACACATTTTTTGTATGTATGTATATAACGCGATTACTTCAAAAACAAAGCTCCAATCAAGATGAAATTTGGAACATATGTATATAATAGCAGTAGAATTTTTAAGTTTGTTGGGCATACTTTCAGCCGTTATTGAGATATACGCATTTTGGTGAAAACAAGTATTGCTAACCATTAATGAGACTTGGATTGAAACCATCCGGGAGGTGAAAGTCCCACACATTTTGATTTTTTCGTTAAGAACAGAACAAGACGTTGTCTATTAATCTTATTACGGACTAAAGATCAAAACCACAATTAGATATAATATTAGTTTGTAAGAATTAGTAACATATGTCGCAGTACACAGATACCTACCTATTAGTTTGTTAGAATTTGTACAGTTGTCGCACTACATGGTCCAGTTTTTTTTATAGCATAAAGTATTGCAATATAAGTAAAAGTCCCATAACCAATAATTTCGCACACTTGGTAAACAGACGAAATAGCGAAACGGTTAACGCATTCAAAACAATTCGTCAGACCAAGTTCGAATAATCTTGAAGGCGAAAAAAAAATTATGTTTCTCTATACATTTAGTGTTAAGGGGATACATGGTTTTGTAAGGGTCTAATACTGCCCCTATTAGAAATAAATTATTTGAAAAGAAACGGAGGCATCATTTAAAATTTTGGTCTGATAATGCACTAGATAACCCTTCAAAATATTTTATGAACTACCGTTTACAGTTTAAGGTAAAGATGAATTTTCCGGAAATAAATCGAAGATACAATTGAAGGTTTAGTTTTAATCATGCCCCAGATAACCCTTCAAACTCTTTCATGAACTACTGTTTACAGTTCAAAGTGAGAACGTGAAGCTTTTCCTTGCACATTAGCGAATAGTGGCCACTTTCAGCAGACGGATCCGCTTCATTACAAATATAATTTAAATATTTATTTATTTTTTATTTCGGAATAACATTAATAGATGACGCTATATTTGCAGCTTAAATTGTTGGCAGAATAATTACTTTCAAACATCAATTACTTATATATCATATATATTAATACGTAAAGGTTAAGATGTTTGCCTCCTTTTTTAGAAAAAACCTCACAATTGCACCATATAAAGATATAATTTTATAGATAATTGCTTGCTCTACCGGCATCAACTACTAAAAAAAATTATATTGCTTTTGTTTTTGTAAATTAATTAATTATTAAAATTATATATATATATATATATATACATTAAGACACAATAGGACAATGCTGCCATCTGACGGCTTTAATTTTGAAACAACGTCAACATGATTGACGGCAAAGTGATAATTAATTACTTATTTAGTGCGAATTATTCGCACGGGTACTGCTAGTTATACAATATATTACTAGCTGTCGCCGATACGAAAGTGATTTCTCTGAAACATATCCTTCACAAGATATTCCAATAGTGCTTCTGTATTGTAATTTGACAAATATACTAGAACTTAAATAAATGGTACGGTTCCCATTCCACCCATGACTCGGTCGTGGAAGACTAGCCAAGTGTCATGAACGCAATTTCCACTATCGCTTGCCTGGGCAGTAACTGTTTACAAATCGAAAGGACTTACCTTGGATAAAGTAGTCGTGGACATTGGCATAAAAGAGTTTGCCGCCGGATATTCGTACACGTTGCTCTTTCAAGATTAAAAGGTCTTCAGATATTATATTTGAGCCAGGTTTGGTTTTATCCGCTTGGAAAATTTTAACTTTAGCAGCTCGGAATAGAAGAAGAAAGAAGGTTGGAAAATATGATTTCTGCAACGGTATCGAACCGCGCAATTAATGAATAATAAATATGTCACCGTTTCAATGTAAATTTATATTTATAGTTTGACCCCAATGTCTGTCTCGCTCTGTGTCTGTCTGTGGCATCGAAGCTCTTGAACGGATGCACCGATTTCGATATGGTTTTTTAACCTGAAAGCATGTGTCCTTGCGATGGTTCTTAGCGATGTTGATTCTTCTGTAGATTAATTGTAGATATCTATTAATTGTAAATATATCTAATCTAGTGTTTGATGGAAACTGGACGATTCTTATCATACTGTCTATAAAGGGATTTATATTATTTATTGGAGCCCTAATAAAATGATTGTAAACACCTGTTTTTTTTTATTGAAAACACACAAATTGTTCATGTATAATTAAATTATAATAAATTTTACTAGTATTTTTAGATATTAAAAAAAAGAGATTTGATTTTATCATTAGATATTAAAAAAAAATAGACACCTATTTATGTAGATTTCGTCAATGCTGGACTGTAAGAATACGTAAAATGTACCAGCTGTTTCTCTTCCGGTGCAGATCGTAAAAGCCGATCAAGGGAATGGGTGTAAATACCTATATGAATGTAATTCATGTGCGTCCATTGAACTATTTAGAAATGTCCTAACTACTATCTAGATTTTTTTATTCTTGTTGATGTTTCTAAACGTGAAAGATTTTCTATCTTAATTAAACATGCTTTAGGCTAGCTTAGTGGAGACTAACAGTTTAGAGTTTTAAAATGTTTTTATTAAGCCCTTTCATATGATATCCTACACTTTTGGACTTATTTATTTAGTTTATTACAGGATGCCATATTGAATTTAATGTGACGTCACATAACCAGTTGGACAAGACAGCTGAGATGCTTCCAACGGTAATTAATTTGTCACAGCACCATTGATGATATAAAGGTACTGATGAATATACAAACATAGCAGAGAAACACATAACGCTCTTTTTGGCTTCATCGTAGTCGGGTAAAATGGGTACCTATGCATTCCTATACTTTTTTAATGTGTCTAAAGATACGAACTGTTCTTTTCAACGTGTTATTCGGTCGGCTCGTTGGTCTAGGGGTATGATTTTCGCTTAGGGTGCGAGAGGTCCCGGGTTCAAATCCCGGACGAGCCCAAATTCATTTTTACTTTTTTCTATTGTATCTGGTCCAAAATATTATTTTGAATCAACTTAAAATAACCAATACCTCGTTCTGCAATTTAAGTATCAGTTAATATATTTTAATATATAAGAAAGAATAACGAAGAAATAGGTACCTACTTAGACACTTAGGTATCTACGTATTAGGAGCACAATGTACATAAAAGAAAACCACTCAAAACGATGTTCAAATCTGCATCAGAGGTAATAAAAAGTAAGTAAAATTCGGATACAATAAAAATACTCAGAGAATTTTTATGTGAAGAGATAACCACGACCGTGCATAAAAGGGAATATAAAAATAAACTTAGGGTGGGTCCACACCAGTCCACGCGATGGAAATAGCTTAGCAGACGCGTCACCTTAAAATGTTTCATGCATGCTCGAATTAATTCGTCACGTACATATGATATAGGTAGGTACGTACAACCTATTTGAGTTTCTTTCGTATATTTTTCCAGCAGTGATCATTCCGAAACGCTAGTAGAATTTAGTAACTTTGGCGCTAAAAATAAGTTTAGAAAGGACCTGCATGAATGATAAAAAGTAATACCTACAACTATCGCCTTCTCATAAACGTTAAGCTTTAAGATATACCTATTGTACATAAACCTTATAGATTCTAAGTGCAGTAAATTAAATAGGTAAAAAAATACTACATATAAAAAACTTAAGTATATATAGGAGGTATATGTCACTGGTCTTCGGCCTTTGTGTTTTTCTAGTATTATTTTTAGTAACAGACAGTCTCATTAGGTAAACCTACCAACACAATCCTTGGCTATCTGACTCCTCATATTTATTTCACCATCATCATAATTTAAGAGCAGTCTCTTGGGTACCCTGCAAGCTGTGCTTGCAGCAGCGATTTCGGCTCAATTTTTTTATATCATGTGATGTTATTTATAGTACTTATATCTTGTTTAGTTTTTTATTCATTTACTTTATTCATAGTTTATGTTATTTAAGTTCTTAATTTAAGAGCGGTTCTCTTGTCGGTGGAGTTTCTTCCATTCTATTCTGTTTTCCGCCAACCTCTTGACATCTTGATAAGACACTGCTGTCACCTTTTCCTTAACTTGCTTCATATAACTGTGCCTCGGCTTTCCTTTTCCCTTTCCTTTATTTCAAAAACCACAAAATAAATGTCATCTATTGCTTTTTAGTAGGCGCTTATGGACAAGTAAACATACTCTATTATAATAAAAAGTAAAAAAACTAAAACCCAACTACGACAAAAAACGACGCTGAAAAAGTATAAAACAAGATTTTCAGAATACTGAACTGAACAAAGTTGCTAATGTAGTTGCAAGTAAATGGACACAGTAGACTCTACCAAGATGCCTTCGTTGTAAATTGACAATAATGTCATACAATACTTTTCTGAAGTATGCAATATTCACTATGTAGAGATAAATTTTCATGTTTGGTAAGGCGTAGTCACACGTTACATATACCTACCTACCGTAGCACTTGACAACGTGTAATAATAAGTACTAGTATGCCTGACTTTGTACCTACTTAACAGACTTTGCTTGTTTACGTATCTACTTGTTTCATTTTATCAATCCTTTTGTCTTTTTATATCTACCTACACACGAGTAAGTTCTTGACAAAGACAGATATCTTGTTTGTTTCGTTATTTGACATTTGCGAAACTTTTTGTAGCTATGGACATATTGAAGTTATTTTTCAATAAAATGTATTGGATAGAAAATAGAATTACTATTTTCAGCGATAGTGCAGGTGTTGTTGAAAATTGAATTTACATACATCGTTAGTTGGATACAAAAAATAATTTGTGGCAACAAAAAAATAAATAAATTATTTTTAGGAAACATACATGTACTTACCTACCTGTGTAAGAAGTCCATGCAAACTAGATTCGTTTTTAAACTTATTTTCGCGCTTTCATTTACCTTCCATTTGGATAAATGTTTCTTGACTGCGAGTTGACATTTTTCAAAATTCCTTTATTATTATTTTACTAGTTGTTGCCCGCGACTTCGTCAGCGTGGACTTAAGTTTATGAGAATGGCTGTTGGGCGGCGTCTTGCAACCCTAGGCTCTGTCTGCAGAGGCTCTAAAACTCGCTTTCCGTTCCATTGTTTGGTTGCGATACCAGATAGGGTTCATAGTGAACCTTTTATTAAACGGTGACTTTTAGTAGTTAGAATTGATGCTCATTATGAAATATTAATTTGCCCAGATCCGCATTTAAATTTAAAATTTTTGATCATATATAGGTGGCCAAAAAAAAAAAATTTTAAGAACACTCCGAAAGCATAGAAATTGTAAATATTTAGAATTTCGTAAACAAAGGGTACAAACGGGACCCTATTACTAAGACCTGTCTGTCACCAGGCTGTATCTAATGAACCGTGATAGCTAGACAGTTGAAATTTTCACAGATGGTGATGGTGGTTTACAGCGGCAATACCTAGCCGCTGTAAAACTTACGGTGTCAACGCTTTTACCGCTTTTGCCAGGCCCATGTGCTACTCCCGCTTCACAGACCTGGCATGGTGGCCGTTTAATTTTTAAGAACGTTCCGAAACCACGAATTTGTAAATATTTAGGATTTCGTACCCAAAGGGTAAAAACGGACCCTATTACAAAGACTCCACTGTCCGTCTGTCTGTCACCAGGCTGTATCTCATAAACTGTGATAACTAGACAGTTAAATTTTCACAGATGATGTATTTCTATTGCCGCTTTACATACGAGTTACATCACATACTAAAACAGTATTTAAGTAGGTAGGTATTCCCATAAATTAAACATGATTTTTAAAGATAATGGCACGGAACCCTTTGTGCGCGAGTCAATCAATCATCATTTTGTATAACGATTAACAAAAGTTTTAGCCAATCGGTTGCATTGGTAACTTTAAAATCAATTTTTCGAACAAAAATGAAGGCCGTGATTCTTTAAATTTATACAACTTTATTATTTATGAACGGATTTAAATGAAACAAACACTATATGTTAAGTGAAGCGTATCAAAATACATTAGTGAAAACCGCAACCGAATCGGTTCAGCCGTTTCCGAGATTAGCGTGCACAAACGTACAGACAAACAGACAAAAATCCTAAAAAACCATTGTTTTGTGTTCTATTGCATTGATAAAAGCCCTCAACAATATTTTTTCTTACTTATCTTCCGTGTACAGACAGGGATTTAGTTTAAGTACTAAAAGGAACTGCACTTATCCCGGGCGGCGAAATCAGAAGGGCGGTAAAAGCGTCGATTTCGAAATAGTCGAACCCTCCCATGCTACCGATACAGAATGGAGGTGTCGTCTAGTTATTAGGGGCCTGCAAAATGAAACCATATGGTCAGGACGGACCGAGACACGACGTGCTGTTTAGAAAGCAAGGTACTGGTAACCAAGTAGGTAGCAAAACCAACAGGGGCGGCATATTACATATTTTGCCTCCCCCCCCCTCCAAAAAATTCAAGATCCTGTACTGCTCAAAAACTGAATGCTTATTAAAGTAGAGAAATAAGCATTCCTATTTTAAGACCAAATTGCAGATAAAAGTAGAAAAATAAGCATTCCTACTTTAAGTCCCAATGCATGATGGCGTTCCTCAAGTAACGCGGAGCCACATCGGCCCCTAAAATATAGGTTTTCTTAAGTGCGACTTCATCCCGAGCCGCGTCCATAGCGGGAAGCGAGAGAAAAGTACTGGATAAAGCTTCCACCGGGTCACTTTTGCTATCGCCACCACCCTATCGATGTGGGCTTTCAAGCTGAGGCATCTGCCGAACTTCAGGTACTCCCAGATATTTGACTGTCACCTGTCCTTCTGTCTGTCACCAGGCTGTATCTTATGAAGCGTAATAGATAGACAGTCAAAATTTTTACTGATGATGTATTTTTGTTGCTGCTATGACACCAAATACCAAAAACTAAATAAAATGAATATTTAAGAGGGGCTCCTATACAACGAAAGTGATTTTTTATACATAATGGTACGGAACCCTTCGTAAGCGAGTCCGAATCGCATTTGGCAGGTTTTATTAACTTTAAATCATAATTTTATAATACAAGTTTTAGCCAATGTAACGGAACAGTTATTTTATAGCATTATGTTTCAAACAAAAATTAATGACCTGATTCTTTAATTTAATACAACTTTTTAGTTATGAACGGATTTAGATGAAACAAACACTAAATGTTAAGTGAGGCTTATCAAAATACATTAGTGAAAACCGCAACCGAATATGTGCAGCCGTTTCTGAGATTAGCGTGCACAAACGCACAGACAAACAGACAAAAATTCTAAAAATCATAGTTTTGTGTTCTATTGCGTTGATGAAAGCTCCCAACAAAATTTTTCTCGTTTATCTTCCATGTACAGATAGCGATCGGTTACGATTTTATTATATGTATAGATATCGTTTTTAGGCATTCAAGCATTAAATAATGGAATGAGAAATGGTGATTAAAAATACCACGTTGTTTTTTAATATTGCCAATAATTGTTTGTTTTTTATTTATTAAAGAGGGTTTTATGAATATGTTACCCTCGAAGGTACATCTAAACAAAAAATCATATCCGACAGATTGTTTTTTAATAAGTTGTCCTTACTGCCTCTGATGTGGGAGTGGCAAGTATGCTCGAAAAGTAAAGAAACAATTATATAACTGCGAATTTCGTAATTTTGTTGTTTTGTTACTTAGTTTTTCTTATTTACAATGATAACCGCTTTATGCAAATTGTCGTGGCCTCTCACTATGCGGCTAACGTAGGGAACCTGTTGCTCTATATTCTTTCTATTACAAGAACCGACCTTCTTCAACAAAATAGGTCCATGTCTTTGATAGACTAGAACACAATGGAATACCTAAAACCTTTAACATTTTATCTGCGTGTCACGCACAAACGTTCTACGACGTTCTAGGAATCTTCCACCCAGGATTTACAAAATGGAGGTACAAAAGACAGATTTATTTTTGAACAAATTTATTGTTACTTATTTTTAAATAAATAAATTACCCTTCCAAATCCTACTTATACTAAGGAGCCCTTGAAAGAAATCATTAAAATGCCAAGAGCTTCTTAATTTGCCTCAAAACAATTTCCTAAGGAATGATAAATGTTTCTAAACTCATCGGAATAAACTTGACGAATTTGCGAGAAGCATTAATTTCGTCCAATTAATTCTAATTAAGTATAAATGAGCAATTAAAGTACTTATTTCTAAACTTACAGTCTTGTACATGACCAATTACAATGCTCAGGCGGTATATTTTTTTTTTAAATAAATGGTCTTTATATTCAGATATTTTTCACGATTTTCGTATAATTTTAGGTAGAAATAAAATCATATATGCTGATATTTACAAAAAGTAAATATATAATCTAGAATCACACAACACTTAAAAAACATTGGCGCATTGTGTTGAACAAAAACAAAACACGCCAATATTACAATAATAACTTATGAAGAGGATTTATTATTAAATTACGCTAAGCTAACAATTAAAAACTTACAAAACTTGTACAATTTCATAGAGGCAGTGAAAAATAACAAGGCAGTGAAAATTTATTAGCGCAAATGAGTAAGGCTATTCATTCACGAGGTTTCAAAGCTGTTTACAATCGAGACGTTTAACGTTCGCAGGCCAGTCACACACGTTCAGTTTCTCATTGAAAACAGTCCCAGGTTGGCACGTAAATTGGACGCCCTCGCCGTTAACGCACCGCCAGTACTGCAGAAAATAATTTCACATTAATATTCATGACGAAATTACAAAAATGTAGATTATTTTGTTAATGAAATGCGTGCTTACCATATCGCATCGTTTCTTATCGGGAATGTAATCCGCGTCGCTTTTGCACACGTCCTGGTGTTCCACCTCGTTTTCCTGAAAAATTAAATAATGTATGTGATGAAAACGTAGAATATGATGTTCCTAAGAATCTATAGAAGTATGTCTTTGAATCAGTTTTAATTTTTGCTTGTTAATAAAACAAAACCCTTTCAATCTACTATATATCATTTTTGGTAAATCTTATTAATTGATGTATTACTTTCGGATAATTTATTTATTATTACAATTATTTAAGGAGAAGAAGCTTCACGTTTTTGAATATTCTCAAATAGCCCTCTTACTCAGTTAGGAGAGAAGATCAACATTCAAGAATTATCATACTTATTTTGCCCTTTGCTTAACAAGGCTAATTAAAAAGCTGTACTTACCGCAGGAGGTTGTTCAGGCTGTTCGGGCTGTACAGGCACTTCCTGGGGGCGTTGGGGCTTTACTTCTATATCATCAGTGTCGACAATCGCCGACTGGGTGGTTGGTGCGACAGTCGTCGGCCTAGTAGTGGTGGGAGCTTTGGTAGTCGCAGCAGCTGTGGTCGGCTTTACCGTGGTGGTGGTGGTAGTTGGGATAGGCTCGCCTTCTGATGGGTCTGAAGGCGTTGATGGTGGACGGGCCCATTCAGGCTGAGGAAAGAAGTAAGAGTTACGTAAAAAGAGACTGTTAACATTTTATATTATAGATCAAAATATATTAAAAATGTGTGATATGATAAAAATGTATTGGTTTTTCTTCTTGTTTGCAAAAAGTAACTGAACTATAATAGGTCTTTACCAACCATATAAAAAGTTTCAATAAATATTAAAAAAGATAAATTCTAGTCATTTTGTAAATAATTATTTCGGCAACAATCTATAAAATAATCAGCAGCTCTCATTCCATTTTACAGTTGGTAATGGAACCTTTTAGTAGAAAGTAAGTAGTTATATAAGATATTACAATAAGTAAAAAGGTTTCTGAATTTACTTAATGGTTAAATGGTTCTGTATGTCTTTGACCAGGGTAACCCATAAGTTCCAGTCAAACTGACCGCTGAGTCAGGTCATCAAGATAGCAGCAAGAGCCGAGTTCCCATTAGTTACCACGATTTATCGCTCGCACCTCAACCGAACACAGCTTCACCATTTGTCTTTGTACGTCATATCATAACGAAATGTCTGCGTATTTTTTGTATCAATTATGAAACCGCGTTTTCCGTAGTGATGAGACATTCGACAGAAAATATTTTTAGATTTCATTTAACATAGACATTATATTATTATTTTTTCTCATTTTTTTTTAATCTGAATGTTTGTGACGTATTTTGCTGTCGAAAGATGAAATAAAATAATTTTTAAATTTCTAGTAAGCTACATCAGGCTGGGTAGGGACCAATACTGAAGTGAGTTTATTTCGGCGTAATCTTCCCAGCAGTGGTCGCTCCAAAACGCTATCAGTTTTAAGCTTTTTACCAGAATAATAGTTAAAAAAATTACCTTCATTAAGATATAAATTTATTCTACAATGTTTTTTTTTACTTTGACCACTAGATGTTTTTGCTGCCTGTAAGTACTTATCACACACACTGTTTTTAGTCGAATTATTAATATTAGTCAATTGTTACTCATTCTTAAAAAGAAAGCAATGAAATATCGAGACGACAAATATAGATTACCTAATATTCGTTTTAATTACATACATAAACGACTCTTTATAAAATCTTTTCTTGTTCACATCCCTAACTTCCCTTTTACGTGATAAATAAAATATTCCCTAAACTTCAAATTACGCGCCGACTTTGATAGGTAGATTTTTAGGTACGTTCCTTTTCGTGCCTTTTCAAAGCTTTTTCAGATCCAAGGAAATTACCTGGCGAAGGCTGTGACAGGTTCGATAAATTCCGCCAAAGTGAATCATGCTTGTAAATTGAATGAGGCATTTAAGTATATATTGTTTCTCGTGTGTGTAATTGGCCAACATTGGTGTCTGATTTTTGCTACCTAAACGCATCTGTCATACAGTGATCATAATCGAGATCAAAAACTTGACGTGACTTCCTACCTAATCTTAAAACTAATTATTTCCACATAATAGATGAAAAAAAATCGGAGTGAGCGCAGAGTATAGAAAAATGATCTAAAAGAAAAATATAACGATAAAAAAACACTTACAGTGGGCGTAGTATTTCCTGACTGCGGTGGGGGTACAGCATACGAGCTCATGTGTTTATGAAGCAGCTTGATCAACGGGTTCTTCTCGCCACACAGACCCTGAAAGTCGTCCATGTCAATAGCCCAGGTCATTGCTCCCAAGTAGCCCTTCTCCTTAATCCAGTTCATCTTGATCTCAACACTCTTAGGGTCCTCGTAGCCGACCCATTGGGTCCCTTTGTAGGCATAGGGGCACTTGCCGTGCTCGTCCCATTTCTTGGTCCAGCCTGAGCCGTCCTTGTCCACTTCTGTGCAAATCTAGAAAGAAAACAATAGTTGGGTTTACATTTAAGAATAAACATGGGACAAGGCTAGCCTAGTATATTTTTATAGCTTTATAGAGTAACTATTTATAATTTTACTAGCAATGTTTTTTACAATTTGGCAAAATTTTAAGTGCAATAAATTAAATAAAAGGTCCAAAATTTATTGTCTTGTGAATTGGATTATACTTTGTAGTAAGCAAAAACAACCGAATTAAAATTGGACGGAAATAATTTTTATCTGACATCTTTCTCCGATATTCATGATCCACAAAGATTGAAACCTAAAGATAAATTTCAATGAAAACTTTATAGCGCAGTAATCGATTTTAAAGCGCTCAAATCGGGCAATAACTCTCACCTGCCCGCTAAGCGTCCGTCATTATTGGCAGGTCCTCCCGGCTGTGGCGGATCCAGGGTTTTGGCTAAGACAGGGCTTAATCCACCTAGCTCTACGAGTTACACATTGTCGGAGAGGGCTACACATTTACTTTGTGCATTATTCTATAAAAAAATTATATACCTATGTAATTCAATGCTCAAATCGGGTAATAACTCTCACATGTCCGCTTCGCTCGTACTCATACTCGTATATATCAAAAGTGTAAAAAATATATTATAAAAATATTTTCTGTAATTTATTCAAAAGCATTTTTTTACAACTATCCAAGTAATGTATTAACTATTATCTTTGTCCAACAATGGGATCTCGTAGTGCTCTTATCTAGCTATTCAAGTAATTGGGTTAAATATACATTTTTCAGATACGGTAAAACAAGGACAAACGCTTTTTTCGGGGAGGGAAGCCCCTTAGCCCTCGCCCTGGCTCCGCTACTGCTTTCCAGCACATTTCACTCGAGACCACAGATCTTATTTACCGACCATTACGCTCCTGCCACCGCTGTCGCCCCTTGTCAATATCAAATGTTTACTCTACTGCGTTCCTGCTGCTTCGTCTGCTAATTTTGGCGGTTTCTTTTCGTCAACATACGAATAAACAAATTAAGCTTTGAACGCTCGTACTCCTTTGATTTGGTTGTATTTTTTACACTACTTTTATATTCTGAATCTTTGTTTTTTTCCACAGGTATTTAAATCAGACATTTATAAATAAATATATACGGACAAATCACACAGATTGAGCTAGCCCCAAGGTAAGCTTAAGCTTGTGTTATGAGGTGCTAACCCAACGTTACTATATTTTAAGATAAATACATATATAGATAAACACCCAAGACCCAGGTCAATTTGAATAAGGCCGTTTTCCAAGTTGCCCTGGCTGGGTATCGAACTACATATTATTTATCGAGCAGTTCTTTTATTAGGAGATTCCTTTAGTGCAGCAGGTAGACTGATAAAAGTTTATTTTTATTTTATTTTATCAAACTTTGTTGTTATAAAGTACAAATATACTTTCAACAAATGGCGGACTTAATGCTAATAACATTTTCTTAAAGTTGATGAAGAGTAAGTTACCTCATAGTAAGCCCAGAATCCCGTGGCATTGGTATACGGCGCAGGGTCACCACCGCCGGCTTCCTTGTTGATGTACGTGCCCAGATTGTAGTTGTTGTTCCCAGCAGACAGGGTGAAGGATCTGCCGTAGAAGGGTATGCCCACGACGAGCTTGTTGGTCGGACAGCCTTTTTCTTCCCACAGTTTTAGACCATCGTTCTAAAAATCAAGAGTTAAAATTATATTAAAAACACAAACACTTTATGGTAGACGCGTGTCTAAGGTCTGATCACGGAGACGGAAGGTAGTCGATGGAACTCAGTAATAAAATAACGCAACTCCATCGAGTTTGGGCTTATTTTATCTTGTTGGTTGGACAGCCGTTTTCTTCCCACAGTTTAAGACGTCATCTGACGACGACATCGTTCTGAAAATAAAAACCAGCCACTTTGAGAATGCCCACTTTGGGTTCACGGCACTAAAAACGTCTAAAAACTATTTTTCTTTCAAATTTGTATGAACTATTCCTTTTCCAAGTGCGTTCTATAAGTTTATTTTACCACTTTTTTAGCATGATTAACATACATACCTTTACCAAATTATAGCTTTCTATACTTAAAGTCTTTGAGTAAAATCGTCGGACGTACAGACAGACAGACATACTAAAAAGGTTCCTTGTTTACTACGGAACCCTAAATGAGTTAAGATTTTATGTACAAGCTTTCAGTTGTACAAATCTAAATAGGTATCTATTTTTGCCATATTATAACGAAAAGGCTCGTAGGTACTTACCACGTTGAGTTTCTCATAAGCCCACTGGTCATGAGGATGTTTATACAAAGGTGAGTGCACATCAGCGGACCCGGCTCAGTTGCCTCGCATGTCATATGACAACACGAGGATGGCATCCATTATAAAATTATTATCAAACGGAGTATGTCCAAATCTAAATATCTATTTTTATCACATTTCATGGGAATAATAAGTGTGTATTATTTGTATGTAGTTTATTGTTTTGATGATTATTTTTACATATAACCTTTTTTCGCCACATACCTATTCGAGTTTTGCACTACCCCTGACATTCTCCACATCATTCGTTTGGTGGGCTGGTAGATAAGGCCTTAGGCTTTTAGTCCGCCATTACACTAGCATTTGTGTATGAAGTTAAATAAATAAATATAAATCTCGTACTAACCACGTTGAGTTTCTCATAAGCCCACTGGTCATGAGGACGTTTATACAAAGGTGAGTGCACATCAGCGAACCCGGCCCAGTTGCCTCGCAGGTCATATGAC
This sequence comes from Acrobasis suavella, assembly GCA_943193695.1. Lineage (NCBI taxonomy): Eukaryota > Metazoa > Arthropoda > Insecta > Lepidoptera > Pyralidae > Acrobasis > Acrobasis suavella. The sequence continues at coordinate 40,784,346 of OW971928.1, forward strand.
ATCACGTGGATGGCATCCAGTTCCCTACAAAGAAAAACCGTTTGCTTTTATTTTCATCGAGAACTCCAAGTTTCATGAACTGTGGCTCTTAATCACGCCTGAGGGATTTCAGTAATTGAAATGGATGACACAACAGAATTTATGATCTAGAAATCGTTTGTTTGAAAAATTGTGTTGGCAAGTACGTAATGGATCAGTTTTAAAATGCATTTGACGGTTTTGTTTCTATTTATGAAAAAGAATTATGTAACCTCCTGCTGGTCTGAGAGCAAAGAAAAATATGGATTATAGCCGATTTTAACCAGCTGATTTTACTCCCACCTAGATTGTACCAATCGAAACCTCCTCAAAACTGAGCTCGGCTAATTTTTATACAAAAGTATACTCTATATATCTACTTTACATTAACTCACTAAGCGAGGCATTTGAATTTTATGGCCCTTTTAGAATGAGATACAGCCTGGTGACAGACAGACAGACGGACGGACAGATGAACAGTGGAGTCTTGTAGTAGGGTCCGGTTTTACCATTTGGGTACTGAACCCAAAAAAAGTATTTTGTTTTAGAAGTGTCAACTTATCTTTATATACGTATTGCATGGACTTACTGGCAAAGATCGGGTACATGGTAGCCCTCCATCAGTCTGAAGTTAGCAAGTGGCACAGCAGCAGTTAGCTCCCATCCTTTGCCTGCCCTGATGAAGGCTCTCTTCAGCTCCTGGACGAGGAACAGGAAGCGATCCTTGTCGGAGAAGGAGCCGCCACGGTCAGCAGCCCCGGGGTACTCCCAGTCGAGGTCCAAACCATCAAAGTCGTACTTCTTAAGGAAATCTGTGAAAGTTCATATTACCTTAATTATTATTACCAATATTGAGCAACAAAGGCGTATTAAACTACACGAAAAAAAATACCTACTTACCGACTTCAAGAAGGTGGAGGTTATCAATTCGATAAGTATGTTTTTTTGTATGTACCTTTGTTAAGGTACACGATCTTTTCGCAACTTGTGAACCGACTTTGATTTTTTTATTTTATTCGAAAGCCTTTACCTGTAGTATCGATTTGGTCCCGTATTCATTTGGTAAAGATATAATATGATAATAGTATTTTATGCAACAGTTGTATAAGGAGAGTTAAAAAAAGCGAGTTACGATGCGGTTACGATGCGAGCCTTGGCGAGCATCGTAAATTGACGCCATCGAGCATTTTTTGGCTACTTATACAACGTTGCATACAATACTTTTTCTACGACTACATTTACTAAAATAAATACAAAAATTAACAAAGAAAAGTACGAAATACATATGGTATGTTTGGTAGATACTAGGTATCTACCAAACATACCATATGTATTTCGTATTATTGACGTCTTCCTATTGACTAAAAGTGCCATTTTTGTAGTGACCCCACGTTTGAAAAATGGCACCATATGTTAAAATAACGATTTAATTATCTTGGCAGTATGGTAGATCTAAAGAAAAAAAGTTATGGGTCTATGGCTAGGAGTATCGTTTTGGCGAAATAACGACACATGTGCTATTATATTAGGAAAAGACTATAGACTTTCTGAAATCATATAATCTATGTTCTTATATTAGAGTTCGGGACCATTTAAAAGACAGACAGAAACAGTACAGGAGTAGAAAAATAATTTTATGATATTTTGCCCCTTCTTTAAAAGACCTGTATCTCGGTATCACCAGTGGGTTAACTGGTAGATAAGGTCTATGGCTTTAAGACCGCCTATTAAATTTGTAATAAAGTTAAAAAAAATGAATTAAATAAAATTTTAGAGATACTTTTGGAAGAAAATTCTGAAAGAAAGGGATGTTTTTTTGGTAACATTATAAATATTTAAGAAAAAACTTTGTAAAGGCTCAGAAAACTGTGTAAAGATTTTAAATTATTGAAAAATTCTTAAGCATTTTGTAAGAACAAATATATTCAATTGCTGTTAAATAAGTAATTATAAAATAAGATAATTATAAAATTCTGACTCCAGTGTCTCCCCCACTTACAAACATAAAAATATATATTTAAACAGAATTCCGCTTTCTTTTGACTATTCTAAAAATGTGACAAAATGTACTATTAGCCATATCATGTGTGCGTTTGAAACGAGGCAGTTTAAAACGGATCTGACATAAGGCATAAAATTTTTTTGAACATGCATAAAATGAACAAAGAATTCCCGAATCCATAAAAATCACGTAAATTATTGCTCGAACATCAGAATTTATCCCCGATGTGAATGACATAGTGTCAACCAGACGACGATTACTTGCAGGCTCGGCGCAAACAGAATATCATACAAAATAACTGGCCAAGCGAGAGTCGGTCCAAGCGTCGATATTGATTCCGTAGACCTAGTTAAAATACTGCATGCCTACAAAATAATAGTTACAAAACAGCTGTAGTAATTGTTATAGACTTTAAGAAACATCCTTCTTATAACTTGGAAAAGAAAAGGTAGATAAAAATAACAGAATCCCGAATCACGTAAATTTAACATTCAATTAAATTAATTAAATTCATCGGAATTAATTCCCAGCTTGAATTATATTGTGTCAAACAAAATATCGTACAAAAATAACTAGCTAGGCGATAGTCAATGCAAGCGTTTTAATTGGTTCCGTGGATGTAATAAAAATAGTTCATGGATTAAATTGTACATTAACACATCTTTTTCTACATTATGGAAAAGGTACTCTTTTTATTGCGTCATTATAAATTGTATTTTATAAGTCTATAATATAATTTTAAACCTAATTGATGATGACTTCATTAATCTCATAACATAACTCATATGGTTGATAACACCTAGTATCATGATTATTTTTATGGTACAGTAGTGGCCTTAGGCGCCAGACCAACTAAGGATTCTTGCATCTCTTTGCAATCTTAGCATACCCAACGACTAAATATTACTAAACTAAGAATACTAACATTTATAAGAATAATAAACGAGTACTAAGGTTTAACTTCGTGGCACACTTAAAGAAAGAAAGAAAGATAAGCTTTATTCGGCAATCAAAACCATCACAACTTATAAAATGTACTTATAATAAATATTACAACCACAAATTGCCGAAAGGGCGACCAGCTCAGCTATGTGCTGATGGCGGTTTACCTCAGCGCTGATTTTCAGCTGGTGCCAAAATAAGTCATTAGATGGCTTACATAAACAAAGCAGGACAAGAAATCAGCTCTGTGAAAAAGTATTAGGCATATTTTTTCGATTTTACTGCAAAACCCTAAAAATTCTCGGTGCTGTACGTGCGTGACTTGCAATGTAAATAACGTTAGCGATTTATTTCGCATAATATTTTTATTTCCATACTGCTTTAATAATAACTCTATATGTTTATAGCAGGAAATGCTTAGAAGGGTCTTTCTGCATTTAAATGATGATCCTGTTGGCTTTTATTACCCGACTACGGCAAAGCAAAAGGAGGGTTATGATTTTGACAGGCTATGTATGTATGTGTGTATGTATGTATGTTTATCTGTTCCCTCGTAACTTCTAAACTACTTATCAGAATTCGACAAATGACATATCATTAGAAGCGTCTTAATTGTCCGCTAGTTATAGGCTATATGGGGTTTCACAAAATCTAATGTGGCGCCCTCTAGCGGACAAAACATACAGAGTAAAAAAATAAAGTTAAGATAAATATGCCGTGTTTGGTATCATTTGAAAGCGCATTACTTGTACATTTTGAATATATATATATTTATATATATATATATATATATATATATATATATATATATATATATATATATATATATATATTACTAGCATTTGCTTGTGACTTTACCTGTATTCATGGGCTGATTGCATATAATTCACATCTTTTCGTTCATAGCTTCTTTACTACTTATCAGAATAAGGCCACTGCAGTACCCTTAGAAGGGCCTTGATATTCTGTTGGTTATGAGCTATAAAGCTTGTCACCAAATTTAGTATTGCACCTTCTAGCGGACAAAAAGTTCTATGTTAATATAAAATTAAAATAAATATACCGTGTTTGGTATCACTTGAAAGAGCTTCAGGAGTACTTTATGCTTGTACATAATTACAAGAATGCTTTAATGATGTTAAATATGAGCGATAAGAGTAAAGCGCGGATCACGGGAACTGTGAATCGCTTTATGCAATGTAGAGCAGTGTGAACGTTAATAGAATATATAATGCACTAATGAAAACGACATAAGCTGGGAGTACCTCCACGCGGTGAAGGCGGAAACAGTTTGATAACTGGCTAAAACTCCCATAAAAATGTCCTCTGCACTATATGCCTTCGGGCTTATGTTGTTATATGTGCGTGTGTATCTATCTGCCTATTCGTTGTATCGTTGTGTACCCGGTAACGCAGGGAAGCAACCACAGCCATCCTACTTCGATAAACTGTTAAAATTCATCAATTTAACTTTTGTTAATATTATGCGCCACAAATACACTTTAACACCAAAATAGTACAAATAATAAAAAGTAAAAAAACTAAAACCCAACTACGACAAAAAACGACGCTGAAAAAGTATAAAACAAGATTTTCAGAATACTGAACTGAACAAAGTTGCTAATGTAGTTGCAAGTAAATGGACACAGTAGACTCTACCAAGATGCCATCGTTATAAATTGACAATAATGTCATACAATACTATTCTCAAGTATGCAATATTCACTATGTAGAGATAAATTTTCATGTTTGGAAAGGCGTAGTCACACGTTACATATACCTACCTACCGTAGCACTTTGATAACGTGTAACTACGCCTTTCCAAACATGAAAATTTATCTCTACATAGTAAATATTCCATACTTCAGAATAGTATTGTATGACATTATTGTCAATTTACAACGAAGGCATCTTGGTAGAGTCTACTGTGTCCATTTACTTGCAACTACATTAGCAACTTTGATCAGTTCAGTATTCTGAAAATCTTGTTTTATACTTTTTCAGCGTCGTTTTTTGTCGTAGTTGGGTTTTAGTTTTTTTACTTTTTATTATTAAATTCTCGTATTTATTTACAGAAAAGTACAATAATACATGATGCAGTTATAATTATGGTTGTAATATTAGAAAACAAAAGGCACAGCCTAAACAGGACGAAATAATAAGCCTTATAATCAAGTATGCCGAAGATTGAAGTAGAGAATTAAACAATAAATTTTATTTTAAACAAAATTTTTAGAGCTAGCTTTTATCTAAAGCGTCTCCTCAAGATAAACCAAACGAGTCCAAACTCGATGGGGTTGCTTCGTTTCAGTACAGAGTTCCTATGGCCACCTTCACACTCCATCATCGTAATATTACAATGTCAAGCTATATACGTATGCGTGCAAAATTTCAGCCCAATCGGAAACTGGGAAGTGGGTCGAATTTAATTACAGACAGACAGACTGACCGACAGACAACGGGACAGGTGAAACTAAATAAAAGCTTGTAAAAAAGGATGCGAACCGACATGTTATTGATAAATGAGATTTCGTATTTAAAATGTATCTTAAACTGCGTATATTTATTCTAACAACTATTAGCTCTACTTTCTATTTTCCAATTCAAGCTGAGCTTTAATAAAATACCTACCTATTCACTGGCTCTTCAATCATACTTCGACTATAATCATCGCAGATAATCTTACTATTTTTCTAAGCAAACAACGCGGTCAAAGTATTCAGTAAAAAAATAAAACATTACAAATATTTTTCCAGCATTTTTCGCCTCGTTACTCCTTTAGGAATAGCGAAAGTAACTGAACTACTTCTAAGCCATTTATCAGCCCAAAGACAAAAAATAAAGCACAAGCAATTAACATACTTTTCTTACATACTTCTATACATAGATACTTCTTTGACTTTGACGGAATTAAAACAAGGTGGCTATTTAATAAGTTTTACCAATACTTTCTCGTATTGGTAAAACTTATTAAATAACTCTCGTAATCGTAGTAAGTAAATATACTTATGTTTATGTTTTATATTATGATATAAAACATAAACATAAGTATATTTTAATATTTATCACTATATCAAAGTTTTCGTATGTGCTGATTTTATGATTTTGAGCATAACTTTTATAAACCGATTCCAGTTTTGCTATAGGCGTGTATGTATAAATATCTAGTCTTGCAACCATTCCCTTTTTCTTCCCCTTAAGGGATAGTTAAGGTGAGGTATATAATTTAACTGACAATAGATAAATAGTTAATACATTAACTGAATTTCTGACTAGACTTATAGATAAGTTAATCTGTAATTAAATACAGATATCTTCTTACATTATTTTATAAAATCTTTCGGACAGTCAAGTACAAAACGCCATTACTAGTTGGGGTTCGGCCAAAAGTCTTCTAAGACCTTCGCTAAGTAGTGCGACACATCAGCACTTTATCTTTCTTAAGAAGGGTCCGCTTAAGTTTTATCTAGGTACGTTGTCGCATTGTGACGCAAACTTTTTGTCCCGCGTTTTGCTCCTATTGCGGAAAAAATTATAGCCAACTACGTAACCACCCACGCTTTTCCGGGGACTATTGCTTTTGTACTTTTTATAACGCAACGACAAAGATGTCTAGGCGTATACAGTACAGTGCAGGCATACTTACTCAACCTTTTTTTATGAGAGCCATAAAAGTGATAGGGTGCCCAGAATATTAGAAAAAGTTGTCACAATTTCAATAGGTCAGAGTTTTTTTTTTAGCCATTTAGGTCCCATAGTTGGGCAAAAGCCTCCCTTCTGTGTTCCCAATTATTTCTATCCCTAGCTGTTGCACTCTATTCCTTGTCAAAAGCGGACAACTCGTCCTTCCATCTCATCCTAGGTCTTCCTCTGGACCTCACTCCGTCTATTGGGACCCATGTTGTTGTTGTGTGGGCCCATCTTTAGGGCTTTGAGTTAGTTAAAAAAAAACCAAATCAAAGTCAAAATTTTTAGCGTTTTAAATTCAAACCATCAAAAAATGAAACTAAACACATAGGTTCGTAAAAATTATATATAAGTAGCTCTCTAAATTGGTTTTGCGGTTAAAAATAAATAAATACGTAATGTTTTTTATTATCTTGAGATAAACTCGTTGCAATAAAAGACAATTAGCAAAATTAAAACATAACTTTATGTCACACAACTTAACATTTTACAGTATCACATACGACCCGTAAGACACGCAGGTTACAATCCTAGTACAAATAGTAAGTTCGTAACAAATAGTTAAGTTACGTTTGCGTTGTTACAATAAAAATTAAAAACATTGCAATAATTTAAGAAAACATACCTTTAATTCTTTGTTTAATAAATTGACAATTATTATTACCTCCATATTTTTTTTATTGTTTTACTAAGTCGGTTATTAGCTTTTTATAATAAAAAGACAATTTCAAATTCATAATTATAAATTGATGTGGCTAACTTTAATATTTCTCACATATACGCTACACATACCACCCACAATAAGACGGAGGTTTGCTATACCAGTCCTAGTATTTACCTTACGTAACAAGTTACGTTTAAATTACTACAATACAATTAAATACGTTGCAATAATTTAATTGTGTGATAAGAATGTTTACGCACGGCATTTCCTCGTCCGCTTAAAAATCTTTCATTCATGTAGCATGCGATGTTTATGCACGTAATAAAAAGGGTTTATGTTTTGATATTTACATTCAAGTTACTGTATAATCTCCCCTAATAAATGTATAATGTGGTCTTGATAATAGAGAAGGATTTCCCTAAGGTTTAGGCCCGGCACAAGTGCGGTCAGATATCGGTCAGTCGTGACAAAAACTTAAAGTTCACTAATGGCCCGGCGACAAGACATCAAAGAGGCGGAAGAAAATTATGATTCTTTTTGTTTACAAGCCCGAAAACGAGTGTGGACAAAATAAAAATATTTGGATCACCAGGTAGATAATTAAAAAATATTGTATACTTCTAAATCCAAGTAAATACTACTATTTTTTTCTTGTCTCTGTACTTCTTGTCTTGTACTATTTTCAATAAACGGTAACGTTAATCCCCCCCACTCTGAAACTTTAATGCGCTGTATCTTTGTCAATTTGTGTAGTACAAATTGATAAAGATACATACCGTTCTTTGATAAACGGAAAAATAGGGGTCCATGATTATTGGATAATCTATCTAACAGACTAAAAAAATAAAATTTTTCGGACCTAGTAAATTGAAAGCTGGTTTGACTCTGCAAAGCTATTTTGCTTCGGAAATATAATCATGTCGTTAAGTATCTGTGGTGACAGTTATGGAAAGTGATCGCTACGGTTTCTAGTCAGCTGCGATTACACTAAACACCAGATAGCAATCTTTGTTCATTGGAAAATTAAATAAAGGTAGCATCGCACATTAACTTTTCTTTATACTTACAACTGCAGCGTTGCCAAAATATTCAAACAAATGCAGGACTTCGATCAGCTAACAACCACTATTCATACTTATACATACATATTTGTAGTTTGTAGTATGTTACAAGGTTTTATTTAGTTTCACCTGTCCCGTTATCTGACTTTCTGTCAGTAATAATAAAAAAAATATGACCCATTTCCCGCTTTCCGATTGAGCTGGAATTTTGCACGCATACATTCTATCGCGTGACAATTAATATTGTGATGACATGGAGCTAATTTGATGATAAAGCTGGAAGGTGGCCATAGGAACTCTGTAATGAAAGTAGGCAACGCCACCGACTGTGAGCTCGTTTGCTTCGTCTTAAAGAATACTTTAAACTTTTAAATTCATGGTTTTACATAAAAGTTGAAAAACATTTTTTAATAATTTATTGTTTTAAGTACTATTTCTACCTATAGTTCAAATTGACTGACAAGTTTCGCAACTTCCACATTAAGTTTTCTCTTCTTATTTATATTATAGATATGTTTTATTCGATATAACGTTCCTTGGATTTTTTTTAAAAGTAGTATTCGGTACACTGGGTGTGGCTATTACATAGTTCTGCCTGTATCTTTTATAAAAGCATTTTTGGGCCAGCCTACTACGATTCGACGCCCCCTCATAGGATACAGGAGAAGGAACAAAAATGTGGTCTGGTTACTCACCTACAACGCTCCTGACGAAAGCCATTCGGGAGCTCTTCTGGGCCACCATGTGCGAATACTTGGAGCCACCTTCAGCCCACCCTCCGACCGCCACCATGAACTTGACGTCAGGGTGCGTAGACCGAAGAGACGTGAAGTTGCGGAAACCATTCTTGTCCACATCCAGCTAAATATAAAATGTTGCTTTAAAATTTTAAATATGGTATAAAAAAGTTAGATTTATATCTGACTTAGAAATACACATCTTTCAGATAGAAGATTGTATATATTTTTATTGTTACTATTTTTGTGAATAAACAAAAATAAAGTTATCAACAAGATACTTCTGTTAACTCGAACAAGGTTTTAATGTATGTTTTTCAAAAGTACTTACAAAAGCTTTATTTTATAACATCGTAAAGTTGTGTCTTATGAATGCCAATTTAGTAAAATAAGACAGCACTACGAATTGAAGGTAGGTACTAAATCTTTAGGTAAACTTACGAAAACAGTATTTGACACGGCAAGCTTTATAGAAGCTCTAAAGTTAGCTAAATGAGAGATCAAGTCAGAAAAACGTAGGAACCTACCTTTCCTGTTTGTTTGGTACGTACAAAACGAAAAGAATCAGGTTAAAGAAATGGCATTTCACATTCTTTAAACATCTGTGCTTTTTCAGAAGTAAAAAGAAAATTTCACAAACTAGTTTTTTCTCATGTTTTATGCGTAGTATTAGTATCTAGCCTCAGGTAAAGAGCTTCTAGATATGACTACATGTACATCTTAATACTTAATAGTACATGTGTACCTACATCCGTCCGGCATTCAATAAAAAGTTGATAGAATACCTAATAACTCACAAAGCAACGTTTACAAAAGTATACCGTATTTGACATTAGAGAAAGTTGAACATGTTATTAACAATTAATAATTGATTTGGCGAGGATATTGTAAACATCAGTAGTAATGGAGCCCACATAATGTCAAGTAGGTTTATCACATTGCTATCCAAAGTATACTAGTAAATTACAAATTTTAGATGACAAATCTCGGTCATACTCTCAACCTGTATGCGGGCTATACAAAGTAAACTGTCTCTTAAAACATTAAGCTATCACACATAAGCATACATATGCAAATATCAACACGAATATTTTTGTTTTGATGGCCTCGTTATTAAATGTGCGAAATACCTGTTCGCAAGTAAGCTATGTCAACAATCCCATATGAATGCACATAAAATTATTTGCGGTATGGAAATCGCGGAATATGCCGTTAGGCAAATGCATTCAATTTGTCGGTGGCTTGGTGTTACTTGAGCCCTTTATTTTGACCTGGACTTGCTGTTATATGAGACGTCAAAATACAATTTATCATTATTATGCTGTCAGTTATCTATAGTTACCATGATCTATAGCAGATCGGGTGACTTACTACAGCTTTCTATGGTTTTATGAATGAAATTACTGCAAGAAACATCTGTACAGAACTTTTGGATCCTGAGCCAAAGCCATATATTTATTTGAGTAGTTCATTGGTGGTGCGATTTTTCAAACGCGGAGTTATTAAACGCACGGTTTTTTGTATGGAAAAACCATTCCTTTAGGTGACTCCGCGATTGAAAAACGGCACTTCCGAGATTCTTTCGGCGTTATCTTCCCATAAGTGGTCGTTGCGAAACGCTAGAAGTTTGCAGCTTTTACACTTAAATGATATAAAAATTACCTTCAAAAGGTAAGTGATAATTTTTAATTAAAAAAATTACTTTAACTGTTTCTCTGGAACTGTAAACCGGCAAAAAAACATATCTTGGCAACCCCTTGACCGATTTGGCTCATGTTTGAACTTAAAATTATATTTTCTACATACTACCAAACTTAATTAAGTTCCAATAAAAGATACTCGAGTTATCTTCTTTACATCATTACATACATACTCGTACAAACCTGCAAATCCCGGATTGCTCGGAATCGATCCCGGAAGGCGATTCTGAGAATTTCGTTCACCTGTTCAAAATTCTAGATAGCCACTCACCTCGGGATCAATAACAAGCACTTCGTTGCTCTTCTCCGTGACTCCGATGAAGGAGTAGATGATGTGAGTGCACATGTCGACCGGGATATCTTCGATGCCGTACCGGCCCACGCCAGGCCGGTACACGGCCCAATTACTGAAGTAGCATACTATGCGCGCTCTGCTGTCCACTGTAAAAATTATTGAGGTGAATATTCCGCCTTCCAAAACTTGCCATCACCATTATTTATTATTTTATCCTTAGGTATGACGTCACAGCTAAACCAATGCCTCTCAAAATTATTTCTAGAATGATTGATCGATGAAATAAAAGCATTCTGCATCCAGCGCAGCGTTTTCCAGCGGCTATGGTACTCGTAAGATCATTTTATGTGTGGATGCGGTAACAGTGGTTGGTGGTAGTATTTTTTTTTTTTTCATTAATAATAGTGACTTCCTTAGTTATCATTTTTGTTCATAAGCTCTTACTGTGATTGCATTTAACAGTTGGATTGTTAAGGTATGTAATTAAAAAACGGGCCTATCTATCGCAATATTTTTCATTGTTACCGAATTGACTTACTTGTGCCAAGTTTCGACTCAATCGAATACAAAAAAGTGGGTAAATGATGAGTGAACGTTTATTAATTTGTAGAAATATATACATATAAATTCTCTTTTTGGAAGTTAATCAAAACTAATAGCTTTAACGCAATTGTATTTGACCACATAATACGACATACACCTGCACAACTAATCATTTTGATAATGGAATTAAATTCAAACAAAAAAAAATAACTTTTCCTCCTTATTTAAAATTCTACACGTGTCACTTGAAAACCATGTTTACGACTTTATTTATTCTTTAAAAATATTCCTATATTTTTATCCAAGTATATATAAGGAAAAAGCCTAAGGCTGTCTATTGGAATACGTCGACTGTTTCAAAGATTTTTCAGAACGTAAACTTCCTATTCATTAATATTTAGAGGAAGGAAGAAAAGATTATTTCATTTATAGATAGCAGGTAAGGTCCTGAACCATTTTGTAAGAATGTTAAAAAATTAAAATATATATTTGTAATATAGTTCCTGTGATAAGTTGAAGCAGAACTGGAAGTAAATAATAATAATAAATATATATCACATTGATTGAGTTGCCCCAAATTAAGTTCGATACTTGTGTTATGGGATACTAACTCTCTAAGACTCAGGTCAATCTAAAAAGATACTTTTCCATCGTAGCCTGACCAGGGATCGAACTCGGGACCTCCAGGTGACAGCATGCTATGATGACCATTAGACCACAAAGGTTGTCACCTATGAAACACTGCTAAAAGCGTGTCCAGAAACACCTTAATATGATGGTCCCCGATAAAACAGAATTCGTTGGCACTTACGACCAGACCTAAGTATTTCATTCACTTTCGCAAACCACCTCAGTTAAATTTATGATTACAGAAGTTATTAATTGCTCATCAACAAACTATTCTTCTTAGAAAAACACAAATAAATAAATAAATTCAACTTCGACTTCAACACGTGAAGGTGTTAAAGTCGAAGTTAAATTTACTTATTTTTTGTATTTTAATGAAATTATTGGGGATTTCACTCAAGAGATAAGAAACACCCAATGATTTTGTCTTTACTTGACTAACCAACTTTAGAAAAGAAATAGCTTGTTGTGACAATAATTTAGGGCGTGTTCGGACGATACGCGCACGCTAAACCCACACCAAGCCCATGCTTAGCACCAGTCCCGCGCAAGCTCAGTGCATGCCGAAATTTTTGAAATTTGTTCTATATAGTTTGAGCCTTATCACACAACAATACAACTCAAATTGCATTAACCGAAGTCAACATGCGCACGCCTCGTCTACGCCACGAGCTCGCTTTGCCTTCGCTTTGCCTTCGCTTTGCCTTCGCTTTGCCTTCGCTTTGCCTCCGCTTTGCCTCCGCTTTGCCTCCGCTTTGCCTCAGCTTTGTCTCCGCTTTGCCTCCGCTTTGCCTTCGCTTTGCTTCCGCCTTGCCTTCACTTTGCTTTCGCCTTGCCTTTGCCTTGCGCCCGCCCGGCGCTTGCCCTGACTGGACTTCGGTAAATGCAATTTGAGTTGTATCGATGTGGTGATAGTATTCAAATTATAATTAACATATTCAAATAGCGCTAGTCGTCTGCAAGACATGGGCACGCGCCCTTAATGTAAATATTTAGGATCTGGTAAAAAATATACTAAAGACATGTGGATGGAATGTGTAAACAATTATACTTCTTTTCAAGATGAGACAGTTGAAATGACGGAAGACAGAGTAAAGTGGCAACGACTTACAGTAGGTACAGCGGGATACGGAAACAAAGAAAAAAATATTGCCAAGTATGAGTACCTCGTATAGCATAAGTATTCCTAATGGAAATATATCAATTCTTAAAGTAATAACTAGATAGTAATAACTAGCGAGTTCGAGTTTCCGTACGTCCTGGCTTGTCAGTCCAACGTAATAGGCTTGTAAAGAAATTAATCATAAGTTAAGCCACTTCCGCGAGAAGCTAACCAAGTGTAAGGATTACGTACTAGAATTATACATTATCTGGTAGCATAAATCAATAGAATTTACACGAGGTCTTGAACGCAATGCATGTTTTTATTTTTAAAATTGATTTTAAAAGATTGCTTTGAACAGTTGAACTATTGTTACAAAATGAAACTATGTTTAGTAATGATAAAAAATTATACGAGTTGCTGTGTTAAATACATATCTATTGGTCTTTTTCAACCCTATTATTATCATACATTGAGAAAGACAACTTTTCAATTCTTTTTTCTACAACTTGTTCCTGTATACTCTGGTTTTTCCACTGTCTTTTGACCGAAGACCGAGAAAATAGCACTTTATATGTGGTGATACGAGATTTGACGTAAAATGCGTACAATAGAAAAAAGAATAAAAAAAGCGACGGGTAGCTAACCTATTCAGCTTTTACTATCTAGCACTATACAACATGTTACGAAAAGGGGGTATCAACCCGAAAGGCAGTAAACGTGCTAATCAATGTGAACAACTTTTACTGGGACCATCCCAGAAATCCCAAAAACAAAATGACTAGCTAAATACACAATTACATACCTACCGTGCCAAAATGTATGGAGCTGCAGATTTTTTATTACGATTTCAGGGATAGTCCCTAGTAAAAGTTGTCTATAGTAGCGCGAGAACTAAAGCAACCGGCACATTCTACGTGTTTCTTGTCTTGGAGACCAGTATGGAAAGGCCTATCTTATTTTATATCTAAATCAAATATGATTAATTAATATAAATTATGAAACTAGGTATAGATAATTAAATACTCACACTGCACAGCGGTCGTGGTGACCGCCAGGACGGCCAACGTCGCAAGTATGGCTCGCATTCTCGACCTGCGAAGAATAATAAGCAGTTACATCGCTTGCAGTAACACCACCTTCACTTCCTATTGTGGTTTTTATGACGGCTTTAAAACCTTCAGCTAATACATGACGTATCAATATAGGTTAATATACTTACAGTAAGATTTTTATAACAATTTAGCGCATGCAATTTTTTTGTTGAAATAATTATGCTCACATTTTATTTTATTTATTGTTAATTGTAAATATTTAAATTATTAATTTCCCGCAAATTTATAATAGATACTAATTAGATAGGTCTTCTTATTTAAAAAATATCTGTAAAATGTTAATACTTATTTATATTACTATTTTAATAACATCCCTAACGAATATTTAAATTTAATCAAACATAATTAAAACGAAATAAAGTCGGCGAGCGAAATGATATTAATTCGAAAACGCTGCATATTTACGAGTTTATTAATTTCACAAATTATAATTTGATTAAACTTTGCGATTATAATTTAACTTGAGAGAGTCGAGTTTGCCGACAATTAAGATGGTATATACAGGGTGACTTTTAAGTACACATTCTTAGGTGTCCATGATTAACTCTACCAAATAGTGGTAACGTGACGTGAGGACAAAATTTAATTGAAATCTGCTTTGTAACGCACGAGTTTAATATGTATGACTCCAACCAAAAATATAACAAAGAGCAATATAAAGAATCAAATCTGATTTTGTATATGAAAAACGTTCTTATAAATTGATTAATATTTGTGTAATAAATAGTAATATGAGTTTGTATTCTAGTATAAGTTGTTGTAGCAGATTAAACTGGGCGACTCTTTTTATGAAAATCATTTTTGTAATCTCGTCACTCCCTAAATACCGAGTTTTATCAAAGTCGTTGGAGCCGCTTTCGAAACCTTCATTATATATTATATACATAGGTATATTTATTTATATACAAGAATTGCTCGTTTAAAGAATAAGAAGATGTAATAATATATTATGTGATAAATATTGTAATATAGCTGTTGACAGAATTCAATAAATATAGTTAGCAACATCAATAACTTCATTCGTTGCTTTCATAACTTTTTTTACTACATTGTTGTTAAGTTTTTATGAAATAAAGAATTATTGAATCGAATTTATAAATTAACTTAACAAAAAAAGGTACTTTGGTTGCTTTTTTTGTATATAAATAAATATACCTATGTATATATAATGAATGTTTGAGATTTATAATAGCAAAGAAAAACCAATTGCTGAAAATCTGAACCTTTGACATGGTACACTCTTTCATTACATCCTTTTAGTCCATACAAGTCCCTACCCACCTCTCCCATTTTACCCTTAAAATTACTATGCATAGATAAATTAAATGCTGAAGCAATCCCAAGTAATCCGTGACATTAAAAGCGCAATTTGAACAGATGCCATTGTGTGGTGACAATGGCATTCTCTCGGGCATTGGGTCACGGGAGATCAGAAGTGCTATTTTTCAAATGCGGAGTTACCTAAACGAATGGTTTTTCCATACAAAAAACCGTTCGTTTAGTGACTCCGCGTTTGAAAAATCGCACCACAGGGCGAAGACGTGGTGGCGACAACCGTTAATAGTTGTGATGTGATACAAGGCGCCCGTTACTCGTCGAATATTAAAATAGTTTGGTACGTAACTACATAGTGCTTCTACTGTTGAAACTAGTGGTTTAACCCTTTTTCTCTTTCAAGGATGTCCATACCTATATTTTTAACCCCTTGACAGGCGAACTGAACGGCACTATTTTATTTTTGCCCTATTGGTAGATTCATTCAAGGTTGCTGACGTACCAAAAAACTTAGAGAAAATCGCTTGCGGTGCATGCAACTAACATGTAATGCATTGGGAAGAAGACTACATGACCCGCAAAGTGATGGATTTAGAGGAGTGAAAAATAGAGAAGAGAGCCCTCCCATTACATAGAGTCAAACTACCTTCAATGGCATGATGACGTTGAATATAAATCCATAAATGACGCAAAATGGCGTAAAAGTGGGCCTGTATCCCTATTTGGCAAGGAGAGAAGAAGATCGGTAGGAAAGGTTAAAAAAAACTAGCACTCAAATTACGTAAGTTACTGAAGTTGAGCTCTCTTTCAACTCTATTTACTTTTCTTTATGTCTTTTTCTTTTTCAATTTGTTAACCATAGCCTTTGTTTGTTTGTTGATTCGTTTACGCTTACAACAACAATTGAGAATTTTCCGCAAGACTTTCTATCTATGTATACCATTACTAGATAAAAAAGCTAGTTTAGTTTTTGTAGTGACATAATAGCATTCTGTCGGGCACCAGGTCACTGGGAGACGGGGGCGGTGAGGAGACAACATACCGTTACCACGACCGTTACTTGTCAACCGTCGCGTGCTCGTGCTAACAGAGCAATTACTGAACTCTAATTACCTGTAATAAGGTTCTGTACGCCCAACATCTTTATGCAATTTATTTTAAAAGAATGTTAAGTATAATAAGTGTCTTACGTTGAATGAGCTTGTACTGTCGCAAGAACTCTAATAAGTACCTACTTATTTGGTACAAGTTAGTAAACGCCGAAGTAATTTTCATAATATGATTATACGAAAAGCCACACACTTAATTATTAAGGACGACCAGACGAAAGAATTGAGTGTGAAATGTTAGGAAGACCATTCAATTTATTTTTGGTATTTCTGCATCCTTGAAATCCGGATATAGACAACTAAATGTACACAAACTGTACATCTAGCAGTCACTGGAAATCAATACAAAGCTCTCAATGCCTATCGCAATTCATGCTTCAGTTGGCAAAACGTCATGTAGTTGTTTGATGTGAGCTGAGACTGCAGGATTCAAAGGGATGCTTTGTTTGTCGTCACGTTACTTCACACAGAGGTTAATTGCTTTTCCCGTAAGCAACTTTTTGCAGCAAGTTTAATACCTATCTAGTATTAATGGCTCTGTGAGCTGGTAAACCTCCTAAGAGTGTTATGCATAGCTATATGATATTTTTCTACGTTTTCAATCTTAATAGCTTTGTCCGAATTTTTTTAAGAAACTTAATCGATAAAAAGAAAACCATATAATAATCGAATCTGGTTACAAAATTTCACGAAAATTGGTTAAGAAAGCTCACTTTTTACATGTTTTACCTACAGCGCAGGTATAAAGAAAGCAGCCAAGAAACTAAAATGTAATAAAACATGGATTCCTAGCATCAAAGATAGACAAGTACTACTAAATTCTATACACCAGCTACAGCACCACGCATTTGATTGATTTGCCAGTAAACGAAAAGGAACCAGAAATTTTGCTTGCGGACGTCGAAAAACCTTTTATAATGTCAGTAAAGAAATATAAATCTCCAGGCCCAGATGGCATTACTAACGAATTCTTAATAGAATTTATACAAAATATTAGTCCTATACATATTCAACGAGTCTTGAGAGTAAGTATACCAGATCTGTGGCTCATATCATCAATAATACTTTTACATTGGAAAGGAGACACGTCATTATCTATCTGTAAACTGATCTAATGCCAAAAAAAACAAAACATTCGCAAAGGTGATATTAGGCCGAATCGAAAAAACACTTAAAGAAAACTAGCCCAACCAAAAGGCTGGATTCAGAAGTAGTTTCTCCACTCTCGATCACATCTTCGTTGGAGGGCAACTTTAAGAGAGATGCAGGGAATACAATACATAGGTATTAACTTTTACTGCTGCTTTGTGGACTTATAGCAAGGCGTTTGATTCGCTTGAACATCAAACCATATGACAAGTACTCAAAAAATCAGGTAGTTGATGATAAATATTTATTAAAAGTATTAGTAGAAAAAGAAGGCAAGAAAATGAAGATAGGTAGAGGAGTCCAGCAAGGCGATCCTCTTTACTGCAGTATTCGAAGAAATATTTAGGAACTTGAACTAGGAAAATTTTGGGCTGGATATCAAGGGCGTGGAACTGTCATACTTAAGATTCGCAGATGATCTGATACTATTTCTTCCTCAAAGAAAAATCTTCAAACGAAGGTAATATAATGACGAATGGAACTCAAGAACCAATCACCATCAATGGTAACCTGATAGACTATGTAAACGAATACAGCTACTTTGGTCAAATAATCTCCCCAATTCACGAAACAACAAAAGAAATTGAGTCAAGAATATGCAATGCTTGGAAAAGATACTAGAGCATGAAGAAGATAATAAAAAACAGCTCTACAAATATCAAGCCATCAAGAGAAAATTATATAACACCAGTATACTACTCATTTTAACCTTCGGTTGCCAAGCATGGGCCCACACCATACCAGGTAAGTAGAAGTATGCCAAAATCATGAAACGAAGTGTGCTGGAGGTGAGCTTAAGTTAAAATCTCATATCTTAAGAGATGGTTAGTTGATATCAAAGATGTACCTAGCAAGTGGCATTTAGACCAGAAAAGCACTAAATAGGGAGGAGTGATGACAATTGGAGGAGGCTTTTGCCATTAGGGGCAGAAATCTGAGAGATGAAGAGACAGCATAGTGAACTAAGTGAAATTTCAATTGTAACAATCTTTATCTCTATCTGAATAATTGCTATTTTTTTAATAATAATCATTTATTCAGTAAAACACATTTACAATGCAAGTTGTTGAGGCCTTTTAGTAGGTATAGCATTACCCGTGACAGAAAACCTCGCTCTTCCATTACAATAATTTCATTTGATGTATTTTACCGATATTGAGAGAAAAACAATAATTCAAGGAGACTAATAAATAATGCTATTATTAGGTATATTATTAATATTACTTACAGTGCCATGTCACTATTAGTTTTGAAACTAGAATGCTGCTAAGTTTCTGACACGGTTCTCAAGTAAAACAAACAAATGCAGATACACTATCACATTGACACGGGTCTCAAGTAAAACAAACAAATGAAGATTCACTTTCACACGTTGGCCAGGATCTTAGTACTCAAATATATTAAAGGTTTAGCTGCGGTTTGCGTGAGTCGAATATAATAAAATATCCTTATTATCAATCATTTTGACTACAAAATGTTTATAGCTAAATGAAGTTACCAGTTAATAATTACTATAATAAGTATAGCGTGATGCATGCACAGTTCGTTCTCTGAAATGTTGGTCGCACCACAAAGACCGCGTCTTTAAAATAAAAGACCCGGTGTATGTAGTATGTCAACCACTTCAACGAATAGTCTGTAGTCACCGCATTTCGTAAATTAAGTGCAATGTACTAAAGTACTGAACATTACAAAATGGAACTTTTTTATCATCGCTATGCTAGCCATTCATTTACTTAATTATGTGAATGGATACAAACAAACTTATAACTGAGGAAAACTGCAAAAATGCATCTCTAGAAATCTCTCTAATGTCAAACTCATTTGCATATCTCGAACTCGCCAGCCAATAAGGTTCCAGCAATTTATTCTCGGAAGGATAATAATTTGAACTGGTTTGACATCTGCAGGAGCAAAACATTCGAAGTAAATCAGCAATTCAAATTAACGAAAATCCAACTCATTGTGTACAAACAAACAGTTGTCGCCAACTAAAAGCTGCGGAATTTCGTTGAATCGAAAGTGCCCGTATTTAATGTTTCGAGAAATTAAACTGCACATTGGAAAAAGGGGGAGTAGAAAATATTAAGCCATTTTCTTTTTTTTTTGTTAGTGTGGTATTAATACTTACTGATACAATAAGTAGTTGTGAGGGTCTATAAATAAAAGGTATCGAAAATAAAACGGTTTGAATTGACACAAATTATGTAATATAATATGAAAAATTTTGTGTACGGGGACCGTCCATACTTGTTTGTATCTTTAACGATCTATCTTAAACGAATTTTAGCTTGTAAATCTGTTATTTAATCAAAATTCGATTGCATTGCCCTCCGAGGGCCCGCATCGCTTCAAACAATCTCTTAATTTTCGTCGTTGGTTGTCTTTGAACTAATGTTGTTAGCAAACTTTGAAAGCTTTTGCTTTAGCAATCAGCCATTTCGTTCAATTTCATCGTTCGTAAAATTTTATGAATGAAAAGTTATATTTTATCGTTATACGTAAATGTAAAGAATTGACAACCGTTTACTCGGTTGCAAGTAAAAAGCTTTCACGATCCTTGATTTCAGATAAACTTGGTTATCACAGTTGATCCTGCTTTTGTACGCAGACATAGGAACTAATGGTTTCCGTATAGGCAATAATTAGTGCCAGAAAGTAAGTAAATAAAAAACAAAATATTTTTAAAGACATCCTTAGGCACCCTTAACAAAAGCAGTATTTTTTTGACGCAAATACTCCAAAGTGTCAAGGTGCTCATATTCTGTTTATTGAAAAAATATCGACTATTTGAATTCTACAAGAATATTTTGCGTATTAGTTTTAAACAACATAGAAACTAAAACGAATTAGTGACAATCATTAATCAGGTCTGTAAATATTTAACGCTATGTTCAACAAAATACTAAATAGTATAACTTTCATTGGTATGCGCGGTCTGTCGTTCAATTACTTAGAGGCAATAAACTGTCAAAGGCTTTTGAGGACCCTAAATACCAGCAGACTCGTTAGCGCCCATAAAACACATCTCCATTGCTTTATGACATATGTGAATACGTTGATGTGAGGACAAATTTTGATAGATATGGCAAAAATACAAAGGAGTCGGTGGCTTTTTGCAGCTTTTTGTTGTTTTTACACAATTATTGGAAAAACATCGGTTAGTATACTCTATGTATTTGAATGTTTCGATGTTTTAGCAACCTGGATTTTTGGATACCAAAATCATATTTTTTCCTTTTACGCCATTGCTAGCCTAGTAATTTGTCAATTGCGTTATGTTTCTGAAGATAATAATAAGTTATTAAAAGTCATGTTTTTTAAAGGAATTCAATTTACCAATAGAAATACCACATTCATACACATGCTAATTACTTAGTTATGAAATTGTTAAGTTTCTAATTTTCCTTCCCAATTCTTCTTTTCTAGGTTTTTTTTTGTTTTGCTGCTTATAAGTAACTTTCTTCGGAAACCCACATATTTCTACACGATCATTCCGAAAAAAAAAGTGTGTGGTCACATCTAGGATTACTTTGATAGGTATATCTATGGCGACAGTGAGCATGCAACGGCGCGAATTTATGAAAATCATCAATCAAACTCTCCCGCCGATATCTCGCATTATACGATATTTTATAGTTAATCGGATCCACATTTCGAGACTTTTTCAAATATTCCGGATAATATCACCGAATGTGAATGCCTTTATATTTTTAACGTCGGTGAATTCAGGATTAAAACGTTTTAAGCGAGTGCATTTATTCCAATTTTAAATAAAATGATTGGGTTTTTTTTTGCTGAAATCACAAGCAGGAATATTTATAAAGATGCGTTTTATACTGCTATTTTGCAGGCATATAGTTTCCATTTTTAGTAGTAAAAATAATATCATAAATAAACTGTTTTTATAATGAATAAATTCAAAGCATAGAGAAGAATAATTAAATAATCCTAAATCCTAAATATAAAGAAATTTCGAGTTTTTAATACCTTCAGAGACAAGGAAAATAGTGTTTTAAAATCTGAAAAAGATATGTCTTAGTTAAAGATATCTTACACTAAACTAAACAATTCGCAGTCGGTTACATGGTCTACATTCCGCATCCTTTCACGTTCATTCCCCGCCTCCCGTTCCTCAATAAGACGAGATTTGTAAAAATCAGCGGGGAGCCTCACAGATCACCCCGCACCTCATCCGAGTGGGCCGTTGGAATACAGGGCCTTAATAATCCAAACAAAGTTTGGGTTCAAAATAAAACATACTTATGAAAGTGTTTGTCTAAAAATCCTTCGGGTTAAAAATTCTGTGCTTGAAACCGGCGCCGGCGTCACGAAACAAAGACGGATTAACACTTAGAATCGAGTATATTAGCTACCTAATAAAATAAGATTCCTTCTCACGTTTTGCCTTAGAAACAATGCGATCGTTCACCTCACAGTTATTTATTGCGAAACAATATCTGATAAATGTCAATAGCATGAACGCAATTCCGTGGCGGTGCGTACGGACCAGGCATACGCGGCAACGGTCGCGGGGCGGCTACGGTGATGGAATACTAAGAGAGTTCAGTGTTCGTCGGTAAGATGCGTTCACAAAGTGTGCAGGAGCAGCCAAGCGCTTTTTTACCTGACTACAGCAACGTTAAAAGAAAGAGTTATGATTTTGTACCGTCACCGTGTTTCCGCACCAGAATTGCTCCTCTAATTTTACACAGGTTACATTTTATATGCATTAAAAAAATGTGATGAATGTCACATATAAAAAAGTGCAGTATTTAAAAAAGAAATGTTTTCTTCGATATCTCAGGGTGTCCAAACAAAAGTTTTAACTAGCTCATTTCAAACATTACAACCAAGGATTCGAAGACTGTGAGATGTGGACCATGCTAATGGAGTCAACTGCTCAAAAGCACAAAGGTATTCGTACAAAATCAACTATTCTATTGAGCACTTTGGTTTGGCACAAATTTGTATTAAAATTGGATATAACTATCGTTTAAATTACAATCGTTCAAAATGTTCCCATAAATATAAACAAATATAAATAAATCACGGTCAAGAGCATAAGTCAATATTCAATAAACTTTACTCAAATTTTCATTGTTGTTGTCTGTTCGACTCTCAGTCTATAACGATATATGTGAACGAACCCTAAAATTTTGCGGCCGAAAGTGAAACCCTTTGTCCGATATAATAACGCAAGAAATCGCATAGCTCCCTTAAGGAAACATATACACATAATTCTATATCGATTGTTAATGGCCTCGGAAAAAGATACACAACAAACTTATTTGAAGGGTACCTCTATCGTGTACGTCAAAATTATACAAAATAAATATCTACTCGTGTGGTGAATCTGAATGAATCATACGAGAAAACTAAAATTACGTATTTCAACGAAAAATACAGAATCAGTAATTATGACATCTAAATCGATATCAAAACCGAAGCAAATCGTAATGTTTTCTTAATAAAAATATTGGCTCAATATTCTCGGAAAATTCACATAATCGTTGTCTTATACAGCTTTTTAATAAAGCTTCCTTGTTTTCGGACCGGCGTAAATTTGATGCGTCAGCCTAAATGAAAAATAAAAATATTTTTAGACCACTATTTACGAGTAGGTGTTGTATTGTATGTATATTTTAACTTATGATGGCTAAATATTGTCTTATTTTATTACACAACCTCACATACATACACATATAAAAACACACTCTCCCACTCACACAAACCAGTTTCATCATTGTTGTTTTATTTTATTTTCTAAACTGTTATTACTATAGGAATCTGAAACTAAATTTAATCTAAAATCCATTTTCTTTGTATTTGTGTCTGATAATTTAGTCTAGTGTTAAGATTAAATCCCCTGATTGGGAAGGAACTTTCTCCTAACATACAGATTTTGCCTAGTTTAGGAGACAGGGACTGTATTATTTTGATGTAAAACTGTTTTTGGTCACTAAAAAACTTATATTAAAGTTATATTATATATATTATTTTATTCTAAATGTTTTGACTTGTACAAAACTCTAGAAAGGTGAATATATCTAATCAATACATATAATAAAACAGTAGGAACCGCGTGTCTGTATATTTGATAAAATTAACGAAAAATGGGTGTGGGCGATAAAAAAAGAGTAACAGAACACAAAAAAGATTTTTTTGTCTGTCTGTCTATCTGTATGTACTCGCAAATCTTTAAAACTACTGAACAAATTTTAACGCGGTTTTTAATAAAAGATTAAGCTCATTCCAGAGCAACATATAGGCTTTGTTTCATCGATATCTGATATCAGATAAAAAAGTAATCGTCATTTAAATTTCAAAGATAATTTTCTATGGGTGATTTTATAGTTATATAAAATAGCAACAGATGGTGCCTCAAGAAATTTTAAAATGCGCTGTAGTTGTTTTTGTGAAAATGTATAAATACGAGCTGATTGTTTTGCACTGTACGAGATTTGGTTAGTAACTGTTGTTGAATTGTTAAATTTGTTGTTTTTATACTGATATTTGGCTATACTTGGCTATGAAAATACGCACTTCTGAAGTTCTGATCTTACTTTGATGCTGTGTGGGTTGGTTAGTTAATATTTCGGATAATATTGTTGATTTATTTATAATTGAAACTTGGCTATGAAAATACGGACTTCTGATCTTGCTTTGTGGATTGGTTAGTTAATATTTCGGATAATATTGTTGGTTTATAATTTGACACTTGGCTATGAAAATACGGACTTCTGATCTTGCTTTGTGGATTGGTAAGTTAATATTTCGGATAATATTGTTGATTTATAATTTGACACTTGGCTATGAAAATACGGACTTTCTGATCTTGCTTTGTGGATTGGTTAGTTAATATTTCGGATTATATTGTTGATTTATAATTTGACACTTGGCTATGAAAATACGGACTTCTGATCTTGCTTTGTGGATTGCTTAGTTAATTGGTTAGTTAATATTTCGGATAATATTGTTGATTTATATTTTGACACTTGGCTATGAAAATACGGACTTCTGATCTTGCTTTGTGGATTGGTTGGTTAAATTTCGGATAATATTGTTGATTTATAATTTGACACTTGGCTATGAAAATACGGACTTTGTGATCTTGCTTTGTGGATTGGTTAGCTATTTCGATTATCTTCAAAAGCTTGTTGGTTTTATAGATTTATTGAACTAAGTTTGACATTTGGCTATAGCAATACGGATTTTGTGACCTTGCTTTGTGGATTGGTTAGATATTGCGGATATTATCTGTAAAAAATTCTTGGCTACATAGATTTATTGAATGAAGTATATATATATATATATATATATATATATATATATATATATATATATATATATATATATATATTATTGTATTTTGTGCTTTGCTTTTAAAAAATGCTCCGAAAAAAGTCAAATCTGACTCAGAATACTAGACAAGCGAAAAGACAGCGGATGAGTAGATCCCAAGAATCCAATGACAAAAGACAGGCACGACTAAGTGTTAATTGAGAACGAAATTCATTGACTTGCGCCTCGGAGAGTTCCACTCAAGGAAGTCTCGACTAAGTGCTAATCGTGAACGTCATTCGCTATCTCGCGCCTCGGAGACTTTTACAGATAGGGAGTTACGTTTGACTGCTGATCAAGAACGTCACACACTATCTCGCGCCTCGGGGACTTTTACAGATAGGGAGTTACGTTTGACTGCTGACTTCGTCTGCGTACCTATATATTTATACACAAAGGTTATCATTATTATTGTAAGGGTTCATTATTATCCATTCATAAGTTGTTGTATGAATGAGTAACTGATATCCATACATCTATAGATCCTTATAAACTTTCACATTAGTAATATTAAAAGTATACCGCATTACATTAAAAATATCGAACTGTAAATATACAGACTAAATTGACAAAATTTTTAAATTTGTCATGTCATCAACAAGGGTGCGTAACAACTGAATTTCACACAGGCGTATTCGCGGGCACCAAAAACAGATAATAAAGTATGTATTCGTGAGAAAGATATATAAGGAGTTACAGAACACTAAAAAGATTTTTAAGATTTTTGTTTGTATGTCAGTGTCTGTATTTTCACGCGGTCGAAGTCGCGGGCACAGCTAGTACTTTATAAAGGTAAAAGTTTTATATGTGTAATGTATATAGCGTATATTATTAGTTACATGCTCATTTTTAAGCGCCAAATCTAATTTATAATGTAACAAAAAAAAATTGTTGCATATTAATTAATTGCTGATTTTCTGAAAGACCGAATGCTTTAGCATTAAGTCCTTTAGCTTTAACATTTGTACCATTGTGGTCAATAAACATTTAAATGAATACTCTCATACATTTATTTATTAATTTATGAATTAGAACAATATTTATTATGTACCTACCTAAATAGATTAATTAAAAAAAAATACCTTCAAGTTTCTAAAATGTAAAAATCGAACTGAGTAGTTGCGGGCGCAGCGATTTAGGCTCAATTTTTTATATCATTTGATGTTATTAATAGTACTTATATTTAGTTTAGTTTTTTATTCATAATTATATTTAGTTTAGTCACAGTTTATTTATGTTTTTTAAGTTATTAATGTAATTAAATATTTATTTTCAATAAACAAATAATAGAAATAAATTGTGTAAGTACTACGTTAAATTAACCATCAGCTTTCGTGAATTCGACAAAAACTTAGATTCCTAAATATAACAAAAGTTGTTACTTTTGTTTTTTAAAATAAAAGGAGTAGGAATACTATCAATCGTGCGAATCGGGTAGTGTTATGTTTAAGACTACCCGAATCGCACGATTGATACTATTCCTACTCCATTTATTTTACACGGTAGTTAGTTGAATGGACGTAACGTAATCATTTCTCGTAACGAACAGCCGCAAACAGCAAACCGGGGAACTAACTGTTCATTGATTGATTTATACGATACTAGCTATTGTCTGCAGTATCGCAGGTGTTGATAGTTCGCTATTTGATAATCCCACGGGAACTGAAAAATTCCAGGATAAAACGTCAGTATCTTATGTGTTAATGAAAGTAATATACTAACAACATTCTAAGTTTGATTCTTATTCGTAAACATCCAAACTCTAAAAAAATCCTTCACATAATCAAATGTTAGTAGGAAGTATCTTCATATTAGTTATCGCGTTAATTAAAAAAAAAATACGCTTAATTTAATTACATTTAATGCTTACATTTTTCGTCTGCAACTTGTATTATTATGTGCTTACATTCACGTTAATCTAAATAGATGTGAAAATAGGAATGAAAGATACCTAATTAAATAAAATACTGCGTGGTAAGGACATACCCGTAATAAATCAAACCACGGGCTAGGTAGGTAAACTAGATGTCTAAAGCATAAAAAAATAAAAAATAAACAGTTAAAACACAAAAAAAGGCATTTCTATACAAAAGTGTTCAGCCGCCCGAGCAATTTGTATGGGAATATCAATTTTTGTTTTTTGTCTTTTTGGTTGTTATTTTAATTTCGTTATACTATAGTGACCTATTGTAATCCGTGATTTGATTTATTACGGGTATGTCTCTTCAACGTTAAAAGCAGAAGATATCCCAAAAAACTTATTGCTGGGTAATAAGTTAACTTCACACTAATGATGTCGCGGATAAAACTGAATATTGATTACATTAAATATCTCGAGTCATTCTATTAATAGACCCAATGTAAATACAAAATAGAAGATATCAGTTTAACGAATGAAAGTTAATAAAATAAATAATTTAAATAAATAAACACTTGACACTTTCACTGCAGTGTGAAGTTCACAGCAATGGCTGGGCTTAGTTGTCTTCATGTTTAAACATATGTATATATATATAGAAACAAAATTCGCAAACCATTTTCGATGGCCGGCTTGTAAAGAAAGTTATTAGTTTTAATTATTTTCTCTGAGTTTGTGTTCAGCTTTAGCTCTTACTCAATTTGTATTCTATTTATTAAAATTTTAATTTTAATTTTATTGTTTAAATCTTTATTGAAGCAACGCAATATTGGGCATCTAGATGAAAAATGGATTGGATCCTTGTTTATTTATTATTGCATAAACTTATTTAATATTGTCTTTAAACGCTGTTAAGGTTATTAACTTCGACATATTTCTTAAAGTTATGTAGAAAATATTAACTTACATACTATATAAAGCCTAAATAATAAAGCCTTTTTAGAACTTATTCATAACCCATATTTTGTACATTATATGCTGTAGTACCTAACGTTCTTGCTAGTATAAAGTTCGTGAAAGACACATATCATTATTAGAATCATTTATATATAATAAGAATGCATTAGTTTTTATAAATAATACTCATTTTTATCAATTAAAATATACTAAATTAAGTATATCCAGTATTTGCACGACTGATATTGGAACTTAAAATCCTTAATTTATAGTCTTACCCTATCACGTTGCATTAAAATCATTCCTTGAAAACTTGTAAATGTTACCAATGTTGCCATTTCATCTGACACGACTAAGCAAGCATCTAGATAAAGTTGTGCCATTGATGCAAAATAAAAGTATTTAATTGTATGGTTTTATTCACTTATTTTAAGATAATAATTCTAGGAATAATGAAAATGCAGACTTCAGTACTTTGGTTTTTTATCTACTTAAGTTTAGTTATTATCTTTCTTCAAGTCATTAATAAGGTTTATTAGGGCGCTGTCATTACAGCAGTTTTAAAATAATTAAAATGTTTATATCAAAAAATCTTCTAGGTACTTATTTTATATGACTTGCGTACACTGGTCCATTTGGTAATTTTTTTGTTTGAACACATATTTTAATATCTCGAACACTTGACACAAATTTTACAAAATCATTTTTTTTACTGTTTGTAAAACAAACTTATTAAACTTCGAAATATAATGTAAAAATGTGCATTATTTTGAATTATTTTAAATACATTTTCTGTGAGTTATTGTAAATCACTTTACAAATAATCACACGCCTTGTTAAAATATAAATTTACAAACTAGGTTAGAGTTATACTTAAAGCTTTTTAAATTATTTTTTTTTTAATATTTAATGTGGAGGAACGTACGATACTCACGTTTGCGTGGTGTGCGTAGTGCGATTGTGCGCTGGCGCTGGCTGCAGCGCGGTTTTATGCGCGCGCGCATCTACACCCGCACTACAGGGTGCGCGACATAGCGGGGAATTTTCCAGAATTAAATTTTTTCAATCCCACATAAAAGGAGATAAACAATGCAAATGTTGTTATTCAAAAAATGTTTTAACATATTATAGATGTTAAAATAGTTTCAATATCTTAAGAGATTAGCAGACGTCATGGCATAGATAATATTATACTGTGTACAGTATCAATTATACAAGAGGTTTTTTATAAAACAAAATATCATTTTCATTTGTCTTTTTTTATATTACTCAATTAATTATTTTTATCTATTATACTACTTTATGCCCTGTCTCCATCTACGTCCATCATTGGTTAAAAGTAACCAAATCCGTCGAAAATATAATATCAAATGTCCAAACATTGAGTGCAACTCTCGATTCTTGTAAAATATATAGGATGTGAGCTTAAAAGATGATATTATACTACATGTACTCCTATATATCATAAGTAAACAGTTTATAAATTGATATCGAGCTAGGTAGGTAATAGAGCAAAACCGTGTGAAAGAATACATTACAAAGACAAATAGATGGCGCAAAGAAGATCATCCTGTACAAAATTGATCGATGACAGTGATCACAATCCCAAAAGTGCAATGTATCAAACAATGAGATCAATGCTTTGGGTCAACCAACGGTCTCCAAACCAGTATGCGGGGAAACGTACCAAATACCAAGATAATAAAATTTATGCCAGCGTAAAAATGCCCGATTTAGTCACAATAATCTTATTCGCACGACGTCCTATTTTGGATTGAAATAAAAAAGTCTGTTATTTTCTTTTTTGTGGCATGTCTTACTTTAGACAAGTTAATAGCTTATACACATAAACAACGGGTTTCATACCAGTATGCCAGCGTAAATCTAGTTTGATAACATTGACATACATTTTTCATATAGTTTAATTGCAAATAAGTGCATTTTTCCAAGAATGTCTAAAACAGCCGGTAACTATAGTAAAGAGGTTGAAAAACTGGTAGACTCTCCACCCTTAACTCTTGGTAATCTCTATTATAAAGCAAAACATGGGTCAGTCTTTAAACTTTATATTTAATTCATGTAAATGTATACTTCTCAAACATAAATAAAACACTAGACTAAAAAAAACAATGTTTGAGAATATATACTATAAAAGGATTCAATTGCTACATAGGTCATTTTACAAAAATATATTTTATGACTAAGGGTCATTTAGCGAATAAATTCGATATCAACTCAACCATGTTCCCACTCCACGCCACCAACCCCGATATTAATCTCCCCTTATAGCTTTGACCTCAACAACTTAATGAAATTGAAAATTTTTAATTATACAAAGACATTTACTTTTTATTGTCATTTTCAGACATTTCTACTAATACTGTAAGTGTGGAGACATTTAGAACTTTGTTATTCAGTTACATGAATAAGCCGATTTGTTTTCTTTTTCTTTACGTTTATGTTTTTATTTCGACTTTGACGAATATTCGCAAACAAATAATAAGAAGAACTCCTGCGATTCTATTAATATAAAAATAAAATTGACAATTCTTTTTAAAATCAAGTGTTCAGATGTTTAATCTTAATCACGCGGAAATTGTGCAAAAACTGATTAAAACTTTGCACAAAGTTAGACTAAACTAAATAAATACATAAGACACTTTGAATACTGCAATTATTTCAGTTTTCTATTCAGTAAAAACATTACCACTTATTATTTCAAATAAAGAAGATATATCCACACATCTCTATCCCTCACAATTATCAGGCTCTCGCGATCCCATTAAAGTTAAAAATAAATTAAGAATTTAAATTATCACTATGACTATCTGAAATTTTAAAAAACAAGTAAGTTTTTTTTTTTTAAAATAACTAAGACAGGATAATTTAAATATTTACAAATAAAAAAAAGTGAAGTATCTACTATAAAAACCTAAAAAATCGTGCCCATGCAGCATAGTGCCAAGAATGCTGGCCGCATTTCCCCGTTGGATCGCAAAAAAGTAACCAGCCCTTTTGTCACCAACGGCGGAGATCAGTCTTGGAGAGATCTCTTTAAGGAGACCCCTAGCACCGGGGCCCCAAGGTCCGAAAGTCTCCACGCCAAACGGCCAAACGGCACAAAAATACAGTCATCATTTAACGAACTATATTTGCGCCGTTTGGCGATCTCAGCGTTTATACTCGTAGCAGCCGTGATAGCAGCTGAGATGGGAGGGTGCCAGTGTGTCAACGCATGTGGCGTCCCACACGAACGCCCTGCCACGTTCCAAGGGGATCAATGACATTTCATCAGGTCTCTTGCCATCATCACGTATTAAACAAGTTATTTAAAATACTCCAAGCGCTAAATGAACTGGGATGTTGTTGATTTGCAACATAAATAAATAGTATCTTTATTTGCATTTTAATCACGTTTTATGTTTAGTTAGTTATATTTTAAGCTAGTTATATTTAGATAAAAATAAATGAATCACCCCAAATCAGGCCTGTGTCGCTCCCCGTATAGGTATCGAAAATATACCTACATTATTACTATGCGCGTGGCGACCACTTCGAAGGGGAAAATTCAGTTACATGAATCTTGTGTCCAAAGTAATACGAATGAAATTGGCTTACAATCGATGTCTAATTATCTAAACGAAGAGGTGAAGAGTTCTGACGCGAGCAAAATTAAACCATAATGCTTGCCACATTAAGTAGATATATCTTTGAATTTATTTTCTGAGTTAGACTTCTGTACGTGAGATACTAGTACTTATTCTGTGGCCAAACGCAGAAGATCCTTAACACTATTAGTTTAAGCTTTCTTTGGGACTAGCTCAATCAGTGTGATTTTTCCATATATATTTATTTATTAAATAATGTAGGACCTGAGCTAATAAAAATGGTTTTACGTTAGTAATGTCCTGGAATAGGTACGCGTAATTTGTGTAATCCCTTTCTTCTCTTTCGTTTGCGAAAGTCATGTTATTATATAAATTTGGTGCATTTTTACTAATTTCAGTTAGCTTTTAGTGAACAAATAATATAATGTTATGACTACTCTTTAGTTAATAAGTTTGCGCTTTCACCACCAGAAAGCTGTTTCCAACGAGTCAATTCATTTTTTTTATCAAATGTCAAATTAAGCAGTATGGTACGTTGCTTGTATAATATATTTATTTATTTAGCTTTAATTAGTTAGTAAAAGTACATACATGCTGCTTTTCGTGTGTGTAACTGGCCAACACTAGTCTCAGATTTTTCAAGCTGCCTAAAGGCATTTGACATAGCTGGACAACTACCATACAATGATAACAGCCGTAACCAACAGTTTATACGTGCCTTTCGAAGCACGGAGAAGCTCGAGAAATTTTTATGCCATTTATGGATATAATAATTTCTCGAGCTGTAAGGACCACGCCCGGTGTCGCTTTACTTGCGACAGCGCTAGCGCTGTGCCACCAAGCTGCTCAAATTATACATACTACCCTTAAGTCGGCCCTTCCCGACCGCTTTGTCGTCAACACGAGCATAGTTTGAAAAGCTTGTTGTTTCATCCAGGGCAATGCTACAAAAAGAGGCCACCCAAAAAGAGAAAGATAGCGCCTGAGGGCACGGTTTGCATTATATTGAATGAAATTAGTATAACTATCCATTAAACGAATGTTAACTATTCATAGGGTGCGGAAATTTCATAAAACTTGTTTCAAGTGATACGTGTTTATCAGTAAACCATATAAGTGTGTGAAATAAATGTTTTGTATTCAAAATTTTCATTACATTTGCAAGGTTGGTATCGAATTTTTTTTTTACCCTTACAATTTATGAGTACTTTATGAAAATTACAGATTTTTGAAGGCTTACTCTGACTTTGTTTTTCTAAATTTTAATCTTATAGAAACCTAGAAATAGCGCACAAGATACCTGTGAGTTCAAAAGTTTTCAAGATATTCAGATACAACGGCATAATCACGTACGAGCGTTTGTATAAAAAGTAAGACGGTAAGGCCGCTCTTAATACACTGTCTCTATCCTTAATGTTTTATATTAAGGATACAGACAGTGTATTAAGAGCACACAGAACACTTTGGGTCCTGCGGCTCAAAGGCTACTTTTAGCGTGATGATGGAGAAAAATTAATCAAAATAGTGAAACAATAATCGCCTAATAACATGAATTATTGCCGAGATATTTGGTTGGTCTTAAAACTTCTTATTATACAAACAGGACTAACTTTGTTACTATGTTTAAACCATTATCCGCCCAAATCAAGTGACATTGACAGGTGAGATAGTGTGTAATACTAGATGTGAACTTGATTTGGGCAGATAATGGTTTAAACTAATAACAAAATTAGTTTGGGTTTTATAATAAGACGGAAACAGTTCGTCTTGAGCTTACAGTTCCTGGCAATCAAGTATCTAAATAAGTCCAAGTTTTCAGCTCGTATTCCTACTTACCGAAGATGTAAATTTTCCCTTAGGCGAATGCCATCGTTTCGTTTCGATGACAAATACGCACTTATCAAATGTCAGCTTACTCCCATAAATTATATTTATTGTCGTGTTTGGCTCTAGCAAATGTACTTTTATAATAAAATATATAAAGTAAGGGATATCAGACTTACAACGTATAAGAGTAAACACAGAACTGGGAAATAATCTTCATCCAAATTTTAAAATGTAAAGATGCGAAATACAATACAAAATTCTGACATACGAGTCCCTAGCTTAAAATTTAGATTAGGTAATCTCCTCAGCAGTAATTTTTCTGAAAAGTATTTGGTTTTACTTTTTAATTTAAGGGTTTAAAGTGAGAACGTGAAGCTTTTCTACGCACATTTGCGATAAACGGCTACTTTTGGCTATCCGCACTGGACTCCGAAAAATTTATGTATCCCCATTATATGTACTTTTTCCACATTTACGCCCGCGAGCCCCGCAGTACACTGTAGAAGGGTTATAGATATTGTGGTACCGGTTTTTTACCACTGAAAGGGATTTGTGACCCTTCTTGTGGGCCACGAGACTCAAAAGCCCCCTGCTTTTGAGTCTACAAAAGCAGGCTCTGTATACCATTTTGAGGATAAAGCCGATGTATTGTATGCACGTGGTGAGTTAAAAAATTTATTTAATAAATACTTCATGTTTTTTTGGCTCAATTTAAAGTAGAGTTGTATCTAACAAGGTTGCCATAAGTATTTGCCTTTTCTTCGTCAATTATTGGTGTTGATCTAATGTTTTAAATCTGTTCATAAGGCAAGGAAAAAAGACGACGTTTATTAATAAATTATTAATTCCTAAACGAATAAATGCTCGATGATCTCCTGTACCTCTCTCAACATAACGGAAGGAAACCATGTGGCATTGCAGGCGTGCGCTTCGAATATCAATCAGCAGATAACAATGGACAAAGAACTCGGATGATGTGTGACTCAGTTAATCTGGACCGAATTTAAAATAATTTGAATATCATTCACCTACATTAAATCGATGTCAGAATTTTGGAGCACCTCGTTTTAATCGATCACTGGAAACATATACCTATCTATTGATGCCTTGGTGTCTATACAAGTAAATTCTATTTTTATCGCCTGATTGAGTTGGATATTTTTCTTTATTTATTCATTATAACCAAAGGTTTAAAAACAAAAGTAAAAAAATCTGACAAGTGTAAGTCAAACTCATCTTTCTTCCGTCCCATTCATTGGTGGTGGAATTTTTCACAAAACCATAAAATTATATTTGGGATTTAATGTTACTTAAAATACCCATAGACTTCTGAAAAAAACTATGGGTATAAGAAACCTATGTGCCGGATTCTTTAGACCCAGTGGTTTGGGCTGTGCGTTGATATGTCAGTCAGTCATTCAGTTTCTTCTTTTATATATATAGATTGTTGTAGTTCGTATTATTATTTACTTGCGAATTGTACCTGACCCTTTTTATAATTAAATATACGTAGAATCTGACCTAATAAGAAAGCGTTAATTCCAGAATTCATCATTATAATAATCTATTTAAATTCTCAATCGAATTGATGCTAATCTGATGAGATAAGAACCTTCATTAGTCTGAATACAAATTATTACAAGTCTGACGTAGTCCTGTCATGTCATGGGACCTTATACGAATCTGACCTACTCAAAAATTGGTTTATAAAGAAATTTATTTCCACATCATACTTATATCGCAACTGTTTTATTTAGAAACAGGCCTACAGCAAATCTGACCTCAACAGAGCCGTACTTACCAGATTTTGGCCTAAAACTCAACTGATTTAATAAGAATCCGTCGTGACTCGCGTAAAGGCTATTTTCTGTATTTTTAGGGCA
This sequence comes from Acrobasis suavella, assembly GCA_943193695.1. Taxonomy (NCBI): domain Eukaryota; kingdom Metazoa; phylum Arthropoda; class Insecta; order Lepidoptera; family Pyralidae; genus Acrobasis; species Acrobasis suavella. The sequence continues at coordinate 40,819,849 of OW971928.1, forward strand.
AGTCATTTCAGTGATAAGCAGCCAGTTTTCGCATAATTTGCAAAACGTACAAAAATCCTAAAAAATCTAAGTCTGTTAAAAATTTACATCTAAAGCCACAAATTCGAATCTGCGGCCATTAAATCGTTGATCGGAACGTACAGCCAAAACACAATAGGTACTATTTTCTTATGGATGGTATGTTATGTACTCATCTTAAACAGTAACGGAAGTCGTCCGAATTTCCTTATCGTTAGTATCAGAGAAGTTCGAAAATTTTTCGTATTCAAATCACAGTTTAGTTTTTTCTGACACAGAATGGTGAGTAAAGCTTACATTTCGATTGAAGCGGAGTAGGACGGAGCTCAGCACCTATATGGGAACAGTCCATCAAAATTAAATCCACCATTTTGTTACAGCTGCAACTAAGAGTTGCTGTCTGGCCTTTTTGATTAATAGCAAGTGTTTTTTTTATTATTATTAATTGTTTCCTAAATTCTAACTTATCTTACAAGAATTAAAAGTTAAGCTGTCACAATTATTTATTATTAAATATTACGGAACTCAGTCTGCCAACATCCATGTAAGCAGTATAATATCTGGCTAAAAGTCCCTTAAGAGTAATAATAGTCACTGATAGCATTAGAAAAGAAAAAATATTCTCGTGTTAATTCTTTCAATTTCCGTTTTTCAGTTACACACTACTATCAATCAAGTGCGGGCTCGATTCGGAAAGCATTAAGGAAAGCTGGGCGGCATCGGGAACGTCGGGGCGCGTCTGATCGCTGATAACCTAACGACCCGCCTAATCATGAGGTTTCTTGTAGCTACAATACGATTCTGTTTATATTCTTTTAGTAGCGAGATACCTATTTGTTTCTTCATTATTTTTATATAATCTTACCGAAGATGTAAATGTTCCCTTAGGCGATTGCCATCATTTCGTTTCGATGGCAAATACGCACTTATCAAATGTATATATACATATATTTCGTATATCATGGTGTATTATATAAACATTAATGTATTTTTTATGTACCTATGTATGTTTGTTTAGGTCAAATTTTGCAACTTAACTCTCAACTAATTTTCCTCAACCGATTGAGCTGAAATTTTGCATTGTGAAAGTCGGATGACAATACAATATTATGGATGATTTTCTGATATGATTATGGATTCGGGACACATTCGACAGAACCCAGTTATGAATCAACATAGCCTCATTGAGTAGGACTCGTTTGATTTGTCTTGACGAGCACTTTATGGTAAACGATGCAAGGTCTGATCAGGAGGCGGAAAGGGTCCATCGAACTCATTAATGAAACGATACAACTCTAACGAGTTTGGGCTTATTTCATTTGTCTTAATAAGTACTTTGGCCTCACAATAAAAACTAATACAAAAGATTTTTTTTTAAATAACTTATTATTTTAAGATCAAATAATTAAAATAATTTTTAAAACATATTCCGAGCACGTATCAGTCGGACACCATTTTTTCTAGGCTATTTCAATATCACCGGGAGTTTTTTATCCACCTTATAATCCAATGCAGAAGCACAATCCTCTCATACCTACTTAGCCAGAGCAGTCAGAGGATTTGGCCTACATACTCTACGCTGTCCAGACTGCTTGAAGAGCTCTCGTTGATGATATTGAAAATTAGCTTTGTTTCGCTTATAATTCTTAAGTCGCCTCCTACGACATCCACAGGAAGACTTGGAGTAGTCCTTTTCTTCTCTACCGAAAACCACACGCGATCCAGGATATTGACTTATAGTTTTGAAAAAAAAATTTTGTTCTTACTTCAAAATGAGTTTCGAAATGTCCAAATTAACAAGAGTTAGTGCCGTTCTAGTGCCTATAAGTCTCACAATTCAGTGAGGGAATACTAAGTCTAAGCACATTACCTCGATGTGAAGCGTTGGAAGATTATTTTCTATATACACGTATCATTTAATTTAAGAAATGTTGTAATATGTAACACGTGACTTTTATACCTATTACATCAGTAAAAGGATCTACATTTGCTTATTTTAATAAAATTGCTGATGAAAAGTCTCACAGTCTATGTTTTCTAAAAAGTATTTAATTATTTGTAATTTTTTTGTGTTTTGTTACAATTTTGTTACAAAGAAACACATTTCTTGTTACTACTCCAGATAAATAAAGTTTTAAACTAATTCTGTTCAATATTATTTGAGCTAATTTCGTTACAGTTCTCGCTTCCTGTTCCAGTATTATTTCAATTGTTCGAATAACAAAGTACGACGAACATGAATAGATAATTTTGTTATTTATATCAAATACTTTACCTAACTCTATTATGTGTTAGTGCGGACTTTAAAACGTATTGTTTTAGGGATATAGGCGAGGATTCACTTGCTGAAAATCAAATGCTGATTTATAAACATTGCTGTTTTTTTATTGTGAAATTTTGATTGAACTGACAAAGTTTATGAAATCAGCATCTTAAATTCATATGTAAAGCATAGTGGGTTTACAAAACTTTACTGGACACGGGTGCCGCATACAGCTGAACAAGACGTAAGCTTGTATGTTCATCCGAGTATCAGAAGATGCAGGGTAGTCCACGAAAGAGATGGCGGGATGACATGAGTGGATGGCCGCAGACTACTCAAAATTTGTATTATTTTCACATTTGTGTAAACATTTGTTTTGATGTTTAATAAGGGACGTGTGGGAGGAATAGAGGAGGCTTATGCCAAGGAGTGGCACATACCTAATACCAGAGCAAGAAAAATAAATAAAAGTAAGTAATAATATAAAATAATAAAGGTATATGCAGTTTGTAAAATTTACCAGTAACTAGTTGTTGTATAAGAAGGTAGGTGATGATTGTCTAGCGCCGAAAGTTACATGCGTAAGTTATTTAGTATTAATAGCTGAACTCGTTACAAACATGTTCATATTCAACGCCAAAGCCACCTCTAAAATAGATTACCTTAATTCTTAATGCTGAAACCAAATTGGACTTATATACTTACTTACTCGTATCTGGAACCCTCCGCAATCTTCAAACTTGTGTCTGACCATGTCATCTCGTGTTGAACCCATTTTCTTACTTACTGTTCTAGCACATACACATCGACTATCATCATTATTAGCCTCAATCAGGTGAGATTGAGGACAAATGTCTAAACCAATATATTGTAAAAAAAAACTACCTAAAATACGAGATCAGTAATAAAAAACAAGAGCGATTCAGCATTTTTGTTTATTTTCGGATGTGAACAACATATGTTACAATACAAGGGTCGTTTGGGATAGGATAGTGTCTATAGTCTAAATATATGCAAAAATTCCCTGTACGTATTAACATAACAACTAATAAGACAGGTTTTAGCAAGAGTGTCGCTATACATTGATACAGAGATTTTATACACTAAAACATGACAGCAAATAGCAGTTTAATGCAGTGCTAGTAACTACATCTATAATAATATATACGTGTATCATTGTTAAGGTGTCCTATGCTACTCTGCACCAATACCACTCTATAGGTTTCAAAATCTTCAAATGTTATAAATGTTCAGCATTGTTATAATATATGCTATCCAAATAGCAAACTGATTACATTAAGATACCTATATTAGTGCAAACGGAGATAAAAATGTTATTAAGGTATTTGTAAATTTTAAAGACCTAATTGACAAATAATAGACTAAAAGGCAATAAGGTGTCCCCAAAAAGGAGTGAGGGTTTTATATAGATTGTAACATTATTTATTTAATTGACAAGAAAAACATTAAGTAGGAGAATGGAGATTACAACCGAAATCAGTCTCTAGTAGCTAAATTCCTCATAATTTTCTACTTATATATTATACATACTAAGTGTATATTTGGACTGGGTGTATTTATAACAAGGAAGTAGACTAAAAAGATTTACATACACTGATATACAGTCTTTAATTAAGTAGGTAGTCTAGAAAGTTGCAGTTCATTTTTTACCGAATTATGAATAAGTAATGGAAATGCGTTATTGTAATCATTTTTTTTTTTATTTAGGTATATCAATAAGCAACATAATCCGATACAGAAAATAAAATGAGGTTTTTAACCTGCCAGAAAATAGTATAAGGTTTTAAAATCGAATGGAAAGGTAAATTGTTAAGTAACAGAAAAGGATGCACTTACAGCATTCTTGACGTCACTGCTATTAGGTCTCGCGCGTACAAAAGAAATAGTGGGATGTTCCTACCTCGCTCCCACTCTTATATTTGAAATGCTAATTGCTGCTTCACTAATTATTCGAATTTGTTCTGTTTCCAAAAAAAATATTTTCTTGTTCTTTACAAAATATTAACCAAAAACAAACAGTAAAATAAACTATTAAATGGATTTCTTTAATGATGGGGCTATATTTTACCCCATATAAAGACATGATTCAATATGTTGGTATCTTCGAATAGATAATTAGGTGTACCTATATTTTGCGGTGGTTAACGAGCGGTGTTAGCACTTCCTGAACGTCTGTGAGGTCGATCCTTACTAGGCGTAACTTAAATTTTCTTTTTTCAGCAACCTCTACTTGCTTCCAGTAAAAGAAAAAATCGTTGGGATACATGTAGGTATCCTAATGACTATTAACTGTATGAAATGGCAAAGGCAATAGCAAACTACTCCATTAACTTTGCTCATCATTGGGTGCGTCTGCTTCCATACAATTGCACGAAGAGCCTGGCTCTTAAAAGTAGAAGAAAATATTATACTGCTGTCTTTTTCAATAAAAGAAACATGTAAAGTTACAATATTTTGGCTGTTTTGTGTTTTATAAATTATCGTTGCATACGTATATGATTATTTCAGGCACTGGAAAGCAAATATTTTCTCTGGCAAATGGGTGAACTTAGGAGGACAACGGAAAGAAAAACTACCCTTAGTACACCCACTTACATGAGGTTTCCTACAAGCAATATGGATTTTTCACTCTGCTATACTCGTATTTCAGTGGGCACTAATAGAATTCATATTCATATCATTATCTTAATTTTATCAACCAATATAAATGCATAGTATCTACTCCAATCAACATTTATTTGACCCAATTTGCTAAAATATGTAACTAATGACTACAAACTGTGTAGGTTTAACTTTTAAGCACGCACTCATTTTTATGTACTCGCTCATACCTAGGTGTGCAATAATTTCACTTACGCGTACAAAAAAAAATAAGAAAACTGATTTAAAAGTCCCACTTGCAGGAAGATAGGGCTCAGTGGGTGCTGCCGAAAATTTTATAAGACTGAAGGTTGAAACGTTTAGTAATCTGTGACTGAAGATTAAAATCAAAATTTTCTTTTGTGAGTGAAAATAATCAAATCGAATTATTTTATGAATTATCTTGTGCATTGTCATTGACCTCATGAAAAAATTAGCATCTTGACCGTTAGCAATAAACCAGACCACTTTTTCGGAAACGAATTTTAGAATTAGACGCCTACCTCGGTCTGACGTATAATAGGTACAGAAAGTAGTTTTGTGTATATTTGAGCAATTATAGATCTGCCTATCTTCAACATATATTTCGTTGGTGTCATATCAAACTGTAGCTTTATGACCATATACCTAATACTGATCATAGATTTTAGGTCAGCAACAGATAGATTGATACTATTAGATTTGTAAAGATAAATATGAATGTATATGGACAAATCACAGTTTGAGCTAGCCCCAAAGTAAGTTCGAGACTTGTGTTATGGGATGCTAACTCAACGGAACTATATTTTATAAGAAATACATATATAAATAAACATCCAAGACCCAGGTCAATCTAAGGAAGATTATTTTCCATCTTAACCTGACGGGGAACTAACTAAGTGACAGCCAGGCATGATGACCATTAATCCACAGAGGTCCTCAAAAAATACCTACAAATCGATTTTGATATTGTAAAGTGTCTAGTCTAATAAACGTTCATATAAAACTAAAACGCACAGAAACAATAAAAATTAAAATTTATTGAAATAAAAATACATAATATTTACATGAATATTACAAAAAGAAATTATAAACGAAATAATACTATAACGCATTGTCATTCGTTTAACTCAATATAAGTAAATTAACTTAAATACGTGTGCTTTACTAAGTGATGGGTTAGTTTAATAGATTACCATGGCATCGTTAGAAATACTACCTAAATACAAATTCACTGTAAGTTACCTTATATCTACGATAACAATTCAAGGCCCTTTTACATAGAAGACTTTAATTTACAAAAAGAAAATTAAGAGGCTATAAAATTACCTTTATCAGCTAAATTTTGGTACTTAATGACCTTTATTACACATTGAACTGGCTTAGATGATATTTAAAGTCAATATAGAACTCGCTAATAATATTGAAACGCCTACGCAATATTGATATAAAACAACTACTGAAGGAATGTTGTTAATATTGAGCAAATGTAAAAAAAAAAATAACAATTTACCATTGCTAATTGCTAATTGCTAAGCGATATATTATTTATTATAGATATAATATTTCTCTATGGATATGAGATTCATTGGATATGTGCAAAGCGGAGACTTTTTACAAGCCTTTCATAAGGAGGGTTTTTTTATAAACCCACAGAGTTCAGGTATTCGCCAAAGAATATGATATATATCTATAACAACACTTACATGCAATTTGGTCTGGAATAAACTTTGAAAATATATGACGAAAAATTTTGATATGCCGATTTGTACTAAGCTCAGCTATCAACCTCAAAAAAAACGCGGTTAAGATGTACGGTAGGCCTCAGAAGTGGAGTCCCAATTTCTCATACGAAATGTATGAAAAATCGAGATTCAACTTTTGAGGCTTACCGTACGTGATGATTAGGATCCCATCCGTTCCAAAGTTTTCATCTTATATTTTCATAAATATGACATAAATAAAATTAATATGTAGTTGGATATTTAACTTATTGTTTATATATGGCAATAATTTTGCTCAAAAGAGGGATCTAAATTGTACAATTCGTTTTACACAATTTTTTTTTTTAATGTCACAATAAAATGAACTTCAACAATGCCAATATTTTTAAGTGCAGTATAGCAAAATACCTGAACCTCTTTTATATGAAAGACAACAGTTGGCATAGGTACTTATACTAAGCATTTAGTCTTATGTCATTAAAGTGAAGTAGTACTCAAGTACTTAAAATTTATCAATGGATAACAACTAATACAGTCAATATTAAAACGTTCGACTATAAATATCGCTAGTCTAAAATGTTATATAAGTACAGTAATAATTGAACTACACAGCTTACAATATATAAAAGCCCACAGAGTATATTAATATTAATTAGTAGAAGAGTAGTGTAGACAACGTTCCATAAAAACGTTATTCAATTATATTATGAATAATTGAATATTTAAAAAAGTACACAACAAACATTTATCAAATTTTCTACATAATATCGAAGCTAAAACACTTATAGATCGTATTTTAGCTCGATCTTTTTGTTTCTTCGGATCTAGTCATTTCACAAAATATTAATATTCATATTTATTGTTGTTTTTAATAACTTTATTGTACTATGGAAACACACAATAACAACATAAATAATAAATTGACCGTTAGATAATGCTAAAAATGTTATCAAAAAAGAAACAGACGTAGGTTCAATATTGAATATAAAGAACGATACTTTAACAGTCCAAAACATAATTGAACGACATCAAAAATATATGAAGCGCACCTACTGCACATATCTCCTTAATGATCATTCATCACTATCGAGAATTAGTTCGAATTTAGTAAGTCACCAGTTGATGGGTAGGAAAGACACAATTTCTCAAATATTGGTGTCAAACACCTCGTTAGCGATCTCAATCAAGATCTAAATGACTTAAATCATTACGTTTTACGTGAAAAAGTTGTCTCTTTGCTGGTAAATGGGTAGTTCGACGTCGGGTGAGCGATCGTCCAACTCGTCGTTCTTGTCTCGTTGGGGCAGCTCTTCTAACGCTTTCACTGTTGAAAGAAAGTTTATATTAATTTTAAGATCTTTACTCTATATTTATTAACTTTTTTAAGGATACTGGCTGGCAAAAAGTTACAGTATAAATAAGTAAAATCTTCATGCAAAATTAATGAGAGCATCTTATGTTTTGCTTTTAGCCACCAGAACGGGGCGGGAATAGTTACATAAATAGTGAAAACTTATACTGTTTTTAAAAACTAAAAGTAGGTGAAATCTCTATACCTGCATATTCTTTGCTCCCATTAAAATGAACTTAAAATATGGAATAAAAGAGCATCTAGTTTAAAAATTAAAAAACTACTCACAACAAAATGCAACAAAACGAAACCATGCTGCACAAACTGGACTGCGGAATCTTCAAAGGCCATCCAAGATTTGTAAGTAGGACAAGTCTAGCCGTTATCTGGTTGCTATAGGGTGTGTTATGTGTGTGGGTATCATGGTGTGCTTCATGTGGTTAGCAATTGTCTCATACAAATTAATCATAGAGCAGGAATAGAATCATTAATTGGCATGATTTACTTAAATCTTAATTTAGGGTACAGATAATTAAGCTTATAGAAATATAGATACCAATACAGCAACAGATGTCAATAAAGATACCGGTTTCGATACCAATACCATTACTGATATTGATACAAGGATTAATTAAGATACTGATACAAGATAAAAATCGATATCATGTACTGTAAATGTTAATGCTCATGATATATGTGAATATGGGACAAGGGCTATTACTTGTGTTAACTTATAATGAGCATAGTGTAGATCAGTTTGCGGAGGACGGCCCTTGGTCAGTGTTCGTTCCTGTTGAATGGTACAAACATCAAGCTTCGTTGTTACATGCGGACACAAATTAGCTGTTAGTTACATACGAAATCTGTAATTAGAATTCACAAATATAAAAGATATCTTAATGAAAAAGCAGGAACTGTAAACTTCAACAGACATTTGAGATTCAAAAATTGAGATTTTCGTTAATAACATTTTAAAGAATAATAATTATAAATATATGTTAAAAAATATAAACAAAAAATGAAATTTCAGGACATTTGAGAGTTGAGGTAAAATAAAATTTAGATATCTCATCTTTACAGATTTTTAATTCCTTCTAGTTTTCTTGGTTTTTCTAAAATCAAAAAGTTTCAAACAAGTGATTTTTTTAATATATTGATTTATTGTTAATAACTATACATTTGTGCAATTCTAATTACCGACAAACATCAAATTACAAAACATTGTGCAAGAACTAAAATATTGATGGAGATCAATTAATGATAAGTGTACATTCTGATTATACATTAAAACCAATAAATATAGTACCTACATAATTACTTCCAATTAACAAAAACTTTCTTTTACAAGCTTTTATTTAGTTTCATCTGTCCCGTTGTCCGTCTGTCTGTATCAAAGATTTAGAATAGGTCTGTATGTACAGACAGCTGTGTGTCTGATTACAGACAGACAGCTGTCTGTAATCAAACCTTGCAAGTTAAATATGACACACTTCCCGGTTTCCGATTGAGCTGAAATTTTGCACGCATACGAATATCGCATGACAATGCAATATTATGATAATACGGAGCTGATCTGATGATGGAGCCAGATGATGGCCATAAGATCTCTGTAATGAAAGGATGCAACCCCATCGAGTTTAAGCTTGTTTTATTCGTCTTAAAGAGCACTTTAAATATTTTTATTCATTGTTTTAAATAAAAGCTTGTTGTAAAAATATTTTTTGAATAGTAACTTATTTAAAGAATGTATCACGACACCTTGGACTATTAATAAAATCAGAATGCAATGAATCAAATTTTAATATACATTTGGCAAATATTTATTAAAAAATTATCACGACAAATTTTACCACTAAACTTTTTCAATTTGAATGTGTCATGGCGTATTTTAATAAATACATAATCAGAATGAGTGGGAAGTGACCACAACAAATTCAGGTGCAGAATACAACACAAAACAACATCAAACACAACATCTAATATGCAGATTTAATTTAATATAAATAAAAGCAAGTACTTTAATACAAGTGCATTTTATAAAAAAATAAAAATGCCTGGGATATCACACACTTGTTAATTGCTAGGTGATACCTAAGCATTACCTACGTATAAGCTGGTGAACATCTAAACAAACTTGCTTTTATTTTTATGTAAGCAAAACATTTTTTACATAATTTACACAGTAGAGAGAAACCTCTTTTAGATAAACCAATAGAAATATTTTTAACTACCTACTTAGATATTCAATAAGTCTGTAAATCAAATAAGAATAACATGGCTGAAAAGGTATAGATATAAATCAATAAACATGTATAGAGGTGCTCTTCAAATGTACGCATCAGTAACATACTAAATATTCAGCCAATAAATACTATAATTTAAAAATAAGACGATGATAAATTCGAGTTGATAAAAAATGTTTTGCTGCTCAAAAACAGACCAACTACGAAACTAAAAAGTCATCTTACCGGCTATGATTTTGCTCATTTCGGTGACCTGCTTGGCCAATATCTGGTTCATCTGCAGCAAATGTTCGCGCTGCCGCTTCTCTTCCCCGTCAGGACTCTAACGGTCATCACAAGCAACATGTACTGTGCTGTTTACATATTTACAGCCAACATTCTAAGCGGCTATAAGCTGACAAGTTTGTAGACAAAATAGAATTAACAGATAAAACTCTTAATTTTAATAGGTAGTAAAAAAATTAAGAATGACGAATCTCTTTTTTATGACGATGAAGAAATAGAAGGGTAAGGATTGAAAAGCTAAAATGCCTGCTTTTGGTGATATTATAATAATTTTGTTTTAATTCTTGCTCCTTAAAAAAAGGTATTTTAATGATTTTGTCTACAAACATATTCCTCTAATATTTTATTTCATTAATAATAAATCTTAAAACTATCCTAGAAGTAACAATGGACATGCGAAAGAGTAAAAAAGTTCATTCAGAACAACAACGAAAGCAGAGCGAGCGAATGCAAAGTGCAAAGAATTGGAAATTTTAAGTGTTGACTGCCTATTCTTAGGCTTTCTCGTGTGACATGAAGAACTGACACAAATAGTGCACTTTAGATCGACGGCAAGTTATAGCTTGGCGTAGAACTGAGGTGAAAAGATATGATAATATTAGGTGTTTTAAACAGAGAATTATGCTTTAATAGCCATAAGCTTCTTTCTAGTGTTGCTTCCTTATTCCTCAAAAGAGAATATCAAACAATGAAATAACATTGTTGATTGAGGGGCTTCAATCTCTCAAAACAGTTAATTTTTCAAAGAAATGATGATGATAATGGAGAAGCAATGCCTAAAACTAAGATAGAAATGATAATCTTAGAAGTAAGTATTAACAGAGTTTCACTTTCACACGAAAAAGAGGATGATCAAAGATGTATTGAATTAGGTATCATACATAACTTACCTTGTTAGGGTCAGCTGAAGAACTGGTGAGCATCTTCTTGATAGATTCCACCTTCTCTTGACGTTTTTGTTGTTCTTCCGGTGAAAGTTCCGGGGGCTGTTATAAAATAAAATAAATTTAACAATAATTGTTGTGAATGCTATGTTGAGAGTAACATGACAACACAAAGCTCTTACAATTCGTGGTGACAGTAAGTACCAACCAAATATTTATAGACTTTGGTTGCTCCAGTATTTATCACTTAGGGATAAAGGTTTTCCGTTTTCCGAAAGTTTCACTTTTATAACCACAGCTCTTTCGTTGGTACTGTAAGTAGCAACAATTCTGAGTGATCAGCAATTGAAAAACAAGCTCGTCTAGATAAGTTTAAATACCTATCTTTATCCCTTTGGGAGTGTATTATCCAGCAAACGTTACAGCTTAACGTCGGTACCAATTTTTGTAACGCATACGCGCGTATCCATTACAAAAATAGTACATGTGTAACTTTAAGAACTTTGGTGAACTTTGGTAGTCTGAACATAAACACATACTTTGTTATTTAAGAGCGGGTCTTCCTAACACAGGTTTATATAACTTAAAAGGGAGGCCCAAACTAAGTCCTACAATTGCAATACCTATGGCAACAAAGAACTTTATTTCTTTCTTTACCTATCCTTAACCCTTTGCCATTGCAATTAATCGGTTAGTATGATCAGCTAAGCTAAAGCTACTCTTTTGTACGCTCTTACCTTTTCGGGTATGTACCGCTCAGGGATGAGGATCTTCTGCGGCGCAGCCAATAGCTGGTCGATGGTGTTGTCGGCGAGGCGGTGCGTCTGCGGTGGTAACGCTGACCGCACTACATCAGGGGCAGGAGCCGAGCGAAGAGCACGCTCCATGTCTGCGTCGTCTAGTGATCGACCCAATTTCTGAGAAAAGACAAGTTTTGTCAATATGTACTCATAGTTCAGTTATCATTTGCTCATGATACCTATGCTTTGTAATAGCTGCCTCCGTGATTTAGTGGTCATGGCCTTCACCTTGTGACCCGGAGGTCATGGGTTCGAATCTCACTGGAAAGCATATTTTGTAAAAAAATTTGTTTGCAGTCTGGTTAGGATATTGCAGGCTTGAATGACCTGATTATCCGAAAAGAAAGATGATTCCGTGTTTCGGAAGGCACGTACAACCTGTAGATCCCAAACGCCTTTTAGCGTTGGATCATCAGACTATCCAAGGATTGGTTCTGGTTTACCCTTTGGTAAGGTAGCGGACCCCGAGCTCTGAAGCGTTATTGCTGAGGTGAGGATGCAACCAAGACAAATGCGCTCGGATGATGATGATCTATGCTATGTAATAAACAAATATGTCCTTCTTCATTCAGTATAATTTCAAAAACGTATTTCTAAAATGTCTCTATTTAAATGTTTCATAATTTAAGTGTGTAAACTTACATCTTGATTATACGCATCCTTAGGCATTTCATTCAATGTTTTTGCACTGAGATGGTGTGGTGCTGTGTAATGCCTCCTCTTTTCCTTTGGAACTTGTCTTCTATGCAAAGATCCATTCTTGGGTTCTCCAGACATCTCGGTAATAATTTGCTTAGCTGCCTCACTTTTGAATATTGGAGACAACTCCATGTGAGACCTGGTTAAACTGACAATACTACTGGTTTTCGATAACGGATCATTTGTTAACGTCCTAGAACTATCAGTAGGGCTGTTCAGGTACTGAGTGGAGATAGAAATGGTACGATCATAACCTGACTTATCGTAACTCTTGTGGTAACTGCTGCTGAGAGACGATATGTCTCGAGAGTAATCGTAGTTAGATAGTGAAGGACTTGATGGATATTTAGGGCTAAGTTCCATGTTCTTTTCACCTATGCGAAGGTAGTTGGGAGGTTCTTGCGGTTTTGAGTAATATTCTTCGAATTTGCTAAAATCTGTCCGAGGCACAGATGACGCTCTGGTGTAATTGAGGGATTGTACTAGTTCTTCCTCTATAAACTGGTCTAGGTTGGCTGTGATATTGTTTGATGACCAATCGGACATTGGTTGTAGCGATCGTTCTCTATCTCGCTGTCGCCGTTCACTCTCTCGTTTCACAATCCTGACTGTTTTGATTTCTTGCTTTTCCACATTTGACAAATTAGCTGCAAAGAAAATGAAGCGTTCATTAACTTCTACTTATGTCCTACTCGTATGTTAATGGCAACAAACGTATCAAACGTTTCAAGATGGCTTCAAAACAAATTAAGCAGAACTTGCTGTTAAAATCTTCTTAGTAAGAATGTTCTTACTGGCTGACAAGAAGTTTTCTATGAAAAATGTCACATTCAAAATATTGTCTATATGTTGTCATGGTGAAAACTTTTATTATTACAAAAGATAGAATATTTAATATAAACTGAATTTCTGAAATATTTACAGAGTGTTATTATTTGTAGATAACATTAATGTAATATGTCTTACATTGGTTATGAGATTGTAATAACGATCAATTCAGTGAATGTTATTGTTCTGTCTCAGTAAATATTATTTACGTGAATTTAATATTTTGTGAGTGAATTTACGTCACAGTAAAATATAATTTTACATAATGGACGGAAACCATTTAAATATTTCCTCTGATAATATAATCGTAAGTACCGGCTCTAATATGTTCATCGGCAAATTGGAAGGTTTTAAGGATACCAACGACAGAAAATCTTATTCTGGTTTCATTATTAGGTTAGGAAGTTGCATCGTAAACTGGCATAGTCATAAGCAACAAAATGTAGCCTGTTCTAGTATAGAGGCGGAATATTACGCTCTTGGCAATGCTGAAAAAGATGCGAATTTATTCGTAATTTTTTGCAAGAACTTAACTGTAAATATTGGTTTAAATCTAAGGCAATCGCCATTTATAATGACAATCGCAGTACATTGAAAATGGTAGAGAATGAGTGTTTTCGTAAGACTAAACACATAGATGTACATCATCACTTTATTCGAGAATGTGTTGATCGTAAGTTAATTTGTTTAGATTACAAGCCTTCTTCTGAGTTGGAGGCAGATCTCTTTACAAAAGCTTTACCAAAGGTGAAACACAATTATTTAGATTTAATGTAACATTATTTATTTTTCACTTTGTTCAATTTAGATCTTGTACTCTTGCATTATGCTAGTGTTAATTTTGCACAGTTGCTCAAGTAAGGGGCAGTGTTAAAATCTTCTTAGTAAGAATGTTCTTACTGGCTGACAAGAAGTTTTATATGAAAAATGTTACATTCAAAATATTGTCTTTATGTTGTCACGGTGAAAACTTTTGTTATTACAAAAGATAGAATATTCAATTTAAACTGAATTTCTAAAATATATATATAGTGTTATTATTTGTAGATATATTTAATGTAATATGTCTTACACTTGCAGACTTGTAACAAAACTTGCCTTGCAAGTGAGTAATTCAATTTAGGCTATTATCTAGTTTCTGCAAGTTTATAATATAAACAGTAAAAGCTATAAAAATCACAACATAACTCTTACCAAATCCGCACTGCTGCATGTCTTCACTGGTCAACGGTGAAATCATATCCGGAGCAGAAGGCCTCGTATCCACGTACAGCGGAGTCTCCATATTACTAGGTTCGTAGTGCCCAGGGGGCAGAAGACCGTTCATGTCGTAGTCGTAGTCTGTCTGGCCATGGTCGATGGTATGGCCAGTATCGAGGTTCGTTTCTTGCCAGCTGGACATTAGACGTCGTTTGCCTGAAATTTTAATTTATCCTTTATGGTCAACTGTTTCTTTATATGTTGCTAAGTGAAGACAAGTTATCAGTGGCGCCCTCTTCCTAAATATACAAACCCCGACGAATATTATAAATGCGAAAGTGAGTGCGTATATTTGTTTGTTTGTTACCTCTTCACACTTCAACTATTGAACCTTTTAAAATGAAAGTTTTAACTCAAAATCCCCACAGGGAAAAGAGCACAGTGATCACAGGCCTTGGGTTCAATCAACAGTCCAGCAACAGACTTGATTGAATCCAAGATCTTAGAAATCTCTTCACCTGGGATGGAGTCGTGTGTAGTTTGCAGAGCGTGTGACTGCTGGGTCAGATGTCGCACAGCTCGACTCAGCTCCTGTCGTTGACGCTGTAAAGCTGACACCAGGTGTTGGACTCTGGTCACCTCTAAAAATTATATGGAGAAAATATATTTTCAGGGTAATGGGTAAGTGAACAATATGCATAAATAGAAAACGGGAGACAAAAATCTCATCGCCTATTTATTTATTGATAAAAAATTTATTGATCCAGCAGGCAACACGAAATGCAATATAAGCACCATTAAGGTTTATTTTTATACTTCAAGCCCTCGCTCTAATGTTCGGATTTTTGTTAATCAACGTCATCACGCTTAGCTGCCTTTGGGGGCTTTCGGCCCTAGGCTCTTTGTGTGTGCGTGTTTGTTACTCTAACTAACAAGTCTTTTTAGTCAATACATAATATACAATTGTTTACAATTTCTTTTTTTTTATTATTTGGGTTTATCTAAATGTCCTATTTACATCGACGGTGACACAGCGGAAAGATTAAGTTTTTCTTTGCTCTTAAATACAATCGAAGTGAGCATATGCGAGACTGAAACTCACAACTGGCTAGATATCGCACAAAATTGTAAACTGTAGCTCTCTCATTTCGAAAGCCGTGACCCATTTCGGGTTGCTTATTCAGTGGAGTAAGTAAGTCGGTAAGTATATAAGTCTTACCGTCTTCAAGCATTGCAGTGGGATGTGACGGCATTGCAGCACGCCGTGCCTGTAGAGCTCGACGCAGTTGTTGCAACTCACGCTCCAACCTGGCGTTGTCTGCTACTGTCTGCTCTAGTTTCTGGAAAACACAAGATAATCATTGCTGCGACATGCGAAATAAGTCTCAATAAACTCAACTTAACATTTAAACATTGTTCCAGTTTATAACTAACGCGACTACACGTTTATTAGAGGCTGTACTCGTAATTGGCCAATTTCAGACATGCTTTCACTTTGAATTTGAAATTCGCATGCATGAAAATCATATCTCCTAATTAGCACTACAAATGAACGTTTATATTTTGATGAAAAACCAAGAAAAGATCTGATAAAGACCCAATATGTAACTACCAACTTATAGTTTTATGTACAATCATCCACCACCTATAAATATTTAACAATGCGGTGCGATATCACATGCTTAAATCAATACTCACAAAAATCATTAATTATAAATATTTAGTACTAATCCTATATTTACAGAGGAAAATAAAAAGTATATAGATTAAAAAATATAAGTGCAGTATAGACGAAAACCTTATAAACCTTAGAATTGTGCGCGAGCATGGCGTGCACGCGCGCAAGCTCGGCCTCGAGTCCCGCACCCCCTGCACCCCCCATGTTGTTTATCCCTCCCGTGTTCGCCATGCCGTTGCTCATGCTGCCCCGGGTGATGTCTGTGCGAGGCACGCTGTCTAATTTGCCTCTGACACCTAAAAATAAAGGAAATATGGATATGTTTGTTTATTTGTTTGTTTTTCAGGTCAGGTCAGTCAAGGTGCCTAAAGGCATCTGACATAGTTTCACGACTGCCATATAATGATGACAACCGGGACCAACGGCTTAAACGTGCCTTTTGAAGCATGAGAAATTTTTATACCACTTATGGTCACCCATTCAAGTGCAGAAGTGCGATTTCTGAAACGCGGAGTCACCTAAACGTATGGTTTTTGTATGGGAAAACCATACGTTTAGGTGACTCCGCGTTTCAGAAATCGCACTTTAGACCACGCCCGGTGTCATATTACATGCGAAAGCGCAAGTAATGTGCATCCCTCCGGGTCCCCGAGCTCCTCTGAATATGAATATGTAAGAATAACATGTTGACTGAAAAACAAATCCTCAAATATACTTTGAATTGTCTACATTCCAGAGGTAGGTAACTAATATAATATGTAGAACCGGAATAGGTCTTCTTCGAATAACATAATTTTTACATTACAAATGTAATTTTAAATTTTGACAGACTACTAATCTTTTTTAAGTGGAAACTTAGAACGTCATACTTAATGGTACTCTGTAAGTTTAAAGGACTTATGTTCCACTTACCAGTAAGCAAGGACTCAAGGGTGTCTTTATCAGTCTTCAAACCCTGCAGAATGGCAGCTTCGTCTGCCAGTTCCTGCTCCAGTGCCCAAAGCTCAGCTACTCTAGCTCTGGCTGCTTCTGTTTCTAAGGGTTTGCCCGCTGCAGCACTTTCAAGCCATCTGAATCGAGAAAATATACTGAAACCTCATGCTGTGACGTTCATGTACTTGTTTAAATAGTAAATAAATATATAGGGACAAATTTCACTGATTGAGCTAGTCTCAAAGTAAGTTCGAGACTTGTAGTATGGTAAACTAATTCAACGACATCATATTTTATAACAAATACCAAGAAAATAGATAAACCAAGAATCGAAACCAGGAGAATTTTAATAAGCCCATTTCTACTTTTTCCAGTTGCCCTGACCGGGGTTCGAACCCGGAACTTATGGGTGGTGGACTAGTATGGTGACCACTACGCCACGGAGGTCGTCAAGGAAGTGGTTAGGACTGGAGATAGTAAGTACCTACACTGATATGAAAAAAAAATCCCTTTGAAAGGCTGGTTTAACTAACGGGTTGATAACATACTCATTCACTGGTTACTAATGGATTCCTTTAACACCTACCTATTATATTATGAATCGGAATAGATCTTACTTTTCAGAAAATTAATAATGCTTGGACACACAAAACAGACCTGAATATTTGTGCTCGACTCCAAGTTGGTTTGATGATACTATAAGGATGCCACGCGGGTAAATATTACAAATCTACGGTTGAATCTATGAGTAATGTGTGTCTGTACTGTCACTCGATTTATTTACTATAATATAGTATATAGGTGGCTCACCTTTGCTGCTCCATTGCGTGCTCAGCCAGTACCTTTTGCCTTAACCTCTGGTTTCTTTCGAGACGTTCCACGGTGGAACCCGGCCTGTTGTACAAGGACCCCAGTTTGACCATATTGTCGACTAGTTGTACTAAAGGTTTGCTCTTCTCGTACTGATGTTCTAGTTCCATTAATTGCATCTTGAGTTGTTCAAGGCGTTGTAGGCTTTCTTCACGTTCCATGGCTTTCAAAGAGCTGAGGGATTCCTAGAATGAGGTTAATGGTAATTTTAGTTATGTTGTCTTTAATCTGACAACCAAGCAAAAAAATAAAATAAATTGTTTCTCTCAAAAAAAAACCCGCCACCTCCACAAACATTCACTTATATTCAAAAACACACACACAACTCGAATCTACAAAATATGAACAAATAAATATATATAGAAACAAAATGCACAAAAAATAAAATAAATAAACACCTCAATACTACTGATTTGAGCGCAGCAATTGTCTATTGCTCGGTGCATCGCCGCATGCCGCCGTCTCAACTGAATCAGGAGTAACACCAACTCCTCGTGAGTGCGACCTAGAAGCTCCCCGGCAGTCGGAACCCCTATTTGTTCAGGCTGGCCCGACCGCTGATTTCTTTGCTAATAATACCAACAAATGCAACACAAATGAAAGGCTAAATCTACCAAACATTCACAACGAAATGCAACTATAATGATATAAGATGTAATATAACACGAAATAAGAAATTGTTTTGTCTTACCAAATCCTCAGTTTCTGTGTTTCTTCGGATTCTTGGACTGACAGCTCGGATCGGTTGCTGTGAAGCTCTTGAAGGCGACCGAGTTGGAGCCCAAGCATCCTCAGTTGTATTCAATGCATGTAACTATACAAAAATAAAAAATGTGATTACTTTTAAAACCTTATTAATATTAGGTATATATAATCAAAGTGCTTCGATAGATGGGTAAACTCAAAGGTATCATATGCAACCCTAATTTCGCTATCTTCAATGTCTATATAATTGTTAAAAATACACCCAGATAATTGATGCCGGCCTTGACAAGAAGATGTGCCGAACTAATTAGCAGGTAAAAATTTGCAGTAGATTCCAATTACTACTGCGGGCTACAGACTATGTCTCACCTTACAGACTCTTGCCCAATCATTTCGATCAAAGAGGGATTTTGGAAAACACAAGAAGCCGGTTAGTAACTTTAATAAATAGATTGACAGCCTTTAAACTAACATCTTTTTAGAACAAAGAAATATTCAAGAAGTGACTCATTGAAAAGTGTCTTACGTTTTGTTGTGAAGCGGACATCTGTTGTGATCCATAGTGGTCATTAGATGTTTTATCTTCAACCCATCTAACTCTGGGGCTAACAGCGCGTACAGGTATGTTAGCGTCTCTGGTATTCCTTCCGATAGATGTATTGCTTCCAAGGAAAGCTTTCTTTGATAAAGTTTGCTGGTTTGATGAATTATTGTTTGAGCCTGAGTCCATGTGTGTGCCTGATATTGCCATAGAAGCTGTAAATTTATTCATTTGTAACCTTGAGCTATCCTAATCAAATATAATAAAAAAATTGGAAAAACATGATGAAGTTTGCATAAATCCGCATAACTATTAGTGAATTCTCATTATGTATTTACAAACATAACACATATTTGTTAAAATTTGCATGCTGTGACCATTGTCTATACGCCTTATTGTGTTTGAACCCAATGAATGACTAAATGTTTATCCCAAAAATATATTTACAGTAAATCATGTAATAATGACTTTGCTTTGCTTAATATCATAATGAGAAATAGTAGAACTTACATAGTGTACCTTACAGGACCATACGAATGTTAGAGGATACCTTCTTTGCTTGCACTGTCAGTTCCGGTGTCCATATTACAAAGTGTGCCACTTGTACCCACACCTGCACCCCGTACGCACCCAGAAGCTCTCTTCATGAGCCCACTTGACATTAAATCCCATTGCCGAAGCTTTTCTCTATCAATCTCAAACCGTTTTTTATTACTATTGTTACAAGTACTGCCCACACGCATTTCCAGCATCGGTGATTTTCCTACAGCTGATTCAATTGATAATTGCTCATATACTCCTTCATCAGGCCTCACGCCTGCTTCAACATTTTCTGCCAGACTCACGTAGACATCGTTATCATCAACTTTATCTTCTTCTTTAAGACAAGAATTAACACTATTCTCTCTTAATCTTATTTGACCCTGAATATCACAGTTTACATATGTTACATGTCTTGATATTTTACTAGGAAATCCTTTCTTGACACGTTTTATACTATTCATACCACTAATATCACCGTTGGTTTTACCCAGTATTGGAGACTCAACAGTGTCTAAATCATCCATTGAACGGGCATGTCTGTGAGATACTCTTCTTAAATTATCTCTCCACAATGCATCTTCATCCCAATGTTTCTCACCATGATATAAAACATTTTCATAGGCACTAGCTTCAGCTTCCGCATCATAATAAACTGTATTTGATGAGGTGCCACTACAGTGTGAGGACATACTCGCATTAGAAACTTGTATTGGTGAAGTAGTATTTAAAGCACTTCGATTTATTGTGTTTGAATCTGGAGAGGATGTTTCCGTATTATAAGAAGAATTTCTTTTACAACCTAGGCCAGACAATAAATTCATTGATTCAGGTATCTTAGAATGACGGCCATCTGAAGATTCGTAAATATTTTTCATGTCTATTTCTGGATCTTTGTCGGCTACACTCAAAAATTCTACCGAAACACTTCTAGCTGACGCAGCTAATTCAAATGAGCAATTATTTGTAAATATATGGTTGGTATGGATAGGATTATGAATATGTGTTATTTCATTTTTCTTGTGTAACGGTCCTCTGCGCCTCTGGTTATTTAATCTTCGATGGAGATTGGTGTTCTTTAAAAAGTGTGATGTCGGTAATACATTTATGTGCTCTTGCGATGATAAATCCGAGTAATAATAAGGTGCACTGTGTTCTGTGGAGCTATCTCTACTATGAAACCCTGTGGAAGTGGAAGAAGCATTTGTTTCATTTCCCGATTTCAATGCAAGTTTTTCGTTCTCAAATTGCCTGATCTTATCAGCTAATACATCTTTATTTAAGTTTTTACTTAATAATTCTTCTTCATCGTAGGCTTTAGTGTAATATGAAATTGGTGATTTTGTAATGCCAACTGAACTACAAGAGTTTTGTGATCCTATATAATTCGAGATTAAATGTTCTTTAGCATATTGAGATGTCATATAAGATTGCTTATTTTCAAGTCTCAGTCTACTACTTTGTCCTACTGGCGTACTAGAACAACGCACGTGATTTGTTACAATATTTGGTGAATTGCCAGGTTTTGGTGCATTATCATTGTTCGTTATGCTGCTTTCCGAAGAAGAAATATTTAAATTTGTAGTCTTATTCAAGTCGGTACTTGACTCTCCAATAGGCTGAAGTTTGTCTAAATATCTATCCAAATCCATGTTACTTTTTGTTTCATTATTAAGATATAATTTAGATGCAGATACCTCAAATATTGAATCATCAGAGAGTGGTCTTCTCTTCAACATCATTTCTATATTTTGATAGCTGCTCATTGGGTGCCTTACATCAATTGCCATTTCACTTTCGTTTAAACTCGCAACCTCAGATGATAAGTTCGATGGAGCTATTTCAAATTTGCTGCTAATATCAGATTCTAATGACAATCGCGATGAACCTTTATCTGCATTGTCACTTCTTAAGGAGTCTGTTTCAATACTACTGGAGTTATAATGTTCTAATATCGCATGACTTAAAAGTTTCGGAGGTTCTTCATTTAACCGTTGTCTTTCATTTGGTAAACTAGCTCTACTGTTTCTAATCTTTTCACCACGTGTTAAAGTATCATGAATCGAGGTTCGACTACCATAAATCATTAATGATGTAGTTTTCCTTCGACGCATGGTTTGATTTTCACTAGTCAACATCTTTAAAATGGAATTATCTTGTGACATGTCAGACTTGTCCAACTTTTCCAAAACATACTTAGAAAGAGCCTCGTCAGACAGTTCGTCAC
Source organism: Acrobasis suavella (assembly GCA_943193695.1). Lineage (NCBI taxonomy): Eukaryota > Metazoa > Arthropoda > Insecta > Lepidoptera > Pyralidae > Acrobasis > Acrobasis suavella. Next base: position 40,842,278 of record OW971928.1, read on the forward strand.
AAGGTGGAGATGAGCTTGGCACGGGTGGTGGTGAAAGTATGTCACTATCAGAACTATCTTTTCTAACTAAAACATTTCTACTGCGGTTTAAGTAATATGATGCAGGTCTAAATGTATCAGATATACTAAAGCGATTGAACGGCGTGTCAATCGGTAGTTCATCTTTAGGGTCTTCACCATCTGTTGAATCAGAACTATCCGATTTTTTAAATATTCTATCAGTTTTTGAGGCTCTTTTTACGGTATGCTTTTTTGTATCTGCAAAATTAGACGCAGAGTCAAATAATGCATTATTAACAGGTTTCTCTTTATCAGATTTGATATCACAATTCAAATTATTTAACTCCATGTACACTGGTTCTACTTTTCCACCATTTACACATACCACTTCGTATGTTTGCATATCTTCTTCTTCGGTCCCTATATTCATTTCAACATAAGGGTTATCTTCATAATTTACTGGCATAGTGTCATTAAAAACGCTAAAATTTTCAAGAACCATTTGATGCGTTAATTCGATTCCGGAAGTTTTTCTAGGACTCATTGGTAGATAGTGATCTTCAGCTCCAGAAGGAACTGGAGGTGTCATCAGTTTCTTTTCAGATTCTATCTTATCTAGCTCGATATTTTCTTTTTCTGAAGGTTTGTCTTCATCATTTTTACCAACAACTTCACCTTCGACATCAGATTCCATTAATACTTCATCTAAATCGTTATCTGTATATTCGATTTGAGTTTCTGATTCAGCTTCACTCTCATGAGTTTCATACCCGTCTTCCTCTTCGTCAATCAAAGTTTTACTCTCATCATTTTCATATTGATTTTGTTTGACATTAGAATCTTCGTAAATATTTTCCTCAATTACACAACTTATATTTGTCACGGATAATGTGGACATTATATTCTCATATGTGTTTTCAGTTACGCTTCTCTTGTCTTCTATACTATTCAGTGAGTCTGTTTTCGAAATGTCTAAATCAGCAGTACAGGATGCGTGCGGAGTTGCAAGTGGTATATTGTTAGGACTTGTTAGGTTCGCTCTATCAGACCTTCCTGCCTGCTTATCTCTTGGGTTTTCCACATCAGTGCCCGATGTTTCCTCTGAGGTGCAAAATTGAAATCGATATTTTACAAATATCTCAGCATCAAATACATCACAAATATCAATTTCATTTTTATGCGTCTTTTTCTTAGTTAGTGCATTTATGATAGACGACTCTTAATGTTAGAAAAATGAAATGCAAACTTATTACCATAACTAAATATTTATATTTGTATCCCTCCACCGATACTACACTATATTGTTTTGTTAGTGGCACAATGTCCCCGCAGGCAGGAAGGTACCTTTCCGCAAAGCGAAGTCATTATAATGCTACTGCAGGACGATTCCAAGTATACGATATAATAATAAATTAGAATAATATGAATACATTGATAAAAAATACAAATAGTGAAATAAATGTTAAAATAGAACTGCTTTATTTTTCGAAACTTATAAACTTAATGGAATATTATGTTGGAGGTACTGAGTAATAAAGTAAATCTTATTAAACATTTAATTAATATTATAAGCACATTACGAATTATCATCTATTATATATTTACATAAGAATGCGTTAAATAAGTATATTTATATAAAAAAATAAATGAGATATCTGAGCATTTCCTTAATTATCATATTAAAATACGAACCTACATAATTTTTTTAAATATCATCAATAAATCTATTCATGCATTTTTTGAATATATACAGAAAAAGTATCATGCGACTAATATTTTACATTTACCTAAATATTGAAATAACTCATATATAATCGATAATAATTCAACATGCTATGGCGTTTTGTATAAACTTGATCAAAGTAAAGTAAATGATTAGAAGTATTACATACCTTCGTCATCCGAAGAATAGCTGTTATAAGAAGCATGGGGATAATTCTTAGATTTATATTGGTCTGATCTTAGAGACTGTCTACTTTGGTTTAAAGATCGCGCTAATGATATTGCAGCTGGAGTACTTTTTCTAGTCAACGGCGACTGAAGCATTCTCTGTTTCCATTCTAGTAATCGTTTCATTGATTCTTCCCGCTGTAAGGAAAATAACGTAGGTATATAACAACCATAACAAATGTCTAGGTAATATAAAATAAATATTACATACTAATACAATATAATATATATACCTGTTGAACTTTCTTGTCACCTTCCTTTTCTGATACAGTTGCCGGCAATCTAGCACTAGCAGATCTCAAGAATCCTTCAGAAGAAGGGTCAAATCTACTCATATTTTCTTTGACGAAACTGACATTGGAGCCATCGCTCATGACGCTTCCACTCCTATTTAAAAATTCCTTTTGTTTTTCCATGCCTTTTTCTTTCAGAGTCCAATTAGAATTCAACCCCTCTAAATCGCTAAACTTTGAATTATAACTGACATTGTCACGTGCCGTTTTCTTCGGAGCAAATTCAGTCTCATAATTATTATTTGTTACCTGAGAGAACGGAGAATTTAGTTGTTTTTCTGCTAAACCACTTGCATACTTAGCCAGTGGTATTTGAATATTTTTTGGGCCCATTCCTTGTTGTAAGTATTGAGCTGACTGACGCATTTTCTCTGCATAACTCTCTTCTGAATAGTATCTATCTGAGCTTGGATCGTAATAAGAGTTGATGTCAAGGCTAGATTTTGGTCTTTGTGGTTGTCTAGGTGGATCGCATATATTTCGAGCTGGCATTGTTCTAATCAGCATTTCATTCTTAGACTCATATTCAAGAAAATCAGCACTATGTGGTCTAGGCATTGGTGGCTGGATACCACTTGACTGCATCTTTTTTCGTCGTAGTACTGATGGACCACTGAACGTCTTTTCTTGTTGCTAGAAAAAAAAAGTTCATAGTTAAGGCACCAGAAAAATAATAAAGGTACTTTATTGTAAAACTAGCTGATGCCCGCGACTTCATTGTCGTTGACTTTATAACTCCGGCGTATTAATATAAATAAAAACTAATGTAGATACATAAGAAAGTACTTGTAGCAGTGTTATAAGTTATAAGTCAATATTATTTTTTATTTGCTTTTTTCATTTTGTAAATATAGTCTAAAACTGTTTTTATAAATTATGTTGGGAGTCTTTCCTTCGAGAACCAATATGGAAAGACCTGAAGCGTTACTAACCCTGGAGAAAGCTACATAAAGTTGGCATGCATAAAACTAGTCTTTAGGCCGTCACCAGCGGCTTATTTATTGTGATAGCAAAGCAAATGGGCACAGGGAACTGTGTATGTTCAAAAGGAAAATTGTTGGGGATGAGTGGTATACGCAGAATAAATACAGTTTCACTGGCACCACTCACAGTGTGAATCTCAGCCTTAGTTAAATTTCGCTGCAAAGCATTGATTTTAAGTCGGGTTCCGTTACACAGATTCAGCGGAATCAAATTTCGCATCACCATTATCGACACTCCCACATTAAGACTTGAGCAGAAGGTCCATTTGCTGCTAGTGAATTAAGAAACTCAACTAATAATTGGTGGCGTCGTCCTGATTAATTTATCCAAGAAAGTATACAACTTTAATAAAGCGGCATTTTTATATTTCTTATAGTTTAGCTGGACCAGTATAGTTCTGCATCATTCGTTCCATTTTCCAAAATCAATTATAGCCTTTATGTTGCCCAGGCTTAAAAGCTATATAATAGCGCGTAACAAATAGTGTGTACAAACAGACAAACAATTTTTTAATTTTTTACTCCATTACTAAGTATCCATCGCCTGACTTTTATTTTTTTGAAAAATATTCAATTTGCAGACTGCAGACACATTTTTTTTACTGTTTTACTTAGTCTTATAGTATATAGATATCACTAGAATAATAACTTACATAGCTCGCTGTATATTCTTGTTGCGGCTGTTGCTGTTGCAGTTTTTGTTGTTGTTGCTGTTGCTGAAGCTGCTGCAGTTGTTGATTTTGCTGTAGTTGTTGACTAGAAATATGGTTACCAGATTCACGAGTTTGAGATGATTGAGGCGGCGATTTAGAATACGTTTTGCCGTAATCGTTTTCAGCTGCATACATGCCATAAACATCTTCGTAGTCTCCTGCCTTGCTCTTATAAGAAGCCATTGTGTTAGCCCGGCCGTACGCGTCTGGCGTCCTTCTATCTACCATCAGCCTTTCGTTTATTGCACTTGGTCCTCTGCTTTGCCGGGTCATTTCACCATATATGTCTCTGTTGTAAGCGTTGCTATCGATATTCGTTTTAGAATTTGTTCGAGGGTCAGAATAATTTTCATGGTAATTTGATTGTACGTCTTGTTCTGATGTAGCTCGGTTATTTGTATTCTGTGGATCCCTTTCTTTAGCTGCATTGTCGTCTTCTATTTGTGGAGTATTTTCCTGAAGAAAAGGATTCCGCGATCCTGCCCGCTGGTGGTCATACAGCTTTTCTTGCATGTTATCTTGCGTTGTCTGCGGCTGTTGCTGATTTCTAGTCCTATCATTAAAGTAAGGCGATTGAGGATTAGACTTGTACGTAGAAGACGTGCTGGGTTGGTTGTTTTCTAATCTATCAGTGACTGTGTTAGTCAAAGGCAGAGAAAGGTGATGCGTGTCGTAAGGTCGTTTCGTCTGGTATTGAGGTGGCTGTGCTGGTAGCGGGCTGCGAGTGTATGTACTCTCCTGATTTGGACTGGTTGGGTAGTTTGTGTGGTCTTGATAACGAGTGTGACTAGTGCCTTGACTGTAGTGTGATGCTGGCTTTTTGAGTATGTCGTAATTAGGATCATACCTGTAACGTTGTAAATAGTTAATGGTGATAAATGTTTATAACATGATTTTGCTTTAACGCTTAGATTGTCTTTCAATAAAGAACAATCGTAAAACAATGGCTTGTAACCGCTATACGGTGACAGACAGGTAGTTTTATAGAAATATTTTAGTTTTCACTTATATACTTAAACCTAAAAATAACTTACATATCAGGACTAGGAGAATTATATCCCTCGTTGGACCGTCTCGGCTTCGGTGGAGCATTAGCGTATGTTGGTCCTGGTATATCGTCACCGTCCTACAAAAGTTATCTTGGAATTAATCATAACATAAAGTTAAAAGTTGTATGTTTCGCCGATAAAATAATCGGACGGTAAAGCAAAAGTTCAGTAAATGCATTAAAGATTGTTAATAAGAGTATCAATTGCCATGACATTCCGATCGTTATAAGCAGTTATAACGAGTAGTAATCGCTGTCCTTGGTTCCGCTCTGGCTCACTAATTGGCGATCACCTGCAGCACACATCCGTGCACACAATAAATACCCACCTCTGTTTTCGCAGGTGGCCGCTCGCTTTGCTTTTGTGGTTGTTCACTGGAAATAAAAGGTTGATTATAAATTCACTCGCATTGCTGTTAAAACAAAAAATCAAGTCAAAGGAAAACATAAACAATACGTAACATAAACAATATTTAAATTTAATTAAACTTAAAAATTTTGAATATACTGATGTTATGCAAGTTATGTCAAAAACAATAGACAACAGTTTGAAAAATCGGACACTAGTGCGGGACATGAGGTATGTAAGTACAAACATAAACTGTATTGCAAACACAAGATTAAATCAAATAAAACAAGTCAAAATCCTATCTAATTTTAATACCACCTGACTATCGGACAAATAACCATGAAGCTTTCGCTCAGCATTTCAAATAAAACTATCAATGACAAGGTGTCATGATAACGGCCTACAATGATCGGCCGATTGTTTGAGAGCAATTAACAAATTATCTAAAACAGCAATCTGATCTGAAGGTTATCTTACTTGGGGCTTTGCATCAAGGCGGCCATAGTGAGCGCCTTGACCCATTTCAGCATGGAGTCCTGATCTGGCGCCGCGAGTACATACGTTCGCATATTTGCATGCTCTAGCTTGAATGAGAACCTCCGGAGTATTTTGTCATCCGACGTGCACGCAGATACTTTGTACGAAGGCAAGAGTACTGAGCCCAAGAGCTTTTCCTCATCTTGACCTGCAATTTTTATACAAAATGCATCAAATACTTATACGTAATTAACACATAATTCAGCGATTTGGTCACCCTTTTAGAGTATACATAGCGATCGGATAGAGGTAATTCAGAGATGCTTCTTGAAAATCCTGAGCTATAAACGTGGCTTTCTTCGTACAACAAGCGCTTAGAATATTTTCATGTGATCTTACTTAGTGTACGTTGCGATTACAATAATCTTGTATTACTGTACAAAATAATCCATAATTTTCTTGATTCTCCTAGCCTTCTTTCTTTACGTCTCGAAATCGTTACTTTAATAAAATACATTTGCCTTACATGTTTACTCGAATACACATCTTATTATAATTCCGTGGTCAGAATGTGTCGCCAATAGAATGAAGTCCTAGTTTCTAACAGAGACGTTAATATTTTCCACTTTTTGCTTTACAAGTTTCGGGGGCAAATACTAATACCTAAAAAAACGTTACTATAATTTTGTAATTATTTAATTTCTTTTTTGTTTTGTTGCTATTAACTATCATTTTTATTCTGGTATTTACAGTGTACCCTAGCTTCTGATTCCGTAAATAATGTAGCTTCTAGGCATACTTGTTTTAGGATTGCAGACTAGACCGGCTTGTATATTTTTATAATTAATTTGTTTAACTGTTTGTGTTTGTAATCTGTTAAGTGTGCTTATAAATAATTTATTTAAATTATTAGGTACTTTTACTTATTAGTACTTATTATACATTATCAGTAGTTAATTTTATTAAATACTTAATTACTTAAATACTTAATTTTTTACGTCTATTTATTTAAATGCGAATTTAAAATTCTTATGAAGATACTTACTTTTATAATAAAATAAGCAGTATTCTGACAAAACGAACCATCGTTTTCTCCATACTTTTAGACCATCTGAGCCCTGTTTGTACAAAATACCAGACATCGTGACCGGAGCTGATGGAATCCTTTGCGCTATCGGAGACCTCAAGGCTTGATTGCCACCACTACTCCTTCGACTTTCTGAAGATGGAGATTTCACACTTGGTGAACTTGATTCACTAGACTTCATTGGTGATACAACACCCACGTTGCTCTTCTCAGGGTGGTTATTGTATTCAGGTGACTGGGTTCTGCCTTTATCGCTTTCCGATTGTCGTCTATTTCTTTCCTCCCGATATTCATTTGGTTGGTTTGATTGCCATTGAGATTCTTGATAATGTCGAGTTTGCTTATCCATTTCATTTCTGGTATACATTTCAATGTCTTTCTGAATATCAGGACTACTGTAGTCTTTGAAGTCATTTTTACTACTATATCGATCGAAATCTCTATAAGAACTATCAGAGTATATACTATTTTGTAAATTAGGTGGCGGTTGAACACCGTGAATCTGTTGAAGCAGCAGTTGCCGCTCAGCAAACTTTTGTTGTTGATGCATCTGTGCCTGGTTTTGGTAATGCAGCTGTTGTTGGAGCTTCATCTGTTGAATTTCGTTATACTGTCTCCGTAATAATTCAGTATTACTCTGTGGTCCTATCCTATTTGAATAAGGAAGATATGGCTTTGAACCGTACACATTTGCGTTTGGTTTATACATTGGTTGATGATTTTGGTATATTTGATTGGCATCTTTCGGTGGGTTACGTTTCAAATAGTCCTGATAGACCTCTGCATTATATCCTTTGGGTATATTGTGTAACAATTCGTGATTAACGTTATGATCGGTATGCACATCAGTTCTTTCGTGTCTGGGTGGTGACTGAGGATAGTTGTAATTGTCGTTGGCTCCGTAATGCCTCGCGTAGTCTTGGTTATGACCAGTGCCATACAATTCATGTCTGTTTTCTAGGAGTGGAGACCGGGCATTCATGTTTGAATGGTATTGACTTTGTAATAGCTGGTGCATGACGCCATTTGGTTGGATTTGACCAGTCTGCGCGGATGTGAGGTGCGCTGCCAGCTGCGTTTGCTGCGGGGAGTATATCTGGTCTGGATGGACATGATGTGCCATTAGGTGTTGCTGCGTGAGGGGTTGCTGTGTTGCCGGTACTGCTTTTTTGTTCTCCATTGGATATTGTGACTGTGCTACTGGTGGATCAAGCCTGAAACAAGGAGAAAATAACAGTTACAGATTGATTGAAGGTTAAAAGAGTATGTTAGGTATAAATAGAACGCTCGCGTGTACGATATCACATCGAACGGAACGATTCCATTCGAGTTGCTTAATCGAAGAGACGTTATCGTCACAGCTTCAATAACGTGCATGTTTGAAGAAGTAGAAGAGCTACATGGCGTTGTATCACGTAAGACTGATTTGAATGAAAAGCTAGCAGGCCGCGGAACGTCATTTTTCTCATTCATTTTAAGAGACGGCTATTCGATATGTTGTACCATCGCAAAAACACGTCGTTTTAAATTGACAAAGACCATATTAGCATATGTTTATGTACAAACTTGTATTCTATGACTCACAAATATCATCAGAGTTGATAGAAGTCACCTTAAATCATTAAAGAACCTACGTAGGTGCAAACTGCACATGTAATTTTTCCTCTGAATCATATTTTATAAAATCAAACTAGCTGCGCCCGGCGGTGTTACCCGCGAAAATAGCCTATATATAAAAGTAGCCTATGTGTTAATCCAGAGTGTCAGCTACCTGCATACCAAATTTTATCAAAATTGGTCTTGCCGTTTACGCGTGAACAAGTAATAAACATACACACACACACTCACAAACTTTCGCCTTTATGGTATTAGTGTGATTAGGCTCCAGCAAAACATGTTATTTATAAAAACAGCCTCATCTTGATTGATTTATATTCTGCATTCGACATGTTTCTCATTGAGATAGTACAATAGGTACTAGGCTAATTAAGTTTACATAGTCACACACAAAGGCCACGATGTCCGCGAATCCCACGCATATCGATAAGCTTTAAGTCGTGTGTAATCCCATGCCTAACCCTAGCCGCAGCTTATTACTCTACGTTATGCAACTTTTTGCATATCACTTGAGTGGAACGTTTCGCAATGTTCCATGAGAAAGTCTAGAAATAAATTTCATCTTTATTATGTAAAAATAATTTCTAGTAAGTTTATCTAGAAATGTTTTGTTTTTATCGTGAGTGGATTGTATTGTTTCTGCTTCGAATCTTCTTTATAGAACAAGTTTGAACAAGTTGTTTAAAAGAATATTAACGCTTTGAACGCCATCATTGCTGACACAATAGATTTATGACTGTTTGGGGTCACCGGAGAACCTTATGGCACTGAAGGTGGAGTTAAAACCTTGCCTACTCAAATCGCAACATTAAAGTGACTAAAATTGTTATATCTGTATATCATATTGTATCATAAAATACTTTATGTTCCTAATCCACTTACAAACATACAAATTACACCTCCATAGACACTTACAAGACGACCTCAATCTTGGCCGTGGGAAACAAAAACAGGTGAAACACCTGCTCGAACTACATACAACTGATATTTGTTTGTTCTCTAATGACTACGATAAATGTTTTGAAAAACAGCTGGATGTGTTTCAATTTTCTGAAACGTAGTAAACGTATAGGGCTTATATTTTCTATTATACACATTATAACCGTGAGTGTCGTCATCTCGGTACACTTCTTAGCATTTCAAACGTTTAACTACTAATTTTTTTTACTAATCTCCATACTTAGGTACCTATAAGAATAGTATCCCTATTACACTATATTATACATGTTTTTACTGTTGTTTTTACTTAACTGCTTACATACTAGTACACTGCAGAACTTTAAAATACCAATAGCTAGTCCATTTCTTGCTTTTATTTTATTATCATTTTACTAGTTTACTTATATTATCATACTAGCCGAAGCCCACGGCCTTGCCCACGTGGTAAATTTATTTGACAATCCTCACAATTTCAGTCGTTTTTAGCTAAATTTTATACAAACTTTGTACCCCCTATTTAACCCCACTTAGAAGATGATTTTTTTAAAACAGTGATACAGTAAATTTTTGTTTTGAGCCGTAAGCTCATACACAAGTCATTTTTGATATTTCTAACTTCAAAATTAACCAAGTTTCATACAAACTTTCAACCCCTTAGGCGATGAATTTCCAAAACTTAGTGCACACTTATGTTATTTAAGGAACGTTTGTTTGTGCAAAATTTCATGCTTCTAATCCCAGCGGTTTCAGTTGCGCGTTGATCGATCAGTCAATATTATGTATATGTCAGCCAGTCAGTTTCTTCTTTTATATATATATATATATAGATTACTCGCGTAAGAGGTGTTGTAATACTATCTAAATACCAACAAATAAATCCATTCTTGTATAAACGTAATGCTTTTGTAATTTTGTAGTTTTGATAATAGCTGCCAAGCAAGAATTTTTAGTTATCTACGTGTAGCTTTATTATTAAGCCAGCAATTTCTCTGCCTAATCGACCATTAACCATCTCCTGCTCATAATACGAATGGCTAATAAAAAACCCTAATTGCTTATAATTAGAAATATTTCGAAAGAACGTTTTTCTAACTTACTAATAAAGATTAGCAGGTGTGGATGTAACTATCTCACAATCAACGATGTCTATTCGTTACTTATTGCTAGATAAGTTGAATAGTAAATAGGTGTGTACGAGTGCAATAGTATTTATATATACGAGTAGGTTACATCCATGCCTACACGATATTTTTATTGACTGTCTATCGAGATACTTATAAAGTTAATTGCGCTCTTTCCCACAACAAGTATAAGGTTTTTATTGGTCCACTACACACATTTTTTTTTTTTTATTTTTCTGTACCCTTTAAAATAGTTGCATATTTCAATTTTTATTGTTAAATCAATACCTACCCTTGTTACCTTGTCAATGTGCAATTGCGTTGTTGTCAAAAAATATTTTTTTGCTTTCAGAATTGTCAACAAGTTAACTTAATATTTTTCTATGGCATATTTATCTTCGTATTAATATTTAGGTCATTGATAGGTTTAAGCGATGCTGCAGACATCCGGCGAGTGAGAGTGAATGATTACTAATGACCGGAAGCAAACATACTCAGGTAGTTGTTATTCTCCGTCTATTCACTAACCAGTAATGACATGTCAATCATTCCCGTCGTGGTCTCATGGTAATGAGAGTATGATGGCTTCTAGGAAATATTAAAAGTCTATTGAAGAAACGCTAAGCCTTTTGTGCGTGTCAGTGTATATTTAATTAAAACACGAAGATTATTTATATGGTTTCCACACGTGTAGCTATGTCATTTAGTTCTATGTGTGAGTATAAAGTTCTGAAAGCAGATAATACTTCCGTCTATTTCTAAACGAAAATCATATCGAATGAATAAGCCGTAGCAGGTGGAAACATTTTATTAACTAGTGTAAACATTATTTTATTTTTTGTTTTATGATAAAGCACCACTTGCTCTTAGCAAATAAGTACTTATGTATTTGTGCTGTTTCAACGAGGCGCAAATTGATACTTTAAATTAATCATACACGAATATCTAGTTGGTCAGGTCAAACAAGTCAAAAAAATTCTTGTTACATTTGTTTAATAATAAGTAATAACGTTCCTATTTATGTAGGTTGTATGATTCAAGCGTTAAGAAGCTTATTCTTGCAGTAGATTTATTTTAAAACAATTCAGATTCCCATTTAACTTCCATTCGGCAAAAGTTGCATCGAAAGCCGTCACCGTAAACTAGGCGGTCTTTCTTTTATTTACTCTCACGCGCCAATTCATAATTAACACTAGCGTTGTTTAGTCTGGGTCGTTAAAAATATATGTGCTCAATTTCGCATGCATTGCGGCGCGAGAACTCTCCTGAAACCGCGGTCCACTTGGCGAGCCGCCAGGCGACGTACGGGCCACGATTAGACCGCAAGACGGCTGATTGATCTTCTTTCAATGTCAACCTAACCATAGATTGACCTACTTGGGATACAAAACCACTCGGTTCTGATTCTATTCAGCAATTAAGGGTTATGTTTGCACTGGCTCATTCTTTTTAGCATGACTTTTAATGCATTTAAGATTAGTTCTTTTTTTAACAATGGTATTATATGTCTGTTATGCATTTTGACTCTCACATTAATTAGCATAAAGGTAATCTAACCAGTTGGACGTTCAGTCACGTGAACAGCTATGTCCTGGGAGGGTTTAGCGTCTGATAGCATCAAAATTTTGTGACCGCTGTCACTTTATTGTTATTTGATTCTCTCAATATTGAACAAGCTACAACTGTTCAGAACTTATTGATTTAAGAGTTTCAGACCATATCTTGTTTGTGAGTTTAGTTCATAATTTACTAGGGACAATCTTAAATCTTCCCGCATATTAACTAAGCTTTTTTTTTTTCATCATTGTTAAAAGAACTTTTTAATTATATGAGCCTCCTCACGAGATTAATAAATCTCGCATGTTACCATCACCCAAACGCAGACGGGGCGAAAGTTTAAGAAGTAAAAATAAATAAAATGAAAGACTATGTTAGAGGGTTAAAGTGTTGACGCATGAGCTGCTACCGCATCCAGCAGGGTGTTAATTACGATGTATGAAGTATTATATTGGTATACCAAAATAGCTGACAAAAAACATCCAAATTTACCAGACAGAAAGAATGACAGACAGGAAACGGACGCACTTCTCGGTACGGATAGGAAAGCCGAAAATAAGCCAGACGTTTTTTAGTCATTCGCTAGAACATATCTTTTCGGGGATCCATAACAAAACTTAAAAGAAAATATATAAAACGCAAGAAGGAAGACTTTTATATGCCTTGGTTGTTATTGTTTTATACAATATAACACATAAAGGTTTTGCTTTACTTTGAACTTAATACCAGCCTTTTCTAAAAAATAAATAAAATACCCAACTATCTAAATTTTCCATTTTACAGTCCTATATTTTAAGAAGACATCAATTATTGATCTGGACACTTGTTTATATTTGGTTTACTAACGTTTGGCTAATATCGGAAGAATTGTGAATCAAAAGAACACTTGATACACCAAACACATTTAATACCAGTACGGAACACTCTACGAGCTTCTCCAGCTCGTACTGAACCACTTGTATTTATCAGTCTCATCTGCCAAAGCATAAATCTTTTTAAAAGTTATGACGCAAATGAATTCGTTTTGTTACATTCCTCTGAAATTGTTGAAACGCGGACGGGTTGTCTGAAGTGAACGTTCAGGGAACCTCTGCCGTCACCTCATTACGATGTCTGAAAATTGCGAATATTCATAGAGACAGCATCCCCATTTAATATTCATTTAAAATTACTTTACAAATGGAGGTACATTAATTAATCTCCTACTTAAAATATGACAGCCAACCTTTACGTAAAAACAAATATTATTCAAGTCTTAAAAAGCCACAGAGCCATTTTTCGCAGCCTCAAAAATGATTTTTGGACGCATATAACTATGCTTATAAAATTTAGTATCCAACTAGACCTTATTCGAAAACACTTATTATAACCTACACACTGAAACTTTGTAATGTCCTTAATGTTTACCGCAATTCAAATGCGAAATAGATCCAAATATGATTCCAATATGGGCAATTTATTGACCACAGTCATTTCTAAGAACGCCGGTGATATGTACAACACCTCACCAGGTCCGGATCTCTCAATCGCCACACGTCATTTGGGTCACAACACTCGCAACTGCAAAGCTATCGAATGAATCATCTAAGCCAGCGTTTCCCATTTGGTAGGTCGCAACCTAGTACCGGGCTATCAAAATAAAATACCGGGTCACAGCATTCCCGCTTGTATCAAAGAATATATTTTTCCGATCGACAACAAAAAAGTACAATTATACTTATGAAACCCGTTTACATATTTGCGAGATTCAAATGTCGAATCGTAAATTGAACTGCCATGTAACGCAGCCTTTGACACAGCCTATTGTTGTGACGATGTGGATTCAGCACTAAATTACCTTATAAATACCTAAAACTAGAAATGGATTTGAAGTGGAATCATACCCCAGGGGAAAAAATTACATAAAAATTGTTGAGTGGGTCACAAAGAGGCAGTATGAATTTTCATACTACCTCTCCGTGACCCACTAAACTGCCATAGCCCGGTTATTTTACCGGGCCATGACAATTCAATGTTTGGAAAACACTGATCTAAACAATACAACATGACAATCATCGCCATCGACGTACGCTTGTTCACGACAAAGCTCATCACCATCCGCGTATAACAAATTTGAAGCACGTTTTCCTAATTAAATATCCATTACTTTATATGTTTTCTGTTCATTTTGTTTGAATAATAGCCGTGTGTAACGTGTATTTGATGGTAAATCAGCAGTAAATAAACAATCCCACAGAATAAGTACTTGTACTCACGTAACAATACTAGCGGTTTGTCTACGGATTTTTTGTTATCGAGTCCGTGGAGTGCGATCATGGTGAGCCATGGTGGTATTGGCGCTGGCCTTTCTGGATTTTCCTTAACCAACGTTTATTGGCATGGCAGTGAATATTCAAGAATGTAGAAGACTATATGAAAAGCAGAAGATAATTTATGGGAGTCACAGATACTCAATAAGTGGGTCTATCTCGATTATTATCAAAATTACAAAAATAACCCTTGTTAAAAATTTTGAATAGGTTCCGAATGGCAAATATCTTTGTTTGACGATAGGTACTTTGATAGGTTTTTTTAAATTATACATATAATATTATAAACGTAAACATAGAAAGTACTGTTGAAATTATACCTGATGTGGGAGAATGGTTTAAAAGGTAGGTATCAACAAAGTTCTATTGAATTCCGTAATGATTTGAAAATCTGTAGATTTCCACTGGATGCGAAAGGTTCTCCATTTTGCGGACCAGTCACATCATCATCTAATTCATATAATAAGTGAGTCCTTTCTGAGTAAACAACTTTGAAGATAGTAGTAGGACTAGTAGGTAAATTAAAAAGTAAAAAAATAAATTATTAGGTTTAAAGAAAAAAGTTCTATAGCAGAGACAGAGATCTTCGAAAAAAAACTTGATTTAAGAAAATAGATGCAATCAACATGATATAAAGCAGTTATTATAAATCTTATTTTAATAACATTTACAAATGTCATAAAACGTAAATGTTTGTTCACATAAATGTAGTAAGTAAGGATACCGTAATTACCTACTAACATCATATTTATATGTAATATGTTAATTGAGCCATAAAAATTGTTTATAATAAGCAAGTGTTAATTGCAATACCTTCAGTGCAGATGGGCAGAACGGAAACATTTACCTAACATAATAAGAATAATACAACATTATAGTCGTCAACGCACTTACTCTTGGAACCAGTGTTGAACTAGTAATAGCAGAGTAGAATTGACCACATCCTGTGGGATAAACCCTGAGGGGCTTAACATTAAGCAAGTCTAGAACGGGATGACCTGTGTATTGATGAAGGGTTATGAAAACATGGGGGAGTAGATAATTTATGATACGTCCAATTCTGTAGGTATGTTAATAAAATAGTTTACTTAAATTCGAGATCAGGAACGAGTTTCTGATGGAGAAAGACGCAGATATGTGAAAAGATTGTAAAACTATCTGAGACTGAGTTACCTGTAGATCAGAGGTCGCGAACTTTACAAAGTACCTAAACTTCTTAGTGAGCCACAGATGTATATCGTTTGTTATCGATTGTACCAACCAAGGGAAATCAAAGATGAAAGGCCAGCTAATCAAACTCAAGCTATTTACACAAGTGCAGTATGGATCGTGTTGCAGTGTGCACTAACGCAACTGAGTAATCGATATTGCAGCAGATAGAAATCGATCTTACTACGCCGCTAATCTTAGAAACACTGTTAGGTTAATCCGTAGTTCGATTAGTTTCAAATGGATCACAAAACATGAACTATGTGGCTCTAATCACAGACTAATTTGTTTCTAATTTTATGTTTTATAGATTACATTATACATATAGATGGAACGATGTTTATAATATAGCTAATAATAATAATAGTTCCTTCTCCTGCCGTATCCTGTTCAAGAGTATCTATTCGGTATTATTCTTATCTTTCATTGCTAAATCCAATAATGGGTTTTATAACATTCCGTAATAAATCCTCTCAAAAGGACTTATTCTTATTGGATCTGTGCCTCCAAACAAGCCCCTCAAATGATTGAATGAAAAGAGCCGTTAACAGAAAGGGAACAGATTCTTTAAAAGAAAATATAAAAAGGATTTCCCTCATGAAGCTCACCATGTATTATCAAACTGTTTGGCTTATGCAATACATCCGAATTACGTTTGATCCAAATTTAAAACCGAATGATTAGAAGAGCAAGTTCATTCCACGAACTTGATCTATTTACTCTCGGGACCATACAACTCTAGGGACCCACCAGCACTACTAACGCCGTGTTGGCCCACACAACACTCAACTTACATTTACATAAGCACGAGTTCCGACGTCAGCCTACTTTTAATGAAAAATTATACCCGAGATAAATTCCGTGCTCATTTCTATGGTTGCGACATGTCGTGCTTCCTGTGATTTCGACATCGTCATTTAGAATGCATTGACATTTCTTTAAATGAAATGCCTGATCTGCTTTTAAGTTTTATTTACAGTAGTGTCAAGGTGACTTTAGTTATTATAAATCAAAGACTAACTCATACATTTTATTTTAAGTCCTGGCCTGCAGATTAATTCTGATTTTATCTTGATGACTGTGTTTGTGAAATGATGAAATACAGGTTTAAATCTGTGTAATTTTAAGTTTTATGAATACCTAAGTAGGTATATGATAAGCTTTGACACTTTTCACAGCGCCTGGTCCAAACACTTCATCGTCTATTGTTATAATGCCATGATGTTGAATATTTTGAAATAATATTATAGAACCTGGGTAATCGATGAAGACAATGGCACACTATATTTTCATCGACATCTATAAGGTCACCATCTTGCTATGAGTAAGTACCTACGCTTGGTCTATATGTACATAGGTATATTTAATTGATTCTAAGGTTTATTTTTTATTATTACTTTTTAGCTTTGATTGATTTATAAAACTGTAAAGTCTACATATGACGAAGATTTAAAAAGTAAAAAAGAAGCAAGTTATCACAGCACGGGTTACTCACGTAGAGAGCCAGCTACTGGCCGACATGTTTCGAAACGTTTCGAAAAGAAGCAAGTCTGCCCTTAATTTTGTATATTACACCAATTTAGAAAGAAATTTGACTACATTTATAAAACAAAGGGTCAAATTTAATCAAAGCTCTAATTTTCCTTTGCTATTTTAGATTTTTTTTAAATTGCCAACTTCATCGTCACCGGATACGTCTCTAGATTGGCAGCGTTATTCAAGTTCCAGTTTTGAGAATACGATATGCCAACCTTAGACCGGTTGGACACCGCAAGCGATCGGTTCCCGCGCATTCTTGCCGCGAGGTGAACAACCGGCGTGCACGTCGTCGTCCTTGGAGCCGGCTGCTCCTTTCTACCATAGGGTTGGCTGATACAACTATATAGTACCACATCATGGCAAGCGGTTACCGTAGCATAAGAGCATAAGTACGCTTGTAGCTCTACAGTTGCTAGATGCACGTTGATGACCCTGATAGATCATGATGAAAAGTCGTTCGACAGAAACTTTTACCACAGAGAGAGAGAATGCGTAAAAGTTACTATTAAAATCATCATCATCACTTATGCTGCAACAAGTTCAAAGCAGGATGTTAAGCTCTCCCAAAGCTTTCCAAATGGACCGATTGGGGAGGCCCCCTCCCCTCCCCGACAACCGACTGACATCTGCCAATTTTTATATCAAAGAAAAAAGAAGAATGGGAGATTATAAATTGCAAATTTTGACAGAAACCCGACAGAATATCAGCAGTCTTCCCCAGAGGTAAACAACCAATATTACACCATAAAAAAGTCAGACTTTTTGACCAATTTTAAGTAGAAATGACCAGCTAGTATTAGTGAGAGTTATTCCCATTCAGCTGACATCATTTAAGGTGTATAAATATTCTTAAATGATACATAGGTAGTTATTGCAAACTAGATTTTGATTATGTCCCTATCAATTGTAATAAAGTCTCTGGTTTAAGTATAGACTTATTTTCTGAATTATACATATTATTAGCATTATATAAAGATAGTATTGTTTTCCTAGCTGTCTGACAGCCCTAAGCCCCATAACGTTATACGGCTACAACTACGCTACAACACTCCATACATCTGACGACCAATATCAAGGGAGAACAAGTCTGTCATGAGCACTGGTTATCTTTACACCGTTAGATTATATTCATATTTAATATCTACGTCAATCATTTAGAGGGATGACAAACAAAGGGTTACTTTGTAAGCTAAGGAAATGTAGAGTTCATTAGCGATCTAAAAAGCAGTTTCTAAATGGGTCAATATAGTTTTATTTTTCATCATTAGAAACTCTACATTTAGAGGGAGACGTAAGAAGCTAGAGGACATAAGGTTGTAGTAGATGATTTGTTTAGGGACAGAATCTTAAATACCAAAGCTACTTAGGTATTTAGATTTGAAGCACGCTTTCGCCTCGTTTCACTCGTTTGCAAGAAAAATAGTAACATTCCAGTTTCTATAGGTACCTACATGTTTTTCATTCTATAGATATTTGATTGATTGACGACCTCCGTGGCGTAATGGTCAACACGCTAGTCCGCCAATCCGAAAGTTCTGGGTTCGATCTCCAGCTAGGGCAAATTGAAAAATGGCCTTTTCAAATTGTCCTGGGTCTTGGATGTTTAAAATATAGTATCGTTGGGTTAGTATCCCATAACACAAACTTAAGCTTACTTTGGGGCAAGCTCAATCGGTGTGATTTGTGTCCTTATATATTTATTTATTTATTTAAAAAAAAGATATCGGTGTACTCTGAAATATGCAATCGACGATCAATATCATAGTTAAATTTTATGGACTACTAAATATTATTTCCAGAAAATATTCTTCAATGTTAGGCGTATAAAGTAGAAGGTAGGTGTAACGGAAATGTCATTTCGCATTTCCTAGTTTTTAAGATAATTATGTCTTGTATTTATTTATTTTGTGCATTAAAGGGTAAAATAATATTGTATTGTAAACATTAAATACTTATACAATTTTGTAGCTTAAACTAGCAAACTTATTTTTGAACTGTGATTTTAGTATATTACTATTTATGTACACAAGAATTGAATAGAACAGAACGACAACGTTCATATGAGTCGATTTGCAAGCACGGCGCACCACACGACATACAACACAGTGGTAAAGTAAGCCAGAATAAAACAGTACCAGTTAGAACTGTTCGTTCATCAAAAACCTGATAAATTATAAAAAGTCTTTGTTTTAAGGGAACAGGTACACCGTTTTAATAGTTGGTAGGGTTTCGAAGAAAAGACAGCAAATTTTGCTTTCATTCATATGTTTCTTTTGTTTTTGTAGTAGTTTTAATGTAGTAAAAATTGTACCTAAGAAAGCAATTAAAACAGAACACCATATGTTTGTTTATTTTCAGATTTAAAACAATCCCGATATTCAAGTGATTGGATAATAGTTAACTTATTTACAAGCATGTGTCACTGAACTGGCCTCTTTAACTCGACCAATTTAAACTTTTTATCTCACGCACGGCGTACTACATCAAGCATGGCGTTGTATGAGCAGCGTTTAGCATATTTAGGTGTAACCTATTTCGCAGGTACTAATTAATGAGTATTATTACCTCTATTTACCATTATCTCTCACACGTGTTTAAATATCGTACGCTACTTTTAAAAAATCACTTTAGTATTCAAACTAAACTTATGATCTTTTTCTGAAGTAGGCAGGTACGCACTGTTTACCATTTTCAAATTTTTATTTAACTGCTCCTGTTAGTTTCTTATTGAAGATGTTTGAGGCAAATTCTGGAATTTCTTTTTGTTGAAATATTTTCTTTTAAAGATTTAATCCGATAATATTTCCTTCATGCATTTTAATAATAATTCACAGTTTTCTGTCAAATTATTTATTATACTAATTGCTAGTGAGATATATTTATTCATAAGTAGACATTAATAATACACATTAATACGAGTGGGTCCTCAATTTGCTTTTCGATTTTGGAAAAAAACCTTCCAAATATTTACGAATTGACTAAGTATGATCGTTATCAATAACTAACATACATCGACTGGTCTATTTACTTATGATAAGAATATATATTCCCTTTTAAAAAATTCTTCACTGTGGAAGGTGATCAATGACACGGATCATTTATTGTTTCAGTAACATTGTATCATGTACTTCTAGGTACTACGGTACCCAAAAAGTTGCCCTGTGTGAGTTTGGGTTATCGTAAACTTGCCACATAGTTAATTCGTCACGTTTTTAAAACTCCATACATTCAAAGTTAATTCGTCACATGCATAAAAAGTATTAGTTAACTCGTCACAGGTAGGTATGCGTTATAGTTAATTTGCCACAATTAGCAAAGTACCGACAGCAAGCAAAGTGATTTATTTATTTAGTGGTTTAAATCTACGCTAATATGGAAAAATGCCGAAGAGTTTGTTTATTTGGTTTTATGACATGACGACAGGTTAGATTTACAAAAAAAACCACTCTTGTAAAGATGAAGGTATGTACCATGGGCGGAACTGAAGCGGACAACAAGTTAAATACATTTATTTACTACAAATGTCTAAAGTATTCAACTACATACAGGGGTTTATTTATTTGAATTTAATGATGGCCAAATTATATAATTTAATTTTCTATATTACTCAATTTTATTTTTCTATTGTCATGTGATCTATGTATTGGAATGCAATGTATGAATTATTATTGAATAAATTAATGATCAGTTGATCAATTCAAATAGGACATCATTTTTTTTTAGCTGCAAAATGTTGATAGTTATCTTGAGTTCATTCATACCCTAGGAGGTTGTTGGTGCTTTTTAAATAATCCTTTATATGAGGATGAGAAAATTTACAATCAGACAGCTAGGTAGCACTCCTGCACATGCTTTTATCTCTCTCGCTCGCTGCAACTATCTCTTTCTAAATGTAACAACTAACCCTTTCGGTCAATGCATTCTTGTTATCAGTCCAGTGACTCACATGACCTTGCGAGAGGGTGGTGACGTGTTTTGCAAAATTACTGTGCAATTTTAAATGTTGTAATTTGTGCATCTTTGAAAAAATGGATAATCAGCCGGGAACAAGTACGGGAGGACATGGTGTAAGTATTTTTAAATTTAATTCTATACAAAAAAAAATATGTGCTATTTGTTTATTATTTTATCTCTCAAATGCTCTTATATAAAAGGAGTTCGATTTTAATAACAGTTATTAAACAATGATTTTATTTAATTTAACTTTAGATAGCCTATGGTTTTAAAACAAAATTAATACTTAACTGACCCCTCATTATTTTCACAGCAATGTCAATTTAATCAAGTGTTTATTTAATTGATTCTAGTAATTATAATCTGCAAGTTAAACTGCACTAGAAAATATCTAATACGAACTATTAATTATAATTGAATAAATATTTGAATAAAAGAGTCACATTTCTTATTTTATTTATTAGCAAAGGTACAGTTTAAAACTTTAGATATAATTTTAAATCATACCGTTTTATGCTGCTTGTCTTAACTAGACATGACGCATGACAAACTTTAAACAAAATGGCCGACGGCTCAGACGCCAGCGGTGGTGTGGTTAATCATACATTGTGAAATTTGACATGTATTATGCTTATTGTTTTCTGTAGACAAACACAGTTACAAATTTCTATACTATACCCGTTTAGTTTTAAAGCATGTAGTAATTTTTATGGTGATTTTATAAAATGCTGACTATTTCCCGTGACTTCAATTGCGTAATTTATTTCCGTTGTTGTTAAGAGTAAAGAGTATTCTTATATTGAAAGAGTTATCAAATTCCGTCCAGTAGCTTTTTTTTCCTCTTTATAGTATTAAGTATAGATAAATTTATGATACTATTTCAACACCTTTTCAGGTCACATTTACGAAAACTGAAAGGGGACGGAGAATGCTTGTGAGAGGTGGTTATATGTACACCTTTCATCGGGAAACTAAGCTTGGAACTGTTTGGAGATGTACGAATCGTGCATGCAGTGCAAGTATAAAAATTTCGGAGAATCATAGCGTTCGAGTATTGCATGAAGCGGCTCATAAGTGTAAACCAAATGTAGTGAAAACAGAGATTATCAAGACAAAGAATCTTTGTAAAGAAGCAGCAGCAAACACCAGCACACCTATGCCTCAACTATTTGAAGAAGTTTTTCAACCAAAAAAAGACGCGGGTTACGATTTATTAAGTGCCTTACCGAAATTTAAACACTTTTCAAGATCACTTTATATCGTAAGGAATCGTGAATTAAACGTACCCAAAACACATTTTGCTAAATGTGAAGATGTAATAATCCCGTTCAAATATACAGATTGTTTTTTATTATTTGACGACGACAGTGATCCTGAGAACAGAATAATAGCTTTCTGTACTGAGACAGCTCGTGAAGCTGTAAGAAATATTCGAACATATTTTTCGGATGGAACTTTTTCAAGCTGCTGTAAACCATTTTATCAGCTTTACTGCATACATGGTGATGTGAGAAGTGACGAAAACTTTACAAACGTAGTTCCTCTCATATACGTTCTAATGCCTAATAAGCAAGAACGGTCTTATGAGCGACTTTTTATTGCTCTCAAGAAAAATTTGCCATATTGGAACCCGGTGACAATGATTGTCGATTTTGAAATTGCAGTCATCAACGTCATAAAAAAAATGTTTCCACATATTAAACTACAAGGATGTAACTTCCACTTCAAACAAGCATTGGCTAAAAAAGCTCACGCCTTAAATATGAACAGCATCAACGAAAAGAGACACTTGGCTTTGTGTGCTGCATTGGCGCATGTAAAGCTAGAAGACATTGAAGACGGTTGGTTGTGGATTATGGAAGATGCGCCACAGAGTGAAACAGTAACAACATTTAATGATTATTTCGTATCCCAGTGGTTAGAAAATAAAAATATACAATTTATTTGGAATATACATGGTTCTCGTCATAGGACAATAAATCTCGCAGAAGCATGGCATAAGCGTTTGAACAATATGATGCCTCAAAAAAAACCTAGAATGCTTCAGTTTCTGGAAACACTCAAAAAGGAAGCTGATTATGTAGATACTAAAATAAAAAAATTGAATCTAGCCATACCATCAAACTTAAGAACGCGCAGGTCAATTGCATATGACAGGGAGTTAAAAACTCTTTTAGAAAATTATAATAACATGCCCCTGTCTGAATTTATATTGAAAATTTCTTATATGCAGCATTTTAAAGAAATGTAACATGGATGTAGTTAATTCTACATTTAAGATTTAAATTAATAATTTTAATGTATGATTTCAAAGGAAAACTAATGTTTAAACAAAAAGCAATATCTTTACTTTATATAATAAAAGTTCTTTTTACTATTGTTTTATTGTAGGTTGTTCTAATTTGTTACATAGATGTAGTTAATCCTATACTTAAGTTTTAAATTACGACTTTAATCTTTGATTTTAGGGGAAGGCAAGTGATGAATTATGACAAAAAATACTGTGATTTTATCTGTGATTCATTAAGTAGATATATTTTGTTTTTTTTTTTTTATGTTATACACGTAAGGTATATCAATTAGGTAGGTAGGTAGTAGGTAGGTTGTGCATGTTACCTAGGCAAATCAGCCGCTTTCTATTTATAAAGAGAACTGTGATTTTTACAAATTGTTACATAATATTTTAAATAAAACAGCTGTAAATTTTGAGGACCTTCCTAGAAATTAACAGCAAATTTATTTTTGTTTGCTTCTTCTTTGGTTATATTTGTACGTAATATTTAAGTAAATCATTCAGATAGAACTATGATTTTTGTAATAGATGTAGGTAAGGTTAATATCCCAAAACTGTGATGAAAGAAATAAATGTTGTTATTTAAATTTTTGTTTAAT
Source organism: Acrobasis suavella (assembly GCA_943193695.1). Classification (NCBI taxonomy): domain Eukaryota; kingdom Metazoa; phylum Arthropoda; class Insecta; order Lepidoptera; family Pyralidae; genus Acrobasis; species Acrobasis suavella. Next base: position 40,866,315 of record OW971928.1, read on the forward strand.
TTTCTTGCTGTCTCTCTCTCTCATCTGAGCGCTTTCCCGGTTGCATCCTCAGCTGCTGTGCCTCGGAGCCCGGGGTCCGCTTTTTCTTGCTGTCTGTACAAAAATAATCAGTGTGACGAATTTACTATACTAAATATTAGACTGTGACGAATTAACTATAAAAAAATAAAAGTGTGGCAAGTTTACGCATACTTTTTTTCGTGACGAATTAACTTTGTGGCAAGTTTACGATAACCCGTGAGTTTAACCTTCCTCTATGCACAGATAGAAACATTATCGAGTATTCACAGAAGCAGTAACGGTCGGCAGACCATGAAAAGATAACAAAGCTGTTTCGAGGACTGTTCAGTCGTTGGCATGCTGTTACAAAACATCAAGGCTACGGAAGGACAACTCTTTTACGATCACGAACACGAAAACGTGTCACATTTTTCTCATTAGCTATAATAACTTAATATAAAAAATATGGTTGACTGGGAGAGAACTCTATTAGCGTTAAGTCCGCCCATTGTAAACAATTGTATATATTGGATCAATAAAGTTTTACAAATCCAATTTCCGATACCACCGAACCAATGACCGATAGTCGAAAAGAAGAAGTTGCGTACTATGGCCGTAATTTCACCCAACTTACAAAGAATGAAACTTTTAGGTAAATAACATGCCAACATCCCTTGCGTCTTTCAAATTCGAAATGTTTTGTTATTAGTGTGGTTACTTTAAGATGCACATTTTGTAAGCTGTAACAAAAAGAAAAACAAATTGCGGATACGCAGATCAGACATAAAATCGTTGTTCACCTCAAATTTCAAAAGTAAGTGAATGGCCTCAAAATGCAAATTATAGATGTAGAGAGACCGTCCAATGATGTCACGAATCTGAACGTCCAATCCTAATCAAGTAGGAATGCCATATTATATTAGTGTGTCACCTAGGCGTTCCTAGCAAATCGTGCATGCGAAGGGTCGTATTTGTTAATAAACTTAATTTACCGTTGTCCACTTACGGTGTGGTGTAGAGTTACATTGTACGTTACAGTACGGAACTCCACACAAAAAGTAAAAACTGGCGGAGTTCACTAAACCAAAAACAATAGGACGACCACAACCGAACGGTACGTGAGTTCTAGTAGGTACCTATTCTCTGACGGTACCTTTGTTAAGTTCCTATATTTTTTTCTTCCTGAACAACATTTAACCTTTTTTGACCAAAAACGGCTGTAGTTTCCTCTTTGTAGCAAAAATGTATTTTGTTATGCGTGATACTAAATCATGTACAACTTCGGTCAAAACATATTTATATTAAGTATATGCAAGTTCATAATCAGACCCTCGCCCCGCCTCCGCTTATGAAAAAGAGGTATGGAGTAACAAAAACTTGAATCCACGTGGCACATAAAAAGTTCACTATACGAATATTGGCATGATGTGTCGAATCGTGCACGAACTTATTGTCAGTATATCAAAATGGAATTTAACTGCCAAGTCCAATGGTCTTGAGCATTAATGCATACTTTTTAAGATATGCTTGTTATCAGACCATCATCTGTCTTCTTCTTCTTCTTAGCGTGTCGATGAGTTATTTCCCCTATGTTTAATCAGCCCAGTAGTGGGCCACTTCGACGGCTTTATCGTTAGCCTTAAGTAAATCATCCAGGTTGCGGGTGGTAGGGCAACCGGAACAGGAAAGTAGATGCGCCATAGCTTGTGGGTCGGAACCACACACGCGCACGTTCCGTGAGCTATGAATTACTTTCCACCTAGACAAAATCTTCCCCCAACAACCTACTTGAGTTCGCAGTCTACTAAGCGACATCCAAGCAGACCAGGGCAGATCACGCCCAGGTGTCAACTCTTCTTTTAGATTAATATCGTTAGGCACAGTGTGGTCTCTTTCCCAGAGTTTTATTCTGGCCTCTTCGATGTTGCAGTCCAGCGCCTTTGTATTCCATAAGAAACTTTGTATTCCATAATTTGAGTCGCTGTGTCATACTGGTGGAGTGGGTGTCGGGAATCTAGCTGTCGCAGAGGAGCCACTTGTGCCGCTGAACGTGGAAAGCAAGAGCTAAATTGCCAACATCATCTGTAACCCATACGTTTATGTAATCGCTATAGCACTAAAAATACCGTATGATAGTTTACACTGATTATGAATGTTTATTCTCGCAATAGAAATGGACGACTTTAAATGAAGTCTCCTCCTTGAAATAAATCCTTTCTATTGCTACTACTATTGTATAGTACATTTTGGTAAGATTAATTAAAGTGTTTAGTTTCGCATTGACGTTTTAGAAATAACCCAAACCATCAATCAAAATATTGAATCAAATTTAATTAAGAGCACACCCGGATGACAGTCAGAAACTAGCCGTTACCACATCTAATTGATTAATTTATTTACGACACATTACATAATTAAAGGAAATCGATTTTAATACACATTTCACTACATAAGTTTATGTAACTTGGGTGTGCAGAGTTTCGTTCATTTATTGTACAACTATGTCGTTGTGAGGATGTCATTGTGCTGAGTTCAAACACATCTCAAAATATTTTTACGTCTTACTATTGTCACAAAATTATTGTACTAACGTACTGCTATTGTTTTATAATATTTTGACTTTCTGTTCTATAACCTGATTGATATTATGACATTGTACTATAAGAGTACAATGTCATAATAATCAATATCAATCAGGACCTTTTTTATCCGAGTGAATTTTGAAAGTAATGGGTTCAGTTAGGAGCTCGGGGTCCACTCGTTTTTTTCTTCATTTTACACGTTTTTCGGGATACTTTGTTGTTATCTCCGTTGACGGAATACCAAACGTGTACATCTGTTCCTATCGGTACCAAGGTTGTAATTAGAATTCAACACTCATTTTATGCGGCTATCAGTAAAATAGTTCAGTTTTGTACCTACATAATTAGGTATGTGTATAGGCATGTAAATATCTTAAATACATTCTCATTTTGTCAATAACAGCTAGGTTGTCTACATGGCAAGGCATATTTATTCCGTAGAACTTGTCATTAATTAGTATGATCTTTTTAGTTTTTTGAGCCGTGCAGTTTTCGGTAAAGTAGAATAGGACCACTCCAAGTCTTCCCGTGGATATCGTAGTAGGCGACGAAATACAAGCTAAACAAAGAAAAACATAAGCCAAATCTCTCCAACCTATCTCGCGGCTCTGGCCAGCGTGGAAAGTGCAGGCTAAATCGTCTGGCTGCTGTGAACCTAAAATAATCGGATTAGGATGATGATCCTTTTTTTGCTAGCCCTGTCGTTTAACTAGTGAGGGAGTGACTCTCTCTTCGCCAGTTATTCTCGATTGTCAATTTTTATTAAGTATTAAAAAGCACTACATTATATTTTGCATTGCCACTACCATTACTTAAAGTCAATGTCACTTCAATAACTTGCAAAATTTCTCCCATCCATTCAGTTTTTTTTTTTCCTATTATGATATTTTAAGTGCACCAACGCATTTTTCGCCTATACACCAGCACCAGACTAAGGCTACAATCTAAGTCTGTTGGTACGGTAGGGTAAATGCGTGCGGAAACCGTCACTACACCCGGCATAATACGGCCGTGGGAGGAGACCGTGATATTGGATTGTGAACGCATTCTCGCCGAGCCTCCGTGACGTCACTGGGGGCCCAAACACACAGACTACTAGAAACGTATGTACTTACCTACGTTACGAGAACGTCTGCCTCTCATGGCTGAAGTGCTCTTGTCCTATCGAATAACCGAGGTACTTAATTCATTATTATTTCCAGTTACTACTGGTAGGTCTGTGGAGACAAGCTCCATTCTAATATCTTTGGCTTATCTCAAGCCAGTGAGTTGGCCTGAGTTCCAACTAGTAGATTTCTCCAAATTAAACACAAGATCATGAACAGTTCCGTCTATTGGTTAACACGGCCGGCCGACGGCCTTTGAGAAGGGCACTATAGCATGTGCGCGTTGCTCTTTGATTCCGTCAGAGAAACTTTCCCACTCGATTCAGCAACATGGACTAAATAAATTTATTTTTTCATAGATACTTTGGTTTTTTCCAAAGGTGTATCTCAGAGACAGATATGCTCTCAGTACAGTATAGTTATTATTTCATAAAATGTTGGTTAATTCTTGATGAGACGAGATGTATAGACTCGATAGCTCATGTAATTTATAAAAATAGTGTTACTATACCTTACTCGTAAAAGTTTGGAGTAAAAAGTTATGTTTATTAAAATAACCTTAAAACTGTATCAATAAACTCTTTTTGCCGACTCTATAATAGTTGAAGTTGAATATGTATTATTATTAATTATGAATTAGAATCGATTAGCTTTATAATATCGAAATGGTGAAGGTACGTAAACAACCCTTTTAATTAAACTGATTAGGAATTTGTAAAAAAAAAAGATATACTCGAGATAGCGTTTATGTTAAGGATTGGTATCCAGGCCCATGAAATAATTCTTAAAAATGTGTCAAGGAGTTGACAAGTGACACGAGAAGTCAACAAGCAAGTAAATGAGCCAGACAAAGAGCGAAAATAATTATTTTAGTTTCAGATAATCTGACATAAAACCCATCTTGTGGCCCGTTATGAGAATACTTTATACCTAAATAATAAAAATTATTGATTATTAATTCATGTGTATGTTTTTTTGTAATAATTGATGTCTATATTCGCATTCGCATTCGCATTAGCATTAACATTAACATTAGCATTTGCATTTGCATTTGCATTTGCATTTGCATTTGCATTTGCATTCGCATTCGCATTCGCATTCATATTCGCATTCGCATTCGCACATGCGCAACCAAAACATTCGTACTCGCATTCGCAAATGTAGAAAATTTGACACACTTTACATCCCATGTCAGTAGTGAACTCTGACAGTCAGTTCCCTTCTTCACTGCGTTTTTGTATTTATTGCTTATTTTTACTCAACTGCTAAAATAATGTAATATCTTTTTTGTTAAGGTCGAAAGGTAACAGTGGTTGTAAATGTTAGTTCATATAAATTTAATAATGGTAATAGTAAATTAAATTAACCACGTCATAATAAAGTATAGTCAATTTATTTGATTCGTTGGCATGCTTGTTTCAAAGGCAGCATCAGTTTTTACAAAGAAAATCGCGACCTTTGTGGCGCGCCGGCGCCATGCTCACTATTTTAGCAAATTAACCACCTATAAAGAGTATCAATAGTAATATAGGAAAATACTCAGTAAATACAAAAACGCAATGTAAGTAAGTACATTGTACATCAAAAATGCAATGGAGTGAACTGTCAAGCAAGACCTTGTTATTATTTGTCAGTTAACCAAGTTTGCCAAGGTTCTGTCGCAGTTCTGTCGATATAAAGACATTTTTCAACCGTTTTTACTTTGAAAAAAAAAAACATTTACTTTAAAATTAAAATGCAAGTTATTAAAACAAACTTATTGCCTTAAAATATACGTCTTAAAATAATAAATGAAGTGTGCAAAATTCAACACCAAATACTTCCTCTCAGGCCGGGTATTCATATCCGCATTATTCCTTAGTATTTGAATGACAAACCCGAGTAATAGCTGAAATAATGAAGCCATTTTCTTAAAGTTATATTCTATGAATACATGAAATTAGTATTTTATGAAAAAGTTGTATAAGAAGGGGCAAATAATGCGAGTGGCGCAGGTTACGATGCGAGATTTCGCAAGTATCGTAAGAGAAGCAATCGAGCATTTTTGACAAACTTATACCTACAACGTTACATACAATATATTTTTTACGACTACCAATATTTACTAAATAAAATATAAGAATAAACAAAGAAAAATATAAATATATTTGACATACTCGTATGTTTGGTAGATAGGTACCTATACATGGTAACTTTTTTTTAATTGACGTCTCCCTAGACACTATGTAAAAAAACGTTTTTTTTATGTTGGCAGTATGGTAGATCTAAAGAAAAAAGTTCTTGGTCTATGAAATTACGACACAGACTTTCCAGAAATAGACTATTAATGTTATTATATTAGTGTTCGGGACTATTTGAAACACAAATATGTACAGGAGTAGAAAAAAATATTAAAGGTGTTGAAATACCTTTCTTTGGATAATTTCCATGAGCATTTTAGTACTGGGAAACAAATTACATTAAAGCAATAGAAAATACATAAAAAAGTAACGTAGTGACACAATTAGATATCTAATCACTATAATGATGAAATGATTGCACGTAATAAGTATAACTGTCCCAATAGATAATAAAATAGCACAACGTAACCATTGTCCAGCTAATTACAAATTGATTGACCACGTGTTAAGGGTAATCCACCTTGCAATAGATTGAGACAAATATGCAATAGGTATTTCGAAGCAACTGTCTCACAATTTGATTTTGGATCAAAACCGAACGGAAAATGTAAGACAATTTATGCAAACAGGGCTAAAATTTATGTATTTATTCGACTTTACTCAGTGATGTCTTGTCAACCAAACCAACACAATAATGTAGGGAATGATAAGTTGTGATGAAATATGAGTTGTTTGCTGGAATCGTCAAGAGAGGAATCAAATATATTAGGAATTTTTGATATTATAATATTTTACACATAAGAGATTTTTGTCTTGACTTAAGAATATATGACTGTTTACATTCTAATATTTGTAAGACAAAAAATATCCGTTAGTATGACTTTGATCCGATTAATAAGAATTAGTAGTACTGATACTAAAAGTATGGCTCTAAAGTACGACCTCACTAATCAGTTGACAATCGTTTTTCAACACGTGAGGATTATCTTCAAAACATTTCCGTAGGTGACAATAGCCAATTGGTCCTATCCTAATCCGAAGAACTAGAAACTAATCCTCGATGCCTTGCATGTGCTGAATTCTAGAGTATCCTCCATACCGTGTTACTTCCCGAACTAAAACTAACGACACCTCGTACAGCCTCTTGTATGATTTGATTTGGTTCATGTTCGAACTTCAAAATTATTTGGTCTCCATAACAGAAGCATCATCAACAATAGGACATTTATCACTGTTAACCTATATCAGAGGTTCCCAAACTTATTTTGTCAAACGCCCACTTTAAAAAATCTGTTATTTTGTAGCGCCCCCCATTTTTTTCACCATAAAAACCTGAATCACATATTTGTCTTGCCTGTAGTTTAATTCAACCTATATTCTAAACTAGACTTTTTCACAAGAGAGAGCAATAATAATACATACACCAGTACATTAGAGTATCTTTTATAAAAAATAACAATAATCAACATTGTTAATTTTAAATAAAAAAATAGCAATAATAATACAATTTTACAATATAAAGAGTATCGGAAGTGCGAAACTTTAAAACACAAAATTTTTTCAGTGTTTGATTCCTTTAACGATATAAATAGCGTTGTGAACGCATTAAAATAATAAATATTAATTACATTTTTAGTTTATATTTGTACAATAAAAAAGGATATAAATATGAACTAATAAATGGATGTTGTGTAGTAGGAGGATTTTAATTTCAGTTAATTTTAAAATATGAAATAGCTGAAGTTATAAATCACTCATTGCTTAAATCACATCAGCGCCCCCCAACTTTATTCTGGGCCCGTTACCGCCCCCCTTAAAGCCTCCAGCGCCCACAAGGGGGCGTTATCGCCCACTTTGGGAAAGACTGACCTATATCCATACGTAGCTCATATTAGATCTCAAACAGTGCAAGACCGTGGGAGAATAAAAATCGCAACAAGTAAGATTAAAAGTATAATTACGGAAACTGTGTGTGATTACTTCACAACTATCGCGCAGGCTATCACATTTAACTATAATCTAATGCCAGTAGTCTGTTTGTCAGATAACATCAAAACAGAAGATCGTGAGAGAAGAAAGTCTTTGTTGGAGGTAAATGGGTAGTCGAGACGTCATCTTACGCTGGGGAGCGCGCGTGCCCACTTGTGAAATTGCGATTTCGAGAGCTGATAACCCCTATTTTCCAGCAATGAACACAGACGAGATCATTTTCGAGTGTCTGTTACTCGTGTTCGTACGTGTTAACGGTATAATTACTGGTAGTGACATCACTATAAGTAGAGAAGGAAAGACGTTCAAAAACGCTTCGTCAATCAAAAGGTTACGAAGATTCAGCAACCAGCTTCGTCAAAAAGGGTATAAAACGTATTACGCGTACTTTGCTTACGTAAAATGTGATGGATACGTTTCAATGTTGCCTTCTTTGGTAGTACAGTTTCCAATACTGGTATCAAATTATAATAAACCTTTTTTATTTAAAGCCTTGTTTTGGATGGGTCATTCTTAGGTCTCTTCTTGTCATTGACTCTCTACATTTACCTCGGTCCTTCTTACAACCAATACAAATCTTAATTATGATAAGAGCAAACTACTTATAGTCACAGTTTTACGATTATGGTTTATTTAACTGTGCAATAATACTTAACAGTGCAAAGTACATATACGAGAGGTTTTGTTACAGAAATTCACATCAGTACTAAAATGTATTATTCAGATATTAAAATGTTACTGCAAAATAATCATGTTGCATACAATAAAAATCTATCAGCTCCGCTCGAGGACAGGATAACAGTGGAATGTTGAACACTAGCTTAATATTGTGTTCAATATTAAGTCTAGAATTCTCAGAACTTCGATCGTTATTCGGCATCGTATTTCATTTTAGTTATTGAATTCCGTTCCGCGTATTAGTTGAATAAATTGATCTTTATATAATTAAATATTTCAATTTTATATTTTTCTATATACATATTTCTTATCATATTACACTTAAGGAGCTCGATGGCATACTCTGCACTTGGATCGGTGACCACAAATGGCAATAAAAAATTCTCGAGCTCATCTGTGATTACTGATTAGGAAAGCTCATTAAGCCGTTGGTCCCGACTGTCAACATTATTGTATAGTTATCATCAAATTATGTCCGATGCTTTTAGGCAGTTTAAAACATGTGACACCATTTTCAGCCACATACACAGACATAAAACACACAAACGTGAAACTAAAAGCTCAAAACGAGACGTTAAGAGGGAATTTTAGGGGTCCAGTGCTGCCTTCATTTGAAATAAATCATTTTAAAGGAAACGGAGATATCATTTAAAATTTTGTCTTGATAAGACCCTAGATAACCGGTTTCTACGACCGAAAGTGGCCGTTTTTCGATAATGTGTATCGAAAAACGGCCACTTTCGGTTAATGTGCATAGAAAAGCTTCACGTTCTCACTGTAAACTGTAAATCGTAGTTCAAAAATAGTTTAAAGAGTTATCTAGGGTCTTTCAAATGATTTATTTCAAATGGGGGCAGCACAGGACCCCGAAAAATTCAGGCCGCCCCTAAGATGAATTCACGTCGTCCTCTTTCTAGGAGACAATGAAAAGTACCTACAGTTTATTCTAATTTGTTGAGAATTTGTAAATTTTTGAGCATATACATATACTAAGTAAATTCTAGTAATTTTCAGCCTACCAGCATGTCATATTTTATGTCAATAAATTATCTAAGATTATCTGCTAATTAAATATCCTACCGACCTCAATCAGTTTCATGATATTGTCTACCTATAACTAAAGTTTTAAAGATACATATGTATGGATGGACGTATTGATAGCAAGTATGGCTTCTCAGAGGTCGTCGACCTAGATACCAACTCGATGCGATTACGTATCTCCTTTTTAGGCAATTGTGAGATAAATCGAAGCTACTTGATATTTTATTACCCGCTTATATTTTAGTTCGACTTATTCAATCATTATTAAATTAAGTCTCAGGCAGAAATCAGGATCCAGAACCCATTAGCCTAGAACAAAGAAGCAAGATTCAGAAATCGAACTACAAAAAACCGTACATAGGAACCAGAAAAATCAGTAAACAGAAACAGGAATTTGAATGCCAAAAACAGAAAACCCAGAAGCCAGAAGTGAAGACTGGCAAGACTAGTTAACTGAAGTCAGAAGACAGAAACCAGAAGGCTGCACTATTACGACAGTGTCAACAAATCTCTAATATTACAAAGAAGACCTGCAGAGCAACGCGACGGATACAAAACAACAAAGCAGTCTATTATCCTTCCAAGTATATATCACACACCAAGTATTATATCTATCCTCCCCATACTGATGTGATGCAAGTATTCGGTCGGTTCTCTCAACTCCCTCTCTCTCCCCTACTCATCGACTGCGATTATCTCCTACACTCCTTAATCCCTATCTACGAGTCCAACTAGTTTCTCGAGCCATGAGAGTGGTATAACGAGGTTTGGCGTCGCCATGTTCTAGAGACTGAAGACTATATACATGCTTTGGTCAGCAAGCGTGATGACGTACTCTCCAAGGTAGACCTCATTCACAAGCTCTTGCAGCGTAACTGCTGGCTGGACGGACTCAGAACAGAACAGAACAGAACTTATTCAATCATTATTAAATTGCTGTTATGACTTCATTTTAGGTAAACACATAGTTTCGGCTTTGCTCGGGTATGATTTATATGTGTATAACTTCCTGGTGAAAGACTGTACAAGTGCATTACGCATCAAAATAGTAGTAATAGTAGTTAGTGAAAACCGCATCAAAATAGGCCCTAAGTTTCTAAGTTAATGGCGAATAAAAAGACAGATAGTTAAACACCACGGAGGATATCAATTTATAATGCTTCAAAATAAAAATTATCTACTATTTGATGGTTTGGTACTACAAGCTCTTCACTTCTGGTACCAATCGCCAAAGCATAAACAGTTTATGGCTATCCGCGTCACTGTGTGAAATTTTCAGTTGCTCAAGACCCAAATGAAAAAAATAGAAAGTCTAAATAGTGTGAAAATAATTAATATTTACAAGTGCTTCCGTGAGCTGTAACATATCGCGAGTCACCCCGACCCGTGAAGTTTGCGGCAAAGCAGTTGCGTCATAATAAGGATAAAAAAAAAAGTTTTATTACTTTTTGAAAATTTTTCTCAATAGCTGAAATATGATATATTAAAAGTTGTCAACAGCCTTAATTCTGCCATAACGTAAAATTTCAAAAATCTAAATCGAAAAAAAATTCTATGTAATTTTCGAACCTTCTCACAAAATTTCACAAGAATCGGTTGGGTAATGCGACCTGTAGGCGAGAACTGCCGGAAAGACTGACAGACAACCGGACAGCCGAACAAAATCTTTTGGCCTATCTCGAAACTGAGACGCTTCGCTCGCTCGTTCAATTAACCTTTGATTAGGTATACATATTTACTGTAAAACTCAAACTAGGGTTTAAGTGTGCTACTGCACCAAAATAGCGGACCATTTGGCACGAAGTAAGAATCCAAGATATGCGTCCTTGTACTATTTTCTAAACAAGTGTGCGATGAACTGTGTTATTTGTTAATAATACGTTTTATCTATAGTCAATATACATTACGTGACCTGAATAAACCACGTGTTAAGGCTGATTTGATATCTACAAATTATCTTTGAAATGCCGAGTTTGAAATTTAAAGAAACATATTTACCAATTTAATACGTAATTTTAAGGAGCTGATAGTGGCATTCACGCTTGTGTTACCTTAAATCAGAATAGGTAAATCACTCATTCCTTTTTATAATTTGTTTAGAACTAAGCTAATAACTTTGAATAGTCGCTGTTTTTGTAGCAAAGTGAAACACCAATGACACATTTATAAAACTCCTACAATTTTAAAAGACTATCCAAGACATTTCATGGTCTACCTACGTGAAAACGTACAGTAAAATATAAATACATGTGATCTTAAATCCTTATAGTAGGATTATATAGCAGTTGCCACTCCTATTTGATAAAAAAATATTATTATAATAATTATTTCATGAATTTTTTCTGTTGCCTTCGCTCGAACATTTTTATTATCTTGACTGATTCAAATAAAAAAATAGCAATGATTCAAATAGTGAAAAGAGCTATAAATGAATAGTTAAAACAACTTAAACAAAACAACTATAAGGTAGTCAGAGTTTAACAAGCTCGCAGAAAATATTTCCTGCAGCTTTTGTAGTTAAATTTCGAACGTAAAGCTGTGCCAAAGCTCCCTGAGTTTGAAATTTCCGACAAGCTGGTAACAAGCTTACAGCCGCTCGGTTGGTTTTAAATCTAGATTGCCTTTTTCGGCTAATATATGTACTCCCACTACCAGTAATTATTAATAAAATTGCAAAATGCGATACACACTGTTATAGTTATTATTTTGGGCTAGGAAAGTAAGGAAAAAATATTATAATACGTAATTCATTTTAACCATAAAACAAACTTTATGAGGTAAGTATTTCTGAGAACTGACAAAATCTACTTGATTTTTTACTTCTTAGAGTAGGTAATAAACAAACTAATTTAATAACACAATGAAATATACTACTTACAATACAACTATACAACTATTATTGGTTATAACAATAACAATATTTGTAGAATGCGGGATTACTAGACCCAATGGTCAATACCATCTTCACAGAGTTTATTAACGTAGTTAAAGTGTACTGTTTACAATTATGTGTACGGACTAACCATCACATTATCATAACAACAAACAGCTTTACCGGCGCGCTGTATTGTTTTAAGTGACAACCCGGCTCTTCAAAGTAACATTATACTGAATTTACGAGGATTTGGTTAAACGACCGCGGCACGGTCACGGGTCAAACACTACCTGGTTTCGGCTTAACAAATTTGTAAGCTAAACCCAACCTGTCTTCAGTAGCTACTTAATTAACTGGATGGAAAGAATTACGAATTAGTTTCTAAATCATCTACCTATTTAGAAGAAAGTAAAGAATAGATTTTGATACACAATACACAAACTATTTTTAAAAAGCATTCTAGATGGCGAGAAAAATGGTCCAAAGACTGAAAGGTGAAATAATTCCATATTTCTCCGTAGCTATCTATGTAAGTAACATAGATAGCTATGGAGAAATATGGAAAGGAACTTTATCGGCAGTACCACCTATTTAATTTTCTCAATTTTCCACTTTTGAATTCTCTCGTGGACTTTCAAATTATGGTATACATATTTTCTTTTATAAAACGAAATCACACAGAACAGTGTTATTACAAAAATAACATCAATACGAAATTGCATTTACTGCATCGAAATTTCGGTGCAGAAACGAAAGCTTTTAGCAAAAATTCTTTTAAAGATACTTTTAACCGGGTTTCAGTTCAAATTGTCCGGAAATCGTGGAATCAAATTCGTGATTTTCTGGTATAAAATAATCAGAGTTATAGTAAGCTTAAAAGTTTTTAATGGCACACCAGTTCGGCCGCATTCTTGGCGGGTAAAGAGGTCGGTACTGAACTCTGGCTTTTAAAAGCATTAGGCTTATCTTGTAATGTGGACGGAGTAGTTTAAATATTTGTTCGTAAACAACCTCAGTGGGTGTGAGGCAAACAGTGCGAGATAATACTGTTGGTTGCGGGTCATGCAGACATGCAGGTGTTATGCAATGCGCAAGCTGCAGAGCCTATCGACCGGCCAACTTGCAAAGCCCGACGACTTTCTGAATCGCCTGTTGATTTATGTGGCAGAAATTTAATTTAGTTTCGGGACTTTGCTTTCTGGGAGTCTAATTTTTAACAAATTACGTGGAAGACAAATGTTATGCCGTGTTGTCGCCTTCGCTGAGCCCCGGCAGACGTAGTAGACCCAAAAATGCTGATATGCGTGCCAATGGTCTTAATACACATGGTCGCTAATTCACATGGTCTTAAGTATCCTTGTCTTGGACCAAGGATGCTCAAGACCATGCGAAGAGGAGAAGTATTTAAAAGCCATAAAGCCATAAAGCGGAGTCCGGAATCCAAGTAAGAGTATATATTATCCTTTTCTTCCGGAAATAGTTGGAAACAGACTGGAGTAACATAGGGTAGCCGAGTCATAAGAGAGGAGTGTCATAATGTTTGTGAATTGGTGAAAACAGGAATAAAAAACATACCAGCTAACTGTTTCCTTTGAAAAAGAATAACTAGGTTTTCTTCTATTTGTTCAGGAAATATACAAGCGCCGTCTATTTATGTTACTGAGTACTTTAAATACTGTACGAGCAAGTCGTACAATAAAATGCTACATCAGCCCAAGTGGTTCGATGCGCATTTTTACGTAATTTAAAGCAGTTCGCAATTAGCCGGCCATCAAGAGCGTCGCGCGTACTCACCTCATATCCCATCAATATCCATACTTAGTTAAATTAAGTTTCACAGAATATAGTTTCATTTCAGTTATCAGTGACTTTTATTATCATCTCATCAGTCTATACCGGGATCTTCCGGTACAAATACCTCAATTTATACAAACTGGTTTTTCACTCCGCAGCAAGAAAATGAATTCACGTCTCGAGTAGGATGTATGAGGAAAACTGCTTTGTTATGCCCTTTACCGTATTTAAATCTCAAGCAAGCCGTCTATGCCTACAACTAAAACATAGGAACATAAAAGTAAACAACAGCGGCATCTATCGTTTAAATATATTACAAAGAATGTTATTCTCGTATTCTTTGATGTAACTTGTCATGTTCGTTTACGGCTATTTATGTGCATTGAAAGTTTACCATTAGAAAAGTTTCGTTGAAATGAAACCTCAGAAGTGGATTTCTGTGAACTTTCCCGGTAAAACATTTGGAAAGTTTTGCATATTGAACAATAAAACAATGTCTGGGATCAAGTTGGTTTATTAATAGTATATTAATAAGTAAGTAATTATAATAAACAAAAGGGAAGATGCATACTTTCTTTTTCGTTGTGTTATGAAAAGAGTTCCTAAAAATAGGCACGTCCAAGAAAAAACTACCTTGCTAACCCATAATCTCTTTAAACTATAAAGGTTACAAAGTCACGTCCGCCTTCGGACGGCGTCTCGGAGCGCCTTAGAAAGACCGGACAGGACTAGGAGTGACGTCACTTATATCGCATTTTTAGGCGTGATGTAAGAACATTTGTTCGGGTGCTATGTCAAATACTGCGTTTACTGGATTGGCCTTATAACAAAAGTTGCTATATTTTTTTAGGAAATCCAAATTTAATATTATTTTTAAAATTTTCATTACTTCTAAAACTGTCTTATTCAATTAATTAAAAACCAGAATTAATGAATCGATAAAAAAATTGAATTGTGCTTAAAGGCTTGCTTGCTTTTTTACGTAAATGCTCACAAAATCAGAGACATTTATCCAAATCTACTTGTTAAGAGCGCGCATAAAGCTAAGAAAATATCAGATTCCACCCGCGCACTTTACACACCCCGCTTTCGTCCACCGCTTCAGCGAAGTCGCTACCACAAATAAGAAAGAATAAATTCTAACGGACAGATAGGCAACAAGCCTTCTAAACTTCATTTCATACTAACTAATGACATTACCCAGGACTCCATTGCGCTACCGTAGTATCGATATGTCACACATTGCGCTTTTTGATTTACTTTTAATTTTTGCTTGGCGCACCTGCTTTCTTGCCCCGGGAGCCCTACTACCTGACTATCCTGGACGACTTATATGTGATCGTGATGACGTCGTCAGAATAGCTCAATATTGGGCTGATAGAATATAAACCAATCGACGAGCAAAGTAGAAAAAAAAATTACCCGACTACAACTGATCATCCTCCGCCCACAATACCACACCTCACCCCATCTTTTTCCTAACCTTAACACTTTTGAAGTTATATCGGAAATGAAAAAAGGAATATTGAATATACGTATTTTTATTTAGTAAATTTTTTTTTAAATCTATGTTAATATGTCCTCAATGTTATTTTTATTTCCTTAAAATAATGACTCATTATGCTAATAAATTAAATTTAGAAAAATTACGCAAAACATACTCGCACTAAAACGACAGCCGCCATGATTGCGACGTCATACCTGTAGTAACAAATACTAGATTGCAAACTATTCATCCAATAATAAATGCACCATAAAGTGTGCGCCTATTGTTTTAAGGGGATAAATTAATATTTTAGGGTTCAGTGCTGCTCCCATTTGAAATAAATTATTTGAAAGGAAATGGAGATATTATTCAATGTTTTGTCTAGATAACCCTTTCAAACTATTTTATTAGTTATAAAAACAAAATGGCGACTCAAATATTTATTTTATTAGGTTTTAGTATTTGTTATCTGTGAAAATTTCAACTGTCTAGCTGTCACGGTTCATGAGATACATAGGATGCCTGATGAAGACAGCAAAGTCTTAGTAATAGGGTCCCGTTTTTACCCTTTGGGCACGGTACCCAAAAGAATAAATTAAGATAGGCACTTGTACCCAGAGCCGTAAAATAATTATAAAAAACGGCAGTCGACCTTTTTGATCACGTGACATACAGATAATACAAGTACGATTTTGTTTTTGTTTGTGTAAAAATAAATCATAAGCTTTTGTAAAAAATTAACACTGTTTTTGCGTTTCTAAAGTATAGACCATCTTAATAACATTATTTATCAATTTAATTTTGACCGACGAGAACGGCCTAGCAACATTATTTATGTTGTATGTACTGTTAAGCTCAAAGACCGAAAATGCTAAATGAGTGAAAAAATAGGCGACAACGCGTTGTGGCACTTGTGGCTAATGTCAAACAGCCACGACCACGACGACGCATTGTGGCAATCACGGATCGACCACAATGCATTATGGCCGTATTGATAAGGGCCACGTCGCGAATTGGAAATATAGGGAAGAAGGAAAACTGATCTGGGTGCGTGGTAACATAGATAGGTGACCACACTTTCACAGCTTTAGCAACCCACCATGAATCAAAAATTTGCCAGAAAACGTCATTTAAATCATTACACTCCTTCAGCAGTTGGGTAAAAATAAGCAATAAATAAAAAGTCGCAATGTATTACTATCTCTATGGGTTATTATTCTAAGATTATTACTATAGTGAACTGCTGACTTATGACAAGACCCTGTTATTATTTGACAGTTTATCAAAGAAATGGCCATTGCCCGTTTCTGACTGCTTTTCATTGCATGTTCGTTGTCTTATATGATCGCACATACATAGTATAGCCATAATAATCGGGTAAGTGCGAGTCGGATTGATATATCTGTCTGTGTGGTAAGTAAAACGAAGGTAAGTAAATAATATAACTGTTTATAATTGTGTGTTTTGTTTTTGGTGTGTGTAAGTGGCCAAAACTGAGTGTCAGAACTTTTGTGCTACTTAAAGGCATCTGACTTAGCTTGATGACTGCCATACAATAATATCAGTCGGGACTAAGGCTTATACGTGGTTTCTAAAGTACGAAATAGATCAAGAAATTTTTATGCCACCTTTGGTCACCCATGCAAATATATAAGTATCCATATATTTCTATAATATAATATGTATGCGCAAATCAGACGAACAATAAAAAAAATGTATTTACTTTGAGTGATACAAAGACAAAAAGAAGCTAAAGCAGCTCTGAATTACAAAATAATTAGAAATTATACACAAAAAGATCACACGGTCTTCCCTCATCTCCTTGAATCGAAACACGTGAGAAGTCAAAAGCATCAATTTGTTTTGCTTATACTACATCGAAGACGATGACGATACTTATGCATGTTAATCGATGTAACACAAATATAAGAAAAGTAAAATAACTAAACAGAAGAAATACATGCCTTCGACCATTAGCCATGAGTTTATTTTTTATCTTCTTATTCTTATACACGTATACGTATTCTCTTTTGGAGTGTTTCCTGTGATTGTTTTTTATTGCCATAATTTCGATGTCATATTTTCCTTGGTTGGAGCACAGAAGCACAGTCTTCTCGTCTCAATGGAGCGATCACGACTGATTGATGAAACAAAACATGCCCATTACCTCGGGTCATGTGCAACAAAACGAGAGCATTTTGCGCGGAGTAAGAACGTAGTAAGCGCCCAAAAGCGCCGAATTCGTTTTACTTTAATTACTCGTAAAATATACATTATTTTGGAAAAATGGTAATACGGCTTATCGGCAATATAATTTTATATTATGTATAAAAATATTGACATAATTTTGTCAAAAAAAAAAGGATTCTAGTTGAAAATTAACCGTAACTTAGCGATTTTTTTTAATTACTAAAATATTATGGTTTTATGTTTTTAACA
This sequence comes from Acrobasis suavella, assembly GCA_943193695.1. NCBI lineage: Eukaryota > Metazoa > Arthropoda > Insecta > Lepidoptera > Pyralidae > Acrobasis > Acrobasis suavella. The sequence goes on from OW971928.1 coordinate 40,884,425, forward strand.
AGACCAATTTATTTGAAATATAATGTTATATCTACATTAAAAAAACCAAGTTATTTGTGAGTTGTGGTTTAAAAATCTAATATGCGATGGGCAATTTACCTATAGTCCCCCTCTTAAGCATCATCTCTATTGTTCATGATTATCCTAAAATCTAGGCAATATTTTCCTAAGAAATGTGTAGATAAACAAGCCATAAGCCACTGGTTGTCTGGAAGAGATCGCATTAAACGATAAGACCGCCTATTGTACTCATTTAATGTAAAATTATTTCTTTGTGTTACATTTTTCTTTTAGTGTACAATAAAGAGTTATCTTATTATCTAAAGCCATAATAAATTTGATCTATTCAAATAATTCTTTTTAATCAGCGAAGTTTTGGTGGAATATGAATACCTACCTATGTGAATCATAATAATTTTGATTTATCAATATGATTTTCAATTTTAAAAACATAAATTTGACATGTCTGCCGGTTTATAATAATAATAATAATAATAACAGAACACACGCTCTAGGGTGGCAGAACACACGCTCCAGGGTGGAAGTGTATTGCACGTAATGGCGTAATAACGGGGAAACCCGCTCTCGGGGGTAAGCTCCGTGATGGTGAAACCGGAGCCGCACCTCTCGACACCCTCAGCTGCTCACATTGTGTTGCGCCCTGGCCGCATTTTCGTGGCTAGTTAGGGTGCCCACAGGCAGTGTAGCCAACGAGCAGCGAGTCACCATCTACCAGGCTAAAATTGTTGTGAGAGATTTTTGGGTAGATGTCCGTATCTCAATCCATAACCCAGTTATCCGGTCCACTAACATCCCATCCATAAAGCCCAAACCAAGTAAATCCCTCCCTGGCAATAGTTCGGCAGCTGTGGAGGACTGTCCGTTAGTGCATCTCAATGGTACATTAAGGGACCTCCATAGATGCAGCCATCTCACTTTTTAGATAAAAAGGTACTAAAAGGCCTCTTCATGTTGGCTTTGGCCCCATGAACGCCTCAAAGGACCGGGTCCCCATGGACCCGTGGCTGAAAAGCGTACCAACATAATAATAATAATAATAAATCTTTATTTTCAGGTATACACCCATATTCATACAATGTCAAAGTCAAAATTTAAATATTTATTTACAAAATTGTAAAAGTAGTCTACTTTGTATAAATAAAAAAAAATTAACATACCTAAGCACTTACTTCCTGTTCTCACTCTGGTGAAGTGAGATCCAGTGTCTGAAAAGTCTCTTCTTTTTATGCGCTGTGAAGATTTATAGGTAATGGAGAAGTAGTTTCTTGTTTTTCCAAATATGTATTGAAGCCATCATTCAAATCGTTTTATTTTAGGCAACAAGGCCCATAGAATAAATACCTTACAGACTAGCATAAATATAACTATATAATATATACCTTAACCTAAGATGTATATAATAAAAATTAACTATTTATGTTTTTGTGACGCATTGCACTGTGAACAGGTAGTATTTATGTAAGAAATACTTTTACGAGCATTCAAATGTTACTTTGCGAGCTGCGTAATAGCTTGGAACTTGATCGCGTCTGCTGCATTCTAAATATTCTGCACTGCAAGATGCAATGCCAAAGAGCAAATTTCTAGATCGTGTTTATAAAATATAAGTTTTCATTTGAAAATATCCCTATTCCGATGTTATCTTGAGAACAAACATCGGCTGACATTAAAAGCTCGGTAATGCCATTTTTAAAACGCGGAATCTCTAAACAAATAATTTTTTCCATACAAAAACCATTTGTTTAAAGAAAATGGCACCTCGGAACTTGATTGCGTCTGTTAAATTCCGCGTCACTCCTTTCTCGCTCGCAAATCGCAATATTCTACATGGTGTCCGAATGGCGAAAAGTAAATTACTATGCGACACAAATATGTTAAACAAAAATGGCGGACTTCAAAGCATTTTTGTACAAATGTTTTGAAGACATAAATGAACACATAAAATTGAACCAAAATGGCGGTCATCTGCGCATTATTTGTACCTGCGCCGATAACCGCCATTTTGATTCAACCTACGTGCCGGGAATTTGAACAAAAATGCTTTGAAGTCCGCCATTTTTATTCAATTTATTTGTGTTGCATTGTATTTGAACGTTTAAAAAAAATACATTTCTTGTTGGAAAACCCTGTGATCCAACCTTATGGCGAAAATTAACATCAGCTTACATAAAATCTCGGAACTTGATCGCGTCTGCTACATTTCGACGTTCCTTTCACGCTCAATACTCTGCAACGCGCCCAAATGTTGAAGAGCAAATTGCACGACCTTTTAGGAATGTAGATATTGCAATACAAGTGAACTACATATTTTGATCATATTTCTATAAATCTGTTTGTTTGGATATACTTTTCAAAGTACGTTTATTTTAAAAACTTGTAACTAAAAAAACATTTCTGCATTTAAATGATTCCGCTTTTATAAATCTGACAATAATAATACAAAATTTCAAAATGTTCTTAAATCGTGCTAATATTATAAATGCGAAAGTTTGTATGGATGTTTGTTCCGTTTTCACCCCAAAACGGGTAAACAGATTGAAAGGCAATTTGGCATGTAGATGGCTTAATATTATTACCTGTATTATCAATTTATCACAAAGGATACTTTTAATTCGAAAAAAATGTGAGGTTTCCGTGGGATTATCAATACCCTTTGACAACGTGAGCGAAGTCGCGGGCAATAGTTAGTAATATAGTGCAGTATAAGACAATGTTATGAGAATGTAAACAGTTCTTCTGATTAACTTATCTTCTGAATTACTGCAATTTGCTATTTTTATTTGTTTTTTTAGAAATCTTTGACTTTATTGGTGATCTTCATTTTTCTATTATTGTTTTTGCGTTATAATATTAAATTTCAGATTAGAATCATTTTGTTCTTATTTATAAAATATTCAACCATATTTTTAATATGAAAAAAATGGGATTTCTCTATCCTGTTTCAATTTACTGCCATATCGAATATTTAGGTACCTTAATGGTGTTTGTAGAGCTGGCGAACTTTTTCCAATATCCGCAACCGAGGCCCCGATTCGATGACCGATTTAAAGCCAGAACAAATAGATTTCATCAATTTTGTTTCGCTTTCAATCGCTGTATAACGGCTATTATGGAAACGATTGGCGAATTGCCCGACGCCATATGCTTCCACCAATGTTATAACATGGTCATAACTATGTTTCTACAGGTATTAACAGTACCGTTGTCATAAATGTCTTTATGACAACATCAATAACTGTTTTCTACTTATACTCCGAGATTTACTGCTTGAAATGTTGAACTTAATAGTGATGAAGACTTAAAGAATGTTTCAAATAAAACACAAAAGACAGGAAAGTTTTTTAGAAGAGCATTCAACATGGAAGTGCGGTCGGGCAGTAACCCCGAGGGGAGGGAGAGAAAAGGTCCTCAAACTCAGCTGCGGAATTAGGAGCTACTCCGTCGTCTTTTGAGAACGCCAAGTAAATTTCTTCCTTGTACAATTGCTTTATGTTTTCCTGAGGTTTTCGTCTTTTCTGAAGTGATTGTAATCAGGCACATAAAACTGAGATTAACGTTTTATATCACTGATATAGTATCACTTAGCGTCATAAGCAAACCAGAGACAATTAGACAAGTGAATTTAATTTACATTCTCAGAACACACTAAAGTCCGTCATCGTAAAGCATAACGATAAGATCATTTCAAAGACTTCGCAGAAAGGACTTGATACGTGGCCGGCAAATAAACAAAAGGGCTTATTAAGTTCCAAGTACCCACAATAGCAACAAGTGCCTCGCAAACAAATCTTCGCACGGTTCTATGCGGTCGCCATTCAGCTCCCCACCAAACAAAGGTATGGGGACAAAAAACTTGCGAAAGGTCTCCGTTCGACTACCTGCTTCAAAGACAGGTCCTATGGCCATATTTGATTTTGCTCAAAAATTGATGAGGTTTGCCACTTATTTTTAGCAGCTGATATGTCACGTGGAGTGAGTCATAATGAAATACCTATTTAGAATGCACAGGTAATACAGGTATTCGCCACCGCAAAAATACAAAGACTTTGATGGTCGAAAATTCGGAAATTCAAATACCTATTTGAATATTGTTGGATGTCTTGCGGTCATTAGGATCATTATGATGATGAAGTGAACGTTAAACACACCATTAGTCTGTATTGTTAGTAGATTGTAGAGGCGGATTCCCCGAAATTATTTTTTACCATTATTTTTATTTCCATTCGCTTTATTCCCCAAACAATTTGAACACATAGTTAGAACACAAGTTTCATACGTGCAAATCTTAGAAATACCACTAAAGATAAAATTGTAAACGGTGAGTCATCATAACAAATGCACTCATATCACGTTTGTTTACTTTTCTATTAAGTAAGACCCAGAAACGCTAAATGAACGTTAAAATTAAACGTTATTCCACCTGTTGAGAACGCACCTGGCCATATTTGTTAGGGGTGGTCTACACCGTCATGTGAAACCAATGTTTATCTCTTCACCTACAAATGTTTAAACTTTGCGTGACTATTCTGGGATGCATTTAAGGCTTGAGTTTCTAAGGATCATTTCAAACAAAAAACTTCAGATCCTTTTTCATCCCAATGCAACTGTAATTATAGGTGTTGGAACTAGTCCGACGACTATATAGAAACTAGTACAATATCCGGTTTTCCATACCTTATTCAATGGTTGCATCAAATCCGCTTCTCCTAAGGGTAATTATTTGTCTTCATTTATTTTGTTTTTAGTCTTCATCACTTTGAGTTGTTGCATCACTAGACACTAAACCAAACACCAATATTTTGTGGCTTTCTTTGTGATAATTTTAATGTTTCTTCTATCTACTGTTATTAACACTTGATATTCTTCATCTATTATATCATTATTATATTTTTGATAATGTTTTCATTGATTGTTATGAGAATTATTTTGTTTTGTATCGTCGACTGTTAAAAACAAAAGTTGGCCCGGTTTGAAGAATCGGAAACGCAGGCGGCCGTCCGCCGTCGACTGTTGCTGTAGTCGCGAGTACTAGCGTCGCGGCAGGCTCCACCAGAGTGGGAGGAGGGCCGCGCGATAGAAATATGAAAAATACTAAAGCGGGAAAGAGACGTCAAAAAGAATCATCAGTGGTACCTCTATAATGCAACTAATGAAAATTGTCCTCCAAACTAATAGAATTGCTAGCGAACTTGAGGATCTACATTCTTCCAGAGTAATACTGGTTTTACCTGTACGACCTGTGCACGCCACACTCCGATAAGGTAATTTGAATTCCTATAGAGTGAAAAAGACGGAGGCTTTCGGAGGCTGTATACGTGCCTACCTATACGGGAACATGTTTGAAAAGAACGTTAATAAATTTAATTTGAATACTGGGTTCGTTAGTTAACGGTCGCAGGCAGCCGTTCAGCCGAATACATTTCTTTTTCAACTTTTGTGTTGCGTAATCTTTTAAGACTTTTGTACACTTTCAATATTATAATAAGTAATCAGACGGGTTATTCCTTATCTAGCATGCTTTTGCTTTTACTAGTCATGCCAAGTTTTGCAACACTCAATGATGCATAACTTTCTAATTACGTAAACGTGGTAATTAGGGTGGAATCAATACTTTTCTACTATTAACACATTGTAAAACTGTGCTATTAGTGCTATTACGTACTGCCCACTGTTAAAGTGCAAGACAAGTTCATAACTTTCTATAAGTAATATTTTAAGCAGAGTTCTTTCTGATTTTATTAAGTATTTTATTTTGTTAATAAATACAAATAATCTAACTTGTTTTATTTTTGTCGTAAGTATTACAAATATTTGATCTTCCTATTACACCTAAGCACAGCGTAGGTTGTGTGCCAAACTTTTGAGCTACTAAACTAAGTTAGGCAAAAGACCAGACAGAATCAACTTAATTGCAAAAAAAGATTACCAATCTACGTTTTATCAGAAAAACATCACAGCTTTCCTAAGCTGTCTAAGTAGATACAGATAGGTACCGACAGCGTAAATTGCTGCGCAACTGCTAGTTGAGAGCCCTTCTGTTTAGTGTTTGCATCGTGAATCAGATCCGGGGAATGCGGCAACTCGTCTATTTGCCTTTCCTATCGTGTTCAAAGAAAGGTTCACTTTTACCAATTAGACTGTCAGCATGAACGCTCCGACAGACGCGCTTTGTTTCCCGAAACAAGTGAAAATCTGTTCGATACCGACATCGACACACTTTCGGTGATACTCGTAGCTGATGCTGTTTTTGTTTCTACTATTTAAAGTGGTAATCAGCAAAATGAAAAAAATTGCCATTTATTCTACTACCAGTTACAAGTTCTGTCAAATATTTTTCCAAAAACAATAAATTAGACTAAAGCGTACGATGCAATATTTATTGTTTTTTTTTTCTCTTAATGGAACGTCCAATTTATAAATATAGATGTCAATATATAAGTATATAATATATTCAATTGTCTATTTAATTATAAAATTTCTTTAAGTCATTTAAATTAAAGTCTTAAATATTCATCTATCATATCCAACATGTCAGTAGCGGATTTAGGGGCGGGGGGGCACGGGGGCACGTGCCCTCCCCCTCAGACGATATTTTTGTGTACTGTGGAGATTCTACCGCAGTACCTACTTAAAAGCATATCTTCGCAACAGGAATCAGGATGACAGAAGAGCGTTTGAATGGACTAGCTGTTATGCATATTCATCAAGACGTTGCGGAAAAAATGGACTCTAATGAAGTGCAAGACATCTTTAGCAGGAAACATAAAAGAAAACAGTCTTTAATAAACATTTAATTTTTCTAAAGATACTCTCATGAACCTTCCTACACATAAGTACCTACTTGAATTTGTAAAAATAAACTTGAACAGTTATTATAGTTTATTTGCCCGTTCGCTCCTTGTGCCCCCCCCCACCCCCCAGAAAAAATCCTAGATCCGCCCTTGCAACATGTCCTGCTATTTTTCTAAACATATCTCGCCATCTCGTTTTAGGCCTATAATAATATATTTATCCAAGAGTTATACATAGAGTGATACATTCTCAGAAGGCTCAAGTACAGAGCTGTAAAAGATAAATGTGGTAAATTGTATGAAAGTAAATCTAAAGTGTCAGTAGATACTGGTATCAAAGTTGCAAATAAGTAGTATCAATAGACTATCTAGACTTAGGTCAAATTATACCTACCTGTTTTACTTATGTGTACATTTACCTATACGGTTTGAAAAGGTATAAATTGTTAATAATTTTAAACTACCTTTATCAAGTCAAAAATACCATATACTTACAATTATAGGTACATACTCGTACAAAGTTTGATGACTTTGTTAGTAAAGTCAACTAGGTACATCGTAAAATTAATATTAAATTAAAATGAAACTAATTAATAATTTATTCCCCTTCATATAGGATTTCCCAACACACCTGAGCTTTCGTTGACCACAGTCCCACAGTAGCGAAAGCTGAGATTTTCTAATTTCTAAAAAACATTGCTTACTCCTCGTACATTATATTAATGATAATGTAATCATTAGAGACTTAACGACTGATGTTGGCAACATACATTATAATAAAGGCGAGAAAAAGTCCACCAGCCTGCCTCGAGCGATCACTCAGCAGTTGACTTCCGTCGCCGAGTTTCATTTCCTCCGCTGAGAATATTTCTGCACCGTGCATGTTTGATTAGTGTTAAGCTGGGTATATATTACACATGTCAATTTTAAAAAAAAAACACCGTAAATATCACTAAGAAATTGAAATACAGTTAACGGTCTTCACTAAATACATACAACTTGTCGGAAATATCTGCGAACCTCGTTTGTGTTTATTGAGAGAAAACCCTACTATGCGTTTCCCTCTTTTATAAAAAAATAGAATCATCATTACATTACAACTGAAGTTGACAAAGTATATTTAAATGTTCATGTGTTCTTTTGGTGTTGTTCTTTCACTGGCATTTGAGTAAGTGCCGTAATACATATCGTGAGCCACGCATGTGATTATATTCACATACCAACATATATGCTCAAAGTGTCAATCATCCACTATGTGCAAATCTTCTATCATGACTTACGGTGATTTAATATTTTCTAATATTATAGAGGTATATATTAAGTAAGACCAAGATTAAAAACATTTGTATTTGCCATGAAGTAAAAGTGTAAACTAGGCTTCAGAATGGAAATGACTAAACAAGGAAATCAAGCTGTCATAGCATATGCTATGCATGCTGCAGGACGTGCTTTGCTAGCTCGAGACGATTTGTATGCTAATATACGAGACTACGAGTAGCATACGAGTCGAATCGGAGTCAACTGCTCGCTTCATACTTACAGAGATTAGCTTTGAACATAAATTTCAAAGGTTGAAAAGGATGCTGAGGTTTACGAGTATTACATCATGGCAGCAAACAAACATTTGAAATGTAATTCAATTAATTTAGCCCCATTTGAAGGTGAACCAATATACTCGTACAAATTAAACTAGATCCTGCCTTGTGATGTTAATCTTTTGAGGAAGCTTACTCGTATTAGTGTTCATAATAGGTATGTCTAAAGACATATGCTTTAATATATAAGGAAAGTAAGTTATTTTCTTCTTATACTCTTCAGTCTATATACTCGTATAATAGAAGTGGCGCTTAAAACATTGTGTCCTAGCTGGACACAATACTTTGAGCGCCACGTCAAATGTACTAAAACAAGATTGAAACTGAACTGTACCGATCTAATAAAAAAACTCTTTAATTAACGGAAGATATAACTGTTCCTGTCCCAATAACATTTTTTATTCAACAATATATCTACTCTATTCGAAGAAGTCCAATCTTCTATACAACCGTCCTGTAGGTTCATTATAAGTAAATTATAAGAAAGCTTGCAATGTTGTTACCTAAATGTTCCTTGAAAAGTGGACTTAATCATAACAGGATGTTGTGCCAAATGAGCTACTTAAGTAGGGGAAACAGACAGCAATTTTCGCCAGATGTCGCTTCGTGCCTTGAATGTAGGCCCGAGCCAATGAAAATCGAGTGACCCCTTTGCACGGTGAATAGTAATGCCCTAACTTGAATTGTTCACGACACGACATAACAACACATCAATTATACATGGAGCTTAGTAGTGGCGTATTTGCTCTTGGTGAAAAGGGCCAGCCCAAGACGGCATAATGAAGGGGGAAAATAAAGGCGTGCTACACTTGAGCTACTTCTCTTCTTTTTTAGCTGACAGAAGTGTTAGCACGAACTCGTAATTTTTTTTTTTTTTTAATAAAACGTTAATGATAATTTTTGATTGATAAAATTCCTTTAAATATTTAACAAAATATTGTTCAACAATCTAGCAATGTTACACATGAAAAAAGCTGGTCACTAAGAATACATTTAAAATTTTGTTTTGATCAGACCCTAGATAACCCTTCAAACTATTTTATGAACTACTGAATACAATTTAAAGTGAGAATATAAAGCTTTTGTACGCACATACGCCAAAAGTGGCCGTTTTTCGCAATTGTGCGTAGAAAAGCTTCATGTTCTCACTTTAAACTGTAAACAATAGTTCATAAAATAGTTTAAACGGTTATCTAGGGTCTGATCAAAACAAAATTTTAAATGATATCTCCGTTTTCTTTTAAATGATTTATTTCAAATGGGGGCAGCACTGGACCCCGAAAAATTCAGGTAGCCCCTTAACTCATAACGGCCCTTAAAAGTTTTAGAGTACCTACTTCTTTCCAAACTCAGTAATAACCCAGATAATAGTAATAATTCCTTGATCTTTTGTATGAGCACGCCTGCATGCATTTCTTATATAAACATCTCCTCTCACAGGCCTATTGAAAGAGATCTCTTTTGAGAAAAGTTGTGCCTTTGTACAACGTTTATTTTATATATTTTCTGTAGACATTTTTCGTGTGCATAAATTGGTAAATAAATAAGTAACGACCCGGGTGCCATTTGTTAAAATACGCCACAGAAGCTTGAGTAGGTTGTGGCGTGCGGGAGAATTCGTCATTTGATTTTGTGGCCTGACAATCGATAGCGACTCTGTCACACTAAAGCCCGCAATGATATTTTGGGGCGAACTCGTTTTATATTTTTCCGATGTTTGTTTCTATTTATTGGTTACTATTTTATTCGGTTTACGACATGGATTGTCCACTGGAATCATACGTGTTTGATTTGGCATATAATTTAAATATAGCGTATGTAATGGATATGCTTCATAGTGTTTGAAGAGTTCAGTATATTGCAGATATAAAGATTTTGGCAATAAATTATTTTCCACTGAGCAATTTAATAAGCAATTTATTTCATAATACTTACATATTTCATTCCCCGTGAAATTATAGCGGACGAGAATCAAATAAACAAACCAAAATTTAAAGGCCTGAAGTTTTCACCGTCAAATTATGAGCATATAGTGTAGATATCATTTAATTTTTGACCATCTATCTATATGAAAAAACTTTTTCATGTGTTCCTTCAAGTTCATATTTTGACCTTCGAAAACTAATTACATATACTAGATAATAATGCAATATCTCTAAAAATTACAAAATTTTGCAGAAATCTGAAACTTAAACGAATTAAGCACATTTTATTTATTCTTTATCTAAAACTTAAGACGTTACCTATAATATAATTGACAACCCTAACACTCTACATAATGCTGATATTGGGTATATGAACGGGTGGTATAAGATAACGAGAGACTGTAATTAGAGCCGAAGGGTACGTTTCTATATTATTATGTTTTTAATTGCAGATTTATTTGCAGATTTATGGTTAATTCAGATGATGATTATAATTCTCCAATAAATAACCTATCAACTTAAAAAATAAACAATTGATTTGAACCTATGCTTAAAGCAGTACAATTTTTTAAAGGTGAAATTTGTGCCAAAGGCTGACATTAGGGGCATCTACCCTAATTAGTGCTAGTAGAAAGTTGATAAGTATAAGTACTAAAAGTACTTAAGTATGGGATATTCTAACAACAAACTCAGTTTAGTAAGATTTTTTTGCTAGTGATTATGATAAATGCCGCCGCATACTGGGCCTGCTGAGTTAAAGCTGACCTCAAATATTTACAAAAGTATGTGAACACTACGTACTTAGCTATAAAAAAGTAGAGTAACACCATAAAAAAATAGTATCGCAGTTTTGTTATTACGTAATGTGGTATTAATCTTTAATCTTTATTTGTGACAATTCCATGAGAAACTATAATTTTTTAGGGGCAATTGTTTTACCGAAAGATATGTACCATACAATACAACTAAATAAAATCACAACTGACTTAAAAGCAAGTTTATTGTTGTTACCTACGAAGAATATTTTTTGTTGAAAATAACTAAATTATATCTTTGTTTATCTAAGCTTGACATATGATCTCATTATTTATTTTAAATGCCGAATCGTTGGAATAAGCCTTTCAAAAATTGTTTTTACTTTGGCAGAAAAGAATTGGTAATATAAAAAAAAATGTTACATGACTGCCTCCGTGGTCCAGTGGTTGATGCGTTCACTTTGTGTTCAAATCCCACTGGGAAGGCATACTTTGTGAAAAATTGTTTCCAGTCAGGCAAGGATATTGCAGGCTTGAATCACCTGATTATCCGAAAAAAGATGATTCCGTGTTTCGAAAGGCACGTATAAACTGTGGATCCCGAACGCCATCCAGCGTTTGCTCACACCTGCCCAAGAATTGATTCTGGTCTAACCTTTTGGTTGCGGAGATCAGACGGCATGGTCGCTTTGTGTAAAAACTAGTTAAATCAGGCTAGGCTAGGTAGCAGACCCCAGGCTCTGAAGCGTTACCGCTGAGGATGCAACCGAGATAGGCTTGGATCATGATGTTTATTTTGTAACATAAAGCACAGTTCTTACCACTAAGCGTACACATAATTAGATTTTATCTTCGCCGATTTCTCAAATTTAACAGTTCCAATAAATAACTAATTTTCGCACTTTAGATCGTCACATCTCCGCGTAAATCTCGTCATACTCATAAGCATCAAAGACAAGGATGGCCAACCAATCGATTTTGTGACGTCATCGTTTTAATGGTGCCACGTTTTTGCTCTCGACTTGGACGATCTTCAGAAGTTTAGTATCTTTGGGTGCGAAATTAGAGGTATTGACATCATAATTAGAGATGAAAAAGCCTGAAAACTGCATTTTAGTCTCCGAAAAAGCACAGCTTAGTTGCAACTGGGAACGTGCTAAGATTAGAACTAGCCCGGTTTAAATAAGAGACTGTGGTAAAAGACTATCTCACCAAAAACATAAATGTGAAAATGGGAGCCAAGTTCAATATTCAACAAAGAAATTGAAAATATCTACTTTCCAGGTCATATGGAAGTAGATTATATTTTTAATCACGTAAAGTGGTCTGCAATCACATTTTTTAGTTTTTTCAAAAGTTTTTTGAGCTACATTAATGAAATTTTGGATTCAAGATGAGATAGACAACTTTAATGTATGTGCTAAATTTCATGTATTTAAGTTAAGGAGCAATATAATGTGCGCTGGAGGTGTGTATGAACAAGATAAAGAAAAATATACTAACAAATCACACAGATTGAGCTAGCCCCAAAGTAAGCTTAAGCTTGTGTAATGGGATACTAACCCAACGATACTATATTTTATGATAAATACATATATAGATAAACACCCAAGACCCAGGACAATTTGAAAAAGGCCATTTTCCAATTTTCCCTGCCTGGGGATAAGATAGCGCCGGACAATGGCATAAAATGCTTGTTTCTTACTACCGTGACACATGTGAATAGTGTTGTAACGACGGCAAATAATGATTATCAAGAAAAAAATTACAAGAGTAAGAAGCCTTACACAAATTCAATATCGTTCTAATAGTTTTGCAAATATACCAATAGCTAACAGTTAGAAGATAACTTGTCTGTCTCGACTCTCGATATAATACAAGGTGACATTTTAAAGACTAGCCAAATTTAAAAAAAATCCTATCTATGATTCTGAACTATTTTCTATTATCTATTTAACCAAATAAAAAAATATTTTTCATTCTATACTCTCTGCCTCATTGATGTACAAGACTCGAGTCCTTGCGTTCTAATTGTTGAATACTCGAATCGGTTTTGCTCTATGAGCTCAATAGGCTTGGAGTTCCGAGGCTAGGCAAGCGCGAGTTCTCTGAGCAACGACTCGAGCCTTTAAAAGAGCTCGACTCAAATGAACATGAGCTGATCTTTAAAGTTTACAACGACTCGAGGCGTATTTTCGGAGGAATTTTAGTTATCCATCCAAATGCAGATAAACATTATTTTATCTAACATTATAATCAATTATATTTTATTTCTTTATTTTATCAAACATTATAATCAATTATATTTTATTTCTCATTGACAGATCATTGCTTTTAAACTCCCTTTTCGCAGTCAGGGTTAAAAAACGCAGGCGAATAAAAAGGCTCGGGTGCAGAAGAGACTCGAGCTCTAATCTCACGCTGTAATCATCGAGCCTTCCGTTAGGACTCTGAGGACTCCAGTCTTGTGCATCACTACTCTGCCTACGCCTGTGGGAAACCGGCGTGATAATATGTATATTTAACATATGATTGAATGTGTGATATTATTTTTAAACGAGAAAGACTTGCATAAGACGTAACTATCAACATTATATCATCCAGAAACGAAGTGTTTATCGTGCTTTATGACGTATTTGCATTCGACTCATGCATATGTACTATATTTATATTTAATTAATCTTGAACCGGATATAACTAATTTTTAATATTTAACGAGTATGTCATTTGAAAAAAGTTTATCCTGGCAATCCCGGTTTAGCATTTTGGTTTTGATCTTCAAATAGACTTACAAAATTCTACCATAACGGTTTTGCATTTGCCGTAAATTGTCTTTAAAAGGCATTATGAAGCCTTCCAGACTCACCAGCCGATAAGTCGGCTTTTGAATAGACTACAGTACCGTGTACATCATCCATACGCGTCGGCAGGTTATAGGGAAGATGAGGGATGCGATACCGTATTGACATATATTCAGAGTTTCCTTCAAGGATTTCCATACGAAGGGTCGTTCCATTTCCAGTTCGGTGTGGGTCAAACTACTAGTATAATATATCCTACGTCTAGTAGTTTGCCCCGTACTGTAAACTCGCGAACCCCATATTTCGACATTAGGCCGTTCGAAATAGACTTTAAATTTGCAAAGCATGATATAGTTCTGTATTTTTGGTATGTTATATGGGTCTATTAGGGTAGTGTAAATTCAAATTTGCAACTTCGAAAATCCTGTGAAAATTGAGAAAATCGATAAAAACTTCGAAATTTTGGGATTATGTTTATTTACTATTTTCTCTCCAGGGCAAAAACTATTTATTTATTGCGAACAATTATTCTACAATTCTAAATATTATTAAATTACGTACAATATGAGCCAAGTTTTAGACCTATTGAACATAGCAACCAAGTTGTAGCACTTCGAAGATGAATGACCATTGATCTGCAGATACAGATACATTATGTACAGACTAGTATAAAAAGTGCCCAACTAAGACATCTTGTCATCTAATTTAGACCAACCAGTTATTGTTTTATTTAATACATTTTCTCTTCTAGACGCGACATATAAGAATTTCAGTCAAAAGCTGCATGACGAAGTGACCCATTTCAGGCTGTAAGGAGGATAAGTTTAAGTGCTCTTAAAGCCTCTCCGCGGCGAGCTTAAAATAATGACGGGGGTGAGGGTTAATTCAGTTTATTATGCATTGATTACTGGCGATTGAATCATTTCGCGGAAGTTACTAGCTTTCGGTAAAGTACGGATACAAGTGTATTGCTCGGGTTGCAGATCTGATAATTAAACTGGAATTAAATTTGTTAATATTATATTTGAACAACGAATATTTTGTTTTTTGAAGAAACTTCTTTAGCGGCGTTGTACACTTTTTTTGTAATCGGTAAAAATGTTAAACTCGCGTCAGGGCATCAGGACACGTGACCCTGATCGAAAATTTGTAAGGCGGATGGAGAGTAGACAGCCGGCGCGGCGTAGAAGAGGAAGCATCCCCCTCTCTTTCTAAGGCGCGGCGAAAATGTATGCCTGCGCCTGCTGTTTCGTTTAGGCGGCGCAGGGCGCTTGCGCGAATGTTCGTGTGTGTTTATGTCAGCGTGCCACGCGCATCCGTGGATGGTGACAGAGACAGCTGATGGCTCGACCGTCTGTGTAGTGGCCACACTGCTGTGTATTTGTAAATTCGTGTATATAAAGAGTTTAATTAATGTTATATAAATTGTCATGTTTGTGTACGATAGCGCAATAAATATATATTGTATTCTACCACATAAATGATAGTACTTTTATACTGATAATTAAAGCAATTCGTGCGAAATGATTACCTTACCATTCCAAAATATCAAAAATGCACAACGTTAATATTCACGTTTTCACTTCTGCCGGCACTCCCGGAGTGCAACCCGTCGTTTTTTTTACTATTTAGAAGAAATGCTCCGAACCTTATTTTTGCTTATTTACTTATTAAAGTTTAAAATACTATCTGTTTAACAATAGCTCAGATTTATTTGAACGCTATTCATTCACAAAAGGAGCAATTAAACATCTTCAAAAGTCACAGTACATTCTCTAATTCATCACATTACATGCCTCTCAATCGATGTTTGTGGGATCGTGGGATCTATTTCTGTGAATGTTTTATGTCGCACTTGGTGCGCAGGCGCAGGTGGCCTCGAGCGCCATCTGACGAGAAATGGACATGCTTTCCCCACCAAACTTTGATCCGAGATTAGATTAACGATGCGATTGCTAAAGAGATTTGTGATTGCTGGTCAAAACTGCTTGAAATTGAGCTGTTTTATTTGAATGGAACTGATTTTATTAGACCGTAACTTTGATGTCGGCCAAAAATATTTTTTGTCGTATTTTAGTTTTCTTTTTCCTAATTTTAGAGTTTCTTCTGTCTCTTAAATCAGAGAGCAACTTGCTTTCTTTGTAGAATCTAAATTGTTCCATTTACTTGGCTATTCAAATGTTCTTAAAATGTAGTATTTACCAAAATCCTTAAAATGTAAATGAGCAGTTACTATAAATAGAAATTGCAATATTCACCAATGAAAATCCATGAATGCTTTAAAATATAACTGATTAATAGTAGATTAACTGTAATGTACTAATACAAATATTCAGTAAAAGTTCTGGTATTATTCGTTACTCTAACCAAAACCAAAGCCAGATCCATAATACGTACAAGTACACATGTATAAGACAAAAGGTACATTATGTCTAGACGTTCCATTACGCGGCTCCACCTCCACGTATCCACGCCACTTTCAGGATTTTTCCTGAGCTCCTGTGGCTACGGACATAGTCAACATGGCATCAAAAAACAAACACAAAATAGAAAATGTACAGAATGGACACTTACAAGACGACGTCCTATATGCTTACATAGGCTTCTTCTAAATTTGTGATCTTCGTTTTTAATAAATCCCAGTGTTGGCTCAGGCTTAAGTCTATGTTATGGCGCCTCTTTTTTTTCAGTACTATTTATACCAAGGTTTTATATACTTATATAAATATATCTTAGTTTACATCATTAAGACATTTAGGCAGAGAATATCTTTATAGATTCCAGGCACAAAATGATGTAGGTGTCAAATCATAACTAGGAAAAATAATATACCTATAAAGTATGTTTTTAAAAGACCAAAAAGGCCTTCTCCAAACAAACAATTGGCTAACTAACAACCTTTTAACCCTCAACACTGATAAATCTAAAGGGGATTGAAGATTTGTGGCATACATACTGCCGCCATTTTGATGTTTTTTCAAAATCGCGGCCAGCTTTGAAACCTTAATAAATCGATAGCTGGCATTAATGTGGCAAATAACTACCCTCGTAAAGTGTCAGGTTTCCGAGATATAGCCGTCAAAGTTGATCACGTGACATCCGTAATTGTAAGCTAGGATATGTTTCCGAATGTATTAAGATGTTAAAAATAATAACTTTTAGAACAAATATGTATGTTGCATTATATCTGGATGTTAAACATTTATATATTTAATATAGGTAATCTACTTTTTGAACTTAATAACTTATTTTGTGACTGTTTAACCTTGTGTAATTGTAATATCTTCATTTGATTTAACTATCAATACGACAGTAATGGGGTAAAGTAAATAAAAGAAAATAAATAAAAAATAAAAGATATAAATATGTAAAACAATGTAATACATACGATAGGTATTACTCATACAGTTTAAAATACAATTGATAATACTCGTTACATTGGTTCTATGGTAACTACAATGTCTCTACTTTTTAGGTTATAACTTAACAAACTGACGTCAACTAGCGAAAATTGAAAACTGTAAACAGTGAAGGGTACGGTACTCGTGACTTTTTGCACCTTACATATGTGTAGCTTCTTTCCGTATAAAAAATAATGAGAATCTTATTGTATTAGCAACGCGGGGCGGCCGGTTAGCAGCAGCGTGCGTAGTGGCAGCGGGGTGTGAGACAAGTAGCTGTTCATACAGTTTGGTAGCGATTTCCACATTTTTAAGTTTAGAATAGAGTTATTTGTTTGATCATGGAGAATTGTAGCTGCAACATTGTATGCCTATCATCAACAATTATATAAAAAAAAAGACGGCTTTAACTCCGGGAGTGCCGGCAGAAGTGAAAACTTGAATATTAACGTTGTGCATTTTTGATATTTTGGAATGGTTGTTCAATTTCCATATTTTAAACACTTTATATACACGAATTAAACGAATACACAGCAGTGTAGCCACTATCAGCTGTCACCATCCATGGATGCGCGTGGCACGCTGTAACATAAACACACACAAACATTCGCGCAAACGTCCTGCGCCGCCTAAACAAAACAGCAGGCGCAGGCAAACATTTTCGCCGCGCCGTGAGAGAGATAATAAGAGAGGGCAATACTTCCTCTCCTACGCCGCGCTGGCTGTCTACTCTCCATCCGTCTTACGAATTTTCGATCAAGTCACGTGTAGTGACGCGAGTTTATCATTTTTTACCCATTACAAAAAAAGTGTACAACGCCGCTAAAGAAGTTTTCACTTAAAAAAACAATTAAATACAAATAATCACAGTAAGTAGAAACATTAAAAGGCATGATTCATGACTAGTTTTAATATCATTATCAATTATTTCATCAATATTTACTCATTGTTATTCCAAATATATGGGTTTATAGTTGCTATTCAAAAAGAAATGAAAATCACGTGGTCAACTTTATATCTCAGAAACCTGACACTTTACGAGGGTCGTATATTTTTTGTTGGTATTGATGTCAGCTATCGATTCATAGGTAAATAGATAGCCGCGATTTTGAAAAAAAAAAAACAAAATGGCGGCAGTAGGTATGCCACGCTCCATAGTAAAATCTTTAAATCCCTTTATAACCTTTTCCCTTAAAAATAAACACCAGCCACCGCCAAGCTACACAATAATCCCACATGTATGCAACCAAAATCCCCATAGCTGCTCCTGTTCTCAACTCGAAAGAGTAGAGAGCCTTAAATATCTCGGTGTCACCATTAACAAAACTATATCCTTCAGAATGCACCTAGATTTCTTGGCAACTAGACTCCGCAAACTGATCTACATCTTCAGAACATTAAGACACAAAGCAGACCAGAAAATTATACTTACAGTGTACATGGCCCCTTGTCAGTCTCTAGTGAATTACAGTTTTACGACGTGGGGCGGAGTCGCCAAAAAAATATGCTAGAAGTAGAAAGAGCCCAACGGTCCATTTTCAAGATAGCGGCGGGTCTACCCTTCCGCTATCCCACCGAAAAATTATATAAAATTTGGGACGTACTTACAGTCAGACAAGCGTACATTTTATACACCACTTTAAAACAATACTCCCAGCTGCAACATGACCCGGAAAAAATTAAGGACAAGAGACGAAATAGGCCAATATACGAAATCCCATCACACAAAACCTTCACTTTTTCCACTTTTCTCCCGTTTCGTAGCCCATTCTTATACAACAAAATCAACAAACACCTAAATATTTATCTCCTTCATAAATATAGTTGTAAGAAAACAATCGCCGCCTAATTACTTAAAGACGTTAGACTAAAAACATAAAGCCTACTAGAAACTATCAAATAACCCCTTATAAGCTATCCCCTACCACCGCCCCCAAGCCCCAAAATGACTCGCACAACCCCACTCATGTAAATCTCCCAAAAAGAAATACACTCACACATTATAACAAAAAAAAACTATCACTAACACTACACACCACACCGCATTCAGACCATTTTCATATTTCGTTTCCTAATTTAAGTTACTTCCTTGCCAACAAATGTATACATGGGATAAAGTATATAAGTAATCACCTGCAACCCTTGTTACCCAAGCTTTTCCGAAGGGAGGGCCTAGTTACCTGTACCACAGATCCCACAGGGATCTATTTCAGGGACTAGCCTCTTCACAAGGACTAGAATGTCAAGATGTACTATTTACCTTAGTGAATTATCAAGTACCTACTTTTTTATGTATCTACATTCTGTTGTGAAGAGAGGAATTAATCAAAAACCATATAGATATCAAGAATTTGGCAGTCCAAAGAGGTACTTCAAATTTATTTACATTAAATTATGCCCAATAAAAATGGAGGACTTGTACTTTACTACGTGAGGTTATATGACAAATTTTATTTAAGGACATGGAATTAAGAGTAAAGTTAAAGCGCAGACTCTCTTTTGCACTCCCATTATTTTGAAACACGAGAGATGCACAAAGGAGACGTTGAAATATTAAAACAGGGCCTAGAAAATGTTTTTCCTTTCGCAGGCGACCTCCGAAGAATTGAGCCGGCGGCATCAGATCACAGATTAAACTTTGCGCCGACGATCGATAATTGGACTGACATGAAATTGTGCTGGAATTATGGATAAACTTCATATTAGAGATGAGGAGCTGTTTATAATTGTTACATAGAATCCTGAAATCTCAAGTCGGTGCCACGCTCGATATTTTTATAAACCTATACTTAATTTTAGTATAAATGTTTCGTTTGGTGTTTACTATTGTACTTAGACACTAGTCGTATATATTTAAGAAACAAAGATTTTGAAGTTTTTATGTCTTTGAATAAATATATCTCCCTCTAAGCTTTTCGTGATTCACTGCTGCTGGCTGACTGAACTGCAGTGTCCCTGAATGCATATCATCGCTGGCCGGTCGATGACGGCACTCACCACCCTTTTCTAACAAACGGGTGTCGTAAGAGGCGACTAAGGGATGTATAAGATAATAAGACAAAAAACCACAGAGCCTTCTATGCAAAAACGGTATATTATACTATATCTACTGCGATGCCCAACTAATCTGCCCAATGTGTACTAAATATGGGTAGGTAAATCCTCCATTGACATAGACTGTGAAGAGGGAAAGAAGATGAAGATTATAATTTTTACAATAAAGTGTTAAGTTAATAAGTACTCGTGGGAACATCAAAGAAGAGGCTACATTTGTACTGCAATTTCTCTGGCATGAATTAATAGCCATGACTAGTGAAGCCTGCACACAACACAACTGGTTTCAAACGTGCTAAACATAGAAATGTCAGCGGTAATGCAGCTTTGCGTCAACACGACTGAGGTCTACGCTTCTTCCATTAAAAGTTGTTTACAGGATCGTAAAATATCATAAACAGTCATCTTACAAAACCTAAACTGCTCCCAATATAAAGTTTAGACGAAAATTTTACCGCTTTCGAATGAATCTATAGTGTTCTAATAGTCAAAATCGCGTCTTTTTTATATCATAGGGCGGCAAACGAACAAGCGGGTCACCTGATGGTAGTGATCACTGCTGCCCATGGACAACTGCAACACCAGAGGTGTAACAGAAGCGTTGCCGGCCTTTCAGGCAGTTAAGATGTAGGAGGAGGGGAGGGGGGAGGGGGGAGGAGGGAGCTCCAGCTCTCTCACGCACCGAACGAAGCATAGAAGCGGTGACGCTACTACTCAGACGTCGATTTTCTGTGAGAATGTGGTACTTCCCCGGACGAGCCGGCTCTTTCATGCCACTAGCAATCTATTCCACTCTGATCGCAACCTAAAACGGAAAGGGGTTCGATCCCCGCCCGGTTCGAATAATAAATATCTCTGAATTTATAGTATAGATCTGACTCATGTACACTCTTTTTCATCCCCCAACTCGTTACCAAAGGAAAACATAGAAAGCTACACACTAGTGTGTAAAATGACTATTGCCACTGATGGCAGTCTCGCAGTTGCATATAAGCAGCTCTTAAAATCTAAAACCAGCGTAAGCTATTATTCGATAAAAAGAAGAACGTCACTTAGAGCCTCATAGGTAGTCTGATTCATTTCACAGTTCTCTTTTAAACATAATCTTATTATAGTGTCGGCGTGCATGGTAATGAAGTCTGGTTTCATCTACATCTAAATTGAGTTAGAGCTCACGGGGCACGCGACAATGCTTTGATAGCAGTGGATTATGCTGAGTTTGTACGAGTATAGATTGCAGTGAATTTGGTTATTGCAGGTTAGTTTGAAGTTTCAGTTAACTTATAAAATAGTAACGTACTTTCACTTCTTAGACACAATATAAGTTGTTCAGATAAAAGTAAAAATCGAAAAATATTTATTTATCTTTGGATATTTGCATCATTTGATTAGGTATTGTCAGTTTTTTCTTTTGATTTCATAACAGGTAGTTGTTGACGTCAGATCATTAACTTAGCCGCCATTGTAGCTTTAAATAATGTAATAAATGTATGATAATTATAAGTATCATTAATGAGAGATGTGTGTACTTTACAACATTCTTCATTGCACCAAAATAAGCAAACAATTTAAAAACATTGACATAAAACAAGACTACATTAAATTCTTCCTAAGAAAATATTCGCAATATAATTTTAAATAAACAAAATATCTTTATTTCGGACTTTCTTTATTCATTAAAGAATTATACGTACATCATCAGTCTTTTCCCATCTAACATTCTAACCAAATTCAATTTTACTAAACCATTACTCATATTTATATTACTTTGTAAGTATTTTTTACTATTAATAACTTTAAATCGTCAAAACGTTTAAATATATGAAATTACACGTCTTCTTACTTTTTTTAAATTTGTACATGCGTGGGCACATGGTTTTTAATCCTTTACTTTAGACCTTCGATCTTATGCAATATTGCTATTAGGACCACATTGGATCGATTGGATCGCAGAGACGCAACCCTTTTGCTTAAAATTGCGTAAAAATCGTTTAATGTTGCATCCACGAACATCTCTGATGCGCTGCAGAATCAGTCACAATGGCATGTAAGTAGGTACTTATTTAATTTTTTTTTGCCCACATTCAAAATATCATCACACCGTATGCCAACGCTGACGACGATGTGGCGTTGTGGCTTACGGTCACTGGCGACACCGGTCGTTGCGGACGTTGCGGTTCGGTGCAGTGTCACAAAATAAGTACTAGTATTCACGTTCAGAAGTCTTACTCAGAAAAGGAATTCAAAAAAATATCTACTTAATGTGGTTAGCGCCATTGTCTAATTTTGTTCCCATCAAAACTCGTCACCTCTTCGTTTAGATACCTAGACATCCATTGCAAACCAATTTCATTTTTATTTCTCTGGACAAACGAAACATGTAACTGAATTTTCCCCTTCGAAGTGGTCACCGCGCGCGTAGTAATAATGTAAGTATATTTTCGATACCTAAACGGGGACTCACATAGACCTGGCAGTGTGGTGCGGATTGCTTAGCGAGAACGCGGAAAATACACATAAACAAGTCCATCACGAGCTCACACACAACTAGTTGTAACTAACTTTCCAGATCCGACATATGATATATATTAATTAATTACATAAATAGGGACATACCACACATTTGTAGTGTCTGCTGCACTTTCTTGAATGTACAATAAAAAGACTTGGCAAAGTGACAACAGTTCAATAGGTACCCATTTTTTGCAAAAAAAACCTCTAACCTATTATATATTACATTTAGACGAAGTCAATGGTATCCAGTAGAAGCAGCCAATTAAAAATACTGGAGTCAAAGCCAATATAAGTAGATAATATAAGTCGGTGGTGTAGTCATACTTTGCGAAAATCACTCACACACATCTCGAAAACTACTTAGCCAAGGAAGATGAAATTTGGCAGGAAGATAGATTGTGACTAGGAGACGTCAGCTAAGAAAGGATTTTTGGAAATTCCATTCCAAAGGGGATGAAATAGGAGTTGCCAGTTTGTATGAAACTTCGAAATTTTGAAAGTGAGAGACATGAAATTTTTAATTTATTTTAGTATAGCTGGTAGAAAATAATAATGCATTTATTAGATTTTGCAAATTACATCCCTATAGGGGTGAAATAGAGGTTGCAAGTTTGTATTAATCCTCGTCATGTTTGAAGCGAGACCCATGACATTTTTGAATTAGTGGTTAGTAAAAAAATTAAAATTGCGTCCTCGGGTATGCATTAGGGGCTGCAAATTTATATTATTTTGAAACTTCGTCAATTTTTGAGTGAGAGACAAAATAATTAAGGTAAATAGATCCTTCGCTCACTTTTGCTTTAGCAAATGACGGTAATGGGAACGGGAACGCTGAGCTTTAAATCCCTACACTATTATAAAGATTGTTATATTGAAAAAGTATTCAAACATTTTAAATATATTATAATATTATAATAAATTTTTAACATAATGATTCATATTTTATTATAACGTATAACAAAATTAATAACGTAAAAAGACAATTAAAATCCTATTGGAAACATTTTCGACTTCTACGCGGATGAAGTCGCGGGTTAAAACTTGTATAACACATAATTACAAACGGTCGACCAAATATAAAGTTCAAGCCCCAACTCTGAAAAGAAAAACGCAAAGCTAGATAAGTCTTATTCCATTAGTATCGAGTAGACGCAGGAAGATAAATGCTGGAGCCAAAAGTCCATCCATATATTTATCTCTTCCAAAATTTTTGGAACAGTTCCGAGAAGTATATTTGTAATATACTAATAGGGCTCCTATACAACAAACGTGATTTTTATAGATAATGGTACGGAACCCTTCGTGAATGAGTCTGACTCACACTTGGCCGGTGTTTTTTTGACTCTCAGAATACTAAATCTGTAAATTTTACAATCTAAGTGAAAAAAGGCTATCTCATCTTTGCCGAATCGTAAACTTTGTATAAAAACAGATCTGAAATCGGCTGAAAGTTCTTCCTTCACGGTAGAATAACGTACATAAAAGATAAAAAAACATATTATGGACAAATCGAATGATTAGAAAGTTTAAGTATTTGTCTATCACAAAAGTAACTGCTTAATCGTAATCAGTCTTAAAAATCGAATCTTCCTACCTATAGGCGGTCTTAATATCAATATTAACTATGTTAATTATCAGTCTTTCAAAGATAAAATAATCATACAAACAAGTAAAGCAAAATTTTAAAACCGAAATTAAACTGTTAAACTAAACCGTTATACATCTCTACATCAAAAATTAAAAAAGTTTAACTAACAAAACAAAAAATAAAGATATGATAAAAAAGAATTCAGTCTTCTCGGCAAAATTCACAAATGAATCGGCCACTGTCGACGCCAGCACATTCTTCATGGGCCCATCTCTCGCAAAAAGGACATTGTATCCATTTTTCTCCCTGCGTATCTTCGGAGAAGAAACCATTTCAATAAAAACATTTGCCATTATCTCTTTGGCGTCGATCAGGACTCTCATCACTCATCAGTCATATCATTAACTGAATAGTCGCTTTCTGTCGAAGTGGATTCTTTCCTCTTTTTTTTCAAAGCCTTTGTTTTATTAGTTTTTTTCGTTTCTTTCCATCGGTATCAGTTTTTTTCTTTGGTACAGATTTCTTTTTTTGAGGCACACTTATTTTTCTTACTTTCCTTTCCTTTCAACTCCTTCAGAGCATTTTTTTTTATTCTTCAGCACTTCCGCTTCATTCTTTCTTTTTAGTGAGGTCGTTAAATTAAGTTTATAAAGCGATGAAGTTGACTTAGTAGTTTTTCTCCCTCTGTTACTAGCTTTTTTGTGTAATCTTGGTATAGGACAAATTTGTTTCGGATACAAATAAGCTGTGGATGTGGAAGGTCTAGCAAATACATCTTCATAAGATATTTTTGGTTCATTTGTATCTTGGGATTGTAATGCAAGATCTAAATCTGTGGATGAATGAGGAATCAGTATGAGATCTATTTCTGGAGATGAATGGTTAATCAGTCTTTAATTATATTTGGAACAAGCTGCTAATGCTAATTTAGCCAAAGTTTCGACTTCGTTCACATTTGTTTGGGATTTATGAGTTAGTAGCGATGGAGATTCACATAAAGTCCGGGCTGAATCGTATCTATATCTTCACAATTTTCGTGGATCAACTGATCTTCAACTGGATCCATAGATATTGAATTATTATCAAAAAACTCGTGATTATCAAACACATTCTTGTCAACCGGGCAAATCCCAGTTACTCTGAAGCCATTTATGGTCAGTTCAGCACGTTGTGCTCGTACATAAGCGCGGCCAAATATTTCTGCAATGTCGTAATGAGTTGTACCTTGCTTTTTGTTCCGTACAATTTGACGAGTTTCCTCTGTAAAGTATTTCTTCAGAGGTCCCATGAATGTTCGGTCGAGGGGTTGCATTTTGTGGCTTGAATGCGGAGGTAACGATAAAAGATGCACGTGATTATCTCGTGCCAAATAGTTCAATATTGCGCGTATGACTTGTATGTCCGTCCAAAATCAATAATACAGGAGAATCAGCAGATGGCTTAGCGAATTGTAAAAAGTGTTTGAACCACTTTGTAAAAAGATCTGTCTGAATCCAGCCTGATATGTGACATGCGTGGATTGCACCATGTGGAGCCCCTTTCATCAAAAGTGGATGGTCGCGTTTGAGGGGAAAAATGATCTTAGGTGGTACAAATGTACCACTTGCACTCATGCCCATAATACAAGTAACAGTTGAACCTCTCTCTGCTGAAGTTAAAGCAGCTATCTGTTTTTTCCCTTCTGTGCTAAGATTTCCGGCATTTTTGACGGGACCACTGATATACCAGTCTCGTCTATATATAACGATATATAACATCGATACGTTATATATCTGGCTCGCCGTAAAGTTGTATTTATCTATAGAGTTCTCTAATAATGTAAAAAAATCGTTTACATTTTCTTTATTAAAGCCCTTAATTCTCGCAATGGAAGTGCCAATATGGCGGCGAAATGATAGTTTGGGGTGACGTTTTAAGAATAAACGCAGCCAAGTTTTACCAGCTGTTCGGTTTTCTTTAGAGAAATTATGGGTTAATTTATTCTTCTCGGCTAATTGATAAGCTAACGTCATAATATCCCGCCTAGTCAATCCAAACCCAGATCGTTCCATCTGCAGCACATAATCAGCCAATTCTTGTTCTAATTCTAAAGGAAGTGTAGACTTTCGACCTAGTTTTATATTGACAACTTCTTGTACAGGTGTGTCCTTCTTCTGAGCTAACCTTATAAGCGTTGTTTTAGGCACTCCGCCGTTTGGATGCTTTTAGAAATCCCATTGTTTTATCACGAATGGCCCGTATGGCCTGTGCCATGGAATCTTTATTCCATTGTTGTCTCTTTTGTATCGATGCCATATGCTCAAACAAAATTGTGCATTTTAAAATTGTAGGTAGTTTAACATGTTCATAATATGGACCAGTCCATATTTAGGACTTAGTACGTAGTCCATATTAAAAAATGTCACACTTTTAGGTTATGATGTTTGTATTTTTTTATAACATATAGCTAGAATAATCCAAATCCATAAATCTATAATCAACAGGGATATAATAATGTTTCTAGAATTTAAACAGTAAAAGCTTTATAGTGGAAACTACAATGGCAATAAACTTACAAAACTCACCAAAAAAATGCATCCAGAGGCTACCTTTTCCACATTCGAGCATAGATTCATTATAAAAAACCACAGGGACCCGCAGATATCGATTTTAAGGCAATCGGTCCAGAAACAAAAGAGTCCAAAATGGCGGCTACCTTTTTCAAATTCGAGCATAGATTCATTATAAGAGACCACAGGGACCCGCAGATATTGATTTTAAGGCAATCGGTCCAGAAACAAAAGAGTCCAAAATGGCGGCTACCTTTTTCAAATTCGAGCATAGATTCATTATAAGAGACCACAAGAACCCCCAGATATCGATTTTGAAGACAATCGGTCCAGAAACAATAAAGTTCATATTGGTGGTTACTTTTTCCAAATTCGAGCATAGATTCATTATAAAAGACCACAGGGACCCCCAGATATTGATTTTGAAGGATATCAGCGCAGTAACAAAAGAGTTAAAAATTGCGGCCAGTTTTTTTTTACATTTTGAGCATAGATTCAATATGAGGGACTGCGGAGACGTCCAGATATCAATTTTGAAGGCAATCGATCCAGTAACAAAAAAGTTAAAAATGGCGGCTAGTTTTTTTACATTTTGAGCATAGATTGAATATGAGGGACCACAGGCCGTCCAAATATCGATTTTGAAGGCAATCGGTCCAGTAAAAAAAAAATTCAAAATGGCGACCAATTTTTTCGGTGCAATCGGTTAAAAAGAGAACCAACACTCCAAAATGTAACTCTTCCCCACACAATCGGTTAAAAAGAGAAGGGTTAGTTTAAAAAAATCGTTATTTAGAATAACGAATAAAATCATAATATTTTAAATCATTAAAATTATTTGCGAATGAATTATTCGTGAATAATTTTCCACGAATTGTAAATCACGAAAAAATGTTTCCTAAACGAATGTAGCATACGTTTAGGAAAAATGGTTTAGTGATATTATGTTACCAAAGGAATGTAATCAGTAATATGGACTCAACTTGTAATTTGCGAATGGAATTATAAAATACCTCATAAAGCACATAAAACAATACTAACACCAACTGTTACAGACATCATAAGACATAATCGAAAACAAATCTATCCCAAACATGTCACATAAAATTCCATAAATCTAGTACCCAAATTTCATTTATGCCAGTACTTATGAGTAATTTTCTTTAATCGTCTTTCCAGACAAAATCCTCAAAGAGAGAAATCAATCTCGCCTCGCAAGTTACCTCCTATCACATCCTATCAAATCAAATCGTCTAAAGCTTTATGTCTTTTACCTTTTTCATGATTTGTAAACGGGAGAAATTCGCGTTTTATGTTTGCACCTTCTATTTTATGAGTGTCTCATGTTGAAGTTTAGAACGTTACCTACTTGAAAAGGTATTAGTATTATCAAGAAAATATTTCTATAACTTCATCATAATTATTAAAGAGTAAATACATCAATAAAAAGCATTTCAATTTTATAGGACTAAATATGTCGATATAACCAACGTATAAAATTAGATTTTTTAAAGCTTAAACTATTCAGGTAATAGGAACGATAATGAAGCATGCAACACTGCAAGCTGCAAGTACGTTTTCTTTTGGATGGTTGCCAAAATAAACGTAATCATGGCAATGTCTGCTTAACCTTATGCTAAAGGAATCGACAGGCTGGATACATTTAAATTAGGTTATTTTTTAATTACTACATCATATTTACATGTAATTACTTACAGGTAGTTCTTGGCGTGGAATTTTAAATATGTTAAGACATATGAAAGTATAGTTTTAATAACCACTAAGGCAAGCAAGTTACTTTTGTGCACAATAAAATGGGTTATGAAGCTGTTAGAGAGAGTTTTAAGGTCCACTATTAAAGCATTCTAGTGTTCAGCTAACAGCTTTATTACTCCAGTGAGGACATTTACCTTAATTGTGTGTAATTTGTGTAGATACCTTACCGACTACCTTAATGTTGGAAAACTAATTTACGTCAGCAGTATAAATCATTATTATAGTGCGCTTTCTAGGCGCAATATACTTTACCGTTTTAAGAGTTAAATGAGGAATCGCAAAAGACCTTAAAAGATCTTTCTATTAGTAGAATAAAAACTATTGTAGTTTCGTTGACTGCTGAAAAACAAAACTTTTCAAAAAGTTAATTCGTGATGTTATTATTTCTTTCATTCTCAAAACTATCCCAAGCACTTTACCAATTACACCATGGCATTGCTACTTTACCATTAGTTACGTTTCTGTTATGGATGATTACAAATCTCTAAGTTTTTAAGGAAATCTGCAACTTTTGTAACTAGAAATAAGTATTTAAGGAATCCTACAATCAAAATGAATCGCTTTTCTCTTGATCGTCGCTGTTTTCTGAACGGTTCACTCGGGCATATTCTGCGTTAGGCCCAGGTTTGCAATTTCCTACGTTTTGACGTCCTATGTGGAAATTCGTAACGAAAATTACTACCCTTGACACCCATCCGTCAAGCTGCCACGTACGGAATTCAGATCGTGCGTCTGATTTGCATAATATCGGATACATACAAAGAAACGTCGCGAGAATAACTTTACTCGCAAGGCGAATAAAGTCCTTATATAAATACTTGTAGTTGTAGATAGGTCAAGATACTTACCACTCCCAGAGATGCACCAGGCAGTCGAACCCGCATCCTCGCTCCATGCTCATGCACGAAGGGGCCGCCGTCGCAGCCATTTGGTTCAAAGACACTTTATAATTTCACTTCCATATACTCTCGGCTACATCACGTTGCGAGCAATTTTGCGAAGGTAATGTCTGGAAAGAAAAAGTGCCAATTAGAAACTTGATAGGGTTAACGTGAGCGCTTGTGATGAAATGAGATGAAAGTGAAATTATGGTGGATACGATGCGACATCATTGTGTTGATAGTTGATAGCATTACGAAACCGATGATTTTGAGAATGATGTTGGGTACCTTCTATAAGGCAAGATTACATTTACAACTACTAGCATTGTAACTGCTTGCTGCGTCATACTAAAAGGCATTAAAATTGGAGATAGTATCAGTACCTTTATCGATGATGATTTACCTATGATATCAATTACTGAAACAAACTATTTAAAGCAAAAATTAATTCATCCATAGAAATAATGAGCATAAAATTACTGGTCGGCTTGCACGTCTTGTAACCACGTTTACTAACGATATTAATATTCTTTCAGACGTCACGTTTAATTTGTTTCTTGTAAAAAAGGTAATCGAAATGACAACAAGGTCGGCCAAGCCCTTAAATATCGAATATCTAACAGTTTCAATTTTAAATTTATGTAGAAAATCTGCGTAGATAGTTTTTTGTTAGCTAAACTGAAAAACCTGCAGAGCATTTTCATGGAATGTAGGTTATGTATATGACCTCATTATTACTTAGTATGTACTACGCTAGATATTTTTAATTAGACATTGTTTCCTAAGGGAAACTTATCCAATGTACCTAGTTATATAGGTACCTATAGTCTTTACTTAGCTGTCGGTGGATACCTAGGTATAGATTAAGTACATCGATCTATAAACAAAAACTTAATTCACCCTTTTTGTCTGGTGACTTCTCTTTAATTCTGTCTCTCAAACAAGGAGTGAAGAATCATGTGTTGTAAACGTTCTGAACTCGTCTACAGTCTTGGCAATGAAATAGTCAAGACAGAACCATTATTCACCGTTAACTATAATTCTGTCCAGCGGACTGACAAATTACCGAGTTTATTTAATACCAAGCTACATCGATACAGTTATTCAAAACGCTTGCTTTACGTAATTCAGACAAAATGTCACACCTCCAACTTGATTGGAATTTATTTTTCAAAATACTGATCCTATTTGGGATTCGGCTGCTGACTCATGACATAATTATTATGATTTATCATTTGTCACAATTATGTGAAAATGCAAGTTAATTTAAGGAGTCCAAATCAAAAGGTATTATGTTGATTTGGTCGACATTGCCATTAATTTCAAATACTTCATAATACTAGTAATACTGTTAAATGTTGTATAAAAGGTTACAATCTAACAGGTCAACTGTTTTCTACAAATGTAGAGGGTCTGGTGTTCTGAGAAACAAGCTGCGCTTAGTTCAGGCCATTCTCTCACAATCATCTGCTAACCATGTAAGTACCTATGTCGATGATATCATTATGATAAGTAATATGTAAGATTGTGGGAAAAAAAAATAACGGAATTTTGAAATTTTCAATTTTAAATTTTTATATGAAATATTAGTTCGGACCAAATTTGATCTTTTGCACAAGTAAATTACTTTACTTGATCGCTTGCACAAGTAAATTCAAAAGTTCTAATTTTATTGTCTAACAGTAGTGTATTCACACTACTGTTAGACAATAAAATTAGAACTGTAACAGTGCTATAATAAATTACGAAACTGTAAAAAGTCTCAACTATGAACTGTGAATGTACAAATAATATTATATGTAGTATAAAATCATTATATGTAATAAGTTATATTCCTAGGATGAAAAGTTCACTCAAGCTAAAAATTCGAAATTCGCTTCAAGTCTTTATCGACATTTAAAATTTTTACTACCAAATTTGTATAGTAAATTTCTCCCGAGTTGCTGATTTGTAATTAATTGTAAAAAGTTTGACTGCCTACGCGCCCCGTGAGTTCAAGTCAGAATATCAAATTCGATATCGAGCGCACTAAGGTTACCATAATTTATTTATTTAAGTACCTCTGTTGTTTCAAAATGGAGACTGGAAGCTCATTGTTCTATAAAAATATATTCTTGGAATAGGTGCGGACAAAATCTATGACATTAATAATTTTATCAGTTTTCATAGCCTCAGTAAAAATTCAATTTATATTAAATGAAAGCAGTCGCAGAAAAATGATTTATGTAAAAAAAAATCCGCTGCTTAGAGCCAGGCTCGATTTATAAAAAATGCTTAAACATTTTTTTGTGCAGATATAAAAGCAACACGTATATAGTTTATATGAGGCGTTTGGCTTGGCGTCAAATCGGGGAAATGCCCGTCATGTGGTAACCCTGGTTTGTGGGTCGCGTGCCCGCGGATAGATTGTGAAGTGAAATATTTTCATTACACCGAGCTTAGCTGACAAAGCCAATATCCGTTTACCAAATAACCAATCACGAATAAGATGACTTTGAAAAATATATAAAATATTGATTAATCCATTTGTTTTCGTCTGAGAAAACATTACCTCGAAAATGGATAGGTATCAGAAATTGTAGATATCAGATTCTCAAACAAAAACGTAGGTAGGTATATTGGAAGAAACCAAAAACAATATCTAATTCAATGAACGGACTGGTTTTTGAGTGCGGAAATACCGGAAGGACAGTTCTAACTAATTGCAAGCAATTATTGCATTGCTGACTACAAACCATCTTTGAATTTTAAATAATGTTATATAAACAGAATTCCTGCAGTGGTCTCGAAAACCACAGGAATCAGTTTTATTAAAATAGTAATAGAGCACTGCACTGCACATCTGCCTGTGGTAGAACCTAACGTTTTGGAGCTATTGAAATATCTTTCTTCCGCCAACATTTTGATTCACGGAATACATAAGAATTTATGGTACCGGGGGCCTAAGGACCTATTAAATAAAAATATTACTAAACCTTAAAATAAAACTTCGATTTAGAATTAGAAATCTAAAAAAGATTTTGACGAATCACGATGTCTATAACGCAGGTTGCTATTGAAACATCAAGACGAAGATCCTTCGAGATAATATATCGAGATAAATGTGATTTCTTATGAGTAAATATAGAAAAGTTTTAAATCCCACCTTATCGATCTCGCCCAAGAAGATTTAGAAACTTTGTCCAAGAAACATAGGAGGGATATCCGTATGAGACTATTAGTTTTCGAAGAATCTTGATAGCCCAGTAGTGCAAGATAACCCAGTGATGCAAGTGTAAGTACTTTATGCGTCAAGTATATAGAATAGAGAGCAAGATTGGGTGAGTGCATTTTACACAGTCATTTTTATCATCTTACTACTGCAAATATATTTTTGGCATTTCACTTCAAAATTTTGTGCAGCGAGTGGTTCCTGATGAACACGAAAGATGGCGGGTTCGATTTGCGATGGTGCTCACGTCACCAATGGTCTTTTGGTGCCTTGAAGTACTGATTGAACTGTTAACACAACCAGTTACACCATCACCAACCCTGTGGTTAAACCAAACCCAATCTAGTTGTCATAATTAAGATCTAATCTGTACTACAAATTTTATTAAGGTGGTTTACCTGACTTTTTCGGGGTCCAGTGCTGCCGCCATTTGAAATAAATCATTTGAAAGGAAACGAAGATATCATTTAACATTTTGTATTGATCCAACCGTAGTTAACCCTAAAATTATTTTATGAACTACTGTTTATAGTTAAAGTGAGAATGTGAAGCTTTTCTATGCACATTAACGAAAAACGGCCACTTTTGGCTAACGTGCGTAGAAAAGCTTCACGTTCTCACTTTAAGCCGTAAAAATGATTTATGATTAATGATGGGGGAGCACTGGACCCCGAAAAATTCAGGTAGCCCCTTAATTCACAACATAAATATTAAAATATTAACAGTCCTACTAATAAATATAAATAAAGGTATAATAGGCGCAAATCACACTAATATGTTAATCAAACTAAATAATAACAAAACTAACACTTAGTAGGTACCTAACTAAAATAAACTTAAATAATTACTGAAAATAAATGACTTATAAACTATTATAATAAAAATATAGATTTTTAGTATATGCTTAGATATATAAGTCACAGATATTGGTGAACGAATTGCACATTTGAAATGGCAATGGGCTGGTCACATCTGCCGCAGGGATGATGATCGATGGAGCCAGAGGGTTCTGTATTGGCGACCCCGCACAGGAAAACGAAGCGTAGGCAAACCAGCAGCCAGATGGTCGGACGACATTAAAAAGACGGCAGGGCCGACCTGGACCAGAATCGCCGCAGAGAGATCTAAATGGAAATCCATAGAAGAGGCATATGTCCAGCAGTGGACGTAAACATGCTGAGAAGAAGATGCTTAGATATATGTACTTATCATGTTAGGAAAGTTTCCGTTTCGAACGCTTAGCTTGCATTTGGGTCACAACTCGTTGCTTATGATGCGAAAGCTATAGTGTAAACGACGTCCAACTTACTTTGTAAAACTTTTCCGGACGAAATAAATGTCAACTTTTTGCAATTTCGTTGAAATATACGACTTTTTATATCAGACATAACAAATACTATAATATTATTTACATTATGTTTCATGTGTGTTAGTAGCAACATTATGCTTCATGCGGAGTCAGATTTTTCGAGCTGTCTAAACTCATATAACCTAGCTCAATAACCCTCATCTAGTGACAACAGTACCAAGTAGTAAAGAGTTTTTGGCAGGAAGTTGTGGGGTTCAGTTGGAGTTAGTTTGCTTTAAATTGTTTTGCAAATCGATTCTAGTGGACTTTATGATATAAAATTGGTGAAATTTGGTGTTATCAATGCTTATGCCCATGGACAATATGTGAAATGTTTAAAGCGGACAGTCATAGTGCGGCTGTAGTGATTATTTGCGGACTGTGGTGGGAGCCTTTAGGCGCCGTTCGCCACTCAATCGACTATGAAAATTAATGGACTTGTATAAAGTTGCCAGAAGCTCCCTTAAAGCAATCAAAGAACCTACACCAACCTTCGATTGCATAGTTAGGGATAGGTATAGGTAGTAGGAATAAGGAAGTGAAAAAAACAAAGATGGGCTCTAAAGGACTAGAATACAGAGCCGTATACTAATTAAAAAAAAATACACTAGTGAACTAGTATGCAGGTTTCCCTAAAGATGTTTTCCTTTACCGGAAACAAGGGGTGATAGCTGAAAATGACCATACATTAGTAGAAACTCAAAGATGCAAGTCGCGCCTAATAAATACCTGTATCAAACTCTTTTCTCACATACGCACAGTCAATTCCTTCACTTCAGTCACTCATGTCTGTATTTTAAATAATGACTTAATATATTCCTACGCAGCTATGTATAGTTCTTCATTTCAGTAACATCATAAATTCATCGTTAAGTCTATATATATATCTATATATACACTGCGTATGTACAAATACACGCATATATCCGCGTTCAATATTCTCTAAGCGCGATCACATTAAAGTGCTCGCGCGGCGCGGCGGTCACGATCACGATCTCATCTCCAAGACAATCGCGGTAATTGACATTACGGCGGTGACAGTACCGGTCGTCAACGTGGTCGCGCTCCAGTTCTGCCACATCGGCTTTATGACCCAGGAGATGAGCAATTTCACCGGACAATGGTACCAACGTAATACCTTGGCTTGTCGTGGTTTTGGTACCGCTTGTGGAGCTACGTTACCACTATGAAAACTTTTGCAATTTAATATTCAAGTTGCATTATGTCATCTCACTTAAGCAATTTGTAGGGTACAGTGCCCAGTTTTGCCCATTGAACATCACTGCCACATATGGCGCAGTGCTGGACATAAGTATACAACGTGTAACGGAAAGGGGACATCAATACATCCTACAATAAAAAAACGTCAACGTAAACAACTTTTACTATGAGCCCATACCTAAATTATTAATTTTTTTTTACGATTTCAGAATTAGTCATACAAATTCTTCACTGGACACTTTTATATGGAAATGCCGATTATTTTAAACTATTATTTTAATTTTATTATATTATAAAGTGATCTAGTATAGCCCGTGGTTCGATTTATTACGGGTATGTCCCTTCCACGGTGTTTATATTCATGCGTCATAACATAAATCATAATGTGATAGATAATATATTACGATGCACGTATTGGGCTCGACCCCCGCTTCTTAGCCCATCGCATTAATTCCTTCCATCATATTATTACCATGAATCATGAATGAACTGCGAGCAGTGTTGCCGCCTGGCTAGGCGGGGCAGCCTGCAGTGAAAGTGTCCCTGGAAACAGTTAGCGGTACCCAAACATGTTAGGGAGTCCAAGCTTCTCCACACTTTGGAAAAACATTAAATAAGTAATACAGTAAAACAGTAATTAAGCAAACATATTCAAAAGACCAGACTTAGATCAGAATTGCCATCACCCTATTATATATACAAAGTAGAATTTTCTTTAATAAATGATGTATCTTCAAATTTTCATCAAATAATATTTCCTCATATTTGTAACAATTCACTCGCACGAAATCAAACGTTTGAAATATTTAAGAACTCGTTTATTTTGAAGGTTCAAAGGTAATGAAATCATGTCTAACTTTTCAATCAACCATTATTAATATGCTCAGCGATATAACTTCGTGTTCGCAATTTTTAAACCACTCGATTTTGTTAAAAGTCACCCTGTATACGACGTATAAGCGACTTACCCATAACAAATCGAACCACGGGTTGTACTAGATTGCTATAGTATAAAAAATTTATTTATATTTATTTATATTTATATTATACTATAGTGATCTAGTAAAGCCCGTGGTTCGATTCATTACGGGTATGACCCTTCCACGTGTATATGGCAAAATCAGAAACTATCAATGACTTTGTTATTCAGTATGTAGACATAAAGGTTTTCGAAGTACAGTTGTAACAATAACACCGCTGATGACAATTTGTCTGTTTCGCTTGCGAGGGGACAAATGTGTGAAACATTTGCGCCTGCATTATAGTCTCGCGTTTCAACTCGCGGAATCCTGTCTGAAATATTTCAAAGGCTCTTAAAATAAACCAAGATTCCTTTTGACAAATAAACATACTTATTGTAAGGTAAGCATCTATAAATTTTTTGATAATAAGTTATGAAGTTTATTTTGAAGTAAAATATATATTGTGGTAGATACATTTAAGAAAAGAAAGGTAAATAATTATTTACCTTTTACAATTAAGTCGTAACTTTTCCACTGAATTTTGACATAGATTGCTCATTTCTCGTTACGCAACGTAGCACACCTATTCGATCGCATATTAATCAAAAATACTACGGCAATTACACAATTATACCTCATAATTACGAATAAAATGCGTGTAATTACAATTTCGACCTTTCACCGCAAAGTCCCGCGTTCTCCGAAGCGTTGGTTACCTCGTCACTTTTCTCCCATACTCGCCACACCGCTCGACTATCGAGATCCCGACAACTTTCCACAATGTTAAGGGCCGAGCCATCCGCGATATAAAACATCGATAATGCGTGCCCTTATTGCCCTTACTGCTACAGTCATAAAGACGAAAATCGATACTACACATCAACCTATCCGATCATTACAGATCACGCTTGCGACTTGCGACTTTCGACAGCTCATCATGTTCTGATGATATAAGTAAGAGCTTTCGTAAACATAGTAGATTAATATGGCAAGGAGTGAAAGCAAAAGGGATCGATTGAAAGTAGTTTAACAAGTGACATTTTAAAATAAACCTGTGTTACATAAACGTTATGTGTAGTCTCGTCTACATCTTAATAAAAACATTGTTTGCGCTGATGCTGCTGAGTTTTGTGTATGGACTGTATATCAAATAGGCGCTGTATGGATGTATGATTTAATTCGATGAATTTACAATATACTCGTACAACAAAGATCGTAGAAGGGAAGAAGTCGAATGGCGTCGTTTCCGGCCCGCGCCGTATCGCATCGCACCTTAGTGTTTCCAGTGGCCGGAAAAAACATTAACATTTCATTTAAAGTCTTTATATTAAATGTTGATTTAAGCGGTTTAAACTATATTGTGCAAAATCCTTGTGGAAGTTAGTAACTTTGAGCTGTTATACCTACTGTAGGTATAAGTCCTTCACCATGTAGGTACGTAAGACTTAAAGCCCACAAAACTGGCAAGAAAGTTCGATGCCAGAAATAGCATCGCCTATCTAGGAGAATATGATTTGCCAATTTTCAGTCCATAATTTTACCGACTATCAGTGAACAGTGAAGATGAAGGTATAATATTGTCTAATTCCTTAAAAAAAAGACTACGTCACCCTAATTTATCTAAAAGGTAACTGAGAAGTGATATTTGTGTTGTCAGAATAAGTTTCAAATAAAATGTTGTCTTGTAATTTTTTGGAACAAGGCATAAATAAAAGTTGAAGAAGCACCCTTATCCTACACGGGCTTATCGTCGCCCCTGACTGGCGGCATACGAGAAAATTTATTCACCGCCTACACCAATACGATATGGATAGGGGAAATGTTGAGTTCCATTTTAAATAAATGTCTGAGAATTGGACATCGCATGTCTACGGTTTGTCGAAGTTCAGTTTGGGACTCTTTAACTTCATCTTTTGCAGATTATATAAAGACGCTCGCTCCACTTGAGTAACTGTTTAAAAGTTATAGAGATCATAATATGATCATATAATGATACTAGATGTAACCCACGACTTCGTCCGCGTAGAAGTCGAAAATGGTTCTAATAGGATCTTTAATCGTTTTTTTATAATATCCCAAAGCTCAAAAGTGAACAAACGATCTACCTATTTGTCTCAATTTTTTTGTCTCTCACTCAAAAAATGACGAAGTTCGGGATGCAATTTATAAAATCTAATTTCTGTATTATTATTTTTTATTGATCACTAATTCAAAAATGTCATGTGTCTCGCTTTAAAAATGATTTATATAAACTTGCAACCTATTTCACCCCTACTATTATATTAGGGATGTAATTTTCAAAATCTAATAAATGCATTATTATTTTCTACTAACTATTAAAATAAATTAGAAATTTCATGAGTCTAACTTTAAAAATTACGAAGTTCCATACAAACTGGCAACCCCTATTTCATCCCTTAGGGATGGAATTTCCAAAAATCCTTTCGTAGCGGACGTCTTCTTGTCACAATCTACCTTCCTGCTAAATTTCATCTTCATTGGCTAAGTAGTTTTCGAGATTTCGTGATGAGTGAGTGAGCGAGTGAGTGATTTTCGCTTTTATATATATAAATTGTCAATATCGTACGTTTGTAAATATTTGCAGGAACGTTGTTATACATAGAAAAACAATAATAGTCGATCGTTAGAGTCAGTAGGCAAGAAAGTCTAAAAGAACCTAACGTAAATTTATTCATTAATCGAAGTATCTACCCCCTACACAATTTTCCTCGGAAGTTAAAACGGTCGGCTCGGCATCCTACATTATTTACTGCAGCGTATATCTAATCCGTCTGGAACCCTACTCCCAGAACCGCCATGCCGGGGTCGATGCCCACCAAATTGGAAACTCAACCAAATATATCAAACCATTCTTTCTCGCTTTCTGTACAAAGGTAATATACTTACATAGGTTAATATAAACGAATTTGTTCCTGTATAAAAGACGGCAATACCTTTGTGATGAACGAACTCCTTTACTTTTGGCGAAATATTAAATTCAGTAGACCTTCCGAGGATCCAAATCCAAGGAATCCTTCCCCTTGGATCCTCGAAGGGAAACATCTTCTTACGTTCCTCTATAAAACGATTTTTATGAATTTTAAACTTAAAATATAACTCCCTATATGTACATATTTTATATCCCTATCGGGGGTCAATGCCCACCGAATTGATTAAATGAACCAATTTAATTTGGTTAATTTTTCTTTATCTTTGCTCAACGCATGTTTGGGTATACCAAAAAAGCTACACAATAATTCTGTTGGCTACTGTAACAACCTGAATGATACATCCTGGGCACTTAGCACCAAGATATAACATCCTAAACGCTACCTATTTAAATAATCTATAAACTGAAGAAATAAATTATAAATACCTTAATTTACCATGAGACCTCTCTTACTATAAATCTCTATCTCGAGCTTAGTGAGTCCTGGGATTAGGCGGTGATCGTCATTGTAGTAGACCCAAGTTATACAAAGCAGTAACTCAGATTCTAGCGCAGCACGTTTCGTTCCACTACTTATAGTACATATAAATCAGTTGTATTTAGGATTCTGTATTAAATAATAAAACTAAAATTAGAGAATTAGAGAGATGAAGTTCTGTAGCATGTTCTGTTCTTTATGTAGAAGGATAGACTTACATATACATATTTATATTATAGACATTCGCTCATTATTTTATTACGGATATAGGAGACGCCCCTCCAAATTCCGCGTCTTCCTGTGAGTTCGACCCTGACTGAATACTCTCCATCCGAGGGACTGCAAATGCTCAGTATCATACATAAATATTAACTCTAATAAGCCTTTTCAGGCAAGAGACAGAGGGAGGAATGCGAGTAAAGCTCGCCAAGCGTTTCCAGCAGCTTCGAGATTTGTACTTATACAGTATCCCGTTCTGAGCGTCAAAGTATTATATCAAATCAACTGGAAACTGATTGCTAGAAGAGCATTCTACAAATATTTGTTCTAGTCTGTCTTGTCAGTATATATGAGGGTAATAAATAAATACTGTAATAATAAATACGGCTTTTATAAGGTTACATGAAGATGAGTAGAAGTCATTTCAGACAGCAATAGAAGCTTAATTCCATAGTATACATAATTTGTAATATTGTTTAAGATATACCTCTTTGTCAGTAGGAAGTTTTATTAGTTCTACACGACTTCTCCGTGTTTTATAGAACATCATAATATCTTTGATATTATGTTAAAACAGCAATTAGAATACATAGTTAGAAGTCTGTTAAGACTTAGTTTGTTCAACAGGCATGGTAACAATGTCCATAGTTTAGCCTCAACCAGAATCGGTTCAGATAATTCTAATAAATGTTGTTAATAATATAAGTCTCTTAGTCAGTAGACTTCATACCAAACATAACTTTTTTATGTTCAAAGGGAATGTTTATGACGAAATAGGCTTCTCTAAACAAGTGTGTACATAACACTGACGGTGACGAAGGAATCTTCCTTGCGCTGCAGCGGGAATCATATCCTCTGAGCGTGACTTTAGCATAACTCAGTAAAGTGCCAACACAGCCTGTTTAGATGGCTTAATACAATATATAGATGGGTAACAGAATTATTTAATCCAACTTCAAGTCTCGACTTTTCCAAGACAAATCACCACTCCACTGAACAAGCCAGCCAACCAAAGTAAGTAAATATAATAACAAAGCTATTGCTTTCTGAAATTGAATCATTTTACATAACTCCAGCTTTGAAGGCAATATTCTAGGAAGGATAAGTATTCGTGAGGTGAAGTAGTTAATAATGATATCAGTAAACATTAAACACTTCAGTGATATCTGATGTAATACATGAATATAAGTATCTTCAAGTCAATGACAAGAATAAATATGTTATCTTCAGAGATTGTAAACGCTGTTCAGGTTCCTTTGGAACATAAGAACCTAAGGTCCTTGGACCGTAATCCAGTCTATAGATCACAACGGAGTTTGTTAGTACAAATCACTTACAAATTAGGTGAATCCTCGTAGATCATATCATCTCAACGTAAACTCATCGTGTCGCTTTTATTAAACAAAGCTATAATTAACTCAGATTAGAGAAAACATAGGAAATAAACAAATATTGAGTAATTCATCCCACATAGGAATCTATCATCATATTGGCTTTCTTATATATTGATCATATTGGCTTTCTTATGTCCAATATAGGACAAAGGCTGGGAGAAATATTCTAACTCTCTCATCTTAGTAGACATACATACTTTCAATGCATTTTTTTTTTTCAGTTGGATTGAGTCGGTCCCATACAAAAAGTTGCTCATATTCATGAGGACTTTCACCAGTAGAAAGGATGCCAATGATTTTAAAAACTCCCTGTATATCTGTAGAGTTCTACGGGTTCTACCCTCTGGCTCTGGGTTCAAACTTTTGCACATCGATTTGGTAACTTAAAAATAGAAAGCCGTGTGTATTGATTGTAATGTATAATCAAGATATGCTAAAGAGCAATGGAACACAGTGTACTAGGTTTCAAGAGATTGGAATAGATAGGGTCCCAAACACTACACTTTGATCCTTGACAGAAAAGTGTGATCCTTGTCTAGCAGAAGGCTGCAAAGCTGAAGAGGGATTGGGATGTCATCAGAATTTTTTCAAGGTCCCCGCTCTGGTCCCATGAGAAAAGTTATTCGATATGATGGAATGAATCACTCTCCAACTACCTACATTAACACACAGTTTATTCGCGTATACCTACAATTATACTTACAAGTATAACATAAAGGCTTCGGCCTACGTGGCTTACTAGTGCACGCCTTCTTCCGTAAGCTGGAGGCCCTGTGCTAAATTTCCAGTGTCAAATATTTGGTCCTTGGGTTATCTAGTTCTAATCTCTTGATGAGAACTTGATTTTGCGTGATTCTAAATGTTATGTTATTTTATACGAATCTGTTTGCGTCCATTGATCCCACGAAACTAACATATATTCTTAGAACGGCGCTATTGAGTGCTATCTACTTGTTCTTTAATATTTTAGTATAAACTAAGAACGTTTTATGTTAAGTAAGTATGTACATGCAGTAAATGCCCTCTGATTTATTAAAAACTGCGTATAAACCTAGAAAAATTTTCATTACATATTAAACTGGAGATAATTGTTCCGAAAATCTACAAATATAACTGAACTAAGTGATCGTAGTAAGTGTACTGACGTGCTAAACACGTTAATTTCCAGACAAAGTATAGTGTTGCCGGTAACTAGGTCATCAACGTGCCAATAATTATTACACTCACCTCACAAAACGTTCTAACGTCGCACCTGTATGTTCACTTCTTTTATTACTAATTCATAACAACACAGTAGCAAATCAGCGTCTGTTAGGTAAAGTCTCTAGTATAATACAGTTTAGGGGTTGAATTGTTGTTTTTAGATGTTTAAAAGCGTTGTAGATATCGATTGAGCGGCGCGCGGCCGCGCGGTCTGTCACGGAATGAACGCCACCCCGAATGGCAGTGCGCGCGTTTTCCACAGTTTTCCCGCCACTAGGGGTGGCTCGGTAACTTGCGGTAGGCGCCGAAATCACCGCGCTGCGCATTTCGCACTTAGATAAGAATTTAAATAATTACTTGAGGAAATTTGAGTGAAGTTACTTGACTCTGCGTTTTAATTTAATTGATTTCGTAAGTAACTAATTATGTATACGCCCGAATAAACCTTAAAAATAGTCTTAATTTGTTTCTACAAACACCTTAGAAGATTAAATGGCGTAGGTACTTTTATGTGACCATATTACATTATAATAAATTAGGATTAGGATCCTTTTAGGATTTATACCTACTTATAACCACACAAGCGTCCCAAAGGACAAGGTGTAAAGAACAGTGAATCAAAAGGAGATGAGAGAAAGTCTGGTGATTAATTTAGAAAGAAAATAATTTCGCTGTGAAAGCAAAATAGTAAGTTATAAAAATCCTACCCATCCTTTCATTTGTAACGGTATTCGTTACAATCTTACCTAAATATACTTATGTATTACCTTAAACTAATACTACATCTCAACTTAACCTAATTAAATGAACTATTTACAACTTAAATTCTATTTAAAACAAATATCTAAAATAATAAATCTTAAAACTAAGCAGGTATACTACACCTCCTACAAAACAGTGGTATCTTATTAAACTACTTCTCCTGTGAGGTTTCATCCGCAATTATCGTAGTCGCGCGAATGACGTAGAAGTACTTTCGGGCCCCGTGCCCCGCACATCTGAGTGTCGAGTCAGAGCGAAGCGACTGTTCTACCTGCAAGGTGTCACTGCGTATTGTCTAACACCGATAAAACCCTATGTTGCTAAATTGATCTAAAAATAATTTTAACCTTTTACTTATATATTGTGTGAAGTGTTTACCCCGATACTGGGTGAGTGTTGCAAATTCTTTTGTAGAAGTAAGTCCTAAATTGTGAGATTAAATGTCGAATTACCTACATTGTAAAAAAATAAATTTATAATTAGAATTAAGTGAATTGCTATTGCAAAAATGCACATAATTATTACCTATTATGACTTATTTCGTCTACCTATATTCATCACTCATTATGCTGTTTTAATTTTCACGCTAATTCATGTTCCATCATTTCACCGAATGTACGTTTCACCTAAAGTTGATTTTTTTTACGCTAAATCTGATTCTGTATGAATGCCACATCATTGATCACGTTTCTTGTCTAAATCATTCCATCTGCTTTGCTCGGACAATGATGTTGCAGTCAAACAAAGGAAAAGGACAATCAGTAAAATATCCGGTTTCCGAGTTTCAGGGTTCTTTTCTCCGGGCAAGAAATTCTTATGCTGTAACTGCTCCGCCCTCATGCTGGAACTACCCCACTACCCT
Organism: Acrobasis suavella; assembly: GCA_943193695.1. Taxonomy (NCBI): domain Eukaryota; kingdom Metazoa; phylum Arthropoda; class Insecta; order Lepidoptera; family Pyralidae; genus Acrobasis; species Acrobasis suavella. The sequence continues at coordinate 40,928,686 of OW971928.1, forward strand.
TCGGCCGTTCTACCTGACTTCACCTAATTTGTCCACCTATCCGGAATTGCACAGCATCGCCACAGCCTACGCTACCCAGGACAGTGGTTTGATTTTTTAATTACCGGTAACGTTGCGGTGCGATTGAATGGACTCACGACCCTGCTCTTTAACTACCCACTTCATTTTATTTTTATAAAATAATAGTAAGACTTCTGTTTGAATTTAAAATTAGATTTATAAATTTAGGATACCTTTTTAGCTTACTTACTTACTTAGCATAAATATCTTAATCATAGTATACAGAAATAAATATATTGTTATTTTTCTAGTTCTTGTTTTTTTCCCGTTTTACTAAGTCTAACTACTTACATGTTGCCAAACTACCTAAAATAGTACGGTACAGTGGCGCCCGATTAAGCTTATTTTATCGCATCCGTAGCGTTACCCGTGGTTTTAAGGCATTTAACGATTTTCTTTGGTGTTGGCTTATTTAAACTTAGTTTTAAGTCTGATTATTTTTGCTAACCTTCTGTAATCCGTGTGTGGTTATTACATCTGTTCACTTCAACCTTTAACTAAGTTATTATTATTGTCTACCCATTACTGATTGTTACAAATAATAAAAAAAAATACTTGTTTTACCACGCACTGGTTAACTTATTGTAATCATTGTAGCTGGTTTTGTTTTATAATTTCATTACTGTAGTTATTGTTTGATTTTACAACACTCACTTCAGTCATAACTTCACTATGGCATACCCTATAAAATTTTTGTCATTGCAAAAATCTGAATTGCAATATGAGGTTGAACTACGTGGTGGTTCAGGTGATTCGGTTCAGGAGTTACGAAAGGAAATTGTTAAACTAAGCCAACTTAATGCATCTGAAGATATTTTAGAATCACATTTGGACCCTAAAGAAGATCTAAAATGTACTAAAGAGTCTCTTCTTAAGGTTCAAAATGCTGTTATAAATCTTAAAGCTAAATTTGATAAAAACTTATACTCACGTACTGAAAATTTTATGAACCACCTGTACCACCTAATAAATAGAATTAATAGAACACAAGAAGTCGCCGACATTTATAAGGTATGCGCAGCTAGCTTTGACTCACAACTGAAAGAACTCTACGCTTTGAAACTTCAGTATACTCAAACTAAGACTCCATCTACGAGTACGTCCGAGACCCCTTTAGATACTGCTAATATAACGGTTTCTTGCGAACGTAGCCTCACAGGTGAAATAGCTAAATTAAAATTCTCTGGTAAAACATGTGTTCATTCATTTATTCTAAAAGTCAATGAATTTGTACAATCTCGTGGGATTTCCTTTGAAAAGATTCTTTTGCTTGCCTTTGAAATCTTTACAGACGATGCCCTCCATTGGTATCGATATCATAAGGATCACATTAATTCCTGGCAAGAACTATGCGCCCTATTAATAAAAGATTTTAGTAGCATCGATTATGACTACCGTTTAGCCGCAGAAATAAGATCTCGCACACAAGGTGAACGCGAAAATATCATTATATATATTTCTATCATGCATGGGTTGTTTTCTCGCCTCAACAAACCATTCACGGAGGCAGAAAAAATAGAAATTTTATTGCATAATATTCGGCCTTGCTACGCAAACACATTAGCGGCATCACCTGAAATTAAAACTATTGATGCACTTGTGTCGGCGTGCCGCAACTTTGAAGATGTCAAAGCTAGATTCTCTTCATTCCATGAACCACCTAGTGTCTCTAATACAACACTTGCTCCCGAGTTTGCCTATAAGTATGGTCAATCTTCTAATATTAATAACAAAAATGAAAATAAATATTACTTTAATAAACAGAAAAATTCTAATACTAACGCACAAACTACTACTAATAAACATAGCGAGATTAACGTTATGAGTCAAGATACCTCCAGGCCTACATTTTGCCCTAGATGCAGATTAAATGACCACTCCTTAAGAAACTGTACGGCGGAACGTATCATTATTTGTTTTAAATGTGGGAAAAAAGACTTCCGTTACCCAGACTGCCCTGATTGTAACTCAGTTACTGATAACAAACAAAAAAACTAATTGGGCAGGATTGGAAAAACAACGTTATAAAGCGAACACTTAATTCTAAGAACTTTGATGCCACTGACTGGCAAAAATGGTTAAGTTTCATTTCTTCCTTTTCTACATATAACGCTGTCTCTTCAATCCGTCATAATTACAATAATGTTGATGTTTCTCGACCCTACGTTTCAGTCAATATTAACAATAATACACTTATTGGTCTACTTGATACTGGTTCTTCTACCACCATATTAGGAAACGGCTGTCATGAATCCTTTTTAAAGCCGGCTTTCAAATTGTTGAATCAGACACTCCACAATTCGTAACAGCGGGTGGTGATAGACTAGATTCTCTTGGGATCATCTACCTTCCAGTAACTTTTTATGGCCAAACTCACACTCTTAAAATCTATGTGGTTCCTAGTGTAAAAAACTGTCTTATATTAGGAATGGATTTCTGGAGAATTTTTGAGCTTTTCCCTAAATATATTGACCACATAACCTATCACAAAGACACGGATGGCATTTTCACTACTCATATAGAATGTCCTATGTCTCAGAATCTGTGCTCTTATGAGAATTTAACTAATAACCAAAAAGTCACAGCAGATCACTTAATTTCCCAGTTTCGTGACATATCCTACGAAGAACGTGGTTTAGGTCGGACTTCCCTTATTACCCATTCCATTGACACTGGGGATGCTGCCCCCATTCGTCAACGGTATTATAGAATGTCACCCGAGAAGCAACGTATTTTAGTCGAGCAAATCGACGAAATGCTCAGAGAGGATGTCATAAAACCGTGTGAAAGTCCGTGGTCTTCTCCAGTTCTCCTGACTCCGAAGAAAAACGGAGAACTGCGTTTTTGCCTTGACAGTCGGAAACTCAACGCAGTTACCAAGAAGGATGCATATAGCCTACCCTATATCGCTGAGATCTTGGATAACTTACGCGATGCCAAGTATCTGTCCAGCTTAGACCTATCTAAAAGTTTTTGGCAAATTTTGATTCGGGAGGAGGATAGACAAAAGACGGCTTTCTACATTCCTTCGCGAGGTACCTTCCAGTTCAAATCCATGCCCTTCGGTCTAACTAATGCACCTGCCACGCAACAAAGACTAGTGGACACCTTGTTCTATGGGCCTGAATTTGAACATAGAGTTTTTGTTTTCATTGATGACGTTATCATAGTCTCAAATAACTTTGAACAGCATATCTCATTACTAAACCGTGTTCTCGACAAGCTAAAAATGGCTAACTTAACTATAAATTTTCAAAAAAGTCAGTTTTTCAGAAACAAGCTTAAGTATCTAGGCTATATAGTTGATTCCAACGGTTTGAAGGCAGACCCTGAAAAGGTGGAAGCCATTGTAAACTATCCTGTCCCTACTAATAGGAAAGAAGTAAGGCGTTTCCTTGGTACTGCCTCATGGTACCGAAGGTTTATTAAAAATTTTAGCACGTTGGCAAGCCCCTTAAATAAATTGACAACCCAAGGTAAGAATGCCCCTCCCTTTGTTTGGACTACAGAAGCTAACTTGGCCTTTCATAAACTCAAAGAATGTTTGGCCTCTACGCCAATTCTTTCATGTCCAGACTATACGAAACCGTTTGAAGTACATACCGATGCGAGTGATTATGGTATTGGAGCAGTACTCACTCAAAACATCGACGGAAAAGAAAGGGTTATAGCTTACATGAGTAAATCTTTATCTCAGCCGGAACGAAACTACAGCGCTACAGAACGGGAAGCGTTAGCCGTGCTCACCGCGATCGAACATTGGCGTTGTTATTTGGAAAATGGACTCAAATTCACCATTTTTACAGACCATTCCTCTTTGAAATGGTTCCTTAATATAAACAACCCCACTGGACGATTAGCACGATGGGGAGTACGTCTTTCTGCATATAACTTCGACATTAAACACCGCAAAGGATCTGAGAATGTTGTACCAGATAGTCTGTCTCGCGCTGTACCTCTTTCTTCTATTGACGTTGAAACATACTCGTATCATAACACTAATGACTCTTGGTTTTTAAATCTTCGTGATGGCTGTTTGAAGTCCCCAACGTCCTTTCTTAACTATCGAGTTGAAAACGGTAAACTGTTTCGCTACATGAAGTCTCTTAACCCACTCATTAGAGAATTTGAATGGAAAGAAGTGATTCCATCTGAGTATAGGAATGACATCATTTCCAAAAACCATTCAGAACCTACCTCAGGACATATGGGTATTTTTAAAACACACAAACGCGTCAGTCTTAGATATTTCTGGCCTAACATGCAACAAGACGTGGCAAACTTTGTTACGAGTTGCGATACTTGCCTTTCTCATAAACACCCTAATCACTCTACGCTTGGAGTTATGGGTAGACCTAAGGATTGTTGTCGTCCCTTCCAAATGTTGAGTATGGATCTTGTAGGACCATTACCCGTATCTAGAAAACAGAATACATTCCTGTTGGTAGTCACTTGCTGTTTCTCTAAATATTGCTTACTCTTTCCTATTCGCAGAGCTACATCTGATATTATTTCTAAGATAATTGAAGAAAAAGTTTTTCTTGTTCATGGAATACCTAGTACCATTCTTATGGATAATGGAAAACAATTTACAAGTAACATTATGAAAAACTTATTCAAAAGTTACAATATACCTAATGTTTTTTATACTCCGTTATACACTCCTCAAATCAATACTGTGGAGAGATATAATAAAACTATAATAACATCCGTGTCTAGTTTTATTGACAGCGATCATAGAATTTGGGATACCCACATACCTAAAATACAGTTCGCTCTAAATAGTTCTGTTAATGAAGCTACTGGTTTTTCCCCATCATTTTTGGTTTTCGGGCGAGAACTCGTTAGCTGTGGATCGCACTACGTTGATTCTGATCTAGAAAACCAAATCATTTTTACACCTAGAGATAGCTATGCGGAAAACTTAGGAGTGTTGCATAAAATATTTGATAAAGTTCAACTTTCATTAATAAAGGCGCACTCTAGAAATAGCACCAATTACAACTTGCGTCGTAAAAACGTAGATTTTAATGTAGGGGACATAATTTGGCGCAGGACATTTTACCAGAGCGATAAAGATAATAGGTTTTCAAAGAAATTAGCCCCAAAGTTCATTAAATGTCGAATCATAGAAAAAAAATCTAAATTAGTCTATGAACTCGAAGACATGTCCGGCCATAACTTAGGAACATGGCACATAAAAGATTTTAAATTGACCTAAGTTACAATAATTCCAAAAAAAAAAAGCGGATTTTATAAGTAAAATCCTAACCTAAAAAGGGGGGTATGTAACGGTATTCGTTACAATCTTACCTAAATATACTTATGTATTACCTTAAACTAATACTACATCTCAACTTAACCTAATTAAATGAACTATTTACAACTTAAATTCTATTTAAAACAAATATCTAAAATAATAAATCTTAAAACTAAGCAGGTATACTACACCTCCTACAAAACAGTGGTATCTTATTAAACTACTTCTCCTGTGAGGTTTCATCCGCAATTATCGTAGTCGCGCGAATGACGTAGAAGTACTTTCGGGCCCCGTGCCCCGCACATCTGAGTGTCGAGTCAGAGCGAAGCGACTGTTCTACCTGCAAGGTGTCACTGCGTATTGTCTAACACCGATAAAACCCTATGTTGCTAAATTGATCTAAAAATAATTTTAACCTTTTACTTATATATTGTGTGAAGTGTTTACCCCTATACTGGGTGAGTGTTGCAAATTCTTTTGTAGAAGTAAGTCCTAAATTGTGAGATTAAATGTCGAATTACCTACATTGTAAAAAAATAAATTTATAATTAGAATTAAGTGAATTGCTATTGCAAAAATGCACATAATTATTACCTATTATGACTTATTTCGTCTACCTATATTCATCACTCATTATGCTGTTTTAATTTTCACGCTAATTCATGTTCCATCATTTCACCGAATGTACGTTTCACCTAAAGTTGATTTTTTTTACGCTAAATCTGATTCTGTATGAATGCCACATCATTGATCACGTTTCTTGTCTAAATCATTCCATCTGCTTTGCTCGGACAATGATGTTGCAGTCAAACAAAGGAAAAGGACAATCAGTAAAATATCCGGTTTCCGAGTTTCAGGGTTCTTTTCTCCGGGCAAGAAATTCTTATGCTGTAACTGCTCCGCCCTCATGCTGGAACTACCCCACTACCCTTCGGCCGTTCTACCTGACTTCACCTAATTTGTCCACCTATCCGGAATTGCACAGCATCGCCACAGCCTACGCTACCCAGGACAGTGGTTTGATTTTTTAATTACCGGTAACGTTGCGGTGCGATTGAATGGACTCACGACCCTGCTCTTTAACTACCCACTTCATTTTATTTTTATAAAATAATAGTAAGACTTCTGTTTGAATTTAAAATTAGATTTATAAATTTAGGATACCTTTTTAGCTTACTTACTTACTTAGCATAAATATCTTAATCATAGTATACAGAAATAAATATATTGTTATTTTTCTAGTTCTTGTTTTTTTTTCCGTTTTACTAAGTCTAACTACTTACATGTTGCCAAACTACCTAAAATAGTACGGTACACATTACTTTTCTGTTATAATAAATAAATTTGCAATGTTGTAACTACAGGCATAGCAAATTAATAGGCTGTTATATATAGAATACCCAAAACGGGTTAATCAAATTCTCATTACAATTCTTAACAAAATAACCAATATAAAGAGGTTTCAGTCGGACATTTTCGAGATCCCGTCAAAGATAAACCTGGGGGTCGAGCCCCACAACGCTGGGGTTGGTTAGGGAGCGTAACACTCCCTCATACCCCCCACCCTACCCTCGACGCGTGGCAAGGGCGGAAAATAGTGTTTTCACAACAAGCCGCGTACGATGCACTTTCCTCTTGTTTGAAGAGGCGACTTTCATAAACTTGAGCCTCGTAATTGCTGCTTGAATTTGCGTTGCTTTAATTTATTATTATTAAACTAACTAAATACAAGGTAGGTGTACCATGTAAGGCCACTCTAACAAATAAACAGTTATTATTCGTTTAAACTGGATAAATGAAACTAACAAATATTTAAGTAATACTTTGTTTTATTGCGTAACATATAAACCACTTTTTTTATCGTAGATTTAATCAATGTTGATTGAACTTAAGTTTCATTAAGACGAAGTAGTAGCTAAAGTGGCGCCCTCATTTGAAATAAATTATTTAAAACTAAATATGGTGATAATTCAAAATTTGATTTGTATAAATGTCTAGAAAGACCTTTAAACTATTTTATGAATAACCTTTGAAAGTAATATTGGTAGTCCGTCTTGTTTTAAAACTGTTTTTCGCCAAAAGTGGCCACTTTTGGCGAAAAACAGTTTCAAAACTAGACGGACTATTAGTAATAATTTCAAAGGTAATTCATAAAATAGTTTAAAGGTCTTTCTAGACAGTGATACAAATCAAATTTGTTATTATCACCATATTTAGCTTTAAACAATTTATTTCAAATGAGGGCGCCACTTTAGCTACCACTTCGTCTTAAACTCTTCCAAATGGCCTTGCTAGAAACAAGGCTCCTTAGAAGGCCATTATAATAAATCAGACATTTAAAACCAAAAGTTACTAAATGGCGATTAAATCTGCAATTAAAAAACTGGTTTATATGTTACGTAATAAAACAAAATATTTGTTAGTTTCATTTATCCAGTAAATAAACGAATAATAACTGTTTATTTGTTAGAGTGGCCTTCCACGGTACACCCACCTTATTTTAACGTTGTCGATTCCCGATATCGAAGAAGCGAGGGACCGTACTGCCAAAATAGTAGCGCGAGAGATTCGCCGCCGCGTCGAAATTTTAATAATTGGCCTTCGAAGGAGCATGGCCTTCCATGGTCCACCCACCTCAGATGTTTTAAAGTATACCTACTGTTTTAAGTAAGATCATCATAAAAGCATGTACGTAAGTAATAAATGAGTATTATCATTTTAAGGGGCTACCTGAATTTTCCGGGGTCCAGTGCTGCCCCCTTTTAAAATAAATCATTTGAAAGAAAACGGAGATATTATTTAAAGTTTTGTCTTGATCAGACCCTAGATAACCCTTCAAACTATTTTATGAACTACTGTTTACTGTTTAAAGTGAGAACATGAAGCTTTTCTACGCACATACGCCATAAGTGGCCGTTTTTCGCAATTGTGCGTAGAAAAGCTTCACGTTCGCACTTTAAACTGTAAGAAATAGTTCATAAAATAGTTTGAAGGGTCTGATCAAAACAAAATTTTAAATGAAATCTCCGTTTCCTTTCAATAGATTTATTTCAAATGGGGGCAGCACTGGACACCGGAAAATTCAGGTAGCCCCTTAATCCAGAATGTCTAACTGAAAAGGGCATACGCACTGCACACTGCACAGTGCACGCCAATTTTACGTAGTAAAACAAATATCCTTTCGATGATTAAGAACTACTTCGGTAGGTACCTACTTAGCGGGCAAACTAACAGACAGACTTTTTTCCGAAGCTTTTCTGATAAGTACATATCTAGGTTTTGCAAACGTAAGTCTGTGGTACTCGGTTGTTATCTATTGCCTATGTCCAGCAGTGGACTTCCCGTGGCTGATAATAATGATGATTGAGGTCGAAAATTTGATTCCAGTGTTAGGTCACTCACACATTGAGAGAGAGGGAGACCAGATAGGTAGATAAGTTAAATTAGTACCAGTCGCTGGCTTTTGATAGACATTAAGTCTTTAGCCGCGTCCACACTTGTGACATTTTGCCGAACATTATCCCGTGACCGTATCAGAAACCCGTGTCAGTACCGGAAATGTGAATGTGTTTTGTTACGATTCAATCCATTCCGAACACTGAAAAAGAAACTGCTCTACACAGAATAACCGGCAGGACAATGTAAGTACAGAGTTACGATCTTCTAGCCGGGTCCAGTGTGGACGCTGGTCTGTGTACTGTCACGCATCTAAGTTACGTGTTACAAGCCGATTAATTGAAAGTCGTTTTTTTTTCAAAGGATGTTCGCTATTGTCCGCGTGACCAGGAGACGTTCACACTTGTATTTATGGCACGCGTCGAAGTACGCCTGATGACAGAGACACAGACACGGGGTAGGAGTGGATCGCGTCTTTATGACGCGTCCCCGAACTTCCCCCGCCCGCACTTTGCCTCGTCGTTGCTCATTCAAGCAGGGCACGCGTAATTATGAGCATCTTTTTTATTTTAATTAGTTTTGTTTTGCATCGATTAAGTATTTAGGTATGGAGTGGAGTCAAGAAAAGTAAAAAGCGTTTACACTTGTAACATTTCTTTGTACATAGTTTGTAACCGTGTCGGCACTACCTAGACTAGTCTTTCCCAAAGTGGGCGATAACGCCCCCTTGTGGGCGCTGCAGGTCTCAAGGGCGGTAAGAGATCCAGAAAGAAAATGTTTTTTTTTTGCTAGGAGCTTTATTTAGCTAGGAGGCCTCTTAAACAACGACTGCAAGAGCTCTCGACTCTCAACAACAACTTGTGAACATCAACTTATATGAATTAAAAGATTGCTCAAACTCGGTTCTATATTTCTCTCCGCGTAGTTCATAAATCTGTCCTATTTTATTGAATATAGAAAAAATGAAAATCATGTCAATCGGTCGCTCCGTTTCGTAATGAAAGTAGACACAAACAAACAAATAAAAAGGCAACAGACACACTTTCGCATTTTAATAGTTATTAGTACTCGTAGATATCTATCATGTTTTAACAAGTTTTTGTTAAATACCCCGAATTGTGCATTCCTGTATCAGTTGGCTGGTTCATTGAATACTTGTTCGGACTTGTTGAGTACGATTGAGCGTCGAATGAGATAAACAAGTTTATGCATGTTTGTTTTATTCCGGTGCGTGCTGCTTAAGCATTCCTTTATAAACAATGTAATATTTATTTTATTTTCATTTGTGGTTTCGCGCGCAATAGATGAGCAGTACTTACGCCTCCTCTACACTACTCGCGAAGTTGAACGTATTTCTCAAAGCAAAACAATGTCGGAAGTAAAAAAGAAGAGACGGCAATACTGTGCGGAATATATTAAATTCGGATTTATTGAAAATCCCACAAACCCATCGTCGCCTTTGTGTCTTCTATGTCTAAAAACATTTTCGAATGAAGCAATGAAGCCTTCAAGGCTGCAAGATCATTTGAATAAAATGCATCCAGATAAGAAAGACAAGAATGTAGCATATTTTCAAGACCTAGAGAAGAAGCATAATACTCAGCCAAGTGTAGCAAAACTATTTTCGGCGGCTGCTAAGCAAGATGACGACGGACTTCGAGCTTCGTACAATATCTCTTTGTTAATTGCTCAAAAAGGCAAACCACATAACATCGGAGAAGAGTTAATATTGCCAGCAATAAATGAAGTAATAACTACTGTGCTTCATAAACCGGCCGTAGATATTATCCGAAAAATTCCTTTGAGTAATAATTCTGTGCAAAGACGAATTGATGAAATGGCTGAAAACATTGAAGAATCATTGTGCGATCACCTGAGGACAAGTCAATTCTCAATTCAGCTCGATGAGTCCACTTTACCAACTAATGAAACATTGTTGTTGTCTTACGTGAGGTTTATTAAAGATGAGAAAATATGTGAAGAACTATTATTTGCTAGAAATTTAGAGACCGATACAAAAGGGGAAACCATATTCAATACATTGGAAAAGTTTTGCGATGAGAAAGAGATTCCTTTGAAAAATATTATTTCAGTTGCTACAGATGGCGCTCCGGCTATGACAGGGTGCCATAAAGGCTTCATAGCGTACTTAAAAAATAAAATTCCAGATGTCCTTGGTGTACATTGCGTTATTCATAGACAACATTTAGTTGCTAGAAACTTAAGTGAAAAACTATTTCAATCCCTGCAATATGTTATCAAAGCAGTCAATAAAATCCGCAACAGCTCTTTGAATGATAGATTATTTCATCAGCTTTGTGTTACTAATGACGAGGATTTCAACCGTTTGTTGTTTCATACTGAAGTTCGTTGGCTATCAAGAGGCAATTGTCTGACTCGATTTTACAACCTGTTTGACTCTGTTATAGAGTTCTTGGAAACTAAAGATACAGAATTGCACGACAAGCTCATAACATCAAAGAATGATATAGCTTACATGACAGACCTGTATAAATTGTTCAACGACATGAATCTCCAACTGCAAGGCGATAAACTAAATTTAATTAAAACAAAAAACGTCGTTGCTGCTTTCGCAGCCAAACTGCTTCTACACAAAAAGAATCTGGGCAGACGTGAGTTTCACAATTTTTCAAATTTATCAGTATCATGCAGTAACGACGAATTGTTTGCCTACTAATGGAAATCTCCACATTGACTTCACCGAACGATACCAGGACATTTTGAACTTGGAAATACCAGACTGGGTGTTGGATCCGTTTTCAAATGTCAACACAGCAATGTCACCTCAGCTGGAAGAAGAACTTATAGAATTGACAACAAACGAGGAAATAAAAATCAAGTTCAAAAATGGTTACCAAGAATTTTGGCTACAAAAACCGATCCCGCAATTATACCCTGGATTGTGGTCAATCGTTCAACGATTCTTGATAGCATTCCCATCGTCATATTTGTGTGAACGTGGATTTAGTGCTGTGACAACACTGCTTACTAAAAAGAGAAATCGTTTGCTTGTTACCGAACGTGGCGACTTGCGACTGTTTTTGAGTAAATTGGAACCTGATATCAACAAACTTATTAAACAGCATCAGATTCATCCTTCACATTAGTTTTTATATAAGGATTGATTAATTTAGTTATATTTTTAATAAAAGATACTCTGTTTTAATACTATAAAGTTGCGTTTCAATAATCATTCTTATTGGCAGGTGGAGCCCGTAAGAGTTAACTTGAGACCTAAGCGCCGTTGTATGTTACCTACTGCGCTTAGGTTTCCAGTTGCGGGTTATAGTAAAAGTTTCGTTTAGAATTCTCCGTTAATATACATATATAGGTCACAATAATTAATTAATTTAATTTGAAGTTATAGTGGTTTTTAAATAGGTGAAAAAATAGGGGCGCTAAAAAAATATTTATTCTCAAAGTGGGCAGTAGACATAATAAGTTTGGGAACCACTGACCTAGACCATCCACATTTAGCGTAACATGTCCTGTAGTGATGCATGCCACGCAGTCCGGTCCGTTGTCATGTCACAAGTGTGGACGCGCCTTTTGTTTAGTAGTATTGATTAATAGTAATAACGGATTAATTTTTGTTCCGGCCAAAACAACAACTTGAGACCAACGAGTACCTCAAGTACCTTCGAAATTTACAACTTGGAAGAGACATACCCGTAATAAATCGAACCACAAGCTAACTAGATCACTATAGTACCTATAATAAAATTAAAATAACAGCCAAAACATTAAAAAAGAATTCGCCATTTCTATACAAAAGTTTGCAGCCGCCCGGGCAATTTGTATGTATGGGAATGTCGAATTTTTTGGTTATTTGGTTATTTTAATTTCATTATATTATAGTGATAATAACTGGTATTACCCGTTTTTCGATTTATTACTGTTATGTCCCTTCCATGTTGTATTACCACGTTATATATAACGTGTCGCTGGCTCAAATTCTAAATTTTGTTCTTCCAATACGTTGCCATTTTTACGCCTTCCTCCGAGGCAGAGTATAGTCAAGCATGTTACAGCTGGTAGGGCACAAAGGGAAGATGTTTATTAAGAATACAGTGCCCTTTTAGTAAACTTACCATTTTTTTAAGTTTTACCCTTAGAAGAGTTAATAGTCCACTATAGTGTGGATTCCAAGCCGGTATAGCCTTCCTAGCTTGTGGACATGTTACTAGAGTGTTTCAGGCTTGTTGCTTTTCTTTTTTGGTATCGGCTTTGATCCAGAAGCGAATCTGGTTGAATGGAATAGAGGCTTGAGGTGGTGGTCCTATCGGTACCATGTTCGGGCCCCTTCTTGCCAGTTCGTCCGCTGCATCATTGCTCAGTGAGCCGCTATGGCCTTTGATCCACTGTATGGTGACTTTGTTGTTATACTTACAGCTTTGTTTTGATTAATGCAGAGTCGATCATCGGATTCTTCAGAGCATAAAAGAGTGCTGCGCTGCCGGTTACCTAAGATACGAATAGACATGTCTACTACATTTAACCTGTTGATTTTTGCCGCGGCGATGGAGTTTTCTATACCCAGGGCCGTGGCCTAGTGGATGTTGAAGTCGTGTGAGAAGACACTCTTACCTCATTGATTTGAGTTATCAGTTTTGTCTTCGTGCAACTGTATCTTGTATTTCTTGACGAACACGAATTGTTTTTTGATTCTTTCATATATTGCTCCCATAAGATTGGATGAGTTCATGGCTCTCGATAGTAGGTATTTTTGAATTAGAGGAGTTCGAATTATTTTTCCAGAGACGTATTACTTCTAAAGCGGCCGTTGGAAACGTTTTCATACCGCCACTTATGGTCAGGCATGCGGTCCTTTGGAAACTTTGTATCTTATCATGCGCTGTTTTTAGAATGTGCGAGTCCACCATATGCTGCCCCGGTTAGGGTGGGTTTTCTTACAGCTGTGTATAGCCATTTCATAATTTTTGGACTTAGCCCCTATGTTTTTCCCACCGTTCTTCGGTAATGCCATAGTGCTAGTCCAGCCTTTTTCAGCTTATGTGTTTTGCCCAGTTAAGCTTGCTATCTAGTGTGATTCCGAGGTATTTTACTTCCTATAATAGGGTTAGATTCGTGCCCATCAGTTTGGGCATGTTGTATCGTCCTAGTTGTCGTTTGTTTGCGAACATCACCGTTTCCGTTTTATTCGCGTTGACGTTCAGTATGTGTTTTATGCACCATTCCTTTAAAATTTTTAGAGCTCCTCTGGTTCGATTGCTGGATTCATTAACGCCAGGTCGTCCGCGTATCCTACTGAGTAGTAGTGGTTGCTGTTTAGGTTGGTGATAAGGTCGTTGACAACTAGGCTCCATTGGATTGGTGAGAGAACACCTTCCTGTGGGCATCCGTAGTAGTAGGCATCGAAGATAGTTTTTTTTTTTACAATATATTTTGATTTAGGCATTTGTCCTCAATCTCACCTGATGGTAAGCGACGATGAAGACTAGGATGAAGCATGCCTATCCAAAAGATACCCATTCAATCAACTTTTGAATGTCCCAGGACTGTACTTCTCTGGGAATATAGACGTAGGCAGTTCATTCCACACCTTAGCTACTCTAACCAAAAAGGAATTGTCGAAGCGTTTAGTTCGAGACTTAGGTATTTCAACGTCATAGGCCTTCTCAGATGCTATCAAAGTGGGTTTTATCAAAGCCTCCTTCGACATCTAAAATTGAACTTTTTAGACATGTTTCAACTAATTGTGATTTAATCACATTTTTTAATAATTAAAAATAATTAAAATAATTAAAAAATGCTAAATGTAAATATTACATATCATTGAAGGTATATTTTACAAATAATTATTCAACCGTTTTTTTCGTGCTTAGAGTCAAATTTATTCCTACGGCCTTAATATCAATCGTACCGATTTTCATGTTTTTGACATCATTTGCAGCTAGACGTGCCGAGACTGCCGAGCGTGGCGAATGACGAAGCGAGCCGCGAGGCGAATAGCGATCACACATTCGTGCTCGCGACTCGCCTCGTCAATACCTGCGTGAGTGTGTAAACGCGGCATAAGAGTTAAAAGTAAAAATAAACAAATTCGTATTCACAAGAAAACCAACTAAAGTCCTCCTAAAAAGTTACTGAAAAGTAACTTTTTAAGAATCACTTTATTGGACACTTTAGACGCGCCGCAATAATCGTTTTCGTGTTATCAAATGAGACGTCATGGACCATAGTACGAATAGTCCAAAAAGGCGAATGGTTTTGTTTAAAGTGTCACAGTACCAGCGAGGCAAGTATGATTAGAGCGACAAATTTTATCCTTCAAATTTGACGCATTTCGCGTAATTTACCGCAACAAACATAGACAAAATTGAGCGACAAAATAACTTTCATTCATAAAACGTATTTTATCTCATGCCTTACTCCCGTGCGAGCATGGTTTTGACAGGTCAAAGTAGACATATCGACGGTTGGCAACGTGAAATCATGTAAATTTGTCGCCGATTTGCTAGAACCACATAAGATTAAATTAAACCATTTATAAACGTATTTTAAACAGTTATTCCATTGCACTAATATAAAATGTATATTTACATATTTAAATGAAGGCAGACATCTTTAAACAATGTATTATTAAAGTTTACAAACTTAAAAATATATTTAATTACGAAACTATAGCGCCATCTGTTGATGAATCCTACAACCACTCCGGCGGCGGTGAATGCATACGTACTCGGCGGTGGTATTTTCCATAATGTTGGTTGTATGGCATGAGTCGAAACGTTCCGTTGCACATTCATTTTTATAACATTTCATTTTAATAATTTTAAATACTCTTTGGTTGCAATATTTTTCTAGGAACTATTACATACTTAGGTATATCATTCTTTAATCTATGATGATTGTTTTACAAAACGCGTGTTATAATTTAAAATTATTATATTTTCTTAGCAGACATTAGAAACACTGTTTAAAACCTGCCTGCGTGTGACGACTCATTTTACTACGTGTCCATTCGCTATTCCAACCTATGCCTAAAGTTTTATTTTGAGTACGCTCGCCCTCAAAAGTTTTGGTAGAAGCACAACGCGTGACATCAGAATTGAATGTCCATTTACGAAGTGGGAAGCATCCAGACTGTAAGACCTGTCGTGTCTTCTCACAAGTATCAAGCAAGGTTTGGTAATCATCATTGCCGGTTATCAAATCGTCTACGAAGAAATCTTCGGTGATAACGCGAGTTATGACATGATCCGTGCACTCTAAAGCTAGCTGGCGTATTCAGCGCATACTGAGATACGAGGCTGATGCTGTACCGTAGGTTACACAGGTTAGCTGATATATTTGCAGAGGATCTGTAGGTTTTTCACGCCATACAATCAATTGCAATGACCTTTGGTCTTACTGAACCATGACCTGCCTAAACATTTTACAAACATCAGCACATGCCATATACTTGTATTGCCGAAATCCTTAAAGAATAGAATATATATCATTCTGTAGTGCTGGACCAGGCAATTGTATACAATTTAAAGAGTTATTTGATGTCCTCACAGCACTACCGTTAAAAACTACACGTAATTTAGTAGTAGAACTACTCTCTCTAAACACACCGTGGTGTGGTAGAAAAAAGTTAGGCTTTGGCGGACTATCTATACGCTCCATATGACCTAAAGCAGTCTTTCCCAAAGTGGGCGATAACGCCCCCTTGTAGGCGCTGGAGACTTTAAGGGGGGCGGTAACGGGCCCAGAATAAAGTTGGGGGGCGCTGATGTGATTTAAGCAATGAGTGATTTATAACTTCAGCTATTTCATATTTTAAATTTCACTGAAATTAAAATCCTCTTACTACACAACATCCATTTATTAGTTCATATTTATATTCTTTTTATTGTACAAATATAAACTAAAAATGTAATTAATATTTATTATTTTAATGCGTTCACAACGCTATTTATATCGTTAAAGGAATCAAACACTGAAAAAATTTCGTGTTTTAAAGTTTCGCAGGTGAGGTCCCCACTTCCGATACTCTTTATTATTGTAAAATTGTATTATTATTGCTATTTTTTTATTTAAAATTAACAATGTTGATTATTGTTATTTTTTTATAAAAGATACTCTAATGTACTCTCTTGTAAAAAAGTCTAGTTTAGAATATAGGTTGAATTAAACTACAGGCAAGACAAATATGTGATTCAGGTTTTTATGGTGAAAAAAATGTTGGGCGCTACAAAATAACTGATTTTTTAAAGTGGGCGTTTGACAAAATAAGTTTGGGAACCTCTGACCTAAAGCCTCGTATTCACGCATAAACTCAACATACATTTGTTTATAATCGGGATTACGCTCTAACCTGCGTTCCAAAGACAAATATCTATTTTTGGCTAAAGTATAAGAATCGCCTAACACGTCAGCTGATTCTTTGAGCGGGATACGAACTGAGAACCTACCATCAGACAATCGCTTAGTCGATTTAATAAATAGTTCCTCACACAAACGTTCGTCGTTAGTGAGAGGAGTACCTGACGAAGGTAACTCTTCGATTTCCCAAAATCGCATAAGTTGCTCATTGAGAGCTTGAGATAAATTACACTGGACTTGTTAAGTGGGAAGATTTTTGTTGTTTATAGGTCCAGAGATAAGCCAACCAAACTTAGAGTTTTGTAAGTAGGGACCATTCGCTAGCCGAAACCTATTTTCGTGTAACAAATCCCAAAACAAGTCTGCACCAATTAATAAATCAACCTATGAAGGAAAGCAAAGCTGGGATCAGCCAGTTGAATATTAGTAGGTATACGTATAAGTTCATTGTCAATGCAAGTCGTGGGCAAACTGTTTGTTATGCGCTGCAGGACAATGCATCGAACATTTGCAGAAAATTCGCATGTTTTCGATTTAAAAGTTAATTCGCATGAGTGATTTGAGTGCGTCACCGATTGTGCGACACCTGAAATTCGAATAGTGGACTGTATAAGAGGCGCATTAATACGTTTTCTTAATTTCTCTGTAATAAAACTGTGTTGACTACCAGAATCTAACAGCGCTCGGGCTGTGTGCACTCGCTTATTATTATCGATCACGTCCACTAACGCAGTGCATAACAAAACAGATTGCATAGGTACATGATCCAGCGCGCCAATGCCTTCGTCGCCGCTTGCGCATGCCACTGTCTCTGAGTGGAAGGGATCACTACCTACTGATAACGAGTGAAGCGCTGCGGTCGGCGAAGGGGTGGCACGGGGAGAATCGGACTTGCATTCACGATTACTGTTATTGTTTGCAGAACTAGATAAATGGAGTAAACTATTATGTTTGCCCTCGCATTGCTTGCAAGGACCAAACGTACAATCTGCAAGTACATGTCCCGATCGAAAACAGTTACGACACAAATTATTTTTATCGACAAATAGGGAACGATCTTGAACAGATAAATTTAGAAAATTATAACACGTATAAAGAGCGTGATTACCGTTACAAGAAGGACAGTTAAAACGTTTATTATTACTATTTGACTTAGGTTTAGAGCCGCTATTAGTTGAGACAAAACTATGTGTTGGTGTTTTACTGTTACTATTAACAACCTTATCATTTGATGCTGATTTAATTTGCAATTTATTATGATTTGCACTAATCATGTCCAACATATCGGCTTTTTTCCTAAGGAACCCTAGCAAATCTTCCAATTTCAATTTTTGACAAGAATCCGACACAAGAGCGCCTTTATGTTTTTCCCAATCACGCTCGGTAGCTAGATCGAGTTTAGACGCAATCAAATAAATTAACAAGGTGTCCCATGTTTCCACAGGCTCCTCTAAAGTCTTCAAGGCACGAATGTTACGTAATATGGTATCAATAAGTTTTCTAATTTGTACGGCAGATTCCTGTTTAATAGCTGGGATCGAAAATAATGATTTGATATGATTATGAATGAGAAGTCTCGTATTATGATATCTACTTTCAAGTAACTCCCATGCGTGGAGGTAGTTAGCCGCGGTAAATTCTAACGCACTTATAACCTGCAACGCGCTGCCACCGAGCGAGGAACGCAAATAATGAAACTTTTAAATCGCGTCGAGATCTGTACGTTTATGAATCATAGTAAAATACGAATTCTTATACTCTAACCAGTTGTCGTACTGACCATCAAAAACTATAAGTTTCAATTCTGGAAGACGAAGTGATGCGCGTTGTTTGTCAGAGCCACAAGAACTAGTTTTTGATTTAGAACTGTCCCCAGTCTCATCACTTTCGACTAAACTTTCAGCCGTAGCCAAAGCAGTAAAATATAAAGATTCAAATGACTCGACATACTCGTAGTTAGACGTCTGATCCGACTCACTAGACTGAACTTCAATGTCACTTTGAATTTTATTAAAATTTTGAAAAATATCTTTTGCCGCTTGCATTCTAAACTTTATTTGTATAATATCTAATTTAGAGGGGCTATTATTTTTAAATGAATCTAGATATTTCTGAAATCAAGTCAATCTACCTCGCAAAGTACCTCTTTGTTTCTTGAGATCAGAAACGGATATTCTCTGCAGAGAAACTGATCGAGATGAAGGCTTTGCTAATAAGTTATCACCAGTCATTTCGAAGGGCTACGAGAAAGAAAGTGTAAATCGCGGGACTGGAACGGCAATCAGACACGTCACTAACACGATCCTGGAATTTGCACAAAATAACACAGTTTTAACACAATTCGATTTGGAGGGGAAGGATATACGGGAAGGAAGACCTGACCGTTAAATGCTGGTGATGTGGTTCACGCGTAGAAGCTTGACTTGGAGGCTCACGACGTATAGGTAATTCGCATCGACGTGTTCTTCTCTCAACCGAAGAATCCTCTTCGTCATCCGGCTGCAGGATCAGATTATGTGCAGTATTGGGGGTCTTCAATGATTCTTCCCTTATTAATACGGTTTAAAAATATTTTATTTATTTAAATTTACAAATACACTAGCTGACCCGGCAAACGTTGTTTTGCCATATAAATAGATTGTATGTATTTTTGTATGTTGTATCATAAAAAAATAGAAATTAAAAATTTTGTCTAAAAAATAAAAATAAAAATTTAGGGGTGGACTACCCCTAACATTTAGGGGGATGAAAAATAGATGTTGGCCGATTCTCATAGATACCGGATAAGCACAAAAAATTTCATCAAAATCGGTCAAGCCGTTTCGGAGGAGTATGGCAACGAAAACTGTGACACGAGAATTTTATATATTAGATGATATGTATGAAAACGATTATGTTCGAGACGTGCTTGCGTGTGTAGAAGGATCTAGTGAGAGAGAGAGTGGAGGGGGTTAAGTACATCGATTATTGATCGTCGATCGCCCGGCTGCTACTCCTCAATAGATGGCGCTACCAGTGGCGTTGACATAATTTATCGAATAGGTATGATGGAGTTTTATTTCTTACAATATTGAAAACTAATAGTGAAAAGAGTAAAGTTCGTCGTGATTCCATATTAAGCAAATCGTAGCTATTTAAGTATGGAGTTATGTGGGCTCTACGGGGGACAGGAAAGCAGTATCTAGCACAGGAGTTTTGGACACGTTGGATCAATGTTTTGGTGCGTGCTAATAAACAATTGCCTATCACCGCATCAGCATAGTTTAATTTGAATAGAATTAGAGATTCACACAGGTAAATTCGTGACTCTGTACTTAAATATTCCCTTAATTGGTATAAAACTTTTAATCTATAGTAACAGTTTTTTACAGTTTCAAGGACATGTTTTTCAAATGTAGGTGACTATCCATCACAACTCCCAAGTTTCTAGCCTCGATAACTTGATCAATAGTAACATCTTTTAACTTTATATCTGGTAAATGACTGTTTATCTATATACTATAATAAAAGAGTTAAAAAAATGTGTCTGTACATTGAAAATTTTTAAAAAAAAAATATTTGTTGCGATGGAGATATAGTAATAGAGTAAGAAAATAAAAAAAAATGTCTGTCTGTTTGTCTGTTTGTCTGTTTGTACACGCTAATCTCCGGAAATACTGGACGGATTCGAATGAAACTTTTTTTGTTATATAGCTGTGAAGCCTGGGCAACATATAGGCTATAATTGATTTTGGAAAATGGAACACATGATGTAGAACTATAATGGTCCAGCTAAACTATAAAAAATATTAAAATGCCGCCTTAGCAAAAGTTGTTAAGTCTGATGAGAACTTTTTGTTGAGTTATAATACAACTGGCCAAGCGCGAGTCAGACGCGCGCGAAGGTTTCCGTACCATAATCTATGAAAAATTACGTTTGTAGTATGGGAGCCCCCCATAAATACTTATTTTATTCGATTTTTAGGGTTCCTTACCCAAATGGGTAGAAACGGGACCCTATTACTTAGACCGTCCGACTGTTAGTCTGTCTGTCTGTCTGTCACCAGGCTGTATCTCATGAACCATTATAGCTAGACAGTTGAAATTTTTATAGATGATGTTTTTTTGTTGTCGTTGAACAAAAACATACTAAATCTATACTCCAATTAAATAGTAAAAAAATGTGACTGTACATTGAAAATTTTTCCAAAAAAAGTTGTTTCGTCCGAAGAAGAACTTATAAGTTCAGAATTTGCGGACCATCAGAGCATAACACACCAGAAAAATTCTTGGATATGTGAACGCGCCATATTGACACCAAAAAATTAAAAATCAATTATTATAGAACTTATGACGCAAATTATTGTTAATTTCTTGTATAGAGTTGTTGACGACACCACCAATTATCCAGTTGAGTTTCTTAATTCACTTGCAGCAAATGGACTCTCGGCTCACAAAATAAGTCTTAATGTCGGAGGGCCAATAATGCGAATGCGCAATTTGACTCCGCCGAAACTGTGTAACGGAACCCAACTTAGTGTCTCAGCACTGTATGCCGAAGTTCAGCGGCTGAATTTCAGCCAATGCATGCCTGCAATGTTATTTGCATTACTAGCAACACATAATGCCGAACTTCCGATGCTTTTGCCTGAATCGGACCCGTACCCGTACCCGTACCCGTACCCGTACCCGTACCCGTACCCGTACCCGTACCCGTACCCGTACCCGTACCCGTACCCGTACCCGTACCCGTACCCGTACCCGTACCCGTACCCGTACCCGTACCCGTACCCGTACCCGTACCCGTACCCGTACCCGTACCCGTACCCGTACCCGTACCCGTACCCGTACCCGTACCCGTACCCGTACCCGTACCCGTACCCGTACCCGTACCCGTACCCGTACCCGTACCCGTACCTGTATCCGTACCCGTACCTGTACCCGTACTCCCTCTTCCGCTCCTGCCGCCGCTCCCGCCGCTGCCGCCGCCGCCGCCGCTCCCGCCACCGCCGCCGCCGCTCCCGCCGCCGCCACCGCCACTGCCGCCGCTGCTCCCACTCTCGCCGCCGCCGCTACCGCCGCTGCCCCCGCCGCCGCCACTGTCGCTGCCGCTTCCGCCGCTACCGCCGCTACCGCCGCCGCTGCCGTTTCTGCTCCCGCTCCCGCTTCCGCTCCCGTTCCCTCTTCCACGTACCCGTTCCCGTACCCGTTCCGCTCTCGCTCCCACTCCTGCTCCCGCTCCCGCTCCCGCTCCCACTCCCGCTCCCACCGCCGCTCCCGCCGCTGCCGCCGCCGACGCCACCGCTGCTGCTGCCGCCGCTCCTACCGCCGCCGCCGCTGCCGCCGCTCCCGCCGCCGCCTTCACCGCCGCTGCCGCCGCCGCCGCCACTGCCGCCGCCGCTCCCGCTCTCGCCACCGCTGCCGCCGCCGCCGCCACTGCCGCCGCCGC
Source organism: Acrobasis suavella (assembly GCA_943193695.1). Taxonomy (NCBI): domain Eukaryota; kingdom Metazoa; phylum Arthropoda; class Insecta; order Lepidoptera; family Pyralidae; genus Acrobasis; species Acrobasis suavella. The sequence goes on from OW971928.1 coordinate 40,951,185, forward strand.
TTCCGCCGCCGCCGACGCCTCCGCCGCCGCCGCCGCCGCCGCCGACGCCTCCGCCGCCGCTGCCACTTCCGCTCCCGCTCCCGCTTCCGCTTCCGCTTCCGTTCCCTCTTCCGCTCCCGTGTCCGTTCGCCGCAGACGCGCCAAAGACGGAACATTAAATTCTCATATCGGCACATCACTACAGTTCGGCGTTTCCACCGAACTTCAGCGGCTGAACTTCAGCTTATTTAGTGTGTCATCCCCACCGAACTTTAGACACTGAACTTTAGCCGCTAAACTTCGGCATAGTCTGCTGAGACACTTTAAGTTTACTGTGAGTGGTGCCAGTGAAACTGTATTTATTCCGCGTATAACAATTTTCCTTTTGAAAATACACAGTTTTACAAATACACAGTGTTTACTTGCTTTCCTATGAAAATAAGTCACAGTTTTAGAGGCTTAAAGCTGCTGATGTCGATCTAAGGACTGCTTTTTCGCATGGCCAACTTAATGTGGCTTTCTCCAGGGTTAGTAACACTTCAGCTCTTTTCATATTGGCTCCCGAAGGAAAGAATTAAAATAATATTGACTTTTAACTCCTGACACTGTTACAAGTACTTTCTTATCTCTCTCTATCTTTCTCTCTCATTAGTTGTTATTTATATTAATACGCCGGAGTCATAAAGTCCACGCGAACGAAGTCGCGGGCATCAGCTAGTATTCAATATTTGTGCTTTGGTACCTACAACAAGAAACTTAGTTTTGGTTGGATTTAATACTAAACCATTGGCTTACCATTCAGCAACACGTTCCAGATCTTCGTTTATTTTATGAACTATAAAATTTGTATTACAGGGTTTAAAAGTTTGGTAAATCTGTAGATCGTCCGCATATAAATGATAATCGTTATTATTTATGTTTTTGGTAGATCAGGGGTATAAAGGATAAAAGTTATGGGCCCCAATATCGAACCCTGTGGAACGCCTCTATTAATGGGTAAATTTTCTGAGTACCGTTTGGTTCCATCACTGCGGGTGACTTCTACTTGTTGACACCGACCAGTAAGATAATCTGAGAACCACTTTAAAGTATCACCATCAAAACCGTAATACGTAAGTTTGGCCATCATTAATTTATTGTATGTTGCAGTTGAATTTATTGTATCAAAAGCACGTGTGTAATTTAACAACACTAATATAGAGTACGTAGTCGTGCTTCTGCCAGCTCGGAATCCATATTGTTTGGCAATCAAAATATAATTTACATTAAATAATCGACCAATTGCATGCATACAACTCTAAAATTTTGGACAAAAATGGTAGAATACTAATAGGGCGCAGGTCTTTATATAGTTTAGGATTGCAAATTTTTGGAAGTGGCTGTACAATGGCATTTTTCCATAAGTCAGGAAAAACTCCAGTTTTGATAGACATATTTACAATAGCTGTAATAATGGAAAGCGTCCGAGGGAGTGTAAGAATAATCATGTTTAAAGTTATGCCATCTACACCTTGGGCATTGGTTGTTATTTTCTTAAGAATATTAAATATCGTGTCATCATCTACTTGTTGCAGACTAAATACTGAAGGACCAAAGCGGTGAAACCAGACATTCATTAATAATGGCATACTAATGGAGGAATTGGTGGAAACGTCTAAAAAATTTCTGTTTATATTATCAGGGTCACTAATGTTGTTAGGCAGATCTGATTGTTTATTAAAATCTACATTCTGCTTTATATTCTTCCAAAGGGTTCGTGGGTTCTTTAAATTATTATCTTATTTGTAACGGTAATATGCAGTTTTTTTGTTTCGTAGTGCTGTAATTACCATTTTATTTTATTCTTTGTATGAGTCCTTATCTTTCTCTAGCTTAGTTTTACGATAATTGGAATACGCTTGGTCTCTTAATCGCATCATTTCCTTTACAACTGGAGTTATCCATGGATAGCTCTGTTCCTTAACGAAAGATGTTTTAATAGGAGCATGACGATCAAACAGGGAATTTATTTGCTCATTGAACTTTGCTACAGTATCATTTACACTATCGCATATAACTTCTTCCCACACTATTGTATTCAGGTCTTTATTAAAGTTAACAAGGTTGATGTCTTTGAGTGGCCTGTACGTTATCCAACGCGGTTTGGGTCTAGGCTTTTTGATGTTTAATTCAAATGAAATAAAGGCATGATGACTAAGATCGGGTATATAATCGACAAATACAATATCAACTTTTGTAGAACTACAAACGACGTCTATCAGAGTTGCTGAATAGTCAGGTAAGTGAGTTGCGTCTTTTATGTATTGATTAAGACTCATGGATTCAATAAAGTTCAGTAGTTTAACAGAATCAGAGTCATTCGGATTCAAAAGGTCTATGTTAAAATCATCAACCAAAACAATATGATCATACATCGAGAAACTACTAACCGATACCGTCAACGCGTCAATAAAAGTGTCAACATTCATCCACTGCGGACGATAGGCAGTGCCGATGGCTAGTTTATAGCCATTATGCTTTATACTTATCCACATCTGTTCGACATGAAGAGACTGTGGATGCTCTAGGATATGCGCACATATCCCGCGCCTTAGTAAAAACCAACGCCACCACCGCGCGATTTCGGAGTGTCCACAGAGCGCGGAGCATGACGAAGCCTAAAGCCAGGCACTGTGGGAGCGCGCGCATCCTCGTTCTCATAAAGCCACGTCTCATTGATGACCATCACATCCACAGCATGTCGTTCCATAGCGGCTATAAACTCGTCATGGCGACGACGATTCCCTAACGAGCCAGGATTTAGTAATCCTATCGAGAAGTTTTTCCGTTGAATAAATTGTATAACAAAACTGAAAGATATTTTTATGTAACTACAAATAGCCAGTAAAAATGTTAAAACTGTTACATGTCCCAAACTAAGGTTGTAAATAACTGTAATAAAAACGGAATTTTGAGACGTATATATGAATTTAAAAAAATAAAATCTATGACACAAACCCAAACAAAGTAGTTTGCTACATACTCACATATTTTTATATTTTATTGTGTACAATATTCTAAATGATAAAATTAAAAAAAAACTTAGATCACAATGTATACGGATATTGTGTGAAGTAACTTTACGTTCCTTAGTCCATACCTTAAGATAATATTGTAATCACCAAAAACCTTCGTAAGTTTGCTCACGTAGGAGTATGTAAATAATAATAAAGAACAAACAACAGAATATAATGAGAAATAAAATATTTGTTATTCACATACATTTTAAAAAGGAGTAATAGGTGAGAGAGAATTTTACAAAAGTATATAAATGCAATAAAAACTTTATAATGGGAATAATAACTGAATGAGTATAGAACAGGCCTCATAGAACTATATGAGACAAGTATGTCAACGTGAACTTGAGCAAACAAAATCATTGACCAAAAATTTTATTCAGGTCCGTCTCCGTACGGAGACGATGCCGAGTAGAACCATTTTCTTTACGCGCATAAATATTTCCATCGCGGATCCAGATGTATTTCCAACCTAACCGTGCCGCTTCAGCACGCGCCTTATAGAACAGCTGCCGGTTGTTTCGGGTCAATCTCTCGTTGACATAGATAGGCGTTGCCGATGTGGTAAATCCCAGGTCTGCTGTAGAGAGGCCGCGGCGCACTCGGGCTGCGTTCATCAGTTGATCTCGAGGGGCACGTCGCGCCAACCTCACGACAAGCGCACGCGGCCGCCTGCTATCCCGGTCTTCGGGTTTGGACGGATTGCGAGCGGCAGGTTTAACGGGCCCCGCACGGTCTACTCCAACTATGTCACGCTCATCCACAGCGACACCCAACTTTGTCGACAGAATTAGGGCTATATGAATACCGCGCTCGTTGATATCTTCAGGAATTCCTGATATCTCCATGTCATTATTTAGTATTATATCCAATTTGAGATCAGCGATTGTTTGCTCTAGTGCCGATATCGCACTATTATCTGGAGCTGGGAATACGTTGCTAGGACCTTCTCGTGGCAACCGGTCAGACGTTTCGATAGCTTCGATCCGCAATAAAAGTTCGTCTATCCGTTGATTGCAACTCCCGATAGCGATGCCAAAAGAGTCCGTCCACACCCTCATTTCGGCTTGGATGGCTTGCATCTCTTCACGATTAAGTCGTAACTCCATTAAAATGGTTTCTTCTAAAGACCGCTGTTCAAGAGATGCAGTGGGCGTCGCTAATGGGGTTGAAACCTGATGATTACTATTTATGATGGGTGACTTAGGTAACTCCTCATAATCTTCAGGCTGCACTTGACCTAGTGGGTTTACGGATCTTCTTTTTTTTGTACTTATACATTTCATGCATTTCCAAGTTTTCCTGTGGTCAGTGGTCATGGTGTTCATGTAACGCTTTTCGCTGACATTCGCACTGTTAAGATCATAATTTTTTGCGCTTATTGAATATCTAAGATATTGCCTAGTTTCGAACGTTTCGTTTTATTCGAACAGCCACCACACAAGAATGTCGATGGTGCCATATTCCATCCAGTAGCAAAAGCAGACCGGTGTACAGTAAGCGTTTCTTGCGAATAAGTGTAGATGGCGTTGTGCTATACTTCATAATTAAGTCTACTATTTACTGACAGATGGCACTAGGGGTCCAATAATTAAAATAATGGTGGGAATTTGAACGTAACGATGATGCAAATAACGCAAAAGACGTTTTTCACAATAACTCGTCCAGAAATTAATGTACAACACAAAAGTACACTGGGATAAAGTAGCATATCGTATTTCACTGCACTGTTTTCTTATGTTTATCGAAAAGAACAGTTTTTCATGTCTTTAAGCGACTGAAAGCAAAGAAATACTCAGCAGATTGGTAAAATAACACGTACTAGGGTGCACTGTAACTAATATTAACTATTTTTAACAAAAAACTGAACTTAATTACCATTAAAACTATTTTTTAATAAAATTAACAGAGTGGATGTTATTGTGACATCAGCGCCACGTCCGACCCTATAAATAGAGCAAATACAGTACGAAAAAAGAATAAGAGCTTAATTGGTAACTAAGAATTATTTTATGAATGTTTTTTTGCACATGGTTCGTTATTTTTAATAGGTATTAAAAGCTATATTATGGGATCGTTTTTTGGCACTTCGACTTTCTAATGTGATAGGACTCGCAACTTAGGTCCTTCCTCCTTATATTCCCCTGTCTTTACGTCGCGTCATGGAAGTTGGCTGCATTTTGATCTTTCGAGATCTCCTGCTCATAGTTTTTTTGACACATGAGATACATAATTTGCGATGGCGTTTGTGAGTTTGAAGAACGGCAGTGAACTTCGGCAGCAAAAAAAAATTAAATGATTTTAAGTTGATTTATTCCTAAGTAGGCATCTAATTGTAATTGTTGTATGTTGCTTGTACATAGGGCGCACTATAAGTTTCCGAAACTGGCCACTTTCATAAACAATATTTTAAAATTTATTGCAACATTTGAAAATAGAACTCTTTGGCTGTAGAATGCAGTTTGTTTCATCTGACTGTCTTTTGTTTTTACCTTGTGGCGCCATTTAAAAAATTGTGTGTCTGCATCAACATGGATTTAACTCGGGAAAATTTTCGTAGTATGATTTTCTACGATTTTAAGTGTAATTTGACAGCTCAACAGAGCATCGCTCGGCTTGAAACAGCTTTTGGCAATGAAGCACCATGCAAGACAACTGTTTATAGCTGGTTTGTAGAATTCAAGCGTGGTCGTATCAATCTCAGTGACGAATCTCGCGATGGTCGGCCGTCCACCGCTGTGACCAACAAAAACATCGATTCTGTGCGCCGTAAGATTGAAACAGACAGGCATGTGACCTACCATGAAATTCGCGCATCCTTAGAAATAGGCATGAGTCAAATACAATTAATCCTACACAAACATTTGGGTGTGAGAAAGCTGTGCTCGCGGTGGATCCCACACAACTTGACCGAGGCTCAAAAAACGGACCGCGTCACTTGGTGCAGTGCCATGCTTACCAGATTCAACGAAGGTGCGTCAAATTTGGTGTGGGACATAGTAACAGGTGACGAAACATGGATTTATTGCTACGATCCCAAAACAAAGCAGCAATCGAGCGTATGGGTCTTTCAAGATGAGCCGAAACCAACCAAAGTGGCGCGCGTGAAAAGTGCATCTAAGCGGATGATTGCTTCTTTTTTTAATAAAACTGGACACGTGGCTACTGTTGCTTTAGAGAATCGTCGTACAGTGAATAGTGACTGGTACACGACCATTTGTTTGCCGGAAGTTATTGACGAACTCCGTAAAAATAACCGTAAACGCCGTATCATCCTGCACCACGACAATGCTAGTTCTCACACGGCCAGACAGACAAACGACTTTTTGAAGGCGAAAAATGTAGAACTCAAGAGTCATCCTGCATACAGTCCCGACCTGGCACCTTGTGACTTTTTTCTGTTCCCAAAAATTAAGAACCAATTACGCGGTCAACGATTTTCATCACCAGAAGAGGCTGTCGAGGAGTATGAAAAACACGTTTCAGAGGTCACCACAGAGGAGTGGCATAAAAGTTTTCAAAACTGTTTTCATCGAATGAAAAAGTGCATAGACGCCAAGGGAGATTATTTTGAAAAACAATAAATTAATTTTGTACCTTTAATAGTATTTTTTCATATTCATTCCGGAAACTTATCCCACGTATTTACGTCACTTTGAAGAACTTGGCCAATGCGCGTGAACTGATCTTTTTTTTATTAAGTATATTGTTATAATTGTGGATGCCTTCCTCATCGATAAGCATGTTAAAAAGTTATTACGCTCTCGCCGGTCATAGTGTTATCGCTTGTTCAGATATAACTTGTTTGAAAAAAGCGAGATAGAAAATACGCAATAATATACTGTGTCCGTGTGATAGCAATATCGGCATAAAGATAAATATCGCGTTAGCTTTTCTAAGACAATTTTATGATTTAAGTACTTAGAAATCCTACGCTAATACGTCACGCGAGCTTGACGAATAGGATGAGGGTTTCTAGAACATCTAAATACATATTAACTTAAAAATCCTAGTCCAGGGGCCTTACTATGAACTTTTCCAAAACCATAATGGTTTAGTTCCGTCTTGATTCAAGCTTATAATAATATTGTTTCAAATCGCACCATGAGCTCTTAAAACAAGATTGTTATATTCCTGCTTAGTGACGTGACAGAACGAATGAATAAGAGTGAGATAACGCTATGTGTTTTATATAAGTCCATCACGTTCTTGAGCCCGATGGGCGTCTGAAAACAATATTAAAACAATATTACTTTATGTTGTATTTGCTAGCAGTTTTGTTGACGTCACTGCAAATCATCATTCTAATGTGCACCATGAGCTCCTATGCAGTATTGTTTTACTGTCAAATTAGCAGTCTTAAAAACGTTGGTCGGTTGCCGCGGAAACAAAACTTTTAACAAGAAACCCAGTCTTATAATCAAAATATAGAAGAAAATAAAAAAATTACAATGTACCCAAGGACATACAATTTTTAATGTATCACCTACTTCTCTTTTCGCGCAGAATGTACAAGTTGATTGAGGGAATGGACGAAAATCTATATAAAATAAATATACACTGACAAATCACACAGATTGAGCTAGCTTCAAAGTAAATAATGTAATAAGCTTTGATTATAATAAGTAAGTAATCTGAATCATGTCAATAGACGATGTGGGCAGCACGCATCATAATTAATAAATAATAAATATATAGGGACAAATTACACTGATTGAGCTATCCCCAAAGTAAGTTTGAAACTTGTGTTATGGGATACTAACTCAACGATACTATATTTTATAACAAATACATATATAGATAAACACCCAAGACCCAGGACAATTTGAAAAAGGCCATTTTCCAACTTGCCCTGACCGGGTATCGAACCTGGGACCTCTGGGTGGCGGACTATTATTAGATTCCCTTTTTCCACCATTACGACTGATCTTTGGGTATTGCGACACTATAAAATATAATATATAACAACGAGCACTAGACCCTGTCTACCCCGATGGGTGTGAATACGTGATAGTATATTTGTGTATATCCACTACTTTCTGCCAATTCTACGGGGATCTTTTTCGAGATAAAAATACCTTATGCGTTAAATCACAGATAACGATTGTTTAACTAAACACACCTAGAATATTTTAATGTACCTACTTGCATATTTATGTAATTACATTACAAACAAAACCTGTCTCATAAAAGGATAAAAAAAACATGATATTTTTAAGTAATTTTATTAAAAGCAATAGTGATAGTATGTAAAAATAAAATAAATGAAACCATGTGGATATCACTTACAAAATAGTAAACTAAACTTGGTATGAGGTAATAATACGATGCGGGAAAAAAAAGAAGGGAAAAAAAAAACGGGAGTGACGAAGTGAAGGGGAGGAAAAAAAATTTATTTACTTTTATTTCTCCAGCTTCGAGGCGCTGTATTTTTGCGAACTTTTATTACTTTGCTGAACTAAAAAATGTGGGGTCCTTGATTTTTGATAAGCCTCAGACAGAAATCAGGAGCCAGAACCCATTAGCCTAGAACAAAGAAGCAGGATTCAGAAATCGAACTACATAAAAAAAAAATAATAATAATGTACATAGGAACCAGAAAAATCAGTAAACAGAAACAGAAACTCGGCTGCGAAAAACAGAAAACCCAGAAGCCAGAAGTGAAGAGTGTCAAGATCAGTAAACTAAAATCAGAAGTCAAATTCCAGAAGACAAACCAGAAGGCTGCACTATTACGACAGTGCCAACAAATCTCTAATCTTACGAAGAAGACCTGCAGAGCAACGCGACGGATACAAAACAACAAAGCAGTCTATTATCCTTCCAAGTATATATCACACACCAAGTATTATATCTATCCTCCCCATACTGATTTGATGCTGGTATTCGGTCGGTTCTTTCAACTCCCTCTCTCTCCCCTACTCCCTGACTGCGAATATCTCCTACACTCCTTTATCCCTATCTACGAGTCTAACTGGTTTCTCGAGCCATGAGAGTGGTATAACGAGGTTTGGCGTCGCCATGTTCTAGGGACTGAGGACGATATACATGCATCGGCTTTGGTCTGCAAGCGTGATGACGTACTCTCCAAGGTAAACCTCATTCATAAGCTCTTGCAGCGTAACTGCTGGCTGGGAGGACTCAGAACAGAACAGAAGCAATAGTGATAGTATGTACATTTTTTATTTACCAAAGGACTACCAAAAAGTACAGAAGAAAACAAAACAAATGATTTTCTACCACATAAAATTATTGAACTCAAGTCAAAACTTTCTCATGAGCATAGGTATACAATTTTCTATAACACTTTCTCTTGCTCGACGAGTCCGGAAAGCCATTGCCGAAGTCCTGAAAAAAGAAACAAATATTAAAACTTACCTATTGCACTTTGTCATTGAAAATTGTTTATGTTTTTACATACAGATTTCATTCTTATAACAAATCAATTGTGGTTCCTAATAAATAAGAGAATAATGTTTATGGGGTATGGGAGCTCCTGGGCAGAGCTTCCCAGATAGGGAAATGTGTACGGAAGAAGCAGCATTTATTATGTAGTACACAGGAAAATTAACAAGAAAAACAGAAGTTGCACGCGGAGCAAATAACAGTGAAGATAGAAGTCAGAAAATACAGGAGTAAAATTCACAACGTTAAATTAAATAAAATTAGATTTTTATCTGGAGAAAATTCTATTGACTCGAGTGACAGGCAGAGAAACTTGAAGGAAGGTCTTTGTCAGTTGGCTATATAGCGAAATGTCTGCGCTCGCAACTGCCAAAAACTAGTATCGCTTACGAGTAGAAAAAAAAGAGTTTAGATAGCTAAAAGTATTAATGTTTGTTTGATAAATAGTAAGTAGAGGAAGCCCATATGTTATTCTTAAAATGTTTTGATTACCTTTTGGTGGGTATCCTATACACTCTATTGGTTATGTTATGACTCCCAAGCTTTGTTCCGAAGAGAACGGTTAGAAGCTAAACACATTGTTATTAGTATGTAGGAATTCTCCGTTTAAAATCCACCTGCCTCATAATAATGCATCGCGTTCCGCTGCAAAAAACAAACCAATCACATGAAATTTCTGCGGGAGGATATATCATTACATTACAAATCATTAGTGAAATTTCACATCAATAAGGTTAACACAAAGAAATATGAACGACTTACTTGGGATATGTAAATTATTGGAAATATTCACGGAAATTTCTGATTTATTAAAATTATCCAAACAAAATAAATACATGTCCAAATGACATTTTAAATGGCTGCGGATACCAAAGAGAATATAAAATCACCTAACCTACATGGCTTGATAAAAAACCATTCCATATCACGCTCCCGAATGCAACTCGGTTTCAAATTATAATAATAAGCCCTTTTTTTCAAATATAATAGCGGATATTTTATAAGACAAATAAGGTTTTAATGTCATATACATTTGTTTTCATAATACAGTGCCCTATCACTTTTTTTTTAAATAAAATAAATATTTTACAAGGCATCCGTCAGAATTAAATGGAACGCTGCGCACCAGTGATGGAGCTGAACGAAATAATATAGCTCACTCTCAAAATTGTTTGGGAATAGACATATCATTCGTTCTTTCAAATCACTTATTTATTCGTCCGTACTAATTACACATCTTATTTTAAAAGTTCATGGTACCCTTTGAAACAATTTTATTATAAACTTGAAACAAAACGGACCTATTTATCATGATTTTTCTGTCAAGTTTATAAAAAGCCCCAGGCAAGGACATTCCCACGATTGCCTGTTACGATTCCACAATTTGTTCTATGAATTAACGCTACTTAATCGACTATGAAAAGTAGTGGACTCGTATAGATTTGTCGCCACAAGCTCCCTTGAAGCAATCGAAGGACCTACACCAACCTTTATGAAACTAATCAGGATTAGGATTAAGAATAAAGGAACCAAGAAATAAAGATGGGCTCTAAAGGACTTGTATCCAGAGCCGTAAAAAAAAAACAAAAACCATTTTGATCGCTACTTTGACGTTTAAACAATAATACTGAACTTTGACGTTTTTTTTTTTTTTTTTTTTTTTGGCTTGACGCTGTTGCCTATTTAGCCATGTACCAGTTTATAAAACGTGGGAAACTATAACGCGAAACATAAAAGCTAAGAGAATAGGAAAACAGGAGAATATATAGAAACGATATTATGATAACATAAATAACAATAATACATATTATAAATTTATATTATTACATTTCAAAAAATTACAAATTGAATCATATATTGATTTAGAATTTAAACGAAGAAGAGAAATAACATGAGTAGGAAGTGGAATATTTTCATCAAAAATGCATTTTTCCAGCAGATTTCGGTCTAAAAGTGGACAGCTAAAAAGGATATGGTTTAAGTCACCAACTCCCATACCACAGCTGCAACTATCATTGTCAAAGACTCCAATTCGACACAGATGTTGAGGCGAACTGTTATGTCCAATTCGCATTCTAATTATAGTGGATGTGGATTTTTTGCTTAGAATTATTTTAAAAAACCAAGGTTTTAAAGGTATGTTGGGTTGAATTTTAAAAAAATAGATGCCTTTATACTTAGAGCTTTGTTGCCATATTTTTTCCCAAGAATCTCTAAGGTAAGTTTTGGGCAAATTAACTAGATCGTGACAATAATTAATATAAGGGTGCATGTCACCGCACTTAATAGCCTCTTTTGCCAATTCATCGGCTTTTTCATTCCCAGTAACACCGCTATGACTAGGTACCCAAGAAAATTTCACAGAAAGGTGAAGAGAAGAAGCTTTGAAAAGTAAATTTCTTATTTGGATTATTAAGGGAAAATGAGTTTTCATTCTAAATGGGAATTTTTGTAGTGTCTGCAACGCGCCAAGGGAGTCTGTGAAAATAGTGGTGTGGGGAAGCTTCATTAGAATTATGTATTCCATCGCTTTTAGTAGGCCAAAAAGTTCGCCTGTGAAGACGGAATTCTCAGGAGGCAGCTTAATTTTTTGAACTATGTTGTATTGTGGGTGGTAAACACCCACACCAACACAGCCCACAGACCCCTTGGACGCATCCGTATACAAAGTAGGTATGATGATCACCATCAAGAACAACTTCACTGACATCCGCCGCATTGGGGGGCTGATTTATATTTACGGGAGCTATTAACGCCTGATAGCTACTATCGAAAAGAGGGTGAGTTTTTGCAGAATGGATACGGCAGTTGAGAGAAATATATCTATTATAGCTTATAATTAAACTTGGGGGGGATTTGTTAGTCCAGAATCGAGATGACTGTATCACGTCAAATAGAATCTGGACTCTAACTGTAAGCATGTTAGGAGATACCTGCATAGAACGGAACAATATTTTGTCACAAATCATTTGCCTTCTAAAATGTAAAGGAGCTTCGACACATTCTACCTGTAAAGCATTGATAGGGCTAGACTTCATTGCACCGGTTATAATTCTCACAGCTTTGGCTTGAACATCATCCAATCTTCTAAAAGCAACTGTACTACCTGGTTCAAAAATAAAAGTAGCATAATCTAAAACACTTCGGATTATAGCATTATATAGAAGTTTCAATGAATATGGGTGAGCTCCCCACCATACTCCTGTGAGACAACGAAGAATATTTAGGTTTTTTTCACATTTGTTGTAAACATAATTGCAATGGGCAACTCCTGTAAGTTTAGGATCTAAAACTGCTCCCAAAAATTTGACCTCCTTTTTCTCAGGGAGAATCTGTCCATCCAAAATAACCTTAAAAGCCGGAATTTTACGTTTACGAGTGAATAATACAACTGAGCTTTTGGATACTGACAACTCAAAACCGTTTTGATCCAACCAATTTTTAAGCTGAATTAAAGCTTCATTTATTATTGAAGTAGTTGCCTCAACAGAATCACTTAACGAGTACACAACCAAATCATCGGCGTATTGGAGAACCTCAACATTCAGATTCTGCATGGACGGTTTTACATCAGAAGTATAAATATTGAATAATAACGGACTCAATACCGAACCTTGTGGAAGACCCTTCCATCTAAAAACAAGGGAATTTGCCTTCCCGACAGCATATTGAAAACAAACTTTCTGAACGTCAACGGAATGTCAATTTTTTTAAGTTTGTTGTCAAGTACTGTCAGTATGACATTATCATACGCCGAATTAATATCTAGAAAAGCAGCCAACAATGATTTATTATTTGAAAACGCTATACGGATATCCGTGGTGAAGATACCTAGACTATCAATTGTACTTTTACCCTTTCTAAATCCGATCTGATTGGGCAGCAACAAGTTATTATGTTCTACGTACCACTCCAGCCGATTTTTAACTAAGTGTTCCACCACTTTACCCATAACAGAGGAAAGGGCGATGGCCCTGTATGAAGAAGCTTCCCCGGGTGATTTCCCAGGTTTCAAGATAGGTAAAATTATATGGGACCTCCATTCCTCTGGAATTTGCCCCGTAAACATAATGTTATTAATAATGTCTAAATAATGGGATAAACATGAATCTGATAAATTAGCTAACAATGAGTAAGTAATATGATCTTCACCAGGACAAGTATCTTTAATATTACTGAGAACACCTTTTAATTCTAAGAGAGTAAAATGAGAATCTAATTGAAAATCTGTTCCAACCTTTATTTCTGGTGTTGAACAAATAAAATCAGGAATAGACTCCTCAACAAATGGTGGAGCAAGACGATTCAGAAACTCATCTGTCAATTCCTCCGGTACAATGAAACTATTTTGATCCTTAAATGCCAATCTAAACCTTCTAATGTTCTGCCAAACCTCAGTGGGATGAACATCAGGAGAGATAGATTCACAAAATTGTTTCCACCCCTGCATCTTCTTATCTTTTAGTATTTTTTTTGTTTCGTTGATAGTGTTTGTTAAAAGACAGTAATTTTCCGAGGTCATTGAAATACAATATTGTTTCTCCATTTCTTTTCTTTTCTTTATGGCTGCAGTACATTCAGAATCCCACCACGGAGGTGAGGGAATATGGACAGATGATTTGTTTGACATTGGGAATACCTCTTTAGCCGCTTCTACTATAGCATGTGAAAAAACAGTATAATTTAATTTGTAATTAACATCATTGATAAAGTGTAAATTTATTTTTTGTGTAACTATGGACCTAAATTTTTCCGATTCACCATTAACTGTTTTAAACCTACTTCGTGTTTTAGACTTGGGTGAAGATTTGACCTTAGTAGGAAACTTGATAATCAAAGGAAAGTGGTCACTACCAAAAGTAGAGGGTAATGGTTCCCAGGTTAAAATAGAAGCAAGGTTGGGAGAGCAAATAGAAAGATCTACAGCACTACTGTTTTCTCCAGGGGCTGTTCTACGTGTTGGAAGACCTGTATTTAAAACACATAAATTATATTTATCTAGTATGTCCATAAGATGCAATCCATAACAATCTGTGATAGAATTGCCCCAACTCTGGTGGTGACAGTTGAAATCTCCCAAAATTAAACATGGTGTAGAAAGAGAAGAAATAAGTTGGTCTAATTCAAGGAGAGTAGATGATAATGGATGAGGAATATATACAGATGCAATACAAGTATTATCAAAGTTTATTGCGACTATTGAAATATTATCACTATGTGAAGGTAGTCTGACTAGTGAATATGGCACTGAATTTTTAATTAGGAGAGCCACTCCACTATAACCATCAGCTCTATCTTCTCTGATACAAACATATCCAGGAATTTTAAAAATGAATGAGGGATTAAACCAAGTTTCTGAAATTGCAATTATCATTGGATTATATTTATTTATCAAGTGAATTAATTCACTTTTCTTACTTGTGAGACTGCGACAGTTCCATTGCATTATTGTTGCAAAATCCATAATTGGAATTTATAATTTGTAAAAGAGTTTCAATTAAAGGAGCAGCGTTGGGCGGTATCAAATTGGACTGAGTTAACAAATTGATGATAAGACGAATAATATCTGATATTGAATTATTTGAGGGTTGAGAATTTAAACTATTGTTAAGGCATTGTCCATTGGCAGATGGATTGGTCATGTTGTAGTCTCTTATAATTTCATTATGAGATTCTCTGTCATAACCCTTGGGAGCCACATAGGGGGAACGAGGTTTTAATGTGATGTTCTTTTTATAGGATGAAGAAGAGGATGATCCTGCAGGGGGATCAGCATAGACAGATTGCTGATTCTGTATACTGTTGGAATGTGAAGAGATGACATCTATATATGGTTTAGAAATTGGATTATGTAATTTAGATGCTTCAAAGAAAGAAATACAACTATCAGCCATGGTTTTTTTGATGTTTAATTGTCTGTTGTGCTCTGGGCACACTTTGCTAGTTGCATAGTGACGACCATTACAAAGACAACAGCAAGCAAATTCCTCTTCAATATTACATGTGTCACCACTATGCTCCCTACCACATTTAAAGCATCTTGGTTTAGATCTGCATACAGTTTTCGTATGTCCATACCTACAGCATTGATAGCACTGAATAGTTGGGAAAATATATAATTCAACATTTACTGCATTGTAGCAAATAAAAACCCTTTTTGGTAAGACTTGACCATCAAAAGTTAAAACAACAGATTGGGAAGGATTCCATGCAGTCTGACCATTATTAACAGATTTGTAATTTAGCCGCCTGGCTTTTAATATCGGACCACAGCCTATGGGGACAGAACAGTTTGCAATTATTTCCTCTGCTGACCACTCAGTGGGGATTCCTCTAATAAGGCCCATACGAATAACATTGTTTGAGGGAATGAAAGCTTTAAGGTCTTGTATGGCTAAACTCGGGTGATTTAAGAAAGTGTTTGCTGCATCTGGATTCGTGAATGATATTGAAATCCGATTTCTTCCTATACGTTTCAAGCTACCATTAACAATGTCTTTAAAGCTATTATTTTTAAGAAAGTTGCCAAAATTTATTGGGTGGAGGGTGGTACCATCATTGGGGGCTGACTGTATTTTTTGAACATGCACAGTCAATGGACCAGAATCGTTTGAATTATATAAATTTCTGGCAACCTGAGCACTTGGTTCCCTATCAGGGATACGAGAATGTTTCAGAGTCGAATCTGCAACGGGGACATTAGGCGGAACCATTGTAACAGTATTTCTTTCGGTAGGCATTTCATCCACACCGTCACAAGCACAATCACCCTCAATTCTTACATTCTTGCTCTTTCTGCATTTTCGTTTGTTGCAACTTTTACAAACACGAGCTGCTCGTGTCCTTTTACGCGGTTTTATAAAACCAGCATCTGACGCCGAGCAGTCCGTGTCTGTGTTCATAGATTCATTCAGAATACTATTTACAAAATTATCTTGTGGGATATTTGAATTATTTACATGGGATTCTTCAATTATTACATTAAAACCAATCTGGGGAACAGGATTGGTATCCTGCCCCCCGGGGTCGTCGACCGGGAGGCCCTCAAACATAAAAGGTAAAAAGACTTACCAATCAGCCGAGGTGAAGCAAAGTAAATATATATACAGAAATAAAGAATAAATATACAAATAATTACAATATTTACACTTAAATATACTCTCCTGATATTTAAAATTATAAAATTTAAAAAGACCGCGAAAAAATACGTCCACCTAAGTCGAAGTTTCCCGCGCTTTTTTCTTTGACGTTTTTAAACAATAATGCTAATCATGCCTTCGTAGCATGACACCGTTGAGAAACCCAGATAAAGTAATGTCGCCCGACAGACAAGTGCCATCCCGCTCGTTATTATTGCGTAGAGCAAGATAGTGATGAATGATAGTGCTCCATAAACGCTGTCGCCGGAGATCGTACTCATGCTGGTACCGATTGAGCGAATGATTGTGTGTGACGTCACAAAATTGCTAGCTAAATCAAAATTAAAGTAATATTACTATAATGTTGTTTTCTATTGGTCATGGTACGAATTGACAAAGTAAGATTAAAACAAGACTGCTATAAGAGGTCATAGTAAGGCCCTAGTACTGATGTACTGGACTAGGATTTCTAAGTTAATATTTATGTACGCGGCGGCCCAAACGCAGCAAATAATATACAAAAGTTATTAAAAATTAACTTATATGATGTCTGCCTTTTGTTTGATACAATTATAATCAAAAGTTACGAGGGCTTTCTTATTGTATTTCTTGAATTCTAGCCGTTAATAGTATTATAAGCTGAGCTTCATATTTTTTGCCTAATGGCAACACCGTCCCTTTAAATATCGTGGCTCGACCGTGAGCGGCCCATTTTGCTGCTCGACCGCCATGCGGATAACACCTTGGTGAAATCTATCTTGTATTTTCCTTGTTTTGCAAGTCAGTAATATTTCGGTTTAATTATTAGTAAATTGTTTAAAATGGCTGTTCAGTTTATTTAATTAGTGTCAAATTACATTTATGGATTATAACCTCAAATGTTCTTTAGTATTTGTGTTTTTTTAATAAAATCCCTTAGGATAGCTAAAATCAGAATTGGGATTGAAACACATTTGCCCACTTATTTACGCGTTTTAATTTTATTACTGGCTTGCAAAATTATTTGTGTGTCTTCATATTTTTCGTGTGTGTGCTTAAAACAGTGCGTACGAGATCGCCTACCCGCAAACATAACTATAAAAGGCGTACATTGTGTAAATCACGGGATAGGAGTGTTAGTCCACTACGTGATAAGCGTGATCGGCTTTATCTTAAATCGCGGAGTGTTTCACGTACTTCGAGTGGTCACCGTTTTCGTGATCGTGCTATTCAAAGTGTTTGAAGTTTCTGGTGGTCTAGAACGCCATACGAATGACTCGCGTGGCCGTAATCGAACACGTGAACGTAATGGGGCATACCGTAGTTCTCGTGATGGAGAAGACCGCCTTTTACGCAGTGTTTCACGAATTGGGTTGCGACGTCACCGTTGTAATCATAAGTCGAGGTCAGGTTAGACCGAGTCCTTGAAAAGTGGAAGCCCCAGAAATAATTCTCCACCAGAAAACTTAAGTCTCCCCATTGTCCTTACTCATAGATAGAAATAGAAGCTACTGTTCCTGATGTTTGTTCTTTGGTACGTGATATACTCGGTGAAAGTTCAGCGCCTAACAGAGAAGCATTGCGTGAACTCGATCGCGTTGATTATTGAGGAACATTCAGACCATGACAGTTTATTGGAGCCAAAAGAGATCATTAGGGAAACCGATAGTACGTGTACAGATTTAGCTCGTTGCCAGAGGGAGTGATGAATTGCTGTGCATTGTTTGTGTTGTTGTGACCGTACTAGAGTTGGGCCGTAGGCCGCGTGGCGGTAGGCGGTCAGCTCTGGTGGAGGTCGGGTTTCTTGAGGAAACCGTAGGGTCTGGAGGACCTGGCGATCACTGGGTGGTGATGCGCGTTTTTGTGTGCTCAGTGAACTGCAATTCTGATCGTTGGTGATTTTGAGCTGATTTGATTAGTTTTGTTTTTAATACGGTTTGATGATCGCTTCTGACTCACTAAGCACTGTACTTTTTAGACATCGTGAAAATTATGTCATTTTATTAATTTCGTTGATTAATCAAATGTAAAGTTTAAAAGTCCGTTCCAAATAACAAAAGATCCTGATGGGGACCGATTGTTTGAGGTCATCCGTTAACAAATGTATTCAGAAGATGCCCAAAGGCCATATACTAGTCGAAGTTAATATAGAGGTGCATCATAAGAATGACGAGTAGTGTTATGAAGAAATCTCGAATGAGTGCCCCAACGGCCGTACTAAGGGCGGTCGTACCTAAGTCCGTGGGTGCGCGGTGTGCGCGTATGAGGCAATAGTTGTTACTATTTGGTCGGCTGTGAGAGCAGTGATGTTGGTGGAGTTCATTCGAGATAGCTACACTATCAGTAGTAAAGAGAAAAGGAAAGAGATATGGAGTTAGTGGTGTAAGGCCTAGGGAACTAATTTTTGTTTTGTTTCGATCATGTTAATCGACTTCGGTACCAGTCTAGAAATTTTAATATCGACGATCGTGTGTTTTTCATAAAGTTTTCTCTCATTTGACAGGGAAACTGGACTCCGGCATGTGCGGGCCATACAAAGTGGTCAAGGTGCTGCCAAGTGGATGTCATGAGCTTCGCTTGCTGAGCGGTGGCTACGGCAAGGCGACGCTGGCTGCGGCACAATACATGGTGCCGTGGCGAGGCGAGTGGCAGCCGCTGTGCCGGAAGGCGTGTACTCTGCGCGTGTCGGGTGCTGTCCCGGTGTGCGCAAACTCTGCGCGTTTCGGGTGCTGTCCCGGTGTGCGCGGACTCTGCGCGTGTCGGGTGCTGTCCCGGTGTGCGCGGACTCTGCGCGTGTCGGGTGCTGTCCCGGTGTGCGCAAACTCTGCGCGTGTCGGGTGCTGTCCCGGTGTGCGCAAACTCTGCGCGTGTCGGGTGCTGTCCCGGTGTGCGCAAACTCTGCGCGTGTCGGGTGCTGTCCCGGTGTGCGCAAACTCTGCGCGTTTCGGGTGCTGTCCCGGCGGGTGCTGTCCCGGTGTGCGCAAACTCTGCGCGTTTCGGGTGCTGTCCCGGCGGGTGCTGTCCCGGTGTGCGCAAACTCTGCGCGTTTCGGGTGCTGTCCCGGCGGGTGCTGTCCCGGTTAACGTGTTCTATGAACGCGTTTCAGGCGCAGTCCTGGCAGCCGCTGTGCTGGTTTTCGTTTTCAACGTGGGGGGAACTTGTACAAGTTCAAGTATGAGTATGAGTGAGACATTTGATGTGGAGACGTATGCATACTTTTGAAAGCGAAGTGTTTTAGTTTTGTCACGAAAGCGTTATTATGTATGAGGGCCTTGTATGTGCGATGTATGACAGATTAGGCAATGGTGTACATCGTCACAGTCAATTAACAAATTATTCGTTTCTTATGCAGATTCTGATGACGACTGTGACGATGCTGGCGAGCCTTCAGGTACCCCCTGCTGTTGGTGCCATCTACTCTTCGAGCGACGATGAAGAGGCTTCCGCCGACCCTGCCTGCGCTGCTGAGGGTCTCCTCAGTGCGGCCGAGGACGGCGCACGGTCAGGAGAGGCCGTATAAGCTGAGCTTCATATTTTTTGCCTAATGGCAACACCGTCCCTTTAAATATCGTGGCTCGACCGTGAGCGGCCCATTTTGCTGCTCGACCGCCATGCGGATAACACCTTGGTGAAATCTATCTTGTATTTTCCTTGTTTTGCAAGTCAGTAATATTTCGGTTTAATTATTAGTAAATTGTTTAAAATGGCTGTTCAGTTTATTTAATTAGTGTCAAATTACATTTATGGATTATAACCTCAAATGTTCTTTAGTATTTGTGTTTTTTTAATAAAATCCCTTAGGATAGCTAAAAGTATATATCGAAAGTGATTTGGAGGCAACTTCACAATCTATAAGTAAATAAAAGATAAATAAGATGAATTGAAATTTTATGTATAATCTTTGGTTTATGACTACATTGCGACCCTTTCTTAGTACGTTTTCATTGTATATTAATTATAGACTGTAACCGTAGTTCATGAAGTCTTGTCCAACCTAACCTGTGGACCCAACCCTCATTCCGTAGTATATGCAGTAGTTAATTTACCGGTAGTTAATTTCACCTGGAGAGTCGGTTGGTTGGTCGTTGCGGTTTGGAACCTGTCATATCTAGATATAATAAAATTACATCTTTACATTTCAATAAAAAATATTTTACTAACCATGCAATAAATCGCACTCCTTTTGATGTAAATAAACGAATGTACAACGTATTTCCGGTGCAACCCTTCACACTATGGATGCAATAAACATAGGTAATATACCTTTTTTTTACCTTTATTGAAGTCGCTGAAGAAACCGTAAGTAACGGGCTCTAAAGCCCCACAAGATTGGCTTTGCCCAGTTCCACTGCCGCATCTTCAAATTATTCTCATAGATTTCACAATTCTTTGGAGTACCTTTTTTCACTTGTCCCGCAACAATATTCACTATTTTTGCGTCAAGGGATGTTGCGGTCTCAATGGTATCTTTCAACATGTCTCTAAAAAGGGCTTCTTTGCCAAGTAAGGAAGTTACTCCTGCTTCTCCTTTTGTCACATTTAAAAATATAAATTTATTTTATCTCTGCTCTCTCAATGATACTCGATTTCGCAGTGCCGATAATGCCGTTACACAGAACCTGATTTAAAGTTAATGCTTTGCAGCGAAATATACTTGAAGCTAAGATTCTCACTGGGAGTGGTGCCAGTGAATCTGTATATATTCGTCGTATACCATTCGTCCCTAACAAATGTCCTTTTAAATTTAAGTTTTAGTTCCCTGTGACCACTTGCTTTGCTATGACAATAAATAAATCACAGGGTAAGACGCTTAAGACTTAAGGTGTGAGTTTTCGCATGGCCGACTTATGTGGCTTTTTCCATAATAACGCTTCAGTTCTTACTTATTTTCATATTGGCTTCCGAAGGAAAGACTCCCAACAGAATTTATAAAGAAAATTTTCAAACTATGTTCACAATATGAAAAAAAATATAAAAATATAAGTATTGATTTTTAACATATAACACTGCTTCAAGTGAAATGAAAAAAGCGATGCCGTATTAACTATCGGTATATCGAAGTGTTGAAGTGCTTATACAGTAACGCCACTATGTTAGTCCGAGTACAGGAACAGTGCACGAGGGCTATTCCACTGCAAAGAGGCGTAAGACAGGGTGACATATCTCCGAAACTGTTCACCGTTGTACTGGAAGATGCCTTCAAACTTCCGGGATGGAAAGGATTTGGCATCAACATCAATGGCGAATATATCACTTACCTTCGATTTGCCGAAGATACATAGGGCGCACTATAAGTTTCCGGAACTGGCCACTTACATAAACAATATTTAAAAATTTATTGCAACATTTGAAAATAGAACTCTTTGGCTGTAGAATGCAGTTTGTTTCATCTGACTGTCTTTTATTTTACCTTGTGGCGCCATTTAAAAAATTGTGTGTCTGCATCAACATGGATTTAACTTGGGAAAATTTTCGTAGTATGATTTTCTACGATTTTAAGTGTAATTTGACAGCTCAACAGAGCATCGCTCGGCTTGAAACAGCTTTTGGCAATGAAGCACCATGCAAGACAACTGTTTATAGCTGGTTTGCAGAATTCAAGCGTGGTCGTATCAATCTCAGTGACGAATCTCGCGATGGTCGGCCGTTCACCGCTGTGACCAACAAAAACATCGATGCTGTGCGCCGTATGATTGAAACAGACAGGCATGTGACCTACCATGAAATTCGCGCATCCTTAGAAATAGGCATGAGTCAAATACAATTAATCCTACACAAACATTTGGGTGTGAGAAAGCTGTGCTCGCGGTGGATCCCACACAACTTGACCGAGGCTCAAAAAACGGACCGCGTCACTTGGTGCAGTGCCATGCTTACCAGATTCAACGAAGGTGCGTCAAATTTGGTGTGGGACATAGTAACAGGTGACGAAACATGGATTTATTGCTACGATCCCAAAACAAAGCAGCAATCGAGCGTATGGGTCTTTCAAGATGAGCCGAAACCAACCAAAGTGGAGCGCGTGAAAAGTGCATCTAAGCGGATGATTGCTTCTTTTTTTAATAAAACTGGACACGTGGCTACTGTTGCTTTAGAGAATCGTCGTACCTACAGTGAATAGTGACTGGTACACGACCATTTGTTTGCCGGAAGTTATTGACGAACTCCGTAAAAATAACCGTAAACGCCGTATCATCCTGTACCACGACAATGCTAGTTCTCACACGGCCAGACAGACAAACGACTTTTTGAAGGCGAAAAATGTAGAACTCATGAGTCATCCTGCATACAGTCCTGACCTGGCACCTTGTGACTTTTTTCTGTTCCCAAAAATTAAGAACCAATTACGCGGTCAACGATTTTCATCACCAGAAGAGGCTGTCGAGGAGTATGAAAAACACGTTTCAGAGGTCACCAAAGAGGAGTGGCACAAAAGTTTTCAAAACTGGTTTCATCGAATGAAAAAGTGCATAGACGCCAAGGGAGATTATTTTGAAAAACAATAAATTAATTTTGTACCTTTAATAGTATTTTTTCATATTCATTCCGGAAACTTATAGTGCGCCCCACGTATCGTTGTCATGGCAGAATCGATAGAAGACTTAAGTACTATGCTCGGAGACCTAAATCGAGTTTCCCAACAGATGGACAAAAGGTAATGTCAAATGTCCAGTCCGTGTCGCGCCCCTACCTGTTTGTGTTGAGAGCTCCACCCTCGAAGTTGTAGACCAGTATATCTACCTGGGTCAATTGATCCAGGTAGGAAGTTCTGGCTTCGAGGAAGAGGTCTTTCGCTGAATCCGACTCGGCTGGGCAGCGTTCGGGAAGCTACGCAGTGTCTTCTCGTCCAAAATACCTCAAGACGAAAATACTTAATCAATGTGTGTTATGTTACCAGTGAAGACTTATGGATCTGAAACGTGGTCCCTTAATATAAGTCTCATAATATATCATAGTCTCATAAGGCTCAAGGTCGCTCAGCGCGCTATGGAGAGGGGGGCTATGCTCGGCATTTCTCTAAGTGATCGCATCAGAAATGAGGAAATTCGTAGGAGAACAAAAGTCACTGACATAAGCCACCGGATAAGATCGTTGAAGTGGCAGTGGGCGGGACAAATAGCGCGACGAACCGATGGCTGATGGGGCAAAAAGATTCTCGAATGTCGACCACGTACTGGCAAGCGAAGCGTAGGACACCCACCCACAAGGTGGTCTGACGACCTGACTAAGGTCGCTGGAAAGTGCTGGATGCAGGTCGCTCTAGGTCGGTCATCTTGGAAATCCTTGGGAGAGGCCTAAGTGCTACAGTGTACGTTATGCGGCTGAAATGATGATGATGACTTCTACAAGTACTTCTTTGTGTATCTACTTCAGTTGTTTTTATAAAGTCCACGGTAACGAAGTCGCGGGCATCAGCTAGACGAAATTGACTGGTAGTTTTAAAAATAAAACAAATAATAAATATTTGTAAGTGCAAATTTTATTTTTATTTGGGGCAAACACATAAACGTACCTATTATATTCAATTCAAATGTCAAAAATTTAAGTCAATAATCAAAATTGGGATTATCTGGGTTTGTCTTTGTATAAATATCCAGTAAGTCCTATCTATGTCATAAGTTCGTATATAAATTCATTACTGATTTTGTTCGATTGAAAAGAATAATATCTCTATAAGTATACCTAAAATAACTAAAAATGCCTATTCAAATTATGTATAATTAAAACCATGCAGTAACACATCAAATTGCACACCTCAATTTTATAAAGTAAACATTTAAAAGAATCTAACCCTAAAGTGTCCTAACTCCTATGAGGAGTTGCAAAATACAATTTTAGATATTTTTAGAAATCATATGAAAGTACAATTGCATAAGGAGGAAATCGAAGCTGTAAGAAGACTGGGAAAGAAAAATGGAAAAAATAGACCCATAGTAGTAACCCTGACCACCTTAGGAAGGAAAATAGAAGTTTTAAAAAACAAGAAACGTCTACAAGACTCCGAATGGTACATCAAAGAAGATTTTCCACCTAAGGTGCTACAAAGAAGGAGAGAACTAAAAGATGAACTTATAAAAGCAGAGAATCCGGGGAAAATGTTATTCTACGCTATGACAAAATCATCAAGTTGGGAGAACGCAGACCCGCTGGCCAACATTCAGGGAAAAGATCAAACAAAAGACACATGTCAGAGTCACCTAAGAACAGCGTAGGAAATATAGAAAAATCGGAAATCAGCGATAGACCAAACTTCAAGAAGAACAAGGGAGATATTACGTCGTATATGCGTCAGGCTTCCCACATTCCACCATCGTCATCATCAACATTGCCTTCTGTAACTCATCAAAAAAACTCCTAATAGGTAGCAGCCCCCTCCCACTTCAAATTCCTCCAATTCGGCTGGTCACCGCGGAGGAGTTCGACCAAAACCCCCCAAAGTTTACAAATAGCCAGGAACAACATTTACATATAACCAGCTTTAACGTGCGGACTCTACTCTCTGATAGTAATTTAGCTGAATTTAACAACGCGATAAAAACGATTAAGTGGGATATAATAGGCTTGGCTGAAGTACGACGGTATTCGGAAACTATTGAAGAACATGCAGAATATATATTTTACCACACAGCAGCGACCAAGGGCCGTAATGGTGTTGGCTTTATAATTAAAAAGTATCTCAAGAAAAATGTAATAAGCTTGAGAGCGATATCAGACAGAGTTGCCGTCTTAAAAATTGAACTGTCTAACAGCAAACAGTGGACCATAGTACAAGTCTATTCGCCTACGGAAGAATATTCGGATGAAGATATTGAGCAGTTCTACCAGTCAATAGAAACAGCCATAGATCTCGTGGATAAAAACAACCTAATAATACTTGGCGATTTCAATGCCCAAGTCGGAAAGATGATACCTGGAGAAGAAAGCATATTTGGGGAATCTACATGGGGAAAAAGAAGCCCACACGGGTTCAAACTGGTAGAGTTTGCTCAAGCGCACAACTTGAAGATAGTTAATAGTATGTTTAAAAGAAAACCACATAATAAATGGACGTGGCGACATCCAGACGGGAAAACTTTTAACGAAATCGACTATATACTTACAAACCAACATAATGACATGCATAATTTTGACATAATAAATAAATTAAATTTTAATTCCGATCACAGGATGATAAGATGTAAAGTATACTTGAATTCTAAACGCAATAGAAGATATTTTAAAAAAATAACGTGTTCCCGAAATCTGCCGACAGTATCGCGTGAGGAGGGAAAACACTGGGAAGAGAGATTTGTTTCAGCAATAAACAAGGCACCTGACATCCAGACACAGTATGACAATATATTGAAAGAATTGGACATTCTCATGGAGAAAATCCCAAAGGTAAATAAAAAGAAAAACGACTTGATAACTACAGAAACCCGGCATTTATTAGAACAAAGAAAGATTTTATATGGACAAAAGAGAACAAGAAATACAAAAGCAAAGATATCCGAAATAAGCAAACAAATAAACAGAAATATCACACATGAAAAAAAAGACATAGACAAGAAGTACTTGGAGACTTTATAAAAAACAAAGGAGCCATAAGGAAAGCATATAAAGAATTAAGAGACACAAAGGAATGGACAGTAAATTTAAAAAACAATGCAGGGATAATCCTCCTAAGGCGACGAGACATCCTAAATGAGGCAACAAATTTCTACAAGCAACTATACACAGGCACTTTGGATCCCGGAAGACAGCCTGAAGTATACAGGTCAAATCAGAGCAACCCTGAAGAAAAACCACAACATATTCTAAAATCGGAAATAGAGTATGCCATTAGTACTCAAAAAAATGATAAAGCACCGGGGGAAGACAACGTTGTCAATGAAGTTCTGAAAGCTTACAGTGAAACCCTTCAAAAACCTCTTCAAACGCTATTTAATAATGTCCTAGAAAGCGAAGAAGTACCTGTACAGTGGGGAAAATCAACAATAATCCTATTACATAAGAAAGGAGACAAGGACGATCTTAATAACTTCAGACCGATCAGTATAATGTCAAATATTTATAAAATCTTCTCCAAAATAATTTTAAACAGGTTAACTAAGACACGCTCGACGAAAACCAACACCAAGAGCAAGCAGGATTTCGGAAACACTTTTCAACTATAGACCACATCCAAGTAGTAACACAATTAATAGAAAAGTCCAATGAATACAATAAAGAACTCTACATAAGCTTCATTGACTACAAGAAAGCTTTCGACTCCCTAGAACACGATGCTATTTGGAAAGCTCTAGCAGAACAAGGAATTCACGAGAAATACATCAACATACTTCGAGACCTGTACTGAAAATGCAAAGCCACCATCAAGCTAGAGAAAGAGGGACCCGAGTTTCCCATAAACAAAGGAGTAAGGCAAGGAGACTCTCTCTCCAAAATTATTTACAGCGGTACTCGAATCAGTATTTCGAAATTTGAAATGGGAAGGAAAAGGAGTGAATGTAAATGGCGAGTACATGAGTCACCTACGTTTCGCTGACGACATCGTCGTTTTCGCCGAAAACGCATCGGACCTCGAATGCATGCTGAACGAATTGGTCATGGAAAGTAAAAAGGTGGGCTTGTTTTTAAATGCATCAAAGACGAAGATATTAACTAACAGCCTTTTTCAGGAGATTGTCGTTGATGGAGAGTCCATAGAGTACGTACAAAGCTATATTTACTTGGGACAGCTGGTATCTTTTGAGAAATGTACTGAGAACGAGGTGCTCAGACGAATCGCTCTAGCATGGAAAAAGTACTGGAGTCTAAAAGAAATAATGAAAAACAAGGATGTGGATATCAACATTAAGAAAAAATTGTTTGATGTAGCGATCCTTCCATGCATCACATACGGTTGCCAGACCTGGTCGTTACGAAAAGAGGATGAAGATAGACTCGCTGTATGTCAGAGGCGCATGGAGAGGAGCATGCTCGGTATAAAAATATCGGACAGAATGAACAACAAGAAAATTAGAGCTAGAACGCGAGTGACAGACGTTAGGTACAGAACAAGACAACTCAAATGGAAATGGGCAGGACATATATATAGAATGAACAACTCAAGACTTACTAAGAAGATGACAGAATGGATCCCAAGAAACAACAAAAGAAGCAGAGGAAGGCCTAAAACGAGATGGCGAGATATGTTTAGAAAAATAGCAGGTCACGACTGGGTGCATAAAACTAGAGAGCGAACATATTGGAAAGCTTTGGGGGAGGCCTACGCCAAAGAGGCGACTACTACCTACGAGGAATAAAAGACGCAAAAAAAAAAATGAAAGATGAATATTAAAGATGTTAATTAAAATTACTAAAATAAATCTTATAATTAAATTGACAATTAATTAATAATTAAATTATATACTAATATATTGACATGCATACGTATAAATTTGACATTCCGATCAGACAAAAAAAAAATCACTAAATGTTGCATCGCATGCTTCAAACCTAAGTTATAGTTTTTTTGGAAAAATAGTTGACAGGACTTGTAACTGGTAGTAGAATAAAGGGCTATTTTATTAATTATTTTATTTTAACCCTAAAGTGACTTATTTAACTTAACTAACAACAATCAATTCTACATAATATATCACTGCTACATACCCTGGTACCGGCCAGTTTCTATTTTATAAAGAAGAACAACGTTGTCGGCTTATGTTTTTAAAAAACAATTGAAAATTCTCTTAACAGCATTTGTTTCAAATGCACTCCGTAATGCTCCAATGGTGCCTTGTACTCGAAGGCAGGCGTCGACGAGATGGTTCGGACAGCGCAACTGAGAGAGAAGCGGGTCTGCGACAGACTCTCTGCTTTCTTCTCTACTGCTTTATACCTGTATAAAAAATGACATTTAAAAGACACTAACTTTGCCCTTTTAAAAAAAAAATATGTACCTATGTGTTTTGAATTACTTTGTGCGATTCCTCCACCAGTTAGTTTATGAAAACTATTGCCGGCCGGCGCCAACCCACTACTGATAGTCCCAACATACCTGCCACCAACCTTGTACCTGCTGGTATTCGCTTTCTTTTTCTGGTATCGGTATAGTACCAATACTGACGAAAAAATAGTACCGGTATAGACAGTACAGGTACTATGTCTGGAGAGATGGGCAAAATTTATTCGAATGACGAATAACGATTAAATCTTACGAATGATTATTTTTATTCGTAACGTTCGTGATGGATAACTATAATCATTCGTAAAATTTATTCGCGAATGAATTATTCCACGAATAAATCATTTACGAATAAAATACTCCACTAATATAAGTATCTAAGTAGTACGGAAGGTACTTAGATTAAGTGGTGCACTGCAGTGACCATCACAATGTCAATGACAATGTCGTCGAGGTCGTCGAATTTATCGAGTTCGTCGAGGTCGAGGTGGTCCGGATCGTCGAGTTCATCTGGTGAGTCAAGGCCATCGAGGTGGTCCAGGTCGTCGAAATCGATGTCAAGGTCGTCAGAGGTCTTCAATGTTTCAACCTCAACTACCTCAACGACATTGTTTTATTGGTAGCTAACCAGATTTTTTAAATTACGGGTAGTTAACGGGTTTTTTACAACTATAGACTATAGGTACGTTTTGCCTATCACTGTATAAAATATTATTCGTGGTTTTATTTCAGAAGACCCCTTCTTCGACGAATGAATTATTTGCGAATAATCTAATCACAAATGATTTTTTATTCAAATAATTATTTGAATGAACAATTATTCGAATAATGCCCAACTCTCGGTACCGAACCAAGGTCGATAGTACCGGTTGCTATAAATACCGGTATTTCAAGCCTTGAAACTTACAATGGACTGAGCTGGAGGCGCTCTAAAAGATGAGACTTCTTAAGCAAAACGAGCGTGTTTTTGATGGCAGCAGCTGCTATCACTGATGCGAACTCGGCGCAGGACCGCTTGTCCACCACCAAGTAGCACATTGTCAGGAAGGTGGCCCCGACTTCGATCTCGGCAGGGTGCTCCTGGTCGCACCACCAGGAGAGGTAGGTGATATATTCTTGAGGCACTATGGGCTGGCGAGGGTATTTCTGAAAATAAATATTGACTAATGAGCGAAGCTATGATGTTACAAAAATGAACCAGTTTCATTCTAACCACAATCTCAAAGAATAAGTAGTTCGCCTCAAAACTTAGCACCTCTTCGTTTAGATACCTAGACATCCAGAGTAAGCTAATTTAATATAGCTAAACTATAGCTGCGCTAACTATAATACCTATGCGCGCTGCGACCACTTCGGAGTGGTAATAATGTATGTATATTTTCGATACCTAAACGGGGAATGACACAGGCCTGACCTGGTGTATAGAAATACTAAATTTCTAAAAAATATATCATTCACTCGTGTAAAACGTAAGCAATTAATGACTAAACGAACTTACCTGAGTGAAGTTCTATCATAATTATGCGAAGACCCTGATTCAAGAAGGGTATTTATTCTATTTTAAATAAATAAATTATTTCCACAACACTAGTACACAGCCATAACCACAAACTTTAAGAGTATAGCATTACTTTGTTTTTTTATCTCGATGGCAACACTATCCCCTTGCCACATCTAAAACTCTAATTCATTTGGATTACAGCACCGTCCATACTCAGTAAAATCATGATAATATAATTGACTTTTTAATTTGCTGTAAAGGGTACCGCTGATGCAAGCAGCTGAAGGCGGGTGTGCAGTATCCTTCACTTCTCAGGGGGCTTCGCATAATTATGATAGAACTTCACTCAGGTAAGTTCCTTTAATCATTAATTATGCGAAGCCCCCTGCTCAAGAAGGGTATTTATTCTGTTATAAATAAATAAATCCTCACTAACTGTCGATCTTGAGAGTTTGTGTATATGAAGTAAAGTCAATGATATGGTTTTAATGGTGGTTTTTGATATAACAATTAAGGAATTCATTCGAATAAATGAAATTGTTGTAAAGTCAGTAATGATTTAGATCTATATATAAGTCGTAGCCATATCGTAAATTTAATCTCTTCATTAAATGATCGAGAATTTCATGAAATGTTGCACTGGCTACTGGCCACATCGTGATGTGGATTGGGCGGATCAATGATAAGAAATTGTTTCTCGATATGATCAAATAATTTCGACCATTTCATGAATTTACCGTGTCACTTCATAAAATGGTTGATTATATCGTAAAATTTTTATATTTTTAGTTTACACTATACATTCATATTGAGCGGCTTGAGGTGGCCCAAGGGCCACCGCGACGCAATCTTAACCTACCTATAGCGCTTTGTCCCAAGTTTTTGTTTTTGTTTGCTTTTTTCAGCCTGTTTATACGATCCGGCCAAACGTGGATGACAAAATCGTGAAACGTTGACGATTTCATGATCTGGTCAAATTAAGTTGGCTGTTTCATGAAATGAGACCATTTCATGAAATGTTCGATCATTTCATGAAGTGACCAAATCTACGATATGGCCACGATATATATAAAAGCGAAAATCAATCACTCACTTACTCATCACGAAATCTCAAAAACGACTTAGCCAATGAAGATGTTTGGCAGGGAGGTCGATTGTGACCAGGAGACGTCAGCTAAGAAAGGATTTTTGGAAATGTCATATTTAAGGGAGTGAAATAGGAGTTGCCAATTTGTATGAAACTTCGTAATTTTTAAAGTGAGACACTAGAAATTTTTATTTTATTTTAGTCGTTAGTAGAAAATAATAACATATTTATTAGATTTTAAAAATTACATCCCTAAAGGGGTGAAATAGGGGTTGTAAGTTTGGATGAATCTTCGTCATTTTTGAAGCGAAACACATGACATTTTTAAATGGTCGGTAAAAAATTATAATCCAATATAAATAATTTTAAAAAATTGCTTTCCTGGGGGTGCGTTAGGGGTTGCAAATTAATATTATTATAAAATTTCGTCATTTTTGAGTGAGAGATAAAAAAACTCAGATACTTAATAAGATTCTTCGCTCTCTTTTGCTCTAGCAAATGGAATGGGAACGGATCAAAGTTTGTCTTGTCTGCTAAGCTTTTAAATCCCTACACTATTATAGCGATTTGTAAAAAAACAATGAGTGAAAGGAAAAGAGATTATCCCAGCTGAGCTACGAAAAGAAAAAGTAAACAGAAAAGGGAGGAGGTCATAAAAAGTGCCCAAAATTTCTTCATTTTTTCACACACCAGCTCCTGTGAGTGATTTAGATTGCAAAGGTAAGTACTACCTTTGCAATTTAAATCACGGTGAATCTTGTTTTTGGGGTTTCTTACCTTTTTCATATTTCTTTTAATTTTATGCATACATTTTTTTTCTTTTGTGAGAAATCTTTACCCTTCCTAAGGGCCCCCTAATAAATTTTTATACGGGGCCCCGCCAAGGCACGCTACGTCACTGTCTGTAGTATTCGTTGATACTATCATAGCAATATCGGCAAACTAAGGTTCTTAATTTTTTGACAGGTAGAGTGTCTATAAGTTAATTAAACATCCTTCCAATACGTGGCTTAGTATAGTTTAAGGGGCTACATGAATTTTACAGGGTCCAGTGCTGCCCCCATTTCAAACAATTGCGAAAAACGGCCACTTTTGGCGTATGTGCGTAGAAAAGCTTCACGTTCTCACTTTCAACTGTAAACAGTAGTACATAAAATAGTTTGAAGGGTTATCTAGGGTCTGATCAAGGCAAAATTTTAAATGATGTCTCCGTTTCCTTTTAAATGAGGGCAGCACTGGACCCCGGAAAATTCAGGTAGCCCCTTAACATAGTTTAACTATGTTAACATTTTAACTTTTAGTGCCGGACCAGACGGGACGCGAGTTGCGTCGCGCAACTTGCGTCGCGTTACGCGCTTCCATAGCATTTCATACAATTTCTACCTATCGTTCACACGACGCGCAAGTTGCGTCTCAACGCAACTTGCGCTGCGTTACGCGTGCTCGCACGGGCCCGCACAGGGGTGGTAAAGTGTTAGAGAGCTGGACAAAAATGTTAAGAATTATTTTTTTATATACAAAGCAGACCTTGTCTATGACTTAATGTCTTTTTCTATGTACATTTTAACTATTATAATTTTTTGATATGCAATAAATTGGATCCTAGTTAACTGAAATAAAAAAATTGAATTCCATACAAAAAAAATAGTTCTTTTTTCTCGTAACTAATAATAAGCGCTATGGTAGTCAAACTTATATAAAAGTTGTTGCTTTAAATGTATGAATATAATCCGCAAAGAATCAAAACAAGAACCACACTTTAATTTCTATGTATGCGCAGGCTGATTCTCAAACCACTGTGCGGCGGCGACACGAAACAAGAACGAGAAAAAAGTATGTTCTTTAATGTCGTTGACCCACAGAGAAAGTGATAGTCATAATCGACATAAGAGGTAATGATTTGTTTCGTCAGAGAAAATAAGAAAATCTCAGAATTTCAAACCGAAAAATGTAAATGTCAAACTACCTAACCAATCAATTACGTTACTAAAATGGCTTTGTATTAATTAAGATAATCCATTGCAGTAGATTAATTCAACTATACAGTAACTTAAATAATATCATCATTATCGTCGTTCTTATTTATTATTATTTTTTTTATTTGCCAATCCTGTCACCCAAAGGTAGCCTGTAAGAAATTGCCTTGGCAATAAGGCCGCCTATTGTACATCTGATTTACATATGTATTCAAATGTAATTTTCATGTGTTTTGGTGCAATAAAGTGTTTTTGCTTTGCTTTTGCTTGGATTGTCCTCAAGATAATGATGACAGTGGATTGTCTTCATTCAGACGAATTCATTCAGATAATCATTATAAAAAATTCTATTTTCTTTGTATGGAACCCAACATAATAATTAATTAAGCAATTTATTGGTAAAGGTAAGTACATTTATATTTTTCGATTTGAAATTCTGAGATTTTCTCATTTCCTCTGTCATAACCAATTATCATTTTCCATGTCGTATTTATGATTAACGTTTTCTGTGGGTCAACGAATTTCATTCATAAAAAAAACTACTTTTTTATGGAACCCATAATAATCATCGTAAGAAATACTCTAGTGTATACCAAAAAATACTAACAATTAAAATGTACATACACAAAAACAGTAAAATTGGCGGTCTTATCGCTAAAAACGATTTGTTCCACACTAACGATAGATGGAGAGATTATGGAAAAACGGCACCATTTTGCTAGAAATTCCATAGGACAACATCAGTTTTGTATGTAAAATTAAGTCTTACAAAACATTTTTGTCCCGTTCTCTAACACACCATCTCTAAGCGGGCATCTGAATAAAGACAATTTACTAAGACAATGAATTACATCAGTGGATTGTCCTATCAATGGTTTCGTCTGAATGAAGACAATACACTGTAATCATTTTTATGAGGGCAATCCACTGCAGTGGTCACTTAAGACAATTCATTGTTTTAGTGGATTGTCCTGTCAATGGCTTTGTATAAATAAAAACGAACTACTGCAGTAGATTGTCTTTAGAAAAATGAAAAGGGCCATTCGCATACAGGAGACTACACAATTTGAATAAGACAAGACAATGAATTGTCCTATCAATGGCTTCGTATGAATGAAGACAGCGGGTTGTCCTCAGAAAAAAATTACAGTAGATTTTAGTCATTCAGACAAAGCCATTGACCGGACAACCCACTGTGGGAATTCTTTGTCTTAGTGGACTGTCTACAATTAGACAAAGCCATTGACAGGACAATCCACGAAGACAATGATTGCCTTTACTTATACGAACCCATTGACAGGACTGTATATACTGAGATAATTCATTGTCTTCACTAAGACGAAGCCATAGACAGAACAATCCACAAAGATAGTTCATTGTTTATATTCAGACGAAATCATTGACAAGTCAATCCACTAAGACAGTGATTGCCCTCGTTCTGACGAAGTCTTAACAGGATAATTCATTTTGACGGTGATTGCCTTCATTCCGACGAATCCATTTACATGACAATCCACTTAGGCAATTAGTTATCTTCATTAAGGCGAAGCCATTGACAGGACAATCCACTAAGACTATTATTGCCTTTATTCAGACAAAGCCATTGACAGGAAAATCCACTAAGACAATGAACTGTCTCAATGGATTGTCTTGTTAATGGTTTCGTCTAAATGAATACAATCATTGTCTAAGTCAATCAGTGTTTTAGTGGAATCCACTAAGACAATGATTCTTTTTATTCAAACATCTCAATTCATGGTCTTCGTTCAAACGAAGCCATTGACAGAAAAATCCACTAAGATAGTGATTGTCTTCATTCAGACGAAGTCATTGACATGACAATCTACTAAGACAATATTGTCTTTTGGCCAGCTAAACTGGCCAAATAACCTGTGTGCGACACTATATACCTAGCGCATCTTGCGCGGGTAGAGCGGCCACATGGAGCGCGAGTTGCGCGGTGCAACTTGCGCTGTTACGCGACGCAACATGCGTCTCGTTTGGCCGCTCTACCCGCGCAAGATGCGCTAAGTACATAATGTCGCACACAGATTATTTGGTCAATTTAGCTGGCCAAAAGACAGTATTGTCTTAGTGGTTTGTACTGTCAATGGTTTCGTCTGAATGAAGGCAATCATTGTCTAAGTGGACTATCCTATCAATGGCTTTGTTCGAATGAAGACAATGAATTGTCTTAATGGATTGTTGTCTGAATGAAGGCAATTACTGTCATAGTGGATTTTTCTGTCAATGGTTTCGTCTGAATGAAGACAATCATTGTCTAAGCGGATTGTCCTATCAATGGCTTTGTCTGAATTAAGACAATCATTGCCTTAGTGGATTGTCTTATCAATGGCTTCGTTTGAATAAAGACAATGAATTTTCTTAGTGGTTTGTCGTGTCAATGGCGTTCTCTGAATGCTGTTTGCATTCAGAGAACGCCGAGTGGATTCCACTAAGATAATCAACTGTTTAAGTAGGCTGTAATGTCAACGGCTTTGTAGAATAAGGACAATCATTGTCTTAGTGGCTTATCCTTTGTAATGGCTAATGTAAACAATTAAGCATCTTAGGGAATTGTTATGCCATCCGCTTCGGCTTTATGAAGACAATGAATTGTCTCAATACATTGTCGTGTCAACGGCGTCGTATGAATGAAGAAAATATTGTCTTGTGGATTATCCTGTCAATAGCTTTGTCTGAATGAAGGCAATCATTGTCCAAATGGATTGTCCTGTTAATGGCTTCATCAAAATGAATACAATGAATAGGCATGACGAATGAAAAATATGTTTTGCCCATCGGTTAGATTATTAAAAAATGTTGTACACTTATTTTTTGTTTTCTCTAAGAAACAAACAGTTACAAAAATACAGCGCATTTAAATTTCGTATGACGTCATGGCTAGATACGATTTTTACTTAGCGGTGACGTCGCAAGACCCCACTCCGGAAATTTAATGCTTCGTGTCTTTAAGAATTTTTACTTTTTTGGTAAACTGAAAATATGGGTCCATTATTTTTGGATAGTCTTAAAGACTGACTAATTATAATCATGGTATATTATTTTACTTTTTGTTATGTTATTTCATCAAACTTATACCTATCTTTGCATGTAATCATACTTTTCTCATCCTGTCGTCACCCCTATTATCTCAATATATTTTTCTATTAATGGCGTCGTCTGAATAAATACGACTTTACCTAAATAACTAAAATATAGCATAGTAGGTAGGTAAAAGTACCAAATAGAAACACAAATATGATATACAAACATAAGTAAGTAGGTTATAAATACCTAAACTAGATGGCTGATAAGTACCTACCTAATTATTACTAGTGACTCGTAAGGTCTACTCCCTCACGAGTCACCCCGACCCGTTGAAGTTTATCGGATTAAAAAGTTGTTCAGACAAAAAAGTTGCGTCTTAATAAGGGTAACAAAAATGTATTATTAATTTTTTGAAACATTTTCCAAATGACTGATATATGATATTTTATTAAATTAAAAATTCATGAGATTTGCCTGCTTTTTGCTATTTTGAACAAGTTTCGAACATTTGAATTTTCCCAAAAGTTCTATAAAATTTTTGAACCTTCTTACAAAATTTCACAAGAATCGGTTTACACAAGAAATATATTACTTTCACTACCTAGTTAGGTGCCTACCTACTAAGTTTGTAATAATATGAACTAGGTAGGTATATACATAACTGCCTGGACTTTATCTACCAGACATTTATAATAAACATTCAATCATTCGAAACATTTCAAACACTTGCTAAAAATTAAACTTTCACACTGCACGTACGTACATATCAGAGGTACCAACCTATTTTTAATAACGTTCATTGCCGGTTGATTTCCTATCAGAAATCAGCATTAAGCGGCAAGAGGATACCTATGTACCTAATACAGCAAGTACGAAACTCTGAACGAGCCGTAACCATAGTAACGCATACGGCGCGGCGGCGACGCCACGCACACAGCCAGGCAAGAGCGAAATAGAAAACTGTCTATCGCGTGTCGGTGTTTACACAAAGAGTTCAAAAGTACCGCTTTCGTTTTTGACCGTCGCGGACGGCTATTAGAAAAGCCGACAAAGAAGCTATACCACGGACAAAGAGTACACATAGTACAGATGCGACAATTGGGTATTTTCCTAAGTAGATAATACATTATTTGGTGCTGTTCAGTAATTGTCATCATATACATTGTCAATGTGATTTTTTATTTATTTATTATTGTAGAAAAACCTGCTTTATTTCATACAAATCTCGTAGAAAATATTTATTTTGACGTTTAGATATATGCGTCGAAGTGCGAGATAGACTCGAGCACGAAGAGTTTCGTACCATTATCTATAAAATATCACGTTTTTTGTATGGGAGCCCACTGTAATATTTATTTTATTCTGTTTTAAGTTTGTAGTTATAGCGGAAATAGAAATACATTATCTGTGAAATTTTCAACTGTCTATCTATCACGGTTCATGAGATCCAGCCTGGTGACAGATAGACAGACGGACGGACGAACAGACGGACCTTAGTAATAGGGACCCTATTACTAAGACTCCGCTGTCTGTCCAGTACCCTTAGGGTACGGAACCCTAAAAAATATCTAAAGTTAGTTTTTGGAAAATAACGAATTGTTAGTTATGATTGTAATGAATTGAATACGGGTAAACACATAACACTGTGTTTAGGGTTTAATGTTTTTACAAGGAACCCTTGTAGTTTCGCTATGTCTGTGTGTCTGTTTGTTTGTCCGTCCGTGGTTTTACTCAGAGACTATAAGTACTAGAATTCATCATTCTGCTTTCATTCCGCGCTTCACGCTCCTCCGTCACTCTGAATAGGTAATTAACTAACTAACTGCCGGGCATCTCGCAGATCGCCTTGCACCTCAGCCGCCTCGAGTTTAGGAAAACCTCACCTTAGAAGAAATTAATTTTAGTACTTTCGATTTGGTAATTTATCAAGCTATTTAGGCTGCAGGGGATGGAAAAAAAATATAACATACATAATTACACTCGAAACACATAACCCTTCTATTTGTGCACTCGGATAACAAGGTTTTGCTGTGTTAATGTATTCATTGCAATTTTCTTTGCCTACTGTCGCATTTGTACTGTATGGATCTGTCTGTATCTACTCTATGCCGGCGGCGGCTTTGACCGCTTCTAGTACTCGACGGCGGCAATCGAAAAAAGGAGGCGGTGCTTTTTTGATTCTTTTGAGTTGCACAAGCCGACACGCAGCCAACGACATGAACATACTTAAGGGGTTATTACACTATCCGATTTTAAGGACCTCTATTTAGTATCCTAACTAGGTAGGATGGTACGATGCGAAACAAATACCTACGTGCCGGGAATTTGTACAAAAATGCTTTGAAGTCCGCCATTTTTGTTCAACTTATATGTGTCGCATTGTAAGTAGAGTTAGAATCACTGGTGATAACACAGTTTTTACTCGCATTCTAAATCGTACCTGAAGTGCCATTTTTGAAAAGTGGAGTCGCCTAAATGATTGCTTTTTCCATACAAATAACCTATCGTTTAGCGACTTCACGTTTGAAAAATGGCACCAAAGATGACGTCAACTCAACGGCTATTTGGCGTTTTGTTAACTATCACACTGGACATCAAATCACCATTTATTTAAGTTTTTTTATTGTTATTAGATGGTCTAATCGATAAACCTTTTGTTGCGATTTAATTGATGAATTACTTTATATACCGTGAACTATAATTGATTAATTAAACTTTGTAAAAAAAATGCTCCTATGTTTAAAATAACTCACTAAGGTGTCCTTAATCGTGTGATTACAATGTCCTAATTTAGCATCAGAGTGGTTGATACCTACACTTTGACTCTAACTAGGAATCTAACTATACTAACTGCGATTACACCTTCCTGTTTCCTAATTAGACTCCTTAAGGTTGAACTAGTTGCAGGCTAGAACTCACACGTGAGTGCGGCCTAAAAGCATGCTGTCTAACCTAACATTGTGTTCGGGCAAAGCAGTGAGATGGAATGCACGATAATTCATAGTAAGCCGAGCAGGTAAAAACATGTAAAGTCCTTTGAGATTTATGTTAAAACTAGTGCAGTAACCAATTACATTTCAAGTTTATTAAAATCTTCGATAATTAAGCCGTGTCGATGTAGCCTTTGATTTGGAGATTTTACAGTTCTTTGTTACTTATTTACGCCTAAAATTGCGTAAAAATAAGCAAAAATAACAAATCTTTTAAGGTTCATAACTTTTTAATGGCTTTTATAATTATTTTACTTTTCTGTATCCGTACAGACAAAATATATAATGAGACAAAACAATATCATGTTAAACTTTGCATGTACTGTATGTATGAAATAATAAAGGAAATCCCCTCCGAAATTTGTAAAGAAAAGTATCGACTAGTTCACTCTTAAAATCGGATAGTGTAATAACCGCTTTACTTCTTTCTCGCTTTTGCCTCGTGTTATACCCCACAGTGGTTTGGAAATCGGATTGCTTACACATTGAAATAAAATTTTGGTTTTTGTTTGGATTCTTTACTGATTCAACTGAGGTATTCCACTAAGGCCACCTATCTGAATGGCACCTAGATCATTCCACATAGGACACCTAATATTGGTGGTGGCAGGTGGCCTTAAATTTATTTTTAAATTTTTGTCCAAGAAGGGCACATAAAATTAGCAATTTTTTTAATCGTTATGATTAAAATGTAGGTACTTATATATTTTTAACATTTTTCTTTAAATTACACCTAGTCACAATTTTTCGTACGAAGTACATATGCATAATTCGTATGGCCTTTTTTCTGATGGCCTCGGGCTCTGTATATCCTGTATTTTATAAAGATGTGATAATATGTCTGTATGAATGCGTAAATAATTAACGTTTTAGTGAATTATATTGCTTTTATTCATAATAAAAATTATAATAAATATTTAAATTCCAGCACTAGGCTGCTGATTTATAGGTACTCTTCGTGGTCAAAAATAGGTGCCCTTCGTGGAATAGACTAGGTGTCATTCGCACAGGTGCCATTCAGACGGGTGCCCTAAGTGGAAGACCTCATTCAACTTTCATACAAGTTTAACTTCCGTGGTGCTTATTATAAATTACGAGAAAAAAAATGCCAGATACCCAACATAATGAGTTAGCAATACTTCTTTGTAGACCAAAAAATAAAAATAATTAAAATATAGCATGGGCGGTCTTATCGCTCAAAGCTAATTTCTTCCAGATAACCGATGTATGGAGACAATATGGTGAAATGCCACCATTTTTCAAAGACAAGTCCCAAAAACAAGGTCTGTTTTGTATTTCAAAAATAAGTTTTTCAAAACATTTTTGTCCCGCTTTCTAACACTACGCGACCTCTGTGCGGGCGTGTGCGAGCACGCGTAACGCAGCGCAAGTTGCGTTGAGACGCAACTTGCGCGTCGTTTGAACGATTGGTAGAAATTGTATGAAATGCTATAAGCGCGCAACGCGACGCAAGTTGCGCGGCGCAACTTGCGTCCCGTTTGGTCTGGCACTTACGCATTCAAGATGAAAATTATTTAAGAAGTTATCTATAAAGTGCCCTTCATACTTACGAGTACATTGGTCATTAGGAATTGTTGATTAGTTCATAGAACATATAGTAAGTATACTATTAAATCTAATAATTATATCTTATTTTGATATACCTATGTATAATCAAATCATTTTATTTTCAGGCAATGTAGGAAATATTAGAGACCCATACAATGTCAGGA
This sequence comes from Acrobasis suavella, assembly GCA_943193695.1. NCBI lineage: Eukaryota > Metazoa > Arthropoda > Insecta > Lepidoptera > Pyralidae > Acrobasis > Acrobasis suavella. The sequence goes on from OW971928.1 coordinate 40,992,013, forward strand.
ATATTATTCGTGGGCACTTATAGAATGAGAGAAGAATCCATTCCCATCAAGATTACATAACTATATTTTATCTACACCCATGTCATAAATCCTCTATAAAAGTTTCTGAAACAGCTTATTGCCAACATTAAACACCCAGCATCATAATAACCATTATATCACCCAAACGAGTGTTATAATGCTGTACTAAATTTAATTATGCAACGCCAACTCGATCACTTCCTTACTCATCAAACTTTCTTATGAATATCAAAAAAGGAACATTGTCATGTACGCGCCTTTCACTACCAGGCTCCGTAATTTAAAATAGGAACTTATTGGTTATACGAATTCACGTCGTATCACGCCGTTTTTGTTCGATATTTACTAATATCGAACAATAATAATTTGCATTCCAATAATTGTACGATCCAAAATTTTAATAATTATTACAATAAATAATTTCATTATTACCTGACATACATAGTTAGTTGGTATTAGATACTCAGCAATAAACTTACCAGGAATTTACATAGAGTTCTTACAACACTGTACAACACAAAGTACAAAACAAAACACTGTACAAAAAAAAACAAGTACAAACTTGTGTGGTTTATACATGTTATTTTAATTAAATTTCTTTTTGCATGTAACTCTTCAGATGTTAAATAATTAAAAACCACCCTATGGATTTAGAACCTTTTATAGAGGATTCATATCATGGGTGTAGATAAAGTTTTGTATGCAGCTGTAATAATTAGGTATAAAACACTCATGTGATACTATTATCAGTTCAACCCACATTCGTGTTTTAATACCCCTTATTATACTACAGTTGCATAAATAACTATTATAAAAACTATGGGCGAATGCCACAGCATTATAATTTATCTATGGGGAGTATAAGATATTGTAAAGCTAAATGTGATGTGTAGTAAAGAAAAATATTTTAATCTTTTTATTTTTAAGTTAGTAAGTACCCTATTATAGTTGATGTACGTACTTACTATGTAATATTTTTGAAAGTAAAACCAAGTTTATCTTGTAATCAAGGAGATATGTCATAAGATATTATTTAGAGAGTATATCACTTCTTAGGGAAAATATCTTATTGGCCTATTTAAGCAGGCAAATCTTGCAAGACTGTGCTTGTATGATTTATTTTAAACCTCGTAATAAAATTGTAATAGGGTTAACAGTTAATGTAATTTCTTTATTTATATTTAAAGATCTAATTTTTTTTTACATTATAGTTATGTGTATGGTTAAATATCTATTATTACAAAATATTGCTAGAATAATGCCTTTGCATTTATGATCGTCGAGGTAATAGTGATTTGATGTTTTGAAACATCAAGATATGCAGATTAACTAGTAAAGAAATACCAACATAACATAAGAAACGTTTTTAACCAATTCAATGCGGCGCCAAGTTTTGAAAACTTCTATCTGTGGCGGTGAACAAATATTTCATGACACGACTGGCGTGCCAAACGCCATAGAAGTTGATGGCACGCCTATTGTGCCATCAGCCATGAGCAAAAGAAAACTAACTCTTTTTGGTTTTTTTACTAATTCAGACTTGATTAAGTTCAGTTGACATTAAACCACGGAAGTGAAATGCAGGATACGTTGTTTTAAGTGGTTTCTAAGTAGCAAATTTACGTGTTTTAGCTAAAATGGCGGGTAAGTGATTATTTTCATCAGAAGTTGCAAACATTTGGTAGTATTTCGTAGTATAGTTTAATTATTTAGAATATAATTAACAGTTAGATATTTTTAGAAAGCCTTAGATACCACATGTTTTTGTGGTAAAAGTAAGGTAATATATTTGTGGTAGAATTAGCTCTTGATACAGGGAGTTAGGAAAGGTACGGACCATAACTTAGGGACTTACCCAAAATCAAGTGTAGTATGCCTACAGAAAAAAAAATCTATTTATCTATACTTACAACGTAATGTTCCAAATATGAATTCAAAAAAGATTGTATAAACCTGTACCTAGTTTATTTTGTGGATAGGTAAAATTAAAAAAAAAAAACAAAGTGCATTTTCCTTCGATTTTCAATTCAAACACTATATACTTGATCCTGGATAATTATTTCCAACGATTAAAATAGATTAAATCTTGACTTCGTCGTTCGTCAAACTTTCCGATTTACCCTTTTTTGCCGTACATAATAGAAATTTTAAATGGACTGCAAGTATCAAAGATGATCTATTCTTAGCTGTACATACATGTATGTCAAAGCGAGTAGTTTAGGTAAGCTAAATTTGTTTAGAATGTGCTTCAATATGGAATCGTGGCCAAAAATCAGCTTACAGGTAAGATGACTTTATAATTTTATTTCTACTGAAATTGTCAACATTTGGTTTCCCTGGTTTATTTTAATGGAACTTGAACTGGGATAACCAGGCTAACTACTAAAACTTATGTTTTTAGGGAAGTACGTTGCTGAAACATACATTGACGATGCCATGACACAGTGCGATAGCCCTCCATCCCCAAAACGTTTAAAGTATCGTAAAGTAGTATCTAATGAGAAAATGTTGATATTCTTTATTAAAAACTAAAATAAAATTCTTTCTTTTTTTCACTAAGTACTCATTCGAGCCAGGTGCCATGTTAATGCGCAAGAGTTGTAAATAGCCTATTTGAAACCATCTACGAATACATAATTTTAACACATTAATTTAATTATGATATTTGTTAAGGTATGTTATAGCCGTAGTAATAATGCAACTTGTAAAGGTTGTTAACCACTGAAAATTTTTAATTTATACGATATCCAGAAACGAATGCTACATGCTTGTTCTACGTGAAAAATCATGATAGTTTTGTTCTGGGCAAACCCTTCTAAAACTTAATTTGAAGAAGTTATAATCGTTTAAAAAATGACACGCCTCTCGTGTCATACGCCATACATAAAAACAATTGATGACACGCCTGGCGTGCCAAACGCAACGAATCGGTTAATTTGCTGCTGCTACTACTGGAAACAAAACTACATAATAAGAACACGGTAACATGTAGACATACCTACCTATATCGAAGGTGTTTGTAATTCATACCTTTTTCTCTGAAAAGGTAATTGATATACACACAGCGCAAATTTACAAAATGTCCATTTATCAGATGTATTGCTAGTTTACCAATTTTTCGAGCACAGCTCTCTCGGCGGCCAGGAGTCCTTTCGTCGTGAACGCGAAGTTGGAATACTCTACGAGTTTGTGCGCGTGCAAGCGAGGCCCGTGCAACTTGTGGGCTACCCAGTAGCACGCGGCTGCTGTTATCTGTAGCTTGTCCACTTGGACTTGCCCGGTGGACAGCACCGAGTCCAAGTACCAGCAAGCCGCTTGGATAGTCGCTGGATTACCATCTGCACCCTAGAATTTTTTTATTAAATTTAGAAGCTGCCGCTGCTTTTTGAAAGATAAAATATAGCATTGGATGTAGGTACCTATCTATAGTTGATTATTTAAAATAGAATCAGTTGTTTTTTAGTACATTAATTACAAACAAATACACTCGCAAACTATCAAATATTTTCTTTAAATATTAAAAATATTTATATACTTAGACAAACTAGCTGGATTTACTTTGAGTCTTTAAATTGTCAAGGATAGTCATTGCCAATTTGAATTAATGGAAAGTTAATATGCAATTCGCAGATGGTAAAGCACTGTAGCGGCTGTCTGTCTCACACAGGGATATAGAAGCTATGTACTGCTTGTATACTTACGTTGAACTTCATGAGCCAGTTGACGACGCATGCTCGCATGGTGCTGCACATCTTGGGAACAGCCGCTCTCTGTTCCATGCCCAAGAGGTACGGGAAAATCTTCGATGTATACTCTGGATGTAAGCTCTTCATGTACGACTTCTTCCCTAGTTTACAAATAATCTTATATATAATATATAATAACCCGTCTTATTGTCAGTGGTTAAAAAAGGCACGTTTCGTTTTCAACTTGCTCGAAATATTTGTTAAGTTTCCTTAGCTATATAATACATGAATTTTTCGTGGGTCCATATTTTTGGAAAATTTAAAAGACGGACTATAATTACAATTACTCTTTTCTAACCCTGTCGTCACCACTATTCATACTTACAAAAATCTGAGGGATACACCAATATATCTTGCACCGACTCATTGAAGCCTAACCATCTCCGAACATGCTCATCATCTTTCTTCTGATCTTTGGTGACAGGGGACAACCCTTGTAGCTCCCTACTGTGAGGTCTCTTCAAACTCCTTTTTATATTCCTAACTCGACTAGGCTCCAAATGAGATTTTGACGTAGGTGTCACCGCTGCGCGCTCAAAATTATTTTGTTTCCTCTCAACTTCTTCCACCTCATCATCACTGATGACTATAACACTATCCTCTTCTTTGACATCATTGAAGATATTACCAGCCCATTCCAGATCATCCTTTTGTCTTACTGTAACATGCTTCGTATTAATTTTTAGAACAGGCGTTTGTATTTTGTTTAAATTCTTGCTTGTTCCAGGTAGGTTTAGTTGTGTACCGAAATGAATTGTCTTCAAAGGACGCCTTTCATTTTCGATTTCATTCATCCTCTTGCTATGGACTAAGTATGTTGGCAGTGGTGGAAGTGGTTCTAAGGGCAGCGGTATTCTTGAAATAGGTTTTATTAACTTACGAATATTCTCCTTATTAGCTTCCATTTTAAGTAAAGCACTTAATTATTAATGGTAATTAAAATCTTATAAACGATCACTTTCTAACTTTAACTCTTTATAATTATTTCTAAGAGTTGCTTTATTTTCATATACCCTCCAGTTCTGTTACTATTTTGTAGATAGAAACCCATTCTATTGTACGCAGAAGGTTTGGTCAATACGAATACTTCAAATAAAAAATAATTGGTCAACTTTCGTCTCCGTTCATAAAAAAATATATTTATTTTTCGTACCACTTGCTCAAAAAAGGCACATTCTATGGCACAAAAAGCGAACATAACAATAGTCATTATTAATCTGTTAAAAACAGGGAAAGAAAAATATACTGAATTTCATTCAGGCAGGCTCTAGACCAGAGGTTCCCAAACTTATTTTGTCAAACGCCCACTTTAAAAAATCTGTTATTTTGTAGCGCCCCCCATTTTTTTCACCATAAAAACCTGAATCACATATTTGTCTTGCCTGTAGTTTAATTCAACCTATATTCTAAACTAGACTTTTTTACATGAGAGAGCAATAATAATACATACACCAGTACATTAGAGTATCTTTTATAAAATATAACAATAATCAACATTGTTAATTTTAAATAAAAAAATAGCAATAATAATACAATTTTACAATAATAAAGAGTATCGGAAGTGGGGACCTCACCTGAGAAACTTTAAAACACGAAATTTTTCAGTGTTTGATTCCTTTAACGATATAAATAGCGTTGTGAACGCATTAAAATAATAAATATTAATTACATTTTAGTTTATATTTGTACAATAAAAAAGGATATAAATATGAACTAATAAATGGATGTTGTGTAGTAAGAGGATTTTAATTTCAGTGAATTTTAAAATATGAAATAGCTGAAGTTATAAATCACTAATTGCTTAAATCACATCAGCGCCCCCCAATTTTATTCTGGGCCCGTTACCGCCCCCCTTAAAGCCTCCAGCGCCCACAAGGGGGCGTTATCGCCCACTTTGGGAAAGACTGCTCTAGACCAAGAATGAAAACAGGGAAAGAAAATTGTACTGAATTTCATTCATCCTCTAAAGGGGGAATGTGGTTTAAGTTTGGAATACTTACCGAAATTTATACTGAACTGAATTCATATAGCTAGGCTTACATTTGGATTTTCTTCGACAACATCGTCTTGTTGTCGAAAAAAACACTTAGGTATATTTTTGATTATTTTACTAAAGTTCTAGGGGAAAAAAAAACTTCATAATTAATCAATGAATATTTCAGTGTTACAGGATATTGAAAAATCTTTATACATTCTTAGAGCAGTCGTTTAGCCATTTTTTTCTGTCAGTGTCAAAATTTTGTCTGTTAAAAAAGGGACGTGGACCAAATAAAATTTTTGGATCATAAAATACTTTTGATATAAAAAGTATGGTATATGTATATTTTCTTTTGTCTGATAAGCAAATAATGAAGAAGATACATTGCATTTAAATTTCGCGTGTCGTCACGATTAACTACGATTTTTACCTAACCAAAAGTGACGTCAATCATCACTTCGAAACTTCGAAGCGCTGTGAATTTTTAACTTCTTTGCTAAACGAAAAAAAAGGTGTCCCTTATTTTCAGATAATCTAAAAATTTAGAAATATCAGAATTTAAAATGTAAACAGACGAAATTTTTACGGTGTTGGCTCATTTGTCAGATTTAAATTTCGAATGGAGTGGGCTGCTCAGGGTCAACGATCTTGCCGCTGACAACGACTTACGACGAGGTTGTCCAAACAGTCCACGATGAAGAACATGAACGACGAGGTTGTCCTAAAGTCCACGACGAAGAACATGAACGGGCGTTCTATCTACGCTGAACAATCGCACAGGCTTAAATTGTGCTAATGGGAGTTTCTGTAGCGCCTCGACTGACTAGTTTGCCGCTGTAAATGGAAATAAATATGGGTTCAATACTTAATACCTACTCAATATTTAATCGCAAACCATACATAAGACGATAACAATACAATTTAAAATCATTAAATGCCCTGTCTACGTAGGGGTTATTGATAGCAAACAAATAGAAATTTATTTCATCTACTCGCCCACCGCCACGCTAAAAGTGGCTTTTGAGTCTTGCGGCCGTAGGCTCTGTCTGCTTAGAGCCACAAGATACATTAGAGCATAATGTATCTTGCGGCTCTAAGTGTGCCCCATAAAGACGGCATAGTATGTATGTGTTTTCTATTAGGGTATTGTTGAATTATAATTTTATTTCAAAAACTAGCTGATGCCCGCTACTTCGTTCGCGTTGACTTTATGATTCCGGCGTATTAATATATACATAAGAAAGGACTTGTAGTTAAAAGTCAATATTACTTTTAATTTATTTTTTTCATATTGTGAACATAGTTTAAAAAAATCTTTATAAATTGTGTTGGAAGTCTTTCCTTCGGGAGCCAATACGAAAAGATCTGAAGCGTGAAGAAAGCCACATAAAATTGGCCATGCGAAAAACCAGTCCTTAGGTCTACACCAGTGGCTTTAAGCATCTGTCACTGCGACTTATTTATTGCCATAGCAAAGCAAATGGACACAGAGACTGTGTATGTTCAAAAGAAAATTGTTATGGATCAATTTTGGGAGTAAGAACTGAAGCGTTACTATGGAGAGAGCCACATAAAGTCGGCCATGCGAAAAATCAGTCCTTAGGTCAACACCAGCGGCCTTAAGCGTCTGACCCTGTGATTTATTTATTGTCATAGCAAAGCAAGTGGTCACAGGGAACTGTGTATGCTTAAATTTAAAAGGATAATTGTTAGGGACAAGTGGTATACGCGGAGAATAAATACAGTTTCGCTGGCACCACTCCCAGTGCGAATCTTGGCTTTAAGTAAATTTCGCTACAAAGCATTGACTTTAAGTCGGGTTCCATTACACAGTTTCGGCGGAGTCAAATTTCGCATCAGCATTATCGGCACTCCGACATTAAGACTTATTTTGTGAGCCGGGGTCCATTTGCTGCAAGTGAATTTAGAAACTCAATTGGATAATTGGTGGCGTCGTTCTGATCAATTACACTCGCTACAAAAGTATAAACCACTTCATCACCAATAATTTGCGTCATAAGTTTCTCGTCACCTAATCGCTGTGCGTTGCTCATTTTTGGTTTCAATGTGGCGCGTTCACATAACCAAGAAATTTCCTGGTGTGTTATGCTCTGAAAGGTCCGCAAATACTGAACTTATAAGTTCTTCTTCGGAGGAAGCAACTTTGCCAAGTATTACGGGAAGACTCACCTGACCGACCATTCTCTTCAAGAAAGAGACCTTACCCAACTTTTAATAATATTCTTGAAAATTCTTGGGCATGTGAACTACCACTAAGCTGGGCTCTCATATTAATTGTCTAACTGAGCTTTTGTATTTGAGGCCAGAGATAAAACTGTTTTAATGAGGAGTTAATTTCATCTGCCCTAAAGCCCCGACTTATAACTGGAAGGGTTTGACGAAAATCTCCCGACAGCAAAAATATGACATTGCCGATTGGCCTGTCATCTCGACGAATGTAGCGCAACGTCCTATAAACAGCTTCTTAGCTTCTACTGCCTGGGAGTTAATCTCATCTGCCCTAGTGTCCCGACTTAACTGGAAGGGTTTGACGAAAATCTCCCGACAGCAAAAATATTAAATTGCCCGTTGGCCTGTCATCCCGATGAATATCTCGAAACTTTCTATCTACAACTTCCACTACCTTTTTGTTGGCGATTGTGCATTCATGTCAAACTATTAGACATGAAAAAGCAAATGAGAGGTTTAGCCAGTTTAGGCAAGTCGATATCAAAAATTAGGCCCAATATACAGGGTGGCCAAAAAGTCGTGGATCAAACGAAACAGGGAGATAAAGGAGGTAATTTCCAACAAAAAATCTTTCCCCAGCATGGCCATAACTTCATTGCAAATAAGTGCTCTTAAAGTGAGAAGTAATTTTTTGTAACGCTTTAAAATTTACGGAAAAAGAATCATTGCTCGTTAAGTTTGATACCAAGAGCTGCAATACAATTTTTGTAGTATTGATACATTATCGACTCATTATACAACACCTTTTGTTTTATTGTTTTTAATCAATTTAATTTTTTACTGATTAAATTGTAAAAAAACTCGGTAGTTTCATTGAAAAAACTAAAATAATTCATATCTTTTCGTGCAATGAAGTTATGGCCATGCTGGGGAAAGATTTTTTGTTGGAAATTACCTCCTTTATCTCCCTGTTTCGTTTGATCCACGACTTTTTGGCCACCCTGTATTAGGTTGGGGAAAAAGTCTTTTCGCATATAGTATGTATGAACTTGTAATAAAACCACTTTGGCTATACTATTTGTACCTGGCTGGTTTTGGTATCATTTAAAAGTTTAAATTTTGAAGAATATAATTCCAAATTCAAATTAGGAAAATGCGTGATTTTCATTTGTTTTTCTTACCGTCAAGATGAATGAATCAAATGAAGAAATTAGATACATTTAAAAATTTTACTACCAAATACGTGGGGCGCACTATAAGTTTCCGGAATGAATATGAAAAAATACTATTAAAGGTACAAAATTAATTTATTGTTTTTCAAAATAATCTCCCTTGGCGTCTATGCACTTTTTCATTCGATGAAACCAGTTTTGAAAACTTTTGTGCCACTCCTCTGTGGTGACCTCTGAAACGTGTTTTTCATACTCCTCGACAGCCTCTTCTGGTGATGAAAATCGTTGACCGCGTAATTGGTTCTTAATTTTTGGGAACAAATAAAAGTCACAAGGTGCCAGGTCGGGACTGTATGCAGGATGACTCATGAGTTCTACATTTTTCGCCTTCAAAAAGTCGTTTGTCTGTCTGGCCGTGTGAGAACTAGCATTGTCGTGGTGCAGGATGATACGGCGTTTACGGTTATTTTTACGGAGTTCGTCAATAACTTCCGGCAAACAAATGGTCGTGTACCAGTCACTATTCACTGTACGAGGATTCTCTAAAGCAACAGTAGCCACGTGTCCAGTTTTATTAAAAAAAGAAGCAATCATTCGCTTAGATGCACTTTTCACGCGCGCCACTTTGGTTGGTTTCGGCTCATCTTGAAAGACCCATACGCTCGATTGCTGCTTTGTTTTGGGATCGTAGCAATAAATCCATGTTTCGTCACCTGTTACTATGTCCCACACCAAATTTGACGCACCTTCGTTGAATCTGGTAAGCATGGCACTGCACCAAGTGACGCGGTCCGTTTTTTGAGCCTCGGTCAAGTTGTGTGGGATCCACCGCGAGCACAGCTTTCTCACACCCAAATGTTTGTGTAGGATTAATTGTATTTGACTCATGCCTATTTCTAAGGATGCGCGAATTTCATGGTAGGTCACATGCCTGTCTGTTTCAATCATACGGCGCACAGCATCGATGTTTTTGTTGGTCACAGCGGTGGACGGCCGACCATCGCGAGATTCGTCACTGAGATTGATACGACCACGCTTGAATTCTGCAATCCAGCTATAAACAGTTGTCTTGCATGGTGCTTCATTGCCAAAAGCTGTTTCAAGCCGAGCGATGCTCTGTTGAGCTGTCAAATTACACTTAAAATCGTAGAAAATCATACTACGAAAATTTTCCCGAGTTAAATCCATGTTGATGCAGACACACAATTTTTTAAATGGCGCCACAAGGTAAAAACAAAAGACAGTCAGATGAAACAAACTGCATTCTACAGCCAAAGAGTTCTATTTTCAAATGTTGCAATAAATTTTTAAATATTGTTTATGTAAGTGGCCAGTTCCGGAAATTTATAGTGCGCCCTATGTAGGTAAAAATGAAAAGAAAGCCGCGAAAAAAATTTGCGTTGTTTGTGGACCTAGTGCAGTGTCTGTGAGAGTAGCACAAATTTGGTTTAAGCGTTTTCAATCCGGAAATTTTGATGTCAAAGATACACGTCGCTATGGTCGCCCAAGAACGTGCGAAAAAGGTTATGGTCAAAGGCCGGTAAGGCTTCACAGACTGTGGCGAAACCCGGGTTAACTCGCAACAAGGTGATGCTGTGTGTGTGGTGGGATTGGAAATGCATTATTCATTATGAGCTGTTACCACCAGACAGGACCATCGATTCAGAACTCTACTGCGAACAACAAGTTGAGAGAAAGCGGCCGGAATTAATCAACAGAAGGGGTGTGGTTTTTCATCATGATAACGGTATACCTCACACATCTTTAACCACTCAGCAAAAATTAAGAGAGTTTGGCTGGGCGGTGTTAATGCATCCGCCGTATAGTCCTGACCTGGCACCTTCAGATTTCCACCTGTTTCGGTCTCTTCAGAATTCTTTAGGCAGTGTCAGGTTAACATCACGAGAACACTGCCAAAACTACTTGACGCAGTTTTTTTATCAGAAGCCCTAAAATTTCTATAGCAATGGGATCATGTAGGGCCATGATCCCATTGCTATAGAAATCTTGTAGGTAGGGACATATAAGATGGCAAAAAGTTATCGAACAAAATGGTACCTACATACTTTAGTTAAATGTAAATAAACCATCTTAAAAAATGTTTTGAATTTTCATATAAAATGCGAAAAGACTTTTTCCCCAACCTATTATATCTGTTACCGCCTTCATCACGTGGAGTTACTGCCAGCTTATATTATTATATATTATATGAGAAAGCAAATGAGAGGTTTAGCCAGTTTAGGCAAGTCGATATCAAAAATTAGGCCCAATATACAGGGTGGCCAAAAAGTCGTGGATCAAACGAAACAGGGAGATAAAGGAGGTAATTTCCAACAAAAAATCTTTTCCCAGCATGGCCTTAACTTCATTGCACGAAAAGATATGAATTATTTTAGTTTTTTCAATGAAACTACCGAGTTTTTTTACAATTTAATCAGTAAAAAATTAAATTGATTAAAAACAATAAAACAAAAGGTGTTGTATTATGAGTCGATAATGTATCAATACTACAAAAATTTTATTGCAGCTCTTGGTATCAAACTTAACTGCTAACAGCAATGATTTTTTTTCCGTAAATTTTAAAGCGTTACAAAAAATTACTTCTTACTTTAAGAGCACTTATTTGCAATGAAGTTATGGCCATGCTGGGGAAAGATTTTTTGTTGGAAATTACCTCCTTTATCTCCCTGTTTCGTTTGATCCACGACTTTTTGGCCACCCTGTATATCTGTTACCGCCTTCATCACGTGGGGTTACTGCCAGCTTATATTATTATATTATGCTAAACAACTTTAACCTGATATTTTAGATTTCCACGTCAGATGATCATCGATTTTTGGTAAACAAATATTTTTGCAAATAAATTTAACTTGGTTCTGCATCAGGTGTTCTAAATCTTCGAGTTTTAGGGTTCCGTACCGAAAGGGTACCCTATTACTAAGACTTTGCTGTCCGTCTGTCTGTTACCAGGCTATATATCATGAACCATTATGGCTAGATAATTGAAATTTTTAAAGACGATGTATTATAGAATAAAAAAAAATATTTAAGGGGGCTCCCATACTACAAACGTGATTTTTCATAGATTATGGTACGGAACCCTTGGCCGGTTTTATTATACCTCAACAAAAATGCTCATCGGGCTTAGCAACTTTTGTTAAGGCGGCATTTTTATATTTCTTATAGTTTAGCTAGACTATTATAGTTCTGCATCATGTGTTTCATTTTCCAAGATCAATTCGAATCAGTCCAGTATTTCCGGAGATTAGCGTGTACAAACAGACAGACATTTTGTTTAAATTCTTACTCCATTACTATGTCTCCATCGCCCCAATTTTATTTTTTTGGAAAAATATTCAATATGCAGATACATTTTTAACCGACTTTTAAAATGGAGGAGGTTATAATAATATGTTCGACTGTATATTTTTTGTTTATGTATGTTATTTCGACGATGTTGTATGTTACGATTTCTCCGTCAATTGTAGACTGATTTTTATTATTTTATTTATTATATTTTATATATTTTATCGCTTTGGAGATAATTGATATTTAGATTCTTAGAATTAGGTAATATTTAACAGTATTAATTTACCTAATGGAGAAAAAGGAGTTAACAATAAGTAAATAAAAATAATGATTATTGCGCGTTCTTTGAAGGCGCGCCACGCCCGCGCCGCCCGAGTCGCCGCACTCGCCACCGCAGCCGCCGGCCAGCGGCGCCGTACCTTTTTCTATAATCAGGAAAGTATTGGCGCGTATTAATTGGTTTTTTATTTAGGCGACAGATCTACTATTTTAGGAACAAATATTATTTATTAGGTCATTGAAAATGCATATAATAAATAATTGATTATCTTTTATATTATATAAAAGGAACTTACATTATATAACATAATATAAGTTCCTTCTATTTTACAGACAGCTTAACACAGCTTAACTATTAAAATTAATTAAATAGTTCAATATAAATTGAAAAGATGACTCTAGTTACCTACTAGTTATTAATTATTGATTCAATAACACAAAAAATATAATTCATCATAAATGACAGTGAAACTAAAACCAATAAATATATCGTATGTAATGGTTATTATTAAATCCACCTTTGGATCGGACTGCACTAAAAAAGGATTCCAAGTGGTTTTGGCTTAATTTGTAGGTAGGCAAAAATATCAATTTAGAGTTAGCAACAAGACTTTTGAATAAAAATTGGACAGTGCGAATGCAACATCTTAAACCAATTACACAAGCCTTCCTGTTACCTTGAGCTACGTTTAGACCATCGATCTGTTTAAGACTACTTAAATATACAAACATTTCATTTAAAAAATCTTTAATACAATCAAAGTTTTTTATGTTATGAGGCTTTTTGTAATTGTGAGCATGAATATTACGACTATTTAAAATGTCAAATAGATCATTTAATTTTCTAATAAAATCTACGGTAGCTGATGACCCTTGGAACTGTTCTAATTCTAGTTCTTCACAAAATTCAATGGCATTGGCAACGGAATTACTAAAAGTTTGAACTGCAAGTTTAACTTTCATAATCTGTTTGTAAAAATTTATATGGGCTTTTCTTAATTTATTTGCCAGGTGAAGCCCTTCTTGCTCTTGCAAATCGTGTAAAGCTTGAACAAAGGACCATTTTATTTCGTCACCGTTATTATTAACAAGAGCACCTTTAGTGCCAAGAAGATTTCTTACCAACTTCAACATGTGGGGTGGATCAGGAAAAAAACAGACCTCTTTTTCGACACTATTAATATTAATTTTGAATACTGGATTAACTTCATCACCATCAATCTCGCAACCTAATAATCTTGCCATCGCAAAATTTGATGGGCATCCATCACAGGTTACAGTACAGATATAACGTTAACGTTACAAGAATGCAACAACTCAATGCATTTATTAACAAGTTGAGCTTTCTGTTCTGCAGTAACACTTTCAATAAAAAAATATCCTACAGGCATTTTCCAGCCATCATTTAGAGATGTAACCATAAAAACTAATACTTGAGTAGCCATCCTGATGTTGTCACCTTCTATTTTAGAACCTATATCAACTGCACCAAGGCATTCACTGCCATCCAATGTGACTTCTTTTCTTATTGACATTTCATCAAATGAGAGACACACGAGAACCTGTTTTGTTGACGCATTTACTTTGTTTTTAATTGCTTCCAATGATTCTGAAGTAAATCCAGGATTACCATCTATTGAGCGATACCAGCTAACTAATGTTTGTGGATGTGGAAGACAAGTATTAAATTGTTCCCTTACGTAGGAATAAGCACGGGGACTAATAACATGCAAGCATAAGGCGAATTTTCGCAACGATGGTGAATATTTTTCTGTTTTTCCTGATACACCCACAAAACGTTTAAAGAAATCTTTATTTCCAACGTCAATTGTATTTAAAATATCAGCATCTTATATCTGCACTTCTAACGTTCGTAACATCTTGAAGAACAGCACAGGGAGGTGAAGTTGATGGCACTGAAGCGTCTGTCCCTGTTGATTTGGTAATCTGAAACAAAACCCTAATGTTGATTACATCTTATTTTTTTATACATCACTAGCTGAAGCCCACGGCCTTGACTGCGTGGTCAAATTGAAATGCCTCACATTTTCCGCTGTTTACCCGTTTCTAGCTGAGTTTTATACAACATTTCACTCCCTAATTTACCCCCTTATAGAAACTTTTGTTTTGAACCTTGAGCTTACATATAATTTTTTACATTTCTAATTTCAAAATTGACCAAGTTTTATACAAATTTTCAACCCCTTAGGGAATGAATTCCCAAAAATCCTTTCTTATTGCACACTTAAGTCATAATATAAGGAACGTTTGTACACAATTTCATGCTTCAAGACCTAGCGGTTTCAGCTGTGCGTTGATCGATTTATCTATCTATGTCACCATTTGCGTAAAATACCATTTGGTCGAATTTTTGAAACCGTCATGCCAGAGACAAATAATTTTGTTTTATGCAGAAAGATTTGAAAATTTGTATGTGGTTTACGAAAAATTCTAACATGAATGGAAAGCAGCGTGAAATGGAACGGATTTTCTATGATTGGTTTATTTGACATGTGTACACCACAAATATCAAAATTACGAGTGGTCAAGACCACTCGTGCAAATCCTTCGCAAACTACCGTTCCAAAAATGCACCCGTTTGGAAACGCTCGCGCGAACCATTCATGGTGTGACAAGTTGTTTCAAAAATGCGTCCTCAGGTCTGCATAGTGGGGATGACCTTGCTATGTAAACACAATTTTTTACAACTTATAACAACTTATAAAATGTACTCAGAAAAGGTAAAGTTCAGACAAATTCAATAGAAAATTTGTTTCTTGACGTTTTTAGTAGCGTGAACTCAAAGATGGCATTCGTAACTACGGAACCCTACATTGCGCGTGGCCCAACACGCACTTGGCCGGTTATTAATCATTATAATCTTATTGTAAAAGTACCTTTTCATCATTAACGCCTTAATTTTAAAAACGCCCTGTACATCTTTGAGTATGGCACTTGTAGATGTGGATGGTACAGGATCATCACTCTGCTCCGATTTTGACATCTGAAACATTAAATTTTAAAATAAGAATTAAGAATGCTGCTTCCCATTCCCACAAGGTGAACTAATTCAAATAAAGCCATGTTATCAATTTTTCATTCAGTCCATTTAACTATTTCGTTGTAAGAGAACATCATTTCTTAATTTCTGGGTCTCAATAAGTAATATCAAATTGATACTTCTATTAGTGACTGTGTACTCAATGTAGAAAATTCGTGAATATTAACCACGAAGAATACATACATACATATTATCACGCCTGTTTCTCACAGGGGTAAGCAGAGACTATGGACCTCCACTTACCATCCTGACAGACCTCCTTTGTTTCACCTACACTCATCACTCTCTTCATGCATGCCCGCCGGTTACGGGTACTTTTGACTTCTCCTTTTTAGGGTTCCGTAGTACCTACAATATTTTATTAGCACCCTTGTAGTTTCGCCATGTCTGTCTGCCTTTCTGTCCGCGGTCCTACGCAGAGACTATAAGTACTAGAAAGCTGTAATTTGGCATAGGTATGTATATTAATCACGGTAAAAAAGTGGTAAAATAAAATTTTAATTTTTTTAAGGTAGCTCCCATACATCTAAATTGAGAGTCATTTTTTTTCTCTTGATTTACCCATCGTGTGGGGTATCGTTGAATAGGTCTTTTCAAAATATTGAGGTTGTGAACACCATTTTTTGATTTAGGGATCCGTCTCTGAAATATTTGGTTTTATAGTGCAAATTTTGTTCCAGTCAAGTGGGTCCCCTCCCCCTCTACATGCTAAACGGTTGTATATAGACACTTGAAAAAATTCACAGCAGTAGCATATATAACGAATTTTAAAGGAAAACTATCAGAGCTAAGTAGCATATACAAATTAAAAAGTTATAGGCGAACAACTTATAAAATGTACTACGAAAAGATTTTCATACAAATTCAATAGAAAATTTGTTTTTTGACGTTTTTTGTAACGTGAACTCAAAGTTGGCATTTAACTACGGAACCCTACACTGCGCGTGGCCCGATACGCACTTGGCCGTTTATTTAAGAATGTCTGCAATCTGGTCGTAGTATGTTCGTCGAGGGTGACCATGACCCACTCTTCCACTGACATCACGAAGAATTATACTTATAAATGATAATAAGTAGTTAAAAATATTCTTACCACATTTGGTACAGCGTCAGGATATCAAAATACCCTCGACTTCTTTTTTATTAGTACGTTTTTCGGAAAATGTTTACTACATATTTTGCAATATTTTGTTGGAGTCCAACTTTTTCTGCCAGTTGCTTCTATCCACTTTATGCGAAGGTCTGGATCATCTGGGAAACTATAAACAAATATGTTAGTGACATTGTATTAATGTACAATTCTGGTGCCTATCATAGAAATCACAAAAAACTTGAAAATATACATTTTGTTCTTTCCCGATGACAATACAATTTATTCACCAATAAATAAATGATCATAAAGCTTATAGGCGCAGATTAATTTTAAAAAATATATTGAAGCAAATGTATTTCTGTTTTCACCAAAATAAAACAGACTGTTACAATAGGTTGTTAATGCAAATGATTTGCTCGTTTTGATAACCAAGTAATTCCAATATTTACTATAACAGGAATGCGAATATGAATAGATCTAAAGATCTGGATTACTTAATGGTTAATTGTTTTTACTCCGTAAAATAATATATTTCTTATTATTTTATTTTACGGAGATTTTACGGAGATACAGATATTTTTAAAATATATAATTCAGAATCCAGAAGAATCTAACGACACCTCTCAATCTTAAATCCATCAAGTCGTTTAGGCTGCAGAGCGTCGTAAAAAAAATTTCATACTTACATACATACATACACTCGATCAAACAAGTAATTATTAAAAAAACAAAACCCCGTTTGCCTTTTTATATACCCAGTATCACTCTTCGAATTAAGATGAATCTAACGACACCTCTCAAGCTAAAATCCATTAAGCCGTTTAGGCTGCAGAGCGTCCTAAAGAAATTTACATACATACATACACTCGAAAAACATAACTCTCCTTCTGGCGCTGTCGGGTAAAAACATATCCCTTCTTCTAACACAGTGGGGTAAAAATCTGCCAAGTGCGAGCGGATTCGCGCACGTAGGGTTCCATTATCAATAAATATAAATCTAAATATTCTGTTATTATTTTAAGTTTCTACCTGTTGTCGTTATTAATATCGAGCAAAAAAACGGAAACGAAATCACGTTTGTTGTATGCGAGCCCCCTTTAAATATTTATTTATTCTGTTTTTAGTAACGGTTGTTATAGCGGCAACAGAAATACATCATGTGTGAAAATTTCAACTGTCTAGCTATCACGGTTCACGAGATACAGCCTGGTGACAAACAGACAGACAGATGGACAGTGAAGTCTTAGTAATAGTACGGAACCTTCAAAACATGGTTAATTTATATTTTTATAAATGTAGTTATAAATTGTAATTAAATATTATGTTGTTTTAGCATTAATACATGTCACATTATATGTACACTTGTAATTTAGCTACCCATACAAATTTTGAAGTGCCAATGACTGGCAAAATAAGATCCCATTTATAAAATTAAGACCATAATTTGTACCACATTTTTATGCTTCTATGCTATTGTCATGAATACAGAGGTTATGTACCTATGTTATGACTAAAAAGTAAGCGAAGTAAAACATGATTTTTGACTCACTCTACATTCGAATAATTTTTTTCGTGAAGATTTTCTGACTAGATACTGGTAACACTTTTATGATCACAGCTTTTAGGTTATGTGATCTAAAAATTGATATTTTTCGTCTTTTATGGTAATTTATTGTTATGTTACTATGCCTAACTATCAGGCATGCAAGTACCTATGGCTAAGAACCTTCATAATAAAGAATACAAACTAAAAATTAGCTACTTACGCATGAAAAGACACACCAACTTCTTTCCTTTCACTATCGCTTTTACATAAAGAAACACGACACCACACCATTGTTTTTTTATTCTCTAGGGTGTAATCAAAGTTAATCTAGACTGGGAAACGGGTTTCATTTGTTTGTAACCACGAAATACACAAAATAATAACTCGTAGGATGTGTCATTAACCGAGCTGTCAAAATTTGTTTTGCAACTAGAGTTGCTGACTTGAAAAAACCGGAACTTGATAAAGGACAAAAAATAGTGTATCACTTTCTCTTTCGCTCACACTGTTTGTGCCTTAAAGCTGTCTCATTATTGCGTGAAAGAGATAAAAGCGTCACTTAGTCTATTTGTTCCTCTGTCTACGCGTGAAGTTTACTTTAAACTTCAATAATTCAACACCTGTCCCTGTCAGTGTCAAAACTGTCAAAATCAAAAGTGTCAGTCAAATGCTGCTGTACTGTAGCCTAGACGTGGGTCGTTACGTCATTTTCAAGAAACGTCACGAAACCAGTGACTTAATAGGTTGGCGTCACCTGTTTTAAAACTAGTGATTTTTGTAACTAGCTATTTTCACTCAGCTGCTCTGATGACCGGTTACTATAAACCCGATAGTGATTCGTTTCGTGTGCAACTGCATAGGAAGTGATTTAGTTTCGTTTTCTGCGTTATAGTTACTTTACCGTTACATACGAAACAAAACAAATCACTATCGAGTGTTTGTAGCTATGAAGTTTATATCAATACAATAAATTAACTTCCCTTCATACTTAGGACGATGCGAAAGATATGTAACTCAGTAAAATAACGCATTTACAAAAATCTGTAGGTACCTACATAAAATATTTGAAACACGTCACTCGTTAATAACGCATTTTCAAAAATCACTAGTTATATATTCGTCGCGAAACTAGTGATTCGGTTACATGCCAAGTAACTAGTTATTGTATACAGTGACGTGAAATAACGCTCATGCCTACTGTAGCCGCCGTTGGCCGGTGACCGGTGTGCCCGGTGTGTGTCGATACTTTTAAAAACATGTACGTTTTATACAAACTTGCGCTGTCGATTAGCTGTATATTTACTATTAGGTACCTATTTATCTTACCTACCTTTGATATTCCGTTTTTGAGTCGAGCTTGTGTTCCTCTCCTCCGGTAAATTCATACATCATATTTCATTTGTGTGATAACTAAGGTAGGACTCTTGTGTGTGAGATAGGACTCCAGTACCCCTATACAAACTTAATAAATACTTATATACCTACGGATTCATTACATCTTACCATAAAAAAAATGCATCTTAATAAGCAACTGTTTTAATATTTTTTCAGGAGGATGTTTAAGATTGTATCTACTTGTCGTAAAGGAGGCCGGATTGAGTTGTGTACTATTCCCGCCTCATGGGAAAGTAAAGGAAAATTACGCTGGCCTAAAAAAAATGGCGAATTACTCTCGAGAAATTCAAATAACTTACCTGAACATGATTGGCCAATTTATAATTGCACAGTAAAGAGAAGAGGTTTCTTAACTTACGATGAGGCTGAAGAAGAATTAACGCTAATGTTAAAGAGGACGGATACTGATGACACAGACTATAATGAAGACATACAGTCAAACAACAATACCTCGATTGCTGTAAACGATTTTAATGCTATGGCACAAAGTTTGGTAAGTAAATACCTATTTATTTATCAAATATTAATAGGCGAAAGGTTTTGATTGTTGTTACTCTTACAAACAAAAATAAGCTCAATCTTTCCCTTATAGTGTGTCCTTATCCTCAATATTTATTTATGTTTGACATGAGTGTATTTGGTGTTTCTAGGATTCCATACCCAAAGGGTGCCAACGGGACCCTATTGCTGAGACTCTGCTGTCTGTCCATTCGTCCATCTGTCTGTTCGTCTGTCTGTCGTCCATCCGTCCGTCTGTCACACGGCTCTATTTCTTGAACCGTAATAGTTAGACACTTAAAAATTTTCACTCATTATTTATTACTGAGGCTGCTATAACAACTAATACTAAAAATAAGATAAAGTTTAAAAAACACATTTCTCGTATGACAACCTGTCATACAAGATGTGTTTTTTCAGCATCTTGAAACATTGTACAGTATGTAACCCTTCATGTACAAGATGTTTTGAGAAATGCGCTAAAAAGAAAAAAACAAAAAGTATTCGAAATTCCAGCAAAAAAAGCAAGAAAATCCAAATCCCAAAAAAGAATAAAGAAAATAAAGATGACAAAGTGAATGCAAATAATACAGTAGATGAAAATATGGTACTTTCAATCGATAATAGTGAATCCAGCCCGGACAGTAAAGGCGAAATCAAGAAAAAGAATAATATTAACCTGGATATTGATGAAGAGGAGGAAGACGAATCCCTTTGTTAGAATTTTATTTATGTAATGTCTTTTAAAAGTTTATTTTTTATTGTTATTATATAATGTCGAAAACAATTAAGTATGTATTAATTTGCTCAGATAAAAAACAATGATAATTGTTAGAGCCAGCTTTTAGAATCTGTTTTTTATTTGACTACTTGAAATTTCATACTGGTTACTAAAACTTTTTTATAATCATTAGGTTTCATAACTTTCTTGAGTCGATAAAAATGTGAGATCAACATTCAATTTCAATATCCTACATTCAAACAATTACGTGTTTGAATGTAGGATATTGAAGTGTTATTAATAAATACCTACTTTAAATATTATTTTTATCTATATTAAATTACTTTTACGATGAATATTTTATGTTATGTTACCAGATTACTCGAAAGTTTTTAATGTACTTCGTTTTATTTTTCATGATCATTTCTAAGAAGTCTATACTAAATCTACAAGTAGGTAGGTAAATTAAACAAATACTCTATGTATATGTGTATGTTTATCTGTGTGTTTCTTTCTCTCGCTCTGCGTGTTTGTGTACCCGGTGTGTGTGTGTGGATGGGTATGTATAATTATGCTTCCATTGTATGTAACAGAGGAATAAAATATAGATTATTTTTATATGTGACTGATTTTATTAAAATCTATATCGACTATTGTACGGTTCCCATCAGGTAAACTTGCTTTAAATATATTTAGATAAGATGATTTTAGAGGAGTTTGAAAGACATCCGATAGATTTTCAAATTAAATACTTTTTTCGGATATCTCTTTTACTTCTATAATTTCTCCTTCCGTAGTTGTAAAATATTTGTCTTGATATTTGGATGAAATTTTAAAAGTCTCCAAGTTTACTACATTGTAATTTCTACTTTTTGTTAGTATTGGGTAGTTATGTTTAAATTCGGTACCCTTACTATTTTTTAAATAACCCTCTTCACTGCTTTCTGACAGCCTTTTTGCGATTTGACTTAATGGTTTCTTTCCATTTTTTAACATCATTTTTATCACGTGAAGCTTATTCTCAAATGGATATAAATTAAATGTATTCAGAGGGCCAAATTTACGGACTTCATCCGTAACGTGTATTAAATTATGAATGTTGCTTGTCATATAGTCACCGTAAAATTTTTTGAAGTTATCTACAAAATTTAGTAATAATTCATGAGAAAGTTCCAACAGTGAGTTGTATTTTTTGGAAGAACAAATCGTTATTGCGCAAAAAAGTAACAGAAAATGTTCATAGGGCTCTTTTGACATTATATCAGATAAAATGACAACACTCAGGTAATAAAAAAAAAACCTAAATTCCACCGCTTTCCAATGAAGAAGCTCATCTAATCCTCGAACGGATCTATGAATTTCGGAGGGCAATTTACAAGTACGTAAAAAGTCTGTAACTCTCTGTGTATCTTGTGATCTCCATTTTGTCAAAAGTTTTCCAAAGTTTCCGTCGCGCCATCCCACGAGTAACCGTTTCATAACACCCAAATCCACAAGATGCAGCGAATCAGAAATGGTAAAATCTTCAATCATAACAATAGCTAATTTTAAAAGAGGTGTGTCTTTTTTTTGGTGTTGTCCATATTTTTTTAGTCTAAAATCTTTATTTGTTCTCTTAGGACATCTTGAGTTCGGGAACACTACTGTATGGGACTGATGTGAGTAGTAGCTAACTGTGGTACATTTTAAGCATCCATGCTTGGAGTTGAAATTGGCTACACCTGAAAAAAAATGGTTACGTTATAAAACAATTTTGTTTGTATAAAGGCGCGGTTTCCACAGCTCACAATATTGTGTTTTAGAAAAAAAAAATATTCGTGTTTTGGGTAGTGTGTATATAAGACTGTAGAAAAGCACTATGCAGAAAATTTTATGTATACTTATATTTCTGCATAGCTCTCAGTGGAAAAACATCTTAAAATTGACTTTTCATGGTTACAATGTTACAATATGAATTTACCTTTTATGAAAGCTCGAGCTGGAGAATCACAAATAAAACACCTTATTTTCACTATTATTGTTTTTTCTTCGTCTTCTGTAACTATTCGCACGCCATTTTCAAGTAATGTTCCAATTTCAGCGATAAAATCTTCCAAATACTGATTTAAGCTTTTTGGTTTACCAGATCCATAATAGATCCCCACAACAAGCGGTTCTATATTTTTATTTTCATAAATATTGCAAAGAATAGGCCAAAATTCTTTTTTTGAACTTTTATAATTTGGCAGTCCATCAAAATTTATATTTAAATGTATGATGTTTGGGACATCTAGCCAATTATTTAAAATTTTATTTAATGGAATAGTGAGACCATTATGACAATATTCTCCACCTTCTATTGCTTTTACGTTAACGTGTTTTGGAGTTGACAATAAAGTTCTAGGATCTACCGGTAAAACCCCAGGAAATCTTTGATTGATGACGCCCATTAAATCTTTTATCGCACTTTGGGCAATATTTTTATTTATTGCCCATTTCCTGAGGTTATTCCGAAATTCATAATTTTTTTCAAACTCGGTCACATTTTCTTCGGGACCACTAGAACTCAAATCGCTTTCTTCAAAATTTTGATTGCTAGCTTTATCTAGAATCTGTGAGATAGATATATAATCATGACATGCGGAACCCTCTTCATTCGTATAAGTTCCACTCGTGCTTGGACGCGTTATATTGGTATCACTTGCTTGATTTATTTCTGCTGCTGAAAAGATACCATATTTTATCTTGTTGTACTCCTTCAAACACTTTCTTCTTATTCCTCCCGTTCTTCTTCTTTTTTCCATGAATTAGAGTCATTTTTATTAAAATTTTTGTAAGATGGCATATTTTATTTGCTTATGCAGTGACGCGACACCATTAAATTGGCTCTTTTTAGATAAAACTACTGGAGACCTTCAATAATCAGTTACTATTTGCATAAAAACACTGAATTAATATATGTTTACGCTTTAAACTTAATATAAAGGTAGTTGTGCGCTTCTATCGCTATAAGTTATGTAAAAGACCATACCCATTCGCAATTTATGCAAACGTTTGCTGCATTAAAGGTGAAAAATCTTAAAATATCCAGCTTCTGTATAATAGGATTAATTTGATGTGTTGTGCAGCTTAAAGCGAACATGAAATAGAATATTCAGAAGTAATCTTTATAATTAAAATTTATGTCAAAGTTATACAGAGCAATGCAGAATCTTCAGCTTCTATACAACTGTTAGCAGTCTCATTTGCTTCAATTTGAATATGATTTATTTAACAGTACTACTAACGACCAGTATTCAGCTTCAATAAAGATTATCAACCTAATACAGAATTTATCAAGCTTATGGAAATATTATTGTTCAAAATCTCTTTTATTCAAAATAATGGTCTCACGTCAGCTGAAATACAAATATTTTGAAGCTTTAAATTGCTTGTTACCTACACAAGTTGCTGTTATGTGATTTAAGTGTTAGCTGGGCGACCATCAAAGAGTACATGGGTCTCTCCATTGCATATAATATCTCTTAATAATCGTTACTTTGTTTTATTGCACAAAATTGTTGACGTCAAAAAGTTACTTAGAGCTAAGTTTACTGCCGCCTCCAAAGCGCTAGTACTTATAAGAAGCGGTAACAAACTGCACTGCAGCATTTTCTCCAAGAACGTCAACTCACAATGAAATTAATATGTATTTATAATTGATATGTGGACAGAGTATACATTGTTTGTTGTCATAATTTAAATAAAATTTTTTAATGTCGAAATTTCGAAATAATGTCAAATCAAGTTGTAAATTCAGTATGTACTTAATGTACCAGATTATGACCATTTCTGAATATACAAACCTTTAAGAGGGACCCGCGCCAAGCTCAAGCCAGACTTTGTTGTCTTTAAGATAGTCATCGGTCCTATAATAAGCCTTCTCACAGAGTACCTTCTTTACATAAGCTTTAAACTTTTTGTCAGGCATATCAAGGACCGATTGGGGCAGTTTATTATAAAAAAGTATACCGGGGCAACTAAGTCACACTTATTGCGTAAGTTTCTAACGGTAAAATCGCTTACTTTATTGTATGAGGAAATATTTTTCCTTACATACAGTATGTTTTCAAATATATACTGTGATGGTAAGGTTAGTATACCTATTTCCTTGAATAATTCTCTGAGTGAGTCTCTAGATCCTACCTAAGCCGTAGATAGCACTAATTGCCCTTTTTTGTAAAATGAAAATAGTCTGAATATCGGCTGCACTCCCCCATAGCAGTATGCCGTATGACATTAAACTATGAAAGTAACTAAAGTACACTAGTCTAGCAGTTGCTACTTATGTCAATTGTCTTATTCTCCTAACAGCATAAGCCGCAGAGCTAAGCTTATTTGAAAGTTTAGATAAATGAGCGCCCCACTGAAGTTTAGAGTCGATCGTAATTCCTAGGAAGGTAGTACTTTCAACAAGATCGAGTTTTCGCCATCTATCAGTATGTCGACGCAAGCTTGCCTCACATTGGGAAGAGAAAATCGAATGCATTGGGTCTTTTTCGCATTTAACATGTGGTTATTGGCAGTAAACCAATCAGAAATGGAAGACAAGGTGCTGTTGTCAATTTTGAATATTAGCGAGGTGTTATCAGCAAACAGCACTATGCCTGCCTGTTTCTCAACCATGTAAGGCAAGTCATTTACATAAACTAAGAAAAGGTCCTAGAATGGAACCTTGTGGTACGCCGATTTTAACATTAGATCCGTGCGATTTTATGCCGTTTAAATCAACAGTCTGAAGCCTATCTGTTAAATAAGATTCTATTAATTTAATTGAATTTTCATCAAAACCATATTGACTAAATTTAAGCAAAAGTGTCGGATGATCTACGCAATCAAATGCTTTAGAGATATCGCAAAAGGATCCAATCCCATCATTTTTGCTCTCCCATGCGTCGTAAATATGAGTGATGAGTGGCACTCCCGCATCGGTGGTTGATTTTCCGCCAGTAAAGCCGAACTGTTGGCTATGGAAAAGGTTGTAGGTCTTAAAGTGAAGTAGCATTTGATTGAGCATTATCTTTTCGAACACCTTACTCAAAACTGGCAAGATAGATATAGGTCAGTAGTTGCCAGGGTATGTTTTTCTCCTTTTTTGAATAAGGGGATTAGTTTACTACATTTCATTAGGTTAGGAAATATGCCTTCGGTATGAAACATTCGTAAAATATAAAAGCTAAATCACCAGCATTTATAATATGGCTTACTACAGCAACCGACATGCCCCAATGACCTTCCGATTTTTTTTAAATTTAACTGTGTAAATGCTTCTACTATATCACTAGAGCCAACATGCTTAAATTTGAATTTAGAATCACAAGGCCTAACATTATTTTTAGGCTAGGCTTCAGCACGCTGGGGGTTTGAATCCACATTGGAAGTAAGTTCCAAAGGTATGTTAGTAAAAAAATTATCAAAAATATTAACAATTTCTTCAGGTTTAGTAAATTTGACAGATATTTTCTTTTGCTTTATTTTTACCAGTTTCTTTATTAATAACATTACAAGTTTCTTTTATTTTGTTAGAGGCATTATTTATTTTTTTACTAATACGATTGGCCTTGGCTTGTCTACAAACTTTTTTGAATATTTTTGAATAATTTTTTAACATATTCTACAAAGGAAGGATTAAAATTAAATTGTTTTTGGGCATATAAGTCATAAAGCTTGTTCCTACTTATGTAGATGCCGGTAGTAGCCCACTCACTAAATTGTGATTTACTATGCACAGCAACTTTTTTTTGTTTAAATGTTTTTGAATATTCTGATGAAATACAATCAAAAAGTTTATTGTAATGGTCGTCCGGATTTTTTCCCTGTTTATACGACTGATAACACTTTGTTATCTAAATTATTTTTAAGTTTTCTTATATTTTTTGAAGTTATTGGCCTACAGAAGGTCTTATCTTTGTTCAAGTGGCTGAACTTGCCTTTGGACTCATTGACATAAGCTACGTATACACCCGAATGATCAGAAGGCAATTTATTAATAACAGATTTGTCAGAATATTGAATATTACTAAAAAAATTGTCTAGACATGTGGCAGATGTAGCAGTGATTCGGGTTGGCTCAAAGAATACGTTTACTAAATCATAACACTTAAAAAGATTTACGAATTGCGTACTTTTTGGATTATTTACTAAGATATCAATATTAAAATCTCCACAAACAATAATATTCTTTTTACTAGTTGAACAGGACTTAAGTACCTAGTCCATTGCTTTTAGGAAACTTTTAAAATCACTATTAGGGGAACTGTTACACAAATAATTATATGATGATCTAGCTCGGCACAGGTCACCTCACAACAGCGCTCAACAGAAAGTCTGACAATATCCTTACGTTCATTGCTGCGGAAAGAATCTTTAACAAAAATTATGGAACCCCCTCGTTGAGCAGACTTCCTATTAAAGCAGCTCACAATATTATAATTGTTTAGGCTGAACATCATCTGACTCTCATACAGCCAATGTTCAGTCAAACATAAAATGTCCACATCCATTCCTTCTAAAACTAATTCTACTAATAATTCTTTGCCGGAAAGACCTTCTAAATTTTGATATTATAGGACCCCTGCCTGTGAGTGAAGAGTTCCGATACTGACAGCTATCGATAGAGTTACCAGGTGGCCAGAAGTGTGGCCTATGCGTACGATTACGGCTGAAGAAGTGGCCACAACTTTCCTTAGAGAATGGATACCGCGCTTTGGCGTGCCGTCGATTATAACAACGGACCGCGGAACTCAGTTCGAGTCCGATTTGTTCCACCGACTGTTAAACAATTTTGCCACAAAGCGCATTCGGACCACTGCGTATCACCCCGCCGCAAATGGAATGATTGGGCGCGTCCACAGGCAACTAAAAGGTTTCCTCATGTGTCGCGGTACCTCCTGGACCCAGGCTCTTCCGTTAGTACTCCTGGGAATGCGTTCCGCTTACAAGGAAGACTTAAAGGCCACAGCTTCAGAGATGCTCTATGGCGAGGCTACGCCTCCCAGGAGAATTATTAGTTAGTGTACCAACACCAAGTTCTGAAGACGCTGCGGATCTTGTCACCGTGCTACGATCTCATATGTCGAAATCAAGACCAACACCTGCATCGCGGCACACCAACTTAAAACCCTTCATCTTCAAGGACTTAACTACAGCTACCCATGTCTTCACACGCGATGATACCGTTCATCGACCCCTGCAGCCACCATACACTGGTCCTTATCCAGTCTTACACTGTGCATCTGATGGCAAGACCTTTACCATCGACTGCAAAGGTCGACACGTCGTAGTTAGCGTAGACCGAGTTAAGCCAGCTTTCATTGACAACCCATCGCCCACCTCATCAGACAGCCAGGAGCCCTTACAATGTCCTCCCACGTCAGTAGTTCCAGCACCTGTGCAACAACCCGCTCCTGTCACAACAAGATCTGAAATATATAAATTTAAAAATTTTGATTATTAGTTTATTTGTCTCCGTATGGGGGTGGTGTGGCGCCACAATCGCCACGGTAATTGTGCATACGGCAACCCCTACCGGACATCCGGCGGGCACGCCATCTTGTTTTACACGCACGCACTACATACGACATGTCTTTGCACTTACGTCAAAAACTCGTACGCAATCTTATTTTCTATGTACTTTATGACTCGATTCCATAAGGTACCTACATATTTCTATCAAGTTGTTGTAAGGTGATAAAAACAATAAACGATTTCGATTATCTACTAGTGTGTTTGGCTGGGTCTCCAATTCCCCAAAAAAGCAATAGGTACATATATACTTACATTATAAAATATTACTATATAATATACAATTACATTATATACCTATTATATATAAATTTCAGAATAAATATCTACTTATACAAAGCGAGATTGCCAACCAAATGTGAAACGCCTCATAATTACAACTTCTGATTGAAACGTGAGGTCGCCGTTCCTAACTCCTGGGGGTTTATAATGGCCATTTTGACCAGATTTTTTTCACCAGAGGATACAGGTATGATTTACGGGTAGGTACATCGAAAATCGTAAAATGGCCACATTAGCGCAATAAATAAATGTCCCACGAACAACATTAATTTTTCCCACAGAACAGAGAAATAGGTGGAAGTGCCTTGGGCCTAAATTAGTTAAGAAGCCAGCGTCGCCAAACTCACTCAAATAAACCAATAATCACATATTGCACACACCAAAAATTCGTTTGATTGGTCAAATATATTCATTTTAATATTGGTCTAAGTCAATAGACCCTACATTTTAAAAATTACATTAAGTCTCAAGCATAAGGTTTATTATGCTACGGTTCAAAAAGTACTTACGATACGACGTTTTGTTATTTACTGTCTAACTCAAATTAAAAAGTCTAATAATTGCGCCATCTATCGTCGAGAAGCAGAATTTTTTTAGTCACTTGAATCCCAAGCTACGAAATAATTCTGCTACTTGCCGACAAGTGCGCTACTCGAATAGTAAAGTCTACATTATTCAATATTAATTAACAGTATCGATACCATTCGACGCAAAGGCATTTTTTCGAATTTTCTTTATTTAACACTAACTTTTACTCGCGACTTCGTCTGCGTAGCTTTCTTATTTATAATATTAGTGTGCAGATTAAATCGTGAGCGAAGCCAGTCTCAAATAATTAAAGATCTATTATTTTGAGAACATGAAAAATCCGTCTTTATCCCTGTAGCGATCTATATCCCTAATGGAATAGAACATAAGTACAGCGCTTTTTGAGTCTTGCGGTTTTGAGCTGAAGTCGTCCAGGGCCGCAAGATCCAAAAGCTACTTTTAGCATGACGGCGGGCGAGAAAGTGGGAAACGGAATCAAAATAGTGATGGGTTGCTACCCGCTAGTGGACATTGCAGAGGAATTTCTCTTCTCCATTTTGCCCATTCTCTCGATCGGCTTTTACAATCTGCGTGGGAACGCGGGAAATTGGTACATTCTATTTATTTTCTTTTGTCTCTTTCACCCCAACTAGCATAGTGAGCTTAAAATACAGAGAATTGTGTCAATAACTTCGAAGATCCATTACTAATATTAAAGTGATATTCAAGTAAATTCGTCTGTCTGTTACTTCTTGACGCTTCAACTACTTAACTAATTTAATTGAAATTGAGTATATAGCTTAAGAGTCCCGGAAAAGGACAAATGTTTATATCCCCAAAAAAGAGTGATGGAACTTGGCATGGTGAATCTTATTTTGCTATACAAATGGAGACTTTTTCAAATTACTTATATTACATTAATGAAGTCTTGGGTTAAAGCTAGTTACATATAAATTTGGGAGCAGCAGCAGGAGCAAGAGCAGAAAAAAATTGACATAAAGGACAACCTTTATAAGAAAATAATATTATTACATTTAAGTAAATTAAATATAAGTAAATTATTTTCTTCAAAACGCTCCGGACATATGGTGCTTGATTTTGTTGCCATCCAGTTAATCCTACCCGTTGCATCTATCCACTTTTCTTTCACATTTGGGTCTAAAAATATTTCTTTATTAAATTATACCTGAAATTTTGATTTATTTTATCGACAAAATCCGCATCCGACTCGACTTCATCACTAATCGAGTAGCGAATTTCATCTACAAAATTTGTACATCACTAATCGAATAGCAAAATCTGTACATCACTAATCGAGTAGCGACAACTTACGGGAACGAACTTTCTAGAACTACCTAGTTAATATGATCGTACCAGAATGATTTTCGTAATTTAAAAAAAAATGCATGTTATCGTACATACTGATGGAAAGAAACACCTGCATTGCAATTATATTTGTTCTTACTGCTATTTTTACATACTAAAACACTACAACACGGCATATTTAGCGAAAAAAATGTTGGTCGGGCGGACAAAACGATACACGTAGCTAGAATACGACTGATGTACGGAGTCGGTCGATCTTGTGTAGTTTTACCGGATTATGACAGGCGCGCCACGCCCACTTGGCACTTCCACTTATTTCTCTGTTCCGTGATTTTTCCAATTAATTTTTTTGTCACACAAATCACAATAAGTTTTTCTTATTAAGACGCAACTTTCTTGTCTGAACAACTTTTTAATACAATAAACTTGAACGTGTTTATAGTCGGCAATTCGCCAAAAAGTTGTATAAAAATTTATTTTCTGCATATTTTGTATTATTGCATTTAGTATGAGGTCGTTAATACAAATCTATGGGATGACAAATACGAAAATGGTGGGTAGTAACTGTGACGTCGGCGAAATAGAGAAAAAAATTATTATTTTTTATATAAATATACCATGTGCGATATTAAATGAAAATGCTTTAAGAGCAGATTACACAGTAACAAACTTCACTCCAGTATTGGTCAAACCCACAGACTATACATATATGTATTTAGTAAGTTAAATATAAATTGAAATGAAAAAAGTTTAAGTACGTTAAGTGGGAGAGGGAGTGAAATTGAACAACTTTCCCAAAGGAACATACATCGAAATACGAAAAATATTTTTTGGCTTTTTTATATAAGCATGATACTGCGAATCTTTTTTATTTATTATTTAATTTCAGGATTCTAAGTTTATTCAGTATTTTCTTAGTAGGTTGGTTTCAAAACTCTTAAATGGATTTGCTAAGTTTAATGGTAAAATATCGGTTATTTCGTGGCTGTAAGGGCTCGCGAGGTCTACTGTTCTCACAGAACCACTAGTTAAGTATATACACAGACATACTTATTATCATGACCACAGATCACGACTATCTGACTGGTATACGGCAAATAAAATGATTGCAAGACGAAGACCATATTTAGCTATATGATTAGGTCATTATCAAAACTCATTAAAATGATAGGTTGCTAGCCCATTACCTATTTAGAAGGATTCTCCGAATAACTATCTACAGTAGTAAGTAGCTGGTACATTTCTCTCTCCTATCGCCGACTGGCATCTAATGCCTGCCGGGATCAATTTAACTTATATTAGACTTTTAAATCAGTGTAAGTATCAGGTTAGAAATATATAAAAAAAGAAACTGACTGGCTGACATAGATAGAGAGACTGATCGATCAACGCACAGCCCAAACCGCTAGGTCTAGAGACTCCAATTTTGGCACGTAGATTCCTTATGAGGTCTAAGGGTGCAACTTAGAAAGGATTTTTTCAAAGAGGGTAAAAGGGGGGTAAAGGTCAAGCTCAAGTTTTCCATTTTGTAAACTGAGCTCCGCAATTACAAAAAACAGAAGAAAAAAAACAAATGAATAACAATTTACGAAACATAAATACCTACATGTGGAAATAGCTGTAAAAATTGAATTTGGAATTCCTAACCAAAGAGGAGTTTGTGTACGACAAAACGCCAATTTCATGTGTAAGGACCTAATATTATATTACAGTAACAATAAAATATTGGCTAACTAACAAGGTATCAATTTATGACGAAGTGATTTGACAGCTGCTCCCAAAGATAGGTAGGTACCTACTTTTTGTAGAACTGCGTTGCGACTTGTGTGACTTGTGCATTTTTGACTTTTACATAATGTTTTTGTTGGATCATGTTTACAAAAATAGCGATAGTCGATAAAAAATGCTTATTGCCAAATTCCTGGAACAAATTCTTAGCAATAAATAAATATAAAAAGATATGCGCCATCTGTCTTGAGTAGAAAGTACTACGGGACGACGTAATTACTAGGAGTGCTATTTTTCATTTAAGGACTCACCGAAACACTAAACGTGCAGTTTTCCAACTCACCGCTCGCGTAAAAATCCCTTTGGCCGTATTTTTGAATCCATCGTATAAGCTATAAACAGTATTGTTTTACACAGAAATCATCAAAAATATGTCTATTTTTTTCTAAGAATTTCACTGTGAATAAAAAGCAGCATGAATCGGAATGGATTCATTGTCATATCATATCTACGCCACAAATGTTAAAATTACGAGTGGTCGAGACCACTCGTTGCAAATCCTTCGCATACGATAATTATGATCATTTTAAAAATGCGCCCGTTTGGAAACGGTCGCGTAAAACATTCGTTATGTGACAAATGCTTTCAAAAATGGGTCCCTAGGTGTTGTGTTCCGAATGTTCCGATTGAATTTGACCGAATCTTGTTGCAAAATTTCGAACGACGGCGCTTTTCAGTGGGTAATAATAAAAAAATCTGATTTAAATGACTAAACGTCATTTAATAGTGAATAAATAATAACTGGATGATGCTATAAGAATTTAAACTTAAAAAAACTGCTTTAAATCTAAATATGAAACCAAAAAGTTTGAACTTATTTTGAAATGCAGTAAGTAGTGCCGTGCAGTAGTAAAATGTATGAGATTGATAGGACATGAATGAGAATACGTTCGCTTACGGAAAATCTTTGGCATTGTACAGAACAGAGAAAAACAAAACCTTATTCTCTGTTCCGTGTACGGAACCTTCTCCACGCGAGTTCAACTCGCACTAGGCTGGTTTACTTTTTTTTTTTCATTTTTGCTGTGCTAATCTAAACTGCATATTATTGCAACACAAAATATTCCTACTTGACCATCAACATCATCAACCAGATGCATTATATAACGTAAAAGTAGCTTAGTTTTTAGTTAGATTTATTTTAAGAATTATTTATTTTTGTAGATTTAGTTTTAGATAAATTGACCAAATCTTATGTATGCGTATAACGGAATGGGTTCTACAAAATAGTTACAGAATCGGAGGGTACCTATATAAAAAATGAAGCAACTCTTAGAAATAATTAGAAGGAGTTTAAACGTTAGAAAGTGATGGTTTACAAGATTTGAATTACCGTGCTTAAGATAAAATGGAAGCTAATAAGGAGAATATTCGCAAGTTAATAAAGCATCCTTTGAAGACCATTGATTTCGGTACACAACTAAGCCTACCTGGAACAAGCAAGAATTTAAACAAAATACAAAAGCCTGTTCTAAAAATTAATACGAAGCATGTTACAGTAAGACAAAAGGATGATCTGGAATGGGCTGGTAATATCTTCAATGATGTCAAAGAAGAGGATAGTGTTATAGTCATCAGTGATGATGAGGTGGAGGATAGTGTTAAAGTCATCAGTGATGATGAGGTGGAGGAAGTTGAGAGGAAACAAAATAATTTTGAGCGCGCAGCGGTGACACCTACGTCGAAATCTCATTTGGAACCTAGTCGAGTTAGGAATATAAAAAGGAGTTTGAAGAGACCTCACAGTAGGGAGCTACAAGGGTTGTCTCCTGTCACCAAAGAACAGAAGAAAGATAATGAGCATGTTCGGAGACAGTTAGGCTTCAAAGAGTCGGTGCAAGATATGTTGATGTATCCCTCAGATTTTTGTAAGTATTAAAAGTGGTGACGACAGGGTAAGAAAATAATAATTTTAATAAGTTCATCTTTTAGATTACACAGGTCTGCGAATTTTTTTTTTTGTCGGCTGCGTGTAATATATTTACTGAATATATGTTTTAAAGTGCGCTGATTTCAAAAGTGATGGCCATTTTTTTCTATCACATAAGGATTTTTTGCAAATTCAAACACAAAAAATTGGTTAAAGCACTCCTTTATTCAAAATTTTCAAACAATAAGTATGTTTTTTTAAAGCAGACGAAACATTATTTTGATACATATACTTATTCATGTTTTTTATGAAACCTCTTCTTTTCCTTGATACTTTGACGAATCCTTTTCCGATTTCCATCTTCAGTTTCTCGTTTAGGCAGCCAACAGTAGTCAGCAAGCATAGTGACATCCCATCGCCCTTGGTACCTTCTCTCGATATCACGAACATCCTGGTGAAACCGCTCCGGTGATAACAAAAACTGTTTGGAGAAATAACACAACCCCTTGTAGCCATGATTAACAGACAACAGCACTGTTCACTTGAATATCAGTATGTCTACTGAGAACTTTTTTTTGTTTCAAGCGATATACGTCATTTGACTTGTCTCAACATGTTAAAACATTCCCAGTCTCACCAACAGCTCAGGTTGTTTTTCTCCATTATCAAATAATAATCATTTATGTTTATTACCAATGAACATAAATACTGGAATATACATAAAAACTTATGTGATATAATAATTTGAATATTTTTTCTATTTTTGGGAGGTCAAAATCTGTAAGAAAATGTAAAAAATCCTATGAAATTTTTTGGTCGCAGACCTGTGTTATCCAAAAATATGGACCCATATTTTCAGTTTGCAAAATAGTTAAAATTCACAAAGATACGAAGCATCAAAGTTCCAGAGTGCAATCGTACGTAGCCTTGTACGTACGAAAATTGAACCAAAAGGCGTCGGTACATTATGTGGTGTACCCGTGCCGATAACCGCCATTTCGGTTCAACCTACGTGCCTGGAATTTGTACAAAAATGCTTTGAAGTCCGCCATTTTTGTTCAACTTATTTGTATCGCATTGTAATAATCTGACCGATGGTCTAAAAATATTTTTCCATTCGTCATGCCTATTCTTTCCGTATTTTGCCGATTAGGTCCTGGAAAATTATACTGGGTGGCTTCCTTTATGAATACAACCCAAGAGTTGTATTATTAAAGGAAGCCACCCAGTATTAGATATTAAGTAATCATACTTTTAATCCTTTTAATGAAAAAACGTTACGGTACACTAGAAATTACCGAAACGTTTTTTTTTTATTTGCTGACGTTTTAGTAGGATTGCAACGACCGTGCCGTGCAGGGCCGGATTTAGGGGAGGGCAACCGGGGCTACAGTCCGGGGCCTCCACAATGGACTTCGAAAAAATCTTTCAGATTCCGACTAGTTAGCACTAGTAAACAACTTTTCCTTTGATTTTTTTATTTGTTTTACCTCTACCTATAGTACTTTTTATAAACATGATTATGTTGTTCTTAACTATAACAACAATCATTGATCTATATTGTTCACTCCAATCAGAGAATCAATAAAATATTACAGGCCCTGGCCCTAAACCAGGGGGCCTTCACTCCTTGTTGCCCCGAGGTCTCCAGACCTCTAAATCCGACTCTGGTGCCGTGGTCAGCGCGACTCTCCCCCAGAACGTACCATTTTTGAAACGTAGAAAAAACCATTCGTTTAAGTGACTCGTTCTTTCAAAAATGGCACTACGGATATCGGTGCAATCCGATTGAAACGTCAGCAAATAAATAACAAGATAATTTGCGAAGCAAATTTAAAAAAACCACTTTCAAGAGTCTACCCACAATAACTTCTTCAACCGCTGAACCGATTCCCATCAAACATAGCTAAGTAAACAAAAAACCGCACCAAGATCGGGCTATTCGTTTAAGTGCTATACGATGCTACAAACAGACACACAGGCACACAGACACGTTAAACTTATAACACCCCTCTTTTTGTCGGTGGTTAAAGAAGGCACCATGAATTTTCGGGGTCTAGTGCTGCCCCTATTTAAGGGGCTACATGAATTTTCCTAGCTTTTCTACGCACAATTGCGAAAAACGGCCACTTTTGGCGTATGTGCGTAGAAAAGCTTCACGTTCTCACTTTAAACTGTAAACAGTAGTTCATAAAATAGTTTAAAGGGTTATCTAGGGTCTGATCAAGGCCAAATTTTAAATGATGTCTCCGTTTCCTTTCAAATGATTTATTACAAATGGGGGCAGCACTGGACCCCGGAAAATTCAGGTAGCCCCTTAAAATAAATTATTTGAGGAAACGGAGATATTATTTAAAATTCGCACATTTTCGAAAAATTCCCACTTTTAAATTTGCCTTTTTTAAATGCGCGAACAAAAGCTTTACGTTTTCACTTTAACCTGTAAGTAGGTCGTTGGAGGGTAATCTAGAGCATACTGAAGATAAAATTTAATGATATCAAAAACTCGAAAAATCGACATTTTCATACAAATTGTCGGGCCGATCGAACACTTTTGTATGCATATGTGGATTTTTTTTAGGAGTTTCCAGAATTGCTCCTATAGGAAAATTTGTTCATATTGACGGTCTGAGTTGCTCCTACAATGATCGGACAGGGTTTTTGTTACATATTGTATATTATAATAACAGGAGATTATTTGTAAACTAGGGAAGAAGTCGTACATGAAGAGCTTACTTCCGGAGTATACATCGAAGATTTTCCCGTACCTCTTGGGCATAGAACAGAGAGTGGCTGTTCCCAAGGTGTGCAACGCCAAGCGAGCATGCGTCGTCAACTGGCTCATGAAGTTCAACGTAAGTATACAAGCAGTACATAGCTTCTATATCCCTGTGTGAGACAGACAGCCGCTAGTGCTCTTCCATCCGTGAATTGCATATTTACTTTCCATTAATTCAAATTGGCAATGACTATCTTTGACAATTTCATGACTCAAAGTAAATCCAGCTAGTTTATCTAAGTATATTAATATTTAAAGAGAAAATATTTGATTGTTTGCGAGTGTATTTGTTTGTAATGAATATACAAAAAACAACGAATTCTATTTTGAAATGCCATATTTTATCTCCCAAACCGCCTCGGCAGCTTCTAAATTTAATAAAAAATTCTAGGGTGCAGATGGTAATCCGGCGACTATCCAAGCGGCTTGCTGGTATTTGGACTCGATGTTGTCCACCGAGCAAGTCCAAGTGGACAAGCTACAACTGATAGCAGCCGCGTGCTACTGGGTAGCCCATAAGTTGCACGGGCGTGACCTGCGCGCGCACAAACTCGTCAAGTATTCCAACTTCGCGTTCACGACCAAGGAACTCCTGGCCGCCGAGAAAGCTGTGCTCGAAAGATTGGTAAACTAGTACCTAATACACCTGACAGATAAACAGGCGTTTTTAAAATTTTCATTTATTCCCCATTGCCGAAAGGTTGATGGCGATTTGCCACAGAGCAGAGCTAATTTTCAGCTGGTGCCAAAATAAGTGGGCTGGATGGATGGCTTATATAAAACATAAAAAAAAACAAAGAAATACTTTTATATTTATCATAATTTTTTAAAACTAAAAACCTGTGAAGTAGGTTTTTAGTTTTAAAAAAGCGGCGATCTAACCCCTGCATCAGTTATGTCTAAGTATCTAAACGAAAATGTGCTGAGTTCTGACGCGAGCTAAATTAAACATCGCTGACCACATTAAGTAGATATTTCTCTGCTGCGTAAGACTAGTACGAGTACTAAGTAGTACTTATTCTGTGACAACGCGGTTAGAATCAAACTGGTTCAATTTTGTCACTTCATCGCTAGCTTCGCTCATTAGTCAATGTTTATTTTCAGAAATTCCCTCGCCATCCCATAGTGCCCCAAGAATACATCACCTACCTCTCCTGGTGGTGCGACCAGGAGCACCCTGCCGAGATCGAAATCGGGGCCACCTTCCTGACAATGTGCTACTTGGTGGTGGACAAGCGGTCTTGCGCCGAGTTCGCGTCAGTGATAGCAGCTGCTGCCATCTCAAACACGCTCATATTGCTTAAGAAGTTTCACCTTTTAGAGCGCCTCCTGCTCAGTCCATTGTAAGTTTCAAGGCTTGAAATACCGGTATTTCTGGTTAATACTATGAATATCATATTTTTTCTTAAATGAATGTCTATTCTGACGCACGTACGGTAGGCCTCAAAAATGGAGTCTCAAGTTCTCATACGATTAGTATGAGAAATTGGGACTCCATTTCTGAGGTATACCGTACATGTAATGTTCGCATAGATAAATTGCAAAGGGAGAGTCAAAATATTTCTGTCTTTAAAAAGTTCCCTGAGAGACTCTCTACTACCTAGTTTATATATAGACCTAACAGCGCGTTTTTGTAAAACAAATATGGTATTTATTTCAGCGGCATTACCCCATAGCAATATTCCATAAGACTTATGTCCTATGGAAGTACTAAAATATACCAAACGCGCTTAGAAACGCGTTTAGAAGAATAGGACCTTACAATGTAGATAATAACAATAACGTAAAGAAAAGATGATAAGTTGATTAGCTAAATATAAGTAGGCTTGCTAAAACTAGCCAAGTCAAATGTTAAGATTCTTATAAAATTCAATATTCTATAGAGAACTTGGCGGCCATTTAGAACTCAAATCTTTTGTCGGATTTCGAAATTGGCTCCCATTTTCACATTTATGTTTTGGTGGGATATCATTACTTTTTGCACAACAGTATCAGAAAAAATAAATGCTTGCTCGTATAATTTTGTTGGGCATTTTACCTAATAAAATCGATTAATTAAAAAATAATCAAATTTACGAAATTCGCTGTTTTTTTAATCTCGACTACCTCAAGAGTTTCGATGACCTCGGAAGACCTCGACGACCTTAACATCGACTTCGACAATCTCGACGATCTGAACCACCTCGACGACCTCGACGAACTAGACGAACGCGATAAACTCGACGACCTGGACCACCTTGATGACCTCGACAAACTAGACGAACTCGATAACCTCAACGACCACAACTAACTCGATGACCTCGACATCGACCTCTACGACCTCAACGAACTCGACGACCTCAACGACCTCGACAACATTGACGATATTGTCATTGACATATTGTGATGGTCACTACAATGCACCACTTAACCCAAGTGCCTTCCGTACTACCTAGATAGATATTTATATTCGTGGAGTATTTTATTCGCATATGATTTATTCGTGGAATAATTCATTCTCGAATAAATTTTAAATTGTAAATCGGTATCGTTACGTGCGTAACGAATAATAATAATCATTCGTAAAATTTAATCGCTATTCGTCATTCAAATAAATTTTGCCCATCTCTCCAGACATAGTACCTATACCAGTACTACTTTTCCGTCAGAATCGGTACTACTTATACCAGGAAGAGAAAACAGATACCAGCAGGTACAAGTATAAGTAGGATAGCAAGCATGGCATGAACCTAAATTAGGTACCGGTACTCGTACT
Source organism: Acrobasis suavella (assembly GCA_943193695.1). Classification (NCBI taxonomy): domain Eukaryota; kingdom Metazoa; phylum Arthropoda; class Insecta; order Lepidoptera; family Pyralidae; genus Acrobasis; species Acrobasis suavella. The sequence continues at coordinate 41,031,892 of OW971928.1, forward strand.
GTACCTGGCGGAATACCGGTAGTACCGGTACCCATCAAGTACAGGACAGGAACCCAGGTACCGAAATGAAAAGAACCTCTAAATACCGGTAAATTTGGTACCGGTTCAAAGCCTTGGTAAGTTAAATTTTATAACGCCCGACGCAAAAAGAGGGGTGTTAATAGTTTGACGTCAATGTCTGTCTGCCTATGGCATCGTAGCTCTCGAACCGATGGATAGATTTCGATGCGGTTTTTTTTTTACGTGAAACCAAGTTTTGTTGTGGTGGTTCTTATCTATGTTCGATGTAAATCGGTAACGTCGTTCAAAAGTACTGGGGGTGAACGCTTAGTAAGTAACGATAGTAGTAACGATAGTCGGGAGATATTAATTTTCATGGCAAATAAAATTGTACTATTTTAGTTAATTGATTCAAATGTTACATTGCGGTAGTCAAAGTTACATACAGTTCATGCAAAGTTACAGTTAGGTCATACAAACTATTGCCAGCCTGCGCCTACCCACCCACTACTGTTAGTCCCAGCATACCTGCCACCAACAGCCCGTGTGCACTCGCCACCAACAGCTGACGCATGCTCCTTCCCATGCTGCTACATCCGCTGCGGCTGCAGAAACATCGGACACCGTATAAGCGACACGTGTTTCGCCTCTCCACGAGGCATCCTCAGGCACCAAACAAATTGTTGATCGTTGGGTGGGGAAGCGCAGCATGGACAGCATGGGAGGGAGCATACATCAGCTGTTGGTGGCAGGTATGCTGGGACTATCAGTAGTGGGATGACGCCGCCCGGCAATAGTTTTCATGAACTAACTGGTGGCGGAATCGCACAAATTAATTCAAATCACATAGTTTTTTATTTTTTTATAAGGACCGAAAAGTGTCTTTTAAATGGCATTTTTTTTATACAGGTATAAAGCAGTAGAGCAGAAAGCAGAGACTCTGACGCCGACCAGCTTCTCTCTCAGTCGCGCTGCCCGAACCATCGCGTCGACGTCTGCCTTCGAGTACAACGCGCCATTGGAGCATTACGGAGTGCCTCCTCACTGCATCGCACACATAATACTAAAGGCAGCTTCTGAACCAGAGTCATTATAATTCTATGTACTCAACAATGCATTTGGAACGAATGCTGTTAATGGAAATTTTAATTATTTTTTAAAAGCATAAACCGGCAACGTTGTTCTTCTTTGTAAAATAGAAACTGGCCGGTACCAGGGTATGTAGCAGTGATATATTATGTAGAATTGATTGTTGTTAGTTAAGTTAAATAAGTCATTTTAGGATATGATTTTTTAAAATGTTTACCTTATAAAATTGCCTTTACAATACGATGCAATTTGATGTGTTACTTTATGGTTTTAATTATTTATAATTTGACAAGACATTTTTAATTATTTTAGGTACATATACTTATAGATAATTACCTATTATTCTTTTCAATTGAACAAAATCAGTAATTAATTTATAAATGAAATTATGACATAGATGGGACTAACTTGATATTTATATAAGGACCAACCCAAATAATCCCAATTTTAATTATTGACTCAAAGTGTTGACAATTAAAATGAATATAATAGGTAAGTTTAGGTTTTTGCCCCATTAAAAATAGAAATAAAATTTGCACCTACAAACATTTATTAATTGTTTTATTTTTAGAACTACCAGTCAATTTCGTACAGTAGTTATTATATTATTTCTTTTTATTCAATTAAATGTATTAAGAAAGGGTTGTCAATGTAGTCATAAACTTCCAAAATTCTAAATAAATAAAAAATATTTATATTTTATTATTTAAGTATTCTTCTTGTACTGCTTATATTATGTTTTTTGTTCTGTGTAAGTGTAAGTATATGTATCATAATTATTGTACATAAGTATGTTTCTTATATTGACCACCCCGCACTACCTAATTTCTTTTTTTTTATAAAGAGGTTGCCAGGAAAAATTGCTTGGTGATAAGGCCGCCTTTTGCGCATTTCCTAGTTTTTAAGATAATTATGTCCTGTATTTATTTATTTTGTGCAATAAAGGGTATTGTATTGTAAAATATTTACAATAATTAAATAGCTGCTACTTTCTACTTAAATTTATCTCTCACTGTAGCTCCCAACCTATTGTTTCTGCTATCGGCAAAAAAATTTAAACCCCATTTTCAGATTAATTTGTTGCCGCGTTAAATATAAATATTGAATACATGCCAATATTAATTTGTTAATAAGTCAAATCAGATACTTTTTTTAAAATGTCGGAACAAATATTTTATATGGGATCTAATGACGTCATAGTTTCTTGGAGTCAAATAGCTATCTAAATATTAGTTTCTCTGCAATAATATATATAAATTCCCATTGAAAATGGATATGATCATGATATGAAAATAATGTCACTTACATTCTTTTGTGACCTTTAATTTTCTTAACAGTATCTACCAAATTATTTATGCTTGACCCAGGAAAGTACCCAATTGTCCGTTCATTTAGAATGCTGGAACTCAAGGACGAGGTATTTTTTGCAATTTCATTATAATATGTTCCAGCATGCCTTACCAACAGGAAGACCTAAAGATATCTACCCCTTAGCGCCTTACGTGGTACAATATACGTGGTCGCAGAGTCGCGCAGTACGCTTCTGGCAATAACTTTTTACCAGTATTAGTACTGTAACGATGTTGCAATAAACCCGATCTTTCATGTTTATACATTATATACCTCCTTTTTTGAAGATTCATTCTGTTCACCTGTTCAAATTTCATTTTTAAATTCAATTTCTAAGTTTTTGACACTTTAATTCCACCCTCACCACCTCACTCTCTTGCTCTACAACTGTTTTGAATCTACATAATTTATGAGGGAACACATCTACTAGCTAGGACAGGTAGAATTCCCACAGCACTGCAGTAGTTTAGTAGGCGACTGAAAACTCATTGTAACTCTTCGCTGGAAAAAATACTACTAGCTATTCAATGAAGTGTGCAATATGCCTACAATAAGTATTTATGGCGTAACAAGAAATTCATAAATATGAGTAGCATATGCAAAGTATGACAGACGTAGTTACCTAATAGTTCTTAACGCACGATTGGTGTCAGTATTTGTTTATAAGTAAAGATGAAATTTTGTGCGAATATAAGTTTTATGTTTACTGAAGAGAGCAAAAACAAAGTAGAGCGGTATGCGTTGGCAAAGGAAGCCGGTTTCAAAGCTGTGGAGTCTGGGTTCCCGTTTACAAATATCCTGAGTGAAGTGAAACAAGCAAAGGAGAAAGCTGGACTCCAGCAAATAATGATGAATATGAAAACTGGTAAGTACTGCCCACTGATGTTTGCTAGTTTTTCGTTCGGGCCGACTTTGGTGTCAGATTTTTCAAGCTGCCTAGAGGCATCTGACCCATCCAAGTGCGGACCGCGCATGGTGTAGACGAATTAGCCCACCACATGAAGAACTTTCACTGTGACCAAAGTGAGGATTTTAATCGACTTTCCCAAACTATCCGGTCAGCCAAGTGCGAGTCGGACTCGCGCACGAAGGTTTCCGTTTATCCATAAAAATCACGTTTGTTGTATAGGTTTGAATATTTATTTTATTCTTTTTTTAGTATTTGTTGTTATAGCAGCAACAAAATACATCTGTGAAAATTTCAACTGTCTAGTCTAGCTATCATGGTTCATGAGATACAGCCTGGTGACAGACAGACGGACGGACGAACGGACATCGAAGTCTTATTAATAGGGTCCCGTTTTTACCCTGAAAGATTATATAAGGTTCACAGGAAAAGTTGTTAAAATTGATGGGCTAATTCACCCGTTTACATATAATAAGTACCTATCGTGTTTTTATTTCATCAGGTGTTACATAGGTACATTTACAAAAAGTTAAAAACCTGGAAAAACTAAACTTTGCAGGAGACCTCAAAAAAGGAGAATGGGGTGTAACAGCACTCCCCGGCATGGAATCCCAATTCAGGAAGCTATTAAAAGAAACAATAGAGTTTGCTATTGCCCTTGACGTAAAGAAAGTACACATAATGGCTGGCAAAGTTGAACACGTCAGTGAGAAGAACTGGGAGACTTTCGAGAGTAATCTTAAGTATGCTGCTGCAGAATTGGCCAAGGTTAATGTTATGGGACTAATACAGCCAATAAATCATCATGCCATGCCACATTACTTTTTGAGTGATTTTGGACAGGGTGAGATATGTTTTTATGAGATTTTATGGCAAACAAAGTGCTATTTTGTATGGAAATAAAAAATAAAATAAATAAATATATCACACAGATTAAGCTATAATGCGTTTATTTATGTATTTAGAAGAAAGAATGTAAACAATCTTGACGTGTCTTTTTATTGAAATATACACATTTTAAATCAATACCTTCGCAAATTACAATTTATTACTTTTATAAATAATCATCATCATCATCATCATTTCAGCCGCATAACGTGATTACCGCTAGTGCTGGGCCACAGAGGTCGTCAATATGGTTGAAAATAAATTTACCGTGCCTCAAAGGTCCCTTTTAGGGTTGTGCTACATCTGGCAGCACGATAAAGCACTTTTATATGCTACTATCCTTTTTAGTCGCTCAGAACCGTCTTTCGCTAGAACGAAAGAGCTCTCTCTCTCTTTAGCTCTAGCGAATGACGCTTCTGAGCGACAAAAAAGAATAGAGGCACAGAAAAGTACTGTTCCGTGACAGATGTGTGTCCGTGATTAGACCCTTGTGGTTACAACTGACATTTGAGTTTTGGACTGCACTATCTCCTGGAGCTTCTATGAAAATCCCTCAATGCATTACTTATTTCAGCCGCAGGGCAGGATGGCTACTGCTGGACAATTGTGAAACTTTACTAAAATTTGTCCGCGTTTAATAATAAGACGATAATTTCTTAAATATTCGTAAAAATCCAAAATATAGCACAATTATATTTTTATCGAGTCATAACTTCAAAGTTAGTTTTAGTTGATTAAAAAAGTCAATTTTAGAAGTAATAAAGAGTTACAAAATCATATCAGGATTTTCTTAAAAAATGATAGCTACTTTTGTTATGAGGATAACACATAATTAAAATATATAATTAAATGCGACATAGTGACGTCACTCCTTTGCGGTCTTTCTAAGGCGCTCCGAGACGCCTGCCGCCGTCCAGATGTGACTTTGTAGCTTTAATATCTTCAAGAGATTTTGGGTAGCAAGGTTTTTCTTGGACTTGACTATTTTTAGGAACTCTTTAAGTAGCACAACGAAAAAAAAAGATGTATTTCCCCGATTATTAATAATATTAATGTAAATATCTTAATGTGACGCCAAGCAGCGCTACATCTGTTAACATTTCCTTTCAGCTGTGGAAATAATAAAGAGAGTCAACAGTCCACACCTGAAGCTTCAGCTGGACATCTTCCACCTGCAGCACATCTGTGGTAACCTGTCATACAACATCATCAATTTGATGCCATATGTTGGACATGTGCAGGTATTTTATTTCTTGAAGTTTTGAGTAAGGTTAATAGGGACGTGATGACAAAAATAATGGACCCATATTTTTCAGTTTTCCAAAAGTAAAAATTCACAAAGATACGAAGCATCAAAGTTCCGGAGTGGGGCTTGCGACGTCACCTCTATGTAAAAATCGTACGTAGCCGTGACGTCATGCGGAATTTCAATGCGCTTCTTCCTCTTTGCGTGTCAATGTCCACTCAAATCTAAATATTCTTTTGGGCCCAGTACCGAGCTACCTGTACTGCATTAGGACTGGCGTTGTACAGGACCTCCAAAGTGCAGGTGCCGGGGCTCTCTGAGCAGATCAGCAAGTGTGCAATTGTCTGTGGAGATGCCCCACAGTCACAGTCGTTGTTGTCAGTGTGTATATTTCCACTTGACTAAATTATCTGCGCATCGTCCAACTTGGGTTCTCAAACAGTTTAGGCACTTCCAGGTTGGCAAGGCAGTTCGCTGCCGGGTGGAATCTTTTCAGCAGTCGGAACAAATGGTGCAGTGGAGCAGCTCCCCAGCCAACGGCTCATCCTCGCCGTGGCCACATCTGATGTAATTGGAGCAACTTTATGGAGAAAGCTTCGTCTGCTTTTAAAGTCTGGATGTAATAGCAACATATAATCAATGCGCTCTGTATCTTTGTAATATTTTGTTTGTCAGAGAAAAAAAAAATTACGTGTTCAATATTTTTTATAATCTAACGGATTGGCTAAAATATTTTTTCATTCGTCATGCCTATTGGACTATTTCGACATAACGAAAACGTCTAAAGTAATATGTGATGAATTTGTTTTTATATCACGAGTGAGATTCGAACTCACGTCTGTCATGGTTGTACCATAAGTGCAGTTTCAAAAGGGGCGTGCGTTTGAATTCACTCGTAGCGAAGCACTGTTAGCTATCTAAAACAATATTTATCATATTATCACGAAAAAAGATTAAAAAGCATGTAGTGACAACTAGTTAGGTAGCCTTAGGGCGAATTTTGCCCCTTTCATCGCAAGACTTTTTATCAGTTATCGGGCTCCCAGCGCGAGGTATAGTAATTCAAAAATAAATACCTACAACCAAAAAGGGATGTGGATACTTGTTATGTACAATACGAGCAGTGGTTTCTTTTTGTCGGAAATAACCGACACTCACGAAATGAGCACGAAAATGTTTGGGGATAAATCCGACGTTCGCGGTGAAAAGGGTTAAAAGTCCAGTGGAGCTAGCGGCGACCGCTTGATCGAGAGTAAATATCGTAAACACAACGGTTAATTTCTACTCGATCCAGTTAAATCAAGAAGTTATTAACAATAAGTTGTTAACAATTCAGGCGCAGTACCAAGATAATAACTTTCCTAATTGATGAATTTCAGATAGCTCAGGTGCCAAATCACAACGAGCCTGATGCCCCAGGAGAAATTAACTATGAATATGTTCTGAAGCTACTACGGGACTGCGGTTACGACGACTGGGTGGGCCTAGAGTACAAGCCAAAGAGAGGCACTATGCAAGGGTTGAAGTGGATCAATAACTATGGCTATAGTCTATAATGGTAGTGCCTGATCAAAGAAATATAATTAGGGTATTCGTAAATATGTGACACGAGGCAGCACAGTGACTTCAGCTCCAAACTCCAATCGACTGTTATCATTGAACCATCAGTTGACATGTTCTCTTGTTCCGTCAAATGTATCCATTAACGGCAGCTTATTTGACCTGACTTCACTGTGCTGCCGATCCGAACCGAAACGAACCGTCAGATTTCGGTTGTAGCAGAACCTTGAGGTTTTTAGACGACGGCGCCACTATTTTTACAAGGCTGCCCGAAAAAATGGAGTGTAATGTTTTTAGGTTTTATTTATGCGAGCAATGACCTAGGTCATTGGATGCGAGTATATATGAGATAACTATTTTGCCATCTCCTAAACGCCTAAACAGATTTGAATGGGTTTAGATTTCGTTAGCATCCTTACATCAACAGTGTGAGATTCTTATTTTATGCTGGGCTCCGACATTTATTTGTAAATTTTAGTTCTATACTTATTATTAGTAATTGTCCATTATTATGAAACAAATATAATAATAACTGTTAAATATTTTATTGTATAATTACATGTTACAAAAATAATAGTATATTTTGGCAAGCTTAGATAAAAATAAGATACATTCGTACTGATGGCCGAAAACTAAGAATCTTATTTCACCATTCCATTATTATGGAACTGCTTGATACAGTAATGCTTCATCACTTCAGACAACGGCAAGCGCTCCGTGCTGTCTTGCCTTAGCGCTCCGTGCTGTCTTGCCTTAAAAGCTGAAACAATAAACATCAAAAAATAACTACCTCAATTATACTATTAATTTTACTGTATATTTTTAAGCGTACTTATTCCCAGAGCTGTTTTCAAGCTAAAAAAAGATATGACATGTTTTTTATTGCAAGGTTATTGTTTTTAAAACATGGATAAATGCTAAACATATTAGTGCTCTCTCGCAACAAAAAAGTTCAAGTTCATGCCTAACCTAATGAATAAACAATGTTATTGTGAAGTGCTAAAAAGTGTTTATGCAGTGAAGTTCACATATATTATAATGTTCACAACTGGTTATTGTGGAATAATAAAGTTTTTTTAGAAGCCTGATATGTTTTCCATTTTTGGATAAAGGATTCCTCTCACTGCTGGTGCCTCGTACCACGCAAACGGCGTAAGCAGGACAAACGATGGCCGCCATACATTTGACTAAGATTAAGCAACAGTCGCTACTCTAAGATGAATTATAATATTTCGAACAGATTTTTTTTTACTTTGACTTTTTTAATCAAAATTTCATATTAAGAAATTAAAAGCATACAGAACCTTACACAGTAAAAAAATATTGGTCTATGTACAGAACAATAAGCTAATATTTGTTGCAAGGAGACGGGTATCTATTGCATTGTTCCTGTTAAAGAAAATTTGGATCCTACACTTAAATATATATTGGTTTTTATGTTATGGTTTGTTGGTTGCAGAATAATCCAAATTGTACAATTAGCATTTTGTAAATCTACATCGCAACACTACACACATCAAAAAAACATTAACATTAATTACTTACCTTAGAAATGAGATCTTTGGCACCTTCAGGCACATTTTTCGGGTAGACAATGTCCAATGACAGGATCCTCATATATGTCTTGTCTTGTCCCTCGCTCTCAAACGGGGGTCTCCCCACTAGGAATCGTAGAGCAGCACTCCAATGCATTACTGGTCTACTGTAGCGTTATACACTTCATGTTTTATCATCTCTGGGGGCAGGTAGTGTCCCGCACATTGTTTTACGTCTGAAAAGAAAAACTTTATAATTAACATGTTTCTGCCTTTGAGCCTAGACAGAATACATTATAAATGCTAACATATCCCTTACATTGTCGCTACACCATGCATTATCCACGGAGTGGTTACGACAATTGGCATAAAGTACCCCAAGCCACACCAGCCATTGGTCCCGGCTGTCTACATTATTTCATTTGCATTACATCTTATCGGCCTGCTTATTTACTGTTGTATGTTACTGACATACACAAAAAAAAGGGAAAAGACAGCTCCAAGGTTTGTGAAAATCCACAGACCATGCTAAGCATTGTAACGATGTTACAATAAACCTCATCCTTCATGTTCCCGTTTACCTCTTTCCGTTTTCTAAAAAATAATTTCATTTTCAAATTCAATTTTTAAATTTTAGATTCCTTCCTCATCATTCTACTATCATTCCACTACCATCTCTCGAGCTGATTACATCTGTATATGAATTATTAATTTATTTATATATATCAGTATTGTAATGTTATAATAAACAAAAATAACTCTGTGCTGTTTCTCTCAAGCTCTCCACTACGTACCTTACCTACCTCTTCATGTAGGAACTCCAACTGCCCCAGCTAGTCCGTGGCTACCTACCTACTAGGAGTTCCTACAGCATGATGCCCAAAATGTCTATTTAGAAGGCTTTCTAGGTTATCAATGATGACTTCTATGATCTGGCAGTGCGTAGCAACTGATAAATGCAAATTTTAACCCCTGAAGCAAAAAGGAAGGTGTTAATGTCTGTCTGTTTATGTGTAAGCCTGTGTGTTTGTCAGTGGCATTGTAGCTCTCGAACGGATGCACCGATTTACATGCAGTTTTTTGCGTAAAAGCAAATTACTTTGCGGTGGTTCTTAGCTATGTTTGATGAAAATTGGTTCAGTTGGTTTATAAGTTACTAGCTTTTGCCCGCGGCTTCGCTCGCGTAGGGGTGTAATTTATCAAAATCCTTTCTTAGGGGATGCCTACGTCATAGTAGCTTTATGCATGCAAAGTCTCAGCCCGATCGGTTTAAAATTAACAAAGTTTCATACAAACTTTCATCCCTTATTTTATCCCCTTGGGGGTAGAATTGATCAAAATCCTTTCTTAGCGGATGCCTACGTCATAACTTCTATATGCATGCCAAATTTCAGCCCGATCCGTCCAGTGGTTTGGGCCGTGCGTTGATAGATCACTATGTCAGTCAGTCAGTCACCTTTGAGTTATATATATTTAGATTAGAGGTAAATGCCTGAATGACGGGGGTTTTCGCATTTGCAATTACCTTTCTGAGGGTGCATGCACTGACCAGCCAAAGTCAGCCAGTTTAAGGTCCCCATAAAATGAAACCAGGATATTCTCCGGCTTTATGTCTCAGTGAATCACATGGTGTTGGTGGCAGTACTCTACAGCATCTACTACCTGCAACATTTTAACATACCAACAATAGTTGTTAAGAAAATGTACCTATAAAATTAATTGTAAGTTATCTATTCTTATACTAAAAATTGTCTAAAAGTCTACAATTAAGGGGATACATGATTTTTCGGGGTCCACTGTTGCCCCCATTTGAAATAAATCATTTGAACGGAAACTGAGATATCATTTAAAATTTTGTCTTGACCAATCCTAGAAAACCCTCCAAACTATTTTATGAACTAGTGTTTAAAGTTCAAAGTGAGAATGTGAAGCTTTTGTATCTATATTAGCTCTCTGTTTCCTTTCAAATAATTTATGCCAAATGGGGCCAGAACTGGACCCCGAAAAATTCAGGTAGCAGCAGTTAAGCAGTGCTTAGGCAATGGTGAAGCATTTGAACAGCCCCATTCAACCATATGGAAATTGTTTCATACATTTGGAAAAGACAACTTGTGTCACATGCAAGACTAAATGAAAATACCGGTATTTATGGGAACCGGTACCATTGACCGTGGTGCGGTACTGGTGCTAGGTGCTATCTATACCGGAACTATTTTTCCGTGAGTATTGTTCTATACCAGTACTATCAAGGACGGAAGTGCCTAGGTACCGAAATGAAAAAACCGCTAAATACCTGATCCTAAATACTTATTTTGAAGAGCCTAGTTGTAGGAGGTGCAGCTGCCTTCTATCTATACTATTAATATAGGTAGCTGATATTAGTAGTAAATAATGCAATAGATGTAATTTTCCCTTTTTTACCTGGTAAATGTACTGAGCTGCTAGAGCCTCTGGAAACCTGCCATTGGGTGAATTTGTAAGGTGTTTATAGAGCTCACCACCTGCTGCAAACTCTATCAACAGGTAGATGCGTCTCTCATCATGGAACCAGGTCAGCAATCGCAGATTGTTTGGATGCCTGTAAAGTGATAGATTGTTAGTAGTAGGCATAAAGTGTGATAGTATACAATATGTAACAAAAACCTTGTCCGATCCTTGTAGGAGCAACTCAGACCGTCAATATGAACAACTTTTCCTATGGGAGGAATGCTTTAAACTCGAAGAAAAAAGTCATTTTCATACAAATTGCAGGGCCGACCTTACACTTTTGTATGAAAATGTAGATTTTTTTCAAGTTTTAAGCATTGGTCCATTAGGAAAAGTTGTTCATATTGCGATCTGAATTGCTCCTACAAGGATCAGACGGGATATTTGTTACATATTGTATATGTTTGTAGTTCTTATGACAAATCTTGTTAACAGTGAGTTTGTAACAAAATTAATCAAAACAGAATGATAATAAGTTTTAAATGCTTACTTCAAATGTGACTGTATCTCAATTTCTCTTAAAACTTGCATCTCGCATTTGTACGTCACGATCTGTGACTTGAACAATGTCTTGATGGCAACCAAGAATCCTGTCTGTTTCTATCTAGCAACGTGAACATTTCCGAATTTTCCTTGTCCTAGTGCAGAACCCAGCATAAATCTCTGGGAGACCATTGGTAACTAAAAATATAATTTAAATATTATCTACAATTCCTTTTCACAAATGTTTTAAGAGAACAAGTTGGCAGATGTAGAATTCAAGACAAAAGAAATGGCAAATGGCATAAGAAGGAAATGAACATTTGTCGAAATGGAGTAGGTACCTAATGATATAATAAAAATCCTGGCTTTGTATAACCTGAACAAAGATATAAACAGTGTTCCTTAAAACTTTGAATAACATCTATTTATTCATGTAACAGGTAAAAGGTACAGCCACACTGTGATTGGTGGATGGTGCTTTCGCTTCGCTCAGTCACTAAGCTTAAATAGAGCAGGTATTGTGACGGCATCAACCATTTTAACAGACTTCAAAAAAGGAGAAGGAAATGTTAAGTATTTTTTTATGTATGTTCACCAAATACTCAAAGATGCCTGGACTAATTTGGAAAATTCTTTTTCTGTCCGAAAAGGCATACTTGTCGAGTGGTCCCATAGAAATTTTATTTAAATCAAATGTGTAGTTTGGTGTAAAAGTCGGTTTCTAGTTTTGAAAAAATTATAAGCATAATGAAGTAGTCCATGGGACTTTCATATGGGATTTGTGGGGCTGTGGGGCCGCACTTCACATGGTTAAATGACCCCAAAGAGTACAGCATAACTATCGTAAACAATTTGAGTAATCAAACTATGATTGATACTAACGATTGGCCATAGGCTTTATTGTTAACAATTTTAGTTTCCAGCTCTAAAACTTCGTTCTCCGTTGTCATATTTAACCTTTAATATTGTTTCAGCACTCGGTATTTTACTTATAGTAAAAATTATCAATAAATATTCTGTCAGCACTTGGTTTTTTACTTATAGTAAAAATTAACAATAAAACAACACAAACTACTGCACTGCACGGAACAGCAAAAATATAACAAACAATTTTTTTTTTATTATTTTTATTTCTTTGTCGTGAAACAGAAGTCACTTTATTCTAGTGTTGCAAGCAATAGTATAAAACATCGATAGTGCATAGATACTATAGAAGCCTTGAAAAACAGTAACAATATCGATAGGACTATCGATAGTATTGATAGTCGTGTTACTATCGATAGTATCGATGGTTTTTAATTCGTATTATCGATAGTAAAGGTACTATTTGTATTAAAAACTATTGATAGTATTAAGTCGAATATAGATATTATAATACTATTGATAGTAAGTTTGCTATCGATACTTTTTCGTACAAAAAGTAGTAACCGTATCGATAGAAGCTGAAAATTTTCCACTCATCTCGAATCAATTGCATGTTTGCTATTCGATCAAAGTAGAGAGCCTATTTGGGGTTTAGGTCAGTTATCTTTAATGAACAATACAATGTCGTTATTATGGTCATCATCATCATCCGAACGTATTCCCGGTTGCATCCTCAGCAGTAACGCTTCAGAGCCCGGGGTCCGCTACCTAACCAAGGAGATATGACGAGGTTACTGGTTTTTACACAGAGCGACTGCCGTCTGACCTCCACAACCCAAAGGGCAAACCAGGAACCAATCCTTGGATAGGTTGATGATCAAACGCTAGGTGGCGTTTGGGACCCACAGTTTAACGTGTCTTCCGAAACACGGAATCATCTTTCTTTTCGGATAATCAGGTGATTCAAGCCTGCAATATCTTATCCAGACTGGAAACAACTTTTTCACAAAGTATGCTTCCCAGTGGGAATCGAACCCATGACCTCCGGGTCACAAGGCGAACGCCTTGACCACTGGACCACGGAGGCAGCCAATGTCGTTATTATGGTCAATGATACAAAATTACCTTTCATATTTGATCATGTTCTGAAATTTTTTTTTTTTGACCCAGCTCATCCGATTGCTCATCCTTTCCAGTGACTTTGTTGACACTTTTCGTTTTAAAAATAGTTTTAGTTTCGTTTTTAGTACCTACCCTAACCAAATCGTCCTTGCTACTTTGTAACTCTGTAACTCTCTCCATGGCCCATCTGCCAGGCGGAAGATTATCGTATTTGATAGTTTCTATGTCGTTTAGTTGTAGGTTGCTTCGCTCCGTTCTCCACTTACTCCGTGCTATCAGCTGGCTGAGGTATTCACTAAATTTGTGAGCCAAATACCAGCGTGAGCGCATATCTGACTCAGTTTCTAATACGCTTAAGTTGTGTTAAGAAATCTAGATCTCTGGGTCCTCTGAGGAACACAGCGGCCTGGAATTCAAAACTGTTTCTGCCTGTGCTAATATGGTGTAAAACTCTCCGTATGTGAGTTTTTGATCCCCAATTAGGTTCCCTTTCAGGTGGTATTTTAAACTCTTTACAGCAACTTCAAAGAGACCGCCAGCTGAGAGATTTGAGCGTATTTAACCATCTTGGCAAGGTGAAATGTTTGATATTTTTTATATCTACTGCTATTTTCAATCACTCCTTATAAATAGGTTCTGGTAACTTGTTGTCCCATCCAATATCCGAAAGACAACATTTTTGAAACAAAATTTTTAGCTTTGTAGTGAGTGGCGAAATCCAACCAAAGGAATCGAAAAACTTTGATATTGCTGATAACAATGCTTGTTTGTCATTGATATTGATGTATATCCACATTCAATTGCAAAATAAAGTTGTCTTCACACGGACTCCAGCTGAGTCCCAATGTTTTGGCTGACTCGACTGGTTGCTTGAAGTCAAACCCTTGTTGATTGCTCCGATCACACTCTACATCTTCCAACAATTCTGGGCAATTTGATCTTTACTTTCTTAAATTAAACCCCGATTTTAACAAGTGAATTAAATCTTGCTGTAGCTTTTTACCATGCTCAATAGAGTGTGACCCATAAATAAGGTCATCGATGTAAAATGATCTCTCAAGGACAGTGATTCCCTCAGTACCTTGATACTTAATTCAATTTCTCATCATGTGCGAGTTGACGCAAGGTCATCATCGCGAGAAAGGGGACGGCTTTGGTCCCATAGGTAACCGTTAGCTAGTTAATATGATTTTAAAGGTTCGTGGAGGTTGTTCCTCCACACAATTTGTTGTAAATTTCGATCTGTTAAACTAAGCCAACTATATCTGAACACTTTTGCTAAATCTGCTGTGAATGAAAACTTGAACTGTCTTCATTCAATGCTAAGTCTCTGTAAATCCTGCTGTAGGTTCGGACCTTGTGCCATGGCGTCATTAAGGCTATACCTGTGTAATTAAATACAACGCGAAGTTTCATCGTTGTGGAATCAACCTTATGAACCACCATGAACGGCTGTGAGGTAAAAAAAGCTGAGTAGTTAAATGTTCATAAACTGACGTCATGTGTCCGAGCGAAATGTACTCGTCAATAAAAAGCTTATATTGTTGCGCAAATTATTTTAGATGATCGAATTACCGCTCTACCTAATTATTTGAATTTTGCAATTGCTTTTCTTTGAGACTGTCCTAAAAGATTTTCAAAATCTAATTTTAATGACAACCTAACCTCGTATTGACCGTTTTAACGCCTAACAATGGTAGATTTATAAAAATCAACACCCTTTGATCTTTTTCTGATAAAATTTGCTCTTCCTTGATATCTTCAATTTTAATCAAACGGTCTAGATACCTATTTGAATATAAACATAGGTACCTATATAAATAACGTCAAACAGTCGTGACGAGCGTGTCCCACCAAAATACTTAATAAGTAATTAAATGAAAAGCGTGATATTTTATTGATTAATATCAGTTTGATTGTTCTTTACCCGACTGCATCAGAAGGGTTATGATTTTCGAGTGTATGTATATACGTTTATACCTATGCATGTAACTATGCCTATTTCTATGGGACGCTTTTACAGTCCTAACGCCTCGATGGATTGAAGCTTGAGAAGTGTCGTTAGATTCGTCTTAATTCTGAGAGTGACACTGGGTAGTACTTGTTTATAAAATTTTAATCATAAGGAAAAAAGCTGATTTTCGCATTTGTTTTAGTCAGGCAATTTTTTTAATATCACTAGGGGTTTGCTGCGCACTTAGACCCCGCGACTACTATTCCACTAGTTTATTTGCCATGCAAATTAAAATACCCCCGTCTTTCAAACGTTCTTCCCCCATAACTTTTGAACCGTTGAACTGATTTGCATCAAACATCGCTAAGAATCATCGCAAAGAAACTTGCTTACAGATAATAAAAAAAGGATCGAAATCCATCGGAGTCCATCCATTTGAGCGCTTCAATGCCACAGACACAGATTGGGGTCAAACTTATAAGGCTCCTCTTTTTGTTTAGGGAGTTAAAAATACGAATAGTAAGTTTACATTGAAATGGTAATATATATTTCATTCATTGCGTGGCTTGATACTGTTGCAGGAAACAGAATTCCCAACCTTCTTCTTTCTTCTATTCAGCCGCCGACTCTTTTATGCCAATGCCCACGACTACTTTATCCAAAGCGAGTCCTTTTGATTTGTGCACAGTTACTGACCAGGCAAGCGACGACACTGAAATTGCGTTCATGACACTTGGCCTGTACCAAACTGTACACAAATTACAATTGGCATATCTTGTGAAGGAGCCGACCCCGTGATTCAGAGAAATCGCTTTCATATTAGCGACATCTAATGATTTATTGTAAAATATAGGTATGTGTAATTTATGTCTGCAAGTAATTTTTCTGCCAACAATTTAAGGTGCAAAAATAGCGTCATCTTTTAATGTTATTCCGAAACAAAAAAGATAAATATAAAACAAATAAAATTATCTTTGTAACTATGCGGATTCATTTTCTAAAAGTGGCCTTTTTTCGATTAATAGATAACGTCTCGTTCAAAACGAAAAATTCGCAATGTGTGGGACTTTCACCTACCGGCGGTTTTATCCAAATCTCATTAACAGTTCACAATACTTGTTTTCACCAAAATGCCTATTTCTCAAAACGTTTAAACCAATTTTGATGCCCAACGAGCTTAAAAATTCCACTGCTATTCTCTACATAGGTATGTTCCAAATTTAATCTTGGCTGGAGCTTCGGTTCTCAAGTAATCGCGTTATATACATACATCCAAACATACAAACATACATACGTACAAACATACAAAAAATGTGTTTGAAAAAAAAAACAATTTCACAATACTTTATGTAGGTAGGTACTAATGATAATAAAATTCAAGGAATCATACTCTTCTCTTAAGAAGTAAAATAACTAACCCAAAACAAAATGCTTAACGGAACTAAAAACCTAGTTCTGACCTAATATAAATAGGATACACCTAAATTTAAACATCTATGACCGGCTGCACCTAGTTTTATCCGGAATGATAAAGGCTAAACCTAGTTCTAGTCGAAGATAAGCAGAAGACGCCTAAGTGTAACCATCTGAGACAGGCTGCACCTTGTTCTAAGTCAAGCCGCATTTCGCCTTTAACCCGTAACATATACATATATTACTTAGATATATTAAGTAAGTACCTAACTTTTCAAAATCTCATGATGAAATAAAAGCCATGCCACTCACGCGATTATGCACTTTTCGCACGTCAAATTAGAAATAACTATGTATGTACGGTTCATTTGTGACATTCAGTGTAAAGTTTTAACTATACATTACATACAGTGAATACACAGATGAATATTACATCACAATTTCACGTATGTAGGTACTCTATTATAGTATATGTATAAGGCAAGAATCCATAGTAACTATCTCGCTAAACTTGGCTAATTAACTCTCCATGAATTAATCACTTTGTAGGTACCTACGAGTAGGTGCTTTGTATACGGTATCTTTAGTAAGGTATTGTTTGAAAGGCTTATCTTTGATGGTGGCACTATTTATCTTTTTTAGGGTTCCGTAGTAAACAAGGAACCCTTATAGTTTCGCCATGTCTTTCTGTCTGACTGTCTATCCGTCCGCGGTCTTACTCAGCGACTATAAGTACTAGAAAGCTGTAATTTGGCATGAATATATACATCAATTAGGCGGAAAAAACAGTAAAATAAAATATTTAAAAAAAAATTTTTTTGTGTATCTCCCATGCTTGTAAAATGAAAAGTCAATTTTTTTTCCTCGACCAACCAATCATGTTGGGTATCGTTGAATAGTTCTTTTAAAAATATTGTGAGTTTAAGGACACCGTTTTTTTATTTTGGGATCCGTTTCTGAAATATTTGCTTTTAAAGTGAAAAAAATTGTTGAAGTCAAGTGTCCTCTACCTCTATCTGCTAAACGGTGATAAATGGACACGTGAAAAAATTCACAGCTATAGAATTTATAACGAAATTTAAAGGAAAACTATCAGAGCTAGGTAGCATGGGCGTAGCCACGGTGGGGCACGGTGGGGCGCTTGCCCCACCCTGGCTCAGACCTTTAAGTTACCGAACCAAACCTAAAAATTAAATTATCTCGGTACTTACTACAATACTTCATATTCGTAAGAAAGTTCGCACTCGACATTTTGTATGTAAAAATTAACTGGGGTAAGCGGCGGACCCTGTAGTTTGCTAGTTACATATAATTTCAGATTGCTGCCCAACCCTGAGCCCATGGCTGGCTACGCTTATGCTAGGTAGGGTTTACAAATTAAAAAGTTATAGGCGATTAACTTATAAAATGTACTCAGAAAAGGAAAATTTCATACAAATTCAATAGAAAATTAGTTTTTAGACGTATTAGTGGCATGAACACAAAGTTGGCGTTCGTAACTAGGGAACCCTACTGCGCGTGGCCTGACACGCACTTGGCCAATTATTTTTTATTGCCATGAACATATGAAGACTATTGACAGAATAGATAAAATTCCTAGTATCTATGTTCACTCAAAAAGTTAATCCTTCGAGGTACCTCGTACCTCTACTCCTTGGGATACCTCGAGTGATGCCTTATATATTTTTTACATAAGCTAGATTCCTGTGCTCTATTAAAGTAATTGTGAAAAAAAATAATATTATTTAATTTAATTGTTATTATTTATTTAAGTATGTATTATTCCAGGCCGTTCCGATTGAATAATTATAGACTGAAGCCATAGTTTTTAATCCATTTCAAACTATCTTCAATAGTGCCGTTCGGTATGTACTCAAGGCTGACCCAACCGTCATACCCACAGTCCCGTAGCAGTTGTAGTATGTATCTATAGTTTATTTCACCTGGAATGTCCGGCTCGTTGCGGTTTGGCACTTGTGCTATCTAGAAATAAACAAAAAAAATCACTTATTTCCTTTATTCCGAGAGGGAATTTAAAATACCTACTTATTACAAAACTTTTTACAGAAAAAAACTTGGGAGGTGTCAAGGGACCCCCGGATGGAACGAAGAAAAATATAAATACTTAGGTCTAAATTACATTCCAACTCTTTTCTGCGTTCTAAAATCAAGTTTTTATTATCTTCATAAATTTGAATGAACAAAAAGTGCCGTTACAACTTTTGGTCTTAATTTTTCTCGTGTAGCCCCCTTTCGCAACACGCGATAAGGAACTTCGTTCCAAAAAGCTGCTTCAGTGACCGTAAAACCAGTAAAAATTTTAAATAAAGTAAAATACTTGGATGAGTGGGAACGTGAAGCTTTTATTTGCACATTTGCGAATAAAGGCCACTTTTAGCAAATATATCCGCTTAATTGCAAATATACTTTTATATGTTTTATATTTATGTTTTTTGTTTAGGAATAATATTATTAGATGACGCTATAATTTGCAGCTTAAATTGTTGGCAGAAAAATTACTTGCAAACATCAATTACACATTATATGACATATATTTTACAATATATCACTAGATGTCGCTGATACGAAAGCTCAGTGTACTATATTACGAAAGTGATTTCTCTGAATCACGGGGACGGTCGGCTGCTCCATAAGATATGATTTAGTTTCCATTCCACCCATCATTCGGATGTGGAAGACTGGGCAGTGCATAAATCGAACGGTATCGAACCGCGCAACGAATGACTAATATACCTATTACCTACCATTTCAATGTTAACTTACTATTCGTATTTTTAACCCCCGAAAAACAAGAGGTGCGTTATAAGTTTGACCCCAATGTCTATCCGCCTGTGTGTCTATATGTGGCATCGAAGCTCTCGAACGGATGGACCGATTTCGATACGGTATTTTATCTGAAATCAGGTTTCCTTGCGATGATTCTTAGCGATGTTTGATGGAAATCAGTTAAACGGTTTAAAAATTATGGGAGTCGAAAGTAGGGTTTTTTTTAATTTGCCATGCAAATAAACTAGTGGAATAGTTCGCGGCGAACCCCTAGTAGCTAACCAAAGTTTAAAACAGATTTTGATACATTTCTATCGCACCGAAAGAATGAAAGGAGGTACATGTAAGTAGCGTCACTCATTACATATCGAATAATCAAAATACTCTACAGCAACAGTATATTTTAGTACCCAATCAACAAAACACTTTTCCAAGTCTGCCAGCAGTCTAGCCAACCTACCTGCACATGAGCAATGTAAGGCATGACAGCTTTTATATTGTGAAACAAGTTCCCATGCATATGCTGCAGGTGATACATATCCAACAGCAACCTCAGGTAAGGACTGTTTATTCGCTCAATTAATTCCACAGCTAAAAAAAAAAGAATTAGGTACTGTTTATATTATGGTAGTGAAAGTAGGTAAATAAATAAAATAAATATATACGGACCAATCACACAGATTGAGCTAGCCCCAAAGTAAGTTCCAGACTTGTGTTACGGGATATTTGCACATAAACAGTTTACAATTATAGGAACAGTTACAAACCATATAATGTGTAAGTACAAAGTCGGACTTATCTCATAATGGGATCTCTTCCAGTCAACCAAGTATTAGCAAAAGGATACAATAAATGGCCATAACGGGTAGAAGTTAAAGTGTCAAATATTATATTTACTACATAAATTACCATAAACACCTACATAATTATTAAGTACCTATAGTTAACTTTTGGTTCTTTTTATACTCAATACAACGATATTGCCTGTCATACCTAGGTATATCTAACACTTCCTTTTCACCCTACGCATTTATTATGTAGCTATCTGTGTACAGTACATGTTATTTTTTACTGTACAAAAAACATTTTGTAAAGCACAATAGGCGGATTTAATGCTAAAAGCATTATCTAACAGCAAACCTTTGGGTTGTAAGAGAAATTTAGGTGGGCGTAAAATAATAGGATAGGTAAAAAGGAAAGTGATTGGTTATAATAAAATTAAAATAATAAGATAGGTAAAAGGGAAAGTGATTAATAAAATTAGATAAATATTTACATTTACTACACAACATAAACTTCTGTAGGTGTAGACCTGTACACCACTTACTAATATAAATACATATATTTGGTACATATAAACAAACATATTTTGTAAACTACTACTAAAATAAACATAGATATTACTTAAACTATAAATGCAGCATTTTGGACTCAGCAAGCATATGCTTAAACAACGAAGTTTTAAAACTAGTAACGCTAGTGGCTGTCTTCACAGTGTCAGGAAACGCGTTCCAGAGTCTTACTGCCGTTACGGCGAAAGATTTAGAGAAAAAACTGATTCTCTCATGAAGTCAGGAGTAGAACTTAAAAGTTTGAAACTTGTTTTAAAATAGTCTGGAGAAAGAGGGTCATTAAGCACATTATAAAGCTGACATAGTAAAAGCAGAGAACCGTATTCTAAGATATGGTCGTATTTACGCAGACAGAAAATAAATCGAATGCAATTGTTTAATAGACGATCCAGATTGTCAAGCTGTTCCTCAGTTATGTCCAGAAATGTTTAACACTTTTCGACTGACTTCTATAATATGATTCCAATTGAGATTAGAATCTATAATAAAAAGACCAAGATTTTTAACTACCGGACTAAACGGATCGTAGACCGTAGAATCATTGTATATGACCGGTTGAACAGTGCTTAAGTTTATTAATTTGGATAGTGCTCCCCACTACAATAACCTAAATTTTCTTGCATTAACGCTTAAGCCAAAATTGTTCTACCGATCCATGATACGGGTCAAGTTATAATTAATAAAAGATATTGCTGTATCAATATTATCGATGTCTATCTATGTATAAAGCTGCAAAACATCGGCGTAAAAATGATAAGAGCATGTGAGGTACTGTGATAGGAAATTTATAAAAATTTAAAATAAAATTTGAGACAAAATACGACCCTGCGCAACACCAGCCTCTAGGTTGCACCAGTTAGATATATCCTGACCACTACAAACCTGTTGTCGACGCTCGCAAAGATAGCTGGAAAACCGTCTCAATCACTGGAGGAGAAACGTTGCAACTGTATAGGATAGCTAGTAAGATTTCAATGTCAACTGTGTTATAAGCGTTACTGAAATCAACTAGGGCTATAACGGTTACTTGCGTATTTTCCATCCCAGCCCTAATATCATAAGTGACTCTAAGCAGTGCAGTTGTAATGCTATGACCAGGCCTAAAGCCAGACTGATATGTGTTGATACTGTAGGTAGCCGGCCTCACAGATTCAAATGTTTATTCAGTAATTAGACCTTTACAGGCACTTTTACACGTCAATAAGTATAATTTATGTTACGTGTAAAGAATATTAAAAATTAATTTATGTTTAAAGAAAAGCTACCCGTACCAGCGCTTCGTCACGTCCACTGCTGAGAAGAAACGCCGAAAGAAACTCATTTTCACAGTATTGGTCGCCTACTCGCCAGAAGGGCTTTGTCATATTATTATTGTCTTTTAATTAATAAATACTTATAATGTAATACAATGTTGACACATTATAACATGTACTGCTTGCGAACAAGTAAAATAAATTGAGAAATAAAAGAAATATTAAGTACTCAAAAAGCGATGCCGAGCTGACCAGTCCCTCCCGGCAGCACCCGTTCACGAGTTGACGCACGTATCAGCCATCGTTAAACTCAACCATATTAGAGGGAATCCAACGACCCGACCAGCGACGCCACCACCGGATTGGACATTTTAGTGAGCATGAAAAACCCGAACTCGCAGACCTTCTTCGTTCCTACCTTTTCCCAAATCGCTCAAGAAGTAGTGTGGCTGGCGGAAGTGACTAACGGGCTCTATGACCCCGACAAGATTGGCTTGTCCCAGTTCCACTGCAGCATACCTCAAGTTTTTCTCATAGGTTTCCCAATTCTTTGGAGTAACTTTGTCTACAAATCCTGCGAATATATGGACTATTTTCGCATCAAGAGCTACTGCATACTCAATGGTCTCTTTCAACAAATGGTTAAACAAGGCTTCCTTGCCAGGTATGGCGGTTACTCCTGTTTCTCCTTTTGACGAATCTCCTAAAAATATTATTATATAAGGTTCAACAAATTCATTCCATGACAAAATTGAGAGAAAGAAAAAGGAATACTGTTGAGTAGTCCAATCATAACTTTCTGCCAGTGTTAGAAATGGGCATATTTAAATGGCATGGCATTTAGAAAATATTTCCCGCCTACTATAGGTACATTGGCGCGTGGCCAGTTACATTTTTAACTGTGCTGCTTCGGAGCTCCAGGTGCGCATTCCGATTTTTCTTTTCTAAAGATAGCGTCATTATCAATAATGCAATTTTTAATAAATTGGAACAAAATGGGATACAGGGACAATTTTTGGATTTACTAAAAAGCTATCATAAGAATAGGTATACGACCGTTAAAGTCCAAGATCAGTTAAGTACAAAGATTTTGACCAAAAAAGGCACAGCTCAGGGCTTAATAGTCGGTCCGACCGAGTACCTCTTGTATGTCAATGATATGTGCAATGTTATTGGATCCGGATCCGTGTATATCAATTCGCAGACGATACCTACGTGTCTTCTGGTAGCTAGTTATAATATATCTGAAGCTGAACAACAGTTACAAGAAAACTTTACAAACATGTGTAAATGGGCACATGACCTAGGTCTTGTGATTAATGGTCAAAAAATAGTACATATACGCTCATCACATAATAAAACATCAGCCATACCAACTATTAGAGCACATGAACATGCCTGCTTGCATTCAAACAATCGGAACACATTGACATGTAATTCATCAACGAATACATGCCAGTGTCCAGTACTGGAAGTGGTGGACAAGCATAAGTACATTGGTCTTACGATCGATAATCGATTTTGCTGGGGTCCCCACAAAGATAATGTGAGCAATACGTTAAGGTCTATTACACTGGTCGACCAAATTTTAGATTTTTTTTCTCACTGGAGGAAGACTAGTTGTCTCTTACAGATTTTTGTATAGTGTATATGGACATAATTTACTTTTGTTTCTTGGAAGTCAGAGTTGAGAATAATGTTATATCAAAAATCCAATTTTCCCCAATTTCTGATATGTATAATTATTTATAGTAAATAGCTTCTGTGCAGGTTATTTAATAATGTAACAAAAAATGATGTAATCAGCCTTCTATATCAAAACAAAATTTGTTTTACTTTTGTACCTTTTTTATCTATGGATATATATAAAGATTTAAGTTACCGTAATATTTCCCATACATTGCGTACTGCGCGCATTGTAGGGCGTTATACCGACCCATAAAAAATCTGTAATAAGTCATTTTTATAAATAATTTAGCAATGATGTAAAAAATATTGTAAAATGTAAGGTTTGCACAGTGTTAAGCTGCTATTAGAAAATTGAAAATCACTTTATTGAATTTATGATTTGATTTTGAAATTGCCGAAAAAATAAGAAATTTGAAATTTTGACGTGTAATATTTGAAAATTTTTGACGTCCTACACATTTTTTATAACCAGGTTCATGTTTTTCGTACTGAATTCTTTTAGTAATCGCTGTAAGTATCCTTGTGACAAAATCTTGTTGACCAGTGTTATTAGTAAACTATATGTATTAAAATACAAATTACCATTTAAGATTTTAAGATTAATGTACATGGCCTTAGCCGATTCAGTTATAGGTTATGGTTTGAGTAGCTACGGCAGTTAGTAGCTACTAAAGAAAATCCCAAAAAATTTGTAAGATTGTTAAAGCAGTATTATTTACCACCATATTATAGCGACTCACCGAAACCCAGATAAACCCTGCGAGGTTTTCGTGGTTTGGTATAGTATCACTTTACCTATATTATTTTTGTGAATTTTGAATAAATGATTTAAAAAAAAATTAAATTTGAACTTTTTGAAAATAGCAGTACCACTATTTGTGTGACATAAGGAAACTAATGCATACCCAATTTCAGTTCTATCAATATAAGGTCGAGCCCTGCATCCTCCTTTGCCCGTTTTATTTCACTTAAGGTGTAACCAATCGGAAATCTAGTCTCCACGGCCTTAAAACCGGCTTTCTTTGCCAGAGCGTAACGCCTGGGTATATTTTCTTCTTCAGCAAACATGTAGTGAAGACTCCCACAAAACCTCATCTTGCAGTAAAAAGATCTCTCTATATGTATACTTAACGTAAAATGAATAGAGAAATTACCTAGTGAAATATTCGCCACAGGCTTTTATGGTAGCTATAATAATTATAATTACCAGTATAATGTGATAAATGAGGTGATTAATAAATAACTAGCTACTGTCCGCAACTCCGTCCGTGTGAATTTAATATAGGTACTTACAAGTGTACTCAGGGTGACTTTTAATCACCAGCCAAAGTTCATGATACTGATCTTTTAATTGCCTTATACGACTGGGGTTTTAGAAAGGGTCAAAGATTATTTATTTATAACCCCTATTAGACTCAAAACAACCAGTAATTACAGTCATTTTTATAAAGAAAAAAAGGTTACCTTAATGAAAGAAAATATTTTAATATATTAACTCAACGAAATTTTACGCTGTACCTTAAGTATATAAGTGTTTTGACTGGACACGCTCGACACCACTGGTCACGAGCACGACTAATTACTTCCCATCTACGTACCAATTGCAGGAATATTTGCGTCAAAATATTCGTATCGCCTTCGTCTACGTCACAGGTACGTCGTCACGTAGTACTAGTATCTGTGGTTACGTGTCGGATGTAAAGATAAAAAGCGCCGCTATAGTAAGTTAGGAACGTGGAAGTCGAAAAAAAAATACAGTCGAACATATAACCTCCTCCATTTTCGAATCCTTTAAAAATAGTTCTAATGGGATTTTTTTGTTTATTTTTACGTCATTCATTTTTTTATATTATAATATAACATACGAATCATTATGTAAAAATGTTTGATTAATTATTAAATATAACAATATTTATTAGGTATTGTGTAGGGATTTAAAGGCCTAGCGGACCCGGCGAACTTTGTTCCGCCTGTTCTCCTTCCCCTTCCCCTTCCCCAATTTTGAAAAATCCTGAAACACGTACTTACTCATTTACCGCCAGAAGTACTCTTGCGAAGTTTTCAATAAAATGGTCTAACTAATCTTGTTCCTCCATACAAACTTTAGACCCCCGTTTCACCCCTTAGAGGGTGAGGTTTAGAAAATCCTTTCTTAGTGCACCCCTAGACCTCATAAGGAACCTATGTGCCTTTGGAGTCCCTAGGCCCAGCGGTTTGGGCTGTGCGTTGATCAAACAGTCACTATCTATCAATGTCAGCCAGTCATTTTCTTCTTTTATCCAGCCACTACCCGCCACCTTATTCACGTCAACGGTCCATCTGGCCGAAATTCACTTTATCATACACCCAACTTAAAATATGCTATAGTTGATAAAATACGTAGGTACTTGGTTAAAATATCTAAAATTATAATACTTCTAAATTTGCACTTGGCAGGTTAATTTAATTATATAAAAAGGTTAATTTAGTTATAATATATATATATATAACAAATTTAATTATACAATTAATCAAGTGTTACGTACAGCACGAAAACCTGAGTGGGCACAAATGTTACAATTCCAACTAACTTTAGCTATTAGTCCTAATGACTTATTAGCACTTCATTTCTCAGTTCTAAAAGTTGTACATTCTCAGAATAATCTGTGACAATCATAACTGTTGTGTGTAGCAACAGCATATAGTTATTCGTAGCCTGAGCCCCTCCCATATCCCCCCTCCCTATATAGTTGTCCCCTCCTAGTAATTAAGCGAAACTTGAGGCCGAAGGCCGAACGCAGAGCTCCACTCGAGGCCGCAGGCCGAGTTACGTGGTGGGGGCGAAGCTCGAGCCCCTCTCATCTACCCCCTTCACTACGGCCTCCTCCCCTTCCCTAAAAGTAATTAAGTGAAGCCTGCAGCCGAAGACTAAAGCTGAGCTCACCCGCGAGGTCGTAGGCCGAGCCTACTCCCACGTCCACCAAGTGCTGAGCGATATTTATTAATCAGCAAAATTTTCCAAGATGGCCGTCAATCTTAGCCGTCAATAGTCAACTGAATGCGATTTAGCTGAATTTCGGGTCGTAAAATCCGAATCTAAACTTCTTTAATCCAAGATAGAGTCTGGGTTTTAGAATTTTAACTTACTAATTCGTTCGGAACATCGCAATGTGACCTCCGAGGGATCTTCAATTTTGTATTTAGGGGTAAAGCACTGAATTGTTTTCCGATAGAAACAAGATTAGTTTGACCATTTTCTAAACTTCGCAAAAGTATTCCCATCTCTAAATAAAAAATACAAATTTCAGGATTTTTCATAATTCATCCGCTAAGGGGGTGAAACGGGGGTCCAAATTTTGTATGAAGAAAAAAGATTAGTTTTACCATTTTATTCCTAACTTCGCAAGAATACTCCCGGTGGTAAATAAGTGAATACGTATTTTAGGATGTTTCAAAATTCATCCCCAAAGTTTGTATAGAGTAACTAGATTAGTTAGACTAATTTATTCGAAACTTCGCAGGAGTGCTCCTGACGGTAAATGAGTAAGTATGAATTTCAGGATTTTCTAAATTCAACCTCTTAGGGGGTGAAATGGGGGTCCGAAGTTTGTATGGAGAAACAAGATTAGTTTAACCATTTTGAAGCGTTCCGTCGCTCTCTCTCGGTCTAGCAAATGACAGGAACGGGAACGGGAAGGAAACGGGAAAGGGAGCTGGAGAGAGAGGTTCGCCGGGTCTGCTAGGCCTTGCAATCCCTACGTTATAATTAAAAATGTTAATTTATTTAAAGTATTCAAACATTTTAACATTATAATTCATATGTTATCACAACATTAATAACGAAAAAAAAATTAAAAATCTAGTAGCTATAGGTTGGGGAAAAAGTCTTTTCGCATTTTATAGGAAAATTCAAAAAAATTTTTAATATAATCATGTAGTTTTAGCAGTCCTCTCGTGATGTTAACCTGACACTGCCTAAAGAATTCTGAAGAGACCGAAACAGGTGGAAATCTGAAGGTGCCAGGTCAGGACTACACGGCGGATGCATTAACACCTCCCAGCCAAACTCTCTTAATTTTTGCTGAGTGGTTAAAAATGTGTGAGGTCTAGCGTTATCATGATGAAAAACCACACCCCTTCTGTTGATTAATTCCGGCCGCTTTCTCTCAACTTCTTGCTTTAATCTTATCAGTTGTTCGCAGTAGAGTTCTGAATCGATGGTCCTGCCTGGTGGTAACAGCTCATAATGAATAATGCATTTCCAATCCCACCAGTTGTTGCGAGTTAACCCGGGTTTCGCCACAGTCTGTGAAGCCTGACCAGCCTTTGACCATGATCTTTTTCGCACATCCTTGTCGTACGTGTTCCACTTTTCATCACCAGTTATCAATTTCTTCAAAAATGGTTCGGTCTCATTACGTCGTAATAAGGAATCGCAAATGAGTACACGGTTCATTAGGTTTCTTTCAGAGAGCTCGTGAGGTACCCAAATATCGAGCTTCTTTGTGTACCCATTTTTTTCAAATGCGCCTAAACTGTTTTGTGGTCAATTCCCAGTTCTTCAGCTACGTCGTAACTACTGATATGAAGATCATACTCCACTTTTTCAAAAATAGCATCCATTTTATCCGTAACAGGGCGACCAGAGCGACGTGCATCTTTGACATCAAAATTTCCGGATTGAAAACGCTTAAACCAAATTTGTGCTACTCTCACAGACACTGCACTAGGTCCATAAACATCGCAAATTTTTTTCGCGACTAGCTTTGCATTTTAAAATTTTACTACAAAATAGGTAAAAACCTATTTTGTAGTAAAATTTTAAAATGTATGTAATTTCTTCATTAGATTCACTCATCTTGACGGTAAGAAAAACAAATGAAAATCACGCATTTTCCTAATTTGAAGTTGGAATTATCTTCTTTAAAATTTTAACTTTTAAATGATACCAAAACCAGTCAGGTACAAATAGTATAGCCAAAGTGGTTTTATTACAAGTTCATACATACTATATGCGAAGACTTTTTCCCCAACCTAATATATATATATATATATATATATATATATATATATATATATATATATATATATATATATATATAAAAGAAGACGTAATTAAATTTATATGCATGTACATAAAATAAAAGATAAAAGTTCAGGCTTAATATTTTATTGTATCCATGAGTATGCTGGTGTACGATTATGTTTTTACTATTCACAATAAAATATTGATTTATAACAATGTGATTTTAAGTAAAACAGTATTATAAACAAAAACCAACAAAGATGTTATCACGTTTTCGTTGTCTCACTGTAGGTCGATTATCTACTTTGCACTTTATATGATTTTCTCTATCTCTTTCTATTCAATTGATAAGTTTTATACGAGGGACAGAGACATATATTATATGCGTAAGAGCCCAGGCAAATAAGCGTAATTTCTTAAGTTATGAGTCGCGGAAAATGAGTTGTGCAATTTATTTATAATATGTTTACGTATTATACTCAGGGGCCCTGGCCCGACGGAGTGATGGTAGGTGGAGCAAGGCACTGACCGAATGGTGGCCCAGTACGGGTGAAAGAAGCGTCGGGCGTATGCAATGGGTTGCCGACATAATCAAAGTCGAGATGGGTGGCGTCGACGAAGAGAGGCCTATGCCCAGCAGTGGGCGGAAGACGGACTGGGATGATGATGATATTAACGTTCCATTATATTCACTACTCATTTTGTCCCCCTATGGTACAAACAAAACTTCCCATTCAAATGCAGCAGAAATTACTGCAACTCTCACTACATCACCCACACTAAGCTACTGCTAGACATAAGCCTTCCCCGAGGATTTCCAAAACGACCGATTGGAAGCAGCCTGCATTCAGCATTTTCCTGCAATCTTGCTCAGGTCGTCCGACCGAGGCTGCGCTTGCCCCGGGTTGAGCAGATTTGCCTGAGCCCTTAAATTTAACTAACCTTTTTCAAACGGTACTGACTACAGAGCAGTTGTTTTCTGTTCTGTTTCAAATATAGAATAGGTATGCAAATTACAGCTTAATATTACTACGATACTAACAAACTGACCATAGACAATCACTTTACGTAAAATAGGAGATGGCCATTCTATGCTGGGCTAAAACATCTATAAGCTGCTTACCTATATGATAACGCTACAATATACCGGAATGATCATTTTAAAGGGTTGACTTGACAGTTGAAGCACAGTGCTGTCCAGAGCTCACACATTTCATTAGAATAAAGCTGTGGATAGGCTATTTTCTATCGCCGTCCTTAATGTCGATTCAGTGTTTAGCATTAAGGAGCTACCTGAATTTTTCGGGGTCCAGTGCTGCCCCCATTTGAAATATATCATGTGAGAAGAAACAGAGATATCATTTAAAATTTTGTCTTGACCAGGCCCTAGATAACCCTTCAAACTATTTTATCAACTACTGTTTACAGTTTAAAGTGAGAACGTGAAGCTTTTCTACGCACAATTGCGAAAAACGGCCACTTTTGGCGGCTGTGCGTAGAAAAGCTTCACGTCCTCAATGTAAACAGTAGTTCATAAAATAGTTTAAAGGGTTATCTAGGGTCTGATCAAGATAAAATTTTAAATGATATCTCTGTTTCCTTTCAAATGATTTATTTGAAATGGGGGCAGCACTGGACTAAAAAAAGAAGGGTAAATATGTACGCTTAGCACGAACATTTACGTCAAAGTTTCTTATACAGTGATTGCTAAAAAGTATTAGAATATGAACTTAAACTTTGTACAGCACTTGGTCCTAACTCGATACAAAGACTGTCAATGTCTTTTGAGCTCTACTCTTAAATACCGACTTATGCAGTACAAACTACATCATATAAATGCTGGCAAATGCACGTGCTGGCAAAACGCAGTCTTATAAGCAAGAGGTATTTATGGTTCAAAATATTATATAAATATGATTTTTGATATTAGCACAGCCATATTTTATGTTAATTTAAAACTAGTAAACATTATAAATCAATGTCTTAATTAATTTGTGGACAGTTCTTATATCTAGATAGAAATGGGTGCAGTTTGAGCAGAATGTGCCAGTACCCTGTACTGTACGATGGCACGGAATTAATGTAAGTAATACAGAACAGAATCTCCTAAGATCCCGCGCAATATACTTCCCCTTACCACTTCCTCACACCTCTCCCCCGTTGTCGCCTTGTCGAGGCGCCTGCAGCCGCCCGCTCATAACCTCTAAACGGCGCGCAGCGCGAACAGGGGTGAGTTGCGGGCCGGGAAATGGGGTCGCATATTCCGCCGGACCTTAGGCGCTGGACACATAGACATGACGTAAGGCGCAGGCGGGGCACGGACAGGGCAGGGCAAAGATGGGGCACCGCGCCGTTGCGACTTTTGAAAACAGATAGAAAAGACGAGGCACGGACGTGACAGATACAAACAAATCCGTACCTATGGCAACACCGCGAGGCGCGAGTCCGCCCACAACTCCGATTCGCCCGGTCGTGCCTGTGCCCCGTCCGTTTGTATGTTCTACTAGGACACTTATGCGTAAGCGTTATGTATGCACCCTGTCGGTGCCCCGTCTTTTCTGTGTGTTCTGCTTTGCGACGCTTCTATACATTATGTATGAAACGGACGCGGAGCAGACATATGTCTGCGCCCGGTCCTCGTCTTACGTCTTTTCTGTGTGTCCAGCGCCTTAAGGGATTCCGTTCTGTATGTAATAGGTACTTATATTAATTCTGTGACGATGGGTCACCATACAAACGCAACACTGTCAACGTTTGTTCTTTGAATTACAGGTTGATTTTGCACCCTCAAGCTATATTGACATCAGAACAAAACCGTAAGGAATAAAATTTACATTTTGTATTTGTTTCCTCCCATATATATCTAATAAATGGCCGACCACTTACTACACGCGTGGACTGCCATCCCTGCTCGTCGGCCGGCCCCCCGCCACTCGCCCGGTATCGGGCGAGTGGCGGGCGGTGACATTAAATTATTGGCTCATCTATCTTTGGTTTTTATTATGAAACAAGCCATTTGACAGAATATGTAGAGTTGAATATAACTAGGAGGTTTGAAATCACCCAGTTGATTTTACTGCAGTGTTATGCTTGATGTGTGACCAAATTTACTTAACATTATAAACAGTCATGGCAACCAAATTTAAGTAGCTCAAAAATCATTAAAATTATGCTTACAAGGTAAGTAAAACTAAATTTAGCTTAAATTATGAAGTCTCATTTGCCAATATTAAGTTCAATAACTAACTATTAAAGAACATATTAAAGAAGAACAGAGTCAGGTTGCAAGTTGAACGGATTTGTTTTTTTTTTATATGTCACAGAATATTATTTAAAATGTTTTCTTTATCATTTTGTATTTTTTTTTATATTTTTCTAGTGACAAAGTCAGTGTTAAAGCAAGTTTAGACGAACATTTGGGAAGGTCACCACTCGACTAGCCGCAGAGAGACTGGTGATTTGGGTGACAGCAGGAAGTCAAATTGAATGTCCAGCTCACCATCGAATTCCACTCGCCATCGCTGTAATATCTGGAATAAATATTTTTTTATCATTCCGGTCTAATTACTGAATAAACATTTTGAATTTTGTACTGTACACGTTTTTTTTCCCCTGAGAAACAAACATGACAAAGATACAGCGCTTTGTAATTTCGCATGACGTCACGCCTACGTACGACTTTTACATATATGACGTCGCAAGCCCCCACTTCGTATCTTTATGAATTTTCACTTTTTTGGTAAACTGAAAAATATGGGACAGTTACTTTTGGATAATCTAAAAGACACACTAATTACAATAGGGAAGATGCATAATATTTACTTCGTTGCGCTATGGAAAGAGTTCCTATAGAAATAGGCATGTCCAAGAAAAAACTACCTTTCTAACCCAAAATCTCTTTAAGATATAAAGGTTACAAAGTCACGTCCGCCTTTGGACGGCGTCTCGGAGCGCCTTAAAAAGACCGGACAGGAGCGATGACGTCACTTATGTCGCATTCATGGGCATGATGTAGAACATTTGATCGGGTGGCTGTCAAATATTGCGTTTACAGGATTGGCCTCATAACAAAAGTAGCTATAATTAAAAAAAAAACCTATGGTAATATAATTTTTAAAACTTTTTATGATTAATACTTCTAAAATTGACTTTTTCAATCAACTAAAAACCAAAGGTATTATAATAAAAAATAAAATTGAGCTTATAGGCTTTTTTTTTACGTAACTGCTTACAAAATCAGAGACATTTATCAAAATCTGCTAATTATGCAAATTTTCTATTATGCTTTTCTAACCCGGTTATAACCCCTATTATGTACACCGTGGAAGGGACATACCCGTATACGTGGGGCGCACTATAAGATTCCGGAATGAATTTGAAAAATACTATTAAAGGTACAAAATTAATTTATTGTTTTTCAAAATAATCTCCCTTGGCGTCTATGCACTTTTTCATTCGATGAAACCAGTTTTGAAAACTTTTGTGCCACTCCTCTGTGGTGACCTCTGAAACGTGTTTTTCATACTCCTCGACAGCCTCTTCTGGTGATGAAAATCGTTGACCGCGTAATTGGTTCTTAATTTTTGGGAACAGAAAAAAGTCACAAGGTGTCAGGTCGGGACTGTATGCAGGATGACTCATGAGTTCTACATTTTTCGCCTTCAAAAAGTCGTTTGTCTGTCTAGCCGTGTGAGAACTAGCATTGTCGTGGTGCAGGATGATACGGCGTTTACGGTTATTTTTACGGAGTTCGTCAATAACTTCCGGCAAACAAATGGTCGTGTACCAGTCACTATTCACTGTACGACGATTCTCTAAAGCAACAGTAGCCACGTGTCCAGTTTTATTAAAAAAAGAAGCAATCATCCGCTTAGATGCACTTTTCACGCGCGCCACTTTGGTTGGTTTCGGCTCATCTTGAAAGACCCATACGCTCGATTGCTGCTTTGTTTTGGGATCGTAGCAATAAATCCATGTTTCGTCACCTGTTACTATGTCCCACACCAAATTTGACGCACCTTCGTTGAATCTGGTAAGCATGGCACTGCACCAAGTGACGCGGTCCGTTTTTTGAGCCTCGGTCAAGTTGTGTGGGATCCACCGCGAGCACAGCTTTCTCACACCCAAATGTTTGTGTAGGATTAATTGTATTTGACTCATGCCTATTTCTAAGGATGCGCGAATTTCATGGTAGGTCACATGCCTGTCTGTTTCAATCATACGGCGCACAGCATCGATGTTTTTGTTGGTCACAGCGGTGGACGGCCGACCATCGCGAGATTCGTCACTGAGATTGATACGACCACGCTTGAATTCTGCAAACCAGCTATAAACAGTTGTCTTGCATGGTGCTTCATTGCCAAAAGCTGTTTCAAGCCGAGCGATGCTCTGTTGAGCTGTCAAATTACACTTAAAATCGTAGAAAATCATACTACGAAAATTTTCCCGAGTTAAATCCATGTTGATGCAGACACACAATTTTTTAAATGGCGCCACAAGGTAAAAACAAAAGACAGTCAGATGAAACAAACTGCATTCTACAGCCAAAGAGTTCTATTTTCAAATGTTGCAATAAATTTTTAAATATTGTTTATGTAAGTGGCCAGTTCCGGAAACTTATAGTGCGCCCTATGTAGTATAGTACAATGAAGTTAAAAATAAAAGCCAAAACAAAAAATCCGCATTTCCATACAAGTGTCTTTTCTTCTTCGTTCTTTTAATTTCATTTCGATTTATTACGGGTGTGTCCCTTCCTCGTTATATTGTGGGTCAATAAAGTTTTTGTCAATGAATAATAAGGTATATACGTGCCAATTTAATCCCAATCGTTTAGCCGTATTGGCGTGAAAGCGAAGCCAACATCGATACAAACTTTCGCATTCAAATATTTAATAGGAAAAATAAATAAAAGCTGCAGAACTATTTACGGTTATAAGTATAACGCGTGTAGGTACCTGTGTGCAGCCTGTGTGTCGAACTATCTAAACCAATAATGGAATTGTTTTTCCCCAATGAATTTGTCTTCCAAAGGTGACAGGTAAAATAAATAATTATATCTTTTTTTAAATATATATAGGGACAAATACCACTGATTGAGCTAGCCCAAAAGTAAGTTCGAGACTTGTGTTATGGGATACTAACTCAACGATACTATATTTTATAACAAATACATATATAGATAAACATCTAAGACCCATGACAATTTGAAAAAGGCCATTTTCCAACTTTGCTCTGACCGGGGATCGAACCCGGGATCTCTGGGTGGCGGACTAGCTTGGTGACCACTACGCCACGGAAGTCATCTTCTCCAAGTATTTACCTTTGCGAGCAGTAAATGCAGTTCCAATTCCACGAATCTCTTCCCGGGACACATCCTGCGGCCGCGGCCGAAAGGCGCCACCAGCGACGCGGCGTGGGGCTCCCGGTTGGCCAGCCACCTCTCTGGCAGGTACTCCTGTGCCCGCCAGAAGTTCTCCTCGCGACGACACGCTGCTCCCGTGTGGGCCAGCACGAATGTCTGGAACACGTGTTTTGAGATTAGAGGAATCTTTAAACGTTGGTGTGTGATACAAAACCGGCCAAGTGCGAGTTGAACTCGAGTGGATAGGGTTCCGTACTCAGAACACATACTCGAAGCAGAGATTTTTTGTTATAGGGACAAGTTACACTGATTAAGCAAGTCCCAAATCAAGTTTTAAACTTCTGGCAATAGGTATCGTAACGCTACTCCGATGATCCTTTTGCTATTCAAAACATGGCATAAAATTTGTTTTTTAAATGTTAGCTATAAATACTTCTTTTAATTTGCCATTCCTACTGATAGTATCATTTTATTAAATCGTTCATCACCCGTAGGCAAAGTTTCTTTGAACAGCTATAAAAACAAGGCGATATCCATAATAATGTCTCTTGCCTCTGGTTCAGACTTAATTGCCTCGATTTCATTAGTCGGTCGATTCTACGTCCATAACTGTCTTATATTTACGTATAGGTATCCTCTTGTGTATAGTTGGAACTACAGCCATTTTCGTTTGAATTAATTCATCTGCATTCATCATCATCGGGTCTTTTTTATTCTCTACTGCAGGAGCACGACCCACTGTACTGGACACTTTTGCAACGTGTTTGGTTTGCAGTGCAGGGCTAAGTATCTTTCTCGTCCCGCAAACCTTCGCATACTGAACGGAAAGGCGAGTGTATAGCCATTAACTGCTTCTTCTAATGAAAACCAGTGAATTCCAAGTAGTCCGGACTCACCCCAGCTGGTAGCACCTAAATATCGTCATGGACTTTGACAAGAAGAAGATAGGCGTGTCTTCTCCTGAAGTCTCTAATTAGGGCGCGCAGTATGTAGCAATGAATACCTCCCCAAAATTTGGTACTTTAAAAGTCCTGAGAACGAATTAGAACGTATTAATTAGTGTCCATGATAAGCACTATAACGGTTTTGTGAACGTTTATAGAACCCCAGTTAGACCCTAGTTTTATCACTGATTTATTGTATAAACAGTACATAAAGGCTCATAAGGTGATAAATCAGCGCTATAGTTGAAATGTAAAAGCGCCGCGAAACGCTTTATAAAACGAAAATAGTGCTGTCTGCAACGTTTATGTCACAAATTGGCACACTAAAAGTAACAAAAGCATGTTTTTAGTGCTAAGTTGCACCGTAAATGATTCCAGGAGATCTTTTTAATCACACTTGTTCTTGATGTGGTCGCGTGTCGTAAATGTTCCCCAAGATAACAATTAGATATTTGTATAAGTTAAACTTATCTCAATGTTGCTTAACGTAAAGGACATACTAAAAAACGTCCATGGACCATAATTCTGTCGTAACTTGCACTTGCGAAAACAATTGTATCGATAAAATCAATATGCTGATTTCAAATTTGACAATGCGCCCTCATAATTTTCGTGTTTTTAATTTAATTTAAATTAATAAATGTCACACATGTCCCGACTATGGCTGCTATAGTACACATTGGCTCTAACCGTGCCGCTAATATGCTATCATGACAGAAACAGAGGCCATATTTACACCGAAAACGGATTAGAGATATAATTGATACTAAAAAGCTAGTATAGATCAAAATAGTCCATTAATTATTCATTTCAGTGTTTTTATGTCACGCTTTAGTCCTGTAGCAGAAACACAAACTCACTTTTAGAGCTATTTAGAATTTAAGTTTTTAGCAACTGCACCAGGCGTCATTATGATACTATTGAGTACTATCTAAGAGTTTACATGACTTTTACAGAACTAGCTCTATAGCGATGTTGAGGTAGCTTTTATGTAGCTAAAACGTTACATAATGGTGGTGCAAGGTACTTTTATATTGCAGATTGATCCTGAAATAGTGTTTTTGATACTGCTACAATATTAGTACTGTAAAAGTTATCTTGACGCATTATTAGTGCAAAATAGATACATAAAGGGGTCAGTAGGGGCGGCTTAAGTTCTAAATAGTACCATTGTCGCTTTTTTCATATCTATTACAGTGCAACACTTAAGAAATTCTATTGCACGGTCCAGTAAGCGTTCTAAGAGCGAAATTAAGGAACTTAAATGCTCTGTAACCTATAGAACCAAAACGCACTGTTGTAAACCTTTATAGTACAAGCATTCCCATTCGTACTTTACCTTTATAGGCCTACTAAATCATTGTTTGGTGATAAAACGCCTTGGTTATAGAAGCTTTTGTTACCTCTGTTATTGATTGCATCTATTACAGCTTTTTACTACATTTTGCTTGTTGAGAACGGATTTTCAGCTATTATATGTCTTCTAGTTACTATTTAAAACAGTACAACGTTATATTTACCCCAGCCGGTAGTTTATGACCAGATATCGTCATGGGCGTCTCCAGAAGCCTTGCTAAGAATGGAGCAGTAGGAAGCAGTCTGAATGCCTCATTGGTTGCGGCTCTTACAGCTGGGGCGGCTGCCATCTCTTCTGCTCGCAACACCCCGCATTCTGGTAATTCTGAACGGATCTTTTGCTGCCAGTCTGGCCGTCCGCTCAGCAAATACAAGAGGAAGACTAAACTGTTCGCCAACTGTGAAAAATGTAAGAAGATTTACTGTTAGTTTTAATTGCTTTTTAAAAGTTTTAAAAACGTGTCATGTCAAGATCACTTCGATCTAGAACTTCTTAAATATTTTCTATTTACAAGTCAAACCTAACAACGCCAAAGTAGATCCAGTAACTTATATATAATCTGTGGTTCAGTTTAAGAAGAAAAAACTAATGATGTGCCTCTGCGACTTCTGGAAGAAGTGATTATATATATAGGTATACTCTTTGACTTCTGGGATAAGAGAAATCTGCAAAACAAATGCTATGCTGCTTTAGTGTTGCTTGCATATCAAAGTTTTTCAAAATTTTCAACGATAGCTCCTTTATCCCGTAGTTCCCAGTTTTACCGCTTGTCCTTTAGCCCTTCCATCCCGTTTAAAGTACTTACAGTTTCAATTCCGGCTGTGATGAAGTCAATGACTGCAGCTTTCTTGTCTCGCATGTCCAGAGCTGGATTCTCCAATATTTTCAGAAAGATATCTTGAGCTGTTCCACTTGTGCGCGACTTAGCTTCTTCCATTAGATCTGATACTATCCTGTCAAAAATTGTTGTTTATGTAGCATTCTGATTGAAGAAAAGGAACAGTATGTCTTCGAAACTAAACGACTGTTTCAATTGATCTTGAAGGAAGGACTAGGTATTCGTTACGTTCCGTTAAATTCGCAAATATTATTTAAAATACGTTAGTTAGGCAATAGGAGCCCAAATAGACTGTGGATGTAATTTGTAACGGATAATGGTAGGAAAGAAGTAGCAGGCAATGTGACTGGCGACAGAATAAGATGGAAATACTGGTATGCTGTGCCGACCACGTAACATATACTTAGGGGAATAAGTAAGGATAGGATTCCTATCAAGAGAGACTTTCAAAATTGAAACTTCGTCCTACACGACTCACGTGTGTATGGTCTCCTCGCTCCTGACAAAGGTTCGGTAAAGCTTGGTGGGCGCGAACTTCCACAGCGGCGCACCGTAGTAGGAGTCCCGCTGCGCCCTGAAGTGGGTCTTTACTGCCACCGCGAGGGTGGCAGCTCGGCCCGACATGCATCGCTCGAGGAAACCTAGCCGGGTACCCAGCATGAGCCCGCATACCGCTGGAAAATAGAGCACACACACATATTAACTTCGCTCTTGTTTGTACAGCAAATAACCCCGGATGTTCCCACTAATTTCTTAAAGATGCGAACATTTATTTGTTCTTTTACTTGTATCACGAAACTGTCTCTAGATCTAGACATATAACATTACAGGCCCAACAAATTTAAATACTTACGTCATACGATTGCGCGTATCCACAGATCATTAATATCTATGTAATACTAAATTTATTTAATAATGTCTTCTGTCGATAGATATACAGATCTGTACAGCACAGTTGCAAAATTATCACAGGCCCGAGGAGAAGCGCAGAAAGAATGAGAAATTGGGATGAAACGGAAGGCGAAAGCGGAACAAGGAGTGATCCTTGTCCCGCCTTCTGTTTCCGTATCAACGGAACTTACAAAAGATGTTTATTTGGATAAGTCATATTAGAGCCAAATCGAGATGGCATTAAAGAAACTATCGAAGCTGACTAACTTAGGACTGAGGCGTAATTTTTATGATTCAGATTAGATATATCTGTTAAACACATACCTACCACGTTTTCAACCGTGCAAACGCATTGGTGCGTTGCTAAATCGTAAAAAAAAGCTGCAGCAATAAAATTTTGCCAATTACTCATCTCCGTATGTTCTATTTCATATTAAAGCAAGTGGTCAAGGTAAGACAATTGTTGTAGAGCAGCTCAGTCCTTGGCATAATTAATTATCTATATATTGAAAATAGCAATCATATTCGTTAGGATCATCTCGATCATCGATCCCTCAGTGACATCACGACACGTTGACATAATGAACTGCCCCAATAACTTTAGTCTATTTTCTCATTTAAATTCATTAATGTCACAACGAATTAGTTTAATTTGGTAGGTACTCAGTCAAGAGTTCTTAATGAAGATTCTGCGTCATCCTGTTAAATTATTGCAGTTATTAAAGTATGCAATATGACGGGTATTCGACGTGACGTCTACGATAAGGGAATGTAGGTCAGCTATCTTAGAAATAGCTCCACAACGGTCGTACGCCGGAATGCACTTATAGATACTTATGTTGAAAGTACATTAGAAATGCATTATGTATGTTATCTTGATGGTCGGAAGTTGTCTCGTAAATAGCTAAATAGGTTACAGATGGTAGCAGGAAGACATCGCTATCTGTTTTTATGACAGTTGAGTAGACAAGATAGTACAAATAATTTTGCTGTCGCAAGTAACAAGATTTTGTTGTCAAGAGTGGCAGCAGGCTGCTATGGACAGGGATCTGTGGAAGAAGGAAGGGGAGGCCTTTGCCCAGCGGTGGGACACCCCAACAGGCTAGAAACAAAAAAAAGTAATTGTAGATATTTAAGTTCGTAGGCACGAAACAAAAAACTTAGAATGTACCAGCTGCTTTTCTATTAATAGGCTGTATTTGGTTATGTACATAAGTATACAATATGTAACAAAAATCCTGTCCGATCCTTGTAGAACCAACTCAGACCGTCAATATGAACAACTTTTCCTATGGGACCAATGCTTGAAACTCGAAGAAAAAATCAACATTTTCATACAAATTGCCGGACTGGCCGACCACTTTTGTAAGAAAATGCCGATTTTTTTTCGAGTTTTAAGCATAGGTCCCGTAGGTAGGTAAAAGTTGTTCACATTAACGGTCTGAGTTGCTCATACAAAGATCGGACAGGGTTTTTGTTCCATTTTGTAGATATAGAACTATTTTAGGACCTAAACAACCTACCTATCAGGTCGAGTACTACCTAGTACTTATTCTGTGCTATCAGGGTGTAACACATATAATTATACATATAAAAAAATTAAGCTTTATCCTTTTATCTGTTGCTAATTGTAATATTTTTAGAACACACCAGCGTACCCCCCCCCCACCCCGGTAAGCGAATTTAAGTCAATCCGCTCACACCTACATAAAATATCAAAAAAAAAATCCTGGGTAGCCAGTCTACCAAACCACTACTAAGCATCATGTAATGTATGAGTAACATTATTAAAAACTTTATTTAGTTATTTTTATTACTCTTCTAGACAAGTCTGACTAACAAAAACTGATACCACGAGTCAATCACACTCTTGTTTTCCCGATCTTTTGAACCGATTTAAGATAATTCATGACATAAGCGTTTTAATAGGATATGATTAAAACTTTTTTTGCGAGCCTGCCAATTCGGCGGAATCAAGGACAAGGTAATAAAGTCATAAATAATGTAATCGTGTTCGTATCAAAGTTATTGAGTATTTGTAAGTAAGTAACTGCTGTAAAAAATGCTTGAGTAAAAATAAATTTTGCCCAAGTAGGTAGTCGACACAATATGACAAGGACTAATATATTTTTCGTACCATTTGCTCAAAAAAGGCACATTCTATGGCACAAAAAGCGAACATAACAATAGTCATTATTAATCTGTTAAAAACAGGGAAAGAAAAATGTACTGAATTCCATTCAGGCTCTAGACCAAGAATGAAAACAGGGAAAGAAAATTGTACTGAATTTCATTCATCCTCTAGAGGGAGAATGTGGTTTAAGTTTGGAATACTTACCGAAATATAAACTGAACTGAATTCATTTCTATATTGTTAAGCGTAAAAAAATAACGATTTTGAATCGACAACATGTATCCGAGCAGTCAGTCTTAGAGCAGTCACTATGTCAGACTTTGATTTGAGATTAATTCGACTTATTGAATTATGCTGATCGCGCGACATACTTAATAATGAGGAGTCTTAGAGCAGTCAGTCAATGAGCTCGGACGTGCATATTTTTTAATAAGCAAAATAAACAATTACCGCGCATTCTTGACCTAGATTTTTATTTGCGTCACTAGTTTCCGTGTTTATAAAGTAACTTTTAGTGTAATGTTTTGTGTATTGTACAAATAATAAAATAAA
This sequence comes from Acrobasis suavella, assembly GCA_943193695.1. Lineage (NCBI taxonomy): Eukaryota > Metazoa > Arthropoda > Insecta > Lepidoptera > Pyralidae > Acrobasis > Acrobasis suavella. The sequence goes on from OW971928.1 coordinate 41,073,953, forward strand.
ATGGAGGACAGTCCCTTCAATCGGAGTGGGATGACACGCCGCAGCCCGCCGCCCACACCCGCCCGCGCTCCCGTGTCCCTGGAGGAAGAACCGCCAGAAATTAGATCCACGGCCGAGATCCAGTCCTGGATGAGCTCCATCGAACAGTGCCTTCAAGAAGTATGCGCTATTTCGGCTGAAGGAAAACTGAACTCGGACCAGAAATTAAGGATCAGCAATCTCTGCCGGAAAGTTGGTCATGGCACATCTCAGATGGCAGTTCAATATCAATCCATAAAGCAAAAAACCATTCAGTCCTATAGTACTATTCAAGCCCTTAAAGAAAAACTGGACCTATCGCAGCGCCTTCAAGACCTAAAAACAAGTATTGACGAGTCCTCCAAACCCTCTTCAGGAGCGTCCTCTTTCGCCGACATGGTGAAAAAGGGAGCAAATAATTTCGTCCAGCCTCCCAAAGTAAGTGCCGTAGCCATCTACCCTACGGATAAACGGAAAAGTAGCGAAGAGACTAAAACATTAGTTCAAAAAATTATTAGCCCTGTCCAGATGCAGCTACATGTACGAGGATTAAGGAAAACTAAAAATGGCGGAGTCATCATCAGCACCGAGAACAAGGCCGACGTTGAAAAACTGAAGCAGTCAGCGCAACTAAAGACCTCTGGCCTTACTGTGGATGAGCCGCATAAACGTAAACCCAGGATTGTAATTATTGGAGTTCCATCATCCATGCCGGAAACGGAAGTATTTTCTTGCATTTATGAACAAAATTTAGCCGACAAGTTAGCCGACTCAACTTTGGAAAGTTTCTTAGCATCTATCAAGTTAAGCCACAAGTCTGGAAAAAAGAATGCTGAGTCCTGTAATTTCGTGATAGAAGTCTCAGCGGACATACGTAGAGCCCTTATCACTAATGACAGAGTGTTCGTGAACTGGTCTTCTTGTCCGGTGAGAGACTTCACTCTGGTGACCAGGTGCTTCAAGTGCCAACAATATGGTCATGCGGCTAGAACATGCCGGGAGACGGTTAACACCTGTGGACACTGTGGTGTGGTAGGCCATGCCTTGGAGGAATGCATAAAGAAGGGAGACCCCCCAAAATGCGCGACATGCCTTTATTACAAAAAACCGTGCGACCATAAAACAGGTGACCAAATTTGTCCTGCGAAATTGATGGCCGAAAAAAGGTATATTAATTCTATAGATTATGACGGCGCCTAAGAGCGCCACTTATTAGTTTATTTTAGTACTTAATCTTCTACGTGTAAACTATTGATAAGTTAATTTCTGATTTAGACAATTTCTCTGTTTTAGAATCGAAAACTTGTGAAGTTGAATGCTGCAAACAATATCTATCTTCATTTAGTGACCCTTTAACATTCATAACACAAAATATTCAGAGTATATATAAAAACTTTGACGATTTTCACGTTCTTCTACATAGGCTCAACTTTGACTGTGACATAATCGTGTTAACTGAATGTTTTCTACAAAATCGTGGTAATCTACCCATCATACAAGGTTACAATATTTTTAACAGTTTAGATAATTTCAATAAAAACGGCGGGGTTGTAGTTTACACTCGGAACACATTGGATGTCATTGTAGAAGAACCAATTATATTAGACTGTAATCGGCTACTTATAAAAATCGGAACAGATATTGCAATATTAGCCATTTACCGTTCCCCTTCTCATACAAACGCCAGTATTTTCTCAGTGTCTTTAAATGAAACACTGCAAAAGTTATCCTCTTTCAAACACATAGTTATTATAGGAGACATTAACATCAATATTCGCCCGGAGAATAACGATTCAGATGCCTTGGAGTACCTTAATATTTGTGCTTTCCACGGCTTACTCCCTGCACATACGTTTATCACGCGACCCAAAAGCGGTACTTGTTTGGATCATATCATGGTAAAAACTAACTTTCAATCATTAACATTAGTACCTAACTCGAGCATAACCGATCATAGAGCTGCCCTACTAACATTAAATCGTAAATCAAACTTTTGTCAAACGCAAATTAATACTAAAATAGATTACAATAAACTTGAAGGTTACTTATGCAACATTAATTTTGACCTGGTTTATAATAACGCTGATGCGAATACTTGTATGTCATACTTGATACAAACGGTTCGGCAAGCTATAATAAGTAGTACAACAAGAAAATATTTAAATAATAAAAATCGAAACATTAAGCCCTGGATTTCCCCAGGGCTCATTCGTTGTATGAGACATAGGGATAAATTACACAAAAAAGCAAACAGCAATCCGGAAAATTTTGTATTACAGTTATCATATAAACGCTATCGTAATTTTTGCAATAACCTACTTAGAAAAATCAAGTGCAACTACGAAAAAAATGAATTATTAAAAGCCGGTGGCAACAATAAAAAAATATGGCAGACTATAAAGCAGGTCACATGTACTACAAAAAAGCATGAGTCATCTTCTAGTTTATTACAAGTGCACGCGTCACAGATGACCTCTGCAAACATTGCAAATTCGTACTTTGTAAATATAGGTAAAAATTTAGCAGAAAAAGTAAAAAAGCAGTTGCCTTCAAGTTCGATTCCCTGCTGTTCTCTCAATTCATTTGTGTTACTAGACACGGATGAAACTGAAGTGGAAGCTATTATTACGAGCTTGAAGGATACCTGTACCACTGGTTGGGACAATATATCTAATCATATACTTAAACATTTCAAACATATACTGGTCCGCCCATTAACCCATATTTTTAAAAAATGCCTGAGTGAGGGTATATTCCCTAAATGTTTAAAAAAAGCCGTCGTAGTTCCTATTTATAAATCCGGTGACAAAGAGCAAGTTTCAAACTATAGACCTATTTCATTATTGCCTTCGATATCAAAAATATTAGAGAAAATTATAAACAAAAGGCTTATTCCTTATTTGGAAAAGTACAATTTAGTATCGGAAGTGCAGTATGGTTTTAGGTCTAAGTTATCATCAGCGGATGCTGTTCATAGTCTAACCGATTATTTAGTACAGGAACTCGATAGTGGGAAACAAACAATTGGAATATTCCTTGACCTTGCAAAAGCATTTGACACAATTTCCATTCCCATTTTATTGCACAAGCTAGAAAACATAGGGATAAGAGGAAATGAGCTTAAACTTTTTGCAAATTATTTGGAAGAACGTACTCAGTGCGTCAAAATAGACAATATCATTAGTTCTGACCAAAAAATTAGCTGTTTTGGAGTTCCCCAGGGAAGTATCTTAGGCCCTACCTTGTTTTTAATTTACATCAACGACCTATGTAATCTGAATCTACAAGGGGGGAAAATAATTTCGTATGCCGACGACACAGCTCTTTTATTTTCTGCTAACTCAGTTGATGAAGTCTTTAAACTTGCGCAACAAGGTTTTAATGTTGTAAATAAATGGCTTCAGCAGCATCTACTAACTTTAAACACTGAAAAGACGAATTTTATTCAGTTTTCCATGCGCCATTTGCACTCATCTCATTTTAACACAAAAATGTATGCACATCACTGCACAAACCCTGCAACTAACACGTGTCAGTGCCCAGTTATTTCTAGCACCGACAAAACAAAATATTTGGGTATTGTACTTGACAAAACACTTTCTTTCAAGCATCACATTGAAATCTTAAATGGCAGAATCCGTAAGTTAATATTTGTCTTCAAAAAATTACGCTCTATTGCGGACTCAAAAACAATCAGGCAAGTTTATTTTGCCCTTTGTCAGTCAGTATTAACTTATTGTATTACGTCATGGGGTGGCACAGCTAAAACATCCCTACTAACTATTGAAAGAGCTCAGCGAGCCATTCTTAAGGTGTCTACTTTCCGCCCTTTCCTTTTTCCCACAGACCTGCTCTATCAATCCTGTAAGGTATTAACAGTTAGACAATTATTTATATTAAGCACAATCCTCAAACAGCACGCCGCACTGCCATTCAGCACTCAACTAACGAACAAAAGACGGAAAGATATTGTTTGCACAAATAATGTTCAAACAAAGCACGCCTTCTCCTCTCGATTTTTTCTATTCCTTGGCCCACTTCTCTACAATAGACTTAATAAAAAACTAGGTTTTCATCCCCTCACTTATAGTACAACTAAGAAAATTCTTCAAGAAGCCCTACTTAATATGTCTTACGAAGAAACAGAGGAATTGCTAATGGTTTTAAAATAATACTTAAGCGTTTCGTTTGTTTATAATAGGTATATATTTTTTTTATATTTTCTTTTTATTTTTTCCTAACGTTTTTAATATCATTGTAAGTGTAATTGTTTATTAAGTTTATTATGAGCATATAATACGTGTAACGCCTGAAATACAGGATGATTTTCATCCTAGCTCAGGTACCTTTAGATTATAATATATATCCTTAATGTATCAATAATGTGTTCCTTTTAAAATGTCTAGCACCTAATTATTTGAATAAAGATTTTATTATTATTATTATTATTATCCGCAAAGTCCACAAAACCACTTAAATTTCATTTAATAAAAAACTAAATCAAGTCATGTCATTGTTTGTTTACACCAACTGTTTAGTTTTCCAAAAAGAAAAAGCAAAGGGTTATTTGTGTCTCACACATACAGCCAAGTTTTCTGCGTACCTAAATTTATTTACAACGTAAAACATTTTGTATCTTTTATGTGAATGGATAAAAATTAATTAAAATATATCTTTTAATAAATGCTTGTCTCTTGATATTATTGTCTTTATTTTTTCGCAAATGGTACGAAAATTAGAGTATTTTCCTCGGTGATAAAGCTGTCTTTGTCTTGGGTGAACTTAAATCCGTCGCTACACTCAGGACTCGTCCTAAATCCCTCGCTTCACTCGTGATTTAAGTATTTAACACCCTCGCTCCGCTCGGGAGTAAACCTCGAGTCCTTCGTTGCGCTCACGATTTAAGTCGTCACCCGCGACAGAAGACACTGATTTATCCCCTTGGTTAATAATCTACTATATAAGTAAATATATAGGCTCAAAAAATATAGATGTTACCTACTTTAGGTAACTATGTAGGTAGGTACTCAATTCTTAACTTATTATTTTACCTGGACGATAAAATAGAAAATATATTATATATGAGTTTGCATGCATACAGCATACCTGGACATGTCCCTGTCTAGACCAAGATAAAAACAACTCGACGGTTGCTAAAATAACTTTATTAACTTGTAGGTACCTGTCCGTATTCTTTTATTTTTCGTCAAGAACTCCAGGAAGGAACAGGGAACAGGTATGTCTGCTTCACACATGTGACCTTAAACATTTCCGTTAGCCTTGATACAAACTAACCCTACGATCGCCATGGCGACTACGCCGCAAGATTAGGAAGGTACTTAGATAATTTGGTATAATTATTTAAGAAAGTGATATAACAGAGTCAAAGCAAAATGGAAAACACTTACATGTTTGTTTCTTTATACCATTCCTCCTCTAAAAAGTTTATTTTATTTACTGAAAACAGTGAATAAAAATTACTCTTGATCTTAGTAATTGTTCCAATTTCAATTTGCATTTTCATTGATGTAACCTTCCTTTTTTTCTTTAAATGTCTATTTTTGCTTTAATCTTTCTTTTTCTCATAGTCATGGTATTATAAAGGAAACGGATTTAGTCGAGGGCCATGAATCACACACGTCGCTTAGGACTCTAACACTTGAATCATCGAATTAAATCCGTCTTTTATTCACAAATTGCATAATATACTATTTCCACTTAGATGGCTAAAAGCAAGAAAAAAGATAAAGAAACAAGTTTCAATCCCTACTTGATCGTATCGTACTGCTTGCATATTTTCTTTCATGTAACGTATGACATGTAGAATGGAAAATATCGAGAAGTATATTCACATAATGCTACCAGCCTGTCTCGTAAGACGAGATGACAATTTCTGCATACGTCACTGGAAAAAAAAGATGATAACACACTCACTCTCCTTATTAGCCTTCTTATCATTTGAGAGCTTGCTGTTGTTCAAAATTCAAAACTTAAATGTTAATTGAATAATTAGACCTAAACAGGCACTTCTACACATCAAAAAGTATAATTTACATTACGTGAAGTGTACATTAAACTTTAATTTATTTTAAAAAAGGCTAGATAATAGCGCTTCGCAACGACCACTGTTGAGAAGAAACACCGATAGAAACTCATTTTCACAGTCGGTTGATATGCCTTCTGCCATCTTTTGACGTCCTGGTAACTTACCTGGAAGCTTACTCCTAAATTTTCTTTATTTGTTGCTCGTTTATAAACTTGGTTATTATCTTCGGTCTCATCTAAATACGACACCAAAAGAAAAATATGTCAAAGTTAACTCACACTCCAAGCCCATCCTGTTGGTGAGTTGGTCGAAGCCGTTGACAGTACCGTCTGGCTTGCGACAGGACTGCAAGAGGGTGAGGAAGTCGTCGCAGATGTTGTTCAGCTCCGGAAGGAAGTTCTGCATTGTGTGCGGACTGGTCAGTTCGGCAGTCAGGTGGCGGCGGAGGTGGTGCCATTTATCGCCTTGTCTGAAGACAGTTACAGTAACTATGACAATGATACTTGAGTCAGGGCCAGATTTAAGCATAGGCTTCATAGGCTGCAGTCTAGGGGCCCGCACCACAAGGGGGTCGCCCTGTTTTTATACTACTATTATAAGTAGGCAAACGGGCATGCGGCATGCTGATGAAAAAAAGACAATTAAAAACGATTCATAGAAATTAGGTATTTTTTTTAATGTTATAGGGCGGCAAACGAACAAGCGGGTCACCTGATGGTAAGTAATCACCGCTGCCTATGGACAACTGCAACACCAGGGGTGTAACAGAAGCGTTGCCGGCCTTTCGGGAAGATAAAGACTCGTTTTTTGAAGGTTTTAATTTCGTATCGGTCCGATAGTCCGAAGTTGATTCCACAGTTCGGTCGTACATGGTATGTACTATATGATAATCCCAACATCATTATATTTAGTATTAAAAAAACAATTATTCGCATTCGCATATGCAAATGGTTCACATCGTTTTAAATATTCGCATCGACATTCGCATTCGCATCGATATTCGCATTTGCATATCAATCCGAATGTTAATGCGAATGTGTGCAGGTCATTACATGCCCATCGCCAAGAAAAGTGAAATATGGCGACTTTTTTCGCCTAGATAATAATAATTATTAATTATTGTGTAATACGACGTGGAAAGGACATACCCGTAATAAATCGAACAACAAGATATACTAGATCACTATAGTAGGTACAATAAAACAGAAAAAAACAGCCAAAAGACCAAAAAAGAATTCTACTTTCCCACACAATTTGCCCGGGAGGCTGCACACTTTACGAGGTATAGAAGTGCCGAATTTTTTTTTTGTTTTGTGGCTGTTACATACTATTGTGATCAAGTATAGCCCGTGGTTTAATTTATTATGATACTATGTCCCTTCCACATTGTATATGTTTTTTGTAAAACTTGATGTCTACATTCGCATTCGCACATTCGCAGCCTAAATATTCGGATTCACATTCGCGTAGTTTCAATGTAGAAAATTTGACATTCCTAACATCCCTCATTTTAACAGTCTTTTTGACCGACTTCCAAAACAAGAAGAACACTACTCAATTCGACTCTATATTTGTTTAAGTTTTTTTTATATGATATGATATATGTCTTGCTCAATTGTATAGACGGGGGGCCCGCATCATAGACTGTGCCTAGGGATCCATAGTTCTTTAATCCGGCCCTGACTTGAGTAATGATGACATCAGAGATTTTCCATCAGATTGTTATCAGAGAAGAGGAACTCTCGACGTGAGGAATTCGATAAAGACTAAAACGTATAGTCCAATAATAGAATTTGGAAAGAAAGAGGAGAGGTTTTTATCTAGTAGTAGACAAACAAGACTGATCCTTTTTGATCCAAGTTAAAAATGTTTTAAGTTTTTTTTAGCTAATAGATACCAGCTAGTATAGTTAATAAAGCTGATATCGTGTTACAACGAGCGTAAGATATAATCGGACCCCAACTTGTAAGCTAAAAAAACCTATTGATATTTCATTCTCACTTCGCACACAGGAAATGTCTCGTCAAGCCTGCATAGTACAAAAACTTGCTTGTTCTGCGCCCGCGCCGGTTTGCCGAAATATACGTGACCGGTTAACATAGATCCTTGTCAAATTGTCCGCATGACGACTTGTTATTATATTGCTTTTTTATTGCCTCTAGCTTCAGGGATTGTTATCTCTTCCCTAAATCGTATCTGGAAGTATAGCAATTTACATCGTTGAAGAGGTGCAGCTATTTGTAAATTATAACAAAGATATTTATATAACTAGATTACTAGCGCCTGGAAGATTACTATTCATGTAAAGTTCAATTACTTACCATCAGGGAACAGTCATTCAAATGGACGGACTAAGTCAGCCCTTCAAATATTTGTCCACCATAAAAGATCCGGTTTATAAATTATAAGTACGTATCCCGAAAGAAACATCAACGTCTCAGAATACAATTCTGATTGTGAATTGTGATGAATGAAAAAAATCTTCATTATAACAAACTAAATATTTAACCTAAAAGCAAATTAGCAAGAAAATAGTAAGTAATTTCCTCACCGTCTGCGGGCCAACTGCCTAACGACGAATTAAACGATTCTTCTATCGCACATTAAGTCGATAATTTGTAGACAATTGACGTGCCCCACGGTTTTATTTTAGTCTAGTCTATGCATATGTTTATAATTCCCACGACTGTATCTATTTTATTATTTTTTGGTTTTTAGTACATTTATCTTAAACATTGCAATGTATGTTTAACATAAAACCGTTTAACTTAAAAAGTTTTTTTACCTATTTTTATTATAGTTCGACGTCGAGCTATCTGTGGCTAATCAAGAACTCTATTGATATTGATCGTAAGTGCATACTTAGTAAAATAAATTATGCCTGCACCTTGAAGAAAACTGCTGTAGGTAATTCAGATAAAACGACTTCAAGTATAAATTATTATAATACTTACGTTATGATATGTTATGTAATATGTTACAATGTGTACCAAAAAAAAAATACACACATAAAAGATATTAAAATGTACTACGGGCGGTCTTATCGCTAAATACAATTTTTAAACAATTATATATTAACTGTATAAAACAGAAAGCAACACGTGAACACCTAAACGACTAAGTCGAAGCGCATTCCAGAGCGGATGACAATATATGGCCGCCCCGTCCGCTCGCCCGATTAGGCCGCGGTTGATAACAACTGTGTGTGCCTCGTACCACGCAAACAGCCAAAGCGGGAGGCCAGCGACGGCCGCCATATAATTTTCGAGTCTGCAACTCGGAGGTACCTTTGATCCCCGGCCAGGGCAAGTTAGGAAAATAGCCTTTTTGAAATTGTCCTGGGCCTTGGGTGTTGTTTACCAATAGATACTTGTATGTATTTATCATAAACTAATAGTATCGCTGAATTAGTATCCCATAACACAAATTTAAAAAACCTAACTTTGGGGCTAGCTATATCAGTGTGATTTGTCCCTATACATTTATTTAATCATTCTAAAATGTTAGTATGGTTGATATAAATGAACGCAATTATATCAAAACAATTTAAAGTATGCTAATGACTTGATACACAACCGTGTGACTGACCACTTAAGCACCGCTTGTATCAGCCACAGAATTAATTTAAGTAGGTACTAGGCGCCAACATTTCGCTACCTGAGACTGAAACCGGGTCACCACGGTCATGGTGACACCGAGGGGGGGGGGCAAGGGGGGGGCAGCGCCCCCCCCCCCTGGATTTTGTTAACGTCCCTACTCGCTTTCTACTTTTGTCGATAAAAGTTAAGAAAAACAACTTTCATACAATATACAACTTTTAACTAGTTTAATTGGCAGGCAAATTAAAAAAAAAAAGATTTTTAGCATTCACCCCCAATAACTTTTGAACGACTGAACCGATTTTTTGGAACCGAAGAACCACCACAAGGAAACTTGCTTTCACGTAAAATAAATCAAATTGACTTCGGTTTATTTGTTCGAGAGCTACGATGCCACAGACAGACAGACAGTCAGATTCATAAAAACGTGGCTAAGATCGACCATGATCGAAGATAGATTAAGGTTGAACGAGTCGATACTTTTTCTATACAAATTTCGTTCGAAACAAACGAGACGCAAGTTGCGTCGCGTAACAGCGCAAGTTGCGCCGCGCAACTCGCGCTCCGTGTGGCCGCTTTACCCGCGCAAAATGCGCTAAGTACATAATGACGCACACAGATTATTTGGTCAATTTAGCTGGCTAAAAGACAATATTGTCTTAGTGGATTGTCCTGTCAATGACGTTGTCTGAATAAAGACAATCACTGTCATAGTAGATTTTTCTGTCAATGGCTTCGTATGAATGAAAATAATCATTGTCTGAGTGGATTGTCCTATCAATGGCTTTGTCTGAATTAAGACAATCATTATCTTAGTGGCTTATCCTGCCTATGGCTTCGTTTGAATATAGACAATAAATTGGCTTAGTGGTTTGTCATGTCAATGGCGTTGTATGAATGAAGACAATCATTGTCTAACTGGGTTCCACTAAGACAATTAACTGTTTAAGAAGGCTGTCCTATCAATGGCTTTGCCAGAATGAAGACAATCATTGTCTTAATGGAACCAAGTGCGAGATGGACTCGAGCACAAAGAGTTCCGTACCATTAATCTATAAAATATCACCTTTGTTGTATGGGAGCCCACTGAAATATTTATTTTATTCTGTTTTTAGTCATAGCGGCAATAGAAATACATTATCTGTGAAAATTTCAACTGTCTATCTATCACCCGTGCTATCACGCACGGTTAATAAGATCCTGCCTGGTGACAGATAGACAGACGGACGGACAGACGGACAGCGATGTCTTAGTAATACGGACCCTATTACTAAGACTCCGCTGTCCGTCTGGTACCTTTTATTGAATTTGTATGAACTTTTCCGAGTACATTTTTTATAAGTTGGTCGCTTATAACTTTTTAATTTCTAAACCCTACTTAGCTCTGATATTTTTTCCTTCAAACTTCGTTATAATTATATACAACTACTGTTAATTTTTTCACATGTCCATATATAACCGTTTAATAGATAGAGGGCGGGGGACACTTACTCTAATAAAAATTTGCATAATAAAACCAAATATTTCAAAAACGGATTCCGTAATCAAAAAATGAATTTTACATGCTTACAATATTTTTAAAATCCCTTTTCAACAATAACCCACACGTTGGTTTGGTCAAGTAATGTGCTTTTATGGGAGCTAACGAATTTTTTTTGTTCCCAGCATTTTATTTTACCACTTTTTTGGCATGATTAATATACATACCTATACCAAACTACAGCTTTCTAGTACTTATAGTCTCTGAGTAAAACCGCGGATGGACAGACAGACATGACGAAACTATATTGTTTACAATGGAACCCTAAAAACCGGGCAAGTGCGAGTTGAACCCTCCTCGGGTTCTGTACAATACCATAAATTTTCTGTAAGTAAACGTATTTTAAACTTACCACTTCATTTTCAATAGATAGAATTTTTTTATTATTTGTTTTGTAATCTACAAGCAATGAACTATATTTTGTACTTTTTTCAAAATTTTAGGATCAGTTATTTCGGAGATCGGGGGCAAATGGTAAATTTTCGTCTTTTTTCATGAATAAAATCAAAACTATTTATTTTACAATAATAGAAAAAATATATTTGAGATCCTAATTACGAGACCTTTTATTTGTATATAACACAGTAAGGTTTGTAAAACTTATTTTTGAAGTGAAAACTTCTTTAGCGGCGTTGTACACTATTTTTGGTATGGGTAAAAAATGTTAAACTCGCGTCAGAGCGTCAGGACACGTGACTTGATCGAAAAATCGTAAGACGCGCGGCGCGGCGTAGGAGAGAAATTATTCCTCTCTCTTTCTACGGCGCGGCGAAAATGTATGCAGGCGCCTGCTGTTTCGTTTAGGCGGCGCAGGGCGCTTGCGCTTCGTGTGTTTAAGTTACAGCTTGCCACGCGCATCCATGGAAATGCACAACGTTAATATTCAAGTTTTCACTTCTGCCGGCACTCCCGGAGTGCAACCCGTCGTTTTTTTTTATTTCCTTATTTGTCCCTCGAAAATTACCCTTATTTAAAAAAACACGACGGACGGTTTTTGTTCAACTTATTTGTGTCGCATTGTAAGTAGAGTTTGAATCGCCGCCTCGCCGGTGATTACACAATCTTTACTCGCATCCTAAATCGTACGCCATTTTTGAAAAGCGGAGTCTAAACGATTGCTTTTTCCATACAAATAACCTATCGTTTAGCGACTCCACGTTTGAAAAATGGCACCAAAGATGACTGATTAATTGATGATGATGTGATGTGATGATAAAATAAGCAAAAATAACGAATATTTGATGGTTCATAACTTTTTAATGGCTTTTATAATTATTTAACTATTCTGTATCTGTACAGACAAAATGTATAATGACACAAAACGATATCATGTTAAACTTTGCATGTACTGTATGTGTCAAACAGTAAAGGAAATCCCCTCCGAAATTTGTATAGAAAAAGTATCGACTAGTTCACACTTAAAATTGGATAGTGTGACACGAGGCAAGAGCGAGAAAGAAGTAAAACCGCTTTACTTCTTTCTCGCTCTTGCCTCGTGTTATGCCCCACACAGTGGTTTGGAAATCGGATTGCGTACACATAGAAATGAAATTTTGGTTTTTGTTTGGATTCTTTACTGATTCAACTGATGTATTCCACTAAGGCCACCTATCTGAATGGCACCTAGACCATTCCACATAGGACCTAATATTCGCAGGTGTTTTTGATGGACTTTTTATTTTTACATTTTTGTACAAGAAGAGCACAGCAGATGCAAAATGCCAATATTTTTCATCATCATCATCATATCAGCCACAGGAAGTCCACTGCTGGACATAGGCCTCCCCCAAGGATTTCCAAAACGACCGATCGGAAGCGGCCTGCATCCAGCGCCTCCCTGCAACCTTGCTCAGGTCATCTGACCATCTAGCAGGTGGGTGTCCTACGCTGCGCTTGCCAATATTTTTACTCGTTATGAATAAAATGTAGGTACTAATATATTTTTAATTTTTTCTTTAAATGACACCTACTTAGTCACAATTCTCTTGTACGAAGTACATATGCGTAATTCGTATGGCCTTTGTTCTGAAGGCCTCGGGCTTTGTTTATCCCGAATGTTATAAAGACGTGTTAATATGTCTGAATGTATACGTAATTAATTAACGTTTTAGTGAATTATATTGCTTTTATTCATAACTAGCTGTAACACGCGACTTCGTCCGCGTAGATGTCGAAATTGGTTCTAATATGATCTTTAATTGGTTTTTTACGTCCCGTTCCCGTCATTTGCTAGAGCAAAAGAGAACAAATGATCTATTTGTCTCAATTTTTTTGTCTTTCACTCAAAAAATGAAGTTTCATAATAATATAAATTTGCAACCCCTAATGCGCCCCAGGGGATGCAATTTTTAAAATGTAATTTATGTATTGTTATTTTTTATTGACCAATAATTCAAAAATGTCATGTCTCGTTTCAAAAATGACGAAGATTCATATAAATTACAACCCCTATTTCACCCCTATAGGGATGTAATTTTCAAAATCTAATAAATGTAATTCGACTATTATTTTCTACTAACTACTAAAATAAATTAAAAATTTCGTGTGTCTCACTTTAAAATTACGAAGTTCCATACAAACTGGCAACCCCTATTTCACCCCCTTAGGGATGGAATTTCAAAAAATTATTTATTAGTGGGCGTCTCCTAGTCACACTCTACCTTCCTGCCAAATTTGATCTTCATTAGCTAGGTAGTTTTCGAGATTTCATGATGAGTGAGTGAATGAGTAATTTTCGCTTTTATATATATATAGATAAAAATTAAAATATTTAAATCCCATCACTAGGCTGCTGATGTATAAATACACTTCGTGCTCAAAAGTAGGTGCCCTTCGTAGAATAGACTAAGTTTCATTCGCGCAGATGCCATTCAGACGGGTGCCCTAAGTGGAATACCTCATTCAACTTTTATACTTTATTAAACTTCCATGGTGCTTATTATAAATTACGAGAAAAAAAATGTAACGGTATTCATCGGGTCCATGGTGCTTATTATAAATTACGAGAAAAAAAATGTAACGGTACCCAACATAATGAGTAAGCAATACTTTATTGTAGATCAAAAATAAAAATAGTTAAAATGTAGCATGGGCGGTCAGATCGCTAAAAGCAAATTTCTTCCAGACAACCGATGCATGGAGAGAATATGGTGAAATGCCTCCATTTTTGAAAGACAAGTCCCATAGACAAGGTCGGTTTTGTATTTCAAAAATAAGTTTTTCAAAACATTTTTGTCCCGCTTTTTAACACTACGCTACCTCTGTGCAGGCGCGTGCGAGCACGCGTAACGCAGCGCAAGTTGCGTTGAGGCGCAACTTGCGCGTCGTGTGAACGATTGGTAGAAATTGTATGAAATGCTATGTAAGCGCGTAACGCGACGCAAGTTGCGCGACGCAACTTGCGTCCCGTCAGGTCCGGCACTTAGTGCCGCAACAGACGGGACGCAAGTTGCGTCGCGTAACAGCTAGAGATGGGCAGTGGATAGTACTCAATCTACCTATTTGAGTATTTAGTCACTAGATTTAATAAATAGAGTAAATAGAGCGTGCTCATGTATTGATATCGCATTTGATGTCTGTTTACTTATTTTTACGTAAAATTACGTCTATGCACACCTCCCACCAAAAAATTATAATTAGTCAAAGAAGTCTACTTTCAGTGTATTATTAGTATGGTATTTTCATATAATTTAGCGTCGCATATAACGTTCACCTACATTTTAAGCATATTATGGCGTACGCACACACTTTCCGACAAGAATTGCAAGTGTATACTAGATTTAAGTTTCAAAAGTGTTATGAAAACATGAAATAATGAATATGAATAAAAATATGAGTCGCAACTCATATAAATCAATCTACTCACCAAATGGATAAATAAAGATATTTATCGGGTATGTACTCAATACTCAAATGGGTTGATTGAGTATTTATGTATCGCCCATCACTAGCTGTTACGCGGCGCAAGTTGCGCCGCGTCTGTTACGGCCCTTAGTTCCAAAGATTAACATGTTACATGATATCGTTTTGTCTCATTATAAATTTTGTCTGTTTGGATACAGAAAAGTAATATAAAAAGCCAAAAAAATTATGATCCATCAAAGATTCCTTTTTTTTACTTATTTTAACACAACTTTCGGCGTAAATAAGTATTAAAAGAAGTGTAAAATCTCCAAAACAAAGTCGGCACCGATACGGCTTAGATATCGAAAATATAAACTTTATTTGTAATTGATAAACGCAGGAGTTTTTGCATAAAACCATTTTTCCCAAAGGACTTTTCATACGTATTTTTTTATTACGCGTTTGGTTAACTATGAATTATCGTGCATTTCACCTCACTGCTTCGCCCGAACACAATGTTAGGTGAGATAGCATGCTTTTATGCCGCGCCCACCTGTGAATTTCGCGCCCGCGACTAGTTCAACCTTAAATGGGTTTTTATATATGCACAGTGTACACAGAAAATTTGTAAATGGTATGGGCGATTTTTTCATGGGGGTATATCCCATTTGTCACCACTGGGGGCGACCACCACTGGTGGCAGACGGGACAATTTTTATGTACACGTGTGCCAGATGCCACCACTGACGACGCCCCCACTGGTGGCGAATGGCAAACTCTGGGTTCGATTCCCATTCGCCTCCAGTGCTGTAAATGATCTGTGAAATATAAAAAAAGGTTGAAACTAAATAATAAATGAATATCTCGCAACAAAAAAATAACCTCGATATGTAACAAAAATTGGTAGTTTAATTTAATATATAATTTTTTTTATTGAGAATAGTCATGAATTTTATGAATCAGGCATTTTTTTTCTTTAGGTGGTACATAAAAATTATCCCGTCTGTCACCAGTGGTGATCGCCCCTAGTGGTGGCAAATGGGATATACCCTTTCGGAAGACACACCATAAACTGTTTCGCTGAAGACCGTTGAAAGTTACTTTTTAAATAGCTATTGGTTAATTTAAAAAAATATTTAAAAATCCTATTTAATTTGTTTTTTTGTTTGATTAGATGCTTAGAAAAAACCTGATTTGCCCCCCCCCCCTGGTCCAAAACCTGGGTACGCCCATGACCACGGTCATTGTCATACGTGGAGGGAGTCCCATTCATTTTATTTAACGACACATGATAGGCTCGTCATACGCAATGTGTAATGGGAAATTTTAGATATTATACAATATGTCACAAAAACCCTGTCCGATCCTTGTAGGTACACTTCAACTTTTCCTATAGGACCAATGCTAAACTCGAAAAAAAACATCGACATTTTCATACGAATTGCCGGGCCGGTCGAACACTTTCGTATGAAATTGTCGATTTTTTTCGAGTTTCAAGCATTGGTCCTATAGGAAAAGTTGAGGTATTCCGGACAGGGTTTTTGTTACATATTGTATATAGTTTATGGAGATGATTTTACAGGATTTATATCTTGATTGATAAATATATATTTTTTTGTTAATAAAAATGCATCTCTCCATTCAGCATGTTATCTCAAAATGGTCCTATTAATTTTAACGACAGAAATTACCCGTGTGATACTATAAAGGAAACTTTTATTAATAAATAATTAAATTATAAAGATGATTTAACAAAATTCATCTCTTGCCTCAAGAAATAATAAAATCCAAATGGGAAAGAAAATCGATCTTTACACAGTGCTACATATTATTTTAAACTCTAGTATACGGGAAGGTGAATAAAACTCCCAGTGTCTGATAAGGGTTAGATTTATCTTAGTAGGTCTACTTCGGGTAGGGCTCGATATTGAACGTTTGCGTTTTTGACAATGAGTTCAATTAACATTAGTTATAACTTTGCAATTTTTATAACAATGCACTATAAAGTGCATGATACATAATGTATGCATTCAGACGGGCAGTTGTTTGCAAGTGTAGTGCGTGAGTGGAGCGACTTCTGTAAAATGGGTTTTGTCCAGACCTTGTAAAACAGATTGAAAATCGTACAAACTAAGGGTTCTAACAGTATGCCCGCAACCTTCGTGTGACTTCGCACACAGGTGTCGCTAACTGTTGCAGGCATAGTCGCCCGTATGTCAAAGCCCTAACAAAAAGACTTACTCATTGACAAGTCCCGTAGAGGCGTATCTGTCAGGTCTGCTTCTTCTGTAAACCTGCACGATCTCTGTGGGGGGTCGATAGGGCCTCTTTGCCGGAGTCCGTAGCACTGCCTCCAAGGCCTCGCGCTCCGCTATGGACACGACGGCGGCGCCTCCGGGCATGCTCTCCACGAACACCGGCCCGTATCGCCTTAACATGTCTGCGTGAAAATCTCTCATTGTGACACAGTGAGGGTGAATGTGCTTAGTCTCTAAGGGAACTTTTTAAAGGCACAAATCCCTTCGCAATTCATCTATGCGAACATTATGTGCGTGCGTCAGAATATATATTCATCATCATCATCATCATCATCATCATCATTTCAGCCGCATAACGTCCACTGCTGGACATAAGCCTCTCCCAAGGATTTCCAAAATGAGCGATCAAGAGCGGCCTGCATTCAGCGCTTTCCAGTGGCCTTGTTCAGGTCGTCTGACCACCTTATGGGTGGGTGCCCTATGCTTGGCTTGCCAGTAATGGCAATATACATTCATATAAGAAAAAATATGATATTCATAGTATTTACACTAGAAATAAAAATAAATTAGCTATCTCAGCTTTTCGGTTAGAAAAAAAAAACAAAAAATCTTTTGTGGACCTCAGCTTGCGCCTCTATAATAAAATTCGAGATAATTTAGTAGCGTTACCATAATCTAAGTTTAAGACTGCTGTTAACAATCATTTATCATCATCTGATCAAAATTCTGGAAAATGGTTGACTGCATTTGATTGTATTATTTAGATGTATATATAATACTGAGCTTAAGTATAAATCTATATTGTTACTGAAACATAGCCCATCAGGCTGGGTAGGGACCAATACTGAACTGGGTTTCTTTCGGCGTAATCTTCCCAGCAGTGGTCCTTATGAAACGCTAGTAGGTTTAAGCTCTTGCACTAAAACAATATTTAAAAAAATTACCTTCTTCTATAAGAGATAAATTTATCCTACATAGAATAAAAATTATTGACTTTGACTTTGACTTAGTAGCTATGATTGACACACTACAATTGATGCTACGCATCATTATGGGTAGCCATCATAGGTTTATCTCATAGTATGCTTCTCTCACAATGCGTGATATGACGCTATAAAGTGTACGCATTCAGTAGATTTAATGTATAAACATTGACAGTCTTAGGAGTAAGAACGTGGTGGGAAATGCTCGCAATCTCTTTGCTTATACGAAATGTTCTAATGAACTACTCAACCACCGCTTCGAGTAAGCTATTAAGTTATTTCTCAAAATATATTTCTGGGTGAAATTTCCGGTTTCACCGCAGCATATCTTATGCTGTAGGAACCTTCATTTCTACTCGAGCAAGTTGAATTAAAGTTTATTACTCAATAATCAGATAATAAACAAGAAAAAATCTTCCGCTTTCGTAGGAATTGTGAAAAATATTTCACAATTCCTACGAAATTTGGAGGAAATTGGCTGTGACAGACGAACGGACAGACAGACGCACGAGTGATCCTATAAGGATCCCGTTTTTTTTTTATTTTCGGTACCGATCCCTAAAAATTACTATATTTTTTTTCAAAATCACGCTAAGTACCTTCATAAGCTTCATGCAGTTTGTTCATCTTGTACCGGCTCCAAAACAGCCATCTTGTCCCAAGAAACGGCAAGGCGGGCGGGCCGGGCAGGCGCGTGGCTTGCTTGCCGTCAGCCGGACGAGCCATCAGCGCTGTCGCTGCCACCGCCAGCGCAGTGAAGAGCAACACTAGTGTTGGGATCCCTAGACCAGACCAGTCTACCAGCGGAGGCGGGGAACTCTGTGAAGTAAAAACAGAATTTATTTTCTATCCAAAGCCGATTCACGTGAGTCATCGAAAAACTTAAGACAAATTTACTAAAATACAAAATCGTCCAATTATTTTAGAGACTAACATTGACTGATATTTTGGTGAGTCATCGACAAAATAAAGACAAATTTACTAAAATACAAAATCGTCTAATTATTTTAGAGACTAAAATTGACTGATATTTTGGGCTTAACAATAGTTCGACTTAACAATAGTCAAAGATAACGAAACATTAACGTTTTCGCGAGACATGAATTAAATAAAAGCACCTGTACACTAACGCAAATATCAATTCCATGAATTCTAAACATCGTAGCACTAAGCTTCGGACTATTCTTTAAATTTATTTATTGAAAACTGACTGTTATCAATGTTTTTATGTGTCTGACAGTGCCTCACTCGTTTACAAAAACTACTCCGATCCCGACATTCTAATCGTAGAACTATTAACTTTTGATAACCCTTAAAATATTACACTCGACAAAAAGTTTACCTCGTGGGTAAGTACATTATTCTACATTGTATTTTAAATATTACATTTAAATATTAGAACTCTCTCGAATTTAAATATATTAAGAAAAATCACATCCGCACTCGAATTCTTGATTAGTATAATTTTGATAGTTTTCTGTTAGGTATTAATTTGACATTTTAACCAAAAGACTTTCTGTATGTATATCTGCATTGATTAATAGGAAAAAGATTTATGTTGTGATTCAAAAATAAATATAAATATAGCCCCAAAGTAAGTTCAAGGCTTGTGTTATGTGATACTAATTCAACGATACTATATTTTATAACAAATACATATATAGATAATCACCCAAGACCCAGGAAAATGGAGTCCAATCCAAATATGCGTTATAGAGTAAAAAATGCGACGTATCTTGTAACTGGAATCAACACATGTTTGGTTTGGATTTGTTTGCTATCGCGGTCGATGACCCTCATCGGAGCGGTGGAGCGGTAGGCCGCTGCTGGTGGCTCACCGTTGACGTGGCGTGGTGCTCTTGACATTGGCTTTGCGTAACTGCTGTTACGTAACGATGCGGCATGCGACTCCAAACTCCAGCACGCTATGCGCATTGAGACACGGAATTGCATTCGGTAAACATTTGTTAAGACAGGCTCATGCATCGGAATTCCTAACTACTAGTTTTAAGTTAAGGCTGACTGGCTGTCGATCGATAGTAGCCATGTGAAATAACATTTTTTTTATTTTCTTTTTGTGCAAATATTTTTTAAGGCTTCTCTACGTACAGTTGTAAATTCGTTTCCTCCGAAGCTAGACTTTGATAAGGTAGACGTCAGTGTAGTGCTCATATAATTTGAAAGGCTTATCTAAACTTTCTAAACACTCCTAAAATAGAGTTCTTTTTTTTTTCTAGGTAGTCATTTCTTTCGTCAATGCACAGCTTTATATCAGACACATACAGCGAGAAATTTAATTTAACGACATTTCTTGATTAGAGAACCTGTGGCCGAATCGCCGAAAATACAGTGAGCCCGTTATTTTCACGTACGATATTGGGTTTCTAATTTGTATTGTACTTATATAAGTCTTGATCTTTATTTTATTTTTGTGCATAAAACGGGAACATAAATCTTTCAATGAGTTCTAAGTATACACTATTAGACTTTATGTTTCAATCACCTCTATAAATAAATTTTTATCTTCTTTCTTACTAACTCTTGTATCTGTTATCCAACAGTCACCAATTATTAAATTTGATATGTAGGTATATAATATATACATTTAAAAATAACTTTATGAAAAACATAGCTTTTGCCAGTTAGCTATTTCAATTTAGTCTTACCAAGTTCTATCTAATAAGATAGGAACACAATATGTGTGTGTGTCTTTAGCAGCACAGTAGTGCTTCTGCTTTATATTGTATTGTCAGACGCGAAACGTTCAAAATAGTATTTTTAAACTAGGCCGAAGCGAGCAAAAGTTTAAATACTTACAGGCGCCAACTTATTTACTTATTGTCATTATCCTTTGTAAAAGACTGCTTATAGGTATTTAATGTAGTAATATCGATTGCATAACATCCGTTATTTTCTTATGCAACAAGTAAGTGATATAAAAAGACGTCGGGTAATATATAAAAAATAAACATTGTTATCAGTCTCTCTTCTTATTTACGATAGGGGAATGAACTACGTTATTATGAGTTTGCAAGAAATTCAAGAAAATAACAAACTAAGACGTAGGGTCTTCATACATAGTTTATTACTACCCCATGGGAAAATGGGTAACGATAGTAGCGGCTAGCATTCATGTACTGCACATACAGCACGTAATCACTGTTAGGTATTTTTTTAACCATTGCTTAAATACTTGATCACCTTTATCATCGTCATCGGCAGCCTTGAACCTCCCACTATTGCAAATAGGCCTCATCCACCATTTACCTTAATTTAAGCAAATTAGGTCAATCCATTAGGGTACTAGATATAACAGACACTGATAAACACGTCATACTTATTTTACCCTCGTATTTACGTTGCCTCGGTATAATATAAATTTATAAATTTAACAATATAGGTATGTGGTCAGGAGATTAGCTTTTTCACTATTAACACACATTAAGACAACGGAAAGGTCTCATGAGCTAAGAATAATTCATCAAAATTTAGAAGGTCTTTCCGGCAAAGAATTATTAGTAGAATTAGTTTTAGAAGAAATGGATGTGGACATTTTATGTTTGACTGAACATTGGCTGTATGAGAGTCAGATGATGTTCAGCCTAAACAACTATAATATTGTAAGCTGCTTTAATAGGACGTCTGCTCAACGAGGGGGTTCCATAATTTTTGTTAAAGATTCTTTCCGCAGCAATGAACGTAAGGATATTGTCAGACTTTCTGTTGAGCGCTGTTGTGAGGTGACCTGTGCCGAGCTAGATCATCATATAATTATTTGTGTATACAGTCCCCCTAATAGTGATTTTAAAAGTTTTCTAAAAGCAATGGACCAGGTACTTAAGTCCTGTTCAACTAGTAAAAAGAATATTATTGTTTGTGGAGATTTTAATGTTGATATCTTAGTAAATAATCCAAAAAGTACGCAATTCGTAAATCTTTTTAAGTGTTATGATTTAGTAAACGTATTCTTTGAGCCAACCCGAATCACTGCTACATCTGCCACATGTCTAGACAATTTTTTTAGTAATATTCAATATTCTGACAAATCTGTTATTAATAAATTGCCTTCTGATCATTCGGGTGTATATGTAGCTTATGTCAATGAGTCCAAAGGCAAGTTCAGCCACTTGAACAAAGATAAGACCTTCTGTAGGCCAATTACTTCAAAAAATATAAGAAAACTTAAAAATATTTAAGATAACAAACTTTTATCAGTCGTATACACAGGGAAAAATCCGGACGACCATTACAACAAACTTTTAAATTGTATTTCTTCAGAATATTCTAAAACATTGAAACAAAAAAAATTGCTGTGCATAGTAAAACACAATTTGGTGAGTGGGCTACTACCGGCATCTACATAAGTAGGAACAAGCTTTATGACTTATATGCCCAAAAACAATTTAATTTTAATCCTTCCTTTGTAGAATATGTTAAAATTATTCTAAAATATTCAAAAAAGTTTGTAGACAAGCCAAGGCCAATCGTATTAGTAAAAAAATAAATAATGCCCCTAACAAAATAAAAGAAACTTGGAATGTTATTAATAAAGAAACTGGTAGAAATAAAGCAAAAGAAAATATCTGTCAAATTAAAGCTAGCGGTAAGATTATTACTAAACATGAAGAAGTTGTTAATATTTTTGATAATTTTTTTACTAACATACCTTTGGAACTTACTTCCAATGTGGATTCTAACCCCCAACGTGCTGAAGCGTTGCTTAAGAATAATGTTAGGCCTTGTGATTCTAAATTTAAATTTAAGCATGTTGGCCCTAGTGATATAGTAGAAGCATTTAAACAGATAAATTTAAAAAAATCGGAAGATCATTGGGGCTTGTCGGTTGCTGTAGTAAGCCATATTATAAATGTCATAGCTGGTGATTTAGCTTTTATATTTAACGAATGTATTGATGAAGGCATATTTCCTAACCTAATGAAATGTAGTAAACTAATCCCCTTATTCAAAAAAGGAGAAAAAACAGACCCTGGCAACTACAGACCTATGTCTATCTTGCCAGTTTTGAGTAAGGTGTTCGAAAAGATAATGCTCAATCAAATGCTACTTCACTTCAAGACCTACAACCTTTTCCATAGCCAACAGTTCGGCTTTACTGGCGGAAAATCAACCACCGATGCGGGAGTGGCACTCATCACTCATATTTACGACGCATGGGAGAGCAAAAATGATGGGATTGGATCCTTTTGCGATCTCTCTAAAGCATTTGATTGCGTAGATCATCCGACACTTTTGCTTAAATTTAGTCAATATGGTTTTGATGAAAATTCAATTAAATTAATAGAATCTTATTTAACAGATAGGCTTCAGACTGTTGATTTAAACGGCATAAAATCGCACGGATCTAATGTTAAAATCGGCGTACCACAAGGTTCTATTCTAGGACCTTTCCTTTTCTTAGTTTATGTAAATGACTTGCCTTACATGGTTGAGAAACAGGCAGGCATAGTGCTGTTTGCTGATGACACCTCGCTAATATTCAAAATTGACCGTCATAGCACAGATGCTAGCGCGGTGAACAGCACCTTGTCTTCCATTTCTGATTGGTTTACTGTCAATAACCTCATGTTAAATGCGAAAAAGACCCAATGCATTCGATTTTCTCTTCCCAATGTGAGGCAAGCTTGCGTCGACATACTGATAGATGGCGAAAAACTCGATCTTGTTGAAAGTACTACCTTCTTAGGAATTACGATCGACACGAAACTTCAGTGGGGCGCTCATATATCAAAACTTTCAAATAAGCTTAGCTCTGCGGCTTATGCTGTTAGGAGAATAAGACAATTGACAGATGTAGCAACTGCTAGACTAGTGTACTTTAGTTACTTTCATAGTTTAATGTCATACGGCATACTGCTATGGGGGAGTGCAGCCGATATTCAGACTATTTTCATTTTACAAAAAAGGGCAATTCGAGCTATCTACGGCTTAGGATCTAGAGACTCACTCAGAGAATTATTCAAGGAAATAGGTATACTAACCTTACCATCACAGTATATATTTGAAAACATACTGTATGTAAGGAAAAATATTTTCTCATACAATAAAGTAAGCGATTTTACCGTCAGAAACTTACGCAATAAGAGTGACTTAGTTGCCCCGTATTATAGGCTCAAAATAGTTAGTAAAACGTTTATGGGGAACGGTATACTTTTTTATAATAAACTGCCACAATCGGTCCTTGATATGCCTGACAAAAAGTTTAAAGCTTATGTAAAGAAGGTACTCTGTGAGAAGGCTTATTATAGGACCGATGACTATCTTAAAGACAACAAAGTCTGGCTTGAGCTTGGCGCGGGTCCCTCTGAAAGGTTTGTATACTCATAAATGGTCATAATCTGGTACATTAAGTACATACTGAATTTACAACTTGATATGACATTATTTCAAAATTTCGACATTAAAAAAATTTATTTAAATTATGACAACAAACAATGTATACTCTGTCCACATATCAACTATAAATATTGATTTCATTGTGAGTTGACGTTCTTGGAGAAAATGCTGCATTGCAGTTTGTTACCGCTTCTTCTGCACTAGCGCTTTGGAGGCGGCAGTAAACTTAGCTCTAAGTAACTTTTTGACGTCAACAATTATTGTGCAATAAAACAAAGTGACGATTATTAAGAGATATTATAAATATCCTATGATAATAAAGATATATTTGAATTGAATTGAATTGAACTTTTCTTAATATTTTGTTGTTTTTAGTGATTGAATCAAATTCTGTGTTAGTGGCATCAAAGAGGTACTTTATAGTCAAAACCAAAACAATGATTCAATGTATTTATTACTGACTGACTTTAATATTATAGCTAGTTAAAGCAAGCGGATTCTCGAGCAAACGCTTGTTTAATAATAAAACAAACGCATTATTGCAATGGCTTAGTAATTTAAATCAATTGCCTACTTTGTATGTTATTATTTATTAACTTCGATAGCATTTGACAGATATAATGTGTTGTTTATACGGGTTGTATTTGGGATATTTAGGATTTTCAAAGATCGTACATAGCGATCAAACAACTATTATAGGGGTAGCTTGTTTTCTGTCGATAAAACATGCATGATGAGATAATTTCACGTTTACGAGGGTCAAACTGAAAGTTCTTAGAAAATCAAAAACTGAGCACACTAGCAAGTTATTCCTTTTATTACATCTTTTCAGAATAGTGTCCTTTCACGTCAATACATCTCTGCATCCGATGGAACCACTGAGAAAAGCACTTTGCCCACTCTTCTTTAGGGGTCTCTTCGACGGCGTTTTGAAACGCAGCCACTGCTTCCTCGGCGTACATATAACGTTTTCCTCGAAGTTTTTCTTTTATTTCGGGAATAAATAAAAATCGCAAGGTGCGAGGTCGGGGCTATATGGCGGGCTATATGACCTAGTAATTCCAAGTTTGATGTCGCCAAATAGTCGATCGTTCGCCCGGCGGTGTGCGACGAGGCGTTGTCGTGGTGAAGGAGGATCCTACTGCGAGGTCGTTTCTCCCGAACTTTTTCCAACACAAGTAGCAAACAATTGATAGAATACCACTTTGCAGTAACTGTTTTACGATTCTCTAAAACAATTGTCGCGTAACGACCGGTCCTTCCGAAGATCGAGGCCACCATCTTTTTTCCCACGCTCCGACCTCTCTTCACTTTAGTTGGCAACTCCTCGGAAGGAAACACCCACTGAGCAGACTGTCTTTTGGTTTCGGGATCATAACAGTAAATCCAGCTTTTGTCACCCGTAAGTATGTCAAACACAGCATTTGAGTCACCTCCGTTAAATCTTTGAACCATTTCATTTTTTGGGCCTCGGTCAAATCGTGAGGTATCCACCGGGCACAAAGCTTCCTGACCGCTAAATGTTCATGCAGGATTTTGTGCACTTGACTCATACCAATGCCTAAACTTGCTGGAATCTGCTGATAGGTCACTCTTTTGTCAGTCTCTATCATACGCCGCACAACACTGATGTTATCTTCAGTCGTCGCCTTAGAAGGCCGTCCCTCACGCAGATCATCGGTGAGATTAGTGCGACTACGTTTGAACTCATTAAACCAGTTGTAAACAGTGGCACGAGATGGGGCTTTATCGTGAAAGGTCAATCGAAGTCTATCATAACTTTCTTGTTGACTTAAATGACAACGAAAGTCATAAAAAATCATTGCACGAAAATTTTCTCACGTTAAATTCATGCTGACGTGACACAGACAATTTTCAATTTACCGCCAAATCGTAAAACAAATGACAAATTAATAAAATACATACTCAATAATATTGGAAAAGAGTTCCATTTTCAAATTTTAAAATTATTTTTTTATTATACTGTTTACAAGTGGCCAGTTCTAAAGACTTTCAGTGTCGCCCTCGTATTACCCACTTAGGGATGTAACAGTTCCAACCAACATCTACCCTAGGGTATTCAGACCCCAAGCCGGCTCACTTGTTCGTGGTTCGTGGTACATCTTGCTAAACAATGGATGAGGCTCTGGCGACCCACCAACCCGCACTAGACCAGCGCTGTGGGTCATGGTCTAAACCTTCTCTAAATGACATTTTACTAAATAGTCTATTTTATATCATAAGTTGAAGCTACTAACCTATTAATAATTCTACAGCAATGGAAAAGAATTTCTCGCCTGCTGAAAAATGTAAGCAATCTGTTTTATAGTTAAATTCCTTTTGTACTGCATGTGAAAAAGATCCCTAAGGCAATTACGGGGGATAATTAAAATTTCATTTAATTAGAATAATTGCTCAGCGCGCAGACGTGGCCGGAGGAATCGATTTAATTTCTTATAATTGACTCACGGATTTTTAATTGATCCGCTGAGAGCTCGCATCGAATGCCGCACATCAACTAGGTACACTCTAAACACTGTTCACACTGCTCTATTATAGATATATCATCAAAATAAGTAAACAATAAAAGTTATGTTTTAAATTGTGCATTTTTTTACTGGGCTCAATTAATTGCTGATTATTATCAATAATTGACTTTTTAATGATTTGTGAGCCACCTTATTACACTGGTTTATACGTAGAGATATAACTAGATTTGATAATTGATCAGCATAATAATTAATGAATTCGGAAGCTCTATTTTACAAATGCTACAAATTCTAAAAACTTTATTCTTCATCTTATCCTAAATTAATATGTAGGTTAGGCACGTACTTATATGGGTAGCATAGCAAGCTACTCGTAGCAACAGTACCTATTGATGCAGCAAAAAGGTCGAGCGTGTGAAGGTCCGTCAAAGTTCAGATACATATCATAATAGTACTACAGCGTGTCGATAAGATAAGAATGAGCATTCAGACAGTCTCGGTGCTCCACATTCGGTAAACGATCCCTCAAGGACGGGATGTTCATCGCCAAGAATAATCTGCGACTCTGCTGCATAAGTAATTGTGTGTGTGCGCGATCTACATCGTTGTTAGGGCCAAGATAAACCAGCGTAATTTTTGTCAAAATGTCAAAGTCCTGTTTGTACATTGAGTGTTTTTGCCACACGGCAAAAGAGTATGACTTTTAAATTTCTACAGACATTCAGCTACTCATTTTCTGCGACTCACAACACAAAAAATAACGCTAGTTTGGGCCTTAGAGTTGGATTGGATCAGACTGCTCAAAATTAGAGTACAATTTAGCTGGTACAGTATACTTTATCAAGTTAAGCCCAATTTAGACGGTGCAAGTTTCTTGCCTATTGCATAACATATTAACCATATAACTTATTGACCATAAAATTCAATAAATGATTTTTATGGCTGTTATTTCGTTGTGACCATGCAAGTTATCTATTACTTCAATAAAATGGTATACAACTGACAAGAATCTTGCACCGTCTAAATGGGCCTTTACTTAAACGCAGCGATAATAACGAAAATGTAATGGAAAAAACTTGAGATTGTGCATACTTGCTTATATATACTTTAAGATTAATAAGTAAAAACTTCTTATGAATTTATCGATTTTGGACCATTGTGTCGGTGAGAACAAACCCTATATGTTCTGTTAATGTAATTAATACCTATTATTACTAAATACCTATTACTACAAAAAGTGTAGTTCTATAGTACCTACAATCAACTGAAAATATAAGAAATTCGTTCATAATACAAGAGCCATCAATCTTATCGATAGTTTAAAACAGGCTCGACTCAAGAAGATCGCAATCGATATAAAAATATATTTAATAACCGATCGCTTGGCCCTCACCCTTGCATAAATATCAATGTAACTTCTCACGGAACCCGGTACTGCAGTCGTCCTTTCTTTTGTGATATTCGTAGATATATATTTATTACTGGTAATTCGCTGCAGCTGCTTTGTCTGCATACGTGTGCAAGAGTAGGTCGTACGGCAGTCTTTTTGAACTCTCTACTTTTTTAAAATAATATTTATTAGAAAATATTATTATAAAAATAAATATTATAATTTTAGTTACATTTGTAAATTTATTTAAGTACTCGTAAAAGAATTTTCTACAATTTTTATGACAATAATAAAGATAATTTCGTATATTATATTCTAAGCTTGCGGTTTCTGGTGCGTGTATTTGTAACATTCCGATTTTTTTATTAATATTACTTTACATTAAGTACATACATATTAATATTTATTTATAAAGTATTATTTATAATATTTTCCTAGAAGTGGGACACGTAATAGCTTGAAATAAAAAACTTGAGAGGTGTCAAGAAACACACGGATGGAACGAAGTAAAATATAAATATAAATAGGTCTAAATTACATTCAAACTCTTTTCTGCGTTCTAAAATCAAGTTATTATTATCTTCATAAATTTGAATGAACAAAAGTGTCGTTACAACTTTCTTAATTCTTTCCGTCTAGCTCCCTTTCGCAACGCGCGATAAGGAACTTCGTTCCAATAAAATGATATTAGATGACATTTGTAATCTAGATTTCAGACAAAATCAAATATAATGTCTTTTTTGGCGACTTTATTATTCTAAGGTAGTTCTACGTGTAGCTTGGTAAAAGTAATTGAGCAATTACTTTATAATGATAGACTTATGTGATTTTTTAAATTTAATTTTAGGCGATAAACGACACTGGGCACTCTAAGCGACACGCCCGTTATGGGCGTGTCTCATCGCACTTTTTTCGCAAGAGGACATAAAAGACTTATTTATTTTCGGACTCGCCAAAATATGTCAAGTGAGTCTAATCAATGCATGTTGCACCGATTACTTATCGGCGAAGAAAAATTGAGCGGGTGTGGCAGTTTATTTTTGGTGATACCTTCTATCTGAGAAAGCACAATAATAGTAAAATATTTATATAAAGATTTTTTAGAAAGGTTAAATAATATTTTAAGACAAGAAAGATGCGCTAGATTGAAATATGATTTCCCTTTCTAAAAAATCCTTTCTGGAAATCTTAAAATCATTTTACATTATGAAAAATGGGTATTAAATAGAGTGAAACACATACCTATGCTCTATAGGTATTAAGTAATTGTACCTCTAAAACTAAATGTTTGTTCTGATACTAATTAAAAGCCCCAAAAGGCATTTTTTTTTTATTTACAGGGGCTTCCGATGCATACACAATATGAACAAAACCCCTCTCCGATCCTTGTAGGAGCAACTCAGACCGTCAATATGAACAACATAACCTATGGGACCAATGCTTGAAACTCGAAAAAAAACGATATTTTAAGAAGTGTTTGGCCGCAGTGCCGTAACTAGGGCGGTGCCAGCGGTGCCCAGGCACAGGGCGCAGACCCTGGAGGGGCGCAGAAATGACCAGACCAGTATCTAGTTTTGTTTCATGCATGGTAGTTAGTAGGTACATTTTGTTTTATTGCGAATATGATGTAGACGCGCCCTCTGTACTATCTATATCTATATGGCATTTTTCAAGCGATCTTGAAACAACAACACTTGTAAAGGTGGTTTTATATTTGTCTGATGTGTCGTGACGTGACGCGTCAGAACGGTATCGGTTTCATACATTTAGTACTAGCTGGTGCCCGCGACTTCGTCTGCGCAGGATTAGTATTTCGAACAATATGTTTATAAATTGTAGCCTATGTGTTATTCTGATGTATAAGCTATATTATTGTAAAGTTTCATTAAAATCCATTCAGTCGTTTTTGCGTGAAAGAGTACAAACATCCATCCATCCATCCATACAAACTTTCGCGTTTATAATATTAGTAGGATGGTAACGTTCACACTAGTGCGTAACGTGTTGTGTTGTGATGGCTTATGTATGGAACCGATACAGTTCTGACGCGTCACGTCACGACACATCAGACAAATATAAATCCACCTTGTCTTGCTCGCAATATTACATACACAAACAAAAGTACCTATACCGTAACTATGAGACAATTTCTGTCTATATTCATTTGTCTATATTCATTAGCAAATCTGTCAATCTAGCTGAGGAGATGTACATATAGTTCACGTTACGCTGTCATTGCTGTCAGCCACATTCATTGGTCCTCCCTTTATCTTTGATTTTATTCATTAACTACGTGCGGCGTTACTGACGCACTAGCGTGCGAGAGATAGATATAAAAAACCATCGTTCGACAAGAGTGAAAAGGATGACTTACAAAACTAAACGATTCACAAACGTTCCATTCTGCCGCGCCGTCCCACCCAATGTTCGGGGATTCCCCGATACATCGAGAATCACGCATTCAGATAGCCGGCCGGGGGCACTCGGATTGATTGTCTTGCTTCTCAACCATGGTCATTATTTGTATAAAATTTCATTAGTTTAAAGTAAAATTGTGTGTGAGAGTGAATAAGTTTATTGTTGATTTGTTGTTCGTTGATAAACTCGTTTGGGTAAGTTAGAAAATTGTATTTAAAAGTTTTACAAAGAAAGTTGTATATAAGTATATTTTTTCGGTTAAAATTTTTTACTTCTGGGTGATCGGTACGGTACCCGCGGCGAGAGATCAGAAGCGGAGAACCGCAAAGTCTGTAGACTCAGTGTCGGTCACGTCAACTTTGCCTTTGCTAACCTTTGCCTAGAAATGACGTTAATAGTGAAATTAACTGAAAATATTTTAAGGTCGGTGGGAGTAAGTAGTAGCGGCCTGTGCCCAGCAGTAGGACATTTAATACGCTGATAATATCAATAAATATTTATGACTTGTAAATGTTATTACTTTATATTATTATTAAGTGTTATTACTTTCCTAAGTAGGTATTTTTAGGTGGCATTTTTATGTTGACCATTTTTATGCTCGAGTTCGGTTCGACACACAAGTATACATATAGACAGGTACTTGTGTTGAGTTCCGAACTACTCGTATATACTAGACAAGGCCTGATTAGCGATTCTTCTTTCAGAAATATTACCTGCCGGCTACCGTAAGCTAAGCACGCATGCTATAACAAACAACATGTCTCAAAAACGTCCATCCGGTTCTGAATTTCGTAAGAGAAAACGCGTGAGAGAGATGGTAGCAAAAAAAATGGGAAATACGTTACGAAAGTGGACAGTCACACAACCAGAAAACAGTCAGGAAGATGTGTCCAATAATGACATTTTGGCCCACCCTGGTATGTCTGGAACTAGATCTGGAAACAATTTAAAGATAGAATATAAAGAAGACAGCCCAGTCAGCCCATTCCAGCAAGACTTGACCTTGCCCATCACCACTAGTCCAAGTTCTGAAATTCAAATTAAAGAAGCAACTGCAACTGATAAGATCCAGTTAGACATAAACGATCCTGTTTCATGGTTACCATTAACTGACCACATTCGTTGTTTCCTTGTTGAGAAAGGTCCTGATCAAGGAAAAGGTAGTCAAAATATTTCTTCAACTGAAGACGCAGGACGAAAATTTCATATGCATTGGTTTACAAAAAAGATGAGCAATGGCGAGATGGTACCAAGGCCTTGGTTGATTTACAGTAAAAAAAGAGATGCAATATTTTGTTTCCCATGTATACTTTTCGGTTCTTCCTCGACTAAGCAAATAATGCCGGCACTGGCTGATGCACAAAAAGGATTTAATGATTGGCGTCATTTAAGTCCACGTATTCCTGAGCACGAAAACTCTACATTTCATAGAGAAAATTGTATTAAGTGGAAAATGCTTGAACAGCAAATAAAAAGTAAGACCACAATAGATGCATCCTTACAAAAGGCTATTGATCAAGAAACAAATAAGAGGAGACATATTTTAAAAGTGTGTACTAGCATAATTTTGTTTTGCGCGGAAAATAATTTACCCCTCAGAGGCTCTCATGAGCATATTGGAGAATCAGGATCTGGAGTTTTCTTAAGTGCCGTGAATATGATTTCAAAATTCGATCCTGATGAACTTAGAGCGCACATCGAATCGCTTAATAAAGGAAATATTTCATATTTTACGCCTTATATTCAAAACGAGCTTGTAGATATTCTTGCCTCTGAGGTCAAAAAACAAATTTTAGACGACGTTCGTGCGGCAAAATACTTTTCCATACTTTTTGATTGTACGCCAGACGTATCGCATCAAGAACAGATGTCACAAATATTGAGATTCGTAAAAGTATCCGAGCAGAAAGTTACAATCGAAGAACGATTCATAGATTTCATCCAGTCTCATGAAAAATCGGGCGAGGGATTGTCGAAAGAGATTTTAGAGAAATTAGAAGTTGATGGATTGAATATTCAAGATCTTCGTGGCCAAGGCTACGACAATGGTAGTAATATGGCCGGTAAATATAACGGAGTCCAAGCCGAAATAAAACAAATTAATGAAAATGCTGATTACGTGCCGTGCGCAGCGCATTTTTTGAATTTATCTGGCGTACACGCTGCTAGTGTGACACCTGACATGATCACATTTTTTGGATTAATCCAGAAAATATTTGTGTTTTTTTCGAGTTCAACAGTCAGATGGGAAACTTTAATGAAACACTTAAATATTTCATTGAAAAAACACGCCGACACTAGATGGGCCTCTAAAGCTAGGGCCGTCAAAGCTTAGAACACGCAAATACCCCAAATCAGGTGTGTGCTAAAGATTCTAACTACCAATGATTATAATGCGGAAACAATCGCTACAGCTAAAAGTATAATGGACCTAATTAATTATAAATTCATATGTACTCTGCAAATTTGGGATCAAATTTTGGAATCTGTTGACAGAGTGAATGTAGCTCTACAGTCTAAAACCATTACTATCGACAAAGCCTCTGAATTAATCAAGGGATTAACAAGCCAGATTCAGAATATTCGCGACACTGTGGACATTGTTTTCGAAAAGGCAAAAAGAATTTGTGAACAATGTGACATTGAAGACAATTTTCCTGAAAAGCGATGAAAGCGAGTAAAAAGACACGATTTAAGTGAAAGTTCAGACGCCGGCTACTACATTACTCAGCAACAAAGTTTCAAAATTCAGATAAATGAAGCAATAGATACAATAATTTCTGAATTAAAATGGCGATTCGAAAAACTACGCGACATACACCACTCTTTCGGTTTTTTGACCGTAAAACACATAACTACATATTCGGTTGAAGAACTAAAAAAACATGCAGCTGATTTGAGAATCAAATATTCTGCAGATATAAATGCCACAGAATTTTGGCCCGAAATAGAAACTTTGAAGAGTCAAGTTGAAGCGACTACATTATTTGATAAATGTGAATGTCAGTCAAGTATGGGTCTTCTCAAAGCTATAGTGGAACTGGATTTAAAGGAAATGTTTCCCAATGTAGTAGTCGCTATAAAGATATTTTTAACGATGCCAGTGACTGTAGCTTCCTGCGAGAGATCATTCAGTAAGCTCAAATTAATAAAGACGTACCTGCGCTCGACGATGGGCCAAGAAAGATTGTCTGGCCTAGCGATTTTGTCGATTGAACGCGACATAGCACGGCTCCTGTCGTATGACAATGTAATCAAGGACTTCGCAATGAGAAAAGCGCGGAAAGTAAATCTTTGAGTAGGTAGCTGTCCTTTTCTTGTGATTACGGTTTACCTTAGCCTTGGGTCTTTACTATCGAGTACTTTGTGTCATTTCTGTATTTGAGCAAATATTTTTGAATAAACAATTTTTATCTTAAAGAAATCTACTAAGTACCTATACCTTCGTAAACAAAAAATAGATAGATTTATTTTTATGCACATTTGTCCACTTTATTGTCAGAGCCTGGTTAGAGCATTTTTCAAGGGCGCAGTTTTGAAAGCTCGCACCGGGCGCATAAAAGGCTAGTTACGGCACTGTTTGGCCGGCCCGGTAATTTATATGAAAATGTCGATCTTTTCTTCGACTTTCAAGCATTGGTCCCATAGGAAAAGTTTTTCATATTGACGATCTCAGTTGTTCCTACAAGGATCGAAGAAGATTTTGTTACATTTATATTTCGTATAGCGATAGGTCCTGAAGTTGCTTTTTCAAAAGGGCTGAACTAAGATCTTGAGCACACCGTCATGCCATTCATGTTTTTCTATAATATCTAATCGGATAATCATGTTTTTTTTTCATTTGTTACCTACCCGTACCAACAAAGTACCTACCATTAAATAAGAAAAATCGAGAATTGTTCTCGACGACGATTGGGGTTATCTCACGAGAACGATTAACGGACGTTTTATGACGTTATTTATTTCATTATGAACACAGATACTTGGGTCAAAAAACTCGTAAAATTCGACTCTATCTTAGCTGAGCGCTCCAGGAATTTGTCTAAGTACCTATAACAATATCTGTTTCTTTATAGATATGATATCAGTCCAACAAAGTACGCATTTGACTATAATTTCATACATTGACTTTGTGGTACGACACATACTATTAGAGCAGGTAAGTAGAGCATTTATTCTCATAAAAAGAATCCGTATTTACTTACAAAAAAGATATATTTCATTACGGATCTACGCAGTTACCAAGTCTTTTTTATACCCTTACGTACAAGGTTGAGCAAAAAAGAGTTAAAGCCCTATAAGTGTAAAAATATACCTAAACGAAATATGTACGTTTATAATTATAACTCTCCATCGTTTATTTATTACTCAATGCCGTCGTTTACATAAGTGACTAATATCAATATTTAACTCTTTTGAAATTTTCACGAAAGTTCAGCTAACTTTCAAAGCCTTATATTATTATAACTCACACAAATAAGGTTTGCGAAATCTTTCGAATTATAAAATCAACGAGTTTTAATATAAGTACTTAATTACCCTGATTTGCTAATACCATCAAATTCAATTATGTAAGCAAGAATATGTAATAAATAAGTGGATTTTGATTCTATAAATAATTCTTCATTACTTTCTTGATCTTTATAAAGTGTTCTAAAAAACTAACATCTCACACATTGTGGATTTCGAAGGGAGATATATTCCTCCCTTCGAAATCCAAAATGTTGAAGAGGGGAATGACTCCCTTTCAATTTCGAAATTTTATGTCCTATTAGATTCATAATGAATAAGAATTATTGCAGTACACGTCTTTTACTTTACCACAAAATATATATGTATGTTTATGTATGTGTGTGTATGTAATGCTTGTAAGAATGTATGCATGTATGTATGTACGTATGTACAATGTAGCTCTCCATCCGTCGTTAATTTGGTATTACGCAATGTTGTTTACTTATGTGACTAATACCAATATTTCGCCATCGTTATCTTGCTCTTTTTCAGAAATTCTATGTTTAATTAATATACTATAGCAAATACCTCTACAGATAAATCTTTATATGCGCACATACTTGACATTGGATAAGAACTATCATTTGTAGTTGATGCCCTCGCTCTTTATTTTATCAAACAATATTTATATTGAAGAATGTCTCAACAAAAAATAAATAACGCCTGTGAAGGACAGGTGAGATTGCATATATGCGTTTTTCTATCCCCGAGTCCACTAAAGTCTTTTATTTTCTAGCATATTGTGAATGTTATTGTACTTTATGTACCTAATAATAGTAATTTTATTTATAATTCCTATTTTTATTTGTGAAGTTTGGATATTTAACAAAAAAACGTTTGACTTGTACAATTTGAGCCATGACTTGGCAGTTTCTCCTCCACTAACATTGTATGTAACCCAAGTATGGTTCCATTCGAAAATAATATTTATGCATATGGGCGTGTGTCATTGAATACTATATTTAAATAACCACCTCGAATCTTCCGCGATCGCATTTATTTATTAAGGCTGTTCCATGGCTGCACTTTTCACAGTAATGTTGTGTTCATTAAAGGTGATGCACTTTTTTCAAAGTTATCCTCTACACGACTTGATAATATTTTATCGTGATATTAATCAGACAAATAGGTACTAAAGATGCGTTCTTAAGGCGTCTTCCACTGATACTAACACTGTATTTCTACATTCTCACTTTCTTTAATTTGTCACTTCAATAAAGAAGTAAGTTAAGTAGTTCGAAACTTTTACCTAACCCTGAAAATACCATACTAAACCAACAGTATTAAGGTCATGAAAGAAACCTACCTAGCTTCTAGCTTGTTCCAAAAATCTACTTAAATACGTAAATAAGATTAGCACGACTTTATTACATGATTGCCGCTGGACTTTGAACTAGGTAAGTAGGTACATGCCAAAAGTATGCGGAATAAAATCACAAAAACTTAAAAATATAAAAGCGTCGATAACAATGAAACGAATTAAAACGTGTTCGGGGTTTAATGCTCGCGTATAATTGGGAGTTGAATGAAACCTTGCTGACATGGGCAAGGTTACTCCTAGTTCAGATGGATCGAGTTAGCTTTCGATTTAAGTGGCGAGTGTAATCTTTACAATTTTTTATTTTATTACTTTATACCCTTAATCATGCTTGTATTTCCTAAAAATAGTTTTGCTGGTTAGCATATCGAATGTTGAATCAATCCTTGCTGACTTGGGGAAGTTATGTCGGTATCAGAAAGACATGAGTTATTAACGTTACATCTAAATCAAATTGGTAGAGTTAACGTGAAAAATTGGCGAGTTTAGTCACACTCTCCAAATAAATAGTAATAGATAATAAAATCATTCGGAATTATACTTTTAGTAAAGCTATTTAACCTATCGATGGTTCAATAAAAGCTTGCTGACTTGTACAAGGTTATGCGTAGTCTTCGAGTTGGCAGAAATAATATTTTCTATAGACCCCAAACAGTCTTTTTAACCCAACATATTGGTAATGCATAATAAAATGTCCCTATCGTTCCTGATGATGCCTTACTTTGATTCTGTCGCTATATCAGCTGCCCCAGAAACCTCCGTATGACATAAGAAAAGTCGCGGGTTGAAACTGGTTTTGTAAAGCGCAGCATCGAGGTGGTTGGCATTAACCGAGGCCTATTCCCAACAGAGGATATGGAAGACTGCCAATGAAGATGATGATAACCACCGTCTGTAAAAAAAATCTCGCACGCTACCCGTCACAAGCATAGACCATCCCCATCAACTTTGAACTGGTGAAATGTGAACCCTGTACTACAGACGCCTGCAAAGCAGACAGCTCGCTCGCAGACTCCGCGGTCGCCGCCGCCCGATTCGTTTTGCTCACCGAAGGCCGCCCGGTCCTCTCCCGTGTCGTATCGGATATGTGTCACTATAACACTATAGCAAGATGCACTTCCATATTAAAGAATCGCGTCAAGACATTTAATATCAAATAACTTCAATGTTATTTGAGTAAAAATTGGATAATGTTAGATCTAAGGTTTGATTGTCGTGTATGTTTGAATAAGAGACCTTTATGAAGAGTGTTGATAAATATACAATTAAGAGACAGTAATTCTATCGATCGATCTTCCTAATCTAGTGAGATTAGGATCGATCTTACTATGATCTTCCGATTGTTCTTTTTTTTCATTTGTTTCAGCTTTTAGGCTCTCATTATCAACGTAATATCGAATCAATCAATACCTATTAAGCTTCCTAGACTAGATACACGTACAGTAAGATACCTGTCTAAGGTAATATTGCTGAATATCAAGGGTTACGTAGTCATACGGAAAGCTGTATGCATGAACCCTATTATATGTTTAAACTAGGTTTAAATTTGGTTTCAAATAGGCGACAGGCAGCGGCAACTTGATTTTTTTTGTGACTATTCCTGTTTTCCATGTACAAGTCCATTCCATCACCTCGCTAATTTAAACTTTGCGACACTTGGCTTTATCTAATCCGTTAGAAATAATGGCTACCTACCAATTGTCAATTCAATTCCTAGTTATACCTATTGAGTATTCATTGATTTTTCTATTCGTGTAAGTCTTTTTATACTCAAGTGTCTATAAAATTTATTCTGATGCAGTTATCATGCATATGTAGAGCCATACATCTTTAAAAAAATGCATTACACGTTCAGTATATAATACCGTTTTTGTCATGGCTATGTAACGTGGTGACAGGTACATAATATTGTAGGTAAGATATCACGCCTGTCATATCGATGAAGCAAAGTATGAAATCATGTAAAACAAATCAATAGAGTTGCTAACCTCGGTCAGCTTAGTCCATTAAGAGTAGGTAATTAGCACGCAACGTGTATGTACGACTCCATTTTAAAACAACACTATGTACTTACTACAAGTGGTAGACCTATCCAATCGGCCAGCAGACCTACCAATAGTAAAAAAAAATTGGTAAAAAAATGTTTATTAAAAGTAGCCATTTTATTTATTTTGGTCGATTACATTATCGGTGTTTTATTTATCGTTTCTTTTTGCGCTGTTCCGGGTTTTTGCGTATACCTAACTATTTTTTTTTTCTGGGCTATCAACTCGCCCTGGTACTTACATTCTAACTTTTTATCTAGAGCTAATCATTGATGAAAAATTAAAAAGTTATACGTAAAAACTTAAAACACACACACGACACACATCGTGTGTGTGTTTTAAGTTCATTTTTTTAATTACTCCGAGTTTCAAAAATAAACTTGGTTCGTCCTGGTCGCCGCACCTGGACCTTCACTTAGAGTACTAGTACTAGGTACTACGACTAAACTAGGTGTTGTTATTGTTACTTATCGCGTAAGTAATGAATGTCTCGAGATCTAATTAAATGATAGTAAAAATGCGAACATGTAAAAAACTGCTTGTCCCTGAGTGAGGTTCAAGGTGACGCATCGGTTGCCATGAATACAAAGCACGAATCGGTTAGCTTCGAATTCATTAAGTTAGTTAAATGTAAATGCCTCATTCAATAAATTATGTTTTTTTTTTATTATTATTATTTCATAAAAGACTAGCTTCGCCTCAACTTTTTATTACATTTGCGATAAACAAAATAAAAGACATG
Source organism: Acrobasis suavella (assembly GCA_943193695.1). Taxonomy (NCBI): domain Eukaryota; kingdom Metazoa; phylum Arthropoda; class Insecta; order Lepidoptera; family Pyralidae; genus Acrobasis; species Acrobasis suavella. Next base: position 41,113,508 of record OW971928.1, read on the forward strand.
AAAGTACGGCTTTTTTGAAAACTTCAGTGTACTTAAATAAAATATATTTAGTAAAAAATTGTGGCAAAATGAAAAAGTTGGTAAATACATAAAGGACTCCTGCAAAAAGTAAAACTTTTTAAATAAGTAACATTATCAGGCGACTTTTAACAACAAAAACCATAAAAAGCAAACAAGGTAAAAATATGCTTCGACCAAAAGTTTATTTTTGTAGCAGTGAACTGACAAATCGTAATTGGAAACCCTCTACACGTGTCGCCGCCTCAATTTCGTTCGACGAAGGTTTACGAGCCGTCTTGTAATGCATTATCATACTAATGGGGTAGTTTTATATACTCAACTAACCAGTTAGGGACCGAGGAAAACTCCATGTGAAAACATTAAGCGTAACGCAGAAACCTCATTGTCATTCAAGTACTTACCACAACGTGATAGTGTCTCCGCAGTTAAAAAACTGAAGCGTCACAAAATTCTACAGATATTCGATGACTTTATTATGATCAAAGCACATTCGTACTATTTGATAAAGTCATCGTGATTTCACAAAATTTTACCTTTAACAAAATTTTGTTAGTGATCGAGTCACCGATTCTTTTGTCGTCTACACACATTTAAAAAAAAATTACCCAGATAATAGTTACATGCTTACATAAATTATATTTTAAAACATTGCCCAAAAGGATGACGCACTACATAATTTTTCAGTGTTCCGTACCCAAAGGGTAAAACGGGATCCAAATACCCAATACTAAGACTCCGCTATCCGTCCGTCCGTCTATCTGTCTGACACCAGGCTATATCTTATGAACCGTGATAGCTAGACAGTTGAAATTTTCATAAAATAAATTTTTAAATGGGGCTCCCATAAAACAAACGTGATTTTTTAATAGATAATGGTACGGAACCGTTCGTGCGCGAGTCCGACTTGCACTTGGCCGGTTATTGGTACTATTCAAATGATACCTTTTATAGTTATAGCAAACAAAGTACCTACTTAGTCATAAAATATAAATTTATTACGTAATTTAATTCCTTATGGTAACTAAGCCTAAAAATAAAAAAAGATAAAAGAAAAATGCATCAAATAAAAAAAGAAAATGAATTGACAAATACAAATTGATAATTCATACGTAATGTACGTATGAATTATCAATTTGTATTTGTCATACTACTACTTGATTTATAGTCACGGTAGAAAATTATAGATCCAAAAATGTTTCACCGCGTTTACTACACCACACATACGTCGTAATAACTCAACTATATAGAAATATCGGCTAAACGTCGATTGTAATTATTCCTAATTACTCGACAAAAAATCAACCTTGAATCAGAGGCAGGAGTGAGCGACCGTTTGAATATAAAACATTGCGATGAGTGAACAAAAACTGAATATGCAACGTCGCGGTTTAGTAGGCGCACGCACTCCCGTGTGGTCGCTGGTGGAGGCTGGTGCCTGGTGCCTGCTCGTCTGTTGAGCAACTAGTGGCTACCAGGTTAGGTCATTGCAAATATATGCGTTTACCTGGGGTTTATTCTAAATTGTTCTATTTATTAACCACCTAACTCTGTTCTAGTTTTCAATCTCGACAACTTAATTCCTTTGTGTTTGGGTTTTGTGAGGGGTATATTCCATTCGTCCCCAGTGAGGACGAATAGGATATACCCGTTTTCAGCAGCTCTGTCTACCCCGTAAGGGATTATGTCATGACAGTGTGTTGCGGCATTAATTAATATGTATATGCAGCGTAGATACTCATATGAGAGGCGGTGATGGCCAATCGGGCTAGGCATAATTCTCCACACGAGTAATATCCTCAATTTCTCACTAGGCTCTACCTACGAACTTTACATTTGATCATTTTCAACCATTACTACAATTGCTTTCTTAGCAAACAAACATCAAGACAAAACCTGTACACTTCTTTTCGAGCCTAAATGGAATAGAAGAGGCCATGACTACTCCATCATCTATGACAAAAATTGTACCTACATTGGTTTCTTCTCGTACCCAATCGTGCTCGACTGCTTATCGATATTTAATAAATCAATAATTTCACCAAAGTCGGTTTTTAACTTTCTAGAAAGGAGATAAAGACAATCAGCTTAGCTTGGTGTAGACACCTGCGCCTTGTGCCTCGCCGTCTGCTAAAGTCCAGGGGTCATTCATGCAGTTATGCATATTGCCATTTTAAAAGAGTACTGTTTAGTTTTAATTTAAATTTTATCTAGTATAGTTATATTTTCATTTAATTTTTGTTATTTTTTTCTGCCAATAAACATTATGTTTTAGGAATATTTACTCTGAGCTACGTCAACTTGTCAAATTAAATGTTTTTCAAATTAATTAAATTGATTTGAAAAACATCTAATTTGAGAAGTTGAAATGAGGAAAATCTGGTATAAACAATGAGTAAAGACAGTCAGGAACGACATTCCAATCAGTGAATGAAATGCATAACAAACAGGTCGACTGCAAATTGTCAGCAATCGTTGGTACAAAACATGCTTACAAAGCAATAATACAAGGTGTAAAGTTTCGCGTTCAATGAAATTACTACGCGATATTGACTACTTAGCGTTTATGTAACGTAATGAAAATGTAGGCTAATCTGATGATGCTATAATAGTTTCGTTCCGTTCTCAAAGGTCAAGAGCTAAAACAATTACAAACTCGTACGAAGGAAGTAGTGAACTTTAAGAAAACAGTTCAAGCGTAACTCCAGTTACGGATGAATAACCAGGTTTACTTAATTGTTGCCGATTGAAATTAACTTGTCGATTATTGGCGGGATGTTGGCACATGTATCTACGCGACGCCGCCGACGGGTTCTTCTCACATAATTCTGCAGTTAAGAACTGAAATTTTTCGAATTTGCGGGCCGACAGCGTCACAAGTTATAATTCTATCCTAAAAGACAGAATCCCAGCACCATTGTTCGCTTCTTGCTACATTATAAATCAGTTTTATTTTTTTACATTCAGTGTCAGAAAAAGTGAATTAAATTGGTGTATATCAATATTGGAATTTTCTTTCCAGTAAAGAGCACGTACGTTTATATTATACATAGTTGCCTACATAATTACCAGACTGCGAATAGGAATTATGAAAACTCAGAGAATTAGAGGTTGGCGTATTTTCATTTTTCTTGCCTCCGGTAGGCAAGAAAAAGAAATACGAAGTGCATTAATTTTTTCCCCATAAATCGTCACATTTGGTTTATTTTTTGCCAATAACAAAAAACACCTTCCAACAGCTCCAAAACACGCAAGCTGCTTGTAGCGCTTCGTAATTCACAAGAAAATTTTTCTGAATAATGTATATCCCGCACCGTGCACCCACTCGAGTTACATTGTATTTTGCCTCGGTAACTTGGGTTCCTGCTGACATTTTTAAAAGGTTATTCGATCATAACTTTGTAAGTTCAATAAACATGACTACAAGTGATTTGTGTAAATTTTTTAGGGTTCCGTACCCAAAGGGTAAAAACGGGACCCTATTACTAAGACTCTGCTGTCGATCTGTCTGTCCGTCACCAGGCTGTATCTCATGAACGGTGATAGCTAAACAGTTGAAATTTTCACAGATGTTGTATGTATGTTGCCACTATAACAACAAATACTAAAAACAGAAATACCTAAATATTTAAGTAGGGCTCCCATACAAGAAACGTTATTTTTTATAGAAAATGATATGGAACCCTTCGTGCGCGAGTCCGACTCGCACTGGGCCGGTTATTTTTATAAAGTTTTAAATTTTCTACGTTCTTTTATGTAATTCGTTTTGCTAGTTGATTTCTGGTCCTTCGAAGTAGTTATTAAATATAAAAATAAGTGTGCGTTTAACTTTTTGTTCTTTTTATTTATCTACCACCTAGCGAGGCCATTTGTATGATTTATGTCAATGCAACTTGCAATTTTCCTTCAGTACAAAAATAGCTTTTTTTAAATAAGATGTAGAGTTTAAATTTTTAAAATACATTTTTCTTAATTTACCCCCTTTTGTCTTTATTTTCTTTCATTACTACAGAGTAGAACGTGGGATTTTAATTTAGCTTTTTACGTGATTTTTTAGCGAATACAGTATCAATTAATTAAATACTAACGGTTAAAATTTATCGCAACTTACCCAAAAGCTTCCCATATAGTGCGAAATAAGTAAAACTCCCGGAAGAGACATGATGAACAGCCTGAGCTCACAACTGGACTGGCGACAGGAACACGTTACGCTTTTTATTTATACACTTTTTGTTTACTAACACCACACAAGTATCCCTTTATCAGCGTCGATAGGTTTCTCACGCGGGTCGAAAGGGGGCCCGCGCAGCGCGGTTGCCTTGTGACTACCGACTGAGAAATCTTCGTCGACAGACGCCCCTTCTTATATACTGGGTAACTTCTTATTCGCTTTGCTTCACGCTCTACATCCACGAATTTATTAACTATGGATCTTGAATATCGAGCACTAAGTGCTTATTGCATGTGAATGTTTCACTATGTCCGACTTTCTTCCACGATCAGACTATGATTGACCTAATAACTTCGATAAGGGCCCGACTGTGAAAATGTACTGAATTAGATCAAGGTTGGACGGCAGACCGCGGTCTTCAACCATTAACTGCAGAGATACGCCGGCTATGAGGCTCTGACAGGTATATATGTACCATTTGTGATTAATGTGCTCGTAATGATGATTCATTCGCCTGCTGTACAATATAGGCTTGTATTCAACGTAAAAACATAAAAGTGATCTTCATTTCAAAAACAATTTAGAGCTTTGCTGTCGCATGCCTAAATGAAGTATTTTATTTATATGCCTATTCCCTTGATTGTTTTACAACCTGCGCGAAAAGAAAAGCAGCTGATATATTTTATGAAACTATATATATCTAAGTATTCTTAAGTAGATAGTATGCCATCAGACTCAAATTTTCTAAACCTATCGAAGTTTAAAAAATACTTATAGAGCTAGCCCTAAGTTATATTGACTTAGGTACGTATCTATTCACTTGAGGGGTTCGAAAGACTCTAAATAATGTTTTTTACTTGTGTCTCCCGTTACGTATTACAAAAACTTTTCTAAGCTTCTCTAAATAATTGGCCAAGTGCGTGTCGGGCCACGCGCAGTGTAGGGTTCCGTAGTTACGAATGCCAACTTTGAGTTCATGTCACTAAAAACGTTTAAAAACTAATTTTCTATTGAATTTGTTTAAAATTTTCCTTGCAAGTACATTTTAAAAGTGGTTCGCCTTTAACTTTTTAATTTGTAAACCTTACTTAGCTCTAATAGTTTTCATTTAAATTTAGTTATATATACTATAGCTGTGAAATTTTTCACGTGTTAATATATAACCGTTTAGCAGATAGAGGGGGTAGACACTTGACTTAAACAAAAATTTTCACTTTAAAACCAAATATTTCAGAAACGAATCCCTAAATCGAAACAACGATTTAGGGATTCGTTTCGATGAAAATTTTATGAGTTTGTGAACGAATGTTCACAAACTCATAAAATTTTTGAAAGACTTATTCAACGATACCCAACATGATTGGTTAGTCGAGAAAAAAAAAATACTTTTCACTTTACTTGTATGGGAGATACCCTAAAAAAACACGTTTTTTCAATATTTTATTTTACTACTCTTTCCGCCTAATTAATATACATATCCATGCCAAATCACAGCTTTCTAGTACTTATAGTCGCTGAGTAAACCCGCGGACGGACAGACAGACAGACATGGCGAAACTATAAGAGTTCCTTGTTTACTACGGACTAAAAAAGAAGTATACCTACCAACGAAATTACAAATTCCCAACCAGCAGAAAAAGCTATAAGAGCAGAACACTCCAGAGACTGCAGGGGCTTTTCATGAGCTATTCACCTAAGTTTTGTTTTATTAAAAAACCTAGACCTTTCATAGGCACGAGGCAAAGTTACGATTATTTCGGTAGTTTGTCGAAACGAGCGCCGAAGCGATTGTTCTCGGCACATTGTTTTGAGTTTTGTGCGACATATAATATCGGATTTGTTCGCGCCGTAATTGGATATTGGATCAAGCAACCAGCACTTAAAATTTTACTCTCAGGCTTTTTCATGAAAACTTTTATTATTTTATTTTAATTATTGTAAGTACCTAAGTAAGAACATTGCCTTGGTTGGCTCCTACGAGTACCTAGCTACCGAGGTAGATGTTTTAATTTAGTTTTTTAATTTTCAACTGGACAAGCGGTAAAACAAGACTGAAATTCAGATTTTATTTATATATCTACCTACATTGCTGGTTTTGTAACGATATTTACAGTTTAGATTTTTGAGTGGTCGTAGCAAAGCAGGCAATATTTATATAATCAGCATTTTAAATGTAACACAGTGTCCAGCCAATACAGCATCATCTGCCAAGAAGAGACTCACTGGCTAGCAAGCTGCAGGAACTCTTTAGAACAGCGTATATTCTACTGACGCTTCAATGCTTTTAATTAACTAGGCTTGACTTGATAATAAGAAGATGAAGTTGTTGATAGTTCTCGGTAGTACTTGTTTAATTTGTCTTACAAGTTATGGGCCCTGTTTAATTTTGAGAAAAGGGAAATATGTGTTGTCAATAATCTTAGATATAAGTTCCCTATCCGTTAAAATTACATAGTTCCAAGTAGTACAACAAGTCAGGGTAAACCGAACTAATAAGTAGGTTAGTATAGGGCTAAGCTTTACTATTGGGCTTAAAATAGGTAGGTACTTAGGATTCCTGTACGTCTAGATGACTATGAAACTGGTAGTACCGTAATCTTGGAAACAGAACATCGGTTACACTTAACGGAATAGTAATGACTGGGTTCGTAAGCAAATACGGAACGGATCTCTCAAACACGCTTTGAAATACAGATGTCGTGTCTAGCTAAAGCAACATTGTATATTTTCGTTCTAAAACTAATATAATTTTAATTAATATCTACTCGTACTTACTGTGAATTACGTACGATAAACGAGAATTCTTTGCAGTAAAGTTACTTACTAGCACTTGACTCATAGGTATACATAATTTTGTTAAGTTACTTTTACAGAGACCTAGATCAGAGCCAGTGCCCGATTTAGTTTAATCCTTCATAAAAGTCATAAGCAACTTCGAACACAAGCGCATATTTTTGTGTAAATAATTTTTTTCATCTCGTACTATGCACAACTTTTTTTTTACTAGATACTACTTGTAAGTACCTACTAGGTATCTACAAATATCATCTATATTATCTGGACGAATAAATCCTACCATGCTGGTCTGGACGAGAAGAAAAAACATACCTACAATGTATTTTCTTATTCTTTTCGTGTCGATTGGCTTAAATTATGTAAGGGATGATTGATTTGGCCCTGAGAAGGACTTTTTGCGGTAGCATTGATTGGCACTGATTGATTTTGGTTTTGAGCCGTCGTGGTTTAGGAATTGGTTCACTAGTACTCTGCCTATATCTGTATGGTATATATGGGTTCAAGGTAGTGGGCGAAAATCGAAATTTATAATGGCAATGCAGCTGCATCGCCATTATAATGCTGGCTAGCTAGCCAGTTAGCTAGAGATTGGGCATCTACCCGGGTAACTATATACCCACGCTTGGCTATTTACCCGATTTGCATCTACCCGTTTAGTGGGTAGATAAGAATATTTATTTTTAAATTAGTGCGAGTCCTCTAATTATGTGTAGAGATGTACAAAATGGTTATGTTATGTATAAATAAAAGAATAAATCAAAAAAATAAATATCAACGATTAAAATCACTAATGATTTCCATATGTATTATATTTCATCTTATTTGATGTCTTTTTGCTTATTTTAAGATATAATTAGATCTACAAACATTTACCAGACATAAATTTAAACTTAGACCTGTCACATCGTATGTTCCCATGCAACGGGTAGATTGGGGTGAATACCCAGCATGCTATTTTGTAAAAATTTTGTAACAAGTTAATGGGGGATCAAAGAACTCGTCGATACGAATATCTTTTGAATCGGGACCAACCCTGAAATCAGCAGCTTTGTCTTTTGGATGCGTAGTAAAAAAATCTACTCTCCCCATTTGTATGAGGGTGCTCAAATACTGACATCGCATTTGATGTCTGTTTGTTTATTTTAACATATAATTAGGTCTACAAACATTTGCCAGCAAAAATTGTAAACTTAGGCCTGTCAATTCGTATGTTCCCATACAACGGGCAGATTGAGGTAAATACCCGGCATGCTGTTTAGGGAAATGTTAAAACAAGTTGAAAGGAGATCGAAGCACTCGTCAATACGAATAACTTTTGTTCCGAGACCAACCCTAAAATCAGTAGCTTTGTCTTGTCTCTTGAATGAGCATTCAAAATACCTATACTTCTTCATATTAAGTATGTATAATGCTTGGGTCGGACCTGCCCCTATCGTCACGAAGCTTCGTGCTATTACACGATACACGCAAATGTGACCGGCCGTTATCGGGTATCGTCCCGAATATTCGGACTTCGTGTTAGTTATCGCGCGGGTGGCGATACATCAAACGATTTAAGCACGCTAACAATTCGCTCTGCGTGGTCGCACTTGCGTTGTTCATTTAAAAATGGAGTGGAACTATAAAATGGTGTTAAAATTTTTAGCTTTTTCTTTCTAGGTTTCTTTTTAAGTTTCAATAAATGCATTATGTAATTGTTAGCACACATGTTAAAGAAAAGAAAGTCGTCGTCCATATTTAAAACACGTAGATGACGCCATCTTGGATTATTGCCAGATAGTTCGTGAATTTTTCACGAACAATCTGGCAATCTGACAACGACCAAAGCCGCTAGTGTGACCAGAGCTTCATCGCGATAACTTTTTAGCGTACAAAACGTACGAAGATTCGCCGCGGATTGCATCGGGACGATAGGCACAAGTGCGGTCGAAGCATAAAGGTAATGATATGATTTTGAGTATGTTGACATCGCATTTAAAGTCTTTTTACTTATTTTATCATATAAATACGTCGTTGCCCACCTCTCAGCAAAAAAAAAGTTTTCCACCCATCATTTGCCCTCCGTTTGTGACTTGAACAAAGAGAATTCAAACTAGTTAAGTTCTACCTAGTTTCCTTTTATAAAAAAAGCTCGGGAACCGGCCTTCCTTTTATAAAAAAAAACGAAACTTTAAAGGTATCATCCAACTTATAATATTTGGCAAAGAAATATTACTTATATGTACAAGTCTCCAACTCTTTTTTTTTTGACGCTTAACTGTCAGACAACTGAGTCAGTCTACTGTCAATGTCATAAACATTGATTATCCGACCGATTGATTCTATTTAGCAGTATTTGAATTCTCTTTGCTATTTAGCTTATTTTGTTTGTACCTTCCAAAACGTTCTATTTGTGTTTTAAATTTCTTCAAACGAAACTTAAAGTAAAGAACTAAATACTTAAAATCAAAAATCTCCAGTAACTATTTTCGAATACTATATTGTATCGTAAAACAATGAGCTTCAAAAAAGTTACGCACGTATTGTTCGATTTAGACGGACTGCTTTTAGGTCTGCTCCTCCACACATTTCCTTGAATATTTGTGTATAAAGTTACGTAATATTTTCAGTTATTATAACTTACTATGTTTACAGATTCAGAAGTGTTGTACACGGAGACGTTTTCAACGGTTTGCGCTAAATATGGGAAAGAGTTTACTTGGGAATTGAAGGCTAGTATTCTCGGTTTCCAAGGGCAGGAATGTGCCGACAAAATAATAGCTGCTCTGGATTTACCGATAACTAGGGAAGAGTTCATGGCAGAATGTAACAAGGTGAATGAGGTACTGTTCCCTAAAGTGCAGCTTATGCCAGGTAAAATGAATTTGAAAACTGTGGGCTTGCATCATGTTGCATGGTTACTTACTGGTGCTTTTGATGTCACCCTACCTAGGTATAAAAAATTTAACACTAAATAACGTCACTATTGATAAAAAATAAGGATTCATATCATAAATTTTTGTTTAGTGCTCCAAGCAGCAAATACTGGTATTACAAGTACTATTTGATGCACTTGCAAAATGGCAAAAATTCCTCTGCTATTCAACAGACAAAATAGTTGCTTGCCACTTTTGATTTGCTTATTAGGTTACCTTATTATTATTATTTATTTCACATGCAGAAGTATTTTATATTATTCTGAATATTATTTAAGGTGCCCAAAAGCTAGTAGAACACCTATACAAAAAAGGAGTACCAATAGCCCTGGCCACCAGTTCCAGCAAGGAGAGTGTGGCTGTGAAGATGCAAAACCACCAGGACTTCCTAAAGTACTTCCACCACCTTACCATGGGTACGTCTGACCCTGAGGTCACAAAAGGAAAACCGGATCCTGCTATCTTTTTAGTCTGCGCTTCCAGGTTCCCTGACAAGCCTAAGCCAGAAAATGTAAGTTTGAGGGTTAAGAATGTATTTATTTAATCTCTGCCCATACAAATCTTAGAAGCCAATAGAGCGACTGGGTGAAAATGCAAATCATTTTAATAGACGAAGTGTCTAGCAAACTAGACACTTCGTCTGTTTGCTTCGTCTATTTTGATTCCTTTTCTCGGCTTCTTGCCATCACGCTAAAAGTAGCCTTTGAGGCTTGTGGCCCTGGGTTCTGTCTGCTTAGAGCTGCAAGACCCAATGTGCTGTCTGTCCTGTTACAGTTAAAGATGTGATAGTATGTTTGTATTAATTAATTTATTTATTAAACTTTATTACAAACATGAAACAGGCTTAAGGCCCAAGCCCTAAGTTATCATTCAATTCATTAAGTCAAGGATTACTAGTGTAACATTTGTAATATACATCCCTTTTTGACGAAACAGTTGGTCCCGTACCAAAGTTATCATATTGAATGGTTCAGTCACTTCCTTCAAATATGTAATGTGACACAAATAAGTTGAACAACAATGGCGGACTTCAAAGCATGTTTGTACAAATTCCCGGCACGTAGGTTGAACCAAAATGGCGTTAATCAGTTCAAGTACAAAAAATACGCCGACGACCGCCTTTCCGTTCAATTTACGTGTCGGGAATTTATACAAAAATAATTTAAAATCCGCCATTTTTGTTCAACTTATTTATGTCGCATTGTATCGATGATACATTTACACCCAGTACTTTGTTAGAATTTGTTTTTACATACCTACATATTCATTATTACTTCAGCCATACTAAGGTTTGTTATATTTTATTTATGCATATACCTGTAAAATATGCAATGAAACATTCATTTAGTTTATCCTCCTGACTAGATTTAATTTTATTTCAGTGTCTTGTATTTGAAGATGCTGTGAATGGTGTGAAGGCTGCCTGCGCTGCCAACATGCAAGTTGTGATGGTTCCCGATCCTCGCATTCCTACTGAACAACTAACTCAGGCGACATTAGTGCTTAAATATTTAGATGAGTTTAAACCTGAACTCTTTGGTCTGCCAGCATATGATTAAGGTACATCTATAATAGACCAAATATGGTAAATGGGACAGAGAATTTACTATTATTTATTCCAGAACACACTAGCAGCTTATAAAGCTGATGCATGTGCATTTTGATATTTGGAGATCTTGTTTCTCACCAGTCTACTTTTGAAGCTGTCATGTTAAAATGTGAAACCTGTTGTTATATGTTGCCTTTGGTTATTATGTGACTGCAGCAAGAAGTAATTTACTGATTAAATTATTTGGTATTTATCAAAATTATGCATTAACAAACAAATTAAACAATTTGAACTTTTTTGGATTCATAATGCCACCTAGTGAAAAAAGCAATTTTTGAAAAGGTTTGATTACTGCAGTGGTTTGCCATGCTTCGATCTGGACGAGGTGGTACCTGGTAGCTAGCATAATTATTAAGTTAAAAGTGGATGTGTTTGCTTATGATTTAAATATTGTACTATTTATTTATTTTTGTTGCATAGCAATATTATATGTATGTATTTCAATTTTACTAATGGAGTTTACTAAAAAGCTGTAAAAATAAATACTTCTCTTTAATTTTTCTTTTAACAAACCGTACCAGAAAGTACTATAAAAAATATATTTTTGTTAATTAGCTATAATATTTATATGTAGACATTTGTAGGTAATTTTTTGTTAATCTTTTAAAAGTAAATTGGAAACACTTGAGTCAATTTAATTTAAGTACACAAAAGTAGTAGAATGAAGTAAATAAATACGTAGCAATCACACAGATTGATTGATTCGTAGAGGAAAATATCTAAGCCCATTAGACCGATTAACGACAATAATAAAATCTACATTTCCACCAGAGTAATTAATTATAGCTCCTATCTTTTATAACTATTTCACGTAGATTTATATTTTGAAAGTTATCTTCGTATACCTAATATTTTACTTTATGGCGCAGTCCTTTAAAGACCAGAATGTCTGTATATAAATAAATGTCCATTGTTTGACTATTGTGTTTGGTTTTGAACGGGTTAAACGTGTCATCGATAGGGTATAAAACTATACAGTACCTGAATGAAATGAGTGTACAGTAAGTAGTTAATGTATATCTAGTCAAAGCATGCTTTGTATTATTTGAGTAATAATAATAAAACTATTGTTGGACAATTCACGTCATTTAATTTCTTAATACTTATGTTCATTATTGTGATACGATAAGCCTATGTATTTATAGCAGTGTGTGAGTATCTTCCATAAGCTATAAGTTGCGTAAATTAGGCAAGCGATTAGTTCATCTTTTCTAAGAATTCCCACCGCCTTTCATCTTATTCATGACAACAGTACTTAGTTAAATCTTGGCTGAGTCCTAGGAGAACAGAAAATGATATTCCAAATCCAATGCATGATGTGATTGGCGATCAAAAATATAAGTAGGTACAATATGTTGACTTTTGTCGCAGTATTTTTGTTGACACAGCGAGGCCTGTGTCACTCCCCGTTCAGGGATCAAAATATACTGTCATTATTCAGTTATTAGGAATTATTATTAGTATGTAGGAAAATTCCAGATTAATAAGAATGAGATTGACTTGCAATGGATGTCTGGGTATCTAAACGATGAGGCGAGGACTTCTGACGCGAGCTAAATTATACCATAGCGCTAACCACATTGAGTAGATATTTCTTTGAATTTATTTTCTAAGACTTCTGTACGTGAGTACTAGTACTTGTTCTGTGACTCGGCTATGTAAAGAAAAGAGGATGGATGCCGTTAACTTTTTCCATACAGATTCATTACCACGTCTTTATCCCTGACGGGGTAGACAGAGCCCAGGGCCAGTGATGGCGAGATTTGAATCATGTTAATATCCTGTATTAAGCCGCGACACAGAATTAAATAAGTGTTACACACAGAACGGAATCCCATAAGTTCCCGCTCAATATGCGACCCCGTTCCCCGTCCCCTCACCTCTCCCCGTTTTATGTCTTGTGGAGGGCGTAGAGCGGGCGGCAGCAGGCGCCTGCAGCCGCCTCGTCAAGGCGAGAACGGGAGAGTGGTGCGAGGACAGGGAACGGGGACGCATATTGCGAGGGACCTTAGGAGATTCCGTTCTGTATGTAATAATACTCTGTGGCCGCTATATGAACATGATTCAAATCTTGCCTATTCCCTCGATCGGCTTTTACGATCTGCGCGGGAAGAGAAGCAGCTAGTACATTCTAAGTTTTTTTCTTTTCTCTCAGACCAGCATGGAACCGGATGTCAATTTTCCAAACATGACTAATCCTCATAAGGAGGTAACCCAAAAGCTTCAGGCTTGAAATCTTCCATGGAGTTCAATACAAGCGTCGCTTCTGAGGCCTGTGATTTGTCAAAATGTGGGTCGGGCACCATCACCACCTGCATGCCCGCCGCCCGCGCTGCTTTCACGCCGTTTATGGAGTCCTCGAAGACGAGACACTACAAAAAAAATACATGTTAGGCGCTGGACACATAGAAAAGACATAAGACGCAAGACTCAAAGGCCACTTTGGCGCTATGGTGGGCGAGGTGGGAAAAGGAATCAAAATAGTGATGGGTTGCTAGCCGCATCGCATATGAACATTTTCGTTTGTTCCCGATAAGTACCACTGTTACCCAAGGGAAAAAAACTTCCCGATGAGTTCCAGTGTTACTCATTGCAACTTACATTCTTCCCAATGAGTACCACTCTGTCTCATCGGCTCTCCAACGGCGCGCCGTATTCTCGTCAAGTAACACTTAAGAGCGGCCTTCCCGTATTACTTTTCATACAAACGCTAGTACGTGATTATAGCGTTGTATCTGAAAACTCACAGGTATCTTGGGCGCTATTTCAAGGTTTCTATCGAAATAAAATATTGAAATTAAGAAAAGCAAAGTCAGTATAAGCCTCCAAAAATTGCTTTTTTGCACAAATTTTAGCTGAACTTCGACCGTTCATAAAGTACTCATAAATTGTAAAAGTAAAGACAATACAAACCTCGCAAATGTAATGAAAATTTTGAATACAAAACATTTATTTTACATACTTGTAAGGCTTACTGATAAACACGTATCTCCTGGAACAAGTTTTATGAAATTTCCGCACTCTATGAATAGTTAATATTCATTCAATGGATAGTTAATAATAATACTCATTTCATTTAATAGAATGCAAACCATGCCCTTAGGCGCTATCTCTCTCTTTTTGGTTTGCCTCTTTTTCTAGCATTGCGAAAACAGAGCGGCCGGGAAGGGCCGCCTTAAGACACAGTGTTACTTGACGAGAATTTTGTATTCCCGTAGAGTAACAGTGACGTAATGAAGCTACCTATATATAAATCGTTATTTTATCTAAACGATTATTTTTTATAGTTCAACATTAACATGTCGTATTCTATTAAAAAGTACCCTATGTTGCCATTGTTATTGGGTTGGCTATGCTCGCCTCGCCACTCTTGACTTACTGCGAACAACATAACTACCTAATAGCATATTTAGCGCGTGTACCTGCCGTGTGTTTTGCTTATTCAAGATAATATGTTTATGTTATAAAGTATAGGTACTTAAATAAAATAAAATTGAAAAAGAAAAAATATTCTTACAGACCGGACTTAATTTTTTGTTGAGTCATAGGAATAGTATCCTTATTCTAATAGATATTTTGCGCGTTTATTCGACACAAATCGTGTCGTCGTAAAAAGTTTCTTTTGATTTCAACTTGATTAAAAAACTTGATCAAAATCGATTCGTTCATTTTAGCTTTTGTCCCCGTAAAAACAAGTCTAGCCTTTTATTTGCACCCCCTCTCGTCGCCAGGGGCAAGTTTAGATGGGCGGAAAAATCGAATATTTTTAACCGACTTCCAAAAAGGAGGTTATCAATTTGTCGCGATCTTTTATTTTTTTATGTAGGTATGTTCACCGATTATTCGAAGACGCCTGGACCGATTTGGAAAATTATTTTTTTGTTTGAAAGCGTGGGCATACTTTCAGGTCTAGTAGAAATTTTATAAAAATCGGTTGTGTAGTTTGGGGGTGAAGTCGATTTTTAGTTTTGACAAATTATTTCATCCTTCCTACCCCCCTCTGTTGTCTACAACGCGGCTGGTTAGAGGCCGAAAACTTAGTCTTCTAATTGCACCCTCTCTCCTCGTCACCAGAAATAACTGGAAATGGGCGGCATTGCATGTTTAGATTTTGAAATCCGGAACTGTTTGTATTGTAAGGCGCCGAACACACTGAAAAGACGTAAGACGTGGACGGGGCGCAGACATGTGCCCTCCGCGTCTTTTTCATACAAAATGTATAGAAGCGTCGTGACGCAGAACACACAGGAAAGACGAGGCACTGACACTAGGGCAGACACGAAGCTTACTCGTCTACGTCCTATGGTAAAACATACAGAACGGACGGGGCACGGGCGCGAGCGGGCGAAACGGGGTTACGGGCGGGTCAGGGGACTCGCGCTTCGCCAGTGTTGCTATAGATACGGATTTTGTCTGTATCTGTCGTAGAAAAGACGAGGCGCGGGTCTTTTTTATGTTTTCAAAAGTCGCGACGGCGCCTTGTCTGTGCCCTGTCCGACATCCGTGTCCCGTCTTGCGGCCCTAGGCTCTGACTACTTAGAGCAGCGATCTAAAATGCTCTGTCTGCCCCATTAGGGTAGAGACGTGATAATATGTATACGTCTATACATCCTGTTTCGTTTCCATAGTAAATGTTTAGGTTTAAGCAATCCATAGTCTACCTATGTAGACTATGGATATGGCCGTTCCAGGTATCGATAAAAAATGGATTATTAGTGCAGCTTGCGCTATAGTTGGCCTTTCACGTTTTCTCTTTAATCCAAGCGTTTTCTGCCTTTGCCTTTAATGTTATATTAAGTCTACCTATGTAGACTATGGATTGCTTAAACCTAAACATACTGGAAACAGGATGCTCTCGGATGACGAGCATTGAGCGGCCATTTCCGCCGCATATATTTCAGGTAAGTCGCCTAGCGGTATTTAACTTGGAAATACGACACAGTTTCACGGCTTCCGTTGCGTATTAGTTAGTAGTGTTGCCGAATATATTTTTACAATAGTTTTAATCGAAAAATGCCCAACTTACAATAGGCTCTATTGCAATACTATCGATAGTATCGACGATAACTAGCGATTGTATTGCATCTCATAATGCATAAACTACTTATTGCTCTATCGATAGTTTTGATCACAGATATTGAAAGTTTTCACTATTGATAGGCTACAGATAATGCAACATCGAGCGACGACACTATTAGTTAGCAGTTTAGCACCCTTGTCCGTCGCTTAGAAACCCCGTGTTCGATTCCCAGACCTAGCAAGTACTTAGGTACTTATAATTTCTAAAAAAAAGACAAAACATTTAAGAGCTTCTGTTCATCAGGCAAACGACTGAGCTTAATGCATAGCCTGGATTTTTGAGTATGATCAATTTAAAATGATTTACTGTAACTGATCATGTGATTAGACGAAAATTTCGAGAACAAACTATGTAAACACATGAGATGCAATAAATGATTGAGTATGTATATAAGCCAGTACAATACGACACAAATAAGTTGAACAAAAATGGCGGACTTTAAAGCATTTTTGTACAAATCCCGGCACGTAGGTTGAACCAAAATGGCGGTTATCGGCGCAAGTACAAATAATGCGCCGACGACTGCCATTTTGGTTCAATTTACGTGTCGGGATCAACTTATTTGTGTCGCATTGTACACAATGCAACTAGGAATAAGTCACTGTTTTGATTTATTTTCCACTAACACGCCAACAATGACGTTTGTACGGGTCATTTGATCCACCTATGCTGCGCCAGCATATTACTCCACATTGTAAAAATCACAGTCTATCAATTTAGTTCGCATTATACGGCCAGCAAGAGCGCCACGCAACTCACATCATTTCATCATTATTTAGTCTACTTTGTATCAAGTTAATTTCAATATATTTCAGATTATTATCAAGTTTTATATTATTTCAAATCCAAATAGACATTCCCCGTACAACGTTGAACGTGGCCTTTGGCTGTCCACCCCGAATGTGGTAACGACGTAATTAATATAAGTAGGTGAATAATATAAATATTGATTACCATTTCCGGAGGTGGATTATCACAGAACTTGGCTGCTGCGACCAGAAATATATCAGGGCTGGGTTTTCCATTCTTCACGTTTGGGTCTGACGAGCCCCACGTCTTGGTGGGGAACAGGTCGAACAGAGCCTGGTGTTTACCTACTTTCATGTTGTAGGACTCGATTGAACTGCTTGTGGCTAAGCCGATGGGCACTTTCTGTTTGTGGAGGTGACGTATCAGCTTCTCTACACCTGAAAGTCATTGTATTTCATGTTGTTTATTCTTTTAATCACAAAGCTAGAGTCACCTTTCTGAAGTGCCATTTCCCAAACGCGGAGTCACCTAAACGAATGGCTTTTCCATACACGAAAACCGTTCGATAAGTGACTCCGTTTGAAAAATGGCACCACTGCTCACGTCCTGCGGAAAGTTAAATAGAAACAAATATAGTCATACCACTTCCGTTGGGTCCTGGCAGCGTGTTTACCATAGTGTTTACCAAATGTGCTATTGTATCTCGTAGGGTATCGGTTGGACAAGTAAGAATAGTTAGTTTAATAGTCTGTTATCCAAGCTACACTACAGATTTTGATAAAATTTCTATAATTTTTTTGTTTGAAAGGACTTCCAGGTGGTCACCTGGAAAGTCCTTTCTAACAAAAAAATAATTTTCTTAATCGGTCCAGGCGTCTTCGAATAATCGGCTACAGACTACTTTACCTTAATCGGTAAACATCCTCCTTTTTGCAAGTCGGTTAAAAACACGGGGGTTTGATATCGCGTGCGAAAAGGAAAAGTAAAAAGTCAGAATGCAGACCCTAACATAGAAAATTTTTACTCTTATTGAAGACCTAGACACCTATCAAAACAGCTAATGATGCAACCATAGAATTATAAGATGCGACCGGGAAGAGAGAGAGAGAATATTTAGATTTCACAACAGCACTTTTTTATGCTGCTATTCTTTTCTGTCGCTTAGAACGTTCATTTGTCAGTGGGAGAGAAAGCAACGTGATAGCACCGTCCATGCTATAGTATGCTAAAGCGTACAGTCGCTTTCTCTCGGTCTAGCAAATGACGGCAACGAAAGTGTTGTTCCGTGGTGACAAGTGAGATCCAACCGCTGGTAGAGTGACAGCTTTTTTATAAATGAGTCTCATGCTGAGGAAAAATATCTTACATTATCCAAGGGTATGCTACGCTCAAGTTAATATTAATACTTACCAGGTTTAACTTGACAGAGAGGAAATAATTCTCTTAAAATTTTGTGCGACTCGACAATAAACTCGTCAACGGAAAGCGGCAGCCCAAGATCTTCGATGATAGTGGCTGAGAACAGCCGAGTCTGCATGCCCATTATCTTGTTTTTTAGCTCGAACGTAAACTCCTTACCATAGCGAGACGCTATCTCCTGAAACCCTAAGGTGTACAAGTCTTCTGTGTCTGGAAGAAAAAGTATTGTTTAATAACCGGCCAAGTTGGACTCGCGCACGAAGGGTTCCTTACCATTATCTAAAAAATCACGTTTGTTATATTCCATACATTCCGACCTCACCAGAGAATTAATATAAGTATTACATAAAGAACGGAATCTCCTAAGATCCAGCGCAATATGCGTCCCCGTCCCCCTTCCTCACACCTCTCCCCCGTTGTCGCCTTGCGGAGGCAGCTGCAGGCGGCTTCTGCAGCCGCCCACTAAACACCCTCCACACGGAGCGAACGGGGGAGAGGTGCGGGGACGGGAGACGGGGACGCATATTGCGTGGGATCTTAGGAGATTCCGTTCTGTTATGTAATACTTATACTAATTCTGAGGCCCTACTTAAGGGGCTACTCGAATTTTCCGGGGTCCAGTGCTGCCCCCATTTGAAATAAATCATTAAAAGGAAACGGAGATATCATTTAAAATTTGGCCTTGATCAGACCCTAGATAACCCTTTAAACTATTTTATGAACTACTGTTTCCAATTTAAAGTGAGAACGTGAAGCTTTTCTACGCACCCGACCCCGGAAAATTCAGGTAGCCCCTTAAATGTTTATTTTATTGTGTCTAGTATTTCATTAAAGCGGCAACAGAAATACATTATCTGTGAAAATTTCGACTTTTAGCTATCACAGTTAATGAGATACAGCGTGGTGGTGGTGACAGACAAACCGACGGACAGCGGAGTCTTAGTATTAGGGTCCCGTTATTACCCTCTGGGTAGGGAACCCTAAAAAAGAAAACAAAATTATATTATTAGAAAACCCCTTTACTTGCAAATCACTGTATAATTATTCATTTACCTTTATATAATATTGTACAATGTATTGGCGCCAAAATAAAAAAGACAATGAAAAACTTTACGTAGTAAAAAAATTGTAAATCTATGGAAAAACCATATAAAAATAACGGATTCCAAATTCAAATATAATACTTTGTTTATTTTTAATTGTAACAGTATTTATGAGCAGACTAAGTACTTGATTACAAATAAACCAACATTGCACTGCAAAACAATTACCTACAGGGACATATTTTATTCATAATAGCTCTATCTATACCTAAGTAATTTACTAACATAGATATACATACAAGTATGTAAAACTACAGGTACATGCCTAACATATTTGTATGATGTCAATATACGCACTGTCCATGATAGACTATCTTTAGAGGATGTAGGGCGTAGGTAATCAATCTACGTCTACAAGACCAAGTTTGTGCCTAGATAATAATTCATCGTAAATTCGAAACCTTAAAGAGGTAAATTTACCTGTGGTTTGTACTTGTGTATGTAATTATTTATATGTATATATATATTTTATGTTATTCTATTTCTTTGCTTTATGCAATATAGTTCTTTTAAGTTTTAATTTGTTTAAATATAATTTCCACAGTTTGGCCCCATATGAGTAAGAGCAGGTCTCTTACTTACGTTGAGTTTGTATTTACGAGTCATAACTCATAAGTACAAACTGAGACACAATATTCCCATGGGACCAACTGCAAAGTAGTATTGCTGAAAAAGAAAAATACTTGTCCGTTTCAGTTGGTCGGTTTTTATAGTTGGTCGGAGTGAGTGACAAATCATATACGACTTCAACCCATTATAATATTAAGGTCAGGTCAAGACAGGGCCGACTGTGAAAACACCGTTAAATAACTAGGAACTTTCATTTCCCTCTATATATATTACTTATTTATCTAACTGTTTCGGACAACATTCTTCAGTTGTTAATTAACGGAAGTACATAGATAGATAAGTACCGACCGGAAGGAGAATTGACATCCGCGTAAAACTTTCCAAATAGTATACGTAAGCGGAAAATGCTAATAACTTACTCAGGATTAATCCATCCATGTCGAACAACGCGTGAGTGACGGGTTTAAAAGTCATTTTGACTACGAGTTATATGAAATGAAATATAGGTAAATAAATTGGAAGTTAAATAGCACCGCACAACAACTCTTGACGCTGTGCCAGCTGTACTGACGCTCACAACACTCGCAGAACCTACATGTGATTGTGATTACATCACATTGATATTTTATCATCTTTGACCTTCCCTAGTGCCAATGCCAACAGAAGAATAACTATGGACGCTAAATGATTGGGTTAGGTGGCAACTCACACGCTCATAAACTGGCACTAGTGCCAGTTAACAATTTTTCAATTACTTAATGGTAAACTGGCCCGAATAAAATTTTAAAAATGCCTCTTTACTACTTCTTAGGTAATGGGAAACTGGCCCACGTCACTGTAACGGTCTTATTATGCATACAATTCGACTTATTGTTACAAAAATAGGTACTACGAATATAGATTAAGCAAAAACAACGACACAATTATAAATAAACCAGCAAAATTAAACGTTTTTTATCACAGTTCTAGTTAGTTCACGTCTGCATTTTAATAATATTACTTATATAATTGTATCATAATTTTATGATCCTTTGGTCAATATGTAAACAATAATCAAATTTTTTAATAAAATTCGGCCGTACTCTATATCCTTTAATTTATTTTGATTATTCTTGATTACATATTAACCAAAAAAATATAATATTAAGACACAAAAATGAATATTAAGACGAAGTAGTAGCTAAAGTAGCGCCCTCATTTGAATTAAATTGTTTAAAACTAAATATGGTGATAAAATTTGATTTGTATCACTGTCTAGAAAGACCTTTAAACTATTTTATGAATACCCTTTGAAATTATTACTAATAGTCCATCTAGTTTTAAAACGGGTTTTCGCCAAAAGTGGCCACTTTTGGCAAAAACCCGTTTTAAAACTAGACGGACTACCAATATTACTTTCAAAGGTTATTCATAAAATAGTTTAAAGGTCTTTCTAGACAGTGATACAAATCAAATTTTTCATTATCACCATATTTAGTTTTAAACAATTTATTTCAAATGAGGGCGCCACTTTAGCTACCACTTCGTCTTAATATTTACCACTAACCATTAATTTTTTACCATTTTACCATTAACTAATTTAAAAAATAGTAAACTGGCACTAGTGCCATTGTTTGGGCGTGCGAGTTGCCACCTAACCCGAATGATTTTATTTTAAATTCTCTACTAGGTGGCAAAACATTTCAGCAGGAATAATAAAATACTTAAGTCTCTATAAATGCACGTGGCAAATAAATGAAAACTTTAACAAAGTAAAATACAAAAAACTGAAACGCGACCTATCCGGTCTTTTCAAGGCCACAAATGTTACTAACATCTGACGTCACAGCGTTGTGCTTACGTCATACCACGATATTGAATAGGTACTTATTCCTATAGGAACTCTATAGTTAGATAAAAACAAAAAAATGTCAACATCATTAATTACTAGTCAGTGATAACATTATTCATATTTTGTACTATTTAACACAAACAAAACTTGGCTTATAGGTTTTCATTTAAACATAACATTTTTTTTTTATATAAATGGCTGATTGTGTAAACCACCCAAAGTATATCATATTCATAAGCAACCACGAGATGCATAAAAAATATCTAGATCCATTCACAGGTGCCTTGGAAGGCAGTTTTTTTAATATTTCTGATATCATTAGATGTAAATTGCTAAGCCAAAACTGTCAAGAACATTGCCCATTAACACTCACTCTTAAAAAATTGACAGGCAATTTTATGACCTAATCATCAAACGGCGGTAAACCAAAAAGCTCTGGTTTGAAATCTTCCAAACTGTTGAGAACTAATGTAGCTTCTGTGGTAAGGCTCTTGTCCACCCGAGGGTCTGGGACCATCACCACCTGCATGCCGGCCGCACGCGCCGCCTTCACTCCATTCACTGCATCTTCAAACACCAAACACTAACAAAACAGCTGAGTAAATATTTTGTTTTTTACAAGGTTTTATTTAGTTTCACCTGTCCTGTTGTCTGTCAGTCTGTCTGTCTGTAATCAAATCTTGCAAGTTTAAATTTGTTCTTCTTCTTCTTTTGCACGCATACGTATATCGCGTGACAATACAAAATTACATTGACATGGAGGTGATCTGATGATGGAGCCGGTTGGTGGCCAAAGGAACTCTGTAATGAAATGACGCAACCCCGTCGAATTTGGACTCGTTTGATTCGTCTTGAGGAGCTTCAGTTATAAGCTTGTTTTAAAATATATTTTTTAAATATTTACTTGTTGACATGTCAGTAGACAAAGCAGTCATAAAAGCTGTACTATAATACCAACCGACGCCGCTGATTAGCTGGCAATTATTAAAAAGATAAGCTTCGGCAAAAACTTCAGAACTTCAATAATAATGTTAGAGCAAACCAAATAAAATTGGCACACCAGTTGAGTTCTATTTTAATAAACGGTACCAAAGGCGGACTTAATGCTAATAACAATCATCCTTTGGTCTCATCCCGATCTAGAAGTTAATCAAGAGAATGGGTATTAACCTTTTAATGCTCTAAGTAAGAGCGTAGCCAGTAAGTAGTCCCTATTTGATCCTGATTTCTATTATCCATCTTAAGCTCACCTTATTGCTTATAATAAGATAAGCATGGCTTTTGAATCTGTGACCTGTGGATCTTTATTTTGTAAGTATTTTGCATATATAAGTACCTTCTCAGGACTTGGTTTGTCTGAAAATCTTGATGCAGCAACCAGAAATATATCAGGGTGTGGCTTCCCCCTCTTAACTTCTGGGTCGGAGGATCCCATTGTTTTGTATGGGAATAATGAAAATAGCTCCTTATGGTGCTTATTTACTTTCAATTCATAGCTTTCTTTGCTGGAACTTGTGGCCAGTCCAATCGGAATGTTCTTGTTGCTTAGATGTTCTATAAGACGTCTCGCCCCTAAAAAAAGTGGAGGTTAATAAGTTTATTAATTTATTCTCCAAACTGCTAGTTTCCAACATGTTATAACAAACATTTTCTATGGGATTTGTATTAAATGCCACATCATGACGTCATAGTTTCTTTGAGTCAAATCACATTCAAAATGGATATGATCAATGACAAGTGTTATTATTTTGTGATGCTTTATTATCTTATCATCTATACATATAATAAAATCGTAACCGATCGCTGTCTGTACATGGAAGATAAATGTGAAAAATTATTGTTGGGGGGTTTTATCAACGCAATAGAACACAAAACAATGATTTTTAGAATTCTTATCTGTTTATCTGTTTGTCTGTTTGTCTGTGCGTTTGTGCACGCTAATCTCAGAAACGGCTGCACCGATTCGGTTGCGGTTTTCACTAATGCACTTTTAAAAGCTTCATTCAACATTTAGTGTTTGTTTCATCTAAATCCGTTCATAAATAAAAAAAAATATATCAATTAAAAGAATCAGGTCATCAATTTTTGTTTGAAAAATTGCTATAAAATAACTGTTCCGTTACATTGGCTAAAACTTGTGTTAAAAAATGATGATTGAAAGTTAATATAAAGTAATAAAACCTGCCAAGTGCGAGTCGGACTCGTGTACGAAGAATTCTGTACCATTATGTATAAAAAATCACTTTTGGTGTATGGGAGCCCCTCTTAAATATTCATTTTATTTTGTTTTTGGTATTTGGTGTTATAGCAGCAACAAAAATACATCATTAGTGAAAATTTTAACTGTCTATCTATCACGGTTCATGAGATACAGCCTGGTTACAGACAGAAGGACAGAAGGATAGTCAAGTCTTAGTATTAGGGCCCCGTTTTTACCCTTTGGGGACGGAACCCTAAAAATTTACAATTTCGGTGGATTTGGAGCATTACTTTGGAGGTACTCCTTGACTACGAGACAGACTAGGTTAGGTTCCCACCCTGACGGACTGCCCAGCCTGGGCGGAAGACCGCGCTTAACTGTGCACAGTAGTGGAGGACGGACGACCTTCCGCTGTCGACTGTGGTTCACATGAACGTCGTGGAGAGCAGTGCAGGCCTTTGCGGAGAGTGTCATGCTCCGCAAAGAGGTGGTGGACGGAGACCGGGAGGCAACAACCGACCTGGCCATCTATCCCCGGCGCACATGGCGCAGGAGGCGGGCTTTTGACCCGCAACTGCTGCCTTCATAACGTGGGCTAATCGGGCGATGGAAACTGGATTTCGCTCAACAAATACAGTCCTCCGAGTTGAAAGCGCGTTTGTGCAAACAGGCGCCTTTACCGTAACGAGTACAATTATTCTTGATTCGTTTCCTCACGTAAAAAAAAGGTAAGGTGAGGTTCCACCCAACTTCCCATGGGTGGACGAAACGGTAGGTCTTTTTCACATAAAAAAATTACGTAACGTTTGGTTAGGTTAGGGGCTTTTGGAGCCCCTCCCCCCCCCCCCCCCAATGGGTTCCCGGTTTGTCGTACCGGGGGGGCCCGTGGTAGGCGATACCCACGGGGAAGCTAACAGGAACCCGCGAGGGGGCGCTCCTGCTGGTTGTTCCACCAGCAGTGAGCGCCCACATTGGGGCGGCGGGGGAGTGGGAAGTTCTCCCCCCACCCGGGGAGGGGCGCTCCCGCGGGCTCTGCTTCGGCCTTGAGCCTGTAGGGATGCGCCCAATGGGGCGGCGGGGGAGTGGGAAGTTCTCCCCCCACCCGGGGAGGGGCCGCCGGGAGGGCAATGTTTCAATGCTCTCCACATCGGCCCCTAAAACTTATGTTTTAGGGGCCGATGTGGCTCCGCGTTACTTGAGGAACGTCGTCATCCATTGGGACTTAAAGTAGGAACGCTTATTTCTCTACTTTTATCTCCCGCCTAGCGAAGGACATGTATGACAAGACTTACCGTTGCACCACCACATAAGGAGGGCGGGGGAGATGATACCAAAGTAGTTCCTATAGTCGGTGGCACCACTTCGCTAAAACAGAGCTGTGGAGGCTCCTGCCGAATGAAGTACTAACAAAGTCTCTGCCTATTGTATAAGCATTCAGTTTTTGAGCAGTACCAGATCTAGAATTTTTTGGAGGGGCGGGGGGGGGGGAGACAAAATATATGTGAATAAGCCGCCCCTGTTGGTTTTGCTACCTACTTGATTACCAGTACCTTGCTTTACCTTTACCTTGGTCCGTTCTGACCATAAGGTTTCATTTTGCAAGCCCCTAATAACTAGACGCCACCCCATATTCCGTATCGGTAGCATCGGAGGGATTGATATATTCGACGATTTTGCCGCTCTCCTGATTTCGCCGCCCGGGATAAGTGCAGTTCCTTTTAGTACTTAAACTAAATATTTAAATAAATCAATTAATTTTTACTCTATATCTGCATTCGCTGCTACGAAACCCTTCATTGCGTCACACTAGGCCGGTTTTATTGAAAATACTAAAATGACGGTGCTTATAAACTAAAGTCCACGCTGACGAAGTCGCGGGCAACAGCTAGTTACAAAATAATTCACTTTTGTCCCTAGATACTACTCTATTCCATGTAGACTTTAGGCATATTTTATACAGTAACAAGTTAACAACATTACTTTGTATCATGGGTATAGTGAATATTTAAAAGGATGCCAACTTAATGATTTCAACTCCATCCTATATTATAGTAGTCAATAAAATAGCTGATTGTTGCGCTGTTTTTCATTATGGACTGAACGTGGTCTGAAAATAAACGCATTTTATTTTAAAATTGGACCTTATTAATAAAATGCATTTAATCTTACCAGGCAGTACTTTAGTGTCCGGGAATATCTTCTGAAACTGCTCATTTGTCTGTTCTATAAACTGTTCAGGTGTTATAGGTAAATCTAAACTTGACACCATAGTTTTAGCTGTTTCATTAGTTTGACAGCCCATCAGTTTTTGTTTCAATTCAAATGTGTACTCCTTTCCATACTGTGATACAACATTTTGGAATGCCACTGTGTATAAATCTTCTGTATCTTAAAGAAATATTTTAATACTAATACCATAAGGCCAACATGCTAGCTTAAGTAAAATCATAGATATTTTACAATAATAATCTATGCCTATTAAATTATATTCTTTTCATTCATTGACAGGTAAAAATGCCTGTAAAGGTCTAATTACTGAATAAACATTTAATCTTTGACTTGAAGGTCCTAGAAAACTTGAGCTTTTTGTACCTGAAGACAGGTGTCTTCAGGCACAAAAAGCTCAAGTTTTCTAGGATCTTCAAGTCATTCAACAGATGTTGAATGCCATCTGGAGACAACCTGCCCCAGTAACAGCATCTTTGATTATAGCAGGGAAAACACATGCTTGTTACTTGCACAAAAGCATGCCAGTAACAGGTAAGAACAAGCTACTGACATGTGTATCTAGCTTCTGCCCATACTTAGCATACCAATAGATCACAGTTCGTTTGTTTTTTCCCCTCGCGGGGAAGCGGGCAACGGCTGCGGCTTCTCGCATGCTAGGCACGTGCACATCATAACGTATTTGCCAGTAGCTCTCAGACTTTTTTTTACTTTTGGACTTTTGGATTTTCAGAATATTGATTTAATGGTTCTATACAACGACGAAAAATCTTTACTATTTGTCACACTATACAATTTCTTTATTAATATTATTGCAAGTTGCATTGTAACACTATTTTAATTTACTGTTCATTTTGTGGCACGTCACTGGCACAAAGAAGTTTGATTCTAGAAACTGGTATGCCAACCACAGGTATGTGTACTGCGGTTTCACATAATGCCAGTAACCGGCATACCATTAACAGGCATGTGTATTACGGTCTTAGCCCCTGATAAAGTTTATATTGCGTGACAGACTAGTGCCATACCACTTGATATTATTACGACAAGCGCGATAGTAATAGATGATAGCGTTCGATAAACGCTGTCGCCGTTGCCATGTTACGGGAGATGGACCCCAATGGTAAAACATGCCTTCTGGAGTACAAAGAAGCTTAAGATATTTTGCCATTTGTGGTCACCAATCCAAGTGCGGGTTAAGCCCGTTAATTCGACCGAGCAGCTATCCTATCGCTCGATATTTTTTTATAGTACTACACATAATATTTTAGAGATACACTTACTCAGAATCAGACCATCCATATCAAACAGTACATGCGTAACAGGTTTAAAACCCATTTTTTATGTAATTTGTTTTAATTATTTGTAAATAAAACAGAATTCATAAAATTAAGATATTTTGCCGGTTGTGCTTTTTTGACAACATTTATTTAATTTCACCTATATGACAGTGACAGTTTGGGTCCATCAGTTGCCTTTTTTTTATATTTTATCTGTTTTAAAAATTACGTCTTTGCCATGTTTAAAAACGTTTCAATCCATAAACAATTAAAACGAAATTAACGTCAAACGTCAAAGTCAAAGAACAATAAAATCAAATCGCAAGCAAGCAAACAAAAACGTTGTTGGTGAATGGTGATGGATTTTAGTTTAGCGTGATGTTCTTTGTTTATATTATGTACTTGTAAAGTAACTAATTAAATCCTACGGACAGTCAGTTAAATAATTTCTGGTATTGTTTGTACATAAGATGGAAGGTCCTGGTATGAGTTTGTTTCAAGGTGCCCCAAGCATCCACATAAACAATAGCGCTCAAGACAGACTTGAGGAACAAGAGGAGTTGGAAGATCAAAAACGACGAAATGAGGAGGTAACTCTTGTTTATAAGAAACCAAAAAAGTGTAATTGTGTCGTATGTAACTGTAACCTAAAAGTATATTTGTTAACATTGGTTTCAGTTGCAACACAAGCTTGCTAATGCATTTGATGATCTTCTTGATGATGATGAAGCTAGTTCGGTGAACAGCAGTGGAAACTTCACTCTTGATGCAGGACATACTAATGGAGGTAAAGGTTTTGTAGTTTTTTAGTTTTGTCAACAAATGATCTCTAAAGGTAATAAACGAGATAGTATGCACAGCCTTCATGTACTCGGTATTTTAAGCAATGAAATTCTTACATTCTTTCTCTGGGAAGTAAGAGTACTTCAGCCTAGAGTTGTGAATGAAATTGTGGATGACATTTTATGAATTTATGTGAATACACCTTTGCAGCTCAAATATAGAAGCCCTGTATCTATGACAAGCCTGATACGGTGGTAGCTTAGTGTGGTGGTGGTGGATAAATGATGTGACTCACCTACTTTTCATATATGTTTTTCAATTTTAACAAATTTTTTAGTAGCACCGCAAGCAAGACCTGGTTTGCCACCTACTTATGTGGAGTCCCTCAACCATCTCAAAGAGCAGCAAGCATCGGAGTCCCCAAAGCCCTACTGTGAGACACCTAAGAACCACATTTCCCACATGCGGCAACAAGAGGAGCCCCTCAAACAGTTTAGCCCTTATGGAGCAGGCGATGGACAAAACCATTACTTTCAGCATGAATTCAGAGGTAAAATTAAAACAATAATCAAATTCTGGCTTTTGAAGTTTTTATTAAAAAAATATATCAATATAGCATACTTTGAAAAATACAAAATTTTATATGGTGACACGACATCAAATTCATGCAGATAATTTTGCTTTTCAAATGTATGCATAATAGTGGTGCCCATTTCACAAATGTCATAGACAAATTTGTAAAGAAATCTTGTATTAAGTTAGTGTGGAACTAATGCTTTTTCAATATGAGGCACGAAACATAGCAAGCGCCCAGGACGCGTGGCTGAGGCGCCGAACGCTCTGTTAAATTTTATGGAATAGTATGTAATGAAAGTGTCCGAAGCGCCACATCGCGCCTTGAATGCTTGCTATGTTTCGTGTCTAATAAAGGTAGGTATGTGATTTTCGAATGTTCCTTAGTTTACAGATTGATAAAATTTCTTACTTAATTTACTTTTAGGTCATCTTAATGGTATCAATAACTTTGATGCCAGGCAAGAGTATATGAATAATGAACAACTGAAAGTAATGTATGAGGTAAGTAAAGATATCAACTTATTTGTTTCTCATTCAGACAATAAATTAGTTCCAAAAAAAAAAACCCTTGACTAGATATTTTTAGGGTTCCCTAGTAAACAAGGAACCCTTATAGTTTCGCCATGTCTGTCTGTCTGTCCGCGGTTTACTCAGAGACTATCACACTAATATTATGAAGGCGGAAGTTTGTGAGTGTGTATGTTTGTTACTTTTTAACGCGTAAATGGCCTGACCAATTTTGATAAAATTTGGTATGCAGGTAGCTGACACCCTGGATTAACACACAAGTAACTTTTTTTGCAAGCAAGAAAAATATTTTATTCAGTGCAATTTACATCAGTTGCATTACTAAATAACTGAAATTAACGGGTAACAGGGCGGGGCGCAGCTAGTTAGTACTAGAAACCTGAAATATGGTATGGGTATGTATATTAATCATGCCAAAAATTTTTTTATATGAAATCTTAATCATGTTTATATATGGACACGTGAAAAAATTTACAGCAGTAGTATATATAACAAAGTTTAAAGGAAAACTATCAGAGCTAAGTAGGATTTACAAATTAAAAAGTTATAGGCGACCAACTTTTAAAATGTTCTCTGAAAAGGAAAATTTCCTACAAATTTAGTAGAATATTAGTTTTTACACGTTTTTAGTTGCGTGATCCTAAAGTCTGCATTCGCAACTACGGAACCCTAAACTGCGCGTGGCCCGATACGCAATTTTGAAAGTAACATTGAGGATCTGAGTGTTTATAGATTACTATAAACACTACTGTATAGTATACCTACATAATAATCTGTGCTTCAGCTTAACCTGTCAATAGTTGAGAATTTATAACATTATGTTTCATCATATGGGTATTTTTAGATGCGCGTAAAGGAATGCCAGCAGTTAGCAGGTCAGATGGAGAAGCTTGATGGGGAAGTGGACGGGCTGCGAGCGCGACTGGCTGCTGCCGTCAGCGACCGCGACAAAGTCGAGCTCTCGCTGCAAGAAGCTCATCACTTGCTTGGTAATTTTACTATACAAACATACCTGTAAATTTGTATCGGACTGCCTCCGTGGTCCAGTGGTCATGGCGTTCGCCTTATCATCCCGAGGTCGTGGGTTCGAATCAAACTTTGTGAAAACTTGTTTCCAGTCTGGTTAGAATATTGAAGGCTTGAATCACCTGGTTATCCGAAAATAAATATGAGACCGCGTTTCAGAAGGCACGTATAAACTGTGGATCCCGAACGCCATCTTACGTTTGTTTATCAAAGCTATCCAAGGAATGGTTCTGGTCTACCCTTTGGGTTGCGGAGGTCAGACGGCCGTCGCTCTGTGTAAAAACCAGTAACCTGTTTAAACCACCTTGGTCCATCTACTTCGAGTATAGTAATAAACGAATAGAATGTGTACCTTTACATTACTTGGAATAAATATAGACAGATGTATAAATTGGAAACAACATATAAACAGTGTATCAAGTAAATTAATTAGATTCTTATATGCGCAAAGACACATATAATTTTCACTATGCAATTTTTAACAAAAAAAGAACTAATGACTTCATTTTCTTTCAAGAGTTTCTTTCATATCTCGATATTCTTCATCATATCTTCACCAAATTAAAATGGGACTAAGTTGGTGCTACAAGCTTTCAAATAAAAAAAATCATCAAATTCGATACACGGTTGACGAAGATATCGCGTTAAGTACATACAAAAAAACATACAGTCAAATTTATAACCTTCTCTTTTGAAGTCGGTTAATAAAGAACAACCAACTTCAAAACTGCTCCTAGCGCCTACTACAGTTACGCTCACGCTTGGCTAAGTTACGGAATAATATTGTGGGGAAACAGTACAGATGCTGACAAACTATTCAAAATACAAAACAAAATTGTGTGAGGATACTCATGAACATAAATAAAAGCGATAGCTGTAAACCGCACTTTATCAAACAAAAAATATTAATCCTTACGTCAATATACATCCAAGAAATTTGCCAAGTCTGAAAAAATTTACAGTTTTTCACACGTACTAGTGACCATCATAGTCGATCATATAACTTGAAAATAGGAATGAACTGGCCTTGCCTTCGTCGTCTAGATTAAAATTACACTCATCAAGACCATATGTACATGCAGTATAATAGTTTACCAAAATCCAAGATACATACAAACCGAAGATAATATTAAAACATTTTCAAAACTGCGAGAAGATTATCTCATAGAGAACAGCTATTACAATCTGCAAGAATTTTTTACTTAGTTGTAGACATGATCATATTCTGGGGGGTTGCTCCTAAAGCGGTACGCGAGACGGACGTTACTGCGTATCCGCGTTTCAGTGACGAGCAATATTGAGCACTAACGTATGATGATAAAGTCTAATTTGGTTTGACAAAGAAATAGGACGTCACTATCGTAAGACTACGTATTATTTTTTGGAGTAACCCCCTGTTTAATTTTACATCAATTGGAGGAAAATAAATACATTTTATTATTATTATATTATAATTATTCCTGCCAATCAGACACATGCTCGAAAATAAATTTTATTTACTTGATCAAATTTGACATTGAATTATCTCATTATTTTAGATTATTTTATTTTGCTGTGCCCTAACAGGGTTCATGTCTGAACTTAATGTACTCCTTACACCATACGTACAACTATGTAAACACATGAGCTGCAATAAATGATTGAGTATTGAGTTAGGTAAGCGGACCCCGAGCTCTGAAGCATTAACGCTGAGGATGCAACCGAGAATACGTTCGGATGATGATGATACCTATAAAATTGTAAACGTAAGGGCGTAAACTGCGCCGCGCGTGGCCACGTGACTTGTTCAGTCTATCTCTGTCACAAACGTTGCGACAGAGACACGGCATCACGCGATGTATTATGCTATCTCTTTTGCACGTTGAGTTTGTGACAGAAATAGACTGAATACGTTGCGTGGCGTTATCAGTTAAGTTTGTCGGGGAAGCATGCTAATTACCATGCAATGTCGTGGTATAAAAAAACGAAAAGTCGACCTCGGCTCCAAAGCTACACAGCTAAGAATGCAACTGGAAAGGGCCAAACCCATTGCAGTATACCTTCTCTCTTAAACCAATATTGTGTGAATGAGACAGAAATATATAATGATCAATCAAATCAATCTTACAGTGGAGTACAAGCTGTAACCCTTTTTATTTACACTGCAGGTTTTGGACTAAACAATAAGAGACCGCCTTTTCCATATTCACTTACAAACATGAATACTTATCTCTTTGTAGCATCAAGCAAGCATAAGTTTATTGAGTTGGAGCAGCAAGTCACTACCCTCACCGAGAAACTGGTGCAGAGCGACCAGGAGAAAGAACAATTAAAGATGGAACTCCGATCTGCGAACATCAGCCTGCAAGATGTGCAACAAAGGCTCCATACATTACAGGTAGTTCAGTAAAATGTCATAAAACATCTTTTGTTGTACCAATTATGAGAGCACTTTTAGGTAAACTTTAATATAATCGCTCTTTTACATTTTACACTAACTATTAACCGCAATACAAAGTTCCACTCCACTTTCCATTCCCGTAATGGATCATTTTTGAGATAAAGAATTGGTTGTCTGTAAAGTCGGTTTACAGACGATAATTTTACATGATAACATCATAATAGATGCGTAACAAGCCGAACGCTTAGGCCGATCGTGCCTCTCTATCACTTTTTCCGCCCTCTCGCTTGCACGCTCGACTCAGGCAGAACATGACAATTTACAAGACGTTGTCACGTCAAAACTATCCTTTATTCTTCTCCAGCTCTCAAACTATATCCATTGCAAATTTAATGTAAATCGATTCAGTAGTTGAAGCGTGAACAGGTAACAGACAGACAGAGTTACTTTCACATTTTTTTATATTAATAAATATTTACCTAAAATTTTTATCATAGTTTGTAGCTAGTCAAAAAAGCTCTGTGACATAAAATGTGTTTGTTATTTCACATTTGTGTCTACATAAATTTCTCCCTATAAAGCCAATACTTTATATAAATGTTTTTTTTTATTTACCCATTCATGAAGGCCTCTCCTCTTTTTGCCCATAATTCCTGGTCTTAACTTTTCAATCCTGTTCGAATGCTTTCAAGTTGTTTTCTCATCTCGTCTTCGGTCTACTTCTCTCCCTACATCCAATATATGTAGTATAATTTTCCAAAACTAAAAAACAAAAAAAGCATTTGCCAAATTGATCTAGGCGTCTCGAAATAATAGGTGAACATACGTCAATAGTGGAAATCCTCATCGACTTCCAAAAAAAGACGAAGTTATCAATTCGTCGCGATCTTTTATGTTTTTTTTTGTATGTATGTTCACCGATTATTCAAAGAAACATGGACCGATTTGAAATTTTTTTTTTTTTGTTTGAAAGGGTATACTTTCCAGGTGGTACCATATAATTTTTATCAAAATCGTTTGTCTAGTTTGGGGGTGAAGTCGGTTTTTAATTTTGAAAAATTATTGATAAACGTTTAAACATAGCTTAAGTACTTGTTAAAATTTTGAATTATTTTTAGGTGGCTCATAGTCACGATACGGACGCCCTGTTCAGGGAACAACAAGACAGGTATATAGAATTATTTTCCTTTTTTTTTTAAACTAATCTACAACATTCTCATGCATATTGTTTTAATTACAGACATAGAGAAGAAGTGGACCGATTACATAATGACTTATCGAAAGCGAAAAATAGACTGGAAGATAAAGTAAGTATAAAATAAAAACCTCGGTGTCCTTTTCTTTAAAAAGAGTGACAATACTCTATTAAAGAATTATAGGCCCATCACGCTTCTAAGTCACGTCTATAAGGTGTTTTCGAGGGTCTCGCTAACAGATTTGATGCCTTCCAACCTTCCGAGCAAGCCGGATTCCGAAAAGGCTACAGTACCATGGACCACATTCATACTTTGCGGCAGGTTATAGAGAAGACGAGGGAGTATAACCGGCCGCTGTGCTTGGAGCTCGTGGACTACTAAAAAGCCTTCGATTCGATCAAAACATGGGCCGTGCTTTAGTCTCCAGCGGTGCCGCATTGACTGTTGGTATATGGAGGTGTTGAAGTTTTTATACAACAAAGCCACTATGTCGGTCCGAGTACAGGAGCACAGTACGAAAGATATTCCATTGAATAGAGGCGTGAGACAGGGAGATATCATATCTCCAAAACTGTTCATCGCCGCTCTGGAAGACACCTTCAAGCTCCTGGAATGGGAAGGACTGGGCATCAACATTAATGGCGAGTATATCACTCACCTTCGATTTGCCGACGATATCGTTGTCATGGCAGAATCAATGGAGGACTTAAGTACGATGCTTGAAGACCTAAATCGAGTTTCCCAACAGGTCGGCCTAAAAATGAATATTGACAAGAGGAAGGTCATGTCAAATATGCACGTTGCGATTTAACCTGTTTCTGTTGGGAGCTCCACCCTCGAAGTTGTAGACCAGTGTGTTTACCTGGGTCAATTGATCCAGGCAGGAAGTTCCAGCTTCGAGAAAGAAGTCTTTCGACGAATCCGACTCGGCTGGGCAGCGTTCGGGAAATTACGCAGTGTTTTATCGTCTAAAATACCTCAGTGCCTTAAGACGAAAGTATTTAATCAATGTGTGTTACCAGTGATGACTTATGGCTCTGAAACTGATACTGCGTGGTCCCTTACTATGGGTCTCATAAGAAGGCTCAAGGTCGCTAAACAGGCTATGGAGAGGACTATGCTCGGTGTTTCTCTACGCGATCGAATCAGAAATGAGGAGATTCGTAGGAGAGTGAAGGTCACCGACATAGGCAAGCGGATTAGCTCATTGAAGTGGCAATGGGCGGGGCACAAAGCGCGAAGAACCGATGGCCGATAGGGCAGAAAGGTTCTCGAATGGCGGTCACGTACCGGCAAGCGCAGCGTAGGACACCCACTTGCTAGATGGTCGGATGACCTGAGCAAGGTTGCAGCTGGATGCAGGCCGCTTCCGATCGGTCGTTTTGGAAATTCTTGGGGGAGGCCTATGTCCAGCAGTGGACTTCCTGTGGCTGATATGATGATGATGATGATGATGAAATAAATGCAAGACTTATTCAGGCGAGAGATGTTCTTTAAAATGCGTCATTCGTGATAATGATTTTTTTTAACACTTGTTTATTTTTTTCATGAACCACCTTTCTATATTTGTGCCCTCTACATGGTTCTTCTGTGAATTGATTGATAGCGCACAAACGTGTATTAATATAAACTGAACCATCATCATTTCAGCTGCATAACATCCATTGATGGACATACGCCTCTCCAAAGTATTTCCTAAATAACCGATCCTGTGTGTGTCCTGCAGTGGAGTGTCCTGCATGTAGCACTTACCAGCTACATTGGTCAGGTCGTCTGACCACCTTGTGGGAGGGCTACGCTTCGATTGCCAGTGTATAAACTGAACCATCATCATCATAATTCCAGCCGTACGATGTCCACAGCTGGACAATAGGCCTCTCTCAAACTGAACCATATTAGAGGCTTATTCATACTCTATATTTTTTAGGAAAGAGAAATAAAAACGTTAGAACGACGATGTATGGAACGCGACAGGGAGAAAGAAGAGATACTTATTGAAAAAGGCGCTACCATCAACCGCCTAGCTGGTGAATTAGAGGCCGCGCAGAGCCGGCTGGTGAGCGGCGAGTCTGCCAGGCTGAAGGAAAAGGTCTCGCAGCTCACCACGGAGAGGAACGCTGCCAGGGAGCAAGTCAAAGAGCTTGGGGTGAGTTTTATATTGATTCTTATCTACCAAGCTGGTCAGAAAAGAGTGCTACAATAAACCGGCTGGCTGGTGAATAAGAAGCCAGCGGCGAGTCTGCCAGGCTGAAGGAAAAAGGAACAAGTTGAAGAACTTAGGGTGAGTTTTATGGGTATATACGTACTACCTTTCTAAACGTATAGTTTTTTAAACTTATAATCATCTTTTTCTTCATAAAATGTCTATTTTCGCTTTAATCACATTTTTGCTATCGGGAGATTTTCATCAAACCCTTCCAGTTACAAGTTGGGGCACAAAGGCAGATGAGATTAACTCCTCATTAAAAATGTCTTAGATGTGGCCTCAACAAAAGCTTAGATTAACAATTAATATGAGAGCTCAGCTTGGCGGTAGTTCACATACCCAAGAGTTTTTAAGAATATTATTAAAAGTTGAAGAAGGTCTCTTTCTTAAAGAGAATGGTCAGGTGAGTCTTCCTGTAATAATTGGCAAAGTTGTTTCCTCCGAAGAAGGACTTATAAGTTCAGTATTTGCGGACCTTTAGAGCATAACACACCAAGAAAATTCTTGGTTATGTGGACGCGCCATATTGACATTAAAAATTGGACAATGCGCAGCGATTAATGAAAAACTTATGATGCAAATTATTAGTGATGAAGTGGTTTATACTTTTTTGGAGATTTTAATTGACCAGGACTTGTTTCTAAATTCACTTGCAGCAAATGGACTCTCTGCTCACAAAATAAGACTTAATGTCGAAGTGCCGATAATGCTGATGCGAAAGTTGACTCCGCCTATCTTTGTAACGGCACCTGACTTAAAGTCAATGCCTGGCAGCGAAATATAATTAAAGCTGAGATTCTCACTGGAAATGGTGCCAGTGAAACTGTATTTATTCCGCGTGTACCACTCATCCCCTACAATTTTCCTTTAGGCCACCTTTCCCTGTGACCACTTGCTTTGCTATGACAATAAATGATTCGCTGTGTCAGACTCTTAAAGCCGCTGGTGTCGAACCAAAGACTGTTTTTTCGTATGGCCAACTTTATCTAACTTTCTCCAGGGTTAGTAACGCGTCAGGTCTTTTCATATTGGCTCCCGAAGGAAAGACTCCCAACATAATTTATAAGTTTTTTTGCATGGCGAACTTTATGTGGCTTTCTCCTGGGTTGGTAACGCTTCAGGTCTTTTCATATTGGCTCCCGAAGGAAAGACTCCCAACATAATTTATAAGGTTTTTGCATGGCGAACTTTATGTAGCTTTCTCCTGGGTTGGTAACGCTTCAGGTCTTTTCATATTGGCTCCAGAAGGAAAGACTCCCAACATAATTAATTTATAAGGTCTTTGCATGGCGAAATTTATGTGGCTTTCTTCAGGGTTGGTAACGCTTCAGGTCTTTTAATATTGGCTCCCGAAGGAAAGACATCCAACATAATTTATAAGGGTTTTGCATGGCGAATTTTATATGGCTTTTTCCAGGGTTGGTAACGCTTCAGGTCTTTTCATATTGGCTCCCGAAGGAAAAACTCCCAACATAATTTATAAAGCACATTTTTAAACTATGTTTACAATTTGAAAAAATTAATATAAATAATATTGACTCTAAACTTATAATACTTCTACAAGTATTTTTTCTTATGTATCTACATTATTTTGTATTTAATTAATACTCTGGAGTCATAAAGTCCACGCGAATGAAGCCACGGGCAGCAGCTAGTAAGTAATATAAGAAGTATAAAATCTGCAAAACAAAGTTGGCACTGACACGGCTTAATTATCGAAGATTTTAATTAACTTTATTTGTAATTGATTAATACAGTTTTTTTTTGCCACAAAACCCCGTCTCCCAAAGGACTACGTATTTTTATACGCGCTCAGTTTACTGCGAATTATCGTGCATTTCACGTGCAATGCTTCGCCCGAACACAATGTTAGGTGAGTCAGTATGCTTTAAGGCCGTGCCCACCTGTGAGTTCGAGCTCGCGACTAGTTCAACCTTAAGGGGATACATGAGTTTATCGGGGTCCAGTGCTGCCCCCATTTGAAATGAATCATTTGAAAAAAAACGGAGATAACATTTAAATTTGTCTTAACCAAGCCCTCGATAACCCTTCAAATTATTGTATGAACTACTGTTTAAAGTGACCCCGAAAAATTCATGTATCCCCATAGGTCACAGTGCACAATTTCAAAAAGATCTAATTTTTTATATTTTTAACCGACTCGCGAATGTGAATACGAATGTTTAGGCTGCGAATGTGCGAATGCGGATGCGAATGTAGACATCAAGTTTTACAAAAAACATGTACAACGTGGAAGGGATATACTTGTAATAAATCAAACCACGGGCTATACTAGATCACTATAGTATGTAACATCCAAAAAACAAAAAAGATTTCGGCAGTTCCATACAAAAGTGTGCAGCCGCCCGGGCAAATTATATGGAAAAGACGAATTCTTTTTGTTTTTTTTTTATGGTTTTTCTATTTAATTTTTTTATGGTTTTACTAAAGTGATCTAGAATATCTCGTGGTTAGATTTATTTCGGGTATGGCCCTTCCACTTTTTATTACACAATAATAAATAATCATTATTATCTAGCCACCTGCTAGATGGTCAGATGACCTGAGCAAGGTTACAGGAAAGCGCTGGATGCGGGCCGCTTCCGATCGGTCGTTTTGGAAATCCTTGGGTAGGCCTATGTCCAGCTGTGGACTTCCTGTGGCTGATATGATGATGATGATTATCGAGGCGTAAAAAATCGCCATATTTCACTTTTATTTCAATGTGCCATAATGAAAAACTGTCGAATTATCCTAAAATTTCAATGTGCCATAATGAAAAACTGTCGAATTAACCCAAAATAGTTTAGAATACAATAAACTAGCCATCGAACGCCATCTAGCGTTTGCTCATCAAACCTATCAAAGGATTGGTTCTGGTCTACCGTTTGGGTTTCGGAGATCAGACGGCAGTCGCTCTGTGTAAAAACCAGTAATCTCATCACAAAGCACCTGGCTTTAGGTAGCGGACCCCGGGCGGATGCAACCGGGAATATGCTCGGATGATGATGATGATGACAATAAACTATGTGTTTATCTAAATAACCAATTAAAGCAGACTGCAACTAAAAAAAAACAAGTATTCACAAAAAACTCACGTTGAAACTTAGATCCTTGTTCACGGTTTACATGTATTAACCGAGGCCTGCCGGGGCGTCTTGGAACGACTTGAAGTCCATCACCTTTCTGGCCATATGGTCGTTTGGCCTCCTCATGACGTGGGCTTACCATCGAAGGCATGCCTCTTCTAGCTTGTCGGGCGGTGGTCTTACTTTAAAACTTCCTTGAACAAATCTATTGGGCACTTTGTCGAGAAGTGTGACCCTGCCGACTACCTCAACTATATCTACCTTCTTATAAAGTAAAAAGTAAAAAAGTATTTCTTATTTGCTTAATTTATTTGAATTAATTTGTTACTAAGGCATTAGTAGGAAGTAGAATAACAGGATTTCCGTTTTCAGTTACACTTTCAATTTTTTATTTCAGTCGAAATTGGAAGTGACTGCGCACGAGTTGGTGCTGTGCCGTAACAAACTGTCAGTCAGCCAGAAGGAGTACGACAACTGGCGTTCCACGCTCAATCAGATCCTGAGCGAATCTCTGCCAGACAACACTTACTTAGGTACGAGTCGAGAGCACACAAGGTTGGGCTGTTGTGAACTATAACCGACACTTTTCAATATGCGTAGGGTTTATAACAATTAGTAGTATAATAGTGCTCCTCATCTATATCCACGCTACCAATTTGAGCTGGTGGTTACTATATTATTGTTATCAAAATAAATACAATACAAAATCTGAACAAAGATAATAATTATTGTCGTAGGTGAACCTGCATCACCAGGGAAACTGACCACATTGAAAGAAATTCTAAGTAGATATAAACAACAGCTGAACAAACTGCCCACGCTGCAGGAAGAAATAGTCAAAAGGTATGACTTGATATAAAGTATGTCACCGCCCGCATGTCTACACTTTTACGTTGTCGAAAATGACCAGTCCAGACAAGAAATTAAATATCTAATAATAGCTTGACGCCTTCAATGTTTGATCAAATTCATCATACCACTAAATAAACTATAGATCTAAAGGTACAAGATAGCCATAGCATAATGTTTAATGTAAAATGTTGCCAGAAATGAAATGTTTTATGTGTCAACTTAAAAGGGTTGTATTTGTATTTACTACACAAACTATTGGTAAAGCAGCACCATACCATATTTCCAAGGTAACCATAACTTATAAATTAACACCGTTTTCAATTTTAGAAGTCAAATTTACGTGACGATGTTCATTCCCAGCTGCTGATGGCTTCTACGTCATGTACCAAAACTTGTCACATTTTCAATTTTATTGCTATCTCTTTTGCTCTCGTGAGTTATGCACTAGTGACTACAAGCTATCGAATGTTTGTCGCACTCGGCTAGTATGGTCTTTTTAACCGACTTCAAAAACTGGAGGAGGTTATCAATTAGTCGCGATACTTTTTTTTTTATGTATGTTCACTGATTAGTGATTAGTCGAAGTCGCGTAGACCGTTTTGGAAAATTATTTTTGTTTGAATGGGTATACTGTCCAGGTGGTCCCATAGTAATTTTATTGAAATCGGTTGTGTAGTTTAGGGGTGAAGTCGGTTTTTAGTTTCGAAAAATTATTACGCAGTAAAAAAATCTAAGTCTATGAAATTAACAGTTACACAACTTTATTTGTATCACAGTACATTAAGGTTTAAAAGAATTGAGAAAGAGGATTTGATAAGGCATCACAATTTTCAGAGACAAGAAGTTAGAACAGCATCGCAAACAAGAATCCGAACTTCGGTCAAAACTAGAAGAGCAGAAAGGAATAGAGATGCAACTGAACTCTCGACTAGCGGTGCTTCAAAATAAGTTTGAACTGTTGGGAAGCAATTCTGACAGTGACCTGTTAGAGAGTTACAAACAACAGAATGAACGGTTGCAGATGGAGATCGAAGAAGCTCGAAGTGAACTCAAAAAGGTAACTTATTACAATGTAAATAGAGTAGAGTTTCAACTGAATCAATTTTTTTACGCCTATTACCATGAACCTATCGTCAGCTCGGCGTCGATGAGATTTTCACGTTGTGTCGCCAGTTGAAATGCGTTAAGGTTGAACTAGTCGATGTTTACAAAGTTCGGAGGGGATTTACTCCACTATTTGACATTGTACATCGCAATGTTTAACATGATATCGTTTTGTCTCATTATAAATTTTGTCTGTACGGATATACAATAGTAAAATAAGAAGCCATTAAAAACTTTATGAGCCATCAAAGATTCGTTTCTTTTTGCTCATTTTTAAGCAACTTTCGGCGTAAATAAGTAATAAAAGAAGTGTAAAATCTCCAAAAAAAAAGTCGGCACCGACACGGCTTAGTTATCGAAGTTTTTCCACAAAACCCCTTCATCCAAAGGACTTTACGTATTGTTTACGCGCTTGATTTACTACGAATTATCGTGCATTTCACCTCACTGCTTCGTCCGAACACAATGTAAGGTGAGACAGTATGCTTTTAAGGCCGCGCCCACCTGTGAGCTCGAGCTTGCGACTAGTTCAACCTAAGGGGATACATGAATTTTATGGGGTCCAGTGCTGCCTCCATTTGAAATAAATCTTTTGAAAGGAAACTCAGATAACTTTTAAATTTTTGTCTTGACCAAGCT
Source organism: Acrobasis suavella (assembly GCA_943193695.1). Lineage (NCBI taxonomy): Eukaryota > Metazoa > Arthropoda > Insecta > Lepidoptera > Pyralidae > Acrobasis > Acrobasis suavella. The sequence continues at coordinate 41,155,855 of OW971928.1, forward strand.
CTCAAACTATTGTATGAAATACTGTTTACAGTGACCCCGAAAAAATTATGTATCTCCTTAAGTCACAGTGCTGTCATGTAGTATCAAAACTTTCAAAAAGATCTCCATTTTTATATTTTTAAAAGACAACAAAAGATATCCATTTTTATATTTTTAGAAGAACATACATAAATATGTACATCAATTCTAATGTATTTATCACGGATGTTACGAATGCCAAATAAACATATACAACGTGGTAGGTACACATACCCATAATAAATAAAATGACGGGCCCCACTAGATCACTATAGTATGTAACAGCCAAAAAACAAAAAAGATTTCGGCATTTCCATACATGTCGTGTGCAGCCGCAGGGGCAAATTGTATGGGAAAGTCAAATTCTTTTTTGTTTTTTCAAATGGTTTATCTGTTTAGTACAATGAAACAGATAAACCATTATGATATAGTGATCTAGTATATCTAGTGGTACGATTATTACGGGTATGTCCCTTCCACGTTGTATTACAAAGTAATTAAATAATTATTATTATCTAAGCCTAGATAAAGATATATATAGAATAATCGCCTATTTCACTTTTCTTGCCCGGTGCCATAATGAAAAATTGACCAATTATCCCAAAATAATTTAAAATACAATAAATTAACTATCAAACACCATCTAGCGTTTGCTCATCAAACCTATCCAAGGATTGTTTCTGGTCTACCCTTTGGGTTTCGAAGATTAGACGGCAGTCGTTCTGTGTAAAAACCGTTGTTTTTTGTCGAAAACCGTTGTTGTTGAAAATTTGACAAATGTCAAATTTTCTACATTCGCGAACGTGATGCGAATACGAATGTTTAGGATGCGAATGTGCGAATGCAAATGCGAATATAGGCATCAAGTTTAACAAAAAACATATACGACGTGAAAGGGACATACCCGTAATAAATTAACCAGGGGTTTTCTTGATCACTATATTATGTAACAGCCAAAAAAACAAAAAAGATTTCTCTATCCCATACAAAAGTGTAAAGCCGCCCGGGAAAATTGTATAGGAAAGTGAAAATTCATGTATCCCCTTAAGTCACAGTGCTGATATGTAGTGTCAAACATTTAAAAAGATCTCCATTTTATATTTTAACCGACTTCAAAAGCATACATAAATACATCAATTCGAATTTATTTATTTCGATGTTACGAATGCCAAGTTTTCTTCATTCGCGAATGCGAATACGAATTTTGAGGCTGCGAATGTGCTAATGCAAATGCGAATGCGAATGTAGATATCAAGTTTTATATACAACGTGAAAGATATATACTAGATCACTTTAATATGTAACAGCCAAAAAACAAAAACAAATTTCGACATTTCTATACAAAAGGGTGCAGCCGCCCGGGCAAATAATATGGGAAAGTCGACTTTTTTTTTTTTTTTTTTCTATTTTATTGTACTATAGTGATCTAGTATATCTCGTGGTTCGATTTATTACTAGTATGTCAATCAATAATTAACAATTATATATTTTCTTTCCCGGTTTAAATTCATGTATCCTCTTAAATCACAGTGCTGATTTGTAGTGTCAAACATTTCAAAAAGATCCCCATTTTATGTTTTGAACCAGTTTCAAATGTAAACATAAATACATCAATTCGAATTTATTTATAAGGAATGTTACGAATGTCAAATTTTCTACATTCGTGAACGCGAATGCGAGTGCGAATACGAATGTTGAAGCTGCGAATGTGCAAATGTAGACATCAAGTTTTACAAAAAACATATACATCGTGGAACGGACATGCCTGTAATAAATCAAAGCACGGGCTATACATAGGGCGCACTATAAGTTTCCGGAACTGGCCACTTACATAAACAATATTTAAAAATTTATTGCAACATTTGAAAATAGAACTCTTTGGCTGTAGAATGCAGTTTGTTTCATCTGACTGTCTTTTGTTTTTACCTTGTGGCGCCATTTAAAAAATTGTGTGTCTGCGTCAACATGGATTTAACTCGGGAAAATTTTCGTAGTATGATTTTCTACGATTTTAAGTGTAATTTGACAGCTCAACAGAGCACCGCTCGGCTTGAAACAGCTTTTGGCAATGAAGCACCATGCAAGACAACTGTTTATAGCTGGTTTGCAGAATTCAAGCGTGGTCGTATCAATCTCAGTGACGAATCTCGCGATGGTCGGCCGTCCACCGCTGTGACCAACAAAAACATCGATGCTGTGCGCCGTATGATTGAAACAGACAGACATGTGACCTACCATGAAATTCGCGCATCCTTAGAAATAGGCATGAGTCAAATACAATTAATCCTACACAAACATTTGGGTGTGAGAAAGCTGTGCTCGCGGTGGATCCCACACAACTTGACCGAGGCTCAAAAAACGGACCGCGTCACTTGGTGCAGTGCCATGCTTACCAGATTCAACGAAGGTGCGTCAAATTTGGTGTGGGACATAGTAACAGGTGACGAAACATGGATTTATTGCTACGATCCCAAAACAAAGCAGCAATCGAGCGTATGGGTCTTTCAAGATGAGCCGAAACCAACCAAAGTGGCGCGCGTGAAAAGTGCATCTAAGCGGATGATTGCTTCTTTTTTTAATAAAACTGGACACGTGGCTACTGTTGCTTTACAGAATCGTCGTACAGTGAATAGTGACTGGTACACGACCATTTGTTTGCCGGAAGTTATTGACGAACTCCGTAAAAATAACCGTAAACGCCGTATCATCCTGCACCACGACAATGCTAGTTCTCACACGGCCAGACAGACAAACGACTTTTTGAAGGCGAAAAATGTAGAACTCATGAGTCATCCTGCATACAATCCCGACCTGGCACCTTGTGACTTTTTTCTGTTCCCAAAAAATAAGAACCAATTACGCGGTCAACGATTTTCATCACCAGAAGAGGCTGTCGAGGAGTATGAAAACCACGTTTCAGAGGTCACCACAGAGGAGTGGCACAAAAGTTTTCAAAACTGGTTTCATCGAATGAAAAAGTGCATAGACGCCAAGGGAGATTATTTTGAAAAACAATAAATTAATTTTGTACCTTTAATAGTATTTTTTCATATTCATTCCGGAAACTTATAGTGCGCCCCACGTACTAGATCACTATAGCATGTACCAGCCAAAAAAACAAAAAGAGATTTCGGCATTACCTGTGTACTTTACGTTACTATCGTATTTAACTTGTTGCTTTGTATGTACAAAACTAGTGTCCAATACAGAGTTGAACGAAGCACACGTCTTTAATTCATAAAATCCTAAATCAAGCAATAATACACCTTATAACAATCTTTACAACCTGGACAAACAGTATAGGAAAGTCGAATTCTTTTTGGTGTTTTGACTGTTTTTTCTGCTTCATTGTACTATAGTGATCTAGTCTATCTCGTGGTTCGATTTATTACTAGTATGTCCTTTCCACGTTGTATTTAATATTATTATTATTTAGGCGTAAAATATCGCCATATTTCACTTTTCTTTCCCGGTGCCATTATGAAAAACTGTACAATCATCCCAAAATAGTTTGAAATACAATAAACTAGCCATCGAACGCCATCTAGTGTTTGCTCATCAAGCCTATCCAAGGATTGATTCTGGTCTACCCTTTGGATTTCGTAGGTTTAACGGCAGTCGTTCTGTGTAAAAACCAGTAACCTCGTCAAAGCACCTGGGTTAATTACCAGACCCCGGGCTTTGAAGCGTCACCGCTGTGGATGCAACCGGGAATACGCTCGGATGATGACGATGATGACAATAAACTATTTAATTATCTAAATAAGCAATTACAGCAGACTGCAACTAAAAAAAAAAGCAAACCAAGTAATCACAAAATACTTACGTGAAATAAAGGCTTTCTATTGGTCGAAATAATCACATTATGTGCGAATCGTCGACACGCAGAGATGTACGGTGGTGGATCCGCGCGGGCGATGAGCGTGTCATGACCTGCACACATTCGCAATAACATTGATTGATGCGAATGCGAATGTTTAAAACGATGCGAACCATTATGCGAATGCGAATTTCGTAACATCCTTAGTATTTATCTATGTTGTTGGTGATCCTTAATCCGGGAACATACATATTCATTCATTACAAAAAATTCAAAAATTGACTAGCTTCGCGTACCCCAGTCCAGAAGTAATATCGAAGTAATCACGTGTGTTGGGGACGAACACACACACACTGTCGTGTGCACGTAGTAGCAGGCATAAATGATACTTCGCTTTTATGAAGTGCCATGCCTGGGCATCGCCTACGTCGCATCGCATATCACGATGCTGCCTAGCTAGCCGAGCGGGATGAGCGACGACCACGCGACTTTTTACTTACATTTATAAACTCGTGATATCTTTTAAAGGGAAATTCCGTTTTCAAAAAAAAAAACGAAAAATGGAATGTCCGAATTAATCATTCAATTCACATTCATAAAATAAAAAAAGCCAAAAAACAAAAAAAAAATTGCATTACCATACAAAAGTATGCAGCCTTTCAGGCACTTTTTTATGGGAATGTCGATTTTTTTGTTACTTTTTGAATTATTTTAATTTCATTATACTATAGTTATCTAGTATAGCCCGTGGTTTGATGTATGACGAGTATGTCTCTTCCACGTTGTATAGATAAACATCCAAACCCAAGACAATCTGAAAAAAAGATTTAAAGTTGATTTTTAGTTTTGAAATATTACAGTTGGATCTCAAATACACCGAGTTAGAGATGGAATTCGACAAGCTTAAGGCAGAGAAAGGTAGCCGCGCGTCCATAGTACAGGAGGCCAACGCAGACTTGCTCAGGGAACTCGAGCGGTACAGCGCCCAGCTCAAAGACACGTTGAAGGAGAACGGCGAACTCAAGAACTTGTACCTCCAGGTATTGTATCAGTAACCACAGGCATAAAGAGGGAAGCAGACCAAACATTGCATACTTAGAACGCGTGGCAATTTTTTGCTCGTAGCTTATTTTTTTATTGCCTAAATAATATATTTATTATAAATAGTTATTGCGGGTATTTGTATTGTAAGTACTCTTTCACATTCATGAAGAATAACTTTACTTTGTTTTTACCCGACTACGGCAAAGCAAAAGGAGGGTTATGATTTTGACAGGCTATGTATGTATGTATGTATGTTCATCTGTTCCCTCGTAACTTCTAAACTACTTATCAGAATTCGACAAATGACATATCATTAGAAGCGTCTTAATTGTCCGCTGGTTATAGGCTATATGGGGTTTCACAAAATCTAATGTGGCGCCCTCTAGCGGACAAAACATACAGAGTAAAAAATAAAGTTAAGATAAATATGCCGTGTTTGGTATCATTTGAAAGCGCTTTTCTTGTACATTTTGAATATATATATATTACTAGCATTTGCTTGTGACTTTACCTGTATTCATGGGCTGATTGCATATACGCCTATACATAAGTCAAAAGAGATGTCGTATGTCAACTACCTAGTTTTTAGTTCATCAATTTAACTTTTGTTATTATTATGCGCCACAAATACACTTTAACACCAAAATAGTACAAATAATAAAAAGTAAAAAAACTAAAACCCAACTACGACAAAAAACGACGCTGAAAAAGTATAAAACAAGATTTTTAGAATACTGAACTGAACAAAGTTGCTAATGTAGTTGCAAGTAAATGGATACAGTAGACTCTAATAAGATGCCTTTGTTGTAAATTGACAATAATGTCATACAATACTATTCTGAAGTATGCAATATTCACTATGTAGAGATAAATTTTCATGTTTGGAAAGGCGTAGTCACACGTTGTCAAAGTGCTACGGTAGGTAGGTATATGTATAGTGAAGTTACTTTTTATTATAAATATTACCAATTATGATAAAGAAAAACAACAAAACTAATGTAGCTTAAGTGTAAATTCATGCCACGCGGCATCTTTTGTATTATGCAGTAATGTTTAGTCTGCTTCCCTTTATATGTCTGTGCCCGTAACTCGTAGGCTGATGCCTTATAAGTCATAGGCGACATGGTCGTCGCGGTTAGGCGATTCACACATTGCTTCGCACCCTGCTGCGTAGCGCGGGGCCGGATTGTATGCAAGTACCTCAATTTGTATAGAAAACACGCATAGATCAACACAGGACACCGCGTCTACGCGCGTGATCTTCGTATGGCGGCCCCGCGCTACGCTTGTCTTTGCGGAACAGTGTGCCAATCGCCTTAAGGGCTCTACAGACGAGGCCTTAAAACTGCTGGTATAACGTTGTGAAGAAACACCATACAACAAGTTTTTCGAGACCTTAGTAGAGATACAGTATAACGTCTACTCAGGGTGACCAGGGTCGCGGTCATATTGTCGTTCGTTTGTTAGAGCACTCAGTAGAATTTCTTCTAACTAGAAATCTATGCGTATGCCATTACTTTTATTGTGTTTCCTAACGCCGTTACGGCAGCAGTCTTAAGAGTCTTCTTACCCTAGACAGAATTAGACTGTCCCAAACAAGCTTAGTCTAGCTTTTATTTTGAAACAGCATGTCAGATTTTGGCGACATTATGTTATTTCAAAGAAACTGCATATATTAAGGCATATAAATAGTTTTCACAGCCAAAATATAAACTATAAAAGAGAATATAGTGGATCATATCATATTTGACCTTCAGTATGGAAAACTTCAACACGCTCATATTTTCTTTGAAGTTTAAATTTGACTGTCGAAGACTAGTTATATGCCTAGATATCAAAATAAAAGCTGGACTACGTTTGTATGGAAAAGTCTAGGGTAAGGGGATTCTTAAGGAGAACCTTATCATCTTGGTGTAAAATTTATAATATGTCATATATCTAAACGATCTATGATTATGATCAAACCTTAAAATATTGTTTATTATTTTAGTACTCAATAGGATAATTAATAAATAATTTTTAGGCATGCAGTTCCCGAGACGCGATTTCAAGGGAACTGAAAGATATTCAGAGTAAGATACAAAAAGAGCGGGACTTTTTCAAATCGCAAGAGAAGGAGTACGTGGCGAGGATAGAGAAAGAGAAACAACAAGCTGAAAAAGCTTCGTCGGATCTGACAACTACTAAAGAAGAGTTGGACAAAGCCAATAGGAGAATATCGGAGTTGCAGAAAGAGTTTACGGAAAAGCAGAGAGAGTTTTCTGACAGGCTGAATAAGTATCTTGACGGTAAGGACTCATAATTTGTTCTAGGATAACAGTATAAGTACAAGTCTCTAATTTACTTTGGTGCTTACTCAATCTGTGTGATTTGTCTTTATCTATTATACATATAAAAAAGCAGTAAAAAAAATGTGTCTGCACAATGAATATTTTACCGAAAAACAAAAATTGGGGCGATGGAGACATAGTAATGGAGATTTTAAAAAAATGTTTGTCCGTTTGTCTGTTTGTACACGCCTGTACGAGGCACGTACACTTAGGTATTCTACTCGGGTTACATACTTATTACTTATTTCATACTTTTTACTCAGTCAGCTTTCAACACCCATTTAACATTTTCATATCGGAAATAAATCAAATCAGTGTAAAGTTTAAACTATCTATTATTTAACATCTTAACTCAACTTAAAATCTAAGGTGTATGGTCCTGGACCGTACATCTTTGTGGTCCTTCGAGAAACAAACTTCGGGACTTCGCGCGCGGTAAACCACGTGGCCGTTCAGTGAGGACCTGTAGCGAACCAGTGAATTGTGGAGAATCTGTTCATTGTGGAGTGTAACATTTAGTGTCGGTGCTAGAGGAGCACTTGCACTGGGATTAACAACTAACAATTAGCAACTTCGGTGGGCAAACAGCTTGCCACGCCAGCCGCCGCGGTAAGCAGCCGACACGTGGTTTTGGTAACAGCAGTGGGAAAGGCAGCAGCATTCACCACACCCAACAACAACTATACAAGTAAGATCTGTCCGTTTCTTACTTACAAACATTTCATTTTTATTTAGCCATGGAGGTTTTATATATTACTCAGGTTCAAATATATGATGAAATTAACAAATTAGCACGGAACTTTAAAAAGGATAGTCAAGAGAGGAAAACGAGATCTCAGGGGTATCTTAGCAAACTCGACGAGACGCTTCGGAAACAGTGGGCTAATATCAAATTATTAGATTCTATGGCAGATAAATGGGAATTCGAAGACGCATTTAAGACGTTACATACAAGGTGGACGGCTATTGACAACCTAAATTGGGAGTTGGATAGTGAACTGAATGGTGAAAATGAAGAATACGACATGATGTACAACCGAAGCGAAAAGACATTTAACACCTTGAAGAAGGAAATCAATGTAAAACTATGGCCAAACACTTATAGAGAGAAAACATTAACGGTTATGCAAATTCCAGACTTTTTTGGGCAATATAATCAATGGGTTTCCTTTAAGAATCTTTTTCAAGAAGCAATACATAATAATCGCTCCCTTTCAAACGCTCAGAAAATGCAATTCTTGAAAGGAAAGGTCAAGGGAGAGGCCGAACGATTAATCCAACATCTATCTCATCCGAAAATTACGAAACATGCTGGGAAATATTGAACCACCGTTTTGGCAACAAAAAACTAATATTTACTTCACACATTAATAATAGGTTGGGGAAAAAGTCTTTTCGCATTTTATATGAAAATTCAAAACATTTTTTTATATAGTTTATTTACATTTAACTAAAGTATGTAGGTACGATTTTGTTCGATAACTTTTAGCCATATTATAGGTAGGGACATGATCCCATTGCTATAGAAATTTTGGGGCTTCTGATCAAAAAACTGCGTCAAGTAGTTTTGGCAGTCCTCTCGTGATGTTAACCTGACACTGACTAAAGAATTCTGAAGAGACCGAAACAGGTGGAAATGTGAAGGTGCCAGGTCAGGACTATACGGCGGATGCATTAACACCCCCAAGCCAAACTCTCTTAATTTTTGCTGAGTGGTAAAAGATGTGTGAGGTCTAGCGTTATCATGATGAAAAACCACACCCCTTCTGTTGATTCATTCCGGCCGCTTTCTCTCAACTTCTTGCTTTAATCTTATCAGTTGTTTGCAGTAGAGTTCTGAATCGATGGTCCTACCTGGTGGTAACAGCTCATAATTAATAATGCCCTTCCAATACCACCACACACACAGCATCACCTTGTTGCGAGTTAACCCGGGGTTCGCCACAGTCTGTGAAGCCTTACCGGCCTTTGACCATAACCTTTTTCGCACGTTCTTGTCGTACGTGATCCACTTTTCATCACCAGTTATCAATTTCTTCAAAAATGGTTCGGTCTCATTACGTCGTAATAAAGAATCACAAATGAGTACACGGTTTATTAGGTTTCTTTTAGAGAGCTCGTAAGGTACCCAAATATCCAGCTTTTTTTGTGTACCCATTTTTTTTCAAATGCGCTATAGCTGTTTTGTGGTCAATTCCCAGTTCTTCAGCTACGTCGTAACTACTGATATGCCGATCTTGCTCCACTTTTTCAAAAATAGCATCTATTTTATCCGTAACAGCGCGACCAGAGCGACGTACATCTTTGACATCCAAAATTTCCGGATTTAAAACGCTTAAACCAAATTTGTGCTGACAGACACTGCACTAGGTCTATAAACATCGCAAATTTTTTTCGCGGCTTGCTTTTCATTTTTACCTTTTTGGTAGTAAAATTTTAAAATGTATCTAATTTCTTCATTAGATTCACTTATTTGAATTTGGAATTATCTTCTTTAAAATTTAAACTTTTAAATGATACCAAAACCAGCCAGGTACAAATAGTAATAAAATCACGCATTTTCCTAATTTGTAGTAAACTTTATAGTAAAATACGATGTAAACCTTTGTTTGGAAATTTAACAAAACGAGAAATTTTATCAGATATATCGAAGTTGTTTGATCCCTTAGGATGGCTTATACCCCTCACAACGAAACTAATTTATATATTTAATAACTAATAATTAATGTATATTATTTCAGAAAGTTTGTTCTTTACATTTAGCATGGGATGACGTCATATCTGATGACATAAACAATGAGTGGTGTAAGTTACGAGCAGATATGTTAAACATAAATAACTATGAAGTACCTAGATGGATCGGGTGCGGTAACAACGATAACTTTCAGCTTCACGGGTTTTGTGACGCGTCGCAAAACGCTTACGCTTGTGTCATATACGCGCGGCTAAAAAAAGCAAAACAAAATGTGATTGTAGAAAACATCATTTTATATCCCTTAATTAGAACTTTGTGCAGCTCAATTGCTATCTAAATTGATGAGAAAGGTGATAGAAAGTTTAAACCAACATAATTTGGAACTTTATGGTTGGAGTGATTCCATGGTTGTTTTAGCATGGCTGCAGAGCGATCCTGGACGCTTCAAAAATTTTGTAGCTAACAGAGTAAAGGAAATATTTGATGTTATTCCTTAATAAGCATGGCGGTACGTAAAATCCAGCGAAAATCCAGCCGATCCAGCTAGCAGGGGTATACTGCCTTCCCAACTTTAAAAAAAAAAACAGTTTGGCAAGGTCCAGAATTTCTAACAACATTTAAATCAGATGAGAGAAGCAATTTAAACCAATATTCAACCAACAAACAGCAAAAAAAAAAACAAGTTAACATTGTAATTCATCTGATGACAACTCTATTATTAACATTTTACTTAGCAAATATAGCTCGTTATCGCGCTTAATTCGAGTGGTAGCGTGGATTAGGAGATTTTATGTTAAAAAACAAAACAAACAACAATACTTAACATTAAGCGAATTAAATCAAGTTAATATCAAGATAATTAAGCCCATGCATAAAGAAGCCTTTAAAGAGGAAATAACAAGTCTAAAGCAAACAAAAACATTTCTAACAAAAGCAAAATCTTAAATCTAAATCCTTAACTGGACAGTGATGGAGTGGTGAGAGTAGGCGGTAGATTAAAACATGCGAACATTCATCCCGACATGAGAAACCCTGTAATAATTGATAAAAAAAGTCGGTTAGCAAAGTTAATCATATTGCACGCACATAAACTTATCTTCCATGGTGGAGCCCGCGTAACATCCGCTTTTATACGCCAAAAATATTAGATAGTAGGTGGCAATCGGGAAATTAAAAAACAACTTTATCGCTACGTAACCTGTAAGAGACATGACCCTGTAAAAAAATCTCAAATCATGGGAGACCTACCTCCCTCTCGAAGCAATTCATCAAGGCCATTTTTTTTATGTTGAATCGATTACACGGGTCACGTTTTTATCAATAGCAACAAGGGTCGTGGCATTAAAACATCCAAAGGCTATGTGGCGGTCTTTGTATGCATGGCTACAAAGGCTGTACACCTTGAACTGGTCTCAGACATGACAACATCCACCTTCCTAGCTGCGTTAAGACGAATGGCGGCCGGAAGAGGAACACCAGGTCACATTTATAGTGATCAGGGTACTTATTTCATAAAAGCAAATAGGATTCTACAAGAAGAATTTAGACAATTAACCACTGAAAACAAAGAGTTTATGTCTGAAACTAGCTTTTGCCCGCGGCTGCGCTCGCGTAGGGGTGTAATTTATCAAAATCCTTGCTTAGAGGATGTCTACGTCATAGTAGCTTTATGCATACAAAGTTTCATCCCCTATTTTATCCCCTTGGGGGTAGAATTGATCAAAATCTTTTCTTAGCGGATGCCTACGTCATAACATCTACCTGCATGCCAAATTTCAGCCCGATCCGTCCAGTGGTTTGGGCTGTGCGTTGATAGATCACTATGTCAGTCAGTCAGTCACCTTTGAGTTATATATATTTAGATAACGGAGATGCAGATAACATGGCACAACAACGCTCCCTTATGGGCCTCGGCAGGCGGTCTCGGAGAAAGAGCTGTAAAGAGCCTCAAATACCACACAAAGCGAGTAATTGGCGAACAACACCTAACATATGAAGAATACAGCGCATTGTTGGCTCAACTTGAAGCAGTCCTTAATTCAAGGCCACTCTGCCCGATGTCGGAAGATCCTGATGATCTTAACTTTTTAACACCATCTCATTTCTTAACGAATGGTCCAACTTTAACAATATTTGAAACAGAAAAAGATCTTAGAATTTTTCAATTCATTTGACGCAAAAAATATTCGAAGATATTTGGAAAAGATGGAAAAATGAATATCTGTCACAATTAACAGCACGCAGTTAGTGGAAACAACCTAAACCTAACATTAAACTTAATGACATAGTCATTATACACGATGCGAACCTCCCTGCCGGGAAGTGGGCGCTGGAGAGGGTAGTACAGCTACATGCGGGAACCGACGGCAAAGTGCGAGTCGTCACTATTATAACAAAAAATGGTCTATTAAAACGCCCAATTATAAAAATATCAGTTTTACCAACAAATCCAAAAAATTAGAAGAATACAAAGAAAATGAGGAAGAAGAAAATTAAAACAATGAACAACAAGTAACGAAGAACAAGAAAGAAGACTGATAGATTTTGTGTAGCGACAACATTAACATCCATACTATTATTTTTTATGACCTTGTTATCACCAGCTGATTGCAAGTATAACATTACAAGCTTGCCCGCGAATCGTAGACTTTATTACGATGAAATATCTCACATGCATTTATTCAGAGATGAATGGAAGCTCGTCGTGTACTTGACACCTTATTGGGACGGAACAAAAGAGTTTTCTAGAGCTCTAGAATATCTAGAAAACATATGTTTGACAATAAAGGTACATTCACCGTGCAACGAAATCATATTACAACTACGATACGGCGAGATAGAATTAGAATACTATAACAAAATTATTTTAGAGCAACATTTTGGTAAAATAACAAGACAAAAACGAGGATTAGTAGACGGAATAGGATATTTAGCAAACACTTTATTTGAAGTTTTAGATAGCCGATTAGCGGAAAAATATAAGGAAGATATCAAACTCATCCAAACATCATTTAGCGGAGTTATGGAAAAACCAAACAACAGTAGTAGTAGTAGATAGAATTTAACTTTTTGAAGAGAATTGAAGCCATCATGATGAAACAACATAAAGAACTAAACCTCAGGATTAACCATATGGAGACTTTTGTGAACAATTTGGTAGCCGAACTACAAAAGGTTTCCATTGTTAGTGAGTTCAGTATGTGCAGCCTTATGTCCAGCAACATCTTAACACACCTCAAGGATATACAAAACATGATATTGGACACCATTACAAACCTTTATCAGGGACACTTTGACCCCCATCTTTTAACTCCTAACCAATAGATTTGATATCGGGGAAACTACCAAGCGATCTGTCCTCGCCGGTCGATACTGCTAACCTGCCTAAATTATACAACCTATTGAGAATTCACGGAAGAATTTCGGAGGAGTACAAGATATTTGAGATAAAAATACAACTGATCAGCCGAGACGCCTTCGACATATTCAGAATTCTTCCCATACCTCGAAAATCAGAGAACAACATGATAGCAATTGAACCTGTAACAGAATAAGCAGCTATCAACCTCAAGACAGACTCTTTAATGACTTTAACAGAAAATGATGTAAATTCTTGTTTGCATATAAATCCTAAAACACAACTTTGTAAACAAAAACGGCCAATTTACCATATTCAAGATGATGCTACTATATGTGAGACTAATGAAAACTCAAGAACCTGTAAACATAAAATTTCTACATGTGCTAACAAGTGGGAAGAGTTGAACGAACCAAACAAGTACTTTTATTTCTGTTGTAACATATGTTCCATTAAGTTACTATGTGAGGATCAAATGACAGCGCTGCAACTTACACGCACCTGCTGATTGTGAGTCACGGGTGTATTATCAAAACGAAAAATTTTATTGTTTATTCCCACAGACACTAGTGAATTGCATACAAAACCTGATACGTTTTCTTTCGAGATAGCTCCGATTAACAATATATTGAACATTGATATGACTCACGAAAACCTCACTAGTATTCGTCCAAGTTAGAAGAAATCTTAAACAGTAAACAACTAGAAAACATTAAAAAACAAATAGATGTCTTACATCAAAGCACCCCGTTGATTGAATCTGTATCTTATCACGACATACACCACTATGTAGTTATTTATGTGGTGGTGGCCATAATCGCAGCTGTTGGAGTATTTTTTGCCTGGAGAAGAATGCATCGTCACTTAACGACGACTGCACAGGAGCAGCCCCAGCAGCCCAAACAGAGTGATAAGTGTGAAAGCATAGTGATGTGCGATTTAAAAGAGTGTAGTAGTGGAAAAAGTGTAACAAACTTGCGACCGAGCGGACACGCGCGTAAAATTAAACGAGACAGAGGCACTTCGCCAGTGCTTCGATCTGTACAAGTCTTAACGGATGAAAGTAGTTCATAACATCATCTTTTTTACATTTATATAAAAACTAACATTTCATTTAGATTTAAAACAAATTGTATCATCTGTGTAGCACTTTCATTCGTTCATACTAACAATTTTGTAACTTTTCTTTTTTCTTTGATTATATATTATTATTTCTTTGTCCCCCGGGAACATGTACGAGGCACGTACACTTAGGTATTCTACTTGGGTTACATACTTATAACTTATTTCATACTTTTTACTCAGTCAGCTTTCAACACCCATTCATATCACCCATTTAACATTTTTATATCGGAAATAAATCAAATCAGTATAAACTATCTATTATTTAACATCTTAACTCAACTTAAAATCTAAGGTGTATGGTCCTGGACCGTACAACGCCAATCTCCGGAAATACTGGACGGATTCGAATAAAACTTGTTATATAGTTGTTAAGCCTCGGTAACATATAGGCTATAATTGATTTTGGATTTTGGAACACATGATGCAGAACTATAATAACTATGAGAAATATAAAAATGACGCCTTAGCAAGCCTGATGAATATTTTTTGTTGAGGTATAATAAAACCGGCCAAGTGCGCCACATTGACACCAAAAATGAGCAACGCGCAGCGATTAATGAAAATCTTATAACGCAAATTATTTGTGATGAAGTGGTTTATACTTTCTTAGCGAGTGTAATTGATCAGGTCGACGCCACCAATTATCCAGTTGAGTTTCTAAATTCACTTGCAGTAAATTGATTCTCTGCGCATAAAATAAGACTTAATGTCGGAGTGCCGATAATGCTGATGCGAAATTTAATGACTACGTCGAAACCGTTTAACGAAACCCGACTTAAAGTCAATGCTTTGCAGCGAAATATAATTGAAGCTGAGATTCTCACTGTAAGTGGTGCCAGTGAAACTGTATTTATTCCGCGTACCTATACAACTCATCCCCAACAATTTTCCTTTTGAACATAGACAGTTCCCTGTGACCATTTGCTTTGCTATGACAATAAATAAGTCGCAGTGTCAGGCGCTTAAAGCCGCTGGTGTCGACCTAAGGGCAGGCTTTTTGCATGGGTAACTTTATGTGC
Organism: Acrobasis suavella; assembly: GCA_943193695.1. Classification (NCBI taxonomy): domain Eukaryota; kingdom Metazoa; phylum Arthropoda; class Insecta; order Lepidoptera; family Pyralidae; genus Acrobasis; species Acrobasis suavella. The sequence goes on from OW971928.1 coordinate 41,171,264, forward strand.
CTTTCTCCATTGTTAATAACGCTTCAGGTCTTTTCATATTGACTCCCGAAGGAAAGACTCCCAATATAATTTATAAAGAATGTTCTTTATAAATTAGGTTTGGGAGTCTTTCCTTTTTAACTATATTTACACAATAAAAAAAATTATGACACTGCAACAAGTATTTTCTTATGTATTTACATTAGTTCGTATTTATATTAATACGCCGGAGCTACAAGTCCACGCGAATGAAGTCTCGGGCATCAGCTTGTATTATATATTTATTTATTTATAGTGTGCGGGACGGCCCTTCGAGGTGACATGATAAATCGCCTCGCACACATGGGGTCTGATGTTCTGAGTCAAGCAGTTGGTACTTGATGATGGCTTGTAGAGGAGGCCAAGGGCAAAAAAGCACCAGTATGGCGGTTTAAACGCAGCCCACCTTAGGCAGTGGGAGGCCAGAGCTACTTCTCAGGGTTTCTTCCTTCTTTCCTCTATGGCTCCTCGCGATCGTATCAAAATTCCACGGACTAATATCTGCGGGCTAACCCAGGTATATTTATAGCTGCGCGAGTGTATATCCTGCCTCCCGCTTCCCTGCGAGCTTACAAACTTTATTTTCTTTGTATCTTATACATCATATAACTTACAATGTTGAGACTTACTCGTATACTAGCATGTAGCTTATACAATTCTCTGTCCATTTTTACGGTTCCGTAGTAAACAAGGTACCCTTATAGTTTCGCCATGTCTTTCTGTCTGTCCGTCCGCGATTTTACTCAGCGACTATAAGTACTAGAAAGCTGTAATTTGGCATGAATATGTAATTCAATTAAGCGAAAAAAACGGTAAAATAAAATATTGAAAAAGAAATTTTTTTTATGGTAGCTCTCGTACAAGTAAAGTGAAAAGTCTATTTTTTTTTTCTCGACTAACCCGTCATGTCGGGTATCGTTGAATAAGTCTTTTAAAAATTTTGTAAGTTTGTGAACACCGTTTTTCGATTTTGGGATCCGTTTCTGAAATATCAACGAGTCGAATCGAGTTAGTGGACCTGAAATGATGGCGCTACCGCATTTATGTGTTATTGCAGGTCCCATGTTAAAAGTGCCGATTGTTTCCGCAATATGGCGAGATCCACAAACTTATTTATTAACCTTTACTTCCAGCCTTTTAAAGCACTCACTTTCCCGTCGGATCGTGCATTCAACTACTCTCGATTGTCTTGAATAACTTGTTTCAGATGAAAAGAGTGCAATGAGAAAAGAAATGGAGTCCTGTGCGCAGTGTGAGAAGAATTTAAAGCATATACGACACCTGGAAGACCAACTTAGCAAATGTAGTATTAGGCTAGGTATGCACCACAATCGCCTCACCTACTTGATAGCTCATTTTAATTGGTCTTGAACTTAGTCTAGCTTGAATGCGAGCCACAACTACCAATGAAAATGAGCCATGACATGTAAAAATTATAAAATAAACACAAAAAAAGTCTCGAAAATTCTCGGAATACTTATTTTTCCCGGAAAAACCGGAACCCTATTAGTAAGACTTCGCTGTCTGTCTGTCCGTTTGTCTGTCTCTCACCAGGCTGTATCTCATTAACTGTGATAGCTAGATAGTTGAAATTTACACAGATAATGTATTTCGGTTGCCGCTATAGCAACAAATACTAAAAATAGAATAAAATAAATATTAAAGTCGATCTCCCATACAACAAACGTGATTTTTTATATATTATGATACGGAACCCTTAGTGCGCGAGTCCGACTCGCACTTGGTCGGTTATTCATAATCACGTTTGTTATATTGGAGCTCCACCTAAATATTTATATAAATCTGTTTTTACCCGACTGCGCCAGCAGGACGGTTACGTTTTGCGAGAGTATTTATGTATGTACAATTGTTTGGCATGCACGCGCCCTGATCGGCTCGATGGATTTATGCTTGAGAGGTGTCATTAGATTCGCCTTAATTCTAAGAGTGACACTAGGTATATTAAAAGGCAATTGGGTTTTTATTTTTATTTTTTATAAATAACTAATTAATACATCATAACTGAAAATCTTTGATTTTTTAAACTGTTTAGCTATCACGGTTCATGAGATACAGCCTGGTAACAAACTGACGGACTACGGAACTCAAAAAGATGTTTTATGCTCAGCATCGCAAGAAAGTAATGAAGAATTGATGCGCGAGCTGAAGGGCAAAGCGGAGTTCTTCCAGCAGTACATAGTGGAGCGGTTCCGCAAGCTAACCGAGCAGCGCTCCGTCGGCACCAACACCGAGCAACACCGCGCTGCTTGCGGACACCGCGACACCACCGACACCGACAATGACGGGGACGACATACTCGCAGCTAAGGTACGGTAGCAACGCCACAAAGCGGAGTTCTTCCAGCAGTACATAGCAGAGCGGTTCCGCAAGCTGACCGAGCAGGGCTCCGTCGGCACCAACACCGAGCAACACCGCGCTGCTTGCGGACACCGCGACACCACCGACACCGACAATGACGGGAACGACACACTCGCAGCTAAGGTACGGTAACAACGCCACAAAGCGGAGTTCTTCCAGCAGTACATAGTAGAGCGGTTCCGCAAGCTTACCGAGCAGGGCTCCGTCGGCACCAACACCGAGCAACACCGCGCTGCTTGCGGACACCGCGACACCACCGACACCGACAATGACGGGGACGACATACTCGCAGCTAAAGTACGGTAGCAAGGCCACAAAGTGGAGTTCTTCCAGCAGTACATAGTGGAGCGGTTCCGCAAGCTGACCGTGCAGGGCTCCGTCGGCACCAACACCGAGCAACACCGCGCTGCTTGCGGACACCGCGCTGCTTGCGGACACCGCGACACCACCGACACCGACAATGACGGGGACGACACACTCGCAGCTAAGGTACGGTAGCAACGCCACAAAGCGGAGTTCTTCCAGCAGTACATAGTGGAGCGGTTCCGCAAGCTGACCGAGCAGGACTCCGTCGGCACCAACACCGAGCAACACCGCGCTGCTTGCGGACACCGCGACACCACCGACACCGACAATGACGGGGACGACACACTCGCAGCTAAGGTACGGTAGCAACGCCACAAAGCGGAGTTCTTCCAGCAGTACATAGTAGAGCGGTTCCGCAAGCTTACCGAGCAGGGCTCCGTCGGCACCAACACCGAGCAACACCGCGCTGCTTGCGGACACCGCGACACCACCGACACCGACAATGACGGGGACGACACACTCGCAGCTAAGGTACGGTAGCAACGCCACAAAGCAGAGTTCTTCCAGCAGTACATAGTAGAGCGGTTCCGCAAGCTGACCGAGCAGGGCTCCGTCGGCACCAACACCGAGCAACACCGCGCTGCTTGCGGACACCGCGACACCACCGACACCGACAATGACGGGGACGACATACTCGCAGCTAAAGTACGGTAGCAAGACCACAAAGTGGAGTTCTTCCAGCAGTACATAGTGGAGCGGTTCCGCAAGCTGACCGTGCAGGGCTCCGTCGGCACCAACACCGAGCAACACCGCGCTGCTTGCGGACACCGCGCTGCTTGCGGACACCGCGACACCACCGACACCGACAATGACGGGGACGACACACTCGCAGCTAAGGTACGGTAGCAACGCCACAAAGCGGAGTTCTTCCAGCAGTACATAGTGGAGCGGTTCCGCAAGCTGACCGATCAGGGCTCCGTCGGCACCAACACCGAGCAACACCGCGCTGCTTGCGGACACCGCGACACCACCGACACCGACAATGATGGGGATGACATACTCGCAGCTAAGGTACGGTAGCAAGGCCACAAAGTGGAGTTCTTCCAGCAGTACACAGTGGAGCGGTTCCGCAAGCTGACTGAGCAGGGCTCCGTCGGCACCAACACCGAGCAACACCGCGCTGCTTGCGGACACCGCGACACCACCGACACCGACAATGACGGGGACGACATACTCGCAGCTAAGGTATGGTAGCAAGGCCACAAAGTGAAAGTCTTCCAGCAGTACATAGTGGAGCGGTTCCGCAAGCTGACCGAGCAGGGCTCCGCCGGCACCAACACCGAGCAACACCGCGCAGCTTGCGGACACCGCGACACCACCGACACCGACAATGACGGGGACGACATACTCGCAGCTACAGTACGGTAGCAAGGCCACAAAGTGGAGTTCTTCCAGCAGTACATAGTGGAGCGGTTCCGCAAGCTGACCGAGCAATGCTCCATCGGCGCCAACACCGAGCAACACCGCGCTGCTTGCGGACACCGCGACACCACTGACACCGACAATGACGGGGACGATACACTCGCAGCTAAGGTACGGTAGCAAGGCCACAAAGTGGAGTTCTTCCAGCAGTACATAGTGGAGCGGTTCCGCAAGCTGACGACACACTAGCAGCTAAGGTACAGCGATAAAACTGGAAGACGATTAAAAAAATATTGTCTCAGAACAACGAGCTTTTATGTATTTACGTACAAAAGCTGACGCCACATATCACCGTTTTGTTCCGGTTATCACTTTTCACGTCACATTAGCCCGAGCACCACCGCGCCGTTTGCGGACACCGCAACACCACCGACGCGACACCGACAACGACGGGGACGACACACTCGCAGCTAAGGTACAGTGATCAAACTGGAATCCGATTAAAAAAATATTGTAAATATTGTCTCAGAATAGCGAGCTTTTATGTACTTACGTACTAGAGCAGACATCACAGTTTTGTTCCGGTAATCACTTTTCACGTCACATTAGCCCGAGCACCACCGCGCCGTTTCCGGACACCGTGAAACCACTGACACCGACAACGATGAGGACGACACACTCGCAGCTAAGGTACAGTGATCAAAGTGGAAGACGATTAAAAAAACATTGTCACATTAGTCCAAGCAACACCGCGCCGCTTGCGGACATCGCGACACCACAGATTAAGACAAGGACGGGGACGACTCGCAGTTAAGGTACAGAGATCAAACATTAAGGCGATTAAATTAATATCATCTCAGAACAACGATTATCATCTCAGAATAACGAGCTATTATGTACTTACGTACTACAGTAGACGCCACATATCACAGTTTTGTTCCGTTCATCGTTATGCTATCACTGTACACTGTTCACCTCACATTAGTCGCTTGCTAGCATTAACGTGCCAAGTACACTACGTAGTTGATAAAAGAAAACACTCAACATAATCAAAAATACCACGGTCTGTGTTAAGATACTGCACTCATAATTCAAACAAGAAGGCAAATTATAAAGGAATAATGTTCCATTCTACATGCTAAGAAACTAGATTACATTGTCTGAAAAATACGGATTACAAAACTCCCGCCACCATAACGCACATAGCATATAATCACTTCGTTTTTAAGAGACGGGACTTCCATACTGATAAAACCACGGAACAGAGAAATAAGTGGAAGTGCCAAGTGGGCGTGGCGCGCCTGTCATAATCCGGTAAAACTACACAAGATCGACCGACTCCGTACATCAGTCGTATTCTAGCTACGTGTTGAGATCGTTTTGTTCGCCCGACCAACATTTTTTTCGCTAAATATGCCGTGTTGTAGTGTTTTAGTATGTAAAAATATTAGTAAGAACAAATATAAAAGCAATGCAGGTGTTTCTTTCCATCAGTATGTACGATAACATTCATTTTCTTTTAAAAATTACGAAAATCATTCTGGTACGATCATATTAACTAGGTAGTTCTAGAAAGTTCGTTCCCGTAAGTTGTCGCTACTCGATTAGTGATGTACAGATTTTGCTATTCGATTAGTGATGTACAAATTTTGTCGATGAAATCTCGATTAGTGATGTAGTCGAGTCAAATGCGGATTTTATCGATAAAATAAATCAAAATTTCAGGTATAATTTAATAGAATAACGCAACGATTTAAGTAGTATATAGACTTATTATAAACATGAACATTTTCTAGTTTCTTTATTGCAATAAAAAAAAAATATTTGTCTAACCTTTCGAAATATTTTTAGACCCAAATGTGAAAGAAAAGTGGATAGATGCAACGGATAGGATTAATTGGATGCCAACTAAATCAAGCACCATATGTCCGGAGCGTTTTGAAGAAAATAATTTACTTATATTTAATTTACTTATATGTAATAATATTATTTTCTTATAAAGGTTGTCCTTGTTCTTTATGTCATTTTTTTCTGCTCTTGCTCCTGCTGCTGCTCCCAAATTTATATGTAACTAGCTTTAACCCAAGACTTCATTAATGTAATATAAGTAATTTGAAAAAGTCGCCATTTGTATAGCAAAATAAGATTCACCGTGCCAAGTTCCATCACTTTTTTTGGGGATATAAACCTTTGTTCTTTTCCGGGACTCTTAAACAATATACTCAATTTCAATTAAATTAGTTAAGTAGTTGAAGCGTGAAGAAGTAACTGACAGACGGATTTACTAAAATATCACTTTAATACTAGTAATGAATCTTCGAAGTTATTGACACAATTCTCTGTATTTTAAGCTCACCATGCTAGTTGGGGTGAAAGGGACAAAAGAAAATGAATAGAATGTACCAATTTCCCGCGTTCCCGTGCAGATTGTAAAAGCCGATCGAGAGAATGGGCAAAATGGCAGAAGAGAAATTCCTCTGCCATTTTGACCATGCGGGTAGCAACCCATCACTATTTTGATTCCCTTTCCCACTTTCTCGCCCGCCGTCATGCTAAAAGTAGCCTTTGGATCTTACGGCCCTGGGCGATTTCAGCTTAAAACCGCAAGACTCAAAATGCGCTGTACTTATGTTCTATTTCATTAGGGATATAGATCGCTACAGGGATAAAGACGGATTTTTCATGTTCTCAAAATAATAGAACTTTAATTATTTGAGACTGGCTTCGCTCACGATTTAATCTGCACACTAATATTATAAATAAGAAAGTTACGCAGACGAAGTCGCGAGTAAAAGTTAGTGTTAAATAAAGAAAATTCGAAAAAATGCCTTTGTGTCGAATGATGTCGATACTGTTAATCAATATTAAATAATGTGGACTTCACTATTCGAGTAGCGCACCTGTCGGCAAGTAGCAGAATTATTTTGTAGCTTGGGATTCAAGTGACGAAAAAATTCTGCTTCTCGACGATAGATGGCGCAATTATTAGACTTTTTAATTTGAGTTAGACAGTAAATAACAAAACGTCATAAGTACTTTTTGAACCGAAGCAAAATAAACCTTATGCTTGAGATTTAATGTAGTTTTTAAAATGTAGGGTCTATTGACTTAGACCAATATTAAAATGAATATATTTGACCAATCAAACGAATTTTTGGTATGTGTGCAATATGTGATTATTGGTTTATTTGTGTGAGTTTGGCGACGCTGGCTTCTTAACTAATTTAGGCCCAAGGCACTTCCACCTATTTCTATGTTCCGTGGATAAAACGAACGATCGAACGATACCATTTCATTCGTTTCTATGGAATCTGTGATCCATTTATATTCAAATATTAAAACGTCAAATGCTACAACAGTGCCAACTGAACTGACTACGATAGGCACTAGAGCTTGACGCTTATTTTTTAACGATATCGATACTATCTACAGAGTGACGCATGTATCCCCAGTAGATTTTTTATGCGTTACACTTTTTTTTAAACCATATATTATTTATTTACCTGAGTCTTCATCTAACATCCAATCGTTTTATTACGATTACATACAGTAATAAAAAATACGTGACTGCGTTTATTATGGTCTCAGTTAATCAAAATAATACAAAAACTTTTTTAATCAACATTTCTTTTCGATTTAATTTATTACAAATCAGATAATCTATTGCGGTAGGTAGTGATTTATCGATAGTGATAATGTACATCACTAGTAAAAAAATATAAATTAAAGTATTTAACAGAATTTCTCTTAGCCAATATCTTTAAATATGGGTCAACATGCTTGCCGCATGCTTCATCTAAGGAAAATTTTGTCTTTTCCTTGTTACCTTTTAGTTTGGTGTGTTCACCACAAATTTGACAAGTTTTAACACGTTTTCATGGAGGCATTTTATAAATCCAAGTCTCTTGCACACAAATATAATGTTTTTCCACCACTTATCACAAATTTACTGAGTAATTGTGAAACTTTTGAATTTAGTTGCGGGTTTCTTAAGAAAACAAAAATGGCGAACAACTGAATGAACGAAAGAATCAACCAAAGAGAAACTTTACTGTGCGAAAGAGAAACTACTGTAAGATTGAGATGTCAATTGCCGCCATATTGGCCGCCGTATTAGCCACCATAAAAAGTCTTTTAAATTCCGTACAAATTTTCTATCTATGGCTCTTTCGACAGGCTGCCATAATGAATGAAATGAATACTTTTGTCTTTGATATCTGTCAATCGATTGAATGAATGAGAATGACACATAGCAAATCTAGCGCTATGCTTTTGCAGGATAACTTAAAAGCGGACTTAGCGCTGCAGTGCGATAAATGTCGATTATAAAAAAAGACAAGGCCGTTATTGAAGACAGCTAGTCTAGATAGATATACTAAGTCGATGTCGCAGAACGCAGGAAATAGCCGCCTGAGCTCAGTGAGGGTTATAAGTATGCGATTTGACGCTTTGTTTGTTATCACCCTCGTTGTGCATACAACTATTCGGCCCTTCCAGCCCAGCCCCCGTAGTTTAGTACTGTTGATAAACCCAGATAAAGTTTATATTGCGCGACTGACTAATCCCATTCCTCTCGTTATTATTACGTAGAGTGAGATAGTGATAGACTAATATAGAGCTAGATAAACGCTTTCGCCAGTGCAATGCTACAAGGGCAGGAAGGAGTATTTTTCGCAAGCAGAAATATTAAATGGTATTCGTCATAAAGTATGTTTTATTTTATTTTCCAGACTGATTTAATGATGAAAGAAAAAGCAATAAGGGATCAAATAGCCGAGAAGTTCACTCTAGAAATGAAAACAATGGAAATGAACTGCGCGAGACGCATCAAAGAAATGGAGAACGAACACCTCGGCGCCATCACCAAGCTCAAAGAATTATTAGAACGAAAAGCGCAAGAGGTTGAAACCTTGAAAGAATTCATCCTCGGTGAACGGGCTAAAGTAACGCATATATTGGAATCGAAAGAGAACGAAATATCTGTGCTTATAAAAGAGCATAATGAGTTGCAATCAGAGTGTCAGAAGGCTAAAGATGCTCTGGGGGAATGGAGAGTGAAGGCAGAGAAGTACAAAGACAAAATAAGTAAAGTTTGTGCGTTGGAAGAGACGTTGAAGAAGGAAAGAGAAAGTATGAAGAGCAAAGTGCTTGAGCTGCATACGAAGTACTCGCAGCTGGAGCAAAAGTTCGAGAGGCTGCAAGTGGAGCATGTAGCGTTGCAGGATAAGTATAAGAATGCGAAGAAAACTATTTTTACTTATAAGGTGAGTTACATATACATTATCACGTAGACATAACCCAGCTTTTAATACTCAAAGATCACTTTTAGCGAGACAGTGCGCGTGAAGATGAAAAGCCTGCAAAGTGCGAGTTGGACTCGCGCACGAAGGGTTCCGCACCATAATCTATAAAAATCACGTTTGTTTTATGAGAGCCCCCCTTAAATATTCTTATAAAAAGAGTGAGCGAAGTTTTGCGAGTATACTTGAATATGGGATGGGAGCACCCCTTAAATATTTATTTTATACAAATTTAATTTTTTGTTTATAAAGTGAATATACAACTATATCTTCTGTAAATACTTCAAGTGTCTACATGTTTCCGTTATTGATATCGAGCAAAAGACCGCAAAAAAAAAACACGTTTGCTGTATGGGTTCCCCTTATCACGGTTCATGAGATACGTTTTACGCTTTGGGTACGGAACCCTAAACAGGAATTAAAATATTAATGCTAGCTGCATTGCCTTATAACACGATTCACATTTTCGCTTATCTCCTTGATAGGCTGACGATCTGCGAGCAGCTGATATATTCTAGGTTTTTCTTTTCTGCCAAACCAGCAAGGTGGTTTGCTGAGCCAGCTTGATGGCTGATGTAAATTTTCATTTTATCTGCAGCTTCAAGACCGATAAACTTCATGAAAATAGATGTCAAGGCAAATAACAGCTTTGTCAGTCATTATCACTTCTGTTCAAACTCCTTTTCAGGGTTCCGTTGGGATGTTTATCTATATATATTATGTATTTGTTATCAATATAGTATCATTCAGTTAGTATCCCATAACATAAGTCTCAAACTTATTTAGGAGCTAGCTCAATCAGTGTAGTTGTCCTTATATATTTAATTATTATATGTTATATATAATAGAATATAAACAGTTTATTTTATACTATATTTTGTTGTAGGATTACATTGCAAAAAAAGACGACCACGTAAACAACGAAATGAACCGTATACAGGACGAGTACCGGAAGATTTTTGTAAAACTGCAGACCCAGATCAATTACCACGTGAACTGCCGTATACAGGAGGAGCGCAGCAAGGAGAAGCGGGGGCAACCGCAGCAGTTTGATGTGAGTAGTCCACGCATATGTTGACGCGAATTTAAGAGGGGGAGAGGGAAAGGAATCTTCGTGCGTGGTATAGCGACCACTAAGGTACTAATGAAACCCATTGGATCTGGTTCGATCCATCACCTTCTACTTGATTATTGCAAAATATTTATACTAAAACATTTTACAGTGTTATATTGAATATACACGTCCAGTTAGTACGTGATGTGCTAAATTAACAAAATAAATTATTTGCTTATTTATTAAATATATATCCTAGTTCACATCACGTACGACTGTAAAGATAATGTCATACGTGGCATAAACTTATCACTTCATCATCATCCGACCGTATTTTCACGGTTGCATCCTCAGCAGTAACGCTTTAGAGCCCGGGATCCGCTACCTAACCAAGGAGGTTTGACGAGGTTACTAATTTTTACACAGAGCGACTGCCGTCTGACCTCCGCAACCCAAAGGGTAAACCAGAACCTATCCTTGGATAGTTTGATGATCAAACGCTAAATGACATTCGAGACCTACAATTTATACGTGCCTTCCGAAACACGGAATCATCTGGTTTTTCGGATAATCAGTTGATTCAGTCTTGAAATATCCTAACCAGACTGGAAACAAATTTTCACAAAGTATGCTTCCCAATGGGATTCGAACCCATAACCTCCAAGGTCGCAATGCGAACGCCTTAACCACGGAGGCAGTCGAACTTATCACTTATATAGTTTGTTTTATTTTGTTTCGTAAGGCTCTTAAACACAACGGAGGAGGTAGAGGTGTTTTTATGTGTATTACCCGACTACGGCGAAGGCAAAAGGAGGGTAATGTGGTATCGTTGGAAGCGTCTGACTACTTGATAAACATTTTGACTACTTAATAATTTTTATTACGCGATTTATGTTTGTTTATTTGTTCGCAAGCATTACATGTTATAATGTGTCAACATTGTATTATAAGTATTTATTAATGAAAAGACAATAATAATAATATGACAAAGCCCTTCTGGCGAGTAGGCGACCAATACTGTGAAAATGAGTTTCTTTCGGCGTTTCTTCTCAGCAGTGGTCGTTTCGAAGAGCTGGTATCGGTAGCTTTTCTTTAAAAATAAATTAAATTTTTAATATACTTTACACGTAACATAAATTATACTTATTAACGTGTAAAAGTGCCTGTAAAGGTCTAATTACTGAATAAACATTTGAATCTTTGAATCTATCCGCGATGACGGTAAAACATTTTTCCATTTTTTAATTTTTTTTTTACATTGTTTCTGCAATAGGAATCCACGCATACCGAGCTTAATTTATTCCTATATTTATGTTCTATATATTTAAATAATTATTTTTTGATTCCGCTATGACGGGACTTTCAGTGTTACCGGCTCCCCGCCTAAAAGTGAGGAACATAAAAATTAAATAAATCACATACTCATTATACACGTGAAAGAATTTTGTTTAAGAATCTTTATTTCTCAAAAAGAATTATATACACTTACAGAGAAACAACTTAAATATACGTACATACTTATGTAACTAAAACGACGATGGGCTTGGCATAAAGTAAACACAGCCGTTTATGTTATATACTAATGATAAATACATAAACAAAGAAACAGGTAATGGAGTAACAATTGCTTAGAGCATAGACCTTAAAAATATCATAGAGGGTAGTTACACTGTAATACCGGCCCGCACGCAGCACAGGAGTGCACGTGCGCGCGCGCATTCATTGTATGCGGTTTCAAAATTTCACCACAAACCACTGAGGTTTGTAGTGAAATGCTTTAAAATCACGATTTTATTTGTCTTTTGTCTGTTTCTCTTATTTTCGTCGTAGATACAGCCATGGGCGCCGGCAGAGGGATGCCAGGGTGCACTTGCACCCCTTGGGAATCTCGAGGAATTATTGAAATAAAAAGCCGTCTGTTGGAAATCATTTTTTTATTGACAATAATTAGTAGGCAGTAATTACACAATTCTCATTCAAAAAGCAACTGCAGCCGGTGGGGTTTTTGACCGAACTTATTAAGGGGCTACCTGAGTTTTTTGGGGTCCAGTGCTGCCCCCATTTGAAATAAATCATTTGAAAAGAAATGAAGACATCATTCAAAATTTGGTCTTGATCAGACCCTGGATAACCCTTCAAACTATTTTATGAACTACATTTTACATTTTTAAGTGAGAACTTGAAGCTTTTCTACGCACATACGCCAAAAGTGGCCGTTTTTCGCAATTGTGCGTAGAAAAGCTTCACGTTCCCACTTTAAACTGTAAACAGTAGTTTATAAAACAGTTTGAAGGGTTATCTAGGGTCTGATCAAGGCCAAATTTTAAATGATATCTCCGTTTCCTTTTAAATGATTTATTTCAAATGGGGGCAGCACTGGACCCCAGAAAATTCATGTAGCCCCTTAAATCTTGCCTCAGTGGACACTTAACAAGCATAATCCAGACAGTCGCTCGTCACCTGTTGTGGACCTATTCCAAGTTTTAACTCTTCTCAGTGTGCTAAAAGATCTTTATACTGTGCACGTTGTAACGGGTAGACTAAGGCCAATCTTGATCGCTTCTGCTACCGAAGGAAAGATATCTTTTGCCTCGTCTATGTAGTCTATAAGATGTTTTTTATAACGATCAACTCCACTGATATTATTTGCCGCTGGCTGTGGATATTTCCACATTTTAAACCAAGTTGTGATTTCTGAAATAAAATTAGGTAAAAGATCGCCATAAAAAATTTTCCTTATCTTTTGCAGCTCTAAGAAATTCTTCTTTACTGAGGCCTTTTATTATTTTTGGGTGTAGTTGTAACAGAGAAAATTATTTTTTATGTGTTTCAAAAAATCTGTCTTTTAAAGAAGAAATGATCGAATCAAGGTAAGGGATGTATAAAGCTCTTCTATAAAATTCTTCAACGTTTTTGGATGGGTGGTTGGATCGATGAGCCTGTCGTTTCGTAACTCATTGGCATTTAATCTTAATATTAAGATCTTCTCAGCTTTGTTTAGCTTCTCCAAATATAGCAGTAAATTCCTGCGATGCGTTGCGATGTGGTCATTCACTGAATTAATGTCTAAATCCACTTGTTGAAGCTCGTTGCAGACAGGCTCTAGCTTTGCCGAGTAAGTAGCAATAATATGCAATGCCACAATAAAATTTGTGGTGGTCAAAGCAATGCGCAGTTGGTAAGCTATAACCTTTGTCTTAGAATTAGTGGCTTGATCTTCTGAGAGGTCTTGTAATGCTTCTACAATTTTGGTGAATTTTTGAGCGAAAATTCGAATACTTTTGTACTTTGCAGACCATCTGGTTTCGCAAAACAAGGGAAAATTTTGAAATTTTTTTCGCCGTAAAATGCCCTCTCTAAAAAAAGTTATAGTTTCCTTAATAGTTCCAGCGGTATTTCTTATTTCACTCAAATTATTTAAAACATTGACAACAAGATTTAATATGTGACTAGCACAGTGGAAATACTTTGCTTTGGTATATTTATCATTAATTATTTTCTGAACTCCACCAACATGTCCAGCCATCGTGGAGCAACCATCATACCCTTACCCAACCATTTTGTTGAGATCTAAACCACATGATGTCAAAAAAGATATTATAACTTCACAAATCGATGCAGCATCTAATTTTTGAAGTGGTCTGTATCCCAAAAATTCTATAAGTATTACGTAACTGTGTTTCGTTTGGTCAAACTTGACGTATCTTATGCCCATTGAAAGCTGTTCAGTCCCGCTTATTTCCGCTGTCTCGTCAGCCAAGATTGAAAAGAATGCCGATTCTTTTGCTTCATCAGTAATGGCTTCACGAAGAACATCAGCACAGGTTTCAATAATTTCGTTTTGTACTTGACGGGATACATAGAGGGCATTTTTTAAGAAGAACCAGTTGCAAAGTTGTCTTTTAAAACCGTATCTCCTGCCTCAACTCGGAAATGTAGTAAGTCTTGAAAACTGTCCCATCTTCTGTATTTCCTCGAAGGGGCAAATCATGCGTAGCACAAAATAAGACAGAATATATAATGGGTTGAAGTTTTTTTCTGGTATCTGAAATTTCCCTGTTATATTCAGTATCAATCTGTTCATAAACGTCATTTTTTTTCTTTGCACGATTTCCAGAAAATTTTTAGAACGTATAACTGATTCACGATGCCACTGGCTATTTGCATGAGATCTCGCACACTCATGAAATTTTTGATATTTTTTGCATGGCCGAACGATAAATGGCCCCTGAGTACTGCCTCGATGAATTTGTGCGGGAAATAATACACATGTACGGCAAAGTGGTCCTTTAACCTGAGCAGAATAGGCTAACCAAGGGTATGCTGTGAGCCACTCGTGACGAAATGCACGTTGTTGTGTTTCGTTTTTATGATCGATGTCCTGCTTGAAATCGTAATCTTGCGGAGGTTTCCACGGTGTTTCGAGCACTTGAAACCGTATTTCATCAAGAATCCAGATAAAAACCCACATCACAAATATTAACTGAAGTTTGTTGTGTTGTTAATTCAGTTTTACTAGTACTTTGCTGTGCCGAAGTACTTGGACAATCTTTAGCATTAAACTGTACATTTTCAATCTTTTTTCTCTTGCACAAAAATCGCCTTATGTCACTCATATTTTATGCTTTATATATTGCTTGCACTGATTAATTAATTACGGCGCGCACTGACACTAATCTATGGAGGCGAATATGGCGGGAAGTATTAATTTTTCAAACGGACGCACTGTGCACTCACCGAAGATAAAAGATAAATAATTAGTCACTCGCGATTTGTTCACTCGAAACAAACTGTTTGAACTTCAATCGAAAACTGACTGACTCGGAACTCGACCTAGCCCCCTTTTTATATTAAAATGTAAGGAAGGTTCCAGTTCTAGATTCCCGAACGTTCTCGAACGTAGTTCTGTCCCTGTCATCTATAATCTATGTCTCTTTCACATTTATGAACTTTCTAGTTCATTCTCGATTGACTTTGACAAGAGTCGGTCTCTTTCGCACTGCTTAGAAAATGTATTGCGCTTTCTCTGTTAAGTTCATCCCATTTATGCTGGTGCTATCTGGTGTGGAGTAGCGGTACTTTAAAGGGTGCGTTTAGAAAAGTAATGAAAATCGATTAATATCCACCAACTTAGAATTTTTAAACCAATTTCGATCGTCGCGAGCAAATAGGTGTGAGCCGTAACGACTGGGTACATATAAAATAAATTCATAATGAATAGTCAGAAATTTGTAAATGTCTCGAACATATATAAACCGGACTACAGATGTTTGCTTCCAAATAAAATTCCAATTTTTATTAACAATCATATACGGCGAAGATTGTAAGAAAACTAAAATCTGCACCACCTGGAAATTATTTCAGAAAGAGATAAACGTTGGTCTCTTGGGTATCTCACAGACGCATCGTGGCCTAAATAGGCTACTTCTAAGGAATAAAGACGTGAAAGAGACGGTGAGACACGACAGATCGATCTCTGTATAATAATGAGATATTGCAGCTTGGTGTTCAGATATAACACCTGCTACAGAGAGGTAGGGAGAATGGGTCATAAATGAAAGATCTTAGAATTTCTAACCCTTTACTCTCTTTTTCATTAAAAGTAACAACAGTTTGCTTAACCTATTTTAGTTAAAATATGTTTGGTCTCTCTTCCTCTTTTCAATATTTTACAGTAAAAGAACGAGACAAAACATAATTCTGTACTGCCAGTGAAAAGTGATCTAAGTCCAAAAACATAGTTTTGAGAAAATTGAGTTTAATCAGTTGAGTTTCAAAAATTCTCACTCTTTCTGTTCGTCAACTAGAAAAACTTTGATTACTGATATCAACAGATATTTTGAAACTTAAGAAGTCTTTATGATTTAAACAACTTTAAATCATATAGTTTAAGAAATTTTTGAAAAAAACGTCAAAAAATATCATTTGACACGAAAAAATACTCGTGTAAAATACTATAATATTACATATATCAATTTACACATTTTTTTTGCGTTGGTGTCAATTGATATCTTAACTTTCTTTTGAAAGTTTCTTAGAGAATCGAAGCACTTAAACACAAAGTTCCAAAACAAAAGTTACTTATTTTAACATTAGGTTTTTTTGTGTTAATTTTATTTTTTAATTGGGTAAAAAAATAATTACTTAGATCCATATACACATTAAAGTTCATCCATACATCTCGTGTATTTTGATATATAACACATATTATAATGATCTAAGTAATAAGTGATTATGTGTAAAGTGACATAATTAGCAGTAAAAAAATAATATAACATCAGCAACTTACTATTTTCGTAAGAAAAAAATAAGTAAAATAAGATTTAGTTTGGCCAAAATGTAAATAAATATGAAGGTATATAAAATAGATAAATATCTTTTTTTCTATTAGTTATGTACTATTAAATCCGCTTACATAATAAGCTTAAAAGATAAAACGAATTATAGGCCCCATTGGTTTTGTCTTATAAAGTAATTAAATCAAACATTTGTACAAATCGTTAATATGAATATTATTTACTCGTATGAAATATCACATAATATTATTCATTTAATATAGTTATAATAAAAACAAGAGTAACTTTGATTAACAATTTTTATTTCCATATAATTAACACTGATTTATTCAAAAGTTTAACTGTTTTTAATAGAACTAAAATAATATAACAGTTTTCTTATTAAATATAATTAACTTACAATTAATCAACACAATATAAAAATGTCAGTAGACAGTCTCAAAATCAGACTTTTATATAAAATTTACTATACATTGAAATGGAAATAGAAAAATATTACTTAGTTAAAAGATAGTATTACACAATTTGACAACCTTCGTGGCGTAGTGGTCACCATGCTAGTCCGCCATCCGGAGGTCCTGGGTTCGATCCCCGGTCAGGGCAAGTTGGAAAATGGCCTTTTTTAAATTGTCCTGGGTCTTGGATGTTTATCTATATATGTATATGTTATAAAATATAGTATCGTTGAGTTAGTATCCCATAACACAAGTCTCGGACTTACTTTGGGACTAGCTCAATCAGTGTTATTTGTCCATATATATTTAATTTAATTAAATATTAAAATTGCTTTTAATTTTTAGTATCATGAACAAGGAACAAAGTAAAAAATACAATGAAATTATAATCATTATCTTATATTAATTAATCATAATTAAAGCTTGATTTACTTAATAATATTTCGTATGATTTGCATTGTACTAATTATTGAGAATTATAAAATATCAAATTTAGCAAATAAGTATCTTAAACTGAGATCAAAATGATAAAATCACATTATTATTAAAAAAATAGAAAACAGTCTTCGTTATTCTTTTCACAACTCATTTAGAGTTTTGGTACTTTGATTGTCTTAGGAAATTACTAATAATTAAATAAAAAGTATTAAAAGCAATCACGTCTGAAAAAATACTAATCATCTTCACTATCAGAACAAATATACAGACGTGTGAAAATATAAAAAAATTTGGTCATGTTACTCATTACTATAATATTTGTATGATTTCGGGTTCGTACACTTGATAATTTATGAGACCTTCTTTCTTTTAACGATTTTCTTGACAAGAATCGAACCCGCGACATCCCGTGCAAGCTACATGCCTTGACCATTATACCACGGAGAATTTTGAATTGAATTGACATTGAATGTAAATCATGCCAAGTGGTCTCGTTAAGATTTTTTGTAACACTTTTCAATCAATTACGTAAATTTTTTTTCTAGTTGATTTCAAATGGTATTTACAAGGAGAACGATCGACATTTTCTAAATGTGCGACTAAGGTCGTCAATATTTAAAAGTGCGAGATAGACTCGCGCATGAAGGGTTCTGTTCCATTATTTAAAAAAAAACTACTCAAATACATTTTTTTTATAGAGGCAACAGAAACACATCATCGGTAAAAATTTCAACTGTCTAGCTATCACGGTTTATGAGATACAGCCTGGTGACAGACACATAGACGGACAGAGGAGCCTTAGTAATAGGGTCCCGTTTTTACCCATTGGGTACAAAACCCTAAAATGTGTTAGGATCTTGTATACATGGTAGGTATTCAGCTGACATAAATCTTTGGGAGAGTATGGTAGACCGGCAAAATATGGGAAAGTCAACTTTTGTAAGAAATCATTGATTCCATTTTTTTTTAATCAAAATTGGTTGTGTTGTTTGGGGGTGAAGTCGATTTTTAGGATAACTTATTCTGTGCTTTAGTTCTCATACTAATTCCACAACTCACATCAAAGACAAGAACTAATTTCTCATGTCGTTGTTATTTTGTGAATAATTTTCAAAAAAAAACTGAATACTCCACCAAACTACACAACCGATTTTAATATAATTCCTATGAGACAAACTGACAAGTATTCGAAGATTCAAAGATTCAAAGATTCAAATGTTTATTCAGTAATTAGACCTTTACAGGCACTTTTACACGCCAATAAGTATAATCTATGTTACGTGTAAAGTATATTAAAATTTAATTTATTTTTAAAGAAAAACTACCGATACCAGCGCTTCGTAACGACCACTGCTGAGAAGAAACGCCGAAAGAAACTCATTTTCACAGTATTCGATTTCGGAATCTTGCAAATGCAACGTTAGGGGCATATGTCAAAAAATAAATAACAAGAGCTTCTTTATTTTGCTTGCATAGATTATGGTAAATAAAATTTATTTTTAAAGAAAATTAATGGACATTATTATAAAAACTGGTTTTGAGAGTGTAAAGCATACAATAACTTTCCAGTCTGAAACTATGATAAAAGGAAATAAATTGGTATTAGCAGAACACGTAAGGAATGTAGAAGAATTAAGAACTAATGGCAATAGTTATATAATACGAGCCACCATCATTCGTCAAACATCGGTGACCTCAAAACTATTACTATACTATTTGTATGGTTTCGGGTTCGTACACTTGATAATTTATGAGACCTTCTTTCTTTTAACGATTTTCTTGACAAGAATCGAACCCGCGACATCCCGTGCAAGTTACATGCCTTGACCATTATACCACGGAGGCAATCACTTTTGCACTAAATACCGATTGTTTTAACACTTATTAAAAAGACAATTAAAAATAAACAAATATAAGTAATAAATAAGTAATACATACTGCACTGACTAGAGTATAGCTCTTTTTAATAACCGGCCAAGTGCGAATCGGACTCGCACACCAAGGATTCCGTACCATTATTTATAAAGACGGCGAAACGATCACATTTGTTGTATGGGACCTTGCTTAAATATTAATTGTATTCTGAATTTCAGTATATTTTGTTATAGCGGCAACAGAAATATATCATCTGTAAAAAAATCTGCTTTCTAGCTATCAAGGTTCATGAGATATAGCCTGGTGACAGACGGACAGACAGACAGACAGACAGGCAGTGGAGTCTCAGTAATAGGGTCTCGTTTTTGCCTTTGGGTACGGAAATAGGTAATTACATACTTTAGTAAATACATTGTATCATCCGAACAATAAAATGATACTTATTACATAACCCATCTTCAAAATAACTTACATACTGTTTTTTAATCTTATATTAAAGTGAAAAAAAATAATTGAAATCGGCCCAGTAGTTTTTCAGTTTATTCGTAACAAACATACAAAAATACAAATCTTTCTTCTTTATAATATTAGTAAGGATAAATCATCAATAGTTTCGTGTAAATTGATACAACTTGTTACTTACGCGAGACATTTTGACGCGAGCCGAAGGACGCAGCGCAGCACAAGCATGGAGCACGATAAATCACAGCGATCGCAGACGCAGAGGAAAGCTATCTTATTCATGCATTCGCTTTGAAATGAAGTCACGCTGTCTCTTTCTAAGGAGTAGTAGTGCGGTAAAGTGAGGCGGCGTGCGTCTTTTCTGCCGCTAAGATAGATCGCTAAACACCAAATAAGTAGACTAGAACTTTATTTATATTTTGAACATATTTGATGCAAGTCAAAATAAATCATTCCGCACAATGAATGAAATAATGAAAACATTTTGGGAAAAATGATCTAAATCCATTCATATTAGTTGCAACAAAAACATACAAATATTTATTATTTGTGTTAATTGATTCATATTAAGTTAAATCAGTAAACACATAATAAAATCGTACCGGCATCATAAGATTTATGTTTTAAGTACACATTTATCACTTTTCACGAATAAGTTTGAGTAAAATCTTTCGAGTTTATTGATTTAGGTAAACTTATATCAATACGCACGGATATTTTTGTCCATTTTTTTATTGTGAAATATGTGGTAATTGGAGATATACTTATTTACACATAAAAAACTAAAAAAACGGTTCGGTTAATTATGTAATAAGTATAATAATATCAT
Organism: Acrobasis suavella; assembly: GCA_943193695.1. Taxonomy (NCBI): domain Eukaryota; kingdom Metazoa; phylum Arthropoda; class Insecta; order Lepidoptera; family Pyralidae; genus Acrobasis; species Acrobasis suavella. The sequence goes on from OW971928.1 coordinate 41,192,098, forward strand.
AATACACGAACAAAAATGTTGAAAGCCCTCAAATATGCCTACTTATATTACTGTGCACAATGACTAACTTCGGCATTTTAAGTCCTATGGCTATGGCAATAAGACTGAAAAATAGCTTTTTTTTTCTGATTAAGAATATGCAAAAATCTAAAAAACGATCTATCTCGAGTTAGATCACTTTTCACTGGCAGTACAGAATTTAACTTAGATTTAGCAAACGTTTATTAACTTTTATGAATACGACAGTTAGAATATACAAAGGAGACTTACTATAATACACATATGAAGTATGTTTAAAATAAACTTTTCTTTCGCACGACCATAAACATTCAGATAAAGCTTCTAGCTTTTTGACCTCCTAGATTCTTTTTTTATATCTAAGTTTACCTCTTTAAGGTATTTTTTTTTTGTCCAGGATCATCTTCACGTTATAAGCAAGGAGGTTGTTATACACTACCGTTTGATAAGTATACAGTAAAAAAATCTTGGTCTATGAGTATACCTACCTATAGCGTTGCCAGGCGTCCGGATAAAGCCGGACATAGTTAGGCTTTTTGATTATTATATCCGGCTAAAATAAACGGTGTCCGGCTTGTCAGGATTTTGTTAGGCTTTGTACATTTTGCAAACGAAGCGAGCGCCGATCGTGGCCGAGCGCATTGCAGGCGAGTAGACTGTCGGTCGCTCCCGCAGAGTTTAAGAAGAATTCAAAAATGTTGAGAAATTCATTTCTTAAATCTCCATGATGCCCAGTTTGGATATATAGTCGTATTTTTAATTAGACGAAGCTAGCTGACAGTAGCTAATGTCACTTTGTAAAATAATGTTGCCATATTTAAAGTAAGAGTGATGCGTTCACTTCTCGTTCAATCAGATGAATGAACAAATGTAATAAGCGATGTTTTTTTTATTTTTATTACCTACTTATAATTGTTATATTTTATATATCTATAGTTTCAACTGCATGATGTATTGAAAATAGGACAGTCTTACAAGTTTCCTCGCAATGTTCGGCACACTAACTATTCACTAGACAATCGAGGCAATTTCATTCAGGAGTTTTTTCAATCATTCACTTTGTCACAACACTATTTTTATTTCATCAAAAACTGACAACACAGTAAACCTCAGTTGACTTCGTCTAATTAAAAATACGACTATAGACCTCAATTGTCGACAGAGGGTGCGATTGTTGCACTCAAGCATACTGTCCAGTACTACACAAATCGAAAGGACAGTGGTATACGGTTGTTTCTTGGACTTCTCCACGGCCTTTGATCTAGTGTCATACAAAGTGCTGTGGAGAATGCTAGAGGACAGACGTGTACCGAGGGACTTAGTCAACATATTTAAGTTCTGGTACAAGCACCAGAAAAAAAATTTAAGTGCCGACGTTGTTTCGGGTGAGTACAGGTTGGAGTGCGGGGTGAGATCGGGGGGATTTCGTCTCCCAAGCTCCTCAACCAGCATATTAATGACCTTATAGTCAAGCTCAGCAGTCTTTGAGTAGGGTGTAGCAAAGATGGTACAGTCATTAATAACACCAGCTATGCTGATGAGATGGTGCTGCTGGGACCGACTGTATGGTCAATTAATGAGATGCTCAAGGTTTGCCAAAAGTATGCGACCACCATGGGCTCGTATACAATGCGAGGAAATGTGAGTACATTGTCTTTAAGGCTGCAGGTAAATATCCCGAAAACGCTCCTCCTATAATCCTAAATGGCATAAATTTGGAGAGAGTGTCTACTTTTAAATATTTGGGACACATTATTACCGACGACCTTGACAATGCTGACGTAGAACGGGAACGGAGGGCACTTTTGGTCAGGGGCAACATGTTGACCCGTAGATTTGCCCGTTGTAGCGACCAAGTCAAAATAACGCTTTTCAAAGCTTTTTGCCAGGGTTTCTACACGGGTAGTCTGTGGGTCTGCTGTACTAAAAGATCGTTGGATGTCATCCGTGTTCAATATAATATTTAGAATGCTATTGGGACTCCCTCGATTTTGCAGTGCCTCTGGAATGTTTGTACAAGCAAGGACGGACGGTTTTCATGCTGCGCTCTGTAAAAAACCGGTGTCAATGCTGAGGAGAATCAGGGGGAGTCACAACAGCATTCTTAAAACTGTGGCGGATTGGCCGCATTCTGAATTAATGCGGCACTTGATTAGAAAAACCATGCCTGTAGCTCTGTATGGGGAAATATATTTATTATTTACATTAATTAATAATAATCAATCAATATAATACATTATATACTAACATTAGTTATAAGTTGTATACTAACAAACTTGGATCTCTGTTATCTGAAAATAAAACAATTTCATTTCACATTTAAGAAAAAATTAAAAATGTTGATAAATGTTTATCTGGGACTTAATTTTGACTAATAAATTTATTTGAATGATTTATTATCAAGCAATTAAACTGATTTGGCATTCGATTTTATTTATATTTCATTAGAATTTAACGAGATTTTGGTAATAATCAAAAAGCTTGATTTTCATACAATTTTTTTTACCTTTTAATATTGACACACAAAATCCTCAATAATGTAGAGTGTCTGGCCAATTTACCCAAATGTCCGGCCAAATTGGCTGGTCTGTCCGGCTATTAGGTTTGTTGACTGGCAACCCTACCTACCTAGCTGTCAAGTTAAATCCATTTTGTGAAAAATAAAATAAGAAGTAAAAGAAAACAGCATAAATAACGGTTAACAATGAAATATTTAATAGTGGGTATAGCTTTTTTACTGAATTACTACGTACCAATGCAAGCGCATCCAAAGGCAATAAATGAGATCAAGCAAGAATCGACCAACATGACAATGACTAATTCTATAATTTCTTTAGACAGGACTACGTTCAACGAGTTCGTAAATAATCCAAAGTTCGCCTACAATATTATGTCATTGGTGTACGTTAATTACTGAAGAGTTCGTGGTCGTGGCAAACGCCTTCAAGAATTCACCACCATACAACCATAACTTCTTCTTTGGAAGTATAGATGTAGCTCATGCATCCGAAATTTCCCAAGATTTGCGGCAAATTTTTTATCTACTAGTTATTATGCACTTTCCAGGCAATAAAAAACGTGGTATTATAATGAACATTCAAAATCTTGGGTACAAAGCGGAAAACATAACCAAATGGATTCAAGAGCGCGCCAATTTAAAGATTTAGATCCACCGTCTGTGAAAATCCGAAATTGTGCCGATTTCTTTCCTCCTTTTCTTCGTTTGCTACCTGATAATAAGCAGAAACAATTTACTTTTTCTTTAATGAGCAAATGTGGGCTGCGGAAGCAGTTTTATTCTGCCTTATTATATCGACTGGGTATTTATGAAATCAGATCAAAGGAGCGCCTTACTATCAAGCAACGAAAAATGGCATGGCCATCTTTTGTGAATATGGTTGTATTTAAGAGGTGTATTGAACTTGTAATAAAAGTTGGCGTGGTTACCGGTATGATATTAGAATCAGCTGGTGGAGTTGAAAAGAGTAAAGGCCTTTTGGTATCAGCATTGTGGCTAAAACGAAGCCACATCGGAACAATTGCGTTGCTGGCATGTCTTCATTTTCTTTTCGCTTCTAATGTTTGATTTCAGAATCAAGGCATCACAATATCCTTTCAGGTTAGTTATCTAATAAGAACTGTACCTGATACTGATTATAATATATTTATTGATTGTAAGAATTATTAAGCAATATGCAACAGAAGTTAATTTTAGTTTTTGGTTCATTTTAGTTTGCTGTAGCGTGTAGTAGTATTTTAGCATTCGAAACATCAGAATTTGTTCAGGCGTAAGCAAACCTTAAGTATATTAGTGAAACAAGTAATTTATTATCGATATAATTAAGTAGTAAGTGAAATTGAATTTGTACTTAATGTGTTTATAAAAAAAAATAAGTAATGGCTGTAATCTGTTTTTTTTTTTTACGACTCTTTATTGTTTCTGAAAATTTGTCAGTCCTATTTGTATATATTTAGGTACTTAAAAATGTTCTTTTCTTCGCTGCATAATTTTTATCATAGCGAAGTCAGACCTGAAAGCATACAGCAGTTGGTACCCTATAAAAAAACATGGCGCCGAAGATTCGAGCAGTCGGGTCGTTTGGTTCTTCAATAAAGCCTTGCAGTGCCGAGTTTTTGAGTTTTCAAAACTATCTGAGACATAGACAATAGTGTTTTAAAATCTGAAAAAGATATGTCTCAGTTAAGGATCTAGTCTAGTCAAATTCGCATTCAGTTAATAATCAAAATCAATGAGACGAGATATGTAAAAGTCTGCGGGGTGCCTGGCAGATCGCCCCGCACCTCAAAAATAAAAAAAGGGTTACCCCTTTTTGTAATATTTTTTTAAAATTAGGTACGACTGAACTACTGATATTCTACTGATATTACATTCCGCATCATTCCACGTTCATTCCCCGCCTCCCGCTCCTTAAGTAAGGCCCCGCAGACCGCCCCGCACCTCGTCCGATTGGGCCGTTGGAATACAGGGCCGTATCTTTTTTATCATAAAAAAATGTCAACAGGAGAAACAGGCACGTATCCAGAGGGGGGGATAGTTGGGATTTATGTAAATTATCAGTTGTGAGAATAGTGAGTGAGATAAGTTAGATTAAGCTTTAGTGTACAAAGCGTAATAGTACCAATATCTGCTGAAAATGAAAAGAATTGACAATTTCTTCAAACCAGTGACGAAAAAATTTAGAGTTGACGGAGAAACGTGTACCGCGAGTACGACGTCTAGTTCATCTAGTTGTAACGTAGAAATAGAAACAACTTCATCAACTTCATTAGTAAAAAATGTAATTCCAACAGCAGCATCTAATGTAAATACAGCGGTAATCAGTGAAACTTTTCCGGATATTGGCGTGGTTTCTAATGCTATGTGTATCATAAATCCTCCCATTGTACTCACAAACGAACAGAAAAAAAGTATTCTCACACAGCCGTTTGTCCCAAATGCGTCCTTTTTGTTTCCTACTCGTCATTTTGGCAAAAGGAAACTTAGATTTCGAAGAAAATGGATAGAAACGTGGGAATGGTTAACATATTCGCCGGTGAGGAACAGTGTTTTCTGTAAGTACTGTGTTATTTTTTCATCAAGCACTGTTGGAAAAGGCTCCCATCAGACACTAGGAAGTGTTGTCAGCAAAGCATTTGATAATTGGAAAAATGCAACAGAAAAGTTTCGCGAACATTCTGCTGCTAAATATCACCAGTTTTCAAAGTTATGTGCAGAAAATTTCTTACAAGTAATGAACTCAACTGCCAAAGACGTTGCATCACAACTAAGTGATCAAAGGCGCAAGAAAAAGGAGAAAAATAGAGCTGCGTTGAAGCCTATCATTGAAACTGTTATCTTCTGTGGGGAGCAAGAGTTGCCACTTCGTGGTGATAAAGATAGTGGTCCATTGACTTTAGAAAAGCCTCTTGGTAAGGATGGAAAGTTCAGGGCTTTACTTCGATACCGAGCATGCTATGATAATACCTTAAAAGAGCATATCGTTAATAGCCCTAAAAATGCTACGTATTTCAGCCCTTTTATTCAAAATGAAATACCACTTGTGGAAAGTTCATTCAAAAAAAATGTCATTCTATGTCATTAAATGTCATATATAAATAGTTCAGAATGTTTTGCACTTCTTGGCGATGAAACTTTGGATATGAGCGGAACTGAACAATTTTCTTTGTGTGCGAGATATGTATATAAAGGCATTTTGAGGGAAGATTTTCTCTGTTTCATTCAAGTATATGACCTTACTGCTGCAAATATAAGTCAAGAGATTTTGAAAAAATGCCGTGAGATTGGAATAAATCTAAATAAACTAGTTGGTCAAGGGTATGATGGAGCTGCTACCATGGCAGGACATATAGCTGGCGAGCAGATGACAATTAAAGCAGAATGTCGAAAAGCCACTTACGTGCATTGCTCTGCTCATCGTCTGAATCTAGTTATTTCAAAAGCACTTTCAGTTACAGAGGTGAGAAATTCGATCGGTGTTGTAAAAGAAGTATGTAACTTATTCCGCAACAGTGCGATTGCTGGGAAAAAGTTCAAGGAAAATGTTGAGAGACTCGCTCCAGGAAGTAAGAAAATAAGATTGGTCAGCATATGTGAGACTAGATTTATAGAGCGTCACGACTCTTTAAACGTATTTTGTGAGTTACTGCAACCAATTGTAGTTACAATTAAAGAAATCTCTATTACAAATAAAACCATAGCCTCAACTGCGTCTACACTCATAGCCGCGATGGAAAAAAGTAGTTTTTTGATTTCTCTGAAAACCTGTGAATCGTTTTTTAATTACACTCTTCCACTGTCAACATATCTGCAGAACCCTTCACATGACTTAGCATCTGCAATGAAGTATTCCGATGACATAATCAGAAAATTAGAAGAGATGCGTAATCGCGTTAACTCAGTATTCTTGAAAATATATAACGATTGCTGCGAAATAGCAAAAGATATCTTGGATGTAAACATCCAGTGTCCTCGAGTTTTTGGACGGCAAATATTTTGAAGCAACCCTCCCAGCGAATCTTCTGAGGAGTATTTTAGAAGGGCAATTTTTATACCGTGCTTAGATGATTTAATTTCTGGCATGAAAGACCGATTTGGTAATAACAAAGAGCTGCTTTCTTCTTTAGAAATCGTTCTTCCGAAAAATGTAGACGAGGAGAAAATAAGCGAGTTGAAAAATATTAAAATTTATTGGAATGATAGTCTCGGAGATTACAGTCTTAAGGCAGAGTACAGTCTTTGGTGTGCCAAGTGGAAGAATATCGAAAAAAAAACCAGTCGAAATAATGAAAGTTTTGGATGTATGTGATCTTCTCTCCAACAATCAGCAAATTAATCATTTTCTTGCTTAAAGAGAATAAAATCTTCCCTGAGAAATATAATGGGGGGTGAGCGTCTGACCGCACTTCCTTTATTATCAATTCATTACTTATTACAGTATGAATAGTTATTTGACTACTTTCACATTGTAGTTTCAATGAATGTCCGTCCGTCCGTCCCCCCCCCCCCCCCCCCCCGAACAGAAAGTCTGGATACGTGCCTGAGGAGAAAGTCAATCACTCACAGTATGTTATTTAGTCCTATTTCATGAATTCCGCGGTAGTATAACAGGTGGGCAAACTTGCCAACCGCCATGATCAATGCAAATGAATTTATAGCTTAATAATTAATAAGAACCTACTATAGTAGGTTCTTTCTCGTCACCTACGTCAGTCTTACTATAATAAATATCTGGCAACTGTGTGTGTGATACATCGTGGACAGCAAAGTGTCGGCCGTCTTCGAGTCGCTTCTTCCGACTGAACAAAGAGCATATAATCAATTCACTACGCTTCCGAACCGAACTTTGGACGGGGCGAAGCGGTTCTAGATTGACCAATCAAAAGGTGATCTCAAAGTGATGACCAATCGCAGAGTATTCATGTTCACTATCGCTCTTGATTGATTCGTGTGCCGGTGATCTCCACTAGTCCAGCTCGATTTCAGTCGTAACACACCGTCTTCTTTTTCGAATGTTTAAGCTACTAGTGGTGCCATTTTTGAAACAAGGATTCTCTAATGAACGGTTTTTTGTATGGAAATTGCCATTCATTTGGTGACTCCCGTTTCAAACATGGCATTTCCGAAGGCTTAACCAATAAATAACGCAAATAATAATAACCCTATCTCTGAGATAACGTGATTTTCTATGTATATTTTTTATTACAGTACTCAGAGAAGTTGGAAGCGCTGAACGAAGAATTCGCTCGTCTGTCTCAGTCTCGCTTCAAGGAGGCGCCCGAGCTCAACCAGCAGTGACGTCACGCGTACCGCTCGCCCCGCGTCGCATATGATCTCCGCCCAACACCACGGGGTCGATACTTCCTATTTTCAAATTCCTAACCAGTTGAAAAGGTTTATGTCTTGCCTTAATAGGCGTTGGACACACTGAAATAACGTTAGACGTGAACGGGGCGAAAATATATGTTTCCTCCGCGTCTTTTTCATACAAAATGTATATAGAAGCGTCGCAAAGCAGAACAAACTGAAAAGACGGGGCGCCCTTCTTTTTTGTGTGTTCTGCTATGCGATATGCGACGCTTCTATACATTTTGTATGAAACGGACGCGGAGCAGACAAATGTCTGCGCCCCGTCCGCGTCTTACATATTTTCTGCGTGCCAGCGCTTTAGATTCAATTTTTATAACCCGGGAGGATTTTTAAAAGAAGTCGACTCTAGTTGGCACATACAGAGACGTCAAGTCCAAACTGACATCAGCGTCGATGACCTTACGTCATTTAAGATGAAATGGTAGCAGAAGTGACGCCCTCATTTTAAATAAATTGTTTAAAACTAAATATGGTGATAATTAAAAATTTGATTTGTACCAATGTCTAGAAAGACCTTCAAACTATTTTATGAATAACCTTTAAAAGTAGTATTGGTAGTCCGTCTAGTTTTAAAACTGTTTTTCGCCAAAAGTGGCCGCCACTGGTGAAAAACAGTTTTAAAACTAAACGAACTATTAGTAATAATTTCAAAGGTTATTCATGAAATAGTTAAAAGGTCTTTCTAGACATTGAAACAAAATAATTTTTTTAACTGTCACCATATTTAGTTTTAAACAACTTATTTCAAATGAGGGCGCCACTTTAGCTTCCACTTCGTCTTAAGGGGTGTGCCTGAATTTTCCGGGGTCCAGTGCTGCCCCCATTTGAAATAAAACATTTGACAGGAAACGGAGTCATCATTTAAAATTTTGTGTTGACTAGGCTTTAGATAACCCTTCAAACTATTTAATTAACTACTGTTTACAGTTTAAAGTGAGAACGTAAAACTTTTCTAAGCACAATTGCGAAAAACGGCCACTTTTGGCGTATGTGCATAGAAAAGCTTCACGTTCTCACTTTAAACTGTAAACAGTAGTTCATAAAATAGTTTAAAGGGTTATCTAGAGCCTGATTAAGACAAAATTTTAAATTATATCTCTGTTTCCCTTTTAAATGATTTAATTCAAATGGGGGCAGCACTGGATCCCGAAAAATTCAGGTAGCCCCTTTACACTGGCGCCTCACCTATTTGTGATTTTTTTAGTTTGTAGCCTTTTTTGAAACCCCTCGCATAATGTAAAATAATCGAGACGTGAGAAAATAATGGCCTTTTTTCGGAAATGAATTTTATTGAATGAAAGTTTGAAATGCCTAATTTATATATTAGTTGTCAGTGAACACGACAAGGTTTTCATATAAGAACGTGAGTGAAGGGAAATTAAGTGCAACATGTCGCGTATTGTGTTTTATCCCAACCGAATTATCAGCAGCATAAAAAAAATAGGCGGCAATACTAAACTTTTTACTTTTGGTAGCTTTTCAATAGAACTGTGCGTGTGTGGGGCCAACGTGGTAATTATTTTAGTACTTATTTTGTAAATATATTGTCTTCATTGGTGAGGAGTGGTATACAAGTTTGTTGAAAGAATCTTTGCATTTGTTAGGAGTAAGCAAGGATACAATTCGAAAATCTACTATTTCATAAAGACTGTATTGAATAAACGCAATTGTCCCAGTTTTAGCCTTAATATTAATGTACATTATTATACAATTCTTATGTATGTAGACTGAAAAAAATGATAAAATCATTCCATAATGATATGACACTTAAAAGTATACCTGTGATAGTCTGGTACAGATTTAAATAATGACCAGTATTAAAAGAGTTCAAAATATGCCTCAACATTCCTTTTGATTCCATACACTATCTAGATGGCTGAGGTGTTGGATATTTTCGAATTTATCGTTTGTAACTGCTCAAACTATTTTAGTATTATGTATGCGTAATGTTGATTTTCGTTTATATGTTAAATATTAGATATTTTAATTAGTTATTTGTACGATTGGGCTATCCTGATCGGTGAAAATGGAGCCATTTTAGGTTTCTTTTCTGTTCTTGAAGCAATTACAAATAAAACTATTATTTTTAGATATTTACACGTTTTATTTTTTAATATAATAATGTGATGGAACGAACGGCATTTTTGCGACAACACAAGGCACATCTTTTCCTCTGATATTTACCAGCAATTCAGTGCCAGCTTTCTTAAGGGCTTCTGCGACGTAACCCATGGCGACGTTGCCGCCGAGCGACGGGCTGGGGCACCCGCTAGTCACTTTACCCACAACCTCAGATGTCTTGACGTCCTTTAACAAAGCATCCTTCCTCGCTGGAGCGCCAGTTTCCAACCTTATTCCTACTCTTCTTTTTGCTACACCTTCTTTTATTTGCCTCAATATGATTTCTGCTCCTGGGAAATTGGCCTCAGCTCTCCTAGGTTTCGATATAAGCCACGTAAGGTTAGCTTCCACTGGAGTCACGCCCTCGTCTATATCGTTGCCGTACAAGCACAGGCCAGCTTCCAAACGAAGGGAGTCCCTCGCGCCTAACCCGGCAAGTTTAACATCGTTACACTGCAATAAAGCTTCGGTGACGGCGTCTGCCTTGTCAGCTGGAATAGATATCTCTACGCCGTCTTCTCCCGTGTACCCGCAGCGCGTGATCCGGCAAGGCACTCCGGCTACTGAGCCAATGCGTGAAGTCATAAAAAACAAATCGTTCATTCTTACATCGGTCAGCGACTGCACAGCTGCAGCGGCCTTAGGTCCCTGAACGGCAATCAGAGCTCTTTGGTTAACATTCCAAAACTCAACGTTTACATCTTTGCCTTTCTTTCTGAACAGTTCAGATGTTTCCTTCATATGTTCCATATCAACTTCCAAGCGCCCCGCATTAGAAACTACATAAAGAGTTTCATTATTCACTTTAGTTACGATCAAGTCGTCTATAATGCCTCCTTTATCGTTCAAGAACACAGTTAGGGAACTGGATCCCTCAGCCATGCCTTTCAAATCTACGGGACATATGGACTCGAACCAAGATATGCAGTCTTTACCTCTAACATTGGTCTGTAGCATGTGTGACACGTCGAAAATGGATGCACTTTTTCTGGTAAACAGGTGAGACGCGGATACACTCTGATCAGCATACAGCACTGGTAGGGAGAAGCCTGCGAAGTCTACTACTTTGCCACCGTATTTGATGTGCAAATCGTATAAAGGGGTTTTAGTCGGTTTTTTACTTCTTTCACTGTACGCACGTAGTCTTAGTAAAGCTGCACTATTGACGTTCAAGATCTTTTTGGCGTGGCTTGCCCGATTTAAACTTTGAAGAGAACACATTATCATGACGTTCTTGTTCGCGCTAAGTTATAAAACTATTACATTACTTATCTCACTGGCGGGTCAAAAGATCAAGCGAAAATAGTTGGGGTATGTGATACTGATACGGTAATGTCTCATTACAAAAAACCAATTAGATTACAACATTTACAAACTAAATTATTTATTTAACATAACGTCATCCCATTAGGGGTTGAGGCACAAATTAGTATTTTATGTAGCTAGCTAATGTCAGGTTTTTTGGGTTTCATACCCAAAGGGTAATAACGTTAACCTATTACTAACTCCTCCGCTGTCTGTCTGTGACCAGGCTGTATCTTATGAGCCTTGATAGCTAGACAGTTAAAATTTTCAAAGATGATGTGTTTCTGTTGCCTCTATAACAAATACTAAAAACAATTAGTGGGGCTCCCATGCAACAAATGTCATTTTTTATATATAAATGGTACAGAGCCCTTTGTGCACGAGTCTGACTGGCACTTGTCCAGTTACTAACTATTAATTAACTATTAAAATAATTGCATGTCTACTAAGTTTATCTGCACTTAATACCCTATGAAATGGACAGACAACTATTGGTCTTTCCAATTCAATTAAACTTTGTCTAATTTGTCATGAAAAGGATTCCACTAAATTGTGGGATTTGGGATAAGGAAATGAAACATGAAACATATGTAAATCAAAAACTAATTATTATTTTTATTACTACTAACATTATTTGAAAACAATTTTGACATATTCCTCATGAGTCAACAATTCACTCTTTGTTGCCTCAGAATTAGCAATACTGGACAAAATGATAGCAATAAAGCCATCTGCATCTGGCATCTTCTTCAAGAGTTCAGGATGCTCTACCAGCTGTTCATTGACCTCTATTAGAGTCCCCTTCATGCCGCATGGAACATCAAAGCTACTGCCATCACTAAACTCTACTTTGCAAATGACAGAATTTGGCATAAGTATCTGCCCTCCTTTCTTGCCTTTGCCTTTTACCGTATTGTTGAGACGGTCCACCTTCCCAACAGAGAAATTAATCTTGTACTCAATATCCTTCTTGAAAAAAAAGTGGCTTGGAGCCAAGCTCAAAAGAGTGATCCTGTTCGAATGAAACATAAGCATTATGTCATTGTTCTCAACTCCATCAACATTCAGAATGTACCTTTTGCTGAAATACCTATCAGTAAATGTCTTAATGTTAGATAATTCTGGGATTGAGTCTAGAATCTTAAACTCCATTTTGAAGTAAATGCTTATGCAGAGGCTGCCTTTGCTTTCTCTTGTGCTACTATTCGCGCGCGGATTTCAGCGTGGCGTCTTCTAGAGTCGTCTAAATTAGCTTTTTGACGTCGAAGTCTTTCTTGTTTGAGGCACCTTCTCATATCCGCATCATAATTATTACAATATCCCATAAACTTTCGAATTGGATGCTGAAACATAACCCAAAAATTTAAATTAATAAGGTTCTATGTTGGAACACTGTACACAACTAGTTCTATTACTTAATCTTCTTGATATTCGGATTAAAAAGATAAGAATATACAAGTACTGGATTCGAACCAAATTCATATATTTGGAGGTTATAATTTAGAAAAAAGAAGCAATAGTTAAATGAACCACGAAACAGCTATTAGGTAGGAAAATGATTCATATTACACCAATTATAATAGATTAGTAAGTAATGCTATTTTATTACGCAATCTTATTTTTATCATAGAATACCTCTGTATGGCAGTCCATCAATTTTCTTATCAAAACATTACATTCATCTGTATGTAAATGTGGCGACAAATCAGAGTGCATCCCTTACGGAAAAAATATTATCGAATATCCAAAGAAATCGTCGGGAATTTTATATTTTTAATAAAATTCAAAACTCTCAATTAATTCAATCGTATTTTCATGAATATTTGTTGTGCCAGATGTCACTGTGACATTGACAGTTTGATGTTTCTTTTATAATGCTTCGGCCGCACCTGCGTCTATCGCCCCAAAGCAATGCGCGGCGAATCTTTGTACGTTCTGCAGGCCTACCGTCATCTCTTATAGCAGCACTTAAACTGAACTGTATTGTTTAATGCAACCATGACACCTTTATAGCATGCCTTAAACAGGATTGCTTTGGTTGACGTCACAAAACCATTCACCTTTTTTTGTATGGACTATTCCTACCATCACGTCTATTTGACAGCACGAAAACGATTATTGCGCGTCTCAAGTGTCAAATAAAGCGATCCTTAAAAAGTTACTTTCCAGTAACTTATATGGAGGATTTTAGTTGGTTTTCTTGTGAATGTGAATATGTTTTTTCTTTACTTTAGATTTTTACAAAACAGTTAGTAGATAATTGAAGTAACGCTACCATGGGACCTTAATTAATCCTACTTAATACCTTTTATTGGAAATTTGGATTTCAAAAACAAAGTAAGATATATTACTTCATTATTTTAGTACAACTTATGTGAAAATTGTAAGTTATTCCAACTTACGTAACATATTTTTTTGTAAGTAATAACAATGCTAATCCTTGTAAAATATTTATTCACACACGAAAACAAATAACAACACATTCTTAAGTATAAATTATTTATTAAAATTACAACTACATACATTTATACATTTTGTCTTACAGGATTTCTGGTTCTATTTACGTGCCAGTGGTGCGATTTTTCAAACGCGGAGTCACTAAACGACGGGTTTTGGATGGAAAAATCATTCGTTTAGGTGACTCCGCGTTTGAAAAATCGCACTTCAGGAATTTGTACAAACCACTGTTCCGTGGTACAAACATTCTTTAAAGTCCGCCATTTTTGTTCAACTTGTTATCGTGTACCTTTCCGTGCTACGACGAGAAGTTCTCGGAAACATGAACTTTTTGCCATCAACAGAAGTCGTACAAATGCAGGTTCCCGATCACCTCTAAACCGAATTGTTAAATCATACAATACAAAATTTAACGAAATTGATATATTTGCTACTTCAGCAGCTACTTTCAAAAGCATGGTTACGGATAAACTAGTGGAGCTATTCTCTGTCAATTGCAGAACGTGCCAAAGTAACTGATCTAAAAATTTTACTCTTACTTACAATTATAATTATATACATGTTTTAGAATTTTACGCCTACAATTTACTACACATTTTACATCTGTACTTATTTATAAGAATAATAATGTAAACTAATATGTTTTTAAACTGTATGTATGTTGTCCCTCAACTAAGATATACCTATGTACCTACTTAGTAAGCTGTGGTTAACGGTATTGGTAGTATAAATAGATTAGTTATATTTAAGAAAAGTGTATGCTAATCTTCTGTGCTACTGTTTGTTTTCCCTAATAAAGAAAAAACAAAAACAAAACAAAACTTATTTGTGTCGCATTGTATATATCTAAGAAGTGCCATTTTTCACCTCCGAATCACATAAACGAATGGTTTTTCCATACAGATAACCGTTTCAGAAATCGCACTTGGCATCGCATGCAATGCAACTTATTTCAAAATGACTGCAACAGAACGTTTCAACTCATGTCGTACAATACAACCAACCTATAAGAAAGAACCGACGCCGAGTACTTAAATATTTCAATACATATTTTGTTCCAATGACCTCTATCAAGGACAAAACCACAAACTACGTGCATAGAGATCGGGGATGACAAAAACTCGCAGAAAGGACGCTTTGAGACGAATGTTACCATGCCTTCACCAAGTTTTTTGCACAATCCGGATATTTTGAACCTTCTAGAATGTTCCAAACGCCAACTTAATTATCTGGACTATAAATCTATGTTAAACTACGATGAAAAAAAAAAACTTCTAATTGTATAAACCATAAAAGTTTTAAATGGAAAAAGAGATACCTGAATCAAATTGTTACAACAACAAGTACTAATTCTGACCCAACAACACTTTACCAGAAGTGCCATTTTTCAAACGTGGAGTCTAACCGAACCTAATCGAATGGTTTTTCTATACAAAAAAACCGTTCATTTAGTGACTCCGCGTTTGAAAAATCGCACTACAGGCGGGAGACCAAAACAAAACTCACTTTTTGATTTTGAAACAAAACTCACAGTTCGGAACAAAAGGATTTCATATCTAATTCCTATTAACCTATTTTTTTCATCTAGGAACCATCAACATTCCAAAATAAATGAATTTAGTCTAAATTTCATCAGTCAGGCAACACTAAGAATTGCCAGCTGCTAAGCTGGGTTCCCAACTTAAAAAATCTTTAGTCGAGACACCAAAGATATTTAGGAGGTATAAATTTTTTTTTTGCCATTTGCGAGGCACAGCAGGCACAGACTATCAAAAACAATCGATTGTCTTAGTACTCGATTGTTTTTTTTTTACCGAGCCAATTGCGCAAAAATACGACCTATATAACGCGCCTAGGGGAAGCAACTAGGTAGTTGTTCTCATTTACCTGTCCGTGTATGTTTATTTAGTTCTAATTATAGAATACGAATAGTGAGGTGGAGAGGTCTCGTCTGTTAGCCAGCTGTGAGCCGGAGCAAGCGCGGATCCAGCCCTCAAAAAAGGTTGTGGTCACAGCTACTAGAAAATCGGCTAAGTACGAGTCGGAGCTCGGAGCATGAACATAATCATGCAAGTCGTTTATGAACTTTTGAATTAGATTATTTCCTTTTTTTTGAGCATCAGGACTTTGGCCTTAGAAATAGAAATAAACTTAGGAGGAAGTCGGACCCGATTTCTTAAAATTAAATAGTCAGTTTCGATCCAAACCTATTTCAATCAATAACTTATATTTTTTTCTTTTTTTCTAGTAGCCAGTAAGCCAATATAGGGACACTAGACCGGGTTAATAGCCTCTCAGTTCCCAAACGGTAGCCGGCTACCGCGCGGAATGTATATGGCGCCATTCCGTCGGTCCCCAAGCGGAAGCCGGCTGCCGCGCTCTCCCACTTGAGTTTGAACCTTATTTTAAGTTAATTTAAAGACTACGTTAGTATAAGGAAGTTTAATGATATATGTTCTTTATTAAATTTCCTACATCCTGAACGCACCAATATTGATAGTCTATGCTCGTTTATATATTTTTCGCCAGTGACATTTTGACATTTTTTTTGGCGGTGCGTCTTACGTCAGCGCATTTTGTTTGGTGTTTTTAGTGGATTATCGTAAATAAATAGTGTCTTTTTATAAAAAAAGTGATTATTCTGCTTATAATGATTATATTTAGGTAAGTCCATGTAAGACATAAATCGTAAAAACTATGATATAAGGCGCAGTAAATTCCCCTTACATTTTGTCAAAGCAACCCATTTTGGTTTTTATTTGTATAGTGCTAAGGACCGAATTCATACTTATAATAAGAATGCCTTCATAGACCCGAGTTTTTTATGATCATTCAATGGTGGTTTTTGTTTACATTTCAAGCTCATTTGTCAAAATGTTTACACAATTAGATAGCACAGGCCCTTATTCTTAAGTATTTGTTTGAGTGTTCATTCATTTCATTGTTATCGTGCAGATAACACATTTGTTTATTGAAATCTGAACTATAAACATGGTTTGTGCATTTTGAACTTAATGAACATGATATAAAATTTAGGTCTAAAATTTATTTTTATTTCTAATAGATAGGAAATATATCAATCAGTACATTGTCGTTTACAGAATAATAAAATATGGTGTGAAAATTGAGAAATATATTTTTATGTGAAAGTAATTATTTACGTCGCCATTTTTTTTTTATTACCTATTATGTAAATTTCTTTTATGACGTCACGCTCTTAAAGGGTGAGAGGATAGGTATCTTGAAAAATTGGGCGCTTTTTTTACAGTAGTGTACGCTTTTTCCGTGGCACGTCGCGGTTTTCGAGCGACCACTTCTGGCAACCCTGGCCACGCACGCCTCGCTATACGCGGCTCGGAAGTTTTGGCGGCACGGCAATAAGTTGTCAAAAATGTGAAATAAGTCATAACATGTCAGCATATCGTCTATGGCTCTTTGCTGCGTTCCGAATCACGCACGTTTCATGATTCATTGTGTTTTTTAAATTTTATTAAGGCATATCGTTTATTATCATCAGCCTATCGATCTCAATAGACCGTAAAAGTGTGACGTCACAAGTCTATTAAGGTTGTGGGCATGCCCATCGTGCCCACAACGGTGGATCCGCCCTTGAGCCGGAGTCGAGTTACTGTTTTTTTTTTCCCTGTAGTGGTTTGCCTCTAACAGTGAATGCCATACCGTCGGCAAGCGTAGCCACCCTCTTGAAGAGAACTACTTTTAGTTTAGTGATCATTCTCCGATTATGGGCTAGAACGAATGAGCCACATCGCTGTCGCTGTGGTGGGGACGTCGATCCCCTGGGTCACCACGGCCTTGCTTGTTGCCGCAGCGCAGGGCGTATTTCCCGGCACGCCACCTTGAATGACGTCATCCGTCGTGCTCTTGCCAGTGCCGGTGTGCCAGCAATTCTATAACCGAATGGTATCGCGCGGGACGATGGCAAGAGAAAGAGACCCGACGGCATGACACTCATCCCTTGGAAGAACGGCAGCGGAAGCCATCAAGAGGCGCAAATATTTGGCTCTGGGAGAGCCGTATTGCTACGGGATTAGCCTGAGCAAAAAAACATAAAAGAAAACTATCGAGGAAGGGACAATAAAAAGCACAAAATAGACACAACTATATTGTCCTTTCCACAAAACAAAACAAACAAATAAAAACACGAAACTAATAAAGGTCCGGCGAAAAATTAAGTACCTAATCTTGTACAGCAGATACGTTTACAAATCACTGATATTTGAGAGAAAACGCGGTGGTCTTTGGATCTCGGAGCGGGACTTAGCTTATATTACGGAGTAACTTCGGAAGGGACGCCGTCGGCAAACTTGTCCACCACAAAATGGCCACCGTTTCTTGACGAGGTCAACGTCACGCCCAGCCGAAATTCTCTACCGCAAATTATTTCCCACGGAGAAAGATTTTCAGGGGTAAAAAGGTGTTCCCTTTTTTCAGGGTACACAAACAAAGAATTATTTAAAAAAAAATTTTGAGCCTTTTGCAGTGGAGACCTTAGGGCCTTGGGGTGCGGAAGCTCGTCAAATTTTTAAGGAAATTTCTGCACGTCTGTTCGACGTTTCGGGGGACCCAAGTGCCGACGCGCAATTTGGACAGCGTCTAAGTATTGCTATCCAACGCGGAAATGCCGCCAGTCTCTTGGGTGCTTTGCCCTGTGACGGCAGCGATTTGGCCTCCATTTGTTTGTTTAATAAATTAATTTTAGTTCTACGACGTTGAATGCGCTTGCGTATGCGACACGCACCTGTAGTTTGGCAAGAAGCTACAGCGCTCGGCTCCTACTCATTGTTTGCGTAGGCAGGGATAGCCTTTAACGGAAATCGTGTCCGGGTAATCCCCCCCCCCCCTTTCAAACCCGTCGACGGCAGACCTAATAGAGGACTCGCGGTGTTCATAAATATCTGATCGCTTCAATTCAATTCAAATATATCTTTATTATCATAGGATATTTATAATATCTCTTAATAATCGGCACTGTGTTTTATTGCACAATAATTGTTGACGTCAAAAAGTTACTTAGAGCTAAGTTTACTGCCGCCTCCAAAGCGCTAGTGCAGAAGAAGCGGTAACAAACTGCACTGCAGCATTTTCTCCAAGAACGTCAACTCATAATGAAATTAATATTTATAGTTGATATGTGGACAGAGTAAGTATACATTGTTTGTTGTCATAATTTAAATTAATTTTTATATGTCGAAATTTTGAAATTATGTCAAATCAAGTTGTAAATTCAGTATGTACTTAATGTACCAGATTATGACCATTTCTGAGTATACAAACCTTTAAGAGGGCCCGCGCCAAGCTCAAGCCAGACTTTGTTGTCTTTATGATAGTCATCGGTCCTATAATAAGCCTTCTCACAGAGTACCTTCTTTACATAAGCTTTAAACTTTTTGTCAGGCATATCAAGGACCGATTGTGGCAGTTTATTATAAAAAAGTATACCGTTCCCCATAAACGTTTTACTAACTGTTTTGAGCCTATAATACGGGGCAACTAAGTCACTCTTATTACGTAAGTTTCTGACGGTAAAATCGCTTACTTTATTGTATGAGGAAATATTTTTCCTTACATACAGTATGTTTTCAAATATATACTGTGATGGTAAGGTTAGTATACCTATTTCCTTGAATAATTCTCTGAGTGAGTCTCTAGATCCTAAGCCATATAGCTCGAATTGCCCTTTTTTGTAAAATGAAAATAGTCTGAATATCGGCTGCACTCCCCCATAGCAGTATGCCGTATGACATTAAACTATGAAAGTAACTAAAGTACACTAGTCTAGCAGTTGCTACATCTGTCAATTGTCTTATTCTCCTAACAGCATAAGCCGCAGAGCTAAGCTTATTTGAAAGTTTTGATAAATGAGCGCCCCACTAAAGTTTCGAGTCGATCGTAATTCCTAAGAAGGTAGTACTTTCAACAAGATCGAGTTTTTCGCCATCTATCAGTATGTCGACGCAAGCTTGCCTCACATTGGGAAGAGAAAATCGAATGCATTGGGTCTTTTTCGCATTTAACATGAGGTTATTGGCAGTAAACCAATCAGAAATGGAAGACAAGGTGCTGTTGTCAATTTTGAATATTAGCGAGGTGTCATCAGCAAACAGCACTATGCCTGCCTGTTTCTCAACCATGTAAGGCAAGTCATTTACATAAACTAAGAAAAGGAAAGGTCCTAGAATAGAACCTTGTGGTACGCCGATTTTAACATTAGATCCGTGCGATTTTATGCCGTTTAAATCAACAGTCTGAAGCCTATCTGTTAAATAAGATTCTATTAATTTAATTGAATTTTCATCAAAACCATATTGACTAAATTTAAGCAAAAGTGTCGGATGATCTACGCAATTAAATGCTTTAGAGAGATCGCAAAAGGATCCAATCCCATCATTTTTGCTCTCCCATGCGTCGTAAATATGAGTGATGAGTGCCACTCCCGCATCGGTGGTTGATTTTCCGCCAGTAAAGCCGAACTGTTGGCTATGGAAAAGATTGTAGGTCTTGAAGTGAAGTAGCATTTGATTGAGCATTATCTTTTCGAACACCTTACTTAAAACTGGCAAGATAGACATAGGTCTGTAGTTGCCAGGGTCTGTTTTTTCTACTTCGTTTGTGATAAATAGGAATGTCGTTCACCAGGCCATTCGAATCCCTATAAGGAGTTTCGGACAATGGACTTTGGTGAGAATTCTAGGACCTCCCGGTGAGGGTGTCGCTGTCCAGCAGATCGTCCAAGATCAGCTAGGCGAAGTACAAGGAAGACCCGCTTGAAAGCGACCTTAGACTTGTCGCTTTCAAGCTTCCTAAAATCTCAGGCAGACTTGGCTTTAAGATTGTGTTAATTTGTGTGAGAGCTGTCCCATCACCTGAATATAGTTTCGTCAGAAAGTAAGATTAGGTATTTTTTGGGTAAAAATCCCACCTATAAAAAATCGTGTGATTCTGCAAGTGCTTCCTGTAAATCGTCTGGAATTTAGTATAAGCTGTTAAAATAATGATGCACGGAAGGATTCCAAAAAATAATTTTTCAAAAGTAAAATAGGTACGAGTAATTCTTCGGCTACTAAAGGACACGTCAAGGTGACGTAACTTCCAGACGCTTCCTGTTAGGCTATACAGATGCCGATATTTAGGGACACCAATCAAGTGCGCATATTAATATTACAGCCCCCCAAGAAAGTAAGTTGGTCTAAACTTTGTCTCAGTCGACTTGTATGGGATTCAAATCAAACGGTGCCATGGCCAAACTAATAATTATTCAGTATTTCCGTATCATGGACGTTTCCTATAATAGTTTCTAGGGAGTTTCTAGTATATACTGTGATCTATATGCTATCAACCCTGAATCAGAATACAACAGCCGAGGCGGTTGCCCTGGTTAGTAAGCTAGAAAGGAGTAACGTACCTAACACAAAATATCCGCCCTAAATATTAGGGTGTGCCCACATTTTAGCATTCTTTGCATCAGTCAGTGCACATAATACTTTATACTTACACTACATAGGTATTTTGGATTTGAGTTTTGTAGATTTTCATTCTTACACTTAACATTTGGATTTGAGAAATGAAAAACGAATTATTTTTATATTTTATTTTTACTTAAATAGTCACATTGTCTCATTAATAAATTACCTAACAAGAAATAAGGCAGAGACCGCTTAAGATGATATTATTAGTCCTAATGTAGAAGGAACTCACCTCATTAATAAATAACAACGTTCACTAACAAACTTTAACATAATGACTAGATTAATTTATCGTATTTTTGAGACTTGTATAAAACAGTGTTAATTAGGAAATCGGAAATTGTCTTGCATTTTATTTTCTATCACCACTAATAAACGCACGAAGAAAATCACATAACTTCCATTCTTACACCATCCATCTTAAAAACAGGAACAAGCGAATATTTAAGCAAAATAATACAAAAGTATAAATATTAATTAAATACGGAAATGCGATGTAACAAAAAAATAAAACGAAAATATCGACGCCCGATTAGATAAGAAATGCAAAATGTGCCCAAAATAAGTCCAATCAATTGACTAAATTAAAAAGCGGGTGTTAAGTGTGGCGCGTTGGGTTCGTTCGTTCGCGTGGGCATCAACTCTTGGGCATGCCCTGGGGCGTAGAGGTCTCCACCATCTTCTTGTATTTGCCCACGAGCTCGGGCAGGTCGTAAGCGATGGCGACGTCGAGCCGCGTGATGGGACAGCCGCGGAAGTACGTGCAGGTCGCCGACAGCTGCTGGAACTCGTACAGCTGGTTCAGCCGGAAGAAATCCCGGTACGTTTCCGGATCCGGCAGGTCATACCTATGGATAAAACAAATGTTACTCCTGCGTATTCGCGTTTTAGGGACTTCTTGCAAAATTTTTAGCATCACGTAAATTTTCCCCACGGCATACTGGGTGGTTGTCACATTTCCAGGGGACTTGTCCCAGTGGCCTTGAGTAAGAAGTATCGCTAAGTGACGCTATTTATATGAGCAAATAGGTAATCTTCGTATCAAAAATATTCTGTGTCAGTTAGTCTTCTTCTACAATATTCGCAGTAGCAGGTGCACCAATTGTAAAACTCTTGTATCATAGGGCTTTTCAGTTTTTTCATTTCATCTGGTCTTTTGCTGATTGCTCCCAGGCCTGATCCCAATATAAATTTTTATAATATTATTGCTGTAGATACAAACCTAGAAATGTTAGTGAGAGTGCTGAGACCCTCATAGATGTGGTAGTTCTGAGGGTTTTCAATGATTGCGTCGGCTATGAGCTTCCTGTTGCCAAAGATAGTCTTGTGGTTGTAGTACGTTGTCAAATAGCAGTCAACCATCTTGGCATGATTTCTGACACGCACCTGCAGCATAAAAATAATAATTAATTAGTAAAAAAACACGATCTGGTCTGGAAGCTTTACACGGAAATGGTTCCTCGTTGTCTACATTATATCGCCAAAACTCAATTCTCTCTATCTGTCCCCACCTACTGTGTCCGGAAATTTTAAATTTAGACTACTTATACCTATCCAAATTAGAGATTATTGAACCATGCAGTACCTACTTACGATGACTGAAGAAATAGGGCACTATATATTTCTTATACTCTAAATGTACTCTTTTTTATGAGCTAAAGGATTCTATGGTCCATTTCTAGGCATTTCATCAGAAATTTCCAACACTGGTGTCAGATTTTTCAGGCTGCCTAAAGGCATCTGACATAGCTTGACGACTGCCATACAATGTTGGCCACTTACACACACGAAAAACAAACAAACAATCAGAAATTTCAACAGAAAAGATTAGCCCCAGCTTTTGATAGAACCATCTAATTCGTTTATCAATATTGAACTATAGACTTATTAAGTACCATATATATACTATTAATCTGCACACTTGCATGACACAATATATCATATACACTTTTTTATAAATTTTTCTTCTTTGCACTTAATTTATATTTTATAATATTTCAAATATAGGTAGATATATTTCTGGATATTGGCACTACGCATATAATTCAGTAGACCTTGTTTGTAAAGTTCAGTGGACGATTGTTTGTATAATTTGTGGTTCCACGGAAGACCAGTGCTGCTGTTTGCCTTAATTGGCGACCAGCGTATATCACTTTCATAAAATGTTTTTTATACCTAGTTTTTGTTTATGATTGAATTAGTATTTTCGCAATGTTAAAGATTTACTTGTAAGTTTGTGAGTGTACATTATCACTGAATAAAGATTTCTCTATTCTATTATATTACCGCAAATCTTCTAGCGCTGGCGATCTTATTCTCGATGCGCTTGTCGATGGCCTGCCGCAGGTCTCTCAGCAGCTCGCGCTCCTGGGCCTGCAGCAGGCGCACTGGCGCGCTGGGTTCGTATGGCATAGACCACAGCGACACCGTGTACATCACGGGCGGCTGCGCGGAGCTCATCAGCGGCGAGATGTTCCAGATTAGAGCGCTCTGTACGCGCATTAGTTCTTCTGGCTTCACCGTGTCAGCTTTGTTTAGGACGATGCGAGTCTGGGAAAGTTAAATGACATTAATGTATGAAAAAAATATGGTTGTTGTGTGTTATTTGACAAATGTTGGTTTTAAGTCGTGTGGGAATGTGGATAAGGTATTTTTGTTTATTTGCCTTATTATTATTTCTGATACATCTTTTTAGGGTTCCGTACAAAAAATGAAACAACGGAACCCTTATAGGATCACTCGTGCGTGTCGGTCTGTCCGTTGTCAGTGTGTCACAAGTTGGTAAGATGGTGTAATCCTTTGACCCAAACACAGATGTGCAAAGTAAATATTATTTTTTTAAATAAGGGTCATTTTCGGGGGACAAATTAGGAAATTTAAAAATAGTTTTTCAAACCTTACTGTGGCATACAACGTGGAAGGGACATACCCGTAATAAATCGAACCACAGGCTATACTAGATCACTTAGTATAATGAAATTAAAATAACAGCCGAAACACAAAAATAAATTTAGTGATTTCCATACAAAAGTGTGCAGCCACGTAGGCAATTTGTATGGGAATGTCAAAAATTTCTTTGGTTTATTTGGTTGTTATTTTAATTTCATTATATGTAGTATAGCCCGTGATGTGATTTATTACGGGCATGTCCCTTCCACGTTGTATATCAAATGAAAGAACTCGGTAAGTATAAGGATAATAAATAAATAAATAAATTATAAAAAGGATATGAAATATATTTTTGTTATTATTGTAAAATAATTTCATGTATGAAGACGAAAATTTATCATCCCACCCTGATCTCCGAAACTACTGAGCCTAACATTATGAAAAAAAGAATACAAAATACAGTTTATTGCTTGCGTAGATTACAGGAATGCCTATAAGAATTCTATAAATCAATACATATAATAAAACAGTAGGAACCGCGTGTCTGTACATTTGATAAAATTAACAAAAAATGGGTGTGGGCGATAAAAAAGAGTACCAGAACAATAAAAAAATTTTATTTTATTTTTTAGTCTGCTGTATGTACTCGCTAATCTTTAAAACTACTGAACAGATTTTTACGCGGTCTTCACTAAAAGATTAAGCCCATCCCTGAGCAACATAAACGCTTTGTTCCATCGAAATCTGTTGTCAGATAAAAAAGGTATCGTCATTTAAAGTTTGCAGATAAGTTTTCTATGGGCAACTTTATAGTTACATTAAATAACAACAGATGGTGCCTCAAGAAACTTTAAAACCAGCTATGGTTGTTTTTGTGAAAAAGTATAAATACAAGCTGATTGTTTAGCCCTGCACGTCCTAAATAGGCTTTTCTGGCACCGAGCTTCGGCCCTTCCGGCTAAACATGGGTGTTGCAGCACCCCAAAATTTGCCATAGTCCCTGGCTCGCTCCTCAGTCAAGGACACACGTCCGGTGAAGTAGGAAATGCCGTCCGAGGCAACCTATGTATATCATCTAAAAAAAATTGCTCTGTACGTAAGACCTTTTGATTCTTTTGTGATTTGTGGTTAGTTACTGTTGTTAAATTGTTGAATTTGTTGATTTTATACTGATATTAAGCTATACTTGGCTATTAAAATACGGACTTCTGATCTTGCTTTGTGGATTGGTTAGTTAATATTTCGGATAATATTGTTGATTTATAATTTGACATTTGGCTATGAAAATACGGACTTTCTGATCTTGCTTTGTGGATTGGTTAGATATTTCGGATATCTTCAAAAGCTTCTTGGCTTTATAGATTTATTGAACTAAGTTTGACATTTGGCTATAGCAATACGGATTTTGTGATCTTGCTTTGTGGATTGGTTAGGTATTACGTATATTATTTTTAAAAAAATCTTGGCTACATAGATTTCAAAAATGCTACGAAGAAAGTCAATCTGTCTCAGAATATTAGACAAGCGAAAAGAAAGCGGATGAGTAGATCCCAAGAATCCAATGACAAAAGACAGGCACGACTAAGTGTTAATCGAGAATGAAATTGATCGACTCGCGCCTCGGAGAGTTCCACTCATAGGGAGTCTCAACTAAGTGCTGATCGTGAACGTCATTCGCTATCTCGCGCCTCGGAGACTTTTACAGATAGGGAGTTACGTTTGACTGCTGATCGAGAACGTCACACACTATCTCGCGCCTCGGAGACTTTTACAGATAGGAAGTTACGTTTGACTGCTGACTTCGTCTGCGTACCTATATATTTATACACAAAGGTTATGATTATTATTTGAAGGGTTCATTATAATCCATTCATAAGCTGTATGAATGAGTAACTGATATCCATACCTCTATAGATCCTTATAAACTGTCACATTTGCAATATTAAAAGTATACCGCATCAAACACGCATAAAAAAATCGAACTGTAAATATACAGACTAATACGACAAAATTTTTAAATTTGTCATGTCATCAACAAGGGAGTGAAAGAAAACTGAATTTCACACGGACGAAGTCGCGGGCACCAAATACAGATATTAAAGTATGTATTCGTGAGCAAGATATATAAGGAGTTACAGAACACTAAAAAGATTTTTAAGATTTTTGTTTGTATGTCAGTGTCTGTATGCACACTGTACACCCGAATGTCCGGAACTGCTGAACGGATTTTTACTCGGATGAAGTCGCGGGCACAGCTAGTTGAAAATAAAGTGGTAAACTAAACTCAATATAATACGTTCACTTATGAGAAATTGTTCACTAAAACACCACTAGATGGCGCTAATAGAAGTTAACTCGCGTCTTATTTTGTATTAATTTAAACACTTTGGCATTACACGGAACCCTCTTCAAGCGAGTTCAACTCGCACTTGGCCGGATTATTGATCAATGTATCAATTTCATGGTTGAGTTTACCCCATCGTTGAACTGTTGCTAGAAGACTTACTTACCTACTTGGTCCTTATTAACACTGCCCCTAGTATTGTTAATAACTTATGTAGTGAAATACTTATACAACTTTTGTCCAAATAGACTTTCAAACGATTGTAATATAGGGATAGAATCATGATATCATACCTGTGATTCTCTACCCTTTAATTGATCGAGGATGGCTTCTGTTTCGGGCCCAACATCTAGCTTCGAGGGGTCGTACACAAGGAAGATGATGTCAGCGCGGTCGATGAACCACTGACAAGCGTCGTTGAAGGGGAATACGCGGGAAACCTGCTTCCTTACTTCAAGGATTCCGGGAATTTCTACAATGTTCACCTAAAAGAGGATCAAAAATATTCAGGTAAAAATGTAATGCAATATTCTAAGAATTTTTTGTTACTTTACATGTTTACTCATTATACCTTTTCTAAAATCTTGCTGGGATGTTTCAATCCCCTAAGTCTCTCTTCTAAGCCTTGCCCGAATTTCTGCAGACCCGAAAATGTCCAATCTGCTGCTAATTGCGTCCCATCTAACACTTCGGGGTGTTTGCCATGCATAAGGATATTGAAGTAAGCGGGAGATGGTTCTGCGCCTGGAACAAACATTATAAAGCTTCATTAATAATTACTCGCCTTGTTATTGTTTAAATATTTTTATAATTACATAACTTTACTTACCAGTCCTCAAGGACCATTCTGTGAATTCCAAACCGGTTAAATAATTTACAATACTGGATTTGCCACCACTCCATGGTCCCATAAAAAGAACTAAAGGCTTAGAGAAGATTTCCGGATCACCGAAGTGTCTATTACTTAAATCTCTGTATTTATAGAGGCCTTCCAAGGGCTTGATGGAGTTTTCATAAAGTCTCTTTAGATCTCTAAGCACTATTTCAGCTGATTTCTCTATTGTGAGTTCACTTTCACTGGCTTCTTCGTCCAGCCTAAGAATTTGAGCGATGTGGTCACGAGATCTTAAGTTTTCTGGAATTTCTCCCGTCTGAAATGAGAAATGTATTTCAATACTTGCTTTTCAGTCGATTATTATTTTATAACACAGAAATAATAGTGAAATATAAAAATAAACGCACTCCAGTTGGTAACTGATGGACAGATGATTTGTCGGACCGTTATTTCAGCACTAGTGCGAAAGGTAAAAAAAT
Source organism: Acrobasis suavella (assembly GCA_943193695.1). Classification (NCBI taxonomy): domain Eukaryota; kingdom Metazoa; phylum Arthropoda; class Insecta; order Lepidoptera; family Pyralidae; genus Acrobasis; species Acrobasis suavella. The sequence continues at coordinate 41,219,918 of OW971928.1, forward strand.
ATTTTTATCAAATATTTTCAATTTTCAGCTTTAACAACTTACTATCAAAAGATCTTCCTCGGGAGTTCCTTCTTCTTCTGATAGCTCTCCTTCATCACTTTGCTCTTCAGTCTGCTCATCTTCTTTGTCATCACCTTCTTCGGAAACTTTAGTCTCTGCGTCTTCTGATTTCGCTTCCGTAGCAGCTTCACTACTAGCATCTTCCGATTCAGATTCCTCAGCTGCTTCTGTACTAGCACCACCTCCATCTTCATCCTCAGCGGTTTGCAAGTCAACCTCACCAGATTTAAAATCGTCAGCTTTTTCATCTTCTTCTTTGCTTTCTTCAGCTTCCTCTTTGCCATCTTCTTGAGAGTCATCATCTGCCCCTCCGGCGGCTGCTAATTCTTCTACGGTCTCTTTTTCTGCTTCTCCAGAATCATCCTTATCTTCAACAGATTCAGTATCATCTTTGACATCTTCACTCTCCTTAGAGTCATCATCGTCTTTTACTTTCTGGGATTCAGCGTCGTCTTTATTTTCCGTGTCTTCACCTGACTCAGCCTTTTCTTGAGATCCATCGTCTTCCTGTGTCTTATCATCATCGTCATCCTTTGATTCAGCTGATGCATTTTCAGCATCTTCCAATGCACCTTCGCCTTCACCTTCTTTTGATGATTCATCCTCTTTACTGTCGCCATCCTCTACCTCTTTACCTTCAGTGTTATCATTATCTGTTTCTCCGCTATCACTTGCCCCGTTGTTGTCGACTTCATCTTTTTCATCTTTGTCCTCGCCACTTTCTAAAAATATATAAATAAATTATATTATTATACTACTGTCACATGACAGGTTATTCATTATTCATTCAATTTAGTAGTCTACCTACATTCGAAAGCGTAAAGCTTATGAAACTGATTAGTAATCTTGTTTTCAGTAGTAACTCTACAAGGCAGCGATGACAGTTACCCGTAATCTTTTTTAAGGGACCTGTTTACGAGATTAGTTAATTTTTGAAAGTAAAAACTCTTTTATCAATATTTTATTGCACTTGCAATGTTTATTTATTTAGCTCTATAATGTTTATTTTTGAGCTTGAATCTGAATTGAATAGAATGAATTAGATAAATAGTGTTGGTGTGATTATGGAGCAGGAAGTTAGCCAAATTTTTATGTAATTATTCCAATTCATAAAATTATAATGATAGTGATCATGTGATGTTTCGTTCCCAGGAATTTAGGAAACTTTGGGCAATATTTTCGTTGACATTTAGGGTAATATTCCCAAAAATTTAAATTTAGAGGAATATTATGGATACATTGGGAATATTCCTGTAAAATCAAATGGGAATATCCCCATAATGGAATATTTCCAGCGGTAAAAAATTAGTTATGCATCATCTGAATGTGTCACTAAAAATATTTGCCCATAAGTTTAAGGAAGTGAAGGAAGATAAGGGAGTAGAAATAAAAAGAAAGTAAAAAGAAGTAGAAGCAGGAATTATGTGATATTACGAGTATATGAGTACATACCCTGTTCGACTGTTTGGTCTTCAGCAGATGCTTTCTCTTTGCTGTCTCCGTCGGCGTCATCCTTGCTGTCATCCTGATCTTCGGCACTATCTCCGTCTTTCTCTTCTATCGTCACGTCTTCTTTCGTATCGTTGTCATCGCTCTCCTCCGCGGACGTCTGGGCTACATAGGGCTCGTCTGCTACTTCCACAGACGGCACGTCATCTTCTTTACTATCATCATCGGCTGTTTCCCCACCTTCTGCTGATGTTGTTTCAATCGTATCGCCATCTAAACTTACTTCACTACTGTCGTTTTTCTCTGAGGAATCTGAAAATATTAACAACTTAATTAACAAGCAGCAAAGTCGTAGGCTCGTGATTAGTATCTTTATCTGAGTTCTATTGACGCACGCATGGTAAATAGGTTTTGCTGTCATTCTCTATCCAACGCGTAAACTTGCGTCGGCGCGTTATATAAATACGACTAAATTAAAATTAGATGACCCTGCTCAATATATTTTGGAGGACAATGATAATAATCACGTTATTCAATTTTGATGGCTCTCGGGGCCATTCTATAATTCACGTAAGCAATCAAATTTGTGTAATCTAAGTAAATACTTAATATTATATTTATATTTAGGTTATTGATAAATAAATAAAATATCAAAAATTACTAAATATTTTAAATAGAAATATTTAAAATTAGTATTATACTTAGGACCTACTTAAGTATGTGTACCGAGCAATATTTATTGAGTTCTTTGCCCTTTGGTCTCTAATTACTACCTACACTGAGAGTAATGATGATGGAAGTATGACACTTATAAATAACTATTGAACATGTGAGAGGCTGACAGTGATATTTTTATACCATTACTCATCAACCATCCTCACTACGTAATTCGGCATATAAAAAGAGTAATTCTGTATAATTTTCTATCTGTTGCGTAATACACATTATAAATTGTTTAGTTAATGATTCATTTGCGTCCAAGAAGTCAGAAAAATGATGCTATTATTGAGCGGCTCGTATACGAGGGGGGGTCAAAAAGTTCGCGGAATGGAGGGGATAGCGGGGGGTGGGGGACCTGCCGCAGGTAGTAACTAATGAGCAACTCTTTGTGAGTATATATGCCAAGTTTGAACCTGATTGTGTCAATAACCTTTGACCTGTCGTCGATCAAACAAGTGAATCCGGAAGAAAAACTTGAACATGGAAAAAATCGAGTTTCGTGCCGTCATAAAGTTCCTCACTAAGCAAGGAAAACCACCTCAGAAAATTTTGGAAGAAATGTTATCAGTATACGGGGACTCTTGCCCTGGGAAAACCATGGTGTACAAGTGGAATAGCCTTTTCAAGCAAGGCAGAGAGTCTCTTGAAGACGACCCTCGCTCAGGACGGCCGATTGAGGCCACCACCTCAAACATCGTTGAAAAAGTGGAGAATCTTATACTGGAGGATACTCGTTTGAAGAAGAAACAACTTGCAGAAATGGTTGGAGTATCACCTACAACCATTTTAAATATTCTACACGACAATCTTGGGATGTCAAAAGTCAGCGCAAGATGGGTGCCAAGAATGCTCACACCACCACAGAAACAGCTGCGCGTCGAGTATTCAAAGGAGTTTTTAGACCTCTGTAGCGCCGACAAGGAAGGAATTTTTGCAAGACTTGTTACTGCAGATGAAACTTGGGTTCATCATTATGAGCCTGAGTCGAAGCAAGAGTCTATGCAGTGGCATAAAAAGGGTCAGCCCCCCCCTAAGAAATACAGGGTGTCACAATCGGCTGGAAAAATCATGGCAACTGTTTTTTGGGATACAGAGGGTATTTTATTAATAGATTATAAAGATAAGGGTGTTTCTATAACGGGAGAATACTACGCTAATCTACTAAGACAATTAAAAGAAGCAATCAAGGAGAAAAGGCGGGGAAAGTTGACAAAGGGTGTGCTGCTTTTGCATGACAACGCACCGGTACACAAGAGCCGCGTTGCGATGGCTGCCCTTCATCACTGTGGCTTCGAAATGTTAAACCATCCTCCCTATAGTCCAGACTTAGCCCCCTGTGATTATTTTTTATTTCCCAAATTAAAAAAAGAGCTTCGGGGGAAGAAATTTTCCGATGATGAAGAAGTCAAGTCGGCGATTTCGGCCTATTTTGAGGACAAAGACAAATCATTTTTTTTCGACGGTATTAATAAGTTAATAGAGAGATCTGAAAAATGTATTCGACTTAAGGGGGAATATATTGAAAAAGAAAAATAGTACAGTATTTTATTTCACCCCCCTTCCCCTCCGTTCCGCGAACTTTTTGACCCCCCCTCGTATATCGGTGACGCTCAGTGTCCGTCGAGTCGTAGTTAAAATAGAATCAAAATCTTACAAGCATCGTGGAACTTCAGTGAATCCAGTGTTATTCTGGTTTCGGTGAGGTCAAATTTAATGGCGGCTTTTACTTCCCGCAAGATCGTAAATCTCAAGGAAAATGAATTTCTGGGTGTGTAGAAGCTTAAAATTTAATTGATATTTTAGTTGTAGATAAAGAACGACCTCCGTGGTATAATGGTTAACCCGCTAGACCGCCAATCCGGAAGTTCTGGGTTCGATCCCCAGATAGGGCAAGTTGGAAAATGGCCTTTTTCAAATTGTCCTGGGTCTTGGTGTCTATCTATCTTTGTATTTAACATAAAATATAGTATCGTTGGGTTAGTACCCCATAACCCATAACACAAGCTTAAGCTTTCTTTAGGGCTAGTTCAATCTGTGTGATTCGTCCCTATATATTTATTTATTTATTTATCTCTCATAGTTGTTGCAGTTATCTATAAAATCTATAGTAAAAAAATATAGATCGCTGTACATGGAAGAAATACGAGAAAAATATTCTTGGCGACCTTTATCAACGCAAAAGAATAGAACCCAAAACGTTAGAAAAAAAATAGGTTAGAATTTTCGTCTGTTTTTTTGTTGCTAATCTCAGAAACGGCTTTACCAATTTGGATGCAGTTTTCATTTGTTTATTTTTGAGCGGTTAAAAATCTTTTAGTTTAGGTTTCGGATTATGTTTCTTTTTGATATAAATAATTAAATAAACATGAGTCAAATACCATGTATAGTTTTAGTATCAAGCATACATATACCAACTCATATGTAATAAGGCCCATGTCTAATTCTTACCTGGTTCAGCTCCCGATTCCAGCTCTTTAAGAGCCTTTTCGATGTATGGACGGCACTGTGATTCTGAAGGTACGTCTTCATCCGCTGAAAACAATAATGTAAATAATCTAAGTTAAGATGGAACTAGTCGATAGCTTTCTGCATACAAATTTCGGGCAGGGGTTTTTAGGCAAATAGGCAAATTCGCGTAGCTTCGTGCCGCATACATAGAAGTGTATGTTGGAGCATTATAGTTTATAGTGTAGGTTTGCTAGTGCCATCTGTCGATCGATATAAAATGTTCACCTGTGAGTCCGGGGATTCCCCAACGACGTGACGGTATATAGGTATCAATTACTTAAGTTTTTTGTTTTAATTGAAATAAGTTGCAATTCGTATTTGGCTTCTCTATCTATCTTTTATATATTTTTTTATATATCTTCACCGATTACCTATAAGACGCCTGGACCCATTTTAAAAATTCTTTTTTGTTTGAAATGGTTTGGTGGTCCCATAGAAATTTATTATAATAGTTTTTGCCCCAGGGCCTTTGGTTACCTAGTTAAGCCACTAGTTCATGTCGGTGTATTCTATTATATCCCTAATTTCGTCGCGTAGCTTATGCTTATAATAAGTCTAATAAATAAAATTATGTAAAATCTGCAGACTTTTCAACAGAAATTTAAAAAAAATGTGTAGAAAACGCAATAGCAATGAAATAATTAAGTACTCGTATATAGGTAAGAGCTGTGCAAAATTTTTGCTTTGACTGCTTTCGCCAGATGACAGTTGCTATGCTAATAGAAATCTGTTAATGATATGAAGAAAGAGTGAGAGTTTAAAATTAACTAAGAAAATTTTGGGGAACAACAAATAGGGTGATGGCGACATCTGGGGGGGGGACGTCAGTGCCTCCGCCAAGTCGAGCAAAATAGCTCGTTTGATTCGTCTCGAGGAACACTTTAAATTTGTAAGTTTATTTGTTTTAGATACAAGCTTGTTTTAAAAGGAAGTTTGTTTGAAAGCAAAATTGCTTTCTTCATTAAGTGATATTTATATGTTATGGACCAAGTGATTTTAAGACATTATAATAAATATCCGCGCAGTTTGAAAATGCCCAAAATAAAAAGGCACTTTGATAAAAACTATTAAAATAATCAAACCATCCGGGCATTATTATAATGCTTATCACCTATGGGGCCAACAGCAGACTCGTTCTTGCAAAGTAATGTAGACCACCCAGGTCATTTAGCATAAGTTACCATGCGGCTGCCCTACCCGCCAACAGTGTTCTTCCAGGATCGTAGAACACCCAGGTTATGTAGAATAGGTTATATGTAGAATAGTTAGTGCAGCACCATAACCTATCTCCATGACACCTACATAATTCGGAATACATAAATTGGTCGCTTGCGTCACTTAGTCGTTAGACCTCAGAAAAATCAATAGGTAGGTAAATCTCGCCGTGCAATAATATGTACATGCGTATTATTAGATTGACCGAAAACCATATGACAATAATCATAATATCTAGGCAATGCGATAAATAAGAAAGTTCAAATTATAATTAATTACTTCGCCCAAAGTAGCTTTTTTATTATTCAGAATGACGCATTATGAAAATAATGTTCCAATTTATGACTTGGTCCATAACAACCCCCAAAAAACGCATGTTTGAGCATGTTTCTGATGGAATATGGCGCCGAGACCTAGACACATAATAAAGAAGCTGTGAACAAAACAAATTCCAGGTAGAACAGAGAGTACATGGAGCGAACGATGCTGGGAATTTCGCTAATAGATCGACGCCGAATTAGCATCATCTGGAAACGCACTGCAGTCATTAATGTCAGAGTAATAGTGACCAGGTTAAAGTGGAGATAGGCTGGACACATAAGCACAAAAGAAGATGGTCGTTGGGCGCGTAAAATTGCTGAATGGAGACCTCGGCCTGGCCGGAAAAACGTTTGGAAGCGGCTACATACCTATGCACTGGATCGATGGCATCTAAAAAAAATTGGGCAAGACCTAGATGCGGACTGTATAAAACCGGGTCAAATGGAAATACCATGAAGAGGCATTTAACCAATAATGGATAAAATAAAGGCTGAAGAAGAAGAATTTACGTTTATCGATGGCGCTCTTGTAGCCCACCAAGGGCTACAAGAGCGCCCGCCTACCGCCCCAAAGGAATACACAAGAGGTCACGGTCTGGGGCGTAACGGCTGAGGCGGGCAATTTCGTGACTGACAAAAATTGCAAAATGTAAGCTTATAAGAATATCTCTGAACTATGTATAATGTCATTTAGTGTATTTATATTTTACAAATAGATACTCTACACATCTTATCCCTTCGAAAGAAATTTGTGAATTCCACGTAATGAATTTTAATATGTTGACAAAGAATACTAATAGATATGTGAAACATTTTTATAGTTGGATGTCAATTTACCATGCAAATAAAGTCGAAAGCTCAGACTTTGCAAACCTGGGCACAGCTGGCGTAGAATTTTGAATTGTTAGAACCACTGCTAATTAATTACCACCATCATTGAAAGAAACATCTTTGTTTGGTGCTTTTAAAATTTTCAGTACTTATCACTGCCATAAATGCCATAATATACCTTTGTACTTGTCGGGTAGGTATCTAAACATCAATTAATATGCTATGCTATTATGTAAGCACTTCTGACATCTCTTATAGGCTAGGGCTCTATGTTATTAATAGCAAATACATAAATAAAATTCAAAAGATTGCAGTCACTCAAGAGTCAATAATCATAAAACCAATTTCAAAAAAAAAGGTTGATAGACATGAAAGCAGTAAAAAAACGTGCCATGTAAACTTTCGTAGTGTGCCTCTTTTTGTATTAGAAAGGTACCTAAGTAGAAAATGATTATGATGCTTCGAAAAAATATAAATTCAGTATCTACACTCTACCTCCAGCATAAAAATGAATAAATACGCTTAGATATATTTTTTTAAATGCCATGAATTGATTAAGTATTATCGACAAAATAGAAAAATATCTACAACACTATACAGAATATTTGATGCCCTGATATTTATTTATGTCCCCTGGGATGGTGGTCCTAAAACTTGACCTTGTGGCATTCCGGGTCGCATCACAGTGCGTGTAAAATGCAAGGTGAGCGAGGCGTAATGCCATTGAGTTAGCGGATAATTTTAAAGATTCTGTCTAACTGAAAAATATGGAACACGCCTACTTATCAAACGAATTACGTCAGAAGTTTAACTCTAAACTTCTAAAGCAATTCTGATATGTGAATCTAATCATAATAACTATACCTACCTATACCTTCAGTTGAGGAAGTACCTAGTCACAGAGGTGTGAATACTTGTACCTCCTCTCCACTTCTTCCATCGAATGTCATTAGATGCAACTAAACTATTTAAACATTGAAGAAATATTTTTAAACAGTATTATCGTTACTCAATTGTAAGGTAACAATGTTCTTGTTAATATCATAATGTGGTAGGCCTAAATGTTTCTATTTGTTACATTATAAAAACCTATACAATGATTTGACCCATTTCCATGTCACATTTTTATAATGTCTTCGTCACGATCCTATCGTTTTTCACAAGATGGCGACGCACAGCGACAAATCCCTGTATTTCTATTTACGTATCTAGCATTGGGAGTTACCGCCTGGCAACGCAGTATTCTCGCTGTGAAGAGAAACATACAAGTGGACAAAAAATAGGCATCAAAGCAAAATGTAGTTTACTAGATCAGTTTATCATAGGGATTCTCACTAAAGGTTATTGCCAAAAATAGAGCACATACGCGAGCTTTTTACATAATTTCAGCGCAAGTTACGCCGAAAATAGCAACCGTAGTGACGCAGGGTTGCGTGAGAGCGGAGCGCTCTTGCGGCTGCGCGCGCGCCGCGCCGCTCTACTCACCTCTCGCTGTGGCCGTCAATGTCGTCGCCGCCAGCAACGTCCACAACATAAACCTCCATAACCATCTTTTGGTCCACATTTTGTTAAGTTCAGCCCGCTGTCGGGCTATAAGTCATTTGCACTCACACTCGCGCACCCGGTCGACCGATCTGCGAAAGCGCATCCACATTCACGAACCGCTGGGTCGATTCGAATCGCATTCCCGCAGGAACACAACTCGAGTCAAACGGATGCCATTAAACCGCGGTTATAGAACGAGCATCGTAGGCGGTGCAATATGCAATAACATGTGATAATAGCAATTATTTAATAGCGCCGTACGGTTAACCGCGATTTAATGGCGAAGTGATATTGGCTGCGACGACGGTAATACGCGATACTGAATGTAAGTCGTGGATCGTACTCTATTTCCGGAGACAGCACAGCATCGCTGGTCGGAGGGGTACTGGCGCGGCGGCGAGGCGCTCCCCACGCGGGACTCTCGCGAGTTTCAGCCCGGTGCGAGTGCCAAGAGCGGCCCACGAGGACACCGCCGCGAGCGCGCCCGTCGCCCATGCAGCACCTCCAACTGAACCACAGAATAAGTACTAGTACTCACGTACGTACACGTCTTACGCAGAAAAGAAATTCAAAGAAATATCTACTTTATGTGATTTAATTTAGCTCGCGTCAGAACTCCTCACCTCTTGGTTTAGATACCTAGACCCATTGCAAACTAATTTCATTATTATTTCTCTGAACAAACGAATCATGTAACTAATAGTAATAACGTAGGTATATTTTCGATACCTAAACGGGGAGTGACACAGGCCAAGCTGAACCCCTGCTCCTCCTCCTATTCGATACTTCAGCTCATTCATATTAGGTACTATTAGTTTTTTAAAATCCAACTTACTTATAGTACTACTTCACAAAATGTTACTTATTTAAATTCTTCTACTTACACACGAATAAGTAACTTTAAAAATTATAGGCAAACTTGTCGACTATAGTTTGATGGATGGAACTGTAGCATAATACACATACACACTGGCACGTGACTGGCTGAAACTGTCGGTAGCTAATTGGAAGTAGCATTAATAGTTAGGCTCAGAAAACCTTGAACAGCACAGAAGATCACAGGTTCCTGGTTCCTTAGTTGGACGATGTATTTTAATTAAATTAAATTTTGGTATTTTACCTACACGAAAATAACAAATCAAATCGAAACTTTTTACGCATCGCAATCACTTCACAATCTGACAGAGCGATGTTGCTACCTACGTATAAAGGGGCATGGTGAAGGACCAGCTATGCTGAATTTACGATTCTACTATATAATTTTATTAAACTTAGTATTTTTTTTTATTCGTACCTAGTTTCGCAAACAACCGTGGCGTCAATAAGAATTTATTAAAGAAGACAAGCAAGCCGCTATAATCGTTCAACGCTTAATATCTGTCGACGAGGCCACCTTGGCGCGGGCTGCGCGCTCTCCTGCCCATTCGCTCCTATATTTCAAGCTGTCGGATCCAACATACTGCACTCTTCGACTTGCAGTCAGGGTGACCACAAAACATGATTACATCCAAATTCTGCCACGGACAATTTAGTTTTAGTCTGCGAAGTTGATGAAGATGCGCGTGCGTTTTTGAGAAACAGAGATATCTACTTAGCATTATACTCTCTCCTGAAAAGTCCTCTTTTCAAAACATGCCTTGGAGATGAGGATGGTGAAAGAAGGCTACTTATAGAATAGATCTCATAGAATAATTACGTACTAACATTACATACAAATTATATTAGGTATTTGCTAAACGGAAAGAACTGCTATTTTCGGGTTGATGTTTTAATGATTTTCGTTGATTAAGAAAATAAAAGTCTCTATACATGGGTGAATCCTATACATGGGCGTATCCACGGTGGGGCAAACGCCCGACCCTGGCTCTGACATGTAAGGAACCTAACCAAACCTAAAAATTAAATTAGTTAAATAAAGTAAATAAAATAAAGTTAGGTATGTACTAACTACAATACCCGTATAATCCGCATGAAAGTTCACACTCGACAGTCGGCACAAAAAAAATGCGATCGAAACAAAAAGCACGCGCACGATTGATTGACATGGAAGTGGCAGAACTGATAAAGGATTCAGAAATGTTTTATCCGACGATAAAAGCTGCTGGGTATAGTTTGCTTGTTACATATTAATTTAGACTGCTGCCCCACCCTGAGCCTCTACATTATAAAATAAACCCAAAAGCTCCGAAAAGTCTCTATTATACTATAATATTGACAATACGCCCAAAAGCTCCCATAAAGTCCAGACAGATGGTAACCTTACTGCAATGCACCGACAAGATCCCGCCTAGAAATGTTACGTAAATAGTTCTCATTCGCGCGTTGCTGCTATTTGCAGCCGGTCCTTGTGTTATCGTAGGAGTTAATTTGCCAGAAGTGACACCAAGTTCACTAAAACAAGGTGCAAGTATTGACCTTGTCCATAAAAAATATATAAAATCAATTTGAGATTGTGTAAAAAAAGGGCCGTTCATAGTCATAAACATATAGATAGGCCACAAATCAAGACATGTATTCCGAGTCACAATACATACAGGACTATCACATCTTAATTCCGTACGGGATAGACAACTTTAGCTTTTTCGCCAAAAATAGAAAAAAGTGGCAGTCTCAATGGGAGAAGATGGGCATTGACGTCAGTAGAATCTCCGCTATGCCAATGACATCGACCTGTTCTCCCAATCACCACTCGAGCTGCAAAAAATGCAGTATGACCTAAGCTCGGTGAGCCGGACTGGTCTCGAAATAAGACCAAAGTGACAAATAGTAAAATAAACCGGCCAAGTGCGAGCTGAACTCGCGTGAAGAGGGTTCCGTAGGTTAATAAAATATATAAATATATGTAAATGTAAGTGAACGTATTATATTGAGTTCTACACTTAATTTTCAATTACTAGAATTCTTATAGGTTTTTCTGTAGGTAATCTACAAGCATTTTGTATTCTTTCAAAATTTTACGCTCAGTAGGTAGTTTCGGAGATCAGGGGGAATGGTCAATTTTCGTTAAACTTAAAACACCCCTCTTTTTGCGTCGGGGGTTAAAAATGTCACATTTTAAATCGTTATAATAAGACGCGAGTTAACTAATGATAGCGCTATCTAGTGGTGTTTTAGTAAACTATTTCCCATCCATGTCCGTAAGTAAATGTATTATGAGTTTAGCACTTTATTTTCAATTGATAGAATTCTTATATTATTTTTACTATAATCTACAAGCAATGAACTATATTTGTATTATTATTATTATTTTTCAAAATCTTAGGCTCAGTAGTTTCGGTGATCAGGGTGTGGTCAATGATCAATTTTCGTCTTCTTTCATTAATAAAATCAGAACAATTTACAATAATAATAAAAATATATTTCAGATCCTCGTAACGAGCCCTTTCATTTGATATATGACTTGATTGAGTTCGCAAAACTTTTATTTGAATTTCCTAATTTGTCCCTTGTGTCCCTAATTTGTCCCTAAATGAAATTTATTTATTTTGCATTGCACATCTGTGTTTGGGTCATAGGATTTCACCATTCTATTAAATTTCACCCTATTTGGTCCAGTAGATTTGGAGCAAATTGGCTGTGCTGTGACAAACGGACGGACAGACAGACGCACGAGTGATCCTTGAGTTCCTTTTTTAATTTTTAACCTTCTCGACATTTGTATATCCCATTCATCTTACTAATGGCGTACACACGGAGAAACAAAAGTCCAGACTCTAGGTCTGTAAGCGTATTAATAAGCCGAATATTACAGATCTACGTTTCCAAAGGTCCTAAATGTGGATGTCAAGACTACCAGACTCAAATGGAACTGTGAGTACCAGATGGCCCGAGATGTAGGGGTAGACCAAGAAAGAGATGGCTCTAGAGTTTCTTGAGTGAAAAGTAACTTTTCTTTAATCATTTTTTTATTTATGAAAATTTGTATTCTCTAGTGGAATTATCATGTTTTATTTTATTTCTTTTAAAACGTACATTTGCTTTTTTTCTCCCTGGGCGTAAAAAAACAAACAAGATAAAAAAAACTTTATTGTCGTGTCTTTTAAATTCAAGTACAACATAGAGATTGTTTACAAAGTAACTTACATATCTAAACATGTACATTAATCACATCATATCGAAGGTTCCCTCACTCGACAGCCCACCATCGAACTAGGAATAAACCTGTGTCTCGTGTGTAGTGGCAGGTAGCGTTGCGAGGGTTCCACAGGGGCATGGATCGTTACATCAATAACTAAAAGATGAGAGACAGATATTTTTGGTTGTTTTCTTAAGTTGGAACAATAACACCCAAACTAGATTTTATCTGTAATTTGGGTAATCGTGTGTTTACTTGAACATATTTAAAATGTAATAAGAGAAAAAGGGGTATAATAAAACTAAAGCTACGGAGAAAAACCTCTTAGTCGCCAACAAAATAAAAAAGGGTAAAAGTATGTACGCGTGGGAGTGCGTGTGTGTGTGTAAGAGTATGTGTGAGAGAGAGTGTGGATCAGATGGAGTGTGAGTGAGGAGTTAGAGAAAAAGTGCGTGTGTGAGGGTGTATGTTGTTTATTTGTGCGTAGGAGTGACACTATGTAAAATACACTACCTACATACAACCCGAAAGCAGATTAACTACAAACCCTTAAGTCCAATTTTTTTAATTGGCATAAGATTTTCAGTTTGATTGTAGTCAAGTGTCAGTTCAGTAGCCATTTTTTGTATTTTGCTTTTTGTCTCCCTTTTTGTACAAGGTTAGATATTAAGTATCCCATTTGCCTTATTGTAAATATTGCAGCTAAACACTCTGTAGGTAATGCCTTGCAGCAAAATCAGTCATGTGACGGTGGTTGGGACAAACAAGGTCATGTCTTCGTTTTCGTATGTGTAGAGTGGAATCATACGGTACTTGAGAGTGTTTGCGAAGCAAGGTCATCATGATAAAAAGTTGTCTTACTGTCAGGACCGATGTATCGGCATATAGTTGTGTAGTAGGATGTCTTCTTGGTTTTCTTCTCATGACCTTGAGGACAGCTCTCTGTGCTCTTTCTAATGGGAGAATTTTAGTCTTTGCTGCTCCACCTCATGCCGTGATACAGTATGTTAAAATGGATTGGCAAAGTGAAAAATAAACTAATTTTAATATTTTTGTGTCAGCGCAGTCGCGTATATTTTTAAAGATATAGGTACATATTAGGTTGGGGAAAAAGTATTTTCGCATATAGTATGTATGAACTTGTAATAAAACCACTTTGGCTATACTATTTGTACCTGGCTGGTTTTGGTATCATTTAAAAGTTTAAATCTTAAAGAAGATAATTCCAAATTCAAATTAGGAAAATGCGTGATTTTCATTTGTTTCTCTTACCGTCAAGATGAGTGAATCTAATGAAAAAATTAGATACATTTTAAAATTTTACTACCAAAAAGGTAAAAATGCAACGCAAGCCGCGAAAAAAATTTGCGATGTTTATGTACCTAGTGCAGTGTCTGTGAGTGTAGCACAAATTTGGTTTAAGCGTTTTCAATTCGGAAATTTTGATGTCAAAGATGCACGTCGCTCTGGTCGCGCAAGTGGAGCAAGTTCGGCATATCAGTAGTTACGACGTAGCTGAAGAACTGGGAATTGACAACAAAACGGTTTTGGCGCATTTGAAAAAAAAAGGGTACACAAAAAAGCTCGATATTTGGGTACCTCACGAGCTCTCTGAAAGAAACCTAATGAACCGTGTACTCATTTGTGATTCTTTATTACGACGTAATGAGACCGAACCATTTTTGAAGAAATATAAAATATAACTGTTGATGAAAAGTGGATCACGTACGACAAGAACGTGCGAAAAAGGTCATGGTCAAAGGCCGGCCAGGCTTCACAGACTGTGGCGAAACCCGGGTTAACTCGCAACAAGGTGATGCTGTGTGTGTGGTGGGATTGGAAGGGCATTATTCATTATGAGCTGTTGCCACCAGGCAGGACCATCGATTCAGAACTCTACTGCGAACAACTGATAAGATTAAAGCAAGAAGTTGAGAGAAAGCGGCTGGAATTAATCAACAGAAGGCGTGTGGTTTTTCATCATGATAACGCTAGACCTCACACACCTTTAACCACTCAGCAAAAATTAAGAGAGTTTGGCTGGGAGGTGTTAATGCATCCGCCGTATAGTCCTGACCTGGCACCTTCAGATTTCCACCTGTTTCGGTCTCTTCAGAATTCTTTAGGCAGTGTCAGGTTAACACCACGAGAGGACTGCCAAAACTACTTGATGCAGTTTTTTTATCAGAAGCCCCAAAATTTCTATAGCAATGGGATCATGTCCCTACCTATAAGATGTCAAAAAGTTAGTGAACAAAATGGTACCTACATACTTTAGTTAAATGTAAATAAACTATATTAAAAAATGTTTTGAATTTTCATATAAAATGCGAAAAGATTTTTTCTCCAACCTATTATATTAGTTTTCTTACTTTTGGTTTTAATAACTTTATATGTTGTTCCCATGTTAAAAATAGGTCTATGTGCACACCTACCTGTGTGCACATAGACCTATTTTTAAAAGTATTTAACTGTACTGGTTCTTGTCAGAGGCATGCAGGCATGTGATGTATATCTATTGCAAGTGTGAGCTTTGATTTTGAAATCCTCCGAGGGTAGCGATGAAGAGTTTATTGCGTTTATAGACATTGTTTTCTGTAAGTTAAGGGTAAGCAAATTAGAGTTTAACCAGGATATTACAGTAGAAAGAGCAAATTCTGCATGTTCGAGAGCTTCATCCCAATTTGAGCCTTTGACCTTAAAGTAGTGTCATCAGCATATGCAAATATTTGGCAATTTGGTAGTTCAAGTCTACAGAGATCATTTATGTAGATGATAAATAAAGTAGGGCCAAGAATTGAGCCCTGTGGCACGTCATAAACTAGTTCTTTATCCTCACTAATGAATTCTCCAATTTTGACATGTTGAGTACGCTTTTGGAGATAATCTTTAAAAATTAAGTAGGAGAGTCCACGTATTCCAGTTTTTTCCAATTTGTTCAGTAGCAGGGAAATTGAGACGGTGTCGAATGCTTTAGAGAGATCTAAAAACAAGCCAATACACCTGTCCTTTTCATCAAGACTCCTAACTACTGCCTCGAGTAAAGAATTTACTGCATCTTCCGTACTTATTCCCTTTTGAAAGCCAAATAGATTTTTAGAAATTAGTTTTTTTGACTCTAAATAATTTATATTAGGTTGGGGAAAAAGTTTTTTCGCATATAGTATGTGTGAACTTGTAATAAAACCACTTTGGCTATACTATTTGTACCTGCCTGGTTTTGGTATCATTTAAAAGTTTAAATTTTAAAGAAGATAATTCCAAATTCAAATTAGGAAAATGCGTGATTTTCATTTGTTTTTCTTACCGTCAAGATGAGTGAATCTAATGAAGAAATTAGATACATTTAAAAATGTTACTACCAAAAAAGTAAAAATGTAACGCAAGCCGCGAAAAAAATTTGCGATGTTTATGGACCTAGTGCAGTGTCTATGAGAGTAGCACAAATTTGGTTTAAGCGTTTTCAATCCGGAAATTTTGATATCAAAGATGCACGTCGCTCTGGTCGCCCTGTTACGGATAAAATGGATGTTATTTTTGAAAAAGTGGAGCAAGATCTGGTGATGAAAAGTGGATCACGTGAACGACAAGAACGTGCGAAAAAGGTCATGGTCAAAGGCCGGTCAGGCTTCACAGACTGTGGCGAAACCCGGGTTAACTCGCAACAAAGTGATGCTGTGTGTGTGGTGGGATTGGAAGGGCATTATTCATTATGAGCTGTTACCACCAGGCAGGACCATCGATTCAGAACTCTACTGCGAACAACTGATAAGATTAAAGCAAGTGACGCTCGGAAGCCGTCGTTATTGTTTTAACAGATGAGTGCTGACAGTTTTGTATTTTGTTGGCTAAGTCTTTTCCAATGTTAGCAAAGAATCTATTGACTATATTAACAGACGTGATTTTGTTTTCGTGGAGATTCAGTAGTGGCTATATCTTTGGTAGTGGTTTTGAGTCAGAATTTGAAGATTTTAAATTTGTTATGTATATTTGTATTATAGCACTCCAAGTTGATTTAGTGTTGTTTTTAGCATTGTTTAGTAATTGTTTGTGATAGTTATTTTTTATATTTTTGTGAAGCTTATTTATAAAAATTCTATATCTTGTGTGCGTTATTTTTAGAATAGCATTTTCAGGATCTCTCTGTAAATTTCTGTGCATTTTGTCGCGATTTCGGATACATCGAAGAAGGCCAGGAGTTATCCAAGGCTTTATAGTCTTCCTGAGTAACTGTTTTTGTATTGTTTTTAATTATGTTTGTGACAGTAGTTTATGGTTATCAACGGCTTGATTTACGTCTTGTGTTAAAAAAACGTTAGAAAATTCTGTTTTTGAAATCGTGTCACGTATGGATTCGTAATCTATTTTAGTTCGAGTATTGCCGGACAAAACAAGTTTGTTTTTAAGACGAAGTGGTAGCTAAAGTGGCGCCCTCATTTGAAATAAATTGTTTAAAACTAAATATGGTGATAAGTAAAAATTTCATTTGTATCACTGTCTAGAAAGACCTATAGGTGTACCTATATGATATTGATATGTCACGTCAGCAATCTGACTGCGCCATGCGCCCAGTTGTTCCCTGCCTGCCGACTCGTGCTAGTGTGTATAACTGTATACGCTTCTATCCCTTGAGTATTTCATCATTTGTGAGTTGTGACAAGTGCGATAAATAAATATATAGTGAACCTAATTCGGACTATAATTGATGGACCCTTGTACCCTAATACCACGTGCACATACACACACGTAGAGAGACAAGCATACACAAAAGTGGTGACCCGCGTCGAACACCTTAGTGACTGTGAACATTACCGTGATTCTGAACATTGTGTAATAGTGATACCACCTGGAGTCAATATCATTTGTGGTGTATGGAATCAAGGTCGTAAATTCATCAAATAACTACAGAGGGAACAACTCACCTTATCGCCGGGTCGGCAGGTACTTACCAAGCAAAATTCTTGTTATCGTCACAAAATAAAAATTATATAGATATGTCTATCGAGGCGTCATGTGGCTCAAGCATTCCTATCACCGAAACGCAACAGATTTCGGCAGTTGCCATTTCAACACGGATTCCGGAATTTTGGAAAGATTCTCCGAGACTATGGTTTATTCAAGCGGAAGCTGTCCTTGATCCGCAGCATATGTCAGATGAAACAAAATACCAAATGATTATTACAAAACTGGGGAAAGATGTCATCCAGCAGATTACTGATTTAGTGAGTGATCCGCCTGCCACCAAGAAGTACGACTCACTAAAGCGGAAATTATTATCCATTTATGAGGAGTCAGAAGACAGAAAAATCAAGAAACTCATCAGTGAAATGGAGTTGGGTGATCAAAGACCTTCCCAATTACTAAGGCGAATGAAAACGTTAGCAAAAGGCCGGATTACGGACTAAACTTTGATCGTACTATGGCAAAATCGTCTTCCGACTTCGGTACGTGGTATCCTGACTGTGGCGAATTCCAAGGATTTGGATACACTGGCATCGATCGCAGACAAGGTAATAGAGACCGTGCGTGACTCCTGGACAGAGTATTGCAGCAGTGCACGAGAAGCCTAAGACTGGCAATGACGAGGCACTGATTGCCGAAATTTCCAAGATGGCTGACAGAATTAAGAAGCTGGAAACTAATACAAGGGGACGATCCAGGAGCAGGAACCGTAGGTGGTCTAGATCCAGGTCACGTAATCAGAGCAATACACGTAGGCGAACTCCAGAGGATCCTAATTGGTTGTGTTTCTACCACTTCCGGTACCGGCAGAGGGCAAACAAGTATGAGCAGCCTTGCAACTGGAAGAAAAGCAACTCCAGTGCGGAAAACTAGGTACCGTGTTGTCGGCGACGGGAGGCAGCAACGGGTATGTAAACCACCGTCTATGTATCAGAGATAGAACCTCCAATTTGAATTTTTTAATCGACAGCGGTGCTAATGTGTCTGTGCTACCTCGGACCGTAGTAGATAAGAAGGAATATTCTCAAAGTGATCGATATATATTATACGCGGCCAATGGGACAGAAATACGTACTTATGGTATTCATTTTATGGTATTAGATTTTAATTTACGACGAGCATTTCGTTGGATGTTTATATTAGCGGACGTTAAGCAGCCAATACTAGGCGCTGACTTCTTAGCTAATTTTAAATTACTTATAGATTTAAGCGGCCGTAGATTGATCGATCAGGTAACCAACTTAAGCGTATTAGGTAACATATCAAGTAGTTCTGAACCAACACTGAGAACTATTACGGATGAATGTCCTTATCATGATTTATTAAATAAGTACCCGGATTTAACAAAACCTGTTTCGTATAAAGAAAGCAGCAAGCATGGAGTACGTCACGTCATTGAGACTACGGGACCACCAGTGTGTGCGCGAGCAAGACAGCTACCACCAAACAGGTATGTTAAAGCTAAGAATGAATTTAGAATAATGCAATAATTAGGGATTTGTAGGCCGTCCGCCGCAAGTCCTTTACACATAGTTCCTAAAAAAGATGGTAACATTAGAGCATGTGGAGATTACAGACGTTTAAATGCTATTACAAAACCGGATAGATATCCAGTCCCACGTTTACAGGATTTTACTTATGTAGTAGCTGGTAAAAAAGTTTTTTCTAAGTTAGATATAAATAGAGCCTATAATTGTATGCCAGTATCAGATTCTGACATAGAGAAAACAGCCGTGATTACCCCCTTTGGTTTGTTTGAATATACTTGTATGCCGTATGGTTTGAGAAATGCTGCACAGACATTTCAACGGTTTATGCATCACACCGTTCTGAATGGGTTGGAATTTTTATTTAATTTTGTTGATGATATAATTATAGCGTCTGATGATGAAATTCAACATAAAGAGCATTTAGAGCAAGTTTTTAAAAGATTTAACGAGTTTGGCATAACCATAAATTATTCTAAATGTAAATTTGGCCAAAAAGAATTAGATTTCTTAGGATATAAGGTGTCACCAGAAGGAATTCAACCTTTGGAGGACAAAGTTAAAGCCATTATTGAATTTCCTAAGCCAAAAAATGTAGATGAAATGAGACGATTTTTAGGCATGTTGAATTTTTACAGAGCTCATATACCTCATTCGGCTGAACATCAATCAGAGATAAATAAATTTTTAAAATCTTCAAAACGCAAAGATAAAACACCAATCGTATGGACACCAGAAGCAGAAAAAAGTTTTGAACAGTGTAAAATAGATCTTAAAAACGCAGCATTATTAAGTTATCCGGATAGTGAAAGTCCTTTAGCTTTAATGACGGATGCATCGGACACATGCATTGGCGCCGTCTTACAGCAAAAAGTAAATAAGTACCTATGACAGGGAATTGCTAGCTATTTACTTATCAATTATACATTTTAGAAATATGGTAGAAAGTCGAGAACTCACTGTTTTCACGGACCATAAACCTTTAACCTTTGCTATGAGTAAGTTAGGTACTAATAGGGAAACCGCAAGACGAGCTAGGCAAATCATGTTTATTAGTGAATTTACCACCCAGATTCGTCATATAAGTGGTAACAATAATATAGTAGCAGACACGTTATCAAGAATCGAGACGATAACATGTCCAACGATTATAGACTACTCAGAACTAGCTAGAGCGCAGGAAGTAGATGAACAGCTTGCAAAATTAGTAAATGAACCACATGACACAAACAGTCTTCAATTCAAGCGTATAAAATTTTTTGACATCGATAATACCATCGTCACCGAAATTTCTAGAGATATAGTAAGACCCTACTTACCCAAAGAATTTCGTCGCACAGTTTTTGATTCTTTGCACGATTTAATTCACCCAGGTATTAGAGCAAGTGTCAAATTAGTTAGTGAAAGGTACTTTTGGCCCAACATGAATCAAGATGTAGCTAGATGGACAAAAACCTGTGTGAAATGTCAAAGAGCAAAGATTCAAAGACACACTGTATCGGATCTTGGGACATTTCAACCAACAAATCGCTTTCAACAAATACATTGCGACTTGGTAGGTCCATTGCCCGAATCGCCTGAAGGATATAAATATTTGGTAACAATTATAGACAGGTACACACGTTGGCCAGAGGCTTTCCCCATAAAGGAGATGACAGCCGAAGTAGTGGCACAAGTTCTATATGATGGTTGGATAAGTCGTTTCGGATGCCCAACTAAAATCACTACAGACCAGGGTAGGTAGTTTGAGAGCAATCTCTTTAGTCAACTAATGAAACTATTAGGGGCCCAGAGGATCAGAACTAGTCCTTATCATCCACAAAGTAATTCAGCTGTTGAGCGTTGGCATAGGTCACTCAAAACAGCTCTCAAGGCTCGGTTAACTAACAAATCATGGGTTTCAGAATTGTCTACAGTCATGTTAGGTTTACGCACAGCAATTAGGTTAGATTCAGGCGTAACAGCAGCTCAAATGGTATACGGTTACAACATAAGGTTACCAGGCGATTTATGTGAAAGAAAAAGTCAAATTGTTCCTTGTGACGATCATAATTATGTATGTAAATTAAAAGAAATCATCGACGGATTGAAGCCGTCATTGAGAGAGAATAAGTCACCAGGCAAAATATTTGTGCATAAAGATTTATTAAGTAGTGAATATGTATTTCTCAGAAATGACGCAGTACGGAAACCATTACAACCGCCTTACGATGGTCTATATCGCGTCATTAATAGAAATGGTAAAGTATACCGCATTCAATTACCAAATAGGCAACTTTCTGTATCAATCGATCGTTTAAAACCGGCTTATGTACTTAATGAAGATACGGACATAAGTATAAGTAACGGAACTCAGTCAAAAATGGATAAAAAAATTACGACACCCAAGTTAACCAAAAAGGTAAGTATACAGACACTTCTGAAAAATCGAATTTCGTAACAAGATCAGGTAGAATAATCAAAAGGCCAATCAGATTTCATTAAAATAAAAAAACAAAATTTGAAACATAGGTACATTATATTCATGTTAATTCATCCTACAGCTCGACTACACTTCTGTACTTACGTTTTGTATGTTGCAATTCCGCTTAAACACGCTTACGTGAGAACATTGTTGAGTAATTAATTAGGTATCAGAAATATAGAAAAATCACGTAGCACAAAGTATAAAGAATATAGTATTTCTGTAGCATTGAGCATTGTGCCAAAATTTTGAACTTCGTTTTTGTCAACTACAATTAATTCTTCTTAATTATTTTAACCACACAACAATATAACATGGGTTCAAGTCAAACTAAGGAAAATGTTTTCGTCACTGAAAATCTATCGAACATTGCAATTGACAACAAGTTGAACATTCTTGGAATCGTCATGATTATCATGACAATCATATTTACAATTACCTTGTGCTACTGCGTGAAACGGCGTTGTATAAAAAGTGTCAGAAAATGGATGTGGAAAGAAGTTATCGGCACCTCAACCCTACAAAATATAAAAGTTGACACTCGACAACCACAACAATCCGTCACAACGAGTGCAACGCCCAAAGTTGTGTTTACCTGATATATCAATCTCGGTACGTTTATGTTTAGTATATAAGTATAGTGTTTTAAGATATTTTTATCCACTCATAGGACGTTTGTAGTGTACTTACGTGTCGTATTTACGACGATGCCAAGAGTGAATAATAATAAAAGCAGCAAACTGCATCAAAAGTTTATTGATATTAAAGTGTTACAAACTTGGCTGACACACTACCGTGTGTCTAGATTATTTTAAGACAAACTTGTTGTATTTGAGGTTAAACATAAAAGTAAAAACTTGTAATTGTAACAAGGTAGGATAAAATATTTTTTTCACTTATATGTAATTATATCTTAAAAAGTATCTTGAAACCTGAATTCAGTTAATCTCAACACCATATCTCAATCAATGTAATACTTGCATTCATTTTCATTTCATGTTATAACCAGAACATTTGCACTATCATGTTATGACTGTAAGCGAACCCGATACTTTTGTTATTCAAGTAGTAAAGTGGGCGTAAGCAAATAGTTTCACGCGGGCCGGCAGAGCACCTACTAAGAATGGTTGTTGTAACCGATTGTAAAAGTAATGTAATGTTAGTTATGCTTTCAACATTCGATTCTGTAAAAAAATGTAAAAATTTTTTTTTAAAAAAGTAGGGAAGTTATATAGGTGTACCTATATGATATTGATATGTCACGTCAGCAATCTGACTGCGCCATGCGCCCAGTTGTTCCCTGCCTGCCGACTCGTGCTAGTGTATATAACTGTATACGCTTCTATCCCTTGAGTATTTCATCATTTGTGAGTTGTGACAAGTGCGATAAATAAATATATAGTGAACCTAATTCGGACTATAATTGATGGACCCTTGTACCCTTATACCACGTGCACATACACACTGGTAGAGAGACAAGCATACACAAAAGACCTTTAAACTTTTTTATATGAATAACCTTTGAAATTATTACTAATAGTCCGTCTAGTTTTAAAACGGGTTTTCGCCAAAAGTGGCCACTTTTGGCGAAATAAAACCCGTATATAGAAAACCCGTATATAGTTTTAAACAATTTATTTCAAATGAGGGCGCCACTTTAGCTACCACTTCGTCTTAACTTCGCTATTAGAATTATCGGTTTGTGATCTGTCTGCACTCCTCAACCACTCTGGTCATAGACACATATTTGTGTCTATGACCAGAGTGGTTGAGGTCTGAGGAGTGCTTGGATTTCAACATCACATGATCCAAACAATTTTTAAACTTCTGGTGTTGTATGTGTGAGTAGGAAGGAGACCATTTGAGGTATTTAAAGTTAGGTACTCATCTGCATAGGAATCCTCAGTATCAATTTTAATATCAATATTTAAATCACCCATGAGACTAATCACTTGGAGGTTGGGTAAGGTCGTAAACGGATCTCCCAAGCTGTTCAAAAAGGTGTCAACATTTTTATAAGATGGAGAGCGATAGATGGCTACTAGTGCAAACTCTGTCCCTACCTCACAGACTAGGCAATTTGTTTTTTTTATCAAGTCTGGCTCGTACAATTTGCAATCCAGGTTGTTTTTGACATAAATAACAATTCCACTGTTTAGGTTGTGATTTTTTAGAGTCTAAAAACTAAAGTAACCATCAAGTACTGGTAGGTAGGGTGCTTTGGACATCCAGCATTCTGTCAGAATTACAATGTCACTGGGAATGTCCATGCTTGTTAACAAAGTTTCAAATTGATTGAAGTTATGATTAATGCTATGAATGTTCAAATTGACAACAGTTTTCAGTGTACAGTGAAAATATTAATATTTTATTAGGTGTAAATCGTTTTCGTTTCCGTTTTGCGCTGCTTTTGCGTTTTCATTGTCAGCTGATACATTTCTGGTCGGATATTAACAAAAATGCCAATTTGTATTTAAAATGTTTTATTTAGTTACTTTAATTACTCATAATTTGCTTAAACACTACAGTAAACCGCATTTGGAGCATTTGGGAATAGCTATAAAAAACACTTGGGTCAATAATTCATTTCTTTTAGATTTCTTTTCACATCTTGTGAACAGATGCAAAGTTATTAACATCATCACAATGGTTTCTAGAAAGTGTACAATGTTAACCGTACTAATGAAGATAAAGATCAAATCAAAATCTTGACTAACAACACTACACAACAGGCATATTCTATAAAATACAAATCCCAACACATCTATAAGCTTGTTAGCTAAAATAGTACTGCCTCTTCACCACGAGACTTTTGACAGTTGTCGTGCTTCAAATGCGAGGCATAGTGAATTAAAAATAAATACCTACCACCAAAAAGGGATTTGGATACTTAATATATAGCAGTGGTTTTTTTGTCGGAAATATCCAACGCTTGCGAAATGTGCATGAAAATGTTTTATGAAGGGTTAAAGGCCTGCCACTAATCTCATGGATTAGCCAGCTCAGCACTTTGACAAAGCACAGGATGAGCAATCACGATTCTCCTTGGGGAGACCTCCATACATATTTTTTTGGATTTAGAATGCATATGGGGCTCATTATTTTATGGTAATTTAATATATGGTCTGAATATAATTATACAAAATTATATTATTTATTTCATCTTTTTAGATTTAAATGTGATTTATCTTTACAAGCTTACTTATAATATTTTTTTGTGTTTATGAAATATGCAAATATTAACTTGTTGTATAGTTCAATATTCTAATTTAAAATTACTGTGAGAAGGCAGGGTACATCAATAAACAAAATTCTAGTAAAGTAGTTGAATCTTCAGTTTTGTATAAGAACACAGTATTCATAGCAAAAGATGTTCATTATTGATAATCATGATATACTTACATTTTCTCCATACTTATTACTTAAATTCTGTGTATATACTGTATCAGCAAACCCAACTGAGATAGTTAAGCCTCTAGTTGAGCATATGATGTGTTGTCATTTTTGGTAGAAATGCAGTATAAAATCTTAATCTTTTCTATCTAATGGTCTATGATAATGAGTTCATCAATACTCCAGTCTTCATAGGAATGGTCAGGAAGGTATCTTCTGATGATGATGGGAATCTTGCGCTGCTTGAGCTCCTTCATAGCTATCTGAAGAGGGTCCGTCTCACCCTCCAACTCCACCATCACAGGAGCACACATAGCTATTTGTAATGCTCTTGTACCTGAAAAATGCAAATTATTACTTCAGTGTTTTACTGTGTCACAAATGTTTATATTTAAATGTGTCAATTTCAAAACAATTTCTCTGCCACTGTTATGACAATCTATGTATACCTATATAAAAATTGGGTGTGATTAGTGACACCAGAACTACCGGAACATTTTATAACATTATCTACGAACGAAAAGTCGTTTATATAGTGTTTCTTCGTTTTAAGAATAGGGCTCCAGAACGAATAAACACTTCTTAGCAAAAATACAACATAACCTCACCTAAAACTCTGGCGCGTTCGTATTTCGTCATATAACGGGTGGTGATCCTTTTACTTTTTTCCACGCCACCACCTCCTTGTCCTGGGGCAATGAATTGTGTGTTGTATCCCTCTTCCTCCTGTTCTTCAGTTTCTTCAATGTTATCATCCTCTTCGGCAATGTCGTCGTAGTCTGCTCCCGCATCTTCCGCTTCGTATTCTTCGTCAGCCATTTTTGTTTAAATGTTGATTTGGCAATGTGATAAATGATAAAATAATGTTTTTCAGTGCCCTGTTTATCATACACACAAATTAGAATAAATAAAACAAACAAAATTTACAAACTCATAGCATGAACATCGACATTTTGTAGATGGCCTGGCCTGATAGATGACAGTGACAGTTGAAACCAGTGTTGCCGCTCGATAGTCTACTATCGATAGCCTATCAACAGACTTTTGATAGTTTAAGCAAAACCAATAGTATCGTTAAACTATCGATAGTATCGATAGCTGAGTAGTTTTCAAAAATGTTGTATCTGACTGAAATAAAGTGTCCTTCACATTCAACATTAATTTAAGACAAATAATCAGGTGCAAGTATAAACCAAAACGTTTCTATTAGCTTATTGCGTAGTTCAGTCAATATAAAATTAAGAATTATATTAAAATGCCACAAAATAATTAAATAATTCTTTTCTTGAAATTGAATAATTTCAATGTATGGGTTTTTCGATGTCCGATTATTGTATATTTTTTAATTTTTTATTTTTCTAAACAGTTGTTTTAATTAGTATTGTGTTGAATAATTATTGCCCCTTTACTAGTCATTCTTTCAATTATTTATTTATTTAAAGTTGTCCTAAGTCCTTGTATGAAGCAACAGAGGGCTGATAATGACCCTTTATATATTTTTTATCCTTCAGAGTTCAAAATGAAACCATCGAAAAACCAGAGTAAGTATATCAAGAATTAGGAAATAAAAAACATATTTTTTCTACTAGCTTCTAGCCACGACTAGTGCTATTCTTTTTTAATAAAGTCTACTCTTGTATGGCAGAATAGGAGTTCTCATACAACGCTTCTTTCTCTCAAGAACTGTTCTCTTATCATACTCCATACACTATAAAGTTAGAATAGAAAAAGAAAAAATATTTCTTAAACTCCTAGTTTCCGCATCCCCCACTTAAGGGGGGATATCAATAGTATCAATTCTATCGATAGGATTGTCTGTTATCAATATTATGGCTCAAAAACAGCTATTGACTCTATCGATAAATCTATCAATTTTTTGGCATTTTCAAAGAAACCATCGATTGTAAAACTATCGATTTTTCGGCAACACTAGTTGAAACTTTCTTTTTCTTATCACTGTATTGAACTGAACGAAATTTTTTGGTGGCGAAAAGTGGGCCCGTCTTCGAAACGCGGAGCTTCCAAACGAACGATTTTTGTATGAACAAAATAATAATAAGTATTAAATAATACTAAGTGCCGCAACAGACGGGACGCAAGTTGCGTCGAGTAACAGCTAGAGATGGGCAGTGGATAGTACTCAATCTACCCATTTGAGTATTTACTCACTAGATTTAATAAATAGAGTAAATAGAGCGTGCTCATTTATTGACATCGCATTTGATGTCTGTTTACTTATTTTAACATATAATTACGTTTTTGCACACCTCCCAGCAAAAAATGGTAATTAGTCAAAGAAGCCTACTTTCAGTATATGATTAGTATGGTATTTTCATATATTTTAGCGTCGCATTTAACGTTTACCGACATTTTAAGCATATTATGGCGTATGCACACACTTTCCGACAAGAATTGCAAGTGTATACTAGATTTAAGTTTCAAAATTGTCATGAAAACATTAAATAATGAATATGAATATAAATATAAGACGCAACTCATATAAATCAATCTACTCACCAAATGGATAAATTAGGATATTTATCGGGTATTTACTTACTCAATCTACTGAGTAAAAATTCAAATGGGTTGATTGAGTATTTATGCAACTCCCATCACTAGCTGTTACGCGGCGCAACTTGCACCCCGTCTGTTACGGCCCTAAACCCCGACTAAGGGCCGTAACAGACGGGGCGCAAGTTGCGCCCCGTCTGTTACGGCCAAGAAAACATGAAATAATTCATATTCATTATTTCATGTTTTTGACAATTTTGAAATTTAAATCTAGTATACACTTGCAATTCTTGTCGGAAAGTATGTGCATACGCCATAATATGCTTAAATGTCGGTAAACGTTAAATGGTCAAATGTGACGCTTAAATACATGAAAATACCATACTAATCATACACTGAAAGTAGGCTTCTTTGACTAATTATCATTTTTTGCTGGGAGGTGTGCAAAGACATAATTTTATGTTAAAATAAGTAAACAGACATCAAATGCGATGTCACTATATGAGCACGCTCTATTTACTCTATTTATTAAATCTAGTGAGTAAATACTCAAATGGGTAGATTGAGTACTGTCCACTGCCCATCTCTAGCTGTTACGCGACGCAACTTGCGTCCCGTCTGTTGCCGTACTATAAGACATTTCTGACTAAAATAATACCAGTACCAAGTTACTAAAAATACTTTTATACAGTTAATTCAAGCACAACCAGGAGAAGCAAACAGGCTAAATATTTAATGTATTTGACTCCATCATAACCATGTACGGAAATTCAGAGGCTGATTTTATATACAATAATGGATTTATAATGATATAACCCAGTGGACAAATGGCTAAAGACCCAAGAGCCAAGCTGACTCGACAGTATACCGATGATATCCCGGATATCAGCCTGTACGAGATTAGGATGCTCAAACAGCTCAAAAAGTACAAGGCACCGGGCGAGGATGGAATTACAGCAGAGTTTCTGAAAGCGAGCACGCCGGTACTGAAAGTCCTTCAGAGGCTATTAATTCTGTTTTGCCCGTGAGCGTAACGCCAGAAGCGTGGAACAGGGGCGTGGTGGTCCTGAAGTGCGATTTCTGAAACGCGGAGTCACCTAAACGTATGGTTTTTGTATGGGAAAACCATTCGTTTAGGTGACTCCGCGTTTCAGAAATCGCACTTCTGTTCTTTAAAAAGGGATATAACTCCCTGTTGAAGAACTATAGGCCTATCACGCTTCTAAGTCATGTATACAAGTTGTTTTCGAGGGTCATCACGAATCGCCTTGCAAACAGGTTTCATGCCTTCCAGCCCCCCGATCAAGCCGTAAAGGCTTTAGTACCACGGACCACATTTACACGCTGCGGCAGGTTATAGAGAAGACGAGGGAGTATAACCGGCCGTTATGCTTGGGATTCGTGGACTATAAAAAAGCCTTTGATTCGATCGAAACGTAGGCCGTGCTTCAGTCTTTCCAGCGATGCCGTATTGACTATCGGTATATCGAAGTGTTGAAGTGCTTATACAGTAACGCCACTATGTCAGTCCGAGTAGGAGCAGTGCACGAGGGTTATTCCACTGCAAAGAGGTGTAAGACAGGGAGACGTTTATATCTCCGAAACTGTTTACCGTTGCACTGGAAGGTGCCTTCAAGCTTCTAGACTGGAAAGGATTTGGCATCAACATCAATGGCGAGTACTATGCTCGGAGACCTAAGTTTCGACTCGAGTTTCCCAACAAGTAGGCCTTAAAATGAACATGGACAAAACGAAAATAATGTTGAATGCCCATGTCGCGCCACTACCTGTTTGTGTTGGGAGCTCCACCCTCGAAGTTGTAAACCAGCAGTACATCTACCTGGGACAATTGATCCAGGCATGAAGATTCCAGCTTCGAGGAAGAGGTCTTTCGACGAATCCGACTCGGCTGGGCACCGAACGCTGCCCAGCCGAGTCGGATTCGTCGAAAGACTACGCTTCGCTAGAAGCTACGCTTCTCGTCCAAAATACCTCAGTGCCTCGAGACGAAAGTGCTTAATCAATGTGTTACCAGTGATGACTTATGGCTCTGAAGCGTAGTCCCTTACTATGAGTCTTATAAGAAATGAGGAAATTCGTAGAAGAACAAAGTCACTGACATAGCCCAGTGGATTAGCTCGTTGAAGTGGCAGTGGGCGGGACACATAGCGCGAAGAACCGATGGCCGATGGGGCAAAAAGGTTCTCGAATGGCGACCGCGTTCTGGCAAGCAAGCGTAAGACACCCACCCACAAGGTGGTCAGACAATCTGACTAAGGTCGCTGAAAAGCGCTGGTTGCAGGCCGCTCTTGATCGGTCATTTTGGAAATCCTTGGGAGAGGATTTCCAAAATGCAATCCTTGAGAGCATTGGACGTTATGCGGATGATGATGATTTATAATGATAATATTTTGACCGATCTTTGCAACAGGCAATGTACCTATATAGAATCGGCATCTTACATTCAGTGGATTCCCAACCCAGCCCAGCCAACGTCGATGGTTTTTTACAAAGAGAAAAAAAGATTTTTAAGTTCAGTTTTTTATTTATTAATCGTAGTTCGCAAATCGCAACGCAACTTTGCAAGACAACACATTTCGCAAACGTGAACGCATTCATTTTTAGATATTTATGGTACACAAGCCTAGTCTATGATACATTAGACATCTTTCCTTTTCCGGTTCTGCAGTAAAGCTGTAACCATGCCGGTGAGTAATTTTATTTAGAAATTGAAAATATTCGCGTAGTGTTACATTTGTGCAATATATAACTGTGATGTTTACCTTCCTACGTTACTCTATATGATATAATAACATATCCACCCCTTTCTATAACTTAACGTTTTCTACAAGAAACACGGGTGTGCATACAATACAGTACACATGGCAGAACTGACTTGTCAGATATTTTTGGTCTTGATGCAGCATTATAATGAGCACACTGAGTTGTATAGCGGCTCATGTGGCTTTGAAGAACACTATTTTAAGGATATTTGATAAAAACAGAGGATATTTAGTGTTGTCTAAAGTGGTGCAACTACTAACCTAAACATTGACATTGCAGCTCGCGATTGATTTGCTTCACCCTTCGCCCGCGTCGGAGAGGAGGAAGCACAAGTTGAAGAGACTGGTGCCCCATCCCAATTCATACTTCATGGATGTGAAATGCCCAGGATGCTACAAAATCACAACGGTTTTCAGTCACGCACAGAGGGTGGTCGTATGCGCAGGTTGTTCCACAATCCTCTGCCAGCCCACTGGAGGTCGTGCTAGATTAACTGAAGGTAAGGAAGCCTGTGAAATCTAACAATATAGTTTATATATGATAAACATACTTGAAATCTACTAATTAATATTATTCAACAAAACTGACTGATATATAGTGATAATAATGAAGGGACCAATCCACCCATTGGTAACACTTTATATTTAATTTCTATTAGAAACATTGTCTTGTATTTATTCTTTTACAAATATTTATTGTCCTACTACCATATTCGGGCTATCATATTTACATTCACAACTAAATATAGGGCAGCAATGCTTTGTTTCAAATTATGCGTTATTTATATTAATTTTATTATCATATAATATTATCTAAATTTATCTTGTGTATTTAGTGCTAATACCATAGGTATATGCTAGTAGCTGGGGAGCCGACAAGGCTAAATTTGGATTTATAATGTACCCGTTCACTGGAGGGGGGAGCACTTACAGGTTTTCAAAATCCCACATGTCTCTGATAACGTAGGCATGTTCATCTGCTGACTTGCATAGTGGAGGTGGCCATATGGAAGGGTTGAAAATAGAGAGTCAGATTATTATTACCTGAAAGTTCAGTTTGGTGTCCTGATGGTGTTAGCCCAAAATCTGACGATTATTTGGAGGGATTTTCTTAATCTGATGGTTTTAAATTGCCCTTGTATGGCAGCCATCTTTAATTAAAAAGTTAAATATGTATAGTTGTCTGTCGTCAAATTGCTTACTAGCCTCCTATATTTTGGAAAAAAAATCACTGCAGACCGTACCTCTTCCACATTACAACGCACTCGAGTATTTCCGACCATCAATTTTTTTTTTACTTTTCTAATGCACCCTAGACGCACCCCCTAGATCAATAGCTTATACTTTGTGGAGGTACTCAACAGAGTGAAAGGTACCCCTCTTATATGTTTATCTGACGCCCTCTAGTAAATCGCAAAATCCCCTCTTAGGCTCCTTAACTATAGCATTTCAAGACAATGTTTATAATTTCAAAACAATTCTGCCAAATTTGTATTATGATGATTATTTTTACCAGGATTTTGTGTGATGTTTATCAGGATGAAGGGTATTAAATATCATTCTTTTATGTAAATATTTTTACTGTATTTACTTATTTATGCTTTATATATTATGAACTTTTTAACCAACTTTAAAAAAGGAGGTTATAAATTTGTTGGAATCTTTTATGTTTTTTTAATGTATGTTCACTGATTACTCAAAGACACTTGGACCAATTTGGAAAATGCTTTCTTTGTATGTTGAATTCCGCCAATACCAGACACATGAAACAATGGCAGGACATCTTAAGTGGTCATACTTTTCAGGTGGTCCCATAAAAATTTTATCAAAATTGGTTTTTTAGTTTGGTGTTGAAGTCAGTTTTGAAAAATTATATATGTATATTTTTATAGGGTTTTTAAGCATTCAAGATGCTGTACTAAACTGCTCAAACTAAATAATGAAATAAGTAACAAACAATATTTATGTGATGAGTTCTATTATTTTGACATATTGTGCAATGTTACATACATTAGTAGCAGTACTGTATATGTATATAAGTTTTTTCTTAAATATTTGCTGGCATATTTATAAAAACCAATGGAATGCAAACCATTTGTATGACAAAGACAGGATTTTGTATGAATATGGGGTAAAGGTTTATTTCGAAAATAAGGTTCTTATCCAGATTGCGCTTCTGTCGTGGCAATAAAGATTAATTTAATTTATTTTTGTTTCAGGATGTTCATTTAGGAGAAAACAACATTAAAAGTCCTGGAGAGAGAGCCTGTAATTTAAGTTTTTATTTCCAAGAGGATGAAGGAGATGTTTTACAAATTCATTAAGTGGATCCATTAAAGCGTTAATAAAGGCTTTTTCAAAGGGATCATCATGTGTTTAATTTATATAAATTAATGCCTTTTTAGGGTACCGTAGTAAATAAAGAACCCTTAGTTTCGCCATGTCTTGTCTGTCCGTCCATTCGCGGTTTTACTCAGACACTAGCTGTAATTTGGTATAGGTATGTATTTTAATGATGCCAAAAAAGTGGTAAAATAAAATATAGAAAAAAAATTTTTTTAGTTTTGCTCCCATACATATTAAATAGGAGTCAAGTTCTTTTCACGTTCTTTCTCAACTAACCCATCGTGTGGGGTATATTTAAATAAATCTTTCAAAAATATTCCGAGCTAGTGAACATCATTTTTCGATTTCGAGATCCGTTTCGGAATACTGACATATTTGGTTTTTTATATTGCAAATTTTTGTTTGAGTCAAGTGTAGCCCCCCCCCCCCCCCCCTCTTTTTATCTATGGACATGTCAAACTGTTATATATGGACATGTCAAAAAATTCACATCAGTACAGTATTAATATATATAACGAAGTTTAAAGGAAAAAAAACTATCCGAGCTATGTAGGATTTACAAATTAAAAAGTTAAAGGGGACCAACTTATAGAATGTACTTATAAAAATAAAAGTTAATAAAAAATCAATACAAAATTTGTTTTTAGACTTTTTCAGTGGCGTGAACTTAAAGTGGGCATTCGCAACTACGGAATCCTACTGCGGACCCGACACGCACTTCGCCGGTTATTTTAAGATTGTGGGATGAGAGAGTTATCCGCTTTTGACAAAGAATGGAGTGAAACAGCGAAGATAGAAATAATTGGAAACAAAAAAGGGGGCTTTTGCCCCAACTATGGGACCTAAATGGGTTTAAAAAAAGCCTTACAAACTAAAAATACAATAATTTACCATACACACACATAGTTCAAGACTGGTTGAGTCGTTGAGCTACTTCAGATGTAGCTTAAAAAATCAAGACACCTGTTAGCTATAACATCTTGATTAGAGAGAGGAAAGTACCTACCTATACTGTTAGTTTTACGTGTAAGTGGCCAACACACTCAGTTACAACCGCGGCTTAACGTGCGAATGCGAACAAAGCAAAGCATAACCCGGAGGAGCTCGAGAATTTTAATGCCACTTGTGGTCACCAATCCAAGTGCGGACCACGTCCCGGGTTGCTTGCAAAAGCGCTAGTATTCACACCCCGGGGCACCAAAGCTGATTCTATGATGCTGTATGGTTAGAAACAATCCTACCTCTATGAGTATATTATATCATATCCCATATTTATTATGTGGGTTTCGTTTGTCACCACACCACCGCGTCGACTCTTCTGGGGACGAATGGGAATTTCTATTGGTTCACAGTTCCATTCGTCCCCAGTGGGGTAGCATGGCATAACTATCGAAAGTTGACCTCGAAAATCACAATATCGGTAGGACTCGATAGTATCGATTGTCAATAGTTTGCAATACTTTTGATGAAAGGAAAAACTATTGATAGTATCGATAGTTTTTTAATTGATTCTATCGATACTGTAACTACTTTTTGTACGAAAAACTTATAGCTAAATTACGATGGATAGTATTATAATATTGATATTCGTCACAATACTATCGATAGTTTTTCGAAATTGGGACTGTCGAAATTCAGAATGACACTCAAAAGTATAATTGATGGAGAGGAAGGAATGTATATCGAAAGAAAAATTACATGTTTATAAAATCTTTTATATTGTTATTTTAACACTTGGCCTTACAAAGACGATCTTTCAAACATGGAAATAATCTTCGCCCTCCTTTCTATTATACTTTTAAAATATCATTATCTGTTATTCTGTTTAACATAACTGGGGACGAAATAAATACCTTTCCATTTGCCACCACTAGGGTCTAATGGGAACCAAACCGAAAATTCCAATTTATCCTCATAGGGGACAAATGGCAACTGTAATGGATCTGTGAAGTATAGAAATTCCCATCATAAGCGATGGTGACAAACAAAACCAACCAAACTGAAAATTGACCCATACTTGATCAATTAGATGCCGATTGAGGGATTGGACGAAAATGCGAATCATGTAAATAGGCGATGTGGCTAGTATCTATAGCTATAGCTAGCTCACCATCATACAAGTGACCTTTGTTTGAGTCTTGCTTGCGGTGACTGTCTGCCCCAATATAGATAAAGATGTGATTATAAGTATCGTACCTCAATGGTTAGACCACTATTTTGTGATTACTGAAAAAATAAAGTTACTTTTCCACTGCGATGGAAATCTTATGTTATCGTTAAAATAAAGATTATTTTATACTAGCTGATGCCCGCGACTTCGTTCGCGTCGAATTTATTAATTCGAATGCGTAACCCCAGCAAAATGTTGCACCTTAGAGAAATGAGAGTATTACAGATATTTGGTTCATAGTTAGCCTCAATATGTTAAAATATAGCAAAATTCGTTCATGTTGTATTTTCGAAGTTATTCGAGAAAAACTGATTTTGCTGGAGTAACGTTACCCAGCAAGATGTTTTAGGTTTTATCCTCATAGGGGACAAATGGCAACTGTAATGGATCTGTGAAGTATAGAAATTCCCATCATAAGCGATGGTGACAAACAAAACCAACCAAACTGAAAATTGACCCATACTTGATCAATTAGATGCCGATTGAGGGATTGGACGAAAATGCGAATCATGTAAATAGGCGATGTGGCTAGTATCTATAGCTATAGCTAGCTCACCATCATACAAGTGACCTTTGTTTGAGTCTTGCTTGCGGTGACTGTCTGCCCCAATATAGATAAAGATGTGATTATAAGTATCGTACCTCAATGGTTAGACCACTATTTTGTGATTACTGAAAAAATAAAGTTACTTTTCCACTGCGATGGAAATCTTATGTTATCGTTAAAATAAAGATTATTTTATACTAGCTGATGCCCGCGACTTCGTTCGCGTCGAATTTATTAATTCGAATGCGTAACCCCAGCAAAATGTTGCACCTTAGAGAAATGAGAGTATTACAGATATTTGGTTCATAGTTAGCCTCAATATGTTAAAATATAGCAAAATTCGTTCATGTTGTATTTTCGAAGTTATTCGAGAAAAACTGATTTTGCTGGAGTAACGTTACCCAGCAAGATGTTTTTCAAAAAAAGCGTTTAGCCTAGAATCAAGTATATAAAAAGACAGCTCTTAATGAGTTGTAAATGTATACCGATAGCAAAATTTGTTCATCTTATACTTTTTGAGATATTCAAGATTTTGCTGGGGTAACGTTTTGCAATTTTCCATATCTCGAAAACTGTTAGTAGCAGAATTTTGAAAAAAATACTGTGTATACGCCTTAGTATGTTCAAATTTGTTTAAATATAAGTATTCCGATTCATCAACAAATATCGAAGTAATTTATTATTTTAAAAAATCGGATAATTCCGGTTTACTCGTAAACTAGTACATTTACTAACAAATAAAAAGCAGTTACATATACGTATGATATACCCTTCTAACGTGTAAAAATTTGGACGAACAAACATTACGCGATATGAAGATACAAAGGAATTTGATCGAATTCCTAGTGGTGTAACTTTGGCCATCGAATACGCAGTTCTCTCTGAACACAAATAGATAAACTATAGTGAACATATATGTTCATTTTGTTACAAAACATGCCCGAAAATTTCAGCTTCAAATCTCGGATGGAATAAAAGTTATTAAGCAAACAAGATAATATCATCAATTCTCCTACAAACCGACTAAAAAACGGAGGCTACGAAAAAGCGGCCGTTTCATACTTGCGGGTTTCCTACACAAATTAGCAACCTAATAACCGATAAAAAGTACAGTCGAGCAGAATAATATTCATGTAGCCGATATTTAAAATCTTGTATATTTACTATAGTATCTATTATTTGGTGTGAATTCATACATTTGTGATTTAATTCGTTTTTAGCCATAAGGTTGACAACTCTATGGCAGTGTATGTCGGATAATTAATAAATGTCGCATCCCCTATTCAAACAAAGCAATAAAATACGAGTTTTATGTTTTATTGTTATCTAGGAGACAGATTTTAAATTCCTTGTCGTCATTAGTATGAGGTAACCAGAAACATAGTTAAAACTAAGTATTTAATAATAACAGTTGTAAATTAATAGATGATTACTATGCTCGAGTCCTTTTGTAAAAGAAACAAAAATTATATTAATATTGAAACTATCTATTTGTATTTAGAGAGAACTGCGTATTCGATGGCCAAAATCACACCACTAGGAATTTGATGAAATTCTTTTATATTTTCATATCGCGCAATGTTTGTTCATCCAAATTTGTACACGTTAGAAGGGTATATCATACGTATATGTACGGGACGGCCTTCGATGCTGAGCTCAGATGACACGTTAACCGCCTCGCACAAGTCGGGTCTGATGTTCCGTGTCAAGCAATGGACTGTAGGGATATGCTCTTCTCATAGGTAGCTTAGTGGAGAGGGCCGAACGACAGTAAAACAACAGTATGGTGGTTCAAACGCAGCACGCCTTGGAGAGTGGGAGGCCAGAGCTTCTTCTCAGGGTTTCTTCTTTCTTCTTAAGGCTCCTCGCGATCGTATCGAAATTTCACGGACTGATTTCTGCGGGCTGACCCCTATATTTATAGCTGCGCGAGCGTATACCCTGCCTCCCGCTTCCCCGCGAGCTTGCAAACTTTATTTCTCTTATATTTCTTATACTATGCAATTAACAATTATAAAACTTATATCAGCATAAAATATAAGTTATCTTTTATTCATTTCTATATTTGTACGAATGCCAAGACTTCTATTTTCAGAGGAAAAGCCAAGGAAAAGTTGCCAGTAAAAATACCCCTCTAATACGTACAGCGCCCCGCACCCCTCTAGCGGGGGACCCTTTAAATACTCGGAACTTAGATTCTGGCGCTCTCATTGTTAAAGCGAGCGTCATGGCATTTGTACAGACCTATTTCCTTAGATCCATGTATACTTTATGTACTTTAAGGCAAGTGCTAATTACTTAAAAATCAGTGTACCTACTTGTATGTAAGTGAGTATGAGGTACCCACTTCTAACGTGTACGTATCTTACGTTACTTTCTCTTAGCAAGCAAAGGCTAGTTATCCTATCTTGGATCTAAGGTACCTATCAGTAAAAGACTAACACATAATAATCTTTATTTTCCATATAAACCTATGTACATAATCTCTTATTCTTATTCTAAGTAAATAAATCACTGATAAAAAATTCACTTCACATTATATGTCCAGTATGTATGCGCTATGTATTCCGTCGTGTTCATTCTCCCGCCATCGCCGGAAGGCGATATCTCTGGTAACACGACGATCTTTCTCGTAGGCCTTTGGAGCACGTTGCCGCTGCTGAGTCGGATGTCCACGATGCGCACCTCTCCGTCAGCGCCCGGGTGTGTTCGTATGATCTGTCCTCTCGGCCAGGTGTTTCTCGGCGAGTTGGGGTCGCAGATGATGACAAAGTCTCCGACCTTTGGAGGTTGGTCGGCGTTGAATGTCTCCCGCCGGTGTTGGAGTAGCAACAGGTACTCGCGCAGCCATCTCCGCCAGAAGTCGTCGGCCAAGGCTTACGCGCGCCTCCATTGCTGCCTCGCCGTGGTGTCCCCCACGTTTGTCAGCAGCTTTGAAGCAGATGGCGTTGTCGCTCCAGATTTCTTCCGGGCAGCCCCTTCGTGCGAAGAACCTTCTTAGCGCCGCGATGCAGGAGTCGGCGCTCAGCGAGTGGACGACCTCGATGTGGATCGCCCGCGACGTCATGCAGGTGAACAGCGCGCCGTACCTCTTCTCCCGATGGCGCGCCACGGTGACCTCGATGGGGCCGAAGTAGTCGAGACCTGTAAAAGTAAAGGGCCTCTCGTGGTGCCCAAGGCGCGCCGCCGGGAGGTCACCGGTTAGTGGTGTCGGAGGCTTCTTTCTTGCTATGCGACATCGTATGCATGACTTGATGACGTCGCGCTTGGTGGGTCGTATCTTCACTATCCAGACTCGTTGTCGTAGATAGATAGATAGATAGATAAATTCTTTATTGTACATAAAAAGATACAATTAAAATACAGTAAAAAAAAACACAATAGTACAAAGGCGGACTTATCCCTGTCAGGGATCTCTTCCAGTCAACCCTACAACCAGAGGAGATAACTACAAAAGAGGGGTGGAACATTGTACAATACTTACACGCTAAAACACTTAATACTAATCATAATTTCATAATACATATAGATATACACATAGGTACATAATATATATACGTGGGGCGCACTATAAGTTTCCGGAATGAATATGAAAAAATACTATTAAAGGTACAAAATTAATTTATTGTTTTTCAAAATAATCTCCCTTGGCGTCTATGCACTTTTTCATTCGATGAAACCCGTTTTGAAAACTTTTGTGCCTCTCCTCTGTAGTGACCTCTGAAACGTGTTTTTCATACTCGACAGCCTCTTCTGGTGATGAAAATCGTTGACCGCGTAATTGGTTCTTAATTTTTGGGAACAGAAAAAAGTCACAAGGTGCCAGGTCGGGACTGTATGCAGGATGACTCATGAGTTCTACATTTTTCGCCTTCAAAAAGTCGTTTGTCTGTCTGGCCGTGTGAGAACTAGCATTGTCGTGGTGCAGGATGATACGGCGTTTACGGTTATTTTTACGGAGTTCGTCAATAACTTCCGGCAAACAAATGGTCGTGTACCAGTCACTATTCACTGTACGACGATTCTCTTAAGCAACAGTAGCCACGTGTCCAGTTTTATTAAAAAAAGAAGCAATCATCCGCTTAGATGCACTTTTCACGCGCGCCACTTTGGTTGGTTTCGGCTCATCTTGAAAGACCCATACGCTCGATTGCTGCTTTGTTTTGGGATCATAGCAATAAATCCATGTTTCGTCACCTGTTACTATGTCCCACACCAAATTTGACGCACCTTCGTTGAATCTGGTAAGCATGGCACTGCACCAAGTGACGCGGTCCGTTTTTTGAGCCTCGGTCAAGTTGTGTGGGATCCACCGCGAGCACAGCTTTCTCACACCCAAATGTTTGTGTAGGATTAATTGTATTTGACTCATGCCTATTTCTAAGGATGCGCGAATTTCATGGTAGGTCACATGCCTGTCTGTTTCAATCATACGGCAATACAATATTTGTTGGTCACAGCGGTGGACGGCCGACCATCGCGAGATTCGTCACTGAGATTGATACGACCACGCTTGAATTCTGCAAACCAGCTATAAACAGTTGTCTTGCACGGTGCTTCATTGCCAAAAGCTGTTTCAAGCCGAGCGATGCTCTGTTGAGCTGTCAAATTACACTTAAAATCGTAGAAAATCATACTACGAAAATTTTCCCGAGTTAAATCCATGTTGATGCAGACACACAATTTTTTAAATGGCGCCACAAGGTAAAAACAAAAGACAGTCAGATGAAACAAACTGCATTCTACAGCCAAAGAGTTCTATTTTCAAATGTTGCAATAAATTTTTAAATATTGTTTATGTAAGTGGCCAGTTCCGGAAACTTATAGTGCGCCCTATGTACATACATGTCGTAGCTCGTTGACGACCATCTTAACGCCTCCGTGGTGTAGCTTCTCGTGCACGTGGCGTATGTAGAGTCGAGCATAGGGATGTCTGTCGTCTAACACTGCTGGATTCACTTGCTCTTCTTGTACATCGTGGGCTGCAGCTATTCTTCCTCGTAGTCGCACTATGTCCTGTCTATCGACGTAAGTGGTCAATGTCGATAGTCTGTCATTGCTCTCCGGCTTCGAATTATTTTGGACGCGTTTATCTCGTGCGAAAAACTATCTTGCTGGCTGGCTCGTATCCACAGTCGCTCAGCCTCGATGAGTAGGTCGGCCGGTAGCTCTGCGTAGATGGCGCGTGTCTTGGGCACGCCGCTGCGGCCGTGTGGCTTCGACGAATTTTCTTTTTTCTTAATTTTCGTCCAGCTGGGGTTCATTTGTTCATTTTTCTAAGTCCTTTTTCTAGCGGCCGTGGTTGTCTCAGTGGATTTCTTCTGCTTCAGTTTTCTGACGTATTGTAGAACTCGCGCTGTTGTCCGTATGAGTCGCATCCACCTTGAAAATCTGCTGATGTTGGGTAGGTGAGGGTGCCTTTTTTCTTCATTTTTCACCTCTTCTATATGACATTTCTTTGGCTTCTTTTCTTCGTCGCCCATTGACTCTTCTATCTTCTTTTCTTGAGGCCATTGATGTTCTGGCAGTCTGAGGAATGATGGGCCCTCAAACCAACGATGTTGCGAGTTGAAGTCAGCTGGTGTGTCTCGGGTCGCGTCATCAGCCACGTTGTCCTTGGTAGGTATCCACCGCCACTCGTTTTTTTTGGTGGTTTCTTCAATCTCGGCGAGACGGTGCGCGACGAACGTCTTGAAGACTCGCGGCTCCGCTCTTATCCACGCCAGGGCTGTACGTGAGTCGCTCCAAAACACCCGCTTTTCCACTTCGTAGTCGTGCTCCTCCTGGACTGTCTTGGCGAGTCTGGCTCCCAGCAACCCGGCCTGCAACTCCAAACGCGGCACAGAGACTGGCCTGGTCGGCGTCACACGTGTCTTCGAAGCTGCCAAGGTCACCTTTACGCAGCCGTCTGGATGCTCTGACCGCCAGTAGACCGCTGCCGCATATGCCTCCTCACTCGCGTCGACGAAGGTGTGCAGCTGCCGCGTTGATACCTCCCCGTAGTCGTAGCATCTTGGTATCTTCAATTTTTCCATGGTAAGCAGCGTGCCCACCCATCTCTGCCATCTCGGTAGTAGCTCTCCAGGTAGCGGGTCGTTCCAGTCGGTCTTGTATCTCCAGGTGTCTTGAAATATGCGCTTCGCAGGAGTGAGCATGGGTGATATGAGTCCTAAAGGGTCAAACAAAGCCATTATTATACTGAGCGCTTCTCTCTTCGTAGGTCGCCTCTCGCCCTCTATTATGTCGGTTGGTGTCTTTAGCCGGTTGATTCTGAAACAGAAATAATCTCCATCGACGTCCCATTGAAGTCCTAGCGCTTTTTCTGTTGCATTTCCGCCGATGGCCTTCGCCGAATTATTCTCTTGTTGTTTACATAGTGCACGTCGTACCTCTTCGCTATTGCTCGCCCAGCCGGATAACTCGAACCCTCCTTTTCTGTGCACGTGGTCAACCGCGCTCGCCACAGCTATAGTTTCGTCTATATTTTCGAAACTTTGAAGATAGTCATCCATGTAGTGGCATTTTTCGATGGCCTCCGCTGCCCGTGGATATTCTTCTTTGAAGTCTTCAGCGTTGCGATTTTTGATGTATAATGCTGTGCACGGCGACGACGTTGCTCCAAATATGACCGACGTCATGCGGTACTCGTCCGGTGGGCCCTCCCGCCGGTCGCCTCTCCATAGAAATCGTAGGGCATCGCGATCCTGCGCTCGTACCTTTATTTGCATAAACATTTCTTTCAAATCTGCTGACACGGCGTGTGAATACTGGCGGAATCTCATTATGATACCCGGCAGCGACTGCAGTAGGTCGGGTCCGGATAGCAGCATGTCGTTGAGGCTGACTCCTTCGTACTTGCTGGCTGCGTCGTGCACCAAACGCGGTGGCTTATGGGGCTTCGCTGGGTTGACTACTGGGAAATCACGTAGGTACCATGTGCGTCCAGGTGTAGGCGATGATGGTGCAGGCTCGGCGTATCCAGACTTCAACAAGTTTTCTATCCGCTCGTGGTACTTTATCTTCAACTCCTTGTCTTTGTCGAGTTTCTTCTCGAGAGAATGAAGTCTTCTTTCCGCTTGCGTGTAGTTGTTAGGTATCACGGCGCCTTCCTCACGCCACAGCATGGCAGTTTCGAACTTACCGTCTGGTAGCCGCTTGCTTTCCTTCTTCAATATTTGTAGCGCGCGCTCTTCTGGGTCGTCCCTCGGCTTACGAGGCTCGATTCCAATTGACTCCAGCTTGAAATGTTGCTTCACGAGTTCTTCTATGTCTTCTTCCTTTTTCTTGAGCTGGCGGATGTTCCCACAGAAGGCTGCTGTACCGGTGTGTGAGCTTTTACAGCCATGTAATACCCACCCGAATCGAGTGTATGATGCGACGGGTTGATTTTTCTTTCCTATACGCAGCTGTCGTGACACTATGAGTTCCCATGAGTCTTGACCAAGTAATATTTTCGGTGACGCTCGTTCATACGTAATTTCTTCTATGATGTCGTTCAAGTGTGCGCAGGCACTTATATCTTCTTGGCGCACAGTCTCCGGTGTGAAGTCCAATCTTTCTACGGTGCGCGCGGCGTCCAAGTTGTATTCCTTGTCTGAGTATTTACCTCGTATTTTCGCCGTAATAGTCTTGCTGTTTTCGTGTCGCACCTCACTGCTTATTCCTTGTAGCCACATTGCTTTCTTCGGCCCGTCCGCTCCTATCACGTCGGCTATAGATGCGTCGATGAGG
Organism: Acrobasis suavella; assembly: GCA_943193695.1. Taxonomy (NCBI): domain Eukaryota; kingdom Metazoa; phylum Arthropoda; class Insecta; order Lepidoptera; family Pyralidae; genus Acrobasis; species Acrobasis suavella. The sequence continues at coordinate 41,263,035 of OW971928.1, forward strand.
CTCACCGTGCTTCCCTCGTCTATTAATGCGTAGACTTCGACGCTCGTAGTCGGCCCGCTAAGTATAACTGGGATTATCTTGAGGTAGGCACGTCGCTCGTTTCCACTTGTCGTAGCGGCGATCTCCTTGGCTGATGTCACTGCTTCGAGTTTTTCTTGCGGTTGCACTGATGTAGGTAGCGGACGGGACCTACCTCTTTTGTGATGTAGTAACTTGTGATGTCGCATGCGGCACCCCTTACGCCCACATGGCGCGGCTCTGCACGTATTTCGGCGATGTCGGCTTCTCAGACAGCAAAAACACACACTACTTTTCTTGACAATTTCCCACCTGTTGTTGACATCTGCTTGTAGAAATTGTTCACACTCGGCTAACTGGTGTCCCTCCTTGCACGCAGGACACGGGAAATCGGCTTCGTTGTCACGTTTCGTCATGAACGCGCGCTCCTTTTTGAAAGGTTTTCGCTCGTAGCGCTCCGGCGGTATTGCTTCCGGTAATGTGTAGGCGCCACACTTGTCGACCTCGTCGTTCAGAAAATCACATATCTTCAATATTTCCGGTGTGTCGTCACTTCTTCTCGCCTTGAAGTAATCGTACCATTTATGCCTGTGAATTGTTGATAGCTTGTCCAAGATGGTACGTCCCAGGCCGTGCGTTTCCAGTAGAGATGGCCTTTTCAGGGATTTTAACGTGCCGACGAAGTTAGACACACGGCTAGCAAATATACAAAACTCTTGTTCATTATTATCGCTAACCTTTTTCAATCTCTTTATCTTTTCTATTTCTTCGTGAATGATGGCGTCCGGTCTTCCAAATCTTCGCTCCAGCGCTTCTATGATGGCCGAAGGCGCCGGTTGTCCCAACAGCTCCGACCCGACGGTGTCTTTTGCGGCTCCCCGCAGGCTTCTTCGTATGCGGGCGAGATTCTCCATGTCGGTGAAGAGGTGACGGGTTCCCTCGTAGGCTGCTTTGAACGCCAACCACTCTTGACAATTTCCATTGTAGTACGGCAACTCTTGTATGTACCTGGGCGGCTCCCTGGTGCTGTGCGCGGCGAGCGCTATTATCGCTGTCAGGTCCGCGGCGTCGACGGCTGGTCGAGATCGCCGGGCTGTCCCACCAGTTTTCTTTTCTTCTTCCTGGTCCCGTGTCTCTTCTCTCTTGCCGTTTCTCTCATATTCTTCACGACGTCGCTGTACGGTGCAACACCGCACATTTTGCATAGTCAGTACACGTATCGGCTAGCAACAAGCTACGCGTGCTCACGGTCGCAATGGACTATCAATTACCATTTATTAGTTTAAGTTTTGGAGACAATAAATCAATTTAATAACTCCTTATCAACTCTATCATTTTATATGTACGGCCAGGCCGAGGCCCGTACAGTCGCGGCTCCTCGGCATCTTCTTTTTTCTCTTCCTCTTCCCTGGGAGGCGGCTGCTCTACGTTGCCCTTCAATGGCGTGCGCTTGATCCATTCTTGAATACGCACGGACTCTAATTCCTGTTCTTGGTCATCATCTTCGGATTCCTCAGTTTCTTCTTGCAATTGCAGGCGCTGCAGACGTATCTTCTGTAGCTCCTCTTCTGCCTGCGCTTGCTTTCTCTTCGATTCCGCCAATTTTTCTTTCACGTCCAGTTCTTCCAATAATCTTCTGCGCGACGACGCGGTAGAAAGGACGTACCGGGTGCCGCCAGGCCTCAACGTATTCGACGACGCGGAACCCCTTACACGCGACGCGGTTGTAACCGAGGGGTCGCGATTGCGGGGCGGCGCACCGCTGGCGGCAGTGGCGGCGCCCGAGGCGGCGGCACAGGCTGCGGCGTTGGACGGTACCGACAAAAACGCGTCCAATACTGGCGGGCGCGCGACGCTTGCATCCCGCTGCTCAGGAGCCCGAATAACGCGTGGAGCCCTTTCGTTCGCGTCGGCTCTGACCTCTCATCCCCGTGTTGGCTGCGCGTGACCACCATTTTTCCAATTTTCTCTCGACGCTGGCTTGATCCGACGAAGAAGGACCAAAAATTGTGCGGGACGGCCTTCGATGCTGAGCTCAGATGACACGTTAACCGCCTCGCACAAGTCGGGTCTGATGTTCCGTGTCAAGCAATGGACTGTAGGGATATGCTCTTCTCATAGGTAACTTCGTGGAGAGGGCCGAGCGGCAGTAAAACAACAGTATGGTGGTTCAAACGCAGCACGCCTTGGAGAGTGGGAGGCCAGAGCTTCTTCTCAGGGTTTCTTCTTTCTTCTTAGGGCTCCTTACGATCATATCGAAATTTCACGGACTGATTTCTGCGGGCTGACCCCGCTATATTTATAGCTGCGCGAGCGTATGCCCTGCCTCCCGCTTCCCCGCGAGCTTGCAAACTTTATTTCTCTTATATTTCTTATACTATGCAATTAACAATTATAAAACTTATATCAGCATAAAATATAAGTTATCTTTTATTCATTTCTATATTTGTACGAATGCCAAGACTTCTATTTTCAGAGGAAAAGCCAAGGAAAAGTTGCCAGTATAAATACCCCTCTAATACGTACAGCGCCCCGCACCCCTCTAGCGGGGGGCCCTTTAAATACTCGGAACTTAGATTCTGGCGCTCTCATTGTTAAAGCGAGCGTCATGGCATTTGTACAGACCTATTTCCTTAGATCCATGTATACTTTATGTACTTTAAGGCAAGTGCTAATTACTTCAAAATCAGTGTACCTACTTGTATGTATGTAAGTGAGTATGAGGTACCCACTTCTAACATGTACCTATCTTACGTTACTTTCTCTTAGCAAGCAAAGGCTAGTTATCCTATCTTGGATCTAACGTAGGTCAGTAAAAGACAAACACATAATAATCTTTATTTTCCATATAAAACTATGTACATAATCTCTTATTCTTATTCTAAGTAAATAAATCACTGATAAAAATTCACTACACATTATATGTCCAGTATGTATGCGCTATGTATTCCGTCGTGTTCAGTATATGTAACTGCTTTTTATTTGTTAGTAAATGTACTAGTTTACGAGTAAACCGGGATTTTCCTTTTTTTTTTAAATAATAAATTACTTCGATATTTGTTGATGAATCGGAATACTTATATTTAAACAAATTTGAACATACTAAGGCCAATAAACAATATTTTTTTCAAAATTCTGCTACTAACAGTTTTCGAGATATGGAAAATTGCAAAACGTTACCCCAGCAAAATCTTGAATATCTCAAAAAGTATAAGATGAACAAATTTTGCTATCGGTATACATTTACAACTCATTAAGAGCTGTCTTTTCATATACTTGATTCTAGGCTAAATGCTTTTTTTGAAAAACATCTTGCTGGGGTAACGTTACTCCAGCAAAATCAGTTTTTATCGAATAACTTCGAAAATACAACATGAACGAATTTTGCTATATTTGAACATATTGAGGCTTACTATGAACCAAGTATCTGCACTACTCTCATTTCTCTAAGGCGCAACATTTTGCTGGGGTTACGCATTCATTAATTCAATATCTGCTTTTCAGGAGAGAGCCATTGTTCTAACTCTTTGTAACCAACAAAGATTTTTACAGGAAAGAAAAAAAGATTATTTCTCATTAGTGAAGAACATGGTAGCAGTGCCGGCTTTAGCAATACAAGCGCCCTGCCGCCACTAAATGCTGGAATAACTTGCCTCCTCCGATTAGGAATTTAAAATCTGTTTACTTCTTCAAATGCAATCTCAAGAGGCAATTACTTAATGTTCAATGGAATAACACCGATAATACCTTGATAAGCAACTGTGCTGTGCAACCAAACAACCTTCTTTTATTTAATTTTTTGTTTCCCTATTCATGTAGGTATTTCAATAATATTTTATTTTTTCTGTGCATATAACACTGAAAAATTGTGCGTTCAAAATAAAAAATGCCTTTTATGTTTAAATATATCTCATTCCTTAGTGCATTATACCATGGATTGAATATTACTAAAGTAGGTACCTAGTAATATTTAATCCATGATTATAGTTAATGAAAGGCAGAGCCATGTCAGTTTCTCTAAAAACCAGCATCTTGGCTCCGAATAGCCTAAACAAAAAAGCTGAAAAATACCACTTTGGTAACATATTTTGTTAATTGCAAGTGTATTATGTTCTGTATTTTTTATTGTTGTATATATGCTTCAAATAAAGATTTTTCTATTTCTATAAATAACCATTTATTAACTAAAATAACCAATTATGAAAAAAAAAACGGAAACCTTTCTAGCATTTCTCCAGTGGTCTTTTTATTGGGTTAACAAATACGATGATAATTTGAGGAAGTATGACATATAATACCAAACAACCAATTAAACTATGAAGCTGCACTGCGTCCCATTCTAGTGTTGCCATCATAATAGTGGCTGCACTGCGCCCCATTCTAGTATTGCTAACATAAAGAGGTGGGCGCCCCTTTATATCCAGTGCCAGGGGCGGTCGCCCAACGGCGCCCTACTCTAAAACCGTTACTGCATGGTACCTAACCTTTAAAATGCGCCTTCATACAACGGCAATTAGGACTCAATTTCCTTGTATGTCTACTTCTAATAAAATATTAAATTGAAACCACCATTAATATAGAAAAATATATTTATTACATAATAAGTAACTACCTTTTACCCGCGGCTTCGCTCGCGTATAATTATGACTGTTGAAAAAATTTTGTGTTCTGAAATAAACTCAAAATTATTTCATAACTAGCTTTTACCCGCGGCTTCGCTCGTGTATAATTATGACTGTTAAAAACATGTTGTATTTTTCTGAAATAAACTCAAAATTATTTCATAATGTATTGATTATTATATGGACACAGAACAGAGATTTTGTATAGGACACTGTTGTACATGAAATTTTTTGTTCTCCCAAACTGCACTGGACTTGTGTAGTTTGGCCGTTTTTTCATTAAAGGGCCTAAGTAAATTTTATTGTGAATATTTACTTTCTGTTTTATTCTTATATGTCTACGTCATTCTTACGAATTGGCCAAGCTACACACTGACTAAGGTTAAGGGTTTGTAGAGAACTTAAGACTGGTTAAGAGTGGTTCACACAAACCGCTATACGATATGATGAGAATTTGGCTCAATTTACACCGCGGCGGAATCAAAGCGAAGCGATTTTTTAAACAAAATTGTACATTAGCATAATACACTTTATGTCAATCGCATAATGTTCAAACTAAATTCGTGCTCAAAAAGTAGTCGCGCGTCAAGCAGCGAATTCTTGCGAGGTTGCCGGTGTCGCGCGCGATATAGTGCCGAAGTCAAGCGAACCGGCGAAATCACGGCCGGTCAGTCCATACAGTCAAAATAGTCGCGAGGCGAATTCGCGAGACTTCGCGCATCTTCTCGCAAAAGGGGCGAATTTGAAGCTTCGCTGCGTTTCGCTTCCGCTGCCGTGTAAACTGAACCTTAGTGGGTGTTAGGTTAGGGCGTGTAGAGTTCCCCCCCAATGGGTTCCCGGTTTGTCGTACCGGGGGGGCTCAGTACCCGTGGTAGTCGGTGGCCACGGGGAAGCTAAGAGGAACCCGCGAGGGGGCGCTCCTGCTGTCGTCAACCAGCAGAGAGCGCCAAATTGGGGCGGCGGGGGATAGGGAAGTTCTCCCCCCACCCGAGGAGGGGTGCTCCGGCAGGCTCGGCTTCGGCCTTGAGCCTGTAGGGATGCGCCCAATGGGGCGGCGGGGGAGTGGGAAGTTCACCCCCACCCGGGGTGGGGCCGCCGGGAGGGGAATGTTTCATTGCCCTCCCGGCGCTTCAGGCGGGGCCACACCGCCGTGGCTGTGGTTGGAGATCGGTCGCTGAGGAGGAGTGTCGGTGACCGAGCGGTGCCGCACCGCGTTTGCGGCGAGAGGCAAGCGGCGGAGCCTTTCATCTTCTCCGCCGCTGGGAGCCGGTTTATCTGGCTCCCATGGGTCCACAGGCGGTGGACTGCGTGGGAGTTGGCCGCCTCTCAATTGGGCCGAGGAGGTACGGCGCGTCCATGAGTTCCGGACGCGCCGACTTGGTGAGTGGGGGGGCGCTGTGACGCCCCCGAGGAGGGGCCGCTTTGGCGGCCAGCCGCGCCGGGGTTCGCGGATGTATTTCCGTTCCCGTGTCCCCGGCAAAAGCGGTTGAGATGGAACTCCGGAGGTTTTTTAGTGGGTAGGCACGTCGCTCTGGCGTGGAGTCCCACATAACCCGACAGCCTCCCCCGCAGGCTGACGGGTATCCGTAACAGGATCTTTCCTCCGTAAAAAAAAAGGGCGTGTAGAGTTAGAAGCTTTGCACTCCATTAAAATCTGATTGTTTTTTTTTTATGTAAGCAATATTTACCTACGGTCTTAGCATTACTTTACATAAAAAATTGGTGGGATCAATTAAGCGCAAAAATAACTCTTGCACATAGCCAATTAAGCATCGCTATTAAAGTTGAATTTTGTTGAAACTCCGGATTACTTTCCACCAGATTGCAGTAATCCCGAGTGAACAAAATGCATCCTTTTCTTATCTGCGTAATGATGTCCCGTATGTGCATCATCAATGTCATTTTAGAGCTGTCATGTGCGTCATTAATGTCATTATAGAGGTGCCCTCTCATATTTGTCGTTAAGACGAAGTGGTAGCTAAAGTGGCGCCCTCATTTGAGATAAATTGTTTAAAAGTAAATAAGGTGATAATTAAAAATTTGATCTGTATCACTGTCTAGAAAGACCTTTAAACTATTTTATGAATAACCTTTGAAAGTAATATTGGTAGTCCGTCTAGTTTTAAAACTGTTTTTCGCCAAAAGTGGCCACTTTTGGCGAAAAACAGTTTTAAAACTAGACAGACTATTAGTAATAATTTCAAAGCTTACTCATAAAATAGTTTAAAGGTCTTTCTAGACAGTGATACAGATCAAATTTTTAATTATCACCTTATTTAGTTTTAAACAATTTATTTCAAATGAGGGCGCCACTTGAGCTACCACTTCGTCTTAAACTGATTTTAACTGGATTTTTAACCTATGTATAAGCTGAACAACTTCAGACAGGCTTAGATTTAATCTGCTGGTGTGCGTCTTTGGATCACTGGTAAAGTTTGTCGGGTCACCAGCCAATAAAACTAATATTCTTCTCATAACATCTGTACTGTCTTTTAAATTCTGAAGGGTCCCGTTCAAAGCCTGAATTACGGTTGAAAACCGTAATTTGGTTCGCATAGCAATTGAGTGACTAATTCGGTGATTTGCTGTTACAATGCTGTGAAATCATAGTTTAATTCCCCAACAATCTCATCATCAAAGTGATTTCGTGAAATCGTTCTGAGTTTGCGTTACAAAATATTGTAGTTTCTTTTCCACCATTGTAATAACAACCCTCTTTTTTTAATTTTCTATCGACGCTTCATTAAAAATATGGTCAATAAAAGTAATATTTGTATGTATCTGCAAAGATGCGGCGTTTGCCGCAATATATCTTTTGCTCTTCGTACTTATCCCAAAGTGTTTGAAGAATGGAAATGCCGCAACATGATATTAGGGTTCCATAAAGTTCTTTAATTTTGTCAGGTTTTTTCCATAGTTTCATCCGGATCTGTATCCATAAGCATACAAATCCATAATGTAACATGGCATACTGATTTTTGGCATAGTAAATAAATGAATAAAAAATGATTTTTAAGCATAATGTTATTACGCATAACAGTTTACGCAAAATTACTTGAAGCACAATGAATCTAAGCATAATTATATTTAGGCATAACATTATACAGCGTTAATTTATTTAAACATAATGATTTATTTTATTTTATTTTATTTAATAGGAACAACAAACAGCTACATTATAAGTACAAATACATTAAACATTTTACATAAAGAGGCTTATTAATAACGTAGCCCACAACGTTATTCACATAATAACAAATGGTAATCAGGACTATTAACTACATATAAGCTAACTAATTAGTTAATTAAATTAAATTAAAAAAACGCATGCGTACATACATAAATTTTATGAAACAAATTACATGAGAGGATGTTTTATAGAAAATTATAGAATTTTAATGTAAATAATAAATAACATGTACCAAAATAAAAGTAAAAAGTAAAAAGTAAAATAGAATAAAAACAAAACAAAACAAGGAAGGCCAGTTACGAAGGAGTTAGTTTTTGAAGAACTAGATTCTTAAATTTACACAACAATGATATTAAACCATCATTTATCAAGGCATAACATTTGAACCTAATTTCCCTTCCACCCTCACAGTTGTTCTGGCTGGTCATAAAAAAAAACTTATACCTAACTTCTCTTCTGTTCCGTTGTTCCGGGTGGTCATAAAAAAAATTAATTGAACCTAACTTCTCTTCTGCCCTCACAGCTGTTCCGGGAGGTTATAAAAAAAAACTTGAACCTAACTTCCCTTCTGCTCTCACAGTTGTTCTGGCTGGTTATAAAAAAAATAACTTGAACCTAACTTCCCTTTTGCTCTCACAGTTGTTCCAGGTGGTCATAAAAAAATATATTTGAACCTTACTTCCTTTCTGCCTTCACAGTTGTTCTGAGTGGTCATAAATTTATTGCCTGAGAATTGAAAATAAAAACTTCAATATAACCTAATTCTGTTTCCTACTTTATATCTACGGGATAATGCGAATTAACATTATGCCAAAAAATAAAAACTTGAACCTAACATCCCTTCTGCCCTCACAGTTGTTCCGGGTGGTCATAAAAATTTATTGAACCTAACTTCCCTTCCGCCCCCACAAATGTTCTGGGTAGTCATAATAAATACTTTTGTTTCCTACTGTATGCCTACGGAGATTATGCGTATTTACATCATGCCAAAACAAATTAGATCAAAAGTTAATTATTCCAAAATGTAAGTATGCTAAAAAAATATTATGCCTAGGAACTATTATGCCAAAATATTTTATGCCAAAACTGGTATGCCAAATAAATTATGAAAACACAAATTATGCTTAAAGAAGGAATCCCGTATCATCCCAGTGGTTATCGTTCTCTAACAGAAGTAGAGTCTCATATGCTTTTTATCTTATTGAAGAAAACACGCTATCAGTTTTCTAAGTGATAAGCTAGATGAGTAACAGTAGGATGTCTTTTGTGTAAGGGAAAACAAAGAATCCGCCATGCTGCCTCATTACTACTGACATAGGTACTCGGACACTCGTATCGTCCAGATGCGGGGCAAGGTCCGATAGTTTTTATTGGCTCGCTCAAGGTCACGCCTAGATTGACGAAAGCAGGTACATGTCACCAGTAACTCCATAATGATGTATGACTTTGTCTTGATATCGATAAACACCGTTGAGTTTATGATAAAATGGAAAAATAAAAATAAATGTTTATTTTTATTATATTGTAACATCAGCAAAAAAATAAGGTCGATGCACAAACACTAATTCTTGTTATAATATAATTAAAACACACGTGAAACAAAGTTATTGCAATCGTCTAAACGCAGTTTTATTATACATTAAATAATGTTATATATTTGTGATTTTTTGTATATATTCTTTATAGGTTTACCTATACGAAATTATGACGGACTAAATAAACTCACATTATATTTATCGGCAAGCGCAGCGTAAGAGTCCCTAGAGGGGTGTCCTTAGGTAGATGGACGACCTGAGCAAAGTTGGAGGAAAATTATGGATTCAGGCCGCCTCCAATCAATCGTTTTGAAAATACTTTGGGGAAACCTATGTCCAGCAGTGGACTTCCAATGGCTGATGAAATGATAATGATATATATAGGTATATGAATACAAACATACATGACTACATTACATAAACCCTGTAATTATTACACTTGTTTAATACGGAGCAGCAAGGTTGCAGGAAAATTATGGATGCAGGCCGCTTTCAATCGATCGTTTTGAAAATCCTTTGGGGAGACTTATGTCCAGCAGTGGACTTCCTATGGCTGATGTGATGATACATACAATGCATAAAAATATACAAAACTACATACATGAACCCTGTAATCATTACACTTATTTAATAGGGGCAGTGTTATATACAAACCAGATTTAAATATCAAGCAATCTGAAATACATAGGTAATACTTTCTGTTTATCTATATAATAAAATATTTTTTAAAATAAAATAGTGAAAATGTTGTCGATAATTAATTCCTTATATTTACGTTATGTCTCGTCACTATCGAATAGACAGAGCGAGACAACCTTATGCTAATCACATGAAGAGAGAAAGAGACTTTTTAAAAAGACATTAACGGGTACCCTTTAAAATAAGGGAACATGTTTTTTCTGGAAATTATTTTTCCCAAATTTTATCACAGTTTTTCTATCTTATTATTACTTCCCTCGTCTTTTAAAAGAGGTAATCGCTTGGCAAAACACACTCAGCGCCACCTATAAATTTTTTGCAAATTCTTAGTTCTTGTCGAATTGTTTATCGCAAATCCCACGGGAACAGTATTTTTTCCAGGATGAAAGGTACTCTATGTCCTTCTCAGTAGTCCTAACTATGTGTATGCGAAATTTCAAGAAGGTTGCTTCAGTAGATAAAGCGTGAAGAAGTAACAAACAAACAAATATACAAACTCACTTTCGCATTTATAATATTAGCTGGGATTGGGATATAAAATATCACAATGCAGGAATTTGCTCAATTTTAACATGATTTACCCGACGTAGCTCAATATTTCTTTTATAGTACGCCCCCCGCTAGGCGCTTTGATTGTCTACCGATAACTCAAAAGAGACTATCATGCATTATTTAATTATAGAAACAATTCATCCAAAGAATGAAAGGAAAAATTATAGGTACCTATCTATCGCATTTTAGATAAACATCGGTATTGGAAAATTATGCTTTATCAACGAAGTAACAATAACATTTTTACTGTGTAAATTAAAAACAATATAACAAAGTTCTTAACTAATAATAGATATAAAATAATAAATTTAATTTGGTATGTATGAATAATATATTATTTCATCAGATCATTTGTGTCTGGCTGGCAAGGATAAAAAAACTCATGATTTGACAACTTCTGTGCGTCAGGATAGTCCAAAAATTTTATGGCATTAGCTATATCCTGTTGGATGGTATTAATCAATTGGTCAACGGACTCGAAGTTTTCTTCTGACCTCAAGAATCCAACGACACCGATTTTCAGATACTCTCCATAAAAGTCCGGGCCGCAGTAGTGTATGACATGTGTTTCCTGAAATAATTACGAATATTACATATTTTTTTTACTTAAAAATAAGCTGCAAGCAAATAGAGAGAATCTAAAAGTAACAGCTCAGAGGTACGGCAAAATCAATATTGGTTATTAATAAATAAATAAAAAAATTAAAAGCCTTTATTCTACAAAAAAAAAAATCTGCAATTCAATTTTTCATAATAATTATAATCATATCCTTATTTTCTGAAAACATGGTAATATAGATCTTTAAATATTAAAGAACAAACATGTTTTGCTAGTAGTTATGACATACATCATGACATAAGGTCCTAAGGTGGGGCAGAGGGCTTCAACAGTCTTTCTCCATCGCGGTCTTCGGCTACGCGCTTTACTTCGGGCCAGGTTAGCCCGATTGTCTTCATCTCCGCCGCAACTGTACGCCGCCAGGTCTGCTTGGGACGGCCAACTTTTCGCTTGCCCTGAGGGGTCCACTCTAGGGCTTGCCTCGGAATTTGTGTGGGCTTTCTCCTGAGAGTATGGCCTATCCATGTCCATTTGCGGCGTATGATCTGTTTGTCTATTGGCATTTCCCGGCACGCCTCCCACAGGCTTTCGTTGGAGACCTTCTCAGGCCAGAAAATGCCAAGTATTTGCCGCAGGCAGCGGTTGATAAAAACCTGGATTGGCTGCGTGCTCTCTTTGGTAACCTTCCACGTTTCGCACCCATATAGCAAGACAGATTTGACGTTAGACCTGAAGATTTTGAGTTTGACTCTGCGGGTTAACTTTCTGGATCGCCATATGGGTCGAAGTTGTGCAAAGGCTGCCCGCGCTTTGGCTATTCTAGAAGCCGTGTCCTCTTCCGCTGCTCCAGTTTGTGAAACGATGCTTCCTAGATACGCGAATTGTTGCACTCGCTGTATGGGCTCTGTACCCAGCATTAGTGGTCGCGTGTTCTTTCCTGTGCGCATCTCCTAAGTCTTCCTCGAATTGATCTTAAGACCAACTTTGGCAGCCTCCAACTGTAGATCGTTTAGTTTGGCCTGCATGTCGGTTACTTTATGGCTAAGCAAACATAAGTCGTCAGCGTAGTCTAGGTCATCCAGTTGATTGGACAACCCCCACTCTATACCGCGTCGCTTGCCGTCGTTCGCCTTGTGCATAACGTCATCCAGAACAATCAGAAAAAGCAGGGGCAAAAGAAGACCGCCCTGCTTGACTCCAGCGTGTACGGCGATATCCTCCTAGCTAGTAGTTATAGTATGCAAATATTAGTAGTCCAAGAATTATAGAAGTATAATAGGCATGACGAATGGAAAAATATTTTAAACCCATCGATTATTATTAATAGCAAGAAACAAGTAATTCATATTTTTGTGAATTTTTACTTTTTTTGGCAAACTGAAAAATATGGGTTCAATATTTTTGTATAATCTAAAAGAAGAACTAATTACAATTATACTTTTCTATAACCCTGTCGTTACCCATATTTACATTTTTTTCCATTTATATTATAGTATTTTGGTTGAAGTGGCCTCTGCGCCGTGGGCCTATGCCTTATTATTCCCCTCTTTTCTGTTTATTGCTTGCCTTATCCAATCTGGACCACATCTTTTCTTAAATACGACCGACCGCATTCTTGGCCTCCCTTGCTTCCTTTTTCCGTCTCTAGGTATCCATTCTACAGCCCTTTTTGACCATCTTTCATTATCTAATCTACATGCATGTCCAGCCCACTTCCATTTAAGTTTCCTTATGCTTTTTATAACGTCCGTGGTCCTAGTTTTCCTTCTTGCTTGCTTGCTTGATAGCCATACTTGCTTTTTGTAGAGCTTACTTTTGTTTTATTTTCTATTCCTTCTCCATAATTTATTTTAAGTCCAGTATTTTTTCCACGCAATAGCTAATTTCCTGTTTATCTCTTTTTCAGCAGTATCCTTAAATGCAATCAATCAATGGGGAAGGTAGCTGTGGTTCCTAACCTAAAACTAGAGGTGGGCTGGATTAGGTAAAACCGAGACCTGTTCCATCTAGTACTAATACTTAAAAATACCTAATCCAAATATTCCTTCCTAATCCCTGCTATTCGCAGCCCAAATTCAACCACTACGTGACGATAATTGTAATAATGTTGAATATTCTCGTCATCAAAGAACATTGATCCTAAAGTAATAAAATAGAAAATCTGTTGCGAAAAAATATTCGCCAGTGGTATTGTCTGGATTAGGTCTACTTTTATGTAATTATTTCATCTATAAACAACAATGAACTTTACACGTCTCAACAGTAAGATCGAAAATCCGATGCGATAAAAGTATTAGCAAAGTGTACTAGCTGTATTAGATAAGATTAGCTATTGCGTGAAATACTTACATCTCGGGAGTGTTATCTAATATTTTCGTGTTACAAACAATAGTTACCCTTGAATGGAGTGTAAGACATAAGGTTGAACATTGGCTGCGAACAGCAGGGATCAGAAGGGATTATTCGAATAAGTATTTTTAAGTATTAGTATTAGTTGGAACTGGTACCGTTTTTACCTAATCCAGCCCATCTCTAGTTTTGACATTTAATTAGGTTAGGATAGGAACCAACGTATATGACAGCTGCCTTCCCCATTGCCCCGAATAAATATATTCTTTGACATATTCGATTTCTTTTCCTTCGACTACTATCGGTTGTTCAACATCATTATTGAATATTTTTGTTTGAGGCATTTAGAATAAGCCCGACTTTTGCGCTTTCTTTTAATAGATCTGTTATCAATGTTATCATAGGTACTTTTCAAGTGTTGTGGAGAATCTGCAAATATAACAATATATCTGCAAAACGTAAATGGCTAAGATATTCGCCATCTACTACTTTGATAACTTTATTTTTCTGAACACCATATCTAGCACCAATAAAAATATTTTCGGCGATATTTGGGTCACCCTGTCTTACCCCTCTAATTATCGGAAAATCGGAACCTTCTGTCTCTAGCTTTTGCTGTATACTTTGAGTAACGATCTAAGTACCATCTACATAATTGGAATTCCAGAATATCTTCGGCGTGTTACTGAGAAGCTGTTGACCAAAGATAACAACATACGCCGAAGAATGTCCGCTATACCAATTCTCCGGAGGACTTAATGAACTTCATACTTTAACCCCGCCAGCTGCAGACTGGCTAAAAAATCTACCACTAGGTATATGTTTGGATTCGTGCAGTAACATGCCATACGACATGATGATGATGACTTTCCAGTAAAATTCGCGTAGTACCTTCGTCTATATACTGGGACTTTATGCCTTGTAACAATGCTTACCAGATAGAATCATAATCTAGTGCGTCGAATACCTTGGTGTAATTATTGAAATAAATGTATAATGGTTTATTATATTCCTGTAACTTCTCTATTACTTGTGATACAACCTGAAAGTGATCTGTAGTCGCATTTTTTTTCTGAATCCAGATCCAGCTTGTTCTCGCGGTTGATGTTCATCTAATGTTTTTGTCAGTCTGAGAAGTAAAATTATGTCTATAGTTGCAGACATGAAGAATCATCCTTTTTATATAAAAATATTAATTCCAAAGTTAGACCATTGCATAGTAAATTGTCAAATATGTACATAAATATGCATAAAGATTTGAGCACTTTTTTAGTGATGTTGTTGCTCCCAGGACTTTTATCATTCATTTGAGATTGTATTGCATTAGTTTTTTCAGACTATTAAGTAATAACACTGGCAACACTTGACCTTTTTCTTGACTCACTCTACCACATTGGTAAACATAGATTGCTCTTGCGTGCGGGGATTTCCTGCTGGCATCAGCGTTGCCAGGCCGTACCAAAAAGTACGGTTTTCCGTACTATTCATCACACAACCGTACCACAATCGTACCTCAGTGTAGACCGTACCTTTTTTGTACCTTTCCATATTAGTGGTTTATTTTTCACTACAACCTACAAAGAGGAAAAAAACAAAAAAAAATCGCCTTCTCCTGTTTTGCTCAACATTCTGAATTTGAGTTCAAAAACCTTTTTTCTTCCAACCAAATGAGACTTAGCTGGTTGGATTACATTCCTTGCCTTCCTTTCTCAGGAGCGATGAATTAAAAAAAAAGAACAATCAGAATATAGTCTGCGGGACTATCACCGATGTCTATAGTCAGTCTGGAACTAAGATCGAACCTAAGATGTAAAGATAACTCATTCTCACAAATATGTACTTTTAAAAAGTGCAATAGGGATAGGGATAATTTGATCTAGTCTTTTTATGGTCTATCGGCTTACATGAAAAGTGAGGGGGCTGTTTACAAACAAATCTTTTCGTTTTGGTTCAGTTGGTTTGGCTGTTACTCATTTTGAAGTTTTCTTATTAAATAACAAAATAAGTCCCTATTTAGTTTAGTCCAAGTTTAGTCCCGTGGTTTACTATAAACCGTAACCTCATAAACCTGTTTTTCTTTCTAATACGAGACGTCCGTAGGCGCGCTTCGCGCGCCCACGTCATGATTTTAATTTTGCGCTTGAACTAATGAAATAATCAGAAATAAAAAGCATGTTGAAATATCTTTAGATGTGACAAGACAATGACTTAAGGTGACTTGACATTATTCGAAGAAAAGTACTTAAATATATAAGTCTTACTTAAATAAAATAGTCAAGCAAAGAGTTTACAACATTACTCCCCCCCTGGGAAGCCGAATCTGTCTGGAAGTTTGCGCACTCGCTCAGAGCGGCGTGGCTCGGCAGGCGGCATCGACTGCTCCTGCCAAGATGGCCCAGGCTGCGGCTCAGGCTGCTGAAGTGGAACACCTGGGTCGTCTCCTCTCTCCTCCGGTAAAACAACTGGCCTATAATAATAACTAGACCTACGGTTATTTTTATGCTGAAAAGCTATGTGGCTCTTTGGTTCTGCCTTTCTCTCTACCAATCTGGGTCTTAGTTGGTCCGCATGCTTACGTTTTATAGTTCCATCATGCATCTTTATTATGTAGGAGTACCATCCCGTCCTTTTCTCGACCACACCAGGATCAGATTCCTTGCTAAGGGGTCGATTAACCCAGACTGCAGCGTTCGGCTCGTACTCATTAGCAAGTCTTTGTTTCGTGTATGGCTTAAGTTCTTGATTTAAACGTGCTCTCTCTAGATTGTCTTTTGCATCTGATTTCCAAAGATCAAATGTTGTGCGCATACAACGTCCAAAAAGCATTTTCCGGTAAGCGTGTAAAAATTTGTAAAGGCGTTCAAAAATATCGATGTTTCTATTTGATGCTGACATGTGCTCTTTAAAAGTTCGCACGGTTCGTTCTGCTAATGCATTCGTCCGTGGGTGGTAAGGTGTGGTTTTAATGTGAACCAAGCCGATTTCTTTGCAAAAGGTGTTGAATTCTTCCGCTATAAACTGAGGCCCATTGTCAGATACAATATATCTAGGTACTCCGTATGTTGCAAAAATTCTCTTTAGTTTAAGAATTGTTGCCCTTGTTGTAGTTGTTTTCATTGGAAGTACTTCTAGCCATTTAGTGTAAGCATCAATGACTATTAACCATGTGTACCCAAGGAATGGTCCAGCGAAATCGATGTGCAGGCGATACCATGGTTCTGGGGGTACTCCCCACGAATATACTGGTGCTTGGGTATTGTTTTGTCGTGACTTTTGACAATAAGTTCAAAGTTTTGTAAATTCAATTATGTCGTTATCTATCTTGGGCCAGTAGACATGAAGGCGTGCTTGTGATTGCATCGCATTTATCCCACTATGACCATCATGTAGCATTTCTAATATCTCGTCTCGAAGTATTGTCGATATGCATATTCTTCCATTCCACAACACAATACCACCTTCAAATGATAATTCATCTCTTTTTTCAAAATATGTAAGTAGTTCGCCCTTCAAGGTGCTTTTCGCTGGCCAGTGAGAAGTAATGTAGTTCTTAACTTTACTTAACGTTTCATCTCGTATTGTTCGTTGTTTGAGCGTAAGTTGTGTTATATAGATATTGTTTAATCGTAAATGTAGTAAATGTGCAAATTCGGGGTAACCGGTTCGTTCTATTAATGTTGTGTCGAATCCTGGCAATGGCAGTCGTGATAGTGCATCGGCCGGTGTGTTTTCTTTGCATGTGTGGTATGTTATTGAATAATTATAACTGTTTAATAGCATAGCCCAGCGTAATAATCTGTTACTGGCCACTTGATGGAACTATAAAACGTAAGCATGCGGACTAACTAAGACCCAGATTGGTAGAGAGAAAGGCAGAACCAAAGAGCCACATAGCTTTTCAGCATAAAAATAACCGTAGTTCTAGTTATTATTATAGGCCAGTTGTTTGTAATCGATTAAGTACTAGACGAACCCTTCGTAAATGTTCTTCAAGTGTATCTGCTGTAATTAATATGTCATCTAGGAAGCATACAACGCCTTTGATACCATTCAGAATGTGATGCATTGTTCTTTGAAAAATAGCTGGCGCAAATGATATCCCAAATGGTAATCGTTTGTAACGAAAATATCCTTTGTGTGTTGCAATCGTTAGGTACTTTCGTGACTCTAAATGAACCGGAAGTTGTAGATAGGCATCTTTCAAGTCTATTTTTGTAAATAGTTGACCACCAGCTAAGTTAGCGGTAACCTCTTAAAATCTTGGTAGAGGGTAATCATCAATTTGAACATGTGGATTTATCGTTACTTTGAAATCAGCACAAATGCGAACGTTGCCATTAGCTTTGATTGCCACAACAATCGGAGATGCCCAATCTATAGAAGTCTCCATTGTATCAACGGGTTCAATGACATCTTCTTGTACTAAACGTTTAAGTTCATCGTTAACTTGTTCTTGCAAGGCTAGTGGTACTGGACGTGGCCGGTATGCTTTGGGTTGGACATCATTAGAAATGTGTATTTTTGCCTCATGTCCCTTTATTGTACCTAGTTTTCCATTAAATAATTCGTGAAATTCTGTTAAAATGTTTCCTTACTTCATGACTTAAGTCGCTTGAAGTGTTATCTGAAATATTTGGCATTTGTGTCTTGTTTTGTTCATTTTTAACATGACATAGTTTAGCTCCTCGTGGCATAGGAATCTCGAAACGTAAGCACCAGTCGAGTCCAAAAAGTGGTAGATCATTATGTTCGGTAACATAGGCTTCTAGAATTTTAAGCGTGTCGAATGCATGTACTGAAATAAGACATGTACCAAGTGTTTTTATTTTTATGTCGGTATAAGCTATTAGTTGACTGCACTTTTTTAAAGTAGGTGATCCAATTTTCTGCCATAATGTTTTTCCTATGACAGAATGTACGGCGCCGGGGTCGTATAACATTTCAATAAATATGTCGTTAAGTTTTGTAGGAATCATTACTTTTGTGATTGAATGTCGCAAATTGACAGGGTATTATGTACGCTGCTGTTGTCTTTAGGTAAACTGTCACCGCTACGTGACAGAAATCTTGTTTTGAAGTCTTCTACCTTAGCTCTTCCTGTAGTTATACATACTTTTGCAAAATGGTTTTCTTTACCACATGCTCTGCATGTTTGACCTCTTGCTGGACACTGTTGACTATCTACATGATAGCTTGATCCACAAAATATACATAATTTCCCATTTTGTTGAAAATTTCGGTTATGGTTTGGATTGTTCTGACGATGTTTGTATAATTTGTTAACGTTCGCGTCAGGATCAGGTTGCTGTGTATTTTGGGATATTTTCTGGCTCTGTACTAAAGCTTGTTCTAGCTTATTTGCTGTGCTGACAACATCTGCTAGTTTTGCTGCGTTGGTGGGATACTCCTTTATTATTTCTTGTTGCCATGATGTATTGTTTATTCCAATAACTAGCTGATCTCGAAGTCGTTCGTCTAAATTGTTTCCGAAATCACAAAAACCAGCTAATGTACGTAATTCTAAAACAAACTGAGAAACTGTTTCATTGTTGTGTCTATAACGAGTCCCAAAAACTACTCTTTCTGAGAGAACATACATTCTTTTACCATAATACTCATTTAGTACTGATACGAGTTCGTTGTACGATTTTTCGGTAACCTTTGTTGGGCGATAATAATCAACAAGTACCTTGAATGCCGGTGCTCCAATTCTGGACAGTAATAGATTTTTACGTTGTGTTTCCGTTGCATCCGTGAGCAGACCGTGTAAGTCCAACTCTACGGCGAACCTCTGGATATAATGGGACTATTATATCCAGAGGTTCGCCGTAGAGTTGTAGGGTTAATTCTTCTATTGTAGGGTTAAACGTATCGAAGGTAAATTTTCCCGTCGACATCCTCGTCGCCAGTAAATTATATGCTATATAATTAAATAAAACTAGTTTCTAAGTAAAAGCATGTTGAAATATCTTTAGATGTGATAAGACAATGACTTAAGGTGACTTGACATTATTCGAAGTACTTAAATATAATAGTCAAGCAAAGAGTTTACAACAGTTTCTTTTCATGCTCTAATTTTCTGTTAATAAGTTGACTTATTTTTATTCATTTTTTTGTTCTTATTTTTACCTATACTTACGTATAATATTTTTCTTTGCTATAAATATTTATGCACTTCTTGACTTATATTTTTAATATCATTTTTTTGCTTCAGAATTTGTTTTGTGTATGTTTGTAGTGTCGTTTCCAATTTGTTATTTTGATTTTGTAAAATTGTTGAAAAGTTGACGGATTCTAAAAATCGGCCTTCCCATGGTTGGCTAGCTGGCTACACTTTTCCGAAATTAGGATGCTGAATTGATATGCATTGCCTGCTTTGCAACAATTGATCAAAATTGTTTATTACAAAACCACCAATGTACCTATACATCAAATCAACATCTCTATTTTAGCAAATGGATTCCCAGGCTAAAACATGACCTGATCATGAAGAAAGCAACTCGACTACAACACGACGTAGTGCTTCCATTTTACTAGGCAATAAAAAATATTCACAACAAATTGAAACTTACAATAGACATCTCTTTGTTATTGTAGAAAGGACACCAGCCAATGTTTGCAACCATTTTGTACACGGGTCCCATTCCAATTTTTGCAAATCCATAGTAAACACCTGGCTCTATATTTGGTGGCAGGGATTTCACTACAGTAAGAGGATAGTTTGCTGCAAAAAACAGTATAATTAAGTAATATATTATTGAAAAGTTACTTTCTTTTTCATAGAATGTCATCCGTGCTATTTAAAAAAAAAAAACTTAAACAATATCAATACATCAATACATATAATAAAACAGTAGGAACCGCGTGTCTGTACATTTGATAAAATTAACAAAAAATGGGTGTGGACGATAAAAAAAGAGTACCAGAACACAAAAAAGATTTTTTTGATTTTTTGTCTGTCTGTCTGTCTGTATGTACTCGCTAATCTTTAAAACAACTGAACAGATTTTTACGCGGTTTTTACTAAAAGATTAAGCCCATCCCTGAGCAACATATAGGCTTTGTTTCATCGAAATCTGTTGTCAGATAAAAAAGTTATCGTCATTTAAAGTTTGAAGATAAGTTTTCTATGGGCGACTTTATAGTTAAATTTAATAACAACAGACGGCGCCTCAAGACACTTTAAAACGCGCTATGGCAAGTTGTTTGCAATGACGTTTTTGTGAAAAAGTATAAATACAAGCTGATTGTTTAGCCCTGTACGTCCTAAATAGGCTTTTCTGGCACCGTAGCTTCGGCCCTTCCGGCTAAACATGGGTGCAGCACCCCAAAATTTGCCATAGTCCCTGGCTCGCTCCTCAAACCTTGTCCGGTGAAGTAGGAAATGCCGTCGGAGGCAACTTATGTATGTCATCAAAAAAAATGCTCTGTACGTAAGACCTTTTGATTCTTTTGTGATTTGGTTAGTTGCTGTTGTTGAATTTGTTGATTTTATACTGATATTTGGCTATACTTGGCTATGAAAATACGAACTTCAGATCTTGATTTGATGCTTTTTGGGTTGGTTATTTAATATTTCGGATAATATTGTTGATTTATTTATAATTTGATACTTAGCTATGAAAATACGGACTTCTGATCTTTCTTTGTGGATTGGTTAGTTAATATTTCGGATAATATTGTTGATTTATAATTTGACACTTGGCTGTGAAAATACGGACTTTCTGATCTTGCTTTGTGGATTGGTTAGATATTTCGGATATGTTCAAAAGCTTCTTGGCTTTATAGATTTATTGAAGTAAGTTTGACATTTGGCTATAGCAATACGAATTTTGTGGATTGGTTAGGTATTTCGGATATTATCTTTAAAAAATTCTTGGCTATATAGAGTTATTGAATTAAATATATATATTATTGTATTTTGTGCTTTGCTTTCAAAAATGCTACGAAAAAAGTCAAATCTGTCTCAGAATATTAGACAAGCGAAAAGAAAGAGGATGACTAGATCCCAAGAATCCAATGACAAAAGACGGGCACGACTAAGTGTTAATCGAGAACGAAATTCATTGACTCGCGACTCGGAGAGTTCCACTCAAAGGGAGTCTCGACTAAGTACTGATCGTGAACGTCATTCGCTATCTCGCGCCTCGGAGACTTCTACAGATAGGGAGTGACGTTTGAATGCTGATCGAGAACGTCACACACTATCTCGCGCCTCGGAGACTTTTACAGATAGGGAGTTATGTTTGACTGCTGACTTCGTCTGCGTACCTCTATATTTATACACAAAATTTATGATTATTATAATCCATTCATAAGTTGTATGAATGAGTAACTGATATCCATACCTCTATAGATCCTTATAAACTGTCACATTTGCAATATTAAAAGTATACCGCATCAAACACGCATAAAAAAATCGAACTGTAAATATACAGACTAATACGACAAAAATTTTAAATTTGTCATGTCATCAACAAGGGAGTGAAAGAAAACTGAATTTCACACGGACGAAGTCGCGGGCACCAAATACAGATATTAAAGTATGTATTCGTGAGCAAGATATATATGGAGTTACAGAACAATAAAAAGATTTTTAAGATTTTTGTTTGTATGTCAGACGTCAGTGTCTGTATGCACACTGTACACCCGAATGTCCGAAACTGCTAACGGATTTTCACGCGGACGAAGTCGCGGGCACAGCTAGTCCTCAATAAATGTAAGAAGCCAGTTGTTATGATCTATAATAATAGATACAGCTTTGTTTCATATAAAACCTATATTTTTAAATAGAAACTAGCTGTGAGTGTGGACTCCGCTCACTCCGTGGAAATTTCAGGATAAAACTACTCTATGTACTTTCCCAGGTCTCAAACTATATTCATATAAAATTTCATTTAAAACTATCCAGTTGTTCATAAATAGTGTTAACGAACCTAACTTATGGTTATGAATGTAAAATTATTATTTACATAGGTAGTTAAAGCAAAGTATGGGACAAACAAATAGTAGTCTCAAGGACAGAGATAAGATTACAATCATTGCTCACTAGGATCGCCCTTGTATCAAGCAACTAATAGGAGAAATTAGAATTTTTCACTGCTTGAAATGTCTGACACCACTGTTGGTTAATAGCATTAAATCAGTATCTAGGATAATAAATTAAAGGTATATTTGTACTTTAGAACAACAGTTTGATGAATAAATAAGAGCTCTGCTACTTACAACGTTATCAATAAAGGATATGTATAGTAGATATATACTATACATACCCTTTATTCTACTGCCACAGAATAAGTACAAGTACTTACTCGTAAATTCAGAAATCTTACTCAGAATAAAAATTCAAAGAATTAGCGCTATGGTTTAATTAAGCCGCATCAAAACTCCTCACCTCTTCGTTTAGATACCTAGACATCCTTTGCAACCCAATTTCATTCTTATTACTCTGGACAAACGATTTATGTAACTGAATTTTCCGCTCCGGGGTGGTCGCCGCACGCATAGTAATATAGGTATATTTTCGATACCTAAATGGGGAGTGACACAGGTCATACATCTGTATGTCTTTAGAGACATACAACAGATGTTTGCTGTAGATTTTGGCTCATCAAAAAGAAATTAAGCACTGAAAACATATCCCGCATAGCTTTTGTTAGCACAACAGTTATCTAATGATAACAACCAAAACCAGAGGCTTACCATTTAATGAATGTGTAGATATAATGACCATCAGTCCATGACTAATGATTAAGTATTCAATTCAATATCCTCTTTGTTTGTGTTTCTACAGGTGTATCTACTTTTGAAAGACATTTATTTTCCTGGTACCTTTCAGAACAAGTATGTAAATTAAGTTGAGAGAAATAATTAAAATTACTATGCCTGTCATACTTGTTCTTCTTTTTACAAGCTTTTATTTAACTTCCAATGTATCTTGTATGTATGTATGTATGTATGTATGTTTATTTAAGTCAAATCTTGTAACTCAATTTTAACCAGTTATAAATCAGATTGACTCCATAATACAATATTATGCGGTGCAGGAGCGGACATTTACGATTACCACACCTTTGGTTAATAGAAGAATCTTTACTTAATTACTTGCAGAACCCAAACACATATTCTTCTAAATAAATGATGGAGATTTAAGTGTATTTTCCCATCCAAATAGTAACGAAATGTGCAATAAGAATGTATTACTACTAAAACGCACTAGTCCGCCGCCATCAACAACACCCAACAAGCCTTATCAGGTCATTGAAATAGAAGAGGACTGAAGTAATTTATCAAAGAGCGAGGAGTTAAATGCGGAACTCAAAAAAATTAGCAAGGAACGGTTAGATCAACGCAAAATGATAACCTTGAAACAAATGTAAAAATCGAGATGGCCCTTTTCGAGAATGGAGGAACTCGTGGGCTACATTTATCACAAGTTTACGAGCAACTTTTGAGTATTCCACTCACCAGTGTTAAACCTTAAAGGATTTCTTTTTCGGCTGGCCTGCTGTGTTATGAAATTAGATCTCGTTTAGGTGATGTAACTTTGGATGCGTTGATCTTTTTTAAGAAAAATAACAATGAAAAATAGTTTTCAAAAAGACCAAATAGTTCCACTTTATCTGTTAACGTGTAGATTTTTGATTGTTATCCATTTGAATTTTATTTTATTTGCAATTTTATTGCAGCTAATAGTTCGTTCATATTTATCTCATGACGTTAATTATGCTCACTCTATGTCATAGACTGATTTTTACAAAATTTTAATAAATGTTAAGTTTTGCTATTACTAAAGGCTGATTGTCATTATTCTCATTCAATGAGAGACTGTTTCTTACTAATAGTTCCAGTCATGTGTGATTGTGTAAATTTTATTTTGTTATGATAAGTTAATAAGATTGTAGCTTAAGTTGATTCCTAATCCCATTGATCCCATTCAAAGACAGACTGATTTTATCTAGATAAGTATTAAAATTAAGTTTGTCTGTAGCTAAAAGCTAATTACAATTCAAATACATTTTTGTATGATTCTTATACGTGTAGTTTTATTCTTTAGGTCTTTATTATTTCAATTTATCGTTATTATATATCTTAATTATATTATATATATGGTTAAAAAAAAAATACCGAAACTCCCGGAAAATCCCAGTTCCAGCATAGTCCGGTACCGAAAATCCCGGTTCCTTGAAACAGCACCGGTTCTCTATACCCTATCATACACAGATCATAGGTCAACGGAAAGCGCTTTAAGTAAAATTTTATTTAAAATAATTTTAAACCTATGTTGAAGGTATGACAACCAAATATGTTTTTGATTGACATAGCACTGTGATACATACTAGACATGGCCTTGAGGTCTGATGACTCTTCCACTGTTTGTTTTGAAAATGAAATGGATGATTCTTAGTAATAGGCTTAACTTGACGACCTCCGTGGCATAGTGGTCACAATGCTAGTCCGCCACCCAGAGGCGTTCCCGGGTTCGATCCCCGGTCAGGGCAAGTTGGAAAATGGCCTTAATCATATTGTCCTGGGTCTTAGACGTTTATCTTTATATGTATTTGTTATTAAATATTGTATCGTTGAGTTAGTATCCCATAACACAAGTCTCGAACTTACTTTGGGGCTAGCTCATTCAGTGTAATTTGTCCCCATATATTTATATATTTATTTACATATTTTATCAAGGTTCATAAGCTTTTACACATTCTATTTATCGTAATTACCTGTAGGACACCCTAGCTCCTTGGATCCTCTTCCAAACCCTTTGATTACTTCGCCTTCTAGAAACAGAGGCAGAATAGGGCGTGACATTTTTGGAAGGTTTATTTTAACCGTGTTATTTAATATTCTGTTTAGCAGCATAAATATTTTGTTGGCATTTAGCTGTTCCTCTGACAAATATTTTACACTGAAAACAAGAATATTTTTTGTTAATTATGAAGTATGAAAACACAAAATAATTATATGAAGAAGTAAGTAAAAATAAAAGAAGTAAAAGAGAATATGTACATATGTACCTAAATTATTTTATTGTGTAGAAAAAGAGAAATCGAAATTTTCAAAACGTCAAAGCTGTCAAAGTAGTATTTAAATTCTCTTTGCTGTCAAACACACGCTCGTTATACTAAAGTACTCTATGACACGCATGACGCACACACTATTCTAATTTTGATGTACAAAAGTACTTTAGGGTCCTATCACACAGAGAGCGGTCACGCGGTCAAGCGGTCTGCGTTCGCGTTCCGCGTTCGAGCGTCCAATTGCTCACGAACCCCGCTGTTGAACGGTCGACGCGGTACCACTAGTATCACCATGATTTTTGACGATAGTTCATCGGAAGACGAATTATTGATTTTGTGGTCATTATCAGCATCAAGACGGAAAAGAAAATACTGGGTGCGCCCAGTAAATAAGGACAGAGAACATGATGGAGAATTTCATAGACTTTTTTCTAAATGGGTTAATGATGAAGAAATTTTTTATAATTCTTTTCGGATGACACTTGATTCCTTCAATGAACTGTATGACAAAATTAAACATGACTTAGATAAACAAGATACTAACTGGAGGAAAGCCATTTCAGCAAAAGAAAGATTGGTGGTATGTTTGAGGTAAGTTACTTTATTCCTTAAACAAATAATTGTATATTCTTAAGAATATTCATTATTATCATTATTAATTACTTCAGCAGCTTCTTCATAACACCGTCTAAGCTCAGAAAATTCAGATATATTTTGGTCTTGATTTACTTCATTTGACTGAACATGTTGTGTGTCATGTAATAAATCATCCATTTCGTGTGATGACAATTCAGGCAGATCTTGTAAGTTTTCAACATCTTGTACCATACTGTCTTCGGATAAATACATGTTAGTTGATGGTGAATTGACTGGAGTTATATTTATATTATCCTGGAGTTGCATTTCGTATTTTGCAAATAATGTTGCCATATCTAATTTGAGCATACTTTGCATGCGAGCTGGCATTTTTCTCATAGAAGTCGCATAACTTTGAAATAAATAATCAATATCATCAAGTTTTCTCTTGTTAAGTTTCTTCTCGTGTAAATATTTTAACAGTTGTTGTTGTGGATCTGAATCAGCTTTTTGTGTTACGTTTTTATTTTTGGCAGAATTTCTAGAGTAACTACTATTACTAGAACCGGGACGGGAGAGGTTTTCAGAGACAGAATTTCGCAAATCAACACTGTTACTTGGGCTTGATTGGTTGGTTGAGTCGACAGAATTTCGCAAATCAACACTGTTACTTGGGCTTGATTGGTTGGTTGAGTCAGAAACTTGTGAAGTGCTGTCTCTATTTCCACTGTTAATATTACTATCAGTTTCATTCAGAGCAATGGTGTCATCTAGAAAGCGAAGCTGATCTGCCCAAGGCCAATTTTTGTATTTTTTATATGCAGATCCAGAAGCAGTTTCTGTTGACTTTTTGAACTTCTTATAATTATCTCTTAAGCTTTTCCATTTAGTAGCCCATTGTTTACCTGTAAAAATATATGCACGATCAATTCGGATTTGCACATTTATAACAAACTTATTAATAATATTTCATAAAATATATTAATAATATTTTTTGTACTTGTTTCAGGTATCTTGCCACTGGAGATTACTCATCCACAATAGGCAATTCATATTGTATGGGAAAATCTACTGTTACAACAATAATCAAGGAAACATGTAGTGCAATTTGGAAAAATCTACAGCCAACATACATGCCATTCCCGTCTGAAGAAATGTGGAAGCAGTCTGTCATCGGATTTCATGAAAGATGGAGATTTCCAAATTGTCTAGGCAGTATAGATGGCAAACATGTAACAATAAAATGCCCATCCAACACGGGGTCTTTGCATTATTGTCATAAACAAAAATTCTCAACAGTATTGCTGGCAGTGGTTGACTCTGATTATAAATTTATTATGATTGACGTAGGCAGTTATGGCAAAGACAGTGACAGCACTATTTTTCAAAATTCTGTCTTTTACAAGAAGTTGATTGACAATGAGCTTAATATACCACCACCAAAGCCATTGCCAGGGATGGAAGTACCTGTGCCTCACATATTTCTTGGAGATGGTGGTTTCAAGTTAGAAAATTTTTTAATGAGACCATTTCCTACTGACATAGTAATTAGAGACCATAGAAAAGCAAATTACAATCGCAGACTTTGTGGTGCACGGCGTATAGTAGAGAGTGCATTCGGAATATTGGCTCAGAAATGGAGGGTTTTTATGAATGAAATTGAACTAAACACAGAAACAACAAACGAAGTAATAAAAGCTGCGTGTTGCTTACACAACTACCTCAGAATTAAGGGGGACAACAAAGTGGTAGATGAGGATATGATTCGTCGTTACTATATTAATGCCCGATCTTTTAATGATTTCGCACCAAATGCCCAGAGAAGTAATATGACAGCATATGAAGTTCGTGAACATTTTATTTCATATTTTAATTAACATTAATATAGTAAAGATCGGATATTCTAGTGCATATTTACGTAAACTTCGAGGAAGTGCGTAACATTGAGGGGCCATACCACTTTTTACCTAATATTCACATAAACAAATCCAATTTAGTTTTATATTACGTAACTAATACAAAACATTTTAATTTGACATAATTTTAGTACGGAACTCAAAAAAAATAAAATATTCTTCCAATAATATAATTTGTACCTAAGTTGAAGTTTAGGTAAGTATGCACTGGAATACCCGATCTCTGATAATAAGTGCCAAACTGCTTCATTATGTACCTACCCACAAATTGTAGGTATTTATGTATGTATCATAAATATGGTATTACAAGAAGTATAATATGCATTACAGTCTCTTCAGTGTTGGCAGCTATTTTTTTTCATTCATAACTTTAATAATCTGTGGACCGACTTTCATTGTTGACTGGAATAACGATGTAATAAAAATATATATTGTGACTGAGGTTTTATTTTTATTCTTCATAACCTAGCTAGTAAAAATACATTTCTATATTCCTTAAAAAATGTAGTTTCTGAACGAGTGGCAAAAAATACATGTTCCCCAAAACACTATTTTATGACTTACCATTTTCATTTCCCATTTCTCTGGCAATTTCCAACCATGCTTCGGCTACTATTCCTCGGTTTTTGTAATGGTTATCCTTCGCATCGTATAAAAAACGCTTTTCACGTACTAACATAATTAGCTTTTCGGTCTCCATCTTCTTTCCAATTTGGTCGCCGAAACAGCAGTGAACGCGCGAACGCGTGCGTTCCACTTGACCGACGCGGTCAGAATGCCTCCTGTGTGAGTATATCTATGTAACGTAATATAATACAAAGAACGCAAAACTGACCGCTTGAACGCTTGACCGCGTGACCGCTCTCTGTCTGATAAAACCCTTAGTCAGTGCAATGGTTTCCAACGTCCTAGTACAAAATCGGTATATCTGTCCCCGTGATCTAAGATCTGTCTAATACAATCGGTATATGTGAAGCGCGTTGAGTAAAGATTAAGCCAAGCGCAGGATCAAATGTTATGGCTAGGCGCATGGGCGTACCCAGCTTCTGACCCAGGGAGGGGCAAGTCAGATTTTTTTAGGTCAGATCGTCTGCGCTTGTTTTGTCATACACACGTTACAAAAGGACACGTATATGAAACATAAGGTAAATGTAGTGTGTAGGGCAAGCACCCGTAAGAGATCCTGCTTTATAGGTAGTTAAAAAAATAAACGTAAATGTAAATATGCATTTTTATTTGATAATTGTTTGATTCGACTTCTACTTTAAAAGTAACTTTCGAGGATCTTCAGCAAAATGGTTTATTACGTCTTCGGTAAAAGAATCGCCCATACTGTTTACAAGATTTTTATGTACACTGAGCATACAAAGTCCCTGTGTTCGATCATTGTTGATCTCAGTCACGTTTTAACGCGTCTGATATAGACACTAAACTATACCGAATTAATATTTTAGTCACCTACGTTATGCTTAGCTCCTTCAAAACAATAAAATGTCAACCTCTCATTCCCTAACTGGCCCCATGGGTCCGGACTCTGGTCGACACAAACGAACCTCAACCTTTTTGTTTTGACATAAAATTCAGTTTATCAGGCATTTTTGACCTTGGCGTTTGACCACGCATTTAGCAAACGCCATAATCGCTAGCCGCCGCCGTGGCCAGCGGTCTTGAACGTCAAAGTGCGAAATCGGTATAGCTGCCTACTAAAATCGGTACATTTGTATCCAAAATCGGTATATGACAAAGAAAATACAATATTCCGTCAAATTAGTTTATTTATCAAAAAATATAAATAGAGTTGCCAACTTAAAGTGTGAAATCGGAAAAAAAAACGGGAATATGGTCAAAAAAATCGTTGCATTTCGATAAAAACCAGCCAAGTGACAGTCGGACTCGCGCACTGAGGATTCCGTGCAACCTGAGTATTAGATATGAATTTCAATTTAATACCTCTACGCGTTCATGAGGGATAGTATTGAGTTTAAAATTATTAAAAGTATTTTTATTATATGATGTAACTAAAAATTTACGGGTTTTAAAATTTTTCCTTTATCTGTGCTATAAGACGTTGCTTAGTACCAAATTTTAATTTCACGGGAAGTACCCTGTAGGATACACTCGCAAGGGATTCAACCCTTGCGAGTGTCAGAAAATTTGCGGCATAAACGGCTGTATCTTTTGACTGCGTTGGCTTAGAAGTTTGATTTTTTCACAGCTCCAAGGGACTAGACTTGAGTATTTGGTACAAATTCCAGCTTGATACCTATACGCGTTTCTGAGAAAAAAGTCTTGACACACAGAGATACGGACGGACGGACAACAAAGTGATCTTAAATGGGATCCGTTTTTTCTTTTCGAGGTACGGAACCCTAAAAAATCGGGAAAATTTTCATGTATTCTCTGAAATCATAGAGAAAAATCGTTGCATTTCGGTAGGATAGAGTCCATATCGGTAAAAATACCGAAAAAAAATGGAGCCGTCACGGGACGCCTGGTAGATGTGAAACATCGACGTTATTTCGTAAAAGTAGTATGCAGAAAAGAACAGATTGTGGTAGGAACTAAAAATGTCAATGAGTACTGTAATAAACAGAGTATACATTATAGGTATCCGAGCTCAGTGGAGCGAAAGAGATGGCTTAACGCCGGATCGAGTGAGAGAGAAACGCACAGTCGACTGCGCGTGGCGACGCGTCGCCACGCCAGAAATCGGTCTCACGTGCGCCTATAGATGTTTCACATCAAAAATTGGGAGTTTTTGGCGGGAAGTCAGGGGGTTCAGTTGGACTGTTCGGAAATTGTTTTGCAAATTGATTCGAATGGAATTTATAATAGATTTGAAATTGGTTTAGTTGGGTGTTATAAATGCTCATGCTCATTTACAATATGAGAAATGTTAAAAGTGGACAGTTATAATGCGGCTGTAGTGACTATGGTGGGCGTCTTTATACGCCGCCCGCCACTTAATTGGCTATGAAAACTAGTGGACTCTTTGTCGCTAGAAGCCTTTAAAGCAATCAGAGGACGTACACCAACTTTGGATTGTAAAGTTAGGGTTAGGATTAGGAATAAAGAAGTAAAAAAATAAAGATGGGCTCTAAAGGACTAGTATCCAGAACCGTAAAAAAATAAAATAAATAGAAAAAGCAATTTCCAGGGGGGGGGGGCAGCTGCCCTCCCCTGCCCCCCCCTGGGTACGTCCATGGCTAGGCGTAAGCTATGTACACAGGAAGGAAGGAAAAGAAGGAGATCACTATTTACAGTTTATTTATGTACACTTCACACTAGCACAAACAAATGTTATATATACAGAAGGTGAATAATGTTATCGGAGTTATGGATAAATGATGCTCTCCAAAAGTATTTACAATTCCCTATTAAAATTTATTTATTACAGGAAAATTTTAAAACAAAAAGCGAGAGCAAAAAATAGTTACTCGACTAGCCGCCGCACGTCAGGCGTGGCGACACCGTCTTCATAAAAACGGTTGATGGCCACGCATGCGCGCAGCGGTCTTTCATAAATGACATTATATTTATATACATGTAAAAGAATGTATGTCCGCTTGTATGTTGCGTTTCATGAAAATTTACAATATTTACAACTTATTCATACGAAATATATGTACATACAAAATACAAGTATAAAAGGAGTGGCAGTGCAGGCCACATCACCCCCCTCCAGAGACCGTCAAGGGCGATAATAGATGCCTAGGAAACCGTACAACACGACCTGAACGTGTCCGTACGATATGATTTCTTTGGGGTTCAGGGAGTGTATCGTGAGGTAATGACGGCATAACTGGGGTGTGTGTACGTGTGTTAGAATGTGATGGGGTGGCATGTGTGGTGTTTGTGTCACAAAGTATGTAGGCCGGCTTAATGCGGTCTGTCGATACCGTAACCGAGTTACCACGAATTAATATTTTGAAATTCTTGTCCCCTCTCTCTAACACTTCGTGAGGTCCAGAATATGCAGGAGTAAGAGACCCACGAACAGTGTCATCACGTATAAATACATGTGTAGCAGTTGCAAGGTCCTTGAAGATGAAAACCGATTGCTTGCCGTGTCGAGAAGCTGGTGTAGGTCTAATATTACCTACAAACGACCTAAGACGTGACAAGTAATCAGTTAAGTCAGTGGAATCTTCTTTACTAGGATGGAAAAATTCACCAGGGAGTTTCAAAGGTTCGCCATAGGTGAGTTCAGCTGTCGAAGATGAAAGGTCTTCCTTAAAAGAGCTCCTGATACCTACTAAAACTAGAGGAAGTGAATCGACCCAATTTGAGCTGGAATGACAGACAATCGCAGCTTTTAACTGCCGATGGAACCTCTCGATAAGGCCATTACAAGACGGATGGTAGGCCGTTGTACGTTTGTGTTGAAAGCCTACCAGATGAGAGAGACTTTTGAATAAGGCAGACTCAAATTGGCTGCCCCTATCGGTGACAATACTAATAGGACAGCCAAACCTAGAAATCCAACCATGTAGTAAGGCCTTAGCAACGACTTCAGCAGTGATTTCTTGGAGTGGTATTACCTCAGGCCATCGCGTGAATCTGTCAATAGCTGTGAGGCAGTACCTATAACCTTGGCATAAAGGAAGTGGGCCAATCAGATCTATGTGAATGTGGGCAAACCTTGCACTCGGAAGATGGAAAGAACCTAATGGAGATGAGACGTGTCGAGTGACCTTTGATCGCTGACAAGCAAGGCAACTTTTGGTCCATTCTCGGCAGTCTTTTCTGATTCCTGGCCACACATATCGATCCGTGACAAATTTTAGGGAAGCATTCACCCCTGGATGACTAAGGGAATGCAGACAGTCAAATACCTCCCGACGATATATCTTCGGGACGTAAGGTCTCACGTTCCCGTCTCTTTCTTCACAATATAAATCTACCCGAACATCTGGCAGCTTCATCTTCTTCAGACGCAATGACGTGGTGTTTTCAAGGAGAAGTCGCAGTTCAGGATCTGAAGTTTGAGCGTCCGCTAATTGATTCAGATCAACAGGCTGTACGATCTCTTCAATCCTCGAAAGGGTATCGGCCACGACGTTGTCCTTACCTGCTATGTGCCGGATGTCAGTCGTAAATAGGGATATAAAATCCAAGTGTCGAAACGGACGAGGTGAGCAGTTCTCTTTTCGTGAATGGAACGCGAATGATAGGGGTTTATGGTCGGTATATACTATGAAGTCTCTAGCTTCGACCATATGCCGGAAGTATTTGATTGCTTCATAAATCGCTAGTAATTCGCGATCATAGGGAGAATACTTCTTCTGCGCTGGACTCAGCTTTCTAGAGAAGAAAGCGAGAGGCTGCCATCCTTGGTCCTCCTTGAATTGCTGCAGCGCTGCTCCAATAGCGTTGTCGGACGCGTCTATCACGACTGCAAGTTTGGCGTTGCAATCTGGGTGTGCAAGAAGGGCTGCCTGGCATAGACCTTTCTTACAGTTTTCAAAGGCTTCGCTCTCTATTGATGAAAAATCCGAACGGCGTTGAAATGGCTGTTTTGTGAATATCGTCTGCGTTAACTGGGATTTGATGATACGCCTTCGTCAGGTCGATAGTGGTGAAAATCTTGCATCCTGAAAGGCTGTGAGAGAAGTCCTGGATGTGGCGTATTGGATACCTGTCCGGAACAGTCCTCGCATTAAGCAGTCTATAGTCCCCGCAGGGACGCCAACCATTGTTCTTTTTAGGAACAAGATGAAGAGGAGAGGCCCAGGAAGACTCTGAGGGTCTGGCTATGCCATTCTGCAGCATAGATGCAAACTCCTCTTTAGCTATTTTTAATTTGTCTGGGGCTAATCTTCGGGGTGTACAATAAACAGGCGGGCCGGGTGTAATGCGTATGTGGTGTACTGTATTGTGTTTAGGTGTGTGGTGTGTACAGTGTGGGCGTGTGATGTCAGGAAATTGTCGTAATATGTAAAGGTAATCGGACTCACCAGTTACGGATTTGACCGAAGAAATGATATCCGACGGTCGTGCAAGCGAAGCCACAGTCGACAGACTAGTGCTATTGTCGATTAGTCGCTGGTTCCTGCAATCTACCATCAAATTATAAAACGACAAAAAATGAACACCTAAAATCGGCTTCGTTACATCGGCAACAATAAATGACCAAGCAAAGTCACGACGCAAGTCTAGGTTTAATACCAAGTTTACGTGCCCGTAAGTTGCTATAGTCGTGCCGTTAGCCGCACACAAATCATAATCAGTACGAGCCCGGCGCTCTTTACAATAAATACGGGGAAATACACAAAGATCACTTCCCGTGTCTACCAAAAACTGCAATTTAGTCTTTTTGTCCGTCACAAACAAGCGACCACTATTGACGCAATCGTCGGCCGCCATTACCGATTGCTCGTTGCGTTTAAAAAAAAAGAACAATCAGAATATAGTCTGCGGGACTATCACCGATGTCTATAGTCAGTCTGGAACTAAGATCGAACCTAAGATGTAAAGATAACTCATTCTCACAAATATGTACTTTTAAAAAGTGCAATAGGGATAGGGATAATTTGATCTAGTCTTTTTATGGTCTATCGGCTTACATGAAAAGTGAGGGGGCTGTTTACAAACAAATCTTTTCGTTTTGGTTCAGTTGGTTTGGCTGTTACTCATTTTGAAGTTTTCTTATTAAATAACAAAATAAGTCCCTATTTAGTTTAGTCCAAGTTTAGTCCAGTGGTTTTCTATTTAGTTTGTAGTAGTCTCGTGTTTTTCTTTGTACAAGTATATTGCAGCGGCCGCGATCGCCCTGACGTCCATGTTTATAAATTGACCAACGCAGAATGAAACAAGCCAACGTGTGAACAGTACCACGAAAATCAGCCGAGTGCACTCGCCGAGCGCGTTTGGCCAACGTGTACTGGAGCCTTAACATGAGTTACAAGTACTTACAAGCAAGATATTTACATTTCATTTCATCCAATCATGTTTTACCATCACAGGGGTATGCCAGTTGTCAGAACGGCTTTCTATCATCATATAATGGTTCGGCCGCACTTGTTGAGCCTATCGTCCCGAAGCAATTTGCGGCGAATCTTCGTACGTTCTGTACACTAAAAAGTTATCGCGATAATGAGCTGGTCACACGAGCGGCTTCGTTATTTTTCACGAACTATCTGGCAATAATCCAAGAGGCGTCATCTACGTGTTTTTAATATGGACGACGACTTTCTTTTCTTTAACATGTGTGCTAACAATTACCTAAAAAGAAACCTAGAAAGAAAAAGCTAAAAATTTTAAAACTATTTTATTGTACCACTCCATTTTTACGCCTTAACAACCGTGGCATCGTCGCACAGCACGCGTCCGAACAAGTTGAAAACAAACGTCAAAATGAACAACGCAAGTGCGACCACGCAGAGCGAATTGTTAGCGTGCATAAATCCTTTGATGTATCGCCACCTGCGCGATAGCTAACACGAAGTCCAAATATTCGGGGCGATACCCGATAACGGCCGGTCACATTTGCGTGTATCGTGTAATAGCACGAAGCTTCGTGACGATAGGCGCAGGTCCAGACCAAACATAACACAATACAAGAAAAATATACCACTCATAATAAATCCATCAATCTACCATAATATATTCAATACTCTTGAATCAAAGTCAATACAATTTATCAGATAAAAAACTCTTTTACACTATAATAACAATTTTCAGTCAACAATAAATTAAGTTTATTCTTAAATAAATTTAAATTTAATATATTATAAAAAAATAAACTAACAGTCTACTCAATACATAAAATAAATTAACTCAGTCACTCGTCAAACGACTTCTTTTCCGTGAACTTATAACATCGAGTTGTAGGACTCAAGGGTATTTCCCAAAATATATTCCTCCATATTTACTTACTTGTGGGATTCCCCGTAACGTAAAACATACTCAAATGAAAATGATTGCCAACTTAGAAGTGAAAAATCGATAAAAAGACGAGAAAATTTCCAAAACATCATTGTGTTTCGGCAATTTGGTAGAAACTACCGGAATGCAATGATTTTTTGGAAATTTTCCCGTCAGAAGTCAGTAAAAATAAGCCGGGAAAATTTCCAAGTATTCTCTAAAATCGTGGAAAATTGTTTCATTTCGGTAGGACAGAGCCTATATCGGTAGAAATACCGAAAAATCGGTAAGTTCGAGACCACTGAGTAAGTGGAACCATGAAAAATAGCACTCCTGTGGTGCCATTTTTCAAACGCGGAGTCACCTAAACGAATGGTATTTCCATACAAAAAACCGTACGTTTAGTGACTCCGCATTTGAAAAATCGCACCACAGGAGTGCTATTTTTCATTTAACGACTCACTGAAACACAAAACGTGTATTTTTGCTCGTGTCGTGTCAACTAAAAACGTATTGCTTTACGCAGAAAACATCTAAAATATGTCTATAGTTTTCTAAGAATTTCACTCTGAATATAAATACAGCATGAACCGGAAGCATTCTCCATGAAAGGTTTCTTTGACATATTCTACGCCATAAATATCAAAATTACGAGTGGTCGAGTCGAACTCGAGTCGAAAGTGTGATGTCTCACTCCTTGCAAATCCTGCGCATGACAAGTGACTTTAAAAATGCGTCCCATCTCCCATGACGGATATTGGAGTGAAAATAAGGTTTATTTTATATTTCCTTGATAAGTTGATACTATATTTTTACAATATTTTCTAGCTTGGCAACACCAAACAAATTCCCAACACTGATTCAACCAATCATTCATCATTCGTTCATTTCATGCACTGGAAAACTAAAAGCACTTCACCACTACTACCATATTTTGGTTTTCTGAATCGTAATTTATTAGCTATTCTTAATAATTTTTGTGTTGTTTATTATGAAATTAATAAATGGAACACGCACGAACTGTTGTTAAATAAATCGTATTGGTGACAATAAACAAAATGGATTAAGATTGAACCTGGAATTGAAACGTACTCCATGTTGGTTGTGGAATGTACAATTCATCCATCCATTGTGTCAAGCAAATGAGTTAAGACAATAATGACGATGTTTAAGTTGTAAAATGACGGAAAAGGGATTCGAGGGTGAACAATCAGCATCCTCGTGGGACATCCCTGGTCCGTCGTCACTAGCAGCTATCTTGGATACAGTATTTACATCTTCAGCATCTGACAACCCTCCAAGAAATGGTAAATATTTCCAACTTCTATTTTTACTCATATAAATCTTCATACGTAACTATTTATAATTTGGTATTTCTTTATGATTCTCAAAAAATATTTTTACAGCCAGGGATGTTACGAATGTCAAATATTATACATTCGCGAACACAAATGCGAATGTGAATTTTTAGGCTGCGAATGTGAATTTTTAGGCTGCGAATGTGCGAATGCGAATGTAGACATGCTTTCGTTCAACGAGCATAGGCACGGGCACACGCGTGTGAACGGGCTGCTTGTCAAGTGCTTGTGCTCGTGCGCGTGCTCGCGCTCGTCGTTGAACGGACAGAGTGTCGGTTTCTTGGCAAAGTTCAAAGGATGAATGTGCTCGCGCCCGTAGTCTGTTCACACGCACGCGAATACTTTAGTATCTTGTGCGCCTTCGTAGCGATTGGTAGTGTAGCAACTAGCGAATATCTTTCTAATTTGTGGTTAGAGGATTTATTTAAATTTGTCAAAAGTTAAATAATGTCAGATTCGTCAAATGACCAAGTTTTAACCTTCCTGGATTTATATCAGGGAGAGCCAGTGATATGGGACCTGAACCACCCGTATCATAAAGATAAAAAAAATATGGGATGTTGAGCGCCAAATTGGTATTACTCATAAATTTTAAGAATTAAATTCTAACAAGGATATACTTATGGGTACTTTTAGACGCCCCTTAAAAAAGTAATGGCAGTCTTGCCTACGCTCATTTTGTTCTTTTTTTTTTCAATATAAAATATGATAAACCAAAAGTGATGGCCGCCACAATATTGATATCCATGGTGTAGGGTAAGCAGTGTGAACAGTTTGCTCGGCCCGTAAGCATGCAGGGGATTGCTTGCCGTGCAGCTTCTCGGGCTGCTCGCCGTGAGTGTGAATGTGACATCAAAGGATGAATGTGCTCGCGC
The DNA here is from genome assembly GCA_943193695.1 of Acrobasis suavella. Lineage (NCBI taxonomy): Eukaryota > Metazoa > Arthropoda > Insecta > Lepidoptera > Pyralidae > Acrobasis > Acrobasis suavella. The sequence continues at coordinate 41,301,173 of OW971928.1, forward strand.
CCTTGGCCTGTTCACACACGCGCGATTAGTATCTAGTGCGCCTTCGTAGCGATTGGTAGTGTGGTAGTGTAGCAACTAGCAAATAATTTCTAATTTGTGTGTAGAGGATTCATTTAGGTTACTTGAAAGTTCAATAATGTCAGATTGGTCAAACAAGTAAACAACTAAGTTGTAGCTTTCTAGGAGTTATAATATGGAGAGCCAGTGATATGGCACTTGAATCACCAACATTATAAAAAAAAAATTATGCATGGCATGAGTGCCAAATTGGTATCTGTACATATAATAAGCACAGTAAAAAAATGTGCCTATACATTGAAATTTATACCAAAAAAAAATTGGGTCAATGGAGACATAGTAATGGAGTAAGAATTTAAAAAAAATGTCTGTCTGTTTGTTTGTTTGTAAAGGCTAATCTCCAGAAATACTGGACAGATTCGAATAAAACTTTTTTTGTTATATAGCTGTTAAGCCTGAGCAACATATGAGTTAAAATTGTATTTGGAAAATGGAACACATGATGCAGAACTATAATGGTAGCTAAACTATAAGAAATATAAAATGCCGCCTTAGCAAAAGTTGTTTAGCCTGATGAGCATTTTTGTTGAGGTATAATAAAACCGCCAAGTGGGAGTCGTACGCGCGCACTAAGTCTACATCTATGAAACATCACGTTTGTAGTATGTGAGCCCCCTTAAATATTTATTTTATTCTGTATTTAGTATGTTTTTATTTAGCGGCAACAGAAATTCGTCATCTATTAAAAAATTTCAACTGTCTAGCTATAATGGTTTATGAGATACAGCCTGGTGACAGACAGACAGACAGACGGACGGCGGAGTCTTAGTGATAGGGTCTCGTTTTTACCCTTTGGGCACAGAACCCTAAATCGAGGATTTGGAACACCTGATGCAGAACCAAGTTAAATTTATTTGCATAAAAATTTGTTTACCAAAAGAGATGATCATCTGATGTGGAAATCTAAGATATCAGGTAATAACATAAGCTGGGACCAACTTCACATGGTGAAGGCGGTAAAAGTATGGGCCTAATTTTTTATATCGACTTGCCTAAACTGGCTAAACCTCATTTGCTGTCTAATCGTTTAGGATGAATGCACAATGGCCAACAAAAAGGCAGTGGAAGCTGTAGATAGAATGTTGCGAGACATTCGTCGAAATGACAGACCAATGGGCAATGTCACATTTTTGCTATCGGGAGATTTTCGTCAAACCCTTCCAGTTATAAGTAGCTCTAAGGCAGATGAGATTAACTCCTCATTCTTGTCTGTTGCCTTGAATACAAAAGCTCAGATTGACAATAAATATGAGAGCCTAGCTTGGCGGTAGTTCACATGCTTAAAAGTTTTCAACAATATTATTAATAGTTGGGGCAGGTCTCCTCAGATAGTGTAATTAATCAGTATGACGCTACCAATTATCCAGTTGAGTTTCTAAATTCCCTAGCAGCAAATGGACTTTCGGCTCACAAAATAAGACTTAAGGTGAACGCACATTTATCCGAGCCGAACGAAACGAATTTTAGGATTCTTTATATGAAATCCTAAGAAATCTCGCACACCTGACCGCGTCGAATCGTCCGAATTAGGTAGAAACGCAGAATTCAAAAGAAACAAAATTCGGCGTTCACCTTTAAGGTGAACGAACATTCCCATCACCTGCGCCGAATTTGGTGTCGTCATCCGAATTAGTCTAGAAATTCTGTGTTTCCTCCAGATTCAGACGATTCGACGTGGTCAGGTGTGCGAGGTTTCATAGGATTTCATATAAAGAATTCTAAAATTCGTTTCGTTCGGCTCGTTCGACGCGTTTGGTTCGGATATGTTTGCGTCCTTTAATTCCGGAGTGCCGATGCTGGTTTGAATTTGACTACACCAAAACTGTAACGGAACCTGACTTAAAGTCAATGCTTTGCAGCGAAATATAGTTGAAGCTGAGATTCTCACTGTGAGTGGTGCCAGTGAAACTATTTATTCCGCATATACCTCTCATCCCCAACAATTTTCCTTTTGAACATACAAAGTTCCCTGTGTCCACTTGCTTTGCTATGAAAATAAATAAGTCACAGTGTCAGACGCTTAAAGCTGCTGGTGTCGAACTAAGTACTTGTTTTTCGCATGGCGAACTTTATGTGGCTTTCTTTAGGGTTAGTAATGCTTCAGGTCTTTTCATATTGGCTCCCAAAGGAAAGATTCCCAACATAATTTATAAAGAACATTTTTAAACTTTGTTTACAATATGAATAAAATAAATGAAAAAAACATTGAGTTTTAACATGTAACACTGCTACAATTACTTTCTTATGTATCAACATTAGTTTGTATTTATATTAATACGCCGGAGTCATTCCACGCGAACGCAGTTGCGGGCATCAGCTAATCAAAACAGGATAAACTAAAGAGTACTTTTAGGCGCCACTTAAAAAAAAAACAGGAGTCTTGCCTACGTTAAATTATTTTGTTTCTTTTTTTAATAAAATATGTGAAATCAAATGTGATGGCCACCACAATATCGATGTCATCGGTGACCGCCATGCTTGCACTGGCGACTGGCCGCGCGTGTGAACAGTTTACTCGGCCCGCCTGCGCGCGGCAGGCTGCTTGCCTTGCAGCTCGCCGGGCTGCTTCCCGGACTGAATGCCGCGCGTGTGAACGCGACATCAAGTATTACAAAAAACATAAGGTCAATGTGGCCAAAACCGTTATACTTTTTTGCAAGTTCACTTTAATTGAACTTTTGTACATGTTTATTTATATATGTTTATTTTTTACAGATCTGATTAAAGAAATCGGTTAAAATTTCATTGGCTATTGGGATTTTATCATTAAAGTAAATAACCCATAGTGCATATTTAAATAAAATACGTTTTTAAAGATGTTGATAGACGGCTTTTCCCGCTAAAGTAGAGCCAAACCATCTAGTATAAAATTCTGTACGAAATAGACAGTATTATCAAAAATGCGTCATACAATCATATTATAATGCTGACCGAGTTTCTTCCTCACAGTCCTGCATATATTTAAATGAGCTTGTATTAGAAAATAAAAAAATCGGGGCTTAACTTCAGAAGCGATTAACATTTTTAGGAAGTTCGGTGGTGCTTTCGCAAGTAAAGCGACAGTGTGGGATTTTGCCGTGTTTGCGGGCAGCGACATTCCATAAGCCTGTTGATTTCGGCCAGTAAGCACACAGGCTTTTGTATTTATAATGCGCACTCCAAACCCCAGAGCGTTTCGGCCGGTTTCCCTACAGGCAATTGGAGTAAGTATTAATTGAGATTACAAACACATGTTGATTTCGGCCAGAAAGCACACAGGCTTTTGTAGTTGAAACACACACTACATACCCGTGCCCGTTTTGTTTCGGCCGGTCCGACGGCCGAACCCCACATGTTATTGGAGTAAGTAAATATGAATCAAGTGAGTACAAATGCACGTTGATTTCGGCCAGGAACCCCTAGCTTCACACTCCATAGCCCAGAGTATTTCGGCCGGGCCGATCCCTACGGGTTAGTAGAGCAGAAAAATAGCGGTAATGCGACCACAAAACCCCGAGTAGCTCCTCCAGTTCAAACTGGACATTGTAGCTGTTTTACTTTAATACTCGGAGCTTTTCGGTGCCCGTTCGGTCATTAGTAAAAAGCAAGCGAAACACGTAGGCACAATATAACTATATTATAACATCGACGGCACGTGCTTGAATTGGTTTTTTTAGTGATTGATTACTATTACACTTCAAAGCGAGTTTATTGTTATCGTAAGTTTTATTCGTAAAAATGAGTGAGGAAACTGTGAATGTTATCAGTTGTATGAAAGATTTTAAAATTACTTCCTTTAAGGATCTTACGAACGAGTCATACATAAACAATGTAAAGAATTATGTGGGGAATCGTGGACGGCGCCGAAAAAAAACCTATAATTTTTTTTAAGGTATTTTGAGAGTGGAATGTCCCCAGTGGCCTGGAGTCGCAAGATACAAAATTCTTTGTATTATTAGGGATACAAAATTCTTTCTGTTTTATACTATCATTAGGGATAGAGACGTCATAGTATGTATGTATCTGCGTGGGAAGAAAAACAGCTAGTACATTCTAAGTTTTTTGTTTTCTCCCAGGCCAGTTTGGAAGAGATAATGTTAAAAAGTAATTATTACAAGCTTTTAACTATAACAATTACCTAAAAAGGTTAAAGTACTTATCAACACGAATCGATTGAGCTCAAACTCGGTGGAGTTATGTTTTGACATTGGATGACATTTTTTGGCTTCGCCGTAATTTGGTAAAAAACAAATAACAACAAATTATCTCACAGTCGGGTTTTTTTTAAATAATTACCTATGATGTTTGATTATATGTGTATATAACAACTGATTATATTATTTATATATTTATACTACGAAATATTTTTTAGCTGTATCCAGCATAACTTTAATAAACTTCGCGTAAATTAGTTTAACAGGATTTAAAAAACTTATAAGATCTACCAATAAAATCCAAAACCTTCCTGGCCGAAATGGACAGGCACATGTAATCTCATTTAATCCTGTTTACTTTTTCCAATACCCTGTAAGGCTCGGCCCGGCCGATACGCTCTGCTTCCTGGCCGAAATCAGCATGCATTTGTAACCTCACTTCATTGTTAATACTTACTCCAATTGCCTGTAGGGAATCCGGCCGAAACGCTCTGGGGTTTGGAGTGCGAATTTTAACTACAAAGGCCTGTGTGCTTCCTGGCGGAAATCAAAAGGCTTATGGAATGTCGCGACTTCGATGATAAATAATTTTTAGGTACTACTAATGAATTAATAGAATGTCTAAAAGTTTACTTAGAATTAGTTAAAAATTTTCTATCAGTAAGTTGACTGGACCACTTTTAACGTCTTGTAATTCCCAAGGGAAAAATTATTACGTATATTCGATTTCATTTTTGAAAGGTAGACAAAAGGTAGCTTTTTAGCCAAATTTAGTGTAATGGCGTCTTGGTACTGAATAGTGGCGCGGCCAGGTAAAAATAGTATCACACGTAAAACTTTTATGAGCGTCCATTAACGTCAGCGAATTAATAGCGAATTCATTATTAATTAAGCAAAATAATTGATCAAAACAATAATTACTATTGATTTTGTAAACTGTTACAGCGAATAATTGCAATTTATTAATTTTCCTCAAAGGTTTTTTGCAATTTATTGATTTTGTGCAACACTTAAGACTTTAAAAATTGTAATTTTTATTCAGAGTTACAGATAATAAATTGGCGTTCAATGTTATTTATAATTACGGTTACGATTTATAAACATATGGTCGGTGTGGTTTTATCAAACTAATGAGTGATTAATGTGATTATTTATTTAAATTAACATTCAAATGGCGATGCCTGCCATATTGCCTTGTTTGATGAAGGCACATACAATTTATTAAATAAATAATGCATTTGAGCAAGATTCTAACTATTATAATGGTTCTAAAAGTAGTTAGTAAGTAGCTTATTAATGTAGTATTTTTGGGACAACAATTACGTTGTCACACATTGTTTTAATTTTATTGAATGGTGTGAAGTCGTATCATTCGCCATGTTGTTTTTCGTTCACTCAAGTGGATGGTAACGAAGTCATTTTTGAACACATTCCGTTGGAAGTGTTCAGGATGGCAACAAATGATCTTGTGAGTACTTGTTTTATTTTAATTGCCTTACTTGCTGTGCTTAGCTTTCTTCTTGCGACTGTTAAAAGTGCTTTTAATTATAATTTGTTAAGTGATTAAATTATAAGTGTTCCCTTGTTGTTCGACGTTTCATTGTCTTGCAATGTCTGTGATAATAGTCAGGCTTTTTAAAGTTCAAATGGGACTCTTGACACTTTGCAGTTTTGAGGTTATACATTTTTGACCTCATAACCTCATACCTCACACGCAATCACTTTTTATGTATGAAATCTCCATCTTTTATATTTAGTTTGAACTAAAAAGTAATGCTGATGTCGGCTCGGCAGGTATTAGAAATGGTGTGCTGTTCTTAGAACGGACCACAGACCACATAACCTGAAGACCACGCTTTCATGGACTTTATTACTAAAATGAAATCGCCAAAAGTTGGCGGGGTGCGGGGCAAGGTCCGATTATTTTTTATTGGCTCGCTCAAAGTCACGCCTAGATTGACGATAGCAGGTACATATCACCGGTAACTCCATAGTGATGGTGACTTTGTCTTGCTATCGATAAACACTATTGAGTTTACGATAAAATGGAAAAATATAAATAAATGTTTATTTCTATTATATAGTAACATCATCAGCAAAAAATAAGGTCGATGCACAAATACTAATTCTTGTTATAATATAATGTAAACACACGTGAAATAAAGTAATCGCAATCGTCTAAACACGGTTTGTGATTTTTTTGAACATAATCTTCATAGGTTTACCTATACCAGAGGTTCCCAAACTTATTTTGTCAGACGCCCACTTTAAAAAATCAGTTATTTTGTAGCGCTCCCCATTTTTTTCACCATAAAAACCTGAATCACATATTTGTCTTGCCTGTAGTTTAATTCAACCTATATTCTAAACGAGAGAGCAATAATAATACATACACCAGTACATTAGAGTATCTTTTATAAAAAATAACAATAATCAACATTGTTAATTTTAAATAAAAAAATAGCAATAATAATACAATTTTACAATAATAAAGAGTATTGGAAGTGGGGACCTCACCTGCGAAACTTTAAAACACGAAATTTTTTCAGTGTTTGATTCCTTTAACGATATAAATAGCGTTGTGAACGCATTAAAATAATAAATATTAATTACATTTTTAGTTTATATTTGTACAATAAAAAAGGATATAAATATGAACTAATAAATGGATGTTGTGTAGTAAGAGGATTTTAATTTCAGTGAAATTTAAAATATGAAATAGCTAAAGTTATAAATCACTCATTGCTTAAATTACATCAGCGCCCCCAACTTTATTCTGGGCCCGTTACCGCCCCCCTTAAAGCCTCCAGCGCCCACAAGGGGGCGTTATCGCCCACTTTGGGAAAGACTGACCTATACGAAGTTATGACGGACTAAATAAACTCACATTATATTTATCGGCAAGCGCACAGCGACAGACGACCTGAGCTAGGTTGCAAGAAAATTATGTAGCCGCTTCCAATCGATCGTTTTCAAAATACTTTGGGGAAACAATATTATATTTCCAAAATTTTATCACAGTTTTTCTATGTTATTATTAGTTCCCGGTGAAATGTAATGCCGTCTTTCATGAGACTGGAAGTTGCACTTGACGTTCGACATAGTTTCATAGTATAATACGGCATTTTAAATACTGTACTTAATTTTTCTTTAAAAGCACACACACTGTTTACCTATCGAATGTTAGTCGCAGAATAAAGAGGAAAAAGGGGGCGGGGCCGCTCATAGGTCATGATATAACCTAGGCATGGCGAGCGCCGGGCCTCGGCAAAGCGTGGTCTTGTAGGTTGAGTAGTCTGTGGAACGGACAGAAACTCGTGTGTCTGGTTTAGTCCCGCGGCCGGTTTTAGCCACATTGATATTATATTAATTAATTAATATTATTATCTAGGTGTAAAAAATCGCCATATTTCACTCTTCTTTCCCGGTGCCATAATGAAAAAAATTTATCCCAAAATAGTTAAAAAAATACAATAAACTATCCATCAAACGCCATCTAGCGTTTGCACATCAAACCTATCTAAGGATTGGTTCTGGCCTACCCTGTGGGTTTCGGAGGTCAGACGGCAGACTCTCTGTGAAATAACTCAATTTTTGACCAAAAAAAAAAAAACAACCGACATGAAGACGGAGGAAAACAACCGGAGGAGAACTTCCTTCCATATCTCCAAAGTTCTTCATCATATCTTCACCACATTAATATGGGACCAACTTGGTAGTAAAGGCTTTCAAATAAAAAAAAAATCATCAAAATCGGTCCACGGTTGACGAAGATATCGCGTAACATACATACAAAAAAAAATAACATACGGGTCAAATTGATAACCTGCTCCTTTTTTTGAAGTCGGTTAAAAAGCAGTAACCTCGTCAAATCACCTGGATTAGATAGGATGATGATGATGATGACAATAAACTATTTGTTTATCTTAATAAAGAATAACAGTAGACTGCAACTAAAAAATAAAAAAACAAACAAAGTAATCACAAAAAACTCACGTGATGTAAACGCTTCCTGTTGGTCGAAATAATCATGTTATGCGCGAATTATCGACACGCAGAGTTACGGCGGTGGCGCGGCGCGTCCCGTCAATGGGCATGTCATGACGAGCACACATTCGCATTCGCGTAACATTCGCATTGATTGATGCGAATGCGAATGTTTAAAACGATGCGAACGAATGCGAATGCGAAAATTCGTAACATCCCTAATTGGTACGAAAAAAGAAAACAAACATTTAAGAAAATATTCATTGTTGTTTTTATATTTCAGAAGAAATGGAGTGTGATGCTTTATTTGCTGAAAGTGATGATGATGTAGAAGTAATGCCTTCATCATCAGAAGCAGCTCCAATGACAAGAAATGAGACTCCGAAGCCAGTGTCCTCAAATTATGTGAACTCCACTACTCCTACTCAACCTTACGAAGTGAACGTGGCACCTCTGTCTCATCCAATACCGTCTCACACTCCTGTGCCAGAAGAATATCAACCTTTGCCTGACAGCTCCAGCTCACTGGGCTACGTGCTTGGAGACAACTCTGAAGGAGTGACAGTAAATGGTCAGAGAAGATATTCGGATGTAAATATCAGGTACCAACCAAAACCAGTCTCCTTGAGTCAAAGAGGATACTACTACCCTAACTACTCTCATTACTCTGCAGGAGTGAGGCCCACTCAAGACTACACATTTGCTCCATACCATTCTAATAATGTTATTGTTCTCAATGATGATTCAAATTATGCGCCTCATCCTCTGCCATATACAATACCACCTAACCAGCCACAAATAGAGGAAGGCAACCCATTGCCTGTTGGCTATGCGAGGTTATACCCCAATAACTATAATCAAATGCCTCCTGGGGAGATCAATGTTGTCGATGCTAATCAAGTTGCAAATAATTTGGAAAGGCCTAGTAGAAAGCTTAATATATCTCCCAGAAGGAGGCAATCAAAGGAGAATCAGACTAATACAAATTTAATAGAAGTAAGTTCTGAGGAAGAAGACAATGCAGGTGGGCCTAGAAAAAAACAATGTGATAATGGTGCTGGCAACCAACCAGCAGGCAGCAGTACAGCTGGCAGGGGGAACTATAGTCGCTCTACCAACGTGGCTCCGAGGGTTGACATTAAGAGGGAACCAAGTGATCAAGCAGATGTGGCTACTCAATCTGGTGGTGATGCTAACACTGGTGACTTCCTGCAAGCCGGTCACAATCGCAGCAACCAACAGCGAGTTGGTCAGAACTGTGTGCACTTACAGCCCTCTCATCAGAACTGTCCACAGAATGTGCCAGTTGTACAAATTAAACAAGAGAGTACCGTATGTCCTTCTCATAACCAAGGTTGTGCTAGCAGACTTAATCATATGCCCAATCCATGTTCACATGTTCATTTACCCCAGAATGAGTTACACCGGCGCAATCCTAGTCAATGTCACTATGCCAATGGAGCTCATTATCATCATCATCATCATCGTCATAGAATGCATCCATCTTGCACACATAATGCTAAAGGGCCAGTAGCAGCAAATCCTTCTACATCCGTAATAAAAGAGGAGCCAGGAACCCAAACTATAAAACAAGAGACTGATTCTTCACAAGCACAAACACGAATGTTGGAAGATAATGCTGTCCCACCTGTAACGTGTCCAGTTAAAGTAGAAAGGAACAGTGAAACCCGTGTGAAAGTGGAGTCAGGTGTTCCCAGTCCTCAGAGACCTATGGATGTGCAACAGAATGTGACTGTCAAGTCTGAAAGGCAGAATGAGGCAAACTCAAGGCGGCACTGCAACATAGATGCTGCTGGAGATAGAGTAGCTAATGCATCGCCTCAGCCAGGTACCAGTTCAGGGAGGGCATGTCAAACTCAGCAACAAACTGGAGACAAAAGATCTGCAAACACTCAGGTAACTGATAATCTAAATATTAACATTTACATTTTATACTACTTTTGAACATATTAAATTATTTTTTTCCAATTATTTCTTGTAGAATTCTTTTCAATGTCATACATACTCCAATATTCATAATCTATTAACCACTATTTTATCACTTTAGATATTAATAAATTCTTTCTGCCCCATCGGCCATAAAATTAATAAATTTTATGGCGAATGGGGCAGAAAGTTTCTCGAATGGCGGCCACATACTGACAAGCGTAGCGTAGGACATCTACTTACAAGGAGGTGAATGACAGCAGGGTGGTAGGAAAACACTGGGTGCAGGCCGCTTCCAATCAGTTGTTTTGGAAATCCTTGGGCAGGCTTATGACCACTGACTGGCTGATTGGACTTCCTGTGGCTGATATGATGAAATTAAATGCGCAAAACATACCTTTATTATTTATGTATTTATAATCGACTGAAACCTCAGTATCACTATAAAATAAATAAATGTAGACTTCCGAAGATACACATTATAAAATGGGGACAGGTTTTATTTTAATTCGCAAGTTTTTATTAATGAAATGCAATGTTATTATAGTTAAATAAAAATAGTTACTGTTTTGATATTGTATTCTAACTTTATCAAAACTTTTTAGGAGGAACAAGCTTCGGGTCAAAATGCGGTGTTGTCAGCACCAGACCTGCAGCTCGACTGGGTGTCAGACTCCAGCTCTGATGATGATGTGCAACTACTGGAGGAAGATCCTAATCCGGTATGAATTGTACACATCAAATTGTTTTGGTTCTGCGAAATATTAATAACTAGCCGATGCCCGCGGCGCTGCCCGCGTGGAATCTTTTTGAAAATCCTCACATTTCCCAGGATAAAAGTATCCTTTGTGTTAATCCAGGTAATAAGCTATCTACATGCCAAATTTTATTCCAATCCGTACAGCCGTTTTCGCGAGAAAGAGTAACAAACATCCATCCATACATACAAACTTTCGCGTTTATAATATTAGTAAGAAGTAAGATTTCTTGGCTTCAAACTAAACAATTTGAAATAATAATTTATTTCTAGCAAAGTTGTGTAGCGATGTTTTGCGGCTTAAATAACGGTGCTGAAAGTAATTCTTCTTTTCATACAGTTAAGAATAGCATTGCAAGACTATCAATAATTTGACTATAAATAGATGGCCTTAAAAAAAATTGTCACAATATCGATATCGATGTTTTATAATCAATACTATCGACAGTATCGAAAATTCAAGAACCAATAAATAGCTTACCTTGAAAAATATTACATCGATACTATCGATAGGCTTTTTTTAAGGTTACAATACTATTGACAATACTAACTATCAATAGTTTATATTATTGCTGCAACACTAGTTAGGAAATTCATGTGGTGCAATGTAGAATAAAGACATGATCGACTGCCTCCATGATCCAGTGATCAAGGCGTTCGCTTTGTGACTGGAGGTCATGGGTTCAATCTCCTTGGGAAGCAAACTTTGTGAAAAATTGTTTCCTGTCTAGGAAGGGTAGGATATTGCAGGCTTGAATCACCTGATTGTCCGAAAAGAAAGATGATTCGATGTTTCGGAAGGCACGTATAAACTTTGAATCCCGAACGCCATCTAGCGTTTGATCATCAAACTATCCAAGGATGGCTTTTTTTGGTTTACCGGTTTGGTTTGCGGAGGTTAGACGGCAGTTGCTCTGTGTAAAAACCAGTAACCTCATCAAATCTCCTTGGTAAGGTAGCGGACCCCGGGCTCTGAAGCGTTGCTGCTGAGGATGCAACCGAGAAAATACGCTCGGATGATGATGATGTAGAATAAAGACATGAGCGTATGTTTTGCAGCGTGTGGTTATAGACCTGACGCGGTCACCGGGTCACGGGGCGAGTTCCCCGTCGCCGGCGGCCGCGCGATCACCCGCCCCGCCCGCCGCGCTCGCCCCCGCGTCCCCCGCTGTAGACCCGCCGCGCCCGACCTTCGACACACCGCGTGTGTTCCCACCGCTGATGCACAATCCACAACCGCCCCATGCACATCTCATGCGGACAAGGTACCTTCCACTTTATTTTTTTCACCACTGGGATAAAACTTGGACTGTAGATTGTAGAGTTGATACAATAATGTTCCATATCTGAAAGTGAAACATTCATTTTTACTGTCGAGGTAACATAGTTGCATGAATAGTATGTAAAGGCGAATAACAAGCAGATGCGGCGCAGCGCCCTCATTTGAAATAAATTGTCTAATCGAAAATACGGCGATTGTGAATACAGTACATGTCAGACTAATTTAACAGAATTTGATTCTAGGCTTCATATTTTAAATTGATTGTCTAGGTGTTACTGCTTCTATGAAAATGCTAACTTATGAGGTAAAATCTTTGAGGCTTAAAATCTGTTACTTACAGGAATCTGAAATATCGACGATATCGAAAAAGCTTTTGTTTAGTTTCACCAGTCTGTCTGTCTGTAATCAAATCTTGCAAGTTAAATTTGAGCCACTTTTCGCGGTCGTTCTGTCTGTAATCAAATCTTGCAAGATAAATTTGACCAATTTCGCGGTTTCTAATTAAACGAAAATTTTGCACGCATACGTATATCGCGTGACAATGCAATATTATGATGACATGGAGCTGATCTGATGATGAAGCCGGAAGGTGGCCATAGGAACTCTTTAATGAAATGACGCAACCCCGTCGAGTATGGGCTCGTTTGATTCGTCTTTGTTTTAGATAAAAGCTTGTTTTTAAAAATATATTTTTTAATAATAACTTGTTGATTTATATGTATACTCGCTTAGTTTTGTTTGTCACAAATTAACAATTATCAAGTGATACAAATATCATATTTTTCAAGCTGAAAGCAAAGTCAGATTTTCAGTGTGTGCAAGTTATAGTGTAGCAATGTGGCATATCGTGCAGGAGTGCTATTTTTCCGAAGCCAAGGGTGCTAGTTGAGGGACTCACCGAAACACAAAACGTTTAGTTTACCAACTCACCGCTCGCGAAATCCATTTGGACGTATTTTTGAAACCATTATGTCAGCGAAAAACAATATTGTTTTATGCAGAAAACTTCAATAATATGTCTATAGATTTCTAAATATTTTTCCATGATTAAAAGAGCAGCGTCATTCAGAATAAATTCTCCATGAAAGTTTATTTTGAATTATCTACGCTACAAATGTCAAAATTACGAGTGGTCTAGACCACTCATTGCAAATCACATACGATCGATTTAAAATTGCGCCCGTTTGAATACGCCGTAATCAAATATATTTTTTTTATTGCACGCCTGTGTTTATAAAGATAATTTTATTTGGTATGTTTCAACAGTTTGCCCTTTCAGGCATGCAATATTAGTGATATAACAATGTTATGTAATTACATATTTATGTATCTAAGTTAACGAAATTATATACAAGCAAAATAGTTCATATAGTCATATTACAACGTGTAACGGTATGGGGGTATCAACCCGAAAGGGAGTAAACATACTAATCATGTGAACAACTTTTACTATGGGACCATCTCAGAAATCGTAAAAAAAAAATCTGCAGCTGCATACATTTTGGCAAGGTAGTTGTTTAATTTTAACTTAGATACTTTAATATGTCATTACATTACATTGTTATATCGCTATTGCATGCCTGAAAGGGCAAACTGTTAAAACATACCACATTATGAATCATCTTTATAAACACAGTTATACAGGAAAAAAAATATTCAAACGGGCGCAATTTGAAATCGATCGTATGTGAAGGATTTGCAAAGAGTGGTCTAGACCACTCGTAATTTTGACATTTGTAGCGTAGATAATTCAAATCCCTTTCCGTTACACGTTGTATAAATTCGACGAAGTGATTTAAAAAATGCGTGTGTAGAGTGCGCGTGGGGGGGTGCATGGTGTCGTGCCGCGGCTGCTGCTGCCTGCCGTACGGCGCGCTGCAGCCGCCGCTGGCGCACCACCCGGCGCACGGCGCGCCGCCGCCGCCCGCGCCGCCGCACGCGCAGCCGCCGCACCCGCCGCCCGCCAACCACACCGTGCTGCCGCACACGCACCACGCGCCGCTGCACGCGCACAGTCAGTATATCTACCTAACTATTTTCGTTTGTTCCCGTTGAGTCACACCAAGATTAGTAACACCACAGAACAAGTACTAGTACAAACGTACAGAAGACTTACTCAGAAAATAAATTCAAAGAAATATCGACTTAATGTGGTTAGCGCTATGGTTTAATTTAGCTCGCGTGAGAACTCCTTTTGCTTCGTTTAGATACCTAGACATCCATTGCATGCCAATTTCATTCTTATTACTCTGGACAAACGATTCATGTAACTGAATTTTACCCTTCGAAGTGATGGCCGCGCGCATAGTTATAATGTAGGTATATTTCGATACCTAAACGGGGACTGACACAGGCCTGGTAACTCGGAAAAATTCTCAGTGAGTAACAGTGATACACATTGCAATTGACATTTTCCCATTGAGTCACACTGTTACTAATCGCCACTCTGTATTACCGTTGATTCACAGTAATTAAACAAATAAATTTCATAAGAGGAGCTCGATGGCCCGGCGGAAGTGCGCATTCCTAGCGCTTTCGCAAGTAAAGCGACACCGGGCGTGGTCCGCACTTGGATTGGTGACCACAACTGGCATATAAATTTCTGGAGCTCCTCCGTGCTTCGGAAGGCACGTCACATAAGCCGTTGGTCCCGGCTGTCATCATGGTATGGCAGTCATCATGTTATGTCAGATGCCACTAGGCAGCTTGAAAAACCTGACACTAGAGTTGGCCACTTACACACACGAAAAGCAAGCAAGCATAAAAAAAAATTAAGTTTATTTTTAATCTTTATTACTGTGAACGGGGTTACAGAATACAGAGTTCCGATTAGTAACAGTGTGACTCATTGGGAAAAATATCAGTTGCAATGTGTATCACTGTTACTCATTGAGGTTTTTTTCCCAATGAGTAGCAGTGTTACTAGTCTTGGTGTGATTCAACAGAAACAAACAACTATTTTTATGGCTCGTCTAGACCAGTGGAGCAGCACGCATTGTCTAGACGAGCCGAAGCCTAGCCCGTAGACAGCTACTCGGCTTGTCTTTTCGGACGCCAGTAGCTCGGCTCGCCTTTGCTGTCTACACGACACATAGTAGCTGCTGCCCAGTCTTGCGAGTTGTCGCGATATTTGCGACGCTCGTACGTAGGGGCGAATGACACTTTTATATTATGGAGTCAATGAGCTGTTCTCACTCAATGTTCAATTCAGTCATAAAAAACATAACCTCAGTAAGTAGAACTGGTTTGATTTGTCTTGACAAGTACTTTATGGTAAACAATGCCTAGGGTCTGAACATGGAGACGGCAGATGGTCGATAGAACTCGGTAATAAAATGACGCAACTCCATCGAGTTTGGGCTTACTCTATTTGTTTTAATAAGAACTTTGGCCTCACAATAGACGCTTGTACAAAATGAGTATTTTTTTAAAAAGCATGCTTTACTGTCTATGAAAACCTTCCTTATGCTTTGCACAGACTAACTGTGTAATAATAGAACAATGAATTAGTACAATTTTGTGACTCACTGCGTTACACTGAAAATTATTCAAAATGACAAATGACTGTAAAGTCAGCGTCCTTCGCGTTGAGCTACCTTGTGAAACTAATTCACAGATTAAACTAAACTATCACATAGTTACCTTGCGTCTACAGTGCTTACTGTCCAAGTAAAGTAAACTGACATTATAATAAAAAGGTTATGTGATCCGCATGTGTTATATTGATAGTCATGGGCAAACCTAATTAAGGCTTTAACATACGCCGATGACTTTGAGGATTTGACCTCTACTACAAAAAATAATTTCCTAACGCCATCTAGTCTAACAAAATAGAACTACGTGAACACGAAACCAAACTTTAGCAAAATTTTATGAGCTATCCTCAGACCAACTAACTGAGGAGCAAGGAACATAAGTACTTCTCTAACGAGAAGCTGAGGAGCTATCAGACTTTTCTCTTTCTAAAAAAAGGTGGTTGCCAATTTAACGAGTACCTACATGATTTTTTGACATGTTTTATTCGTTCTGAGGTTAAAACTTTTTAATGTCAGTATTGCTAAAATACCAAAACCGAGTCATCATCATCATCATCATCAGCTGATTTGAAATTGTGAGGGTACCTCCTACCCGTTCTACATATACCTACTTTGCTTGCCTACTTTCGGACATAAGTATGCATAAAGGCTACTTTACACTTTGATTAGTGATTAGTGCGAGTTCATACATTTTTTGCAAGTGCGAGTAGAACAAGCCAGAAGTCACAAATGAAAGTGTTAATTTAGCCGTAACAGTTTTTGTTATTATACTAATAGTGTGTGTTCTCATGTATAAAAGCGAAATTTTACGAGAATAAATATCTTAAAGTACCTACCTCGACTGTTTACGATACGTAAGTTAATACGTTTTGCCATTAAAATGTCCACGTAACCCTATGTCACGTGTTAACTATCATCCCTATACATATTTCGCGTATTTAACTAAAATCACAGAATTAAGATAAGTATAATATACATAACGGAAAGTCCTAAGGTCCAGCGCAATGTGCGTCCCCGTTCATCGTCCCCGCACCTCTCCCCCGTTCTCGTCTTGTCGAGTGTGTTGGGGGGCGGACACACATTGACGTGTGCACGGATGTAAAGTTTCGTTTGTAGAAGTAGTTGCAGGCATAAAATTAAATGATACTTCGCTTCTATGAAGAGCCATACCTGTGCTAAAATGTAAAATGTCGTTACAGTGAACGATCGTCGCCGCGACATGTCGCTCGGCCCACCGCCGTACCTGGTCCACGAGCGGCTGTGGCAGCGGCAGCAACACATGCTGGTAAATTTCATAAAAGATCTGTCTTACAATGTGGCCTAGTGCCAGGCTGTCACGTCGGAGGTGACTTGACCTGACCGGGGATCGAACCCCGGTCAGGTCAAGATCGAAAATTATCTTTTCAAATTGACCCGGGTCTTAGATGTTTATCTATGTATGTATTTGTTATAAAATATAGTATCGTTATCTATATATATAATTGTTATAAAATATTTTATCGTTATCTATAGATGTATTTGTTATAAAACAAAGTATCTTTGAGTTAGTATCCCATAAGTCCTAAGTCTCGAACTTAATTAGGTGTTAGCTCAATCTGTGTGATTTGTCTGAATATATTTATTATGTATTTTATTTACGTGTTATCCCCGGCATTGCCGGCGCGGTCACGTACTATGTATAATATATCAATCTTTATTTAGCAATCCCATAAGAACCTTACATTTTTCGGGATGAGATTAGGTACCAATCCTATGCGTTCATTCGGGTAAAAGAATAATCTCAATAAGCTACCCGCCAAATTATTATACCGCAAAAAAAAACTCTTCTATACTAGTCAAGGATATACTAGTTATTATTATACCAATTTAAGGCTTCGTGGTCCAGTGGTCAAGGCGTTCGCCTTGTGACCCGGAGATCATGCGTGCGAATCTTACTGGGAAGCATACTGTCTGGTTAGGATATTGCAGGTGATGAATCACCTGATTATCCGAAAAGAAATATGATTCCGTGTTTCGGAAGGCACGTATAAACTGTGGGTCCCGAACCCCATCTGGCGTTTGATCATTAAAGTAACCAAGGATTGGTTCTGGTTTACCCTTTGCGTTGTGGAGGATAGACGGCAGTCGGTCTGTGTAAAAACCTGTAACCTCGTCAAATCTCCTTGCTTAGGAAGCGGCCCCCGCTCCGAAGTGTTACTGCTTTGGATGCAACCGGGAAAAATATGCTCAAATGATAATGATGCTACCAATTTAAAGAGTTCAAACTTTGTTATAAAGAAAACAAAGCTTCATAAATCCTTCTAAAGTATGTTTTTGGCGGATTGAAGGAAGTGCAGCGACGCAGTATGATGGGCGACATGAGCGGCGGTCTGGGGCTGTCGCCGTACGCCGTGCCGCCGCCCACCGCCACGCTACTCGCAGTGAGTTCACACACATTAGCAATAAAAAAATCGATATTTGGTTTTTAAGTTTTAGTTGAGATAGATTAGTTGTTAGCGCTTTATGTTATAAGTTCATTTGATAGGCAAATAAATAAAAAAACCTCGACTGTCAAGAATGCCATCTAGTGATGAGCAGCGGAACTACCTATAAAACTTGTAGTGCCATCTATTATTTGCTAGGGCAAACCTTGTTTCAAGCGTCAACCCCTCAATAGCTTTAAACGGCTGAACCGATTTTCATCAAATGTAGCTAAGAACCACCACAAGGAAATTTGTTTACACGTAAAAACGCGTCGAAATCGGTCCATCCGTTCGAGCGATACGATGCTACAGACAGACAAACATTAGCATCAAACTTAACACCCCTTTTTGTCGGGGATTGAAAACTGAGAAACTAAAGACATTTTGCTATACCTATATACTTGACACAACTGGCTCTGTACTTACGGGATGCAAAGTGAAATTACTAAAACTTCAATTTTTCTTTATTTATTATTATTTTGATTTTGTTCTAAATGCGTAAGATAAGCATCGTTATGTGTAGTCTATTATTATTATTATGTTGGTACGCTTTTCAGCCACGGGTCCATGGGGACTCGGTCCTTTGAGGCGTTCATGGGGCCGAAGTCAACATGAAGAGGCCTTTTAGTACCTTTTTATCTAAAAAGTGAGATGGCTGCATCTATGGAGGTCTATCCTTTAATGTACCATTGAGATGCACTAACGGACAGTCCTCCACAGCTGCCGTACTTTTGCCAGGGAGGGATTTACTTGGTTTAGGCTATGTGGATGGGATGTTAGTGGTCTGGATACCTGGGTTATGGGGTGAGATAATATCTACTAAACAATTTTAGCCTGGTAGATGGTGACTCGCTGCTAGCTAGCTTTACTGCCTGTGGGCACCCTAACTAGCCACGAAAATGCGGCAAGGGCGCAACACAGTGAGAGCTGGTTTCCCCGTTTTTACGCCATTATGTGCAATACAATTCCACCCTGGAGCGTATGTTCTGCTCTTGCGACTTCACTCTGGCCGGCCGGTTAAGGCAAGACAGAGGCGGGGGGTGTGTAACTGTGTGTATGTGTGTGTGTATGGTTCCCCTGGAGGTAGGGAACGTGGTGTCGCCACTCACCATTATTATTATTTTTCAGTTTCCGGACGAACTTGAGCCTCACGACTTGAGTTCTAATCGGCCTCAAGGTCTCACGTCTGGGGTCCCAGCGCCTATGGTGCTGTAAGTATTTTTGTTACATTTTAATATAAGCTAAGTCCAAAAAAATATTTGCCGCAATGGTTGCCTACTTTTAAAGCATGTGGAAACATGTTGTATGTATCGCTCTGCCACTTATAGGAGCTTAAGAATCTAGATGAATAAATAGTTTTATAATGTTGTTGTCTTAATAAGTAATTGTTTTAATTTCAGAGAGGGGCCGCATATCCACCACCACATGCACCACTACTTACAGATGCACCCGCCGCATCTGCACATTTCAATACAACCATCAGTAATGGTAAGTAAATTGCATGTTTTTATTTCATTTTATTTTATTTGCTTTAACAATTCTGTATGCTTATATATTTTCAAATTATGATTAAGTATTTAAAATAATTTACTTTTTGCATTTCATTTAATGAATCTTAAATATTTGAAAAATTACTTGCTTTTTTGTGCACTTGATTATGTATAATGTTAATGTGATAAGAGTTATTCGTGGTCTGTCTCGGTAATTGGCACAATAAGTCAAAATAAATACAGTCCAAGACGACAGACAGGTTTATAGCAGTTTTTGAATGTTTTACATAAATCGGAGTATAGTTACAAATAAAAATTGTCTTTGTAGTGGAACACCTATCTTAGGGGCAAATAAGTTTTGGAGGAAAGTTATATACCGAAAATGTAATTTTTAAGCTATTGCATAGCTTCTATCGCGGGCCTTGATCGCGGGGACCGAATCCAGAAATTCCGTAACGAAAAAACCTCACGCTCCCCACTCTGACGGGCACGGAGGTGTGGCTTGAAGGCCGTGCATCGTAGCCGCCATTTTGAACTTTTTCGTTTCTGGACTGATTGCCTACAAAATCGATATCTGGGGGTCCCTGTGGTCTTTTATAATAAATCTGTGCTCGAATTTGAAAAAAAAGCCGCCATTTTGAACTTTTTTGTTTCTGGACCGATTGCCTTCAAAATCGATATCTCGATTTTTGGTGGGGGTCCTTGTGGTCTCTTATAATGAATCTATGCTCAAATTTGAAAAAAGTAGCCGCCATTTTAAACTTTTTCGTTTCTGGACCGATTGCCTACAAAATCGATATTTGGGGGTCCCTGTGGTCTTTTATAATAAATCTGTGCTCGAATTTGAAAAAAAAGCCGCCATTTTGAACTTTTTTGTTTCTGGACCGATTGCCTTCAAAATCGATATCTGGAGGTCATTGAGGTCTCTTATAATTAATCTATGCTCGAATTTGAAAAAGGTAGCCGCCATTTTGAACTTTTACGTTTCTAGACCGAGTGCCTACAAAATCGATATCTGGGGGTCCCTGTGGTCTCTTATAATAAATCTGTGCTCGAATTTGAAAAAGATAGCCGCCATTTTGGACTTTTTGGTTTATGGACCGATTGCCTTCAAAATCGATATCTGGGGGTCCCTGTGGTCTTTTATAATGAATCTGTGCTCGAATTTGAAAAAAAAAAGCCGCCATTTTGAACTTTTTTGTTTCTGGACCGATTGCCTTCAAAATCGATATCTGGAGGTCCTTGAGGTCTCTTATAATGACTCTATGCTCGAATTTGAAAAAGGTAGCCGCCATTTTTAACCTTTTTCGTTTCTGGACCGATTGCCTACAAAATCGATATCTGGGGGTCCCTGTGGTCTTTTATAATAAATCTGTGCTCGAATTTGAAAAAAAAAGCAGCCATTTTAAACTTTTTTGTTTCTGGACCGATTGCCTTCAAAATCGATATCTGGAGGTCCTTGAGGTCTCTTATAATGAATCTATGCTCGAATTTGAAAAAGGTAGCCGCTATTTTGAACTTTTTCGTTTCTAGACCGAGTGCCTTCAAAATCGATATCTGGGGGTCCCTGTGGTCTCTTACAAAGAATCTATGCTCGAAAAAAATGGCCAATTTTTCCCAACTCTGAGACTAATTGCTAATAATAAAATTCCTGAATAATCTACTTTGTATTAATGTATTGTAAGATAATAAAAATATTTTAAACGATAGATATTAATTTCTCATTTATTCAATAAAAGACAAAAAAAAAATATTATCGGTCACCACGCTCAAAATGAGTAACTTGAATTAATATCAAAGAAAAAACTTGAATTAATATTAAAGAAAAACTTACTGCATAAATAAAAGTTGATAAAAAATGCTATGCAATAGCTTTACCGCGGCAGTCCCCGAGTGCCACACGTCTTTTTTTCTTTTCTATATTTTCATTTGACCGAAAATTCAATTGACATATTGCTCAAATTCCGATTATCGATTATTATTTTTGAATGCTATATGTCTTTAATTCTAACCTAACGTTTGACCGCAGCTATTATAACTAGTAGCTTTATTTCCTAAAAGAATGTTTCCCATTTAATAAAAAGAAAAGAGAAGAATAAAATTTCAATATACCGGAAACCTAACATACCTAACCTACACTCCACGGCAAAGTTGGGTTATCTGTGTTACTTTCGCTTTAAGCTTGAGTCGTTTGCTCGCTTCCCTCGCTCGCTCGTGTTTTGGTCACAGGAAAACTAACGAACCTAACCTAATGATCGTGGTCAAGTTGATTTTGTGTAATATGGAAAAGGTTACTCCTTATCTTTAATACTTCTAGAAATTCAAATGATTGTTAGTAAAACATCTGTCAAAATAAAATTACATGCTTTTATAATAATCGGACAACGGTTTTTCTACAAAATGAAACATACGTAAATTAAGTTTCTAAATTATATAATTAATCAACACGCCTGATCGACGTTTCTGGGGACCTAAGAGCTGGTGCGCATTTTGGCCAGAGATTAAGTCTGGCCATACAAGGAGGCAATGCTGCCAGTTTTATTTTTAATTAGATATATTTTAATTTATAGGTAGGTTATTTTGTTTTTAGTTTAGTTATTTATTTTATGTATTGTGCTGTGTATAATTTATTCTGGAATGAGTTCGCAGTTTCTAAAAACACAAAATTTGTAAAAGAAGCTATCTGGCATTAAAACTTCTTTATACAGTTTACGACTAAATGAAATTAGAATAGAAAAAAATAGGTTAATAAGATAGGTTACTGTAAAATATACATCGGTCTTACCATTATTATAGTTAATGTAGGTACAGCAGCAGCAGCTATATAGGTTTAATCATACTTTTGAAAAAGTTTAGCTGATCGGATTATAATATGATCAGCAGACGTCGAACGCGGCGTTCGCGGCGCAGATGGTGTAGACTTTATAGTTAGAGCAGCAACTATTAGGTTTAATCCTACATTTGAAAAAGTTTAGCTGATCGGATTATAATATGATCAGCAGACGTCGAACGCGGCGTTCGCGGCGCAGATGGTGTAGACTTTATAGTTAGAGCAGCAACTATTAGGTTTAATCCTACATTTGAAAAAGTTTAGCTGATCGGATTATAATATGATCAGCAGACGTCGAACGCGGCGTTCGCGGCGCAGATGGTGGCCATGGTGCGCGCGGCGGAGGTGGCGGAGGCGGCGGAGGCGCGGCGCGCGGCGTCCCGGGGCGCCTCGCGCGCCGTCATCGAGCGGAACACCTACCGCCACGCGTACGCCGCGCCCGCGCCGCACCACCAGGACGAGAAGTGCACCATATGCCTCTCCGTCTTCGAGGTTGACTCCGACTGCAGGTAACTGGTTTTTAGGGTTCTGCAGTGAACTAGGAACCCTCATAGTTTCGCCATGTCTGTCTGTCTGAGGTTAGAGACTATTAAGTACTAGAAAGCTGTAAATTTGGCATGGGTGTGTATATGAGTACATAGTGTAGTAGTATTATGGGTATGTCTAGCTGAAATGATGATGTATATTAGTCATGCTAAAAAAGTAGTAAAATAAAATCTTGAATTTTTTTTATGGTTCCTCCCAACATGTAAAGTGGAAGTTTTTTTTTTTCTTGACTAACCCATCGTATGAGGTATCGCTGTATAGATCAGTTTCTGAATATTTGCTGCAAATTTTTGTCAGTCATGTATTTACCCCCACCTCTATCTGCTAAACGGTTGTATATGGACACTTGTATATATAACGACGTTTAAAGGAAAACTATCAGAACTAGGTAGAGTTTACTAATTAAAAAGTTATAGGCGACTTATAAAAGGAAATTATGATACGAATTCAAAAGAAAATAAGTTTTTCAGTCGTTTATAGTCGCGTGAACTCAGTCGGTATTTATAATTCGCTACTTTCCAACAATTCAAATCAAATACTTTTTTCTTAACGTCAAAACAAACATTTTCAATGGGATTTGTATGAAATTCAGGCTAGTGACGCTTCTTGGAGTCAAATAGCGTTCTTTTTATCAATTTTTCTGCAATAATAAATTTAAAATCACCTTGAAAATGGATTTGACCAATGACAAGTGATTTTATATTGTGACGTTTTATTTTCTCCACATCACCAAATTATCTGTTTTTAACCCAGGAAAGTAACCAATTTAGTTTCGTCTGGTTCAACACCAGCAAGGTTCATATACATGTATAAAAGTTCCGATTTAATATTTCAGACGGTTACCGTGCATGCATCTATTCCACATGGAGTGCGTGGACCAATGGCTAAGCACTAACAAGCACTGTCCCATCTGCCGCGTCGACATCGAGACACATCTCAATAAGGACGCCACGTTTTGAATTGAGACAACCAGGTAGGCAACACTTTGAAGTATTGTTACGAAACCGGGGCTCGAGATTTGGAGAAAAAACGTTCGTATGAGGGTCACACGTGAAAATGGTCTTCCTGATGTCCAAGTTCCAAGTCGCGTAGCAGTTGAGGTCCTACCTGGACCTCTCGCCAAAGTTGTCGCAGGTACTTCCACTTGTCGTACTTAGGTAGGTTTCCATCGCTTCGTTTCTCTTCGAAGTGATCGCTTCTGAAGCTTGTATTGAACTGGCGTGGTGCGCACTCAATCTCCTTTCGTGCGCACTCGATCTCCTTTTAAGTTGCGCCAATATAGGGGTTATTCTCGAATATTTTCCATACTTGACGAATGTATTTCGCTGACTGGAAATGTCGAGGCGCCGTTATTTGTGTGAGTGCAACCGGCCAAACAATTCTATAGTATATTATAAGGACACTAGACCCAGTTTCCATTGCAGCATTCTGACGAATTTCCATTGATTTCTTGCTTGCGAGCATTCTGCGTTAATCTCGTTCGCGACAGTATTAATTAACCCGTCAGCCACCTGATGGCATGAAACTTGTAGTAATCAAAACTAAACCGCGTAATTTACAGTTAGTCAGACGACTTACTGAAATTTCCATCAATGCTAGGGTAATATCTGGAATCTACCACTCAATTCAGACAAACAAAATCTCGGTGAACGCTATACGAAAGTTCATTTACTTGTCGTTGCATTTGAGCAACAGAACATTGAATCGAAATACATAGGGCGCACTATAAGTTTCCGGAACTGGCCACTTACATAAACAATATTTAAAAATTTATTGCAACATTTGAAAATAGAACTCTTTGGCTGTAGAATGCAGTTTGTTTCATCTGACTGTCTTTTGTTTTTACCTTGTGGCGCCATTTAAAAAATTGTGTGTCTGCATCAACACGGATTTAACTCGGGAAAATTTTCGTAGTATGATTTTCTACGATTTTAAGTGTAATGTGACAGCTCAACAGAGCATCGCTCGGCTTGAAACAGCTTTTGGCAATGGAGCACCATGCAAGACAACTGTTTATAGCTGGTTTGCAGAATTCAAGCGTGGTCGTATCAATATCAGTGACGAATCTCGCGATGGTCGGCCGTCCACCGCTGTGACCAACAAAAACATCGATGCTGTGCGCCGTATGATTGAAACAGACAGGCATGTGACCTACCATTAAATTCGCGCATCCTAAGAAATAGGCATGAGTCAAATACAATTAATCCTCCACAAACATTTGGGTGTGAGAAAGCTGTGCTCGCGGTGGATCCCACACAACTTGACCGAGGCTCAAAAAACGGACCGCGTCACTTGGTGCAGTGCCATGCTTACCAGATTCAACGAAGGTGCGTCAAATTTGGTGTGGGACATAGTAACAGGTGACGAAACATGGATTTATTGCTACGATCCCAAAACAAAGCAGCAATCGAGCGTATGGGTCTTTCAAGATGAGCCGAAACCAACCAAAGTGGCGCGCGTGAAAAGTGCATCTAAGCGGATGATTGCTTCTTTTTTTAATAAAACTGGACACGTGGCTACTGTTGCTTTAGAGAATCGTCGTACAGTGAATAGTGACTGGTACACGACCATTTGTTTGCCGGAAGTTATTGACGAACTCCGTAAAAATAACCGTAAACGCCGTATCATCCTGCACCACGACAATGCTAGTTCTCACACGGCCAGACAGACAAACTACTTTTTGAAGGCGAAAAATGTAGAACTCATGATGAGTCATCCTGCATACAGTCCCGACCTGGCACCTTGTGACTTTTTTCTGTTCCCAAAAATTAAGAACCAATTACGCGGTCAACGATTTTCATCACCAGAAGAGGCTGTCGAGTATGAAAAACACGTTTCAGAGGTCACTACAGAGGAGTGGCACAAAAGTTTTCAAAACGGGTTTCATCGAATGAAAAAGTGCATAGACGCCAAGGGAGATTATTTTGAAAAACAATAAATTAATTTTGTACCTTTAATAGTATTTTTTCATATTCATATCGGAAACTTATAGTGCGCCCCACGTAGTTAATCCCAACTGTCAGTTGGGCCTATACAGACCTATTTTGACCTATACAGCACTATAACGTCTTTATCCTAATGGGGTAGAGTAAACAGGTTCTAGGGCCGTTAGACCAGAAGTTAAGTATTAAGGTGAAAAAGGGAATCAGAATTGTTATGAATTGCTAGCCGCCATTCCCATTGTTGTCCATCACCTATTGACTGTTCAGATTAACTGTTAAAATTCAAAAATGGAATTGTGTTCGAAATAATACTGCATTTCAAACACCAAAAAGGTTTTACTCTAATTTATTCCTAAGTATTCTATTCCCGATCTTTTCGGTGTAGCCCTCGTATAGTTGCCTAAACTCTCTGAAGAGAGAGACCGTACCGTAGTTACCTAAACTCTCTGAAGAGGGCGAGAGAGAGGGGGGAAGGGACAAAAAAGGAAAGGGAGAGAGAGAGAGAGCGAGAGAGCAGAGAGGGGGACAGAGAGAGAGAAAGAGAGATAGGGTGAGAGAGAGAAATAGGGTAATGGGTTAAATTAAAACGACATTACTTATTATATTCTAAGTTTATTATGAATCTAGCTATGTACATATTAGGAATTTAATGTGTGTACTATTAAATCAATTTTGAAATTCAATTACTTTCTATTTTCATTAGAGGTTGTTTCCAAGGCCGAGAGAATCGCGACGAGCACGCCAACGACTCGTAACGGATCGCCGCGATAAGTCGGCGTTCATCGGCGAGGTCTTACGTTTTGTTTGTCGAATGTTACTCAGTGTACAGTACTGTGTGGGGGATTTGTTCATAGAGCCAATATGGAATTATATCGTCGGGATTCTCTCCACCGTGGAGTTATAGCCATTGAGAATGGACCAGAGATAGTAAAAGTTTACTTTCAGCATCATTGTTTTTTACTCTTGCCCTCATCCCCAGATCCTTGTTTCAGTTTCTCCTCGAGGTGCGGGGCGCTGAGGATGGCTTGCTGCTGCAGTTCCAGGCTTTCCTGCTGCAGCTCGTGCGTCAGCTGCTTCTGGGTGTTGCACGTCCTGATACAACACAAATACTGCCAATAATGTACATATATTAAAAACATTATATCATTAAAAAAAATTGTTTACATTAATTTTTTTTATAATTATAACAATGTTAGGGGTCAAAAGAAGTGACTATTGTTGATTTTTAATTAAGGTTAAATAATATGTATCAAATGTCAATGATTAAACCTAGTTTATAGTTTTGTTATTTTATTCTTGGCAACACTGATTTATTTAAGGAATAAATGGAACATTTTTTAATAAGACTATGAAATAATGATGCTTTATTAAATGTTTTTCTCAATTGTATGTTCTTTCTTATACCATTTTACCTACCTGCAAGCATGATCTATCCTCTCGCAAATAGCATCTGATGCAGTAGTATTCCCAGAAAGGTATGAAATTTCTGCAGCTGCTGTGGCTAACTTTTCAGCATAATCCATGTAACCTGAAATTATTTTTCACTACATTGAGCACATTACAAATTTTGCTAAGACATGTTCGTCTCTGTACCCCAGGTCGCCTCATCATAGATATGGTTGATACTGCAGTCGTTATGCCCCTAAATATGTAGTAAAATAACAAATGCTATTGGTACTATCCCCTATAAATAGTAATAATGGCAAAATATCTTATTCAATTATTATAATCAATATTGAACATTATATAAATATCATATAATGCCACAGTTCCTTTCCAACAACTCGAGTCGGTAACTTTTTCTAAACGTCAATACAAATATTTTTTATGGGATTTGTATGAAATACAGGCTAATAACGTCATCGTTTATTGCTTCCAAATAGTGTTAAATAGCACTCGTGATATCCGTTTTTCTGCAATCATAAACATTGAAAATGGATGTGATCAACCACAAGTGACATAATTTTGTGAAGTTTTATTTTCATAACAGACCCATGTTATTTTATTACCTATCCAGGGTCATAGAATATAATAAATATATAGCGACCAAAGATTTAGAATATACAAGTAGTGATAGGGACAAATCATACTGAGCTAGCCCCCAAAGTAAGCTTAAGCTTGTGTTATGGCATACTAACTCAACGATACTATTATTAATCGTTACATAGTATATAATAAAATAGTAAAGAAAATGTGTCTGTACATGGAATATATTTCCAAATCAAAAATTTGGGGCGATGGAAACATAGTAATGGAGTAAGAATTTAAAATAATGTCTGTAACACTCTAATCTGCGGAAATACTGGACTGCAGATTTTCCTTCCCGGCGAATCGGGTTATGAGGCCAAACTAAGGCTCCTTTCAAAGTCACGTGAGTTCGCTCTTCGATCATATTTAGTTTTCATGTTTTCGCTTGCCTGTAAACCATTTTCGCGAACTAAGTCATAGATGTCCCATATTCGCTCTCGAAGTTTGGAGGCGTAGTCTGGCGCAGTATGAGGGTCTTCTAGTAGCCACCTGTTAGTAGATCCTCAGGTAATCTAAGTTTGCAGCAAATTCACCTGAGCTGGGGTCAGCTTTGTGCTTTCGTGTTCTATAAGCCAGAAGGAAATGCGGTATGTACTTGTCCCAGTCTTTCTGATGTTTGTCGACCAGTTTCGCTAAATGTCTTTCCAGGTTTAATCTCTCCACTATGCCATCAGACTGTGGGTGATATGGAGTGGTCCTTGTTTTATGCATCCACAATAGTTTGAAAATATCCTGAAATAGTTACGATTCGAAGTTCCTCCCTTGATCTGAATGAATTTCTAATGGTACACCGAACCGGCAGATTACTTCCTCAACCAACTTCAAGGCTACTTTTGTGGCTTCTTGGGTAGGTATAGCAAATACTTCTGGCCACTCGCTTCCATGACACCCATGAAGTACTTGTTTCCTGATTCAGTTACGGGGAATGGTCCGGCAATGTCTACTGCAATTCGTTGGCGCGCCGACATTGTAAAGCTGTAGACTTCCTCGAGTTCTTATTGACAGGCCTTTCTGCTGGGCTGCACAAGTAGTAAGTACATTTGCGGCACCAATCCTGCACATCTCGAAGATTCACCAGTAAAACCGTTCCCGAATCTTAGTTAACGTTCTCTGGACATCAAGATGTTACACCACTTGTTACACCAACATATACTTCACAGTGAAGGTCTTTCACTCTATCTCTTGGAACAACAACCTGTAAGTGAAACTCTTTGCAGTTTCGTTTTTCCCATTTACGGTAAAGTATTCCATTCTGCAGGATGAAACTATCCCATTGAGCCCAATAAGCTTTAGTGATGGGGCTTGAAGGTGCAACCTCTGCCCATTAGGTTTATCTGCACCACGTTCTTTCCATGCGATGATGAGCCTGATATCTTCATCATCTTCTTGAGCTTCTCTAAAGTTCTCATCGCCCCATTGTTTTGTAGGGATCGTCCTTGTGACCTTAACTATCAGCTCTTTTGCCACACATGATCTTCTTGAGAGTGCACCACCATTTTCATGGGCCTTTTCATAAAGTGCTTTATGGAAGGGAGTTCGAGATCGCAGTGTAGGTTGCTATTTCTAGCTATCGCTGGAGCATTGGTTGCCCTACGGATGAATCGGTTCTGTACTCTTTGAAGCCTAAGCATATGAGTTGGGGCTGCGTGTGCGAAGATAACGCTTGCGTAGATCACGACTCGGCTAATACAAAGTTTGAAAAGAGTTAACTTGTTAAGACGGCTCAAATAGAAGCATGCAGTGTTGCATACCCTTTTGATGTGAGGACCGAAGGTCATGCCGCTGTCGAAGGTGACACCCAGATACTTGGCCGTGCGTGTCCAAGGAAAGGGTTTGCCGAATAGGGAGATTCGCCTGATGGGCTTGGGTCGGTGTTGGGCGTTGTTCTGGGGTCGCGACGCACCTTGCGGATCCTTCGTAAAGTAAACTGCGTTGCTTTTCTCCGGGTTTACCTCGATACGCCACTTCCTGAACCACTCGCCCAGTGCGTCGGCTGCGCACTGGAGTCGTTTACCTATTGTCTGCAAGGTGGTGACAGAGCAATAGAGGGCTGTGTCGTCGGCGAAGAGGGCCAACTCCACGCCTTTGGTACGCGGAACATCACTAGTGTCTAGTGAGTGTAAGAGGGGAGAGAACGGAGCCTTGCGGAGCTCCGGCTCTTATGGGGTGGGGCCGTGACAGGCATCCCTCATATCTGTAGCGAAATGTGCGATTCGACAGAAAGTTTCGGATGATATGTACGAAACTGTCTGGTAGTCCCATGTTTGCAAGCTTGTAAAGCGAGCCTGCATGCCAGACCTTGTCGAACGCTTTCGCGTCGTCAAAGAAGAGAGCCCCTATGCGGCGGCCCCATCGTCTAAGTTTGAGGATGTACTCCGTGAAGCGGTGCACTTGGTGGATGAGTGTTTGGCGCGGAATCCAAACTGCTCATCGGGGATGAGTGGTCTCTCAGATAACTGAAGGTATTCTCTAAAGCGTATAGCAATAATCCTTTCATATATCTTCCCCATACAGATCAAGAGGCTGATGGATCGGTATGCTGTCGGATTTCTCAGATCTTTACCTGGTTTAGGAATGCCATGACTGTTGCGTGTTTCCAGGCATCTGGAAACGTGCAATCGGCGAGGGCAGGCATTTAATATACTGACTTGGAGGAGGAGGAGGGTCTGTGGTAGGCGTTTAAGAACGCCGGTGGATATCCCGTCGGCACCGGGTGCTTTTTGGGGTTTGAGGGATTTTATGATCGATTGAACTTCTTCAACCGTCGTCGGTGATAGGGTAGCGTGGTGCGTACTCGATCGCCTTGTTATATGCGCCGGTATAAAGGCCTAGAGTATTCTCGATATTCCCCATATTTGACGAATTAATTTCGATGTCCGGAGACGTTGAGTAGCCGGTATGCGTGTGTAAATGCAACCGTCCAAACAATTCTCGACTTTATACTAAGGACATAGTTTCACTTGCACCTTTCTGACGATACGATTCTCGTTCGCGAACATTCTGCGTCTATCTCGTTCGCGACAATAATATTATGTAATCAGTATTGATACATAAAAAGGAATTATTCAGCCCACTAACTTATTTATTAACCTATATTATTAAATCTGTATTAGATTATAAAATAGAATAATAGCAGTCAAAAACTTACTGAATAACATACGAAGGTTATACTTAAGGTCTCGGAGCGCACCCCTCACTGCTACAAGCTCATCCCAATGCTGTGGTGGTGTTGCATTGTCGCCCCACTCTATTGCTTGCTTCACAAGACATATTTCTTTTGTTAGTGCTTGTCTCAACCTAAAAAAGGAAAATTTGCTTTAGATACTCCTAAAATGTAGAGATATTCTGGAATAAAAGGTAAGCAGTAGTCATTGCGCCTAGGGAAGGCAGGGATGCAGTCTTAGACAGTGGTTGCAATATGTGACTTGTAAATCCATTTGCCCCCAATTTTTTGTTTTATATGTTTCGATTGACACTACACTAATCACTATAATTTCACAGTTCTATTCAATTTCCGAAACTTTCGAATGTTCGATTTCCGAAACTACAACGTAGAATGTGTAAATGTAATATATGTAATAACAACAAATTCTCTAATGATCATACAACCTAATGTTACTTAATATACTTTTGTTTAATATAAAGATCAATTGATATACCGTATTATTATATAATTTCATATGACCTAATTTTATGTGGTATAATGAACATTACATATAACGCACATTTACATTAATATTTACTTGCTATAACATTATTTTGCTCTAATAATTATAATCTATACGTAACATATGTCATAATTTTATAACGCCTGTATTTATTTATGCGCTCAAAGTATGAAATAAAAAACAAGCAATTATTAAAAAACCGATAGGATTTTTATATTCTCAGTGTTACTCTCAGAATTGAGACGAATTTAACGACACCTCTCAAGCTTTAATCCATCAAGTCGTTTAGGCTGCAAAGCGTCCCATAAAAATATACATACATACATACACTAGGAAAACATAACCCTTCTTCTGACGCAGTCAGGTAAAAAGAAATTGGTTATAAAAATTTAAGTATTATGTATATGTTAAAGTAATATTTAAATGTTTATAAATAAAAAAATTGGTTACACATAATAATAATGCCATCTTATATTACTGCCGGAACTACTATCATGACCCCTAAAGATAAAACCGATCTCAAAAACCCCGCTAAATATAGACCGATTACGTGCGTGTAATTATTTTGTATAAAGTTTGTACGATTACGTACAAACCCTATACAAAATAATAACTTCCTATATAGCCGAGCTCATATACACACACATAGAGAAAAACTGTATCTTGGCGGAACAACAGAAAGGATGCCGAAAGTTCTCTCTAGGTTGTAAAGAGCAGCTAATAATATACTCAGTCAGATTAACACAAGTTCACAAAACAAAATCAGACCTTTTTATTTCCTATATAGATTACAAGAAAGCCTATGATTCCGTTCCACATTCCTGGTTACTTGAAGTTCTAGATATATACAAAATTTACCCTACAATAATATCATTTCTTAAAGGCGCAATGGCTACTTGGTCGACCCAACTTAAATTGATTACACCTTCTAACACCTTAGAAACGAATCCAATAAAAATACAGCGAGGTATCTTCCAAGTGATGCACTTAGTCCTTTGTGGTTTTGTCTCGCGTTAAACCCCCTTTCCAATATATTAAATGCTACATCATTAGGCTATCCCTTACAAATGACAGATACTGACGGACAGACGAATACTCAACTTAACCACCTTCTCTACATGGACGACATAAAACTTTATGCCAATAGTGAAGAAAATCTCAAACAATTAATCAAACTAGTAGAAAAGTTTACAGAAGATATCAAAATGGAATTCAGGCTGAACAAGTGCAAAATCAATTTAATTAAAACAGGAAAGCAGTACCAACATAACTTTATATTAGAAACAGGACAGCAAATAGATCCACTAGGTGACACTTATAAATACTTAGGCTACAACCAATCACTCCAAATTGAGCATAAACAGACAAAACAAAAACTGAAACAACAATTCCGACACCGACTCAACGCTATAATAAAATCTCAACTCCATGCAAGAAATATTACGAAAGCCATCAACACGTACGCCATACCTGTCTTAACGTACTCTTTTGGAATAATAAACTGGACCAAATCTGAACTAAAAAACCTACAGCGAATAATAAATACTACTATGACTGGACACCGTAAGCACCACCCCAGATCATGTATCCAACGCTTAGTATTACCAAGAAAAGAAGGAGGGAGAGGACTCATTGATATACCAAACCTACATAACAAACAAATTACCACATTACGTCACTACTTTTTCAATAGAACGACAGGATCTCCTCTACACAACGCAATAGTACTTAATGATAAAAAATATACCCCATTAAACTTAAGAGACTCAACAACCCAACCCAACCCAACGAAGAAGTTACGGATAATAGAACAAAAATTGCTGAATGGGCCGGAAAGTCTCTTCACGGGAGACATAGCCAAGACTTATGCCATCCCTCTGTCGACAAAGATGCGTCGAACGCGTGGCTGAGTCGAGGCGAACTCTTCTCGGAGACTGAAGGATTCATGTTGGCAATCCAAGATCAGGTGATAGAGACCAAAAATTATCAAAAGCACATCATCAAAAGTATAGGACAAGACGCTTGTAGAAAATGCAATAGCTCTCCGGAAACCATCCAGCACATCACAGGAGCATGTAAATCAATAGCCCAGTCCGATTATAAACATAGACATGATCAAGTAGCCAATATCATTCACCAAAACCTTGCCCTTCAGTACAAGTTCATAGGATCTATACAACCATATTATAAATACAGCCCTAAGACAGTCCTGGAAAATAACATGACAAAATTATATTACGATAGAGCCATATTAACTGACCGAACTATTCATTATAACAGGCCTGATATAACACTTGTAAATATCACCGACAAAACCGCATATTTAATCGACATAGCTGTTCCAAATACACACAACCTTCAAAATACAATAGCTGAAAAACTAACCAAATACACAGAATTAAAGGACGAAATAACTAGAATCTAGCATCTTCAAAAAGTAACAATAGTCCCAAATAGTTCTTTCTTCCACTGGAGTCATACCCAAACAATTGCATCAATCACTTCAAACCCTAAATCTATCACCTACAACCTACCATCTTCTCCAAAAACCAGTTATTTTAAATACATGCCGACTAGTGAGAAAGTTCCTACAAACAGACGGTCACACTCTTACCCATACATCCATCACACAAACAACTACCTTACCAACAATTTGCGTTAATAGCAACTCAGCTAGAAATAAATAATATTACCAGAAATGAGAACAACAACGAAAGTAACGACCTTCCTGAAATACACTTGGCTTAGGCCCGTGTATATCAGTAAACCGGTTGAAAAACCGAGAAAATAAAAGAAACAAAAAATAATAATAATAAATATATACGGACAAATCACACTGATTGAGCTAGCCCCAAAGTAAGTTCGAGACTTGTGTTATGGGATATTAACTCAACGATACTATATTTTTTCACATATACATATGTAGATAAACATGTGTTAACTAAATCTTTATATATTTTGAATTTTTTGTAAAATTAATTTAAATATTCTTTTAATATCGAGGGAGCAGATGAAAAAAAACTATTAAATACAAAAAATATTTGAATGTTATTTACAAAAATTAAAATATAAAAAAAATTGCTTAGACATAGAAAATGCGCGCGCAGATGTAAAAAATGTGCAATATTTTTTAAATTCAAATATTATTTCAATATCGAGGGAACAGATGAACGTACTTACATACAATTAAAACAAAAGAAGGATTATGTGCGGCGCAACACATACATAACCCTCCTTTTGTTTTAATTGTTTGAAACATCTTTGAGCATTGGCCTCAAACTTAAATTTAAAATAAAGTTAGGTAATCATTACTTTTGTAACTGATTATTTCCTAAAAAATAAATACCCGTGAATAGGATTAATTAATGTTATTTTTTTTTCTTATATACAAAAACTTATATTATTATAGTTACCAATTTTTAATTAGTATATTTTAGTTAATCAACGTTATATGTAAAGAGTATTCGAATAAGGGATAATTATATAAAAGAAGATTTTGACAAATGAACGTTATATAAAAAGAGCATTTGGACAAGTGATAATTATATAAAATGAACATTAAAAGTTATTAGCGCATGCGATGGTTATATTGTATAAAATGTTAGGTGAAATGAAATTAGGTAGTGCGTTTTTATACAAATTGAAAATTATATTATTTGAGCGTTATTGCAATTGAAATTATATTACATATATTACACACCCGTAGAAGGGACATACCCGTAATAAATCGAACCACGGGCTATACTAGATCACTTTAGTATAATGAAATTAAAATAACAAACAAATAAAAAAAAAATCTACATTCCCATACATATTGCTTCCTGCACACTTTTGTATGGAAACGCCGATTTTTTTAATGTTTTGGCTGTTATTTTCATTTACTACACATTTCATTATAGTGATGTCCCTTCCACGTTGTATAAGAATTATACTGTTGAAACTTGGTAAGTAGATACTAGATGTATTCTGTGAACCGCATGAAGATTTTCACACAAAAATTGAAAAAAAAAATGGGTGGTTCCTCATACTTAGAATTAAAACTCAAAAATTTTTATTCATCAAACCCATACGTGTGGGGTATCTATGGATAGGTCTTTAAAAATGATAATTGAGGTTTCGAATATACTCGTAATTTTTTTCTTAACAGAATAGTTTGCGTGAGAGACACTTCCAAAGTGGAAAAATGTCCCCCCCCCCTGTAACTTCAAAAGTAACATTACCATGCAAACTTCCACCGAAAATTGCGACGGAACGCTTCAGCATGGCCTATGAAGTAGGTTACCCCATTTAATCTCTCTAGGGTCTGAATTTGAAAAACCTGAAACCCGTACTCATTTACCACCAGGAGTACTCCTACGAAATTTCAAGTTAAATTGTCTAACTAATCTGGTTTCTCCATACAAACTTTGGTACACGTTTCACCCCCTTAGACGGTGAGTTTTGAAAAATCCTTTCTTAGACCTCATAAGGAACCTATGTGCTAAATTTGAAGTTTCTTGGCCCAGCGGTTTGGGCTGTGCGTTGATATGTCAGTCAGTGTCTCTTCTTTTATATATTTAGATAGATATATTATTGTTATACATTTTATTATTATATATAATTGGATATATAGAAAGTTTCCCGATGACTACTTACTGAGGAGGACTCTTGCGAAGTTTCAAATAAAATAGTGAAACTAATATTGTTCTCCATTCAAACTTTGGATCCCCGTTTCACCCCCTTAGGGGTTAAGTTTTGAAAAACTCTTTCTTAGTGCACCCCTGGACCTCATAAGGAACCTTTGTACTAAATTTGGAGTCCCTAGACCCAGCAGTTTGGACTGTGCGTTGATATGTCAGTCAGTCAGTGTCTTATTTTATATATTTAGAATAGATAGATATATTATATTTTATTATTGTTATACATATTTTCTTTATTTATTTTAAGTATCTTAGGTTATACTTTCTTATAATATATGTTTAAAAAAGTAAAATATATACACACAATATAAAAAAAACCCTAACCTAGGTACCCGCTGACAGCGAGGCAAGGCCCAAGCTACCAGCGGTTAGGGTCGCAGAAAGAGAAACCTCCTGACAATGCGTGCCGTGTCCAGGAGTACTGCCTTTTGTATCTGACCCTTGAACTACCCATCTAGCGAGAGTCTTAAGATGTTAGTCAAGACTCTTCGCTATAAGACCGTTCGCCGATACGACTATCGGGACAATGATCGTTGAATCAACATCCCACATGGTAGTCACCTCGTGGGCCAAGTCAAGGTAGGTACTTGCTTAGCTTGTCCTTCTCGCCCTTCACGAGGTTCACCTTAGTATGCCAAAAGAGTATATGAGTTAGGGCATCACCCAGGCGTTAAAGGCACGCGTCTTATTTCCTCCCGACAAAAGACTTTTAAGTACTTTTGTCAGTCGGCTAAAGAAGCGCTCCTTCACCGCCTGTTTTATGTCCCATCTATAATACTCAATGACTGTGATATACCAAGGTATTTTTAGGTTTCAGACTGCGAGAGTTTTGATAGTTATTGTATTAGAAAGTTGCAAATTTGTTGAATTTACAACTTTCCCCCGCTGTACATGCATAACCGCACACTTATCTACATCTTGATGGAACTACTAAAAACATCTGTAATTTTTAGTAGTTTCACCAAGTCAGCTCGTTTTTGTGTAAATAGCTTAAGGTCATCCATGTACAGTAGGTGAGAAATCTCTTTTCGGAGCCGGTAGCCCAGCCCTGAGTCCTTTAGCAAAGTGCTAAGCGGATTCAGGGCAAGACACTACCATAACGGACTCAAACTGTCATCCTGGAAGATGCCTCCCTCAATCCTTATATAGTCCGACGGGTCTGGGGGACTATTTCCACCACCCGATTGACAAAGGACTGTGATCCACTGCTTTATCCCTTCAGCTGTCAGGGCGCGCGCGAAATGTAAGGCGCTAACGTGTCGGGGGTTCTCGCGGGTGCGCAGCGCTTATCAAGTACTTACGCAAATCGTCGTCATACGCCGTGTTTTTTATTTAAACCCCCACAATGTTTACATTCCTGGATTCCTGATTAAATTTGCTATTTTGGACACTATAGTTGATTGGCCTCTCAACCACGATCTGATGAATTTTGAGGAACCAGATTTTTTCCTCGTCTGTACTTACTTTGATCAAGATTTTTATATAAAGTATAACAATTTAGACCCCAACTTTTGTGTTGTTCTTAAAGCTTACTTTATTTCTAATGTTCACTAATAAAAAAGCAACATCGTTCCGTAGCAAAATCTTTAGAAAATAATAAATTACTACGATGGACGTTTGAAATAAATGTCAGGAATTTGACAGCAAAAGGTGCATTTTCATCAACAAAATATAAACAACCTATGTACTATTATACATTTCTAGAAAGCTGATCCTTCCTACTAGAGAGTTGAAGCATTTTTAAATTGAAGCGTTGCGTTTTTTTTTTAAACGACATTAAAAAAACTGAACCCTTTGAGAGCCAAAATGACGGCTTCTAAAACCACTTGTATAAACTCGTATACACAAAAAACGAAGTATTTTTATGAAGCAAAAAATCATTTCTTGGTTCGTCATAGAAACGAGCTTACGAATGTATAAACAAAACTAGTGTTAGTCATTCCAAACCCAAGTAATCATGAGTTTTTATACCATGAAATTTCATGAAAGAGCCCATAGACGCCATTTTGAAATATGACGAAGCTAACTAAGTATGGATTCGCCTGGTTGGATTTCAAGGTACATACATAGGTACATACAGGGCGAATGCACGACTTTTGGGTATGTTTTAGGTTTAGGAAAGATAGAAAAAAAAGCATGATAAAAATATTTTATTTCTAAAATAGTTGTTCAATTGGTTTGTCACTTTAAAAAAATACAGTTTTACTTGCATTGTATGTATGTCTGTATGTTCGGGTCAAATTTTGCAAGTTAAATTAGACCCACTACCTGGTTTCCGATTGAGCTGTAATTTAGCACACATATGTATATCGGATGACAATGCAATATTATGATGACATGGAGCCGATCTGATGACGGATTTGGAAGGTGTCCATAGGATCTCCTTAATAAAATAACACAACCTCATTGAGATTGGGCTCGTCTGATTCGCCTTGTCGAGTACTTTATCTTTAGTGATGTGGCGCCGATAAAATCTCTGTTCTCAGAATTTTCTTTCCTGGAAATTTCGTAAAAGACGTAAAAATATACATGCTAATAAAATCATTAACACAACACCAAAAATGTTAAGGTGATTTACAAAAACCAAAACTGTGTGATTTATGAATAAATAAAAAAAAATATATACTTACACTGTCTGCCCCGTAAACAAAAATCATAAAACACTTTTTACCACGTTAGGGATAAAGACGTAAAATTTTCAATAATGATAAATAAAAAATAAAAATAAAGCCGCCATGCCGTGTATCCATACTAACTTATCTTGGGTCACGTGACACACAGCAAACAGCCATCTTGACCAAAGGTGGAATTTCACCGTTTCGGCACGACTTTTTTTTGGATGCAAATATTTCTAATACTATAGAATTTTGATATTTGTTTTAATATTAATTAATCTCTTTAGACAAATGAAACTATCGCTAAATAAGTCTGTGATAACTTAAGAAATTGATCGCGTGGTAGTCAGGTCACACCGTGTCACGT
The DNA here is from genome assembly GCA_943193695.1 of Acrobasis suavella. NCBI lineage: Eukaryota > Metazoa > Arthropoda > Insecta > Lepidoptera > Pyralidae > Acrobasis > Acrobasis suavella. The sequence goes on from OW971928.1 coordinate 41,340,520, forward strand.
CGAGTTTGGTCAGAAAATTTATTTTTATTCAAATTTTCACGTTGAGTTATGACCAATGTTAGTATTCATTGAAAAAGGGACTTACCGTGGCATTTTTCATTTATTTGTACAAAATGAACACCAGGCTTAAGTCGATACAAAAACGATATAAATTTCGATGACAAAAACAAAAATTTGACGTTGACTTCTTTCACCGAGACAATATTTTTTTGGTATTACGGCATTGGAAATTACCATCTTTTTGCCACCTCGTGCATTTAAAAGAACTTAGCTACAAAACTGTGTCAACCTAAGACGCAAAGAGTCCATAGATAACGAGTAAATCGAGTTTTAAGAGGGCATAGTCGCACTGGTGAAAATTCACCTTGCGCCCGGTAAGAACAATGTTTTTTAAGGCGAATTTTCACCTTGCGGCCTTTGAAAGGAACAAGAAAGGATATAATATATTATTTAATGCAGAAAGTTGCTCGATGAATACTTCCCCCGTCCTGCCCCCCGCCCGTGTATCGCACTCGGCTAGGTAGTGGTCACCCCATTTCATCACTTTAGGGGTTGAGTTTAAAAAAATCCTAAAACACGTATTTACTCATTTACAGCCCGGAGTAGTCTTGCAAAGTTTTGAATAAAATAGTCAAACTGATCTTGTTTCTCCATACAAACGTTGGACCCCGTTTCACCCCTTTAAGGGGTGAGTTATGAAAAACCCTTTCTTAGTGCACTCCTAGACCACCTTTTTTGCATTATTCATAGTAACGATATCGCGTGACTACTTCGTTCTGTATGAGAACCTAAATATTTTTTTTCGTATTTCGATATATATTTATTGGGCAAAGTTGTTCAAAATGATGGACTAAATAACCCCTTAAAATATTTGTACTTAATTAAAAAGGACATTGTATATATGTATTAAAAGTGAAAGTGCCTATCACAGGGCCCGATTATCCATAATTAAAGAAAAACAAATATTTCTACGAACGAATTTTTATTTATTTATTTTCTTCTTTAATAATGATATATTCCTTTTTTTCGACGCATGTTGTCAGTTGATGAAATACTTCATACATATTAGAAGTTTAACAAGTACTTAATTATAAAAAAGTCGATCTCTGGTGCCATTTTTCGAATGCAGTCACTAATGAAAACTATTATGGAAAACCATTCGTTTAGGTGACTCCACATTTCAATAATGGCACATTTGATCAACTCAACTTTTGAAAAATAAATTATTCGATACATTCATAAAATAAAACTTTACAAAATAGTGTCACTTTTCATTGAGCGGATGTATCGATAATCAAAATGATTCCTAAACCAGGCTAACCACCTCATGAAGTTAGCTCATACAGACCTATCAGCCTCTTACAGATCTTATCCAAGGACTTCGAAAAAATTCTGCTTTCCAGAATTTTACTAATATTGACTGAAAATAAAGTCATCATAAAACACCAATTTGGCTTCAGGCAATATCACTCAACGATTGAACAGGTCCATCGAGTTTGTGAGATAATCAGGAAATCCCTTGAAAATAAAGAATACTGTTAATCAGTATTCTTGGACATTCAGCAAGCATTTGATAAAGTTTGGCACAAAGATCTCTTAAGCAAAATAAAAACTGCGCTTCCCCACAGCTACTTCATGCTATTGAAGTTTTATCTATCTGACTGAATATTTCAAGTAAGCGTGGATGGATTATCATCAGAATTCCACAAAATAAAAGCAGGTGTCCTCCAGGGATCTGTACTGGTACTGGTACTGTATTCATTGTATACTGCTGACCTTCCTGAATTTGATAGTTACCACTGCCGATGACACAACCATTCTATCGAGCAACAAAGACGTCAACTAAGCTTCTGCTGAACTACAAAAACGCCTTGACTAAATAGAGGACTGGCTCCATAAGTGGCGAATCAAAGCAAGTTCGTCTAAACCTGTTCATATTACCCTTGCTCTAAGAAAAGGAGATTGCCCTCGGGTGAAATTGGGTATACAAGAATATCTTCCACGTAGTGATTCTGTAAGGTATCTGGGCATGCATCTGGACCGAAAATTAACCTAGCATAAACACATCAAAACCAATACAAGATACAAGGACATATATGATACTGTTGATGGCGCGCAACTCAGTGTTGTCTTTAGACGACAACCTCTTAATTTATAAGACAATCCTAAAACTAATATGGACCTATGGACTTCAACTATGGGGAAAGGCATGTGATGCAGCGATCGGCGAGCCGACGTCGCCGCACATATACGCCTTATGAAAGCCTTTCCCTTCCCCTCTCCCCTTCCAACCCCCGCGGCCGCTTGGATCAGACATCTAAGTACGGTCCGGGTTCCCAAACCCCCTCCCCTTCTAACCCCCGCGGCCGCTTGGATCAGACATCTGAGTACGGTCCGGGTTTCCGAACCCCCTCCCCTTCTTACCCCCGTGGCCGCTTGGAAAAGATATCTAAGTACGGTCCGGGACCCTTCCGAACTACCCTCCTATCCCGTCCGTTTGTGGTCATCCGCGGCACCCCCACTCACCCTCGTGTGAGGGAGCGCCGCGACGCCGACGTGCTCCCGCATGCCCCTTAAGGGTAGATCGCCTGAGCAACCCTTTGTTGCCCTGGGACCTGTCGGGTAGCCACTATCCCGCGCGCCGCATCAACCCCCTATTCGTCCTCAACGTTGGGGGTTGGCGTCCCGACGCTGACGTGCCCGCGCGCGCTCAGCGGTACCGTTACCAAGTGTGCTCCGCACCCGCGCCCTCGAACGCCTTGCCGCCACCCTACCGTAGGTAAACGATAGGGGTGGCTCCCCGACGCCCACGCACCCGCGTGCGTGTAGCGTTACCGTCCCGTCCGGCAGGTCCGTGCATGCCCCGCCCCCCGTTTAGCGCCCCGCGCGCCTCTTTACTTTGCACCCCCGTGTGCATCCCGTTCCGCACCCCCTCAGGGTGATTTCGCCGGTGCAACCCCCTCACATCCGGTGATCCGTTGTGCTAGGTCTGACCCGTAGAAGTAGGTGAGTACTTCTTCTGTCCCGTTCTTTTAGTGCGCCGACGCACCCCCTACCCGATCCTTAATTGGGTAGCGCGCCTTATCGTTTGTAGCTGTGTCAAGACAAACGTTCCGTAACGTACCGTATTTGCTCTCTGGAATTGCATAGGCGGCTAGAGATAGGCAACCTGTATATCTAGATTTAAGACGGTGTAGGCTAAGTCTAAGTTAAGCTTTGAGATACAAAACCTGTAAATAAATAATTGTTACCGTTGGTATAGTTGGTTTTAAACACCTCCTCCCGGTAGGCTACCTCATTCGACCTCCAGACCCTTGTCATACCAGGGTGGTAACAAGTGGTAACAGCACAGGCATGTAATTCCAACATCACCATAAAGCAAAGATTGCAAAATGGCCTACCTAGAAACATCGCCAACACATCATGGCTTATCACTAACAATAAAGTCCATAAAGAATTAAAAATTACCACCGTAAAGGAGGAGATAAGACTCCTGTCTGGGCGATATGAGAAGCGACTCGCTAACCACCCTAATGAGCAAGCGTCCAAGCTGGTTAATATTAGCTACAAAAAGCGTCTAAGAAGACACAATATTCAAGGACTAAGTTCCAATTATTAAGAAAGGATTGCTGCCACTGAGGTGCAACTTCTGTAAAACCAAAATGTACACACCACTCATCCGCTCGTAGTCAAGAACTGATCGCAGATATAAAAGCCGGCCAAGTGCGAATTGAACTCGCACTGAAATATTAAATATTATATTTGAAATCGTCATAGGCAGTAAGACACGAGTTAATTAAAAGATATCGCCATCTTTTGGTGTTTTAGTGAACTATTTCCGTACTTAAACGTATTTTGTTGAGTTTACCACTTTATTTGCAAATGATAGAATTCTTGATAATTTTCCTGTTATCTTCAAGCAATTTTCGTCTCTTTGCATGAATAAAATCTAAACTATTTATTTTACATTAATAACAAAGATAGATCTTAAATATATATTTAAGATCCTCATAACAAACCCTTTCATTTGATATATGACACAGTAAGGTTTGCAAAACTTTTTTTTTAAATTTCCTAATTTGTCCCTCAACCTCGACCTTAATATGGCCCTTATTTTAAAAATATATTTAATTACTTTGCACATCTGCGTTTGGGTCATAGGATTACACCATCCTACCAAATTTCTCCTGATTTGGTCCAGTAGATTCGGAGCAAATTGGCTGTGACAGACGGACGGACAGACAGACGCACGAGTGATAAGGGTTCGATTTTTTCATTTTTAGTAGGGAACCCTAAAATCAAACAAAAAAAAAACATTTCATTGAGCATATCCATTTTCAACAAGATTTTAGATTTATTAATGCAGAAAAACTGATATAAAGAGCGCCATTTGACTCAAAAAAAAGCATAATGGCACGCTTTTGTACTTCATACAAATCCCATACAAAATGTTTGTGTAGACGTTTCGAAAAAAGTGTCTGATTTGACTTGAAGTCATCTAGCGGATTGCATTGCCTAGGACGGAGCCCCTAGAAGCAATCCGTTAGATAGATAATGTTAATTTGGCCCTGCATACATGTCTATAATACCAGACATGAGTCTACCACACAATTCCGACAGACGAAATCTCGGTGAACGCTATACCGACAGTTCATTTAGTTTTCATGCACTAGACCGACAGAAGACGAAATCGAACTAGTTAATCTCGACTCAAGTCTGTCCCGACTGTCAGTTAGACCGATACAACATTAAATCGAAACACTATGGACCGACTGAATTTTATTCCCCCATGCTATAGACCGACAGAAGATTAGACCGCAACATTTATTTCGACTGAATACTCTTAAAGTCCCGCTAAGCAGAAACGAGACAAAGCATAATTACGAAAACGGCTAAATGAAAAGCTCATGTTTTATTATATCACATCTGGTCTGGCTCCAGCTTATCAAAGCTCCAGGTCGCACAACGTGCTACGGAGAGGGCTATGCCCGTATTTCTCTACCTGATCTCATAGAAATAATGAGATCCGTAGGCGAACAAAGTCACTGGCATAGGTAGCCCAGCGGATTAGCTCGTTGAAGTGGCAATGGGCGGTACACATAGCACGCAGAATATAACGATTTGCAAATATGCATTTATGTAGGTAACTCATATAAATTTGCACTAAATAAAATATTTTTCTTTCATTCATTATTTTCATCTTCAAATACTTTGGTTTTAAGCTTGTATGTATGTACTCCTATTTTTCCGAAGTCGTTTAAAAATAAGCGGCATGTGAGTTAAGAAAGGCGAATAAGTGGTTGACGGGTAACTTTTGAAATGTCGTATAATATAAAGGTAGGTACAACAAATACGACGAAACACTGAGAAAAGATGCCTAGGTAGACCTATAATATTATAGTGCCCAGCGCTTCCGTTGTCTCATCTTGGCGAGAGATTTAGTAATATTAGTAGTATGAAGAATAAACTTTTTAGTAATAGTTGCATTTTTTTGTTGCTTATGTTGATGAATGTACTTACTATAAATTTAAATAAGGCTGTGAAAAAAATATTATCGTTTATTATTTTCATATTCTTCATCATCATTTCAGCCGCATAACGTCCACTACTAAACATAGGTATCTCCAAAGAATTTCCAAAATACTGATCTAGAGCATCCTGCATCCAGCGCTTTTCTCCCCCACTTCATCTTTCTATAATATTCTTGGTCGAAAAGGCGGCGTAAAAACTAAAGCCAAATCATCTGAACATAGGCCTCTCCCAAGCGCCTGCATCAAGCGCTTTCTAGCACTCTTGGTCAGATCGTCTGACCAACTTGTGGGTGGGTATCCTACGCTTCGCTTGCAAGTACCTGAGCACCATTCGAGAATCTTTTTGCCCCATCGGTCATCGGTTCGTCGTTCTGTGTCCCGCCCACTGCCACTGCAACAAGCTAATCCTCTAGGCTTTGTCTGTGAGTTTTGTTTTCCTACGGATCTCCTCATTATTTCTATGAAATTCTGAGCCCTCTCCGTAGCCGACCTGGAGCTTTGATAAAAAGCCAAACAAGATGTGATGTAACATCAATACATAATAAATAGTAAAAAAATGTGTGTGTACATTTGAATATATTTAAAAAAATATGGTGCATAGAGGAAGAATCTTAAAAAAATGTTTGTCTGTTTGTACACGCTAATCTCCGGAAATACTAAACGGATTTGATTTGTTATATAGCTGTTTAGCCTGGACAACATAGAGTATAATTGATTTTGAAAAATAAAATACCTAATGCAGAACCATAATGGTCTAGCTAAACTATAAGATATGATATGACAACTGGCCAAGTGCGAGTCGGACTCGCACACGAAGGGATTCATACCATTATATCATAAATAAAAATTCAAGTTTGTTGTATGGGAGCCCCACTTAAATATTGATTTTACTCTGTTTTTAGTATTTGTTGTTATAGCGGCAACAGAAATTTCAACTGTCTAGCGATCACGGTTCATGAGATACACCCTGGTGACAGACAGACATATGGACGAACAGCGGAGTCTTAGTAATAGGGTCCCGTTTTTACCCTTTGGGTATGAAACCCTAAAAATGACACCTTAGCAAAAGTTGTTCAGCCTGATGAGCATTTTTTATATATAAAAATCGAAGATCTGGAATACCTGATGCAGAACCAAGTTATTATTCTTTTATAAACATGTGTTTACAATACATCGGTAATAAAGACTATGTGAGCGACGTCGCGGGCATAAGCTAGTTTTGTAATAAAACATGAGCTTTTCATTTAGCCCGTTTATCGTAATTATGCTTTGTCGCTTTTCTGCTTGGCGGGACTTTGTTCATTCGAAATAAGCTGTTGCGGTTTAGTCTTCTGTCGGTCTACAGCATGAGGGGATAAGATTCAGTCGGTCCATAGTGTTTCGATTTAATGCTGTATCGGTCCAACTGATAGTCGGGACAGACTTCAGTCAGGATTAAATAGTTTGATTTCGTATTCTGTCAGTCTAGAGCATGAAAACTAAATGAACTGTCGGTATAGCGTTCACTGAGATTTCGTCCATCGGAATTGTGTGGTAGACCAGCCATAGCTATATTGCTGAGATGTGAAAATGTGTAAAGCAGAATGTTAATTTGTTTATTATTTTTTATTATTTTCATATTCTTCATCATCATCATGCTTTTACGTTTATTCCTTAGTTTATAGCGTACCTTTCACTTGTGTCGTGAATAGCCACTACAGTCACGGTGAGCAACTGCGTCGCAGCGTTTACATTTACCGTCGTTGCTTGCCGTATCAGAAACTCGTGCTCCAAAATATCTTCACTCCACGACACATTTAACTCGTTCTGATTCTCTTCGCAGAAGGCAGTACCGATGAATGCTACAGTTAATGGGTTAACGTTGCGAAGTTTCGGTATCAATGTTCTTTGCGCTTTAGCAACGGATCGGAAGACATATAACAGCTTCGTTCTAAACATAATGGTAATGGTCAGTTTTGATAATATTGATATTTTAAATACCCTTGATTATTGCATCACGAGTGATTTGTAATATTATTTTAAAATTATCAAACAAAAACTATTTCATGGAGGTTATGTTTGATGTTGGTCGTCGTGTTTTGCCGACTTTGTCGTCGCTTGTCCTGAAGTGCCATTTTTAAAACGCGGAGACACCTATACGACTCGTTTTTCCATACATAAAACCTTTCGATTAGTGACTCCGCGTTTTAAAAATAGCACCACTGGCTGTCAGTCAGTTAGTGTCACCGACATATTTTTTTCAATGTACGAGTATGCTTTCAGTATCGCCTTATACATAATGGTTTGAAAACAGTTCTCAAGTCTTTCATTTTTACCCGACTGACCTAGAACCACAAAGCTAGAACGAGAAAACATACATACCTACATGTGGGTACGAAAATGTATGTCCATTCCTGTATTCTACAGGGCTTGACTAATTTTGGAGAATGTCATTAAGTTCCTTCTCTTTCCCAGGGTAATTTTAGAATTTTTACTGACTTTTAGTTCGACGTTAGGTACTAGATTTCTTCATCACTACCTACACATTTTATGGCTAAGCTCCACTGCACTATTATAATATTTTAGTATGTAATAGTCTTTGTAATACGGTATTTCTATCAACTATTTTCAATAGTGCTCTAACTGAAAAAAATGCACGTACAACCGAGCGCTATTGACGTCACTCCTATTAGGTCTCGCGCGTACGAAAGAAATAGAGATGTCCCTAACTCCCTACCACGCTCCCACTTTTCATTATAGCATGATCATAGCGACATGTGATGGCACTGATAGCAAATTAGCAACATTTCAAATGCTAATTGCTGCTTCATTAACCAAATTTATAGGTGTTTTAAAAAAATATGTTAGGTACATAAAATATTAACCAAAAACATACTTACGCAGTAAAATAGCCCATAAGTGTTACTGTTCCTGGCACCTAAAATTCGAGACTGTCAAAAGTCAAGCAAGCGATTGTTAGTATATACTTTATGACTTTTTATTATGGAGCTAGGGTTTGGTATTTGGAAAAAAAACGCGAGACTTCGTATGACTATGAGGGCATATTTTATTATTCACTATGGACTACGGAACCCAAGGTTGACGCGTGAAGATGTCTTTCCTTATGTCTAAGATCCAATTCACAAAGCAGGTGAGGGCAGGTAGATATTTAGCAAAGGCTTGCTTCGCTTCGGTTCGTTTCGAAGTGATCGCTATGGTATAGCTCGTTTTGAACTGGAGAGGCGTCGTCGACTCTGTTCTTTTTCTACATGCGCCAGTATAGATTTTCGAAAATTCTCCGTAGTGTTTTGATGACGGGAAAAATTCGATCGTGGCGCCGCATACCCGGCGCGCCGGGTCGTGCGTGTGAGTGTAACGTACTCAAAAACAAGCATACAACTTTAGACTTTATGCTATAAGGGCATGAAGCTTACTAGGTTCGCTTGCACAATTCTGATCTTCTGTTCGCGAACATACTCTTCGCGACTACATCTTTATAAAGTAAAAGGATGTAAATATATTTTATATTTTTGTAATTTTTGCTATTTTAGTAAGATGGTTATGAAATACCTATATAAAGCTTTAAAGAGTTTCAATGTTTTAACTCTTAACTATTTCAAATATATGTGAATAATCTCTGCGTTCCGCATAAGCTGTATCATCGAAATTTAGAACTGCAACACTCCGATCTGCTGCTGCTATAAGTTTTGTGGAGTCGAAATCCAGACTGTAGATAGGAGAAACCTTTTTCTGAGTAAAGTAAATCTGAAAAAAGAAATAAAATACTAACTATACTACTTACACAACAAATTAAATAAACAGGCCAAGTGCGAGTTAAGCTCGCCCATTGAGGGTCCTATTTTATCAAATAATTTGAAAAACACCAATCTCAAAAATATTTATTTAGGGCTACAAAATTTTTGTCACGGTTCCTCCAAAATTGAAAAACAGGACCCTATTACAAAGACTACACTGTCCGTCTGTCCGTTTGTCTATCTGTCACCAGGCTATATCTCTTGAGCCGTGATTGCTAGACAGTTGAAATTTTCACACATGAAGTATTTTTGTTGCCGCTATAACAACAAATACTAAAAAGAATAAATAAATATGTAAGTGGGGCTCCCATAAAACAAACGTGATTTTACAGAATATGAATAATGGTACAGAACCCTTTCGCGCGAGTCCTTCTCACACTTGGCCGGTTTTATTTGTATACATATAGAGCCCCCCATATTTGAAATTCATTTATTTTAAGTATACGTCCGTTTTCAAGTCACTGATGACTTACACATATGTACCAAATTTGGCTGACAGACAGACAAGTGAGCAATTCTATAAGGGTGCCGTTTTTACCTTTTGAGGTATGGCACCCTAAAAAGACTGTTAAGCCGCCTTATAAGGCCAGTTTGTAAGAAAAGTTGTTTCCAGTCTGGTTAGGATATGCAGGTTTCAATCACCCGATTATCCGAAAAGAAAGATGATTCTTTCGGAAGGCGCTTATACTAGCGTTTGCTCAAACCTATTCAAGGATTCTTTTTGGTCTACTACCCTTTGGGGTGCCAAGGTCAGACGACAGTCTCTCTGTGTAAAAACCAGTGACATAGTCACCAAATCACCTCTAACGGTAGTGGACCTCGGGCTCTAAAACGTTATCGCTTAAGATGCAACCGAAAATATGCTCGTATGATGATGGATGGACCTGGCAATGTCAAAAGAGTTACAGCATGATCCTAAAGTAGGCCCGTAATGTATGCGACAATTTTTTTCATGTTCATTTTTGGCTTTTACTTTATTTCCTTTTCCAAGAGAACAAACAAGAGACAAAGAGCACAGTAAACATTTTGGCAGCAGGCTTATTAACTATATTATTATTAGGCTTATTACTCACTTGTTGGTGGTGTTTCTTGTTTCGCATATCAAATAACACACAACGTGAATATTCTGCTGAGCCAACCACGATGGAACGGTCTCCATCGGACTTCACGCAATAGAGGGTTGACTGGAATGGATCCAACTGATCGAATACCTAGCAAAGCAGTTAAAGTAAAATTAAAATCAATAAAACATTAGACTACGTAGGCGATTCACACACTGCTCCGCACCCGCTGAGTAGCGCGGGGCCGGATTGTATGCAAGTACGTCAATTTGTATAGAAAACACGCATAGTACAACACACTGGCACCGCGTCTACGCGCGTGATTTTTGTATGGTGGCCCCGTGCTACACGCGTAGTTGCGGAGCAGTGTATCAATCGCCCTAATTAACAAATTAATTTGCAGGCAAATCAAAAACCCCCGACGACGCCATCTAGTGAGAAGTGGCGGAACTACATAATATTCTAATCCGTAGTGCCGTCTATTATTTTCCAGGTAAATTACAAACCGTGAACAACACCGAAAACTCCTTTTAAGTTTTAAACGACTGAACCGATTTTCATCAAACAATGGCTAAGAACCGCAGCAAAGGAAGTTGCTTTCACGTAAAAAAAAAAACGCATTAAAATCGGTCCAACCGTTCGAGCGCTACGATGCCACAGAGACAGACAGACAGACGTTAGCGTCAAACTTATAACATCCCTCTTTTTTGTAAGGGGGTTAAAAAAATCATCAGCGATGGTGATCAGTTTTGAAACCCAGCGTCGTAGCTCATGCTACGACATAATGCTGAGCAGATACCATCTTGGTGAAATATGAAATAACTATCTTGTAGTGTTTTATCTGTTATCTCTTGTTATTTTACCCCTACCAAATAAACATATTTACTTTCTTTTGGAACGAGCTCTTTATAAAAATGTCCCTCACTCTATGACCATAGTTAAAAGTCTATACACCAAAGGGCAAAAAAATTGCGGCACGCAAGTGCATATTCCACGGGCGCGTATGCAAATAGCACTATATCTTGAGCTTTTTCTTGCTTTGTAAGGTACGATTATACTTGCGTGGGTAGATTTACGGGTACATCGCGGGAACAATATAGATTATCGCCCCTATTATGATTTACTCGTATGATGGACGATTCTAAACATCGAGACTATCGAGAGTGAAAAGGGATGAGATAGTAGGTACCTACACAAGTACGGTGAACACTCGCACTCTACAACAAATTTGCAATATCCTACTCACCACTTCCTCATTTCGCGTATCGATTAGCTGCACCTTTCCCGAATGAGTAACGTAAACAATAACATTTGCGTTGTGCCAATGTACATCGCGCACCACGTTTCTGGACCCATTTTGAGTCATTGTTATGTCTCCGCTGCAACAATCGTCAAATTATTATTTGATAAGTATAGTTGGTACAAACCTATGTTCCCTACCGTCGTCTTAAGGGGGTAGGGAATGCATACTAATCAGTATCACAGGCTGTTATGCCACTTTTAAAACACGGAGTCACTAGATTATCGGTTTTTTGTATGGAAAAGCTTTTGTTTGGGTGAATCCGCTATTTAAAAATGGCACTTTCAAACATTTGCACTTAACTAATTCTGTATGTTACCTATTACCCGACTACGGCGAAGCCAAAAGGAGGGTTATGTGTTTCGCCGTTATGTATGTACATCACGGAGCGTGGCGCGCGTGTCATAATCCGGTGAAACTGCACAAGATCGATCGACTGCATACATCAGTCCATCAGTCGTATTCTAGCTACGTATTGAGATCGTCTTGTCCGACCGACAATCAATAAAAAATAAAAGCAATGCAGTTGTTTCATCTCATCAGTTAGTACGATAACATGCATTTTATTTAAAATCAATTTTTTTAGTTGACGAAAATTATTCTGGAACGATCCTATTAACTAGTTCTTGAAAGTTCGTTCCAGTAAGTTGTCGCTACTCGATCAGTGATGTACAGATTTTTCTATTCGATTAATGATGTACAAATGTTGATGAAATCTCGCTACTCGATTAGTGATGTAGTCGAGTCGGATGCGGATTTTGTTAATAAAATAAATCAAAATTACACCATTCTACCAAATTTCACCTGCTTTGGTCCAGTAGATTCGGAGAAAATCGGCTGTGAGAGAAGGCGTTTTTTCATTTTTGTACTTGGTATCAACTGAAAGGGCTCAATTAGTACATTTCATAAAGTAATAAGGTTTTAGTTTTTGAAAATACATACATATGTCTTGTTAAAACTTTATCTTGTAAGTATGTTTTGTGTTAGCTTGTTGTGTGTGGTGTGGATAGTTACAAAACAATCAAGCATGACTCAATTAATTCATAATAAGTGGCAAAATGCCGTATTAATTATAAAATGGTTACGGTACAAAAATACACCTACGTGTTGACATCTAGCAAAATAGGCTTACTGTTTTCATAGAGTCCAATAGTTAGCCTGTCATTCTTAGAATTAAAATCCATGCAGCTGACTCCTCTGGCGTCTGGTATTTCAATGGGTGTTGTTTTGACATGAGTCACTTCACCTGAAAATGGAAAACCAAATATTTTAAAAAACCTACCAATATTTTTTCCCTCACACTATTGTTTACGTAGAATTTAACCTTAAAATTATTTTATGTGGCAGCACGGTTTTCATTTAGCCTTGTAACAACTCTAGCTGACCAACCTTTGGCACTGATTGTGATTATAAGGAAAGAAAACTAGCTTTATCTCTACAGATCTAAAAGCAGTTTTTAACAATTACAATAGAGTTTATAGTTCAGTATTATTACAAAAATATAATAATTCATGTTTCCTTTATTGATATTGCAATATAAGTTCTATACTTCACTATAAATTCAAAGTCGATTTTAGATTGTAAAATTTAAGCTTTTCATAAATAAGTAAAATCTTACCATTTTCACCAGATATGATACTGAAGAGTTTTAGCACTGGACTGTAGTTGGAGCCAGTGACTACAACAGGACTAGAGTTGGCCTCATTTATCAGTTCCACTGCAGTCACCTCCAACTGACCATCATCATGGCAGTCAATACAATGGCACAGTAAATGTGGTTTCTCAGCAATGTCATTGGTCTCATAGAGTGCAAAGCAGCCATCTCTGTAATTAAAAAAAAAAACAAAGTCAGTAATGATGAATTCATGTAAGAAGCAGGGGTAAGAGGAGGAACCCTATTCAAGGGTTCTTAATACTATTTTTTTTAAATTTAATTTTGTGTGTAGCAACCAAATGAATGGACTGATGATTTTATTATGATGCCTTAATTGGGTATAATCGGATTCTTTAAATATTGTGTTGAATTATAAACTACTAGCTTTAACCCGCGACGTCGTTCGCGTAGAAGTCAAAATGGTTCTAATAGGATTTTTAATTGGTTTTTTTCGTTATTAATGTTGTGATAACATATGAATTATTATGTCAAAATGTTTGAATACTTATAAAATATATATTTTTTTATTATAACGTAGGGATTTAAAGGCCTAGCAGACTCGGTGAACCTCCCTCTCCCGTTTCCTTCCCGTTCCCGTTCCCGTCATTTGTTAGACCGAGAGAGAGCGACGGAACGCTTCAAAATGGTAAACTAATCTTGTTTCTCCATACAAACTTCAGACCCCCATTTCACCCCCTTAGAGGTTGAATTTAGAAAAATCCTGAAATACATACTTACTCATTTACCACCAGGAGTACTCCTGCGAAGTTTCGAATAAAATAGTCTAACTAATCTTGTCACTCCATACAAACTTTGGATCCCCGTTTGACCCCCTTTGGGGGTATGTTTTGAAAAATCCTTTCTTAGTGTACTCCTAGACCTCATAAAAAAACCTATGTGCCAAATTTGGAGTCTCTTGACACTGCGGTTTCAGCTGTGCGTTGATTGATCAGCCTCTATCTATCTATGTCAGCTATGTCTATGTCTATGTCGAAAATGGTTCTTATAGGGCTCTTCCTCTTCCTCTCCCTGTTCCTTGTTCCCTGTTCCCTGCTGCCTGCTCCCTGTTCCCTGTTCCCATCTCCCTGTTGCCTGTTCCCTGTTTCCTGTTTTCTGTTCCCTATTCCCAGCTCCCTGTTTTCTGATTTCTGTTTCCGTTTCCTGTTCCCGTTCCCTGTTCCCGAACCCTGTTCCCGTTCCCTGTTCCAGTCATTTGCTAGACCGAAAGAAAGCGCCGGAACGCTTTCAAATGTCAAACTAATATTGTTTGTCTATTCAAACTTTGGACCGTTTCACCTCCTTAGGGGATTACTTTTGAAAAATCCTAAAATACGTATTCACTTATTTACTGCCGGGAGTGCTCTTGCGAAGTGTCGAATAAATTGGTCAAACTAATCTTTTTTCTCCATACAAACTTTGGACCCCCGTTTCACCCCATTAGGGGATGAATTTTGAAAAATCCTGAAATTTGTATTACTTGTTTAGAGCCGGGAATACATTTGCGAAGTTTCGAATAAAATGGTCAAACTAATCTTGTTCCGCCATAAAAACTTTGGACCCCAATTACACCCCCTTTAGGGGATAAATTTTGAAAAATCCTGAAACACGTATTTACTTATTTACCGCCGGGAGTATTCTTGCGAAGTTTCAAATAAAATGGTCAAACTAATCCTGTTTGTCCATACAAACTTTGGACCCCCTTTTCACCCCCTTAGGAGGTGAATTTTGAAAAATCCTTTCTTAGTGCACCCCTAGACCTCATAAGGAACTTACGTGGCAAATTTGGGGTCTTTAGACTCAGCGGTTTGGGCTGTGCGTTGATATGTCAGTCAGTCATTCAGTTTCTTCTTTTATATATATCTAATAGATGAAAGAATGTATTTTTTTAATTTGAATACCTACTATGGAATCTGCCAAATTGCATGAAATAAATTGATGTCTTCTTTCTTACCTGTTTCCACATACAAGTAGATTATCTTTGAAGACAAATCTTGAAACATCATTTGTTCGTACATCATTTCTTTTCACTGTGGGCACTTCTAGTTTCCACGCAGAATCTCTACAGTTTGGTATGCCTCTTTTGTCTTTTTTATAACCATGAATTTCAGAACTAAATGAAACAAGTAAAATTTCAGAGTTGTGAAATTTTATCCATGGCATGTAATTTTCATAATGATGAAGAAGTACCTTAAAAGTAAATATTATTTAGTAGATACAAGTAGTTGTAAACTTAAATTTATATGGATAACTTTAGGTTCACATTAGTCTAACTAACTAGTAAGAACAACTGGTTGGTTAGACTAGTAAGAACATAAATTTATCAAAGTCAGTTGTAATAAAAACTATGTATGTACATACTTTTTAAAATATTTCATAAAGTGTGCATAGGGTGGGCCACATTTAGAGTAGAGTTTCGAAGTTAGAAGTTATATGTTACAACATGGGCGCAGCTTTTTTCAAGTGCAAATGATGACTCGTTACTAACATAAGATATTACTATATTACTAAAGATATTCTAAAATAAGCAAGGTGCTTGCATTCCATGTAATGTATATTTTACCTTGTTTTTGTATATTCCATTGCACCAATTATACGATACTCTGCATCGATCATGCCACATGAAGGATACTGGTTGCTGTTTGCTAAAACAATGAATGCACTCATATAAATAGCGTGAGCTAGAAATACATAAAATACACATTATGATTCATTTTTACCTGTTTCCCACACTGTTGAGAACGATTAGAGAGTCTTGTCCCTTTAATCTCCAAATAGTATTATCATTTTTTATAATTTCTCTTAAAAATTTGCAAGTTAACATAACATTCCGCAGGTTTAGTTTATCGAGTTTAATAAAAATGTTTGATAACACTTCTAGTGGTAATGATAGAAGGGAGATCTTAACCATTATGATAGTAGTTATTTAGTATTTATGAAGAGAATATAGAAAACATTGTTTTATGATGTATTTTTCAGTGTACAAAATACGCAAACAGACACAACACAACCCAAATATTAAATTAGCTAGCCATTTTCGGTTTTCGAATGGAAACAAACAAGAAAAAAACAACGAAACAAGAAATTGTAACGTCAAGTCAAATGTCAAACTCAGCTGTTTGTATTTTTTTTTCTTATATTTTTCGAAGTATTTAGATGCATATATTTTTGCTAACATTAATATAAGACGATGCGTTTTGTTTTATCTCCTACATTGATGCTACAATGAATGACATTCTTCTTGAATCTATAGTGACGTTTCTTCAGTCAATCTCCGTCGCAAATTCCATTTCTTCGTTCGTTCGTTCATCCGTTCATCGCTCGTTTGATATAGTAGGTATTTCAGATTTTTTTTACCACGATCGGTTTGTTACTTACGTCTGCAAGCAATGACTAATATTCTTCAAAACTAATTAAATTTCAAGTCTGCAATGAGTACCTTAATCAAATTGTGATTATAACACGAATTCCTCGGTGCTTACAGAAGTGTTACAGTTCAGTGACAACCAAAAGAATGGATTTATTCAAGCACAGTAAGTAAAATGATTTGGAAAATAGGATAGGTAAATGCTATTCTAAATGATTGTTTGCAGTGGTGGACACTTGTAGTACTAGGAAAAATCAGTGGAGATGATAACTCGTTTACAAATTATTAGCGCGAACTTTTTCAAGGCCGTGCTCTTTCGTGCCTGGTACCGAAGCAAGTGGTACGTTAGGCGCGTTGTGCGGTGTTCCTCGGTGGGTGGATGTTGATAACAAATAATCTTATCGCCTATTATTTGTATTTTGCGTTTATCCCGATTCATGAGTCTGAATTGGCGAGTACTGCGGTCAGTCCGAATCAATCTGTCGTCGGGTTTAGACATTGTTCTTTGTCCTTGTCAGTGTTCGCTGCGAATATCAGACGCGGTTGTTTGTTTGTTCTCTTCACAAGCAAGTTCTAAAAACTGATCAATGATAGTTGCTTAGAAATAAAACACTGAGTGAACATTTGCTATATTTGTATATATTTATATTGTTCAAAAGTGAGTGGGTATTCCAGTTAGATCTGTATAAGATTTTTCTTTAATATTTGCAGGAGTTTTGTGATAAATATAATTTTATTAAAATAGTCTTACAAACACTTGATAGTCTGTGTATTCTGGTGCAGGTATGAAGGGGCCGACAAGACCAGCGCCGCCGGCCCCAGGGCTGGGAGTCAATCGGTATTCTCCTGTGACCAACTGGAATGATGACCCATTTGGGGCAGACTTGTTTGAACCCACACCTTTCGCACAAAAGAAAAAGCCACCACCACGTCCTCCACCACCAAAACTAAACAAGCAGCCAGACATCCCAGTAAAACCAACACACTTCATCAGAAGGCCCACGGTGCTCTCTTCCCTGATGTCAAGAAATAAAAAGAATGTTACAAACAGTCACATTACTGATCCACAGACACAACCAACTGTTGTGTTCACAGACTTCAGCAGTGAGATTGATCCTCACAGAATGTTTTCTAAATGTGAGCCTAAGAGTGTCCAAACTGGGGCATTGATAGACTTGTCATCTCCCCCCAGTTCACCAACATTCACCACTAGGTCCAGTAGTGATGGTCTCAGTGTAGACAGCTTTGGTTCTGATGCCACTACATCCACAAATCATCACAATGCCAACAATGGCAATGCTTCCCAAGCTGAGAGTGGCTTTGAAGATGACTTTGATCTATTTTTGAATACTAGAAAACCAGTGAAAGAGGCGACTTTGGATGATTTTAGTACAGTAGATCCATTTTCGCCCTTGCCAACAACTAACAAGCCTCCAATTTTGAAGAAGCCTGTGTTTAGTAGAGATGTTTATGATTCATCCAGTACTGTGAATGGTCATGCAGGTCCTCCCCTAAAAGGGCCTACGATAATTAGAGCTAAGCCAGCAAGACCCAAGCCTCCTGATAACTCTGCTCTGTTGAAGAATACTTTCAAGTCTAGCTTCCCGGTGACGTCAATGAGTGTGAACACAACTACCCCCATTCAGAAGATCAGCAATGGCTTTGGAGATAGCTTTGTGAGTATATAATTTTATTCTTTTTAAACACAATTGCTAAAAATCCTTGAAACAGTAACCAGTCATAATATACTAATTGCCATCAATTAGTGCGACTATGTGGTGTAATTTCCAGAATTATCTTTTTGATGATTATGTTTTGCATGATAATGTAAAAACGGAGTGTTTTGCATTATCTTTACCTAAATAGATAATTTTTAAAGGATTAAACTGGAAACCTGAGTCATAGAACAGAGTGTTTGTTTTTTTTTTAAATAATTTATTTTTTTATATTGCTTATAGTTCACCACTACTCAGCAGGGTAATGTTTATTGTTTGAGTATGTGGCATAATGTGGATATTTCTTTAGCTTTTACAGCTTGTACTGCACAGCATGACTAAATAGATCTTTGGTGTCGTTAGTGGGTAGGTATGTTTTAGTATAGACTGGGAGCTGCAACTCTGCACATGTATTTTTTTAATGCTAAAGCAATTTTTTTGTTTTATTTTATGTTGGATTATCGAGGTTCTCACGATTGTTGATGATATCTAATAATACAAAAAGGGCATGACATTCTTGTTTATATAATTTTGTAATATTTTTTTTAATACGGCGAAGGGCACGATTGCTTCGAAGAGTTTTAACTATCGGCTTCTTTACAGCTTTTCCCCTTAGATTTAAATGTCAGGAGTTAGGTAGGGGCCAAAATATCATGTCGCAAAAACAAAGTAAAATGAAATACTATCTAAATACGGTGAGAATTTTAAAATGTATTTTTGTACCTATGAAGAACTGCTTAAATCAGTAAACTAGAACAGCACTTGTTTTATGTAGCGGGTACCTATTGTTACGTGCGACGTTATCAGTTTAATGCAAGTGAATTATTTACGCTCGATATTGGTTTCTCCTTTTGTTCTGTCATGGCCAGATGCCCGAGTTCGAAGGCACATTCATGATAATTTGCAAGTCTGCTATGAATATTAAAACAGCAACCAACTGTGCCTAATTGTATAACGATCTTGTGAGGCAAGATTGTATCGACGTGGTCTTAATACTAACATTACTTACAAACTTAATGTGCCTGCTTCTATTTTAACGGAATAGGTGGAATTAGGCGTTTTATTTAACCCACAAATAATGTTAATAAACTTTTTTTAATGATGCTATTCAATAAACCTGTTAAATGCGTTACATGGCCTTATTTTTAATTAGAGTACATTATACAAAATGCGATTCAAGGTTAACTGTTTGCACGTAAGCGCTTATTTACGCTACTTTACCCCCGACGCCAAGCCTAGTAAAACTAGTACAATTTAGGTAACTCTAGTCGTCAATAAAAAATTACATCCCTATATGGGTGAAATAGGGGTTGCAAGTTTGTATGAATCTTCGTCATATTTGAAGCGAGACACATGACATTTTTAAATTAGAGGTCAATAAAAAATAATAATACAGAAATTATATTTTAGAAATTTCATCCCCTGGGGTGCATTAGGGGTTGTGAATTAATATTATTATGAAACTTCGTAATTATTTGAGTGAGAGACAAAAAAATTGAGACAAATAGATCATTTGTTCTCTTTTGCTCTAGCAAATGACGGTTACGAGAACGGGAACGAGCACGGGAACGGGAACGGGATATTATAACACAATTTATAACGTAAAAAACCAATTAAAGATCCTATTAGAACCATTTTCGACTTCTACACGGACGAAGTTGCGGGTTACAGTTAGTTATAATATAAAAGTAACTAAGTATGTATATTAAAACTAGGTAGGTATCTACCACAACTTCTTTTTAGATTCAAACAATCGCTACTTCAAAAGGACTGTTCTAATACTATAACTATTCAGTTCGTTTACCTATAAATGAAGGCAAAGACGTTAAGACAAGTGTTTACCTTTTTTGTTTATAACAGTGATGTTCGACGATAAAAATCACGTAACGAAGGGGTGTCGGTGTCGGCGCATTGGCCAGATAAACTGCAATCGTAGTGTGTTCGCGCGCCTCCCACTTTCTTTCCACATTTGCACTTTATTACCCACTCAACTCTTCCTCAATCTAGACTCGGGCGCAATGCTCTAAAGCAGTCTTTCCCAAAGTGGGCGATAACGCCCCCTTGTGGGCGCTGGAGGCTTTAAGGGGGGCGGTAACGGGCCCAGAATAAAGTTGGGGGGCGCTGATGTGATTTAAGCAATGAGTGATTTATAACTTCAGCTATTTCATATTTTACATTTCACTGAAATTAAAATCCTCTTACTACACAACATCCATTTATTAGTTCATATTTATATCCTTGTTTATTGTACAAATATAAACTAAAAATGTAATTAATATTTATTATTTTAATGCGTTCACTGAAAAAATTTCCTGTTTTAAAGTTTCGCAGGTGAGGTCCCTACTTCCGATACTCTTTATTATTGTAAAATTGTATTATTATTGCTATTTTTTTATTAAAAATTAACAATGTTGATTATTGTTATTTTTTATAAAAGATACTCTAATATACTGGTGTATGTATTATTATTGCTCTCTCTTGTAAAAAAGTCTAGTTTAGAATATAGGTTGAATTAAACTACAGGCAAGACAAATATGTGTATCAGGTTTTTATGGTGAAAAAAATGGGGGGCGCTACAAAATAACTGATGTTTTAAAGTGGGCGTTTGACAAAATAAGTTTGAGAACCTCTGCTCTAAAGTCTTGCCAGACTTCCTGAGGGCCTGGACTAGAATTTTCTAGGAGAGTATATTGCCCGCGAGTGGATTATCTTTACAAAATGTAGTTACGCTTTTGCCTACACGGTGAGCTTTATAAGGAATCCATCCAAATGTGGTTATGTAGGTAAAAGAACTATGACGATGCCTAAAATATTATAAATAAATTGTTCAGTTTTGACTAAATGAAATCGATAAAAGCGATTAAGAATCCGGATGTTATAGGTAGAAGGTATGCCACCTGAGTATTTTCCCACGCACTGTGAAAGTTCAAATAAACTAAAAGAGAATAAGCGCTTGCCCAAGTAGCGTTCGTATTTGCTAGTATAGTGCCGCAGATTACTTCATAAAAAACAAAATTCTTGTTTTCATTTATGTGCCTATTCTTATTGATTAGGATTCTTACTGTTTATTCCAGAACAGTTGTAAACGAATATTTTGGTTGCTTAGAATCGGTTATATCGTACTATCACCATAACCATAGGCCACACTGCCACACTGAACATGTCGATCATCCAAAATATACTTATTTGTTACGCTTTCTTTCCTAAGATAACTAAGAGGTTTCGGCCTTTATAGGCTGGTCCACTTAAAAATACAAGATCATTTTAGAGAACTATCAGAATGAACACAATAAGTACACGTACCATATAAACATATTTTTAAAACCATAATCTGATACGTACTGTAATAGATTTACAGATTTGCAGGAATAATAAATTTAATTCAACAAATATCACAGTCATGACATGACGATGTCGGTCTTTCACCAAGGTCTTAATAATAAAATGAATAAACGAAATTGGCTCTCAAAAGATTCAATTACTAAGTATTGTCGAATTTTAAAATAGAAATTTTACGGGGATGATGACTGGAATAATATAATTTGCCCATCGGTTAAGTTATTAAAAAATATTGTATGTACACGTATTTATTATTTTTTCTAAGAAACAGAGTTATCGAAAGATACAGCGCATTTAAATTTCGCATGACGTCAGGGCTAAGTACGATTTTTATGTAACGGTAACGTCGCAGGCCCCTACTCTGGAACTTAATTCTCTTGTAATTTTTACTTTTTTGATATACTGAAAAATATGGGTCCATTATTTTTGGATGATCTAAAAAAAGGATTAATTACAAGTTTATTTGTCCAGCAAGAACGCCACCTAGTGCTAAGTAGCGGTACATATTACAATTGATATCCGTAGCGCCATCTATTATTTGCTAGGTAAATTTAAAAATCCCTGACTTTCGAGCGTTAACTCCCAATAACTTTTAAACGGCTGTACCGATTTTCATGAAACGTAGCTTTCCAGTTTTACACCGCAAGGGAACTTGGTTTTACGTAAAAAAAATCGCATCGAAATCGGTCCATCCACAGACAGACATTAGCGTCAAACTTATAATATATTTAGCACCCGTCTTTTTTTTCGGTGGTATTTTTTATTTATTTCTGGCCTTGACATCGCCCTATGAACATTAAATATTATTCCAGAACACAAAGCCAGTCGGCTGGGATGTGGAAGTAACGCGGGATCGGGAATCTTCCCCGCCAATGCCCAGCATACCTCCCCCGCCGCCTCCACCAGTTCTGGACGAGGACTTGCCCGTGGCGTGGCCCGACGACTTGCCCGAGGAGCTGGCCGACGAGTTGCCTGACTTGCCCGGCCTGCACCCGACATACCCCGACCAGCAGGAGGGACCGTACGCGATAGCTCTCTTCGACTATTTCACGGATCATCCAGATGATTTGTGTTTTTCGGTAAGTGTTTTGTTCTTATAAGTTTATAATATGCATTTAGGTGGTAGTCAAGCTCAGTAGTCAAGTGGTCCAGCCAGATCTGTTCGACTTGACTTTGGTTAAAAAAAAAAATGTAATTTAAAAAGTAAGAAGGCTTGTCAACTGAATAATATGAAGTTTTGTAGATGGTTTTAATCGAAAATATAGACAATTGTAAGAAGATATTTTGAAAAAAAAAATTTAAGTGTTATCAGTAATTTTTTATATAATTTTTAACTTTACACCGGAAGTGACGACACACAGCAATAAAGATTACATTTTTCCTATGCCTGCACAAAAAAACAACAATGACAACAGTCATCTGTCAATGTCACCTGTTTAAATTACTTTTTTTATGTTGGTTGTAGTCCTTTGACATATATTGATGTAGTGAGATGACAGTGACAGTACAGTACTGAAAACGGAAATTTCCAATCTTCATCGTGACTTCACTTCCTCAATAAGCTTGACCGTGCTTGAAAATTAAGGTCATTTGGATTTTTGCAAATATCTATATAAGTAAGACCTATTTTAAAATCTGATTAGCGAAAGCTTCTCCTAGAGGCTATTCCTCGCAAAGGTTTGCGAATTAGATTTTTTTCAAATTACTTGACAAGCGAATTGCACTGCCTAGGGGCCCTGATAGAGTTAATCCGGCCCTGAGTCCAGCTTGTGTAATCGTAACCGGAACTTGCCGAAACGTTCTAGATTTGAATCCTACATGAACTGCACTATGCATATATCGTGGCTTTTCCTCTCAATCCGCTTCCTGTAAAGGGATATTCCTGTTATTTATTAAAAAAATTAATTGACTGCAATTGGAGCATCGTAAGTTTAAGCCTACCTACTTAGCTCTGTTAACAAAGTCGCGTATGTTTAATTCCGCATAATGATCACGACCTTAGCATTGAGGAATACTATGTACTTAGGTACATGTGTTGTGCCAAGTGTGCCTCTGCAAATTGGATGATCTCAAGGCAGCACACATTAAACCAATGAGAGGGTATCTAATTTTGTCCCTATAAAATTTTAGTTTTTTTTTAAATAAAATCAATGCAAGATAGATGATAATTAATGGGCCTTACTATCGATAGTTTTTAATTGGAACTACCGATACTATCGATAGTAGCGATACTGTAACTACTTTTTGTACGCAAAACTATCGATAGCGAAATTACTATCGATAGTATTATAATATCGATATTCATCACAATACTGTCAATAGTTTTTAATACAAATAGTACCTTTACTATCGATAATACTAATTAAAAACTATCGATACTATCGATATTGTTTCTGTTTTGCAAGGCCACGATAGTATCAATAGACTATCGATATTTTTTTACTATTGCTTGTAACACTACCAAAAACCCAATACCATTTTAAAAATATTGTAGAACTCAATTCAGAAATGAAATAAACAATCATTGACACAAAAAGAGATACAATTGTTTAGAATTACCTACTAGTAAATCGATTTGCAATATGAGACTTGTGATAGTTTTGAGTGTATTGAACTTTTAGGTTGACGACCCAACCAAGTGACTCATAACTCGTTAAAATACGACCGTTCTAGAGAGAAAATAATTAAAAATGGCTTCGAATAATTTCTTATTTGCATTTTTTACTTAAGTTTGCATACAGTTATAATGTTTCAAAAGTGATGAAAAATGATAAAACTTGTTTGTTAGATTTCGAGTTGTACATATATTGATTTCAGAGTATCATAGCCTATATTCCTGTTTTAGTTATGAGTATTCAATGGTTGAACACGTGAGTGGACTATTAAGACGTGTCGCGTGAAGCATTATAGTCCGGCGAATCAGGCTCTCCCAATTGATTGAAGGGATGTCCGTGTCCGGTAGCGGAACGCTCAGTATTGCACATAACATCGTATTTGTTAGATTAGACTATGTTCAACAGTCTGTTAGATCACTTTGAATATTTTAATAGCATGTAAAGTCCGTATTCGTTAATTCCATAAAAGAAATTTCCATTATACGTCAAAGAAAGACTCAATCATTATCTTTGACGAAAGATAGGAATACTGTAAACAAACATTTGGCTTTTCTTGTTGATGTTTTGTTTGTGTCTAAAATTTAGGTTGAGAAGCAGATCAGCTGAAATAAATTGGAGACTGGCCAACAATGTTCTGTAATATTTTGGATTTGTCGAGGATTTTCTAGATATTGCTTTAACTGTTTTTCTATGAAATGAAATATAAAACATAAAGCTAATAATAACATACTTTTAAGAATAATAAGAACGAGGTAATCATAAAAATATGTAGATAGTAAAACTTTTGATAGAAAATGACTTGAAAATCAAAATTGTACCTATGTGTGAATCGAGTATTACATGAACAACAAAAGTTTCTCTCTCGCCCGCGTTCTCTATTGTAGGATATGTTTTGAAATATTGATTGTTCGTTTGTATATGTGTGTACGCAGTGGCCTGAAGCCAAGCGCTCGTCTATTTTTAGAGGCATTATGTAGGTGTTTCTTTGTACCAATACCAGCAGCTATCGTTCTTATCAAGTTCAAGGACTATTACCGTCTATTCATTCATGTTGTTCACTCTGTCATCACTGTATTTTATGAGAATTGCCTTCACATTGAGTACATTTTATCCATAATGCCCATTCTATTCGATCTATTTTAGTACTCCTAACGATACTAATTATGGCTTTTCCCCATCGACCAACCGGAATCCACAACCAGTTCTGCAGCCGAGGACGCTTTTGCACAAAATTATCATCACTTCATTACCTGAGAAGTTTAATACTACAGGCTTAACTATAATCTTCGTGATCAGATAAAACACTACTTTCTCTGTTAAATTACGCAGTAAAAATACGTATAATTACCTATTATAAGATAATTCCTCTACATAACAAGTAAATCGTAAATAAAAATAAAATCCACGAAAAAGCATTTATATCTTTAGTTTTTGTCTTTTCGTTTCTATATAGGTAATATATGAGATCTATGGTGTATGATTTCTGCGGTGTGGTAATAGCAGAGTAGAATACAATCTGTCACCAGCCACCTGCTCTCACACGGGTGACGGATGTTGTAAGAGGCACTTATATGGGAGTACATGAATTTTTCGGGTTCCATTTAATATAAATTATTTCAAAGGAAGCGGAGATATTAAAAAAAATTGTCTTCAGTAACACTTCAAACTATGAAATGAATTACTGTTAACAGTTGAACATTCCTTCGCACATTTGCCAAAAGTGGCTAATTTTCGCAAATGTCCAGCAGTGGAGTGAATCAGTCATTAAAGGATGTCTATTCGTAAAATTTATACAGTTCTCCTTTTACATTTTAATGTGATGTGATAATGACTTGATGAGATCATATTGTCTACCAAAACAGGCGCGGAATAAACATAATAATCAGTTTTTTAGGGTTCCGTACCTAAAGGAAAAAACGGGTAAAAACCCTACTAAGACATCGCTGTTCATTACTAGGTTGTATCTCATGAACCGTGATAGCTAGACAGTTGAAATTTCCACAGATGTATTTCTGTTGCTACTAAAAACAATAAAATAAATATTTAAATGGGGCTCCCATACGTCAAACATGTTTTTTTTTTAAATAATGTTACGGAACCCTTCTCGCGCGAATCCGACTCGCACTTGGCAGGTTATTCTCTAGTATAGTTTTCACTTGAGATAGAGCTAGCATTAATTGGAATCGCGTTTTAGTAGATAAGTAATTAAAGAGTTATCTAGCAACACTGCAACTGTGATTTCATGGTAGATGTCGAAATGCAAGTTTCTTAATAAAACGTGACGGTCTGCGGTGCGCGTCGCCGCATAGCACGGACACGGGCAATCTAAATAATTCCCAGTCTCTAGCACCATGTTTATTTTGATATGAATATCTTTTGTGGTTGAATCGTGTGTTAGCGAGCGCAAAATGCAGAAGGTTGTAAAATTATTGGAGCGTGGTTACGTGTGCAACTGCGAAGGTAGATGTTACGAATGAGGACGCTGCTGAGCCAATTTCAGCCTTCCAAGAAACGGTCTTACGTTTAGTTACATGTTAACGTTTAGACGGACTTCTCAGGACAACACTATCATTCTGTTTTGTAATAATACGCTTACTAACTTGACTTGATTTGATCCAATATTTACTCAAATAGGGATTTCTGCTAACAGTTAAGAAAGAGAAGGTGGAAAGCGGGAAGTCTTTTTTTTTGGGAGGACTTGGTTTAAGCCAATATGGATTAAACAAGTCTCAAGAAAAGTTTATATTATACTAACGGGTGTGACGGAGAGAATCAACTGAAGGCAAACATTAACAGTGAAAGCTTGTCCAAAACATAAAAAAAATATATATATATATATTCAAAAAATAATAATAACCGGCTATGTGCGAGTCGGACTCGCGGTCCTAGGGTTCCGTACCATTATCTATTAAAAAATCACTTTTGTTGTATGGGAGCCACCCTTAAATTTTTATTTAAATTATTTCTTTTTAAAGTGAATATGTCGTAGCCATATCGTAAATTTAATCTCTTCATTAAATGATCGAGAATTTCATGAAATGGTCGCATTTCATGAAATGTTACACTGGCTACTGGCCACATCGTGATGTGGATTGGGCGGATCAATGATAAGAAATTGTTTCTCGATATGATCAAATAATTTCGACCATTTCATGAATTTACCGTGTCACTTCATGAAATGGTTGATTATATCGTAAAATTGTTCTATTTTTATTTTACACTATACATTCATGTTGTGCGGCTTGAGGTGGCCCAAGGGCCACCCCGCCGCAACCTTAACCTACCTACAGCGCTCTGTCACAAGTTATTGTTTTTGTTTGCTTTTTTCAGCCTGTTTATACGATCCGGCCAAACGTGGATGACAAAATCGTGAAACGTTGATGATTTCATGATCTGGTCAAATTAAGTTGGCCGTTTCATGAAATGCGAGCATTTCATGAAATGTTCGATCATTTCATAAAGTGATCAAATCTACGATATGGCCACGATAAATATACGAATATTTCAAGCCTCTACCACTATTAATGTCGAGCAAAACACGGCAAAATAATCACGTTTTTTTGTATGGGAGCCTCTTTATATATTTATTTTATTCTGTTTTTAAAGCGGCAACAGAAATACATTATCTGTGAAAATTTCAACTATCTAGCTATCACGGTTCTTGACACACAGCCTGGTGACAGACAGACAGACGAACGGATAGCGGAGTTTTAGTAATAGGGTCCCGTGTTCACCCTTTGGATACGGAACCCTGAAAATTACATTAGCAATACTTTCTATTCCGACTGAAAGCTAATTAAATGCAAGCCTAGAAACCTTGGCTCTCACTTATTCAACTCGCTGAAATCCAATTAGATGCAGAGTATTAACTTTAAATGCTTATTATCTGTAATACGATTGTGTTGACTTACTTGACTGGCTGGTTTTACTCACAATAGGCTGTCAGCAGTTACTTACTGACCTGAAAAGTAGTTATGTAAGTACTGCAAACACTGCAATTCTTGCCACTGTAGGTGAAAACATTAATTTGATATTGTGCGATATTGAAATACACTGCAACCATAATATTAAATATAAATGATATCAGCAGGTTTTTTGTAAATACTTTAAGTTCCTATTAACTGAAAAAAACTAACTTCGAGACTACCGCTCGATCATGATTTCATATGTTATCCGATTTTCACATATATTTTAACTATTATTTTGTATGTTTGTAAAATGTGAAGTTAGTAAATCACTTTATTAGTTTTAAATTAAACGTTATAAGTATATTATGGTTTAAAACTCTTATTTTATTAGTAAATACGTAAAACATTATTTTTCAAAACTAAAAAGCTTCACTCCCAAACTACACAACCGATTTTGATAAAATTTGTACGGGATCACCTGACAAGAATACACTTTTAAAACAAAAAAAAAAACTTCGGAATTGTTTTCGAAATCGGTGAACACACATAAAAAAAAATAATAAAAGATGGCGACGAATCGACAACCTCCTCCATTTCGAAAGTCGGTAAAAAAAATGTAGTGACGATGACGCAGCCGCGTGTTCGTACTTTGTTTGTAAATATAATTGGTTTTACGTAAAAACATACGGCCATCTGTTTCTGTTATACATGACGTTTCAGGAATACCAATTCATAATAATAATGGCTATCGATTATCATCAACATGTTTATTTAGAGGAAATAGCTGTTTTCCCCGCGTCTGATACTGTTAATGAGCGAGCTGTCACCGAGTAGGTGGATCCTTATCGCGGAACGCAGGAACTCGATATCGTTATCAATGGAATGATTCCATATAAAGGCGGTCGATGTGATTTTTATGCAGTTATTAATACTATGAATTATACATATTTAGAGAAGCGAAGTAGGGTCCAATGACAGCTGATTTACGGATCAATTAGTTGTTAATCATGTGAAGGCCAATATAATTTGCTTCATTATGGTCGCCGCTCAGATTTATGCTGCGTACACACCGGGCCAAACGAACGCGAACGAATGTGCTGCATCTCTTTTATTTTGATATAAAAGAAACGAGACGAAGGTATATTTGTTGGCGTCCGTTGGCCCGGTGTGGGCCACACGACTGATGGTGACATACTATTTATTACTAGTCATATAAAAATGATTATATCACGTTTTTTCCGACGAAGTTTTAGACGTGACCAAGATGGCAGGCAAGACCTAAGTTTTAGAGGGTGAGTTTTTACCCAACAGCCAAATTTTTGGAGATCAGTCCATGATACTGAACTGCTTTCTATAAAAAAGTTATTAAAAATCGACCTAAAAAATTCATCCTCCCATACAAAAACCGTTTGGTTTGGTCGAGCGCTGATTTGTATGGGAAGCCGATTTTTCTGTATTTGTTTTTATGGAAAGTAGTTCAGTAACATTGACAAAACTTGCTCTAAAAATTTGGCTGGAGGTTAAAAAGTCGCTGTATATTGCAGACGATTCTTTCAGACAATACCTGAAGTTCAGGCTTGGGCGAAAATTGCCCTTCTGCGGTTTTCATATTTACGTTTCATCACCTCACTAGGTTACACGATGACAATTTCTAGTTGAGTAGGCTACTGGTCTGTACTTTTTATTCTTATTATTTAACGAGATACTGTCGATACCTCATGCTAGGTTCACTTGTAAGTACGTGTTGAATTTAAAAGAAGAAAAATATTTTGTGCATTAGTTGCATTAATTAATGCAACTAATGTGAACTTCGTTTTTTGCCTCGACCCAAAAAGAGGGGTCTAAAGTATTTGTCGTGAGCCCTAAGTCAGAGATTTAGAATATCTAAGTACTTATTAAGATAAATGATGAGCACAAACTCGATAAAGTTGCGTCGTTTTATTAGTGAGTTCCATAGACCATCCTCCGTCTCTGTGACCAGATCCTAAACATCATCGACCATAAACTGCTCGTCAAGACAAAGCAAACGAGTTCTACTTGATGAGGTTATGTTTCTGTCGAATATCTCCCGGCTACATCATCAGAACTGCTCATCGACGATGACATTGTATTGTCATGTGACTTACACAAGTATGCAAAATTTCAGCTCAATCGGTTAACTGCGGTTGGAAATAGAGTTTTAAGATTTTACCTAAACAACATACATACAAACAAGATACATTGCAAGTCTAATAAAAGCGTGTAAAAAAACTAAAAAGGAGTTTATTTGAAGCATTACTTGCTATCTTTAATAGTGGATTGTGCTACAAGGGGATAAGGTAATATTTTGAAGGCGAGGGCGCTTTGAATCTACGCTGGAATCCTGAGTGTAGCGAGGGATTCATGTATATCGCGGATCGCCCGAAATAAAAATATTACTGTACCCAAGTAGCAGCATACTCTACTTTTTATCTCCATCTATGAGAAAAACTAGCACATACAAAACAGAATATTAAGAACAGTAGAACACCTACAATACCTAATTACTCTAATCAGACTTCCACCGACAATTTAATACTAACCTTTGTTTGGTTGGTGTTGATTTCATACAATAAATACTAAGAAATATATTTTCGAAGACCACTAACTTAAAATAAAATATTTACTCATAACTTTGTTTGCGTGGTCCTTCATATTTTTTTAATTATAAGTAAACTTGATAACATTACACTATTGTCTTAAACTTACGAAAAAATATTCACATTTACACAAATAATTACATTTCAATACAAAATAACAAAAATTTCTGTAATTACTTGAATCAAAAAAAAATGCGTCTTTTTAAATTATACTTATTACTTTTTCCGAAGCGAAGAATATAAAAATGTTTACCTACATTCATCCATTTTGACAACGATATGTATTCCAAATTTAAAAAATCACGACGTCTGCGCCAAAAATTTTTTTTTTTTTGTAAAACAAAATTCTTATTTTTTCTTGCTGGACTGCCAACATTATTTTTGATTCTACATAGATTACACTTGCGTTCAGTTTTTAAATTAGTTTTAATCCCTGGAGACCTTCTTTTTCAATTTTTTGTCCCAAGAGAATAACCAGTAACTTTAGCTCCAAATGTTTTGGGATGAAAACATCGTTTTTCGAGTAGATGAGATAAAAATAAATGAGCGATTGATTTTTTTTTAATTTAAGTACTTAAGTTTTACTTAGGCTGGTCTACGCAAAAAAAATGCGGCAATTGGTGATCAAGAGATTTCCTTTGGCTGAGTTGATCTTTATGACTCAAATATGGATGATGTCTTTATTTTTTATGTTTTTTTTTATCCTTTCTTTTGGGGTATCGAATAAAAGAGCTTTATGAGCTGAAAATCCAAGATTGCTCCCCTTTTTTAATCCATATTTGAGTCATAATAATCAACTCAGCCAAAAGAAATCTACACGAAACGCCGTATATTGCAATTTCAAAATTCAAATGTTTATTCAGTAGTTAGACCTTCACATTTACAGGCACTTTTACACGTCAATCAGTATAATTTACATTACGTGTAGTTAGTTTATATTAAAATTTAATTTATTTTAAAGAAAAGCTACCGATCCCAGCGCTTCGCAACGACCACTGCTGAGAAGAAACGCCGAAAGAAACTCATTTTCACAATATTGGTCGGTCGCCTACTCGCCAGAAGGCCTTAATCATATTATTGTTGTCTTTTTTAATTAAAATTTTAAATATATATATAATATTTTTATATCGTGTAAGTATAAGGAATTATGAT
Organism: Acrobasis suavella; assembly: GCA_943193695.1. Classification (NCBI taxonomy): domain Eukaryota; kingdom Metazoa; phylum Arthropoda; class Insecta; order Lepidoptera; family Pyralidae; genus Acrobasis; species Acrobasis suavella. Next base: position 41,372,571 of record OW971928.1, read on the forward strand.
GTCGTGTAGACACGTTACTATACCTGCATATACCGTCCCGGGTTGCGTATCTAATTACAAGATATTTACTCTATTACCTACTTTTCTAGAAAAACATAAATAATTTTTGATAATAATTTAGGACTGCTTCTTTGTAGACAAAATATCTAACAAGCAATGTTATTATTTTTTATCAGTGCCATTAATAAGACCCGATATTTGTCTTATCAAACAAGTCCGTCTGATGCGTAGTTTTTGTTACCGATATAACAATATAATGTACTTACGTCATACTTACGTCCTTTTGTTGATGCGCACATTCCCATGCCGACAATAGTCAACAGACGGTTTTATCAATACAGGTGTATTTATTTAAAATTAAAGACATAAATCTCTAGTCACAATTATCCATAATAACTACGGTAGTCTTTTGAACCTGTACGAGCTGTCTTTTGGGATACTTAGTGAAGATGGCAAGGAGCACCATGATCCAACGATTTTAATCTAATATGAGTAGGTGCCTACCCAGTACTAACTTGTTAGTGATCTATCTGACTATTACCTAATTACATGAGATCTTTTAAAATACATAATGTGCAATTTCCAAATTTATTATCAATTATTATAACTTGCTTGCTTGTTATATTATAAACCGGAATGATTATAAACTTGCACTAGTACTTTATGTAGTTATAGATAGGTACAATAATTGAACACTGTAAATAAAAGAGACTTTTTAAGTATTGTGTATTTATGTGTATTTTATCTTACAGGCAAACTCGAGAATCAAGTTAATAAGAAGAGTGGACAACGAATGGCTATACGGCAGCTTACACGGAGAAGAGGGTTTGTTCCCCTCCAACTATGTAGAGGTGAAGGTGCCTTTGCCGAACGACGCAGTGCCCTCGTCGCCACGGCTTGGCGTCGCCACCGCCCTCTACGACTTCGCTGCCGACCAGCCCGGCGACCTCTCCTTTCGGATTGGAGACACCATCAACGTCCTCCACAAAGTTAGTGACGAGTGGTATTTCGGTGAGTGTAAAGGCGTCAAAGGACAATTCCCCGTCAATTACGTGCAAATGAACTGAATCGGAAAGATACATATCATCGCGTCACGAATTTGTTGTCATGAGTGTATTGCACGAAGTCTGATGTCTACCATATCAGAAGCCATGTTGTATTTATGTTGAATTCTTCCAAGATATGGCTGAATAGTTAGCACTGTCCCACATTTTGATAAATAAAGTGGGACATATGTTTTTGAAAATTACACGTCATCGATTAAATTGTGACTTTTGAATGACTACCCTCTTGATTAACATATAAATATTACCGAGCCAGACAAAACCTGTGAAGCCATTAATATTGTACAATTATTAATTCGCGTTTTCGCACCGTTGTTGCCATAATAACGTAGGTATTCACTAATTAGCTTTATAATTTGTATGTGGCCCCTTATGAAGTCATTTTACATTTTTACGTAATTTACTGCAAAAGAAACTATTGAATGACTGAATTAATAAATATGTATTGTACTAGAGCTTGTAAAATATCGTCCCTGTAATAGAGTATTAATATATTTTAGTTGTAATGGTTGTGTAATTTAGTATAATTTGATCTGATTTAGTTTAAGTAATGTAATTATTTCGCGTATATTATTTGTACATTATGTTGTCGACCAAATAATAGTTGTACATATTGTAATAGTATCCATATACTTTGGCGTACAAAGTGTGGCTTACTATGTTGGTATGTACTTGTCAGTGTTGCGTTATTTAATTATATTATTACGTTCGCCATCTGCCGCTGAGTTGCGCAGTATTGTATAGAATTTGACTGCGTCGGTAATTTGCGGTTATCGCTGTGATGAAGATAGGCTGAGGTCGAAATTCCATTATCATACTAGATCTCTATTGAATTGACCTAATGCCGAAGCGAATGTCGCAAAATATACATTTGCCTTGAAATATGCCTTTTTGTCTGTGTAATTATCATTTTTTCTATATTTTTATTGTTAGTTCCGATCGTGTCATTTGTTTATCATTAAGTATATTTTTGGTGGGACCATAATATTAAGTGCCTTAAGTATTTTGTGTATATGGCGATTTATTTATGTAAAGAAATAAAAATTAATACAATATTAAATGTACACATTTTTTTATTTAGTACTAATTATACACCTCGGGCATATTGATTGATCAGTGATTAACAATAAAACATTTATTTTTTCTTCACATCAGTGAGATTTAATATTTGAACAAAAATAATCTATAGGTACATAAAATATTTACAATTCCTTAGATTACAACTTAATGTCAACATACCCTGTTCGCTTTTCAACCGTTGCTTTGAACAAATCAGTTTCTTGTTGATGGCAAGACAACTTTTCCGAGTTATCAGTAACAACGAATACCAAACCTAAAATTGGAAAAGACGTATGTACTTACTATTGCGTAAATGGCGAAGATTAGCTTTTATCACATGAAAAATTCTCATTCACAACATGTTGAAAAGGGAAAGAGGGTGAGGCTTCTAATGTAGAATACATACTATAATATATATATGCTCTATATTAACTAAGCATCTAATAACACAGTCCCGAACATTTCCCTAGCATAATGTTTTAAGGACTTATCCTCATAATTTCTGTCGTGTGTCTATGGCTTCACCTTACTTCTAACTCCCTTTTCTAAACTAAGGTTGACATTCATGTACAAATGATACAACTCGTTTGGATAGACATTCAATCTATTTTGATCAGATAAATGAGACGTAAACGAACTATAACCCCAGAACTAGCGGACAATAAAGGCGATTAGAATAAATTGAGAGTAATTTACAAGAGTAGTCACGTGTCATGATGTGCATCAATATATTAAAACTAGAGCCGACCTTGAGATAGATTGCATTTAGGATACCTTTAGAACAAATATCTGCTATGGTTCCTCACATTGCAATCTTACAGTACAAATCGGAACCGAAAATGTTATTATTTTCCAAATATGTTCTGAGGCGTGCACTTGTTTCGCACTATATAATAAATAGACCGTAACCATAATTTTATCATCGAGTAATTACTATCGTGAAAATATTTTTTTTTAAAGATTGACAACTGTTGGTACATGAAAAGCACACTTAATAAAAATCTTTAGAAGATAATTTTATATAAGTGATAACGAAGTTTATTTTCTAAACAACGTTTAATTTTATACAAAATATGATCTATAAGTAAACAAATTATAATACACAAAATTTAGGAACCGTGGTTGATTACGTATTACAATAGTCATGAGAACAATGTTAACATAAACTATCAGATAAACAGTATATGAAGTAATGTCCACAAGTTGGAGAACGAAATGTTAAGAAATAGCAATACAAACATAAATTCGATTGTTAAAATCGTCAGTCAGAATTAACGGGAGGCCACAACAACGCGTTTAGCTGCGGCGACCAGCTATTTTGAACTTATGTTTGAAACAAGGTTTTAAGAAAATGCTGGTCGCCGTCCAGTCTAGGCCTTAGACCGAACGTAATTCGGGTAATATCAAAACACTCCGTGCCAGCGGCAAGCAGACATTCTCAGCAGCGACCTGAACCCAATAAACATTATAGGTAAACCATTATAGGGTCTTACCCTATCTGAGAAGACTAATTGGGGGAGTTGGGACAGGCGAATGTGGAGACCAGTTGCGGGTTGCATGTCATCCACATGATGCGCACTTTTGACTTCCCAGTTTCCCCTATATTATCGCCAGATCTTAAAAAATGGTTCAACCTATACAGGATTACTGGTAAGTCTACCTACATTCGCTGCGAGAGGTGTTAGATGTGGCCAAAACAATTTGCCTATTGCCCAACCCCCTATTGCCTTAACAAAACGTTGATAGTTTTAGGGATTTTCGCCATGTAATAAGATTTTGAGTTATAATTTATTTATATTTGAGTTATAATATATTACTTAACATTTTAAACAGTGATTTTGATGATTAGAGACACCTAAGCCAAGTGATCCAGGCATCAAAACCACAAATTTCTTTGATAAAACGGGTGATAATGCTTTAAAAGCAGCTGCTCCCCCCTGGATATTGTTTACGTGCTTACTTACTATTTACTTAAGTCGATAAAAGTTAAGAAAAATAACTTTTGCAATATGCAATACAATAAAAAAATTAACAAATTTATTTGCCAGACAAACTTATTGAACTACTGAACCGATTTTTATCGAATAGCCAAGAACCACCGCATGGAAATTTGCTTTCACTTTTAAATAAACCGCATCCGTTCTAGAGCTACGATGCCACATACAGACCATCATTCAGCTCACTCAGATGCATAAAATCGTGCCTGAGATCGACTTTAATCGAAGATAGATGAAATGGGCTTTGTAAATGCTCAGTGTACATAAACGGTATTGGCGATTCTTTCACAGTAAACGTCATAAACTGTTATGCTGAAGACCCTTGAAATTTACTTTTTAAATAGGTATTGTTTACCAAAAATTTTTTTTATAAAAAATTACCTACTCTTATTTATGTTTATTTATTTGATTAGATACTTATAAAAATCTGATTCGTTAACATGGATGAATGTAGGTAAACATTTTAATGTTCTTCGCTTCGGGAAAAAGGAAGTTCAAAGTAATTACAGAAGTTTTAGGTTATATTGTATTGACATATTATTATAATTATTTCAATTTGAATACTTTTTTGTTAGTTCAAGCCGAAAGTGAATATCAAGTTTACTCATAAAATTAAAAGATATGAAGGATTACGCAAACAAAGTTATCAGTGAAGTGAACATTTTATTAGAAGTTGGTGCTCTTCAAATAATTATTTCTAAGTATTTATTGAATGAAAACGACACCAAATAAAGGTTAGTATCTGTCGGTTGAACTCTGATTAGGTATTGTAGGTGTTCTACCTTTTCTATATATTTTAAATAAATTATAACCAACCGCCCTGCCCTGACGGGGTATCGAACCCAGAACATCTGCGTGGCGGACTAGCATGATGTCCACTACGCCACTGAGGTAATCAATGGAATTTTGTTTTGTATTTACTAGATTTTCTCATAGATGGAGATGAAAAGTAGAGTGTGCTACTCGGATACGCAAATTTTTTTTATCTCGGGCGATATACATGAATCCGTCGCTTCACTCAGGATTCCATGGTAGAACGTGAAATCCTTCGTTTCGCTCTGGACTCAAAGTAGCGCCATCGCCTTTAAAATATAACCTTTTTCCCTTTGCAAAATCTACTATTTTTTTAATTACTTGTTATGAAATAAATTAAAAGGTCGAAAATCTAAAAAAATATTAACTTTTTGCTAAGGGGATACTTAAAGTTTTCAGGGTCCAGTGCTGCACCCATTTGAAATAAATTATTTGGAAGGAAACGGAGATATTTAAATTTTTTCTTGGCCAAGTTTGCAGTCTAAAGTAGAGCTTTTCTACGCAATTAGCGATAAACGGCTACTTTTGGCTAATGTGCGTAGAAAAGCTTTACATTCTCACTTTAAACTGTAATACAGTTAAGGTGAAAATGTAAAGCTTGTAGTATTTATGGCAATAGGGAGTGTTGTTCCGTTGTTTTGACCACATATATCACCTCGCAATGGATGTAGGTCGACTTACCACTTATTTTGTATTTAATTATAGAGTTAATTTTACACATTGAATTAACATTCGCATCCTAAACAAACCCTAAGCTTGCAAACTTTATAATGCGATATCTATCTATACATAAAAAGCGAATAACACCACTTATTTGTCAAATTTAATACGTTTTTTGTTTAATTTTTTATTTACAACTCCGAAAGAGGAGCACTATTCTATTATATATTTTTGAGTAGCATGTGGACTGCCACATCAATTCTCACCAGAGACGACGTGCCACATTTTTTCTAATAAAGTTTCATTGCTATGGCCATTCAAATAACTGCCTAGAGTGGTCGAAATATATAGTATTCAGTTGAAGCTATTTATAATCATAGAATATACTAACTTGTTCATTTGAAACGAATGTTGAAAAATCTACTTCTCTCTATATTGCAAGAAAATGGTTGCTTTAAAAATATATGTATTGTATGTATGTCAAGACAGACAAATATATAGTGCAAAACATACATAGCATATAATGTAATCTGTTATTATGGGTAAAAAAATATTACTGTATACAATTAGTACGTAACCGGGTAACATGAATATACGCGTATAAAGAGTTCTCGATATGATGCGTAAGTAAAATCTTGATGTTGTTTGTTTCATATTTACAATTCGTAAGTCTACGTGCCAGCATCGAGGGGGGTCGTCTAGTCCGGCCTGTATATGGGAATTCTGGGGACGAACTCAATGAGAAGAACATACTCCATCATGGAAGATGAGTCGCAGTGCTGCTTCGTAAGGCGCCAGCGAAGACCGAGCTTGTTGTAAAGGCGACTGTTTTCCCATTCTAACAATTTGTTCAAAGAATGTTGGGTCTGCAAAAAGAGACAAAGAACATCTTAATAATGCAAATTAAGTGTCAAAAAAATATAATTATTCAGGTAGGAGATGTCAAATTTTATCAGATGCTTGTTAATGTTGTGTGAGTAATGGGCGATCACTGGTGTAACCTTTTTTAAGCTGACTAAAGGCATTTGACATCATTCAATAATTACAGCCTTATCTATCTATCTTCTATATATATATATATATATATATATATATGAAGATGAAATTCGGCAGGAAGATAGATTGTGACTAGGAAACGTCCGCTAAGGATTTTTTGAAATTCTATCCCTAACGGGGTGAAGTAGAGGTCGCCAGTTTGTATAAAACTTCGTAATTTTGAAAGCGAGACACATGAAATTTAGTTTATTATAGTAGTTACTAGAAATTAACATTGCATTTATTTGATTTTAAATATTACATGGGGTGAAATAGGGTTTGCAAGTATGTATGAATCTTCTTCATTTTTGAAGCGAGACACATGACATTGAATTATTGATTAGTGAAAAATAATAATCCATTAATTGGATTGTAAAAATATGCATCCCCGGGGTGCATTAGGGGTTGCAAATTTATATTATTATGAAACTTTGTATTTTTTTGAGTGAGTGACAATAAATTTGAGATAAGTTGATTCGTCGCTCTCTTTTGCTCTAGGAGATGACAGTAATGGGAACGGGAAAAAGCGGAACAAAGTTCGTCGGGTCTGCTAGGCCTTTAAATCCCTACACTATTATAAAGATTGTTATATTATATAAGTATTCAAACATTTTAAATTTGTCACAAAATAATTCATATGTTATAGTAAAAAAGCAATTAAAAACCTATTACAAACATTTTCGACTTCTACGGGGACGAAGTCGCAGGTTAAAGTTAGTCATTCAATAAGGGATGTTACGAATATTCGCATTTGCATATGCGAATGGTTCGTATCGTTTTAAACATTCGCATTCACGTCAATCAATTTTAATTCGTAAACATTCGCATTTGCACCAATCAATGTTAATAATATTGGCCAAGTGCGTGTTGGGCCACGCGCAGCATAGGGTTCCGTAGTTACGAATGCCAACTTTGAGTTCATGCCACTAAAAACGTCTAAAACACAATTTTTTATTGAATTTGTATGAAATTTTCCTTTTCTGAGTACCTACATTTTATAAGTTGATTGCCTATAATTTTTTAGCTTGTAAACCCTACCTAGCTCTGATAGTTTTCCTTTAAACTTCGTTATATATACTATAGCTGTGATTCTTTTCACGTGTCCATATATAACCGTTTAGCAGTTACTAACAAAATTTTTCACTTTAATACCAAATATTTCAGAAACGGTTTCCTAAATCGAAAAACGGTGTTCGCAAGCTCATAATATTTTTAAAAGACGATATTCAACGATATCCCACATGATTGATTAGTCGAGAAAAAAAAATACTTTTTACTTGTATGGGAGCTACCCTAAAAAAATTCTTTTTCAATATTTTATTTTACCACTTTTTCCGCATAATTAATATACATACCCATGCCAAATCACAGCTTTCTAGTACTTAAAGTCACTGAGTGAAACCGCGGACGGACAGACAGACAGACAGACATGGCAAAACTATAAGGTTTCCTTGTTTACTACGGAACCCTAAAAATGTGCAGGTCACGACATGCCCATCGCGCACCGCGCATCTCTGCGTGTCGACGATTCGACCATAACGTGATTTTTTCGACAAATAGAAAGCCTTTATTTTAAAGATAAACAAATAGTTTATTTTCATCATCATCATCATCCGGACGTATTCCCGGTTGCATCCACAGCGGTGATGCTTCAGAGCCCGGGATCCGCTACCTAACCCATTGTCGAGGTTACTGGTTTTTACACTGAGCGACTGCCGTCTGACCTCCGAAACTCCGTAGGTTAGACCATAACCAATCCTTCAATAGATTTGATGAGCAAACGCTAGATGGCGTTCGATGGCTAGTTTAAACTATTTTGGGATAATTGGACAGTTTTTCATTATGTCACCGGGAAGGAAAAGTGAAATATGGCGATTTTTTACGTCTAGATAATAAATAACTATTAATTATTGTGTAAAACAACGTGGAAGGGACATACCCGTAATAAATCGAACCACGAGATTTACTATAGTACATCACTACATACATATTAAATCACTATAGTACAATGAAACAGAAAAAACAGTCAAAACACCAAAAAATAATTCGACTTTCCCATACTATTTGCTCTGCACACTTTTGTATGGAAATGCCGAAATCTTTTTTGTTATTTGGTTTGGCTGTTACATGCTATAGTAATCTAGTATAGCCCGTGGTTTGATTTATTACAAGTAGGACATACCTGTTCCACGTTGTATGTTTTTTGTAAAATATGATGTCTACATTCGCATTCGCACATTCGCAGCCTAAACATTCGTTTTCGCATTCGCGAATGTAGAAAATTTGACATTCGTAACATCTCTGCATTCAATAATAATGCTTTCCAAAGCATGGAGCTTGAGAAATTTTAATACCATTCGTGGTATCCAGGACATCTTTTTCGTAATTAGACCAGAATTGACCTTTCCCGTTTTGCGTGGGGAAGTGCCGACAACGCCCGGGGCGTTGAGAGCCATCGTCGCTTGGTACTCTCCGTGCGCGACGCGGGACTGCAGCCTCGTGCCCCGGGGAACTTCGTATTGAACCAGTTGCTAAGACCAAAACATAATAGTAATACGTACCCTTTTACTAAGGCATATGACTGGCCAAAGAGAGCATCCTAAAGTGCAGCAGCAGCACACACATCCGCAGAACAGCCACTTGACGTTGACGGGCAATGTCTTCTTCAGAACGCTGTTGATGCGCGCCACCGTCGCCTGGTACTCCTCGGGCGCGACGCGGGACTGAAGCCCAGAGGGGAACTCCGAGTTGAACCGGTTGCTTAGACCAAAACTGTAATACATAGGTTCTTAAATTTAAAAATCTTCACACAGATGCATTACTAAAGGTTGACATTAAGAAGGCGGCAGTTAAACCACAACCAAATAGTATCATGTTTGGGGCACAAAAATTCCATCACGAAAGTGTATCCTGAGCCCTGAAGAAGCACAGTTAAACACATTTAGATGCAAGACAGATATTTTTATTAACTTTAAATAGGTACAGTTAATTCGTTTAAGTAGTTTGTAGACTATAACTAGGCGCGCCACAAAGCAAGCACGCCTTTGTCATCCTGTGTAGTGTACATTATACACTGGTAAGTTTTGTATGTACATTATGTATGTGGTTAGCCTATAGATCTATGCAAGAAACTCCACCGACAAGAGCACCGCTCTTATGATGATGATAGACCTGCAACACCAAGAGTGAGCACTCTTGGTGTTGCAGGTCTATCATCTACACTCTAGGTGTTGCAGCTACTCGAAACGGAACTCGCCCGGATGTGACCTCAGACCTGTCAAAATCACCTGATTTGTATTTTAATTAATAAAATTAGCTTTTCGTATAATTACTGCTTTATAATAAATATATCAAGTTTTAATAATAATAACTAAAAATCAGCACACACTAGTGATTTCTAAGAAGTTTCAGTGGTGAAATTTTTCGAGTTACTAACTTTGACAAGCCAGTACCAACCAATGATCGTTGTTTGAAATTCAATCTGCGAGAAATCACCAATTAAACCAGAAGAGTATTGCTTTTAGTATTTAACATAAACTAGGTCTTACATTTAAATGCCAACACCACAATTTTATACAATTTGTTTGTGTATTTACTTCCAAAGTCAATGTTTCTTTGTCAATAACCTGCTGACAATAACTATCAATAAATCTCTGAAAATACGCCATAAAATAAATAGTCCATATTGGAACACATACTGAAGCTTTTTTACTCATGCAAATGTTGTTTTTTTATTAGAAATAAACGCTAAATAATAAAATATCTGAAAATATCAATATATCCTAATAGGTTGGGGAAAAAGTCTTTTCGCATTTTATTTGAAAATTCAAAACATTTTTTAATATAGTTTATTTACATTTAACTAAAGTAAGTAGGTACCATTTTGGTCGATAACTTTTTGCCATCTTATAGGTAGGGACATGATCCCATTGCTATAGAAATTTTGGGGCCTCTGATCAAAAAACTGCGTCAAGTCGTTTTGGCAGTCTTCTCGTTATGTTAACCTGACACTATTGATGCCTAAAGAATTCTGAAGAGACCGAAACCGGTGAAAATCTGAAGATGCCAGGTCATGACTATACGGCGGATGCATTAACACCTCCCAGCCAAACTCGCTTAATTTTTGCTGAGTGGTTTAAGATGTGTGAGGTCTAGCGTTATCATGATGAAAAACCACACCCCTTCTGTTGATTAGTTCTGGCCGCGTTCTCTCAACTTCTTGCTTTAATCTTAACAGTTGATCGCAGTAGAGTTCTGAATTGATGGTCCTGTCTAGTGGTAACAGCTCATAATGAATAATGCCCTTCCAATCCCACCACACACACAGCATCACCTTGTTGCGAGTTAACCCGGGTTTCGCCACAGTCTGTGAAGCCTGACCGGCCCTTGACCATGACCTTTTTCGCACGTTCTTGTCGTACGTGATCCACTTTTCATCACCAGTTATCAATTTCTTCAAAAATGGTTCGGTCTCATTACGTCGTAATAAAGAATCACAAATGAGTACACGATTCATTAGGTTTCTTTCAGATAGCTCGTGAGGTACCCAAATATCGAGCTTTTTGTGTACCCATTTTTTTTCAAATGCGCCAAACTGTTTTGTTGTCAATTCCCAGTTCTTCAGCTACGTCGTAACTACTGATATGCCGATCTTGCTCCACTTTTTCAAAAATAGCATCCATTTTATCCGTAACAGGGCGACCAGAGCGACGTGCATCTTTGACATCAAAATTTTCGGATTGAAAACGCTTAAACCAAAGTGCTACTCTTATAGACACTTCACTAGGTCCATAAACGTCGCAAGTTTTTTTCACGGCTTGCGTTGCATTTTTACCTTTTTGGTAGTAAAATTCTAAAATGTATTTAATTTCTTCATTAGATTCACTCATCTTGACGGTAAGAAAAACAAATGAAAATCACGCATTTTCCTAATTTGAATTTGGAATTATCTTCTTTAAAATTTAAACTTTTAAATGATACCAAAACCAGCCAGGTACAAATAGTATAGCCAAAGTGGTTTTATTACAAGTTCATACATACTATATGCGTAAAGACTTTTTCCCCAACCTAATATATGTGTTTTATTGTAAGCTTTTGATACTTAAGTAAATAATTTGCAAGTTAGTATAGGTAGTATTTTTTCCAAATCTTTCATACTTTTCACAAAGAATAATAAACAATTAGGACAAGATTCCCTTAAAACACAACTTTTAAGCACACTCATTTGACATATGTATATTTCAGTTGCCGTTACATCATGATTCATAATGCAGACCTGCAAAGCAGCAGCCAGAGAACTGACCATGAAGTTAAAGCAGGCTCTATCTGAACTCAAAGTATGTCAGGAAGAAAATTCACAGCTTCTTGAAAGGGAGGCAAAAAAAGAAAAATTTTAAAACTTAATGATAAAAATTCTAAACTGAAAAATGAATGTACTAACTTACATATTCAATACACTTAGTTATTAGATGAAAATGTTAGATTCAAAGAACAGTTAGAACAATCTATACAATGTAGTATTGTACATGAACGGGCTCTGAGTCACATATCTGAGTTAGAATTAAGCTTATATGAATCACAACAATCTGTCTTGAAATACAACAGCAAAAAGATTCTGAGTTATGTAATAATACCTTGCAGCTATATGGTGAACTCATTAAGAGTGACTCAAGTCCAGCCATGGAAATACCTATATGTACTCTGCAGTCACAGTAATTATTTTACTGTCTCACAATAAAATTTAATTTGTAAAATTATTTAAAGTGATAAAACGCACTTTGAAATTGCTCTCTAAGAATAAAAATAAGATAAGTTTAAATTAATTAAGGAAAGAAAAATTGTCTTTCGTCAATGAAATTACATATAGTGAAAAATCTTCACATGGCTTGTCGCATATATGACACTGGATGTTTGAACTAGAGTCCCAAATCTCAATATTGCAGGCTTCCTTAGAAAATCTCACTAAAAATATGAACTAGTTTTAGAAGAAAATAGGGAAATTAGTTTATGACTGCGTTCCCCTGACAGTGGTACAGTCGAGGTTGCAGTGTAAATCTAAGTACAAATGAATACCCTAATGTAGAAAATGATAGGCAATCCAAAATAAAAACAATTGATAAAATAGCTTTAATAGAAAAATTATTTGTAAAAAATTGTTAATATATTCTGATAAGTTAAGTCAAGGTCTTAGTAGTATGAATCATACTCATGCTGGATGATCTATAATAATCTGAACAGTGAATGTACAGTTTTCAATGCATGCACACCCGAGGTTATATTTTTAAACCGAATAAGTAATTTTTTTTTTTTTACAATATATTGGTTTAGGCATTTGTCCTCAATCTCACCTGATGGTAAGCGACGATGAAGACTAGGATGAAGCATGCCTATCCAAAAGATACCCATTCAATCTACTTTTGAATGTCCCGGGGCTGTACTTCTCTGGGAATATAGACGCAGGCAGTTCATTCCACACCTTAGCTACTCGAACCAAAAAGGAATTGTCGAAGCGTTTAGTTCGAGAATTAGGTATTTCAACGACAAAGGGGTGAAACCCCTGTCCGCGCCTCGTAGTCCGATAGAGAAATGGTGAAGGTTTCATGAGATCAAAAAGAGCCTTCGAACACTCTCCAAAATGTATCCTATAGAAAACCGATAAGCAGGCTACTTTGCGACAATGCTCTAGGGACTGCAATTTTCTATTCGAAAGCTCATATAAATTATAATGACTTAGACCAACATACCACTGTTGCAATTCTGTGTGGTATCAGTTCCTCTACCACTGGAAGGAACTTAAAAAAATGTAAAGACAAAATCATAAGATTTAAACCAATAAACGAATTGTAAATTTATCATAAGTGCCTGTCTGTATTCAGATTCTTTAGACAGTGTTAGTAACAGGCATATTTATAATCACAGTTTTTAAGTGTTCTTCTTGGTGGAATATGAATTTTCTTTAAATTTTCTCTCTCGTCCATTAGATGTTATACTTTGCTGTATGACATGACAATAAAGAATTTATATCACAAAAAATTTAGAATTATTTTTATTCCTCAGGCTGTGTGTGCTGTATGTTTTCAAATATTAAAGTTATCTTCTCAACAATATAAAGCTGGCTAAAATACATACTTTTGCATATTTAATGGTTTGCAATTGTCATTCGTGGACATAGCAGCTATTTTGCATGAGTCACATGTTTTCATGTTAGAGATGATTCACAACACAACTGACATTTTATATTTCTAAGGAAATATAAAATGAGCATATTAAGCTAATTAAGATTTTACATGCTCATCAAAATCATGTCCGTGTATTGCAGTTTTGTGTGTGCAAGTAAAATTTCTTCCACCATTATCATTTTAGCTGCTTATGTCCACTGCTGGACCTAGGCTTCTCCCAAAAATTCCGATTGAGAGTAGTCATAAAGAAAAAAGCCATTCCTCAAGTGCTTGGTATGGCTGTGCCTTTGTAAGCAACCTCCCTCCCCTCCTTTAGTGTATAGTTTACTATAAGGCAATATTCAAAAATAAGTATTTATTGTTAGTATTGAACTTAATCATAATAATAATGTGCAATTGACATTAATCAATATTTAATGATAGCTGCAGTTATCTGTACTTTGATATGTAAACAAAGTGTTATCAGTTAACTACTTCATAGTGTTGAACAAGAAGTTTTACAATATATGATACAATTACTAATTAGTAATATACCTATAGTGCTCCGTTGCTGCATTATTTTAGAATTTCCTTAAACTTTAGTCATTGCCAGAGAAAAATATAATATCAAATCAGCAAATGGATAAGTGCTTAATTTCAATGTAAAGAATGGGTGCCTACCTACAGCAACTTAATAATCTAGCTAGTCCACATCCATGATCTGGTCCATTGTAATCATTAATGAACTTATTACTGTGGCTGAAAAACAAAGTCTAGCAAATTTTTTGTTTATTGTAATGAGACCTTACTGTTAGATATTCTACAGTATCATTAGTACCACACCACATAATTTACAAATTGCCCTGTAATTTAATCTAAAGTTGGCGCCAGGTCAATACCCCAAGACAAGAAAATACGCTCAATGCCACAGAACGCAGACGACAAAGAACTCAGAATAGCCTTGCGCTGTGGCGTTTCCCATCGACCTATCTTTCAAACCAAAATATTCTATGGTCACAGAACCAATAGCTAATGATGCTGAATTATCAAATAATGTAACTAATGATAATAATGTAATGTGGAAACCTTACACTGTCATGTTACCAGCTCCTCGTACGACGATGGGATCTGGCACTAACGTCACATGTGTCTCTTCTATATTCTCCTCGCTCTCAGTCTCATCTGGGTAAATTGCATCGAAATCTGCCATTTTATTTTAATACTAACTAAATTAAAACAGTTTGATTTATTATAAACACATAACAAAGCACTGAAAGCACTGTTTGTGAAATTTTAATATTACATTAATGGAAGAGAAAAAGTGACGTTCCATTTCATAAACACTTTATTTTTTAATTTACCTGCCCTAGAATATTGTAGCACCAGCAGGCTGGGTTTTTAGCCAACTAGTGTTGCAATGTACAAAAATAATAGTAAGTCGTTATTCATCATAAAAGTTTATTTTAAAACAGGTTTTAACGAAATAGTTAAAAAAATTAAAAGCATTGAATAAAACGCTTCAAATCCGTACTTTAAAATTATGGCTGTAGTGTATCCAGCAAGCTGGGCTTTATGGCTTACATATCATAAATTCTGATAGACGGGAAACAGAAATATTGATAAATTAACTGGTAGTTGCTAGCCTATGTATCAGGTTTAAATATGTAAGTACTTACTAGATATTCAGCATTTGA
Source organism: Acrobasis suavella (assembly GCA_943193695.1). Classification (NCBI taxonomy): domain Eukaryota; kingdom Metazoa; phylum Arthropoda; class Insecta; order Lepidoptera; family Pyralidae; genus Acrobasis; species Acrobasis suavella. The sequence continues at coordinate 41,388,050 of OW971928.1, forward strand.
ATTCACTCTCTTGATGCGTTTTATCCGCAATAATACCGAAATACCGCTCTGTAAAAATTGATAATTTTTTTGTTTATTACAATCAAATATTCAAACAGAAATATGGTTGTTACGTGTTGGTAATGGTACTAAATGGTAATTAATGTATTAAGTATATTTAATTAGACGGTAGTATCCCCTGGCCTTGCCTGCAAAGTAAAGGGCCAGTTAAGTAACCGGGATAAAAAGAACCTTTCCTTAAAAGCACACTGTAGAAATATATATTTTTTTGCCAAGAATATGTAAGTCTACATGGTAAACATGCGTGATAATATTTATGTGCTTATATAATAATACTTAAGAAACGCGTTAACACTAACTACAAAAGCGCACTTAAAACCGACTAGATATAAAATGTGTAGGTATCTACGAGAAGTACTTATAGTTAGAGAGCCCAGGAGATGATTTTTGGATTACTCGAGCGCGTCAGATTAGCATATATCCTTACACCCTGTTGAGTACCTCCACCGGTTGCTAGGGGTGTTCAATAAAAAGTGAGAATGAGTATAACGCAATTATTTTTTATTAAATATTATTTTATTTTTCGACGTAATCACCTATCAGGTTTAATAGACTTGATATATCTTTTTTATATAGCTAAAAATCGTCTTCCTGATCCCTTAAAAATCGTGTAAGACGGTCACTGCGTCATCATCTTCAAATTTCTGGATCCTGAGATGTTCCTTTAGCCCCAGACATAGGTAGAAATCAGTAGGAGCAAGGTCCGGTGAATATGGAGGATGTTCCATCAATTCGAAGCCACCGTCTTGAATTGCAGCCATTGCAACTCCTGACTTGTGCGCGGGGGCGTTATCTTGATGAAACAAAACAACTTTAGCAAAATTTTCACGACGTTTCTGACGACTTTCCTCGCGTAACTTTGCTATTTGTCCTGCGTAAATAGTCCCCGTAATAGTGGCTCCATGATTAAGGTATTCAGGTAGGTGAGTTTATCAAGCAAATCACATAAATCTTCCATTGTAGGTGCGTCACAATTTTCTGCAAAGAAAAATACTAACATTGTTTGTATGTTCTCACTCCACTAACAAACTCCATTCATCCATCCAACTCATTCAATCAATAAGTGATCAATTTATGATATTGAGAAAGAGGCTGCTTTATATGAGCAGTTCTCAAAACTTTTGTACCCTACAAATATTTTTGTGTTTCAGATTCAGAGTTTTATTGCAAGTCACAGTTTTTAAGGTGTTACATAAATTAAATAGGTACAAGTGACGCCCTGCATAGGTACAAGTGTTTTTTTTTCAAAAGCGTGTCTTTACTGGTTTTTAATGGAAAATTAGGTGTAGGTAATATTCACCTTGTGTTATTTATAAATGGTATCGATTTATTATCTACAACTTAAGTATAAAAGCAGTTTTTTCTGGACATGGTATTTGACTTCCATTTTGTTACTTTATTAAAATTAATTATAAAAATAGTAATTTTACGTCAAATATTAACATAATTAAAATTTAAGGACTATAAAGTTATGTATAAACCAAAACATACTTAATTAAAAAGTATTAATTTCAAATTCAACACGATGAAGATAAATTTTGATACTTAGGTAAAAAAATAACTTTTTATGATTATATACTATTTTTACGCGATATAATATTTTTTTACGATTTACTTAAAAATTTTATATATTATAAATAATCAGGTATGATTATTTGTATTAAATTAATCTTGAACGTGAAGGACACCTAATTTCAGTCAGGTACAAAATTTTTGAGAACTGCTCATGGAAGAGTATGAACCCCTAATGTCGCTCTCAAGTCTTGATTAAGTAATAATTTTTTTCATGCCGATATATTTTATTATCACTCGAACTTAAATTTTATCAATTTCTTAAAACACGTTCCGACACGGAGCAAACAAACGATTTCTACTAAGAAAAAAAAAACAAAGAGAATTGATTTCTTTTTTTATATATCTAATGTCTGGGCTATGCCTACCAGTATTTTTTTTCTTTCCAAGGAGAATGTATCGCATTATCACTATTTAATGTACATCCCTCGTTTAAGCTATTGATCTATAATGCGTGTAGGGTATAATAGCCCATCAGAATATTAAAAAAAAATCGATGGCCAGAAACCTCATGGTATAATAATATACACCATAAGAAACCTGAAGGAACTCTTTCTAATTTGTGGTCAGAAATACTCTAGCGCGACAGATTAAGATAGGTAGGTTAATTCAGAGCCAAAAAATGCTGAAAAGTATGCATTTCAACAATCTAACGATCTAACGACATAGCGAGGGTTTTCTCTGTTCCGTGGCGAGGGTCACAAACTTGCAAAAAAATAAATACGTCACCTACTCATACATACTACTCGAACATATTCAAGCGCGGTCGATTTTTTTTTTGAAGGAAATAATGTAATGCTTCGGCCGCACTTGTGCCTATCGTCCCGAAGCAATTCGCGGCGAATCTTCGTACGTTTTGTACCTAAAAAGTTATCGCGATAAAGCGCTGGTCACACTAGCGGCTTCGTTATTTTTCACGGACTATCTGGCAATAATCTAAGACAGCGTCATCTACGTGTTTTAAATATGTACGACGACTTTCTTTTCTTTAACATGTGTGTTTACAATTACATAATGCATTTATTGAAACCTAAAAAGAAAACTACAAAGAAAAAGCTAAAAATATTAACACCATTTTATCGTTCCACTCCATTTTTACGCATCGACAACCGTGGCACCGTCGCACAGCACGCGTCTGCACAAGTTGAAAACAAACGTCAAAATGAATAACGCAAGTGCGACCACGCAGAGCGAATGGTTAGCGTGCTTAAATCCTTTGATGTATCGCCACCCGCGCGATAACCAACATGAAGTCCGAATATTCGGGACGATACCCGATAACGGTCGGTCACATTTGCGTGTATCGTGTAATAGCACGAAGCTTCGTGACGATAGGCGCAGGTCCGGCTCAAGCATAATAATAACAGAAAAAATATAATCTGACGATTTTCGCAAGCCGAAGCAGCAAAAATTTTAAATCCAGTATCGTGCGCGTAGGTGGTATAGAGCATGTATTCCCTAGTCCGCGCCTATTTTTCCCTTTTTCTTTTTCTCTATTCCTCAGATCTTGATGTGGAAGACGTACCGCCTGCAGAAACAGGGAGACGTGATTTTTTTCAAAATGTAGGTGGTTGTAAGCAATTTGACAACAAACAAATACTTATATTTAACTTTTTTTAAATTCAATATTGACACCATACAGAGGTAATTTTAAATCATCATTAAGAAAATCGCTTCAAGTAATCGTCAGATTTTGGACTAGCACGATCAGCATACCAAACTGAACCTTCTGGTATAATAATCTGACGCGCTCGAGTATTTCAATATGATATTTTGTTTTTTGCAATTTCAAAAAGCCGCTACGCACTTTCTTCACTTCCGAATCGTCAGTCTTTAGTATGGGAGCTTATTTCATGCTCAATTAACATTCCCTCTGAAAATAGGACGCGCCCGAAAACTTTTTTATTCCTATTTTAGACATTTCCACATGTCCACGTGCACCATGCAAGTCTACAGATTAACATGCCTTCGTTATCATATTCCAATTCATCAAAGACACATGGGAGTATTTAGATTATCAATATCTGACGCACTCGAATATTTCCATTTATCGATTTTTTTACAATTTGAAACCGTGTAGGCTCTTCCCCCACCGGTGAACGGGTACACATTACATAACTATTTTAGGGTTCTGAACCCGAAGGGTAAAAACGGGACCCTATTACTAAGACTTCTCTGTCTGCCTGTCCGTCTTTCTGTCACCAGGCTATCAAGAACCGCGATAGCTAGACAGTTAAAATTTTCACAAGTGATGTATTTCTGTTGCCGCTATCACAACAAGTACCTACAAAAAAAACAAAATGAAATAAATATTTATTTAAGGGAGGCTCCCATAAACAAACGTATTTTCTAATAGATAATGGTACGTAACCCTTCGTGCGCGAGTCCGACTTGTACTTGCCCGGTTATTTCTTATTAGTTATTATATTACTATCTAATCTTCAAATCTAAAAGGTCCCCACGGCACTCGAGTAAATCCAAATTTAGCCTCGTCGGCCTCCCAGCTATTAAATAAATGACGATTTTTTTATTTCAGTAGGTATTTATTACACTTATAACAAAAATTGGAATAGGTGGAGTTTAGACCTAGGGCCTTTTTTACCTATAGGTGTATATGCTGAACAGAATGATGATGTAAGTAACATTTAGTATAAATCGTCATATTTTATGTTGTTCAAGTTAGGAAATATAACGATTTAACTGAATCGAGTGGACTAGTGAACTTACATCTGATGCAAAGTTCGATTAGTACCTATAAGGACAAGGCATTATGATTAGCCGCATGTGTCGCGGAACCACTCCCACGCACACACGCGAAGCAGTGATAACGTGCAGCTGTGACCCAAAAAGTTTAGTTTGTACATTCTCCTTCGAGTTATCTAGGTATATCAAATTTTATTGTTTGAATCAGCCAATTAAGTAAATATGGTTGAGCCAGAGATATACTCTCATTTCATGTTACATAGACACTGGTATCACTGGATAGTCTGATTAAATTTCAGGCGGGCTTTCATCAGCAGCAATATCATTAGCGCTAGTTTTTAACCCCCGACGGAAAAATAGAGGTATTATAAGTTTGACGCTATCGTCTGTCTGTCTGTGTGTCTATCCGTGGCATCCTAGCGCGCAAACGGATGCACCGATTTCGACGCGGTATTTTTACGTGATAGCAGGTTTCCTTGCGATGATTCATAAATGTGTTTAGTAAAAATCGTTCCAGCAGTTTAGACAATATCAGTTCTTTATCACCCACCTTCTAAACAACTAGATGGCGCTATCTAGCGCATTAAATTGAAAGGTAATTTCAAAGTATAGTGATGTCATCGGTTCAAGTCCCAGCATACGCAGGTGTTAATTTTTTTTGTATTGTTTAATTTATTATTATGTTATTCTTTTTTTATTAATAAAAAAGTGTAATATTTTTTGTCACTTTTTCCGTCACGAATTAATAATTTACTATGAAAGATTCCCATAAAAACTCCATAACAAAAAGTGTCACTGCAGTCGTAGCTGTATTCAGTCAGAAGCAATAGTCTGTACATGAAAGATAATGAGAAAAAATATTGCTGGGGCTTTTATAAAGGCAATAAAACACAAAAAAATATTCTTAAAATTTTTGTCTGCTTGTCTTTTCATATGTGCACGCTAAAAATTAAGTATTTCGATGGATTTCGAGTATCCTTAAAAATTAGTTTTTATGGTCACTCGTAGATGATGCTGTCACAAATTTGAACTAATTTTTAACCCCCGATAAAAAAGAGAGGTTATTATAAGATAGACGTTAAAAATGTCCGTCTGTTTGTCTGTTCGGTTAGATATTATGTTCCGCCACTTATTACTTGATGGTGTCGTCGGGGGTTTTTTTAAAATTGAATAGCAAATAATCTTGTAGCTATCACTCTTAGTTCTTCTACATTGCTATTTTACAGGCCCTTCGATTTGAACTCTAATTGGTACAGAGGCAATTTGTGAGATAAAGAAATGGGCACTAGCTAGGTAGGCAATAGATATTAAAAGCAAATCTCCATAGCGTACTGCAACGAGAGACCCCATTAGCATACATTCTGTAAGTAGGTAATCCCGTAGGTCAAATGGGAAAACCTTAAAAATAAGTAAAGTAGAAAATTTGTCAGGGTAATGAGCCTAGCGGTGGTACGTAACGTATAAACGAACTTAAATACTCAAATAAAACAACATGAGTTTGCTTATAAATGATGAACCCCGTCATATACCTATTCTCAACAACAAAATTAGTCAGGTCTGCAATCCAGTAAGTGTAAACCTAATAATTCTTTAAATAAGTAATATTGGTTCTATTACGGCTTTTTATTAGGTACGTTCGTTACACAAAATAAATACTCGTATGTAGGTAAACAAGACAATTGAAGATTTATTTGAGTTATTATATCGTTGTCATACACGCTGGTTGGTCCAATATCCAGTTTTTAGTCGTGAATGTCGTGATTGTTAAAATCAGATCTTTGTAATAGACCAATGAATAAAACATGGGCAATATGTTGAAGGATGTAGGGCTGACCATGACAAATCAAACCTTTTCTAAGCGGGTGCAGCATGCATTGCGTGGTCCACGCATGCGTATAAAAGCGGTGCGTGCGCACCCCTCGACGTTCATAGCAGGTCACAGCGCCCGACGAGGTACCTACACAACATGAAGGTAAGTGACCATTTCATATAAATATTTTTTTTTATTTCATTTTTAAGTAAAATTGAACATTGCTGTATAGTTGCAATTTGAACACACACAATCGACATGATATCGTGCGTTCGTGCGGTGTGTTAAAATTTCGAATATATATCCAACCGTTTTGCCTGATTGGAATAGATAGATGTCCCCGCCATATCTGCTTTCGCCAGATCCGGTGGGGTATTTGCCTTATGTACTTACTTGAGACTTTCTTTCACAGGTCTTAATTATGGCTGCTATCCTGGCGGTGTGCAGAGGAGCGGCTGGCATCGTGCCCGTAGCTGCGCCGTTAGGTTACGCCAGGCCTTATGGCCTCGGGCTGCACGCGCCCCTAGCGGCCCCACTGGTGGCCCGCCCCGCCTACGCGGCACCCTATGCTGTGGGCCCAGCTATCGCCAAAGTTGCTGCCCCGGTCGAGGACTACGACCCCAACCCTCAGTATTCTTACGCGTATGACATCCAAGATGCGTTGACTGGTACGTTTAGTTTATTGATTATACATTAGCAGCAAATGCAAAGTACCTACCCTAATGTTAACATCTATAAAAGTTTTTTGGACTTTGACTTTAGGGTTCAAAAGGATTAAAACTAAAGATTAAGTTCACCTCTGAAACCATTTATATCACCTAATTTCCACTTTAATATGATAGACACCGTCCCTGACTAGGAGACACGAAACTTTCAGACTTTTGTAAGTTATAAATGTTTCTCTCTTTCAGGTGATTCCAAGAGCCAACAAGAGTCCCGATCAGGAGACGTGGTCCAGGGCTCGTACTCGCTGGTGGAACCTGACGGCACTCGTCGAGTGGTCGAGTACACCGCGGACCCCCACAACGGCTTCAACGCTGTCGTGCACAAGGAGCCCCTGGGAGGAGTGGTGAAGGCGGTGGCACCCGTCGCTGCAGCCCCTGCCTACATTCACTAGTCCCAGTACCAATATCAAATTCTTTAGACGGACTTGGATAGTGTAATGTCTTGGAGTAATGTAACTGGCACGAGATAGAATTTGAATGTGTTCCATTATCAATCATGTTATCGTTTGTATTTTTTAAAATCATTTATTCAAAATACATAAAATAATATAAGTACGTTGAAATGATACCGAACTACGAAAACTTCGCGGGGTTTATCTTATTTACTTATTTTTGATCAACCATCTCGTTTTCTTGTTTGTTATATAGGGTAAAGTTGAAGATGGAACATTTTCTTATTTTGGTTATAGTTTGTAACTGTAGTTACGTATTGTACCTATATGAAGGAATGGCTAGTCTTTTGTGTGCCTGAGAGCCTAATGCTTAATTTTTCATCGTACGCTAATGATTTCTCTGCAATTTTTGAAAAAATCGCGAATTTTTGTAACGGTTTTGTATTCATATTTTATATTATTAAGTAGATACATATAAAGGGGAATCAGTACTATTTAGGGAATGTTTCGCCAGTTTCGTGAGTGAAGATTATGAAACTATTTCTTCGAGGAAAGCTGTATTCAAATCCGTCTAAATTATCTGTTCTATGTCTGATCTGAAAAGAGCTAAGTATTTATGGTTATTTATATAGAATATTGTTAACACTAAGGTAATAAATAAGAGGAATTCAATCGGTCTGTTCTTTTAAATCACCTAAAAATAGAAAACACACTTCAAGTTTCGATTACAATGATGAAGTGTATAAAACCACCAGTTTATTTCGTTCTATTATATAAATTATTCACAGACTCCTTTTAAAGTAAAGTCAATACCAATAGTAGAGTGCCGATTAATACTTAGTAGATTCCATTACTACAATGACCCTCGTAAATTTATATACATATGTAATTAATTCTAAAATGCTAACACAAGTAAATTTCTGATATTTACCGAAAACGTCATTAGGTTGAGAATATAGTAAATAATCGTGATAATTTTTCAACAAAATTGTATATTTTGTTGCAATTGTAAATTTAAACTGCCAAATGTTACCCATTAGATACGCAATGCAGTAATAAATATTGCTGAACATTTATAAAGCACACATGTGTGGATGTGGTATAAAAGTGGAAATTATTTAACACAAACGACATATTTCCAGTTAAGGCTCTTTTCTAAGCTGCTTAATCACACTGGTCGAGATAAATGGTTTGTTCTTATTAGCAATTTTAGAAGAGAGACTAATCTTTTTGAAATTTATTTGGTTTGCAAACGGATTTTTACAAGGTTACATATAAAAATATAAGACTTAAAAGTTCCATAACCTTAGCAAACACAGTACGGATATTATAATGTTTCTTTTAGCTCTATCAAAACTATTGCTTCCTATTAACAATATTTAAGTAAAACTACTTAATTCCATTATGTTAGTTGGAAACCTTTATATATTTACGCTATCGCTATTATACTTCTTAGCTGATGACATCGAATTCCAGGTCTACTTTGGCTGGTATGATTTTTGCTATGACTCGGCTAATGTGGTGTGAGCTAAGTAAGTAGAGTAAAATATAGTAACGTTTATAGAATGTGTGTCAGCCGCACCTTGCTATTATCTCGTGTGCACAGCCTCTTAAAATGCAGCGTGCTACTTCAAATAAAAAAGGTCCTTTCTAAATCAAATTTGAAAAGAAAAACTTCTCAAACAGTGTCTACTTACATTTACACGAAGTTTTAAGTGTGGAAATTCAGCCCAACTGCATAATTACATTCATCAAGTACCTTTATACAAATAAATGTTTTCGATATTTTGTACTCGTGCGATCTGCTGAACAAAAAGTAATATTTATTACCGAAGAAAGTAATTTACTTTTTTTTAAACTAGCTTATGCCCGCGGCTTTGCCAGCGATTGACCACGTTGGCAACGCCCCGGTAATCAGTTAGATAATCCCATGAGAACCACACCTTTTCCAGGGATAAATTCCTTTCCTATGTGTTAATCCAAGTAATAAGCTATCTACAAGCCAAACATAACAGTCCATTCATCCGTTTTAGCGTGAAAGTGGAACAACCGCACATCCTTACAAACTTTGGCATTTCAGGATTTAAATAGGTGTCCTTATTTTTAACGAGGTTTTTTATTGACAGTATGAAGTACATAAAGCTCATGCAATGTATTTCCTAATCTAGATAGTTAATAAATTTACAATTGTGACCTAAGTGTACAGGGCAATTCCGGTTTTGCGAGACAAAAATAGCCAAGGTTTAAAAGGAGCGCTGGATCCTTTCTACTGGCTTACCTTTTGGTCACTCGTTTTCCTTAGAGACAAATACAAATCTAGCTGCACAAGCGCCAATACGGAACTCAATATATACTTTTCTTATTTATTTATCTTTTAAAACATTGTTGTGAAGTATTTGAGTTATTAACTAATTATAACTTAACTAAGGTTTCCGCTTTTTGTATTAACACTTCTTCTTCTTCTTAGCTAGTCAGAATGGACTAATACATATTTTATATGAGTGTGGACCAATGTGTGGCCACATTTACGCCTCTGTCATTAGCCGAGTTTAGGTCTTCTATTGTACAGATGGTAGGGCAGTTGGGACATGACAGTAGGTGGGCCATGCTTTGAATAGCTCCACAGTCACAACGATCGTTGTTTGGAAAACCCCTCTTTGCTCAGTTTTCGTGACATCTCTCAACACTAGTTTACAGCCGGTTTAGGGACCTCCAGACTGCCCAGAGGAGAGATTGCCACCTGGTAGAAGTTTCTCAGTAGGTGGAATATGAGATGATGAAGGAGGATATTTATTTTTCCACCATTTAACACTAATTACAGTACTCCTCTTTAGATATTCAAATCATATTTTTTTTGTACATACCTACTACGTACATACCTACTACGTACATACATATACTGTTACCCTTCACGGAGCGACAAGCAAGACCAAGGGTTGTAAGAAACACACTCACACTATCACGTTTATATCTCTAACAGGGGTAGACATAGGTTAAAGACGTAAGGCTAGATCGGGTACGTATTAGAACATGTAAAATTTTAATAGCAACAGGTAAAATAACGAAGTACAAAACTACTAAAATCACAATGCCTATTAGCTAGTTGATCAGTAGAAATTCAAAATGGTGAAAGTTCTTAATGTCGAATGAGATTTTGTCGAAGTTCATACAACATAATATTGCAATACCTACACATGTATTATCTAAAAATCTAAGTACCTAATTTCCAGGTGTCGTAACGCTCAAAATCAGAAAAACACTTTATACCAGGTTGAATAATATTTCATTTTACCAATTTGGAATAACATTCTCAACTGGCAGCAATTAGTTTCTGGCGTATCTCAAAATACAACAAATCTCAAATAAACTAATAAGGAAGTTTCCAACAATTCAAATCAGATACTTTTTCCTAAACGTCAAATAAAGAAAAAACAAATTCTTGTAGTCAAATAGCGCTCTCAATATCAGTTTTTCTAAAACAATAAATTTAAAATCAGGTTAAACTGGATATTTTCAAACATAAGTGACATTATTTTGCTACGTTCTTTTTTTCTTTACTACCAAATAATTTATTTTTGACCCAGGAAACCTCCTTATAGGCACCAATAAATTGAACAATCACAGGACGAACAATTTCCGAGGACATTTCATTCATTTAACCATTATCTATAGCAGTCTGCCGATATCGTGGGAATCTTTCGAAATAAATAAATAAAATCAAAATAATTACTTTACGTAGGTAACTGAAACGCTAATGAGAGAGAAACTCCCAGGCCGTATTGTTTTGTATGAACTTGTGTTTAACGTTTATGCGTAGGTATGTACTTTTTGTTCTCAGGCGTGATTTATATCAATGCTATTTTGACCACTCAGACTAACAATAATCATTAATATTTATACTGATATTTTACGTATTAACTTGTCTAATCTTCAAACTTGTATTTTTAAGCTACCAGATTATATTTTTATATAAAATAAAAACAAGTTAACTAATCCAAGACTAATGGGACAGGAAAAATCATGTATTATTTAAATAAAGTTTATTGAAGTCAAAAAACAATTATGCTAACCAAATTAAAAATATGGTTTTAATGACCAAAGCAGCTCGTTGATGTCTTTTCTATGAAAGAATTTGTTTCTGTTGTTTGCTCTTCTTTAACAACTTTTACAATTTAGATAACACTACACTAGCGAAGAGTTTTGCAATAGATATGTAAAAAATCTCGTGTAGACGAATAATAATAATTATTACAAAGTAACATTGCACATCAATAAAGTAATATCGATTAACTATTGAGAAAGCTTTTATTAAGCTTTGCATGATAGTCACAGCTGTTACGTCACCAGCCAACTGGTGGTATGTTGGGGCGAAACTTCTTGCATTAGCACAATATACAGGAAGGGTTTGTAAAGGTTTTATCTTAGCAAAGAAATAAATAAATCTAAGAAATAATCATCCATGCTGGTTAGGGAGAAAAGATGATAAATAACTGGCCAAGTGCAAGTCTGACTCACGCACGAAGGGTTCCGTACCATTATCTACAAAGAATTATCGGAGCCCACTTAAATATTTATTTTATTCTATTTTTAGTATTTGTTCTTATAGCGGCAACAGAAATACATCATCTAAGAAAATATCAACTTTCTAACTATCACGGTTCATGATAAACGTTCACGTTTCAGAAACAGCCACTTTAGGCTAATGTGCGTAGAAAAGCTTTACGTTCTCCCTTTAAACTGTAAACTGTAAATTTAAAATCTAGGGTCTGATCAAGACAAAATTTTAAATGATGTGTCCGTTTTCTATCAAATAATTTATTTTAAATGGGGGCAGCATTGAACCCCGGAAAATTCAGATAGCCCCTTAATATAGTTCAAATATATATTTTAACCGTTATATTTTCCAGACATCAAAAGCCGGAATTATAATTTTCATGAAAATTAGCACGCTTAGACATGAATATGAGTAACGACTTCCATATTCTGCCCTTGAAATCTTGCACTCTCGGATTTCCTTCTACGACCGTGAATATTTTAATGCGCGTAATGTGCACTTGTGAATTGCATTAAACTAAACGATTCAAATTAAGTGGCTCTACTTTGCTCGTAACTTGTAAACACCAAAAGATTACGGCTAAAGTAGATATTAACTGAAGAAAACACTTCAAAATAATTTAAGAACAAATTTGTTTAAGGGAAGGTCAAGTCAGATACGCCCGTGTATTTATTACTCTTCATATTTTAGACAATGTATACACCCATTGTTCAGAAATCGGAATACAGATGTTTTTATTTTTGATAAAATACTTTTTATTAAAAATGTATAAGTTTGAATACGAGTTAGTCATATCGAGTTAGTACTACTTGTAGGTTAAATGGTTTTTTTTTCTTATAGGCATACCAGTAGCACTATTGGGAGTTTCTGTCCCAATACTTTTAATATAACTACCAGTAGTCCTACCTTCAGTAGATTGTAGCACCGTTTTCCGGAATTCATTTGTCCAGTGAATCCTCCACACACCCTATGATGCCATTTTTAGGATTCCGTGCAAAAAATGAAAAACGGAACCCGTATAGGATCACTCGTGGGTCTGTGTATCTGTCCGTCTGTCACAGCCAATTTGCTCCAAATGTACTGGACCAAATCAGGTGAAATTTGGTAGGATGGTGTAATCCTATGACCTTAACACAGATGAGCAAAGTATATAAATATTTTTTTTTAATCGTATTCGGCGGACTAATTGGGAAATTAAGCAAACCTTACTGTGTCATATATCTAATAATAGGGCTCGTTATGAGGATCTCAAATATATTTATTTATAACAAAATTATAAATTATAAAAATTATAAATTGGGATGGTTAATTTTTGTCTTCTTTCATGAAAGTATCATCCCCCCCACGCTGATCTCCGAAACTACGGAGCCTACAATTTTGAAAAATATTCTCAATATAGTTCATTGCTTGCAGATTACAGGAAAACCTTTTAAAAAATTCTATCAATTTAAAAAAAGGTGGTAAACTTAATATAATTCGTTCACTTGCGGAAAATCTTTGGCATTGTACGAAACCCTCTCCACGCGAGTTCAACTCGCACTTGGCCAGTTATTCAAACGAGGAGTCACTAAACAAACGATTTTTTGTATGGAAAAACCATTCGTTTAGGTAACTCCGCATTTAAAAAATGGCTTTTCTGGCCGGCACTACACTTTGTATCCGTACGATTGTCCGACACAACTATTTCACAGATCACAATTATTATTATTTTACTAGCCTGTATCTGTATCCCACTGCTAGGCGTAGGCCTCCGCTTTCGAGTATCATCCTGAATTTCGAGAGGGCCATTTTCGACAAATAGTGATGCTCATCTTTCTTATAAAATATGGTATCGTTGAGTTAGTATCCCATAACACAAGTTGAAAACTTACTTTGGGGCTAGCTTCATCAGTGTGATTTGTCCCTGTTTATCTATTTATTGTTTTTCTAATTATCCCTGTTCGTGGCAGTGCTGCCATTCCCTCATAAAACTGTCGACGTAGGCATTCTTCTTGCAGCAGTGTGCTTATATCATTGACGTGCGCAACTCCTTTTTAAAGGGTAAGCATGAATCTTACCTAAATTACAAGAATGGCTCCGTATCGAACAAAATACATTTCTCGCTAGTATCCGACTGGGTAGACACATTATATGTGTTTGTATGAAATGCACGCTACTGGCTCATATGTAAAAACTCATTTGTATTCAAAAATCAACAAAAAAATAGCTACACTTTATAAAAGTCGATTTTTTATCGGTGCCTTCTTTTAGTCCCGGAATCAATTTTATGAACATCCCGCGCCGTGAGAAGCTATAGTAAGTAGGATATAAACAAATATTTCGTAACTGTTCAATAGTTCGCGTAATATATCTAGGAAGCTAAAGTGCAACATTGGCACGATTTTGGCCTAATAAGAAATTGTATACTTGTAGTTGGTACTCACTTAACTTAAATTATAAAATCAAAATTGATAACTAACAGACAATACATAAGTTCAAGCTTTAATTGTGAATACTAATTGATACAACTTGAAGTTCGCCCCGAATTATAAACTCGCGAACTCCTTATCTCGGCAACCCCTTGACAGATTAAACTCAAGTTCAAATTCAAAAATTCTAGTCCTACATACTTATTCATCAAGCTACGATCAAAACTACTCGAGCTACTGTCAAACAAAAATACCTGAATACAAACGCCGCGCCGGATCCTTCAAATAGATTTGGAGAAGTTCACTCGCTTCGCTTGCTCGTTCATATAACCAAGTACTTGTTTTGTTATTGAGTGCTCATGTAATCAAATATTTTTAGTAGCAGGTATTTTATATATAAACAGAAGTTATCTAGTCATGTTTCTAAGATAAACGATTCAACGCACAACACCAATGTCTCATTAAAATGGACATACCTAGCTTGGTACAGCTACTAGTCGACAACTATGGGCCACCGCCCTCTTAAATCAGAAATTTTATTAGTTTCCTATTAGAGTATGTTTATTCTCAAATCAAGTACTTTTCATAATTTAAGAGTGGTGATCTTGTCGGTGGAGGTTCTTCCATTCTACTCGTATTCAGTTTTCCGCCAACCTCTTAACATCTTGATAAGACACTGCTGTCACCTTTTCCTTGACTTGCTTCATATAGCGGTCTGGGCTTTCTTCTTCCCCTTCTTCCTTCTATTTTGCCTTCTATTACAATGTGCATAAAAAGTATCCCAACATATTGCCTCGCCTATTTCCAACGATATCTAGGCTATGTCTCTTTTCACCTACTGTATTTAGGACTTCTATGTTTGTTATTTTGTCCTTCCAACTAATTTTCTTTAGCCTTCTGCAGCACCACATCTCGAACTGGAAGCGTTCGACCTTTTAGTTTTCTTCTTTGGTAGTGTCCACGTTTAACAAAGAAGTGTGTAGATAGTGTAGAAGATATAGTGTAGAAGTACCTACTTATTATTTAACAAATTGATCCGTCGATTTAGAGTAACGAATATGGATGAGCTTTGCAATACTTTTGGCATCGGTTGGATCCGATACAATGCTATCTCCATGTCCATCTGACGGCATTGCACCACAATGGATGATGAATTGACGATTCGTCAACACACATTTGTTATTTCAATCATTCGATTTTTGAAGTGCCCATGGCCTACAAAAGTATCGATTTGTTTTGATCCTTCAAGCCCCAGGTACTTAAACTTGGGAAACATAATTTTGTCTGCAAAAATAGTACCTAAGTTAGTGTGATCTGTATTTGTGATAGTGATAGTATAATAAGATTTATTTGCGAGCAGTAATATGAATGAAAGGTATCTGCCGACATTGTTTCCGAAGTATGCTAGTCAACACAGACAATAACAAAACAAAATTATCATAAATTTTATAATTTTTGGCATATATACATATATTTTTGATTCTTGTAGTCGTGACATAGGGACAAAACAATTTATAAAGCTAAATTTAAGGGTTAGTAAGCTTAGAGAACCCGACAGTAAAGATACGATAATACCTACCTAATTCTTGTTTATTTTAAGCTTTCCACAAACTTTAAAGGAACAAAGTGTTGTGAATAAATGCATATTTTTAAATATTTTATCATTTTGGTTTATTTATAACAACTCAACCAAAGAGTGTTTAATGGTCAAGCCTGACTAAAATCACAACTATATTTAAATGATATAAGTAAGCATAGCAACATTTAATCTAGAATTATTCGAGAAAGAATAAATAGATGGTCAAACGGCCAAATATCTCGTAACATAGATAATTTTTACTGTACCTAATAGAGAGATTCCGCATGTCTCATCAAATACCGTACAGTAATATGTTTAATTATAAGTCCACCAGTGGTCCACTATTTACAGCCTTGCATTAAATACTTACTAAAAAAATATGTAGATAGATACTGTTCTGTAAGACCAAAAAACACGGAACTTGTAAAAATATTACACGAAAAGCTTTTATTGTTATATAAACATAAAAGTACAATAGTTTCATTGGTAATACTTGTAATTAATCGCAATCGAAGGTTGTTAAGCGGATATTATTACTTTAGTTAGGAAAAATTATTAACCATTTATAGTTAACTATAAAAATATTTTTCAGTAAGTATTTATTTATATGCTGTATTAAATACATTAAGTATGTTTATAAGCATAAAAAGAAAAACATTTTTAAACATAACGAGAACCTATGTAAGAAAGTAGGTAGGAATATTATCAATTGTCGTTTTTAACGCAAGCCTGTGCAGCACTACTCTGCATCGCCTCATCTACGTCACGTCTTGGAATTTTTCGGAGGCTCTATATTTGAAGACGCGGATTTGCAGCTGCATCGACGTTAATAAATATTGAATACCTGACTAAATGGCAAAATAATAATAACTAAGATCGTCGAAATCGTTGATACCAAAATAAACATGTTTCACCTGATCTTGTATGTATATTAGATCACAATATATATCTTAAAGAGTTAAGTTAGATACATGAGAGAGAAGTTACCTTAACCTCAAACTTATAGTACGTATGTAATATTAATTACAATGTACATTCTAGTTACTAGAATCTAAGTAGTACATTGCGGTGTGGTTTAACAAGAAGTTTGCTTTTCACGGGAGTTTCAGGCATAAAGATTGTTTGTGTCGCACTTCTAACTCACGTACTTTCAAGTAAACATAACAAAATTCATTCACCCTGCAACCGAGCTGCGTCAGATAACCAAGCATAAGCCAATGCGCTTATAAAGCAGAGTGGAACAACAATCACGGCTACAGCGCGCTGCGACGCAGCTCGGCTACGATACGAAACATTCGAGTGAATGCAGCCTGCTTCTATAAATACGATCACCGACTTATTCGGTGGATTATTTACCGCAAAACCATTGTTCCGTGCATTTGCAGTATGCTTAGGGTAAATATTAATTTAAATATTTAAAAACATGTAAATTTTACGATTCATGTTTTATCTCTTTGATCAATCAAGTAATTTAGGAAATAAACTTATTGCGATTTTGTTTCAGGAGTGAATTGATTGTTACTAAGTACACACTTACCTATATAAACGAAAATAATTGTTTTAATTTACAGGTAATTTTGTTGCTGTTCGCGGCGACCGCCATCCAAAGTATTATAGTAACAGACCCTCCCCCGACAGAAAATGACTACAAATATTCGTATAACGTAGAAGATCCTACTACAGGAGATTCGAAGAGCCAGCACGAGGTTAGATATGGAGATACTGTGAGCGGTTCCTATTCTGTGGTAGACCCTGATGGTACTAAGCGAACTGTGGAATACTCAGCTGATCCAAAACACGGTTTTAAGGCCGTTGTCAGACAAGAACCCATCGATAACAACATTCAAGGGAGGTTATCTTCCCAGCAATATTTGTCTAACAAAAAATACATCAACTACAGGTACGAACCTGAGTTAGCAAAACAAATATATACAAACGAAAAACCAGTGATAGAAATACCTCGGAATGCGCTTGCAGATCAAATGTCATATTACTCAAAGGAGATACCAGAGAATATTCAGCAACAAGCGGTGTACTTCAATCCTGAAAACGAAGTGGCTCCGCAGGAGGCCTTTAGCCATGGTCATTATTTCCTGCCGGCCCATAGTCAATATAGTGCTCAGAAGTGATATTTAACTTTCTCTTATTTGTACTTTCCTAAAATTGTGATATTACCATAGGTGAGGTGCTGTGATTTTTATAAGTGTTGGATAGGATAAGTCTGATCAGATGAAAATGTTTTCCAGAGCATACTTATATAATAGGTATATTTCAGAGATTCGAAAGGAAAGAAATTAAAGTTTTGTATGGATTGCAATGTGTTTCATTGTAAATGTGAACCTGTTAAAATCGTGAAATAAGTATTTAGTAAATAATATACTTATTTTTTTTGTTTCTTTATTTGTACAAATCTGAACATCCAAGTAATTTGTTGTAATTAAGTAATTAATAAGTAATCACTGACGAAACTTACTAAGTGCAAAGAATATTTGTAGTTGTAACTAAGAGTAAGTACTATAAGAAGCTTTCATATAGTAAAAGATTGTAAGGGAATTTTATAGTAAACAGGTTTTACACGGATTAAATAGTTAAATAGCGATAATCGTGATCAAAGAAAACAGTAAGTTTCCGGAGTCAGCACAGAAGTGGTGCACGGATCTGTCAGTTCACGGTCACCGCAAGAAACTAGGCCGGCGGCGACTGGCGGCCGCACCGACCAACTAACAAAGGCCTCCCACACATCCCGCGCTGCTTATCATAATAAGTCAGTTACAGGTTACTATAGTTATTATAAGTAGCGCGGAATAAGATTTACAGTGCCAGAGCCCCTGGTAGGATTCATGACGTTGCCCCAAATCCGAATTTAAACGTGTAGTACCTACTCGTAGTGTTGTTTACCCACTTCATGTAATTTTTTTTTAAATAAAGCGTGATTGTGACCATGTCGATACTTTTATCAAGTTTGTCTTTAGGAAAAGCAGTAATCATACTAGAATTCATTATAAATTGCGCACTTTTTTGGCGTACTGTTCTTAACACCCAGCGCTCCCTTCATTTTTATAGTCTTGGATAATGAGGTAACCCAACCTTGTTCTACCTTCGTGCCACAGCAAGACTGAACTCAAGGATTCAGCAAATGACTGGGAATGTCTTCGTTATTCTATTATATTATAAGTCGCCAGTAACATTGACCGAAAATGGCACATTATATCACAAGTAGGTTGACTTTAAGTAACTATGCCTGCAAGTGAGCGAGGATTATCAAATACTGAGGTGGGTGGACCATGGAAGGCCATGCTCCTTCGAAGGCCCATTATTAAAATTTCGTAGTTATTGTCATGTGATGACAAATTCCTTCTATTTACACAAACACCCATCGAACTGGAAACCACAGACGCGGCGGCGAATCACTCGCGCTACTATTTTGGCAGTACGGTCCCTCGCTTCTTCGATATCGGGAATCGACGACGTTAAAATAAGGTGGGTGTACCATGGAAGGCCACTCTAATAAATAAACAATTATTATTCGTTTATTTACTGGATAAATGAAACTCACAAATATTTAAGTAATACTTCGTTTTATTACGTAACATATAAACCACTTTTTTTAATTGCAGATTTAATCGCTATTTAGTAACTTTTAGTGTTAAATGACTGATTTATTATAATGGCCTTCTAAGGAGCCTTGTTCCTAGCAAGGTCATTTGGGAGAGTTCAATGAAACTTAAGTTCAATCAATATTGATTAAATCTACAATAAAAAGAAGTGGTTTATATGTTACGTAATAAAACAAAGTATTACTTAAATATTTGTTAGTTTCATTTATCCTGTAAATAAACGAATAATAACTGTTTATTTGTTAGAGTGGCCTTCCATGGTACACCCACCTTGTATTAAAATAAATAATTATTGTAGACAAGCAAGACTATTATTAACAGTGAAAGTTGCACAAGTGTATCTTACCGAACAAACGAAGATTTCATCCTATAACAACATCACTCTTGCTCAAAATTCATATATAATTATTCAAATAGGAAGAAATGACATCATTCTTAGTCACGAGGTAAAGGAAGTAGATCTCTTAAAAAGATCGCAAATTTTGTCGTAATGCCACATAACATTTCAATATAGGGAGGCTCCTATTTCCGTCTTTTGAAAAGTTATTGAAGTTGTTTATCTCTCATAACACCTGTTGCGAGCAAAAGGCAGTGAATAATAAAGTTATACAGTATTCATAGTATACTATCATACTATGTTATAAAATATAATTCGTCTCAAATGAAGCCTACCTTTTTCGGGAGGTTTGGGTCTTACGCAGTAAAAACAATCTTGGTCTATGGTTTGGGTAAAGAAGATTGAAAACACAACGAAGCTCCCAACGAGTTATTTATTTCAACATATTTGACATCTTCACGGTTTCACAGAGGCGCAACAGGACACAGCTCGAACCAATACCCGCAGCCGCACCTCTTGGGCACGCCCTGGTGCAGCCAGATGTACTCAGCGTGCATGGTGTCGGGGTGGCAGATACAGCCCAGCAGGCGGTTTGCGTTCGAACTGGGGACCAGGTTTGGCCTCTGTGCAGTGCCGGGGCCTAGAAATAACATAACAAATGTAATGACCAAATCTTAATGTAAATAAGCTACGGTTGGCCTCTAAAACATGTTAAAAAACGAAAACAAGTGCAGTTTACCTATAATTTAAAAAACAGGTATTAATTTACAGGTATTAAATATTCAGCCAATTTAGCTAACTCGACTAAGAGTGTTTTCCACACTATGAGAAGTGTTCATAAAATGCTGAAATGTTAAACAATCAACGATTAAGTTATTATCTGCATTGAGTGGAATTCCAACACTCAATATTTTTTTAAATATATTTACGGACAAATCACACAGATTGAGCTGCCTCAAAGTGACTTGTGTTATGGGATACTAACCCAACGATATTATGTCGAGTTAAATAATAAATACATTTATACTTAGGAAGGTTTCCAGGTCAATCGGAAAAAGATGATTTTTCATTTTGAACTGACTAGGGATCGAACCCGGGACCTCCAGTGTGGCAGCGTGGCATTATGACCACTAAGCCACATAGGTCGTCACAAAATTACTTACATGCTTTCTTTTACGTTTTGATTTGACTAGAGAAAAACAATAGGTTCCCATATTATTTCTGAAGGTGAATGAGAAAATGTCGACAGACAACCGACCAGCGGCTCTTTTTATAAGTACAGATTGCAAGTATCATGGTAATTATTATAAAGTTTTGGCTTGCAGTCAGGGAGATTTTATTGACGGAATGATAATACAGGTTTTATTTACTAAAATGAAACTATGGCACGAGATTACAATACGGTATTTTTAAATACCGTAGAGATTACAATACGGTATTTTTAGATATTGTCCAAAAACAAATATTAAAGTACATCCTAACTTCCCTTACATCATGTTTTGTGCACATTACCTCTCTAAATAGGTAGCCATAATTCGAAACAAGTAAATACCAGCAGCTCCCTCTTCTCGATACCAGTCACGTGGTCCTGGGGATCGTGGAACATCTCTATCACTCGCGTAAGAGAGAAGTTTTGACCCGAGTACTTCTCTTAATTAGCTATGATATGGGACGGGTCTTAACCGCTCGCAAAATACCTATATACTCGTACTACAAATAAACATATATGGACAAATCACACAGATTGAGCTAGCCCCAAAGTAAGTTCGAGACGTGTGTTATGGGATACTAACTCAAAGATACTACATTTTATAACAAATACATAATAGATGAACATCCAAGACGCAGATCAATCTGAAAAAGATCGTTTTCCATCTTGATCTGACCGGGGATCGAGCCAGGGACCTCCGGTGTGACTGCCTAGCATGATGACCACTAGGCCACAGAGGTCTTCGGCTAGCAGTTCCCGCTTCTTGATGCCAGTCACATGGGCCATGGGTTTGTGGAGTATCTCGTTTACTTGTGTATGTGACATATGCAGCTTGATTCTTGATTGACCTCAATACCTCTTTTAAAAGCTAAGACCCGGAACGGGTCACAGTCGCCCGCCAAATGTGCGAGCAGTTCCCTCTTCTCGATGCCAGTCACGTGGTCCAGGGGGTCGTGAAACATCCCGTACACTCGCGAACCTAAACGTTTCAGCGAGGGAAGTTTGCGCAACAACATAGTTGCAAATTACAAGATATTACAGCAAAATTAGCTCGTATAGATTTGCCCTCTGTGGTTTACTCTTTACTCTTTGAATTTCCAACCAAAGTCAGCAAAGAGAATTCAAAAAGTCAATCTTCATGATTTGCAGAAAATTTGTTTTTAGTTACTGTCAATGTCATCAATATCAAATATTAGGTATTTTAGAAGGAGGTTGATTATGAGTTGTTAATATTTGTGATTAACACGCAGTAAAAAAATTCTAGGTGATTGATTCATGAAAATATATTCATAATAATATATTGATTAAAGAAGGTGATTGATTCATTTTGATTGGGTAAAGCAAATTAATGCTCTAAACTTAATATGGTACTAATCTTGTTCTTAAAGACTACCCGAATATGAAACATAGTCAGAGACAATGCCATTGTTTAACTATAGAAAATCATAAATTCAGCCAATGAATTCATGTTTACCAAAGATTTAGAGTATACAGGTAGCGATGTTTACCATGTGTTTACGCTGACTTATTTAGATAATTTAGACTCAAATAAAAACAAAATAGGTTTTTATTCAATGAAAAACCAAAAATGTTACAGCTGCGTCTAATTCCGTGCGCAGAACGTAAATACCCATCACGGGAATGTGCGAAATCGAATCATGTTAATAGGCCAAGCGGCTAGCAACCTATCATTAACTTTACTTTCTTTTTCCACCTATACGCCCACCGTCTCGCTAAAATTGGCCTTTGAGTCTTACGTGTCTAGGCTTTGTCTATCCCGCTAGGAATAAAGACATGATGATGTATCAGACAAAAACATTCATAAACATTATGCATGTTTTCCCAAGGTCGCGTCTCGCCCAAAGAAAGCAGGCTCTCATTGTAGTTCAAGTGATCTTTATGCTCCAGATCAATCACAACTCCTACTCTTGTTTTCATACAGCTCAGTCAAATTCGATAGGCCGCCAGTTCCTTAGGAGATTATAAAATGATGCTACATTTTTAAAGCGACCGGTTTACAGATCTCACGCACGTCAGCGCAATGGCAATGCAAGCCTCGGCGGCCTGGAGCATATAAAAACTCCGCCTGATGTGATTATGGCACATTCAACTAGAGGTCTTCTCGAAGTAAAGTCACATCATCCCATTCGTAATGGCTTTTAAGGTAGGTTTAGTGAAACCCATCACAAAACTGAAAAATCAATACCTTTACTATAGGATTCATGAGAAAGTGATGCTAACTAAAAGTAATCAGGCTTTTAAAACTCACTAGTGTTTTGGTTAATATGAATTGCTGTTTACTTTTACATTTATACTATTAGTTAACACAACTTACCTTTCATATATACAATATAAAATACTCTATGTTTCTAATTCTGGATGCAAAAGAAATAAGAACGTGCTTTAAAAATTTTCTTTTAATTTACCTTTTAGTTATAATATTGAATTGTAATACGGAAAATTTAGGTAGATTAGATTACGGACTCTTTTTCTCTTTAAGCTTAACGGCTCAGGAATGCTTTACCCGTTGACACCAGAAAAATTACTACCAAATATTCCAATTAATAAATTATAGAAGGAAGTTAACACAATGACCTGTATCATTTCAGCTGGTCGTGTTAGTGTGCGCATTCGCCGCCGCGCAGGCGGGCGTCATCGCCCCCGCGGCGTACGCTGCCCACCCAGCGCCGGTCGCATATGCGGCGGCACCCGTCGTGCACGCCGCTCCGGCCACCCATCTTGTCCATGCTGCCCCAGTAGCCTACGCCGCCCCGGTCGCAAAAGTCGTCGCCCCGGTCGCCAAGGTCGCCGTTGACGAGTACGACCCTCATCCCCAGTACAGCTTCGCCTACGACGTGCAGGACGGTCTCACCGGAGACTCCAAGACCCAGCACGAGACTCGTGACGGAGACGTGGTCCAGGGATCCTACTCCGTCGTCGACCCTGACGGCACCAAGCGCACTGTCGAGTACACCGCTGACCCACACAACGGTTTCAACGCTGTCGTGCACAAGGAGCCTGCTGTCGTGAAAGCCGCCGCCCCTGTAGTCGCCAAAGTCGCCGCCCCCATTGCTCCCGTCGTTCACACCGCCCCCGTCGTTCACGCAGCCCCCGTGGTACACGCCGCCCGCGTCGCCTACTCTGCTCCTCTCTTCCACCACTAAGAACCACAACTAGTCATTGAAACTTGTACATGTTAATTTATTTAAAGCCCGTGACATAGATAAATATATTTTTTTATATTTATTTAAAATCTATTATAATATATTTTTTTAAAATCTTCCATTTACTTTAATAAACCATTACATTCGATATATTTTACTAAGCATAACAAACCTACTTCAGCACTAAACTACAAAACCGATTTAGGTATGACGACGTACCAAGAACGGCCTTATAAAAAAAAAAAACAAATTGATCGAGGAATCTTCGAAAAATCGGTAACATATATAAAAAAGCATTCCGATTAATAGATAACCTCCTCCTTTTTTGAAGTCTGTTAAAAAGGTGTTCAGGGTAAATATAAACAATTTAACCTCTGTGGCCTAGTGGTCATCATGCCACGCAGCCACGCAGTCATACCGGAGGTCCCGGGTTCGATCCCCGGTCAGGTCAAAATGGAAAATTATCTTTTTCTTTCTATCTGAAAAAGATCATTTTCCTGGGTCTTTGATGTTTATGTATATTAGTAGTTGTATTTGTTATAAATTATAGTATCGTTGAGTTAGTAACCCGTAACACAAGTCTCGAACTTACCCTGGGACTAGCTAATCTGTGTGATATGTCCGAATATATTTATAATTATTTAATTTTATCAATGACACAGAACTTCAGAAAAGATACTATTTATTAACAAAAATGTATAAATAGAAAGCCTCAACGGGAAAAAGTCCATAATAAGATACATAAACAATTTAACTCAATAATCATTTATTATATTAAATTAATGGTTGCAAAGTTAAGACTTTCTATTATGGTTTTATAATAACATAAAACTATTTGCATGTCTCGATTACAAAAACACCAAAAATCACAAGTCTGAATTGATAAAAAAAGCCTGAGACCGTACCGTAACACCGTAAGAGTCAATTTTCTTTATTAAATAAATTGTCTATATCTTTATATTCTTTATTAACTTTTGGATCGTTAACTTTTGTTTAATTAGAACTTCTCAGCGAATGTAGGTCAACTTACCTGTAATCCTGTATACAAGGTCGCCATATGCTATCAACCTAGAACATACCTAGAGCAAAATGAATCATAAAGGAGAATAATTCTTTGCTTGGACTTCTACAAGGTTTTTCAATAATTAAAGGTCCAATTTTAAACGATTGCTCAGATAAGTATTAGAACTTCGATCTCTATAATGTCAATCTTATTTCAATTAAGTTCATTCGCCCGTTACTTACGACGAAGATCAAGGTAAGACCCAAATTAGTTTTACCCAAATAGATAATTGTTTTCTATGGACATAAAACGAAACAAATCAGCACTTTTATATAATTTAGCTTCAAATAAAAAATGCCTAGATTAAGCATTTAAAAGATAAACAGATGGATACAGATATGAAATTATAAACATCTTTCTTACAAAATACAACAAAATAAAAGAAGGGGGTTTTATAAGTTTGGCACTGTCTGTCTGTCTGTGGCATCGTTGCTCTCGAACGGATGGACCAATTTCGATGCGGTTTTTATGTGAAAGCAAGTTCTTTAAGGCGGCCCTTCCCGGCCGCTCTGTCGTCAAAGCGAGCACAATTTAAAAAGCTTGTTATTTCGTCCAGGGCAATGCTAGAAAAAGAGAGATAGCGCCTGAGAGCTCGGTTTGCATTCTATTAAATGAAATCATTATTATTATTAACTATCCATTAAACAAATATTCACTTTTCATTGGGTGCGGAAATTTCATTTCCCGGTGATACGTGTTTTTCAGTAAGCCTTTCAAGTGTGTGAAATGAATGTTTTTTATTTAAAATTTTCATTACATTTGCAAGGTTTTTATCGAAATATTTTGTTTACCTTTACAATTTATGAGTACTTTATAAACGGTTCAAAAGTTCAAGTAAAATTTATGCAGAAAAGCAGATATTTGGAGGCTTATACTGAATTCGTTTCTCCAAAATTTTTTTTATATCGATAGAAATCTAGAAATAGCGCACAAGATATCTATTAGTTAAAAAAATCAAGAAAGATCACTTACAATCACGTACGAGCATTTGTATGAAAAGTAAGACGGGACGCTCTTAACGGTAGTTCTTAACAAAGTTGTGTGCTGTTTAAAAAAATATTGGGGGTAAACGCTTAAAGAAAGGGTTTTATAATTTATCTGGCAAATAAAAGATGGCGCAACTCATCCGAGTGTTCCGCCACCCATCACTGGATGGTGTCGTTGAGGGTTTTTAATTTGCCTGACAATTAAACTTGTTTTCGCTGTAAGTTTAAAGTCACGTGAGATGTAAAAGATACCCACACTCATTGATAAATAGTTATTGAGCTAAAAAAGACAACAAAGTAACTCTTTGACGGCTAAAAGCTATTGCGCTAATCAGATGAAAAAGACATCAACGACACTTTTTGACGACCAGAAGCTGTTGAGCTAAAAATCAGATGAAAAAGACATTAATGACACTCTTTGATGACTAAAAGATATTGAGATAAAAATCTGATTAAAATGAACATCAACGACACTTTTGAAGACAAGAAACTATTGAGCTAAATATCAGATGAAAAAGATATTAACAACACTCTTTGACGTCGAAAAGCTATTGAGCTAAAAATCAAAAGAAAAAGACATCAACGACACTTTTTGACAACCAGAAGGTATTGAGCTAAAATCAAATGAAAAAGACATTAATAACACACAATGACGATCAATAGTTATTGAACTAAAAATAAAATGTAAGAAACATATTCATAGTCAATGCGATAAACTATGACTATCTTGTTTAGTTGGGTTAGGTGGTTTATTTGATTAAAACGCCTACATATATCTTACAGCAATAGCGCCGATAAGCTTGGGATTTGTAGCGATGTTTTTAATAACCACTTTCAGGCATATGGCACAAATCAAAAGAAATTCATTGTGCTAGCTACGACGAGTATAGTAGGTATACCAATGGCTTATTACATCAAAACTTCAGAAACAGTCATGCCAGTTAGTTTCGAAATAAACAACAACACAGTCACCATAGAGATACGCTTCGCGTGTTTCATTGTTTCAATATACAGATAAAGTCGTTATTTTGGTAATTAGTTCATTTCCAATAAACATTAATGTGATTTTACTACACTGTGTAGTATAGCTTTGGTCGTAGCCCGGAGCTCACTTAGCAATATTTTGACATTTGTGACCTAGTAGTCCTTGTGCCATATCGGGCGGTACAATTGGATTGACATGGCATCGCTGACGCGGCTCCGCTGGAGCTAGTAGCGCTTGCCTGAGGCGTGTCGAGTTTCATATAAAATCGCACGACTGATCTTGTTTCACATTATTAACACTTCATCTTTTGCTAGACTTACTTCGGTAAAATGGTTCTCAAGGTAAATTTTGCAAGGATCATTATAAAGAATAGTTAATAGATAAGTAGGTTTTCCCCAAGTCAGACAGACCTAGGAGGTCTTTTACTGGATAAAATATTAAAGATTAGGATTTTATCACAATGACTGATAGTATCGATTGGTCTGAATATTTTTAGTACTAACAAGTAACACATTCATAATCATAGACTTAATTTTTTTTTACTACGTAATTTATTTTCATTCAATAGTTTGTAGTACTCGCTTGCTTGGTGGTTGCCGCCAGCGCTGGGCTCGTTCCAGTCGCTCCCGTGGCATACCACGCGGGCCCCTGCGTATCACGCGGCCCCTGTAGCGTATGCCGCCCCGGTCGCTAAAGTCGTCGCCCCCGTCACTAAGGTAGCCGTTGAGGAGTACGACCACCACCCCCAGTACAGCTTCGCTTACGACGTGCAGGACGGTCTCACCGGAGACTCCAAGAGCCAGCACGAGACTCGTGACGGAGACGTGGTCCAGGGATCCTACTCCGTCGTCGACCCTGACGGCACCAAGCGCACTATCGAGTACACCGCTGACCCACACAACGGTTTCAACGCTGTCGTGCACAAGGAGCCTGCTGCTGTGAAGGTCGCCGCCCCTGTGGTCGCCAACGTTGCTTCTCCTGTCGCATACGCCGCGCCTGTTGCTTACACTCAACCCATCTATCACCACTAAGTCAGAATTATCATTTTGTGTAAGTTTATTTATTGATGACCGATGTGAGTACTGATAAAAGAATAAGTAAATTATGAAGGTTTTTTTTTACGAACTTTTTTATTATTTCTTTTTAATTAATGTGACTCTGTAATGTAGTCATAATTTAATTGAAGTTTTCCCTATCAGTCAGTATGCACTCACTACTTATATACTAAATCTGGCTATCACTATCGTAGAAAAGACCGGCAGAAAAACTTTCATTATGAAACATAACAAATAAAATATCACTAATATTAGTCTAGGTTTATTTACTGTATCTATACATAGGAAAACAAACTTTTTCTAGAAACATCATGCTATGTTTGTACACTGTTGTACAACTTAAGATTTGGGATGTACCTATATGTACATACATTCTCTTGGCTGTATCTCTATAATCAACAAAACTTTTAAAACCGAGTTAAATAAAGTTGATTTGAGTTCTGTTTATGTTTATACTTCTACGGAGCGTCTATAGGGCTTGTAAATAAACTAATAATTAATTAAATAACTAACAAACAAATAAAAAATCAGAAAAACAAGATAAGTACTTATTTAAATTACAAAAGTTTTTTTTTTGACGGTTTAAAAAAGTATAATATGGAGATATCTGCAATATGGATTTTGACTCCTGGTACATCTAAAGTCCAGGGATGTTACGAATGTCAAACTTTCTACATTCGCGAATGCGAATGCGAATACGAATGTTTAGGCTGCGAATTAGCGAATGCGAATGCGAATGTAGACATGTATTACAAAAATATAGGTATATATGAATTAATAATTATTATAATCTATAGTCCATTTGTTAAGGTATTTAAAATAATATTAACAATCTTGACATGTCTTTTTATTGAAATATACACTTTACAAATTAATACTTTTGCAAATTACAAACAAAAATATGTAATTTGTAATTTATAAAATATTTTTTTAATTTGCAACAATATTTATTTATAAAAAGACATGTCAAGATTGCTTACATTCTTTTTATATGTATATAATACCTAAAAAATAGACTATAGGCGTAAAAAATTGCCATATTTTTTTTTCAATTCAAATATATCTTTATTATCATAGGATATTTATAATATCTCTTAATAATCGTCACTTTGTTTTATTGCACAATAATTGTTGACGTCAAAAAGTTACTTAGAGCTAAGTTTACTGCCGCCTCCAAAACGCTAGTGCAGAAGAAGCGGAAACAAACTGCACTGCAGCATTTTCTCTAAGAACGTCAACTCACAATGAAATTAATATTTGTAGTTGATATGTGGACAGAGTGTACATTGTTTGTTGTCATAATTAATTTTTTTTAATGTCAAAGTTTTAAAATAATGTCAAATCAAGTTGTAGATTCAGTATGTACCTAATATACTAAATTATGACCATTTCTGAGTATACAAACCTTTAAGAGGGACCCGCGCCAAGCTCAAGCCAGACTTTGTTGTCTTTAAGATAGTCGTCGGTCCTATAATAAGCCTTCTCACAGAGTACCTTCTTTACATAAGCTTTAAACTTTTTGTCAGGCATATCAAGGACAGATTGTGGCAGTTTATTATAAAAAAGTATACCGTTTCCCATAAACGTTTTACTAACTATTTTGAGCCTATAATACGGGGCAACTAAGTCACTCTTATTCTAACGGTAAAATCGCTTACTTTATTGTATGAAATATTTTTTCTTACATACAGTATTTTTTTTAAATATATACTGTGATGGTAAGGTTAATCTACCTATTTCCTTGAATAATTCTCTGAATAAGCTATAGATAGCACGAATTACCCTTTCTTGTAAAATGAAAATAGTCTGAATATTGGCTGCACTACCCCATAGCAGTATGCCGTATGACATTAAACCAGGAAAAATACTAAAGTACACTAGTCTAGCAGTTGCTACATCTGTCAGTTGTCTTATTCTCCTAACAGCATAAGCCGCAGAGCTACTTTTATTTTCCCGTGCCCTAATAAAATATTGTCTAATTATCCCAAAATAGTTTAAAATACAATAAAACTAGCCATCGAACGTCATCTAGCGTTTGCTCATTAAACCGGATTGGTCTACGCTTT
Source organism: Acrobasis suavella (assembly GCA_943193695.1). Taxonomy (NCBI): domain Eukaryota; kingdom Metazoa; phylum Arthropoda; class Insecta; order Lepidoptera; family Pyralidae; genus Acrobasis; species Acrobasis suavella. The sequence continues at coordinate 41,418,337 of OW971928.1, forward strand.
GGGTTTCGGAGGTCAGATGGTAGTCGCTTTGTGTAAAAACCAGGCTCTGAAGCGTCACCACTGAGAATGCAATCGGGAATACGCTCGGATGATGATGACGATGATGATAATAAACTATTTGTTTATCTAAGTAAGCAATTACAGCAGACTGCAACTACAACAAAACAAACCAAGTAATCACAAAAAACTCACGTGAAATAATCGCTTCTTATTGGCCGAAATAATCACGCTATGCGCGAATCATCGACACGCAGAGTTGCGACGCGGTGGCGCGTCTGTGAGGCCGATGAGCATGTCATGACCTGCACACATTTGCATTCGCATAACATTCGCATTTATTGATGCGAATGCGAATATCGTTGCGAATGTTTAAAACGATGCGAACCATTCGCATATGCAAATGCGAATGCGAATATTCGTAACATCCTTAACTAAACTTGTCTCGATATACGAAGGAGGACAGTAGTAGATCATACATGTTTTGAGTGGAATAACTGTATGTTACTATATTATTTTATTATTTATCATATTACCATAGAAATGATTCAGACATGTGATAATATTTATATTTTGTTAATTCAATAATGATAAGATACGAACAAATAACTAGATTGAGCTAGCTCCAAATTAATTTTTAAACTGGTGTTATTGGATGCTAACTTAACGATATCATATTTTATGAGAAAACATACATACTTAGATGTTATCCAAGATCCATGGCAACTTAAAAAAGGCAATTCTCCAACTTGCCCAGGCTGGGAATCGAACCGGAATCGTCCAAGTGGCGGGCTAGCGTGTTAATCCACACGCAAAGGAAGTCGTCACCACTAGCACAGGTAAGATTTTTCCACGCCCGAGGGGGATGAAGTGCGGGGCGATCCGCGAGATGCCCCGCAGGCTTTAACGTATAGAAACTGACGGAGAAGCGGATAGTTCGGAATGAACGCAGTATAACGCGGAATGTGCCTATAAATTTTATTACTATTATTTTTTTGCATTAATATTAAATATCTACTTAATTATAGAACTTTATAATTTAGCAAATTCTTGTCTCTAGAACGTTACGAATAAGTCGTATCACCCGTATTTTCATATAAAAATATGTGCGAAATCAACAAATTCGTTTTAGCTTTGCATTTAACTTATTTTCAGCATTTTATATGACCGAATAAAGAACAAACCATTGTAACACATTAATGTAATACATTAGCAGATTATTTAGACAATATCTTTGGGTATGTAGTATGTTCACAAGAGATGGAAGGTATGAAAGCGATATAGAGAGAAGGGTGGTTGCTGGTAATCGTGTGAATGGGGCACTACATTCTTTTATGAACAGTAGGAAGGTGTCTGATAAAGCACGTCTTGCTGTTCATCAGGGAGTGTTGATACCTACTCTTATGTATGGTAGTGAAAGCTGGTAATGGCAGAAGAAGAATGAAAGTCGGATAAATGCAGATGAAATGCGAGCTTTAAGAAGTATGTGTGGTGTAACTTTGAAAGACCGGATAAGAAATGATGTAATACGCGAAAGATGTGTGGTGTAAGAGAATATAGTGACAAAAATTGAGAAAGGAATGTTAAGGTGGTTTGGACATGTTGAGAGGATGGATAAAAGAAGACTAACAAAAAATATTTATCGTGCGAATGTTGATGTGAAAACTGAACCGGGTCGACCTCGACGAACGTTCTGCGACCAAATTGCAGACGTTCTGAAAAAAGGTGAAGGAGTACTTATAACCGGAGAGCATGTATGAAAAGAGTAATGAGTGTTAACGAAGCAAATGATATTTGCAAGGATCGTAGCAAGTGGAAATTTATAGTCTCTGCCTACCCCCATGGGAAACAGGCGTGAAAATATGTATGTATATATGTAAGTCGGGTATTTTTTTAAAACTGTTCATAAATCGTAAATATCTAAAAAAACTGATGTAACAAAGCAATTCTTCCGCTTATATACTAGACAAATTAAAATTGAATTGTATCCTTTGACTACCAGTACTGCAGTCACAAAAGATTTTTATTTTGGCCAAAGACTTCAAGGATCTATTTTGTCCTAAGGTCTCTAGGTTCCCACAAAGACTAAAACTGTGCTTCGATAGCGCGACCTATTGATGACAGAGTCATTATAAGGTAACTACTCTTACAGATATATTTTCACGTCTTTATTCCAGACTTGGTAGACAGAGCACTGGGCCGTTAGACGCAAAGGCCACGCTAAGCGGAATGGTGGTAAAAGACCTACTTCCAAAGCTACCTTTTTCATATACATACCAGTCATGTTGTTATCCCATAGAGGTACAGTTCTTTGGAATGGACAAAGAACTGTCTATATCTACTACTTGTAATAGTTACTTACTATTGAGCATACAATTCAGAAGATTTAAGTTTACACAAGGCAGGTCTCTCTTGCTTATATGTAAAAATTTCATAATATTTGGCGTAAAGTCAAGTACGCGTTCAAATTTTCCGCCATTGACAAATTGCAGCTCATTTCCAATTGCTTGCACATCTATAGTGATGCGCAGACGCAGATATCATACTAAGCGCGATCTTGAGGCGGTGTCACAACTCGTGCCCACTATATATATACCTCGCCGGACTTTACAGGAGCATAGTCACATTTAGTACCTCGACAACCCATCTACGGGAACAAAAATGGCCTTTAAGGTAAACATTTAATCGAATTCTTAGTCGTATTTCTAAAATACTATCATTTAAACATTAATGAAAATATATTTATGATGGATACCTCATTCATACAATGACAGAATATAAAATCATATTTTAATATCAACACATCTTAATTTTTGTAAGCACTTTAGTACCGCAATGCAATCAATCTTCATTAGATTAGATCAATTATGATACATCAAACTAATTTTAATTCATCATACATATATCATGCTGTAGTTTGAATGTCAAAATGATTTCTCAAAACTAATTCCAGTATCTCATTGTTAATAATGGGATAGATTATAAAAAGCCTAACATTGTAATCAATATTAAAATAACTTATCATAAATTCTCATAAAATTTATTCTAGATAGGAAAAGTATTGCAATTGTTTATACATGTATCAAATATTCTTATCTTAAAATATAATTCAGATCAGATGATAACTAAATGTAGGCAGTTACTATTTCACACTGAACGACCCTCAGGCCTGCTCCTCGCTGAAGCTCATTTGGATGCGGGACGCGTATCTTTGCTTGTCCTTGACTACACTATCCTTAGCTTGTTAGTAATTTCTCCGCGCATGCTCTTGCGCAACCACACTGTCTCGCCCTCGCAAAACCGTGTCACTGTTTCAAGTACAGCTGTTTGTGACGTACCACATAACCACTAGTGACATATCTGTGATGGTCACGATCATAAGCAATGTTAACTTTGCTTGTTTCTTGTTTACAGTTTGTCATCATCTCATGCCTGGTGGCCGTAGCACGCGCCAGCGTGGCGCCTCTCGCCGCCCCTTTGGCAGCGGCACCTGTTGTTGCAGCAGCCCCAGTAGCGGCGAGGCTTGAAGAGTTTGACCCACTTCCTCAATACAGATTTGGATATAATGTAGCAGACGCACTAACTGGCGACTACAAGAGTCAACAAGAGAGCCGTGACGGTGACTTAGTTCAGGGTTCGTATTCCCTCGTCGACCCTGATGGTACCCGCCGCACAGTGGATTATGCCGCCGATTCAGTCAATGGATTCAACGCCGTTGTGCGCAAGGAGCCCCTGGTAGCGGCTGCACCTGCGGTTGTCGCTGAGCCCGCAGTGGTGTCGGCTAGGCTAGCAGCGGCGCCAGTGGCAGCACCCGTAGCAGCTGTGACTCCAGCGAGGTACACGGCGGCAGTGGCCGCCCCCTACGCGGCCTACGCCGCCGCTCCGGTGGCTGCTGCGTACGCCGCTTACACCGCCCCCGTGGCCAGGTTCTCCGCCCCCCTGGTATCCCCCGTCGCCAGGCTCACCGCTGCACCCTACACCTATAACTATGCCGCTGCAGCACCTATTGTAGCTGTATAAGAACTAAGCTTTACCTTCAGGACTGATTCTTTTCACTTGTGGTTAATACATTTTTTACTTGATTTTTATTATTATTTTTCCCATTCTTCTACATTTAAAAGTTACTGTAGTCACATTTGTCTGAAATTTGTAGTCTGTTACTCGTAAAAAGTTTCAAACAACCAGTAATATTAAACTTATGTGATTAAAGTAAGCCGATGAAAACATTATAACGATGATATTTCATAACATAATACATCAGCAACCTGGAGTCCTGGTACTCCTGGTAGTGCCCCCGATAAGTCAAGCAAAACAAGGCACAGTGGCACAGCCGTACCATACTTTTCTTGAAGCCATTCATTTTGCCCCTAGTAATTAACTTATGAAGGACCAGCCAAATACCCTCACTTGTCACTGATCGTCAAAATTCTGAGCAACGTAGGTAATTCGTTGTTGCTAGGGCACCAGATTGTTCGAACTTGTTCCTCGAGGAAAGTTATTCGAAGTGATCAACTATATATACATATATACAACATATAATATCGAAATGAAAAACAAATTGCATTGTTAAAACCATGGTATAACAATGGTTAAAACCATGGTTTAATAAAACAAGTAATTCTCTTCCCGAGTTGGAACAAGTGTACGTCGCGATAAGTGTTGCCACTAATTTTTCTTTTCAGTAAATTTAGGAACTTTCTTATGAATATTAAATAAATATTAAATTAATTCATGAATATTAAATAAAATGGTTAAAACCATGGTATAATAAAACAAGGTATTCTCTTCCCGAGTTGGAACAAGACTACGTCACGATAAACGTTGCCACTGATTACCATGGTATATTAAAACAAGGTACTCTCTTCCCGAGGTGGAACAAGACTACGTAACGATAAGTGTTGCCACTGATTTTTTAATATGGTTAAAACTATTGTCGGCGCGTTTAAGGAGCCCATCTACTCGTATACCTGTCTACAATAGTCAGTAATCATGAATATCGCAGGTGACGTTTCTATTGCAATATCCCAGCATCATTCCACTCCTATCTCATTCTATAACCCATAGACCTTTCCCTTTTTCAAGTCAAGATCTGTATTCCCACGCAAGCCATTTAAAGGACAGTGGTAAAAAGACCCGTTAATCTAAAGGAGATACATAAATTAAACAATAAAATTCAAAAAAGAAATTTTGACGTAAGCTCGGTTTGAACCGGGAACATCGACCATCTCAGGCATAAACTCTCCTGAACTGAGCTATCGACGAGATAGTCAAGCTTGTGAAATTACCTTTCATTTTAACCCTAGAAGCCTATAAATCTACGCCTGCGAGGCGTACACACAATCGAATATTCGCTCTCTCTTTCTAACGGGCAAAGTTAGCGAATTGTGCTGTTCAACCAACTCAGTGGCCGACACGAGCTTGCAGATGGTGTCCGTATCGCTAAGGTTTGTATCATCATTTTTGAGTATATTTTGTTAGACGTTATATATTTTTTTCATAATTTTACCATACCACATCGTTGGCGTGATTAATATTATACCCATGCCAAATTAAAGCTTTCGAGTACTTATAGTCTATGAGTAAAACCGCGGACAAACAGACAGATATGGTGAAACTATAAGGATTCCTTGTTTACTAGGGCACCCAAAAAAATCGAATTTTGGTAGTTATCTTAAATTTGCTTTCATGCTGGTCTGGGCTAGAAGAAAAAAAAAATCTTAGAATGTAGTGCTTCTCTTCCCGCGCAGAAAGCCGATCAAAGAATAGGGAAGATGCATAATTTTTTTTTCGTTGTAAATAGAAAGAGTACTTAAAAATAGGCACGTCCAAGAAATAATTACCTTGCTAACCCAAAATCTCTTTAAGATACAAAGTCACGAGCGCCTTTATACGGCGTCTCAGAATACCTTAGAACGACTGGACAGGAGTGACATCACTTATGTTGCATTTGTAGGCTTGATGAAAGAATATTTGATCGAGTGCTATGAAAAATATTGAATTTACAGGCATATACCTAGAATTTTTTTACTGCGTAAAAAGACTGAACAAGCAGATTGCGCCAAACAATACGTTAATGGTCGCCCTCACAAGAGCAAAAGAGACGGTGATCACATTGACGTGAGCCAACTTTTCAATGAGTACTAAACTTACCTAAACCTAGTGTATATTGTGTTACTCGAAAATACGATTTTTCTTATTGTTAACTGTATTACTTCATAAGTTTTCTTAACTTGAAAAGATGGTATCGTGCTGCAGTATGGTTTGTGTTGCGACAAAAAACAATACTCCTAAGAACACATAATTCACGTTTTACAGTAAATTAAGTTAGACTCACTTATTGCCCATTCATCATTTTTTTCTTCAGAACGTAAACAAAAAAACCTGTTCAGGTTATTCTACTTATGTTTTCTTTTAGAGCAATAACAATAAAGTGCTCCTTAAGGAATAATTTAGGACTATTTTGCATAAAATATAAAAGTTTATTTTTACACTAGGGCTTGACAAATTATTGACAATAGATAGTATAGTTTTGGTCAAATTATTGCAAAATCTTTTTGACTAAAACAGATAAGTAATCCTGTTTTGATATTTCATTATATTTAACAATCCTGAATCAATTTATCTCAAGAGAAAGATCTTATCTAGCTTTTTATCTTTCCAAACAGATTGCAAAAGCCGATTGAGGGAATGGGTGGGAATCATGATACTAGACGAAGCGGCTAGAAACTGTCACTATTTTGATTAATTTTCTCTCTCTACCGGCACGCTAAGAGTGGCATTTGGAAATGTTACAAGCGCTCTACGTCCGAGGTCCATTCTTGTATGAGATATTAAGCTTTGTCCTTGAGTCGCCTCTTGTGTCATCCACAAAAAGAGGTGGAGTGGTTTTATTCTAAATGGGATAAAATAACTAGCAAGCAATATTTTGAATTTGTCTCTTTCTACGCCTATTGAGAGATTGGACAAAAATGTGGATAATGTCGATACACTATTTATTTGGTTTCATTAATATTATTAAAAATTTCTACCGACGCGTTCACCATTAATCACACCAAGCCGTAAAAAAAGATTAAAATGTATGTAACAATATTTTTTTTCGATATAATGACGTATGTGTCGTGTAGTACAAGCCTTTCTAACTCACACATAAACAATTCATTTCTGGTCACATTTCATATTTAACTAGTGCCATCTTGTTACTTCTTAAATCTATGTTTACAGGTTTGGCCTCATAACGAGGTAACTATATTTTTTTAAAGAAAATCCTGTGTTTTCAATCAACTAAAAACCAAATTAAATGAATCGATAAAAATATTATTGAAAGAAGGAAAGAAAGAAAGAAAAATATTTTATTCAGTGCAAATTTTCATCAGTTGCATTACTAAATAACTAAAATTAGTTTTACACCGAAATCTTATCTTATTCTTATTGTGCTTAAAGGCCTTTTTTACTTATGCTTATAAAATAAGAGACATTTATAAAAATCTCCTCATTTATGCATCTTCTTTATTGGAGAGATTTGAATCATGTTATTATTAGACAATGCGGCTAGCAATCCATCATACTTAGATTCATAACTAAGCTTGGCCTTTGGATTTTACGTCCTTCAGGGAGCAGGGATAAAGATGTAATAATTATGAGTATATAATATAAAACGTGTCTTATGTAACGCTCGAAATACAGGATGATTTTCATCCTAGCTCAGGTACCGTTAGATTATAATATATATCCTTAATGTATCAATAATGTGTTCCTTATAAAATGTCTAGCTCCTTATTATTTGAATAAAGATTTTATTATATATTATATCTTATATTATATCTCCTTTAGATTCACGGGTCTTTTCACCCCGGTCCTTTGAGGGGCTTGCGTGGGGATACAGATCCAACACGTAGAGGCCCTTTGGAGAAGTTGATGTAATATAATAATAATATCTGTATCTTAAATTCAAGATGGCGGCTAGCGCACACTATGGGTTATAATTCTATGAACAGAACCCATGAATATATAGAATCTTATCCTATGATTGCTTGATCGCTCGATTCTTCAATGAAACCTTTTTGATTAGCAATGTAGTTTTTTTTTTATAACAAGCCCCTTTTATCCCTGAAGTTCCGTGTTGCTCTATGCTTTTATCATAGAATTATAACCCATCCTTTTATACATGCTCTTTGCCGGCTCTTTGCTTTGATACTTTTGTTTTTTTGCATAGAATTTTAACTAGAGACCTCTATGGGTTATAATTCTATGATTATAACCCATGTGCAAAATGACAATTTCAGCTTAAACTTCAGCTCATAGAATGTCATCAGATTTTTTTATCTACTACTTGTTCTTTTTATAATACCCAAAGATTTAGAATATACACAATACCTATCAATTTTTACAAAAATATTATAGTAACTTACTTCTTTTACTAAATATAATAAATAAATAATAAATAATAATAAAAATGGCGAACTTGCAGATGGAAGAGAAACAACTGTTCGGTGCACTGACAGTGTATCGAGAACGAGGAGCATATTTGCGACGCCTTGAACAGTTTGAGAAAGCAAAAGATTCTTACGATGAAGCATTCAAGAGTACTCCTGACGACGTGCGGACGCTCACTGGGCGCAGTCAGGTGTGTGCCGACGCGGTGCAGCCCATCCAGGCGTACGCGGACGCCGAGCTGGCGCTCAAGCTGCAGCCCGGCAATATGAATGCGCGCAACATGCAGGCTCGAGCCATGTACACCATGTCCGACTTTGAAAGATCCCTTGTCATGAACTACCGCGGTCGAAGGACTCGACGCCAACCACCTTATTTTTCGGAAGGTATCAGCCAAGGCTTAGAAACCATTCAAGACTGCATCGGAGTAAACGCTGGAAATGTTATGTTAGATTTTTTACCGTTAATAAAACAAATTGAAGCCGGACGCGCCGATGAAAATGAACCTCAGAAGATTTTGCATGTGTCGCGAATACCGCAGCCACTGCGTAAAAAAAAGTTAACGCAAATGGAAGCCAGAAAACATTTGACTTTGGCGCGAGTTCTGGCTATGAAATATCTTGGTCCAATGGCTTATGATAAATTTTTTCTTCAAGAGTTAACAGAAGACAAGCGTATAAAGTCGGCTAACTCGGGTGGCAGCTTGCAGTTAAAAGCGTTGGTAAAGGAAGCTCTACGTTCTCTTTCTGAGAGGCAGGAAATGTTACGTGCTCAGAGACCTTACTACACGATTAAATTAGCCGAAAAAGCAGAGTCCAAACACCAGAACAAATATAAAGAAGCTGTTCTTATTAGTGAACGTGAGATTGGAGCGCGTACTTCCGAACGTCTATTGAAGCAAATTGATAAGTGCTTGCGTGAGAACCGTATTATGGACTTGATTGCGCAGGCCGAACGCATGCAAATATTCCTCGATGGCAAAACGCCTCGAACATTACCTGATAAGGAAGTTTACACAGATCGGCTGTATAGAGCCGTGGGCGAAGGATACTTGGCACAGCATCGCATGTCCTACACACTCAGCGAGCGTGGTAATCGCCGTCGTATTGCGTTCCTTATGGGATTGCCGGTGGGCCGTCCTACTTCTTTCGATTCAGTTATGGCAAATTATCCTTACAAGTTTATTGATATCAAACAAGCTACTGAAAAAGTTGTAAATACTCTTGAAATGTGTGAGAATGCTACAATGAAGTGTTGGTTGCAATACGAACTTGCGCGGCTTCTATGTACTCAGAAGAATTATGCGCTTGCTAAATTCTATGCTAAGAGATGTCAACGCGATGCTCAGGAGTTGAGTAATACGACTTGGTGGCTCAACGGCTGTTTCGTTTTGATGAGCGGTGACATGCAACAAGGAAACGCCAACGAGGTGCGCATTCAGGTCGAGGAGGCTTACGAATGGTCGAAGAAATTACAAGATCCTGAGAGGGTGCAGGCCTTCCTTAGTAAGTGTGCTGAGATGGCGGCGGAGACCGTGACGGCAGACGAACGCAAAGCAATAGTGCAGCGCGAGAAAGAGATAGTGAACGTGTTGGACGATTCCCTAAAGGTGGAGACGGAAGTGCTGTTCAAGCGCATGTCGACGGTGCCGGTCGGGCGGCGGTTCTCGGTGCTGCCGATGAAGGCCGTACCCGGCCAGGAGCGCTCAGAGAGACGCAAGCGCCGCCAGCGTGGCCTCTCAGTCATTCCCGGCGAGGAGAAAGCTTTGCCGCCTCCGCCTAAATCTAAAACTCTTGGTTTCCAAGTATTTGATATTTAAATATATGTCATATTATGTATTAATAGGTGATGCGGCTGGCTACCCGTAAAGTCTTTTGATTCCTTTTTCTATCTGCCCTAGGCTCTGTCTACCCAGCTAGTGTAGACGTGATTGTGTATTCGTATAACTATATTTGTTAATTTTTTCTATGTATTCATTCTATGACTTTAAAAACAGTTATTGTAACTTCTATATTTTTTTTTTATATATTGGAACGAAGTTCCTTACGGCAGGCTTGGAGGAGATAGGGATTTTGCTGCGCGAGTTCGGCTTGGAGGAGATAGGGATTTTGCTGCGCGACCGAACTGAAAAAAATGTGATAGTAAAACCGTAAGGATGACCTCGTTAAATAAAACCGTTAAATGAGACGTGCGCAGGCGCGACAGTCGTATACACAAGCGAGTAGTGTATAATACCTTTCTCTTCCTCCCTCTTTCTTTTCGTTCTCTCATCTCTTCTCTCTCTATTACCACTCCACCCCTCCAATGCATAGTATATACTCATGAATTCATGGACAAGCACGTGGCGAATACTCACATTATAGATACATTTTACTCGTGAGTAGCCACGTTTATTTTCATATAATTTCAAATCGTCAAAACAATAATAAATATAGTAACAATGGCAAGTGAACTAACAAGTGACTTGAATGCAGTTGACAGTGATAATAGTGGGAAATTATTCAGTGCAAAAGAATTAAATACGTAAGTTTTAGTTTATTTATAAATATAAAATATTTTATACTGGTTAATATTGTGTGTACATACTAAAATATTTGTAAGGTTTTCTAGGTTATGTTCTTTGCTGTTTTGAGGGTGTGTGTGCGTGTGCGTGTGTGTGAATATTTCTTTTTAAAAGTTAATTCAGCAGGCCTACCGTCATCTCTTATAGCAGCACTTAAACTGAACTGTATTGTTTAATGCAACCATGACACCTTTATAGCAGGCCTTAAACAGGATTGTTTTGGTTGACGTCACAAAACCATTCACCTTTTTTTGTATGGACTATTCCTACCATCACGTCTATTTGACAGCACGAAAACGATTATTGCGCGTCTCAAGTGTCAAATAAAGCGATCCTTAAAAAGTTACTTTCCAGTAACTTATATGGAGGATTTAAGTTGGTTTTCTTGTGAATGTAAGTATGTTTTTTCTTTACTTTAGATTTTTACAAAACAGTTAGTAGATAATTGAAGTAACGCTACCATGGGACCTTAATTAATCCTACTTAATACCTTTTATTGGAAATTTGGATTTCAAAAACAAAGTAAGATATATTACTTCATTATTTTAGTACAACTTATGTGAAAAATAGTAACTTACGTAACATATTTTTTTGTAAGTAATAACAATGCTAATCCTTGTAAAATATTTATTCACACACGAAAACAAATAACAACACATTCTTAAGTATAAGTTATTTATTAAAATTACAACTACATACATTTATACATTTTGTCTTACAGGATTCTTTGGTTACTCTCTGAGAAGTACCATGATGGCATCAATTAAAAAATACAAGACAGGATTCACTGGAGCCTATTATTAAATACAAACAAGACTGAGAGAGCCAGAGGATTACAGCCTCCTTTGGAACCTGTGATTGAACCAGTGAAATGGCAGAATGTTGAATTCCAAGCATTTTACAAGGCTAGCTCTGTTGCTAGACTGGTTCGCTTTTTCACCAGAATACCTGAAAGAAAATAATAATTTAGATTCATGTCGCAATCTACGAATATCAAATACATACCCATACTTTGTAATAAAATTCTTTGTGCACTACAATCACTGCGTACTTACTAAAACCTAGCCTTTATCTCGTTGAGTTAGTCTCGAACTTACTTTGTCTGTATATATTTATGTTATTTATAATAGCACTTAGTGAAGAAGCTGCAAGTTTGAACACATAATTATCTAAATATAAACTTTGAATAGGTATGTAGTTAAAATATTACTTACGACATGGTTATTGATAAAATATATTTATGACAAGACACTGTGCTTTTGTACGATGAAGCCCACAGTAAAATTAACTTCCAAACACTAGTCGTTACCATCGTATAATAGAATTTACGATTTTTTTACAATTTCGAAAACCAGACGCAGACATCCGTTCAAAACTTTCACTCACAATTTTTTTCGCACTCATTAAAATTTTAGCCATCTTTAATGGTCAATATCAAATTAAATTTATGTACATAATCAAAAGCAAACAAAGTAAATAACACTAACTTTTAGATATTTAAATAAAATATGATAGTAATAATTTTGATTTACGTAAATAAAAAAACCGGTAAAAATAATAATTTTTTGTCAAGGATTTGAACGTCTTCGCAGTCTCATCACCAAAACAAGCCAGAGACAACAAACAGTTCACCATTCAGGAATAACCATTCAAAAAACGTTCAGCATTATGAACGTCATGGTACGATTTAAAGTTGTCCTGCTTTTGACCTGCTTAAAAACTGCATCTCAACTGCCTTGTTTCTGAATGGTTTTATAAGTGTTGGTGGTAGCATTCCTGAAATATATATACATGTTATTGATAATTTTTTATATTTAATCATTTTTAGTACTGCAAAACCACCAAAAACCAAAGCAGAGTATCAAAAAGCGTATAGGGAACGCGAAAAAGCTAAAAAAAATTAAAATAAGCAAGAAAGGTACGATATAAAGCAAAGATATCCTCTAAACTAATGAAAATATTCAAAAAGTTTATTGATTAATTTTTTAAATATAAAAATCTCCCTTCAATTCCAAACATTTAAATATATATATATATATATTGATAATTCTATTTTTATTAATCATTTTTTTTAACGCTGAATTAAATGCACCATCTAAAACTAAAAAAAAAATCAATCTGAACACTGTAAAGAGTATCAGCAGAAATCTAGATTGAAAAAGCAGCGTGTTCAACTTGATGCTTTACTATTTGGAGAGAGTGAAGTTCCACAATCGTAAGATATTCATTTTTGTAATTCACATTTACTATGTCAAGAAACCCATTTAAATGTTCAATATTTTAATTTCAGAAAAAAAATCAAGTTGATTGATATACAGAATGTAACAAACAAAAAATTTATTATGAGACACAACGAAATTTTGACTGATCACATCGAATCATCTAAAGAGCTGTATGTATTTCAAAATTTGTATCCAACTTTATTCATAATTTTTTTAAATTTTTCTTTAAAGTATATAACTTTTTGTCTTAGGTTGCATAATACTGATAATTTACCAACACAAACACAGGCATCTTCTCAAAGATCTGTCATAAATCTGCCATTCCAAGCTCCATACGAGCAACATACCGAATGTTCAAAGCCGAACGCCAGTTTACAGCGTTTAATAAACATTCCTGTAGACGGCAAAATTTATTTTATTCTCTCATTGAAGTCCTAAGGCTCAGAATAACACCATCAGAACTCAGAAAACAATTACTGGAGTCCCGATATTTTCATACCTGCCAAAACCCAAATAATGCAAGATTTATACTTGTTAGTGAGTCCGAATATGGAGATTTAGATTGTTTATCGATATTTTCAAGAGAATACAATCAAAATATTTGTGTGCATTTTCATTTCTTCGATACCAACACACGTCGAGATAAAGTGTGGTTCCGTTATTTTATTGTGAATGATACACAAAACTTCATTCACCTCCATCTTCGCAATCAGCATTTTACTCCGTATATTGAAGTACAGGAAATGATAATAAATACCAGTATTAATAGTCAACAGCCTATTACTCAATATATTGAAACACAAGATATGATAATGGACAACAATATTAGTAGTCAACACTCTGAAGATTGTATTTTTGAAGGTCCTTCAAACTTTGAAAATAATACAGCAGCCGAAGAAAATTCCGATGCAAGTGAAATTGAATTTGATGACGAAAACGACGAAATCATGTCACAATTCCAGTTTACACAAATTATTACCAACACAGCAGTAGTCATCTAGATTTTTTCACTGGCTTTAAAAAAAAACTTTTGGACATTCTTGTGCTGTCTGTGATAGGCTTTGGTGGATGAAAGATTTAAGTGAGACATCTAGTAGAATATTTTACAAAAAATATTGCCGGTAATTTTTTTACTTTAATCAATTTTTTATCTTTATTGGTACTTCATCTTATTTTATTACTATATGTTCTTTTTGCTATTTCAGAATTATGTATGTGGTACAAATGTGGACGTTTGTTCTACGTGTAAAGCGGCTTTGAGCAAAGAAAAAATACCTTTAATGGCGACATACAACGGTTTTTCATACCCAATAATTCCATCCGATCTGCCAACATTAAATCTTGTAGAACAACGATTAATTTCACCGAGAATTCCTTTCATGCAAATACGAAGACTTAGGCATGTTCATGGTCAATACGGTATTTATGGTCAAATTATAAATATTTCAACTGAAGTTAATACAATGGTAAACCATTTGCCTAGAAATATTAACGATGACTATTGCGTTTATGTACACTTAAAGAAGAAATTAGTATATAAAAGCAGTTATGTTCATGGCCTCATAATTCTAAAGAATATTAAAAAATGGTTGACTTATTTGGTAAAAACTCCGCTTTATATTTACTACAATATCACAATCGACAATACCTTTTTAAATGATAATAATAACGAAGCAGCTCCGGAATTAGTGCTTGATGATGTCAGTGAGCATGTGCCTATTGAAGATAATCTCACAGCTCAACAACAAACTCTTATGTGGAATGAAGATTTACATTTGCATATGGCACCTGGAGAAAAGAGTATTCCTGTTAGCATACTATTCGACGAACATGCCGAAGAGCTTTCATTTCCAACTATCTACGGTGGTCAGTTTAGAACCTATAGAGAAGATGTACATGTAACTGAATTTATGCAAGCTACTAGTGAAATCCGGCGAACAGATCGACGTGCTACTGATCCACAGCATCTTTTATATTTAGCTGCGAAAATTATGAGACTACGAGTCAGTCAAAGCGTTGGGATTGCATTTAAACACGTTGGCTATGACACTAAAATTACGAAAGAGAACGTACAGTCTGAAGAATATATTAATAACTGTATTGAAAGTAACCTTGCTTTTCTTCGTTGTATTCCGAATTCCGCTTGGTACTGGTCCGATCGAAAAAAAGATCTTTTCGCCATAATTCGACAATTAGGAGCACCGACTACTTTTATGACTGTCAGTGCTAATGAAACGGGTTGGACAGATTTGCTTAAATTATTGTATAAATTAAAGAATAAATATATCCAATGAACTTTTAGCTTAAATGAGTTATATCGATAAAGCAACTCTAGTTAATGAAGATGCTGTTACTTGTGCCATATACTTTAACAAATTAGTAGATTGTTTATTGAAGATTTTACAATCTAAAAAAAGAAGTCCATTTGGTAAACATAGGGTAAATAATTACTTTAAAAGAATCGAATTTCAACATCGTGGAAGTCCTCACGCTCATATTCTGTTATGGTTGGATAATATACCGGGAGATTTATTAGATAACAACAAAGATTTAATTCAAATAATTGATGAATTAATTTCCGTATCAAAGTTAGAAGCGTCTGGAAATATAAAACTCCAAACTCACAAACACACGTTTACGTGTTATAAAAAAATGGATCCTAATAAAAAAGAAAACTGTCGATTTGGTGCACCTTTTATGCCATCTCGAAATACAATAACATTGTTACCTATGAAAGATACTGATCCAAATATTTCTGAAGAAAAATTTAAAGAATATAAAAATCACTATAACCTGATTCGTTCAAATTTAGAAAGTTTTGAATACACAGATTTTGATCACTTTTATAAAGATAATAATATTGAATCCGATGAACATTATTACAACATTATTCGTGCAGGTATCAATCGACCAAGGTTATTCTACCGTCGAACACCGTCAGAAAAGTGGCATAATTCTTTTAATCCATTTGTACTTCACCATCTAAAGTCTAATATGGATTTCCAAATGATCCAAGATGAATATTCATGTGCTGCTTACGTTGTTGAGTATGTTAACAAACACAACAGAGGTATCAGCAATCTACAACGACAAATACTTCAGGTTATGGACGAAAATCCAGAATTTGATCTTGTAGATATCACAAAGAAATTGAGTGTTCACGTTCTTAATGCTGTTGAAATGTCAGCACAAGAAGCTGCTTGGTATTTGTTACGACAGCCTATGGCAAAATCATCGGTAGTGACTGTTTATATACCGACAATATATCCCACTGAACGTCAAAGAATAAGGAAAACTATGAAAGAATTAGAGGTATTGGAGGATGATTGCACAAATATATGGAAAGAAAACTGGTTTGATAAGTATGAAAAGAGACCCGATGATTTGGACAACGTTACATAAGCACAGTTCGTAGCTAATTATTACATCAATAATAAAGGAAAATATGTAAAAAGGAAATTCCAAAAGTGATCCGTTACCGTAATTATGATATGGCTGATAACTTCAACGACTACAGAAGAGAAATGGTATTGCTGCATATTCCTTTTAAAAGTGAAAACAACGACGTTCTTGCTGATAATAAATATATCCAAATATATGAAGATAACAAAGATTTAATCTTAAAACGCAGAAAAGAGTTTGAGTCCAACTTAGATATAGAAAAAACCCTTGAAATTTGCAGACAGTTGTGCAGAGAAAAAGAAGACGAAGAGGATGATGGAGAAGATGAACAAGAACATGCCAATATAGTCTTGGAAAATGATCCTTATGCATTGATAGCGCAATATCCGGATTCTACAATCAATGCTGATTTGCAAAATGCAGCACTTGGAAAACTTGGTGCTGTTGCAAAAAAAAGAGAAAACTTGATGAACACTCAACAATTCTGCGAATTAATGAGATCGGCAAATACAAAACAAAAAGATCTATTAATGAACATTATTCATCATTTACTAACTCCAAATCAAGTGCCGTTTCAAGTTTTCTTCACTGGTCCAGCTGGTAGTGGTAAGACTTTTGTCATTAAACTTATAATGGAAATTTACAACAGATTTACTGACAATGATGGTTACTGCAATGCTTACATAACTTGCGCTTCAACTGGCAAAGCTGCCGTGGCAATTGATGGTACAACAGTTCATACAGCTTTTAAAATTCCGTTTTCAAAAATGTTACCTTTATCATTTGAAACGTTACATTTGTACAGATCACTTTTCAGATATGTTAAAGTATTGATCATTGATGAAATAAGCATGATCAGCGCAGAACTATTAGGCAAAATTGACATTCGTTTAAAACAAATTACCGGAAGAGGTAAAGCTGACTTTGGTGGCATAGATGTTATTTTAATTGGGGATTTACGACAAGCACCACCAGTAAGGGCAACAGCCATATATAAGCCAGTTAAAACAAATATTTTTGGACATTATTTGTGGAGAACATTAAAATTTTATCAACTGACTGAAGTAGTGAGACAGACTAATGTTCAATTTTCTAATATTCTAACTAAGATAGGCAACGGAGATCCATTGGATAAGGCTGAATTTTAAATTATTGAATCCAGATTTTTTACCGAAAAAGATGCCGAAAGATTGTGTCCTCATGGAGTTCGTTTTTTTTATGAAAACGTTCGTGTTAACGCTTACAACAATTATGTTTTGCAAAAATTTGAAGAAAAAATAATTTCTACAGCTAACGATGTGATCATTGGTTCAAAAAGTCGTGAACAAGAGAATAATTGTCGTCAGAAACTGCATAAAAAAATCTCAATGAAGTCGGTGGGTTACCATACCAAATTACTTTTGTTAAATCTATGTATTACCTTATTACCACTAACATCGATGTAACTGATGGCTTATGTAATGGTTCAGTGGGAAAGTTAGTACATATGGATTTTGATGAAAACAACACCGTATGCAGAGTTTGGTTAGAATTTTGTGGTTCGAAAAAGATAGGTCAAAAAAAAAGAAAAAAAGCTGCTCGACTAGCAATTCAATGTGGTATCAGTAATCTTGCTGTACCAATTGAATTACGTTCCGCGAACATCCCATTGACATCAGATAAGAAAGTCACTGCAAAACGGAAGCACTTTCCTTTAGTTTCGGCTGCTGCGATGACCATCCACAAATCACAAGGTGGAACATTCGATGAAATTGTTTACGAATACAATAAGGGAGATCCACAAGAGCTTGTTTATATTGCGTTATCTCGTGTAACAAACATCGAAGGTTTGTTTATTGTAACACCCGATAACGATCCAACTAACTTCAGATTCCACCATAATCGAGTGCAAGCATCATCAACGAAAAGTTTGCTGCAAGAATTTCAGAGATTGTCGTTAAATCCTTTACACACTAAAGCCCAAACGATCTTGGATTTTCTTCAAACTAAAAATGGCATTTCCATAACCACATTAAATTGTCAAAGTCTACAAAGCCATAGATTGGATTTGTCGGATTCTGTAATTCAAAAAAATAATTTCTTACTTCTTTCCGAAACGTGGATGAGCAATGACCAACAGTTTGATATTCCTAATTTCAACTGCATTGCCCATTTCAAGCGAGATTACGTACGTACAGGTGGAGTTGCTATCTATCAAAATAACAATGACACTAGTAATATTTTAGCACCAAATATGGACATAATCTTAAAAAATATTGGCGATGTGAATGTTAGACATACAGGAGTTGGAGACATTTGTTCAGCTATATGTAAAATGAACAACGGAGTTGAAATTGTCATGGTAATAGTCTACATTTCACCAAATACAAAAATTGAAGATGTGAAACATTTCATCCATCGAGCGCTGATAGAATATACTGATGAAGTTTCTGAAATACTTGGTGGAAACTTCCATCAGCTTCCGATGGTTTTATCTGGAGACTTCAATATCAATTTTGCAGATGAAAAATCAGAACCACTGAAAACATTTCTTTTAGAAAAATTTAAATTACATATAAATAACAATCCAAAAGAATCGACAACCAGATACGGTACTACTATTGATGCTGTTTTTTCGAGGTATTTGCATAAAATAGAATCACAAACATATGTATCATATTTTAGTTACCACAAGCCAATAGTTTCAGCAATAGAATTTAATAACGAGACTGATTAATAAGAATTACTTATAATAATAATTTTTTTTGTAATTTTTTATTATATCTATTTCTATGTAATTTTATGTTGTCAAACAAAAATAAAGAGACATATTTTGTTATTTTAGTTGATAATTTGAATTATGATTTTTTTTTTATTTATCGTGATTTATTATTTCCTAAAATACTGAATTTCCTAACTACTTTCCTGTACTTGAATAAAAACTAATCAGCAAAATTTAAGAGAGAAATCAAGAAAACCTACATAAAATTGAGCACGATTTTTCTTTTGCAAATTGTGTCGATTCTACATTACATTAGCCGAAGGAACTTCGTTCCTACCTGGTGTCCCACGACACCACATTTTTTTTTTTACCTTTTTGTCAGCGTACGAAATATATTTTTCATCTCATCTACTCGGAAAACGATGTTTTAATCCCAAAACATTGAGAGCATAAGTTACTGCTTAGGGCCGTAACAGACGCGGCGCAAGTTGCGCCGCGTAACAGCTAGTGATGGGCGATGCATAAATACTCAATCAACCCATTTGAGTATTTACTTAGTAGATTGAGTAAATACCCGATAAATATCCTTATTTATCCATTTGGTGAGTAGATTGATTTATATGAGTTGCGACTCATATTTATATTCATTATTTCATGTTTTCATGATAATTTTGAAACTTAAATCTAGTATACACTTGCAATTCTTGTCGGAAAGTGTGTGCGTGCGCCATAATATGCTTAAAATGTAGGTAAACGTTATATGCGACGCTAAATTCAAATATCAATAATCATACACTGAAAGTAGACTTCTTTGACTAATTACCATTTTTTGGTGGGAGGTGTGCATAGACGTAATTTTACGTAAAAATAAGTAAACAGACATCAAATGCGATGTCAATACATGAGCACGCTCTATTTACTCTATTTATTAAATCTAGTGAGGAAATACTCAAATAAGTACTATCCACTGAGCATCTCTAGCTGTTACGCGACGCAACTTGCGCCCCGTCTGTTGCGGCACTTATTCTCTCGGGACTAAAAAGTGAAAAAGAAAATCTCTCGGGATTTAAACCAATTTGAAAACTGAACACGAGTGGAATGTATAATAGTAGAATACAAAAATAATATTGGCTGTCCAACAAAAAAAAAGAATTTGGTTTTAAAATAAAAAATGATTGGCACGAAGACGTCGTGATTATTTTAAATTTGGAATACATATTGCCATTTCTCTGTTCCGTGTATCGCCAAAGAGAATTCAAATACTACGTGTATCGCCATCAACATGGATGAATGTAGGTAAATATTTTTATGTTTTTCGCTTCGGAAAAAGAACTAACTATAATTAAAATGTTTTCTCTTTGATTCAAGTAGTTACAGAAGTTTTCGGTTATTTGTATTGACATGAAATTATTTGTGTAAATGTGAATACTTTGCGTAAGTTTAAGCTGATAGTGAATAGGTATCAAGTTTACTTATAAAAATAAAAAGATATGAAAGACCACGCAAACAAAGTTATGTTATGTTATGTATGAGTGAACATTTTATCGTTATTTGATGGTCTTCGAAAAATTATTTCTTAGTAGGTATTTACTGTATGGAAACGACACCAAACAAAGGTTAGTATAAAATCTTCGGTTAAAGTCTTATAAGGTCAAAATATTACCTTATCCCCTTGTAGCACAACCTACTATAAATCACACCTGCAAAATTACTTTTCCAAGTCTTGAAGTTAAAAACCGACTACACCCCCAAACTACACCGATTTTGATAAAATTTCTATGGAACCACCTGACAAGTATACACTTTTAAACAAAAAATTTTTAAATCAGTCCGGGGTCTGCGAATCATCAGTGAACTACATAAAAAGAAAAAAACATAAGATCGCGACAAATTGAGAACCTCCTCCTTTTTGGAAGTCGGTCAAAAAATAAATAATATATTTTTTAAATATAATGAGGTTATTTTAAGTTAAGTAGCCTATTTCTCTGTTCCATGGTTAAGTAGAGTATTTTTCTGCGCATAAATAATTAACCGAAAAAGGTACCTATTACGTGTGTGAAAATCTACACATGTAGTAAATAAAAGTCAAAATAGTTATAAATACTTATTTACTTTATTTACATTATGGCATTAAAGATTGTCTAAAGTTTATTGCTTAGTGATGGTAGACGGGAGCAGAGTAGGCGAGCTGGGGAGCGGCGTACGCGGCCTTAGCGATGGGGGTGGCAGCAGCGTAGGCAACGGGGGCAGCGTACGCGACAGGCGCGGCGACCTTGGCGACCACGGGGGTGGCGACTTTTACGGCAAGAGGCTCCTTGTGCACGACAGCGTTGAAACCGTTGTGTGGGTCAGCGGTGTACTCGACAGTGCGCTTGGTGCCGTCTGGGTCGACGACGGAGTAGGATCCGTGGACGACGTCTCCGTCACGAGTCTCATGCTGGCTCTTGGAGTCTCCGGAGTGTCCGTCCTGAACATCGTAGGAGAAGCTGTATTGAGGGTGAGCGTCATAGGCCTCGACGACCTTGGCAACGGGAGCAACGGCTGCGACCTTAGCGATGGGAGCAGCGTAGGCTACGGGGGCGGCGTGGCTCGCGTATGAGACTGGAGCGGAGTACGCCACTGGAGCAGCGTGCACAGCATGGCTGGCGTATGACACTGGAGCAGAGTACGCCACCGGAGCGGCATGCACAGCGTGGCTCGTGTATGACACTGGAGCAGAATACGCCACTGGGGAAGTGTGCAGGAGGCCGGCGCTGGCGGCCGCTACCAAGCAGGCGAAAACGACAAACTGAAAAATAGAAATATTTACAACCATTTGATAAATATCATACATTTTTTTGAACTAAGAACACACAGCTTCTTAGAGACAGAGAGGTCCTAATGTGGTTACTTTTTTAACAATAACACAAACTGGTTTTCCTTTGTCTCCTTATATATTACACAGCTGGGATGGAAGAAACAACACAATTTACAACTGAATATTAAAACCTTTGTAAGTAAGTATATACCTTGAATGCCATTTTTGGTTCTGATAATGTCCAAGAATGAAATTGAACTGTCGAATCAAGAGCACGGTCTCGTTTTATATCCAGCAGGTCTCCACTAGTGACATTCGTTGGTGACGTCACACAATTTGGCTCGGTAATCGAATCCGCACCCATGAGGAGCTTATCGGAACTTTCGCTTTTAATTAAGGCGTTACTACAAGGTCGCGGTCTTCGCAGGAATGTATAAGCCAAATGTCGATCTTGTTCCTAACGCACTATCTTCCATTGCTATAATTTGTATGTTATGGCCGTATTGTCATTGAATTCTATGTATGAGCAAAAAACTACACACATTAACATGAGTAAAAATTTCATTTTTTACAATTACTAGTTACTATTTCTAAAGTTGTTACAAATTATGTACAAATAATAAAAAGTCTTCTTTATTCTTATTATTGTTGCCTATTTTTTCTTTATATTTTTCAATATTGTGAGTCTCACGTCCCAGAACCATTTCCCTAATACACACTCCCGTTCCTTGAAACAACTGAGACTCGCAATTTAATTCAGTCGCATTAGTACCATCAATAGATCAATGGTGCTACTGTAACCTTAACAGTCGCAGTAGTACTGTGGCACAAATTTCAATGGTACTAGTGAGACTGAACCAAAAAAATATTACATTCTTTTAGTCATGGAGATATTATTATATTAGTCACTAATCCAGTCCTCAAACTACACAACCGATTTTGATAACATTTATATGGGACCACCTGACAAATATACCCTTTCTAACAAAAATAATTTTGCAAATCGGTCCAGGCGTCTTCGAATAATCGGTGAATATACATAAAAAAAAGATCACGTCGAATTGATAACCTCCTCCTTTTTGGAATTCGGTTAAAAATTCACAGTTTCTGTAACAAAACTCCTCCCTACAATCACATATGAATCGGACAAGCAATTTTGACCGATTCTTATGAAATGTTATGTGTATATTCAGTAGGACTGAGAATAAGACGTAAACTAATTTTTATACCCCCAAGTAATAAGGGCAGTCCACACCAAAAAAATACGGCCAAGTGCGAGTCGGACTCGCCTGTGAAGGGTTCCGTAGCAGCAAGTAACATAATATAAAAGTTCTTGTAGTTCGTTGTAACTTTGATCGATGTTTTAATAAACGTATTAAAAAACTACTTACTAGATCTCTTTCAAACCAATTTTCGGTGGAAGTTTGCATGATAATGTACATCATGTATTTTTTTTTAAGTTTAATCTTTTTCTTATTTTAGAAGTTACACACATTTTACCATTTTGGAAGTGTCTCTCGTGCAAACTATTTAGTTTAGAAAAAATGATATTAGCAACTTTAATATCATTTTTAAAGATAGATACCCCACACGTATGGATTTGATGAAAAAAAAATTTGTGTTTGTGTTCTAAGTATGGGGAACCCCCAAAATTATTGTGTGAAAATCTTAATGCGGTTTACAGAATACAACTACTTACCAAGTTTCAACAGTATAGTTCTTATAGTTTCGGAAAAAAGTGGCTGTGACATACGGACGGACAGACAGACAGATAGACATGACCAATCCATAAGGGTTCCGTTTTTTGCCATATGGCTACGGAACCCTAAAAATTATGATTCGGCATTAAAAAATACAAACAACTCCAAATTTTCACCCTTTATCACCAACTCTATTTTCAATAGCAATATTAGTACTTAATTACTACTATTAGTAATTTTCTACTCTCGGCTTCGTCGGGAACGGGAATGGGCGGAACAAAGTTCGCCGGATCAGCTAGTACCTACTGCTATAAAATTGTAGCGAGTGTCCTTTGTACAAGTTAGCCGTACCGTTGGTATGTAACTTGCTTGTACGATCATAAAAATATATCTCGTCAACCTTCAGTAGTACTTAATGTCCAAGCACGAAAATAAATATAGTGACCTATATAAAAATTATCTTTACAAGTTTGTTGACATCATATCCGAATAGGAAGTGATTTAATATGTATGTCGATCACCGCCTTGTGTGATTAAAACAAAACCTTGTTAGCCTTCAAAGTATTTAATAATATAAATAACAATCATATAAAATCCTATGATAGGTACAAAACTAACACAACAAAATTGTAATAATTCATCTAAAAGAAGTAAGGACTAGGTAGCCTAGGGGCCAAAAGGGGGGCAGGTGCTGGGGCAAATATTGGTGCCCGGGGGTATAATGGTGCAGGGGCGACTAGTGGCGCACGGGCAACTACTGGCGCCGGAGCAACGAATGGTGCGGGAGCTACTACAGGGGCGGGAGCCACGACCCTCGCGGGCGCGGCGACGACAAGCGGTTCACGGCGTACGACCGCATTAAAACCGTTGAGAGGATCAGCGGCATAATCCACAATCCTCCTTGTGCCGTCAGGATCAACGACTGTGTATGAACCAGTGACTAGATCTCCATTCCTCTGCTCTTGGTGGCCCTTGTAGTCGCCAGTGAGGGCATCCTGGACGTCGTAGCCGTACGAGTATTGTGGAAAAGGGTCGACTCTAGCAAGCGGGGCTGGTGCAAGGACACTGGCACTGGCCGTGCCCACGAAACAGATGAATACTACAATCTGGAATAAACAGGAAAATATTTACGTTGAATAGTCATTAAGTCACAGACTTTTAGTACAGTGTCCATAATGTACTAAAAATATTTTATTTCAACTTCTTAACCTTAATAAAAATTACATTGACCTATTTATTAACTGATTAATGAAGATAATCTTTAGCAGTAGATACCCGTATACAATATGTGGTAAAATTGTGTGTTTCATAATTGATTAAGAGTAAGTGAAGATAATGTACGACGTGACTGAAATAATCACATTACCGGTTTTTCTAGATCACAATTAACAAAACAATCACATACATATCCAAAAGTAGGCTACGAATTTATGTCCAACTCCGCCTGACTGAATGATTCATTCCAGTATTATTTCATTAGAGAAAAAGCGAAACAAACTTGACCTTTTCCTTTACAAGATAAATTTTCATTTTAATAAATGACCTATTTGTTTATACTTGAGAATATTTTCTAAATTTAAAGCAGTACCTGCCAGATACCTGTCACTTGTGTGTAAGTAAGTAGCCTGTAATATTACGGGCTAGACAGGGATCAAGCTGATGTTTTCGTAATATAATGTTATCGTTCCAATCCAAGGCGTGGCATGCATGTGGCACGTGGGCGCTATTACCATACAATGATAGGTTCGATCTGACATTAACCAATATAGCTGAGAAAGCTTTTCGTTAAACTGAGATCTCTAGTTATATGGGCACAAAACTACAAGTATGTGTAATAAAATCATCTTTATCGGTTTCGGTTAGGATATATTTTCAAGTGTGCTTATTATTTAACAGGAAATAGTAAAAAACTAACTAGCCAGGTATATATAGTTAAGTAAAGATTTATTCCCTAGATTACAAAAAGAAAATGTGATGGAGGTCACTGGTTTTTACACAAAGCGACTGCCATCTGACCCCCGAAACCCAAAGGGTATAGACCTGAACCAATCCGCAATCCGGTTTGATGAGCAAACGCTAGATGACGTTCGATGGCTAGTTTATTGTATTTTAAACTATTTCGGGATAATTAGACAGTTTTTCATTATGACAACGGAAAATAAAATATGGCAATTTTTACGCCTAGATACAAATTATTAATTTATATATATGTTTATTGTAATACTTGATGTCTACATTCGCATCGCATTCGCACATTCGCAGCCTAAACATTCGCATTCGCAAATGTAGAAAATTTGACATTCGTAACATCCCTGCTAGAGAATGAAGCTTAACTTAACTATTTATATACCTGGCTTCTCGTTGTACACATTAAACAAATTAGTAAATTCACTTTTAAAAAACATGTAGAGTCTAAAAAAGAAGAAATAGGAGAGAAGAATTTGTGCTAAATCAAGTTAAACGCACTACGGTAGAGTTCTCGTAGTGATTATAAGCTCTTTGATTGTAACTCTACCGTGCTTATACTGATATACTTACGAGTATATCACCGTCAGTTTAGAATGGATGAGATGCCTATCACTGGAATACTACAAGCAACTATATATACCCTTTTATCAACAAAATAAATAATTTCTAAAACCATTAAACGATTCATTGTTATGGCCCGTTGTGAGCGAAAGTGGCTAGAAAGAGCGATGTCGCAAAGCGGCCGATATGGATCGGTTGGTCAATAGCACGCACATGCCATGTCCCACGTCTGCGATCGCTCCTGCCCCCCCCCCCCCTACTTCAACATATCGGATAAAATATAGGACTGCATATTTTAACTTTAAGAGTGTGGAATAAAAAATAACGATACATATGACATACCCCACGCTAAGAATAGGGTAGTTTTATGTAATCCCTTTACGTCGGCCACAAAAAATCAGAATGAAATAATTATAAAAAACAATCTTTCACTGTATGGTGGTATTTCAACACGCGATTATTATCTCTACATGTATCCATGTATCTTCTTTTGATTTTCTACGACCTTCTATACAGATTCTACCATACTGGTACTAAAAGTCCTTATATTGTTATGTAAATAAAATCACCTGGAAAGGAAATTAAATATGACATCTAAGTTAATATATGAAAGTAAATCAACCCCTACCTTGGTGTCCATGTCTGTCTGCTTGGGATAGGATGTCACAGTCCTCGAGGTGGAGTGTGGGTAGGTTCGGGTGGCCAGTGCATTATATACCAGGCGCTGCGTAACTCGGGACGTGAGGAACATACCGCGGGCCTCATTCAAGAAAGTGCTGCGATGTTACGCGATGACTCTTGCGATACATGTTACGTTTAAATGCTTTCTTTGTCAGTATATAGTGCAGTGACTAACTTCCGGATACCTCCAGATATTTGTCAACAGAAATCCACTTCTCACGTCCAATGTTAGCCCAGAAAAGCCACCAAGCTCACGCGCATATTACACGTCATATGCGTCTGTTTTGCCATATTTAGTAATCGTTACCACCATCACGCTGAAAGTGTTTCTGATATGATGTCCCTCTGCACTCTGAGTATGTCTTCTTCCTTGGCGCCTCTCCGGTTAGATGCATATAGAGGTACATGAGGTACATACTCGAATATAGGTACAGATAGAGGTACATGAATTACGTGATATTTAAACATTCGAAATTCATATTCAAGATTTAAATGTTTATTCAGTAATTAGACCTTTACAGGCACTTTTACACGTCAATAAGTATAATTTACGTTACGGGTAAAGTATATTAAAATTTAATTTATTTTTAAAGAAAAGCTACCGATACCAGCGCTTCGTAACGACCACTGCTGAAAAGAAAAGGCGAAAGAAGAATTTTTACAATATTGGTCGCCTACTCACCAGAAGGGCTTTGTCATATTATTATTTTTGTCTTTTAATTATTAAATACTTATAATATAATACAATGTTGACACATTTAACACGTAATGCTTGCGAACGAGTTAACAAGCATAAATTGCGTAAAAAAATATAAAATAGTACAAAAAAAGCGAAGCCGAGCTCACCAGTACCTCCCGGCAGCACCCGTTCACGAGTTGACGCACGGATCAGCCATCGTAAAACTCAACCATATTAGAGGGAATCTAGCGACGCCAACACCAGATTGGACATTTAAGTAAGCATGAAAAGCCCGATATCGCAGACCTTGTCAAGAGGAAATATTAGTTATATGTTGGTCACCTATTGATCGCAGAGCATTAACATGTTTTACAGTAAGCTAATTATTGTTACAGAGAATACAGTTCTTATGTTTTGTGTGGAGTGTAATCGAAAATTAATAGAAAGTGTCCACGCGTTTTTATCTTTTAAATAATCATTAATAGTATAGAACGCATTATTCAAAAAAACTTTTTAACATGTATTTTAAATTTTGACATGGGTAGGTTTACGTCCGTTTCAGGAAGTTTGCCAAATAATGTTATACCTAGACCCAAGAGTGACTTTCTGGTTTTTGCAAGTCGAAATTTAGGCGTATGAAGCTTATCTCATCGACTCGAAAAACGATGTTTTCAACCCAAAAATTTGGTGCTAAATTTACTGCTTATTCTCTCGGGACTAAAAAGTGAAAAAGAAAATCTCTAGGGATTAAAACCAATTTGAAAACTGAACACGAGGGTAACTATGTAGAATGAAAAATCATGTTGGCAGTCCGGCAAAAAAAAAAGAGAATTTTGTTTAAAAATAATAAAAAATATTGGCACGACGACGTCGTGATTTTTTGAATTTGGAATACATATCGCCGTCAACATGGATTAAATGTATTTAACATTTTTATGTTCTTCGTTTCAGAAAAAAAAAACAAATATAATTTAAAAAAAGCGCAATTTTTGTCTTTAATAATTAAATTACGTCTGCAATTACTTTAAATTATTCAAAGTAATTACAGACGTTTTAGGTTATTTGTGTTGACATCTTATAATTTGTGTAAAAGTTAATACTTTTTTTTAAGTTTAAGCTACTAGTGAATAGGTATATCAAGTATCAATATTTATATTTATTTATTTATTTATTTGTCTTAGAAAAAATATTTCTTAGTATTTATTGTATGAAATCGACACCAAACACAGGTTGTAATAAATTGTCGGTTGAAGTCTTATTAAGTATTGTACGTATTTTACTTTTCTTTATTATCTGTTTTGTATTTGCTTGTTTTTCATGGAGATGAAAAGTAGAGTGTGCTACTCGGGTACGGTAATATTTTTATCTCGGGCGATATATATATGAATCCCTCGCTTTACTCAAGATTCTACCGTAGAATCACTCGCTACGCTCGTGATTTAACTGTGGAATCCTTCGTTCCGCTCTGGATTCAAAGTAGCGTCCTCGCCTTCAAAATATTACCTTATCTCTTTGTAGCACAATCTACTTTATAAATTAAGGTTCATTTTCGAGGGACAAATTAGGAACTTTAAAAAATAGTTTTGCATACCTTACTGTGTCATATATCAAATGAAGTACTCGTTATGAGGATCTGAAATATATTTTTGTTATTATTTCAAAATAAATAGTTTTGATTTTATTAATGAAAGATTTTATTAATGATTTTATTAATGAAAGAAGACGAAAATTGACTATCCCCTAATCTCCGAAATAACTGAGCCTAAAATTTTGAAAAAAAAAAAACGGAATGTAGTTGCTTTGTAGATTACAGAAGATATAAATAGGTAAATCAATGTTTTTTTTAATGAGCTTTTTCGAGGGAAAATTAGGAAAAAAAAAGTAAGTTGCAAACCATACCGTTTCTTATATCAAACTAGATTTAACCCGCGACTTCGTCCGCGTAGAAGTCGAAAATGATAATAATAGGATTTTTAATTGTTTTTTATAGTTTTATATAGTTTTGCGAACATACAAAATAGGGATATAATGGTAATTTTTTTAAATTAAATATTTTCAAAGTACTATCCACCATCCTCTATACAAAGTTTTATGTGTCTGGACCAATTTTCAAAAACTTTTTAGAGGCACCTCGTTTATAGGCTGCTCAAACGTTGACAACGCCTTCCGGCGACGAAAATTAAATCCCTTTGAGCAGATTTTTTATTTTCAGGAATTAAAAGAAGTCACATGGTGCTAGGTCAGGGCTTTAAGGAGGATAAGCCAGGAGTTTGACCGGCGTGCTGTCCAGGAAGTCCCTCGTTTTGAGCGCGGTGTGGGCGGGCGCGTTGTCGTGGTGGATGGAGCAGTAGTCCGCGGAGCCCTGTGTTTGGTCGCTTTTTGCTCACAATGGAGAAAACTTCTGGCAAGCATTTGGTAGTATATTATTCGGTATAGATGCTTCTTTGATTCTGTAAAGGAATTGACACCAAGTAGCCAGTCAAATTGAAAAAGCTCGCTATCAAAATCTTCCCCCCGCTTCTAGATCGCTTCACTTTGGTACGAGTAGGCGTTGATTCGTTAAGAAACACCCAAACCGTCGACTGGCGCTTCGTTTCTGGATCGTATTGATAAATCCAAGACTCATCACCTGTAATGATGTTGTAAACATGCCGAGACGAGCCTGCTTCAAATTTGTTTATCATATCGCGGCACCATTCCACCCGGGCTTGCTAGAGCATCTGTAAGGTTGTGCGGCACCTATCATGAAACTATCCTCCTCACGCGAAGATGCACGTGTAGAATCTCGTGAACCAGGATGTGTTGAATCTCCTGATACGTAACTCGCCTATTGTCGTGAATTAAATTTTTCACTTCTTTCCTCATCCCCCAAAGTTAGTGGACCGCGCTCGAATTCGTTATACCAACGATATACGGTCACCTTGGAAGGGCCTTCACCCATAAATGCCATTTGAAGCCTATCGTAAGTTTCAGGCGACACTTGGAATCGAAAATGTTCTCGGCTCAGATTAGCCCGCAAAAAATTAGGAGGGGAATTTTAAAATTGGAATGCGCCTATTTTTGGAACGAAGTTCCTTACGGCAGGCTTAGAGGAGATAGGGATTTTGCTGCGCGACCGAACTGAAAAAAATGTGATAGTAAAACCGTAAGGATGACCTCGTTAAATAAAACCGTTAAATGAGACGTGCGCAGGCGCGACAGTCGTATACACATTGTGTCGATTCTACATTAGCCGAAGTAACTTCGTTCCTACCTGGTGTCCCACGACACCACATTCTTTTTACTTATACATAATTATATTTTCAAAATAGATTGTAACTAGCCAGTCTCAAATACATAAAAACTTTGTTTCGCAATACTTTCCGAGTGGCCTGGTATGAATTAGGTTTTATGTTAAACCGTTTGAATACTTCTGAAATACGGATTAAACGGCCTATAGCAGATCCGGTGAACTTTGTTCCGCTGCCTCTCCTTCACCTTCGCCTTCGCATTCGCTTTCGCATTCGCATTCGCATTCGCATTCGCATTCGCATTTGCATTTGCATTCACATTCGAATTCGCATTCGCATTCGCATTTGCAGTCCCTAAAAGAATTTAGGGATTAAGAAGTAACAAATTCTTATATGTAAATACAATTACATATATACAAAATATCTGTACTTATTAGATTTTCTTATCAGAAGTGTCAATATCGTAAGCCAGACGGATCCAAATGAAAAATAACATAATTCAGTATCTTGTTTTTTTGTGATAAGGTAGCGTTTCTTGCGTAGGTGAACCCATTAAACATATGTACACTTGTTCAAAGTAATTATTTCCTCAACCAATTCAAAATTACTCTTCCGTTTTCATCAATTATGATTATTTGTAAATATGTATGTAGTTACATAAATGCGCGGTTCGTATAACATCTTATATGGTAAATGAAATGAAAGTATTAGAAAGATTAAATTGACGTTTGTAGACAGTGCGATTACAAACGACAGTGCGATTACAAACGACAGTGCAATAATTTCTATGCTTTTCTTTATTATCATGCTAATTTACAGCCCCACATTTTTTAATCATTGTTTTCCTTTCATTCATCGCAATGAAATAAGGTATTTTGATGTAATATTTAAAAATATTAATTCGGTATTTAACGTTTTATTCATTCCATAAAAAAATATTTATAACTATATACAATCAAGTCTTTGAAAATGAGCCATCAAGTAAGTAAGTCTTTCAATTCAAGGGTAGCGGTAGCCGGCGGCAACTGGTTCGACAATCTTTGCGGGTGCCGCGCGGACCGCGGGCG
Source organism: Acrobasis suavella (assembly GCA_943193695.1). Taxonomy (NCBI): domain Eukaryota; kingdom Metazoa; phylum Arthropoda; class Insecta; order Lepidoptera; family Pyralidae; genus Acrobasis; species Acrobasis suavella. The sequence continues at coordinate 41,450,335 of OW971928.1, forward strand.
CGGGTGCTACGGCTAAGCGGGCAGGCGCGGCGGCTACAGGGGCTGCGTACGCGGCGGTATACGCGGCTGCTACGGGAGCGGCGTACGCGGCTGCAGGGGCTGAGGCTGTGTATGTAGTGTAGGCTGCGGTGGCGAACGGAGCGGTGTATGCAGCAGCGACAGGGGCGGGCAGCGCCGCTCTATAGGCCGCTACCGGGGCATTGTAGCGCGCTACGTAGGGGGCAGCTGCGTAACGAGCCGATACGAATGGAGCCGCTGCAACGGGGGCGGCTGCGTAGCGGGCGAAGACGGGGGTGGGAGCGGCAGCCACAGGGGCCGCAGCATAGCGAGCAAAGACAGGGGCGGGAGCGGCGGCAAAACGGGCAGCAGCAAGGGGCTCGGCAACAGGTGCCACAGCATACCGGGCGGGGGCTACCACTGGGGCGCTAACAGCGTAGCGGGCTGCGACTACAGATTGGGCAACAGGTGCAGCTGCGATGCGAGCGGGCGCCACTGCGGGCTCAGCTACAACAGCGGGGGCAGCAGCCACCAGGGGTTCTTTGCGCACTACAGCGTTAAATCCATTGACAGAGTCCGCGGTGTAGTCTACAACACGACGTGTGCCATCGGGGTCGACGAGGGAATATTGGCCTTGCACTAAATCCCCATCACGCTGCTCATTTTGGCTTTTGTAGTCTCCAGTCAGAGAGTCTGCTACGTCGTATCCAAATCTGTACTGAGGAAGAGGGTCAAACTCTTCGAGTCTCGCCGCCACCGCTGGAGCTGTGTAGGCCACGGGAGCCGCTGCGAAGGCAGCAGGTGCCACGCTGCCGTAAGCGACGGCGAGAAGGCAGGAGAAGACCACCAACTGTAGAGAAGACAAATTAATCGATATTAATATCTAATACTAAGCGTCTTCATTAGTATTCAGAATGCACGATAGCCGGCTATAACAAAAATAATGATGATTGCAGTGCATTATGCCTGCTTATTTATAGTTATATATTTATTGTTAGAATTTATTATCATATGACTTAGTTACTGAATCAGTTTCTTTTAACTCAGTATTTATGTGTTTATATGCACTAAATCCCAAGTTTTGGACTGATAAGGATATTATCACTTGTTGCAAAACTTTTCAAAACACTTTATCACGATCACTTTTTATTTTTCACTTCACAAAACAATCCAGCTGGTCCGTACCTTGAAAGCCATTTTTCTTCGTTTTTTGAGATGTGCTCAGGGGTGCTTGGAGCTGTGAACTGTACACCCCAGTGAGTTCTAACGCCATTTATAGTTGTTCGTACCGTGCGCTTGCCTCATCCCGGCCGCATCTCCAAATTTAAATATATTCAAGTACGCACGTACAACGCTGGCCGATGGGACGGCTGGACAATGCCACAGACAAAGCAGCTACTTGTGCAACCGGACCGGGGCTATGAAACATCGCGGTCACACCAATTTTTCACTCAATTCTCAATAGAACTTGTTTTCAGGATGCATTTTAAGAGATCTTTTCGGTCGGACCACTCAAAAAGCCTTCAAGAAAACGCAAAACATCCGTAAAGGAATAGCAATGATAAGTGCACACCGGTGGTAGCAAAAGTGCACATGCATTTTAATTTGCAACATTTCAATAAAATCTCGGAAGAAATGCATGTCGCTGCTGTTTTGTTTGAGTTATCTAGTACAGTTTTTGTGATAAAGACTTTTTTAGGGTTCCGTAGTAAACAAGGAACCCTTATAGTTTCGCCATATCTGTCTGTCTGTCTGTCCGTCCGCGGTTTTACTCAGCGATTATAAGTACTAGAAAGCTGTAATTTGGTATAGGTATGTAAATTAAATATGTAGAAAAAAAGGTATAATAAAATATTGTACAAATATTTTTTTATGGTAGCTCTCATACAAGTCAAAATTCAATTTTATTTTCTAGACTAACCAATCAAGTGGGGTATCGTTAAATAGGTCTTTCAAAAAGCTTGTGAAATTTTTAGATTTAGGGATCCGTTTCTGAAATATTGGGTTTTAAAGTGAAAATTTTTGTTAGAGTCAAGTGTCATCCCCCCCTCCCCCTCTATCTGCTAAACAGTTATATATGGACATGTGAAAAAATTCACAGCTATAGTAAATATAACGAAATTTAAAGGAAAACTATCAGAGCTTACAAATTAAAAAAATATAAGCGATCAACCTATAAAATGTACTCGAAAAAAGGAAAATTCCATACAAATTCAATAAAAAAATTAGTTTTTAGACGTTTTTAGTGGCATGAACTCAAAGTTGTTATTCGTAACTACGGAACCCTACATACACTGCGCGTGACCTGACACTCACTTGGCCAATTATTTATCACTGTGAAACGGTCTTCATTTGCCGGGTGCACTACGCATATCTTTACATACCTTTACTCTAATCGTAAATCGTTGGCTGGTTGCATCCCAAAAAGCGCCTGCGTTTTATATCTAAATCGGCTTGTCAATACTAATTTGATAAACATCTTAAGCTAAATAAATTCCAGCAATGTTAATTATTACTATAGAAAAGAATAAAGTTCAGATTCATGATGAGCTATTATAATAGACCTATTATTTAAAGTTCATTAATCTTTCGAGTTTTAATCTACTATATGGTCTCACTGAAATTTTCATATGTACGAATATAAATATTTATACTATACTGAGTATATAAATATATACACAGAAAGCCTAATTCAAGTCGTCCTTATAGTCATTGCATTTTCTTTCTTCTTCCTTTCCCTATCCCTAGTCATTCATGTATTTACTAGTCATATCTTGATTCACATACTTCTTTCACCTTTTTTTGGCCTCCCATTATTCTGTTCCCGTTATTGTTCTACCATTTAAAAAAGTATATGATGATGACGATGATATTCCCTCTTCGAGCGAAAGATATCAGATTCCCACCATCTCGTTCCATGATGTCTTGGTATTATCTATTATTATTATTTATACGTTAAGTTTTGTTTATTCTTGTATTTTTCTATTAATATTCTTTTTCTATGAATATATTATTCCACTTATATATAATTTCCACTTCATGACCTAGTTAACTGAATGAATATTAAACATTTTCTTACTATTAATTGCGTTATTACTTCTTGCGCTAATGATAGCAGAATAAATCACCCCGTGTCTAACCGGTGGAGATTAAGTCCTGGCTACAGCATGATATGTGTAAATTATATTGTATTATGTAACCTCAAACTAATGTCAAACTTCTGTCTATTTTATTTGGTTTTATTTACCTGGATATAATGTGAATCCTACTAATATATAATACTACTAATATAAACAATCCACCGGTGGAACACTTGTCCAAAACCAGCTTTGGACATGTATTCCCAAAGCATATATATTTTACTGAAAACCGCATAAGAGATTTTGTATAGAGTACGAGTCGGTATACTACAATATCTGTAGACTCTACCGCACACTACGTCCTCCTAGCGCTTATATATTATGTAGATAGGCATATAGATATACGCGCTGGGGACAAAGTTTCAAAGTATAATGTGGTTTTTTATGTATAAGTATGAGTATATTTATATTTCTTAATCAATCACCTCTTAAACAAACAAATTAGAATAAAACTTTGCAGACTGTAGATATCTTGAGATAATATTGAGATGCTTTTTGTCCGGAAATTGAGTGTACAATACGAGTATGCAAACAGAATCGCAAGCAACAGATAAAAAAACAGACAGCAATGGTGACATTACTACGTGTTGATAAATAGTTCCAAGTCCAAATAAACAGGCTGGTCGTCTGGTGAAACCGACTTGTTCCAGTCTCGATTGTGTCGCAGGCTGCATTAGCATCACAATGGCCGTTTTGGACGATATCTTGGCAAGGACGCAAGGTCACATTCCGCCGTGTAAGTACGAGTACAAAGCTGACATTACCACTTTTGTTTTCACAATTGTTACCCATTGCCCTAATTTTTATTATTCTTTACAAATATATATCTGCACAAATAGTTCTATTTATAGTTTCTCAGCTCAATAGACTGTTAAGATAGTCACAAAAATATGTTAAAATATATACCTTATTTATGAGGACGAGTATGTATGTAAAGATGTGTGTGATAATATATTTTGACATGAATAGTATAAGCCTGCAGAGAGATATTATCTTCTAAAAATTTATAAGTAATGAATTCGTTACTTTTGAACAACTTACATCACATACTTTTTTCTCAAAACAATCATTTATTATTGATTGATTGATTTGTTTTATATAAATCTCATAGCAAAAGTATGTTTACAGGCTAATGACGTCATAGTTTTTTTGCAATAATAAATCTAAAATGTCGTTGAAAATGAATATTATTATGACAACTAATTTATTTTCTTGACAGTTCCAAATAATTTATTTTTGACCCAGGAAAGAAATTCAAGGTCGATGCAGGAAGGTACAAAATTTCAGAAAGGGGAAATAATCTTTGGAGGGATGCTCGTCCTAAGTCCATGATATTAGCTTACACGGACAGAAGAAAAGATAAACAATTTTTTTTTACTTTTTCATATAAAGTCGATCATTGGTAATCTTGGATAGCCGTTCTACATACTAGACTGAGCATGCTCCCAGGAATATACCATCTATTTTAAAACACTGTAAAAACACAAGTGTTTCAAAAAATAAAGCTTAATTCATGCATGTGTAGAAACAATTCATTTCAATAGGTACATGTGGTTGTAGTTAGTTGAGTCGCCTTCTCATGAAAATGCGTGGCGGGCATTTCCCGAAGATCACGCGCGTCGCGTCCTTTCCAAGGCTGCCGCGCTGCCAGGCGGTTGCGAAAGCTGTACAGGCTTGCTGCGCACGCGCCGCTACTCGGACGCTGCACTCATAGATAGTAGTTATTGATTTCTTCATTGTAAGCACCCCGTTGACAATAATACTCAGCCGGTATCAATGTCGACGGAGAGGACTGAAGAAGTTGGTAGGACCTCCCAAAGTTCGTAATTAACTTCTGCTGGTCGAGTCAAAATGGTTACAAAATAGTCGTTAACCTCATTTAAGTCCTTGATGGTAATCAACTGAAAAGTTTCCATAAAAACATTTTTTTATTGGCTATACCGTCTGTAACTAAAACATAAATAGTCGACACTTAGCTGTTGGATAAACTCAGCACGTCATTAGAATTTTTATTGTGGGACCTATGCTAGTGCATAGGTGGGACTTTTATACGGGATTAATAAAATTGCAACAAAGCCATCATTATTCCCGTAAAAAATACGACCAAATTGTATAAAAATACTGCTCTTTTTTAATGGAAATCTACTAAGTGGATTCTCATGAGGCTGCTCCCGTGGTTTGCCAAAGCTTTGTCATGTTGGTGCACAAAAAAGAATAAAAGATAAATTATTTATTGGAATTATCTTAATTGTAATTTATATTATTAATGTTAAGTATATATTATATTTCCTTATAAATAGACATATTTAAGTGTATGTGTAATATATGTATGTATAATGTAAGTATATGACAATGTATGTTTATTTGTAGTCAGTGTAGTTTTATGTAATTTTATTTTCTTCTTCCTTTATGTATGAACACGTTGTATGCCTCTCTTACATAAACATCTCCTCTCACTGGAAGAGATCTCTTTTGAGATAAGTAGTGCCGATTTGATGTTTTCTCTGTATACATTTCCCGTGTACATAAATTGGTAAATAAATAAATAAAAACGACGTTCACATTTTGTTTTGCATATGCTCTAGCGACGTTACGTGTCCTCGAAAGCTCGTAAGGCTTCCCATATGTGGTGTGTTGGTATCATATGTACGTATTCCCTCACGCAGGAGACAGGTGTGTGACCTCAGACTCTTATTTTAAAGTTCAATGAAACAAAATAACAAAGACCACGTTATAGTACATACGATATGTGAAATTGGAGTACCTTGAAAACAAGTGCTTTTATATTATGAAAAAAGACAACAGATTATAGTAATTTAAGTAAAAGCGGAAATGGCATGAAAAACTCTTTACAATAATAGGAGAAGAAAAAAGAAAGTCAATGGAGAACAAAGCCTAGAATGTAGCTTTTTCCAAAACAAGTTAGGAGTGTGGTTCTGTCAATAAATAAAAAGATGACATAGAAGACCTCCTCGGGTCTCTAAATCTTGTCATCTATGCCGTTTTCACTAGAGCAAGCTTTTGCATTACTATAGTGCGTTACTATACTTACATTATTCTGCTATAATAGAAGAATAATGTAAGTAAGAAAATAACATGTAAGTACTGTTTTTGTTCTAAATCTTTCAAAGAAAATATTTCATGTAGTTTTCGATGACTGGAACCGCTAGCCTTGGCTTTAAATATTGACCTCAATAAAAGTAATTCCCCGTGTCAGAAGTTGCATTAACTACGCGTGCCATGCATCAAATAGGTTCTTAGGCCAAACGCTAGTTTGTTACAGTACCCAACACAACAATCGTTTTACGAAAGGATATGCATGAAAAGTCAACTCAGCGATACAAATCCCGTTTTTCATCTGATCCAGCTGAAAAACGGGAACGAATGGCTTTTTGTATGGAAAAAAAGAATTCTTTTAGTGAATCCGAGTTTCAATAATTGCACTTTTAGTCGTCTCATTTTACATTGCTTCCGCAAGCTGCTGTTTATATCTATGATTACATTTAATTAAGCTTCATAGTATTTTTTTTTTAATTAGAAAAGAATATACCTAATAAAATTAAAACTACTTAAATAAAAACTAAAACTATAAAAATTAAGCTACAATATATTATTTACCTTTATCACGAGTTTTAATTCTTATAAAGTTATTTTACTCACTTACGAGTTCTCGTACTCGTACTGTTTGATGTAAAGTAAGAAATAGAAAAAAAAACTTGAGAGGTGTTAAGGGACACCCGGATGGAACGAAGTAAAATATTATTATAAATAGGTCTACATTACATTCAAACTCTTTTCTGCGTTCTGAAATCAAGTTTGTATTATCTTCATCAATTTGAATGAACAAAAAGTGTCGTTACAACCTTTGGTCTTAATTTTTCCGTCTAGCTCCCTTACGCAACGCGCGATAAGGAACTTCGTTCCAATAATGGAACGTCATTACAAAAAAGTTGGAGCTTCAATACAGCTTCACATTTGATGATAGATTAGAGCTAATGCTTTAATCTTTGCAATTCATGTCGCGTCTTTGCCTAAAGTGACTGAACGCTTTCCTTGACAAGACGACGCATACCTCTCAGAAGCAGGTCTGTGCTGAATCTAGAACAAGAGCAAAATGTGATAGGTACAAGGATACTGTAACGCGGCATTTAAATGACGTTTCGTGTTGCGTTAGAGCTACCTACATCATTACTTACACCTATAATTTTGAATGTCACATTACTGACTCAAATTTGATTGTATTTATTGATATATGGATTTTAAAAACTTTTTATAAATAAGTAGGTAAGCAAACAGACATACGATCCACATCAGCTGTTACTGTGGACGCTCGTAACACCAAGGATGGCTCAAGGCATTAGGTACTTTCCTCAGTTACATTACATAACTTTTGTAATTTTAAGATATAGATAAATCTATAGGAAAAATTTCGAAGAAGAAATTTAGAAAATTTCAAAGAAATTTGGGTAATATCGAAGTAACCGCTACTTACCAGTAGTCCTACTGATCTACTATTCCAGCCCTTATTTTACATAATCCGCTATTTTCCAACAAGTTAAATCAGATACTTTTTTTGACTCTGAAAAATACTCAATTATTTACAGCGACAATATGCTACATGTAGAAATCAAAAACGAAAGATTCTAAAGAGGTCTTCCTTGCATATTAAATAGTAGGTACAAATGCAACAATTAGAAAAGTTGGGAGGCATTGGTTGTTCCACCGACGAGTTAAGCTCTTTAATAATAATAAAGGCGAGCTTATCACTTAAGCGATTTCTTTCAGCAACCTTTGTGTAAAGTAGACTATAAAAGATGTGGGGGATATGCAGGTTCGGTGGTGAATGAAAAGAAGAGAAAAATAAATTATCACATTCATTTGTCACAAACATAAAAAATGTCTGTATTTTTGACAAGTTATTGCATACTTTCAATAAATTTTCATCCCTTTAAACCACACGATGTCCTTTTTGTCGAAATGATATGACAAAAAGTGTGCTATAGGGGAACTTCAGAGTAGCATTGGCGATGATCCTCATCACACCATACATCCTGGTTAGGTCGATGCCCTTTTAAGGACTCGCTTCATTTAAACTCTTGTGCACTCCTAATTTAGACTGAATAATTAGATACACGTTCTTCAGCTTCAAAAGACGTGGGAAAAGCACACCATTGCAACACTTCTGTGATGCAATTTGTTTTTGAGCTAGAATCTACATCGTTTATTTCTACTGAGATTAGACTTTTTATGAGGGTATACTCGTGAATATTTGGAACACTCGGATTAGGAGATTAAACCATATGTTTAAGTAGATACCACAAACATAGAACCAAATTTATTAATTTATTATCAAAATTCTTATTACTTACGTTTTATATAAATATCAACCACAGATATGAAATGATAAGAAGCAAATTTATTACGAACTAGCTGTGCCCGCGGACTTCGCTCCCCGTAGGAATTTTGGGATAAAAACTATCTTATGTCCTTCCCTGGTTCTCAATTTATTTCCATATCAAATTTCATCCAAATAGATTCAGCGGTTAAAGCATGAAGAGGTTACAAACAAAAAAACATACAAGCCCACTTTCGCATTTATAATATTAGTTGGATGGATTGGATTGGATTATAAAGTGTATGGCAGCGAAGTTAAGGCATATCATTCTTTTACCTACTAACTGATATTATATCCTTTTATATCGGATAAATGGATATAATCCTGTGAAAGTCTTGGTAATACTAAAATATTTATAAGTTTACTTGACATTTGGTGAGTAAGTAATACATGACAGGTAACGGAATAATTAAACAATATCCACACCGTGGCCCGGACATTGCAACACAGTTCGTGAGATGTCGGCTTTGGCCACCCGCTCGATTGATCGCGACAACGCCTCAGCAAGGCAGATACGCTGTCAACCTAAAAACAACAAAACAAAAACTACTTATCACGGCTACTTTTAATAGAAATAGAAGAAAATAACACGTTTTGCTTGTCTGGATCGAGTACAGGGGGTGTCCGTACTCTATTTAGACAAACAAAGTAAACATACATGGGTACCTACTTACATTAACAAATAGGATTACGCTAAGTAAAACTAATTAAAATTGCTTAATCAATGTTATCTTATTAGTACGCATTGTTTCCAGCAAGTTCAAGTCGAATCATTTCATTTTCCAAAAATTCGGTACGAAAAATTCGTCCACCCATATTTTGCGCGATATAATATCATGATGTACATAAAACTCTACCTTAATTATACTCGTATTATACCATTGACAACATTACTTCCATTTGACTAGGTATATTTCATGGCATCATTTGGTAAATAGTTATCATAAACTGTTCACACATTACTCAGTAAGCTTAGGTGTTATAAATAACTATGAAACTTCGTCCGTTTAATTAACGCTCGTTAAATTTTAATTATACTCATAATGTATATTATTTATTTATTTTCTATTTTCATGAACTGTACCTAATAACTTTTGTAAATTATTATTTTTAATGTTAGGTTATAAATTTTTTTCATTATTTTCTCTTTTATACCTATTTAGATACTTAAGTATGTGATTTTTTTTTTATTTCAGCCACATGTAATCAAATAGTAAACCACAGCCGGTTCTTTATACGGCCGAAGTGGTTTAATCAGCACCCGGGTGGGAAGGCCGGTTTGAGCAAAAACTAAGCTTTATGTTCATTCAAGACATTTTCATGCCTAATACATTTTTCCTAAAAACAAGAAACATTACATTAAAGTTTGAAATTAAAATACTGATTCACATGAATGTGAGATTACAGTTTATACCATTGAAATGCTTGTTTTAGCGATTAATTAATAAAGGTCTCGCCGGCCATGGTCCCAGAGTTAGGTGATGGGGGCCTCGATGAAACAAAAGTAGCCGGACGGGTGTGGCGAGGTAATTGACGCCGTCAGGAGCACACAAATGCAAATACTCGTTTGCAATAGATTTAACTACATACTGGCAGGTCTATAAAAGTTAATAGGTATTAATTATTAATTGAAAAAATCTTAATTCCCTGTTTTCATCACCATGGTGCAAGAAAAGTATAATTCCGCATTTACGAGGACAAGCAGATAATGTGTCGAATGTATATTATAATGCATCCTGTAAGTAATTTCTACACTACAATGGCTTGCAAGCCTGAAACAGACACATTAAATTCGATATAGACTCTTATTAAATAAGTCATATGTGATATTTCACTTCACAGAATAGTTCACTTTCCGTATAGGTACAAGTTTAATTAAAATTTAAATAAAAAAACTTCACTCATATGGAAAACATTAAAACTTTTCGACTACTAAGTACATAACGATAGGTTTGAAAGGTCTAGGCTACCTCAGTATCTAATTTTCTCTGCCGACGAGATAAGATCGGTTGTTGAATAACCGCGGGCGCTTTAGGCAGCTTACGGATAAGCATCGCACATTAGGCACGTACTGTAGGTATAATGTCAAGGCGACCGCGTATTGTTCCAAGACCATTAGATACGTTACTGGTCAATATTTTATTGATTTCGAGTAAGAAGCTTGTACTTATTACTTTTTTAGATAAAATTAGACTTTTCTTACCTATATGAATAATTTTTTACATGAAAAACGCTGCATGGTGGCCTTCCAATCGGTCATTTTGGAAAACGGAGTTCCTGAGCTTGGGGTATAATGATATGAATTATTTTATAAAGGTAATTACTTAACCAAAAAGCAAAAGTCACAATGCTAGATCTGAAACCAGTGTTGATCATTAAGTTCACTGACATATCTAAAAGAAAAAGTACATTTGTGTCATTAGCATTGAATCGGATATTTAATGGTTTTGATACGAATTTAGTTAAATAAATTTATGAAAAGTGGCTACACAACATGATAAATTACCTACTTGATAAAATAAGAACCTTAAACTTTTAATTTCACAAGTAAATAATGTACAAATGTCTTAAGATTTTTTTAAATATCAATGCCTCCGAATTATTTTTGGGTTATCTGAATTCGGCATACTTGTTTGTAAATGCGTCGTAACATAAATAATCTTTTATAAGTCAATACGTAGGTACTTCAATCTGAGCAAATAATAAAGTTGTTCGAGTCATTACTGTAACATCTTTTAGTAGCTCCTTTCTCAGTCTCGCACTCACTCACCTCTAGGAGGTGAGGTTTTCTTGCAATTTAATAAAGCTTGGGTATTTTCCAAAGTCAAAAATAAATATTTTTTACTGTAAATAAAATAAAACGTCGCAAAATAATGTCACGTGTCATTGAAAATATTCATTTTAAAGTGATTTTAGATTATTTTTTTTAAATTTTTATTATTTATTATTGTAGAAAACCTGATAATAAGAGCGCTTTTTGACTCCAATAAACTATGACGTCATCTGCCTGTATTTCATACAAATCCCATAGAAAATGATTTTTTTGACGTTTAGAAAAAAGTGTCGGAAGAATAGCGGATATTTGCTTCACAAATTCCCCTGCGCGCAAATATTTACTACCTTTTTTCTAAATATTATTGAAACACGAAAAGAAAAGAAGCGTCCAATGCCAGATAGGATTATACATGAATATTCCGGGATATATTTGTGAGTTATTCCCTTATTACATACTTAATCATAAATCATTCTATTGATCATAGTAAATTTTTATTTTTGAACATATAAAAAATACTAAAATAATTGACGATGATTTTTTATTACGTTTAGGTAGGTAGGTAAATATAATAAATATGTTTCTTATCAAGACGAACGGATGTGAGATCCATTTCTCTTGATAAGCACTGTAATGACACTGAGTCGCAATCGTAACCTTCGTCGGCAAATTTTGCGATACAATACGAAGCATATTTATGCACGAGGGCCACTTTAATTATGCAACTTGCACTTCAACGTCCATCTTATTATTGAATGGGAACGTGGCCTCATTTCGTGATTTTTTACATTAAATTAAAGGCCTATTGTCAATTTACCTCCATGAAATTGCAAGTAAAGTACATACATACCTTACTTAAATTTATTAAAACATAACAAAATAAATGGAATTACTTTTGTTAAATACTCGTACTACATAAGTCAAGTATTATTTATGTGTACATAACTTTATTGAATAGTTCGAACGTGAATTAATGTTGCATATTCAGCACATAATATATTTAATGGGTTAAAATAAATTGCTGGTAAGATGGCGTATGTAGGATTAATAAATGGCTCTAGTCGGTAGCCATCCTTGAGAACACATGACGGGCGTGGCGTGGCGCTTGCGCAACAGCTAAACCAGAGCGGCTGTAAAATGAATCTTTTTGTTGTTTAGAGTACATTGATAGAGGGTTCAATTTATTAAAATATTTAATTTGATAAAAATTTAAACCTTAGAAACTATAGTAACTAATAAATATTAGGGACAAATAACACTGATTGAGCTAGCCCTAAAGTAAATTCTAGATTTGTGTTATGGAATACTAACTCAACGATACTATATTTTATAACAAATACATATATAGATAAACATCCAAGACCCAGGACAATTTGAAAAAGGCCATTTTTAAACTTGCCCTGACTGGGGATTGAACCTGGACCTCTGGGTGGCGGACTAGCATCATGGTGACCACTAAGCTACGGAGGTCGTCAATTTAGTTTTAAATAAATAAAAACCTACTAATAAATAAATTTTACTTTGGTTAGAAATAAATAACGTGCTGAAACTCCAAGCCGATTTTGGCTACAACGATCAGGCTTTTAGGTAAAGCGCTCGGATGTTTGGTTTTTAATTAAATACTGTAATCTATATTATATATCTACATAAAGGTACGGTAGATATTGAAAAAGGTATTTTAGACTAACTCAAATTCTTTGGATTCTAAAGATCACATCATGTGTAGTCACTCACAGTCTACTGGTCACAGAGCCACTAATAATTTAACTTATCCTCAAGTCATATTACTACTCTTAACTTAATTAACATTGAAACTACACATTCAAACACACACATGTAGCATTTTATACTCAGTCATTGTGGGTACAACGATAGTGACTTAACCTCTGCAAACGTTATGTTCAAATAATATAATATGCCTAACTTTACTTTTTGCCTTCAGTTACTTACATACTTTATAAATTGTAAAGTATTGACTCAAGTTTTTTTTTAATGAATTTTGACGCGCTCGTTGATGTCTTTTGTTGACGAAATTTTAATAACGATTTTAAATGCACATTCATGATGACTTGAGTCTTAGCTCTTGTATTGTATTAACCTCTTGTATAACACAGAATATGGAGCCACTACGCGCAACTTTTCATCTATTTCTCCATCTCACACATCTGTTCTTCTCTGACCATAGCAATAATTTATTGCTGTCATAAGAACAATAATATCTATCGTGGGGAATATCTCCACCATAGATTTTATTGTTTTTTTTTTAAGGATATGTTATTGTCGACAATTACATAGAAATAACAATAAATAACTGAAAGATTACTCAATGAACCCAACCTGAACTACAAACATAAACGTGAACTAAATATTAACTAAAATAGATATAAACTAAAGATTCAGATCGACGATGACCCACGAGTAGATTTTCCCAAACTTGTACAGAACAGCGCACGCTTCAAAGCCATTATGTTATTTCACACCTGTTAATTTTTAATCAATTCTATATTCCATTATTAAGAGTGCCTTATCTGGTGTGCGACGGTAGATAATGACGTCGCAATACCAGATGCTCTAAACAACAATTACCGAGTTCATCACATTTATAAGAATTACCCTACCTAATATTCAAGCAAACAGAATGTTGTATACATGGATTGTTATCTTATTTTTATTTATTTACATAAGTATTTTCAGTATTATCTCTCTATGAAACTTCATATGGACACAACGCCGCGCCGTGAGAGAACTCCCCTAAATTTCAGTTACTATTGGTACAAAGGTGACTTCGCATTCAAGATGTCGCACCAGCTTTTTTCTCATAGGAAAAGTAGACGAATAGGACTGCACTGACAACATATGCAAGTCAGGAAAGTTTGCTGACCGGTAGCGCAGCCTTGAATCTAGTCGCGATTACCAAGGGCTCATAAATTACAGGAAATTATAATGATCGCAAATTCGTTGCCACATTGATTACATTCACAAATATAATTAACAAGATTTATTTATAAAACAAAAATAAATCTTGATAACAAATCCTGTTTAACGCAATTTTAGAGATTAAGTTGCTAATAAACGTTTTTAGTTAATATACTTTTTAAATAGCTTGCTGTTTTATTCATTAAAAATATTTTACTTTTGTTTGCCTTTCGAACTTTAAAAAAATAGGCTTTCAAACTACAAACTAGATCTAACAGACCAATTGGAAACTATATATGTGTAGTAGAGTACGTACAAAACTGTATCTATAACAAAAAAAAATGTAGTATTGGTATCCCCAATCTGTAACTAGAGAACTGTCTTAACATAACTTATTGTGTAGGTACCTTTTAATAATAAAGAATAAACTTATAAGAAGCTGACTAAAATTAGATACGTAGGGCTGAACTAGACACGGGAACTTCTGTGCGCCCCAGGGCTTAGGCTCACGGTCGCTGACGTCACTGCTCCGCGCAGTGAAAGGGTGCTCCCCCGCGCCTCCACTATAAAAGCTACAAACGCTCCTCATCAGACATCATTCAACATCCCACAACTCATACTTCACACAATGGCATTCAAGGTACATATCATACCTATGTTACGAAGTGATAAAAAGTGAAATTGAATTGTAAAAAGTGATAAATAAACAGATCGTTGATTTTAAACTAAAATAATATTCTTGTTTCACAGTTTGTGGTTTTCGCTGGGCTTGTTGCGGCCACCAGCGCTGGTCTCCTCCCAGCCGCTCCCGTGGCATACGCCGCCGCCCCGGCCTACCACGCTGGTCCCGTGGCGTACCAAGCTGCCCCCGCCTACCACGCCGCCCCCGTGGCTTACCAAACGGCTCCCGCCTACCACGCGGCCCCTGTAGCGTACGCCTCTCCCGTCGCTAAGGTGGTCGCCCCCGTCGCCAAGGTGGCTGTTGAGGAGTACGACCCCCACCCCCAGTACAGCTTCGCCTACGACGTGCAGGACGGTCTCACCGGAGACTCCAAGAGCCAGCACGAGACTCGTGACGGAGACGTGGTCCAGGGATCCTACTCCGTTGTCGACCCTGACGGCACCAAGCGCACTGTCGATTACACCGCCGACCCACACAACGGTTTCAACGCTGTCGTGCACAAAGAGCCCCTGGGCGTAAAGGTCGCCGCCCCCGTGGTCGCCAAGGTCGCGACTCCCGTGGCATACGCCGCGCACGCCCCCGTGTCTTACGCCGCTGCTGCACCCGTCGTGGGCAAGTACGCTGCTCCCGTCGCTTACGCCGCCTCCCCTGTGGTCCACGCCGCCCCCGTGGCCAAGTTCGCCGCTCCCCTCGCCTACTCAGCCCCAGTGTACCACCACTAAATTGAATGCCAAAACTTTAGACATATGATAATGTATTGCGATTTAGCGTATTATTTTAAATATGTTGGATCGTGTAGTAGGCAAGTTAATTATGTAATAGGGTAGTCAATTAAATTATTATCTATCCTGATAATTGTATATTACTTCATACCTATCCTTAACTTAGTTGATAAGCAACCCTGAGTTTGGTCCGCCATTGGATGGATGACCAGAGGTGGCATAAGTTTTACTTGAGCCCCTAGGCACGTTGCTTCGAGTCTGCTGACTGTCATCATTGTATAAGTCGTCAAAAAAGTCAGATGCAGGTAGCTTGAAAATTGTGCTGGCCAATTACGCAAACGTAAAACCATCAAAATATTATTTACAAAAATACTCCGGACCATCAAAATATATTTACAAAAATCCAAATTGTACACCATGATAAAAGTATACTAGCCAAAAGTAAAATCTTGACTACACGGATATGCCTACGTGTATTATAGCTAAATAAATATGTATACTAAGGTAGCTTTATAATTTAATCATCTTACATAGTAACCACATAAGCCGATAGGCACGCGAAGCTTAATTAAGCCATTTTAAAACACCATAAAAGCATAATGAAGCTAAATGCATAGTTAGTTCAAAAGGTAACACATGACATTTGAATGCAAATAAATTATCTTGCCCAGACAGAACTTATGTGTGAAGGCTGCATGTCGTAGGTTCACGACCTAATTATACGTTCGAGTCAAAGGTATACGGCATGCCAGGTCTCGCAGGTACTTGCCTGCGTATTATTTCTGTTGGTAATTATTAAAATATTTAATAGTTTGAATCTTTTGTCAGTTGTAACTTATAAGGTACTCTATCAGGTCTTTACTCCTAACGGAATAAACAGAGCCCATGGCTATAAGACCTAAAAACATGGAATAGTTGCATACCACATCGCCTGATAACATGACTCGTATTAAGCCCGTTCCCTCGCTCGGCATCACGATCTGCGCGGAATGAGAAGCAACAGGAACCTTCTAAGTTACGTGTCGCACAGACCAGCATGAAATAAATGGTCAGTTGTATCTTGTAAGTGTAAGAGATTTTGTCATTAAGAATCCCCTTGCCCTAGACTTTTCCATATAAACGTAGTCTAGCTTTTAATATGAAATTACATAAGAGATTTCAGCAGTATTTTGTAATTTTAAAGAAATTAAATATATCTAGGCATATAACTAGTTTTCGACAGTCAAATATGAACTTGAGAGAAAATATGAGTGGGTAAAAGTTTTCCATACTGATGAGTATGATTAATATAAAAAAATTTTTGAAATTACATAATTTTAACAATATCTAACATGCCGTTTCAAAATAAAAGCTAAATTAAGTTTGTATGAGAAAGTCTGCATCTGTCTAGAGTAAGGGGACTCTTAAGATCGATACAGTAATAAGTATCTTTTTCATATCATTTGGCAGAGCACAGCTTTACGATTTCGATCGAGCCACATTTTTGAGTCTTACTAGTTGTACTTGAACAATCAGGCGTTTGTATGTATGTACGATAACTCGAGTAGTTTTAACTTAATCGAAGTTTCAAGAAATTTAGTAGGCGTGCCGTGAAAGCCAACATGATCCAAATCGGTAAAAGGGTTGCCCAAATATGGGTCTAGTACTTATTCTGTGTATGTGCTCGCTAGTTGACAGTTCGGGGCGAACTGATCATATACCTACTAACTTTCTTATGAGTAAGTAAGTACTTTTAAAGCAAATTCTGATTAAAACTTTGTTGTCTTTAATGGACATATTATGTATCTCATTTTAATTATTATTTTAAATAGACACACAATCCGTTAGATAAGATGCCTGCGAGCTAGTAGGTAGTGTTAGGGCGCCGAGGCGTCGCTCTCAACCTTGATATTTCCATAGTTCCCACGAGACGCGCGCGCAGCTAACTGCTGCAGCGTTACGCAACCTGTCCCATAGGTACACTTCGCCCTTTGATGAGGCTACTTCGGTGACAGATTAAAGTTTGCCCTAGTTTGCCTTAAACTGTATTCTTTTATAGGATTAGGTAAGTACCTAATTCTTAATTCCTATTGGAACACTTCAAATCAACTCAAGATAAAATAGGTAAATAGACAAATAAAATATTTATGTTTATTAAATTAAATACAAGCATGCAAGTACTTTTGCAAAGTTTATAAAAAATATACCAGTACGAGTTCATATCTAAAATAACAGACTCAATGAAGTAAGTAATACGAAGTAACAGAAGTAATTCCAGTAACAGAATTAATGAAGTAAGTAATAAAACCTAAAAAAAACATTTTTTTTTTGTTGGTAATAAGTATTTTTGTGATCCTATGTTAGTATCAGGGGCGTAGCTACCGACGTATGTTCCCATTTTTTTTATTTCAGAAATGACAAAATACTGACAATTTCTTTTTTTTCCGTGTAAAGCGTGCGTTCAAACGTTAGCAACACCCTACATTGGTCGGTTATCGCGGGCTACGGGATTTCCCTGTTTCGTTTAAGTCATTTACGTCAACGGGGAATTTTCAAAATTTTGGAAAAAGAGACATAGATAATTATGATGAATAATAATAATAAATAAAAAGGCGTCGAGACGTGACGAACCCATCGCCCACTGGATTCCCAGTGCAGTCAGTCAACGCAGGGCAGCTTGTGGCGAGCTGATGGTGAGTGGCGACACCGCGTACCCTACCTCCAGGGGGACCATACACACAGGCGCTTACACACACACATACACAAAGTTACACACCCCCTGCCTCTGTCCTGCCTTAATTGGCCGGCCAGAGTGGAGTCGCAAGAGCAGAACATACGCTCCAGGGTGGAAGTGTGTTGCACGTAATGGCGTAATAACGGGGAAACCCGCTCTCGGGGGTAAGCCCCGTGATGGTAAAACCGGAGCCGCACCTCTCGACACCCTTAGCTGCTCACATTGTGTTGCGCCCTGGCCGCATTTTCGTGGCTTGTTAGGGTGCCCACAGGCAGTGGAGCCAACGAGCAGCGAGTCCCCATCTACCAGGCTAAAATTGTTGTGAGAGATTTTTAGGTAGATGTCCGTATCTCACTCCATAACCAAGTTATCCGGTAATAAATCTCTACCTGGCAATAGTTCGGCAGCTGTGGAGGACTGTCCGTTGGTGCATCTCAATGGTACATTAAGGGATAGACCTCCATAGATGCAGCCATTTCACTTTTTAGATAAAAAGGTACTAAAAGGCCTCTTCATGTTGGCTTTGGCCCCATGAACGCCTCAAAGGACCCGGTCCCCATGGACCCGTGGCTGAAAAGCGTACCAACATAATAAATATATAATACTAGCTGATGCCCGCGACTTCGGTCGCGTGGACTTTATGACTCTGGCGTATTAATATAAATAAAAACTAATGAGAGAGAGAGAGAGAGAGAAAGAAAGAGAGAGAGAGAGAGAGAGAAAGAAAGAGAGAGAGAGAGAGAGAGAGATAAGAAAGTACTTGTAGTAGTGTTAGAAGTTAAAACTCAATATTATTTTACTTCTTTATAAATTATGTTGGGAGTCTTTCTTTCGGGAGCCAATATGAAAAGACCTGAAGTGTTACTAACCCTGGAGAAAGTCACATAAAGTTGGCCATGCGAAAAACCAGTCCATAGATCGACATCAGCAGCTTTAAGCGTCTGACGGTGTGACTTATTGTCATAGCAAAGCAAGTAAACACATGGAACTGTGTATTTTCAAAAGGAAAATTGTTGGGGATGAGTGATCCGCATACGCGGAATAAATACAGTTTCACTGGCACCACTCACGGTAACAATCTCAGCTTCAGCCATATTTCGCTTTAAAGCATTGACTTTTAGTGTCCCAGCAGACAATGCCGAAGATTAGCAGCTAAAGTTCAGTTTCCAAAGTTCGGTGAGGATGACACACTAAATAAGCTGAAGTTCAGCCTCTGAAGTTCGGTGGAAACACCAGACAGCAGTGATGTGCCGATATGAGAATTTACTC
This sequence comes from Acrobasis suavella, assembly GCA_943193695.1. Lineage (NCBI taxonomy): Eukaryota > Metazoa > Arthropoda > Insecta > Lepidoptera > Pyralidae > Acrobasis > Acrobasis suavella. The sequence continues at coordinate 41,469,942 of OW971928.1, forward strand.
TGCGTCTTTAGCGCGTCTGCGGCGAACGGGAGCTGAAGCGGGAGCGGGTACGGGTACGGGTCCGAAGTTCCGATTCAGGCAAAAGCATCGGAAGTTCGGCATTATGTGTTGCTAGTAATGCAAATAACATTGCAGGCATGCTTTGGCTAAAATTCAGCCGCTGAACTTCGGCATACTGTGCTGAGACATTAAGTCGGGTTCCGTTACATGGTTTCGGCGGAGTCAAATTTCGCATCAGCATTATTGGCCCTCCGACATTAAGACTTATTTTGTGAGCCGAGAGTCCATTTGCTGCAAGTGAATTCAACTGAATAAAAAAGAAACTCTACTGGATAATTGGTAGCGTCGTCAATAACACTATCCCAGAAAGTATAAACCACTTCATTACCAATAATTTGCGTCATAAGTTCTTCATTAATTGATTTGTATTGTTAATTTTTTGGTGTCAATATGGAGGTCCTTAAATACTGAACTTTTAAGTTCTTCTTCGGACGAAACAACTTCGCCAAGTATTACGGGAAGACTCACCTGACCATTCTCTTTAAGAAAGAGACCTTCCCGAAAATAATATTCTTGAAAACTCTTGGGCACGTGAACTAATACCGCCAAGCTGGGCTCTCTTATTAATTGTCAATCTGAACTTTTGTATTTGAGGCCACAGATAAGACTGTTTTAATGAAGAGTAAATCCCATCTGCCCTAGAGCCCCGACATTGAACTGGAAGGGTTTGACGAAAATCTCCTGACAACAAAAATGTGACATTGTCTATTGGTCTATTATCTCGACGAATGTCTCGCAACGTTCTACCTACAGCTTCCACTGCCTTTTTGTTGGCCATTGTGCATTCATCCCAAACGATTAGAAAGCAAATGAGAGGTTTAGTCAGTTGAGGCAAGTCGATATCGAAAGTTAGGCCCAAACTGACACCGCCTTCACCACATGGAGTTACTCCCAGCTTATGTTATTATATTATGCTAAACAACTTTAACATGATAATATCTTATATTTCCACATCAGATGATCAACGATTTTAGTAAATAAATATTTATGCAAATAAATTTAACTTGGTTCTGCATCAGGTGTTCCAAATCTTCGATTTTAGGGTTCCGTTCCTAAATGGGTAGAAACGGAACTGTAGGCGACGCACTTAGGTATTTATTTTATTTAAATTTGTTTTATCACTTATTTTTGAAACTACTAACGCCATCTATTATGTAATAGTAGAACTAATGTTTTGGCGGTAGCGAGTACCTATTAATTTTGTTTTTTCATATGTAGGTAAATAGAAAAATTCTAGTCGGTCCTAATATACGCGATTCAAGTCCACCAGTGTTTTTTTATTTGCGTCGACTACAGGAACCCTTTTACTAAGATCGTCCGTCTGTTTGTCTGTCTGTCTGTCTGTCACCAGTCTTTATCTCATGAACCATTATAGGTAGACAGTTGAAATTGTTGCCGCCCTACAAAAACATACTAAATACAGAATAAAATAAGTATTAAGAGGGGCTTCCGTTCTACAAACGTAATTTTTCATAGATTATGGTACGGAACCCTTCGGGCGCGTCTGACTCGCGCTTAGCCAGTTGTATTATAACTCAACAAAAAGTTCTCATCAGACCTAACAACTTTTGCTAAGGCGGCATTTTAAAATTTCTTATAGTTTAGCTGGACCATTATAGTTCTGCATCATGTGTTCCATTTTCCAAAATCAATTATAGCCTATATGTTGCCCAGGCTTTACAGCTTTATAACAAAAAAAGTTTCATTCGAATCCGTTCAGTATTTCCAGAGATTAGCGTGTACAAACAGACAAACAGACATACAGAGAAACAGACAGACATTTTTTTTATTTTCTTACTCTATTAATATGTCTCCATCGCCCCAAATATTTTTTTTGGAAAATTTTTCACTGTACAGACACATTTTTTTTACTCTTTTATTATAGTAAGATATGAATAAATATTTCTTTTAATTTTTTGCAATTTTTTTTTTCTTTTGTGAGAAATCTTTACCCTTTTTAAGGGCCCCCAATCAGATGTTTATATGGGGCCCCGTCAAAGCACGCTACGCCACTGGTAAGTCTCTTGCTCGATGTTATAATAAGTACTAACTTTTTAGGGTTCCGTACCCAAAAGGTAAAACGGGACTCTGTTACTAAGACCCCGTCCGTCCATATGTCTGTCTGTCACCTTACGGTATCTCTTGAAACGTAATAGCTAGACAGTTGAAATTTTCACAGACGTTATATTTCTGTTGCCGCTTTAACAATAATTTGGATAGGATCTAATTAAACAAAGAGCAAAAATATACCTTTGTTTTGTGGATGGTATGGAAAGTGGTATCGGCGTCTCTAAAGTTACCAAAATCCGCAAAACAAATCTCTTTATTAACCATTAACAACCTACTTGCATCCATTTTGCATAAGGTAAGTAGAATTTGCAAACCAATAGCAAAGCCAAAGTTTACCTTTTGATTTCCCGCTAAACTCCGAAAAAGATTCCATTTTCAATAAAATCTTTTTTTAAGATTATAAATTCGGGATTTAAAATGGAAATATTATAAAAGGCTTACAAGATATAGGTAACTTCTTTAACCCTAACATGGTAGGCAGAGCCTAGAGCCGTTAAATCCAAAAGCTACGCTAAGAATGATGATAGGTGTGAAGAAGGGATCCAGGGGTCAATCTCAATACGCAATCTTCATCTTTACGTTTGTGATGCTAGTTTTCGCAAAATATCACAATTTAGTTTTTTAGTAACTTTACTATAGAGGCTAAAGGTTTTTTTGTCCTGAGCTTTCGATTGGATAAACAATAAACTCCGCCGTGCTTCGGAAGGCACGTTTAACCGTTGGTCCCGATCCCGACTCCCGACTTTCATCATTGATTGGCAGTCGTCAAGCTATGACAGTTGCCATAAGGCAGCTCAAGACTATTATATCAATAACTGTTTGAGCTACATTAATGAAATTTTGGATTCGAGATGAGCTGGATGACTTTAATGTATGTGCTAAATTTCATGTATTTAAATTAAATAGGTTTCGAGTTGTAAAGGGGTCTAAAGTAGCTCGAAATGGTTCGTGTAAATATACACACGGCTGCTGCGTCGCCAATTCCTTTTTTTTTAACTTGGCTCTGCACGCTGCCGCGTGTCTTGATATATTCGAGTATAATTTTAAGTATACAACAAAGAGTAAAAAAAATTTTTTGCCTATATCTTTGCTATAAAAGCAAAGAGCAAAAGAACTTTTTTAGTTTCAGAATATCTTTGTTTACAAGTAGTCCAAGCTGTCCAAGTAGTAAAATGTGACACTGTGGCGGTGGCGGCCATTTGCACGTACACCACACGTACACGAAAAACAAACAAGTGAAGAAGTGCCATATTTGAAACGCGGAGTCACCTAAACGAATGTTTTTTTTCAACAAATACAAAATACCGTTCGGTAAGTGACTCCGCGTTTCAAATATGGCACCTCTGGCCTCAACCGCGGCAAATTTAAAAAATATACATTTTTGTGAGGTGAGGGGTGAGGGCAAATAAATCTTCGGGCGAAGTTAAAGCAAGGCTAACCATGCTGAGACGCGGCTGGACGAAGGAAGGGCTGGAAGGGTGAAGCATTCTTTTTAGGGTTCTGTACCCAAAGCAAAGGGTAAAAACGGGACCCTATTACTAAGACTCCGCTGTCCGTCCGACGTTCGTCGATCCATCCGTCTGTCTGTCTGTTACCTACGTCCATGCTGTTAGCAGGCTTCATCTAATGAACCGTGATAGCTCGACAGTTGAAACTAGAGATGATGTATTGTTGTTGCCTGCCGCTATAACAACAAATACTAAAAACAGAATAAAGTAAATATTTTAGTGTGGCTCCCATACAACCAACGTGATTTTCTTAGAGATAATGGTAAGGAACCCTTAGTGCGCGAGTTCGACTCGCACTTGGCCGGTTATTTTGTCACAATCACAACAAAGGTCACACAATTATGTCACAACAAAGCTATCGTCTTTGCTCAAAAATTATTCCGGTTTTTTGTCTATGAAGACGCGTCGTCGGAGAAATGTCAATGTCTTCAGTTAACTTCAGTCATCCGTCCGTCAGTTCGTTCAGTTGCTTGTCAACATAACAACAAATACTTGTCTTGGTTGACGCCCAAAGCCCCAAACAAATATAATTATTTTAAGCAATAAATAGCTTTTAGTATATGAAATCAACATTAATTCGATAATAGTATCAAATACAATTAGGCGACTACGATTACTTTGCAATAATATTTTGCCTTCGACTGTATTTTAAAGTTAATTGTGAAGTGGTTTTGCGCATCATATCACACTATAAATTATTGTACTTGCACCGGTATAATTATATAATTTATTGCAGTATAAATACATATTAAGCATATGAATGATCTTAGAAAACGTGTGTAAAAGTCTGGACATGGTGTCTACGCGAGGTCTGCGTTATAAATTTAGTGAAGGAGAACGCGTTTTGTGCTATGAACCTGATCCAACAAAAGCTAAAGTTTTATATGATTCTAAGGTAAATAAATGTTGTGTCACCTCTGTGTTTATACTTAAGAATGACCTTAGTTATGATGCCAATTGTTTTAAAGTATAAAAACATACTAATCAAAAGTAAATATTAAGTTGTTTGAACTTTATTTATGAGTAAATATTAAGTTGTTTGAACTACTAAAATATCTAGTTATTATTATAAATTAATGAACCAATCTGTAGGAAACAGGCATATTTGTATGTATGTATAAATGAGCCATACAAAAAAATGTGTAAAGTAGTTATAACATTTGCCTTTCAATTTTTATGTTTGATGTCCAAGTGTTATTTTGAGGTTATACAAACTGGAGCAAAAAATTTGCATCAATTTTGAAGGGTATTAAGAAAAAACTTACTGGAAAGCGGCTTATTCTATTCAGTATACAATGTCATTCGTTGCATCACTTTTTGAAAATCACGTTAACAACATTGCGGTCATCAGCAGCAATGTACTGATGAAGGCGATTTCTGAAATCTTCAACAACCTTATGGCACATTTAAGTGGGTATGGCAGTTATTGCCTCCCTAATTCTAAAGTTCCCAAAGAAAAAAAAACCCCAAAGAAAAAAGCCACAAATGCTCAAATCTGGTGAGCGTGGAGGCCACTCCAAATCACCTCTAAGAGAAACCAATCGCACAGGGAACATATGTCTCAAATTCAGCATTAAAATTGGATCTGTGTGTGTTGTCGCCCCGTCCTGCTGGAACCATGTCTCCCAAATTGGTGGCCTCACTCAATTTTTCCTGTTTTGGTTGAAAATTTTTCGCCATCTTATTGCTGATGTAATTTTCAAAATTTGATGAAATATATGGCATTGTATATTTAATTGAATAAAAGAAACCGTGTTACGGTTTTTTATTTATATTGTTGCCCTTCAAAACTGATGCATATCTTTTGCCACACAATGTACTACTACTTAGTGTTATGTATCACCATAATTATTACATTTAATTATTGCCATAATTTAAAGTTCCACGGCAAGGCATCAGAAGCACCCACTAATAATATATATCTATTGAATAATTGCAGGTTTTAGAAGTAATAGAGAGTAAGGATAAGCGTGGGCGCCGTACTGTTGAGTACCTGATCCACTTTCAAGGGTGGAACTCATCATGGGACCGCTGCGTCAGTGAGGACTTTGTGTTGAAGGACACAGAGGAGAACAGGCAGCTGCAGCGTGACTTGGCTGAAAAGTCACAATTACAGCTGTATGTAAAGAAAACTTCTTTACATAGTCTTTCGTTTTTCTTTTCTTTCTCTGTGCTGCAAACTTCACATTAATCGATTTTATTTGAAGACAATATTTTTATTGTAAATAATATATAATAAAAAATAAGACTTTTGATTGTAATTTCTTGGGGATTTTCAGAGAAACATTTACTATAAAAGAACTTTTATATTATAAAACTACTAGATTTTTCACCTTATATTATTTGTTATAATAACCATTTAATAATAGTTTGACAATAGTTCACAGTCTCCTGCGAAAACTCCATGTTTAAGAGGTTAATTAAATAATTCATAAATTGATTTATTAAGATAAGTTCAAATCATGCATGTTGAGCTAGCTCCAAAGTTATAGTATTAAATGAAATAAATGTTAATAAAATCATTTGCTGCCAGTGTACCTGGCATTACTTACAATATTTTTTTAGTTTTAATGATGTCTTTTACGCTGGTCTGTAAGAATATTGTTGCGTGCTGAGATTTTGCACGGAAATTAGATAATACTCAATCGAAGTCACCTGTGAAGCTGGTATAGTCACGATGTGAACTGAAGTCTTGGTAAAATAACAAGTAGAAAAAAGAAACTTGTAATATGTTCCAGCTGCAAATATTAATAAGTTTGATTGAAAATGACATGTGTTAGACGATGTACAAAGGTATAACCTATATAGTTTTAGAAAGCACTCTATTGTTGCTGTTTGCTGTAACATGACTATTAATATTTTAGCGGTGCATATTTATACCGGCGAGAGCGTAAGAAGGGCGGCAGTAGCAACGCTGGCCCGGGGCCGGCGAAACGCGCGCGCCATGGATTCAGCGACGATGGCTCCTCCAGCAGCACACAGCCTGATGGTATCCATGCATAGTTTTCTGTATAAGTTTCAAAAGCTATGAGGATGTTTTCATATAAATATTTCTCGGCTTGCCCAGTTATAAAGATTTTACAGTTTCTTTTTATGAATTAATTACATTTCTCCCATGATTAACTATAAGGCTTTACAGTTTATTTTCATTAGTTGATAACATTCCTCTCGTGATTAACGATCTTGCATAAATAGTTAATTCTTAAGGGCCTAGTCTCGGAATGGAAGCCAATCAATGTATTTTCCGATATTCTCGCCCATCTCCAATGTAGTTTCGGTCTTAGCAATAAATACTTTACAATTTTACATTTTTACTAAAGTTATTATGTTTATTCAAAATCTAAAATTGTAATGTTATACGAGGGGGGGTCAAAAAGTTCGCGGAATGGAGGGGATAGCGGGGGGTGGGGGACCTGCCGCAGGTAGTAACTAATGAGCAACTCTTTGTGAGTATATATGCCAAGTTTGAACCTGATTGTGTCAATAACCTTTGACCTGTCGTCGATCAAACAAGTGAATCCGGAAGAAAAACTTGAACATGGAAAAAATCGAGTTTCGTGCCGTCATAAAGTTCCTCACTAAGCAAGGAAAACCACCTCAGAAAATTTTGGAAGAAATGTTATCAGTATACGGGGACTCTTGCCCTGGGAAAACCATGGTGTACAAGTGGAATAGCCTTTTCAAGCAAGGCAGAGAGTCTCTTGAAGACGACCCTCGCTCAGGACGGCCGATTGAGGCCACCACCTCAAACATCGTTGAAAAAGTGGAGAATCTTATACTGGAGGATACTCGTTTGAAGAAGAAACAACTTGCAGAAATGGTTGGAGTATCACCTACAACCATTTTAAATATTCTACACGACAATCTTGGGATGTCAAAAGTCAGCGCAAGATGGGTGCCAAGAATGCTCACACCACCACAGAAACAGCTGCGCGTCGAGTATTCAAAGGAGTTTTTAGACCTCTGTAGCGCCGACAAGGAAGGAATTTTTGCAAGACTTGTTACTGCAGATGAAACTTGGGTTCATCATTATGAGCCTGAGTCGAAGCAAGAGTCTATGCAGTGGCATAAAAAGGGTCAGCCCCCCCCTAAGAAATACAGGGTGTCACAATCGGCTGGAAAAATCATGGCAACTGTTTTTTGGGATACAGAGGGTATTTTATTAATAGATTATAAAGATAAGGGTGTTTCTATAACGGGAGAATACTACGCTAATCTACTAAGACAATTAAAAGAAGCAATCAAGGAGAAAAGGCGGGGAAAGTTGACAAAGGGTGTGCTGCTTTTGCATGACAACGCACCGGTACACAAGAGCCGCGTTGCGATGGCTGCCCTTCATCACTGTGGCTTCGAAATGTTAAACCATCCTCCCTATAGTCCAGACTTAGCCCCCTGTGATTATTTTTTATTTCCCAAATTAAAAAAAGAGCTTCGGGGGAAGAAATTTTCCGATGATGAAGAAGTCAAGTCGGCGATTTCGGCCTATTTTGAGGACAAAGACAAATCATTTTTTTTCGACGGTATTAATAAGTTAATAGAGAGATCTGAAAAATGTATTCGACTTAAGGGGGAATATATTGAAAAAGAAAAATAGTACAGTATTTTATTTCACCCCCCTTCCCCTCCGTTCCGCGAACTTTTTGACCCCCCCTCGTATGTATCTAGCTTGACACCAGTCTTATTATAAAACGAGGACTAACTTTTTAACTATATTTAACCATTATCCGCCCATATCAAGTTGATATCTTATAAAGTGATACCAACTCATCTGTTAAAGTTAGCTTGATTTGTGTGGATAATGGTTTTAACCCAATATTTTTTTAGGTTTAAACCTTTTAGTCTGTGTATTTATTTTTGTTTTTAACCGACTGCCAAAAGGAGAAGGTTATCAATTCGTCGCGATCTTTTTTTTGTACGTTCACCGATTATTCGAAGACGCCCGGACCGATTTTTAAAAGTCTTTTCTTTTTTTGTTTGAAAGGGCTTACTTGCCAGGTGGTCCCATAGAAATTGTATTATAATCGGTTGTGTTGTTTGAGGGTCTGCTTTTAGTCTGCTTCTAATTTTGAAAAATTATTAATTGTTATTAATGTCTGGTTTGTCAGGTGGGGAGACAGTCGACACGGACTCGTCTTCGGGGTCGGGCTCCAGCTCGCAGCCGCGGTCCCCACCACCGAACGCGCACATTGGGCGAGCGCACATAAACCTGCCTTCTGCCCTCAGGTACTTTACGCCGACTCTTGATTCCGAGTGACATACAGACCGGCGAACAGTTTATTAACAAATGTTGCATAATGAATACATGGCTTTAGTTAGAACGTTTACACACGACCATGACGCCGACGCCGTGGCAGCGGTTTTTGGCAATGAGGCGCCTCACAATGGATTTTGCTGTGACTGTTTCGCGCACGTATATAAACGGGACTTAGCACGAACCTTTTGTGACGTCCAACGTTTGGAATAAGGATCACATCCTTCGTGAGTGAGGTCTTAAGGTGATTCAGAGCACTGCTTTTCCTATCAATTGCATAAAAAGTCAGTTCTTCTTAAATTGGTAGCATACTCATTATACAGGGTTACTTTTAAAACATTATCAACATTATTGGAGCAAGTTCAGTCCAACAAGAGTTACCGCCGACGTTGTTAAAAAATGGGAGCACCCTTAAATATTTATTGTATTTTCATTTAATTATTTATTTTTAGTGAATATACATCTAAATATTCTGATATCTCAAGCATCCATAGGTTGCCGTTATTAATATCGAGCAAAATCTGTAAAAAGATCATGTTTGCTGTATAGGAGCCCCCTTTATATATTTATTTTATTGTTTTAAGTATTTTTTGTAATCTCGGTAACGGAAATACAATATTTAAGAAAATATCAACTCTAACTATGACGGATCATGAGATACACACAGACAGGCGGACGGGCGGACAGCGGAGTCTAAGTAGGCTGTCCGTCCGTCCTAGTAGTAGTAATAGGGTCCTGTTTTTACCCCTTGAGTACGGAATCCTAAAAAGTAACCCTGGATATTTTGTTTTGATTTAATGAATTTTAATAAATACAAGGGTAAACCACTACAATGCGACACAAATAAGTTGAACAAAAATGGCGGACTTCAAAGCATTTTTGTACAAATTCCCCGCACGTAGGTTGAACCAAAATGGCAGTTATCGGCGCAGGTACAAATAATGCGCCGACGACTGCCATTTTGGTTCAATTCTCGTGTCGGGAATTTATACAAAAATCTTTTAAAATCCGCCATTTTTATTCAAATTATTTGTGTCGCATTGTACGTGCCTACATACGTTCTATAGGGACCGGCTGACGTTCGACTACCACCTGGTGGTGAAGCGCGGGCGGCTGTCGCGGCTGCCCGCGTCGCCGTCGGCGAGCCAAATCCTGGAGGCCTTCGTGAAGTGGTACGCGCGCGCCGGCGCTTGGCACCCCGCGCGCGCCAACAAGGACCCCGCCGCCCGGCCCGACCTCAGGGACGTCTCCTGCAGGTGAGGACGAGATTCCCTGCTCCCGAAGGCAAGGTGCTAGTAGTTAAGCTAGGTCACATGACTTTCCAACAAATCTCCTTGATTAGGTAACTAGCGAACTCCGGGCTCTGAAGCGTTACTGCTGAGGATGCAACCGGTAAAATATGCTCGAATGATGATGAGATGACTTTAGGCAGCTAAAAAACAACCTAATAGATTGGGGAAAAAGTGTTTTCGCGTTTTATATGAAAATTCAAAACATTTTTTAATATAGTTTATTTACATTTAACTAAAGTATGTAGGTACCATTTTGTTCGATAACTTTTTGCCATTTTATAGGTAGGGACATGATCCCATTGCTATAGAAATTTAATGGCTTCTGATCAATAAACTGCGTCAAGTAGTTTTGGCAGTCCTCTCGTGATGTTAACCTGACACTGCCTAAAGAATTCTGAAGAGACCGAAACAGGTGGAAATCTGTAGGTCAGGACTCTACGGCGGATGCATTAACACCTCCCAGCCAAACTCGCCTAATTTTTGCTGAGTGGTTAAAGATGTGTGAGATCTAGCGTTATCATGATGAAAACCCACACCCCTTCTGTTGATTAATTCCCGCCGCTTTCTCTCAATTTCTTGCTTTAATCTTATCAGTTGTTCGCAGTAGAGTTCTGAATCGATGGTCCTGCCTGGTGGTAACAGCTCATAATGAGTAATGCCCTTCCAATCCCACCACACACACAGCATCACCTTGTTGCGAGTTAACCCGGGTTTCGCCACAGTCTGTGAAGCCTGACTGGCCTTTGACCATGACCTTTTTCGCACGTTCTTGTCGTACGTGATCCACTTTTCATCACCAGTTATCAATTTCTTCAAAAATGGTTCGGTCTCATTACGTCGTAATAAAGAATCATAAATGAGTACACGGTTCATTAGGTTTCTTTCAGAGAGCTCGTGAGGTACCCAAATATCGAGCTTTTTTGTGTACCCATTTTTTTTTCAAATGCGCCAAAACTATTTTGTGGTCAATTCCCAGTTCTTCAGCTACGTCGTAACTACTGATATGCCGATCTTGCTCCACTTTTTCAAAAATAGCATCCATTTTATCCGTAACAGGGCGACCAGAGCGACGTGCATCTTTGACATCAAAATTTCCGGATTGAAAACGCATATACCAAATTTGTGCTACTCTCACAGACAGTGCACTAGGTCCATAAACATCGCAAATTTTTTTCGCGGCTTGCGAATTAATTTTATTTTATTTATTATTTTAATTTGCGAATTCATTTTATTTTATTTATTATATATTAATGTAAGATATATCTAATTTCTTAATTAGATTTACTCATCTTGACGGTAAGAAAAACAAATGAAAATCACGCATTTTCCTAACTTGAATTTGGAATTATCTTCTTTAAAATTTAAACTTTTAAATGATACCAAAATCAGCCAGGTACAAATAGTATAGCCAAAGTGGTTTTATTACAAGTTCATTCATACTATATGCGAAAATACTTTTTTCCATATAAGGTGGGGCTCTACCTGTCCCAGCTAGTAGGTGTGCTCCCACATGAATTATGTAGATTCAAAACAGTCCTAGAGCAAGAGAGACACGACAAGGGTTAATACATTTACTTGTCAGCACTGATAAAATTATATAATTCAACAATTACTAGTTGCTTGTATGAGAGGTAGTGGAAGAATTAGTCAGAATGATGAGGATGGAATGAATGCGTCAAAAATTTAAAATTGAATATTGAAAAGGTGGACCGAATGAAATGATGAAGAAAAAAGGTATGTAAGGACATGAAGAATAGGATTTATTGAAACATCTTTAAAAGTAGACAAAACCTTGTGCCGTAAGACGAAGCCTACGTTCAGCATCACGCTGGAAGAGAGCTATCCATATAAAGAAAAATAGTGAATGTTAACCGCTTCGCCTATTGCCGTGTTTCCTCAAATTTTCGTTCGTTTTCTCAGTTGGTTTTACGATTTACGCAAGTAAAGAAACAGCTGGTACAGACATAGAATGATGTTTGTGCTTTGAACATATACTTACTAATCGCGTCGCCGCGTCGTCACTTTTAAATATGGTTTATACGTATCTGAAAACAGTTTTCCATATTCATTGCAATAGGACAATGCGGTATTTCAATCTATTATTTGTATTATTCATATCAATGAGTAACATACATAATCCGAAACCGAAAACTAAATGTTTTTTTTAATCTGCTCAGAAATACGTAAGTTATAAGCTTTTAAAATCCAGTGGAAAGGAAAACTGTGAATTAACAGAAAAAGGATGCACGTACAGCGCTCTTGACGTCACTGTTATTACGTCTAGCGCGTACGGAGGGTAAAATGAAATGTCCCTACCACGCTCCCACTTTTCTTCATAGTAATATTTTAAATGCTAATTGCTGCTTTATTAATTAACCAATTTTCTCGCTGTTCACAATTAGATTTCCTGTTAGGTTTTTATTTTATATGAAATATTAACGAAAAACGTGCAGAGTAAAATAGCGTTTTGCATTTTAAATTACTTAAGATCTTAAATTTTTGCAGGTTAAATTTAGTGCGAGAAGTGGCAGACGGTCTACGCGTTTATTTTGACTTTATTTTACGAGGACACCTACTCTACAAGCAAGAAATTAACCAGTATCACGAGATATGTGGCCAGTACATAGAAGAGTAAGTTAAATGTATCTGTTTTTTATAAGAAGATGGTAGATGATAGAGTATAGGGTCGTAAAACCCAAAAGCCACTTTTGCCGTGACGGTGAGTGTTGGTAGAGAAAGAAATAGTGATGGGTTGCCAGCCGCATCGCTTATAAACGTGTTTCGGATTTTCGCACATACCTTCGAAATGTTTTCACTATCTGTGCGGAAAGAAACGCGGCCGATACAATATTTTTTTACTACCTGACTAACTTGGAAGTATTTAACGTGTAACCGCTGTATACCAAACTCAAACTAACATTGATTTGGTAGATATTTCTTTGGTCTGAGACTTGTCCACCCAAAATACAACATCACGGGCATCAAGTACAATATTTACGGGCATTTGGGATCCACACTGGGAAGCACGTGCTACCTTTGCGTTACCTCAATCAAATACAAACATTAGTCCTCGTTTTTTACGAGACGCAGGTGTATTGCCTCCCCATATTGCGAAATAAATCAGGACTAAGTTTAATATGGCACCGCCCATATATTTGTAAGGTAAATTAAAAAACACCGATTTTCAATTAACCACTAATAACTTTTAAATAGCTGGACCGATTTTCATCAAACATACCACCGCAAGGGGACTTGCTTTCACGTAAAAAATCTAATCTAAATCGGTCCAATCGTTCGAGAGCTACAATGCCACAGACAGACATTAGCGTCAAACACCGAATTCTAATGTTAGTCCGTAATCAATACTTATAATAAAATAGTAAAAATAGCGTCTTTGAAAAATGAGTGTGGGCTTTTAAAAAAAAGTAATTGTAAACAAAAAAGAGAATAAAAAATTTGTCTCTCGGTATGGTGTACGTTCACGCTAATCTTCGAAACTACTGGACGAAAATTTACGCGGTCAATAACAGAGCAACATATAAGCATTTTTTCATTGAAATCTGATATCGGGAAAAAAGTTATCGTCATTTTTAAATATCACCCTAACGAAGTTGCCAGCTAGTTTATATTAAAACGATATGTGTTCAGTGTTGAAGGTGTCATGAAATCGGAGGGCGACGAAGACGAGAACCATTCTCAAGACGACGGCTCGCTCGCCTTGGCCGAGGAAGACCTGAAAAGCCCCAAGATCCCCGAGTACTCGCATCTACCGCCCGACCCCGTTGATAACGACAAAGAACGCATTTGTAAGTTTTTAAATAAAAATGAGTGAATGGTTATTTCACTCCAGACATAAATGAAATCTAATGCCAGCGGACCACTTTAACCGCCTTTGAAAAAGGACTCCTTTTTTTCAAGTCGATTAATGTGGTCCGCTATCATCAGTTATCTATCAGTTTCACCTGTCCCGTTGTCTGTAATCAAATCTTGCAAGTTAAATTTGACCCACTTCCCGGTTTCCGATTGAGCTGAAATTTTACGTATACGTATATCGCGTGACATTGCAATATTATGATGAGATGGAGCTGATCTAATGATGGAGTTGGAAAGTGGCCATAGGAATTCTGTAATGAAATGACGCAACCCCATATGGAGCTGATCTGATGATGGAGTTGGAAAGTGGCCATAGGAACTCTGTAATGAAATGACGCAACCCCATCGAGTTTGGGCTCGTTTGATTCGTCTTGGGAGTACTGAAGATTAAAGCTTGTTTCAAAAATATATATTTTTTTTAAATTATCTGTTTAATTTATGTATGTTCACCAATTACTCGAAGGCACCTGGACCGATTTGGAAGTCTTTTTTTGTTTGAAAGGGCATACTTGTCAGGTGGTCCCATAGAAATGTTATCAAAATCGTGTAGTTTGGTGGTGAAGTCGGTTTTTGCGTGTCAGAAAGGAAAACCTCATATATTGTCTAACAAAATATACTAAAACTATTTTAAGGGTAGATTCAGTCTATGACACTGAACAACTTTCCCAAAGAAAAATATCAACATATGAACAAATTACCTTCTCATAGAAATTCGAATCAGCTGATCGTCAACTTGTATTGGAGGAAAAAAAAATATTTTATTTGGTTTTCGATTATGTTCCGCGGGGAATATTATTCAGTATTATCGACTGACTTCACCCAAACAGTTCCAATATATTTTGTTAAACCTTGTATAATATTACTCACTAAAATTCAGCATTATAATCTTCCTCAGTGACACCAGTGAACCATAACGATGAAAGCCAAAAAGCAGAAGCGAATGACAAAAACGCAAAGAACGATACAGGGAGCGAAGAAAACAGAGAGAATCAGAATCACACAAGCGGAGCTGCAAAAACGAGAGAAGGGCGGGCGATGCGCAGCGGAAACGTCGCGAGACGGTAACATCATTTATATTGTTTTTACTGTTTATTAAAAATACAATTTTCAAATGCGAAAGAGGTTTGTAAGGATTGAAGCAAGTGTAGATCCATAGTCTCTGCCTACCCCCATGGAAAACAGGCGTTATAATTTATATCTGTATGTATGTCAACTCTTATTAATAATATTTAGGAGCCGACAATGATTATATATAATTAGCATAAGGGCGGGCTTATCCCAAGGATCTCTTTCAGCTAACCAAGTATTACAAATGATTATTTAGAAAAAAATTATGGATTTGAAGAGTACGACAGAGACGATATAATATAACAATATTATGTATATTAATAAATAATAGTTAGAAGTTTGTCTGTCTGTCGGTCATAGTATATCCGTTTGTCATTTTATGTCTGTATGTCAGTTTGTATATATTTATTTATTTATTTGAATACCTACCTATTGAGCTATTGAATCAATTCCTCCGTTTCGTTGTAGCTTAGGGATGTAAGCATTCTTGCATCTTTTCCTTACATTGATAGTATGACATCGGGTATATATGTAGTATTATGTTTATTTTATTATATAAAAGGGATGAACGTTTCTCGTATTGTATGCCGGCGAATTTAGTATTAGTTATTGGGGCTTTTGCTTATTTTTACGTCTTTTATTTTCAAAGTGGGAGTCGTAGGGCAGTTGCGTAAGAAGACTTTTTTTGCTAATGTATCTTTTGATTCAGTTTTTGGCATTACATGTCTAAGGGTCTTGAAAATCCAGATTAACTTTCTTATTCTAGTTGCCAGTTATTCCAAGTGCGGGTACCATGACAGCCTTTGATCCACTACAACTCCTAGGTATTTTGTACATGAAACCTTATCTATTTTAGGACATTGGCACTTTTTGTTTTCGTCTTACATAAACCTAATTATATAATAGTATAAATATGCCTACAAATTAATGTATACCCACATATACTTAATATACTTACCTATACATATATACCATACCTACACTCAATGAACAACGGAAGCTTTATAAAAACGCATTAGTTTGCTTTTAAAAGAATTTAGGGTTTTAGCCATTTTCACCTCTACTGGTAAAGCATCCCATAATCTTGCAGCACAAACCGAAAAATAATTTGAAAATGTCATGGTAGAAAAATACGGAATATTCAGGGAGGGAGTGCCACTTGCTCGTAAAAGACTATCCATCTCACGGAAAGAGAATTTTAAGAACAATTTTAAGAGTTTTTTTTTTTAATTTTGTCTATAACTATAAGAACGGGTGCTAAAGAAGACATAAAACAAAAGAGTGAGAATGTGCATATTGCGACGTTATCTTAAAGATGGCGGAGTTTCGTAACCAGATTCACTGGAATCTGGTTACGAAACTCAGACACATGATCAAACTTCCGAACCAAAAATAAAACGAATGCACTGATTCTGCAATTTTTCCATTTTATTCTAAAGGCCTTCGGTTAGATCCAAGTAAGCCACGTCAGCGTAGTCGAAAAGAGAAAGAAGAAGGGAATTAGCTAAGAGTTTTTTTTTAAATATTAATAGGAAGGAAGTTTTGCAAACGTTTCAAAGAATGTAAGGATGCGTACAATTTCCGGCTAACCTCATTTATATAAGGAACCTAAGAAAGAATTTGGTCCATCATGACACCCGAATTAATAACTGTAGAGGAGAAAGGAATAATACTATTATTTAAACTTATTATAGGAAAAACGGACGGGTCAAATCTTGAAATAAAATGTGGGCTGCCTATAACAATAGCTTAAGATTTGGACGCATTAAGCTTAAGCCCAAAATTATGAGACCAGCTAGAAATATACGCAAGGTCAGAATTGATGTTGTCTACAGCAAGACTGAAGTTCTGAAGTGGTGCGGCAGTATCGGCAGAGAAAGGATTCCATCCACCCTGCGGTACACCAGGCGTAAGATCACACCAATTTGAATTGACGGTGCCCCAAAAGATAGGAATGAAACCAATTAAGAGTGATTGGATAAAAGTTTAGAGTACGCAAAATGCCAATAAGAATGTCAAAGTCTACGTTATTAAAGGCTTTAGAGAAATCCAACAGAACTAACCGCGTGAGTTTTTTGTATTCATTATTAACACGTACATCGTCAGTGATTTTTACTAAAGCCTTAGTAGTCCTATGACCAACCCGAAAACCAGATTGGACTGGGCTTAATAAATTGTACTGAGGCAGATATGCTGTAACCTGTTTTTGTACATGATGTTCGATAACTTGAAAGAAACAGAGGTGGACAGTGGGAATAATAGAAGAATAGGGATAGGGTGTAACTGTGAAGGTGACGTAGGATTCGGTTTTTTAGGTAAGGGTACGTATAAGTGGCCACATTTCCATATTGAAGGAAAAACTCCAGACGTCAGGGAACAATTCATTAAGTCCGCGATAACAGGGGCAATGAAATGTGCTATAGGCATATCATGTCTAGAAAGATTATTATCGCCCACAGCTTTCGCTTTTATGAAGTCACAAACCTTGTTAGGAGAGATGATTCAAAAGATAAAAGGAGGAATATTAGGACATGTTTAAGAAGAAAGGAAATCTAGAGTTGCTTGTTTAACGTCAGAAGAAAAAGAAGAAGGTGTACAGAAATGATTATTTAAGACGTCAAGGTTAAACGAGAGTTCGCTACCAAACTTCTGCTCGCCAAAAGCTAAGGTTTTTAGAAAATGTCACAATTTAATTGGTGGACGATTCTCTACATTGGCAAAAATATATTTTCTTATTGCACTGGTTTGTGGTTTCAGAGTGCTATAAATTTTTGTTGACTCTGCTCTGTAGCACATTGACGCAACCTTATTTTAGCCCTATCACGCTTTGCCATTAAACTCTTAATTTCCGAAATAAGCCACGGAGCGGGGTAAGGTTTTACACGAACCGGACGGGGTGCATATTTATAAAAGATGTTGGAATAGAGGCGTTAAAAGCAGTAAATTTAACATCAACATATTGAAGAGCACGAATGGCATCCCAGTCCATCCCGCCAAGATCAGTTACAAAACTCTTTTCGTCAATTCACAAAAAATCCCAAAGCATTAAAATCTTACGTTTACGTCTCGTGGAACGTAATTTAAAGGAAGCGTTAACCAGATCACGCTTAGAAAAGGCGGCTGCATTGAACTGACCGTGGCCCGAATCAAGGTTGGATTGGGAGAGGAGTTTAATGGTGAAATCAAGAAGTGAAGGCGGACTATTGTGAGGGAAATGGGTAGGACCAAGGGGCAAGGAGTATAGATCTAATAAACGGAGAATTGATAAAAATAATGCAGAGCGAGAATTTATTAATCAAGTATGTATTGAAAATTGACTACGGAAATCGGATAGCAATGATTAAAAAAATTTTAAAAGTCTTAAATGTCGAAAGGAGTGTAATACACAACTAGAAGTATTTCGGAACAGGTGGAAACAGGTGGTGGTACAGAAAAAATTCCAATAATATAAATTCAGGGGATTGACATATATAAGTAGGTTGAGATACAATTCGGCAAGGAAAATCACAACGAAGATAAATGGTTACACCACCGCACTGCAATGTTTTGGTAACTCCATTCCGAGTAGTCATGTATGTATATTATGAATGTACAATTTTCAAATCCAGGATGGCGAATTCACAATAATATCTTACTAATATTATAAACGCGAAAGTTTGTATGGATGGATGTTTGTTACTCTTTTACGCAAAAACGGCTGTTCGGATTGGAAATTTGACATGTAGATAGGTTATTACCTGGATTAACACCTGACGACCCCCGTGGCGTAGTGGTCACTATACTAGGCCGCCACCCAGAGGTTCCGGGCTCGATCCCCGGTCAGGACAAGTTGGAAAATGGCTTTTTCCAAATTGTCCTGGATCTTGAATGTTTATCTTTATATGTATTTGTTATAAAATATTGTATCGTTGAGTTAGTATCCCATAACACAAGTCCCATAACACTTACTTTGGGGCTAGCTTAATCAGTGTTAATTGTCCCCGTATATATTTCATATATAACAAATAGGATACTTTTTATCCCGGGAAAATAAGAGGTTCCCAAGGGATTGTCAGTAATGTATCACGCGGGCAACGCCGCAGGCATCAGTTGGTATGATAATAAAATTGTCAATATCGCACAATTTATAACGTAAACGCGGACGTAAGATTTTATCTATGCTTAATTAGCTGCATTGTGAGATAGCGGTCCGCAATAACTCATTTTGAAAAGTGACTTATTAAACTGAGCTTTAACGAGCGACGTGAAGATGTTGAAAATATGGTCTTCATGTCAGGTTGCGGTCACACAAATCGGCGGTGTCGCAGTCGGAGAACGACGAGCCCGCGCCCTCCACCTCCACCGGCGAACCGCGCACCTTCGAGACGCTCTCTTCCAGGTACGTGTGACAAAACCATTATGACATTACATTATTACATACAGCACGGAATCTCCTAAGGTCCTGCGCAATATGCGTCCCGTTCCCTGTCCTCACTCCTCGCACCTCTCCTCCGTTCTCGCCTTGCCGGGGGGGAGGCGCGGGAACGGAGACGCATCACCTGGTTCTTCTATTAAGCCCCTTGCACGTGAGGGAGGCAGCGGCATTCTTCTGTGTCTCCCCTTTTTTGGACTGAAGATGTTGTTTTCATTCGAGCCCGCCCAGCTCGTCGAGGTAGCGGAGCAGTGCAGAGGGTGCGCTGCAGGCTTCCACCATCATAATTGGAAATCCCAAGTACTCCTTTCTAGTTGATGCGACGGACGGTTTTCCAGTATCACGTGCTTCGCTGTTTCTTCTGTTTCCATACAGCCTCTACATAGGGGGCTGTCGGTTATACCTAACGGGGACGCATATTGCGCGGGACCTTAGGAGATTCCGTTGTAATACTTAATTAATTCTATGACATTATATTAAAATTACGACCTTAACGATTTTAACGACCTTTGTGGCCTAGTGGTCATCCTGCCACGCTGTCACACTGGAGGTCTCGGGTTCGATCCCCGATCAGTTCAGGATGGAAAATGATCTTTTTCAGTTTGACCTGGGTTTTAAATGTTTATCTATATATGTATTTGTTATTTATAATATAATATCGTTGAGTTAGTATCTCATAACACAAGTCTCGAAATTACTTTGGGGTTAGCCTACGAATAAATATTTACAATGAGAACGTAATTTCAAATATAATCTTTGGGAAAAACGGGTCCAATGTTCGCTATGACAGCGTCTTATAGCAGCCGCTGATTGGTCCGGCCCGGCCTCCATGCCGCTACAATATTTCTCCTTTGATGGATTAAGTTATGCAGCATTTGTCATAACCAGTTTTATTGTATTGAAGTTGTATTTGTTGGGAAAATAAAACGAAATAAACACATCTTGTTTATATCGTTTTATTTTCCCAACATCTTTTCGTGTTATTATTATATGAGTAATACAAGTTAAATCAAATTTAGAAACTTTGATATTTTGTTGCATGTTTACAAAATTATTACTAGTGGCCCTATGAGGCTAAGAAAAAAGGTTTATGACTTTAAAAAAATCCAAATGGCTGAGAAAATATTTTATTTTGTATGTTAACACATATACGTAAATTCGACATTTAAAAATCGAAAACTTAATCGAAAACATATTCTATATAAGTAATTATCGAACCTGCCCACATCATTTCACGAGAATCGGTAAAGAAATGCGACCTGTAGGCGAGATCAGACGGACAGAGTCACAAACTGATAGACAGCTTCAGTTCACTGCTCCTGACGAAAAGTTTAGAAGTACTTTATCAGCATTTTATATGTAAATAAATATCATTGACAATTATTATGCATTATTTTATAATGTCAATGTTTTATTATGTACTGTAGTATTATAATGTCTTTTAATGTACGAAACTACGTCAAAAATATTGCTAAGATTCATTTTCAGGTCACAATTACATTAATACCAGTATGACAAGACCGTTTTTTTTAATCTAATCCATACTTTCATACCATTTATATCGATACTAATATTAAAAATGATAAAGTAACTCTGTCTGTCGGTCTGTGTGTGACCTCTATGCTTCAATCAAGGAAGCGATTCAGTTAAAATGTTGTATGGACATACTTTGAGACTCGGGAAAGGACATAGGATAGTTTTCATCCCGAATGTCATCCCTTAAGAGCGGCCTTCCCGTCATACTTTTCATACAAACGCTCGTACGTGATTATAGCGTTCTAACTGATCTAGCTTGAAAACTTTTGAACTAACAGATGTTTTGTGCGTTATTTCTAAAATTAAAATTTGGAAAAACGCTTTCGAAATTCTGCTTATATGCACAAATTTTACCTGAATTTCGACCGTTCATAAAGTACTCATAAATTGTAAAGGTAAAAAAAATATTTCGATATAAACCTCTCAAATGTTATGAAAATTTCAAATAAAAAACATTTATTTCACACACTTGTAAGGCTTACTGAAAAACACGTATTACCTGGAACAAGTTTTATGGTGAACGTCTTCTGCACCATTTCACAACACAAATCTTTTTTTAAAATATGATTTTTAACCATTTTCGCTAAGCAAAAAACTGCCCAATCAAGACGGTACCACTTACAAAAATAAAGAAAAAGATAATTTATTTTTTTAAGTATCGCCTCCGTCAACGTATATTTGATGGGGTAATTATTTTTGCTAGATTACGTTCGTAGGGCTAGCTCAATCTGTGTGATTTGTCCGTATATATTTATTTACAAATTTTATAACTCAGAACTACAGCAACCGCTACGTCTGTACTGCTACAAATTGTACATTTTTTTTGTCGCGTTTTAGTGTAAAATACCTTGCGCACCTTACGCTGCGTGTGGTTCAGCACTTATTTATGTGAAATTGGGTACCTTCCTGGGTCAAAAATAAATTATTTGGCACTGTTAAGAAAGTAAAACTTCCCAAAATAATGTTACTTGTCATTGATCATATTATCGATTTTCCATGTTCAACGTGATTTAAGCTCTATGACTATGCTCGGTGTTTCTGTACGCGATCGAATCAGAAATGAGGAGATTCGTAGGAGAACCAAGATCACTGACATAGTCAAGCGGATTAGCTCATTGAAGTGGCAGTGGGCGGGGCACATAGCGCGAAGAACCGATGGGACAGAAAGGTTCTCAAATGGCGGCCACGTACCGGCAAGCGCAGCGTAGGACACCCACCTGATAGATGGTCAGATGACCTGAGCAAGGACTTCCTGTGGCTGATATGATGATGATGATGATGAACGTGATTTAAGATTTATTATTGCAGACAAAACGCTATTTGACTTCAGAAACTATGACGTCAGTGGCAGTAGCGTGTATTTCATACAAATTCAAAAGAAAATGTTTGTTTTGACATTTAGAAAAAAAATGTGATTTGAGTTTTTGAAAAGTACCGAATTGTTTAAAATGATATAGTGTGGGCAGCAGCGGGTCGTCGCTGAGCGAATGCTGGGCGCGGCCCGCGCACTCCACCGCCGCGGCAGCCACCTCGACGCGCACGCCGCTCTCACTACTGTTTGATAAGGTAACGTTTCACGCAGTTGCAGGCCCGGATCTAGAGACGGGTGCCAAAATCGTCAAATATTTAGGGCGGAAGACGTGCCCCTCCTCTTGGACTTGGGAATGACTGGTCATGGGGCGGCACATTTAGATTATGTCTAAAAAAAGTAGAGTCCTATCCTATTTAGACACCCCCTCCATCGCCAAAAATAACTAGGACGCTTCGGCGCCACATTAGGATTTTGCCCCTCCTGCAAAAAGGTCTATATCCGGCACTGCATTGTAGCTCATGCTCACATGAAATTGTGTTTATTAAGAGTCCCCTTACCCCGGACAGAATCAGAATTTCCCATACAAACGTAGTCTACGTTTTATTTTAAAACGACATGTCGGATATGGGCAAAATTATGTAATTTTAAATAAATTGCAATCATCTAGGGTAGTAATTGGTTTCCAAAAGTAAAATTATGAACTTAAAAGAGAATATAGTGTATTATATCATATTTGACTATCAGTATGGAACACTTCTACACCTTTATATTTCTTTCCAGTTCATAATTTTACTGTAGAAAATTAATTATAATGTAACCCTAGATAATTGGAATTTCTTTAAAATTACAACTTTTTAACGAAATCTGACATGTTTCAAATAAAACGTAGACTACGTTTGTATGGAGAATTGTTTGTAAGGGCATTCTTAATAATTCAAAAGTAATGTTGTAAGGCAAAATGTGCTTTTTCAACCTTTTTCAACCCCCAAAGAAAAGATTGGTGTTATAAGTTTCATGTGTTTGTGATTATTATACTATGTGTTGTGTATCTATCATCGATGAAATAAGTAATATTTCATCGATGGTATCTAAATACAGATCTTTGGTGTATCTGTGTGTCTGTGGTATCGTAGGTACCTAAACGAATAGGCCGATTTTGATGAGTTATTTATTGTTTGAAAGCTGACTTGATCAATGTGATTCTTAGCTATCTGTGATGATGTCAATCGTCGATTCAGCGATTCAGCGGTGGATGCATTTTGGTACCAAAAAAATTAATGATTTTTTTCAGGTTGCGAAATGGCAAATAATTCCAAGGGATGGCACCGAGCATTTACCGTGCCGAGTATACGGCGCCATACATCTAGCTAGGCTTTTTGGTAAAGCAATAATTGCATTTTCGATAAATTATTCATTTTCTAATTTAAAACAATATTTAAAATAATTTATTTCTTTCAGTCAAATTACCGGATTTTCTGAATGCTACACAGATGCCAGATTTCAAGTTAAAACTAATATTAAAACATATCGACATGTTTGTTCAGTAAGTATAAGATTTCAGTATGCATGAAATTATGACATTGAGCGTTTTCACACTAAGACGCTAACCACACGACACCGATATCGACAGCTCGTATATCGTCCGACATCATCGCGTTTTGGAAACAGTAAGAAAAAGGTTAAATATTAATAATAGTATCGACAAACGATACAGTGTGAAAGCGTTCTATAAAAAAAATATGAAACTGTTAGTCCCACGAAATCGTATCGTTTATTGTGAAAACGCTTAATGTTGGTTGATCTCTCCAAATTGGCGACCTAATCTAGTACAATGTCTCACTACTTGTATATTCTACCTTTGCAATGTCTCGACAAAAACTCGACGTTACTATTTATCTTGTTTGTCATTGTTTTTGTTTTAATGTTTTGTTTTCACCCGTTATTAGCACCACCTAATAAGAGACCGCTACTGAATAGCAAAATGGCAAGATGTTATAATAACGATAATAATGTGTCTTTCCCATGCGCAGGTATTTAGACGAGCACAGCGAATGGTTCGGCGAGATGTACTACATAGCGGACAGCGTATCCCGATCTCATTAAGTGTAACAATGTGACTTTAGCTCTTCAGATGATCTGTTATGTTTACAGAATGTGCAAATTAAACCATTCCGAATGATTTATATTTTGAAATGAATGTACAAGAAATCAAGAGAATAATGTAACAGAATATTTTTTCAAAATTGTAGTTTTTTCTTTTCACCCATTACATTTGAGGTCATACGGACATTTGACGACAAAAGTCGAGCACTTTCAGACCTAGTGACTGACAAAAATTGCACCATTTTGGGTCATTATTTGAAAAAGTTCAATAAATTTTAGACGCACGTTCTACATGCAGTAAAAAAAAATCTAGGTCTATGATTTAGAATGATTTCAGTCATTTACTTGAATCATTTGCTGTACTCTCAGAAAGCATATATGGTATGGTTAAAATCTAAATTGCAAATTGAAAGGCAATTTTTTCATCAAATTTATTTTATTTGAAAATTTACAATTTCTCTGACCATAACAAGAACAAATTTAAAATGGAGCATAACTCAATTTATCACTCATTCAAAAATACAAAATTCAGAGAAACTACACTACAATACATGTTTTGTTAGTTCAACATGTCTAGCCACCGAATAACTAAGACGTAGAAAGAAGCGGGAGCGGTAATCTTGCCAACCACCTCTTGATTTAAAAATCTTACATCTTCATAAAACCATATAATAATTAGAAATTATAATGAAACAAAGAAATATCATAATTATTATAGTAAAAATTAGCTTTTCAACTATCAGCCTTAAAATTTGGGTTTTAATAAAATTTAATTAGACATTTGAGATAGTCTTTACAGTGACACTTAAAATAAAATAAAATCATTAATTCGTCTAAAACTGTCTTTATAAAACTAAATTTATTAGTTGAGAATCCAACCAAATAATTTTCTGAATCTGTAAACAAGTCGATAACGTAACAATTTGAAAACGACATTATGGTGATTCAGTTTTTTAGGCGATTTAACATGACTCGGTGCAGGAAAATACATTATGCTATTGTGCTTACACTCATGGAAGGAAAGAAAAAGCCCTGCAGTTTATGTTCCTGAGTATATATTTCACAGTCGGTACTTATAAACAGTTGAGTAAATAAATGACAGATTAGCGTCGTCTTTTCACTTCCCTCACTGAAAAGCAGAACTTGCTACTTGTACGAAACAAAAACACAGGTACTTGGAAACGCAGCAATGGCTTCTTTTTGATTACGGGAAAACATCTAATATAGAACAAGAAATTCACAGAAGTGAGTAAATCACTGTGAAAATTTAAATGCTAATTTAAAATTAATTTTTAATTGTATAATTGCAAATCCATAAAAACGTACCTTATTTCTACATTATCTTGTACTTTAAACGGGCTATACTTGTATATATAATGAAGATAGGTTTATATAATATAATATCGGAAACGGCTCCAAATATTTTGATAAAACTCAGTATTTAAAATTGATTTTCATAAAAAAAAGAAACAACAAAGCTCGGTTGCCCAGCTAGTTCCCATTATCCGCGGTATTACGCATTATAACATTATCCGACTGATGTCGGATAATGTTATAATGCGTAAGCCACTGTTACGTTTCTAACATTTTACATGCATAGGGGATGTTACAGCCTGAACCGTGATGGCAGTATGTCCTGATCCATGGAGGCGGTGTGTCCTAGTCCTGGTCCATGCGGTGAATGACGCGGCGGTACTCTTGCTCGAGCGCGGCGTACTGGCCGGCGAGGCGGCCGAGTGTCTCGCTGGCGCCGGTCGCCGATAGCGCCGCCGCGTACTCCTCCGGCGCGAGCACTTTTTGCAACTTCTTCATTTCTAATTTCTTTTTCTGAAAAGGAATATACTTATCTAACTTCTTCATTTTCATTTCTTTTTCTGTATAGGAAGATACTAATCTAACTTCTTCATTTCTAATTTCTTTTTCTGAACAGGAAGATACTAATGTAATTTTTTCATTTCTAATTTCTTTTATCTGAAAAGGAAGATACTAATCTAACTTCTTCATTTCTTATTTCCTTTTCTGAAAAGGAAGGTACTAATCTAACTTCATTTCTAATTTCGTTTTCTGAAAAGGAAGATACAAATCTAACTTCTTCGTTTCTAATTTATTTTTCTGAAAAGGAAGATACTTATCTTACTTTTTCATTTCTAATTTCTTTTATCTGAAAAGGAAGATACAAATCTAACATCTTCATTTCTTATTTCCTTTTCTGAAAAGGAAGATACTAATCTAACTTTTTCATTTCTAATTTCTTTTTTGAAAGATACTAATCTAACTTCTTCATTTCTAATTTCTTTTTCTGGAAACGAACATACTGATCTAACTTCATCATTTCTAATTTATTTTTCTGAAAACGAAATTACTACCCTCATTTCTAATCTGAAATTATTTCAAGAGCAGATATAGTCCACAATGTCATGATGCGGGACAACTTTACACATGGAACAAGAAATTTATCCAAATTCAAATATTTTGCTTTTCATATAATCTCGGATCTGCTGATCAGTGAACTGGTTAGGGAGGCAAATGCATATTTCTCGTTATTAACTACTAATTATAAAGATCTTTTTATCACAATTTTTGCAATATATTCATATTGTCAAGAAACTCGACAGGCGTAACCATGATCTAGCAATGATCAATACATATAATAAAACAGAAGGTACCGCGTGTCTGCACATTTGATAAAATTAACGAAAAAATGGGTGTGGGCGATAAAAAAAGAGAACCAGAACACAAAGATTTTTTTGATTTTTTATCTGTCTGTCTGTCTGTATGTACTCGCTAATCTTTAAAACTACAGAACAGATTTTTACGCGGTTTTCGCTAAAAGATTAAGCCCATCCCTGAGCAACATATAGGCTTTGTTTCATCGAAATCTGTTGTCAGATAAAAAAAGGTATCGTCATTTAAAGTTTGAAGATAAGTTTTCTATGGGCGACTTTATAGTTACATTAAATAACAACAGATGACGCTTCAAGAAACTTAAAAACGCGCTATGGTTGTTTTTGTGAAAAAGTATAAATACAAGCTGATTGTTTAGCCCTGTACGTCCTAAATAGGCTTTTCTGGCACCGCAGCTTCGGCCCTTTCGGCTAAACCTTGTCCGGTAAAGTAGGAAATGCCGTCCGAGGCAACCTATGTATGTCATCTAAAAAAAATTGCGCTGTACGTAAGACCTTTTGATTCTTTTGTGATTTGGTTAGTTACTGTTGTTGAATTTGTTGATTTTATACTGATATTTGGTTATACTTGGCTTTGAAAATAAGGACTTCTGATCTTGCTTTGATGCTTTTTGGGTTGGTTAGTTAATATTTCGGAAAATATTGTTGATTTATTTATAATTTGACACTTGGCTATGAAAATGGCCTACTACGCAAAATTTCTATTTATCCCGAAGGTTGACTGGTAGAGAATGCTATTAGCATTAAGTCCGCCTTTTGTACCATTTATTATTGGTAAATAAAGTATTAAATAAATAAATAAATAAAAATACGGACTTCTGATCTTGCTTTGTGGATTGGTTAGTTAATATTTCGGATAATAACGTTGATTTATAATTTGACACTTAGCTATGAAAATACGGACTTTCTGATCTTACTTTGTGGATTGGTTAGTTAATATTGTTGATTTATAATTTGACACTTGGCTACGAAAATACGGACTTTCTGATCTTGCTTTGTGGATTGGTAAGATATTTCGGATATCTTCAAAAGCTTCTTGACTTTATAGATTTATTGAACTAAGTTTGACATTTGGCTATAGCAATACGGATTTTGATCTAGCTTTGTGGATTGGTTAGGTATTTCGGATATTATCCTCAAAAAATTCTTGGCTACATAGATTTATTGATATATATATATATATATATATATATATATTATTGTATTTTGTGCTTTCCTTTCAAAAATGCTACGAAGAAAGTCAAATCTGTCTCAGAATATTAGACAAGCGAAAAGAAAGCGGATAAGTAGATCCCAAGAATCCAATGACAAAAGACAGGCACGACTAAGTGTTAATAGAGAACGAAATTCATTGACTCGCGCCTCGGAGAGTTCCACTCAAAGGAAATGTCGACTAAATGCTGATAGTGAACGTCATTCGCTATCTCGCGCCTCGAAGACTTTTACAGATAGGGAGTTACGTTTGACTGCTGATCGAGAACGTCAAACACTATCTCGCGCCTCAGAGACTTTAACAGATAGGGAGTTACGTTTGACTGCTGACTTCGTCTGCGTACCTATATATTTATACACAAAGATTATGATAATTATTGTAAGGGTTCGTTATAATCCATTCATAAGTTGTATGAATGGTAACTGATATCCATACATCTATAGATCCTTATAAACTGTCACATTTGCAATATTAAAAGTATACCGCATCACAATAAAAAAATCGAACTGTACATATAGACTAATCTGACAAAATTTTTAAATTTGTTGTCATCAACAAGGTAGTGTAAGAAAACGGAATTTCACACGGACGATGTCGCGGGCACCAAATACAGATATATAAGTATGTATTCGTGAGCAAGATATAATAGGTTGGGGAAAAAGTCTTTTCGCATTTTATATGAAAATTCAAAACATTTTTTAATATAGTTTATTTACATTTAACTAAAGTATGTAGGTACCATTTTGTTCGATAACTTTTTGCCATCTTATAGGTAGGGACATGACCCCATTGCTATAGAAATTTTGGGGCTTCTGATCAAAAAACTGCGTCAAGTAGTTTTGGCAGTCCTCTCGTGATGTTAACCTGACACTGCCTAAAGAATTCTGAAGAGACCGAAACAGGTGGAAATCTGAAGGTGCCAGGTCAGGACTATACGGCGGATGCATTAACACCTCTCAGCCAAACTCTCTTAGTTTATGCTGAGTGGTTAAAGATGTGTGAGGTCTAGCGTTATCATAATGAAAAACCACACCCCTTCTGTTGATTAATTCCGGCCGCTTTCTCTCAACTTCTTGCTTTAATCTTATCAGTTAGTAAAAATACTAAGTCCTCACAATATCAATAATCTAATAAAAATAATTATTGGATCAAATGGAAAAAGTATGGAAATAAGTCAGACTACGAAGTATTTTCTCTGTACAGAAAACGTTTTAAGGAATTGTCTCATAAAATGTATAAAGAATATTTATTATCAGTTGAAGGTAGTATACACCAAATATCAAATATGTTTGGACTTTTATAAACAATAAAAAAATAAAACAGATATAACTAATACAATGTTTATAAAAATGAAACGGCAAATAATCCTAAGGAAGTATGTTCACTGTTTTCTAGTTATTTTAAGTCAGTCTTTCAACCAAATAGTATTCCTGAAAAACTAGATATCAATGATATGCCTGATAGTAATCCCCTATCAGACATTATAATAAGTGATATACAATTTACACATGACGAAGTCCTAAAGGATTTAAGTAATTTAGATACGTCTAAAGGGTCTGGGAGTAGATAATATTCCTCCGTTATTTTTAAAACATACTGCTAAAAACATATCTCACCCTATACTTTTTATTTTTAATTCGTGTCTGAGAGAGGGCGTCTTTCCAACATCACTAAAAGCAGCGCGGATTGTACCCGCGGATTGTAACTAATAAATGCAAATTAATAACATTTACAAAGAAAAAAAAACTTATTACATTCAACTACAAAATTAATGACGTTGTTATTGATAGAGTTAGTTCAATAAGGGACCTAGGAGTTACATTAGACGAGAAACTTCATTTACATATACATATTGATAATATTACTAGCAGGGCCCTTAGAATGTATGGTTTTGTTATGCGCTCCTGTACTGACTTCACGCGACCATCAACATATCTTCTCCTCTACAATGAGTTAGTCCGCTCACAGCTTGAATATGCTGTGTCTATTTGGAATCCATTATACGCAAAATATTCAGACGAACCAGAATCGGCTCAAAAAAATAATTTGCGTTCTATGTATTACAGGTGTTATCGTGCTCAATCTTCCTATGATGAACTACTTGCTAAGTATAAATATTTGAATCTTAAGCAGAGACGTTTATATCTGGGAGCTATGTTACTGTACGATATTTGTCACGGGAGGTATGATTGTATGCCACTTACCAATAAGATTAGTTATAAAGTTCCTACTCGATCACGCATCCGTAACAAACACAATCTTTTTGATATTAACTATTGTCGAACAAATGCAGGTAAAAGGTCACCCTTCTACTGTCTAGCTAAATCTTATAACGATAACTTTGATGATATAGATATTATGGCCACACGCCATGGAATGTATAAAAAGCTACTGCTCGAACAATTCGCTAGATAATGAAATTACTTTATTATTTTTATATTTTCTTTTTCATCATTAAAAATATTATTTAAAAAAAACATTTGGCTGTCCCAGCTCTTTACACTTTGTACCTTTATCTATATGTATATAATATATATGTATGGTCAGGCTTCGAGGATTGAGTCGTAGTTTCTCATACAATTAGTAGGAGAGACTGTGACTCCATATTAGGACATGCCACTTACTCATAGGAAACCTGTTTAATTAAAACTTATTCATTAATCTGTGGTATCGTAGTAGGTGACACAATTAAATGTATTAGTTATTAAGCTACTAGACTTGATCTATTTAAGTATAATTATGTATTGTTTCATTGTTTGATATCCAAATAAATGAAAAAAAAAGTTGTTCGCAGTAGAGTTCTGAATCGGTGGTCCTGCCTGGTGGTAACAGCTCATAATGAATAATACCCTTCCAATCCCACCACACACACAGCATCACCTTGTTGCGAGTTAACCCGGGTTTCGCCACAGTCTTTGAAGTCTGACCGGCCTTTGACCATGACTTTTTTCGCACGTTCTTGTCGTACGTGATCCACTTTTCATCACCAGTTATCAATTTCTTCAAAAATGGTTCGGTCTCATTACGTCGTAATAAAGAATCACAAATGAGTTCACGGTTCATTAGGTTTCTTTCAGAGAGTTCGTGAGGTACCCAAATATCGAGCTTTTTTGTGTACCAATTTTTTTTCAAATGCGCCTAAACTGTTTTGTGGTCAATTCCCAGTTCTTCAGCTACGTCGTAACTACTGATATGCCGATCTTGCTCCACTTTTTCAAAAATAGCATCCATTTTATCCGTAACAGGGCGACCAGAGCGACGTGCATCTTTGACATCAAAATTTCCGGATTGAAAACGCATATACCAAATTTGTGCTACTCTCACAGACACTGCACTAGGTCCGTAAACATCGCAAATTTTTTTCGCGGCTTGCGTTGCATTTTTACCTTTTTGGTAGTAAAATTTTAAAATATATCTAATTTCTTCATTAGATTCACTCATCTCGACGGTAAAAAAAACAAATGAAAATCACGCATTTTCCTAATTTGAATTTGGAATTATCTTCTTTAAAATTTAAACTTTTAAATGATACCAAAACCAGCCAGGTACAAATAGTACAGCCAAAGTGGTTTTATTACAAGTTCATACATACTATATGCGAAAAGACTTTTTCCCCAACCTAATATAAGGAGTTACAGAACACTAAACAGATTTTTAAGAATTTTGTTTGTATGTCAGTGTCTGTATGCACACTGTACACCCGAATGTCCGAAACTGCTGAACGGATACTCACGCGGACGAAGTCGCAGGCACAGCTAGTTATTGAATAAACAACCTATTCAATTTACCTGGAAAGGTGCATTGAGCCTGTTCTTAACATCTAATCTGTAGTTCAAGTAGTTGGACTTGTCGGAGGTGTTGGTGTTCTTGAGCCGCAGGATCTCGTACACGCGTCGCGCCTGTTTCTTGTTGATCTTGAACTTGCTGCATGCTTGGTTTGCCATTTCTTGCGAGAAACTGAAATAAACATTACAGCTAAGTATGCAGCAAACCAGAAAGTATAAGAAATAAGGATCAACAAGAGAACCACTTAGCAGCAGTGTAAACAACACCTTATATTGTTTGCAGATATTTACAATGATTTATTTCAAATAACTTAAGTGTACGTAGGCAAGGCACAACAATGATAGTTTAGCACTCTTTAGCACTTTAGTTTCGACTCTAAAATGAGTTACCTTTGAAGGTACAAACCTTCAAAGGTAACTCATTTTAGAGTCGAAAGTCTACTCAACTACAATAAACCTGACCAATGTTTAGTCACGGTGACCCTCTTGATATTTGCTTCATTTATGTTTTTCAATATACAAGACTTAAATGAATGTAATCAGGCGACAAAGATTATTATGAAACTCAGGGAAATCAATAAAATTACGTAATTTTTTAGACACATCAAAGGTCTCAAATACAGGATGTTTAAACACTTATCCTTGATACCAGAGGTTCAGTATCATGAGTAGGGTCTAAAACCAGTGAAAACAAATAATGTATTTTATTAATAAATTTCTTTAAAAAATCTCTCTTAATCATATAACATGTTCGGACGCAAGATCGGCGTGTCTCACACTGGACAGTGTGGAAAATACATGTTGACGGCCAGCACCCTTACTACTTCCAGCCCGTTCAAGAACTGAATGACGCCGACTACCTACCGCGGGTTGAGTTCTCACATTGGCTTCTGGACAACCTGGGCAACATATCCATTCTGTTCACGGATGAAGCAATGTTTACGAGATCGGGCATTCACAGTGTTCACAATGAACATTATTGGAGCCAATTACTTAAATGAGCAGCGAATAGGGGAAGACGATTTCCAGCGTCGGTTTTCAGTGAACGTGTGGGCGAGAACGTGTGGGTTCGCAAGAGCTATGTCGGTTGGACAAAACCGATTGATGAAGTTGAAGACGGAGGACGGTGGCGTGGTGTCGACAAAGGAAGGGGTTCTGGAAGAGATCGAGAGGTTTATGGACAGCTGTATACTTCCGTTTCGCAACTCAGGGGACAAATGGCTAATGGCTAAAGATCCAAAAGCCAAGCTGACCCGACACTATACCGAAGATATTCCGGATATCAGCCTGTACGAGATTAGGATGACCCTCTAACAGCTCAAAAACAACAAGGCGCCGGCGAGAATGGAATTACAGCAGAGCTTCTGAAAGCGGGCGGAACGCCGGTACTGAAAGTCCTTCAGAGGATAACACCTTAATTGAAGAACTATAGGCCTATCACGCTCCTAAGTCATGTATACAAGTTGTTTTCGAGGGTCATCACGAATCGCCTCGCAAACAGGTTTGATGCCTTCCAGCCCCCCAAACAAGCCGGTTTCCGTAAAGGCTTTAGTACCACGGACCACATTCACACGCTGCGGCAGGTTATAGAGAAGACGAGGGAGTATAACCGGCCGTTATGCTTAGGGTTCGTGGACTATGAAAAAGCCTTTGATTCGATTTGCTGACGATATTGTTGTCATGGCAGAATCGATGGAAAACTTAAGTACTATGCTCGGAGACCTAAATCGAGTTTCCCAACAAGTTGGCCTTAAAATGACCATGGACAAAACGAAAATAATGTTGAATGCCCATGTCGCGCCACTACCTGTTTGTGTTGGGAGCTCCTCCCTCGAAGTTGTAGACCAGTACATCTACCTGGGTCAGTTGATGCAGGCAGGAAGTTCCAGCTTCGAGGAAGAAGTCTTTCGACGAATCCGACTCGGCTGGGCAGCGTTCGGGAAGCTACGCAGTGTCTTCTCGTCCAAAATACCTCAGTGCCTCAAGACGAAGTGCTTAATCAATGTGTGTTACCAGTGATGACTTATGGATCTGAAACGTGGTCCCCTACTATGGGTCTCATAAGAAGGCTCAAGGTCGCTCAGCGCGCTATGAGCTATGAGAGGGCAATGCTCGGTGTTTCTCTACGTGATCGAATCAGAAATGAGGAAATTCGTAGAAGAACAAAAGTCACTGACATAGCCCAGCGGATTAGTTCGTTGAAGTGGCAGTGGGCGGGACACATAGCGCGAAGAACCGATGGCCGATGGGGTAAAAAGGTTCTCGAATGGCGACCGCGTACTGGCAAGCGAAGCGTAGGACACCCACCCACAAGGTGGTCAGACGATCTGACCAAGGTCGCTGGAAAGCGCTAGATGCAGGCCGCTCTGTCCAGCAGTGGACGTTATGCGGCTGAAATAATGATGATGATGATGTGGGCGGGAAGTCATAGATGGACATTTGAACGGAGAGACCTACTTGGACAATTTAAGACATATGTTCGATAGGTTGTTGGAAAATGTTCCTTTTCAATCGTTCAGAAATTTATACTCCCAGCATGACGATGCTCCTGCACATTTTCAGCTGCAGGTCAGAGCCATACTGAATGAGGAATATTTTGGGCGATGTATTGATCGCGGAGGACCAGTGTAGCCAGCGCGTTCACCTAACCTCACGCCCCTTGATTTTTATTTCTAGGGGGATATCAAGCGCAGAGTGTACGCTACGTATTTCAAACACAACACCGAGTTGAGGAATCGGATTCGTAGTGCCTTTAGTGAAGTTCGGAATGACACTTTAGATCTTACCCGAGTAAGTAATAACCTCAGAAGAGGTGCAGAAGCTTGCGTGGTTTTGAACAGTTTATTCAAATGATCTAGGTCGGTAGGTAAGTGATTTGTTTACTATCGAACTGTACATAAACTGGATTGATGATGAACTTTTTAAATTCGCCCATAATACCAACTCAACAAGGACACTTCCTTTTTTGTTTAGTTGTCTCCAAAATTTTAATATTGATACCTCCATACTGACTTTATCAATTTGTTTAGTTGTCTTTAACAATTTTACATAAGTCGCAGTTCGTAGAGTAGCTAGTTTTGCCTGTCCTAAGCCAGGAGAAAAGTACAAAGGGAAAGTTCCATCTCCAAGTTGTGTTTTGTTTGTTTGATACCTACGCTTCGGCGGGCGGCGCGGGCGTGGTTGCCTGCTTGACTAGGATGTCCATGAAATCACGTACGATGGCGGAACCTTTCATCATGAATATATTCAAACTAATTGCTTAAAATTTTAATTACTTGCTTGTGTCACTTTATTTTAGAGTTCAGCATCTGTGGTTTGGATGACAACGGTGTTTATACTAACACCCTGTGTAGTGCATTACTCACCCCTGATATAGCTTAGCAGGTTGGAAGGCTGGCAGGGTCTCACAGTTCTTGGCATCAACATAATCTCTTATTCTCTGAAAGTCTTGTGATGGATCCTCCACAGTGATATCAACTACTTCTGGCAATACTGTGAAATGGGTGTATATTGCCTGGAAAACATACATAAATTTTTATTTTATTTATTTTTTAGCAGCTTGGCACTGACATGTCTATTTCACATAGTGCTCAGATTCCATAAAGTCTTTTCACTGTTCATTATTTTTTTTGACAATACTTAGTCCTTATCCAGTTATTAAGTCTATTTTGAATGCATTTATAGAAGGCGCAGTGACCCACTTCTTTTGGTAGTCTATTCCAGTTATTAACAGTCACGGAAAATTTTTCAGTAACAGAGGGTTGTTATTGAGAAATTATCATTGAATACATTATTCATAAATCATAATTTTATTTTATTTTTGTAACATACTTTTTACATCGCAAAAGGTACATACTTTTATAAGATGTGCACAAATGCCCAGTTTCCTGAATGGTGGGAGAGTGAGGACTTGTGAAATTCGTGGGCGCAAATTATGTGGATATGCGTAGTAACGGTACACTGTGGCATAGGCTGTGGTTGCGTACCGGTGGCCTCCCTCACTGGACTCATACTTCTCAAATCTGTAAAAAAAATTAAGTGGAAAATTTTAATCTTTTCAATTCTAAAGACGTTCTACCATCGTTCATATGTCGATCACCTAAACACCATTGCTGTACCTCTTTATGCTGCAAATATACGGGTCACCTTCGAATATTTTATTATTCTCAAATAACGAGCGTATACTGTTATGCGTGGAAGCACAGCAGGGAGATCCATTAAGTCCACTCGTTTTTAGTCTGGCCATTCAAAAAATTATCAACGAAGTCTCCACTTAACATATGGGTTCTGTTGCGAACGTGTTTCGCGGTAAACTAAAAAGCAACTCTGTTGCGAACCGCGACGACGCACAGAATAAGTACTACTACTCACGTAACCGACGTCGCTGTACCCTCAAAAAATATCTAGCTTCGATAGCAACTTAAAACGTTTAGTAGAATCTATTGTCAACATGAAGCACAAAAATGAAGATTCAAAGTTCTACCTTTGTCTCACTTGGGGACCTTACTAGAAGATGATTCCTTGTTGGCTGTTGCGTTTCGCCGAACTGTGGCTGTTGCGCTTCGTGAACCACAAATGCATCTGCGGGTTTATGGTGGAGACCAATGGCCATCATGCACTAAATTGTCTTCGCTGTACGGGCAGGTTCCCATGTCACCACGCGCTCAACGACATAGAGCACAGAGCTTTCGTCTCCGCCAATGTCCTTACTGGAACCACCAGGCCTCTATTTAAGCTAAATTTGACGGAAAGAGACCAGATGATCTGACTTTGACACAGAGTAAACACCACTTGTATCAGCACAGTGGCTACAAGTCACCTAAGTCGCACTTCAGCATTGCAGCGGCGGCTGCTGAGGGTGCTGCATAGCGAAAGCAAGTAAAGTATGGAGTCACATTACTCTTTTGTGCCCCTAGCTGTGGAAACTATGGGCTGCTGGGGCGCGGACGCCCTGGGGACTCCTGCTCCCTTACGTTTATTTTTAGTGCAAAGGATTGCTATTGCAATACAGCGCGGTAATGCCGCTCGTATACTAGGTACCTTTGAGCCAGAAACATTAAGGGGCGGGTTTTGAATTTTGACTTCGTTGTAAAACAAATTATAATGTATACAATGTAATAAATAATAACTGACTATTTGTATTTTTATATAAATACCATGACATGACAATTTCATAAAAAACATCACAAAAGGAAAAGTAGAGGCCAAGAGATGAAATGGAAGACCAAGAAGGTTGTTCATGGATGAAGTAACAGAAAAGGCAAAAAACGTGTAGTCCAGGGAGGTCAAGCATTTAGCCGGAAATAGGGAGACATGGAAATGACTCCAACAGGAACTTAGGTCTGAAATTTATGATTGATTATCCTAGGAACCTAGGTCTGAAATTTGTAATAATGATTGAAAATATTAAAGGTATGTTTTAAATAAAAACAGTAGATATAAATCCTAAAGATGGCTAAAACATATGGTTGAGATCCCTTAGACCGGGAGAGACCTTATACCATGCATGGGATAAGTCCTCCATTGTTCTGTTAATGTTCCTATGATTGCAGCTATTTATATGCAATAAAATATTCAACAACAAAAATAACATAATTAAATAAGAGTTTAGTTTTACAAGATGAAATAATATATATTATCATTATTAGAATATGTTACAAATAAGTCAAATGATAACTAGAAAGGCTAGGTTCCGGTTTATTATAATAATAGAGCCTTTTGTTTCAGAGCTTTTTGGTTTCTTTCTGTTTTGGAATTCATTTTAAAAATCGTTTTATATAATGTCTCGCAACTCAGTGTGCCTTTCAGCTCCCTCCATTGTGTTCTGTCTTCTGCCACTCTAGTCCAGTAAGGCCCCAAGGTAAGGCAGATGTCGTCCTTCTAGTGCGTGATTGGGCAGCCCTGTCTTCTTGCCCCATCCCTTGGGTACCAAAGTTTCACCTGTTATGACCACTTGCTTTTTCTGCATATTAGTATGTGGCCACTCTAACTCCATTTCAGGTAGTCAATATGCCTCATTATATCTGTTACTTTGGCAGTCTGTCTTATTGCTGAGTGTCTGATTTTGTCCTTCAGTCTAACTCCAAGCATACTTCACTCCATGGCCTTTTGACATTTAGCTAGCTTTTCTCTATGTATGTCCGTTAAAGCCCAAGTTTCGCATCCTCATGGTGGGAAGGATGCAGGTGTTGAAAGTTTTATTTTTTATTTTAGGTTCAGGTTTATCAATATTTAATTTAAGCCATTTCGACTCAATAAGAAGTCAAATATGTTTTTATCAAATTCTAAATTTGTTCTTTATCATAGCTTGGTGATTTGATCTATAATGTTGCAGTTAATCAATAAGAACGAACACAAAAACATCAAACTATACTTACACTGTAAAGAAATTCCACTGATCATCATCCACATCAATAAACGAGGCTGCATCCACATACCACAGGAGGAAGGTCTGCAGACGTTCATGGAAGGCCAAAAACCCAGGTGTCGATATTTCACTAAAGTAGACTTCAAACATGCGCCTGTCTCCACCATCTTCTGGTGTGACTGTGAAAGCATGGACAAGACGTCCATGTGGGGTGAATGACCTGTCTTTATCTACAACTGAGATGAAATGATCCAGGTTGGTAATAAACCCTGGAGCTAGGACCTTCTTCAGGGCTCCTTCTACATCATCTGCTTTCATCCCATCAGATTTACTTGGCTCAATCTGTAAACAACAGTTTTATCTATATTATAGATCAATGAACTTTCAAATAATTAGTATCAAATATCTGTGCTCCTTTCTATTTCCAATTTTTTATAGGTATTTCATTTTATTACTTATTAAAGTATAATAAGAAATATGCAAGGCTAAATAATTAATATTAATACCTACATATAGAAAAAATTGAGATTAGTCAATAACCTCTTGATAAATCAAATACTATTATATTAAACAAGGAGTACCTTATCAGTATATTCTATGCCAAGATATGTTTGCAAGCTGGCTGCGCTATAGTAAAGTCTGATGTGCAGGTCTGTGTACCCAAATATGTTCTCATTTTCTCCAAAAACTTGATGACACATCTCAGGACCAAAACTAGTGTCATCATTTTCTATATCCTGGACACTCCTCACTGCAATAAAGTTATACAGAATAGCAATGTTACTTTTAGTGAAATAGAATAGAACTTTGTTTACTCAATTATGTGAGATTCAAGTTTGTCGGAGCCTGTATGACAACCCTGATTGTAGGTAGATACATGCCTACTTTATACATATACATAGTGATATATTTGAGCTTTCACTCACCCAACTTAAATTCCAAGACTTCATTTCCATCAACAACTAAATGGCACAACGCGTCAGTCATCTTTCTATAAATTATTTATAAATTCTCATTACAATCAACTGGAATTGTTATATTCCCGCGCAAAATGTTTTACGTCAATGAAAGAATAATGTGATTTTGATCAAGCAAAATAGAATAAACTAAACACTAATGACGAAAAAGGCAACAAGCTTTTTACAGTAATGAAAACAAGTGCATTATAAGAAAAATATTGAAGAAACAACAATTTAATTCTTGAAACGAAAATTCGCAATGGACAGCTTCGCAAGCAAGATCAAAAGAAAACGAAAATTGAATGAATAAACTATTTTACACTGCTGACATTAACAGCTGTCCTGCCTGTCAAACGAAATGGAATGAACAAAATATTCATTCTTTCAAAAGTGCGTTTTCTGAAACGCGGAGTCACCTAAACGTATGTTTTTGTATGGGAAAACCATTCGTTTAGTGACTCCGCGTGTTAGAAATCGCACTTCAAGTTGCGTACACACCGGGCCGAACTGAACGCCGGCGGGCATTTTACCACTAGCCGGCACGGCAGCAGCACCGGCGCTGCCGGGCCGTGGCCTCGAATTTCCACTTGCTCGGCGGCGGCCGATGTTCCATAACCCTCCTTCTGGTGCAGTCGGGTAAAAATACGTCCCTCCTCCTCCCTAGTTGGCCATTCCATTCTACAATTTGGAAGCTTATATTTTTGCCAGTAATGCCAGTATCTATTACCTCCACCGTCCATAAAATTCTTATATAGCCACAGATTAAATATTTTTATAGCTGCAACACTGGTTTAATTTATGTGACGTCATTATGGCCTGGTTGGGTTAGGTTTGCTTGGAAATTTTTGTTAAAATCTTGTTTATTGTATGTTGTGCTACTTATTTTAGATTAGTAATATAAATACCTCATAGAGTAGCAGTAATCCTGGTGCCAAGAAGTGTTTGTTTCGACGACATTTTCTGGCGAAAATGAATCGCCATGAAGGTGGGTAATGATAATCAAAATTCGTTCGATGCTTTTGTCACAGTGAATTATTTGCGACAACAGTGTAATTTTAATGATGAACACGAAATAATGCTGCGTTGAATCGATTTAATTGAAAAGATTTATAATTTTCGTTATATTGCCGTAAACTGATTGTATTTTGTATTGACATCTTTTTAGGAGTCAGCTGTGATTCTTGTTTGAAAAATAACTTTAGAGGACGGAGATACAAATGTTTGATTTGCATCGACTATGATTTGTGTGCTGCATGCTATGAATCCGGCGCCACCACTAATCAACATACAACAGAACACCCTATGCAATGTATTCTCTCAAGGAGTGACTTTGGTAAGGCATCATTACTCTTCTCCCACCTTTCCCCTTGCCCTAGTTTCTTTGTAGCTTGTTATTCGTGTAAATAGTCACCAATAATCTTGGATATTCTGCAACTAGCGATGCATCCGATACCGATACCGATATATCGGCGATACTTCGGGTTAGCCGATATATCGGTATCGACGATATTTTTATGACCGATTCAACGATACTTGTTTTTTTTAAATCGCCTTTCTCCGCAAAACTTAAGATTACTTTGTTTTTTAAATAAAAATGTTATGAATGTTAATTACTAAAATTTATAATAATTATCTAATATCGACCTATGTAATTACTTTTCATATTAATAAAAAAATAATCCGACTGGTGATTTATTTTTTTATCTTCATGTTTGATTCAATTAACGTATCGGTATCGGTATCACCGATATTTGTATAAGAGTATCGGTATCGTATCGGCGAAAAGGCGTATCGATGCAACCCTATCTACAACATTTACATTAGTTGTGAAATATCAATAAAATTAAATTTTGAATATATGAAAATATATTCAGTTATATTTTCATGTATTCAAATTTCAGTATTCATCACTTGTATGGCACAAACACTTAATACTTGTACTTAATTTAACATGTTCATCGCCGGCTATAATTTTCAATATTGTTCAAATTATTAAATTGACTTATGTGATTGCTTTTTGTCTTAATTATAAATATATATAAGTTTTGTTGTAAAATATCTTTATTTGCCTTTTTATGGCTTTTTTGTTAGTGCCGGTCATTTCAACCCCTGCGTGGCCTAAATGGAACAATCATCACATTTAGGCCACGCCGGTCATAATGCTAGGCAGAATATTGACCTCTTTACATTGCGATCGTATTTTACCTAAAACTGTCACGGCTAATGCGCACAGGCGATTTAATATAAATTCAAAGTGAAAATTTATCATTTTGTCACTAGAACATTATAACCATAAAATTTTGTACATTTTGACCTTTATACAATGGAATCATTGGACGTTTAGTCATAAGAACAGCTATATCACGGAAGGTACACCTCTACCCCTCACGTTGACTTATAAAAGTACTAGTACTTATTACACTCTGTGCCAACAAGGAGTTTACGCCATTTCGCTGATTTTCTCTCTGGATCTGCTAATTAGTTACTCATTGTGATTATTTACTAGTAAAATATTGTTTTTCTTGCGAAAATGGACTTGTTTGTAGATTTTACTCTCAAAAAAAAAACGTTTCCTTGTATTGCACTGTGTGTCCTGGCAAATAATGTTTTAATAAATGCCACTAATGTTATATATACATTTACGCTACAAGTTAATTCTGTGTTAAAATTTTATGAAAAGATCACTATGAGTAGTTTATGATATTATGACAAGATACTTACATTTTTTTGATATTGAATTGGCAGTTATAACATTAACATTACTTTTGTTTAATTTTAT
This sequence comes from Acrobasis suavella, assembly GCA_943193695.1. NCBI lineage: Eukaryota > Metazoa > Arthropoda > Insecta > Lepidoptera > Pyralidae > Acrobasis > Acrobasis suavella. The sequence continues at coordinate 41,512,213 of OW971928.1, forward strand.
ATCTTATAACCTTTAATTTGAACTTTAATTAAAGGTTTCCATTTCGTATCTGAAAATTTTTCTTGTTATTTCTTTTCTAAGTCCAAAAAGTAGGTAAGCCAAGAAAAATCCTAAAAACCAACTAGTAATACAAGTTCACTAGGGCCACCAGGCCATGTTATATGATAAAAATCGTAGCGTCGGCCACTGCAGTGTATACGGGCATTGGAAAGTCGTCATGTCGTGCCCGTCATTTTTACCCCCCCACGGCCTCAACAGGTGGACATGGTGCCGGTCATTTTGACCCACCATGGCGATGAACGTGTTAACAGGTTCTTATGCTATTAGATCTACATGTACAAATTATAAGTGTGGGCTGCTGTTTATTTTCCTTATAAGTACTATCCAATTATTTATAATGTAAATGTTGTAGAATATCCAAGCCTATCGTGACTATTTACACGAATACCAAGCTACAAAGAAAATATATTTAGTTACATTTTCATATATTTAATTTTCAGTATTTTAACCACTTGTATGCCACAAACATTTGAATACCAGACACAACAATAGTCAAATGTGAACAAAATTTACTATTAAGTTACTTATCCAATCAATATTATTATGAACAAACAATATTAACCCGTCAACAACCGCAATTTTGCAAACCCATAGTTATCTATTGTTCTCTCGGTCTGACCCGACTGTCTGGAAGCTGACGGGTTAAAAAAGCAAAAATTGTATGAATGTTTGTTCCGCTTTCATGGCAAAACAGCAGAACGGATTGGAATGGAATTTGGAGTGAAGATAGCTTATTAGATTAAACAGGATAGTTTTTATCCCAGGAAAATGCTTGATTCCAGTATGTGTTAGTACAACTGCATTAAAATTGCCTATCCCTATCCCTGTATTTTCTTTTTTGCACAGACATGCTATACTTATATGCAATCATGCCTATATTCCTAATGGGGGAAGGAGTATTTTGGGTCCTGCGGCTCTAAGCAAACAAAGCCTAGGGCCACAAGACCCAAAGGAGACTCTTAGTGTGATGGTAGGTTAGGAGAAGATGGAAAAGTAATCAATATAGTGATGGGTTGCTAGCCACATCGCCTATTAACTTGATAAATATTTATGGATTAATGAAAATCCCCATTCATGCTATGACCTTCATTTTTTATTTATAAGTCTGTCTAACTAATGTAGCAATAATAAATTGTAATTAAAAATTAATGTATCATATATGATAGATCTGTACTATGGCGGCGAGGCCTTGGCCCTTGAACAGCCTCAAGCATATACTTGCCCATACTGCAACCGCATGGGGTTCACTGACACAGCTCTCATGGAACATGTCACTGCGGAGCATGCCGACACTACCCTGGCCGTAAGTTTTAACTAGTTTTAGAAATTTGTATAGATTCTTTTTACTTAACATAGACGTATACTGGAACTAAAGTAGAGGGATGCCAAAAAAGATGTTAACCAGGATATAGCTATTAAGGCTGCCATCAGGCAGACTGCATCGCAGCAACCGCACGTGTCGACATATACAACTGCATGCAGTTGTACGTTCGACTTTTTTCAGTCATGGTATCAACTTCACGCAGTCGGCTGCAGTCGTGTGAAGGGGGGTTATGCGATGCAGTCCGTCTGACGGCAGCCACTATAGATAACGGTTGAGATGACGAAGGATACCCACCCCACCTAGAGTGGGATAAGGGAATGAAGATGAAGGTTTTTTTTTTTAACTGGTTACAATAAAGCCATATGTATGAATTGGAAAGGAACTTTCAATCAAATTTTATTTATAAATAATAAGGTCACATAAATGTTGGACTTAGAATTTATTTTGCAAAATCTTCATGTATTTTTGAGCTCAAAACGTAACAAATGCTCGAGCCAAGGGCTTATCACATGACATACTTATAATCAAGTTTTATAGTGAAAGTTATAAGGCTTTCTTGTTATTTTTTTTTTAAATATTAACTTGCACTTGACAAGTAAAGAGTGACCAAAGAATTATGAGGAGATGGTATTGCAGCCTTAGACACTGTCTACTCATGTAGGGTTAGAGAAATGATAGTGTATCTACTATATCTACGTATAGAAGTTCATAAAGCTTTGGATTTATAAGCATATATACATATATCACTTTAAATAGTTGTAATGTTTTCTTTTTCCTAGGTGGTCTGCCCCGTTTGCGCCTCAATGCCCGGAGGGGAACCAAATTTCGTGACTGATGACTTTGCCGGTCATCTCACTCTGGAACACCGGACTGGTCCCAGAGATTTAATATCGTTTCTCATATCCTTTTCATATGACAACTTATATCACATGTTCACACTCTACTCATTTGCAACTTTTTTATTGCAGTGCAAACAAATCTTAAAGCTTGATGTTTATGTAGAGTAAAGGGTGATAGCTAAAACACAACTAGAAAATAAATCTAGAAGATGATCTTATTCATATGCAAACACATAGTACATTATATAGTATTTGGTTTATACTTATGCACCTAAAGACAACAAACCAAGTACCAACCTACTGATGTTAAATACTTAACAGTATTTTAATATTTCCATAAAGTTAGCTCACTGACTGTCATCTAGTGACAACAGTCATTTTTACACACTTGCAATGCTCCTCATGTTTTTCGTCATCGGAAGTAAGTAGTGGTCGAAGAAAATGACCACACATGAGTTCGATTATACTTATTACAAACTGGGAGGGAGGTCACGACAAATTTGTTAACAATAACGTAAATAGCTGACCCTGGTTTCACAGATTGAAGAGCGCCTTTCTGATGCTAAATATGCCGGTCTGCCTGCGTGAACTTTGTGTATGGTGCCTGAAAAGTTGGTTATCGTGACCAAAAAAAAAGATAAATGGCTGATAATAGTACGGTCAATAAGTACTAGTTGTACTTATATAATTTGCTTAACCATAGAAAACTGAACATTCGTCAGGATGACTATGAAAGCCCTTGCAAAATTCGAGTTCACATACCTCCGCGCATACCCTGCTCGCACGTCTTTGTCTACCTTTCTAATTAGAGCAAAAATTACAATAATATATTGTGCTATAAAGATAGATAGTCTTGCATACTAAAAAAAATATTAACTTTTAAAAACGGCTATTTTTATTGAAAAGGCTTTCTATAAGATGTCGTTTATATAAAGCTGAGTATTATTTTTATATTTTAGTAATTGAGTTTAAAATATCGATAGGTGTCACTGGCTGAAAGCAGAATTTGATGTTATTAAAAATTTGTATTACTCTGATAAACGTGCAGAATTGACTTCTGAGGTGATGACTATTTGGACGTTGAAATGCATTACGATACCAGCATTGGTTCTGATTCTGAAAATGATTTTATACCGCCAAGTAAAATGATTAAATGTCGCCAAGTAAATGCCGCTGATGATTTCGAAACAACAAACATGGAAGAAAACATACCACATAGTTCAGGTAGCATAGGGCAAGTGCTCTAACAAATCTTCGATGTTAATCCGGCAGAACTTATCATAAATGATCATCTGCATCTAGGTTACACCTGATTAAGTTTTAATATATATTATTATATAATTTTATACATCACGAATAACATTAAAACAATTAACAAACAGCATCACGACGTGTTTTGTTTTAAACTAGTCTAACCATGTCATGGAGCCATGGTTGCGGTAACGGTTTCGGACGGTAACTTTAAGACGTGACACCAAGGTCATAATAGAAGATATTCTTGGTGAATCATTTGAAGAATATGCTTAATTTCCTACTGCATTAAATACTATAAAACATTTTTACTAACGGACAACGTTAAAATTGCTAAGAATGATCAAATGTTGATGCCTTAGACGTAAACATACGCTTTGTGGAACCCTGTAATGTTTGTAATAGGTATCAAGAATTATTCAAATAATATTATTTCTCTTGTTATTTATTCATAATGAGTACAACTAGTACTTACTGACCGTACTATTATCAGCAATTTACCTTATCATTTTTATTATGTGTTTGGTTATAATTCAGCATCTTTGACCGGGTGTTGCCCCATAACGCAACCGAAATTTTATTCAGTTTTTACGAAAATCATATAAGTACAACTAGTACTTACTGACCGTACTATTATCAGCAATTTACCTTATTATTTTTATTATGTGTTTGGTTATATTTCAGCATCTTTGACCGGGTGTTGCCCCATAACGCAACCGAAATTTTATTCAGATTTTACGAAAATCATATAAGTACAACTAGTACTTACTGACCGTACTATTATCAGCAATTTACCTTATCATTTTTATTATGTGTTTGGTTATAATTCAGCATCTTTGACCGGGTGTTGCCACATAACGCAACCGAAATTTTATTCAGTTTTTACGAAAATCATATAAGTACAACTAGTACTTACTGGCCGTACTATTTTCAGCCATTTAATTTATCATTTTTATTATTATTTTGGTTACTATATAGCATCTTTGACCTGAGGCGCGTTGCTTCATAACGCAACCGAATTTTTGGTCAACATTTACCTAAATCATATGAGTACAAGTCGTACTTACTGGCAGTACTATTTTATCAGAGATTAACCTTATCATTTTTATTATTTTTTTGGTTACAATATGACATTCTTGACCGGGCGTTGCTTCATAACACAACCGAATTTTTGGTTGGTTTTTACGCACTTCATATGAGTACAACTAGTACTCACTGACTGTACCTTTGTCAGCCATTTACTTTATCATTTTTTTTTTTGGTCACCATAACCAACTTTTCAGGTGCCATAAGTAACGCAACCACTTCACGCAAGCAGACCGACATATTGAGCATCAGAGAGGTGCTCTTCAATCTGTAAAACCAGAGTCAGCCATTTACGTTATCGTTACCAAATTTGTCGTGACCTCCTAATCTAGTAGATATAATTTTGCGGTATTTTCAAAAGCAACTAAAGTTAATTTTTAACCGTCTTCTAAAAAGGAGAATGTTACCAATTCAAATACATATATGTTTTATATATGTATGTTCCCCGATTGGTCGAAGACGCCTGGACAAATTTGTTTTTTTTTTTTGTTAAGGGCTAATTTGTTAGATAAGAGAATTTGTCCGGATGCTCCCATAGAAATTTTATCAAATCGATTGTGTAGTTTGGAGCTGAAGTTGGTTTTTAGTTTTGAAAAAGTATTAATCAATATTTTCTTAACTACCATGCACGATGAGCCAAGTGGTATCCGGCATGGGGGCGTGCGCCGCATACCGCACTCCGGCCGCGGCGTTAGTCGCGCGCGACGCACCAACATGCAATTCAGGTGACGTGTTTTCTACTTAATGCTGCCAAATCTAAGTTTTAAAAAATTGTTTCCCATAGAAATTCTGATCAGCTGATCATTCAACTTGTATAGTACTATATTGTGCTACAAGGGGTACGAAGAAACATGTTTTTTTTTTGTTGTCCCATACATGTAAAGTGGGAGCCATTTTTTTTCTCGATATATATTAGACCGTCGTCCGAACCTCGTTTTTTTGACCCATCGTATTTTCTTGGGAGACTATAATATTAATACGCGTACAAGATAGGTGACCATAAATATCGACGTCTGCCGAGCGTCTATTATGTGCGAGCGAATATTATATATACTTATACGCCTGTCTTGTACGCGTATTAATATTATAGTCTCCCAAGAAAGTACGATGGGTCAGAAAAACGAGGTTCGGACGACGGTCTATATTCATCGAGTGCTGTACCGTTGAATGTCTTTTAAATATACATATTGCAAACTTGTGAACAACATTTTTCGATTTAGAGATCCGTTTCTGACATATTTGGTTTTATAGTGCATTTTTTTTAATAGTCAAGCAAGTGTCGTCACCTTCCCCCCACCCTCTATCTACTAAACGATTGTATATAACACGTAAAAAAATACAAGGCAGCAGATATATAACAAAGTTTAAAGGAAAACTACATATAACTATGGATAATTAGTGGCGTCTTCACTTTTATCCAAGAATGTATAAACCACTTCATTACCAATATTTTGCGTTATAAGTTTTGCATTAATCGCTGCGCATTGTTCATTTTTTGATAACAATATGGCACATTCACAAAATCATGAATTTTCCTGGTATGTTATGGAGGAAACAACTTTGCCAAGTTTCACGGGAAGACTCATCTGACCATTATCTTCAAGAAAGAGACCTCCCCCAACTTTAAATAATATTCTTGAAAACTCTTGGGCATGAGAACTACCGCCAAGCTGGGCTCTCATATTAATTTTCAAGCTGAGCTTTTGCATTTGAGGCCAGAAATAAGACTGTTTTAATGAGGAGTGAATCTCATATGTCCTAGACTTAGAGCCCCGACTTACACCGTAGTAACTTTGAAATGAGTGATAGTGATTAGTGGATCATATTCTTTTAAGTCCGTGAGAAAAAAATGTATACTGTATTTTTAGGTAATCCAAATGATTGGGCAAAAAGATTTTTTAGTTATCATGCCTATTTTAATGTGGTTTTTATTAAAAACCGGCCAAGTGCGAGTCAGACTCGCAAACGAAGGGTGCATTACCATTGTCTATAAAAAAATACGTTTGTTGTATGAAGGCCCCCCGTCAATATTTATTTTATATTAATTATTTATTTTTTATGCGAATATATAACCAAATATTTCAAGTAGCTACCTATTCCCGTTATTAATATCGAGCAAATAACGGCAATAAATCACGTTTGCTGTATGGGAGCCCCGTTAAATATTAATTTTATTTTGTTTTTAGTATTTGTTGTTACAGCGGAAACACAAATTCATCATATGTGAAAATTTCAACTGTCTAGCTATTACGGTTCATGAGATACAGCGTGGTGACAGACAGACGGAAGGACAGCAGTTTAAAAATGAATTTGATCGGGAATTTTAAATTTCGTTGGCAACCACGAAGAATTTCTATTAGCATTTTTGCCTCCTACTAATACCTGACGGGTTGGAGAGGTCTCATTGATATTGAGGAGAGAGTAGGCCAAGTCATCTGGCTGCTCTGGCCAAGTATGGCTCTGGTAGTACAAGAGGGTCGTGCTCCTGCAGTGGAGACAAAAAGACCTGATGATGATGACTAATACCTGCGCCATTGACGCCATTTTGTTTTAACTCACGTCCCGGGGACGTGACGTCCCCTATATTCATCAATGTTGATGACGATATGTATTGCAAATTAAAAAAAATACGACGCCTGTGCCTGTTATTTTAAAACAAAATTTTGCTGGACTGATAACACTATTTTTATATTACTGACAAGATTCTACATAGATAATAGTACGTAGATCAGTAGGTATTTTACTTTAGACGTTCTTTAATTGCAGACGTTCTGAAAAAAGGTGAAGTAAGAAGTACTTATAACCGGAGAGCATGTATGAAAAGAGTAATGAGTGTTGACGAAGCAAAATAGGTTTGCAAGGATCGTAGCAAGTGGAAATCTATAGTCTCTGCCTACCCCCATGGGAAACAGGCGTGAAAATATGTATGTATGTTTGTACGTTCTTCAACCATTGAAGCTCTTAGCTGATAGTAGAGAAAGATCTTTCCGCTGCCGCAACACTAACAGGTAGTGTAGCCATAATACATCTTATATAGATCAAAAATATAAGGATACATTTCAATATTGCAATTGAAAATAAGGTCAGAAATCATCTGCAGTATTTCCTGACTCCGCTGCCACTTCACCATCCACAGAGAAATGGCATCGGAGTCAGGATGGATCCAGCCCAGGGGGCGGCATCCGCCCTTGTCAAGGCGAGAACAGGGGAGAGATGCGTGGACGGGGAACGGGGACGCGTATTACGCGGGACCTTGATGGACCTTGGACATGGGAAGATTCCGTTCTGTATGTAATACTTATGCAATATGTAACAAAAACCCTGTCCGATCCTTGAAGGAGCAACTCAGACCGTCAATATGAACATCTTTTCCTTTGGGACCAATGCTTGTAACTCGAAAAAAAAAAATCGTCATTTTCATATTGCCGAACACTTTTGTATGAAAATTTCTTTTTTTAAAAATTGTTTTAAGCATTTGTCCCATAGGAAATGTGGTTCATATAGACGGTCTGAGTTGCTCCTACAAGGATTGGACAGGGTTTTTGTTACATATTGTATAAATGGTGCGTCATTACAGTACGAGCGGCGGAATCGCGTCGCTGTCGCCGTCGTCGCGCGACGCCGTGGTGGACCCGATCGCGGAGCTGCTGTCCCAGCTGTCGGGCGTGCGGCGCGGGCCCGGCCAGCCAGGCACGCCCAGCCAGCTGCAGCAGCTGCAGATGCAGCTGCAACTCGAGCGCCAGCAGGCCACGGTCAGTGACTTAATGCAGGGCCGTGTCATCCATAAGGCGGATTAGGCAACTGCCTAGGGGCCCCGCATAGACTAGGGGCCCTGTGCGCACAAAAAAAACGTTTTTTTTTTATAAAATTTGCATACTTCCTCTATAATTATATTATTCCTTTTTTTCTACGCATGTTATCAGTTGATGAAATAATTTATAGTAGTAGAACTAAACCAAGTTATTATAAAAAACAAAACCCCGATTGTTGCAATATCACTGACACATTGAAGAAACAGGATACCAAATTTATAGTCAATCTGATCGGCTCGACTTTTGTTATAGACAAAAAGGTATTATAAAAAGTAAGAAAAGGGTAAAACAAAGGGGCCCCGAGAATGGCATTGCCTAGGGGCCATGATAGAGTTAATCCGGCCCTAACGAAATGGACGTGGCATCAGTCACTTGGATGAATGCTAGTTTGCATGCATCTAGAATATTCGGATTTGCCGCTTTTGAGAAGCAATAATTTGCTGACTAAAATTATGTTTTCTCTTCCTACCCATTCTTATCGAGTGTGTTAGGGACACTGGTGTCAGGTTTTTTTCAAATTGTCTTACTGACGCCATCCTAGTAAGGATTGAACTCTTCTCAGGATGAATTGGTGAAAAAATCGTTCATTTAGAGACTCAGCGTTTCAAAATTTGCCATTATTGATGTAAATATAAATAAAATAAAAAACCTGTCTCATTTCGTCCCATTGATCATTGGTTCGGCTATGTACCCCGCCCACTGCCACATGATTTGTATCACTTGATAATTGTATTTTTTTTATTTTGATTTCATAATATAAGATTACATACAACTAAGATTACTGCCGCTTCCTAAGCGCAAGTACAGAAAAAGCGGTAAACACACTGTACTGCAGCATTTTTGACAAAAAACGTCAACTTACAATTATATGGATAATCGTAATTATAGTTTTAATCGTAAATTATACTTATTGACGTGTAAAAGTGCCTGTAAAGGTCTAATTACTGAATAAACATTTGAATCTTTGAATTTGATATTAACATTAGATGTCAAATTTGAAATTGATGTCAATTTGTAAATAAAGTACTTAACTGTAAAGGGGGGCTACCTGAATTCGGAGGCCCCCGTTTGAATAAAATCATTTAAAAGGAAACGAAGATATAATTAAAAATTTTATCTTGAGCGACTGGTCACCGCTAGGTAACCCTTTAAACTATTTTATGAATATTTTATGAACTACTGTTTACAATTTAAAGTGAGAACGTGAAGCTTTTCTACGCACATACGCCAAAAGTGGCCGTTTTTCGCAATTGTGCGTAGAAAAGCTTCACGTTCTCACTTTAAACTGTAAACAGTTGTTTATAAAATAGTTTGAAGGGTTATCTAGAGCCTGATCAAGACAAAATTTTAAATGATGTCTCCGTTTCCTATCAAATGATTTATTTTAAATGGGGGCTGCACTGGAATATTCAAGTATCCCCTTAAATAAAGCTATCCTCTTGGCTTTGCCGTAGTCGGGTAAAAATTTGCACCATTTGTATGTACGTTAGGCGGCGCGACAGCAGCTGGAGCGCCTGCCGCGGCGCGGCGCGGCTTCGTCGTCTGCAGCGGGCGGCGCTACGGGTGCGGTGCCGCAGCCGCAGCCCGCGCCCGCCGCCGCTCCCGCGCAGACCAGCGAACAGGACTCTGCCTTTCTGCTCGCCGGCTTCCTAGGTGAGTCTCCTATCAATACATGTTAAGCCTGGTTTACATGTTCACTAATGACAAGTGCGAGTGACGCGCGGCATGATGGGCGCGGTGCCGCCGCCGCTCCCGCGCAGACTAGCGAACAGGACTCCGCCTTCCTGCTCGCCGGCTTCCTAGGTGAGTCACCATCGACACATGTTTAGCCTTGTTTACATATTCACAAGTGACAAGTGCGAGTGACGCGCGGCATGATGGGCGCGGTGCCGCCGCCGCTCCCGCGCAGACCAGCGAAAAAGACTCCGCCTTCCTGCTCGCCGGCTTCCTAGGTGAGTCACTATCAATACATGTTAAGCCTGGTTTACATATTCACAAGTATCAAGTGCGAGTGACGCGCGGCATGATGGGCGCGGTAACGCCGCCGCGCCCGCGCTGTCCAGCGAACAGGACTCCGCCTTCCTGCTCGCCGGCTTCCTAAGTGAGTCACCATCGACACATGTTTAGCCTGGTTTACATATTCACAAGTGACAAGTGCGAGTGACGCGCGGCGTGGTGGGCGAACGGAGACATGAATTTTTCGGGGCCCAGTGCTGCCCCCATTTGAAATAAATCATTTAAACGGAGATATCATTTGAAATTTTGTTATGATCAGACCCTAGATAACCCTTCAAACTTTTTTATGAACTACTGTTTATAGTGAGAACGTGAAGCTTTTCTACGCACATAGCCAAAAGTGGCCGTTTTTCGCTAATGTGCATAGAAAAGCTTCACGTTTTTACGTTAAATTGTAAACAGTAGTTTCAAGACAAAATTTAAAATGATATCTTAGTTTTCTTCCAAATTTTTTATTTCTAAATCCGAAAAAATTATTTATATTAAGCTTGGTTCACATATTCGCAAATGACAAAAGCGAGTACATAATAAGTGGCAAGTAAACAATAACGAGTGACAAGTGGGTGTTCACACGCACTGACAAGTAGATGTGCAATACTGCTATTCACTTGTCAGTGCCAGTTCACACGCACCTGCCACTTGTCACTATGTAAACAGGGCTTTAGTCTGAGAAAAAAAAACTAGACATAAAAGTTTTCAACATATACGAGACTGTAGAAAATGGCATGAAAATTATTAGGGTTGCATCGATACACCTTTTCGCCGATACGATACCAATACCGATACTCTTATACAATAAATATCGGCGATACCGATACCGATACGTTAATTGAATCAAACATGAAGATAAATAAATCACCAGTCGGATTTTACTTTATAAATATTAAAAGTAGTTACATAGGTCGATATAAGATAATTATTATAAATTTTAGTAATTAAAATTAACATTAATAAGATTTTTATTTAAAAACAAAGTAATCTTAAGTTTTGCGGAGAAAGGCGATTTAAAAAAAAAGTGTCGTTGAATCGGCATAAAAATATCGTCGATACCGATATGTCGGCTAACCCGAAATATCGCCGATATATCGGTATCGGTATCGGTATCGGATGCATCGCTAAAAATTATGTACATACATATATGCGATCGACAGACATGCGTCAGTTCCTCTAGAAAGTAGATTTTGGACGGACTTGAGGGTCTCGTCTTTTCACCGTTATGTTACATTCTACTGCCAACGCCTATCGCAAGCCACGTTTATAATTCGCTACTTTCCAACAAGTCAAATAGCGCTTTTAATATCAGTTTGCAATAATAAATCTAAAATCACTTCGAAAATAGTGATTATGACAAGTGACAATAACACTTCTGAGGTTTTATTTTCTTAATAGTACCAAATAGTTTTTTATTTTTGACCCAGGGAAGTACTCAATACGCATGAGGAATGGAAAAATGTTTTAGCCCATAGCCGTTAGATGATTGAAAAAAAATTGTACAGGTATTTTTTCTTTATTCTGAAAAACAAAAAATGACAAAGATACAGCGCATTATTTTTAGATAATCTAAATTTAATTAGGTCATTAAAACTTGAAAAGTTTTGTTGACCTAATTCTCGATACACACACACACACACATAAACAATAAAAAAACATGTCTAAAATATCTTATACATAATTATATTGAAAGTTAAAACACTTTTGTACAATTGAGACACATTTTTTTAATAATCTTTAAAAATATTTGATTGTGCGAGCTAGACAGCCAATCAAATGTGAAATGCCTCTTAATATGGGCTGGGAATGATGATACAAACAATAAAAAAACATGTTTAAAATATCTAACATATAATTATATTAAATGTTAAAACACTTTTCTACAAATGAGACACATTTTTTTAATAATCTTTAAAAATGTTTGATTGTGCGAGCGAGACCGCCAACCAAATGTGAAATGCCTCTTAATGTGGGCTGGGAATGATGATACAAACAATAAAAAAACATGTTTAAAATATCTAACATATAATTATATTAAATGTTAAAACACTTTTCTACAAATGAGACACATTTTTTTAATAATCTTTAAAAATGTTTGATTGTGCGAGCGAGACCGCCAACCAAATGTGAAATGCCTCTTAATGTGGGCTGGGAATGATGATACAAACGATAAAAAAACATTTTTAAAATATCTAATATATAATTAAATTGAATGTTAAAACACTTTTCTACAAAAGAGACACATTTTTTTAATAATCTTTAAAATTTTTTGATTGTGCGAGCGGGACAGCCAACCAAATGTGAAATGCGTCTTAATATGCCGTCAGGAGTAACAAACAGCCGTGCGCCCGAAGAGGCCGAGTCCCGGGCGGCGCTGCTGCGTGGGCTGATGCTGGCGTCGCTGGGGCGGCCGCCGCCCGCCAGCGCGCCGCCGCCCGCGCCGCCCGCGCCGCTGCCCGCGCCGCCCGCCGCCGCGCACCTCCCCGCGCCCGCTCCGCCCGCGCCGCTGCGGGCCAAGCCGCAGTCGCGCACCAAAGTACGTCTATAGCCTTTACCACGGAATAAGTACTAGTACACACGTACAGAAGTCTCACTCAGATAAGAAATTCAAATAAAATATATCTACTTACCCCCTTATTCATTCAAATTGACAACCGTTTGCTTAACATAGTTTAAATATTTTTTGTCCGGTTTTTTTATTGTAAAACTAGCTTTAACCCGCGATTTCGTCCGCGTAGAAGTCGAAAATGGTTCTAATAGAATTTTTAATTGTTTTTTTACGTTATTAATGTTGTGATAACATATGAATTATTATGTTAAAATGTTTGAATAATTATAAAATATAACATTTTTGTTATAACGTAGGGATTGAAAGGCCTAGCAGACCCGGCGAACCTCCCTCTCCCTCTTCCCCTCTCGTTTCCTTCCCGTTCCCGTCATTTGCTAGACCAAGAGAGAGCGACGGAACGCTTCAAAATGGTCAAACTAATCTTGTTTATCCATACAAACTTAAGACTCCCATTTCAACACCATAGGGGTTGTATTTTGAAAAATCCTGAAATACATACTTACTCATTTACCTTCAGGAGTACTGCTGCGAAGTTTTGAATAAATGGCCTCTAATCTTGTCTCTCCATACAAACTTTGGACTCCCATTTCACCCCCTTAGGGGTTGTATTTTGAAAAATCCTAAAATACATACTTACTCATTTACCGTCAGGAGTACTGCTGCGAAGTTTTGAATAAATGGTCTAACTAATCTTGTCTCTCCATACAAACTTTGGATCCCCGTTCACCCCCTTAGGGGGTGAGTTTTAAAAAATCCTTTCTTAGTACACCCCTAGACCACATAAGAAACCTGTGTGCAAAATCTGGAGTCTCTAGACCCTGCGGTTTCAGCTGTGCGTTGATCGATCAGTCTCTATCTATCTATGTCAGCCAGTCAGTTTCTTCTTTTATATATATATATATAGATATTGAAATGAGGGAAAGAGACAGAACATGATTTAACTCAAATAGGTATAGCAAGCGGTTGATAATTTTTATGAATATACGGGTTAATGTGGTTAGCGCTATGGTTTAATTTAGCTCGCGTCAGAATTCATCACCTCGTCGTTTAGATACTTAGACATCCATTGCAGGCCAATTTCATTCTTATTACTCTGGACTAACGATTCATGTAACTGACTTTTACCCTCCGGAGTGGTCGCCACACGTATAGTAACAATGTAGGTATACTTAAATGGGGAGTTACACAAGCCTGCCTTTACTAAGAGGACACAAACAACAAGACCTTCAATGGGAAATTTAATTAAGGACAGGAATGAGGGATATTGGTATAATTTACCTATTAATATTGCGAGCTTGCTCTTATTGGAAGCGTTAAGTGGAGTAGCCTGCATTGATCTTTCCATTTTGTTACCTTTTTCTTTGTACATAAAAGTCTCTTACTTGTATTCATTGGAAAAACAATCAACAGGAGGTAGACATGATTGGTCATACCTACTTTTAAAATATAAATTGTAAAGTGCAATATTGTTTAAATTTTTGGCATTAACTAGCATAGCGAAATATAATTCGCCCTGAATGTGTGCTTAGCGATTGACTTAATGTAAGATATAATTGATTGTATAAATAAGAACTAAAGTATTAAACGATGAGATATAGCTGTCAAATGTGGTACTACTTACAACTAAATGATCGCTTGTAAAGTGAATGTCATTTCCGAAGTATCTTATAACTGTACAGAGTCAAAAAATTACGAAATTATATTACTACTTGCGGTCTCAGCGTAAGGACAGATCACTAAGCAAGGAGTTGAGACAGTGTAAGGTAACTAGAGACCCGACCCCAGCATATGTTAATAAGATAAATAAATATATAAACACGCTGACTTTTCAGTGGTTTTGGAAAAAAAAATGTATACGAAATAAACTCCTCTATGCATATAAATGTACGTAATCCAAATTTGTGTATGACGTAAGACATAAAAGTTGCGAAAATTATTTTCGAACGAGACCACGTAGTTACGCCCGAATGCGTAACCCCAGCAAAATGTTGCGCCTTAGAGAAATGAGAGTATTACAGATACTTGGTTCATAGTAAGCCTCAATATGTTCAAATATAGCAAAACAGTTTTTGAGATATGGAAAATTGCAAAACGTTACCCCAGCAAAATCTTGAATATCTCAAAAAGTATAAGATGAACAAATTTTGCTATCTGTATACATTTACAACCCATTAAGAGCTGTCTTTTCATATACTTGATTCTAGGCTAAACGCTTTTTTTGAAAAACATCTTGCTGGGGTAACGTGACTCCAGCAAAATCAGTTTTTCTCGAATAACTTCGAAAATACAACACGAATTTTGCTATATTTGAACATATTGAGGGTTACTATGAACCAAGTATCTGAAATACTCTCATTTCTCTAAGGCGCAACATTTTGCTGGGGTTACGCATTCGTTACGCCCTTCCAAAAGTGCCGCGTGACCCCGATGAAATCGAAATCTAGCCGGCTGGCCGACCGCCTGGTACTACTTATTGATCTCGTGATTTTACTTTCGAGTTTTAGTCAACATTTTTGTTTCAGAATTTTTATTTTGATTAGCTAATTAGGTCCTACAAACGATTCAAAATGGCCTTCGGCTCCAAAACCGGTGAAAAATCACCGTATATGGACAAATCACACATAATGAGCTAGCCCCACAAAGTATCTAACTCAACGATACTATATTTTATAACAAATACATATATAGATAAACATCCAAGACCAGTGTCAATCTGAAAAGGATCATTTCCCATCTTGACCGGACCGGGGATCGGACCTGGGACCTCCAAGATCGCTGAGCGCACACGAGTGATGCCGTTCGCTCCGGCAGGGAGCCGACGACGTGTTCGCCGACGAGGACGTTTGTCCGCCAGTAACCCGCAAATGATGTCGGCAGGAGGCGGCGGCGCGCGCGGCCTCGCTGGCGCGGCAGCTGCCCGAGGGCAGGTAGGGCGCCGGGCGCCGTCACCAGCGGCGGTAGATGAAACTATTTAATGTTTACTCGTTAGATATTACGGTAGTCTATGTATTATTTATCCTCGGAGGGCCGGCCGCGGGCCTGGAGTTGCGCGGCCGCTGTGATGTACATACCGCGGTCGTCGAGACCGCGCCGAGAACTGGACTCTCCGCGTTGTTTTTCGCTAACACTTATTAGTGGACGCTTATGTTTGTTTTGTTGGCTTTCCAAATATCAGTGTGATTTCCTTTGTCGTAGTAAATAATAGCTATGGAATGTTTTAAGTAACTTATACATTATATACAATATAATTATCATCGAATAGGCAATTTTATAAAGATTACAGACGAGGGGTGCCCGCCACAAACGACCAATTTCGTTTTTTTGTAAAAGTAAATCCAGCTTGCTTCACCTGATTACCTATTAGCTAGTTATGCTGACCAGCGGCAGGGTAGGTAGTGGTTCACTTTCATTTGTATTGTATTCTGTAGGTACACTTTAAGATTGTAAATAAACATCGCGGCTCTCCTCCATTGTATTGTAATTGTTATACAGATGCTACTTACCACGAAAACTTCACTAGCTACTCAAAATGCTTAATTAGTTTGATTATTATATCCAACATAACAAAATGTTTGTATGTACCCTATATATTAAATTCTATAATATTAAATTGGTGTTATTTTATTCCAATCCCATCGACAATACCTGACCTGACACGAAAATATACAGCCTCGGATCTCTTCTGGAGGTCGGCTGCCTCCGTGGCCCAGTGCTCAAGGCGTTCGCTCGCCTTGTGACCCGGAGGTCGTGGGTTCGAATCCCACTGGGAAGCATACTTTGTGAAAAGTTGTTTCCAGTCTGGTTAGGATATTGCAGGCTTGAATCACCTGATTATCCAAAAAGAAAGATGATTCCGTGTTTCGGAAGACACGTATAAACTGTGGGTTCCGAACACCATCTAGCGTTTGATCATCAAAGTATGATTGGTTCTGGTTTACCCTCTGGGTTGCGGAGGTAAGACGGCAATCGCTCTGTGTATACCAGTAACCTTGTCAACAAATCTCCTTGGTTAGGTAGCGGACCCCGGCCTCTGAAGCGTTACTGCTGAGGATGCAACCGGAAAATACGCTCGAATGATAATGGATCTCTTTTCTGGAGGTACTTACAGGTAGAGAACCTGTGCTGTGCTCTTTCCGCCTTCACCTTTGGTACCACTAGTACCACTTGCAGCTTGACGGTCTAATGTTGTTATACCTATTTGAATTTATTAGTGAATAAACTAACTAATAAATAGTACAATGTGTAACAAAAATGGAGTAGTATCTACCCGAAGGAAGTAAGCATACTAATCAATGTGAACATCTTTTTCTATGGGACCGAGCCAAAATGTAAGGAGCTGCAGTTTTTTTTGCAGTTTCAGTTATGGTCCCATAGAAAAACTGGTTCACATTGATTATTAGTATGTTTACTCCCTTTCGGGTTGATACCCCCATTATATCGTGGTTTTTTTTTCAATAATCAAAATTATTCATCTGGGGGCACGGCAGCGACCCCGACAAGTCGAGCAAAAAAAAAAAAACGGCACGGCCGTACCACCCTTTTCTCGAAGCAGTTCAGGCCATTTTCGACCCCCTGTAACTTCCTTGTAGATAAAACTAGAAGCCTGAATTTTTTTAGTAACCTAGTAGACATTTTATAAACACAGTATATTTTGAATTTCATTTAATTTGAACTAGTAGTTTTAAGAATTATATCTAGTCAAAGTTTCTTAATTTTGTCACTCCCTGACTGACCGATCATCAAAATTCTAAGGAAATTCTAGCAGATATTGAAGCCTCAAAATTGACAACATTTCAAAAAATTTATATACATATTTTATTTTTTTTCCTTAAAGAACTTCAAAAAAAAGGACACAAGTATTTTTTCTTTTTCGTTTCTTTTCATTATTTCTCCTAAAATTAAATTCTTAAAATCTCTCCATTCCAAAAGAGCGTAAGTACAAGAGTTAGGATGTAACGAGTTTACATCTTTGCCATAGGTACTTTATAATTAAAAATAAAACGTTTACTGACGTCTATAGAGTTGTGTTTTGTAGCAGTAACATATCGATATCGATAGTATTATTAATTACAAAAAGTAAAATTAAAGAAGTAGATATAATCTTAGTATTTTATATCTAAACATTAACTAACAAAAACTTACGTACCGTACAAAAAGGATTACTTTGATTAATTTAAAAATCAAACGCTTCTATCTCAGCTATTATTGGCAAAACAAAATATTATATAGACGACTTGGTATGTGGAAAACAAATGGCATAAAAATTACGCTTGTAATATTCGACAATAAAAAAATGTGCCCTATCAACTCTATTCTTGAAATGGGGTTTTTGGGTAACCCACGTTTTTTAACGGATTCTCATAGTCGCCCCTTACGGAAAACTAGAACACAAAGAAAAAATTGTTTCATTTTTTACTATTTAAGTTACAGCGTTTTGAAGTTGGGGCGAATTTGACTGAAAATAAAATCAAAGGCTCCGGCGTACACGCGTTGTGGAAAGAAGATGGCGGACATACCAGGATTGCTTTTTCAAAAATATAAATAAACATGCGTTCAGAAATTTGAAAGATTTAATTAAAAACCCAAAAAAAATGCTATCATAAATGTCACCTTGTGTTTTGACAGTCGCCCCATTTTAGGGCATAATAATTTTTCCTTATTTAATTTTTTAAATGTTTTTAAGACCTTGATGTAAATATTATGTTTATTTAACCTGAAATATCAATCATTTATAGGAAATATTATCATTTCGACACCAAGCTATGTAAACATTTGAATGCATGTGTATTTTTTCCAATCCTAATTCTACTATACTGAAAGAACTATCGATATTAGATGGGTCTTCCTATCGAACTGATACTTCTATAGAACAACACTACTATTATCTCTCTCTCTCACTCGTGATGTCAGTTGTCAGATTGACGCACGTGTCAATTGACAGCTGACAGTTTGTACATTATTTTTTTACTTTTAGATGTTCAAGCCAAGGCGTAACCTGTTAAATGCCTATATCCTTGTTCTTTTGAGTTTTTTTCATTTATCTCTAAAAATATAACTCAAAAAAATCTAAAAAAATATTTTACGTGTTCAGAATCGCAAAATCTCGAAATGATTTTCGAATTTTCGTTCCTTTTTGAAAATGAAATGTTGTCAATACAGGGCCGGATCTATCATATGGCTTTTTGGGCTTAAGCCCAGGGCCCCGCGGATTCCAGGGGCCCCCCAGCCAAGTCAAGTCAAAGTCAAAAATAGACGATAAAGAAATGTAGCTGATCTTGATCAAAATTGAGTTACGGGTTGGCAACCCTGAAAACTAAAGCATAAAATATTACAATATAAATCAATTTTTTTATATTTACTTATACTTTGAGTAATTAGGTGGGCCCCTAAGTACCTAGTATTAGCCCAGGGCCCCCTAAACTCACGATCTGGCCCTGAAAGTTTAGTGTACAAATCAAAGAAAAACTCAAATATTTTGCAATTTCGTTCCAGTTTTCTAGATACATTTAACTACATAAATAACTTTTTAATCCCATAAAAATGTATAGGATTACAAAGGAACATTTGCAGTGAATGAATCAAGTGTACCTGTACAATACAGATACACTTGAAAAATGGTCAACGGAATGAAAAAGCAGCTGAAATTTTTAATATTGGTGTAAGTCAGATGTCAATAAAATATTATGGAGTCTGTGAACTGTTCTGATGATAGACTGCCAGGAGATATTCAACAGAACTCAGTAATAAAACAACATGGCACTATTGAGTTTGGACTCGTTTAATTTCTCGTCACGAGCAGTTCATCGTAGACGATGTCTTGGGTCTGATCACGGAGACGGAAGGTGGTCAACGGAACTCGGTAATAAAACAACGTAACACTATTGAGTTTGAACTAGTTTGATTCGTCATGACGAGCACTTCATCGTAGACGATGTATTGGATCTGAGCACGGGGATGGAAGGTGGTCATGGAGAACCGGATCGGGTCGACCTCGACAAACGTTATTCGACCAAATTGAAGAAAGGTATATGTAAGGAGTACCCATATGAGCCATCCATATGCGGAGAGCATACATGAAAAGAGATTATGATGAGTGTCGAATTTTTACGAAGCAAAACAGGTTTGCATCGGGGGCAGAAAGATCTTCTCGTCAGTGCCTTCAAAAAATATTTAAAAAAGTAAATAATGGAGATGAAAAATAACTGTCACATTGACATTTCTGCAGCGAATAGGTATTATGATTATTTACACAAATTAGATACCTACATATATATATTATTTATTATTATGCGCTTTGATCAAGTAATTTCAACTGGTTCAACATTCAACACACAAAAATTATAATATGTCCTTTATTCAACATAACCTCAATTTTCTCCAATAAGAAATAAAATTATAGTGATTTGATACTTATATTCAAGTGATATCATAAATTATGAAGAACTTACCTACTAAATATGGCCAGTGAAGAACACAAATCGCTTGCGAAATTTTTGAAAGACGTTCATTCATCTCTTCGTAAATCATCTATAAAATTGGGTGCAGAAGAAGCATGGACAAAGCACTGCGAAAACAAAGAAATTTTGACGAAGTATGCTCAGTGTATGGAGACACTGGCAACCAAACATTGGGATGTAAATTATACTAAGGATGATTCGGTCACATCGCGTATTACGTGGGCTACACAGTTATGCTATGATTATTTCTTTAATGAAACTTATCTCAACTATAGGCAAAAGGAGTCTGAAATTGCTGAGAAAATTGGAACCACATTGAATCAACAAGAACTTTTTGCACACCCTTTGGAGCTCATAGATGTCGGCAGTTGCTATAATCCCTTTCAGACCTATGACTTTTTGAAAGTATTCGCTATTGATTTGTGTCCATCAAATGACGCAGTTTTGCAATGTGACTTCCTTAAAGTTCCAATTGGAGACAATAATATCATTGAGGATAAAACAGCTATACAATTAAAATCATGTTTCTTTGATGTAGTGACATTTTGTTTTGTTTTGGAGTACATGCCAAGTTCTGAATTTAGGATAAAAGCTTGCGAGAAAGCTTACAATATACTTAAAGCAGGTGGTCTTCTGATCATAAACACTCCAGACTCAAAACATGTTGGAGCTAATTACAAAATAATGAAATGTTGGAGGTATAGTTTAGCACGTATTGGTTTCATGAGAATAAAGTATGAAAAATTAAAACACATGCACTGTATGGCTTTCAGGAAAGCTCTTAATAAAGAGACTGCAGTACGGTGGGCCACTTTGTGTAAGGAACCGTATGTGGAATATGCCATGAATATACCCCAGGACTTGCACAATGAAAACAATGACATCACCCCTGACGAAGTTGTGGAAAGTTCTCCTGATGCCTTCATTGAACTTCCATTTTCATCCTAAATGTTTTCTGGTTTTCTCCAACTGACTATGTGACTATGTCACAAGTGCTCAGTTGGTTTACGACTAATAATCTGGCCTTAAACACACAAAAGATAAAGTGTGTTTAATTTTTCACTCTTGAGAAACCCAATTCTCACACACCTCTGTGTCTTAAGGGGATACCTGAATTTTCCAGGTCCAGTGCTGCCCCCATTTGAAATAAATCAATGGATAGGAAACGGAGACATCATTTAAAATTTTGTGCCACGGCAAAAGTGGCCATTTTTTGCAATTGTGCATAGAAAAACTTCACATTCTCACTTTAAACAAGGAAGATAACCCTTCAAACTATTTTATGAACTACTGCCTGGTCAAGACAAAAATTTAAATGATATCTCCGTTTCCTATCAAATGATTTATTTCGAATGGGGGCAGCACTGGAACCCGGAAAATTCAGGTACTAGAATGGTAGACTGCAACTTAAAATGAGATAAACATATTGAAGCCACTGCTAAGAAACTTATTTCGGCAGCATATGCTGTGAGGAGAGTCAGATAGTGCCTAGCAGTTTCAATGTTAGTACACTAACATTGAAACTGCTAGGCTAGTATACTTAAGTTATTTTCATAGCATATTGTTTGGATTGCTTTATGGTATAAAGCCGCTAACATAAATACTATTTCTGTGCTACAAAAGAGAGCAATATGGTTGATTTACGGACTAAAACCATGCTGTGATTCCTTAAAAGAGTTATTCAAATCTATAAATATTGTTACTGTGACATCTCAATTTATTTACGACAAATGGTGCCCTAAATAATTTGATCTACCAGGCTCTTGCTAGCATCCATATACCAGCCATTCTAGAACCTAGCGGCCTGGTTAGGGATGACAGAAAGAGACCAGATGGGAAGACCCTTGTGACTTGGAGATTGGGACGGGCCCTTGTGTGGGACTCTGCCACAGTATCATGTCTCGGTCACAGGGTCTAAAGCCCGACAGTCGCAGCTGCTGCAGAAAACCTTAAACAAATATTACTTATTTGAGCCATTTGAAGTTAAAACGTTGGGGCCGTGGGAACCATCGGCACATAAATTATATAACATTGTCGCCTGAAAATTGACTGAAATCACGCGTGACCAGAGGGCTGGTCTTTATCTAGCTCAAAAGATAAGCATTGCCATGCTGCCAGCCTTCTGGGCACGTTACCACGGGGCAGCGATTTGCCAGGGCTTTTTTATTCATAAGTAAGTATGTACTTTTAATAATATTAAGTAATTTGAGTTCTCGTCTAGTTTTAATTTTTTCTTTTTATATTATTTAAGTCAATGTGTAAATAAACTTTTAATTTTACGACAATCTCTTTTCTGTTAAATTTAGGCTAAATAGTTTCAAAAGAAATAGTGATATTATAACCTTATAATAACACTCTCAACAAAAATAAGCTTAAATTTCGACTTCCTAAAGCCAAAATGACTCTTAGGTCTAGGTATTATTTAACTACATAACTTCCTCAAAACGTAAACCAACCCATGGAATTTTTTTAAATAGGTACATGTTCAAAAAGTTTTATTGTATAAAGCATATTATACTATTATTGCATACATACTATACATGATTATTTAAAAGATAAAAGCGCTTTTACACTACATATAAATTATCCATTACTCTCCACACATAAAAATAAGATAGCTGTATTCTCTGTAACCATACCCGCCATACACGCTAGGTACAACTACCTCACGATACCGCTTTCTTTATCACTAAAACTCGAACACGCATATATTTCTGCTACATCTGATACTTTAATTAGCATACGCATTCATCATTGTACACATATTATATATAACATTCAGGTGCAAACAAGTACTTTTCGAAATAACATCATTTTCAAGCCGTACCTCGGCACCCGCCCCGGCTTCCGCCGCGCATCTATGTGGTGTGTTGACAAGTACTTATCACGGCGCGGCGCTGCGTCGACCGAGGGATTTGCGCGCGAGAATTTAAATAACGTTGCGTTATCAGCTATCACTTCGCTTAATAATACTTCGATTAGTACAGTTATTTTACCTACCGCCTCGGTTTATGTTTATGATAAAAATAAACGTCATAATGTTCGCTTATTTGTCGATTCGGGTTCCATTTTATTACAAAATCTTGTTGTGAACGATTAAATTTAAAAATTATTCCCACCTCTTCTACGATCAAAGGTATCGGTCAAACCGAAAGTAAATCTTACGGATTCGTGACTCTTACGTTCCATTCACGTTTCGATCCTTCATGCTCGTATGATATCGTAGCACGCGTAATCGACTCTATCGATCGATTACCTAATGTTGAGTTAGACACTCGACTATCGATCGATTATCTAATGTTAAGTTAGACACCTCGCAGTTAACTCACCTTAATGACTTACCAGTGGCGGATTTTAATTACTATATGCCTTGTGAAGTGGATTGCCTGATAGGTAATGAACTTTTACCATTCCTATTGGAAAATAATAAAGGACTTTACCGCACTCGTCCGTAGTTGCGGTGGAAACTACACTCGGATATTTGGCCATGGGTAAGGCTACAGCTACGCATGTTAAACCTTCTCGCAACGCTCATAATAATAATAAAACTTTCTTTTGTTCACTTGATCAAACTCCGACGTTAGAAAAAATTACTCAACGCCTTTGGGAACTCGTACATTTTCGTACCATGTAAAAAGCACATGAGCCCCGATGACGAGGCTTGTGAAGAGATATTCAAGTCAACTTATTCACGAGATGATACCGGTCGCTATACCGTGCATCTCCCATTTACATATAATCCTTCAGAATTGGGACACTCTTACTCTATTGCTAAACGCCGTCTGATTAACTTAGAGAAAAAATTAGATAATATTCCAGACTTACGCTCTGATTATAATGACACTATACAGAATTACATAGACAAAGGTTATTTAACTAAGGTTGAAAATGCCTCACCTTCTGATTGCTCTTATTACATTCCTCACAGAGCTGTTTATCGCCCCGATAAACAGACTTCTAAAACTCGCATTGTTATTGACGCAAGTAGTAAAACTACAAGTGGCAAGTCACTTAATGACTTACTTTATAAAGGTCCAAATTTACAAACGAATATATTCGATCTTTTAATAAACTTACGTATGTTCTCCGTAGCCATGACCGCGGACATTGAAAAAATGTACTTTCAAGTGAAACTCATACCCAAGCATCACGCTTTTCAACGCATTTTATATCGATTCGATTCTCAATCGGATATAGATACATTTCAGTTCAACCGCATCTCTTTTGGTGTATCAAGCTCGCCGTACCTTGCTATGAGAGTTGTCCGCCAGCTGGCAGAGGACAGTCGTGATCGTTTTCCGCTCGCTGTCGCTGAAGTCGAATCACACATGTACATGGATGATTATGTATCATCTGTGGACGGTGTAAAACAAGCAGAGAACCCAGCGTGAGTTGGTTCAAATGTTCGCCTCTGGTGGCTTCAATCTCACTAAGTGGGTTTCTAATAGTTCTGAACTCATGGACAAAATCCAAGATTCTCATAAAGGTGAAGAAGTGATTAAATTTGAAATCGATAGTTCGACTTCTCACAAAGTAGTAGGAATGCAGTGGCAACCTACTACGGATAATTTTCAATTCGCAATTAACGCAGAAATATCGCAATGCACCAAGCGCTCTATACTTTCTATTACTGCGCGTCTATTTGACCCATTAGGTCTTATAGGCCCAGCAGTTGCATTTATGAAGCTTTTAGTACAGGAATGCTGGATGGCGGACCTTTACTGGGACGATCCAGTGACTCCCGCTATTTTGGATAAATGGACGCGTTTCCATAGTGAGCTTTCTTACTTTGAAAAAATAAAAATCCCGCGACATGTTGGTTTGAATGCACCACATGTCATCCTTATAGGTTTCGCAGACGCAAGTGAAAAATGTTACGGTGCTGCTGTGTACCTACGTGTGAGTGATGATTCACAGTCACCTGGATCAGTCCAGTTGCTCGCCTCGCGATCGCGCGTCGCTTCTTTATCCAGAATGGCTCTGGCTCGACTAGAGCTCTGTTCAGCGCTTCTTCTCGCATACCTTATAGACGTCGTTCGAGACATTCTTTCTAAAAGATGTCAAATCAATGATATTTACGCCTTTTCAGATTCCACCGTAACACTTACGTGGATTCATTCTCCCTCATATAAATTTCACACTTTCGTCGCAAATAGAATTACTGAGATTAATTCTAAACTTCCCGCTAAACATTGGTTTCACGTCAAGGGAACGGAAAACCCTGCAGATATAATATCTCGCCCAGTAACGCCTAAAGTTCTAGTAAATTAGAATCAAAAACTATAAGTTTAATGGTTCAGAATCCTGAAACTGTTCAAGTTTTGCATCCTTTTGAAATCTTAGCTGAACAGATTTCAGATTGGTCAAAATTATTACGCACTTTAGTTCATATATTACGCTTTTCACGCATATTACGATCACGAGGTTCAATTACCGTGCAAGATTTAGAAGTTTCTGAAATATACATAATCCGCTATGTTCAAAATAAGCACTTTTGTAATGATATTATATTATTAAAAAATAATAAACTGTCTAATAATACTCTGCTTAAGCTCAATCCTTTCGTTGACCAAAATGGTATTCTCAGAGTCGGTGGTCGGTTAACAAAATCTCAACTCGATTTCGATCAGAAATATCCTATCTTATTACCACCTAAAGAGGTAATTACTCAATTCATTGTTGACTTTTATCACATAACTAACCTTCACACAGGTCCATCGCTCTTACTCGCTCTTCTTAGGCAGAAATTCTGGATTTTATCTGCCAGGAATTTAATTCGCCAACGCGTTCATAAATGTAATGTATGTTTTAGACTCAGACCTAAAACTTCTTATCCTCTTATGGGTGATCTTCCCTCCTTTAGAGTATCTCAAGCTAAATGTTTTGTCCATACCGCGGTTGACAACCTAGGTCACTTTTACATAACGCATATAAGACGCCGTGGAATCAAAAGCCATAAAGCTTATGTATGTCTCTTTGTGTGTCTCGCTACAAAGGCGATACACTTAGAATTGGTCTCTGACCTCAGTTCAGATCTATTTCTTGACGCTTTCAAGCGTTTTATCAGTAGAAGAGGCCCAGTTTCTCTGATTTACAGTGATGAAGGAACTAATTTTATAGGTGCTAAACGTACATAAGCTTAGCGAAATTTATGATTTATTACAGTCCACAGCTCACAAAAATTACATTAATAATTACTTATTAAAACATAAAATTCAGTTCATACACAGTCCGCCTTTCGGGCCCCATTTTAATGGGATTAGTGAGAGTAATGTCCAAAGTGTTAAAACACATTTACGTAAAACTATAGGATCTCAAATCTTAACTTATGAAGAGTTCACAACCGTCTTAATTCAAATAGAAGGCTTGTTAAATAGTAGACCTCTCTGTGTACTAGGATCGGAATCTGAAGTAACCGCTTTAACTCCAAATCATTTTTTAAATGTAACTCCTGCAAAATTCCTACCCGCTGAAGATAACAGCAAAATACCTGATAATCGTTTATCACGCTATCAATTATTGTGTAAACTCACTCATGATTTCTGGCGACGTTGGAGCCAAGAATATTTAACTTCTTTTCAACAAAGAACAAAATGGACTAAGTCCTCAGAAATTATTAAGCTGGGTACTGTTGTCATTATAAAAGATAATAACGCTCATCCTCTTTGTTGGCCGCTTGGAGTTATTGA
This sequence comes from Acrobasis suavella, assembly GCA_943193695.1. Taxonomy (NCBI): domain Eukaryota; kingdom Metazoa; phylum Arthropoda; class Insecta; order Lepidoptera; family Pyralidae; genus Acrobasis; species Acrobasis suavella. The sequence continues at coordinate 41,539,307 of OW971928.1, forward strand.
AGAACTCTATCCTGGAAAGGACAATGTAGTTTGAACAGTAAAGGTTCGCACTGCTGCTGGAAGTTACATACGCCCAGTAATCCGAGTTTGCCCTTTGCCTACTCAGTAAGATGAAACACATAAACTCATATTAGTTTAAGTTCTAATTTTTTTTCACGCTACTCTACTCTTCAACTTAAAGTTTAAAGTTAGTTATTAACTTTTAGGATATTAGTTTAATTTAAACACCCACTCATTTCATACACTCATTTGTACTCATACGCATATAACACGCACACTCTTTTTACCAATTACGAACCTACGAATCCCCCCGCTCCTTCCTTCCGCACCTGTTGAAAAAAGATGGCCGCGTAATGTGATCTCCGTATGGACGGGCTGTGTAAAAAAAAATTCAATAAACATTAAAGACGCTAAAATAAGAGAAGAAAGTGGCAATTTTAGTAAGTGCTTGTGACCAACCCCCTTTAAAACTGTGTACGAGGCACGGGAGTAGATCCAGCGCATGGAAGTCGTCTGAAGCAACATGTGAACAGGTAGACTCCTTTATTTCCCGGCCTGTCCATAAGTATTTATTAATTAACAAAGACTATAATATTATTATTGTGGCAAAGCCCTTCCGGCGAGTAGGAGACCAATACTGTTAAATGAGTTTCTTTCGGGGTTTCTTCTCAGCAGTGGTCGTAGCAAAGCGCTGGTATCGGTAGCTTTTCTTTAAAATAAAATAACTTTTAATATTTACTAGACATAATGTAAATTATACATACTGACATGTAAAAGCGCCTTTAACCCTTTCACAGCAAGACTTTATATCAGTTGCCCAGTTGCCGTGCCCCCAGCGCGAGGGGTATGAAATCTAAAATAAATATCTACAACCAAAAAGGGATGTGGATATTAAGTTATGTCCAATATGAGCGGGTTTTTTTTTGTCGGAAATATACGACGCTCGCGGAATAGGCACGACAATGTTTGTTGTCGATAAATCAAACGTTCGCAGTGAAAGGGTTGAAGGTCCAATTACTGAATGTGGGAAATTTTAAACTGCAGCAAGACGTCCTAACACCACTTTTATCATAAAAAGAATTTAAATAGGTAGTTATAAACAAAACTAAAAATCAAATTAGTCAATTTAGTTTTATTTATTAACCATTATTGTTAATTTAAGATCAATAATTATTCCTTACATTGGTACATCTTATCTATATGAAAATTCACTTGGGATCAGTATACCTATTTACAATATGCAGAACCTGATTAACTTATCCATTGTTCTACTTGGTGGTTCCAAATTTGGCTTTTCTTTTTTCAATTCTCTCTTTATTTTCAATGTCGGTCATAATTTTAGACACAGACTGTCCAAAGCGCTCTGACCTCTTCTTCAATTTTTCAAGGTTTTCAGAAAGCGTGCCAGTATCCCCTGACACAGAGATAGCTCCAGTGTTCTGACCAAACCTTTGCTTCCTAGCTTCCTTCCTTTCAGCATCTGATGTTTTGACAGGCAGCCCAAATCTTTTTGCTCTTAGCTCTAATCGTGTCTTGGGATCAATATCAGCAGTAATTTTTACCTTATTACTGCTCTCTGAAGTAGTAATTTTCTCTGCAGGTTCTTCAGTTTTTTCATCAGCAGGATGAGGCACCGTAGTTGTGACTGAAGTAGACCTATTTAGGACTATTTTCTTTGATCCAGCTTCTTTATTATTTGCTGGTTTGTTTTGAGATTTGTCTTTGTCAGACATAGTTATTTTTCTTTTAAGTGTACGCGGAGGCTTTGCTTCTTCGGCAGCTGGTTTTGGCGGCGATGAATGCTCAGCCAGTGCCAGTTCTTCACTGGACACATTGTCAGTTGCTGGATCGTCAAGAATATCGGTTTGACTCTTTTCATCTTCGTCTTCTAATGCGCCATCTGAATCTAAGTCCCAATCTAGGTTGATGTCCCCGTGGTCGTCCTGAGACATAGCCGCCTGGAGCCTCGCTACTAATTCTGCTTTATCCCCTACATATGATAGCCCACGCGACTTCAATTCCTTTCGTAGTTCAACTACTCTCATTTTGCTAACATCTGTGACGGTAGAATCTGCCATTTCTAAACCAATGGATTAGAAAAGGTGTATTTTTAAACAATGTTCACGAATTTACAAAAAATACTATATTGATGACTGTCGAATCGAATGGGCAAGGCACAAATTAGATAGTTATGGGCAAGGCAAGCGAAGCGAAGCAAACGAATCGAAATATTATTATTCCATCATTGACAGAAAGAGTGTTGCCTGTTTTTTACATTCAATAATAGGGATGTACCGCGGCCGGTCATTATTACCCAAAGATTTATCGTATTTTCTTTTCGCACCATGAAAAAAGTGTTTTAAATATTAGTTTGAATTTGAATGATAAACCAAATAAAACCCAATCAATACATATAAAACAACAAATGAGAAAAAAAAGGAAATATAATTAAATCAACAAAAAAGTCTAATAAAATTATGTAGGTACGAGTACAGAAATCCTACCGTTATCTCTTATAGCAGCACTTAAACTAAACTGCATTGTTTAATGCTACCATGACACCTTTATAGCAGCCCGTAAACAGGATTGTTTTGGTTGACGTCACAAAACCATTCACCTTTTTTTGTATGGACTATTCCTACCATCACGTCTATTTGACAGCACGAAAACGATTATTGCGCGTGTCAAATAAAGCGATCCTTAAAAAGTTACTTTCCAGTAACTTTTATGGAGGATTTTAGTTGGTTTTCTTGTGAATGTAAATATGTTTTTTCTTTATTTTAGATTTTTACAAAACTGTTAGTAGATAATTGAAGTAACGCTACCATGGGACCTTAATTAATCCTAATACCTTTTATTGGAAATTTGGATTTCAAAAACAAAGTAAGATATATTACTTTATTATTTTAGTACAATTTATGTGAAAAATAGTAAGTTATTCCAACTTACATAACATATTTTTTTGTAAGTAATAACAATGCTAATCCTTGTAAAATATTTATTCACACACGATGACAAATAACAACACATTCTTAAGTATAAGTTATTTATTAAAATTACAACTACATACATTTATACATTTTGTCTTACAGGATTCTTTGGTTACTCTCTGAGAAGTACCATGATGACATCAATTACAAAATACAAGACAGGATTCACTGGAGCCTATTATTAAATACAAACAAGACTGAGAGAGCCAGAGGATTACAGCCTCCTTTGGAACCTGTAATTGAACCAGTGAAATGGCAGAATGTTGATTTCCAAGCATTTTACAAGTCTAGATCTGTTGCTAGGCTGGTTCGCTTGTTCACCATAATACCTGAAAGAAAATAATAGTTTAGATTCATGTCGCAATCTACGAATATCAAATACCTACCCTTACTTTGTGATAAAATCATTTGTGCACTACAATCACTGCGTACTTACTAAAACCTAGCCTTTATCTCGTTGAGTTAGTCTCAAACTTACTTTGTCTGTATATATTTATGTTATTTATAATAGCACTTAGTGAAGAAGCTGCAAGTTTTAACACATAATAATCTAAATATAAACTTTGAATAGGTATGTAGTTAAAATGTTACTTACGACATGGTTATTGATAAAATATAATCATATATATATATAAGACAAGACACTGTGCTTTTGTGTGACATCGCGCGGGCTCCAGCACTCCTCCGCCCCTCTTCGGCGCAGCGGGGGGGGGGGGGGGGGGCCATGCCCATATATAAGGCGCGGCGGCCGGCGCTCGTCCTCTTTTTCTTCGGCTGCATCTCAAGCTAAGTAGTTCTTCTACCTAGAAGGGCTACTCAACGGATCTAGTGCCTATAACTCACGACCCTGACTACCTAATCTGTACCTAGTGTTCTTGTGAATCTTTGTAACTAATGTAATGTAATAGTTGATCATTATACCTATTTCATTTGCCAACATCTAGTCTTTCCTTTATCTCATCTATCCTCCTAGATCCTAAATCTAGGTTTTACTAACCAAAACGGCACATTTGTACGATGAAGCCCACAATAAAATTAACTTTCAAACATTCGTTACCATCTTATAATATCTGTTTATCACGGCAATTCGAAAAAGCACGAATATGAAGTGATGGAAATATTTCGTCAGGTTGTTACTCGGCTTCCAGCATTAAAAACATAAAACATTTATGTTTTCACGAATTTACGATTTATTTATAATTTCGAAAACCAGACGCAGACATCCGTTCAAAACTTTCATTCACAATTTTTGTCGCACTCTTTAAAATTTTTGCCATCTTTAATGGTCAATATCAAATTAAATTTATGTACATAATCAAAAGCAAACAAAGTAAATAACACTAACTTTTAGATATTTTAATAAAAATGATAGAAATAATTATGTTTAACGTAAATAAAAAAAAAAATGGAGCCGTCACGGGACGCCTGGTAGATGTGAAACATCGACGTTATTTCGTAAAAGTAGTATGCAGAAAAGAACAGATTGTGGTAGGAACTAAAAATGTCAATGAGTACTGTAATAAACAGAGTATACATTATAGGTATCCGAGCTCAGTGGAGCGAAAGAGATGGCTTAACGCCGGATCGAGTGAGAGAGAAACGCACAGTCGATTGCGCGTGGCGACGCGTCGCCACGCCAGAAATCGGTCTCACGTGCGCCTATAGATGTTTCACATCAAAAAACCGGTGAAAATAATAATTTTTTGTCAAGGATTTGAACGTCTTCGCAGTCTCATCACCAAAACAAGCCAGAGACAACAAACAGTTCACCATACAGGAATAACCATTCAAAAAACCTTCAGCATTTTTTTAAATAAATATATAAGGACAAATTACACTGATTGAGCTAGCCCCAAAGTAAGTTCGAGACTTGTGTTATGGGATAATAACTCAACGATACTATATTTTACAACATATACATATATAGATAAACATCCAAGACCCAGGACAATTTGAAAAAGACCATTTTCCAACTTGCCCTGACCGGGAATCGACCCCGGGACCTCTGGATGGCGGACTAGCATGGGGTCACCATGCTACTACGCCACGGAGGTCGTCACGGAGCATTATGAACGTAATGGTAGGATTTGAAGTTGTCCTGCTTTTGACCTGCTTAAAAACTGCACCTCAACTGCCTTGTTTCTGAGTGGTTTTATAAGTGTTAGTGGTAGCCTTCCAGGTACTTGCAGGTAATTGCACTCCCTCCTATAGTTAGAAACTCCGGAAGCTGAAGGATGAATGACTCGATCTACACACTAGATTTTAAACTAAAGCCTAAAAATCCCAAAACGGACTTGGACAAGGGATTGTCGATTTTTACCGATTTGAAGTTCATTGAAAAAATGTTTTCTTTGCTTCCTTGGAATTGAAAAAAAAAAAATATATTTTCCCGAAACGACATTACTTATTCTTTTATTTATTCCCAAAACAAAATTGTACATAAAATTTCACCGGTTTAGAATTGTTGATATTACAATTTTTACTATCGAAATAAGTTTACTTGTTATGAATAAATGTGTACCAATGGATGTGTGGGATTGCGAAGACGACATAGATAAACTTATAAGCCATTATGATGACACCTCCATGCCTTTACCTGATATCGAATTTCAGCCTCATCTTCTCATTTCTAAAGTAAGTTAAACGAGGAATAGGAATACCATGGTATAATAAAGGAATACATCTAAACAGTCTCGTATAGATATAAACTTACAACCATTGTACACAAAGTATTTGCAATGTGTGTGTTTTTAATTATGTACCTATCTATAATATAAAAACTATAAACAGTACCTACTTTATTGCTTACTTTATGTTCAGGTACGGAAACATTACATGGAATATATTATAAAAATGTTGTCTTTAAATTACGAGACTAACCAAAGGCTCCTCAACAAGAATATCTACTTGCCCAGTGCAATATGGAGGTGTGCCAAAAATATAGAAATGAGTGCGGCTCAGACTTGCATGGTTGTGCAGCTGTACAGAAAAAATGTAACACAAGCAGTAAGTTAATCTATAAGTACACTGCTTTACCTTTGTAAAGCAGTTTTGAGAACAATTTGAAATCTTTCAGTAGACTGTCATAGGTGGTGTAAGAAATGTCCCAACTAACATTAGGCTGATTATGATTTTGGGACATATTTTGATGGAAAAAAAATTTTCTTTACTAAGTAAATAAAACATAATCATGTGATTTCAGGATATATTTAAATCGAAAAAAATATATTCTGCAACATAATTATGATTGTTTTATTTACTTAGTTTAGTTCCCAATTTCCTAGTATTCATGTAATGCGAAAGATTGTGTATACCTACTACAAGCAGTAGAATAATCTTCATTCAAAATCTTAGTAATGTATTTACATTACTAAGGTACAGATTCTCGAGAAGTCCCAGGAGTTTTACTCATATCCATACTTTTGATAGGAATAGTTCCCGTGATTCCGATCTCTGCTTATAATGTACGCAGAAAGAGCATTAGCTTTTCATTGTTTCTATATCAGCTAAGAGCATGGACTAAAACATGATATTCTTAACTTTTTTAGATTAAAGATTTAAAAAGAGATACTACTAGAGGTAAATTGAATAAGAAATTATATGAATGCTTGAGAAACCCACCTGTAAATGAAAAGAAAATACAAGTAACAATAGACAGGTCAAAAGGATGCTCTTGCAAGTGTTCATGTTCCCAACGTAAGAGGCCCAGGCTTTCAGAATCTCCATTATTGTCAACTGAAAAGTCTACCTTACTAACAGAATGTTTAAATACTCCTAACCCTACTATGTCTGCGCCAGAAAAGCCTGTTGAACATCAAATTTCACAAGTTTTTAATAATGTAAACCAACCAAAGGATATATCAAGTGAAGCACCAAGAATGTCTGTTGAGTCTCAAGATTCAGATGACGTAATGTCAAAAATGGAAAAAATTTTTGAAGGTCTTCCCAATGAAGATGACATATTTGAGGGAACTTTCTGTGATACCTATGAGTTCTTAACACATGAAGATAACATGAAAAAAATACAAACAGTGCCACATTCCCAAATTCAAACTAAGCCAGAAAAACAAGACACTATAATAGAGAACCATGCAGCGCAAATAAAGTCTCTTGATGAGCGATTAGCCTCTTTGTCTGGAATGTTGGCATATAATAACGAGAGTGTAATTCAGCAAAAGCCTGAAATGAAAAGAAAAAAGAGTCCTAGTAAATGGCTGTGTGAAGAATATTTCCTCAAAGTTAAGTTACATGAACAACTAGACCTAATAAGAGATACCAACAGAAAAAAGCTATTGCGGGTAAGGGCAATAAAAATATCAATAATCATAATTTGTACAATTACTTTAAATGGTTTATAAATGACTTTACATTTTTATGTTTCTAGATTAAACAAATGATGTCTGAATTGTTTGGTGAAGATAGTGATGATGAAGATGTAGTGTCGCCTTTGGATGAAACCCAAGATTTTATTGTTAGTTGTAAAGAGAGGATTGCACCCTGGGTTGTGAAACTGCTTACACCATGTTATATTCAGAACCGCATTAAAGGAAAGGCACTGTTCAAGTCTTTAGCTAAACATTTGCTAAGAATCATTTATCAATGTAGTCATTATCCGAGTAAGTACCCAATACATTGTTTATGAAATGTACTAACCACTATATGTATATAGGAAAATCTGATTTATACTTTAGCGATTCTACATTTTGATAGCTAAGCATTGTCTTACAGGTACAGATAATTAATCATAAATTCAAAATCATTGTTTCTTTATTTTAATCAATAAAATTAAAGAAAATCAATAAGTTAGCCAACTGTTTCAGGTGCTCTCACACAGCAGTTATAATAATAATATAATAATAAATTAATTTATTTTCCTCTCCAGAAAAAGTAGTACATGTAAGGTTAATATTATCTATTATATATAACACTTTGGTTAATGACCTTTAAAGAGGAGAGAACTGGTGCCTGAGCTAGGTAGATACCCACCTGTATTACAAGTCACCAGGCTCCCTCCACCCTAGTTTTAATATAAGACTATGGTACACATTGAAACAGGCGTTATAAAACATTGTGTAACACAATAAAATTCTATAACAATGTGTAACATTTTACTACAACATGTTATACACGATCCCACACTGGTTGAACTCGTTGTATAACATTATATAACATTCTGTAACAATCAGTTTGGGTCTGTCTTTCGAGATAGCTGGTAGTGATATTGATTCAATGAACATGAACAGTGAATGAACCGACTAGAGCTGTGTACGTGACAGAGTAGGCACACTACATACGAAGCGCGCAAGCAACCTCCCCGCGCACTTCCGCTAACGTCCCTCTGAGGCTGGAATGATGTTATACAACAAAAGTTATCTTTTGTTTCATCATGTTATAATTAGTTGTAGAACATTCAAATTTATAACATTTGTTATTAATTTGTTATAAAATGTTAGACAACAAATGTTATGCAACATTCTCTAACATTATATAACTGCTGTGTGGGATTTTACTTGCTAATCACCTTATCAAATTTAGAAGAGGATGGAGAAGCCGTGGTTTAAAACATCGATTTCTCCATCCTTTTTTAAAATCTATGGTTTAAGGACACAGTATGGATAGCACATTTCTATGTGAACATAGTTAATAAAACCATTTTATTTGGTTCTGATCGAATTCTAGTCTAGTAATAATACAATTTTTTTTTGAATTATATTTCAGGTGAATATGAGGTGCAAAGTTTCATAAACGATTTCCTGGAGAATCATGAAACTATAAAATGTGAAGAGGATTTCAAGCAGTTTAGAATTGATAACTTGGCTACCAATTGCATCTAAGTGAGTTAGATTATCATAAGTTTGTCTTTTTGCTGTCTGGCCAAAAATGAATATTTTTCTGCCTTTTGATATAATTTAATTAAGTACAATAATTTGCACTTATTTTTTATTATTTGATAGTCTTACGATATTTTGTGAATAAGACTTTTGTTTATGATGAAGATAGGGGCATAAGTGACGCCCTTATTTGAAATAAATTCTTTAATCGTAAATGCGGTGAATATTAACATTGAGGTGTTCGAGCCTTCGCTTGACCCACTTGTGAGAAAATCTCTCCAAATTTTGCGCGGTTGCAGTGTGATCTACCCTTATTTTGCCTAACATTTGTTCACGTCACCACTAGCGCAGTCGTCTTCGTTGTCGCTGGTCAGTTTGGTCTTCAGTATATTTTTTAATTTTGTAGCGTGCGCATACAAATAATTAACTATCTCTTTCATGTCCCCTGTGACACCCCCCCCCCCCCCCCTTCGGACCGCGCCTGGGCTGAGCCCTCATATACTCACCGCTCACCACCTTACAGAGGAGCTTCTCCCAAAACCTCCCATTAAGGAACATCTCATACCCCGTGCGCAGGCCGTGGAAATTGTGAAAAGCCATTCAGAAATGCCGACTTGACTCTCTTCACGGTTGGCTTGTCAAATATTGCCCACTCACGGAGAAGACCTCACAGTCCAGAGCCATCCAGAGCAAGAAAACTTGACGTGCCATGAAGTACACGGAACGTCACAATAATGTCCTTGAACAACTTTAGAAATCCTGACAAGGGATAAACAGCCTTTGTCGATCTTGTAAACGTGGAGGTATCCGATTCAGAAGGTAACATCACAGATAACTGGACTGCTCCCGGCTTGACTTCCAAACCATCACCGGAAGTTGAAGGAAGGCCAGACATATCTAATGAGAATCTCTTTAATTTCATTTATTTATTTATTTATTTAAACTTTATTGCACAATTAAAAAACATGTACAAGAGGCGGACCTAATGCCATATGGCATTCTCTCCCGGTCAACCATTAGACCAAGCGGAAAATATGTATGGCTGGCGTGATGAAATTCATAATTTAGTAAACAAAGTATAAATATCTACATAAGTACATATAGAAAAATAAACTATTAAACATATAATATATATCAACATACATAAAATACAATATATATACATATATATGGATATTAATAAATATATATGTAACGTACATACAAATGAATACATATATCAGGATGATTGAGGCTAGGACTGCTGTAGAAACAATTTATGTACCGCTCGTTTGAAAGCCAAACGACTAGGAGCTCTTCTTATAGATTCCGGAAGGGCATTCCATAGCAGGATAGCCTGGACTTGGAAAGACTTACCCATGAAGAAAGTGCGATGAGGAGGGATATTAAGGATGGAAATGCTTGAGGAGCGAAGTGTGCGAGAGTGAGTGGAACTGAGAAGGTTAAATTTAGATTTAAGATAGTTAGGGGAGTGCGGGTTATTCAAGATATAAAAAAGCATAGAGAGTATTTTAGTGTTACGACGTAAGGGGATAGGGAGCCATGCTAACTGAGAGCGAAATGAAGAGACGTGATCAAATTTACGAATATTGAAAATAAATCTGATGCAGTTATTGGCCAAACGATCCAATTTGTTTAGGAGAACTTGTGTCAGGTCACAATAACAAACATCCGCGTAATCAATAATGGTAAGAATTAAAGTTTGAGCTAACGTTATTTTAGTTTTAAGTGGAAGAAAGTTCTTTAGACGATAGAGAGAGCGCAGCGAGGCAGTTACTTTTCGACTAACCTCGGCTACTTGGGTAGTCCAGCTCAAGGTAGAGTCGATATGTAGACCGAGATCCTTCACACTCTCACTATAGGGAATGGTAGTATTATTGAATTGTAAAGAAGAAATAGTTTCAAAATTTAATTTAGAGATTTGACGAGAGCTGCCGATTACTATTGCCTGACATTTATTTGGGTTTACAGCAACACCGTATTTAGTAGACCAATCTGCGATACGTCGTAAGTCATTGTTGAGGAGAGCAATCGATGAGTCGATGTCACTGCAATCGCAGGACTGGTAGAGCTGCAGATCGTCTGCGTATAGGTGATGAGAAGAAGAAAGAAGGAAGGTAAGAGAATTGATGAAGATTGAAAATAATAGAGGAGATAAAATTCCTTTTTCATTGAACTTTTCATTGAACCACACCAAAGAATCTGAAGCAAAGGTAGGAACTATTGAAGATATGGATATGGGATAAGCAAGAATTCTTTAATTATTTAATAAGTGACTTTATTTCTTCACATCTGAGACAGTACAATCAAAAACAACACCATAGCAACACACTAGTGACAGCCACTTATTTTTTTATCATAAAGAAAGCAGTAAACCTATAATTAATTTTTCCTCAATACTCCCACTAAAACTAAACATCCTGTATGTATATTTGAAAACAAAACAATAACTATCTATACTTAGTCTTTACATTCTAGCTAGAATAGACTAACTACAAAGTAGAAAAAAATAACATAGCAACTTTGACATCACATCATATTATAAACAAACATAAAAGTTAAAATAACACAACCTATAACAATATTATTAAAATAAAACTACACACTGTTAACATTATAGTGACAAAATTTGACTTCTAATATTTTCATATTTAGACACAGGCAGACTTTTTGTTAATATATCAGCTAATTGCTCTGAGCTTTGTATATATTTGACTTCAAAGAATCCTTGGTTAACCTTTTCCCTTATAAAATTAAACTTTACATCGATGTGTTTGGTTTTCTTATGATACACAGGATTATGCAAAAGCACTCTGATTATCCATGATTATGTTACTCTGAAACGCTCCTATATCTTTAAGAAATTGGGATAACCATAAAATATTCTTAGCCGCTTCACAAGCGGCCATAAACTCAGCCTCTGTTGTAGACAAGGCAACACAAGATTGTTTTTGACTTAGCCATGAAATAGGTCCTCCATTTAACATGAATAAATATCCCGTAGTAGACTTTCTAGTGTCCAAATCTCCAGCAAAATCAGAGTCTGCGTAAACAGCCAACTTTTCATTTCCTTGGTATCGAAAGGTATATCTTTTGTTTTCATAAGATATCTAATCACTTTCTTGACCTGCGCTACGTGCTCTATAGTCGGATTATTAATATATCTACTTAGAAAATTAACAATAAAGGAAATGTCAGGGCGTGAGGCTGTTGACAAGAATAACAGCGACCCAATAGCCTCTCTATATGGACATTTTATTTCTGTTTTATCTATTCCGTCAACAATTTGAACATTCACTGCTGGTGTATTACATGGATGCGCATCACACATATTAAATCATTTAATAATTTGATCTATATAATTTTTCTGACAGATACTAATACAACCTTCACTTCTTGAAACTTCTAAACCCACAAATACACTAAAATCTAATATTCTTATCTCAAATTCTTGTTTTAGATAATTAACTATTAAATCCAAAACTGTTTTAGATTCCGATATTATTAAAGAATCATCGACATACAAAATTAATAAAGCTTTAACACCATCAAAATTACCCACAAAGACGCAACTATCTGCTTGTGATTGATTTAAACCAAACCTAGTTAAGAACTCAGTAAACTTTTTATTCCAGCATCTAGCTAGCCGCCTGTTTAAGACCATATAACGATTTTTGTAATTTACAAACTTTATTACGAGGTGCTACGACACCTTCTGGTACCTCCATAAATACGTCCTCGTCTAAGTCACCATACAAAAAAGCTGTTTTGACATCTAATTGTATTATATGCCAGTTATGTTGTGCTGCAAAACTCAATAGAATTATTGAGTTTTGATATGAGCCTTGCCTAATAGATTCATACCTTGTAGTTGGAGAAAATATTTCATTATAATCGATTCCTTTTACTTGTGTGAAACCCCGAGCACAGAGTCTAGCCTTATATTTCTCTATTTCTCCATTATTATTTCTTTTTAAAGCAAATACCCATTTGGATGTAATTGTTCTCTGCTTATTTCTATCTACGTAACACCATGTGTTATTATCCTTATGCGCTTGTAACTCGTCACGAATTGCTTTCAGCCAATTCTCACTCTCTGAACCTTTTACAGCTTCATCAAAAGTAGGAGGAATATTAAATTCCATCAAATTAGCCTCGTTGATATGAACCGTACGAGATCTTGTATTTATTGGACTACGAATATTTTCTTCCCGATCATCATTTGATGGTACATATGTGTCATCACTCTCTTCTGCACAACTATTCATACTGTCCTCCAGTGTATAATTTTCACTCAATACAGGTGCCGGTGTATTATTTCCTTCCACTGTTGACTGTGAATTATCTATTTCATCAGTATCCTCAACAAAAATTTGTGCCATATTCTTTTTATATTCAAAAATTTGCTCTTCGTTAAAAATTACATTTCTAGAAACGGTAATTCGCTTTGTGTGAGGATTAAACATTTTGTAATTATTGTTTTCATAACCTACCAAAATCATTTTAACACTTTTTTTATCTAGCTTAGTTCTTAGCTGATCAGGAACATGGACATATCCCCCACATCCAAATACTCTAATATGGCTTAAACAATGCTTCAAACCGTGCCATAACTCATATGGAGATATATCTGGAGTTTGAGTAGAAGATGTACGATTTAGTAGATAAACCGCACAGTTCACAGCTTCTGCCCAAAGATATAATGGAACATTACGAGCATAGATCATGGAACAAGCACTCTCGACAATAGTTCTCATCTCTCTTTCAACGCGGCCGTTTTGTTCGGGTGTAAAAGACGCAGAAAATTCTCGAGAAATGCCCTCACTATCAGTAAATATTTTAAAATCTGCAGTTCTATACTCGCCACCATTATCTGAATGCAAAGTTTTAACACTATGTAAAAACTTATTTTTATCATCATATACTTTTTGTACAATCTAATACGTCACTTTTGTGAAGCAAGAAATAAACGTAACTGTAACTTGTAGCGGCATCTTTAAAAATTACAAAATATCTCTTACCTTGCACAGAAGGTACATTAAAAGGACCACATACGTCACTATAGATAACTTTCCCAGGTTGTAGCTGACCTCTATTAGACTTTTGGAATGGTTGACGTGCTTGCTTACCATAAGCACATCCCTCACACACAAAATCGTTACATTCTAGAATATCAATACCATTTATTACATTATTTTTAATCATTCTTTGTATTTCTTTAATATTCAAAATCTTTCATGCCAAAGTTTTAAATTAACCTTCTGCACTAAGTTACAAGTTTCACTACGAATCGCTCTTATTTTTAGTTCGTATAGGTTATTAATTTTTAGTGATGCACTTAACACCACCATATTATCTTTATAGATCCATGCATCATTATTTTTCTTGATTATTTTATATCCTTGTCTAATGATAACTCCCTCTGAAAACAAATTTCGTCTTAATTCCGGAACATACAGAACATTCTTCAAAATACTTGTCTCCCACTGACTATTAACAAATCTCTTTATCAATATCGATCCTTGTCCTTGCACTTCTACTGTTTTCTGATTTCCTAATCTAAGAGGAGCCCCATTGTACGGATATAATTCCTGAAAATAATCTTTTATATGTGACATATGCGATGAAGTACCGCTGTCAAGTATCCAAATGTCACAATCCGAGTAATTCATGCCAGTATTATCTGCATTGAATGCCAACCTCTCGTTATTTATTTCATTGTTCCTTCTTCTAAATCTACAATCGCGGGCAAAATGGCCACTCTTCCCACAGTTATAGCAAACAAAACGATTCTGCTGTCTTCGATCAGTGTTTTCATTCTCCATACTATTTTTCTTAATTGAATTTCGCTTCGCGACTACTAAGGCAGTTTCATTCTCCTCTTCCAAGCTCAAAGAAGCTTCCTCGTCTAAACGCCTTGATGTTAGATTTACAATAGTTTGACATTTAGGATCAAGTGAGAGCCACGCCTGCCGTACAGACCTGTACTTCGATGGCAGCGTACTTAATATTTTTGTTATAATAGCTGTATCACTAAGAGTCTCTCCACTCTCCCTGACTCTCGACTTTATAAATGTGTTGCGCCATATTATCACTTGTGTTCATTTTGTACTGATAAAAGCGTTCGTGGACTATCATTTTGTTGAATTCAGATTTTTGCTCATAAATGCTCTCAAGTCTAGTCAATACTTCAGAAGCAGTGTCACAGTTTTCAACTAATGTTATTTGATTCAAATCCATGGCCGACGTGATAATGTACATTGCCATCCCATCATCTTTATTCCATTGATCAAGTTCAGGACCATCTTTTTCCGGAATTTGTTTCAAAATATTGAGGCCTTTTGCCTTCAGCGCACATTTCAGTTGGAATTTCCATTGCTTGAAATTAGTTCCGTCAAATTTTTCTATAGTCATTTTACCTGTCTCCATTTTGTAATATGTATTTTATGTACTTGCTCTTTTCTTTTTTCCTCAAACGTGGAGGCCCATAACCTATTGAAGATATGGATATGGGATAAGCAAGAATTCTTTATTTATTTAATAAGTGACTTTATTTCTTCACATCTGAGACAGTACAATCAAAAACAACACCATAGCAACACACTAGTGACAGCCACTTATCATAGAGAAAGCAGTAAACCTATAATTAATTTTTTTATCAATAGGAACAGCTGGCGAAGCCCTAGCATAGCAAGGCACTTCATTAGATTAAATCAGTATATATATATATATATATATATATATACCGCCGATATACATATGGGCCGATCTCTTCTCGGAACTCCAACTGTCAGATCTGGTCAAGGAGCAAGGTTAAAATTACAAGCTTTCTCCTTTCGGCATGCCCAACCTAACACCTCTAATAAGTTACAACTTCAACATAAATCTTCACTAAAAGTACCGAAACTAATGCGTTCGAAACCGGCCAAGTGAGCAAGCATTGCAAATCTGGAGACCCTTTGGGGCCACGGACAAATCTATATCATCAGGATACAAAATACCATATACCCGTCCACATTTAACAAAATTTGATGACGCTAATTGGTTCCTTTTTTTTAAAGCGTTTTTTTTACACTGTACATGTTCATCATACGGAGTCTGCCAAACTGCGCAGCAGTTTGCCGGCAGTGGTTCTCGTGGATGACTTACAGTTATATGTACCTACTTCTATTTTTATCTTATTTTAATTAGCTACCGTCTATCTGAACAATTAACTCCATGTATATATATATATATATATATATTAATTTGTCTGAATTTACAATAAACTCTATAAAGATAATACATAGTTGACAACATTTCACATTTTTTATATTTTATTTTACTATATTAATATATTTAAACCATATACTTATACAGATATTTATACTTTTTTAAGCTTATGAAATGAAAGTAAGATACGGTTTTTAGGGTTCCTAAATAAAGGCTTACTTAATTAAAGCTGTTCCAGATATATCTGTATACTCCATTTGGTTAGGTATTTAAAAAATTGTGAACAATCTTGACATGTTTTTTTTATTGAAATATACACTTTATAAATCAATTTCACTTTAAAGAACCTTTGCAAATTAAAAATTAATTATGAATGGGAAACTTTTTATTATGCTTGTTATGTGTCCCAGGATTCTCGGGACAAACATTGCCTCTTCGTTATCAGCCGAACCTGGAACTACAGAATCGGATGCCTATGCCCCACGCCCAGCTTAATACCACGAGTTCTGAGACATTTGACACGCTGCTCGGCAACATGCTGGTTGCACGGAATTGGGAAAAACCAGCTTCTCCAAATATTTATCAATCAACCATTCACAATCCCATATATTCCTAAGAGTCTAACAGACTTAGGAACCTGGAAATCCCGCCAGCTGTATTTTCTCGAATCTCATTGGCAACAGTCCACCCTAAAAACTTATGACCCCGCATGGCCGAAATGAAAAGATTGGTCATTTAAAAATAATATTAGAATTAATAATCCAAAACCTGAAGATCAATCAAAATATTTGATCCACCTACACAACGAAGTAAAACTAGCGGCAAGAACAATAGCACTTCACAAATCGGTAATGACAACTTTTGCTGATCCAAAGAAAATCGAATTCCTTAGTAACCGTCCGTTAGTGAAACGGACCCTAAAGCAAGTATCACCAACCATCTACCGGCAGCCAAACCTATGACTTTGGAAGTTGACCAGATAGATTTTCTTACAGTTTAAGATATCGACGGCGGTTACCATTTTGCGCTTTTGACATTATGCGCTTAAACGAATTTTAGGATAAAAAATTTAATTGAGTTGAGCAAAACTAGAAACTCTCGATCAAATCTACGCGGCTATTCATCACCATCAGAAATAAAAAATTAAAAAATGAATGTTAAGGTGGTTTGGGCATGTAGAAAGGATGGATGAAAACATGTTAATAATAAATATTTATAAGGCAAATGTGAAAGGAACAGTAGGAAAGGGTCGGCCTCGGCGAACATTCTGCGACCAGATTGCAGACGTTCTGAAAAAAGGAGAGGTAAAAAGTACCCGTAACCGAAGGGCATGTATGAAGAGATTGATGAGTATAGATGAAGCGAAAGAGGTTTGTCAGGATCGAAGCAAGTGGAGGTCCATAGTCTCTGCCTACCCCTGTGGGAAATAGGCGTGATATTATGTATGTATGTATGTATCAGAAATAAAGTAAAAGGAGCCTCCCGGACATTAGTACCTGGATGGTATCTCAACATATTTAAAGACGCCAATATTAAAGTCTCACACCAGGCAGCTTCCAGACTACAGTCAACACAAACAATTTGATAAATGGGAACCTAGATTAAGGTAAAATCATTGCCAGGGGTAACTGGAGGAGTAAATGAACATTCTTAAGACGAAGTGGTAGCTAAAGTGGCGACCTCAATTGAAATAAATTGTTTAAAACTAAATATGGTGATAATTAAAAATTTGATTTGTATAAATGTCTAGAAAGACCTTTAAACTATTTTATGAATAACCTTTGAAAGTAATATTGGTAGTCCGTCTGGTTTTAAAACTGTTTTTCGCCACATTTGGCGAAAAATAGTTTTATAACTAGACGGACTATTAGTAATAATTTCAAAGGTTAATCATAAAATAGTTTAAAGGTCTTTTTAGACATTTTTACAAATCAAATTTTTAATTATCACCATATTTAGTTTTAAACAATTTATTTTAAATGAGGGCGCCACTTCAGCTACCACTTCGTCTTAAATAATTTCTTTAAATTATTAACACAGAATCACTCTCTAAGTAATAGAACTCAAATCAGTGAATATTTCACACAAATTCAAGGTGTAAAATATTTGCTTTATTAATTGACCAGTGAATTAATAGCTGCCTTTAAATTTTTCCATTAATGTAATGAGTCTTATTATCTCATGCCTCAAGCTCATCAAACAATTTCATATTGTAGATGTAACAGTACGTCCATTCGAACTTGGCACCGGCACAATATAAACACCTCTCAGAAGTGGCTCGAACACCTAAATAAACCCGTTTTCTCCCCGAAGGACAGAAAACAGATATTTAGGTTTCAGCCGCAGCTTGACCCACTAAAATTTCATTCCTCACCGGCTTGTGAGAGAACTGAAGATCAAACTGACCAGCGACAACGAATACGACTGCGCTAGTGGTGTTGTGACCAAATGTAAGGCAAAATGAGGGTAGGTAACACTGCAACCGCGCAAAATTCTTATATAGTGAATTATTTAATGACTAACCTTTGAGAATACCTATTATTGGTAAGTCCATCTAGGTTTGAAACTTGTTTCTGCTAAAAGTGGCGAGAACAGATTGTAAAACTAGATAGACTAACTTAATTACTATCAACCATTGTTCATAAAATAATTTAAAGTTCTATGTAATGCATAAAGTTTTACAAAAAGCACATTTTCGCCACATTTACGATTAAAAAATGTATTTCTAATGAAAGCGCCACTAGGCCCTGTCTTCACTTCCATTTGAATATGATAGGCCCATTCTTCATGTGACCTATCTTTGTTGTATGTTAGTGTTGCTTGACAATGAGATTTATATTACTTTACTCTTTGCTTGAGAAGAAACAAACTTGCTGAGGTGTTAAGTATTGTATTTAAATGTCTTGTTAACTTGACCTTTAATGTTGAACCTGTGCAGTTCATATCCCATGGTTTTTTCCTTTGACAATTAAAATGTATATAGTTAGGCAGATAAGTCAAAACATAGACAAAACTGATTGCTTCACTTGATCAGTGGTGTCCAGGGCCCAGGGGGACCAATAACAACTAGGGTTAGCTTCCAGTCATTGAACAAAACACAATAAAAACCTTATTTATTAAGGTTGCTTTCAAAACGGGAACGCTGCAGCTATCACACTAATATTATAGAGGTGAAAGTTTGTGAGTATGTATATTTGTTACTTCTTCACGCGCAAACAGCTGGACTAATTTTGATAAAATTTGGTATGCAGGAAGCTGACACCTTAGATTAACACATAGGCTACTTATACCGCGGGGCGCAGCTAGTAGAGTATAAAAAGCTGTTAGCTGGTTTGGACAAAGCACAATTAATAAATTAGGTTTTAATGTGTTCTGTCCAATGACTGTTAGCGTCCCATGACTGGGAGTCTACCCTAAGTGGTGAAGAAGTGACATTCGTTATTTTGTTTTAGTTTGGATAAATGTGTATATACTAAAAAGTAGTGTTCACTACTAAATGAGAATAGAAAGGATCATTATGAATTTTTGAAGATGATCATTTTGTGTATCTGCTATTACTTTAACTATCTTCAAACATTCTGCTACTGTTTTGCAACATTATTTAACAGAATGTGTTTATAGAGTAGTATAATGTATGGTATTATGTAGAGAATTAATGTGTGATGATATTGTTGTATCATATTATTAGACTAGTTAGCAAGACTAGACTAACAAAACTGGTTCAATTTGCTGCAGAAATAGACCTGTATAAACATTAAACAGTGAGTAATTACAAGATTCTTACATTTTCTCGTTCAAAGATATTGAATAAAAACACCAAATACGTAATATTAATTTTATTTCTTAACTATTTTGGCTAATGAACAGCTTTCATCACTTGATTTCCTTTTCTGTACGGGAGAAAACCAAGAGCTTAGGGTTTTCTGAGAACTTTTATTTTTAGATAATGCTACTCTTTTGTTGCAGTCATCAGACTTGTTTTTTGAGTTGTTCACCAAAGTTGCAACAGGGTGCCAGGAAAGCATTTGGGCTGGTTTAAGGTAGGAGAGAGCCATGTCTGGATTTACATTATCAATGTCAAGCCACGCCTGCAAAAAAAAAAAACTTAACTAAAACGAAAATAATAGTAGGTACAGTTTTAATTGACTATTAACTATTACACCAACACAACCTTTGATAAATACAGCAAGTGCACAACTCACACAAAGACTAGCCATAGCTAGACGCTAAGTCAAAAATATTTTTTTTTATATTTCATAATAATAATTTTCTTTATAAAAGTTAAAAAGCCAATACAAATAATATAATAACTAAAATTACATTTATATTATACAGTACAAACACGGTATGTACCATACTGTCATTTTGTATTTTATTCCCGATGTGCATTTATCCAGTACTGCATCATTGGGCTAGGAGTGCAGTCATTGAAGCGAAAAATACGGTCTTACCTCCGAATTTTTTTACTGTGAACCGATTTGCATGAAATTTTGGAATTAGGCTCATCTTACCCTTAACTTCAAAAGTGAAAATGATCTGAACTCCGCCTATTATTTTTAAGGGGTGTAAACAACCCCTTAATGGAAAAATTTACATTGAGCCATTTTATCGCTAGAAAACATGTCTAATAGTAAGTGGTGAAATTGTAAAGTGTTTTCTAACACAACTACCTCATATTTAAATCATTTTCAACCCCTTGAAAATCTTACAACCCTTGCAAACAACCCCTAAATTGAAAAAATCACAAAAAATACTTTGGTATGATATAAAAAGATGTAAGTATAGAGTAAGTAATATTTCATATTCTCTTTAATAATTGTCAAATTTTTAACCCCCTTTCAACCCTTGAAAACTACCCCTTGATAAATTCGACGTCTCGCTGGGACGGATCCTTCCTCTTGGTGGTTGAGAGGTTAAAATACTATTATTTAAATATTTTAAATAACTAAAAATAACTAATAACCTTCACTCAAATGTGTTATATATACATATAAGAATGTTGGTATGTATTCATGCCTACGTTTCCAAAATATATGAGCCATATTATGTATATATATATATATATATACAATGTCCTTTTTAATTAAGTACAAATATTTTAAGGGGTTATTCAGTCCATCATTTTGAACAACTTTGCCCAATAAATGTATATCGAAATAAGAAAAAAAATATTTAGGTTCTCATACAGATCGAAGTAGTCACGTGATATCGTTACTAAGAAAAATGCAAAAAAAAATTTTCGTATTTCGATATATATTTATTGGGAAAAGTTGTTCAAAATGATGGACTGAATCACCTCTTAAAATATTTGTACTTAATTAAAAAGGACATTGTATATACACATTACAATAGTTTTGGGTCTCTATTATACTGCGTACGTTCACATTGCTCCAAATATTCACACTCTGAAATTTTCAGTTACTAAGTAGAAAAAAATATGATAAGTTTTTGGACCATAACTCCTTCAATTTTCATGCTATCACAATTTATAAAAAACCATTGTAAAGGTAATTAATAGAGCTACAACATCCTTCATTGCAATATATAGTAAAAAACCTTTTTCTAAAACGGTGAAGGGTTAAAGGGCTTAAGAGAGGCTGTGATTGCGCTGCCACGCGCTCTTTAAACAATCATATCTCCGTCAATTTTTGTTTGACAGAAAAAACAAAAAAACCGAATTGTTTGTCAGAAAAATACCAAAATTTTTCATCCCTACACTTTTATACGTATCTGTCGTCATTTTTGAGATATTATGAAAAAAAGGTGGGTTTTTTTTAAATTTGAAATTTTTTTGTTTCGTTTAATCGTGACTTTTTTGAAAAATATGTGTCCTGAAGCAGCCAAACTGATACAATCTATCAAACTCTTCATAATAAAGTTAATTCTCGGCGGAATACGATTAATTTTAATTTTGGTGGAAATGGCACTTATGAAACCCATTGATTTAAAAGAAAAAACATTAGATGCTCCTCTTATTCGCAAGACAGCTCACTTATTTTACGTGCAAAAGACTTTTAATAGTGCTCATTTTAAAGCTTATTTCAAGCACTACAAAACACTTTTTTGTTAGAATGCATAAAATGCATCTGCTCGCCGCTAGATGGCATTGACCACATCGATTAAATTTCAGACAAAATAAAAAAACGGCTTTGATCTTTAATATCTAGTTTAATTTTGCACTTAGAATACTTTATAAAAAACCAAATCGTTCATTTTTTACCTGCTACAATTTTGTTCTTTATAAAATTTTCGATAAAACGTATATTTTTGGAAATATTTGCAAAAAACCGATGAAAAACGTGAAAAAATTGCGAATTTTCAATTGGCAATAACTTGAAAAGTGTTGGATTTTTCGAAAAACTTCATAAATGATTTTTTGCTTAAAATTAGGCCTTCTATCGATATTAGATAGGTTATTTAAAAAATCACCCCCGAGAAGGGGTGGCAACCATCCCCAGGGTGGTTGCGGAGTTCAAATCATTTTCACTTTTGAAGTTAAGGGTAAGATGAACCTAATTCCAAAATTGTATGCAATTCGGTTCACAGTAAAAAAATTCGGAGCAATAATGCTTCAATGACTGCACTATAGTTACATCTTGGCTAATTACTCGGAGCAGGCTATTACCAGACATACACAATCTAGTGCAAAAGAAAGATATACGCGTTCTCATAGCGCGTTCTAATAATTCATCAAAATCCAGGCATCCTCACTTCGTCAAACATGTCCGACGCACGTTAATAGCGTGGAAGATTCATAAGGATTCGGTATGCATCATTTTATACTGCACCCATAATATATACCAGCTGATGCCCGCGACAGTAGTGATGTGCCGATATGAGAATTTAATCTTCCGTCTTTGGCGCGTCTGCGGCGAACGGAAACGGGAGCGGAAGAGGGAACGGAACTGGAAGAGGGAACGGGAGCGGAAGCGGCAGCGGTAGCGGCGGCGGCGGCGGAGGCGGCGGCGGCGGCGGCGGAGGCGTCGGCGGCGGCGGCGGCGGCGGAGGCGTCGGCGGCGGCGGCGGGAGTGGGAGCGGGAGCGGGAGCGGAACGGGTACGGGTACAGGTACGGGTCCGATTCAGGCAAAAGCATCGGAAGTTCGGCATTATGTGTTGCTAGTAATGCAAATAACATTGCAGGCATGCATTGGCTGAAATTCAGCCGCTGAACTACGGCATACAGTGCTGAGACACTAAATTGGGTTCTGTTACACAGTTTCGGCGAGTCAAATTTCGCATCAGCATTATTGGCCCTCCGACATTAAGATTTATTTTGTGAGCCGAGAGTCCATTTGCTGCAAGTGAATTAAGAAACTCAACTGGATAATTGGTGGCGTCGTCAACAACACTATCCAAGAAATTAACAATAATTTGCGTCATAAGTTCTTTATTAATTGATTTGTATTGTTAATTTTTTGGTGTCAATATGGCGCGTTCACATAACCAAGAATTTTTCTAGTGTGTTATGCTCTGAAGGTCCGCAAATACTGAACTTATAAGTTCTTTTTCGGATGAAACATCTTTTTTTTGGAAAAAATTTCAATGTACAGACACATTTCTTTTACTCTTTTATTATTGTATAGATTTAGTATGTTTTTGTTCAGCGGCAACAAAAAAAGATCATCTATAAAAATTTCAGCTGTCTAGCTATAATGGTTTATGAGATACAGCCTGGTGGCAGACAGACAGACAGACAAACAGTCGGACGGTCTAAGTAATAGGGTCCCGTTTCTACCCATTTGAGTATGGAACCCTAAAAATCGAATAAAATAAGTATTTATGGGGGGCTCCTATACTACAAACGTGATTTTTCATAGATTATGGTACGGAACCCTTCGCGCGCGTCCGACTCGCGCTTGGCCAGTTGTATTATAACTCAACAAAAAGTTCTCATCAGACTTAACAACTTTTGCTAAGGCTGCATTTTAATATTTCTTATAGTTTAGCTGGAACATTATAGTTCTGCATCATGTGTTCCATTTTCCAAAATCAATTATAGCCTATATGTTGCCCAGGCTTCACAGCTATATAACAAAAAAAATTCCATTCGAATCCGTCCAGTATTTCCGGAGATTAGCGTGTACAAACAGACAAACAGACAGACTTTTTTTTTTATTTTCTTACTCTATTACTATATATCCATCGCGACAAATATTTTTTTTTGAAAAATTTTCAATGTACAGACACATTTTTTTTACTCTTTTATTATAGTATAGATTATTATGTCCATTGATATTATTTTTTCGGTTTCGTAATAATTGTTAATGTCAGATCATTTACAGCTAAGTTTATTGCCGTTTCCTTAGCGCAAGTGCAGAAGAAGCATCAACAAACTGCACTGCATCATTTACTCAAAATGCGTCAACTTACAATTATTCGGATATTAAAATTAGATATGTAGACTACGCGCTAGTCCGTCTTGTGATTAAAGTTTTATCTGGGTTTACCAATGGTACCGTGCTACGGGGGCAAGAACAGGATAGATATAAATAAATACAGCTTGATAAATGTCGCGAAATCATGCCACAAAGAGTGTAAGATTTATATTATGTCAAATACTGATTATACTGACTTCTATTTGTTCTTGAGTATCCAAAATAGCTGGCATTCTGTGATGCAACCAATCAAGTGTGCTGTTTGAGTCCATAGTTATGATAGAATAAGAGTAAATAATGACATCTTCATTCTGCCAGATGTTGTATAAGCCAGCCATTAATAGAAGACGCACCCCTTTCCACCCGTTGGTTTCATCAAACTCATTATTCCAAGTGTTAGGTTCATCTATCTGCAATTTGGAAGACAATATTTATCGGTAACTAAATTATGGCGGTCTGCTATTTTGCTAAGTTAATATCTATAATTTATCTTTTGTTTCCTGGTGTCAGATTTTTCAAGCTGACTAACGGCATCCGACATAGCTTGACGAATGATATACAATGAGGACAGCCGTGACCAACGGCTTTACATGCCTTCCGAAGCATGGAGGAGCTCGAGAATTTTTGATGCCACTTGTGGTAACCCATCTAAGTGCAGACCACGCCTGGTGTCGCTTAACCTGCGAAAGCTCTAGTAATGCTTATACCCGGCGAGCATCCGAGCTTCTCCATCCCAGCAGGCATGAGTTATGACGGTCACCTGGTGACTTGTCTGCAATGCTGGCAGTCAAGGTGTTAACACTTAAAATTTACAGGTTTAAATTGTGTAACCAGTTTTCAGGTCCCATCTGAATCTTTTGTCAGTATTAACTTTTACTTATACCTACGAAATTGTTTTAGAATCTATATATGTATTTCTTACTCTACCCACAAATTATTTATATTGTTATGTAAGTATATAGATTCCATATTCCATAGAAGTTTACTCAGACATTTTAATTAATTTTCAAACGTTTTATCACCTGTATGTCCTTATCTTGCGGTGCATATATATAGTAAGGCTGTTTGACTTTTTGTGACTTGTCAGTTGTTTGCCACTCGTAGAACCCTTCAACAACAATGACACACCTGCCACCGTCTCTCAGGATGGGGTTGTACAGCTTTGAGCTTTTTATGTTCTCTAAACGGCAGTTATTTGTACTTAGATTGTGCATTCGGTAGGAACCCTTAAAATTAAAAGAGGAATGATTCAGGTTTGAGTCTGTCAAAAGCGTAATACAGACCAAACCCGCCGACAGCACCCGGCGGTGGCCTATCTGAAAAGAGTCGTGCATGTCGGTAACATGCACCCGTGCTAGATGCCCGATGGATATGTCGGCGGCTTGCGTACGCGCTCAGACTTGCCTGGCATTTTTCAAACGCAGAGTCACCTAAACGAATGGTTTTCCATACAAAAAACCGTTCGTTTAGTGACTCCGCGTTTGAAAAATAGAAGTAAAACTTATTGTTGTTAAGTGGCCGACAAAGTTTTCCACTTGCAATGAGTGAAGCCATCAACCTAGCCGACATTACGTCGGCGGATCGGCGGCTTTGGTGAGCTTTGTATACTTAAGTCTGTAGAAAAGATCAGTATGTAGACTTCAGCAGAGTAGCAGCTATTTGATGAAATCTTACATAGCATAATAAACTTTAAGTCAATTGTATAATGTTCAAACTATGGCGTTGCCGGCGGCTACGCGCGGATTTGCGCCGAAGTCAAGCGAATCGGCCGCAGTGTAGATTGACCGTTAGTAATTAGATGCTTTCCTCGCAAGAAGCTGTAGGAACACTTTACCAACCACGCAAAATAGCTCCAGGCATAATTTTCAGAAAAATATCCTTGATGATAGTAACTTGTAGGGACTGCTTTTTGGAATTGATTTGACTCTGTTTTGTGGTATGCAAGAGACCTTAGCGAGCCAACCAAGGTGAGCTACTTGGGGAAATGACTTACTAAGTTAGAAAGAATTTAATACACTTTTTTATGATAAGCAATGCCCATAATATTCAATTGTTTGAATATTTATAAAATTCCTGTTATTCTGGAAAAAAGTTTTCTCAGATATTGATTTTCAGGCTCCTGTTCTGAAATTATTAAGATTTTGAACTATGTTATGATTGATTATAGTTGCTATAATATTGACCTATTTAAACTGTCAAACTTTTTTGAAAAGTTTGATAAATTACAAAATAAGAAATCTGTCAATTTATGTACTTCAAGAGTTTACTTTTGCATAACACCTTAATAAATAAATTAAAAAATATAGAGGGACAGATTACACTGATTGAGCTAGCCCCAAAGTAAGTTCGAGACTTGTGTTATGGGATACTAACTCAACGATACAATATTTTATAACAAATACATATATAGATAGGACCCAGGACAATTTGAAAAAGGCCATTTTCCAACTGGCCCTGACCGGGGATCACACCCGGGACCTCTGGGTGGCGGACTAGCATGAAGTCCTTATGGGGTCAATCAATATCAAATAACAGTCCCAACAGAGAAATAGCACATAATTTTACCATAACCCTACCCTATACATACAATATAAAATAAGTAGGTACTAGAACCAGAATTACTTTATGCCATGGAGGTATTATGCCCCACATCATTGGCTTCAGTACTCGTTCAGTCTTGGCCGCATTCCTGTATCTGCTGGCAGACACCAACACTGGAGTGACATCAGTTGGAGCTATGTTGTAGGACGGAACATATTCCTTGCCATTGTTGTGTTCAAATAACCAATCCGGTTTGGTGTAAGTATTTTTCCCTTTAGCTCTGTAGCTGCAGGCACATTGCATTTGGTCTTTATTTAGCGATCTGAAAAATTGATGCAGTACTTTACAATACAGTTGATATAATTTGCAGTGAGGATGACATTATTCATAATAAAATTGCAATACAAAGATACGATTAGGGTTTTTCAAAAACTTACAACCCAGTACGACCACACATTTCCAAGAAATATTACGACTTATTCTTAACAAAAAATCGGAAAGGTGCAGTTTCAAATCGAATAAAAATCCTGAAACTCAACAATAACTTTGGCGCGCTCGCACAGTGTGTAGGTAGTGGTTTTTTAAATTATTGACATTTGATTGACAGTAAGATGACAGTAAATGAGCACAGGCACACCTAAAACCATAGATTAATACTTCGGCAACACTTGTGCCTATCGTCCCGAAGCTATTCGCGGCGAATCTTCGTACGTTTTGTACACTAAAAAGATATCGCGATAAAGCGCTGGTCACACTAATGGCTTCGTTATTTTTCACGAACTATCTGGCAATAATCCAACATTTTGCTGGGGTTGGTTACTCATTCTTTGTAGGTTTCAATAAATGCATTATGTAATTGTTAGCACACATGTTAAAAGAAAAGAAAGTCGTCGTCCATATTTATAACACGTAGAGAAATGAGAGTATTACAGATACTTGGTTCATAGTAAGCCTCAATATGTTCAAATATAGCAAAATTCGTTCATGTTGTATTTTCGAAGTTATTCGAGAAAAACTGATTTTGCTGGAGTAACGTTACCCCAGCAAGATGTTTTTCAAAAAAAGCATTTAGCCTAGAATCAAGTATATGAAAAGACAGCTCTTAATGAGTTGTAAATGTATACCGATACGAAAATCTGTTCATCTTATACTTTTTGAGATATTCAAGATTTTGCTAGTAGCATTTTGTTAGTAGCGGAATTTTGAAAAAATACTGTTTATAGGCCTTAGTATGTTCAAATTTGTTTAAATATAAGTATTCCGATTCATCAACAAATATCGAAGTAATTTATTATTTAAAAAAAAACGAAAATCCCGGTTTACTCGTAAACTAGTACATTTACTAACAAAAAAAAAGCAGTTACATATACGTATGATATACCCTTCTAACGCGTACAAATTTGGATGAACAAACATTGCGTGATATGAAGATATAAAAGAATTTCATCGAATTCCTAGTGGTGTGACTTTGGCCATCGAATACGCAGTTTTCTCTAAACACAAATAGATAATCTATAGTGAACATATGTGTTCATTTTGTTACAAAACATGCCTGAAAATTTCGGCTTCAAATCTCGGATGGAATGAAAGTTATTAAACAAACAAGAAAATATCATCAATTCTCCTACAAACCGACAAAAAACGGAGGCTACGAAAAAGCGGCCGTTTCATACTTGCGGGTTTCCTACGCAAATTAGCAACCTAATAACCGATAAAAAGTACAGTCGAGCAGTATAATATTCATGTAGCCGATATTTAAAATCTTTTAAGTATATTTACTACTTATAGTTTTATTTGGTGTGAATTCATACATTTGTGATTTAATTCGTTTTTAGCAATTGGGTTGACAACTCTATGGCAGTGTATGTCGGATAGATTAATAAATATCGCATCCCCTACTCAAACAAAGCAATAAATACGAGGTTTTATTATTATCTAGGAGACAGATTTTAAATTCCTTGTCGTCATTAGTATGAGGTAACCAAAAACATAGTTAAAACTTAAAACTAAGTACATATTTAATAATAACAGTTGTAAATTAATAGATGATTACTATGCTCGAGTCCTTTTGTAAAAGAAACAAAAATTATATTAATATTGAAATGCATAAAATTTTGTCACATGTCACGGTGTCCAACACAAGAAGTTTGTTTTACAGTTCTGTCCCGCTTGCCACTATGTAGGCGTCTTTTTCTCACTACGCCGCGAAGCACAGGCATACATTTTACTACCATGAGTCATGTTAGTCAAGCCATAACATTGTGAGACCTGAAAAGTTGCTGTTGTGCTGCGCTATTATATTTAAAAATGATGAGTATTTTTATTTTTTCATTAACTTGGTATTCAGTTCAGTATACTAAGTATTTTTTACTAAGAAAAGCAAATTAACTTTTGTAAATGTGTTTGAGCTTGTACTGAAAAGCATTAAATTATTTAAGTCTAAAATTAGTGATAAAAGTACAGTTGTTTAATAATACTAATTTATCTATGATTTTCCTAGTTTGAGTTATATAGCATACTATTATTGTAAAACAGTAATTTGTATAAAAAATAATCATGCTCATGTATTTTCTTTATCCACCAAACGCAAGAACCTTTTTGTATGCGACTGTACTAGCAAAAAAAGACTATTACACCATTTTTTTGAGATGGTTACGCTCAAGTATGAAACGGCCACTTTTTCGTAGCCTCCGTTATTTAGTCGGTTTGTAGGAGAATTGATGATATTTTCTTGTTTGTTTAATAACTTTTATTCCATCCGAGATTTGAAGCCAAAATTATCAAGCATGTTTTGTAACAAAATGAACACATATGTTCACTATAGATTATCTATTTGTGCTTAGAGAGTACTGCGTATTTGATGGCCAAAGTCACACCACTAGGAATCCG
The DNA here is from genome assembly GCA_943193695.1 of Acrobasis suavella. Lineage (NCBI taxonomy): Eukaryota > Metazoa > Arthropoda > Insecta > Lepidoptera > Pyralidae > Acrobasis > Acrobasis suavella. The sequence goes on from OW971928.1 coordinate 41,569,146, forward strand.
ATGAAATTCTTTTATATCTTCATATCGCGCAATGTTTGTTCATCCAAATTTGTACACGTTAGAAGGGTATATCATACGTATATGTAACTGCTTTTTATTTGTTAGTAAATGTACTAGTTTACGAGTAAACCGAAAAATTCCGATTTTTTTAATTAATAAATTTGTTCGATATTTGTTGATGAATCGGAATACTTATATTTAAACAAATTTGAACAAACTAAGGCCTATAAACAGTACTTTTTTCAAAATTCTGCTACTAACAGTTTTCGAGATATGGAAAATTGCAAAACGTTACCCCAGCAAAATCTTGAATATCTCAAAAAGTATAAGATGAACAGATTTTGGTATCGGTATACATTTACAACTCATTAAGAGCTGTCTTTTCATATACTTGATTCTAGGCTAAATGCTTTTTTTAAAAAACATCTTGCTGGGGTAACGTTACTCCAGCAAAATCAGTTTTTCTCGAATAACTTCGAAAATACAAAATGAACGAATTTTGCTATATTTGAACATATTGAGGCTTACTATGAACCAAGTATCTGTAATACTCTCATTTCTCTAAGGCGCAACATTTTGCTGGGGATACGCATTCACCTAAAAAGAAACCTCAAAAGAAAAAGCTAAAAATTTTAACACCATTTTAACGTTGCACTCCATTTTTACGCATTAACAACCGTGCACCGTCGCGTCGCAAAACACGCGTCTGAACAAGTTGAAATCAAACGTCGAAATGAATAACGTAAGTGCGACCACGCAGAGCGAATGGTTAGCGTGCTTAAATCCTTTGATGTATCGCCACCCGCGCGAAAACCAACACGAAGTCCGAATATTCGAAACGATACCCGATAACGGCCGGTCACATTTGCGTGTATCGTGTAATAGCACGAAGCTTCGTGACGATGGGCGCAGGTCCGGCCCAAGCATTAGTAGTGGGATGCAGAGATAAGGTGGGTTAAAATTCTATGGTGGGATGCGATGCGTAGAATTCTAGCACACATGTAAAAGTAAAGAAAGTCGTCGTCATGGACGTAACATTCAAATGTTGTTTGAATGGTACGTCCATGGTCATCGTACATATTTAAACATGAAGATGACGCCATCTTGCATTATTGCACGATTGTTCGTGAAAAATAACAAAGGCGCTAATATGACCACAGCCTTATCGCGATAACTTTTGACCGCCCGGGCACGAATATGAGCGTGTGCGCAGGCGCAGGCACGCGCTGGAGCGCGCGCGCGCGTGCTTATACCATGCCACGAATTCACGCGATTTCATTCGCGGAATATTGCCAGTTTAGGGCTTTTTACCTAAGAATTTCGAAAAAATCATTATTCATGTCATCTTATCCGCCCGTCTCGCCCCGTTCAATTAAAAAGGAATCATATAAAAGGAAGAAAAGCTTTATTTGGCAATCACAACTATTAATAATTACATAAACATCCAGGTAGCACTTACCGGGCTACCTAGGGGTTTATGATGGCCACTTTGACGAATTGCTCCGAAATAAATTCATCAGCCATATTTCTCGCAGAACTGCTAGAGATTCTCTAAAAATCTTAAAGTGGTCACAAAATCTCCCAATTACTCTTCAATTCAATTCAAATCGCAAATATCGCAATACATATTGGGCGAGAAGGTTGCCGCACGAAAAAAATTGGTTGCCTGTAAAGTCGGTATACGGGCGAAAGTTTTACGTGACAACGACTTTGAATGCCCGAGTGGAAGGGACGCGTGCCTCTCACTCGCTCTCATTGTGAGCGCATAACGTGAGCGGAGCGTAACGCAGTTTCTTGAAGTGTCACCCGGCAAACCAATTTATAAGACGTTGTCACGTCAAAATTAGAAACCGGTACTTTACCGGTTCATGTTTTTGTTCATTTTGATACATATTTAAAGTATTAAAATTGCTTTTATATATATTCAACTATGATATAGCTCAATCAAGTAAAAAAACATGCATTTATCTTAGAATTAAACAGATATTTAATAAAATGTGTTTTCTTTTTGTTACTGGCAATAAAAAGTATGCCATATGACATTACAGTGACACTTCTCCCTATTAATGTCAGGGTAAATAAAAATATATAAATAGTTGATAATTAGTTTTCAATGGTTTACATTATAGGTTTTCAATTAGTTTTGCAATAATTTACTTTGATATTGTCTTATAGCTATGCGCCCTTGGTAGAAATAGAAATATGTATTGAAAGAGTGTCACAAATTGCGCTAAAGGGCACACACACGTAAGTATTCACACCTTTTGATTGTGATATATATAAAAAGGTTACGTACATTGTATAATTAGATTTACTTAAACCCTTAAATTTAGGAAGAAAGAAAATCTTTATTAGGCAAACAAAAATCTTATGTACTAGACTTATACATATTAATTGTGCCGAAATTTGTCTACAGTATGTCAGTATCAACAAAATTATAATGGCTTGGACCCAATAGTAAAAGAAATCTCAGACAGCTTAGCATGACCACCGACTGAAATATTGTAGTCTCAAAAAATATTTGTAATGTAACAAAATATCTTAAATAAATATATCCTTTTAAAGTGCTAGTATATCTTCTAAGTATTTATTGTATAAGCAATAAATGATTTATGATGTTTGCAGAGGCTGCTTGAAGGCTAAGGAAGCACCTACGCGTCCACTGTTAGGGCATTCTTGTCATCATCAAGAGAGGATTTCCTGCAAATACAGGGAGTCTGAGCAAACCCTTTGGTTCACTTGATGAGATCCCTAACTTGTATGACAAGCTGGGTTTGCTCAGATGAAATAAACAATAAGAAGCAAAACAAGACTGAAGACAAAGATTAAAGTAAAAACAACATACATTTACCAGATTAAATAATTTATATTTGTTATATTAATGTATAGAATTTTATTTAAGTACCTACCCATTTTGTTTTATTTCTAACATTAACTTACATTGATTTAAAAAGACTCCGTCTTGATGACCTCCGTGGAGTAGTGGTCACCATCCTAGTCCGCTACCTAGAGGTTTCGGGTTCGATCTCCAGCCAGGGCAAGTTGGAAAATGGCCTTTTTCAAATTGTCCTGGGTCTTGGATGTTTATCTATATATTTATTTATCATAAAATATAGTATCGTTAAGTTAGTATCCCATAACAGAAGCCTCGAACTTACTCTGCGGTTAGCTCCATCAGTGTTATTTGTCCCTATATATTTATAATCATTTACTTAAAAAAAAAATTAAAGTATAATATAAGTTGAATTATTCTCGGCTGGCATAAGATGCCAGTCAGAGATAAGAAAGAGAAAAATGTATCCACTGCTACTACTACTGCAGATAAGTAGTTATTCTTAGAATTCTAAACAGGCAATGGGCTAACAACCTATCAAGAGTTTTGATCATGACCTCATCATATTGCTAAATATGGTCTTTGTCTTGTAATCATTTTATCTGCTGTATACCAGTCATAAAGCCATTCATAATAAGTATGTCTTTATGTACTTAATTATTTATAAGGAAAACCCCAATAAATAATGTAGAAAGCAAGTTTTAAGTAAAAGATATTTTTTGCCTATTTGACAAAATTGTGCTTATATACCACTACTAACTGTAACCTGCGACTTCGACCGCGTAGAAGTCGAAAATGGTTCTAATGGGATCTTTAATTGGGTTTTTTACGTTATAAACTGTGTTATAATATCCCGTTCCCGTTCCCGTTCCCGGTCCGTATTATTTTTTATTGGCCACTAATTCAAATATGTCATTTGTCTCGCTTCAAAAATGACGAAGATTCGTAAAAAATTTGCAACCGCTATTTCACCCCTATAGGGATGTAATTTTCAAATTCTAATAAATGCATTATTATTTTCTACTAACTATTAAAATGAATAAAAAAATTCATGTGTCTCACTTTAAAAATGACGAAGATTCAAGAGACAAGACCCTTAGGGATGGAATTTCCAAAAATTCTTTCTTAGCGGACGTCTCCTAGTCACAATCTACCTTCTTGCCAAATTTTATCTTCATTGGCTAAGTAGTTTTCGAGATTTCGTGATGAGTGAGTGAGTGATTTTTGGTTTTATATATATAGATAGATAGATTGGACATGAGATGGTAAAAATAATTCAATCTCCTTTAAAAGAATCCACCAATATAAGACGACATAAAAAAATTCATTTCTAAGCATTTACCTCTAGATGCCAAGGCTACACCCCATTTGGCCCTGAGATAACTAAACAAAATATTCTCCAGTACCAGAGAATGCTTCAATAAGTTATGAAGGCCTTAATCCTTATTTTTATAGATTTTGAATACAATTTTTTTCTACCTAAAGTGTCATTACGCGTAGATGTTTCGTAAAAAAATACTCGTGACTAACTTTTTGTGACTCTACCATTTGACACAAAGACAATTCGGGCATTGTGACCCATTTTACGAATTTCCAAAGGAAACTGTCAAAAAAATGAATTGGAAAAGTAATGTCGCTCGTGAGACATATATTTCGCTAATGTAACCATTTTACGATTTTCGATGTTATTCATATCTGTATAGAGATGGGTCGGGGTTTGTGCCCAGTGGGCGAAAACTAGGGCCGAATGTGCCGAAATAATTTATGTCCGATATACGCCCTATAAACGCCCCTTTTTCTGGGCCGAAAAAAACTTACTCATATTAGAATAATTTTCACTAGATCTATGAACTATAAGTCATAATACATATAATATACTGTCTTGAAACGGATAATGAACCATATTAGGATGAGATATAATTGCTGTTGTTTGAGGGGTCTACTTCTGACTAAGCCACTTTTTAAAAGTCACCAGTTTAAGTATGAAACTAAATGTAAGCGATCATTATAGATAGATAAAAATGTATTTTTTTTTTCAGGAAGTGATGACATAGCCTAGCTCATCTGTTTATTAATACTTTGAGAGATTGATTCGTAACGTTTCTCATATTATTCAAATGCTTGGGCTAGACCTGCGCCTATCGTCACGAAGCTTCGTGCTATTACACGATACACGCAAATGTGACCGGCCGTTATTGGGTATCGTCCCGAATATTCGGACTTCGTGTTGGTTATCGCGCGGGTGGCGATACATCAAAGGATTTAAGCACGCTAACCATTCGCTCTGCGTGGTCGCACTTGCGTTGTTTATTTTGACGTTTGTTTTCAATTTGCTCAGACGCGTGTTTTGCGATACGGTTGTTAATGCGTAAAAATGGAGTGAAACGATAAAATGATGTTAAAATTTTTAGCTTTTTCGTACTAGGTTTCTTTTTAGGTTTCAATAAATGCATTATGTAATTGTTAGCACACATGTTAAAGAAAAGAAAGTCGTCGTTCATATTTATAACACGTAGATGATGCCATCTTGGATTATTGCCAGATAGTTCGTGAAAAATAACGAAGCCGCTAGTGTGACCAGCGCTTTATCGCGATAATTTTTTTGTGTACAAAACGTACGAAGATCGCCGCAACTTGCTTCGGGACGATAGGCACAAGTGCGGCTGAAACAAAAGACAATAATCGATGTAAATAGTTGAAAAGAGACCTAAATAAATACATATATGTATAGAGATGGACATCTACCCGGGTTTTTACCCATATTCGGGTATTTATCCGATATGCATCGGGTAAATGCCCGTATCTACCCGTTTAGCTGGGTAGAACGGGATATTTATTAAAAGACATGTGCTAAATGAATATATCTAAAAGAATAAATAACAAAGACAGCTCGAAGAGATTTCTGAAGAAATAAGCAGTACTTATGAACTCAATGTTCTTACTTTGTTTGTTTCTGTGTTAATGAATTTTGTGAATAAATAAATAAAGATTAAAAATGTATGCTATCCATATTAATTACACAGATTTCATTACATGACAGATTCCATACAACGGATGATTGGGGTAAATACTCGACATGCTACTTTGTGGGAAATGTTGTAACAAGTTGACGCGGGGTTCAAAGAACTCGTCAATACGAATATCCTTTGGTTCTGAATCAACCCCGACATCAGTAGTTTCGGTTGTTGGATGAGCAGTCAAAAAAAATCTCTCGTTACCTCTATTTTGTATGAATGCTCAAATGTTGACAATTATATATAATTTAAATTTATTTTAATATATGAATGTCTTTCCACACTTCCTAGCAGAAAAATGATAATATGTCTAATATAATATATGATAAGAAGCCTAATTTCAGTGAAGGATTAGTAGGTATGGTGATTTCATATACTTAAATGTCGCACTTGACGCCAATCTGCAAAAAAAAATTCTCAGTCCACATATTTAATTTTAATATCAGTATAATTGTAAGTTGACGTTTTGGAGAAAATGCTGCAGTGCAGATTGTTGCCGCTTCTTCTGCACTTACGCTTAGGAAGCGGCAATAAACTTGGAAAGTAAATGATCTGGCGTCAAAAATTATTATGAAATCAAAAGAAAATTGACAATTATCAAGTGATACAGATATCCAAAAACTAATAAATGATTTTTTACTTTTGAGTTTGACTAAAACAAGATATTTGCTTTAACGAGTTCTTTGAACCACCATCAACTTGCATTTCCCACTAAATAGCACGCCGGGTCAGGCTTGTGTCCCTCCCCGTTTAGGTATAGAATATATACTTACATTATTACTATGCGCGCGGCGACCACTTCGAAGGGGAAAATTCAGTTACATAAATCGTTTGTCCAGAGTTATAATAATGAAATTGGCTTGCAATATATTTCTAGGTTAGATACCTAGAAATATATTGCAAGCCAATTTCATTTCATTTGACGAAGGGGTGAGGAGTTCTGACGCGAACTAAATTAAACCATAGTGCTAACCACATTAAGTAGATATTTTTTTGAATTCCTTTGCTATTTTAGACTTCTATACGTGCTTGACTACTAGTACTTATTCTGTGGCTGGGTATTTACCCTAATCTACCCGTTGCATGGGCACATACGAATTGACAAGTCTAAAGATTATATTTTTTTGCTGGCAAATGTTTGTAGACCTAATTATATATAACAATAACAAACAGACATCAAACGCGATGTCACTATATTATGAGCACCCTTTTAAATTAATAGAGGGTAGAATTATTTGACTGCTCATCGAATAACCAAAACTACTGATTTCGGGGTAGGTCCCAGAACAAAAGATATTTATATTGATAAGTTTTTCGATCCCCATCAAATGGTTATTATATTTCCCACAAAATTGCATCCGATACCCAATCTACCCATTGTATGGAAACATACGAATTGCCCTTTCCATAGCGCGCTGAGCGACCTTGAGCCTTCTTATGAGACCAATAGTAGAGGAACAAGTTTCAAAGTCACAAATCATCACTGGTAACACACATTGATTAAACACTTGAGGCACTGAGGTATTTTGGACGAGAATACACTGCGTAGCTTGCCGAACGCTGTCCAGCCGAGTCGGATTCGTCGAAAGGCCTCTTCCTCGAAGTTGGAAATTCCTGCCTGGATCAATTGACCCAAGTGGATATACTGGTCTACAACTTCGAGGGTGGAGCTCCCAACACAAAGCCAAATTTTCATAGACGTAATTATATGTCAAAATAAGCAAGCAGGCATAAAACAAAATGAAATTTGTATGTTGAATATGGGCAGCATTAGTGATTTTAATGTTTGTTATTTTTTCTTAGAGATATATTCATTTATTTATATACAACATAACCTTTTTACATGATTAGAGGACTCGCACTCATTTTTTTAATTAATATCCCAATCTACCCACCCAAACGGGTAAATACGGGTATTTACTCGGCGCATATCGGGTAAATAACCAAGCTTTAAAAAATATCCGGGTACATCTTTAGGCGGGGTGTCACGAACGATAAGTCTTATTCACATTACGGGGACATACCACGATTAATGTGAAGACTAGTCATTGTGACCGCGAAAGTCATAAATCAGTTAAGCGAATTAAGCGATTCACCGACCAACATTGAACATACCCGTCCCGCTCCCGCCCGCTCTTTCACTCCGTCAGGTACCGATACTAGCAAAATTTTAGTAGTAAATATAAAATTAAAAATACGCCAGCATTAACGCGCGATGTCATATGTTACATAATAAATACGCACAAAAAGCATGATCCTTTAGCAGTCAGTTAATAATATTTTGACGAAAATGTATAGTTTTGTATTATTTTATCGATAAATATAATTAAAGTAGTCATGTCGTTTAGAGTAAAGGCCCAATGAAATGGACATTTACTGGTCGTAAATGGTCGAATATCGGGCGTTTATTATTTTCGACTTTTAGCCCGGGCCGAAACCCATCTCTATATCTGTATCGTCTGGTGAAAAAGTCAAAGTGGCCATTATAAACCCCCAGGTCTTATCAGGTGTATTGATGTTCTACTACTAGCAACTTAAGGAGTACTACAGATAGAATAGGATTAAAGAAACGAATGAAGGCTGTAAAAGCCACAATCCAGCCGCAAAATAATTAAAAAAGAAACATACGAATCGAATTGATAAACTCTTTCTTTTTCTTAAGTCGATAAAAAATATCCAATCCAGGATAAATTAAGATCAAGCCTCGGGTACAGTCAAAACCTGACCTGGCAACTGGAATACGCGCGTAAAATCACACCAAAATAAGCTTGAAAAGTCGCCGTTGTCGTTGATCGTGAAATGCTTCATACATTTCCATACACTTGTTTCAGTCACAACTAGCCATCGCAAGCGCCATAGGCCGCAGTCTGAGCACACGCCCATATCGTGATCGGGCGGTTAGTGTACAAAACGTACGCAGCTTCGCCGCGCATTCTTTCGGGACTCGGGACGATAGACCCAGGTAAAGCAAGCACCAGCACTTAAACTGAACTGCATTGTTTAATGCTACCATGACACCTTTATAGCAGCCCTTAAACAGGATTGATTTTTTTGTATGGACTATTCCTACCATCACGTCTATTTGACAGCACGAAAACGATTATTGCGCGTCTCAAGTGTCAAATAAAGCGATCCTTAAAAAGTCACTTTCCAGTAACTTTTATGGAGGATTTTTGTTGGTTTTCTTGTGAATGTAAATATGTTTTTTCTTTCCTTTAGATTTTTACAAAACAGTTAGTAGATAATTGAAGTAACGCTACCATGGGACCTTAATTAATCCTACTTAAAACCTTTTATTGGAAATTTGGATTTCAAAAACAAAGTAAGATATATTACTTCATTATTTTAGTACAATTTATGTGTATAATAGTAAGTTATTCCAACTTACATAACATATTTTTTTGTAAGTAATAACAATGCTAATCCTTGTAAAATATTTATTCACACACGATAACAAATAACAACACATTCTTAAGTATAAGTTATTTATTAAAATTACAACTACATACATTTATACATTTTGTCTTACAGGATTCTTTGGTTACTCTCTGAGAAGTACCATGATGATATTAATTACAAAATACAAGACAGGATTCACTGGAGCCTATTATTTAATACAAACAAGATTGAGAGAGCCGGAGGATTACAGCCTCCTTTGGAACCTGTGATTGAACCAGTGAAATGGCAGAATGTTGAATTCCAAGCATTTTACAAGGCTAGATCTGTTGCTAGGCTGGTTCGCTTTTTCACCAGAATACCTGAAAGAAAATAATAGTTTAGATTCATGTCGCAATCTACGAATATCAAATGCCTACCCATACTTTGTAATAAAATCCTTTGTGCACTACAATCACTGCGTACTTACTAAAACCTAGCCTTTATCTCGTTGAGTTAATCTCGAACTTACTTTATCTGTATTTATTTATGTTATTATGAAGCCCACAGTAAAATTAACTTCCAAACACTAGTCGTTGCCATCGTATAATAACTGTTTATCACGGCAATTCGGAAAAGCACGATAATATGAGGTGATGGAAATATTTTATCAGGTGGTTGCTCGGCTTCCAGCATTAAAAACATAAAACATTTATGTTTTCACGAATTTACGATTTATTTATAATTTTGAAAACCAGACGCAGACATCAGTTCAAAACTTTCATTCACAATTTTTTTCGCACTCATTAAAATTTTAGCCATCTTTAATGGTCAATTTAAATTAAATTTATGTACATAATCAAATGAAAACAAAGTAAATAACACTAACTTTTAGATATTTAAATAAAAATGATGGAAATAATTTTGTTTAACGTAAATACAAAAACCGTCTCAAATTTGAACGTCTTCGCAGTCTCATCACCAAAACAAGCCAGAGACAACAAACAGTTCACCATTTAGGAATAACCATTCAAAAAACGTTCAGCATTATGAACGTAATGGTAGGATTTAAAGTTGTCCTGCTTTTGACCTGCTTAGAAACTGCACCTCAACTGCCTTGTTTCTGAATGGTTTTATAAGTATTGGTGGTAGAGTTCCAGCAGTCCAAGCAGTAAAAAAAATATTGTTATCTTCTTCTGACTTTGTGACGCTTGCGCCTTGTGTTGTCAATGTCAAGTCATTTGTCTATTGTCAAATGCCTGATGGCTTTTGAGTTTTGACTTGCTTTCACAGACGAAGTACTTGCTTTTGCACTTTTGTATTATTTGTGAACCTCTTTCAAATTTTTGTGTTTGTGAAAAAGGGTATATCTACCTACCTAGGTACCTATTACTATCTTGCAAGCATAGTTGCATTGCAGCAAAAGCAAACAGCAAGAAATATTATGTAGGATAAAATCTATCTAGATTTGTAGGGATATGCATCCCAAATGCTATAATCCGGAAGTCCGCGGTTGTTACACAATAATGTGGAAATTTTATAGTAATGCGACGCGCCGCATTCGTGAAACATTTGAAAAAGGCACCAACCATTTCGATAAACGTAGTACCACTACAGGTATTGCGAACACATCAGGAAATGGCTCTGAAGATAACAACAAATTGTCCGGACCACCGTGCCACTGGTTTACTTCACGAAGGTGCTGGGATACCAATAAAATAGACAACAACACTAATCATGAGAGTTTGAATCGCAAATGGTTTGGTGCCATATCATGGGTAAGTTGCTGGTTTATCTTTGTTAACAATTTTCTAGGTATAACTTATATTATTATAGCTTTTTTAGTCTATACACTGGTTCTGACAATATACATATATAAAAACATTTTTTTATTCATTTTATTCTTCAGCATCAGTGCATCCTGTAGATGCATAGGCCTTCCCCAACAGAATCCATCTTTCTCTGTCCCCTGTTAATCTGGTCCATAGAGGTCCAGCGATTTTTTGAATTCATCTGACCATCTTTGAATGTGTTTTACTGTTGAGGTCCTCACCTTTGCTTGAGGTCCATTGGGATAAAATTTTGGTCCTTTATTTTATTCATCACATATGAATAATTATTAATTACAAAAATAACAATCAAAACTGAATAATAAAGTAATAACTATAGTATACCAACATTATCTAAACTAAACTTAAATATTTAAAAAAAATAATTAAACATAAACTTTTATAAATGTCCCGCAAATCTTACCCCTTTGTAAGAGTGACCAGAAGGCTGGCAGCACTGCCTCGTTGATTGTCAATGCTTATTCTTTGTGTGAAAGAATTACTAGCCCTCTCTGGTCACCTGATAACTCGGCCAACCATTTGCCTATAAATTTTTAAAAGCTATGTGCTGAAGGCCCCCATGGACCCAATGTTTTAACCCAATTTGTCACCTGGGCATGCACACTTGCGCCGTTTGAGGGATTCGGAAGACTATTAAAATTAGTCATTGTTTAAAAAAAGTCTTCGTTGATATAAAGTTCACATTTTGAAAAATTTTGGTGGAGTCTTATTGCTTCTGTTTCTTGGTTTTAAGGACTGTAAATCAGTCAAAACTGAACTAGCATCTTCTGATAAGGATCCATCATCTAGGAACCAGGTGTTAAATTTGGAATGTAGTTTTTGTATTACTGGATGGATAGCCAGACTGAAAATAATCAGACCAAGAGGATCATTACAGCCACTCTTGGAACCAAAACCTCATTGAAGGGGAAATAGTCCAAAGGTGACTGCAACAGCCCTGCAGCAAATTTTGGCCGTCAGGCAATGCTAGGTCGCATCTAAAGCAATCAGCCTGATGCTGCCAATTTTTTAAAGGAACATAAACTGGGTCCTTTATTGTTGTTGCTCCAATCTCATTGACTTTATTTACTGAGTAACATTAAATTGACAAGGGCGGTGAGTTCCCGACAGGGCATCCTTGCTGTCACCACTTAATAAATCTGTAAGGTGTTGTGGTGACAGCCCATCTAGGTCGACGGCTGACCCACTTCTAAAGGACATCATCTCTCCTAATCCCTGTTATTCAGTCACATGCAAAGCTACAGCGTTGGAAGGAGGATATGGAAGACCTCATCTTCCAGATCCTCCTTCCAACGCTGCATAAGGTGGATGTTTTTTTTGCAAGTCAGCAAATGTGTCTGGCATGTTAAGGGCAACTGCATTGTCCGAGAATAGTATTCTAGTGGCTCCTTTTACACCTCCCTCACTAATTGGGCATAGTTATCGAACCCCTTTTTAAAATTATATATGAATTAAATATTATAATACAGTTAAGTCATCATCATCAGAGCGTATTCCCGGTTGCATCCTCAGCAGTAACGCTTCAGAGCCCGGGGTCCGCTACCTAACCAAGGAGATTTGACGAGGTTACTGGTTTTTACACAGAGCGACTGCCGTCTGACCTCCACAACCCAAAGGGCAAACCAGGAACCAATCCTTGGATAGTTTGATGATCAAACGCTAGGTGGCGTTCGGGACCCACAGTTTTACGTGCCTTCCGAAACACGGAATCATCTTTCTTTTCGGATAATCAGGTGATTCAAGCCTGCAATATCCTATCCAGACTGGAAACAACTTTTCACCAAGTATGCTTTCCAGTGGGAATCGAACCCATGACCTCAGGTCACAAGGCGAACGCCTTGACCACTGGACCACGGAGGCAGTCGTATCTTATAATATAGTTAAGTAATTCTACATAAATATGTATGTAAATACTTCTAGTATGAAGAGAAAGGGATCAATTAATTTTTTATTAAATACTTACAGGATCAAACATTTGAAAGAGGCACCATCAATTTTGAAGAACGTAGTGTCACTCCTGGTATTGTGAACACATCAGGAAATGGAGCTAAAGATAGCAACAAATGGTTCGGACCACCGTGCCGCTGGTTTTCTTCACGAAGGTGCTGGGACTCCAATAAAACAGACAACAACACTAATCATGAGAGTTTGAATCGCAATTGGTTTGGTGCCATTTCATGGGTAAGTTGTTGGCTTATTTTTGTTAACAATTTTCTAGGTATAAACTAAGAATTTTTGTATGCAAGCGATTAATTTCTAGATAGATTGTTGTTTAAACACAGCTTATTATATTTTTCGTAAAATTATTATTTTTGGGTGTTAGCTGTTTAAAACTATCAAATTAGCAGCAGTATAAAACTAATGCCACAATAAACTAGGTTCTATATTTTTGAATTTTTATTAAGATAAATAACATACAACACACAGTTTAACAAACTAAATTACTTAAATAATATTTGCAGAGTGGGGCTCTAGTCATCGGTTGGTACACCAGTCAACTCATTCATTTGAAGTTGAAGTATCACACCCGGGAAAAAACAGAACAGTTGAAATCATTTAATAACATTCTTGCAATGTTGCATCCTTATGTTCATCATGTTATAAAAAGTCCCGCACAGTTGAATTCCTCAAATATAGAAGACATTATTCAAAATCTGAAACCGAAAATTCAGTTAGTTTCGAATGACAATAACAGTGAAGATAAGCCCCAAAGCACCAAAGGGAGCTCAAACTCTGCAAGTTCCACTGACGAATTTCAAGATACTTTGAACTATATTGAGAACAAACTAGGCTGGGCTGCTATTCAGAATGGACAACTAAATGATGGATTAAATCTGCTCAGGTAAGCATATTTTTTGGATTTAAATATTAGAATTTTGTAGTATTTTATGTGTGCCAAAAGAGGTCAACTAGCCCTTAGTCTCATTAGAATCTCCATGGCCCGGTGGGTGTTCAGTATTTGGATGGGTGAACACAAGTGGCACAAAACTTTCTTGAGGTTCTCTGTGCTTTGTTAGGCACGTTAAGCCATTCGTCCAGCTACGTCAGTCGCCTTTAGGCAGCTTAAGAAGCCCTTACCCTAGACTTTTCCATACAAACATAGTCTACGTTTTATTTTGAAACGACATGTCAGATTTTGGTAAAAAAATTTAATTTTAGGGAAATTGCAATTATCTATATACGGTAAAATTATGAACTGGAAAGAAATTATAATGGTATAGAAGTTTTCCATACTGATGGTCAAATATGATATAATCACTATATTCTCTTTTGAGTTCATATCATAATTTTACCGTCGGAAACCAATTATAACCCTATATAATTGCAATTTCTTAATTTTGCCTATATCAGACATGTCGTTTCCAAATAAAACGTAGACTACGTTTGTATGGGAAAGTCTGATTCTGTCCAGGGTAAGGGGACTCTTAAATAATCTAACAAAAGTACACACACGCGATAATAAATTGAGGATCTACAGTGTAAATGTGGGATACAGAAATTCTATAATAAAATTTTACTTCTATATTTTTATTGCAGGTCTGCAGCAAACAGAAATCATGCGCCCGCACTATATAACTTGGGGCTCTGCTATGAAATGGGCATTGGTTTGGATATCAATGAAAACAAGGTTTGTTTTACTTTAAAAGTGTTTCACTTTTGTTCTAAATAAATTATTCTTTCGACTAAATTATATTTAACATATGTATGTGTAATAATTGGCAGATACATACAACAACCACAGTAACGTCTTTGAGCATAATGGGGCAGCCTAACCCGACTCTAATCAGACAGATCTAATGGTAGTCAATCAAAGGGCTATAGAAGTAGCAAAATTATGGGCCAATACAATTGTAACAATAAATAATTTCTCTAATATAAATAATAAGTTCTCGAATGGCGACCACGTATTGGCAAGCGAAGCGTAGGACACCCACCCACAAGGTGTTCAGACGACCTGACCAAGGTCGCTGGAAAGCGCTGGATGCAGGCCACTCTTGATCTGTCATTTTGGACATCTTTGGGAGAGGCCTATCTCCAGCAGTGAACGTTATGCGGCTGAAATGATGATGATGAATAAATAATTGCTATTGACCCGACAACATAGAACATAGAACTCAGGGCCGCTAGACCCGGCCACTTTTAGCGTGATGGTGGCTGAGGTGACTGCCTCTGTGGTCTGGGAAGCATAATTATGTTGCAAAATTTGTTTCCAGTCTGGTTAGGAATTAGGATGTTGCAGGCTTGTGCTGACCAGATTATTCGAAAATAAATATGATTCCGTGTTTCGGAAGGCACATATAAATTGTGGATCCCCTGCGTGGGAACGCAATTAGCGTTTGTTCATCAAACCTCTCTCCAAGGATTGTTCTAGTCTGGTGTAACCTTTGGGTTGTGGAGGTCAGACAGCAGTCGCTCTGTGTTAAAACCAGTAACCACGTCAAATCACCTAGGTTAGGTAAGCAGACCCGCTCTGAAGCGTTAACGCTGAGGATGCAACCAGGAATGATGATGATGATATGGTGAAAAATTCTCTTTCTCAATTATTTTATCTTGTAAGGACGAACTAAAAATTGAATATAAATACGACAATGTAAAACTAGAATGTCTGAGCTCTTTCCGTCTGCTTGTTATTGTTCTGGATTCGAACGCAAATTGGAAAGCCCACATACAAAAAATTAAAACCAAAATGTCGCAGTTTATTTATGCACTGCGCGAATTAAAAAGTGTACGAACACGAAGACTGCTCTCATTTCGTACTATGCATACGCGCACGCGTGGCTGAGCTACGGAGTGATGATGTGGGGTGATAGTACGGACGCTCAAGATTTGCTAGTGCTACAAAAAAAGTGTGTTCGTATACTGGCCAGAATCAAGCGACCCGAGAGCTGTAGACAATACTTTTCGGACCTCAATATATTGACCCTACCCAGCTTTTACAGATTAGAACTGTGCAAATTCGTAAGGAAAAACTCAAGTTTATACTGTAAGCATAGTGACATTCCTCGCAGATATAAATCGCGCAAGCCAAATGACTTGGTTCAAATACAGTCAAAATTAAAACTTCCCAGCTCGACCTTATCCAATGTCGATAAAGATATACAATAAACTGCCTAAACGTATAAAAGAAGAAAGCAATTACAAAAAGTTTTTAAAATTAATAAAAGAATATCTAATAAATAAGACCCCCAGACTAGAGTACATAAGTCTACATAAAGACTCGAGCGCAACATGGCGCTTAAGTCTTGATTCGCGCTCGAGTCGTTTTACGCGCTCAAGTTCTTTTCCATTTGGAGTTCCTTTATAAATAAACAGGGAATAAAATATGTAACTTTTGTGAGATATAATAATAATTTAGTTATTTTTGTAAAGTCTAGTATTCTTAGCTTTTGAAAATCCTACTAATATTATAAATGCGAAAGTTTGTGAGTATGGATGGATATATGAGAATGTTTGTTACTCTTTCACAAAAATACTACTGGACGGATTTGGTTAAAACTTTACAGTAATATAGGTTATATGTCAGATTAACACATAGGCTATAATTTAGGAAGTCGCAGGAAATAGCATAAAAATATTTAAATAAATCAGCCTTGATACGCTCAAGACTCGATACACTCGAGCTCTTTTTAAAATACGAGCTCTATTTTGGCGCTCGAGTTTTCTAGAAAGGACTGGAGCTCGGCTCGACTCAAGGCTCTGAGTTTTGTTAGTACACCGAGTCTTGTAAAATTGAGCCGAGTCTATCGAATTAAGACTCAAAGGCTCGAGTTCTTTACATCTCTAAATTTACCACATTGGAAGTCCAGTTGAAAATTATATTTCCGTCAAAATTACTTGTGCCTTTGTTTCAGGCAATGGAGCTGTACCGGTCAGCTGCCTGCCTGGAGCATCCTGATGCTCTTTACAATTTGGGTATTTACTACGCTCAGGGCCGTGGAGGGTTGGCAAAAGATAAAAACACCGCAACTAGATTACTTAAGTTGGCTGCGGTGCAAGGCCACCAAATTGCGAAAGACGCTTTGAATTACTTAGAAGACCAAGCACAGACCGAACAAGAAAAAGAGACATGGAGCTATCCGTGCTCCCCCTTCGCACAAACCAGTGATGGGCCGCCAACACTATCGTCATTATTTTTAGAGAAAGTAAATTTCTTACCTTCGCATAAATATACTGAAGCTGTGGTATAAATGTTATTTGTCTTTAACGAGATTGGTTGTGGTCTAACCATATGGTTTAAGTTTTGACATATTTTAATTATATACTTATTACTTAGTAATTATTGTTAATTTTGTCTTTTATTTTTCTAAAATATCCAGTCATGTTTTGATTTTGAGTAATCTATTATCCGAGTGTGTTGAGATATTGATGATGATAATCAATCAAGTTGGTTTTAGGTTTGTGGTACCTACTAGTGTTTGTTTGCCTGCAAATAAACAGGGATGGACTGCGACTCCTCTTAAGTTATTTGGAGAGGTTCCATTCATGTTCATCTGTATTCGGCTCATACTTATTATTTTGTCTATCTAATCTCTCGTCATCGAAACATACCTAGCTTACAAACGTCGGACTGTCTTAAGACTAGTCGCAGTCGCTCTTTCACTCATTTGAATTCTCTTTGCTTACACTATGTACATTACAGAAATAACCGTTTATTCAAGTACATACCTTCATTAGTGTTTCTTAATTTCAAGTGCGCTTATATTAACATGTATGATATGAAATCTCGCTTAGGTATTGACTTATTGTTTTTTTAGGTACTTAAATAAAAATATAAACAATAGTGACGTATCTTTTACACTTTATAAATCAAACCCTAACAAATAACAAATCAATTCATAAATTACAAACTTAATTTGTAATGTGTAAAGATATAATATATAATTTTGTTAAGTGTATTTCAATAACAAAAGACGTGTCAAGATTGTTTACATTTATTTAAATACGTAACCAAATGGATTTATTATATAGTTCATTAATTAGTTATAAAACTTCGTGGTTTTGTATGTAGTTCATTATTACTTACCTAATTCTTAAAGTTGAATTAAGTATAAGAAACCACAGCACATAAACGACGGTTTACATTTTCCGTGGGAATGACAAAGTGATTAAATGTGATAATTTTAAGAAAACTCCAATAAACAATTCAATGTCTTTATTTGTTTCTCTTTACCAACGACTCCTAAATACTCTTAAATATTAAAAAATGTTCACAATGGCAGTCACTCAATTACACACACCGTGAATTATCTGTGCATAAAAAAAAACTTACATAATCCTCAAAGAAAGAAAAGTACTGCAAATGCTAGGCTCAGCGTTATGGAATATCAATATACAATAAAAAAGATACATTAAAAATGATGTAGTACGGTACATAGCTACAATCACAATTCACACAGGAATGATTCCTTAAATACAATAAAATTATCATGACTGATAGACCTCATTACATTTATGAGATATCTAATTCATTTTAAAATATTATTTTAGTACATACAAGGTTTCTCGAAAATAGATATGTTATAATACCAATTTTCCTTACCGATCATTATAATATCTTATTTATTCTTGATTAGTCGGCCACTGTTGTCATAGTGATTACCTGAAAATCATAAAAAACTATTAAATTACAGAGTCAAATAAAGTGTTGTAACATTTTTTCTTTACTAAAGTTTGTAAACATTTTCAAAATTTTCGTGAGTTGTTTCTGATTGAAGCTTGTCAAGCATAAAAATGTATTCAGTTCACATATCTAATTTTAAAATCAGTATAATAATTGTAAGTTGACTTTTTTGGAGTAAATGCTGCAGTACAGTTTGTTATCGTTTCTTCTGTACTTGCGCTTAGGAGGCGGCACTAAACTTTGTTGTTGTAAGTAAATGATCTGATATCAACTACCTATTATGAAATCGAAAGAAAAAAAATTACAAGTGATACAAATATACAAAGATAAATAAATATCGTATAACCAGAGAGGTTTGTAAGGATCGTAGCGCGTGGGAATGGGAATGGGAAACAGGCGTGAAAATATGTACGTATGTATTCAAATTCAAAATACGAGTAGTTTACAATTTTTTCGAATGCCCAAGGGGAATCACTTTTGAGCATGGATGCTTGTTAGTGATACCCGCTCTCTATACAAAAGTTTAACTATTAATATAACTATATATATTACATAACATATACAAATGTATAATGTATGTATGTATATAAATGATTTTTGACTTTTTTGTTGGAGTGTCCGCAGAAGTCTGTACGTCAGCCAGTGGCGTTGGGTGAGAATTTAGGCTAGTATAGATATATAACTATGAAACAAATCAACCTAATTAGGTTTTATTAAGATTAATAAGGCGTTAAAGTCCGGCTTATAATTCGCATATTTTTATTTTTACTGACTTATGAAAATAGTAAATGGACATTTTAAAGCGCGGTGCGCCGATACACGTAGGTTATTATTGTTGTAAGTTATAAATGCGTATAATTAGAAACCGCTATGGGAACTTGATGGGAATCGGCTTCTAAGGAGGCCCCGCTACTGAAATGTATAATGTATGTATGTAAATAAATGATTTTTGTCCTTTGACGTTTTTTTTGTCGTGTGTCCGCTGTAGTCTGTATACACACTAGTACTTGCGCGGATAGTCGCGTGCGGGCGCGTAGCGGTCGGGGTAGGCGGCGCCGGGCGGCGGCGGCTGGTACTGCGGCGGGTAGCGCGCCTCGTACGCGCCGTAACGCGGCTCCGCGCCCTGCCAGCCCTCGCTGCTGCTGCCGCCTCCTGCACGCCATCACATTCATATTTAGCCAAATCAATTGGGTAGATGACAAGGTCTAATATAAATTCTTTTCATCTCATCTACTCAAAAAACCATGTTTTCGTCCCAAAACATTTGGAGCTATAGTTACTGGTTATTCTCTCGGGACTAAAACGTGAAAAAGAAGACTCTAGGGATTAAAACCACACGAGTTTAATCTATGGAGAATCAAAAATAATGTTGGCAGTCCAGCAAAAAATAGTAGTAATAAAAAATAATTGGCACAGACTTCGTGATTTTTTAAATTTGGAATACATATCGTCTACAACATGGATGAATGTAGGTTAAAATTTTTATGTTCTTTGCTTCGGAAAAAGAAATAAGTATAATTAAAAAAGCGCAATTTTTCCCTTTGATTCAAGTAATTACAGAAGTTTTAGGTTATTTGTACTGAAATGTAATTATTTATGTAAATGTGAATACTTTGTCGTGAGTCAAGAATCACTCGCTCCGCTCGTGATTCAACTGTGGAATCCCTCGTTTCGCTCTGGATTCACAGTAGCGCCCTCGCCTTCAAAATATTAGCCCCTTGTAATACAATCTACTATTGGTACGGTTAATAAAATAAAACGTCACAAAGTACTGTCACATTGTATTGATCATATTCCTTTTAATACGATTATAGATTTATTAATACAGAAAACTCATATTAACAGCGTTGTTTAACTCCAAAAAGCATGACATCACACTATTGTATTTAATACAAATCCCATAGAAAATGTTTGTTTTGACGTTTAGAAAAAAGTATCTGATTTGAATTGATGTAAAGTAGTATCCGCTAGACGATAACGTGGATTTTGTATGAAATACAAAAGCGTGACGTCATTCTTTTTTGGAGTCAAAGTGCGCTCTTAATATCAGTTTTTCTGCATAAATAAATCTAAAATCTTGTTGAAAATGGATAATCAATGAAAAGTGACACTATTTTGTAACGATTTATTCTATGAACTGTACTGAATAATTTATTTTTGACTCAGTCCTCTACCCAATTCACTACTTTCCACCGACTCAAATACTTTTTTCCAATCGAAAAAAAAAAAACATTTTGTATGGGACTTGAACGAAATAAAGACTAATAACGTCATAGTTTCTTGGAGTCAAATAGCGCTCTTGATATTAGCAATAATAAATCTAAATCACAATGAAAATGGACACGATCATGTCAAGTGACATTATTTTGTGATGTTTTATTTCCTAAACAGTACCCAATAATTTATTTATGAGCCAGGCGAGTACCAAATTACGATCTTGTCAATAGCATTCAAATCATTTAGGTCCTTTTTATGGTTCCATACCCAAAGGGTAAAAATGTGATAGCTAGACAATTTAAATTTTCACAGATGATGTATATCTTTATTCGTATTCATTGCCGCTATAACAACAAACACTAAAAACAGAATTAAATTAATAATTAAGGGGCGTTCCCATTCAACAAACGTGATTTTTTTAAAGATAATGGTACGGGACCCTTAGTAGGCGCTCCCATCCAACAAACGTGATTTTTTTATAGATAATGGTACGGGACCCTTAGTGCGCGAGACGTCAAAACAAACATTTTGTATGAAATACCAGACTGTGACGGAAGAGTCAAATAGATGTTATTAACAATTTTTCCGCATTATCAAATGTGATCATGATAAATGACAAACAAGTTACATTATTTTGTGACTTTCTCATATCACTACAAAATTATTTACTTTTAACCCAATCTACATTCCTATTGGAATGAGGATCTAACTGCATTAAGCATGCGGTAGCCATTGAAAAACGAATTTTTGGTTAGTTGCACGACTTATTCAACTTTTTGATACCAACACATAATCTATATACAGTAGATAAGAGATAAAACTCATGACAGTAATATCAATATCACTGTATAAACATAAGTTTCAGTCTACACCATTTTAACATTAACGTAAAAGCTTAGCATAAAAAACAAGGTACTTATAGGTTATCAGGAGGCTTAAGTTTGATGACATGATGACCAATAATTCGTTTAGTCGAATTGACGTGAACAAAAGCGTATAACCGGGTATTTATGGAGAATCGAACCCGAACTTACGCCCAAATATTTGAATAATCGGCAAATAATTTTTTATCATTTTTCAAAT
The DNA here is from genome assembly GCA_943193695.1 of Acrobasis suavella. Lineage (NCBI taxonomy): Eukaryota > Metazoa > Arthropoda > Insecta > Lepidoptera > Pyralidae > Acrobasis > Acrobasis suavella. Next base: position 41,591,139 of record OW971928.1, read on the forward strand.
TATCATTATTTGCTCTCAATTGCTTAACTTACAAAAAGTCCCTAAAAAGGCTAGAACTACACATGTTGCTCTTCACATGTAATAAATGACCAGTTTTATCAAGAGGATTTAAATAAGATTGTAATTTATTCGACCACATCAACAATGCAAGTATTAGAAATGAATCCCTAGCAATTCAAACAAAATCGACTATGTTTGATAAGATACAAAGTAGAACTTTCTCAGCTGATGATTTAACCGTTTGAACAGGATTTTGTTAGACAGAAATTGATGTCATTCAAAATAAATTCATTACCTTACAAAATAGCTTGCCGAAAAGCTATTTGAAGCTGCAAATAGTTCAATACTTATTTGTAATGGTACCTATGCCTATCATCAAAAGAGCAACAATAACTAATACCAACGCAAATAATTCTCTGGTCTGAAAAAGACACATTTATGAACCTTTTACGATCTGTTCGTCCGATGGTTTTATTGTTGACATGTTGGGACCTTTTTATGCAACTGAGAATGATGCAAGTATAATGTGTAAAATTATAGTCAGCATGAGTAACCTGCTACAAAATGGGGACACATTTGTTCTCGATAGAAGATTTCGTGATGTTGTTCCTTTGTTGAACAGATATACATGTTCATCAGTACTAGCACCCAAAATACCAAAACACTTTTTTATTTAACTCTTCCTACTTCACATTATCGGGGCATATGCTACTCACTCTGTGCTATCCGCCCCGTTCAAAACATACACCGGGATAGTTGATAATTAATCTGTGCCATCTACCCCATTGATCGACGGGGCCGATCTACCGGGGTCGATGAAACATTTTTTCCCAGACGTTCTGTCACCGCGGCAGACCACCGGGACGGTTGAGAACATCAACCCCGTTCTTCGCCGGGACCGAAATACCGGGGTCGATGAATCAATTCTTCCCAACCGTCCCGTCACCGGGGCAGGCTCACCGGGCCAGATGGTACTTACTCCGAAAACGGTACTTAAAATATGGCATATGTTAAAGATCAGACGAAGATTCAAAAATTCAGGTTCACTCATGACACATCTCTAAAAAGTTATATAGATGTTTTTTTAAGTATGATCCTAAAGCTACGGGTATACACACATTACAACAATATTTTTGTGAATGTGCTAATGGGTTAAGAACTGTTGGTTGCTGTTCACACGTAGCAGCTGTTATTTATTATCTATCACACGGCAGATATTTATCCAAAATTCCTCACCCAAACGAAAAACTAAGTTCCCTATTTAAAAATAAAGGCTTTACTGTAACAATTAGATGTAGACAGTGACGACGACGACGTAGCTTTTTTTAATATAATTATATTTAACACTAAAAACTTGCCTGTGTGTAATTGTTTGTGTATTAAATGTATGGAATATCTTAAATTCGTTTTATTTTCGCGCTTACATAATATAAAAATCGGTAATAGTTTCGGAGAAAGAAAAAAAATCTATTTTCCTTTTTTTTTAATTTCTCAAAAGCCAGCAGCATTATAGGGTTAATATTAGGTGAAAATACATATTATGACTGGTCAAAGAACCCGGTTAAACGACAGCTCATTTTACGTCTGGGACAGATCCTCCATGTATACCCGGTTATACCCTTTGTCAAGAAAATCCGATTCGCGAAATATTCTGTAGAGACAATTGGGTACTTTCATGGGTCAAAAATATATTATTTGGTACTGTTAGAAAATAAAACGTCGCAAACAATGTCACCTGTTGTGATCACATCCATTTTCAATGCGATTTTAAAATTATTATTACAGAAAGAGCGCTATTTGACTCCAAAAAACTATAACGTCATTAGTCTATATTTCATACATTTTGATGTTTAGATAAAAAGTCTGTTTGGAGTTGTTGGAAAATAGCTAATTAAGTGAATGCGTCACCCCAGCAAAATGTTGCGCCTTAGAGAAATGAGAGTATTACAGATACTTGTTCATACATAGGGCGCACTATAAGTTTCCGGAACTGGCCACTTACATAAACAATATTTAAAAATTTATTGCAACATTTGAAAATAGAACTCTTTGGCTGTAGAATGCAGTTTGTTTCATCTGACTGTCTTTTGTTTTTACCTTGTGGCGCCATTTAAAAAATTGTGTGTCTGCATCAACATGGATTTAACTCGGGAAAATTTTCGTAGTATGATTTTCTACGATTTTAAGTGTAATTTGACAGCTCAACAGAGCATCGCTCGGCTTGAAACAGCTTTTGGCAATGAAGCACCATGCAAGACAACTGTTTATAGCTGGTTTGCAGAATTCAAGCGTGGTCGTATCAATCTCAGTGACGAATCTCGCGATGGTCGGCCGTCCACCGCTGTGACCAACAAAAACATCGATGCTGTGCGCCGTATGATTGAAACAGACAGGCATGTGACCTACCATGAAATTCGCGCATCCTTAGAAATAGGCATGAGTCAAATACAATTAATCCTACACAAACATTTGGGTGTGAGAAAGCTGTGCTCGCGGTGGATCCCACACAACTTGACCAAGGCTCAAAAAACGGACCGCGTCACTTGGTGCAGTGCCATGCTTACCAGATTCAACGAAGGTGCGTCAAATTTGGTGTGGGACATAGTAACAGGTGACGAAACATGGATTTATTGCTACGATCCCAAAACAAAGCAGCAATCGAGCGTATGGGTCTTTCAAGATGAGCCGAAACCAACCAAAGTGGCGCGCGTGAAAAGTGCATCTAAGCGGATGATTGCTTCTTTTTTTAATAAAACAGGACACGTGGCTACTGTTGCTTTAGAGAATCGTCGTACAGTGAATAGTGACTGATACACGACCATTTGTTTGCCGGAAGTTATTGACGAACTCCGTAAAAATAACCGTAAACGCCGTATCATCCTGCACCACGACAATGCTAGTTCTCACACGGCCAGACAGACAAACGACTTTTTGAAGGCGAAAAATGTAGAACTCATGAGTCATCCTGCATACAGTCTCGACCTGGCACCTTGTGACTTTTTTATGTTCCCAAAAATTAAGAACCAATTACGCGGTCAACGATTTTCATCACCAGAAGAGGCTGTCGAGGAGTATGAAAAACACGTTTCAGAGGTCACCACAGAGGAGTGGCACAAAAGTTTTCAAAACTGGTTTCATCGAATGAAAAAGTGCATAGACGCCAAGGGAGATTATTTTGAAAAACAATAAATTAATTTTGTACCTTTAATAGTATTTTTTCATATTCATTCCGGAAACTTATAGTGCGCCCCACGTAGTAATCCTCAATATGTTCAAATATAGCAAAATTCGTTCATGTTGTATTTTCGAAGTTATTCGAGAAAAACTGATTTTGCTGGAGTAACGTTACCCCAGCAAGATGTTTTTCAAAAAAAGCGGCCGCTTTTTCGTAGCCTCCGTTATTTAGTCAGTTTGTAGGAGAATTGATGATATTTTCTTGATTTTTTAATAACTTTTATTCTATCCGATATTTGAAGCCGAAATTTTCAGGCATGTTTTGTAACAAAATGAACACATATGTTCACTATAGTTTATCTACTTGTGTTTAGAGAGAACTGCGTATTCGATGGCCAAAGTCATACCACTAGGAATTCGATGAAATTCCTTTATATCTTCATATCGCGTAATGTTGGTTCATCCAAATTTGTACACGTTAGAAGGGTATATCATACGTATATGTAACTGCTTTTTATTTGTTAGTACATGTACTAGTTTACGAGTAAACCAGAATTTTCCTATTTTTCAAAATAATAAATTACTTCGATATTTGTTGATGAATCGGAATACTTATATTTAAACAAATTTGAACAAACTAAGGCCTATAAACAGTATTTTTTTCAAAATTCTGCTACTAACAGTTTTCGAGATATGGAAAATTGCAAAACGTTACCCTAGCAAAATCTTGAATATCTCAAAAAGTATAAGATGAACAAATTTTGCTATCGGTATACATTCACAATCTATTAAGAGTTGTCTTTTCATATACTTGATTTTAGGCTAAACGCTTTTTTTGAAAAACATCTTGCTGGGGTAACGTTACTCCAACAAAATCTGTTTTTCTCGAATAACTTCGAAAATACAACATGAACGAATGTTGCTATATTTGAACATTTGAACTATGAACCTAGTATCTGTAATACTCCCATTTCTCTAAGGCGCAACATTTTGCTGGGGTTACGCATTCAATTAAGTAGCCAATTACTGTATAATGAATCATACCTTAGTTTAGATTGAGGAACCTTGTAGAAACGCCTGAAGACTTGAGTTATATGTTATATTAATATAAATATGGATTAGGTATGTTGAGGAACCTTGTAGAAACGCCTGAAGACTTGAGTTATATGTTATATTAATATAAATATGGATTAGGTATGTATATATTTATTACATATGTTTTCTGTTTTGTGTCTTCTGCATATTGTACCCATTCTCTACCCTGTGTTGTAAATTGTCCTCATCTGGGATATTCCTATCTGGGATAAGTCCGCCTTTGTACTGTCCTCTAGTTCTGAGCTGTATTTTTGTCCTGTGTTTATGTACAATAAAGATTTTACAAACAAACCTTTGGATGGTGGTGCAGAGTCTGGATACCGGCTCGACGGGTTCCAGTTGCGCGGCTCGGGCTTGCCGGGCGGCGAGGGCCGGTACGAGCGACTGTCGCGCGACTCGTACGAACGACTGGGAACGCAACATTTACGTTACGAGTGTTAACATGAGAAACATCCGTTATTACGGATCAATTTATGATAATTTTGAAGTAATTATGATATCTGTTATTTAGATGCATCTTTTATCTGTTATTTATACGCCAACTTTCTTATCTGTTTTTTCTTTTCCTAAAGGTTGACAACGAATGCTTTATTAGTATTAAGTCCACCTATTTTTTTATTAAAGTTTTTAAATAAAAAAATAAAGAAATCAAAATAGCAATGACGTTTCAACCAACATTCAGCATCTAACATAGCTTATCAAATGTTATCTGTTGTTCTATTTGTTATGGTCTATCTGGATTTTCAACCTATATGTTATGTTATTATTATTAAAAAATATAGTATTGTTGAGATAAGTATAGCATAATACAAGTTTAAACCTTTACCTGCTTATTATAAAAACAGGACTTACTTTGTTATTAGGTTTAAACCATTATCCGCCCAAATCAAGTTGACATTGACATGTGAGATAGTGTGTGATACTACATGTCAACTTAATTTGGGCGGATAATGGTTTAAACCTAGTAAAAAAGTTAGTCTGGGTTTTATAATAAGACAGTTAATTGTGTAAGGTGTTATAATGTTATACCTGGGTTCTTTAGGTCTGGTGCCAGGAGGCATAGGTTGCCGACTGTCATCATTTGCGTTGCCATTACTGGGGTACTTCATGTTGCTAGCTGTAAAAATAAATTGCACAAGTCATAGCAATTCAACGGTGATCTGATTAAAAACAGAAAGAAAATATAGGTCGACTTTAGTAGAAGTTTCAGTTTACCAATCATTCAAACATAAAAACATCAATGACAAACCCACACATCTAAAGTTTAGGCTCAATTTAAGCATCAAATTCGCTATAGCTAGAAAACGCTCCGCTATTGCTAGAAGACGCGCAAAGTCGCGCTAATTCGCCTCGTGACTGTGTGATTGTATGGAGACTTGCTACGCGTCGCGCAGGTCTGCTGGACTTTGGCACTTCACGTCCGCGGCATCGGCGACTTCGCGAGAATATAGTTTGAACATTATACGATTGACTTAAAGTTCATTACGCTATGTACAACTTCGTTCCAAAAGGTCGCTTCGCTTCAATTCTGCCGCAGTGTTAATTAAGCCGAAAATTTCATGCAAAACGACATCGCCATGCCACGACGCACATCGTCACATACTCCAAGATTTAAGCTTCAACTGTTACTTTTTCTCATCACTCTTTAATAATACTTTTTTTTTTTGTAAAATGCATTATTTAAGTCGCCATTAGATATATAGATAACTCTTTATTGTACACCAAAAGCGAAAGGTAACACAAAGAAATAATTTTAAATTAAATGAGTACAATGGGCGGTCTTATCGTTTAAGGTTGAACTAGTCGCTGGCTAGACCACGTGGGCGCGGCCTAAAAGTATGCTGTCTCACCTAACAATGTGTTTGGGCGAAGCAGTGCGCCGAAACCGAGCGCGTAAAAACATACGTAGTCTTTTGGGAAAAGGGGTTATGCAAAAACTACTGCCTTAATCAATTACAAAAAAGTTATTAAAATCTTCGATAACTAAGCCGTATCAGTGTGGACTTCGTTTTGGAGATTATACAGTTTTTTATTACTTATTTAGGCCGAAAGTTGCGTAAAAAAAGAAAACGAATCTTTGATGGCTTTTTATTTCACTATTCTGTACTCACTATTCTGAACAGACAAAATTTATGATGAGACAAAACGACATCATGTTAAGCTTTGCATGTTCAATGTCAAACAGTGGAGGAAATCCCCTCCGAAATTTGTATAGAAAAAGTATCGACTAGTTCAATCTTAAAGCGATCTCTTCCAGAAAACCAATCTTTTTCTTTTTTATTACCCATCGCGTAATTTATTTATGACGTCACGCTCTTGAAGAGCGTTAAGGGGTTAAGTAATACTGGTGATACGTACAAGAAACGTGTCGGGGGTACTCCCGCTTGTAGTCGCGGTCGCGCTCGCGCTTGTCGGCGCCGCGCTCGTAGCCCGCGCCGCCCAGCTCGAAGCGCGGCGGCGGAGGGGCCTCGAACTGCCCGCCGCGGGACGACTGCACAAACAACGTTACAATGAGGGTGAAGCCACTACAGCAAGCTGAGAATACATCATTGGGCGTATTTGCTACTATTGTGTAGTTTGATTACATAACTACCAATCACTGAGACACTGACGTCACTATGTCGCCATCTGGTATCACATATTTTTGAAAACCCTCATTAGGCGCGTGTATTGGAGGTCACAGGAGTAGGTGATACTTCAATATTAATTTTTTAGGGTATCGTACCCAAAGGATAAAAACGGAACCCTATTACTAAGACTCTGCTGTACTTCTGTCTGTCCGTCCGTCTGTCACATTAATCGTGATAGCTAGTCAGATGAAATTTTCACAGATGATGTTTATTTTGTAAATTTTCAATTGTATATAAACCAGTAAAATAAATTAATTGATTAAATTCTGTTGTCACTGTACCAAATGAAAGGTCTTGATTAGTACATTTCAAAAATATATGAAATTGTTACTCGTAAATGGCTCCCACAGTAACATATTAGTTTGTAAAGGTTTATGTTGTGTATGTACCATGTTGGGCGGCGGCGGGCGCTTGTGGCGCGCGTCGCGCTCGTAGGCGGGCTCGGGCGGCGGGCTGGCGGCCGGCTTGCGGTACGCCGCGCTGCTCTCGTAGCCGCGCTTGCGCCGCTCTTCTTCCAGCCTGCATATAACACCATTATCTTAATCTGATCTCAAAATAAACACAATTTGCTTAGATATATAACTTACTTTGTGAGAATCGGAGAGACTAGAATAGTTTATTTTATTTATTAAAAATTATATGTAATAAAAGAATTTCGCTACGAATGAGATTCGAACTCACTTCGTGATTGTAACCATCAGCGCTGTACGGGTAAACCCAGCATATACAACTTGTGTATAAAAACCGTCTAGAAAGCGCATGCGCTTTTTGCTCTTTTTTACTTTTGTTTTGACATACATTATTTAATGCAATATACGACTTCTACCTAACAACATCGTTTCCCTTGTAATGACCTACACATTACATAACATACATTAGTGATATCCTTACACATCAAGGATATAGGTACCCACAACAAGCGCACTTCAAATTCGCTATTTTGAAACTACTCAAATCAGATACTTTCTTCTAAACATCAAAACAAACATTTTCTATAGCATTTGTATGAAATAGGCTAATGACGTCAGTTTCTTGTACTCAAATAGCGATCCTATTTTCAGTTTTTTTGCATAAATAAATCTTAAATCACATTGAAAATGGACATGATCAATGACAAGTGACATTATTTTGCGAAGTTTTATTCACTTATCAGTACCAAATAATTTCTTTTTTACCCTGGATACCCCAAAGTAAGTTCGAGACTTGTGTTACGGAATACTACTATATTTCATAACAAATACATATATAGATAAACATCCAAGACCCAGTACAATTTGAAAAAGGCCATTTTCCAACTTGTTTTGAGCAGGGATCGAAGCCTGAACCTCATTGTGGCGGATTAGCATAGTGAACACTATGCCACGGAGGTCGTCAAAACACCATAATTATCTTCAAAAAAGAAAAAATAACATGTTTAGATATGTAAGTCACTTTGTGACAATCTCTATGTTGTGCTATAACTTCGAGACACGAGAACGTAAAACCTCCAAAATAAAGTCGGCACCGACACAGCTTAATTATCAAAGATTTTAATCTTTATAAGTAATTGATTGATGCAGTAGTTATTTCATAAACCTCCTTTTTCTTATGGACTACATACTTTAGGCGCTCGTTTTACTAGGTATGAATTATCCTGCATGTCACCACAATGCTTCGTCCGAACACAATGTTGTGAAGTGTGCTACTCGGACTTTACACATTCTTTTATCGTTCAATCTATAAAAATATAGATCGATTTATCAGTTGATGTCCAGAAGGGTAAAACCAGCTTTTCATTTAAGAAACAGGTGAAGGCACACTTTCTCCAAATACTGTCAGATAGATTATAGCGTATTGATATAGTTTATGTCGGTATTGTTTATCATAGTATATACTTAATAGTGTGTATTATTTGTATGTACTTTATTGATTTGATGATTATTTTTACAGTCTTTTTTTCGCAACATACCTACTTCAAGTATTGCACTGCCCCTGACAGTCTCCACATTACCCGTTTGGTTGTCTGGTAGATAAGGCCTTAGGCTTTAAGTCCGCCATTACACTTGTAGTTATGTATAAAGTTAAATAAATAAATAATAATTGGGTGAGATAGCGTGCTTTTTGGCTGCGCCCACCTGTATGTTCGAGCCAGCGGCTACATAGCTGAAGCTTAAGCTGCGGTTTTCCAATGTTAGCTTACTGGGATCAGAAAGTTCGCGACACTAGTCGCCGATCGTCACCTGTCTGCTGTCGCTCGTCTGCGAGAGCCCTAAGATACACGAGTTCTAAAACCTACCTGAGTTGAGCCCGTTTAAGTTCCAGTCTTTCCAACTCGAGCTTCTCTCGTTCTAGTCTGTGCCGCTCGCGTTCCAAACGAAGTAGTTCGTTCTTTTCGCGTTCTATTTTCTCTCTGAAACAAAATATTTAAATGATTGTTTATATCAAATAAAAATGAAGACGCACGAGTGGTCAAACTATTTGTTACAAATCCTTCCGAGTACGAGCAATTCAAATATGCGGAAACCTTGGAAACGCTCGCGCAAATAGTTCCGTTGTATGACTCCTGCATTTAATAATTTTTCAAAACTAAGAACCGACTTCAAACTAATTTTGACAAAGGAGAAAATTCAAATTGGGCCCAAAGTCAAAGTTCCAGCTATCAGGCGGCTATGATTTCTATTGTTAGTACTACGAATGGTGAGCATTTGTTAGTATAGCATGAAAACTGTAGGGTTATTCCAAAACTTTTAATTGACATTCAAAGATTTGTTTTCTTCATATTTTTTTTCTAAGCGCCGGCCAGATTCCGGCCATGCAGCAGATGGTTAGCACTAGTGACGGTGAGCATTTGTTAGAATGGTATGAAACCAGTAGGGTGGTTCCACAATGATTTATGGGCACCAGAAAAGTGAACTTTTTATACATTAAAAAAAAAGTGCCAGCTTTCAGGCGGCCACATTTTCAATTGTTAGTACTACTAATGGTGAGCATTTGTTGGTATGGCATGAAACCTGTAGGGTTATTCCTCAACTTTTTATAGACATTCAAAGATTTGTGTTTTTTTTCATACTTTTTTTTTACTAAGTCCCGGCCAGATTCCGGCCATGCAGCAGATGGCTAACACTGGTGACGGCAAGCATTTGTTAGTTTGCCATGAAACCAGTAGGTTGGTTCCACAATGATTTATGAAAAGTGAACTTTTCATACGTTTTGAAAAAAGTGCCGGCTTTCAAGCGGCCACAATTTCAATTGTAAGTACTGTTAATAGTGAGCATTTGCTCAAATCATTGTGGAATCACCCTTCTGGTTTCATGTCATACTAACAAATGCTCACCGTCACTAGGGCTAACCATCTGCTGCATGGCCGGAAACTGGCCGGCACTTGTGTGAAGACAACAAATCTTTGAATGTCAATAAAAAGTTTTGGAATAGCCCTACAGTTTTCATGCCATACTAATGCATACCATTAGTAGTACTAACAACAGGAATCATAGCCGCCTGATAGCTCGAACTTTGACTTTGGGCCCAAAAATGTATGGCGCCTGAATGGTCTCCTTTACAAAAAAAAAAGCATCATTAAAATCGCTTCATATACGACGAAGTTATGCGCGAACACACATACAAATATTTTATGGGATGATTTACTCCATCATTTGAAACAGCTTTGCCTAATAAACTTATATCGAAATTCTAAAAGAAAATTTTCAATTTCCATAGTAACGATATCACGTGACTAATTCGATTTGTATGGGAACTAAATTTTTTTAATTCGTAATTCGATATAAATTTATTGTACTTCCAGGTTATATATATACGGTTGAATTGAAAAACCTCCTCCGTTTTTGAAGTCGGTTAAAAGTAGGTGTCCCGATAGTGGCGACCAACCTCTCAGCCCGCAGCTTCTCCCGCTCGACCTGGAGGCGGTGCTTCTCCTGTCGCTGCCTGCGCTCGCGCTCCCTCAGCGCGTCCTCGGCGGCCCGTCGCCTGCGCTCCTCTTCACGCGTAGCCCGAGACCGTTCACGGGCGCGTGCCACATCTCGCTCCTTCTATTACGATAATTATTTGTGTAACATACATACATATAAACACATGACTGTCTCCGTGGTCCGGTGGTCATGGCTTTTGCCTTGTGACCCGACAGTCATGGGTTCGAATCCCACTGGAAAGCATACTTTGTGAAAAGTTGATTTCAGTCTGGTTAGGCTACTTTTGAATCACCTGATTATTCGAAAAGAAAGATGATTCCGTGTTTCGGAACGCACGTGTAAAGGATGGTTCTGGTTATTTATTTAGGTTTTAGTATGGGGCAGACAGCATTTTGGGTCTTCTGGCCCTAAGCAGATGGAGCCCAAGGCCGCAACACAACTCACAAGGCCACTTTTAGCGTGAGTGGGCGAGGTGGAAAAAGCAATCAAAATACAGTGTTTCTAGCCGTATCGCCTATTAACATGATTTGCATTATCCCATTCACTCGATCGACTTTTACGATCTGCGCGGAAAAAGAAGCAGCTGGTACATTCTAAGGTTTTTCTTTTCTCCCAGACCAGCATAGAATGACTTGTTACTTTTTGATAATAATATCATCAAGGGAAACTTTTGATAACACAGATAAAATTTGTACGAAATAATGCTACCAAGCTGGATATTAACGCCTGCACCTGCAAATCAGCACTGGGTACTGTGATGTGTACAGGAAGGGTTCTGCATAAAAAAATATTTAACTGATCTACCACTCTTTTTCCCACCAAACTCACCAATATTTTAGAAAACGACAAGACATCCCTTGGTGACCGTCTACGTTCACGACTTCTAGTACTGCGCTTTGATTTGTCCTGTAATCATATAAAATGTATAATAAAACAGATAAGACATAAAAAAAACTCACAAGGGTATTTTCCTGGGTCAAAAATTAATTGTTTAGTACTGTCAAAAAAATTTAACTTCACAAAACAATGTCATTTGTCATGATCATATCCATTTCCCATAGTAAAAAAAATATCTAGTTTTATGCCATTTCCAATGTGATTTTAGATTTATTATTGCAGCAAAAATGAATAAGAGCGCAATTTGACTCTGAGTACTCGTATAATAGAACTGGGTTTAAAATTCACTTTTTCTTCAGGAGCTTTTTTGTTGAAAATATATTTTTTTAAATTATCATTTTAAACGAATAACAACAATTGGTGAGTAGAACGTACTATAATTTGGTGAGTTCTGTTTACGATCATGCCATTTCTTTTTAATAACTGAATAGAGGTTTTGATAACAAAATAGCGGGACCACTTTCTTTGTTGAATATTTTGAAATCATATGAGTGTAAGAATTTAACTATGTAAGCATAAAATAGCACTACTAATGTACTTAATCCTAATTACATGATATTAGTAAAACCGTGCGGGGTCCTGTCATCTTGACGTTTATGAATTATGATATAAGCTCCAGTCTAGAAAATATGGCAACATACTAGAATAGAAGCAATTTTTTTGTTTGGTGTTCTTTTAAAATGTGGTCAGATAGTGGAGGTTCAATATATTTTAACCTGGCAAGTAACTTGTTAGAGTCACACTAACTTAGGGCGTACGCTGTGTTAGGCGGGATCACGCGACTTGTTCACTATCTCTGTCACCTCTTCGTGTGACAGAGACATGGCAACACACGATCTGCTATCTCTGCCCCACGTAGTTTGTGACAGACGCCCTTATTATAATGACTCTTATGATCAATACTCACTCTATCGGAGCGATGCGACTTCTCGCGAGTCCGCGAAGTGGAGCGCGCGCTCTCTGCACCCGAAGTCTCGCCTTCTTTCTTTCCTCTCAATTCACCGCTCTTCTCCCCATCCTTACCCTCCTGGAAAGGAAAAGCAGACTAAACTGCTATTCAGGAAATATTTCTTTGGTTTTGAATTAACTTTCAAAGCATAAACAGTTAGTGCAAAAATACACAAACTGTGACTTCAGTGGTTTTATAAAGCTGAAATTTAAACTTCTCCATTTGGGTTTAACTTCCAAACTTTAGTTAAAGTACGATAGTTAAACGGCACACCGAGACCATGCTCGAAGATTTATGGGTAGCGGAAGCAACGATTGCGCTCTATCTGCTTCCACTCATAAATCTCAGGTGGTCTCAATGACGCGATTTACCTAAATGTACTGTATCTGTCAAAGATTGGCTGAAGGAAAAGGAGAAGAGCGGCATGGTGACTGTTACTTGAGGTGGAGCTGCAGATGGCGACGCTCGTGTGTAACGAACCGACCAGTAGAACGTTCTGTCTCACGCCGAGCACCGCTTTTAACCCCGACAAATGTACTCCGCTTGGTTGCTGTACACTACTTAGTACTAACATCTCCAATTTAATAAAATCAAAACAAACTTTACTTTTAAATACCAACGATACCGCGACTCTTACAGCTTTACGCATAAAAATGTTTAACATTGAAAAAAATATTTATCTAAACAAATCTATTGAAAACATAATTACAAACATAGTCAGCCAAGTCTGCAAAATGTGCGGAGTCGTGCCTGGGACTCTTTTTTTTTCACTGAAAGTAACACGATAAGTGCAAGATGAAAAATAAGTAAACGACAAAAAAAAAAACATGTTATATACTTAAGAGCCACATTTTATGTGCTGTTAAGATAAGTAAGGAACAGAAAGCCTGTCGCCAAATAATAAATTAAATCTGCCATGTCTACTGAAGCGTTCTTTGCACAAGTAAATATATTGATACTCCAAAATCTTTTATACTTCATTTCAACCCACACAGAAAATTTAATTTAACACTATCTGATGCCCGCGACTTCTTCCGGCGTATTAATATAAATACAAACTAAAGTAAATACATAAAAAAAATACTTGTAGCAGTGTTATATGTTAAAGTCGAAATTTTTCCTATTTTTAACATAGTTTGAAAATTTTCTTTATAAATTGTGTTAGGAGTCTTTCCTTTGGGAGCCAATATGAAAAGAAGTAAGAACTGAAGCGTTGCTAACCCTGGAAAGAAGCCACATAAAGTTGTCATGCGAAAAACCAGTCCATAGGTCGACACCAGCGGCTTTAAGCGTCTGACCCTGTGGCTTATTTATTGTCATAGGAAAGCAAATGGTCACAGGGAACTAACTGTATATACAAAAGGAAATTGTTGGGGATGAGTGGTACGCTTGCCATCAGGTGAGATGAGAGAGAACAAATGCCTAAACCAATATATTGTAAAAAAAAAATACAGTTACACTGGCACCACTCCCAGTGAGAATCTAAGCCTCAATTATATTTCGCTGCTAAGCATGTTACACAGTTTCGGCGGAGTAAAATTTCGCATCAGCATTATCAGCAACGCGACAGCAGTGTGTGCAGCAGTTTGTGAGCAGAGAGACCACTCGTTGCAAGTAAATTTAGAAACTAAACTACATAATTGGTGGCGTCGTTCTGATCAATTACGCTATCCAAGAAAGTACAAACTACTTCATCGCCAATAATTTGCGTCATAAGTTTTTAATTAATCGATGCGCATTGTTAATTATTGGTGTCAATATGGCGCGTTTTCATAATCAATAATTTTCCTGGTTGTTATGCTCGGAAGGTCTGCAAATACTGAATGTATACGTTCTTCTTCAGAGGAAACAACTTTGTCAAGTATTTCGGGAAGAAGCTGGCGGGAAGAAGCTGGGTAAGGTCTCTTTCTTGAAGACCGACTGTCTTTAAGAAAGAGACCTTCCCTAGCATGTGAACTACCGCCAAGCTGGGCTTTCATATTAACTGTCGATCTGAGCTTTTGTATTGGAGGCCACAGATAAGACTGCTTTAATGAGGAGTAAATCTCATCTGCCCTAGTGTCCCAATGTATAAATGGAAGGGTTTGCAGGGACATTGCCCACTGGTCTGCCATTTCGACGATTGTCTCGCAATGTTCTATCTACAGCTTTGTTGGCCATTGTGCATTCATCCCAAACGATTAGACAGCAAATGGGAGTTATAGCCAGTTTAGGCAAGGCGATATCAAAAATTAGGCTCAAACTGTTACGGCCTTCACCATGTGGAATAACTCTCAGCGTATTTCTATTGCCACTATAACAAAAATATACTAAAAACAGAATAAATTAAATATTTAAATTGGGCTTCTATATTACAAACGTGATTTTTCGTAGATTATGGTACGGAACCCTTCGTGTGCGCGTCCGACTTATGACGCACTTGGCCGGTTTTATTAAACAACTTCTGCTAAGGCGTCATTTTAAATTTCTTATAGTTTAGCTGGACCATTATGATACTGCATCATTTGTTCCATTTTCCAAAATAAATTATAGCATATGTTGCCCAGGCTTAACAGGTATATAAAAAAAGTTTCATTCGAATCCGTCTAGTATTCCGGAGATTAGCATGTACAAACAGACAAACAAATAAACGGACATAAAATTATTACTCTATTACTAGGTCTCCATCATCACAACGTTTTTTGGATATATACTTAATGTACAGACACATTTTTTTACTGTTTATATATAGATTATCTGTTACGGGCTCCGAATCAGCACAGCAAAGGATGCGACAGGGGAAGCATTAATATGAGCATATATATATATGTACAAACCTCATTGTCCTTCCCATCCTCTCTCCGGTCCTTGCTAGAGCGGCGCTCGGAACGCGACGGCTGTCGACGAGATGACGACTCCGATTCAGATTTAGCCTTCTCCACGGAAATCATGCGCCCATGCAACTCTAAACAATTAGTCACTATTAACATATTTAATATTCTTTGGTATGTATGTAAATAGGTCTGTCAGGATTGTTGCAAGTGGAGGTCCAGTCTTTGCCCACCCCAGTGGGGAATAGGCGTGACACTATTTCTTGAATGTATAATATCTTGCATTATTTATTAAATGTATGTATATGTGTAATATCTTGTAACACATGTTTGGTCGAATTGAGATACCCCCTCCTTCTTTGAAGTTGGTTAAAAATAAAACCTAAGTAGGTATTATATAAGCACATTGAATTATCAAGTTGTCGATAGTTTGGAATGAGATAATAAAGAAATGAGGTGGATAGTAACATGCAGGATGAATGAGAAATACAGCACTGTTACATGGTAGAGGCATTCAAGTCTGATGGATGACCAATGGCTCAACCCTAGTTTAAAATATTTAGTCGTAAGAAATAATTGTTAATTATATGTACTTATTTGTAAATTTTTTGTGTGAGTAAGATGAATCTAAAGTTATAATTTATCTGCCCTCTTTAGCTATCGTAACACTATGTAATTCAAATAAATTTTGACTTGCACATATACCTTAAAATACCTTTATGATTTTCAAAAGGTTTAAGATTGAATTAATGTTATTATAACATATAATTGATAAATACAATGTAAGGTCATAGAATTTATTATTAAACATTACTAACCAGTCCTATGAAGATTTTTGATGCAATTCTCAGCATCTTGAGGACTTGCCATTGTTACATATCCATAGCACCTAGACCCAGGTGTTCTTGCATTGGTTACAACTTTGGCTCCAATAACCTACAATAAAAAATGTATGCAAACACATAAGATACAACTAACAACACTACTTATCAAGCTCACATCATAAGTATTTGTTAAACTGTTTACCTTGCCATGTTTGCTGCATAGCTGTTTGAGGTCCTTAGCTCGGGTGTTGCCCGACAGGCCGCTGACCCAAAGGTTGCGAGCGCCACCCTCCTTGCCATCGTCTTTCTTGTCCTTTTTATCACCATCATCATCTTTATCTTTTTCATCTGCAATATTATGATTGATTAGTAATTGACCAGCAAAATAAAAATACAAAAGTATCTATGTAATAATTTTTATTTTTATCACCTTTCTGCTCCTTATCATTTTTCTCCTCATCATTGCTGAAAACAAGTACAATTTGTCAGTACTGTTATAGATTATGAAAAAAATATACAACATGAATTTGTAGAAACATTTATGGCGTGCGCGTTTTAACGGAACCTAACCATTTGCTCTCAACTGAGAAAATTGGATTCATGTAGAAATTAACACACATCATCTACAAAGTTTTGCACCAGTACTCCACTGCAGTCCTCAGCCGCCCGTCGTAGGCGCGCCCTATCGAGTGTCGCACTCCAGTGTCTTCTGTGGAGCGCGAAGCAAGCGCGCTGTGACTAGCCACCAATGGCCACAACTCAGGATCAAGCACAAAGCATCCATCCGTCAGTGCTGGTGAGAGTGATCAGCCCAATGCCAGGAGTGAGGTTCAATGCAGTCCATGTGGTAGAGCGCAGCCGACGATCCGCACCGCCGCCGTAGCCTTTTCCGGTTCACGATATGGTGCAAAACTTTGTAGTGATAACGAAAATGATATGACGAAAATATTGGAGATAGCTGCGCGGCGTCGCGACGGCTGTTCGTTGTACACCAACCTAGTGGCAGGGGCTTCGTTGTTTACTTGCTGTTGGTTATCGCCGGGCGCTGCGTCGGTCGCGGAGTCGGCTTCCGCCGGCGCAGACTCGTCGCCCGCCGCCTCGCCCGAGCCCTGCTCCTCAGCATCATCTATGTCAGTGGTAGTTATCAGCTTAGCTGCTGAGTCAGTGCAGGTCGCTCACTCAACCAAGGAGCGGCCCACTCTGTCTCTCTTCATTCCGCACACAGCAAAACAGCTGACGAATATCTTGAGTTATTTTTGTACTTGATGGTAGTATAAAACTAAAATTCTTGACCTGAAAACTTGATTGCAAATTAAGACCACAGCCTGGAAATGGAGCAGCAGAGGGTTGTATCACTGCATCAATGTTATTTATAGACTATACAGTTAAACACCAGATGGCCATTTGTGACCTGAAATGTCCTGTGTTCTGTTATATGATAACACGAACCACCACAATTATGATTATTAACTGAGTTTATATACTTTTTACAAGTTTTTCCAGATTATCCTCCTTGTGAATGTATGATTGCTCTGTCCTGTATTGCAGATTGTTGTATTTTATAATAGTGCTTGCTGTTCTTACTGGTAGTGTCTTCTAGGAGATTCATTCCTCTCAAGTGCAGCACAGTTTCACATCTTTGGATTTTCGTGTTGAATATAGCCTCTTTATAGTAAGGATACAACTATAACCTGCTTCATTAAAGTTGTAAAAAACAATTGGCACATATTTATTGTTTACATTGTTTTTGATAGTACATAAAAAAATAAATTGACAAACTATATTTTTGTGAACTTTCTTTAAAGCCAGTAGTTGCATTTATACAATAAAAAAATCTTATATTAATATTATATATGATATATACTGTTCTTTTTTTTATGATTTCAATTAAATAATGAAACTTACCAATTTGGTTGTGTTTAGAGGCATTGTCAGTCTGAAATAAGTAAACAGCAGTTTATCGTCAAGAATAACAATTAGCCATTTGGCACTTCTCCAGTATCTCAAAATTGTGTTTATCATAGACAGTTAGAAAATAAATAAAATATATTATTTGAATCTGATTTGTGTATTTAAAATTAAAAAGAAAATAACAATTATATAGAATATATTCAATCCTCTAATCTATTTCCATCATAAATCCATTGGATATGCCCGCTTTAGCCGATGGTAAAGTAACAGTAACCTTGAAGAAATAGAAACATACCTCTTCATTGAGAAGTTCATCTTCACCAAGATCTAAGTTAATACTATCCTCTGCATCTGTGTTAATTTCAACTTTAGTATCTTCTTCATTTTTGTCCTTTTCCAAGCAAGGTTTTTTAGCTTGCGTAGCTTCCGAATCATCTTGTAATTCTCGTTTCCGTGGTGATTTCTCGTCAACTTCCATTTTTCCTTCAACTAGTTGTTCATCATTTGAGGGATTTCCGGGTTCTACTACACTTGTCTGTTCAGTGTCGTCTTCCTCGCCCGCATCGTCTTGCACAATCATATCTTCCATGACCGGAGTCTCTTCTGCCTCCTGCTCTACTGCACTCTCCGAGCGGCGTGTCCTTTTAGACGGAGTCTTAGCCTCTACAGTTAGCTCAAATTTATAGGTTGTTGGGTCATCACCATGGTCTTCCAGATACTAAAAAAATATGACCAATTTAATAAATTATGAAGTCAATACAGTAACAGAGTTCAAAAAACAGATCAATATCAGGGACTCTACCTTTGTCAAACGCTGTATGAGCACGCCGCGTACGCCGCTCTTATCTAGGTTACGCTTCTCTAATTCAGAGCGTAAATCTATAACTCTCAAATCTTTTAGTAATCTCTTCTGGTCCGACATCGCCAGAAGTTATTTTAAGCAAGTTTCTAATAATATCCACTGAGTTATGGTATTTATTTCCACAACGACTTCAAATTCCCACGAACACGAAGACAATTTTTCGAAAACAAAATGGCTGTGCAAAATGGCGTTCTGCTGTTTGGCTATGGTATGGCTGGCTAGTCCAGAGACAAGGGATGGCTTATGGAAGCTATAAGCTAAAAATTTTTTTTTGCTCTTTGGTTATTAGGCTCGTTACGCACATACAGACGGAATTCCGTTTCGGAATGCCGAAACGGAATTCCGAACGCAGCAAATCCATACAAATGTATAACTCTGTCACACACATACGGTAATTGTTAAAATCTTCTTAATAAGAATGTTCTAACTGGCTGACAAGAAGTTTTATATCCGGGGGAATATGCTGATTCGTAGATTTGCAAGATTTACGGCTGATGTCAAAATTACCCTATTTAAGGCATACTGCCAGTCTTTTTATAACTGCAATCTATGGGTCAGCTATACTCAACGGTCACTCAGCGCCCTTCGTGTACAATATAATAACATATTTAGAATGCTGTTGGGGTTGCCAAAACATTGTAGTGCTTCGGGTATGTTTGCGGAGAGGCACACTGACGGCTTTCAGGCAATCGTCAGAAAAAGAGTCGCCTCGCTAATGCAGCGTGTCCGAAATAGCTCCAACGGCATTCTAAGTGTGTTAGCAAATAGGATAGACTGTCCGATGGTGAGGCATTGGATCGGAATTCATGTGTCTCGCACATGAATGCCGATCGAAAGCCTTACCAACAATCTCTTTTTATGTTTTTTTTTTCTTTTTTCTTTTTGATTACTAACATTGGTTAAGTTTACTAACACTATATGGATTTTTAAATAATCTGAAATAAAAATACATTATTATTATTATATGAAAAATGTCACATTAAAAATATTGTCTTTATGTTGTCATGGTGAAAACTTTTATTATTACAAAAGATAGAATATTCAATATACACTGAATTTCTGAAATATTTACATAGTGTTATTATTTGAAGATATATTTAATATAATATGTCTTACATTGGTTATGAGATTGTAATAACCATAAATTCAGTGAATGTTATTGTTCTATTCTATCTCAGTAAATATTATTTAAGTGAATTTAATATTTTGTGAGTGAATTTACGTCAAAGTAAAATATAATTTTACATAATGGACAGAAACCATTTAATTTTAATGTAAAGAATGCCGTAACAGCTAACCAAGCATGGATGAATTTAAAATCTGCATATGAAAACTGTGGCATAAGCAGAAGGCTTTATTTAAAAAGGAAATTATCTCAAATTAAATATACGGACTTTAACTGCATGGATCATGACATTGGAAATATAATTTCTGTGTTGCAAGAATTAGCAGATATTGGCTGTAATATTGATGATGAAGAATTAGCAGAACTTATTTTAATTGGCTTGCCAACCGAATTTGATCAACTGATTATGGCAATGGAGGCTTCAAATACAAAGCTTATTTATTTATTTATCAATAGACCTGTGAGAGGAGATGTTTATGTAAGAGAGGCATACAGGAGTGTTTATGCATGAAATAAAAGAGGAAGAAAATTAAAATTACATAAAACTACACAAACTACAAATAAACATACATATATATACATATATTATTACACATATACTTAAACAAATACATCAGATTTTGTGAAATGTCAATAAATTCAAAGCGAATTCAAGAAACAGTCAATAAATTCAAATTTAGAACAATCCGAAAAGATTTTATTAGCAAAGAACTGTGTTCCTATCTGTCACGAGTGTCACAACTGTCACGTCAAAGGACATATCAAGTCTAAATGTCCTAAGTTGAAGAAGAATTTAAAGAAAAAATTAAACAATAATTCATCTCAAGATGATTTGACATCATCTTCGAAAAAGGGAATTAATACTTCTTTATTTTCAACAGAGACTGCTTTACTTAGTGATATTTGTGATCGTGATAGCTGGATTTTAGATTCAGGTTGCACTAGTCATATGACAAATCGGAAGGATTGGTTAATTAATTACTCTTCTAAAGTAAAAACCCAAATTACTACAGCTAATAGTGATACAATGTTTAGTGAAGGCGTAGGAGATATCAATGTGACGTTAAAAAAACAATAATGTTAAAGTTATTACAGATGCTTTATATGTACCAAAAGTAGCAGCAAATCTTTTGTCTGTTAGCAGAATACTTTACTTTACTTTATTAGAAACACAAACAGAATACAATCATATCAGGACCAAGGTACCTAATTTCTACATATCTGTTCTAGACTGTACTACAAAACTGTGTTTACAGCATGTTTATACATAGTTGTTTTATTTAATTGTTTTAAATGTACCTACTTTATAATATACAAAAAAAATTGAATAAACAAATTAATAAGTGCATTGAATACTACATAAACATTAAAAGATAATTAGAATATACATAAATAAATAAATCTAACAAACAATATGTATTACAAATTGTTGGTAATAATTGTTAAGAGTCCTCCGACCCCAGTGCATTTATAATTGCTCTGCGAAATGGGAACAAGTTCAAACGGAAGATATCTATGTCTCTGTGATTGGCAAGAATATCATTGTACTGGCGACACATATGAACTATAGGGTTATAATAAGAAGTGTTGTTGGCGTACACGTTAAGGTGGAACGTATTGAAATTAGGGTTACGAGAACTAAAACGGGTGTTAAAATTTAGTGAGGACAACAGAACTGTCGAATCAATTTCAGAATGTACAATTTTATAAAGAACTATAAAGGAACTGCATTTCCGACGTGATTCCAAGGAAACCATATTGAATTTAGTCAGTCTATCTTTGTAGGATGTAATAATACGACTTAAACCACACGGAAGCAAATTATAGCCAAGAGTTTCTTCTGAATTCTTTCAATACTTTGGCAATGTGTATCGTAAAACGGGGCCCAGATGACTGAGTTGTACTCCAAAATTGTTTGGATCAGTGTAAAGTACAGATAAATTAGACTGCGTGGGTTTTTAAAACTACGAGTTGACCTTGAAATGAAACCCATTAGCTTATTTACCCTGTCAACAATATGGTCGTAATGATTATGGAAAGTTAGTTTACTATCAAAATAATCACCAAGATCTTTTGAAACGCTCTTACGATTCAAGACTTGACCACTAAGATTATATTCAAAATTAAGCCCATGAAACTTCCAAGTGAATGTTACAACGAAGCATTTATCGACATTCAGATGCATTAAATTTTTGCCGCACCACTTGCATCACTCGTCTAGATCCTTTTGAAGTTTCATAGCGTCATTAATGGATTCCACCGTGGTATATATCTTGAGATCGTCAGCGTAAGAATAGTAGCAAAAGGTTATGTTTTAGCTTTTCATACCTACTAATAAATGTAATGTTTACAGGAGGGATAATGTATCCATTAATGGTGTCTGTGAACTGCAAGCATCAAATATAAATGGAATTTACAAAATAGATCAAGGACAGGAATGTTATTCAAGTTTATTAAATATCCAAGAACCCAAAAAATTATGATTTTTATTAAGATGTTATCCGAAGGTAAAGCTTTTGTATCCAGCTCTGATTTTTTGGAGTTATGGCATCGTCGCTTAGGACACTTAAGTTTTAAAGGTATGTTAACTCTTCATGATTCTTTGGCCCGCGGTATTAACTTTCCAAATGGAAATCTGAAGTTATGTCCTCCTTGCATTGAAGGTAAATGAAGAAGTAAATCTTTTCCCCGTGGTCAGGCACATAGAAGCGACACAAAGTTGGATTTTATCCATACTGATATTTGTGGACCGATGTCCGTTAATAGTTGGAGTGAAAGTCGTTATTTTATTAGCTTCACTCATGATTTTACGCGAAAATCTTTTATTTATTTTCTGGATCGCCAAGATCAAACGACTATTTTGAATACGTTTATTAAATTCAAAAATGTCGTTGAAAATCAAACCGATCTAAGGATTAAGCGTGTTAGAAGTGATAACGGTACAGAATATTGCAACAAAAGTTTCGAGAATTATTTTAAGCAATGCGGTATAATTCATGAAACAACTGTTCCACATACACCCCAACAAAATGGCATCGCTGAGCGTCTTAATAGAACTTTAATGGAAAAAGCTAGAGCAATGTTGCAAGACGCTGGCTTAGGAAAAAGGTGTTGGGTTGAAGCAGTCAATACTGCTTGTTATTTAAAGAATCGTAGTTCAACCGCTGCTCTAAATAAGGCTACTCCTGAAGAGCTGTGGGCTGGTTCTAAAGTTAATCTTAGTCACCTTAGAGTATTTGGCTGTATACCTAATGCTCTTACTCCACAATGCCAACGTACAAAGCTTGATCCTAAATCAAAACCCTACATTATGCTAGGATATTGTAATCACACAAAAGATCCAGCTTGGTGATCTAGTTGATGGTAGCAAAATGATTAAAGCTCGTACAGTAGATTTTATTGAAACTGGCAACACTGGCGCTCAGAAAGTAAGTCAACGTCTGTACTCAATGCCTCTCGACTAAGCCGTGTTATTACGTACAGAAAAAAGTGTGTGTTTGGCAGACGTTCGAAATTCCGAAACGGAATTTCGAAACGGGATTCTGAAAGTATGTGACGGGCCTCAGGCCCGTTACATATACACGGAATTCCGTTTCCAGGCCTCAGTCGAGAGATGGTCGAGAGACGGCAGGTACTGAATGCAGACGTTCTGTTACGCTCTGAGCGCCAGTGTTGCCAGCTCATAAATCAAAAAAGGCTGAAAGCTTTTTTGAAAAATCCCAATTTTTGGCACGAAAGGCCGAAATTAAAATAAAAAAAACATAATTTTGCTAAAACCTTTAATGGTTCAAACAATTTTCAGATTGTTAAATGAGTAACAATATTATTTATGTTAAAATGAGGAACAAGTTTAGCATTAGTGTTGCCGAAAAATCGATAGTTTACATCAAAAAATGCCAAACTATCGATAGACCTATCGATACTGTCGATATACCTATCGATACTGTCGATATACCTATCGATACTGTCGATATACCTATCGATACTGTCGATATACCTATCGATACTGTCGATATACCTATCGATACTATCGATAGTATTGTTGGTTATCAATAGTATTGCTCTAAAACAGCTATTAAAGCTGTCGATACTATCGATAGACCATTAATACTATTGGTTTTGCTTAAACTATCAATAGTCTATTGATAGACTTTATTAATGGCGTGGAAAGGCCTCAAAAAGGCCGATAGCTGCCAAGAGCCGAAACAATTTTAAAAAGGACGATAATTCGCCAAACTGGCAACACTATGAACGGATTCCGTACGGAATTGACGTAAAAACCGTATATGTGTGGCGACCCGGAGGCGTACATTCGGAACGGATTTTTTCGGTACGGAATTCTGAATGCAGCGGCCATCATTCGGAATTCCGAATTGGAATTTTTCCGTACAGAATAATTACAGTTTTGCTTCGGCCGCACCTGTGCCTATCGTACCCTACAAATTCTAACACCATTTTATCGTACCACTCCATTTTTACGCATTAACAACCGTGGCACCGTCGCACAGTCTGAACAAGTTGAAAACAAACCAAAATGAACCACGCTAGTCCGACCACGCAGAGCGAATTGTTAGCGCGCTACAACCCTTCGATGTACCGCCACCCGCGCGATAACGAAGACGCTGCCCGAATATTTGGAACGATACCCGATAACGGCCGGTCACATTTGCGTGTATCGTGTAATAGCACGAACCTTCGAGACAATAGGCGCAGGTCCGGCCCAAACATATGTGTGTGACAGACTCAGAGTCATACATTTGTATGGATTCCGTTTCGGAATTCCCAAATTGGAATTCTTAATCAGAATTCCGTGTGTATGCGACTGGCCTAAAGCATAGCTCTTTCAGGAAGGCTACCACCAACACTTATAAAACCATTCAGAAACAAGGCAGTTTTTAAGCAGGTCAAAAGCAGGACAACTTTAAATCGTACCATTACGTTCATAATGCTGAACGTTTTTTGAATGGTTATTCCTGAATGGTGAACTGTTTGTTGTCTCTGGCTTGTTTTGGTGATGAGACTGCGAAGACGTTCAAATCCTTGACAAAAAATTATTATTTTTACCGGTTTTTTTATTTACGTTAAACAAAATTATTTCTATCATATTTTATTTAAATATCTAAAAGTTAGTGTTATTTACTTTGTTTTCATTTGATGACGTACATAAATTTAATTTGATATTGACCATTAAAGATGGCTAAAATTTTAATGAGTGCGAAAAAAATTGTGAATGAAAGTTTTGAACGGATGTCTGCGTCTGGTTTTCGAAATTATAAATAAATCGTAAACTCGTGACAACATAAATGTTTTATGTTTTTAATGCTGGAAGCCGAACAACCACCTGACAAAATATATCCATCACTTCATATTATCGTGCTTTTCCGAATTGCCGTGATAAACAGTTATTATACGATGGTAACGACTAGTGTTTGGAAGTTAATTTTATTGTGGGCTTCATCGTACAAAAGCACAGTTTCTTGTCATAAATATATGATTATTTTTTATCAATAACCATGTCGTAAGTAACATTTTAACTACATACCTATTCAAAGTTTATATTTAGAAAATTATGTGTTAAAACTTGCAGCTTCTTCACTAAGTGCTATTATAAATAACATAAATATATACAGATAAAGTAAGTTCGAGACTAACTCAACGATATAAAGGCTAGGTTTCAGTAAGTACGCAGTGATTGTAGTGCACAAAGAATTTTATTACAAAGTATGGGTAGGTATTTGATATTCGTAGATTGCGACATGAATCTAAACTATTATTAACTAAATTTTCTATCAGGTATTCTGGTGAAAAAGCGAACCAGCCTAGCAACAGATCTAGCCTTGTAAAATGCTTGGAATTCAACATTCTGCCATTTCACTGGTTCAATCACAGGTTCCAAAGGAGGCTGTAATCCTCCGGCTCTCTCAGTCTTGTTTGTATTTAATAATAGGCTCCAGTGAATCCTGTCTTGTATTTTTTAATTGATGTCATCATGGTACTTCTCAGAGAGTAACCAAAAAATCCTGTAAGACAAAATGTATAAAATATGTAGGTGTAATTTTAATAAATAACTTATACTTAAGAATGTGTTGTTATTTGTTTTCGTGTGTGAATAAATATTTTACAAGGATTAGCATTGTTTATATTACTTACAAAAAATATCTTACGTAAGTTGGAATAACTTACTATTTTTCACATAAGTTGTACTAAAATAATTAAGTAATATATCTTACTTTGTTTTTGAAATCCAAATTTCCAATAAAAGGTATTAAGTAGGATTAATTAAGGTCCCATGGTAGCGTTACTTCAATTATCTACTAACTGTTTTGTAAAAATCTAAAGGAAAGAAAAAACATATTTACATTCACAAGAAAACCAACTAAAATCCTCCATATAAGTTACTGGAAAGTAACTTTTTAAGGATCGCTTTATTTGACACTTGAGACGCGCAATAATCGTTTTCGTGCTGTCAAATAGACGTGATGGTAGGAATAGTCCATACAAAAAAAGGTGAATGGTTTTGTGACGTCAACCAAAACAATCCTGTTTAAGGCCTGCTATAAAGGTGTCATGGTTGCATTAAACAATACAGTTCAGTTTAAGTGCTGCTATAAGAGATAACGGTAGGCCTGTAGTTCAGTTTAAGTGCTGCTATAAGAGATGACGGTAGGATTCCTGAACCTTTTTTTTTCGTTTTAAGTATTTGACAGTGACATATGTTAATTAATTAAACATGTCAAGTTGTACATAACTTTTGCCCTTTGATTTGTCTTGTGACTTGTGCTCCCGTGCTTGTGAAAATGTGAAAAAGTTGACTGACATCGATAGACATGTCGATCGATCTAGGGATGATCGATATTAGAAAAACATCGATGTTGACATCGATGTCAACATCGAATCAAAAGTATCGATGTACAATAAATATCGATTGAAAAACATCGATATGTCTAATCACATCGATGTTTTCGGTAACAAATAAAACTGTCTATTATATTTTAATTAAACATGTTTATTGTTACTGAAATAACAACATTTTAAGAAAAAAAATATTGAAGTTGACGACGTTGACAGTATTTGTTTTTATCACTCGAGAAATGCAAAGAAATAACTATTCTTACGGCTTACTCTGATTACGTTGATCAGTGTCATCTAGTGGAAAAAAGTTGAACTTGATAGCCACCTAGTACATCCAATGCCCGCTAGATGACGCCCTAACGATATTTTATTCTCAAAACATCGATGTGCCGATGATATCGAGGTAAAAACATCGATGCCAAAATATCGATGTATTCCCGCTAAACATCGATGTTTATTCACAATCGATGAATATCGCGCATCCCTAGATCGATCACGTTTATGTTTTGATTGATGAGTTTGAGATATTTTGCCAAGTAGTAAAAAGGTTGTCGTGTAAACTCGTGTAAATTATTAGCTATCCTTGTGTACGAAATAATATCTTTTCAAACATTGGGCTCGCTATCAACACTATGACATACGAAAAAGAAGGTATATATAAACATAGAACATTGACTTGCCAACAACACCATTTACTCGTACCACTTTTGTAGTAGAAGCTCATGGCCGTAGCCAGAAATGTGTTTCCTATTACTTACCACCAAATCTTTTTGAACATGTTTCTACTACAAGCTTACCATCAAATATATGAGCAGTTCTCAAAAATTTTGTACCTGACTGAAATTCACATTTAAGATTAATTTTAAGACAAATAATCAGGTGCAATTATTTACCAAAACGTTTCTTTTAGCTCATTGGGTAGTTAAATCAACAGAATTATCTAATTAGTTTGTGGCATTCTAATGGTACATACCATTAGAATGCTACAAAATAATTAAATAATTCTGTTCTTGAAATTGGATAATTTCAATGTATGGGTTATTCAATGGTCGATCCCAACTATTCAATATGAAAAATCATTTTTTATCTACATTATATTTTATTATTATTATTTATTTAAACAGTTGTGTTTTAATAATATATAATTCAATTATTTATATATTACAATCAATTTTTAAAGTTGTCCTAGCAAAACCTAAATTTTGCTTATCAATTTTGTTACCATGTTATTTTCCACTGCTTAAAACCATATTTTGACGAAAGTGAATTTAAAAGAAGGCTATATTCTTTTTTTTCAGAATATACATAGCCAAAATAAATTAAAATTGATCGTCAAACATCAGTGTAAAATCAAAGCAAGCATTGGGTTGGGATTTGGTACAAATTTGTGCTTGAATTTGTGACTCGTTTTGACTGGTTAGTGTTATCTTTAATGTAATGTTCATTTTTGGAATAAAACTGCTTACACTACGCTATTCAATACTTTTGGTATGGTAACATATAAGTTGATCTGATTGGTAACAAAATTTGTTAGGAAAAGTTTACATTAAATTTGTTTGTGTTAATCATATGAAATTTATTGTTATCATTGTCAACTTATTTATTCTCCATACTAAATTATTGTAAGTTTTATAAGCACCAGGGCGCTGATAATGAACAAATAAAAGACATATTTTTTCTACTAACTTCTAGCCGCGACTAGTGCTATTCTTTTGTAATATAGTCTACTCTTGTATGGCAAAATAGGATTTCTCATACAATGCTTCACTCACCTTTTTGGTTCCTCAATGATATTCTATGACCACCCCGGCCCCGAGTCTCAAACTATATTCATGATTCATATCAAATTTCATCTAAATCGGTTCATTGGTTGAAGCATAAAGAGATAACAGACAGACGGAAGACAGACAGAGTTTCTTTCATAGACGTAATTTATAGATTCAGATAGATAAACAAAAATGTTCAGAACTAAAGTACCAGTATAAAAGTCTTTACTTTTTCATTGGTTACCAATTGTACTAAATTTTGTTACTGTCTTCAAATATTTATAGGCTTTTTCTTGTCTAAAATTGTTATGTTTCTAGATTACACTAATAACACATTAAATATTATACCATGGTAACGGCGGGGCAAGGGGTGCTAAGAATCCCCGGATGGGAACCGGCACACAATGTCCGCAATAGAGGACTGACGAGAAACTGGCTGAGGTGGAAGAGGAAATGAGTAGGTTAAGTCGGGCATTGTGGGGTTGTCTGAAGTTCGAAGAGAGGGCGTGGGCACGACAACCCTAGAGTCTGGTAACTAATCTAATTCCTCTGCTCGAGGGCGTAACGCCAGAAGCGTGGAACAGGGGCATTGTGGTCCTGTTCTTTAAAAAGGGAGACAACACCCCATTGAAGAACTATAGGCCTGTCACGCTTCTAAGTTGTTTTCGAAGGTCCTCACGAATCGTCTCGCAAACCGTTTTGATGCCTTCCAGCCCCCGAACAAGCCGGTTTCCGTAAAGGCTTTAGTACCACGGATCACATTCACACGCTGCGGAAGGTTATAGAGAAGACGAGGGAGTATAACTGGCCGTTATGCTTAGGGTTCGTGGACTATGAAAAGCCTTTGATTCAATCGAAACGTGGGCCGTGCTTTAGTCTCACCAGCGATGCCGTATGGACTATCGGTATATCGAAGTGTTGAAGTGCTTATACAGTAACGCCACTATGTCAGTCCGAGTACAGAAGCAGTGCACGAGGGCTATGCCACTGCAAATAGGTGTAAGACAGGGAGACGTTATATCTCCGAAACTGTTCACCGTGGCACTGGAAGATGCCTTTAAGCTTCTGGACTGGGAAGGATTTTGGCATCAATTTCAATGGCGCGTATATCACTCACCTTCGATTTGCCGACGATATCGTTGTCATGGTAGAATCGATGGAAGACTTAAGTACTATGTTCGGAGACCTAAATCGAGATTCCCAACAAGTGGGCCTTAAAAATATCTCATAAGAAGGCTCAAGGTCATTCAGCGCGCTATGGAGAGGGCTATGCTCGGTGTTTCCCTACGTGATCGGATCAGAAATGAAGAAATTCGTAGGAGAACAAAAGTTACTGACATAGCCCAACGGATTAGTTCGTTGAAGTGGCAGTGGGCGGGACACATAGCGCGAAGAACCGTTGGCCGATGGGGCAAAAAGCTTCTCGAATGGCGACCAAGTACTGGCAAGAGAAGCGTAGGACACCCATCCACAAGGTGGTCAGACGACTTGACCAAGGTCGTTGGATGCAGGCCGCTCTTGATCGGTCGTTTCGGAAATCTTTGGGAGAGGTCTATGTCCAGCAGTGGACGTTATGCGGCTGAAATGATGATGATGATGAAATATTTTACAGAAAATGATAAGTTTTGACAATGACTAAAATTTTAAGGTTAATCGTAAGAAAAGGCTTAACTTTTACCTAAGTAACAATATTGATCTTCAACCTATTGAATTTTGAAATAAATACTTTTGAATCAAGTGTGTTTTGGTTAGTACAAAACTATTTTGTCCTTAAATTACAATAATGTTAATATTTGACGTAAAATTACTAATTTTATAATTAATTTTTATTAAATAAATAGTAACAAAATTGAACACAAATAGTAACTATGTCCAGAAAAAACTGCTTTTATACTTAAGCTGTAGATAATTAATCGATACCATTTATAAATAACACAAGATGAATATTACCTACACCTAATTATCCAATAAAAGCCAGTAAAGACAAGCTTTTGAAAAGACACAAACAAATAAGTAGGGTTCAAAAGTTTTGAGAACTGCTCATATAAAGCAGCCTCTTTCTCAATATCATAAATTGACTTGAAGCAGCCTTTTAATTTTAATTTTAAATTTTATGGCTCTTTCTCCATGATCACTTATTGATTGAAAGAATATTTTATTATAACAACAACTTTTGACTTTCGTAATGGAGTTTGTTAGTGGAGTGAGAACATACAAACAATGTTAGTATTTTTCTTTGCAGAAAATTGTGGCGCACCTACAATGGAAGATGTATGTGAGTTGCTTGATAAACTCACTTTGAGACAGTTACATCTGATGGAGGAAAAGGTTAAAAGCGAAATTAATATTGAGTCAAGTATAAATAATGGCAGTATTAATCTAGCAAAGTCCCGTTACATCATGGGTCAAAGTTCAGTAAGCACTGCACGGCTGCCTGTAGAGAACAGCCCAGAATTTGCAGCTTCCACTAGATGTGAGACTACTGAAGAAAATGGTGTGAAACAACTGAAAGTTGTGGAAAATGACAAAAACACTGTGAATCCGCTTCACTGGTTTGGAGTGCTGGTGCCCCAAAACTTGCATAAGGCACAAAGTATTTTCCAAAACACTATCAATTTTGTTGTTGAATGTGTTAATGTGCAGTTACAGCTATACGACAATCTGAAGACTGCTGAGGATTTGAGGAAGTATAAGACCTTACTAGATTCTTCATAAATTTTGTCATATTGAAGTTATATTATTGTTGATACCTTAAAGTAATTTCCATTAATTAAATATAAATGATTAACACAGGGCTGTTAATGTTTTAAGACAACTGCATCTATTACTTTAATACATAGTTTTTTTTTCTTAGATGCAAGTTAATATAAATTAATTTAGTTACTACAGGATCAGACTGAATCTGAAAATACAGCTCAGAACAGATGTAGGGCTGCCATCCGTCCGGGTCTCCCTGGATTTGTCCTAGTTTGTAGGGTGTCCAGGGAGCAGACGGGCGGGGTTCTTAGTGTTACTACGCCCCCGTGTGTCTGGGTAAATTTCTTTATATCACTCAAATTTCCCGGGTTTTTATCCAGAGTCTGTAATTTAGGTAATGGCAGGCCTAAATGTCGAGTATTTCTGTACATCAAATAACAAATGTTAGTAAAATAAGCAAAACCTAAGGTCCTTTTAGGTACTTCTGGATTTTAGTAAAATATTCCTAGCCTTATAATTTACAGGGATAATCAAATAAAAGATAGTTGAACTTGTTTTAATTTATTTATATGGAACTGTGAGTTGATCACTAGGTAATAATTTCTCAGTGATTCCTACTGCATAAGCATGATGTCACATTAGCTTATTTGACCACAATAACTAATATGTAGGTACGACAGACAGACTTTCACTCAAGGTAATAATTCATATTTTACAATAGCTGGTACATATTGACATTTGTTTTCACCTTTTAAGAACTTAATATAATATTAAATTGCTAATTACAGGTTTACTTGTATCTTGATTACATCCATATAATAAATATTTCTTTACAAGTTAACAATTTATTTATACATTGGTGTTAGTATTAATGTGAGTGATTTTTGCTCAGCCACTATATTTTTCTGGGATTTTCATTAACGTCTGTCTTTTAAGGTGAAGACAGGGCATAAGTGGCGCCCGCATTTGAAATAACTTATTTCATTATTAATGTGGTGAAAATTATCATTTTGCTAAATGTGCCTTAGCTTCTCGTAAGACCTTTAAATTATTTTATGAACCATGGTTGAATTGTAATTATGTCGATTTAGTTTTAAAATCTGCTTTCGCCTAAAGTTGCCACTTTTAGCAGAAAAAAGTTTTAGAGCTAGATGGACTACCAATGATACTCTCGTAAGTTATTCATAAAATAATTTTAAGGTCTTACGATAACGACAGACATTTTAACGAACGTTAAATGCTAATGCATATAAGAGCATTAGCATGTAACGTTCTGTGAAAAGTTAATTTTCATCGCATTAACGATTAAATAATTTATTTCAAATGAAGGGCCCTACTTATGCCCTGTCCTACCTTAAGAATGCTTAAGATAAATAAATAAATGCATTGTAAAATTCTCTTTCACTTTGGTCACAAAAATGGCTGTATTATGATTTTCATCCCCGCAGGCCACGGTGCCTAGTCGCATATCGCTCTTGCTTGTAAAAAATATTTTGCTATTGTCTAAGAAAGTTTTACCTCGCTTTGTCAACTAAAAGAGAGAGATTGATCTAGACTTAGGTGGGCCAAACATTGCAAAAAGACTTGTTGCCTCCTCTAACCAGCCAACACCTCCGAAACTGCCGCCTAGGGCAAGTTAAAGTCACGTAGAGTCACGATATGAGACTAGAGCCCTGGGCCCTACGTCCTATTTTTATGTTAAACCAAATTATACTTTATCATCATTATATATTAATGCTCAATGTTGCTTGACACTGAAACGCGTATACGCAACACGTACGTCTTGCGTACCAGTTTTGGAGTAACCGCCCTGTTAGTCATCCACGATAGTTAAAGCCAGCGCGCACTTGTGTCCACAATTGCGAAAAACGGCCACTTTTGGCGTATGTGCGTAGAAAAGCTTTACGTTCTCACTTTAAACTGTAAACAGTAGTTTATAAAGTAGTTTGAAGGGTTATCCAGGGTCTGATCAAGACCAAATTTTAAATGATATCTCCGTTTCTTTTCAAATGATTTATTTCAAATGGGGGCAGCACTGGACCCCGAAAAATTCAGGTAGCCCCTTAAGTGAGCCTCGGAGCGTGAGATTAGAGCTCGAGTCTCTTTTTGCACCCGAGCCCTTTTTTGCGCCCGCGTCTTTTTACCCAACTGCAAAGAGGGAGAGTTATGTTTTTTGAGTGTGTTTAAAAGCAATGATTTTTCATTTATAAAACTGATCTGTCAGTAAGAAAGAAAAAGAATATTTGCTTGCATACCTTGGATACGCTAACGTATGCAAGCCTCAAAAATACGCGACGAAAATCACGCCTCGAGTTCTTGTAAGCTTCCAAGAACAGCTTACGTTCATTTAAGACTCGAGCTCTTTTAAAGGCTCGAGTCGTTGCTCGGAGAAACTGCGCTTGCCACCCTCGGAACTCTAAGCCTATCGAGCTCATAGAGCCCTGCAAAACCCGACTAGAGTCAAAGTTAGTACTCGAAGACTCGAGTCTTGTACATAACTTTTACTGAATACCAGAACGATCAAAATCGACTGATCAAACTCACAAGTGCGCACTGGCTCTAATTGTCGTAAGTACTTGTTATGCAGGTAGTTGCTCTGTATTTACCATTTTTCTTGGGTACTTCAGTAATTATGCATGATACTGACAAGGCACAAATTTTTCCGTTTATTAAATATACTGTTAACATCTTGCAGCATATCACAAAATGGAATGTGTTTGATTGTTTAAATGCAAGATAAACGTGTATTGAGTGATCTCATTAATTAAACAATCTTTCATGTGATTTCATTGGTTTAAGTAAAATTTATAATGTTATGAAACAATTTTTTAAGGTAAGTGGCGCCCTCATGTAAAATATTTTTTTTTCGTAAATGCGTTGAAAATGATCATTTTTCAAAATGTTATGCATTACATAGACCTTCAAAGGTTATTTTATGAATAACTTGATGGACTTATTTAATTAGTCAACCATTATGTATAAAATAATTTAAAGGACTATATCTAGCGCATAACATTTTGCGAAATGTTAATTTTAAATAATTTATTTCAAACGAGTGCGCCACTTATGCCCTAAGATATATTGAAGTAAGTACAAATAACTTAAACACTAGGTACCTAATTATAATATTAACAAATAATTAATAAATCTATAATAATACCCTGATAAATAATTAAATAGGTAAGTATCTCTGCGTTCAAAATCCATAACAATAAGTTATAAATAACTAAGTATGTATAAACAAAACTCTTAAGAAGTTTATGTACAAATGTAAATCATCATCAGAGGATCGACATAAAAGCATTGTAAAAATAACCAACCAAGTCAGTATCGGGCCACGCGCAATAATACGGTTCCGTAGTTGCGAATGCTGACTTTGAGTTCATCTTCACGGTTAAGCGACTAAAAACGTATAAATGAAACCATATTTATTTAATTTGTATAAATTTTCTTTTTCTAGCATGTTATAAGTTGTTCGATTATAACTCTTTAATTTGCCAATCCTATTGCTTTAAAACCAAATATTTTACAAACGTATCCCTGAACCGAACAATAATGTTATTAAATAACACACTAGGGGTTAGTCGAGAAAAAAATCCCACTTTACATGCATGGGTCCCACTCAAAAAATATATTTATAAAGTTTTTTATTCACCACTTTGTCAGCGTAATTAATACACCTCCTTGCCAAATATAACCTATCTAGTAGGTACTAATAGTCTCTTAGTAAAACTGCGGACAGACAGAAACTATAAGGATTTCTTGTTTACTACGGAACCCTAATAATTTCTAACTAAAATAAAACAAAACGTAACAAGTAAGTATATATATACATAAATAAGTTTGGATAATCCAAAAGTGCACGCCTCATAACGCTCATTCATAAATAAATAATAATTGTCATGGGGCTTGCGGGCAATCTGATGATACACAGAACAAACGCGACATAGGCGCGACTTGTATCTCCACTCCAGAGCCGAAAAAAAAGACTGTCTTCAATGGTCTCGCATGTTTTTGTTATTTGCACATGGTAATTTAAGTATTTTATTAATTATAAGTAAACGACACTGAATAAGATAGTTATTTTCAATAGTAAACAATCCCGTGACGTGATGAAGCTACTAAAAAAATGGAACAAATACATGAAGTATTTCGAGCGTAATCGTGGCTCATACGTCCGTCCATTCAGACATCCAGACAACCACGAAAAATTTTTTTATATGATAAGCTTGACAGATATTTTGTACAAGTTAAAATGTGTTTTTAAAAGGGTAATTATAAACATAATCTCTTTACTGTACTTATTTTAATGTATTAATGCAATATGAATGTAATAAGAGTCAGTTTAATTCCAGAAAAATTCTTGACCTCGACATGTTGAGAGTAAAGCACTAGTAAAGCCTCAACGCTCCGCTTATGTGGTGTGCAAATGATACAAAATTCGTGTTTTACACTAAAATAAGTGGAACTTATTACAAAATGCAAAAACTGAACCCGTAGTCGGGGAGCAGTCAACCTACAATCCTTCTCATAGAAGTCAAACATATTCTTAATTCAAGACATTTAAAAACTAACCTATATTCATAATCAACAAAAATATTGTGCATTTTGTGCAATACTCGAACTGTTTTCTTGTACAATGATTCAAATCAGCTGAAAGTTTTAATTTTTACAAGCGTGCCTTGGCTAATAATTAAATATTGAGATGTAATGGGCCGAAAATTTATAAATTGACATCATTACGCATTGCCTGGCAGATGTGTGCTGGCTACGTAACCTTTGTGCTTAAGCTTATGGCGCCCGCCTTGACTAGAGTTAGCTCGTATAATTGTAATATAAAAATTTATACAAACTTTTTCTTTTATGTATAAGAACGAAACAACTGCTTGTGCCAATTTTCAATATAAACTATGCATCTTGACCTACTAACAATTATTTGCCTGTTTACCTGGAATTAATTAAATAATTTTATCGTAAATAAATGTGATATATCGAACTTAAATGTAACAATTAGAAGGACACATTAATCTAGAAATAACACTTACTAAAGGTACAATCATGATGATTTCGGTAATTTCGACTTATCTTAATTTTGTGCTGTGGGGTTAGAGCTATAAAAAACAACAACTTGCTTTAATTATCTTGTAACCTACATTCATCTGTGTAATTTCGTTCACATTAACATACTCTTTTTCCACTTTTACTTCATGCTTCAATAAAGACATATTTCTTTTAGAAAAAAGTGAGAAGTCATCCAGTACTTATCTTAATTAAAACAAAATATTATTCTGATTGTTGTGAACATCGATATCTAACAATTATGTAGTTATACTATTTCAATTAGTATGTATCACGATCACTGGGTACTTGATGTAGATAGGTTTGTTTACCTAGTAGGTAGGTAGGTACACATTTTAATATGCCTTAATGGACGCGATTACAAATCAGTCACCGACGCTATCGATAACAACAAATTAATCAAAAGTCGAGCTCTTATGCTTACAATTTAATAACTTGTCAACAATCAATCCGAGACGAGTAAACAACTGAGCTATCGTTTCTACAATTTCCTCGTTAGACTGGACTGGACTAAAATCCCGTGGCTGATTTCGTATGCATTTCTTCATTTTTGTACTGTAATGAACGATTAAGTACTTTATAATCATAACATCTCTAGTTATTAATTTTAGGTAAATCAGAAAGTTCCAGTCAGTGTTCTTCCAGCCCCGCCTTAGTTTACCTAAGTACTAAAAGTAAAAAAAAAAACTTAAAAGTGCAGGATTGTTTGTAATCAAAGCAGATGGGTATGATTTGGCCTACTACATTGACGAACAGGGTGCATGATGCAGATTTTTTGTATAATACACGATGCAGATACTCGCAGGTCGCTGCAGAAAGCGCAGAATCTGCGCAGTACAACCATAAGTGTCTGTAAGACATTAATTTGTTTTGACACTTATATGCATTTGTAATAGGTACGCATTTATCTGCATCACGCTAATGGTGCCTTTCTGTAGGCGCCCATGCGTATTATAGCCACAGTTTTAATACAAGTATTAACTACAGAATGGAAACTCCTAGGGTCCCGTGCAATATGCGTCCCCGTCCCCCGTCCTCGCACCTTTACCCCCGTTCGCGCCTTGTCGAGGCGGCTGCAGGCGCCCGCTCAAGACGGAACACTCCATAAGGCGCGAGTGTTCTGTATGTAATACTAATATTAATTCTGAGGCGTAGCGTAGCCGCCAGACTACACTGCGCCTGGGACGAGGACTACGTTCTCCCGAGTGTCGCGCTGCGTAGAGCGCCACTCCCCGCGCGTGCAGGCACCTTCCCTCCACCACGCCTGCACGTCCGTGTAGTGCCCGCTTCGCTGTCGCTGGTCGGTCGCGTGAACCATAGCACAGAGGCGGCAGAAGAAGTACGTGTTTATAAACTCGCCCGTGCCCTGAAACAAACAATTTTATAAGTAGCTGTTTACTCAGTATCACACTATCACTATCACAATAAGGGTTTTCAAAAATTTGGGACTCCAAATGGCAGCACAGTGATGTTTAATAAGCTGCTGTTATTGTATAGGTACCTATTAACGGAGCAATAAGGTGCTTTGGAAGGTACGTATAAACCGTTTGTCTCGGCAGTCATCATTGTATGGCAGTCGGCTCGTCAAGCTATGTCAGGTGCAGCAGCGTTGGTCACTTACACACACGAAAAACAACAACGACGACTGTCAACAACTCAATCCAATGACAACAGTCCATTGGACCTGACATCACCATGTGCTGCCAACGGACCTACTACGTAGTGTATCATATTCTAAAAAGTAATCAATCGAACCGCACATAGGTACTCGTACTAAAGTTGCGTATATGAGTAACAAAGCCGAATTAAATAAGAGTTGTAACGAGCGCATCGTTCACCTCAAAACAGTAGGTAAGTTTATCTGGCCTGCCGACCCTTGGCTTGTCAAATTGCTCTAGGAATGTGAACCGCAACAAGTTAAAACCAACCTTCCATTTGAAGTAGGAGTTGTAAAGATGGTCGTCTTCGTCGAGCCGCCGAAGATACGCAGCCAGCTCCTCTGGGCCCGCAAACTCTTCCACATGCACATAGGAGTTGTGCGGTGCAGCAGCCGCGTACTCTGACGCACGGGCACCCATCACTATTGGTAACGCGTTATGTCTAAAAAAAAAGATTTTAAGTTTAATTATGAAAAGAAGATAGTAAATCCAAAATAAAATTTCAAATATTAAAAAAAAACTTACTGAAGACCATTGACGAAAAATTTCTCCGTAATGTAATCCCGGCAGTTGGAGTTTTCAAAGGCGAGATAAAATTTGTATTCTTTATCTAACATGTCCAAACAGTTAGGGTCGGTCCTGGGACAGTGGTGGGAACCACACGCACCGTAGATGTCCACCGAGATGAACTTTGACAGCTGTCGCGCATATTGCAGACGACGGTTACGTGCGTGGCAGTTTGATACGAACCATGCAACCTGACAAAAAAATAAATAAAGAATGCTGATGAAAAAATATTTTTGGTTTGCACATTATTGGAGATTATTGATAATGTATAATTAAGCATCTACATTTATCAAAAGAATCTGCTCCGAAAATATAAGGGTTTCGCCGCACCAGTAACTCTTAAAACATGATGAGGCTTATTAAATATTCGGCGCAGATTGTTTCGCAAGGCGAAATCGCAATTAAGGGGATTAGAAGACTAATCTCTTAAGTGTATTTATTACCTTTTTGGTTTTGTTAGCGGCGTAGTTTCTCTCCAGCTTGTTCTCCGTGACAAGATTATCGTGGTAGGTCCAGCGTTCGTACGGAGCCACTATGTCCGAGTCGCGCCGGTACGTGGCCGTCCAGTTGAACACGTCCAAAGACGTCGGCCGCAGCGATGCCGTGTGGTACGGACACTCTAAGTAGTATAGGATCCAAATCTGAAAACAAGTCGATCTGTAGGCAAATTAAAAAACCCCCGGGTACACCATCTAGTGATAACTGGCAAAACTACATTATATTCTTATCCGTAGCACCATCTATTATTTTCCAGGTAAATAACGAACCCCAGATTTTTATTAAACATGGCTAAGAACCACCGCAAGGGAAGTAGCTTGCACGTAAAAAAACCACATTGAAATCGGTCCATCCGTTCGAGCGCTACGATGCCACAGACAGAAACACAGAGAGACAGACATTAGCGTCAAACTTATAATACCCCTCCATTTTGTTGGGGATAAAAAATAAAGAGAAGTATTTCAAAGAACGAGCTTAGGTGCTTTAAAGTGATCGAGAATCTTTTTTACCGCCTATATCAGTACGATGCACGATAAAGACCTCTCCTAACCATGGTTTAGCCCATATCACCACTTTTTGAGAACATGGGTTGGTGATTGCAGTAAATGGTGGATGGTAGTCATAGAGTCCGCGGCGCCCGTTCTCTTGTTACATTTAGCTACTCTTATCTACATTAAATCTGGAGATATAGGAATAAGTTTTGGGATTCTGTTTAACTGACAATGAACAGAAATGGGAATCTGAAGATCAGGTCGCAAGATCGCATTTTCCGTCACCCATGGGAAAAGAAAGGGATGGTGACAAATCATACTCTTCTATACCGTCATCATCACGAAGGTAAGAATTAATAAAGACCTAGATATTATCAGCTACCACCTGCAGCATCGAGATCAAAAAGAGATTGAAACTGCCTTCATATCGTGAAAGAAAAATTTATTTATCAGTGAAGACCTTGTACGACATTTAGGTATTAAAATGTTACCCACCTGTTTGGGCGGACGTCTGACATTGAACGGGGTATAATGGTCTTTGAACAATATGGCATCTACTGTGCCCGCCTCCCGTGAGTCCGCCGTCAAAGAGCATCGGTTTACAGGACACCTGTTGTTCAAGAACTCCGTGCGGCCCGCAGACACCCCCCACGCGCCCAGCCCATTGGCGAGCAGTATCTTCTTTACAGGCACGTTTTCATCCGGCAATTTGTACATCAACTGTTCCACAATTCTAAAAGTCAAATTAGAAAGACGTTTTATGTAAGAATATATCAATAACCTACTACTTTTCTATTACCTAGGGTATTGTCTTAGACCAAGAGTAAAGGTACAGATCAGTGCATCTAGCTGTAGGAATATTAAGCTGGCGAGGAATGTTTTCATTAGAAAGTGCCTACCTAACCTTTTAACTTGTACCTAATGGATAACTCGCAGTCGGAGATGTGACATTTTGAAAATACCTTCTTGAATTTGAAATGCAAAATACAAAATAGGTACTTACCTATTTCCATTTTGTATTTAAATACTATTTTGAAAAGCATTTTGCATTTTATTTGAAATAGATTTTATGACATATTTTGTTTTTTCAAAATCATTCAAAATGCAAAATACTTTTTATTAGGATTCCGTGGGTACCCAAAAGATAATATGCCAAGTGCCAAACGTTTGGTGGACTAGCGCCTGTGTCGTTCATTACAGTTTTCTCAAATCTGGCCAGACAATTACGGCAGACGTCTTTTGTCAGCAATTGCAAACCACGATGGATAAGCTAGCTGCTAAACAACTGAGGCTGGTCAATCGCTCCTCGCAACTGCTGCTTCACGACAACGCTAGACCACACACTGCACAACAGACAGCTACCAAATTAGAAGAGCTTCAATTGGAAGGTCTAAGACACCCACCGTACTCCCCGGACCTTGCTCCAAAGGTTTATAATTTTTTTTCGAAATTTGGATAACTTCTTGCATGGCTTGCATTCAACTCCGTTGGGGCAGTCCAAACCGCCTTCAAAGATTTTATTGATTCCCGTCCGAATGGTTTTTTTAGTAAAGGGATCAATGAACTACCTATGAGATGGCAAAAATGTATAGATAACAATGGTTCATACTTTGATTAAATAAATATATTAAATTAAAATATATCCGACATTTTGTTTCTCCCATACAAAACGCCAATTTTATATGTAAGAACCTAATATAGTAATTATGTAGATGAATTTAAAAGTCGATTAAAGTGAAGATATTGATTTAAGGTGAATATAGGGCGTAAGGGGAGCCCTGTTTTTTTTTTTTAATCGTTTCTTTGGTGATAACTAACATTTTGCTAACGAGGCAATAAATAGATAGACCACAGACTACTCAACTAGGTTATGTGGTCTGTGAGATAGACCTATTAACTTTTGAAAGTGTCATTGGTCTAGCTTTAAAATGCGTATCTGCAAACGTGGCCACTTTTGCCGAAAATTCGTTTTAAAACTAGATGGACTAATGCAATTACTTTCAACGATCGTTCATAAAATAATTTAATGGTCTATCTAATGCCTGAGGGTAAGCAAAATGTTTATTATCACCATATTCACAAAAAAAACTCTAACTAAAAAAGAACTTTTTAATATCGCGAAATCGTTATTCTCAAGAACTCGATTTTATTGCCTGATAAAGAAATTTATTGTATTAGATTGTTCAACCAATTAAAACCCTGCTAACAGGTATGAAATGTTAAAAAAATCTTCTTTTCTCTTCAAGTAGGTACCTACTTATTTAGATTAAATTCATCTCCTATAGGAACGTAAAATTGAATCCAGTCTCCAACTCCGAGTTTCTGTCAGCCGCGAGACAACGGCGTTGCCTTTCAGAAGAAAGGAATTTTTATAGATATGAAAAAAAAAAACATCTTATTTACACAAGACTCATTCAAGAGCTTTTGTTTGCCGCGAAATTTCGTTGTTGTGTCCTAGCAAGACAAACCTTAGGTACCTCTGAAAAGTTCAGAAGGAGATCTGGACCGTTACTCCATTATATGACACGACAGTTGTCTGATACTGCCGTTCTATTCCGTGTATATCAATGTCAAACCATATTAGACTATACAATGTGTATTTTGTATACTTGATCAAATTAAATGTGTGGATATTTGACGAAATATTATCGATAAAAAAACCAAAAAAAAATCGTTATCTTAGTTGTTTAAAAAATCCAGGCAGTTGAATTTTTTCGTCAATTGTTTTTTAACTAATTTCCTGTTCGGTATTGTTAATTATTTTTTACTTTCTTAGCTTATTAAACTATGTAGTTTTCAAATGAGACAGCTTTGAAGAAAATACGCCGTATACTTATAGAGAAAAAAATAAAAATGGGAACACGACGTTTAGAAAAAAAAAATTAAAATGTTAATAACGATTTTTTTCCGGCTTTTTATCGATAATATTTTGTCTAATATCCGCAGATTTCGTTTGATCAAGTATATAAAATACACACTGTATATTATTATTTCTATATAATATTATTAGTAAGTAGCTACGTATAGTACGCTTTTTGAGTAATAGTCCTGAATGGTCCTGTTAAATAGGTCTGGTGAGTTCACTGACCTGTCATTTCCGGGTGCGTCTTCAGGGAAGAGAGGTGTCTTCGGGTCGTGTTTCTTGGGCTGCTGCTCGCCGCCGCGGAAGAACCACGACCGCCGCGAGGCAACGTCCTCGTCGTGCGCCTCCTCGCGATCTTCCACCTCCTCTTTCTCGGTTATTGTGTTCTGAAAACAAGGTCGGTATGTAAGTATTTTTCATTAGGTTGGTTGCTACTCTGATAAGCTATCTAGGTCAAGCTGTATACTTGTGTAAGTACAGTGTGTTCCGCCGCTATCGGTGTAGTAAGAGTCTGAAGTGGTATTCACACTTGCCATCACTGAACACCAGAATGTGCCGACCACGCGGTTGCCACGTGTCAAAGCAACGCGCCCTAACTAGATACTGACTTGAACTATACGACGTGTTTCCACGGGCAGCGGTGGCGCTAGCGCCGGCGGGCTAGGGTTGCGTTCGGAGCGCTCGAGCAGCGGCGGACGCGGGATGAGCAGCAAGGCCAGAGCAGTCAGCGCCAACGGCAGCAGCAGCGCCGCCCGCCGCACGGTCCTCAAGGCCCGCGCAGCCCGCATCAACATGCCGATGCCGCCCGCCTCCCGCTACCCGCCCGTGGTGTGACTACGCACCCGACCGCTCCGCACGCCCATACCGCAGTTATTA
The DNA here is from genome assembly GCA_943193695.1 of Acrobasis suavella. NCBI lineage: Eukaryota > Metazoa > Arthropoda > Insecta > Lepidoptera > Pyralidae > Acrobasis > Acrobasis suavella. Next base: position 41,634,669 of record OW971928.1, read on the forward strand.
TCGTTTGATTACTGTAATCTGAAAATAAGAAGTTGACTATGAAACACGGGATGTATTGTATGCATGTGACTGGAACAATAGTGATTAATAAATTATAATAAATGACCGCGCAGTTCAAAAAATGCCCAATATGACTAGGCTGTCTGATATGATAACTGATAACAACTATTGTAATTATCAAATCGTCCGGGTATAATTAGGTATAATGCTTATCACCTATGGGGCTATGGGGCAGAATAGCCTTGAACAGCAGACTCTTTGTTGCAGAGTCATGTATACCACCCAGGAAATGAAAGTATAGTAGGTTTATACGGAACGGCGGGGGTGACCCTTACTTGGGCCAACCCTTTGGACACCAACATTGTTTTTGCAGTCATGTAGTATAGGTTATGGTGCGGCAGGATGGCCCTTGGATCACCACCTAAACGCCAACAGTGTTTTGCAGAGTCATGTACACTGCCCAGCAAGGTGATGGAGTATAGGTTATGGTGCGGCAGGATGGCCCTTGGATCACCACCTAAACGCCAACAGTGTTTTGCAGAGTCATGTACACTGCCCAGCAAGGTGATGGAGTATAGGTTATGGTGTGGCGGGGGTGGCCCTTGGGCCAACTATACACAGTTGTTGGTTGTTGGTGTAACATGACTCTGCATTTACTTGTTCACAGTTGGGAGCCGCGAGGCGTTTTAAATTTGCTTAAGCACCTATGTTATCGTGTAAAAACGATGAAAACCAACTAAAAGCCCATGTTAATTTTTCTTCTGAAATTTTTGTAAAAACTCGGGAAAAACCAGCATGTCATGCCAAAGAAAATCTCTATGACGCTGACGCTTATTCAGAAAGTCACAGATAAACAAAGAGAAAATAAAGATAAAAGTCAGTGAAGTGCATTCTTACGTAGTAGTTACTTGAATTCTCTTTGAAGTGCATAGTTTTTAGGTTTTAGGTGATTCTTTATGCATATTAGCAAGGTTAATGAGCAAAAAAGCTAATTTATAGAATAAATATAATCGTATACCTAATTTAACCCGAATAAAACATACATTGTCAATAAATAAAAGCTTGTAAAATAGATTTACTACTAGCATTCTTCTTCGGACGTAGTTTCTTCTATTCGTCGTATATTTCGTCATTGCAATTTCGCGTACCTTTTATATGATTTTGCTGTACACTAAAGAGATCTCAGGTATCTCATTGCTGGAACTTCTTATTTGTTTTTTTTATTTGGTTGCTATTACAACTTATTCTTATTGACGCGTTAAGTATCTGTAAATAAATATAACACAAACATAAATGTGAAAACAGGAGCCAAGTTCAAAATCCGACAAAAGAATTGAGATCTGGCCGCTAAGTTCTGTAGAGAATTCTGAAATTTATTTATAAGAATTCATTTCACCTGGCTCGTTTTTTACCAGATATTCCGATATTTAAAAGAACAGGACCTTACAATGTAAAAACAATAAATAACGCATAACGTAAAGATGATACCTTTATTAGCCAAATATTTAATTAGCAAAATAGGCATGCTAAAACTTAGCCATGTCAAATATCAAAATTCTAATAAATAAATTTCAGGATTCTCTACAGAACTTGGCAGCCATTCAGATCCCAATTCTTTTGTTGGATTTTGGACTCTGCTCCTATTTTCACATTTATGTTTTGGGTAGGATATTTATTTACCAGCTACTTATCGCGTCAATAAGAATAAGGTGGATTACTTATTTACAATCCAAAAAAGAGTTTTTTTACAAGTTTTTAAAGCGGGTAACAATGGATCCAAGCATATTCCTGCAGTAAAGTTTGTAGATAATAATCTTACGGCTGTAAATAGGTCAAGTAGATACTTGTGAGCACATGCTTACGGACGACCTAGAAGGTGACCTGGACATAGAGTGGGAGCGCAGGGCGTTGGCGGTAAGCGGCAGGCCCTTTCTTTGAACTTGGCTCTCGGTCTAGATTTCTTAGAAAGTAGTAATTCTTAATATTTAAACAGTTTACCTTACTGCCAATAACTTTTCTTTTTGTTCTCATACTTCCCATGCTGACGATACAGTACGTTCAACGTAGCATTGACAACTTAGAACTTGGCCTTGAATTGTAGAATAATTTGAATTTGTCACACTACCTATGGGTTATTTTTCTATGGTCACTAAACTGACGATTTCCGAAGTGCAGACAGAGACAATTTGTATATGTCAATTATAAATACACACAATCATGTCTCAGGAGCGCTCGTGAACGAAACATCTGTACTTAAATTAATAAAACGAACATATATTAAAAATATTTATACAATATATATTAGGAAATGCACTGAGAAAGCAAGACGGAGTTTTAATGTAAATTGGCAAATATGCAAACACAAGAGCGCTTTCTGAGAGCACGCTACGAGAGTGAGCGATGGAATGCTTTAGCATGGCTGGTGCTGAAGCATTCCGTCGCGCTCTCTCGCTCTAGCCAACGACGGTTCTGAGCGACAGAAAAGGATACCAGCATAAAAAAGTGCTGTTCCGTGCTGTCGAATACAGTCCAACCATAAGCGACGAATTTTTTGACAGTTTGATAAAGAAGATTCATAATTTCGATTAAACAACAAAAGCAATATAGGTACTTTCTTCTTCGTGTAGTGCCTTTTCATTACTGGAATTTGGCCGTCAGCTTCCCAAACTCCTAGACCTATGCCAAATTAAAGTACAGCTTTCTAGTACTAATAATAGTCTTGAGTAAAACCACGGACAGACAAACATGGCGAAACTGTAAGGGTTCCTCGTTTACCACTGTACAGATACAATCCCACGTCACCAATTTCACGCCACCAAATTTCAGTATTTTCTTAAAAGCCACACTTAGCTTGATGGCCCAACAACAAGCTAAGCTAACGACCACGTTAAGACGACAGATGGAATCAAAATTGTGATTGGTTGCTAGCCGTATCGCCTATTAACAAGATCGCATTTTCGCCCATTCCCTCGATCGGCCTTAACGATCTGCGCGGGAAGAGAAGCAGCTGGTATATTTTAAGCTTTTTCCTTTCTACCAGACTAGCATATTTTCTATGGAACCCTAAAAATAGCTGAAAAGGTTTATGCATGCGTATACTTACTTTGTAAGTAACTAGGTAACTACCCTTGCGAAGCAGGAGCGGGCCGCTTGTAGGGTTAGGTGACTTTGTATTGTTATTTCTTTACGTTTCGTTTTACAGTCTGTTAGGTTCTAGCACATCGTAAAATTTCAATACTCTCGTACACGTACTAGAATATTCTGCTAAATTCAATCTACAAAATTGAATCTGCGCGGCGCGAGTATACACCGATAAGAATAGCGATTGATTAAAACGCAATATGGCCTTCTTTTAATTAATATTTTGTAGAATAATCAGCATTTATTTGCGTAAATTAATTACTTTCATTGTGAAGACGTGTGTTTATTTGATAATGAATGGTCATAATTATTTTATGTAATGGAAATGAGTTTATTCTATAATTTAACAAGCATTTTCGTTAAATGGTTTATTCAAGTGATTAATTTTTAAGGTTCCGTAGTGTACAAGGAACCCTTATAGTTTCGCAATGTCTGTTTGTATGTCTGTTCGCGGTTCTAATCAGAGACTATAAGTACTGAAAAGCTGTAATTTGGCACGAGTAGTGGGTACGTATATTAATTATGCCGACATAGTGGTAAAATAAAGTCATGAAAAATATATATTTGGGGTAGTTCCCATACATACGTAAAGTGGGAGTAATTTTTTTTGTGTATCGTTAAATAGGTCTATCAATAATATTGGTAACATGTAAGCATCATATTTAGAATTAGGGATCCGTTTCTGAAACATTTAGTTGCAAAAGCACGTCAAGTGTCTCCCTCTCTATCTAATAAAACTGTTGTATATGGACATCTGAAAAAAATCATGTCAGTAGCTTAGTATATACGTAACGTAATAAGTTTTCAGGAAAACTATCAGAGCTAAGTCCTTACTCCACCTTCTCGCCCACCGTCATGCTAAAAGTGGCCTTTGAGTCTTGCGGCCTTCTGGGGTCTGCTTAGAGCCGCAAGACACAAAGTGCTCTGTCTGCCCCGTTAGGGATTAAGACGTGATAGTATGTATGTATGTGTACTACTACTCGTGTAAGGCCGCTCTACTCTAGATCAGTCATTTTGGAAATCCTTGGGAGAGGCCTATGTCCAGCAGTGGACGTTATGCGGCTGAAATGATGATGATGATACTACCTCTTTTAGGTTACACCAGTAGTGTATTAGTAGCAGGGAGGTACTGGATAATTGTCTAAGAAGATATTTATATTTTTATAGGTATACATTTATATTTTTATATAATTCTAATATCACTTACCTAACCAGCTAACACGAGTATAAGTGGAATGACTTTTAATGTTAATTGGACTGTTCAGAACAGGTCTTTGAACTTAGCTTTACTTGTTACGCTTTTACGGAGTATGTAGAGGTGCTAATATGAAACAGTTTTGTCACAGTTGCAGGGCGCTCTACTAGAAAAAAAACCGTTCTAAACGAGTTTTCCAGCACAAGTTTTTATTTTTATTGAAGTTGGGGTTCAACACGAATACAATAATATTTTAAATTAATTTATAACCTAGTTCAGCTTGGGTGTTATACCTATTAGCAATTTAGGATGGATTGGTTATGAAATCGATACCCTTACTAAGAGTAGCGAATATGAAAGAGAAAAGAATAACACACAAGTAGGTACTTTCGGCCGAAATGAGAATGTTGGGATGTGATGTTGCGGTGGATATGTTGGGGTGACACGAAGGGATAGGATTAGATATATATATGTGAGGAGAAGTTTAAAGGTAGCACAAATAAACGAGAAGGCAAGAAGCAACCGGTTGTCATGGTTTGGACATGTGATAAGAAGAGAGGATCAAAAAAGGTCGTTAAGTATAAAGGTAAATGGAAATTGGGGAAGGGGAAGACCAAAGAAGAGTTGAATGGAATGCAAATGTAGTAGGAATAGATGTTAGTATGACGGGAAATAGATGACTGTGGAGGGAGAAGACATCCTGCGCCGACCCCAGATAAAGGGATACGGTAAGGCAGATGATGAGGTACCTAAGCACGATAATGTCAACTAAGATTTTGATGCTTAACTCAGTAGGTAGTAATCATATTTACTTATTTAATTTTAGCTAAGTTTTAAAGTAAATTAATATTTTTTGAGTATTTGAGCAACTAGTAATCTAATAATAATACATATCTATATTATCTATATAATTAATCGAAGGTACTTTATTTATTTACTTTATTTTATCAATTTTATTGTTCCAAAGTACAAATATACTTCACATAGGTAACTACTTACCTGTATGTTTTTGTAGAATGAATGTTAACTATCCTGTATTATATATAAGTCTATGTTTGAACTCTACAAATTTACTGACAATATCAAAAATATTAATGGAGGGAAGGTTATAAACTGTTTAAGTATACTTGTAGGTAAGTAATCTAGCAAGGTAGATATAAAACCTTATTAACGACATTGGCGTTATCTTAATAATAGACCATATCTCAGAGACTCAGACAATATGTGAATGTGTGTGATCATCATACGATAGTTAAAATGGCTTACGGTGATGCAACTTTATGATCCTTTCAATTTGTTTATGTGTATTTTTAAGTATGAAATGGTATATACTATCTATAAATAAATATATAGGAACAAATGACAACAATTTTATACTCGAATATAGTTTGCATTGAATTTACAATAATTTTCTAATTTTTTCAGATTTATTTTTAGTAAAAAATAATACGAGAAATAAAATTTGGTGTGGTGGCCCGGTCCCGTGACGTTTTGCTATGTCCGTTTTTCATTTCCTTGCGTGAATCGGCGATCGGGCAACCTCAGTATTACCGCGCCTTCAGAACAGTCTTGTTATTATTGTATTGTTTTTGAGGCGAATAAAGCGTTCCTTACTTCAGATTTTTGGTATAATCAACCACACACACAACCTTACACAAGAGTGCAGATATATGCTACACACAGACACAACAATGGGAAGTAGAGCATTTATGCGACGACGTCACCGACCGAGTCCAGTTATTTCTGGCGATTAAGGTGTGGTGAATAGGATTCTAACCAGCTGCACTATCCCACTGTGGACCGCAGCTCAGGTTGTCGGAAGTATAAGAAATTGAGGCGAAGAAATTGAGAATTTATTTATTTGTCAGTATATTATTTGTCAGGCAGGAGGATTGTGAAGTATGAAGTATTGCGGCCGGCCGGTAAATAAATAAAGCAGGTCAAGTGCGAGTCGGACTCGTACGTCAATTTGCACTGCTCATTTTAGCATTGATGAGGAAATTTCGAATCCGAAACCATATAAAAACTCTGTACTAAATTTGAAATATGTAATTGCGTTTACCAAACCATCTGCGCCCAACGTAGTGATGTACATATGGAAAACATTCCCTTTATCGGGATGCCTTTCAGCTTTAGCAGGTAGACAGATATAGGCTGGGAATCTGCTTCGCTGAATTTAAGTTACGGTTTTAAATACATTGCTTCTCTGTAAACATAGGTCAAAAATGTATCATTACAAAACCAGTAACGAATCACATCATACCGCCCAAAGGCTGTAAAGAATGCAGATGTAGTATAATCTTCTAGATCTCGGAAACGGCTCCAACGATTTTGATGAAATTCAGTATTTAGGGAGTGACGAGGCTTAAAATGTTTTTTTTTTCATAACAATCTATTCTGCGTCTTATGAAGAAATCAACGTGACTATACCTACTTAATAACCTTTCACTCTATTTAATGGGTGCCTTCGGAGCGATTTAACAAAGCATTAAATTATGCAGCTATGACGAATTCCAACAGCCAACATTATGTAAAATTACTGTTTGTGTTATTTTGTTGCGTAAACGATGCTGTTGTTAAAAAAACGAATTATAGTGTTTAAATTAAATGTGTGTGAAGTGTAACGAATAAAAGCTGTTATTTAATACACGTGGCAAGCGGAAAATGTGAGTAGCAATCAGGTGCATACATAGTGAGGTAGAGAAGGTAATGTATACTTAGATTCGCTAGTTTTTAGGGTTCCGTACCCAAAGTGTAAAAATGGTTACCCTATTACTAAGACTCCAACTGTCTGTCAGTCTGTCTGTCACTAGGTTGTACCTCATGAACCGTGATAGCTAGACAGTTGATATTTTCACAGATGATGTATTTCTCTTGCCATTATAACAACAAATAATAAAAACAAAATAAAATAAATGAGGTTTTTTTAAGATAATGGTAAGGAACCATTGGCCGGTTTTATTACCTAATCAAAAATCTCAGGTACCTAAATGGTATTACAACACAAAACCCTTTAGTGCACTAAAAATAAATACCTACAGAAAATAATTTTAAACATTTTGAGAGTAGAGCACTACCTCAACGTTTCCGCTTATGAGGCGTGCCAAACGAATAAAGTTAGGCTAAAATATTGCTGATGGGTATCAAAGGTTTTAGATCGAGGGAGCGAAGTGAGATGAATTCTTCGTGTTACCTTTAAGACTATTCAGCGTTTGTATATACTTAAAGCGGCCAAGTGCGAGTCGGACTCGCCCATGAAGGGTTCCGTAGCAGCAAGTAACATAATATAAAACTTGTTGTAGTTCGTTGTAACTTTGATAGATGTTTTAATAAACGTAATAAAATAAAATACTTACTAGATCTTGTTCAAACCAATTTTCGGTGGAAGTTTGCAAGGTAATATACATCATATATTCTTTTTAGTTTTATCATCCTCTTATTTTTGAAGTTACTTTTACAACTTTGGAAATGTCTCTCGCTTAAACTATTCAGTTTAGAAAAAAAATATATTAGAAATCTCTATAACATTTTTGAAGATCTATCATAGTATGGGTTTAATGAAAAAAATTTTTTGTGTTTTTCTTCTAAGTATGGGGAATTCCCAAAATTTATTGTTTTTTTTTTCTATTTATTGTGTGAAAATCTTAATGCGGTTTACAGAATACATTTACTTACCAAGTTTCAACAGTATAGTTCTTATAGTTTCGAAAAAAAGTGGCTGTGACATACGGACCGACAGACAGACATGCCGACAGACAGACATGACGAATCCATAAGGGTTCCGTTTTTCGCCATTTGGCTACGGAACCCTAAAAAGCTAGGCTTGCATGCCCAGCGATTATTCGAGGACAAGTGTTTTTGATGAATACTTGTATATTAGTTATGGGGCTGTTGACCCTATCCTTACTTTTGCCAAAGATTTAGAATATACAAGTAGTGACTTTTGCCAAGCGTAGTATGTTGCGTAAGTCACTGACTGACATTACATAAAACACTTCTTTGTTAATCCAATAAAAAATAGATAATGGTCTGATCAGATTTATCTTTTATTCACGATTAATATATTTCTTACTCAAAATATATTTACTTTTAAGTACCTACTAGAATCTTTTATAACTATAAATGATATGAAATAAGTATAGTTCGAACAGTTAGCAGAAATCCTTACAATCCTGACATATCTACCTGTATATATTACAAATACATATATAGATAGATAAACATCCCGGGTCTTGGATGTTTATCTATATAATTATGTAAGTATTTGTTATAAAATATAGTATCGTTGAGTTAGAATCCCATAACCCATAACACAAATCTCGAACTTACTTTGGGGCTAGCTCAATCTGTGTGATTTGTCCTTATGTTATACATATTTATTTACATATGTAAATACTATAGGATCTATATATCCTATAGGATATACAACGTGGAAGGGACATTCCCGTCATAAATCAAACCACAGTGCACAGGCTATACTAGATCGCTTTAGTGTAATGAAATTTAAAAACAGTCAAATACTTAATTAAATAAAAAAATTGGCACTTCCATACAAAAGTGTGCAGACGCCGGGCAATTTGTACGGGAATATTTTTTTTTTGTTTTTTTGGCTGTTTTTTTAATTTCGTCATACTATAGCGACCATAACCCGTGGTTCGATTTATTACGGGCATGTCCCTTCCACATTATATAAGTATATGGGCACAGACGTAGGTACTTATCTATTAGTATCTATGTATTAGTAGGTAAGTACTCGTATATCATGTTGGTTGACTAATATTATCCGCGTACCAACCGTATTAGTCAACCAACATGAGATAACATATCGAACCTACTCATCCACATCACACATGTATAGTGTATGATTATTGGTATATGATGGTAGATATTTTCATATGGGTACGTCAATAGAGATAATTATATGGACAGAATTATCTGCTTCGGCTTATCGTATTTGTTTAGTGCACTTCAAATAAACTTGTATTATACTAGCCTTTTCTACTCAATGCTTGTTTACGGCAAATTTAATGTGGCTAACGTTTTTATGTAATAACATATTAAGTTTATTTGCCAGAAGAAAAAAAAAACCCGACGACACAATCTAGTGAAGAATGGCAGAACTACATATTCGAACCAACTGATGTTAATTGGAGTCACCATCTATTATTTGCCAGTTAAATTAAAAAGCCCCGACTCTCAAGCTTTAACCACACATAACTTTTAAACGACTGAACCGACTTACATCAAACATAGCTTAGAACCACCGCAAGGGAACTTGCTTGTTCGAAAGCTACGATGCCAGAGACAGACAGACTGACAGACATTAGCGTACAACTTATAACACTCTTCTCTTTTTTCGGGGTCTAAAAATAACTAAGTACTAAATAGGTACCTAAACTATTTCAGGTAAAAAAATAATATTTATTACCACTTATTCATAAAAATCTGCTCTTTTTAAATCGTGCTATGTTACGGAATTTAGGAGCGAAGATTTTATTATACAAATAACTAAAGATAAAATTTTACATAGGTACTTATGGCCAGGCATGATTCGCATTTTCACCTGTTCCCTCGATCGGCTTTTACGGTTTACAATACAATACAATCCGGTTTGTGCGCGAAGAGAAGCAAATGGTACATACTAAGATTTTTTTCTTCCAGACTAGTATGGATTAAATGAAAATATGGTACCGTAAATTTTAATGAAGCTAGATCGAAAGCAGGACTTAACAAAGACATCAACGGGCCCTGTTTTAAATCCAGTGAGTATTTTATCGTTATTTAATTTAATTCTTAGATTAAGTTTTATTAGAATGCACTTCATAAGTATTTTTATTGTCAATTATGTAGGTATTTGCCTTCCTGCTGTTATGGGAGCAAACAAAAAACTAAAAAAATACCATCTGCATGTGCACATCAGCCTAGAGAACAAGCGCAAAAGGATCTATTCTATATGGGCTCATCGACTACTTTTAAGTTTGCTAAGTAAGAAGGCATTTGGGTTTTGCTATCTTTGGCTCTGGCCTGTAGGTAAGCGATAAATAGATATCGATTCACTATATCAGACACTCAATAGTGCGTTTTCTTACAGATCATGTTATCAAAAAAAAACTTGGGAATCTGATACAAAAAAGTGATTTGTCCCTAGGGAGTATGTCTGGGTATAGTTATGTATTATTGTTTATCAGCATTCAAACGTTTGCCACGTCCTCCTCATCCGACCAGCCTTTCTCGTTTTGTCTAGTACCTATCTAAGCGCACGGTAGTGCGCAGGCCAAGTTCCAGCAACAGGCCGCGCGCATGCCGTGCACTATTTACACGAACCGTTTCGACCCACTTTTGACCCCCCTGTAGCTCAGTGCCTATTGCAAGTACAGAGATAAAATTGTATCTACGCAATCATATACTAGTACTAAAGCAGTATGGCAAATTTCATAGCAAATTTTGGCACTGCCTGACTGACTGACTGACTGACTGACCAATTGTCCTAGCGTTATGAAATTTTGCACGCAGGTCGTGTTTTATATGTAGATTAACAAAAAATTAAGAAACTTAAGAAATCGGTCAAGCGTGAGTCGGCTCAATCGAATATCGAATTTTTAATATATATAGTGGGATACATGCTTACGTCAGGTTGACGCCTGGTGCACGGCGCGACAAAAGACGATACAATGTTGAACCGTTTCAAAGTTTGTAAAAATCGAATTTATAATAGTTTTATTAAATAGGTTAATTCAATTATATAAATAATAAATTTAATCATACAATTAATCAAGTGTTACGTACAGCACGAAAACCTGCCAAGTTCAAGTCTTGGGAATGGCAAATGTTTACCAGTGGATCAGGCTGTTGATGAAGATGATTATGATCAATTTTAAAGTGCATCTAAACTTGGCATTGGATTGGATTTTAACTCTTTTTAGTTGAACAATTAGCCGATAGGAACTTGGCCCCCTTTTTAACAGGTATGTTTTTGGTGGGATTTAGTTTTACCTGGCTACGGCAAAGACAAAAGGAAGGAATGATGATTTTAGCAGTTTATGTATGTAAGTACATTCGTATGTTTAAATATTATACATATTTGAAATGTGCGATAATTTACATCAAATGTTAGCCGTAAATAGCTACCCGGCTTGGATAAATTTAATAATTCATACTTTTTAGTAAGAATTTTACCGTAGTCTTTTTAACATAAATTTATCTTGTGTTTCAATTTTATTCCTGAACTGTACTAGCGTTGCATAACTATCGATAGTTTGACTATCGATCGTTGACCTTGAAAAACAGACACAATATCGATAGGTCTATCGATAGTATTGAATAACCGATACTATCGATAGTATCGATATCGATACTTTCGATATTATCGAACACTATCGATAGTATCTAAATTAAATAGTATCGATATTATCGATAGTTTTACCTTATATCAATAGTATTGCAAACTATTACAATCGATTCTATCGATAGTATCGGTTATTCGATACTATCGATAGTCCTATCGATATTATGACTGTTTTTCAAGGCTACGATATAGTATCGATAGGCTATCGATATTTTATACTATTGCTTGCAACACTAAACTGTACCTACACAGAGGTGGAATAATTTATGTAACGTGGTATTATATCGGGAACATTTTATCGTTTTCCACACGACACGCGCACGCATAACCAGGTCGGCATTGCCGCGCCCGAAACATTATTAATTTGGTATCAATTAGTGCGTGTTTTGTTTATACTAACTCTCACTGAAAGCGTGCCAAGCCCAAGCGAATAGGGCTGTCCCACTTCATGGATATTTTGATGTTTATCATCAAGTTATCATCCTTTCACTACTGGATGTGGCTGGATGAAGTAAGGAGACTTTGTAGTTTTTATCTCAGAATATTTCAAATAATGTGAAAAGAGTTGTGGGTCAAGTAAGTTATAAGAAAGTATTAATTTCAATTATCTACCTACATTCTTTGAATGTTTATTGCTCAAATAGCTTGGTTTGCTAGTAGGTATGTTTATGCTTCGTTTCGTTGCAATAGCAAATCATACAAATAACCGTCATTATACCTAACATTTTCTTTAACATCTCAAGTTTGAGATGACGGATTTTCAGGGTTGCTGCCAAGTATTTGTCATTTTTTGTATCAGTCACGGACAGTCAATGCCGAGTTCGTCTTTTGTTTTTATTAGAAACGCAGACAAATATTTAGCTCGAATATAAATATTACGAACTATTCGAGATTGCGTTACAATACTTGCAAGAAAGCATTAACAAATTGTAAGAAAATGGAATACTATTATTAAATTCCATTAAAATTTTTAGGTTAACAAAACATGGTAGGTGATATGATACTGTACTTATTAATTACTTAGTAGGTAATTACGATGTTATAGAAGTGGACTTATAAGGATGTGGACTTTCAGGGAAGTGGACGTTTAGGAAAGTTGACGTTCAGGAAAATAGACCTAATGAACCAACTGGACATTCCGCTAATAAGACCTAACGTGCCGACAGGATTCCAAGGTACATAGATAATTACTTATACCTTTTTCTAATATTTACCCATAAACTATCAATTACTAACAATATTGGGAATTTCCTGTGTTAGTTTATTTCAAACACCTTTTATAAAGTGGTGCATTTTGTATTATTCCACTATAATTTACACATACACACACACACCCTCACACACACACACACACACACATTTATTATTGTCCATCCCTTATGGCCGGCCTTGGCACCTCTATAAATATCGAAGCATCACCCTAACCCTGTGTATCCAACCAAACATAAATCACATAGATCCTCGGCTGGATCAGCAGATTCACAGCTGTTACCAATATTAAATCAATACGTAGTTAAGTTTTACTCGTTTTTATGTTCTTACCATGTTTGCATAAAATATACCTATTTTCATTCTAAAATGCATGTGACTTATCCCTTCCGAATTGGAAATCGATTTCTTTTTGTTTATCATACAATATATTGTTATAAATAACGTAAGTGTTTTTTTTTTGATATCGTCATGATATTATATGGCACTTCCTTCCTTCACTCCACAAAGTAGGTAGGTATATAGGAACACACGAGGACATACAGTTAACAGATATGGCTCATACATATGGCGTGAATGTGATAGCGTGCACAAACTTGTTACTCGTATTTTTATTTTGATCTATTTATTGTATTATTCTTATTATATCTGATTTAATGTACTATAATTGGTCGACCTCCGTGGCTTAATGGTCAACACGCTAGTTCGGCAGTCCGGAGGTTCGGGGTACGATCCCCAGCCAGGGCAAGTTGGAAAAATGGTCTATTTCAAATTGTCCTGGGTCTTGGGTGTTTAATTGTTCATCTATGTAAGCATATATCATAAAATATAGAATCGTTGGGTTAGTAGACCATAACACAAGCTTAAGCTTACTTTGGGGCTAGTTCAATCTGTGTGATTTGTTCAAAATAATGACATGTGTATAAGTGAGGTATAGGTACAGCTATTCAACTAAATACTTACACTGTAAGTAATTATTTTTTGCAAAAGGAGTAACCTATCTGCACAATCCTAAAAACCTACAAAATTATGGAGGAAAAAACTGAACTTGGTGTCATTTTCCAAATGTATCCATCTTTTTACTAGCTACCTATATATATCAGAGTAGCTTATTAGGTTACTAATACAGGAGATCTTGAATGAAAAGGGTTATGAGTACATAAATGAAGCAAGATACGTAGCTGTATACCGTAACAAGTAAAGATTCGCATTTTACGCATAGTCTCTGTCTTAATCGAATCTAAGTCTAGTTTCTTTTCTCAACAGTTCTAGAACTTAAGCAATTGGCTATTTTGATCATAGCTTATTTGGTCATGAGTAGGTGTACATACTGTCAAACGGACACTTTAGCAATTGGCCATATTGACCATAGCCCATTTGGTCATGAGAAGGTGTATATTCAGTCAAATTTATAACAACTGGGCATTTTAACTATAGCTCAATTGATTATGAGTACATACAATTAAATGAATAATATAAAAAATTGCCATATTGCTCAATTGGTTATGAGTATATACTGTTAAGGCGGCCCTTCCCGGCCACTCGGTTTTCAACGGGATCATAGTTTGAAAAGCTTGGTGTTTCATCCAGAGCGATGCTAGAAAAAGAGGCTAACTAAAAAGAGAGAAATAGCGCCTGAGGTCATGGTTCTATTAAACGAAATTAGTATTATTTTTAACTATCCATTGAACGAATATTAACTATTCATAGAGTGCGGAAATTTCATAAAACTTGTTCCAGGAGATACGTGTTTTTCTGTAAGCCTTACAAGTATGTAAAATAAATTTTTTGTATTCAAAATTTTCATTACATTTGGGAGGTTTGTATCAAAATATTTCTTTACTTTTACAATTTATGAGTACTTTATGAACAGTTGAAGTTCTGCTAAAATTTGTGCAAAATAGCAGATTTTTGGAGGCTTATACTGACTTAGTTTTTATAAAATTTAAATTTTTTATTTCGATAGAAACTTAGAAATAGCGCCCAAGATGCCTATGAGTTCAAAAGTTTTCAAGCAAGATCAGATACAACGCCATAATCACGTACGAGCGTTTGTATGAAAAGTAAGATGGGAAGGCCGCTCTTAAATTGGCCATTTTGACTATAGCTCAATTGGTCATGAGTACATACTTTCAAATGGATACTTTAACAATTGGCCATTTTGACAATAACTCATTTGGAGATGAGTGCATTCTGACAAAAGGACATTTTGTCACCAGCACTTTGTACATTATGACATATTGGCAGTGTACGGTATTTTACATAGGTAATATTTCAAAGCACATAAGATTTTTGAAAAAAAAAAACTTATTTTGTACAAGCTTTTTATGGGGCCAAAGTACTTATTAAGACAAATGAAATGAGCCCAAACTCGATGAAGTTGCGTCTTTTATAACTGAGTTCCACCTTCCGTCCCCGTGATCAGACCCTAGACATCGTCTAGACCAGAGGTTCCCAAACTTATTTTGTCAAACGCCCACTTTAAAAAATCTGTTATTTTGTAGCGCCCCCCATTTTTATCACCATAAAAACCTGAATCACATATTTGTCTTGCCTGTAGTTTAATTCAACCTATATTCTAAACTAGACTTTTTTACAAGAGAGAGCAATAATAATACATACACCAGTACATTAGAGTATCTTTTATAAAAAAATAACAATAATCAACATTGTTAATTTTAAATAAAAAAATAGCAATAATAATACAATTTTACAATAATAAAGAGTATCGGAAGTGGGGACCTCACCTGCGAAACTTTAAAACACGAAATTTTTTCAGTGTTTAATTCCTTTAACGATGTATAAATAGCGTTGTGAACGCATTAAAATAATAAATATTAATTACATCTTTAGTTTATATTTGAACAATAAAAAAGGATATAAATATGAACTAATAAATGGATGTTGTGTAGTAAGAGGATTTTAATTTCAGTGAAATTTAAAATATAAAATAGCTGAAGTTATAAATCACTCATTGCTTAAATCACATCAGCGCCCCCAACTTTATTCTGGGCCCGTTACCGCCCCCCTTAAAGCCTCCAGCCCCCACAAGGGGGCGTTATCGCCCACTTTGGGAAAGACTTCTAGACGTACCATAAAACGCTTGTCAAGACAAATCAAACGAGTCCTACTGATGTTGTTTAATCTTCTATACATATAATAAAATCGTAATCGATCGCTGTCTGTACATGGAAGATAAATGAGAAAAAATTTGTTGGGGGCTTTCATCAACGCAATAGAACACAAAACTATGATTTTTAGAATTTTTGTCTGTTTGTCTGTGCGTTTGTGCACGCTAATCTCAGAAACGGCTGCACCGATTCGGTTGTGGTTTTCACTAATGTATTTTGATAAGCCTCACTTAACATTTAGTGTTTGTTTCATCTAAATCCGTTGATAAATAAAAAAGTTATATTAATTAAAAGAATCAGGTCATCAATTTTTGTTTGAAAAATTGCTATAAAATAACTGTTCCGTTACATTGGCTAAAACTTGTGTTATAAAATGATGATTGAAGGTTAATATAAAGTTAATAAAACCTGCCAAGTGCGAGTCGGACTCGCGTACGAAGGGTTCCGTTTTATAGGAGCCCCTCTTAAATCCCCTCTTAGTATTAGGACCCCGTTTTTACCCTTTAGGTAAGGAACCCTAAAAAATTGACAATTTCGGTAAATTTGGAGCATTCTCACAAAATTGTTTTTTGGTCACTGATAGATGTCGCTGTTCAAAAATTCAAAAATTTAAATTTACAAATTTAAAATTTAAGTGCTTCTCTGGGCCTCTGCAGACAGAGCCGAGGGCGGCAAGACCTACCGCCATTCTTAGCGTGATTGTGGGCGGGATAATGAAAAAAGGAATCAAAATTGGTAGTGACAGGATAGGTTCCTAGCTGCTGATCACATTTCCACCCATTCACTTGATCGGCTTTTACGATCTGCGTGGAAAGAGTTAGATATTCATTTTTTCTGTTCTCCATCATGGAGACAAAAGCGCGGTGAGTGCCGCGCTGCCTGGTACTCCTTGACTACGAGACAGATTAGGTTAGGTTAGGTTCCCACCCTGACGGACTGCCCAGCCTGGGCGGAAGATCGCGCTGAACTGTGCACGGTAGTGGGGGACAGACAACCTTCCGCTGTCGACTGTGGTCCATCACATGAACGTCGTGGAGAGCAGTGCAGGCCTTTGCGGAGAGCGTCATGCTCTGCAAAGAGGTGGCGGAGAGACCAGGAGGCAACAACCGACCTGGCCATCCATCCCCGGCGCACAGGGTGCAGGAGGCGGGCTTTTAACCTGCAACTGATGCCTCCATAACGTGGGCCAATCGGGCGATGGGAACTGGATTTCGCTCAACAAATACGGTCTTCCGAGTTGAAAGCGCGTTTGTGCCAACACGCGCCTTTACCCTAATGGGTACAATTTTTCTTGATTCGTTTCCTCACGTTAAAAGGTAAGGTTAGGTTCCACCCAACTTCCCGTAGGTGGACGAAACGGTAGGTCTTTTCAACATGTAAAAAAAGTTACGTAAGGTTTGGTTAGGTTAAAGACTTTTGGAGCAACCATGCCAACATAATTTAGCACTGTTATGTGGCCTCTTTCCATGAGCATCTGCTTTTCATAGTGATACGCGTAATACATTGACGACATCCCAGTTGCCGGCCAGGCTGAGTTGACACTCTTCGCCGACGACACGGCGCTTTTTGCAGTTAGTTTGAACTCAAAGTACGCCTCCAAACAGCCCTAGGCGCCCTGCTTGATAGGCTTTCAAATGGAGGTTCCTTAGTGAACATCAACAAGAAGCAGACATTGCTTTTTGAAAATGTCCGCTTCCTGCCACCCTTAAAGCTCTTTGGGGAAGATGTGCCGAGGTACTCGCACGTCAAATATCTGGGAGTACCTGAAGTTCGGCAGATGCCTCAGCTTGAAAGCCCACATCGATAGGTGGCGATAGCAAAAGTGACCCGGTGGAAGCTTTACCCAGTACTTTTCTCTCGCTTCCCGCTATGGACGCGGCTTGGGCTGAAGTCGCACTTAAGAAAACCTATATTTTAGGGGCCGATGTGTCTCCGCGTTACTTGAGGAACGCCATCATGCATTGGGACTTAAAGTAGGAATGCTTATTTCTCTACTTTTATCTGCAATTTGGACTTAAAGTAGAAATTCTTATTTCTCTACTTTAATAAGCATTCAGTTTTTGAGCAGTACAGGATCTAGAATTTTTTTCTGTTTGTTTTGCTACCTACTTGGTTACCAGTACCTTGCTTTCTAAACAGCACGTCGTGTCGCGGTCCGTCCTGAATATAAGGTTTCATTTTGCAGGCCCCTAATAACTAGACGACACCCCCATTCCGTATCGGTAGCATGGGAGGGTTCGACTATTTCGAAATCGGCGATTTTACCGCCCTTATGATTTCGCCGCCCGGGATAAGTGCAGTTCCTTTTAGTACTTAAACTAAATCGCTGTCTGTACATGGAAAATAAATGAGAGAAAATATTGTTGAGGGCTTTTATCAATGCAATAGAACACAAAACAATGATTTTTAGGATTTTTGTCTGTTTGTCTGTGCGTTTGTGCACGCTAATCTCGGAAACGGCTGAACCGATTCGGTTGCGGTGTTAATTAATGTATTTTGATACGCTTCACTTAACATATAGTGTTTGTTTCATTTAAATCCGTTCATAAATAAAAAAGTTGTATCAATTTAAAGAATCACGGCCTACATTTTTGTTCAAAAAATTGATTTTAAAGTTACCAATGCAACCGATTGGCTAAAACTTTTGTTAATCTATACTATAATGAAAGAGTAAAAAAAATTGGTCTGTACATTCAAAATTTTTCCAAAAAAAATATTTGGGGCGATCGAGACATATTAATAGTGTAAGAAAATAAAAAAGAAAGTCTGTCTGTTTGTCGGTTTGTCTGATTGTACACGCTAATCTCCGGAAATACTGGACGGATTCCAATGAAACTTTTTTTGTTATATAGTTGTGAAGCCTGGGCAACATATAGGCTATAATTGATTTTGGAAAATGGAACACATGATGCAAAACTATAATGGTCCAGCTAAACTATAAGAAATATTAAAATGCCGCCTTAGCAAAAGTTGTTAAGTCTGATGAGAACTTTTTGTTGAGGTATAATAAAACTAGCCAAGCGTGAGTCGGACGCGCGCGAAGGCTTCCGTACCATAATCTATAAAAAATCACGTTTCTAGTATGGGAGCCCCTATAAATATTTACTTTATAATGTATTTAGTATGTTTTTGTTCAGCAGCAACAAAAAAACAACATCTATAAAAATTTCAACTGTCTAGCTATACCTGTTCGTGAGATACAGCCTGGCGACAGACAGACAGACAGACAAACAGACGGACGGTCTTAGTAATAGGGTCCTGTTTTTATCCTTTAGGTACGGAACCCTAAAAATCGAAGATTTGGAACACCTGATGCAGAACCAAATTAAATTTATTTGCATAAATATTTGTTTACTAAAATCGATTATCATCTGATGTGGAAATCTAAGATATCAGTTTAAAGTTGTTAAGCATAATATAATAACATAAGCTGGGAGTAACTCCATGTGGTGAAGGCGGTATCAGTTTGGGCCTGATTTTTTAATATCGACTTGCCTCAACTGGCTAAACCTCTCATTTGCTGTCTAATCGTTTGGGATGAATGCACAATGGCCAACAAAAAGGCAGTGGAAGCTGTACATAGAACGTTGCGAGACATTCGTCGAGATGATAGGCCAATAGACAATGTCACATTTTGTTGTCGGAAGATTTTCGTCAAACCCTTCCAGTTTTATGTCGGGGCTCTAGGGCAGATGAGATTATTAAAACAGTCTTA
This sequence comes from Acrobasis suavella, assembly GCA_943193695.1. NCBI lineage: Eukaryota > Metazoa > Arthropoda > Insecta > Lepidoptera > Pyralidae > Acrobasis > Acrobasis suavella. The sequence continues at coordinate 41,654,405 of OW971928.1, forward strand.
TCTGTAGCTTCAAATACAAAAGTTCAGATTGACAATTAATATGAGAGCCCAGCTTGGCGGTATTAGTTCACATGCCCAAGAGTTTTCAAGAATATTATATTAAAAGTTGGGGAAGGTCTCTTTCTTGAAGAGAATGGTCAGGTGAGTCTTCCCGTAATACTTAGCGAAGTTGTTTCGTCCGAAGAAGAACTTATAAGTTCAGTATTTTCGGACCTTCAGAGCATAACACACCAGGAAAATTCTTGGTTATGTGAACGCGCCATATTGACACCAAAAAATGAATGAATTAATGAAAAACTTATGACGCAAATTATTGGTAATGAAGTGGTTTATACTTTCTTGGATAATGTTATTGATCAGGACGACGCCACCAATTATCCAGTTGAGTTTCTTAATTCTCTTGCTGCAAATGGACTCTCGGCTCACAAAATAAGACTTAATGTCGGAGGGCCAATAATGCTGATGCGAAATTCGACTCCACTGAAACTGTGTAACGGAACCCGACTTAGTGTCTCAGCACAGTACGCCGAAGTACAGTGGCTGAATGTCAGCCAAAGCATGCCTGCAATATTATTTGCATTACTAGCAACACATAATGCCGAACTTTCGATGCGTTTGCCTGAATCGGAACTTCGGACCCGTACCCGCTCCCGCTCCCGCTCCTACTCCCGCTTCCACTCCCGTCCTCTCTCCCGTTCCCGTTCCCGTTCACCGCAGACGCGCCAAAGACGCAGAGTAAATTCTCATATCGGCACATCACTACTGTCCGGCATTTCCACCGAACTTCAGCGGCTGAACTTCAGCTTATTTAGTGTGTCATCCCCACCGAACTTTAGACACTGAATTTTAGCCACTACTGAATTCAACATAGTCTGCTGAGACACTTAAAGTCAATGTTTTAAGCGAAATATAACTGAAGCTGAGATTCTCACTGTGAGTGATGCCAGTGAAACTGTATTTATTCGCGTATACCACTCATCCCCAACAATTTTTCTTTTGAAAATACACAGTTATTTTAGTAGTTAATATGACAATAAGTCACAGTTTTAGACGTTTAAAGCCGCTGATGTCGATCTAATCTTTAAAGACTCCCAACATAATTTATAAAGAATTAAAATAATATTGCCTTTTAACTTCTAACACTGCGACAAGTACTTTCTTATCTTTCTCTCTCTCTCTCTATCTCTCATTAGTTTGTATTTATATTAATACGCCGGAGTCATAAAGTTCACGCGAACGAAGTCGCGGGCATCAGCTAGTCGTTATATAAAATGATGATTGATTGACTCGCGCACAAAGGGTTCCGTGCCATTATCTATAAAAATCATGTTTGTTGTATGGGAATACCTACCTACTTAAATACTGTTTTATTCTGTTCTAGTATGTGATGTTATGTAAAGCGGCAATAGAAATACATCATCTGTGAAAATTTAACTGTCTAGCTATCACAGTTTATGAGATACAGCCTGGTGACAGACAGACGGACAGTAAAAGAAATACATCATCTGTGAAAATTTAACTGTCTAGCTATCACAATTTATGAGATACATCCTGGTGACAGACAGACGGACAGTAGAGTCTTAGTAATAGGGTCCGTTTTTACCCTTTGGGTACGAAATCCTAAATATTTACAAATTCGTGGTTTCGGAGCGTTCTTAAAAATTGAGCGGCCACCATGCCAGGTCTTTAGCCTTTGGGTACGAAATCCTAAATATTTACAATTTCTTTGGTTTCGGAGTGTTCTTAAAACTTAGTATTTTTTTTGGCCACCGATAGATGAAAGCGCTGTGCAAAAATTTAAATTTAAATGCAGTTCTGGGCAAAATAATATTTCATAATGAGCATCAGTTCTAACTACTAAAAGTCACCGTCTAATAAAAGGCCCTATCTAGTATCTCAACCAAACAATGGAACGGAAAACGAGTTTTAGAGCCTCTGCAGACAGAGCCTAGGGTTGCAAGACGCCGCCCAACAGCCATTCTCATAAATTTAAGTCCACGCTGACGAAGTCGCGGGCAACAGCTAGTTAAATAAATAAATATAAATATATAGGGACAAATAACACTGATTGAGCTAGCCCCAAAGTAAGTTCGAGACTTGTGTTATGAGATACTAACTCAACGATACTATATTTTATAACAAATACATATATAGATAAACATCCAAGACCCAGGAAAATTTGAAAAAGGCCATTTTTCCAATTTGCCCTGACCGGGGATCGAACCCGGGACCTCTGGGTGGCGGACTAGCATGGTGACCACTACGCAGCGGAGGTCGTCCAGGTCACGGAGGTTTTAATTACTGAGTTCTGTCGAATATCTCCCGGCTCCATCATCAAAACAGGTCATCGACTGCATAATATTGTATTATCATCCGATTTACACAAGAAAGGCAAATTCCAGCTCAATTGGTTGAGGACAACTGGTTGACAATTAATTGACAAAATAATTAAACAATTATTGATACATAGTTACAAGTTATATAAGATTATATATTACATTGCAAGTTAAATGAAAGCCTGTAAAAAAACACGCCTATAATGCAAAATGTGACTATCGATCGCCTTAAAAACCTACTTACATTAAGTGATAACGATAGATAACGGATAATAGAGTTTGATATTTGATAGGCATTTTTATTATCTAGCGATAACAGAGATGCACATGGTTTACCGACCCTATCATGAAAAATCAATCGCCGATTATATCGAAGTGTTGTAAGAACGACTTGGCATCTGAATAGGGAAGATAATGTGCCTACGTTTCCTTATTAAGTGATATATTAAGTAGCTACGACCGCATGGAACAATGTGGCAAACTTATATGGTGATGGTAAGCAAAACGAGAACTGAATACTTCATTGCCCAATGACATGTTTGCTTCATAGATTTTTTATTTTTAATTAGCATTCGAGAGAAAACTGCCAAAAACTACAAAATAAATTAGGTATATAGGTATACAATAAATCAAGGCAGGATGCAAAACAAAAAAAAAAAAACTCTACCCACATAATGTCACAACATCTATCTGTATCTGACAAGAAAACAATGGGCAGATATTGAATTAACATAATATTACTACTTAAATAAATTAAGTTCTTATAAGTACCTAGAATTATAAAATGTTGAGTCATGAAAAATTTAATACAATAAGGCTTTTCTATAGAAATAAAGTAATATGTAAGTGTCTAAGTAGATACATTTTTTGGTGATTTTAAGGTAAAAATGAAATAAAAAAAAATATTTATTAAACAAGCTTTTGTCTTCAGTACTCTTCCAGATGAATCAAACAAAACCAAACTGGATGGGGTTGCATAGTTTCAATACAAAGTTCCTATGGCCACCTTCCAACTCCATCATCAGATCAGCTGCAAGTCATTATAATATTGATACGATACGCGATATACGTATGAGTGCAAAATTTCAGCTCAATCGGAAACCGGAAAGTGTGTCAAATTTAACTAGCAAGATTTGATTACAGACAGATAGACTGACCGACAGACAACGGGACAGGTGGAACTAAATAAAAGATTGTAAACAAGTCATTATTATAAAAAAATAATTTTAAACCACCTTTTATCTAAAATGATCCTCAAGACGAATCAAACGAGCCAAAACTCGATGGAGCTGCGTCGTTTCATTACAGAGTTCCTATGGCCACCGTCCAGCTCCATCATCAGATCAGCTCCATGTCATCGAATTATTGCATTGCCACGCGATATACGTATGCGTGCAAAATTTCAGCTTGGTCGAAAACCGGAAAGTGGGTCAAATTTAACTTGCAAGATTTGATTACAGACAGGAAGACAAACAGACCGACAGACAACGGCACAGGTGAAACTAAATAAAAGCTTGTAAAAACGAAACCCTTAGGAATCACTTGTGCATCTGTCTGTCCATGCGTCTGTCACATCACAGCCAATTTGTATTAAGTATCTAGTTATCGACCTCAATGTTGTAGGGTCATATTTTTATACTTCAAATAGCTATTTCCATCCCCTATAGGTATTGTGTGTACGATTATAGTAGATATGCCTTAGAAAAGTTTCTAACTCGAAAGTGCATAAAATCCAGTTCTTCTGAGTTTTGGTTAGAAGTTAGCAAGTATTGCTTTCGGCTTTTTTTATTTTTTTCTGAGAGCTTCAGAGGCCAAACTCTTGGTTTACAGACAAACAGTAGGTATTCAGGGGAATATATGTAATGAAAACGTATTAGATATACCTACTTAATTTGTGGGCAGCACTTAGACATGACCCAACATTTGAGATTTCTATAGGTAAATATGCATTCTTTCTAGGTAGGTACCTACGTTAAAATGCCCGTTCTCATACCACCACACCACTATTAAAATGTTTATCGATTAATTTTAATGCTAGTAAGTATAGTTATTGCAATTTTAATCTGGGTTCAGTCACAAATTCTCTCATTCTCGTGGAGCTCAACCAATTCGAAGTGTACCTATTTGTAAACGCATTATCTGTTTTGCAAAACATCCTATCGTGAATTTGCTGAGAGAAATGCAAACATTAGTAATGTACTTACTTCTTACAAGAGACAAATTAAGTAGAATTATAGTGTACAATCGAATGCCTCAATTTGAAATTTTGATCCTACCTATCTAGCCCGCTATGTAATAAAATAATTACATCATCATCATCATCATCATGGTTTAAGAGCGGTGCTGTTGTCGGTGAAGTTTCTTCCATACTATTCGGTTTTCCGCCAACCTCTTCACATCTTGATAAGACACTGCTGTCACATTTTCTTTAATAATAAGCAGCTACTTTTCATTCAAATGATTTAAAATAATTTGCTAACATTCGACAGTACCTAGTTGCAAATTGAGTCATGTCTAGTATCTAAGTCATGTAATTAAGGGGTACCTGAATTTTTCGGGGTCCAGTGATGCCCACATTTGAAATAAATCATTTGAAAGGAAACGAAGATATCATTAAAATCTTTGTCTTGATCAGACCCTAGCGTCTGATCAAATGTTTAAAGTGAGACCGTAAAGCTTTTCTACGCACATTAGCGAAAATCGACCACTTTTGGCTAATGTTCGTAGAAAAGCTTCATGTTCTTACTTTAATTAAACTGTAAACAGTTGTTCATAAAATAGTTTGAAGGGTTATGTAATGTCTGATTTGATTTGATTTGACATCTCCGTTTCCTCTCAAATGATTTATTTCAAATGGGGGCAGCACTGGACCCCGAAAAATTTAGGAAGCCCCTTATGTACATACCTACACTAAAGAATTACGATTAGAAAATTACAGACACAGTTGTTCCTGGCACAGTACTGGAATCTGCTGCTGACTGTCTGCCGATTTGAGGAATATAGACTTTATAAGATTTTCAAATATTAAGTATTCTTGTAGAGTTTATTAAATAAATTACTCTTTCAATTTGATACCTACGTTTACTGAATCTATTTCTACACCAAATATCTTGTCGATAAGGCATGTAGATATATGATAATTTATTTATGACTTATAGCGTCTGAAACCTGGGCACGCGGTTACACCGCTATAGAGTCGGTCGAAAATATGTTTACCAAAATGACATCCAAACCCAAGAGCAAGAGCATAAGTATTTTGTTAGTTTAGTATAAGTTTAGTTTGTATAATTTTTGATCACATTTTTTACTTTGCTACCATGCCACATGGGTGAATTTTATAGTTTAGTTATATTTATCTGTTCCTGTATTTTATTTATTTTTACTCAATAAATAAATTATTTAAGATGATATCAAAAATTATATTTATAACCGCCTTCAAAAAGGAGGAAGTTATCAATTCGAATATACAGACTTACAAATATATGTTTTTTATTTAAAATTTAAGTTTGTTTCCCGATTACTCAAAGAGGCCTGCCTGGACCAATCTGGAAAATTCTTTTGTTTGAAATAGGTACTTTTCAATTTTATCATAATCAGTTGTGTTCGGTGTTGGAGTCGGCTTTTAGTAAAAAAATATTCTTTTATTTTATTTTATTTGCGTTTTCATTGCATTGTTTATTTTTTTAGTTGTTTACCGATAGATACACTTCATATACCTACTTATTACAGAACTGAAATAAAATATATTAGATAGTATATTCAAGTACCTCATATCTCCTACAACTTATTCACAGTAAGGTCCAAAAGCAGTACAGGTACCTATTTTGAGAAATGGCAAATCACAAAACCTGACCCTCTTTCTGGGGCAGGAGGTTTACATATGCTTTATGGTATTCTAGGTTTACCTACTGATCTATCTTTATTAAATGTGTACTTACACCAAGACTTTCTAATCACCTGAAGCATGTGTTATTTACCGTGTTATACATGCCACGCGGATAAGCGAGTACTTTCTTATACAGTCATGTTTTGACGTGCAGTGAGTGATTCGATTGATTTGCTCTTTTGAATATAGAATTGAGTTAGATTGACTAGTGTACACTAAGGATAAGGAAATAACTTTTACATTTGAGATTATTGTGGTGTGAAATCTAAGTAGGTAGGTACCTAGATTGTAACTTAGATAAAATATTGGTATAAGCAATCAGCATGTTGTATTTTTAATGCAAAAATGTGAACATAACTTACTCAAGTCGTTTCGCGGCGCAAAGTTCCAAGCGGTGCAGATTTGCGATGGGAGATTGCGACGTTCTTAGTTATTTTGTAGGTATCGTTCACAAAGCACTAGGGGATAAAGTCACAATTTTTTGTGATAGTGTCCAGGTGTGTGTTCACGTTTGCGCGTCGATAATATTCGGCAAAGCGACAGGCGCGCGTTCCGCGACTACCAGCGCGTTATTGGCGGCGCGATACGGCACTGCGCGCGCATTCGCGACGCCCTCCTGCCTGCCGCATTGACTTGACGGCTTGCGGCCGATACGCCATCGAAGCGCCAGCACCAGCAACTGACATATAAAATCCATAAGTTCCATAACCTATCGATAACGAGCATTTATTTGAAATGAAGTTAATGTTAATGTTAGTAACGCGCATCGCTTTATGTAAACGAAAAGGTCATGTGTGTGATGCGCTAAACGTGGCCTTTGAATTTTATGGCCCTGGGCTCTGTCTGCCCCGTTAGGGATAAAGACGTGATAGTGTATGTGTGTTTGTATGGTTTAGTCATGTCTGAATTAAAAATTAAAATACATAAGGTGGGTGGACCATGGAAGGCCATGGTCCTTCGAAGGCCAATTATTAAAATTTCGTAGTTATTGCCATGTGATGACAAATTCCTTCCATTTACACAAACACCCATCGAACTGGAAATACACAGACGCGGCGGCGAATCACTCACGTAACTATTTTGGCAGTACGGTCCCTCGCTTCTTCGATATCGGGAATCCACGACGTTCAAATAAGATGGGTGTACCATGGAAGGCCACTCTAACAAATAAACAGTTATAATTCGTTTATTTACTGGATAAATGAAACTAACAAATATTTAAGTAATACTTTGTTTTATGACGTAACATATAAACCACTTTTTTAAATTGCAGATTTTATCGCTATTTAGTAACTTTAAGTGTTAAATGACTGTTTTATTATAATGGCCTTCTAAGGAGCCCTGTTCCTAGCAAGGCTTTTGGAAGAGTTCAATGAAACTTAAAAGTACAATCAATAATGATTATATCTACAATAAAAAGAAGAGGTTTATATGTTACGTAATAAAACAAAGTATTACTAAAATATTTCTTAGTTTCATTTATCCAGTAAATATACGAATAATAACTGTTTATTTGTTAGAGTGGCCTTCTATGGTACACCCACCTTAATTGTAGATTATCAAAAATTTACCTTTTACCTAATTAGTTGATAAGTATTATTCTAAACATTTTCCCGTATTAAATTAAGCAGCAAATAAAGGTAGGTAGATACGTCAGCCAGAGCCGCAGCCGCAAGTAAATTCAAATTAACTGTCAAAGAAGTTGGTCCTTCGAGCGAGTTATTAATTTAACTAAATTAGAACCATTAGCTTTAAGATGGTCAACTTTCGGGTTTTTACAAATTCATCTTTTGTGATACCACCTGAAGCAATTAATATCACCTAACTATTTAAAAATTGAACTTACGTGGGAGGTCAATTTGGTTTGGGTGGACAATAGCTGTGACAATGATTTGAAATAAAAATTAATTTACTTAATAGTTTATAACTACCTAAACCTAGTTTGTAATTAAGTAAGTCCGATTGCGTGACTACTTACTTAATTAAACCGTATTCTTTTATATAGCCAGTATACTAAGTACATGTTAGTGTACATACCTACCGATGTAGATTTGGGTGGTTTAATGAATTCCCACCATAGAAACCTAACACCAAACAAAGAGCCAAAACCGGACGCCTGATTTCCTTCTCGAGAGGCCTAATTTTGTAATAAACATGTGATGTTTTAAGAAATGACAAGATACAGCTGCTTTGAATATGCTTTGATATGCCTGTGGTGCCATTGTTAAACGCGGAGTCGCTAAACGAACGGTATTTTGTATGGAAAAAGCAAGCGTTTTGGTGACTTCGCCTTTAAAAAATGGCACTTCTGCAGTAGCGCGATTGATCCATGAAATTTATTTACGTCGCGGAGACCCCGATCGGCTTTATAGTGCGGCGGCGCGGCGGCCCGCGTGGATTGCGTCAGGCCGGCGACATACGGATCATTCTTTATTTGAATTGAACCTGCCACTCAGAAATCAGAATTACTCAGAATTTAATTGTCCCTTGGCTCTGAAGACGGGTCAAAGGAAATATAATATGGCTCTAGGAATAACGTTAGTTCCGTTTATAACTGGGATGGCTCAATTTTAAGAAGAGATTGGATACCTACTTAATGATATGCACATCAAGCTAACCATAATTCGTTGAAGTCTACGAATAATAATATTATTCGTAAGTTTAAGTACTTACATAATATTTAGGTTTGGTTATTTAAATAAATAAGTATTAGGTACATTTAATCAATTAAGTTCAATAAAGTTGTACTCGTATGAAACACGACGACAAGCGGTCACGTAACAAATATTCCAGGGTTTATCAAGACCAAGAAGTCCGGGTAAACGATTAGAGTTTTGGTGGCGCTTTTTTGATTTAAATCTTCGGTACTTTCTAACTTCTTTCTAAATGATCTAGTCCCGGCATAAGGATATGAACTATCCGAGTTACTTAATCAACGGAATCACCAAGTGAACATTTTTATGGCTTAGATCTTCCCATTTGCCATCTGAACACCAATATAATATCCCGTTAGTTGTCCATTGCGAGTCACCGCGCGGCCGATAACATCATTGTCACGTCACGGACAATTATTTGGTTGTTTTTGTGCAATTAAAATGTCAGTGACAGTAAAAAGAAGCGCCGAAAAGTAAAAGTAGTAAGTACAGCAACAAATAAAGCTACGCTTGCCAATAACTAGGTAAAACAGGTAATTTTTTTGTGGTTAGGCACACCTAGAATAGGACCTAGTGGTGTTTACCTAGAATGGTTAGGCACACCTAGAATAGGACCTAGAGAATTTACGAGAATTGAAAATAAAGTGCAATTTTATTAGGGAGAGAGAGAGAGAGAGAGAGAGAGAGAGAAAGAGAGTTGGCCATGCGAAAATCCTGTCCTTATATCGACATCAGCGGCTTTAAGCGTCTGTGACACTGTGACTTATTGTCATATCAAAGCAAGTAAACACATGAAACTGTGTATTTTCAAAAGGAAAATTGTTGTGGATGAATGGTATACGCGGAATAAATACAGTTTCACTGGCACCACTTACAGTGACAATGTCAGCTTCAGTTATATTTTGCTTCAAAGCATTGATTTAAGGGTCTCAGCAGACTATGCCGAAGTTTAGCGGCTAAAGTTCAGTGTCTAAAGTTCGGTGGGGATGACACACTAAATAAGCTGAAGTTCGGTGGAAACGCCGGACGGTAGTGATGTGCCGATATGGGAGTGGGAGAGGGGACGGGAGCGGAAGCAGGAGCGGATACGGGTACGGGCCCGAAGTTCCGATTCAGGCAAAAGCATCGGAAGTTCAGCATTATGTGTTGCTAGTAATGCAAATAACATTGCAGGCATGCTTCGGCTGAAATTCAGCCGCTGAACTTCGGCATACTGTGCTGAGACACTAAATAGGGTTCCGTTACACAGTTTCATCGGAGTCGAATTTCGCATCAGCATTATTTGCCCTCCGACATTAAGACTTATTTTGTGAGCCGAGAGTCCATTTGCTGCAAGAGAATTAAGAAACTCAACTGGATAATTGGTGACGTTGTCCTGATCAATAACACTATCCAAAAAAGTATAAACCACTTCATTACCAATAATTTGACTCATAAGTTCTTCATTAATTGATATGTTATGTATATTGTTCATTTTTTGGTGTCAATATGGCGCGTTCACATAACCAAAAATTTTCCTGGTGAGTTATGCTCTGAAGGTCCGCAAATACTGAACTTTAAGTTCTTCTTCGGACGAAACAACTTTGCCAAGTATTACGGGAAGACTCACCTGACCATTCTCTTCAAGAAAGAAACCTTCCCCAACTTTTAATAATATTCTTGAAAGCTCTTGGGCTAACTAATACCGCCAAGCTGGGCTTTCATATAATTGTCAATCTGAACTTTTGTATTTGAGGCCACAGATAAGACTGTTTTAATGAGGAGTTATTCTCATCTGCCCTAGAGCCCCGACATAAGACTGGAAGGGTTTGACGAAAATCTCCCAACAACAAAAATGTGACATTGTCTATTGGCCTGTCATCTCGACGAATGTCTCGCAACATTCTATGTACAGCTTCCACTGCCTTTTTTTGGCCATTGTGCATTCAACCCAAACGATTAAACAGCAAATGAGAGGTTTAGCCAGTTGAGGCAAGACGATATCAAAAATTAGGCCCAAACTGATACCGCCTTCACCACATGGAGTTACTCCCAGCTTATGTTATTATATTATGCTAAACAACTTTAACCTGATATCTTAGATTTCCACATTAGATGATAATTGATTTTAGTAAACAAATATTTATGCAAATAAATTTAACTTGGTTCTGCATCAGGTGTTCCAAATCTTCGATTTTTAGAGTTCCGTGCCCAAAGGGTAAAAACGGGACCCTATAACTAAGACCGTCCGTCTGTTTGTCTGTCTGTCTGTCTGTCTGTCGCCAGGCTGATTCTCATGAACCATTATAGCTAGACAGTTTAAATTTTTATAGATGATTTTTCTTTTGTTGCCGCTGAACAATCACATACTAAAATTAATCTTATCTGTTTGAAAAGAGTTTAGTTAAGTAAACGGTAGTTTATGAGTATTTATCAATGTATTATTACTACATTGATATATTATGAATGATTACATTGATCAATTAGGTATAGTTAAATATTTGTCTATTACACAGGCATATTTTTTAATCGTTTATATAACTTCCTTTACTTTAGCTGAAATTTATGAGAATTTAAGAGAACATTCTCGGAAACATTCCCTAAGAACATTCTCGCTAAGAAGAATTTAACCTCTGTAGTAAAAAGATTTGAAATAATTTTCGTAAGATGTTTAAAAATGCAAAGAATATCACTTAAAGTTATATGTTTTCAATACTGCTGTATATGATACCCTTCCAATTTTTAAATTCTCGTATATTCTCTGCAAAAAGAACATTCTCGAGAACTCAACAGCAATGTTCTCACCAGGAGAATGTTCCCAGGAATTTCCCATCACTAAGTATAGCCCGTGGTTTAATTTATTACGGGTATGTCTCTTCCACGTTGTATAATAACCGGCCAAGTGCGAGTCGGACTCGCGCACGTAATATTCCGTACCAATATCTATAAAAATCACGTTTGTTCTATGGGCGTCACATTTAAGTATTAATTTTTCTTATTTTAGATTTTTTGTTATAGCGGAAAGAGCTAGCTATACGTCATCTTTGAAAATTCAACTGTCTATTACGGATCATGAGATACAGCCTGGTGACAGACACAGACTATAGACGGACAGTGGAGTCGTAATAGGGTCTCGTTTTTACCCTTTGGTTACGGAGCCCTAAAAAGGAGCTGCCCAAAATACTTTTTATAGGTAATACTTACTTTAAGGGACGGGAGAAAATAATGGGTAAGATATTTGGCTCTTGGCACATGAGCACAGCACAGAATAAATATAAGTATAAGAAAGAAAGAAAATAAGTTTATAAGTACGGGCAAGACGATCCACTTCTAAATATATACAACTCAAAGCTGACTGACTGACTGACATAGTGATCTGTCAACGCACAGCCCAAACCACTAGACGGATCGGGCTGAAATTTGGCATGCAGGTAGATGTTATGACGTAGGCATCCGCTAAGAAAGGATTTTGATCAATTCTACCCCCAAGGCGATAAAATAGGGGATGAAAGTTTGTATGAAACTTTGTCAATTTTCAACCGATCGGGCTGAGACTTTGCATGCATAAAGCTACTATGATGTAGGCATCCCCTAAGAAAGGATTTTGATAAATGCTACCCCTACGCGAGCGAAGCCGCGGGCAAAAGCTAGTTTAAAGATATAGATAGTTCAAGGCTGGAATACATAATAAATAATTTAACCTACTTACACCAATACCTTCGATTATTAGCATTTCAATGAGATTGATATACGTACTATTTGTTACGGGAAAATATTCAGCTGTGTATTATCATTTGTTAAAAGCCTGGGTTTTCAACGGGATGTATGAGATAAACCTTGACTCATAAATGGTATCGATACATGTAGGTATCCAAATATGAGTTGGTAATTAATTACTTACTTACATCTTTTACGTATTTTATCGCAACAGATTCAGCCTAGTACAAGATAGAAGCCAATCCAGGGAATGGGCGAAAATGTGAATCATGTCAATCAATCAACCCATCCCTATTTTGTATCCTTTTTCAATTTTCTCACCCGCAGTCACGCTTAAAGTGGCCTTTGAGTCTTGCAGGGCTCTTCTGCAAAGAGCTGCAAGATCCGAAATGCTCTGTCTACCCTATAAGGGATAAAGACGTGATAGTGTGTATGCGGTTTCAGTTAATCAGATGAGAATTTGACGTATAGCCACAGATTACATTCTGTAGGCACAAATGGTACATTACTCTTAAAGTCCACTTGTTAGGGTTCCGTATCCAAAGGTTAAAACCGGGACCCTGTTACTAAGACTCCACTGTCCATCTGTCTGTCACCAGACAGTATCTCATGAACAGTGATAGCGAGACAGTTGAATTTTTTACAGATGATGTATTACTGTTGCCGCTATTACAACAAATACAACACAGAATAAAATAGATATACCATACAAAAAAAACATGACTTTGTATAGATAATGGTACGGAACCCTTAATGTGCAAGTCCGACTCGCACTTGGCCGGTTTAATTATACCACTTTTTTTGGATTTATTAATTTTGCTTTTATACAATCTCAGTACAGCCTGCAGAATGGAACAATGGGTACCTATGTGATAAGTACTGACCTAGTATTCAAATTCCTACAATAATAATTGGTACTTCCAAACTTGTATGTGATATGAGTATGATTGATATGTTATATGATGTACACTTATAGTGAAATTAATGGTTTTTTATGTCTTCATACTACTTGCATGTTGAATGTACCAATATATTGATAAATGGATAAGACTTAGAGATACAAACATTGGGGACAATAATAGAGCTTCAGTTGCATTAAACATTTATTAATTTCCCCATAATGCATGATATAATAGAAAAGAACTTAACACCTTACCTAAGCTAACAGTCAAGGGCTTTATTCCTGAGACATTAAATAATGTGCAATGTGAATGCACTTGTTTCACACAGATATTTCAACTCATAGTTGTTCACAGCATTCAGTTCTTGAAGTCAGTATAGATACAGACAAAGTAAAAAATAGACAAGTCAGTATTCTGAGAAATTGATATGCATCGTTGCCTAGCAAATTAAACTGCATAACAAAAATCCACGTATAGGGTATTTCAAAGGGCAGTAAAATTACATGAACCTACTTTACAGAATACTGAAGTGTCACTACCATTACAGATCTTACATAAATTAAAGGCACATATTTAAAAATCCAGCCCCCGTAGTTTGTCACAGTTTATATCTATCATTAAAATGATAAACGCTGACTTCAGTGTAGCGAGATGGTGATAGCATTATCTTGTTCTACATAATATTAATAAGTTGGATAGTAATAGTCCGTCGCACAATACAAACTATCCGTATTTTATTTATCGACTGTGCCATACTATAAGCAAAGATAATTTAATGACTAATGTAACAGATACCCAACGCCATAGAAACTATTGGAGGGCCCATAAGTAGGCAAAACTGAAGTTGCGGGTAGGCACACAGAGATGGCAGCACACACGACTAGCAAAAAAGTGACAAAGAAAGCGTTGAATATGCTTTAAAAATGTTTATTGCATTTCATATAAGTCATACTTATCTAATTAGAGTACAACTTTATTTAAATAGTAGTAATAATAGATTTTAATGTTTTAATGAATACCTATAGCGCCATCTAGTGATCTAAAGAATGTTTATAAGGCGATGGGTAGGCATGCTACAGGTGAACTACTGAATGCCATGGGCTAAAATAAGTTCAAATATTTATATTACAGGCTGTTTACAATATACACATACCAGGTAGTTTTACCTACATAAGCTATAACATGCCACCATAGAATATAAAAAAGAATTTTAAACTAATTCTATAATGATGCAATGCCAAACTGACAATAACTGTATCAACATATGAATATTATGCACTACTGAATACTTCATAGATGTTTGCTCCCAGCAGTTTTAATTTGTCATTAAGTGTTAACTGCTGTGTCAACAAATCTGGAATGTTAGTGTTACCCTTGCAAGTGTTCTTGGTGATGAGTTCATTCGCCACAGGTATCAGCTTCACAAAGTGTAACTCTACCTTATTTACGTCCACGAAAGGCTCTATAGGTCCTCCTAATTTTAAAGCTCCATTAGTCACAACATGTTCATTTATCTCTAAATGGTTTTTAGTGACGGGAGCAGATTTTGTGACAAACAAGTTTGCTACTTCATCAATGACAGAAGAAAAGGTTCTACTGACTGACGTCATAGCAATAGATGTCACTTCCTCACTCTCTAGAATATCCATAGTTTCCTTTACAATGGTATCTAATTTTGCTTCATTTATCTCTACATGACCGACAAGGTATTGAACCATTTTCTTGACGGGATCACCATCAGTCGTGTCTGTGCATAGAATTGTTTGAATAGACCAAAATATTTGCTCTACTTCTTGAAGTGTGACCTTCTTCTTCAGCGAAACGGGTTCCACAACTCTTCTGACAGCCTTTTCAATTTGTTTAATTAAGTCCTCCACACCAGCTCCCACAAAGTGGTGACACAGAGACAAGTACTTGGCTTGCAGCTCACTGTCTATCAGTGGCTCTTCCTCATGCACGGAATCCCTGTACAGGTATCCTCCTATTACATTGAGCTGTACTCTCAGTGTCACTTGTAGTATGCAGAGAGCATACACAAGAACACAGATTCTTGTGAAAATCATTATCTTCAACTGTTCCCATAGTGCCAACTTATTTTCGGGATTCTCCTGTAATTTTTGCACTATTTCTTCAGTGTTCAACACTTTCAAAATGCTCTCTGATACAATTTTTGATAGTGAAAGAATTGTTTGGTTACAAGTCCGCTCTGTGCTTTCAAAATGTTGCTTTTTCCTAGTCATTTCAAAAAATTTCCTGGCCTCTTTCTCTTGCCATTCCCTAAGTTTCCTCTGAGCATAACTTGTTAATAGGTACAGTCCACCAAATACTGCTCCAGTAATGATGAACTTCCTGCGATGGCGGTGCAGAAAATGTCTAACACTAGAAAACATGATGCTTAGTTAGATAATCTATACTTTTATCAAATTACTAGAACTCGAGAGGAGAGTCTGAACGGTATTTGGTAGTGTTCATCAGTCGCTTGGTTATGAATGTGGTAGCGTCAATGAATCTCTCCACACAGTTCATGATGCACACTTCAGTTTTGGAGTCCAGCCGATTGGATGGTAGGCCCATGCAAGTGTCCCAGCATGTGTCAGTCAAACCGTGAACGAGGACCTGGAACATACATCACAAATGTATTACTAAGAGTATAACTACCTGCTAAACTATAAGTATGTAGGTAGTTAGTAGTCATAATTTCAGCCGCACAACGTCCACTGCAGGACATGGCCTCTCCCAAGGATTTCCAAAATGGACGATCTAGAGCGGCTTGCATCCAGCGCTTTCCAGCGACCTCGGTCAGGTCGTCAGACCACCTTGTGGATGGGTGTCCTACGCTTCGCATGCCAGTACGTGATCGAAATTCGAGAACCTTTTTGTCTCATCGGCCATCGGTTCGTCACGCTATGTGTCCCGCCCACTGAGACTTCTATGAGCTAATCAGCTGGGCTATGTCAGTGACTTTTGTTCTCCTACGGATTTCCTCATTTCTGATTCAATCACTAGACAAATACCGAGCATAGCCCTCTCCATAGCGTGTTGAGTGACCTTGAGCGTTCTTATGACTTGAGAGTTCCATGAGTGATATAGTAAGGGACCATGTTTCAGACCATAAGTCACCAACTCATCACTGGTAACAGACATTAATTAAACACTTTCATCTTGAGGCACTGAGGTATTTTGGACGACAAGATATTGCATAGCTTTCCGAACGCTGCCCAGCCGAGTAGGATTCGTCGAAAGACCTTCCTCGACATTCGACATTACTTTCGTTTTGTCCATGTTCATTTTGATGCCCACCTGTTGGGAAGCTCGATTTAGGTCTCTGAGCATAGTACTTAAGTCTTCCATCGATACTGCCATGACAACGATATCGTCGGCAAATCAAAGGTGAGTGATATACTCGCCATTGATATTGATGCCAAATCCTTCCCATTCCGAGGCTTAAAAGCATTTTCCAGTGCAACAATGAACAGTTTCGAACAGTTTCGGAGATAGAATGTCTCCCTGCCTTACAACTCTTTGCAGTGGAATAGCCCTCGTGCACTGCTCCTGTACTTGGACTGACATACTGGCGTTACTATAAAAGCACTTTAACACTTTGATATACAGATAGCCAATACGGCATCGCTGGAGAGACTGAAGCAGGGCCTATGTTTCGATCGAAGGCTTTTTTATCGTCCACGAACCCCAAGCATAACGGCCGGTTATACTCCCTCGGTCGGATACTCTCTCGGTTGGTTATACTCCCTCGACTTCTCTATAACCTGCAGCAGCGTGTGAATGTGGTCTGTGGTGCTAAAGCCTTTACGGAAACTGGCTTGTTCGGGAGCCTGGAAGACAACAAACCTGTTTGCAAGACGATTTGTGATGACCTTCGAAAACAATTAATATACATAACTTAGAAGTGTGATAGGCCTATAGTTCTTCAATAGGGTGTTATCTCCCTTTTCGAAGAACAGGACTACCACGCCCCTGTTCCATGCTTCTGGCGTTACGCCCTCGAACAGAATGGAATTAAAGAGCCTCTGAAGGACTTTCAGTACTGGCGTTCCGCCCCTTTCAGCAGCTCTGCTGTAATTCCATCCTCGCCTGGCGCCTTGTTGTTTTTAAGCTGTTTGAGGGCCATTCTAATCTCGTATGGGTTAGCTTGGCCCTTGGATCTTTAGCAATTTGTTCACAGGGTTGTGAAACTGAGGTATATAGCTTTCTATAAAACCTCTCAATCTCAGCTAGAAGAAGAAGACAAAGGAAGGGGTTTTGTTGACACCAAGCCTCTGTCCTCCGTCTCCAGCTTCATCGATCAGCTTTGCCCAACCGACATAGCTCTTGCAAACACTTTGGAGCCTTTATTCTGCTCAATCGTCTCCTTAATACATTGAGAATTAAAGGAGCAGATGTCGTGTCGCAAGGACTTTTGTATATGTCTGTTAAGGTCTTCGGAATTTTGCAGCGACCTTGATCATCGCTCTGCCATTAAGTCTAGGGTCTGAGCAGAGATTTTCTAAGGTTTTTGTTTCACAGATTTTCTGAGGTTTTAGTTTGAGGAGGGACATAAACATCTTTGACCGTATTGCATGGACAGCTTCTACAAACCCTTGGTTTTTCTCGTCTATTGTAACACAATTCTGGAGGCCTTCAAAGTGTTTGATAACTTAAGCCTTCAGAGTTTTCAATCTGAACCTGCGACATTCAGAGCGTGGACTTCATCAGCTGCGACCTTTCGACATTGAGATCAATATTTACAATGCCTCTTAGTATTCCATGATTGCTCCTAGTTTTGAACCGAATGATCGCTGAAACATCACTGAAAATTCGTCTTTTTGCCATTAGGATGAAGTTGATTTTTTTTCAGCTTCTTCTTTACTGGACCTATCCAGGTCCACTTTCTTGAAGAGAGAGTTCATCAGAAAAAGACCCTCTTGCTCCAAAAAACCAGCCAGCCTATGTCCCCTGTTATTTCACACTCTGTATTTGAAGTTTCCCAGCCTATACTCTCCATTGCCTAGCTTGCCTAGTTTTGCGTTGAAATCCCGCATAACAACCATAAAATAGGTTTCAGAAGCATGTATGGCTCTACTGATGTCCTCATACACTTCATCCACCTCTTCATGGGAGTGATCCCCAGTTGGCATATATACCTGTTAGGTAGTAGTACTTGTAAGTAAAAATCAAAACGTTTTGTACGTATTGTTTTACTGTTAACAAAGACGTAAATTCCTCCTACTAATTACCTTTAGTGAATAAACATGAACTATTATTTTACTAGCTTACTAACTGATGCCGGAGTAGGGGCAAAGGTCGCGAGACAAGAATATCATTATTACATCGTTCATGTATTCACTTAGCGTGTTCCGTTCTGTTTAATCAATAAATTTACATAGGTAGGTACAGTAAATTATTGCTGTACCTACGTAACTAACCTGAAAACGTTGCTTTTGCGTTTCGGCTACAATGAAATCTTGCAACTGTGGGTCGACACTTTCGGTTTCAGTCATAATAGTCAATCCGTACGGCTTAAATTATGTGCACGTGACTTCGTTTTCAAATATTTAGATATGTACGAGCATTT
Organism: Acrobasis suavella; assembly: GCA_943193695.1. Taxonomy (NCBI): domain Eukaryota; kingdom Metazoa; phylum Arthropoda; class Insecta; order Lepidoptera; family Pyralidae; genus Acrobasis; species Acrobasis suavella. The sequence continues at coordinate 41,673,451 of OW971928.1, forward strand.
TGAAATCACTAAGAACAGATTAAAATTTTATCAAAAGAAGGAACCATTCGAACAAGAAATTGTGACATGACGTTTGTGAATTTTGTGATGACATGACATACCTACCTACATTGTTAATTTGACGATGACATTTTAAAAGCTGACATGTTGTTTTTATTTTTTTACTTACTTCACGGTTCTGGATACTAGTCTAAGAGTCTATCTTTATTTTTTCACTTCTAAGTTTTGCTGGGGCCGCACCTGCGCCTATCGTCACGAAGCCTCATGCTATTATGCTTGGGCCGCACCTGTATCGTCGTCCGAGTATTCGGGACGATAACCTCGGGTATCGTCCCGAATGTTCGGACTTCGTCTTCGTTATCGCGCGGGTGGCGGGACATCAAAGGGTTTTAGAGTAAATGTTTTAGGTTTTTCTTTCTAGGTTTCTTTTTAGGTTTCAGTAAATGCATTATGTAATTATTAGCACACATGTAAAAGTAAAGAAAGTCGTCGTCTATATTTATATGCCTAGATGATGTCATCTTTGATTATAGCACGATAGTTCGTAAAAATAACAAAGCTGCTAATATTACCACAGCTTTATCGCGATAACGTTTTAGTGTACAAAACTTACGAAGCTTCACCGCGCATTGCTTCGGGATGGTAGATGCAGGTGCGGCTAAAACATTGCACGATACACGCAAATGTGACCGGCCGTTATCGGGAATCGTCCCGAATATCCGGGCTGTCTTCGTTATCGCGCGGGTGGCGGTACGTCAAAGGGTTTTAGCGGGCTAACAATTCGCTCTGCGTGGTCAGACGCGTGCTGTGTGACGGTGCCATGGTTTTTAATGCGTTAAAATAGAGTGGTGCGATAAAATGGTTTTAAAATTTTGAGATTTTTCTCTCTAGGTTTCTTTTTAGGTTTCAGTAAATGTATTATGTAATTGTTAGCCATTGTTATGTACATGTAAAAGGAAAGAAAGTCGTCGTCCATATTTAAACACGTAGATAACGCCATCTTTGATTATTGCACGATAGTTCGTGAAAAATAACGAATCCGCTAATGCTTCGGTCGCACTGGTGCTAATCGTCCCGAAACAATTCGCGGCGAATCTTCGTTTTAAACACCTGAAAGTTATCGCGATAAAGCGCTGGTCACTTTAGCGGCTTCGTTATTTCATTTTATGTTATCTGGCAATAATCCAAGATGGCGTCATCTACGTGTTTTAAATATGGACGACGACTTTCTTTTCTTTAATATGTGTGCTAACAATTACATGATGCATTTATTGATACCTAGAAAGAAAAAGCTAAAAATGTTAACACCATTTCGTTCCACTTCATTTTTACGCATTAAACAACCGTGGAACCGTCGCACAGCACGCGTCTGAACAAGTTGAAAACAAACGTCAAAATGAACAACGCAAGTGGGACCACGCAGAGCTAATTGTTAGCGTGCTTAAATCCTTTGATGTATCGCCACCCGCGCGATTACCAACATGAAGTCCGAATATTCGGGACGATACCCGATAACGGCCGGTCACAATTGCGTGGATCGTGTAATAGCACGAAGCTTTGTGACGATAGGCGCAGGTCCGGCCCAAGCATAATATGAACACAGCTTTATTGCGATAACTTTTCAGTGTACAAAACGTACGAAGCTTCGCCGCGCATTGCTTCGGGACGATAGACGCAGGTGCGGCCTAAGCATTATAGCATGTGTTTATATCAACTGACTTTTTACGGGTTAAGCAACCTCGGGCTTTCTTTGCATCTTGGATGGGTGACCACTAGTGACTACTACACCCCGCGCATGCACACACATACAAGGATCGTATGTACGCAATACCCTTGCATTCCTGCCGGCCGCCCGGTAGCGAATGGGAAACTAAGTGTCCCCGGGGCGATGGGGGCTGGCTGGGCCGTAGCTAGGGGAGGGCAGTACAAGACAATGCCCTACCTAAAAATCTTTGATTTTCAAAAATAATGGGGCATTTTTTTTAAATTTTACTATATTAGTATATCTCCATCTCCACCACCCTCGAATTGTTTTTGCAAATATATTCAATGTAGTCTAGACACATTTTTCTGACTGTTTTATTATACGTAATGAATGTATGATACTCCAAACTTTTGTAAGCTTAAAAACTTTGTTTAGAGTAGGCTCTAAAAGCCTTATATCCAGAGCTGTAAAAAATTTTTATTGACATTGACAGGACTCTGGTTTGACAGCACAATGCACATGACTTGCCGAATTGAATTGTTTGTTGTCAAAGAAAATAATATTAAAAAGACTGTTGTGCTGGTTTTGTTTCTTCAAAATTATTTTATTTTGTAATCATTCGTATAAAAAATATTATTAAACAATTTCAGCAACAATAAAATGGCGGATAAACATTTTTGGAAGTTCATAGATAACTCTGAATTAAGTGATTATACGCTGATTGTGCCTAGCGTAGCAGTTGGAAACGTTGGTCAACTAGCTTGCGATCTTCTTATTTCTTCGTTGAATATGCAGAAAATTGCTTCAGTGTACAGCCCAGCGTTAATTCCTGTTGTAGGATACAACCCTTATGACCTCAATTCTGATACTCTTTCGAATTGCTGCGAAATTTACAAATCTTTTTCAAGAAATCTTGTTGTGCTGCAGTTAAGAGCTCCCCTAGTCTATAAATTCGCAAGAGAGTTCTTAGAAGACATAGTAAAGAAGTTTCAGGAGAAGAAAATAAAAGATATTATTATACTAACAAGTAGTTACGCTCATGAGAAGAAGCATATCTCAACCTCTCCATTTAGATATATTGCCAGCGACTTATGTTTATACAAAAACAAAGTGAAGGCTTTGAATTGGGTGGAGCATGAATTTGTTGATACATCTGTGAAAATTTACGGTGGAGGATTTGCAGCTTTGCTGTATGAAATCTGTATTAATAATTCTGTACCTTGTCTGATTTTGTACAAATATTGTTCTGAGGGAGACAATATTCCGGATGCATATGAAATGATCCACAATTTGTCTGCTGTTTTGCCTCTGTTTTCACAGAAAAGTGACCTCATGTCTCAATTAATACAGCCAGTGTCTTGGAAGCTTTTGTTTGGGAGACCACCACCTATAGATATTTATTGAAAATTAAGTACTACATTTTGTGGATACTACAATTGTTAATAAATTGTTTTTCTACTTTCATTTGCTTTTCATTAATTAACCACAATACATTAGATAGTTTTTACTTTTCATTATTCCCCTAGTTTTTCTGTGCCATGGTCGATACCCGTTTAATTTTTTCACTTATGTTAGTGAGTTTAGTGACCAACAAGTGCTTAAGAGTGCCGGTGGATCCTACTATTGAAATTATGTATTTCCATGGATAGAAATACTGGGACAGTCTCCCACTATTTTCAGTGAGGGCGGCGGCGGCAAAAAAACGCTATATCGCCCGACGGTCACATAAAAAAACTATTTATTTCCTCTTTAGATAAAACCTCTTGAACATATTGAATGACAGCTACCATTATCGGGTGTGTAATATATGTAATAATAACAGATAATATAATTTGAATTGCAATAATGCTCAAATAATATAATTTTCAATTCATATAAAAATGCACTACCTAATTTCATTTCACCTAACACTTTATACCATATAACCACCGTGTGCTCTAATAGCTTTTAGTTTAATGTTCATGTTATATAACTATCACTTGTCCAAATTCTCTTTTACGATCATTTGTCATAAATCATAATCTTCTTTAATATAATCATCCCTTATCCGAATGCTCTTTTCACATAACATTAATTTACTAAAATAAACTAATTAAAAATTGGTAACTATAATAATATAAGTGTTTTTTATATAAGGAAAAAAAACAATTTAAATATTACTTTTACATATACATAAAACTTTCATTTTTGCAACCAATTTCTTTTTACCCGACTACGTCAGAAGAAGGGTTATGTTTTTCTAGTGTATGTATGTATGTGTTACGGTAAATTTGATTATTATGGTTATTATTAATAATAACCAGTTCTTATTAATACTTACCTCATGATTTGGTAAATGTGATGAAAACTGTGAAATTCATCACTTTTACTGGTTTTTATTAATAATTGACTATGTGGTTTGGTAAAAGTGATAAAACAAACAAGAAACAATCTGTGTTAGTCAATATTTATTAGCAATTTATGTAATAAAATCATGAAATTAACATTAAAAGCTTACAAAAATTATTATTTATTTTTGCAACAATTATAAAATTAACATTAAAAGTAAGTAACAGAAATTATCATTTTTGCAAGAATCATAAAATTAACATTAAAAGCTGACAAAAACTATTATTTATTTTTGCAACAATCATAAAAGCAAAAAATAGCTGCTAGCACGCGTGCACTCGGAACAACAATAGAACCGACTGAGACGCGTAATGACACGTTGCTGCCGTGCCCCCCGCGAGTTCCGGCAACCCCCGCCTGCTTCTAGCGTACGTTATTTTTGAAAATTTATTACATTTACCAACAGTAAGGTGTAATTATTAATAATAATCGGTAAAAGTAAATAATTCATTACTTTTGCCTTCAATTTTGGTAATTATTAATAATTGTTGATAATTATTAATAATTTTCAGTGACATGTGTATATTTCTATGGGAAGCTCTGCAGCCTAAACGGCTTGATGGATTAAAGCTTGAGAGGTGTCGTTAAATTCGTCTCAATTCTGAGAGTGAAACTGGGAATATAAAAATTCAGTCGATTTTTTTTTAAATAATTGCTTGTTTTATATTTCATACTTTGAGTGCATAAAGAAATACAGGCGTTTTAAAATTATGACATATGTTACGTATAGATTATAATTATTAGAGCAAAATAATGTTATAGTAAGTAAATATGAATGTAAATGTGCATTATATATAATGTTCATTATACCACATAAAATTAGATCATACGAAATTATATAATTAATACGGTACATCAATTGATCTTTATATTAAACAAATGTATATTAAATAACATTAGGTTGTATGATCATTAGAGGATTTGTTGTTATCAGTTTATCACATATATTACACACCCACCATTATCATTGTAGTTCTATTATTGCACTAGGTATAATAACACAACTGCGTTTTTTTGTCGCAATAGATTTAATGGGATATAATTTTTAAAAAACGTTAGTCCCACTATTTCCACAGAATTCAAATCTGCCTTCTTGACAATTGACATTGCCTTTCGACGTAACAACTTACGTTAGCAAAATAAATAAACCAAGGCCTATATTTTATCTCCTTTTAACTCACGACTGAATCTATGTAAAGAGAAGGCCAAAACATATTCTGTTGTGTGGTCTCAGTTTAAAAAACCATGAACCCTCATATTCATAAAATATGTTTTGTCTCGTTCTTACTATGGTAAATATTGAAAAGAGACACAAGGATAAAACACATTTCAACTAAAATAGGTATAGCATTCAGTCGATATTTTTTATGAATAAGGGGGGAAAAATCTATCTTCACTAATTCAATCAATTATTCATTTCATACTCTTAAAATTAGGCAATGCCTAAGCTACGACATAGTAACGACAAATCTGTTAGTGCGAACAAAATTTTTAGTTAGGCTGTTCTTAGGCATAGGTGTGTCTTGACTATGAGAAGCCTAACTAACGTTTAGTGCAAACGGGTGTTACTGTTGGGTTTGCATCTGGCAATGACTAGTTGTCATTGCAAGATGCGAAACCCGAGACTACATAAATAAGTTGAACAAAAATGGCGGACTTCAAAGCATTTTTGTACAAATTCCGGACACGTAAATTGCGGACGTTGGCGCATTATTTGTACTTGCACCGATAACCGCCATTTTAAGCCGCCTAAGTACGTGCCGGGAATTGTACAATAATGCTTTGAAGTCCGCCATTTTTGTTCAACTTATTTGTGGCCCATTGTAGGTACTTACTTAATATCTTTATTCTTTTTTTTTGCATTGCTATAATATTGTTTAACAATTTATTAACATACTTTCTCCTCTTATGAACCCAGGGCGCTAGCTAAAGATTAATTTAACGAATGTTAATGAAATATCTAGGATTCTCGAGTGCGTTAGTCTAGCAAGAAAGTAGCTTTTTAGACAGGTTTCTCGATTAAAATAATCATTACTAGGTATCTAATGTTCTTTACCTACTACTACTACTAGTTATGTTCGTATCTGTCTTATTACCTGAGTTTATTACCAATAAACTCTTAATTACTTCTGTTAGGTAGGATCTACTTGAATAGGTATACATATATACGTAGTGTCATAGGGCTGAATCACTTAAACGAAACGCCGAAATCCCCGCCGCGCGCCGGACTTCCTGTACCATTGGGTAGTACCGTTGATGGTACAAATGACACTGATTTATTTTACTGGTACCATTGATTGTAAGAATGGTACCGATGTATCCCATTAGTATTTCTGGACCACCTGTGCCATTGCACTCTGCGGTACCGCTCGCCGCATAGAGTACGCTCACCGCAACGCGGCGTTATGTGTGCTGGAATAGTTCCGCCCGCGTCTGAAACTTAGGCGTTCTTGTCCTTAGGAGGTCTTCAGCAATTTAAGCCCGATCCAGGAAGTAAACAATCTTACAACATTAACTAGCTTCTAAGTGTATACAACTACCTAGTTATATGTAAGGTAAGCGTACCTTACTTCAACACAGTGCAGAACTTTGTGACTTTTTTTTCAAACGCTAAAAATTAGATTTTAAATGAAGTTATCAAAATTTAAAAAATTACTACAAGATCACACCATGTATGCCTCCGAAAAACTGGCAAACTTTTAAGATTATTACGAGTAGTTAATAACTTAACTGTAGAGTTTTACAGCTATAACTTACTATTACTAATAATAAGCATGGAGGCAAGAGCCTTTTCGGTTGACTTTGTCCACTTTCATTTAAACTTTTCCATTTCCTATCCCGTGACTTTTTAAAACGTCTACTAGCAATTCTTAAATTCGTCACCTACAAACCTTAGCCAGAAGAGGCTCTAAACTAAGTAACTAGTTAAAAGGGGGGTAGGTACTAACATAGGTACCTAACTTTATAATGACGTATAAGATACACTAGCTGATGCCCGCGTTTTCGTTCGCATGAATACAAACTTATGTAAATATATAAGAAAATACAAAGTTTTTTTTCTCCACATTGTAAACATAGTTCGAAAACTTTCATTATACTTAAATGACTGGCTGATGCCCGCGACTTCGTTCACATGAACTTTATGACTCTGGCGTATTATTAATTTAAAAACAAACTAATGTTATACATAAGAAAGTACTTTGAGCAGTGTTATAAGTTAAAATCAATAGTATTTTTAATTTATTTTTTTCATATTGTAAACACAGTTTAAAAGTGCACTTTATAAATTATGTTGGGAGTCTTTCCTGGAGACCCTGGAGAAAGCCACATAAAGTTGACCATGCGAAAAACCAGTCCTTAGGTAGACACCAGCGGATTTAAGCATCTGTCATTGCGACTTATTTATTGTCATAGCAAAGTAAGCAGACACAGAGAACTGTGTATGTTCAAAAGGAAAATTGTTGGGGATGAGTGGTGTACTCGGAATAAATACAGTTTCACTGGCACCACTGGATACATTACATAACATATGCATAAGTTCTCCCAGTAGACATTAACTTGATTAACAACAGTCAGCTCGAAAGTGTCCTCCTGGGACATGACAGAAATACAACTGCAATCAGCGGGGCATCCAACAAAGTCGTAGCTATGAAACAAGTTTCGGTGTTGTACAACACTGACGGTAACGACGGCCATTACCGGCGAATATCAAACTGGCGACCGTCGACGTGAAATGATAGCCGCGTCGACTCGACATTGCTACTTCAACCATCGCCAGTGACGGCAATGAATATAAAATAGAAATATTGTCATGATATTAATAGGTATACATATAGTACATATGTTACCGGCAATCTGTATAATACAGGCATTATATTCAATGCCTAAACTATGTATAGAATGTCTTGGGCTGGTAGGCAATGTATGAAATATTATGAATATTAATTAATATCTATTATATGCTTTGCCTAGGCATTGTACATAATGCCTCGGTATTGTTGAGAATCTGCTGGTCCAACGGCAATGTGTGAATTTAATAGATATTATTCTGTATTTATGAATATTATGTTATTACCTACCTCCTTAGTATAGGGACCCAACACATCTGCCGAACGTTCGGCGGTGGAAAGTTCAGCCACAAAATAAGTACTTGGTTCAGAATAGTGTGTCATACGTAATTCACTCGTAAAATACATAACACGTGTCACAGATGTGTCCCTACGCTTACATACAAAGTGACGAACCAATAAAACACCATATAATAACAGATTGCTCAAAATCAACTTTGTTAAATGATAATGTTAGAGAACTTCTCTTTTTACAAGCTTTTATTTAACTTGCAATGTGTCTTGTATGTATGTATGAATGTTTTTATAAAGAAATTTCGATGATCGATAAACCAGTCAGTGTTATTTTTGCAATATATCTAGCTTTGTAGTCCCCTCCTGGAAACTGAAAATTTTGGCCTAAGTTCCACAATCATAGTGGAACTTCAGCCTAAATTTTATTATTAATTAAAAAGTAAAAAATAAATCAATGGAATGAAATATTTTTAATAAAAGCTTGTTGTATAATAATCAGAATACAAAAATAATTTAATCTTAACGTCATCGTATGTAGTTCGAAATAATGAATCTTTGAATTTTATTAAATAATTCTCGCACGCACTGGCTTTTATATTATACATAAAAACTGAGGTAATGAATTGTTGGGTTTGATTAAATATAATGTTATTTTTTTAAATTAATTTATTTGCAACAGAATTATTACATTCAAACTTTTTTTAAAATATTATAAACTTACTTTAAAGTTATATTATATATAAAAAAATATTCATTGCAAATTTATTCTGATTTACTTAGTTTGACGGCTGCTGCATTAACACATTGCCGGCTTCTCATTCGGCATTGTACACAAAGCCTAGGCCAAGTGTGAAATAAATAATATTGCATGCATTGCCTGGCAGATTTAGGAATTCTATACGTAGCCTAGGCATTGTGTGTAATGCTGAGTTATACAGATTGCCGTTAACAAATATATGTCATCCTAGTACCTGCTTTTCGAAAAGATAAATAAGAGAAGATACCTAAGTACGCTAGTTGATATAATCGGATTTCGTCCCCTTTTAATTTGGTACTTAGTTTAGTATCTTTGCAACAGTACCTACTTTATGTTTTTAGCCAGGTCAGGTATCATAGGAGTATGAAAGTACTTATATTTATATAAATGATTAATTACAAAGATTTTATATTTATACGGATGGCTTCTCCCTCTCTCGATATTCACAAGTCCAATAGGCCTGACGGTATCCCTGCCATTGTGCTCAAAACCTGCGCTCCTGAGTTGGCTCCGGTGACGACGCGCCTTTTTCGACACTCTTATTCTACAGGCATCGTCCCGTCACCATGGAAGACAGCCTTAGTCCACCCGATACCCAAAAAAGGGGATCGCTCTGATCTGGCAATTACAGACCTATTGCCATAAGTGAAGCGTTTACAATAGAATGAAAAAATATCAAAGCACGAAATCCAGTCCTCTACAGCCTTTCATATCTATAAATGATTTTTAGTATTACTATCTTCATAAAACATAAAATGGGGACCCCAATTTGGGACACCATTATTCCCGGACAAAGTCGTTTATCCTGATCATAATATTAAAGCGGCCGAAGCTATTTTCGTCTTTTATTGTGCAGCATGTAGGTATGTACTTAGGTTTATACTGTAGCTGTTTTCGCTGTAAATAAGTAGTAGGTACTGTAGGTAGGTACTTAAAATAATACCTTCTAAATTATGCACAACTGAAATAAGTTCCTTTTTTATGTTATAGGGCGGCAAACGAACAAGCGGGTCACCTGATGGTAAGTGATCACCGCTGTCCATGGACAACTGCAACACCAGGGGTGTAACAGGAGCGTTACTGGCCTTTCAGGAAGATAAAGACTCGTTTTTTGAAGGTTTCAATGTCGTATCGGTCCGGGAACACTGCTTCAGGAAGTTGATTCCACAGTTCGGTCGTACGTAGTAAAAAGTTCCTTTTAAAATTTACGGTGGTTGATTGCCAGCTATCCAAGTGATGTGAATGACATTTTAATTTCAGGCGGGTGGTACGGTGGTGAAATTTTGCAGCAGGTATTAAGTCGACCAATTCTTCAGAGCATTCCCCATGATAAATGCGATAAAAATGCACAAGGATGCAACATCCCTACGTAGAGCCAGAGGATTGAGACGGCCGACGAGAGTCACATCGTCGATTATACGAGTTGCGCGATTTTGAATACGGTCAAAAGGAAGAAGTTGGCATTTAGGTGCCCCGGCCCAGAGATGGAAGCAATATTCCATATGCGGCCTAGCTTGTGCCTTATATAGCTGAAGGCGATGTGACGATGTGAAATATCGCCTTGCTCTACCGAGAATACCTAGTTTTTTTAGAAGCCAACTTAGCCTTGTCAATCAGATGACCGCGAAATTGAACGTCGCTTAAAATCGCGACGAGAATTACGATCTTCGGCTGAATATCGAGGGAAGCGCCCTGAAACGAGGGAGATACGACGAAGGAACTTTTTTGCGGTGAACGCACAAACTTGTGTTTTTTGGAACGAAGTTCCTTACGGCAGGCTTGGAGGAGATAGGGATTTTGCTGCGCGACCGAACTGAAAAAATGTGATAGTAAAACCGTAAGGATGACCTCGTTAAATAAAACCGTTAAATGAGACGTGCGCAGGCGCGACAGTCGTATACACAAGCGAGTGTATAATACCTTTCTCTTCCTCCCTCTTTCTTTTCGTTCTCTCATCTCTTCTCTCTCTATTCTTTTGCAAATTGTGTCGATTCTACATTAGCCGAAGGAACTTCGTTCCTACCTGGTGTCCCACGACACCACATTTCTTTTTTTGGGGTTATATTGGACTAAGTTGGAAATACCCCAATCTGAAACTTGTTTCAACGAAGTTTCGATATCAGAGACAAGTTTTGAGGGACACTCAGAGACGCTTGCCCGAGAAATATTGGTTTGGCCGGTATAAGAGGTGTCTACCGTGGTATCATCCGCATAGCAATGAGTGCTGCTGGATTGCAGCATATCATTGATATGCAGAAGAAAAAGCGTAGGAGACAGAACACAGCCCTGTGGGACACCAGCATTCACAGGCTTATATTCAGAGCATGAACCGTCAACAACGACTTTGATGCTGCGCCCTGTGAGAAAACTGGTAGTCCACTGGCGCAATTTCTCAGGCAACCCAAAAGAATAAAATTTCGATAGAAGAGCCCTGTGCCAGACCCGATCGAAGGCTTTCGCCATGTCCAAGGTGGGAGGCCCCTTACTCTCAACCGATTCTACCCATTTATGGGACAGGTACACCAAAAGATCACCAGCAGACCGTCCATGATGAAAACCATACTGGCGATCGCTTATGAGCTGGTGCTCCTCGAGATACAGGAGGAGCTGGCAGTTAATAATGGATTTCATTATTTTGGAGAGTACCTACGCGGCTCTGTTTGCCACAATGGAGACTCATATTTTCCACAACGATTAATATTTACGAGTATGTCTCCATACCCTAATAAAACTTTCCTTTACGGGCCGGGCGTTCACAATTAAGTAATCGTTCGGCAGTATTTTAACCCGTTTCTAAATTGAAGGCAGTTCTACGAATTTAATTAAAATAATGGGGCATATAAAATAAGTAATAAAATACTTTTTGGGTAATTTACTTAGATCATTAAATGATCTAAGGTAATTAAAGATCTACCTGCATTAAAAGTAATTCAAATGTAAATGATAAATCTGAATCTAGGTTCCTTATTATAGGTTTGTTTGCTTTCTTTTTTATACTGTTGATATAAGGCAGGTAGGTAGGTAGGTATATCCTATCTTCTATGGTGGTCTTCAAAGAAAGAACATAAAATGTACGTCTAGATTGATTGTAGTACCGTTTTTCGTCATTTATATACTGGAACGGTCAAATTTCTAAGGATCTTTTCAAATTAGGCACGGGCTGTTACTATTTTTTTATTTAGCGTGGTTTCGGGTCTTGCGACCCTGTATCACATGCGATCCCGTACGGTATAACGACGTGGTTGTAAACTATTAAATATGATGATCAAGTTCAACCTACCACAGCCATCGAATATAACAGAGAACCTATATGTGATATCAGCCAGATGCACCGTACCTAGGTAGGTACCTTTTCCTGAACGTCAAGGACCAAGAATGAATACCCACACGATAAATCGCTTGGTAGTATGGTCGTCGATAGGTATGTGAGTAGGACCGGGGGAATGGGCCACCCCGTGGGAACTAAAGTGTTATAAATCGAGCGTTATCGCCTTTCGGAATAACTATTTTATAGCGCTATAAAGACAACGCAACGCTATCTATCAGAGGAAAAACTGAAGCAGAGATTTTTATAGGCGCGGTCAGCGTTGAATGCGCGGCGACGTGCACTAACGGATTGAAATGTTTATTTTATATATGTATGTATTTGCCAGAGTAAATGTAATGAGTAACGCTGCTCCGGCCGACCTACGCGTGTCCTTAATGAGGGGGGCAACGAGCACTTTGTTACTACGAATTAGCGTGAAAGTTATTCAATTTTTGATTAATTAAGTCGTTATCTATCATGACTATCCATCATGTTCTACGAGCAAAATTACTTATTATGAAAAAAAAAATAAAATAAAAGAGTGCGAATAAAAAACGAAATCGTGTTATCGTGTATTCATCATCGTCGGATTCCGAGGAAAATCAAGGCGAGTTTTGCAATTTGTTTAACATAACTAAGTGATTTTGTAAAAATTTTGTCAATTGTAGCATCTCTAAGCTAGCCTGGAGGACTTCACATGAGGGTATAGCATGATGCAAAAAATTGCGCTTGCCGTTCTACATTAATCAATAGTAGCATCATAGCATCTGTAAGCTATCCTGAAGGGTATCACATGAGGGTATCACGTGGGTTTAGCATGATGCTAAAAATAACCGGGAGGTTAAGTACAGGTTAACACGAAGATAACTTTAACTGGTTATTAGTTTCGTACTAAAAACGATTTGTCAATCGTTTCAGACGGTACCGCTCAAGATGAAACCATTGTTCCCGTTGATCTTAACGAAGCGTCTGAAAATACCGCATTGACAGCAGCGCTACCAGAGGAAACGATGGACGCCTATTTTGCAGAAAGGGTTGTCTCAGGATCAAAAAGAAAATTTAATTAAGGAATACCAGATACTCTCGAATTGTACCTTACTGAAGGCGCCAACTTTAAATCCGGAGGAAAAAGCAGTGATATCAGAAATAACCTTAAACCGGGATAAGAACATCCAGGTTAAACTAGACCAAATGGGACGCGGTCACGTTTCAATCACAGCAGCCAGCGACACACACGCCCTTAACCGTTCAGGTACACGCGGGCCGCCTTCAATATTTTTATGAGTCTTGGACGAGCGTTACTAAAAATACAACTATTTTTAACTGGATTCTAAATGGTTATGAGATTCAATTCTCAAGTAACGTTTTTTAACACTTTGTTCCTTCGAACAATCTTTCAAAGAAGGAAACTAACGATATGTCTGCAGCTGTCGACAATTTACTAGGACTAGGCGCCATATTGGATTGTGAACCATAAGATGATAAGTTCGTGTCTAAAAATTTCTTGGCAGAAAAAGCTAATGGTAGCCACAAATTTATTTTAAATCTAAAGGAATTAAATAAATTCGTTGTTCAAAACCATTTTAAAATGGAAGGACTATAGGTCTGCTTGTAAATTAGTTCCAAGTAAGGGATATATGGCTACGATAGACTTAAAAGAAGCATATCTTGTACATAGTACCTATTTCAAAATCACAAAAGCTATTTTTGATGATTTCAATTTCAAAATGAAAGCGGTGAAAATATTACATATGAGGTTAATGCGATGCCTTATGGCCTATCATCAGCTCCGAGAACTTTTACTAAAATAATGAGGGAAGTTATGACTCATCTAAGAAATCGGGGTTTTTGTCAGTCGTTTATCTTGATGACATTTTGTGCATAGGGCAAACATATTAAGCATGTTTGAGTAATATAAAAGAAACAATAAAATTACTGGGCTTAGTTATTAATTTCGAAAAGAGTTCTTTAGAACCATCACAAGATTCCAAATTTTTTGGTTTTATTTATTATACAACTGAAATGTCCCTATCCTTACCAATTGAAAAGAGATTACAAATATCAGATTTAGTAAGAAAATTTAAATCTCGGCCACTTTGTACTATCAAAGAGTTTGCAGGTTTCATAGTTGTCTGAATAGCTGCATGTCACGCGGCTAGATATGGCTGGGTTTACACAAAACGCCTCGATAGACAAAAAATCCTGGCGTTAGAAGCACATAATTCATAAAAAGCAAAATTTCGCATCTCCGCTTCAATTTTACCAGATCTAGAATATTTTTAGTAACAAAATATTTTTCTGCAAGCTATGATATGGAAAAATTTTTCTCAAAAATTTCACGGATGATTCTAGATCAGGATGGGGTGCATTGTGTAATAATCAAAGAGGAGTTAATGGTAAATGGAAGAAAGATGAGACAGATTTCACATCAACTACTTAGAGCTAATTGCAGTATTTTTTGGTCTCAAATATTTTGCACGCGATTCTAGAAACTGTTCGATCTTGTTACGCGTGGATAATACTACTGAGTTATATAAACCGCATGAGTGGTACAAAGTTTCCCCATTTGAAAATTTTAACACGGGAAATTTGGCAGGCAGGCAGGTAAGGATCGTGGTATATGGTTAACGGTTTCTTATATAAGCAGTAAAGACAATAAAGAAGTTGATAAAGAATCACGAAAAACCAATAACGATATAGAACTTACACTAAAGGACAGAATATTTAATAAAATAGTAATGGAGTTAGGAGAAACAGATATTGATTTATTCGCTTCTCGCACAATGCCAAATGCTTAAGATATGTGTCGTGGAGACTAGACTCAGACGCTGTCGCGGTGGATGCATTCACAATACCAGGGGATTCTGTTCTATTCTACGCTTTTCCACCATTTCCCTTAATATTAAATGCTAAGAAAAAATAATTACGAATAAAGCTGAAGGCATATTAATTTTTCCTTATTGGCCATCACAACCATGGTTTCCCGTGCTACAAAAAATTCTTGTACCTGATATTTAATTCATCAATTCTGAAAATAATTTAATATGGAAAACTTGTAGCAATCGAGTGATCAGAGGAGTTACCCTGGGTGCAGCCAGGCTCTCAGGAGCGCGTTCATAAATCGAGGAGTTCCTAGGATTTCACTGGATCTAATGATGGCGTCATTAGCCAAGAGCACCTTACAACAATATGGTGACTCGTATTACAATATTGCCACCAACACTTTTACAAATGCCACCAACACTTGTAAAAGTGTAGGTGGCAATATTGTAATTAGGACAATAAGGACCCATACAAATCGTCTGTTTATTCGACAATTTCATAGGGGTGCTGCTTACGGTACACTCAACAGTCATCGCTCAGCTTTAAGTTTGCTTCTGGGTGATGACTTTGAGTCCCACGAACAAATTAAAAGGTAGTTGAAAGGAATCTATAAACTAAGGCCGAATGTTCCTAAGTAATTTCAAAGAAACTTGTGATGTTATTAGCTTTGTGTACGGCGCATAGAGCCCAAACATTATCTTCTATTAAACTCAAAATTATTGTGATACGTCCTGATGGAGTAAAAATCGTAATATCTGATGTAAACAAAACATCAGCCGCAAGGCGCGATTAACCAATCTTATTTTTGCCTTATTTTCAAATTAACATTAGTATTTGTCCAGCTACAGCTTTGAAAGATTACTTGTATTTGGAAGCTACGAAATATTTAAGATCAAATTTAGAAAACCTAATACCGTTCAAACGGCCAAACAAAGCCGTCAGTAGCTAGACCATCAGTCGATGGATCAAGCAGAAAGTGGCGTGGACGTGTCCCGTGGACGTGTCAGTGTGGGGCGCACATAGCACGAGCCACGCTGCCATCTCCACGGCACACGCTCAAGGCTTATCGCCGGACGTCATCAAGAGAACAGCTAGTTGGTCGCGAGAGTCTAAAACCTATACTAGATTTTATAACCGTACAGTGAGCGTTGATGCTCACTTCGCTAGATCGGTTTTCTTAATTAATAAATAACGGTTAGATTAATGATGACATTGTGATTTTATTTTCTAATAATCTTTGAAATTAAGAATATTACATAATATGCGGTGTCATGAATAAAAGAAATGTAACTTGACAATTTCTTTTACTTCTTGAATACATACCTATATACAAAATTTTCATCTTGTAACATCTGCCTGTGTTAAAAATTATATCAAAGAATGAAACGTACGAAATATATTTGATGATAAGAAACTTACCTGTAAGTCAAGTTCTATCACAATTATGCGAGTACGTTTTATTCGAAGATATAAGTACTCACCCTTGCCCAGATCCCTCAGCAGGAGCAGAATTTTGCAAATCTCTAAAGAATGAAAGGCGCCTAGGTCGGCCGGAGCAGCGATTGGTAGGGTACACTTGTGTTTTCTTCTACTACCTACATACTATAAATAGTGAGGAGTTGCCAGTACAATGAAAGTACAACCTGTGTTAAAAATTATATCTTCGAATGAAATGTACTCACATAATTGTGATAGAACTTCACTTACAGGTAAGTTCGTTTAATCATTAAATATAGTAGGTATCTACATTTAATTTAGGTTTAAGTTTGAGGATTAAGGATGCTTAAACCGTGTTACATTACAAAGAGACCGCTCAATTTAAAGTTTTGGATTACCGTTTAAATTGTAAATTATTTTACAAATCGGTATCGCAGTGAAATAAGGGAAAATGATCGTCATCGACCACTTCCCCTTATTTTTTCATTATGAAAATACGAAAATTTAATGAGTTTATGAGTTTAGGGCAGTAAGTTCTTAATGGAGCTACTTACGTATGTGGGATATAATGACGATACTGAGAGCTCATTATGTTTCCTTTCCAAGAACAAATGGAAAAAAATGGAGGCGACCCTTGCCCAGCAATGGGACACTTAACGGCTTTAGTAATAATAATATATAAGATATTAAGATAGTTAGCCTATGCAGCTTCTTTAATTAAAATATTTGTATATAAATAGGTAGTTTCTCAAATGCACAAATCTACTTTGATTTTCGTATCATAGAAATATTTATCTACTAAAGTAACCACGCCAAATGTTGTAGATAGGTGTTTGTAGGCGCCATGAATATTGACAATGTGTCCCATTTCCATCCCAATGCAAACATTGTGGTTGAAACGGAAAAAGCTTTGCTAATACGCCGAAGAATCTGGTAAGCGAACGAATGATAATGATAACTCTATGAATTTTATAACGTGCATATTGATAAACTTATTAATACTTATGACTCTGGGAAAGGTTACTTCTTTGTGCTAGGAGCAAAAGAGCCGAACTTGTATATTCCCTAGAGAAATAGAAGAAATATTAAGTTTGTTATTTAGATCAGTAGGTAGATCCCAGGTACCTATACTTTCCATGCTTCACATATTTATATTCACATTAGGAAATCTGCTGCACAAGGATGCACCACAAAGATGGTGCATCCAGGAGCCGTGTATTCAAAAAAAGCTTTCAGCGCGCCAGTTCAGCTTCGGCGTCTTGAAGCATACAAACGCGAAAATAAATATTTATTAAAATTCACGAAATTTCCGGTGCTGGGAATTATTCACAACATTCCTAAAAGCTTCATTGGTATAAAAAGGGTCGCCTGTTTACGGGTCCACCGACCGGGTAGTCTTCATTTTTTAAACAAAAGGTCCGGTTGCCCGGTTAAAAATGCGCGCTTATCTCCGGGCCGAGCAATCTCGCGCCGAATCAATTAAAGTACCACTGAGTTGCCACCCCCTTGCCGCCCGTTCTGACTCACTGACCCGCTTTCAAACGTATCGCGATGTGCCTTAAATATTAAAGCCAAAACGAATACCTATTTTATTTGGCCAAAAACGCCAGTGTTTATTTTTACCCACCTCAAAAATCTAAAGGCAGGACCACGCAGGACTCTGTATGTTTAAAGATTTTATCGCTTAGGCAATGGGTTTTGTTTGAAACGTGATCACTTTAATGATAGTGTTTGTTTAATCTAATTATATTTCTATTATATGATGGAATATAATAGTATTCCATCTTAACAAAATTCCCATTAAAATATATACCTACTTAGGTACTTAAGTATTTCGGAAGGTAAATTCGGTGTTGGTTTCAATTAGTAGGTTCAGTATCCCCTTCTTCCGAAAGCATTTTGTATCATGCGATCGGTTCGCAATAATTAAGATGACAAGAAATAAGACTTTGTTGTTTGTCATTACAAAACTTTAATGAAGTTTAAATTAAACTGGAATTGGGAATACTTAGACAAGTTTGCGGTTTGCTAATACCTACATTCATTAAAATAAGTGCTCTCATCTTTAGAATGCTATCAGGAGTACAATCCTGACAGGTACTAGATGGGATAGGTAACACAGAACTGTCATCTTTATGATGCAAAGTAAGCTAAGATCAAGTCAACATGCAGTTCAAAGGTACTTATTTGAAAAAATAAAATGCAAAAAAGGCTTATGCATAAGTGTGCCTAAGCCCTGTCCATCCGTATAATAATCATACAAATGTTCAAACCTCGTAATACTATCTATGAACAGCTCTGCTAGAAAATAAATACACTTAACTACTCTAATAGGTACCAAACACCGAATCCCTACATATAGTTTTTGTGCAAACATCTGTATTTGGCATTATAAATATCTCCACCAATCCTTCCCGATTTTCGAATGATATTTTCACGCTAATAAAGTGATGCCATCAATAATTCAGGGATTTATGAGATGCTGATGACAAATGCAGGACGAGACGAGCGGCATTACGGAACGACGCCGCGACCGCTAAGCGTACAGGATTCGCGTTTCGATCCAGTGACAGAGAAGGGCAATATATCGCGAAATTACGCGGTGTGCGGTAAGCCTATCCGCCCCCCACGCGAGATTCCGTATACGTAAGTACAGTTTATATAGTTATTAGCATGCATGCCATTTGAATAGGAATATACCTACCTAATATAATGTCAAGATTAGTTAGAAAAAATATACCAATATATCTAGACAGTAAATATCTACCTATCGACTCTGACAAATGTACTAATCCTCCCCTTTAGTTTTCCACAAACTTCTGACAGAGGCGATAGTTTGCTAGCTCTATTCGTATAATATATAAAATAAAAATAATCACGGCACTACATTTAACATCTTAGTACCATCCAAAACAAAAATAACTTGGTATCAAACAAAATTGTTCTACTCTTCTTTACTCTTACATATACGTACAATAATAACGTTCTATAATGTCTATCTGTGAAATTACTAACTTTATGAATTTATGCCAGAGATATAGGCGGATATTTATTAACCGACTTTAGAAAAAGGAGGAAGTTATCAATCCGTCGCGATCTTTTTTTATTTTTTTATGTATGTTCGCCGATTATTCATAGACGCCTGGACCGACTTGAAAAATTATTTTTTTGTTTGAAAGGGTATACTTTTCAGGTGGTCCCATAGAAATTTTATCAGAATCAGTTGTGTAGTTTTGGGGTGAAGTCGGTATTTAGTTTTGAAAAATTATATGAAAGGCAATATGTAGTACCTAACGAATCAATTCATAAAGCTACTTTATACAAAGCGATAAAACGCTCACCGAGTAGAAGTTATCGGTAATGTTTATTTTTATTATCCCTCTTTATTACCTCTTTTTATGACCTGCCACCCCGAGGTTGATATTTCTTTAGAAAAAGATCAGATTCGTATTAATCATCTTACATTTTCGGTTTTCTTTGAATTTCTTTTTAGGGTTGTGCCTGCATCTTCGATAAACCAAAAAAATTCTAACATTCTTGACATACGGATAACTGTCATTTTGTTACTTTCTTGTCGTACTAAGATTTTTTCATATAACTAAGCCCGGAAGTTGAAAGTACTTAAACGGATAAACGGAGGGAGGTGAGTAAAGGTAAGTTTATTTAATTATATCCTTTTTTTTACTTTTTTATAATCTTTATTTCAAATTATTTATATAAAATATAAATTTTATATTTTATTTTTAATTTTATACTTTATTTCAAATTATTTATGTAATATTATTTATATAAAATTACATTTCAAATACAATTATTATTAAAAAATATACAAAATTTATTATACGCGTCGCCGCGAGGCAGGGTACCTCACGGCGATCCTTGGAAGTCAGATTCAAAAGAAATTTTATTTTAGAACATGTCAAGCAAACAAGACAACAAATCAGACTCCACATCAATAGAATCAAGGAAATGACACTAAACTCGTGAAATCCCAAACTTAATAATTGACAACTTAATTATTCGAGTAAAAATTAAATTACTACTTACATAATTGCTGTTAAAAAGTAAATACATCAACTCATATAACTTATCATACTATTCTAGCAATTTAGATCAGCCCTCCGAAAGTCCGAACCCTTGGCCTTGGAATATGAAATAGCAAATACTATAATATTTAAAAATATTTGTGCTTGTTTTCCCTGTACAGTTTTATTACAATGTTTCGACGAACTTTCAACTTTTTGTGTGTTCAGGTTGAGAACCACAAACAAGGCTGGCAACATTACTACCAAAATAATTCAGTCGGGCGGCGTCCTGTTGAAACAACCACACATTATTAAATACAATAAAGAATTTAAACACGGTAAGTAATATAATATTGAAAAGTGATTAATCATTTTGATAAGCAGGATAAGCACTTCGATAAGTACATAATTAGGTATCTATTAATAAGATATAAATGTGTATAATGTTAATTTTATAAACTTTTTCTGAATTATTTTATATATTATGTATTATGATTTTTTAAAGTAAAATCATGAAATATATACATTTATTCAACTGCTGCATAGTACGCAGACTCTTTATATTGAAATTGTACTGTTTTTAACCGACTTCAAAAATAGAAAGAGGTTATCAATTAGGTTACGCGACATTTTTCATTTCTATTCGAAAGCCTGTAGTACGAAGTTAGTCCCATATTAATTTGGTGAAGATATAATGAAGAACTTTAGAAACAAGGTAGAAACTGCTAAAAGAAAAGGAAGTCGGTAGTTTTTTTTGTTGAAAATGTATTATTCTAAATGAATAAACAATAACAAAATGTAGACATCGGCAATTAAAGAATTTTTCTTTCTTTCAATAAATATTATGTTTTATGCGAAATTCTAGTATCTACGTAGTTAATTAAAATAAAATAAAAAACCTATTATAGTCCTTTTTCTAGAGAGCTATAAAAGAGTTCAAAAGAACTTTTTCATTACAGTAGTAGGAAATGCTGCGAGTTCATAATAGCTTTAGCTAAAACCAAACTAGGTTAATAGCGATAAAAGTTGCGGTAATAAAACCAAATACGTGCTACAAAGTGATCATTTCGACTTACAGCGTGAAACGCCAATAAACGGTTTTTATGACCGCTACACACATCAAGTATCTACTTTAATAGTTTATGTGAAATGCGAAATATTTAATACACACATACCGTAAACGTACACTTTTATTAATATTCCACTAGGCACTTAAAATAGAAAATTCTATTAGCACCAAAACGTGGTTGGTATGATCAACTTGGCCACCGAGTCTGCATCTCAAGTGCGAGGGTGACTGATTTAAACCTGTCGACAGTGAAATCTCATTTTTTTTAAACGTTTGGTTTGATTACACTTTTGATTTTGAGCTCTAGTTTTATCTTAGCCTAAACCTGAGGATTGAAGAATATAAGATACCTCATTACGAGTAGGTCAAGTACCCAGCTATTTATATTTAACCTTTCTAATGATATTTGACCTGGTGCAAGCCGCTTTAGGAAATACGGGAGCGAGGCCTCCTACGTCCAGTATTTGACTTTTTGCGGCTGCAATGATCATGAGACGATTAGGAATTACTAAATGTATAAATGAATGAATAGGCTACACCACACACCAACATTTTTCACTGAAATAACTGAAAAGAATATTTCGCTGTAATAACTCAAATCAACGCCATTGTCCAGACATTTACCAGGAAAAGCATTTCCATAAAAAAATTCTGAAACGTGGAACCTTTAAAGAATTATCTATGAACGTCAACTTGTTTCGAATTTTGTTGTCTTTAGAAGGAACGGGAAAATTGTGAAGCATGAAAAGCTGCGAGATAGGATAAACGGCGACGACTGACACTTGCAATTACCGCCAGAGGGAGCCGTGTGCAGTCTCAACGAGACGGGAAACTTTTAATTGAGCCGATAAAACTGTGCCTGTCACACATATCGATTGTGAGCATGATTAATTATGGAATCGGCGCTGCGGGTTCGGAAGTTTGAGGTAATTAAAGTACGGTTATGACAATGTACGGTACGCTTCAAAAATGGAGTCATAATCTCTCATACTGATTGTATGAGAAATTACGACTCCATTTTTGAAGCCTGACTGTACGTAATGTACGTTGATAGAAAATTGCTTGTCTGTTTTTTAGGGTTTCGTAGTAAAAGGAACCCTAAAAGTTTTTTCATGTGTGTCTATCTATCCGTCCGCGGTTCTACTCGAAGACTATAAGCACTACAAAGCTGTATTTTGGCATGTGTATGAATATTACTCATGCCAAAAAAGTGGTAAAATAAAATACTGAAAATAAAAATTAGTTTGGCTCCCATACGGTAAAGTGGAAGTCAATTTTTTTTTCACCACAAACCAATCGTGTGGGGTATCGTTGAATAGGTCGTTCAAAAATATCCACTTATCAACACCGTATAGTGAGCTTATCAACACCGTTTTGAAATTTAGGGATCCGTTTCCGATATATTTGGTCTTATAGTACAATTTTTTGTCAGAGTCGAGTGTCGTAAATCGGATGATAATATAATATTATGGAGCCAATAAGCTACTCGTATCCTGATAACGGAGCCGGGAGGTATTCGACGGAAATCAGTTATAAAATAATAACCTCATCGAGTAGGACTCGTTTGATTTGTCTTGACGAGCACTTCATGGTAGACGATGTCTAAGGTCTGATCACGGAGACGGAAGGTGGTCCATGGAACTCAGTAATTAAACGACGCAACTCAATCGAGTTTGGGCTTATTTCATCGTACTTTGACTGGACAATACAAAAGAAATAATATTAAAAAACTTATTAGTACTTGAGCTAAAATAATAAGTAGTTAATGTTTAGATAGAGGCAGATATGAATAGTTATATCCCTAAAAATAAAATGTATTTATTTTTTTAAATAGTATGACATTTCTCATTCTTTTCTTCTTGAGAGAATAGTGAAAAGCCGCCAGTAGTGACAACTAATCGTAGACTTTGTTTATGCAGTATGGGTTTATTTAATACAGTTTGTCACACATTATTTTAAGTAATAATACTAAACAATGCATAAAATTGGTTATGGTATTGTTTAAGTTTATTATAGTATATCAGAAAGTCATACTCAGACATCCATAGACAATAGTCCTTATATGGTGTCAGATCAACCAACTTTTTGTTCGTATGAAAGACTTGTCGTAGAACGGCTGCGTTAAAAATATGCAATAAATATGTATGAAGAAAGATGAGTCAAAATGTTGATACAATTCAATCAAGACGACCTTTTTATGGAGTTTCCCTGAAACATGTAAATTGTTTGTTGTTGGGAGACATACTCGACTCGACTGAATTCTTTATTCTGCTCTCAGGAACATGCTTCATTTTCTTATTACCTAAAAACATTTCGAGGAAAGGTATTTTGATATTGAATTACAGAAATAAATTGCTGTCTTTTAAATAACTTTCTGTAAAGTAAAAATTACACTAATCAGTACCTGAGAAGAGCGCGAATATTTTTGAGTTTGTTACATACAAGTTTCGATCATTTTCATACTTAGTAAACTTATCTAAGTCTAAGTTAGGTATTATTTCATCTGAAGGAATATTTAAAGTCGCCAAGAACGTTTGAAAATAAAATGGTCAGTCTCGTATGATTCACGTCAGAACAATTTGTGAATGCTTAAATGAGCAATGTTTCACGAGTCGTATAGTAAGTGTACTAACTACCTCCGACGCCTTGTATCACTCGCTGGAAACTTTCCAAGCGGCCTCGACTGACAGATTAATTTGCTTTAAAAAATATCACCCAATTTTAAAATGGAGGCTGGCTTTGGACTCGACTAAGCAAGTGTATGCCTAGATGAATAGAGCCAATATTATCTTCATCGCAGCAAACTTATTATTGTAAAACTGAAAAAAGTTTTCAGTCAGCAAAATTCTCGGTTGCTTAAGTTTTTCCGTAGCTTGTTCAGTTGTTCAGTTTGACCACACTACTTACTCGATTATTTCAGTATTATATTTGATTGCCTCTTCTTCCTACATCGAATCAAGATTGTTTGCCTAATATTTGCAATTTTACTCATATAGTAAGTGTATCGTATGCATTAACAACTTTAGTCGTCTCATAACGACGGCTGAAAAGTTTGCCAACGGGCCAAACGAACAGATTAATTTGTACTTAAAAATATCACCGATTTTAGACTAGTTGGATTAAGCTAGCGCATATGCGGCAGTACTAATAATAATAACATTTGCTGCAGCAATATCTTGCATTTTTTATATAAATCAGAAAAATTATACGTTTTTCTGATTTATATAAAAAATGCAAGATATTGCTTACAAAATCAGTCATATTTCTTTATAAAAAAACACTATTCTGTTTTCATGGACTATTCGTTTGTAAACAAATGTCACTAAATATCAGACTGCAAGTTGGACTAAGCCAAGCATATGAATTTTCTTGCCCAGTTAGTGACTGTAATAATTCACTGCTGCTAACTTAGCATTTATGTAAATTAGAGAGCAATTTTTAAGATTTTTGTAAACATTTTGTTTGTAAATAGAAATTCAAACTTATTTTAGGAACAATCGATTAGCAGTAAATATCTTCTCCTATTGACTT
Organism: Acrobasis suavella; assembly: GCA_943193695.1. Classification (NCBI taxonomy): domain Eukaryota; kingdom Metazoa; phylum Arthropoda; class Insecta; order Lepidoptera; family Pyralidae; genus Acrobasis; species Acrobasis suavella. The sequence goes on from OW971928.1 coordinate 41,698,575, forward strand.
TAGGAACAAAAATTCTGCACTCAATGTGCCAAGTGGATCATTGAATTAATAAGAAGTATTGAAGCTACAGAAAGTCAACTACACAGAGATCTCTTAAGAAACAAAAACGCCACTGAACATACAAGTTGGTTGGGAAAAAATATTTAGTTATTGCCTAAAAAATCACCTCGTCTTTATGTTTATTTATATTTTAAGTTTGCTAACTTTGAAGTTCTTCATAGTTGATGTAATAAAGAAGTTTTAATCGGAAAGTTGTAAATGACCGAGGCATGACATAGCATTTGCATGTTAATGTTATGTGAATAATTCTTCAAATTATGCAATGTGTTGTAGGTACCTACCTAGCCTACCTTATGTACACGTCGTACTCACATATATTTTTTATCCCCTCTGTATAATTCAGGCGTTCATTACAATTCCAATTTTTATAATGTCCATTTTAGTTAGGTAAAGTGCAAGCTGAGGAAAGTTTTACCCAGGGTTAACTATTTCCACAAAAAATACACTTTGCTTAAATTAATGCTTATAAACCAAATACACGAAATGAATACGAACAAACCAACGTTATGATGAGTAACAGAAGGAAAACGATGTGGACTTTCGAAAAGATAATTTTCCATTTAGGGCTGCAATATTTTTTCTATGTATTTCATCGATTTTTTCGGGATTGCTGGACTGATCCAAGAAATTCATATTTAAAAAGTTTTGTGGCATAGCTTCCGATGTGCTATATCAATCTCAAAAGAATCAGTTTTTAGTGACCTGTAGTGACATGAGAACATGAGACTGCGAGTAACACAAAATTAAAAACAATTTTTACTCATACATCCAAAGCAACCAGGGCCACGAGCGTAAACGTAACCGAGCATGTGTGTGTGTTTGTGAAGTGCTACTCTCTTTAACTTGTGTCCAAGAATAAAAAGGTCTGCTAATGAACGTGATTATTGGCGATCTGTGCAGATGAGTAATGCAAGGTGGTCGAGGCAGCGGGCCGCGGAAATTGCCAATTAATGTGTCAGACCGGCCCCTGCTCATCTCCCTTGATTAGGCTATAGATACACTTCCCTTAGCCAGCATTATGGTCTCGCAAAGTAACTTATTACAGTTTATATAGATTATTTAAAATATTTAATAATCTGCATATGTGGACAAGTGGATTGTAAAGACTTTTATACACATAACTTACCTTTAGAATCTTTTTCCGCAAATTTAAGCAAAAAATCTAACACTTTTGTGCCCTTCAAAGCGGAAAACATTCATTTCTAGTTTTCAAACTAAAGTGCAAGAAAAATCGCGATGCTGTAGTTTGGCTATTTACCTTAATCGAGAATTCTATTTTCTTTGACTTACTCCGAATATATGAAAAATTTTAACATAAATACTAGGAGGTTGTTTCTAAGGAATATGATAATATATGTATATACTTGCTAAAGATGAAAGATGATAGAAAAAAAGGCCATTGAAAAGGGGGAGTGGTATTGTACCAAGATGTTAAGGGGCTGCCTGAATTTTCCGGGGTCCAGTGCTGCCCCCATTTGAAATAAATCTATAGAAAGGATACGGAGATTTCATTTAAAAATTTGTCTTGATCAGACCCTAGATAACCCTTCAAACTATTTTATCGTAATCTAGGGTCTGATCAAGCCAAAATTTTAAATGAAATATTTCAAATGGGGGCAGCACTGGACCCGGAAAATTCAGGTAGCCCCAAAGGTTGGCGGAAGATAGAAAAAAACGGAAGAAATTCCACTACAAGTACTTTTAAATTGTGCTGTAAAATTTGATCATGACCATGAAATAAATAACCATAACTGCTAAATGATTGCACCTTGGCGCCAAGGTGATGAAATGCTTGCATATCTGTTTATCGACTCGCTGGTATTTTACTTTCGCACTTTTATGCATTTAAATTTCAGTTCTTTTCCAAGCGAAAAATGCACCTTGTTTACGGATTTACAATATACTTTTTTCAGAAGTCGAGCGCGAAGGGAAAATGCAATTCTTTTATAAATATAGCGATTCTTTATTAAATTTTAATATTCAGTGCTATTCGTCTTCTTTGTTTTCTATGAATATGAGAGTAACTTTTGATGTATGTATTTGTTTGTGCAGCTGATATTATGTCAGCTTAAATATGTGCTACACGAGTATTTCAGTGCACTGTGATTTGAATAGTAAAATGTACATATGCAAAGAAATCGAAGCTTTGGATGTGATAAAATAAACTGTCATTCATCAAAAAAAAAAGTAAAAAAATATACGCACACTTAAAGCCGCAGCAGCAATTTTAGAAAAATATAAAAGTTTAGTACGCGATGCTATCTTTTCTGAAATTTATTGTTGTCGGTCGGCGTGTAATACATTTAGTTCTGAGCCGAAACTTGCGATAACACACGCGTTCGAGGAAAAACCACTACAATGTTTTAGTGTATCTTCCGCTAAAAAGTTAAGCTAAAGCTAGAATGTTTCTTGGGTAAAATTAACCACTGCATGCGCCAAATACTTGGCATTTTCTGGCCTGGGAAGATCTCCAACAAACGCTTGTGGAAAGCCTGCCGGGAATTGCCAACAGACACTATTATATAGGTAGTCCCCCGTGCTTCAGAAGGCACGTATAAGCCGTTGGTCTCGGCTGTCATAATTGTAGAGCAGTCGTCAAGCTATGTCAGATGCCTTAGGCAGCCTGAAAATCTGACACGAGTGTTGGCCACTTACACACAATAAAGAAGTGGTAGTGTTTTTAAATTGTACCTTAGATGTTTCTTAATGACTGTGTTGCAAACCGATATTTTCCTCCAAATTTATTTACACCTTACAGAGTCGAATTGCCTAAATGTAAAAGGAGATATTGCTAATGCGTTTACGAGTAAATATCTCAGTAGCATTTTGTTGCATAAAGTGCACCCACTTAGTTCAGCGTTTACTGGGTCAAACTAATTGTTTTCTTAGAGCGCTACCGCGTTTGCTAGCCTCGACTAAGACCCAATTAGGTGTCAGTTGCTCCGGTGTGCACTAAGTCTTACTAGAACATCTTTCACTTTAAATACTGGTTAGACCGGCTGGTTAGAATCGCAAGGTCAATGTTTCGGATATATTTCGACCGGCCTTTATTACCTTTATGTATAGCAGTTTTAACGAAACCGATGATATTAGCCAAAGAAGTAGTTTTAGAAGCAAGGTAGAGCTCAAAATAATTTACTTGTAGGTAATCTCATATGGATCCATCGAGCTGCTGGGTTCTATCCACATGTGTGTTCGAGGCTTTACCGATATCCTCGGCTTTCTTTCGTTGGGGAGATTTATTTCATTCTTCCTCTTCTCTGAATACATTATTCTTATTTGTAAATAATTACTCTCACCGCTCGCTCGGGATTGAGATCGTGACTTTTTTTTATTTCAATGTTAAGGCGAATGTTATTTACGTGACTTTAGTGAAAAACAGCATTACATTTGTTAAATGTAAGGAGGATAAGAAATACGTTGGAATGTATTCATAAATAATTTTATACTTGGAAAAGTTTTTTTTGTCCGTCATTCACGTCTGAACAGCATATTTTTGCCTACAGATATTTGGAACATCGCAAATTGGCCTAGATAATAACATCGTTTTTTTGAAATATCGCAAATTGGCCTAGATCGTAACATCGACTTTTTTTGAAATATCGCAATGTATCTATACTTTCTACCATCATCATCATTTTAGCCGTATAACGTCCACTTTCTACTATGGTTCTACTCAATTTATAAGAGCTTTATTTAAATACTAATGTCCTATCAAAAATTCCCATAAATGATGTTGATTATATTCAAAGCCGGCGTCAAAAACAAGTAGAAAAGCCGTCACTCAAGTCGAAAGGGCCGGGCCGCTATACTGTCATTATGCGATCGTCTTAGCTGGCATAATTAAAGTCCCATTTAAACGTTATATAATAGGAACAATGCACGGCGATAATATTCTGTAATCGCATTAGAGACAAAGCAAGAGAAACATTAATCTACACAATCGCCAGGTAATCCAGTGACTGGCAGCTTGCTATTAATACAATTTTCCCATACGTTGCCACTACATCTTGTATAAATTCGGTGTACAATGCTGATTCTGTTTCTGACAAATGTCCAATTAAGATAGTAGGCCAGCAATAGAAGCAATACATCATAAATTGATGATGCTCTCTGGAATATAGGGTGGGTACGCGGTGCAGCCGCCGGGGGATTGATGCGCGAATATCTCGAGGCTACGGCAGTCTGCTACGTGTCGTAGACGCGGTTGCTACGCCGTAGCCGCCTACGAGGCTACGACAGCGTACGCGCGGTTCATTGAACACGTGTGTGCACGACCTTATAAAGTTATAGGCATAAAAATAAAATAACTAATCCATAACCTTTAACTAAGACTTGTATTGGTAATTAACATAATATTTGTAAAAGTTAGCAGATTTTTGCTACAAAAGAAGGTAAATTAGAAGTTAATGACTGAGCGTAAATTTTTATATTATCTTTAAGTTGTTACCTCATCAGATGGTTTTTAATATATAATTTGGGAATTCGTTCTATATGATACTTTTTTATATTTGTAATTTATCTTGCCTATCCCCTTAGTTCATGTAAGTTCAAAAATGTTGTCGTTAGATTACGATACATATAAAGATTCTTTTTTTGTATCTGACTTGCATTTCAAGAATTTATTAATTGTAGTTGTAAACAATTAAAACACCTCTATCTTAAGATCTGCATAATAGATTAACTAACTATAGTTAGTCAAATGGACAATAACAATAAGGCGATTTTTTTTGCAAAGACATTTATTAGAATATGAAACAAATAACACCATAATAGACACGGTTAATTATATGAGATATTTCTAAATTTGAACATAAGAAAATGACTGTACGTTGCCAGAATAAAAAAAAAATAATACTGAAACATTAAGTACTCAATTAAGGCAATTACCACCAGCCAAAGCGTGGGTAGAGCTAAATCTAAACCTTGAGAGAAATTGTATCAAGTTTCTTGATATTTTGCACCGTTTAGTCCGTACCATAGTGATATCAAAAAACGACATTTATTTTACTTTTCCACTGTATATTAAATGAAATTACATAACGCGACGAACCGATGGCCATTGTGGCAATAAAGTACTCAGATGGCGACCACATACGCACACAGGTCGTAGCAAGTGGAGGTCCATAGTCTCTGCCTACCCCTGTGGGAAACAAGCGTGATAATATGTATGTATGTATGTACGTACACCTGGGCAAGGGTACAAGAATATGCGGAATGCAGGACGCTTCTAATCGGTTGTTTTGGAAATGCGGAAGGAAGGCTTATGCCCTGGCTTAGGCCCTGCAGTGAATTTTCTGCGACTGAAATGATGCCGATAATTATAAATATGAAAGACAAACGTTATTGTAATCCGGACACCGGATTTTGCTTAGTGCCAACCACAGCCGTGCGGGAGCGTAGGTTCTTATTTGAAAGCGCACAATCTTAAATTATTAGAGGTATACCAAAAGAAATTAATAAACACATTGCTCTCGTATTTTAAAGTCAAATTCTTTTTTAAAATTAACTTTTACTGTCCCACTGCTGGGCAAAGATACAGTGATATTCTCAAATCTTATAATCGTTTTCTTATTATTTGCCCGTCAACTCGATTTTATGACACGATTGGATTCTTCGTCGAAATCTTTGAATTAATTGAAGATAGATTGGCTTTCGATATTGTAAATGAATTTCTCCGAACGACAAGACGGACTTGCGTTTATTGATTCAATGTTATTTGTATAGCTTTATAGTTAAATGGAACGTTACTGATTGAATATTGTTAGCTTTATGTAAACCTAAAATATATTTGAACAGTATTCAATTGATATCGCACATGAGGTATTACGAGTATACATTTGTAAAACACATATGTAGACCTAGATTTGTTAACTAAAACATATAATTTCGTAAATAGTCATACTAGAGTATCAGTATCGTCGTTTACGGTGAAGACAGAGCCCAATGGCTACCAATATTAAATGTTGAGAAATCGGTGAGAGGTTGCAATTGTTATATGTCGCAGTATAATTATATCCCTAGGGCTATAGTTGTGTTCCGTAACATAGTTATAAGAACGGATTCATTACTATTTTACTAAGAATATAACTATAATACCGCTCTAGTTTAGTGATTTGATTATATTACTTGATTCATTTTAATGAAATAATTATTCTGCCCACACAGTTATTCTGGTCATAAAAAAATAACTTTGACTTATCTTCTCTTCTACCATAACAATTGCTCCGGGATGTCATAAAAAATAACTTGAACTTAACTTCCCTTCTGCCATAACAGTTGCACCTCCTGGTACGAGGGGGGTTAAATAAAATTTCACGTAGGTTCCATTTTAAGGATAGGTACTTATAAAAAAATATTTAAAAAGTTCAAACGTCTCCGCGCGTTTTAGTGGTATCAAGGGTTTCGTGGGATAACCCCACGTGGCGACCTCTACGGCCACTATGAGGAACTACAATCAAGAGACAACCGACAATATAGTTCACAAGAAGCATATGAGATGGCGCCAGCAGTATCCTACATCTTGATCTCAGAGTTCGCCCGATTCGCTGCATATATACAACTTCCGACGATACACCGTCGGAGCCGCGGTTCCCCAGGCGCAACAATATGCCTGGCGGGAAGATCTTCCCTTTGTGGCGGTCGAGCATATCACCTCGCTCCTGCTACACCCCCTAATTCCCTTGTTTGGCAAAGGTCTCTCCCATCTTTGTCCACTTATCTCTTTCGGCTCGACCAGCCCTTTTTGGAATGCGTCGATCAAGATTGTCTCGCCAGCGCTTTTAGGCCTACCCGGGCGACGGTAACCATCTTTAGGCAACTACTACGTTGCGATTCTGGCTCATCTCTCGCCCCCGCTCACCCCCAATAATTTATTTGATTCTTATCATACTCCATACATTTTAGGTTAGAATAAAATAAATGTCCTAATCCGCTAGTTTCGGCATTTAAGATAGCTATAGGTTAGATTAAGATAAGATAGATTAGATTAAGGGGCTATAGCACTTCCCCTTGCGACACTATACTAAAGCCAACCCTTTACCGAAAAGGTGCGCCTGTCAGAAGCATTTAGTGCTTTGTAATTCTAAATGGCCCGCGTCTTGTCAATACAAGTTGATTTTGTGAGTTGATTTAGTCAGATAATTATATTACTAGATTGCAACCGTATAATAATTATATTCCTATTATGATAGTAACGAACCGCTATCGTATAACAATGTTACAGAAAATAGTTATATCGCTAGGGGCCAAACTATGTTACGGCTTTATTTAACTTACTGCGACATATATAACAAAAGCGTTTCTTAGTTGTGTATTAATACGAGTACCTCACGTATATATTCCAATCTTAAAGCATATTTACTAACGAATGTATTGTTATGCACTAAAACACTAGCACATATTTTAGTGCTGTCTATATCTATGTGGACTATGATCACGTGCATAATATTTTATCCTAAAGATACCAATACTATGTTATACATGTATATATACCAATACGATCGGTCATTCAAGTAAAACATTTCGATAAACCACTACTCGGAGTTGGAATTGAGGAAAATTGGTTCGCTTCGCATCCCTTAGCGGCAATAGTCAGAAAACGTATTTATCTTATCTACATAACACGTGCCTGCAGGCTTATGACTATATACAGGGTGTTTTTAATGTCAACTGGAGGAAAAGGTATTTACATATTGTACTTAACTTTGCCTTTATTACTTCTGAGTGAATGAATGAGATTACATACATAGATTTTAGAAGAATTTCCATTTTTAGGGAGTATTCAATTGCATTAACTTTGAATTACATATATAATTTTGAGTCATCACTCACTAATTGATGAAATTAGTTTAAAGCAAGTTAATCTAGTAGAAAAAGTATATATCTACGAAAATGGACGTCTGCAGTTATGTTTATTTTGAAAATAAAAGACTTTGATCTTTTGCTACATATACTATCACGTCTTTATACCAAACGGGGTAGGCAGAGCTAGGGCCGAAAGACCCAAAGGTCTTTTGCAAATTGGAATATTTAGATTTTTTTCTGTAGCCCCTTTAGGTAAGGTTCACCTTGTTCGATTACCACCCTGTGTATAGGGAAAACAAGATAAATTACTTCAGAAAACCCCAACACAATTACCTATGATGACTGTAAGTCCCAGTAGAACGGATTGTCGATAAGAAATCCTTACGATGTATGACAAATATTAAAATGAAAGAACGAATATATAGAATTAGAATACTTAACATAGTTATTTATAGAAGTTGAAAAGATTTTCCTTATATATGAGTACTATCTGCTTGCTTATTACTTTTTCATATTTGACGAAAACTAAAAATACCTACGTTTTTTATGGTTAGATACTTCGAATACTTAATAATTGACAATTTTGTTCTTGATTTTTTGTGTCGACGTAAAATCTGTTTCTTATAACTAAGTTTAGCGCCGTTCCCAAGGCGATAATGCAGAAGAACCGACAAGAAACTGCACTGTAGCATTTTACAGCTCCAACGACGTTTAATACAGGGCCAGATTTAGGGTAGGGCAACCGACGCTACAGCCCGGGGCCTCCACAATAGTAGGGCCCCCACAATAGACTTCGAAAAAATCTTTTAGATTCCGACTAGTTAGCACTAGTAAACAACTTTTCCTTTGATTTTTTTCGCTGTTTTACCTCTACCTATAGTACTTTTTATAAACATGATTATGTTGTTCTTAACTATTAACAACAATCATTGATCTATATTGTTCACTCCAATCAGACCATCAGTAAAATATTACATGCCTCGGCCCTAATACAGGGGGCCTCCACTCCTTGTTGCCTCGAGGCCTCCAGACCTCCAAATCCGACCCTGCTTATAATTTAATTCAACTTAAAACAAGATATACCTATGGACATTGTCATGTTAATTATGATATGACTCTGTACATGTATCTTGTAGTTGCAGATAATCTCGTTTAGCAAAATTAAATATAATGTCAACTCACAAAATTAATTTATATAAGTTATCATACTAAAGAAGTAAAGTCTGAAATAAAAGTGTGGATGTCACACTAACAAAATAATGCGTGTATACGTTTAATTATTCGCACTTGTGAATAATGTACACTTACTACAATATCTACTCTAGTGATTGACCATATCCCGCGGGATAACGTGGTCGTAGTGGAAGGTCTAATGCACAATACAGAGTAATTAATTCCATCACGTAGGTACTATAGAGTAGGTACCCTACACCCTTATTCTAATAAGATGCGTTGCTGGGGAAAGGTGCCGATTTACTAGATTTTTTACGTATATTTGACCGCGTTGTTATATTTGTGGTAGTTCAACTTCATATTTATTTACAAGAACAAATACTCATCTTTTAATCTATCTGAACTAAAGCTTTAAACATACTTCTTCTTTTAAAAATGTTTTATATCCTTTTCATATAAATTCTTTAGAATGCCTCTAATTTTCCGTTTTTGTTTGTTATAAATATCATATTATAAAATGAGTCAGTAAAAAAAAAAATTAAAGAAAGTCTTTTAAATTTTTTAAAATAATAGTACACAAAACATGCACGTCGTTATTTAATTACTGAATCGGACATTTCTCTTGACATCAGTGCAAAAGGAAAGTGTTAAGAAACTTACAATGTTTCCTCTAATGTGGTTCCTGAGCTTAGTGAGTCTTCTGATGGTGGATATTGGAACTGGAGCGATTCAGCAGAAAGGTAAGAAATCTTTGAACAGAAGTTGCTACGAGTATAGTTACTAAGAACCATCACTTTTAATAGTCGTACTTCTTGTACGTCGAAGGTCAAAAACTCACTTACTTACACCTGACTACCTACCTAACCACGAGTACGAAAGATTTTCCTTTACCACGCCTGTATTGTTAGGAAGTTAGTTGACAAAATAAAAACAATTAAATAGGTACAAAATAATAGCATATCATTGATTATTTAAATTATTTAGCTTTTTTAAAGTAACTTTATAATCATATTTTGCTAACTATTATCATCTATATACATACATTTATTCATATCAAATACGAGTATAATTAGGTAGGTTAAGGTTGCGGCGCGTAAACAGTAAACAGTAGTTCATAAAATAGTTTGAAGGGTTATCTAGGGTGTGATCAAGACAAAATTTGAAATGAAATCTCCGTTTCCTTTCAATAGATTTATTTCAAATGGGGGCAGCACTGGACCCCGCAAAATTCAGGTAGCCCCTTAATGGATTAATATTTATTTTTCCAAAGTTCAGATACATCTCAGCAAACGCAGCGAAGAGGAAATATCCTAGTTTATTAGAAAAGCTGTTCTTTAAATATGTTACGTCTTCAAAGACATGAATTAAATTCAGCACTCAACTAGATAGGGCGTTCAGTAACAAAATAAAAAAGTCACAAATGAGATAAAATCAAAATATGTTAAGCTTTAGTTGATATTAATAAGAATTTTTAATAATCTTTTGTTTTTTGTTTTGTTCATATATTTATTATATTTTTATTAAAAAAATTGATCTATTGCGCCGGCTCTGAAAACTGTATCTCTGGTAACCTTGTCACGAAACTTCAACAGCAGCGTGACAACATTTCGTCAGGATTGGTAAACCATTTGAATTTGATATTGCTACTGCAGATGGCCGTATTTAACAAACCTTTATTTCGTTTCACCTGTCCCGTTGTCTGTCTGTCTGTCTGTCTGTAAACAAATCTTGCAAGTTACATTTTACTCACTTTCTGGTTTCCAATTAATATGAAATTTTAAATACTTGTGTAAATCAGATGAAAATGCAATATTATTGTGATAAAAAGCTGATTTGATGATGGAGCCGAAAGGTAGCCATAGGAACTCTGTAATAAAATGACGCATCCCCATCGAGTTTTGTTAAGTACTTAGGTCTCACAATAAAAAATTGTACGTAAAAAAAGTTTTTTTTTTCAACAACTTACGGTGACCACTTACCATGACGTGGGCTGTATTTGGTGTATCTCTCTCTCATCCAAGCGTTTTCCCAGTTGCGTTCTCAGCTGCAAGGCTGACAAGCCCTTTCCGACTTTTTCTTCTCCACTTTGCACAGTCTTGAGCATCCTTGGTTGTAAGACGATTAGCACGCATATCATGCTTGACGACGTCTAGCCAGCACTTCTTGGGTCTACCACGCCTACGCCTATCCGCCCCGGCGGAGGCGGCATGGCTATACATTCGTTTCCCACGTAACTTGCCGGCTTTCGTAGGACGTGACCGTACCAGCGTAGGTGACTTTCTTACAGTTTGTCTGATATGTCACGGACATGAAGGCTGCCGCGGATGCGGGTGTTTCTCACACGATCTCTCCGTGACACTCCGCATATCCAACGTAGCATTTGCATCTCCGTGACACGCAATTCCTGCTTGTGCCGCTCAAGCAAAGGCCACGCTTCACTTCCATATAAAAGGACATCCCATGTATTTGGTGTTTAACTTTTATGTTATTTAGACTAATTTTTTTTATATTATAACTATCATTATAGTTATCAAACTATCAATCTTTTGTAATTAGACCACTGTGGACAATTAGACAGGTTTGCGACGCCACAATAGCCTTATTAATATAGTTCTGCAGTCTTGTTGAATTTGTATATACTCGTACAATAAGGCAAACAAACACACAGCCCACGCACGGTAAGTGGTCACCGTAAAATAGATAAACCATGATTAGTTATCCTTCTGTTGCCTCTATTTATTTCGCCGTTGAGTTTCGTTTCGCGCACAGATAAAATAAACGTTATATCCACTGATACATATTCTACGACTTGGCTATAAAAGGAACCGTATACTTGAATTGAAGCTTTTTGTTTACTTAAATGTCATCTACTAAACTAATGCACTTATGTAAAGTTTTACTACATGGACTATAACTAAACCGTACTGTCTTGATTTTATTTGGATATTTATTTATAAAATAAATATTGAAATATTTTCTAATTATATATAAATGTTGCCATGGTCCCTCACTTTATTTATCAAATGAAAACTAACCTTACATTAAATTACCTATTTTATTTATAATTTTCATTGCACCATGGTTACTTTTGACGTACCTACATTTTTTTCCATTCATCAGTTGTCTGGAGGAGATCACTATGCGAGAAGACCACCCATTGTACATATGTATTTATATTTTTTATTATTGTTTAAATTATAATATTAATTTAAAGATTTTAAACAATTTATGTTCCCAATTGTAACTCTTTTTCATTTTTGTATTGGTGCAAAGAAGAGCTTTTCATTTATTCAAAACTAGCTGTCACCCGCGGCTTCGTCCGCGTAGAAGTCGAAAATGGTTCTAATAGGATCTTTAATTGGTTTTACATTATAAATTGTGTTATAATATCCCGTTCCCGATCCCGTTCTCGTTCCCGTTCCCGTTCACATTCCCGTTCCCGTTCCCGATCCCGTTCCCGTTCCCGTTCCCGTTCCCGTTCCCGTTCCCGTTCCCGTTCCCGTTCCCGTTCCCGTTCCCGTTCCCGTTCCCGTTCCCGTTCCCGTTCCCGTTCCCGTTCCCGTTCCCGTTCCCGTTCCCGTTCCCGTTCCCGTTCCCGTTCCCGTTCCCGTTCCCGTTCCCGTTCCCGTTCCCGTTCCCGTTCCCGTTCCCGTTCCCGTTCCCGTTCCCGTTCCCGTTTCCGTTCCCGTCCATTTGCTAGAACAAAAGAGAACAAATGATCTATTTGTCTCAATTTTTGTGTCTCTCACTCAAAAAATTATGAAATGTCATAATAATATAAATTCGCAACTCCTAATGCACCCCATGGGATGCAATTTTTAAAATCTAATTACTGTATTATTATTTTTTACTAATTCAAAAATGTCATGTCTCGCTTCAAAAATGACGAAGATTCATATAAACTTGCAAACCCTATTTCATCTATATAGGGATGTAATTGTCAAAATCTAATAAATGCATTATTATTTTTTACTAATAATTATAATAAATTAGAAATTTCATGTGTCTCACATTAAAAATTACGAAGTTCCATACAAACTGGCAACCCCTATTTCACCCCTTTAGGGATGGAATTTCCAGAAATCCTTTCTTAGCGGACGTCTCCTAGTTACAATCTACATATTGCCAAATTTCATCTTCATTAGCTAAGTAGTTTTCGAGATTTCGTGATGAGTGAGTGAGTGATTTTCGCTTTTATATATATAGATAGATGAAACTTTAATGGCATAATTGGTATGTATTGTTGAAGATAAGACGAAAAAAATTAAACCGGCCAAGTGCGTGTCAGGACACGCGCAATATAGAGTTCCGTGGTGTACAATGCCCACTTTGAGTTCACACCACTAAAACGTCTAAATACTAATTGTTTATTGAACTTGTATGAACTTTTCCTTTTCCGAGTACATTTTAGAAGTTGTTCGCCTATAGCTTTTAATTTGTAAACCCTACTTAGCTCTGATAGTTTTCCTCTAAACTTCGTTATATGTACTACTACTATGCATTTTTTTACATGTCCATTTATTACCGTTTAATAGATCGAGGGGGGGGGGGGGATACTTGACTCTTACAAAAATTTGCAATATAAAACCAAATATTTCAGAAACGGCTCCCTAAATCGAAAAATGATGTATACAACCTCACAATATTTTTGATAGACCTACTCAACGGTGCACCACGCAATGGGTTGGTCGAGAAAAAAATTGACTCCAACTTTACTTGTATGGGAGGGATTTTTTATTTTAACTTTTATTTTACCACTTTTTTGGCATAATTAATATACCAAATGACAGCTTTCTAGTACTTATAGTCTTTGAGTAAAACCGCGGACGGACAGACAGACAGACAGACATGGCGAAACTATATGGGTTCCTTGTTTACTACGAAACCCTAAAACACTAAAGTATTTTGTAAAAGAATACGAACTTAAAATAATTTCTTGTAGCAGTCTACGGCGAAGCATCTCGTAGACGCTACGGAAAAGCTAGATCACGTGCGAAACGGAGATGAATGGCCTCCACTTATCGAAGAATGGCCAAAAAATAGTAGTGGTAAGTCTACGCCGCATAATATATGTCTGTATGTGTTATGTAAGAATGTAACTCACTCATACACAGATAAATGTTGTCGTGTTACCCCAAAACGGAGCTAATTAATAAACACTCGTATAGTAGTCCCCGCGAGTTATGCATACTCGTTAAATTTTCATGCCAATGATATTCAAACAGTAATTGTACTCGCGAATGTGGGACAATTTCCCACCGCGACGCGTGGTTTTGAAAATACAACAGTATATTTACAATAGGCATATGTGTACTATTTTACTCGATGATAAAGAGAGTATGAATTATTGCAATTGAGATTGTAAAACATATAATATCGATGGGCATCATTGGAAGTGTAAATCGTTACATTCACAATACACAATTAAAGATTCAGATTGTGTAGTTTCATTCAGTTTTATTATGGATCTACCGAAATGCTTGAAAACCGACAGACGAGCGACCGTATGCCCGCGACATCTGTCGGCCGATGTTTGTCGCCCAACGGTCGCTGATTGTCGCGCGATCGTCGGCCACAATTTTTGACAGTTTGACATGTGTCACCAGACCGTCGGCGACCGTCGCCAACAGGTGTCGCGGGCATACTGTCGCTCGTCTGATAGAGCCTTTAATCCAGCAATTTATTTATAATAATCGTGTGTAAAATACACTTTTAAAAAGATTCCAAGTAGCGCTAGTTTACTTACCATTCGGCCCGAAAAAGCTTTAGGACTAAGTTTGTAAGAATTTACACGTTGCATTCGTTGAAAGAACTTTGATGGACTTGCAGTAAAACTTTTCTATCCGAATAGCTCACCAACTTTAGAAGCGAGTTAATTTGATAGTAGAGGTAATAACTTGACAAGTTTTAACGTATTTACTTGAAAGGTCGTCCAAGGAGTATAAAATATCATCGCCAAAGTTTAGAAAGGCGCACGTTTTAAAGTTAAGATTACATAAACGGACATGTACAATAACTGGTACAATTACGATTACAGACTATTTAGTAAACATACTTGTAATATTATGATAGTTCACTATCATAAACTAAAACTGATGCCAAAGCATTACTCGTTGCAGATTTATTTTCGAACTCGAAATTTTAAAATCTGAATTAATTTCGTTATCATGAATCAAAATATATTTAATTATATAACAAATATAACCTTGAATCGTGAACATATGATAAATATTTGGATACAGATATTCTACATTTAAGTACTTGAAATCTTTGAGCATTTGTAAGCATAATGTTGTTTTGTTTAATTTACTTAAATTAATTACAAACTTAACACCCTTACCCATTCAAACACTTCTAAGCACATAATGAAAGGCGAACTTTACATTGAATTTAAACCCAAGAGGAAATGTGTAGCTTCGTACAGTCACAACGAAATTTTGGATATCCGTCAGAATAAATTATTTATATAGTTTTAAATACATAATAAAATCATGCACGAAACATCCGAGCATTAATTGATATTTGGCTACTATAATATTTTACGAAATGCAAGAAAATCAACATCTAAAAACTTTTCTGAATTAAGATCAAACAAACTTAATTCACCATTTCACAACTTTAGATAGGAAAAACAAAAAAAAAATTTTAACATTTTTTGTAATATTAATTTAAATCTTTCTAAATCGAATCACTTTTGAGAATACAAATTGTAGAATAAAAGATGAATTAAAATAAACATGATAAATATTAAATATAGTGAATCTCAAAAAAAGTTTTACCTCTCAAGAAATTAGTATTGCTGCTAGAACTTCTGCGCGGATAGCAGCTGGTTTGTTCCAATTTTTTACCCAGACTAGCAATATTGTTCTAGAAGAAAAAGAAATTGGAAAAAACTTGCTGCTTCTATTGCCGCCCAGATCGTAAAAGCCAAGCAAGGGGTTGCGCGAAATGCAAATCATGTTAATAGTCCATGCGACTACCATGACTATTTTTAATTCTATTTTCCATCCTCTCGCACACCATCCTCATCCTGCGGCCCTGGGGGGTTGCTCCATAAAATAATACATTATACGTACGATAGTGACGTCTTATTTTTATGTCAAACCAAGTAAGATTTTATCATCACACGTTAGTGCTGATTGTTGCTTGACACTGAAAAGTGGATACATATTAACGTCTGTCTTGCGTACCGCTTTTTGAGTAACGCCCCTGGACTCTAAGTATTAGGGATGAGGACATAGTAAAAATATATTACCTTTTCTAGTCTTTCAACTAGATTATCCAAAAGTAATGTGAACATTTCAACTGTCTAGCTATCACGGTTCATGAGATACAGCCTGGTGACAGACAGACGGACGGACGGACGGACAACGGAGTCTTAGTAATAGGGTCCCGTTTTTACTCTTTGAAGGATAGAAGTCTGTATCATAATTACATACAATAAGCTCTGCAACGAACACTCACAGACAAGTATCACAACAAACAGCTCAGCGTTTGTACGACCCGCGACTTGAGAGTTGCACAGGAAACTTTCAATACGACTTTCCAACTAACTACTAATAAGCTTAGTACAAGTTTTAATTGTAGATTTATAAACGATTTGTGTACGATGCATATATGTTTCATTTAAATATTATCCTCAAATCAATATTGTTATAGGAAACAGACATTAAGTTTGATTTGGGTCTATTTGCTTTCAGTTCCAAACTTAAAAGTAACTTGCGCTGCATTAAAGTAAGATTAAATGCGATGTATGTATTAGCACAATACATTTATTTACAGGCACCTACTTATTTAAATCATGTCGTGTATATCTAATATCTACGGAGGTAGTTACGAATAGACTAAAAGGTCCCGACTAGCGACGCAGCCGCCTAGCCGGTTGCAAGGAAGTGGTCCCCTTAAGTGTTTCAGCCCACGAGCGCACTCTGCATTTTATTATCTTTTTTCTTTGAAGTAAAGAGAACGGTGTTGAATTGAGAAAGGCCGCCTTTGTGCAACGTGATATTTTCAAGTCTGACATGGACAGTTTTTTACACACATACCCTAAGCAAATAGCAAATGATGTTTTTATACAAGGCTATCGAGTGTAATAGAAAATACAATAGGCTATTTGACTTAGTTTGTTTTTGGACAATATTTTATACGAATAACACTAACAAGAAGCCGTTACCCGAAAGAGAAAATAGAAAGTTAATTGGTTATTAAATGAGGCAGCATTTATCATTTTAAATATAAGAATGGGAACGTAGTGTTCGTGTGTGTGGTGGTGGATTTCGCTATCTCTTTCGTAAGCGTGACACTTTATGACAGTGACGTCACATGGGTGTATGTGCATCCTTTTTCTGTTATTTGACAGTTTCCCCTTCCACCGGATTTGAAAGGCTTATAACTAGCTTATTTTTGAGCGGAGTAAAATTATTATTTATGGTTTCCGTTTCGTATTATGTTACTTTTTGATATGAATAAGAAAAAATCGAGTCAAATACCGAATTGTATAATTTAATACAAATACATTATTACGTTTATATTTCTGACGGGGCAGACAGAGCCTAGGGCTACAAGACCCAAGAGCCACTTTTAGCGTGATAGTGGGCGTGAAGATGGAAAAGTGGAATCAAAATAGTGGTTGGTAGCTAACCGCATCGCCTAATAACGTGTTTCAGATTCTCGTTCATTCCCTCGATCGGCTTTTATGATCTGCGAGAGAAGAGATTCTCTTGCCGCGCAGATCGTAAAAGCCGATCCGAGATATTATCTGACCCGTGTTTCTAACTATACTTGCGAAAGATGTCCCTTTGCGATTCAAAACAAAACCTTATTAAAGATTATATATAAGGAGTTATAGATCCTTATTTGTTATTTTGGTTAAAATCTCTTTTAAATATACTATGATAAGATTAAATTTTATCAAAATTTTGTAAGAGGATTATTTGTTTAAGTAGCCTGATGTTGTTTATTTTCGATGACTAAAACGAGCTTAGAAGAGAAATCTTCTTTCTAACAATTAAAATAACATCGCATTGGATGGATTCAAATCGTCCTTTAATAAGACCAAGTTTTCGTAACAGCCTTCAAAAGTATATAGCGAGTTGGGACATATTTTTATAATAAAATGGAATCCCAAGTTAAATATCTCTTAATGCTGTTATTAATTCAAAATTAAATTATGTAATAGAAGAAAAAAAAGAAATATTTGGATAATCAAATAGATAATACTTAGCAAAATAATGTATGACAATAGTATCCGTTTTAATTATCAGTGTTGAGTTTATTTCAATGATTATTTAGTTTAATTAAGCATTCATTTTTGTTACTAATGTACTACAAAATACAATACAATACCAGTGCTCTTTATTGTACCATACCAAAAAGAAAACAAAAAAACTATTATATGTAATACTATTGTAAGAGGATTATTTGTTTAAGTAGCCTGATGTTGTTTTTTTTAAATGTATATATATATTTTTAAATAATAATAATATTATATATACACACACACACACACATATATATATATATATATATATATACACATATGTACTCAAGCCGTACCTGACGCAAAGTAAGACAGTTGGCAGTGGCTTGCAGGCACTCGGCGAACATCCGAAAATACGCGTGGGATCCAGACTACAACTTTTGCAATAATAACCTCGCTTCACTTTATTATCTGCTAGATTTCGTAGGCAGATGACACTGAGTGTCATCACAATAACAATCCCTGTAACTTCATGAACAATTCCAACTTTGTTTAGATTGGTTGAGTCTATCTAACCCTAGCGCGGTGACACTCGGCGGAAAATAAAAGCAGACGTGAACTGATCTTTACCGTCCGGTCATCCTTTTATATTTAGTTGATCTAAATATATTTAGATGGATTTTAGAACAGTTATAGTTAAGAGTGATTGCATTTAGCAAACTCCATGCAGCGATATAAATAAATAATACGGACATCACACAGATTAAGCTAGCCCCAAAGTAAATGTGTTTTGGGATACTAACTCAACGATACTATATTTTTAGCAAATACATATATAGATAAACATCCAAGACCCAGGTAAATGTGAAAAAGATCATTTTTCATCTTGACCTTACCGAGGATCAAACCCGGGACCTCCAATGTGACAGCCTGGTATGATGACCATTAGGCCTCCGAGGACGAGAGTTAAAATAAATATGGTGAAGTTTATTTCCACTGAAATACAAAAAATCGATGTCAAGTTTTCCTTAAGTTTATTACAAAACAAGAAGAGTATAATAGAGAATATAAACAACCCTATCTATATCCTTTAGACATTTCGTAGCATAGAAGTAAAGTTTTAGACCAATAATTTCATCTCACGATTCTAGCTCTTCCGTAGCGGCTACGAGCGTCTATGAGATCCGCTACGCCCAAGACAACTTCAAGAAAATGGTCGATACAGCTTATTACTTGTGTGAAAAGTAAGGTGTCTAAGGAGTGAAGCAAAATACTTAAACTCAATTCTTGCCTTAAACAGAAAATCGAAGTATAGATTATTTATTTTTATTTGTCTACAGATACTGAAGTGCGGCGATGCTTGTTATGTCAAGCAAGCAACACGACTTCTTGCGAACAGCCAGCCAGCATGACAGTCGTCGAGTGTCCCGGGCAGCAGGGTTGTGCCACAGTCGCCGTTGCACCCAGTAAGTTCATTTTCTTCACAGGAATGACCTAATCATTTTGTACTATTATTTTGAACTATTTTTTATTGGCTCGGAAAGCGACGATATCACACTAATCTATCACGACACGGAATATTAGTGTATTGTGAGCGTAAAAAAAAGAATTATAGCAAAATTCGTGTAAAGATATTTATGTTTTGATGTATATAGCTACATCTACAATAATAGCCTATATAAAAATACACAAAAAGTCTATCTAACAAGCTAAGTTCTAATCTCGGAACCATAATATATTTTGTCGTAACTTGAGATAAGTAATCTTGTCAATCATATAATAAGTATGAAGGCAAATTAAGTCAGATAAATGTGTTGTGTCCCTCTTAAATATTTACTGTATTATTTTGAGATTCTTAGCTCGCCGAACTTTTGATTTTAGTTCAATAGATGCGAAAATGAATAAAAAAAGAAATCACTTCTTATAGGTTATATGACCTCACATTTATTAGCTAGCAGCTTGATATGGTGGGACGATATGCTGCCTTATAATTCACACGGATATCTGTGAAATTACTCTGCGCCGCTGAAGCCCGGACGTTTTAGTTTATTAATCAAATTTATAATGACGAGATGCGAACGTGCCTCGATTCCGAGTGCTCGTGTTAGTGAAACGAACCCTCATAAGGAGTACTACATTACTGTTTATTTTCAGCGCTATTAAAACTGACAGTAACTTCATTACAGCTTTTGCTACATTGCATTTCATAATTCTATATCAATGATAGAGACTAAATGATATCCGAAAAAATAAGATAAATAATCTACCTTACCTGCTATAACATTCTAGTATATATAAATTAAACTAAGTTGCCTAAGAGAAGCCTTTAGAAATTTCTCAAAAGTATTTTGAGAGTACTTTGCAAATTGTTTCAAATTTAATTTTTCATCGCTATTTATAAAACAAAAGTAAAACAAGTACGTTGTTAAAGAGACTGGCGCTTTAAGTTAAAAAGAGTGCGTAGAAACAAGTTTGGTCACTTGAGAACTTGCGTTAAACTACGTAAATTAAATAATATTTCACACGGCAAAATTTAAGTCCTTCGTTCACAAGCGTTTGTAAAATGTAGTTTTGCTAATTTAAGCAGTGGTCAAAAATGAGGTTTTATTTTTGCAGATTTCACGTCGTCGCTGCAATGCGCGGGTGCGGGTACGGGGGCGGCGGGGGCGGCGGGCCAGCCTCCGTGCTCGCTAAAGTATTCACAAGCGCTCGAGCTGACCTGCGTCTGCAGCGGACACCTCTGCAACGCGCCATTCTCACGCCAACTAACAAACGACCTGCTAAATTTCTCCTCCACACTCCCCAACAAAACTGCTGACCTCACACAAACTTTCTTTGAAATTTACTCGTCTGCTAACTTTACCGCTGAACTTTATAAAACGATAACCGTTGCACAAGTAACAACTACAAAGGCGCCGGAGCATCATTTGAATATTTCTACGGTTAGTACTACTACCGTCAGTGCCAAGACGACAGTCGCCCATCATGAACTTAATGATGTAGCTCCTAGAGCTGAGCCATTGAAGCAAGAGGCTACAGCTCCGTCTGATGATGATGAGGATGAGAGCGAAGGCAGCGGGGCTTATGAAGATAGTGGCAGGTCTCAGAGGCATCCGGCATCTGCTCCCGCCGCGCCTAGCTCCTTCCTTCCGGCGGACGAAAATAAATCACCACCACTGTTCACACAACTATTCTTGTCAACACCTTTTCTTATGTATTTCATAGTGTAGATTTTACAGCGAAATTCCATTTAGGTTCATATTAGCTTAACTAAAAAAATAAGTAAATAAAATACATTCAAAATAAATAAGTACCCAGAGAATTTAAAGTAATGGTAGTGTTTACCTGTCGGGAACAAATAAGAACTTTTTGTAATTCTTTTAAATTTAGGAACCTTTAGTGTTTTTAAATCTATGTAAAACATAGTTGTATAAACATTCTAGTATGGAATGTCAGTGACAAATCTAAATTATTGACAACTAAAATTGAAGTACCGTAGTATCCTAATTAGGTAGTTATTTATGTATTTATATCACCTGGTAGCCCAGGTAATTTGAAAATAATGGATTTAAAAATTTGTCCCACCATTTAGTAAAACTTAATTAATCAAGAAACCTTAAATCCCTGAGCTCAAATTTTCTCGGAAAACGTAAAAAAATAACAAAAGGGACTAGGAATACCTATGAGGTAAAAGTAAGAATTTATCATTGGGTACATTTCAGGGATGTTACGAATGTCAATTTTTCTACATTTGCGAATGCGAATGCGAATACGAGTGTTTTTGCTGCGAATGTGCGAATGCGAATGCGAATGCGACTGTAGACATCAAGTATTTACAAAAAAACATACATTTGAAATAATAATCAATAATTTTTATTATTTAGGTGTAAATAATCGAAAACTTCACTTTTCTTTCCCTGTGCTAAAAAAAAACACCTAATTATCCCAAAATAGTTAAAAAAACTATTTGTTTACCTAATAAGCAATCACAGCAGACTGCAACTAAAACAAAACAAACCAAATAATCACAAAAAATTCACGTGAAATAAACGCTTCCTATTGTTCGAAATAATTACGTTATGCGCGAATCATCGAAAAGCAGAGTTGCGGCGCGGTGGCGCGTCCGCGCGGCCTATAGGCATGTCATGCACCCGCACACATTCGCATTTGCATAATATTCACATTGGTTGATGCAAATGTCTATGCGAATGTTTAAAGCGATGCGAACCATTCGCATATGCGAAAGCGAATATTCGTAAGTTTCGTAACATCCCTAGTACATTTACGTGCACTGAAGTGTAGACTTTATAGGTAGAGTGTGTTGGCATTGTACAATATAAACACAATACCAGCTCTCAGGGATCAAGGCGTGACGTACGTGGAAAAACTCCTTTGCTTTGTGTTGGGTGTCCTAAATATGCCGCTCCATGAGTATAATGCTAACAGGCGCTCTAGGCTAGGCTAATGAACTAGGCGAAAGAGGGATTTGACTAAAAGCCGGACGATGATGCTTTGTATTGGTGACGATTTCACGGATTGTTATAGTTTGCGTGCCAAATGTGTAAGCTTAACATTGTTATAAAATAATTCGGGTTTTTTTACCAACATATGTAAAACAAAAAATAGGAGGTTAACAATTTGGTTGTATGTTTTTTTTTAAAACCGATCTGAGTAAAAATATTTTTTAAACAGTTTATACACTTTAGTTGTAATGTTTTAAAAGCAAAATAGAAATATATATATATTTATTTATTTATTTATACGAGTATATATATATATATATATATCATCTTAGTAAAAATTGTTGCGTATTTAGCTTTTCTGTGTCTTTCATGGGTGACGAAGTCGGTTTTCTTAATCTGAAAAAATATTTTGTTCATGAATGATTAAAATCATGAGAGTATTATTACAGCTTGATTAATAGTTAGAGCAGGTCGCTAGTGTTCAGACTTATATTCACTACGCCTGAATTATTTTATTGATGTTGGAAATAGGTCTCTATATATGAGACTCTTCAAAGGGCAATTACTGCTCAATTTTAGGGCTAGTGCCATTATATTATTGATAAATTAACTAGCTAGGAAAACATGACGATAAAAAATCTTCGTGATGTAATAAAAAACAATATGTTTTGTCTTACTTAAATACCAAAAATCTAGTTACATATGTAACCGCCTGAATTTAAGATAACTGCCACAATTATATTACTTTAACTTTTTAATTAAGAGTTCGTAACATCTCTGCATGTATTGTACCACCACAAATAGATAATTTAAAATGCACTATCAACTTTCAAACATCTAGAAGGTAATGTTTACACACATCATTCAAAAGTAAATATTTTTTAAGAATATTTAAGCAAATTACATAGATAGTCCATAGAATTAGTTTCGATTCACTCATGAAGATCGTAGATATAATCTTATAGGTATAGTGTCAATTATATGATTGGAATGTCCGCATCGGGGATATGTTTGAACGAAATGTTGTTGTGATCTATTAAATGAATTACAGTAAACTTAGCGTTTTATTCATTCGCTTTGTAATAAGACAAGGTGAAATAAATTCATAATTGATTAAAAGAGTCTCGCGTAAATAGTCGAAAAGGCCGACCGGGTTTTTGATAGATTGCGCGTAATTTCAGCGTCGTATAATCTGTTGGTTTGTCGCGACATCCTTAGGTAAGTACTTATACTTAAAGTTTATTTCTGCAGACGCGGTGGAACAAACAACGATAAAATCATCCAATTAACTTCCCTCGCGGGTATGTACTCGCAGTTATTAGAAAATCAATTTTCGTTATTGCCCTTGTTCTGCGATATCTTTGATGGTACAGGGGTTTCAAAGGATTTTTGGGGCTTCATTAAATGTTCACAGTATGAAGTTACAATTTACGTGCAAAAAATAATATAGGTACTCAATTAAGTTCAATGTCTGTAAGCTTACCTTG
Source organism: Acrobasis suavella (assembly GCA_943193695.1). Taxonomy (NCBI): domain Eukaryota; kingdom Metazoa; phylum Arthropoda; class Insecta; order Lepidoptera; family Pyralidae; genus Acrobasis; species Acrobasis suavella. The sequence continues at coordinate 41,722,763 of OW971928.1, forward strand.
GATATCATACAAGTATACTTTGATACATTTTTACTAGCTGTTGCCCGCGACTTCGTCAGCGTGGACTTAAGTTTATGAGAATGGCTGATGCTCATTATGAAATATTAATTTGCCCAGAACCGCATTTAAATTTAAAATTTTTGAACAGCGTTATCATCTATCGGTGGCCAAAAAAAAAAACTAATTTTTAAGAACACTCCGAAACCATAGAAATTGTAAATATATTAGGACTTCGTACGCAAAGGGTAAAAACGGGACCCTATTACTAAGACCTGTCTGTCACCAGGCTGTATCTAATGAACCGTGATAGCTAGACAGTTGAAATTTTCACAGATGGTGATGGTGGTTTACAGCGGCAATATCTAGCCGCTGTAAAACTTACGGTGTCAACGCTTTTGCCAGGCCCATGTGCTACTCCCACTTCACAGAGCTGGCATGGTGGCCGCTCAATTTTTAAAAACGCTCCGAAACCACGAATTTGTAAATATTTAGGATTTTGTGTGTTATAATACTCGCAACAAAAATCAGCTTCATACGCCTAAATTTCGACTTGCTAAAACTAGAAAGTCACTCTTAGGTCTAGGTATAACATTATTTAATAAACTTCCCGAAGCGATCGTTAACCTACCAATGGCAAAATTTAAAACACATGTTAAAAAAGTTTTATTGAACAATGCGTACTATACTATCAATGATTATTTAAGAGATAAAAACGCGTGGATACTTCCTAAACATTTTCCATTACACTCCACACATGAAACATAAATAGCTGCATTTTCTGTTACCATAATAAGCTTACTGTAAAAACATGTAAATGCTCTGCGATCAATAACTGACCAACATATAATTAATATTTTCTCTTGACAAGGTCTGCGAGTTCGGGTTTTTCATGCTCACTAAAATGTCCAATCCGGTGGTGGCGTCGCTGGTCGGGTCGTTGGATTCCCTCTAATATGGTTGAGTTTAACGATGGCTGATCCGTGCGTCAACTCGTGAACGGGTGCTGCCGGGAGGGACTGGTCAGCTCGGCTTCTCTTTTTTTGACTACTTAATATTTTTTATTACGCAATTTATGTTTGTTAACTTGTTCGCAAGCATTACATGTTATAATGTGTCAACATTGTATTATATTATAAGTATTTAATTATTAAAAGACAATTATAATAATATGACAAAGCCCTTCTGGCGAGTAGGCGACCAACACTGTGAAAATGAGTTTCTTTCGTCGTTTCTTCTCAGCAGTGGTCGTTACGAAGCGCTGGTATCGGTAGCTTTTCTTTAAAAATAAATTAAATTTTAATATACTTTACACGTAACATAAATTATACTTATTGACGTGTAAAAGTGCCTGTAAAGGTCTAATTACTGAATAAACATTTGAATCTGAATCTTTGAATCTATAGGTTTTCTTAAGTGCGACTTCATCCCGAGCCGCGTCCATAGCGGGAAGCAAGAGAAAAGTACTGTGTAAAGCTTCCACCGGGTCACTTTTGCCATCGCCACCACCCTATCGACGTGGGCTTTCAAGCTGAGGCATCTGTCGAACTTCAGGTACTCCCAGATATTTGACGTGCGAGTACCTCGGCACATCTTTCCCAAAGAGCTTTAAGGGTGACAGGAAGCGGACATTTTCAAAAAGCAATGTCGGCTTATTGTTGACGTTCACTAAGGAACCTCCATTTGAAAGCCTGTCAAGCAGGGCGCCTAGGACTGTCTGGAGGCGTACTTTGAGTTCAAACTAACTGCAAAAAGCGCCGTGTCATCGGCGAGGAGTGCCAACTGAGCCTGGCCGGCAACTGGGATATCGTCAGTGTATTACGCGTATCACTATGAAAAGCAGATGCTCATGGAAAGAGGCCACATAACAGTCCTAAATGATGTTGGCATGGTTGCTGCAAAAGCCCTTAACCTAACCAAACATTACGTAACTTTTTTTTCATGTTGAAAAGACCTACCGTTACGTCCACCCACGGGAAGTTGGTTGGAACCTAACCTTACCTTTTTTACCGTGAGGAAACGAATCAAGAAAAATTGTACCCGTTAGGGTAAAGGCGCGTGTTGGCAAAAACGCGCTTTCAACTCGGAGGACCGTGTTTGTTGAGCGAAAACCAGTTTCCATCGCCCGATTGGCCCACGTTATGGAGGCATCAGTTGCAGGTCAAAAGCCCGCCTCCTGCACCCTGTGCGCCGGGGATGGATGGCCAGGTCGGTTGTTGCCTCCTGGTCTCTCCGCCACCTCTTTGCAAAGCATGACGCTCTCCGCAAAGGCCTGCACTGCTCTCCACCACGTTCATGTGAGACGGACCACAGTCGACAGCGGAAGATTGTCCGTCCCCCACTACCGTGCATAGTTCAGCGCGGTCTTCCGCCCAGGCTGGGCAGTCCGTCAGGGTGGGAACCTAACCTAACCTAATCTGTCTCGTAGTCAAGGAGTACCAGGCAGCGCGGCACTCACCGCGCTTTTGTCTCCATGATGGAGAACAGAAAAAATGAACATCTAACTTTTTTCACGTAGATCGTAAAAGCCGATTAAGTGAATGGATGGAAATGTGATCAGCAGCTAGGAACCTATCCTGTCACTACCAATTTTGATTCCTTTTTTCATTATCCCACTCACAATCACGCTGAGAATGGCGGTAGGGCGTCGTTAGGTCTTGCCGCCCTCGGCTCTGTCTGCAGAGGCCCAGAGAAGCACTTAAATTTTAAATTTTAAATTTTAAATTTTTGAATTTTTGAACAGTGACATCTATCGGTGACCAAAAAACAATTTTGTAAGAATGCTCCAAATTTACCGAAATGACAATTTTTAGGGTTCCGTACCCAAAGGGCAAAAACGGGGTCTTAATACTAAGACTTAACTATCCTTCTGTCCTTCTGTCTGTCACCAGGCTGTATCTCATGAAGCGTAATAGAGAGACAGTCAAAATTTTGACTGATGATGTAGTTTTATTGCTGCTATGACACAAAATATCAAAAACTAAATAAAATGAATATTTAAGAGGGGCCTATACAACAAAAGTGATTTTTTTTTACATAATGGTACCCTTCGTACGCGAGTCCGACTCGCACTTGGCAGGTTTTATTAACTTTATATTAACTTTCAATCATCATTTTATAACACAAGTTGTAGCCAATGTAACGGAACAGTTATTTTATAGCAATTTTTCAAACATAAATTGATGATATGAATAAAAAAGTTATATGAATTGATTTTAATTAATATAACTTTTTTATTTATGAACGGATTTAGATGAACTAAATGTTAAGTGAGGCTTATCAAAATACATTAGTGAAAACCGCAACCGAATCGGTGCAGCCGTTTCTGAGATTAGCAAGCACAAACGCACAGACAAGTAGACAAACAGACAAAAATTCTAAAAATCATAGTTTTGTGTTCTATTGCGTTGATGAAAACCCCCAACAAAATTTTTCTCATTTATCTTCCATGTACAGACAGCGATCGGTTACGATTTTATTATATGTATAGATAGAACAAAGGAATTGCAGTTATTGAGAATTTTATAACTAGGATTTTAAGCATTTAGTGTGAACAAAATCAATGATGTAATTGTTTTCGGTAGATATCGCTAAATTACCACGCTTGCGTTGGTTTTATTATTACTGAGATTAGAGTTATCATATAAATATCTACGTAAGTGGAGATATTCATTTATACTGACTGAACATTTGCGAGGGAATTAGAAAACTGTTCTGGGACTGCGAGTATGTTTTCCGACGCAGTGGTTAGCACAGTTTAATGCATGAGATAACAGGGCAACTCTGATTGCGCCCAGCACAAGTACAGGCCGTGGTTAGTGTAATGCTTATTTTACTTCCGCAACTGTTAATGCTACTTTAATTACCGCATATATTCCTTTGTGCTTAAATAAATTCGGGAAAAGGACTTTCGGGCTGATAATGAAATAGTCTAGCAGTTGAAATATCTCTTTATAAGTAATGATGAAATTGATAATCAACAAATTCGGGGTAAGGTCTTTTGCGCTGATAAAGAAATAGTCTAGTAGTTGAAATATCTCTATATAATGATGAAAATGATAATTAAATAGTCTAGTAGTTGAAATATTTACATATATGTAATGATGAAATAATTACATACATATCACCTAAATTTTTGTATCACCTAAAACCCCAATAGGGAATATTATTTCTCGTAGATCCTAGATCCTCCAAAAAATGTGGCAATGTTTGGAAAAGAATGAAACTGGTTGATTTTAAAGGATCCCCTAAAATAAATAATCAAGTCTAAAATGTATTGAGGTAAACGCATGAATTTTATAAGGTGGTTAATTCTTTTCTAAGAATCTACTGAGCATAATGTACTGGCCTGGCTTACTTTTGTCTAAGTTAGTATCTGCATGTGGCTGAGGTATGCAAGCGAGCAGTGGCAGCGCTCGACCGCGCGTTCTGAAGCATCATTGGTTAGTCTGAGGATCCGCTGTCGAGATGATAACCCTCGAGATTCCCCGCTTCAGGCTACAAGGACTGCACTAAGCATAGCATAGCACTATCAAATAATCGGTAAAAATCCATAAACGTGAAAAAATATTACCATATGTAGATATTTGAATGATATCAGCTACAAAAATATGATCATAGAAAAAGCCTTATTCAGTTAGAAATTTATGATAGAGCTCCGGAAAAGAAAACAATAAAAATCTCAAACGGCCGTGAAAATAATTTGATTTGAGCTTACTCAGCTCCCGTTTGAAAACCTTTTACCTGTTTCATAAAGGAGGTTGACGGTTTAATGGTTCCCTACGCAAAGAATTTCCTTAGAATGTTAGCATTGTAATGTTATTCCAATCTTAACTTTATTGTAGTCGCCGCGCCCACAAAGGCACGGTTGTTTTTCTTCCTTTTTCCGTAACGGGTAATTGTTACAGATTTTTTGTCGGTTTTCTCTTTGAGCTGGCGCACACAGCACCTCAAAGAGAACTAATTTTAAACTCCATGATTAAAAATGATGTTCATTTTGTTTTAAGCCAGTCGGCCGTATGAACGTGCTTGTCTCGAAATTAGAATTGGAAGTGGGGTCGTTTTAACGGCACGGCGGACATCTGATACTGCGAGGGACAGACGGTAATAAAATACGGCTCACAGAGACCGGCGATTTCAGATCTGAACATTTGTGAATTCATTAGGAAACATATTTATTTGTTTACAGCTTGAAAATTTAGAGTTTTTAAGAAGATGCCAAAGATCCTACCTTCTTTATCATTCTAAATGTATTTTGTTTTATTATTGTTACGCACTTAGGTAACAAAATATACGCTATAGATAAATGGATGCTACTCTAAGACATTTTTTTTCTTTCCATAAAGTTTAATAGCATCCTCGCAAAACTGAATCAAGATATATATATATATATATATATATATATATATATATATATATATATATATATATATATCACTTGTAATTGTTAACGACCAAAAGAAGAATAAATGTGTTATCGAGATGACAACCTGGCAATAACTTATATGTTAAAATAATTTTATAATGTTAAAAAAATTCAATATTCATGAAGCTTACAATGCTCTGCGAATTCAATTCAATGATGCCTTCAGAATTCTGTTGCGACGGCCACGGTTCTGTAGCGCAGCACCTATGTTCTCAGTCACCCATACTGACGGGTTTGGCGCAAGAAATCTGCAGATCTGCGGCGCACAGTTCGTACCAGTCGCAACACTATTCTTAGAGTTTGACAGTCCGCTTATGAAGGGGCTCACTAATCGAACCCGGTCGCTTTTAGTAATACAGTACTAACATGGTTTGTGCACAATTATGGCAATTGCTTGATTGATTTCGATGAAAACGAAACATAGAATAAGTACCGTTGTAACTAACCCCTGGGCCTATGTTGCCTTAAATAAAGATATATATCCTTTAGATTCACGAGCCTTTTCTCCCCGGTCCTTTAAGAGGCTTGCGTGGGGATAAACATCCAACAGGTAGAGGCCCTTTGGAGGAGTTGATGTTATGTGGCGCTGCTGACAAAATCCATTCCTGAATATACCTATGAAAGGTGTACCCTTGAATACGTTTCGGCAGGAGAAAGATCTATTGCAAGAACAAAAGAAAAAAGTCTATGGGTTATGGAATGAAATTGGGAAGGACTGATGCTTAGATATTGCAATAGGGACGTTATTATAATATACATTGACAACAGATTGTAGTTTACCATATGTGGCTATTGCAAAGCACAAGCTCTGTTTTGCTATCAAACAAGTAAAACTCTAATCTTTTGGCATGAGGTAAATAACGATACAAACTATATCAGATAATGTTCTACTATCAGTAAGTACATATCTAAAGTGTATAGTATCTAACAGTGCATCACTGCTATTATGTCTCAAATTATGTGCGAATGGCATAACACATTGAGGACAACACAATAGAGCTCAGGAGCGGTGCCTGCCCGCCTGAACCGTGCCTTTTTACCTCATTATCATCAGCAGTAGTCCTCGCTTAGCGTACAAGTTACTGGGTTGACCTGACTAAGTTGGCTTCGGTCGAAATGCACCTAAACTTAACAATTTAATATCATTAGTATTTTAAAAGCTTTTATTTATTTAGTTTAGTTTCACCTGTCCCGTTGTCTGTCGCAGTCTGTATATCTGTAATCAAATCTTGCAAGTTATATTTGACCCACTTTCCGGTTTCCGATTGAGTTGAAATTTTGCACGCATACGTATATTGCGTGACAATGCAATATTATGATGACATGGAGCTGATCTGATGATAGAGCTTGACGGTGGCCATAAGAACTCTGTAATAAAACGACGCAATCCCATCTAGATTGGGCTTGTTTGATTCGTCTTGAGTATCACTTTAGATAAAAGCTTGTATTAAAAAATATTTTTTTATAATAATGACTAGTTTCGTTTACGATGATGAGACAATAGATTGTAAATTTGAAAACGTTTAGCTGCCAAAAAAGGTTTTTAATAGGAAAGAAAATCAATGTACTTAATAATCCTCATACTTATACTTCAAAAAAACCCCGAATTGCGAAAGATCAGCAGTTCTATACAGAATTGAAAAAAGACGTAGTAGATTTTATTAACACACATATTACATGCACTAAAAGGAGATTCTTTCATAAGATGCAGAACATCAATCATCAACTTGTCGATTTTCGCAGTCACCTCTATTTTAAAAGCTATATTTTAAAATATTTGGAAGCAATAGTAGAACAAGAATTTGGAGTCAGTTTTCGATCGTAATTAAAACTGGTTTTTATCCTGCTTGTATCGAAGGAATTTTGCGAAATTTTCTATGTTCTCATATTAAGTGTCTGCAAATAGTCACGAACGTGATGACAATGTTTTTATGGCATGTTCTACAAGACCTTACTTAATTACTAGTTTTGCTAAAATAAGCAGTAAAGGAGCAACTATGTGGATCTATCTGGTAAACAACCCTATGTTTAATTTCAGCAGAAAATATATTCTGGCTTTCTGCTGCCGCTCGCCCCGACACCTCGTGACCAGACCGTAAGAAATTGCTATCATAATTTGTTGTGATCGATTTCGATTGAATCATTCATAAGTGCAAGTCTGGGTTCTCAAATAAAAGAGTCCGAGACCCGTTAGAGAATTTCAATTAACTTGGCCGTCGCTGCGATATCACTCTTTTGATCCTTTTAGTTCTTGATTCATTCAACTTATTACTGAAATGCTTCTTTTCTCAAATTCTTTGCCTTTTGTTTTTTTCGTTTGCATTCTGACAATATAAGCAATGAACCATCCAGCTATCCAATGAATACATACTGGGTTAAACAAAGTATACTGAAACTGTTTTAAAAGCGATTTCTATCCAAAATATTGAAGAACTTTCTCCATAATAAATATAATTACTTATCGAAATATGAAAAAAAAAAATCTTCCGCCAGAAACTCGTATGAGAACTCTACTTGTATGAGAGGCCATATTTTACCCTTATTATATTAAAACACTAGTACTGTACATTAAAGAAGCAATAAATGATAGTAAGTACCTTTTTTTCAAATATAATGCCTGTATCTAAAAACAACAAGTTATTTGTTATTAGTTTTATTTACCTACACTATTACAGTATGTTTATAATTTTGAACATGTAAAGAAAGAAATAAAAGTACTTAATATTATTTTCTACATTAATGATAAATTAATTTGTAACGTTAGCTCCAATTTCTGATTCGGAGCTTGTAATTTCTGATCTATGGGCAGATGTGAGTGTCTTATTGTTTAATCAAGTAATTATCATTATTTATTGGCATCATCTTAATTGTAACTTTCAAACTAAAAACTAAATTAAATATCGGAGTCTTCGTCTTGTGCTTTCTTCAAGCGAGCGGCGGTTTCGGTAAGTATCATTTCATCGTTACTCATCTTTTTATCTTTGGGTTTGTATTCTTCTGTCATCTCTGTAATCTAAGCGCACGGTAGTGCGTAGGCCAAGTTCCAGCAACAGGCCGCGCGCATGCCGTGCACTATTTACACGAACCGTTTCGACCCACTTTTGACCCCCCTGTAGCTCAGTTCCTATTGCAAGTACAGAGATAAAATTGTACCTACGTAATCACATACTAGTACTTAAGCAGTATGCCAAATTTCATAGATATAGCTTCAGTAGATCCTGAAACCTCTAGGCTACATCCAATTGTCCTAGCGTTATGAAATTTGGCATGCAGATCGAGTTTTATAAGTAGATTAAAAAAAAATTAAGATACTTATGAAATCGGTCAAGCGTGAGTTGGCTCAATCGAATATCGAATTTTTATAAAAAAATATTTATTATCCAGTGATACAATGAGAATACGATGAGGAGGGGGGGGGGGGGGGAGGAGGAGGAGAGGGGGAGGGAGTGTAAAATATTGTCATGTATACATAATGCACACTGTAGAGCTTATTATTAAATACTGCTTACCTAAATCTTTGATTTAGAACGTGTTAAAACTAAATTTGAAATACTCAGTCAGGTATATGTTTATCCCGAACAATTCCCCATAAGTTCGGCTTATGCCATCACATGTATTGTGACCCAAATTAAAATAGCAGGTTTATTTATTATATAAATAGGTTAACTTAATTATATAAATAATACAGCACGAAAACCTGCCAAGTTCAAATTTAGAAGTACCTATTATAATTTTAGATATTTTTAACCAAGTACCTGCGTATTTTCCTGCATATTTTAAGTTGGGTGTATGGTAAAGTGAATTTCGGCCAGATGGACCGTTGATGTGAATAAGGTGACGAGTAGTAGCTGGATGCGGAAGGCGGAGGACTGGGTGGTGGTGGCGAGTCTTGGGAATGGCAAATGTTTACCAGTGGATCAGGCTGTTGATGAAGATGATTATGATTGATTTTAAAGTGCATCTAAACTTGGCATTGGATTGGATTTCAACCCTTTTTTAGGCGAACAATTAACCGATAGGGACTTGGCCCCTTTTTTAACAGGTATGTTTTTGGTGGGATCTTCTTTACAGTTTCTTTATTCTCGGATAATGCTTCCCGTAAACAGCATCAGTTTCTTCCGCACGTGGATTCAGATAAGTAATCTTTTAAAGATAAACACCATCTGCAGTAAAATTAACTTCAAAATCATTAAGTATAGGATTTCCAATTATAACACTGACGGGTATACGACAACATGAAATTTTATATCAGCATAGTAATCGACAATTATGACTTTGGCATTCAATATTCCTTCAGTACTAAGTTAAAACTAAACTTAAAACTAAATTAAAAACGAAATAAATAAAAATTATTGTCCTTGGCTCCTTAACACTATGATTTAACTATTTTACTAGAACTAACGTTATTTTGGTTTTATAAGTGGTGTAAAAAAAATATATTTTTATACGATCAGAACTACAGGACCACGTATAACATGTATTCCTCATCTTCATCTTTACCAGTCTATTTCAGTCCACTGGTGAACTACAGCCCAATATAGGTAAGATTTGGCCAGTATCATCACGCCAGTTCAGCAGGTTTATGATCGTAGTAAATGATATACATATATCCTTACACAACAGGTTTTGATTTACGCGTTTAGAAGCGGAATAAAAATTGTAAGTAAAATGCAATCCGTTCGATGGAAAATGGAATGTCGATAGTAGAAAAATCGTTGATCAAAAAGTATATTATAACTTCAGTGGTAAGGCAAAGGGCAAAGCTGAGTGAATGGAATGCTCGTTGCAAGGCTCTCTGTGCGGTGGAAAACATTAAACTGTCAATAATAATTGTTTATTCAAATAAATAAATAAATATATACGGACATATCACACAGATTGAGCTAGCCCCAAGGTAAGTTCGAGACTTGTGTTTTAGGATACTATTGGCTCAACGATAGGTACTATATTTTATAAAAAATGCGTCTGTACATTTCATAAATTTGTGAAAAAGTAAGTGAGGGCGATAAAAAAAAGTAATTGAACATAAAAAGATATTTTTTTGTCTGTCTGTATGTATCTTCACGCTAATCTTCGAAACTACTTGACGGATATTTACGCAGTTTTCAATAGTAGATTAAGCTTAGTTCAGAGCAACATATAGGCTTTGTTTTATTAAAATCTGATATGAGGAAAAAAGTTGTCGCCATTTTTAAATTTCACGCAAACGAAGTTGTGGTCTCCAACTAGTAATTTAATAAATATTTTTTTTGGATAAAGCAAAAAATTATATTGGCTTAATACCTAAGTAGGTAGAAGTCAGTTCACACAAAAGATCTAATCCAAATCTGTTTAACTTCAAATAGGACATAACATACAATTTCTCTTAAACTCTTTGAAGAAAACGATTCACGGCTTAAAGGTATAGGAACTCCTAGTAGGTAGGTGGCCACGGACTAGCTGGGGCAGTTGGAGTTCCTACATGAAGAGTAGTAAGGTAAGGTACGTAGTGGAGAGCTTGAGAGAAACAGCACAGAGTTATTTTTGTTTATTATAACTTTACAATACTGATATATATAAATTAATAATACAGATACAGATCATTACAGGTGTAATCAGCTCGAGGGATGGTAGTGGAATGATGGTAGAATGATGAGGAAGGAATCAAAAATTTTTAAATTTAATTTAAAAATAAAATTATTTTTTTAAAGACGGAAAAGGAGTTAAACAAGAACATGAAGGATAAGGTTTATTGTAACATCGTTATAATGGTTACTCTAAAATTTGCATACCAACCAAAAATATTCTAGTATGATATCAATCGGCGGTAAGAGCATTATCACAAACAATGCTAAACTTCTTTCATCGCCTCGCTGAGCACTTTATATCCCCGCTGTTGGCGCTGCCTTCCTGCCTCATTCCATTTTATAATAATACCTTTTTGTTTGGACTTCGATTTTCAAATAATTTTACTTCTGTCTGCGGTTGGCGGCTTTGTCAGTTTTGGCGGGCGCATTGTGGTCGCCAATTATGGAAATATTGATAAAATTATTTTGTTTGCCATCAAACCTAACTACATGTTTTGTAGATATTCACTTATTATGTCCAGAAACTCATACGTGCATACGGATTGACTTCAACTAACAGGTTGCTTACACATACTTACCTAATTTACTTATTTTTGGCATAATATAAAATCTTTATATAGCAGAGGTTATCATCCGTATTACATTATATATCTAGGTCATCCTGACATAATCTAGACTAGCTGGAATCTGCGGCATGCCGGCGCGAGCATAACAGCCAACACCGGGTCAAAGTATTATCAATATGCCTTCGCACAATAGCAGCAGCTTACCGGGACAATTAAATAATTGAAATTCCAAGACAAACTTTGTATAATTATTATACCTATTTAAAGTAAACTCAATACATAAGTATTATATAGGATAGAGACGTTATGGAGAGCAAATTATTACTGGTGCAATTAAAAAAATATTTTTAAAACCTTTTTTTCATGTGTAAACGTTATTATTTATTTAAGTATGAGACCATCCAAATTTTATTTTGTCCACACATTTACTATAAAAATAAACTTCAGACGAGTTAAAAACAATATTCGACGATCACGACAAAATAGCAGGTGACAACTGTCGTACCTTTGAATCAAATTATGTGATGGTATAAATCTACTCATCTAAGCTTTATATTGGTAAAATATTTTTCTTAAACGAAATATTTGATATTCACATAATTCTGGAATTGGATATTACGTCATATCTGGCAGCGAGGGATGATCGAGGGGTGTTTGCGCTCCGTCTGCAAATGCGCCAATAAAACGTGGAGTTGGGCCCGAGGCAGTCTACACCGCACGAGAAGTTACTGCCCTAATTGTTTAATGAAGCGCTGTAGTTTCATCTCAGGATAGTTCCTGGGTAAAATAATAACATTCACCGAAGACTGTTATGAATAATAAGAGTACCACTTTAATCTCTTTATCTTAACGCGTTCCCGAAGGCGCTTAGCTATGCTTCTTAGGAGGTATCCGCCTGATACCAACATTTATACCTATTATTTGAAAAGAAAATCAGGCTGCATAGGCTAGTAGTTCTGTGAGATAATTAAACCTCGCGAGCCCATCTTCCCTCCTTTTCCCCCTCTACTCCTCTTGAAAATTTTATCGCAACATCGTTTATAAATAATTGAACTTCTCAGTGTGCCTCTAAAATTTCATTAAAATCCGTCGATAACGCTACAGCAAAGTTCCCCTTTCTCCCCCTATTTCACCCAAAATCAAAAACCGCAATCCAATGAAATTTTCGTGCCGTGTGCAAATTTTTGTAATAATCGGTGGAAATGTGCCACATGTAGGCGAGAAACGGACAAAAGCATATTTTGGCCGAACGCTCCGCTCGCTTGGTCAATTATAGATTACATAGTACTTACAATTAGTCGTTTTTGTATAAGTTCAGATGAAATAATTTGCAACGTGACCCAAGCATATAATAAATGCCTATATAGAATATAGGCATTGCTCGTAGATACTGTAGCAGTATCGTAAGTAGTATTTCTAAGAATGGTACGGCATACTTATTGTTTGTCAAAACTTATTTTATTTTTCTTCTCCCTTTCCGAATCCCGCTTTAGGTGGGGTCGACACAGCATGTAAGTCGCTTCCATTTTACTCGATCCTTAGTCATCTCAACCGTTACATTCTTACTATAGTCATATTCTGAATCACACAAAGAAAAACCTTTTATTATCCATGAATATGAATTTTACCCTCGTGACTATTTTACACAGGTAGGTAATATGAGGGATGGTCGAGGAGTATTTGCTGTCTGGCTGCGAGCCTGCCAATAAAAGCATGGCACGTCTGCTGCCTACTGCCCACCCCTAGCCCTGAGGCATTCGCGCTTCTGTCTCCTGGTGGACCCGACTAAATAATTCTTCATAGCTCTACCATTTCAAAAACCAAAAGAAGTATGTTGCTAGTGGATTTGTAATGCTCCGAAACAGTCATAGTTGAAATTTTTAAATCGGGTATTGCTTCTAAACTAAGTTATAATAAGCGTTCAAAGTTTTCATCTAAATATATAGAAATTTAGATGAAATCCCTCTAGACTTGCTGGTCTTCTGGGACTAGCTCAATTAAGGTTTTTGGAAGCCACAATAAATCATAGTCTCAACAAAAACCTGAATATCAATACGAAGAATAAGATGGATGAAAACGAAAAGTAATGTTTTATTATTTTACCGGATTTAGATTTATTTCTGGGATAACATTTGGCAGTTTATCAAAAAACTGAACAAAGGTGCCAAATTGGGTAAATGTGCAAATAGAGATTTCTTCTTGGCAGAAAATCTTAGTTCTTTTCCCAGCTCATACATATTAATATTCAATTGCGCAACTAATATAATTTGACCGGTATGCTCATCCGCATGCAGGGATAAATTTTCTTAGGAAACCATTAATATATCAGGGATGAAATTTGGTAGGTTAATTCCTGTCCGTTATATCAAATGTATCCAAAAAAAAATCTCAGGTACCGCTGGTTTAATTGATATGAAGGTAGAACAAAAACATACTTTCAAAGTATGGATATGTATCCTAATGACGACTGAAAAGTTTTTTAGGCATTTTACTTAATAATATTTTTGTTCTCTAGGCGATTTACAGCTTAGGCAATTTGCCTTGTACACATTCATTTTATGCATTTTGCTTCGTAAACGAATCAAAAGTTAGACACTCTGGTCATAAAGTCTCTGACCGTCGTGATAAAGTTAAGGGGCTCACCTTAACGACAACTTATTTCCGTAACTCCACAAACTCTCAATTAGTTATTTAACACCAGCCAGATAAAGCCAACGCCAGTTTCCTGCCACAAAGGCGCCTACGTTTCCTAGAAGGTGAGTACACTTCTATTTAGTTGTAACACTATTTGGCATGGTACAACTCGCTAACTAAGCTTAATTTCGACGTAATTCAATTAAATTGAGCAGCGATAATCCTCTGTAGCGCCGCACGCGTTGAGTTATTATCACGTCTGTGAGTAGTTTAAGAAAATATCACGTAATACTACTTATGTTTTATATTAACATACTTATTTATAAAAGGTTTACACATATAAAAGAATGTATTTGTGTCGTCAACTAATCAATTGAAAGTTTGACCTTTTGTTCTCTCGAGCTCGAAATCGTAAGAAAAAGGTTTGTCGGATATCTTTGTTTAAACCTTCTAAATGCAATCTAAATTCATAAAATTTCGAACCAATACTTCTTCCACTTGCTTTGAAAATTCTTGGGGGTTTGTCCAGCTGAGGACTTTTTGTCGCTGAAATGATGAAAACTCCATCTACTCTACCTGTATGTAGCAGGTTGCAAAAAAATCTACTGATCGAATAAATGTACGTACTATTTTAAATAAGTGTGAGTGAACTCTTAGCTAGGTAGTTATTGAATTTACTTGCACTAATTTAAAATTGTAAAAGTAAATTCCATAGCTTCTGAAACAAGTTGAATTCAGTGTGCAGAACAAATATCAAATGCTAAAGTTAAATGAATTGTTTCAGAACCACTCACAGTTTCAAGTTAACCGTTTTTCATGCGTAGAATAGTTCAGAACTTTGAAACTGTTGTTTTGATATAAAATGTTTCAGCCATAATTGTATAAGTAATACTTACTACCTTTTTGTGAGAAAAAAATCTGTGTGTAAATATGAAGTGACTGTCATTTTATCGAAATTATTACATTTATTACAAAATATTTATTTTTATATTGCCGATTTATTACAAAACCTACACTTAATACTATTTTCTTATTCTGATGCCGTCAAGTATTTTATAGGCGTAAGTGTTCCTTTTAGTGCCTTTGAAAGGAACACATTCGCTGCGGCGGATGCATACATAAGCTTCCCAAGCCCGTTTAGGTAGGCGTTCCGGCATTTGTGTATCTCCATATATTTTTATCAGTGTCTATTACACGACAGCAAATAAAATATTCATACCGTAACTCGGCTACTCACTTCTATGAACTTTTGAAATTCTAAATTCCGAGTTGCACTGTTGGATGGCCCGGCGTGCCTGATACGAGTAGTTTTACATTTATTAACGTATTTTCATTTCGCGGCATAAAAGTTGTTCAATTTGCTGACGGTACGCCTTTGGGCATCCAGCCGGCACGTGTTTGTATGCGGTACGAATTCAAATTCATATATCTGGATTGATTGAAAGGAGAGTGCGATCACTATAGACAATATTGATTTGTTAACTTTGTATCAGATATTCGACGCGTCATATGCGTGTAATATAATTTTTCAAAACTAAAAACCGACTTCACCCCCAAACTACACAACCGATTTTGATAAAATTTCCATGGTACCACCTGGAAAGTATAGGGTATACTTTCCAGGTGGTACCATGGAAATTTTATTCAGACAAAAAAGAATTTTTTAGATCGGTCCAGGCTTCTTTGAATAATCAGTGAACGTACATTAAAAAAAAAATAAAGGATCGCGACGAATTGATAACCTCCTCCTTTTTTGGAAGTCGGTTAAAAATAGGCTTAAGATATATTCGGTGTTTTTTTTTTTAGCTAAAGAAATGATGAGCCTTTAGACAGTGTTACGTATGTAGTACGTACGTATATCAGCATACAACATTAGTACCGAGCATCATTATTTTGCATAGAAGCCATGGTTTTAACTACATAGAAGCAACTTGCATCGCGATTGGCAAGATTTAAGTATATGTACCTCTGAATTTGTGTTCTTCTGAAGATGTATATTTGTCTATTCTGCTTCCGTATTTTCATCGACGTGAGATGCCTGTTTTATTGTGAACTTATACTTACCACACAATAAACCGTTATTGTAGATGCTTTTGCTAGTTGGCAGGTCGTTACGCTACATCAAATGCCTTTGATCTCTAATAACAACCTTGTTATGTTATGACGTAACAAATCTCGCATATGTATTTATTACGTATCAAATAAACAGGCACAGATTGACTTGCAGCTATGGAGTCTGATCAAGTTGTAACATTGTTTACTGTTTGTCTAAAATTCCGAGTAACAAAGGGTACTATTTTTATCGCACTAATAGCCCGGGAACACTCAAAGAGTACCTAATTAGAGTTTCTTTAAGTGCCACGTCTTAAGCTTAAGTTAGGAGCTCAGAATAGGGGAACGTTGTTCGAAACTTGCAAATTCTTGGTGAAGCTAGCGAGAAGTTTTAAATAACGTATGAGCTAATGATTTTGTCTTTAGTCTTTTTTACAAAATAACTGGGCTCAGCCTGCGGTTTTACATGTTTGGTATATAAATTGCGACTATCTTAATATATTTCGGTGTATTATTTTTATCTAAATAAAGATACAAGTGTTTAAATCTTTTAAATTATTAAGAATTAAACATTCGAATTCCATATTTGTACCACCTGGTCATCGGATTGTCGTAAAATATTAAAAATCATTTTCAAGAATAAAAGATGCGACTGTAAATCCGGCATGAAAATTTCATCGCTCATTCAAAGTTCAGCTTCGAGCCATTATAGTTTATTACTGTACCAGCAGTGACCTAAGCATTGAAGTTGTAATATGATGTCCTGGAACGAGTCGCTGGTTTTCTTAAAAAATATTAAAAATGAAATACGCTTCTGATACCTTCCCTTCAGAAAATATTGTTCAGAAACGTCTAGCGTTTGTCTGCGAACCTCGATAGGTATAATCTAAAAGTGTTATCTAGAATACCTAAAGGCTCTACGAGAGCACCCTAGGAGAAAAAAAATAAATAGGGAAAATCAACACAAAACAACACTGAACACCAACGATCAATCATTTCATGATTCAAGTTTCGATCGAAGATCGAAGAAAATTATTTCGCACTTTCAAATTCACATTGTAAAAGTTAGATAGGTATCAAAAAGCTTCTACACATTTTGGCTTCCTAACCACCTATTTTACTTCATGGAACTTTTGATTGAATTTTGTAAGGGCACGTTCATTTGAATAATTAACAATTTGAGCGCTCTGACACGAAACCGTGTCATTACCCACAGCCCCCCTGGGTCCGATGCCATTGATATTTCACAGCAATAAAATTAAATGTTATTGTTTTATACCAGGGTATCCAACGTTCATCAGAACGCAAAATTAAATCGCTTTTGCTATCAAACGCATAAATTGTCGAATATTTTGTATATTCCCCGAACATCGAATGAAGAGATACGTAAAATGGCTGGTTTGAGTGAATGCGTCATCGATAAGATGAAAAAAGTATGCTTCGGCGGTTCGAGAGCGTAGTATGAAATACCGAAATGATAACGACAGATAAATAAGGGTGATTTATTTTTCATAACCGTGGATGCCAGCTCTCGAACGGCCGTCGAGTGGTGCGGTGATTAATAAACATTCCAGTAAATAATTATTGGAGATTAGATTAAACCCTCATATTTGTGGCGAAAAGTGCTGCCGAAATCTAATGATCGAATAAATATTAGAATATACCTGTACTTACAGTCTAATGCCTTAACGGTTTATACATGTTTATAATACTGATAAGTAATCCATTTCTTTAGAAATAAAAATACCAGTTGTCCCTATGAGAAAACCAAATATATTTTATGTAATGACAAACATGCAATGACAATCGATACTCTTTTTTAAAAAATGTAAAAAGTAAATTCTTACAAAATACCAACCAGGGTGTTATTAATTAATTCAATAAAGAAGGTCGAATACCTCCCCGTAATTTGGAACACCATGTTGTGTAAAGCTACTAAAAGAGTACTACGGTATCTTAAAGCTACAAAAAATCTTAAAATGACTTTTACAAAAGAGCCATCTCCGAATTCTTATCCAGTAGGCTTTGCAGATGCTGATTATGGCAACAATATAGTAGATCGTCGCTCATTTACGGGATATGTTTTTATGATGAGTGGTGCTTCAGTGTCTTGGGAAGCTCGAAAGCAGAGAACAGTTGCGCTCTCTACGACAGAGGCAGTACATGGCTCTTTCAGAAGCTTGCAAGGAAGCTATTTATCTCCGCACTCTCATTAAATTCATTTTTAACATTAATCAGGCCATCACCATTTACTCTGACAATCAAAGCTCTATTAGACTGACAGCTAACGACACGTATCATTCGCGCACTAAACATATATATGTAGATATACGCCATCATTTCATTCGCGATAGTTTAGCTCACAAGTATATAGAGGTCAAGTACATTTGCACCAATCATATGACTGCTGACGTTTTGACTAAACCTCTTTCAAAACTTAAACACTGTGAATTAACGCAGTTATTAGGTGTTAAATAAACTATTTCTTTTATACTTTGTTTGGCTGTTTATATAATGAAGTGAATGAAGTGAAAAGAAATGGATTATCAGTATATAAAACAATAAACAAATGTCACCTAACAATAGTTAACTGGTCCAGTAAACACAGGGTACATCCGTAAATGGATGGTTTTTATTTGAATCATAAAAGTAACTTAAGTTTTGTGCTGTTGAACTTGAACACGCATTAAATTAACTCAAAACTGATATTTTATACACTTTTAACTGTTTCCTAAATTTGGACGTCTAAAGAGTCCAATGTTCACAATCACAACGAGCTTGGAAGTTTTGTATAAGTTGGAGCGAGTTTGGTCCAACAAAACAGCGTCTGCCACTGCAGCTGACGACGTTTCAGTGTCGAGACTGTCGAGGGCGACAAGCAGTTTAAACGGCATTGCAGATGAGACGCGAAGTGGGCGCCAGCGAGGAACTTTCGGATAGTTGTGAATAACAATAAGCATTAATTATTTGATGTAAGGTTCGTGAAACAAAGCAGCGCCTTCAACTGCCGCTGACAACGTAACAAGACTGTTGAGGGCTAAGCTGTTCAAACGGCATTGCAGACGAGACGCTGACTGAAACTTTCAGATATTTGTAATGTATTTTATGTTAGGTGAAAGGAAATAATAACACTCTCTCCAAGACAGATGAAAAACGTCCAGATAGCTTGACACTTATTCCGTGGCAGAGGGGATGCTGTTTGTTGTGGGACCCAACTTGCGTGAGTATGAGGCGTCCTATCTCAATGCGCGTGCGGCGGCTCGGCAAATATTTATTAACATCTCAATATGACATTGTTCTAGTCTCCGGTCGAGGTCACAACAGTAGACCGAAATAACCTTGGTCAAGTAGCTGTTTAACATAAAACCGTTCTGCATTGCTCTGTTCAAAAAATTACACTTCGACGAATAACGGTACTAACGGTTGGCTGAGAGCACCGTTTTTCCTATTACGACGCGGCTTGGGATAGTACCTGGTTCAAAAGATATCCATTGCTGATCAGAGAGGCAACGCAGCTAGGGTAATAGGTACCTTTGAAACGGGGACAATCTGGGGCGGGATATTTGATTAATACATTTGATATTTTTTGTTTTTTTTTTAATATTTGTAATAAAATAACTAGTCTTTTTTTTTTTTTGATTGCTTTTTTTTTGTGTCTAAGTAAATGATCCAACAAACAAATTATTGAACTAGGAAAAAAGAAGCAATGAATAACATACTGACGACCGGTTTAGTGACGAACTATTAATCGGATAAGGATAATCTGGCTACTGTTAACGACAATAATATTAACGTCAACACAGAAAAGTTAAACAAGTTGCAAACGAAAGACACAAATTTAATAAAATTCATCCTTTACTGATGAAAAACTTCTAAGTCTACGGAATAGACCGTAGCTCTTAAATATAGATAATGGAAAACCGTTGTTATTAAGGGTGAGCCAGATCGTAATATTGAAAACCATTCTTCAGAAAATACTTTTTTTCAACCGTATAGTAAAAAAATTTCATAAAGAAATGTCGCCTTGAGGAAAGTTTTATCACTATCATTGGCTGAATTGATCTACCCTCGAAAAGTTTCACTTTTAAAAGGCACAACACAAATGGAATAAATATTAAGGTAAACAACATATATAGTAATGACATAATATAATGTAAGGTACAAGAATATCATGTCGAACAAAGACGGTGAGACCTCTTTCCCTGTTCTATGATCTAATCAGCCTAGACGAACTCTAAAATGTAGCGCTTACTCCCACTCTACATAACCAATCAGCTTCAGTTCACCGCATTAGGTGACACGCTCTGCGAACTGCGAACCTGCCCGAGGTGCCACCCCACTGATTGCCACTTTTATTGCGTCATATTTTCTAGCCACTTTCATTTTTTGCAAGGTTTTATTCATTTCGAAAAGTTCGTACGCATGTGTTATATTCAAAATTAGCTAACCATTTTTTACCTTCCCTGCTAGTATTACAATAAAAAGGTGAAGAATATTCTAACCGCTTCTCGTTTCGCATAAACTGTTGAAGTCGATCTAAGAAATGTGTAATATCTCGGCTATTTCTTACTTTTGAATCTGTTAATGGCCAAGACTGCTTTCGTATAGACAAATAGACATAGCTTAAATACTGTCATCTAGTGATTAAAACAGAAACCAACCACAAACCTTCGAAGCATGGATAGATAAATAAATGTGTAACTACTGATACGAGTACTTTTAGTTTGTACGAGAAGCTAATTACAGTATAGGAACTCCCTCAGCGTGACGTAGTGGGAAAACGAAACGAGAACAGATTAACGAAGTTCTCCGAACAATGATTAATGCGAGTTCACAACAACTTATTTAACCTGTATTTGTTGCTTGCAGTTTTATTTAGTTTCAGCAGCTCGCGTCTGGATGCAATATACAGCACAGGGTTTTGTTAACGAACGTTCTTTGTGATCCTTTCACCGAAAAAAAGCGTCGAAATAATGAGTAGGGTATTCGGACAACACGCGCACGCCAAGTCCACGCCTAGAGTAATTTGCGTCCTATCACAAATCACGCTTTGAAATTTTTTAATACATCTTAATACAACTTAAATTGCATAACCGAAGTCAACACGCGCATGCTTCGCGTGTGCCTCGCGCTCGCCTTGCCTCCGCCTTGCGGGCGCCCGGCGCCCGCCTAGTGTTGCAAAAAAACAGTTTTTTTTTCTAACATGAAAAAAAACTTGAAAAAAACATTTTTTTTCTGAAGTATGATTTTTTTTCAAAAATACAGAATTCAAAATTGACAAGGCAATTTTCGTAAAAGATTAATACTTAACAGTTTATAATTAGAGTTTATTTATTTATTTATGAACCTACTATACTTTTTTTGTGGAACAGTACCAAGTTTACATAAATTTTAATATATTGGCAACATTCAAATTACGCACCAGGATTCCCGGTACAACTTGGTACAAACATAAAATGTAGGAGTCTTAACAGACATAGGTAATTACTATATGTAAAACTAAGATAGGTATCATTTTAGTGTCATTAGTTACATACAGCATATAATAATGACACTAAGAATATAGGTACAAAATGAAGTGTAATAACCACATAAGGCGTTGTACAGGCGTTATTTGGTTGTTTTACATGTACGATTATAATCTCGACAGCACTTCTTTTTGTCAGACACTGCAATCGTACTCAAATTAACCAGTTGTACGATTCTAAGTTAATTTTATGTTTTGATTTTTAGTGATGTGAAGCGACTTGGATCCCAAAAATGAAGCTTCGAGTGGTGTTGTGATGATAGTAACAATGCATTTCACTAGTTGGTGAAACGAAGAAACCAATTTAAACCACTCTTATTACTTAAAATGTGTATAATTCTATATGCATAAATATAAAGTAAGCTTAACACGACCTCTAAGCAATGGAGATATGACTAAGAATAGAACCTTCGTTGAAATTCATCCAGTTAGCGGATTACTTAGCTTAGCTATGCAAATAATTTATGAACTGGCAACAACCATATTCTAGATACAAATGATAACTGCAAATATATTCGCATATTTATTCATTTATCTTGGCATTACTTAATCTTTGGCACTCGTCGTTTCTCTATAGGTCTTTTCATTATTCTGGCGCCGTTCCAGCAAAAAATATGGGGACTTTAAGCTCCAGGGTAGACGCGCCTACGGTGGCAGGTGCGTTGTGGCTTGTGCCGGGAACGAGATTCCAACTAGCAATACTAGCATTACATCTCTAGCAACGTATGCCGTACTTAGTCACAGTAGCGGCGGAAGCCAAAACCGCCACATGCTGTGGTTGTTTCTGTAAAGTTTAAGTACAAAATTGAAGGAATATTTACTACGTCCGTGTTAAAAAAAAAAGTTAAATCTAGAATAACATAGTGCAGTATAGGCCTTTCTTAAGTACTTTTGGTTTGTACCATATGTCTGTCTGATTATGTATGATTCGTCATAACATTGTTAAAGTATATTGGCATTTGAAACTAACAACAGTACATATAAACATACAATATCACGTCTAAAACCCTTACGGAGTAGATAGAGCGTTTTGCGTCTTGCGATTCTAAGCAGACAGAGCCCAGGGCCGCAAGACCCAAACTTCACTTTTAACGGACGTGATAAAAATAAAATAAATAAATAAATATATAGGGACAAATAACACTGATTGAGCTAGCCCCAAAGTAAGTTCGAGACTTGTGTTATGGGATACTAACTCAACGATACTATATTATATAACAAATACATTTATAGATAAACATCCAAGACCCAGGACAATTTGAAAAACGCCATTTTCCAACTTGCCCTGACCGGGGATCGAACCCAGGACCTCTGGGTGGCGAACTAGAATGGTAACCACTACGCCACGGAGGTTGTCATGGCCATGACGATGAAGGTCATGGTCATGATGATGGTGATGGTGGACGAGAAGGTGGAAAAGGAATCAAAATTGTAATGGGTCTTTCGATTAGCTTTCACGATTTACGGGGAAAGAGTAGTAGCTGGTGTTGCAAGAATTTTCTTTTCCCCAGGCCAGCATGGCAGAATAAAGTAACTATGATCCATTTGGTTAGGTATTTAAATAAATGTAAACAATCTTGACGTGTCTTTTTATTGAAATATACACTTTACAAATTGATATCTTTACATATTAAAAGAGTGTATTTTATAATTTATACATTAATCGATTTATAATTGGCAAAGGTATTGATTTATATAATGTACATTTGAATAAAAAGACATATCAAGATTGTTTCTTTATTTAAGTACTTAAACAAATGGACTATAGCGAATAGTGATATTATTCTGGCATAGCTATCAGTTTTCAAAACTAATCGTCAAGTACTGTTAAACTCTGGCTGAATAAGTACAAGTTTAGCAGGAGCTAAGCGCAGTTTGGAACCACAGACTGTAATCGAAGTGCGCCGGCTGCCTAGCAGTCGGCTATCAAAAATTCACACGCCGGTCGCTCGCCGCCGCTAACAGAGACAAATCTTTATAGATAATGGAAAATGGCGTTTTTCAAATTGTCCTGGGTCTTGGATGTTTATCTATAAAGTTTTAATTTCATTGCCCTGGCTGCTGGTGAGCGCATCGGAATTGACCCCCTAACCGATTCTTGTTAGCGAAAAACATCTAACTTTACTAAACTCATAAAACAAGATACTTAATTTTTAGAAATTTACCAACGAGATTAAAGCTTCTCTGCGGTCGTGTTATTTCCACTTTTAAATAGTACTAGTCGTTTAAAGTATTAATTAATGACAATTTGAATTAAAAGAATTTAATGGGTAAATCCACGATCCAATTATGCCATGACATCAATCAAGAGTCGGCTTCCACTGGCAGACGCTGAGGAGATGGCTGGAGATGCCTGCAAAGCGGCGCCTCGTCGCTCCTCTCTGGATATTAAATTAAATTAAACCACTCATGTCAAACGACTCGGAGACTGTGACGGGACAAGGCTCAGTCGGACGTCAAAAGAATTTTCACGAGGAGCTCTGAATAAACGACGGAAATTTAAAATCATTAGATACGCGGTCGTTTGCTATAATGAAAGAACTGAAGTTCCTATTCATTTCGAATCAAAAGGAATAAGTACCTTTGTCTTTCCTGTCTTCAGATTGCGCTTTGTTCATACTTCTGCAGGGGTAATTAAATAAGATTTTCAAGCTATCGTTGAAAGTAATTCAGTTTTGTGTTACTTGATGTATTTTAATGCTTAAAGGGTGGACGGGACATGTTAAACATTGTATATAGTTGTAGTTCTCTTTGTGATAAGATCGTTGACCCTCGTCCAGTTGATATAGAGCTTACAGTATCGCCATAGTAACGAGCCATTGTGAATGCAATTCACATAATTCAGATGGGTCGTCGCTGACAGTTTAGCCGGTTGTTCAAAGCAAACGTGGGTGTGGAGCCGTTGCCCGGTCGCAAGATATTCCGGATCGCTCGTAAACTGATCGTCGCTCGCCCTGATATATTGTGAACATATCCGGAAACGTTACCCTTTTTTGCAATCGTTCCCTCATCACGCTGACAGAGGAGGGTTCGAAAACAATTCAGCCAAATCGCTCATTACGATCACTGCGATAACATTTACTGCTCGATTTCCGACAACACAGTAACGTATTTTATATTATCTTAGCAAATTACATTAATTTGGATTTATCAATGTCTGCATTATGTTTTATTTAATAAGTGTCATAAATGAAATCATTATTGTTTCAAAGTTAACTTTAATTTGTTATCCCTATTTTGACGGGATACAATATTAGGAATCAATTAGCAAAGAAATACCTGAACTTACTTGAATTACTTGCCCTAATCTCAGGTAGAAATGTTTTATGTAAAAATTAAATATTCTATCTACATCGATATGCATATGTTGTTCTGGTATTTTTAATTTTGAAAGATTTACATTAGGGATCTTGGTAATGTTGCAAACTCAATACGCAAGTCAAACATTTTGATGAAGTATTTAAAATAATCCAATCAGTTCTGTTAGACATATATATACTCGTAATTTATTGCATGTATATGAATAAACCGGGGGAGCCCGAAGGGTTTCCTAATTGTCGACCCGAATCAGGGACATATCGTTTTTGCGCCATGATTAAATCTTGAGTACTTACCCTTACCGAGTATGCCTGAGGCAAATAAGATGATGTAGGTACCTATTTTCGCAAATCGTATTTATCCACTATTCAGAAAATTCAGAATTTCAGATTCTACAAGAAATACCTATCTGGCATAAAATCATTTTTTTTCAGAACATTATCTCAGAGTTATAGACAAAAATGCGGACTGGATTAAAAAAAACTGCAAATGATAGCATATCGAAAGAATCTTTCAATTTACCAATCTTCTAGGCTATACGCTAGCATTTGCCTAAAATAATTGCTAAGTATAAGTAGTAATGTTAAAAATAAAACAAGTTATGCCAAATAGAACTGCCTACTATGACTTCGTATTATAATAAGTTTGATTTACGTAGAGATCCTATTCACAATACTCCTTTGTTTTCGTCTCGGAAGGGCTTCGTTCGAGGTCTTCAGTTAGAATTACGTAAATATATCCACGGGCGTAGCTTAGGCACTGGTCATGTCCACCCCAAAAATTGAAGTACTTATCTGAAGAAATATTTAAATGCTAAGGAACAGAAGTACCTGGTACATTGTACATTTTTTAAAATCATCTGTGTTATACTTATTATATCCCAAACAGATGAACCTATTTTGAAGTTCAATTGTTATTTAGATGTGTTTTAATTTTGGTTGTCATTTTTCATAAAGTTGTTCTGTGCCTTCTTCTTGCTACTAAGTTGAAAATGGCTTAAATGATATTTCTTTAGACCAAAAAGCCTATCTGTCATTGGCGATATTCAGATCTGCCATAGTACAAAGAGTCGGCAGTCGGGACGTGACAAAAGGTAGTCCATTTTATTTATTTATTTATACTTTTTTTACTAAACAACATGGTACAAAGGGCGGACTTAATGCTAATAGCATTCTCTACCAGTTAACCTTCGGGATAAATAGAGAAAAAAGTCGTGGTACAAAAAAATAATATATTCACTATCTAACTGGCCGTGCAGGGAGGAGTCGTTAGAGCTGTTGCTGCACGGGCACATAATAATCGTGGTAACGTAGCTGATATTCTGTTCGTGCTACACGAGATACTACTGGGCAGAATCCGTAATACATAAGAATGTCAGCATATGCTTCATTAGAATATGAAACCATTGTGAACTTGCGTTAAAATAAACAAGAAAAATCGAAATCCAACACACGAGCAAAACACAAAAACCGTGTTAGGGCAGCGAATTTTCCGGGGTCCAGTGCTGCCCTCATTTGAAATAAATCTATCGAAAGAAAACGAAGATTTCATTTAAAATGTTGTCATGATCAGACCCTAGATAACCCTTTAAACTATTTTATGAACTATTGTTTACAGTTTAAAGTGAGAACGTGAAGCTTTTCTACGCACAATTGCGAAAAACACCCCCATTTTTGCGTATGTGCGTAGAAAAGCTTCATGTTCTCACTTTAAACAGTAAACAATAGTTCATAAAATAGTTAAAGGGTTATCTAGGGTCTGATCAAGACAAAATTTTGAATGATATCTCCGTTTTCTTTCAAATGATTTATTTTAAATGGGGGCAGCACTGGATATCACAATAATCCGAATAAAGCAAGGTAATAAGCAAGAAGATAAATAGTACTTAATACAAGCCAAATCGCAATCACTGAAAGGAAATCACTCTTACCAATTCGTTTCCCCGTAACATTTTATGGCAGGCCCTAGAAATGTACCTAAACGTCGTGTTTTCTTCTTTTCCGTTTGTGAAAGTGGTCAACGTTAAAAATTCCATCGAATGACATTACCAGGGACTAACGAGTTAACGTGCATTCCGAAGCACGACATGATATTTTTAGTATAATGATAGGGAGAGAAAGTCAAACTTTCTAAATATTTTTGGAAGAGTTTCATATCATAATTACACGATGGCAAATCTAGGGTAGGCTAACTAACCTTTGCGTTTCTAAGGTAGGCTGTCCCCTCTCTTATCTCGTTGAAAAGACATTTTTTCTAAGAATCCTAAATATTTTACCTAACTTTTTCACCATTTTGGAAAGGTGAGAAAACAAAACAAGGATGTTTTTCGTAACATTCGCACAAAGAGTTACATACAATTTTTTAGATGACACGGGTGCAAAGTTAGGAGATTTAGAAAACAATATCGTTAAAGGCCATATCATCCGAAATATCATTTCTTTATTGTTAAATGACAATGTGGTTTGCTTTAAGAATCTTTAACACTAAAGTAGCAAAAAATCGAACTAAGTTGCTAAGAAAAGAAATACAACCCGAAAACTTCGGCAAAGTTTTCAGGTCGTATTACTTTAGTTTTCAAACAGACTAAAATGTCTAATAACTCTAAATCAATATTTTTTTTTTAAACCATTATTAGGTTAAACCTGTTTGTTTTGGTCAGGTCTAACACCTCGTAACGGATGTACAGTCAGGCTTCAAAAATGGAGTCATAATTTCTCATACTAGTTGTATGAGAAATTATAACTCCATTTTTGAAGCGTACCGAACATCGACTTACTAGTAATCTTGTATAGTTAATTACATATATTATTAATACATATAAGTATATAATTACTTATGTCTAAATTTTATATAGGATCCTTGACAACACACAATATTTGTACTGGACAAATCTTTCTCCTGTATTCAGTTAATAAGAGAGAAGACGCGTGTGAACTTTTTTCTTGAACAGATATCTGTTTGAAATGGTTTTAAAGTCCTTGGGCAGGGTATTCTAGAGTCGTATAACTTGAAGAGTGACAGACGAGGGCATGAAGTTAGAACGAAACAAGGGCATTTCTAAACGAAGTGTATGGGCTATATATGAAACCATAAATGAATGAATACCAAAATATGAAACTGAGAATCTAAAACTGAGAAATAAAAGAAGGAACATAAAGAAATATAAAAATTAACGAAACTAAAAGAAAGATAAGGAAAGATGTGAAAACCAACATTGCAAGGTTGCAAGTTTTATGGTAAATTTATATAAATATTTTAATTCAAACATAAACATAAACTTTGTCAACAATTGAAAAGCGAACATGGGCTTTGACTCATGTCAAAGGGTAAAAAAGAAAACAAAGAAAAAAAAAACGCCTGATGCCCAAAACATCCTTAGATACGTCAGAGATTGTATTTATCCTGAAACAAGTAACTCAGAAAATCAGTTCGACACTGCATTGCATTCAGAAGTGACAAACATCTCCAACCTCCATACAAACGAAGTGCCACCCACTACCTTCATTTGTATTGAGGCATTGCATTGCATGCGTACAACGAAGTTATTTTTGATATTGTTGTTCATTTGATAGATAATATTTCTTCAGAGTTTGTTTAATATGTTCTGTATAACGTTACTTTACTTATTGCTAATTTAATTAGATTGTATTTAAAAAAAAACACATACTACATCACTTTAGTATAATGAAATTAAATAAACAGCCGAAACACAAAAAAACACAACAGTGTGCAGCCGCTCGGGCAATCTGTATGGGAATGTCGAAAATTATTTGGTTGTTATTTTAATTTCATTATATTATAGTGATGTAGTATAGCCCGTGGTTTGATTTATAACGAGTGTGTCTCTTCCACGTTGTATATATATCAAATATAGATCTAAATAGTTCATGTATCGTTAACCTGCAGGCTATGGTCAGTCACCAGGTACAAACACATCAAAAAAAAAAACAAAAATTTGGCCAAAATCTTAAACTTAACTAAATGATAACAAGATATTTTCTTTACATCCATCTCAGTCCACTGGACTAAAGAGTACTTTTTTAGTATGTTATTTGCTGATGCAACAAAATTAAAGCTTTTCGAAATTCAACAAGCATTGTTTTGTATTTCGAGAGACGGGCCTTATTGTGTATCTCTTTCTTTATTGGTAACCGTAGCTGCTGCAAACAATAATTTCTAAGATGCCGCGCTTGTAAGAAAATCGATACGTGCCGCTGAATACACAGGATATTACAAGTACAGTCAGTTAGATAAGGAATAGATCGTGGAAACAAATGAAGAAAAATATCTTGTTCCTTTTAATTTATTTAAGGAAATCTTATAATAGAGTGAGATAACAAACATTATACTTAAAGTCATAATACTGACACCAATTGACATAGGTAATAAGCTGTTAGTACTTTTTACTGCTATAATGAAACTAATAAAATTACAATTAAACTAAAAACTTAATTAAAAACTACATTGAACTAAATAAAAAAATTGAATGTGGCATGGTGCCAAGAATACTGGTTGCATTCCCGCGCTGAATAGCTACTGCGATCCGCTGCGCGAGATATGAGCCAACCCTCTTGTCACCAGCAGCGGCGCCGACGTTAACCAGCCTAGGGATTATTATTTCTTTATTTTTTGCAAGCACTTGGACCCTACGTATCAAATATTTCAACGCAAAGCGAAACAAAAATAAAGTCATTAGATAAAGACGAATTTTTTATATAGCTGTTTTATACTTAATTAAAAATGCTAGTTCAATTCATGATAATGAACCCGTTTTCCCAATATCGAAACTTGCAGCTCAGCTCGGCTTTGCGCGGGTATGTACTCGTATTAATACATGTATTGTCAAAATACGTTCTTGAAAGCCTCACCAAAATTGAACTAGTAGTTAACTAGTTTCAGTTTATCGAGTAGAGACAGACAGGATATTTCGCCGGTTGATTTCATTTTATTAAGTAATCCCTTATATTCATAAAAAAATACACTTTTATGCTAAACCTGTTTTAGTTAAAACATATTTTGTCTCTTTCCCTCTTTTCATTATTTGAAATAGTGAGAACGAGGCAAAACACATTATAACTAAAAGAGGTTTAGCAAACGTTTGTTAACTTTTACGAATATGATAAGAGTATAAATACGTAATAAATAGTATTTTCTGCAAGTCTTGTATTGGATTGTATTAGGTCAGACAAAGCTAATCAATGTGATGGACTAAAGGAAACAAAAACATTTCAATATGATCGGCGAGGCGCGGCGGCAGTTTAGAGACACATTTTTCCTAATATTTTTTCCAGTCCGAACTTCCCTCGCTCCCAGCTCCCAGCGGCAAGATTCAAGTCATCGTTATTCCCGGGAAACGCAATTTGCCACGAAAATAATCATTTTTAAACTTCTTTGTTTATCAAACCTCAAAAATGTTTGTTAAAAATGCAGAAACTTTAAAGAAACTTGGTAATACAAGTTTCTTTAAAGTTTCTGCATTTTTATGATAATATTTAGTCAAAAGCTTTTGTCACGAACCACAAGTATTAACTACTTTCATCCATTATTCTTTATCCCTGACCCAATAAGAAAGGAATATTTTATCATTCCGTCAATCTTGTTTATGTACAGGTTTCTCTAGGGTCTATATTGGCTCCCCAAATTTTTTGTATTCCTATTTTGATTAGTGCACAAACTTATAGTACAAAATTTTTTCGTGCATTGTTATGAATCCAAATTTAGTATAGCCTTTTGTCGGATCTTGAACTTGGCTCCCATTTTTATATTTATGTTTTTGGTAGGTATCATTACTTTTTGACATCAGTATCAGAGAGAAAAAATGCTTGCTCGTATAATTTTGTTGAGCACTTTACCTAATTAAAACGATTAATAAAAAAACAATGAAATTTACGAAATTCACTGTTTTTTGAATTTTTCCTCTGTATACGCGTGAATGGTCTACCTAGATTCCAAATATCAATTTTCCAGGTCATATGGAAGTAGGTTACCTTTTTGATGATGGATAAGTCGTCAATCACATTTTCGAATTGTTATTATATCAATAACGGTTTAAGCTACATTATTGAAAGTTTGGATTCGAGATGAACTTTAATGTATGTGCTAAATTTCATGTATTTAGGTTAAATGGGTTTTGAGTTGTGAAGGGGTCAAAAGTAGCTTGAAATGGTTCGTGTAAATATACACACGACTGCTGCGTCGCCAGTTCCTTTTTTTTAACTTGGCTCTTACACGCTACCGCGTGTCTAGATGTCTAGATAACCGGCCAAGTGCGAGTCGGACTTGCGAATGAAGGAATCCGTACCAATATTTATAAAAAATCACGTTTGTCGTATGGGAGGCCCCCTTAAATAAATATTTTTAGTATTTGTTGTTATAGCGGCAACAGAAATACAACATCTGTAAAAATTTCAACTGTCTAGCTATCACAGTTCATGAGATACAGCCTGGTGACAGACAGACAGACAAACAGACCGACGGACAGACTGACAGACGGACAGACAGAGAGTCGGACAGTAGAGTTTTAGTAATAGGGTCCCGTTTTTACCCTTTGGATAAAAACCATTAAATGTATGTGCATCACTCACACGAATATGTATTTGTTGAAAGTTATGATCCTACCGAGATCCAATTCCCGGCATTAGTAATGATTGGGTCTTAACCTTTTCCGGGTTGAATATATTTATAACAGTAAATATTAAAAAAGGTTGGGAGTTTGCACAAATGAAGAAAGGAATTAACTCGTGTTAAGCTTGGGCTTATTATAAATTTGCATTGTGATTTAATCCAACCTGAGATTTGTAATTTGCTCGTAAACATAGAGAACAAAATAAACATGCTTGCAAGACTTATTTATTGAGATAAAAATCCTTGTGTTAGCTACACATTTAAAATATTTATCTCCTTATTAACTTACAAATTAAATTATACGCTAGTTTGCTATCGCCTACATTACATATCTACTCAGTTTGGGCACCACATACTGCAAGACGCTATAATCTAGAAGAATATTTTGAATACCTGTTATAAATTCTTATATAAAATACCCAAAAGTATAGATGGTTATATTGGTAATGTGTTTGCATACTTGATGTAAATATGGATGTTAGTTTGTATAGAGAGAGAAATCGAGAGGGCAATAATTGAAAGTAAACACAGTGGATTTGCTGAGCACGGCAATTGCACGCCGAGCACGACTGCAAACAACCTAAACACACTGGAATTAATAAATATACTCCCTGTGAATAAGCTTAAGAAAAATCTTTATTTTGGAGAACTAGAAAGTAAGTGTCAAATATAATAATATTTATTTAAGTTGTATTAGGTACATATTTTGCGTGTCTTAATGTATGCACTCTTATTACCAGAATTTATAGGTAAATACTAACGTTGTTTATTTTTATTTGATTTTTTTATATGAAGCGCAAGTTCGAACGTCAACCAGCACAACTTTAGATACATCTGGACACCAATTTGTGATGGAAAGCATCGTGAGGAATCCTGCTTACTTGTGTGTAAAATGGAGAAGACAGTCACAAACAATCTCGTTACTTTTAACAGATTGTTACTGTCTGAAATTTTGTCCACACAATCAGTAACAGAGAGTTGAAATCTAAATATATATGTATACATATACGAGCAGTTTCAGTAATTAAACTATTGCCGGGTAAGAGGTACCTGTTACGAGTAAATGTACCACTTCACCGCGTTCCTACATCAAAACAATTTCATATATACGGAAATATTAAAACAAAAAAAATAAGCATATTTTAGATAGATAAATAATCTTTTGATAAAGAACAGAATACATAAGAACAATCTCTTATTTGAACAGCCTCTGGACCACTTTTGTCACTAAAGAATACAAGCTTAGAATTACATTTCACGAAGGCCAAAACGAAATGAAATTTTAATTAAAAATAACAAGCCCTGGAAAAGTCGAGAACAATGAGATTCGTATTATCCGTTTTGGCTATTTAACATTCTTAAAACGTAAAAGTAATTTGCCAAGTACTAATGAAGGATAATAATCATAAAACAATTAGTCGTTTTATTTGTGCGAAAAGCTTTTAAAGGGCAGCTGAAGAACTTTGTTATTTTGTAAGTAGATTTTAAATAATGTTTAGTTCAAAATTATTTAGTAAATGGATAACTGGAATATGTTTAAAAGAAAATGGAACCAACTGATGTTAATCTAAGAAAGAGTATCCTAAAAATCGGTAATGTCTACAATCGACAGTATCAAATACCATTGAAAAATAGTTTCTCAGCTAAGCCGTGGACGGACGGACTGAAGGACATGGCGAAACTATAAGGATCCTTGTCTGGACTTTGGATCCTTTAAAAGCATTGTAAGTAAGTAACATCGCTTTTCTTTGTAAAAAAAAACGACGGTTTGCACTCCGGGAGTGCCGGCAGAAGTAAAAACTTGAATATTAACAGCAGGCGCAGGCATACATTTTCGCCGCGCCGTAGAAAGAGAGGGGGATCCTTCCTCTCCTACGCCGCGCCGGCTGTCTACTCTCCATCCGTCTTACGAATTTTCGATCAGGTCACGTGTCCTAACGCGAGTTTAATATTTTTTACCCATTACAAAAAAAGTGTATAACACCGCTAAAGAAGTTTTCACTTAAAAAAAACATGATTCAAGATGATGTAGAGGCATACTTTACTTATGTATAAGTTTGTTGGTTTATAAAGCTTTAGTATACATAAGAATTGATAAGTTTGGAGAAGAAGATTACAACACTATGCAGTTTGCAACTTTATAGACGCTATATGGTGAAATATAATCCGACAGCGAAATTGATCAAATTTTATGACCGAAATATATGAGCCAGCGAGTCATAAGTAAAATCTAACACATCAGAGCAAGACAAAAGATATAACTGTAGTGCTAAAATAGTAGTGGCTTAGGACAAGCAAACTTTAGAGCAGCACCGGCAAGTTATTCTGACACACGACGGATCGTAACTCTGCCTTGAGACTCTTTGTTCCTATGAGATTACTAGTTTGGAGTTGCTTGCTTGATGCTTCTTTCGAGTATATTTCGCAGTACTTACTTCATTAATATAATTTTTAAATTAAATTGGAAATCCTCGGGGAGGCCTTTGTCCAACAGTGGACTTCTTGTGGCTGATTTGACAATGTGCAATTGTGCATTAACCCTAATACACAAAAAGCCAGACACGAAGGCTGCAGAAAATGAAGCTTGAATTGTAAAACAAAGCCAACAGTCAGAATTCAAAAGCACACTATACCTACTACCACGTCTTTACTCTAACGGGGTAGACAGAGACGACGCAAATGAATCACTAGTTCAGTCGTTACAACATCAACGAGCAAATACCGAGAATGTGAAATAAAGTACCAAGCTTACTTTTAATCCAGAGAGGTAAGCGATGATATAGCTGCAAATGTACAATTTAATTGAGTAATACTTCATTGTACACCAAAAACAATAATAATAATTAAAATATACACAAAGAAAACATATTTATATGTCTTATCGCTAAAAGCGATTCTTCCGGATTTAAAACTTTCTTGAATTTTAAAATAAAGGCAGCGGTCAGAGGCAACTTAGAATATTGCTACTCGAGTACGCAAATACCGTCGTATTAAATCTTTGAAGAGACGGAACTTGCTGCAAAACTTTTCAAACAACAGCTTAAGTTGTTAAATAAAGGCGGTGGTCAATATAATATTGGTGCACGAATACACAATAAGCAGGAATCGCTTTAGGTTGCGGCTTTCCGCGAGATAAGAGCTGATACGGAGAAATTGGTACGCTTTCAATCGAAAGAGATTCATGCGATAATATTAGCTGCAAATGTACGTATAGCTTTAGTAACACAACTAAAAATTGTAAACCCTAGTGGTCAGTGCCAACTTTGTGATAAGTATTGGTGCGTGAGTAAGCAAACAGTATAGCGTATCGGTCCAGTCGTTACGGTTGCCCGCGAGATACAGAGCAAACACTGAGATATGAGTGAAACGCTCTAAATCAAGAAAGATTCATGTAATTATATTAGCTGCATATGTACAGCTTTACTGACACAGCTTAAAGTTCTTAAATAAACCTAGTTGTGAGTGCCAACTTTATAATAAGTATTTGTGCGTGAGTAAGCAAATAGCAGGGAATCGGTTAGGTCGTTATGGCTGCCCGCAAGATACAGAGCAAATACGGAGAAATAAGTACGCTTTCAATCGAAAGGGCTTCAAGTGATTACACTAGCTGCAAATGTTCAGCTTTACTAAATCAACAACAAAAATAATAAAATTAATCTAGTAGTCAGTGCCAATCTAGTAATAAGTATTGTAAAAGCAGGGAATCGGTTGTCGAGAGATACACAGCAAATACAAGAAATGTGTACGCTTTCAATCGAAAGAAAATCATGCCATTGGACTAGCTTGATTCTAAATGAAGTCTTCACATGTTGTCCAAATTAATAATAATGTACGTACAGTCAATACATATGTACTTCAAGAGGAATACGTTTCCTCTTGAAGTACCGTTCTTGAAGTTCAGCCCGTAAAAATAAACTTTTTCTATGGAAACAATACTTAATGGGATCTCGAAAAAAACATTGAATTTCTCACACAAGTGTCGAATTTCGTTCCTGTAGAACGTTGTTCACATTGACGGGTTGTTTTACTTTTTTAATTGTGTCAACCGTCAAGTCCTTAGATATAGATACCTACTTCTTGTTAAACGAGTGAGTGAAAAGAACGAATTTATCAGACTCTAGTTTAATAATCTGGCGTTTGTATGTATGTACTTATATTTGTTCGATGATAACCCGAGTAGTTTTGATTGGAACTTCAAGCAATTGCATGTAAAAGAAGCCAATTGAATTTTTAAGTTCGAACATGAGCCCAATGTCTCAAAGGGTTGCTGAGATATGGAGTTCGCAGTTCGGAGCAAACTACTAGTAATTACCAATGTAAGTACTTCATTTCACAAAAAGTCAAACTCGAAGGCTTCGGCCCCTGGAATGAAAATGGCAGCTACGTGGGAAAAAGAGAAAACACCGAGCGGGAATGGATAACAAGAATGAGTGCTTTGAATTGAAAGAGATTTCACGCAATTGTACTCGCTGCAAATGTATTGTTGTAGATCTCTGCGTTTACTTGAACTTTGATAAAGTGGTGGTTCAGTTTCGTTTCATTAGTGCTATTGCATTACTGTGTGTGTTTTCTTTGCAATAAACAGGTTTTACAGATATTTCAATGAGTGAAAATATATTATAATTTGTCAAATAAAGCATTTTTTTTATTGAAGCAGACGCGTTCGCAAGTAGCATAAAATCAGTGACGCTCGGTACGATAACTTGCGGCATCCAAAGCAATACCGGAAAGTAAGTATGTATGAACGCTTTGAATCAAAAGAGATTTTACGCGATTGTGCTTGTTGCGAATGTATTGTTAAAGATCAAGCACTAAAGCTCTGTGTTTTCTTGAACTTTGATAAAGATGTGGTTCAGTTTTGTGTTGTTTTATTACTTCCCTGTGTTTGTATTGTGTGAGAATGCTTTGTTTTTTCTAGTTTTCTCTTCAGAGTCTTATGATCTTCTTAAAGTATTGTTTTCCTATTTATAATATTTGTTTCGGCTATAAACAATCAACATTTTTGTCATAGAAATTACTAAACTTTATTTTGATGCACAAATAATAGAAAATCAGTTACAGCCTTACGGGCGGTGCTTCTGCCTGTGGCATTCAAAGCCAATACCAAGACGATTTGAATCGAAAGAGATTTAACAATGAAGATATAGGATATCTTGACACTATTATATATACTAGTTAACACTATTGTACTCGTTGCAAATGTCTAAGTCAAATCAAAAATCATTTAGTTATTTTTGGATATTTGTATTACTTGATCATTGTCAGTTTTTAGGGTGCCGTACCCTAAGGTAAAAAACGGAACCCTATTACAAAGACTCCGCTATTCTTTTTGTCTGTGTGTCTGACTATCACCAGGCTGTATCTCATGAACCGAGAGCAAGACAGTTGGAATTTTCTATAACAAAAATTACTACAAACAGAATAAATTAAATATTTACAAGGGGCTCCTAAACATGCATACATCCTCCTATAAATGCTTCGTAAGGAACCCTTTGTGCACAAGACCTATTGGCTCTAGGTCGGTTGTTTCTTTCGATTTCATAATAGGTAGTTGTTGACGTCAAATCATTTACTTACAGCAATGTTTAATGTATTGATGTTATTGCAGATCAAGATTTAAAGCTCTGTTAGTTCCGTTTAGTATAATTGGTTTTATTACTTCAGTAATTTTATTGTGAGAAAATGCATTAATTGCTCTTTTTGATATTGATTTCAATGTAGTAGAAGCAATCACTTATTTTTTTGTCACATAAGCCACTAAGCTTTATATTGGAGTACAACTACTCAAATATACAGCAGAAAATCAGTCAATTCAGAAAATCTATCGAGTTATAGCGATTGTTCTCACTGCAAATGTATTGCGGTATGTATATCAATCACTAAAGCTCTGTGTTCACTTGAACTTTAGTAGAATTGAGGTTGTTCGATTGTTGTTTTTATTAGGTACTTCAGTGTGTATTGGTGTGAGAGTGCTACCTGCCCAATCAAATCAAAGAAATTAGAAAACATCTTACCTACAATTAATAATAATTAGTTTAGATCTCCTGGACGTAGTAAAGAACAATACTTTTTTTACAGGAGTTTTACCATTATGTCCACATTGCATTTGAACGGCCTATTAGTAAACTAATTCACTTAGGGAAGTAGTAAGTTTACTTTATAATAAACTCCCTTTAAAAGTAAAATTCTCATTAGAACAACGTAAGTAAACAAAGCACTTTTGAAAACTCTCTTAAAATGCACACCCTCGGCCCTTCATTGTAAAAGTCCGAACCTCTGAAACACATTTGCATGTCTACTCTGCAGTCCACAAAGCTTCAAAAGACTGCATTACTAGCTACCTACACCTACAGCGTCATACAGACTTTGGCTTTGGATGCACTTTTAAAAACTAGAAGCATTCCATCTCTTGCTGTGGATGTCGTAAACAACGGGACGTCTAAAAGAGACATAAATACCTCACGCAAGAAATAGGTACGTTACTAGTTTTCGCACACGAGTCATGTTTGGGTAATCGACTTATCATCTTTATATTATACGCGAGTTTTTTTTTATGTTGTAAGGTTCTTTTCTCCTAAATATTTGATTTACTTGTTAAAAACTAAGTAGGTCAAATGTTAAGGTTTTTAAAAATATATTCTAGGACTGTCTGTAGAACTTGGCACCCATTTAAATCTCATTTTTCTTCGTCGTGAAGTCGACTATCACATCACATCATATCGTAATATTGAACTTGGCTCTCATTTTCACATTTATATTTTTGGTTGGATGTTTGTTTTCCATAAATACATTGAGAAGAAAATGCAGGAAAGTTGCTCCTCTGAAACAAATGTCAATACATGAAAGTTCGTAAAGTTACACAAAGACTTTCGTTCTACTGTAGTAGCGTTCGACAACTTTGTTCGCCGCAAATCCATTCCAGCGCCGGCCAGGTGTCCTGCCGAGCGATTGCTCTGTCAACTAACATTACCTGCAGATGTCTAAACCAGGTGGATTTAAGCTGAATTGCTCCTCTTTCATTATCACAGCCAGCAAAGTTACAATGTTTTGATAATTGAGTTTGGAATTTTCATTCCACACAGCTAAGTATCCTATCGAGTAATTACTACGCTAGAATTCGCAATAACCTCCATTGCTGACTTAAACCGGGTCCAATCCTACAAAATAAATTCTTTAATTTTCTTTTAAATAGTCCTCAACAAATTTTCCCTTCTTACCATCAACGATAGGAAATATAACCTACTTATTACACAATACCGTTATTAGACTAGACATTTATGTTGTACCAGATACTTGTAATGACCTATATTCTTTTATTTTTTTACATTCAGTAAATAACAAATAAATAAATAAATTCTGTAAATAATAAATAAATAAATAACGAATAGATTTTATATGACTTTCAGGGTTATTAATATTTAGTATTATATACATTGAGCAGTCCGTGCAGGCTTAAAAGCATAATAAAATAACATACAATTAAAATAATATTTAAAAGGAAGGTCTGGTAACAAATTACTTTAGAGGCTAGGAGGTTGCATCCAATAGCAGAGAATTCTGTTTGCAATTGAAATCAATGCAGCGACTGCGGCAAAGAGTGAAGCGGTGGGAATTGATTGTTTTTATTGGGGTTGGGCGGTGAGCACAGATTGGTTTTGCTATTCCGTACTCTATTTTAAATCTTGCGACACTACTGTTGTTTCTATCCCAGCAATTTATTTTACAAATACAATTATAAAGATAGTATAGCCTATTTATTCTCTTCTCTTTATTTATAGATGGTAATACAAGCAGTATTACCATCAATAAATAAAGAGAAGAAACCCTCTCTTCATCCTTTCATCTATATGCTGACGATTTGCAGATATATGCGGCTGCCCCTCTTCAGTATTTCCGGCATGCTATTAGTGCAATAAATTTTGACCCAGCTAGAATTGCTAACTGGTCTTGTCAGTTCTGGCTTACAGGCAAAGCTGCTAAATCCCAAGCCATTATCATAAGTAGTTCTCTTTTTATTTCAAAATTAAATGAATTTGATATTCCAAATCCGGTGCTTGACAATTCCTTTCTCATCTAAAGTCACTAGTTTGGGTATCATCTTCGATCAAACATTGTCTTGGACTCCTTAAGTGAATGAAATAAGTCGTAAAATGTTTGTTACTTTACATTCCTTGAGACGCATGCAATACTTTCTCCCTATAGAATCAAAATGCTTTAGGCTCAATCTCTCCTTATCCCTATCCTAGATTATGCAGATATTGCTTATTTAGATCTTACTAAGTGTTTATTTGATAAGCTTGAACGGTTGCAAAATCAGGGCATTAGATTTATTTTTGAATTGCGTAAGTTTAATCATGTATCTGAATTTCGCACTCAGCTTAAATGGCTTCCAAAAAGACTTCGTAGCAACACTCATATCCTTTCTCTGCTTTTTAAAGTCCTTTTTATTTTAATCCCCAATCCCCAAGTTACCTTACTGAGAAATTCTCATTCGGAGAGATCGACAGTCGCCTGCGTGGTAGTGGTATCCCTCAGCTGCTAATTGATGCTCATGTCTCGCAGTCCTACGGGGATTCATTTTCGGTATTCGCTGCCCGGCCGTGGAATGCGCTTTCTGCAGATGTGAAAAGTGCTCTCGATTCCTTCAAGGTCAAACTTAGAAAATATTATGACGATTCCTTGGACATGAGAGCTTATATTATTGTAGTTAATGTATTTTTTTTTTATTTATTATATAGGTAGTAATAGTATTTAAAGATGTAGTATGTTTTCGATATGTATTAGTTTAAATATACGTATGTCTATATTCTAATTTATGTAGTAAAGATAAGATTTCCTTTGATCTGTACACTTTGACCTGTACCCGTTCTGCCCATTTATTGTATCATTCCGCTAACAATTGGTTGACTGGAAGAGATCCCATTATAGGATAAGTCCACCTTTATATGGTTTGTAACTGTTCCTATAATTGTAAACTGTTTATGTACAATAAAGATATCCCACAACAACAATTGATACAGAACGTCTGTTAACAAATTACTTTAATTAAGAAGCAGCACAGATGAGGATGCATCCGGAAACACGCTAAGATGAAGAAGATTAAGCTAGGAGGTTGCATCGTGTACAGTAGATATACAGTGTTCGTCTTGAGCGTTGCCAATCAAATAGGGCAGAATGGATAATATGCCCAGCAGTGGACCGCTGAAAGCCTAAGATTATTCTGATGATAGAAGTGAAGAATATGGGCGAACACTGTTTTCTTTTTTATTTAAACTTTATTGCACAGTTAAAAAATATACAAATGAGTAAACCTTTAAAAACATTCAAGGAAGATACATAATTTCTGGTTTGATTTGGTGCAAATTATTTCAAAATAAATGCAAAATGTTTTTATGTTGGTACTAAGACGAAAACAAAACATTGTTTTTGTGGAGCCGTGCAAAACGAGACCACTCTGTTAACCGCATTTTAAGCGCGGATTTTAAAGCGTAATGGCAGAACCCGAGAGCTTAAAACAGAAATAATGATGATGTAATTCTACAGTCCTAATTGTAAAATACTGAAGCAAGTAAATATTTATATTGAATCTCAGATTTAAGCTTTATTTTAATGACTCTGCGTCTTCTGAATGTAAGCAACTGTTGTGCCCATAACTTTTGACGGATACGCTTGGCTGAGATCCGAAAAAAAGCTTTCATGCATATATTTTCTTCATTGTTTGATCTCCTTGTCATTTTGTTAATTGGATTTGTCAGGAGTATTACTAGGTATTTCATTAAAGTGAATCCATTTTATAAAGTGTCTAAGTTATGAAGTAGTCTATGCATGTGACATGGCCCGTTAAGGAGCCTTAGATACATTATTACCGTCATTAGACGTCATCTGAATTATGGTCAATTTGAGCGTGCGCCAGCTGTTTGCGGCTCCTTATTAAATCTGACCCCAGTTATACATTAGACAGGACCTACGTTAATTTAAAGCATCGCTGCTAGGGCTACCAAGAAAATTAAGGATTTGACTCTTCATTTAACGGGGTACTTAGTTGCATTTCATGAAATAAAAAATTAAATATTTTGAAATAAGTAGCACCTATGTACGGTAAGCCTCAAAAATGGAGTCTCAATTTTTCATACAACTAGTATGAGAGATTGGGACTCCACTTCTGAGGCTTACCGTACAATGTACATAGTTGCTACTATTTTACTTTCATAAATGTTTTATTTGGTAATTCAAAAGTCTATATAAACCAATAAAATTAAATTATATTACAATTACCAATAATATCGAAATAGTTTTTGAAGTTATTTCAAATTTCGTATTATTATATATATAATCTTAATTTATAAGGCTGCCCATATTTCAACTAAACTCAGTGTGTTAGCTCGGTATTGGTACTAACGTTGAATTAGGTTTTTTATCGTAATTCTTCATAAACAGCAATGTTTTATAAAGAAATACTACAGCGAGCTATTTATAGACACCAACCCAAACGCAATAAACACAGGTACACTGTACCCATAGAGGCTCCTGTAAACTAAGTTGACAGCCCTGATTGCTGCGACCCGGGGTGGCTCGGTAATCCTGCATAACATAGTAGCTGAAACATTCCCGAGATTTATTAACCGGCCCCGCAGAGATAATGGATGGTCGGAGCTAAGACCTAGCTGCCGCTGACACCAGACTAATTCGAGTACAGCGAATTCATTTGCGTCATTCTGCGGCTGCAGTAAAAATGATGGCAGCTGCGGACGAAATATGTTTTTGTCTGGTTCTGGTGTTTCAGGAATATTTATGAGGCCTTATACAACTCTGTGAAAAATGTTATTCAATACGTAGATATTTATTTCTTTGTCTTATCGTATAAATACATAAATATATCTCATATAAGTAACAAAATAAACAAGAAAGTATTTTTTATTTAATATTACGCGGTAATATCAAAAAAACTGTCTTCTTTCTTTATTTAATAGGTCTTTACCTATGAAATTGCCGTTCTGCAGGTTGGCCATTTCAAATCAAAATAATTTTTGTTTGGCTAAGAATTCTAAAAAATTCGTTTAAGTTTTTTCATACAAAACGGCAATTTCATAGGTAAAGCCTAATATTTTAAATGAATCAAAGCTGAAGATAATTTGATACAAGTTATAAAACATTTGTTTAATTAATACCGAGTAAATAAACGTACTGTGTACACCTATACCAAATAAATAAACATATAACTGAAAATCGGAGTTAAGCTCAAAATGATAGCTAGCCATGTATTTTTATAACACGTTTGCTTATAAATAAATATCCGAATGCAGTGGCATCTTTACACGCTCCAAGAAATGCATGGAATAAAATGTCGTTTCTCCATCCATATAAAGGTATACATTACACGTTGCTGAACGGTATCTGTATCGCTCGACGCATTTCAGATGGAACGATGTGACCTCAATTCATATTCCTTGTAATCGCGTGGAGGTAGAAAGGACTTTTTATTATGTTGTGTCAGTATATAGAGTGAATCCCATTTTTAAGTATGGTTATGCAAATGGACACTTAGTTATTTTGGACCTATATATGTCTAAGAGAGAAATTCATGTGGCAAATTAATGACTGGCCACCTAATAGTCATATTATAAACGAATCTGGGACATAGCTCGGGTAATCCCATAATTAATCATACGATGATGATAGCTATTATGATGAGGTTAAGCTATGTCCAATGTTATTAGGCAGGATTAAAATCTGCAAACTCTTGCTTGTTGTAAACACAACAAAAAAGTATGTTAATTTCCATAAGGCTAATTGACCAAATAGTGTAGGAAAATGGACTTATATCCCACAGAGCCATACCTTATGCAAAAAGACACCAAATGGTAACGTTTTGCTTCAAGTTTAATTTAAAAATACACGATTGTTAGTATCAAAAACAATATGATGATGATGAACTAAATTATCATCATCATAGTATAGATATATTTATTTACGCTATTTGTAGACTTCCCATTTATGTTATTTAGTTGTTTGTTTAAAAAGCATTATATCTTACAGATTTTTCGTAGGTATATATTTTTCATTGATCACAGATTATCCATTTTTTCGCTAGATTTGAACAGTATCGTCAGAAAACCCTGAACCCATCTGGCTCGGGGTAAATCGTGTCGCCGTTCAATTCAATTAACGAGGTTTTTGTGGAGGTACCCTTTGTGTTGAGGCTTCAAATTGTCTCTCTTTTTTATACTATCAATATTTCTAACAAATATATATATACGAAAACATACTGTCTACTACGTTAAAAAAACAAATGTCATAAATCGAAAGTACAAGAACATTCTGTGCAATAGAAAAAAAAACAAAGGTCATTAATTGAAAGTGTAAGAACATACTACCAGGATAGAAAAAAGTCATGAAAACAAAAGGCCACGCTTAGTAAACAAAGTAAAACTAAGATTGAATGAATACGGAATAAGATAAAGTAACAATTAAAGCCTATTTAAAAAAAAAAAACTCCAGGGTTTCGAGAAGCTTGCACATTCTAGGTTACAAATAACAAACAAAGACATATTATTAGCTGATCAAGATGAAGACTCTTATATTTTTTCAGCTCCTTCAAAGTGCCAAAGGTACGTAAAACTAGCGTATCACGCACGGCTGAACTAACTCACGGTAGTTAATAAATTCAGGTGTTACTTTGCGGAAGTCAAAGTCACATACTTTGTGATTTGAATTACTTTGTGCGATTCCGCCTCCAGTTAGTTCATGCAAACTATTGCCGGCCGGCGCCCATCCATTACTGTTAGTCCCAGCATACCTGCCACCTGTGTGCACCCGCCATTAACAGATGATGCATGCTCCCTCCCATGCTGTTGCATCCGCTGCGGCTGCAGCAACATCGGACACGTGTTTCACCTCGCCACGAGGCATCCTTAGGCACCAACCAAGTTGTTGATCGTTCGGCGGTC
Organism: Acrobasis suavella; assembly: GCA_943193695.1. Taxonomy (NCBI): domain Eukaryota; kingdom Metazoa; phylum Arthropoda; class Insecta; order Lepidoptera; family Pyralidae; genus Acrobasis; species Acrobasis suavella. Next base: position 41,767,420 of record OW971928.1, read on the forward strand.
AAAAGTCTTGGTGGCAGATATGCCGGGACAAACAGTAGTGGGTGGGCGTCAGCTGGCAATAGTTTGAATGAATTAACTGGTGGCGGAATCGTACACAGTAATTCAAATCACAAAGTATGTAATTTACGACGGTTTGAAAAATTCCTATAATACTCTAAAAAGCGGTAGAAGTACTGGTATTCTTGTTAGTAAATGCTATGACCTGAATTCCTAGTGCACAATCTTGAGCCCATCTGGCTTGGTAAATTACGTCGCCGGCGGTTCAATTCAATTAACGAGGTTTTTGTGAGGTGCCCTTTGTATCGAGCGAGCCTCTAAATTGTCTCTCAGGGCATACTGTAAATATTATAGTTGAATTCATTACCGACTGCAAGTAGGTAGAATAACGTTTTTATATCTCATGAGGGAGACAAAGTCTATAGCCATAAAACCTAAAGGCCACGCTGAACGTGATTGTTGGTACACACCAACTATTACGTTGCGCGTGGCCTTTTGGTCTTATGGCACAGGCCACCTACACAGGTGGAATAAGGAATGAAAATAGTGTCTCGAATGGGATAAATGCAGAATGTTCGCAAACAAGAATCTGAAGTTGTTTGGCCGGTTCCACTCACACACACGTACCAGCCGGTACACGTACAAGTACTTTTCTGGGTCAAAAATAAATTATTTGGTACTGTTAAGAAAATAAAATAAATTATTTGGTACTATTACGATAATAAAACGTCACAAAATAATATCACTTGTGATGATCATATCCATTTTCAACGTGATTTTAGATTTATTATTGAAGAAAAACTTATATTAAAAGCGCCATTTGACTTCAAGAAACTATGACGTCATTATTCTATTTTTCATACAAATCCCGTCGAAAATGTTTGTTTTAACGTTTAGAAAAAAGTATCTGATTTGAGTTGTTGGAATTTAGCGAATTGGGTAAATGACTGGTTGAAAAATAAATTATTTGGTACATACAGTTCATAAAATAAAACGTCACAAAATAGTGTCACTTTTCATTGATCATATCCATTTTCAACAAGATTTTAGACTAATTAATGCAGAAAAACTGATATTAAGAGCGCCATTTGACTCCAAAAAAGCATGACGTCACGCTTTCGTATTTCATACAAATTCCCATGCAAAATGTTTGTTTGACGTTTAGAAAAAAGTGTCTGATTTGACTTGTAGTTATCTAGCGGATTTCGTATCTTGCAATAGAAGCTAGGAAAAAGGAACATGAGTTCACAAATTCATCATAGTTAAAAATCAAAACTTCAGCAATCTTGACTAAATATTTATCTCAATGAGAAAACAATAGGTTTTCGTACATACAAGAAATTCGTAGCAATCATCAATAATTCTAGTCAACAGCTACCGCACCGTGCGGTTCAATATGTCGACAACACGTTAAATAATTTGGAGTTTGATAAATGGACGAATTTACAGTCGGCCGGCAATCGATACGTTGCTCTTGCACGAGCGCTTCCGAAAATTTTGCTATTCATACAGTTATGATTTTTTTTATAGAACAAATATGTGAAACTGAAAGGAAATATTAAAAAGGCTTCGTATAAAACTGGAATGCGGATGTGGAATATTTTTTTTGGATCTTTTGATAGATTATTAAAGAAGAAGTAAGTAGATTATTAAAAAGTATGGTATACAATTTTTTTTCTTGTCTCTTATTAGCAAATAATAACGCAAAACAAAACGAAAGCGCATTTAAATCAGCTACGATTTTTCACCAAAGGTGACGTAAATAACCCCAACTTCGCAACTTCGAAGCGCTGTATCTTTGTGAATTTTTACTACTTTGCTAAACGGAAAAATATGGGTTCTTTATTTTTGGATTATCTAGTGGACGGACTAAATACAATAATATATTTTTATCCAGTCTAAACCCTATTGTTCCCGATTCCTTGTCCCCATGATGCGAGACAAAACTTGAATTCGCGGTAACGGCAGGGTGACAAAAAGTAGGTTCTACGTAGTTCTTAGTCACTATATATTGTTTTTGCGTATGTTTAAGTGGCCAACACTGGTGTAAGACTTTTGAGGCTGCTGTCTTTGGGTTATAATTCTATGCTGCTGCAGAGATATGGGTTATAATTCTATGGGCTGCTGTAATAAAAACGACTGATACGTGACAACTAACTTTTTATTTGTTTTTAGCTTTTTAAGAAGGTTATATTTGAGTATAAAGAAGTATTATAGTAAATGATTAAAAAGGTTGGAATCCAGGCGGTTGATTGCCAACAGCTGCCTTAAGGTATCTGACATAGTTTGGCAACTGGCATACAATGATGACAGCCGGGACCAACAGCTTATACGTGCCTTCCGAAGCACGGAGGAACTCGATAAACTTTTATGCCACTTGTGGTCACCCATCCAGATGCGGAGCACGTCCGGTGTCGCATTACTTGCGAAAGTGCTAGTACAGCTAGACAGTTGTCCACAGATTACGAATATGTTGCCGCTATAACAACAAATACTACAAACATAATAAAATAAATATTTAAGGGGGTTCCAATACAACAAATGTGTTTTTTTTATAATAATGGTACGGAACCCTTCTTGCGCGAGTACTTGAAGCAGTACAAGTAAATATATCACTTATAATTTGATGTCAATAACAGTAAATTAAAAATTTTGAGTGATCGTGATAAATAAGAGTACTTTGAATTTGAGTTTCATCACCGATCCCAGTGCTACAAAATGTGCTACGACATTCAACGCGTCGTAGAATTTCGTCGACTCGTAGTCGTTTCGTAGCGTTCTTGAGCGTTACAGATGTTTATGCAGTTGTTCTTGTAAGTAATTGTTTATTTCTCAGTGATGTTACGTCATAATCAGCGATACATACTAGAATAAAATAAATCTCCTTATGTTAGTTAGTTCTCATATATGATATCTATCAGAAGTCTGCTTTGTGTATTTTGCGTTTCTGCGTCATAGAAGCAATTCAACAAAAACTAGACAGATTTTCTCCATAATATACTTAGTTTGTTAACTTCAAGATGGTTTGAAATTATTGTTATTCATGGCACAAGTTCGGAGTTTTAATGTAGATTTATTAGTTTAACGTCTGCAAACTTGGTTCTAGTAATAAGTCATATATCCTAATGGCGTTGCATCGCAACTCATCCTCAATTCTAACTTTATTTATTTCTTAGGTAGTTATAGTTCTTTCTGTAATAGTATAAAACGTGATATGTTTGATATATGTTGATTGGGTAAATGCGTAAATACACCACACCTACGAATTTTAAATGGATTCACCATTTAAAATTAAATAAATCGATGGCGACCTCTACGCCACTAAGAGGAACTACAACCACAAACAACATTGAATGAAGAGCGATACCATAGTTCACAAGAAGAATACAACATGGCGCCATGAGTATCCTACATCACGATCTCAGAGTTCGCTCGATTTGATACATATATCAAGTTCCGATGATACACCGTTGGAGGCGCAACACCATTTTCAGTTATATTATAGTACTCTATGAACACCATGCCTGGCAGAAAGATTTTCCCTTTGTGGGGGTCGAGCATATCACCTTGCTCCAGCTACTGAGGTGACTGAGTCACTACGACGTATCATATAGGAGTCACCGTGACTCCTATATGATACGTCGTAGTGGCGTACAGGTTGCCACAAATCTAGTATATTATTGATTTTATATTTCTATACAATTACTCTTTAACATTAAAAGATATGTCGTATGTCGTGTATAAGCAGTAAGACATGTTTTTGTTTTTTTTTTTAATGTCAATGAGATATTTGCAGTAGGAATATATGAAAAACAAAGAAAGTCTTTACCATAACCATTCGAATGAATTCTCCTACCCATCCTAGTGTTTATATGAAGCCTATATGATTTTCTTAAACGCCTGAATACCCAAGGCGACACGTCCGTTTCTTATTTACGTAGCTGTCTATATTTATCCAAGTCGTGTTCTCATTTATTTCGCCGAGAGACCTTTTTGAATAGGCAATGTGGCGTATAAATTTGTGTCGCCCCTCGGCGGCCGTGGCTCTCCTTTAAAAGGTACTACGAATTAATTTCACCTGACATCGAGGAGGGCGACAGAATACGTTGCGTCATAATGAGATGACTCTCAGAACTCGTTCAGAGGAAACTGCGCATTTTCCTCCGTTCTTTTGACTGCTTAGTAAAAATAGTAAGGCTTTCGAGAAGTGGGGTTTTCTTTCATCTGACATCGTAGGGCGACAGAGTATGTCACCTCATACCAAGATTATTCTCTAAACCCCTTTTTAGGGTTCCGTAGCCAAATGGCAAAAAACGGAACCCTTATGGATTCATCATGTCTGTCTGTCCGTCCGTATGTCACAGCCACTTTTTTCCGAAACTAAGAATTATACTGTTGAAACTTGGTAAGAAGATGTATTCTGTAAACCGCATTAAGATTTTCACACAAAAATAGAAAAAAATATTTTAGGAGGTTCCCCATACGTAGAAATGAAATTCAAAAATTTTTTTTCTTCAAGCTGGTACGTGTACCCCACACGTATCTTTGGTTAGGTCTTCAAAAATGATATTGAGGTTTCTAATATATTTTTTTTCTAAACTGAATAGTTTGCGCGAGAGATACTTTCAAAGTGGTAAAATGAGTCCCCCCCCCCGTAACTTCTAAAATAAGAGAATGATAAAACTAAAAAAAAATATATGATATACATAACCATGCAAACTATCACCGAAAATTGATTTGAACTAGACCTAAGTAAGAAGTTTTTTTTAATACGTTTTTTTAAAACATCGATCAAAGTTACCACGAACTACAAGAACTTTTATATTATGTTACTTGCTGCTACGGAACCCTTCATCCGAATCCCTTTTTTTTTAAACTGCGTATATTTTTCTCCTTTCTATAGACAAAAATGCTCACGGTTTGCGAGTTGTCTTATAAAAGGTGATAGAAATTAATTTTATCTGACGACAACGATGGCGATAGAATAGTCTGGCTCTCAAAATTTTCCGGTAAAAACTTCGCAAACATTTCTTTATTTAATTTGTATGTATAACAAAGTCTTACCTACCTTTGTAATAAAGGCGTACATTTATATGACCGACACATATATATAGAATTTGGGAAGTGCGTGATGTTTTGAGGTCCAGTAACAAACCTTAGGACGTTTTCAGACGACACGCGCACGCCAAGCCCACGCCTTGTTTCAGTAGTACGCAGCGCGTGTGAAATTTGTAGATAATGTATAATTTGAGTCTTGTCACACATCAAAACAACTCAAATTGCATTTACCGAAGTCCACATGCGCACGCCTTGCCTACGCCATGCGCTCGCCTTGCGCCCGCCCGGCGCTCGCCCCTACTTTACTTCGGTAAACGCAATTAGAATTGTATTCATGTTTGATAGGACTCAAATTATATGCAACAAATTTCAAAGCGCGATATGCTAGACGTGGGCGAGGCGTGCGCTGGTCGTCTGAACGCGCCCCTGGAGTCTAAGGTGAATTTGAACGGTTTAAATTTGAAATTAAATGACAATCAAAATCGGGGGTCGTATCTGAATGAGAGCAGCATAGGACCGAGATGGGTGGCGTCAACGAAGAAAGGCCTATACTTATTAGTCAGCGGAAGTAAGGCTAGGATGATGATAATTATTGATTCGGGTATCTTATACATCATTTGTGCTTGCTTCTTTTTGTTAGGTATTTCACAATTTTCCGGCAACTGTTATTGCTTAAATACTTTATAATTAACGTCTTGAAGTCCCAGACCTGTTTAAATTTGCAAACTGTGGCTTCCTATCTGTAACACTTTAGTTAGATTCGAAACTTGGTGCTCATACAGCAATATCGGCAGAAGTTGGTTCACTGCATACGTAACACGGCTGATTGGCTTACACGAGTTACTTGCAAGACTTGTATGCGCGAAGCAAGATGTAAAAACAGTTTGGGAACATATGGGAATATTTTTCCGTTTCTCCAAAAAGAACTTTATTTAGGTCTTCATAATACAGAAAATTATCAGCAAGAAAAAAAGATAATCAGATGGTTCCACAGTAGTTCCACAATGAATGAAAAATTGTTATAATATATAACTATCGTAACTTTTGCTAGTAGTCATCAATCGTATAGTAGTCACGCTATCGGTAGGTGAGGTAACCTATTTTAAGCTCTGCAAATTAAAACAAAAGAATGTTAGCCATGAATTTTAATCTTGTTTACTTTTGTCATAACAAAAGAATTAAAATAAAATGCGTGCATTACTAATAAGGATGAAACGCGTGTATTTTTCCATTTCATACAGAGGTTAATCTCGTCGGCATCATTAATTTCTCCACTCTAGCTCCTTTCGCAGGTAATAATGTCTTTGACTAATTAAATCCCGAAGTCTCTTTAACCGTCATTTCTGGATTCCCTCCCTCGCCGTTAGTAACGCATTCATTTTGCATGTTCCATAAAAGATAGTACGGATTTATAGACTTAAACCTTTTGCATCAAAATGACGAAAGATTAACTAGTCTCTATGTGGCTATACTGGCTCCCAGCCTACATTGTTGCATTAATTTTTTTACTGTCTGGTATTCTGAGTAAACGAAAGGTTTATACACTTTTAACAAAAAGTTTCATTAAAAGGCAGGAGAAACATCCGAAAACAAACAAAAAATTTTCTCCGAAACTGACATGCAATATGATACACAAAATGACAATTAACCCCAAAGTAACTTCGAGACTTGTGTTAAGGGATTATAACTTAACAATACTATATTTTATAACACATACATATATAGATAAATACCCAAGACCCAGGACAATTTGAAAAGGGCCATTTTCCAACTTGCCCTGACCGGGGTTCAAACACGGAACATCTGGGTGGCGAACTAGCATGGTGACCACTACATATACCAAGAAGGTCGTCATTGTCGGAGGTTGTTATTGAATGAGATAATTAGATTTATATCTAGTAGGTATTGGCCGTGGTTACAGGGAAAATAAACAACGATAAATTGTTTTAAGTACTCTATGTTTCAATCAAACTTGTCAGAAGTTCCGCCTCCGCCGCGGCTCCAGCTCTGTTCGGATTCAGAGGTATTGTTCGGAAAATTGATTATGAATATACTCGTATATGCCACACCCGAACTCTGCTCCATAAATAACTTAGCATTGATCAACTCACTTTAGCTCCGCTGCGACCAAGTTTAACACGGCAATTTTAAATTAAGCGCTGCAGAGCCCGCCGTCACCTAGCCGCACGTGAATAATTCAATGAGCCGTGGTATCTTCGCGAAATCTAATCAAAACTCTCATCATTTTGTATGTATAAAGTATAAATAAACCAACAAAGTTCTGCGTGACATGCCGGCGTGACGTAATCTGACGCAAAGTCAGTTGAATGAGCGTTATCTTTGCTAGATGAAGCTGGAGACTCATTGGCGCAGCGTCTACATAACTGAATAGCGAGGATCAAACTTATGCCACGCGACTGGAGATCTAAAGCCGATATACATAAGAGACAGATTTGCTGTTGCGTGGTTAGGTGTGATAGTAAATCGTGAAGTAGGCAGTATTAATAATTCAGATGAAAGCAATCAGTGACTGACAGTCTGAATGTTTGATGCAAGCCCCTGCTGCGAAACATGAAGCTTGGACTGGACCGGATAAAACATTGTCTACTTTGAAAAATGCGAGATCTATTCGATTGAATCAAGTTTTTCTTACGAAACATTTATCACTCGGTCTTCGTGAAAATACTTGCGCGGAGAAACACATTAGGGATATGTGTGAAAAATAGATAGGTTAGTAGGCTGCTATTGTGCGAAACATCTATTATCTGTGAGAGAGTATGGCAATATAAATGTAGTTCAGCAATCTAGACATCGAGGTATATTTCTATAAAAATTGCTACAAATATTACACATTTACCTTGTTTTATGGCAAAAACCATTTTGTATTGAATTTAGAGGTAAGAAGATTTACTGTCAATATAAGAATTAGAGCCGATGATACATTTTGATAAAGCAAACCCTGGTCGAGGTGACCAGGAGGCTGATTATTAATAAGGCACAAAGGATAAGCATTACCCTAAAACGTGGCAATGCTGCCAGTTTCCTGAGAACTCTTTCGCAGGGCAAGGATTTGCAGGACGTTGTTATTAATAATAATACGTCATATATTTATTGGTATAATTTTATATGCAAATTTAAATTAGATGACAATGTAGTATTATTGGAAATAAGCTGATGTGATGATGGAGCTGGGACGTGGCTATAGGAATCCTAAAACTACACACCTCATCAAGTTTGGGCTTGACTTTATTTTCAAATAAAATTAAAGCCTAATGGCGTATAAGTATCAAGGGTCATAATTCATAACATTTTCCAGTTCGTACCATATTTAAGGGAAGGTAAGCAGATTAGTTGCAGGCGCCAGCTGACGTCGACTCAATCAATGACGGTTGTTGCACTCGTCCTATAAATAAGTCATTTATTCGCAAATAAATCAACCTCTACTAAAGTCTCTACTTGACGTTATTTTCAAATATTGGAGTGTAATGACGTAGGTATAAGTATCAAGGGAGTAATATTCCATAGCATATTCCATTTCATACAATATTTGAGAGAAGGTAAGCAGATTAGTTGCGAGCGCCAGCAGTAGTCGACTCAAATTGTCTTTGATTGCCCCTGCCCTCTCTTTTTTATCGCAAATAAATCAACCTCTACTAAATTCTCTACTTGACGTTATTTTCAAATACTAGAGCCTAATAGCGTAGGTTTAAATATCAAAGGATTCATTTTTCACAACATATTCCATTTTGTACAATATTTGAGGAAGGTAAGCAGATTAGTTGCGGGCGCCAGCAGAAGTCGACTCAAATCAATGTCGTCAATTGCCCTACTCTTAAACCATTTTTACATAAATAAATCTTGTACGTATATTTGTAAATAGACTTGACGTTTTTTTCGAATCAGGTATAAGTGTCAAGGGAGCAATACTTCATACCATATTTCATTTTGTATAATGTTTTGAGGAAGGTAAGCAGATTAGTTGCGGGCGCCAGCAGACGCGTCGACTCAAATCAATGTCGTTGATTGCACCCGCCCTAATCTTGTTACGGCAGTGACGCCCGCCCCACTCGACTATAAAACACCCAGGTCTTCATTACTCGCACTTTGTTTAGACATATATGTTATGATTCATATTCACAATAAACTCTCATTCACTGTGCTTTCTATATAAATATTTTATGAAATGCTGTAGATACGCATTTATTAGCGCTTACGCATGTTAACCAAATGTGACATAAAACTCGACCTTCTCCGTGGTTCAGAAGCATGGTAAGCTAGGTTTCCGCTTCGAGCTGACTGCCTAAAGACAACTGAATATATACATATTCTCATAGCAATAAATAATTAAACGGAAATACATCATAATTAGAAAACACTTAGAATACATCTAGAAAAGAAACCTCAAAAAAGACTTTATTGAAGAAAAAAAATGTTTTTATATTTTTATTTGAGTTCTAACAATAGACTGTTTATCAAAGGTCTTTTGTTATTGTTCGCTATTCATTAAAAACAATCCCAACAACAAAGAAAGAAAAAGAAACGCTAATAAAACAGATATTAATAATCCTTTTGTTTTTCATTGCTTATCTATAAAAAGAAATCATTTAAACTCAGAATGTTTCAGGAATAGAAGTCATGAGAAAAATAAACTCTAGCAAAAAATATTTATTTCTGTAGACCCTACAAATAAGTTGTCTGGGCTCGCCAAAATGAAATAACTTCACAGATTGTTTGCTTCTGTTTTGACATTCGTAATATCAATGGCGAAGTCCGTAATTTGTTTTATGCCGCTTATGTATTTGATGGAAAATGGATTTGTTGTTCGTTTAGATGGATTTCAATGGAATTTCCAATATTATCATGTTTTGTGAATCGCAATATAATTTTAGCTCGCTATGTTAGATACATATATGTAATAATGTAATAATAATTGCATGATAATTTATAAGTTTATATCGCATGTTACTATTAAAAACTGAATTACTTAAATGTGTAGGTATATTTGCATATAGGTATGAATGTGATGAATAAATTCATTGTTAAAAATAGTATTTTGTGCAACAGTTGTATAAGAAGGGCCAAAAATGCAAGTGGCGCAGGTTGACGTACTTAGACAACGTTGCATACAATACTTTTTCTACGACTATATTCACTAAATAAACTACAAAAATATGAGTAAATAAAGAAAAATATGAAAATATTTGACATATGTCTGGTAGATACTAGGTGTCAATGTTAAACCTTATTTTTTAGGGTTCCGTACCCAAAGGGTAAAAACGGCACTCTATTATTAAGACTCTGCTGTCCGTCTGTCCGTTTGTCTGTCTATCTGTCACCCGGCTGTATCACATGAATCGTGATAGCTAGACAGTTGAAATTTTCACAGATGGAGTATTTCTGTTGCCACTATAACTAAAAACAAAATAAAATAAATATTTAAGTGGGACTTCCATACAACAAACGTGATTTTTTATAGATAATGGTACGGAACTCCTTGTGCTCGCACTTGGCCGGTTTTATTTAATTGACGTCTTCCTAGTGACTTTATAAAAAAAAGTTTGTCTTATGTTAGCAGTATAGTAGATCTAAACAAAAACAGGTTTAGGTCTATGGTAAGGCGTATCTCTTGGCGAAATAACGACACATGTGCTATTATTAGGAATAAATAGACTATATACTTTCCTGAAACTATATTGTCAATGTTTTTATATTAGTGTTCGTGCTTACTTAAAAGGGGAATCCATAACTTTATAGCAGTTCACTTCAGCGATTTTTTCCCCGTAAAACTATTCACAGATCTTTTAATACAATATTGAACGAATCGTACATATTTTTAATTATTTACAATTATTTATTATTTACAAACTCAGTCTATCTGTATTTATTATCATATATTATGTATTTTATCAAATGAATGTAGCATCAAAGTTTGCAAAATAGTTAAAGCATTTGAAACGAGGACAGTTCTATACATTTTACTAGGTGAGGGCAAACCTATATGTGTACCGTTACATATTGAAACATGTTTTAATGAACAGTTTTATCGATAACTTAATACTTTATATAAAATGTTAGTTCAATATACCGTTTTTCTAGTAACGAAAACAATTTTAAAATATATTTTTTATGAAATTTTGTTCGATAATATGTAACTGCGATGATGACCTATTCGATTTATTAAGAAAAATATATATAGGAATCGTGGAATAAATTTCTGGGAAATAAAATTCGATGTCAAAAATATTTTTACTCTAATAGTCAATAGACACCCATTTAAAAGACAGAAAACAGTACAGGAGTAGAAAAGTGATTTCAAGTAGACAAGTACCTACGAAGGCACAGATATTTTAACGTCTAAAATTAGATTTTTAAACCAACCTACGATTCCCTACCTACAGGTGCCCTTCGCCAATAACTACCTACAATCAAAATAATAGGAAAAACACACTGTTTATACTTCAAATGTTCGGGGAGTAGAAACCAAAATACGAGGAAATCGAGCCAAGAGGGTCAACATTATTCTTACCAACCAGAGGATCCCTTGTTTGACATGCGTGAAGGAATTGATATTTAGTCAAGCGTGTGACTACGTAACACTCTTCCCGCAAACAACATGCTATTTACACAGTATGCTCTTATAATGTTCCTAATTTTTACTTGGATTCGAACTTACAAATTGTGTTTACATTTGTGCTAGTTTAAATACTATATTTGCACAACACAAATTATACTCATACAAAACCATGACTTTTAAATGTACAGACTAAACGGAGCTTAAGGCGCTAGAATATTAGGGCTCAGACAGACGAGGGACGGCGTGCCACAGCGTGCAACAGTGCAGCGTGCCACAGCGTGCAACACTGCAGCGTGCCACAGCGTGCACCAGCGTGCAACACTGCAGCGTGCCACAGCGTGCAACAGTGCAGCGTGCCACAGCGTGCAACACTGCAGCGTGCCACAGCGTGCAACACTGCAGCGTGCCACAGCGTGCAACACTGCAGCGTGCCACAGCGTGCAACACTGCAGCGTGCCACAGCGTGCACCAGCGTGCAACACTGCAGCGTGCCACAGCGTGCAACAGTGCAGCGTGCCACAGCGTGCAACACTGCAGCGTGCCACAGCGTGCAACAGTGCAGCGTGCCACAGCGTGCAACACTGCAGCGTGCCACAGCGTGCAAAACTGCAGCGTGCCACAGCGTGCAACAGTGCAGCGTGCCACAGCGTGCAAAACGGCAGCGTGCCACAGCGTGCAAAACTGCAGCGTGCCACAGCGTGCAACAGTGCAGCGTGCCACAGCGTGCAACACTGCAGCGTGCCACAGCGTGCAACAGTGCAGCGTGCCACAGCGTGCAACACTGCAGCGTGCCACAGCGTGCAACACTGCAGCGTGCCACAGCGTGCAACACTGCAGCGTGCCACAGCGTGCACCAGCGTGCAACACTGCAGCGTGCCACAGCGTGCAACAGTGCAGCGTGCCACAGCGTGCAACACTGCAGCGTGCCACAGCGTGCAACAGTGCAGCGTGCCACAGCGTGCAAAACTGCAGCGTGCCACAGCGTGCAACACTGCAGCGTGCCACAGCGTGCAACAGTGCAGCGTGCCACAGCGTGCAACACTGCAGCGTGCCACAGCGTGCAACACTGCAGCGTGCCACAGCGTGCAACACTGCAGCGTGCCACAGCGTGCACCAGCGTGCAACACTGCAGCGTGCCACAGCGTGCAACAGTGCAGCGTGCCACAGCGTGCAACACTGCAGCGTGCCACAGCGTGCAACACTGCAGCGTGCCACAGCGTGCAACACTGCAGCGTGCCACAGCGTGCACCAGCGTGCAACACTGCAGCGTGCCACAGCGTGCAACAGTGCAGCGTGCCACAGCGTGCAACACTGCAGCGTGCCACAGCGTGCAACAGTGCAGCGTGCCACAGCGTGCAACACTGCAGCGTGCCACAGCGTGCAAAACTGCAGCGTGCCACAGCGTGCAACAGTGCAGCGTGCCACAGCGTGCAAAACGGCAGCGTGCCACAGCGTGCAAAACTGCAGCGTGCCACAGCGTGCAACAGTGCAGCGTGCCACAGCGTGCAACACTGCAGCGTGCCACAGCGTGCAACAGTGCAGCGTGCCACAGCGTGCAACACTGCAGCGTGCCACAGCGTGCAACAGTGCAGCGTGCCACAGCGTGCCACCGATACATCGCTACCCGGTCGGCGACGGTCGACTAGTAGTGTCACGAACTGTCGCAATCACACTACCGCTTATCTGTAAGTAAATATTTTGATAATGTGTGTGTATGGCAATTACAGTAACCACGTGGACACGTGATCCCGTCGCAAGCGACATACAAATTTATCAAGACAATGCATTTCGCCGCCCTCGTGCCCAGGCTATATGACAGGTTAAAACATATTTTAAATATTTATCCATGCACCATGCCCTTGATCGTAGAATTAATACTGATTGTTCAAGACAACTTACTGGCATAACTCACATACCTATTTATTTGTTGTCAGCGTAGCATCATGCCATGGTACTTCATTGTCTCTTGCTGCAGAACTAAACCTAAGTATAAATATTAAAAAATTTCGCTGTGCTCTAGAATATAGGTAATCATATCTAATTCTACCTCAATACAATACGGGTACAATTTGTAGACATCGAAACATAACACAATAACAGAAACCATTCCAAGATTGCAACCTACGCTGTTTTAGTAATAAAGTATACTGTTTACAGCTGCAGAATTATTCGATAAGTTCTAACTCAATACCGAGTGTAGAATGTTGCGAGCGCGCCGCGCACATTACAACACCCTGTGATTCTGGGGCAAAGCCAAATGCATAAAAGAATGAGCTTTTACAAGAGCCGATTTTAACCACCCTGTACTTTCCACCACCAAAGATAAAGCTGCCCAAGAAAAAAGGTTATAACTAACATGGAACATAAACAAGGTAACTTTCGACTTTTGAAGCAAGTTACGACCTCTCTTTATGGTGGCAGGGGGTTTCAATCGGAAATTTTATGCGAATTTTTTGTTTTTCTCAACATCCTATTTTTTATTGCTGACCGTGATTACATACTTATTGATACATTGATTGACATTTCACATTCGTGATATTATAAGCAAATGCTTAAAATATTTTGCGATCATAGAGGGATTCACTATATTTCCGGCTAGCTACAAAGGAAACAACACAAGACAAGCGAATAGGAGCAATTTTTAAGGATACCTATTACCTATATTGTCGTACATGTCTCTGACTCTATTTCAGGTATTGCATTATAAATTGGGCTCTTAAAGTCGTTATATCTTATATGTACTGCTTGAAAATATAACATTATTTATCACTAGACATTACTTAATACAAGGAGAAAAAGATCTAAAATGCCATTTCGGTATCGTCATCGTGATCGGCCAGTGTAAAAGATCACATTATGTGATATTGCCCGGTGCATGAAAGTACTAATTACTTAGCTTCGTATTCGCCAATATAAGCTCGGTATTATTGCATTTTGCGCGTAATAAGCAAGCGAAGGCACGTTGCCAGTAATAATTATTAAATTATAATACAGCCCCACCGTACAACGAGACGTGCATATATTATTACTTGCAGGTAATTATGTATATTCCGCCAAATTATTTAAACGATGATATGAAATATTCATTCGTGTTTACATTTTAATGAATTGGATTGGTTGTTTATTAACTAGGTTTCATGTGAAATCGTATGTAAGCCTACGTGATGTGAACATGTAAACGTCTAAGTAAAATATTAATGACTACTTTTGACTTTTATGTACCTATAACATTTTATGTTTAGTCTATGAAAATTCACTACATTTAATAATAACTGTATTTCAAAACAAGTGATAACTACTTATTGAGAAGTACTTACCTGAAGCCTGTAGCAATGCACGGCTACTAGCAATTAGAGGCAGGTGCACTTTATAGATCAGACATTGTAACATCTACCTTCGTATGCTATGGCAAAAAAAAAAACAAAGCACAATTTAAGGAAACTGTGCTTTGGCTGTTTTTTAACTTGTCATTAAGAACTTAACAGTGATTAGCCATTGCCAGATCAATACTGTAATTACAATACGAAATAATTATGTAAATTTTGATTGTGATATCAAACAGTCGACTCACTTATAATGCCTCATTAATTTATGATACTACTTTTTAAATCATTGTATTTAATATCTAACATTTATTATTATCATTCATATGTATATATCATCGTATTTACTTTTAAGATGCCTGTTATGTTCCTATATTCCACAAAACTTTTTTGATAGTAAGTAACAACTCCTTAGTAACTGTTGAAGACTTTTTGAATTATCGCATCAATGGAATTTCGTAATACACTTGCCAATATCCGCCTTAATCCCGCGGCGCGCTGCCACCGATTCATTTGTGGGGTTGCTGATCCAAAGGGCAAGCAAGAACAGATTGTTGTGAATGCAGCTTTATCTTTATAAACGGTATTTCTACACATATATTTTTTTCGCAGGGCAAGGCGCGGCAGCGAGCTACCAAGCTACAGTCATGATCATGACAAGCTGGTGGGATGAGGAGTGTCAGATACAGCGGGTAACGAACTTTTAGACACTACTATTTAGAACTCCTAAGTGCGACCATATTTAGGTTAAAAAGATACTTAACTTTGTGGACATAACTGTTACCAAAGCGTGAATTATTTTCTAGGCCATCTCTACTCTATATCACACAGTATGACATACGCTAATCAAATCTATTCTGTGATCAATTTTATAGCACACTAGCTGTAACCCGCGACTTCGTCCGCGTAGAAGTAGAAAATGGTTATAATAGGATCTTTTATTGGTTTTTTAATTGTGTAAATATCCCGTTTTCGTTTCCGTTCCCGTTCCCGCTCCCGTTCTCGTTCCCGTTCCCGTTTCCGTGTCTGTTTCCGTTTCCGTTTCCGTTTCCGTTTCCGCTTCCGTTTCCGTTCCCGTTCCCGTTCTCGTTCCCATTCCCATTCCCGTCATTTGCAAAAGAGAACAAATGATCTATTTGTCTCAATTTTTTTGTCTCTCATTCAAAAAATGACGAAGTTTTATAGTTTCAATTTTTTAAAATCTAATTTCTGTATTATTATTATTTATTGACAATTAATTCAAAAATGTCATGTGTGACGCTTCAAAAATGACGAAGATTCATATAAACTTGCAACCCCTATTTCACCCCTATAGGGATGTAATTTACACAGATGTAGCTATTAAAATAAATTTAAAACATCATGTGTCTCACTTTAAAAATTACGAAGTTTCATACAAACTGGCAACCCCTATTTCGCCCCCTTAGGGATGGAATTTCCAAAAATCCTTTCTTAGCGGATGTCTCCTAGTCACAATCTACCTTCCTGCCAAATTTCATCTTCATTGGCTCAGTAGTTTTCGAGATTTCGTGATGAGTGAGTGAGTGATTTTCGCATTTTTATATATATATATATATATATATATATATATATATATATATATATATATATATATATATATATATATATATATATATATATAGATAAGTAATTTAGAGAATATGAAATCATTTGTTAACACAGTCCAACATCAATCAAGGGGACGAAACCATAGGGGTGACGACAGGTTCAGAAAAGTATGATTGTGATTAGTACGTCGTTTATTTCTTTATTTCTCGCTTACATGCACTTATACTATAACATGGTTAGTAGGTAAATAATATAGTTGAGTTTATATAATAATAGTGATTTCAGAAATATTTTGTTTGGGATATGTCAGAAATTGTTAGTAGGTAACAAGTTAGTAATTGAATGTCAGCTGTTACATAAACTTATAAGTTAAGTATTAATTTCAGGGGGAATTCTAATTTTAAATAAATTAAATTGGATGTGTTTTCTGATACATCAAAACATTTCAATTATCTCAATAATAGTAATGTCAAAAAATAATAATATAAATATGTAGTATAAATGTCAGTATAATAATTGATGAACGGCTTGAGAATTCTTTAAAACTAGTTTTGTAATTTGTCTTCTAAGTATTCTTCAACCGAATAGTAACCTTTTGTCAATAACAAAGTTTTAAGATTTTTATCAAATGTTTTGTCATTATGTTCTAATTGTAATGATTTCGGTAGTTTATTATATATTTTGATTGCACTCACATATGGTCCGTTATTGTATATGTCTAGGTTTTTTCTCGATGGCAATGCCAGTCTATATTTATGTCGCGTGTTTATTTTGTGTGTGTCTTTAATTTGTGTAAATATTTGTTTATTTTTTCTCACAAATGTGCATATGTCAAGGATATAAATTGAGGGTAAAGTCAAGATTTTTTGTTTTATGAAATACGCCTTGCAACTATGTCTGTACGGTAGGTTGCATAGTATACGCAAGCACTTTTTTTCCATGAGGAGTAGGTCGTGCGCGTGTACACTGTGTTTAGATTATACCAAAAAAGTAAAAATTCGCAAAGATACGAAGCATCAAAGTTCCGGAGCGGGGGCTTGCGACGTCATCTTGTGCTATGTAAAAATCGTAAGTAGCCGTGACGTCTTGCGAAATTTCAATGCCATGCATCTTTGTCATTTTTTGCTTCTCAAAGAAAAGAAAATACGTGTACCATATTTTTTAATAATCTAACCGATGGGTTAAAAATATTTTCCCATTCGTCATGCCTATAGCATGACAATACATGTAATAGGCAAGATGTAGCTATAATATATTTTGTTAATACAATGTTAAAAAAGGTAATAAAGGCCACTGTAACGACTTTATTTAATGTTGATTTTTAACAATAATAATAAACGGAACGTGTTTTCGTCCACCAAGCAGCGTCTAGTGAAGTCACACCTGTATTGTTATAACATAATTAAGGTTACGTTGTAAAGAAAAACATGACATTACTGCGAAAGTTAATTGCATTTTTCGGATAATCATGGAAGTCAGATTACTCGACTAAAAAGAGGAGTTTTATATGTTTGACGCTAATGTTAGTCGGTCTTTCTGTCTGTGTGTTTGACTGCTTGAAAAACACACAGACAATTGATGAACCGATTTTGATTTTGTTTTTTTTTTTACGTGAAAGCAAGTTCTCTTGCGGTTGTTCTTAGCTATGTTTGGTGAAAATCGGATGAGCCGTTCAAAACTTATGGGGGTTAACACTTGAAAGTCAGGGCTTTATCTATCAAATAATAGATAGTGATGGGTAGCGGAAACACCGATACGACTTCGGTAGTCCCGCTAGTCATCAATAGATGGTGTTCAACAATCGAGGGTATTTTTTAATTTGCCTATCAAATAAACTTGTGTGGGCTATATTTTATCTTTCAAATCGCGAGCAATTGAGGCGGGCGGCCGAGGGGAAAAGCTAGTGAGCCATAAACAAGTTTAATAAATAACGTAATTTCTAGTAATATACCTAAGCATAAGCTCGGCTTAACCAGTAGTATATTTGCAGGGTTACATTTAGAGAACATTGCCATCCCAATTTGCTGGTTGGCAGCAAATATAATAATTAAAAATTTCACAAAAAAAATCCCTGTATTACTGGTTCGAGATAAAAGAAAAACTTAGCTGCTTCACTTCCCGCGCAGATCGTAGAAGCCAAAAGAGAGAACGGGCAAAAATTCAAATAATGTCATAGGCTGTGGCTAGCAACCCACCACGATTTTGTTTTCCTTTTCCATCTTCCCCCACCCTCACGCTGAAAGTCGCCTTTATATGTTGCGGCCCTGGGCTCTGTCCGCTTGAATTGCAAGAGCCAAAATGCTCTGTCTGCCCCATAAGAGATAAAGTCGTGATAGTATGTATGTACTCGTATGTATGTTTATTGAAGTTCATGGACACATTGGCATAAAACATGACTCAACACTGATTTTTCACGGAACATTGGTGGCATTGTTATGGCATTGTTATCTGATTTTAACGGATTCACAATTTTTATAGTTAACATCACATTACCTTTCAAAAAAAGAAATATATAACACTTAAAATTTACCTTGTCTTTATAGTTTACAGCACCTTGTTGTATTCATTAAAAATATTTCTAAAGACGAATTTAATGTAGCTATGAAAGCCAGTAACGAACGAAAGGATAATTTCATCTTTCCGCGCGATAAATTAAACTATCAGTTTGTACTTGTATATTCTAATGACGGGTTTAGACCAAACTGACTGTCAGCCGCCGACAGTGAACGAGCGTTACGCAGTGTATTGTAATTCCATACATATTCGCTTTTTCGTTCACACCAAACCGACAATACGCCATTACGCTATGCGTAGACGCTGACAGTCGGCGGCCGACTAATAAAGTGCGACACTACGCGCCGCGTACGCTGATTGGCTACGCGGCTGAACGCCAGCGTATTGGATCCTAATCGGTCGGCGGATTGTTTTCAATTCAGCTAAGTATTTTCCACTCAGCTCTTTTATGTGAAAAATAGTCGGCCACTCAGCGTACGCATTCGGTGTGAACGTATACAAGCCGACTGTTTTGTTGACACCAATGGCGTATTGTCAGCTACACCGTATTGTAAGCTTAATGTGGACAAAAAATACCTTTATTTTTACGTTCACACTGAGGCTCACAATGGGCCTGCTTACAATCGGCGGCTGACTATACGTTTGGTGTGAACACGGCCTAAATCTTTGAAATGATAGTATTTTAATTTTTTTATATCCTAGTGGTCTATTCTGCATGAAATTCATTCGAATTAAAGCAAATTAAAAATATTGTATCTTTCTATTGTTTGCCAAGTAAATATTTCTGGTCCTAAAATACAAAAAGAGACACGTGATCCAATCGTGAAGTCAAATAAATAAAAGACGCTGTTAAATTTGAATCGCTGGGCGCAGACAAGTTTACACTTTGATATACGCGTATTTATAAATCGTGACATAGATTACTAAAGGTATTACGTAGGCAACAATGTTTTCTAAAAAACGAGAATTGAGTTTGATATCGGTCAATTTAGAATATTTTTCTGTGTTTTGTATTTCATCAACTAACCTACCAAAGTATCTAAGCATGATTAGGTAAAAATATGTTAAAAGCTAGCTAGCCGTTACACCCCCATACATCGGTGGCTATCACGCCCCATAAACTTTTGAACAATATATCAAAAACAGTGCAAGCAAGCATTCATTTACACTGCATAACAAAAATCTCTTTACGCCATTCTTAAGGTACGAGTATAAACATGGCCCCACGGTAAACCGATTGATACGATGGATTATTATCATTATATCGATTATTTTATTTATAGATTATTAATCGGTCGATTTTACAGCGAAAACTGAACCAAAAATAGATGTTTGCGTCGACATAAGCCTGAATAATGACAGAAACTCACTGAAGTGAAGCTACAGAACAACCTCCACGTTCTTCTGACTTTGTTATTACGACACAGTTGACATATTAAATAACTCACCTCGTTTAAATTAAGGAGAAAGCGTCCCGCGATAATATTTCGGGCTGCTACAAAATTCAATGTTTAAAATATGAGATCAAGGAGTGTCAAAAGTTGGCGAGACTTTAACGGGACGAGAATAGAGTCGCTCGGCTTTTTAAGAAATGATAACATTTTAGACGGTTAATTTTATGCCAGTCCTATTTCCTATATCATTTTTAAAGTTAGTAATAAATTAATATAACCGCCTAGCTTAGATATCCACCAATAAGATTTTTAGTCAAAAAAATGGCAAATTATACCTACAAATCTAACAAGTAATATTTTTTTCATAGTGCTAGGCTAATGTCAGCTTTGCACGTATTCATAATTTCAGCTGCATAACATCCACTGATGGACGGCCGCTTCCAAGGATTTCCAAAATGATCGATCAAGAGCGGTCTGTGGTCGTTACGAAGCGCTGGTACGAGTATCGATACCCTTACTTTAAAAATTTAATAAAATTTTAATATACGTTGCACGTAACGGTAAATTATACCTATTGACGTGTAAATGTGCCTGTAGCGGTCTAATTCCTGAATAAAATTTTGAATTTAGAATTTTTTAATTCGAATTTATAATTTTTTTATCCAAAGCTTTCCACCGAGCTTGGTCAGGTCGCCTGACAACCGTGTTCGCTTGCCAGTGGTCGCCGATTGGGAACCGTTTTGCCATATCTGCCATCGGTTCGTCGACGTTATGTTTACTCACGTAAATCAATTGCATGAAGGAGATTGGCCATTCCGACGACACTTAGTAAGTGAACCGTACAAAAATGTCATATTCTGAATTTGAATTGTTCCTGAACAAATGTAGAGCTTGTTTAGTTCAAAGAGCAAACGAATAGGAAGCAATGACAAAGCCGCAATCGAGACCCGTTTACCTTATTAGTGGGATATTGTTAACTCACCACATTTGTTAATTCACACGTAAAAAAACAAATAAATAGATAAGGACACATCACATTGATTTACTTAGCCCCAAAGCAGGTTAAAACTTATATTTAAACAATAATCTTTGTAAATGCTGAAAATGTAATGTCTTCGTTTACAATAATAAACTTAAATTTACAAATAATATATTGTTTCTAATAAATTGATAATGATAATAATTATTGTTATTATAAATTTATTATTTTGATAAGACCTATGTATATTTTACCCGTGGTCAACAATAAAGACAATTTGTATTTGAATATATCATGGTATAGGTACTACTACTAATTCAACTATACTACTTATATATATTTTTATAATAAATAAATATATATAATAATATGGGCTAATCACACAGATTGAGCTAGCCCCAAAGTAAGTTTGAGACTTGTGTTACAGGATACTAACTCAACGATACTATATGTTATAACAAATACTTAAATAGATAAACATCCAAGACAAAAAAGACCATTTTCCATCTTGACCTGACCGGGGATCGAACCCGAGACCTCCGTGACAGCGTTGCATGATGACCAGGCCACAAAGGCTCGTCATATGGTATGGTACTAACTCTTCTTCTTTTCGTATCGATACTTACTCAACAATACTAGGTATATCTTATAATAAATATAGATAACCATCCAAAAACCAGGACCATTTTTATTGCCTGGGAATCGAATCCTGAACCTCCTGAGTAGCTTGACTAGCGGGTTTACGAATAAGAATTGAAGATTGACGAAAATTTACTACCCGGTTTTATTCAATTTTTTTTCAAAAACGACTTTAAAACAGCATTAAGTAAATTGTTAAATTGAACTGAACAAAGTTTTAGGCATTCGCTAATTCTATTGAGACTTCTTTTTCGGGGAATTCTTAATAAGTATAGTCAGCGAGGAAATCAAATCAGCGGACCGTTTTTGTTAAAAAATGGGAGAAATCACAGATTTATTTTACCGAGACATACTTATTTTTTACTTATATCTTGCTCTTTGAAAAGATATAATTATTTACTTATATGGCTTCAAAGAGCCATACACTGGAGTACGTAAG
Source organism: Acrobasis suavella (assembly GCA_943193695.1). NCBI lineage: Eukaryota > Metazoa > Arthropoda > Insecta > Lepidoptera > Pyralidae > Acrobasis > Acrobasis suavella. The sequence continues at coordinate 41,789,906 of OW971928.1, forward strand.
ATATTATAACATTAATAGCTGATGCCCGTGACTTCGTTCGCGTGGACTTGACTCCGGCGTATTAATATAAACACAAACTAATGTAGATTCATAAGAAAATACTAGATTACTTGTAATGTCAAAAGTCAACAGATTATATTACGTTTGAAAATTGCACTATTCTTACTCTATTCGCCCCAAAAAAACATTCTTTGGAAATATTTTTAATGTACAGACACATTTTTTTAGTTTTATTATATGTAAAGATGAAGCTCATTGGCATCCTAACTGTTTGTACCAACTCACTCAGTTTATATTCATTTTCTACCAATCAAGTCGAATTATATAAGCCTGTTTATTATATAATGTTAAATATTTTTTTATCGAAAGATTAATTGGGCAATTGAAATAAACATTCAAAGTATACCTTATCAATAACAAAATCATTTAATACAGATTAACAATAAAATCATGTGTAATGCATAGCAATAATATGAAAATTAAATGGGTAAGAACCGTTTAATGCCTTTTAGGTGAAATACCTAATAGCTTTTTAATACCCTGTGCGTGAAAGATAAAATCTAAGTAATATAATACAGATATATTGTCACTTCTTTATCCCTGATGAGGTAGACAAAGCAAAGAACCGTAAAACCCAAAGGCTTAGCGTGATGGAAAATAGGAATCAAAATAGTAATGGGTAGCAACCCATCAAGTTAATGGGCGACGTGGCTAGCAAGGCACATCGCCCATTAACTTGATTCAACTCTCGCCCATTCCCTCGCTCGACTTTTACTGTCTGCGCGCTGAGTATAAGCGCGCAAAGAGAAGCAGCTAGTACATTGCTTTTCTCCCAGACCAGCGTAAAACTCATGGCATAAGACAACTTTGTATAAAGTCATGCTTTGTCATCATATAGTAGTAAGTTAAATACTTATAAAAAAATAAAGATACCACATTTAATTTGCATTGAGGTGAATTTTGTTTTATTTCGACATCGCGTCACCGGTAATATGTTTCAGTACATAGGAATACCGGAGATCGAACCCTCCCAAACAGAAGCTGTAACCCTGCAGTGTAATCAAACACCACTAACCAGTGACGGTTTTAGCACTACCAGTGCCCTGGGCGAGATTTCTACGGCTCCCTGCAGTTTAAAATCCATACGAAATAATCAAGCAAGTACGTGTCGAGCAACGTGCAGTGTAGAGTTCCGTAGTTAGTTATAAAAACTAATTTTCTATCGAATTTGTAATAATTTTTATTTTATAGTTCGTCGCCTATAACTTATAAATTTGTAAACCCTACTTAGCTCTCATAGTTTTTCTTTAAATTTCGTTACATATACAAGTACCTACTGTGATTTTTTTCACGTATCTATATATAACCATTTAGCAGATATAAGGCTTGGAGGGCACGACACCCGACATATTTCAGAAAGGGATCCTTAAATCGATAAATTGTGTCCACAATCTCACAATATTTTTGAAAGACCTATTTAACGACAAAACAATGGGTAAGTCGAAAAAAATATGTCGGAGAGTTCAATGTAAAATTCCCGTTTTATGATTTTACACGCGCAAAGAGAAAGTTGTTTACTACAAAATGCAACGGTTGGATTTGAAATGGCAACATTCGTTAGCAACAAGTTGTAAGACCGGTCGACCTAGCGACAGGGACAGTCTTGTTCAGGCGGCCGTATCGTGCACAACTCGTTTGTGTAGTTTGCTGTAGCTTGGCCATGACTCATTTAATTGTGATTATTGTAATAAATGTGGATTGGTGAACCGATTTATTACAATGACAGTTTGTTTAAGCAAGACGGAAAGCCCAGGTGTATACACAGTATTCAATTCTGTGGGGCCAGGGAATCCAGACATGGTGGTTGCGATTCATGATTCAGTGCGGAGGCGGGGCACTGGATTTCCGTCACATTTTTATAAGGCTCACGTAAGATCTCTCATGTGGCGGCATCAGTAAGGTGACGTGACTGTAACTAAGTTTTCATCCTGACATCAGTTGGTTCTCGTACTGTAAGTAACTAAGTGGGTAGTTTACGTCACTTGAGATATCAGATGCCGATCACGCCACGCTCTGCCCCCTTTTATTCATCCGTCTGCGACATCAGAAGTGAGATCTGGACTTGTAGCTCACATTTGAGGTAAGATTTGTATCTGGAGCTCACATCGGAAGAAGATCCTGTTGAATGCTACTTGTGGTTTGCCCGTTGTTCAGAGCGTTAGTTCTCGAGGTAAGGTTTTAAAGTGTTAACAAGTGATTACAATGTGCCAAGTAGATGGATACCGCGTGTTGCGGCCGGATAGGAGCTAGCAGCGGTACGCAGCAGGTGCTGGAAATTTCTGGTGAAGTAAAGAAAAAATGTGAGCGGATCTCGTGTATGTATGTCTGTGCTCGCGGCACATGGCTTGTCTGCTGGATCGCCAATAAAATTTGGTGAGTTTTCATTTTATTTTCGACTTTAAAGCAGAGTGCAATTAATTTTAAATCCTTTGGTTTTTAAGTGTGAAGTTTTATGAAATCTAGTCTTTTGACCACTATTCAAGCAGTAAATTGGTTTTGAGTACGCTAGTTTTACGAAGAGTGTGTAACATTTGCTAAACTTAGTAAGCTAACGATCGGTTGGAGCCGGAATATTGGTTGTTGTGTAGAAGCAACATGAGGTTATTGTCACTGGAGGTGGCATGAGTCGCTGTCGGTTGACGCCCGAAGTTATTGTCAATGAGGTGGCATAAGTCGGTATCGGACGGAGCCGACCGTGGCGCCAGATTACCATTCGTATCAAATTGAGTATTGTGAATTATGAACTTGCAATACAGTACTGTGGCGCGTGAATACTGGTCAAAGATGATATTAGGTACTCATTCTTTGTATAGTAGTAGAGATAACCTCTCCCAGCATTTTCTCAATATTGGACTTACGGTGGCTGATGATGATGATGATGACGACGATGATGAAGAGTTGGTGATGATGATGGTTTTATCATCAACAATGACAAGGTGATGATGATGAAAATGTTGACGCTGTTGATGATGAAAACGCGGTGATGATGATGACGATATCATCATTGATAGCGGGTAATGATGATGCTAAGGTGGTAACGGCTACGTCGGCAAGTCTACAATGGTCATGATCATGGTGTTGACATGATTTAAAGAGGGCTTTTCACTGTTTACTATGTGCGTAATATTATTTTAAAACTACCCTTTCATTGCTGTGTTGTTTGAAGTAAAATCCCGTTACTTGAATAAATTTTAATCTAGACAGTTCAAGACGAGTAATCATTCTGATAATTTACTTTTCGAAAAGATTTTACAAACACGTTACCGATAAGCAATACCACTTTTATTTTTAGGAAGTCTATACCAAATAGGTTAGATTGCAAATGCGTTAACAATATTCTTATTGCGATAGCCTTAGTGCAAAACCACTGTAAATGGCTCTGTACAGGTTTATTTTTGTTGACTACTAGTTACCCAGTTAAGATGTATTTTGTCGTATTTCCCCTTCAGCCATTTGCCGATTGGTAAGCGACGTGATGAGTGCTTTCCATTTATGACGATTTTGCACCTGTTCAAGTACTTTAGAGATCAGTATACTTTCTGGGCATTAAATTAAAAGCGAATGAGTAAGTGTGAGCCCATTGACCACTATTTAGTCGAGTTACTAAATTGTAGTTGTTTGCTCTGGGGAGGCAACATGGTGAGCGTCACTCGATAGAGGTGGCAAGGTAATCGTCACTCGGGGAGTGGCATGAGTCGCTATCGCTCGATTTAGGTGGTAGCGGCGATAGAGTTTGAGATATCGTCGCCTGATGCAGGTGGTATGAGTCGCTATCGCTCGATTTAGGTGGTAGCGACGGCCGTTTTGAGATATCGTCACTTAATACAAGTGGCATGAGTCGCTATCGCTCGATTTAGGTGGTAGCGACGGCCGTTTTGAGATATCGTCACTTAATACAAGTGGCATGAGTTGCTACCGCTCGATTTAGGTGGTAGCGACGGCCGTTTTGAGATATCGTCACTTAATACAAGTGGCATGAGTCGCTATCGCTCGATTTAGGTGGTAGCGACGGCCGTTTTGAGATATCGTCACTTAATACAAGTGACATGAGTTGCTACCGCTCGATTTAGGTAGTAGTAACGCCGGTTAGTAAGAGATATCGTCACTTTGCGAAAGTGGCATGAGTCCTTTTGCTCGAATTAGGCGATAGGACGACCGCTTCTGAGATTACGTCACTTTGCGAAAGTGGCATGAGTTTTATCGATCGAATTAGGCGATAGGACGACCGCTTCTGAGATTACGTCACCTTGCGAAGGTGGCATGAGTCCTTTTGCTCGAATTAGGCGATAGGACGACCGCTTCTGAGATTACGTCACCTTGCGAAGGTGGCATGAGTCCTTTTGCTCGAATTAGGCGATAGGACGACCGCTTCTGAGATTAGGTCACCTTGCGAAGGTGGCATGAGTCCTTTTGCTCGAATTAGGTGATAGAGATGACCACGATCGATAGAGTCGACAGGAGTAATTTAACAGAGCAAGTAGAGTCTTAAGAATGGTTAATTTTTTGAAGTGTGGTTGAATAGTGAGTGAATAATGGTCAGTGGTCATTTCATAGTTGGTAAAAAGTTTGTGATCATCCCTAGTAATGATGTAAGCTTAATTTTTAAAGAAAAAGGTTTTGGTTTATTAAAAGAGTTTGTTTTAAGCCCTGTCTTAAATCGTTTGATCAGGATAGGCCGAGTAGAGAGAGAGTTCAATGTAAAATTCCCGTTTTATGATTTTACACGCGCAAAGAGAAAGTTGTTTACTACAAAATGCAACGGTTGGATTTGAAATGGCAACATTCGTTAGCAACAAGTTATAAGACCGGTCGACCTAGCGACAGGGACAGTCTTGTTCAGGCGGCCGTATCGTGCACAACTCGTTTGTGTAGTTTGCTGTAGCTTGGCCATGACTCATTTAATTGTGATTATTGTAATAGATGTGGATTGGTGAACCGATTTATTACAATGACAGTTTGTTTAAGCAAGACGGAAAGCCCAGGTGTATACACAGTATTCAATTCTGTGGGGCCAGGGAATCCAGACATGGTGGTTGCGATTCATGATTCAGTGCGGAGGCGGGGCACTGGATTTCCGTCACATTTTTATAAGGCTCACGTAAGATCTCTCATGTGGCGGCATCAGTAAGGTGACGTGACTGTAACTAAGTTTTCATCCTGACATCAGTTGGTTCTCGTACTGTAAGTAACTAAGTGGGTAGTTTACGTCACTTGAGATATCAGATGCCGATCACGCCACGCTCTGCCCCCTTTTATTCATCCGTCCGCGACAAATAATACTCCCAGTTTACTTGTACGGGAGATACCTAAAAATTTTATTCAAGACTAGCTGTTGCCCACGCCTTCGTCAGCGTGGACTTAAGTTTATGAGAATGGCTGTTGGGCGGCGTCTTGCAACCCTAGGCTCTGTCTGCAGAGGCTCTAAAACTCTCTTTCCGTTCCATTTTTTGGTTGCGATACCAAATAGGGCCTTTTATTAGACGTTGACTTTTAGTAGTTAGAACTGATGCTCATTATGAAATATGAATTTGCCCAGAACCGCATTAAAATTTAAAATTTTAGAACAGCGCTATCATCTATCGGTGGCCAAAAAAAAAACAAACTAATTTTTAACAATACTCCGAAACCATAGAAATTGTAAATACTTAGGATTTCGTACCCAAAGGGTAAAAACGGGATCCTATTACTTAGACCTGTCTGTCACCAGGCTGTATATAATGAACCGTGATAGCTAGACAGTTGAAATTTTCACAGATGGTGATGGTGGTTTACAGCGGCAATACATAGCCGCTGTAAAACTTACGGTGTCAATGCTTTTACCGCTTTTGCCAGGCCCATGTGCTACTCCCGCTTCACAGACCTGGCATGGTGGCCGCTCAATTTTTAAGAACGCTCCGAAACCACGAATTTGTAAAGATTTAGGATTTCATACCCAAAGGGTAAAAACGGACCCTATTACTAAGACTCTACTGTCCGTCTGTCTGTCACCAGGCTGTATCTCATAAACTGTGATAGCTAGACAGTTAAATTTTCACAGATGATGTATTCCTATTGCCGCTTTACATAACATCACATACTAAAACAGAATAAAACAGTATTTAAGTAGGTAGGTATTCCCATACTCAAACAACTTTCTTGAAAAAATCACATTCAACACATAAAAACAAAACTCACGTCGCTAACTGGTTTACTTCGTGGGACAGCCCGGTGTCTGCCAAGACGAGTGAAATACACAATTTATAATTCCCTTATTAAGTCTCATTTAAACTACTTAATTGAAATTTGGGTAGCAGCAGCCAAATCAAACCTAAGACCTCTCCAAAGATCCCAAAATAAGGTAATAAAAACACTGTTTGGATGCCACTACCTAACTCCAACAGAAAAAGTATATAAAGAAACAAAATTAAGAATATTGCTCAGTTATATAAATACAACACCTGTATTTTAGTAAGAAAAATTCTTACCAAAAACGTACACTCACAAATTGTGTTCACAAAAAAAGTACTAACTCAAAAAAGACTAACAAGACAAGCAAATAATGTCTGTGTACGAACACCTAGAACAAACTATAGAAAAAAGAACATTTTGTGTGAAGGGGTTCCATTTTACAACAAATTACCGAAAGATATAAAAGAAGTTAAGTCATTGAATTTATTTAAAAAATTACTTAGCAATCACATTTTAAAATACACTTCATCACTGTCATAATAACATTTACTAACAAATAATAATATACACAAAATATGTACACGCAAATATTACTAGATAAAATAAATTAATAAAACAACAATAAAGAAAAAAATATACGAAGTTGATATAAATATATATATATATATATATAGTTTCTAAATAAATTCTAAAATAAAATAAATACAGATTATTGGTACAATTGAATATAAATTTTCAAATAAAAAAAAAAATATATATTTAAAGTTAATAAAAAAAATGGTGTATGTACCAAAAAGTCATATACACATGCATACCAGCAAAATAAAAGTAGCAACTTATTATTATACAATTATATTATAAATAAATATAATATTTATAAAAAAAATATATACAGAAATCAATTAATTTATAATAAACTCCAAGTAGCAATAATAAAATTGAATAATATAAAACAAAATGCACTCCTGTTATCTAAATTTTAATATTTACAGAAATAATAAATTAAATCTAATATTATTAACAAATAAATACAATTCACCAACGTTAAAATATTAAAATAATAAATCGAAAACTAATCAAAATTTAAAAGACTTACCAACGTAACATTAAATCGCTTTCCGCTCAGCGCTACTAACTTAGTACGGGCCTAAATAAACATTATCTATGAAGAGACGCCGCAAGCGCAGACGATTTTTGTTCTCAATCTACCCTACCTATCCAATAAATACGTGTTATTTGATTTCGCTCGCCGTCATATTATATTTTTTGTAATTATGTTATTTAAGTTTCTCTGTAAGTGAATGTTAATTCTTTTGAGAAATAAAGAATCTTTAAACGTATACAACAAACATGATTTTTATAGATAATGGCGCGGAACCCTTTGTGCGCGAGTCAATCAATCATCATTTTATATAACGATTAACAAAAGTTTTAGCCAATCGGTTGCATTGGTAACTTTAAAATCAATTTTTCGAACAAAAATATAGGCCGTGATTCTTTAAATTGATACAACTTTTTGATTTATGAACGGATTTAAATGAAACAAAGACTATACGTTAAGTGAAGCGTATTGAAATACATTAATGAAAACCGCAACCGAATCGGTTCAGCCGTTTCCGAGATTAGCGTGCACAAACGCACAGACAAACAGACAAAAATCCTAAAAATCATTGTTTTGTGTTCTATTGCGTTGATAAAAGCCCTCAACAATATTTTTTCTCATTTATCTTCCATGTACAGACAGCGATTTAGTTTAAGTACTAAAAGGAACTGCACTTATCCCGGGCCGTGAAATCAGAAGGGCGGTAAAATTGTCGATTTCGAAATAGTCGAACCCTCCCATGCTACTGATATGGACTGGGGGTGTCGTTCAGTTATTAGGGGCCTGCAAAATGAAACCTTATGGTCAGGACGGACCGAGACACGACGTGCTGTTTAGAAAGCAAGGTACTGGTAACCAAGTAGGTAGCAAAACCAACAGGGGCGGCATATTAACATATTTTGCCTCCCCCCCCCCCCTTCCAAAAAATTCTAGATCCTGTACTGCTCAAAAACTGAATGCTTATTAAAGTAGACACAAGCATTCCTACTTTAAGACCAAATTGCAGATAAAAGTAGAGAAATAAGCATTCCTACTGTAAGTCCCAATGCATCATGGCGTTCCTAAAGTAACGCGGAGCCACATCGGCCCCTAAAAATAGGTTTTCTTAAGTGCGACTTCAGCCCAAGCCGCGTCCATAGCTGGAAGCGAGAGAAAAGTACTGGGTAAAGCTCTACGGGTCACTTTTGCTATCGCCACCACCCTATCGATGTGGACTTTCAAGCTGAGGCATCTGCCGAACTTCAGGTACTCCCAGATATTTGACGTGCGAGTATCTCGGCACATCTTCCCCAAAGAGCTTTAAGGGTGGCAGGAAGCGGATATTTTCAAAAAGCAATGTCTGCTTCTTGTTGACGTTCACTAAGGAACCTCCATTTGAAAGCCTGTCAAGCAGGGCGCCTAGGACTGTCTGGAGGCGTACTTTGAGTTCAAACTAACTGCAAAAAGCGCCGTGTCGTCGGCGAAGAGTGCCAACTAAGCCTGGCCGGCAACTGGGATGTCGTCAGTGTATTACGCGTATCACTATGAAAAGCAGATGCTCATGGAAAGAGGCCACATAACAGTCCTAAATGATGTTGGCATGGTTGCTCCAAAAGCCCTTAACTTAACCAAACCTTACGTAACTTTTTTTCATGTTGAAAAGACCTACCGTTACGTCCACCCACGGGAAGTTGGGTGGAACCTAACCTTACCTTTTTTAACGTGAGGAAACGAATCAAGAAAAATTGTACCCGTTAGGGCAAAAGCGCGTGTTGGCACAAACGCGTTTTTAACTCGAAGGACCGTATTTGTTGAGCGAAATCCAGTTTTCATCGCCCTATTGGCTCACGTTATGGAAGCATAAGTTGCAGGTCAAAAGCCCGCCTCCTGCACCCTGTGCGCCGGGGATGGATGGCCAGGTCGGTTGTTGCCTCCTGGTCTCTCCGCCACCTCTTTGCAGAGCATGACGCTCTCCGCAAAGGCCTGCACTGCTCTCCACGACGTTCATGTGACGGACCACAGTCGACAGCGAAAGGTTGTCCGTCCCCCACTACCGTGCACAGTTCAGTGCGGTCTTCCGCCCAGGCTGAGCAGTCCGTCAGGGTGGGAAACTAACCTAACCTAATCTGTCTCGTAGTCAAGGAGTACCAGGCAGCGCGGCACTCACCGCGCTTTTGTCTCCATGATGGTTTAGGAGAACAGAAAAAATGAATATATAACTCTTTCCGCGCAGATCGTAAAAGCCGATCAAGTGAATGGGTGGAAATGTGATCAGCACCTAGGAACCTATCCTGTCACTACCAATTTTGATTCCTTTTTTCAATATCCCGCCCACAATCACGCTAAGAATGGCGGTAGGTCTTGCCGCCCTCGGCTCTGTCTGCAGAGGCCCAGAGTAGCACTTAAATTTTAAATTTGTAAATTTAAATTTTTGAATTTTTGAACAGCGACATCTATCGGTGACCAAAAAACAATTTTGTAAGAATGCTCCAAATTTACCAAAATTGACAATTTTTAGGGTTCCGTACCCAAAGGGTAAAAACGGGGCCCTAATACTAAGACTTAACTATCCTTCTGTCCTTCTGTGTGTCACCAGGCTGTATCTCATGAAGCGTAATAGATAGAAAGTCAAAATTGTCACTGATGATCTATTTTTGTTGCTGCTATAACACCAAATACCAAAAACAAAATAAAATGAATATTTAAGCGTACAGCAAAAGTGATTTTTTTTATACATAATGGTACAGAACCCTTCGTACGCGAGTCCAACTCGCACTTGGCAGGTTTTATTAACTTTATATTAACTTTTAATGATCATTTTATAACACAAGTTGTAGCCAATGTAACGGAAAGTTATTTTATAGCAATTTTTCAAACAAAAATTGATGACCTGATTCTTTTAATTAATATAACTTTTTTATTTATGAACGGATTTAGATGAAACAAACACTAAATGTTAAGTGAGGCTTATCAAAATACATTAGCGAAAATCGCAATCGAATCGGTGCAGCCGTTTCTGAGATTAGCGTGCACAAACGCACAGACAAACAGACAAAAATTCTAAAAATCATAGTTTTGTGTTCTATTGCGTTGATGAAAGCCCCCAACAAAATTTTTCTCATTTATCTTCCATGTACAGACAGGATTTTATTATATGTATAGATTTTATTTTACCCGTGCCAAATAGGGAAGATGCACCTTTGGACGGCGTCTCGGACCGCCTTAGAAAAACCGGACAGGAGTGACGTCACCTATGTTACATTTGTAGGCGTGATGTAAGAACATTTGTTCGGGTGCTATGCCAAATATTGCGTTTACAGGATTGGCCCCCAAAAGTAGGTATATTTTTTTAAAAAAATCCTTTGGTAATGTTATTTTATAAACTTTTTATTACTTCTAAAATTGACTTTTTCAATCAACTAAAATCTAAAATAAATAAATCGATAAAAACATATAATTGTGCTTAAAGGCCTTTTTTACGTAAATGCTTACAAAATCACAGACGTTTATCAAAATCTACTCATTATGCATCTTCTCTATTACAACTTTCTAGTACTTATAGTCTCTGGGTAAGACCACGGACGTACAGACAGACAGATTTTTTTTTATGTATTCGTACGGCAAACGAACAAGCGGGTCACCTGATGGTGATCACCGCTGCCCATGGACAACTGCAACACCAGGAGTGTAACAGAAGCGTTGCCGGCCTTTCAGGAAGGAAAGATGTGGGGGAAGGGAAGGTTAAGGGAGCCCCCCCCCCCCCCCCCCGGCTCTCTCACTCACCGAACGAAGCATAGAAACGGTAACTACTTACTACTCAGACGTCGATTTTCTGTGAGAGTGTGGTACTTCCCCGGACGAGCCGGTGCATTCATGCTACTAGCAAAACAGGGTTTTGTCGGTAGCGTGGCTCTACCACAACTAAAACTCTTTGTCAAAGACGATCTTTTGAGCATTTTTATTTTCGATTTGCAACAAAGTTCAAAGACAAAGTTGCCAAGTTTGTCAATCTAGATTGAGATATTGTCAATCGCAGATAGGTTTTTATCAGCTTAAACTCAGCAAAACCTGAATTTCGTGAATTTATTTACCAGTAAGTAGGCCTCGATCAAAGAGCGAGGGTTGGGGCTACGGTGCCTCTTTACACCCGGCGCCCTCGGCGGTCGCCCAACCGCGCCTTACCCTAAGGCTGATTTCAAAATCGTGCGTTTGAATCGCGCCTAGACGCGCGCGTTTGTAATTACACTAGATTAGATAGTAGCCGCGTTTCATAGTAACGCAGTTAAAACGAGAAACGCGCTATTTTGTTCGCTATTTTGCTAGCGCTGCCGAAGCGTGCTACTAAACGCGAACAGCGGACAGCGGTCGGCAGGTCAAGCGCGCGCTTTAAAGCGCTCGGTCAACGGCGCGTCTCGCCTGCGTCATTCTGAAATCAGCCTAACGCCGCTTCTAACGCCACCGGCGCACAAATATGGAGATGGCTGTTGTCAGCCCCCGGCTCAGGCGATATTAAACCGCATGAGATGCAGTTATTGACGCAAATCGGCGCCGTTATTAGTACCAGTGTTTGTGCGCTGTATACCAATTTACATTTGTTAGCTGATGGGGATTTGAGACTTTTGTTATATACAAGCGACTACGGAAAGTTTATTGCTAAAAAGTTCGTTTATCTACCTAGTGAATGCAAGCAGAGCAGGAAGAAACAGTTAGTAATGCATATATGTAATTTTGTGCCTTTCATTTCATACCAAACACGGTATGATTTGATTTATTTTATTAATATAATATCAAACAAAACACTTCAAGGGGCTACCTGAATTTTCCGGGGTCCAGTGCTGCCCCCATTTGAAATAAATCATTTAAAAGGAAACTGAGACATCAGTTAAAATTTTGTCTTGATCAGACCCTAGATAACCCTTCAACCTATTTTATGAACTACTGTTTACAGTTTAAAGTGAGAACGTGAAGCTTTTCTACGCACATACGCCAAAAGTGGCCGGTTTTCGCAATTGTGCGTAGAAAAGCTTCACGTTCTCACTTTAAGCTTCATTTCTAAATTTAAAACCCTACTCTCAGTTTGTTTTTAGTCAGATTACTGATATAATGTGATGTTAGAAAAGCGATTCTTTCAATATCATCGAATGCCACTGGTAATGACAGTGTTAGTCGTAATATGATTCTTTCTATCCTTAATATCCTTTTACTAATTATTACTTCCATCTTTAATTTCTCCTTATCCTCGAGAGTATTTCCATCAGCTTAGAAAGAAGCCCATGTAATATCTCTTTTCAAAAATAGGAATCCTAGATCCTTTTCCGATTTCCGTCCTATTTCCATCCTTCCATTTTTATCTAAAGTGTTAGAGCATATTGTCCAACGGCAGTTAAGTGATTTCCTTATTGAACATGATCTCTTGAATTCTTGCCAGTCCGGTTTCTGTCCTGGTCATAGCACAACTACTGCTCAAGTAAAAATTACCGATGACATTCGTTCGGGTATGGACAGAGGGCAGGTCACGGTGTTGTCATTGCTAGACTTTAGTAATTCTTTCAACACTGTTGATTTTGATATCCTGCTTATGGTATTGTATTCTCTCAACTCTCTCCTCACCTCTCCGTAATGTACACTCTAAATCCTTCACTATTCATTCTGCCCGTCTTTGAAATGCCCTTCTGACCCACATCCGCTTAGCTCACATTGGGAAGTTTCAAGAACCAGGTAAAGTCGCATTTTCTTTCAATTATACAGTAACTTAAATAATATTATCATTATCCTCGTTCTTATTTCCGTTGTGTTGTATAGGACATGTATTTTTTATTGTTAGTAGTTTTATGTAGATATGTATTGATGTTTGTATTTATGTATATGTGTATATATACGTATATATAATGTATTAAAAATCAATTATTATTTATTATTTTTATTTATATATTACCTAAATAAGTTTATCCTTTATATATGTATATATTTTCTGCTGTTTGATTTCAGAATATAATTTAAGTTAGTATTATTTTCAATATTGCACCACTTATTCATTATTATTTTTACTTGCCAATCCTGTCATCCAAAGACTATGGCGATAAGGCCGCCTTTTGTATGTATTCAAATGTAATTTTCATGTGTTTTGGTGCAAAAGTGTTTTTTTTTACATTTTACTAAGAAAATGTACAAAAATCTTATGAATTAAATACATTATGTTAAACTATCGTTATGAAAAGAATAGTTATGATAAAGCCATTATGAGTAACCATATTAAAATATAAGAATCAATGATTATAAGAAACCATGTTATGATTTTAAAAGTTAGGAGAAAAAAGGAAATTCTCATACATATAAACATATATGTAACCCTCCTTTGGGCTTCGCCGTACCTAGTCGGGGTAACTTTTCAAATTCTATTTTACACCATTAAATACACAGGACAACTCTCACATCTCCTTGAAAGCTTCAAAGTCTCATTGGCACATCACACAATTATAGGTATTTACTTTCCCTAACTTTTTTTGTCCCTTTTGCGACATTTTGCGAAAGAGACATTCTGCGAAAGAGACATTCTGCGAAAGAGACATTCTACGAAAAAGACCTTCTGCGAAAGAGAAATTATGAGAAGGAGACGTTTTACGATTAGGGGACATTTTGCGAAAGAGACTTTTTGCGCATGAGCCAACTAGAGTTCTACTCACTATAACTATACACATAGCGAATACACTTTTTCAAAATGAGACGCTATACCTCTATAGTAGCTACAATCTACTAAGGTTTCGGAACCATCACTTCTAAAAAAATACCGAAACAAACTTCACCTTGACATTAACGAACAACGGAATTACAACGATAAATATTTAATTATTCAACCTTATAATCTTTCAGAGTGTTTTAATAAATATAAGAACGTCGATTAAATTGATGAATTTCTTTATTTTACATTATCAACAAGTTTAAAGCCGAAAACAATTCGTTCATATTAATATGCAGTAGATATCTTGTTTCCACATTATCATATCACATCTGTCCAAGCAAACCCTTTTTCACATAGATAATGTAGTTTTATTTCAGACATCAAAAGCATTTTTCATTTTACTAGAAAGCTAACATTTACTTTGCGTATTCAAAATTAAACGTTTGAATTTATTAATAACTAGCTAATGCCCGCGACTTCGTTCGCGTGGACTTTATGACTCCGGCGTATTAATATAAATAACAACTAATGAGAGAGAAAGATAGAGAGAGATAAGAAAGTACTTGTAACAGTGTTAGGAGTTAAAAGTCAATATTATTTTAATTCTTTCCTTCGGGAGCCAATATGAAAAGAGCTGAAGTGTTACTAACCCTGGAGAAAGCCACATTAAGTTGGCCATGCGAAAAAGCAGTCCTTAGATCGACATCAGCAGCTTTAAGCCTCTAAAACTGTGACTTATTTTCATAGGAAAGCAAGTAAACACTGTGTATTTGTAAAACTGTGTATTTTCAAAAGGAAAATTTGTATACGCGGAATAAATACAGTTTCACTGGCACCACTCACAGTAAACTTTAAGTGTCTCAGCAGACTATGCCGAAGTTTAGCGGCTAAAGTTCAGTGTCTAAAGTTCGGTGGGGATGACACACTAAATAAGCTGAAGTTCAGCCGCTGAAGTTCGGTGGAAACGCCGGACTGTAGTGATGTGCCGATATGAGAATTTAATCTTCCGTCTTTGGCGCGTCTGCGGCGAACGGACACGGAAGCGGAAGAGGGAACGGAAGTGGAAAAGGGAACGGAAGCGGAAGCGGGAGCGGGAGCGGGAGCGGAAGTGGCAGCGGCGGCGGAGGCGTCGGCGGCGGCGGAAGCGGCGGCGGCGAGAGCGGGAGCAGCGGCGGCAGCGGCGGCGGCAGTGGCGGCGGCGGCGCCACGGCGGGAGCGGCGGCGGGAGCGGCGGCGGGAGCGGGAGTGGGAGCAGGAGCGGGAGCAGGAGTGGGAGCGAGAGCGGAACGGGTACGGGAACGGGTACGTGGAAGAGGGAACGGGAGCGGAAGCGGGAGCGGGAGCAGAAACGGCAGCGGCGGCGGCAGTGGCGGTGGCGGCGGAAGCGACGGCGGCAGTGGCGGCGGCGGTGGCAGCGGCGGTAGCGGCGGCGGCGAGAGCGGGAGCAGCGGCGGCAGTGGCGGCGGCGGCGGCGGCGGCGGCGGCTGCGGCGGGAGCGGCGGCGGCGGCGGTGGGAGCGGCGGCGGCGGCGGCAGCGGCGGGAGCGGCGGCGGGAGCGGAAGAGGGAGTACGGGTACAGGTACGGGTACGGATACAGGTACGGGTACGGGTACGGGTACGGGTACGGGTACGGGTACGGGTACGGGTACGGGTACGGGTACGGGTACGGGTACGGGTACGGGTACGGGTACGGGTACGGGTACGGGTACGGGTACGGGTACGGGTACGGGTACGGGTACGGGTACGGGTACGGGTACGGGTACGGGTACGGGTACGGGTACGGGTACGGGTCCGATTCAGGCAAAAGCATCGGAAGTTCGGCATTATGTGTTGCTAGTAATGCAAATAACATTGCAGGCATGCATTGGCTGAAATTCAGACGCTGAACTTCGGCATACAGTGCTGAGACACTAAGTTGGGTTCCGTTACACAGTTTCGGCGGAGTCAAATTGCGCATTCGCATTATTGGCCCCTCGACATTAAGACTTATTTTGTGAGCCGAGAGTCCATTTGCTGCAAGTGAATTAAGAAACTCAACTGGATAATTGGTGGTGTCGTCAACAACTCTATCCAAGAAATTAACAATAATTTGCGTCATAAGTTCTATAATAATTGATTTTTAATTTTTTGGTGTCAATATGGCGCGTTCACATATCCAAGAATTTTTCTGGTGTGTTATGCTCTGAAGGTCCGCAAATTCTGAACTTATAAGTTCTTCTTCGGACGAAACAACTTTTTTTTGGAAAAATTTTCAATGTACAGTCACATTTTTTTACTCTTTTATTTGTAGTATAGATTTAGTATGTTTTTGTTCAACGACAACAAAAAAACATCATCTATAAAAATTTCAACTGTCTAGCTATAATGGTTCATGAGATACAGCCTGGTGACAGACAGACAGACAGACTAACAGTCGGACGGTCTAAGTAATAGGGTCCCGTTTCTACCCATTTGGGTAAGGAACCCTAAAAATCGAATAAAATGAGTATTTATGGGGGGGCTCCCATACTACAAACGTGATTTTTCATAGATTATGGTACGGAACCCTTCGCGCGCGTCCGACTCGCGCTTGGTCAGTTGTATTATAACTCAACAAAAAGTTCTCATCAGACTTAACAACTTTTGCTAAGGCGGCATTTTAATATTTCTTATAGTTTAGCTGGACCATTATAGTTCTGCATCATGTGTTCCATTTTCCAAAAACAATTATAGCCTATATGTTGCCCAGGCTTCACAGCTATATAACAAAAAAAGTTTCATTCGAATCCGTTCAGTATTTCCGGAGATTAGCGTGTACAAACAGACAAACAGACAAACAGACAAACAGACAGACATTTTTTTTTATTTTCTTACTCTATTACTATATCTCCATCGCCCCATATATTTTTTTTTTAAATTTTCAATGTACAGACACATTTTTTCTACTCTTTTATTATAGTATAGATGAGTAAACTATGAAAAATACGCAAAAAGAACGTGGCTGAGGAACAAAAGAGAATGGACA
The DNA here is from genome assembly GCA_943193695.1 of Acrobasis suavella. Lineage (NCBI taxonomy): Eukaryota > Metazoa > Arthropoda > Insecta > Lepidoptera > Pyralidae > Acrobasis > Acrobasis suavella. The sequence continues at coordinate 41,806,898 of OW971928.1, forward strand.
CGAATCACCAGAGTCGAGAAATTGTTCTACTTGGCAATAGATAGAGAGGAGTTTGGGAAGTTAACGGCCAATATCCAGTAGGAAAGGCACTACGAGAATAAGAAACTATGAAGCTTGGAGTCCTTAAAAATCGCTAAGAACGCAATTAAAAGGTAGATTACGAAGAAATTACCTAAAACGACCGCGAAGGCCCTCGTTTGAGATTCCCGTTGCAATTTGAGAACGTAATTGATTGAAAAAGCCATTGTAGAGTAAGGTGGAGGCCGTCTCCGAGGCTCGCAGCGCCTAGGAAACCTATTTTCAACACAGGAGTCATTGAAACACAAAACCTGTAGTTTTCCAAGTCTACGTAAGTTCAAAGATCACGAAAAAAATTGCGTTTTAAATTACTAAATACCATTACACCGTCAGTCGCGTCAGTGCCGTCAGTAAACATATGATTCTTTCACGCAGAAAACTTTGTCAATCCTTTAAAAAAAAATCTATATGAGAAAACAACAACATCAAACGGAACGCATTCTTCATGAAAATAACCTTCTACAACACGAAGATTTCTTTGACATTTGTAGAGAAAACGAGTAGTCAAGCCCACGTTGTTCTCGTATGAGCGATTAAAAAATTCGGCACTTTGGAAACGCTCGCCACAAATAAATTATATGCAGTATTTCTCTCGCTTCCAAAAATGAGTCCCCACAACCCTTCGCCCTCTACCCTCCGCGTTGTATTTAATTTCTACCTTTCACGGCATCCAGTCAAGCGAACCCTCTAGTGAATTCCTCGAAATACAAACCTGTAACACCTGAAACGAAATCAATTTTTGCTTGGTAGTTGTTACGAATTTTAAGAATTTAAATAGATTTCTGTGAAATACATGTCTTTTTAATGAATTCTGTGAAATAGATAATTCATATAATTTTATTTATTTCTGGTCTTAGAAATATGCCGGTTAAGCCCCAATTTTTTATTATTTTCTAATACAAGCTAATTTAAACGTAATATGTAGGACTGCGAGGAAGAAATTCGGTCAGCATTCTAATATGATTATATGACACATGCTTATTTTTGATAATACTGCCTATTTCTTACAGAATTTTATACTAGATGGTTTGGCCCCACTTTGGCGGGAAAAGCCGTCTATAGAAATATTTAAAAAAAAAGTATTTCATTGAAATATGCACAATAAGTAATTTATTTTAATAATAAAATCCCCAAAGCCAATGACATCTTAACGTCAAAAATATGAATTTACATGTACTTACAAAAGTTCAACTTGCAAAAAAATGACGGTTTTGGCCACATATAGACCTTTCAAATAAAAAAATATTTTAAAACTATCATTATTAAACTAAAACTACTACCTAAACTAAATATACTCGTAAGTACTAAAACCAAACTATAATACTTTAGACAGGATTTTTTTTATTGTAAGTTTCAGTTTGTAATTGAATTAAACTCCAATTGTGTTTCTTTCTTTTTAACCAATACGAAACATTAAAAGCTATTATATTCTAAGTCAATCGTACCGTGCACGGAAGCGAAGCTAGAGATACATCAAGTTGCACATAAAATTGCAAAGCCATTCATTCTCGATTGTAAAACGATCAACGATCCCAGCATCAAATGGAATCTTTCGCTAAAGCTGTAAAAGCTCTTTCACGGTTCACGATCGATTCATCGTTTAATCGGTGCCGTCAGGACGAACGGATTACGTCGACACCGCGATAGCCTGACAGTTGCCGAATTGGCTTTTTCCAAAGTCAATGAAGACTAACTACCGTTCAAATAGCGTCGATTGCTTGCCGGTGCAACTATTTCGCTTAGCTGTGCTTCAAGTTTTTAGTAGGTGGGTTCTACATTGTGTAACGAAATGGAGAATCAACTCAAAAGGTAGTAAACGTACTAATGATTAGTAGTATAATAAAAGTTGTTTACATATGGGACCAGCCCTGAAACCACAAAAAATAATCTACAGCTTCATACATTTTAGCACTTACTAAAGCAATTAACGTGACCTAAATCAGACACAACGTACAGACAACATCCTGCCGGAAGAGCGGCAAAGTCAGACTCTCGGCCATACAGCCAAGGCTTGAAATACCGGTATTTATGGGAACCGGTACCTTGGTGCGGTACCGGTGCCAGCCATAGTACCTGTCCTATCTGTACCGATACAATTTTTCCGTTAGTATCGGTACTGGTACAAAACACGTCAGTGTGAGAAAGCAGATACCAACAGGTACACGTATAAGCAGGTACCTAAATTTGGTACCTGTACTTTTAAGGAGGAGTACCGGTACCCATCTAGAATTGGTACTCACCCAGGTACCGAAATGAAAAGAACCTCTAAATACCGGTATGGAACCAGTAATCTTTATATCGGTTTCAAGCGTTGCACCAGCTGCGAGGAAACTGCTGGAGGGAACCGCCACTTTGTGCTGTTCTCGCACCGATAATAAAAGAATAGTGTAAACATAGGTCTAGGCAGCCATGAGCTCAGGGTGGGGTAGCGGACTAAAACAATATGTAACTAGCAAACTATAGCCGCGGTCTTACCCCGGTTAATTTTTTCATACAAAAGGGTTACACCCTATAGCACCCTGTATCTGTATGTATTATTCTAATTATCCAAAACACTTGCTTACTGCTCACCTACCTACACTACGAAATCTTTCGGGTCGCTTTGCCGCTCAACTCAACCTCACACACACAAACAAAAAACAAAAGAATTGCGTTTGTGTAACGTGTGACCGACCGCTGCGCGCGTGCGGTCAATCGCGCCCGCGCTTTTTGTTTTGATCGCTTTTTTTGTGTCGACTGTCGAGTTCAACTTTCTTACGGATATTTAGTATTGTAGGTGGTACCTAGATAATTATTTTTTTTAGGTTTGGTTAGGTACCTTACATGTAAGGGTGGGGCAATCGGCCCACCGTGGCTACGCCCATGGGTGCATTTAAATCTTTCAGACTTTGTGTAAGTGTAAGGTACATGTTTGCAGATATTAATATAACCAAAGTAGGTTTTATTGTCATATTTTCTTATATTATGTGTTGGAGTTAAGTTTTATATAGCAACATAACCTGAATAGTTTGAGACAAAAAAACAACAGGTTTTTCGAAAAAAATACGTTTTTTGTACAAGCTTTTATTGTATTTAGATAAATAAAATAACCACCTGGACGATGTAACTCCATGGAGTTATTCGACCACCTTCTGTCGCCGACCATCGTTTAAGTTTCGTCGAATTTCTCCCGGCTTCGTCATCAGAACAGCTCATTGACTCCATAATATTGTATTGTCATCCGTCTTACACAAGTATGCAAAATTTTGAGTTGAAAAATGAGTTTCAAGATTTGACCTAAAAAAATCTTACATACTCGTACATACAAGATACATTGCAAGTTAAATTAAAGCTTGTAACAAAGGAACTTCAACCAGCCACATAAGAGAGAAGTCCGTAATCTAATGTGTGTGGACTAGACAGTCGGTGATAAAATGGTGTATCTGTAGGTCCAATGTGACGGAGGTCGGCGGATAGCAAGAGCTCGTAAGAGGATACAAATCAAAGCGTCGCCTCACCCGCGCCCGCAGCGGAACGAATGGGCTCCAAATGTCATGTTGCTATGAATTGATAAGCATGTAGCGGACAGGCTCAGGAGGATAGCGGCCCTTGGAACGAAGGCATTAGTCACTGTTACGAACAGCTTTCTCTTTATACTATTATAACTCCCTGGATGGGTAGAGCGTCTACAGATATGTAAATTTAATATAGGGAATAAGAACAAGCTATTTAAAATCGAGATACTAGTCTGTTTTAATAATTTGGAGCATGGGAGATATGAAGGGCGCGTCGATAGTAGTACATATTTTTGAAGAAACAATATAACCAGCCGGAATCAAATATCGAATATCGGTAGCAGTGACAAGGAAATTGGCCTTTTACCAATGAAAAGATACGCCTGTCATTTTGCTCATCACGGTATCGTCGGCAGTAAGAACCTTTCTTTTGTCTTTTTGGATAAAATGTTTTTATAATTGTTTCTTTGTATCGCGTGTCTTTTATGTATCAATATTAGGCTTGGTTAAATGTAATGTAATGTAGGTAATTTAAAAATGTCACAATTTCGCGAATCTTCTCCCTTTCAACTTGTATAAAAATACCTTCGTATGTCCGGCTGTTCTGCTTTACAGTTAGCGTTTCTCAACCGCGATGCTTGTAAAATGTTGTGATTTGGCTCGATAAGTAAGTATGTCGAATTTTATTCGATTCAGTTGCTGGAAGTTTTTCAAAATTTTGGAATCGGGGAGTCGTGTGGTTTTAAAAACGTTCAACTTTTCTATCCAAATAACTTTTTCATTCCATTAACTTCACAGAATGGTCGATGTGAAGCAGGCTCGCAAGGTCTTCAAAGCCACTAGTATGAATGGGTGTATGATCTAAAAATGTAGGTATTGAGATATAAACTTATATAGATTAAACTATACAATGCGACACAAATAAGTTAACATAAAATGGCGGATTTCAAAGGATTTTCGTGCAAATTTTCGGCACGTAGGTTGAACCAAAATGGCGGTTATCGGCGCAGGTACAAATAATGCGCCGACGACTGCCATTTTGGTTCATTTTAGGTGTCTGGAATTTGTACAAAAATGCTCTGAAGTCCGCCATTTTTGTTCAACTTATTTGTGTCGCATTGTGCTTATGTACCTATTCTTTAAAAATGGAAACCTATAAAACCTTCTCTTTTATTTAGTTTCGCGCATACCAAGGGATCTGAACTGTACGTCCGCCGTCTCAATTATTCAAACAATCTACTACAAGGCCGCAGTGTAGCGCATGCAAGTATGTTTGTGGATAAGGTCAGAGGGGGCGAAGTGGGTCGGCGCAATAAATAAACGCATTTCCGACGCACAGTAAGTTCATGGCCGGCTATCTGTGGCGCTCGGAGATATTTAATAAACATATAACTCCTTATTTTATCTTTTGAAGCTTAAAAGTTATGTTTCGATACAAAAAAAAATACACCGAAACCCTTTTAAAGATGAATTCGATAGGTATGTATAGGTACGCATGGGGAGAGAAATTCAAAAAACACCGGATTTTGATCCCGCACGAGAAGTCCCAACAAGTAATTAGAGTTTTAAACCTTTCCTTTTGTGTCTAGGTGGACTTTACCTATCACTATTAAATTTTTAATAGCCTTTAGAGCCCACCAAGAATTGTCACTGAATTGGTGTCGAAACGGTTACATATGATGCGTATACTGAAGCAGCATTCTACTGGCTTATTCAAAATAAGGCTTACTAAAATCCAACACAAGGGAACATGCGTACGTATCTACGTTTCACACGTAGTGCATATGGAACAGGATAAGTGTATATCGGGATTTGGGGATAAGAAAGGGATTTCAGCCGAATCGGTTTAGTAGTTGCTAGCAATATCCCGAGAGGACCAATTCCACGTTTCACTAATAGGGGCTTATGATGCTCCGAAAGCGATATCCATGGAAATTGTTCCACATTTCAGCTCTTTGGGGTTCCGTAGTAAACAAGAAACCCTTATAGTTTCGCCATGTCTGTCTGTTTGTATGTCTGTCCGCGGTTATACTTAGAGACTTTTAAAACTGGAAAAGCGCTCGGTAATAAAAGTTTCATAAAAATTTTTTTAGGATAGTTCCTATGCATTTAAAGGGGAGTCTTTTTTTGTTAATAATCCATCTTGTGGTTTATCGTTGAATAGGTCTTTCAAAAATATTGTGAGCTTGTAAAAACCATTTAGGCAAATGATTCTGAAATATTTAGTTTCATCGCAGCTAAGTAGAGTTATAAATTAAAATGTTATGGATAGGTAACCAAATTATAAAATGTACTTGCAATAGTAAAGTTTCATACATGTTTATATCAAAAGCAACAGACTATTTAGGTGCTAGCTTGTAATAAAAACTGTTATCAAATTTTATTTCCAACGGCGTCGAGCCGGCCCGTGATACTGGTGGCGAAATACAAAAGCTTTCATACAAACTACGACAATATCCCGCCAACTAGCGTACTCATATTTCCTGCATATTCACGTAAGTGGATTTTCACACGCGTTTTGCGTTTCATACGAGTTTTTATCCGTTCACGAGCTTATAACATTCAGAGAGTAATCCTTTCCACATTATTCTGTAGATTTTGTGTAACAATATCGTTTCAATATTACGGTCGCTGCCAGCGGTGTTATATTATGCTATGACTCACTTTACTATGTAGATACTATTTCTGTATTCTTACAGTAAGGCTGTACTTATGTAAAGTAAAAATATATATTAATAAAAACAACTAGTTATACCTAGGCAGCAGAAAAGTAACTACTTTATATGATGATTTTAGAGGAATTTTACATAACAGTAGCTTCACAACTTATTATTCACTTGTTGCTCATAAAACATATTCAGAATGCAAACATTTAACTGATCTTTTGAACTTTTCAATGCTAATCCCGGAGAAAAGACAAACGCAGAATGCACCCGCTGCTTCTCTTCCCGTACAGATCGTAGAAGCCGATCGAGGGGAAAGACGAAAATCGTAATCATGTCATGTTAGTCAACAGGCGATGTGACTAGCATCCACCACTCTTCTGATTACCTTTCTCCATGTTCACGCCTACCACCACGCTAAAATCTTTGGGTCTAACGGATCCAAGCTCTGTCTGCCTCGTTAGGGATAGAAACGCGTATCAGTACCTTTTCAACACTTTTAATGTCTTTTTTTCATAAACGTATCTTTATGTCCCCTTCGTAAGCGAAAATCTTTCCTTTTTTGAAGTCGGTTAAAATACCAAAATGTACTATTCGATAAAAGTGCAAACACTCAACTATTACCAAACTACCATCATCATCACTCATGTTATTGTAGCAATCTAAAAGGCTGCAGTTGATGGGGGTTGCGGGCCGGAACACAAATCTATACAAATAGTGTCATTTATCCCGGACACCCGGGGACACCTGGAGGTGCGTCAAATGAAGACGGAGAGCGGCACCCCGCCGACCTGCAATAAATCGCGACTCAACTCCTTCATGCAAAATAAATAAAGTACAGAGGTTAAGTTGACTCGAAAAGTCTTTGTAGGAACTCGTCTAACTAACGCACCTCGGAACTCGTTTAAACAGCAACTCGTCTAAGTTGCAAGCAGTTTCAAATGTTATTTTGACTAAATTGGGGCTAGTCCCCAATGTTATTATGTCTACTACTGAAACTGGTCTAAGAATCAATTCGTACGAAGTGCAAGTAGTTTATAATGTTACTTAGCCTAATTGTAGCTAGTCTTAAATGTCTTTTAGCCTAATCATGCAACGTTAACCTGTCAAAGTATATGCGAAGTTTGATTGTTCTATTTAAACTATTGGTCTATTTTTTATTTAACAGTTTAAAAAACATAAATGATAGCTTAATTAATTAGCTGCATGTGTCATTGATGGGCTAAGGGCTCTCTCTTCTCTTCAATGGTGTGGGAAATAGGAGATTGGTTTCTATACTCGGGATAGTTTATGTCTTTAGTGAGTTACGAACTACAAACGCGGGTACGAGTGCTTACATCAATGAAACAGAATTAAAATAGAGCGTACAGCGAGAACAGTACAGCGTATCTCGAATGAAATGTGTGACTGGTATCGTACGACTATGATCATGAAACTGCATGACTGACTACCACGTGTATGATCTGACTGCTTTATAACGATTTTATTTTCTAAAATATAAAAGTTACATTTAACAAATGCAATGGTTCACTTCGTGTCTCTGTAGAAAGCAAGAAACTAGTTTATTTGTTACTCCTGTACTGTAATCTGTTTTTAATTTTTTTTTAATATATTTTATGTTGCATGAAATCAAATCGGTATTTCCAGTAGACTTTTGTATGATGTTTATCAACCTAGTTTTGTTTTCTTCTAGTTAGCTTAAATTTGTGGAAATTTTCTTTTTTAAAACTTGAAATTCAGTTATTTTATATATATTTTGAAGGAGTGCTATTTATTAAAACAAAAATGTAAAAAGTCAGTTTTATGTTGCAAAATTAAGTTCCACGTTTGTCTATAAAACTAAATTTGATTCATGTTTCTACCTTTTTTTTCAAAGATATGTAAAGTTAAATTTGCCATGCCATTTACAAAACTAAAATTAAAATACAAATAGTATGGGGAAATTCAGTCTTCAGCAAAATCTACTTTATCTCCTTAGTGACATTAAATTTGCTAATGATTGTAACACTGTAGCAAAGAGCAAGACTTTTACTGTATCACACGCGTATTTATGAAACGGACATTAAAACCATTTTTTTTTTTCATTGAGGTAATCATTGTTTGAGAATTATATAAATCGCAGTTTTCTACATCAAATATCATAAAATTGAGAGCTGTTAGGCATATTTTAGTACTGGGTTCGTATTATACAAACTGAGTTCAGTAATAAACAGCTTTTAGTTTCTTTGCAACAAAAACCTTGTTGCCCTGTGTAATTTATAAATAAATAAATATATGCCATAATGTATAAATAATTTATGATTTCAGGAAAGTCTTGTCTGTTTCCAATAACAGCACATATGTCGTAATTGCGCCAAAAAGTTACGCCTGGCCATATAGACCTGGAACGTTTTTTCTTTAGATCTACCTTAAATACTGTCAACATAAGAAAAACGTTTTTTTAATATTAATACCTGGTATTCATACTCCACCGACAAGAGAATTAGCTCTTACGATTACATAGATAGATACCTAGTATCCCATCAAACATTTTCTTATTTTTCTTTGTTTATTTTTGTATTTTATTTAGAAAATATAGAGTCGTAGAAAAAGTATTGTATGCAACGTTGTATAAGTATACGTCAAAAATGCTCAATGGCGTCCTCTTAGGTTGCTCGCTAAAGGTCGCATCGTAACCTGCGCCACTCGCTTTTTTGATCCTTCTTACAATTGTTCCATAAAATACTATTATAAACTATTAACTCATTTATTCCAGAATAAATTATACACAGCACAATACATAAAATAAATAATTAAACTAAAAACAAAATAACCTACCTATAAATTAAAATATATCTAATTAAAAATAAAACATTATAATTTATAAAAAATAGACCCCAGGTCGCTACGGTCGCAAGGCAGGGTGCCTAAGAGACTGACAGCATTGCCTTGTTGTATGGCCAGACCAGTTAATCTCTGGCCAAAATGCGCACCAGCTCTTAGGTCCCCAGAAACGTCAATAAGGCGTGTGGAGATTTCTTTAAAAATTTGACGCGCCTCCACACCCCAAGGCCCTAAAGTCTCCACGGCGAAAGGCGCAAATATATAAGGCTCACCTAGAGCTGAATATTTGCGCCTCTTGATGGCATCCGCCGCAGCTGCAGCCGCGCCCGCTCGACGGGCAGTCGCTCGGAAATGTGATGGAGCGACGGTGTCCACACACGTCGCATCCCATACAAGCGACCGCCCGTTCTTCTAAGGAATGAGCGTCATTCCGTCGGGCCTTTTGCCATCGTCTCGTGTGATACCAGCTGGCTCTAAGACAGCTGGCACACCGGCGCTAGCAAGAGCCCGACGGATGACGTCATTCAGGGCAGTATGACGCGAGAAACGACCTGCACTGCGGCGGCAAGCCAAGCCATGGTGACCCAGAGAATCGACGTCTCCTCCACAACGGCAGCGACGGGGTTCGTTAGTCCTGGCCCCAAGGCGGAGGCTTACCGCCAAACTAAAGGTGGTGCGCTCCAGGAGGGTTCCTACGCTGGCCGAAGGGATAGCATTCAACCAGTACCCTGACTCTGGCTCACAGCTGGCTAAGAGGCGAGAACGCTCCGCCTCACCAATTGTGGTCTCTAGTAAATGGTTTCGTGCCTGCAGGCAGTGCGGCTCGTCCCATTGCCTCTGCGAAGCCAGGTTCAGGGGTTGTTTGCTATCTGGACCGGCTGCACTAGACCAAGCGTCTCTGGCCTCGGCCAAGCATGCAACCTCTACGTCACAGAGAGACGGGCCTAATATTTTACCGATGAGGTTGCGGGTGCCATAGACCGATGACAGAAATGCTGGTAGTGCCACACTAGAAATTTTTCTTATCCCAAGACCACCATGCCGTATCGGTAGTGTCGCTTGGGACCAACTTCGGGAATTAAGAGGGCAATTAAAAATTTTTGTTAATGCCTCTTTTACAGTGTTGTCCAAAAGGGATAAAAGATGGTCGTGGGCCCAAAGTGGAGTGCACCGAAGAGCATAAGTCGTCTTGGGTATGAACATGCAGAATTTTATAATCGTATAAGCCATGTGAGGGTTGATATCAACTAAACGGCTGGAGGATTCTTCATAAACCGATATTTGGTCATGTATAAATTTTTGGACAGAATCCTCCAGCACTGGTGCCCCTCGGAGGCGTAGTGACTGGTCGTCAATAATTTTAACATTTGGAGCCAAAACATTAAATTTTGAAATTTATGCATCCTTAAATTGCTGGGTCAGTCCCCTGCAAAAATATAGTTCACATTTAGAATAGTTTAATTCAAGGCCAATATTACCGAAAGATTTTATAATTTTTTCTAGGTCAGAAAGAACTGACGCAGCATCGCCTCCTAAGGTCCCGTCATCTAGGTACCACGTGTTAAATTTAGATGTCAAAAGTTTGATATGAAGATGGATTGCCAAACTGAAAATTGCCGGTCCAAGGGGGTCGCCCTGTTGACAGCCAACCGCCGAACTTATGAGTTGACCATCGTATACCAGGCACGTGGGTTGGCTGTAACATTGCCAGAGATAAGGATAAGTGGCTGGTATCGAGTTTTTAATTTCTGACAACAGAGCACCCCGGTCTACTGAGTTAAATGCATTCTTAACGTCAACTTTCAGCAACACTTCACCATCGCCGTGTAATAAAAATGTGCGTACTGCATGAACTGCAGCTTCACAACCCCCCTTGGTGCCAAAGCCTAGCTGCGTGGGCTGAAATTGTTGCTCCACAACAAGCAGGATTAATCTGCAACATATTTTGGATACAATTCTACGGATTGTGTTCCCTACGGCGATAGGCCGGATGCCACCGTCCTTTTTCCGGAGGGCGCAAAGATTAGCGCCGTATAATACGTCAACGACTTGATCACAAACCTTACCACTTAGCATCAGATTAACGAGCCGCGCCAAATCCTGCAAGAGGGCAGTGCCGATATCGCCGGTGACGCCATATATCAAGTCCTTAAAGTGCTGGGGTGTCAAACCGTCGAGACCTCCGGCAGAACCCTTCTTGAAGGACAAGATCGCAGCTCGTACATCCTCCGCCGTGACCTCCGGTGTGGGTTGCGAAGGGTCAGGGGCATCCGGCAGGCAAGACGTAGCTGATGGAGAAGGATGCTTTGATTTCAACGCAGCGTAGGGTCATAAACAGCGTAGGTCAGGGTTATAAACTTATTTGACTGTTTTATGGCCTTTTTGTATTTTTATATATTTAAATAAATGTGTACTTAAAATAAACAATTAAATAAAATTACAAAATATTTCATAATAGAAATAAAATAAAAACTTAAAACTAATAAGTAAATACACATACTAGTTATGAAATAATAAAAAAAAAAACAAACAGATTTTATAAAAATCGTGTCTCGCTTAACATCTGTGAAACCGAATGTAAAATGAGTTTGATAGCGCGTCGGAAGAGCAAAAATAAGACTAATAACTCTTCAACATTCTTAGGCTATATGAAAAACTTGGAAATTAAAATGATTCATTTTAAAATAATTTCAAATAGCTTTATGTTCATGTCAGTATAAAATTAGCTGTAACCTAATTTATCACATTTTTAATACACTTTTACATACACTTTTACTACAGGTGCAACAGTATAACTACTCATATTTAATCCACAATCAAAATATACGACTTAAGTATGTATGTATTTATTATATACTATAGTATCGTTGAGTTAGTATCCCATAACACAAGTCTCGAACTTACTCTGGGGCTAGCTCAATCAGTGTAATTTGTCCCTAAATATTTATTTATTTATTTAAGTACTAGATGCCTCTCAAGCGTTAGGAGTTAGGTTATCGTCAATAAGTTTCATATCGTTTCTTAGTCAATATTAAAGCTCCTAGACTCAAACAATCGTATCTCGATGTGTGTACGTCACAATTCAAATCTGCATTTCAGTCGGCGCTTCGCCTGGCTCCGACCATCCAGGGAATAACAGTACAGTACAGAGATAGCTGCCCGAAACAGTGACTAATGCCTTCGTTCCAAGGGCCGCTATCCTCCTGAGCCTGTCCGCTACATGCTTATCAATTCATAGCAACATGACATTTGGAGCCCATTCGTTCCGCTGCGGGCGCGGGTGAGGCGACGCTTTGATTTGTATCCTCTTACGAGCTCTTGCTATCTGCCGACCTCCGTCACATTGCACCTACAGATACACCATTTTATCACCGACTGTCGAGTCCAGAAACATGTCATTAGGGACTTATCTGTTATGTATGATATTCACAGATCCTTTGGCTTATGAACTTTGAGATAATTATAACATTGTGTCTCTACCTAATCAAAGTAATGATCTTAGTTTAAATAACCGGCCAAGTGCGATTCGTACTCGCGCACGAAGGGTCCGTACCAGTATCTATAAAAAAATCACGTTTGTTGTATGAGAGCTCCCCTTAAATATTTATTTTAATTTAATTATTTATTTTAAAGTGAATATATACCACTTCATATTTTGTCAATATTTCAAGCGTCTTCCTGTTGCCGTTATAAATTTCGAGAAAAAACGGCAAAAAAAAACACGTTCGTTGCATGGGAGCCCCCCTTTTATAATTATTTTATTCTGTTTTAAGTATTCGTTGTTATAGCAGCAACAGATATCATTTGTGTTGTATAGGAGACCCACGTTAAAAAATATATTATTCTGTTTTTTACCCTTTTAATACGGAACCCTAAAAAGGTAAACACGAAACTCTTTTGTATATTATATCGTTTAACCGTCAGACACAACCTAAAACTGTGGATTCTAGGAGACGGGAAATGTACAAGAGGAAGGTCTAGAATGAGATGAAGAGACGATCTACTGATTATATATATATAATTGTAAAGAAGTAGCTAAAGATCAAAATAGCTATGGAAACAACAAGGGGAAGCGTTTGCTTAACTATGTGACCTAAACGGCAACAAAAAAAAATCTATTCTACATATGGAGCAAATAGAAAAATCACCTATTAACAATGTAAGACAGAACCAAGTTAAAAAAAAGGAATTGGCGCTGCAGCAGCAGTGTTAAGGTTCTTATCAATAAAATTCAATGTTCTCTAAATAACTTGGCGGCCATTAAGATCTCAATTCTTTTGTTGGAGTTTGAACTTGGCTCCCAAAACATCAAAAATCCAACAGTTTAATTATGCAGAAGCTCAGGCAGTAAATACAATTTTTAACACCAACCAACACGTGTCATAAAACTCGACGTCCCATTTGAGCTACCGCATTAATTTGCTCAGAAATAATTTATTGTGAGCTCAAATATTTCTTATTGATTCTAAAACAGTCCTAGGAAAATTGCTGGAAAGGACAAAATACGTACACAAAAGTTTTGAATTAAATATGATAAAGCTTAATAGGATTGAGTGAGTAAGGCAAAATTAGAACGATAACCATTTGATATTTATAACAACACTAGCAGATGCCGGCGACTTCGTTCACGTGGACTTTATGACTCCAGCGTATTAAATATACAAACTAATGTCGATATATCAGAAAATACTTGTAGAAGTGTTGTATGTTAAAAGTCAATATTTTGTGAGCAGAGAGACCACTTACTGTAAGTGAATTTAGAAACTCATCTGGATAATTGGTAGCGTCGTCCTATTCAACTACACTATTCAAGAAAGTATAAACCACTTCATCCCCAATAATTTGCGCCATAATAGGTTGGGGAAAAAGTCTATTCGCATTTTATATGAAAATTCAAAAATTTTTTTAATATAGTTTATTTTTAATATAGTACATTTAACTAAAGTATGTAGGTACCATTTTGTTCTATAACTTTTTGCCATCTTATAGGTAGGGACATGATCCCATTGCTATAGAAATTTTGGGGCTTCTGATCAAAAAACTGCGTCAAGTAGTTTTCGCAGTCCTCTCGTGATGTTAACCTGACACTGCCTGAAGAATTCTGAATAGACCGAAACAGGTGGAAATCTGAAGGTGCCAGGTCAGGACTATACGGCGGATGCATTAACACCTCCCAGCCAAACTCTCTTAATTTTTGCTGAGTAGTTAAAGATGTGTAAGGTCTAGCGTTATCATGATGAAAAATCACACCCCTTCTGTTGATTAATTCCGGCCGCTTTCTCTCAACTTCTTGCTTTAATCTTATCAGTTGTTCGCAGTAGAGTTCTGAATCAATGGTCCTGCCTGGTGGTAACAGCTCATAATGAATAATACCCTTCCAACCCCACCACACACACAGCATCACCTTGTTGCGAGTTAACCCGGGTTTCGCCGCAGTCTGTGAAGCCTGACCGGCCTTTGACCATGACCTTTTTCGCACCTTCTTGTCGTACGTGATTCACTTTTCATCACCAGTTATCAATTTCTTCAAAAATGGTTCTCGAAAAATCTATTAGAATTCTATTTATTTAAAATACTCAATAAAATACGTTCACTCAGGGAAAATCTTTGGCATTGTACGGAACCTCCTCCACGCGAGTTCATCTCGCACATGGCCGGTTAACTAAACAGCTGTATATAACAAAAAAGTTTCATTGGAATCCGTCTAGTATTTCCAGAGATTAGCGTTATAAATAGACAAACAGACAGACATTCTTTTTTTTATTCTTACTCTATTACTATGTCTTAATTTATTTATTTATTTATTTAAACTTTATTGCACAATTAAAAAAAAATGTACAAGAGGCGGACCTAATGCCATATGGCATTCTCTCCCGGTCAACCATTAGACCAAGCGGAAAATATGTATGGCTGGCGTGATGAAATTCATAATTTAGAAAACAAAGTATAAATATCTACATAAGTACATATAGAAAAATAAACTATTAAACATATAATATATATCAACATACATAAAATACAATATATATATATACATATATATACATATTAATAAATATATATGTAATATACATACAAATGAATACATATATCAGGATGATTGAGGCTAGGACTGCTGTAGAAACAATTTATGTACCGCTCGTTTGAAAGCCAAACGACTAGGAGCTCTTCTTATAGATTCCGGAAGGGCATTCCATAGCAGGATAGCCTGGACTTGGAAAGACTTGCCCATGAAGGAAGTGCGATGAGGAGGGATATTAAGGATGGAAATGCTTGAGGAGCGAAGTGTGCGAGAGTGAGTGGAACTGAGAAGGTTAAATTCAGATTTAAGATAGTTAGGGGAGTGCGGGTTATTCAAGATAGAAAAAAGCATAGAGAGTATTTTAGTGTTACGACGTAAGGTGATAGGGAGCCATGCTAACTGAGAGCGAAATGAAGAGACGTGATCAAATTTACGAATATTGAAAATAAATCTGATGCAGTTATTGGCCAAACGATCCAATTTGTTTAGGAGAACTTGTGTCAGGTCACAATAAAAAACATCCGCGCAATCAATAATGGGAAGAATTAAAGTTTGAGCTAACGTTATTTTAGTTTTAAGTGGAAGAAAGTTCTTTAGACGATAGAGAGAGCGCAGTGAGGCAGTTACTTTTCGACTAACCTCGGCTACTTGGGTAGTCCAGCTCAGGGTAGAGTCGATATGTAGACCGAGATCCTTCACACTCTTACTATAGGGAATGGTAGTATTATTGAATTGTAAAGAAGAAATAGTTTCAAAATTTAATTTAGAGATTTGACGAGAGCTGCCGATTACTATTGCCTGACATTTATTTGGGTTTACAGCAACACCGTATTTAGTAGACCAATCTGCGATACGTCGTAAGTCATTGTTGAGGAGAGCAATCGATGAGTCGATGTCACTGCAATCGCAGGACTGGTAGAGCTGCAGATCGTCTGCGTATAGGTGATGAGAAGAAGAAAGAAGGAAGGTAAGAGAATTGATGAAGATTGAAAATAATAGAGAAGATAAAATTCCTCCTTGCGGAACACCGGTATTAAGATTTTGCCAGCTAGAGAGTGATTGATCACCACGAACGGCCTGTTGTCGGTCACGAAGGTATAATGAGAACCAATTCAAGACTGTTGATGAGAAATTGAAGCGAGCCAGAAGAGCAAGTAGGATGTCGTGATCAACCGTGTTGAAAGCGTTTGAAAAGTCAATAAGGACTACCACAGTTACTTTGCCATCTTCCATGGCCAATCAGATATCTTCTGTGACCTTCAGTAAAGCAGTACTTGTGCTGTGTCCTGGACGGAAGCCAGATTGTACTTCACTAATGAGATTGTTACGCAAAATAAAAGAGGACAGTTGGGAGTTCACGACAGCCTCTAATATTTTAGAGAAATACGGAAGAATAGAAATAGGTCGAAAATGATTTAAGCTACTGGGGCTATCTGTTTTAGGAAGTGGAATGACAAAAGCTTTACGCCATAATGATGGGAAATCCCCAGAGTTGAGAGAAAAGTTGATTATATGTGTGAGAACGGGGAGGATAAAATCCAAAAGAAGAGATATCATACGATGACTTATATCATCAAAACCAACAGCTTTGGACTTAATAGATAATAAGATTTTTTTAACATCATCAACACGCTGGAGAAAGAAAAAGCGTTAGGAAGAAAATAAGGGAGGGAATTAATGTGAGAGATTGTTTGAGCTCGTATATTAGGGTCTAGGCTTGAGGCCGAGGAAAAGTGACTATTAAGGTCATCTAAAGAAAAAGAAGACGAGAAGGATTTGTTTTGGCCTTTCCCTAGACCAAGGCTCTTCAGAAACTTCCAAACATCTGCCGAAGAGGAATTGGCTATATTATCATGAAAGTATCGCCTTTTAGCAGATCTTACCATTCGGTTGCAGCAATTTCTGGCCTGTTTATAAAGGGCCCAATTGGAGTCACTACGATCACGCTTAAATTTCGCGAAAGTTCGATTGCGTTTTCTCATTGCCATGCGCACTCCACGGGAAATCCAAGGGCATGGAGGACGTTTGAGTCTAACACGTCGAAGAGGGGCGTGGCGATCAAACAAAGAGATTATTGTGTCATTAAGTAATGAGACTTTGGACTCAATAGAATCAGCAGTGACAACCACGTCCCAGTTAGTGCTGGCGGCATCCTTACGCAGGGCCTCTACATCTAAGCGAGCAAGATTGCGCATTGAAACATACCTAGGTTTTTGTTTTGATGTATGGATATTGTAGGAAGCATAAATAAGGTCATGGCGCGAGAAGGCTGGAGCAGGATGCTGACCATGCAGCAAAATATTATCGGATGAAGAGGTTATAATGTGATCAAGCCAAGTGTCCGGAGAATCTTTATTGAAGTGAGTCGCATTGAGGGGAAGTAGAGAGAGGTTGAAGGAATTAACAATATCACGTAGTTTAGAAGAGGAAGATCACTCAATCACTCAAATTGATTTTTTAGAAATATATTCACTGTAAAGACACATTTTTTAACTGTTTTATTATATGTATAGATTGCAATTACTTGTAATATTAAGGCAATAGTTTATTTGATTTTGCTTTGTCACCCCAGATGTAAAGAACCAGTTTTAAAAAGCTTTTAGATACATTTCACAGACCAGGGTACTTGCATTCACTTTCATTTACGCCGCGTGGCTGTGAAATTGCATTGAAAAAAATATTTCGAAATAAACATTTAATCAATATAATGCAAACCGTGCCCTGAGGTGTTATCTATCTCTTTTTGGTTTGCCTCTTTATCTAGCATTGCCCTGGATGAAACAACAAGGTTTTCAAACTGTGCTCGCGTTGACGACAGAGCAGCCGGGAAGGCCCTCCTTAAATCATATAATTAGTAGTCAGGGAGACTTTGTCAGAAAAATCGGCGCTCCTAAAATCAGTATTGCTATAACGCTGATTTAAAGTACTGCAGATTTCTTTTATGGTTACGATAATTTTATATTTTTCAATATAAAAGCTTGAATCTGTCAACAAACATTCCTCGAATTTTTAAAGATGTATTCATGCGCATAATTCCGTTGCACTCAGCTCGAGGACAGGACTAAGTGGCGGCTTCCTCGAAGCTGCATGAGTGCACGCGTGCATTCCCGGCAGCCTGACCTTGCCGCTCTTGCGGCAGGATGCTGCCCGTACCACGAGTCAGAATTAGGTCGCATGCGTAGCAATAGCTGCAGTATACAATATGTAACAAAAACCCTGCCCAATACTTGTAGGAGCTATAGGACCAATGCAAATCGTCATTTTCATACAAATTGCCGGGCTGGCCGAACACTTATGAATGAAAATGTCGATTTTTAAGGGTTTTTGTTATATATTGTATGAGTGATTATAATCCCAAAATATACCATATCTTAAAAGATCATTTGCATAAAGTCAAAAGCGTTTTTTATAAACTTATGGAAGACCCTAGTTTTACAAAGGTCTCTCCCATCCCTTTCACGTGCTTTTCTCGAAAGCCAGTCACCTCGGCCATCCTTTTAGGGTTCCGTACCCAAAGGGTAAAAACGGGACCCTATTACTAAGACTCCGCTGTCCGTCTGTTTGTCTGTCCGTCTGTCGGTCTGTCCGTTTGTCTGTCTGACCCATCTGTCGGACTGGCTGTCTGTCACCAGGCTATATCTCATTTAACATTTATCAGCTAACAGTTGAAATATTCACAGATGATGCATTTCTGTTGCCACTAAAAACAGAATAAAATAAATATTTAAGTGGGGCCACACAACAAACGTGATTTTTTTATAGATTATGGTACGGAAACCTTCGTGTTCGAGTCCAACTTGTACTTGGCCGGTTATAAGAATACGTCGCGATCGTCTCGCCAGCGCTTTTTTGGCCTTCATACATATTCCAAAGTTCCGTGTTTTGTAATAGCGGAAACAATTTGCATTAAAATTTTCGTCAGATTTATATAACTGCTATTTTTAAGCACCAAGTTGAAAGTTGAATACAAGATGAAAATAGGGGTGCCCATAAAAACCTGCACATCGTTTTCATTGACCTGGAAAAGGCTTACGACAGGATTCCACGAAAAGTCGTTTGGTGGGCCATGAGAAAGAAAAAAGTGCCTACAAAATATATTAATTTGATTCGTGCTATGTACAGTGAACCAGTCACAAAGGTGAAATCCGCCGCTGGAGTAACAGAAGGATTTGGTGTAACAGTTGGCTTGCACCAGGGTTCAGCTTCAAGTCCTTACCTCTTCCTGATAGTAATGGATGCCATGACATCGGCCCTGCAGGAAGAAGCCCCCTGGTGTATGCTATTTGCCGACGACATTGTACTGGTGGAAGAGGAGGGTACGATGTTGCAAAACAAACTAAATATGTGGAAGCATGCCATAGACACTGTAGGCTTGAAAATCAGTAGAACCAAAACAGAATACCTGTTCTGTGATTTCGGCGGTGTTTCTAGGGAAGTGACCCTTACCATTGATAGTAGGGTAGTACCAGCTTGTTCTGATTTTAAGTATTTGGGTTCGTTGCTCCAGCGGGAAGGAGATGTTGACAGGGAAGTAAAGCGATGAATCAATGCTAGTAGGCAAAAATGGAGAGAGGTGACCGGTACGACTTGTGACCCAAAAATACCGGTGAAGCTAAAGGGCAAAATCTATAAATCAGTTATAAGACCAGTGATGTTATACGGCTCTGAATGTTGGGCAACCAAAGTCCAGGACGAGAAAAGGCTTCATTCAGCTGAAATGAGGATGTTGCGTTGGATGTGTGGGGTGACACGAAGGGATAGGGTTAGAAATGTTTATGTGAGGGGAAGTTTAAAGGTAGCGCCAATAAACGAGAAAGTAAGAAGCAATCGTTTGTCATGGTTTGGACATGTGATGAGAAGAGAGGATCAACATGCAACAAAAAGAACCTTACATATGACGGTTAATGGAAATAGTGGAAGAGGAAGACCAAAAAAGAGGTGGATGGAATGCGTAAGGCAGGAAATGGGGGCAGTAGGAGTAGATTTTAGTATGATGGGAAATAGAGAAATATGGAAGGAGAAGACATACTGCGCCGACCCCAGATGATGGGATAAGGTAAGGCAGATGATGAATTTGAAAGTTAATACGTGGCTAATACAAAATATGGCGATCCATGTATATTAAGTAAAATGTAAAGGGCAATAAATCTAGTAGAAATTGTGTCATTTAATATTCTGAAACAAAACAGATATATCAACTGTTCAGAAGTTACGCTATTATATCCATCAGAACACCATGAAAGCGTTATCAGGGTGAAAATAATAAAATATTTATCGTTCCAATTCAGTGGTTCGTTATTGTGCCGGCGGAGTGCGGGTAGGTTCGACTGACATCTGCTAGCCGGGTGTTTGGGGAAAACCGCGGAAACCAAGTTATATTTTCAGAAAGTAACTTGTGCATTGTTAATGTTATGGGCACAAGACCTTGACCGAAAATATTTGAATCTGTTTTCTGTTATAGGAAATATAAATAAATAAATAAATATATATATGGGGACAAATTACACTGATTGAACTAGCCCCAAAGTAAGTTCGAGACTTGTGTTATAGGATACTAACACAACGATACTATATCTTATAACAAATACATATATAGATAAACATTCAAGACTCAGGACAATTTGAAAAAGGCCATTTTACAAGTTGCCCTGATCGGGGATCGAATCCGGGACCTCTGGGTGGCGGACTAGCATGGTGACCACTACGCCACGGTCGTCGAAATGTTTTTAATATACTTAGCTCTAAAAATATACATTTTTATTGTGACTTATTTATTTCATTTTCTATTTGGATCAATGAGTGTGGCCTTCGCTAACTGTACTCTTTTTTTCATATTTATACAATATGTAACAAATACCCTGTCCAATCCTTGTAGGAGCAACTCAGACCGTTAATATGAACAACTTTTCCTATGGGACTAATGCTTGAAACTCGAAGAAAAATCGACATTTTCATACGAATTGACAGGCCGGTCGAACACTTTTGTATGAAAATGACGATTTTTTTTTCTAGGTTTAAGCACTAGCCCCGTAGGAAAAGTGTTTCATATTGACGGTCTGAGTTGCTCCTACAAGGATCGGACAGGGTTTTTGTTACATATTGTATTCTCGTATAGGAACCATAGCAACAAGCTCCCTTGGATCGTGAATCATGGAAGCAAGAGGAGGAGGCTTTGATCCACCATTTAGGACACTACATAGGCAAAAAAGAAATATTTTTTCATATTTATTCATCGAAAATATATAGATACTAAAAGTTACTACAATTCAATACGATCCGCCAAGATTGCTAGGATCCGCACCAAATTCTCATAAAATGTTTCAACCTGCTACGAATCTTCACTGGAGATTCTCTGCTACGCGTTGCTACAATATGCTACGTGCTGCTGCGTAATAGTATAATAGTTTTAAATATTTTAAAGTTTTGAAAAAAAAACCCCGATTGTTCAGTCGTTTGTTAATTATCAAACAAACCTACACTCTATAAAGCTGTCAAATAGAAATTCAATAAATCAGTTCGATTTTATCAGCTCTTACTCGAAGATGATCATTTAATACTGTCCACAGACGTGATCGATATTTTATATGGGATTTGTTGTGAACAAATTTATATCTACATAGTTCAATTAGTCGAAAAGATCGATAAACCTTTGTAGGATCAAAGTGGGACAGAGTGACGCGATTACAGGTAACGGAATTTAGCTCTACTATTCAACGCTTAGAACCATCGTGAATAAGGTTATTCACAAGACTTTTTAAGTCTTTACCTAGGCACAACAAGCTTTTTTGTATAAAACCACTCGAGTCTTTTCATTAATAGTTATTTTTAAAATTAGTTTAGCCGAATGTCCTCATCCATTACTTGAGATATCTCAAGAGACAGATTTGCGAGTGTTTTGTTCATTATTTTACATAAATTCTGCAAACATAATCAATCATGAAAAACATAGGCTTACTGGCAAATAAATCAATTAATGTATGTGCTTACTTATTAAAAACAAATTAGTATAACTCTAAATAATAACATATTTATTTCTAAACTATGGTAGTACACTCAAACAAAACCATTTATTGTAGATAATGTGTTATAGATCTCATATATAAATTACTACTTATTAAATCGGACGCGCCTGTTGTGTATCTTTTCGATTTTCTGTCTCAATGCGTGCCTTGTCTTGGATAAAGTAGGACTATAATGACGAAAGTGCTTAATCAATGTGTGTTACCAATAATGACTTATGGATCTGAAACGTGGTCCCTTACTATAGGTCTCATAAGAAGGCTCAAGGTCGCTCAGCGCGCTATGGAGAGGGTAATGCTCGGTGTTTCTCTACGTGATCGAATCAGAAATGAGGAAATTCGTAGAAGAACAAAAGTCACTGACATAGCCCAGCCGATTAGTTCGTTGAAGTGGCAGTGGGCGGGACACATAGCGCGAGGAACCGATGGCCGATGAGGCAAAAAGATTCTCGAATGGCGACCGCGTACTGCGTAGGACACCCACCCACAAGGTGGTCAGACGATCTGACCAGGGTCGCTGGAAAGCGCTGGATGCAGGCCGCTCTTGATCGGTCATTTTGGAATTTTTACTTTTTTGGCTAACTGAAAAATATGTTTCCATGTTTTTTGGATAACCTAAAAGACGGACTCATTACAATTAAACTTTTCTAACCCTGTCGTCACCCCTATTGTATTGATTGGGCCTGACAAAAACTTAACATTTTCTTTCGCCTATCTTTATACCAACCAATAAAACAATTAATCAAGATTTTAATTTGGCACATTTCAGAACGAGAGGGCGTCGCATTGCAGCAGGCTGCACCGATGACCTACATCGCACAATAGCCACAAATTAAAGAGTAACGCATGCGACGTTCTTCCTACACGGTACGGCTGGTTCAGCACAGCATAAAGAGACAGACGTGCATGGCAGCACAGCTTACGATTCATCGTTTGCGAAGTTTGGTAAATATATCGGGGTTATAGACGAACACGGCCAGCCCCCAACGCCTAGTGCTAGGTTCAATACCGTATGAAAGATACCCATATATAGGGACAAATAACACTGATTGAGCTAGCCCTAAAGTAAGTTCAAGACTTGTGTTATGGGATACTAACTCAACTAAACTTTCATGCCCCTGTCTACTTTACGCTGATGACCTTAAAATTTTTACCACCATAGACGATGTTGAGGATACCTTAAAGCTGCAAAATGATCTGAATGCTCTCTCTATTTGGTGTGATGAGAACCATATGAATCTAAATATCGATAAATGTTATGTCATAACCTTCACGAGAAAAACTAGTATTAGCCTCTTTGACTACACTTTGGACGGTAAAACACTCACTCGTAAGACCGTTGCCAAAGATCTAGGTATTCTGTTTGACAGCAAACTCTCATTTCATGAACACTATGATTATATCGTTGAACGCTGTTCAGGGTTACTCGGTTTTATATGTAGGATCACAAAAGACTTCAGAAAGACCAATAGCTTAGTACATCTTTTTTACTCCCTTGTTCGCAGTATTCTTGAATATAATTCAGCAATTTGGTCACCCTATTACAGTGTGCATAGCGATCGGATTGAGGGAATTCAGAGACGCTTCTTGAAAATCCTGAGCTATAGACGTGGTGTGGGCCGAACGCTTTCTTCCTACAACGAGCGCATAAAATATTTCCATGTGACCTCACTTAGTGTACGCCGCGATTACATTAATCTTGTACTACTGTACAAAATAATCCATGGTCTTCTCGATTCTCCTAGCCTTCTTTCTTTACTTAACTTTAATACGCGTTTTAGGTCTCGAAATCGTAACTATAATACATTCACCCTACAGGTTAACTCGAATAACACATCTTTTTATAATCCCATGGTCAGAATGTGTCGCCAATACAATGAAGTCCTAGTCTCTAACAGGGACGTTGATATCTTTAACTTTTCGCTGTACAAGTTTCGGCGGCAAATACTAATACACCTAGAAGTAAGTAACTAACATGCTTTTGTAATTCTTTAATTTCTGTTTTGATTTGTTTTGTTGCAATTATCTATCACTTTTTATTCTTGTATTTATAGTGTACCCTAGCTTCTGATTCTGAAACTAATGTAGCTTTTAGGCATACTTGTTTTAGGATTGCAGACTAGACCGGCTCTTATATTTGTATGATTAATTTATTTCTCTTTTTGTGTTTGTAATCTGTTAAGTGTGCTAATAAATAAATAATAATAATAATAAAAGAAAAAGAAAATGAACATTTTTATTTTTAAACACAATGACCTTGAAGGTCATTGTCTAAACATGATCAAAATCAACAAACATTTTTTATTTGTTTATAAAGATTTCGTTCTGTAGCACACATTATATACAGTTTAGTACTTTAATATTACGACTTTTTTTTAGTAGGTATCGTTATTTTTTGTTAATTTTGAATTAATCACCCACGCTATCAAGCGATTAATGTAGCTCCCAAAATAAATTATTACACGAGTTACTCTTCTATAAGTATCTCTATTTTTGCAATAGTGTACTTTACAGTCGTCTTACAAGCCGCAAGATAACAGCGTACATACATACCTTGTAATAGAAAAGGCTTTTACGGAGTGCTCTCTTATATGAAGGAAGAAGTATGGTATCTCTAGCATAGCGTATCTAGATTTTTTATGTTCAACTTACAGGCAGTTACATGCAAGGGTTAGACATCGGTAGATAACAGTATTGTTAAACGGATACATGATTTTTCGGCGTCCAGTGCTGCCCCCATTTGAAATAAATTATTTAAAAGGAAACGGACATTAGCCAAAAGTGGCCGTTGTTCGCTAATGTGCGAAGTTAAGCTTCAAGTTCTTACTTTGAAGTAAGCAGTAGTTCATAATATAATTTGAAAGATTATCTACTTAGAGCATGATGAAGGCAAAATTTTAAATGATATCTCCGTTTCTTTTCAAATAATTTATTTCAATCCCCTTTATCTAGTCCGATGTCTTGAGGCAGCTTGAAAAACCTACAACAGTTTAGAATTTGAAAGTGCCTGAATATTAGGAGTCTCACAGTCATGTATAGTGTAGCAATATTTGTACTTTAGCATAAAACCCTTACTTATAAAAAAGGATTACGAGTAGGTATATTAGTTATTTGCACTAGAAACACATTCGTTTTCAGCATTTTTCATACCAGAAACCTAGCTGTTACACAAGCTTTTTTTAATTCAACAAGCTTGTTCTAGAAGTCTTTTTTCTTTTAATACATACTCGAAAATAAATGTATATTTTGCGTGACTATGTACCATTCCCTACTTTCCATTTACTTTCAGACTTAAAAAATACTAAACATTTTTTACTTGGTAGATGTATACGAACGCTCTGATAAGGGCATATATATTCTTATATCATCTGGGTAGTCCCGAAGATAACTTTCTTTAATGATGTATCTTAAATTATAATAAATAATTAATTAATTAACCAAACATACTTGTGTTTGGTTAATTAATTTTATAAGAAAGAAAAAAAAATATTCGCTCAAGAAAAATCACAGAATATGAATAATTGATGTATTAAATGAGAACATAAGTTAATATCTACATAAATTCTTAAGACTTAGGTATAGAATGCCGAAAACGTGGCAAGTTAAATAGTTACATTTTTCATGACTGAAAAGTTAAAATGTCCGTCAGGCGGTCTAGTTTCTAAATAGATATTAGATTTTTTATAAATGACTGAAAATCTAACGTAAGCTTTAGCCACGAATACACAAATAGTAGTCAGAGACATAAACTACAAAATTATATTGATTTACCAAGACCGGTAGACATTCATAGATCTCTATCAGTAGAACTAATTCAATAACCCATTTTAGAATTGACAGCTATATTTGAATAATATGACCAAACCACCCACGTAATGTATCGGCCCTTTTACATAAAGAAAATCCATTATTACATCAAATAAATTATTTTCTTTATGTACTTAGATAATGGTGGTGGGACCAACTACTGAACCGCTTAGGCCTTTACCAAATTACATTGATAAGACTGCTATGTCCACACGAGTAAGCAAAAAAAAGTAAGTTTTTTTTTAATTAGTTAGGCCACACTTGTTTTTATCATAGCTTACTCAAGGCCTCACATAAGGTAAAAATAAATAACAGGAATGTAAATTGTTTATATAATATGTAGAAAATATGATATGTAGCACTTTTTAACAGACTTCCAAAAAGGAGGAGGTTATCAATTAACGGCGAAATTTTTTTATGTATGTTCACTAAATTCACTGAAAAGATTTGGAAAATTCTTGTTTTTGTTTGAAATGGTATACTTAATAGGTGGTCCCAAAGTAATTTTATCAAAATCGGTTGTGTAGTTGGAGGGTGAAGTCGGTTGTTAGTTTTGAAAAACTATATTTTTTTCTGTCCTCTTATATTATTATCTTTGAGACTTTTAATATTAATAAGAAAGAAACCTACATGGCGTACATGAAATACAAAATTGAATTCCGATTTCAGGTTATACTTGTAAAACTGGTACAATATAAAATAAACTATTTGTTCTTTTGTCTATATTCATGCAACGAAAATAAAATACCTAAATAAATGGAATAACTTGACCATTTCGAACTTCAGTGATGTTTTATAGTGTTTTTTAATACTTGGTGTTAGTACACCAACTGAATAAAGAATATTATGTTTCTATTAAAAAAAAAACTTTCGAAAAAACGTCGACCGAAGGTTTCATTCTGAACCGATAAAAGAGACCGTTCATTGACTTCGCATTTTACAAATCTAAATACTAACTCTTGCTTCGTCTTTTAATAAATAACACTAGTCTGTCCCTCCAATGAGTTCCATGTTCCGATTCACAGTAATCTCACAGCTTGAACGAGATAACGGCCCTACAAGTCCGTGGTAATCTATAACCTCCGAGTGTTTATTCATGCTTCAATTTATTGTCCCTCCACGATCGTATTTTGTGAGAGCGCCTCTATTCTCCAAGAAGCTATTTTATGAGAGGGAAGTAAGATGGATACGGAGCACTGGGAGCCAAATAAATGGGCCATTCGTACATATTTGAGATTCAAAAGCTCATTTGAATCTATATGACTGGTTCGTATCTTTTTATAAAGTCAATAATAATGTAAAGATAAACTTCTTATTCACATTTATATTATTAGAAAGTTTATAAGTTTACCAACTATTTTAAAAACAATTTGCATCCGAGTTCGAGATACAACAAAAAGTGTTGCCAACATTAGAATAATTACAGTAAGAAAATCACATCGATGGATGCCCAGTAGACAGTACTCAATTAACTGTAAGTAATGTATATTTACATAAACTTCCAATAGTGCATACAAATTGTACAACTAATAAATTTCCAATAAGTACTTATATGACGAATTTTATAGGTTCAATTTGTACTATACAAAGCTTTATAACATATTCTTTTACTTGTCAATGAAATAAACGTAAAAGTTCGCCTTTTGGAAGTAGGCAGTGATCGGAAAACCCGTCATATTTTGCTCCCATTTTCACTTTGTAAGCCAATCATCCTTCGGGTCTTGCGACCACTTACTACCTAACCTTTTTCTTTACATAAAGGTTAATGCGTCGGACACATTATGGTCGAAGAAAAACATTTAGAAAAATAAGCAAATGTCTATTGGGATACAGGGTTTGGGCGCCGCTATTCTAGGATATGGCGTCGATTATATTTATGTAGTTTATGAATTAACAAGCCTTTTAAAAAACCTCATTGATCTAATTTAAACAATTAGTTTAATGTTCCACTTCATTAAGTATTAATTACTAGCCGAAAATGGATATCTCACTCACTCTATTCACCATATATTTTAAGCCAATTTCAAATGAAGTGATTTTGAAATGCTAACGGGTGGAGTAATATCTGCTTTATTTCATATAAATATCAAAAGTTATAAAGTGAGACTGGTACTAGGTACCTTTTACTACCCATTACAAAACACGGTCAACGTTCTAGTAAAATTATTACGCATGGGTCGAACCACCTAGCGTGGCATTAGCATTCATTCACTTAGGCGCCCAATGATAGATTAGATATTTGACCCAGTAATTCGGTTGACACAGTATCGCTTAACCTGTTTCCGAAGGCTTTTAAACACTCAATGTGTACATAATACGTGTATGATGGATTGTCGCACGGACTACTAGTGCAAGACCCCTACTATTGAACTCATATTTTATAGCCAGTCAATGAAATATGAATTGATATATTAATTTTATCGACATAATCCCGTAATTATGTCGGGATTATTATCAACGTACGGGATTATGGCTATAAAATTAATCCTGTCAGGCCCAAAGAATCCTTTATACATAATTATATACATGTGAGTAGGTGATTAATGTTTACAAAAATAAATTGATGATTTAAATTTTATTTAGATACGATCTCTAAAATTTCGTAGCCATTAGCTACGAAAAATCGTAGCACTTGGCTATGTTAGCTACGGCAGGCCTGAGTCACTCCCCGTTTAGGCATCGGAAATATACCTACATTTTTCCACTTTGAAGGGGAAGATTCAGTTACACGAATCGTTTCTCCAGAGGAATAGGAATTAAATTGGCTTGCAATGGCTGTCTAGGTGAAACGATGAGGTGAGAAGTTCTGACGCGAGCTAAATTAAACCATAGCGTTAACCACATTAAGTAGATATTTCTTTGAATTTCTTTTCTGAGTGAGATTTCTGTACTTGGGTACTAGTACTTATTCTGTGGCAACGGTAATTTCGTAGCAGTCAGTTACAAAATATGTCGACGTTTTGAAAACGAATAATTTCAACATGAAAGGTTGATATATCTTATAAACTTAGTTCGGTACTTTTGGTTTGCCAAAAATGAAACATATTTTCGTGCAGCAGCAAAAATGCTGAAAAAATTCTAACAATCAATAATTTCACGCTGGCGTGTGAAGTCGTGATAAACGCAAAAAACTTTGCAACACCATGTTGCGGTACACTGTTCTACAAAACACCTAGAGTACAAAATGAACGTATACTGCTATGTACTTTGTAAAAAAAAAAAATATTGTTATTATATTCTGCCTTACTTTACTTGCTTCTTGCAAATTGTATTTATTAACCAAGTTTAATATACCTAGTACAGTATAAAACGTGAAAGGGACATACCCGTAACAAATCGAACCACGGCCTATACTAGATCACTATAGTACAATGAAATTAAAATAACAGACAAAAAAACATTCCCATACAAATTGCCTTTCACATCTACAGCATCAAAGTACGAAACCATTTCTGAAACTTAGTTTTAGATTTATTCATTTATAGAAAATACTCGTATGAAAGTTTGTAGCTTTTAATGTATGATCACCTACCTTCAAGAGCAATGGTTACTTGTATGTTGTTGTGAGGCTGTTATCGGTGTCATTTTGTGAAAAGACAAGCACAGAATGTCCATTTTTAACCACCCACATAAAAGAGGAGTGTTGTAAGTTTGAAGTGTCTGTCTTAAGTGTAAGTAAGTGTCTGCCCAATAACGATTTTGTTGCGGATTTTTTATGTTTGAAATCTGACTTGATTCTTAGACTGCAGAACCGAATCGATTTCCATCAAACAAAGGATGGAAATCGATTCGGTTCGGCGGTTTAAAGTTGTGAGGGGTGAACTCTTGAAAGTCGGGGGTATTTTTAATTTGCAAAAAACTTATAAGCAGAGATAACGGATTGGTTCTTTTCTGTTACTCTTTTCTTTTGAACTTGTACATTGCACGGTTGAATATTAAATTATTTTATTCTACATTCCCTTTTTGTAGTTCCACTCCATACCACTCTGCGTATTATTCCGTTTTACAAAAAAGTTAAAACACCTGTGAATAAACCTCGTGAATATACATGGAGAAAAACTGTGCAATGTCTATGTATTCATCTCTGTAGGGTTCCGTAGGTAGGGAGTCATCTTCTAAAACTTTTCTTGTAAATGCCTGTATTTGCGCGAGCTCTACAATTCATAATATGGATTGATTAACAAAATATTTAAAACGAGTGTAATAAAACTTTCTCAAAAATAGCGTAATAAACTTTAAGATCATTTTATTTAAAAAAACATTTTGAATTAAATAAATCTTAGTTTCAATCAAGGACATAAATGTCACAAGTTTTTGGCATGGTCGCAATATTTCAAAGAAGTGATAAGATATTTAAACTTTGAACAAATGTACTGGTTTTCCTTTTTAATTAATGTACCTGAAGGGAATTTTACAATTCCTAGTCCAGCAGAATCCTAAAAGGCAAAAAAATAATATACTTAACAGCATTGCATTTTGTATGGAATCCAGGAATGGGCATCGTAACATTATTTTGATAAACGACCACTGCCCGAGCTAGCCATTGCGATAATGGGATAAACAAGGCTTTTTGTGCATGGAACGGTAATTAGGGACATGATTCTTTCTTTGCGCGACTGCCGTAAAATGAGGCATAACATGACAAATGTATCCTACTCGTATTAGACCGTTTATACACGGAGGATTTTTTACGCGTCGACGACGCGCGTATTCGCGCCGAAAATGCAATTCAGTAAATTTGCATACTCACATCATCTTTCGTACTGAACTTTGTCAAAAAAATCTTTTAACGAGATGCATAGATTAATTACATTTTGTATACTACTTAGTTTCATGTTCAAAGTAGTTAATATTTTAAAATAAATAAACAAATGACATCATACGAGATACGAAATAGAAACATGTATGTTGTTATAAATTTAGTTCTTTGTATCGTTTTCTGGTTATCGAAAACAACAATAAGATCAGCTTCAGTAGCTAAAGTAGCTATTGGTTCTTGGATATGTGAAATTGAAGTGAGAAAGACATTAGTAGTAGCCCGTCAGGTGCAAACTTTCCTATCATCTAATACCTAGTAATAACATGGAAAGCGTGTCAAAGTGTGTCACTCTGCATATAACTTAAATAAGTACGTTCTTAGTTGTTTGCGCGAAATATAAGGCATGAACACACATTCAGTTTAGGTTATAAATGAAATTGACTGTATCTTTTGAGTCTTTCTCATGTATTTACTTGTTTGTATGTATATGCTTTATGTGTATTGCACGCCTCATAAGCGGAGCGTTGAAGTTGAGGTTGTGTAAATTACTCTCGACATGTCAGGGTCAAGCATTTTTCTGGACAAAAACTGTCTCTATTATTTTCTTATTGCAGTAATACAATAATATTTATAAGTACAGCGATATGAAGAACAACCCTTTTATAAACACATTTATTTCAATATTATTCCATTTATTATACCTATTGAAATATAAAATTAGTCTTCCATTTTAAACATTTTCATCTCTTCATCGTTGATATATAGTATTCATAAAAGGAAGTAATAAAAAATGCAATACATTCTACATTTTGGTCCGCTAGAATTAAAGCTGAAGAGAATTTAAATAGAACCTTAAGATACTAAAAACTCAATGACACTAGATGTTGCATGCACGTTGATAAACGCACGAGGTTGTAGCCGACTTCCGGTGACCCTTTGCTTCCGGAAACTCCGACATAAAAATGTTTGCATTGCTCTGTATTACTAAAATAGAGCCATATTTACATAGGACCAGCCAGTGCCACACTTATTAACGCAGTAGAAAAAATTACTAGAAATTTTGATAAAGAGAAAAATTACTTATTGTATATACTATACACTATCTCGTATTTTGCTCTAAAAGAGGTAGACAGAGCCTAGAACTGAAGACCTAAAAGCCACGTTTAGCTTTAATTAAAATTGGCGTATAGATGATGAAAATGGGAATTAAAATATTGATGGGTTGCTAGCGGCATCGCCTATTGACATTCAGATTCTCGTCCATTCCCTCAGTCAGTTTTTACGATTTGCGCGGGAAGAGATGCAACAATGTACCCGTTACTTCATTTGTAGTTTTTCTTTCTCCTAGACCAACATAAAAATTCTTTCATTATAATGTGGGCCAGAAAAAGAAAAAATAGTCTCTTAGTGAAATAAACTCACGGTTTTTACTTTGGTCAAGATACCATTATTTCGCTACGTGATTTCCTATGGCCCGGCACGATTACTGTCTAGAGAACATTTTATTGCTATAAGCATTTCCTTATTACCGACCATAGATCCAAAAATACCAGACCCTAGTTCCTGTTATTGTTGTTTAAGAGTTCCACCGGGTAACAACAAATTATTTATAAACGGGTTTGCCTATATCATTTGGGGAGACTACACTGTTAACAAAAAAATTTATTGCACATATTTATTTATTTTATTTCAACATAGCTTAAATCTATGATTACACTGCGAATCAATACGATGGAGAAGCGTTGCCCTCGTGATCAATAGGTATTTGACAATCCCGCAGGAACCTCACCTCACATTTTCCGTATTCCGATATTAGTCAGTATTTTTCATCTTTAGATACCTACTATTGTTAGGAAAGACCTGATTGTTTTACCTAGTGTTCTTCCGTTGCCGAGTTTTTTTTGTAGAAAAATAAAATTGTTGATTCTTTTTGGTTTTGTTAGTCTTTTGACGGTTTTTTAAAGCTTGGTAGAGGCTAAAAGAAAAGTAACGGTTTTCGATCACACTATATAATATGTAGCTTACTTTTCAAAACTCACATTTCTGTACAAGTTTTTATTGTATCTTCCACTATTATCAAAAGATTCTATTAAGATAACATTCGCAGTAAGAGTTTTTAGCAAGTCAAATAAGTTCGATTAATTTACTTAGTTACGTTAGTGTTCCTACTTATATGATCACCTTCTGGCTAAATTATCAGAACTGTTTTATCATCATTTATTGCATTGTGATGCAATTTACTTGTTTATACACATTAAAGTTCAGTGGGTACGGGTATTGGGTACGAAACATGGTTCGAAATTGATTGATAAATTTCTCTCAGTTCAAATGTAAACCCAAGCAAACCCTTTGCCGCGTGCTAACAAAGAACCAACAAATAATTGGGCATAAAAGTACAGTGTTGACGTAGTTGATACGTCAGTGTAGACTCGTCGTAGCGGCGGAACATTGGTAGACGTACTACTTAGCCCAGTGGGTGCCGGTCTTGTGCCGGTGGTCGGATGGTGAACAGTAGTCACAAGTAGTGACACGCGCGGCCATATAAGTACTCTGTACAAAGCATTAGAAGATTAAAACACGTTCAATTTATTAAGGTAGATATAATTTCTTGCTACATATTTTTATATCCGAGATTCCGAATAAATTCGCACTAGATTTTGGTGTTTTATACAGTTTGTTTACATTGTTTTTTCTTTATATTTATTGTCATTGTAAAGATTGTAAAATTATTAATGGAAACGTAACGTGTTCATGAAATTAATTGCGTCGCGCTCGCGAACAATATTTATTATCTATTTATAATAATTTATGCAGATAATTACATTGATTAGTTATCCTTATTTATAACGATTTTTGAAAAAGTTTTTTCGAACTTTCTTATGCATGATAAGAATTCTACACGACAGAAATAAAGCTAAATTTGGCGCTGCGAGTTTTTATTTTCTCAGCATAAAATAAACTTTCCATAAGAAAAATTTATTACTTTTGTTAGAAAATATAAGATTCCTGTAGACAATAAATATTGTGTGAGTCAGATGGCGCCAGCAGGAAAGTTCAGCCAACCGGCGAGTGTGGTGGCCGTGAGCAGCGTCCTCATCTTGCTAAGTGGTGAGTACGGCACAGATTATGTAAACTTTCGCACGTCTGGAGGGTAAGCCGCAAAATGTACGATTCGCATATAGACCCAATAAAACTTGTTGGAATGTACCTACACTTGTACAGCGAAGCGGTGATAGTGGTAGCCGTGAGCAGCGTCGTCATCCTGCTAAGTGGTGAGTACGGACCAGATTATGTAAACTTTCGCACGTCTCGCAAAATGTACGATTCTCATAAAGACCAAATAAAACTGGTGGGAATTTTCAGTCATTTGGCGGTTGTGTTCAGTGTTAGTCCTTATCCTGCTAAGTGGTGACAGCTGACAGCACCAGATTATGTAAACTTCTACTCATCTGGGATGTTTGGTGCACAAGTCAGATCTTTCTTTGATCCATTAAAATACGTTTTAACATTAGCAGGACGTAAGTTAGTGAAATACCTATACCACATAAATATTTATGAAAGCACCTATGTCGTCACAATGTCATCTTTACAAAAAGGCCCTACAACATAGGTTATCGCATTCAAAATAACTTGAAATTTTTTAAATTCCCATGACAATACTTTTCAAAAATCAAACGTTTTGAAAATTGGACATTTCGCGCTTATCCTATCCAGAGAAGTCCCAACTTTTGTGATAAATGTCCCGGTTATCGCGCAACTTCTTGTGCTACGATTTATTTCGCACTATAGAATATCAAAATGCTTGGAAAAATATTAATATTATGTATATTAACAGAGATCATCTCTATTTGTGGGCATGGTTTTGTTTAATAAAGTCCCATGTTAGTTTTATTTACCTACCACCGTGGCGTAGTGGTCACCATGCTCGTCCGCCACCCAGAGGTCCTGGGATCGATCCCCGGTCAGGGCAAGTTGGAAAATGGCCTTTTTCAAATTGTCCTGGGTCTTGGGTGTTTATCTATATATGTATTTATTATAAAATATAGTATCGTTGAGTAAGTATCCCATAACACAAGTCTCGAACTTACTTTGGGGCTAGCTCAATCAGTGTAATTTGTCCCTATATATTTATTATTATATATTTATTATAAAAAAAATATAAATTGTGCTGAACATTTATGAAGGAGACTCATAGATGCATTTAAAAATTATATACGCATCATGATAGCGAGCATCCCTCTAAAAATAAACCTGAATTTAAGTCTACTTAAAATTTTCCAACAGAACCAGAAAAATTGATGTACACGTAGGTATGATTTTTTCTATTACGAGTATTTGTCCAAATGTGTTTGGAATTCTGTCATCGATTCAGGGCGGTATGATGACCCCAATTTACTGTCCATTACAAAATTAAACAAGTTCGTCCGATAGGCGATAAAAAATTCAGGCGAGCCGTGCAGGCCTTCATCACAGATGTCGGAGTCCCACACGTTACAGCCGTTAGGCTGCCACACTTGTCATGTTTATTTTTGGGTCGGATGAACAAAATGGCGGTTTCACCTTCTTCGAGATGTTGATGGTTCGGTCCATTAAATATGAATCAAATTTTAGTTTCGTTTACTCGAAAGAGGCTGCTCTGTTTCAATATAAAGTTATGATACTAGTAGTAGTTTTGGAAATTAGCGTGACAGACAGAAGTAATTTTTTTAAACTTTTTTCTATTTTGTTACCATAAGAAGTACAGATCACAAGAAAATCTTTTTTTATATAAATGAATGTATTAAATGTACAGATACAAGTCTTTTTACACACGTCATGGTTTCTTCTGCTTTATCATCTACATCGACTCGTTATATATAGCTACGTACATTAAAATTATAACCCATATCTCTGGTTACGTAGGTACCTACGTCAAAGTTGCTAGTAGTTACGAATTAGCTAAGTTTGTCCCTTTTTACTATGTTTGTTTTTATATCAAGGTCTTATACTGTTTGAACAAACATTGGACGTATGCGTCCATGTTGCATTGCATAATTTAGAACTTACTGGGTTAAACAAACTAGTTTTAAATACGTCGGTCAACCTAAGAAAATACCGACCGACTTACTCGAAATGTATAATGATGCGTCAAAAGGAGGGTTATAATTTTATTAATATACTTATGTATGTGTGTAAGTTTTTTTGGGTCACCCTGCAGCCTAAACGGCTTGATGAATTTAAGCTTGAGAAGTGTCGCAGATTCGTCTTAATTCTTAGACTTTTTAATAATGACTTGTTTACTTATGAAATAAATAGGGTAATATTTTTAACTTTTATAGAAACTATTGCTACTGTGTTCACAAGGAGTGTACAATAATTAATTTACAGCTAATCATACCTTCACTAGGGCTGCTACGTGGACATAATCAACAGCCGGCCGTATGCAGCAGTGTGAATAAATGACCAGGGCTGGCTTCATCGTTCATTGCCGATTGAATTATTAATCGCAGTTTGTGGATGCGGCCGTGTCAACCGTGTAATTTCTGAGAACGGTAGATTAGGTACAATTCGACACAAATAAGTTTAACAAAAATGGCGGATTTCCAAACACGTATGACATATGACAAAGCCCTTCTCAATATGACAAAGCCCTTCTGGCGAGTAGGCGACCAATACTGTGAAAATGAGTTTCTTTCGGCGTTTCTTCTCAGCAGTGGTCGTTATGAAGCGCTGGTATCGGTAGCTTTTCTTTAAAAATAAATTAAATAATTAATATAATTGACACGTAACATAAATTATACTTATTGACGTGTAAAAGTGCCTGTAAAGATCTAATTACTGAATAAACATTTGAATCTTTGCATCGGTAATTGAACCAAAATAGCAGTCGTCGGCGCATTATTTTACCTGCGCCGATAACCGCCATTTTGGTTCATCCTACGTGCCGGGAGTGTGTACAAAAATGCTTTGAGCCATTTTTGTTTAACTTATTTGTGTCGCATTGTACTTACTTACTTGCAGTAAACAGCAATATTATTTACCTAAATAAAATCAAAAACCTGTCACTTCTAAGTCGTTACGTACTATTACATTAGGTACTTATTTTTAACCGTTTTTCAATTAGGAGGAGGTAATAATTCACCGCAATCTCTTTTTTATGTATGTTCACCGATTATTCGAAGACGTCTTGACCGATTTGGAATATTCTTTTTTTGTTTGAAAGGGTATACTTGTCAAGTAGTCCTGTAGTAAATTTTATCAAAATTGGTTGTGTAGTTTGGGGTGAAGATGGTTTTTAGTTTAGAAAAATTATTAAAGCAGTGTCAATGGTACCTACTACCCAATGGTACAGGTGGCCCGGACGGGTTAATTTAAGGGAATACCTGAATTTTCCGGGGTCCAGTGCTGCCCCCATTTAAAATAAATCATTTGATAGAAAACGGCGACAATTGCGAAAAAACGGCCACTTTTGGCGTATATGCGTAGAAAAGCTTCACGTAGTTCAATAAATAGTTTGAAGGGTTATCTAGTGCCTGGTCATCCGTTTCCTATCAAGTGATTTATTTCAAACCAGCATCTCACACCGGAAATTCAGATACATTGTCTTAGAACTCCCTATCTTGAGCTATTTATTTATTTGGATAGTCCTGCTTTCGACGTGTAAACGGCAATAAAAGAATACTTTTATAGAATTTAAACAATCAGATGCTTGTTTCTACATTAATTTTTAAATAAAGTAAGTAGGTATTCCAATTAAAATATCTTCTTTCCACCTAGGCGGTCTTGTGGAGAAATGAACGTGACATTCATGCTCGATTAGAAAAATCGTCAAATCAGTACGAGTCACGGTTTCTCTAGGTACTTATTAGGCATCAATGTCTGTGTATGTTTTTTTTTACTGACTCAGACATTTCACTTATCAAACGGCGATGCTCCTTTTATACCTACGGAATAAATGTACCTACCTAAGCCCTGTAGATTTGAATGTTTCCTGTAGTGGTCTTTCTTTAAATATTATCTGAAACTTTAGACGTGCTTTCTCTTTATGTGAAGATGTAGATGCGTATGTACCTAGATCATCATCGTCTGAGCGTATTTTTCCAGTTGCATCCTCAGCAGTAATGCTTCAGAGTCCGGGGTTCGCTACATGACCAAGGGGATTTGACGAGGTTACTGGTTTTTACACAGAGTGACTGCCGTTTGACCTCCGCAACCCTAAGGGGTAGACCAGAACCATGCCTACCTATGGCCTTATAAACATAATTATTTATCTTCCTTGACACTAGATGGCGCTATAGCTATTTATTAAAACATTAAAATCTTTTATTACTGTTATTTAAACAAAGTAGTACTATAATTATATTTTTCTACTCCTGAACTGTTATCTGTCTTTTAAATGGTCCCGAACACTAATATAAGAACATAGATTATATGATTTCAGAAAAGTCTATAGTCTATTACTAATATAATAGCACATGTGTCGTTATTTCGCCAAAACGATACTCCTAGCCATAGACCTATAACTTTTTTTCTTTACATCTACCATACTGCCAACATAATAAATCGTTATTTTAACATATGGTGCCATTTTGCAAACGTGGAATCCCTGAACAAATGGTTTTTTGTATGAAAAACATTCGTTTAAGTGACTCCATGTTTCAAAAATTGCACTTTTAGTCACTAGGAAGACGTCAATAAAAAAAAATTAAGTCTTCCATCGATACCTAGTTTCTACCAAACATATGGTAGTATTTCGTACTTTTCTTTGTTTATTTTTGTATTTATTTTAGTAAATGTAGTCGTAGAAAAAGTATTGTATGCAACGTTGTATAAGTAGTGAAAAAATTTACGATTGTATAAGTAGTGAAACAATTTACGATGCTCGCCAAGGCTCGCATCGTAACCTGCGCCACTCGCGTTTTTTAACCCTCCTTATACAACTGTTGCATAAAATACTATTTTATTTATATAATTAATTTAATATGACTTATATGAAATACAATAAATATGTTAAAAGCATATTCAACACTTTCTTTGTCATTTTTTGATAGTCGTGTGTGCTGCTATCTCTGTGTGCCTACCGGCAACTCTAGTTTGCCTACTTTTGGGCCCTCCAATCGTTTTTATGGCGTTATGTATCTGTAACGTTACTAATTATATTATCTTTGCCAGAACTAAACCTTGGATAGTTTTGATGATCAAACACTAGATGGCGTCCGGGACCCACAGTTTATACGTCCGTCTTCCGAAACACGGGATCATCTTTCTTTTTGGATAATCAGGTGATTCAAGCCTGCAATATCCTAACCAGACTAGAAAAAACTTTTCACAAAACATGCTTCCCAGTGGCATTTAAACCCACGACCATCGGGTAGACCTTGGAGACAGTCTGCGTATGTACATAAATATTTATGGGTGTATTCGGGACACAGATTTCTTTGGGGATGGCTCTGTATGTCAACTTCCTCTTTCCTTAAGTGTTGACATAGCTACCTACTGTAAGATTTTGGATTGTTTTATCACCTTCACATTTTTCTAGCCTGGGTGTATAAGCTCATACCACCCTTAAGCATTTTTTACTTCTTACCGCAGTATCAGCGGCAGGCGAGCGGCAGTGCTCGTGGTGCGGCCCGCTTGCAGAACAGGTGCACCGCAGCCAACGCGCGCCCTCCTGCGCCGACCCAGGGGAGACCACCTGCGACAGCGGGCTCTCCCACTGCGCTATCATCGCCTCGTCACCACGTATGAATAACTTCCTTACCACAGTTGTGGCAGACGCGCCCTTTTGAGACGAACCGGAGAGACGACCTGCGACAACGGACTCTCCTATTGCGGTTTCATCTTACCACAGTTCTGGCGGACGCGCCCTCTTGAGACGAACTGGGATAAATGACTTGCGAAAACGGACTCTCCCACTGCGCTGTCATTGCCCCGTCACCACGTATGAATAACTTTCATGCTTGACTTCCTCCCCTCTCGCTGTAATGAATGGACGCCCCCTTATTTAAAATATTTTTATCAATAAATAGTTTGCTGGTAGACACTGCTAACTTTACGTTAGTATATTCTTTGCTGCTAACACTTTACTCGGAGTATGGCAGTGGCGATCTAGCTTCGTGTTCAGATCCTCACTTTATGTTTAAGTAATGGCATAAACACAAATTCATGCTAATACGTACTAAATTTCACAGTCCTTGTATTTGCCAGCAGAGATCCGCAACCTTTTTTGACTAATATCTTATCTCCTATAATTTTATTTTACTTACCTATACCTAATAGGCTAGGTTATTATTTTAAAATAATTGTCAGTTTACAAATTTCTCCTCGTTTATTTTACAGCGTACGTGGAGTCAAGATTATGCGTGAAGTATTACCAAGACGAATGCTACTCTATTTTCTGCAACTCATCTAGAACCTGGCGAATGACGTGTCCGTGCCGCGGAGACTTTTGCAACAAAGAGAAAACTGAGAGAGAACACGCAGCATTCGCGCTAATAGCTAGACTAGGATCCAAAATACAGAACCTCCGAATTAAGAAACGAACAGTCACGCCCGAAAAGTTTTTAAGTCGGACTCCCAATAAAACAGCGATAGTTAATGAAGAAAATGAAACAAGTAATCATTCTACTCAAAGTGAACATGATAAAAATGTACTATCTGGAGGAGAAAATGCGACTGAAAATAACAAAATGAATCCAGAAACAGTAATGAACAACTCAAATGGAAATATTTCAATGCATAAAAGTGACTCTAACAATGGCCCAAATCAGAATGAAGCCAATAACGAAGAAAGTAATAGTGAGACTTCAGAAAATATTAAGAATGATGCAAAAAGTAATATCACAATGGATAAGAGTAGAAATGATGATAATAAGGTCAAAGCTACTGCTCAAAGCCCTTCTTCAAATTTAATTACGATGACAAATGATATGCCTACAAGCACAAAAGATTCTGTTAGTGTAACTGAAGCGATTTCTGAAGTGAAACCTAGTGAAATACCGTCAATGGAGAAACCACAGAAGGATATCAATATAGATGTACCGAACAACATAGACCACGCCGTAGAAACAGCCACAGAAAAAATCGTTGAAGAGAAAACTTCAGTGGATATTGACATCAAACCTAGCGTAGCTCTACCGGCTGCCGAAGCCCTTCAACAAAATTCTAGCCCTTCAGCTGTGAGTATTGTAACTGAGAAATCTCAACCGATAACAGAACATGTAACTACTGAAACCACTTTTATTATGACTACTGCACATGTTCATGTAACAGCACCACCAGATACTATCAAAATGAAGAAAAATCATGCAGTTACAGCATTTTTGCACTTTGTACCGCCATTGTTTTGTACAATGTTATATTTTTAGATAATAAGAACACGCTTTTTTATCAGGAGAGTAATGTATCTACAGTATTTTAAACGCTGATCTCTATTAGCTTTACCTTTTTAAAACTAGATAATTGTCTTTTACTTATTCACATTCGTAGTGTTCATAATTGTGATATTAGAATTAGAAAAGGTACTGTAAAATAAACACATTGAATGTAATAAATATGTTTTACTTATCAATCAAAAGTGAAGTCATAATGTCTAGGCAATTTTTTACAGTTTGATTTAGCTTCGAGACTCTTCGCGCCTTGGGCATATGCTTCTCTGATATCTGATTTGAATGGCTTTTCTTGTCTCGAGTATTTAGTGGGTGGAGGTCCATAATAATCGTATGTTGGTGGAGGAGCTATTTCAGAATGAGATGCATTAATTTCCCTTTCTACTGATTTAAAATTTCCAATCCCTACACTATCATCGTCATCCAACTCGTTAATTATAGGACTCGGTTCCTGACTTTTTACAAAGTTGCGATATTTAACTTTATTTTCAGTTTTCTTACTTGAAAAATATAATCCTTTCTCTTCAGTTATATCACTGATATCGGGCGGCGGTGGTGTTTTTGCTTTACGCCTCACATCAAGCCAGGTCTTTTTAGCAGGAGCTTTAGTCTCAGCATCTACTGCACTTCCTTTGCTATCAAAAATGTATTGTGCTGTAGAAGATGTAGATGTTTGTGGCGGCGCAAACTCGTCTATTCTTTTATCTCTTTGCTGTTCAACATACTCTTCTTGCGACATCTCCCTGAATTTCTGGAGCTTTTCTTCAACACCTTCTTTCCCGACGTCCCAATCCCTGACATAAGCTTCCCGTAACTTCTGCCGTTCTTTCTCTTTTTCTTCTTTGATTCTCTTCTCTTCTTCTTTTGCTTTAGCATCAGCTTCCTCTTTATGTTGCGTTAGGAATTCTAACAAGCATGTAGTGAAGTCTTTTGGTCTCTCTGTAAAAGATAAATTATATAGGTGTGACGGGTCAAAAATATCGACTCGTGTTGTATAAGGACCAATCCAAAAAAATTGTTATTTTTTTATTATTAGATGATAGTGTATTTTTAGTCTCCAACGTACTCGACCGACATACGAGTACTCATGCGTTAGGTAATATTTTCACTGTCCTATTGACAGTGGAAATTCTACATAAAAATCAGTATGTCGATCTGTAACATCATCATAGCTACCAAACAGAATCTACAAGTTTTTTTTTGTTTGAGAAACCACTTAATTGCAGTGACGTGTACAAATGTTTATTACAGGGTAGGCACTATACTAATCTTAACTAAATAACGTCAAAAGCTGCATATAGAGCAAAATACATTTCTCGCTAGTATATGACATTATATTACGGTGGCACAGGGTAGATAAATTCTTCTGTCTGTATGAAACGCACAGTAATAGGGAGATGCGTAGTTTTTTTCGTTGTGCTATGGAAAGAGTTTCGAAAAATAGGCACTTCCAAAAAAAAATACCTTGCTTAGCTCTTAAGATAAGGTTACAAAGTCACGTCCTCCTTTGGACGGCGTCTCGGAGCGCCTAAGAAAAACCGGACACGAGTGACGTCACTTATGTCGCATTAGTAGGCGTGATGTAAGATCATTTGTTCGGGAGCTATGCCAAATATTGCGTTTACAGGATCGGCCTCATAACAGAAGTTGCTATATTAATATTAATATTGTTTTTTAAACTTTATATATTACTTCTAAAATTTACTTTTTCAATCAACTAAAAACCAAAGTTAACGAATCGATAAAAAAAAATAAGATTGTGCGTAAAGTTTCTGTTTAATGTAAATGCATGCAAAATCAGACATTTATCAAAATCTACTCAACATGCATCTTCTCTAATGAGAGTGTTCTTAGGTAAGATTCGAGATTAGTGTCTTTTTTATTACCCGACTGCGCCAGAAGGAGGGTTCGCCAGAAGGGGGGTTATGTTTTTCGAGAATACATGTATGTATGTATAATTGATTTAAGCTTGAGAGGTATCTTAGATTCGTCTTAATTTTTAAGAGAAAAGGCAGTCGGGATTTTTTTAAATAACTACTTGTTAAATTTACCGAGCAGGGAGAGTAATTACTGCATGAACTCCGCAAAAGCTAATTCGTTTCGTAATGAAACATTGTCGTTTCGATAATTGGAATGTTGTGATGAAAGAGGTAAAGTGATGATAACTTTATTACCATCAATATAGCTATTAGAAAAAACCTTTGCGATAGCAGTCACCCTGTTTATGATCACAGCCCTCCACCTGCACGACTCAAAAGCCGACGCAGCCTTATCACATATACCGCACCGCTAGCTAACGATCCCCCGAGCGTAAGAGTAGGGTTATGGCGAAGGAAGTTTCCCAGCAACTTTCCCACAAGCGAAAAGCTTCCACCAAGCCACAATCTACCCTGGCGCACTTGGAAATCTCTAAATTGACTCCGGGTGAGCGCCGGAAGATGTCAGGAGCTAGAGAAGAAGTAGATGACAGATGTACCTGTGGAAACATCCAGTCCATGAAAGATCTGCTGTCATGCCCCACATCCGCTTCATATTGTTTTGGAGAAAATCTAATGAAGGCCAACCAAAGGACTATAGATGTGGCGAAATGAGGGCTACCGCGTGTGATTTTCCCGCTAGAGGCGCTAGAGGTCTCCCAAATGTCAATTTTCACTGTTTTTGGGTTGGTTACGCGCGTTTATTACAATTTATAATTAAAAGGTTGGGGAAAAGGTCTTTTCGCATTTTATATGAAAATTAAAAACATTTTTATATAGTTTATTTACATTTAACTAAAGTATGTAGGTACCATTTTGTTCGATAACTTTTTGCCATCTTATAGGTAGGGACATGATTCCATTGCAATAGAAATTTTGGGGCTTCTGATCAAAACACTGCGTCAAGTAGTTTTGGCAGTCCTCTCGTGATGTTAACCTGACACTGCCTAAAGAATTCTGAAGAGACCGAAACACTGAAGGTGCCAGGTCAGGACTATACGGCGGATGCATTAACTCCTCCCAGCCAAGGGGAAAAAGTCTTTTCGCATATAGTATGTATGAACTTGTAATAAAACCACTTTGGCTATACTATTTGTACCTGGCTGGTTTTGGTATCATTTAAAAGTTTACATTTTAAAGAAGATAATTCCAAATTCAAATTAGGAAAATGCGTGATTTTCATTTGTTTTTCTTACCGTTAAGATGAGTGAATCTAATGAAGAAATTAGATACATTTTAAAATTTTACTACCAAAAAGGTTAAAATGCAACGCAGGACGCGAAAAAAATTTGCGATGTTTATGGACCTAGTGCAGTGTCTGTGAGAGTAGCACAAATTTGGTTTAAGCGTTTTCAATCCGGAAATTTTGATGTCAAAGATGCACGTCGCTCTGGTCGCCCTATTACGGATAAAATGGATGCTATTTTTGAAAAAGTGGAGCAAGATCGGCATATCAGTAGTTACGACGTAGCTGAAGACCTGGGAATTGACCAAAAAACAGTTTTGGCGCATTTGAAAAAAAATGGGTACACAAAAAAGCTCGATATTTGGGTACCTCACGAGCTCTCTGAAAGAAACCTAATGAACCGTGTACTCATTTGTGTTTCTTTATTACGACGTAATGAGACCGAACCATTTTTGAAGAAATTGATAACTGATGATGAAAAGTGGATCACGTACGACAAGAACGTGCG
This sequence comes from Acrobasis suavella, assembly GCA_943193695.1. Classification (NCBI taxonomy): domain Eukaryota; kingdom Metazoa; phylum Arthropoda; class Insecta; order Lepidoptera; family Pyralidae; genus Acrobasis; species Acrobasis suavella. The sequence continues at coordinate 41,851,600 of OW971928.1, forward strand.
AAAAAGGTCAAATGCCGGTCAGGCTTCACAGACTGTGGCGAAACCCGGGTTAACTCGCAACAAGGTGATGCTGTGTGTGTGGTGGGATTGGAAGGGCATTATTCATTATGAGCTGTTACCACCAGGCAGGACCATCGATTCAGAACTCTATTGCGAACAACTGATAAGATTAAAGCAAGAAGTTGAGAGAAAGCGGCCCGAATTAATGAACAGAAGGGGTGTGGTTTTTCATCATGATAACGCTAGACCTCACACATCTTTAACCACTCAGCAAAAATTAAGAGAGTTTGGCTGGGAGGTGTTAATGCATTCGCCGTATAGTCCTGACCTGGCACCTTCAGATTTCCACCTGTTTCGGTCTCTTCAGAATTCTTTAGGCAGTGTCAGGTTAACATCACGAGAGGACTGCCAAAACTACTTGACGCAGTTTTTTGACCAGAAGCCCCAAAATTCCTATAGCAATGGGATCATGTCCCTACCTATAAGATGGCAAAAAGTTATCGAACAAAATGGTACCTACATACTTTAGTTAAATGTAAATAAACTATATTAAAAAATGTTTTGAATTTTCATATAAAATGCGAAAAGACTTTTTCCCCGACCTATTATTGTAAAATAAATAGTTTTTATTTTATTCATGAAAGAAGACGTAAATTGACCGTTCTGATCTCCGAAACTACTGAGCCAAAAATATTAAAAATAAATACTAAATATAGTTAATTGCTTGTAGATTACAATAAAAATAATATAAGAATTCTATCAACTGAAAATAAAGTAGTAAACTCAATATCATACGTTCACTTACAGTAAATCTTTGGCATTGTACGGAACGCGAGTTCAACTCGCACTTGGCCGGTTTTATTTCTTTTACTTCTGGTCTATGAGAGAAATAATAATTTTATTGGAACTTTGAGCAAAGCTAGTAAAATTTGCTTGTCGCGATAAATAAGTGTCTGAATCAAGCTTGGACGTAATAATGTCACGGAAAAAATATATTTACTTATAATTTTCTGCATTTGCTTCTTTTGGGAACGCATAATCATCAGAGCTGAACTGAAATGTTTTTCAGAAACACGCAAATGTTTTGAAGTGATATAATTTGTTTCACTTTGAGACCGTTTTATCCTTCGGAAACTTATGTTTCCCTTTATTTCCGAACAAACCAAGACTGCGCAACACAATGCTCGATATTTTTATGGTATGGTATTATGGTATGCAATATATATTTTGTTTTTAAATTAAAACCTTTGTCGCGTCCATTATAACCGTCACTTTGACAGCCGAACTTTAGACCTTACGCAACAGTGGCGCCAACTGGTGAGCATAAAAACGGTAGCCCTCATTCAGGGCCAATACAATTTGGATAACAATTATTGCCATTGACACGATAGGAAGAAGAAAAAGTCAAAAAAGCTGACAAACATTGTACCTTTTGGCTCCTCTTCGGGTGGCAGCCCGGCTCGCGCGCGCTGGCGAGCCCTTGCCGCCGCCACTCGCGCCGCCATCAGCTCGTCCCGCTTCTTCCTCTGCTCGTCCGCCTCCTGCTGCGCCTTCAACGTCTCCTGACGGGTTCTGATAAGCTCTTCCATTTGCTTTTTACGTTCAGCCTCGTCAGTACTGAACGAGTAGTAGCCAACGCCATGAATGCGGGCCTCTGGAAAGTTATGCAGATGCATTCAAGGCTTCAAATACCGGTTTTTATGGGAACCGGTACCACTGACCTTGATGCGGTACCGTTTCCAGACAGTACATATTAGTGGCGTTGGATGAGAATTTGGACTAGTACAGCTATAAAACTATGAAACGAATTAAATACATACCCAATTAGGTTCTATAAAGGTTAATAAGCCGTTTAATGTCGGCTTATAATCCGCATATTTTTATTGACTTAGTGTGAGTATGCCTCTATGTTTACACAAAATTTAAGGGAGTGTATTTCAATAACCAGCGAATTTATCGTATTTTAAATAGGCGGGTTTGTGCAATCCAGTTATGCTGCTAGTTTACAGCTTATGAATATAGCAAATGGACATTTTAATGCGCGGTGCGCCGATTTATGTAGGTTGTAATTGATGTTATTCATATAATATATATTAGAAACCCCTAAGGGAACTCGATGGGAATCGGTTTCTAAGGAAGCCCTGCTACTGGTACATATACTATCTGTACCGGTACTATTTTTCCATTAGTGTCGCTATTACACTGGTGCCGAAGAGAGAGAAAGCAGATACCAGCAGGTACAAGTATAAAGCAGATAGCAAGCAGGTACCTACATTAGGTACCTGGAGGACCTTCGCCTTGTGACCTCCGTCTGCTTTTAGTTACCTTAGTAATACATATAATGTACTCATATTAGGGGTACAAGGTCTATTGCCAAAATCTAATAAAATAAAATTATGAATGCAAAGGATACAGTCAACAAGTTGACCAATGCCATACCTATATTATTCCTAGTGGGTAAAAGAAAATGTTTTCATACTACGTACTTACCGTCAAAAAGCAAGTCTTGATAGTGTATATCTTTGTCCTTAGCAAGTAGTTCCCTTTCCTTCTCTTCCCATTTTTCACGCAACGACTGAAGGTAGTCATTTGTTTTCTGAACCAAGAATGGCTTTTCTGAAGGCTTGTCCTTTTCCTGAAATAGCACATAAAAAAATAATATATAAGGGGCCGTACACGTTATACGTCATGCCGAATTTTGTCTTTTTCGAAAAAACATTTAGAAGTAACGTCCATTGCCTACTTCAATGTACTTTTTTGGTGTCTTTTTTGTGGTTATGCTTCCACAGATATACTTCAATGAATAAAACTTGATACTTACATCTCTTTCATTTTCCTCCACAACATCAGGATTCAGTCTGTCTTTGAAAACAGTTCGCAGCAACTGTTCATTATTCTCTTTGTACAGTGGTAAGTCAGATTTCAGGCATTTGCGTGTACGACCTAAGCAGTCTGTGAATTCCGTCCTGAGTACAGAAGAATGTATTTGAGGAAGAAAATTTTAATGTATTCCTCATAAATATGTATAACATGGTTTGTATATATGTAAGTACATATTATTGTCTAGATTTCACATCAAAATGAGTACTTAATACACCGATCACTGACATAGACTACATTTTCTAGTATAGGATAAGGTTTAAAATACACCAAAAGATAAATTATATGATGTATTTTACCTACTCATCATTGGAGCAGGCATGATATGGATTTAGGCTCCAAAGCTTTGCTTAGGGTAACATTATATCAGACACATAACATTAACTGTGGAACATAGGCCTCTCTCAAAGATCTTCAAAATGATTGATCTAGAGCGGCTGTCATCCAGCACTTTCCAGAGTCCTTAGTCAGGTCATCTGACCGCCAAAGTACATATGGATATATGGATTGACAATCCAGGTAGATGATCTTCAGTTGTTTTACAAAACCAAGCTGTAATGCCAAACAGTTAGAGGTTTTAACTAACACCAGATTATACAATCCAACTGCGACAGATATATGATACACGTAGTTTTACAATTCTGAATCTCTTGAAAGATACTTGATATAAGCAGGATTGTTACCAATCACTTTCATCCACTTCACCGCCATCATCCTCGGTATCACTAACAGCCTTTGTTGTCTCCTGTTCTTTCTTAGAATTGAAGTCCACAAGGAACCTCCCGGCCAACTGGGAAGTGCCCGCTCCATCCGATAAGTGTTCATATAGTTCGGCCTTTTTCTCTAAAGCCAATCTAGAAATATTAATACTCAGACTAAGAAATTATTTAAGCATAGATTCTTTATTGGTGCTATCAATAGGAAAATAATGTTTCAGCTAACATTTCTAAAGTTCATATACGAAATATTTTACATCTTAAAAAAAATTGCTAGGTATGTGAAAGACAATACGATAGGTAGGGAATTAGACTCAAAGAAATTATAGTTACACAATCACCGCTTATTCAAATTCAAAAACAAATCCTACAGAGAATGTTTGTTTTGGGCTTTAGATTCAGAACAGAAACAAGCTGATTTGTGTAGAATTAAACTAAAATAGGTGGATGTATCCTTCATAATTATTAATCTAAAATATTATCTTATTGAATAAGTACAAGATTAGTGGCATAGCTAGCAAGGGTGAAACCCGGTGCAGATACAATATCATAGCACCGGATGTCACTCCAACAGTACTGGTGGTTTTGCCCAAATACGTACTTGGCCTTTCTACATGCTTCTAGTTCCTCGGTGTCAATCGCCTTCAGGCTATCTTTGAAGCTTCTCTTGGCGGACTTGACATCTGTTTCACTTGCACTGGGTTTTGATGGGGCTGGCTTGAAATTCTCAATTTTATTTCGAGGCTGTTGCCTTTTCTCATTAACTTCTTCCTGCTTTCGTAATAACTCTGCTTTCAGGCTGATGAGCTGGAATATAAATAAAATTATTTAAGAAGAGGAAATATCAAATATTGGTTTAAAATTTTAATCGGCGGTTTCGATTTACCGTTGATTTATTGAAAAGAATCTTTTTCGCAGGTTGTATATCCATGTTATGTGTATTACAAACAACAAATTCATCAGTTCGTGCCTATTTTATTATCTACTGAACTGAATAAATCACAAATCACGAATAAAATAGTAATAGATACGTAATTCATTCAATTCAATAGATCTATTGACATTGACAGACTAGTGGTGCGATTTATTAAACGCGGAGTCACTAAACTAACTATTTTTAGTATCGGAATATCATTCAATTTGGTGAGGCCGCATTTAAAAAATGGCACTTCTGCTTCTGCTCGCTCATGGGTTAATAAATTCTATGGCTTAGCCTGCTGCCAAATTCTATCTGTCAATGTCAACGTCATCCACGTCACGTGACGTATAACTATAATACTGCCAGTGACAAAAACATGCTTTTGCTAAATATTGACAAGATTGAGAGTATGTGGTCGCCCTTAAAAGTATAAAATGAAGTTCTAGAAGCATGGTGAGCAACCTATATAAATAAAACGTAGCATTGGCAACGTTGGCAATTTGGCATACTTTCATTATTAGGTACCTACCTACCTACGTAAAAAATTGCTAATTTCATGGTCATCTGCAAACCATCACGGCCGTGAAGACAGAAATTTTACATCGACAAAGGGAGAATCTTTTGTGTACAAGACAAAACAGTGATAAATTCTTGAAAATCAAGTTTATGAAATCAATAAGCGACTACGGATTATAATATTTTTGACCAAGGGAGTTTAGTGGAAGCGTGAAATTAAAATGTCAACTCCTGCCAGAAGACGCCTGATGAGAGATTTTAAACGGTTTGTATTTATTAGAATGACTTTTCCTCATCACAAATTTGATAAATACACTTCAATTGTTAGGATACAATGTTTGTCGTAGTTCCGTGGCAGAGTGTAATGCTGATTCATCAAATTACATCACTGTCATTTTCATCGATTTCTATTTCGTTCTACATTTCCATTTATCTACAAATGCGTTGCTTATATTATATGAAGGCTTTGTTCTCGTGTTCAAACAATCAAAGAATCTTTATATGGACCGAATGAACGTCACTTAGTAGTACAGTTTTATGTAGGTTATCCAAATAGATTGAATTTTTTACTACTCTTACCTACTTATTTATCGCAAGTATTGAGGCCGTGAATATGTTTGCTAATTCTATTATTATTTTAAGAGTATCTACCCATATTATATATTCAATATCTCATCAAAGTGATGAATGAACTATGTAAACTTAACTTATGTTCGTTTTTAAATGTTGTTCAGCTTGCAAGAAGACCCACCAACTGGTGTCTCAGGAGCTCCCACTGACAACAACATCATGATCTGGAATGCTGTGATATTTGGACCGCATGACACTCCGTTTGAGGATGGCACCTTCAAACTAACAATAGAATTTACAGAGGAATACCCAAACAAACCCCCCACTGTGAGATTTGTGTCAAAAATGTTCCACCCTAATGTGTACGCTGATGGGGGCATATGTTTAGACATCTTGCAGAACAGATGGAGCCCTACTTATGATGTCTCAGCTATTTTAACTTCTATACAGGTAATGGGGCCCTATTGTTTATATTCCAACTTGTTACATTTAGTGGCTACTATAATATGAGATACCAGTTTTAGCATATCACTGGTATATTGAATGTGCCCATGTTTTTCTGCTAAGTATATAAATGTATGAAAGCAAATGTTTTTTGGAAAACAAGTAAAATCAACAACAAGGATGGAATTTTCTACAAAGCGAGAACCAGTATTCCTGACATTTGTTGAAGAAAAAATTGTTGGACTCTAGTAATGTAATTTATTTCTCTTTTCAGTCGTTACTCAGTGATCCAAACCCCAACTCACCTGCCAACTCAATGGCTGCGCAGCTATACAAGGAAAACAGGAGGGAATACGAAAAACGGGTGAAAGCTTGTGTAGAACAATCATTTATTGACTAGCAGGGGACCGGCAGACCTCAGACATCAGTTGTGTTCGCATGGAAGTGCAGACCGAGATGGCTAATACCTCCACAATATAAAAATTCATTGGGACAGACATGTAAATTTTATGTACCATTTATGTTTGGAACTCTGGTAGTGCAAACATTAGTATATTTTTATGCAAAATACAACCATTTTTAAATTACGACATATAAGTATTCATAGTAAAAATATTCTAAACGTATTTTGAACCATATTATGAATTATTATGACAAATTACCATTTTCCATTTTCAATGTAATTTTTATTTGTAAGTTTCATTAACTAAGCTATTGAACCAGACATTCAGTTTAAGGGGATGCTGTTTTGTCCTTCAAATAATCATGTATAGCTAAATAATCTTAATGGTGTGTATAGGAATGGCTGGTTATTTTTAACTACAACTGAATAATACTACTTAATTAGGGTTTGGTATAAAATACATTGGCAATAATTAATCATTTGTTAATTTATTTTTTAGTTAATTAATTTGAGTGTGTATTCATTAGATCCCAATATTGCGCAGCATGATGTGCCTCAGAGCTGAGATACTGTATCAAGCCCGTGCCTGTTCATTTCATTATGTGCAACTATATGGCATTCGCCTCACCTAACATGTGATGAATGAGAAAGCCATCATTTCTTTTTTAATGAACACACACCTATAAATACAAATTGTAGTAAGCCATAATAACTGCTTATTATTATCACACTTGGTATGATTACCTCAACAGTGTTTACCTAAAATAGTACAAGTGTTTATAATTGTATGCTTACTATGAAATTTCTCATATTACTATATTACCAATCTGCTGCACAAAATTACGTGTAAACATGTTTACATTATTACTAGTGTCCCAATGGATATTTGTGCAAAAATGTGTAGCAGTTTTCTTGTTTACTAATAATGCTAAAATGTCTTTCGTGTTGCAAGGACATTTCTACTTATGTGTAATATTTTGTCTTCTAGTAAAATATTATTTTCGGTTTTAAATTGTGTTTTTATTTATTCTCCTGTGAGGCTCGAACAAGTAATTTTTTTTTCTCCTAAATGTTTATACATCAATTCTGCAACGCTGTAAACAACTTGATTTTTCTTGTCTGTTAAACGAACGTACTATGTATAATAAAATAATAATAATAATAAGCCCTTTATTATGAATTTACGTTTGGCACTGTAACAGATAGTTTTTTTTTTTCTAGATAATGTCGCGTAATTCAGTGTGCCTCTTGGCATGGGCCTCCTCTAGCATTTTCCATTGTTTTCTGTCTCGCGCTAGCCTTCTCCAGTGATGTCTTGCCGTGAGATTCAGATCGTCTGTCCAACTCAATGTACCAATCTGAGACTGTACTCCATTTGTGTTGCTTGTCTCTAATCATGTGGCTGGACCATCCCCACCTCGGTCTATACGGTCTAGGATATCAGCTACTTTTGTCTTTTTCTTATCGCACTGCTTCTTACATTGTCTCGTTTCCTTATACCCATCATCATCATCACCCGAGCGTATTCCCGGTTGCTTCCTCAGCAGTAACGCTAAAGAGCCCGGGGTCTGCTATCTTACCAAGGAGATTTGACGAGGTTGCTGGTTTTATCCTTATACCCATCATACTTCTCTCTATGGCCCTTTGACAGTGCTCCAGCTTTTCCCTGTGAAGTTTGGTGAGTGCCCATGTCTCGCATCCTTATCCAGAAGTATACAGGTGTTAAAAGCTTTTTATTGTCAGACTGAGCTTATTCAACTTCATGATTTCCTTTAACGACCATCTTACTTATACTTTTTCCATCCATTCGCTATTCTTCTGTTTATTTCTTTAGGAGTTTGTTCTTCCACGGAGATTACCTGCCCCACGTAAATATATTCTTCTACATAGTCGTGAGTTATTGTTAAATTTTATTGGTGTAAGTATGTAGTTTGTGAGCAATTTAGTTTTATCCATGTTCATAGAGAGCCTTACTTTTATGCTTTTCTCTCTGAGTGAGTTAATCATTTCTTCGAGGCCCTTGGGGTCTTCTTCAAACAAGGTTACATCGTCAGCAAATCTTTGATGATTAAATTTTAACCCGTTGATGTTTAGGCTGAAGTTGTCCCAATTTTGTTTACGGGATATGCTCTCTAGAATATCTAAAAACAGTTTCGGTGACAGTGCTTGCTTCAATCCCCTATAAATCTTGAACTTTTCACTTAGGGTTTTAAGTTGTATCCTAGCTTCACTGTTTGAGTACATACATTCTTGATGATTCTGATGTAAACCGGGGCTATTCCTTGTTGTTCCAAGCTGTCCCATATTGCTTTGTGGAATACACTGTCAAAAGCCTTGGAATAATTGATATATACAATATATATGGGTTTGTTGTATTCTTTGTATTTTTCTACGACGTGTTTCAGAGTGGTATATGGTCCAGCGTAGAGAACTTTCTCCTGAACCCAGCTTGCTCTTGTGTTTGGTTTTGGTCAAGCTTTTTGCTTATTCTTTCAAGATTACTTTTGAGAATACTTTATACACATTTGACAGCAAGCCTTCTTGTATATGAATAAAGGTACTTCTTTTTGCCCTTTCTTATATATGAGTATAATATTTTTCAAGTAGGTATTATGCCTGTCTCCAAAATTTTATTAAAAGTTGATGTGAGTATTTGTAATGATTCTTCAAATGAATTTGAGAAGTTCATTCGTAATTTTATCGGGGCCTGGAGCTTTCTCCATCTTCAGGCTGTGTATGGCTTTTTGTATTTCACATGGGAGTATTTTTGGTTCTGTTTCATCACTTAGGTGCCCTCCGTTTTATTCATCCCATCTTTCCTGACCGCAAGATTAGAGAATACGTTCCGGTAAAATTTCGTGGCTGTTTCATTTATGCTCTTTCTGTTTGTGAACACTTTTTCCTTTGTATTAAGTTTTGGTACCTATCCATTGTTTGTTCGTTTCTCTCATTTCCTTTAGTGCATTCTTAACACCTCCAATTTTTGGATACCTATGTTTTTCTAATGTTTGCAGCCTTCTAATTTTTCTGTCCTATGTGATATTTAGTCTGATTTCTTTGCTCAGTTCCTTCTGTGAGTGGTTTAAGAGCAAGTTTTTTGTTTTGTCTATAAGTTGAATTGTTTTTTCAGATAGTCTGTATCTGTTTTCCCTCATTATCTTCGTATTAGCTTGGGTTAGTTGTTTTTCTAGTTTCCCATACTGCCTAAGGGCACCATTATTACGTTATGTTTTTCATTTAAGGACTTTTCCTGGGTCTAGCTGATTTTGGTGATCATAGGCCTAGTCATAGAGTACTATAATATAACTGGTCCTAGTCTTAGGGAGCTTCTTATCATACGATGATTTGTATGCAAGTAGAATTTTGACTGTACTGATGTGTTCGTTTGGGCTTTCGGATAGTAAGAGATGCATAATTATAATATATCTCGTTTTTGTAGGTTCCACCGGGAGATATCCAAAATCACTTTTTCTTTGTGTTTTTTTTAAGAAAACTATTAAGAAGTGTTAGGTTATGTTCGATTAGGTACTAGTTCCACAAACAGTGTCACTACTATGATAGGAGCCATTATTAATTCTATTTCTATTTTTAAGCCTATGCTGTCCCACTGCAGGGCAAAGGCCTCCTTTTCTGCCATCCATCTTTCGCTGTCAAGGGCTCTTGAAGTCGAGTCTCTGCACAAAGGGTCAATGTTTTCCCGCTTACTCTTTTTGGGAATACCCGGCCTTCTTTTACAATTTTTTACTTAGGCCGATATTACATTATCATCATAAATAGATATAGATGATTTCATATCTGTCAAATTATATGATCATGTTTAGATGATGTTGTTCTATACAAGTTCTATATTATATGTACCTATAGTCCATTTGGTTAGGCATTAAAAGAATGTAAACAATCTTGACATGTCTTTTTATTGAATTACCTATCACTTTATAAATCAATACCTTTGCAAATTACACATTATTTATTTTATAAATTAAAAATTACTTACATACATTTTTTTGTAATTTGCAAAAGTATTGATTTATAAAGTGTATATTTCAATAAAACGACATGTCAAGATTGTTTACATTCTTTTAAATAACTACTTAAACAAATGGACTACCTACTTATAAATTTCATATTATCAAGATGGATACCGCGTGTCTTCCGTTGTCATGAGAGTGTAATTTTATTAAAAAGATACAGATACATTTTCACGTCTTTGTCCCTAACGGGGCAGACAGAGCCCAGGGCGGTAGGACCCGAAGGCGACGCTTAGCGTGATGATGGGCTTTAAGATGGAAAAAGGAATCAAAATAGTGATGGATGGCTAGCCACATCGTCTATTAACATGATTCAAATCTCGCCCATTCCCTCGATTTGTTATTCTTTATATGTTACTCGCGGCACCCCGCGAATAGTAGCCTATGTGTTAATCCAGGGTGTCAGCTTCCTGCATACCAAATTTTATCAAAATTAGTCCAGCCGTTTGCGCGTGAAGAAGTAACAAACATACATACACACTCGCAAACTTTCGCCTTAATAATATTAGTGTGATTTAAGAAATTTGTTCATACAGGGTTTTTTGTCGTATATATTTTAGTCAAGTTTTTCTATTTGAGGGTACCATTTTTATCAACAAAAACAAAAATATTATCATTTTTTATGCATGCTGTTGCTGTCAAATAGGATCCCCTATCTATGATCAGAATGTTTCCATTACACTGTCATAGGTTCTTCATATTTCTATGAGTTCCACAAATATGATCATATTTCTTTGATGGTGTACTATCGGCCTTAATTTCACCTGTTCCGTTGTTTGTCTGTCTGTCTGTAATGAAATTTTGCAAGTTAAATTTGACCCTCTTCCCGGTTTCCGATTGAGCTGAAATTTTGCACGCATACGTATTTTGCGTTACAATGCAATATTATGATGATATAGAGCTGATCTGTTGGTGGAGCTGGAAGGTGGTCATGGCATCTTAGTAATAAAACAACATAACGCCACCGAGTTTGGGTATATTTCATTCGTCCCCACTCGGGACAAATGGGACAATTTCCAGTTTTGTGGAGTTGGTCACCACCGCTTCGTCCCCACTGGGGACGAATGGGAAGGACATCCATTACGATTCCGGAAGTGTCCACTTTCAGAAACGCGTTTTAAAGCTAGACGGACGAATGCTTCATTACGCTGACACACAATTTATTTCAAATGAGGGCGCCACTTCTGTATTCGCCCTAAGGAGATCTATGGTGATGAGTAATTTTGAATGAAAAACCTATATAGAAAAAAATAATTTTATAATATAAATGTGCAGTTTTACAATCATCACATACCTATTTATAAAAAAATGTATTCCTATAATACATATTTAAGTAATTAAAGTATAAAGGTAGGTACACATTTGTGTCATACAAGCACACTGAAATAAATAAGGTTTAAACAAAAACCAAACATGTCAACCGTTCTGGAAACTACATGGTAAACATATTTACAATATAGGCCTTATAATAAATAATCAATTAGGTACATCCTACCCGCAAGTATGCTGCCTTATAAACGCAAACAAGTAATTACTTTTATATAATTAATAATCACCTAACAATCACTAAGACAAGTCTGAAAAAATGTTTATCATCTCGTCTTCAAATCCTCTTTTAGTTTATAATGTAAAAGTTCCATACACACTGTAGCATCCTCTGCGCTATCGTGACCTTCCACTGAATTTTGTATAATTTTTTTAAGGTGCTCTGAAGACAAATTCCTCAATGCTCTCTTATATGGCGGTCCCATTTTATGAGGAAACAGTACACTTGTGTCAATGACAGTCTCGTGTATAAGCTTGAGAGCTTTAAAGTCTGATTCTAAACTATGCCCAATCAAAATAGTTTTACTATTAAACATGGTCAGCAGTGTTGCCTGGACTTCCAGCAATGTGGTTTTCACTTGAGACATTTGTTCTTCAGTAATTCCCGAGTATCTAGTGTTATAGTCAATGATCGGGTGTAGAGGTTTTATAAGTGTTTCATATACAACCTTACAAGCAGAATTTATCACTGTTACCCTAGTCAAATCTAAGCCATGTGTAGTATAACACATTTCGCAATCAAGGGAGTAAACACCATAGTCATCTCGCAAGGTTTCTGGTGGCAGTGTCTTTACATATCCTCTCAAGTTGTCATAATCAACATATTCGTATACATGAGTGGGTGCTATACAACAGCCATCACTAGTCCCGTCTTGACTGCAACACTGGTATCGAACCTCACCACGCACCCTATATTTATTATTTGGATGATAAATACATTCTTCACTAATAGCAGGAAATCCTTTCTTATCTACAGTGTATTCTTTCTTACATCTGCAGCAAGTTCTGATAAATCCTTTTGGTGGTTTCTGCTTATTTTGACTAAATATCAAAGCTCTACCCTTTTCTCCACTGGGATGAGGTCTGGGAAAACCATTCTCTTTCAATTGTTCTTCAGTGAGAACCCATTTTTTTATATTATTATAAAATTTAGGTCCACTGAATTCTTTTGAATCAATAAGTTTTCTATTTTTATTTTCTATGCTCCAAGAACCAGAATTATTACTATTCCCTGATATTGTCTGTGGCAGTTTTTGAAGAGTTGTGCAGTCAGACCCAGCCTTTTTTACACCATTACATTCCTGCAGTTCTTTCCGCAATCTGCTTACAGTCAACACAGCAGAATTTTTGTATATTTGAACAGTTGAGCACTTTTTACTTGTGGCCAGTTCTTCATGTTGAGCCCTAGCATATGCATCTGTTGCAGAAAGGTAAATTTTTAAACATTCATCTATCATCATATTTAAATAAGTTGATCTAATATTTGCAGCAATTTTAGAAGCCAGAGGTTCCAGTACTCCTGGACGGTCTATAAACTTGTCATTGGGAACATGTGCTACTCTTTGAACTCCTTTCTTAACAGTTTGCACCACAGTACTGCTTGTTGAGGGTTCACTTTTAGCTGCACTCATTGTTGGCTGGATAGTCTTCTTGGCATTCATCATAGTTGATGCATAAGGCACATGAGCAATGCGAATTTTAGTTGGTGCTGGTGTTGGAGCACTAAATGCACTTTTATTTAAATCTGTTCTTGGCTGCGGTCTATTACTGTCAGAAACTGGTGGTGGATTCTTAGAAGCATGAAATTCTCTAACTTTTTGTAGTCTTTCAGCCATTGCTTGGGCAGCATTTACTTTGTAATCAGGTTTTATAGGTGCCTTTGGGATTACTTTGATACTTTTATCAGTTGTCCTTGAAATTCTCTTCTTTGTGGGGATATATTCAGTTTCTTGTTCATTTTCCACCTTATTTTCTACTTCTTCATCTATTTTCGTTTTAGCAACAGGTACATATTCTTCAAATATCTTTTTGCACTCCAGTGCTCTACTTTCTTCATCAGAATCAGACAAAGACAATTCTTCTTCATTTAATTCCAAACTGGCTGTTTCCACATTATGATTATCGTCATCAGAAATATTATTAACTTTCTCTTTTCTCTTTTTGTGTTTAGCTTTTGAGTCTCTTGGACTTTTGTGAGACTTGTGATGTCTGTCTTTGTCTTTATCTTTAGATTTGGAACTGCTGGAGAACTTTGAATGCTTATCTACATCCTTTGATGAACTTTTCTTATGTTTGGAACTATCATTAGAACTTTTTGAACTAGAATGGTGCTTTTTTTCATTGGAACTTTTGTCTTTCTTTTCCTTTGAATGTCTATCATCTTTTTTATCTGATTTTCTTCTGTCTTTACTATGATCTTTACTTGAACTCTTATGACCTGAACTTCTGCTTCTGTGTTCTCTTTTTTCCTTGTCATTGGATGAGGATTTGTGGCTTTTTACAGATCTTGATTTACTACTGAGTTTAATTTCAGTTTTCTTGCTTTCACTGTGACTCTTATCTTTTTCCTTAACCTCTTCAGTGTCTTCATGTGCTTTAATGTCTTTATTATCTTTAACTGTAATCCCTGTATCAGTTTTTGCTACATTTTCATCTAAAAAATTTTCTTCTTGTGTCTCTTCATCTAATATTTGATCAAGAATGTCAAATTCTGGCCCTAAGTCATCTAAGCCATTCAGATCACCAGAAAGCTTCCTCTTTTTATTGTCAGGTTCATCTTCATCACTTGAAAAGTATGGAACTTGGGATCGGGGAGTTGGTTGATATGTAACAGCTGGAGTTGGGGCTTTGGGATTTACTTTTACTGGCTTATATTCTAAAATCTTCTTTTTACTTACATTTCTGTCAGATGGAATGTAGCTATGTTTATTATTGGAGGTTTGTTGCATGGTCTCTTTTGGTGTATATTCTGGTAATTCTACTTGCTTACCAGGCAAGTATTTATCTTTGGACTCCACAGTACCTTTTGGAGTATATGGATCTATTTGTACAGACTCTGCACTACCCGGTGAGTATTTTGCTGGCGGTGGGTTGTAAATAAAAGGTTTTGAGGCACCATTGGTGTCTGGAGGTCTTTTAATAGGTACACTTGCAGGTTTCCTAGGAGTGTATGGAACAGGTATATGCCGTCTTCGCAATTCATTATCTTCGTTGTTTTCAGAGTCTACGTTTGTTATTTTATTAAGCTCCGAAATAGGTGTAGGATTGTAAGTGACTTTGGTTGTTGATTGAACACTGCTGACTATACTCTTGTCCTCTACATTTACAGCAGCAAGTTGTGTTGTGGTTACCGTTGTATTCGTGTCTGTCTGTTGAAGAACCTTCTGAACCGCCGCCGACACCAATTTCTGCAGAATCGCTCCACTTTCGATGCCATCGTTGATTGCATTTGATTCCTTCTTTACATGACGAAAATGACAATAAGGTCTCTCGCATAAGCCACTGTCGTAAAATGGACAATTGATTCCCTTAAAATATCCGGTTGAAGGAAGCATTTTCTTTTAAATTATATAGTAAAATTCTCAAAACCTGTATAAATGTAAGCTAACTCATTGTCAATGTATGTAACTATGTAGCTGACAAACCAATTTGACATTTAGTGATTTCTGTTTATTTTCATTTACGATTCGTAACGTTCAATTTAACGGGGCTATACACTATTACTAATTTATAATCGATCGACTTAAATCATTCTCCTAAATGATCAGCAGGCCTACCGTCATCTCTTATAGCAGCACTTAAACTGAACTGTATTGTTTAATGCAACCATGACACCTTTATAGCAGGCCTTAAACAGGATTGTTTTGGTTGACGTCACAAAACCATTCACCTTTTTTTGTATGGACTATTCCTACCATCACGTCTATTTGACAGCACAAAAACGATTATTGCGCGTCTCAAGTGTCAAATAAAGCGATCCTTAAAAAGTTACTTTCCAGTAACTTATATGGAGGGTTTTAGTTGGTTTTCTTGTGAATGTGAATATGTTTTTTCTTTACTTTAGATTTTTACAAAACAGTTAGTAGACAACACATTCTTAAGTATAAGTTATTTATTAAAATTACAACAACATCCATTTATACATTTTGTCTTACAGGATTCTTTGGTTACTCTCTGAGAAGTACCATGATGACATCAATTAAAAAATACAAGAAAGGATTCACTGGAGCCTATTATTAAATACAAACAAGACTGAGAGAGCCAGAGGATTACAGCCTCCTTTGGAACCTGTGATTGAACCAGTGAAATGGCAGAATGTTGAATTCCAAGCATTTTACAAGGCTGGCTCTGTTGCTAGACTGGTTCGCTTTTTCACCAGAATACCTGAAAGAAAATAATAGTTTAGATTCATGTCGCAATCTACGAATATCAAATACATACCCATACTTTGTAATAAAATTCTTTGTGCACTACAATCACTGCGTACTTACTAAAACCTAGCCTTTATCTCGTTGAGTTAGTCTCGAACTTACTTTTTCTGTATATATTTATGTTATTTATAATAGCACTTAGTGAAGAAGCTGCAAGTTTGAACACATAATTATCTAAATATAAACTTTGAATAGGTATGTAGTTAAAATGTTACTTACGACATGGTTATTGATAAAATATATTTATGACAAGACACTGTGCTTTTGTACGATGAAGCCCACAGTAAAATTAACTTCCAAACACTAGTCGTAACCATCGTATAATAACTATTTATCACGGCAATTCGAAAAAGCACTATAATATGAAGTGATGGATATATTTTGTCAGGTGGTTGCTCGGCTTCCAGCGTTAAAAACAAAACATTTATGTTTTCACGAATTTACGATTTATTTATAATTTCGAAAACCAGACGCAGACATCCGTTCAAAACTTTCACTCACAATTTTTTTCGCACCCATTAAAATTTTAGCCATCTTTAATGGTCAATATCAAATTAAATTTATGTACATAATCAAAAGCAAACAAAGTAAATAACACTAACTTTTAGATATTTAAATAAAATATGATAGTAATAATTTTGATTTACGTAAATAAAAAAACCGGTAAAAATAATAATTTTTTGTCAAGGATTTGAACGTCTTCGCAGTCTCATCACCAAAACAAGCCAGAGACAACAAACAGTTCACCATTCAGGAATAACCATTCAAAAAACGTTCAGCATTATGAACGTCATGGTACGATTTAAAGTTGTCCTACTTTTGACCTGCTTAAAAACTGCATCTCAACTGCCTTGTTTCTGAATGGTTTTATAAGTGTTGGTGGTAGCATTCCAGAAGTGCCATTTCTGAAACGTGGAGTCACATAAACGAATGGTTTTCCTACACAAAAACCGTTCGTTAACTGACTCCGCGTTTGAAAAAAGGGGACTACATTTTTAATACCAACCATAAGATAACAACAAAAAAGAAGTTTGACATTTGTTTCTTTAAGGAAAATGGAGGGAGAAAAAGCAGTTTCAAAATAGTGTCATGGTTAAGTTCTTGTGTTGCAAATACGATTTCACAATCACTTAACTGGAGATCGTGATGAAACCTTTCAATATTTGCGCATTGTCCTCAACAAGTAACTATCGGTACAACTTTTAGAAAGATATGATTACCACAATTTTCATCAAACTTTATCATCTATGTCCTACTTCGGTGAGAGAATTGTCAAAAATAGTGACAGATGCCGTGGATAAATTCGTGAGTATCTTCGAATATTTGTATCCTGATTTCACAAATTAATAACAAAATGCTAGAAGAAATGGTGACTGACTATGCCTCCTATTTGAAGTTGGATGTATCCAATAGTTTCCAAACAGTACAAGATGTTATTGATAACATGCTGACACGGCTCGAAGAGTTGACCAGTGTTCTACAAATGATAAAATCGAAAAACATTGATTGTAATTCAGCTGTTACTGAGGACATCAGAAAATACCGCAGCGAAATCAGTTTACTGTCGAAGAAAATAGCAACATTAAATATGGTTATCATGAAATTGCAAGGTAACGTTGATGTCATTGAGAAACAAGTGGAAAAAGCAGAGATGGACTTTGGTGTTACAAATGACAACAAGATCAAGAGCCTATTAAAACCATTCTTGAAAAGAAATACTGTGCCTTCTGCTAATAATGTTAAAATAACTGCCCCAGAAAGAACACAGTTGAAAACTGTTTTAGATAACTTTGAAAATGATCAATCATGATTATTAAATGGAAGTATTTAAGGTTATACTTAATAGATTTTTCTATTTCTAATACTAGCTGTATAACTATATATTAACTAAGAATTATATATCATTTAAGAATACTTGATTTAATGCTACCACTATTATTTTATAATAAACCTTATGTTTGTACTGAAATTATTTTATTCAAACTCAGCAAATCGGCTGTCCCAAATCAAAACACAGGAAGGGTAATTTTTGTCAAAATCGACAAAAATTACCCTTACTGTGCAGACCCCACAATATGCAGACCCTTTTTTCAATAACGCTCTCCATCCCCGAGATAGCGCTACCACAAAACCTAGTAAGTGCACAGATAAAAGTGCAATTTCCATCTCAAAACCGTTCTCCAACCTAAAATACAGCAAGGTACATGTATTTAGAGTGTTTTGGATTGGGGATTGTCACTTGCTAGGTTTTTAAATTGGGAATTAAGATCATCATATGGGTGTTTCTACGTTAAGAGTTCGCATCGATGTATTGCATGAAAAAAGCTAATATTTTTCGAAAAATGTAAACCAGCAAATATATTTCATTAAAACTCATTGTCTCCTTTTATGACACTGAATTTCACCCAATTAATTTGCTTGGTTTTGCTACAATTGCACTGAAACCTAGAAAAATGTCTCTCCCCTGGTCTGTCCCTTTACAGTATTTCCAGTAAATCAGTCACTTTTAAGTATTCCTTAATAAAATAAAATAGGTTTATATTATGAATCTAAACATTAGAAAAACTAATTATTGTAAATCCATTGTTTAAAATTCGAATACCAACATAAACTTCGTCATTAAAAAAATTCAAGACATTATGTCCCGCGCATTTTGTCTCCTCCCCTGGGGTTTTTTATTACTTCATTATTCGGAAATCTAAGCGCACGGTAGTGCGCAGGCCAAGTTCCAGCAACAGGCCGCGCGCATGCCGTGCACTATTTACACGTACCGTTTAGACCCACTGTGTACTTATAGTATAGTTTTATATCCTTTAAAAACTTAGGTTATTGAAGGATTGAAAAGATGACAATCCAATTACATTTAGCATTTTTAGCCGTGCGATATTATTTTAATATTATTGTTATAGATCATAGCAGCTCGAAAAAAATTGTCGCGGGAGAACTTTTAGAAAGAAGCGTGAAGCTGAAAGACTGCGCTATCAACGCATAAAAATTGAAAGAAATACGAAAGAAAAAAAGGAAAAAGTTACTATCAAAACTGCAAACAAAATAACCCCTAGAGAAACAAAAGCCAGAAAGTTGTGGAGAAAAAGCAGACGAAAAAGATGACGCTTAGTACGTTTAAGAATTCATGTTATGCTCCTATGACTCCTCCCAGATCGGATGATGAAGCACCATCATGTTTATGGATCGGATTCGTATTCGGACGATGAGCCGCTTTCGCCTTTAGCTTCTCGGCAAGACCTGGAGAAGTTTCGTGAAAATTCACTCAAGTCTGAGACAATATCATGCCATGCAGCTTTTACATGCTAGTCTGGGAGAAAAGAAAAAACTTAGAATGTACAAGCTGCTTCTCTTTCCGCGCAGATCGTTAAAACCGATCGCGGAAATGGGAGAGATGTGAATCATGTTAATAGGCGATGCGGCTAGCATAGCAACTCATCACTATTGTGATTCTTTTTATCCATCTTTACGTCCACCATCATGCTAAGTGTGGCCTTTGGGTCTTACGGCCCTGGGCTCTGTCTACCCCGTCATAGATAAAGACGCGAAAATGTATCTTTATGTTTAAGCACTACTGTTAGCGACGCGCTCAATTAATTATTTTTTATTTTTATTGTACCTATTTTAATAGACACATGTGTAGCTGTCACCAGGAGAGTGTGAAACTGGCACATTGTAAATGTCATTGTTCGTGGAAAAATCTTCCCGCCTTTTTGAATGTCAAAATGTTCTAAAGTCAAAAGTTTTCTTATATTGATTGTCAATTGTTTTTTGGTATGGAAAAAAGTTTTTGGCTGCTGTTTTCAATTGTAAAAAAACTCGTTTTTAAAGTTCCGAAATATAAAGTTTATCGGCGTCCCGGTGTTTTTTCTTGCTACTATTTTAAACATCAAGTACAACTTCACTATGCTACCAATATATTTGACAATATTAAGTAAAGACTGTTTGAGAAATACTTTATTCTGATTAATATATTACTCCAAAAAAAGTTTAGTTGATTCCTTCAAAATATAAAATATTTCTTTTAAAAAGCTATATATGAAGTCCCTCCCCTGTTCAAATTGTACCCTACCCTGTACACCATGTCCCTCCCCTGTACAAGATCTCCCCTGGTACCTTCTAAAACAAGAAAATAACGATTAAATAACTGACCCTTTTAAGTAATTCACAAGTAGCTACACAAGTTTAAATATACTATTATTAAATTTAAATTAACAAATTTTTGTTATGCCGCCGTCTCATACAGCCGAAAACCTCTTAACGTAGAAACACCCATATCTATTTGATCGGATTTCTATCTCCATACATTTAGAGTTTACATTAGTGAGAATACAACTTGGTGTGTTCCGTTCAGGTAGGGGGTTGAAGTGTGCTGTATCTCGTGTCGTAGCCTTGTGCTGTTTGCCAGTCGTCGCATGAACAGGAGTGGACAGGACATAGTTTTGTTATCTACACATATTTATTCATTTTGATTGGGTAATTTACCATTTTTATTAATTCAGCAGCAGGATGCGCTTTTCATTAATGTATTTTGATAAGCCTCGCGTACGAAGAGTTCCATACCATTATGTATAAAAAATCACTTTTGTTGTATAGGCCCCCTTGTGTGTAGCCCCTCTTAAATATTCATTTTATTTAGTTTTTGGTATTTGGTGTCATAGCAGCAACAAAAATACATCATCAGTGAAAATTTTGACTCATCATCATCCGAGCGTATTCCCGGTTGCATCCTCAGCAGTAACGCTTCAGAGCCCGGGGTCCGCTACCTAACCAAGGAGATCTGACGAGGTTACTGTTTTTTACACAGAGCGACTGCCGTCTGACCTCTACAATCCAAAGGGCAAACCAGGAACCAATCCTTGGATAGGTTGCATGATCAAACGCTAGGTGGCGTTTGGGACTCACAGTTTTACGTGTCTTCCGAAACACGGAATCATCTTTCTTTTCGGATAATCAGGTGATTCAAGCCTGCAATATCCTATCCAGACTGGAAACAACTTTTCACAAAGTATGCTTCCCAGTGGGAATCGAACCCATGACCTCCGGGCGAACGCCTTGATCACTGGACCACGGAGGCAGTCAAACCTGCCAAGTGCGGGTCGGACTCGCTTACTAAGGGTTCCGTACCATTATGTATAAAAAAATCACTTTTGTTGTATAGGAGCCCCTCTTAAATATTCATTTTATTTAGTTTTTGATATTTAGTGTCATATAGCAGCAACAAAAATACATCATCAGTGAAAATTTTGACTGTCTATCTATTACGCTTCACGAGATACAGCCTGGTGACAGACAGAAGGACAGAAGGATAGTTAAGGTGTATAAGGACCCCGTTTTTACCCTTTGGGTACGGAACCCTAAAAATTGTCAATTTCGGTATTTTGGAGCATTCTTTCAAAATTGTTTTTTGGTCACCGATAGATGTCGCTGTTCAAAAATGCAAAAATTTAAATTTACAAATTTAAAATTTAAGTGCTTCTCTGGGCCTCTGCAGACAGAGCCGAGGGCGGCAATACCTAACGACGCCCTACCGCCATTCTTAGCGTGATTGTGGGCGGGATAATGAAAAAAGGAATCAAAATTGTTCTCACCCTGACGGACTGCCCAGCCTGGGCAGAAGACCGCGCTGAACTGTGCACGGTAGTGGAGGACGGACAACCTTCCGCTGTCGATTGTGGTCCGTCACATGAACGTCGTGGAAAGCAGTGCAGGGCTTTGCGGAGAGCCTCATGCTCTGCAAAGAGGTGGCGGAGAAACCAGGAGGCAACAACCGACCTGGCCACCCATCCCCGGCGCACCGGGTGCAGGAGGCGGGCTTTTGACCTGCAACTGATGCCCAGGGCCGGACCGTGTGTTTAGGGGGCCCTGGGCTAATACTACTTAGGGGCCCACCTTATTACTTAAGGTATAGGAAAAAATAAGACAATAAAACAGTTGATTTATATTGTAATATTTTATGCTTTAGTGTTCAGGGTTGCCAATCTTTATCAAGAACAGCTACATTTCTTTATCGTCTCATTTTTGAAGTTGACTTGACTTGGCTGGGGCCCTTGGAATCCACGGGGCCCTGGGCCCAAAAAGCCATATGATAGATCCGGCCCTGCTGATGCCTCCATAACGTGGGCCTATCGGCATAATCGGGCGATGGAAACTGGATTTCGCTCAACAAATACGGTCCTCCGAGTTGAAAGCACGTTTGTGCCAACACGCGCCTTTACCCTAACGGGTACAATTTTTCTTGATTCGTTTCTTCACGTTAAAAAAGGTAAGGTTAGGTTCCACTCAACTTCCCGTGGGTGGACGAAACGGTAGGTCTTTTCAACATGAAAAAAAAGCTACGTAAGGTTTGGTTAGGTTAAGGGCTTTTGGAGCAACCATGCCAACATCATTTAGGACTGTTATGTGGCCTCTTTCCATGAGCATCTGCTTTTCATAGTGATACGCGTAATAC
This sequence comes from Acrobasis suavella, assembly GCA_943193695.1. Taxonomy (NCBI): domain Eukaryota; kingdom Metazoa; phylum Arthropoda; class Insecta; order Lepidoptera; family Pyralidae; genus Acrobasis; species Acrobasis suavella. The sequence continues at coordinate 41,874,289 of OW971928.1, forward strand.
ACTAACGACATCCAAGGGCGGATCCAGCTTTGGTCCCAGGGGGGAGTCACAGAGTCGTGATCAAGTCACAAGAAGTTATAATTACATAGATACAAGTAAAAAGTAGGTATTTTATTAATGTATGTAAGTACTTACTGTACTTAAAAATGCATATATTTAAATGACAAATGTGGTGGCGGTGGCGCGGTGAAATTCAAATTTTCGATGCGTTCGTTCCCGAATAATGCGTTTGCCATTATACAAAATATTATATTAAATTAATTAAATATTGGAGGTACTTACATAAAATCTATATTGTGACAAAAAAAAATTAAAAACATGTTTAACAATTTTAATTAGTGGTCCACCTAGGTTCTGGACCCAGCCCGGGGGGGGGGGGGGGGGTCATAACCTCCATTACCCCCCCCCCTGGATCCGCCGTTGACGACATCCCAGTTGCAGGCCACGCTCATTTGGCACTCTTTGCCGACGAGACACGGCGCTTTTTGCAGTTAGTTTGAACTCAAAGTACGCCTCCAGACAGTCCTAGGCGCCCTGCTTGACAGGCTTTCAAATGGAGGTTCCTTAGTGAACGTCAACAAAAAGCAGACATTGCTTTTTGAAAATGTCCGCTTCCTGCCACCCTTAAAGCTCTTTGGGGAGGATGTGCCGAGGTACTCGCACGTCAAATATCTCGGAGTACCTGAAGTTCGGCAGATGCCTCAGCTTGAAAGCCCACATCGATAGGGTGGTGGCGATAGCAAAAGTGACCCGTAGAGTTTTACCCAGTACTTTTCTCTCGCTTCCCGCTATGGACGCGGCTCGGGATGAAGTCGCACTTAAGAAAACCTATTTTTAGGGGCCGATGTGGCTCCGCGTTACTTGAGGAACGCCATGATGCATTGGGACTTACAGTAGGAATGCTTATTTCTCTACTTTTATCTGCAATTTGGTCTTAAAGTAGGAATGCTTGTGTCTACTTTAATAAGCATTCAGTGTTTGAGCAGTACAGGATCTAGAATTTTTTGGAGGGTGGGGGGGGAGGCAAAATATGTTAATATGCCGCCCCTGTTGGTTTTGCTACCTACTTGGTTACCAGTACCTTGCTTTCTAAACAGCACGTCGTGTCTCGGTCCGTCCTGACCATAAGGTTTCATTTTGCAGGCCCCTAATAACTGAACGACACCCCCATTCCATATCAGTAGCATGGGAGGGTTCGACTATTTCGAAATCGACAATTTTACCGCCCTTCTGATTTCACGGCCCGGGATAAGTGCAGTTTCTTTTAGTACTTAAACTAAATCGCTGTCTGTACATGGAAGATAAATGAGAAAAAATATTGTTGAGGGCTTTTATCAACGCAATAGAATACAAAACAATGATTTTTAGGATTTTTGTCTGTTTGTGCGTTTGTGCACGCTAATCTCGGAAACGGCTGAACCGATTCGGTTGCGGTTTTCACTAATGTATTTTGATACGCTTCACTTAAAACATAGTGTTTGTTTCATTTAAATCCGCTGATACTTAAATAAAAAGTTGTAGTAATATAAAGAATCACGGCCTACATTTTTGTTCGAAAAATTGATTTTAAAGTTACCAATGCAACCGATTGGCTAAAACTTTTGTTAATCGTTATATAAAATGATGATTGATTGACTCGCGCACAAAGGGTTCCGTGCCATTATCTATAAAAATCATGTTTGTTGTATAGGAATACCTACCTACTTAAATACTGTTTTATTATGTGATGTTATGTAAAGCGGCAATAGAAATACATCATCTGTGAAAATTTAACTGTCTAGCTATCACAGTTTATAAGATACAGCCTGATGACAGACAGACGGACAGTAGAGTCTTAGTAATAGGGTCCGTTTTTACCCTTTGGGTACGAAATCCTAAATATTTACAAATTCGTGGTTTCGGAGGGTTCTTAAAAATTGAGCGGCCACCATGCCAGGTCTGTGAAGCGGGAGTAGCACATGGGCCTGGCAAAAGCGGTAAAAGCGTTGACACCGTAAGTTTTACAGCGGCTAGGTATTGCCGCTGTTAATCACCATCACCATCTGTGAAAATTTCAACTGTCTAGCTCTCACGGTTCATTAGATACAGCCTGGTGACAGACAGGTCTTAGTAATAGGGACCCGTTTTTAAAAATATAATAATATTTAGGATTTCGTACCCAAAGGTACGAAATCCTAAATATTTACTATTTCTATGGTTTCGGAGTGTTCTTAAAAATTAGTTTTTTTTTTTGGCCGCGGATAAATGATAGCGCTGTTCAAAAATTTTAAATTTTAATGCGGCTCTGGGCAAATTAATATTTCATAATGAGCATCAGTTCTAACTACTGAAAGTCACCGTCTAATAAAAGGTGCACTATGAACCCTATCTGGTATCTCAACCAAACAATGGAACGGAAAGCGAGTTTTAGAGCCTCTGCAGACAGAGCCTAGGGTTGCAAGACGCCGCCCAACAGCCATTCTCATAAACTTAAGTCCACGCTGACGAAGTCGCGGGCAACAGCTAGTTTATGAATATTTTTCAATCACAGCAATTTCGTTAGGCAGAGTAAGTACTGGAAATATACATAAATGATAAATGGCAATAGTTATACTATGCTTTTATTGATAAATTTAACTCCTACGTGACACTTGATTACTGCTACCCGTTGCATTGAGTCAAGCCAGCAGAACCTCTGACTTTACAAAATAAATTGGACATTCAATGTGAACAAATTATTAGATTTTTTTTAAAACATGACCTCACAGTCACAATCCATTGAATATCCCTCCACTGGTCCATAAAATTAGAACAATAGTAAGCACATATCTTAGAGTACATAAAAAACTAACTGGAAAACGACTTACATAATCAGTATCAATAATAACAAATATCACAATGCTAGTACACAGACATAAGTAGAGAAAGTTTCACTATAGTATGTAAGTAGATAAAATTTAATGGATTATGGAGTCTTACAAAATCAAAGCCTGGAATACACATTGCTAGTTTTTTAACCCTTTCACCGCTCGCGGAATGGATTCTACAGTGTTTGTCGGATAAATCCGATGTTCATGGTGTAAGGGTTCATGATAAAGTCTCACCAATTTTCCCAGGCAATATACATATGAAATTAACATCTGAAATACAAATTATTGTATGGCCGGCAATATAACTTTTAATTACAACAAATAAAAATACACATCTACAGAAATCTGATTAGAAAAGCAAATCAAACCTAACTAGGTATACTTAAGTAATAAGCAACTGTTACAACTGGGTGGGTGTGATATGGAACAAACATCATCCTCATTGTGTTCCTGTAGAGCCAAAACCATTCTCTCCCCTCTTTGTTTCGTTCAAGGTTTTTACTTCCTCTACTTCAGGATAGTAGATCCTCTCACAAATCAGTTGTGCAATGCGGTCTCCTTTCTTCACCTGGAAGTCCTCATCAGAATGGTTGAAGAGTACCACGCCAATGTTGCCACGGTAGTCCTCGTCAATAACACCAGCTGGAATATTTAAAATGTTTTAAAACCCACTAAACTCTACCTAAATATAATCATCTAAGTCTATCATCTAACTCAATGGCAATGAATCATAAATATAGAAATTGGAGAATGATGAATCATGAGTGCCGTCAGGTTCCTAGTAAATTGAGTGCCAGTCTTAGGTAGAATGGCACTCAATATACTAGGAACCTTAATCCTCATGGAATTAGGTGTGATAGTATGTATGTATTTAAGATAAACAGAGGTTATTTTTATATCATCATGTACATATTAGATGATGTTAAATCATAGAAAAGAAATGTCAATGTACAACTCAAGTCTGAGCAGACATTCCCACCAATCTATTGTTGTCAATATTTGTTAGAGTACCTAGCCGTCGAGACACCTTTGTTTATGCATTTGGCTTTAGAAGTGTTGTATAGTGTCAACTCGTAAAACTTGTTAAAACATGATTTGATTTAATTAAGAATATTAAATAAACATCTGTATTTACTCAAGGATATTTATTTAAGAATCTCCTTACCCTGGACTTTTCCATACAAACATAGTCCAGCTTTTATTTTGAAATGACGTGAGATTTTGGCAGTATTTTCATTAGAAAATTTCTTTAAATTATTAAAGAAATTGCATTTATCTAGGCTAGTTATCGACTGTCAAATATGAACTTAAAAGAAAATATGCGAGTGTAGAAGTTTTCCATATTGATGGTCAAATGTGATATGATTATATATTCTCTTTTAAGCTCATATGTTGACTGTGAAAACTAGTTATATGCCTGAATATATGAATACTCCACAATTGTATTTAAGTAAGGACAGTCAGCAGTTTACAATGAAAGGTTAATAAAGGGCCATTAATGACAGAAGTATTATAGAGAAAAATGGAGTTATGTGGGATGAATTACATACACAGATTGTATGAAGGCGTCAATGAAGACAAGTTGTATGATGCTTGTTTAGAATTTTTTAAGACAATAACCGGCCAAGTGCTTATCGGGCCACGCGCAGTGTAGGGTTCCGGAGTTGTGATATATTTCAGAAACAGATCCCTAAATCGAAAAATGGTGTTCAAAAGCTCACAATGTTTTTGAAAGACCTAATCAACATCAACGATAACAAACACGATGGGTTACACAAGAAAAAAAAATTTACTCCTACTTGTGTGGGAGCTAACCTAAAAAAAATTTTCAATATTTTATTTTACCACTTTTTTGGCATGATTATTATACAAATTACAGCTTTATAGTAGTTATAGTCTCCGAGTAAAACAGAGGACGGACAGACAGACAGACATGGCGAAACTATAAGGGTTCCTTGTTTACTACGGAACCCTTAAAAATGGAACTATCGGATGACACGAAAACGCAAATTTCGAAATTGAAAAATTTGTGGTATAAGTTGAATCAGGAATTGACAGGTAAAGGTACAAATTTACCGGAGTTTTTATTAATTTTCAAGATTCTGGACACATTACTGCTGATGTCGAAAAATTATAGAATAATTGAGAGCCTTACTAGTCAGTTGTATGTTCATGAAAAAGCCATGATGAGTAGTCAGACTGGGGAAAGTGCTGAGACACTTACTGTAAAATTCACAAAAAGAAAGGTACAAGAACATGTATCAAGAACTTCTAAAGGAAAGTGTTGCTTTCTTTGTAAGAAAATTGGTCATATAAGAAGATGTCCAAAAAAGAAGTCTGATAGTATAGTAGAAAGTATCAAAGCTGGTGTAATGCTATTTTCTATTAACTATGTTGTTTTTATGGATGAAGATGAGAATGATTTTTAACCAACAAAATTGCCGATCAACCGGTTGACAATGGTGCGACTAGTCATATTATGATGCAAGAAGATTAGTTTGATTTCAAAGAATTTGAGAAAATTCACACCGTTACTACAGCTGATGGTTATATTGTCAAAGCAATTGGTAAAGGAGATATCCAGTATAGTTTTATAAATTTTTGATTAAAATATGTTTATATATACCTACTTTGATCAACAGGAACTTGTTTTCAGTACTGGCTGCACAAGACAGAAACTCTTTGAGCATGTTTGAGTCACGTGTTACATCTTGCACATTTCAGATTGATGGAAAACTAATTATACAATATGTATTATGGAGGTCAATACAAACTGAACTGTAAGGCTGTTCCACCAAAAGTTTCATCAATGTAGTGACAGGACAGGACAGAAGGATATATTACAGTTATATCAACATATGGGACATTAAAATAAAAGGCATGTTAGTCATTTGATTGAAAAGGAATTTGGAATAAAAGAGAGTTGTCTGATAGAAGTTTCTTTGGAAAGTCGCATACATTCAAATTTGGAATTAGAGAAAAAGCTACGAAACCTGGTAAAAGATTGTCATAGATGTCTGCAGTCCATTTCCTGAATCATATTCAAAGGATAGATATTTTCTGATCATTAAGGATTAATTAAACTAAATTTAGGTTAAGTCTGAGGTTCCAGAAAAGCTAAAACAAATGTCTGAAACAAAGAATGATGGACATGTTGTGCAGGAGCTTTTGAGTGATAATGGAGGTGAATTTAATGAGAGAGTAGGAAAATGTTGGCAGAATACAGCTTGAGACAACGCATAGTGATGCCTTTTACCCCAGAGCAAAATGGTTTGAGTGAACATGAAAATCGCACTGTCATGGAATGCACACACTCAATGTTGTATGCTCATGAGGAATTACCTCAGAAACAGAAACAGCTGTATTATCAACCTCAGGCTGAATTAGTTAATATAGCTGCTTACATTCCAAACAGGACTGGACTAACTTCTGTTAAAGACAAGTCTACGTATGATTTCGTTTGGTAAAAAACACCAATAATTGTGAAGAAGACATGGGGAAGTTAGATGACAAAGAGGGTAAAGTTGTACTTAAGAAATGCAGACAAATAGTGGGTGTTTTAGCTTATTTAATGGTTGGTACAAGACCTGATATTGCTTTTGCAGTGAGTGTAGTATTAATCTTGAAAATCTCTACAATTCAAGTAAGGACAGTCAGTTAACAATAAAAATATTCTTGATTTGTAACCTGTGCAATGAGACATTCTTTAATTTTCATGAATTTAGAGCACTATACATGAGAAAAATAAATAAATAGAAACTGCTACACCCCTTAAACAGTTTCAAAGACAGGAACTAGGTATTTCATTTAATCTTTAATATGATCATAATACCTACTCAAATATAGAGAACAATAAGTACATCATACCTCCTACATCAATACTGTTCTTCAGTGCAAGCCCTGATCGAGGGGCCACTCTACCGTAGCAACCAGGGGGCAGCTCCACTTGCAAGTCTGTTTTAACGAGTGCCTTGCCACGGGCTGGTACCACAGCATCATAAGCACTACAAATACAAAATAGATCAGAAAATTATATATAGCGCAGAAATATCATTAACCTGGACAAGTTTACGATATAAGTAAATTTTACATATTGTTACATGATGTCTGTTTATACAGGTGTTTTATAGGAGGATCAAAACGAATATGACAAAAATCTTAACTTTTTTCATTTCTAGCTGATAGTAATCTAATTAACTATGAGGGATTCTCTAGGAAATCTGATACGAGGTCATACTGATGTAATGATGAGTTATGGATTGGTGGATAATCGAGTTTAGTTCACCTGGGTGCCTGGTGGACCATGGGAACTAAATGGTACTATTAGATGAAGTGGATACTAGAAAAGGTTAAAGGAGGGTTACATATAATACAGAAATGCTACCTTTTCATGTCCAAGCCCGCGGCTTTGTCAGAGCCTTTTCGAGGCGTGAACGCATTTTCGGTTATGCGTGCGAATTTCAACGTGGGTCGACTTTCGAAGAGAGTCATTCTTACTGCGGTACAAAGAGAGCTGACAAATCGTGAAACCAGGGTTGTAGTCAAGTTGTGTGATTGGAGAATTTATGGAGCTCTTGATATTTGTAGAAACTGATTCACTTGCCTTAGCAGCCTGAGCGTAGAAATAATAAAATGGTGTCGACGAGGCTACGTTGGCGCAATTTCTGAAATATCTGTCAAAAATTGGCGCCAAGCGAAGCGCCAAGCCAGCATGGACAATGTCAGGGTTGCCCAGTCGATCGATTTTTGAACGAATTTTCGCGGCGCGGCGACGGCATCGCCTTGCCGGCAAGTGCCTTGCAAACAATGTATGAAGCATGGGATAGCTTATGCATAGGCATATTTTTAACCGACTTAAAAAAGGAGGAGGTTACAATTCGATCCGTATGTTTTTTTTAATTATTTTACGGCTGGATACGTGTCTTTTAGAGCCTATCTTTATTATTCGTTTCTTTATTCCGATCCGCTTACTTGGATGGGTGACCGCGTTTTCACAGGTTAAATAAACTCGCATGTAGTCTCTTCTAAGCTGAGTGATCGAGCTTTTACAGGTTAAGCAACATCGGGCGTGGTCCGAAATTAGGATGGGTGACAACGCTTTCACAGGTTTAAGGAAGTTTAAGGAAGTCCGTTATAGGAGGGGTGATCATGCTTTCACAAGTTAAGCAACCCCAGGCGTGGTCGAAACTTGGAAGGGCGATATTAGCAATCTGCACGCAGTGGTCTTGAACCTACCGGATTTTCGGTATTTCTATCAATATGGACTCTGTCTTACCGAAATGCAACGATTTATCCACGATTTAAGAGAATACTTGAAATTTTTCATTAATTAACCCCTTACAAAAAAAGAGGGGTATTATAAGTTTGACGCTAATGTTTATCTGTCTGTGGCATCGCAGCGCTCGAATGGATGGACTGATTTCCATGCGGTTTTTTTTACGGCAAGGGAAGTTCTCTTGCGGTGGTTCTTAGCTATTTGTAAGGAAAATCGGTTCAGTCACTTAAAAGTTATTGGAGTTTACAGCTTGAAAGAAAGGGCTTTCGCTACAAAAATATCTATAAATAAATAATAATAAATAAATAAATATAAAGGGGCAAATTACACAGATTGAGCTAGCCCCAAAGTAAGTTCGAGACTTGTGTTATGGAATACTAACTCAACGATACTATATTTTATAACAAATACATATATAGATAAACATCGATGGCGCTATTATAGCGGAACTACCGATACGATATTAAATCGTGTCGTTGGTAGTTCCGCTATTCATCACTAGATGGCGTTCTTGACATTTTTGTGAGGTGGTCCCTTATAGAGATGGGCGGTGGGAAATACCCAATCTACCCGTTTGGGTACCTATATACCCGGTAGATTGGGTAAATGTGTAATATGCTTAAAACGCAGGTAGACGTCAAATACGACACTAAAATATATGAAGCCCCCATACTATTCATACATTGAAAGTAAGTTTTTTTTACATATTATCATTTTTGCTGTGTAAAGGCATATTTATGTGTTAACAGTTAAAAATAGATAAAAAGACATTAAATGCGATGTCAACATACTCTTATAAGCCTAACCTTCATAATTAATATGAAGAAGTATTTTTTGAGTGCTCATTCAAGGGCCAAAACTACTGATTTTTAAGATGGTTCTGAAACAAAAGTAATTCGTATTGACGAGTTCTTCGATCCTCCAACAACTTGTCATAACTTTTTCCACAAAATAGCATGCCGGGTATTTATCCGAATCTTCCCCTAGTATGGGAACATACGAATTGACAGGTCTTTATTTATATTAATTAAAGGCAAATATTTTTAGATCTCATTATATGTTAAAATAAGCAAACCTACATCAAATGCGATGTTAATATGTGAGCACCCTCTTACATATAGGGTGAAAAGATTTTTTGATTGGTCTTCCGATATCCAAAACTACTAATTTCGGGGTTGGTCCCAGAACAAAAGATATTCGTATTGATGAATTCTGTGGTCCTACATCAACTTGTCGTAACATTTCCAATAAAAAAGTATGCCGGATATTTACCCGAATCTAACCGTTGTATGGGAACATACGAATTTACCGGTCTAAGTTTACATTTTTTGCTGGCAAATGTTTGTTGAAATAATAATATGTTAAATAAGCAAATGTCAAATGCGATGCTAATATTTAAACACCCTCATACATATATAGAGAGTACCTAGTCATATTTGACTGCTCATCCAAGAGCCAAAACTACTGGTTTCGGGTTAGTCCCGGAACAAGAGATGTACGTATTTATTAGTTCTTTGATCCCACATTAACTTGTTATAACATTTCCCACAAAATAGTATGCTGAATATATTTACCCGAATCTAACAGTTGTATGACAACATACGAATTGACAGGTCTAAGTTTAAATTTTTGCTGGCAAATGTTTGTAGACCTAGTTATATGTTATATAAGCAAACAGAAATCAAATGCGATATCAATATATAAGCACCCACCTACATACATATAGTTAGAGTAGATGTTTTCGACTGCTTATCTCGTACCGCACAATGCTATTTTTGCAATTCTTAGGTAAAAAGCCCTTACCTGGTAATATTCCGCGAACGAACGGCGTAGGCATACGCACACCACGCATATATTTGGAAAGTGCTTGTCTATGTTTTTGCAATGGCAACACCTTCAAGGCGTCACTTTGAGTGTTCCCATAATATAAACATAGAGCCGTTTTTATCCGAAAAAAAAAAGCTTAAAAGAAGAGTTATGTATTTGATTGAACCCCATTTATATTATACATAGTACCGAACTACCGACCGACCGACACTTCTTCGTAACTAAACTACGTACTTAGGTTACTACCTATTTATATATAGGAGCTACTACCTAAGTAAAAATACAAAAAAGTTTCAACATTGACTTTGTGCGTTTAAACAACACAAACTCCTATTAAAATCTGTATTTAATGTAAGTAAGTACTACAAAATACAATTTACAATGCTCTACCGATTTTAAAAACAATTATGTTTCTGTCAAGTTTAATTATACAATATATGTATAACAAAAACCCTGTACGATCCTTGTAAGAGCAACTCCGACCGTCAATACGAACAACTTTTCCTATGGGACCAATGTTTGAAACTCGAAAAAAAATCGTTTTAAAATGTTTTATGTCACAATTCATCCACGATATTTTGATGTATTTTATTTTTTTCGTTCAATGCTCTGTAAAAGCCACAAAAGATTATTAGTGTTATTAGAGTTTAGTCTTTTTCATTGTTGTAGTGTGATAAAACACAATTAGTAGTTTGTGTCATCTCCATCCAAGCAATCTTATTATTTTAAGAAATTAAATATTTCCGCGTCAAAACTCAAAGTGCATAAATCCTTTGATGTATCGCCACCCGCGCGATAACTACACGAAGTCCGAATATTCGGGACGATACCCGATAACGGCCGGTCACATTAGCGTGTATCGTGTAAAAGCACGAAGCTTCGTGACGATAGGCGCAGGTCCGGCCCAAGCATTAAGGATATGGTTTAATTTAGCTCGCATCAAAAATCGACACCTCCTCGTTTAGATACCTAGAATTTCAGTTGCAAGCCAATTTGATCCATAATACTCTAGACAAACGGTTCATAATAGGTAGGTACCTACAAAAACCCGATTGAGTAAGCAGTGTGCTAGGGTTGACTGTTATAAGTTTATACTACTATCGCCATCTAGCGCAGCGCACCGCACCCGTGTCGCAAAACGCAGCGATGCAATGCAAGACACCGCGCCGTCTCGTCAGAATTTACGAATGATAATTACTCGTAAGAGCTAGCAGCAGTTGGTCTAAGGAAAGTTACTTTAAACTTCAACTTTATAAATGTTTAGATTCAATACAGTGTAATGTATTTTTTATTTCGTAAATTTTGTAACCACTCAAAACCATAGTACCTAAATAGATAAATACTTACTGCAATAAGATATGCACAAAGGGTTCAAACATACATTAATCGATAAACATAAGCCTCCTTCTGACGCAGTCAGGTAAAAATACGGTTCCAAGTCTAGCATACGTCCGTCCGTTTTTACCCGACTACGGCAAACCCGAGGAAGGGTAATGATTTTAGCAGTCTATGTATGTATCTATGTGGCTATTTATGTCTGTTCTACCATAGCTATTTATTCCTACAGGATGAAGTACATTATTTCTCTGACCATAATTATTATGCTAGCAACATAAATAAAATAATTGATCGTCAATCTCAAACATAAGAAAACTTTTTAATTTTCGTCCGTAAAAGTCGTATATTCACCTACCTAGTTAATGGTGATTTTTTTCATCATAAATAAATATTAACGTACCTACATATAGTTATATACGAGTATGTATCGTGTATAAATCATTTTTAGTAATGATAAACACATATACTTTAGTATACCTATCATACGATAATTCATAATATACTAATATGTCCTTAGGAAGCTTAAAAGTTAAATTTGGATCGCAATCCAAATAATGCACCGTTTTTTTTTCTTTTTCATTCCATGACGACGAAGTTGGTGAACAGTAAACGAACCGCGCGTGCGTCACTGCTCACTGCTTGTTAGCGAGAATAGCGAGTCGTCCTTGCTGAATTTCCCCCTTCGTAGCGGTCGCAATGCGTAAGTATATTTTCGATACCTATACGCGGAGTGAGTCAAAAATCGGTATTGATTTTTGAAGGGCCGCAAGCTGTGACCAAAATGTCATTTTCCAATGGAAAATCGGCCATTTCGGTGACAATAGTCACTCGGTGAGATTAAAAATCTGGCCCCTGGACTCATGATGGAGCAGGAAAGAGAAATGAGACGCGACGCGGTAAATTTAAATTTTATCTTGTTATAAATGCAAAAAAAATACAATAAACGAAAGGAAACACATAAGTTTAAATATTAACTCTTCTAACTTTTTTTGATACAAAATCGTTTAAAACATCTCTGAAGTTAACCTTTTTCAATACATCATTTTTAATCGCCACTATCGACAATGCATTTAAACGGTTCTGTGATATTGTTGAATGAAGATTTTTTATTAATTTTAATTTTGAAAAATTTCGTTCACCCTTGGCGTTTGATATTATCAGACTTCTATATATTTGCAATGCTATCATTACTTTTGGGAAAGTTGATTGGTATGGAAGTGCCAAGTGGGCGTGGCGCGCGCCGCGCGCGTGTCATAATCCGGTAAAACTACACAAGATCGACCGACTCAGTACATCAGTCGTATTCTAGCTACGTGTTGAGATCGTTTTGTCCGCCCGACCAACAATTTTTTCGCTAAATATGCCGTGTTGTAGTGTTTTAGTATGTAAAAATAGCAGTAAGAACTAAAATAAAAGCAATGCAGGTGTTTCTTTTCATTATTAAGTACGAAAGCATGCATTTTCTTTAAGAAATGTACGAAAATCATTCTGGTACGATCATATTAAACTAGGTAGTTCTAGAAAGTTCGTCCCGTAAGTTGTCGCTACTCGATTAGTGATGTACAGATTTTGTTATTCGATTAGTGATGTACAAATTTTGCCGATGAAATCTCGCTACTCGATTAGTAATGTAGTCGAGTCGGATGCGGATTTTGTCGATAAAATAAATCAAAATTTCAGGTATAATTTTAATAGAATAATGAACAGGGAACAGGGAATATGGAGAAGGAGAGCCCTATAAGAACCATTTTCGACATAGACATGGCTGACAAAGATAAATAGAGACTGATCGATCAATGCGCAGCTGAAACCGCAGGGTCTAGAGTCTAGAGACTCCAAATTTGGCACATAGGTTTTTATGAGGTCAAGGAGTACACTAAGAAAGGATTTTTCAAAACTCACCCCCAAAAGGGGGTCAAACGGGGGTCCAAAGTTTGTATGGAGTGACAAGATTAGTAAGACTATTTTATTCGAAACTTCGCAGGAGTACTCCTGACGGTAAATGAGTAAGTATGTGTTTCTGAGAAACAAGTCGAATGATATCGATACTGTTAATCAATATTAATTAATGTGGACATCACTATTCGAGTAGCGCACCTGTCGGAAAGTAGCTTCTCGACAAATAGATGGCGCAATTATTAGACTTTTCAATTTGAGTTAGACAGTAAATAGCAAAACGTCGTAAGTACTTTTTGAACCGTAGCAAAATTAACCTTATGCTTGAGACTTCATGTCGTTTTTAAAATGTAGGATCTATTGACTTAGGCCAATATTGAAATAAATATATTCGACGAATCAAACGAATTTTTCGTATGTGTGCAATACGTGATAATTGGTTTATTTGTTTGAGTTTGGCGACACTGGTTTCTTAACTAATTTAGGCCCAAGGCACTTCCACCTATGTCTCTGTTCCGTGATTGTACCATATTATCAAAAATAAATTTAAACGATTTCTCGGCAGGTACAATGTTATTTTATTTTTTCTTGGTAAGTGCACGCACGGGGCCCCTAGTCGATGCGGGGCACCTAGGCAGTTGCCTTGTTCGCCTTATGAATAACCCGACCCTGTTTAAATAGATATTCTTTAATCAAAGAATTTGTTGTTGTTTGGTTGCACAGCACAGTTGCTTACATTGTACATTTAGTAAATGCCTCTAGAGATTGTATTTGAAGGAGTAAACAGATTTTTCCGGGAAAAGTATCCTATGTATGAAGGTACGAAATTATATTCATGCCACAAATACTCCGTTCGTGCGTTTTGGCTTGAAAACGGTACAAACATCCATACATAATTACCAGTAGCAGGCCTGTATCATTTACCGTTTAGGTATCGAAAATATACCTACATTATTACTATGCGCGCGGCGACCACTTTGAAGGGAAAATTCAGTTACATGAATCGTTTGTCCAGAGTAATACGAACGAAATTGGCTTGCAATGGATGTCTAGGTATCTAAAAGAAGTGTTGAGGACTTTTGGCGCGAGCTAAATTAAACCATAGCGCTAACCACATTGAGTAGATATTTCTTTGATTTTCTTTTCTAATAAAGACTTCTGTACGTGAGTACTAGAACTTATTCTGTGCCAGTAGCGTGCATTTTATACAGACAGATAGAATTTGTCTCCTGTGCCACCCTAATATAAAGTCGGATACTAGGGAGAAAATTATTTTGCTCGATATGCAGCCATTCTCGTAATTTAGTTAAGATTAGTGCCTACCTTGTGTAAAAAATGTTTGTGTACATCACTGATAGTTACATCCTTACTTACTTATAAACGTTTGCATCAGAAACTTAACAAAGATCACGACGACACTACTAGCTTTTTCTCGACACTGCGTTAGCCTAGTCTGTTTAAAGGTAAGTACTCTACTTCGTGTAAAGTACTTAAACTACATATTTGCATGCAAAAAAAAAATGCAAAAAACATCGTTTTGACGGAAAGGATTGACAAACACACTTACTCAATATTGTTTATTATATGTACGTACCTAGACTTTTTAGGGTTCCGTACCCAAAGCATACCAACAGAACCCTATTACTGAGACTCAGGTCCGTCTGTCACGAGGCTCTATCTCTTGAACCGTAATATATTATATAATACTGTGGGCGCAATTACAACAAATACTTACAAACATGCCTACAAGTTTATTTGCTAGGCAAATTAAAATAACCCGGACTTTCAAGAACGCCATCTAGATATAAGTAGCGGAACTACATATTCAAATTATTTTTGCCAAGTAAAACCCTGACTTTCAAGCGTATTTTTCGTTAAACATAGCTAAGAACCACTTCAAGGTAACTTGCTTGAATAAAACCACATCGAAATCGGTTCATCCGTTCGAGAGCTACGATGCCACAGACATACAAACATTAGAGTTAAACTTATAACACCACTCTTTTTTGTCGGGCGTTAATAATAAAATAAAGTTAAAAATTAAAAAATTAAAATTGGTTGTCGTCTTACAAGAAACGTGTTATAATGTTATACAAGAACTGTTTCTAAAGCATTATGGAAGTACACAAGCCTTCATGTACGAGTCCGACTCGCACTTGGCCGGTTTTGAATGTGATCTCACTCATTTTGGAAACTTTGCACTAATTTATTAAATACTTATTAGCTTATTACCTACATCCTACATGTAGTTGTTTCGTGTTGATCTCTATATATATGAAGGACTCTTTTATACAAACCCGTTATGCAAATGAGCTACCAGAATGAAAATATCAATATAGCATCGGAAACATTCCGCATTGCCTGTTATAAATTAATTTTGAAAAATCTAGTATTACCTGTTTTATACTACCTACCGATTAAGTTAAGCTCTACATTTGATGAATGAAGTAAATCCACAGATCTAAATAAAACAGACTGAATTGTTTTGTCCGCGGCGTTGCCCGCATGAGTCGTGAACCCGTGCGTTTTGATGCACGAAGGAGCCCAAGATAAATTGCCACTAAAGAGTGAAGTGACATGATGGAAAACAATACTTACCTAAAACATCAATGATTTCGTTATCAGGACTTTCAAAATAATTTAAACTCTTTAACGGTGTCTTACTAGGAATAATTGTATTAAAAGTAAAATGAATTTTATTTTTCTTGATATAAGACTAGTACTTACTCGTACTTAACGATTTTTTAGATTAAATTTAAAGTAGGTATTTCACTTTTCACACTTTTCTTTTTTATTTGTAAATATGTAATAATTTACATTTACAAATAAAAAAGAAAAGTTTAAATAGATAGGATAGGATAATTCCTATCTTAGCTATTTAAATAAAAAAGTACTTGAGTAACTATCCGGAAATACACAATCTCATGTTAGAGTCACACAGACAGACTACTTAAACAATTACATTATCATTAGTACGAATTTGTTATGTTATGTTAATTCTTTATTGTAAAAAAAGGACACAAAACAAATACAAAAGAATACAATACAAAGGCGGACTTATCCTTTTAATGGATCTCTTGCAGTCAACCCAAAACCAGAGGAATTTGTTGCCGAACAGCGCTATATGACATACGAAAATAACTGAGTAAGCAATTAAAGTACAAAGTGTAAGAGCCACCAGCTTCCAGTTCCACACAGTAACTTTTTGTATATTATAGGCCCGAGTTGCGAAAGAAAAGTATGTTGTATAAGTAAATAGCTACACCCCGCGGTGTTACTCGTGGAAAAAGTAGCCTATGTGTTAATCCGGGGTGTGAGCTACATGCATACCAAATTTTATCAAAATTGTTCCAGCCGTTTGCGCGTGAAGAAGTAACAAACATACACACACACTCACAAACTTCTGCCTTTATATTATTAGTGAGATGTGATTAATCAAACTCAACATTTTAACCCTGTTTACCGCACAGGCGTTATTCCGTTGATGTAGAGTCGCTTATAAGATAAGAGACCCACGAGATTAGATCTCATAAAATCGTTTAGAGTAGGTGCTTAGTGGTCATCGTATTGCACCAACTTCAGTTCCAATGAAATCAGCTAAAATACAGGATGTGAGCATCATAAATATGCAATGACTGGACGCCAAATTTTGTATCGATCTGTTTACCACGATTCGGTCTGACTCATTTTTTACCTATATTATAATCCTCAGGCTGCGACGTGCGACCCAAACAATACAAAAAACATCTACCTGCTAATGGGTGGGGGTCAGATTTGGGCACAATAAGGATAGTGAGCGACTGATCTACAACGATTATCCGCCTTCCGAAAAAGGATCACAGAGTACTTTGTATTCATCCAGTAGATCCAGTGAAAAATGTCGAGTGCCGGCAGTAGACGCGTCGATCAATATTTTGTTAAAAGGAATACGGAAGCGTGCATCCTAGCATACCGCTCAAATTTGAATCTCAGCTCGAAGTGTACCGCGAGCATTGCGACCGCCCCGCGTGCTACTCACTCACTACTCACAGAAATCTCAAACAAAAAACTTAACTAAACTCGAGAGGGCTACGTGGATTACTGTGATTCATTCGGGTGAGCCCCAAAAGGGGAGTTTGTCCATTTTTATATTTACATCCTGTCCCTCGCGGCATGCGCGGCGCCTCCTTGCCAGTCTCGCTACTACAGTTTCACGCACGAACACCAGTGCAATGAAAGTGATGTAAATAATACTCCTACCATAATATTTACTCACTGATTTATATTTTCAAAACTTCGATAGATGGTATCAGTGAAGTGTATGTGAATTTGCCAAGAAAAATGTGTGTTTTAAGTGAAAAAAAGCTAAGAAAGTGTCCGTGAGTCTGAATTGCTTCGCTTCGATCCGAGACCGAGGAAATGCCGCCCGTTATTCTGTACCTATTTCAGGAAGCGTTTCAGCAAGAAACTTTTCGTTCACATAACTCACGCTAGAGGTCAGTATTTACTGAAACACTGATAAAAAAATTAATTGTTACCGGAGTTATTTGTTATTTTATTATCGTATCTACTTACATGTTCGTATAGTTATGAATGTGTAGCTAAGGTTCAAGCACCGACCGCTCTTCCCTTTAGCATCCCTTCTCCGCCCTTTACGCATGATCGACCGAGAGTTTTGGGGTTCACTGTGTAGGGTGTAGGGTGCGGGTATTATGCACGCTTACCTATACACGTACAGGGGTACATTATCTCGATGTAAAGCTACGTACTACAATCACAGAGCGGTCGACGTACTATTGCTATACAAAGGTAGAGACTTGGTAGAGCATACGTAGTTCGGCATACTTATCCTGTATACATACAAAAATGATCAATAAAATATTATTTTACTAAAGTAAGTATTTAATTAACCTGTAAAACCTATTTGACTATTTTTAAAAATATAAAGCGTGTATACAAAAATAAAAACATCGTTTACTTTAAAACTTGTGTAGAGTGGTAGTAATAAACATTCTACTCCCGCGACTGATAGTAAAAGGTGTTTGTAAACAAAATATAGGTAGGTAGTAGTAGGTAACTACCTTTTTGAAAAAGTAGTACTTCGGTACCTACCTAATTACTTTATAAAAATAGTTACGTAAAATGGTATTTTGTATCTGGAATGGCGATCCCATCTAATAAATCGTAAATATGCTCTACTATGTATACATATTCTTTAAAAAAGTCTAAGTTTGCATTATGAACTTTACTATAATAAGCTTCAATAGCATAATAATTGCCATATCATTGGCATTCTTCTTTCCGCTATCGTTTGCGCAGATTTACTGGGATATAAATTGTGTAAGTATGTAGCGTATCTACATTTTTATTGATAGAGGGACAATGCGACTGAGTGATGCGTCTATAGATAGATTAGAGTGAGAATGCGAACAAGAAGTAGTAGCGAGCGACATGTTTGTTTTCATACCGGTCCGAATTAACGTCGCGATTGGTTCAAAATCCATAACTGGCCTCCGAGAGCCAGGTGTCGTTCACACCGCGGCCTCGCGCCTCGCTCGTCTCGTTAATCACTCGTGTTCGCTATTGTAAAGCGCGGCGTACAGCCATCTTTGTCAAATTACGGGCGATTCAATTACAATAATTCGGTTTGTTTGTGGTAATCAAATGGAACAAAACGCGGTGCTACCGACGCGTCGTTTGGTAGAGTCGTGTACATTTCTACATTCTCTTTTGTTTCAATACTAGATTGTAAGCTTGTTTGGTTGAATGGAAGCGTTACGATATCGGCGTTAACAACCAGACAACCATTATAATGATGGATGATGTCGTTTTGTGCAAAAAGAGTGTAAATCGATCATTTCAGTAAATAATGTGAAGGGTGCCGTTTATATTTGTGTTCGGGTGTGTAAGTGATGAAAACTGCGTCGTAATTTAGTTGTACACATTGCATAAATGAGTGAAATGGCGATGCGGAGCGCGCGGGCCGGAGCATGCGCGCCAGTTTCCTTGCAATCGCTGGGAACGCACTGAGTGTCCTACGTTTACCTGCAAATCAAAATGGGAAGGTCCAGATTCCCTGGCAAACCGCTAAAATTCCAGAACAGAAAACGTATTAGTGTTTTATCGGGCGCTGTTTACCATGAAACTGCTCCAGAGAATCATCCGCCCGCTCGTGGCGCGACGGCCAATGATTTTGCTGGGGAGAAAGAGGTAAAGCTTGTTTCCTTTATTTCAAGGCGTTTGCCTAAATTATTTCATTGTAAACATCGATAATGCGGAAATGTAATGTTTACGTAATAACTATTAGAAGCATAAAACATACGAACGTCAATTCCATTTAGCAGAAAAGCGTCAAGTACGTTTTACATGTACTTTGACATTTCACTAATCAACAATATTATAGCTATCTTTCCAAGATGGGCACTCAATTTAGGTATAATTCGTGATTAAAAGCGTGGGACACTCTGATTTTATTTACTATTTAGCCTGAAAAGCATAAAAACACGAATCATTATAGAGCATAACCTATCTTTACTATCTATGTATTGACATCACTAACATTTCATTGTTCTTGTCTTGTAAAGTGAGATCTCTACAATTTGTACATGAATGGAGGTGAAATCAAACTGAAAGTTAACTCTAAAACATTAATACACATTATTGTTAAAACATTCTCTGACATTTAATACCAGTATTGTTTACTGTCCTTGGGAGTTTTATTAGCTTGTGACAGTGTCTTGTCTTTCCTATAAATCTATTTGATTGGCAAGTAATATAATACTTAGTACTGCTTGATCCTACTGATAATATACTTTATAAATTATATAAATTGAATATTAGTTTTGTGTTAATTGATGATAATGTATTATGGAACTTGATACTTCAGTAGATTTCTATCTATAAGTTCATATTTTGTACACTACAATTTAGTATTATCGCAATATTAAAGATTTACTTGTAAGTTATTAAGTGTACATTATCTTATCACTGAATAAAGATTTTTCTATTCTATTCTTTTCTAAAAATGAACTATTCAAAATTGACTACAAGGAATGCACTATTCGTAAGAACTGTAAGATGGTTATATTGTAAAGATTGAGAAAATATAGAATTTTACTCACAAAGTGTAGTCAGAAAACGCCCATAAGTTTAGATCATATAAGACGATCATCCTCAAGGCGAGTGTTAGGAGGAGTGGTGCAGTCGGTGACATGCGAGGCTACGCTCAGTGCTTTGAGGTCAGTGAAACCGTTGGGTCGCTGCTCCTCCTAACTCTCGCCCTGAGGATGATCGTCTAAACCGATCGAAGTAAGTCAGCCCTACTACACTATGTGAGTAAAACCATGTTAAAATATTTAGTTATGTTATCTCACATTAGTATTAATAATAATAAGAAGTCCATTTAGAATTCAAAACTTTTCTAACACAGAAATAAGGAATGTGGTTTATAAGTACCAGCCTTTCTTAACTAAGCAATAAAAAATGAAGTTAACACATTTGATAATCAGAAAACACATACAATAATCAAGTGTTACTTAAAGTGATTGCTTGTTTAACAAATGTTGATTTTAGACAATGTTTCTAATTTTTGTTTTTGGGTCTAAGTGGGTGTCGCTGTTGGCCACACTCACACAGTGAATAGTTTCACAAAACCTTTACTTAGTCCCCATTTATTTAAATGTCTCATACAAATGGATTAATCGTATTGTTGTATTTACTTACAAACATTACATAATGTCTCTATCTAATTCCAACCTTGCTATATATGGGGTTTGAGTACTACACACCTTGGCTCTAACCACTTTTATGGGACCAAGGTAAGTGATCCTTAAAATATTATTAAAATTATCTAAGTTTATTTCGTGTGTGTATGTGGCCTACACTGGTGTCAGATTTTTCAAGCTGAGTAAAGGCATTTGAAATAGCTTAGCGACTGCCATATAATGAAGACAGCCGGGACCAATGGCTTATATGTGCCTTCCGAAGCACAGAGGCGCTCAAGAAAATTATATGCCACTTGTGGTCAACCATACAAGTGCAGACTATGTCCGGGATTGCTTTACTTTTGAAAGTGCTAGAAATGTGCACTCACGCTGGGTTAGTGGCCCAGCGTGAGTGCATGATCATCAAATTATCTAAGTGACAGGGCGACACTAAGATTTCAATAATTGTTCTAGGAGGAAGAAAAGAAAGAAAATAATAATGAGAATGAGACTAATAACATCAGTGAGAACAAAGTGAGTGAAAGTACAGCGCCTCCAACACAGGACAGTGAAGACAAAGATTCCACATCACCAGTGCGCACAAGATCACAGAACAAAATGGAGCCTGCCAAGGGAGACAAATCCAAACCTAAAGTTAAAAAGACAGTCACATTTGGCACTGTCGAAAGTTGTGAAGACATCTTCCTACCATTGAAGAAAATTCCAAAACATCATGCACCTCTTGTGCCCATCATCAAAAAGAAATCAGCTTTAAAACCAATGGAATACTCCAGCATCCTCAAGCCTGCTAAGCTGACAGACTTGAGCTCTAAATCCTCACTAGAAAACCAAGAAGGATATTTAAGAAAGAATTTGAATCCATTATCAAAACCTATGAACAAATTTTCACAGTTTAGCGAAAGCCGATGCATGTCACCTCCTCCCAGAAACACATCACCAGATGATAAAGAAAGTGGGTCATCTAAGTTTGTCTTACCAGCTAGAAGCAGCCACTCATCAAGGGTCATCAAACCTAACAAGAGATTTATTGATGGAGAAGAACAAACAATCATCACAAGTAGCATATCATCTGGGAAGGTACTAAAGAAGCCCAAATTGAAGAGATTAGTATTTAACAACTTACATGATGATGACACACCAGAAGATGAGCCAGATAAACCTAATCAACAATCCATAAAGTCATCAAATCTCTTCAAAGATAAAACAACTAATTCATTCTCAGCTCTCAGCACTGGTCCTAGAAAACCCGTGCATGATCTGTTCTCTTATGAAAAGGAACCTGAGTATTCTCAGGATGAAAATTCCAATTTGGAAGGTTTAGAGAAGTTGAAAACATCAGATAGTAATAAAGAAGAAAGAACAGGGCATGCAATGAGGAAGCTTATGGACATATCAGATGCTAGTAGTTCAAGTAGCACAAGTAGTGGCTCAGAGTCTGAGGAAAGTTGGGAAAGTGAAAGTCCTGGTGGGAGTGGGGATGAGGAAGAGAAGCCATTGCCACCCAGTCCAGAGAAGGAGAAGACGATGGCTTCCCAGCTGCTTAGGGGCAAAGTCATCATTAGAGAAGCTAGGCTGCAGCTGAACCCTCCAGCACAATCTACATCCGTGGATGGTGGTGGACCATTCTCATCTGCACCAACAAGCTCATGTAAGTGGTATTTTGATTGCACTACATACATACTTATAATAAAACATAACTGTTGATACATTAAAGGCACAGAAATATTTTTTAAATTTTTTGTCCCAGGCAACCAAAAAATAGATGTATTGACAAAAGACGATCAGATCAAAGATCAGAATGATCGAGATGAATCATGTAAGAGCAAACTCTATTTCGCAAAATGTCTATATGTCGTAATTTTTATTTACATTTAATTGATATTGATTCCTTATTGCATGTAATAAAATAAAGTTATTTCTCTTGAAAAAATTGTCCATGTATAGATTATATAAATTTTCATTTTAATTTAGTTTAATAAAAATGTTTTGTAGATTTTTGGGCTTGTCTTTTGTTTTGCTCTCTGAATGTACTTCAATGTTATAGTTATTTTTTTTAAATATAGGTGCAAGTGGTTATATTCTCTTTGTATAGATGTTTATTTTATTTGCCAAAAACATTGCTGTTTTAATTTATTGACATATTTTCAGCTCCCAACCCACCAACAACAGTGACTTGTGGTGTCTGTGGCGCAGTACGCTTCTACAGGTTTGTGAAGCAAGCCAGGAAGTTTGGGATTTACTCTTGCGAGTCCTGCCGAAAGTTCATATCAAAGATGTTGAAGAAGGAGAAGATGTGCCAGAGAACTGGTCCAATAGTCATGCAGTGCTTGAAGGGAGAAGGTTTGTATGTTTTTTTTTTTCAAGCTTTTATTCTATGTCTATTAAGAGGCTTTAGATGGTTGAAGTTTATGAAAAACACTAGTGTGTAATTTAAACATGCTTTGTTAGGCTCGTCTGATAAAAACTTGCTTTAATTTCTAGGTAATTGTCATGTGCCACCCATAGTCCGTTCGCAGCAATGGAAGCTAGTGCGATGTACTAACAAGGCCCGTTGTCCAGCTTGTTGGCTCAAGATGTGCCTAAAAGCATTCCAGGTGCCGCCCAACATTAAAGCAGGTCTCACTGCCATGTTACCACCTTTCATGAGATCTGGTGTGAAGTCAGCAGGCCCACTAACTCAAGTAAACCCATTGAGAATTGGTACAAGCAACAATGCTACAGCATTTGCGTTGGGTAGCTCTGAAAGTGAGAACAAACTCTTTGCGCCTTTGAAATCTTCAAAGAAGACCACAGAAAATGTAGAAAAGGCTGAGGTAATTGTTTCTTCATGTTATTAATTTATTCGATTAAGTTCTTCTATTACCCAGGCAGACAAAAGACATGTTTAGCACTGGATATTTTGGTCATGATTACATTATCAATAACTAGCTAATTAAAAATTCTAGTCTAACAGTTGATGTTACAGTTTAACTAGCTTTTTATTATTTCGTATTTACGTAGGTATCATGTATAAAGTATAAAATTGTCTAATCGTTTTTTTTTTTAAATTAGGAGAAGCCCCAGAAGGATATATCGGCATCAGCGGAGACTAAAAAAGACTTAAGTGCAAATAGGAAGCGCCGCATAACAAGGACCAAAGTTAGAAAGAAAGACAAGAACGAATCTAAACAAACTGAGGATCCTAAACGACAGAAGGTAGAACTGAAGGGACCGAGAGTGAAACACGTTTGCCGCAGCGCATCAATAGTGTTAGGGCAACCTATAGCTACATTCCCAACTCAGGAAGAAAAAGACAAGGAAAAGGTTGCAGAAGAAGATCAAATGTCCATCATGGATAAAGATACAACCACTCCTGACTTGTCAAGCTGTGAATCTGAGCCTGATACTGAAAACAAGGTGCCATTGGCTACTCTTGTGGCTCCAGAAACAACTAAAGAGACTGAAGTGGAAATTCAAGCTGAAAACAAGAAGAGAAGGGTGGAGGTTGCTACTAAAGCACAGAAGTCCGAGTCCAGTGAAGATGAAACTATAATGGACCTTGTGCCTAAGAAGACTACAACTCTGAAACCACTGACAAATATTACCAATGTAAGTTTACTATCTAAACAATGCAAAAAAGATCTGCATTGTTTAGATTCGCCTTCAATTCGATATTATATAGATCGTTTTTTGGTTTTAAAGCTTCCAGTAATTCTGATGTCCTCATTCACTGGTGATTATAATGTGTGGTTATTATTTACACAAATTCGTATTTTTTTTCAGGTACGAGGCCGTTCACAAAAATGTGGACAGAATCGCTCAGAGTTGATCTGTGTGGACTTCTGGGAGAGTTACGATCCTGATGAAGTGTGCAGTTCAGGCTTTGGACTGATCGGCACCGCTTCATTCACTGTCGCCAGGCTCTGTTTCCTGTGTGGAAGTGCTGGGAAAGAAAAGGTAAAACCATAGTTTTATTTTCATTTCTGTTCTGATAAATTATTTCATTCCACTCTATAATTTAATTCATAAACTAAAGATGTTAAATACAAACTGGACAGATCTTAACATGCCAAACAAGAAGAGTATTTCTCACTAATGTGTTAGACTCTCACGTGCGTCAGACTGTTAGTACTATACATCTGGCCTATAGTCACTCGACATATGCTAGCTAGGGTATGGCTAGGGTTAGGGTATTACATTAGTACTCCCATATTTCATAGTGACTGACGCGTCCGTGGGTGTCAGTTTACTAAGAGCAAAGAATAAGTACTAGTACTCACGTACAGAAGTCTTACTCAGAAAAGCAATATCTACTTAATGTGGTTAGCGCTATGGTTTAATTTAGCTTGAGTCAGAACTCCTGACCTCTTCGTTCAGACACCTAGACATCCATTGCAAGCCAATTTCATCCTTATTACTCTGGACAAACGATTCATGTAACTGATTTTTCGCCTCCGGAGTGGTCGCCGCGCGCATAGCAATATTTATTACGGGGTTTCCTGGACGAAATTAAAAGCTGTAATAATAGTACACAATTTTTATTATAACTACTTATACTAACTAACTAATTTAGCCTAAACCTAATCCTAATTAAATCGGGCGCCAGGAGAGTTTTTTCTTTTGTTGACGGAACCCTTCCAAAACCTGCCATGGCTAACTGTTCCTCAGTTAATAAATGATTTATTGTTATTTTGATCCTCCATCAAAGGGCATTACCACAGGCTAAAACAATGACATTTGTGGTTACATACTGTTCCATGACCTAATTTAGAACATCCAACTTCCAATTCATTGTGACCTTGAGAACAGCAGTAACTTACCCCTTATCTGCTCACCACACACAAAATACTATTTAAATTAATCTCAGATCAATATTACTATGATAAGTACTGACTGAATTTCTTTGTTTCGGGAATATTTCGATAAAATTTACTTTCTTTGTGGAACACAATTCACGCCACACCCGAAGGTCCGGCTGATTTTTTTTCCCACCCGGTGGTTTTCTTTATTCTCTTACCCTCAATAACTATTATAAATTTCAGATTTAGTTTTGGCGCCATATTTGAATAGTACTCCATTATATGATCACAGGCCTGCCATGAGTAATCAATCTATCAAAGAAAACATTTCAACAGATGGTTGCCTGCTGGAGCTGCTGCGAGTGGTACCACGTATGGTGCGCAGAGGAGGCCGGTGGCGGGCGCGGCTGGACATGCGCGCGTTGCGTGCTGTGCGCGGCGTGTTCGCGACCCTCCGCCAGGCGCAGCTGCCGCAGCTGCGCGAGGCACTTTCACGCCTCCTGCCTACCGGCTGCGCCGCCTGATCACCGCAGCGACTGGCCACAGGTGGACTTTCTATTGCATTATTTACATATAATAAACCAGTAAAAAAACGTGTAGAAACATAGACAAAAAAAAATTGGGACTGTGGAGACAGTTGCCGCAGCTGTGCGAGGTACATCCACGCCTCCTGCTTACCGACTGCGCTGCCTGATCACCGCAGTAACCGGCCACTGGTGGACTTTGTATTACATTATTTACATATAACTTGTAAAAACCAAAAAAAATTGGGGCTATGGAGACAGCTGCCGCAGCTGCGCGAGGCACTTCCAAGCCTCTTGCCTCCCAGTTGTGCCTCCTGATCACCGCAGCGATGCCACGGGTGGACTTTCTATATATTTTATAATTACATGTTTGCTGTTTCTAATCGCTGGAATAAGTAGTTTGAGTTCGCCGCCGTGTGTACTTATACCAGTATTTGCTTAGAACACGAGATCGATAGCCTTATTTCATGGATATTGCTGGGAACGAAATATTGATGCCTACCGACTGCGCCATCTGATCAACTAAGTAAAAACTGAACTTTTGAACAGGACGGAATACATAGCGCGTACTCAATGAACCTACGTTGTATATAGCCTATTTTTTATCATTTATTTACAAGAAATAAAGTCCTTACGTAGATTGTTAGAATATGTTTAAGATATTATGTATATAGGCTTGTTATGGAAGATAAAGATTATTTTGTTTTTGTCTTTTACTGTTAGTTACCTTAGATCCAAGATAGGATAACTAGATACATTATAAGTGGGTACTACATAAGTACATACCCTATAATACACACACACACACACAAGTAGGTACATTATTTTAGAAACTAGTCAATGACACTTCTGTTAGAGTATATAAAGAATACATGGATCTATTCCAAGTATTTAAAGCGATCCCCGGTGGCGGGGTGTGGGGCGCTATGCGTAAGTTTGGCGTATTTATACAAGAGCGTTTTCCGCGGCTTTTCCTCGGAAAATAGGAGTCTTGGCATTAGAACAAATAAAGAAATGGATAAAGGATAACATAAACTATACGCTGGTATAAGTTTGCAAGCTTGCAGGGAAGAGGAAGGCAGGGCATACGCCCGCGCAGCTATAAATATAGCGGGGTTAGCCCGCAGAAATCGCCGCTACAGCGAGTGGGAACGAGCAACGTGCCTACCTCAAACTTAGGCGCGCCGACTACGAGCGTCGAAGTATTCGCATTATTGGACGAGGGAAGTAGGGTGCGGCTCATCGACGCACCCATAGCCGACGTGATAGAAGCGGACGGACCGAATAAAGCTATGTGGCTACAAGGAATAAACAGTAAAGTGCGACACGAAAACAGCAAGACGATTTCGGCGAAAATACGAGGTAAATACTCAGACAAGGAATACAACTTAGAAGCTGCGCGCACAGTGGAAATACTGGATTTCACACCGGACACTGTGTGCCGAGAAGACATAAGGGCCTGTGTACACTTAAGCGACATCATAGAAGAAATAACATATGAACGAGCGTCGCCGAAAATATTGCTTGGTCAAGACTCATGGAAACTCATAGCGTCACAACAACTGCGTGTAAGAAAGAAGAATCAACCCGTCGCATCATACACTTAACTCGGGTGGGTACTACATGGCTGTCAAAGCTCACACACCCGCCAGCTTAAGGAAAATGAAGAAGACAGAAAAGCTCGTAAAGCAACATTTTAAGCTCGAGTCACTTGGTATCGATTGTATCGAACCCCGTAAGCAGAAAGACGATCCAGAAGAACGTGCGCTACAAATACTGAAGAAAGAAAGCAAGCGGCTACGGACGGTAGGTTTGAAACTGCAATACTGTGGAGTGAGGAAGACGCTGTGATATCTACTCGTAACAACTATACGCGAGCGGAAAGAAGACTTCATTCTCTCGAGAAGAAACTCGACAAGGACGAGGAGTTGAAGATGAAGTACCACGAGAGGATAGAAAACTTGTTGAAGTCTCTGCCTACTCCTGTGGGAAATAGGCGTGCTATTATGTATGTATGTATGTATGTTTATATAGAAAACATTTTTTTCTCTGTATCGCCGACGTCACAGTTACGAGTTCTACCCACCGTTTTCGTACTTGTCATGCCATAGATTTGTATTTAAGACATACAAAATATAGAGAAATCGATTTCTAGACAACTTTTGGGTGAATTGCCGACGAGTTGCTGACAACTCGTTCAAGTTAATCGTATAAAAAGTTGATCAGACAAAAAAGTTGTGTGAATAACAAAAAAGACTTATGCCATTTTTTTTAAATACCTGAGATATGAAATTTTTTAAGTTTCGAGACCCCACATTTTTGCCATTTTTCAAAATTTCGATAAACTCGACAAAAAATAATCTAAATAATTACCGAATCTTCTCACAAAATTCATTGAGAATCCGTTAAGAAATGCGCCTTGAAGACGAGAACAGACAGACAGACGGACAGAAGAATTTTCGGTCAGTCGTAACTGAGACGCTTCGCTCGCTCGGTCAATTATATTTTATACTAGCTTTAACCCGCGAATTCGTACGCGTAGAAGTCGAAAATGGTCATAATAGGATTTTTTATTGTTTTTTACGTTATTAATTTTGTTATAACATATGAATTAGTTATTATGCTAAAATGTTTGAATACTTATAATATATAACAATCTATATTATAGTGTACGGATTTAATGGCCTAGCAGACCCGGCGAATTTTGTTATTTTGTTGAATAATATAATATCTCTATCTAAATATATAAAAGAAGACACCGACTGACTGACATATGAACGCACAGTTGAAACCGCTGGGTCTAGTAGAGACTCCAAATTTATATATGTATTTGTTTAAAATATAGTATCGTTGAGTTAGTATCCCATAACACAAGTCTCGAACTTACTTTGGGGCTAGCTCAATCAGTGTAATTTGTCCCCATATGTTTATTTATTTATTTATGAGGTCTAGGCGTGCACTAAGAAAGGATTTTCCAAAACTCGATATGAGTTTTGGAAAATCCTTTCTTAAAGGGGGTCCAAAGTTTGTATAGAGAACCAAGATTAGTTAAACCATTTTATTCGAAACTTCGCAGGAGTACTCCTGGTGGTAAATGAGTAAGTGTTAAGATTTTTCAAATATTTTACCACTAGTGGGATTGAATGGGGTATTGACGTGTAAAAGTGCCTGTAAAGGTCTTATTATTTCATAAAGATTTGTATTTTTATCTTGGTGACCTACTAGGTAGTAGATCTCTCTCTCTCGCTCTAGCAAATGACGGGAAAGATAAGCGAATGCGAATGCAAAAGCTAAGGCGAAGGCCAAGGCGGCGAATGCAAATGCGATTGCGATTGCGATTGCGAATGCGAATGCGAATGCGAATGCGAAGGCGAAGGCGGGTCTGCTAGGACCTTAAACCCGTACACTATAATAAAGATTGTTGGTTTGTTTGTAAAAGCTTTATTGTACACACATAAATACAATTTAAGAGAACAAGCACAGTACAAAGTCGGACTTATCCCAGATAGGGATCTCTTCCATTCAACCTTGGATTGAAAGGAATAAGATTGTTATATAAACATATAATAAAATAGTTAAAAAAGAGTGTCTGTACGTTAAATATATTTCCAAAAAAAAACGGGTATACAACGTACATATTAATTAATTTGAACAAATTTTATTATGGGACCATCCCTGAAATAGTAAAAAAATATCTGCAGCTCCATACATTTTGGCACTGTAGATATTTAATTGTGTATGGAGGTAAATATTTTTTTTTTAGTTGGTACCCCCTTACCGATACACGTTGTAGTAATAGAGTAAGAATATAAAAAAATGTCTGTCTGTTTGTACACGCCAATCTCCGAAAATACTAGACGGCTATATAGCTGTTAAGCCTGGGCAACATACAATATGTAACAAAAACCCTGTCCGATTCTTGTAGGAGCAACTCAGACCGTCAATATAAACAACTTTTCCTATGGGGCCAATGCTTGAAACTCGAAGAAAAATTCGTTCGAGTATGAAGAAAAGTTGTTCATATTGACGGTCTGAGTTGCTCCTACAGGGATCGGATAGAGTTTTGGTACATTTTGCATAGTGCATAATTGATTTTGGAAAATAGAACACCTGATGCAGAACAGGAATGGTCCAGCTAAACTATAAGAAATTAAAAAATGACACCTTAGCAAAGCCTAATAAGCATTTTTTGTTGAGGTATGAAAATCGAAAATCTGGATCACCTGATGCAGAATAAAGTTAAATTTATTTGCATAAACATGTGTTTTTTAAAAGAAATCGAAAAAAAAATCGATGATCATCTTTCTGATGTGGATATGATAGAGATCCGGTTAAAGTTGTTAGCATAACGATGTTAGGATAACATAAGCTGGGAGTTACTCTATATGGTGAAGGCGGTAACAGTTTTGGCCTCATTTTTGATATCGGCTTGCCTAAACTGGCTAAAACTTTCATTTATGTATATAGAATATGCCTTCGGGCGTATGATGTTTTAAGTATTTATTTCCTTTCCCCTTTTATCTTCGTATACGGCAGTCTTCCCTGTAACGCAGGGAAGCAGTCACTTAGATTTGTAAAGATTATTTTTGTCACGATTTCTCTTAACACTAATAGCCATGCCTACAAAGAGATCATATCTTTCACAACATTTAAAACCAGCCAAAATGTTAAGGATTATTAGGTCCCAAGAATCTAATATAGAAAGTCAGACAAGACTTGATGCTGTTCAAGAACAAGCGTGATTCTCTATCCGTGAATGTTTCCGAATCGCGAGACAATGCATGACCATCTCGATAAGAAGTGCCATTTTTGAAACGCGGACTCATCTAAACGGACGGCTTTTCCATTAATTTTCCGTTCGTTTAGTGACTTGGCATTTAAAAAATGGCACCACAGTTCTCAGCAGCGCTTTAAGTTCCTCACTGGTCTCTAGAGACCTAGACGTAGATGCGTAAACATGCTAAGAACTCGGGCGTGATTCTCCCTGTGTGTAAGTTTCTGAAACGCGAGACGACGTATGTCACTCACGATCAGCGCTCAGTCCTGCTTCGCGATCCGAAAGAGATTCCGCCGAGCGAGATGCGGCCTGTTATTCTCGAACAGCATTCACATAACCAAGAATTTTCCTGGTTTGTTATGCTATGTATTCAAATATTTTAACTAATCCATATGTTATAACAAAATTAATAACGTAAAAAGCAATTAAAAATCTTATTATTACCATTTTCGACTTCAACGCGGTTGAAGTCGCGGGTTAAAGCTAGTTATTATATATTATTGGATGCAGTAAGTTTCCCGATGACTACTTTTCCCGTCTTGCCCCTCGTCCACGTATCGCACTCGCCTAGGTAGTGGTTACCCCATTTAATCACCTTAGGGGTTGAATTTTAAAAAAATCCTGAAACAACTATTTAATCATTTACCACTGCTAGTTTCTTGCTAAGTTTCGAATAAAATAGTGAAACTAATCTTGTTTCTTCGTACAAACTTTGGACTCCCGTTTGACCCCATAAGGGGGTAATTTTTGAATAATCCTTTCTTAGTGCATCTCTAGATCTCATAAGGAACCTACGTGCCAAATTTTACTTTTCCGTCATTAGCGGCTATACAGTGGTGCGTCAGTCAGTGGGAACTTCTCCTTTTATATACCTAGTCTAGCCACAAATATATTTTAAAAAAAATCTATTGCAAATAACATTTATTACTTTTACAATACTTTAGTTTAATACACAAATATAAAATAATTTAAATTATAAAAAGCTTATTCGAAGTGGTCTCCATTGGCTGCAATACTGCACACCTTTAAATGTTGAGCCAGTTATCAATAGAAGCACGCACTCTTTCCATGGAAAATTTTTTTACTGCCAATCGTATGGATTGTTTTAGGGACTCCAAATTATCATGGCGTTTAGGGCAAGCCGCTCTCTAAAACTGACCAAAAATCATAATCCAGCGGACTAAGATCGGGACTAGACGACGGCCAGTCTTCAGCTTTGATGAAGTCGGAAACGTTCGATTCCAACCAAGACTGCGTGGACCGAGCTTTGTGACCCGGTGCCGAGTCTTGCTGGAAGGACCATTCTTGGTTATTGAACATGGTGTTGTTAAGGGGTTTAACTACCTTCTCAAGAATGGTATCTTGATACACATGTGCCGATGTTTTGATACAAGTATGGCTCAGTCACTCCTTCATAGCTAACACCCCACCAAACCATCACTGAAGTCGGTTAGTGCCCACGTTGCACTCTGTTGACTATTTAGAGGCTTTAAGCATAAATACGGTCATTTTGTTTGTTAAAATTGTAAAAAAATCTCATTCGTAAACGAAAATTTTCTGTGACTTCCCTTTGCGTACCGCTTCAGTAGTTGTTTCGATTATACCACCCTATTCTTCTTTTAAATTATCAGTTAAGAAATGACCAGTACGTCTCTTATATGCTGCAAGTCCTAAGCCATCTTTTAAAATACGCGACATGGTTCTAGGTGCTATCTTCATCTCCCGCGATAAAATCTTTTGCTTCCGGACATGATTTCTTCGAATTCTTTCCCTTATTGCTTTGACCACTTTTTTCGTACGAACACTACGTGGACGGCCAGATCTTATTTAATATAAGTATAAAAAATGTGTTAATGTGATTTTTTGGTAAAATAAAAACATATACGAATATTTTTCTTACTGAGTAAGGTTTACAAGTGCAACTTTCGTG
The DNA here is from genome assembly GCA_943193695.1 of Acrobasis suavella. Classification (NCBI taxonomy): domain Eukaryota; kingdom Metazoa; phylum Arthropoda; class Insecta; order Lepidoptera; family Pyralidae; genus Acrobasis; species Acrobasis suavella. The sequence continues at coordinate 41,907,186 of OW971928.1, forward strand.
TAGGTAGAAAAAAATCTATGTTAGTTATAATCTTATAGTCCTTTTGCTAAACACACAACATAAGTTTTTCAAATGTTTTGCCTACTTATAGTTTATTACAAAAATACGTTTCGCAAACATAAATATTCATTAAATGTTTAATGATATATGACTTTAAACTTAAGTATTCGTTCCCAATCGAGGAAGAGATTGAGGCTAAACCTCAAATCAATAAAAATTTTGAGACTGGGTTGTAAATAACATAAAAAATAAAATACGATCGACTTTACATATGAACGAGAAGCTACACCACGGAGGCGTCGAAATGGTCGTCAACGAGCTACGACAGCGAATCTGGATAGTGAAGATACGACCCACCGTGCGCGACGTGATCAAGTCATGCATACGATGTCGCATAACAAGAATGGAGCCTTCGAAACCACTAACCGGTGACCTCCCGTCTGATGAGACCTTGGCTATCCTGCTGGCTCAGGTCGAGAACACCGTCAACTCACGACCGCTAGCCGACCGACGAGCCCGAAGCACTAACGCCAAACCACATCCACCACCACCGGCACTTCGACCACGGCGAGACAGCAATGTAGGCGCGCGCAAGCCTTGGCATACGATTTCTTGGGCGATGGCTGCGCGAGTACTTGCCGCTACTCCAACACCGGCGGGAGTCGTTCAACGCCGACCAGCCTTCAAAGGTCGAAGACTTATAGTGTTGTCAAAAAAAAAGGGTCGAGTTGGTCGCCTGTTATGCGATAGTTAAAAAATTGACCCATTTACAACTTGATCCAGTATTCACACGCTTAGGTAAATCCGGTAATTCGCACTAACTTCCATGATATTATTTTCATTGCCACTAATAATATCACTACTTCCTTTTTTTATTTTGAGAAATACTCGACTACAATAATACTAATAGCGAATACGCAATGATAACTAATAAGAAATAAAGAAAGAGAAATAAATAAATAAAGATATTTTATTCAGTGCAAATTCACATTAGTTGCATTACTAAATAATTCAAAGATTTTTTAAATACGCAATATGGTATTAAGTGTTCCGAAACTGACTAATTGCTCTGGCTTGCAAAAAGTAACATGTAAAGTTAAGTGTCTCAATATTCTAAGCGTCAACATAAATTATAAGAATAAAGTTTGCAAGCTCGCAAGGAAGCGGGAGGCAGGGTATACGCCCGCGCAACTATAAATATAGTGGGGTTAGCCCGCAGAAATCAGTCCGCGGAATTTCGATACGATCGCGAGGAGCCCTAAGAAGAAAGAAGAAACCCTGAGAAGAAGCCCTGGCCTCTCACTCTCCAAGGCGTGCTGCGTTTGAACCGCCATACTGTTGTTTTATGCCGCTCGTCCCCCTCTACGAGCCACCATCCAGTACTAACACAGTCAACTGGTTGACATAGAACATCAGATCCGATGTGTGCGAAGCGGTTTACGTGTCACCTCGAAGGGCCGTCCCGCACAACTTATTTTTACTGAAGTTTTCACGATACCATTTTTTATGTACAGATATGCAGCGGGTGTCTAAAATGCAAGAGCTGCGACAGCCGCCGCGTGAACAAGTTCGTAGGCAGTCTACCTTTTTGCGGGCCGTGCTTCAAACTGCGGCAGAAGGGCAACTACTGCCCACTGTGCCAGGCCTGCTACCGAGACAATGACTTCGACAGCAAGGTGGGTTCCACTAGTTCTATCTATATCTAACTCACACAAATTTAAATATCCTTTGATGCAAATCAATACTTGTGCAATGAAATGAAATATGAAAGCTAAAGACATCTAAGCAACACTAACATATAACCATAACATAGGAAAGCGCTGGATGCAGGCCGCTACCGATCCGTCGTTTTGAAAATCCTTGGTGGAGGCCTATGTCCAGCTGTGGACTTCCTGGGGCTGATATGATGATGATATAAATTAACGACTTAACATGCTTTTTGAGTCAGACCTTACTTGAAATTGTATGATTACATGAAAGTTAATACAACACACATAAAGCTCTAAGTTATAGTGTCGCTGTGTAATGAACATATAATTTGTTATCTAGATGATGGAGTGCGGGTCGTGCCGGCGATGGGTGCACGCGAGCTGCGAGGGTCTCTCGGGCGAGGGCTACCAACTGCTTTCTGCCCTCCCTCCCTCAATAGAATATATCTGCTGCAAGTGCATGCCGAAAGACCAGCCGTGGAGAAAAATGGTCACTGACCACCTCAAGAGCCGGCTTCTACATCTTCTAAAGCTCCTTGCCAAGAACAAAAATGCTTGCGCATTACTCAAATTGACGCCACACAAGAATACTCCAGTTCCTAATAAGCCGTACCGACTTATGTCGCCACAAGCTATAAGGAAACTTCACTTTGACGACGGTGATTCTATGAAGAACACTACTGAGACGAAAGTGTACAGAAACACAGCTAGAGGACGAAGAAATAATATGAAGCCTGATGATGCTAATACATCTCAGATATGGCACTGCTCATCATTACTCAATGAAGCCATGGACAAAGATGTTCCACATCCATTACACAAAATAGTCAATCTCCAAGAGCCATTAATGCAGAACAAAGAAATATGCTTCTCAACTGGACTGTATGGCACTAAAACAGAGTTCGACACTCCTTGCGTTGAAGTACATGAGAATTTCAACTCACAAAACAAAACAGAGAAGGCTACAACTATGTTACCTACAACAGTCCACGATGATAAATATGAGGCTATATCTGATGATGATGAACCTATAAAAACCTACTCAGAAACACGAAGTGAACAAGACTTGAGTCCAGCCCTAGTTAGGCAGACAAATATGGATATTGATAACCTAAATAGACTTGTCTCACCATCTCTTCTAGACATCAAGAAAAGAGTCAACAATGATGAGTATATCTCTTTGAAAGACTTTAATCATGAGATGAAGGATGTCATTGAGAGAACATCAAGTTCTGACCTAAAAGCTATATACAAAGAGCTGTTTATGGAGACATTCCCATGGTTTGACTGCGAAAATAACTGTTTGCAGCCTAACTTGGAGGTAGAAGGTGAACAAGACGATACAGAATCTCTGAAAGATCATGATATAAGTGATAACAAAGACGAAAAATCTACAGTCGAGAAACCAATCGATCAAATTGTGCCAAAATTGGAAGTGGAAGAAAATTTTGAAGAAGAGTTACTAGATTTCTATCCAATAGTAGACTCCAGGATTTGTATCCTGTGCAAAGTTGCTGGTGATGGCTTACCGTCAATGGAAGGACGGCTATTATATTGCGGACAGAATGACTGGATCCATGCTAATTGTGCTCTGTGGTCTGCTGAAGTGTTCGAAGAAATCGATGGCTCTTTACAGAATGTGCATTCAGCAATATCTCGAGGCAAAATGATCAAGTGCGCTGCCTGTGAAATGAAGGGCGCTAGTGTCGGCTGCTGCGCAAAGAACTGCAGTGAAACTTACCATTACACATGTGCTAGAAATGAAAGTTGCGCTTTCATGGACGATAAAAGGGTATTCTGCCCAGCTCACGGGAAAGATGTGCCGAAAATGAGCTTACAAAAAGATGCTGACTTCGAATTAACGAGACCTGTGTATGTTGAACTTGACAAGAAAAAGAAAAGGTACAGTGAAATCAATAAAGTTCAATTCCTGCTTGGATCTTTGACCGTGAACACACTAGGAAAGATTGTTCCTTCGGTGTCTGATTTTGAAGATTTCCTAATGCCAGTAGACTTCTCATGTACTCGTCTATTCTGGTCTTGCAAAAAGCCATCTAAAATAGTGAGATATACAATCAAAACAAAGCTATTGCTGGCAGAACCAATGCCAGGATTTGATTTTGGAGTAAATATAACTGTTGACCATGCGATGGAAGTGCAAGTTGTTGATAGAGTAATGGCCGAGATTGGTGCTTGGCATAAGAGTCTAGAAACTGGGACTAGTAAGACTGCTTTGATGCTGAAAAATGACAAGTCACCAATTAAATTCGGGAACAATGTTACATTAGAGCATCTAGCTGTGAAACAAGTCGTGGAGTATCTACTTGACAATGTTTGCAAACAAGAACAGCAAGACGAGGAAGAACCTCAGAATACCGCAGATCTGTTCCCGCCCGAAGTAAAAGACGCCATATTTGAAGATCTCAACCATGACTTATTAGATGGTATATCCATGCAAGATATATTCCAAGACCTAAAGAATGAGTTCTACTGTGCTATGAGCCAATCAGATGATAAGAGTAATGACATTGATGAGCTGTTGAATGCTAGACTGGAATCAGGGAGACAGAATCACAATTTTAAAAGCCTAACCACTGGCCGTGGCCAACAAAGGTCCAGCAGTCTTACTTTGACTAACAAATTCGACACCAGTCTACTGTCGTCAACCATAAAGAGATGCAAAATAGGTAAAACATCAACGGTAACTGGTAAACTTAGCCCAGTGCAAAGAGTAATGCTGCTTGAAAGTGCATTAGATGCAAATAAAGATACTGAGAATACAAATATGGAAAAGAAATTAAAGAATGATGTGAGTAACAGCAGTTCTCTATGTGATGAAGCTCCGCATACTTCAGGAATGAATTACCGGCCAACATCGCCGAAACAGAAAGATGAAAGCAACGATGAAAAGGCTGATAAGTCAGAAGGGTACTGGAAGGATACTGACGTTATTGATTTTTACACTAAGATCCAGTGTAGCCCTATTTCCCAACTCGACGGGGCCGCCGATTGGTCAGGATCCGAGAGCACTTGCAGTTCACGGCCTAACAGTCCCCGAAACAATGATGATGACTTTTCGCCAATACAACAACTAGACGGTGCTGAAGACAACCATCCTGGTAGCGACAATGCACAAAGAAACCAAACCAATCAGTTCATGTACAGAGCTAGTGGGTCCGAGAGCACATACACTGTCACTATCGCTGGCAATTCTATTAGTGGCCACCCTGAACTTGTCATGAGACCATTGGATGATGTATCCGGCGCTTCGGGACAGCTGGAACAGTTAGTACGATGTGACAGATGCCAATGTACTTACAGAAATAAGGAGTCCTATGACAGACATGTTCCAACTTGTGATATGATGTCTACTAGCGAGAGCGAAAGTGAGAATCCTAAATCACCGGAAAATAGAACTTTGACAACATTACAGAATGCATTCCAAGGTGCTTTCGCTCAACCGATGATTATACACGCCGGAGTGGTCAGCGGCAGCGAGAACACTGTCAAAGCAGAAAGCATTTCAGCAAGGAGAACGTCAATCAATACTAGACAGATTACAATCAACGGTACTATCGTAGAGACCCCATCCCCTGGGCCGTCAAACGAAATGACGATGACTATCACTGAGCAAATGAAATCTGGCACTGTTATCTTCGACCAGAGTAAAACCACGAATGTTCAAGTGTCTGCTAATCAACAAGTATTGTCGTCTCCGCAAATCGTTGTTACGCCACAAATGATATTGCCGCCAAAAACCAGCACGGCCGGTGGCCAGAAGATCATGACCCCACAAATAATAACACAGCCCGGTATTTTACCATACAATATTTGCGTAAAGCAGGGTAATGGTAACAATTTACAACAAATACAAGGCAGTGATATGGCGCAGTTGCTATCGGGGGCAGGAGGCATACAAGTCATCTCCTCTAACTCTAATCAAGTATTGACTATACCGTCAAATCAAGCAGGCAATATAACACCTTTGATGCAAGGCAAAAACCAAGTTACGAATTTCCCTAACATGGCCAGCGCAACTTCGATAGCCCTACCAGTGAACTCTATTCAAGGAATGCCACATGCTTCCATTATCCAAAATATACAGCCCATGATTCGACCTCAAATTCAAGGAAACCCGACTATAGTCGTTCCGGCTATGTCAGCTCAGAGACTAACGTCACCAAATACACAAACTAAGCAACAGATTCTTATGCCGGGAAATCAAAAGTCACCTAAAAAGCAACCTACCCCGGTTCAGCCGAAACCTATATTCCAAGCGAACAGAGGCAGAGGACGGCCGATACCAAAACCGACTACAATGAAACGACATACCAAACTCGAGAAGACATTCACTACGATCAACCAATCGCCACTGGGACCTGGCAATACTGTGATCCAGTTGCAAACAAATAACCAAACTGGCCAGCCGTCCATAATAGTGCAGCCGGTTGCTAATCAAAACATCATGTCTGCTTATGTTGAGGCCCTGTCCCAGCAGCAGAACCAAAATATGCAGTACATAGCTACGATAGCGCCTCAAGGAGACTTTAAAACTGGACCGACTCAATTTATCTCCCAGAGCGGTCTTATGCCACAAACATTCCAAATACAACAAACTGAGTCGGGAGGATTAGTTGCAGTTCCAAGTGGGGGCATTCCAGTGTTGCTTCCACAAGGAAATGTTGGAATTTTGCCTCAAGCCATCCAACAAGGCGCCACTATCTTGCCTCAAGGCGCAATTCAAACTCAAGGAATAATATCGCAAGGGCCTAATGGACCCACCATTCTACCACAAGCGATTCATACGCAAAACGGTGCTACAATAATACCGCAAGGCACAATACAAGGATTGACTCCCGGAAATATTACGTCTCAAACTGCGACGCTCTTGCCTAATAACACGTTACAGACAGCCGGTGCTACAGTGGTGCCGCAAAGTGGCATAGGTAATGGGCAAACGACGATTATACCTAATGCATTACCATCGCAAGGAAACGCTTTGATATCGTCTGGCCCCGGCGCTACAATATTGCCACAAGGAACTCTACTACCCCAGTTTTGCAATGACCAAGTAATACTTGGATCCACACCAACTTTAGAAATGGTCACTGATCCCTCCGGCTGTATGTATTTGACGACTACACAGCCAGTTTACTACGGACTCGAAACAATAGTACAGAATACAGTGATGTCATCCCAACAATTTGTATCAACTGCTATGCAAGGTGTTCTTGCTCAGAATAGTAGCTTTTCGGCGACTACGACACAAGTGTTCCAAGCTAGTAAAATTGAGCCCATAGTGGAAGTGCCATCAGGATATGTGGTAGTGAATAATGTCGGAGACGGAGTGGCGCAAGTGACGTCTACACCGAATGTGGTCGCTGCTCAGTCAGTACAATCATCACCACCGTCCCTAAAGAACGTGAAAACGACTGTACCTAATCTCACACTGCAGCCATTGCCAGATAAATCAGCAAATAATAACAGACAGACTCCCAAAGTTATCCAAATGAGTTCGACACCGATACCTGTTGGCTCACAACCTGGACATATCATAACAGCGCGACAAAATGTAAACCCTATCACGTCACAGATACACAGCATGACGTTATCAAGTACGCCGCAAAATCTACAAAGAACCAGCATTGCCAAGCCGACAAATGTGTCGATGTCGCCAAACGTGTCCCTTGTAGCATCTTTAGGACAACCAGTTATGGCTATTTCACAATCGGTACCTATTTCAGCACCATCATTCTCGTTGCAGTCCATACCTTTATCGCAACCGATAGTTTCAAGCTCCATAGCGCCATCTGCTAACAAAAATAACATCAAAATCGAGAACTCGCACGTTATAGAGATCAGCGGCAACTTACATGAAAGTTCAAACTCGTCAAGTATGCCGACGATTAGCGTTACTCAAAGCATCAAATCACCAACGCCATGGAGGCAAATAAGTACGCCAAGTAACGTAAACACGGACAAGATTGAGATGCAAAATATGTCGGTAAAGTCCTCAAATAGCTGCTCAATGAATATCCAGCAGAGTAATGGAAGACCACACCACAATGAGCCAGACAAAGTGAGTCAGAACTGCATGATGTCCTTGACAAATAACAACATGTCTGGGATCAATTTACATGCGCACCAATTCGAGTCTAACCTAAATGTGAGCCATCATTCAACACACTCCACAAGCAACAATGTGATACAGATTACAGCTGGAAACATCTACCCGCCTTCTTCGGTAATGAGCAGCAACTTTGACGCTGACACCACTCTCAAGCTTAGCAAGATCAACGCTCTGTCGAAGGCTGAAGGCGGTCACTTGAACTTCTCACAAGAAATCATGGCGTCACATGCGCAACAGCACGCACAAAATGATAAAACTTTCCAAAACATGGGAAACAACGATAATAAACACAATAATAGCGATAACATCAACAATCAAATGAGTATACACAAACTAAATAGCTGCCAAGTGGCTGGCAACATGAATAACCAGCCAGCTATTAGCATTATACCTCATAATGTCATGCGACCACCGATGCAAAACAATCAAAATTCCATTTCTCTTACGAATAATCAGAATCAAATGTGCTCCATTGCGAATAGCTCATCACACAGCCAAGTCCAAATAATGAATTCTGGTAATAATTCCATGCAGAATATGAATTTGTCGTGCCAAGAGTCAACTAATAACAGAGTTAACATCACTGTATCTAGTCCTAACAGCAGCCAACAAAATAATACTCAGCATGACATATCCAACTCTTCAACCTTGACTCATGGTAGTATGCAAATTATATCACATGATAACAACCAACATTCAACACCAAATCAGATCCATATAATGAATGGCCAAATCCAACACAATCGGCCGGGCGAAAATAACAACCAAATGCCACAAATGAATCAGGGTTCATCGAATCGATCCTTCCCTGACAATGTCCTTGGAGGTCAAACCAATATGTTATCAAACAGAAGCACGCCCGACAATACTAACCTAATGAATCAGTCACTGAATATGCATGGGCTGGGGAACAATCACAGCATGAATAGAAACGATCTCAACGACTTAAATCACATGCATATGCAACAGTCAATGTCCAATATGAATAATATGCAGAGCAATCGCATGATAATGGAGAACATGCAGTCTCATACGATGAACAATATAGGTCACCAGATGCATTCAAATAGGTCTATGGACAACATGCATAGCAATCAGTTGCATCCAATGCAACAGATGAATCATCACATGAACAACAGTGGTCGTTCACAGATAGAGAGTAATATGCACGTCAACCAGCAGATGTCGCTGTCTCAAACCAGACAGCTAGATAATATTGGCCATCATCACCAGCATCAAATGCCGAATGTTATGCAAATGCAGAATAGTCGATCGCACATTGACAACAACTTGATGAGCATACATCAACACGTGCCCAACCAGATGCACAACAGGCAACAGATAGATAACAGCATGCATATGCACCATATGTCTGGCAATACCAATATGAATATGAGCAACCAAATAGACAATTCCAATGCCATGCCAAATATACATAGCAACAGACACGACAACTCCATTAGCATCCAGAACCTAAACAACTTGAACCAGATTCAGAACAACAGGAATTCAATGGAGCATTCCTCAATGATGCAACATCAAATTAACAACATAAATTCTATGAACAACATTGGGATGCACAGCAATATCAACAGTTCGATGCAAATAACTAACAACAGCCATCAGTCAATGAACAGCTCCTTGATGCACGGCCCTAACATCCCCGACATAAAGAACGAGATCCAAAATTCGTGTAGCGGCAGTTGTTCTAATAATAGTACGCCATTCCCTAACAACCAAAACTCATTTGATATGTGCTCGAATATAAATGCTAATTCCAATTTAAATATGGGCACAGGAAATATTTTGCACAATATGACCGTAAACAACAGCCCTAACATTTCTAACAACATGATGATGAATTCTGTCAACAACAGCTCTATGTATGGTCAAAGCAATCAGAGTAACATGAGCCACGATATACTAATGAGTTGCAACAACCCTCCTGAACACAGTGTCAACAGCATCATGCCTGGCAACTCTAACCACCTGATGATGAATAATTCTCAATCGCATACCAACTCTAATCAAAATCAATTATTGAGTGGACAGGTCAATAATAATTCGCAAATTAATATGAGCAGTTGTAGTATGACTACTAATAACACCCCGCAAACTACAATGACTAATTTGGATAACCCAATGACTAGGAACAACATACCTGTGAACGAACCGCCTAAGTTTAACCAAGAACCTCACAGAGGCAAAAATATTATGGGATCGTCCTCTAACACGAATATGCCAATGCCTACCATACCAAACAATGATTGTGCGAAGGTAAATATAGTAGGCAATGAGAAACCAAATCATAACATTTCAGTAAATAACCAAATTGGCTATATGCAAATGAATGCTCCTAATAATAATAGAGTCATTAATCTGCCTGAGCGAAATAGAATGAATAATGCAAATATAGAGAATAATTTGAATCAGCATGTGCCTCAGCAGCACAACATAAGAGTAATGACAAACAACAATAACAGTAACGTGACTGGAATCACCGCCGATCCTCTGACGTTCCAACAGAAGAGTGAGAATAACAGCACGATGATCAATGTGCCCTTCCAAGCGATACCTAACAGTGCGCCAATGAACATAAACGTGAATTCAAGTAATAATACTGTAAACATCACAGTACAGAACAACTTGGTTGATCCAAAGATAGCGTCGAAAGCTGCTGCAGATATCAACTTCCCTCTGCAACCCAATACTAACTTGCTCCAAAATCAAAATAATTCTGGTAGTATGATTTGCATACCGGTTCAAAATAACACCATTAATTTGCCTACTCAAAACAGCTCTAGTATTACCTTGCCAAAAGCACCTCCAACTCAACAATCTGGGATTCCTACTAATGTAGTCAATCCAATGTCGATGAGGCCAATGAACCGAGTTCTGCCTCTACACAGGGATGGTCAGAGTAAATCTAAAACCTCGACAATTACCAGTAAAACTTCTACTGCAGTGCCTAAGCAACAAAGACCGGTTAGCCAAGATATGCCAGATCTAAACATCAAAGACGAAACTATCGACAGCGATCTTGAAAAGGCAATTGAAGAATCAAAGAGGATGATGGAGTTGGAAAGAGTTAAAAGGGAGAAAGAAGAGAGAGATGCAGTTCGTGCTTTGCAGCTATCAGCTGAGATACATCACGCCAACACTAGCACCGCATCGATCTCAGTAGATTCTAGAGCAAGTGAACCTGTCCAGGCTAAAATGACGTCACTGCCTAACTTAGACGCGGAAATGCTTGACGTTGAACCACCAAAAGTATTAACCGACAAATATATAAATAAGACAACGCCTAAGATGCCTAATGCGCCAACCAAAGTTATGAAAAGACCACTAGGAGATAAGAAGAGTGAGTCTGAAGCGGTTGTGACTAAAAAGCAGACGAAAACTTCAAAAGGACAAGAGAATAAGGCATCTCAACCTAAACAAGCGCCCGATCCACCGAAAGACGATGGCCCTAAACTGATATACGAAGTGACGTCGGAAGATGGTTTTAGCTACAGTTCGCCATCTCTGACGGACCTGTGGGCAAAAGTGGTAGAAGCTGTGCAGAATGCGCGGAAACAGGCAGGGTTGTCACTGATCAACTACAATTTACCGTCGAGTCTGTCGGGCGCACATCTTCTGGGACTCAACAATAATGCTTTACGATATCTCATTGAACAGTTGCCTGGGGTAAGTCAACATTTTTTGTTTGCATTATATTCTTCAGTATCTTCCTTTGTATATTAGGATCTCGAATCCTTATTACACTTCTTTACGCGTTCCCGGTTGGATCTTGTGCCTCAAGCCTGGGGTCAAGTTTTTCTTCTCCACTTCGCTTAGTCTCCTGCATCTTTGGTTGTAAAATCATAGGCAAGCATTAAATTCTTGACGACGTCAATCCACCGTTTTATCCGTTTACCATGTCTGATAGATTAATATACTTTCCTACAGTTAACTACACTTTTAAATGTATTTTATTTAATATTGTTGGATTATCATTTTTAAAGGCAAGTCGCTGCACCAAATACAAGATTCGCCAAGGGCGTCAGCTCAGCAGCTGGGACAACAACCTGGACCTCAGTGAAGGGTTCAAGGAAAGCCCTTGGGGCAGCGCGCGCACCGGCCCTATAGCGAGGAAACCGAGCCACGACATGTTCAGCTGGATGGCGTCGCCGTTCAGGGAGGAGCCGCCGCCGTTTGGTGGCCAGGAGACCGAGAGCTCTATCTCTAGGTGAGTCTATGGTTTATGTTATCTCTTGTCCTTGGAAACCGTCACGATCATGACGTATTATTAAGCGTAATGGGACCGAGCCACGACTTGTTCAGCTGGATGGCGTCGCCGTTAAGGGAGGAGTCGCCGCCGTTTGGTGACCTAAATATCGAGAGCTCTATCTCTAGGTGAGTCTATGGTTTATGTTATCTCTTGTCCTTGGAAACCGTCACGATCAGGACGTATTATAAAGCGTAATGGGACCGAGCCACGACATGTTCAGCTGGATGGCGTCGCCGTTTAGGGAGAAGCCGCCGCCGTTTGATAACCAGGAGACCGAGAGCTCTATCTCTAGGTGAATCTATGGTTTATGTTCTCCTATAAAGCGTAATGGGATATTTGGCATGTTGTTATGCAAGTGAGACAAAGATTTAAAATATACGGGAGTTAGAGGATGGCATAGAGGACGAAGGTCTTCTGTACTACCCAGGGCCTAAGATTTAGAATATACAACCCAGGGGACATAGGACTTGACAGCATTAAAAAAATGGCGCCATTGTCTTTGGCAAAAATAATAGCTGCAACTTTATTTTGAACATTCAGTTTATAATAAAGACTACATGTTGTTGCCACAATTTAATTAAAATAATTCAGTTTCTAGAGTTCCATTTTAGTTTTTATTTTGTATTGAAGTAGAGCTAATTTATTTCAATATGTTTGGTCCACAGACGACTGGCAACTCTGCCGCCAGCGATGAGGTTCAGGCAGCTCAAGGAGACATCGAAAGTGTCGGTTGGGGTATATAGGTCCCACATTCATGGACGCGGCCTATTCTGCAAACGTGACATTGAAGAAGGTAAGATTACACGTTACATACTTGTATGAAAATAAAAACATTGAAATAAGAAGAAAGATTATTTATGGAATCAGACTTTATTTATTTATTGTTTTACATATAACTAGAATAAAAATAAAAATAGGAAAATAAACATACTATATACAATCAAATCATGTGAAATCTGCAAAACACTTATCATGTAGATTCACATCACATTTACGACATACTTTTGTCGTCTTATTTTTACATACAGCACACCGTTTTCGAGCTTGTCCCGTTATTATTAGGTGATCAGCACCATGCTTGCGAACAGACATGGGTACTTTTCCATGCAAAGCAGGGAGTACTGTTGGCCCAGGGTGGAGTTTGGGCGCTCCATATTTTTGTAGCAACGAGCGTGCTATCGAACGCCTAAATTCCAGCGTATCGACCTCACGTCCCATAGAGCGTGCTAACAATGTAGAATTATTGACAGCTACATCAATAAGCCACATTAGAATGCTAGAATACCACTTCTTTCCCCTTATAGCGATTCTGTATGTTCCAACATTTGCATCCAATCTATCTACGCCACCCATGAAACAATTATATTGCTGTACAATCAAAGGTTGCTCAATATCGATCTTCTTCTTAGCAGCAGCTGAATAACGCTTTGCTTTTTGTAATGGCTGGACACCAAACTCATTCGATAGTAAAGTTACCACACTGTTGTCGTTCCAACGTACAGCGCAAATTTATCGTTGGTGTCCAAGCGGTAGTCATAGAACCCTCTTTGCTGCTTTTTTACAGTTTTGACATCCATCAATGGGCATTTATCAACTCTGTTTTGGCGCACAGTGCCCGTAACTTTGACATTTTTGTCCTGTAAGTTGCTAAGGAAGTCAAACAAAGGTCGAACTTTAGCCATTTTGTCTCCTGAGCGTAAATTGGTATTATCCGCTGCATGGGAAATACCTAAAGATTTCTTCAAAGCGATTACGGCGCATGGACTTCGACACGAGAACATTCTGAGTATCTTCATTTGTTTCCCAATACATCCGACGCCTGGGTAGAGGTACATAACCACTCAGGATGACAATTCCCAAGAAACAATAAATATCATCTCCCGATAGCGTCAACTTAGTGGCAGGGTCTTGTTGCACGGCGTACATGACAGAATGTCTTACCAGATGTCGAATTACCTCCTCATTGAAAAACAATTCAAAAAATTCTAGCGGTTCACTTTTCTTGTCCAATGTTAGTACAGTCCGAGGGGGTGGTTGAATCCAGATATTTTGTGGCAGATTTAAATCTCGCTTGATCCATCGTCTTGGTCTTGGTTGAACTACTGGACGAGCTCCTGTTCGACTGCTACTAACGTTGCCTTGGCTGGTTGAAGGAGTCTCTTGATCGATTATCGGCTGACTGAGGTGTTCATTGGTCACGGATGCGGCTGGTCGAGATCTTGTAGACTTACGTCGAGGTTCATCATGAATAGAAGACAGAGGATTCCGGTTCATTAACCTCCATTTCAATATGGAGTTGCTGGTCATCATGAGATCCGTGAACTACTAATTCAGCTGGCGCAAAGAGCTGGTGACGATTCAAGCGATCAATATCGCAACAGTCTTCGTCTCCTGAGTCGCCATCTGATATTTGGCCATCATAAGGTGGATCTATATAAACATCAATACCTTGGACGTCTTCCTGGTCTGTGAGAGCCTCCAGGACATTTGCAATTTCGTTCGTAGACAGTATTCGGCGAGACCTGAAAAACGAGTAAAATCAGTACCATATATGCCCACGGGGTCGGTAGCGACCCTCCAACATTTTTACCGTCATAAGTTCGTTGTAAAACATGATAATTAGTAAATAATATTGTAAATCGTTTAAAAATATCCTATAAGTATGTAAACATTTAAAACAAATATAAAATAATGCGTAAAATAAAATATACTTACATTTTAAAACGTGCGGCAGCAAAACTGTGTCATGAAAAAATTCAACTGAATTTTGGCGGTTCATTTGTCAAATTTGACAATAGCACGAAACTAAAGGTTACGCGTAGGTTTTAAGTAGTTCTTTAATGAAGCCACAGATGGCGCTATACTTAAAAAAATATAATAGAGTCTCTTGTCAAGAAGCATTTTTATTGAACCTAGTAGCATGGGTCGTTAACAGCCCGCTGGGCATATATAGGGGGTGAAGCCGTAATTTCTGCTGCAGAAAATGAGTTGCGCAATTTCTAAACAAAATCACAATTTTTTTTGTCTCTATTACTGATTACTAAAAAGTTACTACATAACAGATCCACCACTTCCCTATAAAATGACAAATACATTCGCTTTATTTAACTAAACTAGGAAACATTACGGCTTTGACTCAGCGGAGCGTTTCAAGCATTAAGATATTGTATAACTTCATGGTTTGAAGTGCGCATCGTCCGATGAGATGCGGCCGGCCTGCGTATACGTTAGGGTCGGTCCATTTGGCAATGTAAAAAATTCTAATTGTTTATTAGTTCTTTGATTTATACGGTATGCGTAACAAAATGTTGCGCCGAAAATAAAAAAGAAGGTGTACATAATTTTTTAAATCTAACCGATGGGCTAAATATATTTTTAGATCATCACTCTTATTCTCTTACGGAAAAAATTCATAAATTTATCTCAAATGATTTGCAATATAAAAACTTTTTCACTTTGTTCTAGGCGATATGGTGATCGAATACGCCGGTGAAGTAATTCGGGCTGTATTAGCCGACCAACGAGAAAAGAAGTACGAGGCGATGAGCGGGCGGCGCGGAGTTGGCGGCTGCTACATGTTCCGGATCGATGACAATCTGGTGGTCGACGCGACACTGAAAGGCAACGCGGCGAGGTTCATCAACCATTCCTGCGATGTAAGTAATGAGACCCATGTGAAAGTAGAAAGAGAAGTATCAGGTCATGAGTGCGCGGCGAGGCGCCAGCGTCAGTCAGCGACTCTATGTGTGGCTAAACGAAGGGTTCCAAAGGAGAATCACGAGCGTAGTCGAAATAGTGTTCTTTGAAGGTTTGTTGTCGAAGTATGTTCAGTCGAACTAATGCTAGTCGAATATATGTTCGGTCGAAACAATGGGCATCGAACTATTGTTTTTCAAAATAGGGACTCTGCCGAAATAATCAACTGTGGAAATTCAGAAGGACACTCTTCTGGAACACATAGTTACCGCTGTAAACATCGCCCTGCATCATCGAGAACCTTATGGCCGGCAAAGTATCCTCATAAACCACTCGTAGATTGTAAATAGCTCTGGTGGTAATATATGACCAGAGAGTGAAATGGACGATAAAAGCCCAGAATAGTCGTAGGAAGTTGGGAGGATATTTCTTTCTCCTCTCCCTCTCTCCGTCTGTCAGCGTATCTCATCTAAGCGTGTTTCCGGTTGCATCATGTAACTTCGGAACCTGGAGTCCACTTTCCGGATTGAGATGATTTTATTTCCACTTCGCACTGTCTTCGGCATCCTTGTTTGTGAGGCCATAGAACAATGCACATTGCACATTCTTCTTGATATGGTCATCTCTGGTCAAGAGACCCGCTTCATATGTCGGGATGTTGAGACATTGGTTTAATGAGGATTTACTTTTAAACATAGTTTTCTGACATGCGCAACCTAATATATTTTATTACTGACCTGTAAGATTTTTGTTGTTTCGATAATTAATAAATATTTATACGATGTTCGATGTTCGGAAAACCCAAATCGGGTTTATGCAACATTTTAATATAAATAATATTGAAATATTGTAATTTGCAAATCGAGATTAAATTTGTAATAAAAAAAAGTTAGACATCAATTCACAAACTTATCTTGTCGCAGCCGAACTGCTACTCCCGCGTGGTGGACATCCACGGCCACAAGCACATCCTGATATTCGCACTCCGTCGCATCTCCGTCGGGGAGGAGCTCACCTACGACTACAAGTTCCCCTTCGAAGAGGTCAAGATCCCTTGCACTTGCGGCGCGAAGAAGTGTCGGAAGTACCTCAACTGAACTGGCGTGACCGTGAGTGGTATTGGATTTTCAAATTAAACGTTAAACAGCGCGGTTTTTATGAACCATTATAGCGCTTAAACGCGCTTTACAATTTGTGTGGACGTATGACATGATTCTAACCAGTGTATATTTTGGCGAAGGCAAGATCTGGGAGTGTATCTTATGATTCTAGACCTAAACATCAAACTGAACTGCAAACATAAGAAATACATCTTATTACACAATTGTAGAGTGAGAGAAATTCAAATAAACATCGCTGAGCTCGGAGCTGAATTCAATACTCACTTGCCAGGACATTTCGGACCGCTGGTAATTTGACCAACTCAAGACGCCTTTGTGCACCATCAGAGTGAATTATACGAGATGGATTTGTATCGGACCTTAATAATGATTTGTAAACGGGCGAATTAAAGCCCTATTATTCTACGTTTTGAATAGCATAATTTATAGAAGTACATACTTAATGAATTAGACGTATTTTAACATAGAATATTTTGGATGGATATTTAAGGAACGGAACTTTCAAGTATCATGGATAAGAAAAACGATGGATCTCCTGAGAATTCTAAGTACGCTTTAGAATTTATAGTATCACCACTTAACTAGGACACTGTCTGAGGAACATATACGAAGAGAAAACAGGAGCTAGAATATAAGGATGCTCGTGGTTTTCACCCGGCGCACTCTTAGTATTTAAATCTCCACTCGCTTGCCCTGTCATTCTTTAGACATGGTCTCAATTATGTGGTTTAACTATAGTGTGGGGAATGTGAGGATGTAATACTGGGTCGAGCACTTTGTTACGTGTATGAATTATATGTAAGACAATAAGTCAAATTCACATATCGCGTTATTCCCACCAAGTATGTTGCTGAACGCAAAATTTTTACTTGAATCTTGTTATGATCTCTTTCTTGAATCTGCCCAGTGTTTACAATTGTTGGACTGTATAATTTGGACTTAGGTTTTACTTAATATTTTTATTTTGTGATTAGTCTTATACATTTTGTAAATATTTTTTTAAAGTTGTGTTGTTTTTGGATCGATAGTTCGAGAATGGCTAAGTGTTTACACTTATACCCCGACCAGAATGTTAAAGATTCTGTGATGATGGCGTATATTTTAAATCTGTTTCGGGCGCCGTAGTAAAATTGCTGCCAATGTTTTTCCACAAGTGGCGAAGTTTAACATTTGAGTCGGGGTGATTTCGATGTGATATGTTTTAGCCCCGTTTCGGGAACGAGAATGGTTTGTGCATAGGTAGTGTACATTTGTTCCTCAGTTTCTTATTTTATTTGTGATCAGTTAAGTCTCGACTAATCAAGCGGCGTACATGTATATATTACCGATGGGAAATCTAGGATACTGACTAATTATAATGAAATTAGAACATTCGAAAGAAGGTTAGCAAAGTTACAAGTACAATGTTACTTTTTAGTAATTTTAATGAGTATTGTATAGTGAATTTGTAAATAAGAGGAATTATCTGTCATAATAATAATGTTAAGAAAATCGTTTTATTATAGTCATAGCGGTAGGTTGTACTTTATAGAATTATTATAATTTACTGCGTATATGATAAGGATGAATTGATTGGGGCAGCAGGGGGGCACGAGGCCGATAGGCCAGGAGGCTAGTCTGGTATGCTGTCTCAGCAAGATCTAACTGTATCAAAACCATTTCAACCAACAAAGATCGTTGCTAACTGTTGGTGTGTTACGGAATGGATATCAGTGTGGTCTTAGAGAAGATTTCAATTATATTTTGCCTCGAGCGTGTAGCAGACCGAGCCCACGTGCGACGGCGTAGGCTCCCAGTAACAACACGGTTTAACAAGAATGCACATTGTTAGCTTTAATACTATAACAGCACAGCTTGTGTTACGGAACAACACATTTAAAATAGATTATTTTTACTTTATCCATTGTATGGTCTGTGTTTATAAATTGGCACCTGAAATATATTTTTTAGCATTTTGTTTTCTAAGCATTTATAGACTGAACGTTCAGTAAAACATCACAATAAATCATCACAGGAACTCGGTAAAGACTAATAACGTGCTGTCGAGAAACTCAAAGTATTAAGTATGAAGCATTCACCGTGAGAAAATAGTTTCCAAAGTTTCCATTTGAGAATATACTCAGGATATTTTTAACGTCATTAGTAGAGACCGATTAATTCACAATGGCTAGTTATAACATATAGAAGATGCAATTAGGAAACAATTACATATAAGCGATCGGAATGCCATAGGGTAATTTGTCTAAGGTATTTTGTTACTGCATCTAATAATAGCAGTATTACTGAATATTGTCCCCAAGTATTTTATAGTTAATATAAATCGATAAAGCAGATTATTAGTATGGACATGTCTAGTATTAGCCTAGTACTTTTCAAAATTTGTACACGAGAAAGGTGCACAGAAAGCTCATATTACATTTATTTGAATTTGAAATTAGCTTGAAGTTTGTTACGTTACAGGTCGAAATAGATACAATATTTTTTTTCTGCATAACTATGAGAAAGGGTCTTGTAGAAGTGTATACAGATGATAAAGCAGAACTTTTTTTTTTATTTGAATATACAAAGTTACGACCTATGTGGTAAAACGAAAAAGTTTCTGTAAGTTTTTATTTCCATGTCTGAAGGTTTGTTGTCGTTTGTTGTTTAATCGGGCAAAATTATCCAATGAACTAATGGTTTACCATATTATTTTAATTTATTTTTAGTTACTTTATGAATAAAAATACATCACAAAAATATACTTCTATAATACACTTTACTTTAAGAAAGATTAATCAAGAGACATTAATTTATATCATTGACTTTACATTTTGATATAAATATTTATACATTGTCTTGATTAACACTAACAGTAAGTACTGTTTACAGAGTATAACTTTTAAGAGTGATTTCACTATTGTACTAAGGTCCCTTTATCTACTGCGTAACAACCCGAATATTGTAAATACTTAGAATGTTGTATTGAGTTGTATTGTAGGACGTTAAATCATTGAAATCGACGGACTTGTTAAGTTGAAGTTAAATGGACCCGGAGGAATGTTCATGTAGCTGCGATTCCGTCAAGTGGCAAGCACCTAGTGAATCAGGACATATCCCTAAGCTAGTCTGTTTCTGTTGTATCTTTGTCACTTGAGGACTCGAAGCCACTGCCACAGAAGTAATATAGGTATTACATACAGCACGGATTCTCCTAAGGTCCCGCGCTATATGCGTCCCAGTTCCCCGTCCCCGCACCTTTCCTGACAGGCGCCTGCAGGCGCCCGCTCAACACCTCCACCAGGCGCGAACGGGGGAGAGATGCGGGGACGGCGGACGGGGATGCATATTGCGCGGGACGCGGGACGCATATTGTACATAATACTTAGATATATTAATTCTGTGCCACTGCGCAACCCGATCCAAAGGATATCGTGCAATAGTAGTGCAATCAAATGGACGCAACATGAACATTAGCACTCATTGCGAGACTACTAATTCAAACGCAAAAATATATACATGCCTAGATGAAAAGATAGACTGGACTTGTTTCTGATGTTCGTGATATTTTAAAAGTTTATAGACTATCTAGTCTAATGTCGCCACTGCGCTTGAACTACTATTGCGCGGAATCTCAAATCATCAACGGTTGATATATTTGTTTACATTTTGATATGAGAATTAGTCGGAATTATAGTTTACATCGAGTTACGATAATAATTAAAAAGTACAGGTAATTTTAATCATTATACTTAACAATTATTTTTTTAAATTAGTTTTTATATTAAAAATAATATTAACAACAATTTTCTTTTCCACCTTCCTGGTTTTTGTGTATTGTATTTTAATGTTGTCTTGGTAGCCTCGTCCTGTACTTTGTGTAGACAAAATTGTAACGTAATAATTAGAAATCACGCCTTTTTCCAAATTATTACCGCACCAAAAAAAATGGGCCTTGCGAATTGTAATGGAATCAGGCGAGGTCTCTTATCACGATTACAATCTAATTTTGTCACGAAAATAGAGCAGAATAGGTCCCCTGGATTGGAGTGATGTCAATTTGTCATGCGGATAGCTTCGGATGCCCTTACAAGAAGATTTGATAGGTGAGACATTGAACGTGAAAATATGCTTTAAAAATTATGTAATTTTATTAGTCCTGTATGCAATTTAATTAAAAGACCAAGTCACCAAGTGATGAATCAATTTGCGTTAATTTTAAGTGTAAACATCTGCTCTTGATATTATTTTTGTGTTAAAAATAATGCTTTTATTTTTAATGTACACAATGCCATTTTGCCTAATGTTATTATAAATTATATTAAATTGCTTTAAAAGCACCAATTTTACAATGCATAGTTTCTATGACCTGTCTATACATTTTATTACTTTATTTATTTCTATCATTATTTTGTATTGTGGTAAATTTTACCAAAAATAAAAATACTAAAATGTGCTTTATTTCTTGTTTTATTTTCGCATAAATATTATTGTTTGAGAAACCATATTAATGCAATATATATTTCTGTCTTATTTTTAACTTCCGATATTAGGAAGTTATCAATTCGTCGAAATCTTTTTTTTATATACGTTCACCGACTGGACCTATTTGGATTGTTCTTTTATTTGAAAGGGCATTCTTGTCAGGTGATTCCATAGAAGTTTTATCAAAATCGGTTGTGAGTAGCATGGCGGTGAAGTCGGTTTTTTGTAGAATACTCTTTTATTACAATTTTACAAACCAAAGTTCGTTATTAAATATACGAGGGTGCGTTTTTAAGTTCGCGGAATGAGAGGGTTGGAGGGGGGTGATTAGGCTCATTAGGACCGTAACGCGTTCAGTGACTCATAATTAGTATAAATACGAGGTTTCATTGTTATCAGACAATTAGTCTTTGAGCTATCGTCAACCAAGCAACATAATCGGGAGTGAAAAGTGAAATATGGAAAAAATCGAATATCGTGCTGTTATAAAGTTCCTTACCAAGCAAGGAAAATCAGTTGTGACCATAATGGATGAGATGTCAAAACCATGGTATACAAGTGGCACAGTTTGTTTAAACAAGGAAGGGAATCCCTTGAAGACGACCCGAGGCCGGGCAGGAGCATCGAGGTGACCACGCCAGAACTTATTCAAAAAGTCGAAAAAATTGTACTCGAAGATGCTCGACTAAAGAAGAAACAACTCGCAGAAATGGTTGGAGTATCCGACACAACCATTTTTAAAATCCTGCACTATCATCTTGGCATGACTAAGGTCAGCGCAAGATGGGTACCGAGAATGCTCACGCCGCCGCATAAACAACAACCCGTAGAGTGTTCACGTGCATTTTTGGACCTCTGCAGTGACGACAAGGATGGTGTATTGAGTCGAATTGTTACTGGAGACGAAACTTGGATTCATCATTATGAATCTGAGTCGAAACAAGATAAAAAGGGCACAGCACCCCCCAAGAAGTTTAAGGTGTCACAGTCAGCTGGGAAACTCATGGCAACGGTCTTTTGGGACTCAGAAGGAATATTGTTGATCGATTATAAAGATAAAGGTGTTTTTATAACCGGAGAATACTACGATTCAATATTAGAGCGACTAAAAGAAGCCATTAAAGAGAAAAGACGGGGAAAATTGACGAATGGTGTGCTGCTTTTGCACGACAATGCGCCCGTCCACAAGAGTCGCGTTGTGTTGGCTGCCCTGCATAAGGTGGGCTTCGATATTTTAAACCACCCACCCTACAGCCCAGACCTAGCCCCGAGTTATTATTACCTCTTCCCAAAAATGAAAAAAGAGCTTCGGGGTAAAAAATTTACCACCGATGATGAAGTTAAGGAGGCAGTTTCAGCGTATTTTGAAGACAAAGATAAAACATTTTTTTATGAGGGTATAAATAAATTAATTGAAAGGTCTGAAAAATGTATCCGTCTTGCAGGTGAATATATAGAAAAGGAAAAATAATTTGGTTTTTTTATTTCCAACCCTTACCCTCCATTCCGCGAACATAAAAACGCTCCCTCGTAAATGTATAGTAACTGACCGTGACGGGGTAGACAGAGCCCACGGATTATTACAAATTTAAAATAAAAACAGGATTTTTGTTTGAGAAACCATATCAATGCAATATATTTCTGTCTTATTTTTAACCGATTGTCTTATTTTTATTTAGGATTAAATAAAACTTGTGTTCACTTTTTTCCTCCTTTTGCAACGGCATGATCACCAAGCAAAGAACAAATATCAAACAGCCAAAATGACTAAACTTAGGTACTTTATTCAAAATTAAATTAACTGGCTATTATTTATATCTGGAGCGCCAGCCCCCACACGTTGACGATGCAGTACATGAATTTATTCTCCCAGCGGACGGTGCAGGTCCCGTCCGCCGACGTGTCCCAGAAGTATGCCGCAGCCGTGTGTAGGCCCGTGCCGTTCTTTTGCGTTATTATTATGCGATCTAGGACAAGACAAGGGATAATTCAAAGGTTAACAACAAGTTTGCTAAGCTGAAACACCAAGCCAAACGAACGCCAACGACTCACTTTTTTTTTGATATGAAAGAAACGAGACGCAGCACGTTCGTTTGCGTTCGTTGGCCCGGTGTGCACCCAACTTTATTTCCTATGCTTCAAATAAAAGGTTTATTTATTTCCATTTTCTAAGTAAGTAGTCAAAAGTGGCGACCGGTAAATTTTTTCGCTATGCATTCTAAATAGCGGTACTATGGATGATGAGTGAGGGCCGTGGGTTCGAATCGCAATCGTGGCGAAATTTTTCATCACATTGGGAATTCCCAAAGAGGTGTGACGTCAGGCAGACGGTCGTAAAACGATAGTAAACATTTCCGGCAATTTTTTCTCGATTACGCAAGGCATCCTTGGGTGACTATTGACATGCATACTACTTATATTTGTAGAAGAAAAAAGCGGCAACGTAGTTGTAGAAAAAAAAGGGGCTCTGGGCTGCACAAAATCAATACCAAGACGTGTATTGCAGTGTTAAACAATAATGAGCTCTACGAAATGCATTTAAGATTTAATTTGGTTTGGCATGCCAAGTCATTATAAACATAATTATTTCTCTTCCTTGTCAGTAGATGGCACTATACGTATTTATTAAAACATTAAAATCTTTTATAACTATTATTTAAATACAAAGGTCCTCTAATTAATAAAATGTGACATATGAAATGCAATAAGTATATAATTTTAAAACAAATTCAACACAGTCACTTAGCGGCGTTGTACACTTTTTTTGTAATGGGTGAAAACCTCGCGTCAGGGCGTCAGGACACGTGACCCTGATCGAAAATTCGTAAGACGGATGGAGAGTAGACAGCCGGCGCGGCGTAGGAGAGGAAGTATCTCCCTCTCTTTCTACGGCGCGGCGAAAATGTATGCCTGCGCCTTCTGTTTCGTTTAGGCGGCGCAGGGCGCTTGCGCGATTGTTCGTGTGTGTTTATGTCAGCGTGCCACGCGCATCCATGGATGGTGACAGTGACAGCTGATGGCTCGACCGTCTGTGTAGTGGCCACACTGCTGTGTATTCGTGTATATAAAGTGTTTTATTAATGTAATATAAATTGTTATGTTTGTGTACGATAGCGCAATAAATAAATATTGTATTCTACCACATAAATTATAGTACTTTTATACTGATAATTAAAGCAATTCGTGCAAAATTATTCCCTAACCATTCCAAAATATGAAAAATGTACAATGCTCGCATTGACGATAGGGGTATCGTCAATGCGAGCATAGTTTGAAAAGCTTGTTTCATCCAGGGCAATGTTAGAAAAAGAGGCAAACCAAAAAGAAAGGGATAGCGCCGATTTTTGGAGGCTTAAACTGACATTGTTTTTCAAAATTTTAATTTTTAATTCGATAGAAACCTAGAAATAGCGCACAAGATACCTGTAAGTTCAAAAGATACAACGCCATAATCACGTACAAGCGTTTTGTATGAAAAGTAAGACGGGAAGGCCGCTCGGGAGTCGACGGATATTACCAGGTGATGTTTTTCAAAATAAGCACTTACATATATATTTAAAAGGCTTGTTTAGTTTGTGAAGTCGGGACATTGTTTTATCTGTGATTATTGTAATCCACTGCGGCGTTCGAGAGTGGCTGTACGTGTTGCCGCCAAGAACAAGCTCGATATTATCTCTGACTATTTTCTGCACATCTTCTACGTTGAACACTAAATCCTAGAAAGTAATATTTAATAATTTCTACGTTAGCAAAGATTCTTCATCATCATATCAGCCACAAGAAGTCTACTGCCATACCTCCTGCTCCAAGGATTTTCTTTCAATAGTAAAGATTTTTCTATTTCTAGATTCAGATTCACTTATGTACAATACAAGTGACACCCTGCAAGGGCACAGCAAACATGAAACCTGCAAGGGCAGCTTGTTGCCACTTTACTTGCAAATTTCGTATAATTTTCATATAAGTACCTACCTACTTAGTAGAGAAACCAAAGGGAATTTGCAGCAAAGTTATCTTAACATCGAATTTTTTTTATTTTTGTTTGTGCTTAATCCATGCTTGATCATCAGTAAAGTGAGGTAACGGATGGGCAACGGACAGACACTCGAGTATATAGGGCTTCAAACAACGAGCTATTATGTACTCAAATATTTTGACGACCAAAATTCGAACTAAGTTCGAAACTACAGCTTGTTGTATTTTGAGAAATTTAATGGTACCTCTTCATCATCGTCCTGCGCTGCCATGACCTTTAGTTTTTTAGTTTACAGCAGATTATTTTTTATTGAATAGGTAGGTATAAATTATATTCAAATAATTATCAATCACAAACGCTATCTAGTTTGTGCACAAAAGGTTCAGTACCATCGTTCAGTTAAATCATAAATCAAATTATGCCAAAGAGAATTCAAATATGCCAAATTCAAATAATTATTGTTCTATGCCAGGGAAGAATGTCTGTGCCGGACCGGACATTACCACAGATTAGATACTAGTTAGTCCGTAACAGATGCGACAGTGAGTTTTGCTGCATTTCCCTTTACTCCGTTTTGGCGTTGCTGTAGCTTTCTCCACAGATAAGATAGATTTGTAGTGGAGTTGTCAATTTTGACAATAAGCAATGACAGCATAGTGACGTGACCCACATCGATAAATAAGTATCGATGAGTTAGTGATGTGCTCCATATTATCGACAGCGCCAGGGTGACTTTCTGTTAAATAGGTATATTATTTACTACTTAAAAAAAACACGGTAATTTTAAATCATTTATTTATGGATTTCTTCCTTAACCTATACTTTCTATAATTTCTAAATGCAGTTTTTTGTATTTCGCTCATACTACTTATATATTTTTCTTCAATGGCTCCTTTTAATAATTTGTTTATTGTATTGCACCAACTATGACGGTGGCACTACTATTTCCGTTATCATAGAAGATCCTGGTTGATCTGAATCCACATCTGTAAAAAATACCAAATTTTTGTCAATGCCGTTCTACAAAAAATCACCACACCTATTTTTTTAGGAGCCATAAGATCAAGTTTATTTAATAATTTATTGAATTGAATTTTATTTACAAAAGAACATGCTGTAGGATTATGGAAGCCAATGAAAGACGAAATTATATAAAAAACATTAGGTATTTATTTCAATTAGAATTGAACGGTGTGTTTTATAACTATTTGCGTGCGACGCTTAGTTATGGCAAGGGCCGGGAATACACTAAATTCTGAGAGAGCCTAGATGACGTACCCATATGTAACTCGGACTTCGATAACAAAGAATTATTGTTTCATACATAAACAAACTGATAGAAAGGGATAAACTTCCTAAGTTAGAGAGAGACAAATTTATTTTTGTATACTCCAACATGCCCCCTCAAAAATCAATTCTAAACAAAAATTATAAAATCATGATCCTAAAGTTATTACAATAAAATGCAACACACCTTTCTTTGTCTGGGAGTACATATATTACCATGGCTCAACATTTGTTGCGCAGGATTAGGGAAACCCAGTAAAACCTAATCAAGCCATTTAAGGTATTCAAATCTTAAATAAAATATTGCATTAATAAAATAATTAAATGAAACAAATGTTTAATTATTAGTGTAGACCGAGCTTCTCTCTCAATTCAGTAAAACGCACAGAAGGCAATGGCTTGGTAAGTATGTCTGCCAACTGGTTACCTGAAAATACATACACAATTTTAATAACATTTTTCTCCACCTGTTCTCTTGAAAAATGATATTTTATGTCGATATGTTTTGATCTTTTGTGACTTGTTGGATTACTAGCAATACCAATGCACCCATTGTTATCTTCATAAATAGGTATGGCTTCAGGTATTTGAAGGCTAATGCTAGTCACTAAAGACTTTAGCCATAAAGCTTCTCGAACTGCTTCAAACAAAGCCATGTACTCAGCTTCACATGATGAGGTAGCCACTGTTTGCTGCCTCTTTGTTTGCCAGCATATTGTGCAGTTCTCAAATAATCTAAATAAATACCCCGTGGTACTTTTTCTCTCAATTTGATCACTTCCCCAATCAGAATCAACAAAGCCGCTCAGTGTGTCATTGTTTAAATTAGTTCTCCGGATGTAAGTCAGCTTTAAATCTTTGGACCCTTTTAAGTAACGTAACACTCTTTTCAATTGTGACCAAAGCGCTCTATTGTTTTTGTTAGTGAACCTACTGAGAATGTTTACGCTAAAGCTCAGGTCGGGTCGGGTACACACCATAATGTAAATCAAGCATCCGATAAGATTCCTACAACGGGCCTCAGTTCGTTCACTAGAATTTAAACCTTCATAATCAACTTTAGTTTCTAAAGGCGTAGCAACGCTATTACAATCAGCCATATTAAATTTTTCTAAGACTTTATTTACGTATGTGGTTTGATCCAACGTAATTTTATCACTTTGCCGTTGAATTCTAATCCCCAAGAAACATCTGATTTCCTTTAAGTCTACCATTTTAAATTTGTTCATTAAATATGTTTTGAAATTATTCATAACGTTTAAGTTTGCTGTTGAAATAACTATATCATCGACATAAAGTACCACATAAATATTTTTCATTATATCACCTGTATCTAAGATGTAAATGCAACGATCTGCTGATGAGTATCGAAATCCCCTTTCGATCAATGCTTCCTCGAAAGTTTGAAACCAACACCGTGCAGACTGTTTTAAACCATACAATAATTTGTTCAATTTGCAAACCATATTATCTGCGCTTGGGATTCCTTCAGGAATTGTCATATATATTTCTTCCTTTAATTTCCCATTCAAAAATGCTGTTTTTACGTCCATATGATGAACAAGTAAATTATATTGATTCGCAAAGGCTAATATGAATCTAAAGCTTGCAATCCTTGCAACAGGTGCAAATGTCTCATTATAGTCAAGTAAGTACTCTTGACTAAAACCACGAGCCACTAAACGAGCTTTATACTTAGGGGGGTTTCCAAACTCGTCACTTTTTATAGAAAATATCCATTTACAGTCGATGATATTTCTGTCAACAGGTTTTGGAACTAGTGTCCAAGTTTTATTTTCAGTTAGTGCTTTAATTTCCTCATTGATAGCATTTTCCCATAAAAGTTTATTATTGCTAGATTCAATCTCTTTATATGAAGTAGGTATTTCACAGATCAAAGAATGAGCGTATAAAAGGTAGTTCACAGAAATATCACCTTCATTTTCGTTATAAGATTTAGTAGGTATTTTTTTTTATCCTTTCACTTCTTTTAAGATTATGTGAAACTGATTCACCCCGAGGTAAAGTCAAATTATTTTGCAATCTACTGTCTGTGTTAACGTCTGTCGGTAGCCTTATTTGTGGCGGTATAATTTTAGTTTGCTTGGACTCATCTGATTTTTCTTTATCAGATTTGCACAACTTCCTAAAAGTGTGCACGTCAGAGTCATCAACCAGATGGTTGATTTTCTCAGTCATACTTTCAGACTGCAACGGCCTGTTCGACAAGAAATTAATCTCGTCAATTTGCACATCTCTGACCACAACAAACACTGACATTTATCACGTCCCACACCTTATAACCATTCGGTTCATAACCAACTAAAATTACTTTTAATGACTTTTCATCGAATTTGGTTTTCCTAGTCTTGTTTAGATAATAAACAGTTGAACCGAAAACTCTTAAGAACTTTAGTTGTGGCTTTTTACTATGCCACAATTCAAACGGTGTGTTATCTGTTTTAAGTGCTTTAGTGGGGCTGATATTTATCAAGTACGTCGCGGTTAAAACAGCCTC
The DNA here is from genome assembly GCA_943193695.1 of Acrobasis suavella. Classification (NCBI taxonomy): domain Eukaryota; kingdom Metazoa; phylum Arthropoda; class Insecta; order Lepidoptera; family Pyralidae; genus Acrobasis; species Acrobasis suavella. Next base: position 41,936,357 of record OW971928.1, read on the forward strand.
ACCCCAGAATGACTTATTTAACTTTGCACCATTTAGCATGGCTCGACTTCGCTCAGTTATAGTTCTAATCATTCTTTCAGTAATCCCATTCAAAGCAGGGGTATGCGGCACTGTCAAGTGGTAAGTTATACCTTTTGTAACACAGAAACTTTTTATATCTTTTGATAAATATTCACCACCGTTATCGCAGTATAAGTTGACAATCCTCAAGTTAAAATGAGTTTCACACTTTGCAACATAATCTTGAAATGTAGCAAAAACATCTGATTTATGAGCTATTAAGTACGTCGCACAGTAGTGGGTGTATTCGTCGACAAAAATCACAAAATAGTTTTTGCCGTCAAGTGTTGAAGGAGTGACCGGACCACACACATCGCTATGCACATTAAATAGAGGTCTTTTTATAATTTTATGTTTTGACTTATTAAATGGCAAACATGTTTGCTTTCCATTTATGCAAGCTTCACAAATTTTATCATTTGGTGTTATTTGATTTATTTTCTCAATATCAGAAAACATTTGCTTGCTTTTTATTTGCTCAAACTTAGATTTACCAATATGGCCTAATCTTTGATGCCATAATTCGTAATTCTTATTAACGACCGCATTTAATGAGCAACCTGTGGTGAAAACTTGTTTTTGAAGTATAAACTTTGTGCCAATTAAATTGTTCAAACACTCACCCTTTATTACCATCTTACCCTCATAGTATATTTGAACGTCGCCGTCTTTTGCAAAAATAATTGTCATTCCTGCTTGTTGCATTTTCTTCACTGATAGCAGATTATAAGGAATTTCAGAACAAAATAGAACATCCTGTAGCACTCCATTTTCGCCCAAGTTGCTTGTTACTGTAATGTATCCTTTCTTCGTCGCTGTTATGAATGTACCATTTTTTGCAACGGATATGTTAATTGGCTTTTCTAATTCATCGAAACTTTGTGCCAAATCTTTTCTATTTGTGAGATGTTCCGAGGCTCCAGAATCTAATATGAATGTAATGGTGTTTTGATCTTCGTTTTCGATTCCACAACTACCGGCCATTAATGCGAAACCCGAGATATTAGGATTTTCTAAATCTGTCATGTTAACAATTTGAACTGTTCTATTGTTTTCAGTGCGTTGTTTGGCTCTTTTGTTATAATAGCAGTCCTTCTGCATATGCCCTTTTCTTCCGCAATAATAGCATTTTAAAGCATTATTTTTAGCTTTCGTATGTGTCTTATTAGACACTCCCTTCTTTCCAGAACTACGATTTTTATTTATATATGGTTTACGTGGTTCGTTTTTAGACTTCTGATGTAGAGTCTCTGCCTGGAGAACCTTCATACTGGTGTCTCGTCTTTCATTTATCAACTTTATCTCATGGTCAAGCAATCTAGTTTTCACAAAGGTTAAAGTGAGATTATCTTCTGCTAAAGTCTCGATCGCCGTCGTCACACCGTCGTAACTTTTAGGAAGGGTTAAAAATAAATGAGTTATTTTATCTGGTTCTTCCAGCTTTGCACCTGCAGCCACCAATTCGCAAATTAAATCATCGAATATTTGGAAATGTTTTATTAGCGGATTATCTTCTACCAACTTCAAATTTAGTAATCGTTTCCTTAATGCCAGCTGTGTCGCTATGCTTTTTCTTTCGTAGATGGAATCAAGCTTTAATAAAATCTGTTTCGCAGTACTTTCTTCATTGGTGAGGCCCAACAAAGTATCCGCTAAATACTCTATTACAGTATTCTTTGCGAGTCTCTGTTTCTTAGTCCATTCAGCATCCGGTACTTCAGGAATTTCTTCGTCAGTTACATTAAGCACCTCGAGTTCATTCAGCAAATTACGGATCCGAAGTTTCCATACACTATATTTTTCTCCATTAAAAGGTTTAATATTTCTCTTTAACTTTGAGTTTTCCATTATTTTACGAAAAATAATTCACAGTCTATGAGTAAATAATAAAGTCACTTATTCACTATTACTTTCACAGTCCACGAGCTGTCTATAAAGTTTTGGTAAAATGCACTGCACTTAAGTGTCTGTTTTATTTTAACCGACGATTTATTTTTAATCTTATTTTTATTTCACTGGGCCCATAACCTGTAGGATTATGGAAGCCAATGAAAGACAAAATTATATAAAAAACATTAGGTATTTATTTCAATTAGAATTGAACGGTGTGTTTTATAACTATTTGCGTGCGACGCTTAGTTATGGCAAGGGCCGGGAATACACTAAATTCTGAGAGAGCCTAGATGACGTACCCATATGTAACTCGGACTTCGATAACAAAGAATTATTGTTTCATACATAAACAAACTGATAGAAAGGGATAAACTTCCTAAGTTAGAGAGAGACAAATTTATTTTTGTATACTCCAACACATGCAAGTTGTTCTAAATCCAAATCTTGAAAAGGAAATACCATAATATATCTTTGTAACCAAATGATTGACAAATAAGCGAGATTTCAATAAAAAGTAGAAGTTTAGTGTTCCCATACTGCTGTAAAATGTTTACAAATCTTTTTAAACATTTTCGTATAAACATTTGATCACAATGTCAAGAGAATGTTTTTGTGAGTTAACATTTCTAAACAAAATTGTTAGCTAAATTGTAAGAAATATAACAATTTTTATATTTTTTTGTTTGTTTCATAGTCATTTTCGTGTACACCATAGGATGTATATGCAAACTACGAGCTGATATAATGTTTTAAAATGTTATGAACATAAACATTCTCCATCATGAGTGTAGGAGCGCACTAACAATCCTAAGCAAAACGGGACAATTCTTACGATTTGTTATTATATTTCGAAAAAGTGTTAGTTATGAATGTTACCTGCCTCTTAATGTTTTTGTAACTGATGAGTCAGCAGAAGTAGAACATGATGGATGTGCATGAAAATTTTCACCTGAAATTTAAAAAGTATTTATAGCAAGAACTAGTATATTAAAGAAATGTAAGCTTACTTGATTGAAATTCAACCTAGACTATACAAGTAACAACTATCAATCTATTATAAATCTAAAATAAAACCAGGAACATTGGAAACCAGGTGGGTTCAACATCTATTAAACAGTATCACCAAGGCAACTTAAATAATTTTTCAAAACTAAAAACCTCACCCCCTAACTACACAATTCTTTTTAAAATTATAAATTACCTTTGACATCTTAACTAAAATCAATAAAAACGCAATGGATAGATTTTGTCCCCTTTCATTTAACCAATATTGGTATCTTAAATATTTATAAATATTTATGGAACAGTTGTCCCATTTCACAGTTTATAAAATATGAAAAAAAAAAACAAATGTTAAATATTACTCAGAACATTCCTTACATACCTGCCCTTCCAATGACCAAAGAAGAATCATCAACATCATCCTCATCAGTATTTTCTTGGCAATAGGTGTGGTCACTTATTGCATTTATCCCTGAAATAATATATATAATATTATAATCTCTATATTTATAAACTGAGTAATAAAACTGAAATGCATAAAATTTCACAGCAGGAGTATATATATTATATTGCCACTATTTCGAAAAACTGAAATTACAAAAAAGTCTTACAATATTTTACGAGAATCAGTTGAGAAATGCAACCTGTAGGCGAGAACAGCCGGACAAACAACAAAATAACCGGACAAAAGTATTTTTGGCTAATCTAGAAAATTAGACGCTTCGCTCACTCGGTCAATTACAATGAAACTTGGAATCTGTGTCATTACTGATTTGTCATTTCAATATGAAACAAATCATAAGATGTGCACAGAAAGTTGCCCGTGTCATTACCTTGATGCTATACCTACATAAGACACTTAAAAAGTAAATAATCAATAATATCAATAAATAATCACTTCAAAAGATATTGCACACATATTAATGGGGCTGGCCGAGCTAACGCATGGGAGAGATCCGTATAGCCTAGGTCAACGGCTGATAATGTAGCTTTATATTGATAAAAGAATTTTTTAAATAGACTCAAAAACTACTGAATAGCGGTAATTTTGAAGTCTGGATAGACTTAAAAACCACTGCGATTCAGTCATTTACAAACACAAATCTTTCTTCTTTATAACACTAGTATAGATAAATTGGATGTTAGAACTCACCAGCTCCAACAGACGGCAGTGGTTCGCCATGTGCTATTTCCTTATTCGTGAATAAGGATGGATAAGAGTATCGCAATCTTTTTCCTTCAGCGTCGAACTGGTGTATGTCAAAATGTTTTTCACACACACGTTTTTGGAGCAATTGCTCCATTGAAAGCCCGATGAGGAGGGAGTTGGTAGGCACTAAGAAACAGCCACAGGTTTCTCAATGTCTCATTTTGTGGGAAGGTAAAAAGATAATGAGTCTCACTTGTTTAATTGCAACCACCGACACGGCACTTTTTTACTGGCACTGGCACCTTGATAAGGCAGTATCTATCACACGATGTGAGAAGACAGGGAATTGTATCAAATAACTGAGGAGAAATTTGTTATTTTGGATCTCAACTTGAAATTCAAGAAAATATGGACCGGTAGATAGACTGGAAGAGATGTCAACGTCAAAGTCAGTCAAATCAAACCTGTCAATATGGCGGCCCAAAAATGGCGAAGGAAAGCAAGCGATTGCAGCGCCAAAACGGAGTACGAGGAACTAACACTGTCAGCCCCCTGGACATTACTAAAGTATGCTTGGGCCGGACCGGCGCCTATCGTCACGAAGCTTCGTGCTATTACACGATACACGCAAATGTGACCGGCCGTTATCGGGTATCGTCCCGAACACAGATATATAGTTAGACTAGATAACTTAAACACCTCAATCTGTATGAAAACCAACCGTGTCACTTTTATTCTGCCTACTGTGACGTCACAAGAGCGAATTAGTGGTGCGAATTCCTCGTTGCCAGCGCAAAATCGATTCAAAGGCGAGGCCGCCGCCTCACGCGCCGTTCGGCTCGACTCGATTCAGTCAGACAGAGGTCAGTCTTTGTAGTGTATGGTCGCGCGCGAGTTGTGACTTGTGAAACCTGAAGGATACCTCTGCATAATCTCAAGTAAGTATACTCGTTGATATTTAAATTTAAACACGAGGGATTAGTATAGACATGCATGACAAGAAACGCAATAGTTTTAGATAACCTAAAAATATTTATTACAACCAAACGGGACTTAATCGCGTACACATAGATGTTTATTTAATTACCTCGACGTTTCGAACGTTCAAAACACCTGTGTGTACGCGATTAAGTCCCGTTTTGTTGTATAACCTAAATATCACTAATCGATTCACATGAATGACATCGATTTTCTGACAGACGAATGATTTAGACAGACGAATGATTTAGACAGACGAATAATATTAAAAGGATTTATTAAATAAAGGAAGCATATTTGAATTACATTTTCAAAATAAAACTTATAAGATTTTTAGCTCTGTGAGCTGTAGACATCGCTTTGTTTTGAAATGGTAAAAATTTGTATTTTTTTAAGTACCCTGAATCAAGTTTTCATCAAATTTTATACCTATACACATACATACACAAAGATTTGTTTTTGTATGTGTATAGGTATAAAATTTAAGATTTTTTTAGTTAAAACTCACCTACATTAACTTGTATGCATGGTCATATTTTACTTGTTGTAGGCTATGGAAAGAACCAGAGAAAATATTTTAGAAGCCAAAAGAAGTTAGTATCATTCGTCTGTCCGATATCGATTAAAATCGATTATCGAAACATGTTGTAGAACGAACAACACTAGTTGCTCGATTTGACAGACGAATGATTAGTTGCCTTGTACCACGAACTCGAAGCAATGAGCGACAGTATCGCTTATTCTCATATTCATCGTCTCTTAACACATAGCGTCAGATTAAACGCTCAAAGCAAACGCAGCAATGTAATGTGAACATTGTTTAATTACCGATAATCTCTAGTTACTTAGGTACAGACTTGGAATCACACCTCGGAATACTTAAAAAAATAATTTAAAATGAATTTACGCATAATATAATTTGAAAATAACTTACCTGTGATAGGAAACATGTCCTTGCGTTTGTGTGCACACAATTTTTGGGCTATCGCAGTTTAGTACGACGCAACAACGCATTTTAATAATATTTACGGACGACCGGCCACAACAACAGACGCGCGCGGAATGTCTGTAGTGACGGCCGAGTGTGGATATTCTCCACAGTTCGGACACGCGAAGTAGATGCATTTGCGTTATCTAGTCTAACTATATATCTGTGGTCCCGAATATTCGAACTTCGTGTAAGTTATCGCGCGGGTGGCGATACTGTTAGATTATAAAAAAAGGTTTATTAGTCTGACATGCCAAAAAGCATAAGAGTTTTATTATTTTTCTGATTTCAAGTTCCTCTTGACAATACTTTTGTTGTCAATATTTTTTCGTTGTCAAATGAATATTAGAAATATTTCCATCTAAATATTTCGTATAATTTAATTCAGCTATAATGTATTTGTGCAAATTAAGTAATTAGTGCCATAGGGTTGACCACTAATTGGTAATTGGTCCGCACGCGGTAATTATGGCCGATAACGAGAAAAACAAAGAAACTGCAACTTGCAGTCTTGGGAACAGCGGTTTGCCATCATTGGAAAAGTTAGACGGCAATTCTAACTATGCGACGTGGAAATTCCTCATGGAATTATATCTCATCCATGATGATTTGTGGGAATATACACGTAGTACTCCAGACGCTTGCGACGTTTCTGGTACAAGGCGCGACCAGAGAGCACGTGCGAAGATCTGTTTAATGATAAGACCCTACTGCTTGGTGCATGTTCGAAGTGCAAAAATAGCAAAGGAAGCTTGGGAAGCTTTGAGGAATGCCTTTGAAGATAAAGGTTTGAAGAACCGTTGCCGCCTTTTGACAAAGTTAGTAAGCATGAAACTCGATCAATTTTCAACCGTTCGTGAGTACAAATATGTGACATCTGTTTTAACAACGTCACAGGAGCTGTTTGATTTAGGGAAGGAGGTTGATGATGAGCTACTGGCAGCTCTACTTCTTCAAGGCCTTACTCCAGAGTTTCATCCAATGAGGCTGGCCATAGAAAATAGCAATATCAATTTAACTACCGACTATGTGAAAAAGAAACTTTTCCAAATGGAAGATACCTTCTCAGCGAGTACCACAGAAAAGCAAGCTTCAACATCAGCACTGTTGTCAAAGCATAAAGGCAAGAGTGCATTTAAGAAGAAGAACAGAAAGGTCAAGTGTTTTATTTGCGACGGTCCTCACAAAGCACACGACTGTCCGGAAAATCCAAAGCAGAAGAAGGAGGCGCTGCAGGCATATGCGCTTGGTACAGCAGTAAAGCCACATACTGATGATTGGTGATTGGATAAACTTTCCTGACACTTTAACTAAACTTTAGTGTATACCTTGCATCCTGGGAAAACAAACCAAACAACCTTTTAAGAAGAATAGTGCTTCGAGAAGCCCTGAGGTACTAGGTTTGGTACATTCCGACGTATGTGGACCTATGGAGGTACCGTCTGTCAGTGCGGTGCAGTTGTCAAAAGCGGAAAGAAGCTGAAGATTCTTCGCAGTGATAATGGGACGGAATTCGTCAACAAACGTTTTGATGATTACTTGAAAAAATGCGGAATTCAACACCAGCTGAAAGCTGATTTTACGCCAGAACAAAACGGTGTTGCTGAGAGAGCGAATCGCACGATTAACGAGAAAGCTAGAAGTATGCTACAAGATTCTGGTTTGAATAAGCGGTTTTGGGCAGAGGCTGTCCATCATGCAGTTTTTCTGAAAAATCGGTCACCAACGATAGCCGTAAAAAATGTGACACCGGAAGAAAAATGGTCTAAAAAAAAATGTGACCTCAGCACAATTAAAGTTTTTGGGTGCAAAGCCTTCAAGCACATTCCTAAACAAAAAAGTAAAAAGTGGGATGCTAAAGGCAGAGAACTAATCTTCACGGGCTTCTGTGAAAACTCTAAGGCCTATAGATTAGTCGACCCTATTTCTGGTGCAGTGTTCAAAGCAAGAAACGTGGTGTTCTTAAAGAGCCAAATGAATAACAAGAGTTCAGAAATCAAACAGAATCCGGAGGTGATTCTTAATTTAAGTGAAGATTGTGCAGTGAACCAACCTTCACATCAAAGTGTTGTAGAAACTGAGAGAATATTCAAAGATTTAAAGATTCAAATGTTTATTCAGTAATTAGACCTTTACAGGCACTTTTACACGTCACCTGTCTGCATACTGTCACATTCACCTGGACGAGTAGAAGGAGAAGCGTCACCTGGTTTTGAACAAATTTCAGAGGATAATATTCCTAGAGAAGTCGATATTCCTCGAGTGGAACATGAGATTAGTAACGGGAGATCTGATTTACATTCAGAAAATCAAAATGAGCCAGAAGTAGACTCTGATACAGCAGAGTTTGAAGACTGTGACTCAGTCTCGACAGTTGCAGAGCAAATTGAGGAAGACTTTCAAGATAGGGCACGGAGGTATCCTTTAAGAAACAGAAAGCCTACTCAGTTTCCAGATTATACAATGTCCTTTTTAATTAAGTACAAATATTTTAAAGGGTTATTCAGTTCATCATTTTGAACAACTTTGCCCAATAAATGTATATCGAAATACGAAAAAAAATATTTAGGTTCTCATACAGATCGAAGTAGTCACGTGATATCGTTACTATGAAAAATGCAAAAAAAATTTTCGTATTTCGATATATATTTATTGGGAAAAGTTGTTCAAAATGATGGACTGAATCAGCTCTTAAAATATTTGTACTTAATTAAAAAGGACATTGTATACTGTATCAGGCCAGAGAATCGGAACATGATCCCAGTACGTTTCATGAAGCTTTGTCAAGGAGTGACTGTAAGGAGTGGAAAGTCGTCATTCAAGAAGAATTGAGTGCAATTAAGAAAAACAAGACTTGGGTCTTAGTCAAACGACCGGAACGATGTCATGTCGTTGATTCTAAATGGATTTTTAAAATCAAAGACGAAGGGGAGGGAAAAAAGCGTTATAAGGTTCGTCTTGTGGCCCGAGGTTTCAGTCAAAGATATGGTATTGACTATGACGAGACTTTCTCTCCGGTCGTGAGACACAGTTCGCTAAGAACACTTTTAGCATTAGCTGCTGCTTATTGCCTCAACATCGACCAAATGGACGTGAAAACGGCGTTTCTCAACGGAGATTTGTCAGAAACTGTATATATGAAGCAACCAGAAGGTTTTGAGGAAAAGGGATCGGAGTACGTTTGTTTGTTAAAACGCTCACTTTACGGGTTGAAGCAAGCTCCTAGAGCATGGAACACTAAGTTGAACAAAGAGTTGTTACAGCTGTCGTTTAAAAGATCCAAGAATGAACCTTGTGTCTATAAGAAGTCAAACGGAAAGAAGCTGATTATACTTTCAGTTTATGTAGATGACATTCTCATTCTGTGGAATGACAAAGAGGAATTGGAAAATCTCAAACAAGATTTGATGAGGAAATTTGAGATGAAGGATCTTGGTCGCGCAAAGTTTCTCCTCGGAATTCACATTACCCAAAGCGACACTTCAATCAAAATCGACTAAGAGATTTATGTCGACAAGATTCTTAAAGTTTTTGGTATGGTTGACTGCAAGGTTGCATCAACGCCATCTGTACCTGGACAACGTTTTAGTTTAAACTGGAAAAACCAGGACTAGCACACAAACCAGATGCTAGCATTCCATATCAAAATTTGATTGGTTCTATAATGTATTTAGCTGTATGCACGAGGCCGGACATAGCATATACTGTAAATTATCTGAGCCAGTTTAACACCTGCTTTACTGAGCACTGGACAGCAGCGATACGAATGCTAAGATTTTTAAAAGGAACCAAGAGTTATGGACTTTTGTACAGCAAGATTAACAGAAAGGGATTAGGGCTACGCAGATGCAAGTCATGCTACATCTTTTGACAGAAAGTCGTATAGTGGATTGGTTTTTCTATGGAAAGGAGAAGCTATTTGCTGGGAAAGCAAAAAGCAGAAGACAGTAGCACTATCCACCGCTGAAGCCGAATATGTTGCCATCTCGGAAGCAGTCCGAGAAGCAATATTTCTAAAGCGTTTTGTTGCTGAGCTTACTGAAGAACAGGAGAGGCAACTGACTATCTGCTGTGATAGCCAGTCAGCAATAGCAATTGCGCAGAATCCTGTGCACCACCAACGCACAAAGCATATTGATGTGCGTCACCACTTTGTGAGAGAAGCATGAGGGTGGGCATGTTAGGTTAGAGTACGTGGAGACCGAACGAATGGTCGCCGATGTACTCATGAAACCCCTCTTAAAGGGTAAATTCCAGATGTGTGCAAGAAGTATGGGTCTGGAGGAATTAAATTAAGGAGGAGTGTTAGATTATAAAAAAAGGTTTATTAGTCTGACATGCCAAAAAGCATAAGAGTTTTGTTATTTTTCTAATTTCATATTCCTCTTGACAATACTTTGGTTGTCAATATTTTTTCGTTGTCAGATGAATATAAGAAATATGCGGCCGAAGCATTGTACTAATGCTGCGTACAATGCTGCATAAATGCGTTAAGCGACACAAATAAGTTGAACAAAAATGGCGGACTTCAGAGCATTTTTGTATAAATTCCCGGCACGTAGGTTGAACCAAAATGGCAGGGGTTTTTGTTACATGTTGTAATAAGTACATATTTCTTTGCCTTTCTGAATCCAATACCTTTTTAATTTATCTAATAATTCTGATATTTGATATGGCCTTAAAATAATAACCACAGATGAATTAATATCATAGATACCTGATTATGTAGTCATTTTAAGTAATAACTCACATTAGCAATCTTACTCACACGGCGAAAATGATTTTTGCTATATGAGCGACTAAAACAAGTAATCGTATTCTGTTCTTGGTTTTATCGTAGTGGCACTAAATGAGTGTCATTAGTGTCAAACTGATGTCTTTTAATCCTGTGAAATTAAATATCTGATCATAGTTCCTTTTCTTGGTATCATTGTGTTCCAATCCAACTTGGTTGGATTAAAATGACAGATGCCATTTGGATGTCTTTCCTAGTGCGTGAAACGTGCATCATCTAACATCGACAATACGATACTCCATACTACACAATACTCACAAATCACACAATACTCGTTTACAAAACATTTACCTATTTAATTAAACAATCATCATCAACATATTTTACAATGATGTAGGTCAGGATTTTTGTGTTCTTTGCTACGGAAAAAACATAATAAAGCGCAATATTTTGCATGGATAAACGTGTGACTTTGAATAAGTTTACGTTTGAAAATAAAAGACCCGGAAAATGTGACGCTTATTGAAATATGACATTTGTGTGATGAAAAAATTCGAGTGAAGACTAATATAAAAGGTGTATTTTATTTTATTTTTTAAGTATTAAATAAATTTATACATAGGTATAAACAAAATCATGTTATGATTTTTCTTCTCCTTTTTCTCTCATTTCAGCTTTAAGAAACGATCGGTGTTATTGTTTTGAAGGTAGTTATTCGGAGTGGAACCCGAAACCTTTTGATCACAAAAATGCGTATCTATGCGTAAATCAGCAAATTATGTGTATTGAAATTATCTATACGAGAAAATATCGATAATGGACAACACTAGTGTGCAAAAGGCTTGTGACAACCTACAGAAAAAAAAAATGAAATATGTATTGAAAACTCGCTCTAACGCATTACATATGCCTTAAGAAAAGAAAAGATGGTTATATTGAATCGTGTGCTAATTTAGTACTCCTTCTTTGCCTCTTATAATTCTATCATAATAACCCAATAGTACCCAAATAGCAAAAAAAATGTATGCCTCTATGGGTAATAATTCTATGTATTTCTATGACAAGACAGCTGTCAAGTAGTGTTGCATAACTATTGATAGTTTGACTATCGAGTTGACCTCGAAAAACAGTCACAATATCGCTAACCACTTTCGATAGTATCGAATAACCGATCGATAGTATCAATAGTAGAATAACCATTACTATCGATAGTATCGATTGTCAATAGTTTGCAATACTAATGATAAAAGGTAAAACTATCGACAGTATCGATACTATTGAATTTAGATACTATCGGTACTATTGATAGTATCGAATATTGTCGATAGTATCTATATTCAATAGTATCGATAGTTTTACCTTTCATCAATAATATTGCAAACTATTGACAATAGGTACTATCGATAGTATCGATAGACTATCGATATTTTATACCATTGCTTGCAACACTACCTCAAGTTTTTGTTCAAGCAAGAGCAAGCAACGCAATTTCTGAACGAAAATTTCTCATAACCCACTTTGTACATATTTTCCTTTTGTATATTTGGTATGTTTGTGTCGTATTTTAGATCTTTTTGTGTGAGAAAAAAGCATCAGGCTAGTTGAATAACTCTTGTAATTATGTCGTAGACGTATATGTTATTTTGTGGTGAGTGAATTCCCTGAAATTAATGGAGTTGAAGGTCTGGGTCGAAGGGATACAAAGGATTGTTTGTGGGGTCACAGAGACGACTACTTGTCAGGTCAGTATACATTCTATAAATTGGATATCTATCTATATCAAGGATTTGTAAGAAAGGCTGAGTAAGACATGCGAATGAGATCACGCAATGATTCTTGGTAGGTATTTTTACTGATGTTGATGTTATAACTTACAGGATGTAGTGTTTGCTTTGGCCCATGCCACGGGCAAAGTGGGCAGATTTACGCTTATAGAGAGATGGCGAAATAATGAACGTCTTCTAGCGCCTCAGGAGTATCCACTTAAGGTATACCAACTTCTTTTATAACATGACAAAGTTTGTAATCTGTTATTCTATTTATACTTTCCAATGTATTTATTTTTTGTAGATTCTTATGAAATGGGGTGAATACTCAAATGATATACAATTCATACTGAGGAGATCTGACTCTGGAAACAGTCAAAAGCCACAGCCACCCTCAAATAATTCCAGATCACCTATGGCTAACAGTAGGTGAGTATATCCCAACTATTTAAAAGCTTCTGTCTTAAAATATATGTGACGTTCTGTTTATGGATTGGAAAAACAATAGCGAGTTCAGTTTAATAAAACTACTTTTTATCCTAGAATTTGTAAACTATGTATAAGTATACATTTTATAGAGTTTTTTTTTTAATTATCTGAGATAGTAAATTGCGTGCATTGCATTATCTACTTATTAAGCTTTATCAATGTGTTGAAAGACAAACTTGATAAGGATAACAGTTTGAACTAATGTTTTTTGTAACTTGCATTATAATATTTATAATTTCAGAATACTTTACTATGATAGGTATATCAGTTTATATTATAATTTAGATTTCTAGTTCTAGAGGATTTCAAACATAGACCAATTTTCCAATATTTTCTCCATCTACTGGAGAAGAGTGAAATCCACAATCTTCTAAACTATAGGCCAGTCTTTGTATTACTGCATAATAGTAGATTTCAAATATGCCATTTATTCACACTTTCTAACGTAAACTCCCATTAGGCTTTTGAGGTTAATGGTAGCATTATCTTTTATTACATCTTCATTTTGTGTTTAGTATAACATTGTTCAATTCCAATTACCGTGTATAGTAGATAGTCGTGGTGCAGATTTAACCATGTATGGTAGATAGTTGATGACTGATTGTAGATTTAATAAAAAAAAAATGACGAATGGGAAAATATTTTTAGCTCATCGGTCAGAGTATAAAAAAATATTGTACACATATTTTTTTTCTCTTATAAACAAAAAATGACAAAGATACAGCGCATTGAAATTTCGCATGACATCATGACTATGTACGATTTTTACATAGAGGTGACGTCGCAAGCCCCCACTCCGGAACTTTGATGCTTCATATCTTTGTGAATTTTTACTTTTATGACAAGCTGAAAAATATGGATCCATTATTTTATAATAATCTAAAAGATGGACTAAGTACAATTACACTTTTCTAACCCTGTCGTCACCCCTATTGAGCTTTTGCTTTTGGATGTTGATAATATTGTAATAGGGATGAATAATCAGACTTAGGCTTAAGCTTAGGACACAATAGGCAGCAGTCTTGGCAATATTCCGATTTTAAAGTGATCTTCTTCTTTTTGTGTCTGTGGTATGTTTATATTTTAATTAGTGATAAGTAATGATTATTATTGTAGCAGCACATATTTTCAAGTACAAGTTACACTTAAGTTTAAGGTTTTCACAGGATGGCGACCTAGGTAGCCTTGTTCCTAAGAGTTGGGCATTATTCAAATAATTTTCATTCAAATAACTATTCGAATAATAATCATTCGTGATAAGATTATTTGCAAATAATTCATTTGTGAATAAATCATTAGTCCACTTCTTTGAATACTAAATTAATTATTTGTTGTTTCATCCGCATAGTTATTGATTAAAACTATGAATAATATTTTACACAGTGATGGGGACAAAGTAAGTACCTAAAGCCTATAGTTGTAAAAAAATCCGTAAGCTACCTGTTATTGAATAAAAAAATTGTATGTCATGTCGACATTGATGACCTCGACGGCCTTAACGATCTTGATGACTGTTGTCTGGATGATTTCGACGACCTTGACATCGACCTCGACGACCTAGACGTGGTCGTAGTCTGGGTCTTAAGGCCAAAGGGATAAATTCGTAATGCCCTATCTCTATAGAAAATGCAGTTTTTACAACGTCACGGGGGTGCATTTCCACCTGATGGTACCCGCTCGCTGAGTCGAAGGTGCTAAAGTATTGAGCGCGCCCTAACCTATCCAAAATGTCATTTATATTTGGTAGGGGGTACTTTTCCACGATATCATCTTAGGAAGCAGTATGGGTAGATGCGCAGGCGCATCTATCGCAGCACCAGGAAAGATAGGAGACGCTGGGCTGACCGCGCTCAAGCAGCTGCCGATACGGGCAACCTGAGGGAATTGTACGGCGCCATTAAAGTCCTGGCTGGGAGAAAAGGATTCAGAAAGAAACCGCTTCGGGATAAAAATGGAAACCTTATCGCGACTTCCGAAGGACAGCTGGAACGCTGGCGCGAACTCTTTCAGGAGATTTTTAGCATACCATCTGCAACTGTACCTCCTTCTCCTGTACCTCCAAGTTCAACACCACCTCAGCTTCTGGACATCTATACCTATCACCACCGTCCCGTGAAGAAGTTGAAGAGGCTATGAGTTTCTCTTAAGAGTGGAAAAGCATCAAATCTCGACCTTATAACAGCAGAAATGCTTAAAGCTGACCCGACAACTGCTCTAGAGGTCTTAACACCACTTATAGAAAAAATATGGATCACTGAAGAACTACCCGATGACTGGAAAAAAGGTGTTCTGATCACGGTTCCCAAGAAAGGTGACCTTAGCGAGTGTGGCAACTGGAGGGGTATCACACTGCTCTCCATACCATCAAAGATTCTGAGCAAGATCCTGCTGACCAGAATAGCGAAAGCAGTGAAACCACTCCTGCGGCAAGCGCAGGCCGGATTCCGCCCCAACTGATCTTGTACGGACCAAATAAATACCCCGCGGATAAAACATCGTTTTTTAAAATCATCTATGAGAAAAATACTCGAAGAAGCAACAGAATGGCAACGCGCTGTATGCTTTACGTTCGTCGACTTTGAGAAGCCTTCGACACGCTGCAGTGGCCAAGTATTTGGAATCGTCTTGACGAAATTGAAGTCCCACCTAAGATCAGAGACCTGATCAAAGCCTTATACAAGGAGTACTCCTGCAAAGTATCTCATCTCACAATGGTCTGATTTCGGAGGATATCACCGTACACGCTGGAGTCAAGCAGGGCTGTCTTCTTTCGCCCTTGCTTTTTCTGATCGTAATGGAAGGCGTAATGCACAAGGTGAATGACGGCAAGCGAGGCGGTATAGAGAGGGGGTTGTCCAATCAACTGGATGATCTAGACTACGCTGACGACTTATGTTTGCTTAGTCATAAAGTAACTGACATGTAGGCCAAACTGAACGATCTACAGTTGGAGGCTGCCAAAGTTGGTCTTTAGATCAACTCACGCGACCACTAATGCTGGGTATAGAGCCGATACAGTGAGTGCAACAATTCGCGTATCTAGGCAGCATCGTTTCGCAAACTGGAGAAGCGGAAGAGGACAGGGTTTCTACCTTCGCACAACTTTGACCCATATGGCGAACCAAAAAGTTGACCCGCAGAGTCAAACTCAAACTCTTCAGATCTAACGTCAAATCTGTCTTGCTATATGGGTGCGAAACGTGGAAGGTTACCAAAGGGATCACGCAGCCCATCCATATTTTTATCAACCGCTGCCTGTGACAAATACTTGGCATTTTCTGGCCTGAGAAGATTTCCAACGAAAGCGTGTGGGAGGTGTGCCGGGAAATGCCAATAAACAAGCAGATCATGCGCCGCAAATGGACATAGATAGGCCATACTCTCAGGAGAGATCCCACACACATTCCTGGGCAAGCCCTAGAGTAGACCCCTCAGGGCAAGTAAAAAGTTGATCGTCCCAAGCAGACCTGGCGGCGCAGTTGCGGCGGAGATGAAGACAAATGGGGCTAACCTGGCCCGAAGTAAAGCTCGCAGCCAAAGACCGTTCGCGATGGAGAAAGACTGTCGAAGCCCTCTGCCCCACTAAGGGGCCTTGTGACCTTAAGTCACTTATCCTCTATAATTCTGTCAATGAGCCTTCTATAACAAGGTGCCATTTGTGCCTTGCGAAAAGCATCTGGCTTCTTAGGTACGATATGAACAGGAACTGACCAAGGTCGCGAGTAATACCTTGTTGCAGTAAGTTGTTAATCTGATTTTAAATTTCATCCCTTTGCTGAGGGGCCTGCCTATAACTGCGTACAAAAATAGGGGTATCGTCTGTAAGCCTTAACTCATGTTCACAGCATGTGTAAAAGTAACGGGTATGTTTTCAGAATAAAAGGTATCTCTATATTGATAATATAATCTTCCTATTTCACGTTTCTTGTTCGTTTAAATGTTTAGTTCATTTTCTTTAAATTTTCACAAAGTTCTTTATCAATATCCGGTAGCGTTTGCATTGAGTTTAATGTGCAATGGATTTTAGGGGTTTCTTTTTCAATATAGGTTTGTAAAGCAGTAGGAGGTTTATTTAAAATAATTTTCTTTTCCGAATTCAAGCTAAAAACCTCATGACCCATTAGTTACTTGAACTATAGCTGAAGGGGATGTGAACCCTGGTATCCACTCATGGTCCTCGTATATATAGGTACCATTGGTGTAGTTAGTTTTATCTTTAATAATTTTTCGACAGTAAGGATCTACTCGAATTTTCTTAATAGTATTATTAAAAATGAATAAGTATTTTTCGCCGTGTGCATAGTACCTTATTTTTTAAATCAATATTACTAGAAAGCGGTTTTAATAAATCTAGCCCTATAAGACCTTTATATTTCGGATCAAACTCGAAGATGAGAAACTTGCGAGTTATATCACTATTAAAGGCCGGTGGTAGAGGTAAATATGCAAAGTACGAGTGGCTGTCTTTTCTACTTAGAAAGGCTCAAAGTCGACGTAATGTTCGAATACTGTTTTGTATGACGTCAGGTGATACTCATATAAGTGATGTGCCGTTACCGGTAACTTACTCGAATCGAGTATTTTCCCAATAACGTTACCGGTAACATTCCCAAAAATTAGTAATATAAGGTAACTTAGGAAAAAAAACGTTAATTCTTAAATTACATTTATGATTATGGGTGATCCGATAAGACTTCTATTACTTCTAGTTTACTCGTAAATGCAACCGAAATTATAATTCTAAACATTATTTTCCGAATATTCCTAGTAACTTACTGAGTAAGTTTCGAGAAACTTACTGAGTCTCTCTCTCTCTCTGAGTAATAGTCTCTGACTGAGACAGACCGGCACGAAGAAACTATTAGGGTTTGTCATGGAACCCTAGGAATCGAAACAATGATGGGTTGCTTGCTGCATCACCATTCGATCGGCTTTTACAATTTGCGCGGGAAGAGAAGCAGCTTGGAAGAGTGTACGTGCGCATTATAAACAATATTACATAGAGAAATTAACAAAACGATACCTATTAAACAATATTACCACAATTTGGGAATTTTACCGGTAACTATAGAAACTTACTGGCAATATTCTCAAATAGTAAAAAGCTGGTAACGGTTATTTGGTAGCGGCACATCACTAGGTGATATTATAGAACGCGAGGCTAGAATTCCGGTATGTCCGGTATTCCGGTTACCTTTATCAACTCCGCTCGTCCGGCTCCTGGTTCTCATGAAAATCCTAAGGAGTAGTTGATTGGTCCTCCTCTGAGCTCGTAGAAGGGTAGTTTACATCTTGCTCGTCCGCATTAGGGAAGTACTCGATAGAGTTGTAATATTGAAGTGAATAATATATTACATTACCTTCGTATGGCGAATAAAGTAGTTCTTCAAATGCGAATTGCGGCGGCATCGGCTTGTTAACCGATCGCATAGTGACGTCAGAGGAAATCTGAGGTGGGTTGACTTGTTGCTGGGGAATAGGGTATATGCATGAAAAAAATATTTGTTATCTAACAAGTTTTTCCGTAAATATTCAAAAGTAAATTACTAACAGTGAAAACAAAATAAGAATTGGTTAAAAAACTAACGAGATATAACAATTTCCCGAAAATATATCTATCTCACTCGCAAAAACGCTACTTTCTTTGGCAAATGTATAGATGATTTGGACTTTGACGTCACCAGTCCATATCGGACTTCTCTTTCTAATTGAAACTTTAAAGTATCACATGTTCGTCGCCGATTAAGATATTTTAAAAATTCTTTCATATTTGATTACTGTGGTAAATAAAGATTTAATTGAGCAAATAAAAAAAATACGTGCATATTCTCCATTGCCTGAGTTCCTAAAATTGCTTGAATTATTACTAAAATTAACTCGAGGGTCTATTTTTCCAGTGTAACACTTGACGCTGAAAGTTATTTAGATTATAATCAAAATAACTTTCAGCGTCAAGTGTTAGCCTGGAAAAAGAATTTAAATATAATAATTATTATTAGATTTAAAATCATTTTCAGGTTTCTTATTTTGGGGGTTACTAGAAGGGTTGTTAAAGCGAGGTCTATAACCGGTTTTTGCTTCCTCTGCCCGTGCAGTGACTATTGCAAGCTTTAGGCAAGGGTTTATTAACTCTCACCTGGAAGTTTTGAACTCTAATTGATTGACAAACTGTTCTATAGCCATGTTCTCGTAATAAGTTTTATCTGTATGCTGACCTACCATATAAAGAATATTCAGCACATCTCTAATACGTTTGTCAAAGGACTCAGCATCCTCGTTTTTATTGTGGCAGGTGCGCGTGAGCTCCTGCATAATCTGTATTTGGTTCCTAGGCTCTCTTAAGCACGTTTTCTGACCAAATATTAAGGGTGCCTTCATGTGCAAGGCATCTATAGTTGCACCACTTATCTTACTTTTAATTAAACATACTAGTGATAAGGGGGCTGTACTCTCATTGGGTCTAATCATCCCCATAAAATTATCCATTCCGTTAATATAAAACTGTAACCTTTTGGGTTTCCCATTATAGTTGGGCATAAGTTGCGAAATCAACTTATATTCAGTTTGGAACTCCAATTTTTTTTAAGCAAAATAGGCGTGTTCACTTATGAGTCCCTTTACCCTGGACAGAATCTGACTTTCCCATACAAACGTAGTTTACGTTTTATTTTGAAACGACATGTCCGATATGGGCAAAATTATGTAACTTTAAAGAAATTGCAATTATCTAGGATTATAATTGGTTTCCGACGGTAAAATTATGAACTTAAAAGAGAATATAGTGTATTATATCATATTTGACCATTAGTATGGAAACTTCTACATCCTTATATTTTTTTCCAGTTCATAATTTTACTAAAAGAAACCAATTATAACCCTAGATAATTGCAATTTCTTTAAGTTACATAATTTTGCCCATATCGGACATTTTTTTTTTAAATCACAAATTTTTACCGACATCTGACATGTCGTGTTAAAATAAAACGTAGACTACGTTTGTATGGAAAAGTCTAGGGTAAGGGGACTCTTAAATATGTTAAAAAATGTAGTTTATTTTATAATCTACAGCGATACAAAACATTATCTTAAAATTAAACGAGAGGAAATCGAGCAGAAAAAAAAGTACTTGGGAGCAAAAGGCACTTACCAAAACAGCATCCTCTGCATCTGCTGCTCGGGTCTCGTTGAGTACAGGTCTCCAATTCCTCGAATTCCCTAAAGGTGAAGCCGCGTTTAGGTGAACCTTATCGCGGACGACCTTTATGACGTTCTTATCGCGGATGACGATTTAAACTGTTCACTCTGGTCGGCGAAAAGTCTATTCACACGAGAGGACTTGTCCTGAATATCCTAAAGTGGCGCGATCCTACGCCAGATATGTAGGGGCTATCTTCGAGCTACTTTTAAAAATAGATTTTTATTTAAGCAATTTTTTTTATTTTTATTTGAGAACTCAAGTAAGACTAACAATTATGGAATATTGAAAATAAAAATTGAAATTGGAGTCACTGGGCCGGCTGTTGGGCA
The DNA here is from genome assembly GCA_943193695.1 of Acrobasis suavella. NCBI lineage: Eukaryota > Metazoa > Arthropoda > Insecta > Lepidoptera > Pyralidae > Acrobasis > Acrobasis suavella. The sequence continues at coordinate 41,956,945 of OW971928.1, forward strand.
ATCTGCGGATTGGACGGTTATGCAGTGCGAAGTCGTTGCTCTTTCAGCGGTATAGCACGATTTATGACGTTTTACCTTTCGTCATTCGAATAAATTTTGCCCATCTCTGTGCCTAACTATAACTTTAAACAACGGGGAAGTGACATACCCGTAATAAATCAAAACACGGGCTGTACTAGATCACTAGTATGAAATTAAAATAACAATCAAAAAGCAAAAAATAAAAAAAACTACATTGCCATGTAAATTGCCCGAGCGGCTGCACGCTTTTGTATAGAAATGCCAATATTTTTTTTTTGCTTTTTGGCTGTTATTTAAATTTCATTAAGTGCTCTAGTATAGCCAGTGGTTTGATTTATTACGGGTATGTCCCTCACGTTGTATACTCCTCTTATATTTTATATTTTTAATACTTTTTTTGATGCGTTTATAAGGTAATAAATCTTATATTTTGATAAACTTAAAAAATACAGATAAAATAAAATAAATAAACTATACTATGATTAAACTAAATATAACAATTAATAATAATAAAAAAACTAAACTAGATATTTATAAATAATATAATTAACATCAATTTAAATAAAAAATTGCTTAAATCACTGCGCTCATAGAGTAGGGCGCCCAAGAGTCTGGCGGCATTTCCGCGTCGAATGGCCAACCTCAACCTTTGGCCAAAAGGCCCACCAGCCCTCAGATCTCCTGAGGCGTCGATTAGGCGTTCGGAAATCTCTATACAACTGACGGGCTCCCGCACCCTGAGGCCCCAAGGTCTCCATGGCAAAAGGAGCAAAAATATACGGCTCTCCCAAAGCTGCATACTTTCGCCTCTTATTGGCTTCTGCCGTCGCCGCAGCTGCGCCCAGTTCGCGTGCAGTTGCTCGTACATGGGATTAGGAAACAGTATCCACGCATGTTGCATCTCATACCAGCGACCGCCCCATTTTTCCAAGGTATGATTATAATTTTTTTTAATTTATTTTAGTAGCCACAATTCTTCAAATCCAAACATATTGGAGAGCCAGAGTTCTCCAAACCGTCTGAATGCCACCCCAACATACAACAACATTAACACATCTCCTGGAAACCCAGTGGGGGTTGTTAAAGGGGTCCAGCAATCAAAATCTCCAGAGTCTGATAATACTGTGATGAAAGATGTTCCTCCTTATAGGTAAGTAAAGCTTACAATTGTTGTACACAATTATGAATCATAACTGAAATTAATCAAAGTGCGTTTGAAAAGCTGGTCTTGATTAGGGCATGGAATACCGGAATGATTTTCATACCGGTATTGGAATTTCAATAACCGGTATACCGAAATTTCGGTACTTTCGATATTTTTTGCTGACTGCTATTTACTGTTTATGTTGTTATCAAATATCTCTTAGAGCTGAGCGCTTAGGTATAGTTTCTGCCGTATTGTGTGCGTACGTGCGCCAGTGCCTTTAGCAATTTATTGGTAGAAGTAAAACATTAGACGAACCAAGCAGTATCATTATATTCTACCTAAAAACTAGCTATATACATATGCAGTGCAGTGTCTTTCGTAGTTGCTATTGTGGCGATTTTTCTAAAATCGAGATTATTAGTGATTCAAGTCATATGGAAACTCATCAGCAGTATAAACAACACTAGAAACCATGGAAATCGAGCGTTCTGCATAGTCTTTAAACACCCATACAAAAATACACCTTTTTTCGAAATTACGATATTTGGTCCTCAAACACCGGTATCAAAATACCGAAAAAAAATAACCAGTATACTGGTATTTCGGTATATCGGTATCCCGGCCCTAACCTTGATGTTATAATTTCAACTTAAAGTTTTATCACAATGAAGATTTGAAATCTATACAAAATAGAATACTTTACATAATACACGGATGCACAATGCACATATTGTGTATAAAAAGGTTAAAAACATAAAATACATGTCCTATTTCAAGTTCACCATTTGTTATATTGTTTCTGTTTCAATCTAAAATTAATTTAATTTATCTTTATCTATGTCAAAGATTTATAACTCTATGTATTTTTACACTCAGAACGCCGTCATTGCAGACAAAAGATTTTCTATTGTTTCTATTGTTGGGCGCCACAGGGGTCACCAGTGACCCATGTGGCGCCCAAGTGTTAAACAAACTAGCGTTGCATAATTATCGATAGTTTAACTATTGATAATTGACCTTGAAAAACAGTCACAATATCGATAGGAATCGATAGTGTCGAATAACCGATACTATCGGCCACGATACTATCGATAGACTATCGATATTTTATACTATTGCTTGCAACGCTAAAACAAACATATTTTTCTTTCCTTAAACCAGAGAGCCGCCTCCGCCATACCGTTCGCCTCCGCCACCATCGCAAGCCCTAGGAAAGTCGCCCAACCGTATGCAGGGCAACCGGTCGGCCCACATGTCCCCCGTCAACTTGCCCGAGGAGGCTGATATGAGGAATCCGGAGGCCGTCAGCTACAACAGCCAGTACCGGGAGCTCGTGTCTCTGGTCAACTATCAGAGAGAGAAACTGTCGAGCCAGCAAGTTGATCTTATTAAGGTAATCTCAGGTCAAAGATAATATAATTACTAACGTAACAGATACCTAACGCCGTAGAAACTATTGAAGGTCCCGTAAGTAGACAAAACTGGGGTTGCGGGTAGGCACACAGAGATGGTGGTTCACACGACTGGCAAAAAAGTGACAAAGAAAGTGTTTGTTTTATTGCAACTCATATCAGTCATATTTAATTAATTAGAGTGCTACTTTATTTAAATACTAATAATAAAAGAATTTAAAGTTTTGATAAATACCTACAGCGCCATCTATTGACAAAGAAGAGAAATAATTATATTTACAGGGCCATGGGTAGGCATGCTTGGGTGTTATTTTTGGTGTATAATATTGTTCATTTGAATTTTATAAAGGAACTGGACACATAGAAAAGACGTAAGACGGGGCATAGACGGGGCACAGAGAGGCGCCGTCGTGACTTTTGAAAACACATAGAAAAGACGAGGCATTGACGTGACAGATACAAACAAATCTATTGCAACACCGCGACGCGCGATTCGCTCCACACCCGACCATTATTTGTAAAATAGTTTTATATCATGTAACTTTATTAAGTCGACCTCCGTGGCGTAGTGGTCACCATGCTAGTTCGCCACCCAGAGGTACCGGGTTCGATCCCCGGTCAGGGCAAGTTGGAAAAATGGCCTTTTTCAAATTGTCCTAGGTCTTGGGTGTTTATCTATATATGTATTTCTTATAAAATATAGTATCGTTGAGTTAGTATCCCATAACACAAGTCTCGAACTTACTTTCTGGATAGCTCAATCAGTGTTATTTGTCCCTGTATATTTATTTATTTATTATTGAACCATTTATTGGTTTTTATTAAATGTTTTATGGTATTTATTGCTTTTGATCGATGTGTATCTTCGCATTCACAGTATGATGCCGAAATCGGCTACTGGGAAAACAAAGGGCGCGAGCAAGAGCGCCAAGTGGAACTATTGCAGCAACAGATCAGTTCAGCAGATAACCAGCTACGCATTAGTACTGAGCAGGTCAGTTAAAGTAAGACTAATTAAAATTCACAGCCAAATCGTTTGTTTGGTTCCAGCTTTATCTTTTTAAATTCGCAGATTTTGGCATCCTTGTGTGACCAAGAATGATATGCATGTCCGTTTATGGTCAGACAGCATATAATCTATGGCGAAGAAAAGCCGGAAAGCGTGCCATAAATCTCTTTACAAAATGAAGTCAGACGGTTTATAAGATTCGACGCTGACAGAATTCGACGCTGCGCACGTCCTCTGCAACTAGATATAAAAGTGATAAAATTAAAATTATGAACGTATTAAATAAAATGATTTTCTAACTAGGTCCAAGCCTTAACCTACATAGAAGAAGAAAGCGAGCTCGTGAAACAGAATGAGAAGACAATTAAATCTGAAATCGTCCTGGTGCGTTCCAAACTGGCAAACTGTGAGACGGAGCTGCTGCAGTGCAAGAACAAGATCCGCAAGCTCATGGAGGATATCCACAACGAGCAGAGGATTATAAACACGCGTCAGCAGGAGAACAGGTGATTTTTGTCATGTTAGCCCGCGCAATATGCGTACCCGTTCCCGGTCCTCGCACCTCTCTCCCGTTCTTATCTAGTCGGAGGGTGTTGGCGGGCGAGCACACACACATTGCCGTGTGCACGGACGTAAAGTTTCGTTTGTAGTAGTGTGGGCATAAATGATACTCCGCTGCCATACCTATGCTCTTACCCTCGTCAAAGTAATATTAACTACCGTAACAGATACCCAACGCAATAGTAACTATTGGAAGGCCCGTAAGTAGGCAAAATTAGTACCAGTTGCTTTCACAGAGATGGCAGCACACATGACAAGCAAAAAAGTGACAAAAAAGTGTTGAATATGCTTTAAAAATATTTATTGCATTTCATATAAGACATATTTAATTAATTAGAGTACTTCTTTATTAAAGTAATAGTAATAAAAGATTTTAATGTTTTAATTAATACCTATAGTGCCGTCTAGTGACGAGGCAAGATAAATAATTGTTTTAATAATTACTTTCTTTGTTTATACAATTCCTCCTCTAAAAAAAATATTTTATTCACTGAAAACAGTGAATAAAAAGCACGTTTACTCACTATTTTAATGTTTGAATTTAGAACAATTTACTCTTAATTTTAGTGATTGTTCCTTAACCTTCATTTTTCTTCATTAAATGACGATTATCGCTAAAATTTTTCTTTTTAACCGACTTCCAAAAGATGAGGTTATCAATTCGTCGGAATCTTATGTTTTATATATGTTGATCGATTTATTCGAAGACGTTTGTACCGATTTAGAATATTCTTTTTTTTTTTTAAATATAATACTTGTCAGGTGGTCCCATATTTTTTTTATTAAAACCGGTTGTGTAGTGCGGTGGTGAAGTCGGTTTTTAGTTTTGAAAAACTTATTCTCGTAGTCATGGTATAAAGTATAGTATGCAATTCTTGAATAAAGCGGATTTACATCGAGGGCCATGAATCACTAGCATTGCTCAGGATTCTAACACTTGAATCACTCGCTACGCTCGTGATACAATCATCATGTATCCTTCACCTGCTCGTGATTCATCTATGGCCCTCGAAATAAATCCGTCGTTTATTCACTAATTGCATAATATACTATTGTAAAGCGATGGGTAGGGATGCTCTCGTATTAATAAGATACCTTGTAAGAACGAGATAAAACATCAACGAGCGTATTTTCCCGGTTGCAACCTCAGCTGTAACGCTTCAGAGCCCGGGGTCCGCTACCTAACCAAGGAGGTTTGGTTTTTACACAGAGCGACTGCCGTCTAACCTCCGCAACCCAAAGCTTAAACCAGAACCAATCCTTGGATAGTTTGATGATCAAACGCTGGATGGCGTTTAGGACCCACAGTTTATACGTGCCTTCCAAAACACGGAATCATCTTTCTTTTTCGAATAATCAGGTGATTCAAGCCTGCAATATCCTAACCGGACTGGAAACAACTTTTCACAAAGTATGTTTCTCAGTGGGATTCGAACCCATGACCTCCGGGTTGCAAATAAAAACATATTTACACTTAAATAGATTTAAATATTTTTTTTATGAATAAGGGCGCTAGAATATAGCTTTTCAGATTGAACCAGTGGCGTAGCGTGCCTTAGCGTGCTCTGTATAAAAATTTGTTTGGGGGACTTTGGGTAAAAATTTCTCACAAAAGAAAAAAAATGTTTGCTTAAAATAAATTGTATGTAGGGTGTTGCCAACTTTTAAACGCACGCTTTACGCGGGAAAAAAAGAAATTGTTTTTTTTTTTACTTGTAATAAATGAAAATTTGGGAAGTTTTTATTTATTTTTGCTCACGCACGTTGAAGGCCCCCGTGGCCCGGGGGCCCCTTATAATTGATACGGCAGATACTGCGGTAGCTACGCCCTTGGATTAACAAATGTTAGTCAGTTCAATACTGTCTAGGCAATAAGTCTAAAAAACGGAGCTAAAATTCACAGCTCATGTCACTTTCACACGTACATCACATTCAAGTAATTCTCTAGCTAGACTTTTTCGATGGTGAAACAAATTAAGATTCTTAAAAAATAATATGTATTCGTTTTGTACCTTACCTACTAGAATTACTTTCTTTGTCCCATTAAATATTATCTATACGTGAAGAAGTTTTTATATTGCTTTTTTATAGACAAGCACTGGAAAGATCGATGCTCGCCGAAATGGAGAATCTGCAGAGCCAGATTCAGCAAGCGAAGCATGCCACCGAAATCAACCACCTCACCGCCGAAAACCTCAAAAGAGAGGTAAGCATTGACATTGAAATGAAGTATACCGTATTAAGACGAAGTGGTAGCTCAAGTGGCGCCCTCATTTGAAATAAATTGTTTAAAACTAAATAAGGTGATAATTAAAAATTTTATTTGTATAAATGTCTAGAAAGACCTTTAAACTATTTTATGAATAACCTTTGAAAGTAATATTGGTAGTCCGTCTAGTTTCAAAACTGTTTTTCGCCAAAAGTGGCCACTTTTGGCGAAAATTAAATTTATTTCTAATGAGGACGCCACTTGAGCTACCACTTCGTCTTAAACAATTATGAATATTTAATACGGTTTACTCACACACTGTACTCGTAAATGCAGACTAGTCTCGATTAGTTTAGTTAGACGATCGCACAATTTATATTTATGGTTGTATACTGTGTTTTTATACCATAATAAAGTAAAAAGAAATTACGTTGTGCTTGTGACACTTATGTTTGTATGATTGAAGTGTTCTTAACCCTTAACCGCGAGACTTTATATTAGTCGTCATGCCCCCAGCGCGAGTGGTAGTAAATCTAAAATGAATACCTACAACTAAAAAGGATTGTAGATACGTGGAATACAAGCATTTTTTTTGTCGGAAATATCTGAACTCGCGGAATCGGCACGACAATGTTTGTCGGATAAATCCGACGTTCGCGGTAAAAGGGTTAATCATTAACACTACATTCGTAACAACGCGGATTTTTAAATTAAATGCCGCCCCATTCACTTGTGTCTCAAGTATCTGCACGTAGACGTGCCGTTGACTATACGTACTATAAGTCGGTTTATACGTTTTATAGGTTGGAGTATTAGAAGACGCCATAATGGAGAAGAAGCGGCAAGTAGAACGGCTGGTGCAAGAGATGAAGGAAGCGAATCTCCAAAGTCTAACTGGCAGCGTGGACGAACTGCGACATCCTTTAGACGGTGAGGATATCCAGGCAGGGGAATTCTGAACAAGGGTTTAGTTTCAGTACTGTGTCACGCGCGACATTGAGCGGAACGAAATTATGATTGTTTTATTTGGTTTGACATAGAAATACTAGTAGGACAGAAATAGGATTTTTTTAAATGCCTAAAAAAATAAGGTTTTCAATTTAGTTCTATTTGTTTTTTTTTAATAGTACATGTCTTCTTTTGTTCCAGGGCTGTGCAAAGCAGGAAGTGCGCGGAGAATCATAGGGTCGCCACGGCAGTTAGAAAATGCTGCGCCTACCAACAAGAATCCTCATGGGGTTTGGGTGTAACGAATTATATCATTCATTAGTATAGCCATTTATCTCTCATATATCTTATAAGTAGCGGAAAAAGAAAAAAAATATGAGTGCTCAAAGTGGGTAGTTGAAAACGGACATTGGGTAACGCTTTTTGATTATTTCGTCAATTTGTAAAGTATTGAGAACCGAATAAAATTAAGGTAATGGGTTAAAGGTTAACAAAGAAATTAGTGTTTCTCGCCGTAAAAATCGGAATTAAATTTAACAAGGTACCGCTCATAACACAGATTAAAAAACAACCGGTGGCGCCATCATTTCAGGTCCATTTCCTCAATTGTTGACCTTTACATCAAATATGTGTAATTTCTTCAGTGTTTACCAAGATCGAACACTGTTTTACGTTTTCTGTTATCTCCTTTGAGTTACTTCAAACGTATGGCCTAAAAATAGTATCATAGATAGTGACAGTGGTTCATCCATTTACATGGTTAACTGCTCCTTTAATTAACGGACCTACGTCGGCTGTTTGCCATTTTAGATAATAATTATAACGAAATCCTGTTTTAGACTCTATTATATCAGAATATGTTCTTATTTAATTACCATATATACTGTACCTACTTTTAATAAACGATTATTTTAGTATTTTTAGGTTTTGTGTTCAAATTAGTGTCATATTATTATTTTTGTCACAAATATTATATTTAGGTATTTAGTGAGGTAGAAAAATGGATATTGTCTGATACAAGTATTATCTTGTCTTGCCGTATATTGTGTAAGTAGTGTTTTCGTGTGCTATTTTGTAGTGTTGAAAATCAAATTTTGGAATATTATACGTTTCAGCTTCTAATAGAGTAATTCAAGAATTTATTTCAAGCTGTCTTCAAACGGAAGAAATATTCAACTTTATTTGCACTACTTAAGAGTTGAGGTTTAAATACACGCTCCTGTAATAATGACTTACTATAACGTTTTGATTTTAGTTGAATCTTGAATGAAATTGATTCAGATTTCTTTTATGACTTTATAAAAATGAAATTATTTTAGCATCGTGTAATCATTTTAGATGTTTACCATATCAGTTAATACAGATTGTATAGCAAATGTAGCAGAAATAACATTAATAAAATAATTAGTTGCAATGTCAAACATTTATGTTTTCGGTGTGGTTGGGTGAAACATATCAAAGATGCAAGAAATTTCATTGTCGATTTTACCATTTTGAGTTCGATAATGATCTTATTATAGTATAGTGAAATATTTAGACGAATGGTACTATTACTTATTATCTGATTCATATTTAAATGAAGTATGCTGAGTTTTACTTATATTTGCAATATAGAAATAATTATATTGATAATAATAATCTAGTCGAAAGTTTAAGCCATTGCAATATTTTAAAACCATATTCTTCGTTTAAATCATTAGTGAAAATACAATGAAACATTGCATTTATCTCGTATTATCCAGGATTAGAACAAGCATAATAGAATGTAATGTTTTAAAATTGAGACTTGAATATAAAATATATTTACATAATATAAGAATAGGTACTATTATTATTCTGCATGGTTACTAATAGCAGTTAGAAGATTGTGTATAATTCATGTACTTAATAAAATGAAATAAACTAAAAAAATGTTTTTTTGGATTACCTAGACTAGGGATGATAAATAAAATACGATAAATTCTTAAATCTTATAATATTAAACTTATCTATAAACGAAATCCAACGGAAGAGCAGACTACGCGCATTTAATTCGCCTTACATTATTTACATCAATTTAAAATACGAATAAAACGAGTATCACATTGTAGGAAGCGGCATGAATGTGCGTAATCGCTCCACGCGTAACAACTATCATAAGACCGCTCCTTTCTACAATAGCTGTCGAAATGCAGGACTGCGATAGAGCCTTCGTTCATTAGACACTACCATCCGGCGTTTGTCTAATCGATAGCTGAGTGTGAAATTCACGAACTTATTCCTTATAAAATGTATGGAAGCGTCAAAGTCGATAGTGTCTTGCTTGTCGTGTCGCCGCTATTTGTTTCTCCTGCTACGTCAGCCGCACGATCGCCGCGATTTAATCGCCTAATGTGCGGAGGCTCTTAAACATTTCACAGTAATAAGAAAATACAATTGTATACAACGTCTGTTCGTCGGAACGACACTGCTTACCAAATAAAGTTCAGTCCCATTTCACTCCAATATAATTTGAAACATAGAGATTCTTCTAAATAATTTATGTACTCATGTAGTCAATCGCTCGAAAGCAAATCTTCACAAATTGAAATCACATGTCAAATATTAATACTCTCAAGTGTAGGCGGATCGAGCCTGCCAGCGCGTTATCTTTGCAGAATAGCTTAAATAACACCATTTAACTCTGTACAACCTCTATCTCTGAAACTATTCCTGATCAATACTCTAAGACCAGTAGTGGACTAGAGTTGAGAAAAACGTGCTGTCTGTTTTTAACTGCCTCATGCGACGGTCAAATTAGCTTTAGGGATAAATCAAGCTGAAAGGGGGTCAACGTGGTAAACGGACAACTTTTACCATGAGACAAATAAACTTTAAAAAAATTCATAGAAAATGGTATACCTACTGCATTTATATGAACTATTTTTTTAAGGTTTCATAGTTGTAAAATTTTTGACTAATAATGTTCTTCAGATAAAAGGTTTTTCAAAAATCCGGTATAACCTCGAGGTCAGTGTTAACTGCTCTAGGCCGTTGTGTTTATGAAATCAAGAAGAGGGGTTTATAGACTATAGTTTTCACGACATTTTATAGCTATTTCGAGACTACTTTGTAATAATTCGCTATATAAACCGAACCAATCTGCTCATAGATAAGGATCGTTTAGAAATATTACTATCTTTTGCATATTCGGATGCATATCTTTTGCCCCAGCCTGTAATTCCAGGGGTATTACAGGCTGGGGCAAAAGATATGCATCCGTTTTGAAGGGCAACAGAAGAAAAAAAACAACTTACTGGAACGCAGTTTCTTTTATTCAATTATGTATACAATGCCATTTATTGTATTAAGTTTTGAAAATTACATCACTAATAAGATGTCGGCCATCAGCAGCGATGCACTGATGAAGGCAATTTCTGAAATCTTCGACAACATTCCGTTGAAATAATTTCAACCAGAACTGAAAAGATTGAGTGAGACAACCAATTTGGAAACACATGGTTCCAGCAGGACGGGGCGACAGTATACACAGTTCGAATTTCTATGATGAAATTGTGACAAATGTTCCCTGCGCGATCGGTTTCTCTTAGAGGTGATTTGGAGTGGTTATCCACGCTCCCCATATTTGAGGATTTGTGACTTCTCTTTGGGGTTACCTGAAAGACTTCAAGAAAAGAAAAGTCTTCAAACATTGTCCTCACACTTTGGACGAACTTAAGATGAGAATTAGGGAGGAAATAACTACCATCCCCATTTAAATGTGCCGGAAGGTTGAAGATTTTAGAAATCGCCTTCATCAATGCATCGCTGCTGATGGCCGCCACCTTGCTGAAGTAAGTTTCAAAACTTGATGTAGTAAATGGCATCATATACAGAATTAAATAAAATAAACCGGGTTAAGGTAAGTTGATTATTTTTTCTTCTGTTGCCCTTCAAAACTGATACATATCTTTTGTCAAACCCTGTACAATAGCTATAAAGTCGTATATCACTTCGAAGTCACCGTCAATAAACCCTCTTACCATCGAATCGAGTCGTACCAAATTGGCAACGACAAGTTTGTAACAACCATTATCGCCGCAGATTACACTCTCATTGTCAAGTCCTCAGTCTACAGCTATGCTTTCTCTTCCTTCTCCCTGTTATAGCGTTCTAGTTCCTTGAGGAACTGTCCCTTGGGTTTCATCACATTGGGCCTGTCACCGCGGCACTTGGGGCAGAACCATTTCCCCTTGGGCTTGGTGGTGAGTGAGACGCAGGAGAAATGGAACCACTCTATGGGGCACAGGTCGTTGTCGCAAAGGATCATCTCGCCGAAGGAGATCTGGTCGCAGAGGCAATAGCGTGGCTCGTCGGGGTCGATGGCGTCCGTCTCCTCGGGCGGAGTCTCCGAGCGCTGCGCCGCTTGGCGAGCTTTGCGCTTCTTCTTCTTGCCTATACCTACACAAAAAAAATTATTTATTTAATAACTTCATTGCACTACACAAAAGTAAAAAAAAAGCGCTGTGCCGCTTGACTCGCCTTGCGCTTCCTCTTCTTGCCTTTACCTACACCATTATTTTTATTTATTTTATAACTTCAATGCACTTAACAAAGTAAAAAAAGCGCTGCGCCGCTTGGCGCGCTTTGCGCTTCTTCTTCTCGCTTATACCAACACAATTATTTTTATTTATTTAATAACTTAATTGCACTAAACAAAAGTTAAAGAAGCGCTGCGCCGCTTCATCTTCTTGCCTATACCTACACAATTATTTTTATTTATTTAATATCAAAACTACACAAAGGGAAACTGAATGGGGGGAAAGCTCCGAAATTCCTAATATTCTTAATGCCGAAGTTGAGAAAGCTATAGATAGTCAAAGGGAAGACAAAGCCCCTGGACCTGACGGCATAAACAATGAAATCTTAAGGCAAAGTAAGGAAGATTTAATACCTGTCCTCACAGATATGTTTAACGATATTTTAAAAACCGAAATAATCCCCAAGCAATGGACAGAGTCTAACATTATCCTGTTGTATAAAAAAGGCGACAAGTTTGAAATCGTAAACTATCGTCCAATAAGCCTTATGTCCCACATATATAAGATTTTTGCTAAAATAATTTTGAAACGGATTGAAAGGATCTTAGATGAACAGCAACCGATCGAGCAGGCAGGATTTTGTAAAGGTTACTCAGTGATCGACCATATTCATGTAGTGCGTCAAGTTCTAGAAAAGAGTAAAGAATATCATCTTACATACTACATTGGTTTTATAGACTACAGCAAAGCTTTCGATTCTCTGCATCACGAAACAATATGGGAAGCACTGAAACAACAAGGAATCGAACACAAATACATACGAATAATAAAGAACGTTTACGAACATAGCACAGCGAGAATTCAACTAGAAAAGACGGGTGAACCTTTCAGAGTAGAGGTGTTAGGCAGGGAGACCCTTTATCCCCAAAACTGTTCTTGGCAGTTCTCGAATAAATTTTCAGAAGACTTAATTGAGATCACCTTGGAATCAATATAGACGGCGTATCACTGACGCATTTAAGATTCGCTGACGACATAGTTCTATTCGCCAAAACATCAGAAGACCTGACCAGAATGATAAAAGAGCTAGCGGCAGAAAGTGAGAAGGTAGGGTTAAAACTGAATCCTGATAAAACTAGAGTCATGACAAATGGCCACAAAAACGAAATAGAAATAGACAACACCAAAATCGCATACACCGATGAGTATATATACCTGGGACAGATTATTACTCAAAAAGAACCTGGGCACAAAGAAGTAGACAGAAGAATTACAAACGGCTAGAAGTGATACTGGGCCTTGAGAGAGGCTATGAAGGATGAAAGGCTGCGTGTAAGATTAAAAAGTAAATTATTCAACACCTGCATACTTCCTGTTCTTATGTATGGCTGCCAAACTTGGGCTATAACGCGGGAAACGGCCAACAAACTCGCAACCTGCCAGAATGCAATGGAAAGAAGTATGCTGAATGTAAAGAAATCAGACAGACTGAGAAATTGTGTCATCAGGAGAAAAACTAAAACTGGATGTTACTGTGAAAATCAGAAGACTCAAATGGAGATGGGCAGGTCACATTATAAGAGGTCATGAAAAATGAAGTAAAAGAATGGCAAGATGGTATCCCAGAGAAGGCAGAAGAAAGATAGGTAGACCGCAGAAAAGGTGGGATGACGACATACGACAAATTGCAGGAGTAATGTGGAACAGAACGGCTCAAGATAGATCAGAATGGAAAAAGTTGGAGGAGGCCTTTGCCGATTGGCAAACAGATCTTCAAAAAATCAGCAAGCATGATATATTGGAATAATTACATTTAATTTTAGACTCAAATATGTTAAAACCATACACTGTTATTATGTTAAAAGGATCTGAACAAAGGGCTTTATATATTTTATATATTATATAATATCCTTATTGCTCTAAACAAAAGTAAAAAAAATTGCTGCGCCGCTTGGCGCGCTTTGCGCTTCTTCTTCTTGCCTATACTTAACGTACACAATTATTTTATTTATTTAATAAATACATTGCACTAAATAAAAGAAAAAAAAAATCGCTGCGCCTGCCTATACCTAACGTACAGTCGAACACAATTATTTTTATTTAATCAATAACTTTATTGCACTAAACAAAGGTAGAAAACCATCGCTGCGCCTCTTGGCGCCCTTTGCGCTTCTTCTTCTTGCTTATACCTACAGTTTTTTTAAAATACTTCATTGAAACAAACAAAAGTTAAAAAAAAATCGCTGCGCCTCTTGGCGCCCTTTGCGCTTCTTCTTGCTTATACCTACAGTTTTTTAAAATACTTCATTGAACCAAACAAAAGTAAAAAAAAATCGCTGCGCCTCTTGGCGCCCTTTGCGCTTCTTCTTGCTTATACCTACAGTTTTTTAAAATACTTCATTGAACCAAACAAAAGTAAAAAAAAATCGCTGTGCCGCTTGGCTCGCTTTGCGCTTCTTCTTGCCTTTACCTACAAAATTATTTTTATTTATTTAATAACTTCATTGCACTAAACAAAAGTAAAAAAAAAATCGCTGCGCCGCTTGGCGCGCTTTGCGCTTATTCTTCTTGCCAATATCTAACATACACAATTATTTTTATTTATTTAATAACTTCATTGCACTAAACCACAGTAAAATAAATAATAGCTGCGCCGCTTGGCGCGCTTTGCGCTTCTTCTTCTTGCTTATACCTACACCATTATTTTTATTTATTTAATAATTTAATTCATCATCATCATCATATCAGCCACAGAAAGTCCACTGCTGGACATAGGCCTCCCCCAAGGATTTCCAAAACGACCGATCGGAAGCGGCCTGCACTAAACAAAAGTAAAAAAATCGCTGCGCTGCTTGGTTCGCTTTGCGCTTCTACTTGCCTTTACCAACAAAATTATTCTTATTCATTTAATAACTTCATTGCACTAAACAAAGGTACAAAAATCGCTGTACCGCTTGGTTCGCTTTGCGCTTCTTCTTGCCTTTACCGACAATTTTTTTTAAATAATTTTATTGCACTAAACAAAGGTAAAAAGGGCTGCGCCGCTTAGCGACCTTTGCGCTTTTTCTTCTTGCATACACCTACACATTTTTTAAATACTTCATTGCTTTGCGCTTCTAGGTCGCCCAGCTAGTTTTTATTTATTAAACGAAGTCCTAGTAAGGTCCAAGTTTTTTTAGGGTTCCGTACCCAAAGGGTAAAAACGGCACCATATTACTAAGACTCCGCTGTCCGTCCATCCGTCTGTCTGACGGTCTGTCACCTAGCTGTATCTCATGAAACGTGATAGTTATAGATAGACAGCCAAGTCAAATGTTGTGATTCTTATAAATAAAATGCAATATTCTCTAAAGAACTTGGCGGCCATTTAGATCTCAATTCTTTTGTCGGATTTTGAACTTGGCTCCCATTTTCACATTTATGTTTTTGGTGGGATATCATTACTTTTTGCACAGCAGTATCAGAAAGAAGAAATGCTTGCTCGTATAATTTTGTTGGGCACATTATCTAATAAAATCGATTAATTAAAATAAATCAAACTTACTAAATAAACTGTTTTTTGAATTTTTCCTTTGTATACGCGTAATGGTGTAGACCATTACGTGATACTAGATACAAAATATCAACTTTACAAAACCAACATAACCATGTAGGTTGCCTTTTTGATGACGGATAAGTGGTCAATTGATAAATAATTAAATCTATGAAATTCAAGGTTTTTTGAATTGTTCCTTTGTATACGCGTAATAGTCTACCTAGATGCCAAATATCAACTCTCCAGGTCATATGGAAGTAGGTTACCTTTTTGATGATGGATAAGTGGTCAATCACATTTTTCGGGATTTTTAAACGTTATTATATCGATAACTGTTTGAGCTACAATATTGAAATTTTGGATTTGAGATAAGCTAGATGACTTTAATGTATGTGCTAAATATTATGTATTTAGGTTAAATAGGTATTGAGTTGTGAAGGAGTCAAAAGTAGCTCGAAATGGTTCGTGTATATACACACGGCTGCTGCGTCGCCAGTTCCTTTTTTTTAGAACTTGGCCTTGAAACGCTGCCGCGTGTCTAGATAAAATATGAAGATCGTGGAAACGGCCCCAACGATTTTAATGAAACTGTATTAAGGGAGTGATGAGGCAAAAATATATTTTCTTAAAAAAAGTAACTGGTAGCCCAGCTAGTGTTGTTTTATTGCCCTTCCATTCTAGGCTGTACTTGTAGTCTAAATCAAAAAATGATTATGGCCATTTCAATACGAGTTTCATCAACATGTAGAGCGTTTAAGTTGAAACTGCGTGCAGGTACCTGTTTCAACACTCAGTGAATAAACTTTAGAAATGACGTTAATGAAAAGAAAAGGCAAATACATTAAGAACTTGGCAGAGGAAAGAGAGACATGGAAAGCACTCCACTGACAAGAGCTCAGCTCTTTAATATAAGAAGAGTCGAATCTAAATGTGTATAAGAGGAAAGTATAGAAGATTAGAATGAGTAAATTACCTTTCTTTTGCTGTGTGTTGTGCGTCTGGCGCTCACTGTCGCGTTCGCTGGAATCCGCGCCGTCTGTGGCCGCGCCCGCTGTGGTACGCGACCTACGAGCCCGTTTAGACCATCTTTCTCCTGAAAAAGTTGCCAACCTTAAAATTTTGTACCTTACAGAAATATATAAAAGAAAATTGACAATAAATAATATTTGTGGGGAAAGTCTTTTTAACAATAGCTATCACACAATGCGCCTAATAGCATATTATTGCTCGACTTAACACTTAATATCTTTCAAAATTTACATCTAGAATGCCATTGAGGTGACCAAACAATATATAAAACTGGTGGCTAAACAATGTATAAAAGGAACAATTTTGTATTATTATTTTGGGAAATTTATATTTACCTCCACTCTTGTCCCTTTCCACTTTCTCTTTCTCCTTCTCTGGGACACGCTCGGGTGGCGGCGGGGGTGGAGCGTGCTGCGCGGGCAGGGGAGAGCTGTCCTTATCTCCGCTTCGAAGTGACTCGTTAGGTGTTGTGGGCTCTTCCTTCACTGTACCGTTTGTATTCACATCGAGGCAAGAGACTGTAGGAGCAGAAGTTCATTTCAATTTAGATTATTTATTCATTATAAATGAATAAGTTTTTAACTTTTAACATTTAAATCTGGTAGTTAATGTCTTCAGAAGATTGCATAGAGTTTGAAAGTTGATAGAAGTCATTGAAATTAAATAATATAGGTTCTTCATAAAGATTAAAATTTTGTTCCTACCTACAAGAAAAGTGATGCAGGCCATCAATACTTACTAAGTTTCTTACGATCCCCATCAAGAGACCTCTGTTTGTTGTCGATCAGGTCTTGCAACAGCTGCACCACTTGCAACTTCTCGTCTCCTATTTCCTTGGCGGCTACCAACGCTGCTTGAAGTCGCGCGGCCGCTCGGCTGCGGCGGCGTTCCTCTGTGTTTGGCCCAATGCAGACGGCCAGGTGGGTCTCTGCATCGCGAAGGCATTCTAGCAAAAGGAAAGCGTACATATTAAAATTTTATTTAATAATGAAAAAAGAAAAATATTATGTTCGGTGCAAATTTATATGAGTTACATTACTTAATAACTGTAACTAGTTTTACACCAAAATGGCCCCACTCAGCATATATCAATGATGTCCTTTTACATCATGCTGCAGGTCTTCCACGTTACCAAGAGATAAGAGAGAAGGCACTACCAGATATTCATTGACAAATGATCAAGTCGAAACCATGTAAAGTATTTTATTGGTGAGGGTAGACAGAAAATGGATAGGTGTTACTGTTAGCAGCATTTTTTATGTTTAGCTCCTTCTTGCTTTGCACTTAGCAATAGACCGTTGTTATAACTATAGAATTGTGAAAAGATTTTATGGACTTAGTAATGTGTGAAATAGACATTTCAGGTCCAAGCTATTAGTCTATAATAAATAAATGTCCGATGCCTGAAGGCAGCTTAAATCTTTCGACTAACAGGTGTCTAATAGCCGAAATTTAACACTTTCACCCCTAGAGATCAAAATAAAATGTGACAGTAGCGCTGATCAATTATTGATGCAAATAAATTGTAGCAAAAAATAATATAGATTGTCAAGGATTTGGAACACAGGGTGTGTGTTCTAGCACTGAACATGAAAATAGCACATTTAAAAAAAAAATTAGGTATATTGTGTTCCCTTAATCTTCCATGATATACCATAAAATTATACTATTTTGAATATTAATATAAAATGAAACTGCATAAATACACTTAAGCTCACTATGTAGGCCAATTTGTTACAATAAGTAATAATAACTTATTAATTTGAACGAAACACATATTTAAAGTTCAATTTTACTGAACATTCCATATAGTTATCTAGTAATAAAGCAATTTTATGATTCTGTGAATCTAGTTGGGCATGGTTATTTTTTCATTTGTTAACTAATTTGTGATAGGAATCCTAAACCACCAAACAAAGGGAAAGCTAAACCACCGTAATGGGATGGGATTACTGAAACATAATGTTATTTTGGTCCACAACATCGAAATATGCCCATACGTATAATGTATGCATATGTACCTAATGAGGCTGAAATACAAACGTCAACACAACATTTTCAAAGGCGTTCCATGAATTACATGTAATGTTTATTAGGTCGTGGACTTGTAAATTATGAAGAATACCTCTAAAACAAGTGGAAATATTAGAATTACCTCTGTATGTTACGTCAAGCTCACGCATACGAGATAAATGTCGCTGCAGGTCATTCGGAAGATTTTCAACACAATCTAAGTAATTTTCTACATATGTCGCCGAGAGAAAAGCCTCGGTAGATGTTTGACTCAACATGGTTACGATTTTAACACAGTTTTCATTATCTCAAAGCACTACAACAGAAAATATTTTACTTTCAAAGCGATTCACAAGTTCAATAATGAAGGTACGCTCTACCCAACAGCCGTACGTCAAGCATCTGTCGTTCAGAAATCCACCATTTTGTTTTGCTTGCGAATGTCAAATGGAGCTACACACGTGCCAAGTATATCAGATTTTTTACAGATATATAGTTCAGTAGTATTTTAATGTAGTAACCTAGGTTTTAATTGTTTGTAATTATAAGCATGATCACAATCACAATAATCATCAAGACAACTTACATCAATAGTACCATAAACAAGCACCCAAGATAATGGTGGCGCTAGTAGGTATTGTATTAGGTATTTTTTTTTTGTAGTCTTGTAGTCTGAGGTAGGTTAGGCTCTGTGGTAGGCCTTTCATTATATAGTTAGCAATACTATTGATGAAAGGTAAAACTATCAATTGTGTATAAGATACAATTGACTTTAGATACTATCGATAGTATCGACAGTTTTTACATACATGCATACATATTATCACGCCTGTTTCCCACAGGGGTAGGTAGAGACTAAGGACCTCCACTTGCTACGATCCTGACAAACCTCTTTCGCTTCATCTACACTCATCACTCTCTTCATGCATGCCTGCCGGTTACGGGTACTTCCAACCTCTCCTTTTTTAAGAACATCTGCAATCTGATCGCGGTACATTAGTCGAGGACGACCCTGACCCACTCTTCCACTCACGTTCGCTTTGTAGACTCTTTCAGTGAATCTCCTTTCATCCATCCTTTCTACATGTCCGAACCATCTCAACATTCCTTTCTCAATTTTTGTTACTACATCTTCTTTCAGTCCACACTGCTCCCTTATGACATCATTTCTAATCTGGTCTTTCAAAGTAACACCACACATACTCCTCAGCGCCCTCATTTCAACTGCATTTATTCTACTTTCGTGCCTTTTCTGCCATACCCAACTCTCACTTTCATACACCAGCGCAGCGTCGGTATCAGCACTCCATTATGAACAGCCAAACGTGCTATGTTTGACACTTTTGTGCTGTTCATAAAGGAGTGCAGTGCCCCATTCACTTGATTTCCCGCATTCACTCTTCTTTCTATATCACTCTCGTGCTTTCTATCTCTTGTAAACTTACATCCTAAATAAACAAACTCTTCCGCTTGCTCCACTGTACACCCATTTACCACAATATTGCATTCTGTTATACATTTATCCCTCTCGAATACCATTACTTTCGTTTTACTCACATTAATTTTCATTCCCTTTTTCTCCAAAGCTTCATTCAAAACAGTTACCATTTTCTGTAATTCCTCCTCTGAGTCTGCAAGTAATACTTGGTCATCAGCATAAAGGAGGCACTTTACAAGTAACTCATCCATTCTAACACCACATTCAACATCTTTCAGATTTGTCAAACAACTGTCCATGAATAAGTTAAACAGCCAAGGTGACGCTACACATCCCTGTCTAACACCCTTTTCAATATTAAACCAGTCTGTGTATTCGCCACCAAGTCTGACACAAGCACTGGAATCGCTATAAAGTGATTTCAGTGCTCGTACCTGCTGACTGTTCAGCCCATACTCAGACAGTGTCGACCACAACTCATTCCTCACCACTCTGTCATAGGCCTTTTCCAGATCTATGAAGACGCAATAGCCTTTTCGACCTTTTGCCAAAAGTTTTTCAAGAATGCATCTTAAGGAAAAGACCTGATCCGTGAACTCATTCCCTTTCTGAATCCTGCTTGAACATCCCATATCTTTCCATCAGTATCTTTTTCACTCTTTCAATCAAAACCTTAGCATACAACTTACCGACAATGCTGAGAAGGCTAATGCCTCGGTAGTTCTTGCAGTCTTGCTGTGAGCCTTTGCCTTTATAGAGGGGCACAATGACCGCCTTACACCAATCCTTCGGTATCATGCCTTTTTCAAAACACATATTAAAAAGGCGACACAGCTGACTTGCCACGATGCCCTGTCCGGCCTTCAGCATTTCAGTATTAATTCTATCATATGCTTTCACGACTTCCTCCATTTTTATTTTATCATTACCACAATCTTGTAACTCAATCCCATGCATGTCTTCATTTGTCTTACTTATTTTTCTTTCGTCTTTTTCAAACAATCCTTCAAAATACTTGTCCATACCTCTAAGACACACTTTCCCTCGACTAACAATCTTCCATTCTTGTCTCGGATCTTGGTTAGCTCTGAGGTCGCTGACTTTCGTCTAGCAGTTTTGACAGCTTTCCAGAAGTATTTGATATTACTTTTAAAGTTTTGAGACAATCTTCTATCAAAATCATCTTTTTGTTCCTCTTTCTTCTTTTTAACTATTTCTTTAACGATTACATTCATCTTCTTGTATTCTTCTCTTGCAGCAGAAACAACTTCACTTGTTATTCTATTTTTATTCCCGTAAGGCTAACCAATCCTTCCATGCTTTCTTCTTTCTTACAACGAACCTCCGAATCCCACCATATTTCGTCGTATCTTTACACTTTCTCCTTTTGGCTATCCCACATACTTTGGTAGCGGCACTGATAATTCCTTCCTTTAAAACCTGCCATAAATTTTTAATGTCGCATTCATTATCTATATCTTTTAACTCTTCTCCTAAACATTGTTGATACTCCTCTTTCGATTCTTCTACTTGCAAATTTTCAACCTTAACTCTCTCCAACCTATTGGGAGATTTCACTTTATGGCGACGCCAACTTCTAAAAAGATTTTCAATCTTGAAAATCACTAAATGATGGTCGGTAAATATTCGCACACCACGATACGATCTTCGAAAAATTTATTGATTTATTTAAATATTTAGTTTAAGTACTAAAAATATATCCATCCCATTACATGCTACCGATACGAAATGGGGTGGCGTCTAGTTATTAGGGGCCTGCAAAATGAAACCTTATGGTCAGGACGGACCAAGGTAAAGGTAAAGCAAGGTACTGGTGATCAAGTAGGTAGCAAAACCAACAGGGGCGGCATCTTCACATATTTTGCCTCTCCCCCCCCTCCAAAAAATTCTAGATCTGGTACTGCTCAAAAACTGAATGCTTTTACAATAGGCAGAGACTTTGTTAGTACTTCATTCACCCTCCGTCATTCGGCAGGAGCCCCCCCAGCTCTGTTTTAGCTGTCTTTAGCGGAGTGCTGCCACCGACTATAGGTACTACTTTGGTATCATCTCCCCCGCCCTCCTTATGTGGTGGTGCAAAGGTAAGTCTTGTCATACATGTCTTTCGCTAGCCGGGAGATAAAAGTCGAGAAATAAGCGTCCCTACTTTAAATCCCAATGGATGACGACGTTCCTCAAGTAACGCGGAGCCACATCGGCCCCTAAAATTTAAGTTTTCTTAAGTGCGACTTCATCCCAAGCCGCGTATATAGCGGGAAGCAGGAGAAAAGTACTGGATAGAGCTTCCACCGGGTCATTTTTGCTATCGCCACTACCCGATATCGATGTGGGCTTTCAAGCTGAGGCATCTGCCGAACTTCAGGTACTCCCAGATATTTGACGTGCGAGTACCTCGGCACATCTTCCCCAAAGAGCTTTAAGGGTGGCAGGAAGCGGGTGTTTTCAAAAAGCAATGTCTGCTTCTTGTTAACGTTCACTAAGAACCTCCATTTGAAAGCCTGTCAAGCAGGGCGCCTAGGACTTTCTGGAGGCGTACTTTGAGTTCAAACTAACTGCAAAAAGTGCCGTGTCGTTGGCGAAGAGTGCCAACTGAGCCTGGCCGGCAACTGGGATGTCGTCGGTGTATTACGCGTATCACCATGGAAAACAGATGCTCATGGAAAGACGCCACATAACAGTTCTAAATAATGTTGGCATGGGTGCTCCAAAAACCCCTAACCTAACCAAACCTTACGTTAATTTTTTTCATGTGGAAAAGACCTACTGTTTCGTCCACCCACGGGAAGTTGGGTGGAACCTCATCTTACCTTTTTTTTACGTGAGGAAACGAATCAAGAAAAATTGTTCCCGTTAGAGTAAAGGCGCGTGTTTGCACAAACGCGCTTTCAACTCGGAGGACTGTATTTGTTAAGCGAAATCTAGTTTCCATCGCCCGATTGGCCCACGTTACGAAGGCAGCAGTTGCGGGTCAAAAGCCCGCCTCCTGTGCCCTGTGCGCCGGGGATGGATGGCCAGGTCGGTTGTTGCCTCCGGGTTTCTGTCCACCACCTTTTTGCAGAGCATGACAATCTCCGCAAAGGCCTGCACAGCTCTGCACAACGTTCATGTGACGAACCACAGTCGACAGCGGAAGGTCGTCCGTTCCCCACTACCGTGCATAGTTTAGCGCGGTCTCCCGCCTAGGCTGGGCAGTCTGTCAGGGTGGGAACCTAACCTAGTCTGTCTCGTAGTCAAGGAGTACCAGGCAGCGCGGCACTCACCGCGCTTTTGTCCCCATGATGGTTTAGGAGAACATAAAAAAATGAATATCTAACTCTTTCCACGCAGATCGTAAAAGCCGATCAAGTGAATGGCGGAAATGTGATCAGCAGCATGAAACCTATTCTGTAACTACCAATTCCTTTTTTCATTATCCCGCCCACAATCACGCTAAGAAGTGCGGTTGGGCATCGTTAGGTCTTGCGGCCCTAGGCTCTGTCTGCAGAGGCCCAGAGACGGACTTAAATTTTAAATTTAAATTTTTGTATTTTTAAACAGCGACATCTATCAGTGACAAAAAATCAATTTTTTTAAAATGCTCCAATTCCACCGAAATTGTCAATTTTTAGGGTTCCGCACCCAAAGGGTAAAAACTGGGCCCTAATACTAAGACTTGACTATCCTTCTGTCCTTTTGTCTGTAACCAGGCTGTATGTCATGAATCGTGATAGATAGACAGTTACCGTCTTATTACAAAAACAGGACTAACTTTGATACTAGGTTTAAACCATTATCCGCCCAAAATGAAGTTGACATTGACAGGTGAGATAGTGTGATATTACTAGATGTCAACTTGATTTGGTCGGATAATGGTTTAAATTTAGTAACAAAGTTAGTCCTGTTTTTATAATAAGACGGTTAAAATTTTTACTGATGATGTATTTTTGTTGCTGCTATAACACCAAATACCAAAAACAAAATAAAATGAATATTTAAGAGGGTTTCCCATACAGCAAAAGTGATTTTTTATACATAATGGTACAGAACCCTTCGTACGCGAGTCCGACTCGCACTTGGCAGGTTTTATTAACTTTATATTAACTTTCAATCATCATTTTATAGCACAAGTTTTAGCCAATGTAACGGAACAGTTATTTTATAGCAATTTTTCAAACAAAAATTGATGACTTGATTCTTTAAATTAATATACCTTTTTATTTATGAACAGATATTGATGAAACAAACACTAAATGTTAAGTGAAGCTTATCAAAATACATTAGTGAAAACCGCAACCGAATCGGTGCAGCGGTTTCGGAGATTAGCGTGCACAAACGCACAGACAAACAGACAAAAATTCTAAAAATCATTGTTTTGTGTTCTATTGCGTTGATAAAAGCCCCCAACAAATTTTTTTTTTCATTTATCTTCCTTGTACAGACAGCGATCGGTTACGATTTTATTATATGTATAGATATAGAATAGATTTTCATCTAAAAATTTCGTTTAATTTAATTCAGCTATACTTAAAGTATTTGTGCAAATTAAGTAATTAGTGCCATAGGGTTGACCACTAATAGGTTATGGGCCCAGCACGCTTCCACTGCGCAGGTACAGATGGCGCTGATGCAACCTTGCAGTCAACCATACCAAAAATTTTAAGAATCTTGTCGACATAACTCTCTTGGTCGATTTTGATTGAAGTGTCGCTTTGGGTAATGCGAATTCCGAGGAGAAACTTTGCGCGACCAAGATCCTTCATCTCAAATTTCCTCATCAAATCTTGTTTCGAGATTTTCCAATTCCTCTTTGTCATTCCACTGAATGAGAATGACATCTATATAAACTGCAAGTATAATCAGCTTCTTTCCGTTTGACTTCATATAGACACAAGGTTCATTCTTGGATCTTTTAAACGCTAGTTGTAACAACTCTTAGTTCAACTTAGTGTTCCATGCTCTCGGAGCTTGCTGCAACCCGTAAAGTGAGCGTTTTAACAAACAGACGTACTCAGATCCCTTTTCCTCAAAACCTTCTGGTTGCTTCATATATACAGTTTCTGACAAATCTCCGTTAAGAAACGCCGTTTTCACGTCGTTTTTTATACCAAGGTGCCCCATCCTCCGATGCCACAGCATCAACTGGTCACCTGCAGTCGCTGATGAAAGCGCAGAACCCTGTGAACAGCACTTGATTTTATAAATGCCTCGTTCTTCCACACCTTTCACTACAGCCTTTCCTCTAACCTCACACTCATTACTCTTAAAGATGATTGGTCCGCACGCGGTAATTATGACCGATAACGAGAAAAACAAAGAAACTGCAACTTGCAGTCTTGGGAACAGTGGTTTGCCGTCATTGGAAAAGTTAGACGGCAATTCTAAGAAAAACAAAGAAACTGCAACTTGCAGACTTGGGAACAGCGGTTTGCCATCATTGGAAAAGTTAGACGGCAATTCTAACTATGCGACGTGGAAATTCCTCATGGAATTATATCTCATCCATGATGATTTGTGGGAATATACACGTAGTACTCCGGATGCTTGCGACGTTTCTGGTACAAGGCGCGACCAGAGAGCACGTGCGAAGATCTGTTTAATGGTTAGACCCCACTGCTTGGTGCATGTTCGAAGTGCAAAAACGGCAAAGGAAGCTTGGGGAGCTTTGAAGAATGCCTTTGAAGATTAAGGTTTGAACAACCGTTGCCGCCTTTTGACAAAGTTAGTGAGCATGAAACTCGAACAATTTTCAACGGTTCGTGAGTATGTGACATCTGTTTTAACAACGTCACAGGAGCTGTTTGATTTAGGGAAGGAGGTTGATGATGAGCTACTGGCAGCTCTACTTCTTCAAGGCCTTACTCCAGAGTTTCATCCAATGAGGCTGGCAATAGAGAACAGCAATATCAATTTAACTACCGACTATGTCCACTCAATGAGTACCACAGAAAAGCAAGCTTCAACATCAGCACTGTTGTCCAATAAGCATAAAGTACATCTAAGCAGAAGAACAGAAAGGTCAAGTGTTTCATTTGCGACGGTTCTCACAAAGCACACGACTGTCCGGATAATCCAAAGCAGAAGAAGGAGGCGCTGCAGGCATATGCGCGAAGACTCAGTCTCGACAGTTGCAGAGCAAATTAAGGAAGACTTTCAAGACAGGGCACGGAGGTATCCCCTAAGAAACAGACTCTAGAAACACTAGAAGACACAGAAACTACTCAGTTTCCAGATTATATACTGTATCAGGCCAGTGAATCGGAACATGATCCCAGTACGATTCAGGAAGCTTTGTCAAGGAGTGACAGTAAGGAGTGAAAAGTCGCCATTCAAGAAGAATTGAGTGCAATTAAGAAAAACAAGACTTGGGTCTTAGTCAAACGACCGGAACGATGTAATGTCGTTGATGCTAAATGGATTTTTAAAATCAAAGACGAAGGGGAGGGAAAAAAGCGTTATAAGGCTCGTCTTGTGGCCCGAGGTTTCAGTCAAAGATATGGTGTTGACTATGACGAGACTTATTCTCCGGTCGTGAGACACAGTTCGCTAAGAACACTTTTAGCATTAGCTGCTGCTTATTGCCTCAACATCGACCAAATGGACGTGAAAACGGCGTTTCTCAACGGAGATTTGTCAGAAACTGTATATATGAAGCAACCAGAAGGTTTTGAGGAAAAGGGATCGGAGTACGTCTGTTTGTTAAAACGCTCGCTTTACGGGTTGAAGCAAGCTCCTAGAGCATGGAACACTAAGTTGAACAAAGAGTTGTTACAACTAGCGTTTAAAAGATCCAAGAATGAACCTTGTGTCTATATGAAGTCAAACGGAAAGAAGCTGATTATTCTCATTCTGTGGAATGACAAAGAGGAATTGGAAAATCTCAAACAAGATTTGATGAGGAAATTTGAGATGAAGGATCTTGGTTGCGCAGTTTCTCCTCGGAGTTCGCATTACCCAAAGCGACACTTCAATCAAAATCGACCAAGAGAGTTCTGTCGACAAGATTCTTAAAGTTTTTGGTATGATTGACTGCAAGGTTGCATCAACGCCATCTGTACCTGGACAAAAACTGGAGAAACCAGGACTAGCACACAATGACCAGATGCTAGCATTCCATATCAAAATTTAATTGGTTCAATAATGTATTTAGCTGTATGCACGAGGCCAGACATAGCATATACTGTAAATTATCTGAGCCAGTTTAACACCTGCTTTACTGAGGAGCACTGGACAGCAGCGAAACGAGTGCTAAGATTTTTAAAAGGAACCAGGAGTCATCAGAAAGGGATTCTAGATCTGGTTTTAAAACTGTTTTTCGCCAAAAGTGGCCACTTTTGGCGAAAAACAGTTTTAAAGCTAGACGGACTACCAATATTACTTTCAAAGGTTATTCATAAAATAGTTTAAAGGTCTTTCTAGACATTTATACAAATCAAATTTTTAATTATCACCATATTTAGTTTTAAACAATTTATTTCAAATGAGGGCGCCACTTTAGCTACCACTTCGTCTTAAAGAGTAAATTCCAGATGTGTGCAAGAAGTATGGGTCTGGAGGAATGAAATCAAGGAGGAGTGTTAGATTATAAAAAAGGTTTATTAGTCTGACATGCCAAAAAGCATAAGAGTTTTGTTATTTTTCTAATTTCTAGTTTCTCTTGACAATGCTCTTGCTGTCAATATTTTTTTCGTTGTCGAATGAATATATGAAATATTTTCATCTAAATATTTCGTTTAATTTAATTCAGCTATAATGTATTTGTGCAAATTAAGTAATTAGTGCCATAGAGTTGACCATTAATACAAACAGATAGACAGACATGGCGCCGCGCCGTCTCATCAGAGTTACGAATGATAAAATGTCTATACATTATCTAACCATTTTATGCTAGTAACAGAAATAAAATAATTAATCGTCAATCTCAAACATAAGAAGGATTTCTTTAATTTTTGTCCGTATAAGTCTTATATTCACCTACCTAGTTAATGGGTATGTGATATTTTTCATCCTAAATAAGTATTAAACGTACCTACATAGGTTATATACGAGTATATATCGTGTACAAATCATTTTTCGTAATAATAACCGTATATACCTATCATATAATTAATCTTAATTCTAAATATATATAACTCAAAGGTGACTGACTGACTGACATAGTGATCTATCAACGCACAGCCCAAACCACTGGACGGATCGGGTTGAAATTTGGCATGCAGGTAGATGTTATGACGTAGGCATCCGCTAAGAAAGGATTTTGATTTTGATCAACTCTAACCCCGAGGGTATAAAATAGGGGATGAAATTTTGTATGAAACTTTGCCAATTTTAAACCGATCTGCCTGAGACTTTGCATGCATAAAGCTACGTAGGTATTCCCTTAAGAAAGGATTTTGATAAATTACACCCCTACGCGAGCGAAGCCGCGGGCAAAAGCTAGTAATTCATAAAATACTAAATAGGTACGTAGACGTACATAATAATGTCACAATAATCACTTTAAAGTAGACCTTAACTTTTAGCATCCTTAGAAAGCTAAAAAAATTAAAGTTGGATCTTCTTAAGCAAATAAACAATACACAGTTTTTTTGTGCTCTTTCTTTTTCATTCCATAACGACGAAGTTGATGAACACAAGTAAACGAACCGCGCGTGCGTCACTGCTCACTGCTTGAGCGCGTCATCCTCGAGAATGTCCCCCTTGCAAGCGGTCGCAATCCGAAGGTATATTTTCAATACCTACACGCGGAGTGAGACAGGCCTGCCGGGGGTCCAGTGCTGCCCCCATTTGAAATAACTCATTTGATAGGAAACGGAGACAGTAGTTCATAAAATAGTTAGAAGGGTTATCTAGGGTCTGATCAAGACAAAATTTTAAATGATACCTCCGTTTTCTTTCAAATGATTTATTTTAAATGGGGGCAGCACTGGACCCTGGAAAATTCAGGTAGCCCCTTAGCGCTTAAAATTGAAAGAAGGCAAAACTGGAGTTGCAGGTAGAGCCACAGAGATGGCAGCACACACGACTAGCAAAAAAGTGACGAAGAAAGTGTTGAATATGCTTTAAAAATATTTATTGCATTTCGTATAAGTCATATTTAATTAATTATAGTACTACTTTATTAAATAAAATTAATAAAATATTTATATGTTTTAATAAATAGCTATAGCGCCATCTAGTGACAAGAAAGAGAAATAACAATGATTAATAGGCGATGGGTAGGCTTGGCATGACTGTCTGACCCGAGCCGACCAACAGAAGATAAGTCGTCCAATGCTCAGTATTCGCCCTGATAATGAGCTGGATATACAGACCCGTTAGTTTTAGGTAACCAATTTACCTCAAACTTTTGTTATAAAAGGATATGTAGAATTATAGACTAAACCAATAACGATGACATTTGGTAAATATGGACAGCTCTTTGTAAATAGATGTTCCTAGTGGTTTACTTAGGTGTATACATAGACCAAGATTTTTTTTTACTGCGTAAGGGTATACGTATACGGGTGTCTGCAGAGCATTTATTATCCCTTTAAATGTAAAATAAAGTGTAGAGCGCAAGTGTAGAGCAATAAGAAGAAGGAAAGGGGCCATACCTTATGTACAAGTATTTAATGTAGGTTTTCGCCATTCAAGGTACAATATTAATACGAATTATTTATGAAAATATCTTATATACGGTAGAAAATTAACATGGAAGCAGGATTGAACATCAACTAGGACTTTATAAGTAAGCACGACGATGCACTTCAAACTTTAACAAACGTATATCTAAGTAAATAAGTATAATATAGACGATACAGTATCACATTTTTAATCCAAATGGGGAAGACAGAGCATGCGGTTCTAAGTAGACAGAACCCAGGGCCGCAAAATCCAAAGGCCATCTTAGAGTAATGGTGGGCGAGAAGTTCATAAATAAGGTAAAATATTAATATTGTAAAGTGCTGTTGATTCTGTGAAGAATAATAAAAAAAAAAAGGAATTGAAACAGTACGTACCTAATGGTTTGCTAGCCGTATCGTCTTATAACATGGTTCGCATTTTCGCCTATTTCCTCGATCGGCTTTTAAGCCGGGCCTGCTAGTACGTTCTAAGTTTTCCTTTTTTCTCCCACACCAGCTTGGAAGAGAAATATGTAAGTATAAACAAGACAAAGAGCTTACTTCGTACCTAACATACAAAAACAGGAAGACAATGAAGTCATAAGCTTCAAGACCTTAACGAGAGCTGCAATCCGGTCGTAATTTGCATTAGGACAAAAAGGAAACAATCATTCTGCTTAATATACGAGGCGAGGTTGCGTAGAACACCTACAATGGCACCCACGCTGATTTTGCCATAAAACTAGCAAGTAAATCGGCAGTATACAATATTACCCCGCGGTACTGGCACGCAGTATAAAATTAATAACATTGACGTATCGTTTATGACACAGTCAGTGTAAGAGTTTGTTTTGCGTCGGATTTTCGCGTGAATTTACAAAATTTGCAGTAGTTAGCCAGTGTTTTGTGCAGTGTTTCCAATGTCATCTACACTTATATTCGTCGGGTTGCGGGAGGATTCAAAAAGCTCAATTTCAAAGTAAGTACCGGTTTAGTACCCTAAACAACGGTGATGACATGAAAAGCAAAAACATGTATCTTTAGCACCGTGCCTGAATGCTGAGCACTGTGCTGATTGTTTTCAAATCTATGTGCAGGATCATACGAGTAGGTATATCCATTTGTGGTATTCGGGTATATGCTACAGACTTTCCCTGAAATTAACAAAAATATCCTTACCTATTTATTGGGATTGAGGCAAGTAGACTACTCGGTTAATTCGTATTTTTCTCTGATGAGTCCTACTTGTTCCCCTTTTCTAAGGTCCCATTTATTGAGTAAATTATGTGGAACATAACTTCATACTCGTGTATATCTACATTGACAGCTCAAATTCCTTTTATTGCCTGTCTGGAATCTTCTAGACAGGCAAAAAAAGGAATTTGTACTGTTCTTACTCTACGGCTCAATTATTTAATATTATTGATATTTCTATTGAGATATTCCTTAGTGACGACTGATAGATAATGTCAGAGTTTGAGTCCACTGAGGAGGAGTTCAGGATAGAATGCCACTTGCCTCCGCAGTCTACCTTCCGTGGGCTTACTTTAATTATCTACCTTTAAAGTGCCTATGTAATATTATTTTTCGCTTATTGGATTTGGTATCCTGATAAAACAAAGCTATTACAAACAAGGTAGAATTACACATAACACATTAATGGTATTAAACCGTGGGATTCGTGGGGCATTAAAGTATTAAAAAGTACCGTCCATTAATCAAATTAACCCACATTCGGTTTTGAGATTAACTTAGAAAGGATATACCAAATGCCAGACTACTTCCCTCATTCTTCTATAGGCAAATAGTCACATGACTAAGTACAAACAACCAGGACAATTTAGTAAAGCTAATTTTCTAAATTGGCCTTTAGATTAGGTATTGAAACGGGTACTTCCTGCACAGGCAGGTGTTTCGACTGATTTATTTTCTATAAAACACTACCTATGTAAGTAGGTAGTCATAAATCCCGTAGTAGGCCAAGAATAAAGTGTCTTTTTAATCATAAACTTAAGTACTCATCTAAATTATATCCAAAATTAAATAATGGCTTTGTGATATGTAGATTAGGCTCTGTCTTTGTCTAGCACACATATAACATTTCCATTTAAAAAAATAAAATTATAAATTCCATATAATAGGTATGACGAATGGAAAAATATTTTTAGCCCATCGGTTAGATTATTAAAAAAGATTGTACACAATTTTTTTGTTTTCTCTGAGAAAACAAAAAATTAAAGTTTAGCATGACGTCACGGCTAAGTACGATTTTTACATAGAAGTGACGTCGCAAGACTCGCAAGCCCCCACTTGTGGGAGTTTTTATGTTTTTGCCAAACTGAAAAATATGGCACCATTATTTTTGTATAATCTAAAAGAGGGACCAATTACAGTTATACTTTTCTAACCCTGTCGTCACTCCTATTATTGAAACTGCTCACAAAATGTCACGGCAATCGGTTGAGAAATGCGAGGAGCAAGAGGACAGCCGGACAGACATGCACGAAAGCTTTTTTCCCCAAGCTGAAAAGGAGACTATCACCCATAGTTAAAGTATTTGAGTAACTTTCGTATCATCATTCACCATCATACCACCACCATACTTAGTACTTGATTTATCATGTACCTCATAAGTACATGATTTAGCATGCTAAAATCTAGATTCTTACTTATTTGAAGTCTTAGTCCTAACTCTGACTGCATGATGTTATTTACGATCTTATTTAAGTATGAAGGTAAAATAAAATCCACCGGATATTGTCCGCTGCTTTAAATATCGATTAGTTTAACCACGCAGAATGAGTAAGAGGTTTTAATCAAATATTCTAAAAGTCTTGCTCGCCAGCGCCATGACATGTATTTACTTGGTGTTCAGTTATGTATGTACGTCACCTCAGTTAATTGGTAGTGTAGGTTGGTCCAGATTTATTCCATTGCCCGTGGGCGGCGCTCGCGCATCGCCTTGACTACCCCAATTAAGGCAAACGACTGCTTGTTTACGTTCAAATGTAATATTTGCACAAATTAGGAATTATTGAGCAATGTTTTAATGTCGCAGCCTTGCGGGTACATAATTGGCGGAGAAACAAGAGAAACTCCAGCGCATTGTGCTTTGTTGTGGGTCCTTTTAAAGCGTACTTCCAGGTGTCTCCGAGTCATAATTTCGAAATGCTTACGACAGTCACCGGCCCGTTTCCTTTGATGATTCGACGCGCTAATTCGCGTCTTCGTGCGATGGCGAGCGAACGCAAACAATAGAATTGCACCCTTCGCTAGAGAGCAAAATTAGTGTTTTGTAATTCTGATTTTCTATTCGAATGTTATCTGGATATGGATCGCACACTGCAATGGATTCTGTTTGTTTTGGGTTTGCATTTGCATTTGTATTTAGTTTCATCGTATTGTTGAGCATGGTAATGAGCCGTTTTCAAACTTGTTGTCAGATTTTCAATGAATGTTAGGATTTGAGGACTATATTGTTAGGTGTAAAAATAAGTAGGTACCTATTTGGTGGCTTGATTCCTACACATGAAATGTTTGCAATATGGATCTATGCCTTAGTTAATTTCTCCAAATTAGGAGTTTGTTTGGTGCCGTACGAATCGTACGATCTTGCGTTTTGAAACAACATCAGCTGACTAGCTTTAGTCACCAACCAAGTGCTCTGCTTTTGGCTATCTTTTAAACAGTCGATCTTTTTCTCTTATGTCTTTTTGCTACGATGTCCGTCCAATTTGTTATTTTGCATTTGATGACCAAGGACAGAGTCGAATAGGTTGTAGAACAGGGATGTTAAGAATAGTTTATCTGCTTATTCTATTCCTACGACTAACTGGGAAAAACTGTCTTAGCTTTCAATCCATCTGTTAAAAGTATATTTTTACTTTGGAACAAAGAGTGTAATAAATAAAATAAATCAGAGCAAATAGAATTATAGCAGTAGACGTGCATTAGGTGTATTTATGCAGTTCTGCGTCAGTAATAGGATTATGCTTGGCTCATGCGGCGGTAACGGGATAGGGTTCCGGGAAGCCCTATTACACTTACGCGACGTATCATGCCACGGATAATATATTATTTCAACCCTTCTGATGTTTCGGTACTGACTTCAGACTACAGAGGGTGCTCTGGGCTTCGTATATAAGGATTGGGTGAAACCGTGTGCTATATGTAACGAATGCGTACATTGTCTTAAAAAAAATATAAGTAGATAACATCTTATATTACAAAGCATTTGTTTTCATTGGAAATAGAGATTTAATATCTTGATTTGTAAGCTTAAAAACCTTATTGAAATTATCATAGTAAAAATATCGCATTTGGCTTTATCAACTGAGAAATCCAAACGCGAGTTGAACTCGCGTGGAGAGGGTTCCGTAGAATGCCGAAGTCAAATGTTTTTATTCATTTGTGGTATGTTTTACAACACTCTTACTGAATGTGACTTTTGAATTTACTGTTATTTCTTTATGAAGAACTAATCTTTCCGTCCGTGTCCGTAAGTGAACGTATTATATTTAGTGTACCACTTTATAAGAATTTAGGTTCAGTATTTTCGGAGATCAGGGGCGGGGGTTAATCCTCATTATGAACTCTTTCATTTAATATACATATGACACAGTAAAGTTTGCAAAACTTTTTTTAAATTCCTAATTTGTCCCTCGAAAAGACCCTTTTTTTTAAAATATTTATTTATATTGCACATCTGTGTTTGGGTCATAGAATTACACCATCCTACCAAATTTCAACTGATTTGGTCCAGACTCCAGTAGATTCGGAGCAAATTGGCTGTTACAGACGGACTGACAGACACACGCACGAGTGATCCTATAAGGGATTCGTGTTTTCATTTCTTGTATGGAACCCTAAAAAAGCTACTTAAATCTTGCAAGTAGCCCAATATCTAAAAGCTACTATTACATTAAATCCAACAAAATAACTACCTAATTATAGTTATTTATTTTTGATTAGGTATGTAACAGTTCACTGAAGTGGCAGTGCGCGGGGAATATGGCGCGCGAAACCTCTGCTCTGTAGGGCAGAAGGAAAACAAAAATAAAGAAAAGGAAAAGATCTCGTATGGCTTCCCTGTACCCACAAGCGCTGCGTAGGACGTCCACGTACCAGGTGGTCGGACGACCTAACCAAGGTTGCAGGAAGACGCTGGTCAGCTTTAGGTAATTCAAATTGTATGAACTACCATAATAATAATTTCGGAAGATATTACAATAAACCAGTATGTATTTCAGTGATAGATAGGGTTATAAATGTGTACAAGAAAGGTCTTTTTCTAGCGCACAAAACTTTAGAGTAAATTCCAACCTTCGCGCGATCAACAGGATGTACGAGTGTACGCAGATCAGAATTTTTATTCCGTATAACGCCGCACGTTCCTTCGGAAATTTGTAATAAGATAATAAGTATGTTTTACTGGAGTTGCTCTCTTTGCGTAATTAATGAAAAATGGTCCTGTACTAACAAGCCAGGTGGTATTGTTTAGCGCTGAGTACCAGAGCCGCAGACGTCGCGGGGAGTAGCGGAGCATGTAATAGCTGCAGCTTCCGCGAGGGTGTGCCGCGCTATTGTGTCGCGGGAGCTCGTGCGTGACTGTCGCTTCGTCGCCTCCACGGAACCTTCCCGCAGATCTTTGCACTAAAACAAATAAATCATAACTAGCTAAGAGCAATGGCCTATAGGACTGTCTTCGGTAATTCTCTAAGATTGATTCAAAATGAGAAAATTCGTGAAAGAACAAAACAAAGCTTTATTTTCCAAACTGACAAAAATTGTTTTTCATTTTTTAAACGCGGCTTGGAATTAGTCAAGATTAGAATTCATTAAAGGACGAAAGGTTCTCCGTAAGCGACTCGCATGTGCACCTGCAGATTGGTCAGATGACCTGAGTACCTGTTGTAAAACGCTGAAGCAGGCAGTTGTCGAAGGCACTGGCTCTGCGTGTATAAGGCACGACGAGTTCGATCCCCACCATGGTCTATTTGTGCCTCTGTGTTTGTACTTAACTATATGCTGTAATTTTCAACTAGCACCATCTGCTTCCGATGAGGAAACCTGCACACTAGTGACTGTAAAAGTTTACTAGTGTATGAAATGGAGATAGATAGCTATGGCAAACCACTCCATTTTCTCAGCCAAAAATTGTCCTTGTGTGAGTCACTTTCCAAACTATGACCGTCAACAACTTGGTTCTCGAATGTAGAAAAAAAACTGTAAACTTTTTTACAAACACTGGAAATTTCTGTAAATATAAATAATACCTACTTACGATGTTATAGATCATTAATTCATCGTTTACGGGATCTTGAATTTTGCCAACAACGTCTGCTTCATTTACACAAGTTATTTATGATTAATATAATAATATACTATGTTATCAAGAATCTTTGTCTGCAACACGCGAGAATATGCAGCCTTATCTTCCGGTAGCACTAATTGCGCAGGCTACTTTCAGTACATATTTTCTAAATATCGTGCTTGAAACCGGTTTAGTAACATAAACGAAATATCTCAGATAAACTCGGTACTTATCTTATTACTCGTATATACTTATTTTGTGCTTTTATAATAGGTCTTTACCTATGAAATTGCCGTTCTGCAGTACTAGCCATTTCAAATCAAAATAATTTTTGTTTGGATATGAATTCTAATTTTAAATTAATTTTATTTTTAAATCATGGAATTCTTTTTCCAGAAGTAGTCATTTGTTTATTGATTAGTGTTACATTTTCATCGCATTTCAATCTTTTTCGTCATCATGGATACGTTAAAAATTCAAGTAATTATGTAATATGAGTATCGTCGTGGCAACAACGCGGCACAAGCAGCACGCAACATCAACGACGTTTACGGAGCTAACACTACAAACCAACGCACCACCTGTTATTGGTTTGCTAGCTTCCTTTCTGGAAATTTCGACCTGAAAAATGAACCTCGAGGTCGTCGAAGACTTTGGTCGACAATGACGAATTAAAGGCGATTGTGGAAGCTGATGATACACAATCTACGGCTGAATTAGCAGCAGCTTTCGACGTTAGCGTCAAAACAATTTTGGTCCATTTGCGTCAAATTGGCAAGGTAAAAAAGCTTGACAAATGTGTGCCCCACGAACTCAATGATCGCCAGCGCGAAGTACGCGTCGAGACCTGCCTTGCATTGCTCAACAGACACACAAATGAAGGAATTTTGAACCGCATTGTTACCTGTGTGAAAATGGATTCTGTTTGATAACCGCAAGCGCTCAGCAAGTTGGTTGGATCCTGGTTCAGCACCTTAACAATGCCCTAAACGAAAACTTACCCCTAGAAAACTGATGGTCACTGTTTGGTGGTCTAGCGCCGGTGTGATTCATCACAGCTTCTTACCAAACGGGGTGAGCATTACTGCAGATGTGTACTGTGAAGAACTGAACACAATGATGGAGAAGCTAGCACATCTCCAACCAGCATTGGTCAATCGCTCCTCTCCGCTGCTCCTGCACGACAACGCGCGACCTCATACTACACAGCAGACGGTCTCCAAGTTGCAAGAACTGGGGTTGGAAGCTCTCCGTCATCCGCCCTACTCACCAGATCTAGCGCCTACAGACTACAATTTTTTCTAGAATTTGGATAACTTCTTGGCGGGAAAAAAATTCAATACCCGAGAGGCAGTACAAAATGCCTTTGAAGAATTTGTTGCCTCCCGTCCAGCTGATTTCTTTAAGAAGGGCATTAATAAACTGCCACTGCGTTGGCAAAAATGCGTTGATTGCATGGGTGAATACTTAGATTAATACAAATAAAAAACACATGAAAAAAAATCGTTTAAATTTTTTCATACAAAACGGCAATTTCATAGGTAAAGACCTAATAATATTAATAAAATTACTGTAGGTCCAAGTTTTATTTGTGATTTTTCAGAACAGTTTGCACAGATATAGATGTACATATATCTATATCTGTGTGTATTTGGTTATTTTTGTTACTTGATAGATATGATCTTTGAGGACATTGATCCTGATTTATATAAAAAATAATCCCACCAAAAAGTATGTGAAAATGGGAGCCAAGTTCAAAATCCGACAAAAGAATAGAGATCTAAATGGCCGCTAAGTTCTAAAGAGAAGATTGAATTTTATTTATAAGAATCTTAACATTTGACCTGGCCAGTTTTTTTTACCAGCAATTCTGATGTTTAGAAGAATAGGACCTCACAATTTAATCACAATAACGTATCAAGTAAAGATGATAGGTTGATTAGCCAAATATAAGTAGGCTTGCTAAAACTAGTGGTTCTATGAGAACAGTAGACCTCGCGAGCACTTACAACCACGAAATA
This sequence comes from Acrobasis suavella, assembly GCA_943193695.1. Classification (NCBI taxonomy): domain Eukaryota; kingdom Metazoa; phylum Arthropoda; class Insecta; order Lepidoptera; family Pyralidae; genus Acrobasis; species Acrobasis suavella. The sequence goes on from OW971928.1 coordinate 41,994,702, forward strand.
ATCGATATTTTACCGTTTCTCTGGTTTAGCAAAGCCATATAAGAGTTTTGAAACCAACCTACTACTGAAAACACTAAATAAACTTAGAATCCTGAAATAAAAATATAAAAATAAATAAAAAAGATTCGCAGTATCATGCTTTAATAAAAAAGCCAAAAAATATTTTTTGTATTTCGATACATGTTCCTTGGGGAAAGTTGTTCAATTTCACTCCCTCTCCCACTTTACGTACTTTAACTTCTTTCATTTCTATTTATATTTAACTTTTGTACTACATATAGTCTGTGGGTTTGACCAATTATGGGAGTAAAGTTTATTGCTGTGTAATCTATTCATAAAGGTTTTTCATTTGATACCGCACATGGTATAAAAAACATTTTTTTCTCTGTATCGCTGACGTCACAGTTACTACCAACCGTTTTCGTACTTGTCATCCCATAGATTTGTATTTGACATCATACTGAATGCACTAATAAGAAATATACAGAAAATCGTTTTCTAGACAACTTTTGGGCGAATTGCCGACTATAACACATTCAAGTTTATCGTATAAAAAAAGTTGCGTCTTGATTAGAATAACAAAAAAGTCAAATGACATTCTTGTTTTTTTTTTTTAATCTGACTTATGAGATTTTTTTCTTTCAGGACCCCATATTTTCGCCATTCTTTAAAATTTCAATAATCTGGCTCGATAAAAAAAATCTGTATAATTACCGAGCCTGCTCACAAAATTTCATGAGAATCGGTTTAGAAATGCGACCTGTAGGCGAGAACAGACAGACAGATGGACAAAATAATTTTCGGCCAGTAGAAGCTGAGACGCTTCGCTGGCTTTGCCCGCTCGGTCAACTAGCCAAGTCAAATGTTAGATTCTTATCAATAAAATTCAATATTCTCTTACTTGGCGGCCATTTAGATCTTCATTCTTTTGTCGGATGTTGAACTTGGCTCCCATTTTCACATTTATGTTTTTAGTGGGATATCATTACTTTTTGCACAGCAGTATGAGAAAGAAGAAATGCTGCTTGTATAATTTTGTTGGGCACTTTACCTAATAAAATCGATTAATTAAAAAATAATCAAATTTACGAAATTCACTGTTTTTTAAATTTTTCCTTTGTATACTCTTAATAATCTACCTAGATGCCAAATATCAACTTTCCAGGTTATATGGAAGTAGGTTGCCTTTATGATGATTGATAAGTGGTCAATCACATTTATCCGGATTTTTAAACGTTTTTATGTGAATAACTGTTTGAGCTACATTATTGACTTTTTGTGTTCGAGATAAACTAGATGACTTTAATGTATGTGCTAAATTTCACGTATTTAAGGTAAAAAGGTTTCGAGTTGTAAAGGGGCAAAAGTTGCTCGAAATGGTTCGTGTAAATATAGGTACACACGGCTGCTGCGTCGCCAGTTCCTTTTTTTGAACTTGCCGCTTGTCTAGATATTTATAAACCTATTTTTGTTATGTTAGGTTGGTGTAATGGTGAACCTAATTTTATGGGTGGACTTTTAATAGAACTACAAAAATGTTGCTTAGATACAAGATATCCCAGAAAACCTCACAACTTTACAGTTAATATAAATATAATAAATATAAAGGGACAAATTACACTGATTGAGCTAGTCCCAAAGGAAGTTCGAGACTTGTGTTATGGAATACTAATGCAACGATACCATATTTTATAACAAATACATATCCATCATCCAAGACCCAGGACAATTTGAAAAATGCCATTTTCCAACTTGCCCTGACCGGGGATCAAACCCGGAACCTTTGGGCGGCGGACTAGCTTGGTGACCACTACGCCACGGAGGTCGTACAGTTATTTTACGATGTTCTTTTAGCAATGTTTCATCTATCCAATTTTTCTTATTTTTTAAGTGAACTAGACAAATTGGATAGACAAGACAGATAAAATAACATGGCGATTATATGATCCGGGAGGATTTTACTCATGAATCTCAGCATCAATGGGTCTGTTAACCCCATTGTGTAACCTATAGGTATTAATTAATTTGAAAGATCTTATCCGTTCTTTATACTACTTTTCCCTCGAAGAATGTGTTTTTGATTGTTTTGCTGCCCTTTCTTTTACGATATCTGTTAATTAAAGGTTTCGATGTGGGCAGTAAAGGCAGATAGTGTCAATTAGAGGCTATAGCGATACGCTTTGTTTATCTCTGTCCAGGGGAACAAATTGGTGCTGTGGGTTATCTGTTGTAGACTTTTATGAAGTACAAATTGATTCGTAATTTTTATGTCGGCCGCCCTTTTCACTCATGCAGGGATAAAGCCATGGGCCCGTTTAGTTACGATGTTATGTATGTAAATGTTACGCAAGTTTATGGTAGTGTATCTTTTCAAATATATACCTAATTAGGTAAGGGTTAAAACAAAGGGACAGTAAGCTCTTCGCTGATTTTCGTTGTTTTCCTGATGTTGGTTTTGTCGTACTGGGTTTTGGCAAAACCTCTCTCATAGTTTTCTGTTATTTATCCATATAGCTTGTCTACTTCGTCCTCTAAATACATGTGGGTTTTTAGGGTTCCGTACCCAAAGGGCAAAAACAAGGCCCTATTACTAAGATTCTGCTGACCTTCCGTCCGTCCATCTGTCTGTCACCAGACGGTACCTCATGAACCGGAATAGCTTTACATTTGAAACACAATTGATGTATTTCTGTTGCCGCTATAGCATAAAATACAAAAAATTTAATAAAATAAATATTTAACTGGGGCTCCCATACAACACACGTGATTTTTATAAATAATCGTACAGAACCCTTCTTGCGCGAGTCCGACTCGCACTTGGCCGGTTATTTTACTTCTCATACCAACGCTTAATCGACGAGGTTGGATATTTTTATATATTTCACCATTCTTTTTTTAAGAGAGTGTAATCGATTTCATAGACAATACTAACTTTATTCTAAATAATATGGAAAGACAAATAGCTATGACGAAATCCCTGTAAAATAAATTGCTAAGCAGATGCTGACTGCTAAGTAGTCAGCCAGGATGTTTGCGGGACCGTGCAACCACAACGTTGCTAACAAATTATTTAGTACGGACAGTCTTCTAGAAATCGCTCTTTTCAACGCTATTGTCCAACAAATCAAATCACTTTTTTCTTAGCATCAAAATAATAGATTGTGCTACAAGGGGATAAGGTAATATTTTGAAGGCGAGGGCGCTACTTTGAAGCCAGAGCGAAACGAAGGATTCCACAGTTGTATCACGAGCGGAGCGAGTGATTCTACGGTGAAATCCTGAGTGTAGCGAGGGATTCATGTATATCGCCCGAGATAAAAATATTACCGGACCCGAGTAGCACACTCTACTTTTCATCTCCATCTATGAGAAAAACTAGCACATACAAAACAGAATATAAAGAACAGTAGAACACCTATAAAACCTAATCAGACCTCAACCAACAATTTAATACTAACTTTTGGTTTGGTGTCGTTTTCATAGAATAAATACAAGAAATATTTTTTCAAATACCACCGACTTTAGATAAAATGTTCACTCATACATAACAGAACTTTGTTTGCGTGCTTCTTCATATCTTTTGGAACGAAGTTCCTTACGGCAGGCTTGGAGGAGATAGGGATTTTGCTGCGCGACCGAACTGAAAAAAATGTGATAGTAAAACCGTAAGGATGACCTCGTTAAATAAAACCGTTAAATGAGACGTGCGCAGGCGCGACATTCGTATACACATTGTGTCGATTCTACATTAGCCGAAGGAACTTCGTTCCTACCTGGTGTCACATTCTTTTATTTATTTTTATAAGTAAACTCGATAACTATTAATTATTGGCTTAAACTCACGAAAATTATTCACATTTACACAAGTTATTACATTTCAATACAAATAACCTAAAACTTCTGTAATGATGACTTAAATCAAAGAGAAAAATTGCGCTTTTTTAATTATACTTAATTCTTTTTCCGAAGCGAAGAACATAAAAATGTTTACCTAAATTCATCCATGTTGACGAAGATATGTATTCCAAATTTAAAAATCACGACGTCTGTGCCGTATATTTTTTTATTTGATAACAAAACTATTCTTTTTTTTTTTTCTGGACTGCCCACATTACTTTTGATAATACATAGAATACACTCGTGTTCAATTTTTAAATTGATTTTAATCCCAAGAGATATTCTTTTTCACTTTTTAGTCCCGAGAGAATAACCAGTAACTTTAGCTCCAAATGTTTTGAGATGAAAATATCGTTTTTCGAGTAGATGAGATGATAAAATATTTATTATGGGTTTTCTATGAAATATAGAAAATGACGTCATAGTATATCAATTTTCTGCAATAATAAATCTGAAATCACATTGAAAATGAATATGAACACGACAAGTGACATTATTTTGTAAAGTATTCTTAACAGTACCAAAAAAATGATTTATACCCATGTTTCTCTGTTCTCTACCTGGCTGGTAGTTTTTATTTAGATATTGATTTTAACAGTCGAAATTATTATTGGTTAGGTATATTTATGTATTAATTTAATTGGCTTGTTTTATAACGTTTGTAAGTATTTGTTATTCGAGATTGTTTGTAAAACGAAATCCTTTTACCCGGTGGGTCTACCATCTGCCTTTCATAGGTTATAAAGCTATAAAAATTGTAATAGCTTTCAATTTGCATAAAATGTTTATAACCAAGAATCCCATTCGTTTTCTGAAGATTTGTTGAAATCAGTTCTTTTCTGATTGCTTCGGATTCCAATTTACCTACGAATAAAGATTACGATACAATACCGCTTTTCCCAACTAAAAGGCTTAGTATTTCACATTTCATTCAACTAAATAAGTAGGTACAATTCATTGATGAAATGGGATGCCGCATGCTGGACTGCCGTTCATCTGATTCTGCCGCCCACTCGCCCCGTGCGAATTGCCGCCCGGGGCGGTCGTGTACAGTCCCCAATAAAATCATAATGACGATATATCATAGCGTAGCATCTCCCTGACTACTTCATTTGTAATTTATGGCTGCTGTAAAATTTCACTGAGAATTTACATCTTGCACAGTATATTTCTTGAGAAAATATTATGGGAAATAACGAAATATATTGATTAGGGAATATACTAGTTAGGGATTCGGCAACACGTATAAAAACCTTAGCTTTTTACTCACACATAATTTTAATTAAGAATTTATTAATAAATATTTATCACGCATTTTTATAATTTTTTTATGCGTTGATGTCTTTTATAAGCTTATTTTGAAATCTCTTTGTTTACAATTTATGTGATTTTTATGAAAATTATAGTGTAATTATGTTTATTTGTTGTGTAAAGTTTAAAACTACCCTTTGTTTTCATAGCAAAATTAAGTATATTAATATCAATTTCCCTTCAGTAATACCTAATCGCAATTCGAAGTTCGATTAAAAGGATTAGCTGTGGGCCATTTATTAAGCATATAGTTTAAGCGTACTTTTACCACACTTCATACACGTATCTATTGGTAGTACAAAAGCCTTCAAAAACATAAACTATTTACTAGCCCCTGTAACTTTCCTAATACTAAAACTAATCCACAAAAATTGCGCATCGCCACTACCGGTACTAATGGCTCTAGGCAAAAACGCAGCGCTTCGTCTTCCGTAAGCGTCTGTACCTCATTTCTTAGCGCTTACAGTAATAATCTGTATTCATTACGGACTGGACAGCTGGGTAATTGTTTGTGTCTTCGCGGCAGCCGCGGGCCGGTGGTAATTCACAATCCTGTGAATGATACACATATTAGACACACTTTACGCTAAAAGATTTTTCCATACTTAGAAATGTACCTTCATTTCTAATGCAAATTAAAAAAATGCAATTTTTGCGCTGAGCTACATTTCTGATTTTACTTATTTACTGATGTAAATTGTAGGTATTAATTTGAAAGATCGAGTCTTCTCATTATACAGGCTGACCCAAATTTATGGGACAAGTTCAGTCCATGATACTAAACTACTTTCCATAAAAACAATTATCAAAAATTGTAAAAAAAATCGCTTTTCCATACAAAACAGCGCTCAGCAACGAAAAACTTTCATCTTTTTTAGTAACTTTTTATAGAAAGTGGTTCAGTATCATAGACGGAACTTCCTTAAAAAAAATTGGCTGGTGGTTGAAAAATCACCTTGTATTGTTGAGGTGTTACATTTTAAAGTTTGATGTTTACAATTTGTTTTTCAGTCTGAAACCCGATGGAGTCTGGGGTACGGGTGTGTTGGTTCATTTCTATTTTAGAGTGACACCATAAGCGCAACTCTAATAAGTCATTATGAATTCGCTTTCAAATATGGGTCTGGCTCTAATGTTTTACTATTAGTTCCAATAATATGCTGTCAAACCTTCGGCACAGAATTAATAAAAGTATTACTTCGGGTCATGCCACCACACTTGGCTCTACTATAGTGCATTCAAGAGCATTTACATTGTCGCGTCATTAGACTGCAAGTATAGTGAAGTTTCCCTGGCTAATAAGCTGTTAGCAATGCTGCGTTTCTAGCATCCAGCTACTGCTTGTCCGCGGGCGTTTGGTCGTCGATTGATATTCAATTTCTAAAGCAATATAGCAATTTCAGAGAGCTTTCAATTTATATTATCCAGTAGTTTGAAACTAAAGTACAAATAGCAACATGGACAGATAGATCTTGTCTTTACCTATATACATAATTTATCGATGTCGATATTCTTTTTTTTCAGGTTACGTATAAAAAGTAACATAAAATTATCTCGAGCTCCACCGAGCTTCGAAAGGTACGTATATATAAGCAGTTGGTTTTGGCTGTCGTCATTGTGTGGCAGCCGTTAAGCTTTGTCAGATGTCTTTAGACAGTTTGATAATCTGACATTAGTTTTTGGTAACTTATACAAAAAACCAAACAAACAGGTTACGTTTATTTTATAAGGCTTTTTATATTTTTTATTTGGCAAAGCTGTCGTGGTTTTGAATCAGATTAATTGCAAGACGTAATAAAAAAATCTGCGAACATAATTTTGTACATTTGTTGCTTGGCGGCAGAAATAAGTGTCTCTCATCCAGTTATGAGTTCCGTATTGTTTATGTCAATATTATTTACGCTCTGCGTTCAATAGTACCTTGTATATAATAAACAATTTAGCAGGTCATTATTCACATTTTATATTAGTCAGCTGCCATCTCTAGAACATTACTACCTATATAAAGTGCTCCCACGCACCCTCGCCTTAGAACCCTAGAATTACGACTTGTGACGCCGCTCGTGGATGATGGAGAGTCAGTCGTATTCCTTCAAGACCAGACATGGCTGTATTTATAGATGATTTTTTAAACTCTCTTTATCCTCTGTAGATACAAAGGATAATAAATTCCGAATCGAGAGGGTTATTTCTTACACTGATGTTAGGTTTTCGAGCTGCCTATCTGACGCAGTTTACAAACGAACTGCGATGAAGAGAAGAGATTGAAGACCAATAAATTAGCCAAGAGGAAGGTGTCAGATCTAAGAAACATGTAAGAAACGAAAGCTATATGTCCTTTTGAAAATTGTCTCACCATTAAAGACGCTGGACGCGAAGTCATCATATAATATTTTTTTTAAAGTAAAAACCGACTTTCACTCATCTAAACCAAACTACACGACCGATTTTGATAAAAATTTCCACCTTTCAAACAAAAAAAAACAAATTTTCCAAATTGCTCTTTAATTATATAAATTACGCAGTAATCGGGGAACAAAAAAAAAACATATCTACATTAGAATTAAGAAACATTCTCCATTATTGAAGTTGGTTATTAATAGAGAACGCGCTGATTGCATTTTAAAAGCGAGGAGAACAAATATACAGATCCTTCTTTAAAAACCTCCTTGATAATGTTCCCCTTCAGTTTTCCTCATATCCTTTCCTCATGTCCTTACCTGTCATCTTAGGTTGCCGTCCACGTCGGTCAGCACGGACCTGCAATCTGTGGGGCTGGAGGAGCTTAGTATCCCCAGCAATACTCGCGCCAATGGGTAAGTGCTTTATGTAGATTTATATTTTCATAGACATATATAGTGTTTATCTCTCCTATGGATTTCCTAAATTACCGATCTAAAGCGGCCTGCATCGAGCGATTTCCAGCGACCGTTCTAGATAACTGGTTTTTATCTTTATACAAATAACTAAGGAAAATTAAAGGATGCAGACCATCTGTCAAATAAAATGATTAACTTAAGTGGGGCGTGATACAAAGGGGGTTAGTTCAAATATGGTAAACGATAGGAAACGATAAAGCGAGTTGACATACAGTGGTGACATTTTTCAATCGCAGAGTCCCAAAACGAACGGTATTTTGTATGAAAAAACCATTCCTTCAGGTGATTCCGCGTTTCATAAAATGGCACTTCAGAACTGACCCCGATAGGGAAACGGCGAGGAAAATGATGATGATGAAGTAAGGCAAATATAACGGTCTAACTTGCACAACTGCTGGGCTATCGTGGGATATGGCCGCCTGAAATGTTAAGATATCACCTTCGGCTTTCCATTCCTAAAGAAGGTACTTAATATAATTTACGTAATTTTTTAATTACCGTTTAAATTTACGGTGCCTCAAATGTTTATTCAGTAATTAGACATTTACAGGTACTTTTACAGGCCTATAGGAGAATTTCAACTATTCAGATTGATTTGTACATTTTGTTTAGTTACTGATTTTATTTTATTTTTAGTGAGTAAGCTAGGTATTAAATACCAATTTTTCTGCCACTCGCAGCTTCACCACAACAAAGTTGTTTGGGTGATATACTGTCTCTACATCATCCGCGACGATAATGCCCTTATCGCAGACTTAACCCTAGACAAGAAAATAATCAATTCGCATAGAAAAAATTAAGTACGATTTCGATGTTTACCTTTTAATTTGAAAATTTCGATCTTGATTGCTTTTCCAATTTACACTAATAAGAGCCAATGGTCCTGCAGTGTATAAAAATAAAGAAAAATCTCCTCGTCTTACTAGAAGTGGCCTTTGTTATTTTTGTACAAACAGCTGAATGATAATGCTCTTGCAGATAATCTCGAAACCTTTAAGTAAACGATATTACCCTTCATTATCATTATTTACTTCGCATCTATCTACTACACTACCCACAAATGATCATTTACCCCATTACACTAAACTGTAGTCCATGTTTTAAAGACAATGGAAATTAAATTTGAATTGTTCTCGAGTTATTTCGCCTTCTTAGGTTGCCGTCCACATCGGTCAGCACGGACCTGCAATCTATGGGGCTGGAGAAGCTCACAATCCCCAGCAATACTCGCGCTAATGGGTAAGTGATTGTTCTAGATTTATATTTTTAAAGACAGGTCTTTTCGAAGGATTTCCTTAACTTACTTAGTTTTACACACCTAGTGTAAGGCTGACTAATACTCGCGCTGATGATGATTGTCAGAACCGATCGAAACTAGTCACCATTTTTCGACTACACTACGTCTGTCAAACCGTGTGACACATCAAGCTTAAAAACTTTAAAAAATATTCATTAAGTATACAAGTGATGATTTAGTACATATTATACTACATAACTGACTGGACATCATATTCCCATTTTTGACTGCCAAAAATTCATATCATAAAAACCAAAACCTCTATGATGGTACCAATAATTCTACCAAAGTTTTTCATGACAACTACCAGGATTACATAAGTCTAGGCACGTATGTGACATCCTCCGTGTCGTCCGGGCCACTTGCCGCCCTGTCTCCGCGTGGTACGGGTCCCTATTTGTGCCGAATGCGATCGATAGAACAAATACTGTTCACGTGATTGATGGTGTACGCAGAACGAGCTTTGTGTCTGCTCTGATTGTTGCCGATCCAAAAACCTACTTGCGAACGGCCCATAACATTGTGTGACCCACTTAGGTATATTAGATTAAATTAGGAGTTAAATCGATGTACGAAAATTTGAAAAATGAAGCTGTCGCGTTAGTAATAGCCTTTTTTAGAGCTTCAGAATGAACGAACTCAGGCCCAATGGGACCGAAAAAGGGAAATCTTCGAAATTGAAAATGTATATTGAACGTATATAGTAAAATTTTAATTTAGTGTTTGTTGCTTCAGTATCTATTATTCTGAATATATATCTAAAATCTTAAAGATAAAAATAAATTAGGCAATGTTGGACGATTCTACGGTATCGAATCAACCTAAATACCTATATCTCGTCCGTCTATTCTTACGAGTATTGAAAATTTTCGAATTGCTTTAGTTTATTATTATTTGAAGAGTAGGTATTTACGTTTAGCTAATTATTTGCTCACATTTATGCTTGTAGGAAACACGTATATTATTTTTAGGTACTGCTTTTCCGTTCAAATATCTTCATCTCTACGTGAAATGCTGTGCATTTCCTTATGAATTTCCCGTCATTAAAATAGTGTAAAACTATAATTGTTCTCCAACGCGGAGGAAATTACGATCAGTGTTTCTACGATATGCACACAGATTCAGTGCTAGATAGCCATAGAACTGTCTAGGTGCGTAGCCAGGATTTCGTTTAGAGGAGAACTAAAGGGAAAACTGTAGTTCATAATTTTTTATTTATTTCAATTTTAATTACAAAATTGACTCCAATTTAAAATGTACTAACACAAAAACCTATATATAATATCTATAAACCTAATTACATTTTTTACAATAGTCTGTTTGTGGTTTGCAACACTTGTTTGTATTTTTGTATTTGGTATTAAAGTGTTTTTCACTTTTCATGGTTTTCGCATTGTAATATTTCTAAACACAATGCTGAGAAAAAAGATTATGTTTCAATAATGGTTTATTGAAACATAGCTGGTTCTTATTCCTTGTTGTGTAAAGAATATATTTATCATCAAACACATACGAGTATCATAGATACGACTACGCTAGTTGTGTAAGTTTTTGGAATATTTTATTTATAACGTTACCAACTTATACTTCCAAAGTATATTATTCCAATCATCCCCCATACTAAAAGTACAAGTACGTATCGAAGTATATTTGGCTACGTCTTTGTAAGTGTTTACTATCATGCTCTCCAGTCCTTTAATTGAATAATCCCTTCCTGTGCAATTAAAAAGTCGTTAATTTGTAGAGAGAGTAAAAGTCAATTGGATTGGCATTTAGGGCTCGCGGTAGACATTCATTACAGAAACGGATATCTTTGATTGCTCTGGGGAAACGTTTAGTTCTTTTTTTTAATGAAATTATATGGTTTGCCTGTTTAACGCATCACCTTACAGCATATTTCTATAGTTAATCATCTCTTTTCTAGAAGTTAACTGGCCTCTTTCGCAGCTCTGAAGCTTCATACTTGACTACCTAAATTGTCACTTAATCATAGACACGACGTTTGTACATTACGTGTCTGTGTGTGAATAAAACGCGTGGAGATATAGGGATCTTCATGATTAAACGTAAGGCTACCTTAAATTGACACATTTCAATCGACTTTTTTATCAAAGATATAGGAGGTATATAGATTCTGCGATGAAGGCTCCTAAACGTACACTGTTTTGTAATGTAGAGGAGGGCATTTAGCCATCCACTACCTTTCAAGCCACTACTAAATAGAAAAGTCGCGGGATCAGAATTCAATGTCATTAGACAATGTCATTCAAATTTTGTCGTATTAATCAGCTCATGTAAACAAATCGGCGAGACTGCATTTTAAATTGAATTTTATAATAGGTACTAAAAATAATTTAAAATTAATTTCTACATTTTTATTTATAAGCAAGATACCATCGAAGTGCATAGTACCGTGATGCAAATGCCGCTGTAGTAATAAAGAAAATCGTGACAAAAGTAAGCTTTCACAGGTGAGCACATATTTTTCACTTGAAATCACAGATTTTTATAGGTACACGTGTTACATTTTTTACTGGAAATTAAGTGCCATACTTTCCCATTTTATTATAAATAGAGAATATAGTAATTTATGCTTATATTTCTTATGATAAAATGTGATACAATGTTTTGTAAGCTGTTCGTAATTATTGAATTTGTTGACACTAGGGTTAGAAAAAAACTAATACATAAAAATACCAAATAATATTTTTATTTTTAAAATTAATAAAGAGATAAATGGATGAAGCAATAGGGTAGGGTTTTACATTTCTTGGTTGGGCTCGATTTATTTGCGTCCGCGCAACCAAGCTGATTGGCCGCAGATTTCAGCGACCAGGGCCGCGCCGATTTTCGATTTATATCGTCTGCGGATAGTTCGAGGGTGTAATTGATACTAACACTTGAGTTGAACACTCTACTTTTCATCATAATAGCGAGGAAATAATAAAAAAAAACCTGTTTGGATAGATTTGGTTATTAAAAAAGTATCTATCTACTTAAAATCAAATGAAAATTCCTTTGAATATGTTTTCTATCACTGCGTCAATTTTTTTACCGAACTAAAAGATTTAGTCGTCAAATCCAAATCTTCATTGCAACTTTTCATTTTTTTGTAAAAAAATATATTATGCGAAACAAAGATTTAAACAAGAAAATTTAGCACGGGAGGTCGTATTTTTATGGTCTTGCGCTCTTGGCGCATTCAGCCCTTCGTAGTTGTCAGTGCCCTTGACTTAAAAATAAAACTAAATTCATGCTTATTACCTAGGAGCCGCCTCGCTGCTTTTAATTTTCAAATTTACTTACCTCCCTAAGGATGTAAGTTGAACTTACAACCCGCATTTTGAGTTAAATTCACCTCCTTTCAGAGCTTGAATGATGAAAAAGTATTTTATTAACCAAACATATTGAAAATAAAAATATTTGATTTGATATTATGATATAATTATAAACATCTAAAAAGTAAATATTGAAGAATGCGTGAGAATAGGTAATATTATCAGCTCTGACCAAAAAAACATTTTATTTGGGGCCCTCAGGTAAGTTCCGACCTTCTGTATAAATCCTGTAAAGTATTAACTGTGAGACAACTATTTGTACTCAACACTGTGCTTAAAGTACACACTGCACTTCCATTTATTAACAATAGTAACAGATGACGGAGAGATAATGTTTGCCCTCTTTCAGGTACGAAATTTGCTTTCTCATCTAGGTTCTTTTTATTTCTTGGCCCACTCATTTACATAATAAACTAAATAGAAAACTAGATTTTTACCACCTAAATCTAAAAAAGTGTAAGAGAATACTACAAGAAGCCCTTCTAAATATGTCATATGAGGATACAGAGGACTTACTAACAGTTTTAAAACAAGTTGTATTATTTATTTATAATTTTAAGTATTCCTCATTTTTAAGAATGTTTTTTTTATTTATATAAAGTAGATATGTTTAATGTTAAATTTAATTTAGATATGATTGTTTATAGTACCTACTTTTTTAGCTTAGCATAGCTCAGGTTCCACAATAAATTTATACCTACCTCTTTCTTCATTTTAATTTACAATATGTTAAGTTTCTCTCAAGTTTATGTGAATAAGGATTTTATTACTTTATTTTATTATAAAAAAATACCAAATTTTTTTACTATAAAATTCTTCATAATAAATATTCAGAGTAATTGATTTACAGTGTACCAAAAATCTATTTTAAAAAATTCTTCATACTAAGTATTATACATATTGAAATTCAATGAAATGGTAATATTAGAAAAAAAAATCTGTATGACGAAAATCTATAAAACTTTTGCCTGTAAAAGAACGCACACCCGTAACTAAGGAACGTATAATCTCGACAGAGGGGGTGAGCTTCCGTTCTGTGTTTATTAAATTAGCTTATTTACATTAATTCTGAGGCTCTATGCACGGATGTATACGTAGTTTAGCGTATATCGATAAATTCGTAATATTGGGGAGTGATGGCTGCAGGCTACACCAATTTGTGCTTATTCTACAGGCACTTTGTATATAATATGCCATGTCACCTGTCATATTACAGCTAATTTATAGGCACCGGGAACTGCTCGGAAAAGTTGGTAATGTGCCTAAACTACCGAAGTAACTCACTTTGCAGGCAGTCGTGACCTGCGCCTGCGCAAGCCCTCGGTCGTGGCTAGGTAGGACCTGCCCACAGACGTAGAAAGAAATTGACATAAAAACATCACATGTAAAAATACAAAACGAATACTTTTAACGTCTTCGCAGCTTTTCTCCGTTAAAATTGTGATATCACTTAAAACTTAAGACAATTAATTTTTGTTAATTTCTATGAAACACCTATTAACAACTTCATAAATTGTTTTCTTATTAGTTATTAATGTTTATGATTCTATCAATATTTAACATCTTAATATTAATAAAATAATTACTTGGCCATCCCGTGGCTACATTAAAGTTTTCCAATATTCTCAACTTCTCACACTATGTTATATATGAATTTCCAAGTAAATTAGGAATTGTAAGTACTTTATAAGTAGTTTTCTGCTCTAAATTATAAAACATTTCTCGCGTATACTTCTATTTGTGAACAGAGCGACAATAATAGAATATAGGGTTCTTTAAAAAAGGCGTGAAATGTTTTTTTTGCATAGCTCCCGTGTTACCTTTGTTGCAGCTACGGTTACCACTTTCTGTTGATTTTGAGGTCATCAAGCCACTGGAAGTTACTTTGGGAGTATTTGTGTTATCTATATAGAGTTGGTCTGCGGATTCGTCCATTGCAACGACCCGTAACAATTTTACGCGATCTACAACGATTGCCAAAAGCGTCGCGGCCGTTCCTTATCTCGAATCTTGAACACATTGTATGCGAGACAAATGCAAATGAACATTATTTCAGCTGTTGAATATTTATGAGCCCGGAGCGACGTTTTACAAAGTGCCCGGTGTCCGCTGCACTTGTTTCACGCTGAGTGCGTGACGTCACGATTGTGAATATAAACACGGAGATTATCAACTATTCAGTAGGTAACTGTAGTTGTATCTAATCTGCATCTGTTCGTTGAATTTTGAATCTCCCTAAAATAGGGTAAAAACAAGTGTGTGTTAACCTAACTTGATTAGTACAGTGAAACGTGGTTAAGTGGGACCTGGATAAGTGAGAAACCTCTATTATTGAAAGTTGCAATGAGGTCCGGTTCTTTTTCATTTAATTACCTTTGTTAATGGGACTTTTTGGTTAAATGAGATTTGAATTCTAAGACTTTTCCGATGTCTCTATAATTAAGACTGTAGCTCAATTACCTGTATAAGTGAGACAAATTAATCAGGTTTTAACACGTTTTGACATGTTTGTTTACATACAATTCGCGTCGTCTTGCGCGCAAGCTTTGTTTATCAGTACTATCTATTGTTAACTAACTATTGTTTTTTTTTCGACGCAATACTTTATGTACATTCATACCAACATTAAATTTATAACACCAAACATTTTTATTAACATTTCCACCTCTAAAAATGGAATAACGGCACATTGCGACCTCTGTAAGCGAGGGCCTCTGTAAATGAGACCACTATAATTTTAAACCTGCTTAATTGGAAAACTGGATTATTGGAAACCCTCAATAATTGGTACATATGTCTTGGTCCCTTGAGATCTCAATTAACCAGGTTTCACTGTATATGGATTAGTACTTCTAGTATTATGGAAATCGACAGCTAAGATCTAGCTAGATTTTTATGCGCAGAATGTACGAGCATGGGATTCCTTTTACATCTTGTTTGTCTGAAATATGCACTTAACCTTTTTGCTTCTATCTTTTAGCGATTTTGAACAGTATTCCGTATTTTCTGTGTGAGTGGTTTGTTCCCGAGGCGTTTTACCTAATGATGCAGAACAGATTTGGTCGTCAGCACACCGTCCGCCATGTTTGTCAATATATGCAGCGCCGTAGGGTCTAATTAAACTGTAGCAACACTAGCAACTATTTACCAAGTTCCTAGATATTATATTGTGAACAAGCATAAGGCCTATTTTCTTCCTAATAAATAATAGTTTTTCCGTCAAGATGCGATGTGACCATATGACGTTACGTTATAACTTATTGTTAGTGTCTAGTACTGGTTTTTGATACTATCCAAAAATCTGTGCCAGAAAGGTTTAGTACCAGAAATACACATGTCATCTGATATAACTTATAATGGATAAAATAATACAGAAGGTTTATAATTTGTAAGTTGTAAATTGTAAATCGCTGTGTTTTACAGGGTCCGTAAATGATCTTAAATTGTATTGTTAACATCATGAACTTTATGGTTTGCAATAAAATATGAGTATTGAGTATAAAATTAGTACTCAGGTAGGTAATAAACGCGTAAAATTATTGTCACAGCCAGCCACTGCTGGACAAGGCAAAATAATAAAACATTTGACTGGCGAGAATGCCGAATGAATCTACCTAGAAATGACACAGTAATAAATATATTAATAAAGAGAAGTAAAATTAAAAATGGTTTATATTACCGACTGACGAGCGGCGGGTGGCGAGTCGAGTAATCTCACGGGAACTGACTCGTAGATCTCGTACATCACGGGCTGCCAACACTACGCTTGATAATTAATAAAATAAAAAAGTCCTGTCAACCTTTTGAAAAATGAAACAGATAGCAAAGTCGACGTCTACATAACAGATAAATTATTATACAGTACCAAAATTACAAAATTTTTCAGAAGTCTGAAGTACTTGTTACAGTTTTAAAGATCCTCCTTAGAAGAATCAAAGTGTTGGGTAGGTATTTTATTGGTCGTTTAGTTCCAAAATATTATGAGTAGAGATTTAGTGGTCCAAGGTTCAAGAGCCCTTGGTGGTTATGGTTTAACAGACGCCGTGTGAGAGACGGATAGCTTAGTAATATGCGACGCGGTGCCTATCATTTCTAATTAATAAAATTTGCAATTTATTAAAAATATATCTCATGGTAAGGTCAACCCTAAGCTGTGACCAAACGGCTATGTGTGCACCTCATTCATCATAAACCTATCATAATTCTCCTTAGATTGATTATAGCCGCAACAAACGAGGAAAGAAAACAAACTTAGTGTGTGCCTGGTCACAGAATTAATATAAGAATTACATATTATACAGAACGAAATATCCTAAGGTCCATACCGCAATATGCGTCCCCTTTCCCCATCATCGCACCTCGTCCCCGTTCTCGCCTTGTCGAGGCGGCTTGCGAGTGGAACAGGGACACATATTGCGCGGGACCCTAGGAGTTGCCGTTCCGTACGTAATATTTATATTTATTTCGTGCCTGTGTGGTTTATGGTCTAGAATAGAACTAGATACTCCAGTCTTTTCTGGTGCGTATCGTCGAGGCGAGTAAAGGAAAGGATTAAGCACAATCTCTGTGCTACTACCTACTATATTTCCATTCAAGGAATGCTGACGTGAAGCGTAACACTCAAATGTTTTAACGGTTTCTTTTCCTTCTCCCCGTTCTGTATGTATGTGTGTGGTTTGTGGTCTAGAATAGGCTACTTCCATCTTTTTTGGTGGTTGTCGTAGAGGCGGCGGTTTTTTTTTACTTATGTATCTCATAAGCAAACGTGGCACTTTGTGAGTGCATTTTATTTAATCCCAATATTCAGAATTAGTACATTTTAAACCACTATTTTCCTAAACAATTGTCAATAGTCATGTTCCAACCATTAGTCGTAAAACTATTATCGACAAGATTTGACCCTGCTTAACAAGCAATTGCTTAGTATCGACCAACACGTCGTCTGTTATTTAGTGCCTTCATAAGCCACTGTTTAGAGCTGCAACTAGCTCATAGCCCAGGCGAGTCAATGGGGCTTATTTCGAAGGACAAGAGGTAGAACTAAATTGAACTCTCGATAAATTTAATTCAGTCTAGCTGTGGATGTCACGTTATGCGGCTGCAATGATGATGATGATGTTGTAGCCTATTATGAGAACAACACGGCTTACGTTTTTGCAGTGTCATCAACTGACCTAAAAAGTTGTCATCGGTTGTCTGGAAGAAATCGCCCCATTGTACATTTAAATATCTTTTCTATGTGTACTTTTAATTATGTTTTTTTTTTGGTGTACAATAAAGTATAACTTAAGTTTTATGACGCTATAATCAAAGATATATGATTTTGTTAATGTTCAGTCAGAGACTAGTTTGTTTGTTTTTCGTTGTTAAGTGGCCAACACTAGTGTCAGATTTTTTTAGGCTGCCTAAAGGCATCTGGCATAGCTTGACGACTGCTATACTACGAAGACAGACGGGGCCAACGGCCTTCGAAGCACAGACGAATTCGAGAAATTTTTATGCAACGATTTATCGATACTCGATATCAAAATGTTATTGGTCAAAACAGCATATCCTCGCTCATCATAAATGGAGTTTCAGCCTCATTAGATGAGCTCTACTATGCTTGCTAACCTACAGCATACCATACCACAGAATAAGTCTAGTACTCACGTTCAGAAGTTTAACTCAAAATAGTAATTCAAAGAAATATCTACTTACTGTGGTTAGCGCTATAGTTTAATTTAGCTCGCATCAGACCTCTTCACCTCTTCTTTTAGATATCTAAACATCCATTGCAAGCCAATTTCTTTCTTATCACTTTGGATAAATGATTTATGTAGGTGACTGAATTTTCCCCTCCGGAGTGGTTTTCGCGCACATAGTAATAATGGTAATAATGTAAGTATATTTTCGATACCCAAACGGAGAGTGACGTGACACAGACCTGACCATACTTACTTAGTTACCTCGTATAGGTACTGTCAAGCATCGTATCGAAGTATCATATCGGTGCCTTATTCTTTTTTCAAAGTATCATCATATTGTATTGACAATGAAAACGTTGCATTCAGAGGCATTCACAGCCACAGGTTGCATCCCTGGCTTACATTATGTGCAATAAATTAGCTCGGCGACCCAGGGTCATAGTTTAATTTTATTTGAAAGCCATCAATAGCAAGCAGCCAGTTAATCAGTTTCACTTTAGTGTAAAAAGCAGTGTTTTCTTCACATTGCTTGGGTCCGAATCTTCTGTTAACGTAAACTGTGTTCGCGCCTGATTAAGCTTACTTCGAAAATAGTCCAATGTAAATTAGTGCTTTTGATAAGTTGAAATGCATGTATTTTATTTCGTATTGTTTGTACTGCCCTTTTCACATTTTGATGACTTTACAAAGTATACGTTTAACATGATGGCTTTTTAATATTAATCCTCATATAAAGTTCAAGACCATGTTTTATCTTTAAATCTATAGCGTCAATATAAATACTTGTTTCATCTTTGACTTCATCATCATCATTGGATCACTCATTGCCAGATCATTTACTGTCTATACATCTAAATTTTTCGCTATATTTTACCATACCTTACTAATAAATCTTACCTTCTATTTATAATCTCTTTCCGTATTCACAAGCTAAGTACATATTTTCACTCGAGTGTCCCTGTTTATAAATCCAAAAGGTGAGAATTAATTAATGGCTCCGTCGCTTACAATTCCTTTCTACTAATCAGAGTGTCGGTCCGTTCGAGTTTGTTGCAAGAGTGTGTCGAGCGAGAATCGAGACCGTGGCAGACAATGCCGGGTGCTGTTACATTACATATAGCAGTGTCACTCGGTCGAATGCCTATGCTGAATGAAGCGGTATTCGCGTTAAGGTTTGTGTTTATGCACCTTAATATATTGATCAAATTGAGAAGCTTCAATATTTTTGAGATGTCCATTCATCGCATAATTTTATATATACGTTACGCCTCAGAAGTGGAGTCCCAATTTTTCATACTAATTGTGTGAGAAATTGAGACTCCTTATAACTAACTATTATTCTGAAAATTCAGAATTTTGCATGAGATTGAGGTATATATGTGTCGGTGCCTCATAGAGAGAGATTTGTCATAAGCCGTTGAATATTATTACCTATTAAAAAAAGTAATAAGTGTGTTCTGAGAATTCGTGAAAGCCCTAGATTTGCCGATATCGCTGTGAGTATTAAGCTGAAGAGAAGCAACGTGAGACGGAGGGTAAAAACATAAAGATTCGAAAATGTTACCAAATTTTGCATATTCAAGGTTTTTAACTTTTAAGATTACTTCTTAATAGAGCTGGCAGAAAATAAAACATTGAGACAAAATAACAGGTCAAGAATGGTCGCAAAGACATAGGACGGCGAAAAGGCGGATTGACGACAGTTTACTAACTATTCCATTAACTGCGGGAACTAGAGAGCATACGTATGTGATTAGTCTATAGGAGTTATAAAATGTACGTAATCTTTTCTGAATATTTTCATGAGAAGTTTTTACCATTTCAATAATTATAATAATATGGAGAAGAAAGCTAGCTATGAATACATATTTACCCAATTTACTTTGCTATTGTAAGCCTTAAAAATGCAATTTTCAAACTCAGAATTTCAAATGATTGTCCTTACCGTGAATGCCCATATCACACACAAATCCCGACGATCGTCCACGCTTGGCTGCGGCGCTAACTTTCGATGCTAGATATCGAATGTCTCGCACAGCGTTTCTTCTGAGGACATTCCGTGGTCATGCTAATGTCAGTCAAGTGCCATACGTCGATGGGTAATTTGTACTATTGTGGCGGTTGATATATCATTGTCTGGTTGTTTTATAAGTAGAAAGTATAAAAAGTATTCAAGCCAGTGGATTAGCGAAGTTTCGAATGTCGAAGATTGTAGTTTTGAGTGAAGGGGTAGTACATTTTTATACGTTATCGCATGATCTCAATCCCAGATAAGTATACGTTTCTATACCTTACAGAAAATTAACCTCAGTTAGGTAATTATGATTAGTGTGACGAAAATCAAGTGAGTTCAAAGTTGGTTGTAGACCTATGGTAGCTGCGGAGATGAGGAGGATCAGGCTGTCTTAGTTCAAAGTGCAGCGTCATCGACAGAACGAAACGGAGAAGTACTGTTATGCTGTATCAGCCTTTTTCGACACTCAGGGGACGTAGGCGGAGGAGCTCGGTGGCCAAGCGGGGAGTACGCATTACTAGCGCTATCGCAAGTTAAGCGACACCGGGCGTCGCCCGCACTTGGATGGGTGACCACAAGTGGCACAAAAAATTCTCGTGCTTCTCCATGCTTCGGAAGGCACGCATAAGCCGTTGGTCCCGGCTGTTATTATTGTATGGCAGTCGTCAAGCTATGTCAGATGCCATAAGGCAGCCTGAAAAATCTGACACCAGTGTTGGCCACTGTACGAAACACACATACACGAAAAACAACGATGGGACATAGGAAAATAAGTCACTCGCTGGGAGCCCACGTTCAGGTCTTCTGGAAGAAGAAGCTCACATTTTCGTATCGAGTGGGTATAAACTAAATAATTGTTTTATTTTTACAAATTTCTGAGGGTTAAGAAGTTTGATAGATTCATTGTAGAAAGAAAGTTCTGTATCTGGCTTACATTTTAGCGATCAAGTACCCGATTCAGAATATTATCAAGCCAGATTAGTAACCGTTGAAAACGTTGCGCCGTGTCCTGATATCAGCAAAGGGCAGATAATATAAATGGTAGAACAATGCTTTTAACGAAAGTCCGATATCGAAATGCCGTCGTTGTTAATGTTCAGTAAAGCTCTCCGCAGACAGTAATACTCGGCAGATGTGACGTAATCCTTATTTTATAAAGGGGTAGAACTGAGTAAGTTGCTAAAACTCATTCATACAATGTGTATTTTTTATACTTGATCAAACAAAATGCGCAGATATTAGATGAAATATTATTGATAATAATCAAGAAATAAAATCGTTATGTAAGTTGTTTACAAAAATTCAGGCACTTAAATTTTTTTGGTGTAGTTAGTTATTTTTTAATTTCTTAGCTTCTTAAACTTTGTAACTTTAAAATGAGATCACTTAGAAAAAAAAATACCGTTTACTTAAAGAGAAAAAAAACGAGGCAATTTGACACCAAAAAAAAATTAGAGTGTTAATAACGATTTTTTCCGGTATTTTCTAAATAACATTTTGTCTTATATCTGCACATTTCATATACACATTATATAGTGACTGAGAAATCCAAGGTTTCGACACGCCTTTTTGAACCCCCCACAAAAAAGGAGGTGATATCAATTTGACGTGTCTGTGTGGCATCGTAGCGTCTAAAGGAATAGGCCGATTTTTGTTTGAAAGCTGACTTGACCGAGATGGTTCTTTCATTCCCCAACAGGCGTATAAAGGCAAATAAGGAAAGTCGACACGGACGAAGTACAACCTTATTACATTTTTGACATGAAACAGACGAGACTCAACTTAATTACATTATTCAAATAAAATTTTAGTTTATTCAAAATGTTTGACTTTGGCGTACAGAATGGTTCACTATGTTTGTTGTAAATCGGTTCAGCGGTTCGAATCTTATTAGGGAGAATTCTTTTTTTTTTATTTTCCATGCAAATTAACTTGTTTGCTTTATATTTATACTTACAAGTACAAAACTACTTGCTAGTCGAGTGTGTTGTATATATTTAGATAATGTTTATGACACATATGGGGGGAGGGTAGTGACGTTATTTTTTGTCATATTTTATTTATGCCAAATTGGAACTATCACATTGATGCCTGTTTGGCACATTGACTTATTTTACCTTACATAAAAAAAATTTGATGAAATCATAAAATGTGCTATTTTTTACTGATTTATGGTTTATCATCGCATGCCATAACAATAATACCTACTTACTAGTTATGAATTCTTTACAAACTTTTATATAATGAAAATCCGTTATTGATCATCCAATCCAGTCATATGCAAAAATTAATAACAAATAGAAGACGCTCTCACTGCCACACACCCGGCAGTACTGCTCTTTGAAACACGGTCAAGTGCTCTTCTTAACACGAGGACCAATAAACCGTAGAATTAATACGTCTTGCGTATCAAACGAGATACCGCAATAAATTGATAGATTTGTACGAGATACATATAATACAATGAATTATTTCCTGTTACCGTCCATTTATAATATGAAGCTGTAGAGTATAATAATTTATTGTGGTTTATAAAATCAGTATTAGGTATCTTAACTCTTTCGGTGTCATCACTATAGGTAACATGAAGTTTGGAATAGAGATTTTCGGGTAGGTATAGATTTTTTTTTAACTTTGATTTATTTAATTTTGAGATCTTAATGTACCGGTAATTTATATTAGAGTATGTAACAGTTTAAATTTATCAATAGGTACTTTTAACCCAACGGTGTGTATTAGAGGTACTTGCTATCTCACGATTCACGTTAAAGTTTGTAGAGAAAGTATTTTATGGTATCTTTACAAAGAGTTTATCTCCAGTTAAAGGCACAGCCGACCTCTTTCAAATTTACGATATTTATATAAGTAGATACCGATACAAATGCGTGAAACTTGTTACTGGCATTTCGCTTTGCCACTCTGTTCGGGCTTTAGCCGACACTGGTGAAATATTAAATGTTCAAAAGCCGGAAAAATAATATTTAATGCTTTCTTTCTTAATTGAATTCAAAAAGGAAGAGGTTATCAATTCTACCTGTATGTTATACAATACAATACAATACCCTTCATTGATAGATGAAGAAAAATGGAAACAAGGGAAGGATAATTATTATACCTTTCTATTATTATATCGTTACGGCCTCAAGTATATACAAGTAAACCGACCAGCTGATCCGAGTTTCTATAGAAAGAATAAAATATTTTGCTTATTCACAGTATGTTCCCTTGGGAAAGTTGTTCAGATTATGAATTGCATTGACTCACACTTAAGGTATATAAGTAGATTTAGTGTATTTTGTTAGACTTTAAGTTAACGTCTATATACGATAAATATGCGAGTTACCTTTCATGTTTATTAGATTTCACCTGGTTACTAGAAATTCCAGTGGTTAAGTACTGCCGAGTTGTCACTTAATCGAGAATTACTGCAGTATTACACATTACACACGTAGTATAATGAAGTTGTCTAGCAGCGTATGGTATGTCTCTGCTACTTTGGTCTTGAACTTTATATATTCTTTATCTATTCTTTACAGGGTGGGCAGCCAATGATCGTAAGAATTCCAAAGGCCCAAACTTTTTTTGCTTTTAAATAGATTTACGTGAAGTTAATTACATTGGCCTTGTGGTGACGGTAGAGTCGAATACAATTTGTTATCACCTGATTCCTCTTCCACGGGTGTCGTAATAAGCGACTAAGGAAGGTATACGAGTAGGTAGGTCAGCAGTGTCTTCTGTCATCTGCCCAGAGTGGTGATTGTGGGCAAATCATCTCTTTCTCTTTTTCGGGAGTAATCTCCACATTGAACGCTTACAGGCTTTGAGATAAGATTATATAGACCTTGACTGTGTTCTATTGTTAAATATATGGCGACATTATTTTATTTTTTAATTTTCTAATAATGAAATCTAGTTTCTTACCGATGGAAAGTTATTTTTCATTTTTCCTTGTTCCTTAATTTCTTCTATAGTATTGTAATACACACCGTTTTTTTGTTGTTTTCGCTTATATCCCCTGCAGAGTGTACTAGAAGAGCAAGCGACTAATGAGAGGTGAATGGTGATAACTAGGTACAGTCAGGCCTGTGTCACTCCCCGTTTAGGTATCGAAAATATACCTACTTTATTACTATGCGCGCAGCGACCACTTCGAAGGGGAAAATTCAGTTACATGAATCGTTTGTTCAGAGAAATAAAAATGAAATTGGCTTGCAATGGATGTCTAGGTATAGAAACGAAGAGGTGAGGATATCTGACGCGACGTGAGGACTAGTACTTATTCTGTGGTACAGTTGATCGGGACAAAACTGTGATATGTGGCGTCTACGCTATAGGCGACTCAGCAGTCCGAATTTATGTAGTACATCTGTAGAAATACGATATAGGATACGGTAAGTACATACGTGTACAACATAGTACCTACGTCTCCTTGTTGACCGGCAATCGGTCAATTCAATCGGCGACGCGGTAGTCGCAATCATTCTTAACAAAGTGCTTTCTCGTTCTTAATTGAGGACTTATTATCGATGTCCCTTTCTATTACGATGTTTTAGACGCCCTGCAGTTTCTAGGTGCGGCGATATACTATCGTGTCGCTTGAAATTAGTTCTGCACGTAATTGAATATCGTATATAGATGATCTTCGGCTGGGAAATAGACTTAAATGGTACTTAGACAGAAATGCCAGAATTGGCATCAAGTATTTGCTTAAAGGAATAATGCATGTTTTTTTTGAACTAAAGTGTTTTGAATAAAGGTATTCCCGGAATCTAAAGGAAAAAGATAAATATCTTATAGATGCTTTGTAACCAGTTTCGGTGTGAACCTATAAAATGTTACGTCTTCGTATAGCTAGAGAATAGGGTAAATTCATGTATTTTTTTAAACGAATGTTTAAGTTATTGGAACAAAGTTCCTTATCGCGCGTTGCGAAAGGGGACTAGACGGAAAAAATTAAGACCAAAAGTAGTTACGACACTTTTTGTTCATTAAAATTTATGAAGATAATAAAAACTTGATTTTAGAATGCAGAAAAGAGTTTGAATGTAATTTAGACCTATTTATATTGATATTTTACTCTGTTCCATGCGTGTGTCCCTTGACACCTTTCAAGTTTTTAATTATTATATAACATAAAAAATATATATAATTTATAGATTATTAAACAAGCTTAAAAAAAATTAAAACCACTATATTTAATTTTCAAACGAAACTGAAACGCGGTGTTAACCATGGTGTTAACAAGGTATCAGGGGATACCTGAATTTTACCAGGCTCTAGATAACTCTTCAAACTATTTTATGAACTGCTGTTTACAGTTTAAAGTCAGAACGTGAAGCTTTTCTACGCACAATTGCGAAAAACGGCCACTATTGGCGTATGTGCGTAGAAAAGCTTCACGTTCTCACTTTAAACTGTAAACAGTAGTTCATAAAATAGTTTGAAGAGTTATTTAGAGCCTGGTCAAGACAACATTTTAAATAATATCTCCGTTTCCTTTTAAATGATTTAATTCAAATGGTGGCAGCACTGGACCCCGAAAAATTCAGGTAGCCCCTTAACGCCGCTATTTTCAGTGACGAACCGTCTAGAAGTACCATTTTTGAAACGCGGAGTCACCTAAACGACTAGTTTTTTGTGTGACTCCGCGTTTGAAAAATGGCACCATATTTTACTGACTTGAGTACAAAATATATTATTATTGATATGTTAAAGCCGCTTTCAGTCATTCCAGCGAGTCTCTTTTTAACAGGTAGTAGTGAACTTTCAATCGTTCAAAGAATACTAATAATTTAGTAAAACAATGAAATTAACCTCCAAGAATCATACAAACTACTTGTTGACAGTGATAGACAGATTTGTGACAGAGAGCCTCTTTGATTTCTGGTAGACAGCATAGACAACTAAAAAAAATACGTTTGACAGTGTACGATGTCGTCACATTTCATTCCGCCAATAACTTTGCGTTCCGGAAATTTGCGAGTAAATTTGAAAAAAGAAAACAACTCTTCTCATATTTTTTTGTCGTTTTCTGTATCACTTGCATATAGTCTATTACATATATCAAGCATATATATATATAGGGGTCTAAAACTCTATTCGTGACCAGAACGTGTAAAATACCTGCAATAGGCATTCCGTTAACGCAAAGTTTTGTCGTCTTGTTAGTTGAATTATTTATTATGTTTGTATTTATTTATTTATAATAATGCACATATACTTACACAGTAAATAGATGACACACAGTAACATTACATGGGCATTGTTAGGGCATTTTACACATAACATAACGTATTTAGAGTAGAAGGAAAACATTCTATACAGATAGATACTATCTCTTTTTAACCGACTGCCAAAAAGGAGGAGGTTATCAATTCGTCGCGATCTTTTATGTTTTTTTTTTATGTATGTTCACCAATTATTTTAAGACGGTTGTACCGATTCGAAAAAATCCTTTTTTATTTGAAACGGTATACTTGTCAGGTGGCTACATAGAAATTTTATCAAAATTGGTTGTGTAGTTTGCGGGTGAATCGGGATAAAGATTTGAAAAATTACAACATGTAAGTATGATAAATGATTGGTTTCAAATTTTATCATTCAATAATCTGAAAGACTATGATGACAGGCGAACTGAAATGGTGTCAAATCGTTGTGGAGGCCAAGACCCACAACGGGTTGTAGTGCCGAAGAAAGTAAATAATTTAGAGTTGAACAATATTTATTTCTAAGAAAATATCATTGCTACAGGTTCTATAAAATTTTCCAGCCCATCCAGTGAAAACTGTGAAATACAGTTTCCTCAGCTGTGTCACAGAATTGATATAAGAACGTAATATAACAATGTCATAAATAATAATCCTAATAAGCTCGAGAAAACTTTAACGGTTACAAATAAAACAAGAATTCGCAGTAATATTTAATTTTAAGCATTAATATTTTAATGTTATGTTATCTGAAATAAATAGTTTGTTGTTGTTTGTTTTGCAGTTAATTACTATCTTAATAAAATAATAATAATTTGACGAAAAATGACGTTATTCATTTCATGTCGAGATTTAATGTAATGAATCTATTGTAAAAAATTACGCTCTGAAAAATATCTTCCTTTATTAAAGTACGGTAACACGTACATCACAAGTATTAAATTTTAACAACCCTTGACTTCATTACGTTTTATGGTCTAACCAATTGCTTCGGAGAAAGTCATCGTTACTTTACCCGGTTCTTGAAAATACTTCAAAGGAGTTCATACCGTGACATTTAATAGTCACTCGGTTGTTTGTACAGTGGGCTAAATAGATTCGTGTGGCTTCACGGCTTTACGCCACACAAGGCATGGTTGCTGAATGGAAACCATTATATGAACAACATAAGTATAGTTGTTATTCGATTTAAATGGTGTTTTAAACATGTAAGTAACTCAAATTCTGATGGTTAGCCACTTATTTTAGTATTGTTATCCGGAAAGTAAAATCGGAGTAGTGTTAGTTTATTAGATGAAAGCAAACACATAGGTACATATAATGTCTCACGATTTAAGTACAAAGTATTTCGTGAGACATTATAATGCTACGTCTTAAAAAGAAGGCTTAATTTAGGTTCTGACTGGGCTTTCCCTTTTTCTTATCCATTTGGCACGCAAGTCAAAGGTTGTGAAATGCCAGCATTTCTTAAATCATGGCCAGACATTTGTGACAAAAGTAACTCTCTTCTTTTAAGATTAAACTATTGAAGCCAAAGAATCAAGAAACTCTAGTAAGAATGTATCAAATCCCAGTGTTTGGTGAGACAGCTGCGCGCCAGTTATGCTCCGCCGCAAATAGTCCGCTTCGACAGATGTGCTGCCGGGAAAGAATGTGATGGATATGACACAGAGATCAAATAAATATGTATTAAAAACAAGACACAGATTTTTTTACAGTTATTCATTTTTGATGACACCTAATAACGACCGAAAGATAATTATCATTAGTAAAGACAAGATTTTAGACATTTATGGAACTTTATGTTATAAGAATCATCAAGATTAATGAAAATAACAAGAGAGTTGTAGATCAGACCAAATCACTCAACTCCAAATCGAGTTATTCCGGTCTGATGCACCAATGGATCCACTGTCAATTATTGTTATTACTTTTGTCCAGTCAGATCGACTATAAAACTGACTAGTCCGGTCTGATACCCTACCTTTTTTTTTGAGAAAGTACAGTAAAAAGCACAGTAGCCTATTAAAAAAAAAATAGTTTTTTTAGTTACAATCAATTACAGATACCTTATCATACATTCTTACCTTTTTATCAGATAACATAATATAAAGGTATAACATACAAAGGAATAAAATACAAAGGAATAAAACCTGTCTTGTGGACTTGGCCGATATGATAACTATTTTCTATTTTATTTAACGCCCAACTATTTTCTAGGTAAAATAAATCTCATGTAGATTATATCCTTAAATATGCCGACAATTTATATACCAGATCAAAAAAATATTTTTCAGTAGATCAACTAACATATTGTTGCTGTTCTGTACTGTTCCAAAAATATGGTTGGGATCACCGGAATACAATATTTAATTATTATTTCTGATACCCTGGACGGGGGATCAGACCGGAATAAAAAATAATTAAAATAAAACGGATCCACTAGGGTATCTCATTTTGGTAGTCAGACCGGAATAACTCGACAAATCGTCATTAGTTAACCAACTTTAAATTTTTAAATGTACGTCTCCTCGTGTTTGTCCGTACTTCCGATAAACCAATAATACTTAAAATTAAAAAAAAATATTAAAAAGAATACGCTACTGATTTTGATAAAATTTCGACGGGACCTAACAAGTATGCCCTTTAGAATAAAAAAGATTTTTTGAAACTGGACTAGACTTCTTCGAGTAATACATAATAAAAATGAATTGATAATCTCCTCCTTTTTTGAAGTCGGTTAAAAAGGGAAAACCTTTCAATGCTTTAAAAGTTTCCTTATTAAAATAATTGTTTTCAAGGATTTTTTAATAAAAATTAAGTTTACGCTTTTCTTAACAAAACTTAAAAGGGTTGTAAATATAAACTTTGTTTTAAACTTTTCTAAGTCCTTGTGATACTAAAGTTGGGAAAACGGTTAAAACACGAAATATTTTTAAAATAGCATTTGTATAATACGAGTACTTAGGATCTTCAATATTTTTTTGAGATGTATTTTATTACGTTTAGGAATATTTTGGTCCTTGTTTAACTTCGAGATGCAAAAGCACCGATATCTAAGCTCATACATATTTCGCATGAAATTCTGATCAATTTACTGATAGGTACTCCACCACGGTAATTATTAACTAGACAATTAACAATCGTCGTTTCTATCGGCAGTGTAACAAGGCGCCCATAAAACGTTACAGTTAGCCAAAGATGGCATCAAAACCGTAAACGTGGTTATTAAATGCACCGCAATTAAGAATAGCTGATCCATACGATGATTTACCCGCGCGCGCTTCCGTATGCTATGACATAAAACTGCAAAGTATAGATGTGATACGGGGTACAGATGCGCAAAGTCAAAAGTCATAAGTTAGTTGCTAACAATAATGATATAAGGAGTTTACAGGCACTTTTTATTAGTAGTTTGCTTTAAACTGTGATTCCGCAGTCCCTCTTACCACCATATAAGTACCTTGGCAATTTCTCTGTCGTTATGCCTAGAACCTAAAAGTTTTACTGGTCTCATCTATTCGCTTAACAAATTTCATTAAGTTTGATTAAAGATACTTTCAAGTTATCGTCGAACATAGCTACGTATATTTACAAACACTGGACGCAGGGAACTTAGCTCTCTTTCCTTGCTCTTGTGAACTTATGAGAGTTTCCCTTCTATTAGTTTCTGTATTTTGTAGTGATGCATTCGCGGAACAATGCGCGGGCGCAGGTCGATGACCCATAGGGGCGGGGGGGGGGTGAGCTTTCCTCAGATAATCATCGGATAGTCAGCTACTGTATCGATGCAGCTTATCGATTGAGGTAATATATCGATTACCAACGAAATTATTTGCTGTTTCTCATCGCGGTTGGGGTTCTGACCGCGGGTCATCAGTTCCCCTTCCGTGAGCTAGGAGTACGTGCGAAAGACTATCTTTGTCATACTTTAAAAATAAGAAAGAGTGAGTAAATTTTTAGGCTAGACAAACTATACTTGGTTTAACCATCATCCACCCAAAATAAGCATGCACTGACGAATTAAAAAGTGACATATTGATAGATGTAAACTTCTTCCGCGTAAGTAATGCTTTAAAACAAGTAGGTACAAAAGTGAATAACATTATGCAATAGTAAGACAGATACGTTTATCTACCATAGGAAGCACAGCTACAGGACAATCCTACCGTGATTGCAACAACCATATCAATCAAACCCACCGATAAATCAAGCTAGATGGATGGCATGAAAATTCAATGATGTATCTTTAGTAATGAATATCAATCTTGGTGAGTGCACGCACAGTTTATCGGTATTTTTGTAATAATTCCATTCATCTTGCAATAAAATGGGTCAATTTCAAATGTTGCAATTGAAAAGTGTTAATAAATCTCGTCTTAAAAAGGTACGTTCAGATGTTGCATCATTATTTTTTCATTCCAAAAAAACTTAAACGTTTCTATTCGGTATCAACAATAGTAGACAGCAACAAGAGGCATGCATGCATGAGACATGACATGAGTAGTCATTAAGTCTCGCTCGGGATGATGTTACAGACGTCCATAGGCTACGGTAACCGCCCTCTACCTCTATTATTCATCTATAGATCTTTCCCCATTGTTTCCAACCTTTATTCACCGGCAGCATAATGTGAAATCATTTGGGCATATAAAAATAATTCAGACGAATCGGTCTCCATCGGACTGTGACCATTATCCGGCGATATCGGTGATACTACTCCTGTTTGGTGATAGTATGAATTGTGTACGTGATTGATTGCTGCACCGGTTTTGAGCAGAATAAGCATAATAGACAAATTTCAATATTAGTTTAGTAGTCAGCTCCCGTTTATAGGCCGCGATTAAAGCACGACGGACTAGTGCCTGCTCATTTTGTCATAACGTAAAGCGAGATATTGATAGATGACACTTGATGAACGTTGTCGCCGATGCTATGCTACTGCCCTGCCATGTACAATGTACATACGCTGTAGAAGAGGTTTTATTGTGTTGTAATTTGACATTAGAAACTTAGGTACTGCAAATTTTGGCCAAACGATACAATAGAGCAATTGATACAATGCACAAATCTTTTTCGTTGAGTCGTTCTATAAAGGCGATGATGTTTGACGAGACGGAAGTTGTCTGCAAAAACATAGACAAGCCAACTTTCGGTTGATTGATATGTAATCATTTAACAAACTAAAACCTTGAATCTGCACAACTTTTTCATGTAAACCGTATAGTCAAGCTGACTAGCTATTTGCGATTGTATAAGTTCATTTACATCTTTATTACCTAGCGTTAACTACCTATGTAGGTATATCGTGACTGCAAGATATATGTTATGCTTATTTCATGCTGCTTTAATTAGAAAATATGTTTTCTATTATTTATAGATTCATTCCTAAGTAATGATGTGTCCATTACTATATATAAATTTTACAAATATATTGGATTTTAAACTCACTTATCATATGACAAAAAGGGGTCTGTTTTCTTACAATATGTTGATACTATAAGAAACGTGCAATTGAAATTATTGAAGCATAACTACTCAACGGCGTAGCAAACTAAAACGAATCTCAGAAGAGGAGACGAATTAGACCAGTATATGGAAGAAACCACCGTGCTGTAATCCCCCACTTCCAAAGATTTTATAAAGTTCTCCAAAATGCAGGAATTTGAGTGTTGAATATAATGAATGAGAATGACAAGAGCAGACGAGAGAAAAAAAGAGTTTTGAGTTCAATGCAATAGCTAAGGACGTGTTTGTTATTAGAGAAACAGTCGTATATCACTAACAAGCTACCTAACAGCGCATTTACGACCCGCTGCAACTTTAAACAGCTAATTTATAGCTGCACACTGCAAGGGATGAGAGCTAAGCATATCAAATGCGCATTGCTACCGGCCACAAATCATAATAATCTATGTATCGGCTTGCAGCGGACAAGCGGGGAACGGAGGCAGCTAATGTCCTAGCATAACGAACCTCGCTGATTTATCGGACCGCTCTTCGCGGAGTGGATATTGATAACCATAGAGACGACGTTCATATACATCCATAAGTCTGTCGAATTTGGCCAGGAAGCACAAAGGCTTTTGTAGTTAACATTCGCACTCCAAACCTAAGAGCGTTTCGGCCGGTCCGACAGCCGAACCCTACAGGCGATTGGAGTAAGTAAATATCAATCAAGGAAAATTACAAATGCATGTTGATTCGGCCAGGAAGCACACAGGCTTTTGTAGTCCAAATCCCAGAGCGTCGGGCCGAGCCCTACTGCAGGGTATTGGAAAGAGTAAATAATATTCAATTACATTTACAAACAAGGCTTATGGAATGTGGAAAGTCGCTGCTCAGCATGATCGACCAAGTTATGAAAATTAACGGATTCTTTAACGCGTTAGGTACTCTAAAATCTTCAAAATAAATAGATTTTTAAATCGCGTGTTTTCACGTTGCTGTTCTTCACATTTTGCTTTCGCTTGGTAAGGGTAAAAGAATAAATTCGTAAAAAATGCATGTATAAAAACCAATCGATATATACTTATTTTAAATGTTAACTTCTTTAAGAGTAAATATTTATTTCAGGTATCATCATTATCACATCTGCCACAGGAAGTCCGCTGCTCCACATAGGCCTCCCCGATCCTATTTCTGGCTCAGTACCTGCAAGCACTGTACCGAAATGCAAGTTCCTTCCATTTATTTCAATGTCCGCTCTCTCCCTATAGACAGTCCTAGTCGGCACTCTACTATTAACAATCGATATTACTTTATCAAATCTCATGAGTTACTGTAATTACCTGATAGTAAGCATATTAGCAAATGACGGCGGTGAAAGCCTAACCTGTCAATTTATTGCCAATCTGTTTCCATTAATATAAAAAGCCTTAGTTGATTACAGTGGGAAAACGTTACGTACAACTGTTTGAACGGTCTCGTAAGTGAAATAATCCTAATCCCCGTTTTTCGGGTGTTTTTTAACTTCTTTCTCTCATGCCTCACGGCTCTGGAATGCTTTACCCGTTGACATTAGAGAAATTTCTACCAAATTATTTTAAATGATAATTTCACGCCCACCTTTTAAACTCCCTTTAATATCATAAAGTCATTAACATTTAGTTCTTCTATTCATAGCTATTTATATCGTTAATATAAGTATATGTATATGTGTTTATTGTATGAGTAGATATTTTTGATATTTATAAATAAAAGGTATATGATGTAATTGAATATTAAATGGTTATATTTTATAATGCATATTGTATTGATTTTTAGTGTCGCATAATTTTCCCTGTTTATCCCTATGGTTGGTTAAGAGAAAGTGCTCTTAGCATTTAGTCCGCCATTTGTTGAAAGTATGTATTACTTTGGAGCAATAAAGTTTAATATAATAAAATAAATGAGAATTGTATTAAGAAATACGTATTATATATTCTGTTGATATTGCCGCCTACATCAACACTCTCCGTATAGTACAAAAAGCGAAGGTAAGCAGGGTAGGATCCAGTGATAGTGAAGGGTTGACAGAGTTAATGTCGATAAGATTCAGTCACGCTCAGCATGATCGATCATGTTATGAAAACTGACGGTTTTTTTTACGGTAAAAAAGTATAATTGTAAAGTATTAGAAGATTCATCTATATTTAGGGAAATCCGCCTCTACTGTCGAGACTGGGACAAACACCAAGTATAAGGTTGGTTCGATGCTGGTTTTTGAGAGAGAAAAAAACATACATTTCAGCTGCTTTTTACAAATCGTAAAAGCCGATTGAAGAAATGGGCGAAAATGTTAGGCGATCGGGTTAGCAAACCCATCATTTTTTGATTATTTTTTCCATCTTCACGCCCATCATGACGTCAAAAGAGGCCTTTAAGTCTAGTGGCTCTGGGGTCTATCTGTCCAGGGCCGCACGACACGTTGGGCTCTGTTTGCCTCGTTAGGGTTGAAGACGCGTAGTGTATCATGTTTTTAGGGTTCCGTACCCAAAGAGTAGAAACGGGACCCTATTACTAAGACTCCGCTGTCCGTCCGTCTGTCACCAAGCTGTATCTCATGAACCTTGATAGCTAGATAAATGAAATTATCACACATGTAATACCTATTTTGGTTGCCGTTATGACAATAAAGACTTAAACAGAAAAAAATTATTAAAGTGAGGCTCCCATACAACAAACGAGAGTTTTTATAGATAATGGTACGGAACCGTTCACGCGCGAGTCCTACTCGCACTTAGCCGGTTATTGAAAACCTCTTTACATAGTAATATAAAAAGTAGGCATACGATCAGAATGTGCAGATTAAAATCTTATCATCTAATAGCATTCAAATGCATTCAGCGCGTGCAGTATGTGATCACAATTTCAAATCTGTCGAGAACTCGAAACGAGACTGGTATTGGTTTTTATTGAAGCTGCGGCAAGATGAATGGTTTGAATATAGAAGTTAACGTCTCTATAAGAATATAACTCGGTCAAGTGTGGTGGAAAACTGCTGATTAAGTGGTACTGTATGCATCGTGAATGATGTATGATTGTTTCTGTTTGTAACGTTAGAATCAATGATTTTATTACCTATTAAGTATTATTTTTTACTATTGTTTCTGCGAGTTTTGTGGTATAGTCTACTTATCGATCAACTGTGCTTCATATGGCATTTCATTTATAGAGTAGGTACTATGTAAAGTATTTTTTCAGGGAAATGTTTTACTTCAAAGAAAAAAAAAACCGCTTCAAAATTGGCATCGTTGTTTTAAACTTAATTTAGTATCAACCGACAAATAAATAGGTCTTTACCTATGAAATTGCCGTTCTGCAGTACTGGCCATTTCAAATCAAAATAATTTTTGTTTGGCTAAGAATTCTAGTTTCAGATTAATTTTATTTTAAAAACATGGAAGTCTTTTTCCAAAAGTAGTCATTGGTTTATTGATTAGTGTTACATTTTCATCGCATTTCAATCTTTTTCGTTATCATGGATACGTTAAAAATTCGAGTAATTATGGAATATGAGTACCGTCGTGGCAGCAACGCGGCACAAGCGGCACGCAACATCAACGACGTTTACGGGGCTAACACTACAAACCAACGCACTACCTGTTATTGGTTTGCTCGCTTCCGTTCTGGAAATTTCGACCTAAAAAATGAACCTCGCGGTCGTCCGTCAATGACGAATTAAAGGCGATTGTGGAAGCTGATTTAGCAGCAGCTTTCAACGTCAAAACAATATTGGTCCATTTGCGTCTTTCACACAAATGAAGAAATTTTGAACCGTATTGTTACCTGTGATGAAAAATTGATTCTGTTTGATAACCGCAAGCGCTCAGCAAGTTGGTTGGATCCTGGTTCAGCACCTAAACAATGCCCTAAATGAAAATTTACCCCTAGAAAAGTGATGGTCACTGTTTGGTGGTCTAGCGCCGGTGTGATTCATCACAGCTTCTTAACAAACGGGGTGAGCATTACTGCAGATGTGTACTGTGAAGAACTGAACACAATGATGGAGAAGCTAGCACATCTCCAACCAGCATTGGTCAATCGCTCCTCTCCGCTGCTCCTGCACGACAACGCGCGACCTCATACTGCACAGTAGACGGTCTTCAAGTTGCAAGAACTGGGGTTGGAAGCTCTCCGTCATCCGCCCTACTCACCAGACCTTGCGCCTACAGACTACTACTTTTTCCAGAATTTGGTTAAATCTTGGCGGGAAAAAATTTCAATACCCGAGAGGCAGTACAAAATGCCCTTGAAGAATTTGTTGCCTCCCGTCCAGCTGATTTCTTTAAGAAGGGCATCAATAAACTGCCACTGCGTTGGCAAAGATGCGTTGATTGCATGGGTGAATACTTCGATTAATACAAATAAAAATACATGAAAAAAAATAGTTTTATTTTTTTTCATACAAAACGGCAATTTCATAGGTAAAGACCTAATATATAACGCAGCGCTAGCGCCGTAACTCGCGCGGGTGACTGATTTTAAATTATCGTTTAGCCTAATTAATATTTTTGCACAATAAAAGTTTAGCCTATCAATCGTTAGCCCTAATTTTAGAATCTCTAATATTACATGGATTTAAATCGATTGGCATACACATCTTTAGAAGTAATGATAAGCTTGTATTACTATTTTTGAAACAAATATTACTTACTATAATAATATTTTCAAATGATTATAATTTTCCAAACCCATTAAATGCACTAATAATAATAATTTCGAAAACCCCTAATAATAAAAAACAAAGAAAAATAAAAATCTTGTGACAAAGCGCTATAGTTAGATTAAGATTGCGGTGGGGTGGCCCTTGGGCCACTCCAAGGTGCACAACATAACTACACACAAAAATCTTTTCTAAAGTAGGATTAATGAAAATGTTCCAAAATATTTTGTGCTAAAAGTTTGTGCGCCAATCTATATTTAGGATAAAAAATTAGGGGAAACTAATATAGACCCAAGCCGCGTCGTATGTGCCTAGTTACAACTAGGTATAAGTGTAGTGTTTTTGTTTCTTAATTATTTTTTCATTAGATAACAATAATTTGTTTTTATTTCAGGTAAGTACACTACTTCGTATTTTTGGTGAGTGAGATCCAGTTCAAAGGAGCATCTTCATAGATTTTAT
This sequence comes from Acrobasis suavella, assembly GCA_943193695.1. Classification (NCBI taxonomy): domain Eukaryota; kingdom Metazoa; phylum Arthropoda; class Insecta; order Lepidoptera; family Pyralidae; genus Acrobasis; species Acrobasis suavella. The sequence continues at coordinate 42,031,940 of OW971928.1, forward strand.
TGCGAAATGACGTAAGTAAGGTTACGCGCGGTGCATGTTGGACTGAAATTTTAAATCTTTATTGTGTGGTGATTTCAGTATCTCAAATGGTGATGTTGTGTTAACTGATTTAGACAGCTTTGTAGTCACACAAGTTTTTTTTCTACAGCGGGGGTATGGGCAATATGGGTTTTGTAAATTTCTTTAGATTTTTCAGACACAACATTTGTTGCAAAGCACATATAGTCTAGGAGCCGGTAACACTGAAAATCCATAAATATAACATAAGTATAGGAATAAATTAAGCTCGGTATGCGTGGATTCCTACTGCCAAAACAACGTAAAAAAAAATTATTAAAAAAATTAAAAAAAGGTTTTACTGTCATCGCGGATGTTAATTTTTTTATGTATTTGACAGTAAATTTTATTGGCTTTTAGAAAAGCATCTACTCCAAAATCTACGATGTTCAATACATTTATTTTGGAGTAAATGATTTTTGTCGAATAAGATGTCTTTTTCTCTGCTTAGATTTAAAAGAATATGAGGAATAATATGATTTAAGGAATAATAGAATTTTTATTTTAGATAATTGAAACAATAAAATATTATTAACATAATTGACAGGAGTTTATTCTCAAACTTAGTATATTTATTAATAATCATCGAAATCAATTTCATCTATATCACAACAGTTTTCATTTTCTGATTCTTCACTTTCTTCTTCATTTAATTGGCCACTGAGAATTTCTTCAACTTTTGAAGGTGCTGCTGGGCCTTTATACCACAATGGTTCCAACTTATTTTCTTGATTCAGTTGTCATCCACATTCAGTTGGTTCTAATGAAATACAAATTGGCTCAGTGGCATTTTGCCATATTGAATTTATAAATATGGTGCGTAAAACTTTTTGTGACAGAGTTTTCCAGCATGGAGGAATATTGCTAGAATTGAAATTTATAAGACCTTTGTTCTTTTTTGTCACTGGTGCTTGCAAAAAATTTAAGAATAACAAATCTTGCGCCATCAACATTCTTTTTGTATATATTATACATTTCGTTGGTAAATCTATGGATAAGATCTGTTTTCTCTTCGTCATTGATGTCTTCCGGATTTGTCAAATTTTCAAACATATTTTGGTATTCTTCATTCTGTATTAAAATGTTGAATGGTTTGATTTTTCCTTTGCGAACAAAAGCTGCTGTATAATCCGAACCTGTGAAGGCATGGAAGCCCGGAAGAGCTCGACAAAGTGATAGACCTACTTCTCGTGCAAGATCTGTACAATTTATATAATTAATAATATTTATACAAAAAAGATAACCACTATCAAAACTAACCTAAAAAGGTCCTATCTATGTGAAGTATTACGTATGAGTATTTTGAGTGGTGCTGCCAGTATTATTTGAATTTATATGGTTTGATAGGGCACTCAATAGCACTCTCACACAAGCAAACATTGTGCATGTGTGCAAGGGTGAAATTTCGTCCATACAAGACAATAGACCCTGCTATATAGTCTATTCTCCTGTACTAAACTACATTATGTATGTAAAAAAACATTCATCAACAAGAATAATTTTACAAGAAACATAATTATTATTGATGTAATATACGAGATCATAATAATTATGTAACAACGGTAATTTGACAATAAGCATTTACACCAAAATAAGTGTATTATATACATCGTACATTTTGGAGTAAATGGTAATATAGTTTCTGCATTTTAAGATGGTATGCGGGATTTTTTCGACAGTTTTTGAGCGCGCATACCAAGATATTTTTAAAAATTACATAAAAATGAATAAAATAAAAAAAAATAAGATTCCGGCATGATGGAGACATTTTAGCCCTTATCCACACACTTCAAATGCCAGACCCTTCCGGCAAGAAAAAATATTCGCGATGACGGTAAAACAATTTTCCATTTTTTGAATATATTTTTTTACATTGTTTCGGCAATAGGAATCCACGCATACCGAGCTTAATTTATTCCTATACTTATGTTCTATTTATTTAAATATTTTTTTTTTGATTCCGCTATGACGCGACTTCCGTGTTACCGGCTCCCCGCCTAATAGGCAAGCGAGTACCTACACAATCATTTAACTTCAAAATAAATAATTACTCAGATTTTTCGGAATTTTGAGTTAATTCCAAATCTTCAATATGGGAATAAAAAAAAACAAGATAATATAATTAATATTGGACAGAAAAATAGAAATACACATTTTGCCCATACTAGGAGCAGACGGGAATATTTATTCCCATTTGCCGTCAATGACTCAATGCAGACAGAGACAGGCACATGGGAATAATCTAAATTAAAATGTCACGATCGGTTTCTCATCACACAGTCCTTAGATTTATTCCCAACCCTGATGTATAGAGGCCCCAGGTCGTTTGGTTAAATAGAAATGTACTGTAATGGTTTAATCGTGAAAATATATTTGGTGAACGTTCTGAACGTGCGCCGAGCGTATCAGTCGTGGTCGTGGCGCAGTGTGGGAAGGTATTTATTTATAGGCCGAATTTATATGCTTCGTGGTACTGATTATTTGACTCTTACTGGTACTTGTATTGTATAAGTAAACTATCACTTCGATTATACAGTCGATACTGACTTATTAGGGATTAATTTTGACATAATTTTTACTTTATAAATTCGGTTACCTTTTTTTTTAAGTGTTAAAAAACTGACCTTTTCCAACAATTTTTTGTTAAAACTGACGACTAGTTTAGTTTTAGCTGTGTAGTTTTAGTCATCACAGTTATACTCGGAGGTATTCAAAGTGTTGAATTAACGCACATGGAGGAATTGGCAAGAAAAAGCGAAATACCGTACTTATAAGTAATAGATGTTAAGTATTTGGTTCTAGCTTAATACGTAGCTTAGTACATATTAAACTCATCCATAATGTTACGAAAACGAGCCCTAACAGGCGTCAAAAGTCAAGTCGATCTATCACTAATCTACCCGTTTCGACGCAGGCGCAGGTTCATAAGTTCCAAGCTATCCATTACATCTCATTTGTATCTCGATTGCAAATTAAAGAAAAAAAGAGTTGACACTTCATAAAATACGCTGCAAATTTACACAATTATAAAACATATCCAATCTAACAAGAGACTTAATTGCTCCGATCCAAGCTATGTAATAACAGCTTAGAGGTACTCGTACTTAAATACTCTTTTTTCGGGATAAAATTCAGACAATGTAAAACTATTTTTCTTTACAAAAGTAAGTAGTAGTAGATGATACATGTACCTAAAATAAGTACTAAAGAAAATAAAATGAAGATAAAGGTGGATATCTAGTCACATGATCTAGATAGTGTAGCACTCGTATTATATAAATAATTAAGTTGCTAGGTACCTGCGTACAGTTAACTACATATATTATGTAAATTAAAGAAAATGCGTGAGAGTCGCGGAACATCCGGTTGGATTGAAGATTGAAAAAAAAGTCATGACGGAAAAATCTTACACTTTTAATGCCTAGCCGCCAAGTCCGAAATTCCATACCTTCCAAAAAGGCATTTCGTTCCGAGATCACATTATAGTCACCGAAAGTTAATAGGTAGACGGACACAAAAAAAGTGGACCAGATAATATAACAATGGATGGATAGACTATTTCAATTAGAGTAGGAAAATAAAAGGAAGTAGTATTTACCCGTTTTACCCTTCTGTTAGTTTTTGTATTTTGTGTATCCGTTGCATCAGCCGACGCATCCGAACAGTCGTAAACGTAGTTTCGAAACACGTGCAGAAATAACCCGAACTACGAAGGGCTGGTGAAATGGGTCACAGCCGGGTTCAACCAGGAACTGATTCATTTCATATTTGGCTTGCTAAAGAAAAATGCAGAGTATTGAATATCTGGGTGGATTAAGTGTCCAGAAATAACAGAGTAAAAAAGGGGCCAAGTGCGCGATGACCTCACGTGGAGAGGGTTCCATAAAATGCCAAAGGTTTTCGGTAAGTGGACGTATTATATTGAGTTTACCACTTCATTTTCAATTGATAGAATTCATATAGGTTTTTCTGAAATCTACAAGCAATGAACTATATTTTGTATTTTTTTTTTAGTTTCGGATATCAGGGAGGGGGGAATGGTCTATTTTCGTCTTCTCTCATGAATAAAATATATTTGAGATCTTCATAACGAGCCCTTTCATTTGGTATATAGCACAGTAAGGTATGCAAACCTATTTTATGCCCTAATTTATCCAAAGAAATGTTAAAAAAAAATTGTTTACTTTGCACATCTGTGTTTGGGTCGTAGGATTACACCATCTTATCAAATTTCACATGATTTGGTCCTGTAGCTTCGGATCAAATTAGCTGTGACAGACGGTCGGACAGACAGACGCACGAGTAATCGTATAAGGTTTTTTCATTTTTGTATAGAACCATAAAAAGGAAGATAATGGCAATATTTGTAATCCATTTTACATTGGGGCTAGCTGAATCAGTGTAATTTGTCCTTATATACATATAAAATATTTATTTATTATTCGTTTTCGGTTTTTGCCGCAAAGACGAAATAATAAGTTTTTCTTTATAATTTATAGGGTAATAAAAAAAAAGAATAAATTAAAAACACAGACAAAAACTCTAGGGCAATGATTTGACGGTTGATATTGATTGTTTATAATATAACTAACTAAAAATTAATGCATCATATTCTGACGCTGTTCACAATTTAGATGTCGTAAAATGAAAAAAAAAGAAAATAATGAAGTGTTTTATTTAGAAATACAGGTAGTCATAAGATCAAGATATTAACAAAGATATTTTTTTGAAAATTTATTCCAGTTCATATTACATATTACGACTTGTTCGGAAGTTGAAGTTAGAATCCGTAAACAGGTTTAAAGAATCAAGCAGCGAGCGAGATAGAAATGCACAGATTGTGATAATCTTTTGAATAATGTATCGAGTTCTTACATAGATATTTCCATTCTTAACAAACAAGACCCGGTCATGGATTTACTTTGCCTACATTACTGGCAAAGATATTTTATAACTGTCATCTGACAGATGTAAAGAAAACGTTTTTAAATGGCATGTTCTGTTCTATAGTTAACAGTAGAAAAGTAAGAAATGGATTTGCTACCTCTTATAGCCTGACTTTCTTTTTTGGCTATGAAAGAATATGAATCCTGGCAATGGCCTACATACATCTTTGCTTTTTGAAAGTTAAAGTTAAGTATTGTAAAAGGTAGAAAGAAATATGTTTTATTTACTAAGCGATCAAGAAGGCGAAAATGCTTTCGTATGTCTGTCCAGCTGTCTGTGTAAGAACAGACTCTCGACCTCCTACTTCGACTAGAGAGAGTGGAGCTAGAGAAAAAAATGAGGTCGTGCTGGTGTCGTGACTTGAGTGACAATATGATAGTTAAAAAAAAAACATTTAAGCATTAGACATTAAGGGGCTACCTGAATTTTCCGGGGTCCAGTGCTGCCCCCATTTGAAATAAATCTAATGAAAAGAAACAGAGATTTGGTTTAAAATTTTGTCTTGATCAGACCCTAGATAACCCTTCAAACTATTTTATGAACTATTGTTAACAGTTTAAAGTGAGAATGTAAAGCTTTTCTACGCACAATTGCGAAAAACGGCCACTTTTGGCGTATGTGCGTAGAAAAGCTTCATGTTCTCACTTTAAACTGTAAACAGTAGTTCATAAAATAGTTTGAAGGGTTATCTAGGGTCGAATCAAGAAAAAATTTTAAATGATATCTCCGTTTCCTTTTAAATGATTTATTTTAAATGGGGGCAGCACTGGACCCTACAAAATTCAGGTAGCCCCGTAAGAGGAAACAATACGAATGTGGATGAAAATACTTTCTTGGTATACGTATTTTTTCTTTTTTTTTTCACGTCACTCCAAATTTTCAAAGCGCTATATCTTTGTGAATTTTTACTACTTTACTAAACAAAAAAAATATGGGTCCTTCTTTTTGGATATAATGTAGTTGACGGTTTTAATAAAATAGTATATTTTTTACCCAGTCTTCATTGCTAGTGGTAGAAATAAGGTGTGAATATTTACGAGGGAGATTCTAATGCTATAATTAAAATAGGTAGATTAAAATTTGCAGAAGGAAATATTTACACTTTCTTTGCGTAGGTGCTACGTGTTTATAGAAACCAAGAGCAATTGAACCTGACCCCGCTATCCTGTAGCTATTAACAGCTATATTATCTTAATCACGATATATAGCAGAATAATGTATCTAATTGATTATTATAATCTTCAGCTCCTTGGATTGTCAATAGAAATGGTTTTATATTGCAATCGCGTGCGAGAGCTCAGCATAGAAATATAAACAAGATACTAAGGGAAAATTCTTACTGAAAAGTTTAATTATGCAGATCTAAGGCAAGCTCAGTAGCTTATACTATTTGAAATTTGTTAATTAAGGTCCTTATTGATAACCAATACAGTTTTATTCGAAGGGAAAGATTTAACAGAAGAATCTCGAGCGTATCAAGAGAATTTAGTATTTTACCCTTAAATACCAGATTGAAAAGCTTACTTGCTTAGAATTACCATCTAACATATGTAGTATGGTTATAACAAACGCTGGATTATCCAATTGTCAGAGAAACTTCTTCGGCTGTAGAGACAGAAGCTGTGTATTGTGACCGATAAGTACCTACAAGCCTGTGCCCTTTTCAAGACATCCGAGGTGCTAGAAAGCGTTTACCTCCGCACGAAGCGTGGCCCTCTAATTGAAGTGTCGTGATTTTTGTAGATAGTGTCTGCCTCTTGATTAATTGGTGCCAAGTGTCGACCGGTCACCGTGCCGTACCGGTTGCAGAGGATCCGATAAGTTATAGGCAAGGTTCATCACACATACTTGATGAATATGCAGGTTTTCCTTGTTTTTGCGACCATTAATAGACGTGCACACGGGGGAAGTCTGGCCCACACAATATTTGATTCCGAGAGAGTATACTTTTACGTGGACGTTTTTATAACAAGAAAAATGTCATTCAAAAATTCATCAAACTTCCTGAATAAAGAAAACGTAGCAAGATACACGGAAAATTATTTATTAGGTGAAGATCCGTTTGAGATACGTAACTAAGTACCTATCGTATCTAGGTTGTGCTAGATAGTGAAGATGATTATTGTAATGATACAATAATAACAAAAATTACTGTGAAATTTACTTTCTAGTAACCTTTCATAAAATGAAATTTCAATCTGGACCAAAATTAATTTGAAATTTCGCTACCGCAAAACACGTAATTGAATTGAATAGCATTATTCCCATCTCGCAATGGTCTCGATCTACCACAAAAACTTAAGATACTCTTAAGACACGTTCGCTGCCAACTACGAGATAACAATGCATTTGTCAATGTTTGCTACGAGTATAGTCGTAGTTGGCAGCGAACGTCTTAAATTATTTACTACTCGTAGTTCTGTTGTAATCTTATGGGTAATTTGTATCAATGACAGTCGGTGTATAAATATTGATGTAAAAAACAGTGTAAGATTTCCAGTCTACCGTCCAAAATATTTATTATTAAGTTATATTTTGAAGATGTAGTGTCGGTGACATTATGATTTGATAGAAAATCATTAAATAGAATTTTTGGCTCTGCTATAGCAGATTAGCTTTTCTGTTTATTTTATACTTATACAAATTTTATTTGTGAGAAAGAGCAAATAGAGCACTCCCAATTGGGATAATAACTGCTTTTCTATTCATAAACATGTATGGTGACAATTTTTAGTTTGTAAATAATTCCAGCGGGCTTAGCGAGTCGAAACAGTTGAGTCGTAAAAGTTGGGAATAAATTATTGAATTGAATTTCTCGTCGATGCGAGTCATTAAAAGAGCGAATCGGGAATAAGGCAATAAATTGAATCCCGCGCCGATGCGAGTCATTACTGTTGCGAGACGGGAATAAATCATCGAATTGAATCCCGCGCCTATGCTTACCGTCCAGTGTAATTGCAATTAGCCAGCTCTCGATCGCATTTGATTGCTTTCTATTCTCATGCGAAATAATCTAGAGTCTTCGCTTCCCAGATACTGTGCAGTCTGTGCAGCGACGTGTCTAAATTATTTGTAATATAACTTCGGATGAAAGCACATCTGCACGTACAGTTGGAATGGCCATCTTTCGGGATATTTTCTTTACTATTTAGTGCCTTTCAATGTAGGCTGACCTTTTTTGGAGCAAGTTCAGTCCATGGGACTTAATTATTCTTCACATATAAAATTATTGTAAAACGAAAAATAGTTTGTCTACTGCAAATAAGGTGCTCTGCTGAAAATGTTTTCTAAGGAAGGACGATATTTTATTGTACTTATTTCATTATTTCTCTTTATGAAAAGAGGTAAGTGCTACGGACAAAGGTAAACTTACTGTAAAAAGACTGGTGGATTAAAAGTCAACGTGTATTGTATATGATGCTGAAGTTGAGAACAGTTTTCTTCTTTCGGCCCTTCTGTTTATTTATTTATATTATTAGTGTTTATTTTTAACATTGATTGAAACATGCTTTTGAAGTAAAGCGATTTAAATACGCAAGTATATTTTACAAATGTTGGTCTTTTTTTCATGGATTGGAATAAAATTTGCCATTGAGCTATCTCCAATTCCATCATCATCATCCGAGCGTATTTTCCCGATTGCATTCTCAGCAGTAACGCTTCAGAGCCCGCGATCCGCTACCTAACCAAGGAGATTTGACTAAGCCACACAGAGCGACTGCCGTCTAACCTCCGCTACCCAAAGGGTAAACCAGAACCAATCCTTGGATAGTTTGATGATTAAACGTTAGATGGTGTTCGGGACCCACAGTTTATATGTGCCTTTCGAAACAAGGAATTATCTTTCTTTTCTGATAATCAGGTGATTCAAGCCTACAATACCCTAACCAGACTGGAAACGACTTTTTACAAAGTATGCTTCCCAATAGGATTCGAACCCTTTGCCCCCCGGGTTACAAGGCGAACGCTATGGCCACCGGACCACGGAGGCAGTCAGTTTTTGAGCTGCCTCCCTTTTTCCAGTCAAAATCGCCAATACTCCACATTATCTGCGTAAATACAAAAGATAAAGATCATCCTGAGAAACGTAAGGTTCCCGTGGGATTGTCGAACCCTTTAAGTATACGGGGAACTCCAAGAACAACAGCTTGAAAACTTATATGTTACGTAGTGTACAATGGCACGACTATGACCCGCAGTGGATTCACTCACAAATCTACATTTACCATTCGATTTACACCGAATGATTACCACCATTACCGCGAATGAGACCGGACCACAGCACTAATACCGTTGCGCAATAAAATTAAATTTATAAACAAGTGCGCAGCTAAATTGCGCAAGTTTACGAAGGAAAGTCCGAGGGGTCACCAGGGCATCCGCGGGCTAGTTAGATCCATACATCAAAATTGCTTACAAGTTACATTATACCATAAGAAATATGTATTTGTAACTAATAACACATTAGCGAATAGTTTGTGCCATCAATTTTGCAAGTATCAAGCTCATTTATAGATGGAATATTCCGTTTTAAAGTTGTTGATTCGCACGACCATTTTATACAATTATTTAAGGTGAAGTGGTAGCTAAAGTGGCGCCCTCATTTGAAATAAATTGTTTAAAACTAAATATGGTAATAATTAAAAATTTGATTTGTATCACTGTCTAGAAAGACCTTTAAACTATTTTATGAATAACCTTTAAAATTATTACTAATAGTCCGTCTAGTTTTAAAACGGGTTTTCGCCAAAAGTGGCCACTTTTGGCAAAAACCCGTTTTAAAACTAGACGGATTACCAATATTATAAAATAGTTTAAAGGTCTTTCTAGACAGTGATATAAATCAAATTTTTAATTATCACCATATTTAGTTTTAAACAATTTATTTCAAATGAGGGCGCCACTTTAGCTACTACTTCGTCTTAAGAGGCAATAAGGCCGTAATAGGCAATAGGCATTTTGACTAAATGAATTTATAGAACTACCCGGAAAAAGGCTAGCTTTTTAAATCTTTTTTCTGTGATCTACTGTTTTGTATTATACTTATTTAGATGCAATAAAATTTCATATAAATAAAGTTAACACTCCATTTATAATGTGTCTTGATCACCAGAATGTCCCGTATCTCATTCTCATATCTGTGAATAATCAAATAACTATGTGTCTTGTGTACATAAAATAGATAAAATACACCTTGAAAGATATACGAGTATAGACATGAAGTTTACGATGCGTGTGGCAAGAGACGCAATAGTGAGTCATTACGACTTTATTATCACACTTTGTCACATCTCCAATACTTGTGACAAAGCGTGATAATAAAGTCGTAAGGCTATGTAGTCTGGAAGGGATATTTATGTGCCTGTTTTAATTACTTTTCTAGCAGTCTAAAGCGGGTTCTTCTAGGTGCGTATTTTTTATCAATTATAATATTATCAGCATCATATTTTATACCAATTAATTTATAATATCCGCACTGTCATAAATTAAAACATAGATCTTAGACATACTCTTTGAATATAGCTTACTATTTGCATGTCTTTCACTAAGTACGTATTGTGGACATTATAAAAAAAGATAGATTAATACTAAATGTACTCTTAAAATTAGAGAATTTTACTTGAATTAACTAGGAGTACTTACTTGTAGTACATCTATTATTTTTATAACACGTACATGTTTAAGACGTGTCGGTGTGTTTTTTAAAGTCGACATCCAAATTAATACCATCATTGCAGATCTATAAAGTTGGTTGTCAATTTATTAAATAAAGAGTAGAGTAAATAAATATTGGGATTAAATACTATTTGAAACCGTCGAAATCAAATTTACAAAAGTTATTGATATTAAAATGAATTAATTTGCAATCTAGCTTTTATGGACGTACGTTTATCTTGATTGAATATTAATTTATATCATCGAACCATAAATGTTATTTATGATCGCTGCCGTGCTCCCGTTTTCACTTTCTTTAGACGTTTCTAGTTTTGTTTTGATGATATTGTATTATTAGTTTATTAAGTTTGATAGAGATTGAATTGAAAACGTGTCTTGTATTGATCTACATTGTTGTGCCTTACTTTAAAATGACGGTCTTTTAAATGAAAGTTTTATATAAACGCATTCTGTACAAGTGTACAGGACAAGGTGTACCCTTGACCTGTACACTTGTACAAAATGGTAGGGATTTTTTTCTGCTAGCATACAATTATATAGTATTATTTATAACATATATACATACATATTTTTACGCCTGTTTCCCTTGGGGGTAATAATATTTACTTAATTAGACAAATTGTTAAAAAAATATCAATGGTAAAGTTAAATTGTGGGTTTTTAATCTTTGTTACACAATTACAAATCAAATATTGAACAAATTAAAACTAAGTTAAATTTAGCAAATGTGTAGACAGACTACAGAACTCAGAATTCGCACTTTTCAAATCACATTCACATTCAAATGAAGCACTTTGTTCACGGCCAAAAAAAATCCCATGGGATTTATATGAAATATTGACTAATATCGTCAGAGTTAAATAGCGCTCTTTATATTTATAAGTTTTTCTGCAATAATCAATGTAAAATCAGGTTGGATATGGATTTAATCAATGACAGTAACAAATAATTTATTTTTGATCCAGGAAAGTACGTTGCGGGAAAACTTCACTGTATGAATAGACTTGTCCAGCAAGCAAGAAAAAAAAGATAATTTATTAGATATACTTATGTGTTAATGGAGACTGCGCAACGGTATGGAATTCCACCTTAATCGCTTATGATATGAGATCAGTAACCGCGGACATTACTCGTGTACAGTAACGTGAAAATGTTCTTACGGCAACCAATACCGCCGTATGACTACAGTCTACAGTTAGGACAAAATGACTTTTCAGCTGCATTTATTCGGAGCATGCTCGGAGTTTGTCCATAGTGCATAATGATTCTAGAGTTTTGACAAATAACTGAAGTTAGTAAATGCAAAAGCTGAATATTTTTTAAACGTTTTCATAACTTACAACTTACGAATTTTGTATGTAAAATACAGCTAAAATTTCACCTTCACTCGAGCTGACGTCCCCTGGATTTTAATAGACTCTATTTTTACTTACTACACACAAACACCAATATTAGATGAAGCGAACGGTTTCTCTTAAAAAACAATTTTTTTTTCTCCGAAAACTAAAACATATCCGAAAATGATAACTTTTTGTGCAGCTAGATCAGTAATATGCAAAAAAATGATTCAGAGTAAAAGTTAGTATAGTTCATTACAAAAAAAAAAGAAAGGTACTGCTATTGCCAAATTGTTCCTAGCGCAGAATTGAGTTGTAACAGTGTTTTCACTTTTTACAACGACTAATAAACTCCTTTCGCGTTTCTAAGAACTGCGTGACATGGCTGTGCCGAATTGTGATCAATGACAGCACTCGCCGTGTACAATGAGGCTGATATACTATTACATTCGTATGGGTTTATTCACCAATAATTTGCGAATAGGAATAAAATACAGTCGGTAAGAAGTTGAGATCTGTAGATTCCGCGCCGATTATTTTGAATAATCTTGAAAGGTTTTGTGAGAATTTTGCAATAAAAACTATCTGTGAAAATGTCAATTAATTCAATTTACCAATTTCCCGTTTCAATTTCTCCCAGTCTATAGCCTAACCTCGATGATTGACGGCGCCGGCGCAGCTACACAATCACATTCCAATGACATAACTGCGCTATCTCCGCTACTTTAGCCACAAAATACACGGACAGAAAATACTTATTTATCTCAGTATAAGCTGTTGGAGTCTGTTGGAAATGTTAAATTGCTTTAAACTTAATCATAATAGAGTTACGTCAAAGTACGAGTACGCGTATTACATAGCTATACGTCAATACACATACCTATACATTTATATATTTTTTTGGTGTGTGTCGGTAGCGACATGTACGAAGGTAGTAATAAATAAACAATTTATCTATATCTACACAGAAAGCATTGTATATTTGTAGATTCACAATTTTCATTAGACTACATTTTATAATAATACACATACTGTACACATTTTTTTGAGTGTGTGTCAGTAGTGACATGTACACGAAGGTAGTGACAAAAAATAATTTATCTATCTACACGGGTAGCATTGTACACTTACAATTTCAGATATTCACAATTTTCATAAGACTACATGTTCTAATAATGCATACGCATATTTTTTGGATGTGTGTGATAGTGAAATACAAATAAACAATTTATCTATCTATTTACACAGCCATCATATTTATATATCTACATTGTATATTTGTAGATATTTACCATTTTCATCAGACCACTTTTTAATAAAAATCATTAATACTTGCTTGGTGTATATTAGGTTGGGGAAAAAGTCTTTTCGCATAAAGTATGTATGAACTTGTAACAAAACCACTTTGGCTATACTATTTGTGCCTGGCTGGTTTTGGTATCATTTAAAAGTTTTAATTTTAAAAAAGATAATTCCAAATTCAAATTAGGAAAATACGTGATTTTCATTTGTTTTCTTACCGTCAAGATGAGTGAATCTAATGAAGAAATTAGATAAGTACATTTTAAAATTTTACAACCAAAAAGGTAAAAACGCAACGCAAGCCGCGAAAAAATTTGCGATGTTTATGGACCTAGTGCAGTGTCTGTGAGAGTAGTACAAATTTGGTTTAAGCGTTTTCAATCCGGAAATTTTGATGTCAAAGATGCACGTCGCTCTGGTCGCCCTGTTAAGGATAAAATGGATGCTATTTTTGAAAAAGTGGAGCAAGATCGGCATGTCAGTAGTTACGACGTAGCTGAAGAACTGGGAATTGACCACAAAGCAGTTTTGGCGCATTTGAAAAAAAATGGGTACACAGAAAAGCTCGATAATTGGGTACCTCACGAGCTCTCTGAAAGAAACTTAATGAACCGTGTACCCATTTGTGATTCTTTATTACGATGTAATGAGACCGAACCATTTTTGAAGAAATTGATAACTGGTGATGAAAAGTGGATCACGTACGACAAGAACGTGCGAAAAAGGTCATGGTCAAAGGCCGGTCAGGCTTCACAAACTGTGGCGAAACTCGGGTTAACTCGCAACAAGGTGATGCTGTGTGTGTGGTGGGATTGGAAGGGCATTATTCATTATGAGCTGTTACCACTAGGCAGGACCATCGATTCAGAACTCTACTGCGAACAACTGATAAGATTAAAGCAAGAAGTTGAGAGAAAGCGGCCGGAATTAATCAACAGAAGGGGTGTGGTTTTTCATCATAATAACGCTAGAGCTCACACATCTTTAACCACTCAGCAAAAATTAAGAGAGTTTGGCTGGGAGGTGTTAATGCATCCGCCGTATAGTCCTGACCTGGCACCTTTAGATTTCAACCTGTTTCGGTCTCTTCAGAATTCTTTAGGCAGTATCAGGTTAACATCACGAGAGGACTGCCAAAACTACTAGACGCAGTTTTTTGATCAGAAGCCCCAAAATTTCTATAGCAATGGGATCATGTCCCTACCTATAAGATGGCAAAAAGTTATCGAACAAAATGGTACCTACATACTTTAGTTAAATGTAAATAAACTTTATTAAAAAATGTTTTGAATTTTCATATAAAATGCGAAAAGACTTTTTCCCCACCCTATTATATCATTTTTATTAAAACTTCTCTGTAAGTATCTACATATACATATATGATAAGCTTTTTCTGAAAAATAAGTAAATTAACGAACATCTTCATTCTATCTTTTCCTCTTCTAGTTTGCGCTTGGCTATCAAACTGTACTGATACGGTCTTTAAGCGGCGGTGTTGTTGTTTTTACAGTATTACGAGAAGCTATTATGTAATCAGTGGTTTAACTTTCGTCATCGTCACCTAAGATTACGATTACTCCTTACTTGATCAAAACAGGTACATATATAGATAGTAGGTATTCATTTAAAGTACTGGACTCTATTACTAATTCCAAATGATGTTCAGCCACTTCCTCTCCAATCCTTGTCTCTGTCTTTACTAGATCGTTTTCGTGTTTGGTTGAATTCGAGTACGATTTAATTATGTCATCTCTCCTTCACCACTGCAAACAATATACTCAACATGAGAGACTGCGTGGATTAGCCCTAGATCTTGCAATGGATGCTAAGCTATGTCGTATAACGGCGCAGTGGAATACGATTTCTCGCTACTAATTTCCTCTCTCACAGAGGTCGTAAGAAACGACTAAGGGAGGTACAGATAACAGATAACGGATCTAAATATTCTCTATGCAAAAAAATCTATCTACTGCGATTACCGACCTGCCTAGCATGATGATTATAGTAAAATCTTTCTTTTATTATGAGAAACCTTTAGTCCAGCAATTAACTGATATAACAATTGCCAGGTTGTGAGGCAAAAGAAATCCTACATTGCCTATGAGCCTTTTAATGATAATAATATCAAAAAGCTCGTAGGTACAAAGTATTCGAAATGCGCAATGCTACGCAACTGAGACGCGCCTTCGCCGTTCGTGCTCACATAAAATCCCCTGTAGAGAACGTTACTCTTAAATACCAATATCTAACAGAGAATTTTACTTATTCAATTTGTTATTTGATAAATAGGGATAATAGACACTTTGATCGTAGCAAGTGGAAGTCCATTGTCTGCCCCTACCCTTGTGGCAAACAGGCGTGGTATTATGTATGTGTAGGTACTTAAAGATCATATAAAATTGTGTCAGATAAAATTGAAAACCCTAAATTATATAATAATAATAACTGCACCAAAAGCACCCCAGTAGTTTTTGAGTTTATAGATTTTGACAGACATTATGAACACGCCGTGGGTCTTCAATCTATAAATAGGTAGAAATTCTTATTTGGTTGGATGTTTGAATTTGACAGAAACTGACATGGACACCATGATTCCACTGTTGAAAATAAACCAAATGCAAACCGGAAATGCTAAGACGGATCTGAGACCACCGGAGCTTTATAACATGCAACTTAATAATATATATATAAAACAAGATAGGCTCAATATAACTTTCCTTGTACTAATGAACACTAAATACGTATAATCGCATGTCCCGGAGCTTATAATGATTGATGAATGTCTCGGCGTTATTGACAAGTGGCTACATTGTTCGAAAGGCTCACACAGCCTCCATTCCGGTTACCAAATCGTCGACGGCTTCGAGCATCTCAATCACGATCACGACAAATGATTGCGGTTTTTTTTAATGTCTTTTTTTTAGTTTTTTTTTTATGGTACGTCTAGAAAGACTTTACTAAATTTACATGTTTTCTTCTAATCTTATCAACTTTGCCGGTTTTATCTGTTTAGATCTTAATCTTAGGCACAGACCTGAAACTTCCTACATGACTGCCGAAATTGCTAAGTAATCATGGATACGACGTTCGTACACACACATGCATCTGTGTCGTGACTCGTAATGCATCTACCGTACCGTACATCGACACATTTCAACCGACTTAACAGACCGAATAAGATATTCTTTTTTCATAGTGTTGAAAGTTCACAAAATGATTTTACAGTTCATTTTTCTAGTAACGACACTATTTATTATTTAAATCACTTTTCGAGGTTTTCAAGAAGGTTATGTAAAAGGTAAATTATTGAATTCGAGTACGATTTAATTATGTCATCTCTCCTTCACCACTGCAAACAATATACTCAACATGAGAGACTGCGTGGATTAGCCCTAGATCTTGCAATGGATGCTAAGCTATGTCGTATAACGGCGCAGTGGAATACGATTTCTCGCTACTAATTTCCTCTCTCACAGAGGTCGTAAGAAACGACTAAGGGAGGTACAGATAACAGATAACGGATCTAAATATTCTCTATGCAAAAAAATCTATCTACTGCGATTACCGACCTGCCTAGCATGATGATTATAGTAAAATCTTTCTTTTATTATGAGAAACCTTTAGTCCAGCAATTAACTGATATAACAATTGCCAGGTTGTGAGGCAAAAGAAATCCTACATTGCCTATGAGCCTTTTAATGATAATAATATCAAAAAGCTCGTAGGTACAAAGTATTCGAAATGCGCAATGCTACGCAACTGAGACGCGCCTTCGCCGTTCGTGCTCACATAAAATCCCCTGTAGAGAACGTTACTCTTAAATACCAATATCTAACAGAGAATTTTACTTATTCAATTTGTTATTTGATAAATAGGGATAATAGACACTTTGATCGTAGCAAGTGGAAGTCCATTGTCTGCCCCTACCCTTGTGGCAAACAGGCGTGGTATTATGTATGTGTAGGTACTTAAAGATCATATAAAATTGTGTCAGATAAAATTGAAAACCCTAAATTATATAATAATAATAACTGCACCAAAAGCACCCCAGTAGTTTTTGAGTTTATAGATTTTGACAGACATTATGAACACGCCGTGGGTCTTCAATCTATAAATAGGTAGAAATTCTTATTTGGTTGGATGTTTGAATTTGACAGAAACTGACATGGACACCATGATTCCACTGTTGAAAATAAACCAAATGCAAACCGGAAATGCTAAGACGGATCTGAGACCACCGGAGCTTTATAACATGCAACTTAATAATATATATATAAAACAAGATAGGCTCAATATAACTTTCCTTGTACTAATGAACACTAAATACGTATAATCGCATGTCCCGGAGCTTATAATGATTGATGAATGTCTCGGCGTTATTGACAAGTGGCTACATTGTTCGAAAGGCTCACACAGCCTCCATTCCGGTTACCAAATCGTCGACGGCTTCGAGCATCTCAATCACGATCACGACAAATGATTGCGGTTTTTTTTAATGTCTTTTTTTTAGTTTTTTTTTTATGGTACGTCTAGAAAGACTTTACTAAATTTACATGTTTTCTTCTAATCTTATCAACTTTGCCGGTTTTATCTGTTTAGATCTTAATCTTAGGCACAGACCTGAAACTTCCTACATGACTGCCGAAATTGCTAAGTAATCATGGATACGACGTTCGTACACACACATGCATCTGTGTCGTGACTCGTAATGCATCTACCGTACCGTACATCGACACATTTCAACCGACTTAACAGACCGAATAAGATATTCTTTTTTCATAGTGTTGAAAGTTCACAAAATGATTTTACAGTTCATTTTTCTAGTAACGACACTATTTATTATTTAAATCACTTTTCGAGGTTTTCAAGAAGGTTATGTAAAAGGTAAATTACCTAATTTAATAATTGATCCCCAACAACTTTTCCAATACGCCCTTGTACGTCTACGAGTACATAAAATAGTTTCAAAAACGCCAATTTACAATTTATTATGCAGTTTTTCGCTTGCGGCATCTTCCAATGCACCATAATCAATTACAATTATATCTAATGGGACCCTTTAGCGACATTTTGATTTCATTCAAAGGGAAAGTGAATTATATTTACGAAATTATAATTAATCACTGACTACGTTTTGTATAGACAATCAAACCCTACACTACGTGAGTGTTGGGCTGTGTATGGAGTAATTTACTCCATACACAGCCCAGTACTCACGTAGTGTACGTGTTGCCTCCAAATTTCTAAAAGTAAAAATAAGTATCAAAATGAGACAGCTGGGCGAGTATTCCACATGCAGAATTACTCTAATATTATAAAGGCGAAAGTTAGTGACTGAGTGTGTGTGTATGTTTGTTACTTATTCACGCACAAACGGCTGGACCAATTTTGATAAATTTTTGTATGTAGCAAGCTGATACCCTGGATTAACACCGCGGGACGCAGCCAGTCTCATATAAGTATTTTGCTTTCATAGCAGACAGACCTTAATTAGTTGGAGTATTTAAAATGGTTTATTTCTCTGTATATCGGTTCAATTAACCGTGGAAATAGTCCACAGTCCACATGCAGTGGAGGTTTATGAGCTTTATGGCGTAGGTGTTTCTACGTCCGGTAATAAGCTGAGACTGCCCGGAGTGCCAGTGCATGGCTGTTTAATTGAGGTACACTCACGCTCTTAGATGTATCATCAATAAGTATATTATTGAACAAAATTGAGCGAAATTCTCCTAGCCTACTCAGTCCACCGGCGTTTGTAGATATTTAACTATGTACGACGCTATTTCGAGAATCTTAGACTTCGTGTTTGAGGCAAGTTAATAAGACTTTTTTTTTCAGTTCTATCATAAGCCAGTACCTACTCAGTCAATTGAGATATGGAGTTGTAAAAGTGGTCGCAAAATTTACAAGTCAAGGGAAAATATAGAAATAGAAAATCTCTATTTCTATATTTTATAGCATTAAAAATAACAAATGACATTAAATTTACAGAACAAAATATATGTTACCAAAATGTTTAGTAACATTTCGAGGCTTTCTGAGGTCAAGACGCTGGTTTTGAGAGAACTCAGATCCACTTACTAAGTACGCCGTTAATATATTTAATTTCATCAAGCTCCCTTACTGATTTTGTATCATTCCTTTCATTATCAACAAGTTACTGTTCAGTTAGCAAAATTCAGTTCAGTTCAATAGCAAATGTCACGAAGTTTCGATCTCAGATATCTCGAGTTATCGTCAATATGTACTTACCTACATAGAAACGCCGAACTGTTCAATAAGACTCAGAAATTTTTGCTTGTTCACACTTCAGATACATTGACTTTTTGTTCGACTGCATTCGTGAGAATAACATCAACATTAAAGCCAACTTGTCACTATGTTATGTCCCTAATGATGCGTACATTCTTTTCAATTAAACTCGTTATAAAGCTGACAATAATAGTCCTATTAGTTACACTATAAACATTGCTTTTCTCCACCTTTGTTTTCTCCAAGGTTATGCGTTTAACAGCACTAATGTGTCCATGTTTTTACTTTAAATAACTACTCATTAGGAACTTTTAATGTAACTTTTCGCACCAAATTGCATTACCTTGTAGGGTTGAAGTCAAAAAACCAGCCATGTGGTTTCCGGCAGAGTAAAATAGAACCACTTTAAGCCTTCCCATGGATGTCAAAAAAGGCGACTTAAGAAATAAAAGCTAAACTAAGTTTATTAACATCAATAAACCTCTCCAACTCGTCTGTCCAGCGTGGAGAATGTAGGCCCAAGTCCTCTGTCTGTTTTTTTTTCAAGTATACTGCACTGGTAGTACAGAGATGATTGTGATCCTGCAGTGGAGACAAAAAACCGGATGATGATGATGATTGACATCAGACAGAGATTCGGCTAAATCTTTATATTTAGCTTTTCCCTATCTATGAACAATATCATGCACCTCTCCAATCAATCACAATCGATCAAGACAAACTTGACCGCAGCAAATCGTCCATCCGCCGCCTTGGAAACACTGAATGCAATCGAGAATCGAGCACAACCTTATCGATGTTATCTAATCGCGTAAACATTTGGACGTCCCGTGCGGCACGCTCACGATCGCATTGTGCCGCATTTCACGCCTGCACCGACTTTCGAAAGTGGAACTTGGTGAATGCGATTAAAAAATATTCGGATCACTGATTACGAGTTTCAATACACATCTACTGGAAATAAAGATGGTACAGATCGGGATAAGATGAAAGAACAAAGATAATGTTTTCAATATGTGGGCCCTGAACTTGCGTTTTGACAGCTTTCGTGGCCAATACTGCGTCCAGTGAAGCATACAAAGTAGCATTTCATATATTGCGTGCTCATATATCTCATTCGAAACAGCATCTTAAAAATGTCTTAACCTCATTAAATGTTGATATAACTACAATTATTTGTATAAAAATATTATAAAAGTCATATTTATTTTCTTACAACTAGATTTTTATTATCTCTATCTAATTTCTACCACCATCTTAATAGGGGTAACGACAGGGTGATAAATGTGTAGTTGTAATTAGTCCGTCTTTTAGATTATCTAAAAATAAAGAGTCTGTATTTTTCAGTTCGCCAAATAAGTTAAAATTCACAAAGATACGAAGCATCAAAGTTCTGGAGTGGGGCTTGCGACGTCACCTCTATGTAAAAATCGTACATAGCCGTGACGTCATGCGAAATTTCAATGCGCTGAACCTTTGTCGCTGTTTGTTTCCCAGAGAAAAGAAAAAAATACGTGTACATTTTTTTCTTAATAATCTATCCCTAAGCTAAATATATTTTTCCATTCGTCTTGCCTATCCTTGGAATTGCTGTTGTTGCAAAATGCGAGATCACGGCACATCTTCTAGACTCTATTTATTTTGTACACCTACTTTGTTACGACTGAGTTTAGTTTAAATAACCAGCCTCTTTGGGTTGGGTGGCCTGTACTGAGGAATTTATGATATTGAATCGATGGCTTAATGATCCCACTGATATGGAAAAGAAAAATTGTGCTCTGATTTATACTAAATTCCTTACGAATAAAGGTGAGACTAAACTCAGGCCCAAGCATACTTTCTACGCGTATAAATCTAACAAACATAAGAACTCTCACTACATTTGAACGAATTAAGTCTAATGATGAAATTGAAACCGAAAAACAGCACTCCCGTTGTGTGCTCAGTATTTATCTGACTTATTATTTGGGCATCGCGCCGTAATTGTTATTTGCCGAACTTTCCCCCAAATTAAGCAATTTAGATTCGTATCCAACGCAATCGCAGCTTCTCAGTCGGATCTCGAAAACCCGAAATTAAAGCAAACTCTTGCCAATTATATCGACGCCTCAGATCACAGAAAAAAACAGATATGTATAAGATGCAGTGACTGTATTATCTTTCATGTTATCTTAATTGAATAGTTAGCTGTAACTATTTTGCTATTTAATTTATCTAGTCAAATATATTTCAAAAGGTCAGGTTCTCTTACTCAGATATGAAATGAACTGGTGAAATTACTGATTGAATCAGTATTCTGCAGTTACCCAGAAGAAGAGCTACTTATATCTGGTTCTTCATATAGGCGTAGTATCATTTGTTTTATCTCTGCCAATAACGACAATTATCTTTATAGTTCACCCAAGTATTCAAGATTTACATTATAAACGACGCGCAGCTAAGTTACCTAAATTTTATAATTATACTTATATGAAGACTTATCTTTCCTTTCTGTGGTCTCTGTCCACCTTTCTTTCATCGCATATCATATCACATTCTGTACGTGATCAAATGCAACTTAATTTCATTATAATGATAACAATGTTTTTATGTAGAAAGACAAATTAAAATTGCTACGCAATTCCATAAAGAACTTTCAAATGTCATGATAAAATTAATAATGTCACTCAGGGAAAGTACAAGTCGTTATTTTAGAAACATTTATCTTGAAAACAGTCTAACGTGCACAAAAGTTGCTTCATTGCCTGGAATCATTGCAGTCAGGGAGTGTTATGAGTATTGTGTAGTTTTGTATTGTCGATGTTTTTTGCTAGTTAATTTTAACTTAATGTATCTAATTTCTGAATCACTTGGCACCAGCTGAAGATCACGAATTAAAGTGAAAGGTTGTTTCATAAATTTGACTATCTCGTCGATAGCCCAGTTGGGAGAGCGTGTACCTGAGATAGTCGTTGTTCCCGGTTCAAACCCAGTACTCGCCAATATTTTATATTTAATTTTATTGTTTGATTTATTATTAAAAGTGAAAGATATTTTGATCACTTTTTTCCGTCACGAATTAATAATTTACTACGAAAGCAACTTCGTTCCAACCGAGTGTTCCACGACTGTCACGTTCCATTTTTCAAAAGTATTTCAGTATTAACTGTGGTCTATCTATAATTTTCCCTTTCGTTAGTACCTAAACAGACAGTCATCGTTATTTCGACGTGCAGTACTTTTAAACCTTAATCAATCACACGCACCCTGATCTTGTCATCATCGCTCATTTACACTTTCGACTGGATGCTGTTGATTTATAGGCGTTTAACAAACACGCACAAGACGATACAAGTCCGTCTACATGTAGTAGTCTTGTTTGAATCAAAACACGATCGATCATTATCGACATAAACACATTTTATTGAGCTTTGGTATAGGAATGTTTTGAGAAATATAATGACAAGGCGTACATTGAACCTAGTTACTAATCAGGGTACTTACTGATACGGAAGAAATAATTTTCTATGAAAATACTGAAAATACACGTTAAGACACATATTTCGTACACATGATGGTAAATTAATGGAATTTATTTATTTTTTAGTTATTAAACTTTATTGCATACATTTACCTTACAGGCGGACTTAAGCCTATCTACCAGTCAACTTACAGGAATTAAAATGTTATTGCCAAATGTCATCACGGGAAATGTGTGATAAACCAAATTAATAATATTTGGATATGTAATGCCTCAGTTTGTGTTCAGCAAAAGATTTTTGTATGGACTCTACAATATATTGTACGCTTGATGCAAAGTAATCCCAGTACATGTTTATATTTTATACTCTGCGCCTTATGAACAAGTGCTTTATAGTTAAATGGTATTAATAGATATGATGCACTCTTTCACTAGATATCTGTCAAACGGTTAGCTCAAAATCTTCAAATTATATTTTGGCGAACGAAGAGCGATGCTCAAGATTGCAATCTCCAATTTTATTGGGACCAGACTCTTTCTCGAGGCATGTTTTCACTTAATCCATTTAGATAAAAATCGGTACAACAATCCGCCTTAATGGTTTTCGAAAACCCGATTCATAAATTCACTCGCAGACATAAAATATAACAATCGTATAAAATAATTATACAGCCATTCTTTATTGATATTATATTAGTGTTTATAGCCGTTGTGATGTCAAAAGGAAGTATTGTAAAGTATTTTGATTTGTACTTGTAATATATCTTTTGTTCTGATGAGTTAAGAGTATTGAAATACATGGTATTGCTATCAGTTTGATGATATTCAACATCGTAAATGATGCTTCGAAGAATACCGGAAGTTATATACTACGTACCTTAAAGTTACTTATCTGTAATTAAACGTGTATTTCTACATTTAAAATTATTGTCATTTTCAAATATCTTCTTACGTATCGAATAAAAAATATTTTTTCTATTTAATTTAAAAAGCATGTATGTTGCAGGTATCCTATAATTATACCTACTTATTTGAAATTAGCTACTAAGTTGTATTGTACACATCCGAGATTGAAGCTCGCTGATTCCGTGTTTTATGTATTTATTTAGGTAATTGTGTTCGTCTATTTGTTCGTAGATACAACTGTTGTTAAAACAGTTTTAGATTTATTTTTAAGTTGTATCAATCTCATATCAAGTCTCAAATCAATACATTTATTCCATAATTGTTTATTTATGTACTTCGAATCCAATTTATACGTTACGCAATAGAAAACATGTAGCAATTTAATTCGAGGCGGCGTAGAAAATTGCAGCTATCGTTCCAGCTTTGTTACGTCATTGAAGGGTCCGATGACAGTGGGTATGATAAAACCCTGCAGCTAATGTAATCGGAAAGTTTTCGAAAGGTTACTTTGCGTAATTTTATTTGGATCTTTTGATTTAATAAGGTACGTGTAATTATATTCACGGCTGCTGCATCGCCAGTTCCTTTCTTTGAACTTGGCTCTGAAACGCTGCCGCGTGTCTAGATCACAATCGGTTGGGTTGTTTGGTTTTTAAACGAAAATAACTGAAAAAAATATGCCTTTGTATGACTGTAAGAGATACTAAGTCGAAGTCAAAGTCTTTTTTATTGTTTTGAATAACTACCAATAGTTATTACAGTATCAATTTCATATGGTCTAAGTCTAAAAAAGTGTCGTGTGTTTTTATATTAAGCCGGAACTAGAAAAACAATTGATTTACAACTGACAACACATGTGTTTTATCATACACATATGTATATATCGTTGGTAAAACTAATGTGAGACACAGACATTATTAATATGCGCTAAAGGGGTTACTCAAGTAAGAATACAATTTTTAACAAAAAAAAAAACTGACTTTATTTTCTTTTAAGAGTTTCTTCCATATCTCCAAAGTTCTTCATCATATCTTCACCAAATTAATGCCTATGGGAAAAACTTGGTAGTTAAGGCGTAAAAATAAAAAATCATCAAAATCCACGGTTGACAAAGATATCGCGTAACATACAGTCGAATTGATAACCTCGTTCTTTTTGACGTCATCCGGAGGTCTTCCTTACGTGAGTTACCCGTATTTTAATTAATAACACATATGTGTATCAGAAAGTGTGAATAATAAGTGGTTGTGCAGTTTTGTATGCAATCGGTCTCGACTTCTCGGCTGCTAATGAGAATTTAACACGGGCATCAATTTGCGGAAGCGTTTGATGTTAATGCCATTATTACATATTCCAAGTTACGGACTACGGCTTTGCTGCCCACTTTAAGTAGATACATTTACATTACCTATTAAGGGCCAAACAATATCGCGTTAGTTAATGTAATGGCATATAATCTTTAAATTACATTTCGTAAGGCTTTTAGGGATCAACCATACCAATGAAATACCCAATAGTATCAAGAAAAAAAAACATTATATTCGACGGCGACATTGTCTGATTAAATTATGCTAATTGATATTTTATAGATGATCCCTAATAAACTTCATAAAAAAAAAAGTTTTAATGAATATCTATTTTTGCCCTAAAACCAAATTCTTCTATTTAACATTCACGTCAATGCCTTTAGGTCATATTTATGGTCCTGGGACCTCGTATACACTGTCTTATTGGATAAGTATATATATGTATTTATATCCAACAAAACTAAGTGAAATTACCTAGTGTTTCATGCAAGAGAGACGTTCAGTTTTAAACTATATAGCGCTTTGAATACATTATTAATATATATTATGATATTTTAGCCGCAGACAGACCACTGCCTGTTTACAACCACGAAGGATGTAACTCCTATTCGAAACGTTAGATGTAACAAAAAAGGTTCGTGCCAAGCCCCATTAATATACATTAATAAAGAGAGGTGTTGTTAGTACTAATTTGATCTTCCAAAATCTTTAGACTATCTACTTAATCAAATGCAATTTATTATTGGCCTCCATAGTTAGTAACTTAATTGTTCACGACCCGGCGCTTTTGAGCCGCGAGTACTTCGAAAAGCAATTTATATAATTTTCTATTCGTCCGATCTACAAAGATACCATTCAAAGTGAACGGCTACATGGAAGCACGGCTAATGCCTATGCATTACTTTTTTACGATCTCCGACAAAGAAAAAATAACCCTACAGAATAGCTGCCAAGCTGCCATGACTCGTTACGTAACGTCTGTAGTCATAATAAAGGCTGAGATTGGGCGAAATGTCGAACAAATCGATGGGTTATCTCGTTTTTAATATAAATAATGTGCTTTTTAGAATTAGAGAATATTCGCGTACATCTAGTATGCGAATATTCTCTCACAGGTCACAGCGCGTCCCTACAGTCGTACAGATGCAAAATAGTTAAGGTGAAGAATGCGTGTGCCGTTTGTTAGTAAAGAAGGGGCTCTGTATGTTCTTGACATTAAGAACTAAGTTCTTAATCTTATTAACTTCTCACTTGCTAGGGTGGCACGGCGACCCAAATTGGATTTCAGTCTCCGACCCTAGATGACGCCTTGCGGTCTTGTAAGCGTTAGGTTGGGGGCGAATCGACCGAAAAAAGTAGGCTTTTTTCACTGCGCAAGCCTCTCCCATTATTTCTAATGAAAGTCCGAGCCAAAACAAATTACACTATTTATTAAATAAAATTAAAATGATATAAAAGACTTTCGATGTATCTATTTTTAATATATATATATGAGGCAAAAAAATTGCTAATAAATTTTTAATAGAAAATTATGATGACCTTTTGTTAATTTTCAGTTTATCATGATATCCTATACGATTAGACACATCTATAAAGTCAGATCCGCTATCCTAACTGCGATTTTAAAAACTCTAAGCTTAGGGCAAGACTTACGTGGTTTGGATCGAATTTACTTAAACTTGATACACATGTTTATAAGCATGACAATGGGTTCAGAGTGCCTTAAGTGCTATTGCAAGTGCGCAAAAGACTAATGAGCACGCTTGCTTAGTTTGTGTATACATTTTGTTGTGTACCAACGAAATAAATTGCGAACATAATTTGCTAAGGCGTTTACCTCACGCTGTTTGTACTTAGGTACATATTCTTTAAGTACTTACTGCAGCACAAAACATGTATGTATACTATAATACTTAAACCCTTCTCTGTGTGGAGTGTCAAACTGTCCGCAAATGCGCCTTTAGAGAGAATTAAACTATGACACGTTCCATACAATTTAAATAGATTTACGCAAATCGTTTAACTTAGCACATTCGATCTAGGTAAGGTAGATAATATTATTTTCAATTCATTGAACGTTATTTTGACACCAAATAATAAAATAGCATAATATAATCGACTAGCATAATATTACCAGTATATTATTAACACGTACCCTTTAAATTTTCTGAGTAGGTAAACAACAACAACTTAATTTTTAAGGGCCAGTTTAGTCCATCATTTCAAATAACTTATATTAATATATAGGTATTCAAATAGAAAAAAAAATATTTGGCTTACGTATATGACTGTCTGTCAAAATACCTAAAAATATGATTCCATACAAAATGATTCATGACGAATTCATCTTTGAACGTATTATTTTTTCCATTTACAGAACCTACTTAGTTGCTCTTAAAATAATTTGTACTTGGTTTGAAATTACTTTCTGAATGAAAAAGCTTACTTAACCACAACAGCTAGGCGAGTGTATTACATCGCGAATTAAAAAATCATGAAATAATTCATTATACGCGATATCTAGATGCCTATCGGATAATGGTCAGGCTATAAAATACGAGGATATAGTTTGAACACCGTTTCATCGGGCTTGGACTTTAGAAAGCCAGATGGAAGATAAGGCGGCGTCAGTCATTGTTTGTCCACGCTGTCCATGCTTTTAAAAATATCGATTGTAACCGATACCAATTGTAAAAAAAATCTACCTAGTCTATGCCTACCTACTTCATTTATTGTGTTGTCACAATATGCCTACATAATAATCATTTTAAACAACAAAAAAGTGCCTTTAATTTCTTGTCACCGTCACCATTTCTACTTCATCAAAACACACTTTCTGAATGCAAAGCTTCATTTATGTGTTAGT
Source organism: Acrobasis suavella (assembly GCA_943193695.1). Lineage (NCBI taxonomy): Eukaryota > Metazoa > Arthropoda > Insecta > Lepidoptera > Pyralidae > Acrobasis > Acrobasis suavella. The sequence continues at coordinate 42,060,050 of OW971928.1, forward strand.
AGAAGATTTGATGATCCTCTTGATTTCTCGAGCTATCCATCATTCGATCTTGACCTGTTGACAATGGGATCAAATTTCATTATATATTCATTCAAATTTAAAAAAAATCTTAATGGTTTCAATAAAGGAGAAGTTAAAAGGAATTAAAAAGAGCAGATAAAGAATAGCTTTCAAAGTAACGCAATAAAGAAAAGAAATGCTTTTTTTAAATCAATGCTCATCAATGGTTGTTTACATGTTGATTACAAGCGAATTAACGGTTCGCTCCACACGTGCGGTAAATCGTGTTCTCGTAGTAACGCTTGTAAGCCCTGGAGCGATGCGTACGCGCATTCATCATTGACGGTCTTGTAAACCTAGAATACTTACCTCATTACATAATGTGAATCCATTATTATAACCCTCATATATGTTATAAACTGTCTTAGTTTAAAAGGAAATCGTATCACTGAATCATTAGAAAATAACTGTCCAAGTGCGTTCAGAGTAGAGTTCAGAAGTTACACGCTGTAACATGACAACGTAATATATTATATCTTGTCAGTGGAGTATGCGCCAGGCTTCTTGATCTTCCGCTTTGTTGTTTAGAGTTTAATACGACACGGCCCTGCCTTTTCTTTTATTTGGTTTACATAACTCTTTCTTGTTTTTCCTGGACCTCTTCTACCTTTTCTTCTTCCTTCATGGCGTACGAAGTGGCACGTCATTTTCCAATTTCATCTATCAGTCTTCTTATCTCTCTTACTATTTCTAACACCTCTTCATTGGTTTTCCTTTTTGTCCAACTGATCGTCTCCAACACTGAATTTCTAAGGCTGCTAGTCTATCACTGTTTTTTTGAGAAAGCACTTCTCAATTTCTTTTTCTCTTCGGTAATATCAATGCATATTTATTTCTCCTCCCACCGTCTAAGTAGGATCTAATGAACACAAACAGCTCTGCGCGGTTTGCATTTGTGTACTCCACTTTCAAATCGTGAAACCTTGTAATGAGCGTAAATTATCGAGGGCCGGGTTTATCGAACATTAATTGTGGCCAACATGAGGCCATGATTAATGAATGCACTGTTACAGGTGCCTCCTTTTCTACTAAATGTCTGTAGGTTATGTTCGCACAGTTACGAGTATTTATATTTCATAGGGATTTTTTTTAATAATTATTTAACGGCTCTGGATACTAGTCCTTTAGAGCGCATCTTTATTTTATCACTTTTTTATTCCTAACCCTAACCCTAACCTTAACTATACAATCAAAGGTTGGTGTAGGTCCTTTGATTGCTTCAAGGGGTCTTCTGGCGACAAATCTATACGAGTCTACTGGTTTTCATAGCTGAATGAGTGGCGGACGGCGCCTAAAGACGCCCACCACAGACCGCAAATAAATATCACTACAGTCGCACTATGAGTGTCCACTTTAACCATTTCACATATTGTCCATGAGCATTTATAACACTAAACTACACTGATATCATATTATAAAGTCCACTAGAATCAATTTGCAAAACAATTTAAAGCACACTCCAACTGAACCCCTTGACTTCCCGCCAAAAACCCAGTTTGGGAATTTCTAATCTGTCTTAGTGTCAAAACATACTTTGCCAAAGTTGCGTGACGTAACGTGCAGTGCTATGAAATTACTAGCAACACACTATACCAAAAGACTGCTTCCTCAGCATCACTTGTTATTTGACTGGCAGAAAAGTCCGTCATTTATGTACAATGTGTCATTACTATAAACGTAAATGCAGCCAAATTTTATCGCAGAAATTCGGCCGTGCAATTTCGGCACTGTGTGTTTAGGGACTCATTTCGCTCTACGACTTTGGCGATACGATCTCCTTTAAACTATACTATCTTAGATATGTATACACAAGTGTTCCCGCAAACTACTGCGGTATGATTAATAAATCATTGACCATTCAAGACCAGTCATCGTTTCTCTATAATTAATGCTCATTACAACTACTTTTGAAAGTGGTACACCAACCTGCGTGCGTAGAAGGGATCTGTGGCCCTTTGCTACATAGCTCCTCATTGTTTGAAGTCATTTTAAGGTAGAGTTTCATGCATTGTGAACGATCGCAGTCGCGCGCACTTGTTGCGTTCGGTCGCAATATTCATCATTGGACATTGAAAACCAATCATCGTTTCAGTATCTGGGGGCACGGGAGTGCCCACGCCAAGACGAGCCAAGCGGAGCGCAACTATCTTTTCTCTAAACGTTTCGTCGTTTTTTTGATAATTTATATTCGTTACAGCAATATTTGAATCTAGCACATCCACTGCAATACATTTAAAAGGATCTCTGGCTCTTTGCTCGACAGTTTCTTATTTTTTGAAGTCATTTTCAGGTAGTAGACCTCCGTGTATTGCGGTCGTGCGCAGCTGCGCATTTTTGGCGAGCGAGGCTGATGTGTAATTGGGCCAAATGGATATACTGGCTCTTTGAACCTAAGTACATATATGAAGCTCCTCTTCCATAGTTATAGGGTTCGTTGTTGTGTGCTCGACAGTTGCATTACATTTTTATAGAGCGAGTATTCCAAAATTATTCGCAATAATCTCATCATCCGCTCTGTGAAGTGTATGGCGCCGATTCTGTTGGGGCATTAAAGACGCGCGCGCGATTGTTTCGTGCGGTTGCGATCGGCCGCAATGCATGGAAGCCTACCTTTACGATAATAAATTATGTGAGGAATATAACGTTACGCCTCCGAAACAAGTAATTGATGTTGGTATTTTTCTTATTAGAAACGGTTAGTACGAGATTGAAGATAAGGTTTTCTCAATTCATCATTGTTATCAACATATCTCGGTTCATTGCAAATTATGACTCGTGTGAAACTGAAAACATTAGGGTTCATACAGACGAACGGCAGTCGACACGCCGACACATTGGTGGCAGCCATCGACGTGTCAATCGATTGCACATAAGGCAAGAGTGCGCAAGCGTCGCATGTCCTTGAAATGACTTAGTAGCTTTTCTTTAAAATTAAATAAAATAAATAAATACATAGGGACAAATAACACTGATTGCGCTAGCCCCAAAGTAAGTTTGAGACTTGTGTTATGGGATACTAACTAAACGATATTATACTTTATAACATATACAACGTGGAAGTATTTTATTACGGGTATATCCCATACCCGTAATAAATTAAACCACGGACTGTACTAGATCACTATAGTAAAATGAAATTGAAATAACAGTCATAAAGCTAAAAAAAAATTCGACGTTCCCATAATATTTGCCCGAGCGGTTGAACACTTTTGTATGGAAGTCAAAATATTTTTTTGCTTTTTGACTGTTAATTTATTTTTATTATACTAAAGTGATCTAGTCTAGCCTGTGGTTCGATTTAATACGGGTATGTCCCTTCTACGTTGTATAGATAAACACCCAAGACCCAGGACAATTTGAAAAAGGCTATTTCCCAACTTGCCCTGACCGGGGATCGAACCCGGGACCTTTGGGTGGTGGACTAGCATCATGACCACTACGCCATGGAGGTCCTCAATTCAATTTTAATATATTTTACACGAAACGTAAATTATACCTATTGACGTATGCAGCAGCATAGACGAACAAATAAAAAGAGTACTGACAACCCCATTTAAAAAAAGTACTCCTCTAGAAAGCCAATATCCTGTATTATTCCTAGACGTCACACTCTCTCGCCTGCTGGCTATACCTACCTATTTATACAATCAGATGGCGCGTAGAAAATTTTTTTTTGTTTTTTTCTGCGACGGTGGCGGAGTAATTTTTCATCGAAAGAAATTCTGCAACTGGCTTCACTGGCTTCTAAAGCCAATTTCAGCCATCACCACCGGTCGACGGTTGCAGTCAAAAGGTGCGATGGCTGCCGCCGACGTGTCGACGGCTGCAGTCGACAGGTGTCGACGGCTGCTATCAAGTGCCGTTCGATTATATGAACACTTAGATATTGTAATATAAAATCTTGAATCTATGTAAATATTTTAGTGCGGGATATCATGTCAAAACATTAGAAATCACAATGTCTATATCAATAAATATCTCGAATGTTTCTAGTAATGCAAAAATCTTGGAAACTGGTAGCAAACCTACCTTAATTCCTATACTAATAAGTCTATCACTCGTAGATTAGGTCTTAGTTAAAGTTTGTTGTAAAAAATATCAATCTTTCTTTGTGACGGTTTTTAGTATCATAGAGTGCACTCAATAGAGCCGTTTCAATACAGTAAAAAAAACAATCTGCATACGATAATTATATATAGTTAGTTATATACCAGTTGTTTTAAAAACTTGCTACAAAAAAAATTATATTGTGTACGTATATCTGTTAAGTTAATTGATGCATTTATTACAGAGATTTTAATAACATATGGTTTAATGCTAACGCATCATTAGAGATGTTAATTATCACGCGAGAAATGTCATTATTATACATTCTGCTGCACACTTAATTATTTATTATACACGCTTATTTCTCTCTGGAGTAAGTGTAGGCGTTATACTCAGGTGCCTTATCATTTTTATTTATCATCTTAGCATTTCTCCCGTCCACTGCATAGGCCTCTTTATGACCTAATTTTAATAAATTCTTTTTACTCCGTTTCCATTCATTATTTTATCTTGTCGTGTACTTTTTACCGAGGGACGATGTGTATTGATCTTCGGTAAATAGTGCCATGCTGAGCAGGCAGGGCAGGTGCTTCAGAGGAACTACTGATTTGTCTTTGAAATTGTTGATTGCTGATTCTGTTGTGATTGTAGATAAGAATTTGTCGATGTTATTGATAAGTCGCCCTACATCTGTTGCGAGGTGTTCGTTTCGATCAAAATTAAAATACGCAGATATCACACCCTACTTGCCTTAAAAAATATTGTTTCACAGCTTTAAATTTTTACGAAGTCATTAGTTTGAATTGATTTTAAAATATAGTAACATGGTTTATTTATACTAAACATTTCTAAAGAGCTTAACTTGCAAAACCGCTAATAATGCGAAGGTTTCCTATCGGCTCACCGAGCTCCTCTATATTAAGAGCCTTTATTAGGGTCTGATTAACCAGGCGCTGCAGTTTCGTCAGCCACTCTCACTTTACACTGCGTTTAATGAGTCGCAATTGGCAGAGTTGGTGCGGTTAGTAAATTGTTAGTCGACGTTTTGCAAGTTTTACCTATGAGTTTATAAATCGTGCTTTTAATGCAGTAGTCAGTGTTTAATAAAATTTTTGAAACGGTACTTAAATATTTATTTGATTTTGATGCCCTCTTGATTGAGCCGAACCCAAAATTACCGTGTACTTTGATGTTTTGTTAAACAGGCGGAGGTAAAATCCTCCTGAAACATATTATATATATATACGATCCTTGCAAACCTATTATATATATATATATATATATATATATATATATATACGATCCTTGCAAACCTCTTTTGCTTCGTCAACACTCATTACTCTTTTCATACATGCTCTCCGGTTATAAGTACTCCTTACTTCACCTTTTTTCAGAACGTCTGCAATTTGGTCGTATATATATATATATATATATATATATATATATATATATATATATATATATATATATATATATATATATATATATATATATATTTATATAAAATATACCTATACCTAGACTTGACAAGATGAAGATATCTACATACCTATTATATAATTCTAAAAGCGCTGCAAAAACAGTTATATATTAGCGTTTCCGATGTTTATAGAGTAATTAACATCCATCAGCATATTATTTATGTTCAATATATTATAATTCATCATTTATGACCTCATTCAAAGTTTAATATTTGACCAAAATGCTAAATATTTTCCGGAGAAATCAGAAAGATGATATTAATGATACCGTTTGAAACAAGTCCTAATAGAAGTTGATTGAGATAATTAATTGCATTCATAAATGACATTTGTAAGTCTTTCGTTGACATGACTTTATTATAAAACTTGATTAATGGGTGTAGTAGTCAATACCATTTCCTTTTCCAATTTGATTGCAGATTTAAAATAAAATTGTATTCCTTTTTAAGATTGATTTTTGTTTAAACTGGGTCTTTTAATGAAACATAAACTCTAACAGTTATTTGCAATCTATAAATCAATTCCGATTATATGTTTTGATTGTAAATCGAAAGTTTTAAAATGAATATTGACTCATCTCTAAAATTAAAATGTATCGGATACACAAATCGTACCTAAATTTGTTTGTAAGACAAGTTACGAGTATATTCCTACAAACTTATACTTTCATATTTGATACATAATACCTACAAGAGGTACAAGCGGTTTCCCTTTCTTAAACACAGAATAAAAAAGTTGTCTAATCTTGAAATCGACTTAGGAACTCCAAGTATTGTAATTAAACTTCCGGTATTCGTAATTTTTTTATCTTAATTACGATGTCATAGACAAAGAGTGGCAGTTAATGCCCTAGATTAGTTTAAGACAAAATAAACACTTTGAAAACGGTGATTTAGATAGTTGGGCCGGGGGAATGTTTGATTAAAAGTTAATTATCGATTATTATTTGGGTTAAAAAGAATAGTTGAAAAAAAAACGAAATATTAATGACAGGCTCTATATTTGAAACAGCTGCTTGAAAATCAAGACAGACGAATTTATGAGATTGTGCGTGCTCATACTGCATGGTGCGCTTTTGAATCTAAAGACATAGAAACCTCAAACAATTTTTAAAGAATTGTAGGAAATCTAAATCGAATAAGAAACAAGGCTTAGCATGTTGCCTAGCTTTTATTTACAATGATAAAATAATGATATTGTCAGTGATTAATCAGTACTGTGGTTTCAGTTACGAAAAAAGACAAAAAATAAAATCTAACCGGTCTTTCATTAAGGTGGTAACAACGCACAATACTGTAAAAATACTTATGCAAAACCGTAGGCGAAAGTATAAAAAGAGTAATCAAGTCCACATTCTGATAGAGATTAATTTTATGATTAATGTTCGTTGCAGAAAAAGCGAAGACGCGCTTTGTTATTGTCGATGGTCAGAATTAAACGTTCACTAGATTGACTGGTTTATTATTATAAATAGACAGAGGCGGGTTATGTAAGAAATAAATATTTATTTCGGTAATAGCATCAGCACCTGTCACCGCAAAATATGAAAGTATATTTGGTTAATTTTGAGTAGGTGCCGACTAAATATAAAAACCGGAATACGTTAAAAATAGCTATACCGTCTTTAAAAATAAATATACAATTTTTAATAACTGTCCAAGTATGTCTCCTAGAATATAGTTTAATTTTTAAAAATTACTATTACCTTTTCACTTATTGTATTCAAAATATCTAACTTCTACCAAGAAGTTCCTATCAATAATGATTGAAGTAATGACTGCTGAAGGAATTCTTGAAGTACCGGATGATTTGACCGGAAGTCAGGAAGATAACGATTCACTTTAGAAATCTAAGAAACTGGTCTGTGTGATGTGTCTAGCAATATCAGACGATCTTCAATCCTGAAATGATGATAATAATGGGAAAATAGTACATTTTCCCAACACTGCAACTGAAATGCCATAGATTATAAATACCTTATCCATTCTTTATCAAGGTCATAATTTTGTCTGTGTGCTTTAAAAATGACACGGCCATAATACCCCATTGTGTTCAAACCGTTTATGAAAAGTGAGTGCCATTTCGTGAAAAGCGATAGTTATTTACCAAAATGCACAATGGCTTACGTCGTTAGAAATGGCGACGGCCAATTTTGACATTGTGTATTTTTTTTCACTGTCATTAGCCATCGTTCCGCGGAATTTCACGAACCGTTAGATTGTAAAGTGCTGTACATTCGACTAAATAAGATGCGATTTACGTTTAGATTATTTATAAAGTTACATTAGGAACATGAGAGTTATCTATCTTTGAAGCCATGATCTTTATCCAACCCAACAGTGTTTGAGATGCTATAACTTACCTATTTCATCATCAATAGTGCAATTATCTTAGCCTTTGGAAAACGACCAACACGGCTGTCCATGGACAGATGTGTCGATGATATTTGAAAAATCGTATGTTGACACTGGTTTCGTAAGGCAGGAGACAAAGACGGAGGAAGGTTGAATAGCATATATATTCATAGGAGTGGGATATAGAGAGCTTTTGATGATGATGATGATGAAGATTATGCTCTAAGTTTTCTGTCCTATAATTGTTCGATAACCATCGTTTAATGCACCATAATTAATTCATCGCATTATATGTAAATGAAATCATCACTTTCCCTACCCACATCTGACATGGCAGCCGCGTCCCGAATGCTGTTTTTGACGAGCATTTAGCAACTGTTCACTTAGATAAGATGCACTATAATTTATTCATCGCAGTGTAAGCAGACGAGAACATCACTTTTCCCGCCCAAATCGCTGTCATTGTGAGCAGTGTCATGGCTGTCGCGTCCCCAATGCTGTATTTTGATGAACCTGCGCAATTAGAGTAAAACGCTACTAAACTGTAATTTGAACGAATTTCCCGTGTTTAACGCAGCATGGAACTTTCTTTTTGGTGCTCTGGCCAAGAGTTTAAATAGACTGTAAACACCGGCTGTAATTTTTTAAGTAGGTACCTGCGATTACCTGTTTTTTTGTAATGTACGGTCTTAAATATAAGAAGAAAAATACAATAAGTACAGTCATAGCCTACAGTAGGTTAGTTACCTTATATTACACGCACCTTTCGGTAGAGATAATAAAGGCAAATTGCAATTTATCTCGTTGCTTGATGTGCTGTTGACTGTACGTGTTAAATATGCAGTAGTAATATCACGACTTTATCCCCAACCGGGTAGAAATGGCCTAGGGCAGTAAAACCAAAAAGGTCACGTTAAGCATGATGGTGGACACATTGATATAATTCAAGTTTTAGGATGTGTGTTCTTTTCCCCCAGACCAGCATGGAGATAAAAATATTTTATGAAAAGAAAAAAAATTGCGATGCCGATTTTGTTCAAACTTAAAATAAAAGGAGAAGGTTATTCTTAGTCTCATATATGTATTAATCATTTAAATCTGATAGTGTAGTATGTATGGCACCAAATGTATATTATCAAATACCGAAACAATATAAAGATCTAAATTTATTTAAGAAAATATTTAAGTTATTGTTGACTGAAAATTGTTATTATAGTGTAAAAGATTTTTTAATAATTTGTAATGACTTTGATATTAGTAAGTAGTGTATTATATTATGGTAGATTGATAGATTCATTCATTATAAGTGGTATATTTTTTTAGTATTATGATAGACAGCCTTTCTGAAAATTTGCACGCCTGTGATGGTAAAACATGAATGGATGAACTTAAATGTATATCTTGCTTGTAACTTATGTTAAGCAAAATAAATTTATCTTTATCTTTATGTAGGTGCACTTTTAGCATTTCCGTTTTCCCATATAAAAAACAACATCTAGCAGATAAACCTGCAAAACGATTAGTTTGTCAAGAGTTGCAACCAATTAGGTATAGGCAAAATTCATTTTTTTGGCAAGCAGGTAAATCTCTTAATAATATTCGTCTAAAAAGGTAGACAAAGATATAATCAACACTTCTCCGGACAAGGCCAAACGTTTTCTTTACGACTCTTTGTAGGGTTTAAGGTTTAAAAATTCTTTCTTCAGTACATTGTATTTACTTATTATTATTCTCTTATCACAAAAAATACCTGAACTGGTTGTATGTAATTTATATTATCTAAGCAAGTACTCCAGTTAGCGTTTCTGGCGTTCCCATAAATTCATTAAAGGGTAGTATCATAAGAAATTAAAACTGCACAAAATAATGTCACCTACCATTAATCATATCCATTTTCAACTTAATTTTAGATTTATTATTGCAGAAAAACCGATAATAGGAGCGCTATTTGACTCCAAGAAACCATGACGTCACGTCGTGTATTTCATACATAGATAATGTTTGTTTTGACGTTTAGAAAAAAGTTTCTGATTTGACTTGTTAGAAACGAGCGGAGTACTGTGTTTCTATTTGTAAAGACCTGTCAATTGGTTTTTGTTCACCACTTTATAACCTGTAATGTAATGTAGCTGTTGGTCATCCGATCGTATAAAATAAAATAATAATTATTAATATATGCATATGTGATTCCTATCTACAATAAATGCAACAATATCGCCATTACATGCTTTTCAAACGACATGAATATGAAGATTTTCGCGGCACTTTCATCGGCTAATGAGTGCCAGCTGTCGACTCATGGCGTACAGTCGCGAACATAAGTAAAGCTCTGCGTCGCTTTTGTGCGATATAAAAGACGGTGTGACTTTTGTCATCATTGTACGAGGGATTGAAAGCGTGATGCGCTACGAAAGCGAACGCATTGATTCTGCTCTGGTTTATGCTTGGGTGATGCCATCAAATAAAGCAAGAACAGAAGAGAGTCTTTTTACACGCCATCATTTTAGAAAATATTTTTAATGGCGCCCTCTATTTTGTATCTGCAGCGAGAGAAAAAAACAACGAAAAAAAAAACAACTACATAAAATAATGCAATAAAAAAAAGATATGATGAAATGCCAGACGATAACGCTCTTGAAATGACTCCGAATCCGTTACGGATATTTTAATATCAGCTTTATATATAGTTTTGTAATGCCCATAAGTTATTATTGTTCTAATTATTAGTTTCAAGTAAGACGTTTTCTACGCACATTTGCGAAAAACGGCCACTTTTTATTAATGTGCGTAGAAAAGCTGCACGTTCTCACTTTAAACTGTAATCAGAAGTTTATAAAATACTTTGAACGGTTATCTAGGGCTTGGTCTCGACAAAATGTTATATGATATATCTGCTTCTTTCCAAGTAATTTATTTAAAATGGGGGCAGCTCTATAGTCCGAAAAATACAAGTATCCCAAATGAAGTCAAAAATCCGCAATAGAAATTGGGACATTCAATTAAGAATTCCCGATGGACTGTGTACTAATCACTGGCTATCATTATACTTAGATCTGAGTAAAATGAAGCCGATATTATTTTGTGCATTGTTAAAATACACCTGTGGTGCCATTTTCAAACGCGGAGTCACTAAATGAACGGTTTTTTTGTATGGAAAGCCATTCGTTTAGATGACTCTGCGTTTCAAAAATGTCACTTCTATGCATAGTTTAGGAATGAGTTACGTTGCTGTACTCTCTATACTACGTAGTGATGCGATGACTGGTGCTATCTTTTCATAGGCTTTGAATAGGAGATTCGTCTGCAAGTTTGCAGCCTTATTTATTATCATCAAAGTAAGCATTTTATGTCTTGTTTTCTTGATAATTTCCGCTTTCAACGCTAATGAAGGGATTGTTAGGTTATTGGTTACTAAATTACTTATCTGTTTATGAAAGTTGAAGATTTATGGCTAGATATTAAGGAAAATGTAATACGAAACCTTTTATTGCATGTAAAGTGATTGGTGAATACAATTTAGCAATAAATAATTTTATGTTAATAGATACACAAGCTTGCATGTAACTTTCTGTTTGATTGTTTACTACATTCTTCTTCATCTTCCTCTCCATTACTGAATGTTGGCCGTCATCTTTCCAAACTTCTTTCTTTCCATTGCAAGTCTATACATGTTTCATCGTGCACCTATTAGAAAAACTGTCATACAATCCAAATGTCAAAGAAATCAAAATAACGTCTAACATAATATACTGAACATATTTTAAGAGAAAATTCAGTATATGATACTGAACAACTTTCCCCGAGGAACGTATATCGAAATATGAAAATTTTCATCCATGGGCATCTTGACCAGTTGTACTGCGTAGCATTAGAATAGATATAAGTATCAGAGGCGGCGGCATGTGGTTTTCTTTCTCGTTTATTAAGCCAAAAGTTACAGGCCACCAAACGAATCCAATTAGTGATTACCCACATTTAATTAGGTTCCTAAAACCATAAATAGTCCTGCCTAATCGCGCGCCGCCCACACACAAGACTCTACTTACTGACGGTATCTATTTCTATTAAAAGGGCCGTCATATTCAAGTTTTCTAGTACTATTTAAGATACGTAAATTTACAACAGTTTGTCTCATATTGCTTAGCTCACATAGTAAATCGTAGCTTAATACATTCGTTATATCTCCCAATCGTGAGTTTGTTCTATTCGTTACGGTTGTATGCGACGCTATCATCTCAAGTCCAGAGCTTTGGTACAGTCAAAGACGTTGTGGTAAAGAAGCAGCCGATTTGCGTGTCATCAATCCTTACGTATCAAAACCCACGTAAAGACTAGTCTTTACGTGGCTTTTGATATTGTACATCCAAACAAACATCATATCGTTTTGTCTTACTATTAATATTGCTGTCTGTATGGCAACAGAAAAGTAAAATAAAAAGCTATTTAAAGTTATTAGCCATCAAAGATTAGTTTTTCTTGCCAATTTTAACGCAACTTTACGCGTTAATGATATAAAAGAAGAGTAAAATCTCAAAAAAAAAAAATACACTGACAAAGGTCAGTCATTGAAGATCTAAATAAACTTTGTTCATAATTGACTTACGTAAGTAGTAGTCCTTTTTATTAAACTCCCATTTTCTAAAGGACTTTTCGTAATTTGTTTAAACTTAATGGTGACAATGCAAATGTATGATCTACTACATAAATCAATTGATATCATGTTTAAATTTGAATGTAAGTACAATGACAAATAGTGCAGTAAAGCCCCCCGAAATTTGAATGGAAAATAGTAACTAATTCCACCTTAAGTATCTTATTTATTATGAGGTTTACCAAAGAGAAAATGTATTTCTAAAGAGTTTCGTCAGGGTTTACGGCTCCTGGTTTTGCAAGCTCAGTAATCGTTGACCACAGAGAGGCGGGCATCTGATCATTTTTAGTACTATCTCTTGAATGATGTGCAGGATTTCCTGTGGGATTTAGGTAAATGTTGTAAAGGTTGATAAATCAAATACGAGTAGGTCGCATCGTACTGGATGTAAGAGTAAATTATGTATCGTGGACACATATTTAAAGGGATGACTGTAAAGTATGAATAACTCCCAAGAAAATTTTCGACAATTATGTACAAATTTTCCGATCAGCTGATTAATTTTCAATACGAAAGTAATTTCTGCTCGAGATCGAAGTGTGGGCTTTATCGAAGAACATCATTTTCAAGATACTACATGAAACCACAGACAAATCAATTTAGTTTGCTTCCAGTGAAGGAAAATGTCGTGAGTCGCACATGTAATTATCCGCTATTTTCCAACAAGTTAAATCAGGTACTGTTGTCCAAAAATCAAAACAAATATTTATATGGATTTGTATGAAATACAGGCAGATGACGTTATAGTTTCTTGGAGTCAAATAGCGCTCTTATTGTCAGTTTTTCTGCAATAACAAATCTATAATCACGTTAAAATTGATATGTTTATAGAAAAGTAAAATTATATTGCGAAGTTTTTTTTTCTTATCAGTTCAAAATAATTTATTTTCGACCCAAGAAAATACTCAATTAATTTTTTCACAACACGAAAGTCATTAAGCTACGTCAGATGCCTCTAGGTTGCTCGAAAAATCTGATACAAGTTCGAAAACAGAGAGAAAGAGAGAGATACTGAAAAGGTATTTAAATTCAAATAAAACTGTTTACATCGAGTGTACAAGTACAGTCAAGTTCGCGGAAACTTTCTTAGTGATTGGACACCGCGTACAACGTTATCACACGCGCCTGTCAAATTATACACGCGTTTCTTACCGTTATTGATGTCTCTGAAATGTTTGTTTTGTTTGCATAAGGATATTCATATATCAGAAAGTGCTACACTATAACTAAGTAAGAGAAAGGAAGGGTTATTGCACCTCTAAATATTCCATACGTCTCTTAGGGAAATAAAGTTAAGTATACATACCTACTACTACAGAGGAGCTCGGTGGCCTGGCGGGAGTGCGTATTACTAGCGCTTTCTCAAGCAAAGCGACACCGGGCATGGTCTGCACCTGGATGGGTGACCACAAGTGGCATTACAATACGGCTAAGCGACCCTTCAGTATTTTAATTTCCTTTTTAGGGTTCCGTACCCAATAGGTAAAAACGGGACGGTCTGTCTGTCACTAGGCTGTATCTCATGAACGGTGATAGCTAGAGAGTTGAAATTTTCAAAATCTCATGAACGGTGATAGCTAGACAGTTAAAATTTTCATAGATAATGTATTTCTGTTACCGTTATAACAACAAATACTAAAAACGGAAATAAATAAATATTTAAGTGGGGCTCCCATACAACAAACGTGTTTTTTAGTGGTGGTAGGTACGGAACCCTTGGTGCGGGAGTCCGACTCGCACTTGGCTGGTCATTTACCTACACGTCCACCATTTCGTCTTAGGACTTACGACCCTGGGCTCTGTCTCCCTCTCAAGGGTTTAAACGTGAATTTAGTAAGCATTAATAAAGAAGGACCATCTTGGAATCTGGACAACCTGGTTGAAGTCTATAGTCCGGCTACTTCAGGCGCGACCTTCCTGCGGGGTACAGACGTTGGCGGGGAGGAGATCCTCCCCGCCAACTTCTGTACCCCGCAGGAAGGTCGCGCACGAAGTAGCCGGACTATAGTAATAAATAAAGCTATTCCACTCCATTAGGTACACCGTTGTATTTGCACAATACCTCCGAAGCTACTTCAGTTGTAAATATCATAATTGTAAAGCCTCGTCGTGTGCAATTTGGCCGACACCCGCTTATAAACTGCACTATTGTTGCTTTGTGAATGCGGTAGCTAACTCCACTACCATTTATTCAGTATATTGTTGTAAATACTATGAGCGTTTAAATATGCTAACGCCGGTCATACCTCATACCAAAGTTGTGGAACAATCGTCATAACTTTTCCGAGAAACTCAGCATGAAAGAGTTGTCGCATCATTGGTGTTGTATATGTACATACGTATCGTATGTGAAGACTGACGGATCACTTATGGTTTTAGTTACATACACGATAAACAAACAACAACAAACGTATTATTGTATAGAGATATATTGAAACATGTTTAACTTTTTCATATTTAGAGATATTACAGGTTCTAGTAACAATACAAAAAAAAATGTGTTAACCATTAGAGATCAGCATTTTCTTTTTGTTCACCTTACAATGACTCGAATGGCATTAGGAAAATTCATTTGGGATTGGAGAGGTTATAAATTACTACGCTACAGGCCAAAATGCCATAAAATGTAGAGTTGAGTGTACACTTTATGAATGGTTTTGTACTGTGTTCAGCCCGATTATAATTATTGTTGTTAATTTGTATCGCCCTGTATATCAACGTTACCGGCCGTGTACTGTGTACAAATGTAGGACGCAACTCTACCTGCCGGGTTAACTCGCAATTGTGACCGTTTGAGATAATTGTTGGTGTAGTTAGTTATTAACTATGGGAAATTAGTGCTTTACATTCCTGTTCAAAATATTCGGCTTTTATAATTATGAATACCGGGCCTTTTCGGTAAATATTCTTGCTTATCCACGCATGTTTCCGGTTACATCCTTAGCTGGTTACATCCTTCCGGGTTTGGCTGCGTTGGTAGCTGGTGGGTATCACGGTCTTATTCAATCAAAAAAATTTTTTTTTCAGTAAACATTTTTGTTAGCACAAATAAACGCTTTTAGTTGCATAAACAAGTGTTAGGTTTTAAATCAACTATTTTATAAATTGAATGCGCCTATACTAGAATGCACAAAAATAAATTTTAATTAATTATAATACTTAAAATAATTTTAATTATAATACACTAAAATCAATTTACTTATATAAAAAAATAAAGATGCCGACGAATTGAGAATCTTCTCCTTTTTTTGAAGTCAGTTAAAAACAGTATGTTAGTTATAAACAGCAGAGAAATAAAGAAGTAGTTAAAATAACTCAACATTTTAATAATTCTTCAAAAGTACAAACCGACTTCACTCTCAAATTTCTATAGGCACCGTCAAATATACCCTTTCAATACAAACAAAAATATTCATAACCTCATCCGTTTTGGAAGAAATTGTAAAGTATTGTAATTATTTAGAATTCAGAAAAACATGAATATTAATCTGCACGAAAGATGTTTCTGGTTAAAAAAGATTGCAACACCACAATTCGAATCGGTCCATGCATCGTTTGTTCGGTACTCAATTAACTGGTACTGTACACGTTTGAATAACAATATCGTTAACAGCTGCTCTCCAATCTTCCAATCCAAGTTACGCTCACGTAACTTCTTTTGCTTCAGAAGAATTGCCGGTAAGAATGTAAAGTTATTTCATGTTTGAACTTTTCATTATATTGCATAATCTGTTATTATAAATGGTATTCAAATACTGATAAGTGATAATATTACTCGCAGTCGCTGCTTTCCAACAACAATTTTCTATGGGATTTGTTTGAAATACAGGCTAATGACGGCATAGTTTCTTGGAGTCAAAAAACCCCTTTTATTATCATATCATCATAAAATCGACATGATCTATGTGTGTGTGACAAAGTGCATAATTTTTCGACGTTTTATGTTTCTAGCAGTACCTTATTAACTTATTATTCATATTTCTATCTCAAGATTCTCCTGTTGTTTTTGTATATCTTTATTGTACAAAGATTCTAATTAAAACTGTGGCTTAGCGGTCACACCGGAGGTTTCGGGTTCGATCCCCGGTCAGGTGAAGATGGAAAATGATATTTTTCAGATTGACCTAGGTCTTGGATGTTTATTTATTTAATTTTTATTTATTGAGAAAACCAACAGCATAACAACGCTAAATTACAAACTTATTTAACAGTAACAAAGCCAATAATAGGTTTCCCTAGCTTTAACAATTATCTAATCGATATCGGTTAAATCAACGCAATACCTATTACATAGTATACCTATATATACATAAGTGCAAATACTTACAATCCAATTCACACAGTAAAAAATCTTTGCAATACTTACAACGAAAATTAAAGATTTTGCTAATGTTATTTGTGACACTTATTGATTATTAAGGATTAAGACATTCAACTACTTTACACCTAAACTTTGGTTTGGAGTTTGCAAAAATGTCAATCTCTTCAAACGTCTCATTATACGTACGTGCAATTCGTGCAGTTACCATATTCTTTGCGTTTATCTATATATGTATCTGTTATAAAATATAGTATCGTTGAATAAGTATACATTACATTACATCCCTATAGGGGTGAAATAGGGGTTGCAAGTATATATGAATCTTCATCATTTTTGAAGCGAGACCCATGGCCAAATAGATCATTTATTCTCTTTTGCTCTAGCAAATGACAGTAACGTGAACGGGAACGGGAACGGGATATTATAACACAATTAATAACGTAAAAACCAATTAAAGATCCTATTAGAACCATTTTCGAATTCTACGCTATATATCTATATAAACATACACACGGCCTTATTTTTTTTAACATTATTAATTATATTTGATCCGCACCACGTATCTCATCAGGAGATGTGGCCTATTTGTATTGCTGTAGCAAACGCATTGAAAGTTGTACGGTAGGTAGAAGTTTGCTTACTTTTTGTGTCTGATTGTGTATATTTTTTGTATGTGTGTCATATAAATGAGTTTATCTATCTATCTATCAGTCAATATAAAGCGCATTTCAAACCACCTTCGTACACATTGTTGCGTGAATTACGTTAAAAGCATTGTATAGTTCTATGCAACGAATTAAATCTTCATTATCAAATGCTCGTTGAATGGAAAATGCATGTTAAGTATATTATTTCCGCCGGGAGAGAGTTCTACGGGTATAATTTAGAACGATGGTTATTACATCTAATGTGTTATAAAGTATTACTTCCCGTAGTATGACTTCGATCTACACAAATTAGTATGTTGCCTTTATTATTTACTATATAAAAAATATTCTTTTGAGCCTGCTAATTTGAGATGTCAATCATGTTTAAGTAGTATAAAATAACTTCTTGATGAGTGCGAAGATGGTTGATAAAGAAATTGCAATGCAAGAAAATGATAGAAAACTGGGACTACTATATCATCTTGCTTTCTATATAAAATATTCTTTCGAGTCTGCTAATTTGAGTTGTCATTCATATTTAGGTAGTATAAATAACTGATGATTGCGAAGATGGTTTATAATGAAATAGCAATGCAAGAAAATTATAGCAAACTAAGATTACAATCATCTTACATCATGCGGAAAACTGTAGAAGCAGTTTGCAGATTCACACTCTCTGTATCATGATTTTTCCGAAAAATCATATTTATTTCTATATATTAGCTTATAGCTTAAGCCGCCCTCAGCGATCATCCAGTACCCAACAGTAATACCCATCCAGTACAGTATGGTGATGATGTGGTCAGTCTTGCCCATCTGTCCTGTGTCATGCATGAGGCAGACGATGCCAGCTCAGTCCCATTTAAGTTTTGCTGACTTACAGTTACATCCTTAGTTTTATAATAACCGGCCAAGTGCTAGTCGGACTCGCGCAAGAAGGGTTCCGTACCATTGTCTAAAAGGAAACACTTTTGTTGTATGGGATAATTATTTTTTTTTGTTTTATTTTTAGTATTTGTTGTTATGGTGGTGACAGAAATACATCATCTGTGATTTCAACTGTCTCGCTATCACGGTTCATGAAATACAGCCTGGTGACAGACAGTGGAGTCTTAATAGAGTTTAGTTTTTATCCTTTGGGTACGGAACCCTGAAAACGAGTTGAACGATATCATAATATAAATAAAAACGGGGATATAATTTGCGGCTTTTCTACTTGAGACCTAAGTTTACAATTTGAAAGCATCGTTATAGTTCGTAGTTGGTTATCTGTTAAACGGAATTGTTATTAGCGAACTTGTACCTCCATAGAAGCAGTGCGCCGTTTATAAGCCTATCAGCTTATTACATACTAGTGATTCTGTAATTCCAGGGCAAGCAGAATGGCTATCAAATGTTTAGAGTACAGAAGGATGCATTTTATATGAACATTACAAAATACCGCAAAATGTGCGTAAGCAGCTTTTCATTTTAATAGTTAGGTGTTTATAGACAGATTACTTTAGATAGATGATGGAAGACATAAATTCGATACTAGTTTTGTACTTCGTATGTCATAAGGCAGAAAGATTGCATACTACGTAAATTGAGGCGTGCCTATCCCCAGAAGCAGGATGTGCAGGGCTGTAGGATGATAATGATAATGATTTTAAGCACCCAGTTTTGCTTACATATTTCCCTTCGGCCATGTTCCACAACTGGTTGCGATGGAGGAATATTTGTGATTGCATTTTAGGTGCAAGTGAGTTAAAACGGACATAATGTAAAGACGGGGTGCAGGTGGGGCTTCTTCTTTCGTGTTGCTCCGTCCTGTTTAAATGTTTGGCATTGGGAATTTTTTTTAAATTTTGTATGCAAGTCTGTTGATAGGAAGCCTCGTCCACATTCTGTTCTCACATAAGCTGCTTTATATCTGACCTACGTTAAGACCTACGAGACGGTGTATCTGTAACCCTCGTTATTTTGCAGAATGGCTCGCTAGTAGCAATGTAATTACCCGCTCTAAAGAAAGCTTTAAAGGCGCCTACACACGTTTTACTGCAGTTTTAATGTTCATTTTTGTTGGTGATAACGGGCTCTTTGTCTAACATTGTAGCTACAAAGTGCAGTATGTTCTTTTTAGGGTTCCGTACCCAAAGAGGATAAAACGGGACCCTATTACTAAGACTTCGCTATCTGTCTGTCACCAGCTTGTATCGCATGAACTGTGATAGCTAGACAGTTGAAAATTTTACTGATGATGTACTTCTGTTGCCGCTATTTTAGTTGAACATTCACTTTATAATTAAATTAAAATAAAATAAATATTTACGTGGGCTTCCATACAACAAACGTGATTTTTTATCGATAATGGGACGGAACTTGTGTGCGCGAGTCCGATCTGCACTTCGCTGGTTATTTTATTCTTCATTTTTTTGATTGCAGGACTTAAATCCTCTTCCGGTAAGAGGAAGATTTACCCATAATAACCACGATAGATAAGTTTGGTGATCGTAGTAGATGGTATAAAGTCATTGCACAGAGGGCGTTGCTGATCCTTAGGAAGGTCTTTGTTACGTGTATATTCTGGAGACACTCTTGGGAGAGAAAATGGGTGATGACAAATTGTATTCAACTCAGCCGTCAGGCGGCGGCGTAGGAGTGTGTCGTGAAGAAAACATCACAATTCTACACCTTAAACTTAAATATTTGATGCATCATGCAACTAATCTAATGCTTTATATATAATTGACATTTACGACCAAATTCGTTCAGTAATTGCCAGCTCTGACGGGCCTATCAAATTATAACGACTGTAACAAATACTGTTGTTTGGAACTATCATGTTTTTTTTTTTGCAATTTTCTTTAATGTTTTCCTTAGTCTTCCTTCCTAATTGGATTGATTGTTAGGATCGAGATTGCTAAGCGTGGAGGGTCTTACTACCCTTGGCCTTGCTCTGAAAGGAGTAAAGACAAGAAATGTATTCCTAAGGAGGAATGACCAAGCGACCGGTCACAGAACGATAGCCAAATCGGTTTCATGGCTCAGGCTTTTTTCCACATTTCGTACGCTATTTCGCATCTTTTATTTGTGTGACTTTTGACATGCAAGCAAAGAGGAAGCAACATACTTAAAGATGGAGCGCTCCGATATCATAAGAAGTAGTAAATTAATTTACATTTTGTTTGCAAGTATACAATATGCAATAAAAACCCTGTCTGGTTCTTGTAGGAGCAACTCAGACCGTCAATATGAACAACTTTTCCTACGGGACCAAAGCTTCATACAAATTGCCCGGCCGGCCGAACACTTTTGTATGAAAATGACGATTTTTTTTCGAGTTTCAATCATTAGGCCCATAGAAAAAGTTGTTCATATTGACGGTCTGAGTTGCTCCTACAAGGATCGGACAGGGTTTTTGTTACATATTGTATAATTTACAATGCGTTGTACATGAGCGCTCTATCTACGTTTTCGCGCTACGCCCTTGTAATTGCGTAGATAATTATCAGCCGTTACAATTTATGGTCATTAGCATTTACATTCATTAAATAGACATCTATACTGCGGCAAAATTGAGATAGTAATGAGAAACATGAAGACTCGTTTTAAGGGGGTCCGTACCCAAAGGGTAAGAACGGGACCCTATTACTAAGACTTAGCTGTCCGTCTGTCTGTCTATCACCAGGCTGTGTGTGTGGCTGTGTGTATCTCATGAACCGTAATAGCTAGACAGTTACAATTTTCACAGATGATCTATTTCTGTTGCTACTATAACAACAAATCTAAAAAACAGAATAAAATAATTATAAAAACTTGAGAGGTGCCAAGGAACACCCGGATGGAACGAAGTAAAATATAAATAGGTCTAAATTACATTCAAACTCTTTTCTGCGTTCTAAAATCAAGTTACAACTTTTGGTCTCAATTTTTTCCGTCTAGCTCCCTTTCGCAACGCGCGATAAGGAACTTCTTTCCAATAAATATATAAGTGGGGCTCCCACACAGGAAGCGTGATTTTTTATAGATAATGAGTGGTACGGAACCCTTTGTGAGCGAGTTCAACTCGCACTTGGATGGTTATTTTAAATATTAAACAGTCAATTCTCTTTGTTGGACTGTAGTAAGTAAACGGCATTCGATTAGAGACGGCGACTCCTAATCCTAGGCTGATAAACTCTATTAGGTAAGTATATGTACATTTATTATTAGAAATTCCTAAACTTTTGATATATATCTAGTATTAAATCTATAAATTTTGTTCCATAATTACTTCATTTGGTTTTTGTGTTTAATTTTCCTCTGATTACATAGTGTACCTGGTATATTGTTAATGGAATTTTGATTGTACGTTTTCAATTTTCTCAAAACTAGTTTTCCTTTGTTTTTTTTTTTAGTGTCCGTCATTATGATGAATTTGTGTTGTGTATATCACAACACAAATTAAATTCATCACAATGATTACTTACGTAATTGAATAGTTAACAAGATTATCCCATTGAGAATGCCCTTGGTTGTGTTATTATATGAGTACCAGATGACAAAGTTATTAAGACCAACACATAAGTACAACATCACTATTAATAACTCCATTGTTTAAATAAATAAGATTTTTTTTAAACCACCAAACATAGTTTTTAATTTATTTACTTTAATCCGGGTCGCAAAATTCGCGCTTTAATCCATTATTTTCCAACAAGTCAAATCAGATACTTTTATATAAACGTCAAAACAAACATTTTCTATGTTCATGCAGATGGGCTGATGACGTCATAGTTTCTTGGAGTCAAATAGCGATCTTATTATTAGTCTTTCTGCAATAATAAATGTAAAATCACGTTAAAATCGATATGTTCAAAGGCAAGTGACATTATTTTGCGACGTTTGATTTTCTTATCAGTACAAAATAATTATCTTGACCCAAGACAATACCCAATTCTCTTACGCGTATATAATACACCTTCTGGCAATGGAATGTCTTAAAATTATACTCGTATATTCGAAAATCGTATATTTATCACTCTTATTATCGGCTCAAGCGGCAAATTGAGATAAACTTAGTTCACAATTTTTTTTAAAGTTTCCTTTTATAACCAACATAACCATTTAGTATCACCTTTTTGCAGTAACAGTAGAGTATGATTAGTTCAGATTTGCCGCAATGCTAATCCGCCGGCTGCGGTCTCGCGGTCTGCGAACGATTCGGAACGAGGATTTCTCGGCAAATTGAATATGAACTTTCGATTGTGGTGAAATTCAGTGGGCATTGACGCCCGATAGAAAGCTGGCAAAACTCTTTCACTTGATACAAGGAGTGAAGAGACCAAAATAATTTGTTATGCCCATATAAGTACAATTATAATATATTTACAATATTTTCCTACTGATATTAAAACGCAATAATAACAATATCCTGTTATTATGAAATCCCAAAATTAGAAAAATGGTAGGTATTATTGTACTAACTTATTTTTCCTTTATTTTATTTACCATGCATGCACTTCCAAAATTAGTTCTTGGTCAGTTCGTCTGACTACTCAGTTAACTATGATAATAATGATTCTGAAATATACATAACTTCTTTTGTCTTAACCCTAAAACTTTGGCTTTGTCATTCCGCAGCATATCAATACTCTCAGTTGGAAATGGGAGTCATAAATTGTCATAGAGTTACGAGCTTTTATCACCTGTGACTGTGAGCAATACAAGAATCGTAAAATGCAATCTTATCAGTTGTTTTAGTGTTCAAACTGAGAGTGGCGTAAATTTTCTTAACCGTTACGCCTTGGAGGTTAGTACTGGAGGGTATAAGTAGTTAAAGTGGCTAAATTATGATGTTAGGGGAGATGACAGGAAGACCTATACAAAGCTTAGGTATTCAGTCTTGAAACTTGCAAAATATAACGTGCTAAAAATATCTTATTCTACATCATGTGGAGTCGCCACATCATAGTAATGTTAAGGATTCCATTACTATGATGTGGCGACTCCACATAGTAAGTAAGATAGAAAGAAGGAAATCATTTATTTGTAGTTCGCCGATACACTTCTTTCCAACAACTCAAATCAGATACTTTTTTCTAAACGTCAAAACATACATTTTCTATGAGATTTGTATGAAATACAGGCTGACGACGTCATAATTTCTTGGAGTCAAATAGCGCTCTTAATATATATTAGCTTTTCTGCAATAATCAATCTAATATCACGTTGATAATGGATACGATCAATGACAAGGACATTATTTTGTGACGTTTTATTTTTTTAACAATACCAAATATTATATTTTTGTTCCAGGAAAGTATACAATTGCTCATTACGAGTCTCTTTATTTCTTCTGTTTTTTTTAGTTCACCTGATGTTTGATGACGTTTTTCATACTATTTCATGTGACCAGCACCATCAGGTGAGTTGTATCGTATGCCTTTTTGATTACTTCATTATCATCCTAGCGCATTCCTGGTTGCATCCTCAGCGCTAACGCTTCAGAGCCCGAGGTCCGCTACCTAACCTGCGGCCTTAGTATGATATTTTATCTGAGATCTCTTTACGTATCTTCCCTCTGTAACGACAAGATAAAATTCATGAATAGACACGTAGTAAAATGAGTCGTCACACGCAGGCAGGTTTAAAACAGTGTTTCTAATGTCTGCTAAGAAAATATAATAATTTTAAATTAAAACAGGCGTTTTGTAAAACAATCACCATAGATAAAAAAATAATATAAGTATGTAATCATTCCTAGAAAAAATATTGCAAACAATAAGTATTTAAAATTATTAAAATGAAATGTTATATAAATGAATGTGCAACGGAACGTTTCAACTCATGTCGTACAACCAACATAAAGGAAAATACCGCCGCCTAGTACGTATGCATTCACCGCCGCCGGAGTGGTTCTTGGATTCATCAAAAGATGGCGCTATAGTTTCGTAATTAAATATATTTTTAAGTTTGTAAACTTCAATAATACATTGTTTAAAGATGTCTGCCTACATTTAAATATGTAAATATACATTTAATATTAGTTCAATGGAATAACTGTTTAAAATACGATAAAAAATGGTTTAATTGAGTCTTATGTGGGTTTAGCAAATCGGCGACAAATTTACATGATTTCACGTTGCCAACCGTCGATATGTCTACTTTGACCTGTCAAAACCATGTTCGCACGGGAGTTAGGTATGAGATAAAATACGTTTTACGAATGAAAGTTATTTTGTCGCTCAATTTTGTCTATGTTTGTTGCGGTAAATTACGCGAAATGCGACAATTTTGAAGGATAAAATTTGTCGCCCTAATCATACTTGCCTCGCTGGTTAAAGGTGATTTGACGAGGTTACTGTTTTTTTTAGACAGAGCCAATGCCATCTGACCTCCGCAACTCAAAGGGTAGACCAGAACTAATCTTTGCAAACGTTAGATGGCGTTTAAGACCCACAATTTAAACATGTCTTTCGAATCACGGTATCATGTTTTTTCGGATAATCAGTTGATTTAAGCCTGCAATATCCTAACCAGACTGGAAACAACTTTTCACGCAGTATGTTTCCCAGTGGGATTCAAATCCACAACCGATCACAAGGCGAATGCTTTAACCACCGGACCACAGAGGCAGTCACTTGTTTGACTATTTATTTTGCAAAGTAAATACATGCATATCACCTTTACCATATGTCACACGTTTTGAAGCAATAAGTAGTACTTTCTACGTGGAATGGTGAGTGTTAGGTACTTCTTGTTGACAGATGCTGATTGGCATCTGTAGGAAATGTAATATTATTTAAATTACATATTACAGTTGTGAAACTATTGACGCGTAGTAGATATCTTGTGTTCAAAATGGTAATTAACTACATACTTCGTAAATCTGTAGGTACTTAATGCTTTAGTAGTACTTAATGCTTGACCTCCCTATACGACACGACATAATATTAACTTCTTATTTTTTTTTACTTTTCTTAACGTTCTGACGTAGAGAGAAACATAGTAAAAGAATATAAGACTATGCAGAGATGTAAAAAAGACAGCTTTTAGGTCGGTCAACTTTTTTTTACTTTCCTTGATTGATTATTCCATGAAAGATCTATTTTCCAACCGTTTATTATTATTTAGGGCTTTGAATCAGTGTATATAATCTTCTAATCAAAAAGATAATAAATTGCAGTACTTCGTAATTCGGTCGAATCTATATTTTAATTACAACCTTTCACCCGGTCACAGTTGGAAATCGATCATTCCTCGATTGTACAGTACTTTTAATTACTTTTTTTCTCTCGATCAATTTCTCTACATTTTATAAAAAAAGCGTGGCGGAAATGTTGAGTAAAATTTATTTAAGGTGCTAAGGTATTTGTTGATAGAAGTGCTATGCCAAAGATAATTTAAGTACTAAGCTATGCTGTTTCGATAGTTTATATAGAAATTATGACGTAAGAAAATAGAATAAATAAAACTTCTATTTTGGTTCGGATTATTTAATCCGAGCCGAGATCCTTACTCAGCTACTATAAGTACTAGAAAGCTGTAATTTTGCACGATTATGTATATTAATTAGGTGGGAAGAACGGTAAAATAAAATATAAAAAAAAGATTTTTTTTAAAGTAGCTCCCGTACAAGTAAAGTGAAAAGTCATTTTTTTTCTCGACTAACCAATCATGTTGAGTATCGTTGAATAGGTCTTTTAAAAATATTGTGAGTTTACTAACAATGTTTTTCGATTTTGGGATCCGTTTCTGAAATATTTGATTTTAAAGTGAAAAAATTTGATAGAGTCAAGTGACTCCCCCTCTATCTGCTAAACAGTTATAATGCTGCTAATTTTAAGAAATTAATTTATTTGCTATTATGCTAAATGCAAACCCTAGTTAGTTATATCGTTATTGTATCTAAAAAAAAAGGAACAGATCTACTTACCTTTCTCGGTAAAGCTCTACTCGTTAGTGAAAACCACATCAATCGACACATAGTTTCATTTTTTATTGCATACAAAGACAGATTTATACGACTACGTTTTATACTCGTATTAAGAGCAGTATGTAATTGAAATTGCATCAACTTAATCTTTGAACAGATCTACAACGTTTCTCACGGAGTCCTTATTGCCTAACAAATAGAGCAATAGTTGAGCTAACAAGACATAATAGGGTCTATTAGTTAGGAACATAGGAAGTTACACAATCCTTGTCAATTTAGGAGTCTTATCGTTGATGGTATATTTCTAATTAGTGTACTTAGTAGTTAACAGAGTCGGCCTTAGCCCGCAAACAGTTATCTCTTTATTGTACAAAAATAAGAATAATATACGAACAGACTTACTCACCTTTCTGCGTAAAGCAATACTCGTTAGTGAAAACTACATTAATAGACCTAGTAGTTTCATTGTTTATCGTGAACCGACAGGTAGATAGACTTACACGAGTAAGTTTTATAATAAGTGCATTTGTAATTGATTGCATCAACTTAATCTTTGGACAGATCTATGCAACGTTTCTCAGAGAGTCTTATTATTGCTTAACAAATTGAGGAATAGTTGAGCTAACCATACATAATAAGGTCTATTAGTTAGGAACATAGGAATTTACACATTTCTTGTCGACTAAGCAGTTCATTTGTTGATTTTTCAACTCTAATTAGCCTCTCATCTGTGAGCAGACCGGAATTCGGTCGACATGCATTGTTTTACTATTGTGTCTGGTGTTTTGCACAGACAAAAAGTTAGTGTACTTGGTGTGACCCCAGCCCTCAATCTGTGCGCTGTGGTGACAAACAGAGGGAGGGTTCTTTACCTCTTTAATATGGAATTTTTTGCTTGAATACTGTGCTCGCATAGAGCCCTCTCTGGTACACCAATAGGTGATGCTTCAACTTTCCTGTGTCCATGTCAAAGTATAGGTATATTTTGTTACTTATTTGATTCAAAATTTTTTACACGAATTCCTGAAATAATTTGCGAAATTTCCCCGATTACCTAATAGATAGGGCTAACACAAAATAGGCTTTTTTAGTTAGGAACATAGGAAGTTAAATAAGTCTGTCAACTTAGCAGTACATTCGTTGATTGATGATTGTCGTGCAACTCATTCTAGTTAGAACTAGTGTACCTAGTAGTCGAGTCTGGTACTTAAATATCTTCAATTTCCTTCATCTTATTTGTCAAACGAGTAACTTACACAGATGGGTTAAAATAAAGAACTTGAAGTATACTTATCCATGTACATATTAAGTTAAAACGCATCAAAAGCTCTTCAAATTGATCTGTAAATTTCTCACGAAGTCCTTATTACCTAATAAATGAGCTAACAAGACATAATAGGGCCTATTAGTTAGGAACATAGGAAGTTACACAAGCCTGTCGACTTGGCAGTTCATTCGTTGATGGCGCAGCTCTAATTAGACGCGTATTGTCAGATTCGTCAGATTCATCACGGCAGGACACCTGAATGGCCGCATTGAGCTCGTTTTAATCACATCAGCTATTATGCTGTCTCCATAGATAATAGACTCCTAAAAATCCTTGCCCAAACGCAATAGAGACGCGAGCAATGATGTTATAGTTTATTAAGATGTTGTATATATGTATTAAAATTTAATAATTGTATCTAAAACATAAGCAACGTCTAGCTAGAAGTAGATCAAACAGGACCCAAGGATCAATTTTTGTAAGTACATTATATGTATAAGAATTGTTATTCTCAGTAAGTGAAATGTAGTATTTTTTTATGAGAATAAATAAAGATCTTAAACCACCAAACTAATATGGAAGATAATTATCGGGTCTTCTGTACAAATTAAACAACTGTCTGGACATAAAGTACTGAATAGAAGACTTTTTGTAAGTATGCCTATGTTTTTACAATAAAACGTGTCCAATTTGAAAACAAAGCAACATCGACATATTATAGAGTTCATACTATTTTCAGCACCCGCGCTCCGCATAATCAAGTTCTTTCGTGAATGCACTGATTTTGAAGTCGTCATAAAGGGTCTAACAATGTACTGAAACGATTTTAAGGATTGATTTAGTCCATGACATTGAACAACTTTCCCCATGGAACATACATCGAAATGTGAAAAATAATTTTTGGCCTCCCATACAAGTTGACCGATCATCTGATCCGAGTTTGTATGGAGATCCGAGTTTGTATTTTTCTTATTTCGATATATGTTCCTTGGGGAAAGTTGTTCAGTATCATAGACTGAATCTACCCTTAAAACAGTTTCAGTTTATTTTCTTAGACGTTATATAATAGCCGCGGGTGCTACATCTACAGTTTTCTATATTAAACTATGAAAGACATTGTTAATTGAATTCGAGAGTCCTATTCAAATACGGCCATTGTTTCTCTTGTTTGAAAATGGAACTCCTTTCATGATGATGGGAGCAGACATTGTCATGGGAACGCATGTATAGGAACTGTCAAGTCGACAGACACGAGATGAGTGGCAGGCAGCAGCGTAGTCGTGCTACGTTTAGTATTAATAACCGGCTAAAGGCGAGTCGGATGCGCGCACAAAGGGTTCCATACCATTATCTATAAAAAAATCACTGTTGTATGGGAGCTCCACTTAAATATTTATTTTATTCTGTTTTACGTATTTGTTGTTAAAGCGGCAACAGAAATACATTACCTGTGAAAATTTTAACTGTCTAGATATCACCGTTCATGAGATACAGCCTAGTGATAGATAGATGGATAGATGGACAGCAGAGTTTTAGTAATAGGTAGGTACCAAAGGGTAATTTTTACCCTTTGGGTTCGGTACCCTAAAAAAATATGTCTTACTTTCTACTTAAACCTAGTGTTTATTCCATTGTCGGAGCTGGACACGTCACTCGAATGCCCAACGATCGCTGGGTAAACATAGTATCGAGTGAAAACCCATTGGCAGACGAAGACTTGGCCACCCAAGAAGAAGGTGGTACGAAGAGCTAACCTGTTATGACAGTTAGTGGAGGTCAACAGCAAGGGTTCGAAAGAAATAGACATTTACCTAGCATTGGGATGAAATGGCTTGTTAAGATTAAAAAAATAAATTATTTTTCAATTTAGAAACTATTCATAGTAACCAGATCACGAGAATGTTGCAATTAGTATGCGGCGAGTGCATACATTATTCCTAGTCGTGTTGTGTTGATTAAATAGTCACTACATGCTTTGAAAAATTATCAGTCGATTGATAAAAGCCATGGAATTTCATCCCCTTTTTGTGCTGGATCATTGTGTCATGTCATCTAACATTGACTGACATTGTATGTTGTTTGAAGAATGGGGAGACCTAATTTTCAATAAGTCAATTCAATAAAGGTAAAAGTACCTGTAAGTACGAGTATAGTATTTGATGACCTTCGTAGCGTATTGATTACCACGCTCGTCCGTCAACTAGAGGTCCTGGGTTCGGTTCCCAGGGTGGTAAATACTTGTAAAACATTTACAGTTTATTGGGTGTGTTTTGTATGCTTGAATCGTGGGTCCGATGGACAAAATCACAGAGATGTCTCTGAGATTCAAGGTTAGAGTTGGGACTCGTTTGACAGCATGGCACAGCACTTTTCCATGCTGTTATCCTTTTCTATCGCTCAGAACCGTCATTCGCTAGGGCTAGAGAGAGAGAGAGGCGAGAGAAAAGTGCTATTCCGTGCTCAGAGCGGGCCGTTGAGTGTTGTCCATTTAGATATTTAAAAAGTCGTTGAAACGATGAAGGGTAAAGTGTTAATCATCGTGGGGTTAAACCGTTACAATGGTGACGAAGACTAGAGTCATCTAAATTATGTGGTATGCGGTCTATATTACCCTGTCGTTTATCACCATTCATCTTATCGTAAAAGCGTTTTATCTTTTGTCCCGTACTAAAGTTTCTCGAAACCGCAAGTTTTCTTTCGTGAGTTGAGTGTGTGCTAATGGTCTGGCAAATGGACAGTCGTCATCAGCAGTCTTAGGGAGATTAACTGTCGTGAGCACGCGTCCGCGATAACGTCGAAAGTGCTCGGCCGGCCTACAGCGGCGTGGGAATACTGTTTAATGGCCGCAGATGTGGGGCTGGTGGAAATGTTTAGAAGTGTCACTCACGAAAAATATTACAGATGATTAGGTAAATGAAGTGGCAGTGAGCGGAGTACAGCAGCAAAAATTTTCAGCTCCTGCAGTCACTGCAGGAGCTGAAAATTTTTCTTAAATGGCGACCACGCATTGGAAAGTGCAGCGTAGGTCACCGAACTGTTACAGGGTCAAAGGACCTGAATAAGGCGCAGGTTAACACTGGATGCAGACTGCGACTGAAGAGGACTTTGTTCAGCAGAACAGAACACTTCCACTTGCTGAAATGAGGAAGATGACGATAACGACAATACGGATGTGAAGGAACAAAAATTTTGGCTCATTAGATAGATTATCAAAAAGTAGAACTTATTCGTATTTTTTCTTTTCTCTCATAAGCTAATAATGACGAAAATACGGGACATTTAAATTTCGCGTGACGTCACCATTAGCTACGATTTTTAACCATAGGTTAATGTAAATCACACTCACTCCGAAACTTCGAAGCGCTGTATGTTTGTGATTTTTTCTATTTTGATAAACGAAATAATATGGGTCATTTATTTTTGGATTATCTAGATGACGGACTAAATAAAATAATATATTATTTATCCAGTCCACATCCCTATTATTCATTAAATCCTTTTTCGTCAACATCAATATACCTTTTTGTATTACGTCTTGCGCTCTCAAGGTGTGGACTGGAGAATGTACTTACAGGAGCTCAAAGAGCATTTAGCAGTTGAGAAAAGAGTACAAATAGGTTTCTCGCCAATCGCCAAGTTTTTGACCGATTTGTAGGACCTACTAAAAGAATAAATTTATCGCAGGTTCAGTGGAAGATATCCTTATGGGATAAGACCGCCATTGTATATTTGCTCTTTCGAATTATTTGTACTTTATTTGGTTCTTTGGTACAATAAAGTTATTACATACAAACAATAAATTATGTGTTTTGTCAATAAACTCGTTAGAAAGACAAAAGTAACTTAATCACATTTAATATTGACTTTCAAACTTAAAGGCCAAACTTCAACATTGACGGTATCGTCAGTTTTGATAAAACAAACCACGATTCGTTAAGATATTTAGAAAATAAAGCTGCCGTGCCGTCCCGACATAGATTTATGAAAGAGGGTGCAAATTCCCAAGAAAATGTTTGGTCACGTCTTTCTTATCTTCGATCTGTGGTCGATGGAGTCGTCAGTTTTGTTGTAAGTCAAATTGGTAAGGGCTAAGCTTAAAGCGAAATGTTAAATAACTGTACATTTTTTGTAATTTAAACTACTTAAATTTTTACTTGTTTTTTAAAGCAATTGTTGATAATTAGTTGTTTAAAAAACGATGCTTACAGTTCATTTAGAATTTTCAACAGCCTATATGTTTGTCCAAATAAACTAGTTGTTAGTACAAAACGAGATGATATGAAGAAAAAAACAACATCGCATAGGTAGTTTCCTAGAGGTTTCCATTCTGGAATTATACGTGCCCAACGACCATCCTCTCTTCTGAGTGTACAGACCGTCTCCATTTGTAGGAGCTCCTAGTAGGTAGGTAGCCGCGCACTAGCTGGGACAGTTGGAGCTCCTACATGAAGAGGTCATGAAGAGGTAGGTAAGGTACGTAGTGGAGAGCAGAGAGTTATTTTATTCATTATAACTTTACAATACTGATAAATATAAATTTACAATACTGATAGAGATTTAATCAGCTCGAGAGATGGTAATGGAATGAAGCAGAATGATGAGGAAAAAATCTTAAAATTTAAAAATAGAATTTGAAAATGAAATTATTTTTTAAAAAACGGAAAAGGGAGTAAACTGTAACATGAAGGATGAGGTTTATTGTAACATCGTTACACACTTAAACTGGTGACTGCAACTGCGAAATCAGTGACTCCATGTGCCTCCGATGATGTTATTTCGAATTTAGTCTATGAGGGATATTCCCAACACACGAGTAGCTCGCTCTCTTTGTGATTCTCAACAAACTTAGTCAGTTGCCAACTTCTACTAAGCTGTACATAAAATTTTATGCATGCATTGAGGAAGTGACTGACGCACGTGATGCAACGGACAGTCAAAATAAACATGGTTTTATTACAAAGTTATCGTTTGATTGCGCTAGTATTAATTACATGTTTGGAAGGAAAGTGTGCTTGCGTATATGATTATAGCATAATATTTATATCAGAATGTGCCACAAAAGTGTACGTAGCTACATTTGAGATTTATATTGCATTGCACTGCAATAAGAGAATTAGTCATACTTACATCATATTTGGTACGGGACGGATAAATATACGTAAACTACAAGTAAGACAAAAATACCACTTTTAGAGGAGTGCTGATATCCTACTAATACTAGTCGAAGTTTATTTGAAATAATAACTGAAAAAGTGTGAGTCGAATTCGCGAACGAAGAGTTCCGTGTAATTATCAATAAAAAATCACGTTTTGTTTTGAAGCCTCACTTAAATATTTATTTTATTCTGTTTTTCTGATTTATCGTCTTTGAAAATTTCAACTGCCTAAGTATCACGGTTCATGTGATACAGCCTGGTGACAGTGAGTTAGACGGACGGACAGCGGAGTCTTATAGTGTCCCGTTTTTGCCCTTTAGGTACGAAACCCTAAAAGCTACACTGGAACCATTTCGACTCGCAAAGAAAAAGAAAGAGGTCGGCGTTGAACTAGCGGCATCTTCTATTGACATGTTTCCTCGAGATTTTCATCTGTAGCCAATTTTTAAGTGAAAGTTAAAGATTTTTCTGCAAGCTTCAGGAATTTCCTCGCTAGCCGAAAGCTCGACGTAGAGAAGTAGAGTTCAACACACTACCCTACTACAAACAAAAATGAATTGATAGAGCTTTCATTTCGAAATAAATAGATAGTTATTTAGATAAATATTTACTAGATAAGAATTATTGAGATTTTCATTTGTTTCCTCATCGGAGGACATGCGATAGAAGAGAATCAGATGGAACATTCGACATTTTTAGGGCTCCGTAGTCAAATGGCAAAAAACGGAACCCTTATGGATTCGTCATGTCTGTATGTCTGTCCTTTCGTATGTCACAGCCACTTTTTTCCGAAACTATAAGAACTATACTGTTGAAACTTGGTAAGTAGATGTATTCTGTGAACCGCATTAAGATTTTCACACAAAAATAGAAAAATAAAAACAATAAATTTTGGGGGTTCCCCATAGGTACTTTAACTGAAACTCAATTTTTTTTCATCAAACCCTTACATGTAGGGTATCAATGGATAGACATTGACGGAAGATATTGACGGTTTCTAATATCATTTTTTTCTAAACTGAATAGTTTGCGCTAGAGACACTTCCAAAGTGGTAAAATGTGTGTCCCTCCCCCCCCTGTAACTTTTAAAATAAGAGAATGAAAAAACTAAAAAAATATATATGATGTACATTACCATGCAAAATTCCACCGAAAATTGGTTTGAACGAGATCTAGTTAGTATTTTTTTTATACGTATATTAAAACATCGATCAAAGTTACCACGAACTACAAGAACTTTTATATTATGTTACTTGCTGCTACGGAACCCTTCATGGGCGAGTCCGACTCGCACTTGGCCGCTTTTTTTCCTCTCAGATCCGCATGGAAGATCGCTTCTTATCTATAATATTTAAGAAGTACCTGATGCAACTGCGCCGGTCAGTCGGGCTCCTATTGACGTAATTATTTATCTGTAACCAATCATTTTTGATTTCACTTCTGGTAACATAGGATAGCAATATTTTGTCACGTAATAATTTTTAAAAGGCAACACTCATACTAAATTGGAGATTAATTAGAAAGGTTAAAGATTGTTTTGTCTATAGGTAGGAAATTATTGTTCGATGGACTTTATCTGCCATACTCCTAGAATTTGCAATATATGTTATAAATAAATAGAAAAGGACAAATTGCGCAAATGGAAAGTTTTAAACTTCTGTTATGTGTGTTATGGGATAAAACTTAACATACTATGAATTTACTCGTATCATGTTAGTTTAAAATGTTGGTGTTTAATCATTGTCCATATTTACAAATTTTAAATAAAGAAAAATTACTAACAAAACAGAGACTCCAACGTGTCGCCGCCAGGTAGAGTACCCAATAAAAATTCTTTGTGTGAAGAAACCCTTGAAAAGCCCATCACCCATAATATCGCAGAGACAGTCATAAAATATTTTTCTTTGGTCTGTCATCGCCTCTACAAATAATACTCTAAATGTTGGTAGGTATAATAACAAATATAGTACTACTATCCTAAACCGCAGCTCCCATTCGTCCTATAGAAATGTTAATACGGAATAATAAGGAAATTAATGTACAATATTAAATTTCCTTCCTCGACAATAATTCCGATTTGTGAACCATTTCGCATTCAGTTATATGTTTCAGATTACATCAAAAGACAAATTAACTCTAGCGCGAAGCACTGGCTGAATGGAAAGGGCCGTTCATACTATGCTGTATGTAATAGAACACATAAATATCTAACGGGGTAGACGAAGCTTGGGCCGGGAGACTCAAATGCTATATTTAACGTGTTGGTATACAGGCGTGGACATGGATCGTCCACACGCTTAGGAGAGATCCCACTCACATTCCAAGGCAGGCAATGGAATGGACTCTTCAGGGAAAGAGGAAGCGTGGTCGACCAAAGCAGACCTGGCGACGGTCGGTAGCAGCGGAAATGAAAACAATCGGGCTATCTTGGCCTGAAGTAAAGCGCGTTGCTAAAGACAGAACGAGATGGAGAAGTACTGTAGCGGCCCTCTGCCCCACCCAGGGGATATAGGACAATAAGTCAAGAAAGTCATATAGGCGTAAAAATGGGAGAAAAAGGAGGCAGCTCGAAAACTGACTGCCTCCGTGGTCCATTGGTGAAGGCTTTCGCCTTGTGATCCGGAGGTCGGGGGTTCGTATCCCACTGGGAAGCATAATTTCATCACTAAGGTTAGGTAACGGACCCGGCGCTTTGAAGCGTTACCACTGCGGATGCATTTATCTTTGAAAAATCACGTTTTTTGGATGTGACTTAAGACGAAGTGGTAGCTAAAGTGGCGCCCTCATTTGAAATAAATTGTTTAAAACTAAATATGGTAATAATTAAAAATTTGACGTGTATAACTGTCTAGAAAGACCTTTAAACTATTTTATGAATAACCTTTGAAAGTAATATTGGTAGTCCGTCTTGTTTTAAAACTGTTTTTCGAAAACTGTTTGGCGAAAAACAGTTTTAAAACTAGACGGACTATTAGTAATAATTTCAAAGGTTATTCATAAAATAGTTTAAAGGTCTTTCTAGACATTTATACAAATCAAATTTTTTATTATCACCATATTTCGTTTTAAACAATTTATCTCAAATGAGGGCGCCACTTTAGCTACCACTTCGTCTTAAATATTTTATTCCGTTTTTAGTATCTGTTATTATAGCGGCAAAATAAATACATTATCAGTGAAATTCAACTGTCTAGCTATTACGGTTCATTAGATACAGCCTGGTGAGGTGACAGACAGGCAGACAGACGGACAGACTAAGAGTGGAGTCTAAGTAATAAGGTCCTGATTTTACCATTTGGGTACGGAACCCTAAAAAGGAATCAAAATAGTAATGGGTCGATCTGCGCGGGAGAGAAGCAGCTAGTACTTTCAGGTTTTTTACTTTTCTTCCAGACCAGCATGGAAGGTACTTATACTTAACAGTTCCTTGAAAGCGGAGTTAAAGTTCACCATTTTCAGTTATTTGTAAAAGCGATTCTGTCTCGACAACCATCAGAGAGTCTGCTCGAAATATACGACTTCGAGCTAAACAACTTTGATTTTGCGTCCTCTTTCCAAGTTTTTGTTCTATGCCAATGGATTATGGTTAAAAATCGTATGTAGCGGATGCAAATGGTTTCTTAGCCGAGTGTTGTAATGGGCTGATGTTGAAACAGGGAAGCGCTGATTGTTTGACGTTTGCCGCCCAGGAGACATCAGATGGTCAGCCAACTATAGTAGACGTTTCTGGATCACTATTTAAGGGGATACATGAATCTTTCGAGGTCCAGTGCTGCCCCCTTTTGAAATAAATTATTTGAAAGGAAACGGAGATATCATTTAAAATTCTGCTTGAACATGCCCTAGATAACTCTTCAAACTATTTTGTGAACTACTGTTTACATTTTAAGGTGAGAACGTGCAGCTTTTTTTCGCCCATTAGCTAAAAGTGGCCTTTTTTCACTAATGTGCGAAGTAAAGCTTATATAAATAAAACATTAACTACTATAATCTAGACCTCAACACATTGCTGGCTTATTTTACGATAATTATCAACCAATCTGAATAAAATAATTAACTATAAGTACTATTTATAACTCATTACGATGTTACCCGACGAAGTTCAGTGTCTCGCTCCTAACATCATAATTCCGAGATTGGCCTTTATCACGAGACATCGCGTTACTCCCACGGCTTTAATGCTTCTATAATGTCGATAATAAAACTTCCCGAGGTAGTTCCTGATCGGAAGGATCATAATGACTCATCGGGATCCCGTTAGGTGACTGGCTGGTTATTGTCAGCTGATATCCGAACTGTTTACTGAAGAACCTGTTTTTATTTTTACCTTTAACCCATCTGTTGACACTGGCCATATGTGGTATGCGGTTGTTTCACCCCACCAGCTGTTCTCCCCATTGTCATATAAAAACCCTTTTTGAAATTGACAATTCCACCCTATTTTTCTTTTTGTACTTTAGCGGTTCACATATTTTATACTGGACCACTTTATAAATTACACCCACATAAAAATCACATATTGTAAATTTTTTAAATGTTGTTACCATTAACGATACGCCCCATGGAAAGAATGAATGAAATACAAAAATATGTAAGGCTATTCGCTCTATAGTGGCAAACTGCAAATTCAAGAAGGATTCTTGTACTATTGGGTTCATGGAACGAACAGTTCGTGGGGCGAAACGGCCAACTGGGCCATACGGGTAGGCATATGTCACGGAGGGACCAGGTGCTGAAAAAAAAGTAAGGAGCGGAAGCGATGGCGCATGCGCGGTTGGAGCGTGCGCGGGCGGAGGGTGCACCATCGACTTAAGCGAGGGTACTAGCTGGCGCGCGCCCAGTCAGCTGACAACCGCCGTTGCGTTCACATCAGCCTACTCCGACTTGACGCGAATCGCGCAGTGCTCATCTCGAGTGTTATTGTCCTCTAAGAAGAAAAAATCGAAATGGCCACCTACGCCCAGTTCAAGCATGTCGAGCTCTACAAAATCGGCCACGGAAAAAACAGGTGAGATTTTAGTGGTGCGGATGCTGCGTTGCAGGATCTAACGCCGCTTTGTTTTGGGAAAGGTCAAGGGTTGCGTTACGGGGATTTTTCTTTTCACAAATTTTAACTTTGTTAGGTATTTAATTGTTTATTTTTTTTATTTCTTATAATTGGCATTTTGGAATTTTAAGTTTTAGTAAAATTATAGTTCTTATACCGGGGTTCTTAAAAGCGATGAATCTAAAAATATAAAATTTATGACATGTAAGGGAATTTTTTAAAAGTTAAGTACTTTATTTTAATTGCAAGTTCAGTCAATGAAAAATTTACATGAAAATACATTTTACACCTTTTCTTCATATAAACCAGACCACACCATCATTATTTGACATGTCAAACATTCCTTTTTCAAGTTTCAGTAAACTTCATTATCATCACATACAAAAAGTTGTTTAAAATAAATAATTTATTGACAAAATACAATATTGCAAATGAAATACTGTTCATCTAATAAGTAAATCATTATTTTACTTTTTTCATAAT
Organism: Acrobasis suavella; assembly: GCA_943193695.1. Classification (NCBI taxonomy): domain Eukaryota; kingdom Metazoa; phylum Arthropoda; class Insecta; order Lepidoptera; family Pyralidae; genus Acrobasis; species Acrobasis suavella. The sequence continues at coordinate 42,098,463 of OW971928.1, forward strand.
GCTCCATTGTTCCGTGACTGTTAACTGAATTAAAATACCTTCTGATAGATGCACTAAGCATATAACATATTTTATTAATTAATTTAAATAACAATTACCGCCAGTCAGTGAAAATCAGTTAGTCATACAATAAATATGATTTATTGCAAGATTCATGTATTAAATGTGTTATTTCAGCCCATTAGCTCTGCAAAAGCTTATATAGAGACTGGCAATTATCTATCTACCTTATTGCTTTTATGCGAAAAATAAATATTTTGCAACACACCGTGCAGTAGCAAACTCCATAAATATTAATGTCGAATTATATAGCTCCGCGATTTTTGTGCGTTTCATTTCTATCACTGATCCGCACGGCATATCCAATAATATAATGTTAAGTAATTTTTAATCAGCTGCAATATGTTATTTTTTTGAATACATATAGCTAAGGTCAAAGAATTAAACAGATTGAATAGTTATTCATGATTAATTCTGGGTATTGATATTTCTGGAAGACTATCTGAAAGAAAATAAATTGTCTTACACAAATACTGAAAATCCTTTTTATAAATTAACAAATTTATCGATACCGAAGAATTTAAGCAATTTTTATCTTTATTTATCTAGAAGCCAACAATAAAGCTTCCTTTCAAAGAAATCGATATATTATTTGGCATTTTCCATACACAAAAATCCGAAGATGTATTTCAATAATATTAACAAGAATATTTTATGTATATAATATGGTTGCCATAAACTCAGTTCTAAAAATTGCGGGCAAGTTTCGACAAAAATGTCATGTAACGTACGTATTTAGAATTATTCCGATTATTTCATACATTTCTACACATAATTGTTACAACTAGAATTAAAGTACTGTTGTGGGGTAAAACTAGTTGCCATTAACATCATTTAAATTATAATAAACTCGTTTTATGTGAAACGAAATAAAAAGATTTCAATATGCTTGCACTCTACATTTAGGAGTTTCCACTAGGAATCAAAAATTAATTCCATTTTTTTTAATTGATAAAGAAAAACAATTTTTATTTGTGAAGTTAAGTTTAAAATCAAACGTCACTTTATTAATTATATTCATATTGGTAACTTTTTTGTAACTTAAGTTTTTTATGTTCATGATTTCAAGAAAATTACGCTGTCACGTTTTGTAAATTTTAACTAAAAATAAAAAATGATAGATATTTATCGTTAAAAACTAAACTAGCCAATTTTTAAGTGAAAATTAAAGATTTTTCTGGAAGCTTCAGGAATTTTCTGACTCGCCGAAAGCTCGACGGCTAAAAGCCCGCGTGACATACGCATTATCGATGTAGAGAAGTACAGTTCAACGCACTACCCTCAAACAAAACCTTTTCTCGAATCAGAGCACTATCGAAATTTTTATTTTTTATGTTTTGCATATTGGGTCAGTCAGATAAGACTTTATGGACTATCTAATTAATTTGTATGCAAATTTATGTATATACTTATGTTTTCGTATAAAATTAATTTATTATTATAGTTTTTTAGATTCATTGCTCTTGCAAACCCTGGTACATACAGAACTATATTTTTACTGAAGTAATTTTTTTATAAATCTAAATATATCTAAATCTAAATAACTACCTTTTTATTTCGAATTGTAAGTTCTATTAATTCATTTTTGGTTGCGGGTAGTGCGTTGAACTCTACTTCTCTACATCGATTATGCGGACGTCACGCCGGTTTTTTAGCCGTTGTGCTTTCGGCAAGTGAGGTAATTCCTGAAGCTTCCAGAAAAATCTTTAACTTTCACTTTATAATTGGCTAGTTTAGTTTTTCTTAACAATAAAAATCAGTTTTATGTTTAGTTTAAATTTGACAAGCAAATTTCAAGAAAATACACGGTCACACCGTGTAATTTCTTGAAATCTTGAACATAAAAAACTCAAGTTACCAAAATAAATACTTTACTTCACAAATAAAAATTATTTTCTGTCAATAAAAAAAATTACATTATTTTTTGATTTCTGGTAGAAACTACCAAATGTAGAGTACAAAAATATTGAAATCTTGTTATTTCATTTCGCATCACAGTACACAACTAGTTTTTATAGTGGAATACATGGTAAATATAATTTAAATGATGTCCATGGCAACATTCCATATCCATGGCATTTTTCCCCCACAACAATAGCTTTTATTTTAGTTGTAACATTACACAATTCTATGTAGAAATATATAAAATAATCGGAATAATTTAAATATGTCCGTAACATGACATTTTTGTTGCAACATGCCCGCAATTTTCATCGCGTGAGAAATCATATTCGGAATACGAAATACTTGTAAGATTTGCTTTTGAATAAACAGCAAGAACTGATATTGATGGCAACAATATTCTCGTGTTAACATTATGGAATTACGTCTACAGATATTTGTGTATGGAAAATGGCAAAATAATATATTGATTGCTTTGAAAGGAAGCTTTATTGTTAGCTTCTAAATAAATAAAGATAAAAAATAGCTTTATTTCGTCGAAATCGATAAATTTCTTTATAGGGTAGCACTGCACTGCTTTTTAACTTAGTTTCAGTATTTTTGTAAGATAATTCACTTTCATTCAGATAGTCATCGTTCTGAAATATCAATACGTGGAAATAATTATGAATTACAATACGATTTGTTTAATTTTTGCCCTTTATATGTATTTCAAAATATGTCATATAACAGTTGATTACAAATACCATACATTGGATATACCCTGCGGACCAGTGATAGAAATCTAACGCACAAAAATCACGCAGCTTTAAAATCCGACACTAATATTTATGGAATTTGCTACTGCACGGTGTGTTGTAAAATATTTATTTTTCGCATAAAAGCAATTATGTAGATAGATAATTGCCAGTTTCTATAAAAGCTTTCGCAGAGCTAATGGGCTGAAATAACACATTTAATACACGAATCTTGCTAATAAATCATATTTATTGTATGACTAACTGATTTTCACTGACTGGCGGTAATTGTTAATTAAATTAATTAATAAAATATGTTATGTGCTTAGTGCATTTATCAGTAGGTATTTTAATTCAGTTAACAGTCACGAAACAATTAAGAATTATGAAGAAAGTAAAATAATGTTTTACTTATTAGATGAACAGTATTTCATTTGCACTATTTTATTTTGTCAATAAATTATTTATTTTAAACAACTTTTTGTATGTGATGATGATGAAGTTTACTGAAATTTGAAAAAGGAATATTTGACATGTCAAATTATTGTTTAGTCTGGTTATTATGATAAGGTGTTGAATGTTTTTTCATGTAAGTTATTTTCATTGACTGAACTTGCCACAAAAATATTTGAACTAAACTTTTGAAAAAATGCTGTGCTTATAATAACGTTTGCATTTAAAGCAAGTGTACGGTGACCACTAGCGATCATTGACAGTTCTTCCGGAACTAAAATAAATTATAACATTAAAAGTGTGACAGTTGATATGTAATTATCTATTAGCATTAATTATTAGTTATTTTATTTTTTATGTGCAAAAACTGGTTTTATAGTGTGAGGAATGACGGTGGGAGATTAATGTCTACATAAATTAATTAAATGTATAGCGGAATTAACATATTTTATGCAGAACTGTAAGCAAACGTTTCCGTGAAAACCTTTTTCCGACATAATCATTTTATTTGATTTTTTGATGTATTATATTTAGACATTCTTAAAAAACCCTTTAATTTTTATCATACAAGATATTTTTTTAATAAAAATATAGTATTAAAAGAATCATTACACTCAACACATCTACACAAGATAAAAACAGTTCCTTTCTGCGTAAAATGTAATAATTTGGCCAGAATATAATATTACCTACAAAAAGTAGCCAAACATTTGGCACAAAATGTATTTAGGTCGTCAATTGACAGTCCCCGGTCAAACGCCGCAGACTTTAATCTAAAATTAAAACGAGGTTGTTCCACGGGCGAAGGCTGTGGTGGTCGCGTGCCCAATCCCGCCATTAGCATATCCATAGGAAGTGTGTGATTACTTTCGACGGACAGACAGACGCACACAGACGCCTTTGCGGCGTCCTGCCGACTTAAAATACACGGTAAGGGTGGCGACCTTGGTCTACCCCAAGTCTAATTTGTAAAGCTATTTCGCACATATATATTTAGTTGAGAATAAATTTAGTTAGAAGTTTTTTTCCCAAGATAGACACAAAAAGCAATGGAAGGGGGTTTTTTGACATAAGTCCCTCTAAACCATGTTTTATTAGACACTCTTGATTCTTCAAACGACAGTTTAACAAGTTCAAGCAACCACAGCTAACTGCAAAATCCAAAATCTCATAAACTTCATTTATTTCAATCAAGCAACATAGTGTACTAAAACATAACTGTTATTTTATGGCGCAACCAAATGAAGATCAAAGACAATAAGCGGTTGTTTGTTTGACGAATCGGCTACTTCCTGGGGTTAGTTCAGTTTGAAATCGACGGAAACGTCGCACTTGGATTATTTTTTAAGTCATCAAAATATCCGCTTGGAGACGATACAGAAGATTTCTACTTTGCTTTTTTTTAGTTTTATGTAGTCATAAGCGTCTTGGCGCAACCTTTCAACAACTTGGCACAAGCGAACCAACAAGATTATGCCGTTCTTATTTTAAAGTCTGTCATGTGTTGGCTGTCATCATTAGATGACATGTCAATTGCAGTCATCGTCATGCTATGGTACATGTCTCTAGGTAGCTTGGAAAAGTAACAAAAGTATAAATCACATAGCACACACAAAAAAAATGGAAAATCTTAAAAACTTACACAGTGACGCAACTCAAGATGTGATTTATGAACAGAGTCTTCTTCAACACAAAATTACTCTCGCTGTAATTATTTTAAATGACTGTTTGAAGCTTTGCAGAGCTTACAAGTGCAGCTTTGTCCAACTAATTGTGTGGATGTCAACAACTTTCACACCTTCGTTGTTCTAGCGCCATTTAGTGTTAAGTGAACGACAAAACGCATGCCGTGCCACTTGTCATTCATTTTACTTAACGTAGGTACCTTGTACTTTGGAATAGATTTGTAAGTCTACGAACTAAATTCTTGATGGGTAAGGTTGCATGAATAATTTCGTATGGCTAGGTCAAAGGAGGTATTTAACTGATATCCAGGGCAGCAAAAGATGTTTTGTGTCTCAAAAAGGAATCATAGATTTTTATGACATTTTAACAGGAATGTATGTAGACTGGGTAGAACATATATCATTTTTTTAGTACTTCAACTAGATTCATCAGATCATACAAAAATAAAGAACCCATATTTTTCGTTTAGCAATGTAGTAAAAATTCACAATGACTCTTTGACGATTTTTTATTGGTTAAAAATGGTAGCCGATCGTGACGTTACGCGAAATTTAAATACGCTGTATGTTCGTCGTCAATTGCTTATCAGAGAAAAATACTTATACCATACTTTTTAACAATCTATCTAAAAGCAAAAAAAGAAATCCCCACACTATAGGGATATTGTGACAACGTAATCTACTTCATACGTACTGAAAAGGGACTACATTTAAGTCAGTGGCTTACATAAGTTATTTGAGATGAAATTCTAAATTTGATTTTGTGTTTTGTTTTTATGTTCATTCTATTTTTGTCTATCGAAAGTATTTTATTATTTCTTTATTGCGTACTATTTTCACCAAAAAGGTAAAGTGCGATTTTTCTACATTTTGTTCTTGCCTGTTTAGTTAGCCTTGCATTTGATCCTAAAGTAGTGTTTTTTTTATATATTCTATTACTAGTGTTTATTAACAAACATATTGCATAGAAAATACTTTGCCGGTCAACTTTGGAATAAAACGTTTTCAAACAAATGGGATAAAAAAAGGAAGTGATAAAAGCAAGACAGGCATTAAAAAAATGTAACAGCCTATTCATTAAAATTATAAATCTTTGCGATTCTAGTAACCTAATAATACATCTCGACTGGAGAATAAATATCAAACAACACGAATACCATTCATTTTTCCTCAGAAAAATAGCGTTGTAAATATGCGGACTATCACTTTTTCAGCCAGCCCACTTCTCGAGATCCTGTTGAACATAGTAATGTGTCATTAGATGCTTTAGATCGGTACACGCTTTTTTTAACGATATCTTGATGTATGTGTTTAGAGGCACATAATCGCGGCAAAAACATTCGATCAGTCGATGCATCGATAAAAAATAACAACATCGATTCCCAGACGACGCGACACGGGACCGTTCAATTCAACACGCGCTTCTTGCTCAATTACATCAGAACATAAATAATTTCCAGTTCTTTACTGGGTTTTTGTTTACTTGGAAGACAGTGAGCGAGTTTTTCCTAATGCATCACTAAACTTTTTACAGCATTAATTTAATAGTTTTTTTTTAATTTTATTTTTTTCTGTCACCTCCTGATCTATAAAATACGAGTATGCACTTATTTACAATATTGACTGACTCCGTGGTCCAGTGGTCAAGGCGTTCGCCCTGTGATTCGGAGGTCGTGGGTTCGAATCCCATTGGGAAGCATACTTTGTAAAAAGTTGTTTTTAGTTTGATTAGGATATTGCAGGCTTGAATCACCTGAGTATCCGAAAAGAACGATGTTTCGGAAGGCACGTATAAACTGTACCGAACGCCATCTAGAGTTTGCTCAAACTTATACAGGGATGGTTGGTTTACCCTTTGGGTTGCGAAGGTCAGACGATAGTCGCTCTGCTTAAAAAATAGTTACCCCTTTAAATCACCTAGTAAGTGTACCGGGTTCTGAAGCCTTACCCCTAAGGATGCCACTACCGGGAATACGCTCTGACGATGATGATGACTTACACTATAGAGCAGAACTCTTAAAAATCATGAGTGTAAAGCAAAAGCCGGAGAGATACAAGTGATTCAGCAGATGGTAGAGATTCATAGTCCCTATAAGAAACAGGCTTGATTTATGTATTATACCCATTGATCGGCATCACCAGTGTATTGATTGTTAGATAAAGCTTATGGTTTTAAGTCTGCCTGTTACATTTTTAATAAAATTAAATAAAAAGCTTAAGCATGATTTTAGTTAGGTTAATTTTGAGCTTAGATGACGGGTGGCCATATACTATTACTAATAAAACGAAAATCGAAAATCTCATTATTTTTTATTTTTATCATCAACAACCGTGTCCGTTCGAGGCGATTGGGTAGAAACCTATTTACTTTCACCGAGTATGAATTACAAAACCTCCATGTTCATGTCAATGCAGACAGTAGCCATGTCGTATATCATACCGTGACACTTTACGACTTGGCGAAATATCACGACATCTGAGTATTACCAAAATGCTTGCTTATAGTTAGTGCTTGCTGCACGAATTTCGCGAAAGCACGCAATTGGCGACCTCGCCTTTTAATACACGCATTTTTAACCGCAATAACCATAACGAATCTTGCCGTTGTCATGAAGTATTTAGGCGATAGTGTCCTTATATCTATTAATATTTAAGCTTACGCATTTGTTTTAGGTATTTAGGTTATTTTTCCTGGAGATATTTGACAATATCTGCAGGATATCAAATATATGCATCAACAAATCTATATTTTATGCACGTTTCGTGTTTTAAAGTCATAAATAATAATTTTGTTTCACATGGAAATTGTATTGCCGTTATTTGGACACAACTCTGGTTTTAAAGGTTTTTCAACTTAGACAATATTGTACGCTAAGCATTTTGATACATTTAGTAAGTATGGAGTTTCTTTATAAACCTAAGTTGCCCCACGGCTTAGAAAGGTCTCAATTTCATTTCGCGGCATATGTGAAAGTTTTGGTGTCAAATTTATAGGTTTTAATGCTTTTTTAAAGTAATTTGGTTTCAAATGTGCGAAAAGAACGTATTAATGTCTAAGAGTAAAAGTAAATAATTCACAATATTAGTATTTCCGACTCGCTAAGAAAAGGAAACAAAAGGATTTTAATGGTATTAAATGGTGTGAATAATTCAGCTATATATATTTTTTCCAAACTAAAAAACCGATTTTGATAAAATTTCTATTGGACCACTTGACAAGTATGCCCTTTCAATCAAAAAAAAAATTTTCTAAATCTGTCCAGGCGTCTTTGAATAATCAGTGAAAATACATAAAGTATAAATAAAAGATTCTGAGGAATTCTCACCCACTTCCCCCTTTTTGAAGTCGGTTGATAAATAATTTGCCCAGCGCCAGAATACATTTACAACAAAGAAGAAAACTGCCGCAATTGGAGCGTAATGGCGGATGATTTATTCAAACCTCTCACAACACAATATAAATAATTAATAAATTCTAAAGCGTATCTATTCGAGAATAACCGAGAACGGCTGAAGCATAACCAATGCGCTGTAGACAACTAATGATGAAGAGGCTTAGCGGTTTCCAAGGAGTTTCTCTATTAGTTGACTATTTGTCGGTGGTATCGTCCAAACGCGTATAGTATGATTGATAGAATTTTAGTAGATCATATAACGTCTACTAACAAGACTTTTTTACTTACTTATTTGCCAGGCAAATAAAAAAAAGACCCGACATTCAAGTGTTCTCCACCAATAATAACTTTTGAACGGCTTAACCAATTTTCACCAAACATTTGCTTCAATTTAGAAAAACCGCATCAAAATCGGTTTATCTATTCGAAAGCTACGATGCCACAGACAGATACCTGACAAATAGACATGGCGTCAAACTTATAACACTCTTATATTTGTATCGGGGTGTAAAAATACTTAAAATCAATTTTTTTTGTGTAGCTTAATGAAATAAGCCCATACTCAATTTGAAAACAAGGAGTTGCATCGTTTTTTTACTGAGTTCCATCGACTATCTTCCGTCTCCGTGATCAAACCCTAGGCATCATTTATCTTAAAGTGGAGCACTTTTCAAGAAAATCAAACGGGTCCTACTCAACCAGGTTATGTTGTTTTATAATTGAGTTTCATCGAATATCTCCCGTATTCGTCATCAGAACAGCTCATTGACTCCATAATATTGTATTGCCATCCGACTTACATAACAAGGCAAAATTTCAGCTCAAGTGGTCAGGATTACTGGTTGTAAATTGCGTTTCAAGATTTTACCTAAACAGACATACAAGATACATTGCAAGTTAAATAAAAGCTTTCAGAAAATGCTTAGCCTCCCACACAAGTTAAACGATTTGCTTAGTTGAGTTTATGCGGCAAGCAAAAAAAAATCTTATTTCGATCTATGATCGTTGCAGAAATTAGTTTGTATTATGAACTGAATATATCTTAAAATAGTTTCAGTATATTTTGATAGACATACATAGGTATAAAGAACATATATACGGCAAGCCTCAAAAGTGGAGTCTCAATTTCTCATACAATTAGTATGAGAAATGAGGACTCCACTCCTGAGGCGTACCGTACATGTAGTTCACAATTTTAACCGCGGAAAAGTAATGGATTTGCAACTTAGCGGTTTCCCTAATAGATGACCATTTGTCGATAGAAACATCAAAACGCATAAAGGCCCTTTGTACTTAACTGATTTTAGATGTTCCCTTGATGGCCAGAGAAAGGTACAGCTAAAAAAGCGAATAATGTCTTTTATTTGCTTCTTTGGCTGTACTTCATGCTGTACCAAGTGAGTGCGAAAATCTGACGAATTGTATAGATGTACTCAAACAGTACAAACATAATATTGTTAGCGTAGAACTTTAAAACTATAATATATATTAATGTTGAATTGTTGCTCCTAATTAATGAGGGTATACTTACTATCAAAATTTAATAAGTCACTAAAATTCAAATATTTCAAATAATTTAATAAACGTTCAAACCGTATTTTACTCAATGTTTTAAAGTTACCAACGAATCGAAAGAAGGTCTGAATCATTCGATCCGATAGCTAGATTATTAGGAACATTTAAGGATCGATAAATTCATCGATAATGTTTTGCATTAATGCAGCTTGTAATATTAGCCTATAAAATATGACTTGTCTTTTATTGGAGAAAGTATACACTATACACAGTTATTAGAAATTATAATTCAATATTATAAATTCAATACCTATCAAAAGATGGGAAAATTGTGAAAAGTTACATAAGTAAAACCCATGTCAACGTATAAAATAATTACATATAACTTAAATTTCTAAAAGGTCTGAAGATGAATCGGTAAACTTTGATGTAAGTACTTAGTTGTGTTCAATAATAAATCTTAAATCACGTTCAAAATGGATATGATCAATGACAAGTGACATTACTTTGTGTCTTTTTTATTTTTTTAACAGTAAGTACGAAATAATCTATTTTTGACTCAGGAAAGTACACAATTATCTAATCTATCGCGCACATACATATACTCAAGTCTGAAAAATATAATATCGATAAGGACAGATTTATTGCTAGTAGTTTTCTTGTAACTTTAAGATGGCTAAAAGTGTAATACCGTAATTAATATCGGAGCAATATTTTAGCCGAGTGGACACGAAACATAAACTAAATGAGAGGTTTGTTTTCACGCGGCGTCGGCGCCTCTAGGGCTGCTGCAAGCTGTATCCAATACTTGAAGTAAAAGTCTGTTGGGCAGTTCTAACGCTGCTAATATTATGCAATTTTGATATTATGCGGTGACAGTTTTAAAATTTTGACAGATACGCGTAATAAAGTGTTCTTTACTACCATATTCCATCTACTATATACCATCAAATACTTACTGAAATAAAAATCGGCGTCAACCCTACTCGCGATTCACGATCGCAATGACGGGCGAAGCGCATCACGATCCGTTATGCGCTCGCGCAGTTTTTTTTACCGTGGCGATTATCGCGGGTCCGTTAGAGCGCACGCGCACAAATTGTCTGATGTTGGCTGGAATGGATATCTATCTTCCACAGATTACTTACGGAATGTTTACAGAGTAAACACAAAGTAAAGGATATACTTATTTTGTGATATAGTGCGCGAATTCCGACAGAAACGCGCACAATTAATATTTTCCACAAGTTATGTAAAAATAAATAATTTCTACCCTCTGTTTTTAATCTTATATGGAATATTAATCGCCTCTCGCATAAATTTAAGAAGTCGACCAAGGAAATGGGCGGAGGCAGTCACTATTTCTTATTTCCTTCTTTCATCTTCAGGACCACTAAGTAGCATGGGCTTCGTTGACTTGTGATCTTTGGCTTTGTCTACTTACTTCGTAAGGTATGCCAGAGATTTAAGAATATCTACATATGGAATTACTACAGCGTCTATCGGCAAAAATATCATACTTTGATTCTATTTCGTTCTAACTGATGGTAAAAGATAACAATCAAACGAATGTCTATCATTCATTACATCCTAGACCTGTCATTAACATTCAGAAATCTATGTCTTAAAAGAACCCACATTTAGTAGAGCATACGGCTCGAAACTAGAATTAGGGGCACGAAGGCCTACTTACCGAAAAAACCTACTTTTTCTGTTCGCTAGTTATTTATGTATGCAGTATGTAGATATGCCGTCATGTTGTTTTTATTACGGTCATTGTAAAGAGATTCACGCGATTATGGTAGATTTACTGCTTTGCTATTGATATGATTATTATTAGATTTACATACATTAGCTTTTATTAGTATATTTTATTAGATACACTTTAATTAAAAGCGGAAACATGAGACAGTTTTATTGCAATATTCTCATGCTCAATAAAGGCATTTTCTCCTTTGTTTTATTATATTATATAAAATAACTTAAATTAACTTTATACCTTTCTCTTAAATTCATAAAAAGACAGACCGAAGTAATAAGCAAAATGCTATGAACAAATTAAGTACTAGGTATAAACAAAGTAATTTCTATTAAAATTTCAGCTAAGATTTATCAGTGTTGTATCCCTGAACTCTATCTCAATCATAAAAACGTGTTGTGACCTTATTTGCACAAAGCTGCAAAGCATTGCTATTTGCTAGCGCTTAGATATTATAAGTAGAAATAGTGAAGTTATATGCAATAACCGTTTCCGTATCTAATGACGATAATATAAGGTGTGTATATATATACACACACCTTATACATATATATATATATATATATATATATATATATATATATATATGCAGATTCATTAGCCGACAGCGAAAACGGTCGATGGGTCCTGAGTTATGGCCAGTAATGGGTATCTTTTGACAACCGACGTGTTAAAGGGAGAAATATCGCAGGTCTTTCCCGAGCTACTGATATAGAAATAGATAAATAATGCTGGAGAGTAAACACAACCTCCACATTTGTCTACTGACCGGTAAACGTCAGTCATCGAAGAAACCCATACAGTATCATTGAATTGAAATATAGATATGTCAATCTTGTGCCATATACCTCTCTATACATTATATACATTTGATATATGTTTGTGAATCATGTAAAAATGTGACTTTCGCTACTTTTCACTAAGAGATCCTATACAACATCAAAGACAAAAGTCTTCATTTCTAGATTGAAACGAGTATTATAAGTACATTTCTGTACAGGTTTAATGCTTCACCAAATGTGTTGTTAATTTATTTATTTCTTCATTTAAAATCATTTTTTTCTTCTACTGTCTATTTTAAAAAAGTCCATATACAAGCGGTCACTTTCCAGCGTTTATTTTGAGTAGGAAAATATTCTTGCCTCAAGTGCTTTCAATTAACGCATGTCGTTTGTAGAAATTAATTCTGGTCGCTGGTGCTCCTGCGGAGAGAATGATGACAAACTGAATGCAAATGTTTATAACTAACCAGCCTATAATCTTATAGGTATTTATGACAGTTGTAACGTGCAATAAAATACACTAAAGCATACACGTAATAATTTCATTACACTAAACTATTTTTATGTTTTTTTTTTATTTTCATAGTCGCCCAAGTAAAAGATAAAAAATTTATGAACCGAAATTAAATTAATTGATCCACTAGCTTAGGCATTTTGCTTCGTAGAAGAATTAAAAGTTAGACTCTCTGATCATAACCCCAAAATAGTTGATTAGACACCAAGAAAAGTCTAGGTTCTCAGTATGTGAAAAGACTGCCTGAACCAACGCTTTGACTTGCCTTCTGAAGTATGAAGAAGTTATTAAGAAATATTTTATGTCATTTGTTATCCAAGTTTGAAGCACGTAATTGACTTGAGTAAGCGCTAGTAATATGTGTTCAGCCTTACTCACACTGTTCAGAATCTCATCACTATATATTGATGATAAAAACTTTCGCCTAAAAACACAAAGCATAATTTTCCGAAACTAAAGTTTTGGAAAATTATGCTTTGTGTTTTTAGGCGACTGACTTCATCGCCAAACTACTCAACAAATTTTGATAAAATTGCTATGAGCAACCTGGAAAATATACCCGTTCAAACAAAAAATAATTTTCATATCGGTTTACGCATCTTTGAGTAATCAGTGGACATAAAAAAATATTCCTACAAATAACCTCCTGTTTTTAAGTCAGCATTTAAAAAAGGGTCGCGCGAGTTTCATAAATTCTATGATTCAGAAATATTTCATATTTGTGGGGCAAGATCGTTATCAGCAGGATAATAACAAATATTTCATCTCGGAAGGCTAACATATTTTTCCTGCCATGCGTATCAAAGATAAATATGCCAGAAGAGATAGGACGAGATTACGAAGTGATAATTTATTATTGGTGAGTATTAAGCCTTCCGGTGTTAATAGTACCTTTGAAAACCAAGAGCTTAAATGCCGTTATTTTAGTATCGATATCAAACAATACGGGTACTATAAAGTATCCATAAATATACAATACACATAATATAAATTATCATGCCTGTTCCCCAAAGGGTTAGGGAAACACAATTCACTATCCATACTCACACGCATGTGTATTGAGTACAATACAATAAGGCGTTAACAAGTGATTGTATGATACATATTTATGTTTACCTCACACAAGGTTAAATAGTTGAAGAAAATAAATACTATGGGTTTCTTCTTTCCTGCCAATTTCTGTATCTTACAGTTTCGTTTGAAAATGGTAATACGCCTTCAAACTTGGATGTCGACATTTTCTGCTTAATGAGCCATTGTGAACAAAATGTAAAACAAATAGACAGACAAAGGCTTTATCTTGATTCGCCGTTAAATTGTTTGTTAAGAATGTAAAACTAACATTGAAATGGAGTGAATTTAAATTAGTGTTATTTACCCAGTTTTACAAATAGTTGACGACCTCCGTAATTATTTGAATAAAGAAAGATTTAAGATTTAAGAGTATCCCATAACACAAGTCTCGAAGTTACTTTGGGGCTAGCTCAATCAGTGTAATCTGTCCCTATATATTTATTTATATATTAGTTGAGTATCTGTGTAAATGGTGACCTTAACTTTCTTCATGGTTAATAATAAGAACACCAACTTAGGTTTTGTATTCATTTTTAACCGACTTCCAAAAAAGGAGGAGGTTATAAATTCGTCGCGATCCTTTTTTTTATAAATGTTCACCTTTTATTCAAAGACGCCTGGACCGATTTAAAAAATTGTTTATTTTTTGTAAGGGTATACTTTCCAGGTGGGTACCATAGAAATTTTATCATGGAATCAAAATCGGTTGTGTAGGTAGGGGGTGAAGTCGGTTTTTAGTTTTGAAAAATTATGTAAAAAAGACTGTTGTGTTTTCTGTTTTACACTGTTAATAATTGTTTCAAATTGTAAAAATAAATTTGTATACATTTTTAAATAATGAGCGGATTTAAAATAATTAAAATATTGATGGCTAGCCGCAACGCCTTTAGTGCCTTACAGATATCCTACTCTATGCAGACCGAGACTGATTCATTTTGAATCTGTCTTCACTGAAACAAGTCATTTTGAGTACCGTTTTAGCCATTTGACATCGGAACCTTAACACCTTTCTTTTTTTTTCAAACGCACAATACATTTCAATTTACTGCAAATGTTTTCAATTACCTGCATAAGCAATTATTCTGAATGGTGCAGATGTTATCCAACCGCAGTCACAATGGACAATTTTGATTATTATCTTTTTATTTTTATTGTTCACCTTTTACTCGTTGAAAGCGGTGATTGAATAATAAATAATAGACATGTCAGGTTGTTGCAACGAAATATGATTGAGTCTGATGGAACGTTATATAACGTATTGGAAATACGTAGTTAGAATCACTAGTAACTTCTAGAAAAAACCAAAAGAAAACTCACTTCTAATCTGTTTACTGTTAGGGCCCAGGCAAACGAACGTAATTTGGCGACTGAGTTGCATAGAATGAGTTTCACAATTTAAATTGTAAAGAAATGTTCTTATTTTCACTCGCTGTGATAGCACAAACATAACTTTTGTTTTAAACCAGATGCAGTGTATATTGCGCAATTCATTTTTAAATGACTCAAAACACTAAAAAAAAATTGCTCGATTGCTTACACTCTTCCTGTAACTATCTAATATTTTATTGTTATTTTAAAAAGTAATAGACAAAAAACTGAGCAATAAATCAATTCACTTATTTTAAAACTAAATATAAATGCCGCACACCATAAGCACATTACTTATTATATATTAACATTTTTTTACCCGAATCGGGTAAGAATTGCCAACTAAAACTATTTTCTGCTGTTCTGAAGATTCATTAATATCGTCATATTATCTCATATATACACACTGCCGTACATGAAGGTAAATTAATGATGTTCATAAACATAACTGACTTCACACGGTTGTACCTATATGTTGATTTTTTAATTCATCACTCAGAATTTTTTGTTTGACATTATCAAAAAAAGTAAAATATTGCATCCAACGTATCTTCCAATATGCAATCGAATAAAGTAATGAAAATTAATGTTGGGTCATGTATTTATTATCAGCGAATATTGGCTTTCTATTGTGACAAATAACTATCAATTAAAACAGGGTTGCTTAACTTGCGAAAGCGCAATGCGTAGGTACTCCCAGCGCACCAACGAGCTCCTTTGTGTGGCTGAAATTATGATCAAGATAAAGAAAACTAAGTAGGTAATTATTAGTCAGACGGAAAGCGATTGTCAAAACAGAGCTAGCAAAAAATAATATTACAGTTTAATGATACAAAACCAGTGATTCATTTCTGACTAAATATTGTGACTAACTGCTATCGATACAGTGTAACGCCAGGATACATGGTTAACTAACGTTCTAGCGTGGGAGATTAAATTGTAAATGAAACAAAATATCATTATGCTCATGATATGGATACGACTGGGAACCTAAGTTTTCCAGATAATTTTTATTAATAAGGCGAATTAGACTATTTAAGTATTTTTTTTTGTGCTTTGATCTCTATTTACATAAATTTAAAAAAGGAAATCTCCAGAAATCCAAAGCCATATGACCTATTTTGTAATGTATTTATCACAACATTCTATAGAGCACAATAGAGTTAACCGCTTGCTAATGCACGAAGCGTGTACAATACCTTAAAGGTTAATTAAGTATTCTGTAATTATTAACAAACATCCCAAAAGCATTAGATGACGGGGAAAGTGGTCGTATTATAAATGGGATCTAAACAGGCTTAGTCGCGGCGTGGTCGCCATTTGTCTTATTACAAAACGCGGACTGTTAGTACTCGGCTTTGATCACCAAAATCAGCCCCCCTACTATGGCACCATTGTTAAACCCAGATAAATTTAATATCTCGCGACGGACTTTATACTTATCTCTTTATACTCTTTATACTCAGATGCCAAACATCTTGTGAAGTGGTGAAGAAGTAGCCGAAACAGTTTAGATGATGACTATAGTTTTACAAAGGGCGACCTGCTCGACGTCTACCCTCTTTGGGAATTTTATTGTGAAGAATATTCACAGGAAAAGGGAAAAGAGCTGTTGTGTTATGATATAATACATATTTGAATGAAAAACCAATTCAATCATAAAATGTAATTTTAATCTGTATCGACATTTCAGTTGGCATTAAAACTGTCCTAATAAATTAAAATTAGCGGTAAGCCTATGCGCGTTGCGCAGTGGCTGTACATTACGAGTCTAAAAAAATAAACTGGAATAGAAAATATGCATGAAAAAAATATGTGTTATCTAATTAGTTTATCCATAAATATACAAAAGTAAAGTACTAATAGTGAAAACAAAATAAAAATTGGTTGAAAAACGCACGAAATATAACGATTTTACGAAAGTATGTCTATCCCACTCGCAAAAACGCTATTTTCTATGGCAAATGTATAGATGATATGGACTTTGACGTCACCAGTACATATCGGACTTCTCTTTCTAATTGAAACTTGAAAGTATCACATGTTCGTCGCTAATTAAGATATTTTATAAATTCTTTCATATTTGTTTACTGTGAATAATTAGGTTTTTATTAAGCAAATAAAATAAAAACGTGCATATTCCCTATTGTTTTAAGGGTAAATTCCCGTGATACTCAAATTTTTTTTCTAATAGAACGTATAGCGAAAAACGAAATACAAATGGCCTCCTAGAAGTTGACCAATTGTTGATCCGAATTTCTATGGATAGCTAACTTTACGTTTTTAATGTTTTATTAATGTTGTAACGTTATACACAATCAGACAATTGGATATTTGCCTGGGTCAAAAAAAATTATTTCGCACAAAATAACATTGACATTTCCATTTTGACGTGATATTAGATTTATTATTTCTACTACTTGTATATTCTAAGTCTTTGATTATTTCAGAAAAACAGATAATAAGAGCGTTATTTGACTCCAAGACACTATGACGCCATCTGCCTGTATTTCATCCAAATCCTATAGAAAATATTTGTTTTGACGTTTAGAAAAAAGGATCTGATTTGACTTGTTGGAAAATAGCGGATTAGCTCTGCCAATTATATTGATAACATTTTCCAAATTTTATTGAAAGATGTGATTAATTTCTATTTGCGTAGATTAGGAAATTTAATCAGGACATAAGATTAAAAAATATTATACGAATAGTCCATGGTCCTATAGAAATATGCACCATCGACTTCCGAATTTTTATTACTGTTCGATTCGCATTCTTGTTTTTGTTTGCCCTTGACTATGATCTTGTACTTAGGGTTTCTGTACTGGAAGTGGTTAAACTCGATGGTGACGAGATTTGAGTCTTTATTGAAAATGATGATGGGAGGCGAGAGAATGTTGTTCAAAAGCACTTTGACGTACGTGGCTTCGTAGCATGGCTTAATCTGTGAAAGAAGATGGAATAGAAAGAAGTTTAGGTTTGCAACAGGTATAGGTACTGCACCCAGTTTGTCCTGAATAATTTTCCTCTAGCCTTGTCATTGCTTTTAGTAATAAGTCCGTCTTTATTTGTTATATACCCACTTGTAAATGTTTACGTCTTCATTAAGCGCAATAAAGTGAATTTATGTTGTAAGATTGATGGGTTTGAAATATCTGGGAAATGGCTGGGAAAGCTTGAAAAAAAAGTGCTGCTTTGTCCACATTCCTATTACAGGAACTTTTATATTTTAAAATACTATAAACATCCATTTAAGATGCAATGCAAAGATTTCAAATCAGTGAATTTCAGCAAGAAAAACCATACAAAATATTATATACTAGTGATACCACACAGCTTAAGAATTCAAACTGGGATGGGACACCTTTTAAATAAGCGATGGACAATTTTATAATCAGTGATCGGATAATCGGGCGCTTATTTACCTAAACTTCACGCGGCACATAACACAGCGTTGATACAACCACCTACCTGATAAAAAGAATAATATAATAATAGCGATTTACATTAACTTCATGTAGCTGTGTGATCCACTACTAGCCCGTGCACGACTCGTTTAAAGCTACATGTAGTAAATGTAAATCGCTAGAATGATGCTGCAATTATTTTTATCAGGTTGGTAGTTGTATCAACGCTGTGTTGTGTGCCGCGCAAAGTTTAGGCAAATACTTGCACCTGATTATCCGATTACTGCTTATAATTCCTGTTAAGCATGGTCTTTGTGTTCTGCGACTCTGGGCCTTATCTGTCAACCCACGTATTTATATCACTTTACACTATATACAGTGTTAATTAACTTACTTTAAGTGGTATCTTTGTCACATATTGAAGCAGGCCAATGTTCCCTGTAATCTTCGTAATCACTTTGTTTAAACTATCGTTTCGGCCAAACTCCCAAACATGACTTTTACAAATCCCACTATGTAAAATAGAGATGACTATAAAGAAACTTAGCAAAGGTACCTTCATGGCTTTGGAAAAAATGCGTTTGATAAAATTTTGCAAAGTTCCAATGTCCAATGAAGGGTCAGTGAAATTTATAATATTGGAAATGATGAACACTATAATAATATAGTTGTCATTCATCTACCGAATGTTGACCACGTACAACAACATTCTGTAAACTACTAACTTCGTTACAGAAACTTCACGATACGATATAATTCGTTATGGATTGAATTCTAATTATGTTATAAACGATACAAGACGCTTATCAAATAAATAATGACTTCAATTATAATAAACAATAATTAATTTTAGAACGAACAACGGTCTAAGCATGTTTCGTTACCGCGATAAAATTAATAAGTACAGTAATTAATGAATGAATGACAAAAAATATTTTATTTTGGAGTTTCATACGCTAATGCATTATTATTTTTAACAGGGGTAATATAAGTTTGACGTGTCTGTGTATCTATGTGTCTGTGTTTCTGTCTATGGCATCGTAGCGCCTAAATTAATGGGCCGATTTAGATACAGTTGTTTTTGCTTGAAAACTAACTTTATCGTTAGTTTTGATGGGAATCGGTACAGTGGTTTTAAAGTTATAGGGGGTGAAAGTTGGGGTGAGCAACCCAAAGTAAGCAAATATGCTTGAGTTGGGTGTCAAATGAAAGGGTTAAATTTGTAGATTAAGAAATCTTTTAATAAAAATCGGTTTAGCCATTAAGTTGTTGAAGGTGAACGCTTGATAGTCGATTTGTGTTTTTGATTTGCCAGACAAATTAACTTATCAAAAATCGAGTCCCAGCCTTGGGGAGAGTTTTACAGCATGGCAGGATAAATATACCCCTAGAACAGGTGTAATAGTTATATTATGTTACTTTATGTTGGCCACCTCCATTCCAGTTATCTCAATGAACAGTATACACCGCCGACCTACCTGTGTATCTGTCACGTCCATCACAAACAGTTAGATCGACGCTGAACAACATAAACACGACAAATGAGACGTTATTATTTTTTTCTGCGACTGCTCTCGTGTGAAATGAAAGCAGTAAGCCCCCGACTGGTGTCGCACTAACCTAATACCACAGAGTATCAAAGCACTACGTCAAAGTACCTTTTAGTCCAAAATGAAAAAATGTTTTCAATAAAAAAATTCTGAAGGTTGTCTTTGTATTAACATAAAATAGCATGACTGTTAATTTTCAAATTTGAAATATTATCTTAGTGCAAAATAAATCTAAGTAAGTACCTACCTATATATAGATAAATTATCAAGTCTTAATCCTTGACCTGGGTAGACAGAATCTAGAACTGTAACCGTCTTTTTATAAAACCCAGACTAACTTTGTTACTAGTTTTAAACCATTATCCGCCCAAAATGAAGTTAATATTGACAGGTGAGATAGTGTGATATTACTAGATGTCAACTTGATTATGTCGGATAATGGTTTAAACCTAATAACACAGTTAGTCTGGGTTTTATAATTAGACGGTAAGAGTCAAAGACCATGCTTAGTGTAATCTAGGGCGCTAAATATATGATTCTAAGTATGTAGGTAGTAAATATAGATATTATGCAACGTGGAAGGGACATACCCATAATAAATTAAACCACGTGCTGTACTAGATCACTATAGTATCATGAAATTAAAATAACAGTCTAATGCAAAATAAAATTTTCGACATTCCCATACTGTTGCCCGAGCGGCTGCACACTTTTGTATGGAAATGCCAAAATTTTTTTTTGCTTTTTGAAAGTTATTTTAATTTCATCATACTATAGTGATCTTATATAGCCTGTGGTTCGATTTATGAGGGGTATGTCCCTTCCACGTTGTATAAGTACCTACTTTTTTCCAGTGTTTGAGATTATATACTTGAACTTACTACTTTGATATAAAAGCGACGTGCCTCATTATGAAGTCTAGTTTCCTTACAAAACGCATACATCTTTCGCTAGGTAACTGTTAAAAGTTACAATAGGTGCCTGATATGGCATTCACAGAAATAGCCAATTACGAGCCTCCAAACATTTACACCAATGGTTTTATGTTATGTACTCACACGTACTTATAGTCACTTATAAGTGTTACAGGCAATCAACGATCATCACCATTAGACCCACGCCATCTCGCGACGAACTTAAAACAAACCAGTAATTGCATACCTTAAATTAAGGCCAAAGACAATTTTTGTTCTCAAAACAGCCAGTGTCATTTAC
The DNA here is from genome assembly GCA_943193695.1 of Acrobasis suavella. Taxonomy (NCBI): domain Eukaryota; kingdom Metazoa; phylum Arthropoda; class Insecta; order Lepidoptera; family Pyralidae; genus Acrobasis; species Acrobasis suavella. Next base: position 42,119,879 of record OW971928.1, read on the forward strand.
AATAATTGTTTAATCGTACGCAATTGTCGAATTACCCAACTTCCTACAAATTGTTTTATGTTCTGAGAAGAGTGAGTAAGACACGAGTAACAAAGGCGTTGTACTCTCTTTGGGGCTTTAGTGTCAAACTTGCGGCATTTCCTTTGGGTTTGTAATGAGTGACGATGAATCATGATCGTCATAAGCCGTTAACCTGTTCCGTGCTGATAATCATTTAAGTCCTGAGACTCAGCGGGTAAAAGTATGACTCTTGTACATTTAGATGACATGTAATGTAATGTTATCGGTTCATGTACACTTGAAAATGTACAAATTAAAACCTAAAAGTAAACATAGTACATAGGTGCTACTTATTTCTAAAAAAATTTCTTCTAGCAGACCCGCGAGAGGATACAAATACAAAAATAAAGAAATACTTATACAAGAACCATAAATAAATTAAAAACATACCTACTTAACGTACGTCAAATAAACTAACATAAATATATACTCATATATACACTTCATAAATACATAAGATAATATTTCTAAATATGACGACCAGGATGATAAAGATAGACATTTTAGTCGTTTCTTAAACGTGGTTGTGGTTAGATTCACGAATTTTCAGTGGTACTTAGCTGATTCCATAGCCTAACTGCTTGCACGGGAAAGGAGTGGGTACCTGCGTGAGTTAGTGCATATTTTAACTCTTATACGACAAAGTTCTTAATCTTATTCCGAACTGACTTTTTCCTACACCATTGCCTGCATATTTAGGGTTAGGGACCTGTTATGATGTTCGACAATATTGCATTTGTGATTTCTGGCATCACGTTCTTAAACGACATTTGTATATTTTGACACTCGAGCTATCCGATTACCCATACACTATGGCATGTTGGCTGTTTGTACCCGGAGCGTTACAAGACTTGGTAGTACTTTGGTGGTTTGGTAGTACTTGGTAGTACTTATCCTTTTTTAACTAGTTTCTTCCATCTATCACGCTCGTTTGCCTTCTTCTTTTAGTTTCTATTTTTATGAAATTTTATAATGCATTCACCTCTTCCTTTTTTTCTTCTCTTACCTCCAACATTATCGGAGCCTGTTTCTGCTATTTTCACTTTCATACCAGTTCTCGCGTTTGTTCTTCTCGTTATTTCATACTTCATCCTTATACCTTTCATTCTTCGTCTTTCGAGCTTGTACGGTTGGGACTCCCGTCTATTCTTGGTCTATGCTAGATATCTACCGTTCAAATATAACGTTTTATGATACCATCTAGAACAGTATCAGTTGTATTATGCCATTTTGTCAGCTCTTATGGGTTACAAGGAGAAAACACAACAATGAGAGATATAAAGTGACAGCTGTGTAACTGTATAGATGGCACGATAACCGTAGTTGAATGTTATTCGTGTAGATTAGCTCTTAATCCGAGGATTACGCTCACAGATCTCTTGTATGTGGTGCTGTCTTTATGTTAATCAGTCTTAATAATTCTAACATACTTTTTATACGGAATAATAGTAACTGAATGCTTTTCTTCCCGCACAAATCGTAAAAAACGATCGAGGAAATGGTCGAAAGTGCGATCAATGTTGATCGGCAATGCGGCTTGCAAGCTCCTTTTTGTTTATTCTCGCCCACCATCATGCTGAAAGTGGCCTTTGGATCTTGAATTTGAATTTGAAAAAAGTTAAGCTCCTCCGTGTTTCAGAAGGCACGTATAAGCCGTTGGTCCCGGCTGTCAACATTGTAATGGCAGTCGTCAAGCTATGTCAGATGCCTTTAGGCAGCCTAAAAAATCTGACACCAGTGTTGGCCACTTACAACGAAAAACAAACAAACTAGTCTCAGACTGAACATTAACAAAATCATATAATATCTTTGATTATAGCGTCATAAAACTTAAGTTATACTTTATTGTAAAAACATAAAGTAACTTATTAAAACAATCCAAGGTTAAAAATTTATAACTAATTACGAGTATATTGTCATGTTAGACATAGTTCGCCAAACTTTTATTCTATTTTTTATTACAAGTTGGCTTGTATTTTTTTAATTATCTGTTGTACTAATAATTTTTTGTTTTGTTTACAGGTAAGCATTTGTTACTGACCACCGCAGTTACCACGCGAAGCTATCGTGCGTATTACCTATTTAATATATTTTTGGTTTAGCCTGTTTATTTGGTTCATGTTTTGAAGGTACTTAAAGCGGGAAACCCAAGGGAAAACAGGTATCATACCTATGTAAGTATGTATGTAGTTTTTATTTTTAACTAAATGTGAGTAATGAGGAAAATAGTAGGAAGTTTACCACAAATATATACATATAATTTATTTTGCTAAGTATAATTTTAGCTGTGATATATGAAATTAAGGCTTCCATACTGATGGTTTCTTTTAGTGTCTTCCTATAGAACAAAAAATTACGACGATGAAGTGTCAATACGAGAAGGTAACGATTGGGTCAGAAAATATGATTGCAATAAGTCCGTCTCTTAGATTATCCAAAACACTGGACCCATATTTTTCAGTTTACCAAAAAATCAAATCAAATCAAAGATACTGAGCATCAAATTATCGGAGTGGGGACTTGCGACTTCACCGTAAGTAAAAAATCGTACCTAGCCGTGACGTCATGCGAAATTTCAATGCACTGTATCTTTCTTTTTTATCTGAAAAGAAAAAGTATGTGTACAATATTTTTTAATAATCTAAATGATGGGCTTAAAATATTTTTCTATTTGTCATGCCTATTCTGCTTAATAAAGTACAGTTTATTTCTCGTAAATGATATCTAATAACCTATAACAGTAGGATATCATGACAGTAATTCCTAGGCAGCAGACAACGTTCAATAGTTTGAATACACACTTAGTCTCGCTCCATGATCCTCATAACGGATACGCCAGTATGTGCCAATAACACGCATGAATTATCACGACGTGGTGCTTGGATATGAAGTACTTATCTCGAAAATTATTACTGACACACCGCTAAGTCTCGATAAATATCCCTTAGGAGCGGCAGATTCGAGGACTCTGCCGCAGTCGAATGTACACAGGTTCTATGAAGCGAAGAGTTCTTCTCGTATTAGTTGTGCGTTTCATTTTTTTTAAATTTCGTGTGTGTAAGTGGCTAATACCCTATAAGCTGCTTAAATGCATCTGACATTGCTTGGAGACTGCCAAATAATGATGACAACCAAGATCAACTGTTTCACGTGCTTTCCAAAATTTTGGGCTCAAATTTTCATCTTTATAAACACAATTGTGCAATAAATAATGTTGATTTGTGTTTTAAGCCACTTGAGGTCAATATAGAACTAAAACTGCCAAAAGCTGTACTTATGAAAATTAATGAGACAGAACACTGATATAAGTACGAGTAATTTGTGTCAGTAAACTTAAGTTTAAGTACTGCTTAGGCAGACTAATGCCGAACCAAAAAAGTACAGTCATATAGGTACGGTACGCCTCAAAAATGGAGTCTCAATTTCTCATACATTTTATAGTATGAAAAATTGGGACTCCTTTTCTGAGACCTACCGTACTTACTTCTGCGTTAATCATTGTAAAATGTTCCGTTCGTTGATTCGATGCAAATATCAGTTATTACAATTTATATACAATTTCTTTATTTGTCACGTACAAAATTTCAAGAGGTGATTCTATTAGAATATTACTTATTTATTACACTTTAATGTTCCAAAGTAAAAAACATCCTTTTTTACATACATTTTACACTTAAATGTATGTGTAAAATGATTTAAGTAAAAAGCCCCTCGTAGATATTTCGTAAATTCGAACCAAAAACTAATTAGAACCCAAAGAAAACAAGAAAGTTGTCAAAAAATGGAGCATAGCGATTACCAAACAGCAGCATGTTTGCATTGATACACGATCACAGTCTAAATCGACGATCAAATGATTCAGGCCGACTAAATAGCAGTTACACCGTTATCCGCTGTGAGCGATCGTGAAAAAACCGTTTTGCAAACAATAACTTCTGTTCTATAGAGACGACGTCACTAGCTATCGGATTACTTGTTTAGCCATTTTTTTTAAACTCTTTCTAACCAAAAGGTCTGAAATCGCATGTTTATTAGATTGAATTACTTTTCAGAATATGTCATCGTCATTATCATAATCATTGTCCGAAGTCTTCAATCTCCTACTACTGGGAATAGACCTCTCCCAATAAATGCCTTTTATGACAGTCCATAAAGCTACCTTATAAATTATTAAAATATTTGTAGTTCTTTTTTGCATCTAGAAACATTATGCTCAAATCGATACGAGACCCGTTCTATTTTATATCCTGTCCACAGATAATGAACTGAGATTCTTCTACATCTACCACTGGCATATTTATCAAATGACCAAGAGGGAGATGCTCCTAGGCAGCATTACTAAGGGGCGAGTAAGCGCCTGCAAATCGGGGCAACATACAGATTTTTGTATGCAAATAAGTAGACAGACATACAGCCCACGTTATGATGTTACCGTAGCATATAGACACGCCTGCAATAATAGATACCTAATAAGAAGAATGGCGAAAAAATGTGTTAGGCGAACTTTTTTCTTAAACTAGGTTTTATTTACTTCAGTTTTTATGCCAATAACCAATGCCCAAGTGGAAGAAAAATTATACAAACACTTGGAAGATCTTGTTTGCTTCAATGCTAGATAAAAAATTATATTTAACAACAGCTTAAACCGCTTCAAAATTTCTTCATTTTTTTTTTGTGAAAACATGAGGAGCAAAGTAATACTCCCAGAAGTGCTTCAAAATACGCCACAGTCATGTACGTAACACGAGATCCTGTAGAATGCAGTCAGATGATAATATTCAAGACTTTCAAGTCATATGGTCTCATTTCCGCTGGACGTTGCTCGTAAATTGAAATTATTATGACGACCATTTTAGCTAGCATGCGGCGACGAGGGAAACACTGGCTAAATGTTTGGCGATTATAAGCAATGTTATGGTTTTAACTATTACTTACATAGTCTGCAAACTACTGCTTATATAGTCTGCAAAGTATGTAATTACAGTAAATGCTTTTTTATTTTTGTAGATCTATACGTAAAGCAATGTATTGATTCTAACATTTCTTGTGAACACTTAGTAAAACGCATTAAATGCGTTTTCTAAATATAATTCTAAACGGTGAATTTAAATCTACCATTTTATTTGTATTCAAAAGCACTTATAACAATAAAACATGCATAGTCAGACATTAAACAAGGCGAAATTAAAAACTTTCACCAGTAAATTGAAGAATGTATGTAGAAATGCGAAATAATGTACATGAAGATATACCTCTATGCCTGGTTGAGCAAGTTGTACGGTGTCATTTAATATTGACACATGCTTTTTTTATTAACTACTTTCTTTCTCATACACCCAAAAAACTGTGGAAGTGTTGATGCTTTTTCTTTTTCATACGGTGTGATCAATTAAATGCCAAAGTATGCATGTTAATTGATTTAAATTGGATCTGGGGGAACAGGGGGTTAGTAGAGAGATGGCGAAGGACAGAAAAATATGAAGAGATTTGACATACAGAGACGACCCCAAATAGGGAAAAAGCGAGGAAAGGAAAGGAAAGGAAAGGAAAGATTTGATTTAAATTTCTATATATTCTTTAAGAATACCCAACTTTCCGTTACTGATACTCTTTTCCTAAATTATTTTGACTCAACTTTTAGTTTCCGTAGTTTAAAAATGTGTAGGACTGCTTTGCTAAGTTACAATGTAACATGTAAAACATAATGAGGCAAAAATCTTAACTAAGAAGTAGTCTTTGCATTACTTTTAAATTTATTTTGGTTCTAAGAATTATGCCTACTCGATACTATCGAAGTTCTCGGGGTAACCCGATAGCTACAATTACTAGGTAATTTATTCAATCAGGTATCTAACTTACCACAAGTACATGGTTAACATAGTACTAAACTAGCTATGAAAGATTGGTAGGTTGGTTTTGCGTTTATTTGGGTGGTCGAACCGTGAGAATTCACAATAAACCTATTATATTTTAATCATATTTAAGAAAGCATAACAGTGATTAATCTTATTTCTAGATGTGAATTAAGATGAGAAATTATTCTGTCATCAAGGTATAATTCAATTCAACACGTGTATCAACTTAACCATATTACATTTCGGCACAAACGCTGTGCATTGTACCCCTTATTTTAAATTTAATCCACGTTAAATTGTTCTTAACAACAAGATGTTTTAAGGTAATAATATAACAGTGTAACGACTCACGCCATATAACAGCTTTCTACATAAATAAAACCGAAAATTAATAACGTTGTAAAGGGCTAATCATAAATAAACTAGCATTTACTACCAGTTACCTTATTGGCGAAAGGATCGTGATTTTCCCCGTAATATAATTTGCCAGTACTGTTATCAAGCACGCCTGATGACAGTGCAGAGATGATAGAAAATTATTGCTATAAAATATGTAATCAGGGAATAATACGTGCTCGCCTAGACCATAGACTATAGACCATAGGGCCTACGTGGGCTGTGGTCGCGGAGATGGTCGACTTTATTGGCGGTAATTCCGCGCTCGAATGAGGATGATTTCAGGCCGACTTTATAGTTTGCAATTGAATGCTCGTTGCAAAAGAAACAAAAGACGTTTAGTTGACTATAGGAAAAATAGGAATATGTAAGGTCAGTATAAATAAGATGTTCAGAAGCTATGTTTGACAGCGATCAGCGTAAAAGTTTTAGATTAGGCATCATCATCATCATCATCAATCAATTTAAGAACTAGTACGTGAGTACTAGTACTTATTCTGTGGGACTGATTCGGTGGAGTATTTTCCATGACTAGATTAGGCATTTGGATAAAAATCTGTGAAGTGGTTAGTGTGCTGTAATTTGCCATTCTAATACAAATCCCAATAAAGTCAAGAAATTTTAAATAAGTCCATAAGGTAAAGAAAATAAGAAAGCTTGTTTTTTTTTATTATTATTATGGGCTGAATGATTTTGCTAATGTAATACAATTCTGTAATTTAAAACCATCTCACAAAAAAAGTAGCTTTGAATTACTGATAGAGAAATATTAATTACTTTGTACTTATTAACTAAAATTAATAAAAAATGGACTTACTGACTTTTAGATCTAGGCCATCCATCCAATTGGAATAATCTGGTATAGTTACAACAAGATTATTTTGCTCGAAGTCTTAATGCTACCGGCTGATTTCACTTATCTCACTGATTTAGTTAAACTTTTACGTGGGCTCACTTTATTACTTAGTCTTTGGGATTTCTAATCCATGTTATAATTCTTGTAGTTAATGTAATCGAAGGGACACTTCCTCGTTCACATGTATCACCTCAGGAAGGCGGTTGAGATTTTTTTGCGGAATTTCTTACTTAGTACACTTTGTTATAACAATCACTTAAACTTGATGTCTTACAACCAAATATGTGATTTATAGTAGGAAATAGTATAAATAGTCGTATCGTTTTTTCTATGGAAATAACCTATTATTATTTGTCGAAATCTTATTTTTCTCCGAAAATACGTAATCATTCCAAATTTAAGCTAAAAATTTAATTTATGCTATTGGTTTCAATTTCACTTCCTAGCTTTGACCCATTTTAGCATACCTAGTTACATGGCCTGGTAGTTGAATAATAATAAGGACACTAGCTAAACGTGTGATAAATGTGGCACCCCTGGCGTTGCAGGCGTGTCCATGGCTCCAGGCTATAATAACCGCACAGATTTGTCCAAACTAGTTTGATGACTAAATATAGCGCTCCTGATAAATCTACTTGTCGTCTTTAGATATTAGCATAAGCTGCAAGTTGTCAAATACAATTATTCGATTGTTACATCAAAGTCACTATATTGGATTTTACATACGGGAGAATTTGATATACCTATTGCATTTTACATAATTTTATACAAATAATTCTCAAAGGTAAGAAAAAAAAATTAGAGAGCAGTATAGGACTAACTACTAACTGAGAATAAGTGAGCTATTTATGGACACACATAACTAACACTTTATAATCATAAATAACACTTTATAAAATTATATTAAGCTAAGTACCAGGAAACGAAAAAGACCTGAGTATATACTCAGCTTGTATCATGGTCCCAATATAGATTTACTCAAATTAAATCGAGCAAAGCACCCAGAAGTACTGTATTAAAACAGAAAAACTCTCCTTTAGCAAAATTGTTTTCAGATTTGTTCAAACTAGTTAGATTTGTAAAAATAACTCTTCCGATAAATTCTGCTGCCAATCATCTCTAGACATTCGCATAAGCTACAGTCAAGTCATGTACGATTATAAGATTATGATCTCGAGTGTTACTCGATTTCACATACGAGTATCGAATGACATTCGTTTCTAGAATTACTCGTACCGCTGCATCGGGTGCGTGCGTCTGCGGCGTAAATTCCTTATGCTATTAGGAATTTATGTCTTTGAAACAATATTCGATCGAGACGATCTTGAAAAACACGGGGATGATTTTCAACACGACAAGTAATACTTTTTTTCACATTGCGCATAACATTTTACAGAGTATATCGCCTATTGAAGAGATTTTAAAGAGGTATATAGACTGTGGAATAAATTAAAACTACCTGGGCGACCGGTTACTTTCTTTATGAAAATCTGTTTTTTAGCCTCGTCACTCACTCCCTAAATACAGAGTTTCATCAAAAAGAAGAAATTTCAAATATTATTTAATTAAACTTACAGAAAATAATGGTGCCACTTTATCAAATGCGGAGTCACCAAACGAACGGTTTTTTTATATGGAAAAACCATTCGTTTAGAGGTGATTCCACGTTTTAGAAATGGCAGTACTGTACTCGTAAACAGAGAGCGTTGTTTCTATTTTAACATCGTTGTACTCGAGCGGTGCAGCCCATGCAACCCTGCAATTTGCGTTTATGGCTCCATTGAGCCCCTTGTATGAATGGGAAAGCCCCGCCCCCCTCTCCCTTCGCATTTCGTCGCGCTGTTGCTTGGCTTCATAATAGGGTTGGACGTTACTTTCATGTAATTTTCCGCCTACGATGCATAATTTTCTCATAATGGGTTCTATACGTTGCAAAATTTGGTTTGAGTACACGTCTAGTTCAGCTTGGTTATGTATGACCGTCTATTCTAATGGTCTTTGAACGTTGTCCACATCTTCAATTCACAACAATAATTTTCTTAATCGTCAATAGATTTCAAATTTACCAGATTCGAATGGGGATATAGCGTAATTTTTATACATTTAGATTTGGAATCATTATTTTTAATGACAGGACAGCGTGATACTTTTTTAATTTAAAAAATCTTGGTCCTTAACATATTGTAGCTTTTATTTTGCCTTAAGGCTGATTGTCGCTAAATAATTGTCACTTAATCACCTACATGAATTTAATTATGAGATGAAAAGCTTTTGTGTAACAATTTGCCTAATAATGGAAAACCTACTAGGCTTATAAACTTATAAATATAATGTTAAAGACTGCTCAACTCAAGTCTTTGTTTCCCAAATTTATAAGATATTATAAGTATTATCCATGCTGCGTTGCACTTTTTATTAACACTTAGTCACCCGTATATGTGCTATGGCCGTAGAAGTATTTCTTTCTTATATCAATCAAATAAAACAAAAAGCTTTATTAATACCTTTACAAATAATACCTAGTTAAAAACTTTTTGGATCCCGTTGATCTTTTATGTCCGAAGAACAATACCCTTCATTGTTTGACTAAATGTCGGTTGTTAGAGGACCGTTTACAGTTCACACAATGCCTTTTCATTCGATCTCATTATCAAAATCTAAAAAGAAATCATTTGTGTAGCTTGGACGTTTTATTAATTGAATCAATCACCTATGACGACCTCCGTGGCGTAGTGGTCACCATGCTAGTCCGCCACCCAGAGGTTCCGGGTTCGATCCTCGGTCAGGGCAAGTTGGAAAATGACCTTTTTCAAATTGTCCTGGGTCTTGGGTGTTTATCTATATATGTATTTGTTATAAAAAATAGTATCGTTGAGTTAGTATCCCATAACACAAGTCTCGAACTTACTTTGGGGCTAGCTCAATCAGTGTAATTTGTCCCTATATATTTATTTATATATTTATTTATATTAATGTGCTACTGAGGAAAACAAAAGAGATTTCTTTTTCTTTCTTCAGTTATTTGAAGATTTTTAATCTCTTGCTTAGCTTAGCAAGTTTTTAGTTTGCCTATTTTATAAGGAATATTGTATATAGATATGTAAATTTCAAATACGAAATACCTGAAAGATTTTAATGTTTGATTTAAAAAATTACGAAAACAAAAATTTAAATTCATACCTCAAAATACTGTAAGATGTAAGAAGTTGGGTGCGCAAACATATATATACCTAGACGTTGTGATTTTGATAAAATATCACAAAAGTTACGCGTAAAACTAAAAACCAATTTCCTAATTTTTACTCTCTACCTATTTATAGTACGCGGAAATATCAAATATTTAGGTAGGTGCTTACTGGAGCGGAAGTTCTTAAGCTCGTTACAATGAAGGGTTTTAAGCTGCCGGCTATTAAATGTTGTGTTTACAATGCGAGATAGGTCGGTATTTTGTAAACATGCTTCGTTGCGCCCGCGCAGCACTTCTGGCGCAACGCAAAACACCCAAATTATGCAGGCATTGTTAAGAGATGGACAAATATTTGATATAGATCTACAATAGGGTTCCCATGTAGAGATATTATTATGAAGAATACGCAATCGTCTTTAAAAATAAAATAAATTTAAGCAAATTTAATGACAGAATTTCAGGAAAAAGATTAGTTTACTTGTGTAAGTAGTCTTGGTTTTGACAAAAAATTTTCGCTCTCAATTTGAAAATTGAGAGCGAAAAAGAATAAGTATATTTAACATTTACAAGCTTTGGTATATATGTAAATGAAAAAAAATAATACTTTGTATACTTATGTATTTAAAATATACTTATTCTGGTTAGGTTAAACTATTTACTTTAGATTGCAGCTATACTAGTTATATGTATTCCATGTTTTAAAAAAGCATTTTTTTAAATATTTTGTTATATCCCAAAAATACCTTAAAATCTGGTGAGCTCAATCACACACATATTTAAAATATACTTATTCTGGTTAGGTAAAACTGAAACAACTATTTACTTTCGAATGCAGATATACTAGTAATATGTATTCAGTATTTTAAAAAAGCATTTTTTTATATTATTTTTGTTAAATCCTAAAAATTCCTTAAAATCTGGCGAGCTCAATAACACCGGAAAGAAGTGATTACCTATGGCAAATATCAGTGTAAATCATACTCAGATACAGCATTAATCAATGAAAGTACGTCTCTTCCGTCCATTGTCCGTAGCTATTGAGAGCAGACCATTGTTTTTGGACGAACCCAAATTGAATATGATTTACAGACAGTTTAATCGATCGCACATGAATAAGACGCAATTCATTTGAAGGTCAATATTTGCATGGTGCAAAAATTTTTGCTGCAAATTCAGCGAAGATAAATAGGTTTTTTTCATTTGCAAGAAATTCTTATCTAACTGTTGTTTATTTTACCTGAGTAGTAAAATGAATAATTTTGACTTTTGTTTTATGCCTTCGTTTTTTCTCTGGCTATCTCATAAACAATAAATATTTTACATACATAAGTACATAACATCACGTCTTTATCTCTAACATGAGTCTTGCGGTTCTAAGCAAATAGAGCCTAGAGCCGCAAGACTCAAAGGTCACTTTTAGGTCACTTTTAGCGTGACGGTGGGCGAGAAGGAATGCCCATTCTCTCAATCGGCTCCCTCTCAACCGGAATTATTTTACACAGTGGCGGATTTATACACTTGACGCCAGTAGGCTATTCATATTTTGCCGCTCTTAAGCTGCGTTTTATGAAATATATCATAAAAAAAGCACTCTTGTACCTTCTCAATAGCCGCGATGTACGAAAGGGGGGGAGGGGGGGTGCAATCGGCCTTAAATTTGCCGCTATAGGCTTAAGCCTACTCAGCCTATTGGTAAATCCGTCACTGATTTTACACAAAACTTTTTTTTTCATTACTTAATAATTTAAACGTATGTTTAAATATTTACGCACTCTATCAGTACACTCAGCTAGAATTTCTCTGCAAACATAAGATATAAACGTCTGGTTTGACGACTTATAGATATTTCAAAACATGTTTGTATATGAAAATTGGTATTTATTTTCCGATAAGTGCATAATATATGTATGTTGTCGTAAATATTTTTATACAACTGGGAGCCCTTTCCCTACCGTATTTTCTCTCGAGAGAAATTAAGACTTATGGCGTTTACTTGTGTTGTATACAGGCTGCGTTTTAATTTTTTCTTGTTTCATAACATGATTTTCCCTTTTGGTTCAAGATACTTGAGTTTATTGTAGTTTATAATATTTATTTCACTTTTTTCCTTCTAACTTTCGTGTCAGATTTTCAAGCCTCTTATTTACTAGGTTCTTGTCGGTGGAGTATTTTCCATGTCTTCACATTATCTTTTATTTATTGATGATGATATTATTTATGATTGCCTCATTGACCGAGCGGAGCGAGAAGACTTTAAAATAGGATATTCTAGCCCTGATGAAATCTTTATAAAAATATCATACCTTTTTTGTTTCCCTTTTTAAAGATGCACATTTTTGTCTGAACAACTTTTTGAATCCGATAAATTTTAACGGGTTCGAGTGATTCGCGAAGTTTACAGCTCACAGAGACACTAGTAATATTATGTTTATGGTAATATTTTTCTCTTTAGTTTATTAAGTAATCTTTAACTTTCCTTTTTTCAGGTAAGAATACTAACTTTCACTAGCTCTAAGCAGTCACAGGTATATTAGTTTGTACGTAGGTATACACATACCTACTACATAAGTTATTGCAAAATGCAGGAAAATCGATACTCCGTACTATTTTGAGACTAATAACGTAATTGGAAATAATTGCGCTATGTTATGTTGTTTATATTTACAGTTAGTCATACCTGAATACTCGTTGTAGTCGGTAAGTATCTCTAAACTACAGGAAGACACAGTAATATCATGTAGAACATATACTCCCTCACAATAAATTGCTATTGCTATTGTCATTTGACTGACGATATATAAAGTATTGGTTACTACTTACTGTGATAAGAAATCAGGCTTAAAAATAAGAATATAATATTTCTATTTGAAACAAACATTTATATAAATTATTGTTTATATTGTAATGGTATCACGTTTTTGGTATAATAAAAAAAATCGGGGTCGCTTAGGTTAGGTTTCTACGTAAAAAAAATACAACGCTCGTAAAAATTAAGAAATTATTCATGTGACAATCTCATTAAATCAAATGACAATGTAACATTCAAAATATTTGTCGTTCGTTTTCACTTACAACTCGATCCGAGTATCGATATCAATCAGCATCGAGATCTCGAGTAACACTCGGTATTTCGATGGTATCGTATATTCTAGCTATGTACATATACTGAGATTGACATACCATCTGATATTAGACATGGTACGGTTCTATGCAGCGATTGTGTGAGAAATAAAGCTGAGTTTCCACAAGAGTCATACAAAGCTGCCTCGACATTTACACTTTGTAGTGCGGGCTTAGGGTTATGTTATGTCGTAACAAAAGCTGGTATTTTCAATATTCAATCATATGATGACGATCAGTTACACATTTATGTGTAAAAATTTAAATAATACAGAAATGTCTCTCCTATTTGTAGTATAAATTAGTCTTTTGTGTCAATCATTACGATATTATAACAAATAAGCCTAGTAATTTTAGCGTTTCATCTCGGAATGAGAGATAGTGAGCTGGATATTCTTATACACGTTCCTTTAAGAATGCCAAAAAGAAGATGTATAGGAGTTTCTTACGCTTACGCTGAAAAAGAAGTAGATACTTATAATACTATTCCCCGCGGCCACGCCAGTGGATATGCAGCTTATTCATCAAATATGCGCTTGGATGCCAGATATTATATTTCAGAATTTTAAGTAGGTAATATGATGTTATAACGAACGCAAGGGGAGGGTTAATCCCGTTCCGTGTTCTTAATCTTACTATTATAATGCCTTTTTTATACAACCCATTTGTATTCCATTGTTATGTACTTATTGATTGATTTCAATATTTGTCTATCAAAGATTTTTTTATTATATTTATTATGTATAAATAATTAGGGGTACTTCATATGTACATAATAAATATATAAAAGATCTTTAGTTTCTATCTATGCTCACAGGAAACAGCTTACAGGTATTAAGTACTAATATGAATAAAAAACAATTTTAATGTCAAATCAATTTTATTAATTTTAATAAGTGTTGTTGCCTTTGGTTTAGATGCGATATGGGTATGCTTAAGTCTAACACAAATAAATAAGCATTGTACTTAAAAAATGATAAAAATATAATTATCCTTCTGGAAAAAATAGCAAATGCATTTAAATTCCTGCATTTACCTTTAAACAATACATACACAAGTCGCATACAAATACCCTTTTTTATGTATCCATTACCTTATTGTTTCCCAAAATGGTTTTAATTATCAATATAAACTCAATTAAAATGTGTTAGTTTTTATATAAAACGTTTACAAAGTAAGTAAGTTATACTGCAAGATGCGTAGGCGGTGCTTACCATGAAGTAATGAACGGCGTAAACGTCTCCGATGGTTATCCACCCACCAACATGGCTGACCACTGGACACGACCACCCGCGAACCTGCAAATGGGAATTTCTAAAAGTACATCGTGGGAATCAGGCCTTAGTTAATTGCTTCACATTACTTAAGGGGGCAGTATAAAATCCTTATGACATCATAAATAGATCTAATAATATGCATGAGATATTCCAATATGCATAGGACGTTATAAGGTGGGCATGAACGCGTGCACTCTTTGAAATAATATATTTTCTCGAATATAGACATGAAGAAGAAAAAATCTTTCACTTAATCATCATCGCCCGACCGTATTCCCGGTTGCATCCTCAACAGTAACGCTTCAGAGCCCAGGGTCCGCTACCTGACCAAGGAGATTTGACGAAGTCACTGGTTTTTACACAGAGCGACTGCCGTCTGACCTCCACAACCCAAAGGGCAAACCAGGAACCAATCCGTCAAAAAATCTTTCACTTAATGTTTATGACTAGCTGGAGCCAGATTATAAATTAGAGAAGTAATTTTATTCTTTACAGATTTGGGTTTCTTGATTGTAAATTCAAAACTTTTGACAGTAAAAAACAAAAATGCGTTTCGTTTGTTATGAGTGGTATTCCTTAACAAGTATTGTTTTTATATTGTTCTTAACTAATTTCCATCTGATAAAATGACTATAATTAGGTACAAACTTACTTCTCTCCAATTCTTGTCGAAGCTCCTAACGCTATACATAAGTTTTTTATACGTATTTTGTACACGGAAATGTACATAATATTTTACATTATAGGAAACGTATCTATTATATTTCATTATTTTATGCATAATAACAGTGATTTACCGTAACATAATTCTGTATAACTACAATGCATAACGGTTAATATGTATTCCACAAGTACTTTATGAATAATCCACCCACGTCCGTTCCTTGGAAGTAATCCTCACTAAATTACATATTCGCATTAGACAAAATCAATGCACTTTCTAGCGATTAAATAACCAAAGCTGTTGGGAATATAAAATGTGCATACAATAGGCTCTTGTATTCAATATTAATAGCTGTAAAGTATAGGAGGTAGGGTAGAGCGTGGTTTGGCGATCGCACAGGGGTGCTAGAACAAAAGGGGTGATGACACGGAGCATGAGGGAAACGATGGATGCCGGAGAGGCTAACAGATTAAATTCTAGCGTAGGAATCAGAGTTTTAGCAGTAAGCGCTCAATTTGATTAGTTTCATACAATATTTATTCGACAAAAATCTTACGTGCCTACAGGTATTACTAGAAAATGCATTAATGTTATGTGTCTGGGCGTAAGTTGTGTCTATTTTCGTTCTTTAATCGATCCTTACCTACCTTTCTCGTAAAACATTGATCAGCGTTATCAAAATAATACTTAATTTTTAGTTTCCCTTCAAATCATACTTAGTTACTTCCACTTTTTCAAAAAGAACTTTAGCCAGCAGATCCAGCAGATGGGTTAGGCAATAGCAATCTTGCCCGGGGTTACCAGTAGTGCTACAACCGGCACTAGCAGGCCATTAGTCGAATAACTCACGTATTTATTGCATCCTTTACAAGAAGTAACGGCGTTTTTATAGCTAATATTAGTTCACTAGGTCCCACTAACATTTGGGTCGACGAACGCCCTTTTCTTTTAGGTTCGGTATTCACGACTTGATACGTTTAATTTTGGGATTCAAATGAAGTTAATGTTTTTAAAGATAAATGTGGTATTATAACGTCATGTCTTTTTTTAGTCATTAAGATTTTATCAGATTTATAAAAAGAGTCATCGAACGGCATAGTCAAATATAATTCCTTTCATATAAATGACGCAATGAACGTATTGTTCATTACAGACACTTTAATTTCTAATTATAAAATTTTATTTTCTAATAGACCTATCAAAAGTATTTAAATCATATTATCAATTAGCTTTTGAGGCGACAGAAGTGACGTTTTAGCCGAACTCACGTCGCCTAAATTCTCTTATTATTATTAGCTCTTGATTATGCAGCTCGGTAAGCTCAGCTTAGTTCACTGAGAGCGCATCACATGCCGCGTGCTATTCGCGGCATCCATCTGCCGCGTCGCCGTGAGTCGCGTGGTTCTTAAGTCATTCCCGAAACCATCGTAACTACTAATGTCGCCTGTCATCGCGGCAATTGCCGCGCGGCACGTGCAGCTGCCGTTGACGCCCTGCCGCTGAACTTTAAAATGAACCTTAAGAGTTACATTACCGATTGCACTGTGAAAGCAAATTATGTTTTTAAATATTTATGACTGGTGTCATTGGTGTGGCTACTTTCAATATTACATCGTACTATTAGTAGACTTTCAGTCCTGATTGACGTTTTATGATAATATTTATGTAAAGCCCAATCAGTTGTTATTAAATATTCCTTTTGAATTGGTAAGTATTAAAATTTAAGTACCCGAAGAAGAAAGTACCTAATAAGTACTCATTATATTAGAGGATTCAATATTTATGAAAGGAAATTTGGGCTTGGTTGAATATAAATCACAGTACCAAAGTTTACGCAAGATAGAGATTTTTTTTTCAATTTTGAATCGTTTTGTAAGCTAAAACGCACAGTTGTCGATACAAATCAAACCTATGTACTTTTCTAAAAAACTTTCAGAAACATATTCGAGATTAAAAAGTAACTTTTGGTAACCGGGATACAAAATATATTGATGTGTGTTTTAATTAGGCAAAGCTGTACTAAGTTAAAAAATAAACTGTCCCTTAAATATTAAGTTAATTTCCTTGAATAAGAAGAAGTATATTATTTTGTGACCTCGGAGGCAAAAGTAAACACAATCACGTATGTAAAAAAAAAGGGTGATATGACGTGACTTCAGTTAACATAATATATAAGTATAGGCTTTTAGTAGGGAAGGGTCTGACCAAAAATATGCTAATTTTAACTGCTATCGTTGGTAAGTAACGTGTACATATTTTGATTAATAATAATTAACTGTTTGACATTAATAATAAAGCTTCAAGTACTGTCGAAAGGGGAGATATTACCAAGGGGACATCTCTATCTCACTCCTTTTTAACCGACTTCTTAAAAGGAAGAGGGTATCAATGCCTCGCCAATCGCGAAAATATTTTTTTTTATGTATCTTCACTGATTTTCGAAGACATCTGGTCTGATTTGGAAAATTCTTTATTTGTTTGAAAGTGTATACTTTTCAGGTGGTCTCAAAGAAAAATTGGTTGCGTAGTTAGGACGTGAAGTCGGTTTTTAGTTTTGAAAAAATATAATGAGGTAACGTTGGATGAATTCCTTTTTTTCGAAAGGTCGTCCTGTGGCTGATATGATAGTGATTTATAAAAGACTTTATTTTGATTATTTTTGTTAAGTAAGTTATATTTGGTGATAGCAAGCTGCTATGGAAGTAGATGAGCAGAAAAAGAAAGGGGAATCTTTTACCGTGATTGAGAAACATAAGGCGAATAAATAAATAATAGGTTTTTAACAGTGTGTATGATGCTTAATAACGGAGGGGTCCTTCCAAAATGTGGGTCGTTATTTGGACTCCGTTGTTCCGTTCCGAAGCCGTGACCGACTTTCTGTTAATAAATCACGAAGTACGTCCCGCTGTTGGTTCCTTACTCTTTTACTGCATGCACAAATTAATAATTTTTATTTTGTCGCATTATGTTCAAATGCGTGTCGGGGTTTGTTCGTTAATTATGTTTTTGTAGATTGTGATGTTTGAATTTCTGACGACTTCAAATAAATAAATATATACGGAGAAATCACAGAGATTGAGCTAGTCCCAAAGTAAAGTTCGAGACTTGTGTTATGGTACACTAACTCAACGATACAATATAATTATCAAAAATACATTATATAGATAAACCTCCAAGGACTAGGTCAATCTGAAAAAGACTGTTTTCTATCTTGACCTGACCGGGGATTGAACCCAGGACCTCCGGTGTGACAGCCTGCCATAATGACCACTAGGCCACAGAGGTCGTCATAACTTCACTCGGAAAGAGGTAGACTAGACAACTCATTTAAAATAAATGCCTTTTAATTTACATTATATATACAGTTACTATGTATAACACTATAGTCAGCGTCAGCTAATATGACATAAAAAAAATCAAAAAGGTATTTTAATGAAGCAATAATGAAGATTTTATGAGATGTAATGAACTGCTCTTGTTTTTAGAGTGCAGACCCTATTACTAAGACACCTCTGTCCGTCCGTCTGTCTGTCAGTCTTTCACCAGGCTGTATCTCATGAAAAGTGATAGCTAGCTAGACAGTTGAAATTTTCACACATGATGTATTTTTGTTGACGCCATTACAAAAAGTACTGAAAACAGAATAAAATTTTATATTTAAGGGGGGCTCCCATACAACAGACGATATTTTTGCCGTTTTTTGCTCGATATTAATAATATACACTTGGCATACTCACAAAATAGTTGTATATTTACTTTAAAAATAAATAATTAATTAAAATAAAATAGATATTTAAGGGGGCTTCCATAAATCAAATGTGATTTTTATAGATAATCTTACGGAACCCTTCGTTGGCAAGTAAGTTGTTAGATAAAACTTTTTTGTTTCTTTCTTAAACTAAAGTACAGACAGAAGTTTCGACCCCCACTCCGTATGGTATCTGGTTCAAATTGCCATCACTATACAAAGAGGAAACGCTGCGAGCGTGATGGGCACCTTTCAACCAGGTACTATCCGAGCCGTCATTTTTGATTCCTTTCAGAAAATTTAGTTCGAGTTTAATTTATAATTTTCTTTATATTGTATAACGTTACTTATATTTACGAGTACATGTCCATAAATCAAAAATGTATATATAAGCAAAGATAATGATTTATATAAACAACAACTTAATTTGTCTCGATATTTATAGATGTAAACTGTCGATAACTGAAATACTTATGTCGAAACAGGAGTCGTCGACCTTTTGACAATGACATTACGATATTGACTGAAAGGAGTATTTGGTAATATGTGTCGTAACAGTACGTTGAACTGCGTGCTATTGATTTCAACGTATTAGTTCTCCCCCACGTTTGAAGTTCATTGAATTATATAATAGGTTTATATGTATAATTCTTTAAAAAAATTCCCTACCTACTTGCCGAGTCCCACACAAAGTAATTTAGAAATGAGTTATAATGTAATATATTCTTTGCTTTTATTTTTTTTAATGAATATATTATGAAACTGTAAATAAGTAGGTATCTCAAATTTTAAGCACACTTATTTCGTATCGTCGTACGTATCTACCTTACTACCAAGGTACCTACCAACTATGACGACCTCCGTGGCGTAATGGCAACACGCTAGACCGCCAATGTGGAGGTTCTGGGTTCGATCCCCAGCCAGGGCAAGTTGGAAAATGGCCTTTTTCAAATTGTCCTGGGTCTTGGGTGTTTATCTATATATGTATTTATCATAAAATATAGTATCGTTGGGGTCATAACACAAGCTTAAGCTTTCTTTGGGGCTAGCTCAATCAGTGTGATTTGTCCGTATATATTTATGTATTATTATATATTTATTATCTATTTAGAAGGTTGTCGCATGTAAATTGATTATAAGTATTTTTAGGTAATGTTATATTAAAATTCTAAATGTAGTAATGGTAGCGGAGCTTAGGTTGCTGTGGAATCGAGGAAATTAAAATATCCTGAACGGGATTAGACGTATATTTTTCAGATGGCACATACAAAGTTGTCATAACATATCGAACACTTTTCAAACATTATAACATTCTAGGTACAAAACCTTCGGTAAATAGTTCCTATCCTACAGTAATGGATTATTTTCTCCCCATGAAGTTTTACAATAATACTCATAGTATTTGAATTAATTTTGATATAAATCATACAATGACGTACAGATTTTATGACCTATATGTGCACTAAACGTGGGCAATACACAGATTATGAATAGTAATAATTTATTAATAGACGCGGAAAAAGGACTAAGTATCACGTCGACAACCTTGGCCCCATCCTGTTCTGTCACCTTATCACTCTTATCACTTGCATTTATTGCGCGTTTCCCATAATGTATTAATTTTAATAATTTGTAGAGAAGTACTTGTCTCGCACAGGATCTAATTTTTTATTTTATTTAGAATACATGTCAATATACTTATTAATATTAAAATATAAACATCAATTTTCTTTAGTCAAAAAGTCCGCCCCGAATCTTACCTGACGCAATAGAATCCATAACTCTTGCAGCATTCCCCTTCTGCATGCTGCATGCATGGCGTCAGGTATGACTCGGCGCGAAGGCAAGCACCTTTTTATATTACTTAATAAATAAATAATTATCATCATCATATGATGCGGAAAAAAGAGAAGAGGAGGGTAAGAACGGATACAGTAAATGATAGAAAACTATAGAGGAAGTTCAATACAGTGCGGACCACAAATAGGGAGAAGGCGAGGAAGATGATGATGATCTTTCTGTAGCGTAAAAGTAAGTGCTTTACAAACTAGTGCAACCACTTGCATCAGTTTACTCGCTAACACACACTAGTGCAACCACTTACATCGGTTTAGTTGCTAACACACACTAGTGCAACCACTTACATCGGTTTAGTCGCTAACACACATTCTAGTGCAACCACTTACATCGGTTTAGTCGCTATCATACACTTTAGTGCAATCACTTGCATCAGTTTACTCGCTATCACACACTAGTGCAACCACTTACATCGGTTTAGTCGTTACACACATTCTAGTGCAACCACTTACATCAGTTTAGTCGCTATGACACACTAGTGCAACCATTTACATCGGTTTAGGCGCTAACACACACTAGTGCAACCACTTACATCGGTTTAGTCGCTACACACATTCTAGTGCAACCACTTACATCGGTTTAGTCGCTATCACACACTAGTGCAACCACTTACATCGGTTTAGTCGCTATCATACACTCTAGTGCAACCACTTGCATCAGTTTACTCGCTAACACACACTAGTGCAACCACTTACATCGGTTTAGTCGCTACACAAATTCTAGTGCAACCACTTATCGCTAACACACACCAGTGCAACCACTTACATCGGTTTAGTCGCTAACACACACCAGTGCAACCACTTACATCGGTTTAGTCGCTAACACACACCAGTGCAACCCCTTACATCGGTTTAGTCGCTATCATACACTCTAGTGCAACCACTTACATCGGTATAGTCGCTATCATACACTCTAGTGCAACCACTTACATCGGTTTAGTCGCTATCATACACTCTAGTGCAACCACTTACATCGGTTTAGTCGCTATCATACACTCTAGTGCAACCACTTACATCGGTTTAGTCGTTATTATACACTCTAGTGCAACCACTTACATCGGTTTAGTCGCTATCATACACTCTAGTGCAACCACTTACATCGGTTTAGTCGAATCGAAACCCTCCGATTTTTCACTTACTTATTTGTACTTAGATAGTTTCAGTTACACTGTAAAGTTATTCAGTAAAGAGAAAAAATCACGCTTAAATTTAAAAAAAAAAATGAAATTTATTCGATGTCCTATGTCCGGCAGTGGACTTCCTGTAGCTAATATGTTTATGAAGATGATGTTCGATGGCGATCGATTACAATTCTACTAAGTTAACATTGGTACTCATTTCTTGCTAACAAAAATTGTGCAACATTGTAGGTCGTTAACGAGCGGCCTAAGCTTCTATTACTTTAGAAATCGTAAGTGATCAAGTATAACATGCCGTTCCGTTAAAATTACCATCTATCGAGAAATCCTTCTGAATAATTTCCTGACGTAAGCTGCAAATCTATCATCCGATTTTGATTTTTTCCGATCGCCGACCTGCTTAAGCAGCAGGTCGGCTTACACGGGCTCTGCTCCGTCAGAATAAAGACGTGATAATGTATGTATGTATCTAAGCTTCGATTACTCTAGAAATCGCAAGTGATCATACATAACATGCCGTTTCGTTAAAATTACCATTTATCGAGAAATACCTTTGAGTAATTTTCCTGCTAATCTATCATCCGATCTTGACTTTTTCCAATCGCACCGACAACCGCACCGGCTGCTTAGGCTTACACGGGCAATTTAGAATTACCTATTAAGTGGATAACTAGCTTAAGAAGAAACATAAGTAGCCCTAGACATGCTATTTCTATTTTGAATTTTAATTAACACGCCTTCATTGAAAATTTTAACAATTTGGGGTTTCTCTTTAAAGTTTCTGTAAATGCTTTCCCGAAACTGAGCATATATTATAGCTTTAAAAATATTTGCTATGATTTCTTTTATTTGAAATTTGAATAGTTTTCACGGACCTACATAATATGGTGTACTTATTGGCTAATTAATTACCTATATTTATCAATACAAGACTTATTACGAACTTTTTATGATCGCTGTCAAATGAGCAAATGGATTATATATTATTCTGCCTTATTTTTTTCCTGAATTTGTTAGTGTAGAAGTCTATTTTAGAAAATGCAGAAACAAGTCGTCAACACCCTGTCATTTTTCCACTGGCGTACCTCTGGTGCAGGCACCGCTTTGCATCGACACATAAATCGAATCACTCGATTGAATCCACCACTATAATCACATCGGACCCACCATGTACTCGATTCTGACTTCCGACGATTATCGACTGATTGCCGCCTTTTAATATGGGAACTGAGATGCAAGTCAATTTTCTATTGGCGTCGATTATCGCGTTGGACGAAAGTTAAAATTACATTAATGCACCAGATGATGATGTGCTTTATTTTTAAGTTATTACAAGTGTTATTGATTACATAATCTACAAAGCAAGTACTTATAAGGCTGAGTTTCTCGTATTAAAAAATAGAAATAGAAAAATTCATCCATCTTGACCTGTTTATCCATCCATCATTTACTACTAAATGACAACAATTTGAAATGTACCATTCGTCGATTTAATTTCACATTAGAATTATCCCAAGCATTTCTATGGCCACGCTAACACAAAAGTGAATGTCTTTACACAATGTCCCGATTTACTATTCACTGAAGACTAAAGATAAATAAGTCGGAAAGGAATGTTTACGAATCAAGCCGTACAAGACGTGCATCCAGCATTCGGAATCGAGCAACATCCGAAAATAAACGTCTAAAAATGGAACGGGAAAAGCGCGGACATGTTAATCTTGTGTCAATCGCCGTTTCCATATCTTCCTGAGACTGTGTCTAATTAGAGCTGCGTAAGCGCAGACGAAATCGTAGTCGAACGTGGCCTATGTAGTCCTACCTTACTAATTTCGTTGTGGTTATAAATACAAGATATAAACTAGAGATGGAGCCGGATCAGTCGCTCTATTTTGGAAACGCGGAATCACTTAAACGTTAACAAATTAAGAAGTAAATATACCTTTATTATCATATCATATTACACAGACTGAGCTAGCATAATTGGATCAGTATCAGGGAAAAGTAAATAAATATCCGAAAATCAGATACAGTTGTGTGTTTTCCAGCCACCTCCGTATCTCCTTGTATTTTGGGTATGAAAAACGAATTATATCTTTATTTATGGAATTATTTAAGCCCCGCGATATCTTAAATACAAAAATTTTATGTAGCTCGTATCATCATCATCATCCATAATATTGAATCACAGTGACTACTGGCTGTTCTCTTTCTATAGACACAAGATTTTTGCTGTTACTTAGCAAAACAGATAATGAAGCTAAGTAAAACCAACAACTAGATAAGCAAGCCACGAGCTCGTCAGCCTCAGTGACAGATGACGATACAGCTTCAACTAGATATGAAGTAAAACACTACTTCGCACTTATCGCAAATTCGCGATCACTCGCTCATTGCCAATCACTCTTGACCATTAGAACTGCTTCTAATAAATATATTAAAGAGGTAGGTACAGAAACAAGCATTCGATTAAATACTTGTTTTGGTCGGCTATACAATGTTTTTTTTTTTAATTTTTGCCCCCATAACATTTTGCCATTTTAGTTTATCTTTAGCCAGCCTTCTTCAGTCTGTCCTATGTTTATTCCCTTAAAAAAGGATATGGTTCAGTGGCATATTAATTTTAAATAAATGGTTTAACTTAAATTAAAGTTATAATAGGCGTGACGACAGGATCAGAAAAGTATTATTCTAATTAGTCTTTTTTTTTCAATTATACAAAAATGATGGACTAATATTTTTCAGTTTCAAAAAAGTAAACATTTACAAAGATACGGAGCACCCAAATTCCAGAGTGGGGGCTTGCGTCGTCATCGCTATGTAAATATTGTGCTTTATAGGCGTGACACCATATGAAATTAAAATACGCTGAATGCTAGTAATTTTTTGTTTCATAGAGAAAAAAAATATCTGTACAATTTTTTTAAATAATCTAACCGATTGGCTAAAGATATTTATTCATTCATTATTCCTATTAAAACATTAGTATTTTAAGGCAACTAAAACGTTCCTGACTGTCAGAATCAGGAACATTTTGATAGCCTTTCAAATCATCACTGTTGAAAGTACTTTTTGTAGTAGGTGTAGCTTAATTTGTGTTTTTGCCTAAAGTGAGTGGCCACTGTTATATTTACATGCTCGAAAATCTTCAGCAAGTGTGTCTACTCTATCGCTTTTGTAATTTTGTTTATATTCATCGATTTATGATGTAAAATTACGATGGTCGATGCAATCCGCAGAATTTCAAAGTCTAAGCCATCGGTTAAGTTTTCCATCACTGTGTCTTTTCGCTGGTCTGCATAGTTACTCTACAGTTTGTTAATTAAAACGTTTATCTTTGTGTGGCAGCGCGCCCGTGATGGCCGATTGGGCGATTTATTGGCGAAAGGCGACTAGATAGTACCTAGATACTGTTTATTGATTCCAGAGCGGAATTTCTCAACTCCTCCCAAACAAGTTATTAACTCCATCATCGTTACTTTGATAACTATATTAAATCTATCAAGACAAATTATAAAATAAAGTCCGTAGTCGAGTCTGTTGGACTAAACCACTAACTTATGTTTTGAACAAGAAGATGTTTAGATGATATTATCAACAACTTGTGCTCTATTGTTAAGTAAGGTTCTGAAGCCTTTTTTGTCATACATGTCTTGTCGTAAAATTTATGATTTGTAGGTACATTTTATCCTGAATTTATTTGCCTGAGGGATGCCTACAGCCGTACCAATGGAGTCGCGTGTAAAAGCCTGCCCATTAGATTATATTGCGAAGATGACCCTAGTGTTAACCCTAATGTATGAAAACCTCCGGTGACAATATTTCCCAAGCTACGTTTCCGCGTCTGTGTTTCCGCGTCAAAGGTGGTCACCACAGTCGGCGTGACGCGTGATGCGCCGCATCGCCAAATGATGTGATTCTCACGGAAAGATCCCGCAGTTATGTCACACTATTTACACGGCAAATAAACTGAATGGTTAATATCATGAAATATTTTACAGGGAATCCTTTGCTATGGAATTGACTTTGAAATTGTGGACCTAATACGCATAGTCGATACCCGACAGATTTCATAGTGAACTAATAAGAATGACTTTGTAGGTAGTAGTGTTTGTTTCCAGTCGAGTGTTACAAAAAGGTAATTATGATGATGCTAACGTTTAGTAAATACTTGTAAGTCTTCATTACCTTTGAGTAGAAATAGCAAAGAGCAGACCAGAAAATCATGCACATACCAATCGGATGTCTACACTCATGTATATCTAATTGGCATGGAGGTGTCACGCATCAGCGGTCGTGCATTGGTGCAACGAGGTGAAAGGAGCAAGGGATCTCTTGCACAATGCCAGGGAACCGAGTTCGCAATTAAATGTCTGCCCCATCGCAAAATATAAAGGTTACAGATTCCAAAATTCCGATGAGACTCAACCTTCATGCTATATCATATCGTATAAGATGTATATGTATTTTACTCTATGAGCATTACAAACAGGCTAAATCTAAAAATTACAGGGCTTGAAACGGTGACATTTTGACCAATTTTTAAAAATGTAGAAAGTAAAATGAGGAGCATCATTTGTATATCTCTGCAAACTTATCAAATGAAACTGTTTTGTTGGTAACGCAAAAGAAATGAAGATTTTTGATATACTGCTTTGGTAGTAGAGGAATTAGGAAATGATGCATCTTCGATTTATTTTCTACGTTTTTTAATAAAAATATATTCACCAAAAATATATCAGAAGGCTAGTTCATTAAGTGAACCTTACTTAAGGATACAAAACCTCAAAACAAATAGAATTTTGCGTTTAGTTTCAAACGTTCCTAAAAGTTAAATTGGAGGTGCTAATTTTACTTGATTATTGTTTATTGTATTAGTCAAGCTACTAATTTCGCTACATTCCAACAATTTAAAATAGTTTTTTTTTTCTATACGTCAAAATTAGTCAAGCTACTAATTTCGCTACATTCCAACAATTTAAAATAGTTTTTTTTTTCTATACGTCAAAACAAACATTTTATATGGAATTTGTATGAAATACTGGCTAGTGACGTCATAGTTTCTTCGAGTCAAATAGCGCTCTTAATATCAGTTTTTCTGCAATAATAAATCTAAAATCACTTTGAAAATGGATGTGATCAGTGACAAGTGAAATTATTTTGTGACGTTGTATTTGCTCAACAGTACCAAATAATTTATTTTTGGCCCAGAAAATATACTTAATTCTTTATTGTACTTACAAAAAGAACACAAAAATGTAACAATTATGAAAAAACAATACAAAGGGGAACTAATCCCAAGGGATCTCTTCCAGTCAACCCTAAGAGAAGAAAATGCCTAGGAAGGTTTTAGAATAGATTTTTAGATACTAGTTCTTCCTCTGTTCTTTCTTTACTTTGAACTCCATCGAGACGTAACGATCCCCTGAATATTTCCATCGCTGTGCTCATTTTCTTGTTTGCAATTCAATGGATTGCAACTGCTTACGAAATTTACGAGCCTAGATTATAGCCACAAAAACGTAGGTACCTCATTGAGAATACATGTTATAGTGGTATTTTAACATTACTTTTATTTACTCCGTAACTTCTGGGTGGCGGACTAGCATGGTGACCACTACACCATGCTAGTCCGCCACCCAGAAGTTCCGGGTTCGATCCCCAGTCAGGGCAAGTTGGAAAATGGCCTTTTTAAAATTTTCCTGGGTCTCGGATGTGTATCTATATATGTATTTGTTATAAAATATAGTATTGTTGGGTTAGTAGCTCATAACATAACACAAGCTTAAACTTACTTTGGGGCTAGCTCAATCTGTGTGATTTGTCAATATATATTTATTTATTTATTTGATGAAATTAAATGAAATTTATTTTATTCATTTTTACACAAATGTTACATTTATTAGGTTTATTTATTTAATGTGATTATTTAAAGCCATGTGTATTCAAGAACTTAATATTTTTTTCTTCTGTTTTCAGGTAAGGCTTTTTGGGTTTATCGTATGAGACCACCACCCATAAAAACGTGCCGACCTACAGGAAACTATTTTACGTAGGTACTTATTTTAAAATATGAATTTACATTTTGTATTTTACTATTTCCAAAATAACGAATACCATAAAATATGGTTTAAGTAAGTAAAGATATAAGCTTAGCTTATTATCTACAACCTAAAATACAGAATTAGTGACACTTGTATAAATAGACCAGGAATGTTACGAATGTAAATTTTTTCTTCATTCGCGAATGCATTGCGAATGCGAATACGAATGTTAAGGTTGCGAATGTGCGAATGCAAATGCTAATGCGAATGTAGCCATAAGTATTACGAAAAAAATACATATGAATGAATAATTAGGTAGTATTTTTTATAATTTAGGCGTAATAAACCGCCATACTTCACTTTTCTTTCTCGGTGCCACAATGAAAAACTGTCAAATTATTTCAAAATAAGTTAAAATACAATAAACTATCTGTTTATAAGAAATTACAGTAACCTGCAACTAAAACAAAAAAAAAACACCGGCCAAGCGCGAGTTGAGCTCGCGTAGAGAGCGTTCCGTACAATGCCAAAGTTAAATATTTTTATTTATCACATGTGAAATCCTCACAGAAAGACGCGAGTTAAGTACTACTAGCGCTATCTAGTGGTGTTTTAGAGAACTATTTTCCATAAATGAACGTATTATATTGAGTTTACCACTGTATTTTCTATTGGAGGAATTATTATAGGTTTTCCAGTAATCTACAAGCAATGAACTACTTATATGTATTTTGTATTTTGTATTTTTTTATGTGGGGGTGAAAACACACGTGAAAAAATCTCTTCCCACTGGTCGAAATAATCACGTTATGCGCGAATCATCGAAACGCAGAGTTGCGGCGCGGTGGCGCTTCCGCAATGCCGACGGGCATGTCGTGACCTGCACACATTCGCATTGATTGATGCGATTGCAAATGTCGATGCGAATATTTAAAACGTTGCGAACCATTCGCACATGAAAATGCGATATTCGTAACCTCCACGTGAGTTATCGTGGTAAACGCAAATTTTACAAAGGTACGCCATAACTTAGCTGATACTGTATGTATCAGCTAAGTTATGGACTTATGGCGTACCTATATAAAATTTCGGGTATTACTTGTGCCTTTGTAAAATTTGCGTTTACCACGATACACGATCGAGATAAGAAAAATTTAATAAACTTTTCACTCATCACATAGCCTTATAGTACAGTCGAAAACAAAGCTAACGTTGTCGACAGATCGGTACAGTCGATGACAGCCCCATTAGTTACCCAGTTAAAGCGCAACATGACACTCTTGATTTATGGTGTTGATGATACTTTTCAATGCTAGGTTTTCTTCTTATTACCAGAAAGATCTAGATGATATAGATCAGTAGTCGATACTTAAAAAAAAATGCTACGAAAATGTTGGTAATTAAAAATCACACATAGACAGCATGTGGTTTCTTTCAAATCATTTACCGATTGCTTTTGACAATAATAGGTACCTACGTATATATTTTACATTAATTTACTTAAGATTTATCTGCTTAATAAAGCAAAAACATTGTCACAAAAAAATCTTTCGCTAGATATTTTTTAATACTATTTTTTTACATGTAGTCCTGGTAGGTACCAAACATAGAAGTTACTGGGACTACAAAAACCATTTTTTACTAAGTAATGATAAGTAATATATATATATATATATATATATATATATATATATATATATATTTTTTTTTTTTTTTCTATTTTCTTATATCATTAAATCTCGACAAGATTTCTACAGAAGCTAACATGTTACAACAAAACTATTATTTTATGAAAAAATTCTAAATATTCAAAAAGTTTATGACGAGATCATAACATATTACGAGCTATTCTAATAAATACTATAGCTTCGTATTCATTGATTCATTTCTTTACACTTATAAAATCAAACAAGATTGAACTGGCAAATATTTGAATGTGATGCACCAATAATAATCTTTCTTGGTAAGTA
Organism: Acrobasis suavella; assembly: GCA_943193695.1. Lineage (NCBI taxonomy): Eukaryota > Metazoa > Arthropoda > Insecta > Lepidoptera > Pyralidae > Acrobasis > Acrobasis suavella. Next base: position 42,150,051 of record OW971928.1, read on the forward strand.
TAAACTTTATCAATTTATTTTGGATCTAAATTTGATATCGATATTTACAATCAATTTCCATCAAATTGAGAAGATTAAAAACCAATCCGTTTTAGTATTCCTAATTATGTCTAACCCGTCGGCCAGCGTGGAAATTGTAAGTCAAAATCTTTTTGCTGCTCCGGTCAAGTATGGCTCTTGTAGTACAAAGATCTGCAGTGGAGACAAAAATAATATTAAATAATTTTATCGCCCAAATCTAAACACATAATATATTACACAGTAAGCGAAGAAATTTTGAGTTAATTTATTAAGACAACATCATTAACAAGAAATGAATATTTGAAGGCCAGTAATTTTTATTTTAGTATGGTAATGGTTGGTGTTAACGAGCGTATAAAAAGTAATCACTTGTTTGAGGCAGTCCAATCACAGACGCATTAACTTATTTTAAACTCACGCCATGATTCCCACATGTGATTACGAAAGAAGGAATGGGATTATGGGAACTAAGAAATTGTTTGATTTTGTAAACTTAAGGCGTTTCACTGGGTACAATGCGACACAAAATAAGTTGAACAAAGATGACGACTTCGAAGCATTTTTGTACAAATTCCCGACACGTAAATTGAACCAAAATGGCGACCGTCGGCGCATTATTTGTACCTGCGCCGATAACCGCCATTTTGGTTTAACCTATGTGCCGGCAATTTGTACAAAAATGCTTTGAAGTTCGCCATTTTTGTGCAACTTATTTGTGTCACATTGTAGGTACGTATAGTCCACATCCACAATATATTAAAAAAGTGTGTTTTCCCTTACCTTAAATTTTACTTTTAATTAAATATATTTCTGATCTAATAAGCAACTTTTTATATCGTGGAAAAAGAAAGAATAGGTACGTGCGGTAATACCATCTTGGGAAATAAATTTTCTTAGATAAGTATGTTCATAGAGCTAAGAAAATGACAGCGGTTCCGAAATAGAAACTGGGCAATAGGTCAGACTCGTGACTACTTGAAATTGAACAAATTCACTTGTTCGCTGATTGATACCGCGTTCGCTCTCGGTGTGATGGGCAGTTGGACTTAATGGATGAATTGCATAACGCAGACCGATGGGATCGTGGATTTGCTTAACGGTATGCACTTAATATTCATAAGCTTGATGGTTACTTGTGAATAACCATCTCGAAAGGTCCAATTCTATGAACTATTGTCTGTTCGAATGTGAAAGTTAAAGAACGGCCGGGGTCGCAGGTTGCCTGTCAGTTTTTGGCTTTTTTTAAATTTCCTTCCGTCTGTTTTTTGTTGGGTTTGATGAATCGACGTTTTCGAGAAAGCAGCGCACTGTTTAGTGTAACAGTTTCGAGATAATTTCGCTGATACCATCGCTACTTTTTGTCATAGTCGATCAGATAAACTGCCATTTATAAATGATGTTTTCTTTTTAAATGGTTAGCTTTTTGACGGATGGTCCAGTATTTAGACAATCAGATACTATCTAAATGGAACTTTTATGCTCAATAATTGGCTGAAGTCTTCTTTAAATTTCAAAAGTCTTTTTTAAATTTATTACACTTTCAATAATACTCATTTATAATCGTAAATTTTGTACTGAGTTATTAAGCTACGAAATAGTATCATTTCCGCAGCGCAATAACATAACGCAATTAGCATGGGTTGTTTTACTTTTATACCTGTATTCTTTTTACATCCCCTGTTAACACCAAATTAATAAATACATAGCTAGAACAAATTTAAGGAGCCTGTTCACAGTCAGCGTCTTAAAAAACATAAGCACGTTTGTTATGAACAATCCCTAAAATTAGAAGATCAGAATAGAAAATTAACGACCGCGTTTAGTATACATCTTATAAATACCTTATCTGGCGTTAAGTTTTTATCACCCGCGGCGGGTGATGGCGGAAGACAGTGTGCGCCTGCGCCGGGGTCGACAACACTGGCCCGGAATAGACGCATAGACGCGCCTAATTATAGTGACGAAGTGTAAATAAATATGGCCACATGCAGGAGCACTCCTGGAAATCTTAAATCATTTCCGTAATAGTACAGAAACTGATACACTATCATGTCTTTAGTCTTTATTTTATCGTTTAAACTTTTAAATCTTTCGGAAGAAAATATTAGTGACAGCACTGAAATCTCTTATGTTACCTATGTTACAGAGCGAATATAATATAGTGCCGCGGTGTCTAAATTTATTTTGCCTCCTGAACTTGATAAACCCAGATAAAGTTTATATCGCGCGACAGACTAGTGCCATCCCGCTTGTTATCATTACACAGAGATATTGATAGATGATAGCGCTCGAAAAGACCTGTCGTCAGTGCCATGCTGTGGGGACTAAACGGACGAATTAAGGTACATAAGACCTTTTCAATTTTATTTAACTAGATACAATACAATACAAAAACTCTTTACTGCACCATTAATAAAAGGTAAGTACATGGATAACATGACATAGATATAAATTTGACGGTTATTCCATAGAAATAAATTGTTGTTAAAAGTATTAAATTAACTTTTGGTGTATTCAAAATTTTACATGTATGACGAGAAAATTTACAATTTACGATATATTTCTTGAACATTTCTTTATTTTATTATTCTATATATATAGAACAAATTTAAATAACTATTATTCTATATAGGTAGTTAATATAGGTTATTTGAACACATTCTGAAATTGGGAACGCAGTTTCAATCTTGGGAGTTAATTTCCATTTGCAAACAGCACGCAAGCGTGTCGCATGTGGCAACCATATGTTACAATTTATTATACTTATTGTGTGTAAATATGAAATGTTTGAGCATATTGGATCATGTTTGTTGTTTTGTCAGTTGGATAACTGTGTGATGTCAATCATTTTGGATTTCATCAGTATCCTAAAATTTAACTAAACGTAAATTACCATATCATCACACAAATATTATAAAGGCGAAAGTTTGTGAGTGTGTATGTTTGTTACTTCTTCACGCGCAAACGGCTAGACCAACTTTGATAAAATTTGGCATGCAGGAAGCTGACACCCTAAATTAACACATAGGCTACTTTAGGCGCGGGTAACACTGTGGGACAAAATAACCAGTAGGGTAAATAAATGTATGGCTAGTTTACAAAAGAGCAGTCAAAAAAAACCATACAATCTGAACACAAAATTAAAACTAAATATAAATACATTTGGGAAAGTGCAAACAAGATAAGCTACATTATTTTTTTAATACAGTTGCTCAAAAAGTGGCGTATTGCAGGGACGTATAGCGTTCGAGATGTGGGCTATTACATACTCGTGCTTTTTTTTTACCTTTCTCGAACTCGTGTGTTCTCTTTCCCAACTGTCAAAATAATGTCTATTAAAAAGAAAAACCAACCATGAAGATTTTACTAAAAAAATTCATAGGAGTTTTTATGATTCATGCAAATACGTATATTTCTAAAAAGAAGCTACTAATTTGTTTCAATATCAGATTTAATGATTTGATTGAATGAGTTAGGTTTCATTGCGTTTCATCTCATTAAATTTCATTTTCATTTCATATCAATAAAAAAGTTCTACGGAAGACTTGGCTGTATGGGCATAGTTCCCTTTGCCTACCAGAATGGGTGAAGAAAAAAAAATCTCTGCTTATATTCTACGGTTGGCGCCATTTTTCAGAAATTGTCTTTGCGAGTTTAGTTGTTTGTTGTACAAAATGAGTAATTTCGACCCTAGTTTTTTTGAATGAACACTACCGGAATTCAGTATAATTGCACAAAATGCTTCGGAGAACATTTTACCGGAAAAGTCAAAAAGTCGAATTTATTGCCTGGAGAGAAGAGAAAAAAGCAAATAGTTTTCAGAAAATGTTATGTTGGCATACTTCTCCGAACTCTCAGCAAAATTAAAACCTTTACGTTATGTCGAGGTTTTCAATGATAAAAAGTATGCTGAAAATAAGGAACAACGTGGATATAAGTGAATACCCAAAATTAAATGCTTTCTTAAAACGACAATCAGACGGTTTTACAAGTAAAAAGTCGAAAATATTAACATCGAATGAAGTGGAAAGGTTTTTGAACGAAGCTCCCGATGATCGTTATTTAGCCACAAAGGTAATTTATTAAAAAGTACTTATATTTTTCTTTAGTATTCAAATCCCTTTTTTTATAGGTTTCTGTGATTTTTGGCGTTGTTGGAGCTTGCCGCAGAAAGGAGTTAGCCTACTTTAAAAGACTTTTTAAGCCCATAGAGAAATGCTACTAATCAAGATTCCGAACACAAAAAATAAGATACCTAAAAGCTTTGTGGTTGAAGGAGATTTTCTTAGAATAGTGCGAAAATATATGAATCAGCGGTCCCAAAAAGGAAAAACCGACTGTTTTTTTTTCAAAATTACCAAAAAGGGAAGTGTAAAGCTTAAACAAACGGGATAAAAAAATTTGGTAATATGCCAAAAATAGCTACATTTCTTGGTCTGCCGGATGCTGTGTATTATACTGGGCACAGCTTCAGGAGGACCTCTGCTACATAATTGGCAGATTCAGGAGAGAATTTGACGTCCTTAAAGCGACTAGGAGGTTGGAAATCATACAAAGTTGCAGAAAGCTATATTGGTGATTCATTAAACAACAAACTAGAAACTGGGAAAAAAATCACACAATCCATAATAATTTAAGGTCCAGTCCGTCTCCTTCACATGTTAAAGAGAATGTTCGTCCATCTACCTTCGTTGATACTGATAATTCATCAGATCCAACTCCATCAACTAGCAAACGCCATTGCATGACAAATATACATGAACAATCATACGAAATTAATAAAAGTTTGTCTCAAACAGTAAATATGCAACCTAAAACTTCCCCAGTTAGTATAAAAAACTGTACCAATTTCAATGTATATGTGAATTATAACTTTTATAAGAAATAAATGATAAGTTAGTCGAGTTTTTATTATTTTATTAAATTGCTTCATTTTTTCGCAACTGTATTAAAAATAGTCGTTCAGTACACGTGCGGAACCGTCATTGCAACTTGTTCCGACTGTCAACCCTCGCCTTCGGCTGCGCCTCGGCTCGGGTAGACATTTGTCGGAACTCTTTGCAATGACAGCCTTTCCGCACTTGTAATGAAATATACTATTTATAATAAGGATTTCAAACTTAGGTACCATGGAAACAGGGGTCACTGAATAACTGTTAAAACTTTATCCGAAAATCTATTTTTACATAACAACCAAGAATTCTTATCAGCAAAAAGTCACGCCAGAATCAAAACCGTGATCGATAGTCGCCAAATCGTGATATAATGGAATTCGTTTTGTCGTAACTTGCCAAATAAAGTGATTTCTATAGTAAACATAATAGCTTGCGCAACATGCGACAGAACTGTGGCAAATCGTCGAAAGCAAAAGTCAGCATAAAACAGGTATACCACTGACTCGTTGCTACGTCAGAGGCCTTAAGGCAGCTCGAAAAATCTTGCACTTGGTTTGTGTGTGTGTAAAAGGTCAACACTAGTGTCAGATTTTTCAAGGTCTTAAGGTATCTGATATAGTTTGACGACTGCCAAATAATGATGATAGCCGGTACCAACGGCTTTCTTTACGCGCTTTTCGGAGTATGGTAAGCTCCAGAATATTTTTTGTGTATGCCACTCATCCTACATGCGGACCACGCCCAGGTTTGCCTAACTCGGAAAGCGCTAGCACTGCGTACTTCTACCATTCTTGATCCGTCCACGAGCTCTTCTTGCTATTCACACGCTCTTGCTTGCTTTTCGTGTGTGTAAGTGGCCAACACTAGTATCAGATTTTTCAAGCTGCCTAAAGGCATCTGACATAGCTTGACGACTGCCATACAATGATGACAGCTGGGACCAACGGCTTATAAGAGCCTTCCGAAGCACGGAGGAGCTCGAGAAATTTTCATTCCACCTGTGGTCACCAATCCAAGTGCGGACCACGCCCGGTCTCGCTTTACTTGCGAAGACGCTAGTAATGCGCAATCCCGCCGGGCCACCGAGCTCGTTTAAATTCACACGCTCGAGGCGAAATCACACTTACAAATCACTTCATTTTTTCCTAAATACATATAATAACGTAAAAAGCAACGATGTGGCGGCCTGATTGTAGTAGCCTATTCCTGAGTCGATTTGCTATGTCAGCTTTCAATTTCCGTGCTGCGCACAGCGGCGACTGGCCACCACAGGGCTAAATACAATCATCTCGTACAACAAATACAATCTCGAAGAGATATACCTGATCGTGCAAAAAATATTCAGGATGGCTGAGGGTCTATCCGATTTTAAAAACGCTTCGTTCCTTTATCTTACTTCCTAAAATATACTTATTTTAAGCAGTATAATTTGGGATAGTGGATCGATGTGTATGCTTCCTCAGGCTCAGTTTTGCTTCAAAAGAGACAGCCCTAACTTATAAAAAATAGAACTTGTTTTCTTTTTATTATGTTTACTTTAATAGTGGTGTTGTAAACAACATTTATATAACTTTAAAGTTGTCGTTAAATGCAGAGTTCGTATAATCTTAAAATGTAAGTATGCCAATTAGAATCGTTGTAAGAAAAAGTGTTGGCGTCTCATACAATAATGTTTTCCGATGAAAGTTGGTAACGTTTTATATTTACTGTGGTACACTAACAGATTCTAATAAGTCATTTTGTAACGAGCTTTCTCGATGGCTTCTCACGATTTTTAAAGATTCTTATCGTTCCTGAACATAATGCTTAATGTATTATGTTCAGGAACGATAAGAACCTAGATTTAAAACACATAGGTAATATTTTACATCTGCCTAGATTTTGTCTGAGTAATCTAGTCACTTGTGACGATTCAGGAGATAATGAACCATACAGACATAGTGTCCAGTCTTGCGACGTTTAAGATGGAAATTTGATATACTAACCTGCTTAATACTTACATCAAACCTAATGTTGTGCCATGCTTCACTTAGACTCTAGTATAAACTAAGTAATTTATAAAAGTGATTTAAAGAATACGCGTTTATGAAATTTTATGTTATCTAGATATCATTATGACGGATGTTCTGGAAAAATATGATTATTTAGATACACGGCGTATTTTTTCATGTAACACCTACCTGCTACCCGTAATCTGTAAATCTAGATATTCTATACCGAATGAAATTCGATTAACTTTCGTAAAACGGCATTCCAACAATCAATCGAAACGACCTTCACAATGGTACAAAAATGTACATATTTTGACAAGTCGCGTGCACGGTCTAAATGGCCCTTATTGACAAAACGGGCAAGTCGTCATGGCCCGTACCAGGTCCCGTTAGCCCGGCCTATGAAAAATGCTGTTAAAACGCAAACCGAACCCTTTGCATGAGCATCAGACAAGCGATGCAATTCGGCTGAAAATCTAGGTGATCGTGAGTAATACGTTAACAATAATTGTTATAATCTAAAAGAGTACTTAATCTGAAGATTAATTAATAATAAATAAATATTTATGGACAAATCACACAAATTGAGCTAGTCCCAAAGTAGGATCGAGACTTGTGTTATGGGATGCTAACTCAACGATACTATATTTTATAACAAATACTTATATAGATAAAACCTTGCGCGTTTAAAAAAAGTCAATATGCAGTATGTTTTATATTTTTGAAAAGAAAAAAATGACTTAATTTTCCTGTATTATAGTTATGTCACATACTAATTTACTCAAGTAGGTACTAAATAGGTAAGTATTGCAAATCGAAAAAATGTTCGTGCTCTCATAGAAAATCCGTTCTTTATCGGTTTAAATTATTTTATAGTCATAAGTTCCAGTATCATTTTATCTCTGAAGAGGTAATCACCGTATTTAGCGCTATAGAGGAGAGGAGTTTACTGGCACAGGTGTTTTCATACTTAAAAGTAGGCTTGTACTGCTATTGTTGTTGTGCCACTTACCGAAATAAATTATTGGACCGAACATGATCAAAACAATTGGCTGGTGGTTAAAAAATAACAGGCCAAGTGCGAGTCGGACTTGCGCAGGAAGGGTTCCGTACCATTATGTATAAAAAAATCATGTTTGTTGTATGGGAAAATCCCATTTAAATATTTATTTTATTCTGTTTTAAGTATTTGTTGTATTAGCGGCACCAGAAATACATAATCTGTGAAAATTTCAACTGGTGATAGAGGCGATACAGCCAGGTGACAAAGACGTACGGACGGACGGATGGATAGCAGTCTTAGTAATAGGGTCCCGTTTTTACCCTTTGGGTACCGAATCCTAATTACGTTACGCGATGTATTGACCTGTTGAATACCCAAATTTAACATACATTATATGTATACTCATATGGATATTGTAAGTAGATACTAATGTAAGATAATTTTCAAATGCAATCTTGAGTTTGTCACATATATGTTTATTTACCGAAGACAGTACGTATGTGTGTGTTTCGTTCACAAACATATTTTAAACACAACATCGTCATAGCAGTTGTTCAAACTGAATTAAATGGGTTGGTATTTACGAAATATTATTGGGGATTTCCGAGTAGCTAAATAGAGCTATCAATACCGTATTGTTACAGGCTTTGTCAAATTACAAAACGTTTTATAAATAAACAGCGGTATTGTTAAACTATTCAGTATTGAAAAGGAATATTTGCTTACGCAATACAATTTTAATAAAACAAGTCGCAAATCGAGCTGTTTGCCAAAAATATTTATTATATTAACAACAGACATTTCAGTAGTTGTGTTTCGATCAATATGAAGAATTGATTGAGTTTCTTTCATGTCTCCTGATCTTCAGCCAAATGCTTTCTTTCCATTCCCTCTTTCTTTCTCCTTTAGGTAACAGCATATAATTGGTTTTGTTGTGTTTCGTGTGTGTAAGTGGCCAGCACTAATGTCTGATTTTTGCTGCCTAAAGACATCTGCTATAGCTTGACAACTGCCATACAATGATGACAGCTAGCCGGGACCTTCCGAAGTAGGGAGAAGCTCGAGACATTTTTGTGCCGCTTGAGGTCAACATCATCACTCATCTAAGCTCTGAGTTGCTTAAGTTGCGCTAGCGTTAGCAATGCGTACTATCAAAGGGCTACCAAGCACCTCATAATATATTGCATATAAATTTTATTTTTTCTCAACTAAAAGGGGGACTTCACCTCCAAACTACTCGACCAATTTTGATAAAATTTCTAAGAAACCACGTGACAAGAATACTCTTTAAAAATAAAAAGAATTTTACAAATTGGTACAGGCCTGTTCGAATAATCGATGAACATACATTAAAAAAAAGACCGCGACGAATTAATAACCTCCTTTTTTTGGAATTCGGTAAAAACTAATAGACTGTGCGATTCTCGATAACCTGGATAAATGTAATGAGCTCACGTTGACAACCAAGTTTAATGAACGGCGTCGGTTGGATGCCAAAAGACCAGCAATATCATCGATCGTAGCGTTTTATGGTTTTTGTTCCTATACGTAGGTAAAAAAAAACTTCATGTTCTAGCCCGGAGATTGTCAATCTATGGACTCTGGTGAATGTCTGAGGATAGCCAGATGGATGTCTATTTAGAGATTTTCAAATTAAAGACTGTCAGTTCTATTTGAAAGGTGATCATTTCTAGAAAAATTGGAAGGGTAACGTAGTATGTTATACCTAATTAAATTAAGGTGAACATTGCGAATAATAAACGTTTTAAAAAAGTCAATGATATTAATCTTCTTAGTAGCACTTTTGAATCAAATTACCAAATAAATTTATTTTTCTCTTCGAGAATTTACCGATGGAAACATTTATATTTACGTGCACAATTTTTAGTAAAAATAAAAAGCTGAATGAAAAAGCTTGCAAAGAAAATGTACGCAACCTTTTCCAAGCGAAAAATACGCTTGGTTTTCTTTTTCCCCAATCGGAGCAAAGCATCACACGCCGTGTTTACAAATGCGCAAGGTGTGTCGTGTATGGAGGTAGCACATTTTTTTAAGCTGAACTTAAATGCTTGCAATGAAAATATACGCTACCTTTTCCAAGCGAAAAATACGCTTGCTTTTTTTGTTCCCCAATCGAAGGCAAAGCATCAGACACCGTGTTTACGGATGCGCAAAGTGTATCGTGTCTGAAGGTAGCACATTTTGTTTAAAGCTGAACGAAAAAGCTTGCAATGAAAATATACGCTACCTTTTCCAAGCGGAAAATACGCTTGTTTTTTTTCTTCCCCAATCGGAGGCAAAGCATCAGACGCCGTGCTTACGGATGCGCAAAGTGTATCGTGTCTGGAGGTAGAGCAGCCTGTGTGCGGTATAATTGGACATTTCCGAGCGCGCCGCGACGCCACACATGGCCGCTGCTCGGAACGGTTTGATGTAGCCGATGAGCAGGGCTACCACACTGAGGAAAATAATAATTTCTAAAAGCTACACAACCGATTTTGATAACATTCTATGGCACTGCTTCACAAGTATGACCTTTAAAATAAACAAAGAAAATGCCAAATTGGTCCAGGCGTCTTCGAGTAATCGGAGAACATACTTTAAATACACATTCGAATGGATAACATACTCCTTTTTTTAGTCGGTTAAAATAAATCAATGCAGCAAACTTGAATGCTCAAAATATTCTCATTATCACACAACGTTTATCATTTCAATAATTATAAATGTACCTTTTAAGTGTTTAGAAGTGTATTTGAGAAGAATAAGATTTACAGCATACTTTTAACAAAGGTGATTTATTAGGTAATCGATCTTTGTTAAGGTCTTAACTCTCATCCAAGAGCAAAGTAGGTTACTTTACCTACAACATAGATTTCTAAAAATTCATCAGGGATAAGTTATATATTATATAAATGTTTAATATGAGTGGGATCAGATTTATATCGTCTATTACATAAATGACAAGATTTTCAGCTATAAACCCGGATATGTTTAGAATACTCCGTATTGTAAGCATTTGGACGCAAGCCAAACAGATATTTAAGTCAAAAGCGACATTTGTTAACTAATTCATGCTCTAGCTAGTTAATACAACATTAATCAAATAAGCCACGTCCGTGTGGTAAAATTCCTGAAATATGTAATTTGCTAAACATACGTGAAATGTTATGTCACAATATTATAATATAATGTGGTCTTGGCATTCCTTGTAGTATTTGCTGGTATAATTTTATATTTTTCACATCTTCTTCTTCTTTGCGATGGGTATCAATTAAAATATTTAAAATAATTAAAAAAATAAAGCTGTTATTCGTTTACATTCATGGAAAATAACGACGAAGTTGTCTTCCCGGCTTTCATCGGTATACGCTCCTTAAAGAGACAAACTGTTTTCAACTATCGGATGGCTATATGCTTATTATATGTCCAACGTTGTTCAGAACATATATAACAGAAACCAAGGAATAAAACAAAAAAGAAAACTTCGGCGTCAGCCCTACAACCGAACACAGCAGGGCGCGCGCCGTGCCACTATGTTGCATACGCCGCCGAGAGATCCGCGCTTTTTCCTCAACCACTTTATTCAGATCATCGGCTAATGAATTGACATGGTTCTTTAGCGATATGTGCTTACTTCTAGCTAACTGTACTTATGACTCGGATAGACTTCCTGTGACCTGAGGTACCATTTTTCGTACGTGGAGTCACTGAACAAATGGTTTTTTGTATGGAAATAACCAACCGCTCAGGTACTCCGCGTTTCAAAAATTTATGGCACTTCTGTTTGGTTTTATGGAGTAGGAAATGACGAGAAGCAAAATTCTGCCAGTACTCATTTTTCCAAATAGAGATTAGAGTGTCTCAGTAATATTGATTCTGACATGAAAACCAATTTTGGGAGGATCAGGCAGGTATAAAATTTCATAGAATGGACATAGATATTTATTGGAGGATATCCCAAAATGTTATTGTTTTATTGTAATGTAAAAAGATGCTCTATATCACAAATACATAGATCGTATATATAACCATTTTAATTTCACTAAACAAAGTTGGGTTTTTGCATGAGTGAAGTAAGTAATTAACAATTTTACATTAGACAACATACGTATATGAGTACCTACTACGCCCAAATTTCGCGTGATTGTATTTTTATTTACTAAACATCAGTCAAACTACTTTTGTCACAAAATATTTTCCTTGAAAATTAATTAATTGTAAGTACCTATAATGATCTACATCGCACAGAAATATAGAATTCAAGAGACATATACGAAAGGTGCACATTAATTACTCTACTCACTACTGATTTAAAACTCAAAAAAACAGTCACTTAAAACGAGAACTTGTTTATATTTTTTTGAAACATTTAGATAATTGAATAATATTTTTTTATGCCTCCATCTTTACTACAAAAAATTCAACTTCGCTCAATCAAGAAATATTAACACATCGATGGCTCTAGATATTTTTTCCTCAAGTTATTTCCGGACAGAGCAATTTGTCTAAAAAAGGAACCCGCCACGCTTGTCAACTCTCTGATAATAGTTTTACGCTTTCGCCTCAAAAAAAAAAGAAAGAAACAACCGGGCATTCCTTTCATCTTCCTCTTGTACCGTGAGTTTTGGATTTGTTTCGCTGAAAATTCATTTATTTTCTTTTAGATATGATTGTGAAATCAGTAAGCACAAACTATAAATTTACACGTATATATGAGGTATCAAAAGTTATAGTCTATTTCACTAAATAAACAATCTTTCTCTTGTTATTTGAGAATTGTAAAGTATTTACTTCTAAAATACAAAATAAAGAGACGGGCCTTTAAAAAGACATTTTCTTGTATGGAACTCTACTAGCGCTCGAATGCATATAGTTTTTTTTGAAATGCTTACAGATTTAATATGCCACCTAGTTTACAAACAATAGGCTCTATATCATACAATCGACGATTTCGTTTGCATTCTACAACTCGATAGAGAGATTTCCGCTTATCGATTGTGGATCTATGCATCGATATCTCGTGTTATGGTCAATGATATTTTCTCAAGATACTTACTTATAGCTAATCTCTTTGCTGAAATATCAACGATTATAATGCAACCATATTTTGTCTCAATCAAATGTCAGAGGTATACGTGGGGCGCACTATAAGTTTCCGGAATGAATATGAAAAAATACTTTTAAAGGTACAAAATTAATTTATTGTTTTTCAAAATAATCTCCCTTGGCGTCTATGCACTTTTTCATTCGATGAAACCAGTTTTGAAAACTTTTGTGCCACTCCTCTGTGGTGACCTATGAAACGTGTTTTTAATACTCCTCGACAGCCTCTTCTGGTGATGAAAATCGTTGACCGCATAATTGGTTCTTAATTTTTGGGAACAGAAAAAAGTCACAAGGTGCCAGGTCGGGACTGTATGCAGGATGACTCATGAGTTCTACATTTTTCGCCTTCAAAAAGTCGTTTGTCTGTCTGGCCGTGTGAGAACTAGCATTGTCGTGGTGCAGGATGATACGGCGTTTACGGTTATTTTTACGGAGTTCGTCAATAACTTCCGGCAAACAAATGGTCGTGTACCAGTCACTATTCACTGTACGACGATTCTCTAAAGCAACAGTAGCCATGTGTCCAGTTTTATTAAAAAAAGAAGCAATCATCCGCTTAGATGCACTTTTCACGCGCGCCACTTTGGTTGGTTTCGGCTCATCTTGAAAGACCCATACGCTCGATTGCTGCTTTGTTTTGGGATCGTAGCAATAAATCCATGTTTCGTCACCTGTTACTATGTCCCACACCAAATTTGACGCACCTTCGTTGAATCTGGTAAGCATGGCACTGCACCAAGTGATGCGGTCCGTTTTTTGAGCCTCGGTCAAGTTGTGTGGGATCCACCGCGAGCACAGCTTTCTCACACCCAAATGTTTGTGTAGGATTAATTGTATTTGACTCATGCCTATTTCTAAGGATGCGCGAATTTCATGGTAGGTCACATGCCTGTCTGTTTCAATCATACGGCGCACAGCATCGATGTTTTTGTTGGTCACAGCGGTGGACGGCCGATCATCGCGAGATTCCTCACTGAGATTGATACGACCACGCTTGAATTCTGCAAACCAGCTATAAACAGTTGTCTTGCATGGTGCTTCATTGCCAAAAGCTGTTTCAAGCCGAGCGATGCTCTGTTGAGCTGTCAAATTACACTTAAAATCGTAGAAAATCATACTACGAAAATTTTCCCGAGTTAAATCCATGTTGATGCAGACACACAATTTTTTAAATGGCGCCACAAGGTAAAAACAAAAGACAGTCAGATGAAACAAACTGCATTCTACAGCCAAAGAGTTCTATTTTCAAATGTTGCAATAAATTTTTAAATATTGTTTATGTAAGTGGCCAGTTCCGGAAACTTATAGTGCGCCCTATGTAAAGATAACACAGTATCAAAAATTGGGTAGCAATGGAGAAAAAAAAATTTCGTGTAGCTGTAATAATAACTTATTACAGCTAAATGCAATCAAAAGCTGTAATACATTATGACGAGACTACAAAATACATTTAATATGACGAGACGGAGATGTTACGCAGTGATTTAAAACTTGGCAACTTAGTTGATTTAGTACTAACTATAGGATATATGTGTAGTTGGTATTTTACCTGTGGCGAAATATTTATTTATTCAACAAAAAAGTACGAACATTAAGTTCATAGGTACAACAATAGGTTCGTTCAAAGTACGAACATTTATTTCATAAGAAATCTCTTCCTGCAGACTCAGGAGAGAAAAAAAAAATTAAATAAATATTTCTACGTTTTTAAATGTATATTAGTGTATAACTTGACATATTTACAATTTGATACGAAGACGTATCTAGAGATTTCTATATCAACGGCTGTAGTCTCTCGACTCGACCTGTTATGGGTTGGGAATGGTCTTCCATATTTCAACAATTTCTAAGTGAGCGGATATTGGGTTCGGCTAAGTTTATCTCGTTCTGTATAATCTGTATTACCGTTTCACGCCTTTGTGCTTTGTAATCTACAGTCGATCGTGAGCAATTATTCTGCAGAACTTCTGTTCGCTTGTGTAAACTACATAGACATAAAGGTCAGTTTAAAGTAATTTACGCTTATATAAGTTATTGAAAGTCAGTTATAGAAGATTTGGCGTGTCGGCATCTTACATAGCTTTAGAACTATCATCTTATGGTGGCAGTCAACAAATGCCGACTTCTTTTAGCGACTACACTATATGAGTGAACCGTGAATAATATTCTTTTTTTATTTAATTTATTTAAATTGAATTTATCTCACGTTCGTTTTAATAGCTACGTCACAAAAATGAAGATTTTAATATGTTAATAAAGCAAGATTATATAATCAAAAACTTAACTTTTGCGTCATCTAAACTATTTTAAAGTAAATATTTTTTTTTTAAATGTGTCTTTGTCTGAAAAACTTTCGGTTTTTACGTCTCAACCTCCCGGTCATCGGCTTTTGCGCGTTTTTGTCGATTTTCGCGCGGGTTTTAGAGCGCGACGGTGTGGTACCGTTCTGCTGTGAGCAGCCATCGAGACAGCTCATTGCCAAGTCGCTGATTACCCGAGCCAGTGCAAGCAGAACGATCGAAGACTACGAACAGGCTACCACATTAAAAAAATATTACCATAAAAAGAAATATTCTGCGTCAGAAAAATAGTTTTTGCTATAAAAATCAACTGAGTGGCAAAATTTTAATAATAATAGAACTTGCGCTAGTCTAAAAGATGTTTTAATCCACCGAAAATAGTTAAACAAGGCAGCACTAGTCTTTTCGAAAGTGCTCCAACAGCGTAATTTCAAAATCCTTGAAAGAATCCCATTCTGTGCAAGCAGGCTATGGAATCAGCTACCACTGAAAATTCTTGAATCTAAAACAATACCACGTTTTAGAAACGAGTAAAAGATTACTATCTGTTTTTATCATCCTGATCATCACATTAAGAAATATTATGTTATGTATTTATTGATTGTATATTTGAGTATATACTCGTATTTATGTATTTATGTAAGTTAATTTTACGTAGGTATATTTATTAATTTATCTTTGTTTCTTGTAGGTATAAGTATTTATTTGTGTTTTGTACACGCCAATCACCTCTTTCTTCCCATTTCCTCTCGCGGGTCTACTGGAAGAAATTTCTTTAGAAATAAGTAGCACCTATGTTTACTTTTATAGGGTTTTATTTGTAAATTTTCAAGTGTACATGAACCAATAAAATAAAATAAAGAACGCAGCAGGTGTTTATTTGCAAACAATGTCGTCACGAAAAAGACCTGTTTAACTTTGCGTGATCGTACATTATTTTAACAATCAGACCATTGTTACGGCTTAGAATGTTAATGTACACGTCCCATGTTGAGATGCATTTGCTAATTCATATTGTAGTGTACTGCACTTTTAAAATTAATTATGAATTATGAGCAGAAAAAATTTGCAAGATTGCAATAGAATTTTTAATATCTGTTTAAGTTTTTTTTTCGTTCTCAATGTTCTTGTATAATGTTTTATTTTTTAATTTGTTTTGTTTGTTTCAACACGCGGCATGCATTGTGACACCATTTTTATTTTGAAACCTTTATTTTTTTCAGGTACGTCCAAACCCACACCTTTAACTTCTCACTAGTCGGTATGTAGAAAGCTGAAGCTATTTTTGATACCGTGGGAGTAAATTGTATCGTCAGGAGAGCATTCCCACGTACCCCGCGGCCATGCAAATTAATAGCTGGCATTTAATTCGCGATAACACAGTAGTCGGTGCCGCAATCGTTAATCTATTCCGATTGTTTCGACCGATTCGTAAAGACTGGTCTACAATTTTGGCTTTCGTTTCAAGTTTATAACATTCGCGTAGCGTCTTTTCTGAGCATACGTATTCCTGTCGCGAGGCCTGCAACTGGTGACAAAATTACTTGTTTTAATAAAAAAATAAGGCGTGATAAAAAAATAAGGCGTGAACAATAATAACTTATATATATAATTCTGACATGATAAAATAATACTGACTAATTAATACAAATTTTTGCTTAAGTATAAGAAATTTTAAGTGACTGTAAGAGGAAATGAAACAAATTTGTATCGCAAAAACAACATTTTAGGAAGATTTTTTTAAACAAAGTGATAGCGACTCTTTACTAATCAAAAACATTCTTAGACCAAAACCTTAAATACCTTAATCGAAGAAATTCAGAAGTTCTACAATATAATATTTTAGATGTTAGATATTTCTGTGCAGAATTTCTATTCAGAATGTTTATAGATGCGGATAGAAACGATAATATGAAAATTAAACTGATAATAAGAGTTTGACTTGTATAATAAACTAATAATGATTTTATCATCAAAACGGAATATCCAAGGCGTTCTAGACTACTTGGTATCTGACTTTTGAAGCCAACTAAATATGTTAAAAAAACAGGAGAAAGGCCCAGGTAGGTACCTATTCTTGTTATGGAACAAAGCAAATGAAAATATTAAGATCAATTTATTACAAAATTTAAAATTAATTATTACAAAAATTAACATAAGGCCTGACTAAACCCTAAAAACATTAGCGTTCCGTACCCAAAGGGACCCTATTACTAATACTCCGCTGTCCGTCTGTCACCAGGCTGTATCTCATGAACCGTGATAGCTAGACAGTTGACATTTTCACACATGATGTATATCTGTTGCCGCTATAACAAAAAAAAAACAATAAAAAATTATTCAAGTTACGCTCCAACACATCTTACAACAAACGTGATTTTTTTATAGCTAATGGTACGGAACTCTTCGTGCACGAGTCCGACTCGCACTTGGTCGATTTTATGTTATGTATGCTTTAACTTCTCCCCCAATTTTATACCAGTTTTTATTAGTGGTTAAGATTTATTCCTACATTATAAGATTTACGATGTTTTGTAGAGGAAAACTGCAAAATTACCTAAAACCTCTTGCAACTATATGTACTTTTCAAGTACTCTACATCATGTTATATATGTAACCTGACATAACACATTAATTATTACCTTCATTAAGTTCAGGCACGAAACTCTCGCACTTGAGTCTAGACTACATTAATTTTATCAGTGGGCACCCCGCCTTACAATTTGGAGTGCTAGATCAATTGAGACGTTTCAAGAGTAGGTATTTATTACTGTGTAGTCAGTATTTCGGACTTTCACCAACTTTTTCTCACAGTTATTTGAAAGGCAGCTAATGACGTCTGTCCGTCACTGTCAGTTGCAAATGGAAGTTGAAGCAATCGGGCAAGGATTCACAGAATGTTTCCAGTATTTTTTTCCTTGAAAATGATTTGATTTTGTATGTTTTAAACCATATTATTAGAATATTACCTATGTCATTTTCTCGTATCATGTAAATATTGTTTTTTTTTTGGCATGACTGGCTAATGTCAAACGTGGTGAAATTAAAAATAAAAAGAAAAACATTGATTTATATTTCACACGTTACCTAGTTATTTAATTTTTTATTACGTTTTTTGATCAGAACTAGGTAGGTCATTATGGAAAAAAATGTGTGCTTAGTTTTATTTGCAATTCGCTTCTATCCAACAATACAAATCAGATACTTTTTCCAAATGTCAAAACAAGCTTTTTCTAAGGGATTTGTAAAATAAAATATAGACTAATGACTTCATAGTTTATTGGAGTCAAATAGCGGTCTTAAAATAAGTTTTTCTGCATTGATAAATGTAAAATTTTACACAGTTTTATTTTCTTGCCATTAGTTAAGGAAATAAAACTGGTATTAAATTCACTGGTAAAATAATTATTGGGTATAATTAATTTTTGATCCAGGAAGGTACCCAATTGATATTAAATTAAATATGAAATATCAAGTCAACAAATATGTTTTTACAGAATAAAAGAATAAGTTAGTCTTATCACGGCAAATTCTACTGGCCTTCACCTCCTTTCTTTCTCATGAAAAAGTTTATTTTCAAACCCGACCGAAGGCTCTCGAGGCGGGCCTCAGCAACCATCAATCAAGACTTAAAACCTCTGTTACAAAGTCCGTGACGTGCTGTAACATGCTAATATATGACCATATTAAAGCTTTTATATTGCGTGTAAATTCTGTTATTCAAGTAGTGATATTAAGGGATTTTCATAATATAGATTTCGTTTCGAAATAAAACATGTGTTATATCGTTCATGACACCCTCTATTACAGCGTTTGTGGTAAGTATACCTATAGTGTTGTATACCTTAAGGGATTTTCATAATATAGATTTCGTTGAAATAAAACATGTGTTACATCGTTCATGACACCCTCTATTACAGCGTTTGTGGTATACCTATAACACGGCTATATAGTGTACAAAGATATACGAAGATATAGATAGGTATAGTCAGATTTTGTAAACCTGAAATCACGGCACAGTTGGGTGTAGGTAAGGTTGGGTTTGAATTTAAAATTCACCTACCTACAATAAGATTTAATGCTTAAATGGTGACAAGAAGTTATTTTCGAAACCATTGATAAATATAAATAAATTAATAGCCTATTATTATTTAAATTTAATTTAGTCTCATTGGTCGTGTCACTCATATAACATACCAGAATTACTGTGAGATTTTATCTCCGAATGTTCACAGTTTATCAGTAATTGAATACTCGTTTGTATTAGGTACCTAGAATATTGAAGTTATTGTATGTACTGAAGTTATTGTTTGCATTCTCGTGGGATTCTCAATTTAAACGGTTCTTAGATTTTGATTGTTTTCGCTTTAATTCCTAATTTCACTATAGTAATGTAGTTGCTTTTTTTAATTCCTAATTTCACTATATTTATGTAGCCTTTGAGGTAAATTATCTTCGCCTTTTTTTTCTACTTAGGCTAATAAAGGGCATATTTTGAGCGACTATTAAATATCTTTAATTCATTAGGTTAAGTGTATTTTACAAATTATATAAAAGGCTCATTTAAAAAGTACATTTAATTTAAATTATTAATATTATCTGGAAAATAATTGTTAGTAAGGATCAAGAACAAAAAAAGTTATTTACTAAGTAATAATAATAATAATAACCTAAATCAGTAAAATAAGTACCTTTTGACTAGATAAATACAATTCGACACAATTAAGTTGAACAAAAATGGCGGACTTCAAAGCATTTTTGTATAAATTCCCAGCACGTAGGTGCCGACAACTGCCATTTTCGTTCAATTTAAGTGTCGGGAATTTGTACAAAAATGCTTTGAATTGTACTTTCCTATTTGTGTCGCACTGTACTAGTGTTTTTTGTTTATCTAGCTAGCCGCTAAGTACTGTTTTTATTACAAATCACGACTAGAGCCCGCAAATAAATACACAAACATCAATATCTCAAATAATAAATACGAAAACCTTTTGTACGGCCAGCAAAATACATTTTCACTTCTCGCATCAGCGGAATATTCGCAAATTTGCTGGCGAAGCGAAATCATTATGACTGCGTTATGATTATGAAGTTGTACGTGTCATAGATCGCGTGGCTCCACGGATGTAAATTGCTGGAGAAAACATGCTAAAACGATAGTATAGCGATGCTTACAGTCTGGCGGAGTTTATATCCATTTAGACGGAGTTTACATGTACCTTTTTAGTTTTTTTTTTAATTACAAAATCTATTAAATATTACTTCAGCGCCAACGTTCAGCGCGAATAAATGACACGATTTTATCCCTTGTGTATTAGCATAGTAATTCTTAGTTTATTAATTTTGAGGTTTTCAGAGAACATACAATTAAATAAAACTAAAAAAAAAATTGTTGACGCATTGCCGGGAGAGATGACGTTAGACGTGTGTCTTGGTCAAATGAGATGGAAACCTGAGATTTTCCTATCACGGACCAATTGTCGCAGTGATTTCTCTAGACTGGCTATCTCGAGGCGCAAGTTTTAAACTGGCGCCTTAAATTATCGTCTCCACAGCATTAACTCTATGGCCATAGGTCGTGTATCATCAACGTTTCTATTGGAGCTGACGTTTCCCACGTCGGACGTGTTAATCATGATCCCGGTAGAGGTGACGCAGACATGTGACCTGGTCAGACGTGATGGAAACCTGAGGTTTCGGCTGTCATGGACCACTTTGCACTGTACTATTTCAATTTATTATATGAATATTTGTGTTTATATGAATATTTATTAGGTTTTTGTGTTTATATGAATATTTATTAGGGGTTTTTCCTTATTATTTACATTGACATTGCTTAAACACTTAAATATTTTTACAAAAATATGCAGGGCATAAAGTAAGATAAGAAATAATGGTGATTTATTTTTTCTTTCTTTCAAAATAAACACAGACAGAGAAATAGTGACATTAAGTTAATATGCCAAGACCGAGTCGTGATCCATTTTGACTAGAAAGGCACTGACTTTTATTTTAAAATTGGTTGGTAGGAACCTCAAATAAGACTTTGTCCACCTATTATTTTCTTCCATGGAAGACTGGCTTGATAGTGTAAATATTCTGTGTTTTCACCTCGAAGTTTAATCTACTTTCTATGGTAGTACTGACGTTTGTTAGTAAACTAGTACCGCTTTATTAATAAATAGAGCTATAATCTTCTTCGCTTACAAGCTTAATTGAATTATAAATTATAATCGATTAATCGATAAACCAAACGTTTTAAATGAACCGATTTGTACATTAATAATTCAACTTTCCTGTGTATTTATTTACATTTAACTCTATTTATGACCCAATTTTATTAATTAATTTAAATTTATAACAATGTTACTTTAACATAAGACTTTAGTGCTGTGAAAATATATTTAAAGTTAATATTAAATAATGTAACGTACTATATAACATAAAGCAAACTTTTATTTTAAAATTGGTTGGTAGGAACCTCAAATAAGACTTTGTCCACCTATTATTTTCTTCCATGGAAGACTGGCTTGATAGTGTAAATATTCTGTGTTTTCACCTCGAAGTTTAATCTACTTTCTATGGTAGTACTGACGTTTGTTAGTAAACTAGTACCGCTTTATTAATAAATAGAGCTATAATCTTCTTCGCTTACAAGCTTAATTGAATTAGAAATTATAATCGATTAATCGATAAACCAAACGTTTTAAATGAACCGATTTGTACATTAATAATTCAACTTTCCTGTGTATTTATTTACATTTAACTCTATTTATGACCCAATTTTATTAATTAATTTAAATTTATAACAATGTTACTTTAACATAAGACTTTAGTGCTGTGAAAATATATTTAAAGTTAATATTAAATAATGTAACGTACTATATAACATAAAGCAAACAAAATGAAAAAAAATGACAATTTAAAGTTATGTGTATTATTTCGCTTTCATCAGTGCATCGCTGCTGATAGCCGCCATCTTGCTGATGTAATTTTCAAGACTTGATGTTACAAATGGCATTCTATACTGAATTTAATAAAATAAAACGCTTATTGTATTTTTTTTTCAGTTTCCCTTCGTAACTGATGCATATCTTTTACCCCACCCTGTTCATATATCTATGCTGTGGCTAGCGTAGTCTACATCTAACTTATGACATCCGATAATTTTATTCAATCGCGTAGTTTATAATTCTAACGGCAAACTGTCATGTTTAATTACAACATTTGACTAGAAGCAAACTGTCACAACTAGTTTCGATACAATGCGATAAGATCGATTGGAAGTTAATCGACTCGATTCCGATCACGATTTAATCAAATCAGTCGATAACACATTAGTTAATTATGTTGATTTAGTGTTGCCGTCTTGTTTTCACTATTGGAATTTCGCGAGTTTTTATTTAGTATTTGCGGAAATGTTTGCAGGAAGTTTATGTTTACCGTTTAAAATAATTACGTATTTATATTAGAAAAGGTATTTCAGCTAAAATTGATGACTTCCACGTTTTGCCAATTTTATTTGTTTTTCTAGTTACTAACCGCTAAATAGGAAGGAAGTTAACGATAAAAGTGAAAACTGCCGATCTAGTAGTTGTTACTAATTAGGTATAATAGTTGATAGAAATCACCTCTATTCTTTTATAGAATGTATTATTTTACTGGTTGGTTCTTAATAATATGATTCATTGAAGAAAATTGACAATAATTAGTATAGCTCTCCCGACGTGGCAAAAGAAAGAGAGGAGTTCAGTTCAAAAGATGGGACGCTGATATATATCAAGACGATTGGAAAAGAAGAGCAAGTTCCTAAAACATTTGGAATATGTTGAAAGAGAACTACAAAGATTACAAGACACGTTGGGCACAAAATCCAGCTAACAAGAGGGCTTAATAATGTTAATGTTGGAATCCAATCTTTTAATACCTAGTTTTTGTGGCACAGTAAGAGCAGTGACTGCGCTGTGTTAAGGTCACATCATTAAGAGCGAAATGATGCAGACACTTTGTCCATAAATATCACTCCAATCTTGGTTTAAGCACTCGAGGTCACTTAACAGGACTTCGGTTTCAGTGTAAAAATATTTATTGCAGCAAAGAGCGCTGTAAATATCTTGAACATTGGTTAGGACCGACGCTGTTAGAATTAAAAAGGTAAAACGATTGTACTTTTAAAAAAATCAAAATTATATATTACGTGTCTGTCTTTCTGAGTTTTGAAGTTGACTAGATTTGTTTAACTTGGATGTCTTAAGGCATTTTTTTTATTTACTTGCTCCATTTTTATTTACATCAAATGAGACCATTTTAAGCTAACCTACCTATTTACAAACCAGTATTTTTTTCTTCACGCAGATGTTAGATACTAATAGTTGCTGGTGCTGTAGGTACAGATAAGATAAAGATGTTAAGTTGGAAAAAACGTATATGGATTCATTCGTCGTCTCTGGTTTCGTGTGTCTCTTATATCATTGATTGATTTCATATCCCAGCATTCAGAAACAGTTGCATGCTCATGTTCATGCTATTTCGATTCAATGTCAATTTTATCTATGGTAGATTGATTCAACATATCGTACATATATGGATAACAATCTCCACGCATCGATCAAACAATGGCGATAGTATCTTGAACTATAACGCGTGCCCTGCTTTCCCCTGATAAAGCTTACGAATTAAATCATCGATTAATCAGCCGAACTCAAATGAGGTTAATTAGTGAACTAATAGTCGCACTCTATCATCCTTTAACTTTCGAAAACTATTCGATAAATCTTAGTTATCGATTAAACTGTAGTTAACTAGATAGCTACGATTGTAAGTATATGGAAGTGTTTATTTTAATGCCAGTCTTCTGTAAGGATGTAAATTGTTGTTTCTGGTGGTCTATTATCTCAAAAGCCTTTTCACTGATCTCTGATAATCATTATACCAAAAAGTAGCTTGAAATACTCGTATCTGATGCCACTTGACTGTAGACTACGCACGCACAGAAAACAAATATCAGACCTGTTTTGTAGGAGACCCAGTAGAATTGGTGTGATGACGTCAGTTCAGAACAATCGGTCTAAGTTCCAAGATAAATAACTATTTCTATGAGCTGACTGGAAGTTTTAGGTGTATGGGAACATTTTCTATAGGAAAACGCTCGATTTTGCAGAACATAACCAATAAATACCTACTTTGCGCTTTAAAAATATTGAACTTAATCGTACAAAATGGTACGTCTGAAAATATTTACTTAATAAAATACAAAAATAAATGTTTAGAAGATACAAATAAACTTACTAGGTTTTTTAAATTTAAGTATACTTTCTAGTCACACTGTAGGTTATTTTTAATACAAACATATGAATTCAGTTGTTTGATAAGTTGGTAGCTTTTTTTTGTAAAGTTAGTAGTGATCGAGTAACACTTGTGTAACCTCCAAAGGCGCATAGATCTAAAGAAAAACAAATTCTTGGTCGATGGCTAATTGGGAAATTACGACACATGTGCTGTAATGCGGAACGGAGTGTAAACTTTTCTGAAATCAGAGTACATATCATTGTTCTTAAATAAGTGTTCGTGGCCATTATAAAGACAGATAACAGCACAGGAGTAGAAAAAATACATTAACCACGAAATATTATATTTCAGGCAAGTACTGAATTCTTTCTATAAATATCGAGACTAATATTACTCGTAGAGCCATCAACAGTTATAACCTAAAATTCAATATAAATGCTAAGAATTTAACATTACCGACTAGTACAACCACGCAATATTTATTAATTAAAATCTTGATGGGAGAGAGGTTTATTGTTATGTACTAAAATAATTGATTTTAATTGTCAACGAAAACATTAGATAAAGAGTAACAAGTGATTAAACTGTTGGCAAACCGAAAGGCTGCTATTAAATTACCGTTCTGACACTTGATTGTCGGCGATTCTATTCTATAACCTACTTCACTTCACTTTTCAATCACATGTCATAACTTTATGGTTTTAAAGAGATATCAAAACTTTTTTCAGATATCTTCTGAGTTTTTTTTTTTACCAATGTTGGTGGTTCAAAACAATTTTTAATGTTGTTTAATTTCTCAAAGTTTATTAATCGTTTTACCAATATTTTTAATAGTTTTTTTACGTTTATATAAATAGCTGATGTAGGCTTCAATAAAATGGTATGCATCAGGCAAGAACTTGCACCGCCAATGACTTAATTTTTCTCCTGCATTGATTGTAAACTGAGTTATAGACGTTGTGACAGATGTATGACATGTCACCGACAATTATACACACAATGGTTTATGTATTCTCAAGTTGAACATAAAATATATTTAGGCATGTCAAGCTGGTAGAATTTCTAAAAGGCTTGTTAGGATTTTGATGGTAACATCAATTGCGATAACAGGCTTATCTGTCATTATTTTCAACCCGCGCCTCCGACAGGAGGTGTATTAAAACTTTGACGTCAAAGTCTGTCTGTCTGTCTGTGTCATCGTAGCTCTCGATCGGATGGACCGATTTCGATGTGTTTTTTTTACGTGAAAGCAATATCTTTGCGGTGGTTCTTAGCTATGACTGATGGAAATCGGTTTAGTGTTTTAAAATTTATGAGTGTGAGGGGTGGGTTGACCGCTTGAAAGTCTGTTTTTTTTATTTGCCTGGGAATTTAAGTAAGTATTCGTTCGTTTTCGTCGCAGGCTACATACAAGACTTAAATATCTAGTAATCTCACCTAAAGATTTACGTATTTTATGCTGATTTAAAATTATGTGTACTTTAAGTCGAGTTGTATTTCAGAATCGACTTAACACCCAAAGTTTATGAGTCACGCGCGGACGTCCGAATGCGAGCGTTAAATTAATTAAGAGCACTCGACGCTACGGCCATCAATTAACGTCACTATCGAGTCGTAATCGAATAAAATCGATTATTGATCCTATCGATCGCGATTATTTAACATCCTACGCGATCGTTACGCTGTTACGTGTTCATTGTGGCTGAAATAAAGATGCCATTCCATTTTTGAATAGAGTTAATTTTTTACCATTCAATTGGATTCTATTGTGGTCTAAATTGTTATTAAATGCAAAATGAATTGGCTGAGTGTTTTAAATAAGTCTTTGTTACTTTGATTCTTCTGAATATATTGTGGTTGGCTCATGCAATAGAATTATATGGTTAAGATTTAAAGATGCTGTTTGGTACCTATTTTTATGGAAATTCTAATCGAAAACCATAGTTTTAGAGAAGAAAAAAACACTTAAGGAGGAGGGAAATCCAGATTCATGAGGTCAAACAAAATAAACATGCAATAAAAGTTAAAAATAAATGGACAAATGCAATAAATACTAAAACAATGGATTTGGCGTCTCTAGAAATTGTACGATCGATGAATCAGAGTTGCCGCCAAAAGTAGGTATTTTTTCCGTAAAAACTTCCATATACTTAATGTTTCTTGGGAATAGTTTTTCAGGATCACTGACTGAATCTATCCTTAAAATTTATTATTACATTCATGAAATAGTATTTTATGTAACAGTTGTATAAGAAGGTTCATAAAATGCGAGTGGCGCAAGTTACGACGCGAGCCTTGGCGAGCATCGTTTTTTTCGTTCGACGTTAAAGCATTACAGGAGTAGAAAAAATACATTTTAGGCAATAAAATATAGGTATCAGTATATTTGAACATGCCGACCCAATATACTATGGGCATAATGCAGTTCTACCCAGCATTCCCTGGACTTTTTCATTTTACTTCCCGTTACTAACCAGCGTGGTCATGTTCCATCAATCAATACGTTGTACTTAACTCGCTGGCGACCGGCCAAGATACAATGCTTCTAAAACTTGCACTTCGACTGCATAAGCAGCAAAAAAATATTGTAAGCCAAATAATATAAGAAGGCAAAAAACGTTGGATGTTCGGCTATTTCTATTGATGACATAGTCAAAGCAGACCTGGAGGCAGGGGGAAGATCGTGGCTACCGCTCCGGGTGCCAGTTTCAGGGAGCGCGAAAAACGGCGATTGGGTCGGCATAGAGATTTTGCCCCTCGTGAAAAAAAAAAGACCCATAATTGCATGAAAGTTGAATACACTATTAGTCTAATGATACCATTTTGTTTGACATATGATGGAGCCAAGATACGTGAAAGACTTTAAAAAGTCAAAGTTGATTTGATATGTTGAATTATTTACTGACTTATTCCAACCTCTCTTGCTGACGTCCTCGGTTTTCCTGTTGTGACTGCTGTTGTTGGTCGTCAACTTGCCTCTTGGCAAAGGACTCGCCCTCAGCATGGACACTGTGTCCATTGGAGGCTAGTCCTTTGGTAAGTAAGGGCAAGTACAAAGTACCATAGTAACTTATTCTGTTTCTTGTTTTTCTTTTCCATAACTCTCCAGCTGCTTTTTTGATTTCTTGTTACCATACCAGTTGTTTGAGTGTAGATGAAGCGAAATAGGTCTGTCAGGATCGTAGCAAAAAGAGGTCCTTAGTCTCTGCCTACCCCTGTGGGAAACAGGCGTGATAATATGTATGTTTGTATGTATACCATTTGTTAAATTACTAACTTTAATATAAATTCATTGAATTAAGTTTAGATGCTAAATTTCTTCAAAAATATGACAGTATAGCAGCTGTTCTTTAAGCACTTATTTTATTTCAAGCCATCATGTGTCCCACTGCTGGGAAAAGGCACTTTATGCACTTAGTAACAGCATATTAATCTTGAAGTAGTTATTCCTCATGACTTATGAGCCATAAAATAAACATCGATGATTGAATCACTGCAGCCCGGGTCACACCATTAACCCCTTAACGTTGAAGAAAGATAACACGACCGTGTCAGAGGTGAAACCCTCGTTTCATAACTCAATTTCATTTAAAGTTAAGTAAAGCGGTTTTCAGTAGGTATAATCTCTCAAACATCGAGCGTACCACATGCACCTTTATGAATTTGAGTAGAGTCCGTTTTACAATAAAATCGGAACGCTTTATTTCTGACTCATCAAACTAGTTTTGGTTATCTATCTTCTTACAACTTTAGCTCTTTCTTGTTCATTGTGTGTCCTTGCGAATATTTTATCTGTCTACCTGCATGCATCAAAATGCATCTGTTTGATTTTGTAAATAGATTTTTATATTATTCTTTTCAGTGTTAGTTTCTCTGTGAATTCTCAATCTCTATTGCTCTTTTCTTTTTAAAAATATTGTTTAAAAATCAATTTTTAAGTAAATTGCTTATTCAGCTCGATGCCATTAAAGCACACGTGTATTTATTTGTCTTATCGATACTAGCATCGTACATAAATCGCTTGACCGAATGCTTAGTAAACATATCGATTGTTGCCCATTACTGACACCCACCACTCGTTGCCCATCCGACCGGATCGACACGGCCGCATCGAATAACCCCACATTCATTACGTTTTTTACCCATCAATTTGGATAGTTACCGGTGCCAGGAAGTCGATGGAAATGAAACGTCACGTTTCGTTATGAAAATTGCTACTGTCGTGGTAGAGGAAAGCCGTAGACGCTTACCAGACGGCCGTTCCGGTTAATGACCTTATTTCGTGGCTAAAGCGGATTTGAGTTCTAGATGCTTGATTGTACTCAATACCTGGGTGACAAAGGGATCTTTGTGTAAGAAGTAAGATGGTCTTATTCGAAATCGTTATGGCGATTTTGCAAATCTTCCAAATACAATCTTTCCTCGTAGCCTAAATCGCTTCTTATTCTACTTGATATAATCATCAAGTGAGCCAGAAACGTCAAAGATATGTGAGATTGGTGTTATGTTAAGATCAAGATAACTAGTTTGCCTGTTCAAATATTTCTTATATTTTTTTTTATGTGCCTACAGTTTTGGTTTGCATTAACATAATTAATTACAACTTTTCTATTGACTCTTGGTGGGACATCAGGAAATGTATAATGAAACTAATACAGCAATATAATACGACATTTCTATAAATAACAACTCATATTTCAAATGCCAAGGCCCTCTCAAATATTCAAGGTAACTAACCTACTAACGCTTTGAGACGACAACTTTTCCTATTAGGGGTAAATTGGGGTGGTTGAACTAAGCCAATACTAACAAAATGTCGTTAGTTACAGATTGACTAAAAATATAGAACACGATGAAATTATACCATTTATAACTGAGGGAAATTAAATAAGTACTCAACCTAATAGAAGGAAAGATAAAACGGTAGAATAGGTCCAGGAAGACCAAGAAAGAGCTAATGTAGACCAACTAAAAGAAAAAGCAGAGGTCACGTCAAACACTAAAAAGTAAGGCTGAAGCTGATCGAGAAGTGTGGCGCATACATACCACCGATAGGAGCCAATAAGCTAAATAACTTTCTCATTTATTCGCTCTTATTAGTGGATTGGATTGGAAGAAGGTAAATAATAATTATCTCGGAATTCAGTTCTCGACAGAGCACTCAGATAAATTTGTAAACAAATACACTACCTACCGAAGACCTATATTTAAATAAATCATCTTTTTCTCTCTCAGTCTCAGAAATTATACCACATTCAAACTTCAAGCTTAGGCTTTACCACCAAGAAAACTAAAGTTACCACCGATTTTGTCGCTGCAAAAATATGACTTTTCATGTTCATTTGAAATTGCTCAGCGACCGTAATCTTGAGAGCTCTACATGAATTTACAGTTTTCTTTCTCGTGCTTGATATTTTCCGCCCATGAAACCAACTTTTAAAGAAATGTTGTTCATATTTTCTTTTAAATGTCACTAAAATGTCTTTGAATTTTTATAAAGATATGATTTTAACATTTCCCCTTGTGACATTTTCAAATCTGTAAACAAAGACTTAAAAACAAAGCTCCTTTCAAATAAAAATAAGAATACAATACCGTTGAGCGAAAGCGTCAACTTCCGTTTAAAAGCAAGCTCTGTTGTTAAAGTCATAAATCATATTTTCCTTCAACGTCGAGGCTTCTTGAGCCAGGTGTAAAATGAGAAAAATGTACGGAACATTCCGCAAAAACAAAGAACGTTACGGTAGCGGTTCTACTTAGCACATGCTGTGAAAAGGGTATGGCTCGGCGTATTTCTTCATCGCAAATACAAATAGTCCCTTTGTAGAAAAACCCTTAACGTTTTGCACCCAATTAACATGAAACAAGGTTAAAGTTTTAGTTTTATTTGTCGCAGTTTGAGTGAGTATAATGCAATACAATAGAGGCATTATAAGAAACATGATTGGACACCCTATTAATGACACATAAAATACATCATGGAAAGAAAAGAGAAAAAGGAAAACAAGTTAATGGCGAAAAAATAATAATTCAAGAGTCGTGTCGTCCACTATAGTATAGCCAAAACTAGGGAGAGATGTAAAATACTTTACCGCTATGAACCTAGTTATTAAATTTATTGATGATGAAAAGTGGATTGTATACATCGATGTAAAAGAACGCCAAATTAAAATAGAGATTTTCTTTGCAAGACGTAGGTAATTTACTTTCATATGGCGGAAGCTGTTGTCATCGTCATATTGCAGATAAAGTCTTAAGCTTAAGTGTAATAGAAAGTAAAATATTTAATGGCACTTTTTGTTGGTAGTCCACCTACATTTTAGAATGGCGAATATGATTTATTAATGTCACGAAACGACCACATCTTTAACATAAAACAAAGATTTTATTTGCGGTTAAGAAAGCAAGTAATATGTAGATTTTAAAGCGAGTTACACATATGAAAGGCTATTGTTATCTTTGCCTCGGTGAAATGGTGAAAGATATCGTAATTGGAGTCGGACAGAATGTGTAATTTGATCCAATTTGTTGTTTTTTATTAGAGGTTGCGGCTATCTCGCCCGCGGATGAAAGGGGCTTTGTGAAGAGTGGTTAATTATGAAATTGCTGGTGTTATTTACGCTGGTTTCTGCGGTCGGCCAGGGCGTAGCTAAAGTTGATTAGGAAAGAAACCTAAAAGCAGTCGCGGAATTGCGCTACGGTCTTAAGATTATTCTTATGTCTACCTGTACTCCAATCCTCGTGCATCGCGTCAGGCAAAATATTATGAAAAGAAAGGATCGGTTGATATTATACGGCTTAGGTCGTCCAGGATTACAAATCCGTCTCAGGCTATAAACAAGATGACTTTTTAACCACCAGCCACATTTTTGGAGCAAGTTTTCTCCATGATACTTAACTACTTTCCATAAAAAAGTTAAAGAATATAGAAAAAAAAATTTACTTCAAATACAAACCAACGCCAAACATAGTATGGGAGTAGGAATTTTTTATCGATCGTTAATAATAACTTTTTTATAGAAAGTAATTGAGTATTATGGACCGAATTTGATCCGAAAATTTGGCTGCTGGGTAAAAAGTCACCTGTATAAGAAATGATGCCGACAGGATACAGAAGTAGAACTATTAATGATAATGGATGGTACGTTGGATTCAGCCAACCAAAACTCAGCTAAGCGAATAAATTTAGACTGCATACTGACTGTTTATGAAACATTTAACCTCTACAAATAATAAGTCATTTCATAAAACAGTTAAATTCCTAGAACTCTTCTATATGTTAGTGCTTTAAAAGTTTCAGAAAGTGCATAGTGATGAAGCCCCCCCCCCCCCATTCTCTAGCTCTGGCCCTGCTTACAGGTATGATAAATGTACGTCGGTAGCCGAGGTGGTTAGCGGAATAGCACAGGCTTGTATGCGAATAACTTCGAGAAGAATTCGCACGTCATCTCGGATGCTTGCGGTAAGAGTAAAAGTTGGCGTGCCTTGAAGAGTTGACGTCTAGAATCTAGTGGTCGTCATAAGTCAATTACGTTGGAAATATAATAATCTCGCATCTCTCTGAAATATTTGAAAGTGGCTGTGAGAATGATGAAGTAGTTTTGATTAATTTTCTTGTAACCATAGAATTATTTGCGATGATTTTTAATATTGTAAGTAATTAACTCATTTAACCTACCGACAACCAACCTACCGGGTAACCTACAAACATAGTTTTTTTAAAGATAGATACACTTTAATCCACAAGTATAAAACTTACGGTAGGTAGGTACGCTGTCACTAGACTATGAGCTCACCAGGTTTAAGTATCCTTGATATATTGATTGACTTGGAATTTTAAACTGCTCTATCTTATCTTATTTAGGCTACCTACTGTTTAAATCTGTAATGTTAAAAATTACATCAAAATAACAGTTATAAAAATTATAATGCTTATTAAATTTAAATTTCTAATGTAATGCATTCGAAAAAATGAATACGCTGATGCAAAATACGTTCCTGCGAAGGAAATTGCAGTTTTACTTCAGAGCGCAGCATCTCGAGAGCGGATGTCGTGTAGATATGCAGTTCCTTGAGACATATCCGTATCCGTTGCTATAGCTGTTAGGAAAGGTGTCGGGAGAAAAGTAATTTGTAAAGACAAACTTTTAATTAATTAAACAATCAGTTTTTTATTACGTTATAAATTAATCACATATGCATGTTTACATCCTCAGATTAGGTACTTTTGATTAACTAAATAATTACTTTTTTAATATTTCACATAGAAGGCATGTTTACGTTTTACATCCTAAGCCCAGGGACCGCTGACTTTTAATATAATATAAATAATAAAATAAAGTTTGTAAAAATGATATCATTAGAATATTTAATTTTATATGCGACAAATGACACGGACAATTTTATGCCGTCCGGCCGACTCACCGTTGCAGATTCTTCTTTTATTACCCGGCACAAACATGTAGTACCTTATATTACTTTCTCATTCATCACTTTCAATTATACCTACTCATTATGAACTACATATATTAGATAGTTTAAATACGTTTAATTACTTCAATTTGTCGGTTAAATGTCCACTAGGCGAAAAATATTTAAAAAAATATATTTTTTTACAACGCTCGAATGGTGAAAAGTATTGTAATTTTTATAAACAATATACCTTCATTGATACTGCAACCTGAAAAAGATAAGGCTTAAAAATCTCACTTACATTTTGCCGCTATCACATACAAAAAAGATTATTAACTACTAAAAAACATATACATGTATATTTAAATATATATTGACTCGCTATGAAAAAAAAAGTCGGCAAAATTTTCTTATCCCGGTTTAAAAGTAGAAGAACAAGGCATTTATGTTCTTGAAATCTGTACAGAAATTCCACAAGCCCATGTAGTAACCTGGCAATTGATAAGCAAGAGCTATAAATTTGAGGTTACCACCTCTTGGAGATAAGAAACATGCGAGCTTGCGTTAAAGGGGCGCTAGAATCAATAACATAGGTCTAGTTTATCGGAGTGTTTGTAAGTGTTCGATTATGGAAGGTGTAAGGTAGGAAATCAGTGGAGATATTAGGTAGCTATATTTTATGTCATATAAAGGAACAATTCAAACAGAAAAATTATGAAATTCTTGTTAATATGTATTTTGATTAAGGTTTATACTGTTTCAAAGTATCATTATTATTTATCGTCATCATTATTTATATTATTAGTAAATATTTTGATGGATAGGTATAATTGATTTAAAGTAAATTTAATTTAAAAGTGTTACATATCTTCGTTAATATGCATATGCGTTTCTTTCTAAACAATCATACCAATAAAAACTTGGCCGGCTCCTTACTAATGCGTGTGTGGTTTTCTGATCGGTTAACTTGTATGGAAGGGCAAAACAATTTTTCATATCTTGGTATATGTTTCTTGGGAAAAGTTGTTCAGTATCATGGACTGAATTTAGCCTTATAATAGTTTCAGTATATTTTGTTAGACTCTATACAATGTCAATTTTTTATACTTGATCAAACGAAATCTGCGGATATTAGACGAAATATTATCGATAAAAAGCCGGAAAATAAATCGTTATTAACACTTTAATTTTATTTTTTTTCAAAAGGTCGTGTTCTGAGTTTTAATTTTTACTCTTTAAGTAAACGGCGTATTTTCTTCAAAGTGGTCTCATTTGAAAACTATAAAGTTTAAGAAGCTAAGAAAGTAAAATATAATAACAATACCAAACAGGAAATTTGTTAAAAAATAATTGACGAAACAATTAAAGTGCCTGGATTTTTTAAATAACACAACGATTTTTTTTCGATATTTGTCCATAATATTTCTTCTAATATCTGCACATTTTATATGATCAAATATAAAAAATACACATTTTATAGGTATCATCAGCAACTTCGACTCGCTAAGAAGAAACTAAACCTAAGTAAATATGGAAATTTCCATCTAGTGTCAAAAGATTTTCTCACGAAAAGCCTTGGGCTAAAGTGTTCTTATTCAGTGCTCCAGTGCAGAGCGTATTAGGTATTCAAATTGGCTCATTACTTATTTGCGACTCGTTTCGCAGCCGTGGGTAACGACTTGAAAATTGACTTGCAATAATCAATGAGCTTCTAAGAACATAAAGCTTTTTGGTTCTCATACTTAGAATTCAGCCATTTCTGATAAAGGTACTTACGAAACTTGATATTTCAATGTAGGTATATATAAAGGCTGTGTCTTCTTCATCGATATTTCTTAGCTTAATTTTTGATTGAAGCTTAATACACATGCGCGTGTAGCATAAGAAAATTATAAATAAAACGTTCTACAAACAAAGTAATTGTTACCTTCTCGTTACTACTTACCGAAGTTACACCGATGATTTCTGGTAGCTTAATGACGATGTTTATATCATTATACTAAAATACCAAAAACATAAAAATATTATGGCCATTATCGTGATTTACCGCTTCATTTTCCTTGCCATTGGTATTAATATTTCACAATTAGGTTTAAAGATCGTTTATTAAGTGCAAGTTGGTACTTATATAAATTGTTTGTTCCGTAGATTTTTGCGTATTATATTTGTGTACAGTTTTTCGAGTTCTCCCTAGCTAATATTTCTCATATGGAAATTAGTATCGAGACAATTTTCTGTAAGTACCTTAGTTTATTTTCAAAGAATAATCTAAGTAGGTAGATAATGTGAATGAATATGAATACATCATTTACTACTTGTAATATTTTACTACTGTTCGATGTTTTCACCGACGAACGCAACGTACGTGGTTGAAATATGTATGATGTATATAAGTGGCTTAAAATATTCTTGTTATTCTCGGATTAAACTCCCGAGGGATGTACGTGGATGGGACTTAATCACGTTAGCGAAAATTATATTTAGGTATATGACATATAAAACCGTGGGGCGAATGTGTGAACCGAGATATGAAAGAGAGCTTTCCAGTCCATTAAGTTGAATTCCGAGGAGGTTGATTCCACGAATGTTGAATTTCACGAAGAGGTGGGTATATATAGATATGGTAAATGATATGAGCCTATCACAAATAGGGAGAAGGTGAGGAAGATGATGACGATGTAAAGCCAGGAGCAAGGAAACTGTACATTTTGAATCCTTAAAATTTTGGCACGGAACTCTAAAAATGATGAGCTCATTATCCACTTTGTCAACGATGCCATTAAAATTAACTGAGAAAGTGCACAATCGATTCGCGACATGCGTTTCATTCGAAAACGAAGCGTTTTCTCCCGCCGTAGGTATATGATAAAGTTACCTATACTTCTCGCGTTACGCGGTCTCGGGTATCACTGTTTTGCTCTCATTTGCCCCTGGCATTTGTAGACCACAGTATTAGATTAAGATGTTTAGAAGTTTATACAGGTAATATGAGGCAACCAAATCAATTAAAGGGGTAAGGAGAGGCTCGGTGTTACGCGATCTAATCAGAAATGAGGAGATTCGTAATAGAACGATGGTCACTAAACGTAAAGAATGGGTAATACGTACCTAAGTTCAAAACCACACAATCATTTAAAAATTCAAAATTTTAAGAATTTGAAGGCGGCCGCTATTTTCCAACGAGTCAAATCAGATACTTTTTTCTAAACGTCTTATTATCAGTTTTTCTGCAATAATAAATCAACAATCATGTTACAATGGATATGTTCAATAACAAGTGACCTTAGATCATTTACTAATACAGGATAAGCCTTACCTGCGCAAATTTGCAGTAGGTAGTGCATATATAAGAGAAAATATAGAACATGGAGGTTCCTTAATTCTTTTAAATAATAATATTAAATTCAAAGAAAGAAAAGACATAGTAGGGTTGTCTCTTGAATATACCATTGAACTATCATGTGTGGAGTTAGATAAATACATTATTATTTGTGCTTACAGACCTCCTTCAGCTTGTTATAACACTTTTGAAAACGTTATGGAAGACGTCCTAACCCGAGTTAGCTCTCAAAATAAACATATTATTGTATGTGGCGACTTTAATGTAGATATTTTAGTTTCGGACACAGAAAGTATTAGGTTCATTAACTTATTTAATTCATTTAATTTGAGGTATACATTCTTTGAGCCCACTCGAATAACTGAAACATCTGCTAAGTGCATTGATAATATTTTTTGTGATTGCCCAGTCATTGATAAAAAAATCTTTGATTGTCTTGGCTCTGACCACCTCGGCCAACAAGTATCGCTTGTATCTCCAAAAGATCACACCCCACGACCTATCACTTGCAGGCCTATTACTACCAATCGTAGAGTGCATTTTCGGGAATGTATACAAAATAATTTACCTAGATTAGATTTTATTGCAAACCCTAACGACCATTACAAAAATATTTTTAACACGGTGGAAGGAGAGTTTAGCAAAAGCTTCCCACTAAAAACTCTTAAAGCTGATAATAAACCAAAATTTTGTGATTGGGCTACTAAAGGTATTTACACTAGTAGGAGGAAATTATATGAACTATATGGTGAAAAAAGATATAATTTTAATGCGGATTTTTTGGCATATGTTAAAAAATATTCTAAATTGTTCAAAAAGGTGTGTTTGGCTGCGAAAGCATTACATCTAACGAACAAAATTAAAAATTCTAAAGATAAAGTTAAGACAACATGGTCAATTATTAATAATGAGACAGGAAAAACCAATACTAGGGACTCAACATTCACATTAAAAATTGGAGATAAAACCGCTGACTCGGATATCGAAGTAGCTAATGAATTCAATACTTTTTTTGCTAACATTTCCAAAGATATCACCCAGTCATTGCTTTCATGTCCGAACGCCGCCGATGAACTATTGAAAAGTAATTCATCTACGCCCAAAACAACTTTTACCTTTACTAGCACAACTCCATATGACATTATCTCGGCTTACAAGGCTCTTAATACTAAAAAAACTGAGGACCTATGGGGTATTTCGGTTTCCGTTTTGAGCAGTATCATCGACCTGATTGCTCCTCACTTAACTTTAATATTTAATAAATGTATTTCAGAAGGTGTTTTCCCTGACTTAATGAAAGCAAGTAAAGTTATACCACTGTTTAAACAGGGATCCAAAGATGATCCGAACAATTATAGACCAATTTCAATATTACCGGCTTTAAGTAAAATATTTGAAAAAATTATATTAGACCAGCTAGTATCGTATTTTAATATTAATAAATTACTTCACTGTCGCCAATATGGATTTACAAAAGGGCGCTCTACCACTGATGCAGCAGCGACCTTAGTTAAAATTATTTACGAAGCCTGGGAGAATCGACAAGACGTTATAGGTATCTTTTGCGATCTGTCGAAGGCATTCGATTGTGTCGATCACATAATATTAAAAAATAAACTAAAATTTTATGGCGTTACTGATACTGCACTCTCTGTTATTTCATCTTATCTTGATAATAGAACTCAAAGAGTTGAAATCAACAGAGTATCCTCAGATAGTGCACCTGTGAGCATGGGTGTGCCTCAGGGTTCAATAATTGGTCCATTTTTGTTTTTGATTTATATTAATGACCTCCCCTGTCTTGCAGAAAAGTTGTGTGAAGTAGTATTGTTTGCTGATGATACATCTTTACTTTTTAAGGTTGACAGAAAATGCACAAACTATGACGATGTAAGCAATACTATGTCTCAAGTACTTAGTTGGTT
Organism: Acrobasis suavella; assembly: GCA_943193695.1. Taxonomy (NCBI): domain Eukaryota; kingdom Metazoa; phylum Arthropoda; class Insecta; order Lepidoptera; family Pyralidae; genus Acrobasis; species Acrobasis suavella. Next base: position 42,188,335 of record OW971928.1, read on the forward strand.
TACGACTAATAATCTGGCCTTAAACACACAAAAGACTAAGTGCGTTAATTTTTCACTATTGAATAAACCTAATACTCACATACCTTTGAGTCTTAATGGTCAAGTTCTAGAATGGGTACCCAACACCAAATTTTTAGGCATAACTGTAGACTGGAACTTAAAATGGGATAAACATATTGAGGCCACTGCCAAGAAACTTAGTTCGGCAGCATATGCTGTGAGGAGGGTCAGACGGTGTACTAACGTTGAAACTGCTAGGCTAGTATACTTTAGTTATTTTCACAGCATAATGTCATATGGCTTGCTCTTATGGGGTAAAGCGGCTAACATACATGCTATCTCTGTGCTACAAAAGAGAGCAATTCGGTCGATCTACGGACTAAAATCACGCGATTCCTTAAGAGAGTTATTTAAATCTATAAATATTCTTACTGTGACATCTCAATTTATTTACGAAAATCTTCTATTTGTTAAATCTAGGTTAAATAATTTCAAGAAAAATAGTGATGTTCACAGTTATAATACTCGCAACAAAAATCAGCTTCATACGCCTAAATTTCGACTTGCTAAAACTAGAAAGTCACTCTTAGGTCTAGGTATAACATTATTTAATAAACTTCCCGAAGCGATCGTTAACCTACCAATGGCAAAATTTAAAACACATGTTAAAAAAGTTTTATTGAACAATGCATACTATACTATCAATGATTATTTAAGAGATAAAAACGCGTGGATACTTCCTAAACATTTTCCATTACACTCCACACATGAAACATAAATAGCTGCATTTTCTGTTACCATAATAAGCTTACTGTAAAAACATGTAAATGCTCTGCGATCAATAAGTGACCAACATATAATTAATATTTTCTCTTGACAAGGTCTGCGAGTTCGGGTTTTTCATGCTCACTAAAATGTCCAATCCGGTGGTGGCGTCGCTGGTCGGGTCGTTGGATTCCCTCTAATATGGTTGAGTTTAACGATGGCTGATCCGTGCGTCAACTCGTGAACGGGTGCTGCCGGGAGGGACTGGTCAGCTCGGCTTCGCTTTTTTTGACTACTTAATATTTTTTATTACGCAATTTATGTTAGTTTACTTGTTCGCAAGCATAACATGTTATAATGTGTCAACATTGTATTATATTATAAGTATTTATTAATTAAAAGACAATTATAATAATATGACAAAGCCCTTCTGGCGAGTAGGCGACCAATACTGTGAAAATGAGTTTCTTTCGGCGTTTCTTCTCAGCAGTGGTCGTTACGAAGCGCTGGTATCGGTAGCTTTTCTTTAAAAAATAAATTAAATTTTAATATACTTTACACGTAACATAAATTATACTTATTGACGTGTAAAAGTGCCTGTAAAGGTCTAATTACTGAATAAACATTTGAATTTGAATCTTTGAATCTTTGTTCCCCTCTGCTAAAGTATAAGAACAAAAATCTAATACGTTCATAAAAACTAGTTGCGTAATCGATTATGATCATTTTGTGAATCGTTAAAGCATTGAAAAGACGTCTAAAAGTGCTCCGTTTAAAATACCATGTTATGCAATTTTCTTGATTAAAAAGAGGTCAAACACATTTAATCTTCTAAACCTTTCATTAGTAAGTATTTTTTTATTTTATTGTTGTCTGTTTAAATTGTTTAAGTTTAAGTTGTTTTGTATTTAAATGTAATTTCTGAAAAATCGAAGATATATCTATTAGTATCGATTACGGAAAAAATAATCGAATCACGTTTGCAACTGATTTCCTTCCAGCCCATAAAATAACCTTAGATTGCATACGAGACTAGTTCTTAACCCCCGTTTTAAATGTAGGTATCAATTACATTCTTAAAGTTCTGTAATGAGGTTCCAATTTAAAAAATGATTAGTTGATGACGTAGACGCACTCCCCACAAGACTATAGCGCACTGCTGCGCACTTCGTCTTTATTCCCTGTGCATTAGAGTTGATATATTTTTTTGTTCTCTCTCTTTCTTGTTAAGAGTGTATTAATATGTGTATTTACACATTTTTTTTTCAGTGTGAGTTTTATTGGTGTGCAAAAAATAAGCTAGTGTTTGAGTTTTTTGTAGTGTGCATTTATAGCGACACGAATTATTTCGTGAATGTGTGATTTTTTTAGATGTAGTAGTAGCTTACCCCCGCACCAAAAGGGGCAGAAAGTTTTGTAAGAAGATTTGTCTGCGTAACTCATCCTGTATTAAATGATCTGAGTGACATTACTTTGCTATGTTTTATTTTCTTAATAGTACATTATCACATATCTTATTTATGACACAGGAAAATACCCAATTGTCTCCACTTCTCTCAATTATAGATTATAATTTTTTAGCTCGAAAAACACCGCGTTATCCAGCTAAACACGAAAGCACGAGATTTTTATCGTCAGATCTATCGTCTGCAACTCATACGCCAATTATGAACTAATTACATCTAAGTTGATATCACGCGGCAACTGACTGGAAAATTAAAGATCTAATCACATCGTCATCAGCTTTCAGCGACTTACTTCTGGGCAAAAGCCTTCTTTTATCTTGGCTTTTTTTATAACTATCCGTTACATTTATGACGGCCTACTTGTTATATTAGTTACTGCCATAGACCAAGATTTTTTTTACTTGTTACTGCAATCGTTAGTCGACTCGACGTTCTGTGTTGATTCATGAAAATATTTGTACTTGCTAATTTTCACTGGTAATTGACTGTAGTTCTGAGTTTGTACATGTAAGTTTCTATGTTTGTGTCATACCCACGTTATGGGCTGATTAGTAGTCTATTTATTTTAGAGCTCTTCCCTTCAGGTTAGATGTTCATTTCTTTCATTTATTTGCCGTGATTCAGTTGTTTCCATCTGTGTACAGCTTGATGCCATCGTCTCAACCAACTGCCGGACGTCCAATAGGTAGGTACTTACAACGTTTTTCATTTCTCTGGGTAGTAAAAAACGAACCAGTGATCTCTTTGAAGCGAGAATGTTATTGCCAGATATTTGTTTATGAGAGCTTCATTCTCATAATATATCCTTGAATGGTGTTTATAATTGTTTTTTTTTTGGTCTCTGTTCCTGCAGACAAAAAGAAAGAAAGAAAATAAACGTTGTTTATTTTGGTTAGAACAACATTATTTTTGAACCAGCATCGATGCAGAATAGAGTAGGGTCGAAATTCACATTTGGTGAAGAAGAACCCTGATCAAGTGGTATTAAACGAAGTAAGTAGTAAGAGTTATTTAAGATTGATTATATTTATTATATACATTTTAAATTGCTGCACACAATGTACTGTAACGCCACATAGCCGTAGACTTACTTTTAATTTCTGTGTATTGTTTTTGTAAAAGATTTTCTTTGTTTTGTGTTAGCGTAAGGCATCCGCGGAAGACCAGAGCGTCGTAGTTCGCGCTACGACATATGCTGAGCGGAGACCTTTTTTGGTACACTGCAAAATTTTTGTTTTTATATTAATGGTTCTAATGTACTTGTACCAAATAAACATTTTTTCTTTCTTTCTTTCTTACTTGATCGTTATTTTTACCTTAAGACTTAACTAAGGCCTAATCGTTATTCTACAAGAAATGTTCAGCTTTGGTGTTCCTCTTTGGTGATTAATAAGTAGGTGAGCTAGCCCGATACTATATTAAAATATATATATATATATATATATATATATATATATATATATATATATATATATATATATATGTATATATAAACATTCCCTAACCTAACCTAAGTACTTACCTTTCATGAGATTGGCAAAGCATCGCATCGCCAAAAAAAACAAAGTTTTGTTTTCAAGTCTCGTCATTCAATTTCACGTGTAAAAGGTCTTTTTACTGAACAAACATTTAAATCTTTGAATCTAAAAACCTACTTTCCTTTCATGAGATTGACAAAGCATCGCATCGCCAAAAAAAAGTTTTGTTTTCAAGTCTCGTCATTTAATTTCACGTGTAAAAGGTCTTTTTACTGAATAAACATTTGAATCTTTGAATCTAAATACCTACTTTAATCATAAAAAAATACTATAATTATTCAGTGGAAAATAGAAACAATCTAACTGTATACATACATATTAACGTAAAATCACGCGGAATACACAGATCTCTTATTTTTATTATGTGGTATTAAGATCAACTTTACACTTGACTAGTCCAATCAACTCGCCGAATGTAAACTTCCTCTCTTGTTGCGTGTGGCGCATGCGGCGTCGACGTGGATATTACAATTAAACAATTTACTCTCACGCACTCTCTTTCCGTCACTAATTATAGGAACAGATACACGTTTGTTTATTAGATTTGTAATTATGGTGTTGTTATGGCACACGTGTTATAATAGTGTATAACTAAAGTCGGCCCACGGGTAAGAAAGATTACGGCTTGAGGGGACAATTTTAAGCCATACCAATTTTCTCGGGAAAGTTTTGTTTTTTTTTTATTACATTTGTTACAAAAAGTAATAGCTTATTTTTTTATTTAATAATTACATTGCATTACTACATGTTCTAGCTAGTTTAATTCTGTACTTACCTAATAAAAAATACTGTTAGACCTCAGGCCCACCTATGCCAATGTGAATTTTCGAAACTGCTTCGCTAATTTCATAAAAAAAGTGTAGGGAAATTACTGACGAATACCCAAATAATATCAATTTTAGGGTTTATTTCTTTTGAAAGTTTTGCTTAGCTATCCAGAATCTACGTACTTATGTACCTACTGAAAAGTTATCTAGCTGTCTATTTAGAAATTATAATCTACGTAGATACCTACTGATCATGTCATAGTATTTCCTAGAGTCTTAGAGCACCGGTAATAGTTTCCGAGATAGACTATATAAGTTGAACACACGGCCCGTGATGTGATGACGTGTAATTTACCCCGTCCGCCCGGGGTGACGCCGCACGCGCCGCTCCATGAGGTGCTCACATGTGCAGGAGAAATTGATGGTTTATTTAAGAGGTTCGTGGTGTTTGGTTTCTTTTATAAATAAGTAAATAAGGGGAGGGAGATAATTTTAAAAATAGCCAGTTGCTTTTCATATTTGATTATAATGCTTTGGTTACTACATTTATTATGATAATTTGAGCATCTCTATTAAGGTATTGTTCATTATTTCATATCGAAATTAAATTTGAAACGATCAGCCTTAATTACTTTACAAGTCCATTAAAATGTTATTTAAATAAATGTTATATAAAAGAAAATAACACAAGTTATTTAATATTTAAATATTTTAATTTTCCGCACCACATTTAAGTAAGGGTAACTTTTACTCCACTCACCAATATTAAAAATACCGATTCCTAGATAAATTTCAGCCATCAACAATGGGCCCTTCATGACCATTTAGCCACGGAGAAACCAGCATTCTCCATCACTAAACGCTCATAAGTCATAACAAGAGTAGGTATTAACACCTGTGCTGAAAACAATGCACACTTGGAACCACCATTCCCATGACTAGGCTCAGACACCAGCTCGAATAGTAAGCGATAGCTATTTACGGTTCGCATTTCAATGCGCGTTTCTACAGCCTATTTACTGGTCTGGTGTCATTTTGGAAACGCGGATTCACCTAAACAAATGGTTTTTTCCATACGAAAAACTGTTAGTTTAGTGACTCCGCGTTTGAAAAATGCCATCACTGGACTAAAGGCCTCTATCAATCAAGGGAGGACTTGCCCCAAATCACCACGCTGGACAGGAGTGTTTGAGATCTCAATAGATATTATAAAGTATTGCGCGGAACTTTAGAATATTCGGGTCTGTATGTGATATTTAATTTTGTGCTTATCCATAGCTTACTTAGTCGCCCCTGACGATGTCCGTGGAAGAGTGAGTTCGAATCCCACTTCTGAATTGTGATTAATTCATAGTCTTTATCTCCAAGCCTCTTGTGTTTGCTGTTAGCGCCGCGAAAAGAATGAATTAAGCTTCCATTAAGTGAGTCTATCATTGCCTCCGCCATTACACTAGATAAATTATACATTTTTTTAAATACGGCTGTGGTAACACACTTCTAATGTCATTCGTTTTTTTTATTTTATATAAGATGGCGTCACTTTGTAAATTATTCAACATTGCCATAATTAAACATTATGAGAATGATGTGACTATTTTAAAAAATCATGACAAGAGGTGGTGATAAATCGTATTCTACTAAATTACTCGTTTGTCACTGACAATAAAATTATTCTCATTATGACAAGCAATGTATAACCAAAAGGATATTGCCACCGTACTTAACCGCGCTTAAATTTGTATCCATGGTGTAAGGTGCCTTATAAATGAACAGTAGTTTGCAGAACGCCGCCGGTGCCTTGGTAAATGATTCAAATGTGCAAATTTTCATACGAACCGTTGCTTACGATGAGATAGTGCGGCTGAGTGTTTAGAGCAACAGGAAAGACTTAGACCTAACCTAAAAGTCACTAAGTCTCTTTTTGGCAATTTTAAGGAACCTTCAAAATAGCGTTATATTTCTTGCCGTAAGTTCAATTATTGTTTCTAATAAAGAAACTTTTGATTTCCTATATTTGTATTAGGAAGTATCTTAGGATAACGACTTACCCTCATAATGTTGGAATAACATTTCGAAAATAATAACTTAATCTAAATGTATTTTTAATTTGAAATTCAAAATATTTAATCAAAATCCCAAGTGTGTTTTGTGCTAAGCACTGGGTATTTCAGGTAATTTCTGAAGAATTTTTCGCTATGATAACTATATTTAACATTATTTATGACAAATTATGGCACGAAGGTAGGTATTAAACTTTTTACAAGGAAACCTCCTTAAAACAGAATAAATAGAGTTAGTTACTTTTCGAATCAAGTCACTTACTGTTCTTTTGCTGTAAGTACAGGTGTTATTGCTTATTGCCTGCTACGCTTCCGTGCACATTTTATTTTTTGTAACTTAGAAGCAAAAAACTTAGAATTGTAGATGATTCCGCTGTAACTATTTATAACTTATGTTACATGCATGAAAAGTTTCTTTATGGAAATAGTAGCTATCTACATTTACAAGAGCTAACCAAAAAGACTTTAGATTTTAATAATTAAAGAATTTAGATATAAAGTATAAAGTAGTTAGGCTGCTTATATTTTGACCCAAAATCAGGTATTTTGTTGGGATTGTGCGTAAAAGCTAGTCAGGAATATTGTTCGACCTAAGTTCACCCTAGAGAAAACCCTTTAAAGTTAAAATCTCTTTCTAATAGTACTGAGAAGTAAAGTTTTCAGCAGATCATTAGTCGCGAAAGTTTATATTTGATTAGGTAAAGCTATACAAAAGTTTCACACGCAAATGCGTGAATCAAGTTTATCAGGAACTTCATTATTGCCACCTGAAAGGTCATTGACGCCTTTTCTTTAGCCATTTTCATATTCAATAGATCGTTATATTATACAGGTAAGGTACCAATTCGAAATTAAAATCAAGATTTTTTTGTACCTTTTCATGCAAACGTGTTCAGCTGTCCGGGTAATTTGTATAGATAAAGGAGGCATTTTTTTCAAGATCCCAATATCGGTCCCATGTGAAAAGTTGTTCAGTTAATCAAACAAAAATGGGTGGTTCCATTTTTTTTATAGAAGATACTTACCTAGTTACTTATTTATTTTGTACGGAACAGCGATTTTAGAGTTGGCTGCATTGTCAATTTAGGTATATGCGCATTGCTGTACTGGACAAACATGCCCCTTAACATCCTATCTAGTATTTTGTTTTAGCCTTACTGTCCCACTGCTGGGCAAAGGCCTCCCTTATAGTACCTTTATATTTAGTTATCCAAAAAAATTAGTACAATGTACCAGCAAGCCGGTACCTATATTTTTTAAAAATTACCCAATCTGATTTGAAGTTCGGTTAAATATTAAATCAAAAAGTATTATTACGATCCACCAGCCACCAGTGGCTCGGTAATCTGACGGATGATCTAGATACGCCGCAGCTGCCGGATGACGCAGAGATGCCGTATCGATTTCTGCGCTGTAGGGACTTTTACCCTGTTGAAAACTAGCTATTCCAAATTTTCCAAGCTTCTTACGGTCTATAATGGTCCACTGGACTAAACGCTTCTCGCAATTAGGGGAGGATTCGCCTTGACTACCTCCGTAGCGTAGTGCCATGCACGCACCATGCTTGTCCGCCACCCAGAGGTCTCGGGTTCGATCACCGGTCAGGGCAAGTTGGAAAATGGCATTTTTCAAATTGTCCTGGGTCTTGGATGTTTATCTATTATGTATTTGTTATAAATTTAGTATCGTTTAGTTAGTATCCCATAACACAAGTCTCGAACTTACTTTGGGGCTAGCTAGCTCAATGTGTGTTATTTGTCCATATATTTATATTTTATAATTTATAATCACCACGCATAGCAGTACATGGCTATTTTCTTTGCCGTGTCTTTGCAGTGACTTTGCACACAGGACACTGCTGCTCATTCTCTATTACATATACCTTCTTAGGCCGCCTGTTACGACGCCCGTGAGAGAAAGAGAGAGGCGACTAATTGTATTTTATTCTGGTTCCTAAAGGCATTTGATATAAGGATCTAGCGATAACTATTGGGATCGACGGTTATATGTACCTAATTGTCTTCCGAAGCTTACATTACACATACATACATATTATCACGCCTGGACTGCCTCCGTGGTCCAGTGGTCAAGGCGTTCGCCTTGTGACCCAGACTTCATGGGTTCGATTCCCACTTGGAAGCATACTTTGTGAAAAGTTGTTTCCAGTCTGGATAGGATTATCCAGACTGGAAACAACTTTTCACAATTACAGGCTTGAATCAGTTGATTATCCGAAAAGAAAGATGATTATGTGTTTCGGAAGGCACGTAAAACTGTGGGTCCCGAACGCCACCTAGCGTTTGATCATCAAACTATCCAAGGATTGGTACCTGGTTTGCCCTTTGGGTTGTGGAGGTCAGAAGGCAGTCGCTCTGTGTAAAAACCAGTAACCTCGTCAAATTTCCTTGGTTATGTAGCGGACCCCGGTTTCTGAAGCGTTACTGCTGAGGATGCAACCGGGAAAATACGCTCGGATGATGATGACATATTATCACGCCTGTTTCCTATATATATATATATGTATATATATAGTTATTAACGTTCCCTCAAAACTAACCGGATATATATATATATATATATATATATATATATATATATATATATATATATGTGTATATATATAAGAACATACCTACTAATATCACGTATTTATCTAAGGGCCAGAACAGACTGGGCGCAAGTTACGCCGCGTAACAGCTAGTGATGGGCGGTGCATAAATACTCAATCAAAATATTTGAATATTTCCTCAGTAGATTGAGTAAATACCCGATAAATATCCGTATTTATCCATTTGGTGAGTAGATTGATTTATATGAGTTGTGACTCATATTTATATTCATATTCATTATTCCATGTTTTCATGACAATTTTGAAACTTAAATCTAGTTGACACTTGTAATTCTTGTCGGAAAGTATGTGCATACGCTATAATATGCTTAAAATGTAAGTAAACGTCAAATGCGGCGCTAAAATATATGAAAATACCATACTAATTATACTATGAAAGTAGGCTTCTTTGATTTATTATCATTTTTTGCTGGGAGGTGTGCAAAGACGTAATTATATGTTAAAATAAGTAAACAGACATCAAATGCGATGTCAATATATGAGCACGCTATATTTACTCTATTTATTAAATCTACTGATTGTGAGTAAATACTTTGATGGTTAGATTGTGTATTATCCACTGCCCATTTCTAGCTGTTACGCGACGCAACTTGCGACCCGTCTGTTCCGGCACTAATGGGGAAGCCAGAGCAATTTTGGTCTTATGACACTAAGCAGACAGAGCCCAGATACAAGACTCAAATTTTGATTCCTTTTTCTGTACCTTGTTCTATCTGATTTATTAGTAGGAACTAGGATTTACACTAGTGTTTTTATTAGTGAATTTAGAAAAATAGGTAAGTACTTACTAAATAATCAATCGTGGTATGTAATTAAAAGGTAGACATTAGTATTCAAATCACGAAAATCGTTTTGCATTCCATTCGTGTCAATCGCAAGATATTAAACTTGGATATAAAGCCTATAGAAAGATAAAACTTATAAATAAAATGAAAAGTAGCCCATCGCCAGTAATTTCCGAGCCGAGGCAGGTAAGTTATCGCTGATTTAATCTAAAGCCTACGTAATTATTTAATTACTACAAATTACCACTTGCAAAGCTGCCTCCGCAGATTGGCATTGGCACACGTGCCAAGTTTTCTCGCTGTCCGTAGGATAATGGGCCTTATTTTTATTGATATAAGAGGGATAGTTGTGGCGAAACCTGATTCCCGTGTCACCCTTAGCAGATTAAGGCATATTTTGCACTGTAAATGTTCTGCCGGACGTACATAGTTATACGGTGACATTTACAAGTAAGTTTAAGTAGAATAGAATAATATTCGCAAAGCAAGATATGTAGAGTGAATAATGCAAATCACCTTTTCACTAGATTTTTGAAACGAAGTTCCTTTTCGGACGATAGGTACGGACTTGGCGGTTGCGGTCTAGGCGAAAAAAAGTGTTAGATTCCTCCGTTACGAATTTTCTCAAACTTCTTTCAAACATTATTCCACGACACTCATCACGCTTTATTTTTCGTGACAACAATTACTTTTTCTGGATAGAATTTGCTTTCATTATTATCTACTCTAACGAAATAATTTTTCATACCTACAGCTACTAAGTTATGGCTCTGTTGATTTAGGCATACAAGAATGAATAACAAGTCATCTCACTTAGTTTCGGCAACTATGTTAGAGCATAATCGAGTACCTACCCTTTCAAAGTCACAACTTACGCAAAACCTTTGTTTCCTGCTAATTTGCCAGACGGTAACACGTTCTACGTGCAATCAGCCTTAAAATAACTGCACTTGGCACAGGCTAAGCTGCATGCTGCCGCAGAATGTTATCGTGCCATCGCGTAGGCCGGGATGAGTAGTCGTTATTTAGCTTTAAAGGGCTGCTTATTATGAAATTCCTTATGACTCCTTCTTCGTAAAGTACGCTATTTTGCGATACATTTCACAGCTTTACGGACCTATTAAGAGGTTTTATACCTAATCGCTACTTACCTTTTGCATGATCTTTATTTAAGTACCTACTTTACCATTTACTTACGATGTTATATACGATTTTGTATAATAAGCGGATTGTACCAACTTAAATATCCCTCGTGTGTAAAATTTAATGATATTATTTATGCGTTATCGTTTCCTACCAGTTATGATGACGTTCTAAATAGGCATATTTAAGTACTTAGTAGCTAAAGTATTATTTTTGTTACATATTATCACAGTCCTGTCTTTCGTTCATACTTGTAGGTACTAATCCTAACTTATATTATCTTTGCCTTACGAATGAAGCAATGTACTCTGAAGCCACATTAACACACAGGGAACAGTTTGAAATTTCATAGCGAACAAGTTTATGGCTTTTCGAAATGGTTCCGATCGATTTGTGGCTTGACCACACCGTCAAAAATAAATAGAGTATAGATGTGACGCTGATGAATTGTAATACAACTCGTGATTAGTTCAATTTTAGTACATGATCGTATTTTTATGGACAATCGGCACAATGACCATTTAATGTGTTTATTAACTACAAATGGTTTGCTATAGAGGGAGATAGATTAGTTCTAAGCTTGAAACAGATTTAAATTACATTTGTAAATAAAGATTTTATTATTATTACTATTAAAAAACTTTAACATCTAAGTTAGTACTTGTACAATGCAATGTTTTCATTTATGCTATTCTTTTGTATTGTATCGATCCCAACAAAGTTGCAAAATGGCAAGTTGTAAAATGGCCTTTATCAAATTGTCCTGGGTCTTGGATATTTATCTTTATACTTATTTTTATAAAATATACTATCGTTGAGTTAGTATCCCATAACACAAGTCTAGAGCTTACTTTGGGGTTAGCTCAATCAGTGTTATTTGTACATATATATTTATTTATTTATTTACCTATCAGTCGCACTGTTTAGCAACTTAGTCGTTTGCTCGATTAACTAACTACTCCTAGAAGTAATATACCCAAAAAAATTTTTTGGTGATTTACGAAACAATGTAGTTTTATGTTATCCCACCTTTCCGTCTGGGCTTATTCTATTTTATGACACCGTCCCCACCGGAAATGCAGTGTAATGATGTCCATGCGTGTCCAGTTTGAAAGGGGACGCTTTTAGGCGGGAACCATTTTGTTTCCCATTCTTTATTTATAAAACAGGTAATATTCATTCGTGTGCACTTCCAGAATGTTCGTCTGTCGCTTTCAAAAAGCTTCTATAATATAAAATAAAAAGTATAATTAATGGAAACATGAAAAAATGAAAACCAACGTGATTTCTTTTTTGAAATATAATATTTTCGAAATATGTATTTTCACCTTATTTGTTATTGAGATAAACATTACACTTTATTCATTTGGTTTATTGTCAAAAGTAATCCAGAACGAAATAATTAAAAACCAGAATCAGCAAATGGATTTCGATCAGGACCAAGCGGTGTGCTTTCCTTTTTGAACATAATTTATTTTTTGATGTATGGTCGCGAGCAAAAGTTCATTATACGAGTAGCTATGTTTTTGGAAAAGAAGAAGCGATTAAAACCTTTTACCTATGAATGGAATCTTGACTGTAGGTACCTACTAAGGTTAACTTATCTCCTCCTTGTCTATACCTGTTCAAAAAACGACTGATGCTGATGTTAATAAAATAAATGTTCCACCAATATTTGTGCTTACGGCAGTTGTTGCACGAAATATTTGTGCTTAGGCCCTTGTTTGTCTCTTGCCAAGAGACGAAAAGAAAACAGGTCCTATAACTAGGCATATATAGGCATGGATATTCATTGACTGAGCAAGCGAAGCGTTTCAGTTTCGAGATAGACCAAAAATCCTGTAGTCCGCTTGTTCTCGCCTTACAAGCCGCATTTATCAACCGATTCTTGTGAAAATTTGTAAAAAAGTTCGAAAATTATACAGATATTTTTCACGAATCAGTTTTTCGAAATTTTCAAAATGGCAGAAATATGGGGCTTGAAAACTTTTAAAAATATCATATTTCAGCCATACGGAGAAATTTTCAAACGTTTCTTAATACATTTTTGTTACCATTATTAACACGCAACTTTTTTGTTTCTTTCAACGGGTCGGGGTAACTCGCAAATTCTACAGCTCATAGTCACTAGTAATAGGTAAGTATGTAAGCAAATTGACGTTCTCTTTTTCTTAATTCCAGGGTGCCAAATGCCCCTAAGAGCTGCATCGCGGAGATCTTCAGCGCTGACTCGACTGACAGCAGCCCTGTGAAGAACGGAAATGTGCGCCCGCGCGTCATTCGCGACACGCCCACGCGCCCCCGTGACACGCACTCCAGACTCTTTGGACAGGTCAGTATAGACTACCACCATTTAAAAAAAGTTAATTAAAAATAAAAGCTCAAATCTCGAACCGTGTGTGCCTAAAATAAGAGATTGGGAATCTTAAAATCACTCTTCATCTCTACTCTCTTTCTACCTTTTACAAGTAATCCTTGTATTTTATTCCTTTGTGTAAACACAGCTTGAGTCACATTTTATTGTTTATTTATTCACCGCTATTTCACTATTTCACTTCCCCAATCCAACTTTTAAAGTTTGTAAATTTTCTCCCCATCAATTTGTTTATAATTATATTTGTTAATATTACAGGATTTGTATAAATGAGCTTGTTTTATGATGACACAGAAGATAAACGTAACTATGTTTTGTTTTAAAATCAAATTTATATTTTGATATAATTAATACAAGGTCCAATAAGTACAAATAAAATTATTTGACTAATGTAAAGGAACCAGAAGATTAGTCATTTTGTATTTATCGCTTCATAAAGGCCAATATTTATCTTCTTACAAGTAGTATAAAACCAGGATCAATTCAAATGTATACTTATTTATTTATTTGCTTTACTGCATGCAGTTAAACAAAAAAAAAATATAGACAGATGTATACAAAAGGCGGCCTCATCGCACAGCAATCTCTCCCAGGCAACCTTAGGGTAGTTATTTATAATTCAATTATTTACTTAGTATAATAACAGTACCTATATACATAGCCATAGTACTTGCCAGACATGGCATTTTATCCAACAAAAAAAAAACATTTAAATCTTCTTGTGTTGTTACCAATACATTCGTTCATATAAATAACGGCCTTAAGTCACAAAGCATAGCATTATGCGAAATAAGAAAAAACTAAAAAAAAGCTAAGCCCAGTAGGGCTGTCACTATGCACTCATTTTGTATGTGGGATCGCTTGTCCTGCTTCCAGGCTGTACATACCTCTGTAGCCCCACCGATGATCACCGACACCATCCGCAGTAACATCCAGTTCGGGGATTCGCAGATAAACGGGGGCAGCCCGGTGTTCTCGCCGTCGAAGCTGATCAACGGCAGTGCTACGTCGTCCCCCAGTCGAGGTGAGACGGCAGACGGGGAACACTGTGAGTCCATTCAGATGTAGGCACGTCGCACGAACGCTATGGGAGTGGACGCCTGCGTTTGGATGTGGTTTGGATTAGTTTTGTTAATCTCGTAGATACAACTTTAGAAAATTGGACATGTGGTGCATAAAAAAAAAACAGTACGTACTACATATAGTAATTGTAAGTATAAAAATGGTATCCAATCAGCAAAAGCCGTGACGTAACACGACACGCTGGTCTTATGCAGATGCCATGCTCAAATTAAATCTTTTCAAAACGAAAACTTGATGATGAAAAGTAAGTTAATTGCTTTGATTTACTGCGTTGCCTATTATGGAATATGAATATTCTTTTGAGAATAATTTGCTATTTCCTATAAGTAAATAAGAAATTTAGAAACTTTGTAATAAAAAAGACAATTTTAAGATACAATTTGCCCTAGTACCGTGTATATAGTCAATATTCATTCATATATTAGGCGATATTTCAATGATTTAGGACTAAAATAGTAATTTTTGGAACGATGTTCTAAATTTTAGAGTTATGAAGGGTTAGACAATCCATTCCACATTTTAAACGTTGCCGTATGCAGACTGCACTAAACTCTGCGGTGACCGCACGCTCGCGTGTCCAGGCAAATCTAATCTGGCACTAAGCACGCTACGACCAGCTTCAGGTTGACGCTATCTGATAAAACTACCTGTTCTCACTTATTGTCATACGACACTAAGCGATAACACAGTTTATTGACTATGAATAACAATTTTTGTGTCGTTTATTCACTTAGTAGCCATGCCGACTATTAGTTTCAGATTTCAAATTAGACGATGTTAGGACCTGATGACGATCGTCTTAATCGACTGAAACTACTCGAGGTTTTCGACTACACTACGTGAATAAGCGATGAAAGTTTATTCTTAAAGAATTTATAATATTTGGTAATACATGTAGGTAACCATTTGATATGACCCAGTATTGTTAAGTGGTTACAATTTTATATCGTTTTCTGCCATTCATACAATTAAGTGTCACATTGGTCATACCTGTGATCACTGATAAATAATCACGTTAAAAGAATTTACCATTTTACAAAGTCTTGTGTTGGCTGAAATTATTTTAATTGTTAGTTTACTCCACGATTCTAAAAGTGTCTGAAAAATTGAGCATAATACGAAACCAATTATTTACCACACAAAGTAAAAATAATTTTCTATGGAAAGTTCCTGAAAAGTTACGTAGGTATAGTGGGATTCGTGGGCTAAATTAATTTTTAAAATAAATTCGGTAATTTTTGGTATGAACTAAAAAAAGTCATTTATGAATTTGAACTAATATTTTTGACTGTGAAATAACACGCTAAAAGTTTCTGAGAATGAAGCATGTACAGTACACTACTGTTAATATCTACTGAACATAATCATATCTATTTTATCTGTTATAATATAGTAATTTAGCAATAAAGATATAACATTAAAGATGAAAATGAATGCACCTGTAATAACATGACACTCTTAATATAACAAGTTTAGGTAAGTTAGTTTTAAGAAAACAAAGAAGCCAATATCACAATCTGTGAAAACTGCACCCACAACTTGGTACATTTCATATCTATTTATTTTATGTGCTATCACTAAGCGTGGATTTTGGGTCTCACGATCTTTAACGTGTGTTTTCTCCGGCTTTTTCTTCTCCATTTCGCATGATTTTTAGTATCCTTGAGTGACCTGTCAAGCATATTAAATTTGGAAAAGAAAATGCTAGAAATTGTACCCACGCTCCGAATTAGCACAGAAAATGCTACCGCGGACACAATAAAAGATATTGGCTTCAAGACGGAGGTTCAAATGACAACCGATTATTCTGTGAATGGTCAGCATCGTACAGCCCGCCGAAGAGGAATCCAGTGACGGGCGACGGAGTGCCACTTCCTACGCAGCGCCGCCGCCACCCTGCGGCCAGCCTGCGAGGTGCCGAACCTGACACCGACCCACTCGAACCCCAACCCACCCACCGCTACTACACCACACACTGGCCACCACGTCCTGCTGAATATTACGTCGAATCCACCAGCAGACGAGCCCCCAATCTCCCTAGAACCCCGTACACTCTCCTCGGATTACAAAGCGACGATCCCGAGAAAATTCATCCCATTATAGACCACGACTCCTTGTCACCACAACCGGTTTTAGACAGACACTGGCCTCCATTCCCTGCTCAGCATTATTATGAACCAAAGGAACAGAAAATCCCTTATCATCCTCTCCCGCCGTACGCTTTCGTTGGCATGACTTCTGCCCTCGGGGAAAGACCCCAGCCCGACTACAAGTATAATCCTACTCCGACATTAGACGCACCGATTGATCCATTCTTGATTGAACATAATAATCCACCTCTGACATTCTTCAAATATGAGCGGGACGCTCCTATTCCTGATTTGTCACCTTTAGCTACGAACGTGGCTCCAGGGCCTCGCACCCTCACCGGTTTCCCTCCAACCTTCCACAAACACGTTCCAGGATACCTTTTTGATATAGAACGGCATGCTGAGGACTTAATGCCTAAGACGCATTATGTAGACTATGTTCGCCGTCGAGAAATGGGTGTGTGTTCAATTTACAGAGAAGGAATGCCTTATTCTGCACCCGTGGTGGGATGAAGCTTAAATTGCAAGTATAGTTAGGATTTTTGATTTGCTATTTGAAGATCATGAGACGATTCCTTCAAATTTTGAATTGAGCACTCACTACAGTTTTATTTATTTGCCGCTTTGTATGATGTAGGCGCTTTAACAAGAGAGATCAACAGAAATCTGGTAATAAATTACCAGCTTTTTATACGGGAGTGAGGAAATAATGAGAAAATGTAGAACACATTCATATATTTTATTGTCCTCTTGTTCTAGCGCTATAAGAGTATTTAAAGATCAATTATTATAAATAGATGTTAAAGCAACTAGTTTGTAATTTCTGTAACAATTTTTAGGTTTTTTTCTGTCAATTGTGTACTCGTATTGCTTGTTGTCTGCGAATTGGTGTAAATTTTGTTTTTGTTGTGTAAAGTGTTTCTGTACTCTTCGAAATTAGCACGCATTTTCTTCTATCTTAAATCTATTAGGTAGTTTTCAATAATTTGTACCTAGCAGTAAAGTGTATTCTAGTCTTAATTTAGTCTCTATGATTCTAGGTAGATTTTATCAAATAAGTTTCTTAGGTTATTTCTTATATTTAACTAAATTCACGTAGATTTCTATATTATTCGGTAGAAGTCCATCCATTATCGAAAGCATTCATATAAAATAGACTCCATTTTTCATCACTTTTGAGTAGGATTACCTAAGCATGATAGGATCCTTAGCCCTGTTTTTGTAAGTGTAGCTAAATCTTTTTTAGCTCATTCTTCATTTAGATTTTATTTGCCTTATACTCTGGCATCAATTCCGTTTGCAAAATGAAATTTAGTTTGGTAATCTAGTATACCTACAGATACACACGTCTTTATCCTTAACAGGGTCGAGAGTAAGATCATAATATCCCAAGGGTACTTTTAGTAATCTAGGATTCCAATAAAATTATTTGATTTCTCCAAACGAACTAAACAGTTTTGTTTCGCAAACGGAATCGCCAACTCTCAATATTGTGAAAAAAATTATTCAAAGTAATTTCTGTGCTTTTCAGAAGGAAATCCAATAACCGGTGATGGCTACAAGTCGATGAACGGTCAGATCAACACAGTAACATCAGTGAACAGCAGCAGCCACCGCGTGCCACCTGGGGGCTTCTCGTCCAGACTCTGGTAGACCATCACCCCGACCTCCCACCACGACATCCCGGACCACGGCGAAAGACCAGCCTAACATTCGAAAAACCGTACAATACTCAAAATGTTTTGAGCGCACGTTTCATTGAGCGGATCTTGCGCGCGGATTATCAGCGTAAAAATATAAAATGTTGTACGTTGCTCGGGTTACTTGTGTCACGCGCTACGAGCGAAATAGGCGGGCAAGCTGATATTGACGTCTTCGCTCGAACCCCGCTCGGCGCAGCGTTCGCTCTTGTCTTCATGTAGGTATTGACGGTCGTCATATCAATAAAAATAAAATACTAAATATATTGCTTACCATCAGCCCCTCTCGTTTACATTTACCTGTGTAAACGAGACACCAATAACACTAAATAAGCGACATATTACAATTTTATTATTATTGATATGAAATAAAAATATGCATTTATTTCTACCATTTTCGTTAATCGACTAAATTCATGTAGCATCCTAGCAACGCACGATTTGACAACGTCCATGAATCTGAAGGGTATATGTTGTTAATAAATCCTTAGCCTATCCCAGTTAACAGTTTCGAATAATTTAGAATAGATTATAGATATTTTTGTAATAGTAATATTTCGATAGCGTAAGTATCGGTGGATCTTTGATATGCAATAAGGTATGGGTTGTGCGTAAATGTACCGACATCGCCCAGGCTTTAATTATGACTTCAAAGTCCCTGTCTATTATAAGAATTTGAAATTGTACTCTTTCACACTTACGAATATGTTAACGCATTGATATTGAGAATTAGGAGTGAGGAAAGCATCAGCAATATACCAAAATGATAGTGCCTTGATTGGTGTTGACTTGACTTGAGTTTGTAGAAATCCCGTTTGGCTATAGTAAGAGAGTGATTATATTGTCTATATATTCACGGTATAGAAATAGTAATCATGCGGCACTTGGGCTAATTGATACATTTAAATTAACTCTTGAATTAATATTAATAAACATTCATATTAATATTAAAGTTTTCATCATTAATATTTAAGTCCTTTAATCTCGTTTGTTGAATTTCATTATCGTATTTTAAATAGAAGGTTTATAGAAATGCATTTATTTTGTCTTTTTATACAAGTTTTTATTTTATTTTTGTTTATTTTCTACTCGTTAAGAAATTAATGTAAAAATGTGGATTTGAAATTTGGTAGATTATCTGTTAACACGGGTGAATGTAAGGACCATTGTTTTAGGAATGCGTAGGTAAATGATGATGTATTGTTGTTTGTAACTTTCGAATATGAAACCGTAGGCATATCATCTTTGTAAAAACGTTTTAATAATCTAACAGGAATCGCATAATCACAAGGCCTAAATGTAACAAATTGTTAATAGATAATAATCCATTATTTCAAAATAAAGTTTTTTTTATAGATTGATTTTTCATTTATAAGCGGCCTATCCCTGCTTGCACGAGTAGGTAAACCTTCCACTGAAAACACTATCTATTGATGAAAACTGCATTCAAATCCGTTGCGTAGTTTAAAAGATTTTAGCATACGTATAGATACACATACATACTAAGGGACAGACGGCGGGAAGCTACTTTGTTTTTACCTATTGATGGAATTGTCGTTACGTTTGATGCCGAAGACCCAGAGTGTCTATGGGGACTATGGTGTTTTATTTTACTTAATCGTAAGATGGTCCCACAGTGGGACCCATCTTACGTTTAAGTAAATAGGGCTCAGTGAAAAAAGTACGAGAGGTCATTCTTCAAGTTCCAGTAGTTCGGTTGTTTAGTCCGGTGCCGAACTTCTGGGTCTTTTTTGGTCGCTAGAGAGGTTATGACGTCAATCCGAACTGTTACTACAACGGAATAAGTACTCGGCACTCATGTACAGAAGTCTTACTCGAAAAAGAAATAAAAAAAAATATGGTTAGCGCTATGGTTTTACTATAGCTCGCGTCAGAACTCCTCACCACTTTCTTTAGATACCTACGAGATCAATTGCAAGCTAATTTCATTCTTATTAATCTGGACAAACTATTCATGTAACTGAATTTTCCCCTACGGAGTGGTCGCCGCGCGCATATAACAATGAAGGTATACCTAAACAGGGAGTGACACAGGCCTGTTACTACTTAAAAAAGACTTAAAGTTCGGTTAGGTTAGGTTATTATTATTCATAGTTAGAATAGTTGTACCTAAAGGAACATAATTCCTGCAAACTAGGAACAAAGGCGGATGGTAAAACAGCGGGGTGGGTTTAGGTACCTCATACCCACGCTGCTGTACCCGCATAGAGTGGTACGCGAAGGCATTTCCAACTCGTCAAAAAAAAAAGGTTAGGTTAATACTATCTGAAGCATTTTTGGATGTATATTAACTAAGTTGTTTATTTTGAAATTCCACCCTTCAACTATGTTATTTGTACGATGTTCCAAAAAATTGTCTTCATATTTTTTATAAAATTAGGTCTCACCCAGAAACTTAAAAAAAAAATTTATGTGGTAAAATAATTTATATTTAAATAAAAAAAGTAAAAAGAAAGTTGTTTTATATTAGAGACCGAACTACATAACAAGTATCATTCGTTCGGGTTGACGTCATAACCGAACTACAGCGACTACAAGTTTATTTGCTAGCATATTAAAAAACCCCCCGATTGTCAAGAACACCATCTAGTGACGAGTAGCAGAACTACCGAAATCGTATCGGTATTTCCGCTACTCATAACTAAATGGATATCCATAGCGCCTTCTATTATTTGCTAGAGAAAGCCCTGACTTTCAAGCATTAATCCCCAATAACTTCTAAACCGCTCAATCGATTTTCATCAAACATAGCTAAGAACTACCGCAAGAGAATTTCCTTTTACGTAAAAAACCGCATCGAAATCAGTCCATCCCTTTAAAAAGGACCCAGAATTCAGGGACCGGACAAAACAACCGAACTACTGGAACTAGAGGAAGGCTTTTGACCAGCAGTGGGCCTATCTATAGCAGCCTGCTGCCGTCAAGCCTTAGCTCTAAGACTTTGTGACACAATGCCAGTTATTGGTGTGCGTAGAGATGACGTACCCATATTGGAATTCAGCACCGGGAGTTTTTCCAAAAACTGTGTCCTAACTGTGTATTAATTGTTATTCATTAAAAAACATTGTGTCTGAGATTTATATGTGGGTACGCTAGCTTGACGTTAAACAGCTTAACGTCAAGCTAGCGTTTCGGGGTCCAGTGCTGCCCCCATTTGAATAAAATCATTTGAAAAAAAAAACGGAGATATTATTTAAAATTTTGCCTTGTTATAATCTATACTATAATAAAAGAGTAAAAAAAATGTGTCTGTACATTGAAAACTTTTCAAAAAAAAATATTTGGGGCGATGGAGATATAGTAATAGAGTAAGAAAATAAAAAAAAAGTCTGTCTGTTTGTCTGTTTATCTGTTTCTACACGCTAATCTCCGGAAATACTGGACGGATTCAAATGAAACCTTTTTTATTATATAGCTGTGAAGTCTGGGCAACATATAGGCTATAATTGATTTTGGAAAATGGAACACATGATGCAGAACTATAATGGTCCAGCTAAACTATAAGAAATATTAAAATGCCGCCTTAGCAAAAGTTGTTAAGTCTGATGAGAACTTTTTGTTGAGTTATAATACAACTGGCCAAGCGCGAGTCGGACCCGCGCGAAGGGTTCCGTACCATAATCTATGAAAAATCACGTTTGTAGTATGGGAGCCCCCCAGAAATACTTACTTTATTCGATTTTTAGGGTTACATACCCAAATGGGTAGAATCGGGACCCTATTACTTAGTACGTCCGACTGTTTGTCTGTCTGTCTGTCTGCCACCAGGCTGTATCTCATGAACCATTATAGCTAGACAGTTGAAATTTTTATAGATGATGTTTTTTTGTTGCCGCTGAACAAAAACATACTAAATCTATACAATAATAAAAGAGTAAAAAAAAGTGTCTATACATTGAAAATTTTTCCAAAAAAAAGTTGTTTCGTCCTAAAAAGAACTTATAAGTTCAGTATTTGCGGACCTTCAGAGCATAACACACCAGAAAAATTCTTGGTTATGTGAACGCGCCATATTGACACCAAAAAATTAACAATACAAATCAATTAATAAAGAACTTATGACGCAAATTATTGTTAATCTCTTGGATAGTGTCGTTGACGACGCCACCAATTATCCAGTTGAGTTTCTTAATTCACTTGCAGCAAATGGACTCTCGGCTCACAAAATAAGTCTTAATGTCGGAGGGCCAATAATGCTGATGCGAAATTTGACTCGCCGAAACTGTGTAACGGAACCCAACTTAGTGTCTCAGCACTGTATGCCGTAGTTCAGCGGCTGAATTTCAGCCAATGCATGCCTGCAATGTTATTTGCATTACTAGCAACACATAATGCCGAACTTCCGATGCTTTTGCCTGAATCGGACCCGTACCCGTACCCGTTCCGCTCCCGCTCCCGCTCCCGCTCCCACTCCTGCTCCCGCTCCCTCTCCCACTCCCGCCGCCGCCCCCGCCGCCGACGCCTCCGCCGCCGCCGCCGCTGCCGCTTCCGCTCGCACTTCCACTTCCGCTCCCGCTCCCTCTTCCAATTCCGTTCCCTCTTCCGCTCCCGTTTCCGTTGGCCGCAGACGCGCCAAAGACGGAAGATTAAATTCTCATATCGGCACATCACTACTGTCCGGCGTTTCCACCGAATTATTATTATATAATTAATATTATAAAATATTATTATTATATAATTATAACAATAATATTGACTTTTAACTCCTAATTCTGTTACAAGTACTTTCTTATCTCTTTCTCTCTCCCTCTTTCTCTCTCTCTCTCTCTCTCATTAGTTTTTATTTATATTAATACGCCGGAGTCATAAAGTCCACGCGAACTAAGTCGCGGGCATCAGCTAGTCCTAAATAAACCTTCTAACTATTTTATAACATACTGTATAGCACTGGACCCCAAAAAATTTAGGTAGCCCCTTAATGCACAGTTCTGGGGGATACACCATTAATTAATACGATAGTCGACTGAAAGGGATGTCCTATTTTTATTATATATTAATGCTCAATGTTGCTTGACGCTGAAACGCGAATACGCAGTAACGTTCGCGCTGCGTACCGCTTTTGGATTAACCCCCCTGATTTTACAGCTACAAAACTTTGTTATTTGCGTGGAAACCACTGGAGCGATCATTATGGGATTTGGAATAACGAGGAAACTATTTACCTCCGTGGCGCGTAGTGGTCACTACGCTAGTGGTCAACCACCCAGAGGTTCCGGGTTCGATCCCCGGTCAGGGCAAGGAAAATAGCCTTTTTCAAATTGTCCTGGGTCTTGGGTGTTTATCTATACAATGTGTATCAAACACCCTGTCCGATCCTTGTAGGAGTAACCAAAAAAAAAATCGACATTTTCACACAAGTGTTCGGCCGGCGCGGCAATTTGTACGAAAATGACGATTTTTTTTCGAGTTTCAAGCATTGGTCCCATAGGAAAAGTTGCTAATATTAACGGTCTGAGTTGCTCCTACACGTATCGGACAGGGTTTTTGTTACATATTGTATATGTATTTGTTATAAAATATAGTATCGTTGAGTTAGTATCCCATAACGGCCATAACACAAGTCTCGAACTTACTTTGTGGCTAGCTCAATCTGTGTTATTTATCCCTATAGATATATTTATATTTATTTATACTTCTTACTTACTTAGTTATTTAGTGGTATACTAGTCCGCTAGTATACCCATACTTCTCTTTGTTGATTTCGCAGTAAATACGAGGTCTTTTGTTCTTTGGCCAGTTCGACCTAGTTTAAATGACAACAAAGGCTTTCTGATAAATACTAATAAATTAATATAACAAAATTTATTTCAATATTTCATAATAAATTTATGATACAAAATTAAACTATTTATTTAAATAATACATATTAAATACTTACATCTAAACACCACGTCATTCAACTGTCACTATTTTCTAGTATCTTATTCTTATTAGAACTAACTTTGGACGAGTCTTTTTTATCTCCTTCAGATTTTTCACGCTTTTTGTCTGGGGATTCTATGGAAAATGTCACTGGTCCATCATTTTGTATTGACACTTGCATGTAGGCTCCGAACTCACCATCTGGATAAAAAAAAATATGCTGTAAGGACTAGAATATTTGTAACAGGCAAATTTAAAAAGCCCCGACTGTCAAGCAACCCCCTATAACTTTTAAACAGCTAAACCGATTTCCATCAAACATTTAACCCTTTGCTTGCCAGTACGCGATCGCCACTTGAGAATATTTTTGCCCCATCTATTTATCGCGCTATGTGTCCCGCCCACTGCCACTTCAACGAGTAAAACCGCTGGGCTGTGTCAGTGACTTTTATTCTCCTACGAATTTGCTTATTTCTGATTCGATCATGTAGGGAAACACCGAGCATAGCCCTTTCCATAGCGCGTTGAGCGACCTAGCGCCTTCTTATAAGACTCATAGTAAGGGACCCGTGAGGGGGGGATATTGCCACACTCGCCACGCCTAGCAGGCGGGTCGACGATCGCAGTGGGCCGCGAACTGACATACCCATAAGGTGGTCAGACGACCTGACCAAGGTCCCTGGAAAGCACTGGATGCAAGCCGCTCTTGATCGGTCGTTTTGGAAATCTTTGGGAGAGACGTATGACCAGAAGTGGACGTCATGCGGCTGAAATGGTGATGATGATAAAACATAGCTAAGATCCAACTTTATACAACGTGGAGGGAACATACCCATTATAAATCGTACCACGGGCTATACTAGATCACTTTAGTATAATGAAATTAAAATAACAGTCTAAAAACAAAAAAAAATGACATTTCTATACTAAAACGTGCTGCCGGGCAATTTGTATGGGAATGCCAAGAAAAAGTAGTCATTTTCACACAAATTGCCGGGCCGGCCAAACACTTTTGTATGGAAATGATGTTTTTTTTCGAGTTTCAAGCATTGGTCTCATAGGAAAAGTTGTTCATATTGACGGTCCTACAAGGATCGGACAGGGTTTTATGATAACGCCCGAATTTTAATTATTTTTTCTGTGTGGCCTTTATTTATCCCATTATTTTTTATCAGTTAGTAGTGATTATCTTTGACTCATTGTCAGCGGCATAATTTTAATATAACTCAAGTACTATTAAATACCATCGATATTTCAAAAGTCGATAAATAAAAGTATCAATCCCTACAAAAAGTAATATCAATGCGACAAGATAACGGGGTCCAATGAGGATGGTATGTGATGGTGATGGAAATCTTTTTTACATAACTACTATCATGCTGAACATGGTTTTTTGATCTGAGGACGTATAAATATGTATCATATGAGTAAATAGTAGCACAAATCTGTATATTGCGTCAAGCGTTTGCCTCGTGATCCGGAGGGTGTTCGAATCCCACTGGGAAAAGCATACTTTGCGAAAAGTTGTTTCTAGTCTAGTTAAGATATTGCAGGCTTAAATCACCTGATTATCCGAAAAGAAATTCCGAAGAATTCCGTGTTTCGGAAGGCACGTATAAACTGTGGGACCCGAACGCCATCTAGCGTTTGCCTATTAAACCTATCCAAGGATTGGTTCTGGTTTACCGTTTGGGTTGCGGAAGTCAGACGGCAATCGCTCTGTGTAAAAACCAGTAACCTCTTCAAATCACCTTGGTTAGGTAGCGGACCCCGGGCTCCGAAGCATTATCGCTGAGGGTGCATTTGGGAATACGCTCGGATGATGATCTGTATATTGATCCTTGGTTGGATATTAGTAGGTATAGGTACAAAATCTATTAATTACCTTTGATCTTTTCTGGTAGATACTGGTCTCTCAACATCTGCAAGAACTTCTCATAGAAATCTTTAGACTTCTCTCCTGGCATGGCATGATGGAAATCTGGTTTCGTGCCCTGAAATACACATTCAACGCATTTGTTATTTATACAACTTGATATAAATGTTTCTAATGGGGATGTGAAGTGTAGTCTGATTTAAAAATAAATTATGTTATTTAGTATATCTATCGAATCATCAAAAAATTAAGGACCCATTTTTTTCGTTTAGCAAAAAAGTAAAAATCTAAAAAGATACAGCGTTAGTAACTAAATTATCTTTGATACAGCGCTTCGAAGTTTTAGGGGGGGTGATTTACGTCACATTTGGTCATAAATCGTAGCTAATCGTGACGTCACACGAAATTCAAATGCGCTGTATCTTAGTCATTATTTTTTAAACAGAGAAAGAAATCAATAGATACCAATTACAAAGCATTGAGTAGCTCGAGAAATATTTATTTCACTGAGTACTAGTAATATCATACTTGATGCTATAAGCATTCATTTCAATAAGTGATTCGATTAGCCGCCATAGGCGTCATATTGTACGTGCACTATATAAATATCTTTTAGGATTTTCCTCCCCTGTTTTCTACGCGCTTTAGGTATAAGCAGTTACCTAACTCGAAATAAATCGATAGACACCGATTTCCCTCTTTCTATCGGGCACCTATTTACTACTTACCTTCCACTGGTGCCAGATTGTTCAGGCTGCCTAAAGGGATCTGACCTAGCTTGACGACTGCCATACAATGATGACAGCACCAACGGCTTATACATGCCTCCCAAGTTCCAAAGCATGGAGGAGCACGATTTTTTTATACCAATTGACGTGTGAAGTGCCTGTAAAGGTCTAATTACTGAATAATTATTTGAATCTTTGAATCTTTGTGGTCACCCATCCAAGTGCAGACCACGACCGGTGTCGCTTTACTTGCGAAAGCGCTATATCGCGCACTCCAACCGAGTCACCGAGTCACTTACGTTCACACGAAAAACAATCAACTTACCTTCCAAGTGTTGTACAATGTGAACTGACTGACGCATAAAACTTCAAATTGTTTCTCGACAACATTTTTCTTCCATCTCTTATTTGATTCATCATCGAAAATTTTCATACTTAGTATTTTTCTCACTCTGCAATTAGAAACATAAATGAGGTTAAGAAAATAATGTTTACATCTTTAGTTGTTCTGCTTCGGCTTGGGATGCAGTCGCGGGGCGTCCTTGGAAACCAATTCTCATTGAGTTCCCTTAGGGTTCCTAATATATATGCATTTATAACTAAGAACAATTACAACCTATAATTGTTCTTAGCATCTCTCATATATCGCGCATTAAAATGTCCATTTACTATTTTCATAAGCTGTTAACTAGCAGCATGACTGGATTGCACACACCCTCACATTTCGCGGTTTATTCAAATACACTCAAAATGTTACATTTTGTATTAAAAATGCTCAGAGACATATTATTTACACTAAGTTAATAAAAATATGCAAATTTCAAGCCGGCATTGAAGGCTATTAGGCATTTAATTCGTCTTATGTATTCGTTACTATAACAATAAGTACTCGTTACTATCGTACCGTTACGTTATTCGTTACTTCTGAAAAAAATAATAAGTGTAAACAATAATAAATCTAATATAGACACTTAACAATATTTGATAATTACAAACTCAGACGTGTGGTTCACTCCAAGTCTTCCCGTAGATGTCGTAGAAGGCGACTTAGGGAATACAAGCTTAACAAAGCTTATAAATATCAATGAGACCTCTCCAACCCATCTGGCCAGCGAGCAGAGTGTAGGCCAAGTTCTCTGGCTGCTCTGGCCAAGTATGGCTCTGGTAGTACAGAGAGGGTCGTTCTCCTGCAGTGGAAACAAAAAGACTCAGATGATGATAGTTTTACAGCTGTACTAGCCTATATTCTCACCCAACGCCACTGCTAGTTTATTTAATTATTTATATGTTTGTAGATTATTACGTACTTTATAAAAAACATTAAACAAACTAACTAACAGAGCTGTTTATTTTAGGCCGTAAACCACATATCACTTTTAAACACAAAGGAATGTTTATAAGTAGTGTTGCAAAAAAATCAATAGTTTTTTTTTGAAAATCGATACTTCAATTGTTTGTTCGTCACCACGATGCATACTATTGATAGTCGAAGTAACCAACCATCAATCGATACTATAAGTTGGCGACCGATACTATCGGCTGGTGACTGATACTATCGGTTGGCAACCGATACTATCGGTTGGCGATCGATACTATCTGTTGGCGATCGATACTATCTGTTGGCGACGGATACTATCGGTTGGCGATCGATACTATCTGTTGGCGACCGATACTATCGGTTGGCGACCGATACTATCGGTTAGCGACCGATACTATCGGTTGGCGACCGATACTATCGGTTGGCGACCGATACTATCGGTTGGCGACCGATACTATTGATAGACATCAATAGTATCGATTTTATTTAAAATATCAATTAAAATATCTATAGATAGGCTATCAATAGTGGACTATCGAGTGGCTACACTATTTATAAGTAAACCTTGTCCAAATGAAAACTTTTACTTTAGACCCACTGGGACAACTTTTAACTGATAAATTTCATACTTACATATATTCCATATCTTTTAAAGTATCATTATTGCAGATACCCACAAGAACGCAGACTCCTTGACCAATACTGCTAATAGTTTCACCATTTACTGAAAATAAAACAATAATAAATAAAAACCTATACGTGGGGTGCACTATAAGTTTCCGGAATGAATATGAAAAAATACTATTAAAGGTACAAAATGAATTTATTGTTTTTCAAAATAATCTCCCTTGGCGTCTATGCACTTTTTCATTCGATGAAACCAGTTTTGAAAACTTTTGTGCCACTCCTCTGTGGTGACCTCTGAAACGTGTTTTTCATACTCCTCGACAGCCTATTCTGGTGATGAAAATCGTTGACCGCATAATTGGTTCTTAATTTTTGGGAACAGAAGAAAGTCACAAGGTGCCAGGTCGGGACTGTATGCAGGATGACTCATGAGTTCTACATTTTTCGCCTTCAAAAAGTCGTTTGTCTGTCTGGCCGTGTGAAAACTAGCATTGTCGTGGTGCAGGATGATACGGCGTTTACGGTTATTTTTACGGAGTTCGTCAATAACTTCCGGCAAACAAATGGTCGTGTACCAGTCACTATTCACTGTACGACGATTCTCTAAAGCAACAGTAGCCACGTGTCCAGTTTTATTAAAAAAAGGAAGCAATCATCCGCTAAGATGCACTTTTCACGCGCGCCACTTTGGTTGGTTTCGGCTCATCTTGAAAGACCCATACGCTCGATTGCTGCTTTGTTTTGGGATCGTAGCAATAAATCCATGTTTCGTCACATGTTACTATGTCCCACACCAAATTTGACACACCTTCGTTGAATCTGGTAAGCATGGCACTGCACCAAGTGACGCGGTCCGTTTTTTGAGCCTCGGTCAAGTTGTGTGGGATCCACCGCGAGCACAGCTTTCTCACACCCAAATGTTTATGTAGGATTAATTGTATTTGACTCATGCCTATTTCTAAGGATGCGCGAATTTCATGGTAGGTCACATGCCTGTCTGTTTCAATCATACGGCGCACAGCATCGATGTTTTTGTTGGTCATAGCGGTGGACGGCCAACCATCGCGAGATTCGTCACTGAGATTGATACGACCACGCTTGAATTCTGCAAACCAGCTATAAACAGTTGTCTTGCATCGTGCTTCATTGCCAAAAGAAATCTGGTTAAATTGAACCTAAGTATATTGAAAAAAGCAATGACAAAACTATTATGACGAACTTTAAGCCTTGCCGACATATTTAAAAAAAACCCTCTTAACACATTCACTGCGGAAAAAAACACAAACACAAAATGTGTGTTTGCAAAAGGGAAAACACAAGGTGTGTTTTTCCAACGGCTTATACATGTCTTCAGAAGCTCGAAGATGTGTTGGAAACATGTGAAGATATTATTATACCATGATGGTGTAGGTACCTAAATACAAATAAGTTGTAAAAGGCTAGGCCTAGCTAACAGTAGCTAATTATTATTACTTTATGTAGGCACATGCACATTGATTATAGGTACTAAAAAAATTACAGGTTGTACTGCTTATATTATTATTAGGGTACATATTTAGGTTTCTATCTGTACTAAATGCAGAAATGTAATTTTTAATAAATATGTAAACATAACCTTACCGGAAACATTTGCATTCATAACCCTTTGTATTAATGCTTTCATTGTGATTCTGGCTCCTTCTATTTTGAATATATGTAGATTGTAGACACGAATAACGTGCTCTTAAATTTGTTTAGGTGATTTATTAAATGTGAAAGTCAATCAAAATACTCATTGTTTTGTTAAACCTAGTTAGCACTCAAGGCTGCTCAGTAAAGGAAGCATAGAGTACTATAATATAAAGAGGAAGGCAGGCAGCAAGTTCAAAGTTAATCGTAGATGGCGTTGTGTGCGTACTGCGTTGGTTCTTCACCAACATTTTTTGACAGTAGTACTCAAAGTAAACAAATGAAAAATATTAAATTTTTTGTAGCTTTGACTAATTTTGTAGTAAAGTGAATACGAAAAAGTACTCGACATGGCTATACCCTGCCCTAAAAGCCGTATTAAGAAGGCGAGGTGCCTCAAAAAGGAAAATAAAAATTTATTTAGTAGAAAGATTATAAATTTTATTACAAATTCTCAACGTGCCGATGTTTTCTAATTTTCTGACATCTAGAAAGGAGTATCCTTTTCGTTTGAACGTCAATCGAGGAATTTTTACTCTTACTTTTATATTAAATTTTTCGGATTGGAGCTTTAAGACACTAATTTTAATTAAACCAAATCAAAAATATTACAGAATCAATAAACAGACACGAATATAAATAAATGTATATGGAAGAATCAGACAAATTTTAGCTAGCCCCAAAATAAGGATAAGCTTGTGTTATGGTTAGTTATGGGATACTACACGAAACCAAATCAAAAATATTACAGAATCAATAAATAGACACAAATATAAATAAATGTATATGGAAGAATCAGACAAATTTTAGCTAGCCCCAAAATAAGGATAAGCTTGTGTTAAGGTTAGTTATGGGATACTAACCCAACGATATTTTATTTTATGATATATGTTAACATTTTGATATATATTTAGATTAACTCCCAAGACCCAGGACAACTTGAAT
Organism: Acrobasis suavella; assembly: GCA_943193695.1. Lineage (NCBI taxonomy): Eukaryota > Metazoa > Arthropoda > Insecta > Lepidoptera > Pyralidae > Acrobasis > Acrobasis suavella. The sequence continues at coordinate 42,219,780 of OW971928.1, forward strand.
AAAGCCAGTTTAAAAGTAATTAATATGTTTAACTGTGGCTACCTGCGTCCATGCGTAGGAGAATCCCTCCCTGAGCAAAAACGCTCAAGCTGCCCTTTGTATTCTGGGGAGGGCAAAATTCCGCTACGAGGCGCGGACAGGGGTTTCACCCCTTTGTCGTTGAAATACCTAAGTCTCGAACTAAACGCTTTGACAATTCCTTTTTGGTTCGAGTAGCTAAGGTGTGGAATGAACTGCCTGCGTCTATATTCCCAGAGAAGTACAGCCCCGGGACATTCAAAAGTAGATTGAATGGGTATCTTTTGGATAGGCATGCTTCATCCTAGTCTTCATCGTCGCTTTCCATCAGGTGAGATTGAGGACAAATGCCTAAACTAATAAATTGTAAAAAAAAACGAGCTCAAATTTTAAGATTAAACAACTTTGAAAAAGCTCGTAAAAACTCGTAAGATAAATGTACAGCCAACATCTGTAGCAAGAAGAAACATAAAAGAGAGACCTAAAAACTGAACACAAGCAGGCCGACTCTCAGCTTCGGCAGTTACAACTGCAAACAAGAACAGAAAAACAAAACACGAACATTTAATGTTTCTCAAAATATCAATAATGCTCGCTAACTTTCATTATTACTTATTACACGTATAAGCAGTATTTTGTTCTCCCTACACAATAACATTTTATGAAATAAAAATATCATTTAATAGCCATCTTTATTTATTTAATCCTATTAGTAAAGTTCTAATTTTAAAGTTCATAGACCATTTCATTCATGGATTACATATTTCACTAGACTATAAAAAACTGACAGATTGCTCTTTTAATCTTTCTAGTGTTTTTGTAATGGTGCTCCCACACTGCCGTTAACAAAAAAACATTTACTAACAAATGTTAACAATTGTTACATTTTGTTAGGAATTGTTAAATGTTATAAGGGCTCCTACTTCGATGGAAAATGTTTACCTCCCCCTGCACCCCCGACTCTCCGCATACCGCGCTGTCACCTTTATAAAATGTTTACAAACAAAATATAACAAATGTTTTATTTTGTTACAAAATGTTAGCTAACAATTCTGTTCAAAAATGTTTACTTATGTTAACTAACATAAAAACATTTTTTAACATTTGTAATTAAATGTTAGCTAACAAATGTTTACTAACGTTAGTAAACATTTTCTAAGAGCAGTATGGGAGCACCATAACTAGCACTTCAACTTGTCAATCGTATCGTATTCGTAAGTGATGTGATGTAGTATAGTCCGGAACCGAGACGCACGTATTCACATTACGAATTATACTTTTAAAATTTTCAAATCTGTGATTACTTTGTAATCACAGATTTGAAAATTACATTACAAAATATACTCGATCAGTTTAGTATGGCTGCGTTCTGACCTTGCTTATAAAGGAAAGACGCTCCGCTGCCGACGTTTTTGAACATAATTGTTTGAAAACATGTAATTTCATTAATTAGGGGTGTGGCCTAAATTTTTGTTGGATTAAAACACTTGAACGTGTTTGTCGGAGTATGTTTGTCGTGTGTGTCGGAGTTCTCCGTGGGAGGGAAATCTTTCATTTTATGTTAGATTTTGAAGCAGCAAACATTTCGCTTGGAATAATTGAAAGTGGTTTTAACGGGATTATGGAGTGCCTTGTGGAGAGGAATTTTATAATCTATCTAAAATCTATAAAAAGATCTATAGTCGCATAACACAAACTTGACATATCTGTTTCTTTTTTCCAGGTTATTATTTTTTTACTATCTTTTGACACGAGAATAGTTCATTTAACCCCGTTTGAAAAATCTATCAATAACATTCTTAAAGTTCGGTAATTAAGTTCAAATTTGAAAAACGATTAGTTGATGGCGTAGGTGCAATCCCCACGAGACCATTTTACTTTTGATTTACAACCTTCGTCGTTATTCCCTATGCATTAGACTTAAATATAGAGTAGTCAATGGCTAAAATGTACATTTAAGTGTGAATAACATAAAGGATCTCTAGGCAATTTATGAATTCCATTATTTTTGCACTGTACAGCGATGCAATACGTTTTACTCAAAAATAGCACTTTTTCAATAAATCTCCATTGTTTTGACATTTAATTCAGAACCAACGTTTAAAGCACCACTTTGACAGCTAACACCCCCATTAAAATGTCAAATGTCACTCCCTGTTAGCATACATAGGACGTAGCTCTATACAAAAAAAAAAACAAAATTATCATATTTGCAATATGATAATTTTTTAGGTTCGAAAATAAAGTTAATAGTAAAATAAAAAATACTTTGTTGGCAATAAGAAATTACTACGCCCATTTGAAACAAAACATTACAAAATTAGAGACATTTTAATACTTAAAATACATATACCGAATTTTCGGACTTCATAAAGCTTCTGGAGGGTTGTAAAGGTAATCTTACTAAGTTGCAATTGATAAAAGCAAGGAATTTCTTGCTGAAATATTCTAATTTGTTCTCTAAAAATGATGGAGATATTGGCAGAACCGAATTGGTAAAACATAAAATTGATACTGGAGATACAGCACCCATCCGGCAGAGACCACGACGTGTTCCTTTTGCCCGTGAGCAGGAAGTTGAGGACATGATTCAGGAGATGAAGATGAATGGTGTGATAGAACCTTCATCAAGCCCATGGTGCTCTACGGTTGTATTAGTGAAAAAGAAGGATGGATCAACTAGGTTCTGTGTTGACTATCGGCGACTGAACGATGTAACAAAAAAGGACAGCTACCCGTTTCCTAGAATCAACGACACTTTGGATTCACTTTGTGGCATGACTTGGTTCTCTACTCTTGATTTAAAAAGCGGGTATTGGCAAGTAGACTTGGATCCCAAGGATAAAGAGAAGACTGCATTCTCGACTGGCAAAGGTTTATAGCAGTTCAAAACAATGCCATTTGGGCTATGTCATGCGCCAGCAACATTTGAAAGGTTGATGGAACATGTGCTGGCAGGTATGCTGGGAGAAAGCTGCTTGGTCTAGTTAGATGACATTATTATAATGGGGAGAGATTTTGATGACCATCTCAAGAAGCTTGAAAGTGTATTCTCAAAACTACAGAATGCAAATTTGAAGCTAAGTCCAAAGAAATGTTCATTTTTTCATGACAGGTCAACTACTTGGGTCACGTAATATCAGAACAAGGTGCACTTATTTTGACCCATCCAAAATAAGTGCAGTTAAAGATTGGCCAACGCCGACAGATAAGACACAGATGAGAGCATTTTTGCGTCTGTGCTCTTACTACCGAAGATTTGTAAGAGGGTTTTCAGACATCGCCAAGCCATTACATCGGTTGACAGAAGAGAAACGAGCTTTTTCTTGGGATGAAGAGTGTGAGCGAGCTTTCCAGGACTTCAAAATGCGTTTATGTGAAACTTCAATCCTCGGATATCCTGACATAAAAGGCAAGTTTATTGTGGACGCTGACGCAAGTAACACCGGAATTGGAGGTGTTTTATCTCAGCAGAGAGGGGATCACGAAGTTGTGATCGCCTATTTCAGTAATCCCTATCAAGGCTGGAGAGAAATAACTGCGTAACTCGCAGAGAATTGTTGGCCGTGGTAAAAACATTGCAACATTTCATGAAATATTTGCTCGGCCGCAAATTTCTGGTAAGGACTGATCACGCTGCATTAAAATGGTTATTGGAATTTAAAAATCCTGAAGGGCAAGTAGCCAGGTGGATTGAGTTACTCCAGGAGTATGAGTTCGAAATTGAACATCGAGGAGGAAAGAGTCATGGTAACGCAGATGGCCTGTCTCGCAGACCTTGCTTGGAGGATTGCAAGCATTGCCATCGACAGGAAGAGAAGGAAAACGTGAACATCAGGCTAATCCGTACTGATTCCATAGATGAGAAGTGGACGGGAATACGATACGACTGACAAGTTGAAGTGCTAGTTATGGTGCTCCCATACTGCTGTTAGAAAATATTTACTAACGTTAGCAAACATTAGTTAGCAAACATTTAATCACAAATGTTAAAAAATGTTTTTATGTTAGTTAACATTAGTAAACATTTTTGAACAGAACTGTTAGCTAACATTTTGTAACAAAATAAAACATTTGTTATATTTTGTTTGTTAACATTTTATACAGGTGACAGCACGGTATGCGGAGAGTCGGGGGTGCAGGGGGAGGTAAACGTTTTCCATCGAAGTAGGAGCCCTTATAACATTTATTGTAACAATTGTTAACATTTGTTAGTAAATGTTTTATTGTTAGAAAATGTTTGTAAACATTTTTTAACGGCAGTGTGGGAGCACCATTACAAAAACACTAGAAAGATTAAAAGAGCAATCTGTCAGTTTTTTATAGTCTAGTGAAATATGTAATCCATGAATGAAATGGTCTATGAACTTTAAAATTAGAACTTTACTAATAGGATTAAATAAATAAAGATGGCTATTAAATGATATTTTTATTTCATAAAATGTAATTGCGCAGAGAGAACAAAATACTGCTTATAATAAGTAATAATGAAAGTTAGCGAGCATTATTGATATTTTGAGAAACATTAAATGTTAGGTCGTGTTTTGTTTTTCTGTTCTTGTTTGCAGTTGTAACTGCCGAAGCTGAGAGTCGGCCTGCTTGTGTTCAGTTTTTAGCTCTCTTCTTTATGTTTCTTCTTGCTACAGATGTTGGCTGTACGTTTATCGTACGAGTTTTTAAAAGTTGTTTAATCTTAAAATTTGAGCTCGTTGATCGGTAGCCACATTTTTAAAAGAATTGTTAAACATATTAATTGCTTTTAAACTGGCTTTATTTAAGTTGTCCTGGGTCTTTGGAGTTAATCTAAATATATATTGAAATGTAAACATATATCATAAAATAAAATATCGTTGGGTTAGTATCCCTTAACTAACCATAACACAAGCTTATCCTTATTTTGGGGCTAGCTAAAATTTGTCGGATTCTTCCATATACATTTATTTATATTCGTGTCTGTTTATTGATTCTGTAATATTTTTGATTTGGTTTCATTAAAATTAGTGTCTTAAAGCTCCAATCCGAAAAATATAAAAGTTAGAGTAAAAATTCCTCGATTGACGTTCAAACGAAAAGGATATGTACTCCTTTCTAGATGTCAGAAAATTAGAAAACATCGGCACGTTGAGAATTTGTAATAAAATTTATAATCTTTCTACTAAATAAATTTTTATTTTCCTTGTTGAGGCACCTCGCCTTCTTAATACGGCTTTCAGGGCAGGGTATAGCCATGTTGAGTACTTTTTCGTATTCACTTTACTACAAAATTAGTCAAAGCTACAAAAAATTTAATATTTTTCATTTGTTTACTTTGAGTACTACTGTCAAAAAATGTTGGTGAAGAACCAACGCAGTACGCACACAACGCCATCTACGACTAACTTTGAACTTGCTGCCTGCCTTCCTCTTTATATTATAGTACTTTCCTCTACTGAGCAGCCTTGAGTGCTAACCACGGCCGATTCACATGCCTTTAAAAAATTAAGAAATAGCAAAAAAGAAGAAATTATTCTTAGTGGCGAGGACCAACTTGAAATTTGCCATACATTTGGTTGTCTGAAGAGGTTGGCACCCCGATCGTTGGACTCCTTGGTTGGATTTGAAATAGGTAATTTGAATTCTGTTCTATTTTTTCGACATGGCGCCATTTTGTGAAAGTTATGTCTATCATTTAATAATTAAATAAAGTGATAATTTGTTTTTCTAACATAAGTAAACAAGCAATTGCTCATCTGCTGCTGTTATTTATATTTCCGTTTCCATTTTTCATTGAATGGATAAGTAATCAATGAAATAAACATTTGGTAAGTACCGATGGTATTGCAACACAATACGACACTCATTTATAAAATATGTTAGACTATTTAAGTAATTGATTAGATTACCTATACTTGGGTATAAGGTACCTTTATATTTACTTAAGTTTATAACATGTATTTTATTGTTTTAGTGAATAAATACAAGCAACCAACAGTGGAAAGAAATCGATTCATCTCATTGTAAAACTCAGCAGTAAGTTCCTTCTATGGAAGGACCCGACGAAAAATCTAATTGTAAGTAAATATAATCAATTCTTATTGTATTTGTCATACTATCTTCCACGCCATTCTTTAGAAGAAAATAATCCACGCCAGTCTTAAAAGTCGAGCCGGAACTAATTTCATAGGACAATTATATATCAAGTATAATAATAATATAAAAGTATAAACGAATCATCACTTTCCAACGGAAAATTTCCAACATAAGTGTTTCATGTGTGTAAAGTGGTCAACACTGGTTACGGATTTTTACCCGACTGTAGTCGGGAAGAAAAGAGGAAGGGTAATGATTTAAGCAGTGTATGTAGGTATGTATATGTATATGTGTGTGTGTGTGTCAAGGTGTGTATTTATGTATGTATGTGTGTATGTTTGTACCTTTATAATAATAATAATAAATATTGTAATTATTCATCCTTGTAGGAGCAACTCAGAACGTCAATATGAACAACTTTTCAATGGGACCAATGCTTGAAACTCGAAAAAAATCAACATTTTCATACAAAACTGTTCGGCCGGCCCGGCAGTCTGAGTTGCTCTTACAAGGATCGGACAGGGTTTTTGTTACATATTGTATATTGTCTTATAATCTTTTTCGTATGTAACGAATATTACATACAAAAAAAAAAATTATGATTACTCCCTTACTGAGTATATTTACTCCCTTTTGGGTTGATTCCCTCTTTCCGTTACACATTGAATTAATATACGATAGGCAGTGGCGGATTTATACATTTGACGCGTGTAGGCTATTCATATTTTGCCGCCGCCCTTAGGCTGCGTTCTATGAAATATCATATAAAGAAGCACCTTTTTACCTTCTCGATGGAGAAGGTGCAATTGGCCTCAAATTTGTCATATTTATCTAATATGACGATACATAGCTTATAACTAGCGCGAAAGCCAAGATACTTTCACGTCACAATAAATTAAACATGGCGCCCTCTATAGGCCATAAGTAGTTAACTAAAATATAAAATAAATCAATTCATAACTTGCAGGATATCAAACAAAAGGGGTATATTACTAGCTGTTTCTCTCTGCTGTGTTTGCATTCACTGAATTAACGTACTTTTCAGTAAGGATCTTCCGTAGTCGGGTTTTAGTTTTTAAAACTATATCTTGTTAAATATCATGAACTGAAGTGGCTGCTGCGACAAGGCTAGATCCATTGCGGAAACTCGAAACAGCAATGTCTGAAATTTACATTGCTGATATATTCTTTACCTTGCTGATCACGCAAAAATGTATGTTTCAATTGAAATATGAATCCCTTATGGGGCAGGAAGAGCATTTTGGGTCTTGTTCCTTTAAGTAGACAGCGTCATGGCCCGCGAAAATTAAAGGCCACTTAATTCACTTTTAGCGTGATGATAGACGCCGTAGAGAAAAGAATCAAAATAATGATAGGTTGCTTGGCGCTATTAATATGATTCTTATTTTTCCCCATTTTCTCGATCGACTTGACTTTCTGTGCGGAAAAAAAAGACAGCTAGTTCATTCTATAATTTTCTTTTTCCCTGTCCACTACGTAAAATGGAATTACTTGTAAATTGGTTAGAAAGTTTCTGTCCAACCAATTTAATGAAACACTATATTATTTAGGTGGTTTTGTGGCCGAAAGATCAAGCTTTTTTGTGTGTATTTCACAGAGAAATGCTCAGTAACCCAGGTTCTAAATACGAATTAAAAAAAAGTATCTATTTTGTTTCAGATTTGATAAAGCAGAACCCTTAGAGTGATCTTCCTGGATGAGACTACTTTACATTTTATATAAAAATATATTACAGTATGAGTACCTACCTATTATAGGTATATGTTACGTTTCGTACATAAATAAAAATATTTCATTTTTAATCTCGTTGTTTTCTTTGTATAATATAAATATTAGGGGTTAATAAATCTTGCCTTAAAAGGTATTTAAAAAAAAATTCTTTTGCTTCGGACAGGTAATGCGACTAAAAAAAAACTAATGTCAGATTCAAGTTAGCCCCCCCACAGATTATGTATAATTTCTCTATCCATAGAAAAATATGTATGGCAGTCGGTCGTCTGATATAGTTTAGTATCTGCCACAAATTACATAGTATGTCCAAGGACAGATAGGAATCAAGCCTCGTAAACGTCAGTTCATACTAAAACTAGTGACATAAACAGACGAAGTACATTGCAGATTTGCGTTTACGATGTACATTGCCCTTTTATTTACTACTTAATTATAACTGACTGCTGCAGGTGGGTCATGCTTTCTTCTTGTACTGTTAACAAACTTACTTTATTTTGTATTTTTGGTAAATTGATATTTGAAATGAAAATCATATACTTCGTTTAATCAATTTATTTACTTGTGAAACACCTTTTTACAAAATATAACGGCAACATTTTTATCAGTACAATTCCAAATGAATAGTTATACTATACAGCATTCTTTATCTAATTAAATTGTCAACACAATTCTGCTTGCTGTAACAAACTTGTATATATATATGTCGCAGAACGGCCGAGTAAAAGCGGGCGGGCAGAGCATGGCGTGATCGGCATGTGACATCCCGAGTGACGTGAACTACCCACTTCTTACTTACAGTACGAAAACAGACTATAATGTCAGGATGAAAACTTACATACAGTCACGTCACCTTACCGATGCTGCCACATGAGAGACCTTCCGTGAGCCTTATAAAAATGTGATGGAATTCCAGTGCTCCGCCTCCGCACTTGAAACATGAACTCCAACCACCATGTCTGAATTCCCTGGCCCCACAGAATTGAATACTGTGTATACACCTGGGCTTTCCGTCTTGCTTAAACAAACTGTCATTGTAATAAATCGGTTCACCAATCCACATCTATTACAATAATCACAATTAAAAGAGTCATAGCCAAGCTACAGCCAACTACACAAACGAGTTGTGCACAATATGGCCGCCTGAACAAGACTGTCCCTGTCGCTAGGTCGACCGGTCTTATAACTTGTTGATAACGAATATTGCCATTTCAAATCCAACCGTTGCATTTTGTAGTAAACAACTTTCTCTTTGCGCGTGTAAAATCATAAAACGGGAATTTTACATTGAACTCATACCGCGTCCTCTATTCTTTCTTCGTCAACCGTCCAAAATGACATTGACACGGAATTACTGCCAAACGTCATCGAATTATTCAAAGTAAAGGAATCTAGTTTTATACAGCCATTGCATATTACGCTCCTTGCATATTACGCTCCGACACGGCCATTCTGACAGTGCACCCGTCCTCGGGTGCTGTAACTAAAATTGAAACAAAACACAAAAAGTATACCGTTCGGCCAAACCTGACCAAAACTTCTAAATTATTAAATTCTTATTTAAACTTCGATTAACATGAATTAACTTCTAAATTATTAAATCATTAACTAAACTTCGATTAACATAGTTGAAACAAAACAAAAATTAGTTCCCTAGGCCTTATACCAGTTTAACTCCATGTCTCTATCCTTTTTTCCTTACTATTGATAGTGTAGCTATCTCCATTCTCCGGTCCGCCCTGCTGTCATCTGTCACTGACAGTTGACGTATAACGTCAAACGTTATCTGTCAGTGTCAACTACGATCGCGACACAATTAAACACACTCAAGCAAATTAAACTATTGCCTTAAACAAATCAGTTAAATAAACTAGAATTAATAATCATTACAAAATATTGCTTGGCATTCCATAATCTTCTACTCTCAGATACTGCACTCTGCGACACGGCCATCTCTGACACTCACACGTCCTCGTGGGAGATCGTACCTGAAAGTAGAGACAAGTAACGCGAGTACCAAGTCCACTCGGCTATCCTGACTTCACAAATTTAGAAAATATCGGTATCAGGACAGCTCAGTAAAACTATTATCACATAAACTTTTAAACACTCAATTTAAATCAAAATATTGCAAAACTACAACTACATATCACAAAACTTACTATCGTTAAACTTTAGTCAAAATAGGGTTCAAAAGCGCTATTTTAAACCTAACTAGTGCTTTGCATCACCAATCAAGCGGCAGTATCATACTATGTAACGCCTCGTCTGCAGGGCGAGATCTTAGCACTTAACCAGCACTACTTATCACTGAGTAACTTAACCAGCACTCAGCCAAACCGCAATGCTTAACCAGCAAGGCGAATCGTAGCACTTAACCAGTGCCACATACTATCGAGTACTTAACCAGTACTCCCGCAATGCTTAACCAGCAAAGCGAATCGTAGCACTTAACCAGTGCCACATACTATCGAGTACTTAACCAGTACTCCCGCAATGCTTAACCAGCAAAGCGAATCGTAGCACTTAACCAGCGCTACATGCACTACCACTTAACCAGTGATAACAAAACACCATCGCTTAACCGTGCAGCGCTTAACCAGCACTTATACACACAAGCGATATTGCAAAACACATCTTTAGTATCATCAATAAAGACCCGCAACATTTTTTGACTCTACTCTTGACAACTAACAGTTTCATCCGCAGACTCTGAATTGTCATCAAACTCTAAGGGAGAATTAGGGTCAGGCATTTTCCTTAATCGGTCGTGAGCATATTTACACTGGCAATTACCGTTTAATGCTTTTAATGTGTATCGGTCACCGTCTAAAACCTCAATTACTTTATATGGTCCTTTAAACTTTGGATCGAGTTTCGTTAGGTTTCTCTCTTCATTCTTAAGCAACACAAAATCACCCACAACGAATCGATTGAATTTACACTTAGTTGAATCAAACCTCGTCTTCTCGTATTGTGCACTCCTGTCCATGTTACTGATAGCTTCGGATCTTGCATCGTCAATGTTAATTTCTGGCTCATCAGAGAACATTAGATCGATTGGACGTGCAACTCTACCTATAAGAAGTTCTAGGGGACTATGCTTGGTAACTCTACTAATAGTACTGTTAAGAGCTAATTGTACGTCTGGAAGAGAGTCTTGCCATGAGCGGTCTTTACTTGTCTACACATGTAAGCATATTTTTTAATGTGCTCATGACTCTCTCTACCTGACCATTGGGTCGCGAGCTTCCTGTCGCTATCAGGTGCAAGCTGATGTTGTGAGATGTACAAAACTCACGAAATTCAGCACTGGCAAAACAACGTCCCTGATCAGCGATTACTCTACTCGGGGCACCAAATAAAGTGACACAACTCTTTAATGCACGAATACTACTAGCAGTGTCAATGCTAAGACTGTGGTACAGGACGACATACTACGTAAAAGCATCTATCAGGACGAAAACATATTCCTTCCGATCGTTTTTACCGCTTAACTTGCCCGTGGCATCGATATGTAGAGTGTGCCAGGGTATAGCAACCTTGGGGATAGGATGTAGTTCAGCAGCGATCTTGCCAGAATGCGATTTCGCCATCTTACATGTAGCGCAGTTTTCTACAAACTTTTAACAAACTTTGACATTTGTTCAAATCAGTAAATATCAAACATTTTCTCCAGTGTCTTTTCCCATCCAAGATGAACGAGAGACTCATGTGTAGTGTTAACAACCGACCACCTTAGTGCTCTGGGAACTATAGGTAGACTTCGAGATCTACGATTGCGTTGGACTTTGCGATGTAACACGCCGGATCTCATTTCATACGTCTGCGCTAAATCACTATCCAGTTCACCGTTATTGAGTTTAGTTATTATCTCCAAAATCTCTAAAGTACTTGAAAAGGTGAAAGACCGTCATAAATGGAAAGCACTCATCACAACCCTCACAAGTCAGCAAATGACTGAACGTGAAATACGAGAAAATACGTCTTAACTGGGTAACTAATATTGTCAACAAAACAAACTTGTACAGAGCCATTTACAGGGGTTTCGCACTAAAGCTATCGTAGTAAGAATATTGTTAACGCATTTGCAATCTAACCTGTTTGGTATAGACTTCCTAAAAATAAAAATGGTATTGCTTATCGCATTATTGTAACGTGTTTGCAAAATCTTTTCGAAAAGTAAATTATCAGCATGATTCCGCGTTTTGAACTGTCTAGATTAAAAATTGACTCAAGTAACGGAATTTTACTTCAAACAACACAGCAATGAAAGGATAGTTTTAAAATAATAATACGCACTTAGTAAACGGTGTGAAGCCCGCTTAAATCATGTCTTTACTCATGACCTTGACCGTTGTAGACTTCCTGACGTAGTCGTCACCACTTTATCATCATCATCATTACCCGTCATCAAAGATGATATCGTCATCATCATCATCGCCTTTTCATCATCAACAGCATCACCCCCTTCTTCATCAACAGCATCACCTTTGTGATCATCATCATCACCTCGTCATTAATGATGATGAAGCCATCATCATCACCAACTCTTTACCATCGACAATCGTTACTAGTTAGTAAATAACATTTTGTTTTTTTCATAAATCAAGAAAATAATGAAACTATTACTAAGCAAAACTCAAATCTCCAATACTGTCAATACATTACAAATTCATCTCAATATCATATGAGTGTACAGTGCTATAACTTCATATCAGTTGCCTCCATCCAGCAACCGCCACAAACACATTAGATGGATATCTCCCTCCAATATCCATCTCACATAAAACTTATCGCCTCCAACCAGCGATTTCAGCAACCACTTACACCCCCAAGCCATACGCACGCCACTCACAGTCGTGGCCGCACTGCGACGGGAAATCAGGCCCGATTTTACGCCTACGCCTACGAGTAACTGGAGGTGCAAGTAGTCTAAGTCAAAGACACTCATTCTTACAATCAACAACAGCACAAAGGAACGTCAATGAGTTTTGCTTATTTCAGTTTTAAGAGCTAGTAGATGGAGCAACTTCATCTGTATTAGTCATAGTTAGATCAGTAAATTCATGGCAAGTTAATAATTCTCACTACCAAAAATCTCGTGAAGATAACTTCATGTTGCCTCCACGCAACAAAACCAAATCAGTTCACTAAGCTTAGCAAATGTTACACACTCTTTGTAAAACTAGCGTACTCAAAACCTATTTACTGCTTGAATAGTGGTCAAAAGACAAGATTTTATAAAGCTTTACACTTAAGAACTGAAGAATTTAAAATTAGTTGCACTTTGCTCTAAAGTCGAAAATAAAATGAAAACTCACCAAATTTTCATGGCGATCCAGCAGATAAGCCATGTGCCGCGAGCACAGACACACGAGATCCGCTCGCGTTTTCCCGCCACTTCACCAGGAATTTTCAGCACTAGCTGCGTTTAGCTGCTAGCTCCCATCTGGCCACAACACGTGGTTTCCAGCTACTAGACACATTGTAATTTACTCGTTAACACTTTAGTACCTTACCTCTAGAAGTAACGACGGTATTAGCATCCTAACGCTCTGAACAAAGAGCGAACCATGCCATAAGTAGCATTCAACAGGATCTTCTTCCGATGTGAGCTCCAGATCCAAATCTTACCTCTAATGTGGGCTGCAGATCAACATCCCACTTCTGATGTCGCAGAACGGCCGAGTAAAAGCGGGCGGGCAGAGCATGGCGTGATCGGCATGTGACATCCCGAGTGACGTGAACTACCCACTTCTTACTTACAGTACGAAAACAGACTATAATGTCAGGATGAAAACTTACATACAGTCACGTCACCTTACCGATGCTGCCACATGAGAGACCTTCCGTGAGCCTTATAAAAATGTGATGGAATTCCAGTGCTCCGCCTCCGCACTTGAAACATGAACTCCAACCACCATGTCTGAATTCCCTGGCCCCACAGAATTGAATACTGTGTATACACCTGGGCTTTCCGTCTTGCTTAAACAAACTGTCATTGTAATAAATCGGTTCACCAATCCACATCTATTACAATAATCACAATTAAAAGAGTCATGGCCAAGCTACAGCCAACTACACAAACGAGTTGTGCACAATATGGCCGCCTGAACAAGACTGTCCCTGTCGCTAGGTCGACCGGTCTTATAACTTGTTGATAACGAATATTGCCATTTCAAATCCAACCGTTGCATTTTGTAGTAAACAACTTTCTCTTTGCGCGTGTAAAATCATAAAACGGGAATTTTACATTGAACTCATACCGCGTCCTCTATTCTTTCTTCGTCAACCGTCCAAAATGACATTGACATGGAATTACTGCCAAACGTCATCGAATTATTCAAAGTAAAGGAATCTAGTTTTATACAGCCATTGCATATTACGCTCCGACATATATATATATAAGTATGTATATGTATATATATATATATACACAGGGTTACTGGTAACTAACGCAAAACCTCTGAACATCGTAATCAGAATCCTAACATAATATAGATCTGCAAGAAAAAAATAAAAAAAATCTAAGAAAAAAAATGGACTCTTCATAGAAACTCGACCAGATGATCAGTGAATTTGTATGGGAGGCCAATTTTTTTTCTGCAATTTTCGCCTTTTTTCTTGCAGATCTATAATGTGCTGGGGAGTCTGATTTCGATGTTAAGAGGTTATGAGTTAGTTACCAGTAACCCTGTATATATTTGCATTTGGTACAATAACCTAATATAAAGGATTCAATCCATGATACTAAACTTTCCCAAAGGAGGAACATAATAGAAATAAGAGTTTTTTATTTATCATTTAATTATTTGTACAGAGAATAGTTTAGAGCCATGGAATGAACTTGCTTTAAAAATTGGTTGATGGATACAAAGTCAGCATTACATGTACAAATAGCAAATACTGTCCGAGTTCCATAAAACTAAATTTTAATAAGATGTAAAAGCAAACAGGTTCTTGCCATTTCATTACTGAGTTCCTATGTCTATCTCTTGATTTCATCATCAGTCCAACTTTATGATGTCATAATATTAATTGTCATCCTATTTACATAGGTGTGCAAAATTTCAGCTTAATCGGTTGATAAAATTTCTTGATATACCTACATAGAAACAGTGCGAGTACAGAATATAAGATTGTAAACATTATGACTATTGTACAATTACGTACTATAATACATGATGGGCATCAGTATTTCAAGTCTAATAAATGGAAATGTTTTGAAATTTAAAATTTTTTATATTTATTATTATTCTTAGAATTTAAATTCTGATTTGTCATACACAAACAATGATTGTTTTTTTTTTGTTTTTTTTTTACACGGAGAAATGACCTACTCACACCACTCACCACGGGGATGGTGAGTGGTAGTGTGGGACTCGAACCCACTAAAACTCCATGGTGCCCCTACTACTTTGTCCCGGTCGATTTCATACATACAACATAATGTTTCTTATTTATTCTAACAAACGAAATACATACTTTTTTTTTTGTATTTATTTATTTATCAATATTACGGTACATATCATTACAGGTTGACACCTAATGCGATAGTACATTACCATAACAAATTATCATTAATGATACCCGTGTGAATTCATTCAGAGTAGTATTAAACAAGTCGATTTTACTGGCTACAATATTAAGTGTGCGCAGCGCCTGTGTCAGTGGTGCTTCCCGCAGCAGGTTGGTGCGCGCTCGGGGCACGGCCAGCAGCGGCGGCCGGTGGCGGCGCCGCACGTATTTGTTTGGCACATATAGGCCAATCTGTGACAACACATCCGGATGGTTTTGCTTGCCCCTGATCACCTTAAAAACATATGATATGGTAGCCAGGTGCCTTCTAACCCTTAATTCGTTGTACCCAACCATACCTTAAACAAATAGGGTAGGATACATTAAGGGGTAGAAAAGATAGACTCCGTATAATCTCATGTATAGATACCTAACCAATTTATTTTGAACTTTTTCCAACATGAGACTATACTTAGCCTCTCTGGGATTCCAGATCATAGACCCCGTTTCCAGATGGCTCCGAACCAGCGCATTGTACAGCGATATTATCGCGTGGATGTTGGTGAAAGACTTTACTGTACGCAAAACAAATCCTAAATTTTTAAAGGCTCTCTTACATATCGTTGTGATGTGTCCAGTAAAACTTAAATCTTTAGTAAAGGTGATGCCTAGGTCCCTAACCTCAGAAACTTGCTTTAGGACTACCCCTCCAATGTTGTAATCATATTGGACGGGGTTATGCGCTCGTGAAAACGTGATCGTTACGCATTTGGAGGTATTAAATTCTAGCAAGTTTTCCAGGTTCCAATTTACCACCCTATCAATATCCCTCTGAAGCCTTTCGCAGTCCTCACGGCTTGCAATCGGCATAGTTAACTTGAGGTCGTCAGCAAATAACAAGCATTTGGCTTCCTGTTTGCGGCAAGTCATTAATCATTAGGACGAATAGTAAGGGACCTAAATTACTTCCCTGACTTACCCCAGACCTTGTGTAATATGACCTTGAAGAGTGCCCTGCATAATTTACATACTGTCGCCGATCACTCAAGTAGCTGGTAAAAAAATTTAGCAATTGAGGGGTAAAGCCAAACCGTGCAAACGCCGTTAGAAGCCTGTCATTATCGACTAAATCGAACGCTTTTTTGTAATCGAAGCAAGCCGTGTCTGTCTGTCCCCCTCTGTCTATAATCGGTACTATGAAAGTCATGTGGCTGGTGAGATTGGTAGTAGTACTTCGTGACGGTCGGAAGCCGTGTTGAGCGTCAGATAGTTGAGAGCTCACTTGCGGGTATATACTGTTGTTGATAGCCGTTTCAAATACTTTGGCTGGAATCGAAGGTACTGCCACGGGTCTAAATCCTTCTACCTGACTACAATTTTGTCCCTTCGGTACGGGGACAACCCTAGTAATTTTCCATTTTCCGGAAACACTGCCGACTCTAAACACGCATTAAAAATATGTTGCAGTGGTTTCGCCAAAACCAATCGGCAGTCCTTGAAGATATAAGGTGGAATGCCGTCCGGTCCCGCCGATTTTTTGGGTTTGACCTGCTGAAGTGCACGCTCAACGTCACATAATTGTAGCCTATCGACTTGAACCCGACCAGCCCCATTTCCCCCTCCTGCCTTAAACATTGCCGTGTTTACATCTAACGTGGCTTTTTTTGGACTATACACCGATTCGAAATAATCCGCAAATTCACTGACACATTGCTCATCCGTCAATAATACTCCGCTTTTGACTAATTTTGGTGTACTTCTAGTACCTTTTCTGGAGTTCACGTAATTCCAAAATGACTTGGGATCCTCCTGTAGTTGACTTTGAACGCGATGTTGATTTTGTTTGTTTGCAATCATAATCAATTGTTTTACTTTTGCCCTGCACTCTGAAAACCTTATATAATCCGTACGAGACTTACTTGTTTTGTAACACTTATGAAGGTGGGCTTTTTGTTTTAGACTGATAATAATCTCGGGCGTGTACCATTCCGGATAGATATACCGGTTAGAACGGATCCTTTTACTTTTCTTTTTCGGAACACATTTATCAAAAAGTGAGTTCAGCGTATTATAAAAGTAGTTTAACCCCGTCTCTAAATCTAAGTCATACAAAGGAGCCCAGTCAACGCTTGCAATCGATGCGTATAGTATTGAAAAATTAGCTTTTCTGAAATTCCATGTTAAGCTACTTTGCGCGTCGTCAACAATTGCAGGCGTCTCCTGGGGGGAGTGAGAAGCATGACAAACACTTACTGTGATCTCCAGCGGGGGGTGTTGCACATCCACTGACACCAGCGGTGATTTACCTTCTCGCACAATCACACTTTCACCTTTCGCGAACGTTGTTAGCACTAAATCCAACAAACGATCGTTGCAATTACCTATCTCGTTACTCTGAGTGAATCCACAGTAGGTTACAAAATATTCAAAATAGTTATTTGCATATGATGAGCTGGAATATAGGTTAAAGTCACCTATCACAACAACATTCTGATATCTATCACAGTATTCTTCAATTATTTTAAATAACAACAAGTATTCACTTTCAATGCTGCCCGGCGGTATATAAGTTACGCACAATAAAAACAAAGGTCTCTCTTGTAGGTATACGCTCGCGCTAACTAACTCGAATACGTGTTAGTTAGCGCGAGCCGGTAGCTCGAGCCTTGCCCCGCTGCCAGTGGGCAGCTAAGTTAGGTTTTTCATAAAATTAATTATGTTTTTTATGTTTTATTTTTTATAGATATGTTATAAAACCTAACTTATAATTTAAAATAAATAAAAAGAATAATAATCAAACTTACTGTATCTCGCTGTATAATAAAGCGCAGCACTCATTCGCTCACTCAAAGCCTGAGTGCATGTTTTTACCTAAAACAAGAAGAATGACATAAGCATTGAGCGTGAATACATATTTTATTCTCAACCAGGAAAACCCCGGGGCCATTAGACCCATAGTCCACCTTGGTCAAAAAGGGAATCAGAATAGTAATGGGTTGCTAGCCGCATCGTCTTTTGATGATTTGGAATGCAATGTTTGTGTTTAGTCCTTTAGTCGCCTCTTTCAACGTCGAAAGGAAGAGATAAAGTATTCCTATTCTAGGCTGGAAGCCACATGGCACTAGAATGATGGACTTATTGGGCGATTTAATAAATATTTGTACTTCATTAAATTACCTGTTTGACTAAAATAAATATTACCTTCATTCGTTGCGATTGTGAGGGATTGATATGTTCATTATTTATTTTAGGAAGCAACTTTATTTTTCCTAATTGGCAGTCTGTTCTGTAGACTTCCTTCAAATCATTCCACGTGGTTTTTTTCCCACAGAATGATAAATCTTTGTTCAGCCAGTTATTTCGTATACCTTTAATAAGGTGAGGAGGATCAAAAACATGTAAAGTTGATGGCCGTTTATTTCGATTTTGTGATCTGAAATAGATAACAATACATTAAACACACTTTAAGTACTATAAATATCTACACATACAAGTATTTAATTAATGGACCTTTATATCGTATTGTTATTATATTTCTCGAATTTAGTTAAATTTAAATGTCTTTATCTAGGTTTTACCAGAACAATAATTTAGTACAATCAAGATACAATAATACAAAGTCACATTAAATAACCTGTCGCATCAAATACCTGGGCTACTGGGTACGAGATTAACGGGAGAGAATCACTCGTTTAAATAGGAGATTAGGAAAAAAACTGTGCTGTAACATTAAAAAAGTATTTCAATTTGAATAATAATCGCGAGGTCTAAGTTCGCGGCGAACTACTGGTATATTATATTATAATATAATAATAACCAAATAAATTTTGTAAAATGGTCCAATGGCATTTCTGAGGCGTATAGGTCGGAGTGCGGGGTGAGGCAGGAGGGGGCCTACGTCTCTCAAGCTCTTCAACGTGTATGTGAACAATCTAGCTCATAGTCGAGCTCAGTAGTATGAGAGTCGGTTACAGTGTGGATGGGGTTGCCGTCAACAACATCTCATATGCGGACGTTATCTATGCTATCGACAACAACTGTTGTGAAAACCAAAATGACACTAGGTAATAAGCAAAAAACAAACCAAAAAAAAATTTTTCCGTATTATCTTCATATTTTAAAATCAAATGTATGCACGAAATACTTGAAATTTAATGATCTTTCGCAACGTTTTATTTACATCTTTGCAAAAAAATTAAAAGTCGGTATCTACAACCACCAAAAGAACAAGATTTATTAATACGTTTACTATGTATTAGAAGGATCTTTCAAAAACGTTATTTGTACAGGCTATAACGGACGGATCCCATGCTGTGATCCAGAAAAAATGACATCAATAGAAAAGTTTCACATTCTCACTTTAAACTGTAAATACTGGTTTCAAAAGATAATTTGAAGGGTTATTTAGTGCCTGGTCAAAACAAAATTTTAAATGATGTTTGCGTTTCCTATCAAATGATTATTTTAAATGGTGGCAGCACTGGACCCCGGAAAATTCAGATATCCCCTTAAGAAGAGTAAGGTCGAGTCATAACAGCATCTTAAAAACGGTATCATGCCGGTGGCCTATACCTATAGTCAAATTTGAAGGCAATGCCGCCTAGGCCCTCTGTACACAGAGGTTTCATTTATACTGTATTTACAATAATCTGTATTACTGAACTAAGTACTAACACTAGTTTTAAAGTTACTGTATACAAACAAATTGAATGATATATGAAACAAAAGAATTGAACTGAATTTACCTCCAGTAAAATTACTAGAAAACGTCTGCACAGGTTGCACCTCTGCTCCAATATCTGAAAAATATTAAGTGTGGTTTCACTAATTTTATTTCTATATTAAATTTCGTTATGACTTGCTGTATTAACTATATCAAAACTACTTCAAACTACTGAAGCATTTTACATTAATTATATTATGTATACAGGAATATTTCTTTCGCAATGCGATAATTTTTACAACTGAGAAAAGTCCATGATAAAATACATTCTATAAAAATAATTATTACAGATTGGGATACAAATCCTGCTATACAAAATTTGTTTCAACCCAGGGATAAAGAGTTACATCCATACATTATGATCAGGGGGGAGGTGGTCAAGCGAAATCTCACCTGGGGGAGACGGTAATCCCGACAAATATCAAGTAACTTTTTGTTTCAAAAAACTATGTTAAGTTGTGAAATAGATCAAATTAATGTAAAACATGTTTCTACACTAAAATATCGCGAAAGCTCACACTTTTATATACAACGTGGAAGGGACATACGAGTACCCGTAATAAATCGAACCACGGGCTAGATCACTATAGTATAATGAAACTAAAACAACCAGAGTGCCGAATTTTTTTTTTGATCTAGTTTTCCCGTGGTTAGATTTATTACGGGTATGCCCCTTCCACTTTGTATTAATTCTAATTCAGTCCATGGAGACTCGTGCACGGTTTCAAGAGTTATTTATTATTGGTACCAAAATTTTCATGAAATTTTCAGTTAAATCATCTGCTCTTTAAACTTCTCTCTGATTTATCTACTCTAAGCCATTGTCACTTGCACACAGAATTTTTATAAAAATAATGTATCAGATTTCGCCAAATTTTAGTTCGCTACTTTCCAACAACTCAAATGAGATACTTTTTTCTAAATGACAAAAACGATAATTTTTTATGGGATTTGTATGGAAATACAGACTAATGACTTCATAGTTTCTTGGAGTCAAATAGCGTTATTAATATTAGTTTTTCTGCAATAAAAAATCTAAAATCACACTGTTAATGGATTTGAATTGATCATGACAAGTGACATTATTTTGTAACGCATTTTCTTAATAGTACCAAATAATTAATTTTTGACCAAGCAAAGTACCCAATTTGATCTGATTCTCTATAGACGATAGGACAAGCTACTTATAGTAAACTAAAAATTTATAGTTATACAATGTTGACCGGCCATACCCGTAACAAATCAAATCACGGGCTATACTAGATCACTATCAATTATACTATATAATAAAATTGAAAAACTAACCAGTAAAAAAATATTTGACATTCCTATACAAATTGCTCGGACGGCTGAACACTTTTGTATGGAAATGCCAATTTTTTTTTCTTTTGTTTAGGCTATTTTAATTTTACTATACCATAATGACGTAGTATAGCCCGTGGTACGTTAAAATAACGAACCAGGAAATTTTTCCTCTTCTTCACGACTAAAAAGTACATATTTAAGCAATTTGTACTCAGAAATTGTACGTATAGCAAAATTTTCAATGCAACTTTGCTATGACCAATACTGCAGGCACTTTATACAAAATTAAAATGGCGAATATCACAAGTTAGACGCAAGATACTGGGCTGTTTTTTTTTCATAGGTAGTTATAAAGCTGAAGTATTACCAGCATAAAATAGTTTGTGCGGAAACTACATACTTTTTGAAAAAAAAATCAAAATCAAAAATTGATTTTTTTTAATATCTTCTAAACTGTTAACAATTGGTATTTTATAAAAAGCCTTAAGAGCTCATAATTGAATGGCACATCATACTAGAAATAAATAGTTAAAAAAAAATACAGAGTATAAATAAATAATATTTTTCATTTTTCGGTCCCTCTGGAACCGCGAACTTTAAGAATTTTTTTGTCGAAAACTATCCATATTTGAATAGGGGTTACTTCTAGACAATTGCTCAGTATAACAAACTACGTCAACCTACGGGGTCAGTTAAAAATGTCCGGTCTTTGGAATACTGTGTGACAGTGACATTTTTTCAAAGCGGAAGTACGCGTATTATTTTTCCTGTCACCGCTTCATTTCCTTTTTTCAGCGGAATTTACTTTTGTTTATATAAAATTCGATAGTATCGTATTATTTTAGTGTAAATTTATTAAATATTTATTCTTTTTTTGGAAACTCAAAAATTCTAATTTATTTTTATCATAGCTACGTTTAGAAAATCATTTTTTAATAATGATCATACAATCAAATTGTGTCACAGTGACATTTGAGTAAGCACCTGTCAAATATATGACGGTTTCTAACGCCAAAAATCAAAATACGTTCGTTGTACCCACCCACAAATTAGATAGTTATGTTGTACCAGATTTTGTAACCGTCGAGTCGCTATCAAAGTTGGTGCTAATAGAACAAAGTTTAGTACCTACCTTTATTACAATTGGAAACTATTTAATCAATACACACATATTGTAGTTAAATCGTCCCGTGTTTAGTAATCCAGGTAAAGTGAATCGTCGTGTTCTTGTATACTACTTGCGTTGTGTAGTGATCTAGTGATATCACATGTCAAGTTTCATTTCGTCAATAACACTGGTTTACAACAAAAAATACCCACGCATGAAACTGATGTGTATTTATAGAATAAACCATCCCTAGTTCGATACTGAAGTAGAAAAAAAATCAGCACGTCCCATTATTTATTAAAAAAGATTTGCAAAGTTTTTGCTTAGATAAACAATAAAAGGATTAAAAATGACTCAAAGTTCTTCTTCTTTTATGCTGGTCCGATTTAGTTTCTCTTTAGATAGTCCAGCAGTAATCGGCCAACATATTTTTGTCCCAAAAACCTTGGTACCTCTTGTAGGCGACGCGCTCATTGACCTCTAGTTGTCCTTCAAATTTTATAATTTGTACTTTTGCTAAAAATGTAAGGTAGTGTGATATCACTGACCAACCGCCGCGCGAGCTTCATTGGCCGCGCCTAACTAGTCTGCCGTAAACCTCTTACTGTTATCTGCGGTATAAGAAGATCATGGGAGGCTGAAGGTCGCGGTGCCTGCAAGGGGGCCCGCCAGGGATCCCGGTCAGAGCCGCGTAGCGAGGCTTCCAGATAAGACGTGTTCTGATACTTACCTACTTACCTACCTGTGACGTATCGTGTTTGTCTACGTAATAAATATTACGAGTACCTAATTCCATATAATAGTTTCATTAGTGCATTATAGTGCTAACATTACATAGTGACACCACACTGCTTTTCGCACAGATTTTGTATTAACTACCTGTGTAATCGTGTCTAACCCGTGGTACATAGGACAATATACGTTTTAATACCATTCTAAGCGGACTTTTCGAATTCGAACCCCTACCCCGTAAAAGTGGCCCATTCGACCCGGATCAAATTCGATGTACCATACGCCGCCGCCGAAAATGGTACTTACGCGCAGTGCAAGTAAAACTGTGGTGTCCGCGAACTTAAATCCCGGTGGTGTAGAAATTCATCCCACTGACAGTGTAAAATCGGAACCTGTGAAGTTACAAGTGAACCGACACCTGCAACTACCGCAACCGTCGGGTTCCACGTTGGGCGTGTCCACGCAGCACGAGTTGGCCCTACAGCCGGCTCCGCCGCTGCACCCACTGCAGTGTCGTGACACTCTGCAGCCAGCACCCTGCAAGCTGCATGATGCTTCATCACATAAGTCTACAAGGCGACGGGATGCCAAAAAATCGCAGGTTTCTACGTCATCGTCGGCCATAGCGAGACGTAAGAGGTTACAACTGGAGGCAGCAGAAGCAAAGGCTAGGATCCAAATGGACCTCATTGAGAAACGCCTGGAAGCCGACCTAGCCGACCTAGATGATGAATACAGTCCACGCGAAGGTGACCGCGAGAGTGAACATACTCGCACCGAGGTTGAGAAGTGGCTGGAGAAGTCAAGTCAGCACGAGATGGAACAAGTACCACACGTCCCCGTTCATGGTCAAACCTCAGGCGCGCTGGAACTGCTACATGGGACCATCGACCAGTTGACAACAAAGTTGAATGCAATCACCACTTCTGCAGCTCATAATGGAAATATCAAATTGTTGAGTCGTCTGAGTGTATCCAAGGACTTACCTGAATTCCATGGGGACCCGCTTGAGTGGCTTCAATTCAAGCGAGCGTTCGAAGAATCGACCAAAATATGTGGGTTCAGTGACGTGGAGAATATCTGGCGATTGCAAAAGTGTCTTCGGGGAGCTGCAAAAGAAGCTGTATCTGCTCTTCTCATATGTGCCACATCGCCAGACGAATTGATAGCTACGCTGGAGCTGAGGTTTGGTAACCCTGATATTTTATTATTTAAAATTGGCCAGGAATTACAAAAATTACACCCATTACCACCAGATTACCAAAGTGAAATCGTACCTTTTTCCATTAAAATACAGAATTATGTAACAGCCGTTCGAGCAGTGGGACAAGAGGAGTACCTACGCGGAGTTTATATGGTCAATATTATTTTAACAAAGCTGCCTACAATATTAATTTCTAAGTGGTCCGACTACAGCTTTCCTCAACTTAAAGATGGCACTGGAAATAAATCGAGGATTGATATTTTGTCAGAATTTTTACGCCAAGAGGTTATTAAAATATCCACTACGGCTAATATAAATATTACGAGTATGGGCACGCGCAACTATCAACAAAAGGTCTCAACGCGTGAAGGTCAAGCAAAAGGTTCCCACACGATATTGGTTCAATCTACTTCAAACGACGAACGATGTCCAAACGACAAAAAAATATGCAATTTTTGTAAGAAAAATAACCATGAGTTAACGAAGTGCAAAATGTTCCTAAAGGCATTACGTAAGGACAGGTGGCTATACCTACGTAAAACGCAATCGACTTTGCTACAAGTGCCTAGTATCCCAACACCAGAGAGAAACCTGTCCAGCGCCCGCTTTTGATAAGGATAACTGCAGCGGGGCGCATCACCGACTTCTACACAACCCCCGCGACCCGACCGAGATGTCCCGAGGGCTGAGGAGCAGGCGTCTACGTCAAACAGTACCCCGCCGGCGGAAACTATCGCTCATATCAGTGCAACAAATAAAGTGTTGCTAAAAGTCGTACCGGTCAAAGTGTGCGGCCCTAACGGTATAATACGTGCATGTGCGCTAATGGACGACGGTTCCACGGTATCAGTGATAAGCGATCAGCTGGCGGCCCGCGCCGGCCTGCGCGGCCGCTCTGAGACTATGCGTGTACGCGGCGCGTGGAACGATACGGTTGTATACAATTCTACTGTAGTCACTATGAGTTTGTCTAGTATGAATAGTAATGAATCCTTTGAATTTAAAGCCCGTAGCGTTAACGAATTAAATTTACCTGTCCAAGATGTTTGTATGTCCGAATATAGTAAATATAATCACTTGAAGGATATTAAAATTGATTATAACTGTTTATGTAAACCAGAAATATTAATCGGACAGGATAATTATCACTTGTTAGTACCTTTAGAGGTTTTATTTTATTTTATTTAATGGGAACAACAAACAGCTACATTATAAATACAAATACATTAAACATTTTACATAAAGAGACTTATTAATAACGTAGCCCACAACGTTATTCACATAATAACAAATGGTAATCAGGACTGTTAACAACATATAAGCTAACTGATTAGTTAATAAAATTAATTTGAAAAAACGCATGCGTACACACATAAATTTTATGAAACAAATTACATAAGAGGATGTTTTATAGAAAATTATAGGATTTTAATGTAAATAATAAATAACATGTACCAAAATAAAAGTAAAAAGTAAAATAAAAAAAAAAAAACAAAACGAGGAAGGCCAGTTATGAAGGAGTTAGTTTTTGATGAACTAGATTTTTAAATTTACACATACTGTGTCTAAAAATATCGATATCTACAAAGTCACTATTGTAAGATTCCATCATACGATGCAGAGGTGCTCTATGTCCACTGTTCGTACGACATCTACTAATATCGAACAGGGGACGAGGTCGAACCTCCCTCATTACAGCTTTCCTGGGTACATTATAGCGCAATCCATTCACAATTTCATTACAATCAAAGAGGTTGTTAACTA
Organism: Acrobasis suavella; assembly: GCA_943193695.1. Taxonomy (NCBI): domain Eukaryota; kingdom Metazoa; phylum Arthropoda; class Insecta; order Lepidoptera; family Pyralidae; genus Acrobasis; species Acrobasis suavella. The sequence continues at coordinate 42,245,973 of OW971928.1, forward strand.
TTTTGTACAGGGCAGATACTTCAAGGTATTTGCGTCTGTCACTAAGTGTGAGCAAGTTATATTTATCGAGTAACATAGAATAGGGTAAGTAGCGTTTGAAACACCTGTAATGCATGGCATTTAAGAACTTTTTCTGTATTCTTTCAATAGCATCAATATATTTATTATAATAAGGATTCCATATCGGCACAGCATACTCTAGTTGAGAGCGAACAAGAGTTTTATATAAATATAGATATGTGGAGGTTCGTTTGAATTCCCTTGAAGAACGTAGAACGAAGCCATACATTTTATATATAGGTTCACGTAGGAAAGGTCAATGAGCCGTCGGCTACTCTTACTCCCCTAGGGTGGTGCGTGCATGGTGTGTTGCGCGCGCCGCCGCGTGCCGCTGCTTCGCCTCCCGCGCATACCAGTTTGCTGCTTACCGAGGAGGTGCCGTCGCCGGCATGCTCGGCCGACCGCGCTCTGCACGACCTGCATGAAGAAGTACGCCGCTCGTTCTCCGTGGACGCGCTGGGAGTGTCAGGTAAGCCCCGGCAGAACAGGGAGGAGGCACGGGCGGTGGCTGCTCTAGAGAGCAGTGCACAGCTCATCGATGGAAGGTGGCACGTCGGCTTGCCCTGGAAGGACCCTAATTGCAAGTTGCCTGACAGCTACTCTTGTGCATTGTTTCGCCTGAATAACTTAAATAAAAAATTTGCCACCAACAAGGATTATGCAAGTAGGTATGGTGAACGTATTAAGCACCTTTTAGATAATGAATTTGCCAAACAGCTGCCCGGCAATGAGTCAGCACCCAGGACTTGGTATCTACCACATTTTGGGGTGGATAACCCGAACAAGAAAAAAACTTCGACTCGTGTTTGATGCGGCTAATAAAGTACAAGGTAAGTCAATAAATGACTACTTACTGACAGGGCCCGACTTACTCAATTCCATAATTGGCATAATGTTGCGTTTTAGAGAAAATAAAATTGGGGTGGCCGGAGACTTAAAAGATATGTTCCTGCGAATAAAAATAAAAGCTGAAGACCAGAATGCTTTACGTTTCCTATGGAAAAATAGTCCAGACGGCGACGTACAGACTTACGTAATGACTTCGCTTATTTTTGGCGCGAACTGTTCTCCGTTCATTGCTCAGTTCATAAAAAATAAAAATGCCCTACTGCATAAGTCATCGGAACCAGCTGCTGTCACTGCAATCCTTGAGCAACATTATATGGATGATTATTTAGACAGTTTACCTGACGAGACCACCGCTATAGACATAGTTAAGAAGGTAACACATATACATAAGCAGGGCGGCTTCGAGATAAGAAACTGGACAAGTAACAGTCTGCCTGTGTTGAATAGCTTGCCAAAAGAGACCTTAGGTGAAGCAGCTGTAAGGTTTAAAGTTGATCGGCACTACAGCGGTGAGCGAACTCTCAGTATGATCTGGTATCCAGCGCAAGACGAGTTAGGCTTTGATGTATCTCTGAAAAGGATTCCTGAAAACATAAGGGATGGTAAGTGTAAACCTACGAAAAGGTTGATGCTCGCTGTAGTGATGTCGATATTTGACGTCTACGGGCTACTAACACCATTCACTATACAGGGAAAAATGATGCTTCAGGATGTCTGGAGGGAGAACATCGGCTGGGATGACGTCATACCAGACGTTGTTTATGAGAAATGGTGTGACTGGATCGCTTGCCTCAAATACATAGCAAACGTACGTATGCCGCGATGCTACCTACGGTGCACGGGAGCGACAAAGACGGCCGCGGCCGTGAATGAGGCAGGGACAGGCTACGAATCTGCGGAGGAATCCGCTACGAAGGTGCTACGAGCAGTGGCGTCCCCCACCGACCCGCGCATACGAGATGCGCCTGCGACGTCTACGAGCGCTCCGAGTGCTACGCAATATGCTACGACGCCAACCGGTGCTACGACGATCCCTTCTAATAAGACTTGTTATAGGAACTTAGAACTGCATGTTTTTAGCGATGCGTCATCGAAAGCAATGTGTGCGGTTGCTTATTATCGCTGGACTGATAACGGTGTCGTGCATATTGCATTCATAGCAGGTAAAGGGAAAGTTTCGCCTTTAAAGAAGCCTATCACTATTCCAAAATTAGAACTTCAGGCAAGTCTTTACGCGGCTAGACTAGCAGATACTATATGTGGAGAACACAAATTAAAAATATACCAGAAGTATTTCTGGTGCGACTCGACAACAGTACTGCACTGGATTAAAAATGACGCGCGTAACTATAAGACGTTCGTAGCGACACGGCTAGGCGAAATAGATGATTTGACTAAGCCTACAGAATGGAGGTATGTACCGACCAAATTGAATATTGCTGACGTCGGCACTAGGGAAACTTACGACGTCACGGTGTTTAATAATGAATGGTTATTGGGTTCATCATTTCTTTTTGAGCCACCGGAAAGTTGGCCACAAGACGTCATCACTTATAAGGATGACAGCGATATGGAGTGCGTCAACATTATTCAAAAGGAATGTGATGTCCCAACGAACTTACCTGTTCCCGACTCAAGTAGATTTTCTTCTTGGTTGAGGTTAGTCAGATCAACAGCAATGGTCCTACGGTTTATAGACAGATGTAGGAAGAAGACTCGTACTGTTTTGATGGAGATGGAGGTAGCTGAAAAATTATTGCTAAGGCAAGCTCAAATGGATTCCTTTGCCCCGGAGATATCTGCAATTAAAGTAGGTACTAATATAGAACGGAATAGTAGGCTACTTACCTTATCTCCCATACTCGACGAACACGGAGTCCTGCGATGTGGTGGCCGCATTGATGCTGTACTCGGAGTGGCATCTGAAACTAAAACACCCGTCATATTAGATGGCAAGCATCAGGTCGCTCGGCTTATAGTAAAGCATCACCACGAGAAGGCTGCACACGGGAACCACGAGACTGTCGTCAACCTCCTGAAAAGGAAATACTGGATTATTAAATTAAGACCTACAATAAAGACTGTTGTGTCTCGCTGTATGTGCTGTAGAATACGGAAGGCCAAACCACAGATGCCCCGAATGGGAGACCTGCCAGCAGCACAGATGGCTCATCACCAGCGTCCATTTTCGTTCTGTGGAATGGATCTGTTCGGCCCAATGGACGTGACAGTGGGACGTCGACATGAGAAGCGTTATGGAGTCATATTTACTTGCCTCACTGTACGTGCAGTGCATATAGAATTAGTGCATTCATTATCAACTGATTCTTTGATCATGGCGCTTCGTCGTATGGCGTCACGGCGTGGCTGGCCACGCCACATAATGTCAGACAACGGCACCAACTTAAGGGGAGCCGACGCCGAACTCAAACGGTCGTTGCTTGCACTTGACAGTGAGGCGCTTAGAAATGAGGCTGCTAAGAATGCTGCTGAATGGACATTCATCCCCCCCTTGAGCCCACACTGGGGTGGGGCCTGGGAGCGGCTGATAAGAAGTATTAAAACCTCTCTGCGGGTCATCTTAACGGAGCGTGCACCTAAGGATGAAGTCTTAAGTACACTCCTGGCGGAAGTAGAGAACATCATCAACAGCCGTCCGCTCTCACATGTTTCTGTGGAACCTGATAGTGAAGAATCCCTCACTCCGAATCATTTTCTCTTAGGAACTGCTTCTGGTATGCCAACAGTAGGTAAATTCGACGACAGCGACATGCATCTGCGCAAGCAATGGAAGAAGTCACAAAGGTTAGCAGATATGTTCTGGAAGCGATGGCTGAACGAAGTCCTGCCAGACCTTATCCCACGTCGTAAATGGAACCAGGAGCAGGTACCGCTGAAGGTAAGTGATTTGGTTTTACTTGTGGACCCAGGATCTCCTCGCAACGTCTGGCCGAGAGGCATCATCCAGGAAGTATTCCCAGGCGCCGACGGTCGGGTGAGAGTAGTCGAGGTGCGTACCAAGACGGGAACGTTGAAGCGGTCCGCGGCGCGCGTCGCTAGAATCCCTGTTGGACAGGAGTGCTAGTTTCGCACGGGGTGGGGAATGTAGGCGACGCGCTCATTGACCTCTAGTTGTCCTTCAAATTTTATAATTTGTACTTTTGCTAAAAATGTAAGGTAGTGTGATATTACTGACCAACCGCCGCGCGAGCTCCATTGGCCGCGCCTAACTAGTCTGCCGTAAACCTCTTACATAGTGACACCACACTGCTTTGCGCACAGATTTTGTATTAACTACCTGTGTAATCGTGTCTTACCCGTGGTACATAGGACAATATACGTTTTAATACCATTCTAAGCGGACTTTTCGAATTCGAACCCCTACCCCGTACACCTCTCTTCAAATGACTTTAAATCTTGATGGAAATGCACATGCACACGACATATGCACTCCCATTTTGTATTAGTTTTGTTTTTTTTTTAATAGCCAGATGTAGTGTCCCACTGCTGGGCAAAGGCCTCCCCTCTTCTCTCCATCTATCTCTATCCCGAGCAATCTTCTGCCATGCACTCAAGAAACTCCCGATATCATCCCGCCATCTCTTCCTTGGTCTACCTGTCTATCTGTTTCGACAGCGGTCAAATTACTTTCAAAAATTTTATTTTTAATGACGAAATTTACAGTTCGTATGCACACTTCTAAAAAATCACACACTACTCCAGGTACCCGTTTTTACAGGTTTGATACAGAATTTGAAAGTATTGGAAGTAGGCTCACGTTTTACCGATTCTGTAACATTACTTTTCTTTTTTTGTTTTGATAAATTTACCGCAAATGTAACAAAAACTACTCAGGCTTAATTTACACTGTCTAGAAGATATATTAAAAAGGAAATCACTTTCACCAATTACTTTAATCTTACAATATTCTAGTAATAAACTAGAATCGACATATGAATTCGTATAAAACAACATGAGGGTATATTTAAAAACGTGACGTGATAAAAATATATGGCGTATGTAATAATAATATGAGGGTAGATACAAATCAAATTTACTAGAAATTATCTATGGGTATTGAAAATAATAAAAATTTGTAAACAAGTGTAATTTTCACTCTTCCAACAGTTCCAAAGATTTATAAAGGTACAAAAAAGTTCAGTGGTAAAAACCACAGGCAAGACTCTTTTGTTTTAGGATTGCTCGCCTTTCTCAATTCAATTCAATTCAAATCATTTATTGCATTTCATAAAGTACAACAGTTCTAACTATTAAAAGTCACTGTCTTCTATAATAGGTACACTATGAACCCTGTCGGGTATCGCAAAACAAAAAGTGGAACGGCAAGCGACATTTATGACATGCAGTTAACTTATAAATATAAATGTTTACAAAATATTATTGAATAGTATATGTATATTATTATTATTATTAGTATTTATTAGCAAGATTGTGTGATATTTATTATTTGTAAATTATTGACAAGTTATAAGTTTAAATGTGATGTCAAAGTTTATTTGTTAAGTAGGTATTTTTGAATTGTCAATTTTAATTAAAAAGTTTATCGTTAAAATACTCGTCCAGTTTGTAATACGTTTTATTTACTAGAATTAATTTCAATTTTTTTTATAAATAAGGAACTTTTTTCTTCATTTCTTAGGCTGTCGGGTAGGGCATTATAAATTTTTATCGTCATAGCTAGCGGGCCAGACTTAGTGCCGGACCAGACGGGACGCAAGTTGCGTCGCGCAACTTGCGTCGCGTTACGCGTGCTCGCACGGGTCCGCACAGAGGTGGTAAAGTGTTAAAGAGCTGGACAAAAATGTTTAGAATTATTTTTTATATGCAAAGCAGACCTTGTCTATGACTTTTATCAAAAGATCTTAGAAAAGATACATTTTTTCTATGTACATTTTAACTATTATACATTTTTGGTATGCAATAAAGTGTTATTCACTATGTTAGGTTCCATACAAAGAAATAGTTCTTTTTTTCTCGTAACTTATAATATGGTAGTCACACTTATATAAAAGCTGTTGCTTTTAATGTATGAATATGATCAGCAAAGAATCAAAACAAAAACCACACTTTAATTTCTATGTATGTGCAGGCTGATTCTCAAACCACTATACGGCGGCGACACGAGGCAAGAGCGAGAAAGATGTATGTTCTTTAAAGTCGTTGACCCACAGAGAAAATAAAGTTATAATCGACATAAAAGAGAAACTCTCATTTTTTTGGCTCGATTTCAAACCGAAATATGTAAATGTAAACCTACCTAACCAATAAATTGCGTTACTAAAATGGCTTTGTATGAATGAAGATAATCCACTGCAGTAGATTAATTCAACTATACAGTTACTTAAATAATATCATCATTATCCTCGTTCTTATTTCCGTTGTGTGTTGTGTTATGTGTATGACATTGATGTTTGTATGTACACATATATATATATATATGTATATATACTTATATATTACGTATTAAGAATCAATATTTATTACTATTTTTATCCTAAATAAGTTATCTTACTTATCCTTTATATATATATATATTTCATTTAAGTTAGTTAATTTTCACTATCGCACCACTTATTTATTATTAATGTTACTTCCCAATCCTGTCACCCAAAGGTAGCCTGTAAAAGATTGCCTTGGCGATAAGGCCGCCTATTGTACATCTGATTAACCTATGTATTCAAATGTAAATTTCATGTGTTTTGGTGCAATTAAGTGTTTTTTGCTTTGCTTTTGCTTAGACTACCCTCAAGATAATGATGACAGTGGATTATCTTCATTCAGATGAATTCATTCAGATAATCATTATAAATTTTTTTTTATAGAGCCCAACATAATAATTAAGTAAGCAATTTATTGGTATAGGTAAGTAAATTTATATTTTAAATTTTGAGATTTTCTCATTTCCTCTGTCATAACCAATTATCATTTCCCATGTCGATTACGATTATCGTTTTCTCTGTGGGTCAACGATTTTCATTTATAAAAAAACTACTTTTTTATGGATAACTCAGCATAATCATCGTAAGTAATACTTTATTTTATACCAAAAAATAATAAAAGGTAAAATGTACATACAAAAAAAAAGTAAAATTGTCGGTCTTATCGCTAAAAACGATTTCTGCCACACAAACGATGGATGGAGAGAATATGGAAAAACGGCACCATTTCGCTAGAATTTCCATAGGACAACGCCTGTTTTGTATTTAAAAATAAGTCTTTCAAAACATTTTTGTCCCGCTCACACAATCTCTAAGCGGGCGTCTGAAATAAATTACAGTGGAATTTAGTCCTCAGAAAAAAATTACAGTGGATTTTCTTTATTCAGACAAAGCCATTGACCGGACAACCCACTGTGGGAATTCATTTTCTTAGTGGACTTTCTAAAATTAGACAATGCCATTGACAGAACAATCCACGAAGACAATGATTGCCTTTACTTATACGACCCCATTGACAGGAGAGTATATACTGAGATAATTTATTGTCTTTACTAACACAAGCCATAGACAAAACAATCTACTAAGATAGTTCATTGTTTTTATTCAGACGAAACCATTGACAGGTCAATCAACTAAGACAATGATTGTACTCGTTCTGACGAAGTCATTAACAGGCTAATTCATTTGGACGGTAATTGCCTTAATTCCGACGAATCCATTTACATGAAAATTCACTTAGGCAATTAAGTATCTTCATTCAGGCGAAGCCATTGACAAGACACTCCACTAAGACAATTATTGCCTTCATTCCGACAAAGCTACTGACAGGACAATCCAATAAGACAATGAACTGTCTTAGTGGATTGTCCTGTTAATGGTTTCGTCTGAATGAATACAATCATTGTCTAAGTCAATCAGTGTCTTAGTGGAATCCACTAAGACAGTGATTGTTTTTATTCAGACATCTCCATTGTCATGACAATCCACTAAGACAATTCATGGTCTTCATTCAAACGAAGCCATTGACAGGAAAATACACTAAGATAGTGATTGTCGTCATTCAGACGAAGTCATTGACATGACAATCAACTAAGACAATACTGTCTTTTGGCCAGCTAAACTGACCAAATAATCTGTGTGCGACATTATGTACTTAGCGCATCTTGCGCGGGTAGAGCGGCCACACGGAGCGCGAGTTGCGAAGTTTTAAAAAATTATATTTTTTTCACTCTCGAAAGGTGCGAAATGTATTCGGTGTGTTGTTTTGTCGCGTATTGTTGATAGTGTTGAGTGAAGTAGATGGTAGGTTAGTAGTTTGCTGTGAAGTACCTTCGTTGTGTACCATAGCTCTGCGTGTATTTTTTTCTGGTGATCTGTGCCTACTTTCGTTTAGAGTCATGTTTGTAGATATTTCTTGTGATTTTCTGGTTCGATTTCTCTCGTCTAGTGTTTTTTTGTCGAGCAGTTTGGATACGTAAAGTCCAGTGTTTCGGAAATATCTTACGTTATTTAATATGTATTGTGTCATGCGTTTGCTAATTAATTCCACGCGTAGTGGTCGTCGCGGTCCTCTTACTCCGAGTCGTCGAATTTCCTCTATGTAACCTGTGAGGTCTACATGTAAAATATCTCTAAATACATTAATAATTCTTTCTTCATGCTCCTGCTCTCTTGGGTATTCATTTAAGCCAGTGGTTCCCAAACTTATTTTGTCTACTGCCCACTTTGAGAATAAATATTATTTTAGCGCCCCCATTTTTTCACCTATTTTAAAACCACTATAACTTCAAACTAAATTAATTAATTATTGTGACCTATATATGTATATTAACGGAGAATTCTAAACGAAACTTTTACTGAGCGCAGTAGGTAACATACAACGGCGCTTAGGTCTCAAGTTAACTCTTACGGGCTCCACCTGCCAATAAGAATGATTATTGAAACGCAACTTTATAGTGTTAAAACAGAGTATCTTTTATTAAAAATATAACTAAAATAATCAATCCTTATATAAAAACTAATGTGAAGGATGAATCTGATGCTGTTTAATAAGTTTGTTGATATCAGGTTCCAATTTACTCAAGAACAGTCGCAAGTCGCCACGTTCGGTAACAAGCAAACGATTTCTCTTTTTAGTAAGCAGTGTTGTCACAGCACTAAATCCACGTTCACACAAATATGACGATGGGAATGCTATCAAGAATCGTTGAACGATTGACCACAATCCAAGGTACAATTGCGGGATCGGTTTTTGTAGCCAAAATTCTTGGAAACCATTTTTGAACTTGATTTTTATTTCCTCGTTTGTTGTCAATTCTATAAGTTCTTCTTCCAGCTGAGGTGACATTGCTGTGTTGACATTTGAAAACGGATCCAACACCCAGTCTGGTATTTCCAAGTTCAAAATGTCCTGGTATCGTTCGGTGAAGTCAATGTGGAGGTTTTCCAAATGTTGGCAGTAGGCAAACAATTCGTCGTTACTGCATGATACTGATAAATTTGGAAAATTGTGAAACTCACGTCTGCCCAGATTCTTTTTGTGTAGAAGCAGTTTGGCTGCGAAAGCAGCAACGACGTTTTTTGTTTTAATTAAATTTAGTTTATCGCCTTGCAGTTGGAGATTTATGTCGTTGAACAATTTATACAGGTCTGTCATGTAAGCTATATCATTCTTTGATGTTATGAGCTTGTCGTGCAATTCTGTATATTTAGTTTCCAAGAACTCTATAACAGAGTCAAACAGGTTGTAAAATCGAGTCAGACAATTGCCTCTTGATAGCCAACGAACTTCAGTATGAAACAACAAACGGTTGAAATCCTCGTCATTAGTAACACAAAGCTGATGAAATAATGTATCATTCAAAGAGCTGTTGCGGATTTTATTGACTGCTTTGATAACATTTTGCAGTGATTGAAATAGTTTTTCACTTAAGTTTCTAGCAACAAAATGTTGTCTATGAATAACGCAATGTACACCAAGGACATCTGGAATTTTATTTTTTAAGTATGCTATGAAGCCTTTATGGCACCCTGTCATAGCCGGAGCGCCATCTGTAGCAAATGAAATAATATTTTTCAAAGGAATCTCTTTCTCATCGCAAAACTTTTCCAATGTATTGAATATGGTTTCCCCTTTTGTATCGGTCTCTAAATTTCTAGCAAATAATAGTTCTTCACATATTTTCTCATCTTTAATAAACCTCACGTAAGACAACAACAATGCTTCATTAGTTGGTAAAGTGGACTCATCGAGCTGAATTGAGAATTGACTTGTCCTCAGGTGATCACACAATGATTCTTTAATGTTTTCAGCCATTTCATCAATTCGTCTTTGCACAGAATTATTACTCAAAGGATTTTTTCGGATAATATCTGCGGCCGGTTTATGAAGCACAGTAGTTATTACTTCATTTATTGCTGGCAATATTAACCCTTCTCCGATGTTATGTGGTTTGCCTTTTTGAGCAATTAACAAAGAGATATTGTACGAAGCTCGAAGCCCGTCGTCATCTTGCTTAGCAGCCGCCGAAAATAGTTTTGCTACACTTGGCTGAGTATTATGCTTCTTCTCTAGGTCTTGAAAATATGCTACATTCTTGTCTTTCTTATCTGGATGCATTTTATTCAAATGATCTTGCAACCTTGAAGACTTCATTGCTTCATTCGAAAATGTTTTTAGACATAGAAGACACAAAGGCGACGATGGGTTTGTGGGATTTTCAATAAATCCGAATTTAATATATTCCGCACAGTATTGCCGTCTCTTCTTTTTTACTTCCGACATTGTTTTGCTTTGAGAAATACGTTCAACTTCGCGAGTAGTGTAGAGGAGGCGTAAGTACTGCTCATCTATTGCGCGCGAAACCACAAATGAAAATTTAATAAATATTACATTGTTAATATAGGAATGCACGTTTATAAGCAGCACGCACCGACAGGAATAAAACAAACATGCATAAACTCGTTTATCTCATTCGACGCTCAATCGTACTCAACAAGTCCGAACAAGTATTCAATGAACCAGCCAACTGATACAGGAATGCACAATTCGGGTTATTTAACAAAAACTTGTTAAAACATGATAGATATCTACGAGTACTAATAACTATTAAAATGCGAAAGTGTGTCTGTTGCCTTTTTATTTGTTTGTTTGTGTCTACTTTCATTACGAAACGGAGCGACCGATTGACATGATTTTCATTTTTTCTATATTCAATAAAATAGGACAGATTATGAACTACGCGGAGAGAAATATAGAACCAAGTTTGAGCAATCTTTTAATTCATATTAGTTGATGTTCACAAGGTGTTGTTGAGAGTCGAGAGCTCTTGCAGTCGTTGTTTTAGAGGCCTCCTAGCTAAATAAAGCTCCTAACAAAAAAAAAACATTTTCTTTCTGGGTCTCTTACCTTGAGACCTGCAGCGCCCACAAGGGGGCGTTATCGCCCACTTTGGGAAAGACTGATTTAAGCCATATAGGACGAATGTATTTGGGTATTTTAGATATTGCTCTGATAGATTTTGTGGTTCTATTGTCACGTTATTTTTTTGTTTTAATTCTTCTAACGCCCTTTGCAATTTTTTGTTTTCTCTAGCTAATAAATTTATTTGATCAGTTATTTCAAAAATTTTTTTGTCATGCATTTTCTGCTGTTGCAATTCGTCTGTTTTTTGTGTAAATTCTTTTTTAAGTTGTAAGGCGACGGTGTTGATTTCGGTAGTCAATAGGTGTTTAATGTCTAATAGGATGGATTGCTTGTTTTGTTCAAGCTTTTTTTCTAATAGAAGGCTAATAGCTTCCAGCGTTATTATATTTTGGTCACTTTTCTGTGTATGCCGTATTTCTGAGGTTGGAGACGTGAATGTGTTTCCTATAATGCTTTGACTGAGTGTTGTGTGTTCCTCAATAGACATGTTGGTATCGTCAAGTATCAGTTGTTTTGGTTTGCTAATTGGTGTGTTGTCATTTCTGGGTCGTCTTGTAATGTTTTCGCAAGCTGGACAGCTCCAGGTCTGTGTGAGGTGGTGTTTATTTGCAGTGTAGTATTGTAAAGACATATTCAAACAAACACAGTGGTACTTAACTCTGCATAAGGTACATTGTAGCATTCCTCCATTTTTTGTATTTTGGTTACAACCTGCAGCACAGAAGTCGTCAGCATTGGGCATGTTTGCGGTAGACATTTTGTTAAATTGTCGTCAGTTCAGGAAGCAGCAGTCTGTATTGGCCGCTACACACTGTAACTGGGCGGGGCAGTTTCAAACGCCGAGTGTTGGTTGGGTAGCAGCTGCGTATGAGTCACTGCAACGGTTTTACTTCGGGTTCAATTCCGTGGATCAAATTTGGAATTGTTTTTTGATATTACAGTCCCAGGGTGAAATGTTTTACTGATTTTTTGCACAAGGTCGTTTTCACTGATATAAACGTACACAATAAGTCCCGACACGGTAAGATTTATGTATTACTACAGGTGAAAATTTTTAATTTAACTGCGATAGAATACACGTTCGATCCGATGCTCTCGGGCTCGCGAGCCGAATTTCTTCTGTACTTTACCTGGAGGCGGTCATCCCCACTGCCGAGGCCGTGAAAAACTTCTGGGTTCTGTTTCCTCACCGCTCCGAGGACGTCTCCGTCGCTATAACGGACGTTGACGCCCCAGAGGATGAGGAGTGGATCCCTGTTCTTCACCTCCCCGACAGTGAGGCTGCCCGCCCCCTCGAGCCTCTCTCTCAGCTTAGCGCGTTCTTCCTCGGACGAGCAACTCATTATAACCTTTTGGTCCTTTGCCTTACGCACACGCTCGACACGGACCCACCCCTCCTTGGCGTCAACCACTTCGCGGACTTTATCGAGGACCTGCTCCCCCGTGTCGCACGCATCCTTGGATGAGACGACAAGGGACAGCAGGGCCCCCCGCTCGGTGGGTTTCGCCTTGGATGAGCGGGCCGCCACGTCCGCGTAAGGCAAAGCACCAACCACACCCGTCTGTTGGACGATTAACCCCCGGATTTCGTCCAGCATTCGGGCGTTTTCCCTGATCAGTCCGGCTTGCTCCTCCATCTTTTTAGATAGAGCAAGCCCGGCTGACCGCTCGTCCGGAGCGCTGGCCCGGTTTTCCGCCGAAAATCCAGCCGAGCCTTGGGCACAGTTCACAAACACTTATAAACACTTTGCACTTATATTTAAGGCACTTCGGGCTGAAAATCTCACAAAAACTTAATTTTTTCTCAGGAGCGCAACTGGCAGTGTCTTATTGCGATTAATTAAATCCGAAAAAAAAAAACAAAATGGCTGAGGGAGACCAAAGAACGATTGACACGGTGCAAGTAGCACTTAGGATAAGACCTTTAATGCAACAAGAGATTGAGAGAGGCTGTGACGAGTGCATTGCTGTGGTTCCTCAAGAACAACAAGTGCAAATCAAGGACCTAGCGTTTACATTCAACCATGTGTTTGCACAGCACATAACACAACAGGAGTTTTATGACACAGCTGTGAATGGACTAATAGGCAGGCTATTCCAAGGTAACTATGCTTCTTTTCTTTTCTTCTTCTTCCAGACTGTCGGATCCAACCGAGAGAACAATTGATAACAATCGGTTTGCAAAATTGTGGTTTTTGAAGAGTTAATGGCTTAGTAACAAGGCAAATAAAGATTCAGATTAGCTGGCAAGTACAGGGCATAGGTCGTCCCCCTACTACAACTATAAATAAATGTGGGATCGGGGGAGCCGAAGGAAAATGCCGGGCAACTCTTGAACGTCTATGCAATCGCCATGTTATTACTTCCTAATCCTTTTCTCTCTCGCTCTTTCAAACATCACGCTCTCACTTGCTCTTTCATTGTATGTTGCCATTCTACATAAATAAAAAACACAAATATGTAGGGACAAATAACACTAATTAATTTAGCCCTAAAGCAAGTTCGAGACTATATTTTACAACAAATACATAGATAAATATCCAAGACCCAGGACAATTTGAAAAAGGCTATTTTCCAACTTACCCTGACCAGGGATCATACCCGGGACCTCTGGGTGGTGGACTAGCACGGTGACCACATCACGGAGATCTTCAACTATAAATAAGTATAGGTAAAAAAAGTATACCATATTAATATGCATCCCCTTTAACAGACAGATTTTACAAATTTAATTTTTTTTTTTCAGGATACAATGTGACAATATTAGCGTATGGCCAGACTGGCTCAGGCAAGACTTATACTATGGGCACCAACTACTCTGGGTCCAATGGTGACTTTACTAAATTAGGTTTGTATTTGCAATTTTACAGCATTTAATTAAATATCCTGTAGTTGTTAGTAGAGGTCTAAAAATAGGCTAAATAGGAACACATCATCTCTTCTTATTGATTGTAGAAATTGATAGTTGGATATTAAATAAAATCACCAGATGTATTTTAACACAAGCACTTCCCTGACGACCAACGCTAGAGTGAGCAGGACAGCGAATGCTGCCTGTCACCCGCACGCTACTCGCCACGTTCATGCGTATGCATATTTAATCATACACTACATCTACCTTTTACAAAAGTTTAAGAAAGCTTATTTCTTGCATTGCTTACAATATTAATAACATAACAACATATTGAATAAAGACATTAATATTATGTCACGACATGAAATACTTGTATGTTGTAGAACAACATGGATTGCAATAAAAATTCAACAATAACATTAAGTACTTGATTAACAGTATAGCTTTAACTTATTAAAATTTAATCAACATTTATTACGTATGATTTCTCACAAATAATGTTTACTGGCATTACTATTAAAATAACATAAATAAAACTTATAAAGATAACATTGCTATGCACATAGAAATTACTCAACTCGCAGTTATCAGCAGAATCAGAATCATTTTTATCTTCACAAACTTTCCACTGGCCTTCTATTCGTTTAAGATGGACTATATTTCTACGCAGCCTTTGTCCAGTCTTATCATCAGTCACCTCCACATCTCCTCCTTTTTTGTCAGCTACTGTGTGTGGAGTATCCTTAAATGTGGCAGTCAGCTTATTGTCTTTAGTAACATTTTTCAGATATACTTTTTCTCCAATACTTATATCAGAATCAACTGCATGTCTTTTCCTATCGGCGTATTATTTTCCTTTTTCTTTAGACACTTTATCTTTGTCTTTTATCTCTAAGTCAGCGTCCGGAAATTCTAAATCTACAAATGAAGGTAATTTATCTCTATATTGTCGCCTAAAAAAGAGTTCTCCAGGAGTTTTGCCAGTTACAGAATGAGAAGTACTATTATACATAGTCAAATATTTAAGCAAATCGTCTTGCCAGTTAGTTTTCTGAATTTGACTGATTTTAAGCCTTTTTACTATGTCCCGATTTTGTCTCTCAACCTCGCCGTTTTGTTGAGGTCAATAAGGAATACTATGGAACAACCGTATACCGTATTCATTACAAAAATTTTTAAAAACTTCGCAGTTAAATTGAGGTCCATTGTCTGCTGTAATGCTAACAGGCGCTTCTAAACGAGAAAATATTTCTTTTAATAAATTAACAGTATGTAAGGCATCTATGCTTTTCGTGACTTTGATCTCTTTGTATCTACTAAAATAATCTACGATTACTAAAAGGTAATGTCCGCTAGGTAGGGGTCCAAGGAAATCAACAGCTACATCAATCCAAGGTTGAATAGGAAGTTCTCGCCGGCGCATAGGATTCGGGGGGTTTGGTGCAGAAACAAGTGTGCATCCTTTGCAGGCTCTCACATATCGTTCGGCATCGTTATCAATCTTAGGCCACCATACCTTTGAACGTAACCGAGTTTTTATAGCTACTATACCAGGGCGTCCTTCGTGAGCTGCAGCTAGTACTTCGGGTCTAAGACTAGAGGGTATTACTATTTTGTTTCGGCGCAAAAGTAAGCTGTCATCAAAACAAAGTTCACTTTCAAAAATTTTGAAATTTACCACACTTGATCCCATTGGTGTTTAAATAGACCTTCTTTAACTAAAATCAATTCGCGATCAACTTCGCTGACTTGTCTCAATTTGCTTATGGGAATAGCTGTCGGACAAGACTCTTTTATCACTAAATTAATATAGTTATCATCATCGAATGGCTGGAGAGGCCTATTGTTTAAGCATAACCGTGACAATGGATCAGCAATATTTTTTTTTTCCTGGCTTGTACACTATTTTAAAATTATAGGATTGTAGCCGTAAGACCCATCGCTCAATCCTCGCACAAGGTTTGGAATTGGATCCAAATATTACTTCTAAAGGTTTATGATCACTTATAAGTTCGAAACTATCTTTGCCAAATAAATACATATTAAAGTGTTCGACTGCCCATACTAGAGCTAGCGCCTCCTTTTCTGTTTGACAATAACGCTTCTCCCGGTCAGTTAGGCTTTTGTTGCCAAAAGCGATGACTCGTGGACCATTAGTACCGTGCTGTACAAGAGCAGCACCTAACCCTACTGGGCTCGCGTCAGCATAAAACTTGTGTCCTATCATCTGGATCATAATATCCCAGAGACCTTATTTGAGTCAGTGCTCACTTTAACCCTACAAAAGCGTCTTTTTGTTTTTCATTCATCAATATTTAGATATATTAGTACTCTTGCCGAGTTTTAGACGCAAAAGCTCACGTAAAGGTTCAGTCCATGTTGCAAGATTAGGGATCCATTTGCCCACATAATTGACTAGTCCTAAAAAATTCTGCACTTCCTCTATGACAGAAGGTGCACGGAAGGTTTCAATTGTTTTGACATATTTTTCCAAAGGTTTTATTCCGTCAGAAGATAGTTGATGACCCAGAAATTCAATTTGTCTAACTCTATAAATACATTTAGAATCATTAAGGAGGATATTATAATCTTTAAAAGTATCTAGAACTGTTTTGAGTCTAGCGTCATGTTCAGCTTCATTGCTCGCAAACACTACAACGTCATCTATAAAATTTACTACACCTGTACAGGTCAAAAGTATTCTTTCCATATTTTTCTGGAAACATTCAGGAGCGCATGATATGCCAAACATGAGACGCTTATACCTGAACAATCCTTGACCGCAAATAAAAGTTGTAATGTGTCTGCAATCTTCACTTAGTTCTAGTTGATGAAAAGAATTCTTTAAATCTAACTTAGAGAAAATTTTAGCATTCCTAAATTTGGGGACTAGTTGTTCCATTGTCAGCAACGGGTGTTTTTCCTTAATAATAGCTCGATTGGCTTGCCTCATATCGACACAGATTCTTACGTCTCCATCGCCCTTAAGTACTGGTACTAAAGGAGAAATCCAATCAGGAGGGCCATTTACCCTTTCTATAATATCTAACTCAAGAAGTTCTTGAATTTTATTATTTATTTTATCTTCCAAAGGAACTCTACGACAAGGTTGAGAAACTGGTCTTACAGAATTATCGATTGGAATACAAACTTGAATATTTTTAATTTTAGGAAAACTACCATCAATCGCATTCACTCCCAGCCCTATCTTCAAAACTCCAAGTTTAAGTGCCGTATCTTTCCCTAGCAAATTTCTAGTACCTCCTTTTATGATATAAAATTTTTCAGTATCTAATCGTGATCCGTTACCAACTAATATAGAAGAATCAAAAGATCCTATAACTTCCAAAAGATTTTTACTTCCGTAAGCCATAAATTTTTAGTCTGGATTACTTAATTGGTTTTCTATCTCAATGCCCTTATTTTTTAGTTCTGTCCAGGTTTTATCATCGATGATATTGCATTTGCTGCCAGAATCTATTAACATTTTAACTTCAACATTTCCTATCGTAAAAGTAATAAGCTCGTCACCATCTAAATGAAATATGTAATCTATCTTTTTAGTCTTGTTGTTAGTGGAAGTCTTGTTGACGATTGGTTTATATGAATATTTGTTATCGAACTTACGAGCCTTAACTATGGTTTTGCAATAATTATCAAAATGTCCCAAGAATCCACACTTATTGCATTTTTGTCTCAAAGCTGGACAACCTTTACTATTGCTTAGGTGACTTCCACCACAACGGGTACATTTTCCAAATCTACGGGTCCCTTTAGTGACTTCAACCCTGTTGACTAACAAGTGCTTACTATTCCCTGCTATTGTATCAAAATTGTTAAGTTGCCGATTGACTGCTTCCAAAGCATTTGCTATAGAGATAATTTTCTCTAGAGTTACGTCATCTCCTTGGATTAAGATCTTCTTTCGCAAGTCGGGACACACACACTTCTCCGTGATTTGATCAATTATATGCTCACTGGGGGCAGTAAATTTACATTTAGAACTTTGATTCCGAAGTCTAACGAGAAATTTTTCAAACTTTTCTCCCTCTTCTTGTTTAATGAGCCTAAATAAAAGACTCTCATAGATAGAACTCTTTTTTGGGGAAAAGTATTCGTCTAATTTTTTTATAGCAATTGTGAAAATATCATATTCACCATCAGCTGTTTCGGCATGAGCCCCCGGTATATTATAATAAATATCCTGTAGGGATAAACCACCCATGTGTAAAAGCATTGCTCTTTTTGTCTCCGGTGAGGTAACATTTGTCGCAGTCAAATATAAATTCAATGCGCGTTTCCATCTTTCCCACCTTGTACCGACTGAAGCTGGTTTGCCTTCACAGTCCAAGGGTTTCAATGGTGGTACTAGTGACATATTACGAGTTAAATACCTGTGACAAAACAAAACAAAAAAATAAAATAATGAAAACTTATTTATTTTTCTATTTTATTTATATCTTTATATATATTTTTAGTAAATGGTTTTAATAAGCCCAAAGCTGTGAATAACGCATTGTATTGTTTTGCATTTAATTGTCTGGTTTTCCAACCACTACTGGCAATCGAGATGCTCTTTTATTTGGTACTGTCTGGATTCCCAACAACCATTGGCAATCGGGATGCTCTTTTATTTGGTACTGTTTGGATTCCCAAACAACCACTGGCAATCGAGATGCTCTGTTATTTTAGTATTGTCTGGTTTCTCAAACTACCACTAGCAATCGAGATGCTATATTGTTTCAGTACTGTCTGTTTTCAAAACTTCATCTGCATAAAGCAATATGTTAAATTGTTGTCATAAAAACATACCTAAGTAACACTGGTCAATCAACATACGAATTGTGAAAGTCTGCATACTACTGACCAGACATATAATAAAGTACTTACTCCCCGTATACTTATCTCTTAAAGGAAAAAATGTGTTAATATCTATTTTACCGCCATATGTAATAAATATATTTCTAGTTCAGTGAAGCACTAGTCATTATACTACATATGTAAGTAACGATAAAATTTGAATAGGCATATTTATCAATATTTACATACCTATTCTGATGTGAGGCAAAAACAATAAACATTATTTTATTTTATTGTAATTATTTTTAATAAATTAAACTCTACAAGCTCCATAATTCACACAGAGCTACCATAAAGGTATGAATATCAAGTTCAAAGATTTTAACAGGCAAAAGGGTCAATATAACTTACATACAAAACCACAAAAATATTTTATATGGTCTACAAAATAATATGTCACTTGGAACTCTTGGTCATTTTCCTGCTTGTCACTTGTGTATAATATAAGTTTAAACATTTCCATTGCATGAAATGATTGTTAATGAATAATAGATAGGTACATCATACCTAATAGATTTATGTTTTACAAAAGCTTTGTGACTTAATTGAAACCAATGCCTATGTTTTTAATGACAACAATTCTATGTTTCATTGATACACGAAAATGCTTTATAGCAGTGTAGGTATTGATGATTACAATCTACAACTAGGACCAACTTAAAACAAGTATTTGTGTGATACTTCGTCCATAAAATAGGATTTATTCATAAATTTGCGGATTCGATTCGACTTTTAGGTTATTACGAACCGGTTCAATCAGAAGTTGTCCTGATCGCAGATTTATCAATTAGATTATGTTACAGACACATACCTCGATGATTTAAATCACTGGCAGGTTCGCCACTGTAGAAATTGGTAGTTGGATATTAAATAAAATCACCAGATGTATTTTATTAACACAAGCACTTCCCTGACGACCAACGCTAGAGTGAGCAGGACAGCGAATGCTCCCTGTCACCCGCACGCTACTCGCCACGTTCATGCGTATGCATATTTAATCATACACTACATTGATGTGGTTAGAGGCACTAAAGCACAAACATATCATGCTATGACTGCATTCCCAAGGAGGGCTGACGTCTTGCTTGTGCTATCAGCACAAACATCTTTTGCTACATTTGCATTCCCAAGGAGGGCTGATGTCTTGCTTGCGCTATCAGCAAATACATCTTGTGCTACAACTACATTCCCAAAGAGGGCTGACGTCTTGCTTGTGTTATCAGCATAAACATGTTGTGTTACAACTGCATTACCAAGGAGGGTTGACGTCTTGCTAGCGCTATCAGCACAAACTTCTTGTGATATATTGTTGTGCTTTCAGGACAAACTTCTTATGCTACAACTGCATTCCCAAGGAG
Organism: Acrobasis suavella; assembly: GCA_943193695.1. Lineage (NCBI taxonomy): Eukaryota > Metazoa > Arthropoda > Insecta > Lepidoptera > Pyralidae > Acrobasis > Acrobasis suavella. The sequence continues at coordinate 42,266,340 of OW971928.1, forward strand.
AGCTGACGTCTTGCTTGCGCTATCAGCACATACATCCTGTGCTACAACTGCATTCCCAAGGAGGGCTGACGTCTTGCTTGTGCTATTAGCACAAACATCTTGTGTTACAACTGCATTCCCAAGGAGGGTTGATATCTTGCTTGAGCTATTAGCACAAACTTCTTGTGCTACAACTGCATTCCCAAGGAGGGCTGACGTCTTGTTGTGCTTTCAGCACAAACTTCTTATGCTACAAATGCTTTCCCTAGGAGGGCTGATGTCTTTGTTTTGCTATCGGACATGTAATTAGTAATTACAAACTTTGCAATCAGTTTGTCAGTTTAAATTTTATTCAAAATCCGGGGCTGTGAAAAATATTAGTAATTATTAAATACTTAAATTTTTCAATTTTTTCAAATCTTTTTCAGGTGTGATACCCCAAGCAGTAGCAGACATATTCAATTTCATAGAGGTTCACGAAGACAAGTTCATATTTAGGGTGTCGGTGTCTTTCATGGAGCTGTACCAGGAGCAGTGCTATGATTTACTGTCGGGCAAGGAGAGGGCGCACAGCATTATTGAGATAAGGGAGGATATCAACAAAGGGGTTGTATTACCAGGTATTTTTTTTAACCAACTTCAAAAAAGGAAGAGGTTATTAATTCATCAGAATGTTGGATTTTTTTTATGTATGTTCCCCGATTACTCAAAGATGCCTGGACCGATTTGGAAAATTATGAAATGAAAGGGCATACTTGTCAGGTAGTCCCACAGAAATTTTATCAATATCGGTGATGTAGTTTGGGAATGAAGTCAGTTTTTAGTTTTTAAAAATTATCATCGGCATTCTTCCTCAGAGTATGACTTAACAAAGCTTACAAAAATGTGTCAATTTAGAATAGGCCTGCCTTAACCTATTATTACACTATTTCAAAATAACGCCGTAACTTACTTAAAAAAATTTATCTGTATTTAGGGTTTCATACCCAAAGTGTAAAAAAGGTCCCTATTACTAAGACTCCACTGTCTGTCTGTCTGTTCGTCCGTCTGTCTGTCCTACTGTCTGTCCTTCTGTCTGTGGTGACACACAGACAGGGTGTATCTCATGAACCGTAATAGCTAGACAGTTGAAATTTTCATAGATGATGTATTTCTGTTGCCGTTATAACAACAAATACTAAAAACAGAATAACATAAATATTTAAGTGGGGTTCCCATACAACAAACCTGACTTGTGTACATAATAATACGGAACCCTTCGTGTTCGAGTCTTACTCGCACTTGGCTGGTTATTTGCTAATATGTAATAGGATTTCAAACCATTTACCTGTTTCCAAAAAAGAACTTTTTTATTATGAGTATTCAGTATTTGAGTATTCAGTTATTATGAGTATCATAAAGAACTTTTTTTTATTGATTGAGTATGTGTTTGGAGTTAAAATGTTTTGGTGTCATAGATAGATATTAATTCCACATACTCATACTTAAGTCCTGTATCGGCGCGTATAGATACTTTGATTTTTAGTGCCTCTGTGATTTGCCGTTAATGTTGATGATTTTGGTGATAAATAAAATGCAGTGATCAGGTTGAAAGTTCGATGACGAGTATATTCGATTTTAAATTTTACATTGTCTGGGGTTAAGGTAGAGTAAGTTCTCTAAATATGGACTACCATATCGTCTTTGTTAATTAAAAATCAATATTTAAAAGCTTATGAGGATTTATTTACGTAAATCCAACAAGAAACTAATACAAGTTAACAAAATAGATTCAATTCTTAAAAATAACAACATTTCTAACAAATATTACAGTTTTTCTCAAAACCGGCACAATCACCTTTTTTCAATATGGGCGTTTTATATGGACCACCACGTTTCCAATATGGACCATGGGTACATATTATGGACAAATCGAATGATTAGAAAGTTTAAGTATTTGTCTATCACAAAAGTAACTGCTTAGTCCTAATCAGTCTTAAAAATCAAATCTTCCTACCTTTAGGCGGTCTTAATATCAATATTAACTTTGTTAATTATCAGTCTTTCAAAGATAAAATAATCATACAAACAAGTAAAGCAAAATTTTAAAACAGAAATTAAACTGTTAAACTAAACTGTTATAGATCTCTACATCAAAAATTAAAAAAGTTTAACTACCAAAACAAAAAATAAAGATATGATAAAAAAGAATTTAGTCTTCTCGGCAAAATTCACAAATGAATCGGCCACTGTCGACGCCAGCACATTCTTCATGGGCCCATCTCTCGCAAAAAGGACATTGTATCCATTTTTCTCCTTGCGTATCTTCGGAGAAGAAACCATTGCAATAAAAACATTTGCCATTATCTCTTTGGCGTCGGTCAGGACTCTCATCAGTCATATCATTAACTGAATAGTCGCTTTCTTCGGACGAAGTGGATTCTTTCCTCTTTTTTTTCAAAACCTTTGTTTTATTAGTTTTTTTTTTCGTTTCTTTCCATCGGTTTCAGTTTTTTCTTTGGTACAGATTTCTTTTTTTTTGAGGCACCCTTGTTTTTCTTACTTTCCTTTCCTTTCAACTCCTTCAGAGCACTCTTTTTATTCTTCAGCGCTTCCGCTTCATTCTTTCTTTTTAGTGAGGTCGTTAAATCAAGTTTATAAGGCGATGAAGTTAAAATTGTTGACTTAGTAGCTTTTCTCCCTCTGTTACTAGCTTTTTTGTGTAATCTTGGTATAGGACAAATTTGTTTCGGAGACAAATAAGCTGTGGATGTGGAAGGTCTAGCAAATACATCTTCATAAGATATTTCTGGTTCATTTGTATCTTGGGATTGTAATACAAGATCTAAATCTGTGGGTGAATGAGGAACCGGTATGAGATCTTTTTCCGGAGATGAATGGTTAATCAGTCTTTGATTATATTTGGAACAAGCTGCTAATGCTAATTCAGCCAAAGTTTCGACTTCGTTCACATTGGTTTGGGATTTATGAGTTAGTAGCGATGGAGATTCACATATAGTCCGATCTGAATCGTATTCTATATCTTCACAATTTTCGTGGATCAACTGATCTTCATGTGGATCCATAGATGTTGAATTATTATCAAAAAACTCGTGATCATCAAACACATTCCTGTCTACCGGGCAAATCCCAGTTACTCTGAAGCCATTTATGGCCAGTTCAGCACGTTGTGCTCGTACATAAGCGCGGCCAAATATTTCTGCAATGTCGTAATGAGTTGCACCTTCCTTTTTATTCCGTACAAATTGACGAGTTTCCTCTGTAAAGTATTTTTTCAGAGGTCCCATGAATGTTCGGTCGAGAGGTTGCATTTTGTGGCTTGAATGCGGAGGTAACGATAAAAGATGCACGTGATTATCTTGTGCCAAATCAATGAGCTCAATATTGCGAGTATGACTTGTATGTCCGTCCAAAATCAAATAAAACAGGAGAATCAGCAGATGGCTTAGCGAATTTTAAAAAGTGTTTGAACCACTTTGTAAAAAGATCTGTCTGAATCCAGCCTGATATTGATTGCACCATGTGGAGCCCCTTTCATCAAAAGTGGATGGTCCCGTTTGCGCGGAAAAATCATCATAGGTGGTACAAATGAACCACTTGCACTCATGCACATAATACAAGTAACAGTTGAACCTCTCTCTGCTGAGGTTAAAGCAGCTATCTGTTTTTTTCCCTTCTGTGCTAAGATTTCCGGCATTTTTGACGGGACCACTGATATACCAGTCTCATCGACGTTATATATTTGGCTCGCCGTAAAGTTGTATTTATCTATAGAGTTCTCTAATAATGTAAAAAATTCGTTTACATTATCTTTATTGAAGCCTTTAATTCTCGCAATGGAAGTGCCAGTAGGGCGGCGAAATGATAGTTTGGGGTGACGTTTTAAGAATAAACGCAGCCAAGTTTTACCAGCTGTTTGGTTTTCTTTAGAGAAATTATGGGTTAATTTATTCTTCTCGGCTAATTGATAAGCTAACATCATAATATCCCGCCTAGTCAATCCGAAACCAGATCGTTCCATCTGCAGCACATAATCAGCCAATTCTTCTTCTAATTCTAAAGGAAGTGTAGACTTTCGACCTAGTTTTATATTGACAACTTCTTGTACAGGTGTGTCCTTCTTCTGAGCTAACCTTATAAGCGTTGTTTTAGGCACTCCGAATGTTTTGGATGCTTTTAGAAATCCCATTGTTTTATCACGAATGGCCCGTATGTCCTGTGCCATGGAATCTTTATTCCATTGTTGTCTCTTTTGTATCGATGCCATATTCTAAAACAAAATTGTGCATTTTAAAATCGTAGGTAGTTTAACATGTTCATAATATGGACCAGTCCATATTTAGAACTTAGTACGTAGTCCATATTAAAAAATGTCACACTTTTAGGTTATGACGTTTGTATTTTTTATAATAAATAGCTAGAATAATCCGGTTTATCTCTAATCAACAGGGATATAATAATGTTTCTAGAATTAAAACTGTAAAAGCTTTATAGCGGAAAATACAATGGTAATAACCTAACAAAACTCACCGAAAAAATACATCCAGCTACACAAAAAATCCAAAATCGCCATCAGTGACACAACCGCACCTATAGTTCGCTGCGATCGAATGGAGGAGCGCGGCGGGGCAAGGAGCGTCGAACGTAACCAACTTCACTGCAATTGTAGTGACATCTAGCGAAAAACCACGGTAGTCCATATTGTATGAGTAGTCCATATTTAGATAAGTTACTCTATTGGGAACAAAATTGACCAATGGTATATACACATTAAGGAGTAGACCGAGCTTCATTGGTGGGCCACAGCTGACATTTCGTCACGTGATGAAGATGGGCGGATGGTTGCGAGGTTCTCCCGTCAGGGGGCTCCACAGCAGTAGGGTTGCCATTCGCGTAAACATGCCCGCGGCCTTGAAAGCATCAGCTTTTAAAAGGACTTTTCTGAGTCTTCATTCTCCACGAGAGGACAGATCTTTACATAGGGGCGTCTGATGATGCCCGTCTGGATGTCAGCAACGCGTATGGTCCTCTCCAGGTATGCTTTTGATGACTCGACCCAGTTGCCATTTTAAAGGTGGAAGATTAATGTCCTTCACGACGACAAGTGTATCCGGCCGCAACTCAGCTGTGTTCTCTCTCCATTTTATGCGCATCTGCAACTCGGAGATGTATTCTTTTGACCAGCGTACCCACTGCTGCTGCTGCCTACACTGCTCCACCCGTTGGTAACGATGGAGGCGATGCACTGGAGCATCCTGGATGTTTTCGGCATAAACAGGAGTGGTGAGAGGACGACCGATGAGGAAGTGTCCTGGACTGAGTGGCTGCAGGTCGTTTGGATCCGTGGATAGCGGTATCAGCGGACGGGAGTTGAGTGCTGCTTCTATCTGGCTGAGCACCGTGGTAAATTCCTCGAAAGTGAGATGAGCGTTGCCTATCACACGTCGCAAGTGATATTTGCACGATTTCACCCCAGCCTCCCATAAACCCCCAAAATGCGGACTTTGGGGTACTATGAATGAAAATTTTATAGACTGACTGGGAGCATATTCAGTAATATCAGAACTACATTGACAAAGAAACTGAGCAAAATCATTACGAAGACCTACAAAGTTACGACCGTTGTCCGAAAATATTTTGGACGGCTTACTTCTTCGCGATATGAAGCGCTTTAGAGCAAGTAGATAAGCGTCAGTAGTGAGGTCACTAACTAGCTCTAAATGGATTGCGCGCGTAGCAAAACAAATAAATAGACAAATGTAGCTCTTCACCAATTGAGCACCTCTGCCCTTACGGTTAAGAATGAAAACGGGGCCTGCGAAATCACACCCGACTCGAAAAAATGGAAAACTAGATACTTCTCCATTTTTTCGAGTCGGGTTACACGTTCCTTAGGCAGATTACCCATAAATGGGTTTAGCGTTTTTTCTCTAAGGCGCGTACACGGCGTACAGGTAACGCATTGATGACACACCTTACGAGCCAAGTTTCTGCCTGACACAGGCCACCAATTTTCGCGTATACGATAAAGGAGTGCCTGTGGGCCTGAGTGCAGTGATTGGATGTGCTCATATCTAAATAACAAAATAGGAAAGTGGTGTTTACTACACAAGAGTACAGGGTGTTTTTTGCCGTAGTCAAACTCGGGAGAATTCCTTATTCTACCACCCACGCGTATTACATGGTTATCATCCATAAATAAACTCAAACTGGCGAGCTTATGTTTTGGTTTGAGACCCTTTCCGTGCCGCAGTAAATTGTAGGTATCTTTAAATGATTCTCGTTGTGATAACTTAGCGAGCGTGCTACCTGCGTTCCTGAGCTCATCGACAGTGATCGCGCCCGACAGCTTACTTGTTTTGTTGCGCGTAGTATGAATAAAACGAAGTAAATAAGCTGTAGAACGTAACATGCGATTGTATTGTGAAAATCTATGAAATGGAAATAATGTCTCCGTGTCATTATTATTAATTTTTACTATTAATGAATTAAATGAATTTGATTTTAGCTCAGGTAGCTCGGACGAAGAAATATTATGATTATTATGGATAAAATTATTAAGAAATTCTGCTTCGCGTAAAAAGTCGGGTCCGTTCCACCATAAACTTGATGAAGAAAGGTCTTCCACGTAAAAATCGTCGCGAACAAGCCTTTGCACTTTGAGGTCAGAGCATTCGGCTGCTAGCTGCTTTAGGCATCTAACGCTAAGATAAGCTGAGGAAGCTTGACCGTAGGTTACAGTGTTCAGGCGATAAAACTGGAGAGGCTGAGATGGATCCTCACGCCAGATGATGAGCTGGAGGTCGCGTTGAGAAGGTGTGACTAATACCTGCCTATACATTTTTTCGCAGTCCGAAATAGCGGTGTACCTAAACTGCCTAAAGCGTAGCAGTATGGCGAATAAATCACCTTGTATAGGGGGTCCTACCATCTCAAGGTCGTTCAAAGACTTAGAACTACTTGTTTTTGCACTCGCGTCGAACACAACACGTAGTTTTGTTGTAGTACTATGTTCGCGAAACACTCCATGGTGTGGAGTAAAATAATGAATATGTGAAGGTTTACTTACTTGAGTCATGTGACCCAGCTCGACATATTCTCGCATGAAATCAATATATAATTTTTTATAACTATCAGGCGCGCGTGATAACCTGCTTTCTAACGCAAAGAATCGACGTTCTGCCTGGGGAAGTGATTCGCCCAAAACCTCAGGTGATTCTTTAAGAGGAATTCGAACAATAAATCTGCCTTCACTATTGAGAATAGTAGTGGTAGCAAATAAATGCTCGCATGCCCGCTCTTCATCTGTAAGCGTATCAAGGGGTTTAGTTAGCTCTTCGAGCTCCCAGAACTTGCGTAATTGTAGGTCAATAGACTGAGAAAAGTTACACTGAACCTGCCCATTTTTGCGCGTATTGTGATGGATGGGTCCGGAAATAATCCAGCCTAGTTTGGTATTTTGAAGGAACGGACCGTTTGGTAAGCGCATCTTGCCATCGACTAATAAGTCCCAAAACTTATCAGCACCTATCAAAATATCAATTTTTTGGCAACCTAAAAAATCTGAATTTGCCAACTGTACATGGTCAGGAATCCTGAACTGCGCACTTTGTTCATATATAGCTGGTAAAGTAGAAGTGATTTCTGGCAGAACGTAACACTTAATGCGCATCAAGTAGGTACTTAGGCGCGATTTAATACTGATATCACAAGTTTGCGTCGACTGCGATACTGAATTACCTACTCCTCGTATTTCATTAGTGGACTGTATTAATTGAATGTCTAAAAGTTTACAAAGTGATTGCGTAATGAAACAGCTTTGGCTACCACTGTCGAGTAAAGCGCATACCGTATGATATTTATTGTATTTATCTCGGATCTCGACAAGTGCAGTAGACAAAAGGACTGGTACACTTCCGCACTGTGTACTTGTGTGAGTGTTCGTATGGATATTGCTTACTGGATTGTCAACTTTTTTATGAACGATTTGTGATTGAACCAGAGTGGGGCATTGCGACGGTGCATCTTCCGAGGCCGCCTGCAGTCGGTCAGTATGAATCGCGTGGGAACTTGCGTTACAAATGGAAGTGTTATGCGTGTTAGGATGAATCAGTGTGTTGTGCTTTAGGTTGCATTGCCTGCACGGACCAAACCTACAGTCATTAACGTCATGCCCGGAACGCAAGCAATTCTCACACAACTTGTGATCGTTTACGAATTTAATTTTGGATTGTAAATCCGAGTTTAAAAATTGTGTGCACGAATAAATTGGATGCTTACCCTTGCACATCAAGCAAGCTTTGTGTGAGAATCGCTCGGAGGACTGAGTCTTATTTGAAGAAACGTTGCACTGCGAAAAGTGAGATTTAGTGTGTGTGTTTGACTTTTTTTTATTAAAATTGCTCTGAATATCCTTGCCGTGTGAAAGTGCTAACGTTTCTAACAAATCAGCCCTGTCCCTTAGAAATTGCAACAACTGATCGACCTTCAACTTGACCTTCACGTCGGAGTTAGACAACAATGTGCCTTTATACTGTTCCCACTCGAGTTCAGTAGTTTTATCTAACTTAGTGACTACAATGTATATGAGAAGCGTATCCCAATGTTCCGTAGGCTCACCTAGGGTTTTTAAACAGCGTAGGTTATTGATAATAGTGTCAATGAGTTTGCGCAAAAGTGAAGGTGACTCTTTAGTCAGTGCTTGTATAGAAAACAGTGCTTTGACGTGACTTTGCACCAATAACCTAGCGTTATCATACCTATTTAATAAAAGTTCCCATGCAACCGCGTAGTTGGCAAAAGAAAGTTCGATCCCACTTATGACCAATTCGGCACTGCCCGTTAGCGATGATTTTAAATAGTGGAACTTTTGAATGTCGCTAATTTCAGTAGAATTGTCCACCAGTGAAATGAATGTATCCCTGTAGGACAACCAAGATTCCAATGACGAGCCATCATACGACTTTAACGAAATGGTCGGTAATTTTACTGATGACTGTTTGCTAGAACAAGTGCCGTGATTGCATGATTTGGGTCCGTTAGTAACCTCACTTTCATTGAGAATAGATTCAGCTCGGGCTAGTGTACTATAGTAGCTATCCTCAAACTGCTGACGTTGATCTAATTGATCTTCAATATAACTATCAGAAATATTCTCTTCAATATTAGATTGAATGTTATCGAATTCAGAGAACAAACGATCCGCGCCTTTTATGCGTAATTTTAAATCTATTTTTGATTGAGAATCTGGGGTCGTAGCACTAACGGTTTCTAGGTAATTTGAAAATTTGGTAAGCCTTCCCTTTATGATACCCCGTTTTTTAATCAGATCACAAATGATTTGCTCAGTTTTTTCATCAGAAGAATATCTAAAAGGGGACCTATCACGAGATTTAGTAACATTATCAGTATCAGACATTAAGGGCATTTTGGCGGGTTGTGAGAAGATGAGGTACTTACGTGCGAATATCGTATGCTGGTCAGGACAGCTTGTGCTAGCAGCGGCACACGGCTGTAACACACCCTGGGTAATAAGCAACACTCACCACACTCACTGGAATCCACTGGGCACTTCGGAGATATGGAGATCCGTAGGTGCTGGTTTCGGATTTGGGGATGAAGGACCAAGCTATGTATCGGCGCGTATAGATACTTTGATTTTTAGTGCCTCTGTGATTTGCCGTTAATGTTGATGATTTTGGTGATAAATAAAATGCAGTGATCAGGTTGAAAGTTCGATGACGAGTATATTCGATTTTAAATTTTACATTGTCTGGGGTTAAGGTATTGGGAACAAAATTGACCAATGGTATATACACATTAAGGAGTAGACCGAGCTTCATTGGTGGGCCACAGCTGACATTTCGTCACGTGATGAAGATGGGCGGATGGTTGCGAGGTTCTTCCGTCAGGGGGCTCCACAGCAGTGGTTGTGAGGTTCTCCCGTCAGGGGGCTCCACAGCAGTAGGGTTGCCATTCGCGTAAACAGTCCATTACCTTGCAAAATTCACTATCACATTGTATAATACTGATTTATTATACAGGTATAACTGAGTTGCCAGTGACATCGACCAGAGAAACGATGTTGGTGTTGGAGAGGGGGTCTATCGGCCGAGTGACAGGGTCCACAGCCATGAACCAGGCCTCCAGCCGCAGTCATGCGGTGTTCACCATTATCATAGCAAAAGAGAGCAAAACTGATAAGTAAGTATATCTTCATATTTTAGTTTGTGACTGAAGAGACTTAGTTATCATCATCATTTAATTTTTAATGGTTTTACTAATAAGATGCTATAAATCCAAAATATCGAATATTATTTTTGAAACATAAAATTACAGCCTAGAACTAAACTATTACCAAACCTGCGAAAACTGGTACTTATCTCTAATCGTACTTATAATAACTGTTTTAATAATCAAAATTGTTTTATTATTGAAGTTTTTTTCCTCACTAATGTGCTGGAAAAAGTAGAATGGCACACATGTGTATTGTTCATCACAAGTCTCGGCTTCATAAAAACACGCACGGGCTTCGCCCGCTTGTGTGTCAATCCGCCTCGACTGTAACGAACAACTTACCACACTTTTATCATAAAATTCATAAACTACTATTAACCACCATGTCTCGGCGATGACGGTGTTTGGACGCACTCTGCCCTAAATTAATTGGCATTCTCTATTGGCAATTTCATTTTGTGGAATGCTAGCTTCATATTTACAACATTATTTTCAACAAAGTTCGAATCATGTAAATTTTCTGAAAATAAAACAATTGGAGATCAAATTTTTACAATTTTTAACAGTTCGTTCGTTTAAATAGTTAACAGACTTTTGGCGCGTTAAAAAGGCGGTGCCGGCTCTTTCGAAGACGCCGCCTTTGTACCGCGCCGATAGTCTGCGAATCATTTCAGTTAATCAACTATAATTTTTATTGTCCATAGGAACATAGCAACAACCTCAAAATTCCATCTAGTAGACTTGGCTGGCTCCGAACGCATAAAGAAGACAAAAGCCAGTGGAGAGCGGCTCAAAGAGGGTGTGAAGATCAACCAAGGTCTTCTAGCTCTCGGCAACGTCATCTCGGCCCTTGGTGATGGCACCAACAGAAGTTTTATCAGCTACAGAGATAGCAAGCTGACGAGGCTATTGCAAGGTATGTATCCATATAAGCAGGAATGGGGAAGAATGTTTATTTTCGTTTTATATTTTATTTTTAACCTCCGACAAAAAAGAGGGGTGTTAAAAGTTTGACACTAACATCTGACTGTCTGTCTGTCTGTCGCATCGTAGCGCTCCAAAAGATGGACCGATTTCAATGCGGAATTTTTTAAGTGAAAGCAATTTCCCTTGCGGTGGTTCTTAGCCATGTTTGATCATAATCGGTTCAGTTGTTTTAAAGTTATTAGATGTTATCGCTTGAAAGCTGATGTTTGTAATTTACCTGGAAAATAATAGATGGCGCTACCTACTGATTAGAAAATTATGCAGTTCCGTTATCACTAGATGGTGTCGGGGGTTTCTTAATTTGTCTGCAAATCAACTTGTATATGTATATTCAGGGTATGGCATGATACAAATCACGCGTAGGGAATGAAATTTATAATAAAGCTTGCTGATGCCCGTGGTGTTGCCTGCGTTTTTTTTTGACAATCTCACGAGAACCTTACATTTTCTCGGGATAAAAAGTATCCTATGTGCTAATCCAAATAATAAGCTATCTACATGTCATATTTCATTCCAATTCGTTCAGCCGTTTTGGCGTGAAAGCGGAACCATGCAAACTTTTGCATTTATAACAATAATTAGGATCATAAGATTGTGTAATATATAACCAACCAAGTGCGAGTCGGACGCGCGCACGAAGCGTTCCGTACCATTATCTATAAAAAATCACGTTTGTTGTATGGGAGCTTGACTTAAATATTTATTTTATTCTTTAGTATTTGTTGTTATAGCGACACCATAATATATCATCTGAAAATTTCAACTATCATGGTTCATGAGATACAGCCTGGTGACAGACAGACCGACAGCAAAGTCTATAATAGGGTCCCGTATTTTCCCTTTTGGTACATATTCTATAGTGAAAAGGCGCTAACAATTTTGCTTTTGTTATCCACAGACAGTCTCGGCGGCAACTCGCTCACTCTGATGGTGGCGTGCGTGAGTCCCGCCGACTACAACCTCGACGAGACGGTGTCCACGCTGCGGTACGCGGATCGCGCGCGACACATTCGCAACAAACCTATCATCAACCAGGATGCTAAGGCTGCAGAGATCGTTAGGTAATCATATACGGACATACATACATATTCACCATTTCAGCCGCAGAACGTCCACTGCTGGACATAGGCCTCTCCCAAGGATTTCCAAAATGACCGATCAAGAGCGGCCTGCATCCAGCGCTTTCCAGCGGGTAAGTAGAATATCGACTATCGACCTTGGTCAGGTCGTCTGACCACCTTGTGGGTGGGTTTCTTACGCTTCGCTTGCCAGCATGCGGTCGCCATTCGATATCATCACGCCTGTTTCCCACAGGAGAAGGCAGAGACTGTTAGACCTTTTGGTAAACAATTTAATAAATTAGTATGACAATTACTTGACGCACCACAACTTTGCTCAATGTTACTGAAATGTTCAATTTGTATGCCATACAAGAAGCATGTGGACTGAGTGAAAAATAAATTATTTTATTTAGTTCATCTACTAGATTATCCAAAAATAAAGGACCCATATTTTTTCGTTAAGCAAAGTAGTAAAGATTTACAGAGATACACGCTTCTAGCGATACGCTTCGAAGTTTCAGAGTAGGGGTGATTTACGTCACTTTTGGTTAAAAATCGTACCTAATCGTGACGTCACGCGAAACAAATGCGCTGTATCTTCGTCGTTATTTGTCAATCAGACAAAAGAAAAAATACGTCTACCATACTTTTGAAAAACTATCTAATGAGCCAAAAAACAAATTCTTTGTCCACATCCATATTTATTTATTTCAGGTTAAACAACTTAGTAAACGAACTCAGGCTACAACTCATCGGAAAGCTGCCAACAGCTTCGGAACAAAACTACGAACAGCTACAAGAAGATTTAGAAAGAGAAAAGGCTAGATATGCAGAGTTGCTCAAAAAACACAAGCAAGTCACCGAACACCTCAGCAACATGTTGATAGAAAACACGAATTTATGCGAAAAAGCACTTTTGGCAGAAGCAGCAAAGGACAAAATCGAACGTAAGCTAAATGAGCTGACGGAACAATGTAATCAGACTATTGAGAACCTAAATAGAACTGAAGCTGTTGACGCCGAAGCTCAAAAGACGTCAGTCATGGATTACTTGAAGGAAATAAAGACTAGACTGGAAGACTTACAGTCTGTCAACTTGAAGACGAATGAAGAGTTGATTGATCACGAGATTAAGTTGTCATTCGTGAAGGAAGAGGTTAATGATAATGATGACGATGTGATGCTGAGTGAGGATCAAGCGGTATTGGAGGAGGAAAAGAGGGCTATGGGCCAAGTGGCACTGAACCAAGAACTTCAAGAGCTCAACCGAGCGATGGCCATCAAAGCCTCCATCGTTCAAGAAATACTGGCCAATAATAAGGACATGTTGGAGAGCTATCACAACCTCAGAGAGAACGAAGAAAAGATCGCACAGTTGGAGAAGGAAAAAGACCAGCTTTTGCAGCAGTTAAAACAGACTAAGTTATCTAGGGTAGGGATTTTCAAGTTATTTAAAGGCTATTTAAACCTAAATAGCTTATTGCCTTGTGACAGCCGGGATCTATCAGCACGTCAAAGCATATGATGTGCTTCTAAATATGCAGGAGCTTAAGATATTTAGGCTACTTGTGGTGACCAATCCGATATAATATTATAGGTCAACAAATGGCACCGTCTGTTCGACAGTATTTGTCGAACAACTACATTACCCTCGGCTTCATTGTGACATTGACAGTTGTGCCGATTAGGTAGTTCCTTCGGGTCTGATCGGCACTAAATTTGCTTACACATTACATACAAGAAATCTTCATTTCAATAAGCCGACCGGCATAATTCGGCGGTTTGAGTCCAACCGGAGTGATTATGAGGGCCAGTCGAGCGGTTTGTGATTCTCAAACATTCATCTACATAGCGTTGCTGCACTGTTTAATGCCGGCCCGAAACAGTAAATAAATAAAATAAATATATACGGACAAATCACACAGATTGAGCTAGCCCCAAAATAAGTTCAAGACTTGTGTTATATATTTTATAAAAATACATATAAACGTCCAAGACCAAGGCCAATCATAAAAAGATCATTTTCCATCTTGACCTGACTGGGGATCGAACCCGGGACCTCCGGTGTGACCCTGGCATGAATACCACTAGGCCACAGGTCGTCAATAAATGTGTAGCAACCCTTACTATTTCTTTTAGAGCAAAGGCCCGTCCCACGAGGAGCGTCGCACCAAGGTATCGTCTCTGGAAGCCGAGATATCGGACCTGAAGAAGAAGTGTCAGCAGCAAGCCAACATCATCAAGATGAAGGAGAAGAACGAAGCCAAGATAGCAGCTCTGAATGCTGAGCTGCAAGCTATGAAAGCCACCAAGGTAGGTACTTGTCTTTTTTTTAAAATGTTATATTTAAACAATATGCAAACCGCTAAAAGCATTGTCTACCTTTGGGTTACACGGAAAATTTAGTTGTGAATGGCAAGATAAATATATCTATTTATATTTGTTAAGGTAATTTAAAGTATGATTTTTGTCTAATAAATCTTACTTGAAATACAGTTTTCAAAATCATTATCTCTCAACGATCCATAGCTAGGCATTATTATTATTATTTTATGTTGGTACGCTTTTCAGCCACGGGTCCATGGGGACCCGGTCCTTTGAGGCGTTAATGGGGCCAAAGACAACTTGAAGAGGCCTTTTAGTACCTTTTTATCTAAAATGTGAGATGGCTGCATCTATGGAGGTCTATCCCTTAATGTAACATTGAGATGCACTAACGGACAGTCCTCCACAGCTGCCGAACTATTGCCAGGGAGGGATTTACTTGGTTTGGGCTTTATGGATGGGATGTTAGTGGACCGGATAACTGGGTTATGGAGTGAGATACGGACATCTACCTAAAAATCTCTCACAACAATTTTAGCTTGGTAGATGGTGACTCGCTGCTCGTTGGCTACACTGCCTATGGGCACCCTAACTAGCTACGAACTGCGGCCAGGGCGAAACACAATGTGAGCAGCTGAGGGTGGCGAGAGGTGCGGCTCCGGTTTCACCATCAAGGGGCTTACACCCGAGAGCGGGTTTCCCCGTTATTACGCCATTACGTGCAATACACTTCCACCCTGGAGCGTATGTTCTGCTCTTGCGACTCCACTCTGGCCAGTCAGTTAAGGCAAGACATAGGCGGGGGGTGTGTAACAGGGTGTATGTGTGTGTGTAAGCGCATGTGTGTATGGTCCCCCTGGAGGTAGCGCCACTCACTATCAGCTCGCCACAAGCTGCCCTGCGTTTTATTATTATTCACTTTATTTATTTTAAATATTCTTAGATTAGATTTTTTTAAACAATATCTATAAAAAGTAAAATATAAAAAAATCTACAAAATATACACACTTTATAAAAAAACCTAATGTAGCTGCCCACTGGCAGCGGGGCTTTAAGGCCCAAGCTACCGGCGGTTAGGGCCGCAGATAGAGAAACCTCCTGACAATGCGTGCCGTGTCCAGGAGTATTGCCTTCTGTATCTGACCCTTGATCCAGCCATCTAGCGAGAGAGTATTGAGGTATTGATCAAGACTCTTCGCTATAAGACCGTTCGCCGATACGACTATCGGGACAACGATCGTTGAATCTACATTCCACATGGCAGTCACCTCGTGGGCCAAGTCAAGGTACTTACTAAGCTTGTCCTTCTCGGCCTTCACGAGGTTCTCGTCATGCGGGATGGTGATGTCAACAAGCACTGTCTGGCGCATCAATCGATCTGTCAGCACGATATCAGGCTTAGTGGCAACAATAGTCCTATCCGTGATGACAGATCGATCCCAATAGAGCGTGGCACGACCATTTACGAGAACCGGCATCGGTGTGTACTTATAGTACGGTACCTCAGATTCTACAAGTCCGTATCGAAGAGCAAGCTGCTGGTGAATAATTCTGGCTACGAGGTTATGTCTGTGCAAGTATTCACCGTTAGCCAGATGAGAACAACCAGAGATTATATGCCTGATAGACTCCCCGGGAAGTCGACATGCACGACAGACGTCAACCGTACCGTCCCTCAGGATATATCTCCGATAGTTGTTCGTCATCATGACTTCGTCTGCAATTGCACAGGCAAAACCTTCAGTTTCCCCGAAGAGGTCACCGAAACGTAGCCAGTTCACCGACGCGAGCTGATCCACATCGGATCCTGTTAAGGCCCGATAGAATCGCCCGTGGAGTTCCTTGCTCTTCCATACGTTCATGCGATCCTCGGTACTTAACACCGTTGGTTTGCGCCAGTTCTCATTTGTCAAGGAGAGCGGCGTGAGGCCCTTGTCTACTGCCACAAGATCACGATGCAACCCACACTCATTGTTAAGGAAATACTCCCTAAAGCTGCACACCTCGCGGTTGTGGAGTCTTGGCATTTAAGAAGCCTCGACCTCCACGCTTCCGCGGAATGTACAGTCTCATAACAGATGAGCGTGGGTGTAGCATACGATATGTAGTGAGCAGTAGGCGGACCCTTCTATCCAGAGCATCCAGCTCAGTCTGAGTCCACCTTAGTATGCCAAAGGAGTATATGAGTAGGGGCATCACCCAGGCATTGAAGGCACGCGTCTTATTTCCTCCCGACAAAAGACTTTTAAGTACTTTTGTCAGTCGGCTAAAGAAGCGCTCCTTCACCGTCTGTTTTATGTCCCCATCCATAATACCCAAAGACTGTGACATACCAAGGTATTTGTAGGTATCCGACTCCGAGAGAGTCTTGTCTCAGAAAGCTGTAAATTTGTAGAATTTACAACCTTCCCCCGCTGTACATGCATAACCGCACACTTATCTACACCAAACTCCATCTTGATGGCACTACTAAAAACTTCTGTAATTTTTAGTAGTTTCACCAAGTCAGCACGTTTTTGTGTAAATAGCTTTAGGTCATCCATGTACAGTTGGTGAGAAATAACTTCACCCTCTCTTCTGAGCCGGTAGCCCAGTTCTGAGTCCTTTAGCAAAGTGCTAAGAGGATTTAGGGCTAGACAGAACCATAACGGACTTAAACAGTCACCCTGGAAAATGCCTCGCTCAATCTTTCAATAGTCTGACGGATCTGAGTGACTATTTCCACATCCCGGTTGACAAAGGACTGTGATCCACTGCCTCATACAAGTGCTCAGAAAGGATCTTAAAGTTGTATCAACTTTGTACAACTCCAATATCCTTTCCAGCCATAAATGAGGCACCGAATCATAGGCCTTCTTATAATCAATCCAAGCAGTAGAAAGAGCCGCCCTATTCCGTCGAACTTGTTGGCTAATGGTCATGTCGATGAGGAGGAGCTCTTTAGTACCACGAGACCCAACCCTACATCCATTTTGAGTTGGGGCCAAAATTTTATTCGCAACAATGTGCTTATTAATTTTGTTCCCAAAATGGATGTAAGTAGCTTGTATAATGTAGGCAAGCACGTGATGGGTCTGTAGTTTTTCGGATCCATGGTACTACCTGACTTATAGAGCAGGAAGGTTATACCCGTTGTAAGAAACGTGGGAAGTGAACCAAGCTCTAGGGCGTGTTGAAATTGCTCCGCCAAGTGTTCGTGTGAGTTTCGAAACCATTTTATCTAAAAGTTGTGCAATCCATCCGGCCCAGGAGATTTCCAGTTATGTGCCGTACGAATTGCACAACTTACGTCATCGGGGCTGATAGTGACAGCCCCCATGGCTTCGATATCCTCACACTCACGCCCAACGACACTAATTAAATCGCCCTCCGTGTGTTCAACCGGCACTGACCAGATGCTACGCCAGAAATTAATCACAGCTGTGGCATCCGGTGATTGCCCGTCGGACACACGTTGGTCAGTTCCCTCCCATTTCCGGTATACCTTCTTTTGATCACTTTGGAAGAGGCGATTCTGCTGGAATCGATCCACACGCTCCCTGTAACGACGAATACGACTCGCCCACGTATAGACTTTCTGCTTCAAAAAGTCAATGCGCTCCGTGACACAAGACAAATAATCACGGGGTCTGATTCCAGTCCCCGCAAATGCTTGATTCACGAAGCGCATGACTAGGGGGCGGTTGTTGCCCCCTCTGAAACAGATTAGCTTTGCAATGAGAGTCCTGAATGTGTTGATACATCGCTCAATTCGCATTTGCCATGCGGGTACACCACCGGCGGCCCGAGGTGCACGGTCAACTTCAGGGAATTTGACTCGTGCAACCCGACACGCCGCGATGGCCCCGCAGTAGAAAATTGAGTTAGTATCAACAAGGTCTTCGCTAGTCTCTAAGTACGAGACTAGCAAATCATCTAGGGCTCCCATTAACGCCAGATTGCGTCTATTCGTAGGCAGGCGCGGTAATCGCGGTCTTAGGTTAGATGCGGATCGATATAGTGTAATCGCCTCATCCAAAGTCCTCCTCAATTGCTCATGGGCCTGGGTACTTACGCTAATGTTCCAGGCGTAACCGATCAAGCACAGAGTCATCCAGTCGTTTGGAACGCTGGATAACCCGTACTTGATCCGATAATCGTTGGGCAGAGACGGTGATAGATGGTTCAAGCGCCTGAAACAGAGACAACATCCGACCACGATACGCATTCATGTTAGTTTCTCCCTCTGTGGCCCCATAATAGGCGCGCATGCAGTTCTCATTATTTTGTTGAGACCATCGCATGCGACGCACGACACCACCGGTAGCGGGAGCCGCGCGCGGAGCAGATGGCCCCGCAGACCCCAAGCGTGCCGGCAGCGGTGGTCGTCCCCGTTGCGCAGGTGGTCGTGGCGGCGGGGCCGACGGCCCACGGTCGTCGTCGCCCGACTCGCTGGTGTCGGGCGCTGTTGCGAACTCATTGCCCGACGAAGATGGCGAGTAGCTAGACGACGACACAGGCGGGGGTGTTGGGCGTGCGTTTTCAGTCTCCGCTAATCTCGATTTTTGTCTTGTAATCATAATATGTTAAATAATATAATCATCCCACGTTTGACACACTTCATTCCGATAAGTCAGTTGATATTGTATATTTTCCTTCTTATTGCAATGATGAAGATTTTTTATATCCAACAATATTTAGACTTTAATTGTAATAAAAAAATTAAATTATTTAAAAAACAAACGTGGAAAAAGAAATATTATTATAAAATGATTGACATGAACGTGTGAAAGTGACAGCGGTTTATTATTTATTATTATTAATATTGATTGTAGAACACACTAGCAGCTTATTAAGCTGATGCGTGTGCGTCTTAATGTTTGGAGATCTTGTGCTTATCTAGTCTGTTTTTAAAGCTGTTTACTGAAGGTGCAGTCACAACATTCTCTGGTAGCTTGTTCCAGTCTGTAACCATTCGATTGGAGAGAAAGTTATGAAATGGTTTCCTTTTTGATTTCATATGGCACAATTTTAGCAGATCTCCTTTCAAGTATTTGTTGTTAGAAAATGTAAATATGTCTTGTAGATTAGGTACATCATAAGCCTACTTTTATCTGCCTCATTGGACTATCCCAAGCCTTAGCGATCCAGGGATTCCTTATTTATAGTTTTGCTGACTTATTTATAGGAAACATTGATTACTTTCTCCTCTGCGTGAGAAAAATCGTTTTACAATGCGTATAACGAAATCTGAATTATATTTTATTTCTTGCTACTTTTATTAAGGTTTGGTATAAAATGGCAGTTTGACCCGAATCTAGTGCTTGTATAAATTTTACTAGCGTTACTCTTTTTTTTAGAACCAATACTTTCTCATCGCTGGCACTTCCAACCATGTCTTTATAAAACTGTTATTATATTAGTATTAGTAGTAAATTATAAGAAGAAAGAGTTCTTTCTTCTTATAATTTAAGAGTTTGTTCTTGACGGTAAAGTTTAGTGTGGAGATGCCTGCATTTCTATTTACCATCCTATTTATGTCCTGGTGGGATTTTACTCCTAACTTTTCTTGGTCGGAAAAACTTCATCCATTTTTACTCTTTATCAGGTGAAAATAATAAAAAAAATGCGTGAAGAAAGCGAGAAGTTCCGCAAATGGAAGGCCGACAACGAGCGAGCGATGCTGCGTCTGCGCAACGAGGACCGCAAGCGAGCGACCGCAATGGCCAAGATGGAATCTCTGCATGCAAAGCAGCAAAATGTATTGAAACGCAAGATGGAGGAGGCGGTGACTGTCAACAAGAGATTGAAGGTGAGTTTGGATGGAGTGTTGGAATGTTTTTACTTAATGGAAGGCAGACAACGAGGATCACATGGCGAAGATGGTGTCCCAGTATGTTAAACAGCAGAACATGCTCAAACGCAAGATGGAGGAGGCAGTGGCTGTCAACAAGAGATCGAAGGTGAGTTTGGCTGGAGTGTTGGAATGTTTTTACTTAATGGAAGGCAGACAACGAGGATCACATGGCAGCAAAACATGCTCAAACGCAAGATGGAGGAGGTGGTGGCTGTCAACAAGAGATTGAAGGTGAGTTTGGAATGGAGAGTAAGCACGAAAGACTGACAACGAGCAAGCGATGCTGCGGCTGCGCAACGAGGACGGCAAGCGAGCCACCGCCATGGCCAAGATGGAGTCTCTGCATGCAAAGCAGCAGAACATGTTGAAACGCAAGATGGAGGAGGCGGTGGCTGTCAACAATAAGAGATTGAAGGTGAGCTCTAATGGAGTGTAAGATCTTTAAAAAAAAAATGTAAGACGGACTACGAGTGCGCGATGCTACGGCTACGCAACGAGGACCGCAAACGAGTAACTGCCATGGCCAAGATGGAGTCTGCATGCAAAGCAGCAGAACATTTTGAAACGTAAGATGGAGGAGGCGGTGGCTGTCAACAAGAGATTGAAGGTGAGTTTGGATGGAGTGTTGGAACTTTATTGCTAAATGGAAGGTAGACAACGAGGGCCACATGGCCAAGATGAAGTCCCTGTATGCGATGCAGCAGAACGTGCTGAAACGCAAGATGAAGGAGGCGGTGGCTGTCAACCAGAGATTGAAGGTAAGTGCTGGAACTTTTTTATTAAAATTGCAAAGCAGACATCGAGGGTCACATGGCCAAGATAGAGTCCCTGTGTGGGAAGCAGCAGAACGTATTGAAACGCAAGATGGAGGAGGTGGTGGCTGTCAACAAGAGACTGAAGGTGAGTTCGGATGGTGTGTTGGTACGGCAGCCAGCGACGATTGCAAGCGAGCTACGGCTATGGCCAAGCTGAAGTCCCTGCATGCGAAGCAGCAGATATGCTTAAACACAAGATGGAGGATGCGGTGGCTGTCAACAAGACATGCATTCAGCCTAAATGTTTGCCTAAGTCACCATTTGTCTACTTCGCATTCATTCTTTTTTAGTTCTCAAGTAATCTAAACTTTGTATCTGACTTCAACAGGAAGCATTAGAAAGACAGAAGAACACAGCCATGAAACGCAATGCAAAGGGCAGCGTCAAAGCAGGCGCAGTGCAACAGTACATCGAGCAGGAGCTAGAAGTACATTTGAGCATAGTTGAGGCGGAGAAGTCGCTGGAAGAACTGATGGAGTACAGGTATGGTATCGTCAATGTATTGGGTGGGTCTCCACTAATGGCGACTTAGGGTTGAATCTCATTTGTCAGCACGGAGCAGCGATTTTCTGTGCTGCTATCGTTTTCTGTCGCTCAAAACCGGCCGCACCGGCCGTGCGATAGCATGATATAGCATTTTGCGTTCTCCCTCGCTCTGGCAAATGATAATGAAATTAGATCCAACCCTTATCTCGAGCGACATTTAGAATTCAAGTAACGAAGTATAGTACATTACTGCAGAGGCCGGGAAGTTAGGGAATCCCGGACGAGTAGTTTTCAAGGCCAATACATGATGACAATAATTACGAGTCCGGTAATCCTCTTCCCGCCGAGGGATGTATAGTGCTTTTCTCAATAAATGTGAGGAAATAATAAAAGACGTGATACTGGAAACATAAGTATAATTAATAAAGCAATTAATTAATGTTAAATGTAATGTGTCAACGCCACTGGTAGCGCCATTTATTGAGGAGTAGCAGCCGGGCGATCGACGATCAATAATCGATGTACTTAACCCCCTCCACTCTCTCTCTCTAGATCCTTCTACACACGCAAGCACGTCTCGAATATAATCGTTTTCATATCATGTATTTGTAAATTTAAATAAATAAAATATTTTTAAACCGTAATAATAAAGGAAGAATCATTGAAGACCCCCAATACTGCACATAATCTGATCCTGCAGCCGGATGACGAAGAGGATTCTTCGGTTGAGAGAAGAACACGTCGATGCGAATTACCTATACGTCGTGAGCCTCCAAGTCAAGCTTCTACGCGTGAACCACATAACCAGCAGTTAACGGTCAGGTCTTCCTTCCCGTATATCCTTCCTCTCCAAATCGAATTGTGTTAAAACTAAATTCCAGGATCGTGTTAGTGACGTGTCTGGTTGCCGTTCCAGTCCCGCGAAACCGTGAGTACTTTACACTTTCTTTCTCGTAGCCCTTCGAAATGACTGGTGATAACTTATTAGCAAAGCCTTCATCTCGATCAGTTTCTCCGCAGAGAATGTCCGTTTCTGATCTCAAGAAACAAAGAGGTACTTTGCGAAGTAGATTGACTCAATTTCAGAAATATCTAAATTCATTTAAAAATAATAGCCCCTCTAAATTAAATATTATACAAATAAAGTTTAGAATGCAAGCGGCAAAAGATATTTTTCAAAATTTTAATATAATTCAAAGTGACATTGAACTTCAGTCTAGTGAGTCGGATCAGACGTCTAACTACGAGTATGTCGAGTCATTTGAATCTTTATATTTTACTGCTTTGGCTACGGCTGAAAGTTTAGTCGAAAGTGATGAGACTGGGGACAGTTCTAAATCAAAATCTAGTTCTTGTGGCTCTGACAAACAACGCGCATCTCTTCGTCTTCCAGAATTGAAACTTATAGTTTTTGATGGTCAGTACGACAACTGGTTAGAGTATAAGAATTCGTATTTTACTATGATTCATAAACGTACAGATCTCGACGCGATTCAAAAGTTTCATTATTTGCGTTCCTCGCTCAGTGGCAGCGCGTTGCAGGTTATAAGTGCGTTAGAATTTACCGCGGCTAACTACCTCCACGCATGGGAGTTACTTGAAAGTAGATATCATAATACGAGACTTCTCATTCATAATCATATCAAATCATTATTTTCGATCCCAGCTATTAAACAGGAATCTGCCGTACAAATTAGAAAACTTATTGATACCATATTACGTAACATTCGTGCCTTGAAGACGTTAGAGGAGCCTGTAGAAACATGGGACACCTTGTTAATTTATTTGATTGCCTCTAAACTCGATCTAGCTACCGAGCGTGATTGGGAAAAACATAAAGGCACTCTTGTGTCGGATTCAAAAATTGAAATTGGAAGATTTGCTAGGGTTCCTTAGGAAAAAAGCCGATATGTTGGACATGATTAGTGCAAATCATAATAAATTGCAAATTAAATCAGCATGAAATGATTAGGTTGTTAATAGTAACAGTAAAACACCAACACATAGTTTTGTCTCAACTAATAGCGGCTCTAAACCTAAGTCAAATAGTAATAATAAACGTTTTAACTGTCCTTCTTGTAACGGTAACCACGCCCTTTATATGTGTTATAATTTTCTAAATTTATCTGTTCAAGATCGTTCCCTATTTGTCGATAAAAATAATTTGTGTCGTAACTGTTTACGATCGGGACATGTACTTGCAGATTGTACGTTTGGTCCTTGCAAGCAATGCCAGGGCAAATATAATAGTTTACTCCATTTATCTAGTTCTGCAAACAATAACAGCAATCGTGAATGCAAGTCCGATTCTCCCCGTGCCACCCCTTCGCCGACCGCAGCGCTTCACTCGTTATCAGTAGGTAGTGATCCCTTCCACTCAGAGACAGTGGCATGCGCAAGCGGCGACGAAGCAAGCGGCGACGAAGGCATTGGCGCGATGGATCATGTACCTATGCAATCTGTTTTGTTATGCACTGCGTTAGTGGACGTGATCGATAATAATAATCGAGTGCACACAGCCCGAGCGCTGTTAGATTCTGGTAATCAACACAGTTTTATTACGGAGAAATTAAGAAAACGTATTAATGCGCCTCTTATACAGTCCACTATTCGAATTACGGGTGTCACACAATCGGTGACGCACTCAAATCACTCATGCGAATTAACTTTTAAATCGAAAACATGCGAATTTTCTGCAAATGTTCGATGCATTGTCCTGCAGCGCATAACAAACAGTTTGCCCACCACTTGCATTGACAATGCACTTATACGTATACCTACTAATATTCAACTGGCTGATCCGAGCTTTTGCGTTCCTTCAGAGGTTGATTTATTAATTGGTGCAGACTTGTTTTGGGATTTGTTACACGAAAATAGGTTTCGGCTAGCGAATGGTCCCTACTTACAAAACTCTAAGTTAGGTTGGCTTATCTCTGGACCTATAAACAACAAAAATCTTCCCACTAAACAAGTCCAGTGTAATTTATCTCAAGCTCTCAATGAGCAACTTATGCGATTTTGGGAAATCGAAGAGGTACCTCCGTCAGGTACTCCTCTCACTAACGACGAACGTTTGTGTAAGGAACTATTGATTAAAACGACTAAGCGATTGTCTGGTGGTAGGTTCTCAGTTCGTATCCCGCTCAAAGAATCAGCTGACGTGTTAGGCGATTCTTATACTTTAGCCAAAAATAGATTTTTGTCTTTGGAACGCAGGTTAGAGCGTAATCCCGATTATAAACAAATGTATGTTGAGTTTATGCGTGAATACGAGGCTTTAGGTCATATGAAGCGTATAGATAGTCCGCCAAAGCCTAACTTTTTTCTACCACACCACGGTGTATTTAGAGAGAGTAGTTCTACTACTAAATTACGTGTAGTTTTTAACGGTAGTGCTGTGACGACATCAAATAAATCTTTAAATTGTATACAATTGCCTGGTCCAGCACTACAGAATGATATATTTTCTATTCTTTTAAGATTTCGGCAATACAAGTATGTGGCATGTGCTGATGTTTGTAAAATGTTTAGGCAGGTCATGGTTCAGCAAGACCAAAGGTCATTGCAATTGATTGTATGGCGTGAAAAACCTACAGATCCTCTGCAAATATATCAGCTGACCTGTGTAACCTACGGTACAGCATCAGCCCCGTATCTCAGTATGCGCTGTATACGCCAGCTAGCTTTAGAGTGCACGGATCATGTCATAGCTCGCGTTATCACCGAAGATTTCTTCGTAGACAATTTGATAACCGGCGATGATGATTACCAAACCTTGCTTGATACTTGTGAGAAGACACAACTGGTCTTACAGTCTGGATGCTTCCCACTTCGTAAATGGACATTCAATTCTGATGTCACGCGTTGTGCTTCTACCAAAACTTTTGAGGGCGAGCATACTCAAAATAAAACTTTAGGCATAGGTTGGAATAGCGATACTGATGAGCTGCATTTTAGAACGAAAATAGATTTTAATTTAGATGCATGTACATTGCATAAGCGAAAGATGTTATCTATTATTGCACAAATTTATGACCCATTAGGTCTTTTGTCTGGAGGAAGGGGCGCTAGTGTGCTCATGTAAACATTAGCTCTGTGGTTATTTAAATCTTGTAATTACTAAACATCACGAAAGCCTACAAGTTGTGCAAATTTAGATGCCATAAGCCATAATAGTTCTTCAGAAGCGTTATCAGAGTGTGGATCCTCCAGTTGATGCAGTATATCATTGAAATTTCATCAGGACCGTTACTTATTTTCAAGCGAGTTATGGAGGACATTTAGCATAAAATACTACCTAAGAAGAAAAAACAGTACAGATATCAAGCTCACATAGACGACAGTACCATCTAGCGAAGAAGGTTAAAACTATTACGTTCTCAGAATTAACACTGCCTGGTGGCGAGTAGCAGAACTGGTAATAATTTCAATCAATAAACACGACTCAGATTAGAACCTTTTAGCAAGTTTTGCAGAACAGTCTGACCTGTTAAATACTTTTTTCTCCGTTTCCGGCTTAGTGTGTACCGATAGAGGCCACCACTTGTAGTAAAAAATGGAGGCTATCATGGGTATTTTAAAACAGATACAAGAGGAGATGAGAATTGAGAAGTCAGAGGCAAGACATTAGAGATATGGAAGAGAGAATAAAACAAGATATAAATAAAAACACAGACGAAAAGTTTAATAGAATAGAAGAAAAAACAAAACAAATAGAAAAAAAGTTAGATCAACAACAAACAACAATAGATTATTTAGAAAAAGAAATAAGAAAGAAAAACATTGTTTTCTTCGGTGTAAGTGAAACTGAGCACGGATATGAAGAGTTGCAAAATGCTATTCTGGATATCAGTAGAAAACATATGAAGGTACAGTTGCAGAAGGAAGAAATTGAAGCAGTGAGAAGATTGGGAAAGAAAAATGGAAAAATTAGACCCATAGTAGTAACCCTGACCACTTTAGGAAAGAAAATTGAGATCTTAAAAAACAAGAAACTTTTACAAAATTCCGCAATGTACATTAAGGAAGATTTTCCACCTAAGGTGCTACAAAGGAGAAAAGAACTTCAAGAGGAGCTGGCAAAAGCGAGAGAATCCGGTGAAAAAGTGATTCTTCGCTACGACAAAATTATCAAGTTTGGAGAACGCAGACCTGCTAGCCGATATACTGCAGAGATAAGATCAAACCAAAGATTCATGACGGAGTCACCCAAGAACAGAGTAGAAAATACGGAAAAACCTTAAAGCAGAGTTCAACCTAACTCTAAGAAAAACAAGGGAGACATAACTACCTATATGCGTCGGACTCAGGCTTCCGACAACTTTTCTACGTCGTCATCGACATCACCTTCTGCAAATCGTCAAAAATACTCCTAAGAGGTAGAAGCCCCCTCCACCTACAAAGCCCTCCAATTCGGCTGGTCACCGCGGAGGAGTCCGACCAAAACCTCCCAAAGGACCTTTGGGAGAGGCCTACGCCGTAAAGGCGACTACTTCCTACAAAATAAGAATAACCAATGCGAATAAATCTAATTAAATTAATTTATTTCAGTGTAATTAAATTAATTGATTGATAAATATAAATTAATTTAATTTTAAGTAAATTGAATTGGTTTTTAATTGAATTTAAATTAATTGAATTAAATTGATATGATTAATTGATTAATATAATGAAAAAAGCTCAAAAGATACTAAAAAAAAACACAATTTCATCTAATAAAAATGTATTGTATTATTTAATAGGAAAAAAGAAATTATATTAATTATTATTATTTTGTTATGTAAAAAGGGGAGTAGAATAAATGGCTATTTTATTTTATTTTATTTAGGTCTTTTGTCTCCCTCAATTATAATCGCAAAAATATTGTTACAAAGATTGTAGTTAGACAAACTAGGTTGGGATGACATTGTCCCTCAGGATGTTGCAGATGCCTGGAATAACTTTATCGGTACCCTGAGGTACTTAGGCGATTTAAAAATTCCACGTCATGCTTTATCTGAAAATAGGGAATACAGAGAACTACATATCTTTTGCGATTCATCTTCGAAAGCCTATGGCGCTTGTGCATATATACGTACCTATAGTAATGAGTCACCAGTCGTCACTGTTAAATTACTTTGCTCGAAAACGAAATTAGCTTCAATTTCTCCAACTCTGTCTATACCTAGACTAGAACTTTCGGCTACGTATATAGGTACTAAGCTTTATAAAAAGATTGTAGAATCATTACGTCTAACTTTTACTAAAACATACTTCTGGACAGACTCGACCATTGTCTTAGGTTGGCTCCGAATGTCTCCACATCTACTAAAAACCTTCGTGCAAACTCGTGTATCAAAAATAAAAAGTACCACGAAGGACTTTGAATGGTTACATGTACCTACTAAAGATAATCCGGCAGATTTGTTGTCCAGAGGTGTTTATTTAAATTCATTAATTCATAGTAACTGGATGGTGGAACGGACCATTATTCCTTCAATCTCGTGATTATAATAGTTAAGATTACAAACAATACGACGATAAAATTGAATTAAATTCTTTGCCCGAATTAAAACCTCCTTCTAAAGTTAGTTTTGTTTGCGCTCCAGCTGAGAATGACGTATTTGACTTTCAGAAGTACTCGTCGTACTCTAAACTTATACGCATAGGTGCGTATGTATTGCGATTTATAAGTAACATGTGTCACAAATGAATTTTCAAAATTTTTATTCGATAATTCAGATAAAATTAAGAATGTTGTCGTAAATGATGGGCTAAAATTTTCATTTATCCCATTTTATTCACCTAATTTCGGAGGCTTATGGGAAAGAAGTGTAAAGTCCTGTAAATATTACCTTAAACGCATTGTGGGTAACGCAAGGTTAACTTATGAAGAATTTAGCACGGTTTTGACACAAATCGAAGCTGTCCTCAATTCCAGACCTATGTCCCCCCTTTCCTCAGATCTAAACGATTTCTCTCCCCTTACACCTGGTCATTTCCATATAGGCCGGCCGTTGACTTCGCCTGCGAGCGCCGACGATGGCTCAGACGTGACAAATGTGAAGATGACTTCTCTCAACCGCTACGAACGCATTACGACAGTAAAGTAATGCATGAACCAAGAATTACAAACTTCGTGTCTTCTTTTTACTACAATAATGTCAAATTTCTGAGCATGTTTGAGAAAAAGACTTATACTTTATTATACCTACGGCAGATTTTGATGTCTATACAGATCTCAAAAACCGCTGCTTCTAGCTTTGTGAATAGGACCCCTCTGGCCCCGGCCGCTTCGCGGTAAAATGCCGGGTTGGGCACCATTTGTACGCTTTTATTTAGTAGTTTCAATTTTTCAATCCCATTGTATGAGCTTAGATAAAATATTGAATGAAACTGCACGTAACTCTGAATTTACACTTGTGTGACACGATTAAAAACCTCACCTACAGCTTGGTTTTAAAACACACATTCGTGTATAATACCCCTCATTATGCAACATTATGAGGTGACTGCCTACGTGGTCCAGAGTTTAATGCGTTCGCCTTGTGATCCGGAGGTCGTGGGTTCGAATCCCACTGGGAAGCGTACATTGTGAAAAGTTGTTTCCAGTCTGGTTAAGATTTTACAGACTTGAATCGCCTGATTATTCGAAAAGAAAGATAATTCCATGTTTCGGAAGGCACGTATAAACATTGGGTCTCGAACGCCATCTAGCGTTTGCTCATCAAAACTATCCAAGGATTGGTTCTGGTCTACCCTTTGGCTTGCGGAGGTCAGACCAGACGGCAGTCGCTAGTCGCAGTCGGCAGTGTAGAAACCAGTAACCTCGTCAAATCTCCTTGGTTAAGTAGCGGATCCCGGGCTCTGAAGCGTTACCGCTGAGGATGCAACCGGGAATACGCTCGGATGACGCTGATTACGGTTAATTGTGCAACAGTTTCATAAACTACTATTAAACGTCAGTCAAATTATTTCTTATCCGCAGAGCATGGATAACGGAACAGATCGAGAACCTTCGCAACTGCACCGACGACGAGTTTAACCGCAAGAAGATCGCAGAGTTGGAAGACGACTTGGCGTTGCGGAAGGCACAGATATCGGACCTGCAACAGAAGATCCTCACAGCTGATCAAGGTTTGGCATTTTGACTCACTACCTACTGATCGTTAATTGACTTAGCTCTTATTACTTAATAATTACTATGTCTCCATCGCCCCAATTTTTTTTTGGGAATAAGTTCATTGAATTCAATCCCCCGAAAAAAAATACAGACAATTTTTTTAATACTTTTTTATTATATTATGTACAGATTAACGTTTCTGGTATAAATACCGCACATAGAAATAGTGTTCTTTTAATGCGGCTCGCTGTAGAAAGAAATTGTAACATAAAGAAAATACGTTACGAACTTCAAACTTTTTTTAAGAAAAAGGTGAGGAACTACGTTCCGGACGGAATTTAAAACTACCCGCGACTTCATATCTTTTTTGCCATTTGGTACACAAAGGGTAAAAACAGGACCCTACTACTAAGACTTCGCTGTCCGTCTGTCTGTCTATCTGTCCGCCAGTCTGTCACCAGGCTGTATCTCATGAACCGTGATAGCTAGACTGTTGAAATTTTCACAGATGATGTATTTCTATCTATAACAATAAAAACAGAATAAAATAACCATTTAGGTCGAGCTCCCATACATCCAACGTGATTTTTATAGATAATACGGAACCCTTCCTTCGTGCGTGACTCCGACTCGCACTTGGCCGTTTTTTATATTTCATGTTCAATTGACAGAAAACAAATCGTGCACGCAATGGGACAACATCCAATCGATGTTAGAAGCGAAAGTCGCTCTGAAATGCCTGTTCGACTTGCTGGTCGATACCAAGCGGGAATTACAGAACCAGAGCGAGAAGGGTTATCAGGCCAGATACGAGGAGGTCAAGGAGGCACATGACAGGTGAGAAAGGGCGTGAACTGCGTCAAGCGGGACCATGCGATGTTGTTTAGTCTTCTCTGTCTTGATCTCTACGTGCGAAAAAGATAGCAGAAAATATCGCGTGATGCCGCGCCTCTGTCTGTCGCTTGTCGCAATTTACGCTCTGAGTTACTCCTTCGTCTTTCTCGCCTATTCCCTATTAACAACTCCCTCCCCCCTAAGTGTCCCATTATAATATGTCATGTAATGTAAACGAGTCTTACATATATTTTTTATCTTAGCGCGTTCCCAGTTCCATTTTCAGCTGTTCAGCTCCGGAGCTCGGTGTGCGTTGTCCTACTTTTTTTTCTCCAAATTAAATTTGAATGACCAATGGATGCCAATGACCTTGCAAAGTGGAGATGTATATGGTGTCCCCGCACCTCGCCCCCGTTCTCGGGTGCGTTTCATGTAGAGCTTTCAAGCTATCGATTGTTTTAATCGAAAAATTCCATACTATCGATAGTATCAATAGCTGTTTTTCAATACTATCGATAACCAACAATACTATAAGTAGTGTTGACCTTTGACGACGATTAAACCATCGATATAGTACTGATAGTATTGCTTTTCATAATACATAAACTATCGATCAATGAAAAGTAATACTATCAAAGTCAAAATCATTTATTTATCTTTGGATATTTGTATCACTTGATAATTGTTATTTTTTACTTTGATTTCATAAAAGGTAGTGTTGACGTCAGATCATTTCTTAAACTAGGAAATAAACTCTTAACGAGTTGTAAACTACTTAGAAGTTCCCGTCCCCGTAGATGCAGCGTCAGTATGTTGTACTATGCGTCTTTTCTATACAAATTGAGGTACTTGCATACAATCCGGGGAGCGGAGCAGTGTGAATCGCCCAATTTATGGATTCAGGAAAATATTTAACATTCTCGAAAATATTTAATAAAATAAGTACCTACCTAATGTATATATTTTTCACAGGTTGATAATGGAATATGAGAATAGCAAGACTGAGTTTGAGAGGCAGTTGGCGAATGTTAAGATGCAGAGTGACCAAAAGGTAAGCTTTATAATGATACATGCATTCCCGGCTCTAGTAGTGCCAAAGGACAAATTTCAATAGTACGAGTCAGATTGAACCGTCATCATAGTATGACGGTCGTCAACCAAAGTCAGATGCCTTTAGGCAGCTTCATAAACCTGACACCAGTGCTGGTCACTGACACGACAAAAAACATTTAGCATTCTGTTTTTTTTTCTCCCAGACCTACATAGTAGAGACGTTTTAAAAACTATAATAAAGGTAGAATAAGTATCCAATATAATTTTGTAGAAACTAGTCAATGAGGGTTCTCAGAAACATGGGACACACCGCTCTAAAAAGAAGAGAGGAAACACCAGTGAAAGGGGGGGGGGGGGTTTAGCCCCTTCCACTAAAAAGATATAGAAGGTCTTTTAAAATAATAGTTACAATAAACTGTCAACTGATATTTCAATGAGACAAGTCGATTGGACCTGACGTCACTGTGCTGCCATCTGGTGTCCCATTCCAAACTCTCATTGGTTTTATTATTGACGTCACTGTGCTGCCATCTGGTGTCCCATTCCAAACTCTCATTGGTTTTGTTATTGACGTCACTGTACTGCCATCTAGTGGCCCATTCCAATCTCTCATTGGTTTTATTATTGACGTCACTGGGCTACCATTTGCTGTCCCATTCCAAGCTCATTGGTTTTATTGTTTGTTGTTGCAGCTGACGGAGCTAGTGGCGCTGCAACGCCGTTTGGTTCGCGGCGACAAGAGCGAAAAGTGTAAGCACCTGCAGAACGTGCTGCAGGACCAACAGGAGAAGCTGAAACAGGTCGAGGAGGAAAATGTACGTGCGTCACACTGTGAAATGTATTAAACGGTTTGCTCACTCGTCCGCGTTTGTGTGGTAGAGTAGACTGTAGCTAGTCTGTTTAGGCAAAAGATCTCTATGGAAAAGACTGAAGTAAATACCAGCAAAATTTAAAGGCCACACGATTAGAGCGTGCACATTACGTCGTCGCGGCAGCAGTGCCGTTGCGACACCGCCGCGTGCATTGGTTTTGTTTGCATTCACTCTTAGAGCGTTTTCACACGGGTCAGTAAAGGTCGAAATAAAATAATGGCCTCGCCGTATTGCAAAAAAAATCGAAACTAAATTTAACATGGCACCGCCTATAACACTGATTAAGGGTTAGGCTACATCTGTCAGCACGAAACAGCACTTTTTTATGCTGCTATCAATGTCAATTAGAACCGTCATTTGCTACTTTGTTAGAGCGAGAGAGGGCGATTCCGCGGCGTTCCTTCGCTCTTTCGCTCAAGCGAATGACGGTTTTGAGCGATAGAAAAAGATAGCAGCATGTTACGTGCTGACAACCGGTGGTGCCATCATTTCAGGCCTACTAAGTTAGTTGTTGACCAATTTTCTCTTTGTCAATTCAATTAATTTATTCAAAAATAACACGTACAATGGTGTCTGAAATTTGTACCTAAAAAAATTATATATAAGAAAATACAAAACAATAATACTAAGTCATTACAAATGTCAAAGGGGAAAGCAATCTATTTCGTGTATTACAAATTTTATTCATTTAAATTAAATTAAAATATGTCTATACAAATTGCATATTAAATATCTAAAAAGCCTTCAATTGTATAGCAACTCTTCTGTACAAATTGCATATTAAATATCTAAATGTTCTTCAATTGTATAGCAACACTTCCAACAGAAGATCACGCAACCTGGCCTTAAATAAATCTTGACTGCATATATGGTTTTCAGCTCCACGGGCAATCTATTGAAGAGCTTAGTTGCCTGATATCGCGAGCCATGCTTAACTAGCTCTGACCTAGGTTTGAGATCGTCAACAAAGTCTTTTCTCCTGGTGCTCTCCCGTGTTTGCCTTTCCAGATTGGTTTCAATAATTGGCATTTTTTTTGCAAATCATTAGAACAACCAGCTTATTCAAACTGGGAAAGGTTAGAATTTCATATTCGTTAAAGAACCTTACACACGATTCCCATTGTGGACTTATACAAATGGATACAAAACCCATTCGCGTGGGGCCGAAGCGGGGGCGGTACCACTCTCGCGGGGGCAGTGACGTAGTGCTCTCACACACAATACCGATGAAAACATCTACCGCCGCAGCGAAACAAATACTAATTAAATTTAACTCCCCTAAAAATAGATAAAATGGAGACCTAAATTATACGATTCGATTGTAGACTTCTACGAGTCATGTAAGTAAGTACATTAAAACTAGGCATGAAGGTTCTTGTTCTCTAGTTACCTAGAGACTTAAGTCGATAGACTACCCATTACGAACACCACAATATCACAGTCTAATATCTGATAGGGATGGGTATATCCCATTCGTCCCCAGTGGGAACCTCTCCACTGGGGACGAATGGGACAGACTTCCATTACAATTCCCATTTGTCCCCAGTGACGACGAATGGCAATTAAAGAAATATTTAATTAATAGAAAGTCAGGATATATTCTTGAACAAGAATTAAGAATGAATACTCCTCTTCGATGTAGGCCGCTCTAGATAGGTCATTTTGGAAATCCTTGGGATTGGCCTATGTCCAGCAGTGAGCATGCGGCTGAAACGATGATGATGACTCTACTCCAGCGTCTTCGTGTGTGGACTGCCTGCGATAAAATGACGATCTCATGCACTATCAACGTCAAACGGTCAATTTCTATCACTGAATGTGTTGCCTATTGACAAAGATTAAGATAAAAACAACTGGCCAAGTGCGAGTCTGACTCGCGCACGAAGGTTATCGTACCATTATCAATAAAAAATCACGTTTGTTGTATCGGAGCCCCAGTTAAATATTTATTTTATTCTGTTTTTAGTATTTGTTGTTATAGCGGCAACAGAAATAAATCATCTGTGAAAATTTCAACTATCACGGATCATGAGTACAGCCTGGTGATAGACAGACGGACCGCGGAGTCTTAGTAATAGGGCCCCGTTTTTACCCTTTGGGTACGGAACCCTATAAATAGCCATTTGACATTATCAATGACTGAGCGCGGCGTGACATTGTATCGTGGTGGAGTTGGCTCATCAGTATAGACTTATTTCTTGGTACAAGGAACTAATCGTTATGTTACTAGTTTGAACTAGTATTATAATGATTAGTTACAGTAGCACGTGACCGCAGGATTACTAAGGTGTTGCAGGAACTTTGATAGGAGAGTACATGGGACAAAAATGATCTTTTAGTTAAAACATGACCCTTATAGGGAGGTGTTTCTATTCTTTTTGTTATCACCTTACAAACACGCGTCGGATTGTTTACAACTTCGGACGCTTCGTTAGCTTATTTAATACTAAGCGGAATATACGAATGAAGCCTGGAGGAAAACTTATCTACTAAGAAATCATCAAATTTACATTCCATAAAAGAAAAAAAGAAAATCTTCTGGCTTCAATTATGTAAGGTCGACACAGCATCTTTGTGTTTTTCATCTTACGCCTGTCAATCTTCTGTATCTAATATTCTAATGTTTGAAAGCCGTAGTTTCTTGTGTTTTATCTGTGTCTGATGTAATTACTTTACCACTATCCCCATACCAATATTTATTTAACGACCTCCGTGGCGCATTGGTTATCACGTTGGTCCGTCACTCGGAGGTTCTAGGTTTGATGTCTGGATAAATTATCTATTTATTTATTTAAATTGTTTTTCCAGAAAAAGCTTATGGACGAGCTAGAGCAGCTTCGCTTAGCAGGCAACAAGGCGAAGAAGCGTAAGAATCCCGCAGTTGAAGCGGTGAAGAAGCAGGAGTACGTCGAGCCCACCGACGAGGAGGATGACGACGACGAGAACGCTGAGAAGGACCCCGCCTGGACGGCCACGCCGTTCTTCAAGCAGAAACAGGTTATTGACAGCTTTCAGTAACTAGAGCAGTTCCTGACAGCAAGGCGGAGGTAAGAATCCAGCAGAAGCGGTGAAGAATCAAAAGTACTACTGACGAGGTGGTCAACTACGCCGAGGACTGGAGGGTCACGCCGCTCCTTAAGCGGATACAGGTCACAACGATGACAGCATTCAGCAACGATCTACGACTAGAGCAATTTCTAACAGCAAGACGAAGAAGTAAGAATCCAGGAGAAGCGGTGAAGAATCAAGTGTACCACTGACGAGGTGGACGACGACGACGAGGACGCCGCAAAGGACTCCGACTGGAGGGCCTCGCTGCTGTTGAAGCGGATACAGGTGAGAGACAGTTTTCAGCAATGATCTACGAGCTTAGAGCAGCTCCTGACAGCAAGGCGAAGCAATAAGAACAAAGCGTAAGCGGTGAAAAATTAAAAGTAACCACCGACGAGGTGGTCGGCGACGACGAGGACACCGTAAAGTACCCAGACTGGCGCGGATACAGGTGAGAGACAGTTGTCTATAACGATATACGAGCTATTGCAGCTCCACTCGGCGGACAGTAAGAAGAATTCAGTGGAAGCGGTGAAAATGCGTGTGCCAAGCCTGTACGATCCGGGACCGTACAATAATGATATGATAATTTTAGATATGATATAAAATTGATTTGAATACCACGATGATTGATAATGATAAAAACGACTTGATTTCGAGGCTATTTTAATGGTACTAAAGTAAATTACAATTCAACGGCGGCCCATCGGCGCGCCTGTCAGCATTTCTGCTTCTAGGTCAATATGTACAGCGTAGCTCGTACATGCTTCGGGGCAACAGGGAGCAGGCAGACACATACATTAACAAATGATAAAGATAAATATCAAAAATAATTATACATTGATGTAATTGTAAAAAATATGATTCAAAATCTAAATAAAGTAAAATTATATCATCAACAAAATGAATATGTTAACGTTATGTAATAAAGTTAATATAAATTATTTAATATTCGAATTTGTTTGTATTGTTTAAACCAAAAAAAGGTTAACCCAATGAGTAGTAAGTTGAAAGTAAATAAAGTTCGAGTCTATTGATCGGCATTGTTCAAAGCACTAAATCTATTATGAAAAAGTGGGGACGTGTTTTTGTTTATAACTCGCGCACTTGCTGTTTTGGATCTTTCATTGACGCACTGATACAACACACTATCTCCAAGACTTGATGAACGGGCCCGGGGTGCAGACGCGGGTGGGCTGAGCGTTTCAGCCGTCACTGGCGGGCGCGCCGCCGCCGCTGAGGGGCTCGCCGTCACTCGCCAGCTACAGCGAGTCCGGCGTGATACGAAGACCACTCCGAATAACAGCATGACACCTACTATTGCATAGATCAACGCATAGTGGTGCACGTCGTGAGTTGAAATACTATCTGATAGTGCCGGAGGATGCTCTTTCAGGAATTTAATGTTTGCTCCAATTTCTGCTAGTGTCTGATGATCATATATTGAGGTATTCCACTCTAAGTTGTGTGAGTTGTGTGGAATGGTGATATTGATAATATGATTTATAGGTGCGACAACTGGTGTGTAAAGATCTGGTGTAATTTGTAACTCAGTCGTATGTTTATTCCGTGAGAAGATGGAGAAGGTATCAGTCTTCAACTCACAACCATTATCGGTGGTAACCAACCCAGTATGTGATAATACTTGCGCTGTAACTTGATCGTCACATATTGAATGCACTGGGCACTGGTCGCAACAAAAATAAATATAATTGTTGAAGGTGTTGCTTTCTAACCAGCTGTTTTCACATTTGCTGATAGTGGTTTCACATTCAGATCCTTTCATTTCGCACAAGTCTTGATCTGATTTAAGGTGATATATCGGATTTTTTATGTAGCATAAGTACGGTTCTAACATGAAACATGATTTAATGTCTCCTTCTGTCATAGTGATATACATATTTTTCCTTAAACTAATAGCGATGAAATCTGAAATAGGTTTCATCTTCATCATCTGATTGTTTTTTATTTCAGGGATTGATATAACCTTGAAGATTTCAAAGGAGTCGCGGCTGATAAGTGGTAGTGTTATTTCGAATATTAAATACGATTGTAACATTCGTACCTTGACTTGAAGCAATTTGTAGATTTTACTGAGATCAGTATATATGTTCTGTATTGGAAGGGAGACATCTGCTGCTAGATGACTTGCTATGGTACTCAATTCATTCTGCAACTGTTCTGGTCTGAAGAGGTGTGGGTTGAATCGACCGTGGTAGATGTCGATTGCGGTATCCAAGATGAAGCCCTGTATGGTCTTCAGATTTTCAAGTAGGTTGCTTGCTATGATTGATGCTAATGTGAATTCGTTTACCAAAGAATTTTTCTGATCTTGATTCTGTAATGAATTGATAGCTTGCTCGATATCATTGATGTGTTGATAGATTAGCTTTTGTTGCTTTATCATGGACTCTTCTGTTCGTTTTAGAAAGTTATATTCCGCCTCCACTACCGACGTTTGATTTTTCCAGAATGTCATGAGTTTTATCTGATTATTGCGTAAGAGCGAAATGTCTTTTTCGTACTTGTCTGCGAATCGCTGATCCAAAACTCCGAACAGACTATTAGCAACGTAGCCAACCCCGTCGATAAGGCCGCGTCGCTGTCTGGACGTCGTCTACGCCGCGTATTGCTGACCGAGCAACAAATGATTGTAGTATTCAAGTTCATTTGCCCCGTGATGTAACTGGAGTACAATTACATCGCAATGAACACTTGTTTTGATTGTTTTACAAGTTTGATTCAGCGATTGAGTATATTTGGCGCATTTATTCCTTCACAATAAGGTTGTATATTGTAATAAATTACAAGTTTCCATTCGTCTCGTATAGCTTGCATGTTTGCTAACTTATCGAAATAAAGACCTTGATTTTTTTTGAAGTTCATGATTTTTGAAGGTCGCTTCAGTGCTTGATAATATTGATATAAAAAATAGAAATGATTTGACCAAGGAAACGAAACTAAATGATTTACGTCTTTCTATCTTAGGTTTGTTTGATATGGCAGCATCTGATTGCTCAACCTTTTGAATTATATGTGATTTGTGTTTATTCCCTGCTTGATCTTCCAAAGCTTCAGCGTGTACTGGTAGAATCGATAGTTTGATAATGGGTCTCCTTATTACTCCGTTCTTTGTTTTTAAGGAAACGACACGGACTTTAACATCAGATCCTGGATATAATTCGATCACTCTTCCCATGGCCCACTTTCCAGGAGGTAAAATATTATCGTGAATTATAACTACAGCATTAAGTCTAATATTGCTGTGGCTTTGTTTCCATTTACTTCTGGCCATTAATTGAGTCAGACATTCTGTACGCCATCTTTTCCAAATATCTCTAAAGATTTGTTGTGATAGGTGCCATCTCGTCCTCATGTCCTTTTCTGTATCGAACAAAGTGAGTGCAGATCCTCCCGTCAGGAAATGAGAGTGTGTCAGGAAGTCCAAATCTTCGGGATCTTCGGATAAAGGACAAAGTGGTCGCGAATTTAAACATCCCTCAATTTGCGCTAGTACGGTGCTGAGCTCTTCATAGGTAAGTTTTTGCTCACCTATCACTCTCTTTAAGTGAAATTTGAAGCTTTTTACAGCGCTTTCCCAGAGGTCTCCCGCCGACGGCCAGGCTCCAGCATTGAAGCTCCATTTTATTTCCATTTCTGATATCTCCACTAGAAAATCGTTGCTAAATATTTTTTGCAGTTGTTGATATTCCATTTTTAATGTTCTATCTGCTCCAACGAAGTTACTACCATTGTCGCTAAATATTCGAGAAGGCTTTCCTCTTCGTGCGATCATTCTACGAAGGGCGGCGCTGAATGCTGATGTGGTAAGGTCTGATACCACTTCTAGATGAACAGCCTTTGTAGCCATACAAACAAATACAGCTACATAGCCTTTTGTGGATTTGACCCTTCGATCCTTGTTTATTTTCAAAAAGATATGGCCGCTATTATCGATTCCGACCTGAGAAAACGGACGAGTTTCATTAACCCTTGATTCGGGCAAGTCGGCATTATTTGAGCTTGTTTTAAGGGATTATGCTTTCTGCAAGTCACACAGCGAAATATTTGCTTTTTTGTAGTCCTATTCCCTCCGAGAATCCAATACTTTTGCCTGATAAGGGCGAGTGTGAGGCGGGCTCCACCATGAAAGGCAAGTTAATGAAAATGATCTATAATGAGCTCCGTCAGACGACTGTTGTTTGGCAAAATGATAGGATGCTGCATCTCATAACTGATCTGTGCATGCTTCAACCGTCCTCCAACTCGTAGGAGACCTTCGTTATCCAAAAATGGATTGAGGTTTTGTAACTTGCTTTTGTGACTAACTATCTGCTTTGCTTTTAATTATAAAAATAATAAAAATAAATAAATAAATATATAGGGACAAATTACACTGATTGAGCTAGCCCCAAAGTAAGTTCGAGACTTGTGTTATGGAATACTAACTCAACGATACTGTACGTGGGGCGCACTATAAGTTTCCGGAATGAATATGAAAAAATACTATTAAAGGTACAAAATTAATTTATTGTTTTTCAAAATAATCTCCCTTGGCGTCTATGCACTTTTTCATTCGATGAAACCAGTTTTGAAAACTTTTGTGCCACTCCTCTGTGGTGACCTCTGAAACGTGTTTTTCATACTCCTCGACAGCCTCTTCTGGTGATGAAAATCGTTGACCGCGTAATTGGTTCTTAATTTTTGGGAACAGAAAAAAGTCACAAGGTGCCAGGTCGGGACTGTATGCAGGATGACTCATGAGTTCTACATTTTTCGCCTTCAAAAAGTCGTTTGTCTGTCTGGCCGTGTGAGAACTAGCATTGTCATGGTGCAGGATGATACGGCGTTTTCGGTTATTTTTACGGAGTTCGTCAATAACTTCCGGCAAACAAATGGTCGTGTACCACTATTCACTGTACGACGATTCTCTAAAGCAACAAAAGCCACGTGTCCAGTTTTATTAAAAAAAGAAGCAATCATCCGCTTAGATGCACTTTTCACGCGCGCCACTTTGGTTGGTTTCGGCTCATCTTGAAAGACCCATACGCTCGATTGCTGCTTTGTTTTGGGATCGTAGCAATAAATCCATGTTTCGTCACCTGTAACTATGTCCCACACCAAATTTGACGCACCTTCGTTGAATCTGGTAAGCATGGCACTGCACCAAGTGACGTGGTCCGTTTTTTGAGCCTCGGTCAAGTTGTGTGGGATCCACCGCGAGCACAGCTTTCTCACACCCAAATGTTTGTGTAGGATTAATTGTATTTGACTCATGCCTATTTCTAAGGATGCGCGAATTTCATGGTAGGTCACATGCCTGTCTGTTTCAATCATACGGCGCACAGCATCGATGTTTTTGTTGGTCACAGCGGTGGACGGCCGACCATCGCGAGATTCGTCACTGAGATTGATACGACCACGCTTGAATTCTGCAAACCAGCTATAAACAGTTGTCTTGCATGGTGCTTCATTGCCAAAAGCTGTTTCAAGCCGAGCGATGCTCTGTTGAGCTGTCAAATTACACTTAAAATCGTAGAAAATCATACTACGAAAATTTTCCCGAGTTAAATCCATGTTGATGCAGACACACAATTTTTTAAATGGCGCCACAAGGTAAAAACAAAAGACAGTCAGATAAAAACAAACTGCATTCTACAGTCAAAGAGTTCTATTTTCAAATGTTGCAATAAATTTTTAAATATTGTTTATGTAAGTGGCCAGTTCCGGAAACTTATAGTGCGCCCTATGTATTTTATAAGAAATACATATTATATGTAGATAAACACCCAAGACCCAGGACAATTTGAAAAAGGCCATTTTCCTACTTGCCCCGACCGGGGATCGAACCCGGGACCTCTGGGTGGCGGACTAGCATGGTGACCACTACGCCACAGAGGTCGTCAAAATCAGCATTTTTTAGAAGAATTAAATCAAAATTGATTTAATTCTTCTAAAAAATGCTCATGTTGTGTATGATTGATGATTTTTGATTTTACCCTTCTTAATTCCGAGAGAGTAATATAACCTTCCTTATCTATCTTTTGCTTGCTTCTTAATAATTGCTTTTTTGTGTTGTAAATAAATCGGTAAACCCATGCTAGTATCCTAACGATTTTAGGAAATGTACTGTAATGTTTTAATAGTTCACTGATTACGCCATCGGCTTCATTTCCTCAGCGGTTTTGTAGGTGAATTGCTGGTTTTCTTCATGTTTGTAAGAGGGCAACCATATTGGTCCTTGCCACTACAAAGGATGATTCAAAAGTTGGGATGCTGTCAGACCCCGACTCGCGCAGTCAGCCGGGTTTTCTTCCGATTTTACGTAACGCCAACACTCTGATGGCATAACGTCACAGATTTGTTGTACTCTGTTTGAGACAAAGGTTTTCCACCTGCGGGGATCGCCGTGTAGCCAACCCAAAACAGCAGTGGAATCTACCCAACCGTATGTTTTAATTTTGTACTTTGGTAAACTTGACTTCACCTTTGCCATTAGTTTGATAACAAAAATGCTCCGCACAATTCTAATTTGGGCAGCGACAATTTTTGTCTAGTTGGTATCAGTCTTGATTTTCCAGCTACCAATATTATGCTTGTTTGATTTTGTTTTGATATCTTACAATATATCACACAGGCGTACGCTTTCATTGATGAGTCACTAAACCCGTGTAACTCGATATCGCTAATAGGTACGGAACTTCCGTACCTAACCAACGCGGTACTTTAAATTGATTTATGATATTTGAAATGTCGGCCTTTATTATGTTCTATTCTAATTGATTAATTTCAGGAATTTCGTCGTCCCATCCGAGGTTTAATGTTAAAATAGTTTGAAACATAATCTTTAGTTTAGTTGTAACGGGAGTGATCCAACCCAGCGGGTCAAACACCTTTGATATTTCCGATAGTAC
Source organism: Acrobasis suavella (assembly GCA_943193695.1). Lineage (NCBI taxonomy): Eukaryota > Metazoa > Arthropoda > Insecta > Lepidoptera > Pyralidae > Acrobasis > Acrobasis suavella. The sequence continues at coordinate 42,308,890 of OW971928.1, forward strand.
AGTCCGCCTTGTATTTCTTTTAGATGAATCGATTTTTAAGCTATATGATAACGTATCTTGATCGGGGTTCCAACGTAAACCTAGAGTTTTGGTTGCCTCGGCGTGTTTAAATTCTTTGTCGCCTTGTTTACTGTCAACATTTTCTCTTAACAGGTTGTTGTTATTTGAAGCCCACTTATGTAGTTTAAAACCTCCGGATTGCAATAAATCGATTAAATCATGTTGTAACTGTTTACAGGATATGATATCTCCTGTCCCATGCAAAAGATCATCCATATAAAAGGATTTCTGGATGGCATCTGCTGCTTCAGGATATTTCTCTCGTTCGTCAGCCGCTAATTGTCTCAATGTCATCATTGCTAAGAACGGTGCGGCTTTCGTGCCATAGGTGACTGTTGTAAGTTGATATTCTCGGATGGCTTGATTTGGATGATCTCGCCATATGATTTTCTGTAATTTATGATCTAATTCGTTAACCATGATTTGTCGAAACATTTTCTCGACGTCGACTGAAAAGGCGAACCGATACTGCCTTCAGCTTAGTATCAAGGACTGCAAGTCCTGTTGGAGGTTAGGACCCGTATACATGAGGTCATTAAGACTCAATCCTGATGATGTTCTCGCTGAAGCATTAAATACAACTCGTAATTTTGTAGTAGTAGAATCCTCGCGAATGACTCCGTGATGTGGTAAAAATGATTCCGGTTTCTGATTTTACAGTCAGCTGGTTTCATATGTCCTAATGACCTATATTCTTCCATGAATAATTTATATTGAGTAGATAATTTTTCGTTTTTCACAAGTCTTTTTTCCAGTTGTCCAAATTGTGCTATTGCTTTTGATTTTGAATCACCAAATTTTTTCTCAAATTCTGGTTTAAGAGGGATCCTGACCTTCTTCTTCTGATAATGATGATTCTAAAGAGATGTCCTCGACCTCCTAGAATTTTTTTGTACGACGTTGCATTGTAGGGTTTTTACACCACCGCTTAAAATCCACCCAAGGCGAGTTTGCTGTGCGATGGGGGATATATTTCGATCAAATCTGATTATTCCGTTTAACAATATGTTTGAATAGACCTCCGCCCCTAAAAGAAGGTCTATAGGGCGACTTCGATAAAACTCAGGATCGGCAAGTTGTATTTTTTCTAAGTTTGTCCACTGTGGTTTATGGAATGAAATGTTTGGTAGATTGCTTGTAACATGATAAAAATTCCGTGTCAAATGAGTATGAATTAACCATTGACATACATTTGATGTTAAGCTTCCCTTTGCAGTTGTTTTCTTTAACTCCTACCCCTGTTATTACACCCTTGAATTGCTGTCAGGTAAGTTTAACATCTGTGTAGCTTGCTCGGTGATGAGATTTGTCTGCGAACCTTGATCGAAGAGAGCTCTTAGAGCAGCGTAGCTTCCATCTGACATCTGCACCCAAATCAATGCTGTTGCTAATAGAATCTCAGGACAGTCTTCTTGCTGAGATACGAAACTGTTAGATGATCGTGGTTGTTGACCTGACTCGGGTGAATGACTTGGGCTTTTGTTCGATGTTGACGTTTGCATAAATGCATCGTGCAAAATAGAATTGTGACATCCATTGCACTCACGGCATCGGCTAGTAGAAAAACAAGCTTTACCGTAATGATCATAAAGGCAGCTTTCGCAAATCTTTAGTTTTTTTAATAAGTTGAAGTTTGTTTCTAGGTGACATATTAACGAACTGCGCGCAATTAAACAGTAAGTATGTGATCTTTTTTGCAGTTTGGGCATATTTTGATTGGCCTAGTAACCGACATATTTTTGTTACCGCCATATTGCGCCATTACTTTATTGCTGGAAAAAGATTGTTTTAAATGATTTGATTTATAATTTTGGTTCGATTCAGGATTTTGATATGATCCCGTTTGATGATGAGATGATTTATTATGATTAGATATGTTTTCTTGCTTACGTCTTGAAGCCTCCATGCTAGTAAACTTACTTACGAGGAAGTTTAGAAAATCTTTTAAACTGGGAAGTTCCCTAGGCTTCTTGAGAGATGATAAATATTCGTTGTGCGTGTCTGTGTTCAATTTTTGTGTCAAAATGTGAACTAATAATGGATCCTGTTAGATAACCAATCGATTGTCTATGCAACCACTAAAATTAAAAAAAAGGAAATGTCAATGTCAATAGGACACTTCGATTCTGCCTGTTTTATACGGCCACCGGGCACACGCGCTGTTAGCTGCGTTGCAATATGAATTTGAAAAGTAAATACTTAAAAGAAAAGAGAAGAAATCACTGTCTTCTGCTCTCCACACCAAGAAAGAAGGCAAGGCAGATTGGGGGCCCCCAGCGGATGCACATGCGGCAAGGAGTTAGTTATACAGGTTAGTGGTGGCCCACTTGTTTCTCTTTTGGGGATCAAATTTATTACAATTATCATCAATCTTTTATCAATAATTTCGTTCACACAACATAAAGTTCCTTCGAGCCGGATGTTTACTTAAATTCGGTCATATTTAAGCTTGATACAAGTTTTCAAAATAGATAATCATCACACACATGTTATTCAACTTGTAGGTAACCTAAAATTGCAACCAGATATTATTCAATAGTTCAATTTGGTGTAATATTGGAGTTTATGCTGTCAAATGCCTATTTTCAACATCTATTCTAATAAGGTGTGGCATGCATACATTTCTATCTACCTACATAGTTAAACATTTGTGAACAAAAAATTGTACAAACATTTAAGTATTCAATAATTCAATTTGTTTCAATATCTTATACTTGTGACAATAGCAACTCAGTTTGGTGACTCGGTCGGTATCCACTTAGTACATTTTGTTCAAATAAAAATGGCTCATTTGTCAGATATTCAAATGAAAATTAATACATTAATTAGTCCTAAAGAAAGATATTTTAGACGTGTCCAACAATATTATGATATAGCTAAGACGGTGGAAAAGGACGCTTCTGCGCTGGACAAATTAACTGTTCGAATTGGAGATCTTGAAACTACTCGCGAGTCATTTGAGAAAATTATTGATGAGATTTCATTTTTAGAATTAAAGAATGATCCAACTTACAAAATTAATAACCAGGAGATACATGCATTTGATGAGCTGTACTTTGAAATACAACGCATTTTTCAAAAAATCATTGGGTCAAAACCTTCGAACCTTAAAGAATCTAAAATTCAACGTGATGCTCGTCCCCGTCTACTGAAGATAGAATTGATCCATTTTGATGGTAGACTGGAAATTTTCTTAACGTTTAAAGATACCTTTACTAGTTTGATACATAAAAATGAAGCAATAGGCAACGTTGAAAAGTTTTATTACCTGCAGTCTGTGGTGACTGGGCATGTGCTTCAAATTGTGAAAAGTTTGCCGGTGTCAATTGATAATTATAGTATTGTATGGGCAAGCTTATGTGATAGATATGAGAATAAGAGTGCTATAGCTTCCCGTTATATGGATAAATTGTTTGCTTTTAAGCCGTTGTTTAATGAATCAGTGAGCGGATTAAATTCATTTTTTAGAAACCTTTCAAGAGTGTGTTCAAGCTTTAGAATTGTTGAAAATTGATGATTTAGCAGGATTTATTTTATGTTACATTGGACTGCGTAACTTAGACTCGGTTTCTAGACGTGAATTTGAACAAAAAATTGGTGCTAAAGAAATACCTGTTTTCAAAACATTAATTGAATTTGTTACCAATCAGACTCGTATGTTGGAGATGTAACAACAAGTAAAAGTACTTTATCCAGGGCTGTTATTGTCAGTAAATCTACTCCGTCAATTCAAAATAAAACTATTAATAAACCAAACATGAAAAATACTTATTCAAAAACGTGTTTGGCAAGTAATGCAACCACTGATAAAATTGAGTATGCAAAAAAGGGTTGTTTATACTGCAAAATACCATTTCATACAATCTATAAATGCTTTGAATACCTTGTGCTGAACCCAGCTCAGCGGCTTAGTAAAATAAAAGAATTACGTTTATGCGAGAACTGTCTCCGTCAAGGTCACGCGCCTAACGAATGTTTATCGAAGATCACATGTACGGTATGCAAAAACAAGCATCACAACACGCTACATGTAGATTCTAACATAATTTTTGTAAGTACAGATATTAATGATTCTTGCAGTGATAACTTGAATCAACATAAAGTATCGTTAACGTGTTCAACTGGTTCTACAGTTCTGTTAGGTACTGCGATTGTCCACGTGTTCGACGTTATGGGCAGATATCAGCCCGTGCGCGTGGTAATTTATAGTGCTTCTCAAACTAGTTTTTTGACTAACGATTGTGCACAGCGATTAGGACTTCCGCGTCAAAAGTGCAAAACCCAGCTTTTGGGATTGGGCGGAATGGTAGTTCGCGATCAAGAGATGGTGCTATGCAAAGTCAAACCAACCATGTCCAATAATCCAATTTTTAATGTTAAAGCTGTGATAATTCCACAAATATCCGGTGATATGCCGTCGATAAGTTTGTCGGAACAATTAAAATTTAGTGTTAGCTGACCCTACCTTTTATCACTCGAGTCGTATCGATATGTTACTTGGGTGTGACGTGTTTCAATTTATTTATGATGGTGGAAAATATCATCCGTCACACCAGGGATTACCGTTGGCTTTAAGCATTGTGTTTGGGTATGTCATTACCGGCCAGCTGACATTGAATAATGGTACTCAAGATGTATCGACCTGCATGTTTACTAGTGCGGCAAAGGTCGATGATTTGATTCAATCCTTTTGGGAAACCGAAAGTTTTTATGACGTACCCCAAAACCCGGATGACGTCCTCGTTGAACAAATGTTTGTCAGTGAACATAAACGAGATAATACGGGTCGATATATTGTGAGTTATCCGTTCAAACCTAATGCTGAATTGGGCGATTCAAAACAAATAGCGATAAAAAGATATCAAAATCTAGAACGTAAATTGTCGCGTTTTCCCGATCTAAGAAGAGATTATAAAAAGTTCATGGATGATTACGCTGCGCTTGGTCACATGGTTTATGTCGGTGACGTGTCGGATGTGGAGTCGAGGTATGTTCTTCCTCACCACTGTGTTCTCAAACCTGACAGTAGTAGCACGAAACTTCGTGTAGTATTTGACGCCTCCTGTTCTACCACAAATAATAAATCTTTAAATTCAATTTTATACACGGGTCCAAAATTACAAGCTGATCTCGTGGAACTGTTAATACGCTTTCGCGAAGTTTCTTGATGCGGTGATATTTCTAAAATGTATCGTTGTATATTGATAGATGAGTGTCAACGTAAATTTCAACACATATTGTGGCGCGATTCACCCAGCGAGCCTATAAAAGTGTATGAATTGTGCACTGTGACATACGGTGTAGTGAGTAGTCCGTTTTTAGCGATTCGTACTTTACAACAATTGGCCGTGGATGAAGGTGATCGCTTTCCAGACGCCGCCCGCGTATTGCGTGAAGGATTTTACGTTGATGACTTACTCTGGTCTGTTGATAGTGTGGACGAAGCACTAAAAATTCAACACCAATAAGTCGAATTACTTTAATTAGGCGGATTTGAATTGCGCAAGTGGTCGAGTAATAGCGCTCAAGTACTGAGCAAATTACCAAATTACCAACTCGAGCCGCCTGTTCAATTTGATGATGGCAAAACCATGGCCATTAAAATTCTAGGTCTTCATTGGTTGCCTGAAGAGGATGCATTTTACTTCCGTACCACCCAGATGGACAGTAATGTTACGAAACGCTCAGTTCTGTCAGAAATGGCGAAACTTTTCGATCCTTTGGGGTTCGTTGCCCCATGTGTTTTTCTAGCTAAGAATTTTATGCAAAAATTATGGTGCGCTCAATTGGGTTGGGATGATCCTCTTCCTAAATCATTATTCGAAGAATGGTCAACATGCTCCTCTCAAATACCATTGTTATCAAAATTAAAACACAACCGGCATGTTTTTATCAAAAACCACACGGTATTTCAATTGATAGGTTTTTGCGATGCTTCCGCGGCTGGATACGCCGCCGCTGTGTATATTCGTAGTCAGGATGCACAGGGTAACATACATGTTAGTTTACTGTTATCTAAAAGTAAAGTTGCCCCTTTGAGGGTACTGTCGATTCCACGTCTTGAGTTGATGTCTGCTCATTTACTGTCAAAGATTTTACGTTATGTGGTTCCAATTCTGGCCAGGGACGTACACCTCAGTGAGATAGTAGCGTTTACCGACAGCTCAGTGGCATTGACGTGGATAAACACACCGGCGTTCAAACTGAAAACTTTCGTCGCGAATCGCGTTTCTAAAATTAATGAAAATTTATCTAAGGTGCAATGGTATCACGTCCATGGCACTGATAACCCGGCCGATGTGTGTTCTCGCGGCGCCACGCCGGCGCAACTTTTAGAGATTGCGGATCAATGGTTCCGTGGCCCACAATGGTTGTACGGACCACAGCATACATGGCCGGTCAGATCTATTGATGAGTTCAAGGGTGAACCATTGGAACTCAAACCTATTAAGGAAAATATATTACTGAGTGTAGATTCAGATTCTGACACTTATTTTTATTCAGTAATAAATAAATTTTCAAATTTCAATAAATTATTGCGTGTATTTGCTTGGTGTCTAAGATTTCTAAATAATTCTAGGGCTGCTGCCGCTAATAGATCTAAGGGCCCCTTGCTTACAATTGAATTAAATAAATCACATGATAAACTTGTCAAAATTGTTCAAGTTAAACATTTTAAGGATGACATTGAGTCTTTAAAAAGAGGCGACCGATGCTCTCAAAGCCTACGTAAACTCGATACGTTCATTGATAACAGCGGTCTCCTCATGGTGGGGGGTAGGCTTTCACAAGCAGACTTGCCATTTACTCAACGTCACCCATTAGTGTTGCCTAAAAAATCGCATTTTACTAATATTTTAGTCGATTACTATCATAAACTTTATTTACACACTGGGCCTAGTACCCTTCAAAATATACTGGCTCAAAAATATTGGATTATAGCTGCTAGATGTATTATACGGTCTCGCCTTTCAAAGTGCATTAGATGCTTTAAGAATAGACCTACTGTTAGTCAACCTAAAATGGGTTCTCTGCCTAAATGTCGTTTACAAGACATTTACCCATATCATACCGTAGGTGTTGATATAGGTGGCCCTTTCTATTGTAAAGAATCAAATCGACGCAACGCCAAAATAACAAAGGCCTATTTGTGTCTATTTATCTGTTACTCAACCCGTGCAGTGCACCTTGAGATACTCTCTGATTTGACTACGGAATGTTTCCTAGCTTCATTCGATCGTTTTACAGCGCGTCGCGGTCTTCCACACACAATCTATTCCGATAATGGCAAAAATTTTGTGGCCGCTGGTAAACATCTGAATGAGGTTTATAAATTCTATAATACAAATCAACATCAACTAACTGATAAATTCGCCGTTAGAAAGGTCATCTGGAAATATAATCCTCCTACTGGTAGTCATTTTGGATGTATTTTCGAGGCTGGAATTAAATCTACAAAATACCATTTAAAACGTGTCATGGGGACACGCGCGTTGTCATTCGAAGAGTTATATACTTTATTTTCTAACGTAGAAGCTATCCTTAACTCGCGCCCTTTGTGTAGTTTATCTAACGATCCGAATGAATTCGACGTCCTAACCCCAGGACATTTTTTGGTTGGTCGTCCGTTGGTATCATCTCCTAATTACGATATGATCTTTCGGACATACCTATTAATCGTTTATCGCGCTGGCAATGCATTCAACAGGCCACGTTGCATTTCTGGCGTAGATGGAAATCGGAATACTTGCATACCTTGCAACAACGACAGAAATGGCTAGTTGACACGCCTAATTTATCCGTTGATGATTTGGTGTTGATTCATAATGACAATGCTCCATGTCAACAATGGAGTTTAGGACGTGTTGAACAAATTCACCCCGGACTTGATGGAAAGGTTCGCGTTGTTACGGTCCGAACACAAAATTCGCGGCTACAACGACCTGTCACTAAACTGAGTCCGTTTCGAAAGGATTAGATATACAAATATTACAATCTTTTAAGTACTTAGTTATGTAATTTTTTCCACTTAGTTATATACAGTCCATTTAATTTCTACTATTTTTTTTGTACTCAATATTATAATAATTGCAAATGTTTGCAAGGCAAACTCGCATACTTTTGCACCACTTACGAGTTATTTGTTTGTGTGTTTATCTATTATGAAATCATTGTTGATTTCGGTGGGGGGAAATGTTAGATAACCAAACGATTGTCTATGCCACCACTAAAATTAAAAAAAAGAAAATGTCAATGTCAATAGGACACTTCGATTCTGCCTGTTTTATACGGCCACCGGGCACGCGCTGTTAGCTGCGTTGCAATATAAATTTGAAAAGTGAATACTTAAAAGAAAAGAGAAGAAATCACTGTCTTCTGCGCTCCACACCAAGAAGGAAGGCAAGGCAGATTGGGGGCCCCCAGCGGATGCACATGCGGCAAGGAGTTAGTTATACAGGTTAGTGGTGGCCCACGTGTTTCTCTATTGGGGATCAAATTTATTACAATTATCATCAATCTTTTATCAATAATTTCGTGGTAAAAATTTCCATTATGGACCGTCGAATTAAGGGCGGGAAGGGGGGGGAGGGGGGAAGCCCCCCTGTGCCACCCCCACCCCGCGGAGCCCCATGGTTACGGAGATATTGATGGTTAAAGTTTTGAGGTTAGAATTTAAATTTCCATTATAAATCAGCAATTTAAAGGGGGAGGGGAGGGGTAAGGCAGAAGGGGTAAAGGGAAATACCCCCTGCACCACCCCCACCCTGTAAAGCCCAATGGTAACAGTGATATTCATGGTTAAAGTTTTGTCTCGGACTACCTAACTTTCTGTCCATAACTTATACTACATGATATAAAACACAACAAAGTAAAAAAGATAAGGCCCTTTAATCAATTTTATATACATATTTAATTGCCTTAATTAATTCCTCATATGGATCCAAGTGATTTATCATATTTCTTCGCCTCCATGAATACTCGCACAACCAATCAGTGAAATCATGCTTATTTTGATTTTGTCGAAATTGTTTTTTTAATCCTCTCCACTGGCTCTCAATACGCTGAGTGTGTGTCCCATCTGGTGCCACAAATTTTTTGTATGGGAATGAGACTTCTTTCTTCTGCAAACTCAATACACTGTTGATGTGTTCCCAATTTGGCAAATATTCTTCTCCAATTCCACATGGATTAAAATTACAACTTTGCAAAGGGACTTGAGGAATTTGGGGGAGGATTGCCAAAGATGCCAAACTTTCTTTACAGATATTTCTAAACGTTACATCTCCGGCGCTGCGGGAAGTGCAGCCCCTCCGCCCTTGCGTAAGAAAACACAGGCACTCATGCTCGCCTTCGCAGCTTCGGCTTGCTGGTCGCCTTCGGCGACCAGCCTCAGCCGCTACGGCTCGCATGGTGCCTGCGTTTTCTTACAGCGGGCGGGGGCTGCCCTCCCTCCGCGCCTCCGGCTATAAAAAACACTACGAGTATAGGGCAAACAAGACTACGTGAAGTCGGGGTTTGCCAATTCGGATTTGCCCATAAATTTCATGTGAATAAAATTGATTCTATATTCTGGGACAATTTTCACAATTTCTATAGCCAGCCCAAATGTATAATTGTTATAAATTGGAAAAATTACCTCGATTTGTATTACTTTTCCAACATTATACAAAATTAATCAAACAAAACTTACCTTAATTCATCCGAGTAAGGATTAATTCTTCTGCCAGATGACCCAGTATATCGGGGCATCGCAAACTCCCCATCCTCGCCTTCCGATGAACTGCCAGCCTGTACTCCGATGGGACTAGCTATCCTGCTAGGGACAGAAATCCCACTGGGACCTGCGACTGGTTCATCGAGCACCGATGGTAATATAGTAGGCACAAGCGGCTCTATTGAGTCCATCACTCGCGCACTACTAACAGACGGCGTTGAAGAGGAGGCCGTGACAAGCGGCTCATCTGAGTCCAACACTTTCACACTCGACTCTTCACACACAGAAGCATGGGGCTTCGGAGACGCCATGGTAGCCACACGTTGTTGAACACAAACAGGAGTACGTTAAAATCACGATCTCTACTGCAAGAGCAACAAAGTATGACTGACGCTAATAACTGACAGATGAAAGGACGATAACGACGTCGTTCCGTTCCAAACAATGTAAACAAACAAATTCTTTGTTTTTGCGTAAATACTTAATATTTATTAATAATACAGCAACAATTATTGCTCGTTTAACCTAAAAATGCAAATATAATATAAATCATAATAAATATGTAAAAATAAATAACGTATTTAAAAAAAAAATATAAACAATATAAATTGATAACAAAAACCTAACCCAGAACGGAACGTTTACTGACAACTTCACGGAACGTGACCTGTCAACTTTGACGTCTGACAACCTATAAATTTGCAAATGGCGTGCTTTTTACCAAATTTGAATGGAAACTTTAGAAATTTATATCTCGTGAACTGTGAATTTCCGCAATTAGAAAATTTGTAAGAAGCTTTCTATTTATGAGTACTATCTATAAAAAAAAACTGGACTTCCAATTCGACGGTCCATAATGGAAATTTTAGCCTAATTTCGTTTTCACAACAGATCCCATGTTGCCACATCCACGCCTAAGTTTTTGATTGCATTCAATCCTTCTAGAGTAGTGTCGTGAATGCGTTTTATATGATGTACGGTGGCTTGCTGCATCACTGGGAGATTCATTAACATATTAGCGTGAGATGAAAAAATTAGCTTGACGTTATTATAACGATGGTTCAAAATTTCCCAGCTTACTGCGTAGTTTTCTGAGCTGATAGGAAGATGCTGAATCAGACGTTCTGCTTCACCCTTAACTTTAGACTTGAAAAACTGCATCTTCTGCGCATTTGAGAGTGAGGGGTTATTATGTATAGTCTCAGTGAAGAGATCCTTAAATGAAATCCAGCTATTGTACGTACCATGGAAATCGGAAACCTCTACCTTAGGGGTGTATTTTTCTCGATGAGACACTGACCATAGTTTGTTGTTGATAAGTTTTTTCATTCGTTGATATGTGCTTCATTTGCTGAGAATGTCTGCTCGTAGAGTTCATTTTCTCCATTGAGCTGACTATCCAGTTCCCAATGAAGATTGTCTATAACTGACCACCTAGACTCCAGGGTTTTTAATACATCTTGGAACTCCCATTGCTCACACAACAACAAAAAACTCACACAACTTAATATGATTTACTTGAAATTCTTGCCAATAGGAATCCAAAGTGTCTAAACGTCTCAAAATGTAATCTTTAGTTTTGCGCTCAGGACCATCCTTTTTGAAACTGGTCAAGATCTGATCCATGCCCGTGATGATTTGGGACTGGGTTGCTAATAAACCTTCCATTATGATAAAAAAGGAAAGATCTTACTTGATCAGCGATGATTTACTGCTGCTGCTTCGATAGCTTGGCACACGGCTGCTTACTGTGTTTCCTCGCTGCTGGTTCGGGGTCGCGCGCGCGGTCAAAGTCCGACACTGGTTTGAGTCCGACACGTATCAGTCTGACACGTTTCCTAACACACTCCGTGATCCCTTTTTATTTTATTTTCGAAGGACCAATGTACGATCTGGGACCGTACAATAATGATATGATCATTTTAGATTTAAAATTGATAATGATAAGATTTGAATACCACGATGATTGATAATGATAAAAAGAATGTGGTGTCGTGGGACACCAGGTAGGAACGAAGTTCCTTCGGCTAATGTAGAATCGACACAATGTGTATACGACTGTCGCGCCTGCGCACGTCTCATTTAACGAGGTCATCCTTACGGTTTTACTATCACATTTTTTTCAGTTCGGTCGCGCAGCAAAATCCCTATCTCCTCCAAGCCTGCCGTAAGGAACTTCGTTCCAAAAACGACTTGATTTCGAGGCTATTTTAATGGTACTAAAGTAAATTCAATTGTCTGCATTTCTGCTTCTAGTTCAATACGTACAGAGAAGCTCATACAAAGTCTACCGACGAAGAGGACGAAATCAACCCCGACTGGATGGCCACACCGCCCAAGCGGATACAGGTGAGAGACACCACATGGCAGCACAGTGATGGCAGGTCCAAGAAGCTACTGTTATTGGATGGATACATTTGACAGAACTATAAAAATCTGTCCACTGATGGTCCAATAACAAAAGTCGATTGGACCTGACGTCACTGTGCCATCATCTGGTTTCCCATATTTTTAAAAACTCTCATAGTTACTATTCCAAAGATACTATTTATCCTTCTTCATTGCTGATATTATCTTACGTCTTGTTTCTAAAGCAAGCAACCACATCTTCAAGGTAGTATTTTATGCACCAGTTGTATAAGAAGGGTTAAAAATGCGAGTGGGCAGGTTAAGAGAAGGAGAAGCCATCGAGCATTTTTTTACGTACTTATACAATGTTGCATACAATACTTTTTCTACGACTACATTTTCTAAATAAAATACAAAAATAAGAAAAATATGAAGTAGTATATGTTTGGTAGATGCTAGACGTATCTATGGACAGACGTATCTATGGTTAACTTTATTTTATTGTAATTGACGTCTTCCTAGTGACCAATGTTACTGAAGTGCCATTTTTAAACATGGATTCAACTAAACGAATGGTTTTTCATACAAAAAATCGTTTGTTTAGTGACGCCGCGTTTAAAAAAGTGCCCTTTTTAAACGCGGCTTCACTAAACAAACCATATGTTAAAATAACGTTTTTATTGTGTTGGCAATATGGTATCTACCATACTGCTAAAAAGTTCTGGGTCTATGGCTAGGAGTATCTTTTTGGCGAAATAGCGACACATGTGCTGTTATGAGGAATAGACTATAGACCTTCCTGAAATCATAAATTATTAATATTCTTATGTTAGTGTTTGTGACTATTAAAAAGACAGATAACAGTACAGGAGTAGAAAAAAGATATTAAAGTTATCAAAAATGTATTATAATAACTCCCGATAAAAAAAAAAGAGTAACCGACCGACACACAGACACGTGAAACCTTGTGTAGTTTGACGTGTCTGTGTGGATGTCGGTGGCATCGTAACGCCTAAACGAATGCGTCGATTTTGATGCGGTTTTTTTTGTTTGATTTGAGTGAGATGGCTCTGAGCTATGTTTTATGAAAATCGGTTCAGCGGTTCAAATTATTGGGGTTGAATGCTTGAAAGCCGGTTTTTCCTTTAATTTGCCTTGCAAAAAAAGAAACTTGTGTTACATTTTCACTTAGTCCTAAGCCTGGTTTACATATTGAAAAGTGACAAGTGCGAGTGGCAAGTAAACACTGTCAAGTAGGTGTTTACACGTCAATGACAAGTAGATATGCAGTAAGCTCATTACGGCGTTATAGGTCTGTCGTGCATGTGCATGATGTGCCGGCTACAGCAGAGCCGGTGGGCGAGTACGGGGAAAGCGGGGTAGCGCGGGGGAGCTACTTCTCAGAAAATAGAACAGGCTGCTTCTATTTTCACTTGCCACTTGTCCCTCGCACTTGTCAGTGCCTGTTCACACGCACGCAACACTTGTCACTTGCAACTGGCACTTTTTACATGTCAATATGTAAACCGGGCTTTAAACGAAAATAACCCATGTTTCCAGGCTCAGCTTACTTGTCACTTGCCATTCGCACTTGTCACTTGTCAATATGTAAACCGGGCTTTAAACGAAAATAACCCGTGTTTCCAGGCTCAGCTTACTTGTCACTTGCCATTCGCACTTGTCACTTGTCAATATGTAAACCGGGCTTTAAACGAAAATAACCCATGTTTCTAGGCTCAGCTTACTTGTTACTTGCCATTCGCACTTGTCACTTGTCAATATGTAAACCGGGCTTTAAACGAAAATAACCCACGTTTCCAGCCTCCACGTACATCTCGTCTGACAATGAACTTCACGGCCAACGAGATGGACTCATCTCGGCCCACTAAGCGCGGCAGCGACGGCGCGCCGCACTGCTGCTGCCGCGGCAGCTGCTCCACCAAAATTTGCGGCTGCGTCAAGAGGGACAAGGGCTGCGGCAGCAGCTGCCGCTGCCAGCCCGCGCTCTGCAAGAACAGGGGACGCCTTTCCTCCGACAGCGAGGATAAGGAGAACAATGTGAGCACAGAATTAATATAAGTACAGTACATACAGAACGGACACTCCTAGGGTCCCGCGCAATATGCGTCCCCGTTCTCCGTTCCCGCACCTCTCGCCTTGTCGCGTGTGTTGGGGGGCGAACACACACACATTAACGTGTGCACGGATGTAAAGTTTCGTTTGTAGTAGTAGGCATAAATGAAACTCCGCTTCTATGAAGTGCCATACTTATGACGTTACTCTCACGAAGTGGGGAAAGCATTGTCGGTCTAATTCGGGCATTTTAGAAAATCTTGGGGAAGGCCTGTGTCCAATAATAGACTTCCTATGGCTAATATGATGAAAGCATTAACGGATGATAAGCGGCAAATGAGTTTTTATTACACTGTAGCTAAATTTGATTCTGTTGAAGTTAATTTGAATGTCTTTTAATTAGCTACTGTTGGGTAAATACCACCTCTTTGTGGTCAATTCCGAGTAGGGATAGTTCTCAGCTCTCACATTTCCGATAAAATTAGTAAAAACATGTAGGTACCATGGATTTCCAAGCCTTGCTTTCTTCTTTCTTCAATTGATTAATGATAAAACACTTAGATATAAACAAACACGTAGAACTCAATTAATAAACTAAAAATTCACTTAATACAAAATACACTTCGAGTATTCAAAATATTTGTTAGCTACAGATTTAACACTCTACACGTTCAGTCGATTTAGATTTTATACTGTACACAAGTTTGTTTCTGTATATCATACTCATTAGATATGTGCCATTGAACAAAACAAAACACGTTCGTGGGTATGCGCGTCGTTAATACTCAATACATATTACAACAAGCACACCATGAGCATAACTCAGAAAATCGAACTAAGCCAGCTGTGAAACGTCTATAGTTGATGAATAGTCACCGCGTACTTCTTGATAATACAACTCATTATCACTGGACAAAAACCTTGTTGACCAGTGTAATCTAAGATCGCATACGAGACTATTTCATTAACCCCCGTTTTAATTACATTCTTAAGGTTCTGTAATAAGGTTCCAATTTAAAAAACGATTAGTTGATAACGTAGGCGCACTCCCCACGAGTCTAAGGCGCACTCCTCACGAGACTATGTATTTATAATTTACAACCTTCGTCTTTATTCCCGGTGCATTAAGGTGAATTTTTGGTAGTGTGCATTTATAGCGACACAAATTATTTCTGTGAATGTGTGATTTTGTTTAGATGTAGTAGTAGCTTACCCCCGCACCAAAAGCGGCAGAAAGTTTTGTAAGAAGATTTGTCTGCGTAACTCATCCTGTATTAAATGATCTAAGGTCTTAATGCATTAATAAATCTAAAATAGCGATGAAAATGGATACATGAATCAATGACTAGTGACATTATTTTGCGACGTTTACTTAAGGTGTGACCAAAACACGAAACCCTTATATTTTGTTTCAGTAATACCTAACATATATATTTTTTTTTTACAGACTGAATAGCCAACTGGAAACTGCAGTATATAATTTAATTATTTTATTGTATTATTATTGTCACTAAATACTATTACTAATATAATAATATGGACTAAGTTTCATTTTAAATTTAACAAGGAAAAGGAAATCTCTAGTGCCTTGCTTACACGTAACAGTAGTTTATTTTAACTGTTCTTAAATTTAATGGACAAATATTGTGTTTTTTTATTATTAAATATTGACCAGAGTAAGCGTTTCTACCAAAAATGCATAAAAAGATTGAGTTGTATAAGGGTTGGGACTCATTTGTCAGCACGGGACGGAACTTTTGCATGCTGCTATCTTTTTCTATCGATCCGAACTGTTGTTCACTAGAGCGAGAGAAAGCGACCGACGGAACGCAACAACATGGCCGGTTCCGTAGCGTTCCGTCGCCTTTTCTCGCTCTAGCAAATGACGGTTCTCAGCGACGGAAAAGGATAGCAGAGCACCATAGGTGCTGACAGATTAGTCCCAATCCTTCAGGAAAATAACATTTGTATTTTCTATTTTCTCCTTTTCATTATTATTTTGAATAGAACATTTTTGGTGGACATGCAGCTTGTATGTTTCGGTTTATATTGTGCTTGTGAAACCTAATTATGATCTGTATTTTATGAGCGTTAATAAATTGCGGAGTGGATCTCTGAATAAATTATTTTTGTATTTATCATAACTTGTCTTATTTCTTTTAAACTTTTATTAAGCCAAAAGCTAATATAGGTGGACTTTATGCTAAAGCATTTTCTCCCTGTCAATCTTTAGGAAAAAAAAAAGAAAATCAAACATTTTTTTTTTTTAATTGCGAACCGCAAATTGGTTATTACAATAATTATGAATGTTAACAAATAAATACCCAAAACTAAAGTCTAATTTTTTATTCCGTAGAATTCTAACATTTCTTAAGTGTTGCTACTAAAAAGCTCTCCAACTTAAAAGGGAACCCATTTAAGGGCAATAGAAAATTGAATTCTTGATTAATTTTTATGTTTTACCTAGAAAAAGATAAATTTAAAACTTTCTAGTATATTTAAAATGTTTTGACATTTTTTAGTACCGAATTGTTAAAGTATGCCGCTGTCAGCTGTTACGTCACGTCACATTTATTGTTGTATTCATAGACCAAGATTTTTTTCTACACTTAATCTATGGTTATGTTTGTTAAGTTTCTGTTAACCTGTTAAGTTTTATCTTCTTAAATAAAAACTTTTTTTATGAGCTGCTGTAGATTAAATTTGATTTGCAGATAGTTAAAGACCCTGGAAAGGACAAAAGCTGCTTTTCCTACGGAAGAATATATATATAGTATCGCTCGACGTAAATCCCCTTTGATTTGGAGCGCCGCACTTACTAATAAAATGGTCAAATTCACTAATAATTCAAATGTATAGACTCTAATGATTAAACTCTTATTAAAATCCGGAATTTAATAAAAAATGTGCCCGACCCAAAAGGTTTGTTATCACTGACATGTCAAAAAATGACGGCTGTCAGAATTCTGCGGAATAACATAATCAGACATCAGACTTACATATCAAAATGACCAGCCATCTCGAGGCGAACACAATGCTGTGTTCGCTGTGCACTGCAAATATCAAAGGAAAGACGCTCCGCTGCCGACGTTTTTGAACATAATTGTTTGAAAACATGTAATTTCATTAATAAGGGGTGTGGCCTAAATTTTTGTTGGATTAAAACACTTGAACGTGTTTGTCGGAGTATGTGGATAACTCCGTGGGAGGGAAATCTTTCATTTTATGTTAGATTTTGAAGCAACAAACATTTCGCTTGGAATAATTGAAAGTGGTTTTAACGGGATTATGGAGTGCCTTGTGGAGAGGAATTCAGAGACATCACTGCTGTAAATCATATTAATACATGAACAGCGTGTGATTTGGGATTTGGGACGCATCTTTTAATGAAAACGAAAACTCATTTTTTCAAATATGAAGTTTTGTTAGAAAACTTTGTTTATAAACATTGTTGAAAGTCGCAGCGAACGGATAATGTTTTTAACAAACAATTTCATGAAAAATGTTTGTTAAAAACTAGAGCAGTGGACCTGCCTTTAGTATGAAATAATAAATAAATATGTTTGTAAGATTACCAAGAAACTTAGATCATTTAATACAGGACAAGTTTTACCTGCGCATTGCCCTCTGCCAAAATATAAGATCAAAAATCTAAAAAGTTCATAAAAACGAATTGCTTAATTATTATGATCATTATGTGAATCGGTAAAGCATCGAAAAGGCTTCTAAAGCACTTTTAGAAGCCTTTTCGATGCTTTACCGATTATGCAATTTTCTCATGTAAAAAGAGGTCAAACACATCTAATCTTCTAAAAGATGGCATAATCAAGATGGCTTTCATTTGTAAGTATTTTTTTATTTCATTTCTTTGTTTTCTATTTAAATGTATATTCTAAAAAATCAATGGAATATCTATAAGTCGAAAAAAAATCTAATCACATTTGCAACTGATTTCCTTCCATCCCATAAAATAATCTAAGATCCTGTACGATTTTCTCCCTTATTAACTGCCAAACCACAGAAAAAAGATCTATAGTCGCATAACACAAACTTGACATACCTGTTTCTTTTTTCCAGGTTATTATTTTTTTTACTATCTTTTGACACGAGACTAGTTCATTTAACCCCATTTGAAAAATCTATCAATAACATTCTTAAAGTTCGGTAATTAAGTTCAAATTTGAAAAACGATTAGTTGATGGCGTAGGTGCAATCCCCACGAGACCGTTTTACTTTTGATTTACAACCTTCGTCTTTATTCCCTATGCATTAGACTTGAATATAGAGTAGTCAATTCCTTTGGCATTTCACTTTCTTGCCAAGAGTGTATTATTATTATCTGCACTTACAATGTTTTTTTCAGTGTAATCTTTATTGGTGTGCAGAAAATAAGCTAGTGTTAAATTTTTTTGTAAGGGTGCATTTATAGCGATTAGCCACACGAATTATTTAGTGTAGTAATGTAGTAGTAGCTTACCCCTGCACCAAAAGCGGCAAAGCGGCGGCGAAAGTTTTGTAAGGAGATTTGTCTGCGTAACATATCCTGTATTAAATGATCTAAGCCAAGAAACAATAAAGAAATTAATTATATATATATATATATATATATATATATATATATATATATATATATATATATATATATATATATATTTACTATAAAACCGAATAAACTGAAAAAAGTGGGTTTGATATAGACAACCACAAAAAAAAAACTAATACATTATCACATATAAAAGTACATTTAAGTGTGAATAACATAAAGGATCTCTAGGCAATTTATGAATTCCATTATTTTTGCACTGTACAGCGATGCAATACGTTTTACTCAAAAATAACACTTTTTCAGTAAATCTCCATTGTTTTGACATTTAATTCAGAACCAACGTTACGTTGGCATTTTAGCAACGTATAAAGCGTCACTTTGACAGCTAACACCCCCATTAAAATGTCAAATGTCAACAATAAATGTCAAAATCAATAGGTATCAAAAGTGAATCACCATGGTGTTTTTTAAATTTATATTCGCGCAAAGTAATCATATTAAATAAAGGATTTACCGTTGAAAGCAATTTTTTCAAGAAAAATTTGTTTGTATAAACCAGTCTTTCCCAAAGTGGGCGATAACGCCCCCTTGTGGGCGCTGGTGGCTTTAAGGTAAGGTAAGGTAACGGGCCCAGAATAAAGTTGGGGGCGCTGATGTGATTTAAGCAAGTGAGTGATTTATAACTTCAGCTATTTCATATTTTAAATTTCACTGAAATTAAAATCCTCTTACTACACAACATCCGTTTATTAGTTCATATTTATATCCTTTTTTATTGTTCAAATATAAACTAAAAATGTAATTAATATTTATTATTTTAAATGCGTTCACAACGCTATTTATATCGTTAAAGGAATCAAACACTGAAAAAATTTCGTGTTTTAAAGTTTCGCAGGTGAAGTCCCCACTTCCGATACTCTTTATTATTGTAAAATTGTATTATTATTGCTATTTTTTTATTCAAAATTAACAATGTTGATTATTGTTATTTTTTTATAAAAGATACTCTAATGTACTGGTGTATGTATTATTATTGCTCTCTCTTGTAAAAAAGTCTAGTTTATAATATAGGTTGAATTAAACTACAGGCAAGACAAATATGTGATTCAGGTTTTTATGGTGAAAAAAATGGGGGGCGCTACAAAATAACTGATTTTTTAAAATGGGCGTTTGACAAAATAAGTTTGGGAACCTCTGGTATAAACGAAGGTATGTACGTGCTTAAGTTTCCTATTTACATGAATTTTCCTATATAATTTTTCTACATTTGCCAATAAAAATAATAGTTTTGCTACTCGTCAACAGATGGCGCTATAAGTTCAATAAAACATTCTATGCCTGTATTGTTGCCATTACAATTTATAAACTCATAAAAATTATTTCTTGACAAAACAATTGACTTACATTGTTATAATGGCGATCAAGAGAAAAAAAAAACACATTTACCAGCCACATACTTTCATGGGGGTCAAGTCTGTCGTCCACCTAGCTGGTAATACCTACCTACGAGCGTGTGTTCCTGTTCTTCTCTTATTTCAAATGCCTATTTCAGATTACCGAAAACTGATTTGTGTAAGTACTTATTCAACTTGTAGAGAAATGGATCGAATATCAAGGAAAATGTGAACTTTCTCTGTCGAAATGTCGCCTAACATTTGTAGTCTAAATAGTTCTCCGCTTAAATGGATCGAATATCAGGGAAAATGTGAACTTTGTCTGTCGAAATGTTGCCTTACATTTGTAGTCTAAATAGTTCTCCGGTTTTTAACTTTGCCATGGTACATTATACTGCAATCTTAAAATAATTTCGTTAAATAAAACTGAATTATGACGATTTTGGTATATTTTTGTATCTGTCACTACCACCCCTAGCATGTGGTTGGTTGTGACACTGTCCCGATTTTTTCTTTTTTTTTACATTTATAGGTATATGTACAATTTACTGTGAGAAGCGCCTTTTATATAGTTAAGTAACCTATTAACATAATTATAGGCGATCAAGTAAAAATTGTCATAACTGTACCCAGTCTCCCCTATAAACTGGGTCCCGAACGCCATCTAGCGTTGTTTGCTCAAACCTATCCAAGGATTGGTTCTGGTTTACCCTTTGGTTGGGTTGAAGATCAGACGGCCGGCAGTCGCTCTGTGTAAAAACCAGTAGGTAACCTCGTCAAATCACCTTGGTTAGGTAGCGGACCCCGGCTGTGAAGCGTTACTGCCGAGGATGCAACCGGGAATACGCTCAGTTGATGACTAGATGATTTAAGATGGCAAAAATTAAACAACTAAATTAGGTATTCAAGAAAGACTAGTTTATTTTCAAAGAAATGTCCTATCACTAAACAAGATAACATTTTTAAAGCATAGTTATCAACGTAAGCTTTTTATAAGAGGAGCCATGTGCTAATGTAAAACTGCTGAAAACTTTTTATAGGTACCTACTTAGAGGTAGGTATAATATGTTATACCTAGAAACATTTTTGAGCAGTTTCCACAAGTAACTTGACATCAATCGTATGGATGTCATTAAGAAAATATAATTGATTAACTACGCTTAAGATAATATTTAAGATTTAATTACTAATTGAAAAATATAAAATAAAAATTTTGAAATAGGCTGATCCAAACAGAGAATGGCTAACAGTTCGCTTCACATTTCTATTTTTATATTGAATGTTTCTGCGTGTACCTGGACGTCATTTTTGCAACGCCGAGTCACTAAACGAACGATTTTTTGTCGGGAAAAGCAATTCGTTAAGTGACTCAATCGTTTCAAAAATGGCTCTCCTGTTCGTTTCCCGTTCCCCCAGCGAACTCTAAGACACTCCCTGTTAGCATACATAGGACGTAGCTCTATACAAATAAAAAAAAAAACAAAATTATCATATTTGCAATATGATAATTTTTTAGGTACGAAAATAAAGTGAATAGTAAAATAAAAAATACTTTGTTGGCAATAAGAAATTACTACGCCCATTTGAAACAAAACATTACAAAATTAGAGACATTTTAATACTTAAAATACATTTTGTGATAAATAATTACCGAAATAATAAATCTACGATTTAAAATGAACACAGTTTAGGTAGATCTGTGCCTTTTGATAACTATTTAAATGCAATAAAAGCTAGGTTTACACAAGCATTTCTAAACCAAATTATATCGCATACCTACCAAAAAATTAAAAATAGGTATTTAAAAAGTACATAATTTTCTACAGACTAAGCACCTTGATCTTAACTATACCTTGATTTTTTTATAAAGTATGACAATGCTCGAACAATTATCTAATTGATAAAATGTTTGCTACGAATGAGATTCGAACTTACGCCCCTCATGTTTGTACCATGAGTGCAATTCCAATTGTACTTACGTGACTTCGAATCATCCTGGCGAAATTATCATCATATATTATTAAGTAATAGTTACTATACTTTGTCATAATTCATTTCATTGGTCTGATTGAAAATAAATAGGCAGGTACAGTACTTTTAAAAACAGAGCACCGGGTTTGAATACTTTTTCAAAATTTAAATGTTTAATAACAAAGATTATTGGAGATAAAATCATATTTTTGGTTTAAATTGCTTGAAGTGAACCCCGCTTACATTAACAAGTTGTATTACTTAAATAATAAATAATTTTAACCTAACAATCTTAATTAAGGAGTATTTAGAGCCTTTCTCGTGAGTCTTCGTACCAATTAAATTTTAAGTGATGTAACTAACTTTTCATTTTGATTATTTTTAACTTGAAAAAGTTTTATCAAATTACTAGCTGAAACCCATAGATGATTTGACAATCTTCATATTTTCTCGCTGTTTAGCCGTTTATAGCTAAGTTTCGTACTAAATTTCACCCCCCCTTTTTATACCCATAAAGAATTATTTTTTTAAATAGTAATACAGTAACCTTTTATTTTAAACCGTAAGCTCATGTCACTTTTTTAACATTTCTAACTTAAAAATTGACCAAGTTGTATATAAATTTTTAACCCCCCTCAAAACCCCTTAGGGGTGAATTTACAAAATTCCCTTCTTAGTGCACTCTTCAATTCAAGAAACGTCTGTGCAAAATTTCATGCTTATAGATCCAGCCGTTTTAGCTGTGCGTTGATCGGCCAGTCAGCCGGTCAGTTTATTCTTTTAAATAGGTATACAGATATCAGTTATCTACGAAATTATACTGCAGTGCATATTGAAAACATTTAACAATGAAACTGTAAAAGTGCCAAAATACCTACTTATACGTAGTACAGACCTAACTATACTAGGCATATCACTTAGACTAAGTAAGTATTTTTTTAATTTTTCAACACTTTGATTTAATTTTTTATTTCTTTTTCATATGTATTTAATATAATTACTCACATTAGTTATATTCAACTGTACAAACGCTAAAGTTTTTTTTTGCTCTCTACTGCCGAAATCCAAAATATTTTACTTAGACACAAAGCAGATCAACATTTAAGGCAAAACAATATGCTATACCTAATGAAAAGTTATTCAATGCTCTACCTGATGAACAAATAGGTAGTTTAAAAATTAGAGATCAAAGTTTAACAGAATGGTACGAAGATGACGTATCTAGAAACACTAACAGCCTCATCATTACAACATTTTACAACCTCGGAATTACTTACTTATAAAACAACAAGTACCTTAAATAACCACAACATTTTTGTTTAAGACACTGCATTTAAATTTTTATTGCTGGTAAGATTAAAGAGAAAAGTAATTCTCTGGACTTTAATACCTTGAAGCAAATTACATAGTAAGAGATCTTTAAAAATCTAACAGTAATTAATCACAATTATAAAATAAGTATTTTAATTTATTGTGACCTAAAAGCCAAAAATTAAAATATCAGATTTTGAAATTCCGCACTTAAAATTGTCTTTTTCTCAGGCATGTTGAATTTAGGTATAATGAGTGAAAATATTTTGTCATACATTATATCTTGTTTATCTCATATCTAATAATTATGATGGCTTCATATAATATAGGTAGATAGGCACTTAATAAGAAAAACTGTAATTAATGAATATTAATAAATATAAAAACTACGTACTGGAAAAGATTAATTTACGGCAGATTAAAAATGTAAACGCATGTTTCAAATCAAAGAGTTTGAACAATTTAAATGGGAATGTTTTTTTTTCAGGATGTCCCCATTTTGGCATGTGCGTTCCATAAGTAGTATGACATAGTCCGATGCTGTTTCACCCTCAGAACATAAGATCTGAGGTTTCACCATTTGCAAAGACTTAATTACACTTACAATTAAAACACTTAAGTTAAAAATGTTCACACATAATAAAAACAGTACAATTAAGTAAACAAAGTCACATTTACTTACAGGCAACGTAAGTCGCGCATACAAAGCTACAAAAAACGAATCATACATCAGTCGAGGAATCACATTATGAATTTAAACGTTGGCTTCTATTTTCAACGGTGTGTTATTTTTGAAGGTTTGGATTTGAAACTGGAGTTCTTGTGGTATACCATAGAGCCGTACGTGTTCGGTATACCGCCGTCTATTTTCTGGATTGCTCATGACGGATGCTATAAAATCTGAGGTTTCCTTTTGTAAAGCGATGATCTTTTGCTGGATCAGTCTGTTCTTGTGCATGAGCGCAATGGTTCTCCATGCTAGTTCTAGGATGACTCTGTTTTGGGCGACTTTGTCGACTTGTGGAGGGCAAGGGCTGGTGGACTGCTCGCTTATGACTGGCGATGCTAAACGTTGCAGTCTCTCCAGGCGTCTCGCTTCACGCAGTCTGGTCACGTGAGATCCTGTAAAGAAGAGAAAAATAAATTAGTTATGATGACAGTGTTGCCAACAAGAAAATATTTTCCATGAACCGAATTCTCAATAAGTTCATTGGGTTTAACATTTTGGGGACTACTGATAATCACAATATGCGTAGTACGATTAGGTATAGGTACATGTTGTGTATCTATTGCCGAATATATATAAGTAAATAAATAAGTACTTATGTATATTTTCTGATAATAAGTAATGACTAAACCGTAGAGGATATGGATTATATTAAGTGAGGATAATACTGTTATTTTAATTAAGTATAGTGTAATTTATTGCTAAAATTAATTGTTTGCTAAGTGAATTAAATTACAAAAGTAATTTTAACGCTTAATAAATTATTGAAAGCAGTCGTTCAATAAATTTGCAACAGATAGAGTAGGTACATCATTTGTAGATACAGTTGTTAACATAATGTATTTACATGTGTATTTATATTTACCAAATGATAATGCTTTCAAAGCAAGGTGAATCGGTAACTCATCGTTATGTACTTACATCAAAAGTCAAAGTCACACATGTCAACAAAACTATAAACTGTAAATTTTTTACAATAAAAAACGGATCCTATTTACTAACGACCTAAGTGGGTACCTATAATATATTTGGAATAATTTAATTGAAAAAATCTAATTTTGGAAAATTACAATTTGAAATAAATAGTAGGTTGGTTTAGTCTTGTAGGTGTAATAGGTATATATATATATAACACAATCATATAATATAAGGGCTATTCAACCTACCCCAAACTAAACAAGATATAAGTTTAAAAAACTTAAAACCCGACTACACAAAAAGTCTTACTGAAATTTACGATTTAGTTACTGCAAGCACAACCTGAGTACACAGCTAACCAAGACGCTACCAACAACGATAGCTTCTTATCAAGGTATCAATAATATCATAGAAGATACAAGGAAACAAATGAACATACATAGCGCTAAAACCAAAGACAATATAATAAGTAACGTAACAGATACCCAACGCCGTAGAAACTATTGGAGAGCCAGTATGTATAAGTAGGCAAAACTAGTATGTGAAATTACTATCAGCTGCTCTCACAGTTAAAAATTATAAAAAAATTATAGCATGTTATAAAAGTCATATTTAATTAATTAGAGTACGAACTGCCATTAAAATATTAGTTAGAAAAGATTTTAATGGTTTTAATTAATACCTATAGCGGCATCTAGTGACGAAGAAATGGAAATAATAATGTTTATAACGCTATATGGGTAGACATGGCCCTTCTTTTGGCTTCGTCTAGCGTAGTAATGGAGTATTCATTTTAGTTGGAATGTCACGTGAAGTACTGACAGAATTTTTAATTATTGTTCTTGGACGCTCATTGATTATTTATTTATAAATAGTACCTACCAAGTGAACAACCTCAGCTGTTGTCCTTCTTGTAATATAATTTAATATGCAAATTGCGACTCGATTGAAGTTTAATTGCTGTTATAAGGTCGCAATTAGATACTGTAAAGAAAATTCTTTACAGTAAATCAGTACAGTATCTGTACAGGTAGATATAAACCTTCAAACAAGAATTACCATTATTACTTGGTTTACATCATTGTCCAACATAAAAGAGTTTAAGTTGACATCTAGTTAATGAAACGGTAATTCCATTGGATACTTTCCTAGGTCAAAAATAAATTATTTGGTACTGTTAAGAAAATAAAACGTCACAAAATAATGTCATTTGTCATTGACCATATCCATTTTCAACGTGATTTTGGATTTATTATTGCAGAAAAACTGATATCAAGAGCGCTATTCGACTTTAAGAAACTATGACGTCATTAGCCTGTATTCTCAGAGCCTGTTTTTCATACAAATCCCATAGAAAATGTATGTTTAGACGTTTAGAAAAGAATATGATACTTTTTCTAAGCTCAAAAATGAAAAACTTTTGCAATCTCGGAAAGTTAAAAATAATCCGCTTTCGAGATAAGCGGTTTTACGTAAGTACGAGTATCTTAAGAATTTTCTAGAAATAATAAATCCGCTGGTAGGTAGTTTTAAAGATTTCATAAGTATTCCATAAAAGTAGAATTACACATATTATACATATAAAATGAAAAAAAGTTATTCGGCTTCCCACAGACTCGGCCGGATTTTGTATGGGAGGACGAAATTTATTTACAGATTTTACTTAATATTTTTTTTGTAAATTATACCAGTATCATGGACAAAACTAACTCCAAAAATTAGGCTGGAGGGTAAAAAGTCGCTCTGTTAAGTCAATGGGTCTAAGTATTAATTGAGCTCTTTTAAAATTTACATTAAAATTAAAAGCCGTTGGTCCCGGCTGTCATAATTAGATGGCAGTCATCAAATGGTACCTAGATGCCGTATACGTTTCCCCCTATGCGAATGCCAAATAATCGATTATATTATCAAATCATCGGAGAATTCGGTTATGTAATACTCTTATTAATTCTGTGATTCGGTGACAGACAAGTCAATTAGGTACTGATACAATATACCTCTTGATTGCTTTGCTAGGGATTGTTACATATCGTCACGTTGCGCGTAGTGATGTGCTACGTCACATGTCATTGTTATCACGTCGCGTATTGTCAAGTGACGCGGCACGCGTGAGTATGCGACTTCGATAAGGTAGTCTGAGCTCACAGAGACGTCAGTCACATGCGTAGACAACGTGTGGGTGACCACTGCTGACTAAGGTTTTAAGGAAAACATTTTCCCTCTTCTGTGAACTCATCGAATATTAACATTTTAAAATAACATTGTACATTTCAAGTAGCAAAATATTTAGTGTTACTTTTAAAGGTCGATTATGTTCTAACTCGTAAAACGTTACAACAAATTGAATTTGTCTTGACAGCCCGAAAGTGGGTAGTTGAAAACTCTATTGGCTATTAAAAGGTTTGTAGTGTGAAAAATAATGAAGTCGATATATTTGATCTTTTCTAATGTATTGTGCAAACAGTCTGGGACGGAACTGCTCCACGGTCAACAAAGTAAGGCATAGACATAGTGACTGCTCGCTGTAGTCACGTTATAACACAGCGTGCGTTCAAAAAGCTGCCAACAAAAACACGGTGCGCGTGCCATCGCCACGTGAGAGTGCGCCACGCGGCCGTTGGCGATTCGACTGCAAGGTGCTGGCCGAGGCCTGTGCATTAGTCTGACCTTTTAAAAAATAATCGTTACTATTTTGATGATAGACTATGATGAAGGAAATAAGAATATTATTATTGTGGCCTTGGCATTTTTTAAAAAGTATTTGGGTTCTTTTTCAGGGTTCCGTACTCGAAGGGTAAAAACTGGACCCTATTACTAAGACTTCCTGTTCGTCTGTCCGTCTGTTGTCTGTCAGTCACGAGGCTGTATCTCATAAACCGTGATAGCAAAACAGTTGAAATTTTTACAGATGATGTATTTCTGTTGCCGCTATAACAAAACAACCAATACTAAATAGAGAATAAAATAAATATTTAAGTGCGACTTCTATACAGCAAACGTGATTTTTTATAGATAATGTTACGGAACACTTCGTACGCGAGCCCGACTCGCACTTGGCCGGTTATCACTGTTGGCGATTGCTGATCAGATGGAGTTTTACGGTATTATCCCCTGTTATTTTATTCGGGAAATTTTGTCAACAATGTGTTTTCAGGTTTTAAGGAGAATATTGTTCATGTTCTTTGCGCAGGCATACATACGTATTTTATTAATTAATGGACTTTGCTTCGACATCCTATAATAAGAGATTTTTTTATTTGGGTCGAGAATTAAGAGACTGGCTGTGCGTAGACACCAAAGCTTTACGCAGCACTGGGTTAACGACTTGAGCTTTCCGACCTTCAGAAATACCCGTGGAAATAAGTTTCATTAAGACGAAGTGGTAGCTAAAGTGGCGCCCTCATTTGAAATAAATTGTTTAAAACTAAATATGGTGATAATTCAAAATTTGATTTGTATCACTGTTTAGAAAGACCTTTAAACTATTTTATGAATAACCTTTGAAATTATTACTAATAGTCCGTCTAGTTTTAAAACTGTTTTTCGCCAAAAGTGGCCACTTTTGGCAAAAACCCGTTTTAAAACTAAACGGACTACCAATATTACTTTCAAAGGTTATTCATAAAATAGTTTAAAGATCTTTCTAGACAGTGATACAAATCAAATTTTGAATTATCACCATATTTAGTTTTAAACAATTTATTTCAAATGAGGGCGCCACTTTAGCTACCACTTCGTCTTAATTTGTTTGCAAAGAGGTTGAATAGCTATTATGGAATTTTACAACTGGCAAGGCACAACTGACTAAAAAATAAACATTTGTAGCTCGAACAATGGTCTGAATTTGTTTTGTCTACCGTACAATCGCGCAATAAACACTAGGTGAAGGGAATTTGTTCAAGGTGTTAGTTGGGTTTGATGACAGTAATCTACTTGTAGGTTAGGTAGGTACCTATGACTCTGATCAAGTTTTATTACCTAAAAGCAATCATCTATGTTTAGATATATGAAGTATCTACATTATAACACGTAGGTATTTTGGATGAATTATGCCTGTTATATACTCAAAGAGCTATGTAAAGCATAAACTTGTTAAGTAGGTAAGTACCAACATTTTCACATCTCTCTCAATTAGATTTTTTTAAAACAATATTACTTCTGTTTTTTTAACTATTATTATTGCTTATGAAGGTCCTAGATTTAACGTAGGTGTGCAAGTTAATTTTCAATTTTGATGGACGCAAACTCTACGAACAATACAGTATTTTTAACATGTGAATAAACTATCAAAACAAAGAAGGCTGTTATTAAAACGTGGGACAAACATATTTCATTTATATAAAAGATAAATGGATAGTCCAATAGGTATATATTTGGCTATATTCATGGATCTCATCGTATGTTTATGATAAGAGTATGCGATATTCCGCATTATCAATTCAATCTTTACTGAATTGAACTTATCTAATATAATATTTATGTTTTTGATATAAGATTTGGATTGCTCTCAAATTACTTGCTTCTAATTCGTAAAATCTAATACTTATTTACTTTATCATGTCAAGAATAGAAAAATACTGACTTTTTGTCAGTTATTCGAGTAGGATAGGTCCGGTTTTGGAAGTATATCAAGTGGTTACTAGGCAATAAGGAGAATTAAACTAAAAGCATTTTATTCAATTATTCATTCCATTTTATTACAGCATTTCATTCATTTTTTTCATTCAATTATTTCATAAAAGCTATTTTATTATTGAAAAAAATCTATACCAAATTGTTTAATTCGTGTTTATTTAAACTTGTGACTAACGAAGTGAGGCGGAAATGATACCGACACAAATTATACGCTCACATGTCCTTTTAACGTGAAAACCAGTTTAGCCTACTTCTACTTCTTGACTGCTGAATTTATGCTGAAAATTACAATATTCAACACTGACCTCATAGCGCTAGTATATATGAAAGTTTAGACGGCGCGTAGCGGTATACTTATTCCCACGGTGGCATGCTTACAGTGATTTTAGACCTTATTGTAAGTGATGCAGAAGTTATTATCGTGTGTAATTATTTATGTGAGTGTGGCCACGTGAGCTAAACAATACAGAGGTAGTGACGTAAGAAAGGTGGATAACCTCCCATCGTGCGCGCCTTGGCTCGGTACTCGGCACAACGAAGCGAATTGCCAATAGCGTCAAGGATTCGTCTCACTTCTTGTTTCGAAACCACTTTAAATAAAGAATCGATGAGGTCTTGTAAGATGTGGCAATGTAATAATAAAGTATTGCAATATTTGCACTCAGGTGACAATTGTTTATTGTTTAGTATGAACAATGTAAGAGAAACAATGTCTTTGTTTTATTGTTAACTAGCAACCTACTCTACTTATTTCGGTGCAGTAATTTTTTAACTCGGAAAACTTTAACTAATTCTGACTGATTTGAATTTCAGGCAAATCTTATTTTTTTATTTAATAAAATAATTTGCTACACACGTGAGAATAGACATATTTTATCACGTTTAAAATTGGGTTTAATTGTTAAAAGGGAAAGTTAAAAAAAATACTTATGATCAAACACTTTTTTATAGGCACATTTGTATTTTGTTTTATTGGAAGTAGCATACGACTTTTATACGAATATGTTCCTGCCATAGACACGTGACTGAAAATAATGAATGGTATAATGTGCCCATTAATTCGTTACCAAGATAGGAACAGTCATACATTATTGAGCAGAAAAATTCTGATGGCTAAAAGGAGAATGACTTGTTTTACGTGTGACTATACGTATTAGTTGTACCTAATTCCTGGAATTTAGTACAGTGTCATATCGAACATTCCCTTGATTGTTAAACTTTTATAATATCTATTTCTTACAAAAAGTCATCAGCATTAGTATAATAGGTTCATATTGCGGCAGTCTCCTGGTTCTTGCTTGACGTGACAACTTTGTATAAGGCGTATCATATTAACTTTATAAACTGACAAAACCCTTCCAGCGCGTAGGCGACCAATAACAGAATAAAACGCCGAAAGAAACTCATTTACACAGGTAAATGAGTTTCTTTCGGCGTTTTATTCTCAGCAATCAAGTGGTCGTTGCGAAACGCCAAAATCGGTAGCTTTTCTTTTAAAAGAATTTATTATTTAAATATGAATGAATATTATACGCAATATATAACTAAAAGTGCTAAACTGCCTTCGTAGTTCAGTGATCAAATCGCCTTTTGATCCTGAGGTCGTGGTTTTGAATTCCACTGGAAAGCATACTTTATGAAAAGTTGTAATCGGTTTATCAGAAAAAAAAAAGATGATTGCATGCTTTGGAAGGCACGATAAAACGTGGGTCCCTAAAACTATTTAGCGTTTGCTCAAACTGGTCTACCCTTTGGATTGCGGTGCGGAGGTCAGGCAGCATTCGCTCTGTGTAAAAACCAGTAACTTCGTCAAATTACCCAGGTTAGGTCGCTACCTAACCTGGGTGATTTGACTAAGTTACTGGTACCCTGAGCTCTGAAGCATTACTGCTTTTATTATGATGATATAACCAAATGTGCCTGTGAAGACCTAATTACTAAATAAACATACGATATTAAATTTTTTATTGCATGTTCGCGAAGCTGTAGTTACTATATTGTACTATAATTAAAACGTCATAATCATCATATCAGCCACAGGAAGTCCACTGCTGGACAAAGCCAAGCATTTCCAAAACGACCGATCGGAAGCGGCCTGCATCTAGACTCTTCCTGCAACCTTCTTGGTCAGGTCATCTAAACATCTAGCTGGGTGTCTTACACTGCGCTTGCGGGAATCATCTAATAACTATTAGGCAAAAATTGTATTTTTACAATTTTGACGAAATTTACGTCGGTTTTAACAATAATTTAAGTAAACATATTTACCAAAATATCAAACAAAACTATTCTGTCGATTCTAATGCCTATTTGTTTATACCATTTCAGTTACTTTAAATAAATATTTCATAAAGTCACGAGACAGAGACCTTGGTTATTCACGTGACAATTCAAATGTATGGCAATCGGGCTGATGTATTGGTAAGTAGCAAGATTTGGGGATACTAAATAACAAAAACTTAGAAAAAAAAATTCGTGACGGACAGATGTGACGGAAAAATCTTTCACTTTTTGTCGCCTAGTTCGCCAAGTCCGTACCGTCCGAAAAAAATTTGTTCCAAAAAACACTAGAGAAGTGCTTCTTTGATCTGGGGCTACATGAACGATTGAAGCCTCGTTATATTTTTTTCGTAAAAGAGTATTAAAAATTCGAATACCTAATTCGAATGTTTTTGTGGAACCTGTGTGAATTTAATGATAAGCGATCAAACAAATACATTAGAACTAGGTTTTCAAGCCAGGCTTTTCATTTTTTCTATATTAAATTTATGTTAATATCGATTAATCTCACTTCTAATTTTAAAAATGTGGGGATGTGTTATAAATAATTATTATTGTTAATGAATGTTTAGAAAATTTCATATAGTATGGCTGCCCAACTTGGTAACCTAGGTAACCTGAAATATTAGGAATAAAATGTAGAGTCTACAATTACAAGTGTCAGAAAGATCTATCTTTGAAATATCATGACACAAAATAAACAAACACATTTCCACCTTTCCTAAAGAATAAAAAAAATTTAAAAAAATGTATAGCTTAGCCTATAAACCTTGTTCTAATGTATTTGCTTGAACGTTAATCATTTTATTAAATTCACACTGGTTCGACAAAAACATCAACAATTTCCGAACACCCCGTTTGGTGATGGTGACACACAATTTGAATAAGCAAATTTTAATCACACATAATTTTCTATACATAAATGTGTGCGAATTATGTTACAACAGCTTAAAATATAAATAAATAGTCCAGTACAATATTCATTATTTTGTAGCATATTAATAGAAGAGCACACACATTGAGGTAGGTCAGTTTCTACAAGATGGAGATGGCAAAACTCGCTCCGCAACATATTTCTATACATGCTCAGAGAATATTTAAAAATAAAACAAACCTTTTTTAATTTTCCTCGTCCTTTTCTCACACATTTTTGTAGAACACAGTTTGACAAACACAAACACTGGCAGTCAAGAATTCTATCGAGTTACACTCGATACAGCACTAGCTAGCGTGTTATCCGTTCGAGATTCAACCGAGGAATGGTATGTTTGAAAATCGAATCGGTAGACAGAGAGGCCGAAGCGCCGTCGCGCGCCGCAGACCGAGGCCTCCCAGGCAAAACATAGTGTTGTCATTTTACGTTTCATTATTTCCGTTTCAATAAAAAAAATGTAATCTATAAACTTATATACTCAATAACTGTATAAACCTTATAAAGAAAATAACTGTTCAAGTGATATTTTTCATATGCTTTATACCATACGTTTCTTTTCTCAAAATTACCCTAGCACAACCTCATTTCCTAAGGTTTTTATTATTTGGATCTGACATTAAAGACAAACACGTAGATGTTATTTTATATCCAATAATATGATCCAAGATTATTTTTTTGCGTAGCAGTTCTAGCTACGAGTGCTACTACGACGCGGCAACAATTCTATTTTGTAGATCAAGTTGAAAAATAGTTAATCGTAGACACTCGTAGCGGTCGTAGTTTTCTTAGACATTTTCATAGCGGATCTGCTACGATTCCTTTTTGTTTCTTTGGAGTCGTATTTTACTTGTTCTACTCCTAACTGTACCATAGAAATTTACGAAAATTTTCCCGTTTCCCTGGTAGTTTTTCCCCACTTGCCCTGGCAGCCCTAGACATTGCGTGGTAGGGCACACCTCGCATGGGCCAACACGTGTCGAAGCCGATTGTTCGTCCGCTATCTGTCGCACAATGAGCTACGAAATTCTCGTTTAGAATAACGTGCTTGGTATAAAGTATTTTCTTTGACCTAAATAGGTACTTAGGTCAAAGAATAGTATCCTACCTAAAATAGCTCATAGGTTACTTATGAGTAACAAAGTGTAATTATAACAATTTTGTCATATTTCTTTCTATTTTTTACGAGTGGTTTCTTTAAAAAGGCTGTCCTCCCAAACGAGTACCTACTTATATAAAGAATTTAATTAGATAATTACCTAAATTGGCATTTTTAACTTTACGTGATACAAACTTTTTTCTTTGATGGAAGTTAGGAGAAGTAAGTTGATTTTGTCACATATTTTCCGTCTTTTGATGAATGACTTCTTTGGAAGTATTTTAATTTCATTGAAAGATTCTTCTTTTACCCCAATGTAGGTACTTCCATAATAAATGGGTAAAATATAGTGTATCCTGTACATTAGGTAACCATTCAGTTTGGTAACTTTTGTTTTACATTATTAATGTATATAAATGGGACTTACCTACGAACTTTCTTTGTTGTATCTAACGTTTCCGAGACTCTGTCAGCGACCATATAAAATGTATCTCTGATTGGAAACGCTAGACGCAACAAAACTGTTCGTGCTACGTCCAGCTTATATCTATACATTAGTCATGTGTCATCAAAGCGCGATAGTTAAAACCCAATAAAGTTGGTTAAAGTATACTTTTAGATATAATAACAAAATTGGCTCCTGCAGGCTTGCGGCGAAAAAGAAAGCGTACATTCTATACAGACTGAATTTGTCTACTCGGTGCCACCTTAATATAATGTCGGTAATGTAATAAAAATTTTCACACAAAAGTGTTTGGCCGGCCTGGTAATTTGTATGAAAATGTCGTTTTTTTTCGAGTTTCATGTATAGGTAGGTCCCATAGGAAAAGTTGTTCATATACACGGTCTGACTTGCTCCTATAAGAATTGGACAGGGTTTTTGTTACATATTGTATATAGAGAACATATATTTAGTAAGCTACCGTCACCAATACAGGTTGTTGGAAGACTAGAGACAAAGATAATATACAGCAAACGATTGGACGGCCTGAAAGTAGGTAAAATTAGAGTTGCGGGTAGGCGCACATAGATGGCAGCACACGCGACTAGCAAAAAAGTGTCAAAGAAAGTGTTGAATATGCTTTTAAAATATTTATTGCATTTCGTATAAACCATATTTAATTAATTATAGTACTACTTTATTTAATAACAGTAATTAAAGATTTTGATGATTTAATAAATAGCTATAGCGCCATCTTGTGAGAAGTAGTTATGTTTATAAGGCGATGGGTAGGCATGCTAGAGAGAAGCCTATGTCCAGCAATAGTACTCATAGAATATTGGCTTGATAAAAATATACAATACAATACAATACAATACCCTTTATTGCACAAAATAAATAAATCAGGACATAATATTCTTAAAAACTAGGAAATGCGCAAAAGGCGGCCTTATCGCTAAGCAATTTCTTCCAGGCAACCTCGTTATATAGAAAATAGTAATGGGAAATTAGATAGTGCGGGGCGGTCAATATAAACATACTTAAATACAATATTAAAAATAAACATACATATACATCTTACATAAATACATACAACTTACACTGAAAAATGATATTAACAGTACGAGATGAAGAGCAATGGAAACAAGGGAAAGATATTTATTTACCTTTCATAAGGATAGAAAATAAGATTTCACTTGGGATTTGAATATGGCTAACGTTTCGGCGCGTCGGATAGTAAGTGGTAGTGAGTTTAATAGGCGTACGGCTCGAACAGAGAAAGAACGTGAGAAAAAGTCAGTGGAATGAAAAGGAATTCTTAAAAAAAAAGATTTTCAGGACTGCGTAGAAGACGAACTTGAGACTCACTGAAGGATGTAAATAATTCTCGTAAATAGTTAGGGGAGGTAGGATTAAAAAGAATTGTGTACAACATAGACAGGATGTGCCAGTCACGGCAACGTCGGATCGGAAGCCACTTGAGTTCATTACGAAAGTGAGAGACATGGTCATATTTACGAAGGCCATATATGTATTGAATAAACATGTTTTGGAGACGCTCAAGCTTATCAAGTTGCTCCTCAGTAGGCCCGGGATAACAAGTATCAGCATAGTCTAGGATGGGAAAAAGAAGGGTGTGAGAATATATGGACTTTCCTTCTAGGATCCATGTGAATGTTGCACGTTGCTACTCTGTACTCATAGAATATTGGCTTGATAAAAAAATATGGTCACATCACATCACCCGACTTTCTTTCTAGGATCCATGTGAATGTTGCACGTTGCTACTCTGTACTCATAGAATATTGGCTTGATAAAAATATATGGTCACATCACATCACCCTACTTTCTTTCTAGGATCCATGTGAATGTTGCACGTTGCTACTCTGTAAATATGCACGGCGACGACGGCTCGGCGACGTGATATCGCCATGAGTCACAACTTACAACAATAGTGTCTTGCCGCCGGTGAGAGCACATTTCTTGAATCGGCTCCATTCTTACATAATTATTCAAAACTAAAAATCGACCTCCACACTACACAACCAATTGTGATGAAAAAATCTATGGGATGCCCGGACAAGTATATTCTTTCAAACAAAACAGAATTTTCCGAATCGTTCTAGGAGTTTTTGAATAATAGTTGAACATACTTACATAAAAAAAGATTCCGACTAATTGGTAACTCCTTCTTTTTGGAAGTCGGTTCAAAACCAGTATTAGGACGCTAAATTGGAACATTTGATGAAAAATTTCGCCACGTGTTTTAATAATAATCCGAGCATTGAAATGCTGTTTAAAGTCATTAATTTAATAAGTCTTATTTTATCAATTGAGCATCCCTACTACTCCTATACATAGACAGATACATAGAAACGTTAAATGTATATGTATGTGACACCTCTTTTCACAATGGGGGTTAAAAAATACAAAAATACATATTCATTTACGGAGCTTTGTCTTCTATAACGAAAGCCAAAAATTAACAATACTTACCCGGCCCATGTTTACCCGACTTCAAATAAGAAGGAGGTTATCAATTCCGAAAGTAATATGTTTTTCTATCTTTTTCCCCACTCGAAGACGTCTGGCATCTGGATCAATCTAATATATTTTTTTTATTACAATAGGCATTACTTGTTAGATGGTCCCAATTCCCATAGAAATTTTATAGTTTGGTAAATTATGTAGTTTGGTGATGAAGTCGGTTTTAATTTGAAAAAAGATTATTTATATTATGATTTATTATGATTTGTTCCGATATAATATATTTATTATCTAACTTCCTTTAGTTTAGACTCACGGGTCTTTCTTTTCACCCCGGTGCTTTGGGAGGCTTGCGTAGCGATTCAGATCCAATACGTAGAGGCCCTTCGGAAAAGTTGATATAATTTGGCGCTCCTGCAGAAACCCATTCCTGAATATACCTATCAAACATGTACCCTTGAATAGGTTTCGGCAGGAAAAAGATCTATTGCAGAAATAGGAAAAGGTCTATGGGTTATGGAATGAGATTGGGATGGACTGTTGCTGGGATATTGCACTGACGAGGACGTCAGTGTGCGCTTCTTCAAGGTAAAATGACTTACAACAGACACAGAGATACAATTGATACAGAAATAAATTAATTGATTGATTGATCAAATGAATAATTACTTGAATTATTCCTGCTACAAGTTAAAACAACTTACAACAGACACACGATACAGAAACAAATTAATTGATTGATTGATTAAATGAATAATTAATTAAATCTCTGAATATGGTCCTAGTTAGGATGTGCTTCTACAAGTTAAAACAACTTACAAGTCTTACAACAGGCGCAGATACACGATACAGAAATAAATTATTTGATTGATTGATTAAACGAAAAATTAAATTAAATCTTTGAATATGGTACTAATGTGAATGTGTTCCTTGAAGTTAAAACAACTTACTTACAACAGATGCAGATACATGATACAGAAATAAATTGATTGATTGAACGAATAAATTAATTGTATCTCTGAATATAGTCCTAGTGGTTGCGCGTAAAGTCGTTGACAAAAGCTACCAATGATAAAACAGAAAGATGGTAAATTAAATTAAATTGTTGGGTTCGACTAGTTTATTTTTAAAGTCCACATGACCGGCGGACGCGGGCAGGTCAATGTATCCGCGACCTTATTTCAGGCGGCTGTAATGTTTTCAACTAAACTTTGTTTTGATAACAATTTTGCTGATATATTGATGTCTTAGATCATTGAGTACTTATCCTGATGCACATGGGAATGTACGATAGGAATGCCTATCTATATTTTGTCTGTGTAGTGTTTATTTAGATTTTATATAAGTATTTTTTGACAACTGCCTTTCTTTAATTCGACGACTCCACATTCAAACAAAAAATGATTAGATTACAGATTAGTTTAGGAATGATGAGTACCTAAGACCGATAAAGGCAGTCTTGCCTATCTATATTTGTTTCTATAGTATTTATTTAGATTTTATACAAGTACTTATATTTATACTTATACGTATAATGCGATTCCACATTCAAACCTAAAATAGGTACCTAATTAGATTATAGATTACCTATAGGTATTATGAGTAAGACCGATAAACGCTTAAAAGCGCAAATTACTTCGATTCGTATTTATTTATTGTCTAAAAATATTTGTTTGTGTAATGTTTTGATTTTATTATACTACTACATTTCCACATTCCTAAAATACCTTATTAGAGTAGGAATTATGAGTTAGACTGATAAACGCGTAATTTGCTTCATTTATTAGTTTGTGTAATTTTTATTAGATATTGTTACTAGGTAAGTCTGTTACTGCGTTTCTAATAACTCGATTCCAACTCATTTAAACCAAGCTTAGTGTTTAGGTAGGTACGATTATGTATTTATAGTTTCTAGAAAAACAAATGATAAATATGATGCTGCAAAGAGTAGCCAGAAAATTTGGCCTACACTTTCCACGACGACCAGAAGGGCTGGAGAGGTCT
Source organism: Acrobasis suavella (assembly GCA_943193695.1). NCBI lineage: Eukaryota > Metazoa > Arthropoda > Insecta > Lepidoptera > Pyralidae > Acrobasis > Acrobasis suavella. Next base: position 42,347,832 of record OW971928.1, read on the forward strand.
CATTGATGTTTATAAATAAGCTTTATTTACCTTGTATTTCCCAAGTCACCTTCTACAATTGGAGAGATCATTCTACTCTGCTGGTAACCATAAATTATTTTTATTTTATTTGCTAGGCAAATAAAAATAACCCAAAGGTGATAAGTAGCGGAACTACATATAACATAATTGATATTCCCCCCCCCCCCCTTACTTTCAAGCGTTAACCCCCAATAACTATTAAACGGCTAAACTGATTTTCATCTAACATAGCTAATATCCACCACAAATTTTTCGAGGGTTAAAAAAGTGTATGCACGATAGATGCACATAAATTTTTGAAATAAGTACGAATATATGGTTACTCTAATTTACTGTTTTACAGTCAGCTCATGTACGACAAAAGATATCAGATTCCTTTAAAAATAACTAAAACCATTGTTTATCTCTATATTTTAATTTACTAATAAATAGGTAAACAGAAAAATATCCGCAACATGCTTTGTCAAAAATGTAAACAGAAAAATATCCGTAACATGCTTCGTCAAAATTCTTAATCTAAGAGACCGCTCCGCATCGTTCCCGGCCCAAAGTTTCCCATTACACTTGCTGCATTTACACGTTAAATGGTTATGGAAAGTCTTTGAGCCAGATACGATACGGACCGAAAGTCATTTGTACGATCAGAGATACGTCGGCCCAATTCTCTAATAAAAATCCTTGCTTCTTAACGACAAGTACCTGTGCTCTCAAAGGCTACAGGTACAAAAATATAAGCTGATTTCAGACAAGAGCATTTAGCGTGTTTTTGCTTGGCCGCATTCTCAGCAGCAGATCCGACCGTTCTGACGATATCCTTGAGATGTGAAGGAGCAAACCATTGTTAATAATCGGAAGTAATAACAAACATAATAATTGTATTACCTACGTAAAGTGTAAACATTGTTGGCAGATAGTTACACTAACAAACGATATAATGATAAGATATTCATTGATTAGGGACCTAAATTCAATGTTCACAGGAATAGTCACAAATTGTTGTAAGTCACAGAATTAACATGAGGCAATATCAACATTATTTTCCTAAACTATTACAATCATAACGTTTTGGAGGCGTAGGTATGCAAACGACACCTCCCCACGAAGTCACGTTGAAGCGAGCATGGCTTGTATGACAACACATGTGTGCATACCGATATTGTTTAAGTCATAATTTGTAACTTTCCTCGTGATTGGCTTTTGACCTTTTGTAGTGCGATCTAATTTTTTACCTCCGACAAAAAAAAGGGATGAGTTAAAGTTTGACGCTAATGTCTGTGTTTCTGTCTGTGGCATCGTAGTTCTCGAACGGATGGACCGATTTCGATGCGGATTTTATTTATGTAAAACCAAGTTCCCTTGCGGTGGTTCCTGGCTATGATTGAAGAAAATGCCGGTTGATGATGATGATTGATGTTGATGATGATTGATGAAAATAAAGGTTCAGCCGTTTGAACCCTATTAGGGATTAGCGCTTGAAATTCGGAGTTTTTAATTTGCCTAGCAAATAAGAGATGGTGCTACGGATATCATAATATGGTTCCGCTACTTATTACAAGGTGGCGCTAAAAATAAACTTGTATTTTAAGTAGTTACACGAGTTTTTCGACTTTCTATCCCTTTAGCAACTTTGACTTTTGATCCCTTTGGAATAAACAGGCATGACGAATGGAAAAAGAAGTTAAGCTCATCGGTTAGATTATAAAATATTGTTCACGACTTTTTTCTTTTCTCTGGGAAACCAAAAATTACAAAGATACAGTGCATTGAAATTTCGCACGACGTAACTACTACGTACGATTTTTACATAGAGGTGACGTCGCAAGCCCCACTCCGGAACTTTATTGCGTCGTATCTTTGTGAATTTTTACTTATTTGGCAAACTAAAAAATATGGGTGCATTACTTTTGGATAATCTAAAAGGCGGTCTAATTACAATTATACTTTTCTAACCCTGGCGTCACCCCTATTCTATTAAGTATAAAAAAGTATCTACTCTTTGTTCCAAGTTAGACATTTTCAGGAAAATGTAAAGAAAGGGTGGCTGAAAACTTCTCTTAGACTTCCCCTTTAATACTCTAACTGAGAACTGCAGACCTGGATGGGGAGCAGCGGGGCTGAATCAACCCTTAAATTTACAAAGTTATGTCTCCCCGTTCTCGGAATTTAATATCTACCCCCTGAGGGATAGTATGTATACTATGACGTCTTCATCCCTCAGGGAGTAGATAGAGCCAAGGGCTATGAGATCCAAGGTCTACATGCAGTATTCCGAGAGCAGGTACGCTGAAACTACAACTCAACGCTACGCCCAACCACAAATCAAGAAACAAGTAGGTAACTTAATTTTCAGACAATGTTTTCCTTCCAGTAAATTTTGCTATCGATTCTGGTTTTCACAACAGATAGGTAATCATGACGTCACACAATCACGTTGCAACGAGCATGGCCACCCATGTAGCTAATGAGTCATTGCTTTATGTGCAACATTTTTATCGGTACCTAACTAATTAATTAGTAAGTATACTTAATAATTATTATTATGTAACACGTGTACCCATTGCCGGAATTTAACACTTAGGTACAATTGTTTACTAGAGGAAAATGCGTTCACTTATTATTATTATGCATGATCGTCTGACGTGATCAATTTTTATTTTTTTATTTATTGACCAATTTATGTACTCGGAAAATTTATACAGAGAATACATCAAATAAAAGTTGTACAAAGGCACTTCTCATCTCAAAAGAGATCTCTTCCAGTAGGCCTGTGAGAGGAGATGTTTATGTAAGAGAGGCAATAGGTACAGGCGTTTTTAGGGTTCCGTAGTAAACAAGGAACCCTTATAGTTTCGCTAACCATTGTCTGTCTGTCCATCCGCGGTTTTAGTCAGCGACTATAAGTACTAGAAAGCTGTAATTTGGCATGAATATGTATATCAATTAGGCGGAAAAAACGGTAAAATAAAATATAAAAAAAAATCTTTAGGGTAGCGCCCATACAAGTAAAGTGAAAAGTAATTTGTTTTTCTCGACTAACCAATCATGTTGGGTATTGTTGAATAGGTCTTTCAAAAATATTGTGAGTTTGTAAACACCGTTTTTCGATTTTGGGATCCGTTTCTGAAATATTTGCTTTTAAAATGAAAAAAATTGTTAGAATCAAAAGTCCCCCCCTCTATCTGCTAAACGGTTATATATGAACTCGTGAAAAAATTCACAGCTAAAGGATATATAACGAAATTTAAAGGAAAACAATAAGAGCTGAGTAGAGTATACAAATTAATAAGTTATAGGCGATTGAACTATAAAATGTACTCGGAAAAGGAAAATTTCATACAAATTCAATACAAAATTTGTTTTTAGACGTTTTTAGTGCCACGAACTCAAAGATGGCATTCTTAACTACGGAACCCTACTGCCCGTGGCCCGACATGCACTTGGCCAATTATTCTACATAAGATAAAGGAAGAAGAAAATTAAAATTACATAAAACTACACTAACTACAAATATACATATACAGGGTGACTTTTTACCCACCAGCCAAATTTTTGGAGCAAGTTCAGTTCAAGATACTGAACTACTTTCCGTAATAAAAGTTATTAAAAATCGATAAAAAAATTTCGTCCTCCCATATAAAATTCGTTTGGCCGAGCGCTGATTTGTATGGGAAACCGAATTTTTGTTCTCGTTTTTCATTAACTATTATTATGGAAAATAGTTCAATATCATGGATGGCACTTGCTCCAAAAATTTGGCTGGTGGGTAAAAAGTCACCCTCTATAAACATACATATATTACACATATACTTTAATAAATACATTTGTCTATTTAGAAAGAAATATAATATTTAGGTATACATAATATTGACAGTATAAACTACAATTAAGATGATTTCAAAAAATAATGATCTTTTACTCGTCTAAATACAGAAATCGTTTTAGATTCACGTATAGCTGGTTTTTATCAAACATTTGCTTGTTAGAAAAATAGTATAAATTGTCGAATAGGTACCTATAATTTCGCTTCTATATGATGAAGGACTCAATACAAGCACTACGACAACAATACCAAAAAACAGAACCGATTTTAATAAAATTTATATAGGACCTCCAACTATGCCCTTTCAAATAAAAATAGGAACTTCCCGAATTGATCCAGCCGTCTTGGAGTAATCGCGGAACATACATAAAAATATATAAGTACCTATATATACATTCGAATAGTTAACGTCCTATTTTGAAGTCGTTTAAAAATTAAAAGAAGCAATTATCTCAACTCCCAAACATTATTTTCCTTCTTTCTATTCACAAATAATAAAATCATGGCGTCATACAATCACGTGGCAACAAGCATGGCCACCCATAAAGATAATATAGGTACCTAATAAAACCAATTTCCGTTGAAAACATGTACATAATTGAAGCTATTGATCATAAAGGTTATTTCGGTCCACGTTACTTTCTTCCTTCGTCTACATTACTTACCTTTTAGTATTACAAAGGTCTTCTGTACAACATACCACAGTGGTCTTTTTTAGTTAGTATTGACTTAAACCAATTTAAGTACCTTTGCTTGCTAGAGTAAAGGCTCTTGCAGACAAGCGACATTGTTCTAGATTCTAGCCAGCTCACGAACCTGGAGGGCTATTCTTCAACTAGGGAGTCAGCGAAACACAAATCGTGTAGTTTTCCAACTCAGTTTGTAATCGTGTAGTTTTCCAACTCCTTTGTATTAAAACGTATTTTTAAATACAAAGGTACGTATTAAAAAAAAATGTCGTTAAAATTGTTTTACGCAGAAAACATTAAAATGTATCCATGGTTTTCTAAAAATTTCAACATGCATGTACAGGGTTACTTTTAAAACACCAGCAACCTTTTTGGAGCTGTACGAGCTGCAGTCTATGATACTGAACTACTTTCCATAAAAACGAAATTTTCGATAATTGTTTTTATGGAGAGTACAAAAAATACAAATTAGCGCTAAGCCAAATGGTTTTTGTATGAAAAGTCGAGATTTTTGTTTCGTTTTTCGATAATTGGTTGAAAGCAGTTCATTATCATGGGCTGAACTTAGTCCAAAAAGGTTGCTGGTGTTTTAAAAGTAACCCTGTATATAAAAGCAGTGTGAAATGGAACGGATTTCCGGTCTTTTTAGATTGTTACGCTACAAATGTCAAAATTACTCATGTTCAAGGTCAAGACCTCTCGTGCAAATACTTCACATAAGATAAGTATGTACGATTTAAAAATCCGCCCGGCTGGAAACGTTCGCGCAAACCATTCGTAATGTGACTGGACATTTCAAAAATGGCACAACTGTCGTTCGTCTGGCTTAGCCCACAAGGCACGTCTGGGCATTTTTGGAGCGAGGAGTCACCTAAACGAATGGTTTTACCATACAAAATAACCGTTCGTTTAGTGACTCCGCGTTTGAAAATTGCACCACAGGCTGAAAGGAAGAGAAAAAGGTGTTTCGTTTTTTAACCGACGTCAAAACCGGAGAAGGGTATCAATTTGACCTGTATGTTTTTTATACATATATTTTTTATATGTATGTTACACGTTATCTTCGGCACTTGTGAATATTAATTTGGGTGAATATACGTATGATAAAAAACATTGAAGATATGGAATTATTATTTTTTCTTAAAAATCTAGTTTTGGTTTATCTCACCTTGTTAGTACTTTATATATGTAAAGGTTAACAATAAAAACTTTCTTCCTTTCGACACGGAACCCTAAAAGTAATTAAATGCACAAATGTTTAGCAGTTGATCTGATGCGTTTGCAGCGTGCTCATAAACGTTTTGTCTTTACATTTTAAGGCGCTGCGCTATGGCCTGTAGCGCCTCTAATTTAAGTAAGAAACAACACTTTACCGTAACACTCTATAAAACGAAGATATCAAATAAATTATGATGATGCCTAAATATTCCTGCATTTTTATTAGGCCCTGAGGAAGAGCATCTAAGATACGAGTACATGTAACGCTTGTATGCATACTTAAGCAGTTCGCCCTTGATTTCTTTATTTATATCTTGGACACCCCTTGACGATTTAACATAAGTATAGTGGATGTTTATATATATATATATATATATATATTATAACAAATATATATATATATATATATATATATATATATATATATATATATATATATATATATTTATTTGTTATAAAACATAAAATCGGTGAGTTAATGTCCCATAACACAAGTCTCGAACTTACTCTGTGTGATTTTTCTGTATATTTATTATAATTAATTTCAAAATGCTATCCTTATCCATAGCAAAGGTGGATCATATCACAAATTAAAAAGATATGGTCCTAAAGGAATCATATAAAATTAACCGTCTGAGCCACCCTCCTAACCTAACTCGTTTAACACATTGTATTTCAAACAATCCATAGGTTTTTTTTAAGTATAACTCTTTCGAGATCCATATTGACCTAGCGAAAATCGCTCCATGATTTATGCGGTCGAAGACTAGTCTTTTGCTGTGAAATAAACAGGGTCTAACAAAAAATACCAAAATTATTTAAATATCGAATTAAGCCCGTCCATGATACTAAACAATTTTCCTCAAGAAACAGTTAACGAAATTATTACAAATAATTATTGGCCTCCCATACAAGTTAACTGACTAATCTGAGTTTCTTTAGGAAATAAATAATATTTTGTCATGTTTCAATATATTTTTCTTGAGGAACATAGTTCATTAAAAAAAATGAATCTCCACTAACAGTTTCAGTAAATTTGACAAACGTTATACAACGTGGATGGGACATACCCGTAATAAATCGAACCGCGTGCTATACTAGATCACTATAGTATAAAAAATATTTAAATAACAATCAAAAAACCAAAAAAGAAAATTCCACATTGCCATACATATTGTTTTGCGACTGGACACTTTTGCATCGAATAACTGAAGTCGTGTCGTGGTTTGATTCATGACGGGTAAAAATTGTGAGGCGCTGTAGGATAAAGTATCGCCTTAACCATAACAATAGACCGATAAAAACTTACACACAGCACATTACAAATAGTTTGCAACATTGTAGATATTTGTGTGTAGAGCAGCGTGCCCTTGCACGAGGTTGGGGTAGGTCAGGCATGCACGTTGGTGGGCACGTTGGGTAGCATGTGTGACGATGTGTAAGAATGATGGGTGTGCATGTGTGAAACGATGACGAATCGCACGTGTGCTGATTGGTCATTGATCATTAATTGGTTTATTTAGATCGACGTGGTTTTTCGCAATGGAGTCTTGAAGTAGGAAGGAAAATTTCGTCCGTATACTAGTGCCAGCCAACGAAGCAAGTTTAGTCTGCATTACTTGTTTGTGTTCGCCCGCTTTCTCGTTACACGGGTTTGTTCAATCCTTGCCAAGGATTCAAAGGAACAAAACAATTGATACCGCTAGGTGATGGCGGTAATTGTTTTATTTGTTTTTCGTATGTGTAAATGGCCAAAACTGATGTCAGATTTTCAAGCTGTCTTAAAGCATAAGAAAAAGCTTCACAACTGCCATACAATGATGACAGACGGGACCAATGGCATAACGTGCCTTTCAAAGCAAGGAAGAGCTCGGTGAATTTTTGTGCCAGAGAATCAGGGGGAAGTCAGTCAACCAAAGTCTCACCAAATTTGCTTGACCCCGTCCTTCATCTGATCACCTCACGTAATTAAAGGACGATGCCTTTGGTAGGCTCTGAATTAATTGTAACTTTTTATCTCTGGCACGAAAATTATATATTTTTGTGCCAGACAAGAGAAGCTTTGCTCTTTGCTATATTTTTGCTCAATAATAACAAGGGCAACAGGTAGACGCTTTAAATATTCACATAATATTTAGTTTTATATTCACTTGAAAAATAAATAAGTAAGTTAAAATAAAATAAATATTTAAGGTTGGGGGGGGGGGTAAACCCTCCCACACGAAAATGGTACGGAACCCTTCGTGCGCGTGTCAGACTCGCGCTTGGTCGGTTATTAAGGATGCTGCTTGATTTAACAGTGTATGGTGCCGGATTAAGCCTGCATGAGGCACGTAGCAAATTCTATTGCCCCTTTCTTTGCGATGACATGGATAAAAAAAAATAACAAATTAACTTTTCTACATGTAACATGGACAAATTTAGAAATAATACTGTTAGTGTCAATTTCTTTGAGTAAAGTGTACTCAAAGAAATTGACATTCAACAGAACAAATAGAACAATATTGTGTATTTCTAAAATTCATTTAGTTTTTTTAAATTATTGATGTAGATTTTGATACCAATATTTGTCTATTGGCCGTTTGTCTCTCTTTTGTAGGGAAGGGTAAGTGAGTAAGAAAGGTGGTCTTTATAAAAAAAACATCTCTTTGCGCTGGACCCGTAGCAATAGAGAAAATGCATCATGAGTAGATTTTGATAAATGTCTCTGATTTTGAAAGCATTTACGTAAAAAAGGCCTTTAAGCACAAATATATTTTTTTTATCGATTTATTAATTTTGGTTTTTAGTTGATTGAAAAGTCCATTTAAGAAGTAATTAAAAGTTTAAGAATTAATATTACAATGGGATTTTCTTAAAAAAATATAGCTACTTTTGTTACAAGGCCAATTCTGTAAATGCAATATTTGACATATCATCCGGACAAATCTTTTTACATCAGGCATACAAATGCTACACAAGCGACGTCACTCCTGTCCGGTCTTTCTAAGGCGCTCCGAGACGCTGTGCAAAGGCGGACGTAACTTACAAAGTCACGTCCGCCTTTGCACGGCGTTACCTAATCTTAAAGAATTTTTGGGTTAGCAAGGAATTTTTTTCTTGGATGTGCCTATTTATAGGAACTCTTTCTATTGCACAACGAAAAAAATATGCATCTTCTCTATTGCTTATCTTGCTACTAGGCTAATGTGGCACTGAGAATATAGATGCACTATCACTTTTTATTCCTAATAGGATAAACAGAGCCTACGGTCACAAGGACAAAGGTTGAACGTGACGGTGGCACCTTCACGCTGCGGTCGGCGTGAAGGTGGAAAAAAGAAAATGTGATGGGTTGCTATGCTAGCAGCATTGCATATTGACATTATTCAGATTTTTTCCATTTCGTCAATCGACTTAAACATTCTACTTTTTTTTTCTACGAGGCCAGCATTATTAACTATTTATTTTCTAAACAGTCATATTATAGTATAACGTCTAATTAAATATAAGTAGTGTAACTATCCGCTTTTTTCCAACAAGTCAAATCAGACACTTATTTTTAAACGTCAAAACAAACATTTTAATGGGATTTGTATGAAATACAGGCAGATTAAGTCATAGTTTCTTAAAGTCAAATAGCGCTCTTATTATCAGTTTTTATGCAGTAATTAATCTAAAATCACGTTAAAATGGATATGTTCAAAGACAAGTGACATTATTTTACGTTTTATTTTCTTATCAGTACAAAGAATTTATTTTTGAACCAGAAGAATACCCAGAAGAATAAGGATGGATTCAGCCCATCGATAGTGAAAAACTTTCACCGTGGAACATTTTTGTCTTTCGAAATTGAGACTGTCGAAATCCAGCATGACAGTCATCTATCACACTAATATTGTAAAAAATATTTTACGTCTATGCTAATATTATAAAGTTTAAGTGTGTATGTGTGTGTGTGCATGTTTGTTACTTCTTTACGCGTACTACGTACGGCTGGACCAATTTTGATAAAATTTTGTTTGCAGGAAGCTGACACCCAGGATTAACAGGCTACTTTTTATATCCGCGGGTAACACCGCGGGGCGCAGCTAGTAATCTATAAATAATATATGAAAAACTATTTTTGGCTTTCCATCTACGAATTCGGATCAACTTGTATTGAAGGGAAAAAAATATTTTTCATATTTTGTATGTTCTTTGAGGAAAGTTGCTTAGTATCTCCCTTAAAATATTATTCGGGTCTAACAAAATGTATTGAAAATACTTTAAGGGTGAATTCAATCTATAATACTGAACAACTTTCCCCTAGGAACAATATCGAGATATGAAACATATTTTTTTGCCTCCATACAGGTTGATCGATCAGCTGCCCCTAATACAATACAATACAAATTTATGGCACCATAAACAAAAGTAAAAACAAAAAACCTCTGTTCCGTGCAAAAAACAGAAAAAAAAACAGAATTATGATACAAAGGCGGACTTATCGCATAGCGATCTCTTGCAGTCAACCCTTGGGTAGAAGGAAATATTTAATAGAATATTTTTGAAAAAAGAAAATGTAGAAAAGTTGTTTGAAAAGCCAAAAAATATATTACACATTGTCCCTTGGGAAAAGTTGTTCAGTATAATATTATGAGCTGACGTCACCCTGATTTTCCTGACCTGAGATTCAGTATACTTTGTTAGACGTTATAGTATATTTTGTTGGACCCTGTATAAGTAGGTACCTTTGCTTGCACCAATATTAATCAAAATACTAATAGTGCATTATATCAAGGTACAGAAGTGCCATTTTTAAAACGCGCTGTCACCTATATGAATGGTTTTGCTGCACAAAAAAACCGTTCGTTAAGTCACTCCGCGTTTGAAAATGACACTCCGCACTATAGGTCCTCCAGCGTGCAGGTTATAAAAACTAAGCATAACGTGTTTATAAAATTCACTGCCAGTCCCTAGTCTACGAAGCAGCACGTGTTTTGGTCACCGGTCACACGTTGCAAGACAAGTAACCTTAGACTCGTTATTTACATTGTCTGGCGCGTGAATGGAATGCACCGCTTCTGTTTCGTGTCAAACAATATAATACTTACTTCCAACCTTGAAAACTGGTCTCTTATGAATTTACTTGAATTAAATATTATTATTCGACCTCACACGTTGAAACCAAGGGTTGGTGGACCGCGAGGGTTACGCTGAATCCTGAAGGTGATGTCGTTAATTCTGGTGACTTTTTTCACCAGAATCAAGGACGCTTGGTTGTCCAAGCTGGGAAAGACCTTGCAAAATAGTCATCAGAATTAACGACGTCACTTTTCGGATTCAGCGTAATCCTCGCTTACACCTTTCATAGGTATATCCATGAATGGGTTTTAGAGGGAGCGCTACATCAACTTCTCCAAAGGGCCTCTAGGTGTTGGATCTGTATGACGCAAGCCTCTTTAATGACCAGGGTAAAAAGACCCGTGATTCTCAAAGAACATACATAAAATTAACTGTTAGCTATCTAATAAACATAACTCCAGTTATGTCACATCCGGGCCTCGAAATTAATCATTATATTGATCGGCGCATCCCCAGGACTGCGAGCCCGGCCGTCTATTTATAGTCACCACACCACAGCAGACTTATCAACTCGTAAATGGAACGTAGATGTATGAACTCGAACAGTTCATTATTCTTTGTATGAAACTCCCTACCGCAAGGCACTATTAGGATTCGTAACGTAATCGCCTCGCCTCCGGAGTCCGGACCCTCCGGTCGGTCATCTTGCGGTTCTCGCGCTTACGTCTCTGTACCCGAGTTTACGTCTCTTCATCCCTTGCACCTCGTACCCTCGTCCTCTTCATCAAGTGCAATGGCTATGATTGCCAACTCGCATATTGTGAACCGGGACATAACCGTGCGTGCGCTACGCTTCATGTTTGGATTCAAAATATCTATTGCCACCCAGACCAGAGCATCGTCTAGCCGTAGCCGAGTCGATTCGACGTACTGGTTTGATCTGGTTTAGTTACGTGCTTACGTCAGGTTGACGCAAGGGCGGATCCAGCTTTGGTGCCAGGGGATGGTCACATAGTACGGTGGTCAAGTCACAAGAATTTATAATTTAATTTTTAAAATCATAGATACAAGTAAAAAGTAGGTATTTTATTAATGTATGTAAGTACTTAAGTACTGTACTTAAAAATACCTATATTCAAATAACATAAACAATTTTTCTTTTACGTCTTCTCCCGAAACGCGTAATCACTTCATCTACTTCAATGGGTACGTTTCTATGGACGTGGAGAAGTGTCAGTCCGGTTAGACGTTCTTCAACCATTGAAGCTCTTAGCCATGATTAGATTTTTCGTAACGTAGAGAAAGATCTTTCCGCTGTCGCTACACTAACGGGTAGTGTAGCCACAATAATAAAAAAAATCGTATATCAAGATACATCTCAATACCGCAATTTAAAATAAGGTCAGAAATCGACTGCGGTATGTCCTGACTGACTGAGTCAGAACGGCCCCAGCCCATGGGAGGGTCATGACCCCAATGACCCCTGGATCCGCCCTTGGCTTGACGTCTATTAGACAGCGGCGCGGCGAAAGGCGATACGGAGTCGATACGTTTCCGAGTTAATTAGTCTGCACCTTTAGGCTCTCAACACCCACATGCTCTGGGAAATGGCACCCGGGGAACCTTTGAAAGCTCACGGTACGTGGCAGCATCGATACACTTTTATACTACAGTCGCAGTTCTTTAAACCCCAATTCCAGGGTTCGGACGGGTTTGGTTAACCTAACTGAAATAATCTGTAATTAACCTAATTGGAAATCGGTTAACATATATTTTGGTTAACCAAATAGCCTGTTAACTTATAATTGCGGCTCATTCTTCGTCAAACACGTTTTTTATTCCCGTCACGGTAACTATCCCTGCAAAAGCACTTGCATGACTCAACCAAACGGCTGTGCATACCGAAAACCTAATTAACCTAATTAGATAACGGTCGATAACCTTATTGTGTGGGTTAACCGAACCAAAGGATTAACCGAAAAAAAACGAGTAACCTGTGTTGTACGACCTGCCCGATTCAAACTCAAAGAAATTTCATGTGTGTTAGGTCTGTCAATAATATGGTATGAAAGATTTCAAACGGAAGACTTTTTTGTGACTTCATCGCAAGGGAATGATATTTTTTTATTAATTCACAACTTGCACACACTGGTACTGGTAAATATTTATATGAGTACATACACAATGTTGTTACATTATAAGTATTACGTACCGTTACGCGAAACAACGCAATTATCATTTAAGTTACTAAGTTACAAACTTCGTGACACGATAACACGTGTAGGTATCGTCCCATTTCCGCTATAAACGACATGGTATAGTACCCACTTACTACACTTGTTGTACGTATATTGATCTCTTTATACATTATTATTCTTAAGCTAGGTTTCTATAAAATATCTATTAACAGTAAAAAAATGAACAAAGTATAAACGTGATATACATTATTTAAAAAAAGCGTTCTTCTTATGTTGGCAGTAAAGAATTTATTTCGACAAGTTTATTTTAAATAACTTAAACTGTATGTTTGAATAGGGGTGTCGTCAGGGTCAAAAAGTTTGAGAGTAAAAAAATAAACAGAGCATATTTTTTCAGATTACCAAAAAAATAAAATTCACAAAGATACGGAGCATCAAAGTCCCGGAGTAGGACCTTGCCACGTCACCGCTAAGTAAAAATTGTATCTACCCGTGACGTTATGCGAAATTTCGATGCACTGTATCTTTGTAATATTTTGTTTCTCAGAGAAAAGAAAAAATACAAGTACAATATTTTTTTATAATCTAATCGATGAGCTAACATTATTTTTCCATTCGTCTTGCCTATTCTATGACCATAGACCTGGATTTTTTTTTACTGTGTAAGAGTAAAACCTTCTATAGATCTAAAGAAAAAAAAAAGGCTAGGCGTATCTTTTTGGCGAAATGACGATACATTTACTGATTAGCGAAATAGAGCTATAATCTATTTCTCTTTTCTAAAAGCATATTATCAATGTCCTAATAAGCGTTCGGGACCATTTAAAAGACAGTTAACACAGTAATAGAGTAGGAAATAGGAAAAAAATATTGGCAAGTGATGATTACATCATACTTAAGTATCGTATAAAACGTACGTGTAGGCTGGGTGATAAGTCTTCACGTTTTCAAACATGCGTTTAAACATGCTGCCACCACGAAGTACAAATATACAAAAGAGTTTTGTAGCGATGGTGGCCAAGGGGTTTACTCCATAAAATAATACAATACAAATCAACTTCATTGCATCATAAGGGTTGGACCTCATTTGTCAGCACGAAGTAGCACTTTTCTATGGTGCTATCCTTTTCTGTCGCTCAGAACCGCAGAGAGAGCGCAGAATGCTATAGGATGCTATCGCTCGTTGCGACAGAATAAAGTTCCGTCGCACTCTCTCGCTCTGGCAAATGACAGTTCTGAGCGACTGAAAAGGATAGCAGCTTAGAAAAGTGCTGCTCCGTGCTGACAAATGAGATCCAACCCTAATAGATAAATACGTTAGTCGTACGATAGTGACGTCCTATCTCTATGTCAAACCAAATTAGGCTTTAATATGGGTCTTTGTAAACTGAAATAAATGTATTTTAATTATTTTTTATTTATTTAATTATCATTATACGGTAATGCTCAATGATGCTTGACAAAAGCAATAGCGATCACATTGACGTGACTTTTGGATGAGTGTCAACCGCTCCGGGCTTATATTGTGTCACACGAATATTCAATTTCTATTATTGTAAACCGTGTTAATTCACAAGTTTTTTTTTTACCTTACAAATATGGTGTCTTGCAGCTTTGCCGATTGTGATACAACAACAAAACATAATCCCAATAAATACACTTTTCACAGGTAATTTTGCCAGACTCGTCCTTTACCTGTTAATCAATATTTTCTTCGCAACTTAACCAAAAAACCATTTAAAATCATGAATTTTATATTTTTATTAAGAGATAACACAATATTTATTAGTTATTTATGGAATTCTGTAATATATTGCATAAAAAATAAAAGGATTTAAATCCGTTAGGGCTTGAGTAATTATTGACGTCATTTTATGTCATGAAAATATATATTGATTAAAAGTCAATAGTGTTTGGTCGAATCAGTATAAACTCTTTTTAAGTAAAATTAACGATTTGAAGATTTTATATTAATTTCGGTTTAAGTTAGTAAAATTTTTTTCTCAACATTTGTTACTCTCAATTTTATCAGTATAGCGAACTCCATTAAAACATCGCTAATCGCAGTAGTAAAAGTAATTAATTACTTATTATTTTTACAGATTTCCAACAAATGCCTATTATAGAGAAAAATGGATAACGATTGTAAATAGACCGGGTTGAACTCCCAAAAAGTTTTCTACTGTTTGCAGTAAACATTTTGAGCCAACTCGTTTTTTACAAAGAAAGCAGTGTCGCATTTTACTCAAAGATTCTTTGCCCATTTGTACCTGTAAGTGTACATTATGCGACAATTGGGTGCTGGACTATTTTTTGTTATAAATAAAATAAATAAATATATAGGGACAAATAACACAGATATAGCCAGCCCTAAAGTAAGTTCGAGACTTGTGTTATGGAATACTAACTCAACGATACTATACTTTATAACAAATACATATGCATGTTTATCTATATATGTATTTATTATAAAATATAGTATCGTTGAGTTAGTATCCCATAACACAAGTTTCGAACTTACTTTGGGGCTAGCTCAATCAGTGTTATATGTCCCTATATATTTATTTATATTTATTATTATTATTTTTACAGAGACATTTCTGCTCGGCTAAACGAAGCATAGCCGGTATAAATGGTACACACGAGCCTAAGCCAAGTGGGTATCATGGGAATGGGGAGAAGTTAAGTGGTCAGTTTGAAGGAATTTTCTTACTATTCTGCAGGTGTTCAAAATAACTGCTTTCTGTAGTTGAATAAAAGTATAGGGTGTTGCGATCAAGAGAAGATAATGCTTGGTAAAGTTGTTTAGGGATGATGCCTGTAGTAGATAGGACTATTGGGACTATTGTAACTTTTGTTAAATTCCACATTCGGCTTATCGGTGTACTTACAAATTTTCTCAGATATTGTTGATAGTATGTTGTGGGTATTTGTGATTGCGATGTCTATTATTAGTGCAGTTTTATTGGTTTTGTCTATTACAGTGATATCAGGCCTATTAAAATGTATGGTTCGATCCGTTATAATAGCTCTATCGTAGTACATTTTATAATTATTGTTTTCCAGGACAGTGATAAGGATATATTTATAGTATGGTGTGTATGATTGAGATGTAAATTTGTATTTGTGTGTAAGATGTTGATGAATGATATTTGCAACCTGGTCATGACGGTGTTTGTATTCTGTTTGAACTATTGCTTTGCGCGCAATACAACACAAGCGCCTGTAATATGTTGTATGGTTTCGGTTGATGCATGACATTTTCGGCAAATATCAATAACTGATGGTATTTTCATAATATGTTTCCTATAATTCTGCGTTTCTATTATCTGATCTGAATGGCGATCATAAACCCTTCTGTTTCGGGAAACAGCTCGCCACGCTTTAGCCATTCGTTCGATGCTTCGTAATCGACGTTAGTTTGGCATAAGTCGTGGCGGTGCCGTCCGTGCAGTGATTTCTTTGTCCATTCGTCTATTTTTGTCTGTCTGTCTGTCTGTTTTCATTTGTTTGTGGTCTTCTGTCGTGTAGGTTTAGTGGAGTGTATTTGATGTCATTCTGTACTATTTTGTTATGTAGAGTAGATGTTTCAGTTTTTCTATGAAAGAATGATCGTAATGAGATGCTTGTTGTGTAAGTTTGCTATGTCTATAATTCCTCTTCCTCCATCAAATCGGGCTAATGTCATTCTCTGATAACATGCTCTTGGGTGGTGTTTCCTGTGTTTTGTCATTGTTGTATTTATTGTGCGTTGTAGATTTTTTAACTCGCTCTTGGACCACCTGATAACCCCAAATGAGTATGTTAAAATTGGTATGGCAAATGTATTGATAGCTTTGACTGTATTACGTGCGTATAACTGATAGTTAAGAATAGTATTTAATCTGTATTTGAACTGTTTTGTTAGTGCTGTTTTTATTTATTTGTGATGGATGAGTTGTGATTGCTGATAACCAAGGTATTTGTAAGCTGTATTTTCATCAAGCGATTCAATTCGTGCTCCAGTATGCAGAATGTGGTCATGTTTGTGTCTTTGACCTTTTTTGACTGAGTTGACTTTACATTTATCGATACGAAATTCCATGCCTATGTCACAAGAAAAATGTTCTGTTAAATCTGCTAGTTTGTGTAGTTCTGTTTCAGATGATGCATACAAATTGATATCGTCCATATAGAGCAGGTGTTTTATAGTAAAATTATGTTTCTGGGGTTGATTATCAGGATCGGTAGTAAAATATTCCATCTTATGGCCTATGGGTTCTGCATTAAGAATGTTGGAAAGTGGATTTAACGCAAGACAGAACCACAAAGGACTCAGTGCGTCGCCTTGGAAGATACCACGCTGTATTTTTATGGTGTCTGTTTTTTCAGAATTGAGTTGTAGTTTAGTGTTCCAGTTGGATATTACAGTTTTTAGAAAATTTGTAACAGTTGGGTGAATTTTATATATATTTAGAATTTCAATAAGCCGTGAATGCGGGACGGAATCATAAGCCTTTCTATAGTCTATGTACATAGTACAAAGATCAGATTTATTTTTTTGAACCTGTGTGTGAATAATGGAGTCAATAGTTAATTGTTCTTTACGCCCTTGACTATATTTTTTGCATCCCTTCTGCCGTTCGGCTAATATTCCGTTATTATTAATGTGCTTATAAATAGGGTGGTTAATACAAGACGTGATAATTTTGTAAATTGTCTGCAGGCATGTAATTGGTCTATATTTGGCTGGGTTTGCAGTATCAGTATGGTCTTTTGGGAGCATGTGAGTTACGCCTTCTGTGAAATAATTTGGAAGGTTTTGTGGGTTTTGAATGAAATTATTTATGTGGTGATATAAAAATGGTTGAATGAATGTAAGTTTCTTATACCAGAAGTTGTGAATATGGTCTGAACCATATTCACAACTTCTCGTACTATGGTTCAGACCATATTCACAACTATTCAACCTTCCAATTATGAAATTGCTTTAAAATGTCTTGAAATACTTCTACAGATATATTTTCAAAAGTCATTACTTCTAATCCAGCCATATTTACATTTTCTTCTCTAATCCAGTCGGCTTCACTATTGTGTTGAGTTGGGTTTTCCCAGGTATTTGCCCAGAAATTATGTAGCTCCTCAAGTGACGGTGTAGTATTTTGACTATTTCTAGTTTGATTATTAAGTACTTGATGAGTTTCTGATGGAACGGTAAAATTTCTTTTCATTATTAGTAATTTGTGAATTTTGTACTTTACGGAGTGTGCAAGCTTGATATCTGTTTAATCTATTGCAAGTAACACTTAGTTTCTGTTTTAGCGTATCTAAAAAATGACTAAGTTTTGTGTTCGGATCTTCATGTATAGAGTGAATTTTATGCTGTGTCATTATAGTCTGTATCTCTCGTGAGAATCTGCGGCTTGTCGAACCGTTGATGTAATGTGTGAGCTGACCTATTTGTGTTCTTAGTTTTTCAACCCGTTTTTCTTATCTAGTTTCCCATTTTTGCTTACTTTTTTAGATTGGTTTGTTAAACTGTTGGGTTCTTTAGTTAGTTTCGATCCGTTTACTTTTGCTGCAGTAAATGCTGATGTGTATATTATTGTTTGAAGTTGTTCAAAGCTTGTTTCTTTATTTACATGTTCAGGCAATAAAACTCTATTGATGTATTGTACAGCATTCGCAAGTTTTTTTGTAGCCCTTTGTTTTGGGATAAATTGTCTGTTTGTAGGATAAGTGTTTTTAAAATATAAAAGAGTGTCGTTAAATATTTCATCAATGTTTCGCTGCCTTTCTGTATCACATTGTTCTGCCATAGGCTCTTCATCATCTCTTTCAGTATTAACAAAGTTATTTAAATCAGTTGAAGAATCAAGTTCAGTAGTTTCATTTATTGTGTCAGATGTGTATTGTGTGTGTATTGTAGTATGTGTGGGTGTTTGTGTAAAATTAAGTGTAGGTGATATAGAACGACGTTGTAATGTAGCAGTTACTTCATCGCGAATCTGTTTCAGCCTTTCGTCAGTAATGAATTTGTTTTGTATTATTGCTCTGCGTTGATCAGCCTTCCTTTGTACCGACACGTGAGCTATTTGTAGATGTTTTAGTATTACAACTTGGTGTAATTGCTGTCGGTATGCTGATTTGTTCGTCTCTTATTGAGTTATTTCAAAGTAACTGCGTATTATCGTTTCGTTTATTTCACTGTCCCATATCATTCGCTGTCCAGTATTTACTGTAGGCGCATCACTCGGATTTAATTGTTTTGATTGTTTTGAGTATTCAGAAAGATTTGAACTTCTAATCGGATGGCTTTAATTTTGTCAGTGTTTAGTAGTTTATTATTGATAATTGCCCTGCGTTGGCCACAAATATGTTGTTTGCTGACATTGATGTCTGGGAACTGTTCACAAAACTGTTTATGCAGCTGAGTCAAGTATGTCCTCGTGTTGGTTTCTAAAGATGTCAAGATCAGGTATGTACGCCAGATGAATGTGTTCATTTCTTCGGTCCATCTGATTCACGTACGAGAAGTGGCTTTGGCGGGTACAGTTAAATTACTATCATCTGACAGTAGCTGTACAACGTCCTCGGCCCGTGAAAAATTGCTGATAGATGAAGTTATAGAAGGGGTTATATTGTGATCACCATTTATGTAGGAAGAAGGTGATAATGGAAGTGAAGGAAATAATGATAGGGATGAAGAAGAAGGTGAAATGTTTTGACTGTCGGCTGTAGCATGTTCATTGAGGGGAGCCCGCCTGCTCAACTCGCCCTCACCGATGGTTCGCATACTGTGGCACTCAGCACCGGCTCCAAGTGCGCCCCGGCGACCCCCGGGCAGAGGCCTCAAATTATACTTACTTTTACGTACTTTCTCCATTTTTATAAAAGGGGTAAAGGTGAATAGTAAGAGAGGAAAGTTGGGATCGTTGGTCGGAAAATAGCGGCTTTGGTGTTTTTAGCGTTATGTATCGTTACTCCATATACTACGGGTATATTATTGGACGGAGATGTAAATGTCCATGTGTGCCATTTCCCTTAAGCCTCCCCACCACGACAAGGTAAACCCTTGGGGGGGTTATTATTATTATATGCAGATGAAAACCAAAGACCCAGGACAATTAGAAAAAAGCAATTTTAAACTTGTCCTATGATCTTTCATCGAAAATTAACGAAATACATTTTAGAAGTACTATTGTATCGTTGAGTTAGTATCCCATAACACAAGTCTTGAACTTACTTAGGGGCTAGCTCAATCAGTGTTTTTGTCCGTGTATATTTATTTATTTAATTGTAAATTTATAGTATTTTACCAATATAATATTGTCATGTCGTCACGTCTTTATACAATGTCATTTTTATTAAGAACAAATATTTTAAGGGGTGATTCAGTCCATCATTTTGAGCAACTTTTCCCAATAAATGTATATCAAAATACGAAAGAAACATTTTTGGTTACATACACAACGAAGTAGTCACGTGATATCGTTACTATGGAAAACGATTTTTCTTTTCATACTTCGATATACATTTATCAAAAAAAGTTGTTTAAAATGATAGTCTGAATAACCCCTTAAAATGTACTTAGAAGAAAAGGACATTGTATAATTATTGTTTACAGGTGAAATTGAAAATGAGAAGACCGACTTCCTATGTCTATAGAGACATTTTAACTCCAGCACCAGAACCTAGTCCTTCAAATAAAACAGTTCCTTCCACAGAAAATAAACTAAGGAAAAAATCGCCACTTTAAGAAAAAATATTGCTCAAAAAAATTAGCTCCTAAAAAATTTAAGAGCTAAACTTAAAAGAATTAAAGAAAGTTTGTTAAATTTACGAGAGGTATTCATAGATGGACCCGACATTAACGATCGCATAAATAACGTTCAAGAAGCTTGTACAATTTCGTGTTTATTTCATAAAAAGTTAATTCTCAGTACTTACTGGTAAAGTAGTTCCGATGGAATATTTTTCATATCACCTTTCAGGTTTATACACTTGATATATCTTCTATCTAAAGCTAAAATTCCCTTTCTAAAAAAGAATCTTCCTGATCCCTTAAAAAATCGTGTCTGGTGGCGACTACTGCGTCATCATCTTCAAATTTTTGGTCCCAGAGATGTTGTCTTAACCGCGGAAATAGGTAGAAATCACTAGGAGCAAAGTCCGGTGAATATAGAGGATGTTCAATTCGAGCCCCCTTCTTGAATTGCAGTCATCGCAACTCTTCGACTTGTTATCTTGGCGTTATCTTGGTGAAAGAAAACAACTTTAGCAAGTTTGCCACGACTTTTCTTGCATATTTCCTCGCGTAACTTTGCTATTTGTCCTGGGTACATAGTCCCCGTCCCCCCTTGGCTGTCCCAGAAAAGAGAGCCCAAGTCTTACCAGCGCCTTAAATTTCTTAGGTGTTGGAGATGACGGTCTCTTCCAAGTCATGGACAGTTTTTTCGTTTCCGGGTTATAATGGTGAAGCCATGTTTCATCCATAGTTATGAATCGAGCCAATAATCGGTCAGGATCAGCTTTGTGAAATTCTCTGTCTCGTTTGTTTTTGCGCGTTAGAAAGCATTCTGGGCACCCAGCGCGCTGTGACTTTTTGATTACTTTTTCATACCCAAATGGTCGGGTATAATATTATGAACAAATCCTATCAAAATGTTCACTTCTTCAGTTATAAAACCAACAGTAACACGACGATCCGCCAAGACAATGTATTCAACTTTTTTAATCATCGGTCGGGTATAATATTATGAACAAATCCTATCAAAATGTTCACTTCTTCAGTTATAAAACCAACAGTAACACGACGATCCGCCAAGACAATGTATTCAACTTTTTTAATCATTTGTTCAGTCACTGCCGATAATCTCTGACTGATCAGTCACGTCCCGGGCGTTGGACGTCGTTAGTGGAAATTTTTCCTCGCTTGGACTCAGCACACCAACGCGCGCTCGAACTTCAATTTTATCCATTTTTAAGAACACGGGAAAAAAAACTTCTTCTGTTAAAAAAAAAAAAACAAAAGATAATTGATTTCTTTTTGATTATCATTTATTTGATAATTTTTTCTTTTCAAAGAGAATGTATCGCATTATCACAATTTATTGAACACCACTCGTGTATAACAAATGTTACATACAAAAAAGGGGAATAAAACATTTTTTTTTGTTTCTATTTCGAGTGGGGTATCAAACGAAAGGTCTTAATAAGCTCATTTCAAAAATATCTACATTGTTAGCTGTAAATGGCTCCTGTAGTCGAGTATTAGTTTATTAAACGTAAATCTTGTTAGTTTTGAATAATTATACTTACAACAGCTACTTCTCCAACCAAGAAGTCCACGATCTGCTAAGGCCTCTGGAACTTAGGATACAGCTGTAAGAGAAATTGAGAAATCTGACACCAATGTTAGCTGCTAATAGTTCACCCCTGACTGTGAACTCGCGAACCTCTTATCTCGGTAACCCCTTGACCGTTTAGTTAAGGGGAGGTTATCAATTCGACCCGTTTGTTTTTTTTTTTTTTGGATGTGTTACACTTACACGACGTCTTCGCCACTTGTGAGCAGATTTTGATGATTATTTTTTTTATTTGTAAGCCTTTTGTAGCAAGTTGGTGATGATAGTAGCATGATATGATGAGAAACTTTGGATTTATGGAAATAAAAATCTCCTGAAAGAAACAAAAAAAGGTTGTTTTTTGCTTTTATAGACTCATCATCTTCAATGTGTTTAAGAACTATATTCTAGACTCATCTATTCCTTATTAATCTCCACGGTTTCACACTAAGATGTGATAATAATAACGTGTAGGTTCATATACTTAAACATTTTTTTTAAACTTCAAGCCAAATTCAACACCGGCTTCACAACCGATTTTGATAAAATTTATATGGGACCACAAGACAAGTATGCCTTATCAAAAAAATAAAAAAATGTGGTTTTTAAAGTTGGTCCAGGTGTCTTCATACATACATAAAAAATATATACATACGAATTTATCTTTTTTTGAAGTCGGTTAAAAATAGCTTCGGTTAGAGCAAAACGATGTTTAATTCATGTCAGTGTACAAGCATCACGTTGGTATGCAAACCGGCGGGATGTTCTACATGTGTGCAGTGCGTCGGAAAAATTTGCAAATGATTGCTATAAACACCGAATAAAGTAGGGATGTCACATCGGAGAGGATTTAATTCGCAATACCTTTTTTATTATGAGCTGTAGACCTTGCGAGCCATCCTGACCCGTTGGAGTTTATCGTTTAAAAAAGAAGTTCAGACAAAAAGTTGCGTCTTAATAAGGTTAACAAAAAAGGTTCTTGACATATGTGTTTTTTTTTTTTTCAAAGTGGCTGACCTATTATATGTTTAAAGTTTTCAACCCCTATATTTCCGCCATTTTGAAAAATCGAAAAAGTGAATCGACAGGTATATTCTTAGAATTTTAGAAGCTACTCACAAAATTTCAAGATTTCCGATTGGGACGAAATTTGTTTAAGTATAATGAAAATCAGATGATGATACATATTATTGTGAGAAGAAGCTGATATATCTGAAGATGGAGTCGAAAGGTGGCCTGACATATAGGAACGACGCAATCCCATCGAGATTGGCCTCATAAAATTTATCTTGATAAGTTCGCAATAAAAGCCTGTACGAATAAATGATTTTCTTTCAAAAAACCTACTTATTCTACAGAAAAAAAAAAATGAAAATCAACGATATCATGTACATCTTCGTAAACCAGATACAAAAAAAAATTTGGTGGTTTCACGTCTATAGAGAGTAAAGGTTAAACAAGTGTAGGCCTAATTTATAAAAAAAATTGAATTTAATTTTAATTAGATATGTTTTCGCTTGTTCTTACTATGTCATATATTAACAAGCGAGATAAGGACAAAACATAATTTAACTGATTTTTTTTTATAATAAGAGGATTAGTGTCCCAGAAAGGCTTTTAATATATTTAATCTGAATAATATTTTGACAAGACTTGGAAATCCATCGCGCAAGATAGCGTACTAGAGCGGAGGCTTTTGTCCAGCAGTGGGACAGTATAGGCTAATAAAAAGAAATGTGTAAGATGATGTCATACAATGACCTCCTGAAATAAAAATAAATAATTTCGATAATTAATAATAGGTACGTACGTCTTTCAACACACAACGTAAACAATTCAATTTATTCGAACATAGCAATATTTACAAATATATTACTAACAATACAACCATTAGAAGCGTCATATTATATATTTATTTCTCATTGTATGTCTCAGTCAATGCACTTATGACTCTTTGTGTCAACTACTGCTTATTTAAAGTCTGACTTAAATTCTAATTTACATAGTATTTACATAACATAACCTATTGAATAGTTTCCTTATAACCTTGGTCTGTTTTTGTTAAATGTTGTTTTGTAAAAAAGAAAAACAAAGTACCTCCAGCCAGGGCCAGAATAACCTATCAGGGCCCCTAGGCAATGCAGTAGGCATGAAAAAATGGAAAAATATATTTAGCCCATCGGTTAGATTATTAAAAAATATTGATCACGAATTTTTATTTTCTTTGAGAAACTAAAAATGATGATACAGTGCATTGAAACTTGGCGTGACTTACGGTTTCGTACGATTTTTACATAGAGGCGTCGTCACAAGCGCAATTACTTTGCAACTTTGCTTCGTATCTTTGCGAATTGTTACTTTTTAGTAAAACTGAAATATTTGGGTTCATTATTTTTGGATAGTCTAAAAGACGGACTAATTACAATTATACTTTTCTAACCCTGTCGTCATCCCCGCCCTCTCTTTTACCCTTTCCTTACTTTTCAAATACATTTACTCGATTTCAAAAGTGGAGTCGACCAGAACGTCTCCAAATTTACTATATATACAAATGTAAAAAAAATTCGTTCGATAGAACGTTTTTTATTTGAGCGTGCAAGGGTTAGGCAGTTGCCTAATCCTCCTTATAGATAATGCGGCCCTTCCTGCAGCTTCTCTTCCCAACCAGATGGTATAAGCTGGAACTTTACTTCGTAAGATATATCGACCATCGTTCAAAAGTGTCGCCTATGTATTGACATAGGCGACACTTTTGAACAAACCAAATAAGGCCTTATCATAATTTCGTAGCTACGTATACATATGTCGTGCTGACTTTGGAGTTAGGTAATCTCTAGTAATCTCCTAAAGAGAACGAATATCTTGAGAATCAAATCCTCCTTTTGTATGCGCCATCTTTTTCTGTCCCTGGCTATCGCAATCCGCTATTTTCAAACAAGTCGAATCAGATACTTTTTTCTAAACGTCAAAACAAACATTTTCTATGGGATTTTGTATGAAATACAGGCAGATGACGTCATAATTTCTTGGAGTCAAATAGCTCTCTTATTACAAGTTTTCTGTTATAATAAATTTTAAAATAACGATAAAATGGATATGTTCAAATATAAGTGACATTTTTTGCGAAGTTTTATTTTCTTGTCAGTACCAAATAATTTATTTTTGATCCAGGAAAATACCCACTGCTACTTGCCTTATATATTACCTCATTACATAACCGTAAGATATATGAAACAGATTTATAAAAATGTCTACATAAATGAATCATTTATTGAAATATATTCCAGGTGTCAAAGAGTTTGACAAATTTACATCTTACTGTCAACCTTTAGCCTCTGTTAAAATTTTTAGGGCTGAGTAAAATTTTTGCCGAGCTTTGTATGAGGAGGATATCTACTTTTAACTTGAAATGAATTCGAATACGTATTAGATTTTCGTTCTTTACAAATATAACATATGATAAAAATAATATGATGTTTGTTACCAATAACACGTGCTCGACTCAATGGCGGCTCAGTCCTTCAATAGGATTCACTTTTCGGTTGGGCCTGTGCTGTCATCTCAATTCATAATAATCCTTCGTATTGCTGCCATTGGTAAATAGCTCTAAGCAAGCTCATCCATGTTTCGGAAGGTACGTTAAGCCGATGGTCCCGGCTGTCAGTCGTAAAGCTATGTCTGATGCATTTAGGCAGTTTGCAAATCTGACACTAATGTTGGCCACTTAGACACACAAACAAAAAACAAACTTTTCGAATAAATCCCTTCATCATAATTTTTACAAAAAATACAATGTAACTAAATATTTTGAAGGTAGTGACATCCCTAGATCACGTTGTGGCCACGATTTGGCAGAGCACATGGCGGAGCACGATTCACGTTGCCTCTGACACGTCAACATATACATTGACACGCGAACCCCAAGACAGGCTCATACGTCCTTCGACAACGTGGCTTAACCATAATACATTATGGAGTAGATCACGTGGTGTCAGCAAGAATACATTTCAATTTGTTGTCAGTAGGTTACCGGCTGAACAAGCAGTATACAATAGGCGATAATCTTGTCTTGAAGCAAATGAAAAATAATGAATTTTACTGCTTCTTTTCAAGAGACCATAAGATTCGATGAAATGAGTGTGATGTAGGGATGTATCGTCTAGGAGCACAAAAGCATAGACCATCAGACGCGTGTCCTCGAGTCCATGATGTTGATAAAGGGAATGGGCTGGTAAACCTTCTATATATGTATATATAGTAATAAAAAATATCGTTCAATAAGTATCCCATAACGAAAGTTTAAACTCACTTTGGGGCTAAACTCATTCTTTTTTATTTGTCTCTATGAATATCTATCTCTTTAATTATACATCTATTTTTATATTTACAATGGCCGAAGTCATCATTTTCGGTAGTAAACACCGAATGCGAGGTACCAATCACATTATGCAGTAGTTCACCAAGCAATTAACATTGGAGGGTCATTCTAATTTGTTTAAATTGACTGTGTCATTCATTTGCGAGAGGTGAAAATGACAGGACATTCTAATAAAAACACTAAATTTAGTAGTTTCGATCCTACTTCGATACCCACTAGGCGCGACCTGTACCCCTGAGTTTGTACTCATGTAAGAAAGGTCATTTTCAGCTACCCCTACTTGCTTGGGGTGAAGTAAAACCTCGTACGGAAAACCTGCACACTAGTTCCAAAAATTCGTTTTCTCTCTTTGCACCAGGTTCACTATAGTGCAGTGTGTAATAATGACAGTCAGTCAGAAATACGTCAGATGCCTTTCGATAGCAGAAAAATGTTTTTGAACTACGCAGGGAACCCCTAAAAATCTGACACGAGTGTCGACTATTAATACACTTGATAAGATGGAGATTGCACACCAGCTATCAGTAAAAAGTAACGTAAGTAACTTGACGGCAGAGTAGAATACCTCTACCACGGGTGTCGTAGATGAGAGGTGACGAAGAGATTTATTTATAAGTAACTAACAGGACCAGCAGCAGTGCCCTCTGAGCAAAGGCTTCATACATTTATATCTGTGCTTCATACCATCTACTGCGATCATCATCACAGCGTGGTGATTTTGGGTAAATCTTTCATTTATTTACAGAGTCTTTAGTCAAACCGTGGGCTGTAAAGAAGAACCCACAGCTTTGACTTTAGAGGAGGACCTTGGAAACCTTTGTAGAGACCGCCAGGATCTTTCTATGCCGAAAAATACTTAATCAAACCAGAAAAACAAATATAAACGAGATGAAACAATGACGTCATTGCTAAAGTTTGTATTGTATAAAAAGTGTCAGAAACCGTGGTGGTCGAATTATATATCAGATAAGTAATTTAATAGTTACTTATAGATTATGCTCTGAATTTATTTTTGGAGTGGAAACTTCTTTAGCGGCGTTGTACCCTTTTTTTGTAATGTGTAAAACATGTTAAACCCGCGTCAGGGCGTCAGCACACGTGACCCTGATCGAAAATTCGTAAGACGGATGGAGAGTAGACAGCCGGCGCGGCTAGGAGAGGAAGTATCCCCATCTCTTTCTATGGCGCGGCGAAAATGTATGCCTGCGCTTGCCGATTCGTTTAGGCGGCGCAGGGCGCTTGCGCGAATGTTCGTGTGTGTTTATGTTACAGCGTGCCACGCGTATCCATGGATGGTGACAGTGACAGCTGATGGCTCGACCGTCTGTGTAGTGGCCACACTGCTGAGTATTCGTAAAATTCGTGTATATAAAGTGTTTAATTAATGTAATATAAATTGTCATGTTTGTGTACGATAGCGCAATAAATAAATATTGTATTCTACCACATAAATGATAGTACTTTTATACTGATAATTAAAGCAATTCGTGCAAATTAATTCCCTAACCATTCCAAGATATCAAAAATGCACAACGTTAATATTCAAGTTTTCACTTCTGCCGGCACTCCCGGAGTGCAACCCGTCGTTTTTTTTTTGTGTAATAAAGTGTATCGTATTGTATTGGTTTTTCTCATATTCGAGGTTGGAGTATTTCTTGTTTTGTATTTTGTTCAGCAATTTTAAATAAAATTCATGTTTAAAATAGTTTATTAAGTATATTATGCTAGAAGTTATTAAAGATCAGTATATTGATTTATTTTATAGCTACGTCTGTGATGGATGAGCTAAAAGGGAAATCTTGATCATCCAAACTATCGATTGAGAATAATTCTCACCAAGTTCAAGGCAACTCCAGCACCAAAACAAAACAAAATATTCGGCTCCACGTGTCTCATTTCCAAGTTGGCCTTGCGGGCACGTTGTCATAAATAATGGATCAGTGTGTATACGGAACATTGTTTTCAATAATAAATACGCTACAAGGCGGCGACTAGGTCATTGGGTTAATAAAGCCACAAAATTATTACTAACTAACTGTGACCGCGGCTCTGCTCCCTGTTTGAATTTCGGGATAAAAACTTTCCTATGTCCTTCCCGGGGTCTCAAACTATATGCATACCAAATTTCATTTAAATAGGTTGAGTGGTTAAAGTGTGAAAAGGTAACAAACAAATATACTTACAAACTCACTTTCGAATTTTAAAATATTATCTATAGTTGGATTTTCGGCAGAGTTAGGTATAAGATTTACTTCAGGGTGCACATCATCATATCAACCACAAGAAGTCCACAGCTGGACATAGGCCTCCCTCCCTCAAGGATTTTCAAAACGACCAATCGGAAGCGGTTTCCATCCAGTGCCCTACTGCAACCCTGCTCAGGTCGTCTGACCACCTAGCAGGTGGGTGTCCTACGCTGCGCTTGTCGGTACGAGGCCGCGATTCGAGAACCTTTCTGCCCCATCGGCCATCGGTTCTTTGCGCTATGTGCCCCGCCCACTGCCACTTCAATGAGTTTATCCACTTGGTTATGTCAGTGCCTTTCGTTCTCCTATGAATCTCCTCATTTCTGATTCGATCGCGCAAAGAAACACCGAGCATAGTCCTCTTTATAGCCCGTTGAGTAACCTTTGACCAAAACCTACCCTTACCTTTAACAAATAAGCAAAATTTTCTAATGGAAAAAAGGTCGTTCAGTGGTTTGGACCTAACATAGAGTAGCAAGTTTTGAAATGAGTGAACATAATATAGTTTTATGTAAATTGGATTACCTTTCATCAGAGCTTCTTGCAATTCTGTAGACAAGTAGAAGACAAATTTATGTTGAGACAATAAAATTTTGTCGTGATTTCACAGGTAAGGGTGACGGAGTTTTGTTCTGCTAGTAGGTACCTATTTTGAGCACAATTTTGAGCAATATATGTCAAGTACTGAGGCTAGTTTGGATTGGGTACGATGACAAGCATTTATCTATCCCAAATCGCATTTCGTATTGAGCGACAAAATAACTTTAAGTCATAAAACGTATTTATTGCCATGGTCATTCATGCGAGCATGACTCTAAACACAGCCCACTCGCACTCGACATTTAATCCGCCTCCGTCGGTCCCCCCCTTACATTTCCGTTCGTCCCCCCTCATTGTTGCCAGCGGAAACAGGCTTGGAATATTTATTTATACAAATATTTCATTATAGCACGTTGCTATAGCAGCTATAGCTTGTTACATAATAAATAAATATAAATATATAGGGACAAATCACAATGATTGAGCTAGCCCCAAAGTATGCTTAAGCTTGTGTTATGGGACTTATGGGATACTAACCCAACGCTACTATATTTTATGATAAATACATAATATAGTTAAACACCTAAGACCCAGGACAATTTGAAAAAGGCCAATTTCCAACTTGCCCTTTCCATCGAACCCAGAACCTCCGGATTGGCGGACTAGCGTGTTGGCCATTACGCCACGGAGGCCGTATTGCCGAATTTCCGGATTTTCCTTTACATTTTGCGGAGGAGAGAACTTACTTAAAATACAACATGGAAACTTTATTTCCATGATTTTACATGTCTACTTTTTTCGGATTTTACATGTCTACTTTTTTCGTTTTTGTAAGTAGCCAACACTAAAGTCAGACTTTAAAGCTTCCTAAAGGATCTGACATAGACTTGACGACTGCCATACAATAATGACAGCCGGGAATAACTGCTATTTACGTGGCTTCCGAAACACGAAGGAGCTGTAGAAAATTTTATGCCCTTTATAAATTTTACAAACCATTTTCAAAAAGTTACAACTTCATAAATGGGTGGTGGTGTGCAGGCTGAACTAAATCTAAGTGGAGAGGAAGTTAAGTGGGTCAAGCCAAGCGGCATGAGCGAAGGAGTAGGTATCCATATACCTAGTTGTCATGATATCTTAGTAGGTATAGGAAACTCTTACATACTTCATGAGCTAATACATGGTGATTTTTTATTGGTTTTGGAGCCGAAGGCCACTTCATAAGGATTGGTAGTAAGACCTAATTCAAAATATAAATTCTGACACAAAATATGTTGACTAAAACTCGAAAGTAAAATCGTGAGATCAATTGGTAGTACCGCTGGCCGGCGTTCTTACCTTTTTTATCTTATTTCATACACAAATTTGGATTACGTATGTATATGGATAGAGGAATTAATTTACTACATGTAATTTTTTTTTCCCAAAACCAATGAAAAGTCAGCGTGTATAAATACCGCTGTGATTCACAGAATTATATATCTCACAGGCATTCGTCTCGGTATTTGATTGAATTTTCGTGACAACACAATTAAGGGTCATAGTATAATAACACGCAACTTTTGGAACGAAGTTCCTTTCTGATGGTCCGGACTTGGCAACAGTGTAAGATTTATCGCGATTGATTTTTTTTTCAAACTTCGTTTCAACCGAATGTCTCCGACACTCACGCATTTAACATTATTCCGTAATTATTCTTTTTAAACTTCGTTTTAACCTAGTTTTCCCCGACACTCACACATTGATTTTAAGTGTGCAAAGCATCAGATTATTAGGGTTCAGTTTACTGTCTTATTTCTGCTACTATCGTATCGACGAGGACGGTGCATTTTGCGGACGAGAGCAAGCAAAGTGGGTCGAGCGGCACGTGCGCTCAGCACGTGCTTCGGAGTCCATGACACCAAAATGGTGCGCGTACAATCGCCGACAAAACGTATTTTTCTCAAGCAAACGCTAATTTACTATCTGTCTGCCCCTATGTCGGATAATCATAAGGCTTGCACACTGTGTGTTGCCCTTGCTACCATCTAATACCAAAATCATTAACTTTCCCCAAGTCATATTTCGCGTTACACGAAAAATATAGACCATAATTAATATTCAGTCCTCGAACGGCGGTAAAAAGCAATCAAAAGTAGTAGCAGGCGGTTTGTTTATTTTTTATTTATTTTAAATTCCAGTGATTTCAGAATTTTTTAACGGTGAAAGTGAGGTAAACTCTCAGGCCAGTTTATAATCTAGTAGGTACTACTGAGTGGGTACCTTCACCTTTTGTAGTTACTTATTGGATATGAATTTTATCACAGGATTTTATTAACTGCCTTCCTCATTTTCATGGCATCAACCTATGTTTGTCTGTTTGTTCGACTTTATTAGTTTTCACATTTATATTTTTATTGAATAAACCAACAGACAAGTGCAATTGTGATAAGTTACTTATCACATAATTACAGGTAATTGAAGTGCTTTTAAAAAAGAAATACTTAGTGTAGCCAATGCTATATGTATACTTTTTAGTGAAATTAAGAACTAAATTTTGTAAAGAATAATATGCCGTCTTCCACGACTTCAACTCACAAAGAACAGAACTCAGCTAGTAATAATCTATACTATAATAAAAGAGTAAAAAAAATGTGTCTGTACATTGAAAATTTTTCAAAAAAAAATATTTGTGGCGATGTAGATATAGTAATAGAGTAAGAAAATAAAAAAAAATGTCTGTCTGTTTGTCTGTTTGTCTGTTTGTACACGCTAATCTCCGGAAATACTAGACGGATTCGAATGAAACTTTTTTTGTTGTATAGCTGTGAAGCCTGGGCAACATATAGGCTATAATTGATTTTGGAAAATGGAACACATGATGCAGAACTATAATGGTCCAGCTAAACTATAAAAAATATTAAAATGCCGCCTTAGCAAAAGTTGTTAAGTCTGATGAGAACTTTTTGTTGAGTTATAATACAACTGGCCAAGCGCGAGTCGGACGCGCGCGAAGGGTTCCGTACCATAATCTATGAAAAATCACGTTTGTAGTATGGGAGCCCCCCATAAATACTTATTTTATTCGATTTTTAGGGTTCCTTACCCAAATGGGTAGAAACGGGACCCTATTACTTAGACCGTCCGACTGTTAGTCTGTCTGTCTGTCTGTCACCAGGCTGTATCTCATGAACCATTATAGCTAGACAGTTGAAATTTTTATAGATGATGTTTTTTTGTTGTCGTTGAACAAAAACATACTAAATCTATACTACAAATAAAAGAGTAAAAAAATGTGACTGTACATTGAAAATTTTTCCAAAAAAAAGTTGTTTCGTCCGAAGAAGAACTTATAAGTTCATAATTTGCGGACCTTCAGAGCATAACACACCAGAAAAATTCTTGGATATGTGAACGCGCCATATTGACACCAAAAAATTAAAAATCAATTATTATAGAACTTATGACGCAAATTATTGTTAATTTCTTGGATAGAGTTGTTGACGACACCACCAATTATCCAGTTGAGTTTCTTAATTCATTTGCAGCAAATGGACTCTCGGCTCACAAAATAAGTCTTAATGTCGGAGGGCCAATAATGCGAATGCGCAATTTGACTCCGCCGAAACTGTGTAACGGAACCCAGTGTCTCAGCACTGTATGCCGAAGTTCAGCGGCTGAATTTCAGCCAATGCATGCCTGCAATGTTATTTGCATTACTAGCAACACATAATGCCGAACTTCCGATGCTTTTGCCTGAATCGGACCCGTACCCGTACCCGTACCCGTACCCGTACCCGTACCTGTATACGTACCCGTACCCGTACTCCCTCTTCCGCTCCCGCCGCCGCTCCCGCCGCCGCCGCTCCCGCCGCCGCCGCCTCCGACGCCTCCGCCGCCGCCGCCGACGCCTCCGCCGCCGCTGCCACTTCCGCTCCCGCTCCCGCTCCCGCTTCCGCTTCCGTTCCCTTTTCCACTTCCGTTCCCTCTTCCGCTCCCGTGTCCGTTCGCCGCAGACGCGCTAAAGACGGAAGATTAAATTCTCATATCGGCACATCACTACAGTCCGGCGTTTCCACCGAACTTCAGCGGTTGAACTTCAGCTTATTTAGTGTGTCATCCCCACCAAACTTTAGACACTGAACTTTAGCCGCTAAACTTCGGCATAGTCTGCTGAGACACTTAAAGTTTACTGTGAGTGGTGCCAGTGAAACTGTATTTATTCCGCGTATAACAATTTTCCTTTTGAAAATACACAGTTTTACAAATACACAGTGTTTACTTGCTTTCCTATGAAAATAAGTCACAGTTTTAGAGGCTTAAAGCTGCTGATGTCGATCTAAGGACTGCTTTTTCGCATGGCCAACTTAATGTGGCTTTCTCCAGGGTTAGTAACACTTCAGCTCTTTTCATATTGGCTCCCGAAGGAAAGAATTAAAATAATATTGACTTTTAACTCCTAACACTGTTACAAGTACTTTCTTATCTCTCTCTATCTTTCTCTCTCATTAGTTGTTATTTATATTAATACGCCGGAGTCATAAAGTCCACGCGAACGAAGTCGCGGGCATCAGCTAGTAATATATAAATTACGACTCGTAATTGATATATAATTATAACTAGCAGGGCTACTGAGATTTGCTCGGTTACATTTTTATGAAAATATTTTTTTAGCTTCGTCACTCTCTAAATACTGAGTTTCAGCAAAATCGATGGAGTCGTTTCTGAAATCTTCATTATATAAAGATATATATGTACACAAGAACTGCTCGTTTAAAGTACCTATAGGATAGCCTTGCATTTCACAATTTATAAACTTATGTCCTCGAATGTACTTCATCCGTTGTTCCTTTCTAGCCGGCTTTATATGCTTAGAACAAATTACGTATGTTGTTATGTATTATTGAATATTTGAATTTGAACTCTACAATCTATACTATAGAATGCATTTTGTGTAGTTTTGAGTAAACTAAGGTGTCCAACTATATCTTGTGATCTGTACCTACGTAATACCGTGTAGGTTAACAGTGTAATCACACTAGTTTGCACGGTTTTCGTTTAACTTAGATATGTATATAATGGTATATTATTGAATACCGAGGAAAATCGCCGAAAAACAAACTGCTCTGCAAGGACAAACGTTTTTCTCCATATGTTGAATGTTGTGAATCGGAAACGCGCTAAGAGAAGCTACAGTCATCATCATCCGAGCGTATATTCGCGGTTACATCCTCAATGGTAACGCTTCAGAGCCCGCGGTAACCAGCCTCAATGGTAACCAGTGATTCGGCGAGGTTACTGGTTCTTACATAGAGCGACTGCCGTCTGACCTCCGCAACCCAAAAGGTAGACCAAAATCAATCCTTGGACAGGTTTGAGCAATGGCTTTCGGAACCCACAATCATACGTGACTTCTGAAACACGCAATCATCTTTCTTTTCGGATAATCAGGTGATTCAAGATTTTAAGCCTGCAATATCCTTATCAGATTGGGAACAACTTTTAACGAAGTATGCTTACCAGTATGATTTGAAAAACGACCTCCGGATCAGAAGGCAAAAGCCTTGACCACTGTTGTGTCTATTAATTTTTTTAAAGAGTACCTGACAGCCCTTTTCTATGTCCCATTGCTGGGAAAAGACCTTTCCTTTATCTCATGGGTATGTATGCATTTTAATAAAATAAATTTATGTAAAATATACAGATACGGTTTATACACATAATACTTTATAATATGTAACCCGTCTTTTTTAAATCATTATTATCATCCTCATCATTTCAGCCGCATAACGTCCACTGCTGGACATATGCCTCTCCCAAGGATTTCCAAAATAAATGAATATATTTTTTATGAATATTTTATTTTATTTAACCAATCCCAGATACAATAATAACTATAATAAAATAAAATTAAACTAAAAAATTAAATTTAAAATCTAAACTAATATTTAAATTAAATTGAAATCTAAATAAAACTATATTAAAAATCTAGTGTGGTTCATGTGGCATGGTGCTAAGAACACTGGCTGCATTCTCGCGCTGAATGGCTACTGCAATCTTCTGCGAGATATGATCCAGCCATCGTGTCACCAGCGGCATCGACATATTTTATATCAAATATGTAATTTCAAATAAATATATTTGCCTATCCCATCTATTTTAGAAATGTCTATTTTCTGATTCCTATAGAAATTAATTGAAAGGAAAAATACAGAATAATTATCTTCGATTCTCCAGGTAAACAGACAATCACATTTTATCATACTAACTTGTAAACAGGAAAAAATACTGCGTAGGTATTTTTTTTAACAATACAAATAAATAAAACTAGGTTATCGGCTTATCTTTATGTATGTACTTAAAACATCGAATCAACAGCGTCTTATGACTCAGTAGCACCATTCCATAAGCCTGTTGATTTCGGTCAGGAAGCACACACGCTTTTGTAGTTGAAACTCCCCACTCCGAATCACAGAGCATTTCGGCCAGGCTGATTCCTACAGGTTATGGAGTAGGAATATAGCGATAATGCATCTAAAAATCCCTGAGCAGCTCATCCAGTTTAAATTGGACATGTAGCTGTCATGGGTAACTACTTTTAATACCCGGAGTTTATGGGTAACTTAACTCGTAACTTATTCAAAGAGTGAAAGAGATAAATAAATGCTTTTTACATTGTTACTTTAATATTTATATTATTTTTGTATTAATGTCTTGATTTTTGATTTTTAATAATGACTTGACGTTTGTTTGTTTTATAAAATAAAATACCAAATACCCTTGTGGAAAATAGGCGTGATATTATGAATGTGCATGTATAAAATAAATTACAACTTTTCTTGTGTATGCCAACCATTACTAATGACAGATTTTGCAAGCTACGTGCTATACCTTGTCGACTGCCAACGCTCTCCGAAACGCTCTGGGGTATGAACTTAGTTTCAACTACAATAGCCTGTGTGCTTCCTGGCCGAAATCAACATGCATTTGTTATAGGGTTCGGCCGTCAAACAGGCCGAAGCGCTCTGGGGTTTGGAGAGGGAATTTTAACTACAAAAGCCTGTGTGCTTTCTAGTCGAAATCAAAAGGTCTATGGAATCTCGCGACTCAGTATCTCATATTTAGTTACTTATCTTTATTTGTGCATCAAATTTTGCATATTTTCCTGCTCTCCCTCTCTCCGTCTCTCTTATCTTCTTCTTCTCCCTTTTCCATATCCCACTATGTATATAGGGTCAGCACAGCATGTGAGTTTTTTCCATTTTGTTCTATCTCCAGTCAACTCGTCCGTCACTCGCCGCCCCGACGACCGCCATTTTGGTTCTATTTACGTATCGGGAAGTTGTACAAATATGCTTTGAAGTCCGCCATTTTTGTTCAACTTATTTGTGACGCATTGTACCTACATGTCTTTAACTCAAAAAATCTGACAACAGTTTTGGCTATTAATTATCACACTCGATAAGAGAGATTAGAGACCAGGCAGGTTCTGAAAATGCATGTCAAATCAAACGACATTGAAACAGAGGGAGACCAAAGAAACGTTGGATGGAATGTGTGCTTTTAAACACCTATCTACCTAGTTAGAGTTCCAGTTTCCAGTACTCAATCGCAGTTGCCAACCACGTGTCTCCCATATCATTGAACTTCTGTAAGTGTGCCAGGGCTGTAAAAGCACGTGACGGGAACCGAACACGTGACTGCGGTCTGTCACTAAATGTATAATAATGTCTCAACTACAGTCCCACTCTGCCGCAGACTTTCCTCAGCAGATTTTTACTCTGCTTCATTTATTTATTTACAGAGAATACATAAAGTAAAAGTAGTACAAAGGCACAGATTTTTTCCCGAAGGCCTCCACAGGATGGTATTTTCTATGGTGGTCTAGGAGAAAATAAAAAACTTAGGAGTTCGTAAAAGTCGACTCATGATTAATGAACGATCCCTGGCGTAGCTTTCCATCGGTGAAAGAATTCTTAAAAAACGTATCGTACCCTGCGCAACGCTCATTTTTTGAACCTTCTTATACAATTGTTACATAATTTACTATTAATATATCTATAAACTGCCACATTTAATAACGGCAGTTCATGCAGTCCATTATTCGAAGCAACAATAATGTAGGTATAAATAATATCAAAAATCGAAAAACTTTTTGCCTCTCATGCAAATAAAATATGAGCTAGCTGACAATAACAGGTGGTTATTTGTTTCTAAGATAAAATGTATCATTTATCAAATAAATATACATATTCTTATAAATATCAAATACAAGCTTCAGAAAAATACAAGAATCTTGGGCCCAAATCACAATGCATAAAATGTGACCGACATAAAACGTGGTCACATTGTGGTTTCACGTGCGAATCACACTTGGCGGTCGGTGCTGGATTAGCAAAAGCGGCGCCCCTGGGCGATTTCTTGGCCTTTTTACCCGACTACGCGAAAAGGAGGGTAATGTTTTACGAATTCAGTTCAGAGAGAAAGGAAAGGACTGCAGCGGAGAGGATTTTTTATGACACTCGAATGTAAACTTGAAATTATTGGCATACAGTGCAAAACGCAAGCGAGCATTTTGTCATGTTTAAACGTTCATTCACTTTAGGTTATGGCAATACAGTCTTATTTTCAATTGAGTTAATAAATTGCTTGCATTATTCCTTTCCGTGTGAACTGTAGACCCTAAGTATATTGTATGTTTATGTATTTCTTTGGCACATTTTACAGCCTAAACGGCTTGATGGATATTATCTCGAGTTATTATAGTGACACTAGGCATATATAAAAAAATTCAAATGGCGGATTTTGGCACCAAATTACTAAACATGTCTTCAATTTGGTTTTACCACTAATCATAATATTGAACTTAGCTCTCATGTTCACGGTATCTTTCGGCGGGATAGACTTTACTGCACGTGTTACCAAGTCAACTATCAGATAATTCACAACGTGTCTCCAAAATTCTTTTAACTATTCGGCTCTGACGATAAGATACGAGTGGGAAGCGAATTCAGAAAATATATCAGGTCTCACGTGGCAGCATATCTATCTACCTATGTGCTGCTTTAGAATACGGGGTGAGTTTTAGATTTTTTTCGCGTAATAATGACAATGGTTTCAAAAGGATGCCGAAGAGCAAGCAGTGTACAAACGATAAGGCTTTGGCTTTACAACTGTCCGTCTGCTTGACCTTAATTTCCCTTGTAAATGCAGTTTTTAATTTATTAAAACTTTATTGATACACAGTTAATTTTACAATTGGAGACTTAATTCTAAAAGCGTTCTCTCCTACTGCAACAAAATGTAATCCAAGTTTAGTTTAATGGGTGAGGTTCGAGCTTAGTGATTAAGACACTGCTTACGACATTAACAAGAATAGATAGAGATAGTCCCTTTTACAATAATCGTTAACGACAATTCAGTCAGCTGTTTCTAAAATAAGAGGGAGAGATTTTCTCTTGTATGATTTCTGTTAGTTCTTTTTATTTTTCATAGGTTATTTGGGAATTTAGTTCGAATTATTTTAAGCGTCTGTGAATTATTTAAATATCAAAAAAACATAAAATAACTATAGATGATTTTTGAAGTGAAAACTTCTAAACTCAAAACACGGTAAAAAAATTTAAACTCGCGTCAGGGCGTCAGGGCGTCAGGACACGTGACCTGATCGAAAATTCGTAAGACGCGCGGCGCGGCGTAGGAGAGGAAGTATCCCCCTCTCTTTCTACGGCGCGGCGAAAATGTATGCAGGCGCCTGCTGTTTCGTTTAGGCGGCGCATGGCGCTTGCGTTTCGTGTGTGTTTATGTTACAGCTTGCCACGCGCATCCATGGAAATTATTCAAGTTTTCACTTCTGCCGGCACTCCCGGAGTGCAAACAGTCTTTTTTTTTAAATAAAGACATAAATCGTGTAACGAAAAGGGGATATCAACCTGAAAGGAGGTAAACATATTGATAAATGTGAAC
This sequence comes from Acrobasis suavella, assembly GCA_943193695.1. Taxonomy (NCBI): domain Eukaryota; kingdom Metazoa; phylum Arthropoda; class Insecta; order Lepidoptera; family Pyralidae; genus Acrobasis; species Acrobasis suavella. The sequence goes on from OW971928.1 coordinate 42,387,259, forward strand.
AACTTTTACAATGGGACCATCCCTGAAATCCAAAAAAAAGGCGCAATCGTACTGTTGCTAGTCCATTACAGCTCCAAAGGGATAGATAGTGCTACTTGGAAAAACTTCTCTTATTGAAAATTATTTAAGTCCCAGACTTGGGAGTGAGCACCCTACTAAACAGAATAGTTTTCACTTTAAGACGCTGAAGTTAAATATTAACTTATAATGGTTTAACAAAAGCTGCCCTTCCTCTTTGTAACCTGTATTCTACATAATATTTCATTTCGAGCGTTAATACTATTAATAACTTTGCTTGTTGCCGGTACTTTATATAAAAATGATAAACCTGTAACGACATTACACATATATTTTTAACGCATGTGACAAATTAACTTTCTGTGACGAATTACAGTGGCAAATTTACAATAACCCGTGTCACGAGCATACTTTCGCTAGTCTATTAGAGCTTCAAAAAGACAGATAGAGCTACTTGGAGAAAGTTAACTTAAGTACTACACACCAACCGTACTTTTAAGTGGGGCAAAGTTAAGAAGACGCACTGTAACAGAAGCAGGACAATGTGGTTCCTTCGATCGAACAACATAAAAACGCCTCAAAAATCCGATACCAATGTGTGCACAGTGTGCACACATTAAAAAAAACAACACACTAGATAAGAAGGAGAATGACCTACATGAATAGAATCTTAATCCCTTTAATCAAAATAGCAACGCAAATTAGTGACGAGGTGCTAGCTTCAATGATATCTCAGATTTTCGATACACGCGTTATACTAAGCTCATCACAAACTGACGTATTATATGTTTACTCTTAACTGATTAAATACCCGTCCAAGTGCGAGTCACACTCGCGCACAAAGGTTTCCGTACCATCATCTATAAAAAATCACGTTTGCTCTATGGGAGCCTAGTAAATTTTTATTTTATTCTGTTTTTAGTATTTTTTTTTTGTTATAGCGGCAACAGAAATATCTCATCTGTACATTTCAACTGCCTAGCTATCACGGTTCATTTGATACAGCCTGGTGACAGACAGACAGACGGACAGACAAACAGCAGTAGAGTCTTCGTATGTAATAGCATCGATGAAATACTAGTAATATTTCATCGATGGTAATAGGCTCCCGTTTTTACCCGACTGGGCCAGAAGGAGGGTTATGTTTTTCGAGAGTATGTATGTATGTATATATGTATGTTTAGCACGCTCTGCAGCCTGAACGGCTCGATGGATTTGAGTTTGAGAGGTATCGTTAGATTCGTATTTACTGTGACACTGGATATATTAGGTTGGGGAAAAAGTCTTTTCGCATATAGTATGTATGAACTTGTAATAAAACCACTTTGGCTATACTATTTGTACCTGGCTGGTTTTGGTATCATTTAAAAGTTTAAATTTTAAAGAAGATAATTCCAAATTAGGAAAATGCGTGATTTTCATTTGTTTTTCTTACCGTCAAGATGAGTGAATCTAATAAAGAAATTAGATACATTTTAAAATTTTACTACCAAAAAGGTAAAAATGCAACGCAAGCCGCGAAAAAAATTTACGATGTTTATGGACCTAGTGCAGTGTCGGTGAGAGTAGCACAAATTTGGTTTAAGCGTTTTCAATCCGGAAATTTTGATGTCAAAGATGCACGTCGCTCTGATCGCCCTGTTACGGATAAAATGGATGCTATTTTTGAAAAGTGGAGCAAGATCGGCATATCGGTAGTTAGGACGTAGCTGAAGAACTGGGAATTGACCACAAAACAGTTTTGGCGCATTTGAAAAAAAATGGGTACACAAAAAAGCTCGATATTTGGGTACCTCACGAGCTCTCTAAAAGAAACCTAATGAACCGTGTACTCGTTTGTGATTCTTTATTACGACGTAATGAGACCGAACCATTTTTGAAGAAATTCATAACTGGTGATGAAAAGTGGATCACGTATGACAAGAACGTGCGAAAAAGGTCATGGTCACAGGCCGGTCAGGCTTCACAGACTGTGGCGAAACCCGGGTTAACTCGCAACAAGGTGATGCTGTGTGTGCAGTGGGATTGGAAGGGCATTATTCATTATGAGCTGTTACCACCAGGCAGGACCATCGATTCAGAACTCTACTGCGAACAACTGATAAGATTAAAAGCAAGAAGTTGAGAGAAAGCGGCCGGAATTAATCAACAGACGGGGTGTGGTTTTTCATCATGATAACGCTAGACCTCACACATCTTTAACCACTTAGCAAAAATTAAGAGTTTGGCTGGAAGGTGTTAATGCATCCGCCGTATAGTCCTGGCACCTTCAGATTTCCACCTGTTTCGGTCTCTTCAGAATTTTTTAGGCAGTGTCATGTTTACATCACGAGAGGACTGCCAAAACTACTTGACGCAGTTTTTTGATCAGAAGCCTCAAAATTTCTATAGCAATGGGATCATGTCCCTACCTATAAGATGGCAAAAAGTTATCGAACAAAATGGTACCTACATACTTTAGTTAAATGTAAATAAACTATAGTAAAAAATAATATATTATTATTGTTTAATACATATTGTTTAAAAAGGCAGTCGGGTGTTTTTGTTTAAAACAATGACTTGTTACCCTTTGGGTACGGTACCTTAAAAAAGTATAGGTATCACGTGTGTGATAGATAACCAACCCACGTCACGCAAAGATTTAGAACATACTTACAAGTCCCACATGTCAGTAAACTCAAATCTGTCCAGTTAGTGATAAGATAAAGTAACTGGTTTATTAATATTTTAGGTTTGTTATGTCAATTTCCTATCTCGGTTCTTTGAGGTTACACCTACGTGATTGTTTTGCAGCAAAGTTTACCTTTTTTTTATTCAATCATTTATTACGATAAGACAACGTAGGTACAAACAAAGTTTCATAAATATAATTTCTCAAAACTAAAAACCGACTTCACCCTCAAACTTCACAACCGATTTTGATAAAATTTTCATGGTACCACTTAGAAAGTATACCTTTTCAACCAAAAAAAGATTATTTTAAATCGGTCCAGGCGTCTTTGAATAATCGGTGCACATACGAAAAATAATAATAATAAAGGCACCCGACGAATTGACAAATTCCTTCTTTTTTGGAAGTCGGTTAAAAATACAAAATAACCACCTATTTTACTATTTAACTAAAATAAGTACGTCAAAGTTTTGCTAGGATTAATTTTAGAATTTTATTAAATAAAAATTAGAGCTAAAACGCTGCTTTTATTATGAGCTAAAGCATCGCCTTAGAAACATAATTATTTCTCTTCCTTGTCACTAGATAGCGCTATAAGTATTAAAAAAAACATGACTTTTTTTATAAATATTATTTAAATAAAGTAGTGCGCTAATTAATTAAATATGAGTATAATGGCAGAGCGACGAAAGGCCGCTGCAGACCTCCGAAGATGCTGAATCATATCGGCAGCTCAATAGACGTATACAAAAAGTCCTTGCGACACGATATCCGCTCATTTAATACAAAATGTATTAAGGAGACGATCGAGCAGAACAAAGGTTCCAAAGTGTTCGCAAGGGCTATGTCGGTTGGGCAAAGCCGATTGATGAAGCTGAAGACGGAGGACGGTGGCGTGGTGTCGACAAAGGAAGGGGTTCTAGCGGAGATCGAGAGGTTTTATGGACAGCTATATACCTCAGTTTCTCAACCCAGCGAACGAATGGCTAAAGACCCAAGAGCCAAGCTGACCTGACACTATACCGAAGATATCCCGGACATCAGTCTGTACAAGATTAGACAGCTTAAAAACAACAAGGCGCCGGGCGAGGATGGAATCACAGCAGAGCTTCTGAAAGCGGTCGGAACGCCGGTATTGAAAGTCCTTCATAGGCTCTTTAATTCCGTTCTGCTCGAGGGCGTAACGCCAGAAGCGTGGAACAGGGGCGTGGTGGTCCTGTTCTTCAAAAAGGGTGATAACACTCTATTGAAGAACTATAGGCCTATCGCGCTTCTGAGTCACGTACGAGTATATAAGCTGTTTTCAAGGGTCATCACGAATCGTCTCGCAAACAGGTTTGATGCGTTCCAGCCTCCCCAACAAGCCGGTTTCCGTAAAGGCTTTAGCACCACGGACCACATTCACACGCTGCGATAGGTTATAGGGAAGACGAGGGAGTATAACCGGCCGTTATGCTTAGGGTTCGTGGACTATAAAAAGCCTTCGATTCGATCGAAACATGGGCCGTGCTTCAGTCTCTCCAGCGATGCCGTATTGACTATCGGTATATCGAAGTGTTGAAGTGCTTATACAGTAACGCCACTATGTCAGTCCGAGTACACATATTCAACACTTTCTTTGTAATTTTTTTCTAGTTGTGTGTGCTGCCATCTCTGAGTGCCTACTCGCAACTTCCAGTTTTGCCTACTTATTGGCCCTCCAATAGTTTCTATGGCGTTTATCGGTTACGTTTGTAATTATATAATCTTTGGCTGACGCTACAGTTAAAATATCATATATATATATATAGGATACATTTTAAAAATTAAAAAGTGGTACTGATTTAATATAATAAAAAGACAAACGTACCTACATGTTTGAAATTGTTATATACTGGTGGTACGTAGGGTGGTACCAAACAATTTCAAGTTTGCACTTTGGCTATTAAAACAAAAACGGAAACAAAGTCTCCACCCACACCATACCAATGCCAAATTCAAACAAAACAGGTTTGCATCTCTGTTATATTTAAGTATATTATATTTTTGGCATAAACGGTGCGATGGTGCGACCATTTTTAATAACCTTAGTAGACAGCAAGTACCTGCTTCAGTCAGACGACCTCAACTACAGGGTTACCATTAACCTGTTTGGAGCAAGTTAAATACATAATATTGAACTACTTTCCATGAAAAACAATTATCGAAAAACGAAACAAAAATTTCGACTTTTCATACAAAATTCATTTTTGATACCTGTTTTGTATAATGGACTGAACTGGCTCCAAAAAGGTAGCTGGTATTTTATAAGTAACCCTGTATAACGCTATAAAATTTAGGACAAATGCTGCTCTACTGACGTAACCTGATCCGTAGGAGCCGCATGAATGGAGTTATGCTTATGTCAGATGGACGCGCACGTGCGCCCGCACGTTTTTGGCAGCTCGTCGGCAACTTGATAACACGTTATTGTGATACTGAAAATCTTTCCTTTTCCAAGGAATACATTGTAAACAAGTCATTATTTAAAAAAAAAAACACAAAAACCCGACTTTTTTTATAAGTACGAGCAGGTACTCTGTGTCACTCTCATAATTAAGACGAATAACACCTATGAAGCTTAAATCCATCAAGCCGTTCAGGTCGCAGAGCGTGCCAAACAATTATACATACACATTCTCGAAAAACATAACCTTCCTTCTGGCTCAGTCGGATAAATAGAGAAACAATTTTTTTCTTAAGTCTATAAGAGGCATAAGGCCTCCCTCTTTTAGACATATGAAAAAGTATTGGGCAGTCGCAGGGCAGTATATGCAATTAATAAATAAATAAAAATTTCGATGCTTTTTGAGAAAAGTTGTTTAGTCGAAAAACGTAATAAAATTATGTACTCATACTTGGAGATCACTCTAATAAGGCGAGAAATTATCCAGACTCACACTAGTTGGGAAAAAGTTCTTTTAATTTTAAACGCCACCTCCTATTCCTATAACTGTCTACCAAAACCTGCCTCATAGTCATGACTTAAAAGCCTAAAAAGCTTTATGCTTAACACCAAGGCCATTCTGTGTGCGAGAGACCTAAATATAACTACCAAAATAAAAATAGCTGTCGCCCTGCGACCAGCTATTGCCAGTCTGAAAGTCACTCAATAAATCAACAGACTGAAGACTTTGTAACGATTCTTCATTTCTCATTCATCTTACAATTCTTACATGTTATACCCACCTCATTTTTCCGTCATCTCATTCCGTCCACCTTTAAAATTTCATTGCTAAATTCAATTTTTACATGACTACGGCAATGTCAAACGGAAGGGTAATGATTTTAGCAGTCTATGTATGTATGTGGGTATTTATATCTTTTTCACCGTAGCATCCGCACCGCTTATCCAATGTTCTCAAATGAGATGACAGTAGATTCGTCATTGTTGTCCGGTTGAATGTATATATGGAATGTAACCACGGAACAGAGAAAGACACAAAACCTTCTTTGTTCCGCGAATGTAACATACTAAAAAGTGCGAGTAATAGTAGATTGTGCTACAAGGAGCTAAGGTAATATTTTGAAGGCGAGGGCGCTACTTTAATCCTGAGTGTAGCGAGAGATTCATGTATATCGCCCGAGATAAAAATATTACCGTACCCGAGTAGCACACTCTACTTTTCATCTCCATCTATGAGAAAAACTAGCACATACGAAACAGAATATAAAGAACAGTAGAACACCTACACTACCTAACAGACTTCAACCGACAACTTAATACTAACCTTTGTTTGGTGTCGTTTTCATACAATAAATACTAAGAAATATTTTTTCGAAGACCACCAACTTAAGATAAAATGTTCACTCATAACTTTGTTTGCGTGGTCCTTCATATCTTTTTATTTTTATACGTTAACTTGATAACTATTCACTATTGGCTTAAACTCACGAAAAAGTATTCACATTTACATAAATAATTACATTTCGATACAAATAACCTAAAACTTCTGTAATTACTTGAATCAAAGGGAAAAATTGCGCTTTTTAATTATACTTATTTCTTTTTCCAAAGCAAAGAACATAAAAATTTTAACCTACATTCATCCATGTTGAAGACGATATGTACTCCAAATTTAAAAAATCACGAAGTCTGTGCCAATTATTTTTTATTTTAAAACAAAATTCTTCTTTTTTTTGCTGGACTGCCAATATTATTTTGTATTCTACATAGATTAAACTCGTGTTCTGTTTTCAAATTGGTTTTAATCCCTAGAGATCTTCTTTTTCACGTTTTAGTCCTGAGAGAATAACCAGTAACTTTAGCTCCAAATGTTTTGGAATGAAAACATTGTTTTTTGAGTAGATGAGATCAAAACATTTTTAAGCTATTGTATAGCTTTTATCGCGGGCCTCTGGCGCAGAGACCGAATCCAGAAATTTCGTAAAATAAACCTAACACTCGTCTAACGTCGTTTCAGTTCGGAAGACTTCGGCACGGTGTTTGTGTGCGTGCGACTAGACGTATGCGTGTAGACAAATGAACATTATTCGAATAAAAATTTTCTAGATAATTATTCAAATAAAAATTTATTCGTGGAAAATTATTCACAAATAATTTATTCGCGAATAACTTTTCCGCGAATAATTTTGTCAAAAATAAAATATCATGATTTTATTCGTTATTCTAAATTTGAAAAAGGTAGCCGCCATTTTGAACTTTTTTGTTTTTGGACCGATTGCCTACAAAATCGATATCTGGGGGTCCCTGTGGTTTCTTATAAAGAATCTATGCTCAAAATTGAAAAAAATGGCCAATTTTGCCCAACTCTGAGATTAGCTGCTAACTGCTCATAATAAAAATTCCTGAATGACCTACATGTATTGTAAGATAATTAAAATATTTTTTTAAACGATATTAATTTCATATTTATTCAATAAAAGAAAAAAAATTGTTTTCTTATCGGTCACCACGCTCAAAAAGTGTAACTTGAATTAGTATCAAAGAAAAAACTTTAATTGATATCAAAGAAAAAAATACTGCATCAATAAAAAATAAATAAATAATTATATTGAATAAGTTGATAAAAAATGCTATGCAATAGCTTTACCGCGGCCAAAAATTTAGAATATACAAGTAGTGTAGATTTGCCACCGAGCGTCCAGGGGTAAGAGAAAGACATATTCATGATTTTACCTATATTTTTTTCATGATTGGGTTTTAGGCACAATTTAAATATATGAAATTTAAAGTGTGCCTATAATCCGACCATGAAAAAATGTTCGGTCGGTGATAGAGACAATACATGGCACACTTTTCTTTTTCTTCTTTTCATCAAAGCGTGTCAGGCCCTTGACCGCGGCAGTCCCCGAGTGACACATTTTTTTTTATTCGTGTTTCTATATCGAGTGGGTTATTAAATTAAAAGTCTTAATTAGCACATTTCAAATATACAACGTGGAAGGGACATACCCGTAATAAATCGAACCACTATAATAAAAATAAATTAAATTAACAACGAAAAAACCAGAAATCATTTTGTCATTCCCATACTAATTGCCCGGGTGGTGCACACTTTTGTATTGAAATGCCGATTTTTTCTTTTGTATTTTGACCATTATTTTAAACTCGTAATACTATAATGATCTAGTATAGCCCGTGGTTCGATTTATAACGGGTATGCCTTTCCACGTTGTATATATGTCGTAGCCATATCATAGATTTGATCACTTTATAAAATGATCGAACATTTCATGAAATGGTCGCATTTCATGAAACGGCCAACTTAATTCGACCAGATCATGAAATCGTCAACGTTTCACGATTTTGTCATCCACGTTTGGCTAGATCGTATAAACAAGCTGAATAAAAATAGGTAAAAAAACTTTTTAAGTTAAACGGTTTTATGTTAAACATACATTGCAATGTTTAAGATAAATGTACTAAAAACCAAAAAATAAAAATAGATACAGTCGTGGGAATTATAAACATATGCATAGACTAGACTAAAATAAAACCGTGGGGCACGTCAATTGTCTACAAATTATCGACTTAATGTGCGATAGAAGAATCGTTTAATTCGTCTTTAGGCAGTTGGACCGCAGACGGTGAGGAAATTACTTACTATTTTCTTGCTAATTTGTAGACAATTGACGTGCCCCACGGTTTTATTTTAGTCTAGTCTATGCATATGTTTATAATTCCCACGACTGTATCTATTTTATTATTTTTTGGTTTTTAGTACATTTATCTTAAACATTGCAATGTATGTTTAACATAAAACCGTTTAACTTAAAAAGTTTTTTTACCTATTTTTATTTTCTAGTTTTTAGTTTTTATTTCGCATTCTGTTTAATTCATTTAGTGCTTCATTATTGCAAGGTTTCTTGCCCGTTAGTTTATTGCAGTCCAACTCCTCTATACGTAGTCCCTGCAAAGATCTTACTCTACGAAGAGCCACGTAGGCTTGACCTTCTTCAAACAGTTTCGCACCTAAGTATACGACTGCGTGATCCACAGTGCTGCCCTGCATTTTATGTATTGTAGAAGCCCATGATAGTATTGAAGGCAACATTCTTCTTTCAGCCGTCCCGTAATTGTACTTAGCTGGAAACTGTATGGCTTTCGGGTGTATAAGATGTACTCCGTCTCTTGCGAAATCAATTCGGATGGAAGGTACATCTGTTGCATACATCTGAGTTCGACGAAATTGAGGCCAAACGATTTCGTTGATGTAGCCTATAGCGCCATTTACTAATCCCTATGAAACGTCAATATTGGACCGTAGCATGACTTTTGCCCCCACAAATATTTCCAGTTCCGCTGGTAAACCCCCAGTTTTGTTGATATCAGCTGGTATTATAGTAGCTATATCCACATTGTCTGCATTTCGTGTGGCGTGTACTAGCTGATCCTGCGCTTTTATTTTGTAAATGCGAGCACCATTATATGCGCCTGAGTCTTGAGGGGAAAACGCTAACGACATATCATTTTTATCCACCCTAATGCCATACAGTTCTCGGCGCGTTTTAACCTTTCACCTTAACTTGGGTGGTGTACCGCTAACGACGTATCATTTTTAGCCACCCTAACGCCACACAGTCCTCAACACGATACAAAATCTTGACTTGGGTGGTGGATTCAGGCTGGATTAATCAGATACCTAAATTACAGATTCAATTTCTAAATTTAAATCTTATTATTATACGCCATTTAGTGGCTGCGCCCATCTTAAATATTGAGGTTGTATAGTGCACTGTATTCTTCTTGTCAAGCCCTTTTATTTGATACCCATATTGGTGGGATTGATAAAAAAAATTGTTATCAGCCATTTGGTAGCGACGGCCATCTTAGATTTCAATTTTGCATAGTAAATTGTATTCTACTTGTTGAGACCTTTCATTTGATACCCATTTTGATGGGATTAATAAAACCTAAGTTATCCGCCATTTTGTAGAGGCCGCCATCTTGGATTTTAATTTTATATAGTACATTGTATTCTACTGGTTGAGCACTTTCATTTGATACCCATATTGATGGGATTAATAAAACATAAATTATCCGCCATTTTGTAGCGGCGGCCATCTTGAATTTATAATGATAATGAATAAACATAATTGTATTGTCACCAAAATCCAAAGTGTATACAAAATTTCAGATTAATCGGTTGACAGGAAGAGGGTGAAATTTGAATTACTAAATTTGACCCAAGAATAAATAATAAATAAATAAAACAAACGGGGTGAGCTAAATAAAACCGTTTAATAAAAAAGCAAACAAAAACAAAAACTTGTGACAGAGCGCTATAGGTAGGTTAAGGTTGCGACTAAGATTATTAAAATAAATTAATTAAAGCAAACAAAAAATACAAGATTTTATTTAACTGTTTTTTTTGCCATGACTAATATACGTACCCATGTCAATTTACAGCTTTCTAGTACTTATTTCTCTGAGTAAAACCGCGGACGGACAGACATGGCGAAACTATAAGGATTCCTTGTTACTACGGAATCCTAAAAACACGTGACTCTGGGGTCAATGCTAAGGGAATACATACTTTATAATAATAAATAAACTAGCATTATTAATTGAGGTTTGTTTATCTTTTAGATATGTTTGTTTATTTCTGCCAATGATCATAAGATAACAGTTGTCATAAGATATAGTCATCTGGCTACGTCAGCTGCCTTCTTCAATATACAATATGTAACAAAAACCCTGCCTGATCCTTGTAGGAGCAACTCAGACCGTCAATATAAACAACTTTTCCTATGGGACCAATGCTTGAAACTCGAAAAAAATATCGACATTTTCATACAAAGTGTTCGGCCGTCCCAGCAAGTATGAAAATGTCGTTTTTTTTCGAGTTTTAAGCGTTGGCCCTATAGGAAAAATTACAAGATACAAGGATCGGACAGGATTTTTGTTACATATTGTATAAGTACGGTCAAAAAACTGATACCCGACTACGGGAGTCATTTACCGCTAACAATGTTTACATGTTTGGTAATTAAGACTTTTCATTTGATAACCCACTCCATATAAAAGAAGCAAAAAAAATATATTTGCTGGCGCTTTTTTGCACATTCGTTATAAAATGTGTAGCAAAGAGGTATCAACCCTAAAAGGATTAAATATACCTATCAATGTAATTATAATAAGTACTAGACATAGGCTAGAATTCGTATGCAAAACATGTATACAACGTGTAACGAAATGGGGATATCAACCCGAAAAAGATTTTCACATTGATTAGTATGTTTACCCCCTGTAAACATACTAATCAATGTTAAAATCTTTTTCTATGGGACCATAACTGAAATCGCAAAAAAAAATCTGCAGCTCCATACATTTTGGCACGGTAGGTAAGTATTTAAATTTGTATGAAGCTGCAGATTTTTTTGCACGTCGTATTTCGCCTATGTTACCCGGACCATAACGACGAATACATTGACATCTCATTTGCGAACATTAGATAAGCGGTTCATATGCCTATCACATGTTGGAACACACAATATCCACATACAGTCTTGCACACATAGACTACTAAAATAATTACACATCTTTTTAGGGTTTCGTAGCCAAATGCAAAAAACGGAACCCTTAATATGGATTCGTCATGTCCGTGTGTCACAGCCACTTTTTTCTGAACCTATACTGTTGAAACTTGGTAAGTAGATGTATTCTGTGAACCGCACACAAAAATAGAAAAAGAAAACAATAAATTGTGGGAGTTCTCTTCATACTTAGAACTGAAACTCGTTTTTTTTTTCATCTATCTCATACGTGTGGTATCTATGAATAGGTCTTCAAAAATTATATTGAGGTTTCTAATATAATTTTTTCTAAACTGAATAGTTTGCACGAGAGACCTTTCCAAAGTGGTAAAATTTTTGCCCCCCTGTTACTTCTAAAATAAGAGAACGATAAAACAAAAAAAATATATGATTTACATTACCATGCAAACTTCCACTGAAAATTGGTTTGAACGAGATTGAGTAAACAGTATTTTTTAATGCGTCATGTCATAAATCGTTATTTTCAATAATTTTAAACTTACTATATCTAGATTTGTACGGAACCCTCGTTGCACGAGTCCGATTCGCACGTGGCCGGTTTTTTGTTTTGCCGTAGTCGGATAAAAATATCAAACCAGCGCAAATCACTAACAATTACCCTTCCCGTTTGGCTTTACCCTAGTCAGGTAAAAACGAAAACAACAATTCATAGTGAAGGTGCAACGAACTCTGTGACGTCACAGGTCACGTGCGACTAACGACTACAACTGCAGTTTCAGCTAAAATCTTATTTTACCTTAACGTCGTAACATCCTATTTCCATCCATCTCCTGAAGAGAGAGTTACGTGACGGAAATATTACCGAGTGTTATAATTGTTATTCTATAAATGTGCTTGTTGGTCTCACCGATAAATAAAACATTGAGACATTCGAATAAAATATTTTACTGAAACAGCTAGATGTACTTAAAAAAAAACTTGCCATTTTTTAGGATTCCGAATTCAAAGGGAAAAAACGGGACACTATTACCAAAACTTCGCTGTCCGTCTGTCTCTCTGTCATCGGGCTGACTCATGAACCGTGACAGCTAGACAGTTGAAATTTTCACTATAACAACAATTACTTAAAACAGAATAAAATAATTATTTAAGCGGGGCTCCCATACAACAAACGTGATTTTTATAGATAATGGTACGGAACCTTTCGTGGGCGAGGCCGACTCGCACTTGGCCCGTTATTAATTTTGAATTGCACAATTTTTTTCTGGTAAAAATCTACAATATCGAAGGGCTTGTGTAAGTATAGCCCACTGAATCATATTCGTCCATTTAAACTGATGTAAGTATCTCTTTTCTCTTACACTCTCTTATCGTGTGAATGCATTGGGGTGTTGGTAAATGAAAATGGCCGTACATGAGTAACTACAATATCAGAAACAACACACTTTTAGTGGAGATCAAATCGATTTAGACACTGGCATTGTTCAGATATTAGACGAAAAATTGTCGATTAAAAAATGGAAAAAAAATCGTAATGTTAGTCATTTAAAAAATCCACGCACTTTAATATTTTCATAAATTATTTTTTAACTAATTTCTGTTCGGTATTGCTAATTATATTTTACTTTATTAGCTTCTTAAACTTTGAAGCTTTCAAATGAGACTACTTTAAAGAAAATATGCCGTTTACTTAAAGATTAAAAAACAAGAATCGAAACTCGACATTTACAAAAAAAAAGTGTTAGTAATGATTTTTTCCGGTTTTTTATCTATAATATTTCGTCTAATATCCGCACATTTCGTTTGATCAAGTATAAAAAATACACATTGTAAATTCTTCGCCTCACACCCGGCGATTTGTATAAAAAAAAATCGATTTTTGGTTCGAGTTTCAATCATTGGTCCCACAGGAAAAGTTATTCATATTGACGGTCTGAGTTGCTCCTACAAGGATCGGACAGGGTTTTTATTATTGTATATTCTTTGCCTCGCAGAGCCAGTACCTATATAGCGATCACATTGTTTAATGACTACCTAAGAAATAAATAACAATGCGGTTAATTTTATTTAAACAAATGGAAACACAAGTGGTTTTAGTATAAGTATGTAGATTTGTCCAAGTGTGATTAATCTTCTGAAATAGGTTAGTAGAATTTGTGGCCACATGTTTTGCAACGTTTTCCAAAATATTTAATTTATTCAACCGAAACAAAAGGCGCCAAAGCTCAGAATTAACATATATTAACATACAAATTGACAATTACCTAAAATATGTGTATGTAGTCACGTGGTTTGGTTGTTTGCGTTTTTCATGCAAGTATGTAATGTTTTCTCCCCACTTTAATCGTTAAGTAAATAGGTATGTATGAATAGACTAAGTAAGTACTTATTGGAAAATTACTGTTTAAGTTGAAACTATACTTATTATGCGCATATGTCACCCATTGTGCACTGTGAATCGCTCGTACTATGTTTCTATTATCTGACTATAGGTATTTGTATGAACAAGTAGATTTTTTTTGGAGATCACGTTTAGGGATGTCTTTGGAAAAGTTTTCAGTCGTCAACTGAGTCGGCTTTTAAAGTATTATTTGACCGAACTGAAATAATAGAATAGAATGAAAAGAATTCACACCCGGACATGTCATTTTATGTAGGGTGGGTGGTTTGCCGAAAGAGAATTGTCTGTATGTGGAGGCTTACCTCCACGTACAGACAAACCTCTTGCGGCATCTTAATGTAAATCACAGAATAAATATGTAACTATATCATATGGCAAGCTGTAAGTGATACTGGCTTGTGAGAAAAGAAATAATCAAAACACCTAAGGTTGTACAAGTACCTAAGTGCCACTGGCTAGTGAGAAAAGAATTAAACGAAAGCTTGAATTTGGAATGCCTGTGTTGTGTATTGCATGCGGATTCGGTGCCTTGTGAGAAAGCTGAACCGATTTGTGTAATGATTTTATTTAATAGAAGAAAATATTATTATATCAGTGTTCTTCTGAATTTTCTTTCAGCTCCATATCCCACGTGTATGTACCTGAATTGTAAAGAAAAAACATTATTATCGACATATTGCAGTATTCATTATTGTATTCACATGTTCCGTGAAGCCGTTCTCGTCACCTGTACTTGGGAGTCATTGTCCTCGCGACGCAACGTGGTGGATCACGTGAAGGAAATCGTATGATACAGACGAGGAACTGTAGTCCCTTTGATGAAGAAAATAAGGTTTAAAATTAAAAGTGTTGTATGAAATGTTTTTATTATATGGACAAACGATAATATCAATGTTAAAGCAGACATCTTATAAGTCTGACACGTGTCTTAATGAGTGGAAACCATGCCGAAACTAATTTTAAAAAAATATTTTGTTTTTAATTACATACAAATGAACGTAGTTTAAGTAAGTAAAAGAAGAAATTTCGTAGGTACCCAATCTATGTATTGTAAAAGTCTGTGGTGAGAGTAAAAACTAAACAAACTTACGTTACTATAGGTACATACGGAAGTACTTATCTATTCTATTTCTACAAAAAAAGTTTGATCCTTAGTGATGCAATATATGGTTGGACATTGACAACACTCTGACGGCACATTGACGACACATTAAAGACACATTGTAGACACATTGACAACACACTGACGATACGCAGACTACCCATCGACGACACATTGACGACAAACTGATGATACACAGATGACACAATGACGAAACATTGACGACACATTGACAAAACATTGACGACAGACTGACGATAGAAAGACGGCATATTGACGACACATTGATGACATACGGTCGGCACATTGACGACACTGTGACGGCACACTGACGACAAATTAAAGACACGTGTACGACACACTGACGACATGGACGACATCGTTTTATAGGACGACATCTCTAGTCCGTGGCATCGTGTGTCTCGCTCTCGCTGCGACAGATGGCGACATTTCACGACATTTTGTCGCAGTTGAAATATGTCGCAGTGACGTCAGTGACCGTCCGCGACATCAACTGTTGCCGATTGTCGTCGACAGTAGCTGACTGTCGCTATGATAGATGGCGACTGGGACAGAATGTCGCGGACTGTCGCAGACGTCGCCGGCTGCCGGTAATTGTAGGTGACAGTCCACGATATCGTTGACTATTGTAATAAAGGTAACAATCGATCG
Organism: Acrobasis suavella; assembly: GCA_943193695.1. Lineage (NCBI taxonomy): Eukaryota > Metazoa > Arthropoda > Insecta > Lepidoptera > Pyralidae > Acrobasis > Acrobasis suavella. The sequence continues at coordinate 42,403,102 of OW971928.1, forward strand.
TTTAAAACTATCGATAGTATCGATACTTTGTGTATTGTGAAAAGCTATACTATCGATAATTTGCTCGTCGTCATCGATCAATACTATCGATAGTATCGCTGATTTATCAATAGAATTGCTCCAAAACAGCTATCGATACTATCGAGTGGCAAGACAAGTCCGAGGCTTAGCTGAGAAACTACAAGTATTAAAACTACTAAACAATTTGACGACTTCTGTGACGAAGTAACTACATAAGCTACTCGGAGGTTCTAAATAAAAGCTACGGCTCAAAATAGAACTGTGAGAATAAAAAAAATGAAAACTTCGCAACGGATTCCTAAAAAACCTTAAATTAACGGATGATCGTCACGCCGCCGTCACGTGCTGACCTGGAACACGCGGTGGAAAGCATGGTAACGGTAATGTTACATGGTGCTCGCAGTTTGGAGCGCAGGCGTCGACACACGTGCATGTTTCTTGCAAGGCTTCTGGGGCGTAAGTAAGTAGGCATCTATTTTTAACCGATTTCCGAAAAAGAGTCGGTTACCAATTCGTCGGAATCTTTTGTTTTTACAAGCTTTTATTTTGTATATGCCCCGTTGTCGGTCGGTCTGTCTGTCTGTCTGTACACAAATCTTGCAAGTTTAATTTGACCCCCTTCCCGGTTTCCGCTTGAGCTGTTTGGCACGCATTCGTATATCGCGTGACAATGCAATATGACATGGAGCTGATCTGATGATGGAGCCGGAAGGTGGCCATAGGAACTCTGTAATAAAACGACGCAACCCCATCGAGTATAGGCTTGTTTGATTCGTCATGAAGATCCCTGCAAACTTTTAAGTTCATTGATTTAGATAAAAGCTTGTTTTAAAAAATATTTTTTTTAGTAATTACTTGTTCATATGTAGATATGTTCATCAATTACTAGAAGACTCTTGGACCGATTTGAACAAAAATTTTTTGATTGGAAGGACATTCTTGCTAGGTCATCTCATTGACATTTTATCAAAATCGGTTGTGTAGCTAGTTTGGGGGAGAAGTCGTTTAAAAAAAAGGGGTTTTTAATTTAGAAAAGGGTTGTTTTTCGAAAAAAGCAAAGAAAAGCTTTACGTTCTTATTTTAAACTGTAAACAGTAGTTCATAAAGTAGTTTGTTTTTGACAATGAAAATAAAAGACACAAAACAAAGTGTCTTTCTCTTAATAGAAACAGTAAGAAAAGTGCCGATGGACACATTCTTATAAAATAAGTATTTTATAAAACTAGTATGTCAATTGTAAAATTACTCATTAGTGTGAGTTTAGACCAAATTGTAATATTATTAGCGTATTTATTTACGATATAGATACGTTAACATATGAAAAAAAAAGTTTGAAAGGTTATCTAGGCATACTTACTCAAGACAAAATTTTAAAATGATATATTCGATTCCTTTCAAATAATTTATTTCAAATGAGGGCAGCACTGGACCCCGAAGAATGCATGTATCCCCTTAATAAGTCACGCTTTTTGAAATAGCTTTACAATGCAAACAATGAAACAAAGGAAACAAAAAAACTTTGGGAGTTAGAAAGAAAGCCTCGGTTTCTGTAATAAAAATGTTTAATGAATCTAAAATTATAAACACATTATGAAACAAAAACCCCGTCCGATCCTTATGGGAGCAACTCACACCGTCAATATTAACAACTATTCCTATGGGACCAATGCTTGAAACTCTAAGAAAAATTCGTCATTTTCATACAAATTGCAGGGCCAGCCAAATGTTGATTTTCTTTTCGAGTTCGGGTTCGAGTTTTCGAGTCGAGATAGAGAGAGAAAATGACCGCTGTTATCCTCCTATTACCGGATCTCAATGGTTTTAAGTATATTATTTACACAATAAAAGGCAAATATAAGGGTATTCGTATAAAGGTTTTTCTTATTTCAAAATTGTTGGGGAAAAAGTCTTTTCGCATTTTATATGAAAATTCAAAACATTTTTTAATATAGCTTATTTACATTTAACTAAAGTATGTAGGTACCATTTTGTTTGATAACTTTTTGCCATCTTATAGGTAGGGACATGATCCCATTGCTATAGAAATTTTGGGGCTTCTGATCAAAAAACTGCGTCAAGTAGTTTTGGCAGTCCTCTCGTGATGTTAACCTGACACTGCCTAACGAATTCTGAAGAGACCGAAACAGGTGGAAATCTGAAGGTGCCAGGTCAGGACTGGACAGGATGCATTTACACCTCCCAGCCAAACTCTCTTAATTTTTGCTAAGTGGTCAAAGATGTGTGAGGTCTAGCGTTATCATGATGAAAAACCACACCCCTTCTGTTGATTAATTCCGGCCACTTTCTCTCAACTTCTTGCTTTAATCTTATCAGTTGTTCGCCGTAGAGTTCTGAATCGATGGTCCTGCCTGGTGGTAACAGCTCATAATGAATAATGCCCTTCCAATCCCACCACACACACAGCATCACCTTGTTGCGAGTTAACCCGGGTTTCGCCACAGTCTGTGAAGCCTGACCGGCCTTTGACCATGACCTTTTTCGCACGTTCTTGTCGTACGTGATCCACTTTTCATCACCAGTTATCAATTTCTTCAAAAATGGTTCGGTCTCATTACGTCGTAACAAAGAATCACAAATGAGTAGGTACACGGTTCATTAGGTTTCTTTCAGAGAGCTCGTGAGGTACCCAAATATTGAGCTTTTTTGTGTACCCATTTTTTTTCAAATGCGCCAAACTGTTTTGTGGTCAATTCCCAGTTCTTCAGCTACGTCGTAACTAATGATATGCCGATCTTGCTCCACTTAAGAAAAAAATGAATAGCTTTAATTTTATCCGTAACAGGGCGACCAGAGCGACGTGCATCTTTGACATCAAAATTTCCGGATTGAAAACGCTTAAACCAAATTTGTGCTACTCTCACAGACACTGCACTAGGTCCATAAACATCGCAATTTTTTTTGCATTTTTACCTTTTTGGTAGTAAAATTTTAAAATGTATCTAATTTCTTCATTAGATTCACTCATCTTGACGGTAAAAAAAAACAAATGAAAATCACGCATTTTCCTAATTTGAAATTGGAATTATCTTCTTTAAAATTTAAACTTTTAAATGATACCAAAACCAGCCAGGTACAAATAGTATAGCCCAAGTGGTTTTATTACAAGTTCATACATACTATATGCGAAAAGACTTTCCCCAACCTAATATTATATACTATCTATACATATAATAAAACAGTAAAAAAAGTGTCTGTACATAGAATTTATTTCCAAAAAAATATTTGGGGTGATGGAGATATAGTAAAAGAGTAGTAATTAAAAAAATGTCTGTGTGTATGTCTGTTTGTACACGCTAATCTCCGAAAAATCGAGCCGATGGGGCAAAAAGGTTCTCGAATGCTGACCACGTACTGGCAAGCGAAGCGTAGGACACCCACCCACAAGGTGGTCTGATGACCCGACTAAGGTCGGTGGAAAGCGCTGGATGCAGGCCGCTCTAGATCGGTCATTTTGGAAATCCTTGGGAGCGGCCTATGTCCTGCAGTGAACGTTATGCGGCTGAAATGATGATGATGATTATGCTCTGAAGATCCGGAAATACTGAACGTATAAGTTCTTCTTCGGAGAAAACAACTTTGCCAAGTATTTCGGAAATTGACTTTTAACATATAACACTACTAAAAGTATTTTCTTATGTTTCAACGTATTTACATACATATATTTATTACGCCAGAATCATATAGTCCACGCGAACTAAGTCGCGGGCATCAGCTATTAAGTATTAAAAAATATATGTTGGATGACTTTTTACTCACCAGTAAATTTGGAGCAAGCAAATACTGAACTACTTTCTATAAAAAAAAGTTATTCAAAATCGATCGAAGAAATTGTCCTCCCATGCAAAGTTCGCTAGGTCGACCACAGATTTTTATGGAAAGGCGAATTTTTTTTTCGTTAACTGTTTTTATAGTAGTTTAGTATCATGGACAGAGCTTGCTCTAAAAATTTGGCTGGTGGTTAAAAGTCAGTCTGTAAACAACGTGGAAGGGACATGCCTGTAATAAATCAAACCACGGGCTGTACTAGATCACTATAGTTTAATTAAACTAAAATAACAAACAAAAAACCAAAACAAAATTTGTCATTCCCATTCAAATTGCCCGGGCGGCTGCACACTTTTGTATGGAAATGCCAAAATATTTTTTGCAACAGTTGTATTAGGAGGGTTAAAAAATGCGAGTGGCGCAGGTTACGATGCGAGCCTTGGCGAGCATCGTAAATTGACGCCATCGAGCATTTTTTGACTACTTATACAACGTTGCATACAATACTTTTTCTACGACTACATTACAAAAAGAGGTATAATGAAAATAAAAAAATAAAGATATAAATAAATACCTACTTGTACCAGTTACTTACTATACAGTCTTGTTTCTCATTTTCTAAAATGTACTTAAACATACTTAGGTAAAGGAATGTTAATAAAACCAACACCTTAATTAGATATTCAATAATCACTATCATCTTTCTTATATCCATCTTTTTCTATGTTTCGACTTTTTAACATATTTTTTTTTATTTATCTACTTATCTAGGAACTTTTGTCTTTAGAAATCTCAGCACCCTTAAAAAAACCACAGAATTATATAAGTATAACATACAGAACGGAAACTCCTAGGGTACCGCGCAAAATACACGTCCCCATTCCCCGTCCCCGCACCTCCGTTCTCGCCATGTCGCGTATTTTGGGGGGTGAACACTCACACATTGCCGTGTGCACGGATGTATAGTTTCGTTTGTAGTAGTAGGCATAAATACTCCGCTTCTATGAAGTGACATACCTGTGACAAAACATTTATTTGCTTAATAACCAGAGATCGGAATCACGGGTGCAATTGCTATCAAAGGTATGGATATGACTAAAAGTTCCGGGATTTCTCGAGAATCTAATTGGGTACTAAGTAAATAAAACAATCATAATTATGTGATTTTAGGATAAGTATGTATATTTTTTTCGATTAAAATATATCCTGAAATCACATAATTATGATTGTTTTATTTATATGTAGGTTATTTAGTCATATCCATACTTTTGATAGCAATAGCACCCGTGATTCCGATCTCTGCACATAACCCTAATAAATGGAAGCTCTAGTACCTGTGTACTTTACAGGCAGTACTCCACAAACTCTAGTACTTACTCTGTGACTGAATAAGACAAGTAGCGGACTGCATCAGAGATAGGACTGCTCAAAAAGCTTTAGGGTTGGAACTCACTTGTCAGCAAGGAACAGCACTTTTCTATGCTGCTATCCTTTTCTGTCGTTCAAAACCGTCCTTTGCCGGAGCGAGAGAGAGCGACGGAACGCTATCGTACCGGCCGTGCCAACTCTTAAACATACCCATGCTGTAATATTTCATCCATGATGCTATTTTCATTAAATTTACTTATAAATACAGGCTGACTAGTCAATTACGTTAAGAAAGAAGGCACTATTCGATTCTCGTTAAAAATAAGTATATTAAAAAATTGTGCTTAAAAGTTGACCAAGTTATCCAATAAAAATGATTTTTGACTTTATTGACTTTGACTAATTTTTATAAAATTTTATTTTTTTATTTTTATTTTTTGACGTTCGTGTGGTTATGATTTAATATATCCTGAAGTACGATGACACGTGATTTACCAGTCAGCCTGTATATCTCTCTGAGATTGATTCCGTTCACATTCCATCAAGAGTTGAGACTTGAGATTGAGACACATCATCGATCACATTACATCCGAAAATTTTAAGGGTTGGATCTCTCTTGCCAGCACGCACAGCACTTTTTTATGCTGCTATCCTTTTCTGTCACTCAGAACCGTCATTAGACAGAGCGAAAGAGAGCGTCAAAATGCTTCAGCACGGCCTTTGGTGGTCCCATAGAATTTTATCAAAATGGGTTGTGCAGTTTGGTGAAAGTGGCTTTTAGTTTTAAAAATTATTAAAGCGAATAGTCACAATATTCCCACATTCAGGACATGAGTCCTAAATGTGTTTCTTTTGTTTGAATCTGACTAATTAGTAGTTTTACGAATAAACCTAACGCCATGTTCAGACGTTTATGACAATAAGTCCATCCCACTTGCAGCAATCTCCATTTCAGCAGCATGTACAATTTTGAAGAGCTTCCCCTTAATTTCCAACTGCTTACTCATAGGAAACTTCGAAACTGTATTAGCCATGTTCACAAAAAACTCCGTCAAAACTGGGTCTGTTCCTATGTTGGTTTGGTGCGACTGCGTGCTGTCAAAAACCATGACTTCTTCAGTTGTAAGTTCAACTGAATGGCTGCGTTTTATAGCTTTCCGAGGTGGATTTGAAAGTGATGAGTCTGATTGCTCATCAGCTTCATTGTCAGCATCACCACCACACGTAACTTCTAACGTAAGACTATTATCATCGCTCAGATAAGGCACTAGAAAGTTGAGTTCTCGGTGGTATTTCGGTGGTCTGATTTTAGATCCAGCCTCCAGTTTCTTGGTTCGTAGTATCAGTGCCTTTCGATAGTTTTCTCGTATTCTGTGCCATCGTTCTTTCACTACTGCACCTGAAAAAAATAATAAGATATAAATGATACAAAACTAAATTAAACACACAAAAATATATACAAACTCTGGGTATAAACATTACAGAAATATTAAGAAAGAAAAAGAACTCAAATAAAATAAATATATAAATACATCCTTCAACAACTCCATATTTGCAAAATCATTGTTATCAATCCGCTAGATGACAGTCAAATCAGACACTTTTTTCTAAACGTTAAAACGGTCGAAACAAAAATTTTGTATGAGATTTTGTATGAAATACGAAAGCGTGAAGTCCTGCTTTTTTGGAGTCAAATGGCGCTCTCAATATCAGTTATTCTGCATTACTAATAAATCTAAAATGTTAAAAATGGATATGATCAATGAAATGTGACACTATTTTTAACGTTTCATTTTATGAACTGTACCGAAAAATTTCTTTTTGACCCAGTCATCAACCCAGATTCGGTCGTCTGGTGATTGACAAAGTAAAGAAGTAGGTTCCGTTTTTTTTTTCGGGTGCACACATAGGGCCTTTCTACATTATTGTCACCTAGTTGCAATCTTTACTTCTGTCAGTCTTCTGTCGTATAGTTATATGAGAGATTATGTAGTATAGCTTCAACAACCGAAACCAGATCGAATAAGCTCAAAATATAACCAACTAGTAGGCGCACTTCCGACTGTAGCCGCAGAATGAGTACTAGTCTTTATGCAACAATACTTTATGTTTTGAGATAAGTCCTTACTTATGTATCTACTTAAGTAAGTACCTAAATAACTATCATAAACATACAGACAGAGCTCACAGAGCCCAGGCACAGTATACAGAGCCCAGGGATGTAAGTACCAAGTACTAAAGGCGACGTTTAGCGTGATATTGTACCTGAAGACGCAATAACCGGCCAAGTGCGTGTCGGGCCACCCGCAGTGTAGGATTCCGTAGTTGCGAATGCCGACTTCGAGAACCGGGACTAAAAACGTCTAAAAGACGAATATACTAATCAATTCGTATGAAATTGTATTTTTCCGAGTACATTTGATAAGTTGGCCGCCTATCTATAAATCTTTAATTTGTAAATCTCTCACTCTACATAGTATGGGAGCTAAGTAATAAAAAATGTTTGGCAAATTTATTTTACCACTTTGTCGGTATGATAAATAACATATCCCTCCCTATAGTATCTGAGTAGAACCGGGGACAGACAGACATAGCGAAACTATAAGGGTTCCTTGTTTACTACGGAACCCTAACAAGGGAATCAAAGTACCTAGTGCTAGCCGCATCGATCCTAGCCCATCTCCTCGATTGGCTTTTACGTTCTACGCCGTTACGAGTAGGTAGCATTTAAGTACCTTATCGAACGAACTGTAAATACTGTTATTAGTCGGCAAATATGTTAAAAATAATATGCAACTTACTATTCTCGCCAAGTTTATCCGCAATCTCCCTCCAAGTCATGTCTCTATGCAGCTGGTTCATGTATTCCGGATGATCCCGGTTGTACAGTTCTTCGTGATCTTTTATCGAATCAATCAACGCATACTCGTCTAACATTGTACAATTTACCAACAGACTGCTGGATACGGAAAAATGCTCGTTCGAATGCGATCGAATGCGGCGCGGTACTGACGCGGTAACCAACGGAAAGGAAGCACGCCGCGCCTCACCGCGCGCATCGCCTCGCCCGAATCGAAGCTGATGACGTCACAAAATGGCCGCTCCATTCGACGCGTGTGCGTGTGTGAGTTCGACGAACGAATGCATTGCTAGTAGGAGTAATAATATAATTGTTCTGTGATGCATTGCAACTTTCGTATACTCCGCTTGCATCGCACTCCGACCTGTAACCCTATTTAAAAAAGAAAAAAGAGGTTGATTACAGTATTTTAAGTTATAACTCTCAGAATGAGCGCTCATATGGGTCGATTTTATAAAAGAGGACGAAATTTTTTTTCGTGTGAACGCTACTTCGTGTGCCCGGGTCAACAAGTACTACGCATTCGTAACGGGTGTAAAAAGCCTTTTTTTAGATACTGGCCAGGCGAAGAACATTTTTTTCTATTATAAAAAAGGAGGAATCATACGAATGTAGGAATGACGCAATTAGGTATTTAACTAAACAAACCAACATCCAACGCATCCAACTCATCAAATATTGTATGCATTGTTTTATTAAGCAGCCTTTCTCACAACCAACCTCGACTGTCATGTGATTAGCATATTACTACAGTATGTAAGTATCAAGTTAGTAAACAAGGGCATAGAGTAATAATAAATAATACCGTCGTAACTCTTAACAAGGGTGCGGAAGGGCCTTGCAGCGTTAGCCGGCGAGCCGCACGCGCAGTCGCGCATCCACGTTAGTAGCAACGTGATCCGAAACGGGTCATTGGTCACCTGCGGAGTCGTAGGCTGACGCGACGGTCACCTTGCCTAATTACGTGACTGGCACTGTTCGAAAAATAAATGGTTCGAATTACAAAAGTGAAGAAAAATATTTTTTTTCTTTAGCATATACGTAGGTACCTATAAATATCGTAGGTGGTAGTGTATTTATGTATCTATCTACAATACATAGAGATCACAGAACATTTTGGGTCTTGTGGCTCTTTGCAGACAGACAGAGCCCAAGGCCGCAATTCGCTCTTTCCCAACAACTCAAATCAGTCAGATACTTTTTTTAAACGTCAAAACAAACATTTGTTGTGATATATTTATACTACTTGTATATTATTCTAAGCCTCATTCATAAAAAATAGTTTGCTAAACCTATTTAGTCAAAGTATGTTTTATCTCGTTCTTTCAACGTCAGATATTGAAAAGAGGGAAAGGGAAAAAACATGTTTTATCTAAAATAGATTTAACAAACGGTTGTTATTTTTTTATAAATTTCAGGGTTAATCTTTGTATTAATATGAAATACCTATAGACTAATGACGTGATAGTTTGTTGTAGTCTTGTAGTCAAATAGCGTTCTGAAAATTATTAAGTATATTTTCTGAAAATAAATGTGGAATCGCGTTGAAAATTGATACGAGTATGATGATGACAAGTGTCATTATTTTGTGACATTGTATTTTTTTAACAGTGCCAAATAATTTATTTTCCACCAATTAAAGTACCCAATTCTCAAAAGCATAACGCGTTGTGCATAATTAATATAATTATTGATAAGGAGACCCCGTTATCTTGTCGCTCAGACGTCACATTTTTGTAGGCATTGAAACATCTAATTTATTGACTTAATTGATATCGACTTGTTATACTCACCAAAACCCATATTCAACGTGAAAGGTACATACCCGTAACAAATCTAACCACGGGTTATACTACATCACTATAGTATAATGAAATCCAATAAACAAAAAAAAAATTCGACCTTCCCATTCAAATTGCCCGAGCGGCTGCACACTTTTGTATGGAAAATTCGTTTTTTTTTGTTTCGGTTGTTATTTTTATTTTACTATAATTAAATGATGTAGTATAGCCCGTGGTTTGATTTATTACGGGTTAGTCCCTTCCACATTGTATATACTTACATCCTTCAATTACATGGACGATGTAGAATTGTATTCCGTGTTTTTCATTATCGTGGGGAAGTTATGATAAGTCATGCGAACGCCCGTATTCTTTTTTACCCGAGGGCTTTTATGTACTTATCCCTTTTTTTTACATAATGTTTTATCAGTTAGTAGTGATTATCTTTCACTCATTGTTACCTGAGTACTAGTACTCATTCTGTGGTGATCTTGATATATAATGATAACTCAAATATTTCAATAGTTGATAAATGAAAGTATCAATCCCTACCAGAGAGAATGTGAATGCGACATGATAACGGGGTCTGTTGATAAGATTAAATTGCATAGGTAGCTAGTACTTAATTTAAGAAAAAAACTTTAAAAACTATTATCTTAAAGCTTCGGCCGCACCTGCGTCTATCGCCCCGAAGAAATGCGCGGCGAAGCTTCGTACGTTTTGTACACTAAAAAGTGATCGCGATAAAGCTGTGGTCGTGCTAGCGGCTTCGTTATTTTTCACGAACTATCGGGCAATAATCTAAGATGGCGTTATCTGGGCTGGGTATATCCCATTTGACACCAATGGTGGCAGACGGGCCAATTTTATGTACACGTGTGCCAGATGCCACCACTCACGACGCCCCCACTGGTGGCGAATGGCAATCGCCAATCATTCACACTCTCATTTGGCTCCAGTGGTGGCGAATAGAACAAACTCTGGTTTCGATTTTCATTGTTATATTCCCAATAAAATACAAAATCAAAATTTACCTTTGTCACACCACAACCGTACCCAGCAAAAATATCATATAAAATATTTGCCATGACAATATAAAGTAATCAAGATTCAAAGTAATGACAACTAATTAAATATCAATGTGTTACCTACCTATAACGGTTAAAACACTAATGGCTCTATCAATGCATACATGCGACCAATTATTACAAGAAATTGTATAAAAATAGTCACATTGTACTTTCGACTGCGAAAAAGTAATCATGCCTCTGCTAACGTTAATGTCGTACTACGGTTAACAAAATGCTGTGACAGGTGTGCTGACTAGAATGGCGCTTCTCTTTCTACTTTACCATCCCCTGCTATTCCTTATAGTTTGGCTAATATCGCGACTGTCACAACGTACCCAGTCTACCCTACTAATTAAAAATAAAAAAAAACTTTTAGTCGGATATGTATGATTTAACACCAAAAGCAGTGCCAATGGCGTCATAAGGAAAGTAACTTAGGATGAGGGCTGGCTGCAAACGTTACGATACACCAAGGGAACAAAGCAAGCGTTCTTCCTACCACATCCCACTAGCATGACGAGTTTGTTTTTTATTTTTTAAATAGCTTTACCTTGTTGTAAGATTAACTTTAATTATAATTATCCAAGTTCTTTATCTTTATGACTCTTACGTACCTAAGTAGTTCGTGTAAATGAATAACGCCCAATTATGTGGCACTATCATCATAATGACGCATGCTGATGCCGAGGGGTACCACCGGCAGTATTTCGGCGCCCGCGCACGTGCGGTTTGCACGTGATGTGCGCTCACGCATTCATGCGTCTGTTGTTGCCATGCAAGACAAAATTGTTGGGATAAAATAATTTACAAGTACTTAATTGGGTATTTACCAACATGCTTCTCATTCTTGTGAATTGCTGAAGAGATAACTAGTCGTATAGGAATACTGTGATCTGACAAATTATATTTATTGGGATTGGGAGAGAACTTGCTAGCAGTGGGAGGTCGAAAGCTGTAGACGATGTTGATAGTTCCAGAAAGCCTTCTTTATTTCTAATCTAGGAAAGAAAGAAAAACAACTATTTTTTCTGCGACTAAAACATGTATCAATGAAATATTTATCCTGATTACAGTAATAATAATACTAATAAGTACTTACTTCATTCATTCATAAATACTCTGGACAAACGATTCATATAACCGAATTTACCACTCCGTAGTGGTCGCCGCGCGCATAGTAATAATGTAAGTAGGTATATTTTCCGAGATCAGGTTTATTTTCCGGGGAGTGACACAGGCCTGTTCGTACCTACTAAATTTTAACTATAAATTATTAGAACGTTTTTTACTTGCGACCTACGACTCTCACTTACAGAATAGCTCAGCATACCTGAAGTGCGATTTCTGAAACGCGGAGTCAACTAAACGTATGGTTTTCGTATGGGACAACCATTCGTTTAGGTGACTCCGCGTTTCAGAAATCGCACTTCTGAGCGTTAACCTCCTAAGGCCCAGCATTAAAAAACATCATGTCAACTAGTAGCCCATTGTTCATTTTAATGTACACAATATAAATAATGCTTCAGACCCGTAAATATTGTTCATATGATAACGTAAACGCTCAATGTACATTACAATGAACAAAGTTTTTTTAGTCAAGACATTCAAATTGTCGATGTATTGCCGCCTACCGCCATATTTAAAGATGCTTCATTCTGATTGGTGGATTATATAAACTAATGTCAGTGGTCCATAGACCATAGAATATCTGTCAAAATTGTGCACACGTGTGAAAATGGCGAACACGAGCGGAAGACGTAAGTTTAATCAATTTTTTTCACGTGAATCTTGAGTAGATTCTTATTAAATTTTAGCTTGGTTTAAAGAGTTTTTAGTAATTAACAGCAATTTGTTATAATTTTTAAGTGATCATGAGTAGTTGCTTATTAATTTTCCTTAAAAAAAATATGTACATTTTAATGTACGTTGAGCGTTTCTGAGAAATTAAATAATATGTTTTTTGTTGTAGGTCTTAGAGACCGCGAGATTGAAGATTGCCTGAATGAATCGGATATGGAAGATTTTGTTCCATCTGATGAAGACATAGGTGATCCGGAATTTGTTCCGGCGCGAAGGTCGCCGTCCGTTAACAGTGATAGCGATAGCTCCGAAAATGAAGGCGAACCTGTAGTTATGTCAAGACGTGGTCGTGGGCGTGGCAGAGGCACTGGGAGAACAAGGCAGGGACAAGGGAGAAGCAGGCAGGGGGGGTTAAATACGGGAAGAGGAAGAGGGAGGGGGAGAGGAAAGGGGTGAGGAAGGAGCACAGGACAAGGGAAAAGACAAGAAGAAACAGGAGATGTCTTACCTGAAGATGATTTACCTGATAATGAGCCAACTTTACGTGGATTGTTTGTAAAAGATTTGGTTTTAGTTTTTTATCTAGCTCAAAGACTTTTGATTTATTTAAGTATTAAGCTAGACGTGACATACATAAATATGTTAAATTGTTATACCTACTGAGATTTTTATAAAAAGAGTTACCTAAATAATTTTAAATACAAATGCTGTGATTACTATAAATAAAGAACACTCAAGATCACTCAGACTGATTGTAAAACTTAAAAAGACTTCTAGGAATCTAAGACTGGTTGTGAAACTGATTTAAATAAAAAGAAAGTCTTTAAAACTATTAATTTTAATTTTCTGCCTTTCCCAAGATATTTCATTTTGTAAACGCCCATTGCACATTTAAAGGAACATAATCTATCGCATTCAAATTTGGCGCCCTGTTCCTATTTTGACCATAGATCATCTAAAAAATATTTTAAAAAATCAAGGACATGATTTCCATAAAAAAAATAAAAAAAAATTGCTTGGGCCTGAAGCACATAAATACATATTGTACATTACAATGTACAATGGGCGCTTAGTTCTTCACACACTATATTGAGCTGGGCCTGAAGCAATACTTCGAATATGTACATTATAATGTACGCGGAGCCTTAGGAGGTTAAGTTTGGAGTCAAGTGAATACCTGCAGCGTCGCCTGAAAGTAGGACGGCGGCCATTAACGAGTTGTATTGCATGTAGGTACAATAAATTTAAGATCTTTGCTCATTCTTTTGACTACAATTCACAGTGGTGATGATTTAAAAAAGTTATTGTTAAAAAAAAGAACAATAAAACGAAAACTCTGCACCACAACCTCTGAAGAAATTTCATCGTATCGTAGAACTTGATACGTTCCTTTACTTCAGATTCTCTTTTAGGGGCGTATGGACACCCTGGTGTTCGCCAGACCACGCCCGCTGGAGCGCCGGCCTCGCTTGCACTACAGATAAAACAAACAATAACAAACAAACAGATTGTACCTATGCCGGCACGTGTTTTGTGCACGCCACAAATTAGATGTCCAATTTTAACGATAATTAGCTACCTACCATGTTTAAAGGTGTAGGCTATATCTGTGGTTAGGTCATATAATTGACATCGGTCATATAGTTTTTAGTTAATAACAACATTTGACAGGAAAACAGATCTTCGGATAGCGAGACGTAGGACCTGAAAAGTTATTTCTTGCTTTCGAAGTGCTAATAAAGCCGGCGGTCCCAGTTTTTTTTTTGGTTGCTAGGGTACCTGGCAAATTTCGTCAATCCTAAATCAGATGCATTAAGGGAGGTTCCTAGCTAGAAAACTCCTACCTATGACATTAGTGACTGTATTATGGGGGAAAACAAAGATAGATTTAGAAATCAATCTGGTGGTTAGTTACGCGGAAATAAAGTTTAAAATTAATTGCAAAAGCTTGCGAAAATGAAACTCTATCCACTATTTTCCAACAAGTCAAATCAGATACTTTTTTCGAAACGTCAAACAAATATTTTCTATGGGATTTTTATGTAATACCAGAGATAAAGTGCACAGGCAGATAGATGACGTCATAGTTTCCTGGAGTGAAAGAGCTCTTACCATTTTGTCTGCAGTAATAAATCTAAAAACACGTTAAAATGGATATGTTCAAAGACAAGTGATATTATTTTGCGAACTTTTATTTACATATCAGTACAAAATAATTTATTTTTGGCCCAGAAACATACGTACCTACGCTATAAATGTAATGCCATCTATTGCCGGGTAAAAAACCTAATGACCTAGCGCCATCTATCATCGAGTTGCAATAGTTCAATTGCGTTTTGATAATACAGGTCAGAAAAATGTTTATGATGTAGGAACGTAACAAAACGCATGAAAAAATCAAAAGTAAAATGTCAAAGTCAAATAATAAAGTGACAGACAACTGACACGACTCAAATTCAAAGTCGCAAGCAAACCTTTAGCGTTGTTTGGGTTTGAAATCAATTTATTATTTTCGTCGCTTTTTTAAAGGTTTGTTTTCTTAACATCCATAATATTACATTAGGTAATATAACATCTTAAGAAGTTTAAACATTTTACAAACGTTTTATAGTTTTAATTCCACTCTAATTGGAAATCACCCGATAGGTTTGGTCAACCGACTTTCTTCCCACGATAACATCAAGCATTCCATTTTCAGAGCAAACTGCTGGTGTCCGTGACTGACTTGAACATTTAGGATAGATAACCAAGATGGTAGTGCTAGAATCGTGTTGGTCTCCATGCATCTGGTCTTCCAACGTAAAGGCCGGTAGTAGGGCGGTGGCCGTATACACAGCGGCTATGAGTGTCATTCTCATAACGTTTATTGGGTATCAAATGGGCGGTGGAGATTCCACGCAGCTCTGGAATCCTCTGTTTGAAGCCGATGTGAAAACTGGATGTAAGTATAACATTATTCTTTTTTTACACTTAACACTGATTGAGCTAGCCCCAAAGTAAGTTCGAGACTTGTGTTATGGGGTACTAACTCAATGATACAATATTTTATTTATAACATATACACATGTAGATAAACATCCAAGACAAAGGACAATTTGAAAAAGACCATTTTCCAACTTGCCTTGACTGGGGATCGAACCCGAGACCTCTGGGTGGCGGACTAGCATGGTGACCACTACGCCACGGAGGTCGTCACATATAACATAGATCTTTTAATAACCAGCCAAGTGCGAGTCGGACTTGCGGACATAGGGTTCCGTACCATTATCTATAAAAAAGTCGCATTTGTTGTATGGGAGCCCCATCTCATATCAGCCACAGGAAGTCCACTGCTGGACATAGGCCTCCCCCAAGGATTTCCAAAACGACCGATTGGATGCGGCCTGTATCCAGCGCCTCCCTGCAACCTTGCTCAGGTCATCTGACCATCTAGCAGGTGGGTGTCCTACGCTGCGCTGCCATTAAGTGGGCGCCATTCGATAACCTTTCTGCCCCATCGGCCATTGGTTCTTCGCGCTATGTGCCCCGCCCACTGCCACTTCAATGAGCTAATCCGCTTGGCTATGTCGGTGATCTTCGTTCTCCTACGAATCTCCCCATTTCTGATTCGATCGCGTAGAGAAACACTGAGCATAGTCCTCTCCATAGCCTGTTGAGCGACCTTGAGCCTTCTTATGAGACCCATAGTAAGGGACCATATTTCAGAGCCATAAGTCATCACTGGTAACACACATTGATTAAACACTTTCGTCTTGAGGCACTGAGGTATTTTAGACAATAAAACACTGTGTAATTTCCTGAACGCTACCCAGCCGAGTCGGATTCGCCGAAAGACTTCTTACTCGAAGCTGGAACTTCCTGCCTGGATCAATTGACCCAAGTAGACATACTGGTCTACAACTTCAATGGGAGCCCCAGTTAAATATTTATTGTATTCTGTTTTTAGTATTTGTTGTTATAGCGGTAACAGAAATACATCATCTGAAAATTTTAACTGTCTAGCTATGATGATATACAGCCTGGTGACAGACAGACAGTGGAGTCTTAGCAATAGATTCCCATTTTTACTATTTAGCTACGCAACCCTAAAAATTATTTACCCTTCAATAAATTTATTAAATTTTCAAAAAAATCCTGAATAGGAAAACATAGATAGCCAGGATAAAGATAAAAGTAGATGTAAGAAAGCATAGTTGAAGCATAGTTTTTGAATATTTGGTTCCTGGTATTTTTTGAAGTTTGTGCTTTTTACTCCTTACTAGAGATGTATTAATACAATTTGTATAATCAAATCATCAAATGGTATATTAATAAGTATTATACCATTTGATCATGTTGGTATAATACGAAAAATACCATATTAAACCGTATTCTACCTTATCCAATGGTATATTTGGAATTATTTATTAAATATGTTTTACATGGATACATACATACATACATATTTTCACGCCTGTTTCCCATGGGGGTAGGCAGAGACTATAGATTTCCATTTGCTATGATCCTTGCAAACCTCTGCTTCGTCAACACTTATTACTCTTTTCATACATGCCTTCATGCTCTCTGGTTATAAGTAAATGGATAGAGTGCTTATTTAATGCTGGGAGAGGGGTAGGTTACGCATGGTGACAACTCGACCTGCTGTCTCGCGGTACCCACTCTGAAATTACCCTTGTAACGTACGCTATCTTCCATTTAAGTATAGTTAGTTATCTATCGTCGAATTGCTTACAGCCCCCTACATTTTGGAAAAAACAAACATGTCCCTAACCGTAACCGTTTCTGCAGGCGGCTCCCTTCCATATCAAGATCTGGTGATCTTTCACTTTTACTATAAACTTGCACTTGACCGGTTCATACTTTATGCTCCGGTGATCGCAAAAAAACCAGTAAATTCAATCTGTTCTCAAAATTTCTCTCCGGAGCAGACCTCTACTTCATGTAAATCACCTATTTGCACTAATATTGATACATAATTTGATCATGATCAACAATAGTATGATTTTATATTTGACAATGTACTTGACAGTTACCAAAAAATGTGAAAAATGGTATAAAATTTCATTAATGAATTAAAAAATAAAATACCAATACATAATACGAAAAATACTGTAAGTTATTGTATAATACTTATTTAATACCTGATCATTTGGTATAATATAGTACTTTTACAACTCTACTCCTTACACACCTTGTGATCTGGAGGTTGTGGGTTCAAATCCCACTGGGGAGCTTATTTTATAAAAAGTTGTTTTTTGTCTAGTTTTGATTATCTGAAAAGAAAGATGATTCTTTGTTTCAGAAAGTCTTCGTTTTCACATTCAAACTATGGGTCCCGAACGCCATCTCTAGAGTTTGCACTATCCAAAGATTGGTACTGGTCTACTCTTTGCAGAGATCAGACAACAGTCACTTGATAAAATAGTTTGAAGGGTTATCTAGGGCCTGGTCAAGACAAAAATTTAAATGATGTCTCTGTTTCCTCTCACATGATTTATTTCAAATTGGGGCAGCACTGGACCCCGAAAAATTCAGGTAGCCCCTTAAATCACCAATCTTATATTGTATCTATTTACAGTAAATCTGACGTACTGCCCCACCTATCTCTTAAATATTCACTTCTCCCTCTACCCAAAGGTTGACTGGAAGAGATAGCTATGCGATAAGTCTGCCTTTGTGTCATAATTCTGGCTTTTTTTTTTCTGCTTTTTATATTTCCTTTTTTTTATGATACAATAAAGAGTATTTGTATTGTATTGTTAGTTTGGGACTCTGGCTCTGAAGTATTATTGTATCATTGAGGATGCAACTGGGATGGAAAAATTGAATCAAAATAGTATAGGTTGCTAGCCCCATCGCATAATAAGGCATACTGATTTGTACTTACTAAAATATTATTCTGTTTCATTTCAGCTCTTCTAGTTTTTGGTGTAATATTCATATTGATACTGTTAACACTGATAGTCTCCTCAGTACTGATGGTAAGTAAATATATTTATTGAAACAATCATTATTTTAACTTCTCTCGAGAAGGTTTCTCTCCAGAAATTACTTCTTTAAAACAGCCTCTAAAAGCTATAAAAAGATATAACATCTGAGATTGCATTAACAAATAATTATTTGCCCATTGCAACCGCCCATGGTATCAGGTTGATCTTTTAAATATGTAAAATTGAAAGGAATTATATACAATCTAGAATCCTTACGAAGTGGCAAAGACGTTCCCGAAAAAGATACCTAAATTGTCAATGTCTCTTACATTATTACACTGGTTGTTTGTGGGAAAGGGATGCAGATAACTTCGAGTACATGTTTTGGGAACTTTAGGTATTTAAACATTATCATTATTTTGATATTGAAATATAAACTTTAAATATATGATACTAGCTATGCCCGTGGCCTTAGCTCCGTGTGGGAATTTTGGAATAAAAAATATCCTATGTCCTTCCCTGGGTTTAAAACTATATCCATACCAAATTTAATCTAAATAGGTTCAGTGGTAACAAACAAACAAATATGTATACAAATACACTTTCACATTTATAATATTATACTTAGGATTAGGGATTGAGTAAAATATTTAATTGTTTTTTTTTTTTGTTAAACTATTACTCATAGTCATTCTAGATTGTATTATTACTGCCTCCGTAGTCCAGTGGTCAAGGCGTTCGCCTTGTGACCCGGAGGTCATGGGTTCGATTCCCACTGGGAAGCATACTTTGTGAAAAGTTGTTTCCAATCTGGATAGGATATTGCAGGCTTGAATCACCTGATTATCCGAAAAGAAAGATGATTTCGTGTTTCGGAAGGCACGTAAAACTGTGGGTCTCGAACGCCACCTAGCGTTTGATCATCAAACTATCCAAGGATTGGTTCCTGGTTTGCCCTTTGGGTTGTGGAGGTCAGACGGCAGTCGCTCTGTGTAAAAACCAGTAACCTCGTCCCCGGGACCCCGGGCTCTGAAGCGTTACTGCTGTGGATGCAACCGGGAATACGCTCGGATGATGATGGTTCTAGATTGTATTATATTTTCTTTGGTGCAATTCCAGGTCATTGGAATTAACATTTGGATGCGTGGGCTGATGCTGCCGTGGCTGCTCACAATGGGCCTGATCATAGTTTTCCAGCTGATATTCGGACTGTGGCTGCTTGGGGGATATTATATATACGTGAGTTGAATTTTAAATATATATTGTTAGGGTAGAGGTGAACCATTGAAAAGACGTCGAGATTACATCCACAAATTAAGGAAAGAATGAAAATACATATGCTGCTATTATAATGCTGTAAAAATACAATGTGTAAAAAGGTAGGAAGTGAGGTCTTTGCCCCCAACTGCATGACACATCGGCAGACACCGTGCCTGTTATTCGCTCCGTGCGAAGTAGGTGGTAGGGGTAATCTAATATATAAAATTCTCGTGTCACAGTTTTCGTTGCCATACTCCTCCGAAACGGCTTGACCGATTTTGATGAAATTTTTTGTGCTTATCCGGTATCTATGAGAATCGGCCAACATCTATTTTTCATCCCCCTAAATGTTAGGGGTAGTCCACCCCTAAATTTATTTTTTTATTTTTTAGACAAAATTTTTAATTTCTATTTTTTTATGATACAACATACAAAAATACATACAATCCTCAATTTTGGCAAAACAACGTTTGCCGGGTCAGCTAGTATAATATAATATAATCTATCGCAGCGCCCATGGCAGGCCTGTGTCACTCCCCGTTTAGGTATCGAAAATTACTATGCGCGCGGTGACCACTTCGAAGGGGAAATTTCAGTTACATGAATCGTTTGTCCAGAGTAATAAGAATAAAATTGGCTGGCAATGGATTTCTAGATATATAAACGAAGAGGTGAGGAGTTCTGACGCGAGCTAATTTAAACCATAGCTCTAACCACATTAAGTAGATATTTCTTTGAATTTATTTTCCGAGTAAGACTTCGGTACGTAAGTGCTAGTACTTATTCTGTGGTGGTCAAAAGTCGTTATTATCGCGGGTGCTGTAGCAATTCTGTCAAACAAATGTATGGATATGTTTTAAATGATTTTTGCATACAAAAATAGGTTCCTGTAGTTTTTGTGTTGTAAATTGCAAGAATACGGTAGAAATAGTCTATTCAAGTTTTATCACTAATTTGCATTTGAACGTTGTTAGTTGGAATATTATTCTATTGAGAGTGATACTCCCGTCGGTCTACAAAGCTGGTGTTTATGATTTTACTCATTTCTAGCTGAAAACGATACTTAATTTATTACTGGCGAAACAAGATCAATTACATATGTTTGTTATCATTAATAAGACATTAAAGTACCCTTATTTTCCTGGTTTACAGTAAAATTACAAATAAACATAATGTAAACAAACCCTGACACCGAAAATAAAACACACTTTTCACACAAATTTCACTTTCTTGACTTAATTTTACTGATCGAAAACAGTTTCATAAACCTTTGTTTACCCAAATTAGAGCAATACACTGAATTTTAATGTAATTTACATTATAATTTTATTACTAATCTAATGCCCTCCACCTTAAAATAGATTAAGTTTAGTATGTAAAATTTGTATTTTTCTTACCTATGTACCACTTATAAATTTTAATTAAGTAAGAACCTTGGTAAAATATTTGCGGATAACCATATTCCGGAATTGGGCGTAAACAACTGCAGTCTGCAACACAGTTTTATACTATAGCGGTTTGTTTACGATCATAATATGTTAAATACACCTATGTTTCAAATGTTCAAATAAATTCTTTAAATACTTTGTCACAATATTTTGACAGTAAGTTCAACTGGCAAAGTTTACTCTAAGTAACGAACTCAAGGCGGCGCTGCAGTCTGCACATAGCCAATAGTCTTTCAAATTCTTTAAGTAATAAAATTATGTAATGTATGTGTTAATTTGGAAGGTCTTTAAATATAAATACTATTCTTTAAGTGCAATGCCCTAAGTCCATGTAATGTTACATGTGTGAAAACTGTCCTCTATTCCCTGTGTATGTATGTACGGTACGCCTCAGAAGTGGAGTCCCAACTTCTCATACTAATTGTATGAGAAATTGAGACTCAATTTTTGAGGCTTACCGTACATGTGCATTGTAATTGTAATAAAATTAATAAATAACCATTAATATATGTAATAGTGGTTATCAATTTATTTAAGAACTATGTTCTTGTCGGTGGAGTATTTTCCATGCCTCCCGATCTTCAGCTAAATGCTTGACCTCCCTATACGACACGACTTCTGCCTTTTCCCTTACTTCATCCATGAACATCCTTCTTCTATTGGTATTTATGGTATAGGTTTTATAATGTAACTAGGTGGGGTCTCAACTTTATCTGGCTTTTTTATGTAATGTCTGAATTAAGATAAGCATTTATCCTTCCTCCTCCTTCTGTATCCAAGAATACCCGGCTGCATCCTCAGCTGTGCTGCTTTGCAGCCTGGGGTGCGTTTTCCCACATTAGGGAATATGCATGAAAAAGAAATGTGTTATCTAACCAGTTCATCCATAAATATTCAAAAGTAAAGTACTAACAGTGAAAACAAAATAAAAATTGGTTGAGAAACGAACGATATATAAAGATTTTACGAGAATGTGTCTCACTCGCAAAAACGCTCTTTTCTATGGCAAATGTATAGATGATATGGACTTTAACGTCACCAGTCCATATCGGACTTCTCTTTTTAATTGAAACTTTAAAGTATCACGTGTTCGTCGTTGTTTAAGGTATTTTATAATTTTATTCATGTTTGTTTACTTTGGTTTATAAGGAATTTATAAAGCAAATAAAAAAAATACGTGCATATTCCCTATTATCAATAGTCATCCCAGTATGCCGAAGACCAACATTAAGAAGAAATAGCCAGAACAGTTGTCGCGGGGCCTCTTTAGAAACCGATTCCCATCGAGTTTCCTTAGGAGTCTCTAATTTATACGCATTTATTACTAACAACAATTATAACCTACGTAAATAGGCGCTCCCCGCATAAAAATGTCCATTTAATATTTTTATAAGCCGTAAACTAGCAGCATGACTGTATTACTCACACTCACATGTTCAAAATACGAAAATTTCGCTGTTATTATTCAAATACACTTGCAATGAAAAATTTTGCATAAACACTAGCTCAGAGAAAGATTCAACCGTTTGAGAATCCAACTTTTTGAGAATTCAGCATTATGAGAATTCAACATTATGTTCCAAAAGGAAATATTCTACATATATATAAATATTTTATAGCGATATATTATAAAAATATGCGAATTATAAGCCGAACATTAAATGGCTAATTGACCTTTATAGAACCTAATTAGGTAGGCATTTAATTCGTTTCATAGTTTTATAGCTGTACGTACTAGCCCAAATTCTCACCCAATGCCACTGCAGAACAGTATACGATTTGGCTATAGTTTTACAACCGGCCGTCTGCCTGGCTTCAACCCTCCTCGGGAATGCATATGTAGCACGAAATGATTGTGCTTAGTTTTCTATTTTTCCCACAAAATATGCACTGATTTATGGATTAGTTTAGTTGTTTAGTAAATTATCTTGTGTTTTCAGTTGGATGCAACATTTGCAGCCCTCATTGACTTTTTCTGGATGGCGTACAATGTAAGTCTTTTTTACTTAAACATTATTATTGTCTTACCCTAGAGTTTCCATGCAAACATTACCTAGCGGTTATTTTGATAAACATGTCAGATTTTGGCAAAAGAAAATATGTGTATAAAATTTTTCAAATTTGATGGTTAAAAATTAATGACTCCCTATATTTGCTTCCAATTTCATATACAACGTGGAAGAGACATGCCCGTAATCAATATTAGGTCCTTACCTATGAAATTGCCGTTTTGTATGAAAAAATTTAAACGAACTTTTTTCATATATTTTTTATTTGTATTAATCGAAGTATTCACCCATGCAATCAACGCATCTTTGCCAACGCAGTGGCAGTTTATTGATGCCCTTCTTAAAGAAATCACCGTCAATCTTCAAAGGCATTTTGTACTGCCT
The DNA here is from genome assembly GCA_943193695.1 of Acrobasis suavella. Taxonomy (NCBI): domain Eukaryota; kingdom Metazoa; phylum Arthropoda; class Insecta; order Lepidoptera; family Pyralidae; genus Acrobasis; species Acrobasis suavella. The sequence goes on from OW971928.1 coordinate 42,426,819, forward strand.
CTCGGGTATTTAATTTTTTTCCCGCCAAGAAGTTATCCAAATTCTGGAAAAAGTAGTAGTCTGTAGGCGCAAGGTCTGGTGAGTAGGGCGGATGACGGAGAGCTTCCAACCCCAGTTCTTGCAACTTGGAGCCCGTCTGCTGTGCAGGATGAGGTCGCGCTTTGTCGTGCAGGAGCAGCGGAGAGGAGCGATTGAAAAATGCTGGTTGGAGATGTGCCAGCTTCTCCATCATTGTGTTCAGTTCTTCACAGTACACATCTGCAGTAATGCTCACCCCGTTTGGTAAGAAGCTGTGATGAATCACACCGGCGCTAGACCACCAAACAGTGACCATCACTTTTCTAGGGGTAACTTTTCGTTTAGGGCATTGTTTAGGTGCTGAACCAGGATCCAACCAACTTGCTGAGCGCTTGCGGTTATCAAACAGAATCCATTTTTCATCGCAGGTAACAATGCGGTTCAAAATTCCTTCATTTGTGTGTCTGTTGAGCAGTGCAAGGCACGTCTCGACGTTTACTTCGCGCTGGCGATCATTGAGTTCGTGGGGCACCCATTTGTCAAGCTTTTTTACCTAGCCAATTTGACGCAAATGGAATAATATTGTTTTGACGCTAAAGCTGCTGCTGATTCAGCCTTAGATTGTGTATCATCAGCTTCCACAATCGCCTTTAATTCGTCATTGTCGACCAAAGTCTTCGGAAGACCGCGAGGTTCATTTTTCAGGTCGAAATTTCCAGAACGGAAGCGAGCAAACCAATAACAGGTGGTGCGTTGGTTTGTAGTGTTAGCTCCGTAAACGTCGTTGATGTTGCGTGCCGCGTTGCTGACACGACGGTACTCATATTCCATAATTATTAGAATTTTTAACGTATCCATGATGACGAAAAAGATTGAAATGCGATGAAAATGTAACACTAATCAATAAACAAATGACTACTTCTGGAAAAAGAATTCCATGTTTTTAAAATTAAATTAATTTGAAATTAGAATTCTTAGCCAAACAAAAATTTTTTTGATTTTAAATGGCCATTACTGCAGAGCGGCAATTTCATAGATAAAGACCTATTAGAACCATAGGCTATACTTCATCACTGTAGTATAATGAAATAAAAATAAAGATCAAAAATAAAAATCATTGCCATACAAATGGCAGGCAGCCGCCCGGGCCATTTGTATGGGAATATAGAATTTTTTTTGACTGTTGTACTATAGTGATGTAGTATACCCCGTAGTTCAATATATTACGGGTATATCCCACGTTGTATCACTATGGAAAATCAGTCAAATCCTAAACTTGATGCAATTTTTTAAAATAACAAAATGTGGTCGTCGTATCTGACGTTTTAAAATAAGTGTTTGAAGGGGCAAAATTCTGTCTTGATCAAGTGAGTTCGATCTCACTTTGATCTGTAAACAGTAGTTTATATAATAGTTTGAAGGGTTATGTAGGGTTCGATCAAGACAAAATTTTAAATGATATCATTTCAAATGGGACAGTACTCGACCCGAAAAATTCATGTATCCCCCTTTTCTAGCTTTTCTACGCACATTAGCCAAAAGTGGAAGGTTTTCGCAAATGTGTAGAAAAGCTAGGGCTTGATAGAAAGTACCTCAGTTGACATATAAAATGTACTCGGAAGAATAAAATTTCATACATACAACAGAAAATTAGTTTTTATCAAGACAAAATTTCTGATTATATCACTTTCTGATTATTTGCATTTAGATGATTTATTTCAAATGGAGCACTGGAAACGGAATGTTTCATATATCCCCTTTAAATGTTTGTTTGTATGGAAGAGTCTAGAGTTGGGGCACTCATTATAATTAATTTGAATATTTAGTTATCCTTGTTTGTGACACCGCTGGCATTATCATATCATTCGCAAAAACGGGTGAACAAACTGGAATAGAATTTGGCATGTAGATAGCCTGGGTAACATACCTGGAAAATGCGAGGTTCCACTGGGATTATCAAATATTCTAAGCAGCACTGCTTCGGAGTCTGGTGCTGTTAAAAAGTCATTTTTATATAAAAAAAAAACACAAAAAAATATATTTCAATTTACTGCTTTGTAGTTCCGCTTTCACGAGCTACACCAAATTACATGGCTAATTATATCTCCTCACTGCAATATAAGCTCGTATAATTTTGGTAGAAATTCACTTAGGTACAGTCCTCGAGGCATAAGCTCAGTTCTGCAATAGTGTGAGTGATGGCCAAAAGTAGAGCAATCAAAAAATAGCATAATAATAAAATCAATGTTTATTAGAAAGAAATGAACCATTTTAATTATAAAAAAATATTACGGCAATTTATTTTATTATATTGTTTATTATGGACGTTAGTTTATTTCTCTAATATTTCAGACACAACAACACTGGAACGTCAAACTGCTAGAGCGGTACCGAAGGTGAAGGTAAAGGGAGAAATAGCGTGGCATAGAAATGACGCGCGAGGGTCGTGCCGCGACTCAGACTGAGTTTCAAAAACCAGCATAAACCGGTGCGGATCGTGCCGTACCTCAAGCCGGTGTCTCACCTAAACTGTCTGTGTGCACTCACACAAATGCAAAGCTGAGCTCATGTCTTGAAAGATGTTAGTACATTAAAAAAATTGTTTTCAGATCTACTGCTGGTTGTGCGTGTTCTCGCAGTACCAAATCATTCTGGAGATGCAGTCGCCGAATATAGAGATTTTAGTGGAATATTGATAAGTACTAATTAAATTTAGTTACGTTAAGCAACATTGAGGGTTCTTAAAAATATGCACAAAATGGCAGCACAGTGACGTCAGGTCCAATCGACTGGTTATTGGAAAATCAGTGAACAGGTTCTTTTGCTCCCTCAAATGCCTTACTTCACTTTCTAGTCCGGAACATCGGAGTACTGACATGACAATTTTTCATTGCACTTTCTCTTTTCTGACGACGATACCATTGGATTTCTTATGATGCCCTGATCACGGATCAGTCGCTCGTCAAGTGATAGAGTGGTGGAGGTGGTAGAAGCAATCAAAGATGGCGACCGCTCAGTTTCGTTTTTACGCCTTTTTTAGGTATGTACTGCACCGATTTCCCAGCTGTAAACGAATTTTGAAAACTTATTATTATACGCTTTCAAAGCGTCTACGAAAAATGTAGATGGCAAATGTCTATAAAAAAATCTTTCGTTGTATTATAAGCTTTTAAAATTCGTTTACAGTTGGGATATCGGTAAAAAAAGCGTAACAACGAAACTGAGCGGTCGCCATCTTTGATTGCTCCTACCACCACCACTTTAACACTTGACGACTGACAGTTCCATGATCAGTACATTTCAAGGAATCCAACGATATCACTTAGAATTTACAAAAAATGCTCTAGACTATCCGCCTTGTGTCCCTATTTTGGAAAACCCTCATTCGAAGATTATTTTAGAACTCGCAACTTTTGAGCAAGGAATCTTTGTAAGTTGGTTTTTGTTAAAGATATAGCAAAAATCGACCTTCGACTTCCCCGAGTTTATCAAATTTAGGATGGTGTGTCTTGGACATACCGTAGAAATGTGCACAAAATGTGCACTGGTGAAATAATCGCACTGAATAGATCTGATTAGGGAATGTCTAAATCCACATTAGTTATTAAACACAAAGTGTAATTTTAAGTATTCGAAAGACCGGTCGCAGCAGCATATTGGGGGGAAGGTGATATTTTTTACGCGAGGCAACTTACGCCGACGAAATTATGCTCGTGCTGGCATTTCTAATCATTCGCCATACTTGTACAAAGGTCACTAGATAAGTTCTGCAATACGGCTTTATTTATCATAATCTTTCAAAATAATTCCCATCACACACTTATTCATCCGTAAAAACCAATCATCAAAAATTTGCTTCCATTTTTCTTTTGGAAGACGGAGCAAGCCTGGTCCGAAGCTGCTAACAACTCCGAGTCGCTGGCAAATCTTCTTCCCTTAAGCTGGTCCTTAATGAATTTAAATAGACCGAAGTCACAGGGCGCAAGATCAGGACTGTATGGAGGATGTTCAAGCAGTTTTACTCCAACAACTTGTAAAAAACTCACAGTTTCACGCGACCTATGCGCCGGAGCATTATCGTGATGAAAATGCCAATTATCGAATCTTGAATTTGGACGAAGTTCTTTAAGTTTTTGAATAACCTTAGGCAAACATTCTTTTGTGTACCTAGAGGGTGTAACTGTACGCTGACTTTCCAAAACTATTCGATCTAAAATTCCTCGCCTTGTGAAAAATACAGCAATCATCTTTTTTTTTACTGACCGAGATTTTCGCACTTGAATCGCCGTAGGTTCATTTTCAAATTTTCAAACAATCAAATCTTGTTCTTACTTTTGGAGGGCACATCATAATAATATAGCCAAGTTTCATCACCCGTGACGATATTATTTACGTAATTAGAAGTTCCATTTTCGTACTCTTTTAACATTGTCTTACACCAATTCACTCGGCATATCCTTTGTTCTTCTTTTAAGTCACGGGGCACCCAAAGTGTACAAAGTTTTTTCACTCCAATAATATCGTGCAGAATTTTATGAATGCTTAGTGCACTAATCTGCAGGATCTCTTCTATCTGCCTATAAGTTATTCGACGGTCTTCCATTATCAATTCTTTAACTTTTTCCACATTTTCTTTAGTGCAAACCTCTGTAGGACGTCCTGACCTTGACGCGTCTTCTACACCAAAATTACCACGACTAAATTCCCGATACCACCGATAAATCGTTGTACGATGAGGGCAGTTCTCTTTAAGTACAGAACTCATTTCTTCTACACACTCGTCAATTGAGACACCGCGCGCGAAGTTGTACCGCATAATAACACGCAATTCGTCCTTTGACCACTCAGTCACTTTAATAAAATCAATATTTTTTTCTGCAATTGCTAATGAGTGACTATTGAAAATTTATGTAGGTACCGTCGCATATAAGTGTCACTTTGTAATAAAATTATTCTCTTCTACCCACAATTCAAAATATTATTGTATTGCAGAACTTATCTAGTGACCTTTGTAAGACCAATCTTAAAGAGCTAAAAAGTATTACAACGGCCATTTTCGAGTGGCGGGAATCTAATTAAAAATAATAAAATAAAAATTGTTAATTGGGAAAGTAGTTCTTATAAATTATACAAATTGCTGGAGCCTCCTTTTAAGCAAAATTATATGCTTGTGCCAGGAGACTTCGCTTTTTTTTTATCTCTAAGTTTTACAGAAAACTATTTACAAAATAGGAAATATGTATACATATGTACGCATGGTCGTACTCATGCATGTATGTACTCATGTCACACACACATTCACACACCCTAATATGTCTATATACACATATAAGTATCTATATATAAGGCGTACGTATATGTGAAGTATGTGTTATACGTTATAAAGTATGGGATGTTTATTTGTGTCTATATGGGAGTATTTATGAGTGTTTCCAGTTTATCAAATATATTATATATAACTACATAGGCTTACTTTACCTAAAAATCTAAATAGAAAGCATTTATATATTTATTTATATTTACGTAGTTTTCTTGTTAGTACGTGTACGGATAACAAAATGAGGTTTTTTAATCATGTTTATATTTATATTAAAAGTTATTTGTCCTAAGCACTAATCCTAAGTGCCTAAGTTAAAAAAAGACTTAACAATCCGTCCAATACAAATATATAACCTTTTTTTAATAAGTAGTAATAATTAACTGAACATCGGCTATATAATTACGACATAAAAAAATGAAAAAATATGATTAGTTTTTTTAATCAATGACCTCTGTGGTCTAGTGGTCATCATGCAACGTTGTCACATTGGAGGCCCCGGGTTCGATCTCCGGCTAAGTCAGGAGGGAATATGATCTTTTTAAAATTGACCTGGGGATTTGTTGTTTATCTATATATGTATTTGTTATAAAATATAGTTTTGTTGAGTTAGTATCCCATAACACAAGTCTCGAATTTTCCTTGGTGTCCCCAAGGACACCTAGCTAGCCCCAAGGTTAGCTCAATCTGTGAGATTCGTCTGTATATATATATTAAGTATAACAGTTTTTGTTCATAATCATGTTCAGACCCCGCACCATAGTGTGGCAATAGAAGGTAATATTTGATTTGACTAGATTTTAACTAGTAAAATCAAATATTTTTTCTTAACGTCAATAAGTAGAAACATATTTCTCTTTAGCTTGGCCTAAAGTAAGGATAGTGAAAAATGTTTATTCTCGGCCGTATTATTTCAACAAGTAATTATAAAAAACCCGATAACTTTTTTGTGATGTAGCGCGACGGGGATGTATGTTTGGCACGCTCTGCAGCCTGAACGGCTCGATGGATTTGAACTTGAGAGGTGACATTAGATTCGTCATAATTCTGAGTGTGACACTGGGTATATAAAAAGGCAGTCGGGTTATTGCTTTTTTTTAAATAACGACTTGTTTTAATTATTGGATTTTTTATAATAACCTCTTATAAATCAAGTCTTAGTTCTTTTTGGTGTAATAGCCGACGTAATTTACTCTTTATTTTACCGATGTCTGACTTTAGTCTACTAACTCCGTATTCGTATTTCTTACGCCTTCGTATTGCATTTATTTTTAGTAATAGGTATGCACTGAAATGTAGATATTTCTGTGTCCTTTATGGATAAAATAAAACGTATCTTTCATAAACTACAATCTTTTATTTTCCCATCAGTAGGCCTCTTCCTTTGCATCAACTCGAAGCCAACGCCGCTGCGGCTCTAGTTTATGCTAAGGGCGTCAGCAAGACCTTTTTTAGGTGTCACAGGGTTCAAAGGGTAAAACGGGATGCTATTACTAGGACTCCTCTGTCCGTCTGTCTGACTGTCACCAGGCTGATGAAAAATACATAGCTGATGTATTTCTGTTGCCGCTATAACAACAAATACTAAAAAACAATAAAATTTACGTCCGTAAACTTTATTGTTTTCTTTCAAACATTAATAAGTAGGTAGCACTAGCTTAATGTAAAATATGACCAGAAATGAAATGTTATGGTTACAACAAGTGTAATTTGAAATTCGTGGCATTTTTCAATAACGGTCTTCAGTCTCTGCACATAATCGTTTGTTCCAAATCCAGAACGGAATCCCGTCTGCTCACAAGGTTGGAAGTTGTCAAGCTTCTTACGGAGTCGGTTCACAATAACTCTTGTAAAAAGCTTGTAGATATAATTATCCAGCTTTCGTATGTCTCCCTTTATATGAAGCAGAATAATTATGGCATTGTTCCATGATTTCGGCACATAGCAATCCAGAATACACCTTGTGAACAGGATGGCAAGAGCGTTCCAAAGACTATCTGGTCCCATTTTAAGCATCTGAGGCCAAATTTTCTCTTCACCTGGTGATTTCCTATTTTTCATCTGCTGAATTGCAAACTGGATATCATCTACCAACACATCAGGGACGTCTCCTGAGCCAATGTCTTTGACTGGTGGGCGGGTCTCTTGTTGCAGGTCCTTCGTTGGATCATCTACCGTGCTTTTGTATAAATGCTCGTAATACGAATAAATATTAGACACAGTTATACATATTTATTTTTGCTAGATAAACCATTAAGCTAATACAATGATCACTAGTACTTTATGAAATATCTAATTATTACTTCAATTACTTCAAATAATAATACCTATTCTATGATATGATAGTAATATGTGGATTGACACAACCACACGCGGCGACCGTCGAATCAAGAAGACCGGTGATCGGGCGTCATCGCCACTCCTTTAATCGGGTTTCCAGCTGCGGTCCGATGTTGCCGTCTGCCGCACGGGGTTGCCAAGTTAGTAAGGCGCTAACAGTAATTGATGATAGAACACGCGATGAATGATAATATGGTACTAAGTAGGTCGCGGTGCGGTGCGCGTAAGATAATGACACAAGCAAAATGTACGTTATATGCATACTATAGTAACATGTTAAAGTATATAACAATATTGAAATACAACATAACTCTAACTACTTTTGCAAATATAGTATTAATATTATCAAATGAAACTGTACATTTGCTTATCGATACTCTGTGACCAAACCAAATTTCGAAAGAGCGCAGTAGCGTGCTGCACCATGCTATCCGTGCTGCACCATGCTATCGCGTGCGGCAGCGTGCTGAAGCGTACCGCTTTCCGCAGCACTCAAATGCAATCGCACGCGATAGTATGCTACCGCGTGCTGCAGCTTGCTATCGCACGCGGTAGCACAGGCGGAACAAATCCTGTTCCGTGCTGACAAATGAGATCCAACAATTAATGTACTTGTAAAAAAAAATAGGTCTATGGTTATGGGTATGTTACCACAATCTCAAGATGTAGGTTAAATAAAAGAGTAAATTGAAAATTCTTAATCGTTTATTCAGAGAAATAAAACTTTCTTTAAATCTTTGTTCATGGATATCAACTAAAAAAATACAGTATGGAGTTCGAAGTCATGAAATACTGAAAACATAACAGATAATTGCATTACAAGCCTATTCCCAATTTCATTAATAACTACATTTTTATTACAATTTTAAGGATAATTATCTTAATTTTACGATACGTTAACGAAGCCTATAAAAATCGAAATGAACAACATTTTTCACTTGTATTGCACAGATATAGCATAAATATTACAAATTTAAATTACGACTGTAATATCTAATAATTTTACTATAAGAAATTAGAAAAAATATCATACATGATTCGTTTAGCTTGGGATTTACACAAAAGAGTTGAGTATAATATTTTCGTTTGTCGTAAATTGTCATGAAGAAACATAATTTCTATTGTAAAGATTTTATAATGGAATGTAAGTACAAATACTGTAAATAAATTAAATCAAAGACTAAGAGATACATATCCATTTATTTAAAATATTATGAAGTTGATTGTATAATAATAATACTTAAAATGCTTGACCTTGTTGCCAAATCTATAAGGTCAAAAATACAATTATAGTTTTTAAGAAAAAAAATATTAATAAGTACAAAATTATTTTTCTTCTGTTGCTTAATTTCCAACACTTAAATAATTGAAAAAACTAAGACTTTGTATATTGAAAAAAATTAAATAAATCTTAAAAACTAACTAATGATAAATGTACAGCAAAATCTTATTTCATAAGGAATAAGTATAATACAATTCTTAGGACCTAAAATTTACAAATACTAAGACTAAGTATATTGTGTGTAAGAGAGGTGTAAGACTATATTCTAATACAGACGTGGTAGCTATGGTACAATAATTTACAAAGCTTAATTTAAAATGATATGCAAAAGCTATAGATAGCCACAGGCTATGTAGCCGAGTCTTTACCAGGACCCTAAGTAAAGTGGAGATTTTTGTTGCAATAACCTCGTTAAATATTAAAAAAACTACATTACACAACGTTTTTGCACTTAAGGTTGAACAGGTCGCGGGCTTAAACTCGAAGGTGGGCGCGGCCTACAAGCATGCTGTTTCACCTAACATTGTGTTCGAGCGAAGCAGTGTGGTGAAATGCACGATTATTCATGGTAAACCGTCCGCGTAAAAATATACGTAAAGTCCTTTGCAAAAAGGGACTTTATGCAAAAACTACTGCATTATTCAATTACAAATTAAGTTTATTTAAATCTTTGATAATGAAGCTGTGTCGGGTATGGACTTTGTTTTGGAGATTTTACACTTCTTTTATTACTTATTTACGCCGGATTATGCGTAAAAATAAGCAAAAAAAAAAGAATCTTTGATGGCATATAACTTTTTAATGAATTTTTGTTTTACTATTCTGTACCCGTACAGACTTTATATGAGACAAAACGATATTATGTTAAACTTTGAATATACATACAATGTCAAACAGTGGAAGAAATTCCCTCCGAAATTTGAATAGAAAAAGTGTCGACTAGTTCAACCTTAATAACTAAATATGAAAGCTTTCGTGGAAATAAATATTTAAAATTAATAGCGTGAAATCAAATTACAAATAATCTTGTTGTACTTTTTAAAAATCGTTTTGGTTGTATATACATACTCATTTATCGCAGTCAATGTAAGCTCCACACAATAAAACAAGATACTTAAGTACAAACTAAAAAACTTACCTAACTAACTAAGTACCTATTTACCACATTGATGGTGGTGTGCTATTTGCTGATTTTCATCTTTGTCTAAGTTTTCTTTATTTGTTAACTCCTTATAGTTTATTATAAATGTCAAACTATAACAAGGTATATTACAATTTGTCTGCAAGGTCAATCATCCCCCTTTTGTATGGAATGTATGCACTGGTCTTCAATAAGCTAAGTTTCGCATTCGTTCAGGGCACAAGCACCATTTTTTGGCACAAGTATTCTTAACAATTACATTGGCTCACACGGGATGTTCCTAAATTAATTGTGAGTATTAAACAGTTGAAGTCTTGTCATCCGTATACAATTTACCATTAATGTCAACAAAATTCTTTTAACAAGGAATAATGAGTAAACATTCTCAAAAATCACTAGAGTCTTCGAAAGTCATGGGTGAATTAACTATAACGAAATGTTAAACATAACAACGGCAACAAAACCAAAACAATGCTTGAAACAAGAACACATACAAATTCGTTAATTGAGTATGCTAAACACATAAGAGAAACCTAACGAAAATTCGGCTACGAACTCGATGAATACCAATTGGTGTTAGGTGGAACAGACTTATCGACGTTTTGGTGAGAATGAGTCGCATGGGCGGAATGGGCTTGCGGGTGATAGAGATGGAATGAAGAAGGCGGATGGAAGAACTGGGACTGGTCTAGGGGTGACGCGTAGTCTAGTGCACCAGGCACAGCGGAATACGCTTGAGGTTTAAGAGGCAGTGGCGCGTCACCTAAATACGAATGTCTCAATGCTTCTGAATAAGCACTATTATCGTATGATAAAGCATACTGCTGTTTGTCTCTGGGAGATACGGATCCTGGTGGGGTCATAGCCGAATGGTAATCAGCGTAGCCTCCATATGCCAGTGAACCTATATCCGTACCTTTGTGCCCTAATTGCTCACCGTACCCTGAGCCCTCGCTCCCTGGAGGAGTCGGCAATGGTCCTGATTGACCGTCACCAGAATAATAACCTCCAGTTCTGCCATCTCCTAAGAAGTTACTTCGAATTACGCTTTCCCTATTCGCGTATAGTTGTCTAAGCAATGCCGATGCTGGCGTTGACGTGTGATTACCTGGAATCTGTCTGTTTAAATGATTCAGATGATGATTTTGTGTGCCTATCCATTGTATAGTCGACTTTTGCTGCTGTTGTTTCAGCAGGGCGTCCGTTGAAAAATCTGTCGGTCGATGGGATATTTCTTTTCCATCCAATGCTGGAAGGTGTTTCGACATAGCATTCTCTAGATCTCTAACTGAAGTCGCATCGGTCGCTCCTTCAGGTATAGCTAAGTTAGATTTGGTAATGTCTCGCTCTGCAGGGGAAATAGTTGCCCCTGGATTAGAAGAAGACTTTCGTCTATCTTCTTCTCTTTCTTCCTCTTCTTCAGTCGTATGTTTTCGCTTTTTCAGTCTTTTAGCAGGCATTGGGGAAGTTCTTTCTGGATTTGTATGAAGAGGTAATGGTTGTGCGTCGTTAAGTCTAGTTAAGTGCGTAACGTCAGAGGTTGGTACTGGGTTAGAAGAAACTGAATCATTATTTGTAGGAGGTTCAGTTCTTTCCGCTTGATGTCTAGGCGGCGGAGGTGGTCCTCCAGAGTTGTCGGTGTCGGGAGGGCCGTTTTCAGGATCGCCAGTGGTTTCCTCTCGTTTAACTCCTTGTACACTTTCTTCGAGCTGGCAGCAATCCATCACAGTGTTGGGATACTCACGACCACTAAAAATTAAAAATTACATTAAAAAGTTAAGATCAAAACTTTTACCGAGGATTTCCTATTATAAAAAGTGTTTGGAAAAATATGTAAGCACTAAGCACACACGTTTCTAATCTCTGATTACGACATGTCTTACATAACCTGTCAGAGAATTTTCTTTCAATCAATCGCCGCCTGTATGCTACTTGCATACTTATCGAGACTGTACGTGATATCTAATTATAGCGGGCTTTACACAAACAGTATGGAAATTGTCACCTGATGACATAGTTGACGCAGATGATGTTCTGCTCCTCTGCATTCTTGGAGGAGCATACGACGGTAGCACAGGTCTGCATCCAGGTGTACCCGCCCAATTTGTTCATTATTCTGTAGTAGTGAGTTAGCACTTGGCCTTTGTTCATTACTGAAACAAAGGAGATTATTTTTATTTACATATTTATAAAATTAGGATTGAACATTAATGCTTCCCATTAGATTGGACAAATAAGAAATATGGCTGTCAAATTCAGAAACCTTTAAAAAGCGATTTTGTCTCTACATCATACAATGAAATATAACATGTATAAAAAGGGGAAAAGCTGAAATCAGATCTAGATAAGCTTAAGATGCTAAACGGTAAAAATCAGTGTCAGTGTTTTATTGTCACAAGACTATAAGGTTTGGGTGGAATGGAAAACATGGCGAGGTGACTTATCCTGATTATATTTGATATCCATACATAAAAGGCTTAGGAATGACCTTGCGGCCAATACCAACAAGAACAAGACAATAGGTAACGAAGTTGTATGTAACAATAATGATACATTCAGTAGATGCACGCAAGACAAAGTGACGAACACGTGTATTGTCTACGTGAATCATTAGGACAGCATGCTTTTTGGTTTTGTTTTCGCATTGTGTATTGTAACCATTTATTAATTGATGCATTTGGATGTAGGCCAAAAAGTGAAACCGATTGTAAGCGCCATTTGTAAAGAACATAATATAGAATTGCGTTCTGACTGCTTACATGATAGACAGCGTCTTAAAAATGAGAAATATAATAATATTGATCATTTTAATTTTGGAGAATAGTCTAGAAACGCCACAAATAAAATGTGCCAGCCAATTTAGGACAGTCCCCTGATTTACGTCCATCGCAATTTATTAATCGGCTATTAAAATCTACTAATAATGACACGTGTTTCCCTGACTATTATAAAAAAAAACAAGCATATGATAAATGTTTTACGTTTGTAATACCTTTACCTATGTGACTTGCTAAAAAATTTAAGATTTGTATGCATGATCCATACACATATTATCATTAAATGACCATCATTTAAAACCAAGACATCAGACAATACATTCGCTGTGTCGGAAGTCTCAAATATACATAAAACTTTATTACATTATGCACAAACTTGAATAACCTCGAGTGTAATGTCGTCAATAACTTCATCTTGTAACCCAATCGCGTTTGCTGTAACCAAATTACCCGCTTTCTAACAAACACCCGGACTTTTATGGTAATTTGACAATTGTTATTCTACACTGGGAATGTCCACATTTGACCGGCATCTATATACACATGAACATTTTAAATGCAAAGCAATGGTCTCGTAAAACTATCAGCGGACGAATTGCTGTGGAGAACCGTATGACGATCGGCTGAGTCGTGATTGGCGTTGGAATCGTCGGCCATCTTGTTATGTATGGCTTGATTGGTTAGGAGACAATCGTTACGTCAGATTATGAGTCCTTCCATTCATGAATGCTCATCCTTGGAAGTCATCGTGCTCAGAGTCTTAATTCCTATCATTGTATGAGGTGGACTAACTTCTTAGTTTCCTGATTACTTTCAAATCTTTAGTCAAATAATTACGGGATCACTAAATACCTTCTTAAAATTACTTAAAACAAGATTTTATATGAGTATGTTAACTAAATCACACTTATTTAGGATGAGTTACAGGCTTAGAAGTTATAAATGTGCCTAATATAGCTACTACTGAATCTGTAATTTTATCTAGAATACTAACAATTTTTTTCCTTCGTCCAGGAATTTTATTAAGTCATCATATCAAAAAAAGCTACATCAAAGGACATTATGACTACGTTTCCCACGTCTACGCTCGGGAAAGGAAACCGAAATGGTGGTATAAAAATTATTATTCAAATCATGTTCGCGAGAGCCGGCGCATAGCGTTAGGCCTGAATTGTATTCCTCTGACGAATGCTCGGAAAAGTAATAATATTGCGCGTATATGAGACTAAGATTACATTATTTGAATAGGGATTTTCCTCTCGATGTCTAAAGATATACCTAACCAGTGGGAGCTACGTGATTGCAATGCCGAATTCTACATCTTTATTTCGTTGCTGGGATTTTACACATCGACAGTAGCTGGTATGCTTGCCAAATCTTTGGTAAAAGATTTAAAGAAGGTATTATCGCATAAAAAGTACATCATTTAGTGCTAGTATTATTATTATATACTTATAAGAAACCGAAAATTTTAAAAGAAGTAAATTTTTATTCATCTATCTAAAAGTACTCTTATGTGGAATTCGAACTTTTAAGTGTCGATAAACTATTTAGTCATATTACAAGTGAATAATTTAAATGTTTCACAAGGAAGCGTATTAGAACCAAAAATCAAAACAAAAATGTCGACAACTATAAACAGTGAAAAATTCATAGTCAAAGCCAAACATTACCTAACTGTAAAGTCCTAAAGGGGTTGAACAAAGTAGCAGCAAGCCAACAAAATTTCCCAGAAAACATTGTGCCCATAAATTTTCCTCGTAACGGCGCCTCCTTGAGCTGCCAGTCCTCTTGACATGGATTTCCAAAGGGTACAAACTGAATACAAATGGCCGTTGCGACACGACCGCAAGGATTTCACCACATAATATTGGGTCATGGGTGGACGAGTCATCGATGATCATTTATAGACCATCGGCGAGGTTAATGAGTCAGTTAGACGTGAAAATGATTTTGAAAGTTTTGGAAATGGCAACGATGACTCTAGACGACTAGATAGACGTAAATAATTAAAGAGTTAACATCAGACTTGCAAAATTTAATCAGACTCGATTGAATTGTTTTCTATACTTAAGTTTTTTTTTTGTCAAAGAATAAAATAAAATCACAAAAAAGAATAAGTATTATTTTCATATTACAAAGCAGATTCTTCAAAACCACACCTATCAGCACTTATTGAAGATATAGGTAGCATTTAAGCGAGGAACAACAACCACAAACAACAATCAATCAAGAGTGGTATCATGGTTCGCGAGATGCATACGAGATGGCGTCAGCAGTATCTACATCTCGATGTCAGAGTTCGCCCGATTCGCTGCATATGTAGGTACAACTTCCGACGATACACCGGCGGAGCCGCGGTTCCCTAGGCGCAACACCATGCCTGGCGGGAAAATCTTTCCTTTGTGGTGATCATCCAAATTCAGTAGGTATGATAGGTATCTAAATTGAAGTGATGGGGCACAAGTCAGCCTTTTTGAACTGTGATAGCATGTTTTCTGTACATTTTTTCATTGGGATTTCGGTATTTTGCTTTAAAAGTCTACAAAATTTTGACAACTATTATTGAATATATATAAGGGCATATGAAAAGCGCTGGCAAACTATCGCCGCTGATAGAAGTTTGTGGAAAACTTGAGGGGAGGGCTTTGCCCAAAAAGGGGACACTGCAGCCTTATAAAAAAAAAATAACATTTACTTACAATCTACATGGCATTTCCGAAGTTTATTCGCATCTTCTCCATGGCAGAGTGCGTACAGATTCTTCCCTGTCAACTCCTCCGCAGTATACCCAAGCAGCTCCGACACCCTGCTGAGAGATAAAACCAAATGTATTTTCTATGTTATCATTGAATCTTAAATACCTAATATTTCTATTTTTACTCGTAATGATGCAATAATTTCATATAAGTAGCCACAACCATGGAATACCTAGTTTCCATTTCAGTATAGTCAACAACACCTCCATAAGGGGAAACATTAATTTTTAGGGGATTTGAAATAAATTATTTGAAAGGGAACTAAGATATTGATGTTAGATCATTTACTTACAACCTATTTTTTATTTCTTGTTACAATAATTATAAAGATAAACTAAAAAACTAAATTTAAAAACTAAACTAATATCTAAATTAAAATCTAAATTTAACTTTATTAAAAATTTCAGTGTGGTTCATGTGGCATGGTGCCAAGAACACTGGCTGCATTCCCGCGCTAAATGGCTATTTCAATCTTCTGCGCGAGATATGAGCCAGCCCTCTTGTCATCAGCGGCGTCGACAAGAGGTGTTATTTTTTTAATAAAAAATATTATTTGAAATGTTTGGCTCATGCGGCTCTAGATAACGCTTCTAACTATTTTATGAACTACTGTTTACAGTTTAAAGGTGAACGTGAAGCTATTTTTAGCATTTTAGCGAAAAATGTGGGCAGCACTGGATTCCTAAAAACATATGTATTAAAAGCTGTTACCTTGCCTAGACCTAGAATCCACTGCAATTACTGATTAATCAAATGCTTTATCTTTAGAGGAAACCTAATGAAATTCGAAACTCTAAGGGAAATAACAAAGATTTTCCTTCTAGAGGACCTTTGTGACAACAGAATGGCGGTCAACGACCCTGTTGTAAGTGAAGTTCCTCGATAGTAGGAGATAAAATAGCATTTTCCTAAGTAATCTTTTTTAGTTGCTTGCTTAATATATACTGAGTAATTATTTGTGTCAGGTACTTCGAGAAAAAGGCTTATGTTATTATTATTAAGTAGGTGCAGCAAAGTACTGCACTGTATATAATTTTCACATCTTTCAAAAGTCTATTTTAATTTGCTTGTTTCTGGTTACATCATCAGGGTGCCCACCCAAGTCAAACTTTTTGTAGGACCGATATAGTAGGGACGAATTTTTTTGTATGAATTTCTGACCCACTTTTTTAGTGACGTGTGCATTGCAGTTTTGCAACCAGTATGTTCTATTTTTCTCCTACAAAAAATCGGTCACCGATTATCGGATGTCGGCTGGTAGTCTTAACTGTATTTACAGATCGAGCTATGTGCTCGTTAACAAGTCTTTAGTATATTACAAAACACCTGACTATGGAAGCCATATAGGGCTCACAATGTATACCTATATTTTGGAAACCTTTCATTTGATATCCCACTCGATACAGATTTTATTTTATTTTCCCTATTTTGTATGTAACATTCGATATATACATTTTTTCAAACAAATTGTAGACCCACCCGGACAATAATGACGAATCGATTGACATATATCATTTGTGAAAATTGGACAAGCGATTCGGATGCTACGGTGAAACAAACACACATACATACAAAGACTGCTAAAATCATTACCCTTCCTTTTGACTTTGACGTAGTCTATTGCCTATTTTGGCATCAACTAAAAATGAGCGGTGTGGCAACATCGTCATTAGTACATTCAGCAACTACCAGTGTTGTTTTTAACCCCAAACGTCGGATTTATCCGACAAACATTTTCCTGCCCATTTTGCGAGCATCGTATATTTCCGACCAAAACCACTGCTTCCACATAACTTAAGTATCCACATCTCCATTTGTTGTAGGTATTTATTTTTCGATTCACTATGCCTCGCGCTGGGAGCACAACAACCGATATAAAGCGCGGTGAAAGGGAGTGTTTAATACTTAGTTAAATAAGTTCAGCATTAGAAGTTGTTTTCTTTTTTTACTTCCTCTCTTTTCTATTCTCACTTAAAAATAATAAAATCCAAGTACCTGGGCTCGCAGTGGGCTATTCTGAAGTCAAAATTGATCCTCGTGACAAACATGTCCGACTCCAATCTGATCTCGTGGACTGATGGTGGTGGCAGCGCTATTGCCAGTGCCACCATACCTAGGAGGACTGTGGGTGACTTCCGACTGTGCGAGAAGGAGTATTGAGGTCTTAGTCTGCACAGCATCAGCACCACCTGGAAAGATGGAGAAGGCTGTTAAAGTCATGTGACAGCATAGGTACTATAATAATCCTATATTTTAAACGAGCAATTATTGTATCACTAAATAAAGGCGAAAGTTTGTGAGTGAGTGTGTGTGTGTGTGTGGGTGTGTATGTTTGTTACTTTTTCAAGCGCAAACCTCTGGACCAATTTTGATAAAATTTGGTATGTAGGAAGCTGACACCCTGGATTAACACAAAGTATACTTTTTCCGCCGGTAACACCGCGGGGTTCAGCTAGTAAATGTATACCTATATATTATGAAGATCTCGGAAACGGCTCCAACGGTTTTGATGAAATTCGGTATTTAGGGAAAGACGAGGCTAATAAATATTGTTTTTATGACGGTCACCTCGCTAGTGACTTTAAGTGCGTTAAGTTAATTGTTGACCAAAACATTTTGTCCTTGCGCTGTTTGTACCTAAATCAGTTCTTGAGTTCTGGAAAAAATAACATAGGAAATTGTTTCATGAAATACGAGGCTAAAATAAAATTAGTAGACTATATACAACGACTTTATTATTTTTCTAAAAAGTAATCTACTTCCATATCTCCTGGAAAGTTGATATTTGGCATCTAGATAGACGCGTATACAAAGGAACAATTCAAAAAACTTTGAATATTTTTCAATTAATAGATTTTATTGGGTGAAGTGCCTTACAAAATTGTGCGAGCAAGCATTTCTTCTTGCTGATACTGCTGTGCAAAAAATAATGATATCCCACCAAAAACATAAATGTGAAAATGGAAGCCAAGTTCAAAATCCGACAAAAGAATTGAGATTTAAATGGCTGCTAAGTTCTTTAGAAAACATTGACAATTATTTATAAGAATCTTAACATTTGACTTGGTTAGTTTTAGCAATCCTACTTATATTTGGGTAATCAACTTATCATCTTTACGTTATACGTTATTGTTATTACATCGTAAGGTCCTATTCTTCTAAATATTAGAATTGCTGGCAAAAAAGAACTAGCCAGGTCAAATGATAAGATTCTTATAAATAACTTTCAATATTTTCTAAAGAACTTGACAGCTATTTCGATCTCAATTCTTTCGCCGGATTTTGAACTTGGCTTCCATTTTCACATTTATGTTATTGGTGGCATATACTTATTTATCTAAACTATATCTGTCTACTTATTCATATTTTAATATTATTTAATAACTAAACTTACATATACCTATTTATAAAAACAAATACCTACAAGCCTCATGTAAATAACCATTTACTATTTAAAAATAACAAATTCTTAATAAACATTCACTTTATGAAATTAAAGTACGTCATCGCATCATGAAAAATGCAAATAAAAAATCTCGTTAAACTTTGCGAATTCATTTTCTGGATTTACGGGAACGTGTTTCATATAAAGAGGAGTAAACTCGAATCCATTTGTAACAGACTTCAGAGGCACGTAGTGTTCCCAATAGCAAAAATCAGATACGGGGTAATTTGAAATTTTCCCAATAAAATCTTGCCTGTGGCGTTTCCCTGCTTAGCGGGGTAATAATGGTGGTAATAATTGCTAAGTCGATCCCATGCCAACTGTATGAGCCATTTAGATTGAGATAACAGAATTTGGAGATATTAGTTGTAGATTTATAGGATTCAAGTTAAAATATGTCATAGTTACTTGAACGAGCTGAATTAGCTCAGAAGTTCTCAGCAGAATATATTTGGGCACGGACTACCTACTTAAGGCGGCCCATTCCCGGTCGCTCTATCGTCAAAGCGAGCAAAGTTTGAAAAGCTTGTTGTTTCATCCAGGGAAATTCTAGAAAAAGAGTAAAAGCAAAAAGAAAGATAGAGCCTGAAGGCTCGGTTTGCATTCTATTGAATGAAATTTATTATTACCTATCATTTGAACGCATATTAACTACCTATTCATAGGGTGTGGAAATTTTATAGAACTTGTTCCAGGTGATAAGTGTTTTTCAGTAAACTTTACAAGTGTATGGAAAAAATGTTTTTTATTAAAAAATTTTATTAAATTTGCGAGGTTTATTTCGAAATATTTTTTTCCTTTGCAATTTATGAGTACTTTATGAACGGTCGAAGTTCAGGTAATTTTTTTTTGCAGAAAAGCAGATTTTTGGAGGGTTATACTGAATTTGTTTTTCCAATCGATTCCGTTAAAAACCTATAAATAGCGCACAAAATACCTGATAGCTCAAAAGTTTTCCAGAAAGATTAGTTGCAACGCCATAATCACGTACGAGCGTTTCTATGAGAAGTAATTAAACGGGTTGGGGCAATATGTATGAGTAAGATAGCGCCATACAATTGCATAATATGCCTGTCTCTTATCACCGTGGCACATGTAAATAGTGTTGTGTCGACTGCAATTAATGATTATCAAGAAAAAATTGACAAGAGTGGGAAGTTCACAAAATTATCGGAACCAATTTTATATAATTTCGGAATAATTTTATGAACAAACTTAAAGCTTGTTATAATTTTAATGGGGTCTATAATTTTCTATAAAGGATTGGCTGAGCACACACATACTAAGACATGTCACGCACCGGCGGCCTTCCGCGGACGATCAAGACCTGTGCGACATATTCTTCACGTTCACGTCCTTGGTAATTGTTGAGTCGTTCAGCTTCCTTTTTAAGCACTTCAAAAAACGAGGAGGTTGTCATTTCGAATGTACATGTTTTTATGGATGTTCCTCGATCACTCGAAGAAGTCTAGACTAATTTGATTTTTTTTTGTTTGTTATACGAGTGTACAAACCGTATACAAAGGACATACTTGCGATTTGGTTATCCATATAAATTTTATCAAAATTGGTAGTGTAGTTTGGCGTTGAAATCGGTTTTTTAACAGACTTCAAAAACGGAAGGGGATATCAAATTCGTCGGAATCTCCTTTTTATGTATGTTCATCGATATTTGAAGACCCCCGAACAACGCTCTGTCTATTAGATACTTTAATTTAGACAATAGGTTTTCGCGCGTTTCTTTTTGTCATTCAGCTGTTGAGGTTGATTAAATTCTATGTCCTGTTAAGTAAATGGGTTAAAACTGCATTCAGTAAAAAAAACATGAAAATATGTGTATGGCGGCCATCTTGGATCTAAAATGTGATAGCATTTTCGAGTTTTGCGGGTCGTTTGACCTCAGTGCACAAAATTTTAGAACCTTCGGATGTTCCAGTAGGACGTTATGAAAAAATAAGAAAATACAGATGGCATATTGGTTTAAAAAAAAAAATACAAGTTTGGATTCTGCGATCCATATAAAACCCTAGCATACTGATTTTCACTCAAATCGGAAGCAATCGAGAGGCCATAAAAAAAAACACTCAGCGCTTGGGGGTGGTAGCTACGACCTCTCTACGTAACTCAGCGTGCGGTCTCGCTAGTTTGCTTGATGGCATTAAAAAAAGTTTGGAAAATTCTAAAGAGCACGCCTCATAACGCTCATTAAAACAAAATTGATATGGGGCTTACCGGCAATCTGATAAAAATAGACTCAAAGGATTTGTATCCAGAGCCGTAAAAAAAAGTCGGACTCGGACGTCAATCAAATGGTCTTGCATGTTTTTGTTGTTACCAATAGGTAATTTGAGTATTTTATTGCCAACACTGCCGTCAACGTCAGTGTCATCATCGATAAAACTACCCCAGCTGCACCACCGCATTAACGACAATCGAAGCGGAGGAAACAGGAGATATCCAAAGGGAAATAGGAATCGGGTTCCATCGGTTCCTAGGGTGGTCCCTCCAGTGCCTAACAAAGGACAGGCAGATGAAGAGGGCTTCATTAAATTGGAGCGAAGTAAGAAGAAGCCTTCTTGTAGGAATCAGTGCGGAACGGCACTGATTCCTAAAGAAGGAAGTGTTGGAGTAAGTACGCGTGAAGACCAACATCACATTGAGGGTCGTCAAGCTAGAGTCCTGACGGAGAAGCTGCGCGACTTTTATGGAAGATAACTTTTGGCTGAAGGGAAGGGAAGATGTATCGCTGTTTCGCGGAACGACTCTCTGATGACGCGCAAAACGTCGCAACCTGAAGGTATGACAAAGTTTTATAAGTAATTTGTGATATATTTTTTTAAGGTTAATGGTACACATTATTTGCATTATGTACATATGCTAGTCTGTAAGGTATTTATTCTATGGGCCTTTAATATTGTAACTAATATTACGTTGCCTGAAATAAAATGATTTGATTAATAATTTAAATCTTATTTAACAAAAGAAAATTTTATTTTTAGGAATAAGAATGAAAAAGTCGATTGGAGAAAGTGCTAAGATCACATGTATGTTTGATTCAGCATTTGAGATATCATTGACACGCATAAAAACTTACACGCTAACTAACATACAGCCTTTTAAACAAAGTGCATACAAACTTTCACACAAACATACTTACATACTCATACAAAATATATAAAACTGAAACAAACATATTACTCAAATTTCTACTAGCAAGAATATTATCGGAAAGTTGCAAAGACATTTTCAAATAAATGTTTCTCGGATGTCACATCACTACTTCTGCTATGTTGACAACGTCATTAGTCCTATTGTTTACATAAAAGTTATTATCACTTTGAAAAATACATATTTACGCGTAAATTCATTGATTACAAGGATATTGGTAAAAAGTAGACTTACTTAAGCATTATTTATATTTAGAGACACAAATACTCCGAAATATTTGACTTCAACAACATTCAATGTCTCACGCGTAATATCTGCAGAAAATTAAGTGACACAAGTCCATCCTCGATCGCGTCCTGACGGACACTGCGGGGTTGGAGGCACCGAGGCAGATCTTTGTTAAAATGGCTGGTTGGGGTCAATGATTGTTAATAATTCTAAAAAATTACTAATTGATCTAATAATTAATGGCTCGCCTTAACTGACGCGTTTTGACTTACTCAATATACTGTGCTATTTTAAAATCTATATAGGTATATAAAAGAAGAAACTGAATGACTGATTGATTGACTGACTGATTGACATATCAACGCACAGCCTAAACCGCTGGGTCTAGAGACTCCAAATTTGGCACATAGGTTCCTTATAAGGTCTAGGGGTGCACTAAGAAAAGATTTTTTAAAACTCACGTTCACTAAGGGGGTGAACGGGGGTCCAATGTTTGTATGGAGAAACAAGATTAGTTTGACCATTTTTTCGAAATTTTGTAAGAGTACTTCTGGCGATAAATGGAGGAGCTAGGAGGGGGAGGAGGAAGGGGAGAGGGAGAGGGAGAGGGAGAGGGAGAGGGAGAGGGAGAGGGAGAGGGAGAGGGAGAGGGAGAGGGAGAGGGAGAGGGAGAGGGAGAGGGAGAGGGAGAGGGAGAGGGAGAGGGAGAGGGAGAGGGAGAGGGAGAGGGAGAGGGAGAGGGAGAGGGAGAGGGAGAGGGAGAGGGAGAGGGAGAGGGAGAGGGAGAGGGAGAGGGAGAGGGAGAGGGAGAGGGAGAGGGAGAGGGAGAGGGAGAGGGAGAGGGAGAGGGAGAGGGAGAGGGAGAGGGAGAGGGAGAGGGAGAGGGAGAGGGAGAGGGAGAGTTTCGACTTCTACACGGACGAAGACGTGGCATACATTAACAATATGTATGTATATGTACCTATACAAAATATAAAACACGTTGTGTTCTTTCATTTTATTAATGGCTAGCTTTAAACCGCGACTTCGTCCGCGTAGAAGACGAAAATAGTTATAATAGGATTTTTAATCGGTATGATTTGTATTAAATTACTTAGGTATTTTGTTAAATGTTTGAATACTTATAAAATATAACAATCTTTATTTTAGTGTACGATTCGCCTTCGCTTTCGCCTCCGCCGTCGCCTTGGCCTTCGCCTTCGAATTCGCCGTCGCCTTCGCCTTCATGTTCGCCTTCGCCTTCGCCTTCGCCTTCGCCTTCGCCTTCGCCTTCGCCTTCGTCTTCGTCTTCGCCTTCGCCTTCGCCTTCGCCAAGTCAAAAGTCAAAAATCATTTATTTATCTTTGGATATTTGTATCGCTTGATATAAAGTAGTTGTTGACGTCAGATCATTTACTTACAACTAAGTTTACTGCCGCCTCGTAAGCGCAAGTACAGAAGAAGCGGTAACAAACTGTACTGCAGCATTTTCTCCAAAAACGTCAAACTTACAATTTTACTGATATTAAAGTTAGATATGTGGTGTTGGATATTGTTACGTCATAATCAGTGATCGGAATAGGTAGATCGGAATAGTGGATCGATTAAGCAAGAGAGAAAGAAAAGAATGCAACGCCGACTCCAAATAAATTGGGAAAGGGGAACCCGAAACGAAATCCCGGAAAAAAGGCTTATCCGTGATTTCTATGAAAGTTCATAATACAAGTACATAAAATCAATCTACTTATTTCGATCAATGGTCATAAACATTAATTGAATCATGTCAAATTTGAAATTATGACATTTGTAAGTGTGCAAATACAAACCTTTAAGAGGGACCCGTGCCAAGCTCAAGCCAGACGTTTTTGTCTGTAAGATAATCATCGGTTCCCTAATAAGCCTTCTCACAAAGTACTTTCTTTACATAAGCTTAAAATTTTCTATCTGGCATATCAAGGACCGATTCTGGCATTTATTATAAAACTTTATACAGTTTCCTTTAAACGATTTACTGACTGTTTTCATCCTATAATACGGGGTAGCTAAATCATTTATGTTACGTAAGTTTCTACCCGTAAAATCACCTGTTTTATTAAATAAGACAATATCTTTCTTACATACATTATATTTTCAAATATGTACTGGGATAATACAGTGAGTATAACAATTTTTATATTATTATATAAAAATTTATATATTTTATAAAAAATCTCTTTGGGAGTCTCTCAATCCTAAATCGTAAATAAAACAAATTGTCCTTTTTTGTAAAATAAAAATAGTCTGTATATCAGCAGCACTCCCCCAGTGAAGAATCCCGTAGGACATCAGACTATGAAAGTAACTAAACTAGTCTAGCAGTTGCTACATCTGTCAATTGTCTTATTCTATTAATAGCATAAGCGGCTGAGCTAAGCTTATTAGCGAGTTTAGAAATATCTCATTGAAGTTTTGAATCTACTGTGATTCCCAAGAAAGTAGTATTTTCAACGAGATCAAATTTTTGACCGTCCAGTATCACATCAACATTAGCCTGTCTCACGTTAGGAAGACTAAATCTAATGAATTTGGTCTTGTTTGCATTCAACAGAAGGTTATTGGCTAAAAACCAATTAGAAATGGCCGATAGTGTGTCATTCACCGCAGTAGCATCTTCGCTATGACGGTTTATTTAAAAAAATAAGAGACGTGTCATCGGCGAACAACACAATACCAGTTTCTCAACCGCGTAAGGCAAATCATTAACTAGAGGTGGGTGTACCTCAAGGTTCTATCTTAGAACCGTTCCTCTTTTTTACAAGAGATCCGTTTGACTTTATGCCATTTATATCAACATTCTGATGTCTATCCGTTAAATATGATTGAATGAGATTTAAAGATTTATCATCAAAACAAAATGCTTCTGAGAGATCGCAGAAAAAACTGATTGCATCATGTTTGTTTTCCCATGCGTTGTAAATGTGAGTGACTAGCGCTACTCCCGTATCGGTGGTCGATTTACAAAATTGCTGGCTATGAAAAAAGTGGATGATAAAGCGATTTTGCATTTGATTAAGCATTATCTATTGAAACACTTTGCTCAAAACTGGCAAAATGTAGATAGGCCAAACTATAATTGCCAGGATCTGTTCTTACCCCCTTTATGTAAAGGAATCAATTTACTGTCTTTCATTAAATTTGGAAAAAATACTTTTAACAATGAATTTATTAAAAATAAAAGCTAGGGCTGCAGCAATTATATTTATGATGTTGCTTACTACATTAAAAGACATACCCCACTAACCTTCGGATTTTTGAAAATTTAGTTGTTTAAAAGCATCGACTATATCTACATGGAGCTATATTATCTTTAAGTAAGGCTTCAGCATGTTGAGGACTTGAATTGACATCAGCAGTAATTTACGTAAAAGAATTATCGAATACATTTACTATGCCTTTAGTTGAGATAATATTTTTATGTATCGCAACTAAAGGCATATTTGATTTCACGAATGTTTTCTATCGCTTTAGTTTTCCCTGTTTCTTTATTATGCGTTATTGATTTTTTTATTAATATAGATAGCTTTAGCCTTTTTCCAAACTCTTTTAAATATTTTTTGATATAATCAACAACTTGTTAATAACAGATTTGTGGTACTAACTTATATCGGTAAAGAAATTGTCAAGACATATGGCAGATGTAGCGGTGGGTCTAGTAGGTCAAGAAAAACATTTTTTAAGTCATAACATTTAAAGAGGTCTAAGAATTGTGTATCCTTGGATTTTGCACAAAAATATCAACATTGAAGTCACCACTAATAATTAAAATCTTTTTACTATTTGATGCTAACCTCGAACCTGATCTATTACTTTCAAAAATCCCTTAAAATCGCTATCAGGTGGATTGTATACTCATACAATTAAATGATTTTCTAGCTTGGCACAGGCCACCTCACAACAACACCTTCGCCTTCGCATTCGCATTTGCATTCGCCTTCGCCTTCGCCTTCGCCTTCGCCTTCTCCTTCGCCTTCGCCTGCGCCTTCGCCTTCGCTTTCGCCTTCCCCTTCGCCTTCGCCTTCGCACTTGCATTTGCATTCGCATTCGCTTTCGCTTTCACTTTCCTTTTCGCGTCATTTGCTAGAGCAAGAGAGACCGACGGAACGCTTCAGCATAACCTAGGTAGTAGGTTACCAAAATTCAAAAATTCACTTTTAAACGTCAATACCCCAATTAATCCCTCTAGTGGTTGAAATTTGAAAAATCTTGATGCACTTACTCACTTACCACAAGTAGTAATCTTGCTAAGTTTAGAATAAAATAGTCTAACTAATCTTGTTTCTCCGTACAAACTTTGAACCCGCGTTTCACCCCTTTAGGGAGAGATTTTTAAAAAATCCTCTTATGCACCTCTAGATCTCATAAGGAACCTTTGTGCCAAATTTCACGTTTCCATCATTAGTGGTTACGGCGGTGCGTGTGTCTATACGTCAGTCAGTGGGAACTTCTCCTTTTGTATATATAGATTATTACCGTAAGGGAATATGCATGAAAAAAATATATGTGATCTAACCAGTTAATTCATAAATATTCAAAAGTAAAGTACTAACAGTTAAAACAGAATAAAACTTGGTTGAAAAACGAACTAGATATAACGATTTTACGAAAATATGTCTATCTCGCTCGCAAAAACGCTATTTTCTATGGCAAATGTATAGATGGTATGAACTTTGACGTCACCAGTCCATATCGGACTTCTCTTTCTAATTGAAAATTTAACGTATCACATGTTGGTCGCTAATTAAGATATTTTATACATTCTTTCATATTTGTTTACTGTGAATAATAAGGATTTTATTAAGCAAATAAAAAAAAGGTGTCACTCGGGGACTGCCGCGGTTAGCTATTGCATAGCATTTTTTATCAATTTATGCAATTATATAATCATTTATTTATTATTTCTTTGATATTAATTCAAGTTACACTTTCTGAGCGTAGTGATCGATAAGACATTTTTTTCTTTTATTGCATAAATGAGAAGTTAATATCGTTTAAAATATTTTTATTACCTTACAACTCATGTAGGTTATTCAGAAATTTTTATTATGAACAGTTAGCTGTTAGTCTACACGCATACGTCTAGTCGCACGCACACAAACACCGTGCCGAAGTCTGCCGAACTGAAACGACGTTAGACGATGCACGGCTTTCAATGCCGCACCGCTGTGCCGGTCGGTTGCCGAGAAACGTTTTGGCGGAGTGAGGGGTGTTAGGTTTTATTTTCGTTACGGTATTTCTTGATCCGGTCGCCGCGCTCAATGCCCGTGATAAAAGCTATGCAATAGCTTAAAAACGTGCATATACCTTCTACGATCAATTTTATAACAAATTTTGAACCATTTATAACAAACATCCTTACAAAACACTGAAATAAAATAAAGATAACATTTATACCCTGCAAACAATCTATTACCGCCAATTTCACGGGCATAGTACGTTATTCGCAAGTCGCTGGAGATATAATCGTATTTTACGACCTAACACCGAGTTAAGACAAAAATTATGACTAGGGCTTGAGGCACCCCACGCTATATCATAACTCTAACCAATAATGTTTGCGATGTTTCCCCAATATAGACATTAGATCATTTCATTTTTATGTTATAGGTAATTCTATAAGTCATAGAACACCTTAATTTAAAATTACCTATTTCTTTAATATATTACTTTTTACGATACCTAAATCTTTAAAAAGTCGACATATTTTTCAGATTATTCAATTATCATAATACACTAATATTATAAAGGTGAAAATTTGTGAGTGTGTATGTTTGTTCTTCACGCGCAAACGGCGGGACTAATTTTGATAAAATTTGGTATTCAGGAAGCTTACACCCTGGATTAACACAAAGGCTACTTTTTATATATACCGCGGGTAACACCGCGGGGCGCAGCTAGTAAAATATAAATTTCTCGTTGTATTTATCGCAAGCTTCTTGGAAAATGCTGATTACAGTTGTCTACGTTAGATACCCACCCGCCAGTTACCATTTTCCTCATATCTTGATGTTTCACCCTCCTTGCTTCGTGCAACCTAGATTGAAAATGAAAATTCAGCGTCCATTCATTTCTCATGCTAAATACTAGATAAGAAAAATGTCCATAAATTTTCATTGTCATTCAAGACTACGTAGAAACATTGCAACACTTTTGATTACATTTTAAATGTCAAACATTAATAAGTATAGTAGATTTTATGATCGAAATAAAATTACTTTTCATTCGAATTTCTTGTACTAACTGAAGATTTTGCAGAATTACGTAAGCGGTGAAATGTAAACTTAATGTCTTTAACGGTTGAGCAGTTTAAGTTTTTTAAAGTTATTTGTTTTTAAAACAAAAGTTACTCAAAAATTTCTACTAAATCTTCAATTAGCCAATGCCAATGCATGTTCTTACTTACAGTAAAAATAATTTTAGGTCTATGCCCTTACCCTGTATCCCGAGGATTTGAAATGGCAGCCGCGTTTGGTGAGTGTGCTTTTCATTCTGACGCAGAAAGCTCGGTCCATGCCCCGGTACAGTTGGCCACTAGCTGCTAAACTCATTTGTGATGATACTGCGAACAATAAAAATATTTTATCAATGAAGCATAATTATTACCTGCAAATACATTATTGCCTATAAGTTACATACAAATTTGATGTAAGTATTGAAATCTTCATTTCTTTATTGAGCCAAATAACACATACATAACGTTTACATAAAGTTTTTGCGTGAAAATAATATCTTCATCACAAGTATACTAGATACAATTTCCTATGTGCAGTCACAAATTTCACGATCTTGATTTTTAGGGTTCCGTAACCGAAGGGTAAAAACGGTACCCTATTACTAAGACTCAGCTGCCCGACCGTCCGTCCGTCTGTCTGTCACCAGGCTGTGTCTCATGAACCGTGATAGCTGAAATTTTCACAAATGTTGTATTTTGACTGCCGCTATATCAAAAAATATTAAAAACAGAATAAAATAAATATTTAAGTGGGGCCCCCGTACAGAAAACGTGTTTTTTTATAGATACGGAACCCTTCGTGAGCGGGTCCGAGTCGCACTTGGCCGGTGATTTATTATATCTGTGATTTGTTTAAAAACTTCAGCTTGTTTAAATTAGAACATTACAGCAACAAAACTTTACACCTGTCACACTTAAACGTTTTCAATATCTTCAATTTGGCCCACAAAAGACGCTCGAGGAATTTCCTGATCTTTATTTAGTAATGAGATGGCAATCGTTCCATTCAGGGGTGATAGACTGGTCGGTATTGGAGATCGGTAGCTAATTATAAGATTTGAGCCCGAAACGTTGGTAGCAGGCAGATCAACACCACGGTCTAATTGATTTCACTGCCTTGCTCTGTGATTCTGAGAAATTTTACGTGATTCTAAAAGTTTTGGGTGGTCAAACTGTTTGTTTTGTGGTTGCAGTATTCCAGCGTCATCACCGCTAAAGGAAGTATTTTTGCAAAATATTGAATTTTATTTATTAACAAAATTCATGTACAAAAAATAGAAACACAGAAACAAGCAAAATAAGAACATTGAGTACATGGATACTGCTTATTTTATAAGAAATCTCTTCAAGCAGACTCAGGAGAGCTAAAGTTTGGTGCCAGATTGGGCTAAATGTAAATTTTTACGAGAAGAAGAATGAAAAGATTACTGGCATAAAAATATATATATTCTGAGCGCTTTTCGTAGAATCAAAACAAGACATATTTTCTTTTAACGGTTAAACTCATGGAATGTGATTTTTTAATTTAATATACAAACTAACAAAAAAGAAAAGAAAGAAACGTAAAAAAAAAACAAAAGACAAAACAAATAATTACACATAGTTTCTTCATAGCCTGGGCGATAACCGCACAATTTCCATTACAGTGGACAATGTGGTCGGGGCTTGAATCATGCCTTTGTACCTAATACGTAATCACAGATTGACTCAATACAAAGGCATTTCGATAGTATTGATATGAATTATTAGCCTTTTGAAAATAGATTGAAAAAGAAATATTACTTCTGTAAATATATAAAGATGAAGACCAAATTACACTTTTGGGAGTTTTGTGGATCAACTAGTTTTTTGTTGTATTTGATATTTTGAACGAAACCTAAGAAAGAATAAAGATATTGAAATTGAAGTCGCTGTACATGAACCTTTTGTACAATTAATCAAAATTCTATAGTAAGAATTAAGTAGGTACTTATATGTCAAAAAATTGAAAGTTGCAAGTCGTGTATAAAAAATAGAATATAGAATATCATAGAAGTTTAATGAAATAGAACGCGTAACTTGCCTTTGACTCCTCAATTAATGAATATTTAAATGCATTATTTCAAAATGAACATCAGCAGCCTAACAAACAAATAACAAACTTTCAAGCGTGTTGCAACAACAATCTAAATCAATTTAAGAGCTTAATGAGACCTAGTTAGTTTAAGAACCACTGTTGCTTCCGAATCTACTGGTGTTACTCCATCGGTTTTAGGAATGGCTTTATGGACATCAGTTGACAATGTGTTCACTTCTTCACGCTCTAGTGTTCTGAGAGTTCGTTTCACTACGCCCGTCACTACACAATGATCGACTGTCACACAGCATCTATCCTGATTGATTTTTTTATCGATCGACAGTTTTTCAACACATCGTAAATTGAAATCGATTCTAGCCCTTGAGGTATTCGTGTTGATAAATTAATGAACCCTATTTGACGTATAAAAAATTGGGACAAATGTTTTTTTGATCACGAATTAATTTTGGTCGCTAGATTGACTGGACATTCATTAATCAGTATTTATTCTTTTGTTAGCCCGAAAATGTGGGTTTAACATATAGTCCTCTAGATACATTAATTTGGTTTATCAACTGTCTACATATAAACGAAAGATGATTCGTCAAAAAGTTAAACTACCTCTACAATGTCACTGACTTATTAAGTAATAACAACCTACAGTTTTAAATTTTGAGACATTATATTATGAATCAAAAATAAATATTGGTCTGTAACACTTTGCGGGACATTTATGACTGATCAATTGATATTTTGTATTGTGTGCGGCTGTTCTGCAAGTTGTTAATATTATATCATAGATGTGTTCTTATACTAACCTACGTCATAAAAAATGTAAATCAGTTTTTTGCTAGCAATTTGTATTGTGATCACAATAATAAAAACTCCGAATGCACTGGAGCGAAGAATAACTGCTATTTAATAGTAAAATTTATACCGGAATGGATTTTTTGTCCGTCGTGGCTTTAATTAAACCGAGCACCCACATTCGGTATAGTTGTCAAGCGGCGCAATGACTCCAATCTTTTGAAGGTGGCGCCAAATTTCAATAACTTCAACTTTGTTCCCATAGCTAACAAATGAAATGTTGATCAGAAGTTCTTAAGGCGCCTACGGGCACCCCATAGACCGTTTCATAAGCTCCCAACGCGCCGTGAAGACTCCATAATCTAATTTCAATTTGTACCAACCTTATTATTGCCGACATTGAACGATTCGATATACCAAGTGAAATTTTTAAATCGGTAATGTCACTCATTTGAGAAGGTCCAATGGCCTCTTTTAGAGGAAAATTTAATTGAATTCTTAACCGTTTTTATCGTTTTAATAGGAGGTTGGATCGTCTTTTTCTTAAAATGTTTTAAAATTGTCAACGCCTAAATGAATAACGGCACTAAATAGAAAGTCACTACTTTTTACAACTTTACTTGACAACTGTGTTCGGGAGGAAGATTGGTTAGATCTTATTTGTAGGGAAGCAATGTCTAGTGAAAAAACAGCAGCAACCAGAAGACCTGAAGAGAAAAAAGATTGTAACAAGCAAAAACTGTTTACAAAAGGACTAAAATAATGTTGCTAGTCCAAAATTTAGAAGCACGACTCGGATTCCTTTCACTGTTTGCGTTGAATCAATTTGGTCTATAATTTAATCATCTTCTTTGTTAAGTGAAAAAGATTTTGAACTTTATTTAGATAAGGAGTTTTTTGCCCTGGCAGATTTATGCTTGGTTCACACATGAATTGGCGACCGCAACCGGCCAAAAAAAATTCACAAACTCTTTCTAAATTCAGAAGCTAGGAGTGGTCAAGCTACGTCAGAAGACATCAAGTTACGTCAATAACATTGACTTAGACCTTTTTACTGTTCCTCATTAGCACGTGTAGCTTGTGAAAATTCTAACACCTATTGAATGTAATAAAACAATCTTGGTTTGACTTACCATCAGGGTTATTTGTGCCATGTTGACTGCCTTCTTCGCTGCCCGACGCTGGGCTATTCAGACCAGCACCTCCCGATCTCCCGGCTAAGGATAGACCCAGTTGCTCTGCGATTTCTGCATGGTCCGCCTGGTGAACGTAGTCGAATATACTACTCCCCGTCATTTCTACCTGGTAGACAAAATAAATATTCAGTTAGTAAAATAAATATCGTAACGTGTGATCGCAACTTTAACTGTGTGTCTGCGCAGTACGGAGTCCGCTTTATGCCTAGTTTTTTCTCCTAATCGGACTTCGGAAATCGAAGTTGAGGACATAACCAGAGTCGCAGGTCACACCTGGAGGAGAGCAGCACAGGACCGTGATATATGGCGTCGACGAAGAGAGGCCTAAATATGCCCAGCAGTAGAAGGAAGAAGGGCTGGGATGACGAAAACGATGATCATCATCACAGTACAATCTTCTATTTAATTCGATATTTTATTAGGTATATGGTTCGTATTATCGCTACCTTCATTGTAGATTAGAAAGATATAAAAAATAATACATCAAATCACTGCATTCATTCGCATTTGAATCTAAGAACACCTTTGTTCGTTATAAACAACGGCCTTAAAAAATACAAAATAAAAGCAAAATTACAATAGTACTTCCAAAACAAAAATAACTCATAGAACTTCCTATAACATCATTATCAGATTTACTTTCATCTGAGGACTCATCGTCTCCATTCATCGCAGCAGTTCTAAGTAACTCGATCCCAAACCCCGCGAGCGCAAGTTATGAACCCGTTGCCCGCTGCTAAGCCATCACGTACGTTGTCATCGTTATGAATGAAGCAGTGTTATCAACCATCTCTTAGCAGGTGGCTCTACGGAGACACCTATAAACCTCGGGTAACGACTGTGTTGAGAATACATGTCTTTATGTCTTACGGCGTAGACGAAATTCGAGATCCAGTGGTCCACATTTGAAATAAATTATTTGAAAGAAAACAGAGATATGGAAAAAAAGGGACTTCCCTATCTGCTAACTATTTATATGTTAACTATACTGGGAAGTAGATAAAAGAATTGTAAATACATAGGACTGATACAATGTAAGAAAGAAGATTACAAAGTGTGTCTGAGCCGTTAATGATATAAATGTGTTAACAAAGAAATTGTAGATTTGAATATTTTAAGTAATTCTCCCGGTGTTGCCTGCGTAGGAATTTCTTTTTGTTTTTTTTATTTTTGCGTTTTGTTATCTTTAACAGATAAATCATTTAAAATTTTGTCTTGACCATGCCCTAGCCGCACTGGACCCCGAAAAGTTTATGTATCTCTTTGAGCTAACATGGGCAGGCTTGATCCACACATATACCTAAAATTTCGAGCTCTTTTGTATTTCGGAGAGCACGTTATGTCAATAATTAGCGTGGCTTTCATTATTACTGGCTACAAACATCTTTAAAAAACATTGTGACTGACCTGACACATCTAATGTTGCGGTCTGTCAACGCACTGGATTTAAAAACGTACAAGTATTTAATTTGGAAACACAATCATATCCCCTAATCGACAGACAGTTCGACGCAAGATTAGACCTAGTTACGCATGGTATAATGCCTATAGGCATACTTATACAAGTTTATTTGCTAGGCAAATTAAAAACCCCGACTTTCAAGCCGTCTAGTAATTAGTAGAGGAACTACCGACACGTGTTGATATCCGTAGTGCCGTATATTATTTGCAATAGAGAGCTCTCACTCACAAGCGTTAACCCCCAATAACTTTTAAACGGTTTTACCGATTTTTATTAAACATAGCTAAAAATCACACCAGGAAGGGAACTTGCTTTTACGTAGAAAAAACCGCATCGAAATCGGTCCATCACGAAAGCTACGATGCCTCAACTGACAGATTCAAGATTCAAAGATTCAAATGTTTATTCAGTAATTAGACCTTTACAGGCACTTTTACACGTCAATAAGTATAATTTATGTTACGTGTAAAGTATATTAAATTATAAAATTTGATTTATTTTTAAAGAAAGGCTACCGCTACCAGCGCTTTGTAACGACCACTGCTGAGAAGAAACGCCGAAAGAAACTCATTTTCACAGTATGGATCGCCTACTCGCCAGAAGGGCTTTGTCATATTATTATAATTGTCTTTTAATTAATAAATACTTATAATATAATACAATGTTGACACATTATAACATGTAATGCTTGCGAACAAGTAAACAAACATAAATTGCGTAATAAAAAATATTAAGTAGTCAGACATACAGACAGACTTCAGCGTCAAACTTATAACACTCCTTTTTTTATTGGGGGTTAAAATTGGAAATCCTTAAAAATTAGAGGTCTTATCCATCGCCTATTTAGAGGGAACATTAGATTTTAAACATATTCTCTTGCGCTACTTACCTAATAGTGTTTAAAAGAAACTTAAAGATAGCCGAGTAGATAACAATGACTCGGTAGGAATAGGAACGAATATCGCAACTCATTACGTTTTTATCGAAAGTGTAACAGATTTGTAGAAATGGAACGTTCAGAATCTAACGTGAATTTAAAATAAGATGGCGCGTGTTGCTTGCGTTTCGATTCGTGTTATTTTTAACCACTGACAAAAAAGAGGGGTATTATCAGTTTTACTTGTCCGTGTGGCTGTCGATCATAGTGCATAGCGCCTAAACCAATGGGCTAATTTTGATGCGTTTTTTTTGGTTGCAAGTTGAATTGACCGAGATGGTTCTTATTAGCTATGTTTGATGGAAATCAGTACAGCGGTTTTAAAGTTATTGGTATTTTTTTTATTTGCCTCGCAAATAGACATATTGTGATATTATTTTTTTGAACTAGTATTGAAAAGTTATCGACTCAAATAACTTATGATAACGTAAGTATTTAAAACGGATTTGTACTAATTCAACTAATATTTATGTGGTTATGCCTACCTAACCAAACTGCATATAATTTCAAAGAAAAACGAAAGCTTCCAGAGTAAATGTATAGCAATGATGACATCCAATAAGTATATCTATTGTAGACGCCAATTAACGTCTGAATAAAATATACTGAAGATTTATTAGAAAATTCTTTAATTTTCAATATTTACTTGACGATCTTATCTTTACTGATTAAATTTGGTATTCATTATACTGAAGAAGAAGAAATTTCTAAGGATATACTTTCCAGGTGGTCCCATCGAAATTTTATCAAAATCGATTGGTGTTGGAAAGTCGGCTTTTAGTTTTAAAAAATTATCACTTCACCGGTTGACTTAATAACATTTCAACGATTCTTACGCATCAGGACAACGCTACTATTAGCATTGTGATGCTTAAATCTCTAATCATTTCATACAAAACGTTATCAAAGTCCACGCAAACTTCCCGACTTTCACGGCCTATGCAAATGAGATAAATAAATTTATCAAATATAATTGTGGGACCCTATTACGGATTCAGTCGTCGTGTATCCGTGGTTTACAGGCGCATGAGAATGCGACGAACAATGGTGTAGTTACGGTGGTCTTTTCCAGGAATACCTCTGCGTTTTATGGTGTTTTCGCTGATTGGTCGACGAATTTGAGGATGACAAACGAATTTACATTAAGACTGGTCACTATCTGGTCCAAACAATCAGTATATTACGCGGCAGTGCTGCCAAATTTAAAAGGGGTACCTACGAGTATACGTCGTTGGGACTACACAATTATTAAAACTATTTTATTTTGTAGTATTTTTTTAACTTCGTCGTAATCTATTTGTAGTTAGGACAGCGGGGAGTCAGTGAGTCTTTTAAATATCCCTCTATCGTTTTAATATCCACCTTCACACCTTTTCATTGGACATCTTTTGAATCTTTCAGAGTATTGAAAATAATGCTGCTAAATTTCAAATGACATAGTTCGAGTAAATCACAGCTTGAAAAATCTGACAATAGGTAAACTGACATACTTACCTATAGGTTTATACAAGAATGTTCACCTGTCTCAATTCATTCACGAGATTCATATCAAATAAGCTTTCCTAGAAGTCACCTTAAGCGCAAACAAACAACGCAGGCAACTCAAATTTTTGTCTGATAACGTTGCGATACATAAAAATTAGATTCTTAAATATTCATGTTAAAAAGTCAGTCTTTAAAGTAAGAGGGGAACTGTCTTACCAAATTTTTCCTAAAGCTGACCTACAGCTGAAGAGTTCACACTCCAAAGCCTAATTCGTAGTGGATTCGTTTTTAGGATTTTCACTATGATCCAATAAAATTCACAAAAGTATCGATAAAAAGCGACACGTAAATAATTTCCTCGGACGCGTCGAAACAAAAAATAAAGTATCCATTTTCTTCGTTTATCTATAAAGGGAAAATATGATTTCCCATTGTCGGCGTTATCATCTGTCTTTATGGCGGGCCCGAAAAAATGCCCGCAACAGAATTTAATATAGCAGCGTCTAACACACGCCTTACTTATAAGAAAGTTGTATCTACGCTTATTTACCAGGAAGTTTATGTATTTTATATGTCTACCCACACAGACGTGCTGGCGAAGAAGACTTATGGATCCGTGTGTGTCAGGAAGGTGTTTAGACGGTATTTGACGGGAGTAGTGTGCGTGTTTGGGGGTGTGTGAGTGGTAAGGTTCGCAGCCGCATTAGAATGAAGAGCACGCGCGCGCCTCGCCCGGGACGTGACCGGCATATCGCATCGTCCCTTTCCCCCCATTTTCCGTCTCGGTCACACCACCCCCGAAGCCATGTTGGATGTTTCGAACGAGAATTTCTCAGTTTTCGGATCTTTTCAGAGCGCCTTTTAATTTCGTAATGTTATTTAATTTTGTTTGGAAGTTGAAATATTTTTGCTATTTTCCCTGGCTTCCATGGATTTTTGTATATGCTTTATTGTCGGGTATGTTAATCTGAGTACAGAGCGTGACTCGCATTTCAAATAAGCTCTCATTTTGTAGTAACAAAATTGTCCTGAAAGATCTCTACTCGTTAGCATTGTAATATCTTCATTATCATCCCTTGGGATTCAAGCGCAACTTTGTCAAACAAGGTTTTACTTTGTAACCCTTTGAGATTAAGTCGGGGTAAAAAACAGATAGTCGTATAAGCATCCCACGTAGAAGGCATAACGCGACACGTGTAAAAGGACTTATCTGTGATCTGTGCATTACCACCGGATGTCTTTCTAGCGCCGCCGAAATTTCAGATTATATCGTCTGACTGTACCTCCTGCGTGAATGTGTGCGTGCTTCAATGGATGCGCTTATTTTGGCTTATCAAGTATGGATGTTTTTAAGTAGGCGTGCTAAAATAGCGTTTAACCACCATCTTCGTAGTTTTCCTGAATGCACAGAAAATTTTGTAATGCAACTTTAACTATTTATTTTTGGTTGTATGTAATATTCGAAGATTTTTTATTTACCTCTACCATTAGGTATCTACTCTTATTTGCAATATTAACTTAGCTATGATCGCTTTTTCTTCACCTTAGCATTGTTTAAAACAAATCATGTTCCTGATTTGTTATTGTTTTCAGATTTTTTAATTCTTGATTCTTTTCCTTTTTTTACACGAGTTGAAGTATATTTTAAGCTTCTATTTTCCAACAGACGATTATTTTGCTAGATACAAGTAATTTTTAAGCAAATATCCATGAAGCCACATCGAACAGTAACTATATTCCTGTCCTACTTTCTCCGACTAAATAACTTACAGGGTTACATGGCATATTAGATGAGGATTGACTCCACCGCATCCAGAATGGAGTCTTGTAGGACATTGACAGATTTTAACCCTTTTTATGTGGCATATTCACTTGTCGATTTGGGTTATGCCCGAAGGGAATAAAGTTCCGAATCGAATGTGTTTGGAAAAAGTTCTTGGAATTGCTGTGTGGAGTGCTGGGTCCAGCAATACCGTAGCCTGGAGGTGGTATTTCGATGGCGCCATTATCGGTCATAAAAACAAGGTGACACATTTCTTTGACGAAATTAACCAACCAGGATTATCTTTTTTTGCTATTGAAATATAAATTATAAGAATTAATTAAATCAAGTTTAATTCGATCTTATAATTCCTATAAAACCCGCCTTGGAAGCGGATCTGGACCCCTTAATTCTTAACGCCCTGGGCGGTGGTCCAAAAGCACTCCTAACTCCACGATTGCTTGGGAAATTTGTTTTTCCCGTAATCAGTTTTGTAGCGCGGTCTAGTAGTAAGATTAGTACTGAACAAGATGGCCCATTCCTTTGATGACTGGTTTTACGAACTGAATCCTAAAGTGGTATCATATGGGGTGAATCGCCAAATGGCTTTTCTATATTGATCGTTTCGGACTATTAAAGTAATATAATATTTTTAGATCATTACACGACCTCACCAACTTGACGTACTCCAATATGCTTCCACAATTAGATGTATCGGGTATCGTTAGAATCCTAACATCTTAATTCCCGAGTCATATAGGTTTTATTTTACAAGCTTTCATTTTTGCTTAGGTCAAATCTTTTGACTCAATTCCAACTAGGTGTCTCCAACCGATTAAATTTAATTTTGCATAGGAACTTATGAAAGTCGGATGACAATACAATATTATGGAGTCAATTCGCTGTTCTGGTGATGGAGCCGAGAGATATTCACAGAACTCGGTTATAAAACAATATAACCTCATTGAGTAGGACTCGTTTGATTTGTCATGACAAACCATTTATGGTAAACGATGTCTGGGATCACGGAAACGGAAGGTGGTCGAACTCAGTAATTAAACCCCATCGAGTTTAGGCTTATTACGTTTGTCTTGATGCAAACTTAGGCTTTACAATAAAATACTGTAAGAAAACCTATTTTTTTTTTCAAAATTCTCCATTAACTACAATTTACCTTTATGTAACCTAAATGTAAAAATCTCAAAATACCTTTTGTAATCTTAATCGTATTGTTTGTCTAATGGCACGATGCAATGCAGAATAAATTAGCTTACAACATCATCTAAACTACAAAAATATTCCGGTCTCAGTATTCCAAACATAGCGCAATGGCTCAATGCTTTATCAAAATTCACGTGACAACTGCATTGTTTATTTCGTGTTTCTCTATCGTAATTTTGCTACCGTGAAGTCTATCATGTGACCACTGTTAACTTATTTCGATATAGCTTTTGCTAAATCAATATTATTCCAATCAGAATCATTTTATTTTCAACTAGCACCTGTTATGTGACCGCTGCTGTAAACTTATTTCAATATAGTATTTGCTAAATCAATATTGCTTATTTGAAACAGAATTATTTCGAGACTCAATTATAGTAGATACCTATTTATTGGTTAGTGGTTTTGCCTGTTACTAAGTTTTGTAATTATTTGTATTATTACTTTTCCTAATATCGAACTGAAGTAGTCCGTGTGCACGTGCATAAATTATATCTACCGTGGAGACTAAATGGAAAAGCATTTGATCCCATTTTATAGGTTTTGAGTAGAAAGCCTCGAACTTTGGCAAAATTTGAACATCGGGCAAATCTTCGCTGTGGTGAATGCACAGCAAATTACCTAACATTAGATGAAGAAGAATTAGGACAGTAATAAAAATATTTGAAAAAGAACACTTGAATTTGAATTCTTATAAAATTAAATAGAAGAAGAAATTGTACTTACTTGTGATAATCCCAAATATATGGATACAGTTTCAGATATGTACAGGAACCTCCCGTCCGCCGCCACCGACAACGCGAACCCATCCAGAGACTGCAAAAAAAAAACAGACAATTAATATATATACAGATACAATACGACGAATTATTCTAAACAGGGTAAACAGAACCTACGAGACCGAAAGTCCCAAAGGAAACGTTTAGAGTGATAGGCGTGAAGATGAAAATAGAAATGAAAATAGAGAGCGGTTGCTAGTTTAGATTCTTGCCCTATCTTTCTGTTCCACGCTTCATAAGCGAAGCGTTGAGGTAGTGCTCTACTCTCAAAATGTTAGGGTCAAGCATTTTTCTGGACTTAAACTGTCTCTATTATATTCATATTGTTCTAATAGAATAATAAAAGTATTGCTTCCTATTGAAAATTACTATCTAATTCAGTGTCGTTTAATTATAATCAATAAAATACGCAAATAATAAAAACATGCGAGACAATTGACGTCCGCCTTTTTTTATTTTATTTTTTCGGCTTTGGAAACAAATCTTTTTGGTCAGCGCGCTTATGCCACGCGTTTGTTGTGTGTATTATCAAATAGCAATTTTTATGTGGCTTATACTTTTAGTTTTTCCAAACTTTTTTCTTTTTACGATCTGCGCTAAAATAGAAGCGGTTGGTATTTTTTTTTTAATCAGCTGCTTCTCCCCTTACACAAAATCAAGTCGATGAAGATGATGATATTTAAAATCAGGATGCTCTTAAGAATTTTTAAATATCTAATTAAAAAACTTATACATCATACCTACCTATGAAAATTATAAAATTACTTACAATTCGCAAAAGTAAAAATAAACTAATATCATTTTACATCTTTTTAACAGCCCGTATAAGTTTACTAAAGTTGAAACCGATAGTAGCTAGTACGTCAAGTAACAATTTGTTTGATAAAAAAGCTAAACAAATAGCTAGATGATGACGAAAAACGAGCACCACGAGCCAACTCTAATAGAGTCACTAGAAGAGACAATACTCGTAGTTTATCCAAGAAATACATAGGGACCTAAGTCCCATGCACGAATTAACGTATGAAGAACTTTAAGTGATTTAATTGTGTTTCAAAAAGAGTTTTTTGTAGACGTCACTGATTTCAAATGATTTCTTATTTCGGTATATGGTTAGAACTGAGAACCATTTAACACATGTCTTTTGAAGACTTACCTTCAGCAAGTAGTTTTCAATTTGTCAATTTATCTATATTGCATTTCGCTATTGTGTCGCCCAAAATGTGTCATTTAATTCATTGAAACTTATTAATTATTGTTTAATTTTTAAGTTATGAAGTTTCGTGTTTTTTTTTATATTAAGTTCCTATAGTTTATAAGTATGTCTATCTTTTCCAGTACTAACTACTCTATTTCTTCTGCCTCTATCTTTATTTTAATGAGATGCACGGTTGACAAAGTACACTTACTATAAATTAGTTTTTTGTCAGAAATCTGCGTTTAAACGATAGAAGATGATAGTTCAAAATAAAATAAAAGCGTGGATTATATTTGTAATAGACCATTGTACCTCGCTGTAGGTACGTGGGCCTAGTTTGTAATGTTTTTGTAGGCTGACCCACTAAAACTATTCATGGATTCTTGATACAGAAAATGAATGATTAGTTTCTTCTGGGATTGAATACCGAAAAGGTTGAATGAGGAAGGTTCTTGTTTTGTTGTATCTTAAGGAAAATGGGTAGATTGAATAGCTACCTCAAAATTCAGTGATGGCTTGGTGAGTCGTAAAAACCTGTTTGAGGTTTGTTTGCGGACATCTGTGAGCTAATTGTAGGTGAATCATTCTTATGTTAAACATCACGTGTCTGTCTTTGTAGGGGTTGAAGGAAGCCTAGTAAGTAAGACTAAAAATAAATCAAAAATTAAAAAGAAAAGTCGTATCGATATTTTTCTTAACTTTATTATTTTACTGTAGGTAATATGCGGACTTACAGCCTCTATATACTAATCAAACCTATGGTGATCCCAAAAAATGAATGGATGGGACATAAGATGAAATGAAGGTACATAGAGTAAATAAAAACACTTTATTTTACCAAAACACATTAAAATAACATGTCAATATATGGGTAAATCAGATGTGTAATAGGCGGTCTTATCGCCAAGGCAATCTCTTACAGGCTACCTTTGGGTGACAGGATTGAGTACTTACATACGAGTACATAGAACGAGGGTGGCAATTCCTGTTTTGGTTTCGCCTGCAGCATGTAAGAACTTGGTGACCTTGTTTGACCTTCAACCAAACTGACCAACTGTCAACCCGTCAAGCTACCTGCACTCGGCATTGACAAATCGCGTTCTAACACGCACGTCCTTATTTTTTCGTACAAAACGTACAACCTGTCCCGCAAAACAGTTGCCAACGCAAAAAAACGAATCGAAACGAGGAATCACGTACACACTATTTTCAGTGCACGGAATAGAAACCGCAGCACCCACAACATTATAATGACACAGAATCGATTGCACAAAATGATAATTTACGTGATCGAACGACAGAATAATCGATTTTTTTCATACCAAGACCAACCCTATCAAATGGCCCAGAAAGTGTATGTTCGATTAGTGTTATGAAATTTTAGTGAAACTGGTGAAATATCAAATTGGGGTTTCGCAAATTTATTTTGTGTGTATAAGTAGTGTGTCGCAGTCTTTTGTATGTTTGTATTTGTCGGTAAAAAGCGTTAAGTCGGTCATTGCGCAACGGTCAAGTTCGAGTGTGGAATGGTATGCTTTCTGTTCATTTTTTGCTTGACTGCCGATGGATGTAAACATCCTCGGTACATTCATTTTCTATCGGTAAGTTTTTATAAAAAGGTTGCGTTACATTCACGAGTTGATACGCGTTACATTGGCAAAAACTTGAAGAAAAATTACAACATTTTGAGCCTTAAGTTATTTAAGAAGTTCTCTGGATTAATAAAAATACACTTTTTTTATTTAAAAAGGTTTAAAATTTATCAAAAACTTAAAAAGAAAAACAGAAACATTGGTATCTAGGTAGATTTTCCTTTCTACATAAATAGGCTATCTACCTTATAGTGTTAAAATAGACAGCTGTTATAAATACTTTAAATTCTATTATTAAACTGCAGGAATAAATGTCCCTTCTATGACATTTTCAATTCCTGCATTTATAGTTATTATTTATGTGCAAGTCCATTTTAACGCATTTATAAACTCTTCATCGACCGGCTGAATGCCAATTAAAAGTAATTAAGTCATATTGAAGCTCGGGTATAGTCAGATAAGAAAATGATCGATGTGTTTTTACTCAATTAGATATATTTTAACTATTAGCAAAGTTCTAATGTTAAAATTTGGTCTAGTTTAAGTGTCATACTACATGATTTGAATTACTTTGTGCAATTCCGCCACCAGACTAACACCTGAATCTATTAACTAGTTTAAGTGTATTAAATTTTATTAAACTATTTTAATCTTTCAGTCATTTAATCAAATGTTTTTATTTGCATTAACCACGGTGTAATACAGGTGACAACAATTTGAAGGAGCGCATGTTAAGCCAAAGTGCAATGGTATGAAAAAATAAGTATTTATTATATACTTAAATCACTTGAAAATACATATTATATTTAATTATATTAATCAGATTAAAAGGAAAACGTTTTTAATTTCAGTCCATGAGTAATGAATATTTTTTGCCAATGGTACCGTCATAAGGCCTGTTTTAGTCTCCACTGTAAGGGCATGGCTTTTGTATTCCAGGGCCTTTCTTACACAGAACAGCCAGAGGGTTCGGCGCACGCTCTCTACGCTAGCTGGTTGGCTAGTTGCGATACATATCGATGCATCTTTGAGCTGCATCTCCCAGTCGAGTTGCTTATGAGCCTGGGTTCCATTCTGGTCTTTTTTAACCGATTTCAAAAAGGAAGTTCTCAATTCGTCAAAATCTTTT
Source organism: Acrobasis suavella (assembly GCA_943193695.1). Lineage (NCBI taxonomy): Eukaryota > Metazoa > Arthropoda > Insecta > Lepidoptera > Pyralidae > Acrobasis > Acrobasis suavella. Next base: position 42,471,165 of record OW971928.1, read on the forward strand.
TATTTTAATACAAGGTTTTGTTTTTTATGTATGTTCTCCGATTTTTCGAAGACGCTCGAACCGATTGGATAGTTTTTGTTTGAAATAAAGTTCCGACAGAATTTTTATCAAAATCTAGTGTTGTGTTTTTAAAACATTATAACTGGAAATTAGAACAATTGTTGCGTATTTAGCTTTTCTGTTAAAGCCACTGGTATTTTATTTTTAAAAAATATTCTCTACAGATGTAAAAGGGTGTACGAATCAATGGTGTCAAGCCAAAGGATGTCAAAGACCGAGCGAAGAAGACAAGATAAAGCCGGAATTATTATTATTTTTTCCTCCTACTAGTGTTAATACCTTTTGTAGACCAATCACAAAATTTAAGTTTACAATCGGCTTTAAGAGTTTTTAGTGGGAAGCTTTCACTAAACTCTCCTTCATCCGTGTTAAAATATTTTTGTCATGGTCGTTAGGGTTTGCAATAAAATCTAGTCCAGGTAAATTATTTTGTATAGATTTCCGAAAATGCACTCTACAATTGGTAGTAATAGGCCTGCAAGTAATCGGCCTACACCCCTTCTAACCAAATGTTTATCTAAAAATCTTACCTGGAGTATGTGTGTGCCCTGGTGCTGCTCAAACAGCTCCATAGCAAGACCTGCTGCCGTTCTTCTGCTTTGAGCTCCTGAAACAATACAAATATTGGCATGAAGATTGGTCCTACCATTAAAAATCAATAGATATCTTATAGGGTTGAATCTCAGCGTTGTGTCGCTCTCTTTCGCTCTGGCAAATGACGGTTCTGAGCGACAGAAAATGATAGCAGCATAGAAAAGTTCTGTTCCGTGCTAACAAGTGAGACCCAACCCTTAAGAGCTCCTTACCCCAGACAGAATCAGACATTCCCTTAAAAAACGTAGTCTAGCTTTTATTCTGAAAGGGCATGTCATATATTGGCAAAATTATGTAATTTTTAAGAAATTGCATATATTAAGGCATATAATATAACACAGTCAGAATATGAACTTAAAAGAGAATAAAGTGTATCATATTATATTTGACCATTAGTATGGAAAATTTCTAAATTCTCATATTTTTTTTCAAGTTCATATTTGACATAACTATGTCAAATATGCCTAGATTGCCTAGATATATGCAATTTCTTTAAAATTACCTACAGAATACTGCCGAAACACATGTCAATTTAAAATAAAAGCTAGACTACGTTTGTATGGAAAAGTCTAGGGTTAGGGGATTCTTAAATAATAACAAAATTCTGTAAACTTTTTTCAGTGCACTGTGCAACAGCATGTACTGTTAACCTTCTCTAAGAAATTCAAGGTGAATAATGAAAAAGATAATAGGATGGCTTATAGATGAAATAATGACTTATTTAATCTATAAACCAGCGTATTATCAACCTATTGACTAACTTGTTATTGAATGTTCCTTTGTGAAAGTTGTTCAGTATCATGAACTAAGTTCAGGCTTAAAGTGGTTTCAGTTAATTTTGTTAGACCCTAAATATGGAACGAATTATTTTGTAGTAAAGAAGATATAGTTATCTTATAAAAATATACTCCATCCCATTCACAAAGCAAGAAAAACAAGAAGACGAGCTTGTCACCGTAAAGCAGTCCGTAACCCGATCCTAAGATGGTATCGCCTGACAGATCGAACACACCGGCACAGTAGCTTTGTATGTTACTGGATTTACTAGTTAAATCGTGAATTTATTTTTTAATATTGTTTGCTTTATCATGTCGAACAGTCGACACTTTTGTCTAACGTAACACAAATGTTTTATGTGGTTGGTTATTCGTTTACTTGTAAAATCGTAAATTTATTTTTTTATGTTGTTTGCTTTATCATGTCGAACAGTTAACACTTTTGTCTAACGTGACACAAATATTTACGTGGTTGGTTATTAATTTACTTGTTAAATCGTGAATTTATTTTTTAATGTTGTTTAGGTAGGCTTAATCTTGTCGAACAGTCGACACTTTTGTCTAACGTAACACAAAAATTTACGTGGTTGGTTATTGATTTACTAGTTAAATCGTGAATTTATTTTAAATGTTGTTTAGGCAAGCTTTATCATGTCGCACAGTCGACACTTTTGTCTAACGTATCACAAAAATGTACGTGGTTGGATATTGTTATCGTAAACAGTCTGAAATCTACCAGTCTCTGTTGATATAGGACACACGTGCATATAGCTTTATGTGTTACTGGCATTACAGGCTACTTAACAATTTGATTTGTGATTAGTGCGAGTTCATACCTACATTTTCTACTCGCACTTGCAGAAAATGTACGAACCTGCACTAATCACTAATCAAAGTGTAAAGTAGTCATACTAGAAAGTCGTGAATAGGTATATTGTTTGATAAATTAATATTGTTGTATAGGTAGATAAAACCAAGGACAGAAAGTTATGGAAGGAAAGAGAGGAATCCTTTGTTCAGCTGTGGGATATGACGGCTACTAAAAAATAGGTAGCTATATGACGGTTGTCGACCGTTTGTCGGTTTGACCGATAAAAGAGCGACAAAGTACATTTAACGAAATAGATAAATTATCAATCATCACATGCATTAAGCTAGCCCTGAAGTAAAAATAAAAAACTTGTTTTGTTTGTTATTCGTATGTGTAAGTGGCCAACAAGTTAATCTTCTGAAATAATCAGTCTTTTTTCCACATTGTTTACACCAGACTCTAAAACAATGCGTCGTTGACAACCCAAAGGACATTCGGACAAGCTCACGCTCGCATAATTTCGGTAATGTGACACTACATTCTTACGTCACTGAATTCGTGAGTATAACTTCCTCAGCTATTAAGCTGGTTGCACACTATCCGACAGCGGCTGTCCAAGTTCAGCCTGCCCGTCAAATAAGTACTTATTTGTGGCAAATGCAACAAAATTTTTATTGAGAAAGTTCATTCATTAAAAAGAGAGCAAATAGTGCGTATGATTTGTTTATATCCTATCCAAATATGATTAGATATTGATGTTGTTGCATGGATGTTATTAATTTTAATAACACATAGAAAGGTTTTCTACATCCTTATTCGTAGTAAATTGTGAAAAAGTAAGGAGTTAGATATTCTTGCGAAGAGAAATGAAACGATTTTTTTATTTATTTTATTATTTACATTAGTTTTTGTATTACTCAAGCAGGCAAAAGAAAAAAGTACCTACAAAACTTCCAACATAAGTACTGACTCTTATAGTATACTATACGATATCAAATTAAGGGATAGAGAACCTAAGCCGATGAGTCATACCATACACAATATGCTAAAACACAAATAGCCCATAGCACATAGACCCTCTTACCTCATACCTGAATATTCATAATCCTAGAAACGAATAAATCAATTCATCACATTATAATATATCAATTAATCAACTTAATTCAAATTAATACGACATTAAAATCACATGAGAGCGGGCGTCCTTATCTAACGTCGTGCCTGTCTGTCTGTCTGTCCGCACCGACGTCACGACCGCATGTCACGACAAAAGTGTCCTTGCACCCAAACATAGACTTGTGTAAGATTTCATACGACTCACTTTCGTTCGTTTTGTGTCACAATTCATTAGAATTCGTCAGTGTATTAAGTTCGCCAGTGGTCAGGTAAGAAGGTATAGGACTATTAAACTTCGTACTTAAGTAAAATTGTTGTTTTTTTGTTAAATATACCCTTATCGACCCGGGACAAGACTTAAGGGTTTAGGTTTCAGGCTTTAAGACTTAAGGCTTGCACCATTAAAGGCTGGATTTGCTCATAATCACCGGGCTGGGCAGGTGGGTTGATGATGAAATTGAGTAGGTAAAGGGTCTTTCGATCTACTTCTTATAAACTTTAATAGAATTAGGCCCTTCAAAATAAACCATAAGGGATAAATACTTACAGGTTTCAAAACGCCGAAACCATCTTTGAAAAGCTACCTTCATTATCATCAGTCTGCGATATGGAATGATTTACCGAGGGAAAAGAAAAAAAGGCTAAGTATGAATAAAAACAATATTCTAAACAAATTGATTTAGCTATAAGCTAATAAAGTTTATTTTCTGAGCTAGCAATCTCAGATTTTGAGCGTCATCCTCTTATAAGATTATTGTATCATTTTAAAACCATATATACAGTGCTTTTCGTTGTGTTTACTGAAAGTTACATATAAATATTTGTTCTATATCCTTTTCACTTTCAACGGGAACATAAGCGAGTGACATTTTTTAACTGTTTTATGCCATTGTTTTATTTTTATCACCAGGTGTAGGGTTATTTTATTTATTTAACTTTATTATAAAAATTGTAACAGCAGGACTTAAGGCCCAAGGCCTTTTCTACCGGTCTATGCTTCTAAGATACCATCTCTAGTATTTACACTTTCATATCAAGTCGATTTTACTCCATAAAACGAACGATAACCATTTTATCCTCTGTCAAGTTGACACAGATTATAAAGCAAGTTCACATGGCCGCAGATTTAGGGTACAGACCATATTTAACTCGCGAGATCCGAGATAGAGCGAGCGTGTTCTTTATAACGATTTAATTCAACAAAACACACAGAGGTTGCCTTTGATATGCCGACTTGCATGCTTGTATAGTCGCCAACATTTGGAACTATTTGGGAATGAGCAAAATAGGCGTATGTCCAAAAGTGGGTGATTAGAAGCTGACAATAAGGTAAATATTTTTATAGAGTTTTTTTGTTTTTATAACGATTTAATTCAACAAAACACAGGGAGGGTATCTTTGATATGCCGACTTGCATGCTTGTATAGTCGCCAACATTTGGAACTATTTGGTAATGAGCAAAATAGGCGTATGTCCAAAAGTGGGTGATTAGAAGCTGACAATAAGGTAAATATTTTTATAGAGTTTTTTTGTTTTTATAACGATTTAATTCAACAAAACACAGGGAGGGTATCTTTGATATGCCGACTTGCATGCTTGTATAGTCGCCAACATTTGGAACTATTTGGTAATGAGCAAAATAGGCGTATGTCCAAAAGTGGGTGATTAGAAGCTGACAATAAGGTAAATATTTTTATAGAGTTTTTTTGTTTTTATAACGATTTAATTCAACAAAACACAGGGAGGGTATCTTTGATATGCCGACTTGCATGCTTGTATAGTCGCCAATATTCGGAATAATTTTGGGCAAGAGCAAAATAGGCTTATATTCAAAAGTGGGTGTTAAAAGCTGACAATGATGAGGTAAATATTTTTACGGATTTATTAATTTTTATAACAATGAATTAAAAAAAGAACACAGAGAGGTTGCCTTTGATATGCCGACTTGCATGCTTGTATACTCGCTATCATTTGGAATTATAATTTGGGAGGGAATGAGGAAATTAGGCTTATGTAGCTAACAAAACACAGAAAGTTTTCTTTGTATAGTCGCCAACATTTTGAGCTATTTGAGAATTAATAAAATAGTAATATTTTTCATATTGCGTTGATGTCCTTTACAGTGATTTTATTCAAGAAAACAGAGAAGTTGCTTTAACTTGCATGCTTGTATAGTCGCCAACTTTTGGAGACTTTTTGATAATAATCGACAAAACAGTCAATTTTTGTTATACTCATAGGAGTATAAGGTTCATCGAAATAAACTGACAGTTCAATTCATAAAACAACTTTCCCCAAGTAACATATAAGAAGGCACATTTTTCTAAATTTGCGAAATACAAAAAAAAAAAACAATTACTAACATGATCAATCGATCGTTTTTATATGAGAAGTATGTATGTACGCTGAGTTTTTGAGAAATATAATCAGAAATTTAGTCGAAGAAGTTACAAAAATTGCGCAATAAACAAAAAAAACATGCAAGCATTTTCATGGAGTTCGTACATGATCTTGCAACAGAAAAGTGTGGTTTTGCTCTGTTTTGAGTACAAGTTACGATGGCGTGATACGCGGCTAGCGAATTATTTATGGTTGTTTTATTGTGTCTTTGTTGGCAAATTACGAACGAATAGAATGTAAAGCTTCCTAAAGTTTCCAAGTTGCAGTACAGGTATTATAGCCAACAGTGGCTTCATAAAAGCTGACCACGATGTTGGTCATATAGTATATTTACATGAGGTTTCTTTTTAATTATTATTTGAGAAGAAAGTAAACGAAAGCGAAAACTGTTAAATAACATGAGCTTTGTTTTAGTTTAGTAGGTAAGTAGTAACGAGTAGGTACTCTAATATTTGGCTTGGAGGCTCATAATGTGACTATTCAATGCCTGCATTATATGTCGTTGCAAACTAGCAAGGTTTTTGTCTAAAAACGAAATAAACGGATTTTATATTCATTTATTACCTCTGATGCAGAAAGTAAAATTGGCAGCTTTGGTCAATAATTTTTCAAAACTAAAACCGACTTCAACCCCAAACTACACGATTTTGATAGTATTAGTAGTAACAAGTATAACCTTTCAAACAAAAAAAATATTCACATCTGTCTAGGAGTCTTCGAATAATCGTTCAACATACATAAGAAAAAGATTCCGACGAATTGATACCCTCCTCCTTTTTGGACGTCGGTAAAAAAAATGGATAATGCTTTCCTCATTACTTTTATGGAATTCTTGTAATAGGTACATAAGCTGATGCAGAAAAGTACAATAAAACCATTCATTCCACCCCGCGTACAAATTTTTATTAAGGCGCTAAGTCTCCGTATAATTTTCTCATTACCACCACCGCCTTAACTCTCTTCGCTATTATGACTGTCATTTGTACACCATCAACGCTTAATTAACTTAGCAGCTAGGTACCTACTGCTGACGGTTTTATTAGGAAGTAAGATTAAAGTATAAAACTTAATTTATTAAAGAATAAAAAAAATATTTAATTTATACTATAACCTATGACTAGATTTCGGCTATATATATGTCCTTTTGGACTGAAGTTTTACAGTTATAGCACAAATGAATTGTTAGGTTTTTTAGCTTTTTAAATTCTGATACCTTGATAAATTTCAGTACCTACATTGTTATACCACTTAGTCAGACACTTGCCTAAAATGTTCAATCTATTGTGAGTACGTAGTAACCAATTGAAAAAGTAAACGTTTAGCAAAATTATTTTTCTCTCTATGTAACTTCCCTTTCCCTTCTCGAGGTGATTAGAGTTCCACTTCTGGTCAAATTTAATAACCCGCCCTAAGACTGGCCTCTTAACGAACCACACCACGATCGATTTGATACCAACTTCTCTTTAGTCCCCAGTTATACCGAAAAGAATAGAAAACTGTCGGTGAGTCCGCTCGTGGTCAAATTTAATAACCCCCACCCTAAGACTGGCCTCTTAACGAAACACGATCGATTTGACACCGACTTTTCTATTTAGTCCTTATTTATACCGAATAAAAAAAAACTTTCTACGAAACCCAGTCGAGACCAACCCGAATACTTGCTTTTTTAACTTTTCAAAATACTTTAGATTTTTACGTAATCTGGATATGCTACTTAGAAATTTTGATTTTTGGACTAGGAAAGAAAATCGGCCATGAGAAGAAAGAAGAATATAAGGTAATTGTTGTCACTGATTGGCGAAATTTACACCTTCAATAGATCGGTCATAAAACAACATACGATATTGATCATTAGCAAAGTGACACATAACGTATGCCTTTAAGTATGACGGCGCCCTAGGCTTTGTCTACTCCGTAAGAGATACAGATGTGATAATATGTATGTATTAATTTATATAACTTTACTGAATGGCTCTACCTCGACCTATCTGATACCTTCATCTAGTTGAAACTATTTATAACATAAAAGTTAATCAGTCGTTTTTACAAAATTGATATCTTATATCTTTACCATATTTCTAATATATTTTTGTTTCATTAAGTACATTACACATCGGTGTAAATTCAGCCCCCTGCGCTGGCCGCATTAGAGATAGAAAAAGCAATAATTTGCTCGTATTTGTCCATATCGACAGCGGGCAATGCTAACATTTGCCGGGGTTGTTTTCACAAGGCGAAATTAAATAAAACTCACCACTAATATTGAGGGGTGGCTCGAGGTGTTACATTTATTGCTCTCCTTTTAAAAATTGCTTTGTGGATATTTAATTCTCAATAATAACGTCCTTTTGTTTAAAGACTGAGATCATATTTTGGATTAGATGACGCGATCAAAGAAAACGCTGTATGCACGCTGCTTTAGATCGGTTTCATGGGAAAACTTTCGGAAAGGCCTATGGCCTATGTGGACGTTATGCGGCTGAAATGATGATGATCAAAGAGCACAAAATTATTTCGCTACGGTAAAGTTGAACATGCACGCAGATGTCATTTTTTAAATAGCTATTAATAATCCTAATTATAAGAACTTTACAGCAAATAGAATGTCGACGGCGTATTTATGAGAAATTTGACTCAGATTCATACAAATGAATCAGCGTCTCGACAGTCAAGAATCAAATCAAAATGTTGCTCTGAGCTGAGCTCAATCTATTTTTGAAAAACGCCCTATCTATATTAAATATCTGCCTATAATCCATTTGTTTAGGTATTTTTAAGAATGTAAACAATCTTTACATGTCTTTTCATTGAAATATACACTTCATAAATCAATACCTTTGCAAATTACCAATAAAATTATGTAATTTACAATTTATAAAATAAAAATAAATAATTTGTAATTTGCGAAGGTATTGATACAAAAAGTGTTTATTTAAATAAAAAGACATGTCAAGATTGTTTACATTCTTATAAATACCTAAACACATGGACTATAGTAGTTTCGAAGATTAGCGTGAAGGTGAACATACATACAGAAAGACATTTTTTTTCTTTCTTTTGTGTTGAGTAACTTTTTTTTTATCGCCCATACAAATTTTTTCGTAAATTTACTAAATATACAAGGTACCTAACCTTAGAAATAAAGTCTGCTAAATATATTAATAGTTTCTGCTCAAGACATAGAGCAGAAACCATCTAAATATGGTGGTCAAAATACGTTTAAGCAAACTTGAATTGGCACTGAATATATAAATAATTCTTCATAATTAATTAGAAAAGTAAGATAAGAGTAATAAGTGGTGGTAATTACGAATTGTGAGCCTTTGTTTAATAGTCTCAGTGGGTACACTTTTAATGTCTTCCCCTGGCTTTTTCTCAAACGATCACTCTCAGTAGATCCATTGATCAGATTTATTATGGATGGCATCATCGATGAAATATTACTAAGTAGTAATATTTCATCGATGATGGCGTATAATTTTTCAAAACTTAAAACTGAGTTCAACGTCAAACTTACAACCGTTTTTCAATAATTTTCTATGAAACCTGACAAGTTTCAAGGTTAAAAGATTTTATCAAATCGGTCGAGGCGTCTTCGAATAATCGGATTACTATAAAAAAAAAAACATAAAAAAAGATCGTGACGAATTGATAACTTTCTCCTTTTTGGAAGCTGGTTAAAAATGGCGAATTTTTTTTCATTTTCAATTCCTATTTAATCATTCGTGGATAACCATCGTTCACAAAGGACAGTACCTCTTCATTACCAATGCTAGGTCAGATGCCCCAGGGGTTCCAATCAACACCATCTTGTATTATTTTTGAGGGGAAAAGTTTTTTTTTGTTTAGAGGGACGACTCTGACCGGACAAGGAAATAGAGTAGATGCGACATGCAACTTCTTACTCGTATTATTTATCAATACATAGTTAAAATAAACAAATAAAAAGAATGCCTTCATTGTACCTTTTCCATGGTTTTATTTTGCTTCTGTAACAGTGTTAGTCTAAAGTGTTATTATTAAGTTATTAAATCTTGTTTTTATTTTTTTATTTTAAATAAAAAATAAGAAAATATAGAATAAAACAGTAAAAATCGCGTGTTTGTACATTTAGTAAATTTATGAAAAAAAAAAACAGTGTGGACTTAAAAAAAGTTACTGAAAACAAGCTTGAAATATATCATCATCGTCCTTCTTAAATAAAAAAAAAACCAATCGGATTCCACTAAAGCGAGAAATACCAAAAAATCACGGTAGCGAATAGTAATGAATTGTAACTGGGCAATTACACGGCCGGACAACCCTTGAGCGGCGCGCGGGGTCCGACAGACCGGATCGATACGAAATAAAAATAGCTGCAAAATCCGGGAAACGATCCGCATTCGGGACACGTAGTGTCAATATAGAACTGGCGATGATTGGGATGCACCGGGAAGGGACGCACAAAAATGGCGCTTGGGCGACTATAGATTGAAAATAAATGCTGTAATGCGACTAACTTTTATTGTGGTTTGTATATAATACGTACATAGTACTACTAGCGAACTCTACAACACACGGACCCATTACATGTATGAAAACCTTTCAGAACACATGCTCAATAACATATTATTAATGAAAAGCGCATCACATTTTATAAATACTTATTTTTAGCAGACACACCAACATATAAAAGCAACTTAACAAAAAATCAAAAGAAGGACTTTTACAAAAATTGTATACAAGGGCACAAAATAAGTAATAGTACTCATGTATAGTAAGTAGTCTTCCTCAGAAAAGAAATTCAAAGAAATATCTACTTAACTTACTGAATTTTTCGGGGTCCAGTGCTGCCCACATTTGAAATAAATCATTTGAAAGGTAATGTTGTCTCGATCAGACCCTAGATAAACCTTTAAACTATTTTATGAACTACTGTTTACAGTTTAAAGAGAGAACGTAAAGCTTTTCTACGCACATTAGAAAAACGGCCACTTTTGGCTAATGTGCGTAGAAAAGATTAATACACTTCAGCACTGGACCCCGAAATTTTGCTCGTGTCAGATCTCCTCACCGCTTCGTTTAGATACTTAGACATCCATTGCAAGCCAATTTCATTTTATCCTTACTATTCTGGACAAACGATTCATGTAACTGAATTTTCCCCTCCGGAGTGGTCGCCGCGCGCATAGTAAAAAGAAGATATATTTTCGATACCTAAACAGTGACATAGGCCTGACAAGGATAAATATATTAACGATATTGATAAGTGTTTTAATTAGAGTCTAGCCGAAAACCAGTCGATATCTTTCAGGTCAATTTTAGATTTCGACTACTATTTGTAACATTACACAAAAACATGTTGACTTGCAAGGACTATAGATTCATGGACAGAATGTAGTATTAATACCTAGATAAATAAGTATAATATAAATCAAACTAAACAGTAAGACGTTTCATCTTATCACTTATACGCTCCTAATCCAAATCCACCCCTTCATTAACCGAACTCCTTACCTTAGAAAACTCCGGATCTCGGAATTCCGGCGACTCAATAAGCTAACCCTTCCGTTAATCCGGGGTATAATGAACCCAGCAGGATCGTATTAAATGCTTACGTTGTCGCCCCGTACGTGGGAATACTACCGTGCTAGTTTTGTGCCAAAATATTTGGACACAAAAGTGATTTTTCGATTGAGTCCAAGAAAATCTAGGTATTCATGCTCGTATAATTGTTTGTTTTCTCTGTAACTGACGTCTTTCTTTCTTTTTTTATACTCTTTAATTCTTATTTTTAGAGTAGATAATAACAGGTATATTTTTAACTATTTTCTAATTAAATATTTGTTTTTACATAAAATATTGTTTATTTGGTATATAAAAAATACGTTATAATATCAGTTATATTATGATACTTAATGGTTAAAAAAAAACAAATAACAATAACCATCTTCACTATAGCACGTTGCCTACCTGACATATTCCATTTATTTATTGTGATTTGTCTATTTCGTTGCTGGTTACTAATAAATAACTAAATAAATAGTAAATGTATAACTATTGCCTATATTATTTTTCCCGCAAAAAATGGTAAACAAAAGCAAATAACCATCTTCACTAGCACGTCGCCTACCCGTGTCGCAGTGCCCGACATATTCCCTTTATTTATTGTTATTTTTCTATTTCGTCGGCAGATGTGCGTCCATGATTTACGGGAGCTAGTATTGCGCACGTGAATTATAACGCTAGTTTACTGGTCAAGGGAATGTTATTTTCTAGGTTATAGGTTCTTGTCGTAAATTTAGCTAACTCTTAGGCAACTGATATCTTTTATTCACTTATTTACTCTTAAAGGTTAACAACTAACTTAGAAGACCGCGCCTTATAGCGACAAAATATTTGCTCGGACATAATAGAGAAAAAAAAATCTGTGGCATCATTATTTTTGATGCAGGAACTCACCTAGTAAATTAATTTTCTACTTTTGATTGACCCTACTAATTCTCTTGTCGGCGCGTCGTCGACCAAATTACCTCTACCTTTACCTAATTTTGTAACTCATTCAATGAGATGTTTATTATTGTTAGCCGTACAGTACACAATTTTTTTCCACTATTGACCCAAAAATATTGGACCTAGAACAATCAACAAATTATCAGTACCTACTTTACGTTACGGACGTTATACAAGATATGTTGGCCACAAGTTTCACTATAACCTAAAATATGGCTTAACTCTATCAACTTACAAATAGCCGTTGAAACCCTTACGTAAGTTGAAATTACATGTTTTGCAATGTGGTTATTCTACATATCCATGAAAAATAAATTTAGCTTATGTTCAATTATTCATAAAGAAGATTTGATTTAAAATTGATCGTGAAATATTAACACCGATACCAGCACATGTCTGTCCGTCCCAAGTTCCGCCGCCCCACTGCCATAAATCAACCGTGCTGCCACCACGCGGCAATATGGGAACAAAACATGTGTTTACCCCGAAGTTAATTTGTCGAATTTATCTGCCTTGTCTTTGCAACGTATTGTGATATATTACACAGGTTCTATTTCGGCCTCGAATTTTCTCCCCAAATTCGTCTGAAGTCTAAGAAGTTGCAATTTTTTTTGCTGGTTTAACGTACACGTTATCAGAGTTTTTACGACCAATAACATTTTTTTAAATTTCTGTTAAAAAAAATGTGTGAATTTTCTTTAAATCATAAAAAGGCATTCCATTAAAAAACAAATACAAATTAAGAAATATGTGATATTTACGTTCATATTTAAATTACCTACCTTTTTTGTAATAAGTACGTTTTTACAAAATTTATTTGGTTTACAGTGGTATAAAAAACATTTGTACTGCAAATCAAAACGAATGATTGAGCAATGTCGCCAAATAGATTTGTAAATGCTAGAATTCCAACACTAATTTGACAGCAACAAATACATACATACATAATATATTTAGTCTGTGATTATTTAGCCTGGCACTGACAACCGACATGGTCTGTCATTCGATTAACCAGACAATTTGCACTCGAAATTAAGTTACTTACCATTTATGTTACACGTAGTTAACGCAATCTACATCCAATTCGTCATACACTGCATGCTAGCCAGAGCTTTACGTTTAATTTTCGGACCCAAAAAGGCGATGTATGTTTTTCGAGTTTAAGTAAGCGAAGTCCCATTCGTTTTTAAATATAAAAAGGTTTTTAAATGTCACTAAAAAAAGTGTGCATGGTAAATTGGAGATCACGATTAAAGTATTTAAAGTTATTTAGCTCTAATAGGTATTTTATTTGAAGTGACACCCGCTGTGTCAAAGTTAAAAAGGTAGACTTTTAAGTGATTCAACTTTAGAACTTGTTAACAAGATGTGTTAGCATTAAATGATTAAATCATAGCCTCATAAAGTTCACGAAATATTGTTAAATAATGCACAAAATATTGTAAGTTTTAGATGAATGAGTCAAAAGTGAGGAATTTCTTCGGTTAAATCATAATAAAACAAACTAAAATTAGTTGCAATGTAAAAATCAATGGCATTCGTCTACACTCCATGCATGGTATGCAATGTGCATTCTTCCCTAAAGATGACAGCGGTATAGCCCTGGCTCTTAAATATCAGTAAGATTTGTCTATAAAGTAACGAACTCGTCAATAATTCGTCAAGTCACATACACCGTCACACCAACACAAAAGTTTACATAAAGACGGCACTGTTACCAATTAAAAGACGTAACCAAAACGAACCCCATTTGAATAAACCAACCAAGTCACGTAGAGCAAATAAGCAGTCACTAACAAGCGGTATATCGCTTGCACTGATTGTTAATTGATTAGATTAAAAATTTTGGCCCAATTCGCCGCGTATTGTTACACTGGGGGACGCCCTTCTCGCATTAATTAGTATTTTTAATAGCCACGGTGTCTTTTACAATTTTGCCGTTGACAGACTGTAGTAATCTCGTTATTTTTGGGGACTTGATTTTGAAACAGTCTTTTGTTTACTTTTTCAATACACTCAAACAAGTATACATTTTAAACTCCCTGGCAAATCCTATCTGTGATAATCCAGTTTTGTGTTGAAATTTTTAAGTTATGTGTTGTATAATGAGGTGAGTAACACACATACACAGCAACATGATCTGATTTTGATATCCTTTGTATTCGTGAATTTTATATAAAAAATATTTAATTAAATCAAAAACCAGTCCATGCATTTAAGGGTTTAGACATAGAATTTTAATGTTCAGGTTAGGTTATCGATATTTCCAATTTCGAAATCAAAACATTGTAAATTATCGATAAGCACTGATTTCAAATACAATAGCGACAATATCGGGGACATATCGAAGAATATTTACTAGAATTCCCTTCAATTCTTTATTGCTTACGTGAGTGTATTCGAAACTTGAGAATTTAGCCCCCAAAGTATTTTGTGAGACAATTTTGAAACCCCAAATGCTCATGTTTTATTGTCTCGAATATTTTTATTTGAATACAAAAGTAGGAAGGTTTGAAAATTGAGTTAAAATGACAGTGGCGTATGTAGTGATTCGCCCTGTGGTCGTATTAAGCGCATTAGGGGCCAAAATTGGATTTGTCAGGGGTGTTTTATTGGTACACTTGTTACGTATTTTGGAGCAGTGTGCGTTAAAAAAGCGCTTTGTCAAGATTCCTTCAGTGGAATGAGTTATGGGCTGATTAGAAGAGAATTTTTATTTTTATTTAAAATAACACAAAATGAATTTTATTTGTTGTAGTATTTTTCCAGTTATGTGGTATTGATTTTACATTAATCATATTTTGTACTTGTAAGTCAAGTTTTCGTTATTAGTAAACATCCAACTTTTAAGCCAAAAACAAAAAATAAGAAAGGTATATATTATATACTAGCTGATGCCCGCGACTTCGTTTGCGTGGACTTTATCACTTGGCGTATCCGGCGTATCCAGCGTATTAATATAAATATGAACTAAATTAGAATATCATCGATTTTTTGTATACACATGTTTATCCAAATAAATTTAACTGATTCTACATCAGGTATTCCAGATCTTCGATTTTTATACCTCGATAAATAATGCTCACCAGCCTGAACCACTTTTGCTAAGGCGTCATTTTTTTTTTAATACTTATAGTTTAGCTAGACTATTATGGTTCTTCATCAAGTGTTCCATTTTCCAAAATCGATTATATCCTATATGTTGACCAAGCTTAACAGCTACATAACAAAAAAGTTTCATTCGAATCCGTCTAGTATTATAAGCGTGTACAATACAGACAGACATTTTTTTTAATTCTTACTCTATTATTACTATGTCTCCATCGCATATTTTTATAGGAAAAATCTTCAATGTTCAGACTAATTTCTTTCACTTTTTTTCATATGTATTGATGATAAAGCATCAGAAAATCCACCAAGTCTTAAAAGAAGTTACGCAACATAAAGTTCACACTCGCCCAGTGGTACGGAATAATTTTCTGGTGGACAAAAAACGTGACACTTCTAAGTAAATCACGCACATTGTTTACCGAAGCGTGCACGCAAATAAATGCACCTTGGGGACGCTGATTCTCGGCAATACTTCAAATAATATTGCCTATTTGATGCCAAAAAATATACGTTTGTTTTACACACATGCGCCTCTTTATTATGGAAATCTTCAGTCTTTTGTTTGCCAATTTAAATGACTTGATTGTAAGTGTTTGTGTGTGTGTTTTACACGAACATATTCTCGTTTTTCTGATTTTGCATTATTTCGTATATACTTAGTCCATAGTGAGTGATGCACTTCATGATACTTTGTTGAATGCTTCATGATTGATTTTTTTTTGTTATTATAATCGCAAATTTCTGAGCTATGATAAAAACAGCAGTTTTATGTTAACCCGGCATCGTTTTTTTTTGTTTTTTAGGGTTTCGTACAAGAAATGAAAAAAAAACAAACCTTTATAGGATCACTCGTGCGTCTATCTGTCCGTCCGTCTGTCACAGCCAATTTGCTCCGAATCTTATCGAGGGACAAATTAGGAAATAAAAAAAGAACAGAGCTCATTATGAGGATCTCAAATATATTTTTGTTATTATTTTAAATAAACAGTCTTGATTTTATTCAGAAAGAAGACGAAAATTGACCATCCCCCCTCCCCCGGATCTCCGAAACATATGAGCCAAAAATTTTGACAACAATGCAAAATATAATTCATTGCTTGTTCGAGAATTCAATCAATTGAAAAAAAAATGTGGTAAGCTCAATATTATACGTTCCTTACGAAAAATTTTTGGCATTGTACGGAACCCTCTTCACATGAGTTCAACTAGCACTTGCCCGGTTATTTTTTTATATACGGACAAAAACACACAGATTGAGCTAGCCTCAAAGTAAGTTCAAGACTTGTGTTATGGGATAATAACTCAACGATACTATATTTTAAAACAAATACTTAAATAGATAGACATCCAAGACCCAGGTCAATCTGAAAAAGATCATTTTTAATCTTGACTTGACTGGGTTCAAACCCGGGACCTCCGGTGAGATAGCCTGGCATGATGACCACTAGGCCACAGAAGTCGTCAGATTCTGATCAGATTGGTTTTGAACTTTATGTCAGAGACATAAGATTTAATTTAATGTGGGAGCTATGTCACTACGGTTAAAGGGCTTAGTGGCTTAGTATTTAACAGACATCATCATCTTGTCTACAATAACTTATACTTCTATAATTTATTTGGAAGTTCGTAAAAAAGAAAGTTTAGTTTAGTATAGCACCCTTCAGCTAAATTAAAATACACAGTGAACTACAAAAATCATTTAGCATTGACGTTTCAAACTAATTAATCATTGACGTAGGTATGTACCAATACCAGCACATTTGCATTTTGTTATCAAAATTACTCGTAACATGACTGACTGACATCTTTATTGTGCAAGAAACTGTATACCTGAATAAATTTATTTGCGACATTAACAAAAATAGGTTGAAATTATTAGAGGAGCGAAGATCTTTGAGATGGGTATCACCCTGAAATTGAAAATTACACTTGAGGTAAGCAGGAGTAGCGGGTTCAAAAAGAATCGAAAAGAGAGTTGTAAGTATGTGCAAGTTACGCCGTTGACGAATACTATTTCATTGTTTGCATGTTTTTTACTTATGATCTTATGATATTTAATGAGTAGAATTTATTTATTAAGAATAATTTAATATTACAGAAATAATACTTTAAACTTAAACTCACTAAAATTAGTCTATTTTATACTTTGAGGAAGCCGGTCGTCATGATTATTATTTTACAATACCTACAACTTTTAAAATGATAAACGTGTCTTTATATATAGTCTCCACTGCAGGAGCACGACCCTCTCTGTACTATCAGAGCAGCTAGAGGATTTGGCCAGACGGGTTGGAGAGGTCTCATTGATGTTTATAAACTTTGTTTATCTTGTATTCCCTAAGTCGCCTTCTACGACATCCACGGGAAGACTTGGAGTGCTCCTATTCTATTCTGCCGGAAACCACGTGGCATTTTACAGACTTATAAGGTAATGTTAAATAACTTATGTATACATCGAGCCAAATTTGCGTTTGATAACTCTCTTTCAATGACTAGTTACGTAAATACTACAATTGTCTGTCTGCTGTGAGAGGGCGTCGTAACGCAGTTAACAGACAATGCCTTGACGAAGGAAAATCTGATTTGTCGACCCTCCGTTATTTTAAACCTAGCACCATTTTGCATAACTCTACAGGGGTAGTAACTCGGTTTGGAGAATTTAGTTTGGCTATGGTTAATAATGACAATATGCTTGATTGGCGGTTAAAATTCAATCAATTGAGACACAACAATTTGGAAGAGAATAACAATATTGTATTTCAAAATAGGAAGTCGGGGCCCTGTGCTGCGCCCCATTTGAAATAAATTCTTTGAAAGAAAACGGAGATATCATTTAAAATTTTGGTGTCATCATGCTATAGATAACCCTTCAAACTTGTTTATGAACTACTGTTTACAGTTTAAAGTTAGAACGTGAAGCTTTTATTCGCACATTTGCCAAAAGTGGCCGTTTTAGTAAATGTTCAAAGAAAGCTTCACCTTCTCATTTTAAACTGTAAACAGTAGCTCATAAAATAGTTTGAAAGGTTATCAAGAGCATGGTGAAACCAAAATTTTAAATGATATTTGCGTTTTCTTTTAAATAATTTATTTCAAATGGGGGCAGCACTGGACCCCGAAAAGTTCATGTATTAAGAACAGTGGTTAAAATTAAATCAGTTAAACAGATAGGGAAAATGACGTGATAGTGAGTATACCTACGATACGGTTTCAAAGATATATTCTTCCACGTAAGCTTCAGTTGATGATGAGTGGAATTAGCGACCACTTCTGCACTATTATGTGAGCCACATGCCTGTACTTAGTTTTCAACATGATCATTTCAGCCGCGTGATGTCCACTGCTGTGTGATCTGCTCGACAGCAGTGGACATCACGCGGCATTTTGAAAATCGTTCTAAGAGGACTACGAGTAAGTATGGTATGTCCATACTTACTCGGAGTCCTACAATTTTATTGGACTTTAACTGTCAGACTACAAATTCATCGGAGTCTAGACATTTCAATACTTCATGGCTTGAGAAAGGAATAGCAAATAAACATTCTCTAATATGAATATATCATGAAAGATTTTACCACCGCGTCGGAAAGGCTGTATCATCATTCATCACAGAGAAGAGGCGGCCAGAAACTCTGTGGTAGCTCCTTTAAAAATATTCCACAATTATTACATAATTGGCATAAAAACATAATCTTAGAATTAAATATGTCAAGAGTAATTTAAATAACAAGAATTACAAGAATATTAATAATTCAGTACTCACAGTTCCACGAATCTAACACCTCCACCTCCTCCAAAATGGCTTTTTTCAAATTGTCCTGGGTCTTGGGTGTTTATCTATATATATATTTGTTATAAAATACAGTATCGTTGAGTTAGTATCCCATAACACAAGTCTCGAACTTACTTTTGGACTAGCGCAATCTGTGTTATTTGTCCCTGTATATTTATTTGTTTTATTTATTTATAACAACTAAACTAAGCATGCTCTAGAAACTATGATACAAATGAAAAAGTCAGTGATAACCAACCTTTCAAGGCCTTACTTGTCGGTGGGGGGTCTCTGCTCCACGGGGGGTCGCCGTGGCCCGAGAAGTCCCGTAACTTGAGGTAGCTAATGGTCAGCCTTATGATCGAAGCCTTGTCCAGCTGGCTGGTGATGGCCGCTGGGAGAGGAAGCATCTTCGCTAGCTCGTAGAATTCGTAGTTCTCCTTCCCCCGTCTGGAACGCGCTGCGTCCCGACTTTTTTCTTTTCGGAGTTCGAGGATGCTGCAAAAGAAGGTTGAGGTTAGATTTTGATGTCTTTGATATCTTCGAATTAGGTTATATTACTTAGGTTGGATACCTTAAGTTAAACATTGTGATTAAAATTCGCGTAAGTATCTAAATATTTGAAGTTTCGATTGATTTTGAATTTAGGTCTACCAACGTAAAGATTGTAGGTGTTTTCGTTAGACAATGATAACGTTATTTTTGTTCCTCGATATAGGTAGATATCAATCGTTTATTTAACGACTTACGTCACATTACACAAAATATTAAACCAAGTTCATAAAAACAAATATATATTTTTATAATTGACTTTATTAATAAAATATTTACGAGCCTCAATATCCTGAAAATTTTCTCTTATCCCACGCCAGCGATCCGTCATAACCGAGACTACATAAATCTACATATTTTCAATAAAACCTCTCATATTTTTACACAATATGGAAATTGGGAAAAATTCCCATAATTTCGGTGGGAGTCCCGCTGGCCACGCCCCCCACGCCCCGGGGGCGGGGCTGCTAATGAGAGCCACTGTTTTATTGTGCCATTTACATTTCAAACATGGAACATTTACATTTTCGAGGTGAGATGCCTGTCTGTTTCCTGCCAGCGTTAAATTTATTCGTTTTTAGATGTTCAATTTGATACTGGCCACTGACAAATTAAATTTGTAGATGTTCGTTGTTTTAATCTGTAGATCAATTTGAAACGTAAATTAAGATTTGTAGATCATCTTAAGACTAAAGACTTAATATCTATAATGTTAGTTATACAATATAATGGAAGTTAATGTAAATTCAAACGGATTCGAGGAATAAAATACTTTTAGACACATTTTCTTTAAATAGTAGTAGTAACATTTAATTATGTGAGATGAAAAATGTTCTTTATTTTTTCCATATGAACACATAGTAGGTAAAGTGAAACTTAGAAAATTGATCCAGCCCAGGTAGATCCTCTACATAAACATCCAAAAAATTTTCACATATCTATACGTACCTAATTGACATAACTAGATACGGACAAAAACACCCAAATTGGGCAAGACCCAAAAGGGCAAATAAACTACTAATACCTAATGAAACAGCGAAAACGTCAATTTACGGGCAGTGGTGCTAAACCTTTCCTGCACAGTAAGCGAACCGATGATGGCCGACTTTACGACCGCGTGCGATTACCGTCTCCGAAGGTTTATTGGCACCTGAGTAAGGCTATTTTGAAGTGGCATCTTTATTCTTTTGTTTATACGTGTTGACAGACATGAGTTTGATGGCTTTCTTGGGTTTAGGGTGCTGACCTTCGAATTTTGATGCTCTTTGGCCGTTAGTTGCACGCCTCGAAGATTGAGAGAGTTTCTATTATTTTAAAATATTAGGCTTTATTGTAACGATTGATAAAAATTATTTATTTGTCTTTGGATATTTGTACCACTTCATAAGTGTCAGTTTTTTCTTTCGATTTCATAATAGGTGGTTGTTGACGTCAGATCATTTAGTCAAAAACTTACATTAGTATACTTTTCCTAGGCCATAGATATAATTATATTATTTTTAACATTGAATGAAAAAGCAAGTCCATCAAGTGTATCTCATTTAAAAAATACATTTGTTACGGGTACTTGTAATTTTATTGGGTTACCGTAAAATCTAAAATACGTTGCTTATCTAAATTTAAAAATCGGGTAGGTCCCTCTAAAGGAACTACTAAAACGTTATCAGAACATAACTACAGCGTTGGGACTAATAATTCTTAAAAATAAAGAAAACCCTTTCTAGATTAAACTAGCCGATAAAGGCTAAACAGTTAAAGTATAAAACGAGTAAACGATTGCCCTTGATTTAATGTTTTGAGGGGTAGCTTTGGTCAGTTGCGGCGTAATCGGGTAACATTGTTTAAAGTTTACACTGACCGAGGGTTGAACTCCCCTGCCTGTAACGATTTTTTGAAATATCGCTTTAGTTTGTTAGCACATTCCGGGACACTTACTACGACTATAGATGTAGTCAAAGTCTAAAATCATTTATTTATTTTTTGGATATTTGTATCACTTCTTACTTGTAAATGTTTTCTTTTGATTTTATAATACATGTAGGTAGTTGTTGACGTCAGATCATTTACTTAAAATTAAGTTTACTGCTGCCTCCTAAGCGCAAGTACAGAAGAAGCGGTAAAAAAACTTGAGAGGTGTCAAGGGACACCCGGATGGAACGAAGTAAAATATAAATATAAATAGGTCTAAATTACATACAAACTCTTTTCTGCGTTCTAAAATCAAGTTTTTATTATCTTCATAAATTTGAATGAACAAAAAGTGTCGTTACAACTTTTGGTCTTAATTTTTTCCGTCTAGCTCTCTTTCGCAACGCGCGATAAGGAACTTCGTTCCAACTATACAATTATATTGGCATAAAAATTAGATATGTGGCTTGAGAATACATTGTTATGTCATAATCATTAATTAAGAATTATGTCAAGATTGAAATTAATGTCAATTTGTAAATAACGTACATGTACCGATTGTACTAAATTATGACATTTGTGAGTTTGTTTGTTGAATGTTTGTAGTTATTTATAGAGATGATTTTCTTAATAACTAAATATCCTATGAACAAAAATTTACGATAATAATGTCAACCCTCATAGAATAAAAGAAGCTCAATAATAGCTATTTAGCCCATGGTGTTAATTTGACCGGTCCCCTCCTAATAACTACACTGACTGCTAATATCCTACGTCAATTACCGTATGATATATGGTTAAGTTGGATTACGGCGAACGTGAGCTATTGCTCTAATATTGCTTATCCATAGACAATATAGACCATTTTCTTGTCAACGTCAGATAATTACTTCGTTACAAAACAGTTACAAAGTCAAATAAGTGCCTTTCTTAGAATATAAAAAAAAATATCAATAGTTTATGTCAGTTTTTTTTTCGTATATTTTTAACTAATTAATAGTTTAATTAAGTGCTAGGAAACAAGTCAACGTTGATTATTCTAATGAAATTAATTCTCTTTTTTTCATAGTTCTAGTGTAAAATAAACTATTAGAAGTAAATTAAAAAGCAAAGTAAGTATACAAAGCATTACTATAATCAAGTCAGGGGAGCGAAACCTTAGAATTCCAAAAGGAAAAACAAAAATATTGTTATCGCACGTTCGATTTTTACGGAAATGGAACTGAGATTCCGTTTTCCACTCGAGTCTCACTCAGGAGCCGAATCTAATGGTTTTTATGACGCATTCCGGACTTTTACAACTAAATGGGTAAGTAGTCCCCTTCTGTAGCTAAGGATATCTACTCTAGCTCTTTCAGACCGCTCGTTCTTGGACGTGTCGTTGCGCTCTTGTTTTCGAAGTGCATTGTTATGTTACTCACTAAGTAGTTACTATTTAGAAACGGATAATAAATTGTACTTATTCACTCACATGAATATAACGATAATTTTATAGCACAAAACTAAAAATGCTCATTGTGCAACTAATATTAAGACTCAAAAAATCATTTCACAGTCTGATTGTTACTGATGAACAATAATTAAAAAACCGTCGTAAAAAAAATGAATTTACTCCTGTATCTTGTTTTTAAATCTATGTTAATAACTATGATCCTCATATTTTAATGTATTAAAGTTGAATTTTTTTAAATTAATTTTCGTGAATAAAATAGGCATAGTATTAATATAAATTTATCGTAGATAAATCTATTTAGCTTATACATCTCTATTTGTAGTACTATTTTTTTTTTTATACTGAATATCCAGACGGTCGTCTCCAATGTTTTTGTTCTGTCCATTTTTTATGACGGACCTCCCTTCATCTTAGAAGTGGCTGTCTTTAAGTGTGCACGTACGTGTCCCGACGCCCCGTACACCTGGGAATCGAACCCGCAATACGCTACTAACGCTTTGACCCCTCTACAACTGCCATCTTAAATTCAACCCAAAAGTCTACACATCAAACACTACAATTGTACAAAAAGTTGAACGGCACTGGTCAGTAATGATTGGTGTCTATTAGTTACAAAAAGTAGTAGGTTTGGATAGCCGTCAAACAAAATCCGACCGTAAAACTAGAGAGTTAAGATTAATTTCCGTTTGTAGGATGAATGTTAAAAGAATTTTTCTTGCAAATTGAAATAGGACAGAGGAAAAAAAGTTCAGAATCGAACTCTGGAATAGTCGTAAAGGCGTCCAGCTCGCTTGCGTCGCAATAGTTACGGTTAATGTGTGCGGACAAATTGAGTTGCGCCCGGTAGGAAAATTAGCTCTCCCAGAGGGCCCTGTGTGCGTCACTATGACAGGAATTTCATTTCTGCGCGATTGTGTTACGTGTTGAAAAGTTGACAGTTTTATATTGCATTATGAGCACCGCTTTGTTGTTTTGTTTGTAAAACTTGGTTTGTTTTTGAAAAGAAAAAAAAATGTGACTTTAAAATTAAAAGTTGATGTCTGTTTGTACCTATCGAATTGATTACAATTAATCGATAAAATTTTTATTTGAGCTCTAAATACCATAAAAAATGTTTGCCACACCTGATTTTTTTAAGAGAGTAAAGATCGCTCATCCTGGCTAACATTACGATGGTGAAGTTGGCGTTTGTAACATTTCCTCATGTCTTGTTAAGCATAAATCAAGCATAGTTCAAAACCGCATCAATAGGTAATACAAATAAAGGAAGCAATACAGATTACAGTTCAATACAGGTAGCAAAAGATCCATTCGACCTCTTTAATATAACTGTCTGCGCTGTAGCTGTAGGGTTTGACACCTTGACGATTAACCCCTCAAATGATAGCGCAATAATCCGCGGTCGTTTAGGCCTGGGAATTTTGGAGCATTTACGCCTCAATGGCGTTATGTCTAAACATCTTTTATTATTGTGGACTAATGCATTGATTTTCAATGTGACGATTAGAGGTGAGGTGTTGGGTATTATTAAAAGGTGAGATGAAATACGGTTGATGGATAGGGCAAATAAAGTTTAAAAAATAGTTTAGATATTTGAATTGGAAAAATATTATACTTAGATAAAATATAAATGTTACTTTATTTAATTAATTTATTATTGTCAATGCTACTCAGGTTTTAATTAGGAAACAAAAATAAAAAATTGTTTAACAAAAAATCTACATTTGTGTAACCAATAATTTGATCGATAATTTTGGTCGATATACATTTTATACATATGTACTCGTAGTATATTATTAACTACCCAAAAATAGTAAGTACTGTATTGTTATAAAAATCTCACGTAAAATAAAACCCGTCATAATAAACGTCTTTAGGCCGTGACAAATATGACACATCATATTGTCACTAAAGTGGTCCTACCGACTGCGCCACTTCACTACACGGGATAAAATGCCACAACAATGCGTGCTTGATAATTTGGGCGGCAGTTTAGGGTTATGAGTGGTTATTATGTGGTTATGAAAGATGTAGCGGAGACGTTACAAGGTATTAAAATATAATGGGAACTTTTAAGTACTTGCGTTTGATGTATGAATTTTGGATTAAAATATTTAAAGATATCAATGATTTGTAAGAATAAAATTTTTGTGTGCTATTTATACTTCATAAATTGAAATTCAGTTCACGCTATCTAATCAAATTTTACTCAAAGGACAAGAGTAAAATAATAATTTAAAAAATGATATAGCACCTGATTTATATTAGTATCCGAAAATGTTTGTACTTAGAAAATAAACTATATTTATAATAATCATGCTTTACCACCGATCACTGTGGTTCTAAAGGAGATTCAATAGGGATGGAGACTAAAAAATTTTTTTGGTTCATTAAATAGATTTTTAAAAGTATGGATTAAGTACTTACGTATTATTTCTTTTCTTTGGTTGTAAATATTGATTGAAGATACTGCCTTTTTTAATTTCACGACGTCACGATCAGCTAGGCTTTTTCACCAATGGTGATATCAAAATGACGGAAAAATATACGTTCTTTATTCATGTATAATCTAGTTGAAGGACTAAATAAATAATTTACTTCTACCTAGTCCAGATCCTACTAAAATGTTCACTGAATTCAATGGATCATCTATGGACATGTACCGTCTTATTATAAAACACTAACTTTGTTTCTAGGTTTAAAGCATTATCCGGCAAATCATGTTAAGATCTAGTAATATCACACGGTCTCACCTGTCAATGTCCACTTTAGTTTCGGCGAATAATAGTTTAAACCTAGTAACAAAGTTAGTCTGGGTTTTTATAATAAGACGGATATAGTTTTTGTTTTTGTTCTCTAATTAGAGAAGTTTTGATGTCAACTAGATTAAAATTTACTTAAAAAGGCTCAAGTAAGTTTTAAGACCATCTATAAGGCTTAAACTATATCCGTCTTATAATAAAACCCGGACTAACTTTGTTACTAGGTTTGAACCATTATCCGACTAAATCAAGTTGAGATCTAGTAATATCACACTGTCTCACCTGTCAATGTCAACTTTATTTTGGGCGGATAATGGTTTGAACCAGTCTTTCCCAAAGTGGGCGATAACGCCCCCTTGTGGGCGCTGGAGGCTTTAAGGGGGGCGGTAACGGGCCCAGAATAAAGTTGGGGGGCGCTGATGTGATTTAAGCAATGAGTGATTTATAACTTCAGCTATTTCATATTTTAAAATTAACTGAAATTAAAATCCTCTTACTACACAACATCCGTTTATTAGTTTATATTTATATCCTTTTTTATTGTTCAAATATGAACTAAAAATGTAATTAATATTTATTATTTTAAATGCGTTCACAACGCTATTTATATCGTTAAAGGAATCAAACACTGAAAAAATTTCGTGTTTTAAAGTTTCGCAGGTGAGGTCCCCACTTCCGATACTCTTTATTATTGTAAAATTGTATTATTATTGCTATTTTTTTATTTAAAATTAACAATGTTGATTATTGTTATTTTTTATAAAAGATACTCTAATGTACTGGTGTATGTATTATTATTGCTCTCTCTTGTAAAAAAGTCTAGTTTAGAATATAGGTTGAATTAAACTACAGGCAAGACAAATATGTGATTCAGGTTTTTATGGTGAAAAAAAAGGGGGGCGCTACAAAATAATTGATTTTTTAAAGTGGGCGTTTGACAAAATAAGTTTGGGAACCTCTGGTTTAAAGCTAGTAACAAAGTTAGTCTGGGTTTTATAATTAGACAGACATAGTTTTTGGTTTTGTTCTCTATATATAAGAGACGTTTTGAAATCAACAGATTAAGATTTACTTGGAAAGGCTCAAGTAGGTTATAAGACCATCTATAAGGCTTAAAATAGATATCTTTAAATTAACATGCACTTGTAGGTTGCCTAGAGATAACCTTAAAGTCTTTTAAGTCAGACCCTATATCACTAAGTTCACGATCTAACGCCTGCAAATGGCCGGGAGTTACTTTTCTCAAAAGTTTTTCTCCCCTCGCTGGGGCGGCTAGTTTTCTTTAAAAGCGGATATCTGACCCAGGGTTAGTCAACCGGAGCGTCCCCGGGGCCCACGGTCACTTACGAGGTATTCAAATTGTTCGCACTTTTTCTTAGATCTCATAACGACTGATTAAGTTGACAGAGTACTATTGTGTTCGGTTTCGGAAGGTGTCAAATTAAATACGTGCGAGTAGGTAATCTGAACGAGCGAGCGAAGTCAGTACTTTTACAATCCGGCGTTTTTCTATGCACAGTCAAGTACCAAGATACCTGATTAGGCCCTCTACTTATATCTTCAATTTTCTCTTAAACTAAAAATAATATTAACACGAAATGTTTTATTCAAAAAGACTTAATTAAAATCGGTCTGAATATAAATTTTCATGTTAATATCATTTTTATAGTATGTCATTTATATACTATTTATAGTAGAGTCAAAACTATAGGTATATTTACTATAAAGCCTAGGCTTACCTATTTCTTATCAGAAACCCTAATAAATCATCAAATTTTAGCCAAGTGTACAGTAGATTAATTTGTGCATCCAATGCATAGTATTAGCATAGCAAACAACACCTACCATTAAATAAACGATGCAATGTCGCCATCTTAAGTCGACGAAGGCACAAATAAAAATTGTTACAGCAGAATAACTTAAATATCATTCGTACCTTACAATCAAAATTTGACTTTTATTTATTTCGTTAAATTGTTAATAAAATTTGAAGTAATTAAATATTAATTAAAATACGAGTCAATACGTAACACAAATTATCAAAGTAACTTTAAAAACATCTACCTATTGTATATAAGTTCATCATTGCCAAAAGCTACATAATTATCGTTAAAATTGGTGAGAAATCATTCATGTACTCCTAATGTTTTCATTTTAAATAGTTATGTGTGGGTACACAACATATACGCTAATGTACAACAACATTTATACTAATCAATTTTAAAAAGCTTTAGGTTAGATTTAGTCCTGTGTTAATTGATTTTGGATGTTATTTCAAATAGGACAAACTCGATAATAATTTGACAGTGAAAAATGCTCTGCTCTACGCTTCACTATATATGCTCCGCCACCCTAAAGCAGGGTTCGGAAACCGGTTATTTTTCAAACCGGTTTTGATCATTTTTCCTAAACTGGAATGGATTTTGGTTATGGTTCCGGTAACCGGTTAGTCAGATAACCGGTTTTCTCGCCGATTTTGTTCAAAATAATCGGTTATCGCTTTAGGGCCTAAAGCGATTATATTCTCAGATGGTCGCATCTCTACCATCTTTATTTGTGCCGAAGGATATTAACCAAATAAAAGAGGGGTGAAAGTTGACGTAGGAAATGAAATGTCATCGGCTTATTACGCTTAGGATTATTGATATTACTGTTTCGTATCATAGATTGGGATCCAGAGATATGTCTATGTTTCCTTGATTTGATTGCAAGGTTGATGAGTTTGTTAATAGATTAAACCTAATAATATCTTCAATGAATATCTAGTATTTCCTACATTCTTCTGTCAGATATGCCTACAAGAAGGTATAGTATAAGTACTGAAGCGCAAAATGAACAAATAAATATAAATGTATTTCATATAATACATTCCAAGTTTAAATGCAAGTCTAGACATCTCTTCATGATATTTCGTAAATATTCGAAAAATAAATATTTGCGAAGATAAAATTCTTTGTGGCCAGTTTGTAAATCGATCACAAAAAGAAGCTAGCACGAATAAAAATTCGATCAGATTTTTTTACCGTAGGTAAAGAAACACAAAGTTTCTTAGTGGATGGATGGATTAATGTATAGCAAGGTACAGTAATGAAAAAGAAACAGTTCTTTATTTGACTACCAGTACAGAGACGTGTGACTCTGCTTTTTGTACCAACGTTTTTGTATGTAGCTTTTTTATTTATAATTGGAAAATGTCAAAGGGTGACAAAAAGTCATTCGTGACACGATTGTGATGAGTTGGCGTGTCAAAGTTGGGGTCACGTTGGTCAGTGTCAAATAGTTTCCGTAAGAAATGTTATTGCGTGTCTACTGATTGTAGGTCGTTGATAGTTTTGATAGTAGGCTCTAGAACTTAGGTTTGTTTGGAAGTAAAAATAAGCGATTTTGTTTTTATAATTTATGGTTTGCTAAATAGTTTTAAAACGGCATACTTATTTTTATTTCATATCGACGCATCATTTTGTTTGAAGATTTTTATTATAAAAAGTTTCCAAGCTGATTTTTATATTGTCGCAGCAGGAACATTGACATCAAAAAGAAAAAAATGACAGTAGGTCATTCAAAAATCCGACGATATTGAAGTCCGAAGCGTCTTTGTCTATTTTTTCCGGCTTTGTTGTTAATCTGAACTAAAGTAACGCCGGAATCTACCATCTTATTTCTTGTTTATTTTTTTTTTATACAAACAGTTATATTAAAAAAAAGGCTAGTGTCTCCTTTTACACCTTTTGTACCTAACAAGTTTATTTTCCTCACAAATTGAAAAAAAAACGATATGCAAACGTTCACCCCCATAACTTTTAAACGTCTGAACCGATTTCCATCAAACATAGATAAGAACCATCTCGAACAAGTAACAAATAAAACCTCATCAAAATCGGCCTATTCGTTTTAGTGCTACGATGCTACAGCAGACATCCAGGCACGTCAAACTTATAACATCCCTCTTTAAGTCGTGTTTAAAAAAAGCTTCTTTAAGAGACCTTGCCAACATTTAACGGACTTCCCTTATGGATTCATCATGTCTGTCTGTCTGTCCGTCCGTATGTCACAGCCACTTTTTTCCGAAACTAAAGACTATAGTCTTGAAACTTTATAAGTAAATGTATTTTTTAAACCGCATTAAGATTTTTACACAAAAATAAATAAATAAAAAAACAATAATTTTTGGGGTTTTTTTTTTCATCAAACCCTTACGTGTGGGGTATTTATGGATAAGTCTTCAAAAATTAATTATATTAAGATTTCTTATATCATTTTTTTTCTAAACTGAATAGTTTGCGTGAAAGACACTTCTAAAGTGGTAAATTGTGTGCCCCCCCCCCCTGTAACTTCAAAAATGAGAGAATGATAAAACTAAAAAAATATATGAAAGGATATACTTGTCAGGTGGTCCTATGGAAATTTTATCAAAATCGGTTGAGGGGACTGGGGGTGAAGCGGGTTTTTAGTTGAAAAAAATATTGATATGCTATGGTTTGTTTTCTAGGGCTTAGTCAAGACAACAATTTAAATGACATCTCCGTTTCCTTTCAAATAATTTATTTAAAATTGGGAGCAGCACTGCACCCCAAGAAATTCAAGTATCCCTTTGAGAAAGTTTCTAGGATCAAACCCGATCAGTCGCAGTATCCGTTCGGAAATAACCAGAAGGGCATCCTCTCACGGGACGGCCGTCGCATCCCCTAGATGAGCATAATATGACTCGGCGAATTCTAGCACTTCGGAGGTGACGAAACGGCTGTTCTAATGATATTCGAAGGAGTTCATTCATGTTGATATTATCGTCAAAGGAGTCTTAAGTCGCAGAGAGGTAGGAAGGTTTGGATGATAAAATTGACAATGCTAAGAACATTATCAATTGAGTAACGTTCATTTTACCAGTTAGCTCCTGTATTACTCTTTCGATGATTCGTTTTGGTGCAATTTATTATGGGGATTTGTCGAGATCCAGTCCTGCCCTCATTTGAAATAAAATATTTGAAAGGAAACCGAGATATCATTTAAATTTTTGTCCTGATAAAGCTCTGAAAAACCCGTCAAACTATTTTATGTACTACTTTTACAGTTAAAAGTGAGAACGTGAACCTTTTTTTATTAAACCACTTTTAGTATTACCAAAATTTTGAATTATATCTCCTTTCCTTTCAAATGGCGATGAACCTACAAAAATTCATGTACCCCTTAAAAGGACGCTCGTCGGTAAAACAGCTTATGCAATAGAATATTCAATATGCCTACAAATATCTGCATATCTATATGTAGTTGCCAATCTATCATATATATATTAATTTAAAAGGCACATATTTATGTACATCTTACTAATAAGTACATGCCTACTACTTTTCTTACATTCATTCTTTGTAAATATTTAATTAAGTACAAAAAATAATACTAAATTGATTAAGTTCAAACGAAATCGAATTTGACGTTACGGCAAAAAACATTTGAAGAATTCGGTACACTACCATAAATAAGACATTTACTTTTTCTCAACTTCATAACAAAATTTCATACTTCAAACAGCATGAACTAACAACAAATTAGGTGCAATTTTAACAGCCAAACGGAAATCAGACAATTTACTGTCAATTGACCGTGTATTCAATAAAACGGGCCAAGTTTGGGACGAAAATAAATGTCCAGTGGCAGTGGCGACTGGTCCCCTGGGCCCAGTGGGGCGATTTGTACGCTCGCTAAATTGGCGCTCTTTAGGAGTTTCATAATCACGTCATATCCAATTTTCGTTTGGAGCTCACGAGGAATACCAATGGAGAACGGAGGGTCATTAGCTGCATTTTTGTTTCCAAGTGTATTTACGTATCCATAGGTAAGTATTTACCAACTTCGTTTATATATATTCTTTATATATCTACTTAAATATCAGATATAAGTAGATTTATTCGTCATAGTATAGACAGCCTAGGTAGGTAATGTTTATTAGTTTGAATTTCAAAACTAGAAATTATGATAATAATTCCGATAGGCTTAAAAATAAGCTTAAAGATACTACTGGTACTACTAGACAGACGAACCGTATTACACTTCAGCTTTTAACTTAATTTGACATGGTTTAATTTTTCAAACCCAAAAAATCCACAGAGAATAATTTTATTTCTAGAAATTTTATTCTTAGACCACGTTAATCTTAAATTTCCGTACATATATCTGAAAATGACAACAATATCAAAGTTATTTTTGGCTTTAATTCCATTTCTTGCAACCGCAGCCGAGACACAAAGAGAAAACATTCCAATAATAGACTAAATCACACAACACACCCCAGTGGGCAGTGATCCGGCTTTTTACGGACAAAAAATGACCGAGCTAGCTGCGTCGATAAGGCTATGACTAATGGTAGTCCACCGCTTAGCAAATTGCCTGCCAAAATCGCAGCGAAACTGGAAAATTGTTTCATTCATAAATGCAATAGCCTGGATTACCGAGGATAGCTTTTTGATGAATAAAATAGTAAGGGGATTTGGTGGCCCCATGTGATAGCTCGCGGATAGCCTTGGACAAATGTTGGTAAGTATTTATTTTGATTATTCGCGAACCCTTCGCAAAATCTCACTTCTTTTCTTAGATTGTATTAGCTTTGTATTGAAGTGTAAGTAAATAAAACTAGCCGTGGCGAAATTAGCAATACAAAGGCAGGTCGGGACTGCATTTGCCGCCAATTGAAAGGAGAAGGAAATAATAGTTATTTGCAATAATCGGCTGAAGGGACGGTTGATTGCGCCCGGGGCGAGGTGAATTTTTCCGTATTTTGTCTGGCAACTTGCAGTTTTGGCACAGTTCGTTAGCGTTTATTACCATTTAACTATAGCAAGCGTTTAAGTGGTGCTCATTTGCTCTCTACTTCTAAATAGACCGTCTATAGTTAGTAAAAAGTTGACTGATTATTTATTTCCCTATGCGAGAGTAGTCTATTTCTACATCGATGGATGAACGAAAAGTACTTAGGTACCCATTTCTTTTACATATTATGTGATAGGTATATTACAGTGAAATCATTATTAAAAAAATTCGTTCTCACATTTCAACACAAAACTCTACACAACATCAAATGTCTATTCGTATATCAATACTTTCAACTAGTTTTAACATGTTATGTAGATAAATAGCCAAAGCCTCGAGATCAACCCTTGCACACCCTAAATTATCATGAATTCGACCAGAAAAGGAGGAATTAAACCAACAAGGGTACAAAAGTCCACTGATGAGGTAAAGGGGAAATAATGGATCATTTTCGGCACACTTGTCCTGATATTGACTGGTGCTGTGATCGATGGGGTTAACCCTTCAATTATTTAGTTGGAATGTGTATTAAAATACCATAGGTCATGAATTTATAGATTGATGGATTCGAAGATTGAATAGGTAAATTATTATAAAGTTAGCTATGAAAAGGAATTTTATTTTTAATAATAAACCTACCAATATAATTTAAGTATTACCTAAGTACATACTAGATTTTAGTACTTATAGGTAATATTTGTTATTAAATATAATTGCAGCACAGATAACTAAGGCATCGAAGGTATCTAAGTTTGTTTGCTACGTTAACCTTTTTATTTTATTCAGCCTTACTGAAATAATTTATACAGCCTTATTGAACTAAATACAAATTGTATTATTGCAATAAATTAATTGTACCTGCCGGAATCACTGGAAGAGACTAGGGGTTTTTATTGATAAAAACGGGTTGAAACTTTTATTTTAAGAGATAACTAAAGGATACTTTTTCTAAACCAATTTCGGAAGGGATTTGCTCCACTGTTTGACATTGTACATGCAAAGTTTTATATGATATCGTTTTGTCTCACTATAAGTTTTGTCTGTATGGATACAGAATAGTAAAATAAAAAGCCAAAAAGTTTTGAGCCATCAAAAATTCGTTTTTTTTTCTTATTTTTACGTAACTTTCGGCGTAAAGTACTGTAAAATCACAAAAACAAAGTCCACACCGATACGGCTTAGTTATCGAAGAATTTTATAAACTTTATTTGTAATCGAGGAATGCAATGCAGTGGTTTTTGCATTAAACCCCTTTTCCCAAAGGACTTTACGTATTTTTACGCGCTTGGTTTACTATGAATTTATCGTGCATTTCACCTCACTGCTTCGCCCGAACACAATGTTAAGTGAGACAGCTTGCTTTTAGGCCTTGCCCACGTGTGAGTTCGGGCTCGCGACTAGTTCAACCTTAAGTTACTGCCAACAAACATCCTTCATACTTAAACTATACATAGTCAATCTCAAGTCGAATCAAAAGTCGACCTCCGTGGCGTAGTGGTCACCATGCTAGTCCGCCACCCAGAGGTCCCGGGTTCGATCCCCGGTCAGGGCAAGTTGGAAAAATGGCCTTTTTCAAATTATCCTGGGTCTTGGGTGTTTATCTATATATGTATTGGTTATAAAATATAGTATCGTTAAGTTAGTATCCCATAACACAAGTTTCGAACTTACTTTGGGGCTAGCTCAATCAGTGTTATTTGTCCCTATATATTTATTATTATTATTTATTATTATAGTCAATAGTACCTACAATGTAACTCATAACAAAGGCTCATGAGCAAAAACCACCTACAAAACCGCAGGCGATTGATTCTTTTCTGAAAAATTGCTTTTTCACACTAACTCGATCTCTTGGTTTGTCGACCATTCGGCTTTTTTGTTATAATTTTGAAAATACAACAGATCGTCATCGATGATACAAAAAAGATATTATTTTTGTCACTGATATTTCAGTTTAAGTTTAACGACATTTGAGTCACTCTAATTTACGTTTTTTTTTATTTATTTATAAGTTATTTTTTTTTATAAGGATATGACGTGATTATGAAGTATTAATGACATGAGAATTACCGCGAACCATTCTTTTTTTAAAGGACAGTAGAAACATCTGTTGATAAACATGACAGTGCTTATGAACATTAGAATTCCAAGTATAACGTAGACCATGTTTAAGTCCCAATTTTAACTAAGTAAATACTTTGTATCTAGAAGAATTCTGTCCGACAGATGACAGAGTTTCTATCAATGTTAGTTTTGTTTTGTTTTTCGTGTGTGTAGTGGCCAACACTGGTGTCAGATTTTTCAGGCTGCCTAATGGCATCTGAGATGGCTTGACGACCGCCAAATAATGATGACATCCTGGACCAACGGCTTAAACGAGCTTTCCGAAGCACGGAGGAACTTAAGATTTTTTTTCCACTTGTGGTCACCCATCCAAGTGCAGACTACGCCCGGTGTTACTTTACTTGCTACAGCGAAAGTAATGCGCACTCCCGGCGGACCACCGAGCTACTCCTCTTTCAATGTCCATTATGAATTTATATTATTTTTGATATCATTCTTACAGCCAGTTTGATAAATTTAAAATCTCCTTGGAACATTGGCCAAAAAAAAAAGATTTTAAAACTTTCAATACGTTCCAATACATACTCAAAATGTAATAAATAAAACCACACGACGTTCATCATCATCGACATCTTCGCCACAGATTCTCAATATCAATATCCGGGTCAGACCACTAAACACCGTGAATCTCCTACCGAAACAATGCATTTGTAGCTCACTGCTTTTACGCGAATTTCAACCTTATCTCAACGTGATAATGCTATATTGTTCTGATTATTCGGAAGTCCAGAAATGATTGCCGGCCCTTCTATATATAGATCTATTACGATTTGTCTTTTTTAATATCAACAGGGTGATCAGAGATTTTAATATTATTTATTTTGACTGACTTTAGATTATGCTGAATCGTTAATTTGGGGCATTTTGCAGACAAAAGGATAAGTAATTTAACTCTGTCTATATGAAAAAGTATTATTTGGTTTCAGTCGATAAAACGTTGTTATGAGAAAGGATCTCTGCTAACAAAGTAAGAGCGGCTAAGGACTATCAAAATGCATCAGGTTCGAACGATGCCAAGTAAATTCATAGCAAAAATAAGAAACATCTCATCAAAAATAAAATTGAATACTTTAATGTGCGTCTTATACCTTGATTTATATCGGCAATCATACAAATCAATTGGAAATGTATGGGAAGCGATGATTGTTGTGACATTAAGATATTAGACGCAATGTATAAAACTCCAAAAAAATCGATTTATTTCAATCCAAACATAATTTTTCATTTTAGCATCTTCAAAACTATCCCACCTACTCTTTAACACCCTGTATCAGCTCAATCAGCCAAAATCCCTGAGTCACCGCGATTCGTCGCGCCCTCTACCCATTCGAGTTTTTACGATCAACGGATTTCTAGCTTGCATGTGGTGTGAGGCGTTAAAACAATCTTTATTCGATAATAGGCAGTAGCACCTTTATCATCAGGCCAGTAGACTTTCAACCAAAAAATTCCTTCTGGCAGGGAAGAAAATAAAAAAAAATACTTTCCCGCGCAGATAATAGAAGCTGATCTAGGTACCCATCAGTGGCGTTGGGTGAAAACTTGGGCTAGTACAGCTATAAAACAATGAAACTAATTCAATACTTACCTAATTAGGTTCTATAAAGGTTAATATAAGCCGTTCAATGTCCGGCTTATAATTAGCAAATTTTAACGACTTAGTGTGAGTAATAGGTCTCTCAGCGTGTTTATACAAAATTTATCACTGTGAGTGTATTTGAATGACCAGTGCAAATTTTCGTATTTTGAATATGTGGGTGTGTGCAATCCAGTCATGCTGTTAGTTTACAGCTTATGAGAATAGTAAAAAGACATTTTAAAGCGCGGTGCGCCGATATACGTATGTTATAAATGTGGCTAGATATAAATGCGTATGCGTATGCGTAATATTAGAAACCCATTAGGGAACTCGATGGGAATCGGCTTCTAAGGAGGCCCCACGACTGAAACCCATTACTATTGCGATGCCTCAGTCACCTCGCCACTCAGGCTTAAAATGGTATTTAAGTTTTCGGTTCTAGGTGTAAACAGTGCATGTGAAAGCCTTATTACGGAATAAACATTTAATTCTTTAAAGTCTTGGAAAATAAAAATGAAAACCGCCAAGTGCGAGTCGGACTCGCGCACGTAGGTTTCCGTGCCATTATATATAAAAATCATGTTGGCTTTATAGGAGCCCCACTTAAATATTTATTTAATTCTGAAATAAGTTCATCATCTATGAAAATTTCAACCTTCTAGTTATCACGGTTCATGAGATACAGCCTGGTGAAGGACGCACAGACAGAGGAGTCTTAGTAATAGGGTCCCATTTTTGTACGGATACGAAGATTCAATTTGGATGCGGAACCCTAAAAAGCACCTTACTAAGAACTAGTCAGTAGCTAGATCTCACTTCGATTTACCTACACGTCGGATCAATATCCCAATCTCAATGAATAAAAATATTCGCAGTACAATAAGGGTAACATCAGACATACGTAAAAGGCAACGGGGCGCGAAGGATTATCGCTTATAATGCCTCTATTGTGTAAGAGATGAGAAATATCTCAATTAAGTGCAAAGGTTCATGTGACACTTTATTAGAAAGGTTATGACACTATTTTGGTCTTAAGTGCCAACGATCTAAAGTTACCCGCAGTGATTTCGATAATTTTTTAGCAAGTTTTCGGAAGCGAAGATTTCGGAAGCTTGTTTATAATTTAACAATGACTTTATTATTATTGCAATTATTCATCGACAATCAAGTTGTAAAATACAAAATCGAAACCTTATAATAATATGTTTAATGAATATCTTTAAAACAATACCAAGGATAGTTCTTTAAATAAAGACAATTAAATAGTACCTAATCAAATAAAATCTTATCTAAGATAATATGATTCTATACATTCTAACAATATTTAATACATACTTGAGTAGGAGAAAAAATACTTTGTGAGAGAGTTGCTCCTGGCTTTAAATCAACTTTTGAAAAGGTTTTTTGATTGTCGAACTCGCTTCAAACTCGCCTTAAACTTTGTTATAAATTATCTTTTAACGTAGGTACCTAATTTAAAGTCTTGAAAGGCAATAATTTATTCCGTGGGGAGGTTTGTTATATAAAAAAATATTTGGAGCCAGAAAGCTTTAAATTTGTTATATATCATGTAATTTTTCAAAACTAAAAACTGACTTCAACACAAAACTACGCAACCGATTTTGACAAAACTTATATGGGACCATCTTACTTTTCAATCAAAAACATAAGTTTTCATATTGGTTTAGACGTCTTCGGGTTCGGTGAACATACTCTCCTTTTTTATGTCGTTTTAAAATGTGATTAAAAACAATAAGTACGCATATTGCCAATAATTTATTTGCACTGAGAAAAAAGAAAGGTTTATGAGTAGCAACAATGTTTGCTACTTGTATTGAATATGTAATTTAATTAAACCTACATGGTTCTGCTAAGTAAAACAAAAGTTTGATATTATATATAGATAAAATTGGTTCAGCTATTTTTTTTTCAGTGTGGTTCGTACCTATATTTCCAAATGAAAATTTGTAGTATATTTACTTCGATAGCAAAAATTCTAATTCATTTTATTCAAATGTTAATTGACCAGTGATCTTCTCAACTGATGGTATCCCCATTATAACCTCTAATTGTACCCTGTTTTCCAAGCGAGTACTATGGTCGTTTTTAACGCCGTTGTGGTTAAAGAACCGTTTTTTACCCGCTCAGGTGCAACGATTGAATTCGACTTTTATTCCCATAAATATCGGACTTTGTTACTGTATAATGGAATCGATATTATCCGATACTTCTGTGGAAACGATTATCGTAATCGTGTTTTGGTTGTCGGTGTCTCGGAAACAAAGAAAGATTATGGTTATGAAGTAAATAATTTTGATGTCTGTGTTGCTTTTTAGAGGCTTTTTTGTAATATTTAAAAGAAGTGCATAAATCTAGTAATTCCTTAGCACTTCATTTAATATAAATGTCTGTTATTGGGCTTTTTAAAATAGCTATTTTAAGGCAGTGAATGTAGTAATTCTTTAGCATTTCATATGATATTGCAGCAGTTGTCTATATACCTCAAACAATTTTGTTTCCTCAATTTTTGCATACCCCAGGGCAGTGTATCATCCGCTTAAATGTCAATGTCCTGATAACTAGAGTAAAATGAAATAAAGTGTGAAGTTTACAAATCTGTGTGCTGGCAATCATATAGGATATATGCTAGTAATAAATCCATAATCCTTATAGAAGGTATACTAGCATATATCCTAGAC
This sequence comes from Acrobasis suavella, assembly GCA_943193695.1. NCBI lineage: Eukaryota > Metazoa > Arthropoda > Insecta > Lepidoptera > Pyralidae > Acrobasis > Acrobasis suavella. The sequence goes on from OW971928.1 coordinate 42,510,175, forward strand.
ATCATTGGGTGATATTTATAATCGTTTAAGTAATTTGGGTTAAAAGTTATTATTTTTAAGCCAAAATACCTGAGTAAATAATAAAATATTAAATATTCAAGTATAAAATACATTAATTTAAAGAACCTGTCTACAAAAGGTCTCTTCACAATACACGTGTTATATTATTTAGTAACGCTCTTTATTTTTCAATCAAAATAGGTATTTCAAACTCGGATGCGGGTTTTTTTGCCACTTTTTGGTCGCTTAGAATTTTGATGAAGTGTGAAAGGGTTTGTCTTCAGATTGAGTCAAAAGACCGTTTTTGTTTACAGACAAGTGTAAAAAATATTACTTAGTGTAACACCGAATAATTTACAGAAAGCATTCTCCGAGATACTTCGGTAAACTTCATTAAATTCTTCAATACAAGCTACAATTTGTCTTTCCACAGGCATAGAAAAATTACCTATTATTTAAACCAAAAACCTTTTGCAGTGCAGTTTGATGCCGTTTCTTCTGCACTTGTAAATGAATACTATATGTAAATTTAAATGATTTGACGTAAACAATCAGGTAAGTTATGAATATCATATATTATTACTTATTAATACTATACATATATTATATGAATATCGGTAAGTACCAAATTTATTAATTATTTATAAAGTGTCAAAGATGAATAAAGAAGGAAAAATATTATACTCTTTATTTAAGGTTTTCATTGTAAGATACAGTGGTGTTTGCAGCTTTTTAAATAAGTACTTTAATGTTTCTTTAAGCCGAATGCGTGACCGTGACGTGTGGACATCGGGCGTGCGCGTGCGCACATCGCATCAGTTATAATTTTGATCAATGGAACTCCGTCTATTATGCAACATTTATTAACCAATGTATTCAACAGTTTATAATAAACCTTATTGTTATAAAATTTGGTTATTGAATAAATAAAGATTTAATTTCAGATAATATTATTAATAGCACATGCAAGAAACATTTCAACATTCTTGTAACAATACATTTAAACGTTTAAACGTTTGATGGCCGGCTTTAAAATTTTTATTATTATTATTAAATGTACTTTATTTGAAATTTCGCGCAATGACAATCTCCATTCAAGGTTTACTACAATTCAAGTTTATGGCCGTAGCCGCAACGCAATCTCTACAGTCAATGAAACCAGATTTTGAAGTTACGCAGTCCGCGTCCAATAAGTTTTGATACTTGTAAAAAAAAAAAAAAGAGTTATGCGATTATGTTTCTGAGTATCTACACGCAAACAACGGAATATTTTGTGTAAAATACCCAAATTATGAATTATATGATTCGTATTGCCTAAGAGATTTGCCTATTAGATTTTTTTTACATCTTTTCGTTTTATTGGTTAAAACGAAAAGATGTAAAAAAAATCTATAATGATCGAAATGTTCAATATTTTGTTTGGTCTGCTTTGTTCGTTTTTATGCATATGGGCCAGCCAACTTTGTTTTTATTATTTATATTGACTAAGTGTTTTACTAATACCAATATTTTAAGTGAATAAAAATAATCAACTTGGCCAGTCCCAGGTCCCAAGCCCACATAACTATAGACCCTTAGATCATGATGAAATATTCATCAGATGCATAGGTATATAACAAGACCTTTACGATTTTAACCTTTTTTAAATTCTTAACTCTATAACCCTAATCTAATTTCTACTAGGATCTTAGTTTGTGTGAAAGTCGAGAAGTATATTTATTTTAAGTGCAATTTGTTTGCCAATACCATGTCACAAGTTAGAAACTTTATTGCTTGGCTCTTCTCATTTATAGGATTTAAGATAATGTTTATTCACATGAAGCATTAAGTACTAAATCACTCAACATAACAACATATAACTATAGCAATAAAAATATTTGTGTAAAGCATGTAAGTAGGTACATATTTGCATTAGCTGTCTGTTCCACAGACATGAAAAACAATTTTGCCGTGTGATTACTGAAGCATCTGTCAAAATTGCCTTTGTACTTTTATTAAAATTACCTAAAAGGTAGGTTAGAGGCCTTTATTTTAGCTTCCATAATTTTAAGTAAATTATGTATCTTTATAATCTAGTAATCCTCTCTGAAATCCAAATTGGCTAAATTCACAGACCAATTTATATAAAGACGAGATAATAAATCATACTCGAGTTTGTATTTAAATTTGTACAATCCTTAATCTCATTACAACAATACGCGTTTCTGAGAAAACGACAAATTACGAAGGTGAACTTGATGTAATGATATCTTGTGCTGTAATATTGTCTTGTTTGAGCTACAGAGCTTATTAGGGATTAGATACGGTCACAAACAGTTTTTTAACTATAATTGCGTTTTAAATAAACCTAATATTTTTTTTGTGCCAATTAATCATAAGTACCTATATATACAATATGTTAAGAAAACCCCGTCCAATCGTTGTAGGAGCAACTCAGACCGTCAATATGAACAACTTTGCCTATGGGACCAATGCTGGAAACTCGAAAAAACATCGACATTTTCATACAAGTTGCCGGGCCGGCCGAACACTTGTGTATGATAATGACGATTTTTTTAGAGTGTCTGGCAATTAAAATTAATAAAAAAAAATTCATACCTATTTTTTAAGAAAATTTTCATTTATAGCCTTATAAGTCATAATTGACAAAACAATCTAATGCCTTGTGCTGACAGTAAATAAATTACACTACTCATTTTAATTAATTTAGGTAGATACCTTTTTAATAGAAAACATAAAGATTTTAATAATAGAAGAGTCTTGGTAAAATACATAATATGTATATTAATAAATTCCTTTCTTTACTTTCTTAATACAATACCAAGTGGAATACTGCTCAACGAGTACAACGTCACAACACGATAAAATCTTAATTTCTGTCTCTAACTGGTTCTGTCCAAGTTAAATGAACAAAAATATTAATATTTTTTGTGTCAATTTCTGAAATATATAATTCATCCGTTAATAACTTAAATTTGTTAGTTTCTTGTTACAAATATTTTCTTAGTTTTGGATAGAGAAGGTGATCTGATTTAGCTGATTTGATTTTAGTAGGTTTATTTACTCATCCTGTACTTTTTGGATAAATGATGTATAATTTTTTTCTTGATTTCTAATAACAAAAAAGTATCGTGAACCAAAGAATTTTTAACAAGGGTGTTCTGGTATCTTTATATTAAATTTAAAAATATAGAAATGTATTTTGTAAATATTTTATGTGGAAGTGAGATGTATTCCAACAATCAGATTTTTGTTGCACTTATCCAACAAAAATCTACGTTTAAAAAATACTATAAAATATTATTACTTCCTGTACGACTTTTTATTAAAACGATGAAGCAACTCGTCAAGTAAAGCAAGCAGATGTTAGAAACCTGTATAACAATGTAGTTGAGATACGAATCAGGAAATATTCGTCGGTAATTTCGCTTTACGCGGACATTTAAAAGTTTATTACCTTGTTTTGTTCCTTCATTAAATAGGTTCTTAATAAAACATGACGTGGGTTAGTAAGAAATGTTAAGAATATAAGAATTAAGGATATCTGAAAACATTGAAATAGACAACATCAAGAAATTAATTGGCTTATTCTAAATTCTAAAAGCGATTGTTAATAAGCAAATAAAAAATAAAACAGCAAAGCAATTTAAAGCAATTTAGAGTGTATAAAACTTTTAACAATCAGTAAATTGACGTTGATTTTTTTTAAATATAGGTATAATTTAAAGATGATTTTAAATAAATACGTTATTCCAATAACAATTATAATAATTTTTTTTGCACCTCAATCACAAACGTCAATTTATTGAATGCATTTGAATAAACAACAACTTAAAATAAAAAATATAAAGAAAAATGAAACGTGCCCAGGTTCAAGATGCGATTGGTTGGATGCTTGTTGCTGCCGACAGATATCCGGGCTTGTCTGTACGAACCAGGAATGGGTGAAGGCCGGGTTAAGGCTCGGATTGAGGCCTGGCCCGGGCCCTGGCAGCCCCATCACTCCAGGCAGCCCTCCAGGCCGCTGGTGGTGATGGAAACCAGCCGAAGCGACCGCGTAGTCCATAGCTACCGCTTGGTACGGCAACATTCTCACACTTTTGAAAACAGAATAGTCCTATTTTCCAGGCGCAATGAGTTCCCACGTTTTTGAAATCATTTTGATTGGCCCGTATCAAAATTGTTCGTCCGCACTTGGAGTTTTTAATCACAGTTCCATTTTCAAATGACACAAATACGATCACAGTTTTTGGTATTGTTGTTAAACAGCTGTTTTAGTCTTTGTTGTGGTAATTCAAAGGCTATGACAGTCTCTTCGAAAGTCCGACACTGAAGTTCACGCGAGAACAGGACGCGACCGTTTCAGTTCGGGGACGTTTTCAGTTATCAAACAAACACCCGTTCTATTTTCGTGGCCGATCATTTACGGAGCTATTCACAGGGGAAAAGTCACGCACAGCCACCCACTTAATAAATATTCTGGGCATATATCCGTTTTTACGCGGACGTGACTGGCGGGGTACTGTCCGCTTTTCACGTACAGAACGCGCAGCCGATTATCGAAAACAGTTGCACGCGTCCCCCTCCTTCGACCTCGGACGTGCAACTGAAGCGAGGCACGCGCGGCAAACGCGACTCTATCACACTCAGGCTAGACACCCTGTATACTCATTCGGGAAATGAGAAAGGGACGTCGCACTGTAGCAGAAAGGGACACAATCGATCGGACGTCATCGCTAAGTTAAAAGCCTGCGTCGTTATACGGCCCGTAATAGGCGGTTACGTGATTGGGCGTGGCCTAGGCTATTAAGTTGAATTGTCGCGCTCTGATTGGTTGAAATTGGTAGTAGTCGTCTACGTGATATGTTCAGGAATACGTTTATAGCGGGTGCTCATAGAATATAATAAGAGAGTTGTATGTTGGATGCGCGCCAGTAGTGGAGATGCTTGCGGTTTGGTTTGAATCGCGTAATGCTTTTTAATTATTGGTTAGGGACCGTTAATAGGTGAATGCTTTGAGTAATGACTGAATGAACGTACGATAGGGCGGGGCTCGCACCTTAAGCTGTATTGACAAGCTGTCTGCCTGGACGACTGATACGGGACCTTAATTGGCACTACTAGTATTATTGGTTAAATCAAGCCACCTATAGAGACCAAATTGAACTTGACCTATTTTACATTTTTATTAAATAAATGGATTCATACAATGTCGCATATTTAAGTCCTGAAGGCCAAAACTAATATCCCATATCAATATTACTTCGCACAAAAAATTAGCATTGGATAGCAATGTGGTAATGCTTCCAGCATCTTGGGCACTCTTCCGTTAAGAAAGGATTTACTGTATTAGTATACCTACATATTTTATATTTATAAGTAAGTTTAAGTTTCGTTTTGTAGTTTTATATTAGATAAATTGTTAAAATAGAGTTAATTATCAATAATCAATATAAATTCCATTAGAAATATTATTCATGAATTAAGTATGCTGAAATGCTCGTTATTCTAATAGACCACATTCAAAAAGACATCAAATTTAAATTAAAAAGATAGTTTTTAATAAATCTTGATAAATTAACCTTTAACTTTTGACGTGGTTGCTCAGCTATATATATCATTATTGCCTTATCATTATATACCTAGTAGATCAATAATATGTTATAAGTTGCGTAGATATTTATTTGATTTATGAGTACGATATGTATAATTATGTTTTAGAACTGAATGCATATTGCACGTAGAATAACTTTTAAAACATTTCGCTACAAACCTCAGTGGTTTATAGAAATGTCATGTAATGTTCTATATTGTATTTATTTTTTAATATAGTAGTTTAATTAAATAAAACAAAAAATAGAAGGCTTTATGTACTATACAACTAAAAAATAATTCCAAGGAAGTTTAATTATGTCTAAGATTAACGAACGATAAGATTTCGCACGCTTTTATATTTTGAACTAAGTTAAATATAAATAGGGACAAATTACACTGATTGAGCTAGCCTCAAAGTAAGTTTGAAACTTGTGTTATGGGATACTAACACAACAATGCAATATTTTATAACAAATACATATGACGTAGATAAACATCCAAGACCCAGAACAATTTGGAAAAAGCCATTTTCCAACTTGCCCTGACCGGGGATCAAACCCTGAACCTCTGGGTGGCGGACTAGCACGGTGACCACTACGCCACAGAGGAAGTTAAAATTCTATCCAAGTAAATAATTCTATTACGTACTTTGTAGAAATCTAAAAATAGGTGCGACTAAGTTTTGCGGGTCAGACTGCTCACGACAAAATCTAATTACGTAGACAAATCAATGGATTACTAATCAAGTTACACTCTAGGAAACTACCTACTTCGTGCTGAGTGGTTTCCGGCCTAGAGCTTAAACATTCACTTATTTCCTTTCTGTGGAAGTATTGGAGGCGACTTAAGCGATACCTGAATTTTCTGAGGTCCAGTTTTGAGGTCAATTATTTAAAAAGGAAACGGAGATAAGTATCATTAAAAATGTTGTCTTGACCAAGCCCTAGATAACCCTTTAAACTATTTTATAAACTACTGTTTACAGTTTACACTAAGAACGTGATGCTTTTCTACGTACGGCTAATGTGCATAGAAAAGTTTCATATCCTCCTTTTTAACTGTAAACAGTAGTTCATAAAAAAGTTTAAAGGGATATCTAGGGCCTGGTCAAGACAACATTTTAGATGATGTCTCCGTTTCTTTTCAAATTATTTATTTCAAATGGAGGCAGCACTGCACCCCGGAATATCAAGGTAGCCCCTTAAAACAAATAGTATAATTATTTAAAAATATATTCTTTGTCACAAGCTTTTAAGAATCCTCTTACCTTAGACTTTTCCATACAAACGTAGTCTAGCTTTTATTTTGAAATGACAAGTGACATTTCAGTAGAACTTTGTAATTTTAAAGAAATTGCATATGTCTAGGCATTTAACAAGTCTTCGACAGTCAAATTTGAACTTGAACGATAATATGAGAGTGTAAAAGTTTTCTATAATGAAAGTCAAATATGATATGATTCACTTTATTCTCTTCTAAGTTCATATTTTGACTGTAAAAACTAGTCATATGCCTTAATATATGCAATTTCTTTAAACTTACATGATTTCGCTAATATCTGACATGCCGTTTCAAAATAAAAGCTAGACTACGTTTGTATGGGAAAGTCGGATTCTGTCTAGGGTAAGGCGACTCTTAAGTATCTAAAACAATGAACTTCAAAGTTTATAAAGTCGAACCTAAACTCGATGGGGTTGCGTTGTTTCATTACGAAATTCCTATGGCCACGTTTCAGTGGATAACCCCAGAGCCGTAAAATCTTACACGTCACATTTAGCGCATTGTGATCGTGTAGATGGAAAAAAGAAATCTAAAATGTTGGCCGACGATCCAAGTTTTCGCCATTGAGAGATCCGCTAGCCACCATCTTGAATTAAAACGCCTAAAATTCAAAGTTTTTTTATTCAATATTTTGGCCTCTTTTAAGTAAAAAATAAAGAGCAACTGTATTAAATCCATATTAAAATCAAAAATATTCAACTCCATTTTATTCAAATGGAGTTGAATGTTTTAGTTATGAAGTAGAAAATAATAGAATGTAATGTAAGCCAATGAAGACACTAATTATAACACAAATCAGCAATCTGTAGCCATTTTTGATACCACTATGACTAATTTGAGGAAAAAGCTTGTTATATACATTTATCAGTGACCAAGAGAAAAATTAAGGTTTTAATTTTCAATACTTATACGACTTTAGACTAACACGTAAAGTCTACCTACATATAAGTATTCATGTTTTCACGTTTGTAATTTAAATATGTAGGTATTCAAATTCATGCATAAACAATGGTAGAATCTAATCTCTACATCTAAGCACTTTCTATAGAAGTGTTTAATAAGTTTATAATTCAAACAACGTGTGTCTACATATCTCATCTTACTCTACGCATCCTGCTCGACTCATTTCAAATTCAATGGAAAACCTTCAAATAAAACACATTTAGTGCCTTTTATGTTTAAATAAAAAAACTTTAAGTTTATGGTAAAGGCGAAGATACAGGTGTATTTGAATAAATAGGCATGACGAATGGAATAGTAGATTTTGCTACAAGGGGCTAAGTTCATATTTTAAGGTGAGGGCGCTATTTTGAATACAACGCGTAACGAGGGACTCATGGATATCGCCCGAATTATAAATATTAGCGTACCCGAGTAGCACACTCTACTTTTCATCTCCATCTATGAAAATAATTAGCAATTACAAAACAGACCACCTGCAATACCTAATCAGAATTCAACTGACCGATACTAACTTTTATTTGATGTCTGAAAAATTTTTTCGTAGCGCACCAACTTCTGTTAAATTTTCACTCGTAACTTTGTTTGCGTGATCTTTCATCATCATTATTATCAAGCCTTTTTTTTCCACAGCAAGAGCTAATCTTTTTATTTTTATTTATAAATTTGATATTCATTATAGGCTTAAACTTAAATAAAAGTATTCAAATTTACACAAAGAATTACATTAAAGTCTAATTTTTTTTATTTTCATAGTCTTAGTTATTTCTTTTTCCGAAGCGTAGAACATAAAAATGTTAATCTACAATCATCCATGTAGACGACGATATGTATTTGAAATTAAAAAAATACGATGCCTGTGCCAAATATTTATATTTATTATATCAATTTTTCTTTTGCTCGACTGCTAACATTATTTTTGATTCTATTACACTCGTGTTCAGTTTTCAAAATGTTTTAATCCCTAGAGATTTTCTTTTTCACTATTTGGTCCCGTGAAAATCAGCAGTAACTTTAGCTCCAAATGTTTTGGGATGAAAACATCCATTTTCGAGTAGATGAGATGAAAATATATTTTTAGCCCATCGGTTACCTTATAAAAAAATATTGTCCACAATTTTTTCTCTTCTTGTGAAACAAAAAACACTTACAAAGGTACAGCGCATTGAAATCTTGCATGACATCACGGGATTTTTATTAAGCGGTGACAGACGACACAAGTCGCCACTTCGGAACTTTGATGCTTCGGTTTTTGTGAATTTTTACTTTACTAGTAAACCGAAAAATAGGGTTATATTATTTTTGGATAATCTTAAAGACGGACTAATTACAATCTTACTTTTCTAACCCTGTCATCACCCCTATTATAGAAACAAGTATTTTTATACTCGTATAAGTACCCAGAGTTACTCTCCGAATTAAGACGAATCAAACGATACCTCAAGCCGTTTAGGCTGCAGAGCGTCCCATAAAAAATTACATACCTACATACTTACATACACTCGAAAACATAACCCTCCTTTTGACTCAGTAGGGTAAACAGACTTTAGTCTTTATGAATGTTATAGTAGAGTCAAAATGTTTGCTTTTGGGAACATATATTTTGAGCATTTATTAATTTGGTTTTTCTTTTATTATTTTTTTATGTAATGCACATAATTATAATCTAGTTTACTTATTTCTAGATAGCCAAGTTATGAAGTTGTTATCGCGAGTTCACGGTTTTAATTATTTATAGAAGCACTAAAATTTTACTCCAATACATGCACTTGGATTGACCCTACAACACCCCTATAGTTCCTGTTTATAGTGACCTTCAAACCACCCTGTGTCAGGGACTGCAGTCACGCCCGTTCTCGTCTCGATCACGTCTCACTTATCCGCCGTTAGTATTCCGCGGTAGGACCCAACACGTACCCTCCAGCTGATCTTTGTTTAGGTAGTCCATGAAAGTGGACCAGTTCTTCAAGAATGCAAAGTGTAGAAATGTATGTATAAATCACTTTCAGTAAAGAAGGAGAAAAATTAAGATTAAGTCCTCGTCTGCCGAAAATGGGCATAAAAACGTACTTAAATTTTATAGAATTTTCTTACCAGCGCTCGAAGGGTAATTAATAACACTCCTTGAGCTCTTATAAGAAATACCTCAGATGACATATATTATTTATTTTGCACACTCGCATTCTATTCATGGTCCATTAAGAAGAAGAATAATCTTAGATAGAAGAATAAGAATAATCTTAGATGGCAGCAATGGCTAAAACTGCTTGATGGATTTAAGCTTGAGAGTTGTCGTTAGAGTGATACTGGCTGGGTATATCGAAAAGGCAGTCAGTTTTTTTATAATTACTTGTTTCTACAACAGGGGTAATGCAAGGGTCAGAAAATTATGATTGTATTTAGTCCATCTTTTAAATTATCCAAAAATGATGGACCCATAATCTTCAGTTTACCGTAAAAGTAAAAATTCACTAAGATACAAATTTCAAATTTTCAAATTCAAATATATCTTTATTATCATAGGATATTTATAATATCTCTTTATAATCGTCACTTTTTTTTATTGCACAATAATTATTCACGTCAAAAAGTTACTTAGAGCTAAGTTTACTACCGCCTTCAAAGCGCTAGTGCAGAAGAAGCGGTAACAAACTGCACTGCAGCATTTTCTCCAGGAACGTCAACTTACAATTAAAATAATATTTATAGTTGATAAGTGGACAGAGAATCGTTTTTTGTTGTCATAATTAACAGATAATTCAGATAATCAACGATATTATTATCAAAACATAGATACTAATCCGAAGTTCAGTAAAATTACGTCTGGAATGCTAGTTAAAATTATTAGCAACGATACAAAACTATGCTTGGTGAAAATCGGGACGTAGGTTATGCCCTACTGAGTACCGATTTTCACGAAGAAATAAATAAGCTGCGGCACTTCAGTTGTGGCACTTCTTTTAAATAGAATTTTTGGTTGATCTAAAGTTATTAAAACGTATGTGACAAGAGGGTTGGCTGTTTATCTTATTTATGAATTAGCATTGCTATTCAGAGAGAAAACGCAGTCAGCGTTCTTGGCTGGCACCATTCCGTACGTTCCAAATCTTTTACCGTCTTATTATAAAATCCAGACTTACTTTGTTCCAAGGTTTAAACCATTATCCGACCAAATCAAGTTGACATCTAGTAATCACAATGTCTCACTTCATTTTGGGCGGATAATAGTTTAAACCTAATAAACAAGGTTAGTCTGGGTTTTATAATAAGACGGTTCGATTTTAAACCAATAATGTAGTGTATATTATAATGCTGTGTATTATTATAGTAAAATTTTCAGTTTAATTCTAATTCAAAAAACCGAATGTTGTGCATATATGACTTCATTATATCCCGAGCATACTCCAGCCGAGAGTGAACCACACAAAATGGCGGTGAGCGGAAGCCGCTGCAACTTCCGGTCTAACTGGCCCCTACGTGTTTAGATAATCTGCCGTAACAGTGGCAGTGCTCTTCATACTAGCAATTTGCCGCAATTTCATTGCGGTCAATTCGGCCCAGGTTGCTCTGATCGAGATAATTGGGGTGATGGATTATCGGGAGCATGGGAGTACAACAGCTTCAAAAATAATGCAAGTAGTGGTCTATGTTAATACATACGTATATTTTTATATTCAGACTTATTGGCAAATACAGAGTTTACAAACTAAGTGCAAATATATATATTTCTTGATTTTGTGCTCAATGTAAATTTCGAATTTATTTTAATTTAGCGTTTTATAATGCGTGGTTAGATCGATAAATTATTTTAAGATACACATAATTCAAAGTTATAATAAATTGTTACATGTGCAAATAAAAATTTAAGAAGTTACTGTTTAGCAATTTCTTTTTCATAATTAATACTCCTTTATCAACTAACGTCCTCTGTGCAGAAGCGAGGTGGAACCTAAAATTTTAAACTTTTATAGTAACTTTAAACCGAAAACCTACACTATTCTTAGAAAATACAAAGGAACACTTTCAGAAGATTCACTTTTATCGATCCACATTTTTTTTAATTATTATTCATTTTTTTTTCCATTTTGCCTAAAGGGAACATTATGATTCATGTTTTCACTGTCTTCAGCTAGTATTACGGTTAACTTGGAACTATCTACTTACCTACAGTCAATAAAGAGATAATATCTGCGAGGTTTTGTTATTTCTGTTTTATCCTAATTAAATTTAAAATCATCATCATCATAATCCCAGCCCTCCTTAACCCACTGCTGAGCATAGGCCTCTCTTCGCCGACGTCACTCATCTCGATCCTGTGCTGCCCACATCCAGGTGTGACCCGCGACTTAATTTAGGTACTATTTGTCTTTTAAAATATGCTCTTAAAAGGTAGTCGGTAGCGAAGTGACAAAAAGCTGTTATTGCACTCTATTCTTACAATGAAAACAATTCCAGGTACACCTTCATAGGTTTCACTTTTTTCGATTTATATTTTTTCTGACTAAAGTTAAATGTTAAATTGGACTTTATTTCCATTGTGCCTAAAGTGAACATCCGTCGTGTTTCCATTGTTTTCAGCTGGTATTACGGTTTGCTCGGAATTCTCTGGTTATAATCAATAAAGAGATCGATCTGCCGGACACGGTCACGCGAGGGGCGTTCTAAAGCGCGGACGCAATGGTACGCAGGCTGTGGGCACAGTGTCATAGGAGGTAGCGGGAGCGACTTTTATAGTTACCTAAATGCATTGTGCTTATGTATTTGTGGTATAAAACCCACAAGAATTATAATTATAACATCGATATTAAAAAAGTAATAAAATTATAAAATTAAACTTACAAAGTAAGGGATGAGTTCCGATTTATTAATAAAATAATGAAATCTAGTCTTTTTTTATTTAATCTTTGTGAAAAGAAGTAGACTGGCATAGACAGGTACACAAAACTCCTAAAAAACGAGAAATTCTGTGAATGTGAAGAATGTTATTATAATGTAGAGCCTGGTGTGGCATGCCAGGAATATAAAAAACATTCTTAAAAACATAAAGCTTTTTGATATTTAATTTTATCTTCGTTCTACATTACTTCCGTAATTTGAACGGCACCTACTTATTTGTTACTAATAAAGAAAAACTTTGATGCTACACAATTCCCGCTCCCGCTTCCTCTCATGGCTAAACTACCACCTTAACAACGTTGTCAGAAAACTGCCTTCTTATTGGATAATTCGTGATTTTCATTTTTTTCTCCACTCCACCGCGACAGGTGTTTGAACCTGTTACCACGATCTTGACATTGGTCGGTGGTACCGAGCCGGTCGATGAACTACTGGTACTGTTACAAGCAATCGATTTCAGGGCTCTTGGTGTTCAGTTTGGGTGATTTTCTGGTGAATTATGGTGTCATAATAATGACTTAATTTTAAAGTGACGAACTCAAGCTCTCTGCTGCTTGAAAACTGTCGCTGGTTTGGATTGTTCTTGCGAACCTGCTCTGGTGGAGTTTTGTGTGAAGCTCCTAGCCAATTATTAAAATCACAGCACTTAATTGAATAAAAGTAGCATAACTAATTTTTTTTTTTTATATGATCATATCTGTAACTAGTGATGTGCCGCCGAGAAATTTTCTCGGAAATTTTTTTCCTTGAAAATTTCCGGAAATTTTTTAAATTTTTCGAGAATAATAGTTGAAAATTTTCCTGAAGAAATTTCTCGCGGGAAATTTGTCTAAAATTTTCCAGACCATTTCGAAAATTACTGGAAATTTTCAAGAACGGCACATCACTATCTGTGACTGATACATTAAACAAATAATAACAAAGGAAATAAAAGAGACAGCATTGAAAAGATTTAATTAGCATATTGTCATATTAAAAGCTGCATATCAATCGTAATTAAGACAAAGTGGTAGCTAAAGTGGCGCCCTCATTTGAAATAAATTGTTTAAAACTAAATAAGTTGATAATTAAAAATTTGATTTGTATAAATGTCTAGAAAGACCTTTAAACTATTTTATGACTAACCTTTGAAAGTAATATTGGTAGTCCGTCTAGTTTTAAAACTGTTTTTCGCCTAAAGTGGCCACTTTTGGCGAAAAACAGTTTTAGAACTAGACGGACTATTCGTAATAATTTCAAAGGTCCGAAAAATAGTTTAAAGGTCTTTCTAGACATTTATACAAATCAATTTTTTAATTATCACCTTATTTAGCTACCACTTCGTCAAGTCACAAGTCAATAATTTAAGTATAGGGATATGCTCTTTACTGACTTGTATAGTACAATAGTTGTTAGGTTAATAATCAGCTGATATAAAGCTCAACGATATCTAAGTTGGGCGATATCCAAATTAAACTTAAAAGAATCGTACAAAAGTAATACGGCTGAAATACGATTCAGTTTCGTGGGCTTCAAGGCTAATTACATCTTTTTGGTGAATTATAGTGTCATAATAATGACTTGATGGAGAAACGCTACGAGCGATACGATACGATGATGCTACAATACATACCTCGGTAAAGGCAAGAAAATATATACCTTAACTTTATCAATCTTCTACTTGCTTTGAAATAAACATGGTTGAGTGCGAATGATTTGAACAGAATTAACGATACTATAAGTAGGTGCTTATTTATAAAAAATAAATTGAACTAGTTAATTTTGAGTTTCAGCTTTTTGTGGTTGATGCCAACGTACGACTTTTTATATTATACTAGTGAAAAAATCTAACAAGACCTTTGGCCATTGAGCTTTTGGCTTGAGCACCCTTGGTTGTGAAACCTTTTGTTGTCAAAAGGTTTCACAACCAAGGGTGCTCAAGACCGTTCAAAGTGTAGAAGAAAAAGCCGGAAAGCGGACACCGGCTTCGCAGCATTACAGCTGAAGATGATACTGGGAATACGCTGAGATGAGACAAAGAGAAGCTTTGGCACAGCAAAAATATCTTTTAACCGGCGGGTAGATATCAAGATTCACCTACACTGAACTAGTGACTCTGTGGGCTGTAAACCTCGCGTGTCACCCCCTGCCCGTTGAAGGATAGCATAAAAAAGTTTATAAGGGCAAAAAAACTTATGACATTTTTGAAAAAAAATCGAAATGGCTGCAATATGATATTTATACAGATTTCGAGCCCTGTACTCTCGACTTTTTTTTTTACTGAACCGACGAAATCAATCTTTATAATTTTCAAACCTTCTCACAAAATTTCACGAGAATCGGTTAAGAAATGCGATAGCCAGACAGACAAACCAACGGATAGACAGACAGACAAAAGCATTTTTGCGAATCTCGAAACTGAGACGCTTCGCTCGCTTCGCTTGCTCAGTCAAAGCTCCTTAAAAGATTAACAAAAGTACTTTGAACCCAAACCAAACAGAATCCCAAACCTCAAGTCCTAGTTTCTCCCTCCAATTCGCTAATTCCCCCCACGCCATCTATAGTGAATTTTAAGCAGCATCGATCGGTGGCCTACATTCTCGAGGGACGCACGTCCAATGCCCTGGCCTTTATTTTATGGCTAGGGTGCTAAATCTTAAGTCATATGGTCCTCGAAGGTCGAGTTCCGTGCTTTGTTTGGATTATTTTGACTCAAAGAGCAACTCGCGCTTGTCATATTTATATATTGTTTGACCAGTTGATAGTAAAACTTTAAAGTGCATTTTAAATGTGATAATGTCTCAGATTGCACGCATTAGCAGTCCGAGACGACGGCAAAGGTGATAAATGTGAGATGCAAGTAGTTATGCAATTTTTCCATGTTTCCCTGGCCAAAAATGGCTCATCACGGGCATATGATCTCTCTGAAAAATAATTTTACTTAATGTCTCAGGCCCTATTCATCCCTACTCATTTATATTTCCAAAAAAAATGATATTTTATTTTAGTATAACACAATTTTATTTTACCTAAAATTACATTCACAGAGAAACCCTCAGCATAGATAAGTAAAGCCAGCAACAACATAAACAACACAACATTCACTTAAGTACGAATAAACATGTCCAAGTTTAACACAGTTTATCTCCACCCCGGAATTAGGGAACATACACGCATTAAGATGGTAACCCTGATACTTCGATATGAATTAAGATATTCTAATTTTAATTGTCCCCGCCCTAGATGCTGCAGTGTTGCCAGTGTGCAGATAATATGTCCTTTGTTCTCGGATAATTAATTGGTTAAATGAATATTTTTTATTTTTGCAAAATATTTTTTTGACGTTTTTTGCAAAGGTAAGCTCATTTTGTTATTACTTGCTTTTATTGTTAAGATGCTTTTAAACATTTTTGTATTTAGTTGACTGGGAGGGAACTCCTTTAGTGTTAATTTTGCCAATTATTAATAAAATATTTACCCAACTTATATATAATAAAAATACTCTTAAGTTAAAAGGTTTTGACCTTCTTTTTTTGACTAGTAAGTAAGGTTGATTACCTTACTTACTAGTCAAAAAAAGAAGGTCGATTTACTAAGCATACAACTGTAGTCGTATACATATAATTATATACCTCTTCATTCGATTACATACATTTAATTACTAGGAAACGACTTTAGCTATTCCATGAATCTGACATCCCTCACTAAGAAAATACATTAAACATAGATAAAATCGAGTCAAACATTAAACTTTGCATATGGGGCCAATTATGGCTAAATTTGTATAATTTCCCTGATATGCCAGTAAATAAATTAATAAAACAACCCTTTAGCAAGGGTTAAGATTTAAACGCCGCGATACCATCTAACCCTTCGAGTTACGACGCTGTATTTAATACGGTTATGGGGTCTCTTGTAAACAAAGATTGTATTTGACGGTTCTTAGAAATATAACAGCAAATTCTACCTGTAGATTCATTGAATTAAATCAATTAAAATAATTTCTTTGTAGGTACTCCTGTACCAGCAAATATATTGACTTTTATGTCGAGTAAATAAATGAACGACCATCAACACATTAATTTTTATTACTCCAAAACGTTTAGGTGACCAGTTTAATTTTTAGTTTGTATGTCTTATATATGGTCAATATCAACTATTACCACATACTTCCTGTTAAAGTAAATATCGAGAGGAAACCTGCACTAGGGTACGACTAATAATAAGGTACCTACTGTTGTTATAATGAATGCGGTCACTTTATGGTAGTAATTGAGCCAGGTCAGATGCTTTTAGACTGTTCATCCCACTGGTACTGCTACAACCAATAAACTCACATTTGTACCATTACTTATATTGATGGTACTAATGCGACTAGAACAAAATGCGAGTCTCAGTAGTTCCATTCTCAATATTTCCCAAGCAACGGGAGGGTGTATTAAAAGGAATGGTGCTGGAATGTTCTGGTGGGAATTTAAAGCTGGAACTAAGTAATGCGACTTGTGCAAATGAATCTCCTTAGTTATATTCCAGTTCCAAAGATTTAATAGACATTCTCAAAAAAAATGTTTAGTACATCTCTGAAAGGTGTAAAAGATGAATTGAGATAGGTAAGCTCGAAAAATCCGAAACTGACATTAGCGAAGAACCTTTTCTTTTGCGCGCCAGCACTTATTCACGTAACTTTACCGCCGACGCCAAGCCTAGTAAAACTAAATAAGTAAAACTAAGGAACAATTTAGATAACTCTATGTTGTCATCAATGGCGTCTCACTCACGTGACTATTTTGCTACTAAAGTGGTCAATGGCGATCAAATGAGTCTTATTCTATGTGCAGCGATGGTTAATTCAATTTGATTTAATAAATTAGTTCATAGATAATACCTACCTACCAATATGTTCTCATTTGAGTGAAATAGATACCTTGTATTTAATTATGAGAAATAAGTGTCCACTTTTAATTAAACTAAATCTGACTAAATAAATAATGGATTACATAGATAATAAAGAAAATGTTTCTTACCCCGCGTCAACAAGAATATCAATCATTTCCCAGAAACTCCAGTGTTGCCATAAACACCGCACTAAAACTCCTAAAAACGCCTTCGTCACCGGATATGAGCAGCCTCATCAGGATTCGACGCACGAGGTCACCCCTGCTAGAGAGATGTAGATGTATGGCTAGCTGAGAGTTAAGGAGTACGGGGAATTTAGACACTGGGAAGAAGCCTGCAGCTTTATTACAGTCGATTTTTTTTTACATAAAGTCAATATAAAACATCTTCTATCATTTTGTTTTTTAACAAACCTCCAAAACAAAGGAAGTTCTCAATTCGTCGCGATCTTAATTTTTTTTATAAATTTTCACTGATTATTAGAAAACGCTTGGACCGATTTTGAAAATTCTTTTTTGTTTGTTTGAAAATGTATATTTGTCAGGCGGTCCAAAAAAATTTTATCAAAATCGGTTGTGCAGTTTGGGGGTGCAGTAGGTTTTTAGTTTAGAAAAAAAATAATTTATTTATTTTTGTTAAACATGACACTAGAAGGCACTTATGAGCCTTGGTCTCATTATGCTACATTCAAATGTTGATACACATTGCCTGCTTTGTTCCAAGTAATAATAACGTATATGAAATTATAATTATCACAGGTGGTCCAGAGGATGCTAATGGGATACATCAATACATTTGTACAATCGATGGTACAAGTGGGATAAATCAATTGTACTATCCAACAGTGGCGTTGAGTGAGAATTTGGGCAAGTACATCTAAAAAACTATGAAACGAATTAAATACCTACCTAATTAGGTTCTATAAAGGTTAATAAGCCGTTAACTGTCCGGCTTATAATTCTTTTTTTTTACTTAGTTCAAGGTATATGTCTATGAGCGTGTTTGTACAAAATCTATCATTGTGAGTACCTATTTAAATAACTTTATGAAATACAATATAAACATCCAAGACCTAGGACAATTTGAAAAAGGCCATTTTCCAACTTGCCCTGACCGGGGATCGAACCCGGGACCTCTGGGATATTGGATCCTTGGATATTTGTATCACCTGATAATTGTCAGTTTTATCTTTTGATTTCATAATAGGTACTTTTTGACGTCAAATCATTTACTTACAGTTAAGTTTACTGCCGCTTCCTAATAGCGCAAGTAGGCACAGAAGAAGCGGTAACAAACTGTACTGCAGCATTTTCTCCAATCACGTCAACTTACAATTTTACTGATATTAAAATTAGATATGTGGACTGAAAATACATTTTAAGTCGTTATAATTAATTAAAAATGTCAAATTAAAGATGTCAAATTTGTAAATTTAGACCTGTCTGTTACTTTAATAAAGATTTAAAACTAAAAGCCCTAACAATTTTCGAAATTAGAAAGACATTTTTCATTGTAAAGCCAAGAGAGTCAGAAAGCATTATGCAGAACAAATTACTAACATTAAGGTAATTCGTACAAATTGCTTACAGTTTAAAAAGATCGCATTAACACCCTTAGACATTTTTCTCGCCCCGTTGGGCGTGCATTTTTCTTTTTTCGTCTGCACTCAATAAGAGGGTTTTTTTGCGAAAACCTAATAACGCGGGGTAATTTTTCAATTGGCCGTGTTAGCTGGAATTTCGAACACCTTGCTTTCTTGCCTTGGATGGTTTTATGTAAGATAGAAGCACTAACATTTTTAGGGTTCTGTACCCAAAGGTTAAAAACGGGACCCTATTACTAAGACTGCGCTGTCCGTTATTCTGTCTGTCTGTCTGTCACCAAGCTGTATCTCATGAACCGTTATAGCCAAACGTCGAAATTTTTACAGATAATAATATTACTGTTGCCGCTATAACAAAAAATACTTAAATCAGAATAAAGTAAATATTTAAGTGGCTCCCATACAACAAACGTGATTTTTAGTACGGAACCCTTCGTGCGCGAGTGCGACTGGCACTTGGCCGGTTATTTGAATAGATACTGTAGGCAATTTTAGATGTAAATATCCACGTGGCTTTCGACCAAGAATAGGACCACTCCTTCTCTTCCTGTAGATGTCGTGAGAGGCGACTAAAGGACTTTAACACACATATTTGTACTGCAACTGCATTCCCAAAGAGGGTTGACGCCGGGCGCCGATGGCCGTTCGTATGTTAAGCCAAATCGGTTAAGCTAATCCAGCTGTTTCTTCTTGATTTTGCATGGTCTTCGGAATCTTTGAGTGACCATTGACCATGATATTATATTTAGAAAAAAAAAGCAAGAAAGCGTAAGCTACAGAAGAATTAATGTAGATACTTTATTGTGTATGTTTTCAATGGGTATTCACAACAACACAAGCCTGAATTTTCATTAACAATATGTAACAAAAACCCTGTCCGATCCTTGTAAAGATCCGAGTTAAGTAGGTTAGTATTAAGATTTTTATACAATATGTAACAAAATCCCTGTCCGATCCTTGTACGAGCAACTCAGACCGTCAATATGATCAACTTTTCCTATAGGATCAATACTTAAAACACGAAAAAAATATCGATATTTTCATACAAAAGTGTTCGGCCGGCCCGGCAATTTGTAAGAAAATGTCGATTTTTTTTCACATACATATATCAAATGAAAGGGCTTGTGATGAGGATCTCAAATATATTTTTATTATTATTTTAAAATAAATAATTTTAATTTTATTCACGAAAAAAGATGAAAATTTACCATTCCCCCCCCCTGATCTCCGAAACTAATGAGCCAAAAATTTTGAAAAAAAAATACATAAATTAGTTTATTACTTGTAGATTACAGGAAAAATAATATGAGAATTCTATCAATTGAAAATAAAGTAGTAAACTCAATATAATACGTTCACTTACGGAAAATCTTTGGTATTGTACGGAAACCTCTCCAAGCGAGTTCGACTCGCACTTGCCCTGCTATTTAACTTGCCCTGACCGGGAATCAAACCCTGGACCTTCTATTAAAAGGCATGATAGTTTACTGCATAGACCCATTCATGGCACAACAATTTGCATACATTTTTCCTCCCGTGTACTGTTCCATTGTTCAGTCTGTCTGTCAACTTTGGAAAATTGTGTACGTTATTGTGTAAAGTAACATTTGTAAAGGGGTTCTCTTAGTTTTAAGTAAGATTTTGTGATCAATTTGACGCTTACAAGCTTTTATTTAGTTTCACCTGTCCCGTTGTCTGTCGGTCAGTCTATCTGTCTGTAATCAAATCTTGCAAGTTAAATTTGACCCACTTCCCGGTTTCCGATTGAGATGAAATTTTGCACGCATACGCATATAGCGTGACAATGCAATATTACGATGACATGGAGCTGATCTGATGATGGATCTGGAAGGTGGCCACAGGAGCTCTGTAATTAAACGACACAGCCCCATCGAGTTTGAGCTCGTTTGATTCGTCTTGAGGAGCGCTTTAGTTAGAAGCTTGTTTTTGAAATAATTACTTTTTTAAATTCCGAGTCCAATTACATTCGTTTGAGTACGGAAGCTTATTGAGGATTTGAAATATTTTTATCGACAATATATAAAAAAGCAAATAAGAAATAAATAATGTAATTACTTATTTTAAAATATACAAATAAGCATTTAGAAATATTTTCCGCTGCAATAATGGTATTTATTTTGTTTTATGTTTTGGTTCTGTTTAAAAGTACTTTTTGATAAAATGCATTCGCATTTTCTTGAAAAATCGAAAAAGAATAAAATGAAAGTGAGATCAATACGTAGTATTTTTAACAAAGAATAGAATTAGAATAATGGTATTTATTTTGTTTTATGTTTTGGTTCTGTTTAAAAGTACTTTTTGATAAAATGCATTAGCATTTTCTTGAAAAATCGAAAAAGAATAAAATGAAAGTGGGATCAATAAGTACGAGTAGTGTTTTTAACAAAAAATAGAATTAGAAAGAATTAAATTGAAAAATTGTATGTCAATGACATTTTGACAAGCGAATAAAATTTAAACCACCCACAATTGCACGCTTCGGTGCATTGTGCCATAGATTGCGTGATTGTTTAGACTTGACAAATTAAACTTTATAATCAAAAATATATAATTAAATTTGAGTAATGGTGATATTTTGTATAAAATCAAATCATTTTCTCTGTATATTTTAAAGTGAATAAATTTGTAAATTATTCCCCGACAAACGCAAACCCACATACATACCTACCTATACGAATATTATATTTATGCTTATGGATTGAATAGTCTCAACATTAAATAATTGTATGTCTTTTAAATACTGAACTGAAACATTTTTTGCAGACAAATTTAAAATAGACATTTCAGAATTCGATGTCCCATTGCACAAGATATGTTCTTACATATTCTAAACTTTTAAAAATGTATAACCTCGGTAATCGATATTATTTTAAGCTGCAATAATTTAAATTCAAAGGTTACATCGTCATACGAATCCCCTCTGATTTAAAAGTTAACTTATGTAAGCCACTTCTAAAAATTAAAGCTCTTTACCACCCCTCGCTGGCATAACAGGGCAATCTTGTGGGTGACGTCAAATGAAAAAACTGAGTTGAAAAAAATATGCTCCTTTTGAAACATGACTTGTGCATTATGGCGGGCGATATCCTTAAAATAGAGTTATTGCTTAGTAAATTGTAAAAAATAAAAATATGACCTCAAAAGAACAGGATAAATGAAGTACTGAAGTATATTTTGTTTTAGGTAAGTATCTTCATTGAATAGCAATTATACTTATTTTAATTTTTCGTTAGTTGATAAAATTGCTGTACAGATAAAAATGTAGGTAAAATGCAGCGCTTTTAGTTATACCGTGACATTGTCGGTATTCTACCTCAAATCTTGAAATAATTTCATCTCTTACGCACTCACGAGTATATGCGAATCATACCTGTATGTACGAGTAAAATAATAAAATCATCAATAATGTGCATATTGACCTGAGAAGATTCATAAAGGTTTATGAAGTAAATAAAACTTTATCTTCCGTTGACAATAAAGCGGAATATTTTAATGGATATTTCCTGATAGAAAACTGGAATTAGCCTTAAATTTAATCCCTAATCGGTTCCTTATTTCCTCATCTAATCGTCAGGCGTACGTGACAACCTCCATGTAAATACGCACGTAGTTAAAAAAATAGTTTACATTAAAACCTAATCAACTGCTGCGTAGTTGCGTCGTGAGGGACTGCTGCGGTTGGGCCATCACCCAGGGGTTCTAAACTTACTCACAAATGCTGCACGAAGGCCACGCACGGCACCGACTTTTTCATTATATTCTTTAAAATTGTACAGAGCTTCTTCTCAGTGACCTTGTCTGCGCACGACAGGAAACTTTTTCAATGAGGTAAAGTATCTTATGTGTAAAGTCACGCCATAGCCTACTTTAGTGCTTTTCGTACCAAATTCGTTGAGACATTAGCAATGCTTGCTAAAGTTAGCAAAACCTTAAGATATTATCCAACAAAATATATTCTGAAACTCATCAAAAAATTAAGGCCATGAAACTTAGTAACTTTCCTAGATTTACTTTCATTTTACTTTTCACAGAAACTTGGATCAACTGGCAAACTTATGGAAGCTGTTGCAGTGACCAGGTATCATATTGGTGGTAGTAGCATTAGTGTTATAGAGCACCACTGCCTACCAATAATATATTACTACTCTATAGCAGTGATGATGTGGAGCACTCACGAGATGTCGTATTGGCGGCAGTCGCAGTGGCGTTATAAAGCTGGAGTGCTTATGTTATACTTATATACATCATAATGTAACCTATTTTATTCCCGCATTATACGTTCATAGTTTGTCAAATGTGATTGTTTCATTTAGCCACCTTACCTCGCCACTCTTCATGGCGACCCTGCCAGGATGTGAATGATGATTTAGAGCAGTCACAAGAAGTCTCATTCACAATCATTATGGTTGGGTCTTTCTCAGCCATGCAGAGTATCATAATAACTCTGAAAAAATGGATTTAAACAACAAACATGAGAGAAGAAATGAAAATAATCTTGCCCTGGAGCAAAGGCAATGCTAGCACCAGCACAGATCGGATCTACTTATTCACCAACTTGTGGTCCTTACCAATTAAGAAATAGGAGCTCGTGGCTACTATGACGTTAATGGAGAACCACATTTACCTTGATTAATATCTAATTTGTAGAGTTATCATAATTGCATTTGACATTATGGCTAACGATGTCGCGTAGGTTTTAAGCAGTGACGGATTAAGACTACTTGATGCCCTAAGCAATCCACGCCTGTGGGCCCCCCTATCGTACGTCAACGAGAATCGGTCTTTATACCCTTACCGCCTAATAACATTAGCTTTTTGTAAAATAAGATGATGAGATGTAACGTTAGTACCTTAGAAGTGGAGGTGCGATGTCATTAAAAACCAAAGCATAATTTATTTTATTTTTTTAAATGCGCCTTGCGGCTTTTTCGGGCATTTTGGACGTGGAGTGAGACGAGATGCCCTAAGGACGGATTTTTTTTTGCTTCTTCTTGTGCCCATAGACGTGATGCCCTAGGCAATAGCTTAATTTGATTAAGGGTTAATCCGTCACTGGTTTTAAGACAGCGTCAAAATTTAAGTGGGATCTAATAAAATACCCGTCTAATTCTTCTAAGAGAGGAATACAATTGTGTTCATTTACATACACGTAAACAAACAGACAAAACAAGAGTCAACGATTATTTTTAAGTATATTGAGTAGTACAAGTAAAACATTAACAAAACGATCTTAAACTTTGCGATTGAGATTTTTTTACTTTTCATTCAACGTTTCATTCCAAATAAAATTTCAAAAAGTCAGCCAAGTAACCCGATTCATAATTGAGAAGTACAACGATGATAATACTACCAAGTCTTTAAACGAGGATGAGTAACTATAACAAAAATAGTCAATTTCAATTTTGTCAAAGAAAAAATTTAAGTTAAGAAATCAAAAGACCTAATTTACAAATTGGGTGACAATAAAATGTCTAGTTTTTTGATGACACAGAGCAGCTTTTTATTGAGAAATCGTCAGTGAGACAATGAATGAACGGCATTCTTATAGTCAGGCATGCAAGACGTCAGCTAGACTGTGTAACGCCTGCTAGTGATACTGTGACGGTGAGTCGTGATACTCGGTGATGTTTATAAATTTAACTAGCTAATGCCCGCGGCTTTACCCGCGTGGTCAAATATTTGGTAAACCCACGGGAGCCTCCCATT